>CM064899.1:16703158-26703158 GCA_030347415.2 Decapterus maruadsi
CAGCTGGTTTGATTACTGGATTATGAGGAGCCTCACTCCCCACTGACCCACACACACACACACACACACACACACACACACACGCCAATCCAGAGCCCTTCGTCATAAATGAACAGCCGGGAGGGGTGGAGGGTTATGAAGGGAACGGGGAGGAAAATCATCCAGAGACATTTTAATGGAGGCACATGAGGAAGAGATGAAAATAAGAAGAAGCAGGTTTGTGAAGGTGTGTGTCTGACTGCCAGACACAAAGTCTCGTCATCTTCAGGTTAAAAGCCGCTTTTATTGTCGACCCCTGGATCACGATGCAGAGACGCTGCACTAATTGACACTGATCTCCCATTGTCATTGAAATGAGACAGGATCTATGAAAAGAGCTGGATAATCTGCTGGAGAAGGACTGCACGTCTCTCACACACACACACACACTGCATATATTCATTTTAATTCAGTGACAGATCTCTGACATGAGACTCCTGCTCCTCACTGAACTAAACCAACACAACTTCCATCTCCTGTGTTGGTCCAAAATGGGACAGAACACAATCTTTAATCCTCAGGTACGGGACAGTTTCTTCTGAGAGGTGGTAACAACCCTACCCACCGGCCTCCAGCCAGGGATTGTGGATCCAAGTCCCATCTGGGGTATTAGAAACCATCCCCTGTTAATGGAGGTTTACAGCATAATTAACGGGGCTGTTTGAAATCGCAAACCATTTCAGATTCAGTAATCGAAGCTACTTTGCGTTGACCTTAAGGCCTCCGACCATTTAGACGAGCCTAATAATCTCTGGCTGTAAAAACGTCAGCACCTTGTTTAGCGGCTTTTCTCTTCTTCTACTAAAGTTTACCAGCTAGCATTCTATCGTTATTTTGTTATTTTAATTACATAATGGTGGAAATGCTGGACGAGCTGACCAGCGTTTCTTTACTTTCGGTTTCGCGGACGCTGCCCAGCGGGTCATGAGAATAGTGCAGCCGAATCACCGTTTATGGTCGGAACTACGGCGGTAGATGATCGTCTTTGAACCTCTGAGGTTATGGTTAGATCATGTCCTAAAACTGCAGCATCCAGTGCTGCAGAGAGACCCTACTCAGTGCAGTGGAAAAGACAGAAGGGCTGACAGGGTTCTCACGTCAATGGCCAACAGAGAGACAACCATGTCAGCTCTGCCAGTCCAAACATTTAATGCCCCAGTGGCCTAATGGATAAGGCACTGGCCTCCTAAGCCAGGGATTGTGAGTTCGAGTCCCATCTGGGGTGATTTACAGCAGTGGAAGAGTGAATGCTATCTGCATTTTACACCATGGCTGTCTGAAGTATGACAGGGACAGCTGTAAAAACTAGATGAAAAGGTGGTTTCATAGCTACTTCGAGTCAACCTAAACGCTTTCTACCATTTGGACGAGCTTGGCAAGCCATCAACAGAAGACACCCCAACAATCCCAGAAAGAAAAGCAGCTCCCAAAGCTTGTAACATCTCAAAGACTGAGCCCAATAACCCTCAAAGGAAACTTGTATCCTCAATCCCTGAATTTTTGTCTCTACCCAAACCTCACCTTATCACTGCAACAACCAACACATGAAACCCTAGTGGCCTAATGGATAACGCACTGGCCTCCTAAGCCACGGATTGTGGGTTCAAGTCCCTCTTACTGCCCAGTCATCCTGTTACTGTATGTCTGTCTTACTGTATATGTACGGATGGGGTGATTGCTGTTTTTTTTGTTGTACTTGTACAGTGACAATAAAGGCTGATTCTGATTCTGGGGTGATCTACTGGGCCCATAACCCAGAGGTCAATGGACTGAAACCATCTTCTGCTACCAGTATTATTTCAGGCAGGTCAAAGGACAACAACTTATGACTTATAATACCTGCCGCTTTCGCTTTCTTGCAAACACTCATACATTTATTAAATGTTATCCAATAAATTAGATTACCTACAATTTCTTTTTAATTAACTAAGATTTAATTCTGCAAGGTTTCCTCTACCCTCTTATAGTTAATTCAATCTTTGTAGATCACACTGACAAAAAAACAGAATCTGTGTTTATTTAGGAGGCTGATAAACATCAGATTTCACGCTGGCAAACGTTTCTGCACCATGGTGCTGTCTGTTTTCTGTTGACTGTTTAGTGCGTGATGTCCTGACACACTGTTGCTCCACTCATATGAACAACACACCACACCTCCCTCCGCCAGGCACTACTGTAGGAGTGATGTCCCTTGAGTCTCAGCTCCCAGACTCACAGGGGACAAAATTCAGACAGAGAACTTAACAACTCAACCAAACAGGCTGAAATGAAAAATTAGCGTCTGTCTGCTCTTACGGTTTAAACTTTACTGTGATTTTATTGTCCTTCAGAAGAGTTTCCGCCCCAAGCAGCCATTAACCCACACATACACAGCAAAGTGGTTTCATTGGTTTTACTTCGTGGCTACAGTCCAGCTAATTTGGACACGGTGACTCTCTCCACTCATCCTCCCACAACAACAACAACAACTCAACTCAAAAGGCCATTTAAGCAATTAAGAGTCTCCAGCACCGTCCACTTACTGTCAGACCAGGTCAGTGACTGATCCTCCTCCTCATCTGGAGTCGGTCACATCCTCCACAGGTTTGAGCTCTGACGTGATAATTACAGCTCTGCTGAAGCACCAGAGTCATAACGAAGACATCTGCAGCTGCTGCCATGACGGTTTGGCCTTTTTTTTAGTCACAAGTCATTCAGCTGAGGATTCTCCTCACAACACTTTGTCTAATTATGTTTCCTGCTGTGGGATAACATGATCTAAACCAAGTGCTCGACATGGAAGCAGGTGAAAATTTTCTGTTTCCTCCGCACAACGCTGAGTTCCTGTGTCTGCTTCCCCCCTGTTTCTAGAATAACATCCATCTGTTTCGTTCTACCTGGAGAATTACTTGATCCAACATGAAGCAAGAACGCAGAAAACAAACTTTACATTCAACACACCAAGCTGCTGCTTCCACAGTGTTTCTCTTTCAAAAAAAAATTTTTTTTTTAAATGAACTCATCGGAAACAGAGACAAGTAAATACCAGTCCTCCAACCTAGCTCATACAAATCTTTGTGCTTAAACTACTCTAATCAAATAAATTCCCATGATTAGGAAACCTAAGGAGCATTTATCCATATATGAGGTCTGATCTGCATTGATTGATAATTTTTATATTGATAATTTGTTTTGTGTAATGTAATGTGTTGTTGTCATGCACTTAGCCTGTAATTTCTATAGGACAAACTGAAATCTGACACTATGCACAATACATTGTAATAAGGAATAAAATAATAATAGAAACAGAATCTTAGACAAAAACGATTATTGTACTGTATGGGTGCTATAATATTCATTGTTGTCATGTTGTCAGTCACTGTCATGTTAGATGTTGTTGGTTTCTGTGTCTTGTGAATTATGAATTACAGGTGAGTAAAGGTGAACCTGTCCATAACTTTCCAATAAACCAGGACGTTATGACTAATGCATCACTCCCCTCTCCCATCCTGCCACTCCACTCCAGCCCATATGAAATAATAAAACATTCATAACCTTCACAAATGGAAAAGTTATTTTAGCGTCTTCAGCTCGGTGGGAGAAACAAAGCCTTTCCTAAATACCAACTTGCAGACACTTTCACAGCCCCTTGTGGGCCTTCTGTCCACACTTCAAAGAGGGGGTGGGGGTGATAACGCCTCTAAGAATAAACACTGATCTGGAATCAGCAGCATGGCTCCATGTTCATGTGAGCATCAATACACCATGAGAGAGCGGGGCCAGCCTGGGATCAGGGCTGTAGCTCTGATGCTCGGTGGCTGCTCCGTCTCTCAGGGAGTTCAGTGCTATCTCTCTGCAGCAGGTAGCCTGACTAATAGCTGCTCAAAGCTTCCTGAATGTCACAGCATCCAGAGCTCGCCGCCTAGAAATCCGCACGGAAATAGTCTGCAAAGTAGAGCACAATAGAAACCCACAGCTGGAGCTGAAAACAGCCAAGGAACACTTTAACAAGCTGCAGCAGGGGGAGGTGGTGGAGGAGGAAGAGGTGGAGGATGAGGAGGTCACGAGGCAGAACGATGTCCTTTAACTTTAAAGAAACTGGAAAAAATCATTGCTGCAGCTTAAGTCCGTGAGAGGTTCCACTTAAACAATGAAGCAATTTTAAAATAGAAATAAATTAACATAACAAATATGTGGGTCTTTTAGACAATAAATCTTCATAAAGCTGCCTGGTGCCGTGCTCAGGGGTAATGTCTGCATCACTGACCTTGTGCTTACATCAGGTCAGGGCTGTCACATTTTTTCATTGATGATTAATTGTCGTACAAAAAATTACAATTAACGATCTAATTGTCTTTTTCGGATCATTTTATGCCACTATTATAGTGCATACTGTAGTTTAATAATGCAGATACACCTTATGAAGAAGAAGAAGAGCCATTTATTGGTATGGTAAACATTGGAACATATAAATAAAAACCAGTGCTGGGGAGACTTAAACTACATAGTTGAACTACAGCTTAACTATAATTTGCTGTAACTTTCTGGTAGTTAAACTACATTCATATTTTGTGTTGTGTTAAGTATTTCAACTACTTTTTGGGTCATTTTTTGTATTTTAACTAATCAATTTACAAACTACAATTTTGGCCAAATAACATGAAATACTTTTTTTTAAAATTTTCTCTTTATATCACCCAACGTATTACCCAACATGTCTATGGTGAACCTATGTTGACCATGTCAGCTTTTTTTCTTAAAGGTGTACAGAAATGGCTGTTTGTTCCGTTTGTCGCGCCGAGTTGTGCCAAACTGCAACACGACTTTACCCGAGTAAATTTAACGGATTTGATTGGTCGTTACCGAGCGGGCGGGATATTCAAAGATTGGGGCGGGTCCGAGCTCCGTGTGTGTGTGCGTGTTTAGACGTTTGAATGACGGATGACAGATCCAATATCAGTGGCTTTTGAATCGTGAGCAGGCTGACGTACAATCCGTGCGCCTGCAATGTCCAATGCGGAAAAAAAATACAGCACTTTCATCCCGAATTTACTCAAAAATAGAATTTTGCACAAAGTTTGGCCTACATCGTCTGTTAGATGAGTTTTTACATTAATTTTATGACCCAGAGTGGGCTCAAATTCAGTTTTCTTTTCTGTACACCTTTAAAAAAAATAAAAATAAAACTGAGTTGCGAGGCATATTCCTGCTGGCATGTGAATTTTTGGTAGGCTATCATATTTTGTTTCACATTGTTGATTAATTTAACACCGAGTTAAATATAAGTAGTTGCTAAAGCTACTTGCTATAGTTTTACAAACTACATTTCTCCAGGGGTAGAAATGTTTGTTCAAACTACTGCCAGGATGAACTACATGTAGTTTTACAAGCATGGAAAGTAGCTTCCCCAACACACATAAAAACTGCTGCTTGCCTTTAGGTTTTGCACTTAAATCATTGTTGCTAATATATGTTCATTGAAATGTGGCCGTGTCTAATATTAGAAGTTAAGCGCCTCAAGATAAACAGGTTTTGGCGCTCCACTCATGTGTCATTAAACCACAGCGAAGGAAGTCAGAGCAACAGTCAAACCTCAAACAGTGGAGAACAATGAAGAAATTGTGATGGAAATATGACATTTATGTAAGTTTCACCGAGCTGTTTTTATACAGATGAAACGATGAATGAATGGAAATGATTTTAACAATTATGCAAAACAATTTTGGTCAGTTCAAATGATTGCAGTCAGGCAATTATCTAATAATTGTGACAGGAACCGGTCTCCTCAACAAAAAGCCCCTGATATTTGAATGTCCTTTTGAATGTCCTTTTTTTTTTTAACAGGACCTGAAGGCAACAGAGGAACTTCTCACACGCATGGAAAAAAGGAGGATAACATAATGGATTGTTGTTTTATATGGATACAAAATGATGAATATCCATGCTGCACTGACCAAATCATTTCCTGATTAAAATAAGCACTTTCACAGTGTAGAGTCAGGTGCCTCATGGAGAGACGACAGAGCAGATGGGCGGGGCTCAACAAACGGTTATTACCAGTAGGAAATGATCACCTTAACGAGATTTTAACTGTTTTTAATTCTCAGAGAAATGAACGAGAGCTAATCATGTACTCCATTTCTGGGTTCTGCAACACGTGTCCTTCAGTTGAATCACAGACATTGTACGCAGTCAAACAACCACAGTCACTGCTGTTACTGAGTGGGTCCAGTCCAGGATGAACTGACAATCTGTATTTTGCCGTTTGTCATTATTGATGTCTGAAGACCAAATATCACAAAATATGGTACAGTGACTAAGTGTGGTGATAATATTGTATCATGGGACCTCTGGTGATTCACACCTCTGGTTTAAGAGGTGTGAACAGACCTTCACTGGACCTGACTGAGGCACCTCTGAGATCAGTCATGTTTTGAATGTGGATCATGGATCATGTAAATCTGTTTTGTGGCTCTTTGTGGCTGTGTGTGTGTGAGGTTGCCAGTTTGATTCCCTCTCTGACTCAGTGGTTCTCACTCAGACTCGTTGTGTATTCACTGCTGCTCTGGGATTAAATGGAAAAGCAGGAGCACGTTGCCTCCACAGAGCAGAAACACTCAAATTGGATTTAGACAGAACAAAAGCAGAGAGCCGCCGCCGGACTCAAACACATGGTGCTGTGCCACGCTGCCATCAGCGCATCAGTTCACCGTCCACGCACAATCACACGGGTTTAAATCCCATTTCACACCGTGTTGTCACATCCCTTTGTCTGCCCATCCCCTTGGTGCTCTCTGTCCTGATCAAACATGGAGGAGCAGGATGAATCTTCAAAAACCGACGTAATAAAGACAGAGAGCGACGTCTGAGCAGCAGGTCGGCCTCAGGTCAGGACAGGAAGTTACTTCAGCACGCCGCACAATGCGCAGCATGTACAGATGCAATGTTTGAAGCTGTGAACGCACCCAGAAGGACTGTAGCTAAAAATAATGACGGCAGCTCCCGGAGACTCTCACACACACAAATAAACCAATAAATATAAAAAGGACAGATGTAGAGAGGCCACAAATAACAAGTGTTAACAATACTGTGTATGCACCATCACTTAACACACACATACACACACACACACACACACACACACACCATGGCTTATAGCTGATTTCTCCGCTCTGTTTGTCTTTTAAAGCCGCTCAACCCCTGAGGTCCAGGCACTCGTTACAAAGTGGAACAAAACAGCGACACACACACACACACACACACAAACACAATGGTTGGCCAGGCTCTAATCCTTTACATTAAACCAGATTCACTCTGGTTTAATGTAAAGACTCTCCTCACTTTCAGTCTGTGTCACAATGATACCCTCTCTCCCTCCTGTCTGTTGTCCTGCCACAAATCCAGTGTGACCTCTGACCTGCAGACGTGACATCAGCGAGCATCTGTTTGCAGCGGCAGGCATCACCCTGCATCTGTCTCGGTTCAGCCCTGTCTGCAAACACGGCCCAACACTACATGTGTCTGAGGGCCCAACACTGGGGGACAAGGCCACATAGACCCCCTGTTGCCTTTATAGATCCTACATTTTCCAAACTGTTCCGGTGGCAAACGTGGATATTAAATATAAACTGTATATTCATGCAGAGGCTGAGGCAGAGGAAACTGCAGCAGAGTTCGAATATTTCTCTGTTATTAGTTAAACAGACTGAACAAAGACTCAGAGACAATACAGTAATCACATCTGCATCGTACGACTAAATGATGTATTGAGGTCTGTGACTCTGTGACAACAGGAGAACAGTCAGAAGCCTGTGCTGCTGAGTTATTAATTAGTTAATGATGATTAAAGCCTGATGGATTAATCATCTGATCTGAGTCTTCATCAGTCCTACAGTCTGTACCACTGATGAGAACTTTCTTGAACAGAAAATGTGTAATTATTTATCACGGGCTTTTGACTTTCCTCTAGTTATTTTTTGTTAATTTTATTGACATTTTTACAGCTGTGAGACAATTTTATATAATATAAGTTTTAAACAAATGCAAAAAAAAAAGAATATTTTCTGATTGATCAGTTAAGGATTTTTTACTACTTAATATTAACATTCCTTGGACCCCCAGTGACGATTAAAATGCAGGATTTATTTGAACAGTAATAAAGACTGAAGCTAAAAGTAAATTTGTCGTCACTCGACTTTGATCTCCAGTGAACATGTGAACAGTGAAACTGCAGTTGGCTCTAGGACTGGGAGATATCTGGTGAGATTCATCACAATTTTCTGTGGTAATAGGGTTTTAAACCTTCATTTATGTGTCTGATCTGAGGGTTTTAATGTTTCTCATCTCTTATTTTGTCAGCTCTGCAAGAGTTTGTATCAGAGGAGGAGGAGGTTCCTTCATGAGCAGCCAAAGGGTATATTAGTTTATGTGCTGTCACCAAGGGGGTTATAATTATTATTTCTATTATTTATACGTTTATTGATAAACTGGTATTGGAGTTATGAAAGTGAATGACAGTTTCACCATCACCTCTAGTGTCACTGTTACAGTGACCCTAACAGTCATCAGCTGTTCATGGGCTCACTCTCTCCTCCCCCAACCTCTCTCTGTCCTCTCAAACACAACTGGTTTGCTACTGAGTTGAAAGACCTATTATATAAAACCACTTTGTTTTTAGGCCTGGGGGTTTAGGGGACAAACCCTGTTTTCACCACAACATGACATTTACACTCACTGTTCATTCCTGTTTTCTTCTCCTGTGACTTTACATTCTGATTCTCCTATAAACATATTGTACATCCTGCCAAACAGACAAGTGATGATTTTACCACCAAAGTTTGGCTCATTTATTTTAGAAAATCATTCTACATTTCTCATATAACTATCTCATTAAGTCAGAAGCACTGGATTTTTTCCAAATAAACATTTCCTTAAAAATGTTTTTCAGAATTAACAAGATAATTATCTCTGAATTTAGAGAGGAGTTTTATTTTTAAAATGAGATAATTATCTAATTAATTCAGGAAAAACAGGGCAGACTATTCTCCCCAAGTGAGTCTGTTACTGCTTTAAGTTTCTAACTGTGACATCGTCAACAACAGGAATTAAAAAAAATTAACTGATTGATTTCAATCTTATCATTAATGTCATTATTTAAGAGAGATGAAAAAAAAATCATATTCTACTGTATGATGTAATAGAATATCTCGGATGATGAGTCTCGCTCTGACCCACATGTAAATGTTTTATCTGAAGAAGCATCAGTTCACTGCTGCCTCCTCACATCAGCGCGGTGACCTACATGCCTCTGTGTGAGTCGGTTCATGGTGCACTGACCTGTGTCACAGTTAGTGCACTAAATGAGTGCTGTTAGCGACGAGTCTTCATCCTCGTTATTGTAAACTCTCGCACAACACGACGTGTGAGGTCAGTTTGTTAGATCCAGATTTGAGAGGAATAAAACACCTGTGACACGGGCACAACTTTTTGATTGATTTAAAAACTTTCACCGATGTTCTTGTTATATTTATCAACCCCTGCACTGCTGTTTTAATTTGGCTCTGTGACTCTGAAGATTCATTAATATTTTTGTTGTAACCAAAAAGTGTTGACAAACAGAGAAGCAACAGCTGCTCTGAGACACGCTATTAACTTATTCATTCATTCATTCACATGTACCAGACTGAAATAACTGTGTTACTCTGACAGGGCAGAACAAACGTTTCACTTGTGTAAAAGCAGCTTCATGTTTCCTGCTGCTCAGTCCAACAGAGTCACTCAAAGGCACCTTCAGAGTGTGTGTGTTTGTGTGCGTGTGTGTGTGTGTGAGTGAGTGAGTGAGTGAGTGAGTGAGTGAGTGAGTGAGTGAGTGAGTGAGTGAGTGTGTTGTATGGATGCAGCTTTTAATCTCTATGCTCCATAAATAAGAGAATTATCCTGAGAATCAATAGAGTGGAACTAAGTGTCACTGAGAGAGAGAAGGGGGGGGGGGCTGATGGAGAGAGAGAGAGAGTGAAAAAGAAGGGATGGGGGCAAGAGAAAGAGACAGAGAGAGAACCAGTTCTGCCATGCACAGATATTATTCACTGTAAAGACATGAATACACTCTCAAGTGAAATGCTTTGAACCACCTGAGAGTAGACACACACACACACACACACACACACACACACACACACACACACACACACACACACACACACACACACACACACACACACACACACACACACACACACACACACAAACAATGTGCAAAAACGAGCTCAAATATGCAGGAAAATCTCTGCTACAAGAAAACACACAAACACACACTGTAAATACAAACACACGCCTGCAGGAACACACAAAAAAACACACACAGAGGAAATAAGGAGAAAGCAGCAAAGAAGAAAAGGGGACAGAGGCAAGAAGAACCCATGAGAGGATTACAGGGAAGAGGAAGGAGAGCGAGGGTGAGAGTGGAGGGAAAGAAAAGAAAGAAGAGGAGAGGAGAGAAAAGAAAAGAGGTGAGTGAATGAGGAGCGCGGATGGGAGGAGGAGAGAGGAGAAACAAATAGTAGGAAGGATGAGGAAGATGGAACAGCGAGAATTGCAAGGAACACAAGAGGAGAAGTCATTCATCCCTCCATCCAGAGACTGAATAAAGGAGAAGAAGACAGTGGTGGTGGGAGGGGGAGGAGGGGGAGTCAGAGATAACACACAGCTCACAATGAAAGTGACAGCTCTGCTCCGAGCTCGACTCCAACTCACTGTTGTTTCATTATAATCTCATAACTGTCAAGTCCTGCAGCTACAGGGGGAGAGGAGGGGGGGGGCTGCAGTGGGAGAGAGAGAGAAAGAGGGAAAGACTTTCACAGAGACAAATAGCAGGAAAATTGGAAATGAGTCTAGAGAAGAGGAGGAGACACACACACACACACATACACACACACACACACACACACACACCACACACACACACACACACACACACACACACACACACACACTGATATTCACTCAGTCACTCATTTATTCACACATGTACTCCTCATGTCTCCATTTAGACCAAACACTAACACTCAGATTTATTCACTCATTTGTTCAATCTGATCCACAGAGACATACAGCTGCCTGCTCAGGGAACAGTTAAGGGAACACCAGTTAATAGAACACCAGTAAAGAGAACACCAGTTACGAGAACACCAGTAAAGAGAACATTAGTAAAGAGAACTAGAACACTAGTAAAGGAAACACCAGTAAAGAGAACTAGAACACCAGTTAAGGGAACATCCTCCATTCCTCCAACCTGCAAGGTCACCAACACATCATCCTTCCTTGCACGTCAACGTGGTGACACATAAGATCAATGATGCTACTGCTGTGGGCATTATTTACACTGAACATTGATTATATATAGAACATATTAATATATATATATATATATTAAAAACAGCAAATTACAAAAAATACTTTTATATAGATAATTATGTGATACAATGTGTCCATTATTTACAGCTCATTGTTATAAAGTAAGATTATTATCATGTATTGACTTAAGTGAATTTGAACATCAAGTTTTTCTTACTGTGCAACAGCAACATGAAACAACTGGAGAAGAACAATCAAAAAGTTTCTTCACATTAATCCATAAGGTACTTCGAATATTTGATTACATCATACTTCACTTAGATGTTCCTAATTTATCTGATCCGTACACTTTTAATCCAATATTCTAATTATTGCTGAGGTTATTACGTATTCTTTGTGCTTTTTGGCACTTTTTCAATTTTATTGTGTTGTGTTTAGTGTCACACTTTTATGTATAAACTAAACATTGTTCCTTGTGTCTTGGTCACTTTAACTTATTCTTTGGTTGAAGTAATTAATTATTTGGTTTACAGATTATTTGGTCATTATTGTTCAACTATTTTACCACTTAAGTTCACATCAATCATGATAATGCTGGTTGTAACGCCATTAGTGAACTCCTGTGTTGAGCTTCATTGTGGTTTTGGTGCAGCAGTGATTGATGGGTAATCTTCCTGTCAACTTCTAGTGAACTGATGAACTGTTCACTTCTTTCTGCTCAGTTCTCCTGTTCACTTTGAATATTATTTAATTATGGTTCACTTAGAACTGATGAACCCTCTGCTCCCTTGTACAATTTACCTTACTGGTAATGGGTGAACAACCTGTACTCTCTCACTGAATGAATGAATGAATGAATATATATGAGGCTCCTGATATACATTGTAAATAGGGAAGCAGGTCACACACAGTCCCAAGCCATCAAAGCTTTCTGACAGTATGAACACAACACAACACAACAAACAAACAGCCTCAGTGAGCTCTGCTCTGCGCAGACTTTCAAAGCAATGACATTGCTCGGGTTTTTTTTCCCCTAAATCAGCCTCTGAGGCTTTGATCACATGATCAACGTCAGTGAAGCTTTCATCTTACAGCTGAAGCCTGGAGACAGACAAACAACACATCTAAACAAATGTTAATTAAATTAACTCTGGTCCAATATGTCCAGATTCTGAATAAAAATGTGTTTCAGTGACAGGTATAAATAAAGATTAAAAGTAAATTCATCATAAAGTCATTCAATACTTTTAATTAATTATTTAATTTCTCACAATGTTATTATGGTGCTGAATGTTTAAAGCAAGAGAAGATGATGCTGTGAAATTTTCACTTGATTGTAAAATATATAAAATGTGAATATGAAGTGACTGCTTCTGGTTTTCTATCTAATGGATCAACAGCTACATGACTGAACTCCCTGCAGGAAACAGCACAGTAGACAAACAGCTACCCCCTCAGTATGAACCTGCTGCTTCCCTGTTAAATGGATTTTCTTTGATTTCACACAAAATTGCCATAGCAACCTGGGCTGCTCTTATCCCTGGTCAAGTGTCAGTCACAAAGAATGGGCGTTGCCATGATATCAGTCTTAGCCCTTCCCACCTGCAACAGCTCAGCTACGGACCTGATATCACGCTGAGATCATTTAATATGAAAATACTGCTTATTAATTAATGAGATGAGTCACAGGGATATGACTTTTATTAAATCTGAGCTGTCACATTCTTTTACTGAGGCGCAGCAGCATCCTCAGAGACGCCGTCACCTCCTTAAGACTCTGATAAACCGACTCGCATCAGCCTCCCTGGCGTTCAAGTCTCATGGCGTCAGATAAATCTCCCTCAACCACCATCTGTCTTTCTCCCACCAACACTATTTTCCCATGAACCTCCTCTTCAGGAGCTCCTGGTACAACTCAAATAAAGGTAACAAATCTCATTTTCCTGCCTCCACTCCCTCCCACCTATTCAATCAGCTTTTCTGTCTCTCACACACACTCAGCTTAAGAGTTACAGTGAATCAACACACAGACACATAGGAGGAGACAAAGGAAAAGGCAGAGTGGAGCTCCAGCAGCACATCCCGCCTTATCACACACGCACCTGTGGAGTCTGACTCCTTATCTTCACAGTATTTGTTACAGTGAATCAAGCTTCAGGGAAAACACACACACACACACACACACACACGAGTTCCATGGTCTCTTACCCGTGACGGTGATCAGCATGGGAGCCACCAGAGGCCTGTTGTTATCCAGTTTTCGGCTCAGCCGGATCTCTCCACTGGTGTGATTCAGGAGCAGCAGGTGCAGCTCATTGCCCCGGTCGATGGTGTAGTACAGCCTGTCCGACACATCGGGATCATGGGCGGGGACTCTGCCTATCACCCCGCTGGGGAAACTGTTGGAGCGGTTGGACACAAAGTTGTTGAAAATTATCTGGAAGTCCTGCAGAGTGGGCCGGTTGTCATTCTGGTCGACAAGGCGGATCCGCACTGTGGCCCGGCTCACAAGAGGCGCTGAGGTGGCCTGGACCACAATGACGTACTCGTTACGGGCCTCATAGTCGAGGTCAATGAGGGATGTGAGCTCCCCGGAGAAGATGTCCATCTGGAAGATCTCAGGAATGTTACCCTCCACAATCTGGTACATAATCTGAGCGTTGGCGCCCTCGTCCGGGTCTGTGGCGGTGATCTGGGCCACCACAGAGCCCACTGCACTGTTCTCCTTCACCATGACATCGAAGTCATCAGCAGGGAAGACGGGGGCATTGTCATTCACGTCAAGAACTGTAACCTGGATGTGGACGGGGGTCCGCTGAGGGGGAATGCCTCGATCCACAGCGTATGCCGTGAGCTCATAGAAGGGCACGCTCTCCCGGTCCAAACGCCGAACCGTCCGGACAATGCCAGATGTAGGTTCGATGGTGAAGTCTCCGTCTCCGTCCTCTCCATTCTGGAAGGTGTACTGAACACGGCCATTGGCGTGGGCGTCACGGTCTGTGGCTGAGATCTGGAGGACGCTGGTGAAAGGGGGGGCATCTTCGCTCACTGTCCCCTGGTACCTGGGGCTGAGGAACTGAGGCGCGTTGTCATTCACATCGTTGACGTTGACCTCAACGTATGTCGTGTCTGATTTCTGAGGGATTCCGTTGTCTTTGGCTGTTATCGCCAGCGTGTATGTCATCTGATCCTCATAGTCCAGCTCTGCCTGCAGCGTTATCGCTCCTGATGCTGGATCAATGCGAAATTGTGGAATATTGTCCTCGAGGAAGTACGTGATACGCGCATTTTCACCAACGTCGTCATCTGTGGCACTAATGACGACCACGGTGCTGCCAGGGGGTCGGTCTTCATTCACACTGACTGAGTAGTGGGCGCTCTGGAAAACAGGCCGGTGTGTGTTGGCGTCAGTGATGTTGATGTGCACCTGGCAGGTGTCGTGGAGCGTGCGGTCTGAGGCGGTGACCGTCAGAACATAACGCCGCTCCTGTTTGTAGTCCAATGGGAGGGCTAGAGACAGGAGCCCCGCCCCTCCTGCTGTGCTGATGGCAAAGCGGTTCCTAGTGTTTCCCCCAGTGATCTGATAGGTCACAGCACTGTTGACATCTCGGTCCACTGCTGTGACGGTCACCACGCTGGTACCAACAGCAGCATCCTCGTTCAGGCGAGCATAGTACTCCTTCTGGAGAAACTCGGGCCGGTTATCATTGACGTCCATCACCGTGATGGTGACGCTGGCAGTGGCAGACAGAGGTGGCATCCCATAATCCCTCGCCTCCACGCCAAAGAAGTAATGCTCCACAGACTCTCGGTCGAGGACAGAGCTGACAGTGACCCAGCCGGTGGCGGCGTTGATGATGAAAGGCGTGTCAGAGCTGGTTCCTGTTAACCTGTACTCCAGACGGGCGTTGTCAGCAGAGTCCGTGTCAATGGCCTGGATGTGGAGGATGGAGCTGCCAACTGGGGCACTCTCCAGCACAGATGCTTGGAAAGGTGTGGAGACGAAGATTGGTGGGTTGTCGTTGACATCTGTCACCTGTACACTGACAATCCCCGTGTTGTTGGAGAGGGGTGGACGGCCGTTGTCTTGTGCACGGACCCGGAGTGTGTACTCGCGTTCAGATTCGTAGTCCAAAGGAGCCACCACCTGGATCTCCCCAGTGACACTGTCGATGGAGAACTGACCACGGCTGTTTCCACTGATGATGTTATAGTGAACGGCAGCGTTGCTGTCCTTGTCCCGGTCTGTGGCGCTCACTCGTAGGATCTCAGAATGAGGCCGGACGTCCTCCTTCACCGCCACCACATAACGCTTCTCACTGAACTGGGGCACATTGTCGTTTTCATCCAGGACGGTGATGAAGACTTTGACAGTGGCTGAGCGTGGGCCAGGATCCTTCCCCTGGTCGCTGGCCTCCACTTGGAGGGTGTAGTGCTCGTTGGTTTCTCGATCCACTGCCCCCCGGGTCGTGATGAGGCCAGAGCGTGGGTCAATCTCAAATGCTGAGCGTGCCATCGCAGCAGAGTCTCCAACAAACCGGTATCGGATATTGGCGTTGGAGGGGGAGTCTGAGTCCGTGGCTCTGAGCTGGAGGATGGGATATCCCTCCTCCACGTTCTCCCTGATGGTCTCCCTGTACTCTGACTGCTCAAATATAGGAGAGTGGTCGTTGCGGTCTGCGACAGTAATGGCTACCATGGTGGTGCCAGAGAGGCGAGGGGAGCCGTGGTCAGTAGCCGTGACCCGGAAGTAGTGCAGATCCATGTGCTCTCTGTCCAGGATCTGGGTGGAGGTGATGAGGCCGGTGTCCGGGTGGATGTGGAAATAGTCAGATGAGCGACTGTTCATGAGTGGAGCCATTGTGTAGCCCAGTCTGCCTGCATCGCCAGGGTCTGGGTCAGAGGCCGTCATGACGATAACAGAGGTGCCAGGGGGCTGGTTCTCAGCCACCTGCACCTGAAAATTGTACTGGGAGAAATGGGGGTGTCTGTTGGCTGCACGTCGTGAGCGAGGCCAGGGCAGGAGCTTCCTCTCCATCTCTTCCTGTGCAGCTTCATCATCTGCCACTATTATCAGTCGCTCCAGGCTCCTCTCTCCCCTTGAGCTGGGCCTCTCCTCCTCTACCACCTCCTCCTCTCCCCCCTCCTGGCTCCCTCTCTCTGGCTGCGTGGTGCTGTTGGCCCTGTCCTGACCCTTCCCTCCCTCTGCCTCTCTCTCCTCTGCCTGCCTCGCCTTTGTTACTCCATCTTCCCTCACCTCCTCCTCCTCTTCCCCTTCTCCCTCTGGTTCTCTCCCTACACTCAGCCGCGCCTCTCCTTCGCCCTCCCCCACCTGTAATTTTCCTCCCCCAGCAGCAGCAGCAGCAGCAGCGGACCCCTCCAAGCCCTCTCCCTCCCTCTCTGCATCCTTCTTCCTCTCTGCCTCGGCCTCCATCTGCTGCTTCCCCAGCAGCCTCACACCTCCGGGCTCTGATGACACTCTCTTACCGGCTTTTAATTGCACATGTGCGGAGCAGTCGGTGGAGCTGCTGTCCGCGCGCCCCGCCCGCGCCCCCTCCCCCGGCTCTATCTGCTGAGTGTGACCGAGACACTGAGAATCACTATTCTTGTTTTCCATTTCGTCACCCCCTTCCTCCTGCTCCTCCTCCCCCTCGCCGTTGTTGTTATTACTGTTACTGTTGAATTTGCTCCACGGAAACCCGTGCACGTGAGCGGGAACTGTCCACGGTGCTGAAATTACCTTCTCCTCAGAGCTGGGGTGAGGAGATATGGTCAGGTTGATCACCGCGGCGAGTCTCGGTGTGAGAGCGGGAGACGCGTCTGACTCAACATCGAGAGATTTAACGGGAAACTTAGCGCGCGAGAGAAATCCTGAGTCACCGGGAGGCGGCGGCTCTGAAGTTGCTTTCACTATACGTTTGGATAGTTCTCTGCTGTGTGTGTGTTTGTGAGGGGGGGTCGGGCTGGACACCAGCACACCGGAGGCTGATGAGGCTTTAGGGGTCGAGCTTTGACCGGATTGAAAATAGTGACCGCGCGTCTCGGTTCTGCTGCTGCGGTTAAATTGGATGGGGAGATTCCTCTGAGCTATACCTCCCGCGGGGGCCATAAACCCGGCTAAATATCCACCCCCCATGCCTATCCTGTCCAAACAGCCGAAGCAGCGATCGGGAGCCTGACTGCACTCTCCCTGGCTCTGTGAGCACTGCTCCTGGGCTCCGGCTGCTGCTTCCCGCTCATCATCATACTGATGGAGGAGAGTCAGAGTCAGAGTCAGAGAAGCCAAATCATTATCCGGATAATTAGATAAATTAATGTGTTTGTTGCCTTGGTTCACCCCTCCTCCACCTCCCCCCTCTCCCCCTCCATGCCTCAGCCTCCCTTCGTCTATAATTGTGGCCTGGGTGCATACAGCTTCAGCTTCATGGGGACGGGGACCACTACGACCCTGGTGCCCCCTGGTACCCGGGTTAATCTCTGCCCTACACCTGTGCGCTTCCTCTCCATCCTCCTCACCTCCCCCACTCCTCGCACCCCTCCCTCTCTCCATGCACCCTGGCAAACGGCTCCCATCACCCCTCTTTCTGCTGCTGCTGCTGCTAGGATCGATAACATTGTGCCTGCCCAAATGAGAACAATTACCGGCCCTGCTGTCCACGCTGTTCGAGCCCCCGTCATCATCACAGATCCTGTTGCTACCGGTGCTCCTGACGCTTGGACCCGGCTGGATCCGGTCTGAGCATTGGGTCTGGGTGGGTCCACAGGTCGTGATAAGACACATGTGGTCCAGTTGTGATGTCAGGCCACAGTGTGGACTCTGTGTGAGGTGGGGGCTGGAGCGGGAAGCCTCGTCATGTGCTGAACTGTATCCAGGAAGAGGATGGATGCAACAAGAGCAACCGGTTGGCGAATGGCCAGGTGAGTGGCTGCTGGCCGCAGAGGGGGCTCCTTTGTCGGGGTTTGACCGGCAGAGATGCTCAGGTGCCGGGGAGCACCACGTTCCCGACACCTCACCCCTCGTCCCTCTCCTCCCTCCACTTCCGGGTTCCCTGCACAGGCCAGAGAAGCGCACAAAGGCTCCGGCGGCGCCACGTTTGGCGAGGTGTGGCCTTGACGCCGGCCACCGTTGCGCGCACGCTCTAGTCCTTTGTACTGCCCGTTTCTTTCCGTTTGGAACCGGCGACGAGGTGAAAGCAGGTGAAGCGGGAGGCGAAACAACGCCCTTCCTCCTCACCCTCCCTCTCTCCACTCGCTCTCCTGAGCAGACGCCATCTGAGCTCGACCTGCTCCGAATACCTGGGTGCGGAGAAGGAGGAGGAGGTGATGGTGTCGGAGGACCGTCTGCACTCCTCCACACCGTCCCGACTCTATTCAGTCTCTCCTCCCATGTCACTCCTGCCCCATCCCGTTGATCTCCTCCCTGTGTCCCTCCACAGCATCCCTCAGCCTGTATCCTCTCTCCAGTCCACCTGCCTGGGCGTAGATACCAGCTGCCACTCGGCGACTCCCCTGCTCCCTCGCACTGCTGCTGCTGTTGCTTCCGGCTCACTTTACCGGCGTCTCGGTAGCAGAGACCCGGGGTCCATCGGTTGGAAGCCCCTCCTGTGTTCTCCGTCCCCGGGGTGAGGGCGAACAAAGGGCCGAGGAGAAGCAGGTGGAGAAGCAGAGACGAGAGCAGGAGCGGGGTGAAGCCCGAGAGCGGTGCAGCCATTTAGTCTCTTCCTTTCTCTGTCTCTCCCCTCCTTTCTCCCTCTTCCACCTATTCTCTTTCTCTCTGGAGCGCGCCTTGCCCTCTCCCCGTCACTTCTCTCTCCCTCTCTCCCTCGTTCCGGCTAGGTGGCCAGTTCCAGTTCCAGGACCGCCGGCACCGCCCGACACCTTCCCCCAGGCTCCCCCGTCTCTCCGTCGGCCTGGAGAGTTGGCATCTACCCGCTGTGGTCCGTGGAGCTGGAGGTCTGAGCCTTAGCAGCGGCGCATCTTTGCTCCCGTTCATTCACATCCAACATGGCTCACACACTCTCACCGACTGATGGGCTGCCTCACACACTACCCCTGAGAGAGAGTGTGTGTATGTGTGTGTGTGCGCGCGCGCGCTCCTCTAGCAGCGGCAGCTCAGCCCAATGGTAGGCTACTATCCATCCATCCACACACACCCTCACACACACAATCACACTTTCCTCCTCTCTCCTTTCTCCACCCCTCCCCCTACTGCTTGCATCCCTGCCGCCCCTCTCTCACTCACACACTCTCTCTCGCCCTCTCTCTCTGTTCCTCTCCTTCTCTCTTTCACTCTCTCTCTTTCATAATGGTCGGCTCCGGTGCGCAGGGCTGTTACACAGCACCCGCGGCGGCAGCCATGTCCACAACTGGAGCAGGAGCGGGGAAAACAGGCTCAATCTTACACAATCACGCCGTCATCACCGGATCATCTGAATAATTATAATCTAAACAGAAAAGCCCGCGGCTCCGTCACCTCACAAGACTCCACGGAGACAAACAGTTGATTTCCTGGAAATGAAATTATTCTGACATAGTATTAACGTAAAATCAAATCACACAGCAGAGCATCAGGATCGAGATGAAGCAGAGGAGCAGTTCCTCGAAACTTTAGTCAAAGAGCTGAAACAGCACCGGAGAATTGTGACAAAGCATCACAATAAAGAAGATCCACTTTTTTATTTTGACTTTATTTTCCTATAAAAGCTCCAGTGTTATTAAAGGAGGAGAGTATTTTATCAGATGTGCAGGGTGTTCCTGTGTCCGCTGATGTAAGCCACAATTGTCAGGTTAGCTCGAGTAAAAGTGACGTCATCTCCCGTATTATCACCGATGAGTAATTCTCACTCTCACACACAGAAACATCCATAGATTCCAGTTGAGTGGCTTCATGGTGAATAATGTTTCTCTGTGCAGGATAAACTGTCCTATAGTGTGTTTCATCGGCTTAACGCTCCCTCGGGGATTCATAGCCTATATGTGCTGTATAGTAACCGTATTCTGTGTTATAGGATTACTGTGGTTCGGGCACATGCGCGCAATCATCCCAATTTAACACTAATTTGCGCATGGCTAAATGGGCAGATCCATTTCCTGATAGTTGTTGGAAGAAAAAAAAAATCACATTATGCAAATTTATAGAGGCTAGTACAGATTTCCTCCAGCATCCTCCTCCTGCCACCCCCAGCACCGACTGATGCTGCGGTTGGGTGGTGTAGCTCTTTCTAATGACACGTCGGGAATTGAATGTGATGTCTTCCTGTGGCTGCTGGGTGGAGGAGATGCACGGGGCGTGTCAGTGTAGAGGGGGGGTTACACCATGCCTCATACAAGACTGAGACCGACCGCGGGACCGAGCATGTGCGTGCACGTGCATATCCACACACACATAGGCTACACTCACATATGTGCTCTGGGGTTTTACCACTGTCTATGTAGCCTATGTATGGCAGATTTCTGTGGTTACCACGGAGCTTCAGGACCAGATCTCAGGCAAAAATCCCCCAGACTGCAGGACCAGACAGGTCCATCCCTCACTGGCTCTGACAGACTCAACACTGACGATTAACACAGGGATTAACCTTGGAGTTGAGGTCAGGTGTTTGTTATGCACACAGGGGAGTCTTTATCAAACCTCAAAAAAAATTTTACCAAGGATTAATAGTTTAATGGGTGGTGGGACTGAATACACCTGAAATCTTGTCAACACCAGAGAGAGAGAATTAGCAGAGCCACCAACAGTGTGGCAGCCACTGCCAAATAATTAACATCAAAAACACAAGATGATAACTGTGTTTACTGCTCAGAAATAGAGTGGTTCGAAGGCCCAATCCAGGTTTCTTTTCCAGGAAGTCAGAGGAGATAAAAACATGTTAAACTTATATTGAGTTTATAGAGTTTAAAACGTGACAATCTCTGGTTTGGATGAGATTCAATACAAAACTGTTGATTTCCCTCCAAAGAAGCGTTATCATTTTGTACGGTAGAGAAGCTGAGGTACTAACCAGCTTGACTGATGTCTCATAAAAGCAGCCGTATTGACCATAAAGCACACAGAACATTGTCTGTAAATTGTTCCATCTTATTGTGATGCTACAGGAGAATTATAGCTGGGAGCGATTTAACTATTCGTTTTTTTTATGGGCCGCCGACTGAGCTGCTGCTGCTCTGACTTCCCCCTGACACATTTCTGCTTAAACATCAAAGAAACACAATGGAACCAGTCGAGACGTCGCCGAGTCAGCTGAGGTGAGAAACCAAATCTGTCTTGGTGTAAATAAATGAAAGCTAAATGTTGTGACTGACAGTTTGTAAAAGTGGGTGTGTGTGTGTGTGTCTCAGCTGGGATAAGCTTTGAGCACAGCCACAGCAGTGAAGAGCTCCTAAATGCACAGCCTCCTTTTCTAAATAAGAGTTTAATACAGCTCTCTGACTCCAGCCTCGCCAGGATTTCTCTCTCCCTATCTCTCTCACTCTCTCCGACACCCTCGCTCAGCCGCTGTGATTACTGCAGAATGTAGGTTATTGCGGCGGGGGCTGGCGGCGTTAACAGGATTAAAGGGGGGGGGGTGCGTGTCGGGGGAGTGCGAGGACGTCTAGACGAGTTGTGACTCGGCAGCGTGGCAGACACACTGACAGGTATTACTCGGTTTATCCAGTAATGATAGTTCAAATGTGATGATACATTTCACAGCTCAGCAGGAGCTGCTCCTTATCGTTAACACCTTCTACGGGGGTCAGAGGTCACAGTGAGTGACCCCCCAGGCACCAACATTAGAGCGTCTGCTGTTTCTGCCTCAAACTACTGCTCCAATGCTGATCATTAGGAAGTGAACATGCTGAGGATGTTGTAGTTTCAGTAACTGTAGCAGTTAATTAAATATCATGGTTATTATCATTATTCTCTCTCTGCAGCACGAGCCTCTGAGCCTTGGGTGGAAAATATCGTCTTCACTTAGATTCTTATTCTCAATCTTTGGTCATTAGTTATACATATTAAGGACAGGAGTGATCTGGGGAATTCACGTTTCACAGGTTTAATTTAATTCAGTTCAGTTTCTATTTGTATAGCAACAAATCATAATCTAAAGGTTCTTTAGAAAAATATGGATGCACATTATCACTTTACTGCTCTATTGTTTGTGCTGTGTTCTTGGCTGAGCAAGGATTTGTGTCTAAAAAAGTTTAATGTTTGCAGTTCACCTGCAAAGGCACAAAAAATGTCCTCACATCGACCAGCACATACACTGATACTGATATGACGGAGAAAGACTTAGATTAGATAATTCATCGATCAGGCTCAAACAGAATTATGATTCTAAGGTGAACAGATTGTTCTGACAGTGAAGGAAATTTAAGAAATGTAAGGTCGACCCAAGCTGGACAAGACTTAGGCCCAATTCCGATTCTATTTTTCATCCCTACCCCTAGCCCTAGCCCTAGCCCTAGCCCTTAACCCTTGCCCTTGAAACGGAGCTACAAGGGGTAGGGGTAGAAAGTCAACCCATACGAATTGGGACACCACTCTACCGGCCATACGTCATCAGTAGTCTCTGCTGGCGAGCAGACGTGACAAGCTTTTGACACAAATCCTGTATTCAAAACCACGCTAACTTAATAAAATAAAATAACATTTAATCAAGACTGACCGGTTCATGGTAAAACATTTATTTATTGATGTAAAACGGACGGGGTGGTGTTCCGTGCCATTCCGAAGGACCGCTAAAAAATTCCCGAAGGTCCGTCATTACGAACTTCCCGAGGGGCCGCTGTTCCGAATGTGTTTTATTTTGAAAATTGACCGGATTCTCTCGTGTTTGACTTCCTGTGACAGCGCCCCCTCCCCCTTCCCCTGCTTCCAAGGTTTCACCCAGGGAGTCTGATGCAGCCGCGGCGCTCCTGCTGAAAATAAATGTCCTTGCTCTGTGCTCTGGTTAGGTTTAGGCAATGTAGAAAGGAGTTGGTTAAGTTTAGTAAAAAGATTAGGTAGAGGCCAATAAAATCGTTGTTAATATGTGCCTTCCCCGGGAGTCGAACCCTGATCCACCGCATCAAAAACAGACGCTCTAACCACTACGCTACCAACACATTTGCCAAGGACTTAAACCATTACACTTTTTTCACGTTCGGAATAGCACCCTTTTCTTCAGGTTCGTAATGGCACCCTTTTCCCATAAATAATTAAGGGTCGGCATTCCGACAAATTAAAGTAAACGTTCGGAGTGGCGACCCTTCGGAATGGCACCCTGGAACCCTCCGTGACGAGCCGCTGATCTGCTCCACAGGTGGAGGCTCCACCGCGGAGCTTCACTTCTCCGAAAAAACGTCTAAACAGCCGTCATTTGGATAAACCGACCGCACATCGGGGGTCTAAATAGCTACTTTCTCGCATGAAAAGATATTAAAACTTAACAAAATGACGTTATAACAGCGCTACGGTGATAAATAAAACAGCTGCCGGTTGCCGCAAGATGCATTCTGGGACTTAGCCCTCGGTCATAGCCCTCGGTTTGCAGTGTGCCCCTGAAAAATCTCCGTTTGGAGGGCCAGAAACTCCCCCTAACCCTCGGCGGAATGAGCACTCACGCGCAAAACGAAGGGTTAGGGTGGAGAATCGGAATTGGGCCTTAGTGTCACTGCTGCAGAGGAAACTGGCTCAACTCAGTGTGTGTGTGTGTGTGTGTGTGTGTGTGTGTGTGTGTGTGTGTGTGTGTGTGTGTGTGTGTGTGTAGCCCACCAGGTCTAATCTGTCACACTTCCAGAGCGCTCTCTGACACACACACACACACATCGGGAGAAGATTACACAGCACATTTCACATTAAAAATGTCCCTCTCCATATTACAGAATTTGAAAATCCTTGTGCGTCCTTGAAAGTCTTTGAGGTATTAATGGCCTCGGGTCTATCAGGAGCAGACAGCAGTGGATCCAGCAGGGAAGCGTCTCTCGCTCTGGACGATGGACAGCTAATTACAGCAGCGAACAGAAACTAACAACATATAAATGGTGAGTTTCTTATCGCTGTGAAAACTCGGTGAGACAGAAACAGAGAGATTTAGACTCGAAGTTGGAGCCATAGCCTACTGGACCATATGTATGGGATGATTGTATGCTGATTATGCCTATTCAATGGGCCGACAACGGTCTGATCTCGTGAACTAACCACCTGTTAGTTACTGACTGCGCACACACACACACGCACACTGTTGAATGCCTCACAGTATCTCTCACACCTGAGTTATTTACACTAATCAGGCAATCGGTGTCACTGACTCTGTTCACACAGTTTACATCTGGTACCAAGGACTTCATGAAAGACGCACTGAAGAACCATCAGAACCATCCAGAGTGGTCTCGACCACACAAAGGACAACCTACTGACTCTTATACGTTACACAATGAACACAGGTCTGCATCACACACAGAGTGACGACATTAATGCTCCAGGCTCTGGATGTTTCCATTTTGATTGGCAACAGATTACATCACAATCCTTGAGACCTTGAAGAATTTCCAGCCTCACCTTGAAAACTCTTGGATTATAAATAACTCAGCTGTCAAATCAAAGACTGATCTGACAGAAAATCAATGGAGGCTGATCCCTGATCGCCATGCTCTAATTAAGTCCACAAAATTATTTGACAGGCCTTATTAAAATAAAGACAAAGTTCAGATATTCTGATCAGATTCCTTTGGTGTTTTAAGTGATTATGGAGAGGCTAAAAGCACGTTACACTGAGGATGTAACTGTTTGACGTTCACCTTGATTTTGATTCTGAGCAACTGGTCAGATTAATGAGGCTGAGCAGGAGGCTAATAGACAGAACTGAGTGACAGCAAGGTGGGGGGGAGGGGGCTGAGCCACTTAGAGCTATTTATAATGGATCAGAGTCTGGACACACTGAAAACATTAAATGAAAGAGACTGACAGACAGTTACTACAGCGCCCTGTGGGGCTCCAGCACCAGACAGAGACAATGATGGGAGAGGAAAGAGAGAGCAGGAGGAAACTGGAAGGAGAGAGAGAGAGAGAATTCAAGAAGCAACCACACAAAGTACAAAACTAGACAAAAGAGACAGACACAAATTAACATCATGTTTTCAATGTGAACAGAAGTGAACCAATAACAGTCACAAAAACACAGATTGACACATCCAGGGGGCACAAACAAGTTGGCAACTAACTGTTCTGAAAACAAACCATTACGAAGGGATGCAAATAACACTAATAGATACAAAAATATGCCAACTGGGGGTGCCCTGGTGGCCCACCTAGTTGGGCACCTCCCATGTTGGCTGACCACAGGGGCCATGCATGGGGTTAAAACACAATCACTGACCTCATCCCCTAGTCTGTGGTCCTGGTTTCAGCAGACTCCTCGCCTGGTTCTGGTTAAAAGGGTTAAAAAACACAGATTAGGTGAGGAGGGGGAAGTATAATAATAACAAATGAAGCAATAACACTGATTTTAAAATCAACCATCGACCCATAATCCACTTCATCCAGGCCTGTGTAATTATTACATTAGTTACTGTCTACATTTCCCCAAATGCTTTTCAGTGAGTATGTATTTCTGTGTTGCCTTGTAGCTGCTGACTGGGCTCAACATAAGGTGTCACACAATAAATCAGCAGAGTAAACAAGGAACAGCACCAAGGGATTCTGGGTATCTTTAGGCTGCTTGATTTAAAGATCCCCTCCCATGAAAATCATGTTTTTTGTGCTTTTCACATGTTACTGTAGCATTTTTCTTATGTCTTTTTTTTAAGTATATTTTTGGGCTTTTTTGCCTTTATTTGATAGCACATAGAAGAGATAGACAGGAAGGGGGAGGCAGAGAGAGGGGGTATGACATGCAGGAAAGGTCTACCCGACACGGGACTCAAACTGGGGACGCCTGCACCGAGGACTGCAGCCTCTACACAGGGTCGCCTTAACCACTGCGCCACACACCGCCCCAGCATTTTTCTTATGTTAGAGGACATATCAGCGGAAAAGGAAGTTCAAAATTGCATTTCTGAGTTTTACTGCCTTGCTGTGAACCAATGGCAGATGCAAACTGTCAGTTTCAGGAAGACTGGAGTTGACGCATCACAACCCCAGGGCAAGGCAAGGCAATTTTATTTGTATAGCCCATTTTTCACAAACAGTTTGTCTCAAAGGGCTTCACATGGCATCGTAACAACATCCTCTGTCCTTAGACCCTCACATCCGACTGAGGAAAAACTCCATGGAAAACCCTTTTAACAGGGAAAAATCGGAGAAACCTCAGGGTGAGCAACAGAGGAGGGATCCTTCACCCAGGACGGACAGACGTGCAATAGATGTTGTTACAGACAAGACAAGACAGTTTACAGTTTATGACACAGAATGTGCGAAATGTGGAAATGTTAGCAAGAGTTAATAAAGGCAGGCTAGGCAGCGTCTGGGGCAGGGGGAGTGGGGGGGGGGGCTGGCCAGCTCAATGGGGAGGGCACTGGTGCTACAAGCTCCCGCCCCACTCTGCAACAGGTATAGCTCACCTGGTAGAGCAGCTTGCACCTTGAGCAAGAACTATATTCCAGTCTGGCATCGAATCCCAGTGTGCAGTTTTACACTAAACACGCCAAATCAGTAATTGTACAGTGTCCAGCTGTCAGCGAGGGGGTGGCTGGGCGGGTGCAGAGCAGTGCAGTCTTCGCCCACCCTCCAGAGGTGCATTGCTAATGAGCTGCCGGTGCTGTGCAGAAAGAGAGCTCTGGGAAATGGCAAAGGTTTTGTGATTTTGGCTAAAAACTTCATAATCACAATTTAAAGACCACGGAGAATGTTTTAAAATAACCCCCTACTCGCGGAAGGGGGACTTTAAATGGAGTGTGGTCCAGTCAGCACCATGGACAGCTACAGCTACCTGCTGGTTATCTCAACTAAACAACAGGAGCATGTAAAACTGAGCATTCAATGCAATTAAGAAAACACATGCCAAGACAAATATATGCATTGTGGGGTTTTGCAGCATGTGTTGTCAAATCGTTGTGCTCTGAATCAGCTGCATGTTTGTGTTTTTTTTGCGTGTCATTTTAAGCTGCACTGAGTTGAGCGCTCATAAAATCAAATAAATAAAGTGATGTAACGGTATATATGAAAAAATGCTGGATATTTATTGTGACACTGACATCAGAGCTGAAGTAACGTGATGATTCAGTGTGCAGCTGTAAATCACCCTCCACAGTCAGAAACCATGAGACCTAATTCAAATGAGAAAATCTTATTCCCAGTTTATCTGAGGTAATGTGGGTCAGGAACAGCTGGATCCTGCTGCTGATCCACTGCTGCCGTCTGCTCTACACTCCATTAATAACCGCGCTCACGCACACGTGCACTGAATCTCTAACATTGTTCTGCAAACAGGGGGAAAAGCGGCTTCCTCTGACTGTGTGACAGGCTTGAAATGACCAGATATTTTCCCTGCTCTGCCTCCTGCTGACTGAGGCTCAAACCAGCGGCTTCGATGTAAAATGCTTTTACACACTGAATTAAGCAAATCAGCTGCTTCTGAATAAAACTGCTGCAAGTTCGTTGGCGCTTCAGCTGATGGTAATGATGAGTGTTGCATGTCATAGATGAGGCAGCGTGCACATTAAATCAGAGGAGGTGGAGAACAGCATTTCATCTGCATTTTTAAAATTGCTTGGGGTGGGGGTGGGGGGGTGGTTGTGGTTGTGGGGGGGGCACCACAACATTTACACAATTTCCTGTATGTCATGCACAATATCTGAAACGCTGGGAATTGGATTTCCACGAATCCTCAGAGAATTATTTATTTCATCGCTCAGCTCTGATGTTTCCTGGGAGGGACAATTGTGTGTACTGTATGTTGGATTTTCTAAAAAAAAAAAAAAAAAGATTTCTCGACCATGTCCTCACATCTGTAAAACACCAAACAGCCGCCCACTGTGGGGTTCAGCTTTGGAGGCTGGAACAACAATTACAGCTCAGACATGAAGCGATAGAAGAGACACGTCTGCTGCTGCTGGAGGACACATGTTACTGAGGCTGTGACGACGGTTATAGGCAGCAGTCAGTCACACTGACTAGACTGCTTGTGAAACAAAGAGAGACAGGACCATTCTGATCTAATATCAGCATCTGGTCTGATATCAATGTAATCTATTGATTGGACATCGTACTGACGGCACCAACTGAAGTAGAAGAGGAGTGAGCTATAATAGCACAACAATAGTTAGCAGTTAGCTGGGAGTGTTAGCAGTTAGCATTCAAGTCAATTATTCATTTTGATAACTTTAAAGTTGTTGCAGCAGCTCCTGCTGGATTTATCCTGTTCTGCTCTGTCTTTTATGTCTCTCTCTTTTTTTTCTTTTTAAACTTATTTTATGGTTTATGGTATTTGTCTACTTTTTTTTCTACAGTTCTTTTACTTTTATTTCAAACACTCATGTATAAAAATTGTGATGGAGCTGTTGCATAAGCTCGACTTGTATGTGAAGCCAACTCAAAGCTCAAGAGATAATCATAAGTGTATGAAACAAAGAGATGTGAAATTAAATATTTCACATGTGAATATATGACCCACAGGTTTCACAGATAAATCACCACAATCTTTCATGTTGACATGTTAAATTTCAGGTGTGCATAAAATCTTATACACGTGAAATTCAACTTCTGAAACCAAAACAAAACCTGTGTGTGTATTTGTGTGTGTTGTGTGGTGGACCAGCCTCTGCATATTGTGGTATCAATAACCAGCTGACTCCTTGTATGTAGACTCTCACTGCCTCAAGCCTCCAGGCGGGGGCCCGCATGCTTACTGTCGGTGTGGGTTTCCATGGGAACAGTCAGGGCAAGTGTGTGTGTGTGTGTGTGTGTGCGCACGTGTGTGAGGTTGAGGGGTTCACTGAGACTGGTAGATTACTGAGAGAGAAAGAAGAAAACATGGTCACAGTGGTTGAAGGAAATGATACAAGTACAGAAAGAGAGAGGTGAGGAAACACACACACACACTTCCAACCTAAGGACAAAGCCGTGATCAGTGTGTGCGCGTGTGTGTGTCTGTGTGTGTGTTTACAGAGGAGGTCGTCCTGGGTCCTCATTACTTTTCCCCTCTCGTCTGACTCCGAGTGCTGCTGCCATCGGCCCTTTGCCTCTGTTGATCCATCCCACAGGGGCGTTATGGAGGAGGGGGAGGGGGAGGGGGGTTACTTGTGGATGTGGTGGGGCAGGCCACAGGCTGTCTATAACCCCGCTTCCCCAGACTAACAACACCCCCTCCCCCACCCACAAACCCAGCGAGATGCTCAGCGGCAGGCCAGCAGGTGTCCACCAGCTCATCTGTCCGGTCTGGAAGTGAAGCAGCAGTGATGCATATTCAACACAGGGAGTGTGTGTGTGTGTGTGTGTGTAAGAGAGGGAGAGAGGGGCAGGCATCTCCTGCCATTCACACAGGCAGACAGTGACAGAGGAGCCACTTGCTGGAGGAACCCCCCCCCACACACACACACACACACACGCACATACCCAGAGCATGGCGGCGGCAGCTGCCCGGCACGTGTCCTGATTGTGCGAATTAGAGGCCGTGTGGTGCACTCCATGAATAATGAGGAGGTGGGTGTGACGGGGGGATGTCGGGTTTTTTTTTTTTTGGGGGGGGGGCAGTGGATGAAAAGATGAAAGAATGACAGAGGACGGAGGTGAAGATCTCCTGCTGAGCTGCTGCCTCTGCTCCTCTGATTCAGATGTTGATTTAACAGCTGGAAACTGATTCACCATTAAACTCCGTGTCCTCAAGTCGGACTGACTGTCCATCTCTTCTCCTCTTCTATCTCTCTATCTCTCCTTCTTCCATCTCACTGCCTCTCACTTTAAATGTCTGTGATGCAGTTTAGTTGTTTCAGTGGTTTACTGAGGAAGAGGCTCCTCCCCCTCAGACAGAGGTCATGGTACTTGTCATCGACACAGAGGAGTTTCCTTTCATGGGTTATCTGCTGCACTGGCATCCAAATATTCTTAACTTGCGATCCACTTCCTGGATGTTCCCAAAACTTGAAGGGTAATGAAAAACAGGCGAGAGAATTTAATGTTGTTTTTTGGGTAATAATAGAAATACAAAGGGCCAGTCCCACTTTCATATTTATATGAAAAAATAATAAGAAGCCAAGGGCAATTTAAAATGTTTCCTACTGTCAACAGCCTCAAACATAAAATCTACATTAAAATGATCATAAATTCTACATTAAAATTAAACATTAAACATTAAGCCATGTTAACTGGGGTGAACTACTGTTACCAAAAACGACACATGTGGGAAGCTCGGCGGTTGAGTGGTTAGAGCACATCCCATGTTGGCATAGTCCAGAGCAGGGATCGCTGTTGGACTCTCAACGGAGACCATCTTTACTGCATCTCTCTCCTTGCTTTCCTGTCTCTCTTCACTGTCCTCACAAATGAAACAGAAAACGCTACTCGAATAATGACATCAGCAATGAGTACTTGAGTACTTGTACCCATTACTAGTAATAATCAGACAGGTCCAAGTCCACAGCCCAGTCCTGCTCCAACTGCAGCCTCAAACAGTGAGGGACAGTGAGACAAATATTAGAGACCCTCTCACCTGGTGAGTTCACCTGGATCAGTCCCCCAGAACCAGTGTGTGCGAGACGGTTCCTGGTTTGTTTCTTCTCTGTGTTTGTTTTCTTGGCTCAGCAGGTATTTGGAAAGGAGACGACTGATCTGGCAGCAGCCCGTCGGCCCCCCTGTCGTCATCCTTCAACATCCTGCTTCTCCAGCCACGTCTCCCATTTCCCTGCCAGCACGTTTGTCCTTTGCTCTTGCACCACACAACACCTTTGCACACACTACAGCTTCCTCACATCCGTACAGGCACCACATCACCACAGATCTCACACACTCATGCCTCATTTTTGTTTATTATGTGAATATTCAGTTCAATTAATCATTGTTCTTCTCAGCTTGTGTCTCCCTTTGTCTTTGTCATGGTTTCTGAGCAGTGTGTGTGTGTGTGTGTGTGTGTGTGTGTGTGTGTGTGTGTGTGTGTGTGTGTGTGTGTGTGTGTGTGTGTGTGTGTGTGTGTGTGTGTGTGTGTGTGTGTGTGTGTGTGTGTTGGGCTGCACCAACAAGTGGGTGGAGCCTCTGTTACCTGATTAACTGCTGCTCACTGGGGTTTTGTCTTTCTGGTCTTCACTTAGTTTCCTGTTGTGTTTTCTCTGTAACGAAGGATGAAAATGACAAACGGTTAAAAAATACATGACTAGATTTTTTCTACTTTGCATGTATTTATTTGTATGCATTTAACTACTCATTTCTGGATGGACCCCAGGAAGATGAGTGGCTGCTGTGCAGCTGCTAATGGGGATCCAATTAAAATAAACAAAATAAACAAATACTTATACTAATTGTCTGGCTCTATTGTAGTTTATTCTGTTGCTGTTCAGACGTCAGCGAGCCTCTATTATGAAATCCAGAGATAATGTGAATCATTTAAGCAGTTTCAATATATTCAGTGATGTGATGATTAGAAAAGTCAACAAGCTTCACTCTGACTGCACAAAACACAACACATCCTGCACCTCTTCTATCGCGTCTCGCCTCGCTGCGTTTCGTGCACTGTCTTTGTTCCTATTGCACACACACACACACACACACCCCTCTACCCCCCAGACCCTTTTCTCTTTCTCTTTCTTTCCCTCTTTTTCCCTCTTTTATTACCTCCAGCGTCCAATTGGCCGAGATCATTGTAGCTCCAACCAAAAACGATGTCATTAATTATTTGGGTAGAGATTATGTGGTTAAGCTTCTGTGTGTGTGTGTGTGTGTGTGTGTGTGTGTGTGTGTGTGTGTGTGTGTGTGTGTGTGTGTGTGTGTGTGTGTGTGTGTGTGTGTGTGTGTGTGTGTGTGTGTGTGTTGTATCCGGTGGCCACATTATTAGATTCAGATGAGAGTGCACAGACCGTTCATTGTTTTTTTTGGTTTTTTTGTTGACCTATTGTTGTTCAGCTGACGCAACACAAACAAACAATCAAACAAACATATAACGACATCCACAGTAAACATATAACCTGCACCAGCTGTGAGGAAGCAACAGGGAAAATGACTGGCTCCACTTCAATCCTCTTAATCCAGGTCACGGTGTAGTTTTGTGAGGTCACGCTGAACTTGACCTTTGACCTTTAGCGTCTAAAATCTAATCACTTCATCTTTGAGCGCTAATGAGTGTTTGTGTCCAATGAGACAAAGTGTCACTGAACTGCTGCGTCCAGATGACGTGAAGACAAGATGGCGGCTGCTCCGACAGTGGAATGAACAGTGAAGTAAACTTGTGTGATGTCACAACAACACATGGAGCAGGAAGGAGTCTCACTGTTTTAATCAGGTCACAGAGTTTCCCGACAATGTGATGAGGAGGGAAAAGAGCGACGATGAAAATAAAACTGAAACAAAAGAAACTGAACAGAAGGAGGTGAAGAGTCGAGATGGTAAACAGAGTTTTAGGATTGTGTCGGTTCGAGCAGCCAGACTGTGATTCATCATAATGTGTGTGTGTCTGTGTGTGTAGAGTGGTTTATAGGCCAGCTGTGTGTAGTCTTTTAGTCAGTCAGTGACCTAAATCACAGAATAAATAGAGTGAGGGAGAGAGAGAGAGACTGTGTGAAAGGAAGAGTAATGCTGGGTTTATAGAAGAAGGGAAGACAAATGAAGAAGTCGGGGAGAGAAAAGAGGAATGATGAAAGAATTAAAAAGAAGGGGATGTTGACAGAAAGAGAGAGAGAGAGAACATTTATGCAGCTGAAATTATGCAGCGCTGATATAAATATCTGGGTTTGCTATTTGTTGTTTGTCTGCTTTACATTTCCACAACACGCACACACACACAGCTGTTTGTCCCAGCAGCATCTCACATCACAAGGACACACACCAGGCCGAGGAGTCGACGGTCCAGAGGACGATTAGCAAAGTGAAGTGGCCTCGACACTAAACGCTGCATTAACAATTTATCACTCTACTCCAAATTAAAGAAGAAATTAATCTTTTTAAATAATTAAATCACAGAAACAGAGTTGGAGCTCATTCTACACACAGATCACTCAACACACACACACACATCCTGTTGTAAATATTGTCCCGGTTAGATAATTAAATTTGCAGATTCAGAGCAACGACTCAAAGGGAAACAAGGACAGAGTCCATTAGCTTCACAATCTTGCCTCACATCTGCTACTGCCCCCCCGCCGCCGTTCAGGACCACAGCTCTGCAGCAACAGTTCAGACACAGTTTAGCTTAAGGTCTGATGGTAAAAACACAAAGACCAGAGCAGACTTTATAATTTAGTTGAGTTAAATTTTTATCTGTGTCACAGAGACTTGCTGTTAGTTAATCCGTTCATATGTTGACAGAAACTCTTTGTGCACCTTCTTCTAATGCACTATTTATCATCTTAGCAAAGAGCAGTGAAACTGCTAAATGTGCAATATTCTTACAGGGAAGCAACAGTGTTTTGCAGATCTTATTGTAGGATATTTATGGTGTGTGTGCTTTTGCACTTCATAATGTTTATTATATGCACAATATTATTTGTCACATGGTTTGTCAGTCAGAGGCCAATGAACCACCCAATACTGCTGGTCTGACCTGGACGCAAAGAGACTGGACAAGCTGGTTAAAAAGACTGTGATTGGACAGAGGAGTCTAGACCGGACCAGAGGTGTGGAGGTGGAGGTGGAGGTGTTGCTAACTGCAGGTTTTGAGGTGGAGTTGGAGGAGGAGGTGTCACTGAGGTGTGCTGTGCTGCAGTTTCCTCTGAGGAGAATCTGAGCAGCTGCCGGTGAGCGTGAGTTCGGCCGTGTAGAAACACTGGAGCTGCTTGATCAGCAGAAACCTCCTGCTTCTCTGCAGCTTTACGCCGACTCTGATTAAACTGCTTCCTCTTCTCTTCCTCCTCTAAAGGGGTTTTTCCTGGAGGATGATTGATCTACTCACTGATTCATCGCACTCATTTTCTAAGGGGTAATGTTGAAACGTTCTTGATCATTTGAAATAACATTAAAAACAGAGCAATGACTCTTATGCAGGTTAAAGTTTGACACAGACCACACCCACTACTGCACAGTGTCAGTGAGACAGAAATGAGAGACTGTGACTGTGGAGATTTAAATCTGAATCCAGTGTCACACTGAAACCATCTCCAGGCTGCAGCACTGTGAGCCCTTAGTGGGCGTCGCATCCCACTGACCCAAGGGAACGTTCAGGGGCTCAGATTGGTTATGAATGAGCAGCACATGGCCACAGAGACCAAGCGACAACGCTGCACAAACAAACCTTTACTGCAATTACTTTGCTGACAGTGACACAGAAACACACTGTACACACACAGCTACACAACAACGCATCTGCATATAATCACGTTAAAGAAAACATACAGCACATTAGAATAAACATCTAAAAATAGACAAAACAACCATGGGATAGGCAACAAAGAGAAGTGACAACTGAGCCACACATGATTGGATGTTCACTGTAGTGATGTCATGTCGATGATGTCACTGCACTGTTGTTGTAAAGCACTTTGAATTGTGCTGTGAGTGAAAGCCGCTCTATAAATAACCCTGGTTCCCTCGTAGTATTCTCCCTAGCTTTACAACAAAGAGACACTGAGTTCTAATGTTTTCTATTCACTTCTCAATTCATTTTGTTTCCTGTGGCCAGAAGAATAAAACGCTGTAGATTCATAACATATAGTAACAAGAGACACGTCCTCGTGCTCATATCCCTCTGCCATGCAGACCAGTTCCAGTTACTCCCTGTTTCAGTCAGACACAATGTTATATAAAATAAATAACTATCTCTGAAAGGTTTTGTCACAATTTCTGTGTCCTGAGTTATGGCTAAAAAGTGTTTTGTGAGATCACACTGACCTTGACCTTTGACCATCAAAACCAAGTAGTTTAAGAGAAATTCAGTCAAGGTGTCACTGAGATATTGTGTCCACATGAATGACACTATGTCCACACTGCAGTGTTATTTTTTTAAAACAATCTGTGTCCAGACTAGCAAACATGTGCACTGAGCATGTGTGAGACCGTGATAAAATGAAGCACATTGTCTCAGCAAAGAGTTGCAGAGTAAAAATACAGAATTTCACTGAACAGCTGCAGCACAGACAACAAGGTCAGTGACATTTTGAGTCATTGACTCATTATCATGTTGTTTTCACCTCTTGTAGTCAAGGCTAATCAGAGCCAATCAGGAGCCACTTCATCAGTTTTGCCAAAGGCCTCAGTTTTAACTGTCCAAATGTCAACACACCGCCAGAGTTATCAAACTAAAACAGACCCAGCAGCTCAAGGATCAAAACAAGGTGTCCCAGTGGATCACCTGGAGCACGCACCATGCAGACGTTGTCATCACTTCAGCAGCAGCGCTGGGTTTGAAATTGCAGCCCTGTCCTTCAAGTCATCTCCTCTCTCTCCACCTGACTTTCCATTGTCTCTCCATTGTCCAATCATAGTAAAGGCCAAAATACCAACAACAAAAAAATCTTTCAAAAGAAAAAAAGAAAAGCAGACAATGAAGGACACAGTCGCTGATCCACCACCCAAGAGGTTTATCCGAATATTCTAACTGTACATTCACATTAATGAATCAGTCCTGAGATCCACAGTCACTTTAACCCTTTGTCGGCTGCTGCTGTTGTGGTTCCCTCTGGATCAGAGCTTCACTTCCTGCCCCAGCCTCTATGTAATCTGGATGTCACAGAACGTGGCTTCACAGACCTCCTGCTGCTGCACATGCAGCTGTAATAAAGAGACACTCGGCAGATCAGACATTCAAACTGGTAATCAACCTCTAAACCAAATCTGTAATCTGACTCTAAGCACCACTCAGCACTGGATCCCATTCAGCTTCTGTTTCAGTCTGGACCCAAGTCAAAGCTGCATTCATATTCAGATCAGCATTGCTTTGTGCAGCTCCGGCTGTGGTGCCGTTGCCCGGTCTGAGCGTTTGGCAGCCGGCGACTCGTCTGCAGCCAGAGTCCGATGGAAATCAAACCTAATTGGATCAATACGGGGTCCTGGAGAGGGGGGGGGGGCTCGTCTTATCACAGCTCAGTATCGGAGAGTTGTTCTCCTGATAACCTGCAGCAGGATCACCACAGAGCACACTGCACAGAAAGAAAAAGTGAGCTGCTCTTCAATCTAATTTCAGTGCAGAGCTGGTGGTAATCAGACTGCACTCAATCAGTGTTTAATCCAACTGGATGACTGAGTCCGTTTACTGGACACAATTAGGAATTTACTCATTTGGTGTAATAGGATTACAGGATTACTGCAAATCTGGTCACAAAAAAATTACTATGATACATTTCTACAGATGACTTAAAGTGCAGAGTCGAGCAGCATCACAAAGCAAGGAAGCTTTAATTCTGCAGCTCATATACTGCAGGGTAATTCAACACGCTTTAAACAGCACAACAACCATAACAATGGAAACAGATTTACAGTCAAAGAGCAAAGAACAAAGGTATAAAAAGGTCAAATTAATTTCTGAATGAGTTACAATTTAAAATTCAAATTAGAAATTGCAAACAGTCCAGAAGACAAACAAAAATTTAATGTTTTTAAAACTAAAATTCACAAATTTTCTGGATGGATGATGGATGAAAACATGTCTTTGGTCTTCTAATTTGTGTTTCAATTGTATTTTTTGTATTTCAAAATAGGCTAAACCAACTTTTTTTGTTATTGAAGTCTCATTTATCAAAAAAAATAAATAAAAAATAATCCAATGACCAAAAGATACACTGACCTGGAACAGGACTGTTGTTTGTTGTTATTGTCGTAGCCTATTTGTGTCCCCTGGGGAGTTTTCAATGAAGTGGGATGTAGAGTTCTGTCCCATCAACGTGGATTATTTATATGAATCCCTGCTGGGTTACCATGGTAACCTGTGCCAGCAAACATGTCAGCTCCAGACCAGGCTGACCGCCAGGCTTAGTTTAGCTGTGTGTCAAAGAATGTCCAGACTCTGAACAGACCGTTCAGTCGGATGAATGTCTGCGTTCGCATCACTCATGCTGAGTAAAAAACAAAGTAAGAAGACCATGAAAATCGTTTATTGATGGTGTCACAACACCAAAAAGCCTACACATTTCAGATCAAGCGCTGTGTATAAACATGGATGAAAAATGTTGTCAGTTTTGTATGATCTGACGCACCAATGGAGCAGTAACTTTCCCCTCTGTGACTTAAATGTGATTGTCTCTTCATTCATCCATTCACATCCTTGGGTCTGTGAACTGGGCCTTGAGTTAGGCTGGAGCCAGAATATTCGCATCTAAAAATAAATTTTTTTGCAGCATGCAAATCATGTTTATGTTATGATCTTGTTTTTTGGCCTGTTGCGCCACCCATCCCCCAATCACCAAATCAGTAGCATTTTGGCATCCAGGTGGCCAGTTGCCACTGAGCAACATTAAAAGACCTCACTATGACTCTCAAAAATGTAATTTTCTCCGGGACATAGTACATACACCTCACTTTTTGCATAATAATCCGTTTTCCCAGTGCATGTAGACAGCTTTATCTGGTTCATTTCGTTCTGTTACTACATCGTTGCGGTTCTGGTGAGGTAGGTAGAGACTGCGTGAGTGAGTCTCGGGGTACCATAGCCACAAAGCTGGAGCAGGGCAGAGGTTAGTGTGTGGCTATCTGGCAACCTCGAGTCTGGGGGGGAAGAGAGAGGGGAAACAACACGCTGCAGTATTTTGAATTTGACTGTAGCAGCAGTTTTGGCCACAGTCTTAGTATTGCTCCTTTAATTTGGAAATGGTAAGCCTGGCTTTCTCAGGTGAGCTTGTTTTGTTTAGCGACTTTGATGATGTACCCCCCCCCCCAAAATCTCCATCAGTTGAGTTTGACCTCCTTCTTTCTGTTGTTGAACTGTTCTGCTGTGTCCAATAATGGTCATATCAATTAAGTTTGCCTCAGTAAGCCATGGTGTCAAGACCTGGTTCATCTGCAGCAGTGTTTCACTTCTCTCCTGTCTAGTGCAGAGAAGACGCCGTTTCATCTCTCTGTGTTTTGCATCACTTTGAATTCTCGTCACATTGAAACGTTTCATTCATTTTTCTTTCTCTCCCTCGTGTCCAGACACAGAAAAGCCTTTTCTCTTCCGCTGCTCTGTCACAAACATAATATATAAAAGACAGGATGTTTGAGTCTGAGAGTCACAAATGTGATCGACTGGAGCTCAAGGAGGGACGTCTTGTGCACTCGGCAGCCAATGACAAGCTGCCGTTCAGCACTAATAACGCTCCACTTACACCTGTGAAAACCCTTTATACGACGTATAACAGGCACCGATTACAGCGGACAATTTACATACATCCATATTTTAGTCACTCAGTTGACAGCGTGATTGAAGCAGTGTTAAAGTCTCTTTGGTGGAAGCCGAGTGTAGACACACAGAGGGAATTGAACGCTCTATTGAACATAATCACGGGATCATTAAGGAGGTGTAGAGCTGTGCATTAGAGCAGAACAAAGGAAACATCTCATCTCTTCTACTTTACAGGGAACTCGGTGCATTTACGTTCCCACATTTACATTCAGCTTCACAACTGACGCAGCCATTTATCATAAGTGCTTCTATAAGTGCAGGAGTTTGGTGAGAGTCCAATGATGCATGATCATCATCTTACAGTAAATAGCTCTCACACAGACTCCTACACAGGAACAAGAACTGGGCCCAGATACTCCCCGTCAGACGTGATGGTGAGTTGAGAAACGACTCACTCACAGCAAACCCAGATCTTTAAAAAATAAAAATAAAAAAAATAACAAAATAAGATAAAATCAAGGAGAGATTAACATTTTCTGAATTCCTGAATTAGAAGAACAGATGAGGTCTATTCTGTACACAGTTTAAGCCATCCCTAATTTAGGAAAACCTTTGTTTGGATGTAAGAGTGATAAAATTCACCTGTTTGTAGAGCCGCAAGATGAAAAGGAATGGATTACAATTAATCTGCTACGCTGCCAACCAGCTAGTCAAGAAGGAAGAGGAGAAGGAGGAATTCACCAGATGTGTCCAGCTGCTACAACAGGCCACACTGTGACGCCTGTGACCAACGACAAGTTCACTGCTGCTGTTGAATCCCTGATTTCAGCCTCTCATTCCCTCTGTAACCTCAACATCACAGAGTGAGAAGCAGCCGTCTCCTCACCGCCTGGTGACACCTCATCAGACATTTCCTCTCTCCTCTGTCTCTCTCGAGTTTAACACGATTCACCAGAGTTCGGCTGCAGCTGCTTCGGTTCGTCTTTGCTTGTTTCTCTTGTCATCACGTCTGAGCCCCAGGTCGTCAACTCGGACTCGTTATTTTCTTTCACGCAGACGGAGGGAGCATGCTGGGCTGTGATTCCTGATTCGTGTTTAAAGAAGTGATCTGAGGCCGAAAGGGGAGACACACAGTGTTTGATCGTTTGGCCTTTGTTGCTGCTGCTTCTTTGTTGTGTTGTCAATAACAACAGCAGCATGAAGAGAACACAAAATAATAAAAGAGATGTTTTTATTTTTCTCTGACCAGAGAATGAAAGTATGTTGTATGTTGTTGTTCAGACTTAGGCTTTTATTTAACTCACTGAGATTGATGGACAGCATAGAAATAAATATACACAATAAACAACTCTGCACTTTACTAAACTTAATCTTTCTTACATGTCTTTCTTTGTCTATGACTCTGTCTTTTCAAATTCCATTATTTATTCATGAATGAATAAAGTCTATTATTAGTGATTTATTTGTTTATACTCTTGTTGTCAAAAGATATGTATTGATGGATTAAGAGGGGAAAAAAAGAGATGCTTTATTAAGTTTCCTGAAACATCCTGCATCCTCCATAGAAGGCCTTGGATGTTTGGCTGATCAATTTCTACATGTTATACATTTCTTGCATATATATCACTTTTTTTTACTTAGATGCACACTGTTGTTTTTTAAACCTGACACTTTGGTGAACACATAACAATTTGTCCACATCAGCAATGGTTTGTTTTTGCAAATGATTTGCAGAATTAAAAAAAAAAAAAGGCATTTGGTTCCAAATATTACATTTTCTTCAGGACTAGATGACTTGTTCAGAAACATCTGTGCTGGTTCAGAAGACTGTGATGTAAAAGTGTGATGATATTTCTAATGTATCTTTTTGTAAATAATTTAAAAAAAAACCTCAGACCTGAGCTGATGGTGACCTGCGGTTTGTGCTGCTCTTCCAGCAGCAACTTCTATCCTATAAACTCTTGTGTGTGTGTGAGTGAGTGAGTCAGGGCTTGTTACGAGCAACTGAGCAGATAGATAAGTGTTTACGGATGGATTCACACCGACGTCCAACTCCGTCCCTGGCTGTGAACGGATGTGTGTGTACGTCGGTGTAATCAGCTGCTGCACAGGAAATTATGTCCAGGTTAAATATTTAAAGCAGATATCAGCGGAATGCTTTTGTTAATATAAGTCCTAAATAGTCCTATTTTCACTCTGCTCTGCTGTAAACCCAGGAGAAAAATTTCCTTGTGGGATACAAGTGTTATCCAATGAGGAGATAGAACGGCATGAAGGGCTGTGTGTGCAGCCAAGGGGTGCGCGTGAATGTGGTGACGTAGGGACGAGGACCTTATAGAGAACAGGGCGGGGGCTGCAAAATGGTGCGTTCAAAGATAAAGATACATCTTACGAGTTCACAGTGGCCGTTTAGTGATTAAATTTTACACACCTTCAGAAATGTCTTCATCAGTTTGACAGAGACTCTGTTCTCCTTATGAGAACAGAAAGCAAAGATAAAGATACATTTACACATTTTACATTTACACACCTTCAGAAATGATTTTCAGTTTGCCAGTTGAGTTTCCACAGAGTCATTTTTTTTTCACCTGTCCAATAACTTCACTGTTTGTCCTGTAACTTTAATCCTGTTGACTTCCTTCTATTTTAAAAGGAAGAGTTGCTCATCCTCCTCCTTATTTGTCTCTAATCAGTGTGATGAACCAGCTCAAAATTCACAATGAACTCAGGGAGAGATTTCAAAAGAAGCAACAATGACAAGGAAAAAACCACAGGAGCCACAAGCAGAGGGGTTATCACAGTCAGCTCAGCATGACGTCTGACTGAGGAAGCTGACACTGTTCTTACTAAACAACACGGTCTGTTCCTCCTGTCGAGTCCAACGTGAGCAGAGTAAAATATTAAAGTCAACAGGAAGTCGAGACCCTGCAGGAGCTGGTGCAGTGTGTCAGGGTTAGGCTGCAACATCAGCTATTGGCTCTTCATGTAATTTAACAGTGGAACAACTAATATTTCATGTCCCATCATGCAACTGGGATGTTAATCCCGTGTGGACTGAGCGCTTTAATGTGCAGCTGTGTCCGTAACTGTTAACCTCTTCCACATGAATGTTTTAACTTTGGTCAATGAGACGTGACCTCAGATGAAACATCTTCAAGTGGGTGTGTGTGTCTGCAAGAGTGTGTGTGTGCTTGTGTAAGCCTGTATTGTATGCCACTCTTTCATGCCAGTATCAGAAACCTACACACACACACAGACACTGGAGTGCTTTCAGCCCAATGGGGGTTCATTACACACTCACACACAGCCCCGACTCCCTGCTGCTGCTTCCCAATCACTAATGCTGCATATGCACTTTGATAGGAGTGTGTGCGCGCGCGTGCGTGTGTGAGATTGCAGACGAGATGGAGAAAATTAGATTATTAGCATACGTGCATGCCAGCTTGCACGTTTCAAGCGATTCTGTGTGTGTGTGGTTTTTAGAGATGCAGCATAATAAACGGACTTGAATGGAGGACTTGAAGATGAGTCGGGACACTGACAGTGTTTGCAGCAGCATCACAGTGAACGCCAGAAAAATTAGGTTAAATGCAGTTTCAAAGCTTTAATGAGATTCAGGCTAAAGACTCTTTCAAAGTTATTACAGGAAGTGAAATCCGTTCAAAAGCAAAAAGGGACCAAAAAAAGAAAAAGAAAAAGACGCGGCAGGCGTCCGTTATTAAGCAGCTGCTGAGAACAAACCACTCGGCCGGAATGCTGCTGGAGAAATGTTTTTGGCTTTAATGAAGGCGCTCTCTCCCTCCACCTCCCACCATCCACACATGTGGCGATACCTCCACTGTGACTGTGATGCTTAGTTTTGTTCATTTATAGTTGAGCGTTTTAATCTCTCATTCAAACTGTCTGCTCTGGCTTTGATTCAATCATGTCCACAGATCAGATCTGAAAACACAGTCTGTAAGTAAAGATGGACGTCGCCTCCGTGACTCCACCCACAGATTTCTGAAGCTTACACCGCATCCTGACATACAGTTTAGCGACAAAATCTCACACGAAAGTGTCCTGATATGCAGCGTGACGATTTTATCGCGAGTATATTCTACTGGTTCAGAATCCAAACCGATCAAATTATCGAGGGACGGAAACAAACTTCTGGCGCGATTTTTAGATTCCTGACATTTCCTGGTTGCCGTTTTTGACATTGTGGAGTATGTATTTTAAATTTTATTTCAATGCAATTCTCTCATATTCTCCTCTCTCTGCTAACTATAGCTTGTCAACAGGAAGCATGGTGTACTGTTTAGGCAGTTGGAGAACAAAACCTCCTCACCGTCTCCTCAACAGCCACAGACCACTTAATGCAGCTGTAATCCAGCTGCAGAGATAAGTGAAGCTTACTGGGAGAACTGGGAGGCACGTCGCTCCACTGACACTGACACGTAATGAAGAGGTCAAAGGGCTCCAGAGTGCCATGTTCATCAGCTGCTAAAGAGACCAGAACAGGAGCCTAACAATACATGTGAGCTGTGTGTGTGTGTGTGTATGTGTGTCTTTGCAAAAGAGAAAGGCTCAGGGAGTCAGATCCTCAGCAGCTGGATTAGAGAATGAGATGGATAATGGACAGAATATGAGCTGTCCTCCGACTAAATGGTGTGTGCGTGTGTGTGTGTGTGTGTGGTGTATGTGCTTATATGCATAAGTATACTCGCATGCACACACTGACAGACTACGGCCTGGATACAGAGAACAGATACAAGACCGAAAAGAGAAAAGCATTAAGCAGAGATGGAGAGAACGAGGGAGGGATGGAGAGTGGGTCATAGACAGGCCGGGTCTGGGCGACAGCTGTTGCAGCAAGAGTTTATCAGATTAAATCTGACCATCTCCGCTGTGGGAGGGAGGGACCCAGTTAACTGATGCCCCCAAAGAGACACACACACACAACACACACCTTACAGGCATGTTTCAGTCTGTTTTGTTTTCAGCTGCTTTGCCCAAATAAAATAAAAAAATGAACTGAGCCTGATCACATGGTAAAGAGATAAAAATAAATAAATAAAACAACCTAAACCACAACAATCACAATTGGCTTTGGAAAAGAGACAAACTGAACAACATCCTCCTCTGATGAATAATTACTATCATCAAACACAGTCCACTGGATCCAATCACATGACACGTCAAACAGCAGCATCCGAGCATCACCAAAGACTCTTCTCTTGCCCTTCGCATGGCAGAAACACAGACTATCGCCACATCACCGTCCCCTCCCCTACTGTACAACATCTGCTGCAGAGTTTCCTGCGTTACATCAGGACGGACTGAGGCGAAGTGAGCGAACAGCAGCGCCTCCTCCTCCATCACAGAGTACGACTCTTAACTCTGACCGTGTTTGTTTACTCTGACTCGGTTTGTCCCGGCTTTTCAGACACAGCTCAGCTACCTTGTAATCCAGTGCTCAATTAATTCTTCAGCCTCCATTTCCTCCTGTGAAGAATCTGCATATGGGCACGAGATGATTATTTTTCCCACACACTCGGAGGAGGCAAAAAAATGCATCTTTATTGAAACTATAGCATGAGTCAGACGCTTTTCTTTTTCTAATCACAGTCTGTCCTTCTGCTTGTGTTGGAGTCGAGTCTATTTTCTGTTCCAGTGGCTGCAGAAATTGCTTTTATGATGGATTTGTCCTTGTATGACTGTTAAACACCAGCACGGAGCAGCATCTCTACAAAGCCCCAGTTCTTTCATTCTGGGGGTCAGGTTTCATGGTTTACTCTGAAACCAGTCCTGATTCTCTATTCCTAAGCAGCACCAGTGTGTGTGTGTGTGTGTGTGTGTGTGTGTGTGTGTGTGTGTGTGTGTAATTATTCCAAACAGCAGTAGACTGTGTGAGGTGGATTTTTCTGTTTAACCTCGTTTACTCTACAATGGAGCGACGACAGAGGCCAATCCCTCTGTCTGTTTCAAGTCTATAAAAGAACTGTTTTTTTTTCTCCAGAGAGCAGAGCATCCTTGTCACCCCCCCCCCCCCCACTCTCAATTCCACCCACCCAGCCCCCACTGTAGCCTCAGGCAAGCAACCCCAGTTCACAGCAATTAGATATACCCAGAATCCTAATTTATACAATTTAATATAATTCAATTCTCAATTTATTCCCCTCCATCCCCATCATGACCAAACCCCCACCCACCAATCTCCTGCATGTCAGCAACACCGAGTCTGCACTCCACGGCCGCATTTGCAACTCTTTTGGAAATTAATAGCAAGGGGTAACGGTTCAGGAAACGCTCCAAATGTTGAATCCAGCAGAATGCCGAGTCTCTGCTGCTGCTGCTCAGAGATTATTCCACACCGGCTTCCACTACCACGATATCTGCAGCTCGCCTTCACCCGCGCTCTCATCCTCCAACTGAATCAATTTGAGTGCAGCGCTGTTTCCGCTGAATCCCTGCATGTGTGAGTGAGTGTGTGCTCATTAAAGGAAAGTTTAGAGATGGAGATTAGAGCATGCAGGAGGTGCAAGTGACTCTCAGCTCTGCAACCAACCTGCAGATTAAAACACAAAATACAGAGCTGTGTGTTTGTGTTTTTGGAAGTGCCGTTACAAATACTTGTGTAGCAGCAAAGGGCAGAGTTCAGAAACGTGATCCTCAGAGTACAGTGGTCCTGAGGGCTCAACACGCTGCAGATTAAGAAAACACATGCAAAGACACATATGTGCAACAAAACAATTTCACAAGAGAAACTCATCAATTTGAAACCAATGCGCTGTAGAGATTCATAACACAAGAGAATGTGTTTCCGAAGACACAATAAAGCGAAGGGCCCAGATGGGGCAAGATAACCTCAGAACAACATTTCACAATTTCAGGACATGTGGCTAAGATTGTTTATTTTATTGTAACATCAGTATTCATCAGATCTCATTGCAAATATGTACTGCTAACTTAGCATTAGTCTTTAGCCGGGTCCGTCACTGTTTTGTTCATGAACTGAACAGACGATTGTGACTGGTTGAAAGAATTTCAAACAGCCAGAGCATTTTTTTCTCCAATCGCAGAATCATAGGCGGACCAGCCAGACCCTTCTTCTATGGAGGAGGGTCTGGCGAGCAAGACTGGTCAGCCAGACTAACAAAAACACTTCTGCTGTGAGTTTTTGCAGCACATGTGTGGACAGACTGAGGAAGCCATTTAGGAACTTGTAGCATGTTTGTGTCTTTGCATTTGTTTTCTTAAGTGGTGGTGAGTTGAGCCCTCAGGGCCACCGTAGCAGAGGGAAAACAGGTTGGAAAACAGGTTGAATCGGGGAATCACAGCTGCTCCCTTGCTGACAGCTGAAAACACAATGAAAAAAGTTTATAAAAAGATCAGGTGGAGGTTACAGAATGAACGTTAGGTCTTTATGTCAGTAGATCGAAATAAAGAAAAAAAAAAAATTACAATAATATATGCATGAAAAATGTCCTTATACATAGATAAAGAAAAAAATAACAATAATATATGCATGAAAAATGTCCTTATACTACATTATATATTAGATATATAATAGAATATGTTCAGAAATCAGTAAGGATGAGTTTTTAAAATTGTTCTTTCAAATTTGATAGTTCATAAGATCAGATCACATCAATAATACAGTGTGTTGTGTTTTAGTGCTGCTCTATTCTTTATTGTTTGTTTTCAATGAGAGAAGAACAAAGCAAAACAGTGTTTATTTTTCATGAGATGAAACAAGAATATAGCTTCTTAATATTTTACTGTTATCAGATAAGTTGTTTAGACATAAATGCAGATATTTAAATGCCAAAGTATAAATTAATGTCTTGCCATTAAAAAAAGCCCTTTAATGTCTTTCCTGGTTGTTCTGAGGATGATCTGTGATGAGCCCTTTTCTTCTTTGTTCTTTTCTCTGTTTTATTTGTTTAGCCATTTTATTTTTTACTTATTTTCTGAGAGTGTGCGTGATCCTGCTCTATCTCTGAATAAGTAAAAATGCCTCCTTTGTGCGTATATTAATAAATAAAGGAAGATGCAGTCCCTCTATTTTAGCCTCAGCTAAGACACCTCAAGATGCCAACAAGAAACATTGTAGGTCACAGTTTACATTTATTATATAAAGCGTGTGGGCGGGTCAAACACCACCAGCCTTCCCAACATCCGTCTGTTTCCTGCTCAGTCAGTGAGGAACGCTTTCACTTGTGGAGGATGAAAATATCTGAGAATAGAGCGTCTTAGCTGCTGAGATATGAGCAGCGTGCAGCTCTGTGTTGACATGAGCGTGTCCTGGACGAGGAGGACGTCACTCCCGGCTGCGTCTCCTCATGTGGAGGGGGGAGATAAGTCTGCAGCTTGTTGACTGCTGGTGGAGATTGGACAGTATTAATGTTTCACAGCCCACTGTGCTGTTTTGTCACTGTGTCCTTTATCTTGTGCTGTGAGTGTTGTTCACAAATACACAATTACACACACAGCAAACAGTTTTTCTACAGCTAAGAGATGCTCATGTTCTTCTTCAGAGACACTTATACCTGATATCACATTGACACCTGTACAGTAACTATACCTGCTGATCTTCTTAAAGAACAACATCTCTTCTTGTCTGAAGCTACAGCCTGAACAGCAGGATCTGGATCTGGTTGATGAGTTTTCTCACTGATCTGATGTCATGTATAAAAAGGTCAGTGGTGAAATGTATCACTTAAGGATCAATCAGTCATCAATGACTTGCCTTTACTACTGTAATCATGAAGATGTGTGGACCTACGTTGCAGAGGAAGAGGACATGCCGTGCTATGGTCACATAATACAGTTTGCTACCAGGTTGGTCCACAAGCTGGAGTTACAACAGGAATTACAAAACAAGCAAACAAACAAAAAGTCTCTCGCTATCAACCACCTATTGTGCCGCTCTACTGAGTGGTTAAGTGGCGTAACATCTTCTGAGCAGTGAGTCTCAGTTTTCAAGAGGAACTACCGTATGTAGGCTAAGTCCGGTCGCTTTTCTGCTGTTTTGCTAACCCTCTTTCTAGCCATGTGCATTTGTTTACAACAAAGACAGCCAGAAAGCAGCCAATAGAGTGAAACATAATGTGATATGATGTTACAATGTGTATATTTGTGCAGTTTAAACTGTCATAAAGATTGCGGGTTACGATGCATGTTTGCATTGCAGTGCACAGAGACGAGAGCTAGGACCCCTGGTCGGCAGCCGATTTCAATTTTCGATTTCAGCCAAGAGATGCAATAGTGATACACACGTGGAAGGCAGAGAGCCTCCATTCTCCCTTGTAACAAGTTACAGTTCATTAAACCATCACAATCACTCCAAAGATGTTTTAATTAAGGTAAAATGTGGCATAGTTCAGCTACAAGCCCTGCAAGACTCACAGTATGGATGCACAAAGTTCTTCTAATCTGTCTAATTGTGTGCATCCCTAACTCAAAGCTGTCCACACTTCATCCTTCATCCACATCATTAAACTTTTCTGTCTCTACAGTGTATTTTCAAATTGCCCAAAAAATTACTGAAAAAAGAAGAAATTAATAAAATAAAAAACACAGCAGTCTGCCTGTCCACAAGTAATAACAGTCCTCCAACAACAGGAGCAACAGGGGATTTTGCTTTTGCCCTAACAGACACCTGAGTTGTATGTGGCAGCTCTCTGGTTTAGTTAACTGCTGGCTGCTAGCCAACTCATTATTACTGATAAAGACGGCGCCACATTATCTGTGCATCAGCAGCTGGAGCACAGTAAGCCACGCCTACAGTGTTGAAGTGTCTCAATTGTGTGGATGAGGTGTCACGTGATCTATAAACGAGTCAAGGCGGAGGCACTGCGTGGCAAGGCAACTGCTTCCTGTTCATTACAGTAAATAACATCACAGGGGAGGGTCTTCACTTCTCAACCGGACGCTTGACGATGCCAGTTTCATTCAATACTTCATCTGAGGAGAGCGAGCACAACTTTAAATTAAATCATATTCAATGTGTTTCATTCATAATTCAACTAATTTGGTACTTGCTGTGCATCAATTTGCTGATTTCACAGTGAACATAAATCACATCAGCTGCACACTCGAGGGCTTTCATTGGGGAAAAGACCACTCTCCTTCACATGCTGATAATGATCGATGATCAATTAAAACAGGCCGCAATTGATCAAGGAAATGACTGCATCACTAACATTACAGATCTAAAATCTTGTTAAGAGCAGGCAGTACCAATCTAACCAGGCGCACACGCACACACAGGTCTAAAGGCTATAATTTATAACTTGAATAAGTCGTTAAAAAAAGTATAGTATCACAATATTAGGCAGTAGTATTGTATCATTACATGGAAGCCAAGTACATGGACAAAGTACAAATTTTTTTTTAAAAGTGTGAATACAAATTGAAGTTTTCGGTACTACAGCACTTTAGTTGTGTGATCCCCAGACTGCTTGACTGACACAAAAAAGAAATTTTAGAAGTGAAATGAACAGACTGAACTAACAGAACATCGACCAAGTTTTCCTTTCAGGACATGATGTGCAGTTACAAAAAGGGAGAAAATCACAGTGTCTCACAATATGCTAACACCATACACTGTTTTGTCTGCCTGTGTCTTGTTTTGTAATTGTCTATTGTATGATTTGTAGTTGCTGTGTCTGTGTGGTGTAGGTACCTGCCATGGGACTACGGATGAAATTTAGCATTTGTGTTTAAAGGTATAATATATAGGATTTACACCCATCTAGCGGTGCGGTTGCATATTGGAACCTATATTCTTGATGTTGCATTTATGTGAAATCGGGCAGACCTCAGACAGACAACAGATGCTGCATGTAACAGGATAAACAAGAGTCTATGTAAAGAAATGGTCCGCCAGCATGAGGCAAAACAATACAGACGTGACAATATGTCGTCATGGTGATGTTGTATAGTTTACCTGACCCACGTTTTACCGTTTTTCTCTCGTCAAGTAAAATAACATCCGGTTGGTTTTGCCAACGGCGTTATTCAGGTGTCTGACTGCACCTGAAGGCAACATCAGTGCCTCCATCCTTCCTCACACTAGCCTACACAGTGGTGACGCAACCTGGAAAACTTTCTCCCCGAGCCGACAGCTCCGGTGAGTTTCTGTGGTTACCTACTGTATGGTTACGCTGCCACTGAACGTAAAGAATGGTGATGCAACATGGTGGCCTTGGTTCGGTGCACCCCCCCTTATGTATTTGTAACAACTTGTAACAACTCATTCTAAGGTACAATAAAGCTGCGGCTGTGATTCGACTTCAGTGAAATACATAGGCTATCTATGAAACAATATTTGATTTTTGCTAATAAAAAACCAAATAACATACTGGGGCTTCAATTCCAGCTCATTTACATTGATGTTTAATGCAGCAATGTTGATTAATGTGCATTGTCCCAATTCAAGAAATAAATTAATGAAACTATCACAAAATGAAAAGAAATTAAATTGTAGTTATAATATCATATTGTGGGGCTTCTGGTGATTCACACATAACAGATGTTTCTGCAGATACAATGTGTTCAGTTAAATCATCAGAGCAAAGAGAAATAATATGTTTTTTAAAAAATCTCTGGTGAAGAAACAAACATGCCAACGTGTGTAAAAAAGAAAAAAGAAAAATGGAAAGAGGTCGACACTAAACTCTGAGCTGTAAATCCTGTGGTGTTCTCCCTATTAGTCATTACACAGCACCTGCCATCATTTGTCAGTTTCCCTCCCCAGGAGCAAATCACTGTTCCTGGATAAACCAAATCCCCTCTCACTCTCTCTCTCTTTCTTTCTCTCTCTCATGCTTGTCATCTTCTCTCTTTCTCTCTCTCTCTCTCTTCCTCATTAAACTCTCTTCCCTTCTCCTCCTCGTCCTTCTTTAATCTCTTCTTCTCTCTTTCTGCTTTTACACCAATTTACTCTTTGTCTCCCTCTCCTCTCTTTCTCTCCTCTCTTTCTCACTCCTATTTTTATTCTCTTCTTCTCTGCTCTATCTTGCACACTTTCTTTCCTCATCTCCATGTTTCCTCTCCATTTCTCTCTGTTATTTAATTCTTCACTGCTGCTGCTGCTGTTGCCCTCAGTCCATTTCCACCTCATGCATTTCCTCCCTCCTACCTTCTGTTACCCTCCCTCCTCTCTCTCTCTCTTTCTCTCTGTCACACACTCACTCTCTCTCCACCCTCCTATTCTCTCTCTTTATTCTCAGGGGCGTCCCTGACCCCATTCATTCATCTCTCTTCAACACAGTGGATCTGCTCTCAGCGATCACTCTACATGCTTCGCTCTCTCTCGAACATCCCATCCCTGTGTTTTCAAACCACTTTCACACACCCCCCTCTCCCCCCCACCCCCTCTGTTTTATCCTCCCTCCCTTTCTCTCGCTCCTCTCCTCCCTCTTTTGTCTCGCTCCAACCTATCGCCCGAGGGGAGTGATTGACAAGCAAGTGGGGGTCTTGCAGGGGGAGTGTGTGATTGGTGGTGGAAGAGATGAAAAGGATGCAGGCTGTTGGACCTGCCCTGACTACACTGCAAAAAGCAGACCGACTGTACGGCGTCTTGTGCTCAGTGTAAGGAGCCTGTTCGCAGCCATCGCTGTGAACTCAGCAGGGTTCACAGCTTCCGTTTGTCCACAGCAGAGCAGAGAAATCCCAAACTCTCCACCCTGACTCAGGATGAGAGCAGAGCAGCCGCAGAGCCGGTGTCAGCGACAGGTCAGCGGGGGCTCATGGGGAAATGCAAACGCAAAAGAGCAAAAATTAAATAGCAAACCGGGCCTGAAGCTTTGAACCGCAGGAGCGTGACGGCTTCTGTTTGTGTCCTGTACTGTGTGTGCACAAACAAGTGGGGAATCAAATTTCACCCTGTCTGCACTGGGCAGTTTCCTTTATATTTGAACAGCATTACGATTTGTATAAAATGTTCTTAACAGAGACTGTTGCATGATTTTTTTATGCCTCAGCTCCAGTAAGAGACCCGGAAGCTTTGCGTTTGCGGGTCGTTGCTAGTGTCGTGTCAAAATGAATTTGTTCAGATTCATACTGTATGCTCTGTTCTTTAAATAAATAAGCTGCTATTTGTTCCAGCTGAACCTACCCTCACCATGCAGCCCCAACCAGTGACACAAATGAATTATTGTAGGCTACCACTAAAAAAAAGCATATTGTGTCATATTCTACTGCAATTTTTTTTTTAAACTGAAGGAAAACTTTAATGTATGTGGCAATTCCCAGCAGCACAATTGTATTTATTTATTTATTTTTCTCCATCTGCACTTGTTTGTTGAAAAAAAACTCCTTCAGCAAACTTCAGCAGTAGGCTAGTAGATGTGCGCATCAACATACTATCAATGCTGGGTCATCATGTCCATGGACCCGTCATGCAGCACACACAGATCACGTTCACATTCATCATTTTGGTTTGTTCACTGAACGTATTTAATGAACTCTGTTGGGAGCAATGCATTGCTAAATATGTCTGTATACAACATCTAGCCTGTTGCACGTCTGCCCGTCCTGAGTGAGGGGTCCCTCGTCTGTTGCTCACCCTGAGGGTTTTCTTGGGAGTTTTTCCTCAGTCGATGTGAGAGTCTATGTTGTAACGATGCTGTGTAAAGCCCTTTGAGACAAACTGTTTGTAAAAATGGGATATACAAATAAAACCGCCCTGCCTTGCCTAAATAGCACATCACTTTCTGCGTTACAGCACGACCATTCACTTAATTGGACTGAAGAATGAACCGATGACATTTTGTTGGCCAAAGGACAAAGGTCAAGGTCTATGGGAATAAAATTCCTTTTTATAAACACACTTGAGCTCAAATTTCTAAAAGGATAAAAAATTAAGTCATCACTGTACCCCTGGAGACAGTGACCATGTTTCCTGAAACTCCATTGGTTGGTGGAGGAAACAACAGGAGGAGGTGAGTCTGGTTTTGAATGAATCAGAGGAATTTAAATGTCCATGCCCACAGGGTCAGCCAAAGCAGAACATGAGTTAATTAAATATTCTGTTAAAAACAGCTCAAGGCCACTGGGTTCGCTGAATGCGACTGAAGGCTTTGTTACAAACAGTGAAGTCATCCGTCTTCAGACGACTGGACGGAGAGATCGTCTGTCTCTCAACACACAGCTGCAGTGTAGTGATGATGTAACAAACTTAAGGAGACAAGCCTCAAACCAAAGGGTTTGTGGGTATAAAGAAACAGATGTTGGCGTCTGGCAGCCAGCTCCTCGGGCCTGAAAAACTGAGCACAACAAAATGAGCCGAGGATGCTCATATTCAGCTTCTTCACACAAACTAAATTCAGTTTGTTTTTGTCTATATTTACCTGAATAAACCAGAACAGATCAATTCTTTAAAATCAGAACCAGCTTGTACTGTCATAAATAATATATTCAGCGATCATATGCCTACATAGTGCACTACTAGATATCAGCACTTATTTCAAGTACATTTTTCAACATGGCCCTTCAGGCTCTGACCACTCTGACTGTGTCTGGCCTTTTAGGCTGAGCTTCTTTTTTTTTTGCAGTGCATCTGTCTGGGTTTGGTGTCTGAATGAAAACCTGTAGCCACACTGCCACCATGTGGTAACACAGGTGCACTGCAGTGACATTCATTCATAGCTTTACATCAGTTTGAGCTGTTTGATTATTGTCATGATTAGAGATCGAAGAGTTGAACTGAAAAAAACCTCTCAGTGAATATGACTCATGAATTAACAGAAACAGAAACAGCTGTTGTTGCTCCTAAAAACACACAACAGACCCCGGAGCAGATGATTCCCCAAGTGAGAAAATCTGTGACCTCTTTATCACCTGACTTATGCATCTGTGCGTATGAACACACAGACACTCGCAGTCACAGCCCCATGATCACACTCCCTTTGAGACTTAGGTCCACCTGTTTCCAGCTGCCTCAGCCACTGAACAGCGTGTGTGTGTTGGTAGCTATTTGAAAAAAGACAAAAACAAAACACACTGGAAGGATGCGAGACAGCATGTTTGTGTATCTACAGCAGATTTGTGTCTCTGCTGCTCGAATAGATGTTATAGATAATAGAATAGATGTCCTTTCACTTGTTTTTAAAGCTCCTTGTGGTTTGAGACCCGCTCACTCTGCAGCTCTCTGATGTTCGACTGCGAGGATTTTAAAACACAGTCTTATACACAAGAAAACAGACTGTGCAGAATTTTAAATTCTGCTCCAGACTGCAGAACAACCTGTCAAGGACTATGACAGATGCTCAGAATCAGATGCAAACAGCTGAAACACTTTTATTTACTTTTGCTTATAATTTATGCTCTCATATTTTACTGATTCCTGTCTTTTGAAACCAGTTTGAGCTATGCATCTTGTATGAAAAGTGCTCTATACAGTAGAGTTAATTATCGCCGCAGTAACTATAAGCACAGATGAGAATAATACATTTTCAACAACAGGCTGAGCTGAGTGCTGTGTTTTTTCCACAGCGGGTGCTTCAAGTTTTCACAGTTTGGACAGTTGTGAAGAAGAGACAGAACCAAACATCAAAGAGAAGCTCCTCTTCAAATGTGTTCTCACAAAATCTGAGATGAATCTAAATCTTCACTGCTGCTACGCATCACTGCAGATCACCAGCATCCATCCATCCAACCAACTGTAAAATCATTTTATTTTTTAACTTACTACAGATGGTCATTTGTACAACATTAGGTACGCCTCAGTCCTGTATTCATTACTACAGTAACTATTCCAGAATGATTTTTTTTTTTCATTGCAGATTGGCTGTGACATCTTCCCACTGTGGTTGCCTACTACAGGAGCTGTGCACTTGCAAACTATTTGCAAAGCATGAAGGTAAAATGCACATACAAATTCAGTCATTATGATTATGTTTCCTGACAAAAATCAAAATATAATCCTCCTACATTACACCTACAAAAAAGGCTGTAGGGCACACAACACAAGCCTGAAAACCAGACTGTAAAAGCTGAAAACACAAGCAAGTGAAGAAATTGATTCCATGATAGCATTCTTTAAAAATTATCTCTCTTTGCAAACAACATTTCAGTCAAAGAAGGGTAAAGTGTAGAAGCACATTAAAGTGTAGATAGGTATTTCAACAGGTGAAATTGACTGGGTGTGTGATACAACCCTTAGTAATAAAATCACATCATGTTCACACAAAACACCTGTCAGCAACAAGGCAGGTGGGGGTAAACCTGAACAGATCACAGGGTTGACGTAGCCTACCTCCACCACTACATTGTCAGGATTTCAAATCATCCCCTAAACATACAACAACTTTGCGAAGTGACCAGACATCAACTAAACCCGACTACAACCTACAACCATTAACCTGTAGCACCCCAATGTCATGCTAATGTTTACAGAACACATGAGAGGAGCTAGCCTACCTAACAGCAAGTTAGCCCTGTAGCTGTCACGGGTGAAAACCTAGTAGCTAATAATGCACCATCAAGTTACTCACTTGAGGAGGAGAGGAAAGTCTTCAAAGCAGCTCCTACAGCTGGTAAATCCATAACACCTCCATCTTCAGTAGAGAATCTCCAGCAGGTGCTATATCACCTGAACATGGCGCACCTCACCTGTTGCCTAGAGGCTGAAGGGCCTCACATGCACTAACACGCACGCGCTCGATCTGCTGTGGCCACCGTGTCTCCGCCCCCAGCTCCCAGCTGATCCAAATGGTCAAAAAGGGGCGGTCCCTATGGGGCCTGGACTGCTGGTAGGTTTCAACGGTTTCAACCATACTCTCACCCACCTGTGCAACAGTCCACAGCTTTTTGATTGTGATTTTATTAATTCATGCTTGGCTCCACTGAAAAGAGAAGCTACATACAAATAATATCAGGGTTCAAAATAGGCTAGCCTTCAGGGCAGTGAAGCAAAGGCAATTAGCAGTCATTGTAGCTATGCTGTAGCCTATCTGTAATTTTTACATGTGGTTAATAAAGTGTTAACAGGTGAGTACTATGAACTTTGTCATGAAGAAGGAAACAATTAAAGAACAAAACTGTTGTTTTTTTGTTTGTTTTTACCCAGCTATAAACTTGTTTATTTATGCTGTAAAGTTGAACATGTTAACATGGGAGACTGTTGGAAACAGACTCTAGTGTTTAGGCTATAGGCCTTAGGTCTCAGTCACAGATTTAAGATGGGCGTGGCTTCATTTTTTGCCAGGATGCTGTTAGATCTGCTATCTTTACATGTCTTCATACAACACAGTTGCTGTTGCATTCATTTTACAAAATCAAGCTTAATGCACCAATGAGAAAAGTCTCATAACCTGGTTGGTAAATTACAATTCAAGATGTAGGACTAAATCCCTCAGGTTGAATGCTGACCATAAAAAGGGCATTCACACATTTTCACACACAAAGCTTTGTCAACAGTGATTTTTTTGGTAGCACTACATAATACGGCCCGCAATTTACAGCGTAACTAGCGCTCTCTTGCCGCATAGGTTGCCGCTTATTTCACACAAGTAGTGAGTAACTGCGGCTGACTTCCCCCCCTGTTTCCCCCGTGCATTTACAGTGTAACTAGGCTGTGTCTTAGTGCGTAACTTACCTCCTGCTTCACACCAACTTCCACACAAGTACAGGGTAACTTTCGCTGTTTTACAGCTTAACTAGGCTGCATCTTAGCACGTAACTCCTGTCATACTTTACACCAAATTACACAGTAACTCTCGCTCACTCCGTCACTAATTAGCGCATTTTACAGTATAACTAGGTCGTGTCTTGGAGCGTAACTCCTGTACAATTACCTGCTACTTTGCCCGGACTTAAAGTGTAACTTCTGGTAGCCTACATTATAAATTAAAAAGTCTAATGTAATACAATATGAGCACAATTGTTGCAATCTATTTTTTTCAATGTGTCAGCAGCGAAATTTCACCTCTATTTCTGATATTTATTATTCATTAATTAATTGTATGGTTTTGGATAGGTGAGAAATGGAGTGTGGAAATTTGCCAAAAAATGGCTGGCTGGTAGTAAACTTACCTCTCTAAAATGCACATCTATGAAAGTCTAGTTCTGTCATCCAAGGGCAAAACTATACAGTAATACATCCACAATAATGAGTCATTCAGATTAGAAAATGCTTTATTATTTATCAACCAGAAGAAACATGACACATCCACATCCATGATCATTCAAGTATAAGGACAGTAAGTACTGTTAGTGAGCACTGTTACTCCCTACTTAGTATCTACCTACACTCTAGTTGTGTTATAGTTACCCACTAATTAAGAAGTGCGGGCTGTATTATAAAGTACTCACTGTTACTCCCTACTTAGTATCTACCTACACTCTAGTTGTGTTATAGTTACCCACTAATTTCGCGGGCTGTATTATAAATTTACTGACTGTTACTCCCTACTTAGTATCTACCTACACTCTAGTTGTGTTATAGTTACCCACTAATTAAGAAGTCGCGGGCTGTATTATAAAGTACTCACACTCCCTACTTAGTATCTACCTACACTCTAGTTGTGTTATAGTTACCCACTAATTAAGAAGTCGCGGGCTGTATTATAAAGTACTCACTGTTACTCCCTACTTAGTATCTACCTACACTCTAGTTGTGTTATAGTTACCCACTAATTAAGAAGTCGCGGGCTGTATTATAAAGTACTCACTGTTACTCCCTCCTTAGTCTCAACCTACACTGAAATTGTCCTGCATATACACTGTACTTGTCTTAGAGTTACCCAGTAACTACAAGGAGCGGGCGGTATTATTAAATATTCTTTGTTATTCCCTCCTTGGTGTGCAAATACACTGGAATTGTGGAGTAATGCCTGGAGTTACCCATTACCTTCTACTACAGCTGTAACTACTAAGTGGAACCAGTGAGTTAGAACACAGTTTGTTTCATAAGATAACATCTTTTACAGTAATACAAAGACAAAACTAACTTAAAGGAATAGTTCACCCCAGAATGATAGTATACAAAATATTATATTATTATAAAAACAAAAGCCAGTAGAAATCTGTTATTATTGATGTCATGGACACTTAAAATAATAGTTCACCCAAGAATGATATTTCACTCATTATCTACTCACTCTCGTGTCAACCACTGGTGTCCGCTTGCAACCGTTATATGGACATGCACTGCTTCGCCGAGACCCCCTCTAACTCAGAGAAGCCACAGATAACTCTGAAAATTCTCACAGTCCTTAGTCTACATGAGGGTGAGTAGATAATGAGTGAAATATCATTCTTGGGTGAACTATTATTTTAAGTGTCCATGACATAATAAAATAACAGATTCCTACTGGCTTTTGTTATTTACATTTAAGTTCATTTTTGTTCCTTCTGTAATAAACTGTTTAATTTAGTTTTCCATCTGCCTGGTCCTTCTAAGTCTAAGACAGTCAGTCAAGTCAGTTTCATTTGACAAAATGTACTTTCTAAGTTAGAAATGTCAAGTGGAAAAGATTGTTGTGATACTACTATCACACCGCAGTGTGACACTCAGTGATGGACAATGGATGGGCTCCCCCCATAAAAGGTGATCTTGATCTTGATCCAGCTCCTTGGGTCAGGGCAGAGATCAGGGCCATGGGTGGCGTGCCATCTCCTTCGTCGGGTCTATTTTCATGGCATCTCAAAAAACCTCACCTGTGTAGATTAGAAACATAATTATATCTTGTATCATCAACTTCATCACATAAATGCATCACTGTAAAACAAAGTGAGAAAATGAATAACTTTGAACGGTAAGCTACAGTTTTTTCATCATGGAATAGCTACTTAATCCCAGTTTTTACCTTTCACATCATGAATCATTAGCCTTTTAAACCATAACTTGTGATTTGTAAGCACATTAATCAACTACAAATTATACATATTTTTTCTTTAACTATTGAGTAAATATTTTAACCATTTAAAAACCCTCAACTTAGTTACAAAATCAATGTCATTACTATACTGTTTCACAACTGTGTGCTTCACCAGTACATTAACTGTTAACGTTACTCTTGACTGTATTCATCTTTAATAACATGTATAACCAACACTAACATTAACTAATGGAGCCAATGCGTACAGTACATGGATGTATGGTACAGTACTATCTCAAATACAACCCCAAAGCAAAACAACCGCAGCACTAAGGTTCCCGGTTAGCGTGGTGCAGGGGAAAACGCACATCATCTTTAGCACAAGCTAACATTGCTAACTGCGTTAGCATAGCTACTTAACTCACCAAGAGGTTGATAACGCGGCGAAAATACCGTCACACAGGTCCTGGGTTCATCCCTCTCGTCTCCCGGGGTCTTTGTTCTGTGTTTACCGTATATCAACATATCACATCGCAGACATTGCATAATTTAATTTCCCCTCATTTCTCAATCTCTACTTGGTCTCCGCTTGGCTGTCGTCCCTGTGGCTGTGTCAACCTACATCGTCACCAGTGAGGTGGGACTAGAGTGCCTAGGTGGGACCAGGCAGCCAATGGGAAGTGAGCAGCACCTGGTCTGACCAATGACAGATCGTAAAATTGAATTGACACCTTATGTGATCAATGATGAGCAGCGTTGTTAGACAGGTTAAATGCGATGAAAAAGATCTGTCATTGGTCAGACCAGAAGCGTTCACTTCCCGATTGGTTACTTGCTGAGAAGTTAGAAAGTCCCACCTCGCTAGAGAATACGAGCTGCAGGGAGAGACGACAGTCAGGCGTACAGCCAGCCAGGAGGTTGGGAAGTGGCGAAACGAGGGAACTTATGCTACGATGTGATATGTTGATATAAGCACAGAACAAAGACCCCGGGAGACGAGAGGGATGAACCCAGGACCTGTGTGACGGTAGCGTTATCAACCTCTTGGTGAGTTAAGTACATGCTAACGCAGTTAGCAATGTTAGCTGCTAAAGATGATTGCGTTTTCCCCTGCACCACGCTAACCGGGAACCTTAGTGCTGCGGTTGTTTTGCTTTGGGGTTGTATTTGAGATAGTACTGTACCATACATCCATGTAAATTGGCTCCATTAGTTAATGTTAGTGTTGGTTATACATGTTATTAAAGATGAATACAGTCAAGAGTAACGTTAACAGTTAATGTACTGGTGAAGCACACAGTTGTGAAACAGTATAGTAATGCATTGATTTTGTAACTAAGTTGAGGGTTTTTAAATGGTTAAAATATTTACTCAATAGTCAAAGAAAAAATATGTATAATTTGTAGTTGATTAATGTGCTTACAAATCACAAGTTATGGTTTAAAAAGCTAATGATTCATGATGTGAAAGGTAAAAACTGGGATTAAGTAGCTATTCCATGATGAAAAAACTGTAGTTCAAAGTTATTCATTTTCTCACTTTGTTTTACAGTGATGCATTTATGTGATGAAGTTGATGATACAAGGTTTCTAATCTACACAGGTGAGGTTTTTTGAGATGCCATGTCGACTGCCACCCATGGCCCTGATCTCTGCCCTGACCCAAGGAGCTGGATCAAGATCAAGATCACCTTTTATGGGGGGAGCCCATCATTTCCATCACTGAGTGTCACACTGCGGTGTGATAGTAGTATCACAACAATCTTTTCCACTTGACATTTCTAACTTAGAAAGTACATTTTGTCAAATGAAACTGACTTGACTGACTGTCTTAGACTTAGAAGGACCAGGCAGATGAAAAACTAAATTAAACAGTTTATTACAGAAGGAACAAAAATGAACTTAAATGTAAATAACAAAAGCAGTAGGAATCTGTTATTTTATTATGTCATCTTCAAGAATGATATTTCACTCATTATCTACTCACCCTCATGTAGACTAAGGACTGTGAGAATTTTCAGAGTTATCTGTGGCTTCTCTGAGTTAGAGGGGGTTCGGCGAAGCAGTGCATGTCCATATCCACCAGTGGTTGACACATTCTTGGGTGAACTATTATTTTAAGTGTCCATGACATCATATAATAACAGATTTCTACTGGCTTTTGTTATTATAATAATATAATATTTTGTATCTATCATTCTGGGGTGAACTATTCCTTTAAGTTAGTTTTGTCTTTGTATTACTGTACTTTCAAAGATGTTATCTTATGAAACAAACTGTGTTCTAACTCACTGGTTCCACTTAGTAGTTACAGCTGTAGTAGAAGGTAATGGGTAATTCCAGGCATTACTCCACAATTCCAGTGTATTTGCACACCAAGGAGGGAATAACAAAGAATATTTAATAATACCGATCCTCTTATGGGTAACTCTAAGACAAGTACAGTGTATATGCAGGACAATTTCAGTTAGGTTGAGACTGATTACAGCCCGCGACTTCTTAATTAGTGGGTAACTATAACACAACTAGAGTGTAGGTAGATACTAAGTAGGGAGTAAAAGTACTTTATAAATCATCATCTTAATTAGTGGGTTGTAGGTAGATACTAAGTAGGAGTAACAGTGAGTACTTTATAATACAGCCCAAGATTATAACACAACTAGAGTGTAGGTAGATACTAAGTAGGGAGTAACAGTCAGTACTTTATAATCGACTTCTTAATTAGTGGGTAACTATAACACAACTAGAGTGTGTAGATACTAAAGGGAGTAACAGTGAACTTTATAATACAACTTAATTAGATTAGAGTGTAGGTAGATACTAAGTAGGGAGTAACAGTGCTCACTAACAGTACTTTTTATCATCATGGATGTGGATGTGATGTTTCTTCTGGTTGATAAATAATAAAGCATTTTCTAACTCTCTGAATGACTCATTATTGTGGATGATTAATAGTTTTGCCCTTGGATAAATAGACTTTCATAGATGTGCATTTTAGAGAGGTAAGTTTACTACCAGCCAATTTTTTGGCAAATTTCCACACACTCACCTATCCAAAACCATACAATTAATTAATGAATAATAAATATTTGAAATGACACATTGAAAAAAATAGATTGCAACAATTGTGCTCATATTGTAGCCTACATTAGACTTTTTAATTTATAATGTAGGCTACCAGAAGTTAACTAGTCCGGGCAAAGTAGCAGGTAATTGTACAGGAGTTACGCTCCAAGACATGACCTAGTTATTGTAAAATGCGCTAATTAGTGACGGAGTGAGCGAGAGTTACTGTGTAATTTGGTGTAAAGTATGACAGGAGTTACGTGCTAAATGCAGCCTAGTTAAGCTGTAAAACAGCGAAAGTTACCCTGTACTTGTGTGGAAGTTTTAGTTACGCACTAAGACACAGCCTAGTTACACTGTAAATGCACGGGGGAAACAGGGGGGGAAGTCAGCCGCAGTTACTCACTACTTGTGTGAAATAAGCGGCAACCTATGCGGCAAGAGAGCGCTAGTTACGCTGTAAATTGCGGGCCGTATTATGTAGTGCTACCATTTTTTTTTAGCCTAGTATTTAATCCCTGTAGGTGAAAACATAACACCTGTCAAAGTCAAGTGTGCAGTCTGCAGCTCTGTAAATGATTACAGGTATTGTTTGTTTTTAATCTTCTGCACATTTCTTATTTTGTCCTTATCTTATGTGTTAACACATCACGCACGTGTGTATGTGTGTGTGTGTGTGTGTGTGTGTGTGTGTGTGTGTGTGTGTGTGTGTGTGTGTGTGTGTGTGTGTGTGTGTGTGTGTGTGTGTGTGTGTGTGTGTGTGCTGCTCATTACTGCAGGTCAGAACAGGCTGTGAAGAGGAGGAAACACATCATTAAACAGTTCTGTGGGTTCACACACTCACTGGATGTTGTTCATCATTAAATGGCTGCTGAATGTCAGGAGTTTATTTCAAATCAAGTCCAAAGTCTGACTCATTAGTCCGTCTTTACAAATACATTTCTCCAGAGACCTCAGGGTGATGAGTACCAAGGCTATAGGCCTGTGTGATCGGGCTGTCGGCTGCTCTTTAAGAGCCGTATTGGCTGGAGGAAGCATCAGGGCTGCGTGGGCTCAAATCATCATCTCATGCTGTGTGAGAGAAGGAAGAAGTCGACTGTCTGAGCAGGTGGAAGGAGCCTCTTCCCTGAAAACACCATATCCTACAATAATAGTAATGTTTTTCATCTGACTCTGTAGGCTACACATAAATTATATTTGTTCTTCATGTCAAAAACAGGAGAACGAATTTCAATTTCCAGATTTCCACCACAGCATCGTCATCATCCTCTTATCGGGCTCTCATTCATTTAAGTTGATTATAATGATGTTTCAGTGGATAATTAAAATGTTAAATCCATCATTGTTGAGTTGTGCTAAGTATGAATTAACAAGATTATTGAAACAATACTTCAGTTTCTCACTGTGATGTGAGACATTTGTGCAGTGAGAAACTATAAATGACCCAGATTAAAACCACACACTCCATTTTATCAATTGAGTGTGACTGAAATATTTCATAAAATGATTAATGTTTGTATAAATGTTTTATAGGGGGAAAGAACACTGACCTTGTTTATAAAAGCATTTCTGATTAATTTAAAATCAGTTCCCCAAACAGCTTTAAAAAACAAATATCAGTCAGGTACGAAACTTTCAGATGATGACGTTTTATTCAGCTGAGGCCTGAAGGTGACCCCAGAGATCAGAGTATATCAAATCCCTCTTAAATACATTTTTACAGCTGTGGTCGGGGTCTTAAATCTGTTATTGTAAGGAATAGCCCTGTCCTTTTTAATCTATTTATTTACAATATTTAATCTCATTTTTCTCGTTAATCTTGTTATTGCCTGTGAGCAGAAGAAGTTATTTTTTTTATTTCTCTCCTCATCTAAACGCTTGCTATATTTTCTATCATTTTGTGTAAATATTACACTGAAGTGTACAGGAAATTAATGAGAGACTGTACATGAACTACTGTAGCAACAAAAAAGTGGCTTTGTTTTTCATGAAAGAGAAACAGAGAAGTGAACAACACATGATATCACCAGGGTTTATCTCCTGTACATCCGTGCGGGTCACTGCTGTGTCTCTGTGGCCTCAGGGTTTAAAGTGATCTGTGTGGCATGAGGAAGTTTATCTGTAAAATCAACAATAAATTAAGACAGTAACAGAGTCTGTTGAGGTTTATTTCACTGCAGGAACAGACAGAGAGACTGCAAGGACGAGTGTAGGAGTAGGTTTGGCCATACTAAATCATAACAGATGGACGAATATACCATAGGGTCAAAATATGGAAGTAAAGTTCTGCAAACTAAGGAGAATGACTGTCTCTTATCTGGTTTGTTGAAAACAAACATACAGAAACGGTTAATGGTTATTTATCTCATCTCTCCCAGATTCAGAGGATCACTCGTTAAAATGGAAAAAGTGTGATGTTCTGATTTATCCGTTATTTCCCTCTGTCTTATGACTGTTATGATACTCAGTAACCGATGTGTTTCCTTTTCATATTAGTTTTTTCATGTTTTTCTGAGCTTGGGCTGAACCATTTTTTCTAAATAAAAATTCCAATAAAATAATTTGCTGGTGGGCTCTTGGCTGAATGTGGCTTCATGTTGTGTTTCCAGGTGAAAAATCAGGATCTTCACAAATCATGGCAGCTACAGAAAACAGACGACTTATCGAGACAACAGAAAGCATCATGTTTATGTGCTCAGTGTGGTGAAAATCAAATCAAATCAGAGGCCTTGTCCTGTATCTCTCCTGCTTTAATACTGTGGAAATTACAGTCAACGCAGTTACTGTAAATCAGTCAGCAAGTGTAGAATCACCTTCCCTTTTCAAAACACAAAAGTCCATTAAAAACCTGTAGACAGATCAGGAACAAACAACAGTTCATGCAGTGAGAAGAGAATCTGTAACATTTTGATCTGTTTCAATGTGACATCATTTCTTTCTTAAAAAAAAAGAAAAAGAAAAGACATTTAATTACAAAATGAGCAGAAAGTTAAAACAAGTTATGGCACATTTGAAATGACAGTAGAAAAATGAAATGGCAACAAACACAGCTTCATTTCAGAGACGCTACAGGATCGAACTTTATCTTCTCTAAATTTATAAATAACATTTTTGGCATAAAATTTTTCACATATATTATTTTCATGCCATTTCATGCATTTCATACCAGTTTGGCACAAGGTCCTAAATTCTGCTAACACACTGGTAGATGTACTGTTCGCACTGGTTCTCTGGTACATGTTGTTTGTGATTTGTCGAGCAAAGTTAACTAGAACTTATCTGGGGAACAATCTTGTGAGCACAGTAATTAAGACTCATATATATATTCTGTACAATAAATATTTGTCCAGCGGTGATTAATGTAAAGTGATGAACACACATGAAACTGGACACCATCAATGAAGCCTCAGCGAAAGTTTAGATTCTATTCAGGCACCGACGCCTCTCTATGTTTCAAAGGGGGAAGACTGTGAGTGACAGTAAGTGGGAAGGGGGTGGAGTTCAGATAATAATAATTATACTAATAATAAGGCAATAAGGGAGAGTGTTGGGGGCTTAAACCACTGTTAGGATTTTGGCACCAAAATCACGTATCAGGTTTTGTGGGTGTCTTGGCTTCATTGGAATTCTATTACTTCCTGTGTTATTCATATAGCCATATTATACACTGTATATTAATGCAGAGATATCTTCACTTGAAGGTTGCAGCTGATCCAAACTTAAAGGAACAGTGAGACATAATACGTTTATTGATTTTCTCAGTCTTAGCAGATTAATGCAAGTGCTTCAGCCAATTCGCTTTAGCTTTAGTAGAAAGGCTGAAACAGTGAGACATGGTTTTACTCTGAACATCACTCTGATTTGTTTGTTTCATCAAGAAGTTAGCTTTAGAGGTGCTAAACCAAGCTAGCTGCCCCCACCCCCAGTCTCTGTGCTGAGCTAAGCTGGGCTACTGCTCGAGGTTGTTTCATTTTGTAATTTTGTAATTTATCACAATAAAATAATCTGCAAATCATCAGATTTCAAGATATCAAACTGTTTCTTTAACAATGTGAAAGCTGCATGTGGTGAGGTCATAGGTCACCGGTGTCACTCCACATGATCAATCACAGTTACAGTTTATCAGCTACAGGAGTCACAATGCAGGCGCTAAAACAGTAACTACTGTAACAGGTGGACAGAAGGAAAGAGTGTGCGAGGCGAGGAGACACTTAACTTCTAAGCATGAGGCTACAGTGTGTGTGTGAGGCAGGTGGGGAGGTAGGGACGACAGGTGGAGGGTGTTATGTGGAGGCTATAGCTGCCTGATGGGGGGAAGGTTGAGGGAGTCCAGGGCGCTGTGGTAGAGCTCCCTCAACGCTCTCAAGAGATACAGACGACAGAACATCTGGTTGAAGAGGTGAGGCAGCGGCTCCTGGAGGAAGATGAGAGAGAGACAAGAGAAGAGGAAGAGGCAGGTGAGAACATGTAAGGGAGTTAAACAAGAACAGGTCTAAACCTTATAGGTCTAGACCTGATCCTGAACCTGGACTGTGACAGCATCATGAATTTAAGATGAAGACTGAGCTGTATGAGAGCCATTTGAGGAAAATGGTATGAAAAAGACATGAGAACATTTTGAGAAAAGCATGAAAAGAGCAAGACAACAGTTTGAGGAGAACAGCATGAGAACAGTTTGAGAAAAGCAGGAAAAGAGAAGGAAAACAGCACGACAACAGTTTGAGGGGAACAGCAAGACAACAATTTGAGGATAACAGCCAGAGAACGGTTTGAGGAGAACAGCAAGACATCGGTTTGAGAACAGCATAAGAGCAAGACAACAGTTTGATGAGAACATCACGGGAACATCCTCACCCCCAGCACGTGGACTCTGTTGTAGTAGGAGCTGAAGTCTTTGCTTAGAGACACCAGGAACTTACAGATCTGAAAGGGACAACCACATCCATAAGTTACATCAACATCTACAGTGAGATCTGACCCATGCAGGCACCCTCCCCCTCTTTTCACCTCGACCCTCTTACCTGCTCAGTCTTAATGTTGACTCTGGCTCCTCCCCCTTCTCCTTCCAACACTTGCCCCGATTGGTCCAGCAGCTCGGAGAAAGGAATGAGGTAATTGAAGAGGAGGAGCCACTCACCCTGTCAGTCACAGCAGAGACACAAAGAAAATCAGTTAATGAAACGTTCTTTAAAGGAGAGACAGACACTCACAGTATGGAGCACAGAGATTAGTAACACAGTAGTGGATCAATATAAAGTGGTACCTCCTCCTTCAGGGCAGAGAAGTCCAGCTCAGAGCACTCTGGGATTTCTGGGTACAGACCTGCAGAAAAACAACAACAATGTGAACAGGATCACATTTCCCCTGTCTTGGCCTCGTTACACTGACTGCCCAACACATTTTATTTCCATATTAAAATCCTTTTATTTGCTTTCTAAATCCTACAACGGTCTTGCCCCAAATTAACTCTCTGTTCTGATGTGTCTGCTCGTCTCTGTGTCTAGTCTCTACAGACTTTGTATCTGAGCGTGGGTCTGACTGAGGCTAAAGCATGTTGCTGAGTCGCTCCGACTTTTTCTCCTCTATTCATCTTGATGCTATCTGCCCTTTCACCTGGAGCCAGTGCGCAGTGGGCGGGGCTAAAGGCCTGATTAAGATTTCTCAGTAAGGAAGTCAGTGGAGATTAAAACGTGAATGCGAATCACAGCAGATGATTTGAACAGAATTTGAAACATGACTGTGGATAAAATTTAACACCACAACATTCTGCTGAAATCACAGGACAAACTGCTGAACAAAAACAAAAACTACTAGTGATCTAGTGGTCAAAATTGATAAAGTGGTGAAAAAGGACATGTCACTCCCTGTGGCTGAACATTACCCAATGAAAAACAGAGCAACAGAACATGAGGCCTTATGGCTGACAGCTCCAGGATCAGTGTTGGCAGACACTGATCCACCACAGGCAGAGAGCTCTCTCTTATTGATAACCTGTCCATTCTGATCTTTTGCAGTTTGATGATGAAGGAGAACTCGAAGCATCCACTGGGACCACACATCATTTATTTTTCACTTAGACTTAAATCAGATTTAACTGATCAAAGTGTCTCATCGCAGCTGCTGCACTGTCAGCTGTTCTTAGCTCAGCTCTACTCCAAATACATTGATTCTTATTAAACCTCCTTGTTTTCTGTGCTGAGGTGAAGGCAGCTGTGAGAGACCACAGCACTCTCTGTACGTTGATCAATATTGACTGGAAGAGAAACGCGAGTCTCACCCTTCTCCACTCCTCTCTCATAGCTGTCGAACAGCGTGTGGAGTCTGGCACAGTTGTACATCACAAACACTCCGCCCCTCGGCCCTTTGGTGGACACGCCCCCTTCCCTCTGGACATCCAGGGTCACCTACACAGACAGCTGACAATCATTCTGACTCTACTCATCACATTGCAGAGCAAAACTTCACGAAACACAGTCAGTCTTCTTCATCAATCAGTGTGGTTGTTTGGCAGTAACACAAACGAAAACGAAAAAAAAACACTGAGCCGTAATGGCAACTCACAGGACTAGTGTGGACTGTGGACAGCAGCTCAAATCTGACAGTGGCAGAAGTCATGACCCTGATGATGTCATCCCATGTCTGACCTGCAGGAGGAGGAAGAGCCAGTTTATTCACCTCATCACCTCAGGTTGGCTGTAAAAGTGAGGAGCAGAGAAACACTGTGCACGTGCACAAACAGACACAGACACACACCTTCTACTTGATCTCCGTACTTCATCTCTGATGCCTCCTTCATCTGTCCTCTCCTCAGCCTGGAGGAGGAGGTAACACAATCATAGAGAGTGGGTATAAAAATACACTATGATAACATAACTAATGAAAAACTTCACTAACACAGTTCCTTCCATCATCTACCTGTATTTATTCATCTCAGAGATATTATTTAAAGGGATAGTTCACCCAAAATTCAAATTTCACTCATACTCACCCTCATGTCGATGCCAGGGCTTCAACACAAGAGGGACATTACAGACAAGCAGTATGGAAGTATTTGGATGTTTTTTGGTGGGTCTTTTTGGACGAAGAAACCTGGTGTCCATTGACAACCATCATATGGACAGCCTGGTAACTCAGAGAAGGAACGGAGGACTCTGAAAATTCTCACAGCTCTTAGTCGACATGAGGGTGAGTAGATAATGAGTGAAATTTGAATTTTGGGTGAACTATCCCTTTAAAGAAGATTCTCATTCTCAATGATGAAGAGATCCCAAGTTTAAAATGTATTATTTAAACTACGTAAATCTAAACTATCCCATTGTTCTCAGAGAATCAGTATCTGATGTAGCAGTATCTAAAAGGGGGTGTGGAGACATCATCTAAAAACAGTCTTTCCAATATTTTTATGTCACAGCATCACAGTCAAAGCACAGTTTCTAGGAATCAAAAGGTAAAATGTTGTACTCATTTATATTAAACAAGGAGCTACTTAAATGTCAAGGGTTAGTTCAAATACATTTTGTTGAGGCTTGAAGAGAATTTCAATTTAGTTAATTACAACTACAATTTCAGAGGAGAGATGATCCTTATGAGAGTGTTTTAGTAATAATAATACAGATGTGTCTGTTAGAGAGTTGAGAAGGAGAGAGGAGGGAGAGACAGAGAAGATGGGTGGAGAAAACCTAAAGACAAGGAGAACATCTGTGTCTTACTGCAGGTACTGAGCGGCAGTGAGGTGAGAACCAGGAGTCTTCACCGGCCCACACACCAGGTGTCTCTGCAGGCACGTACACACACACACACACACAGTTGGTAAATATAGGAACACAATGCCGAACAATGAGTGAGTGTGTTTGTGTGTGTGTGTGGTTACCTGTGTGTGTGTCGCTCCGCTGGCTCTCCACAGCATTGCTATCTGCTGCTGGCGGAACTCATCCTGACAGGAAGTCACATGTAATGTTGTTCCCATGGCAACCTACGGGAGAAGCAGCAAGGATATAGAAGTAGAAGTCAACGTGTTTGTTAGGTTTAATAAAGAAATGTGCGTGTTTGTATAGAGTGTGTGTGTGTGTGCGTGCGTGCATGTGTCTCACTGAGCAGTCGGCTGTTGTCAGGTCCAGTTGTGCCAGCTGGGAAACACTGTCCCTGTGAACTGAAACAGATACAGATGCAGTAAATAGACAGCACCGACTCTCTGACACCTGAAGCTGTGATGTCATAGGAAACAGGAATTCAGCAATTGCACATATTATAGAGACTGTCTTAGCTCAGCACACAGACTGGAACAAAGAGCAACAGCCTGACCCTGTCCCAGCATCACCTCAGCTCTAAGCAATATGTTGTATGAATGTCAATATGTGTCTTCCTTGTGTGTAGACACAGACAGATGAAATCTCTCATTTCACTAAGACTCTGGATGCAGAAGCCTCTTTAGCAGCTGTGGGTCTTCTTGGTTCAGGTTTACACATTGTGATTCATCTCATTTCTTCTTGCCAGATCAGAATCAGACTAGATGGGTCTGTGAAGAATTGTTTGTAAAAATCACATCAGTTTTATCTATTTATAACTAAACCTACAGGATAATAAAGCCAAGTGAAAGTGGAGGGGTCTGAATATTTCTTGAAAACACTGACAGAAATGTAATTTGTTCATCTGATGTATTAACAGACTGAGGCTGTCACACTCACACCACTTGGTTCTGTCAGGTCTGTTGATACTATTTCAAATGCAAAATTCAAAACACGAGGTATATAAGAGCAAAGTAGAGGCCTATGGTGGCCCTGCGGGCTCAACACAGCTGCAGAAAACCCATGTAAACACACACATCTTCACATCTTCACATCACATACATCCATCATTAAAAAACAAAAAAACAAAAAACAAAACAAGAACACCTTGTCTTCTTACCTGTACAGGTGCCCAGGCTGGGGTCATATCCCAGCAGGCCCTCCTCCTGGAACACACGTTTCAGGTTGACCCTGAGTGCTCCGTCGTTCTCCCCCTCCACCTTACTTCCTCCCCCTCCACTGGTCCTCCGGCCTCGCTCCGTTTCCCGCTCTCTGTACGGACAGTTCTCCAGCGCCTCCTGGATCTTCTCCTCGCGGTCCTCGTTGGTCCAGTTGGCCGGAGCCGTTGGCCAATCGATGCCCAGAGCTCGGAGAAAGGTGATGATGTCGCTGTCCTCAGGAAGTGTGGGGCAATAGGACACTGTAAATCTGAGACAGGTGGGGCTGTCAGTCTTTCACTCAAGTAATTCACCTGTTTATTTCTTCTGTTAATAAAATGCTTCCAGAGCTCAAATTTCCGTCACTTTAGTTTTTTTATGATGAAAGGAATCAGCTCTCAGACTCACCCCTGTCCTCTCAGCAGCGCCCCCATGTGGTCAGCCAGCAGGACCGTCCTCAACTGGCCCAGAGTCAGAGTCTCAGGGGTGGGTGTGTTGGGTCTGGGGTGCAGCGCGGGGCAGTTAAGCACCACACAGCCCTGCCTCTGACTGAAGGGCTTGAGGTAACCTGTGGCTCCAGCCGCCAGGACAGCCCTGAAGGCTGCAGCCCGGTCGACCCTCACCCGGAGCCCCTCACCCATCACCTCCCCGCCAGCCACTGGCAGAACCCCGCTCCCCCGGAGGGACAGCACTCTGGACATCACTGCTGGTGGGACCTGGTGGATACAGAGGTCAGAGCAGTGGTTCAATCTCTGCAAACAGATGTTTATCTTAAGCCTCCCTATAGGAACACTTCTGGTGTGTTGTGAATTGTTGCAGCACAAATGTCATCAAATTCATAAAGTTTTTTTTATTTTATTTGTAGTATGTTTGTTTCTTTGCATGATTTCTTAAGGTGCAGTACCATTCTATCCATTTCTATGTCTGAACACAGTCAGTTTTCCATTCAGTCAGCAGCAGTGAGCAAAAACAGTTTATCATCGACTTCATTAACCCATATCAGTGCATGAATACATCACACTCTCATGATACAGAGCAAAACACGCAACATCCTCCTCCTTTATCATCGCTGTACCCTCTTATTTCTTTGACGTATGCTGTGGAACAGACCTTCGGGTATTTTCGTGCCTCCTCGGCTACTGTGCGTGTTTGTCTGACCCATATTGTATCTGTCACTCATGGGTTAATAATTCCCGCCGCAGGCAGCCAGTGTCTGGTCGATCAGGATGGGACAAAGTCAACGGGCTCTGGGGGTTATTATTGGAGGATGGCGGGTCGGCTTCATTTGAACATGCTTTTGATTTATGGTTTGTGAATATTATTAAATATGATGATGTTGTTTTCAATCAGCTGAGCGCCATGAGCAGGTAGTTCCGGTTCTCTGCTCCTATTGGCCGAGTCACGTTCTGGACGATGAAAATACCTCCGGCCATTTAAACCCTCACGTCAGTCCAACAGCATTAGCCTATTTGTGTCAGGTTCATAGTGTTCACTAAATCGTTGAGGCAAATGTATCTAACAATAATACGAGAGTATATTAGTAATATTTATTGTTATTATTAGGCTACTACGCTGAGTAGATTCACTCGCGCCCAGTAAACATGATCCTCCGAGGAACTACATGCTCTGGCGGAAGAATAACATGTAGAGTTTCTTAACGTAAACACTTTAGCGTTAACTGACGCTAGCAGAGTCGCTGCAGTTTAACGAGTGTACCCGGCCGTAACGTCTGCGTCGTTAACGGCGGTTTCCAGTCGGTAGCTGTCCCCACAGCAGCATGCCACACACAAACCGCCCATTAAATCGTTAAAACGCCAGTAAACCAACAAGGACCCGGTTACACCGACCTGTCCGTCCGCGTACAGCGTGTTGAGCATCGTGGTCGGCGACAGAAAGTCCCGGTTCCGCAGGTTCTTCGCGCTGCTCTCCTTGAACCACAGCTTATCAGGCTCCGGGAAGATCCTGTCGCCGTGTCCCTGGCTCGAATCCGGGACATTGTCTCGCTTCCCCCGCAGTGCGGAGCTCAGCGCCCGGACGGTAGGTGTGATCCGGAGGGGCGAAGGCTCCTCGGTTTTCTCCATCACCAGTATCCCGGACGCTAACACACACACATACACACACAGGTGAGCTCGCTCCTGGGCTCTCAGCACATCCCCTCCCTGCACATATCTGCCGAGGAACCGCCGCGGTCACACTGCTCTGTGCGGGGACAGGCTGTCGAAACACGGGCGATAATGCAGCCGCGCGGCCGATCACTTATCGATATTGACTAGAGAGGACTACTGCATCGGCCGAGCTTCCTCTCCGGAACTAGTGAAGTCAGATCTGTGTTTCTGACGAACTGATTTCCCGTGTTGGACGAGCAGGGTGTCGCTCAGTTCTCCCCCCTGTGGTCGCCATAGTAACTGCATCCTTACCACACGATGTGGACAGAGGGCAGCTCCAGTCACAGCGTCTCTCTCTGAGTTCATAAAACAATTAACTCCACAATTAACTTTTTAATCTGTCACTGTTCAGTAAAACTAAAAACTATATCTGGTCTCATGTAGTCTACTCTTGGCAAAACTCTAAACACATTATCACTTTATTATCAGGGCGTGAATTAAGACTTTCACTGTGATTTCACTTATGATTCATAACTTCACGGTAACCATGATGACAATAGCAGAGGTTTAACACAATAACAGTAGTTTAACTCACACTTAAGCTCATGATGACAGCAAGAAAGAAAAAAGAAAGAAAGAAGCGGGGGAGGAAGGTGTGGAAGAAGAGGAGGCCAGTGGTCATGTGTTACTTTGCACTTTGTGGTGAGGAGACCTGAATCTGAGTGTTGATTTGATAACACCATGACTGCATATTTCAGTTCAATGAATCACATGAAGAGATGTTGAAATCTCAAGAAAAGATCAGCATAAACGGGAAAAGTATCTTATCATATTTCATGCTCAGATAATTAGGTAATATTTAGTGAATAAATAATCCACAAAAGACCATTTGACCACATTAAATTCTCTAATAGAAGAACATTTTCCACCAGTCATGACAGATCACAGCCTCTAAATGACCAGAAGGAAAGAGAAATCTATATGCTTATATAGCCTAGGGGCTATAGATCTATTCTAGGAATGTGTTAATGCATTTTCCATCCCAAATCTTGTGAATATGTTGTCAACACGACATAAATGAATAGGATAACATTATACCTAGAATATAGAAAATAGACACAGAAATAAACATCATAACATAACAATAGTGTCACCTCCATGTAGCCTACTAAAACTGCTTTGGCCACATGGATATTTACACTTTTGTTTGTTTATATTTTAATGTGTTTGCCGAAAATATTTTTCAAGGCCATAATGTGTTTCTTTAGACTTAAATCTATTTGTTGACTCTGTGGTGTGTTGCAGTGCTAGTGTGGGAAACACCGGAGCCGCCATCCCGTGTTCACACACCACCACCGAACGAGGAGCAGGAGAGGCGGAATAGCGGTGCAACAACAACATTCCCGCTTGCACCGGGCGGTGTGAAAGGGCTTTTTCTCCGAGTACAGCTTCTTCCGGCTCAGAAATGTGACGTAAAGGGCTCAAGGCTCAAACACAGGGGAAGTGTTTGTAGTAAGTTGAGCCGCTTTAAGTGCTGCGGGGAAGAAGAGGAAGATGCACAACTGGCAGGAGAACGAGATCAAAGAACTTCTGAGCATCCGCGGGTCGGAGTCGATCCGGAACCAGATCACGGGCACGGTGAAGGACTCGGTGGTCTACAACCGGATGACCAAACTGCTGGCGGAGCGGGGGGTGTACCGGTCGCACATGCAGGTGATCAGCAAGCTGAAGGCGCTGAGGAAGCAGTACATCAAGTACCACCAGCAGAAGAGCCGCTGCGGGAACCAGCGCGTCGACTGGCCCTTCTACGAGCTGTGCCACCGGGTGTTCGGGAAGGGCCCGGCGAGGGTCTCGGTGAAGCGGCAGAGGAGGAGCCCCTCTCCGCCGTCTGCACCCTCACCCCCCCCGCCGCCGCCGCCTCCTCCCCCTCCTCCGCCGCCGTCGTCGGGCCTGAGCGACGAGCACCATGAGGTTGTGGTCGGCCTCTGGGACGAGGAGGACAAACATCTGGCTCCGGTGGAGGCGGAGGATGAAGAGGACCAGTACAGCCCGCCCGAGCCGCTGCATGCCTCCAACACTGGTGAGCAAGTCCAGGTCCAGGTCCAGTTAATAAGAGGAACAAAGACCAGAGAGGACTTGTTTAAGTGACACGTTTAGTGTTTAGCTCCACATGTTGTAGCCTAAATAATACAGTGAGAGAGGGTTGATTATTCCACAGGAGATTTAAGTGTTTGATTATTGAACCAGCTGTTGAGCAGCTGCTGTGACACATTTCAACCAACTGACTGAGATTGCACATCGGTCCTTACATCCATAGAGCAGGTGGAGTCAGACCAACAGAAACATGTTCATGTTTGAATGTTTGAATCTCACAAAGACAGCACAGCTACATGTAAAACAGATGACCAAGACACACCATGATAAAGAGGAGAGGAGTTCAGCTCATTCTCCTAATTGATGAAGGAATTGATGAGGAACAGTTCTAGTTGTGATGTACAAGTGGAGAGTTAGTCTGTGTAAGATGCTGTCAGTGGTTCAATTTCAGGCAGGGCGGCTTTATTTGTCCAACACATCTCATGAGGTTTTCAAATTGTTTTACAGAGCAATACAATGTAAAACAATAAATGAAACTGGTATACAATAAGAGAGTCGTCGAACAAATTAAAACAAACAAAAAAAAGACTTACAATTTAACTTTCACCAATGAAAATAAACGGTGGCCCTGAGGGCTCATCCCACTGCGGCTTAAGAAAACGCATACATAGACAAAAATGTGCTTCAAAGCCAGAAAACAAATTCTAACTGTCTCTTTGGTTTTGCAGCGTTCAAAATCCCATCAAAGAGGAAGAAGACGACAGTAATGGACCAGGTCTCTGCTTTAGTGTCGGCGACGGTCGCTCAGCTCAAAGAGATGGACGCCGCCATGCAGGCGCAGGAGGACGCCCGGCTGCAGAGGCTCATGGACCACGAGAGGGAAATGCAGAACAGTCTAGTGAGTCAGCTTATGACCATGCACGAACGCATCAGTCGAGAGAATCACGAGCGGCACCTGGAGCTCGTGGATACGATACTGTCCAGGTTCCCCTCGCCATCAGGACACTGAACGCTGACCCTCTGACCTCTGCTCCTGTGTGAGCAACATTCACTCTGACTCTCCAACCACTGACCAGTGCCTGAACCCATCACTTTCATTAACACTACATATAGAAAGATCATCTTTGACCATACTATACCATACACTACCAGCGTAAACTGAAAGTTACCATGAGTAAAAAGCAGCAATATTCTTTTTAAATGAATATTGTAATAATCTTTAATGTTAAACATTAGTTTAACTGTGATGAAGTCAGATTAAATTGGCAGCTCGGTGACTTTATGCTGAATGTATCAGTGTGAAGTAAATCAAACATTTAAAGAAAGTGTTGGTTGAATTTTCTGATTCAGATCAAAAGTAGTGTGAATCATTTCATCCACTGGATTCAGCTGAGTTACGTTTCGTAAATCTAAGTTAAGACATGAAAGGATCTGGACCAGGACCTCGTCTGATCTGGTCTCTGTCACTGTCTCACTGAAACAAACACTGACTCATGTCAAGACACTTAACCTCCAGACTACCTAAGGTCTGAGACCACTGTCACCATGGCAACAATCAATCTGTAGCCAGCTGCTCCAACAAGAAACAGGAAACAAGGCTGATGATTTGTGGTTTTCTGACATTGTGAAGAGAGCAGTCATTTCTTTCTCAGATCAGATACTCTTCTTCATGTTCAGCAAACAGACAAACTTGTTCTCCTGCTGAACTGAGCTTGGAGCAGCTTCCTCAGGCAGCCATTTTTTATTTTATTTTGAGAAGAGTCTTAATTTTCCCAGAATTCCTGGCACCATGGTCTGGCTTCAGAGAATGAAGAATTACACTACTTTGTGCAGCAGGTGAAATCAGACTCAGTGTAGGAGGACAGTCTGCTTGGAACAAAAATAGTTTCTGTCTCTTTAAACTCATCAGTCAAACCATTAACTCCCGGTATGTTTCGTGTTTGTTGCTGTCGGGGCCGCTGGTCAGCGTATGTGTCATTGACTGTTACCGGTAACAGTAGTCTCAGACCTGATTTCATCTGGAGGTGTCAGATGTTTGTTTTGGTGAAGCAGGTGTTAAACTGATCTATGAGCAGAACTGGACCAACACACAGACCAGACTGACCTCTGACCCGTCGTGACCTCTGACCTCTGACGTGGTCTCTTTCATGAGGCCGCAAATCTGAACTTGGACGCTGAGCAAGTGTATAGTGAACGCAGCCTCCAGTTTACAGGAGAGACGCAAACTACCGATTGTATGGATGATGAGGAACTGAACATCCTCCACCACCTGAGCTTAGCCTGTTGCTGTGAACAGAGACAGTGAACGCACCACAGCAGCCGCTGCAGCCTTTTGTTGCGGTGAAACTCTTTACTAAGCATTTGCTTTGATTCACAGAGGTGGATGCTGAAAGAGTGACCTCATGCTGATGTAAATATCATGTTTTAGTCGTCAGTTCACCTGCAGAGAGGAAACTACAGCTTCATGACCGGTTGTTTGTTTCTAGCTTGGATCATAAAGAACTTTCAATACTGGATCATATAAAAACACAATTTATTTTAAGTTTTCAGGTCATTCATTTAATTTCACTCAGAGTTGTTTTTCCATTGCTTTAGTAAAGATGATGGACACTCGGCTGATCAGTGGAGGAAATATCATCACTCACCCACTCACTCACTCACTCACAATAATTATCAGTCTCCAAATTACCCACAGTGATAGACGTGGTTAAAACTCTGAGCTTTATTATAAATGACCACTCATTGAAACAAACTGTAAAGCAAATGGACAAATACAAATTAACAACAGAACATGAGACGAGCTCCTGTTGTCGTTCTCGGTGTCATTCTTGGCTGACACGAAATTCCCGGTTGCGTTCACTGTCCTCAGCAATCCGGGAGAAAACGTGTCATTGAGGAAAAACACCTCAAACAAACCAAAATGGTTGGTTTCACTTCATCGAACTGAGTTCACTAATGACAGAGCTGCACTACAAACTTGAACGGACCAGTGGTGATCAGTTAGCATTAGCATTAATGAATCAGCATGGGTATGTTACATAGAGGCTGAAAAGTCTTTGGGTCGCTGGTGTGGCGGAGTCGACCTGGACTGACACTGTAGATACTGTTTTATACCGTTTCACTGATTGAAACTTGTTTGTTTTTCTTTCTTTTTTTTAAGACAAAAATAAAGTTTTCAACTGAAATAAAAACAAACTGTGTCGTGTGCAGTGGATGTGTCAGGATGTGAAACAGGAAGGAGGTCGTCTGAGGATGTCCTGTGCGTTGTGGGATGGAAACGGACGCCATAACCAGCTGGAGCACAGAATCACAGCTGCATTATGGGTTCCGTTACAATCCCACCCACCAAAACAAGACTCGGGTCTGGACTCGGCACTGGACTCAGGTGTCTGGAGTTAAAAAGAGGAAAAATCTGGTTAGAAACGGGATAAAAAGTGAATTTACACTCTCATAATTCATTATGTGAAGATAATTTATTTGTTGCTGCACATTTTGAAAAATGAGAATATGTTTTAAAGAAACATTTCATTCTGCTAGTTTTCAAAAAGAAAAATCAAACATCTGTAGACATTTATTTTAAAGTCAAACTTTTGAGCCACATTAAACTCCAGACAGTCTCAGTACATCTGTGTAGTAAAGTGTCAGACACAAAGCTGTGAACATTTAAATATATCTGCCGTTGAGATCATCTCGGTGTTCCTGATGTTTGAGCAGCAGAAAGTTCAGTTAAGGTTTTACACAACAAACAGACAGCAGATAAATCACACACGGAGCAGCTTCCTCTGATTTAGTTTCTCAGCGTTGACTCGATGAAACTTCACCCTAACGATTCGGAGAGTGAAACGTGGGCTCAGTGAGAAAGCGAAGACTTAAAACTTCCTGTGTCAACTCAGTGTTTCAGTTCAGTTCTTTAATGAGCTGCATCACGTTTCAGCTTCAGACGCTCACTCTGTGTTTCACAGCAGAAAGTGAACCTGAGTCAGTGAAACATTAAACAACTGAGTGATTCAAACTGACCTCAGACCAGCGTCAGATTAGAGACTGATCATAAATCAAAGCACCAGTGAAACAGCTGAATGAAAATTGCGTTATTGTGAATCATTTACAGTAAAACCGAGGAAGAACTCAGATCTGTCGTTTAAATCCGAGACGCATTTGAAAATTGAATTTGCCATTTCAAAGTAATTTTTTTTTTTTATCAGCTTTTATTCTTAAAATGACTTTTAATGTCATGAGGTTTGATTTCCAATTAATCTAACAGCCAGTTACTTTGTTTTCCTCTGCTTTATAACAATATTTGAAAATTTGGCATCTAAGAATTTAGAAGAGACATTAGATTCATTTTTTACATTAATAGCTGAAAAACTGTAAAATCTGATCCTTAATTTGAAAAGTATTGGACCTTATTCAGCTGCTTGAGAATGAGCTGCAGTGACATGACAGTGACCTGTCTGTGACAAAGCAGGAACCTGAAGGAAGAAAGAAAAAACAGCCGCGTGTGTGCGTGGAGGGAAAGCCAGGCTTCATTCATTGTTTTATATTTAGTAATGGACGTGTTGTATCGGTGGCTTTTCGAGAAAAACCTGTTGTTTTATCTGTTAAGAAAAGACAGAGAGGGGGAGGGAGAGAAGGAGGGAGGAGGGGTAGAGGACAGCCTGGCGAGGAGGAGCTGATAAAGAGATAAATGAAGGAGCAGAAGAAAAAATGAAGGAAGAGATTGAAAGGAGGGGGACCACAGGTTTGAGATCCTGATCTGAAGCTTCCTCAAACTCTCACGTCCTCATGTGAACCTGGAAAATAGTGAAGTAGAGACAGAGAGAGAGAGAGAGAGAGAGAGAGAGAGAGAGAGGACGGAGCCACAGGCTGTAACATGCTTTCAGTTTGTGTTTCAGACTTCAACCCCTGATAAGACACGTTCAGCGAAGACGAAGGACGAACCGAGTCCTCACTGAGACAAAAGGAAAGCATCTGACAAGAGGACACAGTGAGGTCACGGTGAGGAAAACGAGAGGCAGGAGGGACAGCGAGAGGGGGAAGGAAGGGGGGGGGACACTCAGGGACAAAGATAATGTGAATGAAAGTAGAGAAGCAGCAACAGAGAGCTTTTCACAAGGGACGTCAAGTTTGAGTGAAAGTTTCCAGCTCACCAACATGATGTGTCAGTGCACGAGTCCGTCCTCTGTCTGTCTGCATCAGCGTCCTCCGTCCACGTCGCCGTCCTCCTGTCCTCCGCCTGCCTGCAGCTCCGAGTCCAGACTTCCTCTTAAATACTCTAGAGATTCATTTCACTTTCACTTCTCCTGAGCTCAATAAACTCCTCCTTTCCTGCTTCCCCACCCCCAACTCCACCTCCTGTCCCTGCTGGACACACACTCACTGTCAGTTGTAGTAGTAGTTAAGTGATTTCATGTGCAGCAGGTGAGTCCATGTTTATTTCCCTACTGGATCAATAGAGTAGATTCTGACATAGGTAAATGTTCAGTTGTTTGAAACTTCACATTTTCTTCTCAGACTGACTCCACAGTAGAGCACAATAAAGTGAAGTATAATAATGTCCCTGCATGACTGATTTTGTCATAGTATCTCAAAAAAGTATACCCCTCACATTTCAACAAACATTTTTATTATATCTTCTCATGGGACAATCCTGTAGAAATGAAACTTGGATAAACCTTAGAGTAGTGTGTGTACAGCTTGTATAGCAGTATAGATTTGCTACCCATCGAAAATGACTCATACACATATAGCTGGCAACACAAATATCTCAGATTTGTGAGATACTGTATATGTCGCCTGTAGAGGAAATAGTCTTGGTTTATAACATACAAAATAACATAATATAAAGAGTTGGGGTGGTGTTTAGCTCAGTTGGTAGAGCACCCGCCCCATGTGTAGAGGCTATAGTCCTCGCTGCAGGCGCTGCCAGTTTGAGTCTCGCTATCCGCTATAAACATAACATCTTTGTGTGGACTATAGGCGGGTCAGAATATGACATTGTTTCAATTTGTATCATGTGTACATATATATATTTCAGTAACACTTTATAATACACACACCATTATGCATTAATTAAGCATGAATAAGTACTGAATTATTCATCCATAATGCATCAATACTGAATACTCGAGTTCATCAATACAGTTGGAGCTTATCAATGATGAGTAAAACATTTTTAACTGTGTTTATAAACTACATACTAATGAGTATTCGTGTGTTACAAATGATGAATTCAGTATTTAATGCTTAACTTGTGCTTAATAGTGTGTACTTATTATAAAGTGTTACCTATATTACTATACTATAAAACAGTAAATTGAACGAATATATAAAATATAACATAATGGATAAAAATAACACATCATGCTACAGTTCATAGAATTAGAATAAATACTAAAATTAAAAGTGTAAATATATCAGTCAGTTTAAACAAATGGAAACTGTTTTGTGACTGATTACCGTGTCATCTGCACCTTAGCATTTATATTTATATTAATGTCTTTACACATTTTAATAAAAAAAACTCAGTTCAACTTAAGAACAAAAGAGAAACAGAATAATCTTTGAGACTGAACTTGGGATCAGTGTAATGTGCTAAGAGTTTGTAATAAAACAGCCAATGTGACTGATTTAAAAACAGTTAAATTTGTGGGGGAAAAAATCCTATTTAAAGTTTAATTCTGTGAGACACACCTCTTCACTGTCAGTCTCTGTGTCTGAGGCAGTTTCTCTCGTGTGCATAGCCACCGCTACCAGACTGAAGTGAGTTTTATTTGTGGTTTGTATTTTGAAGTTTTATTTGATGTGTAGGCCTATTATGTAGGCAAACATGTTTGTCAATAACCAAGTTTTTCTTTCTCAAATGACAATACTTCTATTTCTGTCTTTTAGGAAACTTTCAGATTTCATATGAAAACTGAGTCCTTGTGAAAATAATAATAATAACAATAATAATAATAATAAATATTTTATTTGAGTAGGGACAGTGCATATTAATGAGCATTGGTATAAATTACTGCAGTAAATATGCCGAATTATAGCCAAGTCGCTAATTTAAATCCGTAGTCCCTAATAAATAAATAAAATACAACTAACAGTACACAAGGAATAAAAACAATACAATAAACACAATACAAATGGTGATACACTATACACAATCAGGAAAGGCAAAACAGTAAATCAAATATTGGACATACTCAGACAGGACAAGACAATAGACAACAGATTTATTTTTTATTTTACCCTAAATTTGCACCACACTGTTCAGATTTGAAAAAAGTTTTAGTCGTTGTTTTTCTGTTTCTAATTTATTTTACAACAATAAATTTGTCAGTAATAATAACATAATAATAATATTTAGACTAATCTAGAAGTCATTTTGAATTTTCAAAACTGTCTCAATAAATTTAGACCTAGAAACATTGTCATACTGACGGGCTTTGATGCAGTGCACTGGGTTGTATTTGTACATGGTATCAGTTGTGGCAACAGTGTTAGTGGGAGCAGTTGTAATATGGTGATGGAGGATGTTCAGTACCAGGTGTTTCCTCCTGTAAAATGCTGATCTAGCTGCAGCTGTAACCTGACTCAGGTGTTCATTAGAGATGTGTGTGTGTCTGTGACATGATGGATGAGGTGGGACAGGTGTTGTCAGCAGAGTGTGACCGCAGTCGACCCATCAGACCGTCTGGTTTTCAGCCTGGAAAGTCCGGTGGATTCGGCCGAATGGCTGATCCTCCCCAGAGACCTGCAGCTGATAGTGGGGTGAGGAGGGTGGAGGAACCAGAACCGCCCCTTCACTGTACTTTACCAATTAGCAGGCAAGGTGCTTGGAGTACTTCCCCACGGAGAACTAACAACCACATTGTGTTAAATGTAGAAGTTCAGTTTGTGTTTGCACCTCAAGGAAACTCAGAGAGATTTTATGGGTTAACTGTTTCAATCATTTCCTACATAAATGACAAAAAAATGTGGTAGAATAAATCAAAAGTTTCTCAAACAATAATACACCAGTTACATGATACTGAAAATATCTTGAAGAACAGAACTCAGGTGAATGTACTTTACTATCCACCCATGTGTGGCTACACTACTTTTTTTAAGTTTATTGGGGCTTTGCCTTTCATTGATAGGATAGTTGAGAGAGACAGGAACTGGGGAGGCAGAGAGAGTGGGGGATGACATGCAGCAAAGGGCCACGGGATTTGAGCCAAGGCTGGCTGCAGCAAGGACTGTAGCCCCTGCTCAATGGCTATAATACTTTAATAAAATTCACTAAATTCATATTCTTTAAATATCAAATGCTGACAAATACGTTCCCTTTAATTTGTTTCAATTTATTATTTGAAACCAACAACTTTTTCAACTAAGAATGAGGAAATTTCAGGAGAAAATGTATGTATTTATTAGGGGTGTGCATTGGCACTGCCCTCCCGATTCGATTCGATTACGATTCAGCAGGTAACGATTCGATTCGATTCGATTCTCCGATGCATTGCGATGCATTGCAATGCATCAAAATTCTACTGCACACAACACGGCAAATTTTTCATCAGTCATGAGATGTTGAACAACAGATCGGCTGCTATGTGTGTATTATCACTCTCCTGTATCTTTGATGTCATTAAATAAAATAAAATTGAATGGTACAGGGTATTGGATATGGCATTTTGAAATCATTTCTAGGGCTGCCCCCAAATAGTTGACAAAAAACTTATTAAAAACTCAAAATCAATGTGACTGAACTATAAAGTCTATGGGGCTTTTATTTTGAAGGGCCAGATACAGGAAGTCATGACACTTTTCGTTGTTAGTTTTTGTTTTTACACGGCACGGCAGGTTTTCTTTTTTTTTGTCAAAGCGCTGTTTCAACCATTCGCGTGTGCCACTGCCGTGTCCCGGTCGTGTTCACAGCGCTCACCGATGACGGAGCAGAGACAGGATCGCCCCGCGGCGTCAGAGACCCCCCAGCCTGAGCTCAGTCACTCACCCTCCTCCTCTACTGTGTTTATTGGTGATAAACGGATATACTGCCTGTAGTAACGATAACACCCGGCCGGCTTGTTGAATCTCGGACCCAACACGGCGGACTCTTGAGCGTTAATTAATTATCAACCCGATCGCGGGTAAATTAAAAAAGGAAAAAGAAAGCCAGCAGCAACACTGCTACTGCTGGTGCTGCCCACATCCATGGTAGCAAGCTGCGCTCGCGCTGCGCATGTCGTTTAAATGTTAATTGAAACTTCACAACTTTATTTCAGTGACATAATCGATTATATCGATGCTGAACATGTCCCCATTGCAATGCATGTACGATTATTGTTGACACCCCTAGTATTTATATTTTTAACAGAAAATTGTGGAATAGCTTTTAAAGGTTTGGTCCATTTCAGTTCATATGCACTAACACCTTGATATGTACAGTATGTTTGTATCTATTTTCCTTGTGATAGGAAAAAAGTAAAAGCCTACTGTATAAAATGATACGTCTCTGTTGAACTATATGAATATTCTTGTGTAACTCATTCAGCATTTTCTTATTTTTAATGTTTTAGTTTTCCACGTTCATGTGGCTACTTTACTGTCTCCACCTGATACCAGATGGTTTGTTGACATTGCCTTCATGAGATGAACAGAAACTTTGTCCTTGGGTTGTGTCAGTTTGTTGTCCAGGCGTCCGACTGCAGATCCACAGACACAAACATCAGATTAGAAATCATCTCAACATTGTTTCACTGGCTCAGCAGAATTTTATCCATTAAAACAACTACGACTATTTTACTAGATAAACATACTTGAATGCACTTTCATCAATGAACACGACAAAAAACACGAGGAGCAGCAGTTTGTGGAAAAAAAAACATGACTTTTATTGTTGGACAACGTTTTTGCTTTAAACACACAGTTGACTGAAGATCATTAACACAACACTGAGGATTTCTCAGAGTCACACCTGTTCATGTTTGGCTCCTCCCTCCAACACAAACAGCTACACTGACGATGCATAGATGAGTCTGGCAGGAAGACTGATGGAGTGTGTGCGTGTGTGCGTGTGTGTGGTCTTTTTCAGGGACTAGTTTGTATGAGAAGTCAGTTAGTGCATGTAGAGAGTACGAATATGAGAGGCTGTGTGTGCATATCATATCTGTTGGACGTTGGACTCTGCAGGTCGGACGGCAGCTTCCTCTAAAACAGACGTTTCTCATAGCTGTGGGAGAGAGGAGGTCACATGATTACCCATGATGCTCCGTGAGGTTTCACCCAATGACAGACACAGCAGTTTGAGTGGAGGTTGGTGTGGTTGTGGTCGGACATGAAACTGACATAAAGCAACTTGAAACTGAGCTGGATGTGATGAGTCTAGTCTGAGCAGTGTCACAACCACGGTAGCTTCACTCTCTGCTCTCGCTTAAGGTTTAACCATGGATATTTTTTCATAATTGCCCCCATTTTATTGCCCCAGCAGACCTGATGAAGCTGGACATACACACTGTTAGAAATCATGCTGTTTAACTCCATCTCACACTGTTCAGGTTAAATTGTTCCGGATACCCCACACTGTTTAGTCGGATCTCCAGTCCTGACCAAGGGGGCAGTTGTCGGTCTGAAAAGTGAAGCTCACTTCCGCGTTCAAAAAACTGCAATCCCCACCGATTCCTGTGGGGGCTGGCTCCAGAAGAGAGCAACTCTCCATAGAACCCCATGTTAAAATAGCCGACTTTACAGCTTAAAAAAACATATTTACAGCCTGGTACATCTTATTTTTTTGGTCTCAATTGATAGTTTCTACCCCTGTACACACTCTGAGGGGGGTGAATTTTTTTTTAACTACCGTTTTACTGTTATTAGGATAAGATTCTGGCCAATCAGGGCGCGGAAACGTTCAGCTACAGGTCCGGAGCGGCCCAGAGACAGGCTGCTTCGAGGCCAGTGGGCGGGTTCTCGGCCGGCCAATCCAACATGGCGCTGTTCAGGCCGCCATATTTGAGTCACAAAAACGACTGCACAAAACCAATGGGTGACGTCACGGATGCTACGTCCATTCTTTTTACAGTCTATGGTCCTGCCCCGAGTGCTCACACCGTCACTGTCAACTACTGTCAATAAAGGTTTGTTTGACAGCTCGAAGATTGTTTCACATCAATGCCAACAAGGCAGAAGAAGAGCTGCCTTGGTAATCAGTGTTGTTCTGTGTGAGAAACCTCTAAAAAAAAAACCCAAAAAAGCGACAGCAGCTTCTTATCTCATTCAAATTACTGAACGAGACAGAAGGAGGGGGAACCTGACCTCCATGTTTTCACCCAGCATTTTGTCTCAATGGCATTTTCAGATGTTCTGTTTGACACTTCACACGAGTATAGTGAGAAAAAAAGGCTCTGACTTTGGAGGATTAAACTCGTGGTTCTGATATCGGCCAACCAACATTTGTGACACGACACGACCCTGAACAATGCACTACAATCTACCCTGACTTAGCTGAACTTCAACCCAACTTTAAAACGAGTCACACGGCTTAAACTTGGGCTGAAATCCTACAGTGTGTGTCCAGATTCACCGAGCTGCCCCCGTGTTGACGTACCTGTGCATGCTGTGGACTCCGCCCTCCATCTGAGCCGATGTCGTTCTCTTTTCAAACTTGAGGTCTCCAGAGTACATCATGGCTCTGCAGGGAGGAGCACACGACTGTTAGAAATAGAAGCTGTGGCAGCAGGATGCTGCTCATCGGTCAGATCAGTGCATGAATGAGACTGGACTGATTTTATAAAAGAGCAAAAATTCAACTATTCAGAGCAGCAACAATCAGTTGTTTTTCTGACACCAGTGGTGATGATCAGATGGGACCTGCGAGTGGTGAAGACTCATGGGTCAGAACATGATGATGTCGGTAGTTCAACTGTGTTATTTTTGTCTTAACGATACTGTACTCACTGGGTTTTACATCAGAATCATAACTTTCATTGCTAGAAATCCCCCAAACACCCCCTTACATCTCTGTGCTCTCATTTCCTCATTAATCATTTTATTTACATGAGGTGACTGGGAGTGTGTAAATGTAAGTGTAAGTGTGTGTTTTTTGTGTGTTGTGGGTACCTGAGCTGTGTGAGGCTCTTGGCTCCGATATCCTGACAGGAGTGCTGGATCCCAGCGTGCAGGTAGGGAACAAACTTGTGGATGGAGCCTTTGTCCTGCACGGCTCCAGAGACGCCCTGAGCCACTTTGATCTTATCGCTCTCACTGTGGGGGAGGAGGAGAGGGTGAGAAACGTCCTCAGTTTCTGTCAGTCAGAGCAGGTGATTTCCAACACTGTGTGCCGCCATCTAGTGGCTTCAGATTGTAACCAGGTGAATGAATGCGAGCAGCTTCTCTCCTGTGTCAGGTCTTATATTCACATTGACCACAGTCAACATGAAGAAACATTAAGCTCCAGTAAAATGTAAAATGTCACTGTCAGTGACATTTTAAAAATGTCTCTCAGAGCAGCAGCTGATTCTTCACCAGCTGAAAACCACAAAAGAGGAAGTTTTGTCATATGGGAAAATCCTGGCACAGACTCGTCTGACTGCCGAGCTTCTCAGATTCACTGTAAATGTCTGTTGTCCATCACCTGTCTGTTGGCCCAGCTGTGTCTTTACCTGAAGTATCTGGTCTGAGAGCCCAGGTTTTTGTCCATGGCGTCCAGGGAGCCCATCCCACGGTACTTCTTCAATCTGATGCCGTCAGAGAAGAAATATTCACCTGGAGCTTCACTGGTGGCGGCGAGCAGAGAGCCCATCATCACTACACACACACACACACACATTTACACACATTTTAGGTTGGAACTCAGAACTCAAAACAGGCTCAAAACACCTCCAGTTTCCTACCATAACTTTGACACTCCAGGTTTAATTTCTTTTTAGCTACTTAGCATTGGCAGCGATTTTGCAGCCTAAGTGGAAAAGGTGATTTCTACGGTGGCCCTGAGGGCTCAGGTGTTGACAAATTGATGAAGATGTTTTTTTGTTTGTGGCACATTTGTGTCTTTGCATGCGCATTCTCACGCTGCAGTGACCTGACCTCTCAGGGCCACCGTAGTTTTGAGGAACTGGCCTCAGCTAGGGAAAATCTAAAACATTAAGGGAAAATTTAAAGAGTTTTAAAGTGGAAATCTTGAAGTTTCTATCAAATAACGACCGCTGAAACTAATCCTCATTATTTATTTAAATAGTGTCATAGTGAGTCAGGTGTCCTCACCTGTGGAGGCTCCCAGTGCCAGAGCTTTGGCAATGTGGCCGACTGTCTGGATGCCGCCATCAGCGATGACGGGGACGCCGAAACGTCGGGCGTACTCTGACACCTTATAGACGGCTGTGGCCTGGGGTCTGCCGCAAGCCAACACTGGTGGGAGGGGGGAGGGAGGGAGGGAGAGAGAGAGAGAAAGGGTGGGGGTGTTAATGATAAGATAATGTGTAAAGAAACACACAAACCAGAGCAGAATACACACCTGAACACACACACAGACTGATCTGTAAAGTCACGTGTTGGCTCTTACGTAACAGTGTCACATTTATGTCTATGATTCATCTAAAACAGCAACATGTCTCCTGTTTTCTCCCTGTGGACATAGGTGAGCTCTGGAGGCGGGGCTTGATAAACTGGGCTGAGTGTGGACAGACATGCAGGACTGAGACATTTAATAAAGTTAAAGCACACAGTGGATGAGCAGACAGGCGAGAACACAGCCATGTTTGTTGGCACAGAATGAGGAAGTTAAACTTGTCACATCAGCAGAGAAACAATATTCACACACTGACACTAACACAACTATCTCACACCCACCGACTATTCTGCTTCTATTTAGATCAACATCTCCAACACCTCAGCCTACAGAGAAACGTCACACTTGCTCTGCACATCACTAACTGAACTAATGAAGCTCATCATCCTGCCAAGTGTTCATGCCCATGATCTCAGGAAACAGACACATGGTGGCTGAGAATGATAAATATAAGACAGACGTTAATGTTGACTTGTAAACAGTCTGTGGAGGTTCCACTTGAGACAGGATCTCCACCTAGAGGCCTGGAGCTCTGACATGTTTGGGTGTGCAGTGCGTTCTCTGTAACATGTGTTCGTTGTTCATGTTTTTGTTTTGTATGTAGTGTGAAATTTTAAATTTGCATCAAGCTGAATTTGAAGCTGAAACCACCATAGAAATGCATTACGTCCCGTCTGATAATGTATCCTGCTGATAATCTTCCTGCTGCTACCTGTATTTCATTTGGGGGAAAACCTGCTGTTATCACACCACATATTACAAGTGTGCTCAGGCTAAGGTCAGTGATTTTTTTCATCTTTCAGTTCAGAAACAGATGAGCTGAGCAGAATAAGTGTTCAAAACAAACAGTTAACAGCTGCAGAAACAACAAAATCAGTTCATCACCTATATCTAGTTATAACATGTCTGCTACGTGCACAGTGTTTTGTGGTGATGGACGCTCCATCACATCTTGGTGGATGAAGCTCTATCAGAGCCTGTAGATCTGCCCTCACTGGGAGGGGGGCCGGGTTATGCCCCGTTGGTTTGCCTGGTAGGGTGAGGACCAGGAATTTTTAAACCTAACTTCCACCAAAGGAACCAGGGTTTAGGTCTCTCCGATATATTAAATTACAGAAGCTGGAGCCAATTGTTCTGTTTCGATTCAAGAACGTTTTGTTCGTCCGTGGATGAGATGGAGTCTTTTCCATACATCATCAGTCTGACTTGGCTGAAATGGAAATAACAGTCAGTCACAGGAACCTTTTGAAAATGCCTCTTCAGCACTGAGTACAGCAGTTCAGGTTTCAAATCGAGCCTTTCCCCTCAAGCGCATGCTGACTACCACAGCATCTCTCTGCAGACTGAGTTGACTGAGCTACAAATAAATAATCACAGATAGATTTATTGACAACTTCTCTTGAATAACAATTATTCATTCTGATCATTTATGTGTCTGGTCTCTACCAACAGCCTAGGCCGCTCTCTGTTCGCTCATTCCACTGCCACATGTTAGAGATGGTGTTAGAGATTATGTTAGAGATGATGAGAGCTGCAGCCTACAGCTGATACAATGGTGGAGGTGTGAGGGGGGAGGGGGTTGGTAAGTCACACACACAGGGACACCAGCCACCATCTGACCAACGACAATGAAGGTTCAGACTATATGATTTTTTGTCTTTTTGTCTTGTCTCTGCGGTTGCGCAAGATGTGCTGCGAGATGTCCGTGTTTACATCATACATCCAGTGGTTTATAGAGAGCCTAAGCGGAAGCAGGAAGTAGCGCGGCCATGGGACCTCAACTCTGAAAAACGCTCAATTCAAATGAATGGGACTGAGAATTTTATTTCGTCATCTGATTGAATTGCGCCATGAGAAAAAAAATCTGACCTCTACCTGTTTAAATCATCACATTTCATCCGAAAAATACAGCAGTTTATCGTAAAACGTCAACAGAAGAATGTATTTTGTGTGAAGGCTGCTCTACGGACTACAGATCTGGTGTCCCACAAAAAATACGTCACCAACTGACACGGTAAACGGCGGCATTTGGTGTGTGGCGTCACCTACGCGACTTGTAGTCTTTCTGGTTACAGATTCTTCAGAATTTTATTCTACAATAGTTTTACGATAAACTGCGGATTTTTTCGGATGAAACGTGATGTTTTAAACAGGTAGAGGTCATATTTTTTTCTCATGGCGCAATTCAATCAGATGACGAAATAAAAATCTCACTCTCGTTCATTTGAATGGACCGTTTTTCAGAGTTGAGGTCCCATGGTGACCGTTACTTCCTGCTTCCGCTTAGGCTCTCTATAGTGACGAACGAACATCTCAGATGAGTGACAGATTAGTGAGGACATGGGAACAAGCCACACCCCAAAACCCCAGAACACCTGGAGCCAAAGCTACGACCACGACCATCTACTGCTACCGAAGCAAAGCTGTTAAACCAATCAATGCGGCAGGCTGTGGGGTGAGAGGTATGAGGGGGCGGGGCACACTGTGACAGTGGAGCCAATGGGAGCCTGATGCAGCCCAGTGGGCGGGACTTACTGCAGTATCCTGTAACAGTGGTCGGGGTTTTGGGGCTGTGGAGCTTTAAAGCTGGAGGAACACTGAGGGGAACTGCAGTCACACAGACACACACACAGACACACACAAACGCACACAAACGCACGCTCACACACAAGAAGAGAAAGTGGAAGGGGGAGGGTCAGGTAGAACGACACCCAGATGAAGATGACTGACAGATGAAAAAACAAAAACAATGAGCAGAATAAATGAAGAAGAAGAAAACAGCTGATGACCAGAGGAATCCTGGGAGAGATGAAGAGACGACAGGAATCGCAACCACAAACAGCTGACTCTGTCCGGCCGATGGATATTCAAAACCCAAAACTTTTTTGTCCTGACCCACTGACCTGCTAACCGAACCAGGACCAGACTGAGCTGGTCTCCAGACACACACAGCTCCTCACTATCACACTGAAACACTGACACCAGATCAGACAAAGCTCATCTTCAAACAACAACTTTATCCAAAGCTTCAGAGAGAAGGATGACAAACTGAAACATGCTCTGGGGGTCCTGCGCTAACACACAGTCCTCCGTCAGTCTGATGTTATCACGTCTGATCCACATTAGCTCAGTAACTATCATCCCCCCCCTCCTACTGCAGTGGGTTCAGTAACAGTCCAGGTGTCTTGCTACCTGCTGCCGGGCTGTGTGAGGAGGGCGCAGTTATTGGTCAGCTTATCAGTTTTCTGCTGTCAGTCACTCACCTTCCTGAGTGATGCAGATGGAGCCACTGCCCATCCCCACCCTGAGTCCGTCCACTCCTGCATCGATCAGGTTCTTGGCCTGAGCTGCAGTGACGACTGCAGCAGACAGAGGGAGACAGAGATATGGATGATGGCAGTGTTTAGCCACTTCACGAGAGAGGCTCAAGTCAGCCAATTAATTAGTCAGGCCCTTGTGTTTGAGTGTGTGTGTTTGTTTTTTTTAAACTAATTTCCCCCTGATACCTGAACTAACAGCATGTTGTTACAATGCAGGTGTGTATTACTGAGTGTGGCTGGATGCAGGTGTAGTTACCGTTGCCTCCAATGACTTGTAGACTTGGGTACTTCTCCTTGATGTATTTGATCATGTTGATCTGGTAGATGGAGTTTCCCTGAGATGAGTCCTGCAGCAGGATAAAGGAACAAGGCTTCATCAGCATCGACACAATAACAATGTTATTATAGAGGTCAGTGACAGTGAAGACATAGCACTGATGTTGACATCTGTGCTTTTACAGTCATTAGTCATAAAACTGAGCAAGCTGAAAACCCGTTTTTGAACATACACATGACCCTTACACCACAGAGCAGCCAACTTCTTGAAAAGTTTCCCTAAAATAATGTTAGATCATATGAATTTTCTGCAGACACATCTCAAATCACAGATTAACTAAAAATATAGTTCATGAGGTGGAAAATTGTGAGGAAAGGTGAAACTGTGCATTTGTTCTTCTAATGGGAAGAAAAGTGTTAAATCATGTAACCGATGAGAGACATTTCATTTGTCAGGACTGAAAGCTCTGGTGTTAAGTTCTTGACTACTTCAAACTGGACTGTGTTGCAATGAACTCTGGGTAAATTAAGACTTTTTTCCCCAATATTAAAAGACAGCAATGTCAGGAAACCGCATATTTATCCGCCATGTCTTCCTGTTTTTGTTGTTGGAAATGCTGGTCAATGCAGGTGTCACATGTCGTTACCATGGAAACCACGGTCTCAGACCTGAGTTGGTCTGAAAGTGTCTTCAATGAATCAGTGTTTAGTGAAAGCGACTGGACCTGGTCCTGGTTCTTCTTACCAACACGACAGCATCGACCCCGCTCTGCACCAGCAGGTCCAGTCGGTACTTGTCATCGTTGTGGGTGCCGATGGCGGCGCCGCACAGCAGCTGTTTGCGTGAATCTTTGGAGGCCAGGGGGAAGTCTCTGTTCTTCTTCAGGTCTGTGCGGGCGATGATGGACACCAGGGAGCCCTCCTCGTTCACTATGGGCAGTTTACCTGCAGGAGGAAGCACACAGGTGAGGTCAGCACTGTGTTGATCCGGTTCTCGTCTCCTGTGAGGAGAAGGTTTCAGGCGCTGCTCACCTTTCTTGCTCCTCTGGAGGATTTCATTAGCTTCTTTCAGTGTCACTCCGGCGGGGGCCACCACCAGGTCCTCCAGTTTTGTCATCACCTGTGAAAAATGGCGACAGAGATGGATTGTAAACTCACCGCCTGGACATAATGCGGACGTTTCAGAGCACGTCTACACTCCGCCCACCTCACTCAGCAGCAGGTCGTGCTCCTCCTCCTTCAGGAAGTCAATGTCTCTGGAGGAAATGATGCCCACGAGCTTTCCGCCCATTTTGCCGTTGTCTGTGATGGGGATGCCGCAGAAGCCGTGGCGAGCTTTGGCCTGGAAGACGTCCCGCACGCGTTCGTTGGGACTCATCACCACAGGGTCTGTGATGAAGCCCTGCTCATATCGCTGGAGAGGGAAGGAGAGGAGAGAGTGGAGGAAGTGGGAGGGATGGGAAGGGAGGGCAGAGGAGAAGGAGGAGGACTCTGGGTAAATATAATTCTACTGGATCTAAAAACTAACGACATTCAGAGTGAAACAAGAAGAAGACGAGAGGAGACGATGAGAGACAAGGAAAAATAAGGAGACTGAAGAGACACGGCTTTAAAAGGAACCCTGACTATGATGACTTGTAGGCTGTATAAGATTAAAGTTGGTATCAGTCATATTAATGCGACACAGAATACACTGTTTTCATTTTTCAAAAATTTGAAATTAATTTTCAGATTCATTGTGATTCAGTGTTGTATGATTCCACCAGTCCTGTTCTTCTGAAAATGTGTTGATTTTTTGAACCAGAACGCAGTGTTTGCAAGGGTGTGAGGGTTTATATGGAAATGCAAACAGAAAAATGTGGCATTGTGAATATTACAGTGACAATAATAGTTTATCCTGTAATATAATGGCTTCCTCCAGAGGGAAAAATATATATTAAACAATGTGGATTTTTAAAGAAATTACAATATTACAGTGACAATAATAGTTTATCCGTTTCTAAAAACATATTTACGTATAGGCAATCATAGTTGGGGTTCCTTTTAAAGAAAAAGACAAATAGTAGATTACGGAAACAAGAGAACAGAACCACACATCACACATCACTACCTTGACTTTGCGGACTTCGTTGGCCTGGAACTCTGGTGTGCAGTTGTGGTGAATGAAGCCGATGCCGCCTGTAAGCTGTGGAGGGGGTGTGACATGTCAGCATGAGTCATGGTGGAACAAACGTGATCGTACATGGATCATCACGTGTATGTGTGACACTTACTGCCATGGCGATGGCCATGTTGGCCTCTGAAACAGTGTCCATGGGCGAGGAGACGAAGGGGGTCTTCATGGTGATCTGTTTGGTGAGTGCTGACGTCAGGTCCTGGATCAGAGACACAGCTTCAGCTCTTTGTCCTTCATCACAGCTTCAAGTTTTTAATCTCTCCTCATGATAACAGTTACATAATAAATTACTGTGACATACAATTATGTAGTAATTTATTGTTTCTATTGTTGCCATAGTAAAAATACCCCAACACATTTCATGGCTGTTCCTGCAATTGTATTTTGGGATTCATAGTCAATATCACGCTGTGTATAATCTGTTGTATTGTTCTGATCTGATGTTTCTTTGTATTTTATTTGTTTTAATCTTTAATCTTTTCCACTGGCCAAAAAACCTGTTTAAACCCGCCAACAATCGGCTCTTGGTGGCAGTGGGAAAGGCGTGTCGACAGCCCTACTGTCTTATAATTTATTTAGATGAACTTCCTGATTTCTGATCATAAACACGTCCTCTGGTTTGAACGCATATCAGAATGTATATCATGTTGTTTCTCCCAAGCGAGAAAGCTTTAATGGCATGACAGAGAGAGATGGGTATGACATGCAGCAAAGGGCTGCCGGGGGAATCGGAACTGCAGCGAGGACCACCGCCTCTGTAAATGGGGCGCCCACTCAACCCAGTGAGCTAAGAGTTAAAAATGGTTTTAATGGGAGTCTATGAGCTATAATTAGCATTTGTTCAATCTTGAAACTGTGACTAAATATTTGTGGCAGGAACCTGATAATCCGTCCAGCTGCTGTGTTGCTGCGCTGGACGTCGACCCAAACTCAAATTACTGTAGTAGCAGTAATCAGGTTTTATGCGAGTTGATAAATACATTTTTGTTCATGACAACTCACCACTTGGTCTGCTGTGAAGTCGATGTAACCGGGCAGAATCAAGAAGTCGCTACAGGAGAGAGAAAGATGATGTTAGAGAAACAAGAAGTCTGTGGAGGACCTGTCAAGGCATATGATTTCATTTATCTTCTTGCTCAGTTCCTTTGTTCTCGTGATGATCGTTTCAATTATCCTTCTGTTTTTTTTTTCTATGCTCTTTCACATAATTTGTTGCATGAGAATGTTTCTCTTTATGTTTTGTTATTTTCTCTTTTCTTCCCCTCTTTGTGCTTTTTGCATTATGACTTTTTTTCTTTTCTTTTTTTAAAGATATTTAATAATTCAAAACAGACCACAGTTTCATATTGAGAATACTAGTCATGTCAACATGATGTATGACTTAAATAACTTTGTTGATATTGTGATAATCAATCTGTACAACAACAAGGTTTTCACTGTACCCTACATGAACAAAATCATTACTTGATATAAAACATGAAATAAGACCTGTCAATCCTACATGATTACTACGATACTGCCTCGGGCCGATCAGAGCCACTGAAAACTGAAAGTTCCTGTTTCTCTTCACAGGTGAGATCTATTTTAATGTACTAGTGAGTAAAGGTTCAGTGAACACACAACGTTTATGCAGCTCGTATGTCTGGAAGTTATGAGCATGTGTGAGTAAACATCTCCTGCTTCAGAAATAGAAAACTGTGAAGGCATTCAAGGAAAAAATGCTGCTCTGAGGACATGACATGAATTTGTTTCTGGGGAATCCTCACAGGTGGCGTCACGTTACAGAGCGAGAGCATGTGAGAACCGTTTCTGGGAGAATCTTTTTGGCAGTGACAAACCATGTAGTGAATGTGCAGCAGCAAGGCCCATGTGCCAAAGACGAGAGAGGAATATGGCGTGTTCCAACATGCGACATGAGCTACTGTCAGTCACGTAACCGTACTTTGCATAAATACATGTATATAATATTTTGACAAACGCCTACGAACTAATAAATATAATCATGGCAGCAAGTTTTCCTCTGCTCACAAATACAATATTCCTGAAAAAATTCAGGCTGATTAGATGTCAACAACTGGACTAGAAAAGTAATCAAATAAAGAAGAAAATAAAACTAGTGACACCAGTGACTTGTGTTGTAGCCAGTAAATGTTCAGCACACAAACTCATCCATTATTTAGATTGCATTAAATTAATTAGCTAATCAATAGTTTTTCCTTTCTCTTTACAATTCATGTTTCTGCCATTTGAATACAAGTGATTTGATTATGGTCCTGAAAGTAGATAAAGACTGCACTGACATAAATATTTAATATATATAAAATTCAGCTTTGTTTCACAGAGGACGTCCACACACATGATCTAAATATATCTGTCCTCCTCAGTCCAGCACAACAACACAGGCCTGTGTAAACCAGGACCTATATTTAGGAGTAGTGTAAGCACAGAGGGAATGTGTACCCGACTTGTTTCCAAGTTATTAAACATTACATGGCTGTTTTCTACGGTTTATGCTTTCTGAACTGTTTACTGCAGTTACCAGGAATCAAACAATCATAATGGACATGTCAAAGAGGTTAACGTGTGTTTGTTGTTAGTGACAGACAAGTGGTTATATTATATTTACTGACATGATTCAAACAACAGTGGATCAAACATGAGAAATATGTGTATTTCTCCAATTTAACAAGTTTTCGTCTTTGTGATAGACATATTTCTTAATCATCAATAAAATCTAGAGGCCACTTTGAGCTCGGGTAACCCACCGACATCCAAGTGAGATTGAGGCTATGCGCCAGTTGATGTCACTCAGCCAGACAACAAGGCTGAATGGGTCGCCTTGGTAACAACTTAGTCACTTTGGCATTATGGGATATGTAGTGTCAAGTATTGAGCGTATTTGGACCCATGCCATAATGCAGGCTCGATTGTGTAGGTACCACTTCGGTTCATTCATCACTGGTGTGACGTAGTTAGAGTCGCCGTGTTTCACGGCTAGTGACGTCACCTGACGTTATAGCCAGCTATAAATCACATCAACAGTTAGCATGCTCAGCTAACACAGAGGTATGGCCGGGTGTTTAGCGGTACCGGGGCCGGTTGAACCAGTTATCTCGGGTTAGTGGGGTGGGGGTGGCGGTGTCTTTACTTGTATGTGAGCCCGTCTCCTCCGTTGAACAGCTGCTGCCCCGATAGCCCGTCATCCGGCACGTAACCGGTCTGCCCGCTGATCAGGTAGTCCGCCATGGCGCCCAGGTAACAACCAGCGGCAGGGTGCTCCGGTCAGTCTTCACAAACTACCGGCCAACTAACGTACACACACACTGTACACACTGTACACACAGACACACACAGGCCCCGGGACAGACACCGAGAACTTTCTTCCCCCGCCGTGGACGCTGCTCTTCTTCACAGACACTTGACGGTTGACCCGTCGTCCTGTTTCCCGCCTCTGAGCTGCAGAGATGATCCCGACCGTGAGACCGAGTTTTCGGCTACGAACTGAGCGTCGTCCCTCGTTGTCGGTAAGACAGGTTATGACTTCTCGGTCTGCACGGTCTCGGTGCTCATGGTCTCTCTGCAGCTCGCACGACACGTGCGTTGCTCCCGTGTCTGACAGCGTTTCCGACACTGACGTCACGTCCGGTGTGTCAAACGAATATCAGCTACTTTTATCATAAAAAAGAAGAGCTTCTTTTATCATGAATTTTCCCTCGTTTGGATCCTCATTTGCTTCCACAAGGGAAAAAAAACAGACAAGCAACAATTAAAAAGTAGCAATAAAACATGAATAAACAAACAATGAAGAATACATCAGGAACAAGGGGAAAATGTGTAGAAAGATGTAGGGATGTACTACAGCTGTCACGAGACTACATGATCATGGATACAGTTTGTGGTGTTGTTAAATTATGATGTCTTATATTGACAGGTTTCCCTTTGTCTAACCCAGTTGTATCATGAATTCAGCTAAATAACATAAACAATATTTTTTAGACATTTTGCCATATCCTGAGTATTACAATAACATCTTGTTTTAGCACCTTTTTGCAACTGCAGAAATATGTCCTGAAAGAAAAACTTTTTCAGCATCTGTTTTATCTGATAGCATGATAGCATCAAGTCTGTTCATCTCAATGAAACCATTTTTTTTTTTTTTACAAAATTGTTATTGAAAAGCACATAAGTCAGAAAAACTACTCTATTATGATGTTGGTGAACGCATCCTGTCTGACACCTGTAACTGTGATATTTGGAACAAACTGCAGTGTCATGGATCACATGACATCAACATGACCTAGATTCATTTGTGTGCAGCTAAAAATATGTTATACTTCTACTAAAATACACCTCAGAGTGTGTGCATGTGTGAGTTCACCAACATCCCTGTGGGCTCGTGTTTGCGAAGAGGAGGGAGAACTTTTGTAAAATGTCACTTCATCTTGTGTTTTCCGTTGTGTCATGGCCGTTGTGCGCTGGAACAAACACTTGAGGGAGTAGTTTCCTCTCATCCGCCATGTTCCACTGTGGAGGTGAGAGTGGGTCACACACACACATACACATACACACAGAAGGTCAAGCAGAGCAATGGAGCAGTTAATAAATGTGCTGGCACCTGATCATACTTCACTATATTAGGCTGCAGCAGTAGCAGCAGCAGACACAGCAGGCACAGAGCAGCTGGAGGTGCCAACCTGATAATGTCAGAGGTGGATTGGGGTTCACTGCCACTGTCAACACTGCAGCCACGGCTCAGAAACACCAACTACTGCTGCTCTTTTGAAAGGGTTTTGAAAAAGATATTAAAAAGATACTCACAAGCTGTTACTTAGGGAACAGAGTTACAGAGGGAAGAAGGAAACAACAACAGATGTAAGGATAATGACTCCCTCCTGTCATTCACATTTTCAGATGTGACGACTCAGCTGAACCTTAGTGGAATCCCACACAGAAATACAGAACATGATATGTCCCTAAATCAACAGTGAGTGTCTCCTATAAGTATACTTGGATATATGAGGATATGAATTTATAATATACAATATATGAAATGTTCAATATAAAATTATGTTTACAAACTATGTAATCATGTATTATAATTATTTTTCTTTAAATCTATGTTTATGATATTGTCCTTTACAGTAAGTGCAAGTTTATTGAGACAACATACAAATTCTATGTTTATAGTATATGCTTTTCTTATTAGGTTAAAATAAACATGTCCAGGGGCGTGACACAGTGGTTAAAGCGGCTGTCCCATGTAGAGGCTACAGTCCTGAATGCAGGCGTCCCCGGTTTAAATCCTGCGTCGGGCAAACCTTTCCTGCATTTCATTCCCCCTCTCTCTGCCTCCCCCTTTCCTATGTGCTATCCAGTAAAGGCAAAAAAAAAAAATCCAAAAAACATGTCCATTGATAATATGAGCAGTTATTGACAAGTTTTGAGATGGATATATATTAACATGACCTGTGCAAACATGATAAGAATATAAGTAAGACAAACACATTTTTAGGGCTAATATGTGTCATTATGTGAAACAGCTCCAGTGTTTTATAGGTTTTAGTGACTGGCACATCGAGTATTTGATATTAAATTATAAAACTAGTACTATTATGAAATATTGTATCTCTGTTGTTTCTCCACCAACATTAAATTAACAATTGAGCATTAATGCAGCCAAATGAAGTCTACTAGGATGGAGTTGTATTTAAACGTCTTAGCTGCAGTTCTGACTCTTCCAGTTGATGTTTACTCTGCAAAACATGAGTCTCCAGCTGGTTCCACTGTTCAGGAGGAGGAACACATGAGCCTCCAGTTAATGTGGGGAATAGCATTTACCTACAAGGACCATTAAATCACTACTTTTTTCTGTCTTATAAAAACTAAACATCACTTAATTAAGATAATCAAACTATTTCATATGTAAACATCACTTCTTGTTTTTCCTCCTTTTTAGTCTGGCTTCAAATTCTTTGTCGATTTATCTTTCTATTATTATTTTTTTAAGTATATTTTGGGGCTTTTATTGCCTTTAATTGATAGTGCAGTTGAGAGAGAGACAGGAAATGGGGAGCAGAGAGTGGGGGAATGACACGCAGGGAAGGGCCATCCGACGCAGGACTCGAACCGGGGCCGCCTGCACTGAGGACTGAGCCTCAACATGGGTCGACAGCTCTACCCAGTGAGCTAAACGCCACCCCATCTTTCTATTAGTTTTGTCGTACAAACTGGTTGATTGTTTTTATTTTAATACTCTTGTTTAACTCATGTTAATATGCGTTCTGTTTTACTATTGTGCGCTTATCATTTTATTGATATTGTCAGATCTACAACCTTCAGTGTTTCTTTAGTTCTTGTACTTCGTATTTTTTTTATTCAGTACTTGGTTGTTTGTGTTTTGTGTGTGAAGAGTGTGAGAAATGAACACACAAGACTCAGTGTCCGGTTTTAAAAACTCTCTCAGTAACTCTATTTCTGTATTAATGTACAACCGTTGAAAATTACAGCAATTTTTTTTTGTATTTTTTCATTTTTTTCATTTTTTTAAACGATCTATCTATCAACAGCAATTTTCCAGAAGAAAAGTGTGAAGAACGATGTGAGAGGAGGAAAAGAGAAAACAAAGAGCAAAAACAGTGTGAAGAGGATGGATGTAAAGAAAGGAGAGAGCACAAGATGGAGAGGGAAGGGGGGGGTGAGGTTTAATGTTCTGCAGCGGAGTGTGTGAGCGCCAGTGTGTGCATGCTTGTGTGTGTCAGTGGGCGGAGCTGTAGTGTGAGTGACTGCTGAGGTCACACCTGCTGCTTCACAGCGTCTGATCAGTGGAGACTCGTCAGCTGATCACGTCCCAGCACCAGAGTGAGAATGAAGGAGCTCGGTGGTTTTAATTAGTGAATAACGACCAGCAGCACCAACGACAACCTGAGGGGGGAGGAGGGGGTGTGTTTATTATGAAACATCGGTGACAAAATCTAAAAAAAGTCACATTCATCTTTTTCTATAACATCTTGCGTATATGAACATGCATCGTATGTAGGAAAATACTGTATTTTTTTCTTTTTTCTTTTCAGTAATTTCATGAGTATGTGGGACCATGGCGTCACCATCTTTTTCACAGCAAACACACCAGACATCATATTTATCATTCAAATCTGCTCACTGGCCTGTCGAGCTGCACCTGTGCTGCTTGGTAATAAAGTTTGTTCAAAGCAGATCCGGGGCAGCGGCAGTTACACAGTTATGCAAATGGACGTGTGAGTGTGGAGCGGAGGAAACTGACAGAAGCTTCATTCATCAGCTCTGACTGAACACAGTTAAGTACTACAGGTTTAACAGGGTTCGCTGGTCATTATGGTCAACTCAAAACCACAGATCCACAATCAGCACCGAGTCTAAAGGAAAACAAAACATCTTCCTCATCTGCTTCATAACAAACTCACAGAGGAGGAAAATAAATCTGACTCAAATCTGTGAGACTCTCTCACTTCAACAGCTTTCACTTCTTTTTCCAATCGTTTCATGTGAAAGAAAAGAAAAGTCTCTGTTCTCACAAACTCCACAAAAACCACAACTTTTGACCTTTGTGATCAGATCAGGTGTGAAAAACTGCGACAGGTGTAACCACAGTGACGCTCTGAAACCAAAACATGTAAATGAGGATGAGAGGGAGAGATACAATCGTGCCATTCTCTGACTCTGCAGCAATACGGGAGCGAGAGGAGGGAACGAAAGAAAGAAGCAAAACGAGTGAGCGAAGAGAAGCAAAGGTAAAGGGGGGGCGGGGGGGGTCATGTAGGGGAGGAGCAAAAGGTAGGAGGAGAGGAGGATGATGCTGGTGCTTTGCAGTCACGATGGAGCTTCAGGTGTCGTGGAAATCCTTCAGCAGTGTGCGTCGCCTCTGCTCAGCAATGTGCATCTGATTCTCCAAATCCTGAAGAAAAGAAAATACATCTATTACTATAACTTTAAAATGAACTACTGCAAAAAAGTATTCAATAGTTCAAAAATAATCCAGTGTTTCTCTGTTGCAGCAACTGAACTAAACACCAGAGAGTTCAGATTATCTAAATATTTCACCCTATATCAAATAAGTTTCAGTTTGATAGTTTGATCAAACTGAAACTTAGTTTCACTTTGATAGAGAACTTTGATAGAGAAAAATTCAGTTTTAATGTTCTATGGCTTATTTTCATAGCCAAGGCTTTCATGATGAGCATCGCAGACATATGAAGTTCTGGAACATGGTTTTCATGCAGCAACACCACCAAAAGTGTTAATTCTTGTCTTTTTAAATTAAATAAAGAAATCTAAGAACTTAGACTTTTCTAGATTCTTCTTCAAAAAAAAAGTTTATGAAAATTCCTTAAATCATCACAAATGACGGTTTAAGTGAGCTTGATGTTACTGTGAGTTTACACTGAACTTATGTTGAATTTCAGCTTTAAACAGAATCACAGAGATATGCAATTTTACAATTGCAGGCAATTCTCCATCATCATCACCATTCCTGCTGCTCCCTGATAAGTCAGTTCAGCACACCTTCTTTTCACCCATCATGCATCACTTTCTCTTACCCCTCTGTCACTGGCGCTGAGCTCCCCCTCTGCCCCCACCACTCCTCTCTCGTAGCTGTCAGCTCGCTCCACCTTCCACGACAGGTTTTCTATCTCGGCCTCCAGCTGGGCCTGCTGGTACTCGAACTGCAGAGACACGTCCAACACGTCAGAGACACACGATCAACGACACACGGGGTCAGAACATCATGTACACCTTTTACAACAAGTGACTCTCACCAGCTTCTTGCGTGGGCCGGACTCCATGTAGTAGGCGTAAGGGTAGGTGTACTGCAGAGTGTAACGACACTGGAGGCAGAGACAAGAGACAAGAGACACACTCAGGACTCGCTGTGGTTGAGCTGAACTCAGTGTCAAAAGCATCAGGACCGGTGTCGCACTACAACAGCCTTAAACAATCAACCCTTCTGTCTATTTGACTCCTGCACTCCAGAACCACAGACTGGTACCAGACGAGCTGAGGAGCAGCACTGGTTTATGGGGCAATGATGCAACCCAAGGTCAAGTGGTATAACTGGTATTTTTACAAATATAACACTATGTTTCTTGACAAATGTTACATAATTTGTCACTTATTATTTAGAAGAAAAGCAGTGTTCTTAGGATATGTTGTGTCTATTGCTGCTAAAATGCATTAAAATTCAAATAGCAAAAAAACTACTTCAGTTTAATGTTTTATAATGTATCCTTACGTCGACTGTAGCTGGGTAAAATATATTTTTCATTCTTTTGTGGTTACACCATTTTACATTTTCAGGGCATTCAGTCTGATTTTTGTTAGAAAAAAAGTTCAAATGTAATTTTAAATGACATAAAACCAACATGAAAATGTACATTTTAACAGATCTGACGCTATTATTCATCACCCTTATACAGTTTTTATGATGCAAAACACGTCTGTTGCTGTGAAAAGGACAAAGGAGGAGGAGATTTCCTCTGCACTGACTGATCCTGCATGTTGACACCAGACTGGGTCCCTGCACCACCGTCAGTGCTCACACTGAACATACCTTAGCCAGCAGCTTTGCAGCGTTGTGCAGGTATTGCCAGTCAATCCAGGTTCCCAGGTTATTCATCACTCTCTCCTGGATCTTCTCCTGGATCCTCTGGTACGTTTGAGCCTCCAGCTGCAGAGACTTGTTGTGATTCTCCCACTAAAGAGAAAATCAACAACCATATTCTTTAATTTAGGACTGAAGCCACAGGGGATTAAAACAAGTTTCCGCCTCAGCAACACCAAAAAAATCATCAAGTACAAACAGACAGGCTTTTTACTCTTAATTATAAAGGTTAAAAAAAACCTGCCCTACAAAATTTTAATTTCATGTTATTTGAATGAATGAACAACAGAACTCGGGACTCTCACCCTCTCGAAGTAGAAGAGGTATTTCTTGAGGGCCTCTCTGGCCTGAGCCTGTTGGCTCTGGTTCACTATATCAGGATTTTCTTTGTAGCGGCTGCACTCGTAGTATTCACTGCCATGAGTCTTCCAGTCTCCGAGACACATCCAGCAGAAGTCTGTGTCCAACACACACAGAGACAGTACGGTAAAAACAAATCATCCTAATGTGACACTGACATGAAATAATATGAAGATGTTTTTAACCACTGCAGCTGCTGCAGGTGGAGACAGAGACACTGTAAAGCAGTGTTTTTCAAGTTTGGGGTCGGGACCCCACGTGGGGTTGCTTGAAATGTTGAGTAATTGATAAATCAAAATTACTGATTGTTACGGCCCCTGGTCTGCCTGTGGCAGTCCACTGGCCTGTCTGTATTGTAAGTTGGCTGTGCGTAGGGTAATTGATGAGGCAATGGCCAAAAGCTCCGCCTTCCCTTCCATCTGTCTCTCCACACATGCGGGAGCCGCCGGGGCTCCGTTTCCGGCCTTTTTGTTTTCTGGTTTTGTTTGTTAACTTCGATTTATTTTTATACATCCTCCCTGTGAATTATGTTAAAAAACATGTGAGCCGGGTCGTAACACTGATAAACATATGTTTTTTTAACTTATTATTTTTAGAATTATGTTAAACACCACACACTGTCTTAAACAACTGTATTCTATACTGTACTTTCACTTTCTCGAATGGTGTTTCGTGTTCACATGAAATGCAGTATATAAAAATGAGCTGGCGCATCTTGATTAACGGGGTCGCCAGATATTTGTAATGTCAAAATGGGGTCACGAGCTAAAAAAAGGTTGGGAACCACTGCTGTAGAGACACAGTGAGTGTCTGTGTGATGGTGCAGCTCAACTCTACAGTTGACCTGAACTCATGTCGGCTGTGGTTGAACCGAGCTTTCGTCTTATCCAGTCTGAACTGAGTGTTGTTGATCCCACAGAACTCAACTGAAGACTTGTTTTCTTCCAAATCATCTCATCTCACTTCCTCAAAAGGCTCAGTTGTGTCTGGTCTTGTTCTTTGACTGGTGGACAAGATGAGTGTGTGTGATACTACTCACCGTGTTTACACTTGGAGCATTGCTGCAACAAACACAGAAGCACAGGAGGAAGTTAATCAGTGAACCAGAAACATATGAAACACTTTGAAAAACAATGTAGTGGTTGATTTAACACAACCGAGTGTGAGTCATGCTCCTGTTGTCTGGGTGAGTGTGACGCTCAGCTCTGACTCACCATGTGATTGCACCCGCCGTTCTTCTCAATGCAGATATTGCACTTAGGACACTGGAGGAGAGAGATGATGATTGAGACGGGTACAAGCTGTGTTCACATTTAAAACTGTGTGTGTGCGTGTTTGTCCTCATACATCTTTAGTGTGTGCGCTGATGTAGTTGGCTGTCTCTGAGTCGTCGGCGCATTTGGTCAGCCATTTTCGGATGGTTGCACAGTCTGTGGGAGCGTGGTACATCTGACGGCATTTAAAACTGAGGCAAAGAAAGAGAATCACAGCATACGATCATTCATAGTTTATATTACAACATTGAACAGCAGTAAAACAATCAAAACAAGACATGTGTGCGTGTGTCTCCTACCAGAAGACTTCACTGCAGCGGCTACACTGCACCCTGCGCGCCCGCGGCTCCTGCACCTTGATGACGATGGGACAGTCGGCGCCCGGACACAACTGCAACTGGAAGTGACTCTGAGGTCACAGAAGAACATGAATGCATCATTAGGACGACGTACAGAGCTGCCCAACCTCACCGAGGCCCGAGCTGGAAGATTTCACTTTGGTTTGATTTTGATAAAAGATAATTTCACTCAAATAACAAAAATGGATCATTGTTGTGATGAAACTTTGACACAGAGACAATTACATCTAATCCTGCATGGAGAGTCCACTCCACTCTCCCACTCAACTACCAGAACTATGTTGCTGGGAGAAAGAAAAGAAAATCTGTCCTTCACAATAGTTGCCAGAGGGGGGCAATACCAATCTAATGAAATCATGTTCTCTGCTTCTGTTTCCTCCACAGTTTTCAATGATGGTTGCCAAATGGCATAAAATATTGTTAGTAAATATCTCATCTACTCTGGCTTGAAATGTTGTGTAACCACTGGATTAATACAGCGAGGACACGGGGGGGAGGCTGAACAGAGGGATCCACCCAGTCAACAGCGTGCAGACAGCAGCATGATGGACTTGTGACAGTTTAGATGTGACATCATGTGATACTGAATAAAGCGCTGAGAGGAGATGGAGCCGGTGGTTCTTGTATTTTAGATTAAATATCAAACTGTCACAGCTGAAGGAACCTTGGACAGGTGGAGGACGTGTGCAGTAGACTTGTCTGCATCTGTCTCATCAGTTCATTTATAAAAGCACATTTAATCAATGTGTGGCACAAGTATATACAACAAAAAGCACATAATAATGCAACAACACCACCAGCTATTATTTCGCTGCCTCACAGACTGAGATAGTCGGGGAACAGAATGAGATCAAAACAAGAGATAAAAATGAAAGATAAAACTCAGAGAGAGTGAAGAGTGAGGGATGATTCCGCTTTAAACGCTGCAGATTTAAACATTCACTTGTTGAAACAAACACAAGGTCTCAGAGTTCCTCACTCACTCTCCACATAACTCTGACATCTCATCATAGTATGACGCAGAACCTGCGCACACACAGACACACAGATGGACAGACGCACCTCAACGTAGTCTCTGAAGAGGTAGCGTCTGTATTTGTCCTTCAGCTCCTCTCCTGGCAGCAGCGGCAGGACAAAGTCTTCAGGCATCTGCAGGGAACATTCCTGAGCCATGCACGAGATACCTGAACACAAGAACACACACACACACACACATTATGAAGAGTCCTGAATCACAGACGCAGGATGCAGGAGCAATGCTCACAATATTTATATATTTATAAGTGAGTTCATATGTTTGTGTCATTTAGACATCGGAATGTTTCATGTTAAGTGATGAGATGTGTCTTTATATTCATTTCTTTGTGTTTTTTACATGAATTACAGTACATGTTCACAAGTTTATAAATTACAGCTTCATGATCACAGATCCATAAAAATGTGCTTTATCTTTTGACTTTCTCCCCACTGTACTGAAAACAAACCGTTACACGACAAAACATCCTCCAAAAGCTGCAACAAGGAAACGACACTCATCACTTAAACTTTGAGACTGAGAAAACTCCTCTGTAGCTGTGTGTCTGTGTGTGGTTGTGTTGTGTAACTAGCGTTGTCGGTTGCTAGTGTTACAGTGACCCAGAGAGTAAAGCAGGTTTGTCTGTCGTCATAGATGCGTCCTCGGTCCGACTGATAATGAAACTCGTCAGACTCACAAGGTCTCGGTTACATGGACCCACTTCATCAGAGAGATGTTACCAACAGGGTCACACATGGACACACACACACAGACAGAGAGACGCACACCTAAAGGAGAGGACGTCTGCGTGCACTGTACCACGCACATTACAGTAAACTGTACAGAAACTGCTCACACCCACACGCCCATCTGCTCTCTCTTGCTGAACTCTACACACGCTCATGAGGCTGCTGCAGGAGCCCGCTAACATTTCACAGCAGACGGAGTCATCAGAGCCTCGTATCACACCTCACTGATCTCCAGAGTCACGAGCTGCCGTTGGATTTTTACAAACAAACACGTCGACAAACAGCTGAGAAGGAACATGTAGCCAGTGTTTTCCGTCATTACACTCGGGTTCGGTTAGTGACTGGTGCAGCTCAGCTTGTTAAACCATAAACAGTTATTGGTCTCACAGTCAATCACATAATGTTACTATCACTGTGTGAATTTTCATCACCACTCTAACCGTTGTTGATTACCGTGATTACTATAATTAGGTTTGTTATGTGTCAGTGAAAACATGGTTGCAGCTGTAACAGGGCTGCTTCACAGATGTGTTGGTGTTTGTTTTTATCTTTTTATTCTAATGTTAAAATTAGAGCTGCAACAATTAATCGATTAATTGAACAATAATCGATCATTAAATTAATTGTCAACTATTTTGGTAATTGAATAATTGGTTTGAGACTAGTATTTTTTAAGAAAATAAAGTCCAAATTCTCTGATTCCAGCTTCTTAAATGTGAATTTTTCTGGTTGTTTCTTTACGACAATAAACTTGAGTATCTCTTTGGTTTGTGGACAAAACAAGACATTTGAGGACATCATCTTGTTGTTTGAGAAACACTGATTGTAATTTTTCAACTTTTAAAAAAAAATATTTTATTGACCAAACAATCGATAAATCGTATAAATAATCAACAGATTAATCGCTACAATGACAATAATCGTTAGTTGCAGCCCTCGCTAAAATCTAAATATTCACTTGGTGAATTGACCTCAGATTATGTTTTGTTACTTTCTGAATATTTCAACAACAATAAACTGGTAACTGTGACGTTATTGGTCATTGTGATTGAGGCGTTACATTTTTACACCGTTTCGACTTGACAACAAAACACTGAAGGTTGGACAGGAAGGCAGAGGCTGAGGCTGTGATGAAACCCTGAGTGGACACACACACACGGACACACACAGAGTGTAGAGACACACCAACACACACTTGGGAGCTCAGATCAGAGTGTGAGTCACCCGCTCTAATACCAGCTTTGATGACTACACAGATGCACACAAACACACACATTCTCTCTGTCTCCCTTTACTCACCCACTCCCATGCCATCTTTGACCAGTACAGTGCAGTGCTGCTCCCAGCATGCTTTGCAGAAGGAGTGCTGACAGGGCAGAGCCAGCAGGGAGTCTCTCCGTACAACCTGTAGACACACACCACACTGGAGGGACTGAGGGGCCTGAAACATACAATTGAAATGTTAGTGTCCCATCCTCAAACACACATGAAATGCATAACAACAACGATTATACGCAGCAGGTGTTGTGTTTATTGTGTCTGTTGTGTGTGTGTTACTCACAGTGACTGTTCTGCAGCTGCTGCTGGGCTGCACCAGAGCATCGGACAACATCAGAGACGAGTTGGACTTATTTCTGAGGACGACATGGACAGAACCAGGAGTCAGCAGAGGACAAGAGACAAAGGAAGTTAAGAAGAAGAAGAAAAAGAAAGAAAGAAATGAGGAATAACTGAAGGATGAAGATCTGAGAAGAGTGAGGAGGAGGAAATAGAGGAGACTATGAGGAGAGGACAGGAGGGGAGAATTAATGGAAGAAGACAGGGGCGAAGAAAAGACAGAGCGACAGCGGAGGAGACATACCTGTCCAATATCTGTGAAACCTGCCAGTGAAAATGCACCAGGATCAGTTTAGCTACTGCTGGTAAAACCTGAGAAAGAGAGAGACAAGAGGGACAAGAGACAGAGAGTCTGTCACTTTTCACTGACAGACAGACAACTCTCCTCCTTTTACATCATTCCACAAACTGAAGGTTTAATGAAATTAGTAATAGGAGGCTTCATTTTATGCACTTTAATTGTGTTTTTTGGTTGTTTGTTTATTCCTCTGATATATTACTTCTAACTTTATTTTTTTTAAGTACTTTTTCAGGGCCTTTCTGCCTTTATTCTGACAGGACAGCCAGAGAGAGACCAGAAATGGGTAGGGGGGCAGGGGGGATTCATCTCTCTCAGTTTAAGTTTTTTGTGTCGTGTTTTCCTTGTTCCAACATTTTTGTCCTGATCGTTTCTGCGGTTCATGAAGGATTCTTTCTCCATGTGTTTGTTTAGTTTACACTCCTGACTGAGGACGAGTTCTCCTTCACCTTTGACCTAATGATGTTTCCATCGAGGTCACAGAGGAGATTCATTCTCCTGGAGTCGGAGGGAGCTTCATCTGAGACTTTATTTAACACCAGAAAGTGTCTTCATGTGACCAGTGTTGCTGCACGTGGAGACAGAAGTGAGCAGAGAACCAGCTCCTCCTGTTCAACAGTTTCCCTAATTAAAAGCCGCGTCGGTCTCATCACACTTCAGTGTTTGGGGTGTGTGTGTGGTTAAGTGTTAGTTGTGTGTTGAAGCCTGTGTTTCTCTCCCTCACCTTCAGCGCAGCAGCCACAGTGTTGACCTCCTCCGTCAGCACCCGTTGACTCTCTTTGTACGTCAGGCACGTGAACTGGTACTCCTCCGGGTCAAACGAGTCGGCGCCCTGTTGCTCCACGTCGCTGGCCACGCCTTCATAGTAGCCCGCGATGTCGCCCTGGTCCTCCTCCTCTCCGCCATCGTCATCGTCCTCCTCCTCTTCAGAGTTCACCCCGAAGTCTTCCTCGTTGCTGTCCGACGCCTGGCTGTTCATGTCCACAGACATCAAGTCGACCGATTCAGTCACCCGGACAGGTAGACGCTCCGCCTACCTGTCGGATCCTAGCGGTCCGATTGGCTAAAATGGCTCTTCTGAAGCCGCGCCTGCCCACTTCTCCCAGCCCACCCCCCTTTTTCCACCTGCTAGTTTCACTCCTCAGAGACACGCTGCCCTCTGGAGCGAGGCGCGTACTGAGCGTGCTCAGCAGCAGCGGAAGAAGCAGAAGAAGTCACACTCCCCGTCAGTCATCTGGAAGCTGGTTACAGGGCGGTCTGACGAGGGAGAGACAGAGAGAGAGAGAGAAGAAGACTGGAGACAAAGGAGGGAGAAGAGACAGAGAGACGTGACAGATCAGAGAAAGGAATGAGACAAACAGATGGAGAAGAAAAAAAAACATGTCAGTGAAAGTTGATGAGTTTTTATTTTCATTACATTTAATTTATCAACTAAAGACGTCAAACCAGGGACATCACCTGTGACATCATCATGACAGAGAGACAGACAGTTGTCTCCAGGACACACACAGACTCACAAGGTGAGAACAGCTGTACTGGTGCTGCTGGTCTCATTTTAATCCAAGTACATGAAATTCAAGTAAATAAAACGTTTAAATATTTGCTTAAGTCCATGTAAGTGGCTGAGAGAACTTACAGTATTGGTACATAGAGGTTTCCTCTCCAAAACAAAAATATAAAATTACAATAAAGACTTCTAAAAATCAATCACAATGTGATCAAATTTACTCTATGGTTAAGTGCAATATCCAAACTGAAGGAGCTGCAATTTCTTTTTGATAAATAGGCAAAATGTGTTACGACACTGTTGCACAATATCAGTAAGTGTTGTGTCGTTAAGGAGATGCCCTGGGCAACAAACCATACTCTCAAGATGTAAAAGTACATGTTTGTTTGGTACAAAACCCAACAAAAATAACATTGGATTTAAAAAATATATTTAAAAAATGACCATTCACACTGAAATCACAATATATCTGTCTATGTAACTATAAAGGGTTCTGCATATTGTGCAGCTCTACATGCAGCTACATTGCTGGCTACATGCACAATAAATCAATAAAAACCTTATCAGGAATTATCAAAGCTAAATGGCATCAAGTTCAGATAAGTTGAAATACAACTCTGTGGTTCAGCTGCCAAACATCGACTTTGTTCTGAATGTGATGGTGTCTCTAGAAATCCTCAAGATGAATTTACAGAGCTGCCGTGAATCAGAGTCTTTCTCTGCTCTCAGCCTCAAGTCCATGGAGATAATCTACCTCAACGTCTCAAAGGCTGTGAGGCAGAGGAGGGAAGCCCCAAACAACCAGACAGGCTACAGATGTTCCTCGGAGACGGGGAGCTCAGACATCTGCAGCGCAGAGGAGGTGCATCACAGGGTCGAAGGGTCAAAGGCCACAAGGACTTCATACATTACATCAAGAATAGGAAAAGTTTCATTAACACTGAAAAGCTATGGTCATAAGATATTTTTACATTTATTTATGAAGTCTATTCCCCTCCTACTTGGAGACATGACAAACTGTATGAAATGCTCAAGATCTACACAGAAAGCTGAAAATCTCTGCACACCGTCCAGGTCAGCACTGTCTGTGTTTCCCCATTATTTTGAATTACTAGCAGAGCTGCAATGTTAAATGAATAAAATAAAACTCACTAAGTGTAAATATTCAAATGGCAGAAGCTGCAGATAATGTTGATCGGTGCAACTCCGTCGGTGTTGTAGAACCAACAGGCTGCATTTTTACACCGTTCTCACACCGAGATCTCAACATCTGTCCAAAAAAGTCACAATCTGGTTTTTCGTGTATTAGAGGGACATCAGTAATAGTTAGTGTTGACTGACTGGATCGCACTCCTCTTGAAACGATTGGGAGATATAAAAACACTTTGACTGGCAGGTCACGGTGAATTTTAATACGGGTTTGATCTTGTAGATAAAAATGCTAGTAGTTCACTGAATAAAGCCAATCAGAGCAGCAGAATGAATTACACAACAGACCCTGTGATAATTTTAGTGATAAACTAAAACATCTCTCAAACTTTGTTCCAACATCCAAAACAATGCTCCTCTTGAACACTTAAAATGTTGTTGTTGTCCAGCTCTGCAGCAGAGCCACCAGGAAGCTGCTCACAGCCCTTTTCATCCACCCGCTTTCATTACACAACCATGTCTCTTCCATGTAGCAAGATGCAGCGCGTGTAAGCAGTGACGGCAGCTCGTAAACTTTGTTTATTTCAATTAACCTGAGGACAAACTGTACATTTTGGTTGCAGACTTGACGACGGAGCTGCCTCTTCCACTCACCATGTGACTCTCTGCTTTTCAACATGATGAACAAATGACATCTTTCTCATTATTTCCTTCCCTCTTGTGTCTCAATGCGTCGCTACTCCTGCGTCTAGCTTTGGACCGAACTTCTCAAAGATTTCAAACCAGCATCACAGTGGTTGTTTGTGGCCTACAGTGTTGTTGATCTGCAGGACACAAGGTATGGGTTAAGACCTAATGTCACCGTTCAGAGGATTAGCTGAAGATGCTTTAGCTTTAAGGACAAGGAAAACACAAACCGTCACAGTGTAATTTCTACACCAGGGGGTAATCAGTCAGCCTAAGTTAAACTAATCTTTGTTTATTTCCAACAACCTCAAATGCAGATTCCTGATCAGTTCATGGCCTCTGATTTATCTTCTGCGTCATGTTTATCTAATGAAGCCTTGTGGAGACACTGACAAAGAGAATCACACACGACTGACTGATTCACAGTGTATGATCCATCACATTCAGATTTAAAGAAAATTAATTCACTGTCTTGTAAGCTGTTTTAAAATAAGAGCTCTTCATGGAGATGTGGTGGAACAGGAGGAGGAAGTGTTGGTCCTAAAGTGTCATGGAGTAAGCCACAAGTTTCCAAACAGGATAAAGACCACACACTTGATGATAAACTACCAACATCCTATATAAGAACAGTAACGTTAGTCAAGTAAAAGTACTTAGTTACTGTCCAGCCATGGACGATGACACGCCTGTCAGACGTGTATCACCCTGTCATCTGTGACACACTCGCAGTCTTTTCTGGCACCGGGCTTCAAATGTGACTTCGCAAATATCCACCTGGATAGAAAACAAGGTTAGCCAGGGAGGGAAACCAGCCAGCCGGCCCCGGTGCCGGTGCCAGCCCAGCGACAGACGACTGCTCACATTCCGCCTGGTCCGGGCTAAAAATAGGCAGCAAACTGGGTGACACACATCCAGCCTGGCTAATGTGTCACGGCGGCTCAGCGCAGGTCCGCTGCCGTGTCCTGGGGGAGGTTAGGGGGGGGTACGGTGTTGGGCAAAGCACACACCGGCTTGGTTGTGTCTGAACAAGAGTATTTGGGACCGACTACGGGGCTGAAGCTGAAAACGGCCGTGAAGTCGTAGCCAACGCCGGGCTAACCCGGCTAACGGGCTAGCTCTCTGTTAGCCCGGGTTAGCTCCCCGGCTAACGCGCTGGCAGCTACGTTACATCCAGCAGCGGAGTGACGGCATGCCACAGCACCGGGGGTTGGCGGGTTAAACTGCGAGATGGCTCCGGAATAAACTCGCAAAAGTTTTCTAGAAAAACTCAACAGCGTAATTTTAGCAAGAATTGACCACACAGCGTCCATCACGAACAGCCTCCCCTTTCACGCTGCCCCCTGCTGTGCCTCTCCGCCTCTCGCCCACTCTAGTCCGGGGATTGAGATGTAAACAAGGCCCTCCAGAGCCCGAGATTGAACACACACATTTACACGGAAGCCGCGGTCATTTCCCCGGCGTAAGGTCGGAGGTGTTTACCTGTGGTAGCAGCCTCGGCTCGGCCCGCGGTGACGGCCAGGAGACGTGTTTGTGTCAGGGAAATCCAAGGAGCGATTTACACTGTGCTCGGCTGGTTGGTAGGCGGAAGGTGGACCGATACAGAGCCACTTATCAGTGACGACACATCCGCATTTCTCCTGCCGGCCTCCCCTCCCCTCTCCTCCTCCTCCTCCTCCCTCCCCTCCCTTCACATGCCTCCTTTTTCCACAGGCAGGATGCAGCAGCTTCACCTCATGCATTAGGACTGTCCATCAATACATCAGATGTACAGTGGGATGGAGCAACATCACTTAAGTCTTACCGACAGATAATTTCCCCCGTTTAATGGATTGAATTGTAAAATGATTTACATGAAACATAAAATTGCAACATTTTTTTCTAGGAATGTAAAAGACACTGTGTTATTATAGAATAGAGAGAAGAGAATTATATAATTGCACCTGTTGGATATTTAATGTTCTCTAGTTTTCAGTCCTGTGACACATAGCTAGATGACAGTTTATTGCACTTTTGCCATCCCCCTACTTTTACATTTTATTTTCTTGTTAATTTAGTCTTTGATAACTACCGGTATGTGTTTTGCTTATAGGTATCCACTTGTTCTCTTGTCAGGAAGTCAACTTACCTGTGTACTGCTGGTGAAAATCTCTCTGCCTCCCCATTTCCTACTATCCAATAAAGGCATCCAAAATATACTTTAAAAAAGTGATTTTAATGTCACATAATGAAGACAGGCCTGTATTTTCAAATGATATTATCAGGTCTACATCTCTCTGTTGGCACTTCCTCCCATCTAGGTACTGTATAACAAGCTGCACTGTAGTTGTAGGTGTAGCTCTACAGTTAAAACAGAGCTCAGAGTTTCAGGTCTGCAGGTGTATGACTGATGTTTTTATAAACAATGCATGACTCTCTGAGAGGAGGGGTGGGTCGAGGCCCTGGGTTAATGCACTGGTAATTGGTCTGAGTAGCTGAGCAGGAGGATGCATCACCTAATGGTGCTGATGCTGCTGTTTATATACAAAATATCACTGAAAGTTGTTGGAGGTGAAAAACTACACCCAGATTATTGATTGTGAATTTTCACTTTGACAAATTCTTGCAAAACTTTAACAACTTTTTGGTTTAAGCTCCTCTACTCCTGTTTGTCTCTGTGTGCGTGTCCCTGAATCCTTGCTTTGTGTGTGTGGACGCTAGACCTCAAATCAGCACAAGTCAAATCTGCTCAGGGTCAAATGATGAAGGAAATGTCCACCAACAAAAGGTTTCTTTTTAACAAAGCTGTGACTATTGATTTGGAAAAAGATGATTCATGATTGTTTGTGACCACAGAGAAATGTTAAAGGACAAAATACAGAAACAATAGATGAACACACTAATTCTAGGTGCATTGCTTTTTACTTGTATTTTACATTTCTTACAAAAATACTTTCATACAAAATCAACTTCACAACAGAGCCGCCAGCTGCTGTCAGACAGACGGTGACGTCAATGAGACAGTGAGAGACGAATGTGATTCATGATAAACAACAGAAACAAGTGAATTTCCATGGAAACAGCAGTTGAACAAGGAAGAAGAGAAAGAGGAAGTTTAATTTCTTCTGAGAGAATCGAAGACGGAGTGAATGAAGATGTCATGCAACGGTATATTTAAAAATTGGTCCACATGTGCCTCAAGCAGGATGAAGACCTCTGACTGGTTGATGTGTTGAAACGACGCAGCAGGAGAGAAGGGTCAAAGTGTTTCAGTGCCAGTTTCTGCTGCTTTTACAGAGTTTTAAGTTCAGTCTCCACAGAAGCTGTTGAAACGGAAGCTCCGCCCACTGAAACAGAAGGTCTCAGGGAGGGTCTTCTGGGTAAAATGACCAGCAGTTTGTGTGTTCTGTGTTATGCACACATATTGTATGGGGCTAAGAGGGCACATTCATGTGTCAACCTGCTGCTCTCAACTCACTGCAGCTTCAGAAAACACACAAAACACGCTACAAATTCAGAAAACATGTGTTTTCTTAAACTGCAGTGAGTTGACCCCTCAGGGCCACCATAGGTTTCACATCTGTTGCACCTGCCTTACTGTGGAGCATGGATGTCACAGGAACAATAATAGAACATTTCCTTAATTTCAATAAACATTTAAACAGGAATTATAAAAAAGAATTTATGAATGAATTATTAGTCAAATTACTTTACACACCATCAATCAATAATACAGATTTACAACCACAACATAAAACTGATAAAATAAACCACCTAAAAGTGGCCCACTCAAATTGTTTTTCAAATTCTATTATTTATAAAATGTTTAAATGTAATAACTGGTTTATTTAAGAGAGGTTTATGCTACATTTGTAACTCTGAAATATTGATTGATGGATTAATCGTTTTTTTTTTATTTACTTAATGGTTCTGTTTTTAATGAAAATATGAAAATAAGAAAAGCAATATTATTTTTTCTGTGATGTTGCTGCTCCACTGGGCACATAGCAGTGGTCACAACAGAGTGTAGTGGTGGGTGATTTATCACGTCTTGCTGGGAGCAGGATGTAGAGTCTGAGCTCTGACTTCAGACTTTTTCAAAGGGGAACAGATGTTTCTCTTGTCCTCTCTTCTCTCGTTTGGTGGTCGTCTTCTTCTTCAGTCCGCTGCCACTCCCTCCGTCCTCCTCTGTTTGTCTGTTCTGGGGCCAAGACATGGCCAGAGTCTCTGATGCCGTCTTGGCTTCGTGGTTTCCGTCACCTTCAGCTGCCGCCTCCTCGTCTGATGAGAGACCGACGTTGTCTCCTTGCGCGAGGCTGCTCAGCCCCTGGTTCTTCCTGCTGTAGCGCTGTTTGAGCCTCTCTCTGATCAGGAGGCCTTTGACCAGCAGAGTCCAGTTAGAAATCGCTCTCTTCTCCTTTTTCTGGAGAATGGAACAAAAGAACAGATGAGGGTTTTAGAGTGAGAGCAATAAGACACATTGATCAAATGACTCACAATCATGGACTGACAGTACATTAAAGCATCTGTAACATCAACAATCCTCAGTTCATCCTACAGGTAGATATTTATATATATTTTAAAATTGATTTAATGTGTGAAATTTTTAAATATCCAAGAGTAATTAACACAGGGAAAAAAGTTATATATTCACACTGTATACTATAAATAGGAAAAAATTATATTAGTATTGTAGATGTTTTGCATCAGAGAAATCACATGAGGAGAATGAGTGGCAGATTCTTGTGGCAAAGAAAATTCATTAAGAACTTTTTCATCTCTCATGTGAGTTTTTAATTTTATCAGTTCCATAAATGTGTCGGGAAGACAGCATGCTTCTGATCTGACTCTGACACACACACGCACCTCCTTCTCCTTCTGTTTCTGTAGCTCTTGTTCTTCCACCCAGGCGGCTCTGAGGACCTCCTCATGCTCCTCACACACGATGTAACCGTCTGTCCTGAAACACAGGAAATAAAAACATTTAAACAATCAAGATAAAAAGGTACGGTAATAACAAAACATGTTTTTAAATTCAACAAGTTTTTCTAACAAGTCTATTTGAATCTTTTTCCTCAGCAACAGAGTCCATTAAATCTGAACTGCAGTCAACACCCGAGTCTGAGTCAATGGATCTTCTTGGTTTCCATGGTGACTGTGATGACCCTCTCTCTCTCTCTCTCTCTCTTACACGGCATGTGAGTATCCTCCGTGGAAGTCGAAGCCGGTGACAGCTGGGGCGGCGTCCATCTCCAGCTTCCGGGCAACGCGGTGCAGGTTGGGCAGCCTCAAGTGAACACAGCCCACAGGTAACATACAGGGCTTGAACAGGTACACATTACCGTAGTCGTTACGGGGAACCTGAACGCAACACACACACACACACACACACACACACACACAGATGAATGACAGTTCAATCAGTTCAAATGTGATATTAAATACATAATTTGAGTTCTGGACACTTCAGCTCCAACTATAATCACACCTTTTTTTTTTTTTTTATCTTTCTTTGTCTGTTGTTAAGTGAAGCTACATGATTGTGTCATTTTTATTAATTTTTTTATTTTATATTTCATATTGGGTTAGTCAGACCCCACGATGACAAGCCAGACCAGGTGTTTATCCTATAGATGAGTGAGTGGAAAATGAAGATATGTAAATATTGAGAAAATAATAAGAGATATTCATTAGTTGCGTCTATAAGAGAAATGTTTGATTCTGAGTCACACTGTTGAGTTAGTTTCCTTTTAGACAATTTTATTGTTCCACTGAGGTGAATGGACAATGGAGACTTTTTGTGTCTCTCTGGACATTTTGGTTAATTTGACTTTGTGGTTTCATCACTTGTCTCTCTCTGATGATGTCAGTTACCTTCCCGTCCACGGCCACTGGGGGCTGGTACTCCTCCGTCTGCCACTCTCCAAACAGCGGCAGGTCTTTCTCCTCCTTCTGTTCCGACATCATCCTCGCCTTCCGAGAGCGATTAGAGAAACCTTTCACCATCTGACACGGAGGAGACACCAACACTCATCATCATCATCTAATAAACTGAGTTCATACAAACAGACACTGTAAACCTCAGCTGAGACGCACAAACAGGTCAGTGTGGACATCAACTTAACATCATGTCTCTTTAGAGATGAAACACTGAGGCAATCATCCACGCTCTGCAGGTCTGTGAAAAGTCTGTTTCTACTCTACAGGAAAACAAGCAGCCTGAATAAACTCAGAGCAGTAAAACGCCTCTGTTAAACCCTTGTGCAGCTGTTTGACAACAAATCACAGCTCAGTAAATCACAGAGGAGAAGCTCTGGTTAGAGCTGATCTCCATATCAACAAGGAGGTTTTCTTTCTGCCATTGACAGTTCCTCTTTACATGAATGAGTCACAGCGACAAACACAGAAGGACAAGGAGTAAAGAGGAAGATGAGAAAAGGAGAAGGAGAAGAAAAATAAGACGACGGCTCCTCCTCTGCCTCTTCTCTGACCTTGAACGGTTCCTCCCCCAGTCTGACTGTCCGAGCCTCTTTCAGCCACGTGTCTTTGGAGTGGAGTGTGTGGACACAGTCTCTGTGGACACACAATCAAACAGAACTACAATCACAATCAAAACCACAATCAGATACTTTATTGATCCCAGGAGAGAGGGGATTACGTTACATTACGGTTGCTCTGAGAACAGAGATTATTGAGAGGATAAAGATTAAGACAAAAATAAAGACATATACATATACACAATAAATACCTACACAAAATATATGAAAAATCATGTCCTTACATTATAATATAGGCCTATATGAGAAACATACAGTACCAGTATGTAAATCTAAATGAATATGAAGATTGCATGGTCATGTTACTTGTGTATGTAACTAAATAAATAACTTAGTTTTAGGGGTGAATTCAAGTTGTTCAGTCAAACAGCCACAGGCAGGAGTGACTTCCTGTGGAGCTCTGAGCTGCATCAGTGTAACTTCACTCATCACTGACGATCACGTGCCAGTCAGATCATCGTTTAACATCAACATCCAGCGTCTGAGAGAGTTCACACCTGATTTAACTCATCTCACAGCACCACCTGCTGGATGCTGACACTAACAACCACAAAGTCCGTCAGCAGTAACTCCTACAGAGGGTCTGGTCCCGACTGAACCAGGTCCAGACTGATCCACCACCTACACAGACCAGAGCTAATCCTGCTTCGGTTGCTACAGTTCATAAAGTGAAATAAATCAAAAATAAACCCCCCGGTTACACTACAGGTGATGTTTCTATATGATTGGTGAAACTTAATATCAGTGAACATTCACATCATTCAGACTCAACAATGTTCCTGATGACTCTGTACCACATCTGTAAAACATCTGCACCATGTACAGAGGAGGTTTCACAGCTGGTCTCTCCTGTTGGAGGAGTAATGAAAAGTTTCAGAGTGTTTGTTCTCTGTGATCCTCTGTGCTACAGTATAAACCATGATTTACCAGATTTAACTGACCCATCCCTGCAGCACAGACCTGGAGTAGACGGGCTCTCCTCTGCAGTAGCCCAGCACAGACGCTGTTGGGGGGTAGATGGCTTCGTACTTGAGCAGGTGTCTCTTCAGGGCGTACAGAGGGTGGTTCTTATACTCAGATATGGAGACGGGGAGAGGCTTGTTCAGCAGCTTGTTCTGGAGCTGAGGCAGAAAAACAAAGAGTCAGCACAGAGGATGTAACTGATGTAAGAGCCATAGTTCACCATTAATTGATCCTTAAAAGACAGTCACCTGTGTCTTCACTGAGACAGAGACAGAGATCAACTGTCTGCCAACTGCCTGTCAGTGTGTTTGTATGTTTCTGAGTGAAGAGAATGTTCACAGATTGTATATTTCCAATATGTTTCGAATACATTAATAAATCATTTTAAATTTTATTAAATTTATATTTTTAAATTTTAATCAGTTTTACAGCTGCACTCTTATAATTTCAGAATAATTCCTGATAGGTAAGAGGTACATTTTACAGTTTTGATCTCATTTACGTCTCTGAACATTTTCATTTACCTCGTCAAGTGTCTTAAAATACTGAGTTTGAGTAAAATACTTCTTCATTATCATTACTGGAGGCCAGGGTTTCAGGGTTTCATTCAAATGAATGATTTCCTCTGAGTTAACTCTCCACAGCTGGGATGAAGACTGATGAAGTCCCAGGATGTAACCTGGAGGGGGGACAGTCTTCTGACCTCCCCTCCCACAGACAACATTCATCTTTTTGATTAGTGTTATGTTACAGTTTTGACGTCTTTTTCTGAACCTGGGATTATTTTAATGTGCAGAAACAAGACATTTTGCTCAGTGGTTCTCAATTACAACAATAAACAACGACTACCCACTAATAAAAGAGCTGAGGAGTTTGTTTTCCTGTGTTTTCCTCTCATTTCCTCTCACAAAGTAAAATGAGTGGAAAGACAGGAAAATTACATGTTGAAGAGACATCATTGTCTTCATCGGAAAGATGTAAAATTTATTCTGATTTCTTATGTGTTTGTATCTTTTGATCATTGTCTGTGTGTCTGTGTGTGTGTCTGTGTGTGTGTGTGTCACCTCCTTGTCCTCCTTCATGTCCCTCTCGTCTTCAGGTCCCAGGAAGGGCTCCAGCGTTTCCTCCCACCAGTCGTCGTCCACCCGTCTCTTCCTCGATGACGTCATCCAAGTCGGGTCATACTTCCTCCCCATGTCTTTTACAAACCCGTCCCCGTCCACCGACACCACATACGTCACCGGAGCCGTTGCATTCTGGGAGCAGAGGTGAGGCATCCCAACGCCATGGTCGACGTCCACGCAGACCCAGGAGGACGTTTTCTCCACGAACACCTCCAGCCACTCGTCCGCTCCAGGCCCCTCCCTTTTCTTTCTCCTCTCACCCCTTTGCTTTGCTCCGTTCTTCGTCGTTCCTCCCTCATTCTTGTCTTCCTCTTCCTCTCCCTCATCCTTCACCTGTTTCTTCCCTCCTCCACTCCTCCTCTGTGAAGTCGCAGGTTTCTTGTTCTTCGCCACTTTGCTCTTTGTCTTCGTCTCCTCTCGCTCTGACTCTTCACTCTCCTCCTCACTGGATGCCTTAAACTCCTCCTCCTCGCTAAGCCCCGCCTCCTGCTCACTGTTGCTCTCCTCCTTGTAGCTGACCTTGGAGGCGACGCTGCGGCGTTTGGAGTTCTTTGGTCTCTGTGCACCGGATGGTTTAGCCTTCTCCTCTCCCCCCTCTGACTCCTTCACCTCTTTCCTCTTGGCTTTCTTTCCTCCTCGCTCTCCCTTTGCTCCAGATGCTCTCTTGGTGCCAGGAGAGACCTTTTCCTCAGGGGGGGAGGGCGTCCTAGAGGTGTCGGGGTTTGTCTGGTTCTTTCTAGAGGCAGCAGTCAATGATCTGGTCCCGTTTCCCTGGAGGCAGAGACGATCACTTCAGATCAAACAGCAGCTGATAATGTGTCAGGAGCGCAGGATATGTCATGTCAAAATACACGTGTACATTACTTGAACATCAGAGGATGTTTCAGTTCTTCCACTGAGGATCTTAAATATGAAATACAGATTTATTTATCAGCCAAAGATGATCTAGGACAGTGGTTCTCAAACTTTTTTACATCAAGGACCCCAAAACTGACACAAATTAGACCATGGACCCCCCATTGGACAACATTTTGAAACAAACACCAGAAATACACAAATATTCATTCTGACATTGAATAATGTTACTTTTTTTTGTCAGTGTAGGTTCAAATTACTGCCAGCGGCATGAATTTTTGGAAAGATCTCAAGAAATTCCTGGAAAAAAATGTAATATTTCCGGGAAAAAAAATATATAGGACCCCCTTCAGCCCTCTTGAGGACCCCACTTTGAGAACCACTGATAGTATATTAGTCTCTCTCTTTCTTTTTTTCTAATTGTTTGTCTATGCGGATGTTTAACTGCAGCCTTAGTGTTTTTTTAACCTGCATATTAACATCAGAAAAATCAGTAAACAAATGTGTTTGTGGTGTTTTATGTGCAAATAAATCAAATATTTGTAGTGGAGCAGCTGGTTTAATCCAAGTCTGAACCAGGTTTGTGTTTCCTCTCACTCCAGTGGATGAGTCAGGCGTCTGTACCTTTGCTGTCGGTGGTTTGAAAGGAAGCGGCTGGAGCGACAGAACCAATCGGCAGAAGAGCTGCAGCGAGCGGAGGACAAGCAGGAAGAGCTGCAGGAAGACAAACACCAACATCAAACATCATCGTCGCCATAGACCTCTGCACCTTCAGGCACATACGTTCAATCGTTAAAACCAAACACCAACATGAGTCATCTCCTGGTGGGTCCGGGCTGAGAGGCTGGCGAGCCGCCTCTCCAGCAGAGCCCGTGGGTCCGGACGCTCCTCGTAGGAAAGACTGGGGTTCAGGGTGAAGGTGGCTCTGAACCTGGAAACAACAAGAACGGGTGTTTCAGAAATCTGAAAAATGTGATCTTCCTGCATCAGACGGCCCTTTCCTGCATGTCATTCCCCCTCTCTCTGCCTCCTGATTTCCTGTCTCTCTCAACTGTACTGTCCAATAAGGTCATGAAAAAGCATAAAAATATACTTTAAAAAAAGTTTTAAATCATAAATAATTGCAGTAACTGCTACTGAGTGACTGACTGGTTCAAGCAGAGAGTTGGTTAAAACTATAATAAGTCACCACCAGTGTCCTCAGGTCTTTACATCAGACCAATTTTGTTCTCTCACCATCTGAGGAGTCCACTGAGGTAGTTGTTGTCAATGCGGTCCTTAGCAACCAGGGTGAAGTGGGTGGGCAGAAGCGACAGAGTGATGGCGAGCAGGTCGGGTTCACTGCACAGACGGTTTTGAAACATCCCACTGACCAAGAGACACATGACGTGAACCTGGGAAACACAGCACAGGTGTGAGGAGGTCGCACCCTCAGCCCCCCCCCCCACACACACACAGGGGCAGTGGTGGACCTCACCTTGTGTGTGTCTATCAGTAGGTCCTTCTTGTATCTGTTCATCGCTCTCTTCAGGTACGCCTCAAACTCCGCCTTCCTCTTCTGCCTGACCAATCAGAGGTGACAGTCAAGAGTGTCATACAGTTCATTTGATGCTCATGTGGAGCAGTGGAAGAGTCAAACCAAGACTTATCTGTTATCTATCAATGATATTTATCATAAAATGAAATAAAATAAGTAAAGCCATAAAATAAAGAAGAAGAATAAAGCCAAAGTGAAATAACCCTCCACACGTGTCACTCACCTCTTTCTGATCTCTGGAGTCTCGATCTCGATCTCCACAGGTTCAGAGGGGAGGGGAGGGTCTGCAGGTTCACCTGGATACAGAGGCTCAGCCAGCTCTGACAGACACACACAGACAAACACACTTCATAAAGTGGAGATGTAAGAAAACATAACAAAATAACTTTCTTTTTAGTCATATTTACCTTCCACTTCCTCCCAGTCATCCTCATCTTCCTCACTGTCCTCCATCTCCTCTTCCTCCTCCTCCTTCTTCGCTGGTCTCTTCACAGGTGGTGGAGGTGATGTCACCATGTCAAAGTCATCTTCGCTGTCAATCTCTTGCTGCTTCACCGGAGACTGGAAGTATTTACTGGTTTTGACAGCTGCGCTGGATTTGGTGGGGGATTGGGCACTGGGGTTGGTGGTACTGGTCTTTGTGGTCTTACTGTTACTTGCTGGAAGTTTTGAGGACAAACGTTTCTTGGCTTTGACCTTCCTCTCAAGCATCTCCTCTTCCTCTGTGACACAGAAAGAACAGACTCTTAGTGCAAGGAGTTGCTCCTATAGTGGCCAAATGCTAAGAAAATTCTTAGCAGGAGGTGTATGCATATTCTTGTTGCAAAACTATCAAACTGTTAATTAAACATTTATTTTTAGCTGTAACTTGTTATGCAGCTCTAACTGTGCAATCATTAGTGCATCGCTTGCTTTCAATTAACAACTGCATTAATGCAAATTTACGGTATAAAACATATTTCAACAACAAAAAAGCAAAAATGTTGCCTGAGCTTTTAAGGCCACTGGAAAAGATCAATTTCGATAGGATTATTGGGAGTGAGAACTAATCACAATAATTCAACTACAGTGGTTACACTGCTGTTGTTACTTGACAGACATATGGAAATGAGATGAGAGCAGAACAGAGACGCAGATGTGAAGAACCAAACAAACATATGTTACAAATAAGTTTGATGTTTAGAGGAAGTGACGCTCAGGTGAGTCCTGCAGCTGCTCAGAGAACAACCCACGGCATAAACACAAACCTCTGACACTTCATCATCACATGCTGCTGACACGACTGAATGAGCCTCTGCTATGAGATCTATGACATAAGATAAGGCTCTGCCCTGAATGAAGTGAGTCAGAGACAGAGCTCATCACAGTCTGTCATTAGTATAACACATCACATGTTCACATGATTGTTTAAAGGCTGCAGCAAGAAGTCAGTGTATCAGAGTTCAACATCTGCTGGGTCATGTCAGGTAACACTTTGATTTATCTCTAACTTAGTTTTATAATAGTAGTAGTAATGCTTCATTGTTCTTCATCACTGACTCTACAGCTCAGTCTGCATCGAAAGTGTTATTTTTCATCACTTCGACCACTAACACAGGGACATGTGTTTTATAACAACGAGGAAAGAGTTTTTCTAGTGTTTCTGCAGCTGAACTTTATTTTGACAGTCTGTTAGCTGCATACCTGCATCTTTCTTATTCTTCTCCTTCTTTGCGCTGCTCTTCAGCACCTGCCTCTGCTTCTTTGTCCCGGCCTCGATCTCTTCTCCCTTTCCCCTCTTCGCCATCTTTTTTTCTCTCTCTCTTTCTTTCTCCCGATATTTTTAAAACTCTTATTCAAACGTCTTTTCACTGAACCAGACGACCAGAAGTCCTCCTCTTCTCGCTCCACGCCGCCGTTGTGTAAGTTCACTTCTCCAACATCTTTCATAACAACAAACTCCGGCTGTGGCGGACGCCGGGCTGTTACGTCACATCCGCAACGCCGTCTTCTTCTTCGTCGCTACTAATGTTGCACCTGCATGCTGCACCGTGCTGCACCCATAGCCTGGTTAAAATAAAGCACGTTAACTGATGTAGAGATATGAAGATAATAACACGTACATTTTTACCAAGACGATACTGAATCCCAGGGACAGAATCAGATACAGCCTAATGTGTGAACAGTCAAGAATGGATGATTATGACAATCATTTTGTTGTTGTTGTCAGTTTCACATTTATGAATGTAGAATTGAGCAAATAGGATATATAATTGAGTTAATTGGAAAATACTTGTTTGCCAAACGTAACCATCTACCGAGTTTACAATTACATGCATATAAACACCAGTTCAAGGCACAGTTGCTGCTAATATTTAATAAACTTAACTTTTTTTTTGTTTTTTTGCTCAGCCTACTTTCTCTCTAAAACCAAGCAAAGGCACATGAGCAGATGCAGTAGCAGATGAAGACATTGATACAGATATATGATACTAATGAAGGCATGCTACACTCAATTCTCTTTATTTTTTTCAATGTAAATTCTGATTTTGCAGGTGTAATTCCAACAATCTTCCACTGAGGGGCGCTGTTGTGCTGTATGAAGCTGCAGCTGCTGCCTCTGCTTGGTTTCATCTTCCTTAATCAAAAGAAATGTAATATAATGTACAGTAATTCAGGTAATCCAACAACGATAAGATAGACTTTTATGACTATGAATAGTCGAGTATAAAAGAGGGAAAGTATAGCCTACCTCATTTTCCAAAATATGTTTTCTCTTCTTTTTGTTTCAGTTTGTCTCTGCTCAGTCCCTTGGTATTAAAATGTCACACCAGTTTCTTAAGTGACACATTAATAATATTATTAATAATAACAATAACTAGAATACAAGACACGCAGGCTGTTTGGCTACACAGGAAGTTGTCAGATGTTTTCCACAGGAGCAACACAGTGATCAGTAGAAAAACTGAACCACAGTTTGCACGCGTTTCATTTTATTTTCTATTCTCAAAGAATAGCCTATCTTTAACTGTGTTGTGACGTTTAAACCAGGCCACATGTGCTAATGCTCTGTGCATTATATTAACGTATTTAATTAAAATAAGAACACATGAATCAATGTGAGTGATCAAGTTTCTGGTTCATTGTCACACATGGACAGGACAGCAGCCTGTGGTTCAATATACAGTCATTACTGGTTCTTGTGTTCCTCTAATGTGCAGAGCATCATGGATTTATGTCATTTTCTCTTGTGTTGTGGGTGTAGTGTTTCCTGTTGTGCCCATGTAAAAAACAAAAATAAATAATCAAACAAATGTTCAGGTGAAGATTTAACTTAACACTCGTAAAAGGACTCCACACAACACACTCATAAAACTACCTGATGTAAAATGATTTCACCAATGTAATGAATACAATGTGTTTTCCCTCTGACACTGTGAATCCAACTGAACTTTAAACTTTATTGAAAACAGCTGCACTCAAAACATTGATTTGATACAGTAACGTAAACATCATGAGTTTAACTGGCTCAAAAATAAATAAGTCACATGACCTTGATCATCTAACTGGAAATAAATGTTGACTCAACGCACCTTTACTAAATCTCACAACACAAGACAATTTGTTTATTGAGCATTTAATTATGTGTTGTGTCTACAGGAGGTTTATGTTTTACGACTTAACACAAACTTTGTCATAGGTTTGAATATCAAATGAGCAAACAAACCCACCCCCTCCCCCCCTCCCTGACTGGATTTTGAATCAGCTTTATACGCACAGTACAATTAACTCAAGAATAAAAAATCATTAGGATACAAAATCATGTAAACCTCAGAGGATGAGTGTTTGTCAAGTAAATAAAGTTTCATGTGATTTTTGACTTGAACATTTCTGTTCATGTAAAAATAAACTCTAACGTTGTGAATGGACTGAGCTTCACTGTTGTGACGCACTGATGAAGTTCTGTCTAATTATTTTCAGTGTGACAGCATGTTAAACATCTTCTCCTCCATCTTCCTGCTGCTTCACAGGTTTTATCCCCACATGCCAGAGTGAACTTTTTCAGAATGTGTATGTGTGTGTGTCAGCATGTCCCAGGAGACTCACTGCCTTCACCCGGTGCATGCTGGGATGCTCTCTTCCTCCCACTGGGAGCCTGAATAAAGGATGAAGTGGGAGCAGGACTATGATTGGATGAACTGATTCTCTTTTTCTCCTTTGAAGCAGTTTTTTTCCCCTCATTTCGGTTTCACTCTTGTTTTTCCTGCTGCTTGGATCTGAACTGACCACGCTGACACTCTGAGGCAGGTGTGAGTGTGTGTGTGTGTTTCACTTCAGAGAGCCGTCTGTCAGCTGACACAGTCCAACAGCTTCAGACTGACTTGCTGCAGTCGGCCTTATGGGACCAGGGCACCACTCTGCACTGTATGCACACGTGTATGTGTGTAGCAGACACATGCATATGCATACACCTCCTGCTAATGCATGTTTATGTGTGCAGAGCATGTGTATCCATATTTCTGTGTGACAGGTTTCACTTCACGCACTCCTGGAAGTGTGCATGCATTTATTGCCTGGGTGTGAATTCATACATACAGGCCTGTGTGTGTATGTGAGTGTGTATAAGGTGACAGGGCTCAGGTCCATCACGGTCCAGTGCGTTGGGCTCCCAGCGCGGTGCATGGCTTCCATCCCTATATGAACCATCAGTACAGTCAGATAGGAATAAAAAGCCATACAGCGCACTGAGCATAGGGAAGACTGCAAGGATACACACACACACACACACACACAGTCAGATGATAGAAAGACACTGAGGTCTGCAGAACTGGAAACAGGATCAGAGCTTGTGCAGGACCACACACTGGGTTTACTGGATTTAACAGCCTGGTACTGGGCTGCGACCTGATCAGCTGACTGAACAGGAGACAGAGGGTGTGAGTGTGTGAGGACGAGGAGGATGATGTGAGGTGCGACAGATTTTCCAGATCCACACCCGCACCTTTTTTTTTTATCCCCAGAGCTAGATCCTGGACCCCCACCACCACTGTGTCACCCCCTTATACCTCCTGAACCTCCTTTTCACCTCCTTCACACACAGCAGAGGGACAAGTGCTTCACTCCCCCACCCCGTCCCGCACACACACACACACACACACACACACACACACACACACACACACACACACACACACACACACACACACACACACACACACACACACACACACACACACACACACACACACACACATGGGTGTCTAAAGAAATACGGGGGAAAAAGAGACACTCAGGTGTCTGATAGGACTGAATTTAAATCCATACAGTCTCCTGATGCTTCAGTCAGTCAGGCGACATTTCTATTATCTCACTTGTGTTTTTCTTCTTGTGTAAATTCAATAAAAGTAAGATTCTGAGTCTAAAATCTAGTTTTCCCCCTCTGTGAATTGAAGCCGTTAAGAAAATAAATCTCTTGTAAATAATTGAATGTTAAATCAACAGAGCCACCTGTTGTTCTCTGACAGCAACAAGTTCTCTGAACCTCAACCAGTTTATATGAATCTGTCAGTGATTAAATGATGATTTCATTGATCAGGAAAGAGTCACGTGACTGATCAGACACACTGGACACATCTGAAATATCCCTCTCACACAGTCACACACATCAATGCAGAGACGGGAGTTACATTTTGTGTTCTTAATGAAATATAATAATATAATAGTAATAATGACAACGATAATATAATGTTAATAATAGTGATTCCTCTTGCTGACACTCCGGGGCCTGTGAGCCTCGGGACCTGTTGTAGGGGAACCTGAGCATTAAAGCCGGAGCCTCCCTCCACATCCCGCGGATGGTTTTATTGTTTAGTGCAGGAATGAAGCTCGAGGAGCCGCGAGAGGCTTCACAACTTCAAGGAGCGGATATGAAATAAATCCAATTACCTAGCTGTCAATCAAGCCGCTAATTAGTGAGACTCCGACAGAGTGAGAAGCATCAAAGCTGCAAACTCACAAACAGCAGTGGCGACAAGAGACGAGACTCAAACCAGAGGAAATCGGGGAAGAAAAAAAAACATAAAAAAAACTACCGCGAATAAACACCATCATCCTCATACAACCTCTAACGGGCTGCTGCTATTTCTGGATCAGACGCCGACGAGCACAGAAGAGGAGAGGGGGAAAAAGAAGGATGAGGAGGAGAAGAGGAAGAAAGAAGAAGAGGTGGTGGAGGAGGAGGGGATGAGCATCCGTGCATCCGAGGCGGGACACCGCGGCTCCTCTGGCCGGGTGATCCGAGCCTCAGCCCCGCCGGGTGATCCGAGCCAACTGGGTCCGGTTGTCTAACAGGTGGTTTCCGGGCTCGAGCTCCGGGCTCAAGGCGGCTTCAGACAGACGACTTCACAATTGTCCAGAATAAAGAAAGAAAGAAAAAAAACAGTAGTTTGTCCCCTGCTCGGTCCTCCTGTCCTCTGGTCCGGAGAGAGAGAGAGAGAGAGAGAGAGACCGGGTCCGCGATGCTGCCGCTGCCACCGGTGGATATGTGGAGTTTGACCGCCCCTTTACGCGTCTGTGCGTATTTCCATTCAGCTGCAGAGGCAGAGAGAGAGAGAAGGAGAAAGAGAGGGAGAGGTGTGGTAGAAAGGGAGGAGGGTGAGGTAACAAAAGCCCCTGAGTGAGGAGGAGCCAACGAGAGAGAGAGAGAGAGAGGGATGATAGAAAAGAGGAGGTGGGGAGGGGGGGGGGGGTATCATCATCATCACTGAACAGGAGACCTCCCTCTGTGTGTGTGTGGAGGCAGACAGGGGTGAGGGTGTGTGTGTCAGTATGTGTGTGTGTGTGTGTGTGTGTGTGTGTGTGTGGTGGGGGGGCTTATGTCGCCTCAGTGACGTGCAGTGTTAATAGAAGCCGGTCAGAGGCTGAATAGAGCCTTTTCTGTCTCATTCAAATACCGCGAGAAAGCACTTTCATTCTGCTGATCAAGTGGGTGGGGGGTGAGAGGGGGCGAGAGGGGGAGTGTTTGGTGGCACTTTGGAGAGAGGGAATGTGTGAATGTGTTTGAATGTGAATGTGTGTTTGAGTCTGTATCTACATCATGTGTTTGCTCTCTCTCCCTCTCTGCCCCCCCCATTTACATAGGAACAACGAGACAAACACAAAGTCCAGAACGCAGGAGAAAGATTTAGAATGTAAAAAAAAAAGAAAATATGTGGGAGGGGGGGGATGAAACAGGAAGTAGAGACAGGTGAATGAACCAGAGAGAGCAGCAAAGAAGAAGAAGAAGAAGAAGAAGAGCAGAAGCTTCTCAAACAGAGGAGGGGAAAGAAAAGGAAGGAGCCTCAAATGTCACAGACCAAAGGAGGAGGAGAGAGAGAATGTGGGAGAAACACTTCATAGGGATAGTGGAAATACTTGCTCTCAACCCCCCTCCCTCCCTCTCTCCCTCTCTCCCTCCCTCCTTCTCCCCTCCTGTTCTCAGGGACTCGGCTGGAGTTACATTCCAACGCGTCGCTCTCAATCCCTGCTACTCTGGCAACACGGATGCCTTGATCTGGTCCCACGTCATGGGGAGGAGGAGGAGGAGGAGGAGAAGGAGGAGGAAGAGGAGGTGTACAGGGTGGGGGCAGGATGAATGAAAAAAAATGGGGTAAGAAAAAGACAGAGAGGAGAGGAGGAAAAGAAATGAAGGGATAATAGAAGGGTAGGGAATTAAGGGGAGCAGCCGGTGGGATGAGAGGAGGCGAAAGAGGTGACAGAGGACACAAGGGAGGAAGGGGAGCAGAGGAAGTGAAGGAGGGAGCTGGCAAGGAGGAGAGAGGGATGGAAGGGTGAGGAGAAAGGAGGAGTCAGTGTGTGGGAGTAGGAAATAAAATGTTCTGGGTGTTAAAGTCCTCCTCCCTCAGCCGACCGAGGGCCATCAGTCTGAAAGGAGCTAGACTCATTATGTAAAGTTGTGGCATTTGTTTTAAAACACCTGTCGCACCAGGTGGGTGGACGCCGTCAGCCAATAAAACACCAGAGACAACCGACAACTCCCCTGGCTCAGTGTAACAGGTTCATCTCTTCTTCAGTCGATTTATTCATCCGTCCATCTCTACTCCTTCAGCTTCACCCACAGGCTGTAGATGAAGGTGGATGTCACCTCTGTGACTCAGAGTGAGCTACTCAACGGTCACCATCTTGGCAGTCACTCCACCGCCTGACTCATATGAAAATTCACCCTTCGCGTAAGCCCCGCCCCCTTGGTTTCTGTTTCCACGCCTGGCAAGCTTTCACTCCCAGCCATGCTCCTGGCAATATTTGGTATCGATTTCAAAGGAAATATCAGCAAATTTCTGGATAAACTGTTCTGAGATAATAGAGAGAAGAAGTCGCAAAGATCATTCATAGTTTTCAGTGACGTGACTCGCGCAGGAGGATAAAACATCTGTTCAACGACACGACCAGACAATGTACAGAGCATCAGTAAGGGCTGGTAATTTTACCGTCTATCAACCCACGAAGACGTAGCCTACAGCTGTCATTTCAGAGGTGAACATATGGTTATCCCCATATTTACACTTGCTCAAGTCGAAAAAAAAAGTCAGCTCGTATCTGAACATCTCTATATTGCTGCTGCCGCCGCCGTAGTAATAGCATCAACAACAACATCCTTCTCTACAAACAAATGTTTTTCGTCCTAGTCTCAAAATGTGTCTACAAAAACAAACGTAATGACTCACTGCCGAAAGTTTGCAAGCCTATAGTTACGGTTTCTAACGTAGGATTGGACAACAGCCGTTTGTGGGAGGGGTTGGTGAAGGGTCAGTTGTGAGGAGGAGCTGAGACCTGGCAGACATGCATTGACCCACCTGTCAGTCAGAGGCCACGCCCCCAAACCAAATCAATGAAATTGTGAACACGTCCTAATGTAGAACACATCTTCTGGTTCTCCAAGGAGTTACTGCAAACAGCATTATTGAAAACTAAAGTTTTACTTGATAGACATTTGAGAGGAGTGGGAGAGAAAAGGAGTAAAATCTATATTTTACACACATTGACAATTATTCAGGTTTTAAAATAATTGATTTTATGTCAGAGCTGAAGAGCTTTTAAAACCAGATTGATCAGATAATTAGTCTATTGATTAGTTAAAATGTCATATCACACTATTGGAAATATATATCTTTAATTTCATTGTAACAATGTTCTGTTTATATCGAACCTCTCAGTTGCTTTGCTCGACCTTTCTCTTTTTTTTTACTTTCACAAAATGTATCGTGAATGAATCAAAACAAAAAAGTTTATTCCTTGGATGTGAACAATTAATAATAAGCAATAAACCTGTTTCTGACTCACTTATTAAGGCACAGCTGCTGACCTATGATGTGTACCATCTGAAACGTCACTATGAAGACAAAGAACAAATGAAGAGATGATAACAACAACAAATAGATCTTATTCTACCGGGCCCATAATAAGTTCCTCACTGTGACTTCTACCCTCAGGACAGACGTTAGACACCTACGTAAACACCAGTGCTGATCCCTGACGGCATGCACATCGACTTCTGACACATTCAGCCTCGGGTTGTTGAGACTACTTCACCAGGTTTAAGCTCACGTGTTGGAGACGTCCTGCTGTTTCTCAGTTGCCATCACAGGTAGAGACATTAATGCAAAGTGGAGTGTAATTGTGAATCAGGGAGAGGCTGCACGTCTTAAACGACTCTTCAGAGACTAATAGACATGTTGGAGTGGCTCCTGCCTGGATTCATCTCCCCAAACGGCTGCGCTGCACTTCACATATCAAGTGTAAACAGGAGAAACAGGAGACATGTTTCACTGTACTAGCTCATCATCTGTATTATTTATAATATTAAACAGGCAGTTTGCACTGACACCAGTGGTTGTTTTGCTTCTGTGATCACAGTGTCACATGCTGATGTCATGGTGTCAGGCAGGTGTCTCTGAGAAATGTTTCACAGTGAGTGAAGATGTTTATCGCTTCTTTGGAACAAACAGAGGAATGAGAAATTCAGCAGCAACAGAAAACACTAAGAGTGAAAGAAAGGAAACAAACAGGAATCCCAGAGACAAGCTGACAGATGATCTGTGGAGAGAGCAGCCGTAAATGTCAAGAAAACAAATGTATCATGCTTACAAACCTGTAAAGCTAAACAGGGCTTTCAGCTAATAGTAACATAGAGGTGTTACGCAAAGTGGTATTCAACTCCCCCCTTGGGTAAAAGCTATAAACAAGCTTACGTTCGTTAGCTGTATTGAATCTTAAGGGTGAATCAAGAAACTAGCTAATATAAGCACAACTACAGTAGCTCAACTGGAGCCTTGACAAAAAAATGAAAATGTTACCTTAAGTTATAGTTTAGCCATGTAAAGTTTGAAACTATAAAACTGTAATTTTTTTAAAACACTTTTTTTTGTTGCTTTTTCATGCCTTTATTTGACAGAACATTTGAGAGAGACAGGAAATGGGGAGGCGGAGAGAGGGGGAATGAGAGGAAAATACCATCTGATGCAGGATTCAAACTGGGGCCACCTGCATGAGGACTATAGCCTCAATATGTTGGGCACCTGCTTAACCCACTGCGCCACGAGCTAACATTTCTTGGCTGGAGTGTAATTTAGCCAGTTTGTTTTTGAGTTTTACAGTGGAGCTCAGTAAAGTTGAAAAGAGCTAACATTAGGTAGCCCAACTGTAATAAACTAATGTTTGAAAAATATCTTTACATGATATTGTTTATGGTGACAATGGTCCTCTGACTTGACTGAGTCATTTTGATCTTTCCCTAAACCAAATGTTTTTTTTTCTTTTTGTCTAAACTTGAACGTTTGCAGTTTCACACCATAAAACACTGATGTGTACCAACCTCAGAAACCACAGATGAATTATGCTGTCCTGCTGATAGGCTGTCATATTGGAAAACACTTGGACAAATTATGGAAAAATGATTTCTGTCTGGGAACCGAGAATGTCTGTACAAACTATTGCGGCACTCCATCAAGATGCTGAAATATCTAAGAGTGAACACTCTGACTTGCTGGTGCTGCTGGAGGAAAAAGTCTATGAATGAGAAGAAAATATCACAGCAATCCATCACATATTAGTTAAGATATTTCAGCCTTGACCAGAGCGATGAACCAACTGACAGACGCTGCCCTCCCTGAAGACACTCTGCTAGTTTGGCGGAAAGAAATTATCTTGCAGTCTGACACTTAATGCCAAGAAATCTGAGGTATCTTATATGTCGAGTGGTGAACGCAGCTAATTATTTTCAGTTTGAGTGTGTAAAGGTATACGACGACTCTGGCTGAGGCTTATTGGTGAGCACATGTGCGTCAGCAGCTGTGCTGAAGAGGCTGTTATGTGCAGGAGGTTGCTCTGTACTTTGAATATGGATGTGAACCTGATGCATCAGGCAGCAGTGGAGCGTAACCAAGATTTTACAGCAGTAATCAAACATGTAGCAGTCAACCTGGAAATGATGAGAATTTTAATTCCTTAGCAGCTGCAAAGAAAAAAAGGCTGGAGGAGGATAGATGGAGGTTTCTTGCAGTTATTCTCAGAGATCCACATTACAAATATTTTTTTTTTCAAATTGTCTGCTATTCTTCAAAACAAATAAAATAGAAGTGAAGCCATCAAAGAGTTGTTTCACTTCTTATTTTTTTATTTTTATGCCTCTGAGCTGGTGACAGTGGCTCTCCAGATTCCTCATCATTGTGAACGTAGCCAATAAAAACAGTCAAATGAACTGATTACATTTTGACTGTCAGAGGTCAAAGGTTAAGGTCACAGTTACCTCACAAAGCATGGTTTTGGCCTGATGGATGTGGTATCCAAAAACCACATAACCTACTCAAACACTCACTTGTAATTTGATGGTTAAAGGTCAACGGTCGAAGTCACCGGGATCTGGCAAAAAACACTTTTGGCTATAACTCACAAATTCACACACAAATCATAACACAATTTGAAAAATTAGTGATACAATAAAGTCATAACAATTTCTCTCCAAAAGGTCAAAAGTCAAATTCACTTTGACATCATTATGTTCTGTGAAACAATTCAGGCCATTACCCAACACAGTGCCTTGTAGTATCCCACAATGCACCAAGAAAAGTAATGTACACGCAATGTTGACAGTGAGTGACAGTGAGTCTAGATGGGACCTGGAATTCTGGAGACACTGAGACCATGCAGTGTTACTGTAACTGGGCTGATGGTGGAGGAAACAAATGACCGTCGAAGGTGGAGCAGAATGCCACAAAAGAAGAACACAGAAAAAAGACCAAATGTGTCTTTTTGCTTGTTAATTGTGGCATTTGATCCAATAAAAGGAACGAAGAGGGACAATTAGACGCTTTAAACTTTCTAAACTTCGGCTGCTCTGACATTGAAATGCTGAATAATTCAGCCGGAGCGCACTAGATCTTTATTTGTCCGCAGCAGGTCAACTGGCTCTGGTTCTGGTTGTGTAGCAGCAGCACATGTGGTCACTCACCATGCTCAAACACAGAACATTAGCGCAGTATGAGAAGGCGAGCAAAGATTGAAATGGGCGAGAGGGAGAAAATGAATAGTGCGAATCAGAATTGAACACAACAGAAGAGAATGGGCTGCAATAGAAAACATGAAATATGAATAAGCCCTTGATGATATTCCCACTCTATCTGCCTGTCAGTGGGTCTTCATTGATATTCAGGGGAGGGCTCCCCCACTAGCAGCACATATCAAAAGGCAGTATTATGATCAATAAATATGTCAAGGGAATCAAAGCTCTTTTCATTGATAGCACTGGTCATTTGCCCAGAAACTGTTTGGAAGTGAGAGCCAGCTTTGAAGGCAGTCTGCTATGAGTCACTGGTTACATTTACAAGAGAAAGAAAATCAGATTTTTAACCTTTTGTGGGTCAACTGAGGCACTGGTCCTCTCACCGCCATCTACACCATCGTCCCCACCACTGTCTCTACCACCAGGCATCTTGTCCCTGCTCCGACGGCCTTGAAAAGAACAGCTGTAAAAAACAAAGTTGGGATTGATTGTAAAAAATGTCCATAAACAGCTTGTACCCTTCGACTTTTTGATTGATAATGCTGCAGTAATAACAAACTGTGTGACATTTGCGTTAACCTGTGGGTGGAGGACTGATTGACTGAGCTGCATGAAAGCGGTGTTCATAAACTCCCAAGACGGAGCAGTGGAAACATTTTACATTTTATTTATTTTATTTCCTGTAGCTGAGCTGTATCGCTCTCAGATAGAAACACATCAAAACACACCAGCAAAAAATAACCTTGAGTCACTTTAAGTCAAATAACAGTTTTATCGGATTCTCCTCCATTGACGGGGTTAAAAACAGTGTGTCATGTTTCTGACACTTACTGATATATGAAAGCAGCTGAAAACCAAACAAACATGATGTCTCACATCAGCAAACATCTGTTGATCAGTGCAAGTGAACCAGTATCATGGGCCAGTCTACAATAAATCACCTGGATCTCTTTACACACAGCATTGTTGCTGTTTTACAGTGGTGTGGATTTGTTCAAATTATACACTGTCCCCGTGTCCCAGGTTTAGTTTTCTTATTACTTGACATAACAGGGATGGTGCAGTTTCAGAAGAAAACATGAGGTCGCAATGAGAGTTGTCATCTGCTTCTGATCTCGACTTCCATCCATCACTGTGTTTTTACATGTTTAATGTCATTGAAACAGTTCAGAGCAAAAACACAAAAGGCAACACAACACAACAAGTGGAACAGAGACAACAACACAAAAAGCTTCCAAGGCAAATAACAAAAGATACAAGAGATGATTTTAGCACCACTGAACATTTGTTGTAAATGAAATTATAAAGGTACTTGGTTTGTTTTTGCTTTTTGGTGTAGTGATCCAGATGTTGACAGCTCTCTATCATTTGCCCTGTGATTCTAAGTTGTTTTTTATTGCAAATTTGTCCTCTGTGTTCATAGTGTGTGTCCATTATTGTCTCTTTTTGGACACACTGTGTCTCCATCTTTTCCTCTAAGGGGAACTTTAGACAAAAAATAAGGGAGTTAAAAATGTGGTGACATGTTTGTGTCTTTAAACGCGTCGCTGACTCGTATCGATGTTGCTCTGAATCCATCTCTGACGAGCCGATCGCACCCAGAGCTCATCACACTTCTATTAGCTCTGCAGCCAAATGCTGCTGCAATCACTATCACTGTCATGGCAGACACGAGTGGCACAATCCTGGTGATTAGACTCTGGCTCTGACACACACATACACACACACACACACACGGTTGGTGGCTGTAACTTGGCGGCTAAGTGGAGGCTCCATTGCTGAGCTCCACTCAGCCACCTGCTGCCGTCTCTGTACCTCCGCTTCAGGCGGGAACATAACAGCGCCGGAGACATTAGACATTAGTCATTAATTGAGCTTTAATCGTCTCATTGTTTAATTGTCTGAGACCGACCTAATGATTGTGCCAAACTCAAGTGCAACTAAACACCTGGCTGCAATAAACTTGAAGCCAGAATTTCTTAAGCTAAGGGTGTGGACAGGAGATGGGTCACAGGTTGTCCTCCTCTGCTGAGTCCATGTGACGAGAACAGGCAACTCTTAACGAGCTCAACTCGAAGGGTCAAAACATTTTAGAAACACACATTCACAGGTAATGGAGAGTCACTGTGAGTGTGTGTGAAACTTTATTCACCAGGTCATTTACAGCTGTGAAGATGAAGTTTCCACCTTTGTAAAGGATGTAGAGATGGTTAATAATATGTAGCTCGTGTGATCGATGTTGCTTGGTTCAGACTTGCCCTGAGCGAGGATCGATCCCACGACCTCCCGCACCGGAGGCGACGATGCTAACCGCTTCACCAAGAGGTTAGCAACCACTTGGCAGGTTGGTTAGCACGTCTTTTATGGGTGAGTGAGTTTACTTCCGGTACCGCTACTGCCACAACCCGTCACTTCACCTTCCTGGTCCCTCATGACTGTGGCACACCCGCAGACCTCCATTACACTTGTATACACTATAAATTAACTAATTTATAAACTGTCATAAAGCATTTGATAAAAAGGACAACAGTGGCCTGTAAATTTCAGTAAAGCTAGCCAGAGTAAATAAATAAATAAGGATACAGCACCTTTTAAAATACAGGCTACAAAGTGCTTTACATCAAAGTCACATGCAGAATGGAACATCAAAAATACAATACATGCAACCACAGAAACCCACCACCATCACTGCCTGCAGCATCCTAAACGAGGTGTGGCCAAGACAAAGCAGCTTGATTGGAGCAGAAATCAAGACTTGAAAGGCGAGCGATCTCTGTAAAGTTCACACTAACTACAACTTGCTGACTTGTGATCGTGCAGCCTTGAAAAGTTAAAAGTTCGCAACTTAAGCGGCAACATGCTCACACGCGACACGCTCCTGTCGGAACTAATCTGTGACTCAGTCTCAGATAATGACATCATTTTTGCGAAACCTTTTTCATTTTGAATATAAAGGTCAGACAAAACCAAGCATGATGTGTGTGCACAATGCTTAGTGCTGAAGAAAAAGAGAAAGGAGAAGCAACAAATATTGTACAGCCGGAGGTAAGCACTTTGATTTTTAATATCAATGACGTCACTGTAACGAAAACACAGCGAGTGGTCTTTGCTGATTTGCTTATATTCATAGGGGCTTTTGTTAGTGGCTGCAAAAATCTGTCACCAATGCCAAAATCAGCCTTTAAGTGTCGTCTCACTGTGGCATGAAGCAAGTATTAACAACCTCATCGATAACCATTTATGCAATTTTCTAAAATCTTTCTAAAACCTTTATAAGGTTTGTCTAATTGTGAAATGGTGTCACATGTATTTATGGTTAAAATTAGAGTTAGTGTTCAGGACTAACGACAGCAACAGCCCAGCGAACAGTACCAACTTCTTTCTACTTAATTGTCCTCACACCAACAGCCATAGAAATGTGTGTCTACGTGTGTGTGTGTGTGTGTGTGTGTGTGTGTGTGTGTGTGTGTGTGTACGTGTGTACGTGTGTGTGCATGCGCCTGGAGCAAAACTCCAATTACCACAACTATGACATTCTTGTTTGGCAGGACAATGACAGTTGGCAAAAATGTGCAGGATTTGTTGGGTAAGTGTTTGTGCACACACACGTGCACGCACACATGCACTCATCATTATTTCAGTTGGCCGGCGACCGATTCAGGAGGCTGCGGCGGCGGCGGCGATGGCGGTCAGATGGGATGGAGGGCCGAGTGGATGGAGAGACGGGAGTGTGGGGTGGGGATGAGAGGAGAGATGCATGTGGCAGGGTGGTGGTGGGGGTGGGAGGGGCTGAGGGTTATTGGGTGGACAACTGCCCACCCTTTGTGCTCCAAATCCGGGGGAATCTGCTGGCCATTGTGGCTCGCTGCTTGTTCCCCATCCAGAGAGCTGAGAGAGGGATTTCAGCTCCACAGAGCCGATGACTAGCTGGGTTTTTTTTAATCATCCTCTCTGGTTTTCTCTCTTCCTCTTTTATCCTCTGTTTTTTTCTGGCTGTCTCTGCTTTGTTCTGATACAGTGCACCGTCAGCCCCGACAGATACTCTATAGTAATCTGTGCGTGGCCGAGGTTGGCGATCCGGCGCTGCGCTCTGTTTCAGGTTCCAGAGGAAACACCTGTTCCTGCTGCAGAGCACGTACTGCAGCTCCTCACGGTTTACTGCCACGATTTTACATTTCGCCTGGTTAACAAGCAGAGGCAGAAATAGCTTGTTTCATTTAGACTGGGCTATTTCTGTTGAGTCAAAAATCCTCAGTGCTTATCCTGTTATCACCTGCACAGCACTTCCCTCCCAAACCGTCAACGAGGAGCAGCCTCTGAAGCAGCGTGGAGACCGTCAGACATCACACAGGCTGCATTTCTGCCGAGACTAATAGTAATGAGGTTCTCTCAGGTGGTGGGTCGGTGGCGTCTCGAGGCAAAGTGACATCCTCTCAGCTTTAGTGGGGGAGAAAACTGCTGCGTAAATATGTTTAATACGACACAGTAAGATTTCAATCTGCTCCCGAATGAAATAAAACAAAGTGAAATTAAAACATCATCATGCAGGAACCCTGAGGAAAATCTAGTTCTCATGAAGCTACTCAGCTGACTGTGTCTTTATACTGATGTTGTCGTCATCGAGGATGAATTTTATTGTTTTATCGTCGATTTGAGAAACTAATTCAGTTTGAGAGATTTGAGTGTAAGAACCTGGATTCATGTTTGTCTGATGGTGGTGCATTGAGTTGTCCGTGAGTTTGGTGTGTGATGCTAGTAGCAGCCAACGAAGCTCTAGCTCCTGACTTCAAGCGATCAGACTGTAAATAAAGATTGATGTCACCTCTGTGACTCCGCCCAAAGGTTTCTGAAGAGTGAGCTGCTCCTCCGTCACCATCTTGGCAACCTTAGACTCCGCCTCCTAATTTCTGACTAATCCTAAAATTTTGGATTTAGGTGAGTGTGCACACGCTGAGCACAAATTGGCATTCATCGCTCACTCAGTTCTCTCTCTTTCTCTCTCTGTTTATGTGTGGAATAGCTCTTGTTGAGTAGTTGGTTATGTTTCAACATGAGATGCTTTGATAACCTGCATCCCTTTCTTTTAGCTGGTTGCCAAACATGCTGTTGTCATTTCAGACTGCGTTTAACATGTGAGCCATGTTCTACGGCGACACTGCGACACAACAGCAGAGCAGCGTCTGAGCAGCAGTGGCTGTGCAGCTAACAGGGGTTTGTCCACTGCAGATTTAAAAGGTCAGGATATTTCCTGATGTGGGACTGGAAGCATTTATAGCTTATTTAAAACTATATCCCAGCATGTCGGACATGTAGGGGATAATCAGCCGTGAGTGAAGCAGAAAAGCATCTCTGGGGGCGATGAGTTAGAAAACAAATGGGACTTCCTAGTGGTTCTGGTGTATCCGTGCAGATGTGTGTGTCAGTGGGTTTGGTTCCAGTCTCGTGCTGAGCTGTCGCGTCTCTCTGCCCCATTTCCTGTCTCTCTGCTCAGTGGGCTGTCGCAGGGCCTGCAGGAGGGGATGTGGATATGAAGGGAGGTGGGATGCCCGCTCCCCTTTAAAATGAAAGAGACGTAACATGAATCAGTGGTTCACGATGAGGGGAGGGACGGGTCGAATCACTCCAGTAATCGCAGACACGACAGTCTGGAAGCGGACAGTTTTACATCAGGGTGCAAGACAAATAGGAATACGTCTCTGAGTAGAATTATTTTTGAGTAATGGTGATATTTTTGTGGTGAAAGTGAAACATCCTGTGGAGGCTGAGATTACAGTGAAAACAGACAAAATCAAGTCTGTCTTTGATGGAGAAAGGAGAGAGGAAAGAGGAATAATAACAAATAAAATATGCACACAAAAGAGGGTTGGCTGAAGAATCAAGTTCATATTCATATATTTTGTATTAGCAGCCAAAACAACAAGGCCACAGCTAACAACACATTTCCTGTGATTGCAGTTAATGGAAACATGAAGTGGTGACATTTAAATAATGTGTGAAATTTTGTTTTTGTCTGTTTTGAAAAAAACAAGAATATTTAAAGTTTGTGCTATTTGACCACGATTAAGGTGTTTTTAGTTTCCCAACCTGAACATCAGGCTCATTTTTGTCACATAAGCTGATCATCCTGACATAGTATGTGAACACACAACAACATACTGTAAGGAGTAAAGATTTACTGAAGTACTGAGACTGAACGCAAGTGAAACACAACCGAAAAGTATCAAACAGTGAATCTCAGAACAAAGTGAGGAAGGAATTTAAAGAAAGAAACTGTGAAGCAGCACGAAAGACGAGTGCAGGGTAACAGCAGGATGAGCCGCAGCGGAGAGAGAGGGAGCGACAACAAGCAGTGATGGGAACCTGGAGCAGAGGAGGACACAGCGATGTAAAGGAGAAAGGAAAGAATTAAGGAAGTGGAGGGATGAAAGACACAGAACAAGAGGAGGAGTAGTGTGCATGCATGTGTGGATGTATACGTGTGCGTGTGCGTGATCCTGTATGAGCCGTGTGGAGCGCCGGCTGCATGGCTGAGCAATTCCTGTCCAGTTGGCTGGTTGTGTGAGTGTGGACGGTAGGGGGTCCCAGGGAGAGCTTTGATCATTACCGAGTGTGACAGAAGAGTTCTGACAGAGAGGTAACCCCCCAACACACACACACACACACACACACACACACACACACACACACACACACACACACACACACGTACCAGCAACAACATCACCATGGCCACTAATGTTACTCCCTTACATGGGTTGAAGCAGAGATGCATCGGAGGGTGAAGGTGGAAGTCTGTCTGTTTATCAACGTTTTACACAATGGTAAATATTTAAAAAAAAAACAGCTGAAACTGATACGTCAGTGTCATTTAAACTCAAATTCTGACTTAACTTATTCTCAGGTTTAGCTTTGACCGACCTGTGAGGCTGAAACCTGACGCTGCAGTTCCTTTACTGACCACTAGAATGAAACTCAGTGTGCTCTAGTTTCGTAGACCAGGTGCAAGTTTTGTGTGCTCCTTTTTCCCACCTCCATCCCTTCTACCGGCGCAAGTGGGAAAGAGGTAGGGGCGAAAGCGTGGGTGGGTTTAACACAGTCGAGTCAGATCTTCACCAATCCTCTCCTCACCTTTAAATGCGCTGCGACCGAGGCGCGCTGCAATTTTGTCTTTATATTTTGACGACGAAGGAGACAGCGACTCCAGACAGCCGACAACTTGGTGACATGTGTGCACGGTGCACCCGTCAGCCAAACCACTTGAACCGCTTCTCCTTGCGCCTCAGCGCGCCTTGGTCTACCAAACTGACCGCTCGTTGTGTTGCTCTGCACAAAACCACCCTGCGCTGCGCCGGCAAACTAGAGCCCGATGAGTCAGTCCCCATAGACTCCCATGTTAAAATGTCCAACTTTACAGCAGAAATAAACATGCTTACAGCCTTGTGGGAAAAAAAAAATTGGTCTTTACAGCTAATTTCCTCCTCACCTGGGAGTTTAAGGGGTGGAGTCAGAGACAGTGTGCACCTAACTCTCAGCTTTAGAGACCTGCATTTGCATTTTGGGTGATGTAGGACCAAGTGAATCACAGAGGGGAAAAAAGAAGATGAACAAAAGATAAAGCTACAGCTGAATGACCGTTGGGTCAGAAAATCAAACAGCCTGTACGACTAGCACTCTTTAAAATAAATAAAATCTTTTACTCATCAAAAAAAGAAACCATTCACCTGCACAGAAAACCATCTGTTCTCTGTTGTTAACAGTTTGACTTAAAGACATTTTACACCAAGGAAATCTAAAAAAGTGTAAAGGAGCAGCATCAGGCATCAGATCGTCTCACATACACACACACGCACGCACACACACATTCACACTCTTTCTGTCCAATAATAGAACGTTAATTTCCCAATTTATTTTGTCTCTAGTTGCCAGTCTGCCAGTCCTTCAGGTGTTTTCATTCAGGTTCAGTTTTCTCAGACACTCCGTGAACTGGTAATTAGTTTCTCCTGGCGCTCTGTCTCAGAGCCAGTGTGTATGTGTGTGTGTGTGTGTGTGTGTGTGTGTGTGTGTGTGTGTGTGTGTGTGTGTGTGTGTGTGTCCCATCCAGACAGAAATCAATTTCAGGCAGAGATCTATCAGCTTTTGTAGCCAGCGATCCAATCATCAAATAATGCATCTGATATCACGCTGTCGAGGTGGTCTGTTCAGGGAATGATTCACTCTCTCTCTTTCTCTTGTTCACTTTCTCATTCTCTCTCTGACCGTCCAATTCCTCCCTCCACCACCCACACACCTGCAGTATCTCACACAGTGTGTCACACACACACACACACACAAACAGAGACACACACACAGCGAGCTGATGGATAGTATTTGGAAACACGACTTCACCTCCGTATCATCAGAGGAAAAACCCTCCTTCAGATTCCCTCACAGTGTCCGACATCGTCAGTCTGAGACGTTCTCAGATGCTGGGAGATATTTTCAGATCACAAGCGATTTACTTATTTTTCTCCTGAAACAACTCTGTCGGCCTCTGATTCACTTAGAGATGTTCTATGTTTCGCAGCATGTAGGTTTATTTTAAAGGTGAGAGCGGCTCTTCCACTCACTCCGATTTTAAACTCCCGCTGCTCCTGCCGCAGAGACGCTTGGTTCATTAAGACGACTGTCGATGCAGAAAATGTATATGTCTGCTTCTTGTATGATGGATGAAGAGGCCATGGTCTGAGAGGTAGACCTTCCCCAGTCTGTTGTGTGGTTAAAAATACACACATTCAGTTAGACCACAATTAACTTTCTACAGAACATGAAACCATGAGGTAGAGCTCAGCACAGAAATTACACAGCAAATAAATAATGAATCTTATTACAGCTTAAAGCAGATATCGGCGGAATGGTTTTGTTAATATAAGTCCTAAATTGTCCTATTTTCCGTCAGCAATCACTTACATGGAGTGTTTCAGCCGAAACACGAGTCTCTCCGTCACTCTGCTCTGCTGCAACCCGAGGAGAAAATTTTCCTTGTGGGATACAAGTGTTATCCAATGAGGAGAGAGAACGGCATGAAGGGCTGTGTGTGCAGCCAAGGGGTGCGCGTGAATGTGGTGACGTAGGGACGAGGACCAAAAGATGCATGACGAGGGCGGGGGCTGCTAACTCATGGTGCGTTCAAGGAAACTCGTACTTTGTGTTTTTCCTTCCTGTGAAGTCATATCAGTTCGATCTGGTACGAGTTCACGGGTCGGAAGTTATGAGTGGCCGTTATAGTGAACTTTCACAGACAACAGGATGGTAAAAACATGAGTTACAGGTTGCCTGGAACGTTACAAAGTCGTAGTCGTGACTTGAAGCTGTAACGTCCGGTTTCAAAAGCCTGCCTTGAACGCAGCATTAGCCAAAACGGTGGGACCGCTGATATCTGCTTTAATGAATTGCGTTCATTCACAATAAAGTGGTCGAGGTGAAAGTCCCTGATGAACTCAGATATGTAAAATCATTTTATTACAACATGGATTTTATTCAGTGATTTTTAATATGATTGAACTCAACTAAGTACATTTGTGAGGAAAACACACCGACTAAGAAGTCAGAAGATAAAATCAACAGAGTCAGTGAGACGGGCTGTAAACAACCCCCCCGCTTAGTCAAACTGCTCTGAGAGGGAAAATGAAGGTAAATGGGAAAATTACCCAAATTATCAACTGAGAGTCTCACTGATAGTGTTTCTGCTGCTCTTTGTAGAAACGCTGCTGCATTGCAGGTTCACTTACAACTGGGAGCAAAATGCTGCCATAACAGTCATAAGTACAAAACCCAGATACGGAGGATGCATCCGAATGAATCCAATTAATGTGACTCTACAGTTTGTGTCCAAATGAGAACATTTAACCACGACGGGCTGTAAATAAAGATGGACACGGCCTCTGTGACTCCGTCCACAGGTTTCTGAGGCTCAGAGTGAGATGCTCCACCGTTGCCGTCTTGGCAGCATTTGACTCCGCCCCCTAAACGCCCAGGTAACGATCTGATGAGAAAATTACTGTGGAGTTCATACTTCAGAGCATACACCCAGAGCAGTGGAACAGCAGCTTCAGGTTTCAGACCTGCAGGTCGACGGTTTAACTACTGGTCTGACTCATTTCTAACTGTGTGTGTGTGATACAGATCCATGTGCAGATAAAAGACCATGAAGGACGTTTCCTACAATAACAGCAAACAATTAAGAGAAATGATGGATGTGCTCTCTTTTGGTTTCTACTTCATGAAATATATTCTGCAAACATGTAAAACTTACACACAGACACACTCCGTCAGAGTACTTGAGAGACTCACACTTCACCCAGAGTGTGTTTTCATCCTTGTCCACTTGAGAGACAGAGAGAGAGAGAGAGAGAGAGAGACCATTTGAGGCCTGTGTATCCTACAACACACCTGCAGTTTGGCATCATGTGTATTTTTGTTTAGCATAACTGGTGTTTGTTTAACAGCTGTATTCACAGTACGTGACAGTATGCTAATTATAGTGTGTGTGTGTGTGTGTGTGTGTTTTGGGGGTTAAACATTGATGTCATAATGCATTGAGACAGAAAGCCTCTCCTACTGTGACGTTGTCATGGTTACCACATGAAGACACAATGCTGTAAATATCTCTATTTACCATCAGTTCACCACACACACACACACACACACACACACACACACACACACACCGGTGGAAATATGGTATGCACACATACATTCGCACCACTTTCTCTGTCTTTCTCACTTTTTTCCAAGTGTGGCACAAACATACATAGACACACATATGAACACACAACCATTTTCACATATATGTTCACACACAAATAGCCTACACACACACACACACGTCTCTGCACATCCGTCTAACAACAGTTACCTTCCTCTCCCACAACCTATTCACTCATTTACACATCCCTCCCTCTCTCGCTTCATTTGCTGCCCAACTCTCTCTCTCACCCCCCCCCCCCCCCCCCTCTCTCTCTATCTTGTGCAGGAGAAAGGTCATCTCTCACCAGGAGACTCACCAGCCTGTCAGAGCTGGGGGATGATGGAGCACAGCGCACTCTCAGGCAGCTACATTTAAACACCACGGATGTGCAAAAATGACAATTTCAGGTGAAATTATGCAAAACATTTTGCCGAAGCTTCAGTTTGGTTCAGTTTCACCTGTGGAACAACAAACATACTCATCAGAGACAGTAACACACCGACTGTCAACGTGGCCGACGTCACGTTTGACACGTTTGTTGTTTAATGCTGATGCAGACGTGTCATGTGAGGCTTGTTCAGATAAACTGACGGTGCAGAAAAACTAGAATGTTGAAACAGGACTTCCGGGTATGGCGGCGATCTGGTCGGTGGTGTAGAGAGCTCCCAGAACGGTCCAGCATTTCCCCTGCTTTAGAGTAATTACTGCGATCATATCTGTGATTTCTTATGGAGAAATACCAACTAAGAAACGCTAAGACCACAACGAGTCCAAATAGTGGGGAACGTTCAAACAAATCACTCACTCATCGAGAATAAAACATCCAGTCGAGGTCTAATAATCCTCCTGTCGGCCGCTGCTTTCAGTCTGCAGCTTCAGATAAGAAGGAAAAACTCAGGATTAGTTGAAGAAAACCTGCTCCCGACCAGGTTACGTAGGTTCACAGAGTCAGTTACCATCGTAACTGAATCCGAGCTTCAGTTACCTCTCTTTCTGAAACGGGCTGGAGTTACTCCTCTCTCCCTGGTTTGAGATACCTCCTTTTCTGGAACGGAAAACCCAGAGTTTCCCTCATTTCAGGGTTAACAAACTCAGAGTTTTCACTAAACCTGCTTTGTGAAACAGGCCCTTGAACAAGCAACATTTGTTTAAACAATAGTAAAATAGTAAAACAGGAAAAGTAAAACTTTCCTCTTCACAACTGCATTTGACTAAATTGTGTGTGTGTGTGTGTGTGTGTGTGTGTGTGTGTGTGTGTGTGTGTGTGTATGTGTGTGTGTGCATGTGTGTGTGTATATCAATGTGTCCCCTGAGCATTTATGTAGACGTGTATGTGATATTGTTTTGATGTTGCTTTGCTTTGTCTTTAAATTTGCACTTATTTAAATTATTTGCACTATTATTGCATTGTACTATAATTGTTTAACTATTGTAAAGCGCATTGAGTTTGCCCTGTGCATGAAACGTGCTTTATAAATAAAATTGAATTGAATTGAATTGAATAAACATAAACAAGCTAAAAAATGTTACCCTAAACAAGTTAACGTTAGCCTGAAAAAGTCCACATGACCCCAACCAAAATTAGCCTAATCCTGGCCCAAACAAACATAAAAACAAACAAACACTGCAGGCCCAAACAAACAAACAAACACTAGCCTAAACAACTAAACATTAGAAGTGAATGTTAGTCCAAACACTCCCAGTGTTTTCAAAATAAAACAGGATCAGCAGTGACCATCCTGTAGACGAGGGCCAAAATGAAGCAAGAGACAGATTTTTGAGACGGATGTAAACAAAGCAGCGTGGACGTGATCTGGGTTTCCTCTAACTCTGCTGTGCTGCCCTCAGACATGTAACAAAGCTTCCTAATGAAAAAAGGAAATAATTCAATAACAGTGGTGAGATGAGGCTGAAGCTCCGAGCATCAGTGAGCGTCCTCCATAGTCAAGACAGTTCCCCCTCTTTCTGTCATCCTGCTTCTTTTTTTTCCCCAACTCGTCCTTGTCTGTCACTTGTTTCATCTCTTCAGCAGAGACTCAGACACTTAATGTAATTCTGTGTCACTAAATGTAGGCCTACATCTGCTGATTGTGCTCTGTGAACAGCATTTTTAAGAGAGTTTCTTTCATGTGTCTGTGTCGGTGTAAACAACAGAATGTGAAGCAGCAAACCTGCACAGACCATTACACTCACTCAGCCAAACACAAACGCCACAGAGAGAAGAAGAAGAAGAAGAAGAGAGAAGGACCTTGAGTCGGAGCGGGAATAAGAAGAATAAAAAGATGAATTTGAAGGAGAATTTGATTCCCTCAGACAACTCCAAGGAGACTGACACAGGTGGAATATGAATGAGGAAAGTGTGTAGGCGTGTGCGTGCGTGTGTGAGGGGTGGTTGGAGTGGGGGTGGTGGTGGTGGTGGCAGAGAGACCCACAGAGTGAAAGAAGAAAGAGACAACGAGAAAGAGAGAAACGCCGGTGAGAAGAAGAGAGGACAAAAAAGTGGAGGAAACGAGGGGAAGGAGGGTCAAAGAGCCTGAAAGAGAAACAGATGAAAGGCGGGAGAGACAGACTGTTAAGCTAATGGCAGAGGACAATAAGCGAGAGACAAAAGGAAATGATAGATAAAAGAAACAGAAATTGTGCGGGCATTACGGAGATAGGGAGAGAGGGAAGGTCATGGAGGAAAAGCAGGATGTCATCATCACGCACAACAGCTGCTGCTGCTACTGATGAGAAACAGTAAAGCTGAACACAGTAGTACATATGCAAAGATACAAACATGATGCTAAAAACACCTTCATTAACTCGACGTGCTGCAAAAATTCAAAACACACAAAAAAGTGATGGGATGGGGCGCTTTAATTCAATTCTTCTGAACTTAAGAAGTCGTGAAGACGGCAACCTGTTATTATTGTCTGAAAATGAAGTGAGTTTGTTTGCAAATTGCTAATAGTCTGTTAGCTTAGGTCCCTCACTTTATTTTGTGCCCCCATGAAACAATTCTGTTGTGTTGTAAATGTTTGCAGATCATCTTTGCAGCCACCATACGAGACAGTCAGATGGAAATGCAAAGATGAGGAGGGCAAGAGGCAGACAGGAAGAAGAAGGGGTCAACAGATGAAGAGAGGGTAATATCACAGGGGGTAATGAGAAATAAAAGGGGGGAGATTAAAGAGGGAAAAAATGGTCAGATTAGAAGAGAGCGGCAGGTGAGATGACGGGAGAACAGGAACAAAAGCACGAGACGGAAAGAAAACGGCAGACAGATTAGAATAAGAATGAGAGAGAGAGAGAGAAAAATGGCAGACAATCAGGAAGAGAGTGAGACTGACAAGATCAACGGGAGGGTGGGGGGGAGGAAGTTGGTCTGTGGATCAAACCAGTCTCAGAGATCATTTGACAAGAGATGAAAAAAGGAGATGAGGAACGAAACAGTGCAGACGAACGGAGCGGAAAGAAGAAGAGGAATAAGAAGAAGAAGAAGAAGAAGAATGCCAACGAGTGGTTCAGGTGATGAGATGAAAGAACAAGGAGAGAAAAAAAAACAGTGGTGGAAGACTTAAGCACCTGTGGTGTCACCTTTGTTAGTGCATGACGCCACCGCTCTGCAACATTGTGAATGAGCTGCCTCCAATCCCCAAATTTCATCTCAACTATATTTAGCCGTGTGTGGTTTTGTTTTTGTTATTAAAAGGCTCACTTTCGCCGTGGGGGAGACAAACACAGTAACACAGGCAGGACTGAGGATGAAAGCCAACACAGAGGCAAACATTTCACTCCGTGTCACAAACCAGTTTTGATTATCTGACCTAATAACACGCAACACGAGTGTCGGGAAGAAGCTTTGATCACAGGTCTAATCTGACATCATCCCCGTCTTTGAGTTTCAGCGGTGATATGCGCTGCATTTCATCATCAATAAATCATGACCTCACTCATTCTGAGACTTTACAGTAATCGCTCCACAAAACATCAACAGCAGAAACAGTTAGACGATTATAAACACGTCAGGACTAAGAGTCTAAATGCGATTGTTATATCAAAGAGAGGTTTTCGTTTCCTGCAACAACAAGAAAGCTGAAATCAGCAAAACAGGTGAACCTCCTCCTGGTCGTCTGCCACCTCCACTCAGAATAGTTTCAGTTTAAATGGTGCTGCACAATTAATCGCAGTGTAATCGAAATCGCAATGTGGCCAAGTGCAATATCCAATTCATAAGAGCAGCAATCATTTCTGCTTGAAGGTAAAACGTATTGTGTTTTATCATCACCATCAGTGTTGTGTTGCTACAGAGACGCCCTGGACAACAAAACATATTCTCAATACGTAAAGAGACATGTTTGTTTGTTGTAAGACCAAACAAGCATGACGTCATTGATTTTATCCTTTTTTGCGGGAATCAACAAAATTATTATTCATGCTGAAATCTAAATATTTGCCATATATTGTGTATTTATTTTTTATCTTTTTTTAATTAATGCAGGATTTTATTTTGTACGTTTTTATTCTATCTGAATGTTGCTGATGTTTTGCACTGCTTTTAATCTAGGAGCACACAATTTCATCTCATGTACACTGTACAAGAAATGACAAATAAATAACCTTTGACCTTTGACCTTTGATATAATCACAATATGTTGTGTACCATTCTGCCATCATTGTAAACATAGAACTTTTTTTTTCTGTTTGTTACAATTAGTCTGTCGCAAAATGCTATTTTGCCTGGACTATAACCCTAACTCCAACCCCAACTCTAAACCCCAATACAGTAATACAGTAGCAAATTTGTAATTTATTTATTTAAAAGTCAGGACAGTGCACATTAATAAAAACATGTACCGCAGTACCTGTAAATATGCCAGATTGTAGCCGTAAACATATTTCCCCAACTAGGATTTCTCACCTCATAGAAATGATGTATGGTGGAAAAACATTCTGTTACAATTAGTCTGTCGTAAAGAGCTATTTTGCCTGGACTACAACATATTGATGAGACAGATGACCTGAAACCATGAGAGCCAAACTAAGTCTGGACGTGGTCTGGCCTTGAACCACTGACCCACTGAGTCACAGCCAGCGTCTCATCACACCATCCCAAAGGTGTGAAGGATGTGTCAGTGTCAGCAGATATCAACATAGCACATGTTGGTAAAAGCCGACAGTTGACTGTCAAAACGCATCTTCAACATATCTGTGTCTCTATCTGGGCTCAGTGAATTACTGTGACTCACATGTACGGTGTCACATGTACCGGCCGCAACATCAAAGTGACACAACAAAACAACAGTTTGTTCTTCAGCTGCTGTTGATGAGAAAAAAACTTCACTCGAGACTTTCAGGTTTTTCTTCGATCGGCTTCTTTTATGTGATGTTTTATGGGTCGTGCAAGTTTTCTAACCCCGAGGCCTGCAAAATCCATTCAGTGTCTTTAATACGATTTCAAAGATCCATAGTCATCAATCTTAAAATGAGCCTGCCTCTAAATTTCTGAAAAATTGACTTTTTGAAAATGCAGCAAACAGCAGCAGCAGAGAGAAGGTGTCGACCTCTGCAGACACACAAAGGAGCAGCTCATCACTCTTCTCACCAATTCAATTTAGGAGACAGCAGGAGAAAGACTTCTCTTACTTCCCATTCATTTAACATTTGCTAAGGATGAATTCTGCTGATAACTATATGATTATGAGCTCTCCACACAGCGGCCTGTCTGCGCTGTAGCACAGTGAAGGTCACTCACTTTTCTCCAACAAACACTCACATCAGTCCCGTCACTGTGCACAGGCCACCAAGCAGTCATTCAAGAGGCAGTGATACTGTCACGGAAGCAGAGTTTACAACCACATCTACTGTATGTCTGCTACTGCTACCAGTGCACCTCAAAAACCTGTTTATCGATTATTGTAGGAAGCTCTGGCCGTGCTCCACAGAACCACTGATTATTTCACATCCATGAAGCACTTTAAGATGCTATCACTGTTTTATCATGAGAAACAGGGAGGAAACCACAGGACACATGTAACGTTACAGATTTAGGCGTGCAGCTTCAGTGGAGACACAGATGTTCAGACATAGATGAGCTTTAATGTTCCCTGGATCTCCACCTGACAGATGAACATATTTCCTCATGTGCATGACAGGATTTACAACATTCATCTTCATCAAACCTTTTGCTGACAGTCTGATGCTTTAGTGTTCAGTTTTACATTTAATGTTTGGATTCACTTAATCTGATTCTCTGTTCATGTGTTACCACCTGCGTATCTGGGCCCCAGAGTTGAAACGTTATTGATGAGTTAGAATCCGCAGATCTTATCTCCACATGTGCCCGTTTTCACTGAAGATGATCCGTGTAGTGGAGTAGAAAGGACACTATCTCCCCTGAAATGTAGCAGTGAAATAAACATAAAGAACCTCAAAATAATACTTGCTTAGCCTACTGAAGACAAAGAGGGTGTCTGAGATAAAAGACTTAGCCACTACAGACACACACAAAAAAATTCACATAATAAACAGCAACATCAAACAAATCTACAGCTACATAATCCTCCACTGTCTGACTGAGCTCCAGCGTAACATTAGATCACATCATAACTTACAAGGTGAGAGGCGGCTCTCAAGAACCTACCGCTGCCCCGGCGTCCTGGCTCTCATCTCGGTGGCATCACGACAAAAACGCGCCCCATAAGACTACACAAATATACACATTGCAAAATCGTATACGATAAATGACATTAACCACTTAGCAAAACAGCAGAAAAGCGACCAGACTCAGGGCTTCAGCTGGAAGCTAGCTTACAGGGGACAGAAAAAAGGGTGAGTCCAAAACACAGGATGTTATAAAAGCTTTTCAACTGCTATGCAGCAGACTGTGATGGTGGTTTGCAGAGAGTAATGAGACAGTCAGTGGTACAAATACATCTTCAGCCTTGTTAGCGATGAGTTACTAACTACAACTACAGCAGCTTCACCAACCAGCCTTGTGGGTAGTAGTAGGCTATAATAAATCCTGCCCACATTGGTGAGTGAATGTCATTTTGCGCCAAGACAAATAATTTATGACAAGTTTCACTCCCGGAGTCAAACAGCGCAGCTGCAACAGAGACGGAGGCTTGTCTTGCTGATGAGAAAGCTGAAGGTGTCGTCTGTGATGACTGGTGGGAAAACTCACAGTCTTCTCAAAACAGAAACCTGGGCTCACTCAAGTCAGATCTTTTCCCCTCTGGTTTCCTTTGGAATAAAGAATCACAGTCACATTGATAAACATGAGCTGCTGTTTGTGTCTCCTCAGGTTGTTACGTCGAGCTTCCACTTGGGCCTGAAAAGAGTCGGCTCTGTTTTCATCCTCTCACTAAATCCCAGCGTCTATTTTGATTAAACTCTTGTTGAGAAACTCAGAGCAGGTAAAAGAAAAAGAAGAAAAGGTTTTGTGTAAACAATAAAGAAGTGTCTTTGTCATTGGGACATCTGGTTAGTGCCGACTTGATCTCTGTTTCATTCCATGTTCGGTGCACTGCAAATAGCATTTTCCTTCACCAAACTCTTGTCAGCTCTTCGTTGAGTCCAAGTGAATAGGAAGAGTAGGAATTGGAATTGGCCCCATGTGCCACATACACATACAGTAGCCTAGCTAATCCACAAGAACGCCATGGAGGGAACCATCAACAACCAGGTCACTGCTCTGACATCTGTTGATGTAACGGAGGTCCGCGGGTATAGCCACTAACAGTCACGAGGGACCAGTGAGGTGAAGTGACGACTTGTGGCAGTTGGCGATACTGAAGTTAAACTCACTCACCCAGAAAAGACGTGCAAACCTGACTACCACTGTGGTCACTGACCTCTTGGCGAAACGGTTTGCATCATGTAAAACAGATTAGGGATGCACCGATATGAAAATTTTGGCCGATACCGATGTCCGATATGAATTTTTCTGTTATGGCCGATAATCGATATTTACCGATATTGATTTGTTGTTGTTTTTTTAAGTTTCTACAGACTGAAAATCATGCAAACTTTTTTCAAAATTTTTGAATGTCTTCCTTTATTTTCAGAATGTATTTTACTTCCAAATAACAAGGTTACAGGCTACACATGGCCAAATCCCCCTCCCCTCCCCCTCCTTCTCCCTCTCCCGAAACAGCAACTAGACGGATATACATCGGTTGTGCATATCGGCCCAATTTTACTCATCCGATACCGATACCGATATGTTAAAAAATGACGAACATCGGCCGATACCGATATTAATGCCGATATATCGTGCATCCCTAAAACAGATCATATCCACCTTTATTCTATAGTAAAGGGCCTACTGTATGTCACTCTGTACTGCATTCCCCTTATTGGCAACACATCCCGTGAGAAGACCAAAACCAACAAATTGTTCGTTGGCTTAACAAAACCCTCGAACCTCCCGATGCCAACTGAAGCTCCGACAACAGTTGCTGAAGAAGACAAAACAGGATACAAACATATAGTTTTAGTTTAAATAAAAGGCTCATTAATACAACAGCTGCTCACTGTTGTTGTTGGCAAACATGACTCCATTAGGAATAAATAGAACATTTGTTATTTGTATTGTTGCCATGTTGAATGGATCCACATCTGGTGCTGTGGTGAATATTTACAGCAGCAGGACGGTGGGACGGAGAGACGAAGGGAGAGAGTGATGGAGACGCCGAGGGAGGAGGGCAGGGTGGGGTGAGGGGGGGGGGGGGTAGCATGGGGAGATGGAGGAGGAGTGGAGGGCGAGTAAAGGGAGTAACGGTCGTCTCCATGGTGAAGCAGTGGTCGTCATGGTTACCCACAGAGCCCGGGTCAGCGGCTCCAGGAATGTGCATGCTGTTTGCACACACACACACACACACACACACACTAGTCATTATATGCTACCCCTCTGTTGTGTGTGTGTGTGTGTGTGATGACAGATGAGCCCCGTTGTCACAGTCACCGAGGGGTGTGAATGTCTACTCTTCAGGAGGTAAGGAACGAGGTGTGTGCGTTTTGAGTTTGTGTCAGAATGAGAAAGAGGCGCTGAGTGTGTGTTAGTTCATCTTCTTTTACTTCCTTTTCGGACACACACGGTGTGGGTGTGTGTGTTGCCATGTGTGTCTTTTGTTTGAGTGTGTAGGTGTGTGTGGCCGGGGTCAAATAGGTTCATAGCGAGGAGGGGTGACAAGACAACTGTCACTTAACTGAAGCTGCCACATGCAGGCGCCTGGCTGCCTGCGCGCACATCTGTGTGTGTGTGTGTGTGTGTTTAACACAGCAAGGAGCGCAAGTTAACCAACACGCACTGCTGTGCTGCCATTTCTGTATCACAAAACATCCAAATCTTCTTGTGAGTGGTGGTTTAGGACACACACTCGCACACACAGAGACACACAAACACACGTCTCCACCTCCAGACACGCTCACCCGAGCACAAAATCAGAAGTTGAAGCAAGAAATTCACTCACTATTTTCCCAGTGTCTTTCCACTACATTTAGGTCTGAACTGTGACTCACATGGTTACCATGACACACAGGCACGCTACAGACATGCCACACACACACACGCCACAGCACACTGCTCTAAAATGCTCTAATGTGTTTGGATGCATGTGGCTGTTTGTGTCTCACTGATGAACCAGCGTGGCCACCTGCTCTGAAGCCCCTGAACGCACTGAGCTGTGCGACGTCTCCAAATGCAGCTGAGACACAGGACGACACACACACAAACACACACACACACTGACACACACCCACTTCCACAAAACACTGTGATATGCTCAGTTTTCACACGTGAGTAACAACAGGATAAGTGTATGATAAATGTGCTCACGCCTAATTGGCTAATTATAGGCATGTTAACTCCCGAATGTCAGTTCTAGCTTGCAAATAGTAGCGTGTCACCATGGCAGCATTAACATTAGCATGAGACAAAGTTCCAACACATTTGCAGTTTATCAGCATGTGCACATAATACCAGCTGAGTCGAGGTCTAACTGGACAGGGATAAACCTAAAACATCCTCATGTAGCCTACAGAAATATATGGCACAACCGGCACATACAGTACATGTCCCTATCATGAGTGATGTCTTCATATTTGTCTCTCTAGAGAGGGCATATCACATTAATTCATCCTCTGGATGTTTGATGATATAGGTCAATAATGTACAAAGAATACTAAGTGTAGTCTCATTAAAATGTCTTAGTGATCAATTTTTATATTGTATTGGATGTTGTCGCCATATGTGTTACTAATATATATAGATAGTCTAGTGGGAAGAGGGGGGTATCATGCACCCCCCGGAAATATACTTTAAACCAGTGTTTCTAGATTGGAAAAAATGTGTAGAAAATGGTGAGCTATGTTAAAAAGTTGTCAAAATGTCCCTTGTATCATTTTTATGCAAATTAGTACCGCCATTATTGAAAAAACCTAATTTGACTATATCTCAGCCAATATTGGAGATATCGGAACAAATAAGGTGTCTAGACCCATGTTTTGAGGGTCAGAGATCACAATAAAACTATTTATAAAGTGATCACATGTTGGTGGCATGTTGGTAAGCAAACCTAACCCTTTTACCAATTACAAGACGCCAGTATTGGAGATACCAAATAAGGTGTCTAGACAGAGGTTGTTGTGTGTTTAACCATGGTTTATTTGGATCAAACATCATAATAGAACTCTTGTTGATGTGACCACTCTTCTCTTTCCCATGCCAGATAAACAGTCAAGTAAATGGTTCTCCACTATGCATCACTCATCACCGTTTTCACTGAATTCATCAAAGAGTTAAACTCATCCTCTCCTTCCTCTTTCTCCTCCTCTTCCTGTTCATGCTCTCCAGTGTCATGGGGATCAACCAGTCAAGTTGGTAGGATAGGACCACAGGACCACACCGGTTTCAACACTCCTTCATCAGTCTTCATCCATCCCTGACCCTCATCATAGGGTTTTGGTTTTTCCAGAATAGGTTCATCAGCTCGCCAGTACAAGGTGACACGGTAGTTGTCATGTCGGGCATGTGGCTTCAGAGCAGAGTGGCATGGAGGAAGGCCAGCCAGGTCAACCTTAGACTTGCAAGTGAGTTTCTTGTCCTCCCCCACCATGTTGCATAGCAACTTGACACAGACAAGGGCGTCTGTGGCTCAGGAGGTAGAGCGGGTTGTCCACTAACCAGAAGGTTGATGGTTCGAATGTGTGTGAATGCTTAGTTTCCTGCACTATGCTCAGTGCTGTATGAATGTGTGTGAAAGGGTGAATGCGACCATTACAGTGTAAAGCGCTTTGAGTGGTCCAAGTGACTAGAAAAGCGCTATATACTGTAAGTGCAAGTCCATTTACCATTTAACGTCCACTGAAGACTCACAACTCTGTCCAGACATCAGACAGGTGAATTGCTCCAACTGCCTCAGCATCTCAGGCTTAACACTCTAGCAGTCACTGAGTTGACTGAATATGTGAAACCTGAGATTCTTCTTCAACCCCACCTTCCTTCTCCCTTTGATGGCACTGGTACAGTCTTCTCCACTGAGCACATAACCAAGAAGAGTGGTGAGGTAGCCTTCTTCTAGGGATTCTGCAATACTGCTACTGCCTGGTTTCTGGTGCACCTGTCCCCATTGATGTTTAGATGGAAGTGTTACAGTACGAGCAGAAGCTGTAGGCAAGGCTGCTAAAGCTGACTCCATCAGACCCCTACAGGGTGAAGATCCAGGAAGCTTCTTTAACCCAACACCAACAACTTACAGAATCCCTGGGAGAAGAGTACCGCACCACTCTTCTTGGGTTCTGTGTGTTCAGTGGAGAAGACTGTACCAGTGCCAAGTATATTGTTTTTGGCTTTTTCATGCCTTTATTTGACAGTACAGTTGAAAGAGACAGGAAATAGGGAGGGAGAGAGAGGGGGAAAGACACGCAGGAATGGGCCATCTGATGCAGGATTCAAACCAGGGCCACCTGCATGAAGACTATAGCCTCATATGGTGCGCCAGCGTAACCCACTGCGCCACTCAGTGCCCTGGAAGGTGGCTCCTTGAAGAAAATCCCAGGTTTCACATATTCAGTCAACTCAGTGACTGCTAGAGTGTCAAGCCTGAGATGCTGAGGCAGTTGGAGCAACTCACCTGTCTGATGTCTGGACAGAGTTGTGAGTCTTCAGTGGATGTTGTCTGTGCCAAGTGTTGCTATGCAACATGGTGGGGGAGGACAAGAAACTCACTTGCAAGTCTAAGGTTGACCTGGCTGGCCTTCCTCCGTGCCACTCTGCTCTGAAGCCACATGCCCGACATGACAACTACCGTGTTACCTTGTACTAGCGAGCTGATGAACCTATTCTGGAAAAACCAAAACCCTATGATGAGGGTCAGGGATGGATGAAGACTGATGAAGAAGTGTTGAAACCGGTGTGGTCCTGTGGTCCTATCCTACCAACTTGACTGGTTGATCCCCATGAAACTGGAGAGCATGAACAGGAAGAGGAGGAGAAAGAGGAAGGAGAGGATGAGTTTAACTCTGATGATTTCAGTAAAAACGATGATGAGTGATGCATAGTGGAGAACCATTGACTTGACTGTTTATCTGGCATGGGAAAGAGAAGAGTGGTCACATCAACAAGAGTTCTATTATGATGTTTGATCCAAATAAACCATGGTTAAACACACAACAACCTCTGTCTAGACACCTTATTTGGTATCTCCAATACTGGCGTCTTGTAATTGGTAAAAGGGTTAGGTTTGCTTACCAACATGCCACCAACATGTGATCACTTTATAAATAGTTTTATTGTGATCTCTGACCCTCAAAACATGGGTCTAGACCCCTTATTTGTTCCGATATCTCCCATATTGGCTGAGATATAGTCAAATTAGGTTTTTTCAATAATGGCGGTACTAATTTGCATAAAAATGATACAAGGGACATTTTGACAACTTTTTAACATAGCTCACCATTTTCTACACATTTTTTCCAATCTAGAAACACTGGTTTAAAGTATATTTCCGGGGGGTGCATGATACCCCCCTCTTCCCACTAGACTAAGAAGCATGTTTATAAAAACAACTTATTAATTTCTTATTGATTTTAATGCTTATCTGAGCCATTTTGACCCTGTAATATAATGTATACACATTCTATGATTCATTGAAAGGCTGATCCTTATATTAGTAAGTGAAGAAATTCCAATAACCAATCAATCGGCCAGTATTCCTAAATAAAAACAGTTTTTTTTGCAATGACCCCTGAAATATTGTTCAAACATTTCCAGTAAATGTGTATTTGACGGTTCAACATTTTACTGTCTGACAATAAATATTCGTTATTATTCAAAATGGCCTCAGTGCAGCACTGGAGGAGAAAGTTTGTAGTTCGCCGGCAAGGTTTGACACCACAAAAAGTTTTCTGCCCAAATGTTATAGCTTTTATGAAGAGGTGTAATGACGCCAGAGGAGGAGGAGGGTTGCCGCAGCTGCTGCTGCTCCTGCTCCTGTCTCCAGGTAAAAAGCTGCAGATTGTTGCTGAGTGACACATGAACAGCTCAGTGATGAGCCCGACAATTACCAGTGATTGAGCTCTGTCACGGACGTTCACCCAACTGATGAAGACCCTGCTGTCTGAGCTGTCGGCGGGCGGGGAGTTGAAAAAGAAGGAGAATGTCCCTTTAGTACATTATCTTTCCATGTTCTGCCTGTGCCCTGGAAAATCAGTTCATCTACACTAACAGGTTTCATGACCCGGGGGCAAAACAGACCTATTGAAGAGGCTTTCTGAAAGGTCATAAATCCACAGAAGTCCACAGAGGGAGTGCAGCAGGTCCCCCACTTCCTGGATAGTCTTATGTAGGTCTGAGGTGTTTTGAAGGTCACTGACGATGCACAGAACGGCTGCTGGAGTCAGTCTCAGCACCAGCACTAGGCACCAACGCTACGCAGGCTTCTGCCCTTTGCAGCTCTGACTAAACAATCAGGAGGGATTTCTCCTCCAATAAGTGTTCAAGTGTTGTATTGTTCACTCACTCTTGCCTTGGTTTCACACATCACTGAAATGATTTTAAAAAACAGCCGCAGAGCAAGAGAGAAAAAATACACAAAGTGAGCATTAAGCTGTTATAAAAATGATCAGAGATTCAATTTACAGTTTTCTTACTGAAAGACACAGTTTAACGATAAAAGAGTGATATGATGCTTCATGCGATTTTCATCTAAAAGTTCTCACTGTTTCTTCTTTGTGACAGTGTGTCATGAATCCATATTGTATTTTCCTTAACACCTGAACCAGATGCTCCATTTCATATCACCACCTGAAGACTGATATTCAATATATAAAGAATCCGGGACTGAGCAGGAGGCTGTTGAGGGCTGAAGGGGGTGCGGTTGCATTATGCGCACTTTATTAAACTAAAAAAACAAAATAATAGATGTGTCATTTTCTCTTTAACATGTTTTCATCTCCTCTGGCTTCCAGGTGGAAAATCCCTGCACCAGCCTTTATAATAACAACCTTTATTTATAGAGCGCTTTTTAAAACAACGTTTCAAAGTGCTTTACAAGTTAGCAGAAGAGCGAAAGTCACAGAAACACAGAAAATAAAAGGAAGAGGCTATCGGATAAAAGTAAGAAGGGATTTAAAACTGATAACTGACCAGTCCAGAGCCTTGGGGCCCTGACAGCAAATGCCTTTATCAGTGGCTAACACAGTGTCAGCAGCTGTACTCATGCTAATTCTTACTCCCCGTATTAACAAGGTTTCAGGTTTATTTAGCCCCACCTAAGATTGGTTCTTCAGGTCTGTGACTTATGAAACCCTGACTGGGTGAATCTGTCACTGTAGCCTCGAAAACCAGCCTCTCGCGGAAATGCATTTCATTTCATTTCGACGGAGAGTCTGGCCTCATCACCCCTGCAAGCGTTTGGGGTGGGCGGGAGTAGTAGCGTTGACAGACAACCCCATTCAGCCAATCAGAAAATTGGTGTAGTGACGGGGCTTTGCACCAGCCGGTCCCTGATTGGCCAACGTGTTGCGTTGATCACAGCGGTGACACTGATTGGCTCGGCCTTCTGAGGGTTTCAGGCCAAACGCTTACAGCAGGAATGAGGCCAGACTGTCAGACTGAATGCATTTCCGCGAGAGGCTGCTTTACGAGGCTAAGTTCACTGCTGTTCATGGTGGAAACATTCAGTCATGGTGCTCATGATTATTTCATTATTCCATATTGTTGACTTTCTGCATTTAGGACTTGATTTATCATCTTTTATTTATCGTTCTCTCACATCAGCCGCCCATGTTCATATAAAATCTACCAAACACGCTGTAAACACATTGTGACACAATCTGTCTGTGATCACAGACATCATGTTATGTTAAAAACACCTTGTTTTTTAACCTGAGTTCACATTCTAGCATTAGCACAAACTTAAACTTGAACCCTCACCGTGTTGACATTGACCCTGCTCTGACACGCGACTCTGTGGCCCTAAAGATGACCTTTGACCCTTGTGACATCATTCATCTTCAAACTCAACCCCTCAAGCATGTAGTGAAAGGCCTTTGAGGGGCCTGAATGGACCTCCCACTTCACCTCTATTGTGGTTCTATTCAGCGTTGATGGGGCCTCTCAATGGCGCTTCGGGCCCCATCTGAGAAAGCATTGGACCACGTTGCATGATGGGCACTGAAACGAACTAAATACATCAACACAGACATCAAGAGTGTCTCTGAAAACACCCTGGTTGCTATATAAAGCCATTCGAGGTTCTGTCAATTATATTTTACAATCCAAATGTATCTTGTGGCGCCGAGATGGCCCCTCTGCATTTATAGGGTCAAGCCGCCTGCGTTCATCCACATTGTTAATTATCAAACATGTCAAGCATGATTTCCACAGTGTTTGAACTGAAAGGGAAAGTCAGGAATTTTAGTCAAACGTCACTTGTGGCGCCAGGATCACTCCTCCTGACCTTTGTCCTCTTTAGACACAAGATATATCAACTTTTCAGCTTTATATGATTATTCACAGTTGTTTGGAGAGTATGACTCTCATGTCACTGAACCTAACAGTAATACCGATAGATTTGTCTGTGATCACTGGGCCACAATTTGAGCTGGTAACACAAAACCAAACCAGGGCAGGTCTAAACTGAGGAGGACTCAACTTCAACTTTATTAATGTCCCAAGGGGCAATTCGTTTTGCAGAAAGACAAGAACAGACACATAAAATGACACGTACCCAAGTACAGAGATACAATAATGGTGGTCAGCTGTACGTGGAGACACAACCGCAAAATCAATAATGAAGGATGATGAATGGCAATGTTAATATTAAAGATATACAAATATTATGTGCGGAAGAACACTAACTCTGCCAGGTAAGGGCTTACTAACTCCACCCCTCGCCAGAATTTAAAATGTAGATGGCTGTGGGGATAAAGAAATGCTTATAACAAGGGGGAACCTAAACCTGGGGCCAGAGCGCAAAGTCTGAAATTCAGTGAACAGGGGGTGGGTAGCATCTGACAGGATGCTGCTGGCCTTCCTCCACCACCTGTCTGGTGAACAGATCAGACCGTGTGCTCTGCTGTACTCCCAATACCGTGTGACTCATCTTCACTATTTTAGTGAGTGAATTTTTAGACTTGAGGTTGAGGTTACCATACCAGCACATCAATGAGAAAGTAAGTACAAACTCACAGTACCAATGCAAAATTTAAAAAAAAGAAAAAAAGGTCATGAGGGACCCGTCCACTTGCAAGAATGACAGTTTCCACAAGCAGAACAAGTATTGCTGACCAATCTTACATAGCATGTCAGTATTATAAAATTCAGGTTCTTGTCAAGAGTCACCAGGTAATTGACCCTTGGCGTAAGCCCCGCCCCCTTGGTTACTGTTGCTACGCCGGGCAAGCTGTCACTCCCAGCCATGCTCCTGGCAATATTTGGTATCGATTTCAAAGGAAATATCAGCAAATTTCTGGATAAACTGTTCTGAGATAATAGAGAGAAGAAGTCACAAAGATCATTCATAGTTTTCAGTGACGTGACTCGCGCAGGAGGATAAAACATCTGTTCAACGACACGACTGGACAATGTACAGAGCATCAGTAAGGGCTGGTCATTTTACCGTCTATCAACCCACCACGAAGAAGGAGGTCATCTCACTGGTTGTCAAACTGCAAGTTTTTGGGCGATTGTGAACCACATACAGCTTTCGCTGCTGTTTTTTTTCTCCCACCGCTGTATCAGTCAGTGAAAGCAGTCCCTGCCTGGAGGATCCCTCACCTAAAAGCCCAGGTAAAAGCCCCAAAAGTACAGCTGTCATTTCAGAGGTGAACATATGGTTATCCCCATATTTACACTTGCTCAAGTTGAAGAAAAAATGCAGCTTGTATCTGAACATCTCTATATTGCTGCTGCCGCCGCCGCCGTCGCCACCGTAGTAGTAGCATCAACAACGACAATATTCCATTAAAAAATAAACCAACGCCGTGAATTTTTGCATGTTAATTGTTCATTAAAAATATCGATACGGTGAATATCGAATATCGATACGGTATCGTCAAATAAAATATTGCGATATTTAAGTGTATCGATTTTTTCTTACACTCCTACTCTGATGGCTGCGGCCACTGAATTGGGACACAGCTACAGTGTTGTAAGAGATGCTTGTTATTCTTGCTTCCAACTTCCATCCATTCATTTGCAGGGCCAGACATCCCTCTCTCCAGCAGCTCCTTCCAGCTCCTGAGGTGTTCCCACGTCATTCCCAGGCCAGATGGGACATGTAATCCCTTCTGAGTGCTGGGTCTACCCTGGGGTCCTTTCCCAATTGGACAGGGTCTGAAAACCCTATCAAGGAAGTTGCCTGGGAGGCATCCTGATCCAGTGCCCGAACCACCTCAATTGGAGTCTTTTGTCTTGAGAAGCGACAACTCTCCTCCGAGCTACTCACCCTGTCTCTGAGGCTGAGCCCAGACTCCCTGCAGAGGAACCGTTTCAGCTGCTTGTACCCACCAGCTCATTCCTTTGGTCACAACAAATTCACTTTTTTCCAGATTCTACATTGAACCTCAGCCTCTTATCCGCCCTTAGTTCACCTGTAAGCTGTGTGTAGAACAGATGCAGCTGTTAGTGAGTGATCAACTAACCAATCAGAAAGAAAGGCAGGTGGAGGAGTGATGAAGCCTTTACAGACAGTTTGGACAGATACATGAAGAATAGTTTGAGTCCGTTTTCTGGCCAGTGAACAGAGGAGTTGCAGATAAGAAGAAGAGTCATTTCCATCCTGGTATAGAAGCAGAAAATGTTGCTTTGGCAGAGTTCAAATGCTTTGTTGCTCTTTAGTGCTCAGTCCAGAGCAGCCAGTCCAGTCTGGGCCAAAATCCTCTAATTACAAACAGTGCGGTCTGGTGCCAGAACGCAGACTGGCACTCATCGTGCCAAACAGTGTAAGCGCCCACATTTTGGCCTTTGTAGTATTACGTGGCAGCCATCTTAGCTCTAAAGTCCTGCTCTGTGGATGTTGCTCAGTAACTTGTGTCTGTGTGCCAGCTGGCAGCGTGCAGAGCCACACATCCAACCGTGGAGATGTTATGGAGGAAAACACTGTGTGTGTGTGTGTGTGTGTGTGTGTGTGTGTGTGTGTGCTCTCTACAGAGGTCGCTGCAACAGTCCAGCAGTGTGTGATTGTTGGGAGGTAGAGGAGCAGATTGGTCTCTGTGCTTCTTTTATCATCAATTCCTCAGTTTAAACACCAACAGCTTCAAGTGATCCGGTCGCATTTGAATTAAGACAAGACATTAAGTATCTCCGTATTCAATCATGATGGGACTGAAGTGAGAAAAAAAACATGGGAGACATGGGATGATTGCATTTAACATTTCTGTTTGCGTTTGACATGAATTACTTCCATGTGTCTAAATGGAGAGACGTGTAACAGCATATTACCTATTTTTTATTAAAATGCTTGTTGTAAATATTAGTTAGTAATAAGACATTTGACCATAATAATAAAAGCGAAGAAAATGCACTTGTGTGGATAGACATGAATCTGAAGAGTCTGAAACTACAAACGCAGCAGTGATATTACAAACAAAGACTTTCCTTCTAAGAATGAAACTAGGATTAAACTGGTCAGATATAAAGACGATCAGATGATTCCTGATTGAATTAGTTGGATGTGTTACACTTAACTTGACCCATAACCGTTCCTATAGTCTCTCCTGTACCAATGTGACATCTCATAAAATGTCCTCATAAATACAGTGCATAGTGGTGACAGGTTAGAAAAAACTGTGTTTCTTCCACTGTTCCCTCATTACACAGCCATGAAATGCTCAAGGTTTAGAAACTGTATTTTCTCTGCCTGTTTAAATCTGACTCATCTCAGCCTGTCTCCACACCATCACCTTGAAATTTTACACTTCCTCCACCAGCTGGTTGAAAAAAAAAATCAAATTTATCTGACTGTGCATTAAGGCGGGGGACAACTAGCTGTGTGTGACAGGAATGAAACAAACAAAATGTGTAGCAGTGTAATGAAATCTTTTAGTGTTGGAACAAATGATAATGCAGTTTCCAAAGCAGAGCGCGGCCTGGAGACTATCTGTGCATCTATGAGTGATTTGTGGCTCTCGAGTCATTACCCCCTGAAGACAAACCTCACTGTGTGTTGTTGTTGCTGTGTGCAGGGGCATATTTCAGACAAAACAGAAAAACTCACAATTGCATTTAAATTACAAGATCCTTTTTTTCTGTCGTTTGTTATCTTCTGCCCCCCACCCCCGAGGTTTTTCCATGCCTCCTTTCTGGCATCTTTGTCCACCAGAGTGTAACAGCCGACCGTCCAGCCAACAAACCAGGAAGCTAGCTCTCCAGCCTGCCTGCCAGCTCCCTGCTTTCAGGCCCACAGACAGCAGAGGAATGGACCGGCTTCTGGCAGCTAATGGTTGTCGCCCCCCTCCCAGGGCTGAAAATGGACTGGAATGTTGTTTACCTCAAACACAGCATGCTGCCCCCCAGAAAAAAAAAGATCAAAACACAGAAGCTCCTGTCTGAGATTCAGGTAATTCTCTTCGAGGGTAAAACAATCTCATTGACGCCTCCAGATAAAATATAATTTATTTGATTCTGTAGCAGACAGAGGGAAAGTAAACCAAGTGTGACGAAAAGAGAATAGACTCTGATCTGACTCAGGGAACAAACAGCAGTGAAGTCAGAGCAGTCACATTGAAAAGATCAGTCCCATTAAATCAACAGTGGAGTCATTTAGGCACAAAATGTGAGCTGTGTTTTACAGATATTGATTATTGAGCTGAGAGCTACGGCAGGACCAGCTCTGTAATCTCGTGACATGAAGACCTGATGATCAGTGATGATTCTCTGTGAGTTCATCATTATGAGCAGAGTTGCACAACATCTAAAAAATATGATACTTATGAAATATGATACTTGGGCATCATATAGTTCAGTGCAGGGGCCCCATATGCAGTGGCTACAGTACTCACTGCAGCCGGCCCCCCAGTACGAATCCAAAATCGGGTGGCCCTTTGCTGCATGCCCCCTTTTTCTCATGCCAATGTGAATGGTAATGTTTGCTTCATTTTCACTTAATAATAAAAATTGAGGATGTAATGTTTGTTTGGTCTTGTACCCACCTAACATGTCCCTTTACAGCTTAAGGGTGTTATTTGTTGTCCAGGGTATCTCAATAGCAACACAACGCTTATGGTATTGCAGATCCTGTGTTTAGGATATTGCACTTTGTTTACATTGTTTTAATTGTGCAGCACTAATTATAAGCAATCCTACAACTGATCATGTGATCCAGTGGTATCATGGCTGCACATTTATAACAGGACCAGCAATTTTTTGGATGTGCTAGTGATGGAGTTACAGAGACACCACAGCTTCAGATCAGCTGTTCCAGACAAAGAAACAAGTCCCAACAAAATCACATCATTGTTTTTACTTTATTGTTTCACTGAAATTGCAAAACTGAGAGAAAGACATAATAGTTTTTTGCTTTTGTTTTGTTTTGTTTTTTGCACATCGTACGGCACCGGCTGATACTAACATACTGCAGCTGCTTTAAGGAGTTTGATACACAGAATTTTCTACAGACTGGATATTTACTTGAGCGCGTAGAAATGAGTCCTGACTTGACAGACAGGTAACAGTGAAGGCAGCAAGTGAGAGAATGTCGGCCTCTAAGTTTCTGAGCCAGCTGGCAGCATCACAGGTGCAGAACTGACCTGCGCAACCTCAATCAAGGTTCCCTTGTGTGACCTTTCGGGTGCTTTAAACAAAATAGAGGACCATTGTATTGTTCACAGATAAGTGGTTTCTGTCTGACAACAGAGATGGGCACTGTGGCCAGGACTGCAAATAGCAGCAGAGGGAGGGAAACAGGCCAAACAGGCTCTTTGGAGCTGAGCACTGCTCTGGTTATGTCACTGTGGAGGAAACGGCTTCTGCTCACCGTTATCGTCTACAAAAAGACAAACAACAACAACTGTAATAAACGACCTTATAGTATTATTAGATCAAATCATAATTAGGTCACTTATTTGTTGTTAACACAGGTCATGAAACAGCTTTCATACAGTGATATAGACTCACTATTGGACAAAATCAAGTTAATATTGACTACTCAATTATCTTACCAACAAGTTACTACCATCATTAACTAGTAGAGGAGCTTGGTTGTAACTTAATGATTAGCTAGTTCAAATCCTGAATCCGGTGGCCCTTTGCTGCATGTCTTCCCCCCATCCTCCCCATTTCCTGTCTCTCTCAATTATCCAATCAATTCAGCCCCAACAATGTGTGGGACTTAAAAAAAAAAAAAAAAGGAATAAAAAAAAACTCCGATTGTAAAGTGGAATCAAATATTTACACATGTAAGCCTATTGTAAATTAGACTCAGTGAAGCAGTCCCTGGTCTCCCTCTCTGAGCATACGTCAATATTACAACACTTCAACAAGTGCTGCTAGCAAACAGCATCTGCCTGGTTTCAGTCTGCTGCTACTGTCGGCCTCTCCATAACACCCAAATGAGGCTTCGCTCATCTGCAAGTGATTGTTTTAATAGCTCAACTCTTGGATCTGCTGCTGTTAAAACTAAAGTGGTTCTCCTCAGCCTGTCTCTTCTTCTTCTGTCACCCCCAAAAGATTATTATGTGTTTGTATGTCTCAGGCGTACATCTCAGGTCTAAGGTGTTGAGACAGGAAAGGTCACGGAGCAGCCAATTAACAATTTCACAACTATCCAAGTGAATTTTTCTTTTCATTTAACGCTTCGCTGATCTCAACTGCTCAACACCAGGACACAGTTTGTCTTTACTGCATAGTTCACTTTACTGCATTAATGTGTTCTTCATCTGTTTAGGCTCAGTTTCACAATTACTGACAAACCAGGGGTGTATTCAACATGAAAAAATTATTCCAGTCAACAAATTTCTCCCAGTGCTATGCTTCCCTACATTTAGAGACGGCCTGTTTGCTCCCGTTCAACAGGAGTGAAAAGCCGATACAGCCACTGGAGCAGTGATGTATGGAAACACCGCCGCGTTCCCAAAGGCAGCTTCTGCAGGAAGCTCATTTTACACTGTCGGGGAAAATCTTTTACTCTGAAAGTTTGGGGATGCACATGGAGATGAAAATGAAACTTAGGGCCAGTGAACAAACAACAAAACAGAGTAGACGTTTCATTTTGATGGTGGATAAATGAACTGATGAATGCTGTCTGTGCTCAGCTAGCATCATGGCTGCTTTGGTTCAGACTGAGGATGGGTCAGCTCCGCTAGCACAAACATTCATGTTCCTCAGAGGATAAATCCTAATGATTTTGAATATCCTCTGATTTTCATAGAGTGTCACTAATACGTAAATCTTTTAATTTATCACGACTTACATTGTTTCTAGGTTCACATTCTGGATTAGTTAGTCTGGATTAATGAAGCCTAATCTTAAATGGATCAACAAGAACCTCGCAGGTCATTCTCATCTCAGTCAAGATGAGCTGTGAGGACCAAAGTAATAATCTACAGTTGTTTCATCTTTACTGTTGAACTAGCAAGTCTTATTAGAGAATATTAGAGATACAACAGCATTGTACCTTCAATTATGATTTAACAGAGTATGATTTCATTTGATACATTTTGTCAGCCCACATTAATTTTCTTTTCTTTTCTTTTTTTGATTGCATGCTGAGCATGGGGACTGTTTGCTGTACATGACACACTGAAGTGACACTTTGAGATACATGTAAACATCAAGTTGAGAGAAAATCAGCTTTGCACTTAAAGTTGACTCACTCCCTGTTTCTTAGATTTATTAGTTTCTTCTTGGTTTGTTTATTTACCTGTTTACGTGATGTAAGTTTTTAATTACATTACATTTAGTTCGTTGTAATGGAAATATGTGTATTTTGTACACATCTATTGAATGTGACATTAGTGACGTTGGGGATGATGATGTGCAGATGATGAATACATCCACTGGAGTCCAACCAGATTAGCTAATTGTCTGGTGTCTGGAGAAAAATAATGTCACTGTTGTGTGCATTAAGTTTGTGTTTTTCTCAATTATATAGGTTTGCTCCACACAACACTGTAGGACTAATGGAGGCATGTGAAAAGAATGTGTGTAATTGTTCAGGCCTTTTCCCCCCATTTCTACTTATAATTTATCTTATTTACACAAGACTGCACTGAAGCCATTTTGTCTGGCAGTCATTTGATGAGCCTCCATTGCATATTTGAGAGATCATTTACAGAGATCATGTGGAATATTGGTAATCAGAATTTGGTACTCCTTAATATAAAAAAACATTAAAAATCCCATATTGGTCATGCAGGTCCTGAAGCCCATCATGACAGTGAATCATGGTAAGGTCTATTTGCTGGTGAGAGTGACTGTCCCTGTTAGCCAACTCACAGAGCTGCTCGTCTGACTGTAGACCCCCAGTGTTGTTAATAACAGCAGACCAGATAATATTAGTGCTCCACAGCGTCAGTAATAAAGTTCAGATTGGAAACGTGCTGGAGAATATCGTTACCCTCCACGTCAAAGCCGAAGTGAAGCTAAAGTGTGACAGTGTCACTTTTTCACTGTTTCAATGAGCTGAACCAAAACTGAATTCCAGCTGCTCCTGTAATTTCATTCATTTAACTGATGTAAACAGTGCGAAGCAGAAACGAACACTTCACATTCACTCCAAACATGTTCGGCCTATTCACCGTTAATCCTTCTGTATTTTTCCCTCCGCTCCGTCTGCATCTCTCTCTCCGTCTGTCACTTTCTCAATTTAATTCTCAGCTTGAGTCACTGCTCTGGCTCGACTGTTAACGAGACACAACGCTGCCAAAGTGCTTTATGAAATGTTACATTTCTGCCAGTCTTTTTCTCTCCGTCTCTCTCTCTCAGTCTCGGCGTTCCTCTTCTCCCTCCTGTTTACCCCCCGCCAGCTTCCCCCATCCCCACCCTCCTCCTCCTCCTCCTCCTCCTCACCCCCTGCCGTCCCGTCTTGAAGACAGCATTGCGTTGCGGCTCCGTGCTCCTAAAGAGTTGAAACTGTCGGCCGGGGAAGCGGTGAAATGGAAAAATTTAATCGCATTAAGAGAAAAACCTTCTCTTTTCATTTGTAAATTCCTGGGACACGCTTTTTTTCCCACCCTCTTTTACACCTACCTCTCTCTCTCCCTCTCTCCATGTCCTTGCCCCGACACGGCTGCTGAGCTCAGAAAACATCCGCCCAGGCCTCAACACACACACGCACGCACACACACACACACACACTAATTCCTTTCCTTTTCCCCCTTATACGACACAGAGATCAAAGACTGTTCCACTGACTCCTCCTCTTCCCTCCCTCCATCTTGCTTTCCCTCCTCCAAATCGACCACTGTACCTTAACGGTTTTTCCTTCCTCCGTTTTCTCCCTCCTCTTTCTCCTTCCTCCACCTTTCTCTCACCCCACATCTCTCCTTCCTCCTATTCTCTCTCTCTCTTTTTTTAACATAATTATCTCCAACAGAAAATTAAACTATTCAGGGATTAGGAGTTGAAGGCTTCTGACTAACTATCCTCTTTCAGGCGGCAATAGCTGTTGTTTTTTCCCTTCTTTAAATTATGATTTGCAGCTTTTACTCACATTAAATTAAAAGGACTGTATTTGAAATCAGAGTGGTGCTGTTGAAGCTGAATGTATCCAGCAAGTGTCTCATTCTGATATGAAGCATGTTGTCGCTGAACTCCTGTTTTACAGTTGTGATTTCTTTTGTAAATGAGTTTGAGATAACAACCCAAGCTGTGGTTTCTCCCCCTCCCTCTCGGTCTTTTCTGGTTTTCTTTTTTTCTTTTTGTACGTCAGCTCTAAACTGTGCGGCTGGTGTCCCCGCTGAACTCGATCATATCTATTGTGTGTAAAAAAGACCAGTTAGCTTCACATTCCTGCTGGATACTGTCACACTAAAAAGCACAATAGAGCTGCTTTCACACTGCAAATCTTTTAGTTCAGAGCCGCAACGTCAGCCAAACTGTAATACCACTCTCTCTCTCTCTCTATGTGTGTGTGTCTGTGTGTGTGTGTGTGTGTGTGTGCTCTTGTTCTCTCTGCCCCTGCCTCTCTCTCCAACCATCAGAGGGAGCTCTCTCTCTGCAACCAGATTACACACACCTAAATGGTGCTCTGATAACTGTACTTCATGCATGTACTGACCTTGATGGTCAAGAAGGAAAAATCTTTTTTTTTATACTTCATTGTGACAGGTGATCGAATCTGATTTGTTATTTGCTTAAAAGCTCCAGCTCAAATTCTTCCTTAAGCTGGACACAGTCAGCTCCAGTCTTTTAGGAGTTTAGGAGTTGTGTGTATCACTACAGGAAATGAATGAAAAGGAGTGTTCTCTGCTCGCTGGTATCAGTGCTGGTTCCTAAAATTCTGCAGTTCAATGAGCGCTCAAGTTAAACTAATGACTTTTGTCAGTGTCACTGCTTCTCACTTCACTTTCATAACTTTTAAGATTTAAGAAAACCTAACACAGTGAAAAATAAGCAGACATGAGGTTAAGTCTCTTATCCAACGCCTGTTTCCTCACTTGTAGAGGGTTCAAGGTTTTACTGGGTGTAACAGACTAAAGGTCTGATGATTATTGTGGCTTATTGAGAGGTTTTTTTTTTTAAGCATATTTTTTTTGGCGTTTTTGCCTTTATTTGATAGCACATAGTGAGATAGACAGGAAAGGGGGAGGCAGAGAGAGGGGGAATGACATGCAGGAAAGGTCTGCCCGACGCGGGATTCAAACCGGGGACGCCTACGTCGAGGATTGTAGCCTCTACATGGGGCGGTTGCCTTAACCACTGCGCCACACACACTGCCCCTTATTGAGGGTTTTTTAACTGATTTTCAATAAACTGATCTGATGTGAGAAATGTTTCCTGTACAACTTTAAAAAATGTCTACGTTTATGAATAAAATTGAGGTGGTTAAACATCAAATTTACCTGATCCATCTGATCAAACCTGATTGGCTGTTCATGTCCAAAACTTTCAAGTGTCCTTTTGAACTTTTATGGTTAATGACAGATGCACATGTCAGTTATAGTTGTCATTGAGGTTTTAGATCTGAATACATCATACATTTGATGATATGATGATACAACCACAGAAACTAGTAAAAACTAAATAGAAACTGAGCATTTTCAAGGAAACAAGACAATTGAAACAAAACAAAATAAAATGAAAATGATGAAGAATCCAAAGCTATTGTATTAGGTGTCTATAAATTGACATATAGGCAACCAGGCACTATCAAAAATCATATCTTCATCACTGTGACAGTAAACAAGACGACCTGAAACCAGTTTGATGTCACTCGATCCACTAAATCTACACCTCTGAACCTGAACACGGCGTCTCCTCATGACATCAGTGCTTCATCAATGATGTGCAGAGGAGGAAACAGCTGTGTGAGACTGAGGGGGACGCAGCCTGACTCTGACTTCCAGCCGTGTCCACATGCCACATAAAAGGCTCCTGTTGAGCAGCAGACATGTTCCTCTTAAACTCTAATAACTGGAATCAAAAACCACAGCACTCCGCAACATCCCAGCACTCGTCTAGAAACGTGTAACTCAGTTAACTTTTTCTTGTTTCCTAGCTGCTTCATCATGCCTCCTAGCTACTTATCATCCTCCTTCCCGACTTTTCTTTAGCTTCCTGTGGCCTTATCTACTCCCACCGCGTCCTATTTCTATCCAAATACGCTTGTGAGATCACCGCCGCCGCCATCACCATCATCATCGTGCCCTGGCTGATCGGTTTCCAGGGAAACATGACCTCAGAGCAAGAGGATGACCTGAGGGTATGAATACATATAATCTGACTGGTGCGCTGATGTGTGCGCGATGGTACCTGTGTGTTTAACCTGAAGGTATTGTTGGCGACCTCTGCATAATCCTGTCTGCTCCGGATGAAGAGGGCAGAGGACCTCATCACGCCAACACTGCATGGATACATTGGACACGTGAACCAGCTAGGAGTGTACTATGTAAAGAAAATCTGGGACCTGCGATAAACAGACAACACGTGTTTTCCTCCATCATCGTTGTAGCTAACCACTCAGTCTCCAGTCCGACACCATGAAGGACGTTCTGATCCGATCCATCCGTTACGAGGTGAATTCATGTGGCTGCCTTCAGATACAACACGCCACCGTGCAGAATCAACAGGTTCATAAGGTCAATGAGACTGATTAATGACATCTGATCAGTAATTGTAAACTGTTAAATATTTGTTGTATTTATTTACTTAATCCAAATCGCCAGTCATAGATAATAAACACATCTTGAACCTTGAAACATAATGCAGGTTCATGTGGAGGCTGCAACAGTGAGAATGAGTATCGGATCGGATCGGAGTATCGGAAGTATTAGATTAAGCTGTATTGTGTCATGTGTATCTCATCTCAACATCTTATTTAGTTATATATTAATATTTCTGCTGGATCTTATTGTGTTTAAATAAGTAAGTTAAATTCACAGGAGAATTAGAATCAACACTATTATTTTTTAAAACAGTGACAGTAATGTTTATAGCAGCAGAACTAGAGTTTATATGCTGCTGCAGTCTGTATTTTATTATAATATGTACTCTACACAGTATTTTATTAGTATTCCCTTTAACTTGTTTATAACAGTTCACTCACACCGTTAACAGCTGCACTAAGGTAAATTAACTGTAGTGGATGGAGAAGTTGAGATGTGTAATTTCTTCATTGTTAAATCTTGTTTTGATCACGAAACTGCAGCTCAGCTGAGCAAGGTTTTTATTATATCATTGTTTCTTTGTCATTTTGATGAGATAACTGCTTGTATTCATACCATAATGACAATGTACTTTAAATAGGATATATATGAATGAATGAATTTATTTATTTAAAACAGGGACAATGCACAAAAAACATTAATCTTGTAAAACAAGAAGAGATGCTCTGAGCCAGGTTACAGCACAACTGTTAATTTCTGCCTGTAGTCCGTGGGCAGGTAAAGAGGGAGCAGATACAATATTAAAATAATTGAAATAGGATAAGAGACATAATGACCATAATGTTTTAAAAAATTGACAGGATACACTAATAAAAGCTTACAAGGAACAAGAGCGCCAGATTATGAAGTGTACAACGGAGTCAACACATACTGTACATTCTCTCCCACTCATCACGCATCCAAACACAAACACATACAATACGCTCCCACAACCACACTCATAACCAGACACATACACACACTCACATGTAACTCAGCAATGTGTGCAAACATGCTTATTCAATAACCAGCGCGTTAACAAGCGTGAGAATATGTGAGGATTAGTACACAGAATAAGTTCTGTGGGAAGGACATTCCACTGACTCATGGCCACACATGAAAAAGAAGAGCTGCCAAACTGAGTACTACGTTGAGGAATACTACACTCACCCCTTGTAACAGATCTAGTTAGACGTGCTCTGCTTTCAGAACAGAGCGTCACAAACTTTTTCAGAGGGGGGGCATAAGGATTATGAATAATTTTGTTAAGTAGACAAATATTTGAGTGTATGATCAAGTTTTCAAAGCTCAAAATACCATATTGGGCAAGCACATGGCAATGATGGGAATGCCATGGTTTTTTGGCATGGCATATGATCACTTACACACTCACACACATACTCAGAACAGTATGAGGAGAGACAAACATGCTGCTACTTATTAACTGGGCAACACACACGGCACAGACACGTAATTTATGCACAATGCAACAAACACAAGGTCAAAAGAACTGTGATTGCTCATGAATACAGTATGTGATTGTGAATACATAACGGGTTGTATAGGTTATATGACTGCATGTAAACCAGCAGCTATGCAACATATGAAAAAACACAAATGCAGGTAGAGAGACAAAGTACACACAGCAAGAGGAAACCACACACAAGTTCACAGGCACACATGCAAACATAAAGACACACAGTATCCATGTGTAGTCTGCCACTTAGCATGGGGCAGATGCTTTTATCCTGAGCCCCTGTGGTGTGATGCATGTATTTTTAGTGCACAAGGCCTCAGAGGGAATAAAACAAGAAGCTGGAAAACGTAAGATCCATGAGCATTAGCTCCAGTGAGGAAGTGACTGCACACAGTCATGGATACGAGACACGTGACTGTAGAGATGTTAATGTTAGACTCAAAATACAACATTTTGTCATGTTACAGGTAAAGTAAATCATGTCAAGTCAAATAAAACCCTGCCACATCAAAAGTTGTTGTTATACCAACAAATGACATGATAGTATTGTAATTATGGAAAATACATTACAATCTGTAAGTCTGTAAGTCTGAAACCTACCTGTTCAAAACGGCAGCAGTAGCACATCTCTTTTTAACTCAGCCCTGCTCTGTCCCGTGACGTTGTGAAAGTCTCTGTCCTCAGCGTGGAGGTCTTCCCCTTCCTCTTTCTTGTCTGAACATATTTTAGAGAAAAAAATAACTTTTAGGAAAAAAATTTCACATTAGTTCAGCTGCTAATATCTAAACACAGGTGTGGGTTTGACATCAAACGATGCAGCAGATATTGTGATCAGAACAGTTGTTCATTTGAGAAAAAAAAAGAGAAACGTTAATCATGACAGTTACTGCACAGATTAAAATCCAAAGAAAAGACCAGTCGCAAGATGGCAGAGAGAAAAAGGGGAATTTATAGAAAGTGCATGAGAGCACAGGTGTGATCCTTTGACCAGGTTATTAGCTATTGTGTGTAGTGACAGCGCTAATGAAAAAAAAAGACAGATAACTTGGAAGAGACAGGAGGAATGTGAAAGGTAAGGAGCCTAAATAAAGAACTAGGATAGAAATATATGAAGAGAGATTAAAAAAGCCAAAAACAATGAAGAAAAAGATGATAGAGGAGCAGCATGCAGGCAGAAATGAGTGTGGTAAATGGAGAATATAAAATATATAAATATGTATTCTGTTGCAAAAAAGCCAGATATAGTGCAGAAACCCTTTTATGTACTGTATTGTGCAGTCTTTTTCCACGTCTGTGTCTCCAACACAAATGTAAGTCACATAATGTGAAATCAGCTCAGTCCTCCATTAACACTGCAGCATTCATTATCCCAACGGACAGCACGTTACGCACACAACAGAGGAAGATCACAATTTGTAATATAATGACATTTCATATGCGGCAGTGCACCAGTTAGCAGTAACATGCTAAAAAATATTATTAATCAAGAACAGAGGTACCGTCCTCCGCTACTCCATTAGAGCCAGGTTCAGAACTGATCTATTACCTTCTCAAAAAGTCCCACCATTAAATATTTTCTCATCTCTACATTTCAGGCATTGCATTAGGGGGTTGATGGTAGGAGGACAATGCAGTGTGAAAATTACCACTGACTGTGAGCTATAAACAATGCACATCCAGACGACACGACGGAAGAACTCATGTCTCCAGGAGGAGATCGAGTTAATACCCTTGAGTATAAACTTGGATAAACCTACAACTGAACCTTTGACCTGGGTAAAACAATAAAGCATGAGGAAAGCAGAGGTGACATAAAAAGCTTTGTTCTCTTTTTTTTCTTTTTCTTTTTTACATATGGTTATAGTTTTTACAACAGAAAATTTAGCAACTGTCGGCATTAGCCTGTACGCGGTGTTCCACTTAGAGCTCCCCCTGGAGACCTGAAGCTCTGATGTTGTTTTGTCTGAATATGGAGCAGTTTTTCTAGTGCATTTGTGGTTTGTGTATTTTTGTTGTTTCCTGCAGCTTGTTGTTTCATTTGCAGCTTGTTTCTGTTCATGCTTTTTGTATTTTCATACGTGTCTCTGAATCTGAATTCATAGTTTGCCTCTGATGTGATGAATGTGTTCTGGACTGAAGGAGTGTGACTTTTTGTGCTTGTCGGCGGCCACCATAGAAAACTCTCAAAAATGTGGTCAATCCTTTTAAATATGACAGAATAGAAACCTGACAGAAAAGTACGAAAAAAGAGAATACAGAAGGACATGAACCTAGTGGTCCAACAGCACGGAGAGAAAGTGGAAGCAGGAGGAGGGAGCTGTGGTTTATTGCTGTGTCACAGCAGCCCAGACGATGCTGGTGTTTTCTGTGGCAGCTGAATCCTTGAGAGAAAGGTCACCATAAAACAACAGAGTCAAGTGTGGAAGAAAAGAGATTAGGGAAAGAGGGATTTGGGTGGGAGGAAATGAGCCGGGGTGGGGTGGAGGGGATGAATACGAAGGGGAGGGAAGATAGATAAATTAAAAAATTACAGATAGTAGAAAAAGATCAGAGATGAGGGAGGGTGGGACTGAGAGGCAGAGGAAGATGAGAAGCAACAAGAGATAAAGAGGTGGAGTGAAGGAAGAGGGTGGAGGAGGAGGAGGAGGAGGAGGAGGAAGAGGAGGACAGGTGTGATCCTCCACAGCTTGGGTGTTTGTTTAGCCAAGAGCGGCAGCAGTGGAGCAGGGGATTATGGGATTATGGTCAGTGTCGTTGGTCATGTGAGTCAGCGGGGTCAACACTGACCCTGCTTACCTTCTCTTAGTAAGGAAGCTTAGCCTGGCTGTGAAGGTGAGGTCCCCCCCACACACACACACGCGCGCGCCCACACATACACATCCTGTACACACCTGCCTAACGATCTTTCTATCTCCTTGATGTCTTTTTGACTTTTTCATTCTTTAACCTTTTCTCCATCTCTGTCTCTCTCCATCTCTTCCTCTCTTCCTCTCCTGACACATTTTATCTCTCTTTTTAATTCTCTCGACTATTTCTGTCACTCCATCTCCCTCCCTCCCCTTCTTCCTCTATCTCTCTCTTCCGGATGTCAGCCTCCTGTCCGCTGCATGTTATACATGCTCAGCTTATCCATGCCCTCGCAAATCTGTCAGGATTCCTGGTCTTTTTTATCTGGGAGAGAAAAGAATAAAACCAAAGGAATAAAACATCTGAATGTCAGAAGCAGAAACTCGGACCATGTCCAGTCTGTGAGGAGGAAGCACAGGAGCAACCACGGCCTCGGTGAGTTTGACTTGACCTGACTCTTAATATGGCGGCAGTCAGAACCGCTTTTATCCAGTTTTAGCCCTTTAGTATTTTTGGCTTTGGTTTCATTTAATCAGAACTGCATAACGAAAAGATACAGGCACATGTACGAAGTCATTGTTGAAAAAAAAAGAAAGACATGAAAAAATAAACTATACTGTTTGAACGTATAATACATTTATGTCACAAATAAAACTGTAAAAAGTATATTTACAGCTGTAAGTGATAATGACAGATTAACTATGGCTGTTCTGTTTTATCTACATTAATTAGACTGAACCAATTTTGTATTAAACAAAATAGAATAATGTTTTTTTCTTCAAACAAAATGGGCACAATGGAAAATATTTCTTTGTTCTATCAGTTGCCTTATATTGTCTCAAACTTGAACAAAACTCACATCCTGAATAAGTCAATGTCCATTGTATTCATTCAATATGTTGAATGAATGTTAAATGTCACGTATGAATTCTATTGGCTGCCATTGTTTTGGCTGCAGCTGCAGGATCTGAAAATCTTCAGCTCACAAAACTGTAATCACCATGACTTCAAGTCCAGTGGGTGAGAGCGAAAATACAAAAAACACACTATTATATATATTCATATCGATCTAAGTTTTTAACCTCACTCTCGGCTCAACATTTGATGCAACCAAACTTATTTTATCTTTAACACAAAGACGAACACAAACACACGATATCAACACGTCTGGTTCAGCTCAGATTTCTGTAGTAAGATGGTCCTGAAATGCAATGACGTGACCACCACATACAGGTGGAAATGAACTTGTGCAGAGAATAATGTTGGCTGATATTGAGGATGCACAATCATACAAATCACACACTGGGGAAGTACACTATACAGATAACAGGAGCTGCTTTTGTTGTTACCAAAAAGGCACAGATACTATTCCCCAGACACAAAGGAACAAGATAGAATCACATGACACCACACTATCAGCACTTTAACTTTTTTTTTCCTGTGAAAATTAAAATGCAAAAACAAGCAAGAAACAACAGCAGTCCAACAATGCATCTGTTTCAGTTTGAAATGTTTTACTGAATCTAGTTAAATACTATCTTCTATAATAGCATGGTAACATGTCAGCGAGGACTGCAGGGCTACAATCAGAGCCTAAATTGATCAGAAAATCAAAAACTCCTATTTGACTTGAGTGCACACTGATGAAACTGATTTTGTTCTGTGGTCAGACAGATGGAATGAGATGCATCATCTTGCTGACAGCACAGGTCAGAGGTCGTCCAGAAACAATTTGGACTCCATCACTGGAGGCCATGAAAAGTCACAGCAATTTTATGAGGGCTAAGAGAGAGGGGAGGTAATTATGACCTGCAACAAGTGACAGACACCCTCAAACTTTCTGCTGCAGTGAAAAACGTAATATCATGATATATGATTTTCAAATTATTGAGAGTAACAAAGAATAACGAAAAAAGGAAGGGGAGAGAGGAGTTGTGGGGTTATCTGGTGGTTTGAGTCATTTCTGGTTTTTATTCTGAAAAGTACCAATACTGTACATTTCACAAAGTTTTACAGAAGTAACACTATAACAGCACAAAAACCAAAGAGCTGACAGAACTCATCTGTAAAGCTTAAAGGGCCAACGAGGAGTTTCTATTTGGTTATATAAAAAAAAGTTTCACGTTAATGTGGATGAATCTACGTTACCCACACTTGTTAATGGACCCATTTTCAATAAATATGCCTATATTGTTTTGTCTCTATTGTTATTTTGTTATTATTAGTGGTGGTGGAAATGCTGGGCATTGCACAATTACAGTACCAAGTAATTGTAGGCGATATCATATCTTCTCTGTACGTATGGATAAACATAGTAACTAGATTTTCTATATTTTTCTCTTTTTTTTCCTTTGCAAGTTTTATAGTTAAAGTTTCATTATTATTTTTAAACATGATTGTCTATCTTTAATATTAACAAATATAAAATCATGATAGGCTTTGTGATACATAGACTTATAGAGTATGTCTACAATATACATGCACTATTCTAGGAGCTAGATATTTGTGTCACTATATGAAGGGGGGGGGGTTGTTTTACTTCATAGATTTCTATATGGGAATTTGATTTGTATAAAAGATGGCTCCTGAAGTTTGAGTAAAGAGTTTTCTTGAGGACTTGATTTCTTTGAGCTTATGCGCTGTAACTGCTAAACATCACAGCCTGTGGGTTGAACAGCCATTTGCTGCTGCTCGGCTGCACTGGTGCTTTTCTGGGCATCAGATTGGAGTGACGCATGTATTCGTCCTAATCTCAGCTGATTTCACATCCTGATTGGATCCTCCTGCCGTTTCCTCGCGCTTCATTGAGCAACAGCCCAAAGACAGCGCAGCCGGAGAGCAAAAGAAGCTGGAACAGCTTTATTAACCCACAGTGAGGAAACTATATGTCACTCCCCAAGGCTCAACAGAAAACATGAGAGCGCCCCTTCATTTTTTTTTTTGAAATTTTCTGAGGCAGGAAGATTTTCACTAAGAGCACCGTCCTGAGGACAATGTTTAGTTACAGCTAAGTGTGTGGTGCGCAGCTTTTATTTGTCACTGTTATAAACTACTGCAGATCTACAGGTATAAATTTAACATAATGAGCATATCCGTGTTTCCTATGTAATGGATACTTTAATTTCTCTTCAAGAGCAAAATTAGATTTTTTTTAATACTGTTTGACTATACTGATGACTAGATCAAATCATAGTCCCAGCAGGTTAAGATAACAGATTTCCATTGTGTAATTGGCTCAGCATGGTGGCATTCAAGGAAGATGAGCCAACAAATGAACTGAAGAAACACATTAGAAAATGAAATGACAACAAATTAGTAATGCTGGATTGACGAATTCATGAATTCCTCCTCGGCTGAGGGACACGCTGTAGTAGATAAAAAATTTTAAAAAAGATCACCATGTTTAATATCTAAGAGTGTGTTATTCTTTATTAACCTTTGAGGTGATAATGCACAGGCTGTTACATTAGAGCCATTCAGGCTGAGGTGTCTTTTTTTTGCTCTGAGCTGTGGAGGCGTTGGGCTCAGGATCAGCCTGTGCCCAGACAGACGAGTAAACACAGACCAGAGGCTTAGTCTGACCAGATTAGCCTGTTATCACGTTTACCATTCACTACTACCAGTAGCTGAGGGATTACATGCAGTATGATGGGATTTCAGCTATTGGAATTAAAAAAAAAGGTAACTGTTAAAAAAAAAACAGATTAATGGCACTTTTGTAAAAGCAGATGATACTTTCAATTTCCATGTCCCCATTAGATAGGACAGTGAAGAAAGACAGGAAAGCAGGAAAAGAGTGCAAGACCTGCAGCAAAATTCATCTCAGGCAGGAGTTTTACCGATCAATGCTTATGCATGATGCACTCTAACCACTTGACCACCGAGCACCGTTTGGGAACGAGTTTTTAAAATATCACTAATATTGATAAAAGCACTATAACGATCAAAATTACAGCCTGCAAGTAAAAGTGATGGAGGATATCAAGGAAATACCAGCAGGTACAACCAGTGGACCAGTAACAACACCCACACTCTCCTTTAACAACAGCTCCATCATGGAAAAGGAGTCAGACTAACATCAGTCACTTCAGTTGAACTAAAATATAGTAAACACACTTTATTATGCAGTAAAGTAAAACAATTATTCACAGGCTTAACTTGACTTCTCGTCTCATGCTGTTGCTTTTTTTTTACACTATAACTTGTGTGCGCTATAATCTGAAGCATTACCAGCACAATATCATGTTGTTCTGCTTCTAGCCAATTGTTTGTATTTTACATAATATCTAAAATGTTTGAGATCAAAGGAATATATCTGTTCCTGATGCAGGGAGCAGTAAAACTAAATCATCAAATGCCTAAGATTTGACCAATCCACCTCATTTTTTGATTCTGCAGTTAAAAAAGAAAAAGCGTTCTCTTTATAATGGATTTATAAACAAGGATTTTTGCGTGACTCTAAACACTCTGGTCATTTGACCTCTTTAGTAGCTAAATGTTGGAGATCTGGGAGCTTATACAACTGTTCTGATCCAGATGGACATCAATTCAATGCTTAAAATGTTGTGAGGTAAGGCGACAAGATGGTCAAATGATTTGGGCCAGAGCTGTAACTCCAGAGGGAAATCTGGTGGATTATAGACATCAGCAGGGACATTAGATGGATGTATTCTAAGTGAAACCCTTGTGCTACACGGTTTAAAACTGCTAGATAAAAATGTTCTTCCCTTCTAAGAGTCACTGTTTAATTTGCAGGTGTAGAGGGTGAATTCAATGTTGGAGAAATTTTCCACCAGCCAACTGTAGAGTGGCGAGCATGGAGGTTTCTACGCTGAAGGTGCCACTGTTGAAAGCAACTGAAGGACTTAATTTTTACGGAAACTGACAAAATCCTGATAAAGAAAACAATGTGGATAAACTAAAATGCAACAGATCTTTTTAGCTCAGAGTAACAGCTGGGTAGCAGTCATATTCTAAGACATAATAAGACTCACAGAAATGGTCAAGTCTCAATAAATCAGGAAAAATGCATGGCCGACTGACGTGCTTTTAAACAGGAACATAACACAATTGAAAAGTTAATGAAAGCCTTTGATTACAGCTACTAGCCTATAACTAGCTAATCCTACAGTAGCCTAGGTGGTGTCCTATGGTGGTGTCTCCTGGGTCCCACGTGGATCCTGAGCTTCAGATAGGCTACAGCCGAGACAAACAGCGGGGGAGGTTAATGACACTGAAAACTGTACTCACCCACAGTGATGGGAATAACGGCGTTACTGTAATGGCGCTACTTTTTTCGGTGACGACCCACACACCCCTGGAGTCCAGTCCCGCCCTTTGCTGCTCTCCAGAGCTTCAATTAACTTGTAAAAACTGCTGAGGTCGGTCCAGCGGTAAAATCCTCTGTTTCCTCCTGTCCTTGTTTGGTTTTTGCTGAACAAGAGGCCAATGCCTGAACAAGAGGGCTTCTAGTTCAAAAAGATGCATGGAAAATAAAACTGACGCTCGCGACGCCGTTTACGCAGGTTGTCACAATGGTCACAAATGTCAGGGAGGTAGCTGATTGGTCACATGAGGATTTCCCAGCAGGCCTTACTTCGTCATATGGGAAGGAAAAAAAACTTAGAAATGAACTGTGACAGCTGCTGAAAAAGAAAGGATTTTTTTTTTTTTTTTTTTTTGCCTATAATCATTCTGACACCATGGCAACAACATATTACTTTTAGATATCATAATTCACTGTGATTAAAATAAAAATAAAAATAAATAATAAATTAATTAATTAAAATTAAAATTAAGCTCATTCTTCTCCTGTCTTTATGTTACTGATCATGCAACGTGCAAACCTTGATTTTACTTTCACTCAGCCACACACATTCATTTCAAATATAAGTCAAACAGCATAAGGCATCAAAACAGTTTAATAGTCAAGATTTTTCCAGGTGGTGATTTCATCTCATTTAAAATGAAGCAATACAAATTAATATTTGTTTGCTTTAACAAAAATGTTCTGGTGTGTTTATTGTTGAGTTGAGCTATGAGGTGAAGCCAGAGAAAGATTTCAGTGGCATTTTTGGATAGAAGTGAGATGAGGTTGATGGAGGTGATTGCTGCTAAATGCAAACAGTTACTCAGGACAGTCACACTTTTATTCAATGAGGAAATGTTAAACCATCTAGATTAGCTGACTGATGACTTTCTGGTTGTTTCACAGCAACATGATCGGCTGTGAGGGCCTGAAGGGGTGAGAGCCTGAGAGGTGGTCGCTCCAATGGCGTGGACCGAGCCACGGTCGCGTCCAGAACCAGACCCAGAACCAGAATCCGAGCTGACACCCTACAGTCTAAGGACTCAAACATCAGCCACAACTATTTCATCGCCCCTCCCTCAGGTCCAACCTCCGGTCTTACTGCCCCTCCTCGTCCTTCTGCTCACTGCCTTTGCCGACCAGGTCCAGGCCGGTCCCCCCCTGCCGGCCCGCCCCCCACTTCTATCTGGACAGCCTTTTATCATCTTCTGGGGTATCCCGGACTCCTCGTGCTCAGGTCGGCCAGACATCAGATCTTTTGGGATGGAGCGTGAGGGCCGGGTGGCCGTCTTTTACGAGGACACCTTGGGGAACTACCCATACTTTGTAGACAAGGACACTCCGGTCAACAGGGGGTTGCCACAGAACACCCGCCTGGACAACCACCTCCAGAAAACACAGCAGGACTTGGAGGCGGCCGTACCAGCCCCCAGGTATCTGGGGTTGGGGGTGCTGCGCTGGGCAGAGTGGGTCCCCCAGTGGTCCAGGAATCGAGAGAAACAAACAATGTATCTGGAAGCGTCGAGGAACCTGCTGAAGACCTTCTTTCCTAACTGGACCCCCGAGGAGGTGGAGAAGTGGTCACAGGTAAGAGAAGTACAGGTAAAGAGCGGACAGAAAGGACGGGTGGTGCAAGACAGTGACCAACAGTCTCAACACACTGATGAAAAAACAACTTGCGAATATGTGGCAGTGGTTTTCATTCACTCATCACACACTGGTACAGTAAATAGGAAAAAAACAGAAATCAACAGTCTGTTTATTTTGCTGCTCACCATAAAGAAAAGACAGTTGTTCACCCTCAGAAACATTTTGGTAAACCAAAAGGAAATAACATTATTTAATTTTTTCATATCAAATAAGAAATCATTTGGGACAGCTTTTAGGATTATTGCATAAGAATTTTTTTCTTTTTTTTTCTTCTTTTTTTTACAACTTGGTAAAATATATATATTATTATATACTGATAAACCTGAGATTAATTGTGACATTAAACAATGATTGTTGATTTGTAGTGTTTGAATCAAGGTATTGTTGGGAAATACAGTTAAAATCCACCTTCACAGAAAATTCACTCCACATAAATCATATTTACTGTGTACAATATATCCCATAATTTAAATTAGAAACTGTTAAAAGCTTCATAAGCTAATCCAATTAGATCAAAGGGACAGTTCAATATTTGTGGAAAATATGTTCATAAATACATCATCCAATGAAACCAAAGAGATTTAAAATATGGTGATCTACGTGAGTCTGTTGGTTAAGTTTTGGATCTTGTCTCAGGTGGACTTTGAGGCGGCAGCACAGTCAGTGATAACGGAGACTCTTCGAGAGGTCAAAAGGTTACGGCCCAAAGCATTGTGGGGCATCTCCCCATTCCCCAGCTGCTACAATGGTGACCCCGCCCAAACCACATTAGCCAATTACACCAGCCAGTGCCCCCCCACAGAGATGGCCCTGAACGATGAGCTCCTGTGGCTGTGGAAACGAAGCTCCGCCCTTTACCCCCTCCTCACCCTGGAGAAGCTGCAGGTTGGTAACAGGAGTTTTAACGGACACATAAATATTTTGCATTTAGTTTTTGTTTGAACATGTCACTGTGTGACTGTGTTCAGCTCCAGTTACAGTTAAATCGCTCTGTCTCCCTGTCTTCTCTCAGAGCGGGAGCAGTGGAGCTAGACTTTATTTATCCAGCGTGATAAAAGAAGCACTGCGAGTGTCCTCTCTGACTGCGGCGGGATTTGATCTTCCTGTGTTCCCATTGGTCAAGAGCGTCTACGCCTCAACTAACACCTTCCTGTCACAGGTGAGATGCAGTGAGTCAGGTATTTGATTCAGATGCAGAACAAACTGTCTGATGTATATTTCACCTGAGAGTGAGAGGCAGAGGAGTCCACCATTACACAGTGGGAAACTGCTCCTTTAATGTGCAGAGGTGGCAGATTACTGTATAACTTTAAAAGCAAAAACAATTAAAGGCTGTAAATGTGTTTCTACTACTCTTGCAGTTGTGTTGATGCAGTTTTATCAAAAGGTGTCAGTCCTGTGAAACATGATGAAAACACTGTGAAGCTCCTTCAGCTGAGCCTTTAATGCAGGATCATCAGTGGATGAGTAATGTCCACTCAAGCAGAACAGTGACCCTGTGTCTATATATTTGTCTCTGCAGACAGACCTGATCAACACCATAGGGGAGAGTGCTGCCATGGGAACAGCTGGAGTCGTCATTTGGGAGAGAAGAGAGACAAAGACCGAGGTACAAACATGTAGATATGGAAAAAGACAAATGTGACAAGATCATTTCAATCTTTGCACCCAAGATTTTACATATTTTACTTTTTCCAGCTCCAGTTTTTCTTCCTGTTACAACACAACATTAAAGGGATAGTTCAACATTTTGGCAAATTGGCCCATTGCCATAATCCCTATAGTTTTAGGAGTAGGTCCGTTACCTTTAATTGTCGGTGCAAGCTATTTTTAGAACGACAGAGCAAAGCCGTGAGCTGCTCAGAGCTACGCTACAGAGGCTCATGGAATTTCACCCTCATGTCGACTAAGGGCTGGGAGAAGTTTCAGAGTTATCCGTGGCTTCTCTGAGTTACAGGGGGTCTCGGTGTAGCAGTGCATGTCCATATAACGGTTGCAAATGGACACCAACTGTCTTCATAACAAAAAGACACACCAAAAAACATCCAAATACCTCCATGCTGCTCGTGTGTAATGTCTGTCTTATTTTATTTTTTTCGGAACAATTTCGCATTTCGGGGCTTCAGTTCAAGACTGGAGGTATTTGGATGTTTTTTAGTGTGTGTCCACTGGTATCCATTTGCAACTGTTATATGGACATGCACTGCTATGCCGAGACCCCCTGTAACTCAGAGAAGCCACGGAGGACTCTGAAACTTCTCCCAGCCCTTAGTCGACATGAGGGTAAGTAGATAATGAGTGAAATTTCAATTTTGAGTGAACTATCCATTTAAAGGAAACATTTCATCTGTAGCGTCCATCCTCTCACATCACTGTTCTTGCTTCCTGTTGCTGTCCCAGAGAGAGTGTCAGGATCTGGCAGAGTTCATCCGCAAGGTCCTGGGACCCTACGCCATCAATGTAACCACAGCAACCCGGCTCTGCTCAGCATCACTGTGCCAGGGAAAGGGTCGGTGCGTCCGTCAAAACCCAGAGAGCCCCACCTACCTCCACCTCCCACCCCCAGTTGACGTGGAGGAGAAGGTGACGGAAAAGGTGATGAAATGTGAATTTAAGTAGAGTTCCAGATGTGTATAGAGCACAGTTATCAGTGATGCTCATCCAGATGTTACCCATCCCGGTCTAGTGTTGGCAGCTTTATCACATCCCCTCTGTCATTAAGTCATAAAGACAGGACTCGCTGCAGGTGGAGATGAGACAGAGCTCAACATTTTGTGAACTGGACTGAAAAGCACAGGTGTGAAAACACCTTGAGCCCAAGTTACTGGTTTATATGAGTAACACAGTGAGAAAACGATCACTAACACATGAGACTGAGCAGATCAAACTCAATGCTCTGATTACGTCCTGTTTGACCTTCACACTTCTCTACAAATGACCCGTTGAGTCACAGAAACCTTCTCCACAGTGATGAGTGTCAAGAAAGTAGTTCTCAACTAATGTTGAAAAGTTAGAAATAGAACTCAACTGATAAAGACAAAGTCCTGACGTTATATATTACAAGAAGAAGGAGCTGGAGGGAGTCCGGCTGCCTGTGGATCTGTGGGATTCAAAAAGTAAGAGCAGAAAGAAAAGCAGCAGCTGAGACACAACACAGGAGGATTCACTGCAGTCTGATCCTAGAGCAGTGGAAACAGGAACACTGTGTCTCTCTGGGAAATCACATCACTGTCTACAAACCTGTCAGTGATATTCAGAGACAGTACAACGGCATACTAAGTACGAACATCGCTGTAAGTGCAGAAAATTATGACAATGTGCTAATGCTACGTTATTTTCTTTCCACAGACAGAAACAGCGAAAGCCACAGATCAGCCGGACACAGACACTAAACCCGCTGAACCCGACCCGGCTGAGATGTGGAAGAGAGACTTCCAGTGTCAGTGGTACAAGACGACAGACGGGGACGTCACAGACCAGCAGTCCCCCAAAGATGGAGCGTCTGTCGGGGGAACGGCAGAGGAAAACTCTGGAGATGTGGCTGGAACCATAACAGTTTCTCCAACTAAAGGTGCCTCTGAGACTGATTTAAGAGGAAGCAGTTCACCTGGTACTGTCAGTCTCCTCGAGACGCCCACAGACGCCGGGACAAGCCCCCCGAGCTCCCCGAGCTTGACGGTTCTCCTGCTGTTGCTGCTGGTGGCAGGAGGCCGATGCCTGGAACCTTAAACTGTGACCGGCCCTTCTGAAGTGCCCTTGAGCAGGACACCGGAGCCCTGCTGCTGCTGAACGACCCCTGAACATCACAGAATATCATGGCAGAACAAACCAAGTCCAAACCTCTCAGTGAATGTGCCAAGAGACAGTTTATACTGCAAAACATTAGAGTCAGACTGAGCTGCTGTCAGCTGACTGTCACATGACCTCAGCACGACAGTTGTCCAATCACAGACACACACACACGCGCGCTTTTATTGTCTTTGCACTTTTTGTTTCTCTGTTTATTTGTCAATGTTTGTTATGTGGAAAAAAATATTTCTTAATGTTCAGCCCTCGTGTAGCAAGGGAGGAGCTTCTCTGGACAAAAAACAAACAAGCTTGCTGTCAGCATCTCTCTGGGCCTGTTTCTTCAGTCATTAGTAGTTTCAGAGAAAACATCTGACACTAAATTGTTGAGATTATCTAAAGAAACTGTTTGTTTTTTTCAAACAGTTTTTCATTTTGTTTCTCATCCAAAAAAATAAAGATCCCATCAATTTCAATTTATTTGAGCATCATACAAATAATTTATCAAAATCTGGATAAGTAAAACTGAATCTATCTGCACTGCTAGACACCGAGGTCAGTGGCAACTTTACCTTTAATCTACCAACGAGCTCTTGCTTGTAATATAATTATGTGAGTTTTATTGCTAATTTTGAACCTTTTCAAAATTATAATCATAAATTACAAATTAATTTTGGTTTATATTGTCAAAACCTTGCAGACGTCACCTCAGTGGCCTCTGTCAGAGGCAGCGGTCTGCAGCAGGACTCAGTGGAGCTCTGTGGCGCCGTCTGCCTGAGCTCTGCTCAAACTGCACCGCCCAACAATGCCACAGCAGGAAAAGCGCAGGTGGAGATTTTTTTTTAATTCAGTCGAATTGTTTCAGTTTCAGGATCCAGCGCTGCAGTCATAATCAGCTCCAGTGACCTCTACAAAATCTTCACAAGGTCAAAGTTGAAGGGGGATTCATCATATCTTTTAACACGTGGACCATGAATTCTCTTTTAACCACACCAACAATTAGGATTAAATGTTCCAAAATGAAATGAGAGAAAACACAAAGGGAGAAAGTGGAGACATTAAAGTAAATCTTAATTAGCAACACACTGCAGTCTAAGAAAAAATAATCAGAATTCAGACAACAATTTCATCAGATATCATGTGATCTGCAAAGTGTTTCCAGGGACACAAAAGAGTAATGGACCCAGCTAAAGGCTGAAGGAGATTTTAGCTCTTAGGGCCAACGTAGATGAGACAGGAAGCAGTGATGCTTCGTTCTCCAGCTCATTTCAGTCTGAACCTTTGACCTTGGCTCCATCACCTGTGCTTCTCCTGCTCCGACCAATCAGAGCGTCTCCTGAGAAAAGTCCTGAGGATGTGGTTGTTCTTATTGCAGTATCTGTGCACTCACACCTCTCATAGACGACCTGTATAAACTGTGTTGAAGTATTTTCATTCGTCCTTGTCCTCCCTGAGGCACCAGGTTGTAAAAAGACTGAGGCATTTTGTTTTTGCAGCTCATGTAAATTTATTTGTTATTTTTCATTAAAATATACACTCGAGACGACGGGTATCTAAATCCTTTAGTTACAGAAAGAGATCATATGTACACAGGTGCATCTGATTGTACAACAGGAAACCCAGGAATCAAACATTTATATATCATCATCAACAGGAGAGCGACTTTTCCTCCATCGTCTCCCACGTCCAGGATCCTTCGTCCAATGAGACAAATGTCGTCCTCTCCGGACGTTTTCACCTTCATCTTTAAAGCCTCAGATGCGTTTCAGAACATTTCAGTATCATCAAAGGAACCGGGAAGATTAGAAACTTTAGTACGAGCTTTTTAATGATGCTGCCTCGTCTCCTCGATAACGAGTGGAGGAAGTGAAGAAGAGGCAAAGAGCAAGTGTGGGATTAAATGTAATCTGTTCTCTGTGCTGCCAATAACAGGATGTGTTCCTGATGTCGTGAAACCACATCATTAAAGGTGCAGAGCTGTGACGTCCAGCTCAGGACCATGGGAAAATCTCTGAGCCCCGAACGACATGGACGCAAGTAAAGCTCAGAGCCTCCTGATGAATCGTCTGTGAAATCAGACTCAAACAGGAAACAAGTGCACGATGTCGTCTGATAGGTGACAACATGAACCTGTCAACAGTTGATCACAGTGAGCAGCTTTTTCTTTTAAAACATTTAGATTTTTTTTTGATTTTGCCAAATCTTTGTAAATGATATGTTGGCTTTCAGACCTTCAGGTTGCGACTGTGTTTTAGTTGCAAAGAAAAAATATTCATTATGTTTAACAAAAGACATTTTTAAATTTTATTTTACTATTATTTATTTTTTGTATTAAAGCTGCTCTAGACAGGAATGTTCACCCAGACAACATCACATGACAATGTGCTCTGATCTTCACCGGCCTCCATGTTATTTCATCTTAGAGATTTCCACACGATCAGGAGCTGGAGCTGCTGAATTAGACATTACAGAGAGTCTCGCTGCTGCTCCAGGCTCCGCCTCCCACAGGTGACACTTTGACACTGATGATTTGATGATTAGATTTAAGCCTCATGGTTAGAATATGTCCTTCGCTCTGTCTCACTCTGACAATGATCTGCAAATGCAAGGAACTCGCAATGAGCGACGTTACCGACGCCATCGGCAGTAACTGGTACCAAAATCTGGTCCTGTGCAGTGACGGAGGAACCAGGAGGCTCTCTGCTCCACACTGAACAGCTCATCACTCTGTGTCCTTTAAACTAATAAATATTCAACATCCACGTTAATTCACATGCACAGGCTTCATCCCAGATTCATCTCTCTCTGTCCAATCAAAGCTCCACTGCGGTTGGTCTCATTCCAGACAGAAACATCAACACATGTGACTTTAATTCACAGATTTTCCAGCATTTTAACACACACGTCACCAACAGAGGAAACAGAGTTTAGTTAAGTTTGGACTCACAGGAACCAAACTACAGGTGGAGGATTAGCAGCTAATTTAAAATCGTGGGCAAAGTACCAACAACGACAGTTCAAGAAGAATTTAATGGATTAAAATGTGTTTTGAAATCAAGCTCTTCTGATAGATATTATTCCTTTAAAACTGAACGAACACAATCCCATTAATGACACTGAGCAGTTTGTTAGGTAAAAATGAAAGAAGCCTGGAGATGGAACGACAACGTTCAATGGCCTCATGTCAGACTTTAAGGTGTTTTCACTTTTTTCTTTTTCAAAACTCAAATCCTCAAAAACCTGAAGCTACTCACATATTTAAAGCTGCTGTAAAGCTACAGAGGGACTGGAGGCCGCCGTGCGTCCGAGCCTCAAATGATTGTGTGGACGGTGCCACAGAAACACCTGTTCAAAAACAAAACAGTCCAGCAGCAGCAGTTACATCGTTTACTTTCTGTAGAAGATTTTCAGCCTCCTCTTCAATCAGAGCTGCTCTCTGGTTCTTTATTTTCTCAACCGCTGAAAGACTATAAGTCCTGCGCTCACATACACACACACCTGCAGCTTAACTGTATCAAGCTGCTGCCACAGGTCACCTTAGCAAACACAGGAAGTGAATGTCAAACTGATGTTAACAGATTGTTTTGTCTTTTTATTTAAAACTGGTTGAAACAGGTGTTTCCGTGGCTCCGCCCACAGCAGTTCATGACTCTACTCCAACATATTGACTGTACCTGATGACCTCACACATCCTGATGTCTCATTACAACAACAATCACTTTAAACTCAAAGGCTGCAGTGGAAGAATCAGCTCCCAATGACACATAGAAGCTTACATGCAGGCTGGGAACACTGAATAAATAAACATAAAGACAGACAAATAAACAGACGGGTAAACTGGCAGACAGACTCCTCCTCCCTTCAACCAGCTGACAGTGAGAGAATCTGACCTTCATTGCATAAGGTTAAAAAATAGACTTTGTGTTCCTGTGCAGAGTCTCTGTGTTGATCAGTTTGTTCTGGTCTCTAGCGAACACAGACAGAGAACAGGAAACATCCCCCCCGTGTGGGGAGGAGGGGATAGTGCAATCTGAACCAAGAGGGCTGGACGGATGATGACACAAGATTCCTCCTGTGCGGTGGGAGAGAGTGTGTGTGTGTGTGTGGGGAGGGGGGCACTCCAGTGTCTCCAGAAATGGTTCTTCTGAGAGATTCGCTAAGAGGAAGTGAGGTTGCTTTAAAAGAAAAGGGGAGGAGACAAAGCTCAGACCCAAGAGCCAATCAGAGCAGCTGGTTTGACGACACGGACATGTCACCTTCAGACAATGGACAAGCGGAGGGACAATGAGCGGCAATCACCTGGCGAGTCTCGCGCGAGGCAAAGTTTCCCAAGACTCCGGGACAGGTGCACTTCATCTTTGCTGCGGTGTGTGTGGTACCTGCGGGAGGGGGCGGAGCTACTTGCAGACAGCCTGGTTCACAATGTGCTTGGTGTTGAGTCTTTTGCAGCTGGGCGTGTCATTGCACCAACACATGCAGAGGGGGGTTACTTGCAGATGGCCTCCAGGGCGTCCAGGGTGCGTTTGATGTCGCGGATCTGCGCGGCGAGTGTGTGGATGGGCTGCATGGAACGGTCCAGCTCCTCGCAGCGAGCCATTAGCGTGTACATGCCCTGTCGCACACAACAGAACAAACAGCGCCTCAGTGATATCATCGCGACACGAGGACAGTCACAGTTTCACAACAGATCAAGTGTGTAGGCAGAAAACCAATGCACAAGCTCACTTTTCTAAAGCATTGTTCCTTTACTCATTAGTATGTATATACACAGTGAGACATGATTAACTCTGCATTCATCCATATGTCTGTATGTACTATATGTTCATACAGTGTTGTAAACAGACAGTACAGTGCACTGCTGGAGAATATTTTTGGTTATTTCTTTATACATATAACTGTTAATGCAGTCTGAACCAGGTTTTTTTTGTCTCTCTCTCCAAAGTCTGTCAGGTTTTTATCTAAGAATCTAAAATTTGGTGAAAAGGTTTTAATTCACTGGTGACAGTTTTAAAGAGAGACTTTCACAACACACATAAACAAGGTTGTTTAAAGGGCATTTACGCAGGATGAGAGGAGACAGGTGACGTCCAAGTGTGAACTATATTAAAGCCACTGAGAAACTGAAATTGTGAATTAAACACAACTGAACAACCATTTATTAATGGTGTCGTCTCGGGCTCAGTGTTTAGTCTAACCACAACAAAAGCATGGCTGCCAGCACAAATGAAGCATTTGTTCCCAAAAAACAGTCACAGTCCTGCCAGCTGTCTGGAATGAGTTGAGTTTTGTGGTGACAGACCTCGAACACACCACGGTCCACTGCAAAGTTTGTCCAAAGGCTGTTGATACTAAAAGCAGCAGCAGAACTAATTTATTTCAACTCAATTTCTCTCAAACAGAGGCAGCAGCCAAGAGGGAGAAATGTGTCTCACTCCAGGACGCACAGGAGACACTACAGCTCACAAACAGTCGCTAAACAACAGCCAACGCTAGTGGAGTAATTCCCCCACTGCACCTCGAAAGACAACAAAAGGACACGATGGACAACTATTACTATTGCAGTCATGCTTCATATCGCTAAAGATGTGGTGACCACATAACAACTCCTGAAACTACATAGTGCACTTAGAGTTTGCACTTTAACCACAGAAGGGGAAATTCAGTTTTCTTTTTTTGAATTTTTATTGATAAAGTAAAAGCAAAACTTGTATTGAGTCATGTCTTCTTTTTTTTTTTTCGAAGAAAAAGATAAATCAAATTGAAATCGTAAAACGAGTTTGGTGTGATGAAAAATTGTATTTATACCATTGATATTATGATATGATATTATCACCAAGATGTAGCGTCATCAATGAAGCCAGTGACAGACAACGCAGGGAATTCAGTTTCTATTATGACAGGAACTGAAAACACACACACACACAGTGTCACCTTTATGCTCATGTCCACCGACTCCCCCAGGCTGTCCACTGAGTCTCTGTACGTCTGGATGTAGCCAACGCTCAGAGCCGTCATCTGGATCAACAGACACAACACGTGAGTATGAGAGCGACAGCAACGTAATCGTGTCATGTGTGTGTAGAATGAATAATGAATAAAATTGTTTATTTCGGTCACACAACATCAATATCAAAATCAACCGTTTTGGGTGAACAGTTTAGCACATATACACAATTGCAACCATACATTTCACACACACACACATAAAGAAAAGAAAACATCATACAGTGACCGAAAAGGGAAAAGGGAATACATATACACACACCCCAGTGTGTATCATGACCCAGCTCATGTTAGGACTCACGTTCTGGATGGTTCCGTTCAGGCTCCTCATCATCATCTCCACGCTGTGCGCCACCTCCTGTGTGTGTCTCTGTAAGTCCACGAGGACAGCGGGGTCAATCGGCGGGATGTCAGCCGGTCTCCGAGACAACCCCCGACTCCGGTAGATGGGACCCGAACAGTCCGCTGGTTGGAAAGCAACAGTGAGAAGATGTTCAACAACAGAGCAGCGACTGTTGCTCCTACTGATCTTTACTCCAGAGAGGTTCCTGTGTGAAAGACAAAGCTGGCGATCTGCCTCATTAAAACACCACCAGCAGCTAATTCAGATGGAGATGTGGATGAAGACAGAGACGGACATGGAGATGAAAACAGAGATCACATGATGAATATTAATTAAAGATGTCTTCCAGTGATGTCACAGTGCTGTGGATGAGAGCGCACGTTTGTGTAGTTTCCCCGTTTGAAGGAGATTTCCTCTCAACACTCAGACTGAACCACTGTGCTCAAAGGAAACCAGCTGACTGTAGAACAATGAGGAACAGAAACAGCATGAGACTCAGCCACACACACGCGCAGACACAGACACACACGCATCTTGGCTCTCAGACCAGACCTCAGATCAGCCACTGAGTGATTATTGTGATTCACGTCATCGGTTCATCATAAACCGACACCAACAACAATTCATCTGCTTAATCCAATTCATTGATTCTCCATTACTTCCTGAGGTTGAGACATGACCGGAGCTCTATAAGTGATGGCTGATGGGAAGTCTGAGCCTCCACAGGGACACGGACACAGTCAGACTCTGCAGCTGCACGCCACAAGCTACAACAGAGAATACAGACAGCTCCTTTCTGAGACTCTCCGGACCTCAAATAAAAGACATGAAACCATCTGTGTAACTGCACATGGAACAACAGAAGCCCACCTCCTGTGAACCATCTCTGCGGTAGACTTAATTTATCTATTTATAATCTAATTCCCACTGACTTGTTTTAGTGGTAACAGAGGTCACTTCCTTTGTGAAAATAACACCTTGTGCACTTTACTCACAGTCGCTGCAGTCCAGACTGGGCTTGGAGCTCATCTTGATCTTCTGCTCCAGGTTTTTGGCGACAAAGTTGGTCAGGTCTCCTTCGTGGCTGACCGTCCCCTCCAACTCCAGAGCCGAGGAGATTGTGGCCCGTCGCCCCTCCGACTGGCCGCTCCTGCTCCCTCCCCGGGCCCCAGCTGCATTACATAAACATAAAACACCCACTAATTATCTGTTCTGTTCTTTAACTTCATTGTATCACTGCAGGAAGTTTCACAGGAGAAGATCTACCTCCACACGCTTGGCTTATTTCATCCAGGCTCTTGCTGTCCTGCATCCCCCGCACGTTGCGTACCCAGACCTGGGCCATGACATGGGGGGGACAGGGGGCGTCATCTGAGGGAAGAAGAGGAGGTGGGGGAGAAGAGGAGGAGGTGCTCGGACCGGGGGCTGAGGACGAGTAATGTCGTGAAGACTGAAGAGTGGATAAAGAAGACAAAGTGAAAAAGAAGAAGTTAAAAACATCACACAAACAAATCACGATGAACCAACTTTCTGTTGCCTGCTGTCTGTTTCTGACCCCGCCCCCCCTCTGTGATTGACAGCTGCAGAACGTAGCGGTTCAACCTGCTGTTGTTCTTCTTCCTCTGGCGTTACTTCAGGTGACGCTCTTCATAACTGTCTTCATAATCAAGATGAACCGTCCTGTTCACTCACCTCCCTCTGCATCCTCCCTCCTCCGTACTGACTCCTCCACTTGTTTGCAGTCTTCTCTGCATCCTCCTCATCCTGTTTCTCCTTCTCTCCATCCTCCTCTTCCTCTTCCTCCTCTTCCTCCCTGCTGTCGCTGGCTCCGCCCATAGTCTCTGCTTCTGCACGCCGTCTGTCGGCGAGGGCGGGGCCTGCGCGCTGAGATGAGTCTTTGGTGTGTGCTGAGCCCCACAGCAGAGTTGCATCTTGAGGCTCGACAGCGTAAGTGGCCTCGGTAACGTCTCTGATGATGGATCCCGACTCTGAGTTTCCCGTGCATGTGGCGCCGGGGAGGGAGGGGTCCGTGTTCCAGGGCGTGTGCAATGATAAATGAGACGTTCTCTCGTTAATGGCCATCTCTGTATCCAGGCGACCTTCACCGTCATGAACTCTGTTTTCCACATCTGCGTGGTTCTCTGTGTGTCTGAGGGAGCCGTCCACCGATGTCTCCCCAGGACAGGGTGCTCTGCTCCCCCCACATTTGACATGAGGGCCGTTCTCTGACGCAACAGGTATAACGACCCCGTTTGCCGTTTCTGGCACTTCTGTGCCAATCACAGGGGAGAGACTCATCCCTCCACCTGCTGGTGGAGAGACAGAGAGGAGACGTTAGAGGACGAGCTTCTGATTCTTGATTTAATCTGTAACTCAGAGGGAGTTTGTCCAGGTTCCTCTGCAGAGGAGACAGACGTCATATAAGTCTCATCCAGAAACAGTCCCTGAGCACCAAGACACAGCTTCTATTAAAGCTCCTTTATTCTCCATCGTAGATCGACACAATATTTATATATTCAGATACTAGTTATTTTTTACTTGATATTTACTTATCACATTTAAATATAAAATATATAAATATATAAAACATACAATGTGACATCGCCTTGGGTCTTATACTAAATAAACATGCCATTTTACATATAGTAGGCTATATTTACCCTTTATGAAAAAAAACTGCACTTCCTGTTATTTGGATATTGCCTTTGGTCATGTTGTTTCAATTATCATCATAGCCAAGTAAATATCTTGATTTGGAGAATATAAACGAATTGTGAACCTGTTTTTCTCAGTGCATCAATGTGCAACAAAGGATTTAACCTCAGTGAAATATAGACTGAAGGTCAGCAAGTTTCCTGATTTACACCAGGAAACATCTGGCATTCAACATTAGGCCTATTCCATGCTCGATACTTGTATAGAAGTGGGAAATACTAATTTCAAGGTGCCCACCACAGTGACAAAAAACAACCTTAAAACTTAATTTGGCCATAAAACAGGCATACACACTAATGGTTTGACTCCTGAAGCTTCAGGCTGTGATGATGTTGGTGCAGGTTTGAACCTCCACTCTGGTTTGTTGTCGAGAAGCTCGACGTTTATTATTTAGAGGCCGTTGAGACCTGTTATTTACTTCCTGTCTGTTGAATCATGTGTGTCTCTGATCAATAACACAACACATACTCTCAATCATGTGAAATGACGTAATTACAGTCTGCTTAGCTTAGCCTAGCACCAGCTAGCTGTGAGCTAACCTGGCAATAGCAGCACGGGCATCTATTCTCCAAACTTTAGGCTAATAATGACTCTGAAAGGTGAACAGACCCCAGATTATTGATTTACAGACAACCAGGGAGGCAGAGGCCGCGGCCAGCCGCCTGTCAGCGGGCAGGAGGCGGCCAAGCTGCGGTCAGTAGCCGCCTTGCTAACCCGCTGTCAGCGGTGACAGCAGCGGACTGGTGTTAGCGCTGCCGGGGCCTGGGAACCGCAGCTCGTCGGTAAGTTATCAGTCCGACGGTGACTCACGACTAAAAGTGTCTAATGTGAACTGTTGTGTAACTGTGTTAGTGACACACAACAGTCGGGCGGAGCACAGTGTGAAGAAGAAGACAACAACACTCACCGGAGCAGTTCCTATCCTGAAAATGTAAGCAACAACCGAGTCCCACCTGAAAATCCGTCCCCTCATATCCAAACACAATAGTTCCGTCTGACAAAAACAAAGGCCCGTAAGTCAATATAATGTTTCAAAGTCGGTCGGAAATGTAACGTAAAATGTAGTATTAAAATTAAAAAAAATTATTAGGCTATTATTGTTATATGTTGTGCGTATCTAATGTGAATATAAGAAAATGAGTATTTTAGCCGTTTCTTTCCTCCCTGACTCACAAGCATGGATCTATTAAGAAGCCGTTGTTGTTCATTTGTATAAAGAAGCAAACACAGTGTTTGTAGGCTACAGTAAACAACGTAACGTTATGGTTGTCTGCATTTATCTATTGAGCGGATGATTTTATTTCTGTTCACATGACCAGGCTTCATCCTGCTGTCCCGTCCAGCAGGTGGAGACAAACTCCACAGCATCTCAACCTGTGCAACTTTCACAGTTTACAACATTGAGGTGAGGTGAGGAGACACATGGGCAACAAGGTTCAGCATCCCTTGATGTCAGGTAAGGCTCCCTGGTCTTTCTGTGGTTTTACAAAAACTCAGTTGTTTCACTTCTACCCCAGAACAGTCAGACTACAGTCAGTGCGTCCTGCTTTGACTGTGCTTATGGGAGCTCTTATTGTGTGGCAGTGACCTTAGTCAGTGAGAAAAGGAAGCAGAGTTTAACCACTGACACACTGAGCAGTAAATATGTGACTAAACTATTTCTGACTTTTAAGTTTCAAAACACAAAGATGTGATTAGGCTACTACTGAGGAGATTTATTGAGGGGATCATAGTAGCTACAAGATCAGTCAGGGCACATTCAGTGTTTCCTGTGTGTCTTAATCAGCTTCTTCTGCTGCCTCTAAACCTTTGATACATTTGAAAAATGTGTTTGACATATTCAGACTGATGGTGAAACGTATGGAGGATTAAATAAGGAATTGATTTGGCCTGTTTGTGCCTCCACAGATGAAGCTTTGCTGGTGTCAAACCCTCCACCGAGGTCAGAAATGACAAACACTGGTGCAGAGAGGCAGCAAGGAATCAAACCACACAGTCACCACAACTGAAAATCTCGTAAAGTTTCTAATCAATCTCATACGTCCAGGCAGCTGCTCTGCTTCAGCTGTTTCATCCCATTTGTTGCTTTGTTCCTCTCATGCAAACATCAAAGTCTGCGACCTTCACCTAAAGACAATTAGATTCCTGAAATAAACCAATAGTTTCCAGAGTTTTGCTCGATAACCACCGCAACCATTAGCAGGTTTTATTTCAGTTTTGAGGAGGTTCCTGTCAGAGAGAAGATATTTTAACAGACAAGCAGCAGCAGCCACAATAAAGGAATCCACAGCAAACTCAAAGCACGTGTCTTTATTTATCCACATTTGGTTTTCCACAATAAAAGCTGCACACTGCATATTGCACACTGGCAACTATACAGGACAGAGCAGGCCCATAAATCACTGTTTATTAATTACATTCAGTTCAGGGGCAGAGGAGCGTGTCCTTCAGAGGACCTGATCTGACCCCCCACCCGCCACCGCTCCTCCTCCTCCTCATCTTCATTAACCGACAGAGTCTTCAGTCAGGGAAGAAAGTGCGGAAGAAGAGAGGAAATGCAGCACAAATGCATGCCCGCTGTCTTCCTGATGCATCTCAGACAAGGACAAATCAGGAAATACATCCTTAATGCAGGACGTTAATGAATGGTTGAAGAAGCAGGAAAAATGGATGATGAAAGCATATGTGGATGGTGTTTTTTGCGGTCCAAAGTTGTAAACAAATGCCATGTGCATGTGTATAACTGTGCTCTCGCATGTTAGATCCAGGTACACTGATGTTTTTCTTTGTCCACTTGTGATCTGGTCACTCAAGATGCATTTTAATGACAGGTGTAAACAGACTCTGTAATTTCTCTGCAGTTTATACTTCTGACTCCTTTCTCCCATACATTTATATGAAGTCTTTGTGATTGTCTTTGGGTTTAATGGTTGTTCTGGTTGTTCTGTAAATATTGACCGACTGTTACGCAAAACACTGAGATTTTTATCGTACAGAGCTGAGCTCTAACTACTGGTTAAAGGTAGGGTCTGGAGTTTTGTATAAGATGTTGCTGTTCACTGTGAGAAGTTATTGTGTTGCTTTACAACATAGAGTTGATTGATTGATCACAATTTTAATGTTGACACTGACAGTAGAAAATGAAAAGGTCATTGGCATCTTCAAGGTGAAAGATTTATTGCAGCCAATAAAAGCAAGATGAAGACATACTGTACTGAAGAGAGCGATCAGTGGCAGCCTTCAATTGTGCTACAATTTTGTTACTGTTGTTACCCCACGTGCCCGCCACCAGAAGATACTCTAGACCCAACCCTGAAAATTGAATCACTTAGTCCTTGAGGTCAAGTGAAGAAACCTTCACTATGATGTAGACACCGCTGCACAAAGCCAAACAGTGTTTTGTGGGGTCACCTTTACTTTGACCTTTGACCTTTGACCATCAAAATCTGATCAGTTTGTCCTCAAGTCCTGGTAAATTTTTTTTGACAAACGTGAAGAGGTTCTGTTGAAGTGATCAGCGGAGGAACAGGAATGGAGGAAGTAAACTCTCAATATGAAGAATATTTAAATCTGCACACATCATCATGGAAAACTATGTGTACCTGACATACAACCTACAGTGTTGACCGTGAATTTATCAGTTCACAAATGAATAATGTCAGTTTTACAGCACACCACACGATATTTCCATGGACACCATCAGAGAAGGTTCTACTGAAAAAAGAAAGAAAATTCACAAGAACTATGTATGTGTACTAGCTCGTTTTCATCTGTACTGTTCAAACTGATCTTTGAAATCGTTCTTAGTGCGAACTGGCACAAACACTGACAACCGACTGCTGTGCTGTGAGACAAAAACATAATCCTCTAATTTCCATTTCACCCACACACACACACACACACACACACGTCTGCAGCTGCTTCACTGTAACTTCTCCAAACCTGGATGAAAGTAGACTGGACGGGATTAGACTGGATTAGATTTGAAGTTTTATTCTTGACTCTCAAAATCAACATTTTACTAAGAATAAAACTCCTGGATCAGTTTTGTGAAAATATTCTTGATGTTTATCTTCGGGCATCAATGTCCACAGATCTTTATTTTCTGCACCGCTCCTCTGACAGAGGTAAAATAGGAAACTGGTGAAGTCTGGAGGAAACTTCATGGGCTGTTTTTTTGCAGGTTGTCGGGAGCAATTTAGAAGAAATGTCTTGAACTCCAGTGGAGCAACAGATCTGGTGGTCAGAGCAGCGGACATGAACAATTAGAGGCATCTGTGGAAATATGTGCACACTCAACATCTGTGGCGTCTGTCAACGTCCACAGGAATCAGAGAGAGACTCAGAGAAACCATGTGAGGCAGCTCACTGTAAAATTCAATCTTCAGCATGAGCAGAAGGTTTTATCCAGCGTCACTGAGAGGGAAATTGTGGCGAGGAGCACAAACCTCTTATTACACCTAAAAAGCACTTTTATGTGCAAATGGTGAAAAAAAAACCCTTTCTGCTCGACTGAGCGGCGGGAAAGAAAAAGCAAAACTGGTGGATGAGTCATTATGTGTGGACAACGTCAAACGTGCCTCCTCCTCCTCCTCCCCCCTCCTCCCCCCTCCTCCTGAGAGCTGAAATGTTTTCTGCATTTTCCATCACTACTGCTGTGATTTCACAGAGGGAACAGACATGAAGACATTCGAAGCCACAGTTTAGTCGTTGTGATGAGTTGTCATCAAGCTGTTCCTCAGCCTTGGAACCTGTTTATTGAGATGGTGCAACAACAACAACAACTCGGTTTATCTTAAATCATTTTCAGATTCTGGTTTGAATCAACTCCTCTTCATGTTCAGGTGCAGAAGCTGCCGATTAAAACAGCTTGTGAACACAATTCAATGACATAATGCAACTTAATGTCAAGTGATGTAACTAGTTTTTATTTATTTTTTTAATATTCTGACTATATACAGGAAAATTCACTTTTGCAATGAAATAATTGAATAAAGAAATCTATTTCAATTTCTGCTTAAATCCACTGTACTGTGGGTGAATACATTATACTGTATAATATTTATTATTCTTTTGTGATTACCATTTAACATTTTCAGGGGCATTCAAATCTGATGCATGCTTTTTAAAAACTATTTTTAAAAGATATTTCTGAATTGCTCATTGCCCATCTTTATTTGTCATTGGCCCACATACAACACTGAGGCCTTTTGATGTCTCCACTTATTCACCCTGGTGCTGCGTTCTTGAAACTAAGCTTAGGCACAAGTTAAATGACTTGAATATGTTCTTCGTAAGCAGCACAGCTCATGGTTAGATATAACTGTGCGTCAGTTATGTCTCTGAGAAAATGTTACACACAAGGGAAAAAATCTGATAAAACTAAAAACACCTTTGGACTGTTAACATAAAACACCTCAGTGTTTCTGCTTAAGTATACGCTTGAGGTTTGGTTTTACTTTAGTTGAGGGAGTTCGATCATCCTGAGATGTTTTAATTTTCTTCATGCACAAACTCAGTAATGTTGCAGTAGCCTACAGACTGAGTGAGAGAAGACCTTAAATAGTTAAGTGGATATTTAAGGAAACTTTAAGGATGAAAGGACAAGTCAAATATCTATCTATCTAACTGGTTTACAGTTCCAAACAAATTAGTATCAATGTAGGAAGAATTCTTTGTAAATGATTAGTATTAACATGTGGTTATTTATCTTTATGTACTGTATAAGTTTACTTCACTCATCAAACAAACAGAACAATTAAAACATATTAATTCATTTAATTTTTGATTTGAATATTAAATTAGGGTGAACACAGCCACTCACAGCTCTACAGTCCCAGGTCACAATTTATACCAAAATGATTTGTTTACCTATCATTTACACAGATACTGGCTTTAATTGTTGTTTTAGATTCTTTGATTTCTCTGTTGAGAAATGAACAGATTTTTTCTTTCATCGCGATGCAGCATTTTTCAGTTTGTTTCAAACTCTCAGTATTATAAAATCTCTGATACTTTTAAGTTATTATGACTTTCTCTGTGTTTTCAGATTGTCTGATGAACTTGAAAACTTTCTGACCTTGATGAGCAGATGAACAGTTACAGTTTCCACTGCTCCGAAGCCAAATCGTCTATCAATCAGTTTGTGATGAAGCTGGACGGGTAAACTGACACCGATCTGTCAGAAACACTGATTGTGTTTATTGAACTGAGGTTCAGGTGGTTTTAGAGCAGCAGGCGTAGTAACCACGTGGTCACATGATACTGTGATACAGTATCCCTTCACTTCTGTACGTTTGAGGCTTTACGTGCAAGGAAAGTCTCATTCTTCACTAAACACACCACTGAGATCCTGGTTCAGTTCAGTGTGTGTTTCTGTGTTCTGTAAAATCCAGTTTGATTCACTCAGATTCAAGTTTATGTCAGCAGTAAAAACACACAGAGCCACAGCCGCTCATGCTTGACCAGAACCATCAGATTTGAAAACTTGCGTGCACACGAACACAACACGAATACACAAACAGTAAACAGTTAGGTTTCTCGCTTCCTCGGGGGTTGGAAGCCAGCGAGGAGGTGAAATGAAGCTCGGCCCGAGACAGTGACTGAATGTGGTTGTTGGCAGAGACGAGTGGAGCTCTGTGTTGGACGGTGTGTTACTGTTTGACAGTGATGGACGTGGGCATGAATAACTTGGCTGAAGTGGAATGAAGTCCTGAAACATCAAGTCAGAGCTGTTTGCATGTGTTGGATGTTTAGTAAAGCTTGGCTCACCATAGGCAACTTTGCCTGTTCTATGAAACTTATTTACTGTAATCATAAAAATGTAGAATCTTGATTTAATAATTAGGACATGTACAGACAAAATATACTCATTAAGTGTATGAGGCAGGTGGCCCAACTTACCCCAGAGCTACCATATAGACTTTATTACTCCCCAAAGCTAAAATGATGCACTTTCATGCAAGGTTTATAGGCTATGCTGTAACTCAAAGATAGCCTACCACAACTCAGGTATTTAACAAATATGTTATTATCTCTTTTGGTCTGAACACAACTCTCATGAAACTTATGATCGACTGAATTTTTGGACATAGGGCTGACTCTATACAACTTGTGAACATTGCAGTTCAGTGTCTGTATTTTAATTGGCTGAATAATAAAACCACAAAATTCAGACAGAGTATTTTGAAAGCAGAACTTTATACATATTTACAGAAAGAAAAACAGAGAATCCTGAACAGTAAAGATCATGGGATGACATTTTCATCATGACTCAAATCACAGGAGACGTAAATACAGAGTGAAACAGGAAGTCGACTGTTGTGTTCTGTAATGCTGTTACATTGGAGTGCCGCTAGGTGGCACCACTGAGTTATACAGAGCCCTGTATGTATGTAGGTGAAGTGAAGAAGAAGAGTTCGTTGCGATGCTTGTACTTCCTGCTGAGCACGTTGATACAGTAAAAGTTACTATGAGCTACCGAGTTGTTTTCATCCTTTAAAAACACCACAAACTTGGCGACGAGGATTCCGACTGAGACGACGAGATGTCTGTGCACGTTCCTGCGCCTGCAATGTTCTTACCTTGTCCGGGAGAACCGGCTATGCCGTTCGACATGTGGCTCCGTATCTTCAACAACTACCTGGTAGTTATAAATGCGACCGGGAACTCCTGGCCAACAGCCCGCAAGAGAGCTACTCTACTTCACTGCCTTGGCGCTGAGGGGCAGAGGATATTTTACTCGCTGCCGGATACAGGTACAAGTTTTGAAGATGCTGTGGAAGCACTAGAGAAACACTTCTTGCCAAAAGTTAACGTCGTAGTGGAGCGGCATGCTTTCCGGCAACGATCACAACTTCCACACGAGACGGTAACTCAGTACATAGCTGCCCTCCGTGCACTTTCTGTTAAATGTGCATTTGAGGCAAATACAGACGAGATGATTCGGGACCAGTTGTTGGAGCACCTGCAGTGTGACAAAATGAGAGAGAGACTGTTGTTAGAGCCCGATTTAACTCTTGAGAAAGCTACTACATTAGCAACACAGATGGAAGCTGCTACAGAGCAGGCTAACAAAATCAAGTCAAACGGTGCTGCAGTGCAGGCTATACAATCCAAGCCCCACAATGTGAAATACAAAAAGAACTTTCGCCCCGCTGCTACTGCACCTCCCTCCCAGCGCAAAGCTTGCTTCAGATGTGGCTCGGATAAGCATTTAGCAAATTCCTCCCAGTGTCCTGCAGCAAAAGTACAGTGTAAATCCTGCCGCAAAAGAGGACATTATGCCAGGGTGTGTCGTTCTGCCCCATCCAGTGATGTACATGAAGTGCAGTTGCCTGATGTCACCATTCTGTACCTGGAAAATTCGACACATGCCCCAAAGAGACTGCTATGCAATGTTAAGGTTGCCACTCCTACTACTCCTGCTGTGCCAATGCAACTTGTTGTGGATACTGGTTCTGCTGTGTCAATACTACCACGCCACATCTACCAGACTTTCTTCCGAGACAACACACTGTCTGCAGCCTCTACCAGGCTGGTGACCTACACAAGAGACAACATTCCTGTACTTGGATGCCTGCATGCTCAAGTACATATGGACAACACCTCTGCTGCAGCAACATTCTTCATTGTGGAGAGGGGGACAGCACTGCTTGGGATGGATTTATTCACTGCCCTGGACCTGTGCATCAGAGGGGATACTGTCCTCACCTCAGCTGCAATGCCACCCACACCGGTGATGTCTACAACTCCTGCACCATCTACTGCTCCTGACATTGGGTGTGTAAAGAACTTTATGCATAAGGTTAAGCTGGACCCCAACATCACACCAGTGCGTCAGAAGCTGCGGCGTTTGCCTTTTGCAGTCAGAGACTCTGTCTCTGCTGAGCTCGATCGCTTGCTAAAGGCTGGCGTCATAGAGAAGATCGATGCTTCTGCCTGGGTTTCCCCCATCGTGGTCACTGCTAAGAAAAGTGGTGGAATCCGGATGTGTGCTGATCTACGGGAACCAAACAAGGCGGTGGTCATTGACAGCTATCCACTGCCTCACATCGATGAACTGCTGGCCAACTTGCGAGGAGCTAAGGTATTTTCCACGATTGATCTGGCAAATGCTTACTATCAGCTGCCTCTCCATGAGGACAGTAGAGACATTACTGCCTTCATTACACACGAGGGTCTCTTCAGGTTTTGCAGGGTGCCCTACGGCTTGGCGTCAGCACCCTCTGCTTTTCAAAAAATGATGGCGACAATTCTACAGGGAGTACCTGGTGTGCAAAACTACCTAGATGATCTGATCATTTATGGGACCACGCCTGCTGATCATGACTGTAGCCTCAGAACTGTCCTGCTCAAACTGAAAGAGGCTGGGTTAGTCCTGAATGATGACAAGTGCCATTTCAAGCAGACTACACTGCGGTTCCTTGGTCATGTCATCACTGCCGAGGGGATCCTGCCTGACCGTGGACACATTGATGCAATCCTGAATGCCCCGCCCCCTTCCGACGCAGCCACCCTGAGGTCTTTCTTAGGCCTTGCGTCCTGGTACTCTAAATTTTTGCCAGGCTTTGCCACAGTTGTTGCCCCGATGCGTGAGTGCACCAAAGAGACTGAATCATTCACATGGACTGAAGCTGCTCAAAGCAGTTTCGAGGAGGTCAAAAAGCTCCTGGTGGCTAGTCCAGCCCTTGCCCTCTACGACCCCACACTCCGCTCAGTTGTCTCCACAGATGCGAGTGATTATGGGCTCGGTGCGGTGTTTGCTCAAATACAGCCTGACGGCACCGAGAAACCTGTGGCTTTCGCATCCCGCACACTTTCTGCAACAGAACGCAAGTATTCAGTAGTTGAAAAGGAGGCATTAGCATGTGTGTGGGCTACAGAAAAATGGCGGACATATTTATGGGGCCATCGTTTCACTTTGCGCTTACCACTCTGCTGACCACCAAGGGGATAGGCAGAGCTGGGATGCGTGTGGCACGCTGGTCAGCACGCCTACTCTGCTTTGACTACGACATGGTGTATCGCCCAGGGTCTCAAAACCACACCGCTGATTGTCTTTCTCGTCTCCCCTTGCCACTGCCTGCCGAGCCATCTGCCGATGTGGAGCCTGAAATAGTGGCTCTGATCTCCTCCACACTCCGAGCTCTTCCTGTGGCTGACTTCGAAGCTGCTTGCTCTTCATGCCCTGAAATGACAGCTCTGCGTGAACAGATTCACCGTGGCTGGCCTCCTTCCATCAGAACAGTGAACCAGGTCATGAGCCCCTACTACAAGGTGAGAGAGGAACTCTCAGTGAAAGACTGTTTCATTTTCAGAGGCTCGAGACTCCTGGTGCCAGCTGCTGTACGCCAGACTTTGATAGCTTTGGCCCATGAGTGTCATCAGGGAGTTGTACGTACAAAACAGCGCCTGAGAGATTTGTATTGGTGGCCGAAAATGGACTCCGAGGTTCAGACCTGCATAGCCTCCTGCGTTGCATGCCAGTCAAATGATAAAACGGCCTCCACTCATCCTGCTCCCCTGCAACCTGTCCAGCTTCCCGAGGGCCCGTGGCAGAAACTGGGTCTTGATATAGTAGGGCCATTTGAAACAGCTTCCCCTGCCTGCCGTTACGCCATAACACTAACAGACTATTACACAAAGTGGCCTGAACTTGCCTTCTCCCAAAGTGCCACGACAACAGATGTTGTAAAGTTCCTGAAGTCCACCTTCAGTCGCCATGGCAACCCTGAGTGCGTCGTCACCGACAACGGGCCTCAGTTTACCTCAGCTGAGTTTGCTGAGTTCATGGACTCACACAGCATGCGCCATATCCGAACATCTGTATACTATCCTGCAGCCAATGGCGCCGTTGAAAGATTTCACCGCTCGCTGAGAGGCTGCCTGCAGACAGCCATCTTGCAATCACAGCCATGGAAAGAGGCTGTGCTATCCTGGCTTCAGGTTTACCGGGCGACACAGCATGCCACCACAGGTGCTTCACCCCATGAACTGCTCTATGGCCGTAAAATGCGCACCAAACTGGACATTCTGCCTCTGCCTCCCACTTGCGCGACACAGTAGAGAGGAACCAAGACAAGATGAAGCGCTACACAGATTCAAAGCGAGGCGCACGTGATCCTCCATTTCAGGAGGGAGAGAAGGTGAGAATAAGGATTCCTCGCCCCACACCTAAAGCTCACCCGAGATTCTCCCCACCAGTGCAAGTGGAGAAGCAGGTGGGTCCAAACACCTTCCAACTCAGTGATGGAAAAAAGTGGAATGCAACTCACCTGGCCCGCGTCCCACTTGGAACTGAGGAGGGACACACTGACTCCCTACCACACTCACAGCCCCCTGCACACACTTCCCCAATCCCTGCACGCTCCAGAGTCAAGCCTAAGTGGCAACAGGACTATGTTGTTTATTGACATGTTTCATGAGAGTCCTTAATGTGGGTGTATGTTTTTGTTAAATGATAGTGCCACATACATATTCATGCAATTGCCCTTTATGTTATCCTATTCAAGGTGTTACAGGTTCATACATTTAACTGGGTGTCACTGTAATGACAGTAGACTAGGCTGTGCTATTGATTTCTAGCATTTATGTACCACCTCTGTTATAATTGTCTCCCTAGTAGGGATCTGACGTACTTCTTTTATTTTAATACTGAACCCAGAGTATTGTTTTACAGGGAGAGGAGATGTTGTGTTCTGTAATGCTGTTACATTGGAGTGCCGCTAGGTGGCACCACTGAGTTATACAGAGCCCTGTATGTATGTAGGAAAAGCGAAGAAGAAGAGTTCGTTGCGATGCTTGTACTTCCTGCTGAGCACGTTGCTACAGTAAAAGTTACTATGAGCTACCGAGTTGTTTTCATCCTTTAAAAACACCACATCGACGTCTGTGAGGAAAACACCTCAGGTTCAAAACCGTCCATGAAAACAACTTGCTTGGTGTTTGGATTGGCACTAACAAACACATTCCTACAAACCATATCCAGCAACACTGTTTTAGGTCATTTTACCCAGATCTAGATTTGTACAGTTGGATCTGATGCTACTCAATGTCATGATGATTTTTTTTTTTTAAACACAGGAAGATAAGGTTAGACCACTGTTCCCTGCTAGTTTCTACAGCTGGTTGTCTTAATGTTATTAATTTACTTTTATCTGCTGGTTTCAAAGGAACTGTTCAGCAGGTCGTCCCTGTTTACAACCACCGTACCACCCAGGCTAAGCTAACTAACTACCTGCTAACTGACTAGGTATCAACATTCTTCTGGCTTGACGTGCTCCAGGTTCCTCGACCCAAGTCCAGCCCACACACATCTGGACTAAATCTACAGTTTATCAGCTGGAATCAGCCCAGATGTGCACATGCATTGGCCAAACTCAGGTTGAGGGCCCAGACAGATGTTGGACCACAGGTTTCATTTTGTTATCACGGGTGGTACCAACCTACTCATCAAGGACAACAGCAAGAAAGTCAATGAATGCATTTCCCCAAATGGCAAATAGCTAGTTTCAGTGTGTTTTCACGTCTTTCAAGTCTTAGCCTACTGGTGTTGTGAACTTTTTAAACTTCAAACTCACTAAACTTTGAACAGTAATGAGCTTCAGCTTCAGTTGCAACTCATTCAGGTTCAAACTCACCTGCTGCGTCAGATCTGATCGGTCTCATGCGTTGTTTAACAGCAGCAGAAAAAGCTCTTGATTTGATTTGGGTTTTACTGCCAGCTTCACACACACACACACACGCACACACACACACACGCATCCACACACACCCTTTCATTCCTCAGACTTAAACATTTAGAGTTACTCTGTCATAAACTTTCTCTCTGCTCAAACACTCAGAGGTAACTCAGCTCAACTCAGACTTTGAAGTGGTCAAAGCCAAGAAGCCAAGACGCCACGCCCACATCAACCCTCTGCAGCTGGTCTCTGTTTTATTTTTCCTCCACTGGCATCAAAAAGTCATTGCTAAGTTCTCCACACAGGGGTTAGTTGGTTATATTTTGGAAAACATGAAGCAGCATTCTCACTGTGGGATGAAATAATTTAGTTAGATTTGTCTCTGAGTGTCCTTGTCATCACAGTACATCATCATCGTCATTGTCACCATCACCGTCGTCACAGAATCTGATGTTAAAAACTCCTGCTGCTTTATCCGTTTGCAACCTGTGATATGACAGCGATGATGGTGATGGTGAGGATGAAAGAAGAGAGGGAGAGAGAAGCATGTCCGGCAAGTGTCTGGTTTGTGACCTGATTATGTTTCAACCTCACAACGTCTCAGATGCATTTTCACTCCTGACGAAATAAATAAATACGACTAAGCAGGAAGTGGAAGAGAAGCAGGAAGTCGAACAAGTTTTAACATTAACAACATTTTTCCGCTTCACGAAGCTGCTGGAGTCGTTCCCATCCATGGGACTCTGGTCCAGGTCTTCTGCACTTCGGGCTCTGTGCAATAAAGACGTCTTTATTCTTTATGACACAGCGAGCGGCTGCTCTGTAATTAACAGCTCTACGTCTTCAGCAGCAGCTGCAGCTCCATGTTGTCAACCTCAGAGTCTCTGATGGCTTCGTTTGGCTCAAGAGCCACAGTTTAAGAAACATGCATGTTCTGTACAGTCTGTTGGCAGCTCACTGTGTAGTTTGGTGCTTTCGAGTCTATGTTGGTGGTTACAGTCCAACTTATTTCTGTCCCACAGAACAGTTGTTGGAAAATCAGATATTAAAAACGAACAGATCATGACTCATCAAAACCTGTTCAATCATGAACATGAGGAAGAAATTTCTTTAGTTCCTATTAAGACTTGATCTGTCTCATGAATTAGCAGCAGCACGGTCACTTCCTCTTCTTTCCTAAATCTGTCCTTATTTAAAATCTGTTCAGTGTGGCATCAGGTCAGTGACGCTCACACGCTGCTCAGTGCCAACCACCTGGGCGAGCAGATCTGTGACCTCATCAAAGCTTCTTTTCATGTGTGTGATTGTGGTTAGGCTCCGCCCCCCCGCAGAGGAAACCAGCTCCACTTAGCTTAGAGTATGAACCCAGAACATCATAGCTGTTCACTGCTCCTCACAACCATATCAATCAATCAATCAATCAATCAATCAATCAATCAATCAATCAATCAATCAATCAATCAATCAATCAATCAATCAATCAATCAAAGTTCCTCCATATGCTGCTAAGTTTGTGTCTCGGTTTCTGTCCAAACTTCAACAAAACCCCACAGGTTTTCAAAATAAAACACAACTCCAGAATTTTCAAAATAAGACACCTTCAAACTAAAACCCGACCCCAAGAGTTTTCAAAAATAAAACATCCCAAAATCAGAGTTCCTATACTTGAAAACTCTGCAGGTGTGTGAACAGGAGGAACAGGAGGAAAAGAGATTAGCTTTAAAATGAAAACGAAGCCGTGTGGACGCAGTGAATCTTATTGTTTACTTTCAACATGTGTTGTCAATAAAAAGCTATTGAGCAGTGGAGTCTCAGTTCACCGTGAAACCTGAACACAACACAAAGGACAGTTTGTGCCGCTTCAATCACACAAGTCTGACATTAAAAAGGGCAACAACATCTCTGAGGCCTGTTTCTGCCTGGAAGGAAGGAAATCGGTCTGAAAACATCTGCTCTGCTCTGGAGGACAGCTGTCACAGTGTGATGCGTAATTAGCGGGCAAAACATGCAAACTACAGTCTTCCTTTTAGCTTGTTTCAGAAGAGTTGGATGACTTTTTTTTTCTTTTTCTTTTTTTACGTTCAACATTTGGAACAAGACACATATATTTTTTCTCTGCTGAGGCTCCGAACATAAACATCCCTTTACAGGTCTGAGTCTCATGCTGTGTTTCCTTCGGTCAGCATGCTCTCAACTCGCCTCGTGTGTTCACACAGTCTGTGTCCAGGTGAAGCCGCCGTCGATCCTCAACTTGTGTAGCTTAGTTTCAGTTTGTTGCTATGGTGACATACAGTAATGTCTCTTTTCTTTATAGATAAGTGCATGCGCATGTTGTAGTCTCTGTACATACAGTATGTGTGTGTCTCGCTGTATAAGTTAAGTGTGTGTGTGTGTGTGTGTGTGTGTGTGTGCGTGTACATGGATTCATGTGGGAAATAACATAGATGTGTGTGTCTTTAAGTCACAAAGCTCCGCCCCCCCATTGTGACACCTTCAGGCGCTCCTTGGTGCCCTCTGCTGGGGCTTGCTCCTACTCTTCCTCCCTGCTGCTCTTCCTCCCCCTCCGCCCCCTCCTCCTCCTCCTCCTCCTCCTCCTCCTCTTCCTCCTCCATGCTTGTGCCTCTCCCCCCTCTCTTTCTCCTTGTCTGGCGCCACCATGCCGTCACCATAGCGACGGTGGTTGCGTGGGGGGCGGTATCCCAGGGCCTTGCAGTGCTGGCCAAGGTTTCCTGGGTGAATGAGCGCCATCACGTCCTCGTACCAGGGCTGGGTTCCTGCGCTCTGATGGGACGAGCCGGACCAGGAGGAGAAGAGGCGATTGACCGACGGGCTCCAGACGGCGAGGCGGACGGTAACCGCTGTCCAGTGGTAGCCGTGCTCCTCCACCTGGCAGTGGTAGACGCCGCCGTGTGACAGCTCGGCTCGACGAATCAGGACGCCCCGCTCGATAACCACCAGCTGCTCTCCTGATACCACCTGGAGAAAGATGTCAGACGAGTTAGTCTGGGTCGTTTTCTGAAATCAGTGACACAAGTTTGTGGTTTGAACCATTTGAACAGTCCTCTGCAAAATAAACATTAGGAGACGCAAACTGTGTTAAACACCAGATGCTAACGACAATAACAGCTCTGATGCATCTACGAGTCTCTGGTTCTGGTCTCAACAGACCCCTCACTGGAGTCTGGGTCTGACTGAGTGTGTTTTGGGGGGCTACCTGGTTCAGTTCAGGACTGTTCTCTCCAGCCTGTTTGTACCAGGTGACAGCAGCGTGTCTGGACCGAGGCAGACACTCCAGGTAAGTGCTGTTGCCCTCGGCGACCATCATCACCCTCTGCTCCGCCTCCACCTGCAGCGCAGCTGAAAGAAACACAGAGTGTGTTCACTGTCCTGTCTGCCCATCCTGTGAACTAGTGTCAACATTGGACAAGGAGATACGTCCTCACCTCCTTGTCTGACACACTGAGTCAACGGGTCCTCGTCCTCGCCCAGGTGGCGAGCGTTCCTCCTGCACAGAGACACATGTTAAAGCTTCTTCATTTCTGTTGCATACTATGAAGTCGTTGGAGCAGAAAAGGTTGAAATAAAATGGTTTAATTCACTCAGGAAAATCAGTTTGTTCAATAAATTTCATGGCAATCTCGCTTTCTATTAGATTTCGCGAGTGCGAGGAAGGAACTAGAGGAAAGGTCGGGTTTCAGGCTTTGTGTTGGAAAATGCTTAAAATCTCATCAGAAAGAGTTGAGGTGCAATTTCTGCTGCGTTTTAAACTATCAACAAATCTGGCTTAAAATCTGACTTCACGGGATAAAGCTGTGAATTTCCCTCACAGAGAAAAAAAACAAATTTATTTCAGTGTATCAGGTTCACAGTGATCATATTATAGTCTGACACACTCAGTGAGTTTCAGATCTTATGTAACAGATTTTAAAAACATGGACACCACAGGACTTGGGACAGTTCCTCAAATCAGGCCACATCCCCTGCCAGCCCTAGTGTCTCTGGATCTACACCATCTGTATGACCCCTACCTGCGCACTGTGGGCATGTAGGGGCTGCAGGCGTGTCCGTCCCAGGTGCAGTAGGGGTCTCTAGCCAGGCAGCACTCAGCACAGGCCTGACCGTACAGCTCACACTGGTACAGGGCCAGCTGGGACACGCCCTCTCTGGAGCCCACAAACAACCACTGCTGGAGAAGGAGGAGGAGGAGGAGGAGGAGGAGAGATTGAAAGCCAAGGGTTGAAAAACAGGAGAGAGTGGAGGAGGAGGGAAAGAGGGAGGAAAGATGAGGTTAGGGGGAATAATAATAATAATAATAATAATAATAAGAGCATTCAGTTTGTGCCACAAATAATTGAGACAGTTACAATAAAAAGCTTAAATGTCTAAAGACGTCAGTGTAGCAATGTCACTGTTTGTGTTTGTGTGTGTCTCTGTGTGTGTGTGACAAATATTTTGATGCCTGCTCTTTATATGCTGATGTGTGAGTGAGTGTAAAATATTTTTTTCAAGAAACCCAGACGACTTTAATAATGCAAGGTTTATTTCTGTGCATGTGTGTGCGTGGGTGTGTGTGTGTGGGTGGGGGGGCATCTCTTCATTACTGCTCTGACTGAGGTGGGGTAACCATAGCAACTGGTGATGTGGAGCTGTCCTTGGAGATACAAGGTGGAGATTTGAGTGATAAGCGAGATGTAGTGTGTGTGTGTGTGTATGTGTGGGAGAGTTTGGAAGTTTCTCTCTCTCTTTCATCTGTTACCTTTTTCTTTGAGAGTGTCATGACTGTCACAGGTGATTTGTGCTGCAAGGAGGAAAAAAGAAAAATGAGAAACACATCAAGCTTAAAATTAAACACAGATGGATAGATAGATAGATAGATAGATAGATAGATAGATAGATAGATAGATAGATAGATAGATAGATAGATAGATAGATAGATAGATAGATAGATAGATAGATAGATAGATAGATAGATAGATAGATAGATAGATAGATAGATAGATAGATAGATAGATAGATAGATAGATTTTGTGCTACATGTGTTCAGAGCTCAGTGTCATCAGCTTTGTGCAGAGCTGCTCCTATAGCTCCGTATGTAACATTATACAGTAGTTTATATATGTGAAGTTCCTGTCATGTAAATCTTTGGTTCAGTGAAACCACAAAGCAGAGGCCTGGAGCAGAACTTACTTCTTTTGTGTTTTTTGATTTACAAAAATAATCAGCTTTGCGGGTCGTGCAGACATGTTCTCGCAAATGTGTTTTGGATTTTCTTTTATTTGTTTCTGTGTGGGATGAAAAGTGACTCTTGCAGTTCTGTTGCAACAACATGAAGCTGATGAGGATTTCTGTCAATCTTCACTGATTTGAGGCCTGTGCTGCGTTACTACGTCATTGTTGCTTGTGAATGTAGATGGTGTCTCAGTTATATCCTGTCCAAAAAGTTTGAACCATTTGTGTGAAATTTTGAATTGTGTCATAAGTTCTGTCTGACATCTTGAGTTTTGGCTAAAGAAAGATTAATCGGTTCTGATAAATGGAGCGCTGCTAAACACTACATTTCACTACAAATTCTACAGTGGCCCTGAGAGATTAACTCACTGCAGTTTCAGAAAACACATGCAAAGACACAAGGTGCTACAAAGGGTTAGGGTTAAAACAGCTTCATCTGCTGGACACATGAGCTGCAAAAACTCACAAAAAAGTGACTTTAGAAGTTGTGAAGACGGTGATGTTGGAAAATAAGGTGAGTTTATTTGGTTTATTGTAACTTCTATATCACATGATTCATATATTTTTCCTAATATGTACTGTTAGCTTTAGTCTTTTCTTTCTTTTCTTTCACTTTTTTGTGTCTTGCATGTGTTGTCTTGTCACATTTGAAGAAGACAGGCGAGCTGAAGCCAGCATGGCTGCTGCTCTGTCATCGGAGCAGAGAAAACAGATGTTATCTGACATGCAGACTTATCAATGTGATTAATCACATGAGTCAGGTCAGTTGGAGACTAGTTGGTACCTATACTGTGGGATCTGAGCAGAGTCAGCAGACTTGCAACATGCCAGTTATAAACAGTGTGGGTGCGTGTGTTTGTGTAGAATCTGATGAACATTGTCAGTGTTGATCATACCTGAAAGACCTGCAGCTGCTCCAGAGTAACCTCCTGACTCAGACCGTGCTCTCTGGGCAGGTGGATGGCCTTCAGCACCAGACCAGAGTCTGCACCAAGAAAAACAGGTTTAAAGGCTTTTATTGTGAAAACCTCGGGGTTAAAGAACTTCCTCTCCAGTACAGCACTACACACACTCTACCTGTGCCGATGAACAGGACGTCGTAAGTACCGTCCACGGCCTCGACTCTGTCCACAAGGAGCTTACTGAATTTGTAGTGAACACCCACTCTGACCAGGAGGGGGCGCTCGCCCAGTGGCAGCACGTTCTCCTATAAAAGAGAGCAAGAACTGTCAAGACTCTGGATTTTACAACAAGACAAGTTCAGAGTTTGTGTCCCAGCGGTGAAGACATAAGAAAAAACTGAGTCATTTGATGAAGTGAGATGTCGAACCTGCAGCAGCGGGTGAGTCCTGCTGAAGAAAATGACATCATCAGGATACTCTCTGGTTGAGCTGTAGCTTCCATATGTGCTGCTGGGACACTGAGACAGAGATGGAAAGTCATTTATTCAGCCATCATGACCTAATTTAACTTAACAGAACAGAAGTCCATGTTAAACTCACAGTGTAAGAACATGACTGCCTGTCTCAATAAAGTCTCTATTTATATATTTAAATATACACAAACTATGTCTGTTGTCATATTTTTGCTGTGGTCAAATGAGATGGAAAATGCACATACTGTAGTACAACAACAACCAAAATAAAAGTAGTAAATTCATCCCTGTGTAGCTTAGAATGAGTAAAGTCAAACCTGTGCTTGTACTGAATAAATGTGCACACAGCCTGACTTAATATATTTCCCAGAGTTATAAATGTTTCTATAAAACTCTACAAACAGTCACATGACTAGTTTATTGGACATTTATTGACTAGGAGACAACATTAGAGGTATCTGAATGTAAACTCACTGTTCCTGGTCGGGGGTAGGGCACCTTGCCTGTGAACTCTGCCCACTTATACTGAGGCCCTTCCTTATGCAGGAAGTTTCCCTTGAATGCCCGGACGACGTCCTCCATGCGGTAAACGCAGACAGCCGAGCCATTGAGAATATCACTGTGGATCAACCAGACAGAGAAGAAGAGGTTCATCAATCATCCTTCCAGCTGTTAGGACTGAATCTGGAGCTGAGCTTTGATGTTTCTCTGCTCTTCAAGTAGCAGTTTAAATGAGAAAGTGAGGCTCTGCTTCAGGAGCTGTGAGTCATTGTGGCTTTTCAGCCTCAACGCTTCAGTTCCTTGACTCTGCTCCAACTAGCGTCCGGACTGACCGCGCTGCTTTTAGCACATCAGTCCCACCACAGCAGCTCACAGCAGGGTTTAAATGTTTGGCAGCGATTGTCAGACCGACAGCCTTGAGGAGATAGACAGAGAACAGATAGAAAGGCTGCACTGTGAGAGGGAGTCACAGGTATGTTCAGTCTGAACCTCCAGGTCGGTGAGGAGGTCAACGAAAAAATAATAATTATAATAAAAGCTGTGTTAACACTGATAAAATCCATTCAGTAAACTCAAGAGAAGGCATACACAGTTTGAGTTCACAAACTGGTCCAAATAACACAACTGCAGCTAATCTGTGTGATCTGGTCAGACAACCTTGGTTGTCAAGGTTACAGTGATGGACACGCTAACTGTACTGAGGTTGTTGTCCCTGAATTCATCACCATGGTTACTATAATAATGTTCACGGTTATGTAGGGTTTAGAGAAGATGGTCATTTGGGTTAAAATAAAATAAGTTATTCCTCCATATTAGACAATCTTTGTTGTCATGGTAACAATAACGACAAATGGACATGAATAATAAAAACACCACAACGCAGCTGGTTTCACATGGGAATCGAATACGGCTCTACTCATTCACCACAACCGCCCCCTGACGTCCATCTTCATTTACGAGCTGTAGATGAATGATTAAGATTAAGTTCCACCGCTGCCTTCTTGGCCGTGTCCGAATCCGCCCCTGAACTCCAAACCAAATATGGTCAAAGAGGGAGGAGCCTGTGTGGAGTGGAGACCAGAGCGGTTATATCTATCGCTATCAGGTTGCAAACATGTCTATTTCTGCTGTAAAGTTGCAGTCTATGGGGACAGACTCACTGATGGAGACGGACTCTAGTGGTCAGCTGAGGAACTGCAGCTTTTGGATGACGTTTGCTCTTTGTACGCCACCCTTTGCTCATGTCCGCTATTTGTTGCCCAACAATAACAACGCCTGGACAACCTCTAGGCTTGTTTTTCAGTCAGTTAAAAAATATTAAAAAACAATGTTTCGATGCTAAATTTACCTGAGGTACTAAATTGAAACGTCTCCCAGGAACTCTAATGAAAGAAGCAGGAAAGCGTCCAGCATTGGAGACAAACCCTCTGTGTGTGAAGCACTGAGAGACTGCAGCTCAGAGAAAAGTTTCCATTCAGAGCAAATGACCTTCCTGCTCTCTGCAGTCCTGTGGTTGGGACCCCACCCTGGGTGATGCTTTGGATTTCTGTCCGTTCCCCGCTGAGATTCCAGACACTTTCCAAAACCCAGAGAACCGACCAACTCCCTGCCCGGCCGAGCCAAGAGCCGGAGCTGCTACTGTGGCACTCCACCTCTCATTCTGGGTTAGTCTCTGAGCTCGGTGTGGTGCCGTCAGGAAGTTTGGAGAAAATGACAAACTACAGACTGTGTCTTCTCATTTGTTCTGCCTTTCTCTTCTCCCCCCTCTGTGCTTTATTTTTGCTGCTGTTTTGCGTCTGTTCACCTGCTTCTCTCCGGCTTCAGTCCTAATGAGCTTCTCCTCTTTGAATATCAGCCCTTTCTCATTCATCTGTCTGTCTCAGTTTCATGTATTTGTGTCACCGCACCGTCCCAGATGGAGAAGAAAAATGTTTTTCTCTCTCTCTCTGTTATGAACGTCTCTTGCTAACATGAGAGCAAATTCCCCTCCTGCAGATACTAACACGAGGCACATTGTCTGAGATCCTTGCTGCTTCATATTTTCCCTGTTTGTCTCTTGGTTTTTAATCAAGTTTGGAGCTGGAACATCATCATGACTGTGTTTTCATGTTTCAACCTCTGTTTGCTCAGTTTTTTCAGTCTGTAAATGAGAAACTGGGTGTTTCTGTTTGTGTCTGTGTGTGAGGAAAATCTGACACGTCTCACATGCACACACACACACACACGGTTAGATGGAAATATGATGACTGTCACTGTGACCTATGACTGAAACACACTTAGACAAACAGTGTATGGTTACAGCGTGACATCATTCGTCACCAGTGTCACAGTGACGGGTCAGGACTGTCATATTCCCACGCCTCCATCAGATGTGTCCATCTATTCCTGCATGAATGACCCAACAGGTGGATGCTTCATGGTCCTAAATATCCAAAAGAGAGCCTGAGGGTCTACTCTTCAATCAGAGTAGTGTTTCCCACAGCTGTGTTTTGACACTGTATATGTGTGATGATTCCCCAGAAAATCACATGTGTCTCTATATCTGATTAGATGTTTAGATTATTGGCTATATGCTATTGCGTTTACATACTGTATGTTGTCTATGTAAATCTCTTGTTATGTTTTGATTATGTATTTCTGAATTGTATTCTTATTTTTATCCTATAACTTTTATTGTTACACCGATCGGACCCCAGCAGGAAGAATAGAAACAGAAAGAGCCAGAGAGACAGTCCCTCAGTGGGGAAGCCACTGAGGAGAGGAAGGCCAAGAGTGCAGCTCAGAGGCCCCCAAATGCAAATGATTATTTCTAAATGAATGATAAATATATGTGGCTGGCATTTATTAAAAAAAATGTATATTTTTGGTCTCTTGTTGACCTGGCAGTTTACCAGGCAAGGTACAGGCTAGGGGGAAACACTGCTGCAGAGCATCTGTCAGTAGACCCTTCTTGTGAGAGCAGGAGGTGTAGGGAGGGGATATAATCGACCACAGTTGTCACTGTTCTCTTGGACAGCTACTAAAATGGGTCTCTGTGTGGCAAAACTGCACTTTTGTGTTTCAGCTCTGCTTCATTTCATTCAGCTTCAGCTATGAGTCTAAATATATCTGCGTGGGCGGTTGATCAATACCAATGATTCAGTGTTTTTCTTTTTCTTTTTTTCTTTTTTTTAACTACAGTATGAGCAATTGGAACAACATTCCTCCACCCAGTGGATATGCAACACTCTCCCAGTCCCTCCCCTCTTCCTCCTGGCATCCGCAGCACACTCACAGTTGACAGATTAGTTAGAGTCAAAGTTTCTCTGCTGTACGACGGAGGCACCGACCTGGATGTGGTGAAGAGGCCGTAGATCAGAGGGTTCTTCTTGTCTTTGCCTTGGAGGATGAAGATGTCCTCTGAATAGAGAGAATAAGGGAAGGAGAGGGAAAGAGACAGAGTTAAACCATATAACTGCAGGTAGTGAAGATGTTGTTGCACACTGTGTGTGTCTTTATCAGCCTGACTGTGTGACTAATAGAGTCGGGCGTGCTGGCAGCATGGCTGACTGACTGATTGTAATGAATCTGTAGCCGTTAATAAGCCTCCACAGTGGGAGAGAACAACACCTGCTGTCACACTTTCACTCACACTCTCACTTACTCACTCACACACGCGCATGCACAGACACACACAGCCGATCACATTTGATACGTGTGGTGCTGCTCCTCCTATCAACCCTCACACTGTGTGATCAGGTGGACGGAGAATTTTCCACTTGTCGTAAACCGCTGATTTGATGAGGCTGAGCTGAGGTCAAATGTCTCCTTCAGACATCAGACATTAATCATCTAATCCTGACACACAATAAAGAAACGAAGCATCTTTGAATTGTAGCTTTGATAAATGATGGTTAATTATAAACTTAACATGAATCACTTAGGTTTAATTAAATGTGTCCATCAGAGTTTTGACCAGCACTAGTGAACATGTCTCATCTCAACAACTGAAACTCCATCAGTGTCTGATTCACTCACCTAAAGTATTAATCAAACTCAGCAGGTGACCTAAAACTACCCACAAACCAAAATGTCTGTAATTTACAATCTCACAAACAAACTGCCTTAATGAAAAAATAAAGCACATTACTGTGTTTCTGATCTTTTTATGTGAAGTTTGCTGAGAATATGTTTTGTGAGGTCACACTGGCCTTCATCTTTGGCCCTTAGGCCACCACCGTCTAATCAGTTCATGCTTGGGTCTTAATGAATGTTTGTGACAAAGTGTACTTCAGTCGAGGTCTCACTGAGACGCTGTGTGCACGACAATAACACAAACGACCTGGAAACAAGATGGCTGCTGCTCTGATGGCAGAGGAATAAAAATGGCCATGAGACAAATTCTAAAGAGACATGTATGAGACACCTGTTGTCTTGGTGTGATGTGATTTTGAGTTTCCGTTCTCGTCACAGTTCATCACGTGTCCACCATATATTTTTCCTAGTATTTGCTCACATAATTTTAAACATATTAAATTTGAAGTTTCAGGTTTTCAGTTTTGTCCTTAGGTCTGAGATGAAGAGTTTGTGATGTTTTTATCATCCCATCACACTGGTGTAGAACAGAGGTCTTTGTTTCCTGCGTCACGCTGCGATAAACTATAAATACACGACTTGACTGAGCTTCTGGGAAAATAACTTTAAAAGTTTAAACTTTCAAAGAAACTCTGTGGAAGCTTGAGAGCGACGGAGCTCAGGTCGATGCTGAGACTGAGACTGCTGAGAAACATTTGCACTGACGGAGGCTGGAGAGGGAGGATTTAAAACAAGGCTCATTTCTTCTTCTCTTTCCTCCTCTCATCTCCTCGTCTTTATTCCTCCTCTCCCACGCTGAGGCAGAGAATGTTACCTTGGCGACGGAGACGACGAAGCGGATCACCGTCCCCACATTCCTCGCGTTCCTGCTGCTTCAGGTGGCCTCCGTGGATCCACAGCCCCGCAGTGCACGTCTAATATCATCTCACACTCGCACAGTCAGCGGCGTCCTCCTCCTTTAATACATCTCTCCTTCATTATTCACCTTCCCTCGCTGATGCATTTTTTCCATCTTGTTTGTGCTGTTATCTCCGTCCTTCGTCCGTACATCATCCCTCTACCTCCTCTCTCTTCTCTCCTCCTCTCTTATCGTTTCGCACTAGTTTTCTTTCCAAAGAAAAGCTCTCTGTCCTCTCCTCCTTTCATTAATCACAACTTTTTATCATCTCTTTTTTTCTCTCCCTCTACTTGTCTGAAAGTTGTTTTAATCTAACGGCAGCTCTGCTTTATTACTGCGTATGATGTATCTGCTCTTTGCTGGACGCTTTCATCCGAAGCACCTCAAAGTTTTTTCAAGGAGGAGACGACTCGGAGTCAAAGTCAGAAGAAGGGCACTGGAGGAAGAAGATTTATATCTGGACCTGAAGAGCTTTGAGCCGAGCGGCCGGTGGAAGCCATTTCAGTCCAGATCAAAGACCGAGTGGGAACATGTTTACTGGGCGATCGGAGGCGATTAGATAAAACAGAGAACAGATAAAACCCCATTTGTAACTTCAACCAACCTCGAGTCGTCCAAACAGGCTCTGCAGAGGAGGTCAGGACCATATTTGGCCACGTTCAGTGCTGATGATGTTTCTACGCAGAACTCATGTGCGAGCTGGGCACGATAAATAAACTCTTCATGTGCAGGAGGTGAAGAAGAACAAAACAAGTGGCTGATTGTTGTTACAGTAAAGTGGATGAGGCGGTGATCAGGACACGAGCACGATGAAGATGTTTACTGTGAGGTGACTCACTGGTTTCAGTCATGCTGATAAAACAGAGCGAGGTGGCGGAAACTTTAGCTACACGTGTAGGTTACATGTCTTTGCAGAATATGATAAATATCAAAGCAAACACACGGGCTGGCCGGTGGAATAGGCAATGTGCGACCAATGGGAGTGTGGTGATGAATGAAGTTGTGGATTCAGAGATTGGCTACAAAAGACTGAATGACAGATCACTGCCCTACATCTCCTGACCCACTGTTAAATTTTAAAACATACAACTTCACCCAGAGAGACCCCCAGGCCCGGGGATCAAACTCTTAACCTAACCTGAAGTGGGTCGACAGTTTGCACAGTGAACCAACGGATTCAAAGGGGAACATGGATGTAATTTATTAAACCATCACAACTACTTCAAAGCTGTTTAATTGAGGTAAAAATGTAGCATGGTTAAGCTAAAAGTCTGGCATAGTTTCTCTTTAAGGCCCAGCAAACCAACAGAGTTACAAAGCTAATGTGGCTAGCATCAACGAGGTGTATATGGGAACACCATGCGCCGGCAGGGGACGGTGAAATGTGATTTTCCTTTGTTTTCAGGTAGAAAGAACCATAGTGCGAGAGAGAAAGTGAATTTACGGTCCAACGTAAACGTAACAGAAACTTTGTCAAACCCTGCAGGAGAAAACTCTGAGTTCCTGCCGCCTGTTTCAAAGTCAGTCAGCCTCTTTCTTCTTTGCAGCTTCACTGTGGCTCCGGCTCCACATGAAAACACATTCAGTCACAGGCTGAACAACGTTTTTCTTTTCACCGACTTTGAAGACGACGCCTCGGTTATTTAAGGCTCAGGTTGGCTCCGACTCGCTGTTATCGCTGCGTGACAACTTTAAATCAGCCGCTCCACCTTCCCTCCACCTCTCAGTTTGATTTATTAAACTGTAGAGTCTTTAAAGTCATGACTCTTTAATGGGGGAGGGAAAATAAAACACACACACATGAGGTCAGTCAGCTTCAAGCTGGTGCAGGGAAACCATCTGATTCCAAGTTTTCAAATATGTAAATAATCATGTTGTAGCTTCTTCTCTCTTCTCTTTATCTTTGTCACCACATCTTCTCTCTCTTCCCGTCAGACAGCTGGCCACCATCTTTAACTCACAGTAATCCCTCGTTCTCAGTCGCTTCTCTTTGTCTCTCTCTCTAAATCCACTCCTCTTTCTTTTCTGTCTGTCGTTGTTATCTCTTCCTTCAGGTGCTCATCCTCCCATCACACTCTGCTCAAATCCACCTGGACTTTACCATCCCTCCCTCCCTCCCTCCAGGCATTTCTCTTGCTTTCTCTTTGTGTCTGACTTTTGCCCCCCCACCCCCCAACAACCCGTCTCCATCTCTCCCTCCCACTATCTCTCCTTCCCTCCATCTCCCTGTCCATCTGTCTGTCTGGCCTATTTTCTCCAGAGGATTCTTCTTGTGTCTTCCTCTCTAAACAAAAAGAGGTTGTTTCCCCTGGAGGAGAGATAGTCTTGTCTCGCCCGCAGACCTGCAGCCTCAGCCCCTATCTCTCTCACTCTCTCTCCCTCTCTCTCTCTCTCCCTTTCTCACTAACTCACTCTCTCCCCTCCTCCTCTTAATTGTCTGGCCATAGCCCCTGGGCTGACTCCTCATTTCTCCCCTCCCCTCTTCCCCCTCCCTGGCCTGGATGCCAACATCTTCCTCCTCCTCCTCATCACCTCTCTGACCGCCCTCCCTCTCTTAATTTTCTCTGTCGTCCGTAGTAATTTGCCAATAATAGCCCCCCCTCCATCTTGTCTGCTTCTTTAACCCCCCGGCTACTGGCCATGTTCCTTCCATCCATTTCCCCCCATGACACATTTTATCTCCACTGATGTCTCCCCCAGTTTTAACATTTGAGTCCGGTTGGAAGGCAACAATACACGACATTTCATGCATTTCTTTCACTCTTCCTGGGCTACATTTAAGTAAAAATTGCAAGAGATTGCACCAGTTTAGGACAATATCATATCAGGTCTGATAGTGATGTCATTTATTTATTGGACATTAGACTGATAGCGCTGACCCACACCCCTGGGTGTTAGCTGCTGGCTAACTCAACATGTGCTCTGCGTGGAGCTCCGATGCAGCAGCCGAAAAGACACAAAGCAGCAGACACTGAAGCTCCAGAGGCTAAACCATACAAAGGCTTTGGGATACACTTCATTTTAATGCATCCTATATATTGTTTGCTCTTTTGATAATGTGCCATGCTAAGTTAACTATAACTTTGTGTAACTTAACACATACTACCAACAACAATAATACAATACAGATTGGTGCATCTCTAGAAATTACATCCTAATGCAAACAATAATCAAACAAACAGTAAAACTATAAATAATGATGTAACAACAATGTCAGGTTCCAAAGTGAAAGTAAAATATATGATTGAGCTAAAAAGTATAATATCACTGAAAACAGCAAATATGGAGACTGAAGAACAAGATGAAGTTTTAACAAATTCCTCATAAATCACACTCAGACGTTATGCAGTAAAATGTGTCCAGTGTGTGGAGAAGCTATTAAATGTGCAATATCTCATGGTGAGTTGTTGTATGTTTTTATTCCTCTGCACACAACAGAAGCTCCAGCCTGTTAAAGCTGTGGCCATCCCTTAGAGATAAGAGCTGAGGCTACAGGCATGTGGGGTTTTACATGTTAAGAAAATATAACCTCCGAATCTCAGTGTAATAACTTAAGTACTGTGAATCGTCCAGCTCTAATGTAGCTCTGAGCCAAACCACTCATTTACATTAAATAGACATCAGCCATTATTCTGTAAGGTTTCCTGTTCACCACGTCTCCTCAGGAAACTATACATTTCCTCCTCATCCCCGCCGCCCTCCACCTTCAGTCTGCTCCATCCTTCCCTATTAACCCCACCCCCTCCATCCCATCACTCCTCACACCCTTTTAGGTTCACTTCACCTCACTCGTCCTCTCTGTGTTTGTCTGAGGGAAAACGCCTTTTGTCTTGGTGTCAAAGCAGCGGCCATGTTGTTGTCAGGTCGTCTGCCCGAATGTCTCAGTGACGCCTCAATGCATCATCCCCAGATTTGGCACACATCTTGTCTTGGACTCAAGGATGAGCTGATTTGAAAGGTGAAGGTCACGGTGACCTCACAACTGGCGGTTTTGGTCTTGAGGGAATTTCTTCAAACTTGACATCAATATGTAATTTGGACAAAGGACAGACTTTTTATTTTGGTGGTCGAAGGTCAAAGGTCAAGGTCAGGAACCACTTTAAACCATAACTCCAGACGCTGCATGAACACGGAGAAACTCAAACTAGTCTAAATGGTGGAGGGATGCGGCTGCGAGGAGGGGGCTCTTGTTTTTCTTTATAGCACAAACACACTTCATCATGATATAGAGGTGTAAAGATTATGCTGATGGGAAGAATTTCTTCCCTTCTTCTCTCTTGGATTAGTAAACTGATTATTGTATTCACTCAAATCTGTGAAACTGTCACTTTCAGGCCACCGTAGCTTAAAGGAATAGTTCACCCCAGAATGATATTTCACTCATTATTTACTTACCCTCATGTCGACTAAAGGCTGGGAGAAGTTTCAGAGTCCTCCGTGGCTTCTCTGAGTTACAGGGGGTCTTGGCGTAGCACTGCATGTCCATGTAATGGTTGCAAATGGATACCAACTGTCTTCATAACAAAAAGACAGACCAAAAAACATCCAAATACCTCCATGCTGCTCATATGTAATGTCCGTCCATTGAAAAACCCATGTCCGTCCATTAAAGCCCCGAAATGCGAAATTGTCCCAAAAAAATTAAATAAGTCCATATTTTCTATATCTTGTTTGCAGCGGAGACTCCTCTTCCTGGTCCGTCCAAGTCTCGCAAGATTTGCATCGGTGTCAGTTAATCGCAATGACACTGACGCAAATCCCGCGAGATTTGGACGGACCAGGAAGAGGAGCTTCTGCTGCAAACAAGCTTGATTTTTTTTTTCGGGACAATTTCGCATTTCGGGGCTTCAATACAATATGGACATAACATACGAGCAGCATGGAGGTATTTGGATGTTTTTTGGTTCGTTTTTTTGTGATGAAGACCGCTGGTGTCCATTTGCAACAGTTACACAGACATGCACTGCTACGCCGAGACCCGCTGTAACTCAGAGAAGCCACGGAGGACTCTGAAGCCTCTCCCAGCTCTTAGTCGACATGAGGGTGAGTAAATAATGAGTGAAATATCATTCTGGGCTGGACTACTCCTTTAAGGGGAAAATAGTGTTGGAGCTGCTCTGTCCACAGCAGGAAAATCTTGTCTCTGCTAATATGATTACCACCTAAATTCCACACCTAAAATATTACTTCATTCTTTTCTTCCTGAGGAGCTGTCCTCCTCTTGGCCGACCTCCACCCCCTACATCGTTTCTTGATCATCCTCCGCTTCTGATTTACTCTTCGCCCCGAAGCTAAATTTTTATCCAATCCTCGCCTCACCAGCTTCTCCTCCCTCTCCTCCTCCAACATCATGATAACAGCATCTTTATCTCCATCTCCTCCTCCTTCCTTCTCCTCTTGGCTGGTCAACACCTTGCACAATGACCTCTGCCCTCTTCTTACTTGTCATACTTCATCTTTCCTCCTGCCCTCCTCCTCCTCAAGGCAGAAAGCTCCTCTACCCCCCTCTCTCCTCTGTGTCTCCTTCTAATGAACTGGGCTTCTATTCAAGTTTCTTCACCCAGTCGATGATGGATTAGAGGCTCAATGGAGGCGTCAAAACATGATTAATTTTCCTCAGTATCACAAAACATGTTTGTAAAGCAATTTTCAACACAGTGTGTTTTTGTTGATGAGGTAATTAAGCAGCAAACAGTGGAAAAAGCATTTGTCAGAATAGTCTGACAGGGTGGGGGCGGGGCGGGTGTCCTGGTGGCTCGTTCTCACATCAGTTCAAGGGCTGAGGTTTAAGAGTAAATGGTGGAGACATGTCCCTATGTACTACATATGAGCAGAGTATATGTAAGTATAAGTTAGCTCTATGATTGGGGTGAAGTCATATTAAATCTCCCTCAGAGGCCGCCTCTACAAAATGACTGATTTTGGCGTGAAAATCATCATAAACTCCCCGGCCACTTCGTCCTCTGAGGCCATGCTGCCATCAAAATGTGGAGGTTACTTTAAAGCAGAGTACCCCAATTCCGGTCCTCGGGGGTCACTGCCTTGCAATGTTTTAGAAGTTTCCTGCTACAACACACCTGATTCAAATGATCGGCTCGTCATCAAGCTCTGCAGTGGCCTGATAACGAGCCACTCATTTGAATCAGCTGTGTGGTAGCAGGAAACTTCTAAAACATGCAATGCAGTGGCCCTCGAGGACCGGAATTGGGGCTTTAAAGCATCACTGCAGCTGGAATCAGTTGTGTGAATGTAATGTTACTGTGAGCTTCTACCGGCTCATAACTAGCTAAGTCTCTGCATCACCCCAACCCTTAAAAGTTCTTATCTGTAACTTTTTTCCTTGTTAAAATGTTTGAATTCCTAATCAGGAATTGGTGCTTTTAGGGCATTGATATCTGGATCTGAAGTTATAGAGAAAAAAGCTGAGGACATGTGAGACAGCTCAACTCCCATAGCTGGAGAGGTTATGTCTTGCGTCTACTGCGGAGTATCACTCTGTCTCTGATGTTTGAAGCAGTTTTTTGTTAAAGTCCTAACTTTCACTTATAGAGCTGCAGAGAGAGCGAGAGAGCAAGACAGGGAGGGGACATTAAGGCCATGAATCGCACTGGAATAACTCCCATGATCCCTTACTATTGTGTAATATCACCCACTGTTGTCTTTTGTTATAATTTTGATTGAGAGACCCCAAGAGGCTGACATTGCAGATGAAACATTATATCATTCTTCCTTCCTGCTTTATCTTTACCCAGATGTGACACTTATTCTTCAGTGACACTGTTCCAAACAGAAATCCCATTTCTCTCTTTCTTTGACTTCTTTTCTGACTCCAGTGGACGCTGTAGCTACACCGACGGCTGCTTTCTTGCGTCTAGAGCATTGAATCATACACTTAAATAGATGAGGAAAGAGGCTGAAAATCCCCTGTTGTTTCTGGTGTCATGATACTGAATCCAGCCACAGAGGGCCAAGTGTCTCCGGCTCTAAAACCTCATTGCATGCCTGTCCTCCTCCTCCTCTTCCTCCACGACAACAACGACCACCACAGACAGGAGCAGTAAACAGCAGTAAACAGAGAGAATCCTTCCTGTGAGCTAAACTCTTCCCCACAGGAGAATTTGAGTTGTTCCAGCTCGTCTGGGCAGCAGAACGAACGTCTGTCAACATGAACCACTGTTTGCTATTTTGAATAATTACGGCTCAATGAGGCTTGACGTATAATTTCACACAACAAGTGGCATCAACAGCGAGAGGCAGACACATTAACAGTGAACCTTAGGAACGTAAATGTAGCCTCTGCAGCTCTGAACAATAACCTCAAAGCAATCCTGTCTCATGAGTCAGTCCATGTGGCGTTCAGACCAGATGCTCTGCTCAAAACAACCGTAAGGGTGTTTAAAAAAATCCATCCAACACGTGAGTAAACAACGACAAATATAGAACTAAAGGAAACGAAGGTGACATAAATATTTACAACATGTTCTACACATGAAACAAGGAAACACGACCCACAGAAGCCTCCTCTGATCTGACGACAGGGCAGTATTATTGGATGTGAACATGGTTTGGGTTAAAAATCAGTCAGTTAGAGCTTCATTTGCATGTTGAGATTAATCACCATGTTGTTAAGGTTACAGAATGATCCTGGTAACATGAGAAATAAACAGTTTTCAATTGACCCAATGTTGACTTTGTCCCTCCATAATCACGTCACCTGACTTCCTCCATCGCTTTCATAATAACTGTAAGAGCCACTGGGGGGTTAACCTGAAACGTTTATCATTTTTGCCTGTCACTAAAGCCCCAGTGGCCTAATGGATAAGGCACTGGCCTATTGTTAAGTCTACTGTTGCTGTGTTGTCACATCTGGTTTTAGTCAAAACAACAGCTTCCACAGCACAGGACAACACAATATGGAACTCAGACTCAAACTGAAGCTGGGATAACTTGTATAGCTTGCTGTAAAGCCCCAGTGGCCTAATGGATAAGGCACTGGCCTCCTAAGCCAGGGATTGTGGGTTCGAGTCCCATCTGGGGTGATTTACAGCAGAGTGGCGCAGCGGAAGCGTGCTGGGCCCATAACCCAGAGGTCGATGGATCGAAACCATCCTCTGCTAACAGTGTTTTTTAGACAGTGGTGGCTTTCACAAAGCAGATTGGCAAAACCAATTGAAACCAGTTGTCAATGTCGCCTTTGGTTGACCTCACAGCCTCAATGACCTCAACACCCCCAACCAGTTGGAAAATCACCAATGGAAGACAGTCCAACAACTGCTTTTAATGGTCACTAAAGCAAGCTTATGGGTTTCAGCATCCATGACCACCAGAGCTGCATGTATGTTCATGTTGAAACTCAGACTCAAACTGAAGTTGGGATAACTGGTAAGGCTTGCTGTAAAGCCCCAGTGGCCTAATGGATAAGGCACTGGCCTCCTAAGCCAGGGACTGTGGGTTCGAGTCCCATCTGGGGTGATTTACAGCAGAGTGGCGCAGCGGAAGCGTGCTGGGCCCATAACCCAGAGGTCGATGGATCGAAACCATCCTCTGCTAACAGCTTTTTATTAACAGCTTGCTGCCCAGAAGCAGAGGTTTCCAGCATCATCAACAGTCTTGGAGCTACTCTCGGTCGACCTCAAGGCCTCCTTCCAGTTGTTCGTGCCTGGAACACCACCAGTGACACAGCAGAAGTGTGCTGAGCCCAAAACACAGAGGTCGAAGGATTAAAACCACCCTTTCCTAGACAATTTGATCAAAACTTTGTGGATCATCACAATTGTAAAGCTGCTGCGTTGAAAGAGAGAATAACAGAGAAGACATGATGGGCTGAGGAGTCTAACTCTGCACTGTTTAAGATGGATTTGTCGCACATGATATGAAATATGTTTCATCTGTTCAAACAATACTGTCACAGCAGACAGAGGAAAACCCAAATTCACTGCTGTTTCCTTTGAACACGGGTGATGGATTTCCTTCATATGTTCTCTAGCTGAGCTCCCTAAAAACATTCTGCAGAAATAAATCACTGTAAAAGTTTCACACAAACGCACACAGAGCCAGGTGGTATCCACTGCTCTGCTGCTATGAGGGCCCCGCAGACCGTCAAGGATTTATGGGATTTGTAGTGTTTCCGTGTGGCAGAGCATAGCATAAACACAACACTGACAGCATTCTTAACCTGATGAGTTAATCTCCTGTATATGGGTTTGTGGTTTTGAGTGTGTGTGTGTGAGTGTGTGTGTGTTCTGCTGAAGAGAGTTCACAAACAAATCTGTATGCACCCTTATCAGATGTGTAAAATGTGGCCGCAGGCACGCTGGCTCGTGATATTTATGCTCCTGACAAGTCAGAACTGTCTTGTGTACACAGACAGGCTGAAGCTTGACCATGTGTGTTCAGCTCAAATATGTCAAATATGTCTGTGTGTGCAGCCTTTTTAAATGTTTCTTATTTTGTGTGTTTGAATTCATTTACTAGCAATAGTGTGTTCAGCAACCAGAGGATTTGTGTTGTTTATCTTTAAGAGTTGTCCGTTTACAACAACAGTGATAAGAAACTGGCCCCGTCTCTTCGAGTGTCGAACCTGAAGCTGAACGTTATTGCTTTCAAGCGGTTTGAGTCATGTCTGGGTTGATTCTGGACTCACAACCAAAGGGGGCCCGTAACAGACATCTGAAATGCTTGATGCCAAACTGTTTTTTTTTAAAGCTACGTTGGCCCCCTGCCAGTTGGATAAACTTGAAGCCCTCCAATAGAAGACACCCCAACAACCTCAGTGGCTCCCTTTAGATGAAAGCAGAAGCAACTCTAGTCAGAGCTGCTAACATCTCTAAGCCACTACCCAAAGCTCATGGATTTTAGCATCCACGACCACCAGAATCACAAAGCCCCAGTGGCCTAATGGATAAGGCACTGGCCTCCTAAGCCAGGGATTGTGGGTTCGAGTCCCATCTGGGGTGATTTATTGCAGAAGTGTGCTGGGTCAATAACTCAGTGATTCTCTGCCAGCAGAGTTTTACAGCATGGGAGTTGAGAAGCCAGTTCTGACACTGTTAAAGTTGCTTTGGGCAGTAACTGAGGATGTAAGAAAGGGAATTGGCCTTTGAGATAAGGAGGCCACGGAAGTTGTTGTTGTGGTGTCGTCAGCTGGCAGGAGGCCTTGAGGTTGACCCCAAACATATTTGATTATATTCTGAAATGTTGTTCTTTCATCTGTTAAGGAGGACGTAAAAAGCTATTAGCAGAGGATGGTTTCGATCCATCGACCTCTGGGTTATGGGCCCAGCACGCTTCCGCTGCGCCACTCTGCTGTAAATCACCCCAGATGGGACTCGAACCCACAATCCCTGGCTTAGGAGGCCAGTGCCTTATCCATTAGGCCACTGGGGCTTCACAGCAAGCTACACAAGTTATCCCAGCTTCAGTTTGAGTCTGAGTTTCAGATTGTGTTGTCCTGTGCTGTGGTAGCTGTTGTTTTGACTAAACCACAACAGATGTGACAACACAGCCACAGTAGACTTAACAATACTTCCAACACAAAAACAGCAAAGAAAACACTTCCCGTCCACTATGACACATGGATCAGTTCTTATTACACACAGCCGCATCTGTTGTTGAGGGATGTAATTTTCTGAGGGAATCAGGCTTCTTCCAAAGAGGGTCCTCCTGCACCTCAGAGCCCTGTGCCTTCGCCCTGAGAGCAGTGGGGCTACATGTTCAGTGAGTGGGTGTGTGGAGTCCTGTTCTATTGAAATTGCGATGAATGTAATGGCCCTATTGTTATTGAGTTCAATGAGGCTGGGTGTGGGAAGGCTTAGTTTGGTCCAGTTTTGACAGTGAGCATGTTGAAAAAACAGGTGGAAGAATACAGCAAACATACACCCGAGTCCCACTAGAGAGGGACAGCTCATACAATGACTTCCAATAATCCCACAAGTGCTGTGATAGTCACTTCAATTTGAACTCATGTTACTGGCGGTGCATCTACAGCACATGTGTTGTCAACCTGGTGAACTGATGTTTTCTTTGGCTACAGTAGAACAAAGATTTTCATCACTACTGATGCTAGATGAGCCTGCAGCAGCAGAGAAGAAGTCTCTAATGTGGAGACATTAGAGACTTACGCACATACACAGACACACACACACACACACACACACACACACACACACACACAGGTACAAATCCTCAATAATGCATAAACCCACAGCTACTGAATGTTGAGACCAGTTGCCGTGGTTACCAAGGCTGAAGCATGAAGACAACCCAAGGTGACCGTCAGGGCTGTTGATCACCGTGGTAACAGCGGAGCCAGTCAGACACCGCTGCCTTTACACGAAAGGATGAGGCGGACATGTTTGAGTTTTTTCAGTTACCTCATTCTCATACAGTAAACGCACACAAACCCAGCCACACTAGACCCAGCTCCTCTGTTATGATGTGTGTGTGTGTGTGTGTGTGTGTGTGTACTCACGCAGCTGGTCAAAGTGTGTCTGCAGGCCGTCGGGTCCTGGGACTGAACAAACCAGACGAGCCTTCTGGAAGGTGCTCCATTTATTGACTAGACTCCTCTGGCCTCCGATGTCGTTCTACACAGACAATTAAAAAGTTTCAGTCCACATTCAACAATTTTCAAACACAGATAAAATGAGAATCAAGCGCATTACATAAACAGATGGACGGACCATCAGTGCAGTTGCTGTTTGTCTTACAACCTTTTCAATGTGCTGATGCTGACAGGCCAAGTTTCTCTGTATTCATGACTGGATATTAACAAAAATACAGTTTTATTCTCATTCTAGACAGATTTACTACTGTTAAGTTATAACAATAGAGATATTATGTGTGAGCTTTATATCATATAATTAATGGTCCTGATACTCTGTCTTCATCTCTGACATTCATTTTTATTACTTGGCAACATTTTTCTTCATAATTTTCACTAATTTTTCAATATTTGGATCTTATGACTCACTCTGTTTTTTGACAAATAACTCATTGATGTTGTCAGATGACTTCATTTTCCTTCATAAGAGCTTCATACTTAGGAATTTGTTCAGCCTCTGTGGCGTTATTCAGTCTTCTACTTAATAGTTTGATAGTCAAATTATTTAATGAAATTTTCCAGTAAAAAGTAACGAAGTTATACACTGTTGTGTAACACATGAAAACTATGTAATTGAGCGTCATGTAAACTCATACAGTCATGCATGTCCATACATATAAAGAAACACGCAGTTCAAACCTTGATAGGTTATTATCAATGTGGAGCAGAAGATACAGTGAAGACATGGTGTGATAGTAACAAACAAATAAACAGTCCCTGAAAAGAAGACTATCTATATGAACGTCCAATCACATGCAGGTGTTTTGTGTAAACACGGCTCAGTGGGTGCAGACACACGGATTGACCAGCACGTACCAGCTCCGGCGTTTACGTAAACTACACACAGATGGTTTCTGGATTGTATCTGCTCCTCCATACCTTGCACACACGAGCCACCCTGGAGTACAGCACCTTCCCAGCAGCCCCCTCTGCCTCCTGAGCGCGCTCGGTGAAGAACACGTACACCTTATCATCCTCTGGATTATCAGTCTCAGACAGCGGCGCTACCCGCACAAACTGGGCATCTGCAGAGAGAGAGAGAGATATATAAGCTCCAGTGATGGGGCACGTAACATGCATGTAGAAATAGAGATAGAGTAAAGGGACGACAGAGACACAATTGAGTTTTTGAGCTGCAGAGAATCAGCATGTATCTTGTTGTTATCAGCAGCAGACGACACACACACACACACACACACACACACACAGGTCTGATAAGACACCAGCTGTGCGAGTGGGAAACGGTTCAGAGAAAGCGATTCTCAGTTCGGTTCAGAAGAACATGATGTGAGGAGAGACTCGGTTGTTACTAGATAATTGATTTGATTGATTTTGACTTGCAAACCTGCAGGTGCTCAAGGTCTGTCTCTCTCTGACACACACGCACACCTCCTGACTAATAAGAGACACCTTCCAGTCCGGTCGGAGTAAAAGCCTTTGCAAACTGAGTCCATTTTTTCCATCTGAAATTGCTGCACGTCAAAAAATAAATTCAATGCCTCATGCTGTGTCGACGGCGTTTATACACTGGTTCTGAAAATTTCGCCTGTCATAAAAAAAAAATTGAAACAGGTTCGATTTTCTGCATTTTTTGCATCCGTGAAAAGACTTTCTGACTCACATTGATGTTTCAAGGCTGTTAGATCCTGCCGAGCTGCCTGTGTGTGTGTGTGTGTGTGTGTGCCGGCCACTGTTTAGGATCATGGAAATTGGTCGTCTTCTTTTTAATGTGTGGCTCCAGTAGAACTAATGATCAAACTGGACCACTGACATCCTAAAATAAACTGTTGAAGTGATCATGATGATTCCACAGCTCATTTACAAGCAGGTGCCCTCACTCTTGGCATCCTCTCAGGATTGGATGGACACATTGGAAGTCTTTTTCTCTTGTCTTTTTATTTCTTTCTTGAAGTGAGAGGACCACAAAATCATCCTCACTTTCCGAGGTTTGGAACAGAATATAAAAACGCATAGTAATAAAACACATCGCACTCAGTGTGCAAGGGGTCTGTGCATAACGATTTTTGTTGGGTGACGGATTCAAAAAACGCATTATGAAAAAAAAAAGAGAGGCAGACCTAAATTAGTGCAAAACTGCGCCAATCAACTCTTTCATGAACTCTGCAATGTTATATCTATCAATATTATCCTGTGCAATAAAATACAACTTGATTCATGTCTGAATGTTTTGTACATATTTTGTTTTTTTACATCATCTCATTTTGTTAAATTAATTTAATTTTAATTTAATTTATTTGATAGGGACAATGCACTAACACTTCCACTCGTTACAAACAAGTCAATGTGACTGACGTTCGGCATACAGAGATTATAGTTAGGCTTTCGTATCGGAGTCTTTTTGCTCTTTGTACAACTCAGTTATTCGTGGTCTGAATCTTGTTGTGTGCAGAGGTTTTCAGGAGTGTTAGTATGTTAGCTGTTAGTACTGCTACACACGCCATACTGTAATTCAATCACACGATGCCTGAACTAGTCAGGAGGGGAGAGACCATAAACACATGATAAAGAAGGTTAATTAAGAAAAGGGTAGAATCATTTTATTTGGTGGCGTCATGGATGAAACATTATCCAAGTAAAACATCAATTTGTGCAGTTTTTTTTTTTATATGTTCTGTTAAAGTTCTTTTCTTTTTCTACACTCACCTTGCAGCCAGGTAGAGTCGTACTGCTCGGTGCGGATGACATGACGGTTGCCGAGGCTACGGAAGAAGGCGGAGTCTCTGCTCATGAAGTCAGAGGTGATCCCGGCATACAGCTCTCCATCTTGACAAAGCAACAACAGATTCAACAACAGGTGTTTTAGGTTTAACCTGAATTCATTCATTCATTCATTCATTCATTCATTCATTCATTCATTCATTCAACCTGTTCTTACAGTGGTTCAAGTATATATATTTATATAATTCATATTGTATTATTTTAATACTTATTTTTAGCTTGATATTGTTCTGCTCAACATAATACATAGTGTTACTGTTGTATGTTGCTGTTACTTATGGTACTACTTCCACAGTAACCGAGGAGCCGAGGAGGCCAAACTACTGGTTGAAACAGTAGATATTTGAGCCTCAATTTTGATGATGTCAAAGGAAAAATCGCAAAAATTTAGGTAGAGTTCATGTTCAGATGTAGGACTGTGGTGGTGGTGTGAAGAAATATTAACAGTCAGCTGTTGTACAACAAACCCACATTTTGTTCTGTTGTTTGTTTGATGAGTTGATTGATTACACACATTCAGAAGATTCTTCTCTGCCTACACATTTTCTGTTTCCCAGGAGAAACTCACGATCGTCCACACCTAAGTGAAACCTCTCAGATGCGTTGACGTCAGGGGACAACGGACTTACCAACCACGGTGGACGCTGTTTTCTGGAACGGGTCATAAGGACATTTCCCCTTCCCACACTCCGTCTGACTGTAGGACAGAGTCTGGTGCTCCGACTGGAGGAGAAACAGAGGCTGAGGTGAGGAAACCAAACTTCACCTTTCAGATTATTTAATCAGTTGATTCTGTTAGAGAAGCAGTCATCTGAACCAGTGGGCCACACACACACACACACACACACACACACACACACACACACACACACACACACACACACACACACACAGAGTGAACTGCTAATTTGGGGTAATAAGGCTAAGTGGAGGGATTTTAAAATGTGTGAAGTCCAGTCTTAAATCAGTCAGCACCACCAGCTCCTCTAAGCACCACGTCTGAACCTCTGCTCTGATCTCACACAGCCTTTCATGGGATTAACTGCTAGCTAACACACACACACACGCACACATGCACGAACGCACACACGCATGAATGCACACACGCATGCAAACATACACACACACACACACAGCTAAAAGTCATGCAACCTCACAAACCACAAATGTAGGAATGCACACACCCACGCACATATAAACTCTCACACTCATGCAACTAGGACAGGGTTAAACCTCTCACACACACACACACACACACACATGATTGAGGGACCTTAGAATCATTAGCCTACTTCTGACAGAGCAATAACCCACATGTGTCTAAATGACGACAAATCTGACTGAGTCGTGTGAAGGAGACTCAAACACTCAATTCACATTAGAGTTGACATAAAAATGTCAAATAAAGATTCGACAGTGTCCGGTCGCTGCTGCCCCCCCACACACACACACCCCGCCCCACCACCACCACTACCACAGCTTCAATGACAAAAGGTACATTGTGTATGTAATGGACAGATGGCACAGACTGGACCCTGGTGGGTATATGGGCATAGGGGCAGACACCACACGTATGATGTTTCAGCTGCTGATAGGTCTGTGGATGGGGGCCAGAACACACACACACACACACACACACACACACACACACACACACACACACACACACACACACACACACACAGGGCGGTGGGTGGGAGGAACAGCAGCGTGATCTACACTCAACCTTTTAGTATTTCAGTTTTGGTTTTCATGTGTTACATTGTAAACGTTGTGCTGCAGAGCTGCAGCTGTTTGGAGAATGTGGAGATAAAACCGCTGCACATCAGACACATCAAATATTTTTCAATCTTAAAATTCAAGATGAACAGACTGAAGAAATGTGAAAAACCTAAAACATCAGCACATGTGACACTTGCATAAATGTACATTTGTTCAGGATTCAATTGTCCACTTAAACCCACTATCTTTTATATTAATTGTGCTGCTTATTAATTATTTTTCCACTTCCGCTGAATATATTCTTCCTTTTTTTCTTTGATGTAATCTTTATTCTACGTTGATGAGCCCTCCACTTTATCTCCCTTCAAAATGTATACACATGTGTTTGAAATGTTTGAACAATGTGTGAACAAAGCAGATCATTCTGAATATAAATCCTTGCTGACAAGTGCTGAAGTGTGAATGCGAAGTGCTGCTCAAACAATAAGAGACAGATCTTGACAGATGTTTGTTGACTTTAGATTTTTATCTTCATGATGTTCACACTGGATTATTTTCATCTGGTCCAGTTTTTCTTGTAAAACACTTACAGAGATTTTCCTCTAATCACTGTGACAAACCTTCTACCAAACAAAGCAAACCAATCAATCTGTGTGTTTCTGTGTGTGGTATTTTTTGCAGTCGTACCCGTTGGAAGACGGCAGTGGCTATGAAAGCACAGCGAGGGTTGAAGGCTCCGGTTCCACACACGTACAGGTGAGTCTGATTGAACGGCTGCAGAACTCGCAGGAAGTTGGCGCATTCCGTCTGATGGAGAGAAACGCAGTGTGAGACATCACAGACAGGACCCTCAGGAAACCTCGAGTGGAATTATTATTAACAGAAAACAACTTCATCAATTTGTCAACACACAAACTGCAAAAGCTCAGAACAGGTTCCTGGGGACACAAAAAAGTGATGGACTGTGGAGCGTTCAATGGTTCTTGACGGCCACCTAAGAGTGAGCTTGTTTGATTTATTAAACTGTCAGTACGTTACGATACTACGTACTGTTAGCTTAGCGCTAATCTTTAGCAAAATCCCTCACTTTTTTGTGTCCCTGGAAACACTTGTCTTTGCGTGCGTTTTCCTCAGCTGCGGTGAGCCCTCGGGGCCACCGTAGTTTTCTCATTGTGCTTGTATATTAAGCTGCTATGTACAAATAAATTAGCCTATACTGAACAGGCGTCTCTGTCCGTCCGCTGTGTCCTCGACTCATCGTTGTGTCCCTCTGACCTGAATCTTAGTTTCCTCGCCAGCATCTCTGTTTGTTTATTGTTCCTAAATGAATCAGGTTCATTCAGCTCTAGTTCCGCTCCAGATCCTAATCTGTCACGTGACCGTCCTGCTCTGTTGTTTTTGAGCTCCTGCTGTGAGACGGGACAAAGACGAATTGGTCTGACCTGTGAGCCACTAATCAATATCACAGATCAATGTCCGTGTGAATTCACCGTCTAACTCGTGTCTTCTTCATGTTGTTGTTGCTTACGCAATCTGCTGTTTGTGTGTGTATGTGTGTGGGTGTTGAATCACCTCTGGATCCTTCCCAGCCATGAGACATTCCTGGACCCGGTCTGGACTGGCGGGCCAGTACAGCTGCAGAGAGCGGGCAAGAGAGAGATAAAGAAAACAAAGGGAGAGAGAGAGTGATTATAGCAGCGTGTTTTTGTGTTTTAGCGTTCACCCTGTGTTTCCGATAAAAAGGCTTTGGGGTCTGGCAGGTGTTTTACGAGGAAGCGAATCAGAGACAACAAAACATCAGAACATGACTAATGTGGAAGGAAGAGGAGAGGGAGCGTGTTAATTTCTCTTGTTTAGTGTCAGCAAAGGGAAAATAAAAACCAAATGGTGATGACGAGCTGAGCTGTCAGAGCAGACAACCACATGATCTCTGTTCTTATGTGTAAACCATTATCATAATCGTTTGAGTGATTGCAGGAATGTAGCTGTGCCAGTAGTTTTGTTACAGATGTGAAATATTGTGAGTCCAGAGGATCTGACCCATGATGTCTCCAGAACTAATATTTCTTTTACAAATTGAACAATTCAAGATGGCCCTCGTCCCAAAAGGCTACTTCTATAACATCCTTCTCTTCCAAGATGACAAAGGCTCTCTCACATTTCCACAGGAAATTGACAACGATCAGAAGAATTTATGTTTGGTATTGTTGCAAAATTACCCACAAGGCGCCGGTTTGATTTAATAAATTAAACCTCATGGAAAAAATAAGCTGAGGAAAACTGGATTTATTAAACTGTAGACAAAGTGGATCAACATTTGACATTGTGTGAAGTAATTGAATGACTGATCCTGTAATGCTATTTAATCTGACCTCATTGTTTCCTTTATTCATCTTAGTTTTATTATATTTTCTATGAGACTTTCCGCTGTTCTAATGCTCACTCTCACCTCCTGAACTCCTGCATGAAGTTTTTACATTTTGAAAAACTGCGGATGAAAAAAAGGATAAGAGGTCTTTATGTACGTTATGTAAAATTAATAACATTAAAAAAATAAAACAACATTTGGGCCCTGGAGCAGAAAGGCTGGGTGATTTACACTCACATCATTCTGGCAGCAGCCAGCACACAGGGCAGTGCATCACACTCTCTGACTGTGGACTCTTAATCATCACCCTCAAACACTAAGATTAATGTTCCTGAAAACAAGTCTTTAAACCTGTTGTTCCACCTGTGGAGATAATAATAATAATAAAAATAATGTTCTAAATGCATTTAACATGAGACAGAAAATCAATTAAAAATGAAAATCAATAGGCAAGGCAAGGCATCTTCATTTATATATAGCGCATTTCATTCCATACCAATGTGCTTTACATAAAGACAAAACATTTTTAAGAAAAATGCATAAAACTTTGTTGACTGGCTGGGATGTAAAACTCGTTTTATTTTTTTTTAGTTTTACACCAGGACCAATAAGAGCTTCTCTGCCCTGGACAGGTTCATCAACTGTTTAAAGGTCAGATATAAACAGTGGAGAGTGGCTGTGAGGAGGTTTACAACAGCAGGATCCTCATATCAACTCTAAAACGCTCTGGGAACCAGCGTACGGAGGCTCAAACCTGTGATCTGGGTCCTGTTAAAGGTCTGGGGGCTGAGTAACAAACATGTGGCGGAGGTGGGTGAACAGGTGTGAGGAGATGAATCCTGTAAAACGGCCTCTGTGTCTTTAAGAGACGTGAAATGAGTCAAGTGTTTTTTGGTGAAGGTCTGAAACAGATTAGAGGCAGAACGTCAGCGAGTGCCACGTGTTTGAAGCCGCAGAGATCCACAGGTTGTTTCAGAACCAGGGCACCTAGAGTTGTTTCTTGGTTTTAAAGAAGATGAGTGAGTTCACGGTGGGTTGAGGTGAGATAATCGCCCGTAAAAACCCGAGTGTAATCAGAAAACAGATGACTTCACCAGTGGACTAATTTCTCAAAAAGTGACTAAGACGAGTTTGTTGGAACGAACATGATTCTCACATTTGTTGCTCTAATCACAACAAATTGCATTGATTGCATGGATGTGAATTTAATCAGCGTATTATAAAAACACTTCTAAAACAAGGCTTTAATGTGAAGCCAATAGTCGAGGAGAGAGGGAGACAGACAGGGAGACAGGGTCGGGAGGGAGAGAAGGAGGGAGGGAGGGAGGGAGAGGTGAAGCTCAGTGTCAGATGGCAGCTACATGACTAATGTGAATGTTTCCCTGAGTCAGTCATTCCCTCTGAGGGCTCGGTGGTGAAGCAGAGATTGAATCGATATGATAAGTGATCACTTATCTCCACATACCACAGACGCTGCAGAGTTTACTGAGGAGCGAGCAGCAACTCTGCTTTTGCGTCAGTTCACACAACTTAAACAAGTGACAAAACTTCAGCAGCCAAACAAAAAAAAACAACAACTCATTAGCAATAATTAAGACAAATGATCTGTGCACGAAAAAACCTGCAGGTCTGAGTCGTTGCTTCGGTGCAGAAAACGCGACAACAGCCGCTCTGAATGTGATTAATAACCAACGACGGCGCGCTCGGAAAGCTGTTTGTGGACGGCTGGTAATTGCTCCCTGATGGAGTCACTCCTGTAGAGCAGAGACCATCAGATTAGATAAGACACCACAGCCCCTCCCCCTCCTTATCTGCAAATACCAACTGACAGGAGCAGGGACCACCGGCAGAGGATTCTCACCAGGTAAGACTCGCGTTAATGGAAATACACCCGCCTGCGAGGAGCATGCTGGCCGTCAGTTTATACAACATGTGAGCAGCATGTGGGTTTATGCAGACAGGGATGTTAGAAATGTGTTAATGTGTTTTTATAAGAGACTCTCTATTCAGACGGGGACTCAAGCAAAACATTCCTCAAGGAGAGAAGATGTTTAGTTTTCGTTTACTCTTTTTTCTGTTTCAGTTGATTTTTTTTTGTCAGTAATACAGTTAAAAAAAAACATCCAGTCCTTGTGTCATTTTTGTTACTGATTTATTTCATTTTTTTCTTTTCTAAATGCAAAACTTGACCTGGAGCTCCTCATTGTAAAACTCCAGAGGAGGCGAAAGAAGATCTTTGAGAAGAAGAAAAGGGTTAAATGTCTGTGTTTTGACAACGAACAGCAGCAAAGAAAATGGAAACAAATACACAATAAAAAGCCACAAACACACACACAGGCCCTGTGTGTGTGTTTGACCCTGTGTATATTGTGGGCTTCCAGCTGCAGCGTCACTCAGAAGGAATGTCTCAACAGTCTCTGACCTGATCAAAGAGAAATGTGGCCGAGATTTCAGGGCGTAGTTTCTATTTTTATTGTGATTTTATTACTACTGTTCTTATTTTCTCCTCATGCAGAGAACTTTGTAATGTGTTACATGAATGAAAAAGTGTGATTTTTCAAAAATTATCATTATTGTCATTACTGCTATATGTTGTGTTGTCAGATTAACCTGCAGGTGTCTTTGGTATAGTGGGGTCATCAAACACGTTACATTTGGATCAGACTGGACGATGTAGCCTACATTGTAACTAAAAAAAAAAACACTTACAGTAGATAACAAGTTGTGTGATAACTTCCTGTTTCGTGATGAACAAAGGCCCTCTTATGAAGACTCAAGCTGTGCAATTTAGCATCACAAATATTTCAAGATTGGATTAAACACATGATGTGGAAATAAAGTGTTTTTCTTAAGGGTGCCATTAAATCATTTCTCCATACCTGTGTGTAAAACCCATAAAATGTGTAAATTTCCAACAGAATTGATACATGTACAAATTCTCGTGAGTTTTCAAGCTTATTTAAGCCTCAAAAAAGGATTTGAGGTTCATGGAGAGAAGAGAAAAATAATAACAAACATTATAATTTCCTACTTTTCCTGAATAATAGCCAGCGCCGCCCGGTGCTGATAAGAAGCCATGGATGTTGGCAGCAGAGAAAATAAATAGAGAAGAAGAGAAAATTGAAGCAAGAGTGGCCTTAACACCACAGAGGAAAAACTGCACATACAGACTATAAATACTGAAGGTACAAACATCTAAGTTTACAGGCTGCACAGAGATGAGTTATGAGTTGACTGAGACGATCTGTCCTGTGGTTGGCTCACTGCCGCAATGAGTGGGTGGCTGCCAGCTCCACTGCTGCTGTCTGCCTGCCTGCCTGCCTGCCTGTCTGTCTGTCTGTCTGTCTCTTACCTGGCTGGCTCTCTAACAGTCGGCATCTTCTCTGACTGATGAGGGTATTGATTTGACCAGTCAGGATGCAGTCATGAGGAGGCGCCTCTGTCGCTGTCCTTCCTCTGACCCTGAACTCAACCTGACCGACAAACCATCATCATGTCTGTCTGAATCTGAAACAACCCATAACCTGAATCTAATGGACGATGTTCAGTGATTTTCTATGAGTCATTTATTTGTTAATTCAAACTATATATAGGCGCGTTTCCACTGCAGGAACCTCCCCCACACGGCCACTTACAGGAACTTTTACGGGGCCGAACGGAGTCCCTGCCTGGGGGTAGGTACTCGGATCAGCCCTGAAAATGTCCCGGTGTTCAATTTAATGATTGTTAATAAGAAATCAGATTTTTAAAACAAATGTTATTAAAAAACTCTAAGGGGGCTGCAAACACCTGCACGTGTTCAATTTCACACAGATTTCTACTGAAACTCACTGCTTTTACTTAATCTATTACCAAATATAACACCTCGTACTAACAAGATGAGGTGTCTAAGGTATTTTTTTTATTCTGTAAATGCAGTTTGATTCTGTAGTTTTACATCTGATTTTTTTTTTTTCATTCCTATTCATTTAAACGTTGTGTTTCCTGTTGTAAATCTTGGTTGAGACTCCTCTGAGTTTTAGATTTCTTAATGTTGATATTAAACATGTTTTGTAACCAACACCATAGCAGACAGTCAGTGCACAGCTTGGCCTCATTAGGATGATTGGCAGGCAGTGGGCGGGAACACGACCAGCTGAATGAAGACAGGGCAGAGCTGAGAGGACACTTCCTGCCTCGGGGTTTTAACTAATCATATCGTTAAACTTCATATTACTGACAGTGAAACTGAAACTTCTGGTTGGTGAGATCTTGCTATGTTGATATAAAATGTTATAAAAACTACACAGGGTACCGGTGATATAAGATGATATCTGTCATGGACAGTGGTTGAAGGAGGAATGTGAGAAATGTGCAGAAAATAATTTGAGGTCTGACTGGACGCTCACACGCTGCTATCTCTTTGTAACAAACTGAGACTCATTGGGTTTCTCAGACCTCTCCAAATATAAACTATAGATTGTGGTGACAAGGAAAGAAGATGTTTAATTGGCCAGTGACAGTTCTCCAGCTGTGATTAAAGGAGAGTTTATCAGGGTCGGATGTGTTTGTGTGATGATCGTGACGAATTATTGAACTGTAGGTGATGGGACATTAGTCAGAGGGGTGTGACTTTCCTCTTCCTCGTATCTCCAGTAATTAGCCTCATCAAAGCTCTGACAAATCCGTTATCAATCTACTGTTGTTTGCCTCTGTGTTTGTCTCAGGGTCCTCTCCATGCACGTGCCTGCTGTGTGTCAGCATCCTTACTCGCCTCTGATGGTATGTAAGTGTGTGTGTGTGTGTGTGTGTGTGTCTAACCTTGCGTGGGTTCTGTGTGATGTCGTCCAGACTCGTAGACAGCAGGTTATCCTTCATGGCCACGTACAGACGCCTCCCGTCTTCGTCGGGCAGCAGCGAGTGCAGGTCTCCAGCCACTAGGGGCAGCGTCAGCAGGCGGCCATTCTGTACCAGCTCTGACAGAGGGAACAAGGACAAAGACAGTAAGTCTGCGGTGAGATCAATTTCTGTCATCTCGCTATTTTTTCCAAAGGGAGCGCTGTAGATCACACAAGTTGAAGTTTAGTTGTGGTGACACTGACTGCGAAGTGTATTGATGATTGCATTGAGGCTTAAAACATCATCATGTGATTCATTGGCAAATATTATTTTAAAAAGACGTGATGAAAAAAAAACCTGTTGGCTGTTTGTGGAGGGAATCAGTATACTGTAGTATATGAGTTAAATGAACTGACTCATGAGAGCAGAGCTACAGTCAATCTTTCATGTTCCCAACAGGATTTGTGTTTTAAACACAGACATACTGTGGATTATGAATAAGGATCAACAGTCAACACAGCATCATCTGTGACCGTCTGTTCATTTAATAAATGGTCTGAGTTTCTGAGGCCAGATATAAAACAAGCAATTTCATAACCAAACAAACAGTGAGATAAACAAGGTATTAGACAAAGACAGAAAGATTCCCACACCTGCAGCATCTATCACACACACACGCACTTGTCAGCTGTTTGTCTTCATGTTTCTTATCTCAGGTCAAACTAAACAATCTGCAATGTTTCTTTTGTGGATAAACAAACACAGACACTGACACTTGAATACAGACAGAGTGAACGTGAACTTCATCTCCAGACAGATAACTTTGATAACGAGCGACGGTTCTGAACAAGGCAGATATACTCTCCCACCATGTAAACTATGAGAACTATGGTGCGGGAGAGATGGGCCGATAGCCGAGCCCAGGACATGAATCGCACGTCCGTCTGTCTTGTGTTAGCTTCGATGTTTTTTAACTGCCAAGTGATTCGTCGGTGGATTGGACTTGGCAGCGGCTCGCAAAGCTAAAAGCATGAAAAAACATAACATATACGAGGCTTTAAAGCAGCAGCGGCAGGAACAACTTCACACGTTGGCCGCTCCAAATAGCAGCGAGAGGCAGAAAGAGCTCATAAAAAGCGTTTCAACGTCAAAACCCATAAAATCTGAGCCATGATGTTCATAAACTGCACACGGTTTCCTGTCGATAAACAGCCCGGTCGTTCCGCAGTATTTTATATTAAGTGATACCAAAGGGACCCAAGAAAAGAAAACTCTTCAGGTGAAAAGAACTTCCCATTTACATAAATCACTGTCCGGTGAAGCTTCAACGGACAATACAGCTCCAGTCAGGGAAAGATTTAAAGAAGAGATAGAAGATTTATCATTTTTCATGCAATCTCAGCTCTTTCCTATTAAAGTCTGTGTGTGTGTATGCATGCATGCTTGTGTGTGTCTGCACTTCTCAGACGCTGTGCATCATCTCTCCTCATGCACTTGACACTCAGATGTTCATGTGTTTCATACAGAACGTGATCAGACTAATGTTCCTGAAGGCATCACGACGCCGTCTGTCTCCAGCTCCGATGGTTTCTGTGTAAATCAAGTTCGACTTCCCTTAATCTGACCGGATCAGCAGTTGATGCTTAAGTGACCCAATCGAGGTCACACTGATGTAAACCTGTGATAGAAAACCAGCCCGTGTGTTATTTTGTTTGTACAGACAGAGATGAATCCGTCTGCATCAGATTTCAGTGTGAGCTGATAACGTTCAAACCTGTTCGACTTCTTCTGGAAACATTTGTCATTAGTCATTCTTTGCTTTTCTCAACAGTTTTTTCACAAACTTTTGATAATGATGTTTGAGCATTGTTACGTGAGTCAGTTTAATATTGAAAACAACTCATAAACACCACTCACAACCAGATTTCACAAATCAGAAAGGCTGATTTGTAACTAAACAACATGAAAATCTGTTTCTATACGACCACATTCACACTCCTCAAAAAGCACAAATCTATCCTTCGATTGCTTTGATGACACGTCTCTGTTGTTATTATTTATACTTGGCGCAGGCGGTCGTCCATGACGAGCAAACAGCAATCATCAGCAGTCCTGAGAGAAATGTGATGAACGACTGAGAGCCTTCGACGCGACGCTGTATCTGTTCTTTATACGTTGTGCATCATCTTAGTTGGCAGGTGGGTTTATTGGAAAGAGGAAAACGAGGCAGAGAGTTGGGAGACAGATGAGGAGACTCCAATGTGTCGAGGAGGAGACGGAAAACAAAGAAATCCTGACAGACGTGAGGAGAAGTGGGACACTGATGAGACGCTGAGATCGATCCGCATGAGAGGAAAAGATGATGAGACGAGACGACTGAGACAGAGATGAAATGATGACGGGCTGGATGTGATGTGGAAGGATGGATGAAACCGGTCGGGTCGGTTAGAAACGAAACTATACAAAATAAAAACCTGCTGAAAAAGCAACTTCCTCATAGACCGATGGTCCAGTCAGTACAAACATCTCCACGGTACCAACCTCTGACCATGTGTCTGACACCTAGGTAATGAGCTAACTGCTACCTCCTATTAATTATTAGGCTATTATAAATAATAATAGAATAGAACGGCTCACAAAATCAATGGTTCGATTCGTATCATGGTTTTAGGGTCACAGATCTTGGTTTGGTGTAAATTATTTCAGGTGTCTTCTCTCCAGACATCAGCATAGGAGATGTTTATCCATATACTGTATATCTCTTATGCTGATGTATCAGATATAAATAAAGTTTGAGTGATTAAACGTTTGATTGATCGAATCAACAAGAGCGGAATAAAATATTTTGTGATGAAGCAGGACCTTTCAGGCCTTTAAGTCGATAAAACTGTGTCGTCTGTTGGGCCCTGACTCGGAGGCGTGGCAGCTGCTGCTCGCTGGTGCCTTTTCACCTCCACACAGTTACACAAATATGGATTTTCTCGCTCTAATAATTTTAGATGCTGGCGAACAGTGAGCCCCAAGCGTCAGACAGACACCTCCCCAGACGTCTGTATTAAAAACACAACTAATTTACAGAAACCTGAGCAACATGTCTCCACATTTCTAACACAGCGAGATGACAGGTTCCCACAACTCTGTCCAATTAACCGGCTCCACGCTGTGAGTCCATGTGACTCCTGTTCGCAGCCCCTTCTCAGGGTGTAATGATGTGATCTCAACATAAACAGATATTACAAAACTCGCGGGGAGACACTTTTCTCCGGGGCCAAAATAAAACTTCTGTGATCACACAAAAAAAGTAGTTTGAATCTGAATGTTTTCTAACATCTAACATCTTTATTTTTCTTTGTGCACATAACAAACTGAGCGAGAGAAGCTGGGTGAAATAGCACAGAGAGATAAAGTCAGAAATAGAGAGAGGAGGAGGAGGAGGAGGAGGAAACGGAGAGAATATGAGAAAAACGACACAGCAAAGTGACAAGGAGATGAAAACAGTCTGAAGGGCAAAGACAGCTACGAGATGAGAATGGGAAAAATGTCAACACATGACGCGATGATTGACAAGTGAGGAGGAGGCGGAGGGGGCGCGATGAAAGAAAGAAATGAATAAATATTGATGGATGAGGATGAGGATGAGCAGGAGGGAAAAGAATGAGACACGACAGGAGGCGATTGGGAAAGAAAGGTTGATAAACGTAGCAGAGATAGTGGCTGTAAATTGAGATGGGGGGGGGGGTCGGGGGGGGGTTACCGGTGGATTGAGCAGGAAGTGATACCAACTGTGATAGGAGGATGAGTAGCCGAGAGCGTGAGGGAAGATTGTCGTGTAATAACAGAGCAAAAAATGATGGATAGATAGTGAGGAGGAGGAGAAGGAGGAGGAGGAGGAGGAAGGCACATGGAAAAAAGGTGAGAAGAAGAGAGGGAGAAAGAGGATAAATGATGTGATGGCAGGGTGAAAAATGATGATTGGAGCAGAGAAGAAAAGTGGCAGAGAGAAAAGTAAAATGAGACACGGAAAAATGCTTAGAAATCAGTTGAAGAAGAAGAAGAGGAGGAGGAGGAGGAGGACCAAAGAAAAAGACAGACATGAGAGGAACCGCGACATGCTGACAGTCAGAGATGGATGAGCAGACGTGACTAGACGGAGGTGGAGAGGTGATCAGAGTAAAGTTCCTCTCTCTAACGGCTGATAACAGAAACCTGTATTCAGCTCGGTGGGAAACCTCTGCTCATCGCCCGCCGGGAGCTCTGTTAATATTCAGCAGACGTCAGAGAAAGGAAATTGTTTTTTGCTTCGTACCGACGCTGGTTTCATTAATCTCAGCGGGTGCAGCGGCAGAAACGGCAGCGGCACGACGAACCAACCAAACGAGAACGAGCAGAATCGTGACTTTTCTTGTTTGTTTTCTTGCAGGTTTTTACGATTCGATCGGCCTCAGGGACCAAACGCTCACACACGGGCTTCTCCTGCAGATGTGAGACGCTGGCCGGCATTGCAAGAAGAAAGATCTCGGTTTGTTTTTAATCACATATCGACATAACGTTCACGTTTAAAAAAAAGCCTGGTTTCAACCTGTGATGTTTTTACGAGTGAAATAATCATCAGCACCGTGACCGATCGTCTCCACGGTGATGTGCAGTGAACCAAAGTCTCATAAACACAGATTTAAACAGTCTGGGTTTCATAGGTAACGATGATGCGTCTGATGTTACCTGCTCCCAACCATCCCGACGCTCTTTCACCTTGACGGGTTGGGTTCGAGGCCTGACTCAGCAGTTTAACACATGACTACGGATGAACTTCAAACAACAATGTGTTTTTCATGCTATGAAGAGAAGCTCAAGTTTTCTGTTTTCCATTTAAATTAATGTGATGTGTGTGCTGGCGCTAGCTTTAGGTTTCTACTCTGAACTTGTTCCAAATTGAACTGCAAAAAAAAAAGAAAACAAAAGAAAGTGGAGGTCCGTTCATCGTTAGTGGTCTTTCTGTGTTTTGACAGCTTCAAGTACTTGAATCCCACATCATCAGCTTCTCATACAAACTACAAACCTACGTACGACTTCCATCTGAGAGCCGCCCACCCTCTTCACAGGGAGTCGAACCCGCTCCAGCGCCCGGCACGTCATCTGAATTACAGAGCGTTGGCCACGAGAGCCGCCGTGACCTTGGTTCATTTAGAAAAAGAAACAAGAAGCTCGGCTCGAGTGATTGTGAAACGTTCCTCTGCAGTGAAAACACGTTCGGCGTCCGTCACCGTCACAAGATCCTCCGGCTCAGACGGGGTTGGATCAGCATCACAGAGAGGAGGACGGGGAACTGAAAGTGGCTTCATCAACACACAGACACACACACACACATACAGAATGTATGTATGTATCTATATATAGACAGAGCGATGTATTTCCAAAGACAGGGAGTTTGTGTGATCAGTGAATCAGCAGCAAAAGTTCAAAGTACTGAAACCAAGATTCAAGATGAATTCTGTTTTCCTGTCTTTCTTTGCTTTTATTTTCTTCCAAACATCTCCTCTCTGTTTATTATTCCTTTATTATATCTTTGCTATTTTACTATTTTTCTTCATTTTCGTCTGTTCTTCTGCTATTTTTATCTCTAGTTTTAATCATGTCCTCTTTTAGTTGCTCAGTATTTTTCGGTGCAGATGAAAATTCATGAAGCATTTCTTCAGTTTCTGGTATTACTGTCAGATTTTCTATCACTTGATGCTCTGTTAGTGTGTGTCTGTGTGTGCAGTGTGTGTGTGTGTGTGTGTGAGAGAGACAGAGCGTCTACTCTGTAAATCACTGTGTGTCTCACGTTTGTATGAAAATTGCTTTACAATTAAACTGTGATTGATTGCTGAACAAACACACACAAACAACAATCCCTATGTTTGGTAACAACACGTTTTAGAAAATGATGCCAATCAAACACAACGATGAACAGCTCTTATTCACTATGAAAAAACACACACATTCTTCTCTCCACCACACACACACACACACACACCCCTGACTCAGTTGTGAAACACCAGCTGCACCCACCCCACCCTTACTCTTGGGACAGTTGCCTTGGCAACAGCAACCATGCCGACATAATTTGTGAGTGTGTGTGTGTGTGGCGTGTTGAGGGGTGTCTCTTGGCCTTGCTCTCTTACCACCCCAATCCCTCACTCACCATGCCTCACACACGCACACACACACACGCTTGGCCCACACCTCTCATCAACATTTTGGCTGAAACACAGAGGGCAGTTTGGAATAATGGAGTGTTTTTCCAAGACATGAAAGCCATTTAGTTAATGGGAGGGCGTGCATACACACACACGCGCACACACCCATGCACACACATTCATTCATTCATAGCACCAACTACATACATGTACAGATCTTTCAGGAGGCAGAGCATCGTCGCTGTCCTGCAGCCCGTCTATCTGTCACTGCCAACATTCAACAGGACGTTTAACACTCTCACACACTCTCACCTGCCAAGACTAAATTTAATCCTTAGTCATTATTCACCCGACACACTTTCAAAGTGGTCGACCAACCCACTCGCACTCCAGCAGAACTTCTGAATAGAAACTGTTAGAGAAAGTTCGAGCGCTGGTCTGTGCAGCTTTGTGGTGATTTGATCGACCCGGCGGCGTCTGTTCTCCAGCCCCGCAGCCTTTTACAAACTCTGAATTAAAATTGATTTTTTTTTTTTTTTAAATAACTCTGAGTTCCCAAACTGCACTGAACACTGGAGGAGGCAATCTAATACCAAAATAGCGAGTTGTCATGCGGCACAGAGAAGAAGACGTAAAGCAAAGAATATCAGAAAAGTATCAGTGGGGGTTTAATATTGTGTGGAGGAGCTGCTTTAAGATTATAGACAGGCTGTAATTACATTCTGCACAGATAGACGCTGACTTCACTGTGCAGTGTTTCTTCACAAATTATCGTTTCGTTCTCAAACGCTCGTGTTTTCCTGGGTTCAGCACAGACATTAGAATAACTTCTTTAATAACTTCTCTAACTTTCATATTGCTGCAGTCATCCGTGACGCTGACATCACTGTTATTTTGTGCTGAACTCTAGTTAACACGATGTCAGTGACGTAAGTGCTTCACAGTCAAATAAATGAAATCAAGTAAAAGAATAAAACCTGTTGGTCGGATGTCATGACTACAACTTCTATCTATGGTATTGAACGGCATCGATATTGACCCAGCATGGCCTCTGAAAATCCTGCAACCTGATTGGCTGGATCAGGTGGTTTTATTCACGTGGTTCTGGTTGCCTTTATAAATGTATGCACCGCTAACGAACTGAACTCAACGTGTAGTGTTCGGGTTATTTGAGTAATTTTCTCAGGTGTCGCGGTTCGGAGGCCCGTCTTTACAGAGCAGGAATTATTTCACTCAAATTATCAACTGGTCCGGTAGCCGATCAGGTGCAATGGAGAGACGGCTCCGATTTAAATAATGATGCACGGCCTCTGAACGGTGAAGCCCAGCTGCTTCCGACTGGATGAAGGTTTACGTCGTCTCCACGGTGCAGAACTAAACGGTGTAAAGAGCAACGGTGTATGAATGAGCTCCAGTAGCACTGCACAGAAATAATGTTTTAATGGATGATTTGTTTTCACTCTGTGCACATGATGGTGTCTGTGAGATGGATGACTCTTATTACTGCTAACTAAATCTACCAACAGGTACAAATAAAGTTAGCTTCCTGGCAAAGTGCAATATCACAGGAGCTGCTTTTTTTTTTTTAAAGGTAAAATGTGTCACGACGTGTGCTATGCTGCTATGGAGACGCTGTGGACAACAAATCATATTCTCAAATAGACGGATATGTTTGTTTGGTACAAGACGCAACAACCATCATGTTCATTTTATATTTACTCAAATGAAATGGAGCAAAAATGACCGTTCACACTGAAGTCACTGTCTGCTTGGTGTGTTAAACAAGGTGATAATCTTAAGGTTTTGTACGGGTAAGACACACCCGACATGAGAATCATGAAACAGACAGGTCTTCACACACACACACACACACACTCCAGCCTGCAAAACGCAGCCATTCTTATCAGCATCAAGCTGACAGCAGGGTCAATGAGGGTCGTGACCTCTGATCCGAGCCAATTGGCCTCTGACTCCTGTCACTAGGAATCAAAGACCAGAAAGGTTAAGACATAAAAGAACAGAGACGCTAAGACATAATCCTACTGGTGCGCGCGCACACACACACGTAGAAAACTTCTGTGTGTGAATGCTTCCTTTATATGAGAGTCAACCTGCTCATATTTGCTACTGGAGTGTCTGTTTTTTTGTTTAGATGCTGTTGGTGTGTTTATATGGGTGTGTTGTGTCAGTGGTTGTGTATTTTTATCCAGGGTGAACATTAGATTAAAGGCTGCTGGTCATGGGAGCTCTGATGGACCTCAATGTGATTAGAGTAAATGTGTGGCGTGTGATACAGCTAAGAACATTCCTGCATTGCACCACATACTCGCTCTCTCTCTCTCACACACACACACACACACACAAATGCATCTGTGTGCAGCATTTTTATGAACAAACCCGACACCTGACGTCAGTCGGACATGAAGCTTCAGACATTAGTTAGCTGGTTTGCTGTCTCTCGTGCACCTGTCCAAAACAAATAATAATCAAATCAAACTGCTTCAATGCATCTTCTTCTGATTCTGTGAGTGTTGATGTGGAAAAAAGAGAAACTACTGTCCCTCTCTTGTATAAATCCCTGATACAGCAAAACAAGGCTGAGTTTAAATGAATGATGAGCTCGGTATGCATTATCTCATTTGCTACGTGGTGTGTGCAGCGCAGACCTTAATCATATGATACCAAATAGTGACTTTCAAATGGATTCATTACAAGCTAATGTGATTTACATAAATAGTCCAGGAACCGTTCACTGAGACAAAGAGCAGGGGCACCGAGGTTTTAAGGTTTTCTCCTCAACTTGGTCGAAAACATCAGGATCATTAAAGGGCAGTTACACCGCTGCACAGAAGGCCTTAGCAACCACCTTGGCCTGAGAAACAACAGCAGGACAAGATGACAAGTGCCAATCAACAGTCTTCATGGAAACAGTTGGATTTTACTGCTGTACTTTTTTTAGGAGATTTTGTGCATTAATCATAAGTGACTCCCTAAACTAAATCATAATTATCAGACTTAAGAAGGAAATCTATGTGTTGTGTGTTTTATGCCCCATGTGCCTTTGAGGTACCCAACAAAAGGCCTCATAACCAATCGAATAAATTGTCAAAGCTAATTAAGAGTAAATAATCATAACTACAGAATGAAAGAGGTTTAAGTTAGCATGAAACATGGGCCGTCCTGGATATTAAACACCCATTAACAAACGATGAGTCATTTCCATCTGCTTGAATCAAGATTTTACAGCTGTAAAGTGTCTTAATCGATCTCATCAATTCATCAACAAATAATGAAAAGTGATGATCTGTGTCTCTGTTTGAGGTGTAAAGCAGCTCTGAGATCAGCGGTGACTCAGCTAAGCACATGGTGGACGTCAGAGCTGCTTTTCCATGTTGGCATCACAACAATGCATCAGGGGGTCACATGATGACCTGACCCACACACTGCTAGACAGGTAGGACGTTTTCAAATTAGCAAACAGGAAACAGGAGAGGAAACTGTGTAGTGACTCCTGTGAGCCAGTGTGGCTGAGAGAAACAAGAGCGATGTGCAAAATACAGATCAGAAAAAAGCATCATGGATGAATCAAGTCCCTTTGTCTCTCCAGAGTCCAACTTTGTTATTTGCTGGTGCTGGATTGTCCATTTCAGCGTGTTTGTCAGTTGTGTGTAGTTTTGTTTCTGCGTCTGTCTATCCATCTGTTCGTCTACTCGCTGAGCCCCGGGGAACTTTAGCTGTCTGGTGCAGCGTTCCCAGGGGGAAGACTTTGTTGGCTGCGCCTCCAGAGAGGGGCGGTGATGGCGGAGGCGAGGAAACCGGGGCACATTTCCTGTGGAAATGGGGTTATCACTTCACCAATTACTGGTGCAATTACTGCGGAGGGCCCGAGGAAGCCTGGGAACGATGCCTATGGGCACTGATGTGAAGACATGCACATGTATGTGCACACAGACAAGTTCAGACAAGACACATGTGTCCACATCCACATGATGCTTACACACAGAAACTATGCATCGCCATTTTCTAAATTCATAGTGTGTCGCCTTAATTCAATAAAATTCAATTCTGTTTTATTTGTATAGCGCCAAATCACGATATATGATAATAACATTACACACACACACACCGTGACAACACGTTTCCCAAAGATCCAAGTTACTGTTCAGTTAAAATTAAAAAATGAGATAAATAACCAAACTTATGGAGCGCCATTCAAACAATTACATTATTCATATTGTTAATCTTTGTGTAGTGAATGTCACACATAACATATACTCACATACAACCTTTTCTCAGACACACATATTTGTGCACACACACGCACACACCACAGGCAAACTACAGACATACACACGCACACACGCTACATCTGGACTGTGTCACCAGCAGACCAGACCCACGTGGACAGCTTGACCTCTGACCTCAGCGTGTATGATGATTCATCATAATCAGTCTGTTGACTGGGTTGCTGCGCTGCCACACACACTGTGGTCAGTCTACTGTTTACGTACTAACTTATCTTTGAATCTTTATTTGTCTAGAGAACATTCATTCAGACGGCTCCCTGTTTTCCCTGCTTCTCGTTCACAGACATTACACACAGTCTCGTGTGGGAGCCGAGTCCACAGCGACGCAGCCTGTGAGGGGCGGTTACGGTCAGTCACTTTCCTCATGCTGATCATTCAAATGTATTATTAGATTTAGCTTCTACTTCCATCTCCCACTTCCTGTCACCCCCCTACAGTAAATTCTGTTTTCGTCAAGGAACATCTTCCTCAGTTTTTACCAAGTACAGCGCCGCCAGACTCACATCATACTCAGGTAAGACGAGTTGTCATCAGCAAAAGCCTGTCAAATAAAGGATTAAAACCCCCAAATCACCTTTTATTCCTTGTTGTGGGGGAACTATTATTATTATTAACTATTACTATTTTGGGTCAGAATAGGTGACTGACAAAAAAAGTTCCTGATGAATAATAGTCACAAATGAGCAATGTTTTGTTTTTAGTGTATTTATGTTTTCATATTTATGTACTTTCTAGTCATTCTTTTATAACTTCATTTTCAAATCAGTTTTTAGTTTGCATGGTGTTGACCCCTCTGGACCAAAAAACAAACAAACAATCATGAAAGCCTTAAACACCGAACACCGAAGCAACCAAACACAGTATCATTGCTCGCCTCGTTATTTATTTATCCTTTGACATGAAAGTGCTTTCACTCATTCTTAATTTGGATGTAATTTCTAAACACTAGCCTCTTACACATGTCTAGTGTTCTCCTTCATGAAATTTTAATGTATTCAATTAAAGTGTAGACGGACAAAATCCAAACTGATATTTGGAGATTTCTTCTCATGAAGCTAAATCTGACTTGAGAGTTTTAGACGGAGTTGAGTAAGTTGTGCTGCTGAAATGTGACGTTTCTGATTCTCGACCAGAGGAAACAATAACCTCAGCGGTCTAGGCTGGTGGCAGACCTTCACAGACCAGCAGCTACAATCCTCAGCATGAATTTAACCACACAAGAGTGAAGTCAGGAGAGTCTGTGGGTCCACACCCAGCACAGTGAGAGATCCCTGCAGTCTTTAAAACGTCTGCGGCTTCTGCCTCTTGGCTCCAACTCAAAGTGCATCATATTTAACGCTTTGCTTCGCGGACATTCGCTCTGGCAAATGGGCAATTACAATATCACTACATCATGAAAACGGGGCAAACATAAAACGTGAGCTGTCCTGCGAGGGTTATGGACGGTGGTGATGTCTGCAGAAAATTCAGCTTTAAATTTACAATCAGCTGTGAGGGTCAGATTCATCACAGATCTGTGCTTTAAAGCCGAAGCCAGACGATAAAACCACAATCAGTCACTGTACATCCTCTGAGCTCTGATAAGTGCCGGCTCTGTTTAAACAGGAAGAGGAAGTCCGACTTCCAACCTTTTGTGGCGCTTTGTCTCATCTTCTCATCACTGACAAAACAAGGAGAATCGCATTCTTGTGGTTTCGTCTTGTTTATGCAGCTATGGGAAATTCAGATTGGTAAAAACAGGAGGTTGAAGGTGAGACAAATCAGGGTTTTATTTTGTTGTGAAGGAAAAAGACGTTCAGGGATCTAGTTCAATGATTTGATCTGCAGCTGGGCAACATATATCATATATACATCTTTGAACGTGAAGAAAGCAACTACATGTGTTTGTCACAACGGTGTGGAACAAGCTGAGGGAGTAAACTTTCTCACTTAGTTACTTTGGACTATGTAGAAGCAATTATTATAAGTTCTAACAATAATTTAATTATCCAAGTGTTTCTGACTTTGTCTGGGAAAATACCTCAAAGAACATGTTATGCCTCCTCTTTTTCTGTCGCTCACAGAACTGACAATAATACTGTATGTGCTCTTTGGTTGAAAGGAAATTCTACTAGATCGTGTAAAAACATGTTCCACCCCTACAACTATTTTGCTGACAAATCTTGTGAGAAATGATTTTAAATACACATTTCCATTTGCTGCACCTCTGAATGTCTTCGTCCCGCCCTGATCTGCAGCCAGTAACGAGGTAAACTCTTGGTTGGAGCTGGTCTTAACGCTGCTGATCCCGTCTCTTTCTGGCTCCATGTGGCCAACAAGTCAAGTGGCTCTTTGTGGATTAAAGTGGAGCTAAAGTGAAAGGAATGTGAGCCCGGATCACAGGGACTATAAAACATTTTCTGCAACTGAACTGTTGTTAATATTTGATACATTTTTTTAGCCTTAGCTCATTAATAAAACACTTCCAGCCATGTTTTGTGCCCCTGTTTTTCATTTCTATAGCTTCGCTACGCTTGAGTTAAATCTTTCAACAGGAGTAAAAACTTTTAAGTGTCTTGAATGTTTTAAATTTACGGTGAATGAGATGCTGAGACGCACTGACGGAGGTGAGACAGCCACCTCAGCTTTTGACAGCAGCACTGATTGGAGCAAATTAATACTTAAGGGAAATGTTAGAAATATGAAGCTTGTGGGGTTTTTTGCTTAATTATAGGCTCCGAGCTAAAGATAGCCTCTGATATTAACGCTAGAAGTCTCTCGAGGGTAAATTTACAGCAGGGCCACTGTTGTCAGGGGCTGTTGTTGCCAAAGCAAGGATGTAATTAGACTCCTTCCACCATGTCTGTCCAGAGAGGAGAAAACCCTCAAGCACAGAGCCCCCTAATCAGGGTTTCTTAAAACGTCTTGGTAAAGACCTTCGTAAAGTTTTTGATAGAACGTTTATAATCAGGTCCTCAAAACAGTTTCTGGGGAAGTGATTTCCCCAGATTCAAACAGCCAGCACAGTCAGAGAACAGGACCATCAACGGCTTTTGTTTGACTCGAGTGGTCATGTGATGGCAGGGCCACCATGATTGCTGCTGTTAAAATTAATAATAGAGAATATCCTTATTCTGTAGCAGATAACCATCCCAGTGAAATCCACATCTCAGCAACATCCCCAGCCCAGAGCCTGGAAAGCACTGGCCTAGATAGAAACAGATCTGAAAGAATAAATGAATAATGAAATATCTCTTGATTTTTAATACGGCTCTGAAGGCTTTTGTGCTTTATTAGTACACAGAGGGAAGAGAAAGGTGAGGTTACAGAGAGAGGAGAAAGATTCACCAGAACACGCACAAGAACCACCAGTCTCACTTCTTATCGCCTACAAACAGAAAATGGATGAAACATAAATACAAACATCCTGCTACATGCTTTGCCCATACCTGATCTACTAGGAAGGAAAACATAACAAGCTCTTTGAATCGGTCCGTTCAAAATACTGTAGGATCACAGTAAATGTATAGAAATATAATGTTGTGTTCCTGAGACACTGGAGAGATCAACATTTATAATGTATGCTTGTGTTTAAGAAACAGCTCATGAAATGTCTGGATTTTGGACGGAAGCAGAAGTTTTTGTTGCTCCAGCTCAGTGATCAATGTCTCCTCTTCCTCATTGTCCTTCATTAAGTCACAACTGTCAGATGAGCCTGGAAATCGTTCATGGACACTTTCCAAACTGCAGCACATTTCCTTCACTGACAAAACCTAAAGTGAATTTTGCAAACGTGAGTGAACATGCATCTGGACGCTGATGAACTAATCTACTGTGTAGCATAACCAGGCAATTTGCATGCCAATAGCATGAAATTGAAAAGGACTCATTTACATTTACATTACAATTAGGGCATTTGTCCAGAAGGACGCAGCAGGAAGCACTGTGACGCCCACGTTTAATTCATCCCCAGCAATCAGTGGTGTGAAGGTCAGAGGTGAGAGGTCAAAGCCAGCATCTCAACTCATACTGAACTCAAACGATTCAATGCAAATATTCTCCAGCGACTGACTAACATTTAATGTCCATGTGCAAACTAATTCACTAAGTGAATGCAGCATGAATAATACATGGCTGTATGTGTGGATGTGGATTCACACCGAGTTAATAAACCATCCGAACGTTGTCTGAGTTTTATTCTGATACGCTGAGGCTTGAAGTCTGTGTGTGTGTGTATCCATCTCTGTGTGCAGAAGACCGTTATACATGTTCAACCTAATACTCTGCTAGAAAATGTCTGTTTTGTGTGTTTGCGCGTGTGTGTGGTAGGTACAGAGATGGTATCTCTAACTGCCATGTATCATCAAGAAAATCACACGACCATTCACTGAATGGCCTGGATAATGGACCCATTACACTGTGTGTGTGTGTGTGTGTGTGTCCTGCATATGGCTGACATGAAGTTTGAGTGTATAACTGGGATAATTTAGTAATTAAGAGATAGGAAGGGGGTAATGAGGTAATCAAGCTTGTGTTTAAGTATTTAAAGCTGTTTTTTACAGGCACATGAAGCTGTCTGGTCACTCAGTCTGATTAAAATGTACTAATCAGAGCAACCCTTTCTCCTAACCTCTAAAAGTAAAGGATGCTTAGCTGGCAGGTCTGTGTGGTTTTGATTTCAACATCATTCAGGTGTGACGCCACATCTGAGGTCCAATCCCTCAGACCTCATTTGAAGGTCTGGGCCACATGTGTTCAAATTCTTTCAGCAGGAATGTGTCCTGGGCCCCTCTTCATTGTTCTCGCTCTGACAACATCACAATAGCTGTGTCGTCTGACATTTTAACGCTTCATGCTGCTGCAATGAGAATTATTGTAAGTGAAGCGGACTGGGAGTGCAACTCAACACAGCCCCAGTGGCCTAATGGATAAGGCACTGGCCTCCTAAGCCAGGGATTGTGGGTTCGAGTCCCATCTGGGGTGATTTACAGCAGAGTGGCGCAGCGGAAGCGTGCTGGGCCCATAACCCAGAGGTCGATGGATCGAAACCATCCTCTGCTAACAGTGTTTTACAAAGTGGTGGCTTTATGACAGCCAAAATGCTTTCATTAGCAAAACCAATTGAAAACAGTTGTCAATGTCACCTTCCATTGACTTAACAACCTCAATGACCTCAACAGCCCCAACCAGATGGAAGGTCACCAATGGAAGACAGCCCAACAACTTTGGTGGCTTTCTTTAAATGAAAAGGAAGAGCAACTCTAGAAAGAGCAACACTAGTCAGAGCTGCTAACATCTAAGCCTGAGCCCAGCAGCTATTCAAAGAAAACTCACTTCAAGCTCTTGTATCCTTAGTCTCCTTCTTTAGGTCACTACCCAAAGCTCATGGGTTTTAGCAGCCACGACCAACAGAGTGGCAACCACTTAAGCACATTCAGGACTACCGTACGAAGCCCCAGTGGCCTAATGGATAAGGCACTGGCCTCCTAAGCCAGGGATTGTGGGTTCGAGTCCCATCTGGGGTGATTTACAGCAGAGTGGCGCAGCGGAAGCGTGCTGGGCCCATAACCCAGAGGTCGATGGATCGAAACCATCCTCTGCTAACAGTGTTTTGCACCATGGTGGCCTCAAGACAGCTGATATACAAAATGTTTCACAAAACCATTTCAAACTGTCATCAATGCCAGTTAGGTTGACCTCAACAACCCCAGCCAGTTGGAAAGTCACCAATGGAAAGCACCCCAACAACCTCAGTGGCCTGCTTTTAATGGTCACTTTTGGTCACTAGTAGCGTTTTTCCACTACACTTTCACGGCATGGCACGGTAAAGGTGCTTTTCCACTACAGATGAGTTCTTCTAGTACCTCCTCAGCAGGGGCTGGGTTGGCAGGGGGGTGATCGCGGAGGCAATCACAGGGCCGCATTGTCTGATCCACTCATCAGCTTTCTGCACCTCAATTATGGACCGCAGCGTGGTTTTACTGAGGGCTGAGGAGGTACTAAAAATAGTACCTGGTACCAGGTACTTGGGCTAGTGGAAAAGCAAAAAAAAGCGGGCCGTGTCGTGCCATGCCATGCTGCGCTAGTGGAAAGGCGCCAGAGTCACAAACGCTTAGCACTTTCTGGATGAAGGTGTAAAGTCCCAGTGGCCTAATGGATAAGGCACTGGCCTCCTAAGCCAGGGATTGTGGGTTCGAGTCCCATCTGGGGTGATTTACAGCAGAGTGGCGCAGCGGAAGCGTGCTGGGCCCATAACCCAGAGGTCGATGGATCGAAACCATCCTCTGCTAAAATGGTTTTACACCTGTTCCTTGCGCTGCGGATGAAAGCGGAGCGATGGTTTATGCGGGGGGGGCCCCCGTCAGACCCGGCTCATTTTGGTCAACAGGAAAGGAGCCAAATGCAGATTGTTAGCAGATCAACCCGCATTTAAAAGACACGCGTCAACCTGCTAGTTTTAGTGGGAAAGCGGCTTATAGCTGATGTGAGACACAACAGAGTGGCGCAGCGGAAGTGTGCCGGGCCTGTAACCCAGTGATCGATGGATCGAAACCATCCTCTGCTAACAGTGTTTTACAAATCATCTGAAATGCTCAATGATGTGATATGAATATTGTACAGATTTATTAAATTACATCTGAAACTGCACAATTTCATCTTCTTTAACCGTCCTCTCGTTATCGTCTGTGTTTCTTGCTCTGCTTCATTATTAATTCACTGCTGCTTCACAGCTGTTAATATGGGCCAGTTTTTTCCAATCACGGGGTGAAATAATTCACTTAAATGTCAAGACTGTACTGTTTTTTCAGTTATTTGTCTGCTCTGCCCTACGCTCCACAAATGAAAAACGATCTAAATGTACGGTGGCTCATAGCTGCCAAACAACCCAAAAGTTACTGTGCTTCAGTGGAGCTGAAATCCTTTTCGAATTACAAAGAATCTCCACCATCAATCTAAGAAACAACCTCCATGGTGACGAGAAGGGAAATGACCACAGCATGAAGCTCCCAGAGAGAGAATGAATGAATGAACACACACACACACATACACACACACACACACACACACACACACACACACACACACACACACTGATGGTTGACACAAAGCTCATCATAAAACCAATATGCATTACCCATTTTTTGTTTTCTTTCCACAAAGAAAGACACACACACCTCTGTTGTTAAAAGACATAAGGAGGTGGACAGACATCCTGCAACTCTACTTATGTATGCACGCACACATGCACACACACACACACTTGTATCTTCAAAATGAAATCCATGCATATGCAACCGCACACATCCTGACTCAAGGACACAAACACATCCACACACATGCAGTTCACGTGTCCTCACACACAGCCACTTTAGCAGCTCTCCACATTTTTACTTTCAGATTTCATTAGAGCTAAATTCCCACCTGGGACAGAACGACAAGGTCTCTCCTCTCCCTTTTCTCCCCATCTCTCGCTGCACTTTCTAGGTCACGATCGGTCGACTTCAACCTTATCACGTCTATTTCACAGACCCTTTGTGTATGGGCTTATGTAAGAATGTGTAATCAGTTGGTTTCTAACTCTCTGCACAGTGTCTGTGGTAAACATGATTAAAGGCAGTTGCATTTATCTTGCCATGACTAAAGACCTGACTCTTCAAAAAAAAAAGAAAAGCTTTTAATTTGGTGGGGATTCACCATAAAAAGAGCTTAGAGGGTGAAAGACTGAACCCCAAATCCTGTTTTAATTAGCAGATGCAGATCTTTGCTCTTTCATTACTTTTGACCGTCACGTTTGTTACCCCGCCACAACAAAACACCCACCCGTGGGTCACACTGTTCAGGGTTTCCCCAAGAATTTGCCTCAGCAGCAGCAGCAGCAGCAGCAGCTCTGTTAGCCTGTATTCATGACCTTAGGATCTATATAGATCGGATTATTCATGTCTGTCCTCTGTGCAGCTTCGACATTTATCTGTAGAAATTAATGTCATACAGTGTGTGTTTGAAATCGTGTTTAACCGAGTGGTTCTCAAACTTTTTCTGCCACACCCCACTATGGACGAGAGGGAATTTTTCAGGCCCCACCCTTTTTTCAGCAGAGAGATTTTCTAAATTAAGTTATAATTCAATAATCATTATAAATGAGGAGTACGTATGTTTACTTCGTACTTGGTTTTTATATCCAACATGTCACTGTATACAAAATCAAGATCTAGTTTGTTCTGTACCTATGTGGAGCACACCTGCTGACTGATGTTTCCTCATCAATAAACCTGAGCCACCGGCCGATCCTCCCTCGCTCATGTTCTGAAGACAGGGCAAAGTCTCCTGGACATTCCCATTCCCCATTAAAATGTTATATGAAAACAATAACTAGTGAGAAAAAAACAGCAACCACAAAAGGGAAACACTGTAATAATTCCTATGACCTGTAGCCACAGCTGGCCACAGTGGTCTATATTATGACCGCTATGGTGGTCCGAGGAATACATGCTCAGAAATTTAAACCCACCTATCATGTCTCTATTCCCCACCCGTCATGTCTCGGCCCACACTTTGAGAATTACTGGTTTAATCCCATCTCTCACACTGTTTGAGTTAATCGTCTAAAGCTCAGGGTTCATGTCTAGCACTCATTGGTCAGACAGTCAGCCACGACCTCAGTGATCACACTGACAATTGTCAACAAAGATTTGTTTGAAAGCTTGAGGCAGGTTTGTTTAGCATCAACGCTAACAAGGCAGAAAAAGATGCTGCAATTGTAATCTATGCTGTCCTGTGTGACAAACCTCTAACCTCTTCTCTCCCTTGGCCGTGACAGGAGGAGGGGAAACATCAAAGAGGCAGCAGTGGTTGCCACAGCAACACCAACCTGACATCCATATTTTTCGTCCAGTGTTGTGTCTCCGTTACATTTTTACATGTTCTGTTTGAGCTTTTGCGCAGCTGGCAACGGATTTTCATATAATGGCGGTGGATATTGTTCACTTTTGAATCGTCCAAAACACACACTATGAAACATCCAAATACTTCCATACTGCTCGTCTGTACTGACCCAAGTGTCCGGAAGCCGCAACGTGAAAAAACTTGCTAGGAGATGTTCGTTTGTCGCACACAAACAGCAACAGAGCCACTGGGAGCTACTAGTACAACAAGGCTAAAAACAGAGATCAATTTAATTTTTCATCATTTTTGCGGTTTCATGACACTTGGGTCAGTACAGACGAGCAGTATGGAGGTATTTGTGTGTGTTTAGGGAACCGGACCCCTGGAACTCCAAAAGTGTTTTGATAACTCTGATAACTTTGCAGCAGTTTGGGAAACAACATTCGACTTTTCTTGATCACGAGAAGCTGCACCTTAACTGTCTCACTGCAGCTCAGACTGAACATTTACTGCCGTACTGACCACGGCTCTAGCCTCATAAACCAGCCTCTCCTAGAAATGCATTTCATTTCAGACAACCGATTCAGCCAATCAGCAAGTTGCTATATCAAACTTTTGCCGAAAACGTCTTTTCCTTCAAGAAACTCAAGTGCCGACTCTTGCTCTTGTTTAATTGCTGTAATGGATGTAATAAGAACTTCCCTTGTTGCTGTTCTTAGGCTGCTACTGCTATATTGAATATCTTTACTGCTACTTAGCTCCACCGTGGTAAGAGTCGCGCAGTGTAGTGACGGGGCTTTGCACCAGTCGGCCCCTGATTGGCCGTACTGTGTCAATCACAGAAATCTGAGCGGCGACGCTGATTGGCCAATCAGGCCAAACGCTCACAGTGAGGCCAGACTCCCCCTCAGGAATGAAATGAAATGCATTTCTAGGAGAGGCTGGTTTACGAGGCAACCACTGCTCCCCTGCTCTGCCTATTGACCTAAAGGAGCTACACTTCTCTAACATTAACATCTACATGAATCTACTTTCAAGAATGAGGAGGGTCCAGGTAGATTTGATGCACCACCGATGGGCAACACAGTGTACAATTGAAAATCATTAGTAGCCTGTTAATATTGAAGATTGTTTGAAATTATAGTAGCGGTGCTGAGTGAATAAAGAGGAAACCGCTTCTGGACACCTCAGAGCTTCCATCACACAATCATTATGTTCAAATCCTGTGTCTGCATCCTACTGTGAGGCAGACCCCACCCCACGGCTGCTGCCACCGGCTTATAACAAACACCAACAACCATTAGGAGTCTGTGCAGCAGCACTGCACCTTTTTAAAAAGGAGCTGTCTACTCCAATTCAACCATGAAGCAGACAACAGACGACGCAGGAGCCTGTGCTCCTTGTCAGCACCGGCATGTTGATTCAACAACGTGTTTATGCAATGTGCTGCAGAAGTGCATAGAGGAAAATGACGGAAAAAAGAGAGGAATACACCAGAATACCAGAGCACGATCCAGTTTCCACCACATTTTGTGTGCTAAATAAATTATTTTACAGTTCAAAGGAGTTTTAGCTTTCCTTTCCACATTTTAAGGAGGTCAAGTGCTTAAATGCCCGTCTGCAGCGTTTTCCACCACCACCCTGGACTTCACTGTGGTGGATACATCGGCCCTAAGCCAAGAAATAATTAAGTTGGTGGTGATCTGGATCTGGGATTTCTGCCACCATACAATAATCTCTTTGTTACCAACGGCTGAAACTAATAGACACAGACACTTAATTTCAAACCTCGAGGGGGTGTTTGTGCCGTCAACAAGTCACTTTCTGACAGGGAGTTCGTCTACAGAGTGGGTGGGATTGGGGGGTGTAATTATAAATGAAAGCTTTACATTAGCTTCGTAAAATGTTGTTATTGATCATTACAATACACATTTTAGAGAGTTAATATCTGCCAAAGAAGCAGAGTAAAAGTTTAAAAAGAAAATCATGATGCAACTGGGAAAAATATATGTATATATAACCATCAGTTGAGTCACATTTGGATGAAAGAAAGAGTGTCCACTGAAATTATTGCCCCACTATCAGGAGTAAAAACATCCACGATCTCGGGTCGTCTGATCACCTGCTTCAGCTTTGATTTACTGTAAAGTAAGTAAAACTGCAGATGTGCCCACCTGATATCTTAATTCTAAATACATCATTATTCAACCTGTCTCCCCACATTTCACAGCTGCCCTTCATATACAAAGACCAATTTCCAAAGCTGAATCTATAACTTAGGAATAAACCTCACATTGTAGTGGGGATAAGGCGAGAAAGTGAGGTGGGTGGGGCCAAAGACTGGGCGACCAAGAGAAGAATTGAATACAGGTGAATACAGAGTCTGAGGAACAGGAGAAAAAGAAAAAAGAGAGGTAAAAGGTAGAATATGTGCTGCACATATTGCATAACAATGTGTTTGTGTGTGAGTGGGTGAGTGGGCATCCACAGAGGAGGACAGAATGAAAAGTGAAAAATGAAAAGCTGTGTGTGTTTGTGTGTGACTCTGGAGAGAGCGACACATGTGTCAGACATGAAGAAGACATGAAGCAGAAAGAGAGAAAATGTTGGCGTCTTACCGGAGTGTGTGAACTGCAGCCTCGGCTGAGACGCTCTCCACGCTCCCGTTACGGCGGCGCCAAGGTGGACGAGCACAACCACGGTCACCGGCCAGCACATCCTTCACGTGTGAGTCCAATCTGACAAGTGCAAGGGGCAGCTTGAGTGTCAGTCAGAGGCTCAGCGGTGTGTGTTCAGGTCCACACACACACACAAACACACACACGCACTCTGTGCTGAACTGTTAAAGACACAATTTGAATCTAATCTGAGTTGAAGTCCAAGTCACAAAGAAGCTGAATCCAAACACTCTGAGAGTCCAAGTGTGTCAGGCTTCGTGAGTAAGTCCAGATCCCTCAGATAATTCACCACTCACACACACACACACACTTCACCATCTGTGTGTTTGCCAGTTTATGTTTTGTGTGTGTGTGTGGGCTTCAGAGATGGAGGGAAAATGTCTTCCAAGAAAAAACTAAGTCGTCTCTCCGCTGCCTCCTCGCAGCTTGACAGCTCTCTTCTGTTCTGTCTCTCGTCCCAGCTCCTCTCTGCATGTGACTGCTCCCTCTCTCTCTCTCTCTCTCTCTCTCTCTCTCTCCCTCTCCCTCTCTCTCTCTCTCTCTCTCTGGGAGGGGGAGGCAGCAAGATTCCCGATCATTGTGGCCACTCATACTCATGCTCATACACACACACAGATGCAGGCAGGCTTGTCTCCTCCAGAAAAACCTTTTTGAAGTAAAGAAATAAGAGAAAAAGAGAACTCATCTTTATTCCACCTTCATATTTTCAGTCTCTTCTTTCACACTTATTCTCTCACTCTTCCCGTCTCTCAGTCTAAAACAGTTGTGGTTACTGTGTGCTTTGTAAAAGACTCACAGTGAAACAACGGGGCAGTCGTATTATCCCGTTAAAATAAGTTATAAACTAGAATCACTTGTCCCTCCACTCTGACTAGTTTCAGGTCACATAGTGTTTATCCACAGTCATAAGAAACAAGACAGTCGGTCATAATTACTGTGTGAAGACTGAATGATTAAAAAGTGTTTTAGGAGGTCACAGTAAACTTGACCTTTGACCCTGAAAATGAATCTGTCCTTCTTTGAGTCCAAGTGGATGTTGGTACCAAATCTTTCAAAGTTCTCCATTTGAGTTTTCGAGATGTCGCTTTCACAAAGCAAGAATACAGAAAGCTAAAAAATGTTTAAAAACACCTTAATCTTGACCTTTGACCTTGAGGCACTAAAATCCAATCATCTTTGAGCTAAATCTGAATAAGTTCCTTTAGGACATTACTGAAACACTGTGTCTATATATGGATATGATGTGGCACTCAAGGTTTTCAGGTGCTGTTCAAAACAGCTCATTGATTTTTCAAGGCTGAGTTTGTCAGAGCAGCAGCCATTACTGTCCAGTGTTACCATGACGCCCAGACACTCAGACAGGAGCTATAATCTGGCACATTTAAAAAAAACAAGATGTTTGAAATCTCTGCACCAAACTTTCCTTTTCCCTCCTTCTCATTATTTCCTGCGTCTTCTCTCGTAACCCAAATGCAATCATTAAAGCCTGCGCCTCCTCTCTGCCTCTGTTACTTTCATTAGACGCCGACTCACTGGGGTACGGCAGCACAGGCTGAATTTTTCACTAGCTCAAGTTCAATTGCAGGCTAGCGGGGACAATTTATTCATTCTCTGGGATAAATAATGAATTTAGGTTGCGTGCAAATGAACGAGTGTTTCCTCCCTCCCAGGATTCCTGATTCCTAAATGATTTATAATCCACACTTCTTTGTTATTGTGCAATTAGCGCAGATTTTTTTTTTAATATCTCCCACAACTTGCCCCGTAACCTGGTGTTTACACAACCTCATGTGGCGTATAGTTTGATGAGGGCAATTGTGGTCAAACCTGTTTGATAACTAAGTTGCCTAATTATTTAACCGTTGCTTTGTGGTTAAACAAGCTCCACCCAACTCTTTGCGCTGGCTTTCAATACAAGTTGAGCTTCGCATAAATTTTTCATTTTTTGTTTTACATCTTAAATTGTTATGGTAGTGTATTTTGTTATTGTGTAGTGTTACTTAAATGTTAATTCATACTTGCTGAATCATTTTATACTGAAATTTAAGCTTGTGTAGCACATTAGACAATGCAAGTTTTTTTTCAGTTGTGTTATAGAAATTAACTTTGGCTTTGACCTTTGACCCCGCTGCTGCGACAGAATGATGTCCTCCTGCAGGGACACTAAATACGATGCCACTGAAGCTTCAAGTCTTAACAATTCGCATGAATTGATTCTGATGGTAGTAATTGGTTTCAGTAAAACTCAGTCAACCCTTTAATTCGATTAGGAACTACTAACATGTGCATCGTTTTAAGATACAGTAGAACTACTGCAGCAGGTTCCTTTGGGACTGAAGAATATGATCTTGTAGGTTGTGGTGTCTCCGTGGCACCAAAAAATATCTGGTGCTGTTGACATGTCATGGTTCAAGACTCGAGAAGTTAATTGTCATGTGCACAGTAAAAACACAACAGTTAACACTACAATTAATTTCTTTGTTAGTTTAAACAATATACTGACTTTGAAAAAGAGTAAAGGCAGAGAGAGAGGCTAATCATCAACCATGGAGAGCACCATATTGACGAGTAATTCACATTATATCAAAAAAAAAATTGCAGCTCATTAGATTTGTAGTTAGGACTCATTCATGGTGTCTGCACTATTTTTTGATTAATTGTGCAGCTTTAATATTTTGGTGTTTTGTAATAATACGACAGTAGCATCAGTATAGTCATGTGAACACATAAGTTCAGCTGATGAATCACCTCCAGCAGCTTTTTGGTTCCTCTTGATTGAAAAGTGCATAATCTCATAGGGTCTGTATTCAGCCTGTCACCAGTGACCTGTGTTATGGAGCCAAAGTCAAAGGTTCGACTTAAGATTGAGGTTCTTCTTTGTGGTGGGTCTGGATCTGTGGCCAAACATGGAACATTTAGAGGCCCTTGTTGTCACTTCCACCTTTCCCACTTTAAAGGTCTGACAATAAAACTGACCTAACCAGGAGCCTGAAAACTCCTTGGTTAACTCTCTCTTGTTAAGTCAGGATAATTACAAGCTCGTCAGTGAATGTACCTGATCAGTCATCTTGTTAATTACAACTAATGACCTCCCAGCTAGCTCCAACAAAAAGCCTCTGATTTCTCTCTGACAAGTGACGTCAATTAGTTAAATAGTCTGTGAACTAAAGCTGCTGAGATCATTACTGGTCTCTGATCCTCCCGCTGCTATTCTCCATCAACACAAACAAATACACACACACACACACACATTAACTCAGGCACATTCCCTGTGTTTCATGAGTTGCATGTAACGCATTAGTTAATGAGCTCTGTTTAGTTTAAGGTTTATGTTCTCTTCATAGACGTAGATGTGAGGCCTAATATCAGTAACTCACAGTGTGTGTTACTAATGGTTCTCAGAGTGAATGAAGTGATTATGAAAATAAACTCAGATTATACAATGAGGTTTAAACAATTACATGGGACTCAGACTTACCTGAGGTGGCTGTTTGGGCAGGTGAAGGCAGAGACGGAGCTGCAGCCACACTGGTCCAACAGACAGATAATGGACACACTTCAAATCAATTAGGCCTATATTGCACCTTTTAATTGTTGTTTACACTGTACGTTTAAATGTGTTCAGTAACTTATGTATTTGTGTATTATTTGCACAGTAATAGGCTAGTGTTAAATGAAATTGCATTGGCATGCAAAATAAACTCCCTTTCACAGACACGAATGAATCTGACAGTGATTTTTAACTATTTTATCCTGAGTTAATTAGCTATTTGACACAATATAAACTTGTATAAAACAATCCCTTTAAAAAATGTTTGAAATAACAGTATTGGGGTCGATAGTAAACATTTGTGATACTAGTTCTCGTTCTGGGGTGTTTAAATACAATTGTATAATTTAAACCTACTTGTCGCACGTTCATGGTGAGAAAGATAAACCACAATTCACAAACTCAAAAAAGTAATGTCGTGACGACTATTATCTTACCGAGAAATGGAGTTGGTTCAAGACTGTGTGTTGATAACCGAAGACAAAGGTTTAATATCACTGATTACCTTTCGCAGGTAAGACTGTGCTGCCATCTTACGTTTCTTCCCGCTGCTTACCTGATCTGATCCTGCCAAACTCCCGCGAGACCGGGAGAATTCCTTCGAGATTTGGCCTGTAAGACTACATGAACTTCAATTTTTTTTTATACATTTTGAATTTAAATTGAACCAAGTCAGTAAAAAGTACTTTTCCTTAAAACAGAAAACTACATAAACAGAAAAGTGTTACAGCATCAAACTGCAGTGAAACGCAACACACTTTATGTAATGACGTGTTTGCAGCGCTAGAGGTCAGTGTTATACTGTGTAAACTGAGTAGGCTATCACACTGTCGCTCAAAGACAGAATTAAAAACATTTAGAAATTTACTCAGAATTTAACATTATAGACTTCCTAAAGATATTTGGGTCCCCAGAGAGTGTTTTCAAAAATAAGCTTTTTTTTCCTCCCCACCAATTAGCCTATCAATATATCATTGTTATGATTCCTGTTCATTAGGCTATAGCCTAATGAACAGGAATCATAACAATGATTGAACTATAATACATTGTGCAGCATGACACATATAGGCCTAGTTCACACACAGGGTTGATCAGCCCAGAGTTGCTCCACAGGGCCAAACACTGGACACCAGCTTTAATTACTCTTATGGCCTATTTCTTGCTGCGTATAAACAGAGGGTTTTATACCTATAGGCTACTTATATAAGGGGAAATACACTAAGAGGTCAGATTTATATTTTGTATATCTAGTAAAACAAATTAATTGATGAAAAAAAAGAAGAAGATAACCATCACCTTAATCCATCATTCAGCTAACGAGTTCATTTATATTTTTAGACGTTTTTAATCTCCTATGATTCAGTCTCATTCAGATTTTAACTGTTACCTATTTTGCTGATACTAGCCCACTAGGCTACTTTGATGTTTAATCTGAGTGTTATTTTAATTTTCTTGAATTGACCAGTCAGATTGACTCCCAGATAACCGTTTGAACTTAAATTCTTTACCAGCTGTGTTGGACTTGATGACAGGGTGGAGTGACTTATTTTGGAGGGAGTAGGGTTTGACCGGCCTGCGCGCTCCCGTGATGCTGTGTTGGAACCTTTTTGTGTGGGGGCGCGGCTGGCGGGAGCGCGCTGGGCACTGAATGGCAGGCAGTGACAGTAAATTATACACAGCGAAGTAAAGGGGGAACATCAGTGACCTCAGGGAAATTTATGGGCTATTTGTTGCGGTCAGTTCACACAAGGAGACACGAGACAATAGTTTTATTTAGTGACATGTGTCATGGAGACAAACTCTGGTCCCAGGAGAGATAGGCCTACATGGGTCGCTGGGCGTTGTGTTTCGGTGCTAAAAATAAAACTTCGGGAAACAACAGAATAGGTGGGTGTACGGATGACTCACGGTCTTGGGGCAATCCTTGTCACATCCTTCTCCAAAAGTCATAACAAAAAAATACAGACAGATAGGGTCAGAGTAGCCAGTCCTACAGCACACAGCTACAACCAGAGATCGTCTATCGGACAGATGAATCACACAGTCACTGCCACTGGGCTCTACTGCAGCAGTAACATGGTAGATATGCAGGATGGACTCAGTCATTTTCAAAAATGCACCAGTTAACACTTAAATGATGTCACACTCCTGTGGTTTGTGAGATAATAGGTAGGAGCTGCCAATGGTTGCTATTTCCTTCTTCTCTACAAAGGCCACTGAAGTGTCTGTGCACCACTGTAATCGGCTGTTGCTTTGATCCAGCCCCGTCACCTGTGACCATGTATCTCCTGGTCAGCCATGTGTTCACCAGGTGATGCATTTTTTAATCATGAAAATACAGTCATGAATTTAATGTAGGTCACAAAGTGTGGCCTTTTGGGGACAGTTGCAAAAGTCTGTTAGTATAGGATATATTTCTGTGGAACAGGAAGTAGTGCATGTTGCATCAGACTCTCCAATTCTCTGCTCACCCGCAACGTCATCATCATTACTGTGCACAGTTAGTTTCAGTGAACACAGAAAACCACAACACATGCTGGTGTCATATTTGCATCAGCACAAATCATTATGACACTTTCCGTCAAGTCTGATTTTAAACTAGGCTTCATAAAATGTTGTGCTTTTTTTATGATATACATTCTATCAGTTTTCAATAGAAGTGGCACATACCCTAACATACTTATTTTCTTAAATTTATATACCATGATACAATGGCATAATTTATGTTATGGGTATCTTTTTGTCATTACAATCTTTCCTTATTTGCTGTTTAGGGGGTAGGCTAGCTGCCTGTAACTTCCCTAAGAATCAAGCATTGGTTTAATTGTAATTAGATTTCGCTAGTACTCTGTTTATTATTTGTTTTCTTTGGTTGTTTATTATTTGTGTGTGTGTGTATTTCATTTTTCAGCAAATTGTTGGCACTGGTTAGAGACCAGAATGCACCTGTGTGGATTTTTACCAGACCGAGGCATGGAGGAATTTCTTTTGTTAATTATTTGGTAAACTTCCTTTTTTGTTGAGTTTCTTTCACCTGTGTAGCGTAGTCTACAATAACAGTTTGGGAGCTGTCTCTAACCTCTACAGTCAAAAGTTTGTGGTGTCTTAGAAAAGCGGCACAGTGAGACCTCCTGTCAGGGTGTCCTGGCTCTTGTGTAACCCGCCCCCTCTGTCCTCTTCCTGTCTTCCCATTGGACCGCTCCCTTCCTCTCTCTGTCTTCCCATTGGACGGGCCGCGCAGGCGATGAGCTCATATTGGTTAAAAATAGTTGGACTTACGAGGGGCTAAAAATAGAGCGGTATATAAACCGGCGGTGGAGCAGCTCTGCGCGCTACTGCTCTCCGGTTGGCTGCCGGAGTAGCAGGGAGAGAGGGAGGGAGACACAGACAGAGAACCAGCAGCTTCATCCCCAACTCATTCCTCCACAAGTGTTGCACCAGAGGCAGCGTCGTGTCTTACATGGCGCCCGGTGACCGGCAGGGTGGAGGCGGCAGTGACGAACTTCCTTCCTTCCTTCCTCGCCCTGTGGTTTCGGTCTGAATGCTCCTCAGAGACGAGCAGTGAACCGAGCGTTTCACCAAGTCACCCAGACTCTTAGCCGTGATAATACTGTATGTTTTAAGTAGCTACGCTTCAGTGCCTGACAAAGGACCCTACCAGTTGGTCAAATGTAAAAAAAAAAACATTGCATAGGCTATTTCTAGGCTATTATGTCAGCATGAAGCATAAATGTGACATCTGCTCGCTTCACTAATTTGGCTGCACACGCCTTAAAATCTCTTACCCCCAGGTGAATTTAAATGTACGATATAGTTTAGCAACTTAGTACACTTTTTACCTTCAGAGTAGGCCTACGAACAGAATAGCCTAGGCTACTTGTTTTCTATCTTAACTGAAGTCACAAGTGAGCTGAGTAATGTAGCTTTACCGTAGCCTAAGTTATAGTGTAGCAAACTAATGTGAGCCAGCTTTTATTTCCAGCGTTATCTTGTTATTACAGCAATCCAAAATGTCATATAGATCTTAGCAAACAGTGGTGCTCAGTCATGAATAGTGAGCTAGCAGAGGATTGAGTATTGTAGAAAAACGTTTTGACATAGTTTAATTTATCATTAGTGTTTCAGTGGTGGTGCAGTCTGGCTGGACCACAACTAGGCCTCTTGTGATGAATGCCACTGACTGATTGATCATCAGTCAGTGATCAGCAAAATGCCACATGAGAGGAAATATTATAGCCTACTTAATACTCACTCGTGAGATACTGTAAAGAGTGAAACATATAGTGAGCTGCTCCCACCCTTCTGATTGACATTGTATAATTCACACTCTGTCACCAGCTGAGCCATCTTGGCTTTGACAGAGAAAACACACTTGCTGGAACTTGGAAGTTAGTTTCTCATCAGCCTTTGTCTTCCTTCATAAAAACAAAAAGCAACAGAGCAGATTTACTGGAATCCACTTGAGGCCTAATGCCAAACAGCAGCGATGGGCAGGGTTTTTATACTCTTCCTCTCACATTTGCAGAGAGTCATTTTCAGTAAGAGGAGCCCAAGCTGGTCCACCCACTCGTCCTCTTATAGTCCATCAGTGGAGGCTTCCTCCTCCTACCATCCATCCTTTCGTATTTTTACACCTGTACTACTTCCCACCTTCTCTTCCTCTTCCCGGCATGCCACTCACATCTCCTATAAGAGCTGCCAAAGGTCTCTCCAGGCATCTCTCTGATTTAATAACAACATTTTGAACTGTGATCTGAATAGTAACTGTGTGATGGTGGGAATAGCAGAAAGAAAGCCTGGGATGTACAGTATCTGTAGGCTACATCTTCTCATCAGATCGCTGCTGATTTACTCCCCTCAGCTACTGCCAGTGCCCACACAGTTGTACAGTAGGCTTGTGTCTGTAGGTTTTACCCCCTGTGTTTGAAATTACTGCTGTCATTTTGTGGCACCCTTAAAGTGGAGTCACTGTACCTTTCTAATGGCTCTCTAACTTTTCATATATAGTTATAGGCCTTAGTGGGGGAAAAAAAATTGATCCCCTGCTGATTTTTGCCAGTATTTCTCTTGATCAAATGTACATTAATTAACCTTGAACCTTTATGTGATGATATTATTTCTGTATTTTTGTTGATTTGGTCTCTTACCATAAAAACTATACAGTCAACTTCTTTGAGGCAGAGGCAAACTTACAAAATTAGCAGGGGATCAAATTGTTATTTACCCCACTGTAACTAACGTTGACTAGTTTCAAACTTTTACATTATGAAGTTTATGTTAGATAACACACAAACACTGCTACATTAGCAGTGAGATTAGTTGTAGATATGTGATGTAACCATCCGTTTAGAGTTTATAGGTGTGTTGGTTTAGTCATTCACCTTTGACATGACTTTTAAAAACAGAGATCATTGTTTTCCTGAAGTAATTCAGGAATTCTTCCTGTTCAACCCCTTGACTTATTGAACAATATCAAAATAACATGTTTGCTTAACCCTTCAGTCACTGGAGTATGAGCTGAAGTAGAGCAACAGTTACCCTTGATGAACAATAGTTCACATAAACAAATTATGATGTCATTGTTGAGTCAGGGAGGTTGGTCAGACTTGGACATAGATGTTTATCACAATTTTGATTCATATCGGGGGGGTTTCTTTTGCTGTGTCAGTGATTAGAGAGCAGTAGACATGTGCTTCATGAATGATTAAACATTCCCATATGAAACGGCTGAGTTCACACATATAACGTCCTGCTCGTACATTTATCCTTTTTATTCCTGGACTCCACTCCTCCATGCTGCTTTATACAACCACAGACTCTCTCTTCTCTGCACACTATCACACCTTCTTTATTTTACTCCACATCATCCGGCATCATCCCACACAGCCTCACCTCAGCATCCCACTCACTCTGCTTCCTCTGCAGCTCAGCCCTCGGCTCCTCTCCTCAGGACTGTGGCGCCTGCTGCTCTTCAACCAGAATGATCATTTGGTGTTTTAACGAGGCTCAGTCTGTGGGAGGATCAGGAAAGTGAACTGGGGATTGTTTTTTCTTCCTTTCACACAGGCTGCAATTACAGGGTGACACACTGGATGTCTGACCAACTATTTTCTTACTGCTTTTAATAAAAAAAATTTGTTTGAACACAGAGGGACAGAGTAATGTCAACAAACTGACTTACATAGAACAATATCCAGTCACTGTTTGCAAACATTAGCTGCTATTTTAATAAAAACTGTTCTGTTGGATCTACTTTTACATCCTTCTTCATGAAGCATCCAAACCATCCGGTCGCTGGAGACAGGTTCTCTAACCAGAACCAAGCGAAGAAGCTTTGAGTTTCTCTGCTTCTTAACCTGTGGAACCAGCTTCCTGTAACACCTGAAATACCTGCTACACCCGTCAGCTCACTCACACAGATCGAACATGTACAGTTGCTTATCAATATGTGACAAACACAACATGCACATTTTCTTGTTTTTAATGTTTTTGTACCACAGTTTCTGCCTTAATCAAACTTAACTCATTAAAATGTTTTTACTGTTTTTCAATGCCATTTTAATGTAGTTTTTTTTTTTATGTATCACCCGGCTGGCATCTGTTTGTCTGAATGGCGCTGTATGAATAAACTTGCCCTGGTTTTTTTTTTTTTTTTTAATGCTTAAGCAGTTACAGGCTTTATGAGATCAAGTTCAGAGGGCCTATCACTGATCTGCAGTTACAGATATAATACTGATCTAGGTCAGTATTGATATTTTATAAAGACAAGATTTTTTTACCTTTCAGTTTTCTGTTACATTTTCTGGCAAATGCACAGCTAAGAAAACAAATTTCATTGTAATGTTGTACACGTTAAACACAAAATAGTGTAATACCAGCTCCACACTCAGTCACTGTGTGCTGGTTTGATTTTCAGCCAATATGTATACAGTATAAAAAAAAAACAGCTGTTCACTCTCAGCAATCTGGGGGCTTTTGACGGATCCTGGTTTATTATCATCAGGTGAAGCTATGTGTAATCCTCAGCCAATCAATAAGGTGCTGAGGGAGTTTTATTGTTGTAATGAACCGCAGCTCTGCAACAGAGATTTAAACCCCATAATGCTGCAGACTGAGCATCACTCCTAAATTATCTGTATTTACTGCCATATAGTGTTCCTCAGATGCAAACTGTGGCTGAGTCTCTGGGATGTTTCCTCCTCTAGTCATCTTGATGCTCTCTGCTCTTTCACCTGGAGCCAGCAGGTGGTGGGCGGGGCCTGACGTTTCTTAACCAGGAAGTCAGAGATGAGAAATGTACATAAATCACAGCAGAGTTTAAAACAGTAATTGTTATGCTTGTGCACAACTGTAGCTGGTGTGTTAAGGACTGTATTTTCTTTGTACAGTTTGGTATTTTCCAAAAGTTATGTGATCTCATCACTTCATTTCCTTCCCCTTTCCTAATTTCTGTGTGAAGTCAGTTACTTGTGCAGTTCATAAAAGCCCCATAACTCATTCATATTACATGTGTATTGATTGAGTTTCAGAACTCGTCCACACCATAATGAATATAAGCTGAGTGTTATAGAAAGTAATTTATTACACAAACCAAAGCTAGTTTACAAATACAGTTTCCAGTCCTGCGCACGTGTACTGTATAGTCTAGTATGAACAAACCCATATTTCATATTTACAGACGTTGCATACAGCTTGGTTTTCCTGTTCCTTTGTTTATGTCACTGTTTCAGCATCCAAAAACCAGGATTTAAAAACACAATAAAAAGGAGAAATAAAATGATTTGTACAGAATCATGAGAACACTCAATTTGTTTTGTTTTTTCCTTTTCAGCCACGTCTGTATTACAAACAAACAAACAGAAAAAGAGCCAGCACACGTGTCCTAGTGATGCTCTAGACAGGCAGCCGAGGGGCCAGCCTTTCTCCTGACTGCCTTACAACAGCATTTGGCGAGGGATGATTGACGGGTCGTTACAACCAATAGTAAATCATCATTTTAAAAAAAAAAATCAGGTAAAGCACAAAAAGAAGAATAAACTAAAGCGACAACACAGAAGCAGTCCCCTAGTCTTCCACCTCCTATTTTTTAAATACTGATAGACAACATATTTATGACTTTAAAAAAAAGAAAGAAAAAAAAAAAAGCAGGAAACAAAAGTATAAAAACAACAACACAAAACTAGGTTTCTGGAACAGGCTCCTCCCTGTCAGCCAGGAAGAAGAACAGGAGGGTACAACACTGTCGAGAGCCTCGGTCTGGCTATAAACGCTCAGAGGAGTCAGGGAAGATCAGTGGCTTGAATCCCAAATAACAGCCACATGGATGTTTCTAAAAATAAAAGTTGTAAAAAATAAAAAATAAAAAAAAGATTTTCCAACAATGAGCAGGAGATTAATGTTGATAACCGGACTTTTCTACTTTGAATCTATCCCACTGCCCAACCTGACTGTTCCGGCATCTCCATGCACAGCAATCTGGGTAAAAAGGTCACGTTTGTCTGGAGCTGTTAGAGCAGGTGTCGGGCAATGAAAGGCAAATGTGGGAGCGATGGATGACATGGTTCAGGCACCTTCTCTCTCTCTCTCAGACATCAGCTCCTTCTTGTTTTGGTTCATTTGATTTTTACTCACAAGAAAAAAAAAGAAAAAAAAAAAGAAAGAATGAATAGTCGTTCATCCCAAATAAGGAAATCAGTGGTGTGCATGTAAACAATCCTCTCCTCTCCTTGTTCTTTGTCCTGGTCTGAAACCAGGGGAAGATGAGCACCAGCAGTCAGCTATGTGGTTACGAGAGAGAGGGGGGGGGGGGGGTTACCTGTATCAAAGGTTGGGACCACGGTTCACCTGCCACCTCCACTGATTCAGACTAGACTAGAGACTGTGAAAGCTTACTAGATCAAATGCAGGACTTCACTCTGCTGCACTGGAAGCACAACTGATACTTTGAGTGATGGTTGTAGATTCAGACCAGATCGGAGCCGTCAGTCACACAGTGCAGCGGCAGAGCGATGAGCTGCGGTGGGCGGAGCCACAGAAACTTTTCAAAAGTTCAAACAATCTGAAGTTTAACTGTTCGTTTCCTGTAGAAGATTTTCAGCCTCCTCCTCTGTCAGAGCAGCTCTCTCCTCTAGTTATACATCCGCAGTCCTCCACACACACACACACACCTACAGCTGCACTGCATCACACTGCTGCTGCAGGTCAGTTCAGCAAATTAGAGCTGAACTCACTGAACATCTCCCACAGGAAAACCAACATTAAATCTGAGTGTTTCAGCGGTCCCACCCACAGCAACTCATCCTTCTTCTCCTACAGGTGACGCTCCGACTGACGACCTCATACTGCCTCCTCACAGTTTTTCTCCTGTTCAACCTGTTAATCCAGCGACGTCACAGTGTCTGTGAGCTCGTCACTGTGCTAAGATCAGCCACAACGAGTTGAGCAGGTGAGCTGTAACTCCACGCAACATGCTGATAAGGATACGGCAGCCCTCACGAGACAAACTTCCTACTTTTACAACTGTGAGCTCCTGAAACCACAAACCTGTTGGAGGTGTGACTCTCAGCTCATTGATGTCTTGTCTGACAGAACGTGTCCAGGTAACAGCTGCATGTGGTTGATGCTATTTGTCAATATCTGACTTGTTTTCCCAATTAATGCATCAAGCTAATAATCATTCTATTAGAGTAATATTACATTTAATTTGCCACTGCTTCACATGTGCTGTGAGCTGCTGCTGTCATTTAATCTGGTTTCTCCACGCGACGCTTCAGTCCTGATGACATTTTTGTTTCAACAGCGTATTAAACATGAGAGAGAGGTGAGCACAACGGAACAAACCCGGTCTCTCTTTCTCACAGCGCAACATAACATTGCACAATGTCACAAAATGTCACATGACGTCACGTGACATTACGTCAGGCAACATCATGTAACATCACACAACATCAAGTCACATTCATTCACCCTGAATGAATCAAACAGACAATTTTGTTAGTTTTTTGTTGTTGTTTTTTTTAAACACACTGTGCTTCATTCAGTGCAGCTCAACAGCAAACAGGTGGGGGGCTGTTAACAGAGCCCCCGCCCCACTTACTTCCTCTCTCTCCAGTCACCTATACTGGAACATCCCATAATTCCTCCGCTCCTCTCTCAGTTTAACTGTCAGCTTTATCCTGTCAGACAGGAGCAGGTCTTCATCAGTGGAGGTGTCTGGTGACACCTGAGGCTGGTGTTAACGTCCCACAGGTAAACAACGCCCGTCGTTCCTCCTCGACCCCCCCACCCCCACCCACCCCTGCCCCCGCCTCCCATCCGCCCACCCAACCCTGTCAATCAAAGCTTCCCAAACCCCAGTCCCAGGGTAAATTCAGTCCAACAAACAGACATTTTACAGCGGTAGTAGTTTACTGCTTTTCCTCCCCCCCTCCCTCACCCTCCCTCTGTCTAGTAAACCCTCAGTCCGAGTCCTACCCCCATGTACAGTAGCCCAGGGTGAAAACAGTCCAAATATGTCGGCCATTTTACAGCAATACACATTTATTGCTCTTCTTTCCGCGGCGGGCCTGCAGCGCCGCCCTGGTGGCCATCTCAAACACCTCCCGCACGCCATCCTTAGTCTTAGCTGAGCACTCCATGTAGCCGAACGCTGCGATCCGCCCGGCCATGTCCCGCCCCTCCTCTGACTTCACTGGTTCCTAATGGACAAAGAGGAAAAACCAAGATGTTCACTGATGAAAAACAAAGCTGAACCGTGAGTGGAAACGTACACGTGTCTAGACGTGACGTGTAGAGTTCGGACAAATCCAAAACAAAGCGTTCAGGTACCTGCTTCATTTTGGCCAGCTCCCTGCGCGTGTGGTCGTCGTTGCGGAGGTCTTTCTTGTTTCCTACGAGGATTATGGGAACATTGGGACAGAAGTGTTTGACCTCTGGAGTCCACTTCTCGGGAATGTTTTCTGTGGACAAAGGAACAGAACAATAATCACAAGCCAGACACCAACATGTTACCGTGTGCATGTGTCTTTATGTCAGAGGGAACTCTGCCAGTGAAATGATGAATTACTGTATTTACATTTTTCCAACTGTGGAATAAACTTTCTGACGGCTGCAGCTGGATGAGGGAAAAAGTGACACAACTGCATTAACGGTATTTTCCATTGAGCTGTGCACCAGGCCTGATTCTGCTCTGTGATCCGTCACTTATAATAATAAAAAAGGCAAATAAACTAAATAATCATGAGATGCCTGTAAAGTTGACTCCAATTTATGGAGAGAATAAGGCGTGACGGAGGCAAAGCACTTTCATAAATGCTGAGGCTGCCTCAAACTAAACCTATACTAGAGTGGCATTTACGAAACGTTAACAGAGTTCAAGTCTCACACTGAGGAGGAATGTAAAGCTGCTGCTGCTGCTTCAGGCCCTTTGGCCACAAGTTAAAAATCTGATGCAAGAAAGTGGCAAAACCCAAGACCACCTACACTGGAAGATTGGCATGGAATAATTCTAGAAATATTCTGGATGGAAAAGTTGAATTGTTCTGAAAAATTTCTAATTCTATCAATTTGGAGTAAATGGACTGAATGTATAATCCCAGTCCCAATCCCAACAGATTTTGTATGACTCCAGACTGTCATGTCCTTTTTCTCTTCTTGGTGGAAATAATAAAAAATCTGAGCACCCCTACTTCACATATGTTACAAGTGCTCATCTCTTTGAAGACGTAAAAGAGATGGAAGCAGAAATCTGCACAAGCATGTAAGCCGCATGCATGTTTGTGGTGAGAAAATTAAGATGTGCTTAAGGATGAACATGCTAAACCTGATTTAACAGATGATACAAGGACAAATTCTCTGGAAGAGGAGGATGAAGTGTCAGATGGCTCCTGTGGTTCTTCTTCATATGTATACTTGTACTCAAAAAGTAAACTGGACCCCATGATATTTGATCTTATTTTGAAATTGCCTTTTCCAAATCAGTTTTTAAAAAAAATAAGAGAAAAAGACGGATGACCTGAAAACAAGGCTAGTGCTCTGTCGCCAGGTAGAGGAATATACTAAATTGGAAATGCTACAGTGTTTCCCAAACATTCATTTATTCGTGGCGGCCCGCCATAAATAAATTACGTGCGCCACGACCCATCGTTCCATTCAGTCTCCTTGCGCTCTTCTCCGTTGCGGGAAACACTGTCTGCACTAGTACCTAAGCGAATCACCATTAATTGATAATCTGATAAAAAAAATATTCCTTCTCCTGCAACTGAATAAAAACACAACAATTGACAATGCAAACTCTGCATAAAAGCTGTTTGAAGGCACAGCACTAATTCTTATCTTGACTTGAGTTAATTGATTATTCTAACGTTTACAAAGTAATTTAATTTGAATGCTGCAGAGATAATTCAAACCCTGTACATCTGCATTGAGAGTTTGAATCAGCAGAAATGCTGCTTTACACAGAAATGTAATGTTGTGTAAAACAACTATGAACAATGAGCCTTTGTTTTATTACGACTGTAACGTCCTCTCGCTTCGTTCTTTTTAATTAACAAGCAGCACTTCAATCATCTGCAGCGTTTATCACCTCATTTTATGAAAAGCCGTTTCCATATGATCAGAGCGGAGCTGTTCATCATCACGAGAGGACGTGTTCCAGTTTTATAACTCCGCTGCAGCACCAGTGATTTGTGTCAGTGTGTGCTGATGTGTGGAGGCTGATGTAAGCAGCAGCCACCTCACAACAGGAAGATCACAGGCACAGACAGGCCGCAAATAATCATCAACTCACAGGAAATTAATCATAATTCATATAGGAGGCGTGTGTGTGTGTGTGTGTGTGTGTGTGTGTGTGTGTGTGTGTGTGTGTGTGTGCACTCACCCAAGCTGTCAGGGCTGTCTATGGAGAAGCACATGAGGATGACGTCAGTGTCTGGATAGGAAAGAGGTCTCAGCCTGTCGTAGTCCTCCTGACCCGCTGTGTCCCAGAGAGCCAACTCCACCTGACACACACGCACACACAGGGAGAGAGATGTTAATGAACCTCGCTCGATCCTCGTCATGACTTCACATCAAAGCCAAAAAACAAACAATCAAAACAAAAACTGAGATAACACACAAAAATCTTGAGTGAAACTCATCTGGACCAGAACAATGAAAACCGATTAAATTTGCTTTTTACACAGAAACTAGAAATTAGAGCTTCACACAAAGCATTAAACATTATAAAATTATAGTTGAGTAAAATATTAAAAGTGTTGGAAACCCTTAACAGGTCCTATAAACGTGGATTTTCATCAGCTATTTACATTTAAATGTAATGTTTTCTTCCAACATATTTAAGCACCATAACACTGAATATTTGATCTACAGCAATCAAGTATTTACTACCAGCTGCTCACATTAGCAGATTAGGAACTATACACTGTCGAGAGACCAACATTTTCTATAAAACTGCAGATAAATTTAGGGGACTGTGGTCAAAATAGGTCACTGGTACGTCAGCTCACATAGACCAGATCTGCTTAAACAGTCAGCCATCTTTACTGGTCCATTATGGAGACTGAGCGGTTCTTCACTGATGAGCAGATGACATGAACATGAATATTTGCAGTGTTTCCCATTAATTAACGCCACAGTCTCTCTCTCAAAAAAAAATGTCAGTGTGATATAATTATAGAAACTGATGTTTAGTTTTTGCACATCCTCAAGAAGAATCTGGACTGACTCATTCTGACTGGTGGCAGTGACCTCAGTGAGCAGACTGCAGGGCTAAACAGGGAAAGGAAACCAGATCGAGACGTTTAGAAAAGTGTGACGCTGCCTGATGAGAAGTCGCCTGAGTCGTCCCCTGCAGCACAGAGGGTCAGAAATCAACCAGCCCGTAAAGAGTCCACGTCCCAGAATCCCATTAAACTGGAATGAGGTCAGGATGAGTGGGTCTGTGGCTGGTGAGATGTGACACACATACAGCACAGTGTAAAATCTAATGTCCCTCTCGTTTCTGAGTTACTGCAGGTTTAGACCAGAGTCGAGTAACATGCTGGCTTCTCTGTTTGAAAATGAATGCGAAGATTAATGTGAAGGACTGTGACTCAGCCAAAGCATCTGCAGGGAGAACAGATGACTGCTGCAGTGTGCGGGAGGACGTGGAAGTGGAACAGCACAGTTTTATCAACACTCACTTGGCCCTGAAGGTAGAATTAAAGCGTTGAGCATGATTAACCACAGAGGGAACAGAATGAGCCCTGATACCAGCACAAACCTGTCTCTGAGACTGAACGAGGCGGTGATGAACTGTGACAGGTCAGAAACACAAGTGCATCTCAACAGTGTCAGAAAAAGTTATCCGTTAATCTATTTAAAGTTTAAGAGTCATTTTGGATTTGACTGACGTTTGAATTAGTCGGCCACCAGAGGCTTCACTCTGACATCAGAGACAACTCACCTGTTTGCCGTCCACCTCGATGTCTGCAACGTAGTTCTCGAACACGGTGGGGACGTACACCTCGGGGAACTGGTCCTTACTGAAGACGATCAGAAGACATGTCTTCCCACAAGCTCCATCTCCCACTATCACTAGCTTCTTACGGATGGCCGCCATCCCTGCAGGATGAAAACAGAGACGGAAACAACAGTTAAAATCACAGATTCTAACCACAACAAACTTCAGTATTCGATCAGATAAAGAGAAACATCTCTAACAGTCCATTCAAGGCCTCCTCCAACTGGAGTTAACACCTCCACCATTTTTGTGCTTAAAACTTGGGAGAAATACCATAGTAAGGGTTTATTTTGTCAGTATTAGCATATAAAGTTATATATATATAGTCAAAAATGTGGTTTGTGAGATCACAGTGACCTTCGATCACCAAAAATCATCATTACAAAAGAACAGTCTTGGTGACAAAATGTTTAAAAAAAATTAAATTGCATAAAATTACATTATGTAGGATTAGCATTTGTTTGTAGATCAATGGATATGTATACATAGCCTGTTAATCTAGTTGCTGTTGAAGTTAATGTTAATGTTATAGGCTATGTGAGGTATGTTTTCCATTTCACAGACAGTAATAGAATAAATAGCCCTGGATTTGTTCCCAGACCCTCTGACAGGACTTTGTAGCTGAACTTATAATTTTTTCCCCCATTATCCACTGTGATGCCATGTGACTGCTAACTATTAGCAGAGATGGTTTAGGTTGTTAAGTTATTTCCAGTAACTGATTCAAACTTTGACTGGGTCAAAGGTCAGTGTAACAGAAATGTGTTTTAATTATTTGTCTCAAAACTAGCTTAAAAGGAATTTGCATCAACATGTCATGTTAGCTTTGACAGCACAGTAAAAGACAAGACTAATGTTTTTAAACCAAATATTCTTATCTTATCAAGGTCCGTCACCTCGTTGTTGTCAGACCACACTGTACGCCTGTTTGTAATCTCAGCCCGTCTACACTAGAAGATCACAACCACGGCAACAACGGGAGAATCAGAGTTGATAACTGGTTAGCAACAGGCGACCCAACAACACCACTGCTGCCATGGAGACATAAATAGAAACCAACAAGTGTCTAATGGTGCATAGTGCAGGTTCACTATGCAACACCATGTTTGACACATTTAACCACAGAGCTGGAAAAGCAGCAGAGGCTCAGAGCCCCTCAAGGGGATGAGAAGATTAATGGAACAAAACTTTCCAAAAGGTCTGAATCGTCTTCATTTTTGTGGTAAATAGCTTCCTTTAAAATAAGAAAAGGTTTGAACACATTGAGGCTAATTTAAGGATTGTTCAATACAAAACACATTTTTTTCTGTAATAGTCTGCTCGGTTCATGTGCAATATAAAAATAAAAAGTGCAGTTTGTCCCCGTGACAGATGGTGACAGCTCAAAATCAGTTTTGGGCAGATGCAAGTGTGTGTATGTGTATTAAACATCAGGATAAGAGGTTGGTGCAATGTTCAAAGTTCTGTTCCTGCCCCATCTTTACTCGAGCTTCGACACAGATATAACTTGCAACTCACGTATCAGACTACCAGGAAGTACAGTTTAGCCTTTGCTCCAGTAATTCATGACAGTAAAAGACCAACACACAGTGTGGGTGTGAGAGAACAAGCTTGCCAAATTGAGTTAAGGGAAGTTGGGGCAAATGAGTGACATGCAGTGTTGTGTGATTGGCTGAGAGCAGCTTGGATCTCTCCATATTGGGAAATGACATTCACCAGAAAGTCACAAACACAGGAAATAATGTGAAAATGTTCTGGACTGAAACACTACTTTACATTTTTACCACCAACAGTGAGATCAAAACACAAAACAGGAAAATGGCCATTTCCCATCATAGAACTGAAGTGAGCTCAGAAGGCTCCAGTCATTGAGCCCTCACATCAAACAACTCATCTGTCATGAAGGCAACACCGCACAAACACAGTAGACATGTTGTGTAATTTCTATAGGGATAAGGAAGACAGGACCTACTACGGAGACAGTAATATCATATATCCCTGAACATCACTTCCGCCTGCATCATTGGGCAGCGCCACTTATTTCTCACTCAGCAGTCACTCAGCTGGAGGTGTGGTGACGCCCTCACACCTCTCCTGCTCTCCGAGACCACACCTTCACTTCTACAACTTCCTTTTTAAATCATCATCTCTTTTGCTGCTGCTCCAGAGTTTGTGCCCAATATACTGAGATTTCTGGAAACTCTGATTACCAAATTTTAGTTTGAAAGCTTTGGGGTTGCAATTCATTTTTATAAAACTCTTTTAAGTTCTGATTAAATTTTGAAAAATCTGGTGTTGCTTTTTTAAAATTTCATTTCATTGGAACTAACTTTGCGTTTACACGTGCTTGTATGTCAGCATAGCTGGCGGTCATGTGACTGTATTTCCAAGTAGCATGGACAGAGATGGTTTTTTAAACGAAAATGTAGCCGTGTGGATGAAGAATGCGCTGCAGTTTTGATCTGCAGCAGGTCTGGAGAAGAAGCCACCGCTGACAATACAGGTTAAATTTCCTGTGCGACTTCAGTTGAGACCTGAGTTACTTTGGTTGTTCTGAGTGACGGTCTATTGCTGTAAAAATCTGCCTTGCATCAGTAGACGTCTCTGGTCCAACCCAGTCCCGACTTCCTTCCTCGTCAGTTTGCCCTGTTGTTTGATTTTCTAGCCCACACAGTAGTTTGTCTGTTTTCTATATTTTCTTTAGCCTTCCTCCGATCAAAAGCCTTCTTCTAACCCACAGCACATTTGGCCACGTTTCCCCGGGGTAATGTTCCCAAATGAGACACCTGCTGTGGCCCACTGGGAACATTGGCTGCATTCACGTGTTCAAGTGTGACAACCCAATGAGCTGATTGAAATACAGACAAAACGTGCTGCAACAATGTCACTGTCACTTACTGCTCCCTAATAAAATTGTCTTTCAAGTTTGGCTTTTATTGCCCTCGGTCCCATTAGTTTGTGACCCTGAGATGCTCCACAGAGCTGCGAGGTGTTTTGAGCATCCTATAAATGTTAGATGAAAACTCTAAATAGGACAGCAGTCAAAAAAGATTAAACCACTGCTGCTGTGACTCAAGGAGAAGAGAAAAGACAGAAATGGGGGCAGCTTTAGCCTGGAGGAGGGGGTATGGTCAGTGTCTGCAGTGTTTGACCGGAGGGTATAATGGCAATAACAGTGTCCCCCTCCTTTCAACAAATGCCACCTCAGCGCCTGTAACTCATTAGAGCTACTAATTGGTCTTTAGAGCTGCTTAACAGCCAACAGAGTACTGAGAGCGGTAATAAAAAAGAAGCAGCTTTGAGGTATAAATGTCAGTAGGAGGGGCTAAATTTTAAGACAGCAATATATTGTGATTTCAGTGTGAATGGTCATTTTTCCTTCACTTGCACTTGATTACACTGATCAATTGTGCAGCCCGGGTATATTTCCATGCTAAGAAAGAGAAGGTAGGAAAACACTCAGCAGGGGCACAATCAAGATAGAAAGCAAGAGGGGAAACAACAGGAAAATCACCATTAGCAGTGAATAATGTTATGTTTGGACTTGTTTCAGAAAAGCAGGGGACAGACAGAGGTGAGACAGCAGCATGTACTCTGATGAAAATGTAATGGTCATTAAAGTAATAATACGTGAAGGGGTCTACAGGTAGAAGGTCCATAAGGTCCATAAGTTAACTGTCCCACACTCTCCATCTGCTATTACAACAGGAGCTAACGATCAAAGGGAACACCCCGTCCACATAGACCTTCATCAACATGATCAGCATATTTTTTAACCAATGGAAAAGAGTTATTAAAACTGCAGATAGTCCACAGAGATCTTTATATAATCAGCAGGCCTCAAAGACACCAGCTCTGAGCTCAGTACATAATCAAGCAGCTCTACAGTGAATATGGCTGCAAGTCGCTACTCTTGTCAACAGGAGATGACATAGAAACCTGGACGAAGGTGGCTTTGCATCAACATATCTCATTAAGTTATGGGTGATAATTCGAAAACATGAGCTGCATCCACATGGCACCGACCACGCACAGCATCACCATTATCTTGGGCTGTTGCCAGTGTGTCAGGCTCTCTGGCAAACACCCAGACAGCCCAGACACACTGAAACTGGACAGACTTACTGTGCGTTCACACCAAAAGCTTCCAAAGCGTCAAAACGCCGGGAGTCAATTCATTTTCAATGAGAGCCCGGCGACACTGAGCGACCAAAGCGTCAACTGGCGCCACCGCGCTTCCAAATCGTCACCAGACGAGAAGTTGAGCTAACATTAGGGTAATTAACTATGACACGGTTTGGCGGCAACCTATCAGGATAGAGAGGTCCTTCTGCTCCCTTTTTTTTGTTCTTCGGCTCCCCAATGACCAGCGCGATCGAACTTTGACGTCAGTCACGTGACGAGCGACCAAAGCGGCTGAAAATATTTGCCATTTTGGAAGCTGTCTTGTCTGAAGCGCACCCTCGAGATGATCAAAGTAATGTTAATTGCAGGCCGAGGATAGCCACACATTATGGCCCACTCAAAACAATCGTCCATCGTCAAGTGTTCATGCCAAGGTTAGCTTATGTTGAGGCCACAGTCACAACAAATTGAGAGGAGCTCACTGATAAATCAGTGGTCCAAAATTACAGCAAGTAGTCTGAAAAACACTGGCAAAACAATACAGCAAACATGAAACAACCTTTGAAAAAAGATGAATGTATTGTTAGCCCCATGAGTGCTAGCATATTGTGTTGCTACAGAGATGCCCTGCACAACAAATTATATTCTTGCAGGGCTCCAGACTGAACCTAAATGGGGCATTTTGCCCCTAAAATTTGAGTGCAAGTAAAGTTTTCATCAACTTGCGCATGTGCAACCAGTAACTTTTACGTTTTTTTAACACTGGTGAAACGTGGAAATGGCGACTAGAAGAATCTGGAATCTGTCATTACAGGTGGTAGGCCAGTGTGTTTTTGGATCATGGATGAAAAGGAAATGTGGATATTTGATTTGCAGGGTTTGCTTGCGCTCCTAAAATAAAAAGTTAGAGGCCACTGTGCCCTAGTAAAAAAAAAGTTAGTCTGGAGCCCCGTCTTGAAACGTAAAAAGGGGACACGTGTCCCACGTACAGGACGTCACATTAGGGCCGTCACATACCTCCATGAAATTTAAGTTGAGAGGTAATTTCCAGACAAATAACTACAAGTAACCAATCATTTTATGCCACTAAAACCGTATAAGCCTAAATATAGTTTAATAATGCACACACCTTATGAAGAAGAAGAAGATCCGTTTATTGGCTTTGCAAATAAATCCATGTTGCCAGTGTTAATAGATGCTAGTTGAAATGTGTTCATTGAATATTAGAAATGAAGGACCTCGAGATAAACAGTTAGTGGCACACCACTCGTTAAACCACAGTAGAAGAAGCAATGATGGTGTCATTAAACAGCACCAGTAAAAACTCAAACGGTGGAAAACTACAAGGAAATAGTGATGCAAATATGACATCTCTGTTAGTTTCATCCAGCTGTTACGCACAGATGAATGGAAAGTTTGGAAACAGTTTTTTTTTAAAAATCATGCAAAAATAATTGTGGTCAGTTCAGATAATTGGAATCAGGCAATTATGTAAAAATTGTAACAGGGTGACATCACATTATCAATTTTATATTGATCTGTCCATATTGTTACAGGTTTGGATGTGGGCCATGAGTTGGGGAAGGTTGGGAACCACTGTGATAGCAAGGACCAGCTGCCCTCAGCTGCACATTAGCAAACAGATGATCAAACAAATTAAACATTAGACAAACAATGGATGAATGACAGGGATGAGCAGAAACCAACAGGGCACACTGCTGTAATAAACACTGTCAATACCAACAAAACGATCGGTTGTTCCATTGCACAGTTTATCAAAAATGTAATTGAAATTGCAACTTAAATCACAATATAGACAAACATAAATTACATATAACCACCACCACAAAAGACAATCTGTTTGACACCAGACCTGCCAGTCAATCCCACTTGTGATCAATCATTTAAGTAAAACACTATTCATTCTACTATCATCTCTTCATATTACACAGCTGTACCTGCACTATTACAATGGTTACTGTGCTTTATGATTCATCTGTCTGTCCTTTAGAAAACCCCACACAGTCCCATCTAAGGCCTGTGTGTGTGTGTGTGTGCTTATGCTTAGAAAACCCCCACGCAGACAGCACGATGGAAAATTAGACCCAGCTTAATGGTGGTTAACTGATGAATGTTTCAGTTTCAGACAGAAACTTGGCACATGCTTTCCCTCTGCCACCTGATGTGAATTTCATCTCAGCATTGAAATTTTGAATGAATTAATGACTATCAAAGCAACAGAAGCATATTTTCTTCTTTACCGCTGCACAAGCGCAAACATTATGAAAACGTCCACTGCAGAGACGAATGAAACCACCAGTGCTTGGGGCGAAAGAATGATTTTAAAAAAAAAGATTAGGCTAATCACACACAAAAAAGAAGAGTAGATACTGTCTCAGAATTTACTCATTAACTGTAATATTTCCCTGCGTGGCACATTAAAATATTTTTGAGACCAGTTAGAAAAACATGAGTGCCATTTTCCCCAACAGGACTGCATCACTTTATCTTACACACATAATTAAGTCTCATCATTAACAGCTGTGGTCAACAAACACGTGACGACAAATCGCCAGGCCCCTCTGTGATCTCTTCTGTGGCTGTCTTTAGTGAACTGGCTGAGGCTCAGTGTGATCTGCAGCACACAGGAGAAGTTGTGTGTGTGTGTGTGTGTGTGTGTAGCCGGAGAGAGCTCCCAGTGTTCAGTCACACATTGTTTTTAAAACCAGCGAGCCACTGACTGGGTGGGTCACCAGAAAGATGGCGTCATCACAGAGGCAACAGATGGCTAGTGTGTCCGCAGTGGAAGAATGGGTGTGTGGCCCCGATCCAAACTAAACACCCAGCATATACACGACACAAACAGTGCCTATACGTATGTTCTTATATACATGTGTGACTGTTTAAGGGCGTTAACTGTTACTGACAAAACCTCATTTAAGAAAAAAGGAAAAGCGTTTAACTTATAATCTTTCTACGTGCCTTATTCTCACAGTTGTAACACCATAAAAATAAAAACAAAGCGATGTCGGCGTTGAAGAAAAGTTTACTAGAGGCATATCATCATCTATGTTATTTGAAATGCGACTTGTACATTAGTGTTGAGCAGCTACCACCCGCAGCCATTCATGAAGTCAGGCTGAGCCGCCTGGTCAGCCGAGGCAAGTCAGGAGAAGAGCCTCATTGTTTGCCTCCGACTGGCTCGCTAGTCTTTTCCATTCAGTTTACGGGCATTACTGAAGTTAACACAGTTCGCCAGCGGTCCCCCCAGTGGAGTCTGGCCGATCACATGAGCTCCTGTGCCCGGGACACAGCAGTTTTCTCCCTGGCACAGCGGCGCCGTAAGTGCGGAAGCAGCGCGATGCTGAGGTCGGTTAGAGGAAAAGCTAACTGTTAGCCCCGTTAGCACGGCCTCTCAAGGCTCGGGAAAACTTTAAATAAAACAGACCTGTCCGCGTTCAAACTGTATTATACGGCGGTAAATGAGTTTTACAGTCGTCGGGTGTTCAATAAAAGTAGTTTACCTTCAGTTTCTGTGGCGAGCAGTCGGAGTTTTTCAGTGTTTTTTCCGTGCGGAGCAGCGCTGCTTCTTCCACCAGTCGAGTCGCTCGCTGTTTCCTCCTCTCGTCTGTCTCAGACTGATACAATGAATTAGTTCACGGGAGCGCGCAGCCAGGGTTTGTAGTTTGTAGCTGAGGGGGAGGGTTGGCCGCGGGAGCGAGCTTGAGAGCCACACCTGCGCGGGCACGACGCCGCGTATCCGAGCGCTGTGGGTAGAGTTCCTGTCTCATCATCAGCTGTACGAAGACCAGGCAGAGCAGTGTAATCATGTCGAGCAGTCAACACCAAGTACTTACAGACGTCGACCAGGTTCAGTTCCTGCTACAGGTTTACAAGTATTTCTCCTTAAAACAAGTGTTTTTTTGTTTGTTTGTTTTTTCAGAAATGGAGTCACTGCAGAATAGCCGACTTACTTCTTTCGCAAGCAACAGCCCATGTCAACCTATAGGCACACACCCGTGCTTGACCGGTCCAGTGCAAGATAATGGCCTGGCTCATATCCCCACTGAGATGTAGGAGACACAGAGCCAAGTCTATTATTCCCCTATTACAGTTAATTAAACACAACACAGCTCTGCCAAACACAGATGATTTAACTACACTCTCTGCTACACTGCAGTAGACTGAGAGACACATGTCACCGTCCCAGTGTGAGTCTGAGCCGTTTTAACCCACTGCTCCACCTGGCGGCCAGGTCAGGTAACTACACACAGGACTGGAGGACTCGAGGACAGACCAACATCCTAATAGATAAAATACATAATGCATATTATACATTAGTTAAAAACACGGCTATGAAATAATTCCTGAAAATAAATAATGTGTAGAAATATGTAATAAACATAAATATAAGTAAGTGACTGAGTCATCAAAAATATCCCGATAAAGTGACTAATGCAATGTCAATGATCATATAGCTACGTGGATGGATTAATAAAAAGTTACATATTTCATTTTGAATTCCACATTTGTTTCTTTCTGTCAGACTTGTAACTTTTTTTTCCAAATGCCACATTAATTTATCTTTTTTTCCCCAATGTTCTACGTGTATGAGTTTGTTACTCAGTGTGAAATAAAGCAAAATAGGCTTCTAAATTTAATCCTTCAGTTAAAATAAAACACATCTTGCTCAGCAGGTGGAGTTGGCTTAGTTGTCATTGAACTGTAGAAATTTACAGTCTATGTGACTGTTTCACTTTTTTAGTATTTTTTTTCTATGCTCAGGGAAACAACCTGTTCTCTACTCAACTTTATTCAGATTCTACTAAATTGTTATTTGCACATATAAAAATAGAGCAAAATTAAAAAGGAGAAGCTTACTTTCTGTTCTGGTGGGATGATGATGTTTTATTAGGTAACAGATGGCCAGTGTGTCCACATAATGAAATTGTGACTGACTTCTATTTTCTTGTGACTCTCAGCTAGGTTTATAACTTCCTTTATCAGTTGTGTCATAAAATAATTTTGTGGCAGGCTCGAAGCGAGACAGAGAGTATCACAACAGCAAAGACACAATCAGTTTAATTTCATACAATCGTCTTTTATTTCATATAGAGATAAAGAAATATATCTGAAAGCTAAAACAGAAAAGTCTGTGGAACAGCCACAGCACAGAGTAAGAGACGGTCATTAGTGTGAACAAGATCTGTTGGTGCAAAAGAAGGAACATGAAACTAGTGAGAACCATTAAAAAAAAAACAGAAAAGGAAAGCAGTTTTTGTTGTGAATGTGAACACAGAGCAGAGCCACTGTTAATCCGTTGTTCATTCTGTGGTGGGAGAACAGCTTTCCCCCACAAACTATGGACACTGGTGTCACCACAGTCACAGTTTTACCAACATGTGTGGTAAATCTGCACTAATGACAGGATACTAGTGAACAGGAGAAAACCGAACATGTCGCTGAACTGCACTGCTCGTATGTTGGCCACTTCCACACGTCAGTCACCACCTTCACTTTTGTTGCTGTCTGCACCGGCTGGAGTTACTCACACAGACAGGATGGGACCCGAGTTTGTAGCCAGAACAAGAGACAACAGAGAAAAGACAGAGTGAAGAGGAGAACAGAGAAGGAGGGATGAACCTCAACCTCTTCACTAAAACACTGCTGCGATTTTTCACACCTCAGATTACACAACCTCACAGCTGATCTGCCTTTAGCCATGTCATGACGCGCTCTGCTGCTTTACTGGGGTCGGTTGCACAAAACACCTTAAGTTTTCTACTTAAGCCTGACACTTCGGTTTCATTACTGCTTAGCCGAGGGAGTTGCTTAAGGCTGAGGCACAAAATCTCTTACAAGGTTTCCTTAAATATGGAAATTTACAGCAATTACAGCAGGAAAATTCTACTTTTTCAGTCTGTTGATACCCGCCACGGTAAACTTTGGTCTTTTGTGCAAGACTTTGATCATTCTTTTAGTATGAGACAAAGATAAAGAAAATCTTAAGGTGTTTTGTTCAACAGGTCCCTATTATATGTACAGTATGACAAAGACAACATGACGCTGTGGTTGCACTGTTACTGTAAAAACAGTTTGTGATCTCAGCTCAGCCTCCTCATTCATGTCAGTCATTCTTTCATGTATAATGACAGACCAGCCCCACTCGACCACATAAACGTCGGCTCGCCAAAATAAAAGCACAGAGAAATAAATGAGCAGAGAAACACAGGACAGAACCTACAGAGTTTTTATCACACTAATATGGCTTATCACTTCCCTTATACACATTTCCATCAGGCGAGAAGCACCTGCTGCTGAGTGGCTGAGTCAAAACTCAAACACCACATATCTAATGTGAATTTGCAGGACTGATAAAGTTTTAATCTGGAAATTGCTCCTAGATTAAAACATAAACACAGAAGAGAGAAGGGGGACCAAATGAAATCTAATTCAAATCTGACTAAAACAAACCGGTGACATGACTCTAACCCTTTTCAGAAGGTCAGTGCTTCGTCATAATCAACTAACTGGGGCCGTGACCGAGGCTTAAACATCTAAAATTTTGGTTTTTCCTTCATATTACAACATGAGTAACTTTCATGTCTAGACGGTGAACATCACAGTTAACATCACAAGCAACTATTTGTCTCATTTCATCTCAGAAATGTTAAAGGCATTTGTTTCTTGCAAAGACACAGCAGCTGTCAGCCCAGGAGCTCTCTACTGAGCCCATGCTTCATCCTTCACCTTCTTCACCACTTGGACACTGTCATTTAAAATAAAAATGACATGCTCAACCTTGTGATCACAAGTTTAAAAACATTGTTTCATCGCTGTGATCACAGCATCTGAGATAATCAATTGGTTGCGACTGATTCTAATCGATAGGGACTGGTGGGAAATCTGGAATTTACTGATTTAATTGTTGCTGTAACAGGATGTGACATCTGTAGCGATGATGTTGCACACAATGAACCAATCACCCGACCTTTCGCTCTGCGAAGAATTCGTGAAACTTTTCAGATTGAACAGTTCAAGCTGCAGGGATGATGATGACTCAGCTCAGCGCTGTGATTGTAGGATTTTAGAAGGGACAGATGCGACATGCACAGAGGACGCGAGTGGGAAAAGTGTGTCAGACTGTTCAGGCACCTTCTGTCTGTGAGGTCTTTATCCTCATGAGTCAGAGTCTGACACGTCACGGATACAACTCGACCAGCTCAGTGCTTCTCTACCTCCTCCTGCACGTCATCACTCCTCACATAACTCATTCAACCATGACTCTGATCTTGTCTCTTTTTCGTGTGCACTCAGATCCAAATAGGTGGGAGTGGAAATGGCGCAATGACAGATCAATGAACCTTAAAACCACAATGAAGTCGTAAAACAAGAAGAATCATGATCACCATTCACAGATCTGTGTGCGGGTGTATTTTCCATTAACACGTCTTGTTAGTGCACAGAAACAAAGTTTGGTTGTTTTGTTGATTTCATTTTTATGTGATGAAAAGACTGAAGAAGAATAAAAATACCTAATTCCTCTCCACTGGGCAACAATCAGGGGAACTTAAAATTAAAATTAAAAAAAGGGAGGAGGGGGGTTACAGTCCATTTCTCTGCCTGTTGTTCCAGAGGCACCAGGAGGTGAATGATCCTGGTCCAGAGAAACTCTTCCACTTCACACATCTTTAAATCTTTAAGTTTTGTATCGTAGTTCATCAGCAGGTCGGACCTGCAGCAGCTTCTCTTGTCTGGTTCAGCAGACGAAAACCAAACGCACATCATCACTTGCAGTTTTTTCTTTTTTTCCCAGCAATAATCATACTGCCATGCCTGGAGTCAGCCTTTCATCCAGAATCAAGACTTCACTGTGAGTCTCTGTCCGTCTTGCAGCAGGCGGAGAGGAAATATGGCTGCTCTGGAAATGATTTACAAAAAGAATATTGTACACCCAGGTTGTTATTTATTTAGAAACCAAGAGAAAGAGACATGAAGCAGTGGACAGAGGTCTGTGTGTTGGGATTAGCTCCAGACAAAGACAGGGCAACTTCCTGTGTTTTGCAGACAGAAGAAGAAGAGTTAAGAGTGGATCTGCTCCACTACACTGAGCGTTAACAACCAAACGTCTGAACTGAAAGCACTGTACAGTCGCCACCTCTCCGGCTTCACCATGACATCGACAGAGTGTGTGTGTGAGTGCACGCTTTGTGTGTATGAACTGCTCGAAGGTGTGTGTGTCGGTGTGTGTGATACTGAGTGTATGCCCAATCACTGTCACTGAATATATTAGTACACTAGCCAGAGACGCTGAGCGCTAGAACTCGCCAGTGGTGCTGAACGGAGCGTGCTGCATCTGTACACGTGCGTTCCGTAACTGTTGGTTACGATCTGGAGGGTGCGTCCTCGAAGCTGATGATGCTGGACTCCGGGTGCTGAGCACCGCTCGCCGACGTCACTCCGGCGCTCTGCGACATCAGGGAGGAGGCGGAGGCGAGGGAGGCGCCCGCGGGCACTCCCGCTGGTCTCAGTGAGGAGGAGGAGGAGGAGGGTTCACGTCCACCTGGGAGGAGTGGCTGCGTGTCAGTTCTGACCTCATCCTCGTCCTCGTCTTCCTCGTCATCCATGCTGGGCCAGGCTGACTGGTCCTCCACGCGCTTCAAACGCTCGTTCAGAGCTTTGAGGGCCAGTTGTCTGGGAGGAGGGAAGCAATCATGAAGAAAAACGTTAATGCTTTTGTGATGGAGAAGCGACTGTCAAAAGGCAGCAAAGTGACGGTCACAGTCGACTGACAAAAAATGTTCTGTTACAACATTCCTGATGCAGATGCCGATATTATCAACATGATGCTTTTGTGTGATGAGTGAAATAATCATCAACACCATGACTGAATGTTTCCACCTTGAACCAGAGACACTCTCTTGAACACAGATCGACACAGCACCTGAAGAACAAACCCCGTCAACCAGGTCATCCTAAACTGCCCTAAAAGATGCTATCCGTGCTAACAGCTCTGGTCTGTCTACTAGTCCCTGGTTATGGTCTCAACAGACTCCTCTGAGTCTGGGTCAGACTAAGTCTCAAACACATATCTGGATCCTTCTGATGTTTCCTCCTCTAACCATCTTCTCTCTGCTCTTCCACCTGGATCTAGCAGGGGGTGGGCGGGGCTAAAGGCCTGATCCAGGTTTCTCAACCAGGAAGTCAGAGTGGATGAAATCAGAAAGAGGACTAACCCTAACATGAATGAATTGTATGCCAAAAGTTTGATTTTGATAATGCTATAGTTTTGATTGCAGTGCTTCATTTTACAGGATATATGACGTATTTGCCAGTTTGGGTGTGTGGTTTTGTGAATTGTGTTAAGTATGATAAAACCATCCTAGTCTGCAAAATTGCGTGTTAGCAATTGGAAAAAACTGTAATGGCTGGAGATGAACTTGTCCTCCTGCGGCTAGTGTTGCTCTGTGATCATCTAATTCAAGGATCCTTCTGTAATGTTTCATCTTCTTGATTTCTCGATGAAAGTAAACGGTTCAAGTTGTGGAGCAGAGAATTGAGAGCTTTCAAATGACACACAGATCATTTTTTGATTAAATCTCCCTCTCATCCTGGAGAAGTACCAATTATTTTTCAAACTCATCACCATGAGGGTAATTTCCCTTGCAGTTCTTAATTAGAAGCAAATCATCAATCAGGCATTCAGACGCTGCCTCAGCTTCAGCCCCGGTCTGACAGGTCAAACATGACTGCTGTGTGTCATGTTTGACCTGTCAGACTGGGGGAAGGAAACTGAACAGCCAGGACTGAAATAATTAAACATCTCTCTTTAGCTGTTGCTTGTTAAATCCACTATACCTATGCAAACAGTTTCAATGAAATATTGTATAGATTTTTCTTTATTTAGTCTTTATTCATATTTTGTTATATATATATCCCACAAATGTAAATTGACCTGTTGACAATGACAAGACTGTGTGTGTGTGTGTACTATGTGTGAGGTGTGACTGTCACAGGTAGAAAAATGATCTGAAAGTAGGGGTGAGTAATGTGACAAAGTGTGAGTGTGTGTGTGTGTGTGTGTTTGGTAGAGCGAGGATGTGTCAACTGTGAGGAGAGAAAGTGAGCCAGCAGACCTTCCCTGTGTAAATAACTCAACACATTTCTGCTGTGTTACCTCTGCTGCTTATTGACAGTAAGGGTGTGAGAGTGCGTGTGTATTTCAGTATTTCATTGCATCTAGAACTTTCAAAGTCGTTCGACATGAGTGAAAGCTCCAGGAGAAAGAATTTCAAAACTCAACACTTGTTTAAAAGAGACCCAGAGGAGTTTGCTTTTTGTTATAATTAATGTGGATGAATCTACGTTACTCACACTTGTTAGGCTAATATTTTCAAATCAATATATCATTTTGTCTTTATAGTTATTTTGATCTTATCATTTAGTGGTTCCTAGTTTCCAGTTTTGTGGATGGCTGGACGCTGCCTGGTGGGTCATGGGAATAACGCCGTCGAATTGCCATTAATAGTGGGAACTACGACGCTATCTCTGATCTGACTTTCATTCTTGATAAATGAAAACATTCTTGGCAAATGCTTTCGCTTTCGTCCGTCTTGTGCCGGTCCAAGAATTTCACTGTGCACGCGGAGGCTCACGGGAAATCTAGTGTGAAAACACTTCGCTTTCCGAAAGTCCTTGTCGTTCCTTTAAAGAGGAACTAAGCAGGATTTCTCCCATGGCTATGCTACATTTTTACCTTAATTAAAAAGCTCCGGAGTAATTGTGATCGTTTACTACATGACTTATGTTACGAGTAAGAACGTAGGCTCTCTGCCTTCACCTGGCTGAAAACCAACCTTGCAACATCAGTGTAGTTACTCGGTCGGTTCCAGCTCTCGTCTCTGAACACTGCGACACAAACGCACTCCGTAACCTGTAATCGTTTGTTCTTGACGGTCAAGACTACACAAACACACATTTTCACCGCTCCATATATTGATTTTTCGCCGGCTTGGTTGTAAACAAATGCACATGGCTGAGAGGAGTAACCAAAACAGCAGAAAAGCGAGCAGACTTGCATAGTTCCCCTTTAACTAATATTTAAGTATAATTGATTCTTGATTCACCAAATCTAAAAGTTGATTTTCACTCATCCAAACACACATTTTCAGCTGCACACAGTTGAAAACCTACTGATTAACAAACCAGATTCTGACTGTGGAGAGTGAATGTTTTACTCCTCCCTCTTCACTCCGACTCACCTCCTCCTTTCGGCGTCCTGTGGGTCCGTCCCTGGCAGGCTGATGGTGATGGAGGACGGCGCCCCGACGTCGTATCTCTTCACCATCTTCCTACACACCTTCAGCTTCACAAGCGCGGCGTGGACCAGCCCGGCCAGCAGCCCCACGGCCGGCTGCAGCGCCTCCGGGAAGAAGCTGGCGAAGGCAAAGTGGTCCGACATGTCCCCGCGGCCTCGGCTGTGCCTCTGGTAGAAGCGCAGGTAGACCCAGCCGGACAGGGCGCCGTAGCTGTACGCGGCCAGATGGGCGGAGCTGTCAAGCAGTCCAGAGAGGCGGAGTAAGGCGAGGAAGAGAAGCACCAGGGCTGGTGCTGCTTTCAGCCTCACCTGAGACGAAAAAAAAAAAAAGAGGAAATTTTAGCTCCTGTGAACAAGATTGAAGAAACAACTAGGCAGAAATTGGTCTGCCAGCCAATTCCCACAATGCACCGAGGTCAGCCAGATTCAGGAATGGGAACACCAAACAATAGCTGATGGGATGCCAGGGCACAGGCGGGGGTCAGTGTCAACATCCACAGGCCTGATCAACGTTTCCTGAGCTGAGAGACTCAACCAGGTTATTATAAACTCATTTATAAGGGATTAATAAAGTATATCTCTACTCTACTCTACTCTAAAAAAGCCAAAATAACAGCAGCTACAGCGGCGGAGCTTCTGAGATGTGACCTAATGTGTGCATAAAGCCAAAACAATAAAGCCTTATCTGGACGCTGAGTGAATACTGCTCTGCTGAGAAGCCTCACAGTTGATCGTCAAATGTAAACGAACAGATCAGCTGTCGTCAATGTTTGGAGGAGAATCACATGTTTAACCCAGAGAACAGAGCACACACTCTGATAACACACTCTGGTACTTTGTAGTAGTGTGAGCAGACAGCACAGAGCTAAGCCCGCCTACCCACCCCCACCCCCACCCCAATCCCCCTGTAGTGGATATCACCAGCAGCTCAAAGTCTTTCTGCTCTTGATTTAGGAACTCTCTCTCAGCCACATCACTTCAGATGTGAGATATTTTCAGCTCACAGCAGCAGCAGCAGCAGCAGCAGCAGCAGCAGCAGCAGCAGCAGCAGCAGCAGCAGCAGCAGCAGCAGCAGCAGCAGCAGCAGCAGCAGCTCTGTGATCTGCCCACAGGTTTGAGATGGAGTTCAGCTCAGACACAGACTGGGAGGATGCATCTAAACCTTCAGCTTGTGTGTCATGAAGCAGCTGGTGGTGACGCCTGCTGTCCAAGGCCTCTTTCAGTTTCCATCTCTTCACTGACTGTAGGACATTTGATATTTGGTGAAAAGCACTCTTTTCTGTCTCTATGCTTTATGTCACGGTGTATGAGTTATTTTTTTCATTATCTAAACCTGCTCTTTTTTTTGTCCATGACCATGAATAGGGAAGTTCTGCGCTGGAGACACTGATGCCTTTTAATAGCAACTGTGGCTTAGTTTGCATCAATTAGTTTCATGTGCAGATGCTTAGCGGAAAGCGCTACTTATTTACAGACTTCAAAGTTACATCACTGATAAAAACAAAAACATTATCAGACAATATCCACAATGGAAACGATGACTATTAACTTAAAGAGTCCTTTAAACAAACTATTTCCCCTTTCCTTTAAACACACTTTGAGTTTTTTGACTGTATCACTACTTTTTTTACACAGTGCAGTACCCATCCTTTTACTTTGCATATGCACATGAGATCAGATTGCTGCCATGTGATGTTTAATGCTACATTTGAATATGTAGAGTGTCTGTGTGGCTGGTATCTCAATGACACATCTCGTATAAAAGAAATTTGTTTATCTCCATTGGGCAGTCTGGTGAGATAAAGGATATTAAAGTAAAGTAAATCATTAGTTCATTTCTGTAGAGTAAAGTTTCTAACTAGCACTTTGTCTTCGCTGGGTATTGGGCAATCCTGTGTGTCCATTATGAAAATCTGTGTTGACTTGAACTAACATGGCAAAGTGCATTTTATATTTTTCCCCCTATAATAACACTGGATGATCCTGGATGAGACTACACCTTATTCTGACACAGGCGTGGTAGTGTGCACATCCAGTGGCCAGTGGTTTGGTCTCCTGTGCTGTTTACATTCCTGACCCCTCAGTGGTGTGATGGTCTAGACCTCAGAGAGGAGCAGGATCTCTCCTGTTCAATATAGCCTCACCTGTGGCACTCTGAGCACCGTGGTGTCCCCCATCGTCTGCTTCAGCGCCACCAGGACCCCTCCCAGGAACCCGGCTGCTCCGTGGACCCGCACAGCAAACAGGAAGTCCAGGTCAAAGGTGGCCACGTAGGTGAGGAGGTAGGAGAGCCCGGCCAGGAGGCCCGCAGACACATTAACCACTGCAAAGAAGATCAGGAGCTCCAGGGCGCCCCACAGAGGCTCCAGCAGGCGACCACATGCCATAACTGTCCCCACGTTGGCCGCCACTCCCCAGACGTGCTGCTCCACCACCCCATGTGTCACCAGTGTCCACACCCAGAAGTTGGGTGGAAAGAGGTATCCCGGCGTCACCCCCAGGGCGTAGGGAGTGTCGACGGCCCATGACAGCAGGTAGAGGAGCACCACCACGGCGCTGATGCTTTTCACCACCACGCTGGTGCTGGCCAGAGCAGCCAGGAAGTGCTGCCGCGCCACGGGCAGGTAACGATTCATGGCCACCACCTGTCAAGACGGGGAGGATCCCTCCGGAGCGGATCGGTCGCAGCAGATGTTGGGATGATGCCGGCGTGCGATTAACAATGCCGAGCAGAACAGGTGGTGACACCCGAGAGTCCCGTAAACATCAGACTCCACACCTCTCTGTGAGCCCTCATCCGGGACAGCGGCTCCCAGCTGGGTGGATACAGGTTGGGTGTCAGCTCAGGAGAGACCTGTTAGTCTTTGTGTTAAAACTCAGTATGTCACAAATAAATCAGAACAGTTTGTGTAGGGTTTGTGCAGCAGTCCCAACGCCTAATGAGAGCGCAGTGGTGACGAAATCCTGACAAGGTAACAAACTTTTTGCGCTGATAAGCCCGGAGCCTGATAATAACCTCAGCCGAGAGACCTTGTGACCTCACTGCCGAGGTGGCAACCTTCAGTCGGGCCCGGACCAGGTCACAAACCGCTACTGGCTCTCAGGCAGGTAGCAGCATCCAGGTATGCAAATCCTAACAGACACCACTTCACCTGAGTGAAGAGCTCGGCGGAGCTAGCCTGTAAACACAGCGGAGCTAATGTTAGCTAACGTTAAGCTGTCAAACTGAACCGCGTCTCGACCGACGACGAGTGTTTGTTTTCCGCCGCCGAGCAGCTAGCGGCGGTTAAAACAAACAAATAAACAAACAAAAAAATCTAAGGCCGACACTCCGGCCCACGGAACTCCAGCCCCAGTCCTCTCTCGGCCCCGGTGTCTACCGGGCTAGCCCGAGGATCTCCCGGAGTTAGCAACAGGCCTCCACAACAACGTTAGAGCCGTTAGTGAACCCGCGTCGACCGGAGCTGCGTCCACGGCTTCAACAAACCTCCTCCGCCTCGGAGGACGGTTCCGCTGCTTCCCCGGGTTTTAGGAGCAGGTCGCCGGGCACAATTATAAGATGTTAGCGGGGCACTCCTCCTCCAGCACCAGCGCTCAGACACTGACCTGCGCTGTGTCTGCCACCGTCATCAACAATCAGTGAAAAAACGTCAAGTCACGTAACTTTCGAGCCCCAGAGCATGATGGGAAATCGAGTTCTCAGCGAGAAGACGCAACCAAGCACAGCGCTCAGCCCTTCATAAAAACCATAGCCATAAAAAAAGAAAAGAAGGCAAGTTTAGCTGCCTTGTATGGATTGTCATTCTAAACTGAATTATTTGTAAGTTTGTCTGAGTGCTGGTCCTTTAGTCTGAATCTGTGATGATGGAATAAAAAGAAATGCAGGCTAAATGAGTGTGGCATAGAAAATAACGTTTGTAGAGATAAACAAATGTGGAGTTATAAATGATTTTTAAAACGTTATTCTTAGGCTGCTTATGGTCCGTGCATAGCAGTGAAGTCCTCTAAATTAGGCTAGCCTACTTTTATTTTTTCCCCCACTCTTTTATAGGACTTTCACTGCTCATGCAAAAGGTTTTTTTTTGTTTAATCTTTTTACCCCTTTTGCTTTCTACAAATTCAAGGGCTTCTTCATTCAAATTCAAACAGCAGCACAGTTTAGCTACAGCTAAGAAGAAAAAGTAATTTCTTGTTTTATTCATCACAGTAGGCTAATTTATTCTGTAAACAAACTGTGCCTGCAGCAGATAAAACTCTGGTAACAATAAAGTGACATTGAAACAATGAAGATGCACTCAGTTTATTCTGAACAATCATGAACCACAAAAAGACAAATCACACAAAACACAAACAGGTCGAAAGCAACCTTCACTCAGAGTTTACACAGATAGAAATATCACAGACATTGATGAACATGAAGATTGAAAACATCCAAGAGACATGTGTAAAAGTAGCCTCTTATTGCCCTTCATGGCACAGGCTGTGCAGTGTCCCAGAATAAATCACTGATTTAACAACAGGTCAGAAACCTCAAAACTTCCCATGATGCAAAGGTAAGTGGCATATGAGTTAAAAAGAAACAATAGCCTAAGTTTTAGTTTCTGAACAGTTTTGTCTGTTGTATAAAGGATGTCATGAGATGCAGATTAACTTCAGTTCAACATGTTCAGTTGTTGAAGACATTGATTTTTTCTAATGAAATGAATAAATAAATGAATGAAAAAAGTTAATGAGATTTAATGAGTAGATTCAAAACAAAAACAGGTTCTGTGGTTAGCTGATGTTTGTGAACTGTATTCAGTCACTTCTTTTCAAGAGGCACAACAAACTGCAACCAACTCCTTGTTGTCATTCAAACATTTTTCTGAGATCAGTGGAGGTCAGAGCATCCACCATGTCCCCTGTAGCTGGAAGAGTGGAAGCACCACCAACAACATCTGTTGGAGTCTGCCTTCCAACCTCAAGGCTTTTATTAGACAGTTGCAAGCTCTGTAAACATCTGTTTATCTGCTGGGGACATAGAAACCAAACCCAGATGTCACCCTCCACACTGTGCCCCATCGATCTGACATGGACGGAACGATGATGTTGATGATAGCCATTGTGGCAATGATGACAATGTTGTCCAGAGCAGCAACACTGATGACCCAATGAATAATCAGATGAGAGCAACTAAATTCTCATCAACTCATTGAAGTTTATTTCATTTTTTAAAAACTGTTTTCTATGGTGGCCCTGTTGAGAAAACACACACAGACCATGAGTCTTTAGTTATCCCTCTGATGTATTTAGCTATAATTAACTGACTGATGTTTATACTTTGTTTCCTTTTGATAATAGTTATCTATATTATGTAGGCTATTTAACACATCCTGTTACTTTCTGTGTTATGACATGTCCCCATACTTTTAGTACAGTTCAAACTCTAATAAACTCTAATAAAAATGGAACTGTTAATATGTAGGCTACTGAGAGATTAATTATATAGTTTTCATGTAGAAGTGCTTAATTCACTTGAATGTCTGTTTGCTGCTGTTGTGGATATAAAGACATTAGGAAAAGTCTTGTCATGTTTCTTTTTATTTACAAACTTCCAAAAAAGCTGAAACAAAAAAAAAAAGATCTAAAAGTAAATCCAAGGTCAAACACATAGTCCATCGATAAACTACACAACAGGCTTCGACCAGAGCCAGTCCTCACAGACAGCAGCGTTAATCTTCTCCTCGGTTGAAATGGAATTCAGAGTCGCATCAATTCATATAAATAAATATGTAAATTCAAGTAGAAAGCTGTGAAATCAAAGAGCAGACAGTTCAACACTGAGGGAAGTCTCTCGTCTGCTACCACAGTCACGACACAGACGCTCGTCTCTCATGATATGAAGATGATGATGATAATGATGATGATGAAGAACTACAAAAAAACAAGGAAAAAAGAAAAAGAAAGCACTTGATATCAAATTTTCTTTTCTGCTCGTGAGTGCTTGGACTGTCTGGGCTTCTGACTCTTAACACGTGACTGATCTTCACTTACACGCTCACACATGGCTCAAATTTATTCATTCAGAACATCCTGCATGTTCGGCTGAATGTCAATATCAATATCAATATTAATATCAATATGTTCCTTTTTCCCCTCAAGATCAGCAGCTGATCAGAGCGATAGTAAACAGGATGTGATATTGGTCCACATGTAAGTTCTGCTCAGGTTCACATGTTCTGGGTCAGAGCGTCATCGCTTTTATAAAAACACACTTAACACAGAAGACTGAAGTGTTTCCATAGTAACAACAAGAGCAGAAAAAATTTACAAACAAGAAAAAGAAAAACAGGAGATTAAAAAAAAACATTGTACAAAAATAAAAATGAATAAATATGCACCGTCATAAATAAATTAATTTGGTAAATTCAAACATTGTAAAAAGAGTAGAACAAAAAATGAAACATGAGTAAACCAACATAAACGTGGAAGAGAGAGCGAACAGGAAATGCTTCATTCAGAGCTGGCGAGGGGGGGGTTAAAGCTGCAGCCTGTGTTTCGGATGAGAAGATTTTCTACACGGGGACTTTATTGATCAGTGTCTATTGATCAGTGTGTGTGATCAGGGAATCGATCAGAACAGCAGGATGGGGTCGGTAGTTTATCACAGGGGGCTTGGTCATGTGATGAAGCTGTGTCTTTACAGATGTGTGTCTCTATTAGAGTGCAGTAAACAGGGCCACCTGCAGGTCACACACACAGGTGGACATGTGCTGCTGTGGCTGTGCTAGACTTTAATCTTGTCAGTTTGGTCTCTGAGACACACTCCCCCTCTCCCCCAGTGATGTGCTTATGTGTTTCTGTTTTTTTGGCAAAAACTTCAAAAAAACAAAACAATAAATCAGTTTGGTTTCACGACGATGAAAGAAAATCCGAGGTGGAATCAGAACGAGTCACCGAACCGAGCGACTGACTTTCTTTAAAGCAGCAGTTCTTACCCTGTGATAACCCGGAGGCCAAATGATGAGTGCTTTATATTTCAGTGATTAACATTTAGGACTTTTAATTCCTCCAGCTTGTGACATGGATATTGTCTTGTACTGTGAAGTCAAACCGATGTAAATATATGATGGTAACAGGCAGGTGCACAATGTGGCAACGTGGTAAAATGGCCGACTTCACGAGAAGAGTTCCACAGTGGTGAAAGAGGTTTTCAAGCTCTTGAATTTTGCATTTTAATAAGACAATTAAAAAAACGTTCATGATATTCATATCTTTAGTTTGTTTTGCAGATGTTTTGCACTTATAATACCCAAACCGTTCACCAGGGGGAACTGCTGCTTTAAAGTATTCCTTTTTAAGCCTCAACAACGCAACGACGCACAGACATAGACAGAAAGAACAGCACAAGCAAAACCAGGGCTCAGTAGGGGGGGGGGGGTCGGTACGAGTACACGTATAGGCTTGAGTGAGTGTTTGCATCGTTTGTCTCTAGGCTACAGGTGAGACTGAGGTGAGATCAGAGCCCCGCCCCTCATCACCGCACCTCTCACGGCTAACATTCACAAAGATGGAGGCTGAAAGGCATCTTCTGTTGGTGGTTTCTCCGCTACGAGGTCGACGCCTCCTCAGTGGAACACAGTTTGTTTTTTTTTAAATCTGGTTTTCACCTGGCTGATTTTAGGCAATCGATTTTCTTTACAAAGTAAGAGAAGAGAAGTTACATCGATAGAAAAAACACACAGACAGAAAAAGAGAAGAAGAATCAGATCTTCCCACGTCTGATGCCTGAAGAGGAGTCGTCTGACAAAGGCCTGGTTTGAAGGCATCTGACTGAGCGTACATTCTTTCACTAGAGTCTAAAGGTTTGAACCTCGTCCTCAATGAACCGCAAATGCTTCTTCAATAATTCAAGATCCCCCAGAAAACAGAAGACCCCTCACCCCCTTGTTTTTTTGTTGTTGTTTTTTTACATTACCCCTGTCCTGGCAGTGAATCATAAACCTCGAAAACTTCTGTTTGATCTTTTAAGAAATATTCAGTAGCAATATTTAACAAAACAAAAACCATCAGAGAATTAACTGACGTCTCGGCCTCATAGTCAAACTCCTGTTTCCCGACGTCGTTACCAGTTAATGAGCTGAACAAAGCAAACGAGTTTCCACGTTTAGCAAAAAGCTGCAAAACTAGAATCTCTAAAGTCAACAGTACAACTAGTGGCTGTGTGTGGTCACGGCAGGTCAAAGGTCAGCAGCACCACATCCAGTGATCAGTGTCTCAATGCAATTATTCAACTAAAACTACAGCAAACATGGAAGCCCAAAGTCCTCAGGGTCTCACTGTCCTCATCCGTCCCTCTGCTGCTCCTCAGGTATTCAGCATCACAATAACATGTCTCTGTCTCTTCAGTCCAGTCTGTGTCTCCAGACAGAACAGATGAGAAGCTTCAGGCTCCATCACCACTTCACTCTTTCTTGTCTTAAGTCCGTGTTCCTGGCGTCGAGGCCTCGGCTTGTTTGAACTTGGGTCTCGTCTCCTAATGGACACGACGTCCTCCTACTGGGATGATCATTAAATTCAATCAAATTCTGTCACATGAGTCAGGTCACTGCCCCCCCACCTCAATGATGTCATCCTCATCATCCGAGCTGCTGACGCTGCTCAGGTTGCTGCCATTCATCAGGACGGGGCCACGGTGGCTCTCAGAGCGCGCTGACGGGGAGAAGGAGGAGGGGGAGGAGGAGGAGCTGGAAGCGGCGGTGGGAGGATACTGAGACAGGAAGCTGGCTCCGGCTGGGCCAGGTGTGGCTGCTGGGCCCGGCAGCCCCCCCGGCAGCATGGAGCCTGTGTAGAGACTCGCTAGAGACTGAGGGTAAGAGAGGGGGAAGCCTGGGGGGAGCATGCCCGCCATGCCCGCCATACTGGGGCTCAGCATGAAGTGGGGCAGAGCCCCTGGGACCAGACTGGCAGCTTTGACTGAGGAGGAAGAGGAGGGCGATGAGGAAGATGAGACGGCAGCGGCGGTGGTGGTGGTTGATGAGGGGGAGCAGGAGGAGGCGGGGGGAGCGCCTGCTCCGCCCAAACCAAACAAATCTGCATACATGTAGCCCGGGTCTCCCAGCTGAGTGTGGGGGGGCTGGAAGTAAGGCGACCCAGCCCCCGCAAACAAAGGGTGGCCCAGGGACCCGCTCAGCATGGAGGGGCTGAAGCCCAGCGGGGGAAGGCCGTAGCCCCCGCTGAAGGGGAAGCCAGGTGGGGCCAGAGGAGCCGAGGAGTGTTTCCCTGCCGGCGGCTGCTTGCTGGGCCGCTCCTCCGCGGGGGGGCTGGGGGCTCTGCGCTTGGAGCCGGTCCTAAGGTCCTGGGGGGCTGAGGTGTCAGTGCTGGGGGGGCTGAGGCATCGTGGTGGCTCCTGCTGCTGCCGTTGGTCTGAGGGAGTTTAGTTGGAGGCAGGTTGTTCTCCGCCTCTGCCCCCGCAGGCCCCGCCCTCTCTGGTTGAGCTGCGGCAGCGCCCCCTCCCGCTCCGGCCGTGTAGCGCTGCAACTCATTGATGATCTCTGGGCTGTCAGGGGAAAGTGGGCGGGTCAGACCCTGCTTCTCGTCAGGTGACAGACAAGTGTTGCTGCCATTGGTTGAAGCCTCGACAGGTGGAGCCGGTGAGTCTGAGGAGGAGGAACACAGGATCAGAAAAGGGATCCAGGAAAATAATGCAACAGGTTTATATTAATAATAAAATGTCAATGGTTTTCTTTTAAGTTTGTGTAAAAGTAAGAATCATAATATTTAATCCAAGCCTGATATTTTACTGGGTCAGTTCAGGTGAGTAATTGCTCTGACCTTTAGGTGGTGCTGGCTCCTCTGCCAATTTGGCTTTATTAGCTGCTCTGATGGCGAAGATCCGACCGTCTGATGTCCTGATGTAGGTCCCTGAGACACAAGGAGGAAGTTAATCATTACACACTGAAACCTTACATCCATTTTTTAAATTCTGATCTATGACTCATTTAAACTATTTTCCTTTGTCATTTTACTGGTTTAAGTGGTTCACTGATTTGTTGTGACAAAGATAAATTCATTGTATTCTGAAGCGTGAGGAGCTGGAACAAGCTTCAACAATCACCTGTAGATTGTGGGTAAATGCTGAGCTGCAGCTCTCTCCATTGTTGATGAGATTAACCCAACACATCAGTATTGTACAAATCAATCACTGTGATTGTGTGTGGAATCTGAATCAGTCTCACTAGATGTTAATCTGTCGCGGCTCCTGTCTGGAGGTGGGATATTTTGTCTCAAGGGATTCCCGCAAGTAACTCATTTATTTCTATATATTTATTTCTGATTCTATCTTTTCTTTTTCTCTTTGATGATTTTTTATATTTCTTTCTCAACTATGCTGTAAAAAACAAACAAACAAACAAATTAATTGTTTTTAAAAATGTCTTTGGTGATCTGTTACCTTTGGTGCCCCTGATGACATGGATGCTCTCTCCAGCTGTGATCCTCGCCTGCACATCTGTGGAGCTGTTGGTTCCTGGAATCACGATGTCTAAAAGAAACAAATTCAAACATGAACTTGTATTAGTCTTCCTTGGTGTTTGATGCTGGATATGTGCAGTCTGTAGAATATAAGCCAGTTTAAGTTGTGTCGAAGGGGTTTAATAGGTTTTTTATCTTTGTGTCATAGAGATGTTTCCTTCTGTACGATCTGAAAACAGGTCATTTCTAATCAATGATCCAGATTAACGGATTAAATGAGAATCAACATGACAACACAAGGTTTAAACAGCAGAACCAGTGTTGATATTTGTACCTGTGGTGGTGACAATCTTCTGCACAAACACTCCGGCTTTCTGCAGGCAGTTGACTGGAAATCCTCCGAGGCTGGATTCAGAGGAGTTGTTACTGGGGGCGGAGCCGTTACTGGGGGCGGAGCCTGCAGGCGCCTGGCGCGGCATCATGGGAGCCGGGGTTGACTGGACCGGCCGGACGCTCGCCACTGGCTTCTCCTCAGTTCGAAGAGGGGGGCGCCTGAGGGGGTTAGAATTCAGTTTCTCTCTTAGTTTATGACTCACGTTTTAAAATCGCTTTTGTGTTTGGAAATAGTAAAATCTGAATGAAATATTTACAACTGGGCAAATTAATTAACCTTGGACTTTTAATCATCAGTGAGGAAAAAGAAATGAAAATACAAATTTCAGCTGTAATCTAGTAATTATAATTATAATTTTAATACACAATGTTGCCATTGATGTGTACTACTACTACTACTACTGCTACTAGTTATAATAATCATAGTAATAATGATAATGAGTTCAAATGCTGACCAGTTCCTCTGACTGAAGGCTGGGATGTTGGTGAGGCTCTGGTCACTGGCTGGGTAGTAGTGGGCGTAGGACGGGCGAGTGTACGGCACCGACGCCCTCTTCTCCTCCTCGTAACCCTTTTTAGCTGCCGACTTCTCAGCGCTGCTCAGCTTCATCTCCCTGCGGTCCATCAGCAGGGACTCATGGGGGAACGGTTGCTGTGGGGGAGGGAGAGGGAGAGGACACAGTTACACTATAGAAATCTGTAAAAAACTCAATAAATACAGTATGTTTGTTTAAAGAAATCTATATTTACTAAACACTTTACATAAAAGAGCCACGGCTCAAAGCACTTTACAATAAAAATAGAAATAGCGAAAACACAGATGAGAAAAGAAAGCAGTGTGAACAGTCTCCGATTAGTTTCCAGTACCTTGGTGATGAGGTGGGGGTAGAGGTGCAGCGCCCTCCTCAGGACGCTCTCCATCCTGTCCTGTGACTGCAGCTGCACCTGGGAGGGGTCAGGCTCCTCCTCCACGAAGTGAAGAAGAGACTCAACCTCCCTCCGGGTGAAGGTCAGCACGGGGTTGAGGTCATCCACCACCCGGTCTGGAGGAGTGAGGAGACAGAGAGGAAGTCAGAGGTCAGGGGTCACGACAGCAGAAGAAGAATAACAGACAGATAAAAACCAGGGTCAGTGATTCAGCACCTCCACAGAATCTGGCCTAATACATATTTGGTACTTCTGGTCTTAAGAATCGATCTACATTCATGTTTTTAGAGGCAGGGCTTTGACAGCATGAGTGACAGCTCACCTGACATCCCCTGCTTGGAGATCTGTCGGTCGTAGATCTTCTTCTCCAACGTGAAGTCACACACCAGGCGGTAGATGTGACACGGCTTTCTCTGGCCGTAGCGGTAGACGCGGCACACGGCCTGGGCGTCGTGGCACGGGTTCCAGGAGGCGTCGAACACAACCACGCGGTTCGCCCCGATCAGATTTACACCCAGACACCCGGCCCTGAGGAGCAAAGAGTGGGGGATCAGTGAGGACGTGTCCCGGTCTGACATGTAGACTTTCAACTCATCAGCATTGTCAGTGACATTATTGTTGTTGTTGTGGTTCTACCTGGTGGACAGTAAGAAGACCCAGGCTGAGGTGTTGGACGGGTCGTTGAACTGGTTTATCAGTCGCTCTCTCTCCGAGGCCGTGGTGCTGCCATCCAATCCTTAAACACAACACACACCAATGCATATTTGAAACAAGCAGCTTCACAAACTCAGTTCAGCACCAAATACAAAGTCTTGTGTTTTTTAATTCTCTCCGTGTTATTTACCTGCTCCCTCTGTATGTATTAGATCAAACAGTCATGACTGATTAAAGTGAGTTCACTATTGGTTCACCGTTGCCTTGTGCTGTTCTTGATGCAACTGTTGCTGGTCTTTAAATACCACTATGAGGAGAAGGTCCAGACCTGCTCTATTTAAAAAGTGCCTTGAGAAAACGTCTGTTGTGAATTTGAGCATTGACTTGACTATTGTGCAACTTTATCCCAGTTCTTTAATTGTCCACCTGCTGTTCAGTGGCATGATCTCTGGTGTACCTCCACACACTGCAACGTAAGAAAACACCGGCTACAAATTTGAAAAACAACTTATTTCTGTTGTGAGACTCTTTCTGTCTTTGACTGCTTTGTCTTTGAAACTCTAAACTCTGTGGAGACGTCTGGGTGTTTTGAAGAGAGACCAGCAGGTGGCAGCACTGAATGTAAATCAATGAGAAAAGGAACAACGGCACAAACTCAAAACACCTCTGTGGTGAAAAACACACTTGAGATAACCTGGTGGATGACATGTATAGAAAAATCAAACCTTTAAATCAATAAACAGTAGAGTCGGATTAATCTTCTCCTTTAAATGTATTTGATCGACCGTGTTTATAGATTAAAAAACATCTTCTATTGACAGTAAAGGGAAACGTACTGTAGTAGTTGAGGTTGCGGACCCAGTTCTGGTTGGGTCTGTCTCTGTTGGTCGCGTTGGGGGAGGGGGGCACTGCCCTCTTGGCCAAGAAGTCCTCAATGACAGTCAGCGTGGACAAACTCTGGCTGCAGGAGGAAGATGAGGGATGAAGATCACAGACTGGGAGGATTCAGTGATATCAGTAAAAATGTGTGAGGTATTTTACCTGAAGACGAGCAGCTTGTCTCCCTTCCTAACGCTCTCCTCGATCAGGTGGAACAGCATCACCATCTTGGCCGAATTTTCCAGAAGGCCGGGTTTGTAGTCGCACATGATGTCCTTCGCCTGAAAGAAGGACCATTTAGATTTAAGATTCAGATCCAGAGCTGACATGATCAGGTGTTGTTCTAGAGATGAAAGGCGACAGGAAACAGCTGAGACCCTCATTATTAAATGAGCATTAGCCTGACGTACCCATTCATAGGTGATGACCTGATTGGCTTTCTCCTGCAGCTGGTTCAGACTCAGTCCACCAATGGGGGCGGGGTTCTCAAGGGGCTTGGACTTCTGATTGGGTGCAGTCGGGCAGCGGGCGGGTCCAGTGGAGGTCATGTCATCGAGGTCCAGGTCCTGGTCTTGATCACTCGCCAGGTTCTCCTTCTGCAGGGCTTCGTACAGGACGTCGGGATGGTTCCAGATCTGAGGAGCAACAGGAAGTCGTCATGGTGATGATCAATTGATCAATTTACATAAAGGAGGGATTAATGTTCATGTTGACTGAAAAACAAAACAAAACACTGCATCTGGTCTGGACTAAAGCAAGAGAACTAACAGACTTGTGTAAGAATGCCTTTAGAAACTGGAGATTTATTGTAAACCTTAACTAATTATTTCAATTATTTTCAGTTTAATCTGATTCAATTTATTTTATTCATGGTGTTACTTTAATTTGTCTCTGTTTTCTTTTATCCTTCATCACTGAGTTCTTCTTATTTATTGTCTTATTGTGTCTGTGTTCCATTTTATTACTAGTTTATTTGTTTATCAGTGTGTAAATGTTTTTTTTTTACTTTGCGTTCGAACAGTACGAGACGTTCAATACATTGATTGATTGATTGTGTGAGTGCTTGATAAGTGTCCTGATCCTAAAAAAAATGCAAACAAGTGACACTGAAGGAGAAAACTCGACTCCCCATCAGTTAGATGAAGTTTTTGACACTTAAAAACTAAACAAAAATAAAAACTTTCAATGAGCTCAAACTGTGGATCCTAACCTCTGACCTCTGACCTCTAACCGGCTCTCACCTTGCAGCAGACACAGAAGGCCTTGAGTGGGTTGAGGCTGAGCCAGCCGGTGTTTCCTGCCTCTCTGAAACGGTTCATGAACTCAGTGTAGAGTGCCCTCTGCAGAGGAGACAGACGGACCAGGATCACATGCTCCTCCTTCGAGGGCAGCTGGTCCCTCAGGACATCGTGGCCTCGTCTGGAGTAAGAAAATGGTCACAGTAAATATTTGTAAACTGAAGTTTGTTATGTCTACACGACGGCTGCAGGTTCACGGCCTCTCACCTCTGTACGAAGCCCTCCAGCATACTGTACAGGACGTGGCTCCTGTATCTCATCAGCTGGACGTCCTGCGGCGTGCTGTCCACGCACTGGCCGTTAAGGATCGGCCGCTCGAACATGTTACTGAACTCCTGCCGTGTACCTAAAGGTCACACAGGTGGAAACTGTAGTTAGTTCTTGATTGATTTTTTTTTAAACCAGGCCCAAATATTCAATAATTCAATTGTTAATTGGGAGATCTTCTGTCTGCGAGCGTGTGACTGTGAGGTGCTGGTCCTCACCCAGGAAGTCGGGCCGGACGAAGTCAACCATGCACCAGTACTCAATCAGGTTGTTCTGGAGAGGGTAGCCTGTCAGGACCACACGGCGCCGGGTCCGGATGTTCTTCAGAGCCTGGGACGTGCTGGCGTGACAGTTCTTGATGCGATGGCCTTCGTCACAGATGACCACGTCCGGGCCGGGTCGGGACAAAGCCCTCTCGATACCTGGAGGAATACAAGGGTTAATATGACGTTCACACTTTAAAAAACTTTATCTCCTCCTTACTCCGACAATCTCCCTCTACCTCTCTGACCCCTCCCTTCTGACCTTTGAGCAGCTCCTGCTGTCGGTCCTCCTCGTCCAGGTCGATGACCACGGGTCCCACCGTCTTCTTGCTCTTCTTCTTCCTCCCAGACACAAAACTCTTCTTCAGCGACAGCAGCCGGTACATCTCATATCCCATCAGCAGCACGCCGCCGTCCTGGGCCCAGTCCTCCACCACCTTTGCCCGGGTCGCTGTATTCCTGAGCAGCAACAGAAGGGGGAGGAGAAGAAGAAGAACTTCAACTTCAACTTCAGGTTTAGCCAAAGCGAAAAATGATCTGACTTCTTCTTATACTACTTTATTCTGAATTAACTCTGAATCAACAGCTCCATTCAGACCAGTTGGATTCAACGATAAGGTGGTGATACAGAGTCAGAGAGGAAACAACAGCGTCGCTGTGTTAAATCAGTGATTTATAACTATAATAAATGAACAGTTGGTTAAGTATATTTTTGGCCTTCTTCATGCCATGATAGTACAGTTGAGAGACAGGAAATAGGGAGGCAGAGAGAGGGGCAATGACATGCAGGAAAGGGCCGTCCGATTCGGGATTCGAACCGGGGCCGCCTGCACGAGGACCACAGCCTCAACACATGGTGCGTCTGCTAAACCTATAGCGCCCAACAGTTTTTATTTAACAATAAATCGTCGCCAAATCGTGTGAACAGGTTGTACAGTTTAAATCAGTCACAGCCAGTTCGCAGTCGACAGATCCAGGTCACTGTGTCACTCACAGATTCCAACATGGAAACTCATCTCTCAGCATTCCTCCCTCCTCCTCCCCCTCGTTCCTCCCTCCCTAATCCCTCCTCCCTCCCCCCTCCAGCTGTGGAGCAGCTGTGGACGACAGGTTTGAGGGGATAAAGTGCAGCAGAAGGTCAGCACTGTCTTTTTTTGAGAGAGACTCAAACTTCGCGTGACACGTTTCTCTTCAATCTAATCTCAGCAGCTGTTCTGATGAAGTCTTCACACAGGAAGTCGCTGTCACTCACTTGTGCTCGTCGTTGAGGATGTGAACCTTGAAGGTGCGAGGTGACACGAGCCCGGGGTCTGCGTGTGGGGGCAACGCCTCCGCGGGCGGGACCCAGATGTTGAACTCTGACAGCCAGTTCTGCAACGTGTTCACCTGACGGACAGGGGGAGGGGCGGGGTTAGACCAGAGCCGAAGAGATCAACTGAATATTTAAATGTTCAAAATAATTTGAAATAGATTTAACTTTTGATTATCTACTTAACCTAATAATTCTATATTAGTATTAGTATTATATATAAGTATTTCATCATTATCATTGTCTAATTTCAGGTGCTTACAGGTACGATGGCGAGCACGGTGTGAGCCTGCGTGTGTCTGAACAGGACATCGATGAAGGAGATGACCTGCAGTGTCTTGCCCAGGCCCATGCTGTGAGCCAGGATGCAGCCGAAGCCGCTGCTGCTGCTGAAGCGCTCCATTGACTCCACCAGGTTGTCATAGAGGAAACGGATCCCACCGATCTGAAGGTCAGGGGTGGGGGGTGGGGTTAGATGTTAGACCAAATAATGTATCATTTTGATATTTCCATTTATTGAACATAAATAGTTGAATGTTGCAGACATTTATCTTTATGTGTATATGTGATAATAATATATGTTATGACTAGTGACATATTTGTTATGTCATGTGTCATGGATGAAGATTTGAAGAAGCTCTGTCGTTTATACCTGATGAGGTTTGACAGCTCGGGCCAGCTGCGGCGACAGGAAGACTTCGGGGTCCTCGTCCGGGTGGTTGAGGTTCACCAGGACTCGGCCCCGTGCGTCCGGATGGTTCAGAAAGTCGTTGACGTGAGCGCTGCTTGGCTCGCTGTCTTCTTCCTCGTTGGTGGATTCACTGCTGATGTGGGCAGTGGTGTCATCTTCCCCCGAGCTCAGGTCGATCACATCTGCACCGAGGGGGGAAACGAGGGATAAGATGAGGAGGGAAAAGGAAAACAGATGTACAGAGAAAAAGATAGATAGAATTTCACTTTAATTTCATGTTTAATGTTTTTAATTCCTATATAAAACTAATAATCTAACAAATACCTGAGCTCTACAGTGAATCGCCCTCTGGCCTCTGATTGGTCGGATTCTAAAGCCTTTTTATGTATGAGCCTGTTTGTCTGGATGAAAACTGAAGCATCATCTTCATCATCTGATGCCAAGCTTTTACCATGAACACAATTCCTGCTATATTATTATTGATCAGTTTATGATCGGTTAACGTGGCTCCGTCGCCACGGTGACTGAACAAAAAAACAAAACAACCAAAACTCATTTCTGACGATAATGGAACGTCAGCGTCAGTGATATCAAGTGGTGAAAGTTACACAAGCTGGCAAACTGAAGGGCACGGCGGGCGGTGTGTGTGTCAGTGTGTTAGAGTGTGTAAGAGAGAGAGAGAGAGAGAGAGAGAGAGAGAGAGAGAGAGAGAGAGAGAGAGAGAAAACGAGCTTATGTAACTGCAGTGAATGGCTGGTTATACAAGTAGGATTAGAGCGGAGGGGGAGACTGGTTATGCAACCCCAACTAGAAATGTCACTGTGCCACTGTGAATGTGTGTGTGTGTGTGTGTATAAGTGTGTGTTCTGGCTCATAACCAGGATTAGCCAGCTTTATAGCTCTGATCGCCCCACAGACACTCTCTCTCTTTCTCTCTCTGCTCCCAAATCTACAAACTTCTTCCCATCACCCCTCTCTCTCTCTCTCTCTCTCCCTCTCTCACTTCTGTGTTTTGTGTGTGTTAGTGCGCATGCACGGTTCAGCCATCTCTTTGAACGCTGAAATACCTGTTTATCCCAAACAGTGTGTTAAAGTGTGTGTGTTTATCCTTGACTATTTGAGTGGCTTTGTATCTGTGTGTCAGAGTGTGTGTGTGTGTGTGTGTGTGTGTGTGTGTGTGTGTGTGTGTGTGTGTGTGTGTGTGTGTGTGTGTGTGTGTGTACTAAGGCAATAAGGGAACAGTACATGATGTACCCTGTGAAGGTTTTAAATATTCTGATACACATGGCAGCTAATCTGCAAAAACTCCCTGGGTGCTCGCGCGCACGCACACACACACAAATTGAGTTTAAATGTTTCCAGTGAGTGTTTCTGTTCTCTGCTGAGGAAACTTTAAGAAAAGTAACTTTATTGAATATAACCTGAAAGTTTCTTTGAAAAAAAGAAAAATCAATAACAATCCTTATCTCATTTCCATCGTCTTCACTGAGACACAGTTCACATCTGGATCTTCTTTTATGATGCAACGCTGCATTTGATTTAATGTTGAACATCTTCACCAACGTCCGTTCTCTCCACTGACACTGACTCATGTTTTTAAACTCTCTGCTTTTGTCTGGAGCTAATTTGGTTTTAATGTGTCATCCCCTCAGCAGCTGCTACACGTGCCCTTGAGCAAGATATCTTACTGCCGTCCGACGGCCCCGTGTTATAGCCTCAGCCTGCGGTTTGATGGTGACTGTGAGGTGATGAGACAGATGTTACCACAGCTGCTTCCATTAGAAGCTAAGCACCAGATATTTGAAGATATGGAGGCCATTTAGGATCTAAATTGAATATAGGATCAATAAAGTGAATGACTAATACCTTTAACTTTCTCTCGTCTTATAAACACTAATTACAATTAGTTTTTTTCACTTTGTGCCCACAGAGACATGGTCACATTTTATAACATAATTATGTGTCTAAATTGTTTGTAATCATTTATTTTTGATATATACAGACATTTTATTATAAAAACCTGCAGTGTTTCTGAGATCCATGAATAGGAGATTGAGTTAGTTTCCTCTTTTGTGCACAGCTTGTCAGTCTGAAGACAGATGTAGAGCAGCCCTGGAATAATATTATTATTAATATTATCATGAACTGAAAAACTGAACAGCTGTTTTAATACTTCCTACAGACTCTGACATCTAGACAAACTTTAACACGGTGTTCTGCAGGTCACTCTGTGCCGATCAGTTATCTGAAGCATTAGCACGTAGCTAACTGAAGCCTTGGACGACAGCTCAGAATGTACAACTGGATGGGTAATAAATAAACTTCACAGCTCTGTGTCCCTATCTGCTTTCATGACCTCCCGCAGCGTCTGACTCACTGGCCTAGTTGCATAATTTAAAAAAGGGAGGGGCTTTACTTGTCATGATATACTGATACATAAAAATACAGCTGGTTTAAAGAGGGAAGGCTCGGTTTTATTTTTGTAAACACTCTGAGCCTGAGTCAGGACTGTCCTCCTTTCTGCCACGTTATCATGAGGACCAAAGTGACATTTTACCACTGTTTCTTCACCTGAGAGGTGAACTGTTCACTCAAAGGTTCATTTAAAATACAAAACAAAACACTTCCTCATTTCAAGGTTAAAACTTTGAGTTATAAGAATCACAATTTGTTCGTCTGTGTCACCTGTTTTGCGTTTGCACTCTGCAGTTATGGAGGCGGCTACGTTCGTCTTTCTGCCGTCATCGCTGAGACCCGTGCTGCTGGAGTCCAGGCAGACGACTTCCTGTCTGGTCGACGACTTCACTTCCTGCAGTGATGCTGTCGAGGCCGACGATGAAGACACATGCTTCGTCACATCGTCTGGAAAGAGAAAGAGACACGACTCAGCAGATTGAGAGAGAGAAAATGAAACAGATTTGGGAAGATATTGGTTGGCTGGCTGAAATGCAGCATTTAAGATGCTAAGTAAGTGTTTTAAAGAGAGTTTTGCCATTTAGCTAACAGCGAGGATCATAAAGTGAAGTTACTCTGAGTGTTGTAGTGAATGTTCTCACCGGTCGTATACTCAGGCAGCAGCGGGACGGGGAAATCCTGTTTCCTCTGCTGGTCCAGACGTCGCCTCCTCTCAAGCTCCTCCTGCTGGACGGCTTTGGTCACTGCCTCCAGCTGATGCTCCCGGAGTAGCTTCCTGCTCAGACGCAGAACACACCATCAGTTTCACACATCGGCTCACACATGACTTATTAAAGATTGGAAGACGCAAGGAGTCAAGACCAGTGTTGGGCACGTTACTTTTAAAAAGTAATTAGTTATAGCTACTAGGAACTTTTCCCAAAAAGGAACTGAATTACTACATTGTATTAATAACCAATTGCCAGGAAAGGTAACCTAACTTATTGATAAAAATAAATAAAGATATGAAAAAATGTCCAATTTAATTCAGACTTTAAGTTAGCCCATACAACTGCACACAAATGTGAATTATTGTGACATCTGACATCAGAACTAACAGTGAACGTCTGTGCGACCTGTGACCTCTGACAGGAAGCTGTATCCAGTACCTGATGTTGCGCCTCATGTGCGCCGGCTTGGAGCCCCTCTTCTTGGTTCCTGTCAGGGCAGAGGGAGGGGAGGGGCTTTGGCTGGCCGGCCTGGAACGGGGTCTGGATACAGGCTGGGAGGGGGGAAGGTGGGCCGGCGTCTCCCCCGAAGGTGAGGTAGATGGGGGAGGAGTGCACTGCCACACAGCAGGGTCGCCTCCCTGAGCCTCATTCTCGGAGCTGAAGGGGGCGCTGTGGGACTGGTCTATGACAAGAAGACAGGAAGTAATGGTTAGTCAATGCGTGATAAAGCAGGAAGTAGCTTACGATAGCGGAGATTCCATGGATCTTTTAACATCCATGGGAGATTGGACCTGATGAATGTTAATGATCTAGATTTTAAATACTCCACAGATTCAAACCATACAATACTTTTCCAAATTAAAAAAATAAATGAATAGGTGAAAATGTTTTTACCCCAAATGATAAAACAATATGGCCAAATCATTCAGAAAATAAAAACTGAAAGAATGGACGACACCATGTATAAACAGTTGGTCCAATCGACCTGTTCCCTGTCCCTCCAACAGTTTTCCTTCTGAACCAGTATCTGGACTTAAACTAATCTCTACCATAAAACGCAATACCCGGCGGGTATAAAAGTTAAACCTCTTCAACAGGTGGTCCAAAATTGCCAGAGATCACAGTTTCATGTTCTGGTGCAACAGACTTGAACTGAATCTTGGTTTTAGGTTAGGTTTTCTTCATTTCAAACTAGTTTGGATCAACAGAATTTCACATTTAACTAGGATTTGAGATCATTAGAGATCATTAAAGTCCAGGTCAATTAATGAATGCACATCTGATTTGTCTCCTTCCAGCTTTAAAAAGGCCAGGACCAGTTGTTTGTACAAGTTCAGAGGTTGAATAAAACAAGTGTTGATGTTTTACTCTCAGATCTCTGGTGTTTGAATTGGAAACTTCCATTATACTGCTGTGGCTCATCTCAGTCGCAGCCTGAGACCGTTCACATTTACACAAATTAACATTTAACTAAACGACATCAGCAGCAAAACAGCAGAGAGAGAGGCTCTCCTGCATCTCTGTTTCTCTAAACTTGTCCTCATTTCTACTCTCTCGCTCCTTCTCTCTCTGCCTTGACTTCAGTCCCTCCTTTCTTCTTTTCCTTCTCCTTCGTCTCCTCCTCCTCCTCCTCCTCCTCCTCCTCCTCCTCACTCTCTCAGTTGTTCTGCCAGAGACACACTGAACCAGATCTGAGGCTTATGTAAGAGCTGGATCATAAATATGGACGACTTACGAAACACAAGACAGGACACAAACACTGAGAGACATGCGCGTGCACACACACACAAATTCCAGTGGACAAATGTTCTCAGAAGAACATAAATCATCACATAAATAACAAACAAACACACACAAATGTGTGGGCTGGTCGAGCCAAGAATCTGCCTGGGGTGACTGGACAAACAAGGACACACTGCCAGCACACACACACACACACACACCGAGACATGTTCCCTGCGTGACTCCTGGAAAACCTGCGCTTTAGTTTTGCTCACAATGAGAATGTGAATGCACGCACACACGTATGCACACACACTGGTGATGAGTTTACTGTCAGTTACAAAAACAACTTACATAAAACCCAACATCAGTTTGCATACATTGATAAACTTCTCTGTGTGTTTCGTACCATTTAACTTCTTCTCCTAGTAAATACCTGTTTACTTCATTCATTTCTCCTGGAGAGAAAAGGAACAAATGAATGACATCAGTGAACACTGAAACTCTGAGCAGACACTCTCGTCCTCTGAGATTGTTGCTAATGCAGTCAATTATTTGAAATCTTCAGTCTGAGTCATAAACATGTTGCTCTTTATTAAACCATAAATGTATTAGTCTACATTATATAAATATATCTATATCAACTGCTGTTTCAGACAAGGGCAATACTCTAAATCGAACATTCACTCAATCACTGCGTCTTCTGTTTGCCCCCCCGCCCGGCTCCACCTTACAGAACAGTTATATAACGATTCCTGAAAATCTCACACACACACACACACACACACACACACACACACACACACACACACACACACACACACACACACACACACACACACACACACACACATACACGCAGTAAGAGACACTGAGGGGGCAGACAGGAAAGAGGAGAGGGAGAGAGAGATGAAAGCGAGGTCGTCGTTCAAAAGGGGGCAGGGGGGGTGCACTTCAGAGCAAGTGGAGGTGCACACATGCACATTAAAAAAAACATGAGAGGTGAGGTGACACACAAACAAGCACACACCATACACGCACGCAGATTCTGGGAAGGAGGACAAGTGTTTCCTCCGCTCAGGTCAAGATGACAGAGACACAGACACAGACAGAGAGAGAGAGAGAGAGGTGGTGCTTTTACGAATGTTATGAAATCTGTTTTTTATCAGCTGTTAAACACACTTTAATTGTATCGTGATCATTTTTGTTGTTTTTAATTTAAAACTTATACTACTTCCTGCAGAACTTCCTGTGTTTAGGTTTCATGGGGACGTGAGACGCAGCGGGACGGCGGGACAGTGGGCGGGGCCGCGAGGAGCATTAACAGCCAGTCTGTGGTGCTACCAGAGAAGTGGATCTGCTGTGCCAGAGATAAGGATGTTGCTCCTGGCTGAGAGAAGAGACCATGTTGAGTGGCTTCTGTTCACGTGGATCAGACATTGTACTCCCGTGTAAATTTGTGTCAGAAGTTAAAGTCGTCTTTTATCACTTATATATCACTTATGTAGTATAAGTGTTAAAGTGCTGCAGTGTCACATTTTTTAGATATTAAAAGCACTAAGTATTGTAAGTAAATGGAAAAGCTAAAAAAAAAAAAAAAGGGCAGTTCAAATTATGATTTTGAACTTTTAGGGTTCCTACACCATTATTAGCATTTTCGGAGAGATGTGTCAGGAAAAAAAGTGCAGCAAAGCACAGATATGTGACAGTCCTACCTAAGTAAAGTACACACTGGTTACTGCGAAAATGATCAGTTTACATGTAAAGTGAGAAGTGAAAAGCAGCAGCGCTCATACTCATCTGCACGAGAGTCACGTCTGCGCTCACACCGGTGTAACTGTTCATCACATCAGTGGTTGATAACGGAGGTGTCATACGGCCATAGTCGGACGTGTTTAGCTACATTTGCTTAGTTTATCCTCCAGCTTCCCACAAACTTTTGTAGGTATACTTTTTCTTTTTACCGTGTCATCATGTGCACTTAGAGAACAAACAGAAGCACAAAGACATGGAGACAGCGTGGGCTGCAACAACAGGTGAAGCCGATCTGTCTGGTCTTGTCCTCGGGCTGTTGAGGCTCAGTGAGTGTTGTTGAAGCTCCTCTTGAGGCTGCGGCTCAGTCTCAAGAGACGGTGGAGCTCAGGTGGGGCAAGTGTGTCTGAGCCCTGAAAGTCGTCATCCGAGTGTTGTTTCTACATGGCTGTTGATAAAAACCAGTGTCAGGGTCACGTGACCCAGCAGGTGTTCACTCGGCAGGGAGAACGAGCTCCAGAAAAACCAGGACCTGAGAACAGAAGCTGCTTGTTGCTCAAGTCCAGTGATGTGAGTGTGCGCAAATAACATGCACAAAGAGAAACACTCCGTCATGAACACATGCAGAGGAGGCGTCGCCTTAAAGTGAAAATTTAAGAGCAGGAGAGGTGATTGTTGCTAGGCGACCAAATCAAACTCAAACACCGTGCTGTGAGTGACGATGAGGAGGAAGCAGGAAGAGAAATAACAAAATAAAGGGAGACCTCTGAATTGTTGGAGCAGATTGTCTGATGATGATGTTCTGAAACGTCAGCAGTGACGGAGGGAACAGCCCCCATCACACACAACTCAGACACATCCAGTGGATTAGATGTGCTGCTCCTCACATGAACAACACAACTTGAAGAATGTGAAACCACCGGGAACAGAGGGGGCTGTGGGGTGAAAGGGGGGTCTGCAACGGCAGAGTGTTTTCTGCAACCACGCGGTTATGTAACCAATAACTACGTATATGTTAAGTGTTTATATAACTCCTCAGACTGAGCTGAGGAACGCAACACCGCAACCATGCAACAGCAGTGTGTGTCTGTGTGTGTTTGAGGCATTCCCTGCGGTGGGAAAAAAAAACAAAAAAAACACTTGGAAACACTGTGAAACTGGCTCTGCATCATGAAGGTACAGGAACAACAGTGTTTGTTTTCTTGGTTCCGAGGACGTGGATGAGTCGGTGATAAGAGGTTTCCAACTGACGGTGATTCAACAGAAACACTTTTTCTTTTCACAGAGGCCAAAAAAAAAAAAGAAGTTCCTCCGTTCCCTCCTTGGAGCTGATGATGAAACATCCTCCCGCCAATTTAAAGCACCAATAACATCTGATGTGCAATGTTCTTCCTGCAACACCTTCCATAATAATCACTGAGACAGAGCTGAGTGTGACCTCTACGGTGGCACAGAGGGCTCAGCTCATCGCATTGTCACAACTTCTAAACTCAAGAAGCAGTGAACTTAGGTGCATCAATTGTTGGGAATGCCTTTTTTTTGAAAAACAAAAAGACGTTTGGAATAGTTTTTGTTTCATGGTGAAACAGGAAACGGTGTCAGTGAGATAAACTTTGAATATGTCAGAAATGTGAGTCTACTGTCACATGAGCTGCAGCCTGACCAGGACTCAGTCACAGGCTCGGAGAAACTTTTATTCACTTTAAATGCATTCTGGAGATGTGGTTTATCTCCATCCATTAATGATGAACTGAGGCCGAAAAGAGGACACACACAGACACATGCACACGCACACACACACAGAGGAAACATGAGATCCTGAGCACTGACCTACATACAGGTCCAGTTCTGTCACTAACTGACGAACACACACTCACACAATCACCCGCTGGTGAAGAGATGCACTGACTGAATGAACTGAGGATCCACTGTTTTCATGTGTGTGTGCGCTTCCTGTCTGGCTTCCTTCACAAGCAAACTCCTCATGTCTAAACTTTCCCTCCTCCTCCCTGTGAAGCACTGACCTACAACATTTTCAAAATAAAACCTCATAGATAAGTGGAATGAAGTGGTGAGTGTGTGTGTCACAGCCTCCTGCTGTCTACGTAAGGAGATTACAGATGACGCTGATATTTACTACAACGCCACGGAGAATCCCATACACACACACTCGCACACGTTATTGAACACAGATGGGGATTCCAGGAAGTGGACAGGAAGCCAGGATTCACCGTAACGCGGTGTTGGATCTGGCTCCTCCTCCCTCTGACGTTTCAGGGGAGAAGAATGTTTTGTTGCTCGGCGTCTGGCGCTGAAAACACGTCTGTTCTCTTGTGGTTATTCAACATGTTTTGGAAAAGTGAAATGGGAATTGCGTAACGAGTGACGAGAGCAAAACAAGAGCCGGACACAAGACATAGATGAAGTTAATGGACGGCAATCACGCGCACACCTGACACATCAGAGGCTATTTGAGGTAGAGGATGTCGCTGATGGACATTTTGACATGGACGCTGAAGGAGCTGGGTATCGAACTCCTGACACCCTACAAATAATAAATCATCAATGAGCCTATAGACTATTAGTGCACACACTGAGCTCTCATCTAAAGACTGGCAGAGTGTCCAGATGAGATTAACTTCTCTGCTGTGACTTTTCAAGATAAAAGCCTATCAGAGAACTTTCTTTCCGAGTCAGATTTATTCCTTTATATTAATTTCACTTAAAAAATTTGTTGATGATGATGGACTCAGCCTCTGTCTCTTTCCTGTTTCTCATCCTCTCTCAACTCCTCCTCCCTCTTTGCCTCACTCATCTCTCAGTCGCTCCGTTCTCTACTCCACTTCCTGTCTTTTCTTACTTGTCTCAGACACGTCTCATTACCTGTCTCCCTTGTCCTCTGCCATAACCCCTCATTTTTCCCCTTCTCTCATTTCACACGTCTCCCCCTCCCCTCCTGCCTTTGTACAGGTACGGGTTTGAGCATGCTCAGTCGACCGCTGTGTCCTCATTGTTACATAACCCCCCCCTCTCCTCTCCTCTCCTCCCTCCTGCTGACGTATGGTTATAAAACACAAAATCATAATAATAATAAAAATAATGATAGACCTCACAGAGCAGGAGGTTTTCTCTCCAGCTGCGTCATCACACGTCAAAACCTTCACGTTGCTCTTTACTGTGATTTTGGTCAGTTAACTGCAATGAGTCTACAAAAGAGCAAGTGGACCAAACACAACACAGCAGCTTCCTGGTCTGTGGCTTCATTGCGTTTTCCACCATTGTTCATGAAAATTGATTAATTGATACAAACCAGATTTCCATCTGTTCTGACCAATTACGGCCAGCTTTCTAACAAGCAGCAGGTTTGATGTGATGACTGATGCAGGAGCCACTGAGGCACTCGTGTTTCACTGCTCCGACTGGTTGACCTGCCATAATGCACTTTTGAAATCAAAAATAAACTGAGAGGCTGCAGAAATGTTAACGGACGTGAACAGGCAAGCTGAAAATAGATGAAGGTTCATCGATCCGATCAGAAAAAACTACTTTTTGGTCCGAGCCCTGAACTGGTTCCTGGCGGCGCCTCCATGAGCCAGAAACAGCTGCTGACTCTGGATGTGACAGAAGAGTCTGAACTCCCTGCTTTCTCATAGAAATACAACATGGTTTGATCGACGTCATTAAACAGAATGTAGAACAAGGTTAGACCTTATCTGAGGAACCAGCAGCTTCTGACTCAGCAAGGTGTTTGTGTGAATATGGGATGGAGGGGGAGAGCGAGGGGGGTTATGGAGGTGGGTCAGTGTGAATAAGGTCAGTGGATTGTGTCAAGAGTTCAGGTCAGAAACCTCTTCTCCTTCATTTCCAGCGTCTCGAAAGGCTACGGTGCATAACACCACAGCCTGCTTTAATAAGAGCGCCACACACGCGCACACATATACACACACAGACACACACACACACAAGTGAAGACTGAAAGTTGGTGTGCGGCAGACAGTCCACCGACGCTGAGGCTGGTCGGACGAGAGGGGACGCTTATGTAACTGCTGCCGCTGGCTGTTATACAACCAGCACGCTCACAAGAACCTCACGTCCTGTACACACACACACACACACACAGCATGCTGCAGGACTCAGACAAACACAAGAGGATCGAGACTTTGAAACACACGCGCAGTGGTACGTACTGTACACTGTGATGAGTGTGTCAGTAAGTACAAGCATGTGCGTGTGTGTCTATGTGTGTGCGCGTGTGCTGTTCAGGAAAGTTCACACTGTTCCTCTTATTTTTACAACTGTTCCAGACGGCAGTGACTGTAAAAACGACATGGATGATTTAAGGTGGACAGACAGGGATGATTTAAGGTGGAAGGACTGATGGACTGACACAGATCGATACATCAATCAGACGGATCGAGAACCTGAAGATTCATTCTGGTCACGCACACCTTCGTGGTTTGATTTCATCCACAGCACACGCACTCCTCCATCCTCCATCCTTCTGCAGCAGCTGACCCCAAACAAGCTGGAGGCCTTACAAATGATTGATTATTGATCAGCGATATCCATGATTCATGTGCCGACAAATCAGAGTTTTGTGGAAAATTGTTTTCCTTCAGGATCAAATTTAACTGGAACTTTCAAAACGTATAAGAGATAAAAAGAGAGATATATGTGGCCAGGTCAATGAGGGAGGAGACCGGACACAAAAATACATTTTAGTAGGATCTTTAATACCCCGACTGCCCTCAACGAGCACAGCATTAATTCTGTAATTTTGAGAGAAATCTTTGTTGTAACAGTCAAATAAAAAATAAAACAAGTTCTTTCTTGTCTCTTCTGAATATCTTCTAAATGTCTCAGTCAAAAACGAGCAAAACCAATGAAACAAAACCAAAACAAATAAAATCAAACACCAACAAACAACAGTAGTGGCCTATTCCTATGTAAACAGGAAATAAAATACATTAGTTAGCATGAATACATTTTTAAGCCACTCTTCTCATGTTATCAAACACATTTTACAGTACACGTCAGGATTTAGCTCAGTAAACTTCATGAGTTAATTGAATAAACACCATGACTTACATTTAATGTACATTTTTATATATCTCTGTGCAAAATATGTTTTTACCATGACCTTTAATGAACTCGTACATACAGAAACCAAAATCATGTGCGCACTTACTCTAGCTTGTAGCTTCCGAGCCTCACCCTGCACCTGGATGCAGCTCACACGCACACATGGCTCTCTGTCTCCCCTCTACATGGGTAACACAACATATAGCTTCATAAACAACATTTTATACCGAAATTGTAACAGTAACTAATATTTCAGTACTTTATGTGCCACTTACGCTGACCCGTGGTCGTCAATGGCGGCTCCCGACCCACTGGACACAATACACAAACCCCGACCGACGAGAAGTAAACACGAGGCTTTCAGTCACACACGCTCGTCAGACGGCTCGGTTACCGGTTCTCTCTAACTCTTTCACTCGGTCACTTATTTCCTCTGTGTTACAGGATTTTACGGTTCACACACTGCACACACTCACACAGACCAGAAACAGACCTCTCCGCCATTGCTCGGGCTAGGAAGACGACGGTTCGCGGGGATTTGCGCGTCTCGTGCGACTTCCTGGTTGTCATGGGATTCTCGACCTGGCTGGCCTTAAAGTGACAGTACACATTCACTAGAGCTCAGCTAACACACAAAACACAGTAACCCCTGTTCACTTGGCTACATTCTCCCCTGCTACAAGTCAACGTCCTCGGTGACTTCTGTATCCATAGCCCCTTTAAGTTGTGATGAATAAAAGACCATGCCAGCTAACACCTGAGACAATAGATCTGGACTAAAGGACACTGCGTTGCATGCAGACTTGGGTAAGTTAAAAGGGTTTCTGTTCTTTCCAGCTGTTGGTCTCTGGCTCCTTCGTGGAGGGGAAATGGGCGTGTCACTACTGACCGATCCCTCCTTTTTCCTCCGGGGAGCAGGCACAGGCCTTTCCTCTGGTTTCTCTGCAGGTGCAGAGGGAGATCCTGACCGTGGATGAGAACAGGGCAGTGATTCCGTTTCCAAGCTCTCCTCAGGTATGTCACTCATCTCCTCTTCACATCCATCCTCATCCATTCTCTCAGTCTCTTCCTGGTATTCCGTCTCATCAATCACTGAATCCACATCCTCAATCTCCTGGGTTGCAACCGGCTCAGCTGCTGGATATGTCACTCTCTCCTCCAAAATGAACTCAGGCTCCATGAACTCCTCCTCTAACTGTTGCCTTGGGGCAGGTTCATCCACAGGAGTGGCTGACTGGCGACGTCGCCTCGGCGCTGCCACAGGACCCACACATGGCCGCAGGTTGGACCTATGCACCCTCTTCACCGGCCCACCCTCGAGAGGCTCCACTGTGAACGTGGTCCCTTGGATCTCCACAACCTTGTACACTGTGGCTGACCAAGCGTCTTGGATCTTGTTCCTGCCTGGTGGACGATGGCGGAGATAGACCAGCTGTCCCACCTCAACATCTGGACAGTGCACACGCTCTTGCTGCTGAGCTAGTCTCTCTTCAGCCTTTCGTTCAGCACATTCTCTTGCTCTGGCATGCGCATCCTGAAGACGCTCCTGGTGTGCAGCCAACCAGTCTGGTTTTTCACTGTTCTCTTGTTCATGGCCCAGCAGTGCATCAATAGGAAGATGAGGATGAACTCCAAACAGCAAATAATAGGGTGAATACCCCGTGGTCGAGTGTGGTGTGACATTGTACGCATACACAAGCTCTGACAGGTGTTCAGGCCAACGCCGCTTCTTTTCAGGGGGAAGTGTACGCAAAAGATCATGCAGAGTGCGATTGAACCTTTCACACTGGGGGTTCCCTTGTGGGTGATGTGGCGTTGTTCTGGTTTTCTTCACTCCATACAATCTGCACAACTCTGCAATCACTGCACTTTCAAAATTCCTGCCCTGATCAGAGTGCAGGCGCTCTGGTACTCCATACTTTAGAAACCACTCTTTCAGGATGACTTTAGCAGTAGTTTCTGCTTTCTGATCACGTGTGGCAAAGGCCTGACTGAACTTAGTAAACACATCTGTCATTACAAGTACATTTTCACGACCATCTGTGGCACGTTCCAGTGTTGTATAATCCATAGCAACCACCTCAAGTGGGCGAGTGGCCAAGAATGGAGTCTGTGGTGCTTGAATCTTTGGCTGTGGCATTTTTGTTAACACACACCTCTGACATCTCTTCACCCACTGCTCAACATCCCCGTACATACCCACCCAAAAACATCTTTGTCTCAACAGGCCCAACGTCCTTTCAATTCCTTGATGTCCCATTTGCTCGTGAACGCTTTTGAGAACCTGCTCCTTGAGACAGTCCGGCAGCAGCAGCTGATGATAGGTTCCAGTGTGAGCATCTTCAATCACTCTGTACAGAAGTCCATCTTTCTCCTGTAGACGCGACCACTGTTTTAACAAAGAGCAGACTGGCTTTGTTAGAGTTTTCTTTTCCTGGTAAGTTGGTTTCCTTTGTTTATCCCAAAACCCTCTCAAAACTCTGAGCGCTGGATCGGACTCTTGGAAGCTCTGGAGCTCTGCTTTGGAATATCCAGGGAGTGTGGGAGTGTTATCCCGGGCCGCACTGTTAGCTCCCGTCTCGCTGACCTCAGCTGCACTTAACTGTCTGAGCTTACAACACTCAACACCTGCTGTCACTAGATCTAAGTCTAGGGCTGTACCTGACCTGAGAGTGTTACATATGGCTACACACCCATCATATTCTGAATCCTCACTATCTGGTTCTGGCTCACCATTTGCTGGTCGCCGAGAAAGGGCATCAGCAGCCGTATTACACCTGCCGGGGCGATACTTTACATCAAAATCAAACACCGCCAACTGAGCAACCCACCGCTGCTGAACGGCTCCTAAACTGGCTGTGGAGAGGTGGCACAGGGGGTTGTTATCGGTGATGATAGTGAACTTTGACCCCAAAAGATAACTCCTAAATTTCTCGGTGACTGCCCACTTTAAGGCTAGGAGTTCAAGCTTCATGCTGCTATAGTTTTGATCGTTCTTTTCTGCCCCTCTGAGCCTCCTACTGGCATAGGCTATAACTGTCCTCCTCCCCCCCTGTTCCTGATACAGAACCGCCCCTAAACCCAGGCTGCTAGCATCTGTCTCTAGTGTAAAAGGGAGAGTGAAATCTGCGTAGCCTAGTGTGGGAGCACTGGTTAGTTTTTCTTTCAAATGCTCAAAAGCTTTTAGACACTCTGGGGTCCATGACGACCTGAACAGCTGATTAGCCCGGACCTGGCTGCTCTCTCTGACACATGCAGTTACAACATCGTGGAGGGGCCCTGCAATCTGTGAAAACCCCTCTATGAACCTCCTATAGTAACTGCAAAACCCCAAAAATGACCTGAGTTCTTTTACAGTGCTGGGGATGGGCCATGACTTGACTGCACTTATCTTTTCTGGATCTGTGTCTATGCCTTGGGCTGAGACCTGGTGGCCAAGGAACCTAACCTCAGGTTGGAGAAAATGGCACTTTTCCACTTTAACTTTCAGACCTGTCTCTTTTAACCTTTTCAGAACAGTCTCAAGTCTCTCCATGTGGTCCTGGAAGGTTGGAGAAAACACAAGCAAGTCATCCAAATAAATCAACACAATCTGGAAGGCTAAATCACTCATCGTGGCCTGCATCAAACGTTGAAACGTTGCAGGGGCGTTACATAGCCCGAATGGCATTCGTAGATACTCGTATAGCCCAAATGGTGTTGTGAACGCCGTCTTGTTTCTGTCTTTCTCATGCATCACAACTTGGTGGTATCCGCTTGCGAGATCGATGGTTGAGAAGAAAGCTGCACCACTCAGGGCATCCAGACTCTCGTCAATGCGTGGAAGTGGAAACGCATCGCGCCTTGTCTTCGCATTCAGCCTCCGGTAATCTACGCACAGCCTCAAACTTCCATCGGGTTTGCGCACGAGAACGATCGGTGAAGCATATGAGCTTGAACTCTCCTGAATCACTCCCTTCCTCAACAGGTCAGAAATGTGCTCTTTAACTTCTTTGTACTGATTAGGCGGTATTCGGCGGTACGGTTGAGAGACTGGTGTTTCATCCAGCAGTGGGATTTCATGTTTCACTTGATCCGTGGATCCCAGATCCTCATCATTAGCTGCGAACACCTCTGCATACTTCATCAAAACTGCCACGAGCTCTTTCTGTTGCTCTGTTGTGCCACCTAAGTGCAAGCGGTCAAGTAAAGTCTGTGCGTCACTGTCAGATCCCTGATCATCTTTCCGGTTAACTACCACTTCCTCATGATTAGCAGAGATACGCTGAAACTTTACTTCATAGGGATCACCCTCAACACACTGACACTGGCTAAGAACACCAAGCCTAGTCTTTGGCGAGAGCCAGACATCTTCTGGTGAAAAGTTGATTACTTGAACTGGAAAAATGTGATTGTTGGATGTTATCACTGTAGGAACAACTATCAACCCACCAGGCAGTGGAACGTTCCCCGGTTCAAACAACGTGACACCCCCACCCTCTGTCTGGTTTTTACGGCCTCGTACATGGACGGTGGAGACGGATGAAGCAGGTACGTGTACTTTGTTTTTGCTAGCTACACGAGCCACAGACATCTTCTCAATGAGCTCTGCCTCTTGCACCCGGTTGAAGGCTTCTCTCCAAACAGAGTCCAGCTGTCGAGTTGTGTCAAACTCTGAAAGCATTAACTGCCTGCACCGTTTAGCAATGTTCATTCCAATGATGCCAGGTAGAGGAGAGTCCGGTTCGTTTGTGTCATCGTCTTTGATTATGAGAAAGCCACATTCTGGGATGGTGAGTCCAGCTACCTGTATGTCAAGCTCAACATAGCCTAAGTATGGCAGCGGTAACTTGTTTGCAGCTGTTAGTTTAAGCCATTTTGCAGTGCAGTGCATGTCATCTTCTTCTCCATGGAGATGGTCTCTGAAGAAACTTTCTGTCAAAGTGCTAACATTACTTCCTGTGTCTAACAGGCATCTCAGAGGGACACTATCTATCTGAATGTCTACCTCGGGGCACTCACCTACAGCATTTTTGAAAAAACGCTCCTTGGTTAAAGTGTCTGCTGAGCCTTCTGACTTGCCTCGCATTGCTCGGCTCATAGCAATGGAGGGATCTCGTTTCCCTGTGTTGCAGAAGTGGTAACACTAGGCTTGCTCTCTGATTTACGTGGTGTAGTGCAATGTCTAGCGATATGCCCCACCCCTTCACAGCGTAAACAGATTGGCTGACCATCGCTTGTGTACTTAGGCTGAACTTTGGGTCTACTACCTCTACTACCAGCACCGGAACTGAGATTCTGGGTAGTGAGCTCACGAACTGCATTTGTTAACTCCCCAATAGCTTTACCCTGCTGTGCGATTATCTTCACTACCTCCTGTAATGTCAGTCTCAAGTCAGTTGGTGAGTCAGTGTTCTGTTCTGTCATCTCACTGGGGCTAGCGCCAACGAGGTTTCTACTTCGCGCTACATTTGAGCCTCGAGGACGGTCTTCCAGAGCCCACATGATCGCTTCTTCACGGACGTCAAACAAATTAGAGCGAGGTTTCTCTCTAACGAGTCTTCGGAGTTCGCGTCGGAGGGCGGAGTCGCGCACACCTTCAATGAACTGGTCTCTAAGTGCTAACTGCGCGTCAGCTACTGCATCAGCGGACTGTTGAAGGGCGGAGTTAAGCAGCTGTGAGAGTGCATGGGAGTAATCTCTTAGGTCCTCTCCCTCTAACTGTCTACGGGCATAGAACGCATGCAACAGTTGTGGGGTACTGCGCTTTTCCCTGAAGGCTCCCCTAAGGCACATGAAGAGGTCACTTGGTTCCCACACCTGTCCCCCCATGCACAACTTGACTTCTTCTAAGGCTGAACCCCTTAACAGTGAAAGGACAAAATCTGCTTGATCCTGATTGCGGAGACCCCTTGCTCTCATTGCCCTCTCTACCTCCTCTATGAACTCATCTACAGTGTAAACATCTTTACCTGGTTCACCACTAAATGGTACAATGTGTTTTTCTCTTGGAATGTAAACAATAGATCTTGTTTGAACATCACCCAAATTAGCAATGCTGGACAAAACTTCATCATGTTTTTTACTTAATTCCAGGACTTGTGACTGCAGCTGCTCTACCAAAGGGTTACCTTCATCACCCTGCACAGAAGCAGTGGCGCTGTCCATCTCCTCGTCGCTGGACGCTCCAGGAGCAGCCGCTCCCTTGTCTTCTGCCGACATTTTGAAAAGTCTTATTGTGTCTTTATTGCAGGAAAATAACACAGTTCAAGTTCAATGTCTCTCAGTCCAAGTCTCTGAGACGGGGACACCGGACGATCAGCTCCTCCAGCGATCCACGCCAGCGATGCAGACGCTCCTCTCGTCCTAGATCACCAGCCCGCACAGCAACTTCAGGAAAACCACACGCTGGTCCAGTCTTCACCACTACTGTTGTTTGTTTGCTCTATGTAGTTTCTCTATCTGACTAAAATCTCAAAATTAAACAGGGTATCCCACTTCTGACACCAATTAGTGTGGCCAGGTCAATGAGGGAGGAGACCGGACACAAAAATACATTTTAGTAGGATCTTTAATACCCCGACTGCCCTCAACGAGCACAGCATTAATTCTGTAATTTTGAGAGAAATCTTTGTTGTAACAGTCAAATAAAAAATAAAACAAGTTCTTTCTTGTCTCTTCTGAATATCTTCTAAATGTCTCAGTCAAAAACGAGCAAAACCAATGAAACAAAACCAAAACAAATAAAATCAAACACCAACAAACAACAGTAGTGGCCTATTCCTATGTAAACAGGAAATAAAATACATTAGTTAGCATGAATACATTTTTAAGCCACTCTTCTCATGTTATCAAACACATTTTACAGTACACGTCAGGATTTAGCTCAGTAAACTTCATGAGTTAATTGAATAAACACCATGACTTACATTTAATGTACATTTTTATATATCTCTGTGCAAAATATGTTTTTACCATGACCTTTAATGAACTCGTACATACAGAAACCAAAATCATGTGCGCACTTACTCTAGCTTGTAGCTTCCGAGCCTCACCCTGCACCTGGATGCAGCTCACACGCACACATGGCTCTCTGTCTCCCCTCTACATGGGTAACACAACATATAGCTTCATAAACAACATTTTATACCGAAATTGTAACAGTAACTAATATTTCAGTACTTTATGTGCCACTTACGCTGACCCGTGGTCGTCAATGGCGGCTCCCGACCCACTGGACACAATACACAAACCCCGACCGACGAGAAGTAAACACGAGGCTTTCAGTCACACACGCTCGTCAGACGGCTCGGTTACCGGTTCTCTCTAACTCTTTCACTCGGTCACTTATTTCCTCTGTGTTACAGGATTTTACGGTTCACACACTGCACACACTCACACAGACCAGAAACAGACCTCTCCGCCATTGCTCGGGCTAGGAGGACGACGGTTCGCGGGGATTTGCGCGTCTCGTGCGACTTCCTGGTTGTCATGGGATTCTCGACCTGGCTGGCCTTAAAGTGACAGTACACATTCACTAGAGCTCAGCTAACACACAAAACACAGTAACCCCTGTTCACTTGGCTACATATATAAAAAAAAACACCTCTCTTATATAACAGACTGCCCTGAATGAGTTATTAAGGCTGCTTTATTAGAGTGAGGCAGATAAGTTATGAAATCCCCCCTCTGGCTGTGTGTGTAGGTGTGTAGGTGTGTGTGTGTGAGAGAGAAAGAGGCGCAAACAGTGAGGAGACAATGACAGTGTGATGGAGACAGAGAGAGAGAGCGGTGGTGGAACAAGTAGTTTGTAGGCCAGTGTGTCACTGCTGCTGAGGAGGAGGACACACACACACACACACAATGGTCGTCCTACAGCCTGTTACATAAACTCTCTCTCACCTACACAGACTGAACCGTCTCTCTGGTTCCGACTGGTCACTGAGTCTGGGCCGCTGCTGGACCCGGCTGATTTCTAACTGTCATGTAGATGTGACGACCAGGCGTCGGCGATTCAGACGGCAGCATGAATCGTGTTCAAGCCAGCAAGTGATTGAACAATCAGTGTGTGTTTGTGTCTTTAAAGCGCTGAAATAACAAACACACGAAGAGCAGGAAACATTTCACCTCACAGGAGAAACAGAGGAGTTGTGTGTATGCGCTCAAAACTCATTGAAACCAGCACAAGGCACAAACTTTAGAAAGATCTTCATCAATTTAACAACTTGTGCTGCAAAAAGTCACACAAAACGGAGGGACATAAAACCTTGACGGACCAGTTGGGACGTTTTTTTCCCTGTTTGAAAATACGCTGAGTTTGTTTGGTTAATTATAACACCAGTTTCACATGATTTAGATAACATTGCTTTTATGCACTGTTAGTCTTTCGCCAGGTCCATGCCTTTTTTGTGTCCCCAGTTTTGTTTTATTGTGAATTTTTGCAGCACATGCGTTCAAGTTGTTCAAAAATTTGTGGCACGTTTGCATGTGTGCGAGGTGAGCCCTCGGGGCCACTGCTCTCTGACGTCGGCCTGTTTGGTAAGAGGTCGGTTTAGGTGTCAATATCAATGAGCTGCATTCAAAGATTATGAACGTGTTACTATTTGATTTTTGCTCAACATCATTTCAGAAACTTCTGGAACACGTGGTTCATTGTGATGAAAAGATCCAGGAGACTCTGGTTGTCATCCTGTAAAATAATGTGACCACCTGCGGCCTGATCCTTTCACTGACCGTCCTCATCAGGACTTAGAGTTGCTGCTGACAATCGACCACAGACGAAGAGAGGGAGTTTAAAATAAACTAAAGGAGTGACTCAAGAGAGATCCTCTCTGAGCAGCGACGAGATGAACAAAGGGAAAAAAGAGAGAAGCCGACAGAGCGAGAGAAGTTAAAAGAGGAGATTTACACGGATGAGAACAAAGGTCTGGAGCAGGAAGCAGAGAGATCAGAGCCATGTGGTCCGTTCAGCCGAGCCCACATCCTCCTCACTGTGGCGTTATGAAAGCAGCCAGGCTACACGTGCTACCGGCTCTGGCCCCGACCTGGGCCGAGTCTGAATAGGACAGGTTGTTCCTGCATCCTTAAAAACCAGCTCTTTCCTGTCGTGACGTCACTTTTACTTCTCCTTTGACGGACAGAGTGTACTCACAGGTGTGTGTGCGTGCAAACACACACACACACACACACACACTCGCCCATACACAACCTCCATGAAGGATGCGAGGGAGAACAGTGTGTTCTTTCTTTCAGCCTCCGCATGCCACTTTGACGAGACAGCGAGTGTCTTGCTCAGAGGAATCTCCAGCATGTGGACGTCACTTATTCCTCCATGTCAAGGTCTCAACACATTTAAACGGCAACACAAACACAACCCAACACGGCCGAGGACTCATTCCTCCAACGCTCGATTCACAGATCCTCAGCCATGAGCCCATGATCTCCTCACACTTGTTTCTGTTTTAACTTAACTCAAATCAATCTAATTCGATCAAACTGATCTCAGATCAACAGTGACCAAAGAGTCAGAACAGAGAAGTGGTTTTCATTGTCTGGTGAAGTTAAAGCCTCTTGTGGCTTTAATTTAAAACATTTAAAATCCATGTAATTGTCAACATCACATCTCTAAGTCCTTCTTCTTCTTCTTCTTTTTTATTATAATTTAGTGTAAAAAAAACAACACCTAGATCAGACAATGTGCTGAATATACATTGTACAATGACAGTGATGTAATATTATTATGTTAACAGCTCAGCAAACATGACATCCTGTGTTGTTTTAAATGAATGTCAGTAAATGTACTTTTCCTTGATGCAGTTTTAAAAAGCTCAGTTAACAACAGAATCACTATGAACTAAATTTTCTCACGTCACGTCTGCTCAGACGAGCTGCAGACTCTGGCTCCGCCCACTGCCGCGCGTGCGTTTACCCCCCTAACCCACTGGTCTGATGAACCATATGTTTTTCTGCCTCCACATGCTCACACTTCCAGCATGGCCTAGTCCTGCCCGCAGCCACCAATCACGTGCCAGCATTGGTTTAGGTAACCGTAGAAACAACCAATGGGGGGGGACAGGACTGTGACGACAACACGAGAGGAGGGCGGCCAGCAAGCGTGGGGAAGAGAAGACCCACAGCTCGGGGACCGAGGGAGGATGGAGAGCAGGTAAGGTGGAATAGGTGAAATAAATGAAAGAAGTGGAGGAGGAGAAGAAAAGAGAGACTGAAACCTGAGGAGATACAGAGAGCAAGAGAGAGAGATAGAGAAAGAGAGACAGCAGAGGAAGGTATGGATCCAGTGTTACACAACAGCGTTAAGTAACTTCACAAGGCTCAAACAAAAGCAGCCACACACTCATTACTGAAACATCTCCTCTCCATCAGCTTTCTCCTCCTGGCCCTGAACATCTCACCACATCAACCATCTGCAGTTTCTGCCACTGTCCTTCAAAGGTATCGCCCTCCGAGCCCCCTCCCCTCCCCTCCCCTCCCTCCAGGTGTGGGTCTCAGGTGGTCAGGGTGGTGGCGGTGATGTCACGTACCTGCAAATGACTCTGATTCGTCCAGGAGCAACATGGCTATGGAGCAAAGAGAAGAGCTGGGCTCCTCCGAGACCCTTGTCCTCTCCTCTGTCCTGTCTCGGTCTCTAAACTCTCTGTCAAACTCTGCAAGCCTCCTCCTCTGCTGGCGTGGACAGGCTTGGCGTGGACAGGAGGTGGACGTCTCCTCTTCCTCTGCGGTTATTCTACTGCCTTAGTGACTCAGTGACTCAAATCGCAGGACGACCGGTCTCCGCGCTGCTCTCCACTCTGTAACAGTGTGAATGTGAGGCAGCAGCAGCAGGCAGGAGGCTGCCAGCTGAAAAACTTACATAACCCTCATGCTGGAGCCGGGGCCCCGCTGAGGGGGGACTCCAACGGACGGCTCAGCTCCTCCATCGCTCCCCAACCCCCGCCCAAAAAAAAAAGGAGAAACCACTCCTCCATAACACAGTGAGGAACACGGAGCATGCACGGAAGCGGCCGCCCACTCCACCTCAAACACTCCGTCTGTCTCTGTGTTTGGAAGAAATAAAAAGTGATACAGAGAATCTGAAACTAAACGGACGCAATCACCTCAACGACGCCAACACAATAATACATGGGCATGAATACAACCATTGCAACCTGCAGCTTCTCCTCTCCAAACTCATCTCAGAACATTTCAAAATGAAAGTCCTACAGTCAGAGACCCACTGACCCTGAGAGCTCATCAACGTCTGAAATACCAACAAGCATGTAAACTCACATGATGCATGATCCATGAAAAATCCTCGCACATGAGGCAAAGTAAATCTTAATCCTCACACAAACACATACTAACAGACACACTCTCTCACACACACACAGACACTGAAGTTATTAAACAAAGGCTCAATTTAAACAGGTAATTTAAGTCCAGCTGCTACAGTATGTCTTGGATTCAGCAGCAAATCTCTGTCAGAAAGAACTTTTTCAGACTTCTACTTTGTCAAAGTTCTGTGTGGCAAAACTCGCCAGTGTTGCGTTAACTGTGCAATAGTTAAAAGTGAGAGCTGTGGAACAAGCAGAGCAGCTTTCTAAGTGAAAATTAATCCATTTATAGAAAGCACAAAGAGTCCGGAAGCACATTTGTTTAAACTTGTGTGGTTGATTCTGACAATTTGTTTCAGTGAGGAGGAAACTCAGAGGAAACACCTTCCCCTGGATTACACAGCTCATTACCTTGAGGCTGGAGGCAACTTTTACTCACAAACACTAGTTATGAATGGGTTAGGTTTAGAGAAGAGGTTAAACTAAACTCAGGCAAAAAGTAAACCAAAATGAAACAAAGAACTCGCAAACAAAAACATGTAGATCATCATGAGAGTACGACCCATGTATTTATTTCATAATGAGCCTTATGAAACCTCTGAGCGGCCCGGTCACAGACTTGGCACTGCAGCACATGTAGGTCAGTGTGATAGAAGCGGCTACCCGCCCCCACCCAGCGGCTGCAGACACGCACTGATCCACAGACAGAGGTTCAACACACTCATTGATGAATGAGAAACAAAGAGATTGAGACTCACCCATGTCATGTGCTGCAGTCTTTTACTCTCAGTCCATGCTGCTGCTGCTGCTGCTGCTGCTCCAACACTTTCACTCTGACAAACTTCCTCCAGCTGCTGAAAGCTCGTCCTTCATCCTGCTCACACACCTCACCCTGTCCGTCTGAACTAGCCCCGTAAACCGTGTGTGTGTCTGTGCGTGTGTGTGAGAGGGTGTGAAGCTCTCAGCCTCGTCTCGCAGCTCTCACTGGCTCCACTGAGACAGAAGGCCATCGGGACAATTACAAAACAATGAGTCGCTGAAAGCTGCCCCGTGCTGCCGTGTGTAGGTAGCCCCCCCCCGCCCTACCCAACCTTCTCAACCGCTTGTGCTGCCTTTCCTGTCTACATCCTCCTCCCCCTCCCTCCCTCACTCTCCTTCTCCCCTCCCCCAACTCGGCCAACTGACACAGGAGTGAGTGTGATGTCAGAAGGCCCCGCCCACCCCGGAGAGGCTGCCTTAGGTAACAGGGGTAATAGGGTTCAACCAGGAAAAGACTGAACAGACAAGAAAGAAGGAGAGACAACAAAATAGTTTGTTGTCTGTTTGTTTCCTGCGGCTTTAACTTTGTGTATTATTTATATGTATATATGTTACAGTGGGACATACATTTTCTTTTAGCGACTTAATGTATACTGAGTTATCTTTACCTAGGCCTATATTGTTTTATCTCTTTAATTTCCCCCTGGCCACCAACAAACTATGTGTTTCTGATCTTAACTACTGTAATATACAATCCTAACTCATCAACTGATGTGCAAATATGAAATGACTTTACTGCATATGAACATTTACATGAATTTAATACAGTGTGCATTTGATCATGATATACATGCACATATGTAATACGGCAATATCAAAGCTATTACAAAGGATTAGTACGGACTCGTATGTTTGCTGTTTAACATGTTATATACAAATTTATCCATTCCAAATATATCTTATAATACAGAAAATTAGTTTCATTTTCAACAAGATAATCTACACATTAAACATTCTATTTGACATGTTTTTTTTGTAATAATGGGGGTAATTCATACCTTACTACATTATTTTGGAACCTAATTTATATTTTGCATCTATTTTTGTTGGCATTTGTAAATCTAGAAGATGACTATGTTCTGTGATGGGGCCTGTATCGACCAATTAGACCCCAGTGATTGTGCACTGGGGATGAAGCCATGAGACAGAGGACGACTGCAGCTGATCAACAGACGAGGAAGAGAAGACAGAAAATGAAGGAGAGGAAGGAAGGAGGTGACTATAAAGTCGTGAGCTACAACTTTCTGGTTGAAAAAAATTCTCATTTGGCTTTGCATAACGAGATCACACATCACGAAGACCGATAAACAGGCTGTAAACACCCTCACCGCATCAGATGGTAAATCTTAGCAACACATAAAAACACAAACCATCAGCAGAGAAGACGAGGAGATGAACTTGTGGAGCAATCGAGTCAGCATGATAAAAATCATTTTGTGATTATATGTACAGATATCTGATCTGATCTGCTTCATTTTCTCTAAAATAACTTTAAAATTGACAATGTGTTGTTTGTTGGGTCTTAAACCAAACAAATGTGTCCCTTTTTGTCTTAAGAAAATAATTTGTTTGTTGTGTTACTGTATCAACACAGGCCTTTGCAGCGCTGACAATGCACATCAACGTGGTGACACATTTCACCTTTATAAAAAAAAAGACTGTAGCTCCTGGGATTTGCATGTGGCCATGGCGATGTTAATTACTATGTGATTAGCTGTGCAGCCGTAGGAGCGATGTAGTGCAAACACACAGGAGCTGAATGAGGTGGAAGGGAAGAGGCTGTCCTGTCTCAAAACAACCTGTGAACCCAAAGACCCTTTAAAGCCACACACACACACAGAGGTGGAAGGTGAGTGCATGGTGTCACATGACTACAAACACTAACCCACATTGCTCCTGGGCCTGAGGGGGGAGGGGTAGAGAGATCAATAGTGAGGTGGGGGAGGAGATGGCAGCAATGTGAGGTGGAGGGCTGCCTAGTAACATATAAATTCACACCACACACATTCACCTTTGCCACAGTACCACAGTTGTGGTATTTGGCCACGCCTCCTGTGAGGAGAGAAACCAGCTGCATTTCACTGTTTACATAACCTGGATTGACCAATGGGGGAGATACAGAGGGCGAGAGGAGGGGCAAGGCAATATGGCATTATCTTTTTATTTTGGATATATCCTGCTGAAGTCTGAAGGGAAAGTTCAGGAGCCTGCTCAACAAAACACCTTTAAGTGTGAGATTTAAGCTGTCACACTTTTAACCTAATCCTGGTTTAAGTTGAACTTTTGTTGCACCAAACCAGTTCAAAATGAAAGATATCCCTGAAAGATCTCACTTTCAGCGAAGTTGCTGTGGTACATTTCTCGACTCATATTCAACATTTGCAAAACAGTAAGTGCATTCCTCAAAACAATTTGTACAAATAGCGAAACACCATGGATTACCTGCAAAAGACGGTTTCTTGCTCCTTAGTTCATCTCTCAAAAGTAAATCTGTGTCCCTCAACGTGTCAGAGAATCAAAATGACAAGTCCTCCTGTTATTGTGTACGGATAAGACAGTCAATTTGCTTGGTCATGTTGTCAATATAACAGTGTACTGTGGAGGGATGTTCTGATGTAAACTACGGCTAAAGTTTTGATGACAATTATTGTAAATTGTAAGTTACACCTAAGTGTATGTGGGAGATTGATTGCAAGAGACTGGACAAGATTCAATTGACGAATTTACGCTTTTACTGTTTACCAATGCAGGACAGATTTAGAAAAAAAAGTCGAAGGGAAATGTATAGAAATTTGCTTATTCATGACTTAGGTGATGAACTAATGCCTAAATGTTGTGGGGTGAGACTATTTAGAGACCGATTATACATTTTGATCAACATGACATAAGCAGTTGATAATAAATAAATATCTCTCTCTCTCTCTCTCTCTCTCTCTCTCTCTCTCTCTCTCTCTCTCTCTCTCTCTCTCTCTCTCTCTCTCTCTCTCTCTCTCTCTCTCTCTCTCTCTCTTCCTCTCTCTCTCTCTCTCTCTCTCTCTCTCTCTCTGTCTCTCTCTCGAAGTCAGCTGAGATAGGCTCCAGCTCACCCGTGACCTCTCTCTCTAAGGATAAATATATATATATATATAGATAATGGATAAACAGCAGAGAATTGTGCAAAATGATTTGAATGGATGTTTCAAAGCATTTGCAACTTGTTCAAAGAAATGAGAAACTACTTTTTTGATGTGCACAAGTGACACAGTGTTCTGATCTGAGAAATGTACCAAAGCGACTGAGAAAAACTGTAACATCTCTTAACCAAGATTCATTTCAAGTGCGTTGCATCTGTGATCTTAAACTTTAAACCTTCAGCTGAGGATGTTCAACTTTACGACGGCTGTGTTCTTGAGATGTTTGACCAAAATCTGTTTCAGTTTTTTTGTCTTCAACTTTTTCCAACAAGATTTAAACGGAGTGACTCTTTTCTTTCTCACTTTGTGGTTTTCTTTGCTTTTTTTATGAACTTTTTTCAAAGCAAGTTTTTCAATGGAGCAAAATTTTGCGCTCCTCTGCCAAAACATCAGGATAATCTGAGGTTAACCTAGTATTTCTCAGCAAGGTATAGCAACAATGTGATGTTTTGTTTTGCAAAAGCAGCCGTGAACAGTTCACAGTTAACAGTCGTGGATTAAAGGGGATTCTCCGATCCGATCACCATCAGTGTACAAATACACGGTATCGGTGACATCACTATGGCATTGACTCGTAATAACTTCAAATCAAGTCGACGAGTGTAAACTGATCTGAAATTCGCTCACACACACACACACACACACACATACACATTGCATGCACGCTCACACGCACATATGCACAGCGGGACCTGGCAGTTCTCTCCATCAGTATGTAGACCAGCTGGTGTTACTGTATCACCTCCTACACTTTGTGCAGCCCTGAATCAGGTCATGCACACACGTGCGCGCGCACACACACACACACACACACACACACAATTAGAACATAATTTCATAACAACTCAGTTCCTGTCTCAGCCTCTTCTGCTAGAATTGATCTTCATATCCCACTGAACCCAAACAGCTGTAACACAAGTGGCGATGTTTTAATTAACTCTCTACATGCTGCACTCAGACCTGTTAGCTTCTTTTTTGCAGTGCTCTGCTTCTTCCCTGCTGCTCAGCAAACTGACAGTTGGTGCGTCCACACCGCTATGTTTGTCTCTTTTGCTGCGTTTTCTCCTCTGTCCACACAACTACAGAGTTTTAGAGCCTGAAATCAGACTATTGTGGAATCACGGCTGCATCTGCTTTATGTTTGGATACTCTGGTGGTGTTTTTTAGTCTGGACGGGAGGAAACGTAGACTTGCGTGAACCATGATGCAACGCCCACTCAAGTGTCTCTGACCTTGTTGTCTCTGCTGCAGCTGCTTTTAAGTTAAATTGTGTAGTTTAACTCTGAAGCTCTTTGATGTTCCTTCTTCAAAGGTTTTTCTTAGCAGCTTACCAACTGCAGAGAGACAATCTACTTCCTGTTCACTTTGGCTTGGAATTGCTCAGTGAAACTGATTGCTCAGATGAGGTGTGCAATCTGGACACAGATCTCATTTGTTTCGAAATGAAAACGTGGTGTCTAGTATGTTGACTGCAACAGGATCAATACCGTCAATACTTGAACCTGGTTATACCTTGTTTATACTTACTATACATGTATACATCTCCCATAACAGAACCTGTTTGATCCAGAAACTCTAATTAATGAAATATGATCACTCACTCAGTGACAGGCCAGGTGATCGCCCTGACCCTATAGTTGTGGTTAATGCTCACTGTGCTATTATCCTTCTGTAAATGGCCAGTTTCACTTGATTTCATCAGTCTACTGAGGGTTTAGATGCCAATTATCAGCTCCTTGAAAAACTGAATTACCTGTACAGTTGATTAAAAGCAACTAACTTATTGTGATTATAGTTTCATTTTGATGAATGTAACTCCACCTGTGTTTGGACTCCGTCTCTTCAGTCTGTTGATCTGAGCTTGACCTACTGAAATAGCAGCAGCTGCTGGGTCGAAGCTAAAAGCTGCAGCAGGTGATAATTCTACCGCTGACCTTTTTTCACTTCACACACTCTACTCGAGGTTTTAATCAAAGCTGTCGTCCTTAGATAAAACAGAACATAATCCTGCAGCGGCTGCTCATTTCTGTTCAGAAGAGAAAAAACATAACATTAATAATCTGCAGGTTCTGCACAAGGCTGATGCCGGACAGTTGGTGAGGAATATCTCGGGGAAATTGATCTCTCGAGTGTTTCTGTTAATAATGCTGGGACCCTGCAGGTTTGCACAAGGCTAAAGCAGATTTAACATGCTTGGTGCAGAGGTCTCAGCAGGACCAATAGATCTTAACAAGAGCATCTTAACATGTTAAGAGATGATCTTGTGATATAATGATTAGTACTGTATGTCGTCATCCCACCAGGTCGGATACGCCACCTTGCTTACTTTAAATTGACAGTTGATATTAAATATGAAATATTTGATGCTAGTGGTTCAAAACCAACAGCTGATATGTTTCTGGTGATGTTGGTACCTTTGCTATATTTATCTCACATGATTTGAGCTTCTGTATGTACGTATATTCTAAGAGTTTAACGACAACTCGCATTCACCCATTCACACACTGATGATTCAACAGGGTTATTTGGGAATCAGTTTGCCCACACACACGTTAACGTGTAGTAGCCTAGAGTGTTTCTCAGCCCTGGGGTCGGGATGCCACGTGGGGTTGCCTGGAATTCAAATGGGGTCACCTGAAATGGCTAGTAATTGATTAAAGAAATTAAAATTATAATTAAAAACACCACACACAATCTTAAAGGCGTACAGAAATGGCAGTTTGCCCCGTTTGTCGCACCGAGCTGTCACAAGCTGCAACACGACTTTACCTGAGTGAGGAAAACTGATTTGATGGGTCGTTATTGAGCGGGCGAGATATCCAAAGCTTGGGGCGAGTCCGAGCTCCGTGTGTGTGTGCGTGTTTCAGACGTTTGAATGACGGATGACACAGATCCAATATCAGTGGCTTTTTGAATCGTGTACAGGCTGACGTATAATCCGTGCGCCTGCATTGTCCAATGTGAAACAAAAAACCACACTTTCATCCCGGATTTACTCAAAAATAGAATTTTGCACAAAGTTTGGCCTACATCGTCTGTTAGATGAGTTTTTACACTAATTTTATAACCCAGAGTGGCTCAAATTCAGTTTTCTTTTCTGTACACCTTTAAACAATATTCTATACTTTCATTTAAATTGAAAAATCAAATAAAGTTCAAATAAAATGCAGCATACAATATAAAAATCTCTGAGCTGGTGCATCTTGATTGACAGAGATGCGGGTCGCCAGAAATTTGTGATGTCAAAATGGGGTCACCAGCCAAAAAAGGTTGGGAACCAGAGGGGCCAGGGATCGAATCACCAGGTGAGTGGATGATCCAGAACCGGCCCGGCGCACAGGTGTATGTGCACCGGCCCGGTTCTGGTTCTGACAGGTGATGCGTGACGATGAAAGCAGCAGGTGTCTTCATGTCTGTGGGAGGAAACATGTTTACTTGTTTTTCTTCAGTGTGAGCTCTGCTTACCCAACGCCCCCACACAGGCAGGGGAGCAACAGGCTAATTAACAGACTATTACTCTGCTGCTCTCTGGAGTCGCTGTGTGTGTGTGTGTGTGTGTGTGTGTGTGTGTGTGTTATGAAAGATGTGACTAAACCTTCTGACTGCCTCATCTGAGCTGCAGAGGGCCAATAACATGCAGCACACTCCCCTCAATCTGTTCACACAGAGACTCACACCCACCCACGCACGCATTAAAAACCCTGAGGTACACATGCACGCACGCACACACACACACCTGACCCAGAACATCCCAGCACCACTGTGATACTGAAGAGGGTGGTTTTATTTTAGGAGACTGGTCCCACCTCCCTACTTCATTACTCATTGTCACTGTTTGAAAAATGGCCTTGCTTCTTCTCTCTCACACACACACACACACACACACACACACACACACACACACACACACACACACACACACACACACACACACACACACACACACACACACACACACACACACACACACACACACACACACACACACACACACACACACACACACACACACACACACACACACACACACACACACACACACACACACACACACACACACACACACACACACACACACACACTAACTGGTTAAGATTCATGCTTTCTGACCGTTTAACTGGAAAAACATAACATTGGTTTGAAGTGAGCATGTAATAATAATAATTACTGTATTCGTGCATTCAAACATTATAAGAGACTACAGGCTTATAACAGAAAAAATGAGGTTTTAAGTGAGATTTGGGGCAACTGAGAAAGCATGGGCTTCCCTGGCCTTTAGCCTGGTCCTACAGACAACAAGACGTGAGTAGCATCCAGCTGCAGTCTTGTAGAAGGCAGCGTAATGGAAACGACGAGATGCGTGGCCAGACATCAAACACATTAAACCAGAAGAAGAAGAGGATCCTATATGTAAACATGTCTGTACTGTCTAGAAGGTAAACGTGTGGAAAATCTGACTGTTTAATCTGTTAAGCCTACAAAGAGGGAAGGATGGAGTGATTTGACAGTAGGCTAGTGACGCATGTCTACATTCATCATAATGAGAGGAAGTAGCTAGATATTAATATGAAAAATCAAGAGTTTCAAGACAACAAGACATTAGAGTCTTATGTGACAACTTTTTCCAAACATGTTTTCTTAAAATATCTGAATACAGCAACAGAACGTGTCCGTGTCATCTCCCACATGTGTGTGTGTGTGTGTGTGTGTGTGTGTGTGTGTGTGTGTTTTGTTGCCTATGTACAAGTGTTAAACATGCTGCCAGTGGTCACCATGACAACTCCAACCTTCTCCATAGTGAATGATAATCATACTACTGATTATCATTACTATCATCAAACCTTGTAGAAGTGAACTTACCTTCAACTGAAAAAGAATATCTATATATAGCCTTTATCAAAACAAGAAAAATATTTTCTTAGCATCAGAAGAACGAAGCAGTGATTTGTTACTGCAACCGGTGATACTAATATTTGTTATTTTAACTAAATTTTAACTGGAATTTATATGTGGATAAACTGACTTGTTATTCTGTTTGGGACAACTGTGTCACATGAATATTAAACTTTCTTTGTTCTCGTAATGTGACAAGGTGAAGAACAGGAAAAACTCAATTCAGGATGAGGTTTGAGTTACAGAAGATTTAAATAAAAAACATGGATGAATGTGAATCTGTGAGAGGTGGAAGAGAAAATGGAGTAAAAGGATAGAGGGGTTGGGTGGGGAGAGTGGGGGTTAACCTGGAGGAGGAAACTGTCACAACTCTGAGGGTGCTGGCGTCCTGGTGACGGTTGTTATAGCAACAGAGGGATAGACGCAAGAAACAGCAGGGGGGTGATGATGTCTCAGGAGCAAAATAGAGTGACAAAGTGAGGAAGACAAACATGGAAATGTGTTTTTTTTGTTCACTTCATGTTTATCTTCTTGTGTCTCAGTCTGAACTGTGACTGATCAATAAAACCCAAGGTTCCAATCAATCAATCGATACCTGCTACAGGGGCTGGTAACGACCCTACAGAGACTCTGGGTTCAAACAACCTTTTAAAAAAAGCAACAAGACAACAGAACCAATTTTAACTTCCAGTGACATAATGTAGGAAAAGAAATGAATATTTTCAAAAGTAAAATCGCCAAAAAGAAAAAAATGATAATATAATAATATAAAATATAATAAGACTTCACATATTCTACTTTAATGCAAAGCTGCTAGATACCAAAAGCTTGAGCATGAACTGTCATTTAAGATGAATTAAAATTAAATGCTTCAAAATAGAATAGACACTATATAGACACTATGGATATATTACTGGATATAGATTTACAGGTAACAGGTGTGAGTCTACAGCCTTTTGTGTTAGGATAGAGATCAATCTATTGATCTATCAATCTATTGAGTTCATCCAGTTGTTGTATTGTAGTAACACTGACTCAACTCTTTGCCACTTGCAGCAAAACTCTGATGTTGAGTATTAGTGGATTTTCAACCAGAGGAAAAGAAGCTGAAATGCGGACTGATCTCACACATACACTTTGTCTACATCTGCACCACTATGTTTTCATTTTAAAACAAAAAACAATGTGCATCCAGACTAACACGCCTGAAAACACACGAGCGTCAGAGTTAAAGTGCTTACTTTAACTGGACAACAGATTCAACATGGACGACGAGGTCCGAGACACTGTGACGCCATTATCGTGTCGTTTGGTATTGAAGGCTGATCAGAGCCAATCATGAGCCACTGTGTGTGTCTATGTCATTATTCTCATTTTTGCTGTCTCGACAATGGCACACCATCCTGAGTCTGAGCTGATGCTGTTACATTTGCTCCATTTTTATTTTACATTACAAATCTATAACAGTTTCTGCTGTTATTTATTTAGCATAAGCTGCCTCCAAATGTAACTTTTGTTGTGTTAATAGCAAATGACATGGTGTTTACATCTGGTCACATGGTGTCCAGTCACTGCTGCAGGTCAGACGATCTCTCACCTGACGAAGTCTCACAAAAATGATTTCTATACTCAGGCTTTTTCATTGGCTGCACTTGACGCCTCACACTGAGCGTCAACAGGCAGACGCGGGTGAACACCTCGGTGAGGTCGCTCTCACCTGTTTGTGGTGGCGCATTTACATGCTGTGGCTCTGAGATGAGAGGTCCCTAAAGTTCTGTGACCCAACACTGCTGCTGCACTGGGTCAGTTACACAAAGTGTTGCACAACAACAACACAACATGTTTTATAAGCCTGAGGAGAGAGAGAGAGAGAGAGAGAGAGAGATGAGCGATGAGCTGAGGCCGTTTGATGAATAATTAATGACTCATCATCAACATCACCATCATCACCAACTTTCCTCTTCTCTCACACACACACACATGTTTGTGTGTATACAGATGTAATGTGTCTCAATTGGTGTGTGTGTGTAAGGAGGAGAGTAAGCGAAACGAGGTAAGCTTGGCTCCTCCCCTACCTGTGATGTCACAGGAAGCCCTGGCTCATGAATAGGTTTATTGTGAGATAAACAAATGCAGTTTTTGTTAGTGGAAGCTTAAACTCAGACGTCACTTGGATCCACTGATTCCACAGCGTCATATCAGTCTGTGGCAAACATTTACGGTATAATGATTGTATCGTACCGTACGTATAAACCCAAAATCATTTTCTGTCTCTTAACCTTTGTACCTTGTCAAAATCTTTCTGTTTTTAATGGTGAATTTCAAATTGTAAATCTGTATTAATCCTAATGAATTTATCAATATTTATATTTTCTGTTTCTACTATTCCTGCAGGTAAATCTCTTGAATAAGACGTCATTGGCTCATGAGGAAAATGTCACTATAATATATAGTTTTGTTGTTGTGGATACATACGCCTACCTCCACCTCTCACTTCACATCCTACAGTGACAACTACAAACCGCAGAGATCAAACAACTGATGCCAGTTTACTTCTCTAACTCAAATTTACATCTTAACTCTTAACTCCTACCCACACACACACACTCTCAGCATCTAATAGAACTAATGGATGATTCAGTGGGTTATGTAACACACACTGGCAACAGAAGAAATGAGGAGTGGGTTTAGAGGAGTTTTGTTTTCCTAGGGGAGGGCACAAGGACACGAGGACACAGGAGGGGAGAGAGAAGAGTCACTCTGGTCACACATGAGGAGGATAGAGCTGCTGCTTCAGTTCGCTCTCAAAGAAAACATCTTTAAAACCTCTACAAACACAATTTTATACACTGACTGAATAAATGTTTATCTGTGCAGCACCTTCCGAGCAGAGGTCACGGAAGAATAAAAGCAATATGAGATGGAGATAGAAAAACACCAAGTCTGCATCACAACAACAGCAAGAGAAGTTTGGAGAGGAGAGTTTGTCCACAGTGTGTGTGCGTCACAGGTGCAGAAAAGCCTGTTTTTTTTATTTTTGTGTCCATGTTCTCAGGTTAGAGAGATGCCCTGTCTCCATGAGACACACAGTAGAGTCACAGCAGAGACGCAACTGAGTACCGTAAATGGCTCAGTCTGTCTCCGGTTCGCTGTGACAGTGAACACTGAAATAAGAGCGAGACAGTTTTTTATCCACCATATTGACTCACTGGGCAGCCCCTCCGCTTCATCTCCTCCATCGCTGTCGACATCTTCGTCGCTGCTGTAACATATTGTCGTGTCCCTCTTCCTCATGCTTAGCTGCTCCTCCTCTTCATCAGACATCCTGACCCGCTGCTGCTGCTACCTCAGCATATTCACACCTGAGACCTGAGGACAGTTGAGGACCAGTCAGAGAGGTGACAATAAAAAAAATCTATTTTTGTAAAATAACCCATTATATTAAATTATCACCTCTAAGATGCTTTATGAATGCAATGTAAGACTCTGAAGGACGACTGATGGTGGAAGAGGAATTCCTTGTGTTTGCGTTTTCATGCCGCATGAAAAAACTATCAAAGGAGTTGGTTCATTTCTACTCTTCACTCAGGTAAAATCAAGACAGAAGGCCCAAAACATTGAGACACTGAACAATAAATATTAGCCATGAAGTGAACTGTAGTTGAAGGTGAAGCCTGATCCACTGTGTCCTCTGGTATTTAGAGATATAAACAAGTAGTTTGTGTTTCATCTCCCTGAGGGAAGGAAGTACATCCGATTCTTTTCTCCCTGCTGCTGCTCTGTAGGAAAAATTCAGCTCTGGGGCTTTGAATGGACTTCATTTTAAAAGTGAGAGAGAGAGAGGCTGAGCTGCAGATGGGATGGATGGAGGGAAATATACCAGAGAGACACAGTGAGGGAGGTGAAGAGCTCTCAGCCATCTCTAAGATGCTTTTAAAGCCCCATCTCTTAGCAGCAGCAAGATTACACTCACATCACTCAAAGACGTTTCTCTGTGAAACACTCATAAACTCAAACCACAGCGGCCGGAGACGTCAGCCACGGTCTGGTAAAAGCAAAGTTTTGCTCCTTTGTTTTTAAAGCGACGTCATGTTGTGATGGGCGTGTGTGGCTATGGAGGTAGTGTGGGTTTTCCAACAATCAGAATGTCGGTGGTTCAATCCCTGGATTCTATGGTCCAAATGTCGGATGGTCCTCGTGCAAGAAGAAATAAAAAAGCTCTGTGTGAAGGGGTGAATGTGACTAGTAGCCTAGTGTAAACAAAGTGCAAGAGAAGAGCTATATGAATACAAATCCATCTACCATGTTCACAACATGATTGTGATTATTACTTAAAGCTCCTATCTGGACATGTTTTAAACTGTTTTTAGACACATTCGTGATAGTGTAGCACCTTTATGGCTTAGTTAGCATATTCTGGTAGTAAGCGTCTTATCAGAACAGTGTAATTAGCATCTTCTTTGAGCAGTCAATGAGATGCATGGTTTGCATATTCAAAGTTAGCGTCTTATCAGAACATTGATGTAATAGCATCTTTGAAACATCTTTTCAGTTAGCACAGTTTGCGTCTTTTAAAATGTTTAGCATAGTTTATATCTTTCAGAATGGTTAGTCCAATAAGAATCTTTTATTTGTAAATGTTTATATTTGTTAACTGGCAGTGGCTGACATGATAATGATAACTCTCTCACTGTACTCACAAAGTTTCAGAGTATTTAGCTCCGCCCCCTGTCCCCAAAGGCTGACAGGATTGGTTCCTCAGGTCTGTGACTTATGAATCCCTAGTTGTGTGAATCTGTGTTTATGAGACTTTGTTCAAAATGGAAACACTCAGTCATGGACATGGTGCAGATTATTATTTCACTCATATAAAAAATTAACAAGGTGAAACTCTGGATCTTCATCAGAGGCTTTTTTACAAGCAGATGGCAACAATTGTGTCACGATAAATCATAATCAAAATGTTCCCTATTTTTATATAATTGACAATAATTCACCTGTGAGTTACATTGTGATGCTTTCTCAGCCGACACGGACAAGAATCATCTCTGCCTCCCATTTCCTGTCGCTCTCTGAATTGTCCTATCTAATAAAGGCATGAAAAGGCAAAAAATATACTTAAAAAAAACAAAAAAACATTACACATCAGATTACACAACAGGTAGCTGCAGCCAAGTTGACTTACTGGTCCCGCGGCCTGATTTTACAGACCTCATAAATCCAACTAAGTTGAACCTCCTGGACTGCTGGACCACTGCTGAACTCTGACGCTCTGCTCCCAAACACACACTGTTTAGCTACAGGACTTGTTTCTGTGTTGGTGAGCTCAGACCTGCTCTGTAAAGCTGCAGGACGCTGCGGTGGAGCTGATGGTGGCAGCGAGGTGACTGGCAGAGAAACCATCAGCCTCTTATTTTTCATTTGACTCCACTCGTGTTCAAGTAAGTGAAATAAAAAGTGCTTTGGATTCGGTTCGAGGGCTGAGTGAAAAGCACCTGACCAAACACAAGAAATCACCGTTCGCCACGACAACAACAGTGATGCTGGTTAGCACCATGATTCAGACACTGTCTCTCCCACTGACTTACCATGCTGATACAAACACATCAGACTGTTTCAGCCTGAATTACTAAACACACTTCAACAAATGGGAAAAACCAACCGCCATCACAGATTAAAGCAATCTGGTCGTTTTGGCTAATGCTGTGTTCCAGGCAGGCTTTTGAAACCTTTGTAGCGATCCAGGTAACCCGTAACTCCTGTTTTTCCGTCCTCTTGCCTGTGAAAGTTCCCTATAACGACCACCCGTAACTTCCGATCCGTAAACTCGTACCAGATCAAACTGGTACGACTTCACAGGTCGGAAAAACACGAGTTACGAGTTTCCTTGAACGCACCATGAGTTAGCAGCGCCCGCCCTCGTCATGGATCTATTGGTCCTCGTGCTACGTCACCACATTCACATGCATCCCTTGGCAGCACACACAGCCCTTCATGCCGTTCTCTCTCCTCATTGGATAACGCTTGTATCCCACAAGGAAAATTTTCTCCTGGGTTTACAGCAGAGCAGAGTGACGGATCCATGTAATCCATGTAAGTCATTGCTGACGGAAAATAGGACTATTTAGGCCTTATATTAACAAAAACATTCAGCTGACTTCTGCTTTAAGTTTTTTAAAATGTCGGTGAACTCAAAATCAAAAGTCAACTGACATTTTCCCCACTGAGGACACACAACTGTAAATGATGTCATCACGTGGGCACAGACAAATGGGAGAGAGTGTGAGCTGCTAGCCACCATGTTAACAGGTGAAGCCAATCCGTCTCATCTTGTCCTCCATGTGTGACGCTTCATCAGTGACACAGTGTTACTGAAATTATTCTTGAGACTGCAGCAGAAGGTGAAGCAGCACCTGGAAAGGTGAAAAGTGTGTTTACAACCACAACTGACTGGAGCTCAAGACGAGTAATACCTTTATCTACTGCAGAGTCACGTTTTGACCCCAAGCTCAAACAAAATGTGTGACAGAACAAGATGAAGTCAGTAACAAGCTGCAGCATGTAGGAAATGTAAAGTCGTCCATGTTCTCACTCCTGCACAAGCCGCCACTAACTAACTAACCTGTTTGTGGATGGTTTGGCCTGCAATGATGTAAAGGTCCATTAACAACAAGATGAAAGGTTGAAATCACCTCATATTGCAGAGTTGGACAGATGTTGGTCAATACCTCGATTTACTTCCTGAGCTCATTTACTGCACCGAGGACAGCTGTCAAATTAAACGGCTGAGTTGAGCTGAACTTTAGCAACGCTGCGCATGTAAACATACAGCAGGTCATATTCGCTGTAATTACCATTGTGCTTTAGTGCGTTACCATGATATTAAAACAAAGTTTTGGCTACAAACCAGACCATAGGCATTATTACAAACAAATTTAAAATAGTGGTTGAGCAGGACAGAAAGACTCACTGACAGTGAACTAAACTTCAGGGAAATGATCCAAACAATGTCAACACATTTCACTCAAAACTGTAGATGTCACTGACATTTTTCCTCTGAGGGTTGTGAACATACAAACATACAAACCAACAGAAACCACGTGTCTTGCTCATGGACACTTCGCTGGTATAGCTTTGGATTGAAACACTCGCCTCATATCAACAGCAGACTAACAACCAGCACTAGAACTGGAGCAGCTCAGTAAACTGGGAACAAGCACATACAGTACTTGGATCAGTGACCTCCTTATGTAACATTACATGCCAGGGAAGTGTGACTGCAGATTTTGGCTGTGTGTGCGCACGCCTGTGTGTGTGTGTGTACTGCATGCGTGTGTGTGTCTTGTAAAACACATTTATATGTCTCAGCCTTTGGTGATGTTTGATGGTGATGTACGCATTTAACAAATAATGATATAATAATATTATTATTATTATAATAAAAGGTCAAACTGTATCACTGATAGACAAGTAGAAGATTATAGTGTAGATAAATCTTGCACTCTACACAACAACAACAACAACAACAACAACAACAACAACAACCACAGGTTCTCTGAGTATTTAAAATGGTAGAACTGGTGTGAGAGCATGGATTTAAGCGAATAAGAAGAAAAAATGTTTCTGGTTTTCCACTTGATTCTCTGAGACATTTGTCTTGTTAAAAGAAATACATTCCCTAAAATTAAAAGTAACCTGACTCCGTTTGGACTGAACTCCTACAGACTGTACAGCTTGTTATTTTCCTACAGAACCTGAACGTCATATCCATCCAAAAACCTCTTGGATCCATTGCAATCAGGCTGCTGAGAGTGTGTATACAGGTCCTGTGGGGCGGTCTGTAAAATAACTGTTATGCAACACAGTATATGTTTGCAGCTCTGTGTACGTTACACACTCAACCTTTTCAACAACCTGCAGGAGAACATGTAGAATGGACAACTGTGTGATGCAGCAGCTGTGCAATTGTTAATTGTGAACATTATGTGCAGATTCAGTAAGACAGATGACTTCCAGGTTATCCTGGCACATTAAACTGTAATGAAACCATACACCACCAATTACAGCCTGAAACTGAACCACAGAGGAGACTTTAAATCCCTGACACATTTAATGCGAGCTTCACTGAGGTGAGATTTATTGCGGGACTGTTGAACTGGATTGCATTACACGCTGCAGGTGCTGTATTGTGTTGTTGAGTTCACTCTCTGCAAAAACAGTTTAACTAATGTGCGTTTCATCCAGCTCGTACCTGCTCGGTTGAATCTCATTGTTTGAACCGAACAAAAGCTGCAGTTCCTCTCGTGACCACTAGAGCGTGTCTCAAACAGTGAGCCAGTCTCGTCAGATTTTACAGCCAGATCTAAAAACTACATTCATGTTCCTCTCTCACGAAGGCTGTTCATTATTATCATTCACTATTTTATTGATGGTCAAATGTATTTTAATTAATATTTACATCTGTTGTAAAGTCACAGGTAAACTATTTACAAACTGTCTCAGTAGTTAAACTCACCTGTTTACACTTAATTAACTGCTAAAGTTATGAAGGATTGAGGGCGGGGCCTCTACCACAGCGAACCTACCACAAACCAGCATGAACTTAGCTGTTAGCTCCACAAAGCTCCTCCTCTTTTACCATATTTCTATTGGCTGGGAGTTAAGACACCAGCAAGACTGTTACATTCATCATGTCGAGAAAACTGAGGAATAGACCATTGTGCACCGATAGAGCTCTCACTGCTAATCAGACACTGGCCATGAAACCGTCACGAAAACAGCCAGAGTAAAACAATAAAAAAAGCCATTCCCACATTACCCCCCACATCCTCCTACCTTACATAACCTCACAGAGTGGCACGGGGGTGGGGGGGCTCTACAGACGTCTGATTCAGCCAACACAGTGTTACTGTCTGACTGGGCTGGATGGAGTGAGAAGAGATTTAAATTTACTCAATATGGAAACTAGATGCTGAGGGCAAAATATAAAAAGCCCAGGAGGAGCGGGGAGGGGAGAGGGTGGGATGGTTAAAATAAAAAAAGGATGATGGGGGAGATGGACAAAGCCAGGAGATGTGGGGGAGGGGAGCAGTCTGGTCTGTCTGGTGTCCTAAAAACACCCCCACACTCTAAAAAGTAATACTGCATATTACTTAATACAATTGGTGAAACATTTTTACACTCAAAGATATTGAGTAGATTTGAAAGCTCTCAAATCAGTTAAACCAAAACATGAATAATGAGTAAATCTGAGTAATATTTTCAAGTATGTCTGAATGAATTGACTAGGCTCAAATACCACATAAATTAAGTAAATGTAACTGAAATGCTGTGTTAACCATATGGAAAAACCTGAGTAGCAAACACTAAAGAAAATCAGTAAATGTAATTGAAAACATTTATAGGAGATAATTGCAAATTTGCCAATAAATGACAGATTTTTTTAATTTTTATTTTTATTTAAGGATATTCAGTAGCTACTATAAATGAATATGACCAAGACTTAACAAAACAGTTTAAGTTTATTTTAAAACATTTTTCCCACAGACAATTACATTTTTCCCCCCAACATCTGCACATACTAGCAGCAACCAAAAGTGCATCTTCACAGCCCCCACTCCCCCCATTCTTCAAAATTCTCCTCGATAACTGGAATTATATCACAACAGAGGGATTCAACTGTGTTTTTCCCTATCTCAATCATCACCAACTAATATTTACCTTGTCCGTCTGTCTTTACACTCAAGTTATGTGGACACAACCTACAGCAGCACATTTGAAGCAGCTACACGATCAAACAAATACTTATTCCTTTAAAACTTGGGGTGGCTTGCCTACACACTTGTATAGAGCTCACAAATCAGAGGAAACTGAAAATCAACAAGATGCGATAACTTTCCAATGTCAAATTTGCTTTCCAAATACTTAAGATGATTTTCAACACATTAATCTTAAAAGAATAGAAATAATAGTGTGTGTGTTTGATGGCTGTGAGTTCACAAACATATATGGCACTTACGCTACTCATAGAAGTCGAAAGCACCAATCTTACTCATGTGATGACTTGAAGGCTGATGTCATTGTAAAAAATCCCATTTCTACCAGTGTTCAACAGAATCAAAGCCATTTTTCATCACTGGAATCAACTGATGTGGAGTTGGAAACTACTGTATAGGCGTAGCTATTCATCAGTGTGTTTAAGATTACACCTAGCATTAATATTCATCTTTTTTTCATAGCCATTTGGCAAGAAGGACAGTTCAAATGAATACAAGGCAGATAATGTCCAAGACCAAAATGTCCATGTTTCAGTCTGTAGTGTTTAAGATGTCCTCCCCTTCGATGATGCCACAAATGTCCAGAGCTTGCAGTGCCATTCCATACACTGTTATGTGGGTTTATAGGGAGCATCAGCAGCTCACACGCCAAAGACCATGCAACAAGGTGGTCGTGGTGATCTGGGTCAAGTGTGGCCTTCTGCTGTTCATCCTCCCTCGATCTTCTACGGCTGCACTTGTATGGCTCCCACGCCGATTCTGTAAAACAAGGAAAAAGAAAAAATGTGACCACAATAAAAATCTCTGTTACCTGTTACACCATCTTCCCACAAAATGTACAACATCACTTTAGAATAAATATTTGGTGTGCTTTGTTACTATTAAATCCAAACAGCTTACCTCTCCACTCATTCTTCCTCCTCAGCGATTGTTTCCCATGCTGAAAAACAGATTTCGAAAATATGTTGAATGCATGAAAAACACTTTTTATCATATTATTTACACCATAGAAACAAATTTTCCCTTCCATTATGCCTTTTAAGCATATGAAATTAAAAACAGAGAAAAGGAGATGAGAGCGTAGACGTAATGGGAGGGAGGCGTCCCCAGTTGGGAGAATTCATACATGGACCACATTTTGGATAGTTTGTGGCTATAAACTAACAAAAAAACCCGTGCACACAGCTTCGGCCGAGACCACGTCGTCGTGGTGAACCAGGTCGACGGTTAGAGCAGCTCAAAAGACAGCCAAACCCGTGGATATATGAAGCAGACTGACACTCACTTCCAGCCGAACTCGAAAAAGAAAAATGCAGCGCGTGCAACAGTGCATTCTGAGCTTGTACACCCGCTATTTTCGGTGCTGGTTAACACGGCACGCTACCGTAGAGAGAGAGGTGGAGGTGGTGGTGACGACCGGGGGCTTGTTCTGCCGTAACCCGTGGGTCGGGCCGAGTTGGTCCGGCGCCAGAATTAACGTTCACGCGGTCTGAAACCGAACTACAAAGCTAGTCTCAATATGGCTAACTTATCACGGAGAAAAGTTTTAGATTTTACTGCCAAACCTGTCTCCAAAATATACCACAACATGTTCGACACGGTGTTTCAAATAAGTTAAAGCCATACATTAGCTAACGAGGCCAATTAGCTTTGGTGAGGAATGGCTTCCTCGTGATCGATTGATATTTCATGCTTAGGAATGTTATCATAAAAATACATTCATTAAAAAATCAGCTACTTACGGTCAGGTCAAGTTGATATTCAAGTCAATCCGCTGTGCCCGCCAGCAAGTCGGCCCCATGCTCCATGCTCCTCCATGCCTGCGTCCATCTTTTTCAGATCTGTCCCAACCGTCAGGGAATGACGTCATGGTTCCGCCCTACTTGATTTTTTTAAGTTGTTAAGTTACTGTCCAATAAAATTGAGTTGACTTGTTTGATAATCACACATACTTAAAACTAATACTGAAGTCAAGCCAGCCCACACTTTGAAATCCGTAGTCAAGCCAGCCCACACGATGTTTTAAGGTGCGCGCATATACGGCACGTTACGGTAAGAGCGAGAAAGTGCCCGTAAAATGAAAGCAATGACCCCGAGACGACTGATTTCTTTCAAAATAAAAGACAGCCTTTCAAAATAAAAGCCTTAAACGATGCATTTGTGTATATTTACAGTATTTTAAAAAAAAAACCTACTAGTTATTGCTGTACCATTATACTTCGATCTGATAGTACTCGACCTGAAGATGACATCCTGAAAAAATCAGACCAATCTGATGTGAAATTTCAGAATAAAAGCCCTCTGAAATGTCACATTTTGAAGTTCTTTGTGTACATTTGTGTATAATTTGTGTATCATTAAAAAAAACTGCTAGTTATTACTGTACCGTTCCACTTCAGACTGATAGTACTCGACCTGAAGATGACATCCTGAAAAAATCAGACCAGTCTGATGTGGAATTTCAGAATAAAAGCCCTCTGAAATGTCATATTTTGAAGTATTCCTTGTACACTTACAGTATAATTATAAAAAAAAAAACTGCTAGTTATTACTGTACCATTCAACCTCAAACTGGTAGTACTCGACCCTCTGATGACATCCTGAAAAAATCAGACCAATCTGATGTGGAATTTCAGAATAAAAGCCCTCTGAAATGTCATATTTTGGTTTATTCCTTGTACATTTACAGTATAATTTTAAAAAAAAACTGCTAGTTATTACTGTACCATTCCACATCAGACTGATAGTACTCGACCTGAAGATGCCATCCTGAAATAATCAGACCAGTCTGATGTGGAATTTCAGAATAAAAGCCCTCTGAAATGTCACATTTTGAAGTTCTTTGTGTACATTTAAAGGTTTTTTTTTCAAAAACTAATAGTTATTACTGTACCATTCCACTTCAGTCTGATAGTACTCGACCTGAAGATGCCTTCCTGAAAAAATCAGAGTAGTCTGATGTGAAATTTCAGAATAAAAGCCCTCTGAAATGTCATATTTTGAAGTATTCCTTGTACACTTCCAGTATAATTATAAAAAAAAAACTGCTAGTTATTACTGTACCATTCCACATCAGACTGATAGTACTCGACCTGAAGATGCCATCCTGAAAAAGTCAGACCAATCTGATGTAAAATTTCAGAATAAGAGGCCTCTGAAATATCACATTTTGAAGTTCTTTGTGTACATTTGTGTATCATTAAAAAAAAAACTGCTAGTTATTACTGTACCATTCCACATCAGACTGATAGTACTCGACCTGAAGATGCCATCCTGAAATAATCAGACCAGTCTGATGTGGAATTTCAGAATAAAAGCCCTCTGAAATGTCACATTTTGAAGTTCTTTGTGTAGATTTAAAGGATTTTTTTTTTTTTCAAAAACTAATAGTTATTACTGTACCATTCCACTTCAGTCTGATAGTACTCGACCTGAAGATGCCTTCCTGAAAAAATCAGACTAGTCTGATGTGAAATTTCAGAATAAAAGCCCTCTGAAATGTCACATTTTGAAGTTCTTTGTGTACATTTAAAGGTTTTTTTTTTTCAAAAACTACTAGTTATTACTGTACCATTCCACCTCAAACTAATAGTACTCGACCTGAAGATGACATCCATAAAAAATCAGACCAATCTGATGTGAAATTTCAGAATAAGAGGCCTCTGAAATGTCACATTTTGAAGTTCTTTTTGTACATTTGTGTACTATCAGTCTGATGTGGAATGGTACAGTAATAACTAGCAGTTTTTTTTTTTTAATTATACTGTAAATGGACAAGGAATAAACCAAAATATGACATTTCAGAGGCCTCTTATTCTGAAATTTTACATCAGATTGGTCTGACTTTTTCAGGATGGCATCTTCAGGTCGCTACTATCAGTCTGATGTGGAATGGTACAGTAATAACTAGCAGTTTTTTTTTTAATGATACACAAATGTACAAAAACAACTTCAAAATGTGACATTTCAGAGGCCTCTTATTCTGAAATTTTACATCAGATTGGTCTGACTTTTTAAGGATGGCATCTTCAGGTCGAGTACTATCAGTCTGATGTGGAATGGTACAGTAATAACTAGCAGTTTAAAAAAAAAAAAAAATTGTACTGTAAATATACAAGGAATAAACCAAAATATGACATTTCAGAGGGCCTTTATTCTGAAATTCCACATCAGATTGGTCTGATTTTTTCAGGATGTCATCTTCAGGTCGAGTACTATCAGTCTGATGTGGAATGGTACAGTAATAACTAGCAGTTTTTTTTTTATTATACTGTAAATATACAAGGAATAAACCAAAATATGACATTTCAGAGGGCCTTTATTCTGAAATTCCACATCAGATTGGTCTGATTTTTTCAGGATGTCATCAGAGGGTCGAGTACTACCAGTTTGAGGTTGAATGGTACAGTAATAACTAGCAGTTTTTTTTTTTATAATTATACTGTAAGTGTACAAGGAATACTTCAAAATATGACATTTCAGAGGGCTTTTATTCTGAAATTCCACATCAGATTGGTCTGATTTTTTCAGGATGTCATCTTCAGGTCGAGTACTATCAGTCTGAAGTGGAACGGTACAGTAATAACTAGCAGTTTTTTTTTAATGATACTGTAAATATACACAAATGCATCGTTTAAGGCTTTTATTTTGAAAGGCTGTCTTTTATTTTGAAAGAAATCAGTCGTCTCGGGGTCATAGCTTTCATTTCACGGGCACTTTCTCGCTCTTACCGTAACGTGCCGTATATGCGCGCACCTTAAAACATCGTGTGGGCTGGCTTGACTACGGATTTCAAAGTGTGGGCTGGCTTGACTTCAGTAAACTAATTGATATTTGTAGTGCATTCTCAAAAATCTTGTTGAAAACATACAATTATTATTACAAATATTTAACTAATGTAATCTGTTAGTCAAATATGAATTTATTTTAAAGACATTTACTTAATTTTAGTAGGGATATTTCACACAAAGATTCCTGTTGGATTTTTACTAATGAATTTTGATGTAGTCAAATCAAATACTCATCATGATGACATTCAGCATTTTTATTAAGCATGTATACCTATATATTAATGTTACATTTACTGGGCTCTTGAATTATTTCTTTCAGTGCATGCCCAACGATGGGATGGGAGGGGGTAACCTCGATTTGTCTGGTAAAAAATAGGACAGTCTCTGAGGCAGCGTGAGATCAGATCAGATTTCAGATCAGATCCAGCTGGTGACGGACACAGAATCTGAGGAGAAACCAACGCTTATCCTTACGGAGTTCAATCTGAAGACGTTGACAACAATGTGATGTTTGAAATCCATTTGGATCAGTAGCAGTGACTCAGCCACCTCCACCTGTCCGTCAGTAGTGTGGCTGTAGCTCTGCCTCACCTGACTCCCGGGGGACCGTCACATCTTTCTCCACTAAAGCAACACTGCAAAACGTTTTTAACCTAAAATTGATATTTTCAAAAGCATTTCGATGTTTTATTGACTTTCATTGACTCTCACCAGAACATGTATCACTTCACAGCAACACGTCACACCCCGTGACTTGCCACAAGAGGCTAGCTTGTTCACTGCTTTCACCATGTTTGTCATGGCAGATGAGCTGCAGAGACCGAAGAAGACAGAGTAAGTAAGTAAAGGGACAGTACAAAGTTAAAGGCTTTTTGTTTTTTGACGAAAGCTCAGAGAAAAGACTGGATGTGAGACCGACACAGACACGGTAACTGTTAGTGACATTTTCATCTGGAGAAGTTACAGATGATAACTTAAAACGTCAACCCTCGCTCTTCATTCGCTCATCTGTAGATCAGTGAACACCTCACCCATTGAGTTTCTTGTAACCATCCAGACATCTCACTCAGTCCCCAGTCTGCAGGCTGATTTATACCATGTTGTAATCCACAGCCTTACACTGTGGCCCATTACAACTCTTGGAAGCCCACTTTCTTGCACCTCTGAGCTCTGTTGAGTTTAAATTAATTGTGTTGGCATCACTGTTCTCACACACACACAGACTCTACATTCACCTCTGATTCAGGGAAGTAACAACACAGATGCATTCTTCCAGAGATGTGTTCCATACTGAGGATTAACAGACAAAATACAGATGACTATAGGCTTCACATATGCACCCACAGACACCATGTAATTACCTCCTGAAAGCCCCTGAGAGCAAACAAGAGAGCGGGAGAGAAGTATAAACGAATGATAAAGGAGGAGGGCAAGGAGAAGACAGCTGCTTGCATAAGCTGCCTTACATAACATCTGCCTAATAATGCCACTGTTCTGCTTACTACAAGAAATAAAGTTATACAAGATATACACCAAGACAAACACACACACACAGCTGCTGTAATTCCTCTATGCTTCCTCTTCTAACCCTCAAACAGCTTCTTGAGTCACGACCAACTAACATTTCCAGAAACATCTTTGCTCTGGCGGCCTGAACCCTGGTTCCTACTGTATACGTCAGTGCTCCAAACAGGGAAGGGGAGTGAACATGAACTGCATCAGGTTCAGCTTTTCTAAAAACTCAGATTTGGCTCAGTTAAAATATTTTTCAAAGCACCTTTAGGCTTTTTCACATTGAGCCACAGCTCACTGAGTGGCAGTGATATTAAAACAGTAAAACAGTAAGTAAGACAATCTCTAATACCTGGCTGATATTCCTCATGTTTGCATAAATACACTTGATTCAAACACTTGTGATGAATTGGAGGCTGAATAAGTGAAATGGCCTCAGTGCAGCTCTGCAGCATATACATACTGTACATACACATGTGTGTGTGTGTGCGCAAACATTATTTTTCTATTGTGGATCAACCCATGCAAGGACATAATTTCTCATTTAAACTCAGGCAGATGGCGAACTGTGGCTTCATGCCAGTTCGTATCGACCAACGCATATTCTGATACTGATGATACTGAGAGAGACTCAGATCAGACGATTAAATCATAGGCCCTGATTCACCCTCTGACATAGACAGACTGACCCTCGCTGAAGTTTCTAAAAATCCATCCCTTATATCATCAAGGACTGATTATAAAAATATGAAAACACAAAAAAAAATGTTTTAGTGGCAGAAGATGGCTGAAATACTAACTCTTGTAGATTCTGGTTGCTTGAAACAGAGATAGCTATTTCAGATCAGTTCCCTCCTGTAAAAAAATCCACTGGCAGACTGATGATGCATCGATATGAACAGACACCCTGCACTGTTTCTCAGATGCAGGTCATTCACAAGAAAGAATGTATGAATGAATAAATGAATGAATGAATGAATGAATGAATGAATGAATGAATGAATGAATGAATGAATGAATGAACGGATAGATCAATAAATAGATAACTACATGATGAAACCAGCGACACGTCTGAAAATGGATGTTGTGTAACACCTTCCTTTTATATGTGACCGGCTCACACACTTAGATCTGCAGCACATCATCATCCCCTGGCTTGTGTAACACAATTACACAATCATGAAGCCTGGTGCTGCTGGTGGCGGTGGTGATGGAGGGGAGGGGAGGGGCTGGGTGGGGTTAAACAATCAGGTCAGGTTGGCAACATAACCCACATGCACCCGCACACACACAGTTCACAAGTTCACAGATTCCACAATCAATAGATATTTCATTAAGATCATTATTATTTTATAAAATGTCATAATATTAACATTTACCTATTTAATTGACTGATGCTAAACATGTTTCATTCATTGTAAATCAAAAGCAAATAGTTTTAAAATCCTCCTAATGTGTCACAGAGACTCAGGAATAATGTTCATACAACATACTGAACTCACCAACAACAATAATACAGCCAGAATATTCGCATTAAAACAATTTTTTTGCAGACCGTAAATCGTGTTTATGTTTTGAATTTATGTGTTGGCATGTGTCGCCACCCAGCACTCTTTCCCAGTCACAGCGTCAGCGGCGTTTCAGCCTCCGGGTTGCAAGTTAAAGGTACATTGTGTAAGTTCTCCTGTTATCTATTCACCAAAATCGATTATTTCGTTCAAAAGTACGTTTTTCATTCATCAATAATCACCCCTATCAACAAACGTAAGTGTTCCGGTAAGCTCTGAATTTGCTGTTTATATCATTCATATATACATTCTTGAGCGGGCAAGCTCAGTGGTGGCTGACATGTCGTGTTGCCAGTGGCAATGTGACCATAGGAAACCACGGGAACTCACCGGAGACACCGGAGCTGTCGGCTCAGGGGTCTCATTTATAAAACTGTGCGTGGTATCGTTACTAAAAGTGTACGTACACCCAACCCTGCATACACACACTCCTAAGCAAAGTTCCCTTTATAAATCACAGAGTTCCTACAAGTGTGTGCAGCTGAATCAGCTTCACATTCCGCCCTGTGCACGCCCTGTTTTAACCGTAGATGGTCAATGCAAACCACCACATGAATGCGATCTGCATGTAAATGAGCCTGATGTGCTCCTGTTCTGTCGGTGTTGCGAGTTGGCTGCAGGTGTGGAAGTGGCACCATGACACATTGCTGCAGCTGTTAACGGCGTCAGCGGCACAGAGTTTCAGTGCACTGCCTTCTCAAGCACTGGACCCGGTTTGGCACATAGTTACAAAAATGACAACGAAGAGTTAATTTGCAAAAGCAGATAACTCCGTTTTTAAAAATTCTAGAATCTTCATTTCTTATTTTTTATTTTTTATTTACATAAACATCAGTCAAACCAAAGTTGAGTGACTTTGAGATGTAACAAAACAGACATATCTCATAAAAAATAAAGTTTTATTGAAAACAACACTATGCAAAGAGTAATTACAAAGCCTCAGCTCATTTTTTTCAAAATAGCACTTATCTGCTTTTGCAAATGAACTCTTCAGTTCTAATCTGAAACGAGTTGGTAACCATTCATCATGGTCTCCCTCTCCCTCCTTTCTCCTCCAGCGGTGCCGTGGTGCAGAATTACACACAGGGCATTTACAGTAATTAGACTGATCGATAAAACTTTGAATCATTAGCAGAATCAGTTACATTCTGAGGAATGATCAAACTTTACACTTCTCTTGATAACAAGAAAACAGAATGTAACAATTCGCCCTTCGCGTAAGCCCCGCCCCCCTTGGTTACTGTTGCCATGCCGGGCAAGCTTTCACTCCGAGCCATGCTCCTGGCAATGTTTGATATCGATTTCAAAGGAAATATCAGCAAATTTCGCGCCGGAGGATAAAACATATGTTCAACGACACGACTGGACAACGTACAGAGCAGCAGTAGGGCTGGTAACTTTACCATCTATCAACCCACCACGAAGATTTACGTCATCTCACTGGTTGTCAAACTAAAAGTTTTTGGGCGATTGTGAACCACATACGGCTTCCGCTGCAGTTTTTTTTCTCCCACCACTGTATCAGCCAGTGAAAGCAGCCCCTGCCTGGAGGATCCCTCGCCTGAAAGCCCAGGTAAAAGCCCTAAAGTACAGCTGTCATGTCGGAGGTGAACGTATGGTTATCCCCATATTTACACTTGTTCAAGTCGAAAAAAAAAGTCCGATCGTATCTGATTGCTGCTGCCGCCGCCGCTGTAGCAGCAGTAGCAGCAACAATAACAATATCCTTCTCTACAAATTGTCCCAGGAAACGTAATGAAGCTTGCCAGGCCTATGGTTACGGGTCAGGTGACGGTTGCTAACGTATGATTGGTCAATAGCGGTTTTAGGGCGGAGTCCGCGAAGGGTCAATTGTGCGAACGATTACTGGATTTTTTCCCCAGGCTTTGAGATTTGATTGACTCTGGATCATACGTTCACACAGTATCATGCAGCCACGCCGTCCTCTCCTCCTCCTGTGCTCTGGGAGCGGACAATATGATGGAGAGATGGTGCTGATTAAATATAGAGAAGGAATTTAGATTTTGAATCTTAAGTTAAATTCTAAGAAGATGTTTCTGAAACACTGTACACTAATAACGCTGTTGAATTAAATCACCATGGCAACATGGATCTAACATGAAATTAAATGTGTGACGCAGATAATAGAAACATAATCGTTCTTCTCACATTGTCACGTGTATTGTTTTGCCTCGTGCTGACTGGCCACTTGTTTACATAAAGGCTTGTTTAAGCCGTTACCTGCAGTGGTTGTTGTCCGTCTGCCATCTAACTGATTTCACATGAATGCAGCATGAAAAATACGACTGAGTCACTTGCGATCTACAACCGCACCGCTAGATGGTAGTCATTTTTACACAATACCTTTAAGCTACCACTGAGCTGCAACTACGGTTGGGAGATAAAACAAGATTGTGAAAAAACAAATCTATCGTTCTATTATCAGTTATTATTATTCTGGTCATATTTCCTTGATATCACACAGTAGAAATAAGCGGCTTGTCGCTCTGCCGTTAGTTAGTTTGAGCAGCTAAAGCTAAAGGGAAGAATTACAAAGTGAAAGTTAGAAAAGAGGGAGGAAATGTGGCGAAATGGAGCCGATGGTAAGTGATTGTGAACGTGTGGAGTGGTTCATGAGATGAGTCCGGTTGTCATGTTTTATGATCCGATGTCAGAAAGTGGAGGAGGAATGTAGCGGGTCGTGTCGTTTCTTCTGCGGTAAAACGTCTCATATGTTGGCTCATACGGCGTGAAGAACACGCACTAAGCCTCGTGTAGATGCAGGGTTACAGTGTGTGTGTGTACAGCATCAGAGCAGTGAATTGTAATAACTGGCAGATCAGCTGAGTGACGTGAACTCCGCTCGCAGTAGTCGTTACTGTAAGTCAGAGCAATAAAACAGTGAGGTTATTGATGAATATTTATATTTTTACTTTGCTTTGAGACTTTGAGACTGACTGTGAGCAGAAGTTAGCGGCCGGTGTCTGGCAACCTCGAGTCTGAGGGGAAGGGGAGGGGAAACAACGCACAGCTGTGTTTTGGATTTGACTGCAGTAACAATTTTGGCCACATTCTTACATACCGCTCCTTTAAGATTTAAAGATGTGACACAATAACAACTTGCTCTTCAGTCTTAGCGGGGCAGTTAGCAAATATTAGCACACTAACATGCTAAACTAAATAAAAAAAAATATTTTGTTTATTTTTAAGACAATTGTCATACAAGATGCTGCCACCTTCACACAGAAACATTTTCAGCATCTCCTTCATATGCTTCTTGCAGTGTGCAACAACAGCAAACACAAACATTAGTCTGGATACAGTCGTGTCTGTGGTTATTTAACTTCTCACTTTTAGTCTTGTTCACTGATGCATAACAAATATTTTTTTAGTTGCGGAGGGTCAGAGTTCGTCTAAACTTGGCTTCACTGAGGCTAAAAGTATCTGACCTGTAACACACTCCTCTGCTTCCACCCACTCTCACACACACAAAGAGTCTCTCTATTTCCGTCTTTGAACCTTTAAATACGTTCAACAGTTTATTCAGGATTAACCTGCATTTAATACTTTGACCTAGAGGTCACACACACACATTTTCTCTCTCTGTCTCGCACACTCAAAGTGGTGACCTGGATCAGTGAAGTGGGGGTTGAGGGTTGAGAAGCTGCAGGGGAGGGCTCAGAAATCATTGTGCCAGAACAATCCCTGATTGGACGCTATGGTTGGCCTGCAGCCAATCAATGAGTGTGTATCAAGTTCAGTGGGTGCATGTGGGGACAGAGGAGGGGAAGGGTCCTCACTGAACCTGAGTCGGTCTCCTTCAGACCGCAGCTAGAGGAGGCGGCTGATTGTCAGCTTCAGTATGAACACAACAAGAAAAGGACAAGTGCAAGCACCATCAATCATGGGACTCACAAGCATCACTGCTGTTCTACTGTCATTTAACTACACTGTCATTTCTACCAGCTTCATGAGACATGACTCACCCGACAGTGCCAAGATTGTGATCTTAAAAACTGACTCTTGAGTCTACAGCATCATCGTCTGTCTTTGACTTAAAGTTATTTATTTAAACCTGAGCTTTACATTTCATACTGCCATTATCCATTATTATAAAGGGACAGTATGTAGCTTATTTGGCTTTTTATTAGCAAAAATCAAATATTGCTTTAATAAATACGTCTTTACCGAAGTCTAATCACAACCGCACACAAATGAAAGCTGTCTCGTGGTTCAGAATAAGTTGTTTACAAATACATGGGTGGTAGGTGCACCCACCGGAGGCTGTCATGTTGCATCGCACACATATAAGTTCATATACTGATATCAGTGGCTGCAAAACACACAGACACACAGATGGCAGATGAGCACAAGATATACCCATGGATACCCATAATCAACAAATGACTAATATCAACAATAACAGGTGGATCTCCTCACTCTCTCTCTCTCACACACACACACACACCATGCATGTGATTTAAAGAGGCAATAGGTGACGTGCAGTGCAACCCACACAAACAGGGTGCAAACTTAAAGGGGAACTATGCAGGTCTGGTCTCTTTTACGCTGTTTTGCTCACCTTCCTCACGGCCAGCAAGAAAGCAATCCATGGAGTGGTGGATTATGTTATACGCATTACAATGTGTGTATTTGTGTTGCGTTATCTGTCATAAACAAGAGATCATGGGTTATGGTGCGGCTGAGACGAGAGCTGGAACACGGGGTCGCAGGTGCTGATCTTGAGAGCCAAACACAGTGCAGCTTAAAGGGATAGTTCACTCAAAATTGAAATTTTACATGAGTTACAGCGGGGCTCCATGCAGTACTGCATGTCCATATGACGGTTGCAAATGGATACGAACTTTCTTCATAACAAAAAGACACACCAAAAAACATACAAATACCTCCATGCTGCTCGTATGTAATGTCTGTCTTGTATTGAAGCCCCGAAATGCAGAAGAGGAGCTTCCGCTGCAAACAAGCTTGAAATATAGACTTATTTAATTTTTTTCTGAACAATTTCGTATTTCGGAGCTTCAATACAAGACAGCCATTACATATGAGCAGCATGGAGGTATTCGGATGTTTTTTGGTGTGTCTTTTTGTTACGAAGACAGTTGGTATCCATTTGCAAACATTACATGGACATGCACTGCTACGCCGAGACCCCCTGTAACTCAGAGAAGCCACGGAGGACTCTGAAACTTCTCCCAGTCCTTAGTCGACATGAGGGTGAGGAGATAATGAGTGCAATTTGAGTTTTGTACGAACTATCCTTTTAAGATTCACACGTATTACACAAACAAATTAATAAAGCATAGTAAACTAAATGACACTTGAGCTACTACTACATTCAATTAGGGATGCACGATATATCGGTATCGGCCGATGTTCGTCATATTTTAACATATCGGTATCTGTATCGGATGAGTAAAATTGGGCCGATATGCACAACCAATGTATATCCGTCTACTGTTTCAGGAGAGGGAGAAGGCGGGGGAGGGGGATTTGGCCATGTGTAACCTGTAACCTTGTTATTTGGAAGTAAAATACATTATGAAAATAAAGGAAGACATTCAAAAATTCAGTTTGCATGATTTTCAGTCTGTACAAAAATGTATCATCTCAGAAACTTAAAAAACCCCCAACACATATCGATATCGGTAAATATGGATTATCAGCCATAACAGAAAAATTCATATCGGCTATCGGTATTGGCCAAAATTTTCATATAGGTGCATCCCTACATTTAATACTATATTTTGATGAATTATTCAGCCATGTCTCACATGGAGGATATTGGACCCTCTACAGTCATTTAGTGCAAACATATATTTCATAAGAAGAGTTTACATCTGTCTCCCAGTTAAAGATAAAACATGGAATAAAATGTAAACTGGAAAAGTGTAGTAACACACTTCAGCCCATGTGTTTCAAATATTTATAAACTTAAGAATTAGTAGAACATAAAAAGCAGTGGGACTCAGAGCCCCCTCTCTTCGTGGAGGAGGATGGGGTTAAACTGTGCCCAAATCTGTTCTTAAATCTAAACTCCCTGCTGTGGCATCTAAGTCGTGTCTCAAAACGAGCACAGGAGGTCAGTCAGCATGGCTCAGCTCTGCATCCATCCATCATCAACCCCCCTCTAGCTGGAGAGGTAGTGAAGGCCTCTGTTATGCCCCCTCCTTATGCTTTGTCCATGTAAAATGCAACAGAAAATCTTGGTTCTTGGCTGGACTGTGTCCGACTTTCTGCTAAATCATTTATATTTCTTATATTTCTAAGGCAGAGGTGCAGCAGAGTGTTCACGCTGTTTGTTTCTTGGTTTCAAATCACAAACCACCTTCATTTTGAAAGTCTTTCTTTCTCAGATTTTGCTGATCAGTTGTTTCCCACTTGTGTTTAAGTATTTCCAAATGCTTCCTGTGCAGTTCCAACATTTACTTTATTTCCATGTTGCACATACAGAACAGAAAAGAACAATTTTGAACATGAATGGTTATAGCAGAGTCCAGCCTTCATTTCCCTCCTCAGTCTCAACTGTTCAATAAACTAACATTAAAAACACAACATTTACCAAGAGGAGACAACTTTCCAAACCACACCACGGTGACCTGCAACAGCAAATTAGTCCATTGTGAAGATAAGCTATTTCTCAATAGTGAAAACCAGGAGGCAGTTGTCAGGTCGGTTGAAACATATGACGGCATGCGCAGAAGGGCTCAAGACCGTCCTGTTTTCTTTTGTTGTCACTACAAAGACAGTGCGCAACTTCTTGCAGCAGGAGACACCTGTAGACAACCACACATGACACACCTGCAAGTCATGGAGTGAGAAGCTCTTCCACACCGGAGACAACCGAGGCAGGGCTATAAAGTCAGCCGGCTCCACTGTCCTGCTAGAGGCTGTTCTAAAGTATTTTAAAATACATTTCCAAAGTAATTTGCCTAAAACTGTTCACTGCATTCCGGTAAAACACTACCCCTTTTGTCCACAGGGGTCGCTAAAATCAACACAAAATGAAAGTTCTTTGTAGGGGCTCAAGTCAAACTAACATAACTGTTAATGTGAAAACTTGATGTCACCTTAGTTAATTTAGTACTTGAACTTCTGCACGTCACACATCATCTTCACCTCTGATTGACGCTGACACTCCTGCTCTCATGCTGTGCACACACAGGGTCGACCCTCTACTAGAGCAGCAGATGAAATCTCATCTGATGTTCAGCTGCCATTAATGTGCATAAATGTCAAGCACACCAGCGGTAGCACCACTCCTCCCCTCCCTCCCTGCCTCTGTCTCTCTATCCCTCCCTCCCTCACCACTGTGGCGGTCTGTTCCTGTACTCAGCCACCCGCTGAGCTCGTTAGCAGGAACAGACTGGAGGAGTGATGTAAGGATAAGGGGAGGGATGAAAAAAAAAAGCACCCCCGGATCATCCCTCTCAAAATTAAACAGAGGGTCGGGTTGAACAATCCTGAAATCAAACAAATCAAACTGGACGAGCATCTAAGGCCAGAGGAGGAGCTGATTTTCATCTCCTTCCACAATCGTAAGAGAATCAAGGAAAACAGGGTACAGATAATCACCCAAGAAGTCATGGTACATACTGTACTGTACACAGCAGGGTAGCCAAGTCTGAGACCACTTACACACGCCGAGTGACTGCTTTGCCTTGAATTTGGTTCAACCCCACAAATGTTTTCAATAGTCTTTAAAACAGTTGTCAAAGGGTGTGCTCGTGGTGAAACAAAGAAGTAAACTCCATGTGTTGCGGGGTGCTCTTGAAGTTAAAAAATATTAGAAGAACGAAAAAGCACTGGGCTTACTTCAGGCACTCACTCACAGGTGATAGGGTGATGCGTAAAAGCCTTTAATTAATCAGGGCGTATAGAAAAAAAGTAAAAACCGCCGACCGGTTTCGACCGTCTTGGTCTTCTTGTCAATAAAGGACCAGAGCTAAAGGGAGGAGTCCCTTATACAGACTCAGAGGGTGGGCCAGAGGCTGGACAACACTGGCTGCTATATAGAGACAATATTTATAAATGAATACAGTTATTCAATTGTTGTCTTTAAAAAAGTCTTTTAAAAAACAAACTGACTACAAAATGTGAAAATAATCATCAGCACCAGTTTCTACCTTGAACCAATGAGTCTCATAAACACAGGTTCGCACAGCCAGGGAACCAATCCTGTCAACCTGTGAGGGTGGGGCTACTGTAAATATACTGTACCTGAAACCCTGCCTGTTCAGCCAGCATAATTGCCACTGGCACAACTGTTAACAGTGCGTCAGCCACTGCCGTCACCAAACGACAAAAATAAAATATAACCTAAAAGATCTCAAAGATGTCTAAAGATGCTAACTGTGCTACCCGCTCTGACCCGTCTGCTAGTCCCTGGATCTGGTCTCAACAGACCCCTCCTCTGAGTCTGAGTCTGACTCAAACATGTGTCTGATGTTTCCTCCTCTAACTACTTGATTCTCTCTGCTCTTTCACCTGGAGCCAGCAGGTGATGGGCGAGGCTACAGACCTGATCCAGGTTTGTCAACCAGGACATCAGGGCAGGAGAAAACATGTTAAACTAAATATGAATCACAGCAGTGGGTTTTTGTAGAAATGTCCATGTTTTCAAAGACGAATAGACTTTGAATAAAGATGACAAATAATCATGTGAAATAATAATAATGTGAAGTGAATTAACAAAAGGAGGGGAAAAAAGGAAAGCAGGAGTGTTTCATCAACTCAGGTTGCGTCTGGCTGAAGTGGTTCATTGGTTACCTGATCCAAGGTCAGACTCAGATTAAAAGGAACAAAGTCTGTGAATCAGCAGTGGCAGCAGACGCAGACAGAGGAGCCTGAAAATCAGACAGAACATAATCCTTCTGCCACAGGTCATTCAGCACAGTACAGTGTGTGACCTGGAAACTAAAATACCTGTTCAGCTTTGGAAATTCGACTGAAAAGAAACGCCTGCCTGCCACAGAAAGAGAGAGAATCCAATGCAGCTTTACCAAACAACAAGGAAACTGCACCAGAGGAGTTCAAGCAGAAAACCACATGTATCTTGAATGTTGTTTTTGTGGGCATTTTATGTCTTTATGTGAAAGGACAATAAAAAGAAACAGGAACGCCGGGAGACAGACTGGGGCATACCGTCAAGATCGTTGGGATGATGTGCTCTAACTACTCGACCACCGAGCACCCCTTGAATGATTTTGCAATTTTGATAAATGTTTTGGAAATTCCTCAAAGGGATGAATATCTATCTATCTATCTATCTATCTATCTATCTATCTATCTATCTATCTATCTATCTTCACTTTCCCCCCAATTATTTTATTTCTCTTACAACGATGACCTACATGCAACATACCTGTATCTTGGTTCATATTTCTTGCTCCTACTATGTTCACTGTTTTTACGCAAACATCACAAAAAACTCATAACAAACCTAATTAACCTGATTCTGATTCGACACACTTGTTATCTTTTTCTCTTCTCTTAGAAATCTAACAATTATAATTGACTTGACTGAACAAGAAGGTTCTGGGTTGGATGTTTAAGCCTGGGGTCGTTCTCTATGCAGTCTGCGTGTTCATGTGTGAACCTGTCTACCTCTTAACCTCTGACCCTCTCTGGGCGTCACGTGACAGTGACGTCAGCACTGTGGAAACCGAAAACTTCACCTAAAAACCGCAGGTCTGAGCTCAGAGTGTTTAGAAAGTGTCAATCACCAAACCTGAGATTTAACCTTAATTTACATAACTCTTTACATAAGCCACTTCCTCTCCAGTCCAGCCCCACAGCCACGTTAGGTAACGCCGCTACAGAGGAACTGCTCCTCGGTCTCCCCGGCTCTTTAACCCCGCGGTGAATGTGTCCGGCTGGTGGCGGCTACGGCCCGAGATGAAAACATTAAAAGAAAAAAAGAAAAAGGAGATGAGGAGAGAAGCATCGCACGACTCGTTTCATGGCACGGAAAGAGGCTGCATCAGCATTGCAGGCAGGAGGAACCGGGAGGAGGTGCATGGCGCAGCGTGCTCCTCTATTGTCTGGAGCCTAATTGACGCTCCGCATCCAAACACACGCAAAACACGCAGGACTGCTTTAAACAGTGAGAAACGGCGGCGGTCGCAGACGAGCAGCCGCTGTGCGTGCGTGCGTGCGTGTGTGTGTGTCTCACCTTGCGTGGCTGGTTCTGCAGCAGGTTCCTGAGCGCGTGTGTAGGTGAAGTGGTTCATCAGATGTGGCTCGGCCGCTTTCACTCATTCATCAGTTTCTTTTTCAAAGAGGAGGGTCGCTGCTGTGGGTCCCTGCATACGCTCTGCACACGCACGCACACACACACAAATACAAAAAGCCATTACGAAAGTTCCGGAAGTGAACGCACATCAAACTGTTGTGGACACGACACACAAGTTTGGCGTGAAACAAAAAAGTTAGGACCATTATTATTATTATTATTATTATTAGGCTAAGTAGTCAACAAGTATATAACAAGTAACCAAGTAGGTTAGATTATTATTGGCGCAAAATTCCCGAAATGCTAATGTTTATTATTTGTTATTATTTTTATTATTTTACCCCTTTATTGAAATTGCGATTCTGTGGTGGTCTTATTGGCCAAATTATTGGAAATGAGGGTCTGCGTCACGGATTTGCACGAAACTTGGTATACTTGTCTATCAACCCGAGACCTTCAAAAAATTTCATAAAATGACATGCTCTAAAACGAACAGGAAGTCGGCTATTTAGCCTCGAAGTCGGTTTACTCAAAACGAACTCCTCCGAGGGGATTCGCCCGATCGGCTTCAAATTGGCTCCAGGACATGTCCAGACCTAGCTGAGCTTATCTTGTGCTCCCCACATCTGCAGGTCAAACGGCTTGGCCTTCAGCGGACCTCAAAGTTTGGCGACTGATTCGGGCCTCGCCAGCAACATACGAATGGCTTTCACGCCCACATGCTTCATCGTGGATGCTTCAAACTTGGGGCATATGATGAAGGCGTGTCACAGAACGATTCGACATATTATTTGCCTACGTCGCTCATAGCGCCCCCCGGTGGTACCCGAAAACGTACAACAATTCTTTAAAAATACGAACTTGGCCAAATCGACTTCATTTCACTTCTACTACATGCAGACCCGGATGCTGAAGCTACATGATGAACACTCTGACCCTACGAGCAACGGCGTCCGTGTGGCGGCGCCGCGAAAGTGTATCTTCCCAATTTCAAATACGTTTGCCTTTCACGCGGACATACTTCATCGTAGCCACTTGAAACTCAAGGAACTTGACGATGGCTCTTCCCCTAACGTTTCGATGTATCAACTTCCTGCCTGGCTCATTGCGCCCCCCGGTGGTAACAGGAAGTACGTTAAAATTATTTAAAAATCCATAATTGACCCCATCAACTTCATTCCACTTCTAATACATGCAGAACCACTTACTGAAGCTACATTATGAACGCCGTGAAGCTACGTCTAACGGCGTCCGTGTGGCGCCGCGGCGACTGGCGACTTTTCGCCGTCCAATTACGTTTGCCTTATTCGTGGCTTTAACGCAGTCGGGACGTCACGAAATTTCATACACAGGACAAGCATGACGAGCTCTTTCAGTTGATAGTGTTGTTTCCGATAAGCGTGGAAAAAGGCCTCTATAGCGCCCCCTTGAAGATTTTCTGAAATTCCCCATAGACAAATTTCGCTTACTTTGTCGTACACATACGAAACTCGCCGTATACATGTATCACACCCAAACATACAAAAAGTTGAATTGGAGCCACGCCCTTAACCCAACAGGAAGTCGGCCATTTTGGTTAGCATTTCTGTGACGCTAAACGAACTCCTCCGAGGGACTTCACCCGATTTGCTTCAAATTTGGTACAGGACATCTCCAGACCTAGCTGAGCTAATCTTGTGCTCTGCACGTGTGCACGTCTAAGGGTGTGGCCGCTGTGGCACGGCCAAGTTTAGCGATTCAGCTAAGACGTTTGAAATGATACCACGCCTACAAATTTGATCGCAGCAGCTCCAAACTTGCTGGACATGATGAGGAGCTCAGCCTCAACGATCCCATATATTACTTTTGTTCGTGGCTAATAGCGCCCCCCGGTGGTTACAGGAAACGTCGGAAAATTTGTTAAAAATACATACTTCACCAAATTCACATAATTTCACCTGTAAAACATTCTGAAGAAGTCGCTGAAGCTATTTCATGAACACTACGAAGATACGACTAACGGCCCCCTTGTGGCGGCGACAAAAATGGCGATACAGCGTGAACACCGTCCTCCTAGGGATTTTGGCTGATACACTTCATATTCGCTACATATCATCAGGAAACTGAGCTGGTCAAACTTTGTAAAAATCTTCCCTCTACGTCAAACGGCGTGGTCGCTAGAGGGCCAGAAAGTTGGCCACCTGCTCATTTGGTCGCCATCCAATTACGTTTGCCTTCCACGCCCACAAACTTGATCGCAGTCACTTCTACATTTCCAGACGTGGTCAGAGGGTCGCCCTCTACGCCTCCATTTGATCAGCCGCAGCCTCGCTCAAGTCGCCCCCTTGTGGGCGCAGAAAATGACATGTTTTGCGTCGACTATGTCTCATCTGCTCAAAACTTCACAGGTGTGTTCCGGGGACAACTATGAACGTGACGGCCCACACCCGGCTACAGGCCCCATGCCGTACGCGGCCCCGGGGGCCTGGGTCGCCGAGTGGCGTGGGTCGCCGAGTGGCGTGAGGCGAGGGCCCGCCATAGCCGCTTGCGGCTTTAATTATTATTGTTATTATTATTATTATTATTATTATTATTATTATTATTATTATTATTATTATTATTATTATTATTATTATTATTATTATTATTATTGTGTGTGATTGATTGATTTGGATCCCCATTAACTATGGCGATGCCAAAGCTATTCTTCCTGGGGTCCATACAACATATTTACAATGAATTAATGTCAGTTTCAAGGTCTTGGTAGCATTTTTGTTTTAACATCAGATAAAGTTTTGCTGTTGAAACTATTTAAGTGCAGGAGAGATGGCTTTGTTCTTTACCTTTTGCTTTAAATTTCTTTTTTCACATTAAAAGACCTCAGTTACTCTTATCCTGCAGAGTCAGCAACAAGTTTGTCATTATTGTTTTCTGTATTTTTGCCTGAATTCACCCTTTAGTCGGTAGCCTAATAAATAACTAAAATCTTTCATATCGTGCGTCTCATATCATCCAAACAACTATGTAGCGAGGCATGTTTTTCACTTAACCTCAAGGGTTTGGAAACATCACATTGAACTACAATAAAGATTTACACTGGAGATTTACATTAGATTGATTATGGTTTGTGGTCACCTCAGTGACAGAGAGTGACGCTGGATTCACATGGTCACAGCAACAGGCTGGAGACTGTTTCAACATATTAAAGTGACTTATTACTGAGCTCTGACACTGGTCAGCTGCTTATGATAAATCCTTGCTAAAAGTTACATAGCATTCCTGAGCAACAGTCTCCAACTCACATTCATGCAGCGCCCTCTACTGGCCAGGGGTGTGCAGTGTTTTGCATAACACAGTTACACAATTAAAGCAGTGGGCCGTGACTCAGGAGGCTGAGAGGACACATCATATTCACGAAGACAGGCATGGGCAGACCACTCCTCAGAGGGCCATGTGGCTGCAGGTGTTTGTTCCAACCAAGCAAGAGCACATGGTTTGACCAATCATCTGTCTGAAGACGGAGACAGGTGGATTAAATGAGTCAGCTCTGGTGTGCTGCTGCTTGGTTGGAAAAACCACCTGCAGCAGCCACACCGGCCTTTTGTGGGATACTTTGCCCCATGGCTGCACTAAGACGACGTTCACACTGGAAGTGTTGGTTCAAGTCAGATTTCTAGAGTCTAATGTGAACTGGTCTTTACTCTGATGTGACCTGAACAATCAGACGTCCCACACAAGTAGTAATAAGACCCCTCAAGCTTCTCTTGAAAATGTGTCATAACATAGGTCTAAAACTTCTTTGTCCCGTAATAAGTGTCGGCCATGTTTATTTTTGTTTCTTTGTGACTCCAGTCTCTGCACAATTGTGATGAATGTTGATCAAGAGTGTCTGGATGTCAGTGAACTCTGACACAGGTTGCAGGTCTATTCGGACTCAGGTAAGAGTTAAAAATATCATATCTTCATCTGGTTTAGATCCACATGTAAAAGGGCCTCAAACCTCTGGGTAACACAGATTTGGGCTGCTAAGTGAATTTAGACAATTTGATTATCATTTGTTTTTCACTGGTGGACACTTCCACAGTCGGTTTGAGCTAATGTTTTACTGCTCTTTGATTATAACCTAACGTCTTCATAAATTACACCAAATGAGCAGATCTACATTTGTCTACTTTTATAACAGGAATCATAACTGAATCATTGAATAATTCTAGTTGAGTTAGCACAAATTAATCTATATCTAACATCTAATTAATCAATTTAGTGGAGATTTCTCATCAAATGTAAGAATCTGTAAGAGACTTCAAAATAGTGTTATGTAGAACACACATGTGGAAGATTTTAATTTCTGAAGACATAAACTCAAACAACCCAGATCATCTACAAAAAAATATATATAATGACCAGCTGCATTATGCCTTTATATAAATGTCACAACACAACACATGAGATAAGCACAAGAGATGGGAAAGACTCCTGTGTTTGTAACTTGTTAATATCATCAAATGGTTCAAGATGGTGACGGCAACAAAACACAACCAAAGAAAGTCCAAGTCTTCACTGTGTCTTGACCCTGTACAGACACTAGAGGGAGCAACTGTCTGTGTAATACCACACAGTCCAATGCAGGTAGCCGATAAGATGAAAGGCCTTCACAGTAAATGTGACAAATACAGACAAGTTATAACATGAGCTAAAGCTGTATTACAGTCAGATGGCTCGGTGGGGCGGCCAACTATGATTCATTCATTAGCGTTAGCCTAAGCACTTATGCACTTCCCACAATAACAACTCCAAATGTTCAGTGAGAAAAGCTCATTAACTCCACTTTGTGTTTCAATTGTATGTCTGTTATCTCATCATCAGCATCATCCATTGTTCAAGGCCTGTGTGTGTCTCTGTGTGTGTGTCTGTGTGTGTGTGTGTGTGGTGAAGTGGAGAGGAAATCACGTGTCACCTCGGTTGCTCACTTATCAGCTCTGCCATATGCTGCTTTATGCAGAGTCAGAGTCTTGTTGTGAGGCCTTCTGTCAAATCCAAAAGAAGGAACAAACAGTTGAACTGAAATGGTGAATCCGTGAAAAACATGTAGTTTAACATGATGTGCACTTAAAGTGTAATTTATGTGTTGCCATAAAGTGAAGCTGCAGGTGATGAGTTTGTTCTGGTGTCTGTTACAGTCAGGTACGTGGTTTCCCCTCAGCTCTGGCCTTGTGTCATTTCATTTCTTTTCTTTTGTTGCATTCTTATAGCTTTTAATTGAATTTTATTTATTTATCCATCTTCTACCGAACTATCTTATCATCATTTTCAAATTGTTTTGTTGGTATTTTATCAGAGTATTGAGATTCTTTTCTGGATTATTTTCCTTTTAATAGCTTACTTTCATTTCTGGTTCTACCATCCTTCTTCGTTTAGCATTTTCTCTTTGTTACTATTTTGTCTTCATTTTCATTTGCTTTATTTCTGACAATACTTCACTACTTCAGCATTTTATCAATTTATCGCTCTGTTGTTATCTTTGTTCTGCCGTCTTCAGTGTCAGTAATTAGAGTCGTGATAGTGTTTCCTCGCTTCCTGTTTTTACGGTATCTGATCTTATTTGTTATCGGTTTTACTCTGTCAAGTGGGTTGTGTTACATTGTTTAGATGGAAAGTGATATACAAATAAAGACAGACTGATTGATTTTGGTTTTCTTTTTTTGCTCCATTGACTCATTTTTTATTCTTTCACAGTGCTGGCCATCTGTTGTATTCTCTCTGGTTGGCTTATAATGGGACAGGATTTTATTAAGGTTTGACCCATCTTCAAAACAGAAGCAGCTTGTTGGACACCTGTCCACCTTTATACACAAACGCAGATCTGATATGAAGCAAATGATGTGCTGAGTTTGCTAAAATGTTTGACAGTGTAGTGCTAATATGTCAGAGTGGTGTATGTCATCTGTGTCCTGTAGTGGCTCTCATGTCCCAAAGATCAATTAGAAGGTGTAATTTATCGACTGACTCTGAAAGGAAACATTTTCCTACCAACATCATTTCCTGCAGGTAGCTGAGCCACTGAGATGTCAGAGATTTTTTTGGGAAGCTGAGTCTTAAGAGGTGACCCACTCTGGAACACACGCTGTGTTTGTATTAACCTCCCTCAATAAGTTGGATGGTTTCCTGGAGAGTTGTGCGTGGTAACAGGAACTGGTCACACATTTGTCCAATTCCACCAATTTGATGGCAAATAAATCATTTTCTTCAGTGTGCACAAAATATATTGCATTCACGTTTCACCATAATTTACGAAAGTACAAAAAGTGGAAAAAAGTAGAAAAAGGAACCAACTCAAAACTTTTCATTGCAGTCCCACAAGTGGTTGTCATGCCAGTGTTGAACCAATATTCATTCGTCAGGTTACAACAGAAATAAGCCCAATAGTCCCATCTTTCTCTTCACTGCCGTCATCACAGATTTGACTCAGTCTGCTCTGCAGCAGGATCAGCTGGGACACAGCCCAAACAAAATGCTGACAAGGATCGAAGCCTTCCCGTCACGGCACATTACAGTAATTAACTCTGCATTCAGAGGATGAGAAAGGTGCTGTGACTCTTTTTTTAAGGCGTAGCTTGAGAAAAATCAAGGGAAAACTCGCTGACATGTTGCACTCAGCTTTTTAAACACAGTGCAACAGATTCTACCGGGATCATAAATATTAATCCTTTTTTTCAATACTCAAAGTTGAATGAATTTATCATCTCATGTTCAAGTTTACATTCAGAGGAGTTGAAAGAGCTGCTTGTTTCTCTCTGTCATGACTTCTACTGCGCAAAAAATCAACCAAGAAGAAAGAGAATTAATGAAAGGAGGAAGATAAATGAGAGCAGCTCCTCTTCTCCCTTCCTGGGGAGTATTATTATTTATTGTTGCATTAAATAATTGATCTGGGATTTATACAGCAGTGACATTAAAGCAGAGAAATCATTTTAGTGCTCTAAATGTTTCTTTGAATGTGATTTGCATTAGGGTCAGTTCCTCCATGGGTGGGAGAAGGATGGCTTCATTTTCAATTCAGCGTGTGTTGTGTGGAAGTAAATAACAATTTAAGTTTGGTTTTAGGTCTAATTGCCCATCGGCCAACTAAGCAAATTCAGCATAGCCAAGAAAACTTATCTGGTCTGACTCAGCCCAACATTGGCCTTTACTACCCCATTTAGCTATATCACTGAAAGTAGGTTATAGGCAAAACAACAGAAACACTGATGAAAATCTGCTGAATAATCAACAGTTTAAAACTACTTTTGTTAAAAGTGTAACATTATAACCTTCATGGAGAGGGGAGTGATGATGACATGACTCCTATGATTTAGCAGAATGCTTCTATTAAATTAACAATAGGCTATGAAGCGCTGGGCTGGTTGGTAGGCTACTACCTGAATTTCAGCCAGCTCCTTTTTTTCCTGTCTTACATGATTGGCAAACTGATTAGGCCTAATCGAGGTGTGTCTGACTAAAAAAAACAAAAAACAAAACAAACAAAAAAAAAACACACCAAGGTTGGCTGAAATTCAGAAAGTACCAACCAGGAAATAGGCCTACCACTACTTCCTGGATTTCAGCCAGCGGCACATAGCCTATTGAGTGTGAATTAGTAAATATCAATATATAAGCCGAAGAGGCCTAGTTTTACCATCATTTTCTAACACATGTCTATCGTTGGGATTTATTTTAAGTGGAACACAAAAATGGAACATTTTGAGCAGTCTGTACTCACATCAGATGACTACACCAGTGCTCTGCAGTATGTCTCCCTCTGAAGAAATCAGATGTTGTCTCTGATGGCGGCGACACAGAGCAGGCTAGTCGACTCAAAGCCTGCTCGGCCGGTAGCCCGCCAAAACATCCATAAACTTCCCAAGCATTTCCAAAAGGCGATGTGAGTGAATCGTGTGGTCTTCCGAGAATGACCGAAGGGCTTTAAAGACTACGACCTGACTCTGAACTGGCCTCTCTACACCTCAACATGTAAGTAACATGATGGTTTAACATGTTTCGTGTCTGTTTTCAACAGCGACAAGAACAACATCATGGTATTATTAGCGAACGTATCAGCCAGGTAGTCTACGACGGTGTTTGGCTAATGTTGCTATCGCTTGGCGGCTAACTGCTAGCAAGGCTGCGGAAGGGCAATGGCAGCGCAGTACAGAAGTGGGTAACGCACTACATTACTCAGTTACAGTACATTTGCTTGAGTAACTTTTTGATGAATTGTATTTGTAAGAGTCGTTTTTAATGCAGCATACTTTTTACTTTAAAATGAGGAAGCCTATTTGAGAAGAAGAATCAGTGGCTACTTACTTGTCTCTGCTTTTATAGATCCAATGCGCGATTTGTTTGTTTTGTTTTGACGAAGATACTTCAGCACACAAAATCTCTGTGGTAAACAAGACGGTCACTCCGCCTCAAATTTGAGGAAACACATTGCGGCTAGTAGCATTTCATACAGTCTATGGTAGCAAAGAGGAAACTGGCTTGTCGTGGGGCGTCTTCTTTCTAAACAGTTTTTAGTAGGCTAACACCTTGCTGATTCAGAGTTGGACAGGTTGTGGAGTGGGCAGGAAGAGGTTACTAGCAACTCAAACTGCTGAGTAGCCTATGTAAACAAAAATCTTACGTTAGCTTTAGGTAGCCAAGTTCATCAGTATCATCATAGCTGACTGTTCTTTTGAAAATATAATTTCCTGTTTGTGCTAACCTATTTTTGGATATCATGGGGATGGGCATTGAGGTTGCAACAGGAAAACCGAGCAAAAACCTACTACGCAGACATTTTAATTCATTTCAGTCTGAAAAATCAAAGTGACTATTTTTGTCTCGGCTTTAACTTTGTACTGGCGAAGAAGAGACGACGTTCTCATCTGACCTCTGTGTGATGGAAAGAGAGAAATTGATTAAAGGATGAAATGAGGCAGATGATAAACAGTAACTATAATTCGCCCCCTCTGCTAATATCACCCTCAACATGTTTCCTGATTGTCTTTTGTTACTAGGCTACAACAGAAACATGATTCGACTGCCGTGATAATCCACACCTTCTTGTGCCAACATGCCACAGATTACGCAGTGGGCGGGTCTAAAACATATGTGGATGCTTGTTGACAGAGTGAATTATAAAAGTAAAGCTCATTTGATAATCACTATGTAATGTCAAAACAAGGGCAGACACCTCTGGGGCAGATAAATGACGTGGACAATCTCCTCTGTTGCTGCCATGGACTTGGGAAAGTGAAAGTGCTGATTGAGGTCCACCCCACCGATCACTCATTCAATTAACCATTCAGAGCTGACCAATAGGGTTTCCCTGGCTCAGCCTGTTGCTTAGAGTGAAGTGGAGCACTGGCACGTTGCTCATTTTAATCTCTTTAAGTATTCGCCCCCACAGTATAGCACCAATGAGTCAGTCTGTCACAGTAATCGATTCCGGTGTTGCAGGTTTCCTTATAGCGGCCATGACTCTATGCTGGAGCAGGAAACTGGTTGTTGGATTCCACAATTCATCAGCCACTTCATGATAGCAGATTGCACAGAGACGGCTTGGCCTCCTGCCATGGTAGCCTGGTACTATAGAGATGACAAATGTCAGTGGTTTTTCAAAGCCTCTTAAATCCTATTTCTAAGTTTGTTTAACTCACTGTGGTCACCCAGACTCCACAGGCTTGGATGGCCATTGGACATAAATAATATTGTTGGTCAGTTGACCCTTTGACCAATCAGACTTAGACCACATAACAAATGAGAGTGCTACATTCACATAATTCCCATTCCCATTTCCACTCCCTAATATTACTAACAGCTTTGTCATAATGACTTTTAAAGGTGATGATATTGTTTCCACTCTCCCTAAGCCTCCCCTAAGTTACTGCATTTAAAGCTGATGCATGTTAATGCTCTTGAATTCTTTTCACAATATGCTGCTCCCAAAGGACAAGGACAAATATCTAGGCTCACATGTGCTGTAATGCACAGAGCTCCCTGTCGAACAGCAACAGACTAAGAATGAAAAATGACCCTGGACTTTTGACTTTTGGACCACCCCTCGCCCAGAACTATATGCATGACTGCTTTTGTTATTTATTTTTTTGAAAGTGAAAATCTGTGACATTTTACATATATTGCACAGCAAAGATGACAAAGTGTCACATATGTGCTGAATCACCATCGGGCCTGTAGTAGTCACATTGCTGGCAGCACCTGATTAATGTAAACACAAACAATATGCATTTATTGGAGAGTTAAAATGAGACGTCACTGCTATTGTCAACCTTTACATTTCCCAGCAGCTTCTCATACCTTGGTGATTCACAATACTGAGATTCTGTGGTGAATACATGTGTGTCTGTGTCTATGATACACGTCGTCAGCCAAAATGTAACAGTTTGGCACTGAGTCTTTTGTTCTCGGTGGAGTAGTGTTTGTTTTACTTGTGCACTGCTTTGAGTGAATTCAGCATTGTTGTCTCAGTTTTGGTGCTTAACTCTGTATTCCTGGAGTGGAGCTTTAGTTTGCCTCTTCAAGGTCTTCACAATTATGTTTTTGTCCATTTTCTGCTCTTTTCGAGCCAGTTAGTGTTTACAAGGAGGCATCACACATTACCACTGTGGATGTGTCCATTTAGCTTCCACTTGACTTTTGGCTGCTGTTTATTTATTGAATCCCTTACGTCCCAATGATATTCACTAACTCTGTGCATGGAAACATTTAAGAAGCTCAGAGATCAGAGGATGTGGCATATGTTGATGGTTTAACAAACATTGATCACAATAGTGGGATAGAACAAGTACATGATTTCTGAAAAAAATCACGCCCCAAGGAGGATTTTAAGATTTTACCTGAATTACGCAGTTATATTCTGTATTAAATCACTTGATGTTTTTAAAACATGAACAAGGACATTTAGGACTATTACAAGGACTATTAAAATGTGTCTAAAAGAGGAAAAATGGTCCAAAAGTAACAGCATAAATTGTGAAATGTGGAGGCTGAGAGGAGCTTAGAGGAGAAGAAATGTTTTTGTCTTTATCTTTTGAAGCTGCAGCACCAGTTTGTCTCTCTCTTTTTTTCACCGCTGAGGGAGATGCTGCACAGAGTACATGCAGCGCTGAAGTTCACTTCACTTATTCATCTCTATAAAGTCTGGCCTCAGAGGGAGACACTTGGCATTAGAACAAAGAGTGGACCTTTTCCCAGTGGCTGAGACTGTGAGGCTCCATGAAGGCTGTTATCTGACCGACTTTCTTCTTATAGTTGTGTAGAATGGATTTCATACTGCTTTCTCTCTCTGTTTTTCTCAAATATGTTTCTGGTGCTGTTAAATATTTACTAGTGTTGGTGTTTATGTGGGTTTGTCCTTGCTGCTGCTGCTGCTGCTGCTGCTGCTCTAACTGCAGGTTTATGCCGAATAAAACATGACTAAGGTAAAAAGACAGAAAGCATTTCAGCTGCTCTGTGGTCAGCACAAATGAAGAAAGCTCAGCTAAAAGTAACACTCTTTCTGCATAATGATGGTGACTGTTGACATCCACATGTTTTGCTGCTGCTCAGTCTGAGCTGCTTCAACATCACTGGAGTGCAGGCAGGTCCAAACCAGCAGGGATCCTCGAGGCTAAAATGAACTCTAAATTTAGTTAAAAACAAATTTGCTTTGGAATTGGGGTCTATGTAAATTCTGACACAAGCAGAGAAGTAATTGCCGCTGTGGACACAGATGCATGTTAATATGACAGTTTGAGACGTGAAGGCTTTGTCATCATGAAATTTGATTGTGTTCATTCAGAAACATAATAAATTGAGTCACAAAGGAAAGGAATATAGAGCTCTACATCAGAATAACATATGTCATCACCGGGATGTAATATTTTCAGCAAATATCGTTGAATTAACAACTAGAATGAAATGCAGATTTTTGTGATTAATTTTAAACACAAAACAAGAGTCAAAAGAATACCATGACATGACAGAGACTGGCTTAAGGCTTTAATTATGATTATTCCAAATATGTCAAAAAAACAAACAAAAAACATCAACTAATAAAGCTGCACCTGCAGGAAATATAATCACCTGTTTATTGGTTGAATGTTTTAACTTTCTACCAAGCTTCATTGAGATGCTGCAGAACGTTTCCTGCTGAATAACAATTAACTGCAGCCATTCTTGACAGAAATAATGATGTTTTTACTTTGGATATTTGGCTACTGCAGACTTCATCTATCTGCACCAAATGCAATAAATGATAGAATGTGATATTATTGATCATTAGTTTGTGTCAAAATATTCCTCTGCAAGAGTCTGTATGACTCATTCTCATCGTTCAACAATATATCTCATTAACGCCTAGATGGAAGTTGTTCAGAGTCGGCACAAACATTAATTTGGACCTGAGGATGAACTGATTAAAGCTGTGGTGGTCACTGTAGGTCAACGGTCAGTGTGGCCTCAAAACATGGTTTGGCAATGCACAAACATTCACAGGAAGTGAGGGAGACTCTGATTAGATTTTGATGCTTCAGTCACAAAGTTGTCACAGTTAATTACGATGTAATCGAATTTGCAACATGGCTGAGAGTAAGATCCAAATTGCAGGAGGTGCAGTTTTTTTGATAGGTCCCATCACTGTCGGCACGATGCAGTAAGTGTTGTGTTGCTATAGGCTATGTCCTGGACAACAAATCATATTATTGAGAGGTGTGTTTTTGTTTGGTACAAGACCCAAAAAAAAATCATGTGATCAATTTCTTGTTTGTTTTTTTAAAATGAAAATGACTATTGACACTGAAATCACAGTATGATGATTTTTGCATCTCAGTTCACTCAAATGATTAATATTTTAATGATTCTGAATAAACAGGATGCAACTGGAACCAGTGTGATTGGAGAGGAGATTCAAATAGGAGACAAAAATATCTCTGGCTCTAATGTATTTAATGTAACCTAGGTGTGTTTGGCTTGTAGCCTGTCCACATGTAGCCAGCAAACACCTTCCTGCTTTTGACGCATTTTGATGAGCTATGATTTCATAGTGAATTAACAGTGTGAACACCCAGCAGGTGTGTAACACTATGGAGTGGTTTTTGGACACGTGATGCTCCAGTGCAGTGGATCCTTACGCCTCAGCGCGTCCACATCACTCCTCACCCCCTTCTTCAAGTGGGAGAGAGAGTGTAACACGAGCGCGCACGTTACTGTAGCTCCCTCCCTCTCTCTCGCTTCTTCCCTTCCCCCTCTTATATCCCCCTCTCCCAGTGACAGTTGGAGAGCGCGGCCCCGAGGTTGTGGCTGCGCACCTCTGCACTTTCAAGTAGCTGTGTGATCATGGTAAGATCAGACTCATGCTGAGCTAAAAACCTACACCGTGGTTGTGCTGCACTGTAAATGGATATTTATACATATAAAATTGACAATGTGATATTTGTTGGGTCTTGTGCCAAACAAACATGTCTCTTTATGTCTTGAGAATATAATTTGTTGTTCAGGGTCCAGCGCCTGCAGCAGCACAACACTATTGGTTCAATAACATTGTGCAGCGGCCCCACTGTAAATTGAGATCATACACTGTTAATTTTCTCTTTACATTTGTCTAGTGGTTGAATGGTAAGTGTTTTTATTGCTACAATTCTCTCATCAACATAAACAGTCATATAGCCTAGGTATGTTTTTCTTTTCAGACAACCTATAGCCTATAGCGTCCCTATAGGGCTTCAGTGCTGGCATGGCTAACAGTTGTTGTGGTAACCCTAATAAACATGCCACTGCTGTGTCGAGCAACATTGTCACTATGGTTCCTACAATAGTGCTGTATCATTTGCAAAACGCTTAATAAATATGGGAGCTTAATGGTGTGCGGATCTTATCTTATTTTTTTACTGATAGTTTTCTTACGATCCAGCACCCTTTGGGGATGATTATTTCATAGCTTAGTGAATGTGCAGGGCACACCTTGTCTGTGTTTTGGAGTTGTTGGATTGTGTATTTGATGAGTTTTGAGGGACAGGGGACTATGTACCGTTACCTCAATTGCGTTCGCTGAGCAGCTCGCTTCTTTGCCCTGTGAATCTCAGAACAACATTCACAGATGATTAAAGGTGGCAATAGGCGAATTTGCCAAAATGCTGAACTATCCCTTTAAGAATGTGTCGTTTAGTGAACGTACTACTGAAAGTAGCCTAGTGTTGTGTCATTTGCGAATGTGTCATTTTGCTGTTGCTGACGTTGTCGTTCACTAAATGTACTAGTGAATGTGAGCATCAGGGCTAAGTCATGAACTGAATCATGAATCGTTCAGCTGTGTATCAGTTCAGGCAGTCAGACTATGCACTGTGTAGTCAGGGCTCTGGCCAAGCACTGAACAATTCAGTGAGCAGATCTTTTGAACAAATCTTTTTAATGAACTGATTCTTGTGATTCAGCCTACTGCTTTTCTCAAGATTTTTATTTTATTTTATTTTTTTTTACAATTTTGGTTAAGATAAGTTGGTTGCACGTGCAATGTGCTGCATTCAGAAAACATCTTCAACACATGCGCTGCAAAAACTCACAATCATGGAGGTGTTTCTGGGAGCACAGAAGAGAACAGTGACAGACTGGGCTGCATGGGCTCTTAAGTTCAGAGATTCAAGATTCAAGATTTTTCTTTTCAGATGTTCTGAAGGTGGTTAGGCTATCTGTTACTGGTGTTTAAAAAATAGATGAATTTGTCAATCAATATTCAAATATTAGCCTATTGCTAATATGCACAGTCACCTTTTGTGTTTTGTCAAATTGATGAAGTTTGGCTATTTTCTGCTTGTAGCACATTTTTGTCATGAGCCTACATGTGTTTTCTCAAGTTGCAGTGAGTTGAGCCTTCAGGGCCACCCTACATTTCAAATGGTAAATCAAACTCATTCACACAACCACCTCCAGATGTGAACATCACCCCTGTCATAACGTAACGTTAACGTAACCCTGGGTCATGATGCTAGTCAGACCACCTATGGCTCGTTTTCTACCAGAGGTCCATGGACTCAGTGACCAGGCTTTCCTCTGTGTGCCAGTGTCAGTGTTGCTGGTGTCTGTCCACCTGCAGCCCAGTCCGTGGCCCCTGGTTCATTCATCACCTCGTTGCTCGTTGTTTCCTGATCGTGTTGCGGCTGCTGCGACTCAATTTTCCCCACGGGGCTCATTTAACTTTGATCTAATCTAATCTCACTTTCTCTCTCTCTCTCTCCTCTCACCCTTTTCCCGCCCTCCTCTTCCTCGCCGTCAATGTGTCCGCGCCGCGCGCTCCCGTCATCACGTCAGGAGGAGGCAGCCTACTGGTGCTGAGGCTGAAGAGGAGGAGGATGATGATGATGATGATGATGGCGGTGATGGAGGAGCAACGTTGAGTTCGCTCTCCCGCTTTTCTCTCCCTTTTTTCCATTCATTTTTTCTGATTAACAACATAACAACAGAGGAAGCGACGCCGCCGATTCGACCCACACTGCCTCTCTCCACCTCCCTCCCGTCTCCCGAGCCGAGACCGAGATGGGGAACGAAGCGAGCATGGAGGGCGGCGGGCAGCCCGGTGAGCCGGGAGCCGCTGCCGGGATGATGGGGTCGGCGATGCCCGGAGGACCCGCGTCAGGACCCGGAGCGGGACAGCACATGAAGCCGCTCAACGGAGCCGCTGCCGGGGGAGGGATGGGAGTCGGAGGCCCCGGGATGGGGATGACAAGGTAGGAGCAGTAGAAACGGTGGTGGAGATGGTGGTGGAGGAGGAGGAGGGGTTTCGGTTGAAGGGGGCTGGGTGAAGTCCTCCTCTGGCTACTAGGCTACATCCCAGCGTGTTTTAACACGGAAACGGATGATGGGAAAGCACTGCAGATGTCACTTAGGTCAGAATTAACAGGACTGGGATTAACAGAGTGTTTTCCCGCGTCCGTGCCTGATTTTATTTTATTTTATTTTATTTTTTAAGCGTGGATGTGCCTACTGTCTCCAACGGGAGAAGCGGCGACATCCCGCCATAGTCCGGTGTCAGACCCGGGGAGCTGTCCGCGGTGCTGACACCATCCACGCTCATGCATTGGTTTCACAGGCTATAGGTTTGACATTGCAGGTTGAGTCTTTCTGCAGCCTTGTGGACCTGCTGTTGTTCTGCTCTCAGATGTGATTTTATTGCGCGGTGTCATGTGCTCTATAGTATTTCCTGCTCTGGCGTAGTGTGATGAAGGGAGCGCGGCTCTGACAGCCTCCGTGTTCCTCCACCCCACGTCATCTGGAAGCTGCTGCGGTGTTTGTGAAACGTGACACGGGGAAGGGTTTTTCTGGTGCCTCGTGTCGGAGGGATGTGATGCATTTGGACGCTCGGAGCACCTTGATAACTCTTCTCTGCTTTCCGCATGGGCGAGGGGAGGATGGTCGGTGTGTTTGCGCGTGTGCGTGATACGTGCGTGTGTGTGAGTGAGAGAGAGTGAGCGCGTGTTCGTACGTTAAGGGGCTTGCCTGGCTATGTAGGCGTGTGTTTGATGATGTGTGTGTAGAACTGTATCAGCAACGCCACCGTTTCCCGTTAATGACGTAGAAACGTCTGACAGACAGATGGTGCTTACCGACAAACCGAACCTCACCGTGACAGACCAAACTGACCAAATCAAAGCTTAGGCTATACGACCATCCTCACTATATCTGTTGGCCACGTACAGTAAACAGCCCTTTCCATTTCAACCCGTGTCATGGTAGATGAATAAAAATCATATGTTTGATCTGACATTTGCTGCTTTTTACTATGCATTCCTCTCATTTCATTCATGGAAAACCAAACTATCATTAGTCTTGTTCATGAGAAAACGTGACAATAGAATGCAATCAAAATCCTTTTTATTATTATTGCATTTAATTTGAAATACAATAAAATTAGAAGCGCTTATCTTGATTTTGTGCATTAGAAAATGCAGTAGGCTATATCACTGTTCAAAATCAAAAGTGCAAAATCACATTTATAATCTAGTTTCGTTGTCTGTATTGCAGTAGGCTACTGTATGCGGCTAAATCAGCAGTGCTATGAGAATTGACGTGATGTGTCCTAATACAATTTAATAACATTTAAAAGTATCTGTACGGTATGTGCATGTTCTGCTGTTATCCACTATCTCCTCAAGCTCAGATGCTTCAATCTATTGTCTCTGCCTCATTCCAGGAATCTCCACTGTGCAGACCCATGGCTACTGTACAGAGGCTGAATCAGGTTGAGGCTTGTACAAGTAGGGCTACAGCTGGCCTACTGTGTGCGATGGTGGTGGTGGTGGTGGGGTGGTTATATTTAGGACACATCGTGGGTTTGATTCATGTCTCTGTAGGAGAGAGGAGCAGAGCAGCACAGGCCAATCCATCATTATATAACACAGGGACTCAGAAAGCAGATGACAGCTTCATCTCGAGTCCGATGAACGACAACGCGGCTGGACGTGCTCCGGTGCATTATTTATACATTCCTCTGTTGTTCAGGGGATTCACACGGATTTAGTCGTCGTCTTCTTCTGTGGTTTTTTTTATGTTGTTTTTTTTTTTCTTATGCAAACCTGCTGTTTCTGCTGCTCTTACTCTTCTGAAGCATTGTCTGTGTTTCAAATTCGCTCTGATTAAAAGCTGAGGGTTCCTGCAGCACCTCACGTTAAGTATTTATAAAGGCGTAATACACAGCCATGTGAACAGATTGAATCACGTGCAGAGTGTGTTTGCTCGCCCCCCTCCCTCCGTCCTCGCCTCTCTCGGTCTCACACACTCCCTCCCTCTCCTGCACTGCTCTGCCTGACTGCTCGCTACCATCTCTCTCTCTCTCTCTGTCCATGCTTTCCACACTTGCTTTCTTCCTACAGCAGAGGATGATGTTCTCTCTCTTTCATCCCTCTTTCTTCCTCTCCCTCTCACTCCATCGCTTCCCCCTCTCTCTTTACCATTCAGTCTCTGCACATTCCCATGCCCACATACATACATCTCCCTCTGCCTCTCTCCTCAGTTAATATTTTATACCCTTTGCACTGACAAAATAAAGCTGTGTAACAACAGTATATTTATTTTTCCATAAAACGAAATGAAACATCTTGTATTGTTCAATATGATTCCTACTCTCAGCACATTGTCGTTGTAATACTTTATTGTCCCCGTCTATAAATTCATTTTAGACTCACTCAGCTTCTGCAGATGGCTGTCTCCATGATATAAAGATTACGCTAAAAACCTATAAAAGATATACTAAGAACTACACAATTAAAATGTGCAAATATTCCACATACTTATTCAGCACTAAACACCAAGGAACTATATTCTTCTTATCTATTTTATTATATTATCAAATTGTATGGACTGTCATGATATTAAACATGTAAAAAAACAAAACAATTAGAGACAGGAATCGAAGAATTAGCAGCAGCTATAAACCTGGATTATTTTGAAGCTGTGTTAAAGTGCATTAAGTGCACTACCAAATACAAAACCAAACTGAACTGAACTTAATCTTTATGATAATAATTTTATAATCTACTGTGTTCGGTCATCCTGCCCTGTTAGTGGTCCCAATATCTTGAAACGGCTGCAGCCATTGAAACCTGCTGCAAATACACATTTTTATAGTGTTTGATTTTACTTCTTAACAATAAGAAAAAAAACGGCCTGATCCTGCACGTGCAGTATTTATCTTACGCTCTTTGCAGTAATAATATGTTATGTGTAATGCAGAACACCTGTGTTTACTTCTCTTTATAAAGCGATTATGTCATCATGCACTTGTAAATATACTCTGCGTTTGCTCTGTTGATGAAAATCCCTCCAACATACCCACTCTTCTATTTTAGACCTACATTGATAACACAAAGCTGTGAGACAATAGATTTATTATTTCCTTTAAGGAAAAGGCTGACATTGTTAAGTAGGATTCCTGCTGTTAACAGATTATCTTTGATTATTTGTAACTTGTAGGCTCTTTTAGGTTTTGGTTATTGGCTGATAAAGGAACCACAGCCAGACAATGGTGACGCTTACTCCTAGGAATTCTTCTTCTTCTTCTTCTTCTTCTGAGGAAATCGTACTTACAGTAATAATGTGACATGCAATGTAGAACACCTCGGTTTACTTTTCTTTATATGCAGTTATGTCACTGTGCACCTGTGAATACCCTGTACATTTGCTCTTTTGATGAAAATCCCTCCCCCTCGATCTGTCTCTCTCGCCTCCCCGCCCCCTTTTCAGCCAATAACCGACAGCCTATAATTGGCTCCGCTGTTACAATGAGATACAGCCCCTGTGCTATATATATAGGGTATGGAAGTACAGATAAGAGAGAGGGAGAGGAAGAGAGAGATGCCTTAAGTGAAGGGTAGAAGAGGAAAGGATAGAAAATGGGAGATGGAAGCTGAAGGAGGTGAAAGGGCAGAGAAAAGACGGAGGGAAGAGAAGCCTGCGGAAATGGATCAGGGGTAGTCGGCCATACAATGGTACAAAACCTAAAGGGATCCTGGGAGGAGGGATGGGTGATGAGGCGGTGATAAATCAAAAGGTGTATAAAACTGTAACCTCCAGTCAGGGATCATCCGAGTACAACCTACTTTGTATCATCAAGTGACAGTTAAATCACATGAATATGATAAATAAAATGCTAAACCTTTATCGTCCCTGTACACAATATAGAATGAAATTCAGAGTTAAGACAGAAGAACCTAAATGATGTTGATTTCCTGAGTAAACTGTTACTGACCAGAAAAATGTAAATGGTGACCCTTGTCAGCAGGCGATGGCAAACCTTGTGGAATTAAGTATGTCGGACTATTAGGGCCATAGATGAGGAAAACATTAGGCTCTGAGAAGCTGAAATATCCAGAAGAAAGTCAAACTGACTCAGAAGAGGAGTATTTTTATTTTGCTTTTTGAGAGTAAAGCTGAAATGTTGAGAATTAAACTTGACATTTTGAGATTAAAGTCGACCTTTTGAGAGGATATCAAACAGCGTGTATGACTGCTTCTACAAAATGCTTTGTATAGATGAACTCAACAAAGGCGTTCTTTCTCTTTTTGGCTCATAAACGCAGTGTAGTTGTCTGTTGTCAGCATTGGGACTTTGAAGAGAATGTGTTGAAAATCCTTACCAGACGCTGTAAAGAAACACGGAATATAAAAACATAACCAAAAACATTCTCTTTGTCACTGTTTCCCATAAGGAAACAAGAGGTTTCCCAAAAGCATTTGTTATCACACCTACTCACTCCCTCTGCTCGGTGTGGATTTAGAGTAGATAAAATAGTGCAGGCGGCTGCAGGATGGAGGAACTTGGGTGGACAATGGCGCATTATCCTGTTGCTCAAGTTGAGCCATAACGGTTCACACAGCCATGGTGTCAAGAAAACATTGTGAAGTGTTTGAATGACTGATGGTGTCACTACTGAGGTCAATGTTGACGAATCAAACACCACTGTGCACAATTAATGTCACACAGATCAGTGTTCAGTCTGACCGAAGAGCACCAAATCTCCTTGGTCCATTCACAGAGAGTGTTTTCACCGGCAGGTTCTGTCTTGATCTTGAAGAACCTGCCTCAGTTCTTCTGTCTGTTCTTGTGACGCCATCATCATCATCACACAGAGGAGACCAGACTGTCTCTTCTACGACTATTTGTTCTTGTGGCTGAGGCTAGATCTTCATGACTGTGGTTGTGAGTTTGGGCTCGCTGTCATGCTGCAGAAAGATCAGACACCTCTCCAGTGGTTCTGCATGATGAGCCGTGACGACATCCAGCTCCATTTACAGAAATGTAGCTCCAAACCTGAGAAGACCCTCCACTGCGCTTCTCTGTTCACCTGCAAATGCGCTTGTAGCACCGTGTCGCTCGTCTTCAGCCCTTTAGTGAACAAACTGCCTTTTGTTCAAGCTGAAAATGTCAAATCTGCACCACATGCTGACATTTTCCTGCACCTGATTTCTTGTGTTGTTGTGCACAGTTGAGCTGCTTGGCTTCGTTTCCATGTCAGAGAGATTGAGGAATCTCTTCAGACTGTATGTTGTGTTCATTTATTGTGATGCATCATTCATCAGCAGCAGTTCATGTCTCTGGTCAGCATCTGATTTAGTCATGCTCCTTGAGCTGCAGCATATAAAACATCTGGAAACACCGGAGATCATACTGATGCACGACGACCAACTTGTATGTCGCCATGATGTTGCTGTCACTTTCTTATGCGGCCTGTTTTATTCCCTCAACGCAGCAGTTTTTGTTCCATTCAATGATTTTGTTTCTGTCTATTATATTTCATCAGCACCTGCTCATTATAATTGTCTAATCCTTCACCAATTGTCTGCGTACAACTCGGTTTCTCTTTTTTGCAGTCTGAAATAATATACAATTGCTGTTAATACACTAATGCACAATGTATAAAATCACCTTCTACAACAAATAACAAAAATACATAATCTAGCATTTGCATAATAAATAAATAAATAGAAAAATAGATAGAGGTAAGGGAAAAAAATTTGAAAAGACACACTCTTGTAAACCTGGTACAACACCAAAAGAGGAAGTGACGACAGAAGTCAGATGAGAGGTAACGTGAGAGAGGAGAAGGAGTGAGACGAATAGAAGAGAATATAAAGAGTGAGAGGAAGGGACATTTAGGTTGAAGTGCAGAGGGAAAGAGAAGAGGAGGATGTACAGGATCCACATGATCTATATCCAGATGGCTCCAGACAAAGTAGGTAGATAAGAGGGCGAGGGGTGTGTGTGTGTGTGTGTGTGTGGGGAGGGGGGTTGCGTGAAGAGAGAGAGAGACTCGGCTCTAAATGTGAATCAAACCGTTCCCTTTGCTGTGTCGTCACGTGTTCTCATTACATCTGACGCAACTCCCACTCATGTTTGCAGGCCTATCTGTCATGTATAGACTGTGTGTGTGTGTGTGCATGTGTAAATGAGTGTACACTGTGTGTGTGTGTGTGTTATGCTTGAGTCTGTTCATACTGTGTAAACATGGTCAGTAACTGTGAAGAGCTGCTTGTTCACTGAAACCATCAGCAGTCACTGAAATGTCTTCTTATACTCATCAAGCTGTGTATGTGTGGGAACGTGTGTGTGTGTAAGTTGGAGATAAAAAAGAGGGTGTGAACAGTGAGTTTGAGGTATTTTTTCTCTCTGATTTGCTGCACACTAGAGTCCAATTTTCACCTTTTAGAGAAACATGTGAGTGCAACATGTGCGTGCATGTGTTTAAGTGTGACTTTGTTTCTGCACCTCTCGCAGAGCAGAACCCTCAGTCTGTCTGCCATGTTCAGTGTGAATGTACAGTAGAGTTTGTTTGGAGGCTTTTTGCTGACAGGACCGCTGCTGCTGCTGCCGCTCGCCGTCATGTAAATTTTTTTTTTTTTTTTTTTTTTACCTCCTTACATCAGCAGACGAACAAATGCTGATACAATTCAGGTCCTCATATGCTGACTGCGCTGATTGCAGGTTTGTCCTTAAGGCCTTTTGTTGCTGAAATCAATGGTTAAGGTTGAAAATTATTGGGTGTGATGCTGAGTAGATGAAGGCCAACAATTCAGTTTGAATCCCTGCCACAGCAGCAGCCAACACAGATGTACGTTGACGTACAGTATGAAGCGCATCTGTTGATTAACTGGAACCGTAGCTATGTTTCAATCTACACATTAAATAAGTTATTTCGATTTAAAAATGCCTCATGGACACAGGAAAAGTGCTGCGTATTTCCGGCTTTTTAAGGACGTGGCAGGAGTAGACTAAGAAAGATGCAAATGGACAAGAAGACAGACAGGCTTGACAGGAAGTGTCTTTCAATCACGATCTTCCAGAACAGTTTGGAGCGCTGCTGTTACCGAACCACAGGTGGCCTCGTGTGTCGTGTAGGTGGATCTACATCTTCATTATGGTTTACACGCTGCCATCTTATGATGATAGCTTGTATGTCGCAATTAGTTGGCACATAAGCGCTATATAACATTATAACTTTTGCAATGTTTGTTGGTAGATGTGATCTATGGCTGGCATTCATATCGCTCAGTGGTTTCCAGGCAACAACTCCGGCAGCTCGTCACACACGTGCGTATTTGGTTTTGCGATTCAGTGGAGAAATTAATAGAAAAACCTTAAAACTCAAGATATGTATTTGATACATCAATTTGATCGTAAAAAAGCATGTGGTGTGATTACGTTAAGATTATTCTCCGATTTAGGTAAGGCTCTTAAATGGTTTTATAGTGATTTGAACGATACGATATGAATGGAAACGTAGCTTGTGATAGTGACCTGTCACTAGATTTTTAGTTGTTTTTTCAAACCTCTTTAAAACCCGCTGCTGTGATTAATGTTAAATAAGAAAATTAATATTCAAATCAACAATAACCTTCTGATATCTTCAAATCTCACTTATGAGTAACAGGGAACATATAAGCTTGACGAAAATAGTGATTTGATTTATGTCGTGAATCTCGTGATATGTTATCGTCTGATATGAAAAAAAATATTGTGATAGTATTTTTTCCTACATTACCCAGCCCTAGCCTCACTTCAACCCAACTTTATTTATGTAGGACTTTAAACACAACAAAGCTGATGCACAGTGCAGAGATAAATAAACAAAATTAGATAATTAGATGAAATGATTTCTTAAAAATAACAGAGACAATAAACATTTTGCCTCCTTGCAATAAATATAACAGCTCATTGTATCTGCTGCTCTCTTTTTCTAACATGACCTTTTCAGTGTCAGTTTGTTATCCTCTGGTGGCAGATTTCAAACATAGCGTTTATAAACCACTGTGCTCGGCTGAGATCGTTGATCGACTCTCCTGCTCCTCCCACCCAGTTTGTTGCTCATTATCTTTAATCACCTGCAGGTTCACAGGCTGCAGCCCTGACCCCACCTGAAGTATCCTCGCCTTGACCTCCTCAGTTAACACACAGGCGGGTGAGAGTGTGAGTGTGTGCGTGTGCATGTGTTGCTGTTAGCGAACTCAAAAAATTAGATTTTTGCAAATTGCGTGTGAATGTGTGAGAGACAGACATACAGAGGCTCTCTATATATTTACACGGCCCGTTATCAGGAGGCTGTGTTTGCAGGAGCCTCCGAATACTAAATGTGTTTGGGTGGCTGCATCTGGAGATAAGATGGCAATAAGCACAATATCACAGCTACAGTATTAGTTTTCGGCAAATAGATGCTGTCGCTGTAGCTTATGAGCGAAACCCAGGAATAGATTGAACAGAGATGATACAGCAGGACGAGAGGGAAAGAGCAGAATCACGGGGAGGATGACGATGGTGACTCTTCTTTAACCAGGATACACAAACCAAACCATTGCAGTTGCCTGGTGACTGTGGAGGAACAGGTCCTGGTGCAGATGATCATTTCTGACTTCAGTATCACACATACTTCAGTTTAATAAATGTAATAGTATCATTTTATCTATACATTTATCAAAAAATGAAAAGAGAATTGATATCAGTGATGGACCCTTTAAATCTCTAGAGAGGAAGGATGCACCGTCCTGATCACAGAGGATCTCTATGTTTTGGCTGCATCTACTTCCAGGCTCAGCAGGGATTTGTAACCTACACCAACGTAGTCGGACCTGACCTCATGTAGCGAGGAGAGTCCTGCAGCGCTGCAGAGAGTGGGAGTTCAGAGCCTAAGTCTAGCAGTCCAGTCTCAGGGTCAGACGAGGCATTGAAGGACTTGCTCACGGTTCATCTGCTGACCTGCACAGTGGGAGAGACTAGACACCTGAGTTTACCCCAGGAGATGATACAGTCCTGATCTATCTGGTCTGCAGGAACAAACTGAAAAAAACTGTTGTTATTTTACTTAAAAAATGTTTAAAAGATTTTTCTTAAGCCTTTTTAATACAGGAGTAGAGAAAATCACCACATTTTCCTGATGAGCCCTTCAAGGCCACATTAAGAATATTCAGAGCATCACAGCTCTTTACAAACCGAGGAAATAAGTTTTCCCCCAATTTCATCAGTGAATGAAACAGTAACAGTAACATTTTTCACTGGATGCTAATGTGATCCTACAGGGACCAGGATGAAGAGCTCTTCCTGTTCTTGAGACAAAATACAGAGTAAACAGAGGTAGTTACTGTAAAACTGGAATAGAAAAAGGCTGTGAGATTTACTGTCGTCCTCCCTGCCGACTCGTATGGCTCTATGGCATTTTTCCCTCGTCAGTGTCGGTGTGTTGCTTTATACAGGAGCTTTATTTCAGTGTGGAAGGACAGTTTTAACACAGTCTGTAGATGCTGCCTCCAGGGGTCTGTCAGTCAGAACAATAACAAAAGACAGCGTTGGGTGGTATCGTAAAACAGCATTGGATCATGGGAGCTGTTGTCTTCACCACATTGTTGGATTCTGTCAGGAAACCAAACACATCCGTTGATTTAACTGACTAAAATCTTTAATCTGAAATCTGTCAAGTTGTGAAAAGTGTCAATGTCAAAGTCAATGTTAATACACACTCATAGGAGGTGACATCATAAACAAGGGATGAATGAAGCGCTGCATCAACATGATTCCTCTTGAGCGTTTCAGTGTCATGTGATCTGCCACCTGTGTCTGGTGTAAAGATATATATTTTTTAAGATTTAAGATTTCTTTGTCATTGTGCAGTTTACAACGGAATATTGTTGGAGCAAAACCTCCAGATGCCCCCGAAAAAAAAAAAAAGGCGCATAGGTTCTGGTGTAGATCCTGGTGTAAAAATCAGCATCTGCCTGGTGTCACATGTCATTTACTAAGATGTGTATGTTGCCAGTTTCGGGGTAAAACTGGCATGGCGTTGATAAATCTGTGTGAATAAATCTGTGAAACAAACACCGGCCCCACTCCCGATCTCTGAAAGGTCCTGGTGGCAAAAACCTCCGCTGTGGAGAGCACCTGCACAGGTATCACACCAGACCGGCTCGTCTCCCTCCTCAGTCAGAGCTCAGGTGTCCGGCAGAGAAAGTGGCTCAGCACCCGTTAATCACTCCTCTGCAGGAGATCTTCTCACTGGAGGAAGTTTCTGTCTCATGTGTACCGCTCTAACTGAAACAGGTCTGTCATTGACGGATCAAAGTTTCCATTTATACAGCCGACTGATGAGCATCTGACTTGTTGCATCTGTCAGGCTACACGTTTTTATTCACCTCTTTTGCTCAAACTAAAAGTGGAGTTAAGTTCTCAATACAGGGTTCCTAAGTTTAAAATGATGTACATGTGGCTGTGTATTATTATTTTTTCCACTAATAAGAACAATATCAACATGAAGACTGCTGCATTAGTATGATCTATTTAAAACACAGCCATACTCTGTTCTGTATGTAATACAGTACGCTGCTTCAAACGTGCATACGCCTGGTCAGACCTGGCATGAGATCTTTGCGTACACTACGCTTGCCAGTTGCTTACATCATTTTTTTTTTGGTGTACAGTACACTCGTTTGACAAATGAGGGCCATTGACAGGAGTTTAGTACTCTGTTAGCTTGCATTTAAATTTCAGTTCAGCACTGCTGGATTCAGGATTAATCCATGTAAACCTGCCATAAAGAACAATCCATGAGCAGACCATATAAATAAACACTGACACTCACAGGGACAAACAGCAGCAGGACAAACAATGGTCACTGACACATACAGGACAGGAGATTATCTGTCTTCGCTACACATGGTCGAGTCTGTAGTGGTGGTCAGTTCATATGAAAATACGTGTTGCACAATTAACTGAAGTGTATTTCTTACCTTAATTTAACCAGGTTTATCCCATTGAGATCCAAGATCTCTTTTGCAAGAGAGACCTGGCTTGCCAGGTTTGCATTATGCATTTGATCTGGTACCATTAATGTCATCATTCTTTTTGGAAACAGTAAACAAATCCAATAACATGTTATTGATTATTATCTCCTTGACTGTAACAAGGCATCACCACAACATCCTCTACCCTTAGACCCTAACATCGACTGAGGAAGAACTCCATAGAAAACCCTGACACCTGGGTTTATGTTTCTGTCTGTCTGTCTGCTCATGCTTGTGGGTAAATGGCGGCCATCGCTTGCTGCTGTGTGTCTTTCAGCTGGGGAAACGTTTCCTCTGACTTTCATTTGTTTGTCAGAGAATATTTTGCTGTGCTCTGCCATTTTTCCCCCCACCAAAACAGTGAAGGTCACGTTGTGTTTTCTCATTATGTTGTCGCCATCTGACAGTAAATGTTACTTGTATTGATGCTGTGGCTGAACATGGTGTGTGTGTGTGTGTGTGCTTGTTAAAGCTAAGACACACACACACACACACACACACCTTGGAACAAATGGCTGTGGCACGTTGTGTGTGGTGAACCCACATCAGCCTTTTCCTGCTGTATTGTGAGGCCTGTTGATGAATGGATGTTTTTATAGCCCAATAGAGGGATTATCAGTCTACGTCACAGACGTTCTACTGCGCATGTCGCCTGCAGAAAGAGAGCAGTAACAGCCGGGATCGTGTCTTATTGTGCTGTTAGTTGCACTAATTGTTGTGATAAAAAATAACAAAATTTTACAGAAAACGTCAACTCACACCCCTTTCAAGGCAAACGAGAGAGAAAATAGTACATTCGCGATTAATTTCGAGCAGTATAACGTGTTAGATACGTTGGTTTGAATGGTGATGAAGCTAAATGCCCACAGGCACAGCACAGCTGTAACTGCAGCCAATGAGTTGTGAAATGTTTACTACGACAGTAACTGAAGACGAGGTCACATACTAATGGAAAGCAAGCTGAGATCAATTAACGGTAAGCTATATTGTTTTACATGACCGGTACATACACAGCCATGCACGTAATGTTACAGTTCGGGTCAGGATGCAGTTGTTGCAGACTTTAGACAGGTCCGTCCTCTTCCCTCGTCTCTGATGCCACTGCAACATAACACAAACAAACGCAACATCAAATTTGATACATTTTTCCCTCAAGAAATAAATATTTCCATGTTCTAGACATTGTAAAAGACACAAACATATTTATTTACTTGTATCTTATCAAATCCAATCCAGTGATACAATGAAATTTCGCAGGTAGATGACCACATGAACACATCCCTACAAGCATTGTGATGATAAACAGTGAGAGCCACTGAATATGTAAATGTATTCTTATGAAATGACATTTTATATATAGGATATTTGAGGGATCATTCCATTTTGTGTGTTTATTCGGAATCGACTGATTGGTTATTGAGAATTTTTTACTCCCTAATTTCTGTTGAACCTGACATTATTGTGAGGAAAAGCGAATCGCAACATGTAGAGGTTGATATTAAAGCTGTGCCGACTAAAAACAGCTGTTTAAATCCTTGGTGTTTGTTCAGAGAGCGACAGTTTCAACTGGATCTCACCGTTTAATTCCCGGCCCAGTTCTGCTCCTGCAGTCATTTGGACTCAGTAGGGGGGGTGGGGGTGGTAGAGGGGGTCCTGGGGTTTGGCACAGCAAGAGACCCTCAAATGGGATGTTTTTGTTATCAGCATGAAATTAGGAAAAAATGGGATTTTTGAATTTAGGTCACTGTGGTTGATGCGTTCAAAGGTTTGCGAGCAGTTTTTCATCAGCTTCAAAAGCAGCTGCAGCTTCTCGTCCTGTTATCGAGCCGACTCGTCTGATTCACGACATGAATCCATTCGTGAGCCAATCCACCAACGGGCAAAACAAACAGCCACAGTCTCCAGTTTTAGCAACACTTTAATACAAACCCAAAAAGATAAAGATACCATGAATGCTCACAAGTTGATTCTGACATTTTGATGCACAACACAGAAACTAAATTGAACAGAAAATACATAAAAAGAGTAGAAACAGTGTGGAAATCAGACAGGAGGCTGTAAGGAACAGATCTTAAATTAGCTGGACAAAGACGTCTCTTTGCATTAGTTGTTCACTGTCCATATTTCTGCCCCTAAATGCAGCTCATACCTGTTGCTGATGCTTCATAGCCTCCAGCAGGGGTGAAATAACCCAGTTAATGGTCTCATCCTAAAATCTTTATCAACTACTGAGTCACTAAAACACAACTCCTGGATTTCAGTGAAAGGTGTTTGGCTTCCCCGACTGCTCTTATTCTGGCCTGCGTCGTAACCATAGGCAAGACAGTTTTATTTGTGTATCCCATTTTTAACAGTTTGTCTTTACACAGCATCATAACAACATCCTCTGCCTTTAGACCCTCACATCGACTGAGGAAAAACTCCATGGAAAACGCTTTTAACATGGAGACATTTGGAGAAACAGGAGGGATCCCTCACCCAGCACAGATGTTGTATACAGACGAAGCTGAAACTTGAGTTCAAGGTGATGCCATCCTGAGTAGCGATCTGATTGGCAGACGTGTCTCTGAGATGTTTAGGTCCAAGCACAATGACCTCTGTTTTATCTGAACTCAGTAGCAAGAAGTTAGAGGACATCCAGGATTTGATGTCTTTCAAGCAGTCTTGCAGATTGATGAGGCGGCTTCTATCATCTGGCTCTATCGACAAATAGAGTTGAGTATCATCTAGGGCTGGACGATTAATCGAATTTTGATCACGATTTCGATTTTGGCTTCTCACGATCATGAAAACACTGTAATCGAAGAAAAACGATTACAGTAATGTGCCGCCGCGCGGCGTGTATGCAAATTACTGCGCTGTAAACGCACAGTGAACGCACCTGTGTCGCATGCAGCCGCCGTGTCTGCACCCCCAAACATGTCGGACTATTTTGAAACAAGCCTTGGATAAAGCGCGCCCGTGTGTGCACCTAATACATCCATGGTGTGCACTCAGATCAAACTTTCAATGTAGATAGATCATGCTTGTTTTTTCAAAATAGTCTCCAGCTGCATGATACCGCCGGTGCTCAGGCGAAGGTGCGAAGGCAGAGGTGGGTAGCCTCTAACCTCATGAACGTAGCTCAAACAGCACAGTGACGCTTTGATAAACACACCGGATCCGCGCTGGTTCACAATATCCTCCCGTATTTTAGCCGGTCGCTATCAGAGCTTCATTAAAAAAACAAAACAAAAACAAAAAAAAACACTCGTTGTGGTGCAGAACAGCGGAGTTTCCCACTGCAGCTGATCAGCTGGCATGTGGTCAGGGGCAGGGCGTAGCTACAGACCTGTCACTGTCACAGGTGCATTTCATTCGTGTAGGACTTCAACCTCAAAGCTCTCTGTCCTCAGACAGCTCTGACCTGTCCCTGAACATCACACAGGGACAACATGGAGCTCTCTGTGTGATTGGTTAGGCCTACTGAGTGTTATTGTTTACATAGGTACAGTTAAATACAGTTTATCATCATAGTGGCAGGAAAGATCATTTCATCTGTGTATCAAATATTGTGTTGGTCAAGAATAAGTTAAAACAAAAAAAAGTTGTGCAATAAAATGGTTAACAGTGATGTGTGCTGGATGAAATGCACTGTCCTTCTGATCAAAGATGGCCCATCAGATTTTGTAGCTACAGTACTGACCCACCCAGAATTAAAGTTCTGCCTATGCCAGACGTGATGTAGAATGTGTATGGTATTATAAAAGAGAAACACACTCCTTTCATGTGCTGTGATTTTCATGTCTGGGATTGTAATTGGGATGGATAGATATACTATGTGCCTAGCATTGGCCATGTATCTACTTTCATACAGAAATTCTAGTGTCAAAACACTCCAAAAAGCATCATTTGCATATTAAAATCACAAAAATTTTCTCCCGGGGGGGGCTTTTCGGACCTTGTCACCTTTTTTACTCGCCGGAGTTTGCAGGTCTGTGCAATAAACACTTTTTTTTGAAAGTGAATGAATAATCGTGTTTATTAATCGTGATTTCAATATTAATCAAAATAATCGTGATTATTATTTTTTCCATAATCGTCCAGCCCTAGTATCATCAGCGTAACAATGCAACCATTGCTAAGGGCTGATCCAAGTCAATTATTAGATCATATTAAAATATGATTCCTCATCAGGGTCAAAGGTTAAAGGCAGAGTCAGTAGGTTTGTTCTTTGAAGTTTGTAAACACAACATTCAAATTTGGCCCCACTGTGCACGCACCTGACAGCAGTTTCCAGAACGGCCTTCAATGTTTTTGTTTGAATATTTGCTACTACCACCAAGATCTGCATCTGCACCTGCGCCCTAGGCTTCGTGCTCATCGTGGCACTTCTCCTACTCTTTGTAGCATAGCCTTTGAGGCTCCCATTACCAGCAACGGCTGGGTACGGGCCCGATGCTCCAGCACCCCTGCATTTCCTTTTCTTTGCTGGTCGGTGTGTATCCGACTCCTTGCCCAGAAACGTCTTGACTACACCAAAACATCAAAATACAGGTAGAGGGCAGGAGCTCTGCAGACACAGTCACCACCAGGCATAAGTAGAAGCCCAGATGTGTTGGTCTATATTTTTATTTTTTTAGGAAAATCCTACAGACTCTACCTTTAAAGTTAGAGTAACCTCACAAAACGCTAACCATCTCCCAGGAAAAAGGTTTCTTTGGCTCTTAAAAGCTTTATGCTGTTTCTGGTTTTAACTGTAGGAAAATGTTTCGTTATCTACAGTAATTAAAGGCTGTGTATAAAAAAATAAAAACAAGTGAGAAATGTTGCGGCTGTGAAGTGAGCAGCTGTCTGCGAGCCCTGCAGCTTCACTTTGGTCCAACACCTCCATGTTGGTGAAGGCCTCTCGAAGACGTCTGCTGATCATGTTTGACAGAGCAGTTTTGACAGTTAATGAGCAGAAAACAGGGAGGGAAGAGCGAGGGAGGGAGAGGGAGGTAAATCCAACAGGACATATTGTGGCACAGCAGTTGTGTCGTGTTGTGTTGTGTTATGTTGCGGCTCAGCCAAGGACAGGCCTCGCTGTCACACACCAACCTCATAACTCCACTCCATTAGCCCTCATTGATTTTAGCGTCGTCCCTGAGTTCGTGGAGCTTCATGACCTTCAGGCCCGGTCCGGGATCTGATTTCAGACCGGTTGCCATGGTGTTCTGGGATTTGATGCATTCAACGTGATCAGTGTTACTCTGCGGCCTTTAACCGACGAGTGTGATTCCAAGTGAAATGATGTTAGTGGTAATTTGTGCGTGCCAGGTGTGAGCCTCTTGGCTGATATATAATGTGATGAAATGAAATCAGCAGTAAATACTTCAGGACTGAAACTTGAAGCCTAATGGCACCATTTTCAGCCTGGCTCCAGTTTTTACCATCTGTTTCTGTGCAGCAACTTTCATCTTTTTTATTTTTTGTATTTTTTTGTGTTTTAATTAATTTAATCCACGACTGCACTGCAGTCACCCGGCCAACAAGCCAGCTCTGCTCTGTATGACTGAGCATCAGGGCCACGCTGAGGGAGACAGAGAATCTGGGAAGTAGAAATGAAGTCATCAGATGTATAAAAGAGTGAGAAAGCTCCACCTTGTACTGTGTGCTGCTGTATAGCAGAGGGACAATGTGTGTGTGTGTAATCATATTTGCTACACTATAAATTAAGTGTAGTCAATCCATTATCTTTGTATGAAACCTTATTTTAAAGTTATTGTACAATATTAATATTGGATCACAAAAAGATTTTATCACTGTTGTTATCATTTGGTAACATTTACTGTGTAATATGTGCTGTATCACTACAGATGGTGTGAGTCTGGTGAAGTTCAACCAAGTCCTAAGATGATTTCTCATAACAAGTGCAAGAGTTGTTCTGAAAAACAAATAGAACAATAACGACAAAGGCAAAAAAACATATTTCACATCAACACACCTGCCTCATGATGGGAGAACTTTATTTCTACTGCAGAAATGTCTTATGTCATATGGAAAAATTTCAAAGGTGACGATTATAGAGAGACTATATTTACCCACCAGAGGAAATGAATTTGTCCTGTAGCTCATCAGTAACAATAATAATATTTAGTTTTATTTAGGGCTGTTAATTTATTTATCACAACATGATAGAAATACATGATAGAATAGCTCTGATTATAGCATTATATACCTGATTATTTTTTTGAGATCTGTGTCAGGAAGTAGAATGTGTTGAGAGAGGTATAGTCTCTATTTATATCCCTCTGTCCCATTACTGCCCATTCTGAGTGTGAGCAGCGCAAATTAATCCTTTTATTACACATGCAGCATGAAATAGCTGCTGCTGCTGCTCAATGATGTTTAAAAGTGAGGGAACAGAGAAGTCGAAATTCGAAAAATACTTTTATCACATGTTAAGAAACCCTTAATGGAAAACTACAAACACTAACTGTCCATGAGTTATTTAATAATGAGTTATTTTAATGAAAAACCACAAATGATAAATGCCTTAATAATGATAATGATAATAATGATTCAATTATCATGTAATTAATCAGCAGAAACTGTGGTTTATTCTAACTGTGGTTGTCAGTCTACTATTCAGAATCAATAATATGAATTATCTGTTATCTTGTTGCTAAGCTGACAGACAAGAGACAAGTTTAGACAATAGTCCCATGGTTTGTCTTGTTTTTCTCTTTTTTCTGAAAGAGAGTGAGACAGTGAGAAAACCACTGCCCTAATGTTCTCTTAACTTGCCGACATAATTACAGTATATTATATAAATGATGATAATAGAAAAGATTAGGGATGCACCGATATGAAAATTTTGGCCGATACTGATATCCGATATGAATTTTTCTGTTATGGCCGATAATCGATATTTACCGATATTGATATGTGTTGTTTTTTTTTTTTTAAGTTTCTGAGATGATAAATTTTTGTACAGACTGAAAATCATGCAAACTGAATTTTTGAATGTCTTCCTTTATTTTCAGAATGTATTTTACTTCCAAATAACAAGGTTACAGGTTACACATGGCCAAATCCCCCTCCCCCTGCTTCTCCCTCTCCCGAAACAGCAACTAGACGGATATACATCAGTTGTGCATATCGGCCTAATTTTACTCATCCGATACCGATACCGATATGTTAAAAAATGACATGCTGATATATCGTGCATCCCTAGAAAAGATCAAGCCAATAGAGCTGATGCTGTTAGTTATTAGTTAATGTTGGCATGATCATTCAAGTGTGGGGGGGGGGACTGCCAATGGGAATTAGCCAATAGGCTACATTTGGGTACATCTGCCTTTGTTTTTAAATGCATAACGATGTGCACTGTCCCTCCTTACCAAATAAATAAAATTGAAGTGAGGAAGATGAAATCTGCTCAACAGTAGCATGTTATTAAGAGCATGTTGATGTTTACATGTAGCATGGCTGCAGACGAAAACAAGACACTTGGCTCCCGACCTGACGTTAGAGATGGGGCACCTGTTATATATTGTTGCACACACGCACACACACACTGACACACACACAGAGTCAGTGTTCAGTGGTCAGCTGTCGCCTGGGGAGAAGAGTGTACTCTCTCAGGGAGTTTAACCTCAGTTACCTCACTCAACTCTCCAAGAATACACGCACTCTGGCTGTGTGTTTATGTGTGTGAGCGTGTAATGCACACAAGTTGACCTTTGTCATCTCTCATCTGAACCTTTGAGATCTGACAATGTGAAGTCAGACAGGTCGTGAAGAGCTGCTGTAGAGTTTTAAGTTGTTCTGAATTAGTTTGGTGAATCATGTTCCTGTGTTTTTCCTCTGATCTCATTGCTCTTTCAGTTTCCTAGAACAACTTCGTTTTGACGACTCATCTGTGGATCTGAGTCACTTTATTCTCCATAATTTCTATGTTTTTTTGTTGCTAAAATTCAATAATGTTTCTTTGTGACCTTCAGTGATTTCCAACGGTGATGTCAGGCTGAAATTGTCGACTTAAATTACACAGAAAATTCAGTCTCTCTTTAATGAGGTGCTCAGGAAAAAGCCACTAATTTTAGCCACATTTGTCTCTAATTTGTCGCCTCACATCTCATTTTGCTCAGCCTGTGCATATTCTCATTTGTCCAGGTCACAGTGTCTCAAAGGAATTTTAAATTGAAAGCAACTGGACTTGGTTATTTGTCTGTTCATTTGTCGCTTCTGACCAGGCTGGGACTGGGCCAACTTTCTGGTGTGGAGACCCACAGAGGAGTTTAAATACCTGGGTCTCCACACCAGAAAGTTGGACCAGTCCCAGCCTGGTCAGATGCGTACATGAACTGATGAAGCCTCTTGGATGAGAGGTGAAACGTCTTCCCAGACAAATAACCACGTCCAGTTGCTTTCGATTTAAAATTCCTTTGAGAATCTCATTTGCTCTTTCTCTCTGGTTCTGAGCTTTTCTGTCTTCATCCAGTTTTACAGAGTTTGCCTCAGCGTTGAAGCGTCTCCTCTGTGAATCTCGTCTATATTTGTCCCATGTTTTTAATGTTTGTCCTAAAGTTTTGTACTAATGCGGCTAATGTTAGGATTATTGATGTCAGGCTTAATTTAAATGAGGCTTAAGTCTGGCTTAATGTGTTGATTCTGCGTCTGTGTGGCTACAAGATAACACTGAACTGTGAACTGTCAGTCTGAGTCTATGTTTATGATCAGACCTTCAGTGTTTCTCCACCACTCAGGAGAAAACCAGTTTAGTGCTGTTGCTTTCTATTCAACAGCAGCACAGTGTCGTCTGTGTCTGGCTTGATTCTGAAATGACTTTTCGTGAGCTTAGAATTTATAGGGTTCTTTCTCCGTTTTGGTAGTACGCTTGTGTTTTGGTTGATAGAACCTTTTTATTTTATGAAGGACTAATTTAAAAAATGTTGAAAATTTAAAAAATAACACCACACAGGCATTAACTGACCACTAATGGATGACATTATGCAAAAAAACTCAATTTTGAAAAAAATGGAGATAGAACCTTATAATTCTAAGCTCACTTTTTAGGTCCTGACCACCGACCTGTGTCTGCAGTCATCAATCACAGTGATCACTGAACTCTGAGTGTGTCTGTTCGCAGCTGATTTGAAATGACCACTTGTGATCAGATCTCTCACTTCCTGCTTATATGCGAATAAACAGGTGTGTGCTCTTGTTTTTTTTGCCAGCTCAGTTAATGTGCTTGTGAGTGAGAGAGGGAGAGATAATTCGGTGATTTACGATAAAATAAAGTTTTAGCTGTTTGAAATAGTAAATTATTTTCTGTTCACAATGACGCTGCGGCAAATGATGTCAGTGGGGCGGTCCTTGGATGTGTTTGGCAAATGCATCAAAAGACATTTCATGTGCTAATATTGACATTGTATGTGGATGTTGAGTGGTTTTGTTCCCACTGCTTAAAGATTAAAGAGATTTCAGTCAGTATTAAGTCATTACAGTTGATGCTGAGCACAGATGGAAACAGTGACTCACAGCCCTGGCACAAACAACACAAATATTTTTATAGAACTTAAAATAGATGAAAAAAAATCAAGTCTCCTCATTGGATGATTTACTGTCTATATGTGAATATGTTCATATTCATGAGGAGGAGCCTCATTGACACATTTTGTTCTCGAATCAACCACAACACAGGTATGATGTGAAGGTAAACAAATAGAAAAAAAGCATTTTCTAATCACATTAATTTATTCCGTTTTTAATGGTTTTTTTGTAGAGCCGTCCATTCTCAGCCTCAAATCACTGTTCACTGTAACTGAGAGATTAGTTTTAATGTCATACTGTACGTAGTTCCCCTTTATTCTGTCATTGTGTTGTTATTAGCTGGTATCAGCAAAAGATGCTGACAGCTTCAAAAGAGTTGATTTTCCCAAGTGTCACCAATTTGTAAGTGGAATGTGGTCGACTTGAATGTGACGTCGTTCCTGAATTCAGACTGAAACGGTAAATCATTGACGATGAATAGGAAACACATTTTGACTTCTGTTCCGTCTCGACGTCTCTTCTCCCCTTGCACAGTGTGACCTGTTTTTACCATCTGCAGTTTGTCAGATGAACATTTGATATTTGCGTCAGCGTTTTCACAGCTGCTTTTTAATCTGCAGCTCTCTGTGTTTGTTTTTTCACAGCGAGATGTTTTGTGGCCTGAAAACATCAGATTGCTGGATATTGATTGTGTTGTAGAGTCAGATTGGATTCAGTGAGCAGGTACAGCGGGAAGGGAAACACCTTGAAATGGATTTCCATTAGTGTGTGTGTTTGTTGGCATAAATATGTATGAACGTGGGAATGTGAGGGTGTTTGGGGGGAGAGAGAGAGAGGGGGTGAGAGAGGTTTCCAGGTGTGGGGCAGCATGCTAAGCAGGTTAATTCTTCCTCTCTCATCCTCTCCCTTGCTGCTTCTCCCTTTGATCGTTTTCACTCTGGCCTCCATTTGTCAGGATTTGGCTGCTTTCATTTTGGGGCCTGAGCTCTTGACCGAGGCAGCGCCTGCAGTCAGCCAGACAGACAGGTATTGAGTCAGTCAGACATTAATAATTGTAATGATGTAGTAATAATAATAATAATAATAATAATAAACTTTATTTAGAGAGCACTTTCTATACAAGAGATGCAGCTCAAAGTGCTTTACAATGAAAACATGAAGGACAATGAAAATAGAACAGAAAGACTGATAAAAGCAGAACAAGTAAGAACAGAGAAATGTGGGAGAAATGATTAAAAGCCAAGTTGAATAGAAAGATTGGCAGCTGCAGAATGGCAGCTTTTTTATTGTGTGTAATATTGTGTGTATTTAAAAGTCCTGACAACTGGTGAAGGATTATGAGTTATCAGTATGATCTATTAGATGGCAGCCAGAACATAATCAAAGACTATTTTAAGAAACTGATTAAAATGCAACATATTATATGTTTGATCTTTTTTATTTTACTGATGTTATTTTTTCACAGCATGAAAGGTTCAAGGCCTGATGTGACAGTTTTGCATAGATCAAGCAACAGAGTTCTCCGTATAAGAGCGCTCAGTGGTTCAGAATAAAGCAAAGCTGTTAAAAACGGAAAAGATAACTGTCCTGCTATTTTCATTTGTGAGTCTGTAGTGACTGTCTCTGCAACAACCAACATCTATTACACAAGAGGCTGTCCAGTCGTAACAAAATGCAAAACTCTGAGTCCGAAAAAAAATCTGGAAAGAAATCTAACTGTCCGACTAAACACTAAAATAATCTGACTACCCAGATATTACTACTGTATTTCACTTGCCACCCACCCACTATATTACATCATCTTTAAGTGAAACCGCTATAACCGCTGCAGTGTCTATTTCAGCCTCAGTTCCTGTAATCTACTTTTATAACATACGGCCTCAGTCATGTTTGTCTCTTGGCAGTATTACCTTTATTTACTTTGTCCTTGTTACCTGTAAAATCTATTTGCTGCTGCTGCAAAGAATTTAAATGAAATGTGATTTAAAGAGTTCCTCCAGCTGCTCCTTATATCTGCAGTCCATCTGGTTTATTCTGTGTCTGAAATGATAAGATAGCTTCCCTTGTTTATGACAGTCCTACTGTATGGGATACTGTTTGATATGTATCTATCAATAAATATTGTAATAAATATATCCTTTGCTCTACTCTGAGCAGTAACTTTATAACTTGTGGACTCTCAACATTTGCAAATCAGCGCACTTTCACTTATGCACATACAGTAGTACTATGTGCTATTTTCATATTTCATATTACACTCTATTCTTATATTTTACACTGTCTTTTTTATTTTATTATTTCTGGAAGCAGGCACAATAACACATTTCACTGCATTGTACTATGTGTGTGTGTGGCAAATAAATCTTATCTTATCTTGTTCTCATCTGACCCGTTTTTTTTTTTTTTTTTTTAAGCATATTTTTTGCGGCATTTATGCCTTTATGGATAGTTGAGAGGGACAGAAACCGGGAGGCAGAGAGAGGGGGGATGACACGCAGTAAATGGCGCCCGACGCGGGACTCGAACCAGGGCCGACTACTGAGAGGACTGTGTCTCTATACATGGGGCGCCCGCTCTAACCACTATGCCACGCGACGCCCCGACCCGCTTTTAAATGTTGTAAAATGGTCAGGTTTTCTAGCCACACATGCCCTTTTTAGCTTGTTGGCTATAAAAGCAGTCAGTCAGCAGCTCATCAGATGAAAGGCGGTCACTCAGACAGTTTAACTCATGAAACGACTGCTGTCCATCAATAATCTAGCAAAGCTATCAGTCATTCTGGTAGCTAATCAATCAATCAGTCGACAAAATGGAAAATCAGACCTCGACTACCAAAGCAGTCGAGTACAAATGGTGTCAACTAGCAGGTTAGTGAGTCACACAGCTCATCAGTCAGAGACGCAGTGAGCTGGCTAATCAGTCGGACAGAACCAGGCGGCAAGATGGATATCGTTTTCTAAATCCAATTTCTGTTCAGGCCTCTCTGTCCGCAGGACCGGATTCAACTGGGTGGAGAGTTCTCAATCAGTGTGTGTGCGTGTGCGCGTGTATTACACACTGCGTTGATGGCGTCTCCCACTGCTGAAAACACTGCCAGCCTCATGAAGTCATGAAGAGAAGTAAATGACAGGGGTGTACTGTCAGAGCTGGAGACAGATTCAACACACGCTGCAAATACGACAGAAGCTGCCCCATGTTTCAGATTCCACACACACACACACACACACACACACACACACACACACACACACACACACACACACACACACACACACACACACACACACACACACACACACACACACACAGTCGCTGGCTGGGATAGAGCTGAGCTGAAGAGATTTTCTATTCTATTCTGTTCTAGAGCTGTGTGTTTAATGAAAATGTCTTATATTTATATTATTTATTTGTTATTATATTATTCTTATCCTTAATTCACCCAAATGAAACAATCGTAAGAACTGTGTTTCTTTTTATGAGAAGTATCGATATAGTTTCTACAGGGACGCTGCAACAGGCAGATGATGTTTTCCAGGTGGATGGGATGGCAGTGCGGCTCTGGCAATGCGTGTTGTGTGTCTTCCCCTACATCCGTGGAAAGGTGAAGCCGTGGTTTTAGAGAGAAGTCTGAGGAGAGGGGCTGGGACTTTTAACTGGTGTATTTTCAAAATGTGGCCCGCTAGAACCGTTAATCCAGGATCTCCGACCCTACCTTGAACTAATGGCCTTGCCGTCGATGTAAAGATGTTAAATCCTTTTTTAAAAATCTGTTTGATGTGATGTCATAGTCACCACCAGCTGCAGGAGATTATATCTTGTTTTTCTTGAATGCAACAGACACAGCTGTTATATAACATTATAGCTCAAGCATTGTTGTTGTTATGTGTGGCATTAGATGTATGATTTTTTTAAAAGCTGTTATTCAGTGTCAGATTGAATGGAAACATCCTGCAGCAGCGAGTATGAAAACGTTCTCACCTCCCACTACATCAGATACAAACTGTGCCACACAGAACCAAGACTGTCGATGTCTGCCTGGTTCCAGGTTTTATTTCCTCTAAACCAGTGAAGTCGCCTGCCGTGGTCTTTGATTGAAGCACTGTAACGTCCTGTGGATGGCGGGCTGCTGACCTCGTTCCTTCTCTTTCTCCTGTTTTTCACATTGATGGCAAAACACCAGGAAGGACGTACAGTACATGTGGTGTGATGCAGTGTGCGCTTTACTGTGTGCTATCACACAGAAACATGGCTGCTGATCTGCCCACTCTCTCCTTCATAGAGTGACGGGCACCAGTGAGAATATGTGCGTGTGGGCACATGTGTGCATTTCCTTTGTCGAGTTCTGTGTCACAGTAGTTTTCTGTTTGTTTGCAGGATGCAAAGTTTCCCCATATGAATCAATAAGGCTTAATTCTTCATTCAAAGCATATGCACAAGAGTGAACATGTATGTTGGGACTTCAATGTATGTGCATTCATTGATTTTTCTTGTGCAGGTGTCAGTGTACAGTATGTTTTCATGAACCCACTAGACCTGGTGTCCATGGTAACAGTCAGTAGTAGCAAGGGCTGTGTTGTGTTATGTTGTGTTGAATCAGGAAGAGAAAAGAGCACCATCAAGGTGAGACCAGAAGGCAGTGTGTTGATGCACTGGCTTCATGTGTTTTCCTCTTGGTGCAGTTTTTTTTTTTAAATATATAAAATTCAAATTTGTATTGATTTTGAACTGGTTGATCCAAGACCAATAAACATGTCAGATTCAACACCCCTAAGGCAATAATAAGAGTAGAATTTAATGACTCTAGGATAAGGGGATCCATAAAAAGAAAGAGCACAAAATAAGTCATAATCATAATAATAATGCAACCACAGTTTTGGTATATTATAAAAGGGCCTTTGCTCAATCAAACATATTAATATACAATGCATATTTACAAAGGTATTTTAATTTGAAAATGTTAAAAAGAATATTTGGTTCCCTTGGTTCCTGAGAAAGACTAGTTGTAATGTGATCATTTTTATTTAATTTCAATTTAATGTAGTTTTTCCTGATCTTCCTTCCAGGACCCCCTGCTGTCCTCCCACTCAGCCCCAACCTTGAAAATAAATGGTATATGATAATAAAATGAAGCTAACCTACCTTGTTAGCTAATGTGCTAATGGTCAAAGACAAAAAGTGTTGATAAAATCTGTTGGATGAGGAAAGTTTAATAAGTATTTTATTAAAATAAGTTTAATAAAATAATTGGAGACAAGGAGGAAAAAGGAGGAAACAAAACGAAAGAAAGAAATGTGTTTTGTTGACATGTTGTCACCGACAGTAGATTTAATTAGCAGAGTGAGGTAATGCTAATAAGGCTTAAAAAAATAAAAACATTTCTCTTAAAAATCAACAGATGGGGAACGAAGAAACCGAAATGAAGAAGGGGGTACAGATGAAGAGAGGACATAAATTAATGGGAGGGGAAGTGCAGAGAAAGGAAGGCGAGAGGAGGAGGCAGATGGAAATAAATGAGGTGTACAAAAAGCAATTCTGTCAACAATCCTGAGTGGGAAGAGGAGGAAGAGGAAATAGATGTTTAGTCTGAACCCTGCAATAATAGAGTGATTTCGCTGCAGGTCCAGAGGTGAGGCAGGTGATGATCCTCAGGGGAACTAGATCAGGTAAATCCCACCAGAACTCCTGTTTGCTCTGTAGTCAGGCAGCAGGAGGAGGAGGATGGTAAAACAGAAACTCCAAGAAAAAATGAAGGCATCCAGTCTAATGAAAAACTGTAATCCAGACCAGACTGGTCTAAATAGTTTTTGCACTGGGGTGTAAACATGTTTCTTTCTGCTGTAGAAGTCCGACATTTTAACATGGCAGTCTATGGGGACTAACTCATTGTTGGACACACACTCTAGTGGCCAGTAGAGGAACTGCAGCTTCAGGTTTCAGACTCGCAGGTTGATGCTTGGTCAGGATCAGTGACCTGTGGGGTTGTTTAGGTTGGAGGACATGTTGAACCCACTCTGTGTCTCTGCCAGTGTCCCTTAACCTGTGACAGGTGAACAGTCTCTCCCTCAGCTCCTCCATCAGACCGGAGGCCGATGGCCAGAAAGGAAGTGGGTAAATCACTGTGACTGAACCAGTGAGTGTGTTGGGTCACTCAGAGCTGGGCGCGACAGTGATAAATGTCCCCAGTGAAACGTGGAGGTGAAGTGTGTAAACACACAGAGGGAGAATGACTGGTCCCATTATTGGGATTGTCACCTGAGTCAGTGTCACATTTTCACAATAATTAGGGACGGTGTTGTCATCCTGGAGATGGAAGTGACACACTCTGCCTCTCACTGTCGTTTCTGCCTCCTGTCTCCTGCTCCCTCTCTCCCTGTGTCTTCTTCTTGCTTCTTTGATTTGACTCAGATTATCATGTCTTGTAGTGCTCAGCCTTGAGTTTAAATATAGCCTATTTTTCCTCCTGTTATTTTGTTTTGTGATAATCTGAGCATTTATAATAGATCAAGATGAGCAGAGGGGGTGCATAGACATTGATTCATGTGTGTCACATGCTTATATACTTAAAACTGTGGCAGTTAGATTTGATATTGATATAGTACTACAAAAAATGAGTTGCTATACTACTAACCCTAATGGGGCATGACATTGACACAGACAAATCAATCAATCATGGAGATCATTGATCGATCAGACAGAATGAATTGTTGGTAAAATAGAAGGAGTTCACTGTTGGTCATGTTCTCCGCATCTTTGTCTCCCTCCTCCTCCATCATCAGTTTCTCTGTCAGCTTTAAGTCCATTATCCCGTCTCCTTCAGCTCTGACGTCCTCAGCTTCTCAGTGAGGCTTTGAGTTTTTTGTTGAGTCACCTCTTTCTCCAACGCACACACACGCACACAGCTATAGAAGCTCACACAACCTGTACACTGTTTTGTTGATCTTAGAATGTTAACTGTGCATGATGTGTAATATAAATTAGGGCTGTCCCGAATATCAAATTTTGATAATCAAAGCTTTGCGGACATTAAAGCAGATATCAGTGGAATGTTTTTGTTAATATAAGTCCTAAATAGTCCTATTTTCCGTCAGCAATCACTTACATGGAGTGTTTCCGCCGTAACACGAGTCTCTCCGTCACTCTGCTCTGCTGCAACACGAGGAGAAAATTTTTCTTGTAGGATACAAGTGTTATCCAATGAGGAGAGAGAACGGCATGAAGGGCTGTGTGTGCAGCCAAGGGGTGCGCGCAGGGTTCAAACTTAACTTTTTTGCTCACTGGCCAACTGGCTAGTGAGCTTTAAAAATCTACTGGCCAGAAAGATTTTTTACTGGCCAAAAATTATGTATAGTTGTTTTGTATATTTTTCATCGTGTATTGTATATTTTTATATGTGTTTAACTGTTATAATACACTCAAAAGCATTTTTAACACATATCATAGCAATATTAGCATATTATTGTGTGGAATAAGGGAATGAGTCAAATTTGCCTTTTTTTCCTTAAAGGTTTATTTATAAAACATACTTTCTCGATTCTGTCGTGAACCATCTCTGGTTGAACTTTCTAGCGCAGGGGTGAGCAATTATTTTTTCCAGAGGGCCACATTGACTCCGATAAAGTGAGTGAAGGGCCACATGACAAAATCAAATTGAAACATAATATTTATTGCCAGATTAGCCTAAACTACATATTTGGTGGACATAACGTTATATATTTGCCAACACAATTGATGTAATTGCATTTTCAATTTATATCCATCATAGGTCACTAAAGAAACATAATGTATTATGGACTCAAGGCAGATGACTAAAATGACATCTGGTTTGTTATTTAGCCTAATTTTCCGACTGCACCTGAATCAAACATTCACATGCAGTCCACAGAACACACTAAATGACAGTGGCTCAGGTGCCAGCGATCTCATAAAATGCTTTTTAATCACAGTTTGCTAAATTTCAGTGTTTGTGAAGTTATAAAGGTGCCGTGATGGCACTAAATTACTTAATTTCAGCAGTTCCATATGGAAATGATTTGTTCGGTCTCGTGCTGACAAGTCACACTGGTCAGAACCTCAGCTGTGGAGAAAACCAAGAACACATTATATCTCTCCTTCGGATTTCGGAGCTCCAACATAAAATGGAAATTATTTGCTCCAGAGGGGCGATCAAACAGCTGATTAATGCGCATCAATATACGTAATAAAAGCAATCGGGCCAAATAGCAGTTGCAAGTCATTGTACGCCTTTACATAAAATGATGGAGGATTTTTTCTTTTTTTTTCCTTTGTGTCCCATAACGGGCCGGATTGATTTGGTCCACGGGCTGTGTCCTGAACATGGTCTGTAAATTGCCCACGTCTGTTCTAGCGTAACTCACAGCAGTCTCGGCGGTGGTCGCTGAGGTGTCTGTCACGGTGATTAGCCTGGTTGATTTTTTTCCGTTCTCGGAGATTTGGAGGGTGGACACACTCCCGGAATGTGCCTCCACATTTTTCGACCGGGAACAGTTATGGCCACTGGCCTTATGGCCTCTTTTCTGTTGTTTGTTTCTCCTTTACCGCTTGTCGGAGCTGAACACAAATCGCGTCTCGGCCTCCCTGGATACGGGGCGGGACTAACAGAGAAAATGGCGGATCGCAGATCTACAAGCTCACAAATCCTTGCTTTACAGCATGTTGTGAGCTTGAAGATCTGCACAATATCTTCCGGCGCACAACCCAAGCGTCACAGCCGGGCCGGGAGGAACATCAAAGTAGTTTGACCGGACCCTATTTTTTTTCACTCGCCAGAGTGGCCAGTCAGCTGGCTTCCTTTACTCGCCAAAGGTTCAAAGTTAGTCGCCACTGGCGACTGGCGACCGCTAATTTTGAACCCTGGGTGCGCGTGAATGTGGTGACAGAGCACGAGGACCAATAGATGCCTGACGAGGGCGGGGGCTGCTAACTCATGGTGCGTTCAATGAAACTCGTACTTTGTGTTTTTCCTTCCTGTGAAGTCATACCAGTTCGATCTGGTACAAGTTCACGGGTCGGAAGTTACAAGTGGTCGTTATAGTGCACTTTCACACGCAACAGGATGGTAAAAACACGAGCTACGAGTTACCTGGAACGTTACAAAGTCATAGTTGTGACTTGAAGCTGTAACTTACGGTTTCAAACGCCTGCCTTGAACGCAGCATTCGCCGAAACGGCCGTGCCGCTGATATCTGCTTTAAGTCGATTTAATTCGAAGCTTCGACGGCGCGATCGTAACGTAAACAATGGCAAACAAACACTGCATATCTCCAAAATCAGGCAGGTTTCCAGGATGCCTCACTTTAATGTAACAATTGCCGATGAGAACCAGTTTCAAAAAGGAAAAAAGGAACAAAGCAAAAAAAATCGATCACGGACTTTAATGATCGATTACCATGGCAACGAATGAAGCTTTGAAGCTTTGAATTTTTTGGGTCAGCCCTACTATAAGTATATTGACATATAGTGCACAATTTAACAGTTAACCCACCTCACCTAACACAACAAAAGACAAACCTGCTCTTTATGTTTCATTTCATTGGCCCCCAGTGTCAGTGAATTCAGAACTGGACCAGTTACAAGTTGGAAACAAGTTGGAAAAGCAACTCTTTTGTTAATTGATGATAACAACACACCATGTGATAGATTGTTCTTGAACGCAACAACAAGTGATTTCATTCAACATGTAGTGAAATTGTGAGTGAGTTTGACCTACAAAGCTCCTGAATTGTCTCTGTGTGTTTTGCAACAGCGCAAAGATCAATTTTCTGTTGCTGCTGATTCAACACTCTCAAGGACTTTGTTCTTTGACTCAGTGGAGTTGGTGTAAGAAAGACAAACAGAGTCGATGGAGATTCACCCTGCCTCCGGGGGCGGAAATAAAAACCTAGAAAAAGAAGAAACTCAACAAAGAAAAGAAGAAAAAAAATCCCCCAAACATCAGGAGAGCGAGGCCACGGTCATGCTGGCTGAAGAGATAATAGAGAGAGAGAAGAGAGTGAACAAAGACGGGCTGATGTGACAGAGGAAAAGAAAAGTTTAGAGAGGGAGAGAGATAAATAAACAGAAGAGCGGAGGAGAGAGATATTGTCACGGCCTGACTGTCCACAAAAAAAGGAGAAGCAGACTGGAACATTTCTGTCTGTATTGTGACACTGGAGCTCAGTAAATCAACATTTCCCATTTACTGTGGCCACAAACCATTTCAAGCTGTTAATACAATAGACCAGACTCATTCAGCCAGTCACAGCACAGGCAATGGAGGAGGAGAGAAGAGAAAAGTAGTGAAAAAATCATCCTTACCTTGACATCTTGTCCCATTTTGGGATAAAGTTAAAACCTTACATTGAATATTCAGGACTAGTTCATTATTGTTACAAACGAGGACAAATTAATTTAGCCTGATGCATCAGCCGCTTATTTCATTGCATTTCATTCAGCGTCTGAACACGAGCCATAGGGATTTGTTTGCTTCCGGGAGGCGGTTGCTTACATTTGCTTCAACTAATCACTGCTGCTTGGTGGTGACGTGTGCTAGACACCGGTTAAGCTCATAGGTTAATCTGAGCGCTTGAGTTCAATGTCATCGCCTTCACTTACCCATCTGCTGGTCCAACCGCTCTGGCGGACGGAGCAAACCGAAATGCTTTGCTAGTTTCCTGACTATATGGAGGCAAATGAAATTTGCCGGAACCAGTAGGCGGCGCTAGCCTGGCTAAAATTAATTTACCCTAAACAGGGCTGTACAGTGCGAGCATTTTACTCGCATATGCGCCTAAAAATAGATTGTGCGAGTAGAAAAAATAAAAAGGGAGCACACGTGCGAGTACGGATTTCAACCCTTTCATTCGCATTTTCTAGAATAAATCTACACAAAGTGCATCAAGCTAGAGTAAAATTTCCGCGAGTTTAGCCTACAACAGCTTTTTTTTTTGTGTTTTGCAACCTGCACAGCACAGACCTTTTGTGATGCTGCGATCGCATCTCACTCTCAAGCTGCACTTTTTTTATCAGTAGGAAAGTTCGGATTTGAAAAGCAAGCAGGTAAAGTTTGTATTTACTGTAACTGTGTTTAATTGACTGTCGTGTAAAAGAAGGGTCTCTGTGTAAAAGCGAAAAAAAAGCCACTGATCACACAGGGAGAGAGGAGGTGAACACACTGTTACCTGTTGTATCCTGGCCTCAGCGTGCACCATCGCTAACACGCAGCTCACACCGACCCGGTGCCTCAGCACGGCAACCAAGCTTTGATAATTACACCGGATAATTGCGCCGGTTGACAGTATCCTCCCGTATTTTAGCCGGTCGCTACCGCAGCTTAAAAAAAATAAAATAAAAATAAAAAAAGCGCTCGTGGCGGTGGAGCTGAGAACAGCGGAGTTTACTCTGCTGCAGCTGAACAGCTGACATGTGATCACGTGTGGTTCATTTCATTATGATAAACTTCAACCTCAAAGCTGTCTGTCTTCAGACTGTCCTGATCTGTCCCTGGACATCACACAGGGACACCATGGAGCTGCTTGTAATGTTTACATCAGGCTAAGTTCAACAAAACAGTTTATGCTGATTTAAGTTGTTAAATAGAGTTAATATCAAGTGTAGTGGCTGGAAAGACCAATTCACCTGTATCAAATACAGTGTTGGTCATAGAACAAGTAAAAAAAAATAAAGTTGAAATATTTCCATGTGTGGCCCATGCTTGGTCACATTAGAAGTCAACCTAAAGTCAGAGGGGGACAAAAAGGGTGTTTTTACGGTTCTCAAATGTAAAAATGGGTCACATTTGACCTTCAACATTATTGAAAGGTTAAATAATGTTACTTAAATGTTTTCATTACGCTAACTGACAAATAGAGCCATGTATACGGACTGTTTAGTGTTATTTATGAAAATTAATAGTGCTCCTAAATTTTTCTCTGTGCTCCTAAATTTTTTCATTTAGGAGCACCTGTGCTCCCAGTGAAAAAGCTAAGCGTACAGCCCTGCTAAAGGATGAATGTTAAAGTTACATGATTGATTGTTGATTGGCTGAAATGAATGTTGAAAAAACAGAGACTAAAATCACAAGCCTTTTCTTTTCTTTTCTTTTCTTTTCTTTTCTTTTCTTTTCTTTTCTTTTCTTTTCTTTTCTTTTCTTTTCTTTTCTTTTCTTTTCTCCTATGAATGTGACTTACAGTACAGCTCTTTGACTGGTCATTAAGACAAGAAAATCTCTGTAAATCCATTCACTTACTCCATTTTCGCTTCTTTTCATCTTATTTTCCTGTCATGACAACAGAAAAAAAATGTCAATGGGAGCAGATCACTTGTTGACCCACAATAATTAAAACACTGTACATGTGAGGAGATGAAGAGCTGAGCAGCTACAATACATGCAGTATGACATCATCATTATGCTAATCAGTGTATGATGTCATCCAGCGACTTTTAAATTTAGCTACTTTGTTTCTTGTTTCTTGTGTAACTCTATGAAGAAGTTTTAAAGAACGTTTCATTGTTAACGGGACTTCCATAAATTATTCACAGGAGTCCTCAGGCACAGATTTGTACCAATTTGCTTCCCCCCAGGTGTGTGTGTTACTTCCTCCTGGAGATGTGTGTGTGTGTGTGTGTGTGTGTGTGTGTGTGTGTGTGTGTGTGTGTTCTGTCCCACTTTAATTTGTTGATGCCTGTGGATATTGGCGAGGGGGGGAGGTGGGGTTTATAGTGAATGAATCAGTGATTTTTCTGCTGTTTTCTAATGCTGTTTCTACTCGTGCTGTGTGTCTGGCAGAGAGGAGCTAATTGAATTTGTTAGAATACAGTGACTGAATTCTCCCGTAACGCTCACTCATTTAATAATACATTAAATAAAACAAGATGGTTTCTCTATTCAACACGGGGTTGGCATTAACAAATAGATTTACTCAGCTTCAGCGGCAGAAAGAACTTGAACTATTCTGCATTTACTGTATATTCAGTAATGAATTAGTTTTACAATCTCTTTTTAATTTTTCCAGTTTGGTTACCTGGTTGTGGAAAGTTTTGCTCTATTGTGCACAATGAAAATACTCAATGAAAGCAAATCCTGCAATTGTTGGATGGTAGGTGTAGGTGGGTGGGGCTTGGTGAATGCCTTGTTGTGACATCACAAAGGCCTTACGGCTTGTTTTGAGGCTCAGTTTTCTAGTAAAACATTTAAACTTAAAGCATTACCTCAACCTGCGATCATCACACTACACATAGACATCTACCTTTATATTGGAGCTTTTAAAGTTAATCTCTAACCTCTATACATTTTGTGTCATAAACTTTACTTATAATTGCTAGCAGCGAGCAGCAACTCATGTTAAACCAATGTCCTAGTTATTATTGATAATTTGCTGTCAATAATAATTTTTAAATCAGAAATCAGTATTATTGTAAAGGAATAAATCAGATTAATTACATTTTTGTTAGTTGTATTTGGGTGACAGCAGAAACTCTCCTAACTCCTAGATATGTTTCATACGGTTAATCTGTAACTGAAAAATGTATTTGATGTTAAATGGCGTGTTCTTTTTGCTTTGTCTGTCTGTTTCAGGGGTCCGATGGGAAGCCCCAAGCCTGGCATGCAACAAGGAGGGATGGGAGGAGGAGGAATAGGATCAATGGGAGGAGGAGGGATAGGAGGAATGGGAGGGATGGGAGGAGGGATGGGTGGAGGAGGAGGAATGGGAGGTGGGATGGGAGGAATGGGAGGAGGGATGGGAGGAATGGGAGGTGGGATGGGTGGAGGGATGGGTGGTGGAGGAGGAGGAATGGGAGGGATGGGTGGTGGAGGAGGAGGAATGGGAGGGATGGGTGGTGGAGGAGGAGGAATGGGAGGTGGGATGGGAGGAGGAATGGGAGGAGGAGGGATGGGAGGAATGAGAGGGGGACCGGGGATGGGTGGAGGAATAGGAGCGGGTATGGGTACTGGTGGAGGAATAGGGTCCAGAGCTGGCGAGCCCTACCGCCTGGCAACTCATGAAAGTCCGACCTCCCCTCGACACATGGCGTCCAGCCAGGGGTCGGGCATGGGGCATGGCATGGGTCACGGTCCTGCCGGGTCCAGCATGGGAGGCCATGCAGGTCAGAGCCCCGGTCAGCACGCATCTCGACGTAACCTCCAAGTCGACTTCAGCGGGTCAGGCGGCTCTAGGACGGGCCGGTCTCCATCAGTGTCTCCAGACCGTGGCGTGACGCCCACCTCGCCCTACTCGCTGCCCCAGATCGCTCCCATGCCGAGCAGCAAGCTGTGTCCAGTGTGCACCACCACGGAGCTGTCCAACCCACCGGCCGTCCCCAACTACAACACCTGCACCCAGTGTAAGGCCACCGTCTGCAACCAGTGTGGCTTCAACCCCAACCCACACCTGACTGAGGTAAGAGCTCTGTGTGTGTCCATCCGTCCGTAACGCTGCCTTATTGGTGGAATTAAACATTTGATGTAGACCGAGCATATGAATATGAACTTGATCCTGGGGGTGGACAGAAGTCACTGTTGATAAATATTTCAGGTTGGGACAGTAAAGAAGAGCAAGTGAGAAAAAGAGAGAGATTTTCCTCTGGCTCTAGCTTTTTCTTAAAGGAATAGTTCACCCCAGAATGATATTTCACTCATTATCTACTCACCCTCATGTCGACTAAGGGCTGGGAGAAGTTTCAGAGTCCTCCGTAGCTTCTCTGAGTTACAGGGGTCTCGGCCTAGCAGTGCATGTCCATAAAACGGTTGCAAATGGTTGCAAACGGACACCATTCCGGTCATTAAAATTTGTAATTCCATATGTGAAAAGACACACTAGAAAACATCCAAATACCTCCATGCTGCTCGTATGTAATGTCCATCTTGTATTGAAGCCCTGAAATGCGAAATTGTCCCGAAAAAAATTAAATAAGTCCATATTTCAAGCTTGTTTGCAGCGGAGGCTCCTCTTCCTGGTCCGCCCAAGTCTCGAAGAAGTACAGAGGCTGTGTGTGTGTTTGTGTGTGTGAGTGTGTGTGTTTGCAAGTGTGAGTGTATGACTTTGTACTGTAGGTCTTTGTGTGTATTTCTGATAGACAGTGAGTGTAAAGGCTCAGCAAGTGGCAGTAATTCCTTCCAGAGGCTCTGACAGAATCTCCATTAATGTGTCGTGGCAAAGACACACAGGTCATGACTGTGTGTGTGTGAGAGAGAGAGAGTTTATTGTGCTCAGGTGTTTTGTGGAGAAACTGGAAGGGGTCACAGATAGACAGAGGAAAAAGGGAAGCGGAGAAATGAGGGGCGGATTAATGAGAGCTGAGATGAGAGAGAGATGAGATGATGAGATACACATTTATTGTCCCCCAAAGGGGAAATTTGTCTTGGGCAACAGCAGCACATCCTCCTGCAACATTACAATAAAAACACACACCCAGAAGATTAGCAGCTGATCACAGTAAAGTACATGAATACAAATAGTCATTCAAAAACGAACCCAGGTTAAAATCAAGTGAGAACAGGTAATTACAAACATAATAAAAAACAGCTTTTCTAACCTCTGTAATGAAAATAAAAAACAAGGTGAGGCAGCAGATGACAGTCTACGGTGTCATCTTGTGGAGTACAACCACCTACAGCAGAGGGAGGAGCAGTCCTTTTTGCTGGGACTAATGGGCCTCAGGTTGTGAGAAGTGGATGGAGGGATGTGTGGAGGAGGAGAGGGGTCTTTCTTTTCGTAGTGGCAGGATTGAATGACAAACATCAAGTCTCAACTGTAGAGTATGCAGGCAGGACACAAACATTCAACATGTACCGTCAGCGACAACACGGATTCTCTCTGGCCGACACCACGATAAACGCTGTTGTTGTGTCTCGTTTTCATTTGTTTTGTGGGGGAGAACATTGGCAGTGAAAGTCGTCCGTATTTGCCGAGTACACACTCACTCTGGACATTCACCCTGAGTCTCCATGCTAACAAATTAGCCTGCACTGCTGAGTGGTAGTAAATGACTAATACTCTGCAAGGTAGGAGCAAGAAAAAAAGTAAATAGTGTTATTTTCGGAAGCTGATCATTTAGAAAATGATGGTGTATAATTAAAAATGTAATCTCCAGTCATGTAAAAATCCTCTGCTGTGATTCATATTCACTTCAAAAATAAAAAAGTAATCTCCTCTGGCCTCCGGGTTGAGAAACCTGGATCAGGCCTCTAGCCCAGTCCGCTACCAGCATCAATATGGTTGCTGGAGGGAGCTTTTTAGTAATTAATACATTTAAAAACAGGAAATGCAGTAAACATGTTGTAAAAAATGTTATAAATGACAGCGACATCACAAACATTGATGTCACCACAAACACAGACAGATGTTAAATACTCATCTGTCCATTTTAACACATTTGCTCACAGCAGGAGTTTTCACAGGTTGTGAGTTAAACTGTATTTGCAAGACAGCAGCTTCTGTCTGACACACATGGGATCATCTTCAGGACAGCTTTGATCTCAGCTTAAGTACAGGTGTGTGTGCGTGCGTGCGCACGTGTGTGAGTGTGAGAGAGAGAGAAAGTTCTACAGGTTAATAATGTGGATAATGCTAATGAGGTGGAGGGAGGGAGGAGTTGATAAGCCTCTGATTTAGGGATTTGGACTGCATTTGTGTAGATTAACACACACTGTTAAGCACACACGCTTCCGCGCACCCACACACACAGACACACACACACACACACACACGTACATACTCAGATAAAGTGCAGATATGTCAACACCCACACAAACACACTCAGTCAACCCTACTTACTCATGCAAGAGGCTTGTACAATAAATTGTGATGTTAATTAATTGAAGGAACCCATGGGTTTTTCCTTGGGGAAAATGAGAAACATGCATCAGCATAAAATCTATCAACTTACATGTTTATAGAGGTGGTGCTGGGTTGTGTGTGAGAGGTGTACTTACTTACAGTACTAGTCTTACACACTCAGTAATTAAATATTTCCCTAAAACATAAACTTACCCCACATTTTAATGCACGGATCCTGCTCCTGTTTGGGTTCCTATGAATTATGGATTAAGTCTCTGCTCCTATTAACACACTCTGTCCTCTGAGTTGCTGTGCTGCTAATCAATGCGGCTGATCCAATCAGCAGCGGCTCCAGTAAACCCTGTTTCTCTGATGAGATTTCACTCAACAGCTGAATACGATTAATACACATAATGATTTATTCTTTATAGATCAAATGTTTATCTCACTGTCAGTGCACCTGGTCAATGAATAGGAACAAAAACAGGAATGTGTCTGAAAACAAAATGATTCCAACTTTATGGGCAACAGTATATTTCATTCAGAATGTATCTATCCAAACAATCTAATTAAGACATGATCATTTCAGGATCAATGATATATTATGAGTTGAAATATTACAACAAGGGAACAGAAAAAATAGAAAAACATTGCAAAATGATCCCAAATGATGAAAATTACAAATGTATGGTAATTAATATGTACAAGATAACATTTTTTAAGTAATAATTATACAAGAATAACTGTAAAAGTTACCTATTCTCCACTATGTTTTGCACTTTTTAAGATGGGGAAAAATTCTGATAACAGATCAATGGACCTTTTTTGCAATGATCCATTAGATATAGTTCGAAAACTTGTGACAAATTTGTACTGGCCAACCAATAAAAGTATTACTCAAAATGGCTCAGTGCTGCACTGCAGTGAATAAAAAGTAAAAAAAAAAACAAGAACTCAAAAGCCGATTTAATGAGTTAATAATGACATTTCTTTTCAAAGTCCCCGTCAGTCCTGCAATGTTGTGCTGAGAAAACCTATAAATGAGAGAACACTGATGTTATTTTTTAAACTAGTGGACCAACTACTGCAAGGACTTCATTTCTAAATAACACCCAGACAATTTAAAGTCTAAAGGCACTGAAAAAGTACTCACATTGAATCTTGTCAGCCAGTGCATACACTGATACTGATACTGTCCGACCAGATCATTTGAGTGCTTGAAAAATACACATGTTCATAAATATTTAAAGTTCTAAACTCCCTTGTCATTAAACTTTACAATATTATGAGCAAAATAATATTAATAATTAAAAAAAATCCCTAAGTGAATCCCTGAGGTGTGTGGCAGCGCTCCAGCCTCATTGTGTCTGCTGCTATGGATTAATACTTAAACTGAATATTATCCTTTATTATCACAGCTAATCAATGTGCTGTGTGTCCTGCTAATCTAATAAGTGGTGCCAAGCTCCATATCCGACACACAATGTTCAACAGAGTTGCTCCGGCAACATGAGGAGATTATTTTATATTAACAGGTGGGATATGTTTCATTATGCATGAAGCATTTTGTCTTAAACACATTTCTCTATCCCCTTTATGTCATCATCCCATGCTCTTTGTAGAATAACAGATTAATACTTCAGCTGAGCTTCATCTGTCATTATCGTAGTTAATCAATGAACCCTCTGTCCTGGTAATCTAATAAGAGCTGCCAGCATCCATATCTTGTTACGTTCTGACGCCTTTTTCATCAGATAACATTTAGCGGCTAAATCAGGAGAGTGACACCAATTATTAGGCCAGAGAGGAGGATCAGAGAGAGATTACACCCGTGCTCTTTGATTTGGGAAACACGGTGTTAACAGAGGTTTGTCTCCTGTAATGAGTAGCTTGACTTGTGTTTTAGTTTAAGGTCTGATTCTAGAAATGACAGTCCAGACAAACAGCATCCTAAAACCATGTGGATGTGGGTGTTCAGAAATGGTTGTTTGTCCCGTTTGTCGCGCCTCCTTCTATGAGTTTCCACAAATTTGATTGGTTTTTGTAAGCTTAGCTGTAGTTTAGTAGCTACGGTTAGCATTTAGCAGCCGTTTACTCGCCAGTCCTGGAGAAAAACAGTGAGTTCAGTATCAGGTTCTAGTTCCTTCACTCACTAACATCTGTCTCCAGAGGTGGAAGCAAGCATCATTTACTCTTGTCTCAATCACTTTTTAGCCCTGTCCCTTAGCTTGTCCTGAAAACACACTAATGTCTAAAGCTCTTCTGAAGAGACAATCATCACCTGCTCCGGACAATAAGTCATCAGCAGAGAACTTAACTCAAAATCCCTTTTAATTAACATTACTTTGGTCCAGGCTGAAACATCTAACTATTGGCTGCATTTCCATAAATTTGCTATGGATACCCACTGTATTGAGGGGATGAATCTCCTTGACTGTCCTTTGACTTGCTGTTTGTGTGACTTTTGCTCTAAAACCACCATTAAGTTTACAGTTTAAATTCAAATATCCAATAAAATATTTCAACATCTACTGTACTGGGTGAATTGCCATGAAATATTTTATAAACATGTTTTGTTTGTTATGTGACCAAATATCTGCAAATCTGATGATAACCCTTTGTTGTCACCGTAGAGAGTTTAATTTAACTGTTAGCATGCTACATACTAAACTAAGATGGTGAACAAGGTAATGAGATCATTTCTGAAAGTTATGAGTCATTGTCCCTCTTTTCTCTCTAACATTTTCAATGAGAATTGTCTGTTTCAGAAATGATGCTGTAAAATCACAGGTAGCATTTCCTGCCTGAAACGGATAAGCAGCATGGTGCAGTGAAATGGATGAAGCCATTTTCATTTGATGTTTTGTGGGTGATGTGGTGCCGTGTGCTCCTGTCGTCGGTTTAGCACTTTAAAAGGATCAACCCTGAGTGTTACAGCTCCTATAAATATGGATGAGCATGCTGGAACTCCCACACATGGTGTATTTGCAACTCATTTAAACGAGTTATTCAATGCTTGAAAAAAAATACACTTGGGGTGCTACAAAGCCCAACAGTACTGCTCATGTGGTTGTCGCCTCCTCCAGATGTTCTGAGATTGAGAAAATCTTTCTCTTTTCTTTTCACAATTTAACTGTGGCCTTTAAACATTTAGTGCCCCACAGCTGTTCAGTGACACAACCTGCTCCACAGTCACTCTCACAGCTGGAGTTTCCTGAGCATCATCGATCCACTAGTTTCCAAGCAGCTCTGGAGACAGAAGGACTTTCATTGGCTGATGTCAGGCTCAGTGGGCGGAGTCTAGACAGCATTATTCTGGATGGTACCATGGTGGCACGCCCCTGCAAACAACTGCAGCTCCTGTGATTTACGTGATACATTTGGCCATACGGAGGTAACAATTATATTTAGATTAATGAGGCGGAAGGTCAGAATAGTGAACATGAATGAAAAGATGTTATTCATCTTTACTTAATTCACTACCGGCAGCTAACAGACACATATAAGGCAGAATGTTTTCTTGCATGTTGTTTGATGTTTGTTTGACCTTTCAATCAAACCACCTTTAATGTCAAAGAATGACGCAGATAATGACTTTTGACCATTTAATTTGTTTTATCAGCTGTACTGCATGCAGTTGCATGGCATGGGGAAGATCTTTGAGGAGACCAGACCTCTGATCTAAGCACATGACTGTTATCTAACCGACACTTCAACACACACATGCACACAACACTTTTGTTTACTGATACACAATCTCTCTCTCTCATACACACCCCACACTCACTCACACACATATGGTCCTCCTAAACAGCGTACTAATTTATGCAACCCTGCCGCCCAAATGCATGACCAGCCGCTTATTGCACAGTACAAATTTGATAATGAATAAAAGAAGCATTCAATTCATTAACTCAGTCACATTTCATGAGAGACATTTCAGAGACGTTTCAAGTTTTACGTTCACATCATGGCATCAGTAGGCTGCACTGATCAAATACATGACTTGTAAACCCCACTGTGTATGCTTGAAAATGTTTACATGTCAAAAGAGGCTTTAAGCAATCACATCTCTTCAGGTAACCTGATGGGGCGCTGTTTCACGTGTAAAATAGAGGGAAATGGGTCAGAGATGGCAGAAACAGCACAGAATAATTACTGAAACTGTTAAACACAGTAAAAAAGTGACAACTACAGTGACAACTACAGTCTAAAGAAACAAGGGAAGTCTGGCTTCCCTTAGCCTCCAGGAGAAAATGCCACTGATTGCATGAGAAACTCTTTATGTAAAAAGTATTTACCAAACCACAAACAGCTGTAGAGGACCTTTAACATGACAAAATACAACCTAAAATTAGAAAAGTTTATTACAAAAAAAAATAAAATCAAACAGGATTATGCACAAGATACTGTATGTTTTCGTACTTTTCAGTGGAGCCTCCTGTCACCACCACCATCATCTTTAAATCCCTCTCGGCCCAGACACAGTGGGATGAAAGAGGCTAATAGGAGTTTATTGACTTTTCTTTAATTGTATTTCAACACTTGATGCATTTACAGTATGTTGATGAACATGACTTCATCGGCCATTAGTGAGACATATGTAATGCTGAAGTCTTATGGAGGCTTTTATCCAAAGTGGTGTGAGTGGGTTGCTCACTGGAAATGTCATTACAGCTGTTACACAACACACAACAACAACAACAACAACAACACAACAACCAGATGTAAACAGAATTCAAAAGGTCCTAAATTCAGCCCGTCTTCAGTCACGTGCTACTATTTATGTCTAAACATAATTAATAACAAGCACAAACATGACACTTTTTTACTATTAATGCTATACAGGAATTCCCTCTTTCCACAGACATTGAATGCATCACTTTCTGTGCCTCGGACAATGTTTAAACTGTAAATGTAAAAACTAAAAGACTAAATGACAAAACCGGAAAAACTCACACGTGATGGTGGAGGAGTCGACTCTGATTGGTTAAGATCCCAGTGCCCGGTGCAATTGCCTGGTGCCCTAATAACCCCAATCCCCCACAAACAAACATAAACAAAGTTATGTTTGCCTTGTTGTTCTGATTTTTAAATCAACTGTTGTTGTGAGTGTAACACAGTAGTAGGAGTTTACAGTTTGAATGTGTGAATGAGTAGTAAGTATGTTAGAGTGAGTGTGTGTGTTGGTGAAGAGGTTTGGTGATTTTTGTGTAGCTGCTGTTGTTTCAAACTGACTTGGCCTCAACTCGTCTCTCAGCCATTTGTCATCGAAGCCCTTTGGCAGCTCGTCCTCCTCCCTGTAGCCTGTTTGTTGTTCAACAGACTGCTCGCTAATTTTAGACGCAGCGTGCACGTCGTGCTGCTAATGGAAATGTGTGTGTGTCGGTATATTAATTAGTTTCTCGAGAAATCTGCAAATTGTTCTTCTCTCTTCCCTCCTCTCAAATCTCAGCACCTGTCTGTCACACAGTATTTGTGTGTGCGTGTGTGTTAACACACACTCATGCACACACGCATTCAGTTTTGTTTATTCAGTTTTGTTTGCGTGTCTCTACCATACCACTGAACATTTATAATTTTTATTGGAACAAATATAATTAAAGTCTCGTTTCAGCTCCACCTTTTGTTGTTCTGGCTTCAACACATTCAACTTGAAATAAAGTTTAATATGAGTAAATTTATGTTAAGATTTTACCTCTTTTAAGCTCACAGTTCCTTCATTAAAAGGGTTCAGAAGTACATTTGAAACTTGATGCTTTTAAGTCGTCTTATTATTTCACTTTACTGTAATCCGAACAAGCTTAACTGTCCACATAATAACAGTCTGGGCTGCTTAAGTTCCATATCATGTTTAAAGCAGGAACTACAAGGAAATGTTCAAAGGGATGTTATGTTAATTTTGGCCTTTTTCTTTGTTTTAGTAGCAGCAGATTTACAAATAACAAATATTATAACCAGCCTTTGAAATAAAGTTATTTTAAAAAAAGACTTTTCAGTGTCTAAGGTCCCATATTAAATCAATATTTACAGCCTTAATTGACCCTTGAAAACACACGTGTTTTGTTTTGAGTATTTGCAGCTCATGCGTTTTCAATTAATGAGGATGTTTTCTGAATTAGTTTGTGTTTTTTAAAGTTGCAGCACATTGCACCCTCAGGGCCGCTGCACCCTTCCATGTCTGCTTTTGACAGACAACAGTAAACAAAAGGAAATTGTGAATGGGAGTTTTTTTGTTGTTGTTGTTACTTACTTTTACTTTTACTGAAAATGTAAAAAAAAGAAAAAGAAAAAAGAAAGACACAAGCAATATGTGCACAAGAAAGGAGGAGGGAAACTGGGCCAGAAACATGTGACAGAAAAGATGAGGAGAAGGTGGCGGAACAAAGTGAAGGAGGAAGTGGAGGTGGTTGTCAGGTACATGAAGACAGATTTACACAGCTACAGTAGGACCACAGACTTTATCGTCACTGATCTCTGATCTGCAGATCGTTCCAGCTCATTTCACCTCAGCTGCTTCAGGACTTTATCATGGCTAATTAAACCCCCACAGTCGTCCCCTCCCCTCCCACACAGCAACCACAAAAGTCAACATCATGGTCATCACCTGAACTTTGATTACATCGTTCAAGGACGCCAAGTGCACACATTACAGACGCACATGTATGAGAATCCAAAGATTGAAGAAAGTAGTAATTTGTCAAGTTTCAATTGTTTCAGTTAAATAAAAAACATTAAAACACATGATTTTACATAAAACATGTCTGAACATAAACACACTCAATACCACGTTGAAGCTGCAATCACATCTTCATCTGTCTATGATCCTGTCACATGACCTTCTCTATGATGCTACAACATGTGACCAACACTGAGATCTGAGCCAGTTTTATCTTCTGATGAAGTCCATGACATGGCTGAAAGCCCTGAAAAAAGTAGAAAGTACATGTAGATCTTAAATATTAATTAGCTAGTTAGAGACATGAATCCCATCTACAGTCTAATGATCCAGGCTCTCAGTGATGTGATCAGGTTCATGACCTCTGCAGTTTCTGTCTCAATATTTATTGATTAAAACGAAAACAAACACACAAGCTGTGTCCTAGTTCAGCGTGTGAAGACTGACTTCGTCACAGCTCGGCAACTCAAATGCCCCATTTCCAAGGCTCCTTCAAACATTTCCTTGTTTCTCTGGGTAATGAGCATATCCCAAGATTCATTTAAATCTCTTATGTTTCAGCTCAGTTCAATAGTAATGATGCAGTTGTGATCTGACAAACTTCAAACCTTAGGTTTCTGTAATGAAGGAAACAGTATCAGAAGGATGTGTTACCTACTTAAGCATGTGTTTTCGTACTATGCATCTTTCAAAGGATGAGTTGTCCGCCGTAGTAAATGTCCTGTTCTAAAGGAATCGTCCTCTGAGTTGAGACAAACATCAAAATTAAACAAGCGAACCAGACTAATTATTCTTCAGTCCTTATGAAAACAAGCTCTCTGTAATTCTCTCTCACACACAAACACAAACACACAATGGAACACACACTCACAACATGATGAGCATCTGCCTCAGGTGTGTGTGTCACCTGATAGCAAAGCTAATGCTTCTGATAATATTAATATAAATAATAATAATGCTGATGCAGGTTACAGGAATGACACTTTGGTAATTACCTCTTACATTCTTGGTAATGACATAATATATTTATCGCACTAATGGCAGTTTCCCCTCCAGAGGAACGGCGCTTCTCACTCATGACGAACAAACACAATGACCGTTTCCTCCGTAATGACGGACACGACCGCAGCGACCTGCGGTATTTTCATCAGCGCAGACGGAGCGTGATGATTATAACCCAGACGACACCTTGAGCTGGAATAAATACAGCGGCTCATAAGCTGCTCATTGTCTCCTGCTTTTCTTCGGCTCAAATGAATCTAGGAAGTAGACGAGATGTATTCACTTTATTTTATGTTAAAGAAATTAGTTTATTTCCAACATTAAGCTGAAGCTAACACCATGGTACAGTGGAAATAAAATAATATATTAAAAAACATTAGATTTCTTATAGGTTAATCAACTTCACTAGGGAACATAAAACTGTGATCATAAATCACACACACAAACTTACAAGGCCTGCCTTGTTAGCATTGATGCTTAACAAACTCGTCTCAAGCTTTCAAACAAATCTTTATTGACAATTGTCAAGTTAGGATAGTCCACAGGGGCTGAGCCATTTCTATAAACACTCAGGTTGTCCAACTTCACACCACAGATATATAATTGTGTACAAGTTTCAGGTTATGTTCTCTGCAAACACAGAAATTATTTTTTCTGTGCAACAACAGAAATTAATTGCTATTCCTTTAATTTTCAGCACATTTTACCTATACTCTGCTGTAAGACTTGTTGTAGATTTAAGGCTAAATTAGGAGGCGGAGTCTTTACCAGCTGAATTTAAGCCAAACATTTACACTTCAGCAGCGGAGCTCATTTGACAGAGTCAGTGTGAGAGTCAGCCGACCTAATGGGGCTGCAGAAACACTGGCTGAGGTGAAATCAGACGACAAACCAAAGAGCAGCCCTCAGATCAGTTGTATTAGTCACGGAGCTGTCGGGAGAGTTTACCGTGATCGTCGGGATCCTGACTTGCAATTAAGTTGAGAATAATCACCTCTCAGACTTCACTGAGGAGAAACTCAACTAAATATCAGCCTCCACTTCTTCAGTCTCCTCCTTCTCATTCCTTCTGTTGCACTCCTCCTTTCATCCACCTCCCCTCCCCCCTCCCTCTCTACGGTAGAGGGAGCGGTCCGTCATGCTCGGCTGTCTGCGAGCGAGCGGTGAAGCAAAAAGCTCTAGCGTCGGCATAAAACCTCTTGCGAGCAGCAGAAATCCTGTTTGAAAGCCTCCACTTGCTCTGACAGCTCAGTGGAGACACACACACATATCGAGGCCCACACACACTACATGCATGAACAAATATAGTTGAGTGGAGACATGTGTGCATATATATTTGTAGGCAGCGACACAGTAAACGACTGGATGCTATACAGATTTATTTATGCTGATTCTCCCTGAGGTCTTCTTTCCCTTTTTCTTCTTCACGTCCACAGCCAATATGTCTTTGTTCTGCACTGACATAGAACAACTTGGTGAAGAGATTAACTAGGCGGTGATTAATTTGGTTAATTACTATCCCAGCAAAAAACAAGCAAGTTTGGCATCGTTCCAAAAATGATCCATTCTCTGCTTCAGTGTAGAGGAGTGGTCTTTCTCTTCAGCCTGACTGCTCATATGTAAGAGGAGGTCAGTGATATATCAAGGCGTTTGGCCTCTAAATGTGAGAAAAATAGATAAATCTGATTAGAGGTCAGTGGAGGGAGGGACACGTGATCTGAGGTAAAAACAGAGAGACTTCACTTTGTTCTGAAAGGAAAATAAAAAAAAAAGAGAAATCTTCTGCAGTACATTGAACCAGATTAGATCCTCTGTCACTGCTTCATTATGAACTAAAAATATTTTTCTATATCAAAGAGATGAAACTAATCCATTTGACACATGCAAGCACTTTGATAACAGACCTGTGTGTTGATTGGCTGAAACGGCAGCACGCACCTCTTTATAGTGGGATCAGATCACAGGTCGTCAGTGGAGATGAATTTCAAATCAGCTTTGAACAGACACTTAGAGCTGATCACTGTGATCACTGGACAGCTCCGACCCTGACTGTGGTGCTGTCACTCAAACAGACACATGCCTCCTTATTTGTCCAAATCTCTGTATTTTATTTCCTCTCCCTCTCTCAGAACTCTTCTTCTTCTTCTTTCTCTAGTTTCTTCTTATTTCTCTTCCTGCGCATCTCAATCCAGGGCCTTACACCAAACACAGCTGTCACCATAGAAACCAGGTCAACTTCGGTGAGAGTCTGTGTGTGTGTGATGCCAGGTGATGCTGCATGTTTCCGTACCTGTGGCTCTGTGGACATGTTGGAACACTGAGGCGGTGAAACCTGCTGGGAGAAACTGTGATGGTAACGACATCATCAGGGTCACCGGGGGACACACACACTGTACACACAAACACACAGGCAAAATCAGTAAGACAATTAGCACATAAACGAAGCGTCGAGACGGTTTTCCTGCTGTTTCCCTTCTGTGTCTTTGATCTGCTGTTTGTTTTTGTCACCGAAGACTCCTTGTTTCCTCGTTTCATCGCCGCCACTTCTCAGAAACTCAGATTATTTCCTGCTCCAGAGATTCCTGAAAATCTGCAGATATGAAAACATGCGAATCCAAACTAAACCACAGCTGCTGCATTTTCTTTATTTACTCATGACTTAAGTTATTGTTTAAAGGGATATGCCAACATTTTTCTTTTATGTGTCTCGCCTCACTCCCGAGTCCATGACAAGCAGATAGACACCATCCTTTCGACTGTGCGTGCTGTAACAAGTAAGGTTGTGCCGATTGGCGATCTGATCATCTATCGGCAATCTGTTGTTTTCTTGGCGATTTTACACACACATACTTACTACTTTTTTATTGATCCAATGCTCTGTCAAATCTCTTTGTTTTGTTTTAACGAAGCCGCGTCTCTGGCTGCCCCAGGAGTCAAATGACAGTGTTTCGCCGATCTGAGAATGTCAAGATCGCCCAACACTAGTAACAAGAGAGAACCCAAGATCGCCCGATCTAATGATGTCAAGATAAAATTGTAAACAGCTGGTACTGTATTTAGACAAATTAACGACACACAGCTGATCTAAACGGCTACTTTCTCACCTAAAAATGTTTGAAATGTTGATAAAATTATACTTTTACTGAGTTTAGAGCTAAAATGAAATCAGCTGCTGATTTCGGCTCGGGTAGGCGGCAGGCTAACATTACCTAGCCTATACACTTCCAGCATTTAAGCTAAGCTAATTACGGGTGATACAGGCCGTATCTCCCTTGTTGCTGCACGCACAGTCGAAAGGATGGTGTCTATCTGCTTGTCATGGACTCGGGAGTGAGGCAAGACATGAAAAAAAAAAAGTTGGCGTATCCCTTTAATGAGTGTGAGGATGTTGTGTCCTGCACGGACGCAGTGATAGGTGAAGACGTGTCTTTGACTCACCTGTACAAATGAGTCTCTCTCTCTGACGTGTGCTGCAGAAAGTGAGGAGGGAGTTGGGGAAGTTATGTGTCTTCGTGTGTGGTGAAGCTCAGGTCTGCTCCAGTGAGGTGGGGGGAGGAGGGGGGGGGGGGAACCGGAGGAGGAGGAGGACTCTCTCTGCGTATGCATAAACCATGAGAACAGAGGCTCCAGCCGGGCGAGAGAGAGAGAGAGGAGCCCCGGGGCGAGCAACACGCACCTGGATACACATACACACTCCCTGCACATACGCACACTAACACACACACACTTTGAAAAATAAACATGGCGGCATCGGTCTACATGCACAGTGCAGTCAGATCACGTGGCTACTGTACACACACACACACACACACACACACATCATTAGTGTAGTTGCAGGCCAAGGAGTTCAAGAGCAGGAATTTCTAATGATTTTCTTTAAATGATTAATGGAGCTTCACTGACAGAGAGCGAGAGAGACAGAGCGAGAGAGAGAGATGTGTCGGTCTGATTCAGTCTTATTATAACAGATGTTGCACGTTGGCTTTTTAATTCTTCCTTCGTACAGTTGATGTAATCGGACGGAGCCGTACAGTAGCTCATCTTTGCTTCTGTTTCTGACTTAGTTTCCATGTTTATTCGAGACTGTTGACGAGGACGAGTAAAATACAAGATGAGACGCTGAAGGTTCTGAGTTCGATCGCCAGGCCTGGGGACTTCTTGTGTGGAGTATGCATGTTTTCTCTGTGCAGTTTAAATTTTTTCTTGACCAATCAAATGTGTGGCATATTCTCTTCAATCTGGTAGAATTTGATATCGGTACTGCTAAAATTTCCAGAGTTATTGGGTTTTTTATTTTGCTGTCCATCCAAAAAAGTACTGTGAAACCAAGGCAAAGTGCAGTAAAGAGTCCTGTACTCCCTACATTCTATAATCTACTCTACAATTCCATTGGAGTAAAACCAAGGCAAAGTGCCATATCCAAGCCAAAGTGCAGTATCTGCACCAAAACCAAGGCACAAGTGCAGTATCTGCCAGAAAACAATCAAAATTGATCAGAAAGACAAACTACAAAATACATTTACTTCAGTCCACCTTCATCTACAGTAATCAATTATTCATTGTAGTCATTCATAATTTGATGCTGAAAACTGTCAATGAAAAACACAAAAAGCTGATTTTCTCAGATTGGCAGTTTTACAGATACTGCACTTTGCCTACACACATACACTCATACCAGAGGGAAGACGAGTGAGAGATAAAAAAGACAAGAGTGATCAGGAGGGGGAGTCAGACCTGCTGCTGTCCCTGCGTGATAACACTGAGGTGAAACGTCTCGTCCTCACTCTAACAGCTCTGTAAACAGGTCGGCACCGCCTGGCTGCTTCCTGTTGAACAGACACCTTATCTCAATGTCTCTCTTGAAGACGACCATGTCCTCATCATCAAAGAAATCTAATCTATGCAGAACATTAAAATGCTAAATCGGTTAAGCAAACTCAGTTAGCACTCACTGTGAGGAAAATCTGTCTGTCTGTCTGTCTGTCTGTCTGTCTGTCTGTCTGTCTGTCTGTCTGTCTGTCTGTCTGTCTGTCTGTCTGTCTGTCTGTCTCAAACTGCTGAGGCAGATTTTACTTACTAAGAAACGAGCATCATTACTCGATTGTAATCAATACAATCGACCATTTGGAGTTATTCACTGAGGGGAGGCACTGAATGAACGGTACATTTGTGTGTGTGTGTGTGTGTGTAGATGACAGGTAGAATAGACAGAACGATGTGTTTGTGTGTGAGACTGTGGACTGAGATGGTGAGATACAAACAGGATTTATGAAGCTGGAATGCACTTGGACTGAGATGATGAGATACAAACAGGATTTATGAAGCTGGAATGCACTTGGTAACGTGTGTGTGTGCGTGCTCAGAAGTGAGTGTGTTTTATGACTTTCTCCTGGCCAGCAGCATGCCGATGGTAATCACACTGAGATAGACCTCTGTGTGTGTGTGTGTGTGTGTGTGTTGTTCATTTATCAGGGCAGAACACAGGACAACCTCGCGGCTTCAGAGCTGTGTCTTCAGATGTTACGTTACAAGGTTCAGACATGGACAGTTTTCTACATACAGTAGGTGCAGAGAGGATTATGGGAAATTAGCAACTCCATGGTAGAGGAACCAGGTCTGATGTACAGTGGCCCAGACAAGGCAAAAACAACATCAGAAATGAAAGCGAGACAAAATGAAGTGCGTAATGGTTTATCTATATACAATACAAAACACAGTCACATAGCAACATCACCTAGCAACAACACTAACTGTAACTTACCTCTCAAACGTTCCCTGTAAAACTCATGACATGTGAGAGCGTACAGGTCAGGTGGATCAGGGTGAGCACTGTTTTCACCATGTTCCACGTTACAGAGCGACTCACGTCACCGGTGAATGAACTGACTGATTCATATTTGTGTTGAGCCCTCTGTGTCGTGTTGACCCGTCTGGAACATGTCACAGGTTCAAAAACCTCTGGAAACCAAGAGCAGGATGAACATGAACAGATGTTTTCTTCTTCAGGTGACTGATCCACTGTTGACAGGTTCGTTCTACAAATGTATCATGATGCGTTCAGTGTCATTAAATCCTTAGCGTGTCATATTTCAACGTGGTCTGATTCTGTCAGAGACTGAAAATGTTTCATCCTGACGATCAGTCGTTACCTCACAGGTGATGGCAGCGTATGTAAGGAAGTGTGGTCTCAATGTGTGTGTGTTCTCAAGAAGACATTTAGAGTGGTTTTTCTTTGGTTTTATTTTTTTTCACCCCAGGTATAAACAGTGGATCGATGTTGGAGTAGATGGAGGTTTGTGTAGCCGTATAGCTGTGGCGGTCAAGGTTGTGTTGAGGGAACAGTGAATGCATCATGTAGACATCTGTCCTCATGAGATGTGTAGGAGCAGAGCGTGCGTGCGTTGGTGTGTGTATTTCCATAATTAGCTGCATGATCTCGTCGTGTCCTCATCACGGGACCAGTTCCTGGAACCTCCTCTGTCTGTGGAATATTGATCAGCGCCTCAGTGATCGGCCATGACAGCGAAGGGGGGCCGACGGCTGTCACTCTGCATCAGAGGCCCCGCCCACTGACTCACGCACAACCAACTGTGTGTGTGTGTGTGTGTGTGAGAGAGAGTGTAAGTGTGTGCACTACATCTGTGCGGCAGTTGTTTTACACAGATGTTCATGTTTTTTAATTCATCCAGCTATTTATTAATTCTGATTTGTCTGTGGATTTCTGCTGTGACAGTAACATCATCAGGATGAACTGCATTTACAATCTGAGAAAACCTTGGGAGACAAACAAGGGGTGTTTCGTACCCGTGCAGGGAAGTTACATGGTGCAGTTTCAGCCGACGCGACCCTGCTCAGGCTGCGGCGGCAGCACCATTCATCCTATTAAAGGGCCAACGAGGAGTTTCTATTCGGTTATAAAACAGTCTCACGTTAATGTGGATGAATCTACGTTACCCACACTTGTTAATGGCTCCATTTTCGATCAATATATCGTTTTGTCTCTATCATTATTTTGTTATTATTAGTGGTGGTGGAAATGCTGGTCGAGCCGACCAGCGTTTCCTTACTTTCGGTTTCGCGGACGCAAATGAGAATAACGGCGATTCGGGCGGCGTTATGGTCGGAACTACAACGGTAACTGAATCTCTTTGAACCTCTGACTTTAATCCTTGATGAATGAAAACATGAGTCCGTGCGCCGGTGGAGGAATTCTACGGTGCGCGCGGAGGCAGCGTGAAAACACTTCGCTTTTCCAAAACTCCTCGTTGTCCCTTTAACCATTTTTCTACCATTGCAATGAGTCTGGAAACATTATTTTAAGGCCGAAAAACTCTGCAAAGTTACTTTAAACTGAAGTCATCAGTTGTGCTGCGACAGATGAAACAACTTTATAAACTTGAATTGCTAATATTCTTGGTTTTTTAACATGTTCTTATAAACATTACATATCAAGCACATGTGTTAATTAAATTAATTAATTAAGCTCATACAGTGACTATGTGCACTCAGCTTTATCAACTCAATCAAATATTTTATTACATTTATATATGAAATATCTTTAATTTATTTCAATTAAAGCAGATATCAGTGGTCCAGCCATTTCGTTTAATGCTGCGTTCAAGGCAGGCTTTTGAAACCGTAAGTTACAGCTTCAAATCACAACTACGACTTTGTTGCTTTCCAGGTAACCCGTAGCTTGTGTTTTTACCGTCCTGTTGTCTGTGAAAGTTCACTATAACGGCCACTCGTAACTTCCGACCCGTGAACTCGTACCAGATCAAACTGGTATGACTTTAGTTTCCTTGAACGCACCATGAGTTAGCAGCCCCCGCCCTCGTCAGGCATCTATTGGTCCTCGTGCTATGTCACCACATTCACGCGCATCCCTTGGCTGCACACACAGCCCTTCATGCCGTTCTCTCTGCTCATTGGATAACACTTGTATCCCCCAAGGAAAGTTTTCTCCTGGGTTTACAGCAGAGCAGAGTGACGGAGAGACTCGTGTTACGGCTGAAACACTCCATGTAAGTGATCGCTGACGGAAAATAGGACTATTTAGGACTTATATTAACAAAAACATTCCACTGATATCTGCTTTAAATTAAATTATTGATTATCACATATCCATGTTTTTATGATTTAACATAAACCTTTGTTCTCTCCTTAAGCTGCAAAATATCAAATAACAGCTGACCCTAAACTGTTTACAATAAAAAGATAAAATACATTTTGAACAGATGAAAATATTGGAGTCAACCCATACAATGAAATGTCCGTTACACTACAACAGTATTTGCTACATAAATAAACATTATTCGACCTGACAATCACCTGTTCTATCTTCTTTCGCTCTCTCAGTCTCTATTACTCCACATTAATCTGACCCCTGCCCTCATGCTGCATTGATGTAAACACACTCACAGTGAGTGTATTTTTTCTCCCCCGTCCCTCCCACCCACCCCCTCAGCCCTGACACACTGCACCATGTTGATAGACGGATCTATTAAAAGCTGTGTACACGTCCCCGCATGCAGGTGCATATGGATTCTACAGGAGCCTGATGTGAGTGTGTGCAATGGACTGTGTATGTGCCTGCATTTGTGTGTGTGTGTGTGTATACATATAGAGCGTATTCAGTTCAGGTCACAAACAGTTTAATTTACTCTACATCACATGACACGTGTGCAGCTGCGCAGCTAATCACAGCAAACTCCTCCGATGATTCCAGCTCACACACTATACCTGTTTGTAGATCGTACCTGCACCTGTTAATAGACTGCCCCCTGTTTAGAGGCCAAATCCTGTGCCTGTTTAGGGGCCGTACCTGTTCCTCCTCATACACTGAGAGTCAGCGCAGAAGCAGCTACTGTTTCTCCACATGTTCTCCAGATGTGAAGCTGCACAGACTTTCCTGTGACGACTGATGAAACTGTTGTCTGGGTTTTGATTGAAGGTCAACAGATGAGTGAAAATCCAGTTTTATTTTAATACAAAACAAATAATGAGTGAAAAAATAAACACCATGACTCCTATGTAGTAGTATCAGACAGACATATTTTTATATTTTATGTATATATATTTATCTTATCTTTATTTTTTATAACCCACTTTATGTTCTCTATTTTTTGCTTTGAGTATCTGGTTCAGATTCTGAGTGTTTCCACCTTGAACCAATGACAGTAAACACAGATTCAGGATCCAGTCCTGTCAGTACAGAGAGTTAGCATTAGCACAATTGCTAACACTATGTCAGCTGCTGCCAGTTACCATAGAACACGACTTTGCTGCACAAATGAGATGAGAGGCCATTGTGTGTGTGTGTGTGTGTGTGTGTGTGTGGGTCTGTTGGACTCTCTGGGTTACAGTGTTTGACTGTGCAGGAGTGAGTTCATTACAACTGAACAACACACAAACCGCTGACTGTTCATGACTCATAGTTTGAAGTGTGTGAATGTGCAAATTTTATCCGTCCACACCTGTTCACTGCTCCGACTGTTGGGAGAGGGCGACATGAATATTTCATGCTGACAGCTGGACACCGTGTGTGTGTGTGACTGGGTTTACATCCATGTCACACTTTTGCCTGCGACAGCCACAGGAAGCAGTTGAGATGTCTGTTGAGGCCTTTTTTCTTTTCCCCGACAACAGAACATTTCAAAGGTTAGTCTGTGTGTGTGTGTGTGTGCGCGTGCATGCGTGCGTCTGTGTCTGTGGACAAGTTAATTCAGAGTTTGTGTGTTTTTTTTGTCTTTCACAAGAGCAAAGATGCTGTCAATATTATTTGTCGTTATTCAATCTATTGAAAATCCGCTATCATTCGACCTTTAATTAAGATGACATTTGGAACACTATTTATTTATTCTTATGTCTCTTTTGTATATCACCGCAGAGCATCCTGGGAAATCCCACCCACTAATCCATGAGGAGCAAATTAGCCAATACCAATTTATGGAATATTGTTATTATATTCTGGCATATACAGTATTTATAATCTAACATTGGTCACAGATGTGAGTGTTTAGAGTACGGTGTGATACCTCATGTTTCTTCTGATCAGGTCTTAGTTTTCACTGTCCCTCCACTGACCACCTCTGTCATGTAGGCCATGTTTTTTTTGTGTTTGTTTCCGACTCCTGCTGTGAGACAGTTATGACAAATGTCGATCTACAGTGATGTGAAAGTCTCACTGAGCTCTGATAGAGGTCACATGTCACAGGTCTGTTCAGACTGAGGTCAGATGTGTATCTGGTTCAGATCCACATGTGGACGTGGCTAAACTCTGACTGTGCTGTTCATATTGTCATTGAACATCAGATCTGGGTCACGCATGAAGGGGAAAAACTAGATCCAGGCCACTTGGTCCTCTGTGTGAACTGAGCCTCTGAGTTTAGTTTGGATGAAGTGAAGCATCCTCACCTGTTTGGCTGCAGCTCAGGTGAGAGAGCTGCTGCTTTAAAGCAAAGTGAAGCAGAAGTGGATTTTGCTGCTGTTGATTAATCCTGACATGATGAGAGCTGAGGAGTCGTCTGGATTAAAAAACTGCTGACTCCTTTCCCTCCGCTGTTCGCTCCATCCCTCGCTCTGCTCCCTCGTTTCTTCAAGTCTCTCTCAAGACGCCGTTTTTAAAGCAGCAGGAGAGACAGGGACTCATTAAATCAGATCTCTCGCTCACTCTCTCTCTCTCTTCATCTCTCTCTCGCCATCTTCATCAGATGTAATTATGGCAGCACAACGTGGGCGGAGCCTGCGCAGCAAAATTATACTTTCAAATCTCCTTCTACTTCAGCCAGTCAGGGAACGAGACCTACATTCTCAACCTGATCAGAGAGGGAGGAGAGAAACGAAGGGAAAGATGGAAAACATGAAAGAGACAGAAAAAAAGGGGAACGTGGAGGAGAGGAAGAGGGAGGGAGGAGAGGAAAGAGGGCTACAAAGAGAATATGTTAAGGAGGAGAGAAGGATGTCAGGCTGTAGCCGCTGAGTTAACACAACACAGGATCAGTAATGCTGTCAAGCTCCAAAATGCCAGACAGCAAAGCAGCAAAGCATGCTGGGACGGCGCTGAGGGAGGAAGTGCTTAGTTAGGCTACGTGACTGATGCTCGTCTTTATTCCCTCAGCTCCATCCTCCCCAAACAACTTGTCCCGTAGCACCTTGCAAAAAAAAAAAAAAAAAAAATCAGAGAGCGAGGAAGGGGAGGGAGGGGGTTTAGTGCCTAGCAGGCGGGGTGATACAGTACATTGCGCATTGCATTGTGGGTAAGGAAGGGGATGGAGAAAAAGACTGGAAACGTGCAGAGATTTACTAGCTTAGCCGCGGCTGCAGAGGAGCTAAAATAGCAGCAGTGATGGCAGCTGGGTCGCAGTGAGGAGGGGACGGACGGGACGACACACACACACGTACACACACGTAGACAGACGCGGTGTGTGTGCGTGTGTGCGTGTGTGTGTTTTGCAGTCGAGAGAAATTAGAGAGCCAGGCAGGGTCCGGACACAAGGGAGTATCAGTTCTCATCTGTTGGAGGAAGAGAAGAAGAGAGGAAGACAGGAGAAGAGGAGTATGAGGAGGAGGAGGAAGGGTGATGTTTGAGTTTTATTTTTAGATGCTGGAGGGTGTCGAGCGATTTCACTTCATTTGACTGTGTGTGTCTCTCATGATGTCTGTTTGTGTCTCTGCTTCTGCCTGCTCTTGATTTATGTGTGTGAATGTGAGCGTGTGTGCATGTCAGGTTGTGGTTTCGCTGCAGTCAATTTGTGGTTGATTTACTTCTCTCCTTCCGTCTCTGGTTGATTGCAACTATTCTCTCTGACCACGTTTTTACTTTGCAGCGTCTCTAAAATCTGCAGCTTTGGATGGATGGATGGATGGATGGATGAATCCTCTCTGAGTCAGCAGTGATATTTAAAGGAGTCAGTAGCGATCACCTTGTATCAGTGTTTTCTATTAGTCCTGTCTCTCATCCTTTAGACTTTTTTTTATCACTCAATGAACTGAACTCTTTCAGTCTCAAACCAGCTGAGCCTGGTTTAAACTCCAGTGGCGACCTCAGCGAAAATGTCTGTCTGAAGTTCTAAAAATTGAAAGTGTGTAAAGTGGATTCTCAGACATTAAATTAATGTGAGACGTTTCTGTTCTCATCTGTTCTGCAGGTGCAGGAGTGGCTGTGTCTCAACTGTCAGATGCAGAGAGCTCTTGGCATTGATATGACCACGCCTCGCTCCAAGAGCCAGCAGCAGATTCACTCTCCGTCACACCAAGCCAAGCCCATCGTCCAGCCAACGCAGCCGTCACAGCCAAGGCAGCCAACGCAACCAACGCAGCCAACGCAGCCAACGCAGCCAACGCAGCCAATGCAGTCAAGGCAGCCAACGCAACCAACGCAGCCCAAACCGCAGACGCAGACTCCGGCTGCCCAGCGACAGCAGCAGCCTCAGTCTCAGCCTCAGTCTTATGGACAGACGCAGCCGTTCCCTCAGTCTCAGCCCTTCACTCAACCTCAGGCCTCCCCAGGCTTACAGAGACACCCAGGCCCTGGAGGCCTCCAGGCTCAGACAGGGCCCTCCCAGCAGGGCATGAGATCTGACCCTTACTCCCAGAGAGGCCCAGGGGCTCCAGGAGCCATCAGTGGCCCCACAGGAGGCCCCAACCAGCCTGGTGGTCCACGGATTCCCCACCCTGGCGCCGTGCCCCTCCCTGGGTTGACCAAGGCACCCTCCCAGCCCGATCTGGGTCGTGGTTCTCCAATGCATCAGCCAATGGCACGACACCATGACCAGACCAGAAGTGCTGGCTCCTCGCCGGCCCACAGACCTCAGAGTCAGGCCCCGCCCCCTGCCCAGGATGGCCTGACCAAGCTGTTCGGCTTCGGAGCGTCACTGCTTAATCAGGCCAGCACCCTCATCAACGTGGACCCCCTCCCCACAGCCTCCACCCAGCCCAGCCCGGCCCGAGGGAAGGTGGTGTTCAGCAACGCTGGCCCTGACAATAAGCAACAGCAACAAGGGGCCGCTGGTGCCAAGCCCTTTGGGATGGGAGGTCCTCATGCACCAGCTCAGATGGGGGGTCCTCACGCTCCAAGCCAAATGGGGGGTCCTCACGCTCCAAGCCAAATGGGAGGTCCCCATGGGCCAGGCCAAATGGGGGGTCCTCACGGGCCAGGCCAAATGGGAGGTCCCCATGGGCCAGGCCAAATGGGGGGTCCCCAGGGGCCAGGCCAAATGGGAGGCCCCCAAATGGGTGGGCTCCACGCACCAACTCAGAAACAGCAGCAGCAGATCGCACCCCATCAGCAGCAGTCGCCTGCACATCATCAGAAAGGGCAGCAGCAGGGGCAACAACAGACACCCACTTACCTGCAGAAGGAGCCGCAGAAGCAGGAGCCCGTGGCCCCGCGCCCAGAGCCTGCGAAGCCCAAAGTGAACTGTCCCCTCTGCAAGACGGAGCTGAACATCGGCAGTTCGGAGCCACCCAACTACAACACCTGCACACAGTGTCACAGCCAGGTGTGCAACCTGTGTGGCTTCAACCCCACACCTCACCTGGTGGAGGTAAGAGCAGCGTCACACACACATGCACTGTTGCTTTCTCTCTCTCTCTCTCTTTCACTTCTGAACTCATCACCAATGGAAACTCCTACAGTTACAAGGTGTAGTTCCCCTGTACTGCACCGTCTTCAATACAAGTCATGAATCACATTCATTAGTTGAGAAACTGAAGCCGACGAAACCGGCAAAGAAAACGTAGCTACGTAGCAGAACAGACGGTGCTTTACAATCCAACAACAGGATGGCGAGTTCAGTATCTTGCATCCCGTCTTTTGTCTGAGTTCTGGCTAAAAAGTGAAAGCCAGTTGAGTTGAGGATTTACTATTGTCCTGTCCCTTACACTCGCTTCTTTTCTTCTTCAGTGTCTTCTTTGGTCTCCTTGGCGCCTCTGCCATGACAAACATATTGGATATTGTGAACCAGCTAGCTTCTTAAAGAAAGGTGGGAGGTAGCGATGTTGGTGTTTGACATGTTGCCATAAAGCCACCAGGCCAGCTGGATATTGTGTCAGTAGCAGGGGCCGTTGTACCTTTTACAAGTCAATGCAATGTCAAAATTATTTTGAAACTGTCATTTTAATAGTAATGTTGTGTTACTTTAATGACTGTGTGGACACACTTACTTGAATTGTTGAACGAGCTCTGTCGACTCCTCCCCTACTTGTTATCTTGTTGCTGGTGAAGTTCACTGCCAAAGACGGAGGTCTCCTGATGGGTGTCAATGGGTGGGATCAATGTGTGAAGGGCATTAACCTGTACTGTAGGAGGGGGGCTAAATCTGCTAAATGACAGTGGCCAAAGCCAAATCTTTTCATAATCACCCTCCCAAGTCCTGGAAAAGCTGGAGAACCTGTGAATTTATTGACCCATTCTCCAGTTATGGAAATCATAGTGCGTACCAAAAAATCTAGCAACTCTGAAGAAGAGTGTTTTCAGTATTGGCCCACAAGCACGTCACGTCCACTGGCCAAGACAAGCCTCAAGTCTTCAAGGAGCCAGAGGGACAGGGAGAGAGAGAGAGCTAGAATAAGACAAATATTCAGAGCTGCAACCATAGTGATCAAGAGACAGAAATGGATGTCAGAAAGAAAGCATGTAAGACAGGAGGACAGAAAGAAGGGAGTGAATGTGTGAGATAGAAAGTGCAAGGAAAAGGACAGAAAGGAGAAAGGAGGGAGGACACTGTCTGTTCAGAGGAAAGGAGGAAGTCAGAGGAGTGAAAGATGGAAGAAGGAAAGGAAAGAGCAGGAGGATGGGGGAGAAAAGGGAGGGGGAAAGAGCAGGAGAATGCAGGGAGGGAAGAAGGAAGAAAAACACAGAAGGAGAAAGAATAAAGGCAAGTAAAGAAGGGGGGACGGAAGGGAGGGACCAGGAAGGAAGAGGAAGAAAGGATTGAAGAGCAAGCGGAAGAATGGTGGAAAGGAAGTGATGGAAGAATAGAGTGAGAGTGAGAGGCTGCATGTCAGTCGTCAGATGAACGACTCGAAGTGAATTCACTTTGAGGCAGCATGATGCCTTCAGGGCCCCGGGGGAGTGTAGTTGTTCATAGTACTGTACTGTAGTGTACTGTCAGTGCCAAGAGACAGACCTGGAGATAATATACAGGGTTATATATATAACCACTGCACGCACACACACACACACACACACACAAAGAATGAGTGAAAACATTATTTAGACCGTGACAAATTGACATTAAAACTATCACACACATGCAGATCAAAAGACATATTGTGTAAAAGAGAGAGAGAGAGTGTGTGTGTGTGCACGCATGTGAGCGCGCGCATGTGTGTAATGTGGGTTAAGGCCTGCAGCTCTCAAGAACAAATGAATGAAACAGAAAGAGAAGATGGCCAGAAAGAAGAGAGGAGGAAGAGGAGAGTCTGAAAAATCTAGAGATACTGCTCAAAAATCTAATGAGCAGCATCTTTGTTTAATACAGCAAACAACAACAACAACAACAAAGAGTCATTAAGACTGAATTTAAAATTGATGAGTTCAAACCAGAGAGAAACATTAAATAAATGAGGTGTCGTCTAGAAAAAGAAAGAAGAGGAAGAAAAACAAAGAGTGAGAGATGATGAAGAGGAGCCCGGTGAGGTTGCGATGGATGACGAGATGTTCAGGGGAGCGGATGAAGCTCAGGAGCCAAGGTAACAGACGGAGAGAGAGAAAGAGGGGCAGAGAAAGAAACCAGACATGTAGAGCAGCATCACGTGCAGCCCGCCGTCCACAGGGCGCACACACAGCAGTAAGTGGAACAGTATAGAAGAAGTAAAGAGGGTTAGGGGAGAGGTTGTTTCTGCTAAGTCATTACTAAAACTAAACATGTTCACAATAATTTACAATAAAAAATCATTTCATTTCGCATGAGAAGAAAATCCAGTAATACCATGACGACTGTGGGCAGACAAAACAAACAGTGGGTCAGTGTCAAAGGACAATGCAACAGAACTTGTGGAATCATTCATCAAAAAAAGAAAAAGAAAGAAAAAGATAGTAGTGCTGTAAGAAATTTGCATGAATGCATTATTAGCATGTTAACTTCAGGATCATGGCAGTGTCTGACTAGTTCAAACTCCCAGCTGATCCGGACACAGCCTGTGTGGAACGGGGATTTAGGTACATACCAGCTCCCCCAGCTGTCAGTCAAAGAGTCCCGGCCCTCCAGGGCAGACAAGGTTTAAAGAGAGACCAGAACAGCCTGTAATAGAGGTAAAGAAAGGGGTGGGGTTTACTTTCCTGACATATCAATAATTTAGCAAAGTTTTTCAAAAAATGTATAAATAGCAGGAAAGATGAAATATGTAAAGGGGGGAGGCAGTTTCTCTTGGAGCAGAGAAGTTACAAGTCTCATGCTTTATCCTCTCCTCATCACTCATGACCACAGATAACGCTCAGAACAGCACCAAACTTCAGCAACAGCACAAATAGTGTCAAAGCGCATAATACGAGGCGCCAAACAGCCGCTAGCTTTGCCTGAAAAGAGACGAAGACAAACTCACCCGCTCTCCTCCAGCCGCTTGGCGCTTGCTCGTTGTGCAGAAGCCCTGACAAGTCGATTACCGAATGCATCAGTGTTCCTATCTGTCTCCCCTCTGTTCCAAAAATGTCAACACTTAATTGTTAGAAACGAAGTGTTACTGGACTCCTACTGCACTCGGTAATCGACTCTTCAGGGCTTCCCAATCCCCACAACCAGCAAGTGGCTGCAGAGAGTGGTTGAGTTTTGTTTTTGTCTCTTTTCAGGCAAAGCTAGCGGTTGTTTGATGCCTCTATTGTGTGCTTGGACCCTATTTGTGCTGCTGCTGAAGTTTGGTGCTGTTCCGAACATTATTTGAGACTATGAGCGGCTTTTTTGATGGCGGTTGGTTGGTGGAGGAAACGAGAGCAGTGTATCGCTATTGTGCAGTCATTGCTGAAGTTACTACAACTAGAGGAGCTAGAGGCCGGCAAACTTGATCTCTTGAGGGGGGGTCTTACTTGGTGTCAGGGTGTGATAGACCATGGGTTAAATTTATGCCAGAATATCCCTTTAGCTCCTGCCCTTTCAAAGTCATCCATTCTTCTTCTTTGTCTTCTTCTCTTCCCTGTATCATGTTTTCTTTGTTTTTTCGTTTCAGTTTTTATATAAATCAAATAGAGCTGTAGAGGCGGAGAAAGGTGTGTGTGTGCATGCGTGCATGAGTGCGTGCGTGCGTGCGTGTGTGTGCACTTGTATCCATTGTGTGTGTGTTTTCAAAATTAAGTCCATATCTATATTTGATGCCTTAGCTCAAGATTCAGCCTGAAAACATGAAACAGAATAACTCAGCATCTGGTGATGAAAATAACCTGCACATGAAGGTCTGAATGATGACACACCATGACACACACACACACACACACACACACACACACACACACACACACACACACACACACACACACACACACACACACACACACACACACACACACACACACACACACACACACACACACACACACACACACACACACACTGTATCAGCAGGTGTTAGTGAATGAGTGAATGAGGCCATCTCTCTGTCCAGTCTGTCACTCAGACTCTCACAGCTGCCACCACTGCTGTCAACAATTATTAAGATTACTGCATCAGGTGTGTGTGTGTGTGTGTGTGTGGAGGGGAATGATCATAATTGAAATATCTGGTCTCCAGGTTTGTTATACTTTGTTAATGTTTACCTGTATTTACCTGTGTTATGTCTGTCTCTGAGTGTGTATAATAGTCGAGTCGACTCTAAGCTACAACCCTATAACTTCACACTTTACAACGTTTACATGAACTATAACATACAAACTTTACTAAATTATATTACTGATCTAAATAATTATTGTTCTTAATAATAAAATTACAATTTTTATTATTGTTTATGTATCATTTACTGGCAACTCTGTGATTGTTGCTATGGTAAACATTTTGTTGTGGCAGTAGGACTTCAGGCTAACGACACAGTCAGACACTTAATGAGCTTCTCTGTGTGACTTAAATTATGTGTGTACATGTGTGTGGACCAGTCATCATACGGGAGGTCGTCAGTGCTGTGGGGGTGTGTGGGGGGGTCACAAGGGCTAATGAAGTAGGGGGTTGGATTCTGTTTATTTATGCAACCCCAACCTCACCTTTTCTTCCCTCTGTCCTCTCATTTCTCCCCATTCACTGCTTGTTCATTCCTGAACATGAGAGAATAACAATCTGGGGGTGGGGGTGGGGGGAGTTGAGGTACTTAGTAGAAAAATTGTGAATCCGTGAGACTTTCAGTGAACGAAAGACAAGGCAGATTACATACACTTTGTCCACACATGCACATTACGATGCTCAGTACAATGTGTTAGTCACCTAATGGTTCTAATTACACTCAATTTCACACACACACACGCACACACATGTGTCGTAAATGCTAATAAACACACACACATGTCACATGCTTGGGTTGATCAATGGATTCTAGGGGCTGAGAATAAAGCCTCAGCTGGAACCTGATGACGAGCAGTAAAAGCTCTGACAGAATTTGAGGTATGTGAGGAACGAGGAGGGAGGAGTTAAGGGAAGGGAACAAGGACACGGTGACTCATGGTTCTGGATTTAGAAAGAAGTTGGGGCAGAAATAGAGGACAAGCCGCTGCAGAGACAGGCTCCTAATGGACGGACGCTTCGCTGCTGCACTTCAGGACGTCTCACCACAATTAATAATACAACAACTCGCCTTCCTCCTCCTCCTCCTCCTTCTCTCCTCGCTGCTTGTCCACTCGCTACCTCATCTTTTCATCTCCTCTTGTTCTCCATCCTTTCCTTCCCACCCTGATTTTCCCAAGTGGGACTCGAACCAGCGGCGTCCCGATCATGGTCTTCCTCTGTGTACGTCACATTCGTCGTCTTCTCTTCTCCTCTGGTTTTGTCTTTCCACATCTCATAACCTGTCTTCGTTTGTCCTCGTGTCCTCACAGCTGAACCTTGTCCATGTCCTCTCTCTCTCTCCCTCCCTCTGTCTCTCAGAGCTCGTCACTTATTCAGCAGCTCCGCTCACTTTTTAAAGAATTCATACAAAATGCATTTAGAAACCTGCGACTCAGGAACTTCTGCTCGTGTTGTTACTTTTTTTTCTCTCTCATGACATGAGTCACTGAAATAAAAATGCAGCTGTGAAAGGTTGAGAAGAGCTGGAGACTCTGAGCCTGTGAAGATATGTGTGTTTAGATTATATTAATTTTCGCAGTCAGTCTAAGTACAAACACAGTCATAATGTTTAGGAAATAACAAAATATTACCTCTGGAGCTGAACGTTGATTAAACGCATTAAACAGACACGTTTTTTTCCCCGTAAATATCCTCTGGTGTGATAATATTCTGTATCACCTCCTCCAACTTCCTGGTTGAAAAATTTTAGCCCCGCCCAAAACCTGCTGGCTTCCTGTAAAACAGCAGAGAGCATCAAGATGGTCAAAAGAGGAAGACTCAGAAAGACTCAGCCACATGTTTGAACCTCAGTCAGACCCAGACTCAGTTATTATCTTTAGTTATGGATGGCACAGTTAACAGCTGTGAGAGGGGTTGACACATCTCGTATCTTTTCAAAAGGGTTAGCATAGTTGAGAACAGTTAGCATTTTCCACATGTATTAACAGTTAGCATGTTTCATTTGTTTATTTCTACATCAGATAAAAAAATCAGAAGGAAAAAAAACAGATAAATGATACTGACCCTGATGTAGTAAAAGTGTAAATTACCACAGGCTACATTAAGGCCTGTCTGAGCAACAGAAACGGTGACGTCACTGATCCACCGGCTCCAGAAGAGACTTAGCTGGTTCAGATTAGAAACAACTTTAATATTTTAATATTTCCTCAACATTTTCACTTCCTATTAGTTTAATGACCTAAAACAAGTTTCTCTGTCCTGAATCCATCGTGTCCGTTCATCATCAAACCTGCTACTTTTTTTCTTGAAAACTTGCATACTGTATCTCAAAGTGGTTGTAATGTCGTGGATGATTGACGAGTGATGTCACACTTTCCAACCGTTTGTCACTCTTTGCATCTTTGCATCTGACTTGTGTCAGTGTTTCCATGGTGACTTCTGTTCGCTGCATCTCGTGCTAACTCAGCCTCTCGGTCAGTTCTTTAAATACCTGCAGATGACGTGTACGAAGGCGGAGCGCTTGGTTCGTCTCACTGGGTTTATTCAGGCGGGAGGAGACGGTGTCCCTTTTTCTTGCTGATGAAAAACTGATTCAGACACTCAACGATGTTAAAGTTAACTTTAGTCACGCACACACACACTTTCACCTCACATTGCCTCTTTCTCTGTCGTCTCAACCTCCACTTCCCAGCGTGTTATCTATCTTCACCTCCATCCTTTACCTTTTTCATCCCTCTCTCCTCCTTATCCCTCTTTTCCTTTTCATCTGTCTCCTCCTTTTCCTCATTCCTTTCCACCTCATCCCTCTATTTCTCTTCATCCCTCTCCTCCTCATCTTTCCTTTTCTTTTTCACTTCCCTCTTTTCCTCCTCTAAATCCTTATCCCTTCCCTTACCCCTCTCCAGAGTCTGTCCTTTCCTCTTCATGTCCATTTTTCATCCACCTCTACCTTGCTCTCTCACTTGTCCCACTCTTCCATCCTTCTCTTTATTCTCCCCCCTCATCCTGCCATCTCTTCTCTCCCCTCTGTCTTCCTCCACCCCTCCATCTGTCTCTCCTTCATCTCCTCCTTCAGTCTATCATCTCCGTCATTTTTTTCTTCCTCATTATTTCCCTGTTGTGTGGACAAGCTACAGCTCCACCTCCTTCTCCTTTCTCTTCTTTCTCACAAAGTCATCTCTCTCTGTCTCATGATAGACCACACACACACACACACACACACACACACACACACACACACACACACACACACAAACACTCTGTTTCCTCTGTATTTTGTCTCTGTGGACTCGGAGTCGACTTCTGAGCTGAGAGAACAATGAGAAAACACAGGTTTAGTGACAGAGGACAGTGAAGGACGAGACTCACTGTACTTCATAGAAACACCTCAGTTGACACTACTCACAAAGCTGTAACTTCAGATGAACTCAACTAAACTCATATCACTGAGACAAGAGTCAGAGTTTCACTTCAACTACTGTGGAGCTGCACAAACGTACAACTCAGTCACAGCAGCATGAAACCAATGAAGGTGTAACCCGTTCAGTTTAACTGAAAGTATGGTGTCCCTGAGGGCTCAACACACTCTATATCCAGATAACACATGCAAAGACACAAACAATTACAAATCATCGAGGTCTGTCAAAAAGGGATGGACTCGGGTGCTTTAGTTCAATGTTTCTTGACTTTAGAAGTTTGTAAAGAGTTTAGTTTATTAAAATATGTTTCATAATTTTGTATTAAATACTTTTAGCTTAGCATTAATCCTTAGCCAGTTTTGTTGCAGGTTTCTGCAGCAAATGTGTTGATAAGTTATGAATTTTTAGCATTTTCACATGGGTTTTCTTAAGCTGCAGTGATTTGAGCCCTCTGGGCCACCGTAGAAAGCTTTGATCAATGGATTTAGACACTGGATGACAGGAGATGTGGTTCTTTGAGTTTGACTGTGGTGACCATTGTCCCCTCAGATCTTCAGACAGAGCTGTTTTCTGCAGACCTGCAGAGTAAACAAAAGCTGAGCTCTTCATGTGAACAGTTGTGTAGATGAAAATGTAAACAGGATTAGAGATGAAATACTGAAATTAAAAGTGGTGGCAAAGAGTAGTACTCTTTATTTGAGTGTTGCATCAGCATCTGAAACACTAACTGACTCCGTCTACGTGCTGCTGTCGGTCTCATAGAGAAACTATGCAGCAGAGATGAAGCAGGTCACCGAGTGTGTTCGGTGCAGCTGAGGATGTTTGCAGAAAAACACCCTGTTCCAATGTATCTTGCTAAATTTTTCAGGACTGCAGGTGGAGGACATTGTCTATAAATAGTACAGAAGGTCCAAAAGTCTGACACCAGTTTCCTGTGCACGTGAAGTGGTCTCAGAGTTTTGGACTCTGCTGTAGTTAGGTTAAAATGATCCTTCAGTTCCAGCTGTGGCTTTGCTGTCATGTAAATTTTAGCACAGCTTCAGCAGCGAAGACCTAAAGCAGAGGAACAGAGATGCCACAGGAAAAACAATAAAGCATTGACAGGCTATGAAAGCACCAACTGTTAAAAGAATGGGTAGCGAGTAACAAATCGATTCAGAAAAACAGCAATTCATGAATAATGACATTTTAAAAAGCATTTAAAAAATGGGAAATAGAATACAAACCTGGATTTCCTCTTCCATTTCCATTTTCTTTTCTCAAATAATCGATTATGTAGTCTCTCCTGTTAGCCCCTGCTGTGCTACAACACCTGGCTGAACCATCGCAATCAGCCCTGGGATGCAATGAGCTCTGATTGGTTGGAGAGGTAACCTGTCATGATGTATTGATTGATTGATGGTGAATGTGTATGAGTGTCTTGGAAACTTTAAATAGAGAAAGACAACTGCAAAGTGTTTCGCTAACAGATATAGCTGAGGTTTTTTTTTTATTCATTTATTTAAAAAAAAAAAAAAACCGATTTCTGATTTTAAAGCAGAAGTAAGCGGAATGTTTGTGTTAATATAAGTCTTAAATAGTTATATATTCCGACAGCAATCACTTATATAGACTGTTTAGTCTGAAACACGGGTCTGTCAGTCACTCTGCTCTGCTGTAGCCGAGGAGAAAAGCCGAGGAGAAAACTTTCCTTGTATCCTACAACCTTTATCCAATGAGGAGAGAGCCACACAAAAAACGCCTCAAACAGAGAAGAAGGGTGGAAAACTTGCGATGCTGTGAACAAACTCCAAACATTATAAGCTGACTAAACACAAGTTGTGCAAGTACAAATATGCTGATTGATGCTGCGTGGATGTGTTTCAGGCGTGGTATGTGAGAGACCTGACAGAAGTCCGCCATGTTGTTGTTGTTGTTACCAGGGCTGCCCCCAAATAGTTGACCAAAACTCAATGCGCCTTCACACCAAAAGCCGATCAAGATTTCATTGGTCGATCACAGGAAAAAAAACATTAACATTTGGAGCTGTGTCTTGTCAAAATCAATATGACTGAACTGTGTACAGTATGAAACGCTATAGGGCATGTAATGTGAACGGCAAGATACAGGAAGTGTGACAATCACTCACTGTACTGTAAGATATACTTTTTTTTTTCAAAAACGACTTTTCCCGTTGTATTGTTGTTACAGACCTCAGCGTGAAAGCACATGTCGCTGCTGTTTTTGGGTTATTAGCAATTAGTGGATGAGCCCCAGTCCCGTCCCAAAGCACTCACCCGCGGTCAGTCTAACAATAGTGTCACGGAGCAGATCCATGGTAGTCTCCGCTGCAAGCAGCTGACCCCCCCACCCCACCCGTCTTATACGGCCTGAGCTCAGTCACTTACCCCCCTCATCTACTGTGTTTATTGGTGATAAACGGGCGTAGCCTACTGCCTGTAATAACTGTAAAACCAGTGTTGAATCTCGGACCCAACACAACCGGACTCGCGAGCATTTCTCAACCCGACCGCGGGCAAAAAAGGAAAAAGAAATCCAGTAGCAACACTGGTTTTGAGACAGAAAACTGTTAACTTCAATCAACGTTTTAAACTTTGTGATGTGTTCGTGTGAGTGACTATGGCGGAACGTGTCGATGGGGAGTCCGACCACGGGGGGATGAATACAACGTACTAATCGCATTTCAGTCTATCGTGCATGCCGACATCGCGATGACGATGGAAGTACGATTTATCGGGCAGTCCTATTACAGACATATTTCATCACTTTACCTTTGTCATTGCTGATCTTCACAGAGCTGCAAGTGTGTGTGTGTGTATTACACTGACAGGTGTGTAACCCCCCTCCCTCTCTCCACTCCATTTGTTATTTGAAGTAGAAGCCGTAGAGCAGCAGAATGGACCCCCGGGTGTCATCAAGTGGCCCCTCCCTCAGAGCCTGAACAACACTAAATACGTATGCCTGCATAAGATGAAGGATAATGGCGGTTGGTTGCGTGAGGGAGAGCGATGAGTTTACATGAAGACACAACAACAATCAACCTGTTCGGTGTTTGTGTGTGTGTGTGTAGCACCTCAAAGTTTTGTGTTTCCCTCTGTCCTACTTTCACTCCTCTCTCCACCGTGCTTCCTTTAAATGGGTCAGTGAAGAGAGAGAGCTGTTCCCTCCCCAGGGCTACACACTGATTAACAGCACCCACACACATATACACGTACACATACAGCGCACATAACACATAAACATACACATGAGAGGGGCTTTGGGTAAAAACCCAAAGGTGTGGGGACGCTGCAGCAGAAGGGAGAGTGGGAATCCCCCCCCACCACACAAAGGCCTGAACATGAAGCTTCTGCCTGCAGGTGTGGAGCTGTGATGGATGATAACGGGGAGGGTTGGGGGAGGGGAGTTCTCTCCAGATATGGGTTTAATTTTTTTTTTTTTTTAAACACAGCTGAAACTGCTGTAGATCCAAAATGGAGGATTCAGTCTGCCTTCCTGTTACCTCAGAGATTCATTTATTGACTCCTGAGAACAACAGAGACGATGTACTGTAATAAATATCATTGATATTCATTTGTTGTGTGATCTAACATGGTTATAAGTAATGAACATATTTTAGGGCCTATAGTCTCTGGTTTGATCTGCCTTGGGGAATAAAACTGAGTCTGAGTCATACTATATTATCAAAATGTAGAATTATAGAAATAAAATTCCAAAAGTTTATTAGAAAATAAACAATCATGTCAGCTTCACATACAAAACCTCAGTAAAATATCATTTCTGTAGCAACATAAATTGCACCAATAATACATTTAAAGAAAAAAATAGGTGCCTGTGTCAACAAAACACATGATAAATAGTAGCTGATTCTGGTTGCCATTCTTTATATGAATTAATGTCTTTATTTTCATGTCGTGCCACCACTGTGGCCCATCCCATATGGGATTATAAGACACAATACACAATACATGTAACAAATACAAAAACAAAGACTAGACTTCCTGCCACACAGGTATGACATAAACAATTTAAGATTACTTTCAGGACTCAACTATATATCGCTCTTCTACTCAATGCCCAAGCCTTTTCAAGAAATACAGAAAACGCAAAAATATTCAAATGAAAAAGAAGTTTTAGCTTCTCAGCATCATCTAACCACACAAATTTGTTATTTGGATCTACTTTACTAAACAATTGTTGTCTTATAGAATCATAGAAAGGACAGTAGAACACAAAATGAATTTCATTCTCCACCTCTTGGATGTCACAAATTCTATCCTCTTCTGCTGTGCCAACATATCTACCTGTCTCATGTATATATACTGTATGTACCTTCCCCGTCTGAATGCGACAAAATGGCAGTCACCATTCAAAGCATTTCCAACCACAGTCACAGGGGTGCGCTTCCTTTACTTTCAGTGTACAACTCGGAGGCGTTAAAACATCAGGTCCTTGAATGCAGCAGAACACACAGGCTGTGACAGCAGGAAAAGTCTTTTGCTTTTAGAGATGTAGAGTGTGTGGGTCTCTCTTTAGGCTCCGCCCACACAGGTCTCGCTGTTCTCTGTGTTGATCCGCTTCTTCATATCAAACACAAACACGGTCATTTGCTTTTCTTCTACATGTTATCTCACTCAAACACACTCACGCATACACACAAACGCACCTAACACAAAGCTGAACAAGTGAGTCATGAGCTCAATACTGTGTGTGTGTGTGTCTGCTGTTTGTGCGTAAAAGTCATCAGACAAAAGCACACATACAGTGCAGTAACACTTTGCATCATAAGAAGAGAATCTGTTCTTTGCAGAAAACCAAACACACACACAATGACTCACGTTGGTTATTGAGTGAATGACTCAGACACACTCATCTCACCATATTTTTCTTTCTCTTCTCTTTGTTCACTTTGATACTCTGTGTGTGTGTGTGTGTGTTGGGTCGTGACAGAGAAACCATTGATTCCCACCTCTTTTCATTCACAGTGTACCTCTTTACGATCTGCCAGAGTCCATTTATAAATATGGGATTTTAAATCTATTTTTATTTTGTTTTTCCCTTTTCATTTTCATCTGTTTGACCTGGATCGGCAGCACCTGCAGGGGGCAGAGTTTAGAAGTTGATGGCTGTGTAACATGAGGGTTGGTTGTGTGTATGGAGAAAGATTTAGTTTTAAGTCACTTATACTTCACCCTGCATCTCGTTGCTTGACAACAACATTTCCTTCCTTTCGGTCACAGGCGAGGGAGACGTAGACTAAGGAGAACGTGAATATGATGATGCAAACATTTGAATAATAGTTGTATGAACATATATAAATAGCCTACTCTGTAAAACTGTACATATAGTCTAGTAGGAGGGAGGGGTCCCAATGTCCCCGAGACAAACATTTTTGAAACATGGTTTTTTAGGACCCTTAAGGTGTCCACTTGAGATTTTTGCTTGTTGCCCGGGTCAACTAATGTCCTATGGGTGTTTTTGGTGGCCATTTTGAATTTATGTCCGCACAAATGGCGAAAACGCCAATTTTCAGTTTTTCAACTCCTAAACCCGACATTATACAAAGACAAATGAACACAGATGTACAGATACAGTATACTGAAGAGATAGACTGAAGAGAAGACCAGTGAGAGAGCATGATCTGATATCACCAAGTAATTAACAGCCCAGGAGCGCTGTTTTAACCAACTGGTTAGGTTTAGGGTTAGATTTAGGTTTAGCGTTAGTCCTGGGCTGTTATTTACTTGGTGATATCAGATCGTGCAGTGAGAGAACCATCAGGACCTGCACTGCCTGAAGCCACTCTAAGGGAGGGGAGAAAAAAAGTCTTAGTTTTCAGGTTTTCCATTTTGTTTAATATTCAGTAAATTAACTGTCAGAACATCAAGCAGTATCTGACTCTAGTCGGATCTGCTGAGGGAAACGATGACACTGGTATACAGGGAAAGGAGGCAGCAGAAAGTTTATTTTTATTATTCTTTAGAGTAATTACTTCCTGTTGAATGAGGTGTCAAACATTGTCAGACTTGTACAAGAAGGCTTCTGCAGGGAAGACGTTTGGAGAATTAAACGTGTTGAATGAGCAATAAGTGACCTTTAAACACATCACAGCCTTGAAGCAGCAGTGGAGTCGTTTGTCTCAGGTCCAGATGTTGAACTGCATGGATTATTGGCTGAGAGATTAATATTTCCCATCATGCTGCTGCAGCAGAGGCATCTTAATCACCATCGATGGAGATTGTTCATTGTCTTGCTCTAAGACTCACTGTGAGTCCACATAATGAAAACCCACCCCAGCGGTCACCAGGGCGACATCCCTCTGACAGCCCACCTCTTTCCTCTGTGGTCACCATGACGAATGTTGGTGGTCCCTCTGTCAATCAGCTGTCAGATCCAGTGTGTCAGATCCAACACTGACAGATACTGAGATGCAGTTCACACGCGCGCGCACACACACACAAACACCCCACTCCATCTTTAATATTACATCAGGATTACTCTTGTGAACTGACAGTAAACATAATGCAGCATAAAGGAAATATATCACTTCTTCTATGTTAATCTTCATATTATTTTAGCTTTTACTGAGCATGCATGTACGCACGCATGCACGCACGATTATAACACACTTGTGCCTGTTTTTATGTAGATATAAATAAATGCAGGCACACTTGACAAATAAGCTCTGTACACAGATTGTGCAAACAGTGCACACACACAGATCCAGTGTACACAAACACACTCCTTCACATAGATACACAGACGTCTTAGACAACAAGTTACACTGAGACAAACAGTCAAGAGTTGCATCACTCTGTAAAACAACATGTGATGGTATTTGACTTTTTTATTTAAATTGGAAGTAAGAGAAATAATGTAGAAATCATGAAATATTGATATACTGTAGAAAAGAAGAAGAGGATAAAAGAAAGGATTGAGATAGGAGAGGAACAGCTGCAAAAGGAAAAAGAAGGAGGGGAAGAGAGAGATCAAGGGAATTAAGATGATGAGTCAGCCATGAAACAGTGAATTTGACAAAAGGTCAGAGGTCACAATACTGAGAAAGAGGGAGAGAGGAGGAGAAATTGCTAAAATGTAAGCAGTGATGCTGCATTCATGAACCAAGCAAGTGAAGCCGAGCTTTTCTTGTGAAGACCCACTGTGTGGTGATCTCACATCTCACGACACTGCACAGATGAGCAGTATAACTGTTGGATGGATGAACATAGCCTATTAATCAATGCACCTGGATCACCAGGTGAACTCCTGAATATTGGTCTTGCTTCACTCTACAGATGATCAGTTTATGAACATACAAACTCAATGGGCTTTAATGTCGTACGGGCACATTAGTAGAAAAAGGGTGGGATTTTTTTCACTGGGCAACAGTTTTCAGTGTATCAGGGCAAACCTGATAAACGATATAAGTGACCTCCTCCCAGACTACTTTTGCATCATCAGCACATGGAGCTATTTACATACTTGTTTAGAGCCCAATATCTCAACTTCCCTCGCTACAACACACAAAAATATTATTTGGGATTGGGATAATTATGAAGTACACTTTTTGAATCCTGTATTCAATACAGAACTTTAATTTTATCACTTGACTTTTTACCAATACCTACATGTTTCTTTTTTTTCTTCTTCTTTTTTGCTGAAAGAGAGGGACGTGGCAGAGATGTCATTTTAACATCTTAGATTGTGTTAACCATTGATGTGGTGAGCTTGTGTGGTGGCCCTGAAGGCTCACAAACATGCTACAAATTCAGAAAACAACCTCATCAATTTGACAACACACGCTAGTCTACCTGCAGAGCGTGTTGATGGACCTGAGGCTTAGTGGTGGCTGAGTTATTCTTCTGTTCAGAGTCTGATATTTGGACGGAGTAAAGGCAAAAGAGAGATCAGTCAGTCACAGTCATTGGAGGGGAGTCAAAAAGAAACTCCAGCCTGATCTGTTCATTGTGTTTTTCTCCTTCCCTCTGTGCTGTTTTGAATGGATGAGCCCTCTGTGGGCTGTTCCATTCTGTTGCTGTTTATAGGGGTGTTTTTTTTCCTCCTTTGCCCTTGAGACTGAAGCTCAGTGTGTTTCTGCTCCATTACCCTCCTCACCACCATCTCCTGCCCTCCTTCCAGCTGTTCTCATCATCTTTCTCCTCCCTCTCCTCTTCTTCGTCTTCCTCTCCCTCTGCTGACATCAGGGTTCATCCTGACTCACCCAACTCATCCTGACCTGGATCCTGTACTTTCGGAGGAAAACTGTAGATTATTCAGAGCTAAAATCATAGTTTGCTACTTTAAAATAGGGTTGTCACGAAAGTAGAATTTCAAACTCAATACAGACACACAGAACCAATGTAGAACCAATGGCTTATGTGGACGAGGACTGAGTGACGTAGACTTCAGTGTAGACTGTAATTGCACTTACGTGTACTTTGTGCTCATGTTTGATATTTTTCCCCTTGTTTCCTTTATAGTCACAAAACATCTGTATCGTATGAGCAGCTTTGCAACCATCAACTCTGACTGGAAGGAATAAGGTCCAGGTTTGGTGCAAAGTGCTTCAGTGCATTTTCTGTAACTCTACTCAAAAACATACAAACAAAGAAACACAGATGAAAACTGAACCTATTTGGTGGAGATAACAAATCAGCACCACAGAAGCAACTGCAAAGCAATTTCTGGCACAGTAAACCTCCATCTTAGACCTACTGCTTCATATTTCACACATCACTTTAGAAAACACACACATACACATGCACACAAACACACACATTATACATACACGCAGATATAAATACACACGCACATGCTGTGCACATGCTCAGATAAATTCAGTCCCTGTAATTCAGGCGTGGGCCGTTGAATTAGCTCTGTCTCTAACATGTTTTTCATCTGCTCAGCTCGGTGGGAGACATGATGACTAACTGTGGTGTGTGTGTGTGTGTGTGTGTGTGTGTGTGTGTGTGTGTGTGTGTGTGTGTGTGTGTGTGTGTGTGTGTGTGTGTGTGTGTGTGTGTGTGTGTGTGTGTGTGTGTGTGTGTGTGTGTGTGTGTGTGTGTGTGTGTGTGTGTGTGTGTGTGTGTGTGTGTGTACACCTCTACATGCATGCAGTACCTCTGGCCTGACCAATCAGCACTCAGATACACAGTTCACACACACACACTCTGTACTCCCTCTGTCTCATTTTGTACATGGTGACAAATCCCAGCAATAATAGCTGAGTGAGAGAGGTGGAGAGAGAGAGAAGCCACTTATAGCACACATGCAAAGTGCACACACATTGTAACACACACACACACACACACACACACACTCTGCTCTTCCATTCAGTGTAACAAATCTGAGCAATAATGGTTGTCATGAAAAAAAAAGGAAGAGTGAGCGAGAAACACGATTAGGGGGAGGGGAGAGGAAGAGATGGAGAGCGAGATGGGAGCAAATAAAAAGGTGAAGATTCGACTGTACCACGGTGCAGATGGAGGGGGGTAAAAAGACAAGTGGACAAAGAATAAACAACAGAGAGAGAGACTCATGTTTTGTGTCAGTGTGTCATGTCACATGAGGAACTCTAGTGTGTGTGTGTGTGTTATTAAAGTCCAGGCAAATCACATCGTCATAATTAAAACTATTAAGCTAAAATAAAATCATAAACAACCATTCCAGTTGAAATCTGCCTTTTGTGCAGCTCTAATTATAACCAATTTAAACCTTTTTTTAAACTGTGTCTTGATTTCAAATACATTCATTTGATATTTGAAATTCATTTTATTTCTAATTATGGTGAAGTGAATCTTTCTCATAACAGTCATGAAAACACTGAATCAGATAAAACCCCAGAAACCATAGAAGAGAAAATAGCTCCTCTACTCTACTTGGTTCTGGACTATCTCAGTGCGTGCGTGCGTGCGTGCGTGCGTGCGTGCGTCCAAAAGAATCCAGCTGCAACCAGCACCTCAGTGATTTATAGTCAGCATCTCGTCTCTCTCCCTCTCTCTCTACATTACTACAGTATCTATCCGTCTCTCATCCTCTACCTCTCTCTGAACCGCGCTCATTGTGAGTTTGAAATTTGTATGCCCCCCTCCCCAACAGACGACACCACGCAGTCTCCATAAGACACAGCTGTGAAAGCTGCCCATCCCCCTGCTGGTGAGCTGTGGTCACTGCAGCAGGAGGTGCTGCCTCTGTCCATGGTGCTGATCTCAGCTACACTCAGTCAGACCAGGGTGTGTTGGTAGACGAAGAGCAATGAATGCAAACAGTCTCCACGCGAGAGTTCAGAGGCTCAGCCTGATTAGTCACTTCAGGAGATCTACAGTAAGTTCTGTCTCATTGTAACAGAGGCGGGTGGCGGTGAGGACGAGGGGTGGAGAGGTGGTGTAGCGTTATGACAGACAGTCAGGTGTTCTTGTCCGTGTCTGGCAGCACAACAAAAGAAGATGTCATTAATAACTGATATTTAAGTGAAAGCAAGTGAACACAGAGCTTCATAATTCTGTTGTAAAGGATGTGTGTGAATATTTCTGGATTTCGTAATAGAGGCCTCAGGCCTCTGGTGTTGACATCTGCTTTAGAAGTAGTTTTGTAAGTGAAAGGAAAATCTTTGAATTAAAGGTTTGACCTGAACTCTCTCCAAAACACGTAAAAACTACTCAGACTTGTCCTGTTTTGTCACAGACTGGTGCATTTTTATTTCATTTTGCTGGTTAAAATAGAAACTGGAGATTCATGTGACAGTCGGTTGGTGTTTTGGCTCCAAAGGCAGTGGCGACAAAGGTAAAAGGTGAATCCTAGCTGCAGCTCTCCAACTGCTGCTTCAACAAATCATATTGATCATGAATCCCTGTGTTTAGTGACACATCTCTTCAGCAGACAATGACATAAGCACAATCTGCTGGTCCACACCTACAATGACTATCTTCACTAATCTTCAGTAATACTGTAGACGCTGACCTCCACACTGTCATGTTAATGATAACAGTTGCAGTTCATCATCAGATCTCTGTAACAAGGCTGAATAATTGTGCAGGTTCCCTTAGAGATAATTCGTTAACACAAAATTAGGAGAAAAGATAGTCCCATAATGACGGAGATGTGCAGTGTAATCTGTCATTATGCCTTTAACTGTTGACTGATGCTACTGAACCACATTTGTTAGCGCAATCGCTAGCATGCCAACAATGGCACATGCTCGTGGTCATGTCACTGATGGGAGGAAACAGGAAGTGGTGGAATTAATGAATGGGTCTGAGAGAGACACAGTAGCTTTGAAGTGAGAGTGGAATTAAATATTTACTATTATCACTTGTAAATGTATATGTACTGTCATCATGGTGATGAGTCGACCTGATGGTTAAATGTGAGCTATAATAATACAGGATCGTTTCATTTTTACTCCTTGTTTTAAATGTAAATTAAAACATAAATTCAGATCTGAAACGTGTTAGACCAGTGTTGCATCCTTGTCTGATTCTGAAGATATACGGTACCCAGAAAGGTAAGTATAAATTTAAATAACTAAAGGTGTTATTTTCGCACAGGGCGATGACAGTGAGATAATCAAACACTCTGCTCTGTGCAGCATCAGAGTTATATAGAGTTCGACTTGTGAGAAAAGACGTGTGAGAATGAAGCTGAGAGGAAGTAGAGCAGGGAAAGCATCTCTGCAGCTCCCCTGGGGGGTTGAATTGATCTTGTCTCCCTGGCAAATACGTACACACACACATACACACACACACACACACACACTGAGGCGCTGCACAAAAGCATAAAACAATTACAACCCCCACTCGTATCCCCCCACCCCCACTGGAGCAGTTTGGTGAATCAAATTACAGTCAAGTTTCTCCCGGTCCAATAAGAGTAGACTCTGCTCTGTAACTGACCAATCAACTCTCTCGGGTACTAATCAATAAAACATCTTTTACTGAAGTGTGTGTGTAGTAGTGTAGTGTAGTGTTGAAAGGCAGTAAAAGCAGTAAATTTCCCGTTGGGTTGAAGGTAGCTTTAACACTAAGTTGTCCCAAGGGATGGTGAGAAATAACAGTGTAACGTAATGCAGGGTGTGTGTGTGTGTGTGTGTGTGTGTGTGTGTGTGTGACTGTGTGTCCTCAGAAACAATAAAACGCAGTTTTTGTGATCTGAGGTCAGAGCTGCGTTGGTGTAGGTTAAGACTAAGGTCTGGACTTTTGCCCGTGTGCATCAATGTCACATTACATACATTCAGTCATGATAACTTTAATTATGTTATTGTAATTTTTAATTATATTATATGTATGTACTTGTAATTATACTAATAATACTAATAATGAGAAAAATAATGTATTCAGCACTTTTCTTGAGTGTGGAAACCAGGGTTAGTCAGTTTTCCTCCCCCCATTTTATTCTCCCATCTTCCCTTTCCCATTCTCTCTTTATCGACCGACCATGTCAGACGTCTTCCTTGCTGTGTGAAATAATGGTTATTGGTTATTGATTTGTGAACAACTGCATCCTGCATTTCCTGTCTCATAGCAAAAACTCAAACAGACAAAGAAAGCACACGTTAATGACGTGAGTCTGTATGTAAATGCTTAGATCACCTAAGCTGATGGTGCATTTGCTGTCAGATATCTAAGTCTCATCAGCAGAATATTACCCCCCCCCTGCCTTAATAGTCGTCCTTGCAAAAGTGGGACAGCAGCTTCTGATTTGGCCTGTGACGAGGGGTTTGAAGGTGTGGGGTTGGGGTGGTGGTGGTAATCAATGCCAATCTGTGCAGCAGTGACAGGAGTCGTGTCATCGTCGTGTAGAAATGACAAGTAATCAACCATGCAGAGAGAACAGCCACACACACACACACACCTAATGGATTGTCTGCATATTATACTTTCTTGATCAGTTTTCTGAATCAGTTTGACCAGAAATGATAAACCTGCACTAAAATATGGAAAAAAATAAAGTAACTAAGTAGATTTACCCCAACACTGTGCTTCAGTGTATTTTCCAGTATCTGCTCTTTACCCTGAGCACGAGAGGGTGTGTGTTCATGTTTTTTTATGTGGGCATTTCTTTTTAGCTTTTAGTTTGAGTGTGTGTGTGTGTGTGTGAGTTGAGTTGTTGAGCTGGTGATGGAGGTATGTGTTCCCTCTGGTGCATTATAGGGAGTGTCGGGGGAGTCGTGTCAAATGCTGCACCCTGCAGCTGCAGTGTGCACGCACACTCAGATTCAGCCTCACAGTGTGAACATGTTTGGACATGTATGTTTTTTAAAAGCATACTTTTCTTTGTCCTCATTTGTGCAGTTTCCCCTCCTTGTTGCCAGCTCCAGAGTTCATATGATCTCCGCTGGAGAATCTCAAAACACCCAAAAGCATCACAAGGTTACCCCTCTGGTGGGTTCATTTGGAGACAAAGAAACTAGGGTTAGGGTTAGAAACTAGAATCTTTTCCGGTTCTCCACTAAAGGTGCGTTCACACCTGCCCTTTTATTTTTTATTTATATATTTTTTAAATATATTTTTAGCCTTTAATGTACAGGACAGTTGAGAGAGACAGGAAATGGGAGGCAGAGAGGGGGGGTGACACACAGGACAGGACCGCCCGGCGCGGGACTTGAACCGGGGTCGCCTGTGGGGCTGCCGCTCCAAACAACAGCGACAGAGCGAGTTTTCGAGATGGCAAATCTCAAGTCTCTGGCCATCAGTCGCTTGTCGCTCAGTGGTGATTGGCTGCCATAATCTATGCGTAACTATGACGACTACTGAAATCATGGAAATGTAATACAACTCCACCGGTCCAGAAGAGCAAAGCCGGTTTGATGTTGTGCGGCGCTTGTGGAACTTCCACAACAGGTAAATGACGCCAACAGGTACAATGTCAGCCTTGCTGGACCAATACAAACAGGAAGAAAAGAGCGACTCAGAGCGAAGTGAAATTCACTGGAATCGCCTGAATCACGTCATCAGAGCGATCTTTTGAATTGTGCCAAACTGACGAGCGACTGCAGGTGAGCGACAGAGCAATTTTTTTTGGAGCGACATGAGCAACAGCAACAAAAATAAAAGGTCCAGTGTGAACGCATCTTATCCAAATAGGTCACATTCCAAGTCCTGAGCTGCAGCACTGAGTGCTCATGTGTCTTTACAGAACAATGTGATATAATGAAATCACTTCACTGTATCCGTAAAGACATTTGAGTTTAACTGTGTCGAGTGTGAGTTTTGAGTGAAAATATGTTTTGTCTTGAATATGTCAAGTAATGAAATTCCCTCTGAATATTCCTGATTTATTGTATTCACAAGAAGGTGAGGTCACGGTGACCTTGAACTTTCACCTATCGCCTACAATACAAAAAAAACACCGAACCTGACGGATGGATGAGGCCTCACCTGCCGAAGTACCCTTGAGCCAAACACTGACTCCCAGAGAGCAGATGACCCAGATTTTGTTGAGCTGCACGGTTGTGCATAAAGACGTTTGTGATTTTATAGGCTGAGTCAGCACATACACACACACACAGAGCAGAGGTGAGTCAGACAGTGAAGGACAAACAACACCAACCTTTACACACTGCTTGTGTGTGTGTATGTGTGTGTGTTCCTACAGCTGAGACCACGTGGATGTCCACTAAAGGTGTGAGGACATTTTTAATCGGTGTGACCTCACAAAATACTTTTCAGCCAAAACTCAAAACTTTGCACGCTATTCATATAGTTTCTCTAAATAAAGTCTAAAGTGACTGAAAGTGAAAGTGTTGAGGCCATTTTCCTCCTCTATCAACAGGTAGAGTGACGTGACATGGGACAGACAGAGGGGAGGGACGCAGCACGGAGGTGTCAAACCATGGACTCACCTGCCAGTCAATGACTGACTTTACTGACTCAATTTATACTGACTCTACTCTCTGCTCGGGCTGGAAGGCTAAGTCCATAGGGCCTGGGCTCAAAATGTCGCGATTTTTACTCGGGATGCTGACTCTACTGACTCTACTCATACTGATCCTACTTTACTGACTCTACTGATTCAGTTGTCTCCATTGACTTTATTCATACTGACTATACTGTACTGTTTATACTGACCCCATGCCAACTACTGACTCTACTGATACTGACTCCAATGACTCAACTGACTCTACTGATACTGACTCTAATGACTCTTCTGATTCTACTGATACTGACTCTACTGACACTGACTCCAATGACTCAACTGACTCTACTGATACTGACTCTAATGACTCGACTGATTCTACTGATACTGACTCCAATGACTCGACTGATTCTACTGATACTGACTCTAATGACTCTTCTGATTCTACTGATACTGACTCTACTGACACTGACTCCAATGACTCAACTGACTCTACTGATACTGACTCTAATGACTCGACTGATTCTACTGATACTGACTCTACTGACACTGACTCCAATGACTCAACTGACTCTTCTGATTCTACTGACACTGTGTCTTCTGACTCAGTTATCTGTACTCACTCTCCTGATACTGACTCTACTGACTCTTCTGATTCTACTGACACTGTGTCTTCTGACTCAGTTATCTGTACTCACTCTCCTGATACTGACTCTACTGACTCTTCTGATTCTACTGATACTGACTCGATTGACTACTGATACCAATACTGACTCTATTGACTCTTTTGGCTCTACTGATACTGTGTCTTCTGACTCCGTTGTCTGTACTGACTCTCCTGATACTGACTCTCTCGCCTCTACTGATACTAACTACTGACTTTATTGGTTCTAGTAGTGTACTGACCAGGAGCAGCATCGTTTTATTGATTTTCAGTACATCACTTGGGGTAAAGTTTGTGACTCGCACGACACTTTAGCCCAGTCTTTGATTTGAAGCCAGTAACACATGTGTGTACAGTATCTGAGCAGAGCTAGAGGTCACAGGACAGGCAGGTTCAGGTGATGTTTCTTATTCTGTGTTCAGTTCAGCAGAAGAAGAAATAAAGAAAAGTCTCGTCCGACCTGTCACCTCAGAGGTACACTTTCTGCTGCTCTTTGAGAAAGACCGAGCTTGTGTTTTTGTCTAAATGTCAACACAACATCAGCTCTGCTCTGGGGGCGCAGTGGCACACACACACAATCTGGAAACATCCGTACATTACACACACATAAATGCTGGCTAGAAATGCATGCAAATACACAAACATGGAACAGGGATACACAAACACTCATACACATCAACACACACACACAGAAATCCTCGCCGCAAAGCATTTGTCAGCCAGAACTGCCAGTTTCATGAGCCAGAACTAATTCACTGTACATTTTTGGAATCCACCTCCCTTTTCTTTCCTCCTCTTCCTCCTCCTCCTCTTCGTCTCCCCTCTCTCCCTCTCTTTCTAATTCGTTAATATCCTTATCCTCTCTCCCTGCCTCTCTCTTTCACTCTGACATTTTGCTTGCGTCTCTGCTCACTCTCTGGTTTCTTCCTCTTCTCTTGTTCTCTTCTCTGTTTTCCATCCTCCTCCATCATTCTTGCCTCCTCATCCTCATGCTTTCTTCACCTTTTTCTTTCAATCCTGTTTTGTGCATTAAATCCTCTGCCCTCCCCTTCCTTCTCCAGTTTCTCCTTCCACTTCATGTAAGCAATTGATGAGGAGGTGGTGGTGGTCGTCAACGGGAACCAAAACTGCCACACAAAAAAAAGAAAGAAAAAGTCAAATCAAATCTAGTCAAACTCTCCTCTCCTTGCCTCTCCTCCTCCTGTATCCGTCTGATTTTGTCTTTTTCTTCGCCCTGCGGGATGAGCCAGCAATCTTTCCTACCCATAATGCTCCTGTCCAAGTGAGGACTGCCTCCTGCACTTCAAAGTACACACTTAAGCACTTCAAAGGCTGCAGTTTCTCTCATACTAAAACCAAGGCCAGATCAATTAAAACCTAATAATACCCAGCACCCCACCACCACTGAGGATGAGGTTCAAATCTGGGAACACACAGTGAGGCAAGAACTCCAACTTGGTAAACTTTACTTTCCCTAAAGAGGTGATTCGTGTTGCAGCTCTGCAGATAAAAACGGGGGTAGTATTGGTTGAATCTTTGAGACATTTCAAGAAACAAAGTTCAGTATGTTGCTAAACTTCCCCTTGTGTTTTTGTTATAAACCTTTTTTATTAGAGGGATAAGCTCCTTGAGTTGTACCAACTCCTTTTATCGTCGACACCTGAGAGAAATATATGGCTTTTTGCTGCAATGTAGCTAGTCAGTGACGGAGTGAGTGCAGAGTCAGAAAGTGGTCCAAGAAGGCAATAATTGGCCTCCACTTTGTTCAGTGATCAGATAAGGACATTTTTGTAATTTTCAGTATTGGGTGGGAACTGTGTTGTGTTCTGTAAAGCCATAACAGTGAGCTGAATGAGAATTAAGAGCTCTGTACATCAGCAATCCCATTCACATGACCTTAGCTACCATTTAATTTAGTAAATTAATGTTTCATTGTGACGCATCATTTTTAATTGGTTAAATTGTTTGAAGGACACAAAGTCTATGTGAAGCTGTTGCAGAAGTTTGCTGACTCCATGTTCCCTGTCAACAGCACCGAGATAACCAGGCTCTGCTGTGTCGGTGCTTCTGGCAAACGTCCATCCTATTACTGAAGGAGTCCAAGGAGTCCAAATCCTCTGATCTCTGTAGCACACGCGCACACACACACACACACACACACACACACACACACACACACACACACAAACGCACGCACACACGCCCTAAGTCTTGTAGGGATATACACACTTGCACAAAGAGTACACTGTTTCCCCCTGTGCTTGATTGGTGTTTATCTGAATGAGTGTGTAAATCAGCCCCAATGAGACAGAAAGCCTGTTAAAAGATTTGCGGGTCTCTAAACAAACACGGTTTTCGTGTTCTTTGATTCCTTGTCTGTTTCCATCCACAACCTCCTCTAGCCAACTTTTCACAGTCCCGTTCAAATCCCTGGTCTGCCTGGTACAACAGTGGTAGGAAACTTCCATGTTAGCTACGGCATTATGCACTTTAGTGGAGTTGGTGGAAATCCGAGTGTTATATCAGCGCTAACGACGTTTTACACTTTTTAAGAATATATATATATGTTTGTTTTGTTTTTTTGGGGGGGGGGGGGGGCATTTATGCCTTTATGGATAGTACAGTTTAGACAGACAGGAAACGGGGAGGCAGAGAGAGGGGGAATGACACGCAGTAAATGGCGCCCGATGCGGGACTCGAACCAGGGCCGACTGCAGTGAGGACTATGCCTCTATACATGGGGCGCCCGCTCTAACCACTACGCCATGCGACGCCCTGACATTTTACACTTTCGTTTCTGTCGACCTATAGTAAACAAACGAGGTCTAGCTGTTTTTTCGCTGTTTGGTAGTTTTTTCTCTACAGGGCTCCCCCTACAGTCAGAGTACATTACTGTCGTAAAAACTCACCGCTAACCCTCCTCCCCCCCCCCCGCCCATGTACATTTGTTTTTAATGAAGCCTGTAAGAGCAGAGCAGAGCAATATCTAGCAATGCCTACCAAGGTGGGTAATGAAGAGATTATGGATTACCGGGTGCGTTTGTGTACAGGAGTAGTGCCATAAGTAGTCCATGTTTCTCATGAGACACCCGGTTAGAAGTGCTGATCTTACAAAGTTTCAGGTAGCGCTGTGGGAAACAGTAGGGGAGACACAGCCTGAGGGGGAACCAGGATCTGACACAACACTGGCGGGAGCAGATCCATGTACCGTAGCTGTGCGCCGTGGACGTGCATGAAAGAACAAGCACGTCACATCGAATGCATGCTGATACAGCATCATGGTGGGTTGTGAGCTCGCATGATGTGCGTCTTTATTAAAAGTAATGGTTTTATGTGCACAAAAGACGCTATCTGAAAGCCCCCCATGCACGCACACAAGGCAGCGGCCAAAATCATCCAGATGTCCCACCTTCGCCTATAGGCAGGGAAAACCCTAGAAAAATATAACACCATACATTCACACATCTGAAGAACTTATTTAAGTTGATGGGACTTGAAACCTTCATTGACAAATAATTTTAAATTAACTCCAAGGGGATTTGTGTGAGGGGTTTATCAGATTACAGCGTTTACAGTCATAGTTTCAGCTCACGTCAGGATTCATCATCCCGCCAGCTATGAATCAACTACATATGCTAATGAGTTCCTCCTACATGTAGGAAAGAGGTGGGCAGATGAACCCTGTCTGGCTTTTATATCTGCTGTGTGAAGAATGACTGGTTGTCCGGCCGGAGACAGAAAATAGGTGGGAAGTGAGAGAGGTGACGGTGTAATGTGGGCAATAAAACATAATGTGTACACATTCGCACAAACACACAGAAACACAGCCCCCACTGCTCTACCGCTCACTCCAAGGTTACATAATTAAAGAGGCTCCATTGTGATGAAAAATGAGAGGAAGAGGTTTTCTTAAATATCTTAGAAATGAAAATAAAACCTGCTTCTGTTACGTAACCCATCACTCCTCTCTCTGCTCCCGCTTCTACCACTTGTCTCTCTCTTCCAACCTTCTCCCTCTCCACCACTAATTTATCTCTTGCTTATTCTCTCCTTCACTGGTTCTCCACACCTATAATTCATCGCCTCCTATCTCTCCACCCGTAGTGTCTCTCTTCCCCTTCTATACTTCCTTCCTCTCTAATTTGTTCCTCTATTTCCTCTTTTTCCCCTCTTCCTCCACCTTTAATTCATCCCCTCCTTTCTCTTCTCCTCAAGCGTCAAATCTCTTTATCCTCTCCTCCATTCCCCCTCCTGCTTATATTGCTTCTTCTCCTCATTTTCTCTCCATCCTTGCTTTTCTTCCCTCTAACAGTGAGTGTGAAAGTGCTGTTGGATGAAATCCTTCACTGTTAATCCAGGTGCACTGAGTCTATGTGTGCATGAATGTGTGCGTTTATGGTCCCTGGTGTGTGTGCACCTAAAAATGTACATGTGTGTCTTCATTTTGCATGTACAGGCCGACATTTCATCCATTACATGCAGACTCTCCATCCCTCCCTACCTCACTCACTTAGAGTCAAACCATAGCACTATTATGGTACAGATGTTGAGTTGAATACAATGTTTTACCTTTTGTTATTTTTGAGATTTATTGCAGTAAATGAGTGCTTGATTTGTCTCTTTTCAGCTTTGTTCATTTCAAATTCATTTACTGTACAATGTTGTCATGACAACAGACATCTTTTGCTGTAGCTAGTGTGAAACTTAAAGGGATAGTTCAACATTTTGGCAAATTGGCCCATTGCCATAATCGTTATAGTCATAGCAGTAGGTTAGTTACTTTTAATTGTCGGTGTGTTATTTTTAGTACGGCGGAGCGGAGCAGCAGACTGCTCAGGGCTATGCTATGGAGGCCAAAGGAATTTCTTGGTTTCCCTCATTAAACTCATCAAATACACAACCCAACAACTCAAAAACGCTGTCGTGGACACGTTGTGAGCTGCACAACCACCATGGAACGTTACAAGATGGAGCTTTTAGATGTAAATTCATACAAAACTGCTGATGCGTGTTGCGTTCAGGGACAGTTTTTCAGCAAGCAATCTCCGCATTTACCCTGTATATTCTCGTATCATTCCGTTATTATCTCATAGCGTGGTGGTTGTGCAGCTCACAACGTGTCCACGACAGCGTTTTTGAGTTGTTGGGTTGTGTATTTGATGAGTTTGATGAGGGAAACCAAGAAATTCCATTAGCCTCCATAGAATAGCCCTGAGCAGCCTGCTGCTGCGCTCCGCTGTACTAAAAATAGCACACCGACAATTAAAGGCAATGAACCTACTGATATGACTATAGCGATTATGGCAATGCGCAAATTTGCCAAAAATGTTGAACTACTGTATCCCTTTAACATTAGATGGCTGAACTGTGACTTAAAGCTAAGGTGGGAACAAGCTAACATTAACATAAACTGTAATACAAGGTTAAAATGTTACACACACTGGCACCATCATGGCACAATGCCTGTCAAAAGACGCCCCTCTAACACCAATAGCTGGTGTTGCATTGCAGTGCATGTCAATAACAGTAGAATACTGCTGAACTAGCTCATACAGGAGCCGTGCAGAGGACGATAGAGCTAATTACTAAAATTGAATCATATTATAGTTTATCTAAATAAGGTAAATGCCAACATTATTTATCCAAACAGTAATTTTAATCTAGTACAGAGACAAAAGTAGAGAGAGGTAAAGGAGCAATTAGGAGACAGGGTTTAGCTCGAGACCTAGAACAAGAGAAAGGAGTTCTGAGAATAGCGGGAAGAGAGAGGATTAATGTGGGAGGGCTGCAGTGACATCAGGCCTTTGTCTTCAGATGAATGTGAGACTCTTCATATACAGTGACAGAAATGATGCAAGCTGAGCAGTGAGCAGTGAAACCTGCCCCAAACTCATAGACTGCTGGAGCAAAATAATAGGCATGGATAGAAGTCACTCACAAGTCATGATATGTTCAAAGGGATTTATGTAGACCTGCAAAGAATTATTGGCAATTCATTGCACATAGAACTTAGTTTGTTACTGCAAGAGGTGAAGGCAAGAAGTTTATTAATGTTTTCATGTGTGTTTTGTGATTATAAGCTTTCAAATTGGGAATAGATACATCCTCTCTCATGTGTCTGCTATGTCTCAGACAAAGTGCACAGCTCAGCTGAAGCCATAGCTACGTCTCACAGCCATCAATCAAAAACCTCTGTGCTCTGATTGGCTGATCAGAGTGTTTGGCCCTGGGACAAGTGTCACTGCAGGAAAGTTTCATGTGAAGGTGATTTACAGTGAAGCTGTCATGGTGATGATGATGCTGATGATGCATGACTTCCTGTCACCTGAAGGATTGGACTGAAACTGAGGCTTACTGTTCCCACAAAGTGGTGAAAATGAACTTAATCAATGAATCCATTGAGTGTTAGAGCTGATCAGACTCACACCTCAAAGCCACATTAAGTAGAAACCCAATGAAACCAAAACTTCTGATGTAATAGTCATGTATGAATATTTGCTGGTTTTAGATGTTTCAGTGTGAGAAAGTCACAGACTTTTAACATATTCCAGTGCTCATTTACAACAGTGATACTAAAAGATTTTGATGAACAAATCTACAGAGTCACAATTTGCACATTGCATCTTGAGTACATGCACTGACTACTGTGTGTATTTCAGTATCTTCTTATGAATTTTTATAGTTTTACAGACAACACTTAAAAACGACATACATTAGTGTGGAGGGTTGTGAAGGGGTAGGAGACAATATCCAGGAATGGGGACTGGATACACAAACACAGAGCCAGAGCCATGCAGTAATCATCATCATCATCATCATCATCATCATCATCATCATCAGCTGTAACTGTTGATGTCTAGATGTCTTCTGTCGTTCCCACACCCACATTAGGCTGAGCTGAGGTACTGTATGTTCCCACATACATGCACGTGTGGTGTCGCTCACTTCCCCATTTCCCCTCTGCCCCTTAAGCTTCTCTTCTCCTCTTCCCTCCTCCTCCTGCTCCTTCTGTCATTTCTATCCTTCTGGTTAGCCTTCAGCTACACAGGCCTCCTCCATTTTGCATTGATGTGAACCGTGTGTCTGCATGTGTGTGTGTCTGTGTGTGTGCCGCAGCAGAGTGCAGCCTAAAGCAGGAGCCAGTGCCGGGGAAGGGTGCGCTCGAGCAGAACAATGGCACTCTGGGTAAAAATAGCCCTGGCTCTGTTGGAGGGAGAGAAAAGGAGACGGAGGGTGACAGGGAGGAAGAGGAGAGCTGAGAGGAAGAGGAAGATGTTTAGTGATCATGTAGAGAAGAGGAAAAGAGAAAGAGAGAGAGGAACTGCAGGAACTACAGTAATGTGTGAACAGTAAAGAAAAAAGACACGAGTGACTCACATGTGAAGTGAACTGAAAGTTAGACGCTTAGAGAAGCAGGTTTCATCACGGTTAGCGGGGCTTGTCTGGACCGGGTTGGTTCCTGAAGATTAGGCTATGTTTACCAATGGAAGAAGTGTTCATGTATGAAAACACAAAAGGACGGAAAGAGAAGAAGCAGCAAATTGTCCATAGAAATGATGCTCATACTGTAACAAGGCGCCATGACAAAGGAAAGACATCTCACCTCTTCCAAGTAAACAATAATAAGTGACCTCATTTCCTGTTTGTTTTTTTTTGTTACAACATAGTAAAACAGATTGGCTCTTACATTAAACTTTAAATAAGGTGAAAATCTATGTTACTTTAACTTAGAAACTAATTACATTAGATGAACTATGACTCTGAAGTGGGAATCCAGCTAACATTATTTCAAAGTTACTTAGTTTCGGTTTAATGCTAAGAGGAGAACTAGCTAACATTAGTTATCTAAACTGTAATTTAAGGCTTATGATGAACTAGCTTAGCTGATTTTTTACTTAAAGTTAAGGTTATAGGATCTAGCAAACATTAAATCTGTAATTAAAGGCTATAAGATAACTATAAGATTTCGTTCTTCCAGGCATGAATATGGGAAGTATATTTTAATTCCAGGTAAGAGGATTATAGCCCTTCTAAAGTGTTGTTTTTACCTTTTTTATGCAAAAAGACAAAAGGACAGAAAGAGAAGGAGAGCAAACAGTCCGTAGAAATGATGAAGATCTCCTCAAGGGCAGATTGTGACAAATACAAATAATTCATGACTAATTATAAGGCCTCGGGTGCTGTGGCCTCAGTTTGTCATAAATCCGGTTCACTGGTGGAGGAGACGGTGCTGCAGTAGATCAGTGTAAATAAACAGCAGATCCTCAGCTTTCATTCTCATGAAATGCAAAGAAAGAAATTAGGTCGTTGGTAAAAGAGCAGTAGAGAAAACACGGGGAGAAGAAAATGACAAAGAGAGCTGGAAGGTGAAGGAGAAATACAATTCCACAGCAGTCAACACATTTCAAAAGGACAGACATTTAATAAAGAGAAAGAGAGTCTGAATGTATAATATGCTGGAGAATGGAAGCAGCAGATGAAAAGAAAACAGCAGTGCTCTTCAAAGAGAATTAGGACTGATGGAGAGTTTTACTGAGCGTTATTGACAGGAGGAAAAAGGCCCAGATTGTTGGTGCTATGTAGGTTAAGTGGTGCAGCAATGGGCTACTCTGCAGGACAACACACAGACACACACACACACACACACACACACATAGACTGCGTGACTTTACAGGGCATTACTTTGATTTACAGTCACTTCCTGGTTACTAAACTTAACCAGGACTTAAACCTTAAAGCAAGTCACCTTACAGTGTAATTACTAACAGTATGTGGACTTGTTTTTTTGTCCTAGTTATGTTGCAACATGAGTAATACCTTGACAACGCACACACAGACACATGGACACACACACATACAATGTGATGTGTAGGACTGAATGTACTTGCTGTGGGTAAAGGAGGGAACAAGTTCACTTTAGGGTCTAAAAATGATTCAAGTCTCAGATGTTACTGTACAATTTGCTGCTTCAGGAGATACACACACACACACACTCTAAATGTGCACATCCTTATACAATTAATATGTGCTCTCACAGCATGCATGCTTGCACGCTTGCATACACACACAGCATCAGCATCTTTCAGTACATTCTGTACCACAGAGACCATAAACATTTACTATATGAGTTTCAAACACCCCCAATAGAAAATTATGTTCTCTATTATATTGAAGTCACAATATTCATTATATTCAACGTTAATGCTACATGTGACATGACAATAAGTAAATTAGCCGTTTAGTTGATTTGCTACACAGATATCTTCAGTTATTTTGAAAATGGTTTTAATCATAAAAGAGACATGTCAAACATTTTCTGGCTTCAGCTTCTCAAATGCTCCTTTTTTCTATTATGCGTTAATCCTTCATGCTCAGGGAGCTGAGCGCCATCTAATGAATTCTGGTCTGCTGCTCAAATGTTTTGACACTTTCACTAGTCATTTGTTCCACTTTTAAAAACTGTGCCCTTCATTTTGTACGCTGAAATCATTCTGGAGGGAGGAACGCGGTCAAAGGAAAATGTGATGTTTTTTCAAGAGAGCAGCAGAAAATGGTGGTAATTTGTGGTGGTAATTAAACATCTGCCTGCTGGGAAGTTTTTAGCTTTAAATCAGTGTCTCATTTGATCACAGCCAAAATAACTGAAAAAAACACACAGCACCTTTATTGATTTTTACCATTTATATCATATTGTGTCAGATGTACCCCCTTTTTTCCTCTTTTGTTAAAACCTGTGGAAAAAAGAGAACTTGTGCTTCATGGTGGAATACATCATATAGCATTCACTTGAATGGGAAACTGCATGTACAGTAGACATTTGCTGTTGGAGAGATTTTCACATTTCCAGAGTAACTCTGAATGACTAAGCTGTATTCCTGAGGGAGAGCTGGGCTGCAGCCAGACAGATCTATTGTCTCTGTTCAGCTTCTTTTGGCTCTGTGCTTTTATTGCTGCCACCAGATTTGTGTTTTTGCAGGAAAGAAAAGCTCAGTGAAGTTTTACTGTTTGGAGCCAATGGATTAATGTCGAAGGCTTTGCAGCAACAATTTTGGATCATTAAAACATTTGACTGAAGCCTTAACACAGGGTTATAGATGTTATTTCTTCACAATTTCAAACTGAGCATTTACTGTATCTGCTTTCTTCTTTTCCATTGTGTTGACCTTGCTAATAACTCCACTTAACATTAAAAAGGTTTCACAGTGGTCACATTTAACCACTCGGGCATCCACGTCTTGACCCTAAGCAGCATTAACTAGTTCATGTTGCAGAGGAAGATGGAGTCTTTCCTACGACACCTAATCACATGCAGATAAACACCCAAAAGGGGGAATCAGATAAAGCGAGAGCAGGAGTGAGATAAGGGAGGCTCGAGAGAGAGAAAAGGCAGAGCGAGGAGGAGAGGAGCATCAGGAGGAGGTTTGCTGAGTTTGTTAGAGAGAGAAAGAGAGGATTGGATGAGTGGGTGGAAAAGAGATGGAAGATAAGTGTCATGCAGGGAGGACAACATCTGTCAATTATTCATTACGTGAGTAATACAGCTGCTCATCATCCTAAAACAGCAGCAGCCACTGTCGTGGAAACAGATAGAGAGAAAATAACAAATAGATGCTGGAGGGAAACAAATAATATTTTTATAGCCTATTATGTAAATAAGAGAAATTCACAGATCAATATCAATTCAACATATTTCTACATTCAAATTTTAATTTTCAGTATTTTATTTTTTCTCTATTTGAAGAAGAGAATCTCCGCACACTTAGATCTATGCAGTTTCACTTTATAAAGTGAGATTCTCTTCTTCATTTTGGACTTTGTTCATGTCTCCAGCACCTTAGCAAAGAACTAGCCGGGTGAAGCGGCAGCCCTCTTCTTGCATTTAAAAATAAACCATGACTCATTGTGTATATAGTGACTGATAACTCTTTCAGAGCCACTCCCACCTTAGTGTTGGTGCTTTGAACCTGTGCCTCGAAAAAGTATAGAAAATGAGCTGGAAGAAAATATTAAGTTGTTTGTTTTTGTTTTTGGCTATTTCAGAAAAAGGAGTGGTTATGTCTCAACTGCCAGACCCAACGGCTGATGTCAGGAGGTGGTCTTGACGATCCTCCACTTCCTGTCCCGCATCCATCTCCCAAGCACCAGCCAATGGGCTCACCTCGTCACCAGGCTCCGACCAGCCAGCAAAGCCCTCTCCACAAACCCACCAGTCAGCAGGGACCCAGGCCAGCCCAGTCCCAAAAACAACAAGTGGGAACTGGTGGTAGCGGACCATTTGCACCCACCGCTGCCAAACAACCAACTGACACCAAGACCACAACGTCATCTTCGGGACCAGTACCATCCATGGACACCCAGAAACAGCCAAAACCCACAGAGGAGAAGCTGAAAACCGAGCCTGATAACCAAACTGCCAAAGAGACTAAATCCTCCCAGAAGAAAGGAGAGCAGATCACACAAATCAAGGAAATCAAGAAGTCCAGGCACTATGACGTAAGTCACATATTTAACGCTTTAGTCCACTGAACCCTGTATGTTAAACTATGGCAACAGACCAATTAATACCACTAGTTTTCCCAGTGTTTCTATCAAAGTGAACCAAATAAATAATACACAAACAGACCTGCACTGAAAGGAAAGTAGACAACAAATAATTTGGCAGATTTTTTATACTACCATATTGCTGCTGCTCACCATGGAAACCCTAGTCTAACATACAGAGGTATGGACCAAGACACTTGTTTTGTTGAGTGAGGTCTTGAGCATTTACTGTCCAGGGTAACTGAGTATGTGGGTTTGCATGGCTGTTTCAGTGTGGCTCTGCTTCACATTCATACACTTTTCCATTAGTTTAATGAGCTTCATCTGGAGCTGCAGTCCACCTGATCATACAACAAACCAGACAGCAGAGTTTTTCTTCTGAGAGCAACATCTGGACTTGTGCTTGGTTTGTATGAAGATTTTTAACCAAGCTGAATAGAGGTTGTGCCACTGTAGGACCTAAGATTCCCTAAAGTCCTGTTTGCCTGGGTAGCTAGCCTCTGATCCAATAACTTTTCTGAATCCAACATTGTTTCTAATGAAATGAAACATTTGCTGAAAGAAAACTACAATATTTATTTTGTTAGCATTCATCAAACGCATGCTGCCATAATGCTTAGCTTGTTGCACACTATATAAGCCTTTGTTGAATGCAAACGGAATAATTTGTTGTGTCACTGACACCTAAAATGTGACTGTCTGTTAGATTTGTTTTGTTTTTTTTCAACAAATGACAAGTAAACATCAGCAACATGCTTAGGTTGGAGTCCCTGAGGTTAGTGTGGGTTAACTTTGTCTTCTGTTTGCAGACGGCTGCATCTGTCTCATCCATGTTTGTTCTTTTTTATTAGCTGAACATAGTAGCTTGTATGAAGGGAGAGGTCACATTTGTAATCCCACTCTCACTGATTGATTTCTTCCAACTGGTGCCATTGACAAGCATAACAGCAGACCTATTTATATCATGGAAATTAGAGATGTTGTCATAAATTCAGAGGTCTGGAACCAGGCAAAGGTTAGAGAAGGATGAAATTCAGGACATAACTGCATTGACACTACCAAAGGATCATCCTTGAATGTGGTCTGAATGATCAGATCTCAGATGCATTCTTGATACAATTTGGGTGCTTTCCCTCTAGGGCTGTATGAAATGCAAAAAACATCATACTGCAATTATATGGGCAGATATTGCAATTTCTGTGTGAATAGACATTTTTTGCTTCATTTTCACTCAAAGTAATATCAAATGTTGGGACACGTAGTACCTTCATTAAAAAAAATTCAGCTTCTGCTCCTGTTATTACCATATTGTGATTTCATTAACTGTTCACAATTTTATTTTTTTCTAGTTCACACCTGAACTTAGAGTGTTGATGACTTGTGATTGAATCACCTCTGGCAGATTCTACAGTAGGTGTGAACACATTTGAACAGGATGACAGACTCAAACTAAACTAGGTTCAACTCATTGTTGACTTAAGTCTTCACTAGTACAAAGTCAAACATTACTGTTCCCAACACTGTCACATACTGAATTCAGAAACATTTGATGCATGTGGTTCATGGACCATGTGACCTGGGGAGTTTGTTGTGTTCAGACAAGAGCTATGAATGTTAATGTTTTACATAATAACAGATCTATTGCCTTGATAGTTTCTCCATTTTCATAAAGGTTTTAATGCTGTGTTTAGAGTTTGTTCTTGCTCCTGTGGTATGAAATATTTGTGTTGATTTTTGCTCACAGATAAACCCTTTTTTTGTGAAAGTTCAGCTCAGTGAGATTCCAGCAGTTTGGCTCTAGGTTGACTAACTTCCACCATTTTTAACAGCACAGTAAAGCACAGGAGGAGTAAAAGCAGCACCGACCCAAACGTCCCTTTTTATATCACAGGAACACAAGGTTTTTGCTGAACTCTTTATTCTGTAAAGCAAGTCATTTCTTTTAAGTGTATGTTGCAGACTCAAATTTTCCATTATTTTCTAATGAATATTTTAGAATCTATTCCTCCATGTTTCTTCTTGCTCTTAGAATTCAACAGTAAGCTCATTTTGTAACTTGCTTACTGATCTGTGAAATACTCTCAACTTACTTTTTTCTTCAGTAAAAAATTATATTCAAAACATAAATGTAACTTGGTTTCACACCTGTTTTCCTCTGTTCATTTGTTACATTTAATTCCGTTTAATCTTAACAAAAGGTCAGATTCATAATCATAGTGAGGATTTTTGTATTGCCTCTGTCTCATTTTACCACACTCTGTTTAAATGGTATTTGTTCCCATGCTTTTGTTTTCTTCATTAAATTGCCTCTTTAGTCTCCTTACGTTCTTATTTCAACCAGATATATTTATTCCTTGCATATCTTGTCAATATATTTCTATTTAATGTACAGTCCAGATTTGCCTGCCTGACACAAAGTTGAAATGATGCTGAACACTACATCACACAATGACGGTCACAGAGAGTTATGGTCTAAGATGATGCCTGTTTATTTAGAACTGTAAGTTGAACCAATTATTTTCTCCTTTAGTGTTGGGTGTCCATGGCTGTTTGGAGAGCATGGCATTGATTCCCTCCTCACAGAGTGCTGACACTGCAAGTGGCAGCAAGGCGTTCATGGATTACCTTGGGGAGGGAGGGAGGGTGAGCGACAAATACAGAGGGAAAATCAGTGAAATAGTGCCTCTTCTCAGTCAGCGGCAGCCATCGCTCCCATTGAAATATGTATAAAGATTGGCGTGTCATGAATATGCTAAACCTCCAAGGCCCTTAGCTGAAGTAATGCTGCTTTGGGCCTTTTCAAAAGCAGTGCAGACCTCCCTCATTTTGGGAGCTGCTAGGAATTTTAAGTATAGAGAGCTCAAAGTAAAGTCTCCTCTGAAGTATTGTAACCAGCGTAAGAGGTTTTCTAGAAAAAGATTTCCATAATTTCTCTATATTTTATATTCTTTCCTCCACCCCCCTCCACCCCCCTTTTTCCTTTACCAGGTCAGTCCCTTTGAGATTATGATTCGGCATGTTATTAACAGACATCTGAAACAGAGCCATTGATGAATGAGTTTATGTTCCAGTCATGTTAACGTCACAATCTTACTTTTAGCTCATCTGTATATGTTTTGACTCCTATGAAACAGTTTGAATAAATCTCTTTCCATCAATGGCTCAAAAATTATTAAAACCGAAAAGTCAAGATTTGATGATTATATACTAATGTAATTTGTCTTAATACTGTAATTTATTTCATTATTTGAAATTTACTTCTTTATAAAGAAGGCCTTACAGTACTTTGAATGTTTTGCTTTATTTTTAAGACATAGTTTTATATAATAACATTGTAATAGGTATTGTATTTTTCATGATTTATTTACGATTGTGCTCAAAGGGCAGAAATACAGTAGCTGTTGAATTAGCTTATTGCGGTTTGGAAATAGGAGGTTGTATGTTAACTGTAAATGTTCAGTGTTTTTCTGTGTAATTCTAAATTCATTAATACACAGCAAATTCAATCCTGTCACATTTTCTTTGCTCAGTTTAACTGGTGATCTCCTTTATGAAACAAATTGTAAGCATTCAGTTTTGGCCCACATACAGTACTGTACCTAATGAGCTCATTATCAAAGAAAAAAGTCTACTATTCAAAGTAAACGCTACTTCTATTTTTGCTTCCTGTTCAGTATTTTCAAGTTAAGACATTATTTCACAGTGCAATGCACTTTTTATGTAGTCTTAACTATATAGCAAGACATGTTTTATGTGGACATCCAAATTTTCATACAGTACTTAATAAGGAGAGCCCTACTGTACTTTAATAGATCCTTGTACAAAATATATGTAGCATTTTAATTACTTGGTGACTAATGCTCCAAAATGAATGGATAATTTACATTTATCATGAGCCATTAAAACTCTATTTAATCACAAATGTATGCAAACCTCTTGAAAAAGCTCTTGAATGAGCTTTGACAAATTGTAAATTCACTCGAGACGTTTGTGTCACTGCTTTATCTCTTCTTCAGATGCTTAGTATTAGAGTGTAGTGCAATGATAAATGTTGTCTTAAATAAATCAGAGAACTGCAAATTTAGCAGAATGGCAGCATATTTAAGAATTGAAAATGTTGTTTTCTTACTACACTGGCAAAGATGAGATTCATCACTTCAATCACATCTAAAAAGAATTTAAATTTATGTGGGCTTAAATTGTTTGCATACTGATGTGCGGATTCAGGATCAGCACGTTCTCATACTTTGCACAAGGGGACTGAAGGTTATACCCTCAAATCTAATGCATACTCTTCTTTCTTTCTTCTTCTCTGTTTAGGACACAAAAAGCAGCAGCACCCATGACTTGTCGAGAAGCCCCCAAAGCCTCAGCGACACTGGTTACTCGTCTGACGGCATCTCCAGCTCCCACAGTGAAATTACAGGCCTAATCCAAGAGGAAGAGATGAAGCTAAGCGAGAGGGGAATCAGTGTGCGGGGCTCCCCACCGAGCCCCTCTGAAATCACCAAGCTTGAAAGTTCCATGAGGCCTTTGCTGGAGAAGAGCCTGTCTGAAGAAAAGGCGGACAGAAGGGGACGGAAGCACAGAGACAGAGATCTAGACGACAGAGGCAAGCAGCGTCCACGCTCCCTGTCGATTCCACCAGATGCGTATGACTCCGACGAAGAACTGGAGGATATAATGGAGGAAGAGGAGGATGGAGGGGACTGGGAGAGTAAACGAAAGGAGGGAAAAGAGGAGAAGAAGGAGAAGAAAAAGAAGGAGAAAGAGGCTGACCCCACGGAGATGACTGATGAGGAGTTCATGAGGAGACAAATAATGGAAATGAGTGCTGATGAAGAAAATGAGGAGGAAGAAGAAGAAATGGAGGAAGAAGATGAGGAAGATGAAGGATATGGCTACCAGAAACCTAAGAAAAGCCATCACAAGCACACCATCTCAGACTCAGGGAAGGAGAAGAGACGCCTTCAGCATCACTCCAGCAGTTTTGAGGAGGAAACAAAGAGCTCCACTGACATCTACAAAGGCTCCGTGGAGGAAGGTGAGGAAGACGTGATGGCGTCGCAAGGAGGCTTGAGGCGCTTCAAAACTATTGAACTCAATAACACCAACAGCTACAGCCGAGACATGGAGCTGAGCAATGAAAATGATCTGAGCCTTGATCGCGAACCAGAGCTGGAGATGGAGAGCCTGACAGGATCTCCTGAGGAACGTTCTCGAGGTGACTACTCCTCTACTCTGCCACCCACTTCTTCCTCATATGGCTCTGGCCAGTCTCCTACCTCCATCTCATCCATGGAGGAGGACAGTGACAGCAGCCCCAGCAGGAGGCAAAGACTGGAAGAGGCCAAGCAGCAAAGGAAAGCACGGCACCGCTCTCACGGTCCACTCCTCCCCACAATTGAAGACTCTTCAGAGGAGGACGAACTGAGGGAGGAGGAAGAACTTCTGAGAGAGCAAGAGAAGATGAGGGAGGTTGAACAACAACGAATAAGAAGCACGGCACGAAAGACCAAAAGAGATAAGGAAGAGCTGAGGGCTCAGAGGCGCAGAGAGAGGTCCAAGACACCACCAAGCAACCTCTCACCCATTGAGGATGCCTCTCCAACGGAGGAGCTGAGACAAGCTGCGGAGATGGAGGAGCTCCATCGCTCCTCTGCCTCTGAATACTCCCCTCAGAGTCTCGACTCAGAGGCAGAGGGATATGAGTCCAAACTTTACAAGTCAGGCAGTGAGTACAATCTGCCCACCTTCATGTCGCTCTACTCCCCGATAGAGAAATCGTCAACTACAACAACTACCACTGCCCCGTCCTCAACCTCCAAGCCACTTAAGAGTGCTGAGGAAGTGTACGAGGAGATGATGAGGAAGGCAGAGATGCTTCAGAAACAGCAGAAACAACAGCAGCAACAACAGCAGCAACATGGCAGGCATGGGCAGTACTATGACGAGGACATTAATGGAGATGGCTACGATGAAGAGTATGAATATGAACAAGAACAAACAGGATATGACAACGAGGCGGTAGAGACGGAAACAGATATTTATGAGGAGATTCGACAGACATCTCAGAACATAACCAAGATGCAGCAGGCCACTGATGAGCAGGTGGAGATCGAGATTGAAAGCACCTACCCAGACAAGCAGCTTTTGGACACAGGGTCAGCCTTCGCTAAGCTCCTGGAGCAAAGCAATGCATTGTTGACTCCAGGCACCAGCCCCACTCAGATCTCAGCACCCGTCTCCTTTGCTGAGACCGGAGGACGGATCCCAGATGTTCGAGTTACACAGCATTTCTCTGCAAAAGATGCACAAAAAGACAGGATCAAGAGCCAAGCCGGAAAGAATGGAATCACACCTACAGTGGCTGCCACCACGATTGCAGCTTATGGAGTTTATGCCAGAGATGCAGTAACTCTTTCGCAGACTAGTTCAAGCCATACTATGACGACCACTCAGTCTGGAATATATGGCCGACACACAGGAAGTCCTGCCACGTCATCAGCCACAGTCTCAAGTGTATGCAGTAAGATTGCAGAGATTACCCAAGCCTACAGTCAAAGAGAGGTGATAACCAGAAGGGTTGGGGAGACTAGGGGTGTCCAAGTGCGAGACAGCTCGACATCCTCTACTGAGAGAATTATTGAGCCACGTTCTCCCAAGTATACTACTTATTACCGGAGCACCAGTCCTCCTCTTTCTCCATCACCACCACCACAGAGTCCCACTCGATCACCTTCCAGAAGGTCCACAGCTGAGTTTTCCACACAGACTTTCAGCTCAGCGTTGCGAATGGAGTCAGGCTCTGGGCCCACGTCTCCAGTGACGGCTCAGGGAACCCAAACGTCACATCGATCAGTTTCGCCTCGGCTGTATCGACAGCAGTCTTCCCAGGATGCCCCATACTCCCCACCTCCAAGCCCAGCTAGGCCAATGACAGTCAACACTGCTACTTCCCCTCTGTCTTCACCCACACGATTTAGCCGTCAATCAACCTTCGATACGTATTCCCCATGTGGCAGCCCTCCAGACACACCACCATACCAACAGTCTCCTACGCGCAGCTTCTATCGAACACAAAGGGTGGAGAAGGTAAATGTTGGAACAAGTATGGTCACCACTGCCAGCACTTACACCAGGGGGTCCATGTCGATGGATAACATCTCCCTCTGTCGGATATCTACAGTCCCAGGCACTTCCAGGGTCGAGCAGGGCCATATGATCCAAGGTGGAAGTGTTGTGGATCTGAGAACAGTCTCCAAACCTGCTCCTATTATCATGACGGACCAAGGAATGGATCTCACGTCGCTGGCCACTGAAAGCAGGAAATACCACGGTGGATCAGAGGGCAGCAGACACTCAACAATTGTCCAGCCACTGATTATGAACTTGAACACCCAAGAGATCACCACACCAACCACTGTAAGTGTCACTGTGGCAGCTTCAATGTTTATGACCCAGCCCAAACAACCAATGGTTTATGGTGACCCACATCAAAACCGAGTGGATCTGGGCCAGGGCATGGGCTCGGCTGTATGTCTGTCCCAGAGCAAACCACAAATTTCACCTCCACACGACCCAACTATACCAAAAATTGATGCCAAACTGGAAGATCTCAGTGTCCAACAGAGAGAGTTACAAAAACAACAAGAGAAGCTGCAAAAGCAACAAGAGCTCCTAGAGCAGCAGCTGCAGCAACATCATCATATGCAACAACAACAGCAACAAGTATCAGCTCTGGCCAGGTACAACCTAACTGGCCAGATCTCACCTTTACTTAAAAAAGACTTGCTAGTTAGCCAAACTAGCACTGCCTCGGCTGTGGTCAGTGCTGTATCACCAGTCATTAACCCTGAGCTGTATGGCACTGGTCCTATTGAGCTGAAAGGGAAGCCCAGTCCACCTGGTATGATGCCTGGAGGCAAGTCGCCGCATAGCATGGTGGTACAGATGGACGGAGGGCCTGAGCAGGCCAGGGCAGTCACTCAGCTGGTGAAGGTAGAAGAAGGACAGGATGCTATGGATCAGGCAGGTGGACAAATTAAATCTGACAACCAACCAGCTTGTTGCGATGTTGTTTACCGGCTTCCATTTGGTGGAAGCTGTGTTGGTGGTTCTGAGAAAGAGGGCATAAGGCCTCCATCTGCTCCACCTCTCAGTTACGAGTCTGACAGTGAGAGACAACCTGAAAGGTACCATGAGTATCCAATGGATGGACGTAAGGCCTACACACTGCCTTTCCCTGGCAGGCTGCAGCCATCAATGTCTGATACAAACCTAGCGGAGGCTGGGCTACAGTCCTACCAGTCTAAACTAGAACCACAACTTCAAGCCACAGGAGAACTTGCCATGGATATCACTGCTATGAAGCAGGGTTATGGAGGTTATATGGGGATGCAGTATGGCTCCTATACAGATTTGCGGCATGGCGGAGACATCACAGCCCAAACACTGCCTATAAGGAGATATAATTCCCTTTCAAACATCAGCTCAGACTATGGCTATTCTGCTCGTGACATTGCTAGCTTCCAAGAAGCTAATTTGGCTCAGTACAGTGCTACAACCGCCAGGGAGATCAGCCGGATGTGTGCAGCACTTAATTCCATGGATCGCTATGGAAGCAATCCAGACTTGATGCAATTTGCCACTTTGGGGAGAGGAACTGGCCCCGGTGCCGCCAGACTTGTAGCTGGTCTTGGCATGAGACAACCCTTCCTCATTGGACTGGATGGGAAGCCGATCTCTCACAGTCAAGCACTGACCAACCTCATCAATGCCAGACAAGCCAGTCTCAGAGCCATGTACCCTGCTGCTATTAGGTCCTCTGATGGGATGATCTATTCTACCATTCAGACCCCAATCGCTTCCACCCTTCCCATCACCACCCAGCCAGCTTCTGTTCTTCGCCCATTGCTGAGGGGTGTCTACAGGCCATACCCCTCTGTCAACATGACACCTGTGCCTCTCTCCAGTTTGAGCCGACTGCCCATGAGCCCCAGGATGCCCTTAGGAGGACCAGGTCCAGTCCGTTACCCAGCACCAGGACTTCTCCAGACCACATCAGCCCCTGCCGCAACTGTGTCAGCAACATCAGCACCAGTAGGTGCTCCAATATCAGCTCCCATGACGACTGCAAGCTCTGCAGTTCAGGATGAACCAGTCTACCTTGGTAAAGGTGCCACACTGACATCTTCATCAGGAGAAGTCACATCAGTTGGAGGAACAATTACCATACCCACAGAGCCACAGCAGCAGCCAATTAACCTATCACAGGCACACCTGAACAGTCAACAACAACAACAACAACAAATGACAACTGCTCAGCAGTCCCAACAGCCTCCTCCAGCAGCCCATGCCTACCCACCCTCAGGTCCTTCACACACCCACGGATACACTCAACCTCCAGCAGGCCCCTCTGCCTCCTCCAGTGGTGTACCTCTTTCAGGGGGTCTTCCTCCCTTTCCCCCACCAGGAGCCATGCACAAGGAGGGTGAAACCGAGGCAGAGCGGCTGCATCGGCAGCAGGAGCAGCTTCTGCAGATGGAGAGGGAACGTGTGGAGCTGGAGAAACTGCGGCAGTTTCGCCTGCAGGAGGAGCTGGAGCGGGAGAGGATAGAGCTGAAACTGCACAGGGAGAAGGAGCAGATACTGGTGCAGAGGGAGTTACAGGAGCTGCAGAACATCAAGGAACAGGTAGAGGGAGAAACAGGAGGCCAAGCACAGAGTCTGATAGTTGGTGTCTTGTTTGATGTTTTGTGGTTGTTTTATTGTGCACTGGATTTTGGTGTGTGTTTAGCTGTTTTATTGTTTTTGTGTTGGTGCTACTTGTGTTGTATCCCACTGGGTTGTTTTCCTTTTATGTTATGTGGTTATGGTTTTCCAGTACTTTGGATTTGCTCTGCAAATTGCATTGTGCCCCAAAACAACTTAACGTATCTTATATCCAGTATGGTATATGCATGTCTTTCAATGCACGTCAACTGTCAGTTCCTCCATGAACAAACTTTGACAGTTTGTTTGACAGTTTTTAGAAAATGTTGTTAAAAGCCTCTTATTAGAGATAATACTAATGCTATTGTAACGACGGATGACTCCTACATGCATTCAAAGTTACAAAGTATAATGGTACAATCTGCATGCTGTGTTGCTATGTTGTGTATTCTATTGGACATTTCCTGTATATGAAATGTGCATGAATTTGCCTGTGTTGTATATATTTGTGATAGAAACTCATGATGCTCAGATTTAGTTTGTAAAGTGGTTTCATGTTCCATTTGTTGGTTTGATATATATATATGTGACAGAAAACTGGATTTCATTGTTGTAAAAAGTTTTACTATCTATAGCAAGTAAACATTTGAATTTATTGCCTCTCTCAGCTCCTAGCAGCCTTGTGAAGATGTTTTACTCATTAACAGAAAGGCTAACGTGATAATTTTCTTCTTTTTTGATAGAACAAGCAGTTGAAAATCTTTCAAGTTAACTCTGTTAAACAGGTGTGGAAGCCTTCCTTAATGAGAATGAACTAGAGGTGGAATGCTTAATATGCATCTCATAACCTACCAGTGTAGACAAATCTCCCTGTAACTCCTTATCTGCACCAGCCTGTCATTTATGCAAAACAAAGAAAATGCATTAAATATTTTCTTATGAGCATTATATGACTGGCAACCGCAATTACCAGCACATGCTGCACTTCATTTATGTTGCGCTTCCATTCTTGTTTTCCGCAGTATAAACAAGTTTGACTAACTTGGAACCATTTTCAAAACTAATCCATCGGCACAAGAACAACTTCATGTCATGTTCAGTTTCAGGAGTCTTGTGATTTGTTTTGCATTTTTGAGATTTGCTCATCTTGTTTACAAATGATGTCCAAATGTCAACAAACTTGTCCTCTTGTGTTTTTACTGTCTTTCTCTCTCTGTGTCTCTCATCTTGTCTTTTCTCCATCCTTTATTTTTTCTCATTTGTTTATTTCTCCTCCTCTCAACCCATCACCTCTCACCTCTCACATGCTCTTCTGTTGTTCTTGTTTTGGCCCATGTGTGCTTCTTCCTGTTCCCCCTGTCCACCCAAACCCTTCAGGTTCTGCAGCAGCAACAACACGAACGAGAGAAGCAGCTTGTTCTCCAGAGGGAGCAGCTGGCCCAGCAGAAGTCGCAGCTTGACCAGATTCAGTCCTTGCAGCAGCAGCTCCAGCAGCAGCTTGAGGAGCAGAAGCGACAGAAAACAGCTGCTGCAGTTCAGGGCATCCAGGTGAGTTGAGCATAGACTCTAGGAGATGGATTAAAAGTAGTGTGACACCCTCTGGTATTGATTAATCAGGCTCATATAGGTCTGTGCATATTTTCATTTGTCCAAGTCATAGTATCTCAAAATAGTTTAAATCAAAAGCAACTGGACTTGGTTATTTGTCTGGGAAGACGATTCACCTCTCATCCAAGAGGCTTCATCAGTTCATGTACGCATCTGACCAGGCTGGGACTGGTCCAACTTTCTGGTGTGGAGACCCAGGTATTCAACCTCTTGAGAGGTGAAACATCTTCCCAGACAAATAACCAAGTCCAGTTGCTTTCGATTTAAACTCTTTTGAGACAGGCTCATATACTGTATGCCTCCTCTACATATTAAAATAGATGCATACATTACCATCCTTTACACTTGTATGTATGGTACAGTAAGCATGCGTTCACCAGAGGGCATGAACAAGCTGGTCCCACATGGACCTCCTACTTTTTCTTTGCTGCCGTCCAATACTGTAGCTCATGTGGAGAGAGGAAGAATCACAATCATTGATGGATGTGTTGGTTGGGACTTGCATCACCTAATAACCTTTTGCCAACAGCTGGATGCGAACGGGCAGCCCCTACACCCCTATGCTGACGGCCAGATGGGCTCTCGCTCCCTCCCCAACTCCTCGTCAGAGATGTGTCTAAGGAGCCAGGAGGAGCACATGGAGCCCAGGAGCAACATGAGGAAACACAGCTCCATGACCAGGCTGAGCAGGGACAGCTTGGAAGGTGATGGTGTGGTGTTCTACGGCTCCCCCCGCAGGATTGTGGACAGCTGTGTGCAGACCGACGATGAAGACGGGGAGGAGAGGTAAACGCGTGTGTGCTTGTGTGTGTTTTGTTTTTAATCAAGCTAAAATCTTTTTATTTACTTCATTTTTTCAGCATTTAAAAAACAAGACGTCAGATGAGCTGTATGTGCAGCCTTTATGAATAATGTATAAACAATTTCACACAGAGTAAAGACATAATATTTCAGTTTTGTTCAACATGAATATGATACTGTTTCCAGTGCTGGTTCAAACATTTCTGTGTCTCTACACAATCACATGAATAGTCAGACTGAAAGGGTCACTTCTAATCTTGTTGTTCGTATGTGTCAATTTTTGTACATTTTCCAGTTTTACTGAATTTTTAAAACCTAAAACATTACGGATGAAGCACATAGTTCACAGGAAATTTAAAATAATGAAAAATATGCTGATGAATGAATATAAAAGTGAGATGTGACCATCAGTAATATCTCTTTAAATGAACTTTTTGGAGATACACTGAAAGATGACCATCATTTTCAGTGAAACTGACATCACAAAAACATCAAGAAAACAATCAAAGTTTCCTAATAAAAACACTGAAATTCAGGAACATTATGATTTAAAACACTAAAAAGCACTTTTCTAAACTCTCCTGATATTTTCAGGAGAGTTTCAGAATCAATATTTTAAGTGGGTTGTAGTTTACTCCATGAGATGTACAACATACTGGAACTCTTGTCTCTACATGCTCAGCTTTTATTTATTAATATTATTATTTATTAATAATACAGTGTCTAATCTCAGTGGTGAAGAGTTTGTTTTCACTTCTTCTTATTTTCTTTGACCACAGTCAGTGTAATGAGCTGCAGCTTCAGCCTTTAACCTTCACAAACAAATTATGTGTTTCATTTCGGTCTTTGCCATGTGCAAATATTAATGATGTATGAACTGAATTATATTGCCTTCAAATTACTAAAAAGAAACTGCAGTATTGTGTGTGTGTGCAAATTGGTTCAAGCAAAAACCTTTCTACTGTAGAAATGTAGTAGTGCAGTAATATAAAGCTTTGCTTCTTATTTTGTACAGGTACATGATGCGTCACCGCACAAGGAGGCGTGGTCGCAGCGTTGACTGCTCCGTGCAGACAGATGATGACGAAGACAAGGCCGAGGCGGAGCACCCGGTCCGACGGAGACGTTCCCGCTTCTCCCGTCACACTGAGTCAAGCGCCGCCAGCAGCAGCGCCGCCACCAGCACAGCGACCTCAACTTCTGACACGAAGACCGACACGCCCAAGATGGTGTCCTCCAGTATCGCTGTCCAGACCATCAGGGAAATGTCCTGCCAGACGGAGGTGGAGCACCTGGGAAGAGTCTCCCCAGCAATCCATGTGACGGTTCCCGACCCAAACAAAGTAGAGATTGTGCACTACATCTCTGGACCTGAGCGGACCCAGAAAGGACAGTCTCTAGCATGCCAAACTGACCCAGAGGCCCAGTCACAGGGTGTTGTAGCTCCTCAGCTCAGTGTACCAACCACCGTCAGTCCATATTCTTCCTCTACCAGTACTGGGACACAACAGTCCAGCTCTTCCGACCTTCTGATGCAGCAGCGCCAGCAGCAGCACATTGCTGCCAACGCAGCCAAGTTTGAGCGTCGTCGCCCTGACCCACTCGACATCAACTACCAGCCTCACAACCACCTGCACAACGAGTCCATCTCCAGCATCATCCGCCAGCAGCAGACCGCCCCCAAATCCCCACAGGTCCTCTACTCCCCCGTGTCCCCAGTGTCCCCCCACCGCCTGCTGGAGACCTCTCTGTCCAGCGAGCGGCTGAACAAGGCCCATGTCACCCCACAGCAGAAGTCCTACACGGCGGAGTCCCCCCAGCGACACCCGTCTGTGCCCAGACCCATCAAGAGCACCCAGAGGTCGATGTCAGACCCCAAGCCCCTCAGCCCCACCACAGACGAGCACACCAAGGCCCGGCTGTCCCTGTATCAACAACAAGCGCTCCAGAGCCAGGTAAAGTTCAACGGCAACGTGCCAGTGTCAGCTCACACTGAAAGATCAGGTCAAGGAGGTTGGTTACTAAATTGGTTTGCAGAGTCATCCATCTGACACACACATTCAACACACATCACTGACAATTATGCTCACAAGTTAAATAAAAAAGTATGACTTATGCAGTATGCAGTGTGTAATCACAACTGCTGCTGGAGCAAAGCTCTTTACACCACTTTGGACAAATTAATAATATACAAACATACAACAGTATGACGTGTAATTGCACCTGTTGATATTGCAGAGAATAAAAGTATGAGATGGTGGAGTAACTGGTGGATTATGGAGTAACAAATTATGTCATGTTGTGTGTTTCATAGTCAGCACAGTACAACAACAGAATCACATTCACATGAATTCACTCACTCGATATCTTTGCCCTACACAATAGTGTGATAGTTTTTCATCACTTTTATTGTTGTTAGGTTGAATCAACACTCATAAATAGTCAACAGCCTCCACGTAACGATTCCTTTCATTCCACATCGACCCCATATTTATCAGCTGTGAATGTTTGATGAAGCTGTAATGACTTATTCCCCTTGTTGTGGCTTTTTTCAGCTCTTTTGCTTTCTGCATCGTTCAAGGTGCACGCACACTTTATGAAATTGACCCCCAAAGCCCCATTTGAAAAGAGTGACAGTTGCTCCTATGAAACAATAGCTCCCAGGAAAGTGAAATACAAAGTGAAATCCTCTATTTAGCTTTAGTATAGACACCTATTTAAAGATTGTCCATTTTACTTCCTTTAGATTTATGATGGTACAGTCATGTGCAAAATTAAAGTCTATGCGTAACCATTACAGTATGTACATCTACTGTATATAGTATTTACCCCAGTATCAATAACAACTCCAGTGCCTTTATTGGCTCCATTAAGCACGTGGCACTTGTTACAGATCACATGATGCAGGACAAACTCTCACATTGAAGATGTTAGCAACAAAAATCTTTATTTAGAGTGCCAACCTAAGGTTAAATAGCAGCAGATTATGACATTATAACACTGTGAATTCGAATAAAAATCTTGTCACACTGGGAACTCTTAGGTCGTGAGATATTAACTGGACTGGAATTATTGCAAAAAAGCAACATCACTAATACAAGAAATGTGTCAAGTAGTAGAAGAAATAAAGAGAAACAAGTTCTAAAATGTCTTTCCAATAAAACGTATGTTTATGAACAGATTTATTCTGAAAACCTGAAAACCTGCAATTTGTCAAAGTGCTGATGTACTGTATTACAGGTGCATAGGATTTGAGTCAATCTATTGATAAGTCTCCTCCTATCATTAGCTGCTGCGTTGTGCCTGCAGTGTATGGAGGGTACAGTAAATGATATGACACTGAGCGCTTTGATACGTGACAGTTCAATGACTAAAGAGATTTTCAGATGTATTTTCTCACCTTTCCCCATCAATATTGAGTTTATGTGAATGCTGTGATGAATAACCTGCTGTTGGTATAGATTTTCACACTGTACAGTATTTTCTCTCGTGATGATGAAAAGTGTCAGCAGTACGTTTTCACTGCACACATGCTCGGATTATAAGATTAATAAGTTCAAATGGGGATTTCTTAATGTGTTATTTTTTGTCGCCTCCCCCACACACAAAGACTGACATGATTAACAGAACATGACATAGTGTGCAACATATTTACAAGTTCCAAATGATTCTATGACGTGTTTGCTGAGGGAGTGGAGGACAGTGTTTACACATATTTAATAAAACAAGGATGAACTCAAATTAATTCCTACGTTCATGTCACTCATGATATTGATTAGCACCAGAAAAACATTGACTCATCTGATGAACAAGACACAAGAGCTTGGCTGGTGTTAACAGTAGAGGAGGCAGCCCACACACAGTCACTCTCATATTAGCTCAATATTGTGCACTCAGAAAATGCAGTTCAAAAATTAGTCAGTCTTCTCCTCCTTCCTCAGGGTTTGCAGACACACTAGGTTTAGTGAAGTTTAAAAGCTCACAATAACCTTTGGGAACAAGCTGGAGGCTGCTGCATGTGATCATAACCCATATGTAAACTTAAAAATAACGTGCGAGTGGTTGTACTCCATTTTGTCTCAAGAGCAGCTTAAAATCAACAAGACGTGGACTCAACAAGGTCTTCATGTCATTCTTTATTTGCTCTATTCCATATAGACTCAAAAGCATGTACATCATATGGGCCCCAAGTGCATGGTGTCACCCTCCTAATCCTGACTAACTACTGTAACTTGCACTGAAAAGAATTGTTAAATACTGTATTACAAGTTTTATGTTGTTGAAATTCACCAGAGTTCAGTTTGAAGTGGGTCAAGGGTCTTTAAACCAGGGGTGTCAAGCCCATTTTAGTCCAGGGGCCACATACAGCACAATTTGATCTGAAATAATAGCATGATAATTTATAAATAAAAATAACTTTTCCCTTTGTTTTAATGTTGATATGTTTACAGTTAATGAGTTATCCTTTTACAAAACATATTATTAACAGCTTGAATCTTCTTGATAAAAAAAATATGTGCAATTAGAACAATATTATGCCTATTCTGTCTTGTATGTAATTTTTACACCTGAGGGCCGAATAGGACCCTCTGCCAGGTCGGTTTTGGCCCACGAGCTGCACATTTGACACCCCTGCTTTAGAGCATCCTGATTGGTTTGGTCAGTCCCTTGCATCCTTCAAATTATAAAAAAAAAGTCTAAAATGACAACTAACTGTATAAAATTGTATAGAGTTGTAAAAGTGTGTAAAAATATACTTATTCATATCTTGGGGCTGAGAGTTGTGTTTAACTTAGAGTTGTTCTGACCCTTGGCCAGTATTTGCTCTGATCTGATACCATGTGATTTGATGATAAACCTGTGACTTTATCATTTTTCACTGCTCTAAAAGGCTTTAATTTGAATGGGTGGCTTTGTTTGAACAACTAGTGTACAGGTTCAGGTTACTGAGGTTATCTGTACCCTTAGATTTTGTTTGCTTTTTAGAGTAGAATAAGTAAAAAGCATCCACTCCGACACCATGTAAAGCATCCAAAATTTAAACTATAAAACTTAATTAGTAGGCTATTCATTGCCAATAAAAACATCTATAACCAAACCCCAAAATAAAACAATCCAACAGTTATAGTATATAAAATTTGCAATTTTTACACCTTCCTTACCAGTGTAATTGCAGCTGGAATTCATTTTAGGACAAACAACCTCTTTTCATAGGTTTAAAAAAAAAATTGATTACAAAATAAATATTTGATGGCGTTGATTGTATCTATTCATGTTTTAGGGTTTAAATGAGATATGTCACAGGGAAAATTACAGCAACATTATCTCCCCCTAAAAGGGTCAGTTTTAAACAACCGTTACATTTGTTTTTATTGTAATGGTACCATGTCAGTACTTTCAGTATCGGCCGTTCAAGTATCAGAATATCTCTATTTAAAACACCAACCACTTAAACACAAAATCCATACAGAAACAACTCAATAAAAAATTAACCAACAACTGATTAAAGTGCTGCACCATAACTGTCACTAATTGTGATGTTCTTGTATGTCTTCTAACACAAACTCCACCCTTGTTTCCTGTCGTCCTTGTCTCTGTCTACATGTGTCTCCTTTGTCTCTCGTGTATATCCCTGTCATTGTGTCCTCTCCTCGTTTTTTTTCTGTCCTCTGACACTTTTCTCTGTGTGAGTTTTCCTCTCTCCTCTTTCTTCTGTTCCGTTCATTACATCCTCTCAATGTTACCCCACAAACCATGGTTTCTCTTTTTCTCATTTTATTTCTTATTTCACTTCTTTCCTACATCTGTCTGCCCTCTCTCTATGTTTCTCATCCTTTGTCCATGTTTATTCTCTTCATCCCCCCATCTCTTTAATCCTATCTCCTTATTCATCTGTATCTTGTCTCTTGCCCTCCTATGATCCCTTCTGTCTACACAAATATCTCTCTTCACCCTATCCTCCACCATTCACTTTCTTTTGCTCACTCTCTTCACTCCTCTGTTCTTCTGTTTTACCTCCAATCCCTCTCTCTCCATGCTTCTGTCTTCTCTCCCATCCCTCCCTGCCTGTCTCTCTCTCTCTCTCTCCAGCTGGCAGCACTACAGCAGAGCTCGCTGCTTCGTAAGGTCAAGCGAACCCTGCCCAGCCCTCCTCCGGAGGAGACTACTGCATCAGCTCATCTGCCCATGATGACACCTGCCCTTCAACAGGTCTACCTGCCCTCCGTGCCCAGCCTCAAGCCCAGCTCCCGGTCCGGCCTGGCAGCTAAAGCCAGCCTCCTCAAAGACCTCACCCACGAGCTGAAGGCCGTGGAGCAAGAGTCAACCAAGCTGAGAAAGCAGCAAGCTGAACTGGAGGAAGAAGAGAAGGAGATTGATGCTAAACTGAGATACCTAGAGCTGGGGATCCACCAGCGGAAAGAGACACTGGTTAAGGAGCGTGAGAGGAGGGATATTGCCTACCTTAGGTGTATGGGGGACACAAGGGACTATATGTCTGATAGTGAGTTGAATAACTTACGTTTGGCAGCAGCAGCTGCATCACATGAGACCAACGGGCTCCTGACAACGAGGCCAAGCACTGCCCCACTCAGCCAGTTCACCAGTGACCTCAACACAGCAGCCCAGTACCCACCCACCTCATCCTTCCTGTCCTGTCAGTACCCCCAGAGCCAGCCAGCAGCACCCGCTCAACAGTCCAGTGTGCCGTACCAGACCTCAACATTTAACCAACCCCCCTATCCGACAGTGTCTCAGTCCCAGGCACTGCCTCAGCCCACACCCCTCCAGAGCCACATCCCCCCTCCGGGACCTTCTTATCAGTCTCAGACCTCCTATCCTTCCCACACCTACCCTCCAACCCAGCCCCCATACCCCCAGACAGACATGGGGTTACCAGCTGCACCTCAGCCTCAGCCCCAGCCGGGGCATACAGGTTTTGGGCCTGCGCCACCTGGTCAGCCCCCATACCCCACCCACAGCTCACCTTATCCTAGCGCTGTGTCCTCCTACCCCAGCCAGACCACCCCATACCCTGGGCAGCCCCAAGCTGATATCCTGACTGTTCATCCCGGAAGACCAAGGCAGACTTCGCTCGCCGATCTGGAGCATAAGATGCCCACCAACTACGAGACGATCAGCAACCCCACGGTTGTGGTTACCACCACGGCCCAGGACGCCACCTATTCCAGTGGAGCGCCCTCTTATGGTCAGTACACTGGAACAACAACCATGGCCAGCTCCTATGCCCCTTACGGCTCAGCACCAGTGTCCAGCAGCTACGGTGGGTACTCTACCATGCCTCCCAGCACTTATGGCCAGTATACGTCAACATCAGCTAGCTCTTATGGTCAGTATACTACAACCACTGCTAATACTTATGGCTACACCACCACCACAGCCAGCTCTTACGGACAGTACACGTCTACGGTCTCCAACGCCTACGGGCACTCAGTGGACAGTCCCTCTACCTACAGCACAGCAGACGGGATGTACGGGGCTCCTGGCTTAGAGCAAAACATCCCACGGAACTACATGATGATCGACGATGTTAGTGAGCTGACGGCAAAAGACGGGCTGGGCACGACAACAGTGGACATGATGCATCATGGCAGCAGTGGGCGTTACCCGGGCGACATCCACGGCCACAGCAGCACCATTGGCAGCACGACGCGTGGGGGAAGTGGCAGCTCCTCGTACGGCAGGGCACCCGAGGAGGAAGCAGCGATGCAGGAAGAGCTGTACGACCACCACGGCAGGGGTAAGAGCAGCTACAGGCACGGACCTCTAGGGGGCAGCAGCAGCAGCGTGAGCGCTAGCATGGGTGGGGGATCCTCCTATTACTATGACTACGACTACAAACATGGCAGCATCCGCTCCGGGGTACAGAAACCTTCGGCGTCCTCCAGAAGCCTTCTGGCTCCTGCTGTTATGTCCTCCAAGCGCAGCAAGCACCGCAAACTGGGGAGCATGGAGCAAAAAATCTCCAAGTTTTCCCCCATCGAAGAGGCTCGGGATGTGGAGGCAGACCTGGCCTCCTACTCCTCAGCTACCGGTGGGGCTTACTCCGCCGCCAACATCCGAGGGCGCCAGCTGATCGAGGATTACGGCTTCAAGAGGAGCACCTATGACGCCAGCGGCACCTCTCATGGTAGTCGATACTACGGTTCAATGGTGGAAGAGGATGATCGCATCTACTATTCCTCCACTGGCCGCTCCCGTTCCACCGGCTATGGCATGGACAAGATCTCAGCCCGGGACTATTCCGGGTACCGCAGCCGGTCCTACGAGAGGGACGATCGCTCCTACCGGTCTGGCTACAGCCAGGGGCGTCACCCGACACGGCAGTACTCTGAAGAGGAGAGTCCACTCAGTCCCCTGGGAAGGTTCATGGGTTCTGGCCGATCATCGAGCTTAGGTCACGACCCGTACGACAGTCGCAGCAGTAGATATCATTACTATTATGGCCAATACGGTTCCAGCCACTCGCTGCCAGACGTACAAGACCACATACGGGACCTCCCCCGGACACACGTCTACAAATCGGATGATACATACATTATAGACGATTATCATTGTGCTGTGTCAGACAGCGAAGGTAATTGTGGGAGCTCATTGCCCACACAGTCTCACTACCTACTACTGCCCCCACCGTTTATCTAAACGTCCCCCACCCACCCAGAGGCTAGGCTTAGCAAAGAGAAAGAGAAAGAACCAGAGAGACAGAGATAGCCGTTGCATGCTGATGTTTTCTACCTCCTGAGTCACTTGGAGCTCTCTTATGAGTGGACTGCTGTCTATCTGTCTGCCTTGCCTGTCCGTCCCTCCGCCTGTCCGTCCAGTCGCCTGTCTGTCCAGTATTCGCATGGTTCTTCAGCGTGGTCGTTTTCTTCGTTCGCTACACTCTGATTCACTTGAAAGGTCTTCTCTGCACGACACAGATGCATTGTGTTTCCTTTACAGGGTTTCATCTTTGATTGTCTCTGGCATTGATTTGTTTAAATGTGTTTTTGATTTATGAATTTTTTGTCTACACTGCAAAACAGGCCCTGACAATCAGCTCCATAATCAAGCTTTGTTTTAAAAAGTCATTGTTTCATGGCAATAATTAAACTATACATTGGCATCATTATGGCATTAAGAACATAAACCGAGGAAGAGGGCAGCTGTTTAAAGGATGTCTTTCTTCTTTGTTATTTTAAAGTGAAAAATATGGGAACAAAATACAGTAGAAACAGCTGTAGTATGGGCAGTTTTGCAGTGTTTGTTTTATCCTGTTTATGGCGTCTTGTAATGTGTGCAGCTGACGTCAGGTGTAATCTGCATGGATGTAAAACTTTTATTTTTATTTTCTGTCCTTCTTTCTGTGTCTTCTCCCTCCTTTTCTTTTCTTTTGCATGCGGTCGGTCTTCTTCTTCCTGCCACCTTCCTTCTCTCAGCCTGCATGCCGCTGTCTCCAAACGACATGGAGATTGACTGTGATCTGCTCTCGGTTTCCAAAGCCTACCATCTGGGCCAGGAGGAAACTGACTGGTTTGAGAAGCCACGCTCCAGTTCGCGGCACTATGGCAGCCACTCGTCTGGGAGAAGCCGGCACGGCGTCAAACATACCTACCATGATTATGATGAGCCTCCCGAGGAGGACCTGTGGCCTCAGGACGAATACAGTCACGGAGGGCGTCACTCCTCATCTCGTGACCACCGACACCACGGCAGTTCTGGCCGTCACTCGTCCTCGTCACGTCACTCAGATGAGCAGAGGTCCTCGAGGTCCTCCAAGGGGCACCCTAAGGACCCGTCAATGAGACACGACCCTTCAGGGCGGTCTTCGTCTACGGGAAGGCGCGGCGACTCAAGGTCTGGAGCCTACCACTCTTCAGAATACTCGCGGGATCCATCCGGGCACCACCACAGCCAACGCTCCTCCAGACAGGGGGATCCACACCGGTCCTCACGCAGCAAATCCCAGCAGCCTGTTGACATGCAGGGACAACCTCCCGGTACATTCACAACACTTCCACAGCTGCCGTATGCATTCACATTCATTTAGACGTTAACCTTAAAGTAGCACAAATACAATAGAAATTGCAATAAAAAACTGACATAAGCAAGAAGTAGGTCCAGGGGAGCCATAACTATCTGCACACAAAATATAGCCACCGGTCTAGTGCCTGTGGAGCAAATGCAGAATTTCTTTTTCTTATGAGATGAGCCGGCCCGACGCTCAGCCCCACCTCCTGAACGGCACGCTATGTAGAGGACGATGATGTTTATGTCTGATATGCTGCACCACTGGCCCCATCTAGTGGCCGAACAAAGAATTGGAATTTGCGATAGTGCTACTTTAAAGGGATAATTCAACATTTTGGCAAATTTGCCCATTGCCATAATCCCTATAGTTTTAGGAGTAAGTTCATTACCTTTCTTTGTCCGTGCAAGCCATTTTTAGATCGGCGGAGCAGAACTGCAAGCTGCTCAGAGCTATGCTACGGAGGCTCATGGGATTTCTTCATCAAACTCATTAAATACACAATCCAACAACTCCAAAACGCTCTCATGACAAGTTGTGAATTGCACATTCACCATTCTTACGGAATATTACGAGACAGACGTCGAGGCAAATGCAAAGACTGCTTGCCCTTCAGATGTTTTGCATGAATTTACCTCGAAAACAATCTGTCTCCTAACATTCCGTTATTATCTCATAGCATGGTTGAATGTGCAGGTCACAACTTGTCCACAAGAGCGTTTTGGAGTTGTTGGATTGCGTATCTGATGCTTTTTTACTACTATGACTATAGGGATTATGGCAATGGGCCAATTTACCAATTTGTAACCTGACAAGTTACATATTTCTAATTCTAGAGAACTTTATCTTCTAATGTTGCCCCATTATTAAAATACTTTTACTCAAATATTAGAAAACCCCTTTTATTACATTACACTGCACTGTTACTGGATTTTACTTAACAGCTTCTGCACCACATTTAGTCTCATTGAAACATACTGAATTCGGTGACAAATTAATGCAATGTAAACTTAAGTTTTCAAAACTGTGTTAAACCCTCAGTTTATCCGTAATAAGTAGTGATAAGTGGATAATTTTCTCTTTCTCCATGTGTCTCTTATTTATGTCTGAGGCAGAAACATTTCATATCCCTTGTTGTTCAAACTGAGTTTGATGCGTTTACTATGTGCTGTAGCCTCAGGGATTTGCAGTTTTTAATTAACTATATCAAGAGTAATTTTTTAGAGGGAAATGTTTTCTCCCAGGCGACACTGTGGCTGTGAACTCATTAAATCACTGGTTTGATCTTTGCTCACAACATTAGTTACGTGTTTTTCTCTCTTTTATTTTTGCTCCTTCCGTCACTCGCATTTGTATAGAATCTAATAAAAACACAAAATATATTAATATCTTATAATAATAAACACTCTTAAATAAAAAAAACCCGTTCCTTCATCAGTGGAGTAAACAGAACTTTCTCAGAGGCAGAAATAATCTGATTGGATTTTAGGATCTTATCAGACTTCTGCTTTTCTTCTACTCATATTCTGTTTTGTTTTATTGTATCTGTGTTTAAATGTGAAGCTCATTTTTTTCTGCATTTTATCTTTTCTAGATAAGATGAAACAATTTTAATGGCCAGACAATTCATTAAATAAAAAAATTCTACCATCAATTTCTCCGTTCAGGCTCCTCAAGGTCTGGCAGCAGCTCTGGCCGGGTTCAGGGCCCAGCTGGTGGACCTCCAGGATCAGGGCGACAGGGCGGTCCAGGCTCCCAGACAGACGGGGGTCCAGGACAGAGGACACAGCTCCAACAACAAGCCCAGACATCAGCAGCCAGGCCAGGGCAGCCTGGTGCCACAGCGACCACCGGCCCTCAGCAACAGACCCCGACCCAGGGTCAAGGCATGGGCATGGGCATGGGTATGGGGCAGGGCCAGGCCAAGCCAGGACAGATGGGACCAGCGGGTGGACCCATGGGGCAGGCGAGGCAGACAGGCCCGGCTGGAACCACACCAGTGACCATGGTGAGTGCAGAGAAAGAGTATGGTCCGATCATGATATAAAGGAAGCACACACACATAACTGTGGTAAAATATGACTTAAATTCAAGTGGCAGATGTTCAGTCAGATGTTTACAGAAGTTCTGGAGAACTGGATTTTAAAAAAGTATCAAAAGTTCAGTTTTTAACTGAGTTACTACAGATGATACAAAGACTTAGACATGGACACAAAAGCAGAATGAATCAATGAAAAGCCATTCAGCAAACTTTTCATACTAAATACATCTTCTTCTAACTTTCATTTCTTTGTTGGAGTCAATAGTTTTTACTCAAGGAGAGTACACACACTTGAGAATCATGTACTAAATTACAGTGCTAAATAGAATGTTCTTTGCTACTGTCGACTCCTGCAGATGAAGGAGTGCTAGGAGGCTGAAAGACCATTTTTAATTGTGGTTTTTGCTATGAAAACATTATAACGAGCTTGTTTCCTTCATTTCACGACTGAACTGCCTTTTGATGTCTTGTCGACTTGATGAAACAAACTTCCACCCTCCAACCACGCTCACAGGCATTAGAGCTGCTGCGTCTCCTCCCAGTTCGTTTGGGCTGGTAGAGCTGTGCTGTGCCTCTGTTGGCAGACCTTATCTAACACTGTGATTAGCACAGAGGCAGTTGATAACTCAACTGAGCTGATTCACTGTCTGCTCGACTCACAGAGAAATTGGCACTCAAAATGTCTGCCTGCAAAAATCTATCCCACCCTGCATTTACTCTACAAACATAAATCCATGAAAATCCACTTAGTATTGAAGAATAAAAAATCTACTTTAAACATTTAAAATGGAAATTCACATAGTTCAGCAATTCAAGTTAATTCTGTCTGTGTTGCCACTGAAGTTCACAAAGCCACTGTCACCGCATCTATAATGAACCTCCCAGAATTATTCACAATGGCCTGCTCTCACTGCTGAGAGCCGACTGGTGGTGATTTTCACCCTGCTGCATTGTTGTGCTATCAGTGTGAAAGCAAACTGAAATAATTCATATGGTCTGATATGAGAATGATGGTAAAAGCTCTGCAGTGGAACGGCTCTGACAGGAAGCTATAAACACTAAATAGAATTTGTCACATGATTATTATTCAGGCCGCAAACTCATTCACTTCCACTGCTGCATACAGGCCATTTTGTAATTAAAAGCATTGATTAAGTTGCTGTAAATAATGAAATGCCGCTTGCTGCATCGTAATGCATCAGCCCTGGTTTCTGCAGCTGAACTGGAGTCAACTGGACACAAACAGAGCATTACAGAGTATGTGGCATCAGTCCAACGTATGTCAAGTTACGTTTATTTAGAGCCAGAGAGACACAAAGAGCTCGACACAGAACACAAGACACGGAGGAAGAGATGGACGACATTTCCTGTGTTTGTGCTATTGACTGACTGTCTCAGTGATGGTATCAGCAGAGTCCGGTCTGCATCTGTGCTCAAGCTGCTGTGGTTTAGTTTTCAGAAACACAGCAACACCAGAGCTTTCAAACTGCTCACAGTGACTCAGCAGAGACAAGATGTCCAAACCGGTTCACTCGGACAGAGACAAGCGACGACTACTGGTTATTAAAAATATGTTGAAAACAAATCACTTACACGTATGTATAGTGAGTACAGTTTAAAAATCTGGGTCGCAAATTTAACTGATACTGTAGCAACAGTCTATGCTAGAAACAAAGATTGATTGAAGTGTGCACAAATGATGGAAATCACTGTTTTCATGAATGAGTAATTTATAGGAACAACAGTGATAAAGATTAAAAAAGAAAAAGATTTGCAGCTCCTGTCTTGTCTCAAGATTGTATCATTGTTTATTTGTCAAACCAGTTAGCTGTGAAGCTCCAGTGTTTCTATATGATCAGTAATAGTTCCCTGTGGTCCATTGTTTAATGGCCCATTTGTTGTTGTTGTTATTGAGAATATATTTGCAGTGGTGAGATCCTGATCTGTGACATTAGATTGGTCACCAACTACTCTTTTAGGAAAACAAATCAGATTCAGTTTTCATAGTAAACAGTGTTGTGACGTCCGGCAGCTGCTCCTCCTGCCTGATCTCCTCAGTCCTCTGATTGACAGTTGGCTGTGTTGACGATGCTGTAACTCGTCATCCAGTCACTCGTCACTCATATCATCCAGTCTGTTGTCACAACACAACACAAAAGGCAAGTGGCTTCCTGTCTCCCTCCATCTGTCTCTCCACCTCTTATCTCTGTTTCCTTTCTCTTCATCTCTCTCTCTCACCTGGCATCAGGAGCCGTTTCTCCTCCAGTGTTGAACGGAGGGTAAACGCTGAAATGTTTGAGTTTGGAGATGATGAAGAGCTTCACATGACTTTTGACTCTGAGGCTGTTTCCTCTCTCTCTCTATCTCCCTCCCTCCCTGCAGGCCAAGATCGACACACCTCAACCAGCAACAGCTATTGGAGCGAAGGCAGCGCCTGTCATGGCTTCAAAAGCAGCCCAGCCCCCACTCACAGGCATAGGTACAGTAAACACACATCACACACACACACTGTCACCACTCCCACGCCGTCTTGCCAGCTGTGGCACACTGTGTCTGTGTTATGTAATTTCTGTGTGCTGTCTCGTCTAATCTGAGATTAATGTGAAGATAATCCCACAGTGGAAACCACAAGAGGGGGTTTCACGTAATGGCACCAGATCAGCTGAGTGTGCCAAGTCCCCATGCTGAGAGTTGGTCAGTTAGTTAATGTGATATTCAGTCATTCATTTAATTTATTGAGCTGGTGAACAGGAAGTGTGAAGGTCATATTCATTTTAACTGGTCCCAGATGCTCACCTGTGTTCAGCATTGAATTTAAATTACATTGCGGTTTAAAATATAAATACAAATTTCACATTCATTTCTTCAAATTTCAACAAGTATTTTTCTGTGGAGTTGTTATCTTCTGGTGATTTAAATTTCTTCTTGACAAGTATAACACTCTCAAATCATCTGATGTGACTATTCAATGGATAATTGCTGGATTCTGTCTTGATACTTTACTAAATCTCTCTGTTGGACAAAAGAAACAACTACAATGTGTCAGTCAAGTTGTTGTTAGATGATTAGATTTTTTAAAGAATGTTTTCAAAAACACTGACATTGAACTGAAGAATTGTCCAGTGTCAGCTTCCTTTTTGATGGGATTTACCTAGTTTAACTGTAGGATGAGACATTTTCAGACATAAAACACACAGCAGCACTTGACACAAATGATGTCATCATAGAAAACAAGAAAATATGTGCACTGTCAGATGCAATTTACTGAGCCCTCATCTCCTCTGGATCCTTCTGTCTCCAGGCTCCAAGGCTGCTCCTAGACCAGGAGGCATTGGCAGTGCTGCAGCAGGTCAGCCGGGCATGGAGGGCGACAGCATCATGTCTAAGATCCTGCCTGGAGCAGCCGCTGAACAGGCTGGCAAACTGGGAGAAGGTACACTGGATAGGCAGCTATTGCTGTTCATTTTTATTATTCGTTCATCACTTATTACTTACAATAAATTTTGGACACAAATATACCCTGATTATCGGATGGCCTGGCCCTTTCCAAGCGTAATTTTATTTAAAAACAATGATATACTTTGAAAACAGCCAGATTTATGATGGTCTTTTTGAGCTCACCTCCTCCGTACATCACATTCTCTGTCTCCATATTTCCTACTGTAGCTGACTGGGAGTTGTTTGACGACCATCACCATGATCTTTAAGTTCATCAACGCCTTTTCTCGCTTATTTGTTAAGTTGCTGCATTTGAGCAGCTTTGGGTGGGTCACTGTGTCCCTTCATGTTTCAGGCCCCCTGGCACTGTTTTGATTGATGGCTGTGGTCATAAAGGACAAGTTCAGGTTACTGGTGTGAGGCGCCACCTGCTGTTGTGGATGTGTATTTTTGTTAAAGGTCCAGACCATGGATAGATGACCTCACTATTTCCGACAAATATAAATAGGAAACACATTCAATTGTAATCGGGTCAATATGAGAACCTGTTGTGGGATTAGTGAACTGACCTACTTGGCTCTGGCCCTCACACTTAACGTCTGTTTATCCTTCTTCTTCCCTCAGCTATCTCCGGTTTTGGCAAGAAGTTCACCTCCTTCTTCTGAGGTGCAAATACTAAGGTTTGTATTCTCCTCTGTTCCTCTCTCCTGTGTCAAGCTGTGTTGAAAGTCAACACTGAGAACAGAGTTTGGACCTGGAGGGTGATTAATGTTCCAGCAAAGGTCAGAGCTGAGGTACTTACAATGAAAACCACCTCAATCAAGCTGTTTGTAATTCAACTCTCTCTAATTTATGGCCTCACTCTTATATGAGCTAAAGGTTATGTTTCATTATTTACAAACTCTACATACAGTTGGACTTTTAATGTCAACTGAGTGCGTTGATCTCATTAATAAAAGAGGTTAAACATGTGGACTGTAGATACTTTACTTTTCTGTACCTCAGAGGAAACAAGGCATTGGGAATATTTTTTGATCAACTGAAACATTTGGTCTCCTTTCGTGAGCAAGAGCGTCTCAAACATTAGGAATGAAATAAATCTAAGACACTGCTGGTTGGAAGTGTGTCAGGATGTTGACAGAAAGCTGCAGCGTATTGACTCTTGTCGGCAGCAGGTTTACTCAGAGCAGTGTGTTCATAAAGGTGTGTGTGTGTGTGTGTGTGTGTTTGCCTCGATCTCTGTGTCTTTTCATCTCTCCTGCTGCTTTGCATGTGCAGGGTAAAACATCCAACACTGACAAGACCATGGCTCGCACAGCTACAGCTCACAGTCTGCCTCCAACAGGAAGCGTGTTTACAAGGCTCACACAGATATCAGAGCTCAGTACACAACACTACAGGGGCAGACAAGGCACAACTTTGCAAACACACATAAGAAAATATGAAACAAGTATGTGAACATCAAACACACCATGAACACAGAAATGATGCAACAACAAAAACACATCCTCAAGAAAAAGCTCCACTGGGAGGAGCTCCAGGTTGAACATCAACAGACTGAATGTAGATTAAAGCTAATGTTAATGTAGCGAGTCATATAATGCTCCTACATTTCCTGTTCTATTTTAATATTGTGAAAACTACAAGCTAATGAAAAAAAAAGAGCAAAGCGGCAAGTTTATTTTATGTCAACTTTTCTTTCTTTTCTCACACTCACAGTTCATGTTTTTGTTTTGTCTTTGTTTCTGAATTTGCAGCTTGTTTTTTTCCATGTTCTTTGACCTAAATGTTGTTTCGCATTAGTAGAAAAACATGATCACTAACATCATCATTAAGTTAGTCCATTCAATAGTTGTTGAGATGTGTCACTTAGAATCACAGATATCAGCCTGATGTTGTGGAAAATTCAGGGGATTATCGCTTAGGATTCATTCTCCAGACACTTTGAACATCTGGCACAAACAGTGCATCCACTAGTTGTCAGGTTATTTCACTGAAAAGCCTGTTGTTGGCACTAGAGGACAAGTCTTTGTTGTAAGGATGTACCTCTTCTTTCACAAACTTGAACGTCGACACAAACTTTAAAGGCAGTTTGTCTGAAAGTTGTCGGGGACCAAAGCTGCAGAGCATTGGACAGAGACGTCACCGTCCCTGGAGCGACGCCGCTAGCACAGCTAAAAATAACGACAGACAGTGTCAGACAGACGGTGCTCAGCCACACACCTTCAATATTTTATTACTGTGCCTGGGCATAAACAGAATTCACTCTTCAATAGGGAAAAAACTCTGAAAATGTTGCAGTGCCGAGCTGTTGTCAAAGCCTCAGGAATAATGTACTAATGATAAACTCATGATGTTGCTGATGATGCTGATGATGGCGTTGTGTTTGACTTCATGCGAGGCACTGCAGGAGTCTCTCTGTGAATGAATTAAGCACCTGAATGTGTCTGTGCTTCCTCAGGACCATGTAAATGTCAACTGATGAAGTCACGAGGCCTCGTACCAGAAAAACCTGTGAAGTTCCCCCAGTTTTTGTTTAACTAAAGGAGAGAGAGGAAGGAGAGAGGGGAGGGGGAACAGAGAGGAGAGCTGAGCAAACTGGTGAGTGTTTGATTCTACATTCAGTCTGAAAACTGACAAATTTATACTCATTCTACTTTATTCAGATTTTTAACTACAGTATATTTTGTATTTTATGCTTTATTGGATTTGTGTTTTACTATTTCATTTATTTTACCAAGTTGTCCCTTCCCACAAATTAAGCGTAGCGTTAGTTCTGGCAGGCCATGACGTCAAGCTCTGATGGCTCAGCTGACTCCCCGTGGCGGCTTCCTATTGGGGAATTGCATTCAGAGCGCGCTATTTAAACTGCTCTAGCCCGACGTCGCCTCCCTTGCTGCTGCTTCCTCTGCCGGCTTTTTTGCAACCCACCTCCACCCCAGCTCCTGCTGTCCTTGTATTCATGGTAGTTGCTTTGCTCTGTCTGGGTTTTCTTTGCTGCTGCGCTCCCTGCTTATGCCGTTCATGATGGCTCATGAAGGTGCTCTTCCTGCCTCAGGCTTTCCATGCAAGCGCGTGGAAGAGCAGGGGGTCCCAGAACAGTATCATACCACCAAATAAAACTTGCGCAAGTAAATAAATATTTTGACATAGTGGTCCTGACAGAAATACTGTTATCTTATGTTTGTTTAGTTTCTGTATCATTAAGTTTCAGGTCAGATGAATCCGAGCTTCCAGAAAAAAAACAATTTTCCAGTTTACTCGTTGCAATGATTTGAAAATTTGGATCTTGACTCGAGCACAACAACCTCCCAGAGAGCAGCAGAGTAATGGTGTGTTGTAGCGACCCTCATCAGCTTGTTAATTAAAGCACTCTGCAGATTGTCTAACAAAATATAAGGATATCTATATTCTAATCAGTGTTGCAGCCAAGTGTGTGTCTGGGACACTAATGTCCATCCGTGTCCCGGATGTTCTGCACTGTCTAAAACACTGCTGCTTCTCTTTGCAGCCGACACAGACCAGGATCCTCCAGATACTTCATGTCTGAGGCCTGAGAACACACTGACAGAGAGGACACACTGCTCTCTGACAGGCCAGACAGTAGGTTACATTTAAATCTGCCTAATTGATCCCACAGAGATTCTCATCTACTTACAAAACTACCACACTGCGAAACTTCGCCACACAGAAGTTGTGCCTACAGTACAACATAATTATACAGTACAAATCTGATTTGTGGATCTGACCTGATGATAATTATTTTATTTGATGTTTTTAAATTTACAGTTTAACAGCCGTGATTCTACCATTGATGTCAGAAATGTTCAAATTCTTTATACACAAAATTGAGAAGAATTAAACTTTGAGTTTTATTCAATTTGAGTTTAATGTACAACAGACAACAAGCAGCCCAATCATTCACTAAGACAGAGAACAAACATGCCCTCTGTAATTTAGGTCAAGTGGTTCATCAAACTCTCCGTGCAATACAAACTGTGACATTAGCAAAAGTAAACAGCTTATTTCCTGTCCAGTATCTCATTTCATTTATTCTGACACAGCTTTTTTTAAGTGGCAAAAAGAGCCAAACGTTTCCAACTCTTATGAAATGTGGAATTTTGGACTCCTACTAATAAGATGAAATGTATTTATTGTGGCAATATTTTTGTGGCACAATACTTCTGTGGCAATATTTGTAAATAATAATAATGATAATAATTTTTAAATGAATAATTAATTTTTCACAAAATTTCATTATCTGTTATTAAGCAATTGATCGGCGAGCTGGCAAGACTTGGTTGACGGCTCTGTGTATCTCACAGGTCATGTGATATTTGCCAACTTGATGCAACCTGATTTTGTAGGATGACTCTGCACATCAAAACTCAATATGTTTATTTCTAAAAGAAAAATTCAGCCTTTAAAACCTACAAAATAGACTTCATTGATGACTTATATTTATTAATCTAGCCTTCCTTCTTAGCACACTATAAATGTACTCAGCACTCAGGACATCAGCACATCTGTAACTCTGAATCTCTGTCTGTGTCACGTGGAGTTGAGCTGCCTCAAGCTGCAGCTGTCGTCCTGAGTCCTGCTCCTGAGAATCACTGAGAATCGTCTGTGTGAGTTTAAAAGCCTCCGTCAGCTGGTCTGAGAGCAGCAGCAGCAGCAGCCATTTATAAACCACAGCCTGAATTTATCTCGTTACACTAAATTGGCAATGAAGCATCGAACTGCAAACAGGATCAGAATTTGGCTGGAAGCTCATTTTGTCTCAGGAAAACAAATCACAAACATCAGTGTTTGTCTTTGATCGTCTTTTAGACGTCATCAGAGCTGCTGATTTGTTTCCTTGTTTGCCAAAGACACAATGACATTTAAATCTAAAAATGTTTACTGCGTATCTTTTGCTTCATCTCCTCGTGTTGAGGAAGTCACAGGATAATTTCTGAGATGTGACAAACACCTAACGACCCCAAGATTTAAATATAAATCAGTGAGAGGAACTATTCAAAGTGTGAATGTAGAAAAAGCTGTTTCGTGTTGATATAACAAGAAACTGAGAATACAGGGGCAGGAGGAGTGTGTGTGTTTGAAGATATTAATAAAACTGTAGCAGTTCAGTTAACACCAGTATCACTGAAAACTTTGATTTGATTACAGTCAGTTCAATTTGATTAAACTGAAGATATTAAACACTTCAGAACAGAGTTCTTCCTAAAGTGACTCACATGTTGGAGACCAGTTCACAGGAGTTCACATTCTGTGTCCCACATAATGTCAACTTTAACACGAAATTAAAGGGTAGTTCACCCAAAATTCAAATTTCACTCATTATCTACTCACCCTCATGTCGACTAAGAGCTGTGAGAAGTCCTCCGTCTCTTCTCTGAGTTACGGGGGTCAGTATTTTCAATTTGATTGTCTAAAAAGACACACCAAAAAACTGAAGATATTAAACACATGAGAAATTGTTTCGGAAGAAGTGAACAGAGTTCTTCCTACAAACAAGCTTAAAATGACTTATTTAATTTTTTTTGGAACAAACCAGTTCAATACAAGAGGGTTACATTCAGTGTGGAGGTATTTAATGTCTTTTTGGACGAAGAAACCTGGTGTCCATTGACAACCATTATATGGACAAATACTGCTGCGCGGACCCCCCCGTAACTCAGAGAAGGAACGGAGGACTCTGAAAATTCTCACACTGAAAAAGTCAAATCAAGACCATAACTGAAACTAAAAGTGAAAAAGTCATCAGCTTCATGACCTTGGTTTGAGCTCAAACCTTTGACAGTCTCACACAGATTCACATAGCCAAGGTATTATCATCTATCTATCAGCTGTACAGAGACAGAAAGTTTTTGACTGTGTCAGTGCAAACCTGTAGTGATTGTCAATCTAATACATAGCTGTGCAGTGTTGCATACTGTATGTGCCATAAAAGATGATGTACTGAGCCGTGTGTATGCTGTGCAGCCATGTGCTGATGTGCCTCATATGACTGCTGCAGAGACTCTCTCTCTCACCTCCCACACTCCTCCCCTGCTGTCAGACATCACGGATTTCTGTCTTTCTTCTTTTCTCACTTTCTCACATTTGTTCCATTTCTCCTCACATCAAACATCTCACATCTTCTCTTTCTTTACATGAAGCATCTCCTCTTTCTCTGTCGCTGCCATTTTTACTTCCAATTCCACTGTCAACTTCAAACAATTCACACACACTCAAATAATAAGAAAGAAAATTAAGTGAAAATGTAATAAGAAAGAAAATCTAAAAGTAAAAGATTAATAAGTTAGGCTTTTACTGAGAATATTACGTTTTGTAACTTAATAAAATACATGATGTACTTAGATGCAGCCTAAGGAGACTTCCATTTAAATAAAATATATTCAATCGCATCCTTCCCTGAAAAGTGAGATGTAAACAGTCAACAGTTATCTCTATAAACAACTGCATCAAAACTATAACTACAAACCATGTGAGACAAGTCCAGACCAAAGCTCCAACACTCCTCTCTCTGCCCAATGAGTCAGCTGGTGTGTGTGCATGTGTCCACACTTATATTCATCATACATCTGCCGTGTGTGTGGGTTGTGGAGGAGCAGATTAGGTATGGTGCTGGGTAACATAAATATGCAGCATGTTGAGAGCAGATAATCTGGATCAGGAGCAGTGGGAAAGAAAACCAGCAGGCAGTGACTCTGAAAAGATGCACCCGTCCGTCTGGGAAACATGTTGCAGTTTGGACCATCAGGAGTTCATGGAGAGAAAACACAATATCATTACAGATTCCAAAAAGCAGGATGCTTGATGATCGAGTGTACGTCCCATATGGGCACAGTCTGCCCCAAAGCCCCCTGCCAGTTTGACTCCTAGTCAGGACAATCTTTACTACATGTCATTCCCGCATTCTTCACTGTCCTGTCTAATAAATGCAAACAATTCTAAAAAGCTTCAAATGTCTGATATCTGGTTTGGCTAAGAGGGAGTGTCACTGGTAGGACACTGGTTATCTCATGATAGTGAGAGATCATCAGAAAAAAAATTATTTGACTGACACTGGTTATCTCAATCATTAGTAACTCTCAAAAAAGCAACAATCATTAGTAACGATTTTTTTGTTAAATGACAAACTATTTTGTGTGCTGTTTGTGTCTTTTTAAACCTGTAGTCTAATTTCTTTTTAAAAAATCCATCCATCCATCCAAAAACGTGATGTCAACTGACTCCCTTCCAATGGCCAGAGCGTTGTCAAAAATTGATTTCACGATTCCGACCATGCTTTTTACAGTGTTGGGGAGAGCAGTGGGAACTGATTTTGTGTGTCAATATGGTTTGCAGCCCAGATTTATGAACGGGGGTTTACTGTAATTACCCTAGTTAGAGTAAAAAGTCCTAGCCAAATAATTGCGATTACGATTTTAAATCGATTAATCGAACAGCCCTAGTGTCGCCCTGACGCGTTTAGTTTACAGCACTGCAAGTTGCTTTCTGTTCTTTTGATAATGTCTTGCTGTGCTGGCAGAGCAAGCTTTGTTATTTTGAGATAATACAAAATTTGCAATTTTGGCCTTTCTCACCTCCGTAGATATCAACTGTGTTGTGTTTAATATTTTTACCTATAAATACTCTTTTGTGTGTTTTTCACAGATAATCATCGCAACATCTGTCTTCAGAAGATCGATCCTTGTTCACCCCTCATCTGCAGCCAAGGGCTCCAAACCAAATGACAGTGGAACCTGAAGCCTGAAGCAGGTCGACACATATTCGCTGCTTCAGGAGTCACGGAGGCTGGTTTCCACACAGAAGGATCTGTGCTCACATCACCACAGACCAGTAGAACCAGTGGAGTCTGTTCATCAACCAAGACTTTCATGTGGATTAAACAGTGCGGCTCCAGAGGCGGGTAACAGAGGGTCGATGCTATTCTGCTCCCATACGCCGACGATTTCAGCGTTTATTTGAGAGCAGCTTTTTCCCGCTGGAGCTACACCATAGGCGCGTTGTGAGGATCCTTGGTTTCACAGTCCTGTGCTCAAACTAGGAATAACAGCGACAAACCAACCTCTCTCCTCTTTTCTATCTCTTCTCCAAATGAATAATAAAAAAAAAACTTTGAAATGGGGAAAACGTGATAAAACTCACCGAAGCCCTGCAGGTTTTTCTGGTACTAAAGACCTCCTGTTACGTCACCTGTCCAGAAGGAAACGGATTAAAGGAAATGTCCCAATGAATGAACACGACCACGATAACAGATGCAGCCGATACGGAGGGCGAGTGGCGGCGAGCGTTTGCTCTGTTTCTGTCTACATTCCAGAATGGAACTGTTGAAACCTTTTACTCCTCCCACTTCCTCATCACCTCTCTGCGTTTCTTGAATGCTGATTCTTCTTTCTTTCTTTGTACCCCCCACCTTCCTTCTCCCAGCAGTCCTCAACTTGCCATGTCTTTAAAGAAGTGTACTGTATAGTGGATTTAAAAAATACAAAAAAGTAGAAGTTTGGAATGCATGGAACTTTATATCCAAGACCTCACACTGTTCATCGTTACTTAACAGAGGCCATAAAGACACTGGTAGACAAATATTGAGCTAGACAACGTGAATAATAACGAGGGAGAGGGATTACAGAAGCAACACAGGAATATGGCCATGGGAATAAGAGGAGCCTTTTGATTTTTATTTATTTTATTTATATATTCATTTATTGTTTTCAGGGAAAAAAGCATCAGTTTGGTGTCAGGAGTGAAGACGTGTGCGGTCAGGTTGTTTTTCAGCCATTACAAAGCCATTAAAACAACATATACCTGGAGTGCTCATGGCAACGGGTTCCTCCAACCACACCTGGCCCTCAGATTGTCATCTGTTGTCCTTTTTCTTTTTGCTTTTGGATTCAGTTTTTTTTTTTTTGTATTTGCCTCTTGTTTATGTTGCAGGTTACCAATATCGCCTTAATCATTCTTCAATGTTTTATTTTGAAGTAAAAGTGGCATATTTTTTATGACATGTTGTAAAGACATATTTTCATCACACCCCTTTTTTTATGTAGTGATATCGGCTGGACCCCCAGCCACAGTGAGATTAATTTATATTTTTTTAATTTGATATTTGCTTTTGATAATTGTTTGTGATATTATTTTTCATTTATTTATTTATTCATGTTTTGTTTATTTTGTTAGTTCCATCCAGACCCCTGTCAATTTTCTGACTCTTATTTATTATCAATTATTATAAAAGCAATAGAGTAAGAAGTGAGAAGGTAAAGAGCACAATATTGTGTCGTTTAAAAAGTTGGTGGGATGGAAACGTGTTGCCTCCGTCTGTCTAACTCACCACTAATGTACCGACTTCAACCTAAACACTGCTGTACTAACACATCAGAGTAGGAGCTCACCTGTAACCACGAGTTGGTACCGCCCAGATCCTCTCCACCAATCAGCAGTGAAACACCGGTGTGGTCCATCAGCCAATCAGTGGCTCAGAGCGATGGGAAGCACTGCAGGGCAGCAGAGAGGCACTGAAAGCAGACCCGACACCTGGAGGGGGGGCTTCAGGCTTCAATGTGACTCTTTGACCCTCCGGGACGGACATTTACTGAAAGGAGCCTGCAAAAAAAAAAAAGAAAAAAAAATGCTCGTCACACATCAGTGTGTATCAGCATGTGTGTGTGTTCACTCTGTCACATGGGCACAGTGCACTTGGAAGCACACTCGATAATGGTGTCAAAAAACAAACAAAAAAAACAGATCATGTGACTGAGGAACCAAATATAACAACACACCTGGCTGTGTCACCAAGTCACGCGCCTTTTTTTAACGTTTCATTTTCTATCGTGGTGGCGTCCAGACCTGTAGCCCCGCCCCTCAACAACCTCTCTCTCTCAGACTGTCAGTTGTCATGGAAACTTCTCAGGTCAGTGTTCTCCCTGCTGATGCTCCTGCAGTGCATTGTGGGATCTGCGGTTCAGTACTCAAAACGAACTATGAAAAACCAACGAACCAACCGACTCGTGCTGTACAGTGTCTGTGTGAAAGCGCACGGGGAACCTTCGCATGCCACCCGGCGCCAAGAACCTCAAACCACCTCTATATTGTTCTGTTCCTGATGTTTGTATGTGTGTGTGTGTGTGTGTGTTGGGGAGGGGGGTCTGTATGCGTGTATCTAACCACCTTCATTCGATGTGGAAAAAGAAAAGAAAAAAACAATACAAGTTCAAACACAACAAACATGGCGGACAGAAGAGGCGACCTCTTATCTCAAGTCGTTCTATGCAATCAGTCAGATTTGGAAAAACAAGCATGAGGACGAAGAAAAAGTGAAAATGCAACAAGGGCGGGAAAAAAGTCACACCAGTCATCGTCTACCATGTTACCTGAGAGACGCAGGTGTTGTGATATTTCTTTAAGATCAACACTAAGAGATTCTGTCTGTCTGTTTGTGTGTAATATAGGTCACCTGTAAGGTTAAAGCCCTGTCCGGGCTCACTAATAAAGCTGTGTACATGAAAGCTGGGAAATCAAGGTTTTAGGCCCTCAGAGTTAAAATGACCAATGAGGAGATGAAAATGTTGGTACGAACCAGAAATTCCTTGCAAAAAATGCTTTACTATATAATGTCATTACTAACAAACTTCTACAAAATATGTTAAATGATAGAGTATGCAACAGTTCCCTCTGCTGTTCTTAACACTTCATGTCTGAGAGGTGTCCTAAAGATCCCAGTCATCATGAACACAACCAAACAGCTATCAGCCATCTTGTTCTGTTTTTTTGTTTTGATTCACAGAAAAGAATTCAAATAATGAAATGGTGAATATTATAGATATAAGAATATATAAAATATATTGAAAATAAATGACAGTCTATTATATAACATGGTTGGTATCTGCTCAGGGTGAAGAAGGACAGCTCCCCATTTTTAATTCTTTAATGTTTTTGAATTTGTTTTGTTGTTTGTTTTTGATGACCACAGCCTAAAACTGATGCTAATTTGCCACCTGAATGTGAACTTGCAGAGAAAGAAGTAAATACAAAATAACATATTATATATACAGTATATGAAGCGATGTAGAGCTTATGGATGATACTGCTGCTATGACTCTCTATTCAAAGCATTCCTAAAGTTAATACTTTATAATACTTAGTACTTTGTGTTTTAAGGTGCACTGCCACTACATACTAACAGATGAAGACTTATAAGCTAAAAACACTGTGGAAAGTCACATTTCAGTACCTCGTAACACAAAAACACCTAAACTCACCATAGTATCTCTATTATTTTGGCAGCAGCTCGCAACGACATGGAAATTATAAAGAAGCTATTTATAAAAACATATTTAATGAGGAAACACTTCAATTGAACGCAGCCTAAATGTCTAAAAGAGGTTCATATATATATATTTTTTGTGAAACATGTATCAGATGATTTTATCTTATCTATATATTATAATTTATTTTATCATAATAAGAGGGGATTTAGAAAATGATGGGTAGGTTTTAAGAGAAAAGAAAGATTAAGTTAAAGACATATAAAGTGAGATGAGAAATTATGTTTATACAGATGTTATCTATTGCCGGAGTTGTACACAACAACAATACTCAGAATCTGAAAATCTTTTTCATTGTAGTTTAAGACAGAGAAAATGTGTTGTCATGTTTTATTTAAGCTTGGAAACTCAAACTGGACATAGTTCCAACTGTGTGACAGAAAAGGCCAATGTGCAATGTGTCAGGTGATTGGTTGCTTAAACATTTTTTAAATGTAGGTCCATAATTTTTCCCGCAATCCACTTTATATAGATTTAAGCAGGTCATGATCTGTGGAAACTGGAACGTCCCAATAAAATGTCACTTCACAGATTCACTGCCACCAGATAACAAACTGCAAAATCCAGACAAATGATATGAGAGAGAGTTTAAAGTTACCCAAATCATAACCAAAACTTCCTTTAGTGTACAGTAAGTCGTATGTTTTAGGAAGTTTGTAACAGATATAATGTTTAATAATAAAAAAATGTTTCTCAATCACTTTTGCCTCAGGAAAGCACACACTAACTGCAGCATTGCAACAGAAGTGTTTAAAAGACCATAGAAAAGAATGGCTGGATTGATGCCAGCGCAATGAAAATCACATTATCAACACTTTACGGCGCAGGTGTGACCTTTCTACGGCTGCCGTCAAACATCTGTGTGACACAGCCAGGAACATGAATAACCATTTGCGTCACAATGTGTTCAGCATGTCACATTTTCTGCTCCAGTGTGAATCCAGCCGCCAGCAGTGACTTAAATATGCATAGCAGCAAGGGCTTTATTCTACAATACTGGTCACTGAAGAAAGCCATCCTGTTACTGCCCTCTAGCCAGTCGTGGTCTCTGTCTGTTCTCTGCACGGTGTCTGTCTATATCCAGGAACACAATTGACTTCAGGTCAGGACCACAGCAATCACCAGTGGGCACAATCACCAAGCCGCAGTCTGGGTTCTCTGAGGTGTTTAACACTAATGAAAGATCAAACTTCCAAATGTTAAATATAGTGTAACTAATGTAAGATATGAGTTTCTTTAAGACTCCCCTGAACATCAAAACAAGTTTTCATGACTTGTGTTTATTACTTTGCAATAAATCCACGTAGGGTCACATTCACAGACATGAAGCCGACAGACAGATGAGCTTCCACCACATCTATGTCTTTAAATCTGATGCCAAGCTAGCAATAAGGAGACATTCAGGCACAGTCAGACAATCCACTATTTGACCGATCTGGAATCAGAATTAGGTATTTGACCTTTGACCCCTGCCTGACTGTTTGACCATGGAAAGGAAAGAGTGACAAACTGCTTAGATTAGATGCGATTTAAACGCGTTTTGGGAAACCCAGACTGTGTGTGTGTATGTGTGTGTGTGTCCTCAACCAAATGATATAGCATCCAGTGCTTGTACAGTACTGTACGTAGTGTAATAACTGTAACACCACTGCTCTTGCTGTTGGTCACACACAGACAGTCGACGTGTAGCAGGACCGGAGAAAGATTTTCAAACTGAAGAAATATATATACTGATATACATATATAAATATAAATGAAGTGAGTGTTTCATAGGTGACAGATTGTAAGAGAAATAATAATAAAAAAAATAGAGAAAGAAGCAAAACTACGAGAGAAGCTACCAAGGCCATCTTTCACTGTAAAACCATCAGGGAGCGTTTATTCATCTTTCACCTGTAATGAATCATCAAAGTGAAATTACAAGTGCATGACCTGGACACCTCCCCCCACCCCGCCCCGCCTGCCCATCCCCGACCTGTCTGAACCTCCTTGATCTCCCTCCTCACGGGCTGCCATCTTTTTTCCAGTGTAAATACCAGAGGAGAACCAAGTCTGCTTTGAATAAGCATCAACATGTAAATGCCATGAGGGTCACGTGTTCTGTGCAACATGTGAATCTCAAACATGCTAACATACCACAACAGACAGACACACACATGCACATGGGCACGAGAGAGGCCCTTGCATGCTACACGCCGACACAAACTGGAGTGTATGCAAGCCTGACCCTCCCTGCCCAAACTTGTGCTTTTTGTGTATAAAAAATGGTAAAAAACCAACATAACAAACAAAAAGCAGTTGTTGATTTGAGTAATAAATTACAAAAACTGCATTGTGTACGTATGTGGCTGGCTCGTGCAGACTGTTTAAAACTCATTTAAAAAAAAAAAAGTGGTATTCGGATATTTAAAAAAATAATATAAAAAAACAAAAACATATTGGTCTGTGTAGAGTTTCTATACATGTTGTGTTTGTAAAATGAGATGACATCAAAAAACAAAAAAAGGGAAAAAATATTCTGGCTTCCATGTAATTTTTGGGGATGACAATTTTCTGGGGAGAGAGAGAGAGAGAGAGAGAGTAAATTTGGCAATAGAGATGTGTAAAAAAAAAAAAGAAAGAAAAAAACCCAACTGAATGATGAAAAGAGGGTAAAAATATAACACATGAAAAAGGTCGAGAGCCTAAAAATGACTACAAAGTGTTCCATTCACTGTTGTAAGTGCAATGAGCTAAACTTCCTGTTTCCCCATTGTAAAACCTTGTGTATGTTTCCGTGTATTCCTCCTGTAAATGGGTGTAGTAGACCTGGTGCATCATGCCATGTAATGTGATGAATGACAAATTATGACCTTACAATACATTTCAATCAGGAAAAATAAATAAAAGACAAAGACATAAAAACAAAATGACTGTGTGATTTTATTTTGGTGAAACCCCCGACACATCCCCCAGCAACAACATGAGGCTCACATCACGAGAGGAAGTCATCTCTGATCTCAAATCAACACTGTTTATGTTTTTCTTCTTATCTTTGTTCTTGTTTATCTTAGGAGTTACATATGGACAACAAGAGGAGTAAGTGACAGTGTGAACATATAGCCCAAAAGTACAAAGGTTTTAACAGAAATGATAGATAATGTAAATAAATAAAAAACTGGGAGCAACTGTTGCCTACTGCCCTCTAGTGGTGGCAGTGGGCTTAACGTCCAGTTGTTGTATAGTTACTGCCATTTTTGTCGTTGTGAACATAGACGGGAGCTCATCAGTTAAAATGAGGAGCACTTTACTGTAACTTGGTGGTTTGCACATGCAGATTGGTATTTAGTGATGTGACTGGTGACAAGTGATCACAAACGGACCAGCATTGGTTGTTTCAGCCCATTGTCGCGATGCATTTTGCCAACAGAAAGCACACAGGGACCCCCATACTGTGTTATCTTGTGTGGGACCGTCTTTCCCGCAGGCAGAGCTTATATGCCCTTTGACATTTGTGGCTCCTATGTTAGCCCAATTTTGGCGTTGCCAGAGAACTCCCTCTGCATGTTAGCCCATGTAAAGCCTACTGCAATTTTATTTTGGGGGGCTCCATCAGGGTTTTCTGTGGGCAACCCAGCATGGTCTTGCCCACAGAAAGTGTGTGGGACCCAGACAGGGCCCCAAGTTCCACAGCCCACAGTGGGGTGGGGTAGGGCCTCCCACACTAAGAAGAATGTGGGCCCCAGAAGGGCAAGACTGCTGCAGGCCCTGCACGGGCTAACCCGGACCCGGACCCGGACCCCTGTCCGTTTTCTGTGGGCAAAACAATCTTGGGTTGCCCAGAGGAGTTAATTAGTTTTCCGTTTTTCTCAGTTGCTTTGGTGCTTTTCTCAGACCTCCACAACATTTAGTCATTTGTGCACATAATCGTAGCAATTTCTCCTTTCTTTGAACAAATTGCAAATGCTTTTGCATATGTATCAGTTGCTCTCCCAATTCTCTGCTGTTTTATTTGCTTATGTCGTGTCAGTCAAAATGAACTATACTTATGGATGCTGAATAGTCCTATTGCATTGCTTGAGTCATTACATACAAAATTGTTGAACAAAATCTGTCAAACTAATTTTAAATGTTGACAAAATCACTGTAAATTTGATTATTCAAACAGAACAGGTATGTATAGTATTGGACAGTAATTCAGCACTACACAAAGTCATTGTGTCATGCATTGGGACAAAAAGCTTTTGCATTTAGACTTACAGCATACAGCACTACACTACAGTATTGTAGTGTATTGCAGCAACCTACTTACAATAAAGATTTGCCTTATTTACAATATAGTACTGCATTACAGCATTTTACAAATGGGAAGACATCTCATTTTGATGACACTGACAGTTTCATTGACATTAACATTTGCTTTTGAGGAATGGACTATCCATTTTGAGCAAGTGACGCGCATCAGCAGGTTATCCACTAGGTTTTGCAGTTTGCACTAATTGTGAAATGCACTAACTGTTGTAAATGTTACATACAAGCACCAAAGTGACTGAGAAAAACTGTGTGTAAAAAAAAAGGAAATAAAGTTGAAAAACAACATTTTACTCTTTCCATGCATATCACATGGATATTGGATTTTATGGCTCAATATTTGTGGGTAGAGTTATAGTAACAAAAAGAAGCCACAGGGTGGCGGTGTTCACCTGCTGTTAGACTCACAGGTTCTGCCGATCCTCTCTGATTTTCAGCTCAGCAGCGATCCTGCAGTAACAGCACATTTCCTTTTTATCTCCACATCATCCTCTACAGTACATACTGCAGAAGGTACACACTCTTATCCTCATTTATTTTTGTATCTTCCAGCTGTCAGTCAATACAATGTCCCAGATGCGTTAGTATATGAGGAGGACACAGGAAGAAATGGGCCAGATTTAATTTTGTACTGTATGTGTTCACTTGAGGAAGGTCTCCTCATGTAGTTGATTGTTTGTTTGCTGCGTGTGGAAGAGAAAAAGGGTAAAAACTAGGAGTTGACAATGAGGGGTGTGATGTAAAAATCTGTGATCAGTGAAGCTAAACCTCTGTTGTGTGTCAGGTGTTCTGTTTTTACTTGAGGTAATTTGAAAATATTTGCTGAAAGGAAACTAACTCCCTTCCTCAGAGCAGATTTGGCTCACACCAAATTTCTTGGCAGACTTTGGCCGTGTGTGTTTAGAGAGATTGTGTGTGTGTGTGTGGTGAAGTGGAGAGCTTGGGTTCCTCTCCTTGCTCTCAGCTTTAATTGCTGGAGCCTTGTTGACTGTATCCTGTGTTTGTACCTGTCTTCCTGTGCGTGTGTTGCTGGATGTCTGACACAAGAACAGGAAGTGAAAAATCATCCTCAGGCTGCAACTCACACACACATTTGATTTATTTTATTTTGTTTCATTTGACACTGAAGTCTGGATACAGATTTCCTACAGTTTGTTGTAGACAAAGTGCAAACAGTCGACTACAACATGATGATATCAGAGTGTCACTGACATCTTCATCTTTGCTTTTCAGTTCAATTCTCTACTTTAACTCTGCAAAGCTTTGCTGCTTCTCCTGCACAGGATTTTAAAGCAATTTATCACCTGCAGAGAGATCGTATACATTCACATCGGCTTGCACATGCTCATTGTCAGCTTTATTTATTTATAGAGCAGGTGATGTGTGGGTGATTGCTCAGGTAAGTGTGATAGTGTGGCAGCTGCCAGTTTTCATTTTAAAACATGTGGAGGAAACCTCCTAAACGCTCACTGGGGACACCAGAAAGTGGTGGACTTGGTTAAAGACTGATGCTGAAGTACATTAGAAATAATATATGAGATTTTGGCGTATTGAATAAACCAAACAAACTGCTCTGAGCGACTATTTTCAGACACAGATGGGCTCGGTGGAGCTCCATTATTTTCTAAAACAGCTGGTGCTGTATTTTCTGGAAAATGTTACTCAGACTGGAGTAAAGAGTGTATTTGTCAGGACTATTTTCAGCACTGGATTAATAGACGTTTATAACCAGATTTAGCTGGTGTCAAAAACACCCAACAAACCAACTAAACAAACAAATAGATAAACAACAGTGAAAGGACATGATGTAACCTCTTTATATTTTCATGGTTGTGAAGAACACTGCAGGTTACTCAGAGGGAGGCAGAGATAACGATATTAGATTTATAACAGTGAGTCAAACCTTTGACAAAGTAAAGAGTAAGTGCTGCATTCACTCTTCTGATGAACACTATAATGACTTTTAGTCTTATTCCTTGCTCCTTTCATCTTGTTCTCCAGCGGCCCAGCCCACTGATGCTGTGCTGATACAGGAGAACACTACAGGGTCTCAAGTGGTTGCTTGGAGATAAGACCGCTTCAAGCTTCCTCTAATACTGACCTATTTTAGCTGGGTTCTACACACACACAGAGATCTATATCTTTAACCTCAGTGCCTCCTGAGTCCAGTCAGCATGACATCCTGTGCTCACCAACTTAAAATGAGTTTGTAAGACAGGAGTGTAGAAAAGATAAAAACAAGAAAAGATGGAGTTAGAAGTGTGTTAGAGTTTCTTCCTTCTGTGATTCCATGGCACTGGCACTTTACTACTGGTGGTCTGTTTTTTTGTGTTCTTTTTATTTATTTATTTTTTATATCTTGGCAGCCTTACTGTCACTGTTTTTATTTCCATGTTTTTCTTTTCTTCGTGACATAAACCTCAGGACATCAGATGGGAATTAGTGGTGATGGAAATTTTAGATTGTAATCTGTTGTATTTACATGTAGCTAAATGTTCATGAAACTGTATTGCCCCTTCTCTTAAAAAACCTAAACAAATTAAAAACAAACACACAAATGAACTGAAAAAACAAAAACAAACAACTGACAATGTCATTTAATCCCAATTACACACTAAGGTAGGCTACTGAAACTACCATTGTGACCAGTGGCGTGCACAGACTTTTTGAAGGGCAGGGGCGAAAAGGAAAGAGGGCACTTTAGCACGCGTTTTGGCTCCTATAGGGCACTTTAACGTGTGCTTTGGCTCCCAGGGGGCAGTTAATGGGGCGGCGACTGCCCCCCCTGCCCCACCCCACCCCCCACCCTGTGCACGCCACTGATCGTGACCACTCCTCCCGTTAGTTCAGTCAAAACAGGAAGTGGTTCTTTTGTTTTCAAATGTTGCCATGGTGAGGTCACTTCCTGTCTGTGGCCTCCTTATGCTAGTTTTAACTCTCACAAGACTTGAACCACATTAAGTCAATAACCTTCTATAGAGGTGAGCCAGTAGTGACCCTCAGCAGCTTATCACTCAATAGTCACACTAGTCGAAATGGTGATGTGTTCAATTACTGATGAACATTTTAACTTCTGTTTCTCTTAACATTTCTCTCCTTCAGCTCCAACACTTTATTCCTTTTGCAAAACACCCCAGTTTTTTGTTGGTTGGAGCCATATGGGGATTGGACCTGAGATAAAGGCTGAAGTGAACATTGCTCTACAGAAAATGAAAATCAAAGATTCGTGGTTCTGGCTGCTTGAGGGGAAAGGGAGTTAGTTTTAACTGGTACCTACTGTAATTATCTGCTGTATGAATCAGCACTTTCATGGCTGAGGCATTTTCTGTGGAGACTCATTTACATCAACTTCAGCAGCAACTTGAGATGTGTCACTAACTCCCAAGTTAAAATAAGTGCAGTTTGGTTTGTAAAATGATCATTATTAATAAATCGATGGCATTAGCCATACAATTACTTCTCATTGCAGCACACAATGCCATTGTATATACAGGATATAATTTAATTACATGTCTACAATGACAATTAATGTGTCTCATGTCTTAAATAGTTTCTATTCTCTGGGCTTAGTCATCATGTCTAGGAAAACACAATCTTACAGATACAGGCATCATGAAGTCTGCCCACATCCCCATGTTTTCCTGTACTTTTATCCTAAAATAGGTAGACAGGTTTACACTTGCAGACTGCATGTGAAAATCTTCTGACATTTTGAGCAAAAATTATGGGTTGGTAGTTGTGAGCTTAAAGGTAAACTAAAATCTAAATACAAATATATACATTTCCCAGTGTTGCATAATATTTGTAACACTTCTATTTACAGTTTCAACGGTAGACTTTGACAAATGGTGTCAAAACAGAAAATGCTGATTTGAACTGATCATTAATAGGTTTATCAGTAACAAATGATCTAACTTGTGTGAATTTGTGTAACCTGTGAGGACCGTCCTCCTCTTCATTCAGTCTCACTTCAGCTGTGCTGATGGACGACAAGAAGAAAGACGACACACAATGTAAAAGCAACAAGAAAACAAACTACATTAAAATCCAACATACATTTATTTGTGAATTCTATGACAAACAGGAGGCAGTTATAATATCTGGTTTTGCAAGCTACATTGGTTGCAACAAAACAAAAAATGAATCCCAACCCCTTTAAAAATCCTCTTGGATCAAACTTTGTCATTTAACTTTTTAACATTTGCTGCTGTTTTTTCGTTTTCTATCAGCTTCAAAACGTGTCTATGTACAGAGGAAATGCTCAAGTGTGATCCGTAAAGGGAGAGAGCTACATACTTCCACAGAGACCTGGTTCTAGATCAGCTGTTGACATTCAGCTTTTCTCAAAGAAACAGAAAGGACAGAGAAAGTACAGGCTTTTCCTTTCTCCTCCAAACACAGGGACACATTTCCTCATTTTATTTCGCTTTCATTGCATTCTCCTTTTATTCAAGAGTCAAGCATTATTAAAAAAAGACAAGAGTACGTTATATAAAGCGAATATACAGGCTGTCTCTAGGTAATAGTTCAGCTAACATTATGAACAGCTAAGACCTCATGTACATATTGCCAGGATGTAAAAATCATATGAATGTTATGGAAACACGTTAAAAAGGCTGAAAGACACACAGGGAACAATGAGACTCGAGGGTTTGTGCCATGCAACCTGTAAGAACTCATCTGTCATTGGCTGGTGATGCTGAGTGACCTGTAAAACTGCTCCGTCATTGGCTGCAATGACAAGTACTTGTAACCTGAGGGGGAGGAGCTAATGAGACACCTGGCACAGCAGGTGGTAAAGGCAGAGACGGAACTGACCAATGACATCAGAGATTTTATGGCGCCATTTCATGTGTATGTGGACAGTTTCTGTAAAAATCAGTAGATCTAAGATAATTCCAGTAAAAATCTAATAGAGGAAAAGATATTACTGTTGAAAATTAACAGTGATTATTTATATGTTCATATCTGTGTTTTCTGTCTCCTCCATAGAACAAACAGTGGCAGTTTCAGTCTTAATCTCATCTCTTGTATAATATATTCACATCATCTAAAATATGATGCTGAAGCTTGACTCAGAAATCAGTGGAAAAAGATTTTTACCAAAACATAACATTGGTCTGAATCATCAGGAGGCCTGGTCACACTAATTTAGTTCATTTAATTAATTTTGCAATATGTACTGTATGTGAAGCAAAGCAGCGACTGACTATCATCAGAGACAATCTATATTGCCTTTAAGGACTTTGCTTTCATATACACGAATCAGTCTACACTTGCTGCAAGAAGACCTTTAGTCTTAATCCCACAGGTGATTAATTAATGTGGAGAGTTGGCATTTTTGTACAGTGTGAAGTTTGTACTAAAGTGACCCTCTTGTTGACAAAGAGACAAATTGACACCAGAACTCTGAGTTACAGACATCAAATATGTTCAGATGATTGATCTACTGTATTTGCTTATTTAATTATGCATTAGAATGTGTATGAGGTAGAACAGAAACTTTCAGATTTGTTTCAACCACATCAGTGAGCCGGGCAACATCTTAGTGTTGAAATTAATTTTGAACTCTGAATAGATTTGGTTAGAGCACGAGGCCAGAATCTTTACAATATTGTGTAAAAAGATTGTTTAAGGTTTGTGCTTTATTTATAGAAGTCATATTTAGTTCAACTCACACTAATAATTTAGGCCTGTTATGGCGGTTCTTCGGCTTTAGCTTCAACATCCAAAGCGCATAAGTGATGTCAAAGCTAATATTAGACTGTAATGGAGATTCTTCCTCTGTGGTTTCAAACTCTTCATCCTGGGGTCTGTGGCTGCAGAACACCTCAGTCTGAACTGGACGGTGGTCACTGCAGACAAAGACCTCAGCTGGACTCACGTCTCTTGTCTTTTTTGTTACTTTACTCTACATACAGAGAAGATGTCAGCAGCTGTAACAGAGCTCTCTCATCCAGAACACCACACTAAAAGAAAAAATGTTTTTCCAGTAGTCTCTCTTACTGCTAATTCACAGAGCTATTCTGAGCATAGATAATAACATGTTGGCCATCCTATGATCCATCTTGTAAACATGCAGGATGTAGTGTAATTTAAGAGGTGAGCATTAGTGGCTAACAGAGGGAAACATGTTTTTATCCTCTTGGCTCAAACAAACTGCAAGTGGTCAAAAGACTAATTTTGTAGTTTTAATTGTTGAGCTGCTGTGGTCACTGATGTAAATCTGAAGTCAGATTAGATTTTTTTAAATGTGCCAGACCTCCTGACTGCAACAAATGCAACTAGCCTACCCCACAGAAAACCTGAGTTTGTGAACACTACCTATGCTGGGATAAGTAGCCGTGTGCCAACCTGGCCAGTAGCGTCAAATGTCAGCAGCGTCTAGCCAGACTTGACAAATATATAATTGATTTTCAAAGATACTTAGCAAACAAAGCAGAAGTACAGTATATGATAATCGATAATTGGTTTTGGTGGAGTTTTACCATTGTTACATTTTTCCGAGCAGGGAAGTGGAAGAAGTTACAGGAATCTGCTAGCTTGTTAGTGAGCAAACACCGTGTCTATCTGGACCAGCAGCACCAGAAAGGTCAGTTTAATTTCCTTTTTCTCTAATATTGATGCTAAGGACACAACACATGTATTTTGATTAGATTCATTCTCTTCAGATGTGGTTTTCAACTGTGTGACGCAGCTGCATGCTTTAAAAGATGGAGATGTGGAATGTGGAGTGAATGTGGACTTAACCTTATTAAAGCAGAAGTAAGTGATATATTTGTGTTAATATAAGTCTTAAATAGTTATATCTTCCGACAGCAATCACTTACATAGAGTGTTTGGACCAAAACACGGGTCTGTCAGTCACTCTGCTCTGCTCTGAGCCGAGGAGAAAACATTTATCGTATCCTACAGTTTTTATCCAATGAGGAGAGAGAACGGCATGCAGGGCTGTGTGTGCAGCCAAGGAACGCCGTGAATGTGGCGACGTAGGGACGAGGACTGTTATGGTGCGTTCAAGGAAACTCGTATTTTTCCGACCGTGAAGTGGTACCAGTTCGAACGAGTTCACCGGTCGGAAGTTGTGGCTGTTATAGTGACTTTCACCGGTAAAACAGGTCGGAAAAACACGAGTGGGTTACCTGGAACGCTACAAAGTCGTAAGTTGTGACTTGAAGCTGTAATTTACGATTGCAAAAGCCTGCCTGGAACGCAGCATTAGCGAAAACGACCGGACCACTTACTTCTTCTTTAACTGAATGAGCTTTTTTTTGGAACATTTTTTAATGAGGTTATGTTTTTCCTGTGGTTGTAAACCAATCTGATTTCTTGGCTAAAACTACCTGTTGTATAATTGTGGTTGATAAAAATCAGAACAGTGGCTTGTTAAAGCGGCAACTGGTCTGGACAGTCAGCAGCATTTAGACTGTGGCTTTTCCACAGTGTGTCATTTAAATACAAGCGCCGATACAGTAATGCCCTATTTTTATTTTAAGCTGCTGAGTCATTGAATCGTCTGCAGAGCTGGAGACACACTGGACTGCTGCTCACACAGACTGTGAAAGAGACATGTTTAAATAGGTGAATGGACACATGGGCAGACGCCTTGCTGAAGGCAAGCTAAAGTAGCACCAATGATAACTTAACAGGAAAACATCAGCAAAAAATATCAATAGAAAATAAACAAAACTAAACAAAAATAATTTACTCTCCAGAAATAGAATAACCCTTGGTATAAAAAAGTGAATATATCCTACTAGACCAGTAAACCGTGTTGTCTTTCCTCCGCTGTGGTACAGTACTTCATCATAGCTTGACTAAAGCCTGATTGCAAACGTGTGCATAAAAACAATCTCACCCACTGAAAAAGAAAAGGCCTGCTGGGTCTGTTGGTGTGTTTACATATGGAGTCCAGTTTTGGTGTGAGCTGACCAATAGGTAATCTGACAGGCACTTTGAATATTGGCTGATTGACTGGAAAGAGAATGACATGGTAAACAAATGGAGAGAAGAAAAAATATTGTTTTCAATTCACCAATGACACAAATGTTTTCCCAGTAACTTCTATGTGCACACATAGTATTTCAGTGGAAGTGAATGCCACTATTGTTAAAAAAAAGAAAAAAGATTTACATTTTTAATTTAGTAAAACAAATTTGTTGAAAATTGCAAATGATTAAGAATTTAATGAAACTATTTCTTTAAAAAAGTAAAAATGTTCAGTGCTTTATTCTGATGTTGTGACGCTACATTTTTAGAACAAGTGTTGGGTTCTGACTGTATGGAGGAAAAGCCATCGCTGCAGCACTGAGAAAACAACTGGAGGTGAGAAAACAGCTGGAGGTAAGTGAGGAAGAGGGGGATGAGGATTAAAGAGCAAGTGTGAGAGAGTGTTTATTCGACCTACAGATGATGAAGCTGAGAATCAAACGGCCGAACGCACACAAATCAAACACACAAACACAACTGGGAAAAATCCTCTGATAAAAGGAATGTATTGACTAAAGTCTCCGGGGACGCTGAGAGTTAGTGAGTGTCTGTGGATCAGTGTTTACTCCTTAGAGGGTAGAGATGCACTGATGAAGATGTCGAGCTGCGACTCTGTGACTTTTCGTCTTCCACAACGAGAGTGGTAGAAGAAGTGGGGAAAATGTACGGAAGTTGAGACATCCTAATACAATTATTTTTTAATTATTGAGTTTAAATGAGATAACAAATTGTTATCTTGAGATAATGGGATACAAAAAAACATTTGCAAGTTTGTCCTTTCCCAGCTGCCATGGAAACATGACATCAGTGCATCTCTATCCAAAGCTGAGAGAAACCAGGAATGATCTGGGACCAGTAAAACCCAGTGAAATGTGTGAGGACACTGTGCTGCAGTTGAGTACACCACATCTGTCTGGTTTGACATCAGGTAAGAAACATCTACAAATATAAGACACAGACAAGAACTGAGTGTCAGCAGAGACGGGTTCAGATCAACAAGATCAGTGTCCAGTTGACTCTGGAGGTTTTCCATACGTCGACTACGCCACAGTGCCCCTCTGTCCATGTTCAGGGTTGTTCTGGGACACGGTTGACCGTTTGGTCTGAACAGAGAAGGTAGCAGGTCTGCTCTGAGATCAGCTCCACGGTCTCGTTTACAGACGCTGACGAGTCCAAGCGCCCACTGATGGAATTCAAGCGTGGGGCATGTTGGGATACGTAGTATAACACGCTCGTCAGCATCTGGATCAGACGTGTGATTTTACTGTTCTGATAGGTCCGAGTGGTTCACCTGTGTTTCAGCACAGCAGGTGTTTGTACAATAAGGTTCAGAGGAGAATGACAATTTTAGAGTTGCCAAAGAGATGTAATAGATGTTTCCTGTGGCGCCAGACATCTCATCTCTCAAAGTAACGCATGCATCTTCACTGGAAATCAAACCTGGGATCGCCCCCCACCTCCTGTCCCTCTCCTTGGTTTCCTGTGAATCCAACATGGCTGCCTGTCCAACAGCGTGGCGGCAACGTGACGACGTTATCCAGTGGGACTTTTCCAGCCCACAACTTCTGTTAAGTACCTGTCGTCCTGTTAATTAGGGGGAGTTGGTAGGTCCAGTCCTGACATCATCGTTGTCGTTGGTGACTCTTTTCAGTTCAAAGAATTGGTTACATGTAGTTGGGAGGATGTGTGTGTGTATGTGTGTGTGTGTGTGTGTGTGTGTTGGTAGCTCTGTGACAGTTGCAGTTTGGAGGAGTCACTGGCATTTGAACGGTACAGTCCAAGGGTTAGTGTGTGTGTGTATGTGTGTGTGTGAGTGTTGGGGCAGTGGGTTGGTGGAGCAGTGTGCGGTGTGCTCGCAGTGTGTGTGTGTTGTGTTTGGCAGTGTGCCTGTGTGGCAGATTGTGGGTGTGTGTGTCTGTACTTTTGGTGATGGGAGGACAAGTGTGGTGTCATGGCAGTCGTGTTGAGAGTGTTTGAAACAATATTGCTTTGTGTGTATATATGTGTGTGTGTGTGTGTGTGTGTGTGTGGCAGTAGAAGTGTTGTCACTCGTTGCAGGTGTCTTTCTTCTCCTCAGTTGCTGCTGGAGACTCTTGTGGGCGGTGCTTGCACTGCCCAAGCGAATGGCGAGCGGCTGCTCTGGATGGTCGGCCAAAGCAGGAAGTCTGGGCCGTGCAGTCACATGGTGCATCCTGGGAAAAAGAGGGGGCATGGTTTAACAAGACATTTTCTCTACCTGATCAGATGTGAATATCGAATACTAGAAATGAATATTTACCAAATTTTTAAACTTGCTTGCGGTTTGGTCGCTACCATTGAGTTAAGTTGTTCATTCTTTTATTTTTATTCTTTTTCCATCTAATTCTACATAATGTTTAATCATTTTTTTTACACCAGAACATTAAAAGTTTAAAATAAAAACGAGTTCCCACCTCAGCCCCTCCAGCCCCAACACTGTTCGTTGTTTCCTTCCCTCGCATGATGCTGACCATCTCCTCCCCGGCCGTCTGCCTCATGAACCTCTTGTTAACAATCCTGGTCACGCTGTCATTTCCTCCACCCAGTCCGGCCAGCGGCCCGAGCCCTCCGACCCCGGCTGACACGCACTCCGGCTTGGGCTCGTCCACACTGCTGAGCCCCCCATGCGCGCTCAGGTTGCCCAGGGAGTCTCTCTGTGCCCTCTCCCCAGGTAGGGCAACAACTCCGGGGCTGCGGCTGCTGCACACGTTCCTGAAGAACTCCTGAACTAGGCCTCCGTAGCGCTGAGAGCTGGGGTCAGATCCACAAACCGCTGCCCCGGATGGTTTTCCTGCAGCAGGGGGCTGCCGGGCTGGACTGGCTCCCTGGCTGGTTCCTGACATAGATATGAAGATGATTTCAGTGTTTGGAAGCCCTAAGTGGCCAAACATTCATACATTTTATTTCCATTGTTTTCTTGATACTAGATAATTAATCTCTCAGTCATCATCTGATATGCATGAAGATGCCCAGGGCCTCAAAAAATGTTAGCTATGCAGCTGAGTTGTTTTCGAGCAAAACCACTGATGCGCGTTCCCGCAGGGGGCTGTTGTTGGATTGTGTATTTGATGAGTTTGATGAGGGAAACCAAGAAATCCCATGAGCCTCTGTAGCGTAGCTCTGAGCAGCTCACGGCTCTGCTCCGGCATTCTAAAAGTAGCTTGCACCAACAATTAAAGGTAACAAACCTACTCCTAAAACTATAGGGATTATGGCAATGGGCCAATTTGCCAAAAATGTTGAACTATCCCTTTAAGACAATGTAAGGATCAGTTAGAGAGAGAGAGAGAAAACTTTATTGATCCCAATGGGCAATTCAGTTTCAGTTTGCAGTTGCAGTTAGATAGAAAGTCAGAAAATCTTCATGACAGAGTGAAAGTTAAATCAGAACCAGGACCTGAAGCCACATAAATAAAGACACTCTGAAACAGTTAAAACCGGGTCTGAGCTGAGTCTCACCTCCATCACCCCTCCACAGCGACTCTGTGCTTCCAGCATGATCCACCACGCTGAAGAGGCTGGAGAGGCCGTCAGTGAGGCCGCTGAGTACCGGGCTGTCCCTGGTGGTAGTGGAACGGGCCCAGGCCGAGCCTCCGCCTCCACTCATGGACCTCTGCTGGAGGCTCCACAGGCTGCGGTCCCTGGAGGAGGAAGAGGCTCCGTCTAGTCTGGAGGTGGAGCCTGGCAACAGAGCAGGTGAGGATCTCATTGAGAGGGAAACCATGGATCAGCAGAGGTGTGATGTGATGAGTTTAAACAGATGTAGTTACCAGACGACACTCTGCGCTGCAGCTTTGGTGACCCGTACTTGGGCGAGCAGCACGGCCTCTCGATGCGGCTGTGAACTTTGTCCAGTGATGTCGATATCTGTCGGGTTCGGGCCGACACCAGCGAGGACGTGGTCGTAGAAGAGGGGCGAGGAGACCAGGCTTTGGAGTGCAGCCCCGCCCCTCTGCTGCTGGGGAGGTTGTCGGTTTGAAGCCCAATGCTGACACACTGGGCAGCAGTCTGCGTGGACCTAGTTGACATGCCAACCGGCTGGATTGAAGAGACATTTCAGTGTTACAGGAGAAAAGGAGTCAGGTAGGACAATCATAATAGAAGGTGGTAAAATGTGATTATTATTATAGCATATTATTGCAGCCTGTATCCAAAGAGGTTGAGACAAATAATCTCAAAGTTTCTTTTATTCATAAACTGTGGAAGCATTCGTTATGACCACCAGTATAAAGTCCAGTATCTCACCTGACTGGCAGGCTCCTTGCTGGGCTTCCTCTCCAGAGACGAGGAGCGGATGGCCTGACGGACACAGTTCGTCATCTCCTTCATGTCGTCACTTAAGTTGGCTGAAATTTCACCGATCTCCAGGCCGTGGAACGCCGGAGAGGAAGTCACCAAACTGTTCGCTGAGCTGCTGACCACACTGGGAATCGAACCTGCGATGCAGCCGCTCCTGTTCTCCAGCAGCTCTCGGTGCTGCTTTGACAGCGAGCTCAGCCACTGCTCGTAAGAGGATGAGAAGGAGCAGGGGGAGGACGGTTGCTGTTGCTGCTGAACCTGAAGGCTTTCCAGCGGGGCCATGCCCTCGTCCCAGGTGCCGTGTCCGAGGGCAGGGCCACCATTCTGCACCCGCTGTGGTTCTTTGGCATCCTGGTTCTGTCTCCGGTGCTCAATACGCCTCACTGCAGGAGGGCTGTAGTATATCCGGATGCCAGTGCGGTCTGGAGCCGTGTGGCTCCTCTGGACCGACTCCAGGTCCAGCTCTGCCCCCACCAGGCTGCTGCAGGAGCCACTGGGGCCATCCCAGGTTTTACAGGTGTCTCCGACCTCTGGTGTCTGTGACAGGGGGATAAAATAACTCCTGGTTTTGCTTCCATAACATGATCAGTAAATAGAAAGTAAAGAAACAGAGATAACAAAAACTAAAATACTTTAAAACCATTTCTAACCTCATTCGTCAGGTAGGTCCAATTCTTCCTGGTGAGGTCACCAAGCTCTGGATGAATCAAAAGAGCTGGAACTGCAAACTGGATCCTCTCTTCCTGGTTGGGAGCACCGTTGAGTTTAGGACGATCCAGCTCTGACATCGACTTGGTTCTTTTCACAAAAACAGAACAGAAGATGTCAAAAACTCACCTGTTTGCATCTATGCACATGTCCAGGATTTCTTAACTGAACACAGTTACATCATGTTTTGTTGTAGTTACCTTGGTGATCCAGCCCCATTAGCAACAACTGTGTCTGTGGAGGAGTCACCACCTGAAGACTTGGACTGTGAGACAGAGAGACAGAATGAATGTGTTCAGTATAATCATCATCATGATGACCTGATATTTACATACACTTGCAGGGGAGGAAGAGATTGAAAGATAGATGGATGGACAGACGGAGGGACAGACGGATGGATCTCATGTTGGAGATGATATGCATAATAAACATCAGTCTAGTTACAGGAGCTTTTACCTGAGCAGCCCTACACTGTCTGGCCTGGTGGGGGAGCTGTGATCAAACATGAGACCAAGAGGCCCAACAGAATAACAACGTACAGAGAAGGTTTATGAGACTAGTGAATTAAAATATCAGTAGCATCAGTGACACAGCTGCTTAATGAAGGAGTGAGAGGGTCTGACTCCTCACGCCTGTGACCTCTAATGACCTATGATCTTAATAACCTCCCTCCACCTCCTTCTCCCTGACACTGCACCATCCGCTCTGCTGTGTAATCAGCACCATGTTTTCTCCGTGAGCTCAGCCTGACATTAAACTTCTCCACCACAGGACGACGAAGCCTCTACTTCACTGACGTAACCGCCTCAACAGCTCGCAAGGAAAATACCACTTTAAACACAGCAACTGTGACATAGACGGCTGTGTCTGTTTTCACTGTAAAAACCTCCACAGTCACTTTGGTTTATTGACTCAAAGAATCGAAGCTTTTAATGCTCAGAGCTGCTGGTTTTGAATTAGATCCACCAATCTTCCAGTAGAAATCTTCCATTGATGCTTTTTCTCAACTAGAAAAAAGTCACTTTCCAGTTCCTCAGAATAAAAACAACCGAGTGTTAACTAATAACTTTTACTACAAATTATGCAATTATAATTATGAACACCCACCGACATCATCTCAAAACATTCACAATCTAGGAACAACCCAGGATGTCCTGTTTGACATGCATTATACATGCTTTTATTCTGAAAAACCTGTCCATTTAATACAGATGGTGCTATTTAACCTGCAGATATTGTGGTGAAATATTCTAAAGTCGCTTTTGTCGATGACATCACTTCCTCTGTGATCATGTGTCAGGGTCAAGCTCCTACGTGTCTGAATGTGATTCATGGTGTCACTGGAATAAATGTATAAAGAAGCTGAAAGTATGAACTGTTAGTACAAGAAAACACAGACAATTAGACACACAGACACAGACACAGACACATGTCTCACCTTCCCCTGTGGAGAAGTGGCCTCCCTCAGCCTCTGCTCCCACTGTGCCCTCTCCTGGCTGAACCTCTCCAGCAGCTCCAACTTCTCGCGGCCCCAATTCCTCTCTCCGATCTGAAGCTGATTGGTTCACACAGTGGAGAGACACAAAAAAGAGGAAGAAGAGAATGAGATGATGATGGTGAAGAGGCAACGTCAGAGGAGGAGAGGAACAGATGTAGAAGTGTAAACTAAGACTGCCCCTCCAGACTGTTACCTGCTTCGTCAGGTCCATCACGGCACCGTAGGACTCAGCCAGGAGGTGCTGATGTTCTTCACGCTCCCTCTTTAGCGCCACCTTCAGGTCTGGAGGATCCAGTGCGTCGGTGGAGGATAGAGTTGCAGCTGCTTTACCTGCTTTGGCCTCCAGCTGGAAAGAAAGACAAGGATGATGGTAAATGTCAGATTTACTGTAATTCATTCTTTACTGGCTCCACATGGAGACGTCTCGGTGTCACAGATCACAGAGACGATTTGTTTGTTTGCTTAATCCACATTAGCTTGTGTAAAGCAGCAGTTGTTTCTCCTGGGGTCAGTAAAATTCATTACAGGTCACCTTGCAAAGTGGAAACTGTGAACTTCTTCTCAAATAAAGCATGTCAAAGAAAAACAAAACGGATATATACTGCTGTTATGAAATTTACTACTACTAAAAACATGAATATATTAGGTATTTGCTTTAAAACTTTATTCTACTATATTTCTTTATTCATACATGCAATTTTGTTTTTTGTTTGTGGCTTATTAAAAACATCTAATTAAATCAGTATAATTAAATAAGAGTTTCTGTTAACAACAACAACAACCCAACGATAAACGGATTTGCCAAAAACTAAAAACAGAACAATTTGAGTGTTTCTGTTTGTTCCTTGATTCTTACACAAATGTTGATATCCATTCTGTTTCGGTTGTAAAACAAATTTACTTTTAGTTTAGTTTTTTACAAATCATCTAATGATGATGAGACCACCGATGCTGGATAAACGCAGTTAGTCTCACACGCACGCACACACAGATGGAAACTGAAGTATACACATTACACAAGCTTTTCCCCGTCATGAAAAAAACTCTGACTCATTTGACCACAGAGAGTCATGAAGGGAAATCCCTGTAAGTCTCTATGTTTCATCCTCACAGGGGGACGGACGGAGGAGTGAGGAGGTTGGGGATGGAGGAGGGAGGGGGTGGGGGGGTAAATGATCTCATGGATGATTTAAAGGGAACAAGTTGAGGTGGAACTGCACTGGACTCTGATTCCTTCACAAAGTGGCAGAAATAGAAACATAAGGAGCAGAGTCAGATGAGATCACTTTTATGAGGATTTTTCTTCTCTTTTTGGTTCAAGATATTTCTGCCTCTCTCTCTTTGCCTCTCACTTGCTCATCTTCCTCTCACTTGTCATCTCTCTTTGCCTCAGAATAATAAGAATATATCACTTTGTAATCTCGTTATCCTTCTGTTTCCTCTCTGAACGTCCCCCGGCAGCTCTCGCTCCATCTCTCTTTTCTCGTTTTCTAAAAACCTCCTCACTCTCTCTAAATCTGTCCCTCCCCCCCTCACCCTCTCTCTGCAGCTTTCTCACCCTCTATTTCCAGCTCTCTCATCTTTTTTTTCCCTCTCTTCCTCACTCTCCATAAGTCTGGCCAGTTGTCACTGAGCCTGTAGGTGGGATCGCTTGAAATTTTTATGAGTGGCTCTGCTTTCCCTTTTCCTCTGTCTGAGTCTCATAGTTCACACAGTCGACACCACCGGGCCCATCGATTTGACAAACAGGAGCACACACGCACACACGCACACACACACATACTTGTACACACACCCCAGCCCAGACCCATCAATCCTCCTGCTGCCTCTGTGGCACTGGAGCCCGTATAAGGCGCTAATGGAACTCGTCTTGCAGCCAATCACAGAGCAAGAAACGCACACTTAGCCCTGTCTCCTGTCTCCTATGGCAACAGAGTGTTTCTGGTTAATGACGAACGTGCTCTAACGAGCCCCATATCTTAACGAGGTTTACTGCTGAGGCGTTAAGAAGGGAGTGTGTGTGTGGGGAGGGGGGGGATTTCATGGGGATGACTGGCATTTATTGGTGGATCAGAGACGTCTGGTTCACAGCTTGATACCCACCATTAGGACAGTTCAATTACATCTATTCATCCTGAATATAAATATACATACAGTATATAATGTATGTATAAGCTATTAATTAAAATTCACTGAAATAATCCCATCAGGAGAGTTTACATCACATCTCACTTCACACTTTTTTTGCACTTCCCATCAAATCTCTGTGCAGAAAATAGAAACATACTTAAGTATTAATAGAAACACAGAGAACATCACTGTGGCAGCAAACACCAATTAAACCACGGGGCTCTGTGAGAGGAGAGTGGGAGGTTAGGGAATAAATTAATTCCACTATCATTAGAGCCATTGCTATTATTAGCAATTAAGAAAATACACAAATCACAACTAAACAAATAATGTTGAACGTAAAAGAGATATATAAACGATTTTATCTAATTTTATTAATTTTTACATTTAAGTGTAAAAATAACATGGTCAAAAAGTGTGTGCCTGCTTTGTATGGAAACAATAATTGATGTGATAAAAAAAAAAGATTTTCAATGCACCATCAGCAGCAGCACAGTGTAGTATAAGTAGAAAGTTCTATTTAGAGCAGTATTACATTTGCCTGCAGCAGATTTCCCTTTCAGAAACAACGGAGTTGATGTTGTGTGTTAATGTTATCTGTGGCCTGTAGCAGCCACCAGCTGTTAATCTGGGCCGAACGCTCCAGACGAGACAAAAGCCGGGTTTATAAATAAAAGCACAGCCTAGATATTATATAATACAACCATGACACATAGGTTCAATGCTGTGATGGTTATAAACTAATTTTAATGTCAATGGCCTTTTAAATTCTACTCTATGGAGTTGGTGCTTTTATTCTGAAAATCCTGACCCTTGAATACACAGGATCTAAGACTCAGTTGATTTTAAAATATTCTTAACCTGTTTTTATAGTTACAATATGAAGATTTTCCACACTAAGATCAACTGGACCTGTGTTTGATTTGTGTTCTTCTGTCACACAAATGTTTACATCAGTTCTCAAACCAGGGAAGTTTTCTCGAGAGTCCAACCACTGAATCAGCCAATACCAATAGAGACTAAAAAATCTGACAATCCATCAACTGGCTAAGATTCCTCATGTTTATATTATGTAACAATTGTCAGATAATATAATAAAATCAACTGAGTTTTAAAATCCTTTTACTACTGGTTTAAATGTTGCACCGTGTTTATCATCATGTTTTATACCAATTATAAATTAGGTGGTTGATCAGATGCTTGGTGTGTGAGAAGTTGCATCTTAGTGACATCTAAGGAAAACAAACATTTTCTCTCCACGCTTCGTCAGCTCCACCAGAGTCAACAGATGATGAACCAGCGATCGGAGCTCACAGCTGCTCACTCTGTGTCATCGTAGAGACGGCAGGTGTTCCCAACATGTCCAACAGTCTCAATGGATGACTGATCAAAGCTGCTGTTGTGTTGTTTTGTGTTGTGTTGTGTTGTGTTGTGTATGTGCTCTCAGGGCCTCGGGCCTGATGGACACCGTTTGTTTGTCGGGATGAGCGGCAAAGATAATTTCCTGTCAAGCTGTTTGACAGGTGGGACAGCGTTTGAAATCAAACTGACTTGTTTAACAAAGCAACAGCTGGAGGTGGTGCTGCACCCTGCCAGGATGCCACACACACACACACACACACACACACACACACACACACACACACACACACACACACACACACACACACACACACACACACACACATACACACACACACACACACGGCTGTGATGGTTTGTGTGTGGAGTTGACTCACACAACTGCACAAGGTTAATTTAGACAATTTAAGGTCAAATACAGCAGCCAAGTCACATCCAGGAAACAGGACGTGTCTCATCTCTTTGTCACGCTGCTCTCGTCTCCTATTGGCTACTGAGGAAACTACCAAACCAATGTACCAATCAGAAGACAAATGAAATTGCACCATGATGTGAGAGCACAATCTCTCTGATCATGACAATGATTAATGAGTCCATCGGTGTGGGGGTCTGTCCCTGTGTGTTGCATTTTTTCTGTTTACCCCTGTTACACCCCCCTTTCAGTTTCATATGATCTGACTGATGCATTTAGGGTAATAAGTTGTCCAGTTGTCGACATAGTTGTGACTTCAGCTCAGACAGTTTGTTTTCATACTGCATTAAATGATGCCTAATGTATCTTATCTCTATTGCTGGATTGTGTATTTGATGGTGGGCACAGTGGGTGGAGCTAAATACACCTGAAACCTTATCAGCACTGAGAGAGAGAGTTTACATTAGCATGACTGCTAACACTGTGTCACGACGAAAACAAATGGCAATGCTAACTGTGCTAACTGTTCTATTTGCTGGACTCTGGTTCTGGTCTCAACAGGCTCCTCCTCTGACTCTGAGCAGTGAGGACCCGGGGACATGAGGTCAGGACACATGAAACAGCAATTTTAATTTCTCTATTTCACGAGGCCACTCCTTCTCCCTCTTCTCTTTTATCTCTCTCTCTCTGTGCCTCAATTACCAGGCGCTAACACAGGCTGTTCTATCTCAGAGGCTGTTAATCAGCACGATTCCCGCCTCTGCTGCTGTTATGAGACAGACAGAGACAATGAGGAGAGCGGATTGAGGTGAAAACATTAAAGCATCACTCGCCGCCCGCAGACAGAACGAAGGGCTCAAATGAATAAATAAACACTTGACAGATGGAGAAGTAGAAACCGACCCCAGAGGAAATCGTCATTTTCAAAAATCTCATTTGTCAGAAATTAATACTGTCCACTTCAGAGCAGTTTCTCTTTCCATCTGTCTTGTTGCCCCCCAGGTCTGTAATAACCACCTAGTTATGAGCAACTCATTTATTCTGACTTGTCTCCGCTGCAACTGAACTAAACTCTCTGCTGCTGCTCTAATATTTTACATAATCTCCCTCCACTTTCACTTTTCCTCTCATCCTGAATTGAATCAGTTCTGCACGGCGGATTTCTGATGTCTGTAAAATGTCAACATCTGTCGCTGCGTAAAGTAAAACAGCAGAGAGACCACAGGAAACAGCATCGGCTTATTGCATTACCAGACAGCACAGCAAGAGAATTTATAGCCATGAGTTTTGATTTATTCTTATGTCAGGTACTGCAGCATATTATAATGACAGAGTATCAGGGCCACACGGAGGGAAGAAAACCTGAGAATAAAGTTATAAATTTGAGAATAAAATCTGAATATGTAATATTCATAATATCTTTTTTTCCATTGATTCTGTTAATTATATCATAATTGACCATAACCATTCAAACTTCAGCCACGTCTACAGCAGCACTGCTCCTCTCTTCCCCTACCTGTGTGATGAGGCTCTGTAGCTCGGTCCTTTCCACTTCCCATGATGCCTTGGCCTTTGCGAACTGCTGGGTGAGCTCCTGGGAGCCCTGTCTCTCCTGACGCAGCTCGCCGCTCAGATCCTGCAACGCCACCCTCAGGTCGGCCAAGGTGCTGCTGACGGCGCTCGACTGCAAGGAACGACAGGAAGAGCTGAGCACCGGAAGAGGGTATGTCTGTTTGTTCGTGTGTGTGTGTGTGTCACTTTCCATACCTTGATGGTTGGGCTGAGCTGCTGTTCGTCTGCAGCTGACCTCTTGTCAGTCTGGTGGGCGGGGCTTGCCAGGTTCTCCTCCTCCAGTAGCAGGTAGAGATCCTTCAGGCTGTTCATCTAAGGAGTAGAATCACCTGTCAGTCATTCACCTCCTCCAAAATGAAACAACCACCATCATCTGATATTATCCAGTATGTAACACACACAGTGACAACATTATGGAACAGTTTAATGGCATTTAATTGCTTTAAATATATATATATTTATGAAATTTATTACATAATTATTAACAGGAATAAAATCTTATCTAAACAAACATGGTCCATATTGGTGGTAAAGAGGCTTCATACCTCCAGGACGTCCTTCCACTCTGTGTCCTTCTTGCAGCCCAGTCTCCACTGTTTGAGGAAGCAGCGCAGTTTGAGGCTGAGCAGCAGCAGGGCCTGTTTGAGGTGTTGAGACTCCTGCACCAGCAGAGTCCTCTCCTGGTTCCATAACTTCCGCTGCAGTCGAGCCTGGAGACCCAAACTCTGCAGCTGGAAGTCCCGACGTAGCAGAGCCTTCTGGTGCTCCTCCTGGATCTGAGAGGAGGGAGGAGGGATTTCACAAGAAGCCAATTGTTTCTCTAAAGCCTAAAATAAAAATGACAGACTGTCTTGCTTGTCATAGAAACCTTAATCTGCCAAACACCTGACTGTGTCTGTGTTTGATTTACTGATTTGTAATTGTTTTTATTTGTCTTGGTTACGCAATGCTGCAAACTGACCTGTGTGAGTTTGAAAATGGTTTCTTTCTCCATCTCCAGCTCTTCCTCAGCGTTAGACAGCTGGTACTGAGGTTCATTGCACTGTGGGGACTGGAGGAGAAAATGAGGACATGATGTGTATCAGGAGGGATAAGGATGAGGAGCAGCGGATAGGAAGGAAATAAGGGAGAAACAAGAGATGGATATAACACAACAGGTCTGTGTTCCAACACTTTTTAGATCACATGTCAGCTGCTGCACGCTACTGTCCATCCACACGAACGAACCCCCCTCCCCATGGCTCATTTGGCTGCTGAGTGAGTGCAATCCATCGACCCACCACTGTACCATTAATGTCCTGTTTCACCCTCCACTGGGCTCAGCTCCTGCCCTCTATCACCCTCCACCACTGTCAGCCAGAGAAACTGCTCTGACCTCTGTCTGTGTGTTTTGAAACACAATCGCTTTAATAATGATATAATAATTACTTTATTTGTCTTTTATTCGTTTGAATAATTGTTATTAGAGCTTTAGTTCATTAAATTTCCTTAAATAAGGTGATTTACACAACAAAAAAGAAATAAATGAACTCGGTCTCACATGATTTTGGTTTTTGGGATAACCAAATTCATGGTTGTTCCAGAAACTCTCTGATTTCAGAGATAGTGGTTATCTGTGGAAAGCAGTGCCCTTTCTTTATGATAGGAAAGCTAATAAACTGTCTAAGAGTGAGATCTTGTCTTCTATCAACAAACTGACCTCTAACAGAAAAGAAAATGAATGTTTCCCAAAATTCAGAGGATAGTTAGTCCAGACTCGCATAGAGACTGGGAACAGGGGAAACAGCTGGCTTGGCTCTGTTCGAAGCACCCCTAAATCTGAATAAATAACACTTTTATCAATTTTGTTAAATCTGTGTAGATACAACTATAAAATTGACAATTTATGGTGATTTATAGAGTTGAGCTTTGGACAGAGCCAGGCTAGCTCTTCCCCACGGGTTTTCCATTTTTAAAGCTAAGTGAAGCCAATCGATTCCTGGCTCAGCATCGAACAAACCACTAACATTTTCCCGATTGCCGTGGGAAATGTAGAGTCACAAAGTGGTTAACTTTAACTAAGGGACTGGAAGCACGGGAAACAAGTAGCTCTGTCTTAATTGAAATTTCTCCCAACCAGCACCTCTACATGTGAAAATATAATTTATGTGTTTTAAATCTGTACACAAACAAATGTGAACAAAGACTGTTTGTGGTGTAAAAAGTATGCATCCCTTCATGAACAAAGGAAAGTTGTACAGTTTGGTAGGTGGATGCATGGACTGTTGCCTGTACTTGTGTTGGCTCATCTTTTATACACACTCACAGAGTATAAGTGTCCACATTATGCTAAGTAGTGAGTGTGTGTAAACACTGGATGTCTTTGCTGCTGTGTCACTCTCTATTCATCTCCCGTACAGACACAACGGTCTGTATCCACAATATCTAACACTTACTCGTTATCTCCCTCTTCCATTCAGCCTCTCAGTCTTGGATAAAGATGCAGACAGGCGCACGCACAACACACACAGACACACACAGCCCCGGTTACCATGGAGACAGGGCAACGAAAAGGTCAGCCAAACAAAGGTCCCTTCTTCCTGTCAGTCCCACAGCTGACGGTGAAGTCACTGTTTGTGTTTGTTTACAGCGCTGTTGCTGAGTGTGAGTTGAAACCACTGCACCACATCAGCAGCTTCAGGCTACGGGGTGTGTGTGTGTGTGTGTGTGTGGTTTTATGTGTGTGTGCGCAAACGTGCATGTAAATAAGCCTTTAATTGACCTTTGCAGTGCTGCCTGTCGATGTATGTTTGCTCATGGAGAAGTGATTTGAGGACAAATAACACATGAGAGGGATACTATTATCAAATGTATCTCAGGTCTTTTCAAGTTTGATGAGTTGAATATTTGAAGGCAGGACTTAAAATTCGTCGTAAATGAGCTGTGACCTGTCATTACATGATTAAAGATAAATCTAATTATGTCACATGATAAGTAGTGAGCAAAATCAGCTGCTAAAGAAGAAAACAGTGAGATACAGTCCTAGTTTCTTCTTAAAGCACAAATTTACACACTCCTGTGTTTTCAGCAGGTTGTGACCTGCCTTCGAGCAAGGTGTTATAGCTATTGAGCTATTGTATATCATTCCTACAATGATGTTTGGTCCACAATGGGAGCAAGCTATAAAAATAACACTGACATATAAGGACCTTTTAAGTGATGCCAAACTTGTGCACTTGTGAACCAAAAGAACCAGAGTGAGGAAGTGAAACACACTTTAACACACTCTGAGTTCAGATTCATGTCTGTTTAGTTAGTGTAATCCTACTACTGTAAATGTATTCTTGTTTCTTCTTGTTGTATTCTTAAAGAAGCAAGTTTCCCCTAACTTCTGTTTTTTATGCTACTGTAGCTGAAGCTCATTGACTCCTGGCTCTCAATTTATAACTGACATCATGAGAGTGGAATCTTCACTTTTAACTAACAACAAACAAACAACTAACAAAAAAGTAAATAAATAAGCGTATTTCCCAAAATGCCCTGAGGTCCAGATGTCGCCTATCTTAGCAGAGTGGCCAGAAGCAGGGGAAACAGCTAGTCTGGCTTTGTTTTCATTAATATTGACCTTGACCTATCACCCGAGATTAGCAAATTCTGATCAGTTTGTCCTTGAGGATGTTTGTGCCAAATTTGAAGACGGTTCCTCCTCTTGCTCCTGAGATATTTTGCTCAAGAGAAAGAGACAGACTGAACCAAACATACAGGCCTACGCCCACAACTGTCACCAGCACAGAGGCATAAAAACACCAATTAAAGACCTTTAATTCATGGCTTCATCCTTAGAGAAGCTGTAGAAGGAGCAGAGTGGACCTTTTGTTAGGTTTTTTTTTTGGGACAGTCAAACCTGCAATGTTTGTTTGTCTGTGCGAGACAGATGATAAATCTGACATTAAAGCAGAAGTCAGCGATCTGGTCGTTCTGGCTAATGCTGCGCTCCAGGAAGGCTTTTGAAACCGTAAGTTACAGCTTCAAGTAACGACTTACGACTTTGTGGCGTTCCAGGTAACCTGTAACTCCTGTTTTTCCGACCTGTTGCCTGTGAAAGTCACTATAACAGCCACTCGTAACTTCCGACCCGTGAACTCGATCGAACTGGTACGACTTCACAGGTCGGAAAAACACGAGTTACGGGTTGCCTTGAACGCACCATAACTTCTTGTCAGCCGATGGAGTTAGCAGCCCCGCCCTTGTCATGGATCTATTGGTCCTCCCTACGTCACGCTTGTATCCCACAAGGAAAGTTTTCTCCTCGGTTTACGGCAGAGCAGAGTGACTGAGAGACCCGTGTTTCGGCCGAAAAACATTCCGCTGACTTCTGCTTTAAACTCTCAGCTTCAGGCTCACGTCAGGTTTGGCTGAACAACCTTGTTTGCTGTCAGACAGTGGCTAAAACCCCTCGTGTGTGTTTGTGTGGACTGTATGTTTCCACTCGCCGTGAAGTGAGTGATTGTGATTTCCAGCGACTCACCAATGCTTCATCCGTCTCGTTCTCCTGCTGCTCCAGTTCACTGGTTTCTTGCTTGTGTGGCTCATTGGTGTCTGATTGGCTGTTCTCTTCAGTTTGAGCTTTCACCTCTACGTCTGATTGGTCCCTATAATCAGGCTGCTGCATGCATGCATGGGCAAGTTAATGAAGAAAAAAAAACAAAAAACAAACAAACAAATAAAATAGAGGGAGAGACAGGGGAGGAGGAGAAGTTGTGGAACAAAAATAAAAAAGGAAATGATAGAAAACAAGACAAACAAACACAACAATAAGAAAAACAATACAACCATGATGGCGTCCATCCATGTGACAACATGAAAAATGAAAAGATGGAGAAAAATGATTGACGGATCTCACAAGACGAAGAAGAGGATGTAGAGGAAAAAGAGCTTGGTCAGAGAGGAGAAGGAGAGAGTGGAGAAAAGAAAGAAGAGGAGGATGGAGGGCAGAATGAAGGGCTGAGGGGGGGAGGAGAGAAAAAGACAGATGAGAGGAAAGGGACGATGGAGAGATGAGGAAAACAGCAATGGAAGAGAGGGAGAGGGAGAGGGAGGAGGAGGAGAAATAAGACGAACGGGAAGGCAAGAGAAGGAGCAAGGTGGTTAAGATGAAATGCCAGAGAGAGGGAGGTTAAGGAGGAGGAGGAGGAAGGAAAGGAGGGAGACGGAAGAGAAGAGCAGCAGCGGGGGGAGGTGAAGGTGAGGTGTGGGCGAAAAGAGATTTAAAAAGAAAGAAAACGGGGAGATGGAGGTGAAGGCAGAAAGCGGCGGTTATGGTGCCCGTGCAGAGGGAGGGTGGGGGAGGGAGGGGTTGAGGAGAGAGGAAGGAGAGGGAGGAGAGGGGGAGAGATCGGGGGAGTGTTGGGACTCAGAATTGGCCTCTAATGGAGTCTAAACATTGACGGTTACTCACTCACAGCTACAATTTCACCACAACAGGCAAATTAGATCAGATCAGAATAGAAAACAAAGATTTTAGAAGTAACAAACTTCTCCTGCTGGAACGGCATCAAAATCCAAATTTAAAAAAAATCCCCACAGTTAAAAAAAGCAAATTGAATCAATTTAGTCCTGAAACTCTTTCAGTGGTTCGCTGTCAAGATTTGACAGGAAGGAAAATAAACCAGTGGACAAATTCGATGTCTCTGCTGATTCCATTGTGTATTTGTAACTCAGACTCGCTCTTATATGAACCTTTATATACTGCAGGAGACAGTAGATGCACAGAGCTGATCATAAATCTGTGACAATAACCCAAGAATTTCCCCGTGGAGCGTTTCAAACAGAGGATGTCATTTATGAAGTATGACTGGAAATCTACTCAGAGTCTCCCTGTGTCTCCTTGTGTTTCTCTGTGCTGGCTTCAGGTGTCTCAGTTACATTTATGAAGGACACAACAGTCTATTTGCGTCTAATTTCAGACTCTGGGTTTTGTGTTTTGAGGCTAAATTTAGTTTTAATCTTGTGTTTCTATTGATTTTACCGTACAGTCTTCAGAGTGACTAACAGTAGACTTCATCCTTTTTTTCACTGTTGGACAAGTTACTGAAAATTAGTAATTAGCTACAGGACATGTTCTAGTTACTTCTTTCAAGATCGAATTATTTTCACATTACGGTCACAAGTTCATCTATCATTGTTTACATTATCAGTGGAACAACGAAACACAATAGATATGTTTAGAAACTTCTGATAGGCGTATGAAATGGGTCCTTTAAAACAAGGCTTAAGCGAATAGCTCCACCTAAGTTTGGTGCTTGTCCTCCTTCTCCACCATTGAGTGGGCTGGTGGTGTTAAATCCATACCCACCAAGTCAAGTGACCCATGATCGTAAGATGTATAATCATGATTGTTGTCCCTTTCACCTAAAGTAACAAGCCCATTTGAATGGAAATAATTATAATTGCATAATTTAATTTGCTAAATGTATTAGTGACTCTACTACACTGGTCCTGGTGTAAACTGGTCCTGACGTGGCAAATAAAGCTGATCATGATTTTTCATAAAGTTTTCAATCCATCAAACCAGAACAGAATCAGACTGTGTCTCAGAATTTACCTCACTCAATCTTAATCTGAGCTATATACATATATGTTGTTGTCAATGATCAATATTGCTCAACCATACCAGATGAGGACCCAGACTGTATGTTTGGCTGTTCTCATGGTCTGCTGATGAAAATACATACAGATAAATGGTGCTTTATGTGTCTTCATAACCTTCACTGTGTCCATGCAACAAACAGGCTCCATTTGAGGCCTAAAGCAGCTTCTAAACACTCGGGTCAGGAGGCCGTTGAACAGCATGCAGAGGACATGGTGGGACTGTGGACAGGTTTACACTGGCAGCTCAAATCTGACGATGTTTTAAACATACAGGAGGATTTCTTCTTTCAGTTGCACAATTATGTTTGTTACTAAAGTGAGACTTGAGAAACCAAAAGGACAGAGATTTGAGGACTTTCCTTAAATTTGCTGAGATGTTATTTTTGTGTTTTAGGTCCCGATATAAAAAGATCCTGAATGAGACAGAAGGTTTGTATCTGATCTCACTTTTATTTATTAAATGTCATTGTTCTGTCATGTCAGATTTGAGCGAGCTGTGCAAACCCGTTTTTCACTGTGAGGACAAACTAAAGCAGCAGGTTTCAATGGGGTCAGAAGTGTTAACCAAACTAAAGATTAGGCATCAAACCAAACAGCTCTGAATAAAAGCAGGAAGAAACTAGTGGAAACAGGAACTAAAGCTAAAAAAAAAGGCTTTAAAAAAGACTTGATGGTAAATGACAGAGAAGGTGTGACGAGGAGTGAAGAGGAGGAGTGTGTCTTCTCATCTTTTACCTTCTCTGCAACATTGAGTCCGTTTTGCTCATCTCCGGAGCAGAGGAGGGAGGTGCAGGGTGAGAGCAGGGGAGACGCTCCCTCCACCTGAGGGTCCCTCCCACCTGCTGCGGGTTTACCCACGCCGTCTACCCGCTCCACAAAAGCCTGCAGCTGGGTGTGCAGGGCCTGGAGCCTGCTGGTCAGAGCGCCGACCAGAGGCCGGTCGGACAACTCAGACAGCTCCGAAATCTAAAACACAGCAGAAAATCAGAGTCAGTGACGAACAGTGGACTGAGAGATAAACCACAAACCGCGGGGCTGAATGGGAAAAGATCAAATATTCATCTCTGAGGCTGTAGTTTAGTCTCTTACCAGCTCCGGTCTGGGTCCAGGAGGCAGAGGCCTACTGCATTTAAAAAGAACCTGTTCTTACATCTAAGACTGAAGCTTATACAGAGCTGGATGAGACCATAACTAGGTGTTATGTGTTATGCTGCTATTGATCCAGACTGATGGATGCTCTCTCTCTCTGCATATCTATCTATGTGTCATGTAATATGTGATTCTTTATTCCGCTGTGTGGAGCAGCAGCAGGACATGCGCCTGGTCATGTACCTGAGTGTGAGGCTGAGGTTTTTCCAGGTCGCACGGCTCTGCTGCGTCGTTGCTGCAGACCTTGTGATAGATGGAGGGGGAGGACGAGAGGCAGTTGGACTCGGGGGAGGTCAGGAGCTGTATCGCCGTGGAAACCAAGCGAGCCTGGTCCCTCATGGCCAGCAAGGCATCATGGTCCTTCTGCCCCAGGCACCCAGGAAGTGAGGCTGTCGTGTCAGCATCGTCCTCAATCTTTTTCCTCTCCTTGATATCAGGGCCATCGTTCTCGCCCCCCACTGGCTCTTTACGTTGTGGCGGGCTGATGGGGAAACACAGAGAGCACTTTGACCACCTCCTGTCCACATTGGCTTAAAAAGGTCATTTAACTTTAACTTTAACAACTTTAAGTTATTTTATTTTCCAGAGAAGAAAGTCCCTTTTTTTTTTCAGTTGAAAGAAAACCAGTCTCTGTCTTTAGTTGCAGTTTGAAATTGTACTGGAAAGTGTATTGGGACCATGTTCCATGGTGATTTTGCACTTTAAATAATAAATTGATTGATTGATTGATTTTAACTGAGGTGTTTGGCGACGGTGATGGTTTCACACTGACAGACTTAGACAGACTTCAGTGTAAGTATATATCTGCCCGCAAATCGGTTCAGTTCTTTACTATCTGAAGCCAAATTATGGTGCAATGAACTCTCAGTTGATTAAGATTTCTTTATACAATTTTAAGAAAAATGTCTGACCAAGAAAAAAAAGAAAAAATGGCTGCAGATCCCATAGTATCAATGGGCCTCATTCAGCAATATCTTCTTAAGAATCTTCTTACATTCTTTCTTAAGTTGTTCTTAAGAAGTTCGTAAGCCTCAGAATTGTTCGCAGATGTGTTGTTATGCCACCTCCTCGTAAGTTGAGGGCGTGTGCCAGGTGAGTCTAATTACCATAGGATCAGCATAAGTAACACCTGTCCTTGACGCGAGTTAGCCTTAAGGTAAAAACATGTAATGATTTTTGTGTTAAAATGAGTCAGTCTGGGTTGTTGGATCAATTCGATTTTCATGACGACAGGATCAGGAAGTGGAAAAACACAACAGCAGAGAAAATGGGAACAAAATTGTTGTTAACTGAAGTGTGTGCAAAATTCTTAGTATCATGTTAAATGAATAGCTCCTATCCAATTAGAAAATGTTGTCTTCACCTCATAAAAATCAGATGTGTCACACAGAGTCAAAACTGTTTGATTTGAGCCATAAATGTAAACTGATAATGACCTGGTGGGGAGGCACTCAGCAGAGTCTCCCGCCTCAGCATCGGTCTCTAGAGCCAGTCGTAGAGACGAGGAGGAGGACGAGGAGGAAGGGGCGTGGTAGGAGGCGAGGTCACAGCGCTGAAGGTTGGACAGAAGCACTCGGTTCTCGTACTGCAGCTTCTTCACTTTCCCGCTGAGTTCTCCAATCTGAAGTCTGGCCAGCCTAAGCTCCTCCTCCTGGGCGGGGGTGTCCGTGCTGATAAGCACAGCCCCCTCCTGTATGGAGTGTACTGGGCTGTCGTTGAGCAGGCCGTCCGTCAGTGACGTTAACGAGTTGGATGAAAGCGTGGACGTCAGGGGCGGGAGCTCAGACTTGTAGCGGTTGATTTCGTTCATCAGGAGCTTGTTCTGCTCCTCCATCTCAATCAGAGACCTCCTCAGAAGCTCCGCCTCCTCCTCCACAAACTGGAGGTGTCTCTGGAGCTCCATGACGTTCTCAGACGAAGCCCCTCCTCCAAGCACCATGGCTCCACCTGAGAGACTTAGACCCACCCCCAGACCGCCACCAACTCCGCTGAGTTCTTGGGGTACATCTAGTGGAAAAGAAATAATATAAAAATAGATTAAAAATCCTAATTGATATCATAATTGCACTCAGTTGCTGGTTTACCAGCTACACCCCAAAGCCAGGCTTTCAATAAACCTATTTATACCTATTTATAGGTCATATAATTATTATTTACATATTTGCTAAACTAACTTAGCTTAACTCACAATAAGTTACTGAAGCAATGATTCCTTGGTAGGTATCATTGTCTCTATGTGTGACAAGAATTTACTTAAACATTACACATACAGTTACAGTTAAGTTACAGTTAAGAGCTATACTGATAATTATGTATATATATATATAACTGATAATGTAATTGTATAATGAACTAATAGTAATTAGTTCAATAAACTAGATATGCAACACAAATCAATATGGTAAAACTGCTCTCTATACATCAGACATACATGTGTTGTTAGAGTTAACAAAGGGTAAAACACCTTGAGGTCCCTTCATGTCCTCCATCTCAGCTCGGAGACCTCGGTTCTCCACCTCCAGCTCCACAATGCGTCGGCTCAGCAGGTTGGCCTCCTCCTCCACCAGCTTCAGGTGGACCCTTACCTCCGCCTCACGGGTGTGGGGGGAGTCAGCAACCTGGGGGAGGGGGGGGGGTCAAAGAAAAGAGCCATAAGGAGAGGGGAGCCAGCTGTGAATCACACCTTTTATCAGCTGTTTCATAAATAATCATAAAGTGTTTCCATTGGCCTCTGTCCTTTTTCTCATCACTCTGTTCAGACTGGGTGAACTGAACAGTAATCATTCTGTAATAAAGTAATAAACAGTAATAAAAAAATACCAGTGCTGGATATTTAAATGTTAATTGTTAACATCGGTGAGTGAAAGTTCAGTTTCAACAATCATTCTCTTTGTACATTTAGTTACTGAAATGATTTAACAAGCTCTGCGGTGTGTTTGTGTTTATCGGTTTTTCTGAGTTTTCCCAAGCGTTCTTTTCTCTATTTTTTGGCAAAGTGCTGAACATAGTTTTAAACAGGAACAAAGGGTGGTTATACTTTAGAGACCAGCCTTAAGGTTCTTCTTCTTCACTCTCCATGTAGCAAGAGGGTTCAGTGAGCTGAGCTTCATGGCCTCGTTCTCTCACTCTTGTTCCTGTTCAGAACAAGATGTGTAAAACCACTCCACGGTGAATATCTGGGTGTTTCTCACCTCCTCCACGGTGAGCGACGCATCGACATCTCCGTACAGAGACCTGTACTTGGCCAACTCCTCCTTCATGGCCTCGCTGTCCTTCACCAGCTTGGTCAGCTTCTTGCACATCAGGGCTGATTCCTCTTTGGCAAAGTGGAGCTGACACTTCAGGTCTGAACTGTCCTCCTGCAGAGACGGGACAGAGACGAAGCAAAGACATTGAGAGGACAGATTCAAACCCTGCTGCATCGCAGAGGTCGACATGCACACAAACGCCCCACAATGTGCACATGAACACATTGAAACTGCTGACAGTTGGGTTGAGATAATCAACAATGATTTTAACACTTGATTGATGTGAGGAATTCACTTCCTGTTTTACTTTTTTGTTAAGACTTGTGATAGACGATTGATTCATTGATTGAGATGAGTTGGTGCTGCTCTGGTCTGAACGGATGAAGTGAGGAGAAAAGGAAACTGCTGATGATGCATTTTATTGATTTCTGTCCAAACAGGACGGAGCAATCACCTGATCTTAACCTGTCATGTTGTTTCACATGTAGCTTCACCTGGATCAGCTTCAAGATCCTCACAGAGAGATGATATTGAGATGTCATGTTTTAGTCACTGTGACCTTTGACCTTTAACAACCAAAATCTGATCAGTTCATCTTTGGATCCATCTGAATGTTTGCAGAGCCTTTAAAGTTTGGTGTTCATAGCGTTCGACGAAATAGAAACTTTTAGGACTCATCAATATCACTTTTCTCACACTGACCAATCACAATCCGAGAAGGGGCGGGACATACATTACCAACAACAACACGACTGCAGATTTGAGTACATATTCATTACTGCTGTTTACATTATGCACCTACACTCATTTTGAAGATAGGCGTACCTCCGGGTCCATGTCGAAAGCTGCCGCTAGTGCTATTATATATTTTTTACGCTCCATTGTATGCAAACTCAGTGTTATGTAGACCAGCGTTGCAGTGTTTACATTATTAAGCATGGAACACAGAAGTGTCAGAGGACTTGCTCTGTAACCTAGCAACAGCAAAGAGAGAGACCGTCTAAATAGTAAGGTTGAGGGTGCAAAAGGTGTGTTTGGTGGACACGGTTCAGTTGAGGTTTTTGTGGGACGGACCTGCATCTGATCACAGATACTGGATGTGCACTGGAATAGATCTGTCCACTTGTGTCACATATTATTGGTTAAAAATGTATGAAGACATAAAATGAAATAGTCTAAGTAAAAAAAAAAGACAGAAATAGACAAGCCTGCCTCCAACTCGCCCTGTGGATGAAACCAGAGACACAAAGAGATGAGGACAGAGACAAAGACCCCGTCTGTCCTGTGAGGTCGCACAGAGACGAAGAGACGACCTGACACAGACAGAAACACACCAAAGTAAAAGCTGCAGACAGATGGATAAATGCTGGGGAGCAGTGGACACACACAGGACACACAACAAGCTGACCAATGAGATCACTTCATGTTCATAGCAACCTGTGAACTTATATCAGGCCTGACTGACGACTGGACACAAAAGGTCGAACAGGAAGCGTGTGATGAACCCTCCGGTGTTTTGAAACCACAGCAACCTTCTGACATCAAGACACAATAAAGTGTCTGCTCTCATGAGACGACCACGAGCCGAGAGATGAATCCTCTTTTTATTTGATGTAAAATCAACTTGATGTTAAAAAAACAACAACAAAGATCCATTTGAGCGAGTCGCAGCTTCAGCAGCTAAAACACTGAGGTCAGAGTCATGTCGGGTTTGTTCCTCGTGAGGAGAGAGAGAGTCAGACGTCACCCAGACTCTGAAATTAGTATTTACTGAATGACTGGGCCACAGGACACAGACCTGACAGACTAATGGTAGTTTACATGTGACTGTTAACAACAGTGTGGAAACAGCGTCACACTGAGGGCGACCTGAATGATCAACATTTGTGTTTACGCTGAGATCATCTGAGTAACAATTAAGGGATACTAGTGAAACATACTGTAGGTAAACACATCCTGGCCGGATTTGCACCAACAGCATCACATTTAATTTTTTTTTTATCAGTTCCACCAAGGTTTAAAATATAACCCAGCTCTGATGAAACCAGAAAGGTTCAAGTGTGCATCACAGATAAAATGAAATAAAATGCAAATCTTTGTTCACTTAAAACCAGTTTAGTGCAACAAAAATGTCCACTTAAAACATGATTTAATCCGGTTTCAAATATAAAACTGTGTTATCCAGCCTGTATGTTGCTTCTGATGGCCAGAGAGAGAGAGGACAATATGATGCCAAGAACGAAACACATCGTTGTCATACTGTAGTTGTTTGTAATGTGTGTTTTTTTTTTCTGGAGCTCATGCTGAAGATGTTAAACTAAATATGAATCACAGCAGAGTTTAAAGAGATGAAACACAATCCCAAACACGTCTTTAAACTTCACTGAGTGTGATACAACTGTGTTCTTAATAAAAACCAGACAGATCATCTTCAGGTTTGTGTAACTCGCGTTGAAAACTCCCAAACTCAGCTGGAACCTCTGCTGACCTGAGGTGACCCACTGCTCCCATTCCTCAGCAGCAGCAGCAGCTCTGTGTTTGTTTTACGGCCTGTGGAGCGTTTCCAAGCACATTAAGCGAAGCCAGCGCCAACGAGTTTACAGCCATTTATGGTGTGTGGCTTGGAGAGGAGGACGGGGCTGCAGACAGCGGTGAAAGCGCTGCGTTCACTGCACTCAGCCTCTGTGGAGATGTTAGAGCTGCAGGTTTCTAATCCTAACATCTACCTACACTGCTCTCCTTTATTAGGGAAAGGAAAAAGTTTTTGAGTTTTTTCCTGACTTGGAAAAATAACAAAGAGTGGGAAAATGATGTTGAGGAAAAAGTGGCTCACTCTTTTGAGGAAAAAAATAAGGCTACAATGAGGAGGAGGGAGAGATATCTAGTGAGAGGCCTGATCAAATGTAAACATGCAAGAATTACACTGTACACTAACACCTGCAGGACGAGAAGGAAGCCAGGGAAAAGGAAAAAGAGGTGAAGATGAGAGGAAGCACAGGAGCCGCTGATCTGTGAGCAGCTTGTTTGGACAGATCGAGTGTGATCCCCACAGGAAATAGGTCAGAGACAACAGAGAGAAAGAAAGACGGAGAGATACATCGCACAGTCATGAGCCGTGAGGCAGAAACATCTGAATGATCCAACATGGACGATTTCTGATGTGATGGTGTTGACAAGTTTAATCCGTCAATTCTGATATGTGTTTGAAGCAGAAAATAAAAGAACGAAAAACAACTGATTTAAGGAGAATCTGCAAAAACAAGAGGCGATAATCAACTGTCTGGGTGTTTAAATCAGCAGCTCCATAGAAACCGCTTTAACTTCAACAATCAACGTAAGTAACATTTGTTTTTGTTAATCAGATTTTATTAATTCAGCAGATGTGGCGGCCACATTTAATCATTTTGGCTATGAGGGTAAAATTAGAGTCACCTCCTCACGGTTATGAATGTTATAAGAGTTTAATAGAACAAAGGCAAGTTGATTCTTATTTATTTTCATAAGGAGAATCATTATAATATAATACAAACACTTGCCAGCATAAAATATCTACTACAAATTAAAGAAATGAGAAAATTAAAGTGATTTTCCTTTCATAATCAGTTGTGTTACATTTTATATGATCACGTCATCAATCATCAACACGTATGAGTGTGGGGGTCATACCATACTTACTGTATGGTATGACAAATAGGCTCAGACGGTAAAAGAGAAAGACTAGACTATATTGATGTTTTCTGTCTCTTTCTATTTGTCTCTTTTGTTTCTCTGCTTCCTCCATCTTGTCTTGCAGGTGTGTGTGTTTATGTGTGTGTTACCTGTGGACTGAGCTTCTTGTCAGGCTTGTTGTTGGGTCGTGCTCCTCTTTTCTTCTGAGAGTTCTGCAACACACAAACAGACAGAGTCTCATTAGCGAGGCCTGTCAATCAATGGATCAGATGACATTCCATGCGACAGATTGTCTGAATGTAAAGAGTCTTTGAAAGAACAGATACTGGAAAACATACTGGAACATATAGTAGCCGACTGCAGCCAGGACAAACGGTAAAATGACAAAGTGAGATAATGCGTTCAAGAGCGTTCTCCGTCACAGCTTTCCACAACAACAAACACCAGTCACTGCTTCTCAAACCTGCTCCACATGAGTTTAAGCAATGTTAAAAGTTCCCAGGTCTTTGAAGGCATCACTAAAGCCTTAGAAGCTCTCTCTAGTTTATAAACACACGTTGAGGCAGCCAGCACATCTCACTGCTCCTAAGGGTCGTTTGATCATCACATATATGCGTGTGCGAACTGCGAATGCATGTAGTGATCAACTATTAGGATCAGAACCTGCCTGTAGACTTTACTCTCTCCAGTTTCCCAGCATGCTCTTCGTCTAGCAGTGACATCCAGCACTCATCATCATCATCATCATCATCACCCTCTGACCACCTCTGTAACTGTCTATTGTCATCTGTTTATTGATCTTTCCATGAGACTCTAAGGAGGGATGGAAATTAACTTGTTGTTGTTTGTGTCACAGAGCTTCAGACGTGAAAACGCCCTGTTTACGTCTCAGAGAAAACAAAATGACGACATGTGATGCTGTGATGATGATGATCACTTCGCCTGTGATACAAATTCTGTGATATATTTTCTATTCAGAGCCTCCATCTCCCTTCCTCTCTCTCAACGAGCCCCACATGCCATCGCTGCGGTGATGTGGATCATTCCCATGGTGATTTTAATTACCACGGTGACTCTGATAACAGCGTGCAATTACAGCTGTGCAGTGAAGGTATGAACAGAGAGAGGGAGAGAGACAGACATGTGAGAAGAAAGAGGAGAGTAGGAACAAAAAGAGAAAAACAAAAGCATGGACATAAGAGCTGATGGCATGAGTAAAGAGCTGAGGAGCATTGATAACAACACATACACACACACGCACACACACAACTCAGCCTCTGTCTGCCCAGTAAATTAGACTCTCATAAATCATCATCCCTCCTTTTTAGAGCTACAACCAATCACACACACACACACACACACTAGGAGTTTGAACAGACGCTGCAGTGCGAGTAACTAAGCTCATCTGGCTCAGTCCGTTTCCATGGAAACAAGCTACTCTCTCTCTGCAACCAACCACCAGCAACAAAAGAAAGGGAACGGAGAGATGGATTGATGGATGGATGAAGGAGAGAGGCGAGGAAGGAGAACAGTAGCTACAATATAAATAAAAACACAGAAACCGTTTTTTTCCCCTAAAACACAAAGTAACAGTTTGAAGTTTAAAGGACGTTTGATTTTCACCTCCTGAGGTCCAGATGGAGGAGGTTCGGGTGGAGTTAGAGTTGCAGCATGAAGGACATTTGTTGTTTGTCTGATTCTTTCCACAACCCCCCCCTCTCCCTCTCACCCCTTCATCAGTATTTGGACTGTCCTGACCTTTGAATTTTTCATCCCCCTCCTCCTCCGTGTCCTAACCCACTTTCAGATCAGTTTATCGGGGGGGCAAGCAGTCTGTTAATGGCTCTAAACTCACTGGTCGATGAGCTGCCCTGATAATGGAAGCAATGATTCTGGCTGCAGGTTGACTACAGATGTGGGAACTATTGGATCAGGCTTTCAGCTGAGCAGGAGGTGGTGTGTGTGTGTGTACGTGTGTGTGTGTGTGTGTGTGTGTGTGTGTGTGTACAGGGAAGAGGCTTTGATGGAAAAAAGATGGAAATGGATTTATGCAAAATTCTCACGACACAGAATGTGACACAGGAAGCGAAGCTGCTTCATGTGGTCGAGGGACGACACAGTTTCTCTGAGAGGGTCAGTGCTGGGAGTGTTGTGCTCTCTCATATCCTCAGCCATAATTCAAACCTTTAACCTTCTGTTTTTGATATTATCTCTAATCTATCTAATCTGTGATATTGTTATAATTTTATCAGACTGTAAAATTAAATGTTTTCCTACCTCTGTTTCTATTCTTTAACTGCTTTTGTGCTGGACATGTGGCAAGGTGAAGAGGGCCTGGGCGGGGATTGAACCCACACCTCCCCGGTAAGAATCATGCGCGCTTGCCAGTCAGCCAAAGGGACATCCCTTTGGCCAAGTAGCCAGGGCGCATGATCAATTGGAGGCATAGTGACAGGAACCTCAACCGTTACAGACACACCTGGAACACTTTAACACACTGGGAAACTAAAGACCCGTGTATCCACATATCAACTTAAAACCATGATGAATAATAAATGATTCTGCCTCTCAATGTGTGTGTGTGTGTCTGTGTTTAACTACTGTATACTCTATGTTGTCCATTTGTCTGTATTAAGTGTCACTGTAATTTCCATTTCAAATGTTCTTGACATCATTACAGTTCCCTCAGATTAAATAAAGGCTGAATGAATGACTGAATGAATGAGCATTTCTGTTGAGTTCACTGAATGTTCTCTGTGTGTGATAATGTGCTTTACAGATAGATCAGTCTTGGGTATATAAAGGAGAAAAACACAGTAGTAAATGGATGGGTTAATCAAATAGTGGAAAGGGTTAGAAGAGAGAGAGAGAGATGGAACAATGCCAAGACCAAACTCTCATCTTCCAGAGTAGAGCGGTGGATGGGGGGAAACCAACGCAGAGAGAGAGAGATGTTGTCATTCCTCCGTCATGGCTGAGGAGGCACAGCAGTGTGAACTCTCCCTCCTTCCAGTCCGATCTGATCTGCAGCTCGACCAGCCGTGACAATCAGGCTACAGGAGGAGGACGGGATTAAACACGACCCAGAGACGTGATGAAACAATTCGAGGAACTTTTCAGGAGAAGTAGGACGGGAAAGTAAGCAGGGATGATGCAACAAACTAATGCTGAAAACACTGCTGAAACTCTGGACACGAGTTTATGCAACATTGCAAAACTTCAAAGCAATAGCACAAAGTACAAATACTTTGTTGCTCTATTTCAGTAGAATTCACTTGCTTTGTTACTTTGACCGTATGTTTCCCTGAAGAATCCTAATACAATCAAGTATACCTCTTGAAAGTAGTAGTAGTGTAAACAGACTGAGTTTAGTTCTTGAATTTGAGGGCACTTCCTAAAAATGTCTTTGAATTTGAGGGAATCCTGAATAGTTAGCTTCACTTTATAAGGCGGCCACAATACACTTAACAACTTTTACTCAAGTTAAACACTAAAGGGCACCTTTAACTTATTCCAAAGTCAGTTTCTGGTAACTTGTGCTATTACTCGAGTATTGCTTTCAAGTACTTCATACAAGACTCCAGCATAGAGCTCTCAGGGCCATCGTAGCATGAAGTGGAAAATAAAAACAGTGAAGAGTGAGAGGTTGTCAGAAAAATCTCAAATGCAAATTAATTCAAACTGAAAATAAAAACAGAGTAGACACAACAAAAAGCAAGCCTGCTGAACTCAGATGTCACTGGTGTCTGTGTGTTTTTACAGTTCTGCTACTGGTGTGGTTTAAAAATGGAGGCGGTTTTAAATGGTTTGAAGACGCCGGTGGGGTTACGGCCAATCACACGCAGCGAACACACAGGGGATGAGACTGTTCAGTGAGAATGAGAGAGAGGGAGGTAGTGACACAGAGTCCAGATTGGATCTCAGTGTTCAGACTCACCTGAACCAACCAGCCGTTAAATTCTGACAGGGGGTGAGTGGGTGGGGGGCACCTGTGTGTGTCCCACAGACTCATGACCTTTAATTTTCACAGGCAGAGGGAGCTTTTTACCGTGTTTTTATTGCTCTCATCTTCTGTCTTTACTGTCTGGTGCAGCAATCTGACACTACAGTCTAGGAAGGTCATACACGCTGCTGTAATCGTTACCTTCACCTTCATTTAATTTCAATTTGACTTCTCCAATAGTGTAGATCACAAGGGCTACCAGTGAGACCACCCGTGAGAACTAGGTCGTAAAAGAAATAGTAATAAAATAAATAAAGGAATAGGATACAATAAATAAATCAAATGTGTGTCCCTTCAACCACACAACAATTAGCGTATACAATACGCACAAATTGTGCACTACAATGACGCATGGCCATAGCATTATGCTAATATAGTTCATAATTCACAAAATAAATTAGAGTCAAATAGGAGGGGCTTAATATTGTGTCTTTGTTTTCTTCAATACTGATAAACTGCTGCTGGTGCAGTTTTCTCAGCGGTGTGTTAATTAATTTTGACATGTGCAAAACTAGGTCGGCGCCACTCAGTTTCACTTCCAGGAATAGGTACTACTACTATGGCTAAAATAATAATGCTCATGCCTTGGTTAGATGATTTGGTGCATTCCAGGCGGGCGTTTGAACCCGTCATGATTTCATGTCACCAGTTACGAGTTACTGTAGCTTTCCGGACAAGTTGGGAACTGAGAGTACATCGATCTAGAACGAGCTCACAGGTGGGAAGTTACGAGTTTGACTGTATGTTCTAACGGGTAACCATAGAAACAGGTCGGAAAAACACGAGTTACGGGTTGCCTGGAACGCACCACCATAAGTACATCCTCCACTTTGTTGTATAGTTTTGGTTATAGCCTATTTGTTTTCATTAGAAGTAATAACCAATAGAAAAGACAAAAATCTGATTGGATGAGTCTATTCTGATGGCTTTAGCGATCTATCTGCGACTGGTACTGTAATAGCTGCTGGCTAAACCCACTGTGTTGAACAAAACGAACAAACACACCTCTCCGGTCTGTGTTTTAATCCACAGTTAAACGGCAGATTTCCGGAGATGATACCAACCGCCGACAGGCCACTGAAAAGAGGGACATATGGTTGCCCTACCAACCTGCACATTATTTAGTTCCGTAACACAAGACAGCAAGTGGCATCCTCTCTGATGGGTGAAAGGAAACAGTTTCACACAGCTGTAACCTTTTGCATCAAACAGACACCAACATGCACCTACTGTATGTCAACGCTCTGCTGGTCACAAACACACTGACGTTTAAAGCTGCAAATTTAACAGAGGAAATTTACAGAGCAGCCAGAGCTACTGGTGGCGTGGTGCGTTTCCACATCTCAAACACACCACACACCAAGTCTAATTTTAAGTTGGAGTATTTGTATGCTTTTTGTTTTGTTTTTTTGAAATGGTGGAGTCTGGAAAGAATCTTTTAGTTGCTGCAATACAACAGCAACCATTTCCTCCGAGGGCAGAAATTAGATCACATCATTGGAACCCTGTGTGTGTATGTGTGTGCATAGAGAGAGGGTGTGGGTTTGTGAAAAGAAAATTGATTTATTTGAAGTGCATGCAGCACACACACACACACACACACACATACACACGCTCTGGCAGGCAAGGGACTAGTTTCAGCCCGAAAGAAAAGGACACTCGTCTCATCATCACCAGCACACACACTGGAGCAGAGTCCACCGACGTAGTGCACAATAGGTTGCGTAACAGGGTGTGTGCGTGCGTGCATGTTTGTGTCAAATCAGGATGGATAAAGGCGGAGGGAGAGAGGAGACTGACACTCGGGACTGAAGGAGATAATTAAACAGCGCTTCGCCTCCTGCAATCACAACACAACAAACGAGCCTGGAGCCCGTTAACTTTAGCAAATCTTTAATTCAGCTCATTAACAAGGACAGGAAACCAATCAATCTTGTTACTCATCTGCCTACCTTTTTTTTTTTATTTCATTATTTGCCTCATGGCTTTAATAAGGAAAATAAACCAATAAATATCCATTTTCTGCTCAAATCTTTCTGTTTAGCTTGTAAAACCTACAAAATACTGTTGATATAAAAGCACAAATGGAAGCTTGTAATGTTGTGAGCTGAGGCTAACATCATATTTATGTTTAGTCACACTTGATAACAGCGTTTCACTGAATTCCTGGGATGCAAATGCAGCGTTAAGCCGCTGTCTCTCTCTCTCTATAGCTCAGAGCAGATAACACGAAAACTACTGCTTGGCTCATTACAACACACTCCTACTTTAACACACATTTCGTGACACTGTTACGACGCCCTGTCTGCACTGGATTAGGAAATAAACAGCCAATTTTGCCTCAATGCTCTGTGTGTGTGTGTGTGTGTCTGCTGAGACGATGCAAGTAAACCTGGATCCAGAACCTTAAATGAAATAAATCCATTTGCGCTGATCATGAACGACGACACCAGAGTGTTCTCACGCTATTAGTCTGAACTCTACAAATCGAATCAAATCGAACACGCTTCACTTTACCTGAATAAGCCTGCAGACAGAGCTGCTCTGGTCTTTAGATAACCAGTTTCAGCAGACTTGATCATCAGTTGGTCAGTTTTCTGGGTTGTGTAACACATTAAGCCAGCATGACACTGATACTTACTGTAACGTGGAATCAGATGACTGATTTTCATACAACAAAACAATGAAAATAACAGAATGAATGGAAGACAAAAACATATATAATATTTTGTAAAACAGGAAGCAATCATCTAAGTTCTTGTTCAGTATACGGTGTATAACCTTTGATAGCACCAACTGTGGCCACATTACATTTCTACTTCATTTCCACTGATTCTCCTCAGTGAGCTGCTTTGAGTTGAGATGAATGTGAGTGGACGGCAGGAAACAATTAGATAGATAGGTAGATAGATAGGTAGATAGATAGATAGATAGATAGATAGATAGATAGATAGATAGATAGATAGATAGATAGATAGATAGATAGATAGATAGATAGATAGATAGATAGATAGATAGATAGATAGATAGATAGATAGATAGATAGATAGATAGATAGATAGATAGATAGATAGATAGATAGATAGATAGATAGATAGATAGACAGACAGACAGACAGACAGACAGACATTGCTTAACACTACTTTAATCAGAAAACAGGTTCAGGAGAAAAATCCTGAGAGGAACGTCGGGAATTTGAACTCCTGAAGATGACAGGAAAAGAGTGGAGGGAGCGTTTTCCCAGCTGCTGCAGGTTCAACACTATCCATAAAACCTGCTCCTGACAGATAAAATAAAAGCTGTTGTTATCACAGAGACGCCGTCTGGCGCTGATGAATAAGTATGAACATCGCCACAGACACAGACGGCTGCAGGAGGAGGGAGCAGATCATATCCACTGGCAAATATGAATCTGTTTACTGCAGGTTGTCAGGGAGACAAGGTCGTGACCCCGGCAGTCCACAGTCACCGTGATACAGACAAGAGTAACAGGGGAAAACCATCTCATCAGTATTAATTACTTCAGATTTGATCGATAACACCTTGGACCAGAGTTGTTGTTTTTCGACTGTTACTTTATATCAGAGCCCGGAGGGATTTCTGGATCCCATATAATTTACATTGGTGCGTTTCTTGGTACATGTATTGTATTGTATTTATTGGCCTCAGTATTTTCTCCTGAGGACAAATGAGAAACAATTTGGATACTGTAACTCTGTAACTCCAGCTCTTCACCTCCTCCTCATCTGATGGATTTTCCAGTCAGAATCAATCGGCCTCGGGCTTCATGGAAACTCTGCACCCTGAAGTATGGATGATATTGAACACTGCTGTGAATGAGCTCCTGTTTCCCCCCCAAAATCTATGGGAGTCCTGAGAGAAGAAACCGCTGCAACTTCAGTCGCACACTCAACGACACAACGTTTGTTACGTTTGATTTTTTTTGCAGCTCATGTGTTGTCAAACTGATGACGATGTTTTGTGAATTTGTGGCTCATTTGTGTCTTTGAGTTTTCTAAATCTACAGTGTGTTGAGCCCTCCTGGCCACCGTAGAAACACACACACACACACACACAGCAGCTGTCATACCATCTCCGTTTTCATGTTTAATTGTATTGAGGCTGGTTAAAAAAAAGTATTTTTGGTCATGCTCACATTCGTTTGTGTCGGTGCAGCTAAAGAGAGTGAACGGTCAATTTCCATCCTATTAGCATAGCATTAGCACAGCAACAAAGCGGCGCCAGGCTGATAGAGGATGGATACGATTGGCTGAGAGGCTACTCAACATCTGACGGGAAGCTACACCTTCCCTCCTCCGACAGGCTGCATTAAAAAAAAGAGACAAAGACAAAGACAGTCTCCTCCTCCTCTGTTTACTTTGGCTCTTAACACACAGGGACTCTCTCACACACACAGACACACATGATAACACAGTGTATAGAGGCATGGAGGAAAACAAGGATGGAGAGAAGAGGAGGAGGAGGAGGAGGAGGAGGAGGAGGAGGAGGAGGAGGTGATGGAGGGAGCAGAGGAAGGAGGATTTGTTCTTTGTTACCAGAAGCTCTGTTCACTTCCAGCCACTTCCATTAGAGAAAAGCTTGTGTGTGTCTGAGTGTGTGTATGTCCAGACACTCTGCTTATTAAGGCAGTGTGTTAGTAGGTGACCTTGCACAAATGAACAGCCCTTCAAGTCCAAGTCCTGAACGCTTTGTATTGATCTGAATTATTCATGTGCATATGTGGGTGCGTGCGTGTGCGTGTATGCGCAGTTAATTTGTTCATGTGTGTGCGTTTGCATGTTTTTGTTTGTGCAAGCAGTGTGTGCGCGCACGTGTGTATACAGTAAGTGTGTTTGGAAGAATGTGTGTATTCGTCATGGTGGTTGAAAGCTGAACAGAACCCCCTCCCCCACATCCGTCCTCAGGGTCCTACTGCCCCTAGACGTTCACTAAAGGGTTAATAGTCTAATTTAAAGTGCAAATGAGTTAATGTCTCTGTGACTCCTGCGGGTTTCAGGTGCAGTGACTGATTATTTTCATAAATTAAAAGTTACACAGTGATGATTTTCTTTGGTTAACTCATTAATTGAATCCTCATGGAGCTCCATTCAGTCTGCTGAGACTGGAGAATGTAAACCTTCAAACCAACTTGCGTATTGAATTTTTATTGAATTAGTGCAGTGAACAATGGAAAAGACAGAGGTCAGAGTAGTGAGAGTGTTTGAAGATCTCAGACAATTTTCTATTTTATTCTGTTCAGAGACTTTAGTTCTTCCAGTTTCTCCAGAGGAAACAGGTGAATTATTGATCAGAAAACACTTTGATCTGAGATTAAAATCACAGAACAGCTGCATCAACAAAAGAGACTGAAGCGAGTCCACAGGTCGTCTGTGTTTTTGATCTGCAGTCTATTACAAACTGAAGAAATATAAATAACTGAGGAATCCTGATATTGTTTGAGGAGAGGCTGCTGATGGGCTTCATCATAGGGATTGATGTTGATCAAGTCCGTGTAAATACAAGCTTTATGATGGATACAGTCGAGTCAGTGCCGTCTAAGGACGTCTGAGGATGCTGGGAATTCCTGGCCAATAAAACCAAAGCTCATCAACACACGCCTGTCGGCTTCAGCACAACATGAAAGTGCATTTACAGTATGGTAACACAGAAAAAAAAGAAAGATTTTCATCATTTTGTTATATGTTGTTTGTTTTTTTCAAATCATTATTTCTTCATATTTTTACATCATATGTTTCCACAACATGACATGCACAAGAACTATCTTTACTATTAGCCTGCTGTCCTTATTATCACTATTATTATCTTCATTGTACACAGACAGAGATTTTAAGAGAGAGTCTAGACAAGGTGAAGCTGGAGGACGAGAGACGAGTTCCTTGTCTGGATTTTTAATATTTGATGATCTGACCTACACCACAGTGAGGAGCAGCTCCAGCCTGCAACACAAAGATGCGGCATCCATTTACCCCCCCCATACACCCTCCTTACAAAACGCCACCACGGACCACAGACCACAATGCGTTGCCGTGGTGACGGATTTTGCAGCCTGTCACCAGGCACCCCGTTGGCAACACATTAATGAAACAACGGAGAGAAAAGAGGAAGAGGAGGAAGGAAAGGAGGAGAGAGGTGAATGATAAGAGGGTCAGAGGAAGAAAGAAAAGAGAGGAAGAGGAGGAGGAAGGTGAGACAAATCAAAGACAAAGAAAGTTCAGCAGGTCTTTGCTCTTTGTTTAGGCTACATCTGAATTAACTTATAAACACAAACACTGCGACATGTAAACAATGGAAAAAGACGACGAAGCATTTCCTCAGATTTAACAACAATAACATGATCATGTCTGACATTTCTCTGCGGCAACAATAATGGCAGAAGAGAAATAATGTAAAATTATGTAAAACAGTTTCTTTCTTCTCTGTTTCCCTCTGCACACTTGTAAATAATAACTGCTGTAATTCTAACGTGACATAAACATGATGCATTGTTTAATATGGGAGCATTTTTAGTGAACAAGGAAAAGGTGATTTCTTCTCTGCGGGCCATTAGTGTCAGTGTGATTCATGAATCTCAGGATTTCACGACTAAGAATCTGACTCGTGTTGTATGAGAAACAAACAACTCGGTGTTTTAGTGTCTGAGAGAAATAAGGTGAAAATGATCATTTGTTAGTAAAGAGCAGTGACAGAGGTCTCCTGTGTCTTGTGAGATCATCAACATCCCAGAATCCCCCTCAGCATCCATCCTTCTCTGCACACGGATTTTCTGAGGTCTGAGGTCTGAGGCTGCGTTACCACTACGGTTTCATTCTAAAACAAAAACCAGACTAATACACCTGAAACCCACACGCCTGAGCAATGAGCTGCATGAGCATGAGTGAGTCGGTGTAACCAGGAAGCGTCAATATATAGAATTCAATTGAACAACAGACAACACTGTGACATCCTCACGATGTATCATCACTGGTTGATCTTTCAGTTTCTATTTGTCCAAAAGGCAAAAATAGCCAAAATCAACTGACAATAAATCCACAAGATAAGAATATTTCATTCATTAAATATCAGAGATATCGTCAGCATGGGGTGTCACAACATGCACCTGCATCACATGTTTATTCTGTATTGTCTCACCTGGTTAAACAAGGGTTAAACTTCCTGCCCCCTCCCTCTTTATTTTCACTTGCTGCCACCTGAGCTGCAGCAACTGCTTAGCACAGAGTCACAGAGAGAAACCATATGTGACACGCACTCACACACGCAAAGCTTCTCCATCAACACTACAGAGTGTCCATCTGCTGAGGGCGTCCCTGCAAACCACAACAGAGCCTATAAATAGAGAGCATCTCTGCAGTGACCCCTCCCACCTCAGCTCCACTCACACTAGAAACTGCTGCTATCGAGCTCACTTGGATCCACGTCTTTTTTCTTTTTAAAGGTAAATATAAATCTTAGGTCAGCAAAGAACAAATTGTAAGCCATGAATGAATATGCTTGTGTTTGGTTCTACACAGATCATATGACATGATTCATAGATCAATAAAACCTTGACAGAAAAGTTCTGTTAAACAGACTGCACTAAAACAAACTGCTTCTCTTTAATGATCCAAAGTCATTTGGATCAATTGTAAAACTTATTAATAAAAAAATAAATAATTTTAATATGAACATTAGAGGCAGTTTTCTGTCCAGGATTTTGATGAATTTTGAATTTTGAAACTGAATTTTAGCGGACGGGGTTGGGTGGTGAAAGAGACAAGTAGTTTATCATTTATCTAAATCACTTTAGGAAGGCACATCTTGTGTGCTATTCCTGTTCGGAGAAAGACGGCGCCGCTTTCAAACTCCAGCTTTTCAGGCAAGTTTCAACTGAGGTCAAACACCAGTATGCATGTTTTAACAAGAGAAATTGCGATTTCCGGGTGATGACTCCTTTGATCCAAAGTCATTTAGCTTGACATACTCCTATTGTATATGAACATTAGGGCAGTTCTGCAGGATTTTGATGAATTTTGAATTTTGAAACTGAATTTTAGACGTTTATCATTTATGCTAAATCACTTGTATATATCACACACACACACACACATACACACACACGTCCATATGTTTTGTGGCTTTTCCAACATGCTTCACTTCTTTAATTAGGACATGTTGTCACATGTGATTTTCTCACCATGCCATTCATCATTCAGGATCTGTGTGTGTGTGTGTGTGTGTGTAAGAGAGAGAGAGAGAGAGAGAGAGAAGTGGAGTGTGTAGAGGTTTGACAGATTTGTCCAGTAATTGGCAGTGTGAAGAGCAACAGTTCTCAGTGTGTATGTTGGTCTGTGTTTGTGCATGTGCATAAAATAATGACAATAATGCAGTACTGAATCCACTGTTTTTAATTGATTTATTATTTACTGATTTTAACAACACTAAAACTAATGTAAATACTACTACTAACAATAATAATAACACACATAGCAATAAAAATCATGTTATCAGAGCCCATCTGTTTCTCTTTGATCATCAGACTCAGTGACATAAAGGCACCTGAATAACAAGCTGTTTCATGTGACTGGTGGCAGAACAAAGGTCTGGTGAGCATGACCTTTAGGTTTTTTCTGACACTTCAAACAGGCGCCACACACATGCAGGGAGGTGACGTGGGTAATGGATGGTTTAACAGAAATCGTTTTGAAGCATCAGGGTGCTGTTGGTTATTATTCTTTACTCAAATGCCCGTTTTTAAAGGAAAGGTTTGTAGTTTTGTTAGTTTTTGTGCTCAGGTCTATGCAATGTCAATGTGATACCACAGGCAGCAGCGAGCCAGTTAGCTTAGCTTAGCGTGGCATCTGTAGAAACAGTGGTGAGCAGTGAGTGGGCTCTATCCAACATAAAGCCCCAGGGAGACTCCAGGAAGCGGCCCTGTCTAAGTCTTGGCCAGAAAACATAACTGTATCCTCCAAAATGTTATCTTGTTTATTCATATTGAAAACTGGGAATTAAATTAGTTCGAAGTGCTATCCGAAGAAGAATTTTTGGACTGTTTACAAAAGTCTGTCTTTGTTGTCATGGTCCCCACAGTAAACATGCTCAAAAGGACGTGGGAAAGTCAAAGGCTACAGCCGTAGAATTGGGACACAGCTTAGCTATATATAGAGAGAGTCCCTAATGGTTATGGAATAACTGTTACGATTTAGGGTCAGACAAGTAGGCTATTTCCTTAAGGTCAGAGCATCTTCATCACCATGGTTATGACAAGAAACAGGTGGAAAACTGTATCTTCACTCCCTCCATCTTCATTTTTTGCATCCTCATCTCCATTTTCAAATACAGTATCTAGTTCATAGGCTACTTTTTTAAATTTGTTTTTAAGGTCTTGAACCTTCCTCCTTCCATCAGTTGCTGCTCTGATTGGCTGTCAAAGATCTGAATTTTCAAACAGGGATCCTTTTTTCTTTTTCCACCGTTTTTTGTTCTTTCTTTGCATTCTGTCACATACAAACACAGTCATACGAGCCTGGGCTTAATGTATTTTCATTATCAGGTGTTCTTCGACCCATTGCTGAAATCATTAGCTGGGAGACGGAGATGGCCTACTGAGGGACAACAACGTCCCTAATCACAAGTAATGGATAAACAGATAAATCTAATAAAGCAGAGGATCAACATGTGGCACTGCTGAGACTGTATTGTGTGGTTGGCAGATTTCTCCAGCAGGATGAAGTTGGAGCTGCATGAATTACAGAGGAGGAGAGAGAGGAAGAGGAAGAGGAGGAGAGGGGGAAGTCAAACCGTACCACACCCATGTTGTCATGGTTACAATAAAGTTTCTAAGTGTACTGGTGGCGGGGCTCCCATGGCTCATTGAGGGTTCAGGTATAGGAAGACAAACTAACCGGACTTCCTGCTTTGCTCTTCTTGCAACTCTGATAGCTGCCAGGTCACATGACAACAACAGTAGACTTTCTGTTTTTTCAGTGGGACGACACCTGAAGGTATAAGTTCAGAGGACGACCTGAGCACATCTGACTGTTTACAGCAAAATAAAAAAAAACTTCTAGGACAACCCGACTAAAGATGTCATAGCAAAACATGTTGTCATGTGACATCATCAGTGTTGAGTTTGTTACAGAGGACGATCTCACAGTTTACAGCACTGAGGTTAACAGAGAATCAGGTTTTTCAATGAACCTTAAACACAGAAAAGCCTCAACTCACTTGTTCTGTCTGAAGGCTGAAGTTTCTCTGCATTTCTCTTGTAATAAATGACAGACACACACGCACACACGCACGCACACACGCACGCACTTCGTTCTGCTCCACTGCCCAGATGAGATCACTGCTGGGACCAAAGGAGGGGGGAGCCATTAATTTCTGACCTCAGTTTGACAGAGTAACACGAAGCTGCTTCACCAAATCCTCGAAAAGAGGAGAAAGGAAACACTAGTACACACACACACACACACACACACACACACACACACACACACACACACACACACACACACACACACACACACACACACACACACACACACACACACACACACACACACACACACACACACACACACACACACACACACACACACACACACACACACACATATACCCAGGGAAATTACCATAGCACAGTTGTAGAGCCTGACTCCTGCCAATAAACTAAATCTCCACTGGTTAAAAATATAGTGCTGTGATGTTTCTCTCATGACACTGATTTTAGTCACTTGTGGAATTGTTTTAATAAAGCCGTCAATCAATAATGGGTGTAATTAGCCTTTTCCATCAGTCTGTGAGCAGCAGGTCACCGTGTAAGGTGTCGGTCACCTGCTCAGGTGTCTTCACCTGACAGCACCTGCATCAACAGGTGTGCTCTCATCTGAAAATGCGAGATAGTTGAGGCCATTGTCTTTGAAGTGGTATGTTATTTATTATTAGCCTAATTGATCTTCAGAAAAGTGTTGGTTTCAGCCTCAACAGCCTCATCTTTTCTCTGTCACACAGCTTGCTGGCTGTAAATAAAGATGGACACCACCTTTTTGACTCCACCCACAGGTTTCTGAGGCTCCAGGGAGTAGTAGTAGTGAGATAGTAGAGTGTTTCCTGTTGTACTATCACATACAGTTGAATATGAGCTCGTTTTTGCCGTGGGCAGCGTTTGTGCTAATTATGAGTAGGACTATTTAAAGGGACAGCCTGGGCCTGTTTTAGAATCACTGGACCGACAGAGTGTTCGTCAGCAGCTGATACACTTACCAGGTGAGTGACTCATCAGTTTCTCCAACAGGTGTGAGTGTGTTTTTGTTTGTAAAGGAACCACATGTTGTTATCAGCAGCGTGTGCCTCAGCTCAACAACATGTAGCGCTGTGGGTATCGAACATTTTACCACTGATGCGGTGCTGTGGCCTGCAGCACTGATGTAAGTCCTTCCATGATGAGGCATATTATGTGACCCACCCCACCCCCCACTCAACCCCCAACACTGCACTGAGAGTACAGAACATCCAGGTGAATCCAGGTGTCCATGAAGGGCAGGTGAACTGTCCTGTAGCGGGAGAGGACAAACCCTCAGTGGACCGGCTCTGACTACAGGACATTCTACTTTTAAAGCTGCTGCAGGGAGGCTGTGTCTTTGAGGAGGGAGACTGGGGGGGGGGGGGGTTGACATGTTTTTGAAGTGCAGGACAAAGATCTTATAGACAGTGTCAGTAAAGTGAGTCTGTGATCTGCTGTTTCCAGTACAAGCTCTTCTTCATCCTTGGCTTTAAAGAGACTATCGTCATGCTGCTGCTGGCTCCTCTGGTTGGCTCTAAATCAACAGAACCAGTGGTGTGTCAGACACTTATTTATATTAATCTTTGGTAAAGTTGATGTCCTATGACATGTTTGTATTTTAAAAATCAAAGTGTCACACACCTTAAAACACAGGTCATGTGACTATTAACTACACTGAGCATGTGTGAAGAAGTAGAATGCCGATTGTCAGATTACTGTAAATACTACAAATGAGGAATTACAAGGACAGATGTAATGTTTAAATGCAGAATTTAACTAAACACTGATGTGAAGAACTGTGAGTCCTGAATTCATTATGAACTTCAACTAATGTGTTTAATTTATTTATAGAAAACAAAAAACACCTATTTGTACAGTATATGTCATGATATTTGCCATATTGTGACAGAGATCAGAGCCTCTGCACCTCTGTATAGATTCTTCACCGTGGTCATGGTCTCTGCAATGGTCCACTGGCGTCCTCTGCCATCACACTTAAGGACACAGATAAATCTCTTACTCCACTTCATATCATCCCATCATCACATTTATGCTTTTCATTTTCCTCTCCATCTGTCTATCTGCACTCACACACTGAGCCATGAAACGATTATGAAAACTGTGTTTGGGCTGAAGGTGAAGCTGACTGAAAACATGACAGAGCTGAGGATGAGGAGCAGCAGGGAGGAAGGTGGAGATGGTGAGGGAGCGAGAGTGTGACTGGGGGATGAACCAACCATTCAAACACTGAGCGCTGATCCATCCTAATGAGCACGGTACAATGGAAGTACAGAGCTGTGAATTATGCAACACCAACTCACTATGAAACAGTGAAATACTATGAACGGGCATGTTTGATCATCGTCTTCTTCATCATGTAACCCTTCTTGTCAAACAGGCCTGAGGCTCCAGCTCAAGAGTCACTGCTGGGAAAGTGGAGCCTTCTTACATAATAATGGCAGAATAACAATAATGATAATAGAACTACTACTACTCCATCCTTTCATTTTGGATTAAAAAGTGTTGAAGCACAATGTGAGGAAACAGCTCAGAAACGTTGCTAAAATGATCTGATATGAAGGTTAATTAAAGCACAAGTCAGCGATCTGGTCGTTTTGGCTAATGCTGCGTTCCAGGCAGGCTTTTGAAACCGCAAGTTACGGCTTCAAGTCACGACTTATGACTTTGTAGCATTCCAGGCAACCCGTAACTCGTGTTTTTCCGACCTGTTGCCTGTGAAAGTGCACTATAACAGCCACTCGTAACTTCCAACCTGTGAACTCGTACCAGATCGAAAAACACGAGTTAGCCCCCGCCCTCGTCATGGATCTATTGGTCCTCGTCCCTACGTCACCACATTCACGCGCACCCCTTGGCTGCACACACAGCCCTTCATGCCGTTCTCTCTCCTCATTGGATAACACTTGTATCCCACAAGGAAAGTTTTCTCCTCGGTTTACAGCAGAGCAGAGTGACGGAGAGACTCGTGTTTCGGCTGAAACACTCTATGTAAGTGATTGCTGACGGAAAATAGGACTATTTAGGACTTTTATTAACAAAAACATTCCACTGAGTGCTTTAACTTTATTGAGACTAAAGCCTTCAGTAACGTAAATACGATGTTCAGTAAATAAAAGTACCAGTTACAAGGGGCCTCAACAAACATGCAGCCTAAATACCAGAAAATAGCCAGAAAATATCTATATAGAGATATTTTGATCAGGCATATTCATTTGTACGGTGTCTATGAGTGCTCGAAAGGTGCCTACGAATGAAATGTATTATAATTATTATTATAAAAAAGTGTTTTGACATTTTCTTTGCTTGACATGTTTTTGGTTGTCAATTTATGTAATCATCAATTATTATTAGAAGTGAAGGAGGTATTTTCTAAATGATCACTTTGATTTTCATTTTATTTGCGTATTTTTGTTTGTTAGGTATTATTTCTCATCTGTCATTTCCTGGTCAGCAGCCTATATATTCATACATAAACATCTAACATCTTTACATTTCAATTAATGGATAAACTGCATTGAAATCTGTGACCTTTCTTGTTATGTTTCATGTTGTTAAACTAATTAGAAACAAAAATCACACTAATATTGTGTATTTTATTTCAATAGCTTGATTTCTCCATTAAACTGCACTGAGATTGACTCTTTCTTTCTCTCTACGAGGCTCACAGCTGCTGTGGGACATCAAGGCAGCAGTGTAACCATAGCAACGCCCATGACACCGGCAATGCAGCCATAGCAACCACAGTGCAGCCAGACGAGCATCAGCAGGAGGTGCCAGCTCCTCATTCTCCACGTCTCCACTTCCACATCACAACAAGAGCCGGCAGCGCGGTGATGACATCACACACACACACACACACACACACACACAGAGTCTGGATCCAGAGGAGAAGGGGAGGAGGGAGGAAAAAATGGAGGAGAGGAGGGAAAAACATGAGGGGAACATTTGGGGCGGATATTTGAACACCCTCTCTCTCTCTCTCTCTCTCTCTCTCTCTCTCACACACACACACACACACACACACACACACACACACACACACACACACACACACACACACACACACACACACACACACACACACACACACACACACACACACACACACACACACACACACACACACACACACACACACACACACACACACACACACACACACACACACACACACACTCAAAAGTAAACTATGACCCACAGCAGTCAAAACCGGTTTATTTTGGTAGTTTCCATCATTGCTGCATTGTTTCTTCACAACTGTCAATTGATGTGAGTGGGCGGGACTTCACATTTACATTGTGCTTGGAGCCGCCCATTCAAGTACACAGTACTACGAAAGAATTACTACGAAAGTAATTTATTTATTCAGCATTTTATTTATTTATTTATTATGCGTACTGTTATTATCAGATTGATGTTCACGCTAAACAGACAGTATTGTGCAGACGATATTGCTGTTTGTAGCAGAGTTTTGGGGTTTAGATGAGAATATAACTGAATGACCTGAATCTACAGAGGCCATCTTTGGGAAAAATGCATTTAGTATGTATGGAGGGACCACCAGGGGGTAACGGACTTTAGGCAGCTGTCATATGGTAATAAATAGTCACGGGTTTAAACAGAGTTAACACAGAGCATTTAATGAGAAGCAAACAGATCTAGATTCAGACTCAGATTCAGGTCCAGGTCTGAACCATGTCATGTATTAGAGTGATGAACACATTAACACTGACAACAGGACGTATAACACATGTATAATTCATGAGCAGAGAGCTGCTCTGCATCTGTCTGATGCAACACACACACACACACACACACACATTTGCACAAATGTAATCTCCAAGGAACCAAGCTGAATCTATATGGTACGAATTAAAGACACTATAGATCATTGCAGTCTCAACAGGATACCGTATAAATCCCCTCCGTATATGCTTGCCTGTGTGTGTGGTGAGACACAGGTGAGATAATCTGCACTCCAGTCAGTTTTTAATGGCTGTAATGGCTGGCTGCTTTTAAGTGTGTGTGTGTGAGAGAGAATCCATCGACCATCTGCGCTCTGTGTGTTCCTCAGCAGCTTCTCAGGTGTCACCTCCACCTTTTTGCCTTCCTCATCGTTTTCCTTTTATCAAAAGTATATGTCTGCCACATTTAAACATTCAGAGAAAAACTATATATTTTTCCGTATTTTGGCTTCCTCATGTCTTCCTATGAAAATGAGCTCTGCTACAATAACACATTGTTCCTTTAGCTCAATAAAAATATTAGAAACAATCAAAAACCCCTTAAAAATAGATGGTTAATGATTAAGATGGGTGAGTGTTGTCGGTGATTTTTGTCTGTACACAACATATCAAATTACAAACAAAATCATATGGTATGGCTATCAATCAAGTTAAAATGTCTTAACAATAATAAGATAAAGTAAATGAAGATGACACCACCGTCTCTTGCGTATAGTCTAATACAAACAAACATTTAAAGGCCAAACAACAATAAAATACTAAACAAACAGCAGCTGTAACAGAAGAGGGCTTATGTAACATCCTGCATGTGGTTCACAGGGTGATGGGTGATTTCAGGTGAGGCGTGTGTCTGACATGTGGCAGAGCAACATGCAGCTCCTCCTCTTCCTAAAGTTTAAATTAGTGGCCCATTATAAATAGAGTTTGTCTAACAGTCAGGAGGGTGTAGTGGGCCACGTGCTGCAGAGAAAATGCAAGAACAATTATATCTGACATTTTGTAGCATTTCAGTCGCAGCGGTTTGTTCTTATGCACGGACGTAACGGACAGGTAATGTCACCTCTGTCTCCATGAGAAGCTCTTCAGGCCAAGAAACCACAGTTTTTTTTTTAAAGATTTTGCCAAATCTGAAATGTCAAAACGCAAAAGACAAAAAAATAAAAAGGTCAGTGTTGCAGCGGTGTCCCACACGTCCACCAGGTGACATTTACACCTGTCAGCAGCGGTTAAGAGTCAGTTTCCAGTCATCCATTAGCTCTCAGAGGTGAGACTTTATTTTACAACCTGTTTTAGCACTCAGTCGTTCAGACAGCTGTTTATGACAAACGTTTCTTTGTTTTTTCTGTTCTGAGCTAAGAACTAAAATATAAACTATTAACCATGTCGACGGTGGCCCTGATGGCTCATCTTACCATGACTTAAGTAAACACATGCAAAGACACGCGTGCTTTAGTTGAACGCCTCATGACTTTAGGGATTCTCAATACGACATGAGGTCTTTTTGAATTCCTGAACGACTAATGCTGAAGGAATCCAAACTGGGTGGAGAAGACAACAACTCCCATGATACCACACTGTTTCACCATGTCAGAGAGTTTGTACTGTATGATTGTAAATTTAATATTTTGAGTTTTGGACGGTTGGTTGGACAGAAACATGATGCAATGCCAAGACGCTGTGTTTCTACCACTGAATCCATTTACCATCCCTCCCTTTTCCTGTCCCATAATCCCCTACCTCTTGTCCTCCCCTCTTGTGTTTTCTCAGTGTCATTACTCCCCAGCGTCGCCATCGGTGACTCCAACACCTCGTTGCCCTTTAGTACAGGGAGTGGGTGGGGGGGCACCTCAGACTGACTCATGTTACCGCTACTGAGGCATGAAATTACCTCTGCACCCCCTCCGGCTCCCTTAAAGATGTTCCCGCTGTTGAAAATTTGAGCACAAATATTGGCAGCAAGGCAGGAGAATGTGAGGCGGTGGCGAACGCACAACGCTAATCGTCTGTGTGTAAAAGCATCATCACATGGAGAAGGAGTCATGAGCTCTGTTGTTCCTCAGAGGGGACGATCTGACGCAGGGAAGAGGAGGAGGAGGAGTGAGATGAGAGGGTGAGAACTACAGTAAGAACTGTGTGACAGCAACTCAGAGAAAGTCAGAGGTTTGGTCGTGTCTAATCCCCCCATGTCTAATCCAAGACAGGGGGGCGGGGTTATATCAACCTGAGACCTCATCAGTACAGAGAGAGACAGAGAATTAGCACTAACGGTGTGTCCGCCACTACCAAACTAAGAAACAAGATTAATAAGATGTTAACTAACTACACCAACTATTCTGGAAAGATCCTAAAATGGTCCTGGAAGATGCTCATGTCACGAACCGCTCTGAAAGATACAGTATGTTAAAAGAAAGACAAAGAGAAACTATGTGTTTGCATTATAAACACAAAGAGTTGGGGCGGTGTTTAGCTCAGTTGGTAGAGCACCCGCCCTATGTGCAGAGGCTATAGTCCTCGCTGCAGGCGGCCCTGGTTCGAATCCCGCGTCGGACGGCCCTATACTGCGTGTCATCCCCCCATCTCTGCCTCCAATTTCCTGTCACTCTCTCTACTATCCTGTCAAATAAAGGCATAAAAAGCCAAAAAATAAATAAATAAAAAAAAATAAACATGAAGAGTTGCTACCTTCACAATGTTTTCAGTGTCAGAATAAAATGTTAAGTTTCTCGTGGTTCAGTCAGTTCACAGACTCTGATGTACGGGGAGAAGCTGTGATATATTATTCTTGGGTTTGCCCTTGTACTGTTGCATGTGTGTGTGTGTGTGTGAGTGTGTGTGTGTGTGTGTGTGAGTGTGTGTGTGTGTAAGGCCTTGAGTTCCCCAAAGACTTTGTGCTCTCCTATACATCACAGTGTGTGTGTTGCCTCTGCTGTCCCACTGGTACTAGTGAGCTCTCGTCAACCCAGAAACGCTGCTGGCAAATTCCCTTTTTTTACCCTCTCCCTCTCTCTCTCTCTCTCTCTCTCTCTCTCTTCCTCTGCTGTCCTGTTTCTTTTAGATCTTTCGTTGTGTTTTCCCTGCTCTCTCCCCTGTACAGACACTTTTCTCTTTATCTTCCTGTGTTTTCTTGTCTCGTCCTCTTCCTCTCGGTGCAGGCTCCGTCCCCTCTGTATTTTCTTTAACTCCTTTTTCCATCCCTCTATCTCATCCTCTCTCTCATTCCATCATCTGTGCTTTATTAACCGTTTTCACTCTCTCTCTCCACTCCTCATTTTCTCTTCTGTCACTCTTCGTACATGTATAGTTTTTCTCTCCTTCTTCATCTCTGAACTTTATCCTAAATATTTGCTCTATTTTCTATCACTCTATCGTTCTCTGACACCGTGCAATGGTCTGATCACTACACACACCTCTTCTTCTCTCTGGTACACAGTGTGTGTGTGTGTGTGTGTGTGTGTGTGTGTGTGTGTGTGTGTGTGTGTGTTATGTGCCTGTTTTTCCTCTCCGTTCTTCTAACACCATCTTCAGCCTAATCAATCACTGTGACCCAGATAAAGCTCAGTTCAAACCCGAGCTGCTCTGAAGCTCTGACCCATTTACCAACATTCATGTCCCTGCAGCTTCTCGTGTTATGATCATGTCACGGAGACGAGCCACGAGGAAACGACGAAGTGGAACCAGCGGATGGCACCGTGACCTCCAGGTGCCTTCAAACTTTGCAGGTGAACGGCAAACTGTCTGGGTTTCATTTAGAAATGATGTCCTTGCATTGTTTAATCCACTACAGAAAAATAATGTTACTGTTCATCTTCGTTCAGTCATATTTCGATCTTTATGTTTGATCTCTGCGGTGACTCACTGAACTAAAATGGCACAAATCATTTTCTAAAGTGGTTTCAAGGTGTTTTTAACCTTTGAATGTGAAGACAGGAGCTGGGTGATCCAACCTTTCCTGACATTAGACATGCAGTATATATAACGTGATAAGCTGAGACTTGTTGTGACTGTGTTGTTAACTGAGGACTAAAATATGAAGCTGCTGCTCAGATCATCACAGTAAGTTTACAGCTTCTCTGGCCCTCCATTAACCCTCAAGCTCTCTCTCTCTCCCTTTGCTGATCTGATTGGCTGATGCGCATGATATACACAGTGAAAATGCTGGGCAACACACACACACACACACACACACAGCAGGAATAAACATGAAGGTCAATGTAGGAATGAGCGTGAACACACTGCAGGTTAACGCCCTGACTTCACTTTTAGAGCACTACACACACAAACACACACAGCTCAGTCTCCAGCTACCCTTGCCCCACATCCCCTAACCTGGTCCAAACAATAGGCAGCACTTCCTGAAAGTCAAAAATAACAGGGAACAGTTTCCTTGAGCAGAGGCAGAGGGAGAGAGAGAGAGAGGGATTCCCCAAATACTCTCTAGCTCTCTCTGTTTCAGAGTTAGTCAAAAGGCGAAGCATTGCATTGTGGGTATTGTAGTCTGTGCATACAGACAACTGATGTACACAAATGAATAAATGAGAATTTGTGCAGAGAAAATAAATAGAATAGAATAGAATTGTCGGTGCAAGCTATTTTTAGAACGGCGGAGCAGAGCCGCTCAGAGCTACGCTGCAGAGGCTCATGGGATTTCTTGTTTCCCTCATCAAACTCATCAAATACCAACTTCAAAACGCTCTCGTGCAAGTTGTGACCTGCATATTCACCACGCTATGAGATAATAATGGAACGTTACGAGACAGAGTTGTTTTCGTGGGTAAATTTATGCGAAACCGCTGAAGCGCATTCCCATCGCGGCCAGTTTTTCGGCAAGCAGTCTCCTACTCCTAAAACTATTGGGATTATGGCAATGGGACAATTTGCCAAAATGTTAAACTACCCCTTTAAAATGTTTTATATACGAGTATGTTCAGAGTTAGACAGAGTTACTTTATCATCCTCGGTGGAGAAAATCTAAATAAACCCTTCCTCACACTCACAGAGAGACACGTCCTGAGTGACCTTCACAGGATTTAAACACATAGAAAGTAGAGAGGAGACAGCACAGACGTATATATAAATTATACCTGTGAGAGACGAGAAAGGGAACAGTCACAGAAAGATAGAATGAAAGAGGAGGGGGGGTGAATGAGATGCTGTTCCTTCCTTCCAGCCTCACTGAGGTTTTTTTTTCCAATTAAACCTGTTATCTCGTTGTCTGCCAGCCTCCCCACCAAGACCCCACATGGTACAGTCCCCTCTTCACCATCTCTCTCTCTCACCACACTGTATAATTTTCTCCTTCTCTCAGTCTCTACCCTCTTTGTTCTGCAGTTTCCTCCTGTGTTTTTATCTCTCTCTCCCTCTCTCTCCCTCTCTGTGGATTTACTCCAGTTCAGCCAACCCACCACCCTTTTGTATGCCTCCACTTGAGCCCCCTCCATCCGTCTGCCTCTCCTTCTTTTAACCTCTCCATCCCTCCGTTACTCCTTTGTGTACGGTCACCTTGAGGCGATGTGGCCACAGCTGGAATAAAAAGCTTCTCTGGTCGACTTCACTGCTGCAGCCAGTGAACAAAGAGGCTGCAGGACAACAAGTCTTTTCTTCCCTCAGCCTGCAGCGTCTTGAATTGAAGGTGTTTCTCTGGAGCCTGACGACAACACTGATAGAAGAAGTGATGGAGTTGATGCACAGTTAAAACACACACATGCTAGAGTCTGGACTATACAATTAGCTGCTGTAAGCTACACCAGCTAATGAAAACTCTACTCTCCTGATTTTCTTACTATGCCACCCATCTCAGTCCTTGAATGAGTTTCACATTTAAGTTTATTTTGTCAAAGGACAATATATGTAGACACTGTGACGTCTTATTAAAGTGCAACCGGTGCAATTCTGTTTTGTATTAGGTGTTATTGATCAACAACAGTGTCATCAGGACAGTGTTTGGTTCGTTTGTATCAGATTTGATGGACAATGTCTGACTGTGGTCGCACTTTGGTTCACATTAGCCTTCCCTGTGCACAATGTGATGCGACAGCTGCAAATACAGCAGAACAGCAGCCACTGAAAACAGAGTCCACACGAATACAGAGACCGCTCATAAAATAATCAAAACTTCTGCAGAAAACAGCACAAATCACTGAGTCGAGGGAGAGAAGCATAAAAAATGATGCACCGGGCAGCAAATAATGGAAACTGTCCGAGACACACTATAGTTGCACCTCTCTGTCCATCCATCTAGTCATGCATCCATTTTCATCCATCCATCCATCCTTACAAGGTCAGAGCTGTTCATTTATTCAGCCGATGATCACCTCTTCGACACCACTGTGACCCATCTCTCATTACTCTGCACTTTGCTCCACCCGTCCATCACATCTTCATCATCACATCTCCATCCACAGGGTGAAGGAACACTGTGTTCAACACTCAAGACGCCTGAGACAGAGACTCACTTACCCACAGCGACCAGGATCAATAGTATGCTGCTTTGTTACAGATAGTACATATACATTTAGCCTACTTCTGGCAGACAGTTTGTCTAAGAATTTGTGAAAACTCAGACAGAAAAAGATTTTTTATAGATTATTACAAGATTTTTATACAACTTATTCTGCCAGGTAATGCTAAAATATATTTTCTGTCTCAACACTGATAGGGTTTGCATGTCTGTGATTGTTCAATGGTGCAAATTTATTTTGGGAGTGGCAGTGATTTGGGGTAAAAAAATAAAAATCCACTCCCATCTATATGAACTGGACTTTGAATTAATTCTTTTTGAATGTGAACTGACAGAAATCTGTATAAAGTCCTTAACATTAGTAACGCATAATCTTGCTGTTCCTTGAAACAGGTTAGTAACGCATAATCTTGCTGTTCCTTGAAATACACCTAAATACAGAACTGGTCCTTCATTTGCCTTCATCTGAAAACTAACGGCCAATGAAAAAAAATGTATTATGTTTTTCATGACCCTTTAATTACTACATTTCAAGATTTCTCGACTAACTGAGGCTTGAAAACATCTCCTGAATTGAAGGCATGAAGTAAATAACATTTAAAACAAGATGATTAATCTAAGATCTTAAATCTTGGCAACAAACAAGATCATTTGCAGTGTATAACAGCCTTTAACCTCCAGCTCTTTTAACTGTGTCTCCATCCTTTCCTCCTCTGTCCCCTTCAGTCACTCCTTTCCACTCATGAAGCCTCTTCACCTTCAGATGACAAAACACCTGGAGAAGACACATCTATTTCATCCTTTGCTCTATTTATCATAAACATCCAGGGAGCCCTCCCCCTCCCTCCTTCTGTACATCCTAACATGTGTAACTCTAACCCGAACCCGTCTTCATCAAGACCGACCTTGCCGCCTCCAAAGGTCAAACAGCTGGAATGGATCAATGGCTCTGGAGAAGGCAAAAGGGTGGAGGGGAGAGGAAAGAGCAAGAGAGAGAAATTGAGAGGTATGAATAAGAGAGGGAGTAAAGGTTTTGGCATGGAGGAGGGAGAGGGGGAGGAGGAGTCGGACAGAGGAGAGCTATTGCAAGAGAGGAGGGAGATGGGATGAAAAAAAAATCCAGCATCAGCATTCCTCTGCGTCTCTATGGGAACAGCAGGAGGGAAGGAGGGAGGAGGAATGGAAGGTGATAATAAATGGAGAGAATGAGATGGAGGGAGGGAGGGGTGGTGATGGGGGAGGTGGTGTCAGGCTGACAGGGAGGGATGTGGATGACAGGACAGAGAAAATGAAGAAGAGAGGGGACATCTACCTTCCCCTTGTTTGTTTACTTGCGTTGGTTGATAGTTTACTGATGCGGGATAAACAACAGAGGAGCAGAGTGAGCTCAGTATCCTGATACCCTCACAGACAATGTGTAAACATAATAGATAGTTCACAATATCCCACCATAGTTCCACGGATACAAACAAAGATGGCGACACCCCAGTGCCATTTTCAATTATGAATGAGAAAAGAAAAAGATCAAAGATCAACACAGCAAAGGTAATTGAAAATGGCTCCGAGGAGGAAAGTCAACAAAAATAAACAATCAAAAAGACAAACTGTCGAACAAGTGAACGATGAAGGACAGGATGAATGATGGCTGTTTTGTTCATGTGTATTTACAGATATTAACAAGGACCAAAATAAACTGAGGATAACACAGCTAACAATGGCCTACAACACAAATCACCCAAAATAATGTTGGCATTAGCTAATGTTAATATGCTTCTTACTTGTTCATCACTGAATAAATCCTATTTAATAAAATTTATTAAATTAATAGCCCTTCTTAATTTGGACTATTAAATGACACCTGCATTCACAACAGTAAAAACTGACACTGTCAATGTAAAGATGGCTACAGTTAAGCTTGCATCATCATAACCAATTAATTTCTGGTCAATTATGAGACAAAAGAGACTTAAATTAGCTGTGAATGTGTAAAAAAGAAACAATTTATCCTCAAGCCTCAGCACTATGTGTTATTGCTAATAATGGGCTAACATGCAGCTCCTCCATGCAACGTCTAGGCACAGTTTATAGGTAATGCTAAATCAAGACTGATTTATGAGCTTCTGCTGCTCATAAACAGATGCAGATTGACTGCACAGAGTTGAGATGTTTGTATGAAAACAATATAAGGTACAAAATACACTAAACTAACAACAAAGGCTTATCTCTGCAGAGACAGGGTTGCTTTTCTATTGGGGATTCTTCTTGGTGATTGGAGCTGTTCCTCTCTCTGTATTAATTTGTACGACCAAATCGTCTCAGTAATATTATTGAAAACCTCCATCAGCAGCAGCAGCAGCAGCAGCAGCAGCAGCAGCAGCAGCAGCAGCAGCAGCAGCAGCAGCAGCAGCAGCAGCAGCAGAGAAAAGGCCTCACCAGTGCACCTCTGCTTTTTCCAGAGACATCAATATCAGTGCAGACAGTGGATGCTGCAGCCGCCACCACAATACAATCAATAATTCACAAACTGCCTGTACACCTGTGAATCACCAAAGCCTCCATTGTCTATGTGCTTTTGAACGCCAGTCTGTGCTCTATACATATACTTCCAATAGCCTATAAAAGGTTCTGTTTTTCTCTGTTTTATGCTGTATCCTCAAAGGTGAGACATTCCTGTGTAGAAGGGCGCACACACAGACAGACACACACATACACACAGTTCCCTGAATCATATCAGCTATGTGAAGAATTCCCCTCTCTGCAGGGTTAGCATAACGCAGCACAACAGACCCAAACACAGCTTATGAAACCATATTACTCAGGCCGTCAGTAAACACACAGAGAGCCCCTCAGTATGGCAGGCATCTGGTCAGTCAACTGGAGAAATACTCCTCTTCATACTGTTCACATAAGGTAGCCAATTCGTTTACACTGGACATTTTTATAAGGCTTTTGCTTCCAGGCCTCTGCGAGTTTGAGTGATTCAAGGATTAGATTGATGCTGAGTCATCAGAACAACAAATGAGGAACTGTGTCAAAAATAACTTTGATGATACAAAAAAAATCAAAGCAACCGCATGTGCATGAAAACGTAAGGAGAGAAGGCTACTACAAATCCCAAAGAGCATCAAAGCACTGAGTTTAAAATTCTGTTGCATCAGAGTTTTACGCTTTGCAGAATCTTGACCTTCAGCAGCCTCTGATTGGCACCTTCATCTGAAGGGTGATGATGATGGTGGTAGTTTTTTAGGGCAGTAAGGCAGCAGGGCTACAACCAGAAATGCAAATGAAATGCAAATCATCCGATACAATCAACAAGCCTAAAAAAAAAAACAGTTAAGAAGGAGAAGAACATGACACAACATGCAAATTATTTTCAAGGTTTTTTCCACAGTTTCACCTCATGATGTTTTTAAATGGTGAAGAAAAATAATCATCAGCACAATGACTGACTGCTTCCATCTTGAATTGCAGTGGACCAATGACAGTCTCATAAACACAGAGAGCAGCCAGGGTTTCATATTTTAGACCCAACAATCCTGTCAACCTGTGGGGATGGGGGCATGGCTAAATACACCTGAAACTATATCAGGACAAAAGAGAGAGAGTTTTCATTAGCACAACTGCTAATACTGTGGCAGTCACTGACAGTTACAAGCTAAGAGAAATCATAAATAAATAAAATACACAGATTGTGCTAACACTTCTGAAAGATGCTCCTTCTGTTCTCTCAACCAAGAGGACATAAAACAAAAACTTTAATATGAATCACAGCAGATGAAAACATGTCTGGAACTTAAACTCTTGTAAAAGAAGATTTCTTTGCACTCAGCTAATGAGATAGAAATGCTACATGGCTCAAGGGAGGAGGAGGAAGGTATTTGCCCAAAGTCCATGACTGCCGGTCGTGTTGGAATGAAAATTGAATGGTGAATTCACAGGTACAAGATGTCCATCACTGGGCACAGAACCAATCTGTCACACGCTTCATTTCACACTCACTGATGAACAGTAGGAACAACAAGGTGGTTTGTTTTCAGTTCTCTGCACATCCACGTAGCTTAGAGGAATCAGCTGCTGTAACGTCAGCACCTTCCACAGCAACTGTGTGGAGGGAACAGTTCAGCCAGACCGGAGCAGATAGACCCACATCCCCTGCCAGCTACCCAGCCATGCGTCCAAGCCTGACCCACATCAGGGGCCTGGTCCTGGGCCAAGGCCGCGACCATCAGACCATCAGACATCAGGGAAAAGAGACAATGAGCAGAGAGACAGGGCTTCATTTTCTGCTCCTCGCTCCCATCGGGTCACAGTGGAGAGGTTGGTGTGGCTTCACTCAGAGCGAAGGCTGCACTAGCAATTTGTCTTTATTTACTCCGGTTTTAGAACCTGAACACATCGCCAACTCTGCTTTGTTTATTTTCACTTCAGCTGGCCCTGACATCACATTCTCCTCTTCCTTTTCATAACAACGCTTCAACTGATTATAACTTCCTGTAACAGAAAAGTCCCCGGAGCGGCAGAAACAAAGTCGACACCAGATAAAAAAAAAAAATTTAAAAAACAGAGCCGAGCTCTCCTGAGGCTGCTGCCAAACCGAGCACAGCAAACACTGTTTACTTCAAAGACCTCAGGATAAATAAAGATCTGCCTGAACCTCAGTGTTTAGCTCAAATCTATAGGCTATAAACTTAATTACTTTATGGACATTTACTCAATAGCCTGGCGGTATATTATGTGTATACAGTAGGTAAAACACAACTCTCACATAACCAGAACATTTACCAACCTGCAGTTGAACGCATCATCTCACCTCTTTTTTGGAAACAGTGGCCGTGAGGGGTCAAAACACTGCAGCTTAAGAAAACATGCAAAAGCACAAACACGCTGCCAATTTGGAAATAAAACTGCTTTATCAAAATGCAAGAATAAATTTGAAATAAAACTGAGTCTGACCTGGTTTTTTGATTCTTATTCATATATCATCAATATTTGAAGTCTGAAGTTCTGTAAACTTTTAAATGCTGCTTCTGCCTTTTATTCATCACTACAATCTAGTTGTCTCTCTGTCTCATGAGAGAGAGACTATAGTCTGAACTCTTATCTCCTTATTATCCTAAATAAAGATGAAAGAAATAGTAAAAACTGATGAACCTGCTGGGACTCACTTGTTATTTAATTCTTAAAACTTAAGAGTCATAATCATCGTAATCCTGTGTGTTGTGTAAACAACACAGGACTGAATTCAGGTATTGTTCAAAGTCAGAGTTACTGATAACGGCAGGATCTGTGACTTGTAAAACTGATAAATATGTTTATTAATTAGTATTATTTTACATCATGTTTGTCTATTTGCATGTGTTGATCACTCAGGGCCACCGTACCTGAGCCAGATGGCACAGCGGATAACTGACACATGCACCAACAGACCAGCAGCACTGATCCCATTCAGTTCAACACAGCCATCGGCTCTTGAAGCAGTTGACGCTTCAGTCCCCGTACTCTGGTCCTACCTTGTCAATCTCCTGCTGCAGCACCTGCTTGGCAACCTCCAGGTCCTGCAGCCGGACCCTCAGCTCTTCATTCTCCTTCTCCAGACGAGTCCTCTTCTTCTCCACGCTGTCCAGCTGGCTGTGGAGACGGATGGACACGTCCTTTGCCACCTTAGAGAATGGGATGGAGGAAAGAAGGAGGTAAGCTCCAGTGATACATCATTCCTTGTTGTGATGGCAAATAAACAAACACACAAAACACTAAACCAAAGACATGCTGTGAAATTCCTATAAAATAAAGTGAACAAGGTGGTAGTGGTGGTGATATAACTATTTTGTATTTTTCATATGCTTAGTATGTACACAATAGTTTATGTTTATCTTGTACACATGAATAATAAATACATATCCATACCAAAGCCTAAGGACAGACATAAATTTGCATGTATAAATGAACATATAATCTTTAATCATATAATCCTTATGTGACATTGTAACGTCTTCCGTGATATATAGGATCATATATGTCATATATCACATTTCCATGTGGGTTAAGCTGTTATTGTGGTACTTTCATCGGGAGATTTCTTTCATGTAGCTGATCTGAGTTCAGGTGAGAGACACAGTCTTGGCTCTGTGCGATTTTATCAGTGAGAAGCATCAAAAATGTTCCAGGAAAAGAGCCAGAGCGAAGAGGATGGAAATGAAACACATTTCTTTTAGCTTCGTCTGTGACATGAATATTCTTCTATCAGCAGCGACTCTTCTGCTGCTGCAGCTCAGTGTGTACAGAAGAGGTTTTCTATCTATTAAATAGTTAATAAAGCCAAAAAAGATCATTGATATCTCTCTGGGTAAACTTTTATACATAATGCCTTATAAAAAAAAAAAGATTATCACCCCCTCCACAAAGAAAATTTATTCATTAAAAGTTTCTAATGTCAAAGAGTCAAACTGAAGTAAACTATCAGACAACAATAATCTAATCTGAAATGTTGTTGTCAGATTGTACACCACAGATTAAACAAAGCTTCACCCATCTAATAGGACGATTTAGTGAACCATAAAGAAGGCGGGCTGAGGCTAAACACTAGATAATTATCAAATCTGAACCAATGTTGACATGTAAGACCACAGACCTGAAGACAGTTTCAACTGGTGTTTAACACTGTAATCCTCTCAACACACACACTAGATGTCAGCCTGACTTCAACACACACACACAGACCTGCTGTGTAACAACTTCACAGACACAAGATCTCACAAAAACTTGTGAGATCTTGTGTGATCACAATGGCAAACGACCCTAATACAGTCTGTCTTGTATGAGGCACAATAAAGGTACTGTTATTGCTATAGTTACTCTAACTGATCTTCCTCTCCTGTGTGACCAGCCTTAACCAAACCAAACAAAGTCACACCTCTTTTTTGTTGAGTTCAGAGAAAACTAAATGACAAGAGCCAATATTAAACCATGCACACACACACACACACACACACACACACACACACACACACACACACACACACACACTCTTTTGGTTAACAGATAAAGATGAAGTACAGATAAACGAGGTCGTTCCCTTCAACACTAAACCATTTAAGCTTCAGCTCCACTGAAATCAGATATGAGGCTTTTTACTCTTTGTTTTATTAGATGTGATGAAATGAAAGTTTAATTAATCTGAATGGATCCAGCCTCAGAGAGTCACGCTGATGTTGAAATCAGCAGCTCATCGATGCTCTTAAACCCCATTAACCTCCACTGGTTTAATGTAAGGGAGGAGACAGACTGTCAGTGTCTGCGGAGAGGGGGATTCATGTCCATAGACTTTACTCTCATGTTAATAACTGTAGTGGGGTGTGGGATTTATTGATTTATTATTTATAGTCCTTTTATTCAATAGTATCTGTGGATTCTTTTCTGGGCAAATTGAATCGTAGGCAACTGGACTTGTATATTTGTCTGGGAAGACGTCTTTTGTCCAACTAGTGCAGACTAGTGACACTTGCGATGAAGCCCCTTGGATAAGAGGCGAAACGTCTTCCCAGACAAATACAAGTTCAGTTGCCTACGATTCAATTTGCCCAGAAAAGAACGATGACCTGGATGAATGAGAATATCCATAGACATGATCTGTGGATTCTACGACATTGGCGCAGGTTGGCTAATTTCACTGTGCGTGATCAATTTAGCAATTTAGCAGCCGAGGTGCGCCGAGATGGGTGTGGTGGGTCCAAGCTCACAGTGGCCAAATATATGGCAACAGACGGGTTGATGAAGCAAAAGTAGCCTGGGAGGAGGTTACTAATATTGTTAATTACAGTAGCTTTGCCCTGATATAAATTGCAGTGTGCCTCGCCCACAGCGCATGTAAAGGTGCTTGTGCTACACCTCGCCTGCGCCTGGTCTGCGAAACTAGAGCCCATTATCTCATTGTAGCTGATGATGATGAAGATGATGATGGTGCTGATGATAAAATTCTGCTGGAGCTGGTTGGAGTCTAAATTCATTTGCTCCACAAAGTAGTATCATCCCCGATTTTCATAAAATGGACTATGATGCGACAGTCAGAGCAGCGGCCATATTGATTTCAGATTGATCTAATGTCTGTTTGCATCATGTGTCAGTAACACCTCAACAGAACGTCTTCATATTTGGCACAACCATTCATAAGGACTCAAGGATGAAGTTATTAGTTTTGGTTGTTTTGGTCAAAGGTCAAAGACACAGTGGCCTCAAAAATGTCCTTGTGAATGTGATATCTCCATCACAGCTTGAAGGAACACATTCATGTTGGCAAAAAAACCTGTATTTCAGGTCAAAATCCTTTGTTGACTAAAACATAAAAGGTCAAAGGTCAGAGCAACCCTCGTAAGCACTGACACAATAGTTTGCACTGTTTCTTTTAAACTAACAGTGACAAATTACTGTATTTTATTTTATTTGGTTGGTTGTTTGTTTGCTTTGTTTTGTCTTGTATGTTAAGGGTGTATGTGGATGAGAGTGGACCATTTTTCGAATAAAGTTTATTATTACTCAGGAAGTGACTGGAACCACAGATCCGGTTTATCTCTGTGACACTGGTCTCTGTTTACTTGCAGTGCCGATGGAGTTTCAGCTCCATTTGACTACATGGAAACGAGGACGGCAGCTCCATTCAAAGCAGAGTGTGACTGAGGGATAATATGACTTGGTTGTTTCTGTGCCCAAATAAACCATGATAGAGTGATGTAACATCTGAACACATTTGAGGAGTTGGCTTTGATTACTGAAGTAAAGATTTACATATGGCAACGTCACTAAAGAAGAGAAAAACAAATAATAATTTTTAAAAAAATAGAGACATGAAAGTTTTGGCTTAAATTGTAAATCTCTGACTTGTGTTTCCCTAAACCAGAAGCTGACTTATATTAAAGAAACGTCAAGTTTTTGCAAACTCTGTTTTTTGAGGTTGTTTGCAATTATTCCTCAACTTCCGGTTTCTAAATACAGAATCTGTTTCACTTATTTCACGCAACCGTCAGGATATAAATTCTGCATCAAGAATGTTTATCACACATTCTTCAATGGTTATTGGACAGTGTGGTTTCATCCAATTGGGTTAACCCTAACCCGATTTCCCAAATTCATAATTATGTGCATTAAGTGTATGTTGTCACATGAATTGTGTTTCACTGCTTATCTGAAAAAAATCTTTGCAAACACAATTTGTAATTGTGTGTTTATTGTGTACTTGGTGTGTGTGTGCGTTAAACCAGTGCCACCATGCAGCTGAGTCCCACAATGCTCCTCTGTACTGCCCACTCTCATTCGATCCAACGGCTCCCTGAGCTCTACCACGCTCCAATTCATGTTTGTGTCTATGTGTGCGCGTGTGCTCCTCTGTCACATTCTCTCTTATTTCGATAGTTCCTACTCCTCCCTCTCATCCCCTTCCTCTATCTCCTTTAGTACTAATTACTGATGTTGTTTATTTTATTGATTTGTTGTTCTTTTTTCTGGTCTAGTCTTTGCACCACAACACACAGTTTTACCTGTTTTCTTGCTGGACAATGAACGCCTCCTTAATTTTATTGATTACATAACAACAAGTTGACATTTCATAAACTGAAATAACTGTGTTTATTATAGTGATAATGATTAACCACACTGGCTGAGCTTTGTAACATGACTCAAAACTGTTTTGTGAGTCGGATCATTTATTGCACAAGATTACTTGATCGTTTATGGTTGATTATGGGAGTGGAAATGATGCTCACTGAATGAGATTAATAAAGGGAAACTATGTGAACATCATATTGATCTATAATCAATACGAATACGAACAAATTGATTAACTCACCTCACAATGTTGCAAAAAGATATACAGCAGTTAATATGATAAAAAAGAAAACAAGTATCATTGCGACCCCCCCCCCCTTCTCCTCTTCCTCAGCTCTATAATTTCCTTTTTCTCCTCCTTCTCCTCCTAATCCCCCCACTTCCCTTCTTCTCTTTCCCTACACAGTGTCCTCCTCTTCTTTCTCCTCCTCCTCCTCCTTATAAACTCTGTACTGTTCTTCTATGTTAAAGAGGACGTGCAGGAATTTGAGGCCATTGAAGTTGTGGAGTTTCACAGCTATAGGATGTCATTAGGATTCGGTGCGGGTGCTGCCGAGCTGCATGAAAGAGTGTGTGTGCATGTGTGTGCGTGTGTGTGCATGTGTGTGCATGTGTGTGCGTGTGTGTGTCAGGGGAAGTGTGTAATAGGAGCGAAGGAAAAACGCACGAGGGCTACAACAAAGAGTGAGCAACTTTACTCACTCCCAGGCCAGAGGACAAACAGCACTATCATTCAGAAGCTAATGGCAGTTGGTCATGTTCCCTGTTTGTGTGTGCGTGCGCGTGTGTTTTCAACAACTAGAGACTTGTTCCTCCACACACACAAACACACACACAAACAGAGACTGCATGTTAAATCTCTGATAACATCTACAGAGAGAGAAACTGTTTGACAGACAACAGTTAAATATACATGAAACAAGACCAACAGCTGCATATTTGTGTGGATGTGCGTGCATGTGAGTGTCACAGTCTCTCCTTCTTGAGTTACAGAACTGAATAATGGCAAGAGGTGCTTTAACAGCAAATTATATCACTGGGAACCTGACCTTTAACCCTCTGGACATAAAATATCCACTTCATTTTACAGATAATCAAATTTAATTGCATCACAATCAGTAAATTAATTTGTTATGACAGTCCAAATCAGTTCATCCTTGGATCAAGGGGAATGTTTGTCCAAAATGGCAAAGACGGTGTGTTTCAGGTCGTCCGTAACACCTTACTGGAACTTCTTCAAATATTCATACACTTGGACTCAAGGATTTTGGTAGAAAAAGGTCAAAGGTCAAGGCCAGGCAGATGAATTATCATTTAATTCTCATAATATTTGCATATCCAAAATGCTTCTTTTTTTCTGTCTTCCTTAAAAAGTGCTTTTCCCAAAACAGTTAAATGTGAGAAAGTGAACTCTGTTGTTTTCTGGGAGCAGTCGGTGGCAACAGCACAAGCACCCTGGGACAACTTCTGTCCCGCCCTGGAGCAACAACATCAGCACTTCTCCCTCCTCCTGAAACATTCATGTCTGTTGGCGTGTGAGGGGACGGGGCTCTGGCTGCGAGGCGAATGCACCGACCACACAGCCACTTTGCTTAAAACTAATTTATTTCTCTACTTTGACTTTATCCACTTCAAAAACAAACCCAGCAGCCGAGTCCTTTGTTGTTTTAGGGTGTAATTTGTGGCTGAAAGCATTTTAGAGTCTCGCAGTATTGTTTTTATAAATGTACCCGAAACATTTACATTTTTATTGTAAAAGCCTCAAAGCCTTATTTAGAGATGCTTGGTCTCTTTGTTTTTTTTGTCTATCTCAGACTATTTCAGCTTCCTACAGTGGTTCAGTCATTTTGTTGTCGTGCACAATAAAAACAGAAACATTTATTGATTCATTTGTAAAATCTGACAGAAGTGCGTAACTCCCTTACTCTGTAGTTTTATTATTTCTTTCCGTCTGCGGCTCCATGACTAAAATCCTACGAGGTCGTTGAGGCCGCAGCCACGGAGGTGACTCTATTGTTTTCACTAATGAGCTATGAAATGTGCTTACAAAGAGGGAATCTGCACAATTATTGACTGAAGTCTTCAGTTTATCACAGAGCAGAGTAGTTGCAGAATCAGCTGAACCCACAGATAAGAGCAAATGTCATTGAACAGATGTGAATCGCTGCTGTTTTGTTCTCCTCTGCAGTTTTACCTTTCTGTGTGTTGCAACCAGTTTGTTTTGATAAATAACAAATGAATCAATAGCATGTCATGAGGCTTTTAACGTTCTACGAGTTATAATAAGACTTGTATATTTATATATTAACTTCTGATACTCTGAACTTCATTCTACATGTAAAATAATGAGAAAGCAGTTTTACATCTTTGTTTGCTCAATGTGAATGTGATTAGCTTGTCTCCTGCAAGTCTTACGTTGCCATCAGCTTGTGACAACAAATCACTTCACAGCCCTTGATCGCAAAACCGTTACACAACTATCAAACCTTCTATATAACGTTCAGCATCTACAAAAGCAACTGCATCTTTAAAAGCAGGAGCTGAGTTGTCACACAGAGGTCGAGAGGCCGTCCTGGTGTCTGGACTCTTCACGCTCCGGTCTCTCAACACGCTTTTAGAGAGATTGTTACATCACCAGTAATCTGCTGCCCGTCTATATATAAAACCATTATGTGTGAAAGAGAGAGAGCCACTGGCACGACAGCTGTTCCAGTACAGACTGTGATCCATCTATCTTTGGATAGAGGGAGGGAGGAGGGAGGAAAGTGACAGAGTGATGGAATGTGATGTATTCCCACAATCCTTGGCATGTTTGTTCAGCAGTTGGAAAAGTGTGATCTTACCTCTAATATTACTATCCATCCATCCATCCATCCATCCATCCATCCATCCATCCATCCATCCATCCATCCATCCATCCAACGGTGTAGACACAGCACTTTCTTTTGATTATATTGCAACTATTTGTGCAGCTGTAATTGATATTTAATCAATGTGTTTAGTGAATGTAAAGCTACTACCACTCTGTTCAGTGCTGGTAGGAGATAGGTGACACTCACATCCAGAGCTCATGGAGAAAATAACACATCAACGTTACCACAACAAGAACACACACACATATACACACGGAAACCACACTTCCTGCTGCCAGCAGGGATGATGTTAGGTGTGACACACACATGGAATCACTGCTTCCAGTGGAGCATGTGTGTGACACAGTGTGGGAGTGAAGATCAGGATGTGATGTATGTGTGTGTGCCTGTGAGAGAGAGAGGGGTACTCACACTTCCCAGGACTCATCCAGTTCAATGCCTATCTATCTATCTATCTATCTATCTATCTATCTATCTATCTATCTATCTATCTATCTATCTATCTATCTATCTATCTATCTATCTATCTATCTATCTATCTATCTATCTATCTATAGATGGAGTCATGTTTACACCATCAGCTGCAGCTCAGTCTGTACATTAGCCACATATGTAAACATCACAGTGTGAGGTCGCCTTAGTTCACACAGTCTCTGCTGCCTGGGTCGGGGGTCTCTCCTTATTTGGGCAATAAGCAGCCATAATGTAGGTTCCCAGCGCTCCACACTGATCCCCAGTCTGTGCTACACCGACGCCAAGACCTAGTCTGAATCTGTCTCCATACTGGAGACACAGACAGGAAGTCATCTGACACAGTAAACAGGGATCCTATGTGATTAAGAAACGCACTTTGCCCATATAATAAATCACCTCCTCACAGTTGTCTTCCTTCACCAGCCATCTATCGCAGGTAACACCATCCCTGTCTCTCCTTCATGACTTAAAGTGTTGAATAATGGCCACCATTGTTTTTAACAGAGCTTTATGATGTCACGGTGAAGTCGACCTTTGGGGTCGACTTCACTCACACGTCAGTCCATCTTGTGGTCCTGGTGACTCTTTGTGCCAAATTAGAAGGTAATCTGTTGAACTATTACTGAGACAGCATGTTCACAAGACCAAATCTTGTTTTATGGTGTCCCTTTGACCTTTAGCCTTTGACCATTAAAATGTAATTAGTTCATCCTTGAGTCCAATTGACAACCTGTATGTAGATAGTAAAAATCTTATTTATTTATTTTCTAATATTTCTTCATAGGTATCACAATTTCTTATAATTCTGACAATATTTAGTATTAATTATCAAAAGAAGTTCATACAGTATGAGACAGTTTAATCTACTCCACAAGACAAAACGCATGGTTCTGTTCTCTGGAACCATAGTCCAGCTGTGTTGACATCATGAGAATCCTAACAACTATTTCCTCTGGGTGTGTGTGTGTGTGTGTGCGTGTGTGTGTGTGTGTGTGTGTGTGTGTGTGTGTGTGCGTGTCCAGTGTCCAGATGTCTGTAGCCTGTGGGAATGAGAGCAGTGTGTGAGTAGGACAGGAAATGATGTCAGAAATTCTCATGGAGACTCTGATGGACCCCTTTAAAAACTAGCAGCACGCGCGCGCACACACACACACACACACACACGCTCACACACACACATACATACATACACAGTCACATGAAAAGTCTGACCAACAAGTTTTCTAAAACAGAACCAACACCAACATGTGATGTGTGAAAGCTTTTTTTTCTCCTGACATGTGACATTTTTCTGTTTGTTTTAGTTGAACAGCTCCAACATTAAAACTGACTGGTTGTTTTATCATGACAGTTCTTATTGTTTCTTATATGTCTATTTTATTTTGCTATTATCTAATGTATTTATTTTGCAATTGTATTTGTTGTAATTGTGAAGCACCTTGGCTAAAGGTGCTATTTAAATAAAGCTTGACTTGACTTGACTTGACTTGACATGTGTGTGATTGTATGCGTGCGCGCATCTGCTGATTTGTGTGCATTTGCATGTGAGTGAGTCATCAAATCGTGGCCTTAAAGCTTTAACAGCGGTTAAGCCTGTTACTTTAATAAAGCTGCTCAGACAGAGAAGCTCAGCAAGTCAAGGTCAAGTTGGACGTCACACACACTGTCACACACTGACTTACAGGGACTCTCAGTGTGATCACTAATTCCCCATACTTCCTACTGGATAAAGCATCTACTGGTTTATTTACAGTTGTTGTCTTCAAGCTGCTCCATGAGGACGAACAGTTCAACTGGAAAAGTGTTTAAATGAATTACATGTGTTCCAAAATAAATAGCAAGACGCTTCCTTCATGCTTCATCCAGCTGCTGTGCAGCTGTCACAGTGATAACACTTCAACAGCCTCTTGTCGCTGGTTGTCTCTTAGGAGGCTGCTAAAACTAAATATGGTAAATCTCCATCAAAATGTCACTGTGATTTGTGACCTTCTAACTGCCACTTTCTTCTTCATTTAGCTTTCATTTATCAGATTTTATTGGTTATTATTTTACATACATCTCAAGTTATTTCAAGTTTTTTGTTTTCTCCTACACATCAGAAAATCTTTAACAGCGGCTGCATCAGCTACTAGTTTACACATAATCCAGACTTGACTGAGCTTGTTTTTTTTTGTACTTCTTTTGTAGTGATTTTCCAGAAAACCTGAGTCAGATCTGAGTCACAGAGGCAGCAGTGAGCATCTGTTTTTATAAGGCTAATGATAAAACTACTAGAATAAGGAGTGACTGTGAGAGGCTTAGCATGAGCTTAATGCGCGCGCACAGACACACACAGAGCATGGTGTAACCTGACCATGTGCTGAGACACTCAGGCTCAGGTTTTGTCTCCTCACTGTGAACTTTTCAGCTTCCTGCCTGATGACCCCTGCACAAGCTAATGCTGCTAACAGACGTCATATGTTTTTTTAAAACAAAGCTTTGTCTTTCCGCTCTTCATTATAGATTATTATAAACTTCATCAAAAAAGTTAGCTCTTAGCTAAAACCAAACAAATACTTCACAGTACGTTATCACTCTTTGCTGATAGACAACATTATTTTACTAATTTTCTGTTGCCACCACATAGAAATCGCATTTAATACAGACGGCAGTTGTATATACTGTAGAACAATATGCTTCACAAAAGTAAAGATTGCACTTGGAGAAGAGTATACTGTAAACATGATTATTTTCTTGTTCATAACAGAGTAAAATTCCATAAAATGTGCTGTCGTATAATTGTTCAAATTATTTATGAATTAAGGGAGAATGAAGAGCAGCCATTGTTCTCTTCTGTGGATACTGGGGAAATAAAAAAAAAAATCTGACTTCGTCTCAGAGCTGCTAAAAATTCAAGTCAGACTCCATTCAAATGAACTCTATTAGATTCAACTAATCCCTTGCTTCCTCCTCCTCCCTCTTTGTTTCCTTCTTTGACTTTTACTTTTACTCTGTCTTTCCATCTTCTCCTCCTCCTCATCCTCTCACTCTGATTGGCTATTTTTGAATTTTCAAACTGTGGCCACACCCTCTTTCCTTTTTTCTCCTTTCACACAATCTCAGACACAGGATGTACGCGGCTCATACTTCTCTCCTTCCCTCCTTCCATCCTTCCTTCCAAAACAACCAGATGGTGAGATGGACAGCGACAGCAGGCGGGAAGAGTGACATCACAGCCTCTCTCACTCTCTCTCCTTCTCTCTCTGGGTGTATAAAGGCCTCATTGTTTCCTCCATCACACGGAAAATGTCGGAGGAATTTGACGGCGTGGATCCACAGTCCAGGGTCCGCATGACAAACATACACACACACACACTTTCACCCTGAGATTTGTGTGTGACTGGTTTTTATCAAGGATTCCTGGGATGACTGGTGTGTGTGTGCAAACTGTTGTAAAACACAGCGTGCGCGTGTGCAGGCGTGCGTGTGTGTGAGTGAGTCTGTGTCAAAGTATATTTAAAGTAGCCTATCTGTGCATCTGATGGGGATTTCTGGAGCTCCATTTTCTGGAGTTGACTCCTAATATGGCGTTCAGTGTCACTCAATTACTCCACATAGCCTGTATATTTCAGACAACAAACTAGAGGAAGTCTGACCTCACCACTGTCCCATGACTTGAAGAAAGTGGGTCAATGAACTGTTTCCAAACACATAAACACAACATGTATGTGACAATGATTTGCAACTGTCAGGTCGCCTCAGTCTGATCATATAGAAGTGAACTGAGAGCAGGAGGCAACATTTTTCATTTCGTTCCGCTTGTTGAAATCTAGCCTGTTAACAAGCAAAGTAACGATACATCGACGTTAAACATCCAGGTAGGAACACACAGAAACCTACCTTGACATCTTGCTCCAGTGTTCGGATCAGCTCCCCGTCCACCTGCCCCGTCTGGGCCACGCGGAGAGAGCGGCGCTCTGCCTTCCTGAGCCGGTACTGCAGGATGCGACAGGTCTTGTTTGCCTGAGGAGCACAGGAGGTGGACATGACAGTTGAGTTGATCTTTATCACTTCACTTGACTTTATTGAGCCTGTGGGAAACATCTGCCTCCGAGCAACCGATAAAACATACACACATGAAACAGCAGCGTCTTTGTTGCTCTTTACTCTGAGAAGCTTTAAGACAAGGCTACTTTATTTGTGTAGCACATCATCAAACATGTAGATCATTCAATGAGCTTAACAGAAATAAAAGAGGTATAGAAATGTAGGGAAAAAGCTTAAAGGAACTTTATGAAAAGAGATAAAGATTAAATTGTAAAACCGAGGGAGAGAAAACAAAACAGCAATTACAGTCTGTGATGTTTTCACCTCCAGGCTCCTGCAGACCTTAGAAACCTGTTCATGTACAAGGAGCAACATGCCGGCCATTTGAGAGGGCAAACACAGTTGCAGTGTAGTAAATGAATGTATTCATGACATGAACATAAAACATGTTCATATTTTTGTGAACGCTGCTCACATGTTAAACAGCACACCCCATCCCTGAATCAATACTGTGTTCCAAAAGAGATCTTGGATGATAAAGGGTTAATTAATTAGCTGGTTAAATAAAGATAAAATGTATCAGTGTACATTGTGTACAGGCTTTAGTTATGATTTATACTGTTGTTTTGGCAATTTGTATTCATGTTATCTCTTTGTTCACTTCAAGCTTCATACAAATTCAGCCGACTTTGACATATACCTGCTCCAGCTGTTGTCGTAGCTCCTGCAGCTGGTAAACGTCCTCTTCCATGTACATGTCCCTCATCTCCAGCATCTCAGACCTCAGCTCCTCCATCTCATCCTGCACAGTGAAGAGAAGGAGAGTAAACACTGTGAGTGCAGCTGCTGATTCACTTGAAACACTGTGAATGAGGAACTTGTCCGATAACAAACCTCCAGAGAAACAGATACAGAAATATACATGAAAACACTGTGCACACATCTGGATCTGAAAACGTCATAATCACTTTAACCACCGTCATCATAAATGCAAACCAATCACCATCATCATTAACAACTTGTTTTATATTAACTCTGCAACGACCACCCTGTCATTAACCACCATTATCTCCGTCTTCATCATTTTCATTACCAGGACGACCATTACAACAATTAGCGTCTTCTTAAAATGACGTGCGATGTCATTTTCTCTCAAGTCAGATAATAGGGCGTCATCAGAAACACAGGAGATCCACACAGCAACTGAAGATCATAATACGATACTGTATTGATTCTCCTCTCTCTCTCTCTCGCCCACAGGGGAGGTCAAAGGTCAGGCTCAGGCTATTATATTACCATAGAGGGAGCTAACGGTCCCTGCAGGGAAACACAGTGTCTTTTACACTGAGAGGGAGAAGAGGAAATTCCTACACTCTACAAATGGCTTTAAAGTACCAGTCAAAAAAAATAACCCATTTAATACGATCTGTTACCTTGGAGTTGTTTTCTACACACACAGATAAATTATTAATTTAAGCTTGACAACATGAGTTACATCATCTCACTGGATCTGGTTTAAGGAGCAGCAACAAAATCAACATCAGTCTCCTCAGAGGAGGTCACTGGGCTGCATGGGACAGTAACAAGCATGTTACACAATGGAGTGTGCATGTGTGTGTGTAAGGAGAATAGGCAGAAGAAGCACGAGCTACTGTAATAGGCGGAGCAGTGCTGCTGTAATCATTTACTACAGTGGAAAATGTGGGTCAGATTCTGTCGGGCTGCGGCTGTGTAAGTGTAGTGTGTGTGTGTATGTGTGTATGTGTGTGTGTGTAGGTTAGTGTCCTCCTGTGTACAGTTGTTGTTGTACAGTTGTTGTGTAAAGGTATGGGCTTAACACTTAAGGCAAAGAGTGCGTGCGTGTGTGTACTCCTAGAAAGAGATTTGTTGATATAGCTAAAAAAAGACTGCAGTAAAGAGGGGAGAGCAAAGGGGAAAGAAAGAAAGAAAGAAAGAAAGAAAGAAAGAAAGAAAGAAAGAAAGAAAGAAAGAAAGAAAGAAAGAAAGAAAGAAAGAAAGAAAGAAAGAAAGAAAGAAAGAAAGAAAGAAAGAAAGGTCTCAGTGATGAAAAACAGAGCATGAAGGGAGGATAAAAGGCAAAAGCAGAGCGAGGATGTGAGGACAGGAAACAAGGGACTCAAGTTAATGTGGCAAGAGAGATACAGAGAGAGAAAGAGAGAGCTGGTCCACTGACCTGCTTTTCACTGAGACCTATAGAGGAACACAAAGACGGTTTGTGTCATGTGAGGAATCGACCAATCAGATGTCAGAGCTCACTGAGCCAGATGTGGGTTAATGGCAGAAATTAGCTCTGGTGCACATCTGCTGTGGCACCTGTCCCCATCACAGCAGGTAAACCCACATCTGTACAGATTAATGAAGCCAATTCAAACAGCTGTACAGGCATACAGCACATACATGGACACCACACACTACACACTTTTAATCATGTACGTTGTTAATACTCCACGGTTAATGAGTGCTGGATAGTGGGTCAAAGTGGGTGGGGCTTGGTGACTGCCTTGTTGTGACATCATAATGTTGCAGAAGTCCAGATGGATGGTTTTATGGCTCTGTTTCTGAATAGGCTGAGTGCATTTCTCTGTGGATTGAGGCTTTGATACATTCACAGTATTAATGTAGACATCTACATTTATTTATTTATTTTTCTACAGTTCTTGTACATTTGTTTCAAATGCTTCATTTGAAAACCTAAGGTTGTCGCTGCTATGTATCTATCTATATTCATCCATCCATCCATCCCCCCATCCATCCATAATGAGTCTGAAATGGGATGTGGTTGTAAATGTAAACATGGGTGGATCTGGATCTGTTTGTTTAACCAGACTGTGCCACTGAGACGAAGACATAAAAGCTTCAATCATCTTTACAAATGCAGTTTGTGAGGTAGGTAGGCAGTGAAAAACACTATGATTATAATGCATTTGTGAGATAGGTTTAAGGTTTTGTTGTGCTTTAAACTGTTCAAGTTTGATTTGTTAAAGTTCTTGCAGTACAGTAAGAAGTAGGTTAACACGGTCATGTATACAAGCAGCACAGACGCTCAACTATTAGATTAGATTGGAGTCACAGGACAGACATTCCTAAACATTAGGTCCAGTGAAGTGAGTCTCTGTCACACTCAGCTGTGACTCCCGGTCTGTATTGAAGGTCGACATGTTGTTTTTCATGTGTGAAGTGCAGCATGTTGGATTTCAATGAAAACAAAAGCACTTCAGGTGTGTGGATGACAGTAGAACACAATGAGTAAACAGTGTTGCAGCTGCAGGAGAGCAGGACGAGGGACGTTAAGGCTGCAGTAATGGATTGAGAAATATTATGATCATTAAACACAGATTCTGCCCAGATCTCGACAGGAGCATTAAATACAATGAGATCTGAAGTCATAATTAATGAGATTTCACCAGCTGCTGGTGGTGTGAATGCAAAACTGTAGCTGCTGCACATTGATATGCAGTACATGAGCTTATGGTGTGAGCCAGATAGTATGCAGTGACAGACTTGTTGGATTGTGGATAGAAACAAAGAGCGAGAATCAGACCGTGCATTGGAGAAAAAAATGGGAAAACTGAGGAGGAGACTTAGAGCGAGTCTGACGCCTGGACAGCAGCAGCTCGTTGTTTTGACCAGGTCTTTGTCACAGCTGCAACAACACACAGCCACCACCACCCCTCCCATCAGGCTTTGGGGTGGTCTAATAAGTAAATCCAGTGCATCCTTTTGTGAGTCAACAGCGAGGCCACACACATTCAGGATTGAATGATTACATTATCAATTAAGCTGCTGATCAGTTTCCCATTCAGTCAATAGTTTTGGTCTGTCAGACACCAGGACACAGTCAAACAGTGTCATCATATGTCGTATTATCACTGACAAACAGCACAGTAACAAAAATTAATCATCTCTCAAATTTAGGAGTCTGGAATAAATCAAATATTTGCAGTTTTTACATGAAAAAAGGATAACAAACCAGTTCCTGATCAGTTTTCAGTCAACTGAATAATATTAATTAAACAAATCATTGCAGCTCAGATGAAATGGGAGCCTAAGCTGATATCTTGAAGTTGTTTCTCCAGAATCCAAGCTGTTCAACAATGATATAAACAAAAGCGAAAAACAGCTAATAATGATCAATTCTGGCCTGAACCATGACAATAAAAAACAATAATCTCTATTGTTTTACAAGCCAGACACGGGTGGTAATGAATCTGTGCATGGACCGAACTGAATACATGTTAAAAAAAAACAAAAAAACAATCAAAATTAAACTTGTGTCAATGTGGCTCGTGATTTGTGTTTACAGGAGCAGCAGGTGTGTGAAGACTGCAACAGATTCAGGACCAATAAAGACCCCTGATCATCTGTGTTCAACAAAAACAAGACCACACCAGGAGTCACATTGCTGCAGTGCACCCTGGGTAAATATGGGATGGCCCCTCCTGCTTAGGTAAGTGCTGGTGTTGATCAATCACCTCCCCACAATAAATCTCTGACAATTATTGGCCTGTCTGGTCACTGCCAGTTAGTGCTTAGGTACATGCTAATGTTATTGATCTGTCTCCTAATCAATCACTGTCAGGGCAGCAGGGATCAGACCTGAGGACGTTACACTCACTCCAACACTGAGTCCAGACACCTTTGGTGATGCAGCCATGCATGGCTGTGGAGCATACTCAACAACATCTAGCTACACAAGGGTCACTCAGCAGAAACGTCCACTTTAGGACAAATCAAATGTCATAAAATCAATAGACACTCATTCATTTGAGTGTTGTTGTTTGTTTGTTTTTAAGATTGCATGCTTCCATGGTTGTTATCTTCATGTTTTAAAATGACTCTTTGTCACCTATGGCCAGGACCAGTAGCCTATCAGCATGTCATGCAAAAAAAAAAACTCACACGAGAGCTTTTAACAAACATGGGGACGAATTCTTCAGTAAAAAAACAAACAAATAATGACAAACATGTTGTGAAGAAATTGTAACAATGAGGTGTTACCATACTCACAACCCCAGGCTACTGCAGGAAACCTCCCTGTAAACACACTACACCCTCACCTCCATCATGCAGACAGATGCAAACATAACTGACACAAAACCGACAGATGTGTCTGTCGACAAAAACACATCCAGAAGACCATGTCCACATGTCCACACTGGCTCTCCAGCTGAAGCTCGTCCAGAGGCCACAGCTGCATGTTATGCCTAATGTGGGTGCAGAGACTCTCTATTCATAACATCTCCTCGGTAGTGAGACACCTTGGACGGCTTCCAATCCACCAGTCTGGCTGAGCTGATGAAGAAACTCAATTGACCTTTTACTGAGAAGTGTTTAAAAATATGAAATTTATGCAGTCAGTGCAATATATTGGGTGTGCAACTTAGCCAATCTTTAGGAGCTAAATACATGGACTTACTTTGAGGTAATCGTTCTCCGACCTCAGCTCCTCTATCTCCCGGACAAACTCCTCGTGCATCCCGTCCATAAACTCCTCCGTGAGGTCTGAGAAAGCCAGAGAGGTGCTGGCTGGCACCCTGCTGTCAAACGAGGTGACGGAGCGCTCCTCGCCGGGAGATATGCTTCCTTCCCCGGTGTCCACGCCGAGGGAGAGCCGGTCCTTTTCTTTCTCTGCGGCGGAAAAAGAGCCGGTGGTCTTGGCGGCGGCGGCGTGTTGGCTCACTCTGTCCGACGGTGCGCCATCCCTGAACGGCTTCTCTCCGTCCTGCCCGCCGCCTCGGCTGCTCCTCGACTCCGCGTCGCTGCTCACGGCATCCGTGGAGAGCTTGTTTTCCTCAGAGGCGCAGTCCGACAGCTCGGAGCTGCTGTCGGTCGGGGAGAGCTTCCCCGGGGCGCAGCCCGAGTCCTTGGATAAATCGTCGGAGCCCGTGCTGGCGTCCGACACCTTTCTCCGCCCTCCGGTGCTTTTGGCCGCCTTGGCCGCAGAGCTCTTGGACAACGCAGAGACGGAGAAGGAGGACTTGCCTGCTGGTTTCCCCCCGCCGCTCTTCTCCGCTTTCCCGTCCTTCCCAGAGAGACTTCCCACGGGGCTGCGCCTGGAAATGCGGCTGCCCAGGTGGATTGCTCCCGGCTTGACGCTGAGGGTCGGCGTACCGATCCCTCCGCGGATCTTTGTGAGCGACCACCCGGGTACATCCTTCGGTCTGGCCGGGGACGGAGCCCGGTTTATCTTCTTCTTCTCCCCGGGAGCCGGAGCGGACAGCACCGCAGAGAGCTCCGCAGCTTCCGGCCGGGGGTTTTGCTGCTGCTGCCCGGGCACCGCGTGCTGCGTCTGCCCGCTATCCGAGCCCTCCGTCCCGCCTCCGCTTTCCATCTTCTGCCGGAGATGGAGTCTCCGTTCCTTGGGCGAGGCGAAGAAGAGGTGAGTCGGAGAGTTATGGACATCAACCTCCTTTGTTTTTGTCATTCATTCCGTTTAGGCCGGAACCAGAAAAACAGAAATGAAACCTCCCGTTCGGGGGAAGAGGAGGCAGAAGTTGAGTCTGTGATAAACAGCCGCAGAGCAACAACACAAAAGGAGGAGATCCTCAGTCCCCGGCCACAGTGAGGGCTACTGCGGAGCAACAGGACCAGGAAGTGCAAACTGCACAGAAATAGGCTACACAATTGAAAAATCTACAATCCCCCCTTTCCTCGGTGTGTGGTGAAGCTGCGAATGATCCCGCTTTGTTCTGAGGTGTCCCCCTCTCCTCTCCTCTGGATCCGTCTCGATGACATTAACTAGCCGGTTCCTGCACAGAGGAGGAGTGTGGGTGAGAACCGAGAGGGGCAGTGTGGGGGATAGACTCTCTCTCTCTCTCTCTCTCTCTCTCTCTCTCTCTCTCCGCCCAGATAACGGGATGCAGCTCTGGAGAAGGGAGAGAGCTTAATTTCTGCAGCTCTCTGCCGCCACCATCTCAGGATATAAAACACACTACAGTTTCTCTTATTCGCTTTGGCTCAGTGAGAAAAGCATTTTTCAAAACGTCCAGCTCAAATAGGCTATCTGAACAGTTAGTTTCACAACTGGTGTATGATTTCTCATTCATTTAAGCAAATTGTTTGGGACATCTAAGTGCAATTAATGTGCAATTCTATGCAAATCTGCATAAAAAACACTTATTGATCTGAGTTGATCAGCTCTTCACAGCCTAAAAAATATCTCATTGCCTGATCATCACATGCAAAATGATCCATTTAATTATCAAAATCTGTCATGATGCATGTAATGAATATGGCATTGGGTGTCTGTGGTGTCCATACATGGTATTGATCACCTGTGCTAATTTTCCATGCTCAAAAAAATAGTCACTTATTGTGACTGGCTTATTGTGATTCTTAGTCCATTACTCTCCCAAGGCACATCTTCAACCAGCTGACTGCAGCAGACATCACAAACACTTAATACGAATACAACTATGAATGCAAATTACTTAATCCGCAAAGGGAAATTCATTTTCTGTCAACTGAAGGTACAAAGGATCTTCTATATTTCTCTGTCCTGCAGCACAGAGAGAGGAGCCATCCACCGCCATTTTCTTGGTCAATCAAGGTGGGTCAATCAATTGTTCAGAATGGCCTCCACGATCTTCAGTGTGCATCTCTCCTCCACATCTCCCTGTGAATCCTTCAGGGAAACATGAAGTCTCCAGATATTAATACAAGTATTATAGAGAATGAGGTCATGTTTATAAGGTGTGAAGAATTTGATCATTTGCATTGAAAATCAACTGATCAATTTTGATCAATGAGACAAATATGGATATCTTCAGGCAGATATGGACAATTGAGTCTGGGCAATGAGACAAACTGTAAGAGCAGACCAAATTAACTAATGTGCATGGATTAACATCCATGGGGAGAATGATGCACTGTGGCTGTGTCGTTAATGGTAAAATGAAGCAGTGGCAGCCGCATTTAAAATACACTTATAGACATTTTTGTAGCCTGTTGTTCAGTGTGAACAGCAATAATCTGAAGCACAGACACAATACATAACACAGCCACTCCCTCTAAAATGACACTACACTCCATTTACTGATTACTGTGTCCTAATGGACCCTCTCTGGCTGTCTGCATTTATTATTTATGTCTTGTCCTATTTATTCTAATTCATCACAATGTGTAAATGTCATTTTATTATGTCTATATATTTATATAATTGTAGAAGTCTTTTGTGTCCTGAAAATGATCACTGATGTAACATTGCACTGATATATGATTCTAAAAGAAAATTGTAGCGCTAGTCCTCCGTCTGCAGCTCCACCTCATTCCTGTCCTGCTATTCATTTGTCAAAGTGCTTTGATTTTAGAGGCACTGCTATTGTTAAACAAAAAATTACATGGTATAATCATGTTATTTTTCCATCAACTACTACATTATCAACTTAGGTTTAAATAAATGATCTAAATGATACAGTTTGTTTGTAGAAATAAACAGCATTTCCCATCATGATTTATTCACCTCAACGAGCACATGGTCCGTCCAATGGGCTTCATGTTTCACCAGCCTCTGTGTGTATGTCATGGATACTAAAGTCTCAACCCTAAAAGATGGATACTGAGATGTGGATGTTTTTTGTGTTGTCGTTTTCATCATATCATATCTGACCATGTGTAAACCATGTTTTAAAAAAATTTTATATTCACCTCTTCTTTTGTCTTCTGTGCGGCTCATTTTTTCACTGTGGAGTTCACTGCTATTATTCTTCCACCTTACACCCAGTCAGCTGCCACCAAGGTGCTCATTAAATCATCAGTAGCTTTGAATTATCTTTTATATTGAACATAAAATGTAAGAGTGGGCTGAAGGTGAGGTTTTTCATCTATTGTACTATCTAGTATGTAATATAGTGACTTCTTTGTTCTTTTTCTTTCTTTTTTTACATAGTCTGCACTTCGTTTACTGCTACCTTGTTATCCTTTTGTTTTATTTAGTCACTGTGAGGCACTTTCATAATCTCAGTTTATCACATTAGCATGCTAATATTTGCTAAAATATGATCTTGATAGGTTCCTGCAGGGAACCGCACAAACTTCAAAAAGTCATAGTAGTGCCACCACTACAACCAAAAGCCCAAAAATGTGTAGCTACAGACTTCACATACATACCTAAAAATACCCACATTGCTTTGCACCATGCATATATGCACGCACACTCATAGACACTCTATAGCCATCGAGCAGTTTGTCTGAAGATGAGCAAAAAGACACATTTACACCAACCACAACATTCAGTTACTTATTCTCATGTTGTGACTTCTCAATAAACAGGAGGGGTAGTAACCTTGTAACTGGTGAAATATGTATCTTCTGTGGTATTTTCTCTCATGACTAGGAGGTCATGTCACCTCCAGCCATTAACAGACGATCTGTTTTATTATTAAAACAAGAGTGGAGCAGGAGCTCCTCTGCTCCCACATAATTCCCATCTCTAATAACCACCAATTATCCTCTTTCAACTTCAACTGTTAACATTGCGGCACATTCATTCATTGATGTTTCTTCTCTGGTCTTAATTATTTGCGGTATTTTGAGATTAAAGTCCCCTCACAGAACGGCTGCAGGACGTCGATCTAGTGGCTCTGTGGTAGCAGAATCACCCTGTGAATGATTTATGAGCTGAAACTCTAGAGCAGCAAACACAGAATTAGACCAGTTAGAATAGATTTGTTGCAGATCCATGGTGCAGGATTGTTTTAACTGCCCATGTTGATGTAAATGATTTAGACTCAATCAGGTGTGACTTTGTGGCTTCAGCCGCAGCAGCCTACACACACGAGTAATAATGTGACAGTAATGCAGGTGATGCGGGAGAGGGTGTAAAGATAAAACTTATTATGGTGTCAATGTGCTTTTGAATCACAATGAGGAGTCATGTTTCACTGGCTGTTCTCATTGTTTGCTTCAGATCAATATATTATATGAAGAGAGGAATCTAAACACATGAAGAATTTTTATTCTAATTTTTATTTTTATCTGTGCAAATCCAGCTATACATTTTCATGTCCTAAAAGTACGTGGGTGTGCATGTGTGCGTATACATCATTGTAACTTGTTTGTGTTTAGGAAGAATTTACTTAAGAATTTATCAAGTTGTATCCTATTGTATCTCACCTTACCTAATCTTATCTTGAAAATATAGTTTACATCTTCTGGGACAATATAGTTTTAGACAAAACTAAATGGCTGTCAGTGTTTATATGTACAGTGGTCCAGTGTATAATGTCAGAAAATCAGTACCTGATTCAAAAGAAAAATTCTTTCATGTCATCGTGTTCATCCTGCTGCAGTTCCTTTACATTTCTAGAGATGCTCCTATGTGCTATATTTGAAATCATGCACTCTGTAAATCATTCATGGCCAATGATCCGGTGGCAGTGGCCACAGAATCACATCTGATAGAGTCCTGTACATCAACAGGGCTGACTGCCATTAAGTTCTCACCAGACACATAGACTCCTCAGCACTCATTGATTTTATAATATTTAACATCAGTTCTCTGTGTTAATGTAACCAGCTTTACATAAAGTTGTTTAAATGCCTCAGTGCGTAAAGCTGCTTTATGTGCAGATGAAGTGCTGCATGTTTTATTTTGGTTGTTGTGTCAATAAAAAAACAGAATGAGAACCTTTGTGTAGAGAGCAGCTAGCAGGGCTCGATGGTGACAGACTCACAGTGGCATGAAAAGACAGGAAAGAACAGATGAGTCAGCAGCTGTCTTCACCGTTTGTAGTCAATTATTGTCAAAAACGACGGCACAAGGACTCAGAGGAACGTTTCTCCATCCCTGCATGTGAATCGTCCATGATATCAGGCCTTTTCTACAGAAACACTTGACCTGATATAACAGGAAAAGCACAACGCCAGGACCCAGGAAGTGAGGCAGCTCAATGAAATTCAGCAATCAGTCATTTTATCATTTATTTCTGTGCTTTTTAGCTGGATGCAACAGCAGGACCAGTGACGGATGGATGGACTGTCTGACTGATGATATTTCCACCATTAGACATCACTATGAAGGACAAAACAAAACAAAAAGCATAGATAAATATTAATTAATTAATTAACTGATACATAATTAAATGATGCCTATAGCCAATCCCTCTTTAAACTGATGTGTGGACCACCTACCCAGTTAGGTATTAGCTATTCAACATAATTGTAATTTGGAGAAGCAGACTAAGCAGAAAGCTACACAAACAGCACTCATTGTTGCCCCTCACAACACACGAGTGACACAACACACACAAAACCTAATACGAGCTGCTTCAACAACACCTGTATCAGTATTGTTACAACTAAACCTAAAATCAACGCACACCAGTCTCATAATCACTTGCATCCATAGCTCTCAAGGTGTGAGGTTAAATCCAAAAGAATTACGTGATTCCTGTATTCAACCTTTTAATTTGTCACTCCTGACCTGTAGCCTAATGAATATTTGAAAGGGAAACAACTGCTGATTCTTCAGCAAGTGTAGGCCCACTGTCAGAACAATCCACCACCTTTATTGTTTATGTTAACCTGTAGGCTACAGTTTCGTTGCTCTTCTTGTTTGTAACTGTAACGTTTGTCTGTTTACGCTGAGATAATAAAGCAGATTCTGGTCATGATTCTGCTTCTGAAACTCTGTGCTTGTGTTGTGTTAAACTGCGGTTTTTCTTGACATTTAGCTTTATCAAAAATATGACTGTTGCTGGGCACAGGAACATGTCTGATCCAAAATTGCTAGAAAATTGGATCAGCTTTGTGTTTATACCTACATTGTGATACTGTTGCTTGACTCATACAATATGAATTTGGTTTTCTCGGGACTTTGGTGTTTGCTGCTTCAGAGTCATGAGGATGTGATATTGTGTAGGCTACATGTGTTATCCATTCACCGTGATAGAGGAAATACATTATGTTGGCATGAGGGACACTAGCCTACAGAGCTAGACCACTGGCTCCTGTAGTAGACTTTGAGGCCGTGTTGCAGGTTGTTTAAATGGGAATGACAGACAACTGTACAGACTTCTCATACCTGAGTCTGTTCCGGGCAGTAGGTGAAGCGGAAACGGGGCGTGCAGGTAGGAACCAGACGCGGCGCCCAGAGACCTCAGTTTATGGACTGCGCACATACGGGCACTAAACTGAGTGCGCGCCAACGGTGCTCTAAACACGGCGGACCAACCCGGATAGAAAATTTTTACCTGGGCTTTTAACCCAGGGAGGGAACCAACCTGCCCAGTGCAGGAGGGAGCCACTTAATTCACCTTCTTGGATGAAAAGTGACACCAGTTTATTCTTATTCTTTGAGGTTAATGGCGGTTGGCAAACCAATTTAAGAGGTGCATTACTGCCACCACCTGGACTGGAGTGTGGAACGTGAGATAAACAAAGAAACAAAAAATCTCGATTCCTTGTATTATAGGCTAAATTAATACATCCATGTAGGCTACCTGCTGTTATTCTTAAAATTAATTATAGGACTGGGTAGCCTACTTCACTTGCTGACCTCCACCAAAATTAACTAGCATAAAATGCTTCCCTATACCCAAACCTGATATCAACTCCCTCCTCCCCATGGACTCACCAGATATTCGTCACACTCCATCTCCACTCCAATAGCTACATGTCTACGGTTTACAGCTGATTGCAATGCACACATAAACCGGTTAAGCTTGCCTGTTCTTGAAGTGATTTAACCCTGTATGCCCTATTCTCAAACGTGTGATGATCCTGGTCTCTTGTGCTCCTGCTCTCTACTCAACCAGCCCCAATATCTTTGACCCAAATCCTAAACGTCTTCCTAGACAAATAACCAAGTCCAGTTGCATTCAATTTAAATTTCCTTGAGATTACCAAATCCCAATACTTACCAAATTTTATGTATCTTGTTACATATGATGGTTTTGGCTTAGCACCTGAATTTCAATAATCCTGCACCTGAGTCCAGTGAATTTATCATCATGTTCAGGAATACGTTTGAGATGATGTAATCTTTGTCCATTATTCTGCGGGAAATATCAATTAGAAGATACAGTGTGGTCATAAGTGGGTGGACATGGTCAGCAACAACACTCAGGTGTGACTCAAGTTGGTACTAAGGGCCCTAGAGTGAGCCAATATCCTCCCTACAATGACAGGACACCATGACAGCCTGAACTGCTTATATAAGGCTGGATCCATGCTGTACCCGACCATCCAACTGTTGCAGTAGAAGTTGAGACTCATCAGGCCAGGCATAATTTCTCCAGTTTTTTAATGTCTGCTTTTGGTGTCTGTGTGGACTGTAGTCTCAGTTTCCTTTTGTCAGCTGACAGAAGTGGCACCTGGGGTTTTCCTTTCTTCCCCTTTCTGATACTCAGTTTTAACTTCAGCACGGTATCTTGGCCATGTCTAGAGGCCTATAGTAAATGCTCTGAACTGCTGAACAGTCTGATGAACAGCCAACAATCACACATTTTATTTTTGGTTTGACACAATGAGTGAATTATTGAGTTGCTCAGATTCTTTCTCTTTATGTATCTGACCTCTGTGTGTTGTTTCAGTGTTTCCTGTTTAACAATCTCTCATCAGGAATATGAGTGTACAGTAAACACCCCCGGCACCAGGTTACCTCACATCACCGCCCCTGCTGTCCACACTTGAATGCATGACTGGAGGGCGGAAACCCAGTCGACCAACCAGCAAATACTAGTTAACAATGAGCATATTTCACAAATTATCTGTGACAAACACCCTGATGAGCCTTTCATCGCTGCCCAGACTGGATAATGGAGTGCACAGTTCCCAGTCTCCTTTGCTGAGAGGAAAGAGGACAATAATAGAAACTTGCTGTCCCTGCAAGTTATCATCAGGCCAGTAATTGGAGAGCAGGCTGATCGTGCTGGTCATGAAGATCTGCATCAGCAGTGTCACAACCATATACCTGCACATACAAGGAGGTAGAAAATCCTCCTGTAATTCCCTTATTGCTGGAGCCAAGTTGTTGTTGAAATTGATTCAGTGATTCTGTGTTAGTGGAGTCGTTTACTGTAAACATCTTAGTTGCAGTGCAGGCGTAGTTTTTGCATCCAATTTGCTCCATACTGTTAATGCAGGAGCCAATCTCAGATGACTTTGAGTTATTATTGGAATAATAAGGTAAAACAGAAAAATATATGACCAAAAACACTCGCTCAAACTAATGGGTGACGATTTTGGTATTTTTGGATATCATTACCAGAAACCTGGTCAACTCAAATGTGATGTCAGAAGTAAATGGATATAGGATTCATTTCTTCTTAGTTTATGAGGGGAAATTCTGACTGTTTCTGATGACAGAGCCGACAGGGAAAAATCCCCTTATTTTTGCCCCTATTTTACAAACACTCATTATGCACAGGGTCATTTTGCAACTCTTTTGCACACAAGAACCAATCTCTGCTGCATTTGTTAACACTTTGTTAACACTCAGTTGTTGTTGCTTTTTGTTAGTTTCTTAGGGACTCAGACTAGTAGTTCTGTGTCATGAGCCTGAACTTATTTGTCTCATACAAATGCGATGAGCTTCATTTGGAATAGCAAGTTTCTCCTGAGCTTCCCCTCTTGCTGGTCACAGTATATGGCCTATACATAATGATACAAATCACAAAGCTCCTGCTGATAAACATCTGTCTACAGGTGGTTTCATGTCCCTGTGATGTTCTTATGCAATAGCATTCAGAGGTTCCCCACCCTACTTCAAAATCCAGATATTTGAAATATCATCTTTTATTCAGTGGAGGATCAAAATCTCATCCTCCCCTGCTGAAGTGTCTTTGGGCAAGACATAAAATTCCTATGACCATTAGGGGGCGGTGTTTCATAACTAATGGAGGACACAAACAGAGCAGATTCCCAAAATGATACTGTCTTTGAAAAGGTAGGATGTACAGAAGCCAGCTGTGGAAAAAGGTGAAACCATGAAACCAACACCTCTGTTCAGTTAGTTGTCAGTAGATGGCCAATTTGTTTGATTGACCACTAAATACAGGTTTCCATCTATACACACACTTTTAGGCATCTGTAACAGTATATAGTGTTGAAATCACTTAATTCATTCAGTTTTGAGAAATTGTCTGTATATTGTGTACATGGTTTTCATGATATAGGCCTACTGGTACACCTGTGATTAAATTCCTCCAGGCTACACATTAGGTCATATGTGAGAAGATGAGACAGCAGCTCAAGCCTACAAAGGTAGAAAAAAATACAGATACGTATAAAAGGAAAAAATAAACACACAGACTATATGAATTATATAGGCCTACACAACTGAAAAAAGAGATCTGCAAATGAAATAGAAATAAAATATTGTACTGAGTAGAATGAATGTTGCATGGCTAAGTGACATATGTGACTGTGATAATGTGGTGTTCTGTGAACATAATGCACCACAGCCGGTTTACCAGACTGTGAGGACTATCAAAACTATACAAATGACTAAAATATAAAATATAAGTTTTACAAATTCAGTTTAACATGGTGATGGGACAGTATAGGAGCAACGTTGAATTATCTTCTGCCTCCATCTAGTGGTGTACAATAGCAGCAAGATGAGCAGGTTCAGACAGTGCAGAACATCAATACAACAACAACAACAACAGAACCAAACTGTTTACTGGTGCATTTGTATGATAAGGATCAAAACATTTGCTTGACCAGAAGTGGTTTTATGTTGAAAGTCAATTTGGATGCAAACAGGAAGTAAACTATTCAAATCATTCAAGTACAAAGGTTAATGATGAGTGGCAAGAAACCATCTACCTTACAGTGACATTTTATCACACACCAAAGCACTGACTGTGTATTTTTCTATTTTGCCACAGAATCTTTTCAGAAAAGAATAGAACAAGATGTTTACACCTCATAGACTCATGAGTATGTGTGCGTGTGTGTGCATGTGTGTGTGCGCATGCGTGCGTGTACACATTGACCCTCCTCTTAGCCTGCAATATGACCTGCACCACTATTAACACATTAATACTTTGCATGTTTGTGTGTTATGTACGCTGGTCTGAGCATCTGTATGTACACTGCATGACTGTCCCTTTGTGTGTGCGTGCGTGTGTGTGTGTGTGTGTGTGTGTGTGTGTGTGTGTGTGTGTGTGTGTGTGTGTGTGTGTGTGTGTGTGTGTGTGTGTGTGTGTGTGTGTGTCTGCGCATAAGCAGCGTCCCACTGTGAGCCTGAATAGAGACCATTTTCTCTCCTCCTCTGTCTGTTCCCTCCTCCTCTCCTGTTCTCTCTCATCCTACCCTCTGTTCTCCTTTCTTTTCTTCTCATCACACCATTGTGGTAGTTATGTAATGGCGGGAAAGGAAATACACTGCTTGTCTGTCTGCTGCAGCCTACGACAACAAGTCATTGTGGGAGATGACACATTTCTGTGTGCAGTTGCGTGTAGACTCAAGTTTTAGCAGCAAAGAGAAGTTTATTAGGCTATACATTTATTTTCCACTACTTTCTGAAGTTATAAACACGTGTTTTTTATGTCACACTGTAATGTCTTTCCATATAGACTTGTTTGCTCTGTTGATGGTTTGTTCAACTTTTTCATGCTTCTCTTGGATTCAGACGAATCCTACTCCCTTTCCCTTCCCCCCTCTCATTGTTCAGCACTCACACATTTAACTTTCCTTTCATATAATTATTTGATAATTTGTTCACTTATATTTTCCCTTCATTAACTGTCAGTCATTTACCAAAAAACTAAAATAATGGTTATATTTTTAAATCTTCTGTTTTGTATAATAAGTTTTTAAACCTCTCTTTCAATGAATATTAGCACTGGTGCAACAATTTACTGCATGTTTTATTATTTCAAATACAAAATTCCACCCTGCTCCATAAACAAACTAATGAGCTTTTTCAGCACCCAACAAATTGAAAAGCTTAAAAAAAAAGGAAAAAAACCCTCATTGTTATCTGGATCAGAATTGACAACAACAAATCACCAAATCAAATCAAGTCACACAAAGCCACACAGGAAGACAAAGAGTGTTATTATAGATGTAGACCATATGCCTGAGCCTTTGTCATGCCTGTCTTAGCGAGCAGTCAGCTGTATCAAACATATCAGTAACTGAGAGGCTACATTATTTATGAGAGATGATATACTCAAGCCAAAGCACATGTCTCATAAACCGGGCTTGAAATGAACACCAACTATTTTAATTAGATGGACCTGATGATTCATGACAACCTCAACATCATCTCATTTCTACCCCGTATCTCCTTTTCAATAAATTCATCTCTCAATCATGTTTATCTTTTCTTTAACCCTCATCACCCTCACCATCAACTGCTGACCTGAAACGTCCACATCATCCAGTGCAGAGACATAATTCCAATCATTCTGAACATGTTAAGTTAATCTACTCGTAGAGACAATGAGGGGAAGAATATGAAACCATTAGGGTGTGGTGTTGAGTGCCACCTGTGTTACACAATCCACTTGACTTCATCCTGACCCCACAGCCTGCATTATCACTACTAAAACAAAAGTGAAACCTTAGTTAAGTAATAGCACATTTATTCACTTTAAAATACATACAATAAAAATACAAATCCATTGTTTTAAAGTCAATAAATCATAATCATAGTTTTAAAAGGCTATAATGTAATTATGTCATTTGGCAGATATTTATAGCACAGAAAAGCGAACCAAAACATTTCAAATTAGAAGGATTGTGTTGCATTTGTGTCGACTTTAGCCATTATTTGATACCTGTCTTGTGATTGGTCAAGCGTTCCGTGTGTAACACCTGATTGGCTGCGGAGCATGTCCATCATAAATCTAATCCCGCCCCCACTGCCAGCGACTTCCGCTTCTGTGTCAATCCTACTAGGCTACACAGTAAATTACTGCTCATCTCTGTGGACTTGTCAAAACAGTCACCCCGGACACACCGCCGAGGTAAGACGAGGGACATTTTATCTCTCCGTCCACGGGCTCCTGTTGTGTCTTTCCCCACCGCTGGTTTAGCTTTGCATTTTTTTGGTGAATATTGTGTTGCTAGCTGTGCTAAGTTAGCCACCTTTTTGTTTAGCCCTCCCGCTAACATTACTGCTGGCTGTCAAAAAGCGTCCCTGGCGTCCTGTCAGAGTCGGGACCGCCAGCTCGGTGTTGTTGTTCTTGTTGTTGTTGTTGTGCAGGATAAACAGCTCCAGATATGTTTGGTTACCCACCTCGCTCTCATTAAAACTGTCATGTTTTAATTTGTCAAGCTACATCAGTTACTAGACTGTATGCGCTGCTGTTAGCAAGCAAAGAGTGGACGGTAGCATATCTGGGGATGGGTCCTTCCTATTAGCACTTGGCTTACACTGTTATGTGGCGAGATGTTAAGCAGTGAATCATTCAATAGCCATATTCGATATACAGTATTAATGTTTGACTGCTATTAGTGTTGGGGCGCTTTCCATTATGCCAGCAAACAGCACTAATAAGTCATCTGGTATAACAGGAGTACAACTGATAGTTGAAATAAATGCATGCAATAGACCACCGAGATGTAAACCTGGATCACCACCATCAGCAGCAGCAGCAGCAGCTCTTCTATCAGACAAGGTGTAGGTTTTAAAAAATACCTCCTGTCTCGTTTGACAGCCTCAACAAACGGTGGGAATGTCCCCTGCCTGTTTGGCTTCTCGCTGCCTCCATCCCATGCCCATTTACATCTGAGTCACAGCCAGGGAGAGAGACTAAACTAAAAGCTTTGTCTTTGAACGCTGGTGCATTGGAGGTCATTGACACCAAGGTTTGCACTGACACAGCAGGCTGTTTATCTGCTCTCCCTGACATGCAGTACGTATCAGAGAGAGAGGCTCTGCTGCCTGCTACTGCACTGCTGCATCACCTGGCCTTGAAGTGATCATGCCAGGGGGCAAAAAGTGCTTAAACACCAAGATTGGGGGTTATCCTGTTGTTTAGGCAATTTGATAATGTTTTGACTACCAACTGGGTTCATTGCATTACAGCTGTCGGCAATAATGAGTGAGGAAATGGTGCTGAAGGTTACCAGACAGTGAATGCTGGGTACTGGGTTTTAGCACGATCTGATATCACCAAGTAAATAACAGCCCAGGACTAACGCTAAACCTAAATCTAACCCTAAACCTAACCAGTTGGTTAAAAACAGTGCTCCTGGGCTGTTAATTACTTGGTGATATCAGATCATGCCTGGGTTTTACAGTACTAAAAATTAAACTTTCAGTGATGTAGAAATTATCACAAGGCAGTCACAGGCTTTTAAAGAAAGACACTCTGATTTTATTCATTTTTTATTACATGAGTCTGTGTCTTTCGGGTATTAGCCTACTGCTCCAGAGAGAATAACCTGTGCCATTTCATTTTGTTTTGCGTCTTCCTCCCAGAGGTGCTTTGATTACCTCGTTGTTAGTTGCTATACTGATGGTCTCCATTTGAAAAGGAAGTCGGCATTGTATTGTTGGATTACCTGGAGTGAGGCAATTATGCATATATGAGATTATTTCTCTCATCTCTGTAGTGACTAACAGCTTTTTAAAAGACTTAAAGACTTTTCAATTCTGCAATACTTAAATTTCTGAGGTCTGCGGTTGAGTTTAAGGGGAACAGGAAAGACATTTTGCAAGGCATGTCCTAAAATCTGGGTTTCAACACAGTGGACCGGGATGTTGCAGTAAGGGCAGGACCAACACACTTAAGATAATGCAACACAAGTGGAGACATGAATTAGAGAAATTATTACCCAAGTTGTAATTTTTTGGCTGCAACACAAAATAAAGTATTTAATGTACAGGTTTTCATAGGTTTCTCGTTGCAGCTCTACCGTTAGTGTTATTCTTTTGTGCATCTAATATCTGCAGTGTGTCGGTCCTCACTTGGGGATTAGCCAAAGTTTGACTTAACACTAATCCAGGCAACCATCCAGGCAACAGAGAAACAATACTGTATGTATAATTTATAACAGAGAGCAGGTAGCCAACCAGCAGCCTGTGTGATGCACAGACCTTGTATTGTTTTGCGTTGCTCTGCATTGTTTGCCTCATGGTTGTATGGCGTGCATGCTGGTCAGCAGGGACTAGACTAGAGCAAGCTGGCTGCATGCACCATTATAGCCGCCGGCCAATAATGAATAAGTAATAACGATAACGATCTGTTACTGTTTTCCTGTTTTTATTAGTCAGGTTGTGAAATCATTGTCATCATAACATACGTAGTTCCTTGATTCTCTTCCATTGATGCATTTGGTTTGTTGTAAAGGTTGTTTGTAAATACAGCTCTACCTGTGTTTTTGTGCATACAGATATGAACTCAGTTGGTAATAATAGCACTAAAGATGGACTTATTGTAACAGTTTGATGGTGTGATAGGCTTTGTGGCTGCGACTGATGTGCTCTTCCTTAATTACTTGTGTGTCAGCATTATGCTTGCAAGAAGTGTGACTGGTCAGTTCAGTTTTTGCTTTTACTTGTCATGTTGAAGTCCTGCAAAGATAAAATCGGCAAACAGAGATCAGTCCGCTACAGGATGGTCCTCAGATTTGTTCTCCTTTCCAGCAATAACGCTAATCATTTTGCCATCAAAGTTGCAAAAATTAAAAGTATCGAAGCTCATCAAAACCTCATGCACACCTGAATGGAGCAAGCTGAACATTGAAAGAGATGAGATAATGACATAATTTGATATTCCTTCCTCATGAGTACTCATTACATCATAGTCTTTAAAACAGTATTGGTTTCGGTCGGACCACACCAAGCCTCAAGCTCTGCCCTTGTTTTGATCGCAGTTACATAAGTGTAGTAAGGTTTTTGTGAATGTAACTTTCAGGGCATTATCACTACATATCTGTCCTCTGGCGCAGATGCTGATAAACACCAGCCAAAGATATGTCATCTTGAACACATGCATAGATGCACAAGGTGGAAACAATATCTGCTGTCACGGGCCCGGCTACTGATCATAAATCCATCCCTGCATAGTGATTATCTCCAGCAAGATGACCAAAACACAGGCTCAAAAATCCAGCTGAACTAGACTTTCCCCGTTGAACCAGTCACGAACAATGCCAATCACAAAACTATGCATTTGTGCACATGTCTTTATATGCACTTTACTACAGGAGTGTCTCTGTTTGTGTACGAGGGTGGTGGACACGCTGAAGAAGTTTCGAGGGAAGATGCTGCCCGGCCTGAAAAGAAAAGTCATCCCAACAGGTTTTGCCTCCTTGCAGGTGTCGTTGCTGACTCATGCCACGCTGAGCGGCCATTTGTGTACGTGTGAGACTGTGCTCAGCAGTCCCACTCAGAATTAGATGCTTTTTTTTTTGTTCCCAGGAGGTTTACGCTGCGTTCCTGAAGAGGCAGACTCATCACTTCGGCCAGAGGCAGAGGCACAGTCCTCTGCATGAAGATCAGGCTCAGTCAAGTTATAGAAATCAATGCATGGTGAGGGGCGGCACAGTGATGCAGAGGTTAGCACTGATTTATCGTTAGATAAGACTCTCAGTCATATCAGTATCAGCGTTGACCAAGAATAAACTATACGACGTGAAGGCTTTTTTTTGTGCCTCAAACTTTGCAGATGAGCTGCAAACTGCCTGGGTTTCATTTAGAAACAACGTACTTGCATTGGTTGATGCGCTAGAGAAAAAATTAGTGTTGGGTTCATTCAGTTTGTGGTTCTCTCATTTGTGTATAGGTTTGCTCCTCACACAACACTGTAGGACTGATGGGGACTATTCATTACAGGCTTTTGACCTTTTATTAGTTAGTTTTATCTACAGTATCTTGTTGACAAGAGTTTACTACAGTGCTGTACTGAGGTCATTTTGAATGAAGTTATGAGAAAAAATGATGAGTCTCCAATAAGTGTTTGAACCACATTTGAGGGATCATTGCAGAAAATCTGTTCAGGTAAATATGAGGGATATTGGTTGATTGATCGGATATCAGCATTTTTCCCTCTGGTGTGGATTCTCTCCAGGTTCATGTTATTTGTTGGTGACATCGTGCAGATAGGTGGTACAACCGATCGATGGATGGTCTCATTTGACAACGAAGGATTTGACTCGGATCATGTCATCCCTCAAAGCTGTTTTAGGAGTTGTTTTTTGTTTTTATCAGTAGGAATATAATTCAGGGACTGACATGTTGACATCATTCATGTGCGTGTATGTCTTTGTGATCCTAGTTCCTTCATTCAAGGCTGAAGATCTGCTGCAGTGTTGAGATTGAAAGTGTGGTTCACCATCTCTGAATGTTTGTGCTGTTTGCTTGTTTTTTGCTCATGTTTTGCTTCAGTGTGAAACAAAACAAAAGATACTGGAAAAGGGTCATTTATCACCGTCTCCAGCTGCAGCAGTGACAGCACAGTGTGTGATTTCTGCCGTCGTTTGACTTTTTATTTTTTAATTTTGCTGAGCCGTTGTTAACGCAGCCACTGAGGCGAGCCCTCTCTCGGCTGACCAGGGGCCCGTTGCACAAAACTAGGATAAGGGATTAAGCCGGGATATCTTGGTCATCCTGGCTCAACTTATCCGTGATCCAGTTGCACAAAAGCAGGATAGGGGAGAGCGGGATATGTTATGACCTAAGTTACCATGGAGATTTAGTCTGTGGAGCTAGCCTGCTCCGGACCAGGATCTATTTCTGGTTCCAGGATCTATTTAATCTCCAGTCAGTTCCAGGATCTATTTAGTTCCAGGATCTATTTAATCTCAGTCAGCAATCACCACATATGGAAACCAATATTTATTCCACTGCCCGCTACACATTATTAAAACATTTAACTAGACCCACTGTCATTATTTAAACATTTGTGATCATTAATTGCAATAATTTTAGAGCCTAACTGATGATTTTAGATGATTTTACAAGCATTAGATAATTTACATTTACAATTTCCAATAGACTTCTATATCTGTAAAATGCAAATCCCATATAAATATAAATACACATCAAAGAGTAATATGATGTTCCTTTATTGAATAAGGACAGATCAAAGCACATAAACTGAAGTCACACAGTTCTCTACAAGATAGAAAGCACAGAATCAAAGCATATTAAATGCTTTGTAATACACCCTGCATGTCTGCACACTGAAATACTGTAAATGCAGGACAAATCCATACACAACACATGAACAGACAATGGATGCAAGCCTTTATACACACAGTATACAGCACAAACAACTTCATAGGCCAAAATAACACATTCCTCTGCCATTGCAGGTCATATTTTGCTTAAATTTGCAGTGAGCATATTAATGACAATAATTCCAGACATCTGGGAGCCTCTCCTTCCTCAAGCAGGCCACACTGTGGAGGACAGCACGGGCCACGATGATGTCACAAGCCCTTGCCTGGGCTGCTGACCCCGAGGTGTTTAGACATTGAAAGAGAGCCTTCACTAGGGTCAAAGGTCATTTCTATGCAGGCCTCTGTCCTCTGTCCTGGGCATACAGGCCTGCTGCTTCCCAAGGGTCTGCAGATTCACCTGTGAATACAAATTGTCATCATCACAACCTCATAGAGAGACATTTAACAGAGTCATGATGGTAAATCTATCTATCTATCTATCTATCTATCTATCTATCTATCTATCTATCTATCTATCTATCTATCTATCTATCTATCTATCTATCTATCTATCTATCTATCTATCTATCTATCTATCTATCTATCTATCTATCTATCTATCTATCTAAAAAAAAGTCTTATTCACCTGAACATTAATGCTGTGAAAGGATTTCCTTCACACTGCAGATGTGAGTGAGTGTGAGTTGTTCTAAATGACTTTTGTCTGGTTAAATAAAGGTTTTTTTTAAAAATAAATAAATAAAAAAAATAATAGTGGGGCTATAAATCCCCCTCAGGTGCCCCATGAGGGGGATTTATAGTTCCACTCACATGTGCAGTCAGTTTCACCAACTCATTCATAATCAGAGTAAAACTACGTTTTCAAAGATGTTAATTAAATATCTGGATAGTAATAGTGATCGTTTCAGCGGAGTAGTGAGTGTGTATTTGTGCAATACTTACGCATTCTTATATTCTCTCTCTCTGTTTTATCACCGCGGCGTAGTTTCCTTTCTTTTTTATTTGGTCTTTGACCTCTTCGTACGGCTCCAGTAGGATTTCCTGCTCCGACGCGGAGATGCACGCTGCTCTCGTTGCCATGGTGAATCAGTGAATCTGTGGTCGATCGCGGGGTCTGTTGAGGAAGCCGCGTGCGCGCACTTATCCAGGATAGGTTTCACCTGGGTTGATGAATCCGTGTCTGCTCAGCCTGGCTTGGTCTTTGTGCAACCAATTAAGCCTGGACGCTCCTGTTTTGGATTCGTTGAACCCAGATCAGTCACTTATCCTGGATGTCTAGATCCTACTTTTGTGCAACGGGCCCCTGGACAGATGTTGTTGACCTGTACGCTCGCCGCTTTGCTACACATCGCTGCAGTCAGTCAGTCAGCGGATATTTACACTGACGGGGTTCGTCGTCTTGTGATTGAGGTCAAGTGAACGTGGTTTCATACAGTACTTGTGGTATTTGTGATATTTAGATACTATTTAAATGAAGATTTTCTACATAAGAAGAAAGCACCACTTGCATGGGTGCAGTTTTGTTTTCAGTTCACCTGCATCTGACTCTGCAGAGCACGACCTCGTAACTCCTCTCTCCCCCTGGGTGCTGGTTTTTTCCTCTGCACAATTGAGTGTTCAGACAGTAGCTCGGCAGAAAGCTGCTCTGTGCTGGACTCCCTCTGACACAGTGGCCTGTCTGTGCCTCTTTTTCATAATGTTGCCTCTCAGGCTGTGTTCACATCCTGCCTCCCTCTCTCTCTCTGTGGGAGCGTCAGATCAAGCCCTTTCCCTCCATCTCGGACTCAGTCCTGCAGCTGTAACCTAAAGCCCTTGGTCGGTGGAAGTTAATGAAACGATACACGGTCTCTGCAGAATCAGTGGCTCAGACACAAAGTTTGATAGAAAACATAACAGTGAAAAATGAAGAGTGACGTAACCTGATATATGTCAGCAAGACGAGAGTTAAAGAGATACTTCACCCAAAATCAACAATTTTCTAATCAACATCATGCCGAGGAAGGGTTCGGAGAACTTTCTGAAAACGCTTTTGGATTTCCAGGGGGGCCAGCTGGCAACAGATTTTCATATAATAGCGGCGGATAGAGTTCACTTTTGAATCGTCCTAAACACACACTATGAAACATCCAAATACCTCCATACTGCTTGTCCGTACTGACCCAAGTGTCCTGAAGCCGCAACATGAAAAAGTTGCCGGAAAAAAATTATTTGATCTCTGTTTTTAGCCTTGTTGTAGTAGTAGCTCCCAGTGGTTGCGCAAGATGCGCAAGGCTTTCTGTGAGATGGTCTTCCTTGTTTACATCATACTGTACATCCAACAGTTTACAACAACGAACAAACATCTCACAGCAAATCTTGTAAAATCTAAAAATGGAGATCAAATTAATTTTTTCATGTGACGGCTTCAGGACACAAGAACAAGTTTTTTGTAATGCTTTTTTTTTATCATGATGATGATATCTATTTTTTGTTCTTGTATGTCTGGAGAACATGATCTGCAGAACGTGGCATCTCTGTGGCACCACAGTGCTAATGCTTGGGGGTCTACCAATGCACAACAATGTGACACGTAGTACCTACCTTTATCAGAAAAAGCATCTCCTGCAATTACAACATTGCCTTCTGTTATGTTCTGATAGATTGTGCAGCTCTAATCCAGACCTATGGATAGCATCAAATTCCTAACTCTGTGTTGAGAGAGATTAAGCCACTTGGCTGTAAGCTGTCAAAGCCAAATGGGGGGTGTTTTCTCCCTGTTCCCTCTTGTGTGACGTTTAAATGTTGGTGGACAGACCTGCAGAGGTGACACTGGAGACCAAAAAAAGCATCAAACATTATTTCTCTATGCAACACATTTGTCGCAGTGTTGATACGAGTGATGACCAGTTTGTGAAGACATGTCTTGTTGCTGCCATTTCCACGTGTTTTGCCGGTGACATTCAGTCAGATGTGTCCTAAGTGTGATCCATGGGCCCACCATGGCCGTGGCCTGCTGACTGATTTGAAATGGCCTCGTAGATTTCTATGAAATGTTTCCACGACCATCAAAAGCTCCTTCTACCTTTCCCTTTCTTGACTTGAAAAAATCCTGCTGTGGAAAAGGGTCAGTTGTTGAGAAGCCACAGGTCTGAGACACAAGACATTGGTTGGTAAAGTCTGTTTCACAGCTTCTGCTCATAGTTCATCTGAAACTGAGTTTCATGTCGTGCAGTCATGTGGTCATAGGTGTGCCACCTATTGAGATAGGTGTGTGTGTGTGTGAGGACAATAAAGAAGTGTGTAAGTGTGAGTGTAACTGTATCAGGACCAGGCTCCGTCTCACACAGCAACAGTTCTCGTCACTCTGGACGTTTTGACCGTGACACTGAAACTGAACCTGAATGGACCTCAGTCACATTGGTAGGTTTGCCTCATATCAGTGGTTCTGACTGATCAGATGATCAGATTTGGTTTTCTTTACCAATTTAGTTTGTAAAGAGGCAGCAGAATGATCAGTGGAGGCCTGTGGCGTTATATACAGTATACTATACTATACTATACTATACTATACTATACTATACTATACTATACTATACTATACTATACTATACTATACAACTACAGATGTACCTCTCGTTCAGAAATCAATTCAAAACTCAATGAGTTTTTGACTCCTTAACTCATTCAGCATTAAATCCTAATATAAAAACCGTTACACAAATGAAAACTATTTGTGCTGTTTCTTGTCAAAAACTAGGACTAAAGAATATACAGTCATGGAAAAAATTAAGAGACCACTTTCACAAGTGTTTCATAAAAGCATATGTACATGTATTACAGTCATTCTTTTCTTTTCTTTTTCAAATATCAACACAAACACAACTCCTTCTAATGAGACACAGATGAGGCCTTTATACCTGAACCACTGCTGGGATTAAACATTGACATTATCCCACAAAACTGATTTATAAACTCTTGCAGAGTTAAAATATTCTTACTGTGTTCTTTAGGAATAAATATGAATATGTTTTCTTAGCATTATTATTATTATTATTATTCAAGGTCTGAAAAGACTTGATATTTCTGTTATTTAGACTAGTTTAATCATTAGCCAATAAAAGCTCTAAATGACAATATTTTTTTCAATTTTGGGAGAAATGTTGTCAGTTGATAGAATAAAACAAAACAAAAAAAATTTAATCGGACTCAAACACATACAGTACCTATAAATAGTAAAACTAGAGACACTGTTCATTTTGGGAGTGGTCTCTTAATTTTTTCCATGACTGCATACAAAATTGTCTTTTGCACATCTGCTCAAATTGTAGGATTAGTTTCATCTCCTCATTTTCACTATTAACAATCTTAGGTAAAAGTTACTTTTGTGTTTTTTTATGTTTTTTTGACTGGATTCAAGTGCTGGATCTATATATTTTTTTACTTTAGTTACCTTGTGATGTATCAATTTAGCATCTTTTGTTTGTTCCGTGTTCGAGTCCGAGTCCGCCCCAGTTTGTGATAAGCTTCTGTCCCAGTATGGAGGTGTGTGTGTGCCTGTGGTGTGTTCATGGTGCCATGTCTGTCATGGTTACGTAACGGCTCACAGGCGTCTGAGAAACAGTGAGTGATATGATCTGAGAGTCTGTTGCAGCCAATCAGGAGCCTCTCCTCTCCCTCTCCTCTCTCTCTGTCTGTGAAGTAACTCTGTACAGTTATGAAGTAGGATTAACGGGTTAAGACACAGTTCACAACATGGATTTAAATGCAACAGCTTCAATCTAATTAAAATGGATGTATTTTACAAATAACTGGAGAGGAATGAAGATTATAGCTAGATCTAGATCTTAGTTCCTGTCCCTTTTCAAACATACAAACCTAATTATCCTCATGTGGTGTGTGGCCGCTCAGCTTCAGAAACACTTCAAGCAGCAGAATCTGTTTCACATCCCTCAAAGGCCGTGAGCGGCCCGAGGGCTGCACTTTGACCGGCAGTGTCATACTTTTTTCACCACATAATCGGAAGGAATTTTCTTATGATCCGCTCTGTTTCTCTTTTGCACACCAGCTTCACAGACGTGTGTGTTCTCAATGGGCTTTGTGTTGTGTTCAGGGACTTTTGCTGCAGCCTGATGCATCATGTTGCTTCATATAGAAATTGTCTAGTGACTCCCAGACGCCCATTCCTGTCTGACCTTAGTTGGAGGCAACGTGTTATAGTCGTATCAGTTACAGGCTGCAAAAAGGAGAAACTTAGAAGAAACTGATCAATTGTCGTCAGTAGATAGAGTTTTTACAACCAGGACAGGCAGCCATACCGGGAAATGCTGGAGAAAATCTTGCAAGATGAACAATTCATAGTATTGATGATGCATTAAATGTGACCTGCCTCGCTCATAGCTGTGTTACAGTAACTGACGTCCTGGTTCTGCTGCAGACGCTGCAGGGCTACATTTTCTTGTTGTCTCTTCAATGACATATAGGTACGAGGGGTTAATTGCATTAAACCGTTGTCAAATTGATTAGGTTGTTTTCAGAATTTATAGCACAGCATGTGTTGGCATTTGTTTTCTTACGCTGCAGTGTGTTTAGCGCTCAGGGCCGCGATAATTTTGCGATATCAGCTATATTTCGATCAATTGTGCAGCTCTGGTTACAGGCTAAGTGAGTGTGTTTGTGCCGCCTGTTTCAGATCTTTAATATTGACAACAAAGTTTCACTGAAGTGGCTTTATTCTTGGTATGAATGGATCATATAGTTCAGCGGCAGCAGGATTGTAAAGCGATGGCCAAAACAGTGAGTCTGCAATAACCCATGCAAATCAGGTTTTCAGCCATGTTTGCCGAGTTCACAGACAACTCGGTTAAACTCATAACTCTTTTACACAGTAATGCTGTTTCAGCTCAGACTCACCTGAGAGCTGACTCACCTAAAGTTGTGAATGAAAATATATCCCTTTAGGACAGCAGAAATCATACAGTAGCAACAAAGGAAGCACATAGGTTTGTATTGCTCCTCTCTTTCCATGTCACCCCTATTCAACCCATGTTATTGAAATAGTAACAAATAGTCTATTCCCTCTAATGACAACACTATGTTCAGCATTTTAAGTATTTGTGAGTAGAACCTAATTTGGTGTAGCCTAAGTGAATATTTGTCATGGTGACCGTTTTATATGTAGATATAGAACACTTAGTCCTGCAACACTGATAAAACACTGCAACACTGCACAAAAATGTGTGGAATAAGGGTTATCACAGTTGAAGGCTTGGTCATGTTCTGATTCGCAGAAGTAGAAGCAGAAATGAGTTGAGAGACACAAAAGCTCTTTAAAGTTGGATCGCCATTTCCTCCGATCTGGAGTTAAAAAATGCTCTTGGTGATGTTTTAAATTTTTGGGGCGAGCCCTGGTTTATGTGATTATGAGAGCACAGGAAATATCAGGCTTTGTCGTGTGCAGTAGATCTCTTGGCTGGATATCCTGATTGGCTGATAAACAGTAAACTCCCTTTTTAAGTGGGATCAACCTCATTCTGTTTGAGGCTGGGGAGTTAGTTATCTTTAAACCAGATTAAATTGTGGTTTTAATTGAAGCTCTGCAAACTATCTCAAAATGCAGAAAGATTACATTTAAACCTCACTTTAAAGTCACCAGGATCCTAAAGTTGACTTTTAACATCTGTCCAGGGAAAATGCAGAAAGATTACATTTAAAAAAAAATATGTCTTTATTAATGTGCACTGTCCCTGATTTTTAAACCTTTAAATAAATAAATAAATAAATAAATAAAGTCAGTTTAGTTCAAACTGTGAGGAGAGAGAGACAGAACCCACCCCAAAAACATGATCTTTTGTCATAAGTAACCATAAATGCTTCATGGGGCACCCTCCACTGACAGCATGCTGATTATTTATATTTATTTAGGCTATTTAATTATTTAAAATATAGCTAACTGTTAGCTCATAGGCTTGCTGTGTTATAGCTTGCTAAGTGATGGACCTCAGGGATCCGGAGGAGGAGAATGGAGTAGCGATGGAAGAGAGTTTGTGTTGGTGCTGATGGACGACTCTCCTTCATCATACCCCTCGTTTTTTTTTCAGACGTTTGAGTGATGGATGACGGATCCAATATCAGTGGGTGATGAATCGTGAGCAGCGTGACACATAATTTGTGCGCCTGCGTTATCCAGTGCGAAAAATAAATACCACACTTTCACCCTGGATTTACTCGACGATAGAATTTTGCACAAAGTTTGGGCTACGTCGTCTGATAGATGAGTGATTACACTAATGTTAAGACCCATAGTGGGCTCAAAATCAATTATCTTTTCTGAGTACCTTTAAACTCAGTTTAGATTAATCTTAAACAGATTAAACCGAGTTTAATTTGAAATGGTGCAACAGTTCTTCAGACACTCTTTAAACCTGGGTTGACTAATTGATTACAGTTGATGTTGGATAAGATTAAACCTTGATGTTGCAATCCAATCTGAATGCTGTTTGAATGGGTTAATGTTAGAGCTTGTGTTTTAGTCAGAAACACAACTTAATTGATCTATTTCATTAATCCACATCAAGTGCCTCATTATAAATTCATGGGAAGAAACAAAACACAACAAAAGCTTCATTGCACAGTTATTGAACATACCTGCTCGTCATCCATCTTCCCCACCTTATCGATCATGGACGCTGAGGACAAAGTTCACCTGTGTGCTGAAGGCGTTACCTGCGTCTAGCAAAGGTAAAAAGCCACCACTGTGTAGAGAGCAGCCAAGAGGGAGGGAGCACTGTTTTACCTCAGATACAGGATTTCACCTTCAGAAATAAGAAACTTGTCCAAGTTAACTGTTTCTTATGGGATTTAATCACAGTGCAGGTATGTTAAGCTGGTTCCTTTGCTGGTTTAATTCTGATGGTGCAGGTGCAGATGAAGGAATGTGTGTCTGGTACCCTATGTGCATGCAAGGCACGTTGAGTATTATTGCCTAAAACATAAGCAACAGAAGCTGTAAAAAGGCAGACTATTGGATTTCGGCTTTGCATTTATGTAAAAATATCATGAGTCAGGAAAAAATATATAAAGGATATGATATGATATAAAATTATGAAATCTAACATGCTTTACTTCTGGAAACAGAGGACACTAATGAATTAGATTGATATTTACTGTGTTTTCGGAACAAGCCTTATAACAGTAATTGGGCATATGAGTCAGTATTTGTTGTATTTGCTGTGTTAAACCACAGGTTGGTTTCTTCCTCTTTGTGTTGCTCAGATCTGAGGTGTGTGGATTAATGCAGTGAGAGATTCAACTGTACCGAGTGTCTGTCCACTCAATGGCCTCAGTTCTCTTAAATTCACTTTCACTGTTCAGTACCATTAATTTCATCCGTCACAAGTCATTGATAATTTGTTATTGGGTGAAAATTCGTATTTTTTTCTGCCACAAAAAGTTAACCAGCAAAGTGTGTTGTTGTGCAAACAAAAAGGAATCAATCATCAGTACTTTCAGATGATTTGTTTCCTCACATAAATTGTAGATTAGCAGTTTTATTACAGTACATTTTAGATTAGATCATAGATTTTCTATGATCTTTCCATAATTTACAACACTTAAATAATTGAAATAATACTTAAATGTTGTTTATTTGTAATAAAAGTGCAAGAATGCTAACTGCTAACTGCTAACACGAACACACTGGCCAACAGCTAACACTCATACCCTTTTACTATTGTGCTATTAGCTCACTCTTCTTCAATGTGACAGACTCAACTCACAAACAACAGAATATGGATCAACGCTGCCAGTCCAATGAATTACATCAATATGACCTGATACCAATATTGTATCAAATCAGTCCCATCTTTACAAAAACAAATATTGCTTAGTAGTGATTTTGTTAAGACTCAGGATGATTATTACCGTATTGTGCTGACTTTTTCTTTTCTTTTTTGCAAATAACCAAATATAACTGTTGAAATGCACCTTGTTATTTTGGGGTTTTGAGAATCAGAGGTGATTCTGGGTCAGCAGCAGAAAACTTTGAACAGCCGATGTACCAAACAGGCGGTAACAAAGACCCAGAATGCCTGTGACAGTGGCGTCCCGATTATGTAACTACTGGACTAGAAAACTCTCTGTTTGCACTCAGTGGGCCATGATAGACGAGCTTGTTGCTCAGCCACACTAAGCAGATTTTCATTTGGTAGCCAGGATGGCTTGGAATGAGCCTCTGCACTTTTGTGCCATCTGAACTGTTACAACTGCTGCTGCCTGCGGAGGGACAGTCGTGTGTCTGTGATGAAAATGTACACAGTCTCCTCCACTTTAGAGTCTGACTTCAGTCTAACCACAGGGAATGTTTTTATGTGTAAACTGAAATTAGTTGGACGTAGTCGGGATCTAAAATAACACTCATCTGGCATCTGATCTGCCAAGCTGCTCTCAAGCTGCAGGGAAGAGGAGGAGCGCTTCCAATACACTGTGTGGCCTCCATTACAGCCAATGAGTTACTGTGAGGTGTCGTTATGACTGAAGGAGGCAGAGGGAAAACTGAATGCAAAGCTGTGGTAACTGCTGAAGAAGGTGGCAGATCTTAATAAAATGTTGACGACAGAAACACCTGCAGCTGGACACAAGATTATAATCATCCTGCAGCACAGCAATAACAGCCCTGTGAAGAAATAAAGGGTTTTCAGACTGAAATGCTATTTAAATGTATGAGGCACTGTTTGTTGGGTCTTGTACCAAACAGATATTTTCCATTATTATTATTAGCTATTATTAGAATATGATTTGTTGCTCAGGGCATCTCTTCAAATGTGCGTAATTGTAGGTTAAGTAGATATTCAAAGATCATCTATTCCTAAATGAAGTTTTTTAATAATGTCTTGAGAACGCAGGGTTGTCCAATGTTGTTAGTTCCTTGTAGTTTGTTGCAGAATATGTGCAAGATTTTTTTGTTTATTTTTAGTCTTGTTTCGTATCATGGAGACAGCGGAGACCAAAACAAATTGCCCTAAGGGGACAATATAGTTTACTCTGATTCTGATTGAGAGTCAGTTAGAACTAAAGATGTGTTTTTTGTTTTTTTTATTTCTTCACAGGTTACTACATTTGCCTCAGTCAAAGTCAACGAACTCAAACTAAACTCTGACCACTCCACCTGTGCTGACTGATCCCCTGGTGTCATCAAGCGTCAGCAGCAGTACAAGATTTCTTTACGAAATCCCCTGGACATTGGACGAATATTGTGCTGTTGCCGTGGTGACACTGCAGAGGGACCTTGATTGACAGGTCTGCCTCCTCCAGAGGAGCTGTGAGGGGCCGTCCCCGAAAGGAATATGTACTAGAGATTGAACATCTTTCCCAAACGACTGGTCAGCTTTGACGCTAGAAGATGAACAATGAGGATGAGTTCTACGACGCCGTCACAGGTGAATAAAATATATATTATTTTACATTTTCACATATTGCTCTGGAGTTTTTGTGAACTTTGTATGCCATATTTTTCTGTCCTGGTCTAAGAGAGACAAAATCAAGATAGAGATGATTTTCAATTTAAACTCTTCAGTGAAACATGTCAATTCAGAGTTAGTGTCATTAAATTCCCTGTTTGGTTTGAGACAATGAAATACAATCCTTTTTATCTTGAAAGGTTCAGAAATTTAGTTTGAAAGTTCAGTGACATGGTGCCATTAATTTCATTGGTCACTGCTCATTAATCATTAGTTCTTAGGTGAAAACCTAAATAAAACTTAAATTTAAAAAACCCAACAGACATCATCAAGCTTCATCAGCACCACCATCAATGTCAATATTTGAGTCTATAATCGTGAAGTTATATTGAAATATGGAGGTACTTCAAACTACACTTTTTTCTCCTTTGAGCTGCATGTCCATCCAACAAGTGTTCAGTTTTATTACTTGATATAACTTTTTAAACATGTATGACTAGAAATGAACCAGGGTGACTAATTGTAGTTAACAATTTACTCCATTAATTGCGCCGACAAGCATTAAACATAATCAGACCTGCAATTAAAACACAATTTTGACAGAATTTTGTGATTTGACTATTTTAAACATGTTCATGAGGGGATGGGTTATGGTGGAACTGTTTGTTCTGCAGGAGGCTGTCAGTCCTCATTAAATGGCCTGTTTTGTATAACAGTGTCTAATGGAACCTGACCTGCCTCAGTCTGATGATTAGTTCAATAATTCAGAGGTCAGCTGTCACAACAGTCGTGTCAACAGCTCCCTGAATTCTGTCAGTGTTTGGTCAAATTCACACCTCATGCCAAGTTGTGATAAGATTTTTGTAAAAATCTAGTTTCACCGAAAGGATGGAGTGAAGGTATCTTGAGGAACTAATGACCATGTCTGTCTCCTCTTTTATTTTATTAATGGTCTATTAGTGGTTTCATATTTCTGCTCCTGTGAAGAGATTAGAAGAGCACCCATGGGACACCTTGCTAATGCTAATGTTATGGTTGCAACGCAGGCTCTGATACCTCACAACAGCCAATTATAAATGCATGTGATTAGTGCAAATCCTGTAGAGCTGTAATGTACTCTTTAATATTGTGCTCTTTACCTGTTAATGAGTCTAACGTGACTCAGGAGCACAAACCTGCTGGTACCTGTTTGACGTCACTGTGATGGCTGTGTGCATCCGTCTGCTCAGCGTGAATCAGACATTTGATTTATTTTAAGCTGTGGTTAAAGGCCCCACCTGGAGATGAGTTCACCTAGACGCCACCCTGCAGTGTTTACATTCTGACGCCCACATAAAACCGATTCACACACACTAACATAGTAGTACGTATATGTGCGTTTGTCGGTTTAGTAAAATTTGATTCTTCCCACCAAATTCTCTCCATCCTTTAGGATTATTGTGTTTTGTTTTACACATGTAAAAATTGCCTCTCAATTGACACTCAAATCATTTTTCTTTTTTTTTTTTACAATTGATTTTGATTTAAATTTAAACAATAAATGGTGTATTCACAGAAATTCATTATAACAATTCCAAATACTAATGCTAATAGGATGTCTTTGATGCCTTGAATTAATATGGCTACACTTGAAAGAGATTTTAATCAATCAATGCCTGGTGCTGTGTCAGTTTCGATGCAAATAGTTTCAGGTAATCAAGTAAATATGCCAGTCAAACTCAGACAAGAAGTTCCTAATGCAAAGCAGTATGCAAATGAGTGGCATTGTGTGTGACTGTCTAATGCTGCGGACTAAGCACTGATCTCTAATCATCCACCAGTAAAATCTGATGCCTCTGTGATGTTTATTAGTGTATTTTAGCTGTTGTGTTTAAATACACAGGTGAGTTAAGAGGTATTACTGGAGATATAACTTGATGTCACTTATTGTCTCCTAAGGCCTGGATTCAGACGAATCGTACGAAGGCGTGTCCGAGGCCAGTTTCAAAGACGCGCTGGTGTTTGATGGCAGCAGTCAGAAAGACAACGGATCAGTGCCTCAGGAGAACGGCATCAAGAAACACAGGTGCTGCAGCATTCCTGCACCACATTCCACCTGCACACACCTAAGCGTGTGTGTGTTTGAATTTTCACAACTGCATTATGTCCAGAAACTATTTAAAACCTCCTCCTTCTGAACACAGTACAATGAGCTGGGCAGAGCAAACAACAGAAATTTAAGATTTTAACAGTGAGCTGCTGCCATGAAATACGTTTTTATAGTGATAATTAGCAGTTGATGGTATAAACAGTGTAGAAAATACACCGGGGTGAATTCCATGTGACTGATTGAGCAGCTCTAAAGTAGCAATGACATGAAGGCAGCAGTGCAGCAGTAGTGGCAACGTTAGTAGCAATACACAGGGCGGCACAGTAGTGCAGTGGTTGGCACTGTCCCTATTCCCTGGAGTTCCCATATCTTCCCTTACGTGCATGGATTCCTCTCTGTGTTGTGCACTTTACTCCCACAGGCCAAACACATGCACAATACACTCTAAATTGCCCACAGGTGTTTATATGCGTTGTTTGTTGACCCTGTAGTGGAGATAGAGTAGATGATAGATAGATAGATAGATAGATAGATAGATAGATAGATAGATAGATAGATAGATAGATAGATAGATAGATAGATAGATAGATAGATAGATAGATAGATAGATAGATAGATAGATAGATAGATAGATAGATAGATAGATAGTCAATCAATCAATCCCAAAGGAAATTCATGAAGTGGCCCCAGCAGCCCTGCAGTATAGCCATTTGATGGATTAATGTATGGTATGTGAGGCTTGTGTAGCCTGATTTTATTGTACATCATGAAAAAAGGTTTTTTGATACTGTAGATGGATGTTTAGAAAGGAACGGTGCTTTTTTTGTGCAGTTTTGCCCAATAAATGTTTTTGAATATTTCTGAAGCCTTTGCACCTTAAGAAGAATTTGCACAAGAACTTTAAGATCAATGAATTTACTGTGATATATATACTATTACAGTCTCTGCTTCATAGTTATACCATGATGTACACTTTAGGCCAGACCATCCATCCCCAGTTTCAATTAAAACTTTATAGGTGAGTTAATTGGGAGATTATACTGCATTTGACCATTTACACATCTGTGGATATGCTCATAACTGATCCTAACACTGTTATTGTAGCAATGAAAAAAAAGATTTTGCTGCAAGCTGAAAAGTTGAATGTACTATTTCTGCATTTTAAATGTCTGGTGTGTATCCACTGAAGTTGTGATCTCATTAATGAGGTCTGGGCGACAGCTGCTTCACAGCGCATGTGATTAACACTCTGCACAAGTGTCTGGTTTCTCAATGTCAGAGCGAATTTCAGCAATAAACTTGAAGAGATGTATTTCTCACTCTGTGAGCTGTGATCTGATCTAGATTGTGAAATATTAATGTGTCTCTTCAAAGGAGAAGGTTGAAGCCCTCGCTGTGGCTGTAACTGACTCAGACATAAAAGCATTTGACTTTTGGTGCAAACTTAATAATATCTCACAGCAGCAACGACAAACAGAGTGGAAACTTTCTCTCTCTGAGCTGTGTGTTTGCGGAGTCTCTCTCTCTGTGTATCCTCGGCCCTGTGAACAGACCAGACGGACCACATGCTGTGTTTATCTACTGTACAACCTTCGTTTTCATTCTGACCAGATCAGATACTGATGGTACAGCACCAAGCAACGAGACGGAGACGACAGGAGTCTGAGCGCCTGTATCAGCATCATCTCTGCAAACGTGTTGGCTTAGATACAAACAACTCTGAAAAAACACCTTTATGTGTTTTAGGAAGTTGTTGGATGATTTTTAGGTGTAAGATCTGAATTCTTCAGAAAACACCAAGTATGTGTGTGTGTGTGATATTGGTGAAGCTTCATTCATTCTTATTTTCTTTCATTTCAGAAAGTCGTTACCTGCACCCATGTTTTCCAGAAACACAATCAGTGTCTGGAGTATCCTGAAAAAATGCATTGGACTGGTAAGGACTCACAGATCAAAAAAATATGATTACCTTTATTTATTTATTTAAATCAATTTATATGTTTATTTCATTTCCATTTCATTCATTTACCGACCAAAAACTATTAAATGTGGACATAAAATCTCAAATCTTGGAAGAAAAGAAGATGAAAGAATAATAATTGAAGATAATCTGCCGCTGTTTCACAAGCTGTTTCTCAAGACCAAAATTATTCACCTGTCATGACAGAACAGAACAAAACTCAAAAACAAACACATTTCATTGTATTTCCTCAACATATCAGCTTCAATTGTTTTTTACACATGAAATTTCTGGCTTGTGTTGAAAAATGTGGAATTATTATCTAAGACACAATGATTACCTCTTAGTAATACTGAGATGATTCAGCAATTCTGTTTTTTTCTTTTCTTTCTTGAAAAGACTTTGTAATGTTGTTAAGAAAAGTGCTGTTTAAATAATGTTTGTTATCATATTGAATCATCTGGTTTGTGACAGGAGCAAGAGTGTGTTAAAGAAATTCAACTGATTGTGAAGGTGTTTTTATAAATGATGTAAAGTGCTGACTGGACGTTTTTCACTCCTCAGGAACTTTCCAAGATCACAATGCCGATCGTCTTCAATGAGCCTCTGAGCTTCCTGCAGAGAATAACAGAATACATGGAACACACTTACCTCATCAACAGAGCCTGTTCACTGCCCGACTCTATAGAACGCATGCAGGTCAGACACACACACACACACACACCAACCAGTCATGGGTTATTCTGTTAAAAATGTATAATAATAATTTTTATAATGAATAAAAAATGTTTGTGTGCCAATCAAGTTCAGACATATTTTAATTTCAGATAACAATATTGTTATCGAAGAGAATAGAAAAGCTTAAATGCCTTTTTTTGTTAAATTGAGATCATTTAGAGAGCGTTGCACAGTCAGACACACACTTCACCAAAATAACAATTCAATGTGTGTGAGAACAATTCAATTATCACATTTTATTTTATTTGCATAAAAGAACAAAACAGAGAACTCACTATACACAGTAAGCTACACTGAATAATGTTCACGGAGCCTCACAAATAACTTCTGTTTTCACCTCTGGCATCAGTTAACAACAATTAGTGTCAAGAAGAAACAAATTCTGTACACACGCACACAAACACACACACACACACACACAGACTCTGAAACACTGATTGTGTGTCTTCAGGCTGTAGCTGCTTTTGCTGTGTCAGCAGTCGCGTCTCAGTGGGACAGAACTGGAAAACCCTTCAACCCTCTGCTGGGAGAGACCTATGAACTCAACAGGTACACACACACACACGCACACACACACACACACACACACACACACTGGTCTTAACGGTGTATTAATCCTCTGTTTCCCCTCCGGTCTTCCACAGAGAGGATCAGGGCTTCCGGCTCGTATCGGAGCAGGTATCCCATCATCCCCCGATCAGTGCCTTCCATGCAGAGAGTCTGGTCGGGGACTTTGTCTTCCATGGCTCCATCTACCCCAAACTCAAGTTCTGGGGCAAGAGTGTGGAGGCGGAGCCTAAAGGGATCATCACACTAGAACTACTCAAGTGAGTCTGAGAGGGAGGCAGTTGAAAATATGAACATGTTATAATTTCCTCTTTTGTCCTCCTGTTCCTTCATATTGTTTTATTTTCCTCCCCATCCCCCATCTCCATCTCTCCATCTCTCACTCTCTCCTTTTTGTTCCTCCCCTGATCCCTGCCCCCGGTCCTCCAGGCACAACGAGGCGTACACATGGAGCAACCCATACTGCTGTGTACACAACATCATCCTAGGCAAACTGTGGATAGAACAGTACGGCACAGTGGAGATAGTCAACCACAGGTGGGTCAACAACTACACAGGTGTCAGGTGGAAAGGGCTCACTTCTACTAATGACGGATTTCGTGTGGCCTCAACACATTTATTGAATCAGTCACTATTTTGGATAACACCTGTGCTACTTTCAATCGTGATAGTAACATTTGGAGGCTTGGTTATCAAGCTATTAGCGCTTTCTGTGACATTACTATAACTAGTTCGTCTCCACACTCAGATGAACAGTAGTGGCTGGTGTTGTTGTTGTTGGTTGTCAGCAGGTCATCAGGACCCGACCAACAACTGTTTTGTCTCCTGAGTCGTGGAGTTCATTTCAGACACGGCAGAGTGAAGCTCCAGAGCCGTCACTCACTGTTTACTCTGATGCTCGTTTACCCCCCCGTCTCTTCAAACAAACCCAGGGCGACTTTCTAAAGCTTTTAAAAAACCTTTATTCATCCGGTGAAGCTCTGCACAGGCTCTACTTTACCCTGTCTCTCAGCCGTGCTTTGTTGGTTTCCTCCTGAAAACCTCACACTCCTGCTGAAGAGACATTAACGTTGCTATTGTTTGAACGTAGAGTTTTCCTATGAACTGGTTCTTTTTTCTCCTGCAGCACTGGAGACAAGTGTGTGTTGAATTTCAAGCCCTGTGGGATGTTTGGCAAAGAGCTACACAAAGTGGAGGGATACATCCAGGACAAGAGGTGAGAGGTCACGCCTACATCAACCATAGTAATTATTTCTTATTTGAAGTTTCATGAAACTTTGTTTTTCCATCACACAAACGTTTTTTCCTTCTCTGACTGTTCCTCTTCTTCTTCCTCACTCATTTGTTCTTCCTCAAACCACTTCCTCTTTCCTCTCCATGTTTTGTCTTCATCCTGCTTTTCGCCTCTCGTGTTTCCTCATCTCATCCCTCTTCCTCCCATTCTTCCTGTGCTCCTCCTTCCTCCCTCCCTTCTTCTCCTCCAGTAAAAAGAAGCGCTGTGTGATCTATGGGAAGTGGACCGAGTGCATGTGGAGCGTCGACCCTCAGGCCTACGAGACCCACAAGAAGTCGGAGAAGAAAGGTGACAACAAGAAGCATAAAAATGTGAGTTTCTTACTGTTATGAAAGTGTAAATTCTGTCTCTGCTTGTTTTAAATGAGGATTTCTAAATAACAGACTCAAAATAAAGTGTTGTGTTGCCTTTATTCCACCCAGATTTAGAAAATAATTGGGCTCTTTTTAAAATAAATTGCAGGGTTAGTGTCAATTGATTTGTTTTCTTCTTCTCTTGATTTTGTGTTGGTGTCCTCAGCGTTTCAGTGTGGTCTCATCCAGGTAACCCCAGCCCCCCAACCCCCAGGCCTCAGCTATAGTCTGCTTGGTTATTTATAGTTCAGTGTAATAGCTGCACAATTGTGTATAGAAACAGTATAAATGATTGATTTATGTATTGAATTATGTATTTGAATTCACGAGGAGTCAAAGTGAAACGTGTTGTTTGCAGGATGAACCGGACCGAGCCGACAACGATGATGCAGACGACATGCCCGAAGTCCAGGAGACGGTGTGTGTCGTACCAGGAAGCACTCTGCTGTGGAGGATAGACTCCAGACCGGCACACTCCGCTTCGGTACAGTATAAACATGACCACACACACAGAGCTCAGAGTCAGAGGTGGAGAATCAGAGTTTCTGATTCAGGTTCAGATTTTACAGGTTGGCCCAGGAGTTCACAACTGGCTGAGTTTTATTTATGAGTCTCTCTTGGTTCAATCCATATCCAACCTGTATAAATGTCTCAGTCATTCTGCCCTGTGTTCATACAGCGTCTTCACTGAACTGAGGAACAGAGCTCTGAGTTTTTCTGTCTCCTCTGCCTTCAGGATAACAATTGGGAGCACTTTTATTAACAATGTGTTGCTTGACAAAAAGATAAAATTAAACAACAAAACGCTAAAAAGAAACTGTAGAGGAAGATGAATAAAAAGGAAGATTTTAAAAATGTGATTAAAAAGCCAAAACAAATTCAGACCTGTCCTGGGCAGAAAAGTTTACACTGGTTTGTCAGTACTTTTCCTGCAATCAATGATTAATTAATTCCTTAGTTATTGATAAGTTGAGATGGAGGAAGATTTCATCACATCAGCAGTGAATCGGCTGATGAGAGGCTTTTCACAGTCAAAGCACAAATATAATCAATACGCTCTGTTGTCAGTGCATTTTCTCGACAAGCGAACGCGAAGTTATGATGTTTTCCGGATAAATGTACACACACACAAACATAATCTCACCCTCTTCCTCCGTGTCCACCTCCTTCTCCTGCAGATGTACAACTTCACTAACTTTGCGGTGACTCTGAACGAGCTAGAGCCGGGCATGGAGTCCTCGCTGGCCCCCACGGACTGTCGTTTCAGGCCCGACATCAGAGCCATGGAGAATGGAAACATGGGTAATTACATTTAAAAATCTCATCAGTGTTAAAAGTGTTTTTCAGTGCAACCCTGCAGAAACATTTCCTCTCCTTGTCTCCTCAGAGAAATAAATCAAAAGTAAACAGAGGAGTCACCAAAGTTGTTTTGACTTTTCACTGAAGCTTCTCATCAGTTGTTAAATAATTCACTAATGTAGAAACCTGGAGGTGTCGCTGACGCCCCAGCGAGTTTAATAGTCAGACAACACTGCCCCCTGCTGGACGTCTGTATCTGAGTGTTTATGATACACTGTAATTAACCTGATGTGGCCTGGTTGTAACTGCAGATGAAGCCAGCAGAGAGAAGGAGAGACTGGAGGAGAAACAGAGAGCAGCGAGGAAGGAGAGAGCCAAGAATGAAGAGGAGTGGTCGACCAGGTAGGACACAGCTGCACCACAACAATGCACAACAAGAACAACGCAGCTTCTTCTTCTTCTTTGTCTTCGCCTGCTTCTTCTTCCGCTTCTTCTTTGTTTTCTTCTTCCTCTTCAACTTTATTTTCTTCTCCTTTGTTATTCTTCCTCTTCCCCTTCACCTTCTTCTCTTTCTCTTTTTATCTTCTTCAACTCTTTTCTTCCTCTTTTAATGCTAAAATCTTTCAATTAAATTGGACCTAATGTATCTGGATGTTTCATCTTGTTCTTCTAGAGAATCTGAAAAGAATCTGGACAGTTTTACATAACATGAAATATTAATAGGTATAAAAAACAAACAAGTGAAACGACACAAATCAGACATCAAGAATTGTAACAAGTAGTTGGAAAACAATAATGAACACAAAAACAAAAAGAGAGAAGAATCTAAAAACTGAGAAGGGTGATGTATCGCTCTGAGTCTGACCTTTGACCCGTGTTTAACCTTCAGGTGGTTCCAGTCGGGCACCAACCCGTACACCGGCCTGCAGGACTGGATCTACACTGGTGGATACTTCAACAGGAACTACCAGGACATGCCCGACATTTACTGAGAGAGGGAGAGCCTTCATCCTCCTCCTCTTCCTCCTCCTGCGGTGAGCTGCCTCACAAATTGGAGCGAAATGTTCAGAACCCACGAACCAACCTTTACCGTCGTCTTCATCGTCATCATCTTCGAACTGATACAAAGAGGCCGTCACTTCTTTCAAACTGTGTCCTGCTTGATCGTCATCACCCATGAATCCATCACACTCTTCCTGGCATCGTCTTCCTCCCATCTCCTGTCGACCAGCAGACGTTTCCCACCTCTCTGCCCCCCCCTCCCCCGCCCCAACCAACCACCTGTAGAGCACAATAACCCAACCACCGACCCTCCCCACTGGGGGCAGAGAGCTGGGCCGCCACTCACGAGTCCAATCTGAATGTTCAGTCTTTATAATCCCAGCAGAGTCATGAATGAAGAGAAGCAGCGCAAGGTCGTCACGGTGACGGATTGATGCACACATTTGGTCACCCAGTCAACAGGGAAATCAGGGATGTGAACACTCCTTTGACTGAAGTTGGACTTTTTTTTTCTTTTTTGGAAACTTTTAAAGACTCCAATCCTTAAGAAAAATAAATGGAAAAATAAATATATATATATACAGTATATATGTATATGTACATGTATGTGTATATATATATATACATATATATATTTATATATATATATACACACACTGAAGATGAGAGGATAAAGAATTTATCTGTTGGTCGAGACAAATCGAATGAAGCATGAATGTCATTACTGTCCCTGTGTCATATCCTTGAGCATTTAACCGCCACTGTTTAACCACTGTCCCATTAACCTCCAGCTTCATCTTCATGTAACAGTGTGAATGAGTGAGACACGAAACAGAGACGGAGATGTTTTCCCGAATGTGCAGCTTGAGACAGGACCAGAAAACCCAGAAAAAGCATGTGACAACTCGACTGGAAGTAAATCATCCTGGAGCTGAATGTACGGAAGCATCCTGTGTCCACGTGTCTCCACATCTGGAATCGTACAACACCAAGAATGAGCTACATCGACATCACGACTGTGACTACAGCTGCTCTGTGGCTTCATCCTAATGTTACAAAAGAAACACACGAGTCGGCTGTCAGTATTTTCTTTGATTCCAGCTGAGCAGGACATGGGTTTCCACTCGGATGTGAGGTGGAAATCAAGACGTAAGATCTGAGGTCTAAAGGCTGGATACCAGAGAGAAGACAGCAGGAGTGAATCGTTCATTTTATCAGACATACAATACAATACGCATTGATCGATTAAGTTTGACCGCTGAACATATTGTCAAACATTCCTCTCAGTGGGATGTTTTTATTATTCAGATTAAATAGTAAATCCTAACTTATAATAAAGAATAAACATCCCTTTGTATCTGTCGCTTTGCTGCGTCGTCACCACTCACTCCTCACTTCACCTGTCTGCACGGGTCCAGACTGAACATCGTGTCATCCAGGATACATCATGTTAGACTGTTTAACGGATGGTGAATGTGCCACAAAGGATCCACATGTGTTTATTTTGAATGTTAACACCCCTCCCCTTCCTCTGCAGCTGGATGTCCAGATGTTTCAGATGTGTTGTGTTTTTATCAGTGCATTCAGGAGCTCAGACGTATTTGATGATACGGCTCTATGCAACATGAACAGTATGTCTCATCTGTTTTTCTACAGTAGCTTTACACCCCCCACCCACACACAAACACAGCCTCAGCTCGGATAATAACAACTTTGCCTTCCTAGTTAATCTTAATATATTATATTTCAGATGATTAATAAAAATGATTACAACTTGTTGAACTACTTGGCACTACAGGCAGCCTCGTGTCACATCTTAGATCAATTTAACTTTACATTTCTGTGTCATGTCAATGTTTCCATGTCATGTTTAGTGCCCAGATTATTATTATTCTTTTTTTGAGCTTCATTCCCTAGTTTTTTCCTCTTTTTTTTTAATTCATGTGTTTAATTTATAATGTTTAAGGTTTTACGAAAGAATTCAGTTGTTTTTTCTTTTTCTTTCTTTTCCAGTTTCTTGTCACTTAAATCTGACACATTTTGATAGAGCAGAACAGCGTCTTGTCAGGACTTGACGTGAGCATCTTTCACCAGCTTAACACTCAACATTTTACTGTTACCGTTACATCTCTAAGATTTACCAGCCGGAGCAGTTTGAAGACGGACTGCGTTTGTATTCACAGTGAAAATCCAGAATCTAGTTATTTTCACGTCCAGATAAACAGTTCATGTCATCCAAAATGTTGCCACACAAACACTACTCAAGTTGCAATCAACTGCTGGTCAAATGCAACAGTAAGAAATTGATCTAAACAGGAACAAAAAAAAGAAGAAAAACAATAGTTAGACTGTAATTTAACTGGATCTGGTGAAACGGTCCGAGCGGCTTGTAAACATATGGAACGGTTACATTCATCTGTGCTGATTCAGACTACCAGTTACAAGACTAACAGCCTGCCTGTCATTAAACTGTAGACGTAGGTTTTTATCTTGCTTTGAGTGTTGGTTCTTCCTACAAAATAAAATGACTTCTGTTGAGTTTTGCCCTCCATCTCTTGGACTGTATGACGTGGTTGTCGATGTTATATATGTGTACACAAGTGTTGCACAGAGGTAATCACAAGCAAAATGGCATATTATTTTGTGCAATTGATTTATTTTTATAGTATTTAAGCTGTTTTTTTTTTTGGTGAGAACATTGTAACAGATGTTTTATTTTGAGGTGGGGGACTGTCAGGGGTCATATCCATACCTGTGGACAGCTTGGTAGATTAATGAAAGGGGGAAATGTCTACTAATAAAATCCTAATTTCAGTTCTTGACTATGTTGCTTTCTTTGTATTGTTTTAATGAGTAAAAATGAATATGAGACTCGTCTTCCCTTTGTACTTGTTTGTAAACTGGTACAGGGTAATGCAGTGTTTTTCTTTTTTTTTTTTTTTTTCAAGTATATTTTTTTGGCGTTTTATGCCTTTATTTGATAGATTAGTAGAGATAGACAGGAAAGGGGGAGGCAGAGAGAGGGGAATGACATGCAGGAAAGGTCTGCCCGATGCGGGGACGCCTGCGTCTGCATATACATGGGGCGGCTGCCTTAACCACTGCGCCACGCACCGCCCCGATGCAGTGTTTTTCAACCCCATGTGGGGTCGCCCGGAATTCAAATGGGGTCGCCTGAAATGTTCAGTAATTTCTATTTTTTTAAAAGACGGATACAAATATTGTTTAAACTAATTATTATTCTTTTTTAAATTATGATTAAAAACACCACAATCAACAACTGTATTCTATACTTTCACTTTCCCAAAAATTAAAACGTTGTGATGTTGAAATGGGCTAATGTATGTTCAACAGACCAGACTGTGCAGTGTTGCTGCTGCTGTAGCCTTAATATTTGCATCAAGAAGCAATTGAGCAAATTACCCTGATACAGAAATTGTATTTACTTAATTTTCTGTCATTCCTCTTCTCTCCTGACTGACACAGAAGAGAGATGATCCAGATTCAGTGAGTCCTGCTGAATCAGCTGCTGCACAGCAAAAAAACTCTGCAACAATTCAAATTTGTATCATTTTAATTTATAAACATAAAGCATTTATGACAACCAACAACAGGATAAATGCACCGTTGAGACCAAATGAAACATCTGATGTAGCAGATGTTTGATTTTTTTTTTTTTTAACAATACCTGGTGAAATAAAAATATTTATGAGGAAAAAAACAGCATTTTGTTAAATCCATGTAAAACATTCACCTCATCTTTCAAATGACATACTCTTTAAAATACAGGTCCTATAGATAACATGATTGTGTATAATATTTACAGAACATTGCGCCAACAAAATTATAAATATTAATAACATTTTTCCACTTGATGTGGACAAAAACGAGCAAGCAGACGTTAAGTTTGACCCCACTGTCGTAAAAAGAAAAAACATCATGATGATGATGACGAATCAGTCAATGGTGGAAAACATTCAGATCATGAAACAGACACACTCTTCGTTAGGGTTGCTACATGAAGCTACTGGCGAACTGAGGTTGTAAAAGAGCTAAAGAATTATTGTTTGTAGAGAAGGAACGTTTATAAGCCACAGCTCCAACAGTTTACATGTGACTAAACCACAGTTAATTTTCTTCTTCTGCACTCGTACGATCAGGAAGAACACGGAGGAGCTCTGAGCTCCAGGTAAAAGGCCATGTCGTTACAGCAGTTTCCTATATTGCGCAAGCGAGTCAGCATTCAGGAGATATAAGAACAAAAACAAATTAACAAAATAAGAATAGAAATGGGCAGAGATGCATTAAAAAGGCAAAGACATTTATTTAGTGCTGAGACATGCATCTCTATTCACAGTTTACAGTAGTTCTCCCTCCTCCCTCAAAGTCAGTGATGGTGGTCTTAGAGACGGGAGGAGCTCATGTGGCCACAGTGATTCTGTTTTCTGTTCACGAAGCTGCAGCAGCATCTGGATAAAATAAGACCAGCAACAAACAGCATGCGATGGGTGGAGGGGGTTCACTAAAGGACCTGTCCCACTAACGCCAAGTTTGTAACATTGACCCAACTTTTTAAATACATCTTTAACTATAAATATCTCAGTGCAAAAACAAAAAAAGAAAAGCCAGTCGTAGCTTAACTTCAGCAGAACACAAGGGGAAACTGGCACTGAGGCTGTGTCCACACTGCTACAGTTTCCTTTTAAAATTAATTTAATCTACCAGGTTTCACTGAAATCTTAGACTTTTGGAGATGCTGCAGGACTCGTTTCTTTCTTCTTTTTTTTTACCACAACTTTTCACAAAATTAGATGATGTTGGCGCCTACAATGGCTCCTGATCAGCCTTCACTACCTGTGATGATACAACATGAGGATGTCACAGTGTCACTGACCTCATCTCTTTGCTGAGGCTGCTGTTCAGTTCATTTCTGTATTTTAACTCTACAGCTTTTTATTCTTTGCAACAAATCCCCTGCAGACAGATGATCTACCTTTTTGTGCCGGCTCAGGTCTGTGTGTTTTCAGGTGTGTTGGTCTGGACAGAGAGAGCTCCTGTTTTAAAATAGGAACGTATTTGTGTGGACGCAGCTTCAGTGCTTCCAGACTGTCTGACCAATTGGGCTCCGTCTATTTACAGGGGGTGATCTTGTCCAGTCCAGGCCAGGACGGGATGTAGTAGCGAGGCAACGTGCCCTCCATGAGCCTCTCCATCCAGAGTCCCAGCCGGTCCAGTTTGTGGTGGATCTGCAGGGTGGAAATGCTGCGCGACCGGTTGGATTTACGTGGCGGGTGGTCGTCACGGGAGCTGGACCTGGATCTGCCCCCCGTGCTGCCCCACTCGTCCTCAGATGACTTCCCCTCCAGGTCCTCCCCGGTGTAGACGGGCTTGAAGAGACAGAGGTATTTCTTATGGCCGTTGAGAGCCAGAACGTAGCCGGTGTAGTCCACCTTGTGGCCTCCAGCGTCGTCCTCGTCTGCGTCGATCTGCACGGCGTCCTGGGCGAACTCCAGCAGCGTGTTCATCCACTCGCTGTGCTTGTCAATGTTCAAGAAGGAGAAATGCAGCGTCAGGCTCCTGGGAGAGAGAAGGATCAACATTATGGATAATGGCGTTTAATTAACATATACTGAGGGGTTATTTGTTTCAGGAGGGGACGTTTGTTTCGCTCACCCTGTGAAGGAGTAGACCTCTTTGGCGAACTTGCTGAGGAGGATGTTCTTGGAGGCGTCGGTCAGAACTAGCACGATGTTCATGTGTCCAGGTCTCAGCTTCACCAGGTTGCTCAGGTAAGTGATGTCGGTCAGCTCTGTCACCTCCACAAAGTTCTTCTTGGGGGGTCTTCACCAGCAAAACACACAGAGCATTCTTTAATCTAACATCTTACACCAAATATCATGATTTGTTTTGTTTTTGATGCATAGTTTACACATGTTTTGTTATACTGACCTTTGACCCACAGTTTGAATCAGGTGCTGGAAATGAATCAGCTTTAGTTCAAAGCTAAACTGTCTGTGCTAACAGCTAGCACTCAGATGTGACTGCCACGTTATTACTGAACCATCTTTTATTTTGAAAAGAATAAAAAAGAAAAAAGAATGGCTGACAGTGAATTTTGATGGTATTGATTGAAGTTCTAGGGACGCTCTGTGTTAAAAAAAAAAAAAAAAAAGTATTTAACTTAAAGGTTGTAGAATTTTTATTAAAAGCTATATTTAAAAAAAAAAAAAAACATCCACAGTGCGTTTTGAGGTGAACAGAATGAAAGTATTCCTTCTCCACAAAAATTTTTTTTTTAGTCTGAATTAATATTTTTAACATTTTTTGACGGGCTCGACAATGACTTTTTGTCAACGTTCTGTTTACATTCGTACCTGCCTGTAGCCGACACGTGGATCACTAATCAGCTGTTTTCCTGCCTCCTCCCGGTCGTATGCGTCTGTTTTCAACGAAGCCTTTTCAATAATCAATCGGTGGATCAATGGATTATCATTTACATGTTAGGAAATTTGTGTAGTCTAATCTGTCATAAACACGTTTACTTGCCGACTGTTGATTCTTTTTTTTTACGAGAGCAGCGACAGCGGAGGCTCTCAAGTTTGGTTTTTGGAAGGCAGAGAGCCTCCACTCTCTCTGTAACAAGCTACAAGTCATTTATTATGCTGTTAATGACGGTAAAAAAAAAAATAAGGTAAATCCTGCATCGTTCTCCTCCTCATCGTCCTCTGATCAGAACGGAGTCCCTAGCAACGGCCCGTTTTACCTAGCAACGGTCTAACGTTCTGTTATTGTTCTGGAAATCCTACATAGTCAACCTTTAAATATATTTCCTTTGTGTTGATTCTATCCTTATTCAGTGTTTTTAACAAATGCGATTAACCACTCATAATCACAGCACATTGGGTGATAAAATACTTACAGTAATCGATCTACAGATGTTATTTTGTGTAAAGTTTTGTGTTTTTCAGAATGCAAAAGTGTAAAATTCTTTATTCTTTATACTAATACTACTGCAGATATTGAAGTTTTCAATCAGGAATATCAGTTGAAGCCTGCAAACCACAAAGACAAGTCCGTGTATAATGTATAACGTATAAAGTGTGTCGTCACCTGGAGGTGCTGCTGCCCGGTGACCCGTTCTCTGCTTTGGTTCCATCCTTCGCCTTCGGTTTCGTCTGTTTATCTTCACTGGAGTCACTGGAAACAAAATCACGTGAACAGAATGAGAACCGTTTTCATTGTGTTTCCATGGTGACGCTGTGCAGAGAGTGACCCACCTGAAGGCCTGGATGACCACCGTCCCAAACAGGATGAACAAGGCAGAGAAGATGAGCGACAGAAGAGGCATCATCTCACGCCTGCAGGTCACCAACATGCAACAAAGCAAAGTTTATTTCTACATCAGGATCCTCAATAATGGATAGAGACAAAGTGCTAATTTAAACTTTGTTACATTTTAATATGTCTCATTAAATTCTGATGGAGCAGCTGAATTGACTGAAGATTCAGTAAAATAGTTTTCCACTCACCAGTTATTGTGCAGGATATCGTCGATGACTTCAGAGAGGTAGTCGTACGACGCATAGACCCATCGGATCACAAACATCTACAGAGTGAGACAACTACGCTCACTGACCATTCACCAAGTATTGATCACTGGTCATATCCTCTCTCTCGAGCTCACAGAGAACTTACTGAGGCGAACTCGTTGTTGAGCTCAGGCAGCACGGCATCATGGACAAGGATGGACGGGTCCTTCTGGAGACGCTCCAGCTCGTCCAGGAGACGCTGTTTGTCGTCTTCGCTGCCATTCCAGGCCGTCACTGGTTTGAATAAGGCCTTACCTGCAGTGTTACGCCGCTCCAGGATCACCACCTGCACGACAACACACACAGAATTTCAAACACGCATTCAATCCAAGGATGATTTATGTAAAATTTATCAGTATATTATCAAATCTTAAAACTTTTTTGAAAGCATAACAAGAAAGGACTTGACCTGGTCTAGTTTTTCTGCTAAGACATTAATCTGGTGCATATTAAAATAAATAATTTCATATTGAATGCCGTCTCTCTGTTGGAGGTGTGTGGGTGTACCTGTGGTGGCGACTGCGTGCTGTCCTTGTTCTGCATCAGGATGTCACACAGCGGTTGCTGGAGCCGCTGGTAGACGTAGGCAAACCTGACCACCTCCTTGATGTTGGTGGAGGCAAAGGAGAGAAACGCCTGGTTCCCTGAAGAAAAGGTCTCTTCATCCCGTGTGATCAGCAGGACGCAGTATCTAAGATAAGATAGGATATGACACAATTCAATACCATACGATAAAATAAGATATGATAATAAGATAAGGCGAGATAGGATAGAAATGTCTTATTCCTGAAGGAAATCTCCAATGTACACCAATACAAGACTAGTGAAAAAATAAATAATATAAAGCTAAAATAAGTTAAATATTAAGATGAAAATACTTTTTTTTTAAAAGCGAGATCATTCCTATGTTCCCACATCCCTATGTTCCCACATTTCTAAAAAAAAAAAATTCACAGAAAATTAGGCCCTGTGTTCCCACAGCCCTATGTACCCACATTTCTAACTTCTTTTTTTTCACTGAAAATTAGGCCCGGTGGTCCCATAATAGCATATTTTTCTCCCAAAAGATTTTGCACTGGTTGGGCTCAGGCAATGATGAAAGGAGTTGGTTAAGTTTGGTAAAAAGACCAAGTAGAGGATAGACAGGCCAGATAGAGAGAGTCCAGAGAAGTAGCAGCAAGTCACCTGTTGATTAACGCACATTTCCTTATATAAACCCTTATCGGAATGGTGGGACAATGGCATATCGGAATGGTGGGATGTCGGACTGGTGGGATGTCAGAATGACAGCATGTATTCGTTCCCACAGCCCTATGTTCCCACATTTCTAACTTTTTTTTCCCACTGAAAATATAGGCCCTATAGTCCTATGTTCCCATAACATCGCACCCATAGACATCTTTCCACACGTAGCAGAGCATGCGCAGAGGGCTATGGGAACATAGGGCTGTGGGAACATAAGTCTGTGGGAACATAGAGCTGTGGGAACATAGGGCTGTGGGAACATAAGGCTGTGGGAACATAGAGCTGTGGGAACATAGGGCTGTGGGAACATAAGGCTGTGAGAACATAGGCATGGTCCAAATAAACATCAAAATTAGATCACTTTAGTTTCATATTTCACTTGGTGTAAACAGATGTTGAATAAAAGAGGATGTTGTTTTGTTGTGTCTTACTTCCTGCGTCTGTGGAACTGTTTAACGGGACAAAGCTCGTCGAAAAGCTTCTGATTTACGAGCCGCGGGGCGAGCAGGAACTTGTTGTTTGACATGAACTCGTCAATAATTTGCTTTTTCATTCCTTTCGCCTGCAGAGAACAGACAGGAGCAAGTGAGAGAGGAGCCAGGTGGAGCTAGATCAACACCTTAGGCTATGCATTAATGTTGCGTTGATTCACCTGTATGATGTCAGCAGGCTTGTCCGTGTTCTCCTTGAAGACCAGCATGGTCGGAGCGTACGTGTTGATATTGAACTGTTTCTGCAGGTTGGCTGTCTCTGATAGGCCCTGGTCCACGTAGCCAAACTGCAGGTAGTCTTTATAAGCGAAGGCCGTCAGCTGCAGAGATGAAGGGATACGTTTGTTTGAGTGATGCCTTCACTGTCTGGCACCACTGGTATATTTCACATCGGAGAAGACTACCTTTTCCACAATAATGGCACTAGACAAACTCAAGAGAATCTGAGAAGAATATGACTCTAAAGAGGGCAGACTTTGAATGATGGAGAGTAAAGAATGTGTGACGCCTTGGTTCAATGGACTGTTATAAATGTTAATTTAAAGCCCCAGTATGCAGGAATTACCCCATCTAGTGGTGTGGTTGCATATTGGAACGTTTTCTTGATGTTGCGTTCACGTGAACTTGGGCAGAAGTCAGACAGACAACAGACGCTGCATGTAACAGGATAAACAAGCCTCTATGTAAGGAAGTGGTCCGCCAGCATGAGACAAAACAATACAGGCGTGACAATATGTTGTCATGGTGATGTCATATTGTTACCGTATTTCTCTCGTCGAGTAAAATGACATCCAGTTGGTTTGCCGATGGCGTCATTCAGGTGTCTGGCAGCCAAGTTTCCGTGCACCCCTCCTTGTATATTTGTAACAACTTGTAACAACTCGTTTTAAGGTACGAGAAAGCTTCCGTTTGTATGCGGGTGTGATTCGACTATAGTGAAATACGTATTTATGAAAGCAATATTTGATTTTTGCTAATAAAAAGCCAAATAAGTTACATACTGGGGCTTTAACCAAAACTATGTTATCATTTAAGTGCCTGTCCTGGGAACTATGCAAGTCCTTTTTCACTATTTTTCTAACTGGCTATGTGCTTCTTCTTTTTTTTCAATGATAAAGAAAGACAATAAACAAATGTATCAGAGATGAAGTGATGCTGTGACATGTGAATATTATTCTCAATTATAAAGCGATTCAAAAAGAAAAAACACTGGAGGAAGACGGGAGCCTACTTTGTACAGCAGAGGAACTACAGGCACTTGGTCGAACAGCAGTACATGCGGCTTGTTGAGCTCGTGCCAGCTGTTCAAGAACTGCAAGTCGTTCTTGTCTGTGACCTGAAATTTAAGGTAAATGGAAACAGTGTCACTCATTTTGCCGTTTAAGAGCTGCACAATAACAACATCCTCTGTCCTGTAAGAAGCTGCAGCATAATCAATGTCTGTTTATTATTTACCCGCTCCACCAGCCTCTGAGGGAGGAGGTCCTCTACAAACTGCCTCAGATGCTCTTTCGCCACAGCATAATGGAAAAACGTCACTTTGCCATTGATGACTCCGAGTATTGATGGCGTGCGATGAGCTCCGAGGTGATTGGCTAATCGCCTCTCGTAGCCAACATCCACCACGCCAATTCCAACACCTGCGAATACGGGATATCTCCATTAATCTTTCACTTTGAAATCTAACATTGAGTGAGGAATTTGGGGATGATAAAGGCTTGCTCATTCCCCACCTAGAGTCTCCATCTCCTGCACCACCTCCTTCCAGACGGGTTCGATGTGGATGCAGCTGAAGCACCAGTCAGAGGTGATCTTGATCAGGTACGGCCTTCTGTAGCTGTCGGGCACCACGTCGTTGACATACTGGTTAAAGTGCAACGTGTACTTGCTGTCGGCGAAATCTCTGTGGGTTTTACTGTTGAAAGGGAAGTTAAAGAAGGACTCGTCGAAGTAGAAGTTGTCTTGGCGATTACCGTAGCGACCACTGCCATACGCCTGGGTGTCATCAGTCTGCCCATAGCGGTCATAGTTGGCACGTTTGTCCTCATTGGATAGGATCTACAGATGTTGGGCAAAACAAGTCACTTAGTAATTAAACAAGACATCTTTTATTTAATGTTATATCTTGTTTGGTGGTGGGGGGGCTGTGAAACACTTCTACATTAATACTAACTGCCATTAAGCCATATGAAAACATCACCCCATTACTTGAGAGGTAAAACTTAATGCCTGACACTTGCTGACAACATCTGTGACACATCTTACTTTTATCAACAAAAAAACTGCAAATCCTGCGATTTGGCACTCTGGTCACACTGTGATAAATTTGTGAAGCTCTAGTGCAGTATGTCATGTCTTATATTAATTTGTGTGTTTTGCTCTCCTATGTTGATGATCAACATTTTCATGTAACCCACTTTTGTTTTAATTCCTCATCCTCTCTTTCTGTAAATTATTATTATTGTACAGCACATAGTTGAATCTGAATCATGCAATATTGACAATTACAATAAAACCAAACAAACAGCCTAGTCTGTTACATTTTTCTGTCCCGTGGCTGAAACGCTTCCCTTAGGTTGTGAGTTTTTGCAAAGCACATGTCAAATTGCTAAAACAGTTTTTTGAATTTGTAGCACAGTTGTGTCTTCATGTGTTTTCTTACATTGCTGTGAGCTGAGCCTGACTCTTGTGGCTCTTATTGTTGTTGTTGTTGTTGTTCGACATTAACATGACACAACATCTTCCAGTCATGCATCCAAGATGTTTTTGTGGTTGTTGTGCTTTAATAAACATAAACAGGATAATAAACGTTATACAGCAGTCAGCTGATCTAAAATGTGACTGACCTCGTAAGACTTGGTGATCTTGATGAACATGTCCTCAGCCCCTGGGTTTTTGTTTTTGTCGGGATGCCTGGAGGAGGGAGAGACACCTGTTAAGTCTCCAAGGAGGAGATGAGTGTGGTTTGGTATGAGCAGGTCAGTGAGCTGTAGTTACCACTCTTTGGCCAGACGCTTGTAGACCTTCTTGATCTCAGCCTGGCTCGCACTCCTGGTGACTCCTAGGATTTTGTACGGGTCCATCTCCGGCCCCCCGGCCAGGGTCGCTCCTGTCAGCAGCACTGAGAGGACCAATACAACCGCCAGCAGCACTGACATCTTTGACCCTGCCATCACAGTTACCTTAAACACAACATAGAAAATATCATTTTAAGTATGCATCCAAGTATCATCACTGAGCTAACGCAGCTGGTTTGAATCTCACTTAAATCGCCTTTTCAGCCATACTGACGTTTCGTTTCCACTGTCGTGATGCAAAATGATGGAGACAGCCGTTTCGCTAAAGATGCTGAGAATTACATTATAGCATGCTAACCTGAAGCTAGGCAGGCTAGGTGATACATTTCGGCTAACTAACAGAGCAACAACCGGGGTTAGACATGATACTGGGCGGTGAAATTAACGGTACTCCCGGCGGATAAATCACGTTCACGCGGATTTTTTTTTGCCTCCTTTTTTCTTTTCTTTTTTACATTAGGGATAGGTGCGTGTCTATGGTGGTTTAGCTGCCTCAACCAAAAACAGCTCTACAGTTCCCAGTCACCTCCAGCAGATGCGGTCAACCGGTACTACGCCACATATTTGGGGAAGGTTTCGACGCTCCTCGTCTCCTCGGTTAACGCTGATGCGAAAAGACAACGATAAGCGAAGGGTGTGCTCAGCATCATCCCACTGGTTCCTCCGGAGCAGAGCTGTCAAACTGCCGAGGCATCAGAGGCGGCGGAGGGGGTGGGGGGTAAAGAAGGGGGCGGCGACCAGCGGCGAAAGTAATTTTGGGAGAGTGAATATTTAATGATAAATTTGCGTCGCTCGTGTGTGTTAGGGGTTTTTTTGCCTCGGTCACACCGCCTTTGTTTTTGTGTGTGTATGTGTTGCGGCCGCGAAAGCCAAGACGCAGCAACGGCGCGGTGACTACAATCAAACGCACCCTGATTATTTTTCCTCTCTCGCGCTCTCCCTGTGGGCCAATCAGAGGCAGCGGTGATGTAAACACGGAAGTTGTAGGTGAAACCGAGCAGAAAACAAATCGAACAAGCGAAACTAGGAACATTTGTAGAGAAACACGCTTTAATTTCTCTATTACGAATGTCTTTTTAATAAAATTATTCAGTTTAAGATTCCGACTGACTCTATGATAATATCGTAATCTATCAGGTGCAGCTTTTGTTATTATTATTTTGGGGCAGCCCCCCACTCAGCAGGATGGAGGAGAGACACAAGAAGATTCTCCAGCGGAACAGGACCAACCTGGTGCGAGACCTGGACCCGTCCAGTCTCTACGACGGCCTTTTGGAAAAAGGGGTTTTTACCCAGGACATGATCGACGAGATAAAGGTAGGTCAGATATGTAATTTAGGTCACACGACGCTCAGGTTAGGGTTATGGGGCGACACTCAAGTTTCTTCTCTGACAGAGCTCTGGGACCAGACGCGACCAGGCCAGACAGTTGGTCCGGGATTTAGAGACCCGCGGGAGTCGAGCCTTCCCTTTATTCCTGCTGTGCCTTCAGGACACGGGTCAGCACAGTCTGGCGGAGCTGCTGCACAATGGAGCTCCAAGAGTTCATCTACAGCCCGCTACCCCCACTGAGGTTGTCCGCCCTGTTCTCCAGCCTCTCCCAGTGTGTACGTGTGTGATACAGTAGTAAATTAGCCTATATCTCATTAATATTAATATCATAACAGCCTTTCAAGAGAGTGTTGGTAAGTAGGAAAGTGCTTTTAGCTTTTGTAATGTAAACGTTTTGTTTCTCTTTTCCAGCTTCTCCAATGGATGTTGACAAGCAAAGAACAGAAGTCCCTATCCGTCCAATACAAAGACCCAGTTCTACTCCCAGTCCATGTAAGATATTCAACAGTAAAAAACCATGTAAGCTTGTTAATGTTTACCACATACCAATATGTATGTTATTACAGCACCTGAAATGGAGCACATAAGGCCAAGGCCACAAGCCAGGCCAAGGCGGGACAGTATCCAGGTAAACACCCTTTTATTTATGATGCACTTTACAACCAACAGCAGGACACAGACTGACCTAGAAACAGTTTAATCCAAATCCATCCATCATGTTTTCTCTGTATAGTGCTATAAAATGGATGCTAGCCCATGTGGGCACTGCCTCATCATAAACAATGTGGACTTTGACCCTGAGAGCGAGCTGAGCAACCGCAAAGGCTCCAACATTGACTGTGATAAGCTGGAGAGAAGGTTCAAGGCACTCAACTTCATTGTGGAGGTCAAGACAAACCTGAAACAGAAAGTAAGAACTGTTATGCCCCTGTGTCTGAAACCACATGTTGAATATTGAGCTTGTGTGAGTGTGTGTGAAGCTAACTGCCTGTCCTACCATTTCAGCAAATCAAGCGTGAACTGGCAGCTCTGTCTAAACTGGACCACTCACAATATGACTGCTGTGTTGTTATCATGCTGTCACATGGGACAGAGGTGAGACGTCTCAGGATTAATTCCAATAGCAATCCACGCTGAATGTAATAGAGAGAAATCACCTTCAGATTACCATAAAATAAATCTCTGCTATCCTGCATAGTTTACTTATGTCAGAGTTTCCTTTGACCTACACAAGCTATCATCTGGATAACATGTATCACCTGATGTGTGCTCACATTTATTCCAATAGGTGACCCATAACCGTTTCCCTGGTGCTGTGTACGGTGTGGACGGACAGTTCGTCCCTGTTCAGGTCATCACAAACTGTCTCAATGGACAGCACTGCCCGTCTCTACAGGGCAAACCCAAACTTTTCTTCATCCAGGCCTGTGGAGGAGGTAGAGAACATCTTGTGCGCAGTCTTAACTCAACATTTAATGGTTAATCATGAATTACAGGTCGTCTTGTGTTGTTGTCATCTAGGTGAAAGAGACACTGGCTTTGAGGTGTCACCTGATGAGGTGGAACCATCCATCGGTGGAGCAGATGACCAGACCGATGCCATCCCCATGTCATCCAGCAGTGACTCTCTGAGCACGTCAGATGAACCGGACGCCAGAGCCACTCTTCCCACACCGAGTGACATCCTGGTGTCCTACTCAACCTTTCCTGGTGTGTTTGTGTCTCAGTGTTGTGTGTGTGTGTGTGTGTGTGCTGTGGTATGATTTGTAGTTTTCTTTATCTAATAGCAACAATGCAATTAAGCACAGTTCAAACTGAATACAAATCTGATTTTATAGCTTTTGATAATTTTACATGTTTTACATTTACACATCACCATAGTATTGAAATGCATTGACTGAACAGAGGACAGATAGATAGATGTCTTTATTGTCATTCAGACATTACATCAAGATGTATTGCAGAACAAAATAAGGTTGGCATTAGATTAGGCCACAATAAAACAAAAAGATAAAAATAACCAGGTTAGAAAAAAACATTTGAATAACACAGTATATAATAATAAATATATACATACTATGGCATAAATACAAGTACCCATGCAGATGTGCGTAAATGGTATAACAAATAAGATAAAAATAAGACAAAAAAATTGTTGCATATTGACACAATATTGCACAGAATAAAAGCAGATTTGATAACAACACAATTGATAATTTTGCACAAAAAAGTTTGCGGAGCCTGAAAAAAATTGATTGACAAAAATAGACAAAAAGAATTAGCAATAGTTATGATTAGCAAGAAGCTCTGATTTGATTTTAGCAGCACTCTACTTCACTGGTTGTTGATGCCACTCCAACCATGTGACATGCAGGTTATGTCTCCTGGAGAGACACTCAGTCTGGATCCTGGTACATTGAGACGATGGACCGTGTCCTCGAGGAGAATGCTGGCACCGATGACCTGGTGACCATGTTGATGATGGTGAGCTTCTCTTACACCATAAACATAGACCACCACAAAACACGACAAATAAGAAACACAATCATATTAACTTCTAATGGAAAAGGTAAGGACCTGCTATTAAAAGAGATTGTTGTTGATTGGACGGACACATTTTAGCCACAAACTGGACAATACATCAGGACATTTTTAAAGCCCCATGGTGTTTTCTGATTTGTCGTGCTGTTTTTCACTTCAGGTTCCCCGTAATAGACACATCTAATTATTAACTGTCCTTGTTTACAGGTGAACAATGAGGTCTCCCAAAACTCTGCAAAGGGTCTCTACAAACAGATGCCTGGTTCCTTTAACTTCCTCCGCAAACTTCTCTACTTTCAAACCCAAGCATGACAAAATTCTCAGTTTCAATGTTGTCTGTGATGTCTTTGGATTGTGTCTCAGAATGGTTGTGAGATGTATGGATTTTCCTTACTGCATATTGATATTGTCCATTTTTTCAATATCTGATAACTTTTCTATATGAACTTATAAGGCTCAGGTGAAAGAAAATATGTGCCATGTACTGTTTGTTTGTTTTTTTTATATTGGTGTCTCTTCGACACAGCAGCTCTCAGTTTTTGAGAGCAGATAATCAATGTTAAAATGATTTGTTTGATTCCTGTTATCTGTCTCTTTAATACTCTGAACAAAGTGTAATTTTGTTGTCATGATGTACAAATTGAGGCTGGAAATGCAGCCAACTCTAAAGGTGTCAACTCTTGCAGTGAGTGGGAGCATTTCAGATTCTTTATCTGACCTGTTGCTTCGTTATGCAACAGTTTTCTCCAGCTGCAGGGTCCATAATCCAGCACATGCTGTGCTACAACATGCACCAGGCCACTGACAGGATGAGTCACCACAAAAATGCTTTTTCCATTTCCAAGGAGAAGGTCTCGGATCAGGACGTTGCATTAAACAATTTGTTGTTAAACTGACCTTGTCGAGGGAATTTTTGAATAGCACTGTTTTCTCCTGCAGGGCATTTTCCCCACCCCATGTTTTAATCTATAAAAGCACAGAAGCACAGAAACTAAACTGGGAGAACTGGGCTTGTGATCACAAACAGCTCTTGACATTAAACTCAACAAGCTTACATTAATTAAAATGCTCAAGACATCACTATACACTATTTGTACAGCCATGTGAAAACTACAGTAAAGTTACACATTACTGAATTTAGTGGAGTAACTGATACTGAATACACATGTTTCACATTTTTACTATGCTCTTTGCAGTTCTAATTTATTCACAGCATTGTGCAAAATAAAAATACACTACAGGCATCTATTTACAACAAACATAAGAAACACCCTTTGGGTAAACAATATTGTAGTAGTAACTGAACCTACCGAGTACTGTAAATCATTCCTGCACATCCAGACGTTCATGTCACATTTTCATTCATTCATTCATGTCATCACTCTGTCAATTGTAATGATTGAAACTGATTCAATATTCCCAAAGATATTGTCACCCTTGCCTTGTATCTCTCAACCTCATGGCATTGTTTGCAATCACCATTGCACAAATGGCTTCTTCTTGTTGCAGAGTAAAACGAGGCCCCCTTCCACCTCTGTGAGGTTGTCCTGCAATCCTGTGTGGTGCAGAGTATAGTAAAATTACAGTACATATACTGCATCAACCCATACTGTAGTGTAAAATACTGTAAAAGTGCTTCCCACTTGTAAAATGCTGTGGTACAGTACCATACTATAAATATGGCAAATCTTTGCTGTAATACACAACAATACAGTCAATATACTGTAGTAAAGCTGTAAGTATAAATGTGAAATGTAAAAAGTTTTTGTCCCACAGCTTAATACCTGACACAATGACGTAGTGCAGTGCAGATTGTTTAGTGCTGAATTACTGTCCAATACCTGTTCTCTCTGAAACGTTTGAATAATTGTATTCACAGTGGTTCTCCCAACATTTAAAATTAGTTTGACAGATTTTGAAAACTAGTTCAACAATTTTGCAATGACTCATGCAATGTTGTGGAGGTTGAACTACTGTAATAGTTATGAGAATTTTCATTCTGATCTGAGAAAAGCACCAGAGCGACTGAGAAAACAGGTCACACCTTGTGTGGTCTTTTTTTTCTTAGTAATAAATTTGGTTACTTTTGCAATATGTATGCTATATCAATGCAAATAATGATTGAAAATGAAAAATGCTCACACTAATGTACAGCACTGGTGCCGTTAACTTTCAGGAAATGAGGCTTGTGTGTATCTACAGTGTATTTAGTCAAAATTTGATCATTTTATCCTCAGTGCACCCTCCTCTCTTTCCCTATTTGTGTTAGCTTTGGCTTGTTCTCTGAAGACTTTGACCAGCTGCTCTTTGAACGTGGACTTTCTGGAATTTCTGCAGTTTTATAAATTCTGGCCTGTGCTGTTCAGGTTTGTTTTATGAAGACAAACGCTGCAGCAGCAGACTGCCCGAGATAGAGGTGAATAAAAAAACAAGAATTCCATCAGTCTCAAGGCTCTCCTACCACTAGGTCCTGTAAAGCCATGCTTGGCCTCGGCATCACACTCTGTGAGTAAAACTGTCTAGAAAAATAAAAGACAATATAATATAATATGAATTCAAGTAGTTTGTGATTTTTTTTTTTTTAATTTCTTTCTCAGTTCTGGCAGCAACCTGTCGACTTGCAAGTTCAGGTAATCATTTAATATGTGCTGGAAAGTATGAGGATGTTTAATGCATTTAGTTCCCATAACTTCATCTTATTTTTCTCTGTCTTCTTTAGGTAATTCTGCATTAACAGTTACCAGCTGTGATTACGTCCATCGACTGAGCTGTGGTAAGTCTCTACTTTCTGTCAAATGATTACATTCATTTTGGTAGTGTGACAGTGGTGGTCCTGTCACTATGCCTCCAATTGATCATGTGCCCTGGCTACTTGGCCAAGGGGATGTCCCTTTGGCCAAGTGGTTAGCGCACATGACTCTTATCTGGGAGGTGTGGATTTGATCCCTGCCCGGGTCCTTCTTCACCTTGCCACAGTAGCATGGAGTCATCTTTTTGATAGACTTTTAAAAAAGGGAGATCACTGAATATAGTTTGACAAACCTTACTAATAGCATGTTTTAATAAACCAACCAAGATCATGCTTCTTGGAAAAAACAACCGTCTTTAAAACTGCTAAAACTGAAGTTTTATCAATCAATTTCTGTGTAGCAGATTATGGCGTGATCAGTGTCGAGTCAGCACTGTATGGACGCAAAGACGGGGAGACGTGCAGTGAGGGGAGATCTCTGCAGGAGACTCAAAACATAGACTGCTCTCTGGACAGCGCTGTGGATCTGCTCAAGGGAAAGTATGCACTCCAGTTTAACACATATCACTAAAAGACATAATTCAGTGGTTTTGTGATACTGCTTGTCTTTGAAAAGTTTCTCTTTGCTCTTGAAACAGAGTCATTTTTCAGTCCAAACTATTAAAATTATATAATTATAACCCTAGAGCCCAAAACCTTGGTAGAAACAGCTATCTGATGTTTGTGAGCTGTTCCAGAACTGATGGAAATGCTTGTCTGATCAACTGGAGCCCAAATCAGTACAGATTTATTCTTTGTCCAGTTTGGTGTTGTAGTGGAAAATTGGAAATTTAAACTTAACATCATCATTGTCACTAAATATCAAAATCTATACATACGAGTTGTTTCACCTAATCCCTTTCCACCGTGGAAGAATGAACATGAATTTTCTTTTACCCAACAGCTGTAGCGAAATGTCAGAAAACTATACATATTATCATATTGTCATTGATATTTATATTGTATTGTCATTTCAATGGCTCCACATGCTCTTTTTAATGTTTTGTCCTATTTTAACATTTCAATCCCCTTTGCTTTGCATCTCAGTGTTATGAATAAAATTAGCTTTAAATAATAGGTAAGTGTATACGAGCAGTCAGATTCTCACTGTCTTATCTTTTTTATGAACTCTCTGTCACATCTGTTCTCGACCTTATGACATTTTTCATCAAAGTCTGTCATGACCTTTGTTTTCCTTCCTGCAGTTGTAATGGAAAAGTGTCTTGTGAAATGTACACAAAGTCCTTCACTGATCCTTGCCCCGGCACCTTCAAATACCTGCAGACCAAGTACACCTGCCTCCCAGCAAGTTAGTCCTGTCTCCCTCTCACTTTATTTATAGACATTAACAATAGCAGTGTTGCCATGTAGTTTGTTAGTCAACAGCAGTATTTTCATCAGTATGGTCTGATCTGAAGCTTATGAATGGAAGAAAGATCCACCACCTGATTGTCCGAGGTTATGATGCATATGATCCATCTCATTCTGACAGATCAGCAAGTGGTATGTGAGCACTCGTACGCACACCTGCAGTGCGGTAAGATGACATTTTACTTTTATTTTCACAGCACTTTGACCCTCACTACTATTGCTCCATTTGACCACTGACCTCCACATGTTGTTTTTATCTCTTCTTCCTCCTCTCCTTTCTGCCAGATGAAGGGCTGATTATAAAAGTCTATGGCGCTGATTATGGACGCCGTGATCAGACCACGTGCATTTACCGGCGGCCTCCCCAACAGGTCCAAAATATATACTGCATGAACCCCACCAGCAAAGTCGCTGAAAGGTACAGACTCTTCACCAGCCTGTAGCTCCGGTTAAGGTCAATATCAACAAATAATTTTTTAAAAATGTATTAACAACCAAAAAGCAGCAGAGTGAAATCAGAACTGTAAAAAAATGAGTAAAAGAATCTCATGTAAGTTTTGTGGTTTGGTGTGGGGGAGAAAAAATAATTTAGACCATGATGTATTTAAAGTTGCAGACTTGTGATGGTGTCCATTTAAAGCCTGTACTCACTGATATATGCATAATATTACATGTACATGTGTGTGCATGTGTGTCTGTGTGAAGCCTGCTCTTACTCATGTCACCCTACCTCCACAGCTGCAATGGGAACAACAGCTGCACCATAAAAGCGAGCAATGCTGTGTTTGGAGACCCCTGTGTGGGGACTTACAAGTACCTGGAAGTGTCGTACAGTTGTCAATGTGAGTCATTACATGTAAACTCTATAGTCATTAAGTGTCAACAGTAAAACATGCATTTTTCAACGCAACATTTTCTGCTATGAGTCACTGTCCATCGGAAGAAACACTGACCTGATTTGTGTTTTGCAGATCCAGATCCAGAAAGTCTTGGATGAAATCACAATGGGACCACCCAGTCTACAAATAAAATACTTTGAATCAGCCACATGTGTCTTGCTTGTCTTTACTGTCAGTTTAAGTGAGGTGTGCACAAAAGTAGCTTCCTGAATCAGATAGAGGATCAGCAGTGACTGGCAGTGTTGACAGATCTCTGGAAGTCCAGAGACAAAAAAGTAACACACAGCTCTGTGGGTTGAGCAGGCTACAGTCCTCGCTGCAGCCAACCCCGGTTCAAATCTCACGCCTGTCTTTCCCCTGTCTTTCGCTGGTTCACCACTGTTCTTTCCTTGGACTACTTTTGATAGATACTGACCTGCAGACCAGGAACAGATGCTCTGACCCATGTCGTCTAGCCATCACAATGTGGCCCTTGTCAAACTCACTCAAATCCTTACACTTTTTCCTTTCGACACATCACAGATTGAGTCACAGCTGCAGAAGTAGGTTTAAACAGATAAGACGAAAACATGATTCAATTTACAAGACAAATAGAAGAATATCCTTATACTATGATACAAATGGAAAAGTAGAAAGAAAGAATACTATTTGTGTTCAAACAACAGGTCAACTTTGCTTTTTTGTTACTGTTATCAAATTGTCTTTTTATATCTGGTCCTTTTGAAAAGGAATTTCTGAGAAAAAGAATCAATAAACAACAGTCTGACAATAAAATAGAAACATAAACAAAAACAGATAAAGTTAAAAGAAAATATTGTCCAGTTCAATTTACAAGACAAGTTGTTTTGAAAAAGAATCCATTTCTCCCAAATGGAAAAGGTTGTTCCTCTTGAGAAAGAAAGTCATCTTTTCCATTAAACTATTTCTTTCACTTTGTTATCCAGGTCATTTTCTTTGTTTTTTGTTACTGTTATCTGATATATTGTCTTTTTCTTTAATATAAATGCAGTTTTATTATTCATTGCATTGTAAGTTGTAGTGTTTTTAAAGTGTATTTTCAGTCTTCTTCTTTTTTTTGCCTTTATTTGATAGTATAGTTGAGAGAGACATGGCATGCACCAAAGGGCCACCTGATGCAGGATTCAAACCAGGGCCAACTGCAGCTTCTGCTCCTGCACTCCTTTTTGAAAGTCTATTGTGTTGAGCTTTCTTTCTGTGTTGTGTTGTTTTAATTCTCTTTTCCTGTTTAAAATACATTTTCCAATCAATCAATCCAAACCAGGACTGTCACTTTTCAGTGTCCCCCTAGAGACACAATTGCTGTGTGTGTTGAGTGTTAGCTTTAGTTATTAAAGGTGTTTCTTTGTTTTTTCTTTGTATTTTACAGTATTGAGACACAATACATTGAGCTCATGGAAAATGTAGTCCTTGGTCACTCACGTACATGAACTACAAACAAAGGAGCTATTGATCCACACCCTCAAGGAAGTATGACCAGAAATGTTGCCAATTGTTGAGAAAAGGCAAAGGTGTTTCCTTGTGAGGCTGGAAAAACCAGGTTACCTCACAGGTAACAGGACAGGACAGTTCCTGGTCCAGCAAATTAAATACGGTTGTGACTGACCCAGGCTCCAACAGTCCTCCTGCCCACACGAGATCTTCTATGACCATGGTTCGCTTCCTCAGCAGCACACTGTGTGAGTACATGACAATTACCATGACCCTTTCATTAAGAGACAGAAACTGTTTTTTATGTCTGATTTCATGTAGCAGTTGATTTAAGTTGCCACAACTTCCAAGAGGAATGGGTAATCATATATGCAGATACCATGCAGATTTAATTTGCTATTTCATGTAAAGAATTTAATTCCCATTTACTCTGGTGGGTGCTGGGTTTGATTTCCTAGTCTGTTGTTTTCTAATATCTGTGTAAATAAATCCCCTGTTTTCAACTAACAGTTCCTATGTTTCAGTTGTCTCACTGCTTGCAAAGTCTGTGATGTACAAGTCATGTTTGACAGTTTTGACAAATTTGACTGTGATGTTTGTTTGTTTTTTCCAGTGCTGGCAGTAACATGTATGACTTTGACCAAAGGTAAATATCTGAGAGAGAGAGAGAGAGAGAGAGAGAGAGAGAGAGAGAGAGAGAGAGAGAGAGAGAGAGAGAGAGAGAGAGAGAGAGATTACACTCTGAGACATGAAGTCTACAATTTGTACTGTTCTTTTTATATCTCATTATTTTTGTAGTTTCCACAGAGACTGTCGTCACCTGTGACAATGGCGGCAATGTCCAGCGCCTGAGCTGTGGTATGAACTTTATAAATCTTTATCGAATACATTTATTCTATGCAGTACACAACCAAATATTTCAGTACCTACATGCTCATTCTGTGTATGATGTATCACCATGAAAGACATAGATCAAAAAATGCATGTAAGTCCAGTTCTCTAAAACCTGACAGAGATGAGACATTCTAAAGACAAATACCTAATTGCTGTGGCACTAAATCACAATATACAGTCATTAATATAACTTGACACTTTTCTCTTCTTAAACAGATCAGGGCGTGATCAGTGTGCAGGCAGCCCTGTACGGACGTCTGAACAGTCAGACCTGCAGTGAAGGGAGACCTAGTAATCAGGTCACCGACACCAATTGCTCTCAGAGCGGCACTGTGAATATCATCAGGAGGAGGTAGCCACACCTTCACCGTCAAATAACATGACGGTGTATTTGCAAAATGTATTTGCAGCAGAGAACAATCAGGGAGAGGGGGGAACAACAGATTTTGGTTTGGGCTGAATAATAATAATAATAATAATAATAATAATAATAAAAGATTTATAGTAGATAGTTAGATTAATGATGGGTTTTTTTTACTACCAAAATACACCTCTCTCTTAGTTGTGCATAGGCTACTGTTATTTATTTCAGTTTGGATTTCTTGTTTTTATACCTCCAATCAATTTACTACAACTTTCATTTAACAACCAGCTTCAAGTCCTAAAACTGATCCAAAACTGTGCAATGACAAAATAGATGTTATTTTCAAATGAACAAAATATTGACACTCTTACTGTCTTCTCTAAAGGTGTGACGGCAAGAGGGTGTGTGAGTTCAACACGATGGATGTTCGTGCCACTGATCCCTGCCGTGGTATATACAAATATGTGGAGACAGACTACACCTGCGTCCCAGCAAGTCAGTCACACACCTGGAAAAAAAAAATCCATACTCATCAGATCCACCAACAAGTTAAATTCTGTGTCTAATGACGTTTCATGCTCCTTTAACAGTCAAAGTCACTGCATGTGAGGGCTCTACCGCCAATTTGTTCTGTGGTAAGATTCATTTTCTTTTGTTGCATTTATAGTGGATTACTATGATAAACAAAAGCATATTTTAATCAAATTTTTGCTGAGTCAAGGAAAATCGTACATCTGGTGTCATGTTATATCAATGCTTGTGTTCACAAGGGAAAATAACATAAAACAATACTAAAATACAGTATATCCACATAAGAAGCAATAGACATGGCAATAGAATTTGAACATTATTCAAAGTGAAGAAAGAAAGAAAGAAAGAAAGAAAGAAAGAAAGAAAGAAAGAAAGAAAGAAAGAAAGAAAGAAAGAAAGAAAGAAAGAAAGAAAAAAGAAAGAAAGAAAGAAAGTGAATTAATTAGAAAAAAAGAATTAAATAAAACATTTAGCAGTGTGTGAAACCAGGTTGTAACTTAATTTCTATGTGTCAGATGTGCAATAGAGAATTTTAATCATAATGTTGGCATATGTCCTCTAAGACATCTCTCAAGCAAAGGTTCTGGATAAGTGTTAATGATTTTAGAGACATTTTTAAAGGTGGCATACCAAAAAAAAACAGGTTTAACAAAAGCATCTATTTTCTGATGCCTTTCCCTGATCAGATGAGGGCCAAGTGATATCTGTCCTTGGAGCTTATTACGGACGCAGTGACCAGACCACCTGTTCCTACAGACGGCCCGTCGGTCAGATTCGAAATACTCTCTGCTTCCACCCCACTAGCAAAGTTGCTAACAGGTACTGTTACTATTTCGTCCCTTTTTTGTATGATGTTTGTAAGTGAAGAAATTACAAGTTATGTTATGTTCATGAACGATAAATCTGATTCTGATTAAGGGACTCCAAATTCAAACTACACATAGTACTGTATCTTACATGTTTGTGTGTGAAGTCAGTTTTTACTCATGATAACCCTGCATCCACAGCTGCAATGGGAGAAACACCTGCAGCATCAGAGCAAGCAACTCAGTGTTTGGAGACCCCTGTGGTGGCACTTACAAGTACCTGGAGATGTCGTATGTGTGCCTTTGTAAGTATCTTAAAGGCCTGTTGTAAACTGTGGTCTAATTGTACAAAGGACAAACACCAGAAAACAAGATGTTCAAGTGGAGAAATAATTTCAGTCACTTGTTTCTTTGCAGATCCTCTGGTTGCTCCGGACACTCCACATCCGCCTGAGTAAATGGACACTACAGTCCTATCACAATAAACATGGACAGAATAAAAGATAAATGCCAGTTGTGATTATGTCCATCTTTAGGTTTTTGTTTTCATTTTAATCAATGTAAATCATGTCACTGCATTGTGTATTTGTTGTGTGCTACAGAGCCGCCCTGAACAAATCAAATTCCATATTAAGATGTAAATGGACACATCTGATACAAGACCCAACAACCATCATCAATTTTGTGAGAGTGAAACATGAGCTAAAGATGAAGCAGAAACGACCATTGTTACTGAAATCACTGTCTGCCCATATGATTACAATAAACTCAATTTTCAAAGCACTGATGTGTCAAGAAATTATTTTATACATTGACACACTACATGCTCCACATGTACAAAATCGTCTGAAACAACTTGTTGACTTGTGAACGAGGATACGATACAATCTCAAACCTGGCCATAAAAACAGCAGAATCAACAGTCTGGATGTGTTAAATTGAGCAGAAAAATCAAGCTAAATGAATCTTTCATTGATTTCTAAACCTTCAGAGGCAGACCCTCGATCAGTCCATGTGTTTTTTGTTTTTACCTTGGATACTTTTCATCAAAATTATATAAAAGTCAGTAGTAGATGAAACAAAGTGGGCAGAAAATATGGCAATTTTCAGAGGAGATCCAGTAGGGAGACTGGAGGATCATGTAGGATACTGCATCATTAAATAAATCACCCACAAAATATTTTGGGCCGTAATTAGACTGAACTTTTCTTCATTTTACAGATGAAATAACTCATCAGTTTTCTGAGGTTAGGAAGCAGGGACACCCTGCTGTCAACAGAGCCATGAAGCATAACTGAGAAGGACACAGTGAGATGTCCCATCACCTCCCAGACCTACAACTTACTGTATGAAAATTTTTCCCAATACATTACAACTTTCCTTGTGCTTTTCTCTGGTGCCACCCTCTGGTATGAAGGTCAACTATGCAAACTTTCTGATGGCTTTTATGTGAAAATTACCACACTTGCTGGTTCTAACATTGGTCCATGTTGTAATGAACTTAACTGATTTTTTAAAATCAGAGCGACCAGGAAGAGCAGCTTACCACAATTAGAGCATCCATGATGTTCTTGCATGTCTGCAGGCTGGTTGAACTTGTCACCTCCAGGATCAACTCTTCTTTTACTTTTGGTCGTCTTCCTGATCAGCTGATTGTTTGTTTTTTATTTTATTTTGTGATTGACGTAATTTTGGGGGATTTATGCCCTTTTTATAGTCAGAGAGAGACAGAACATGGGGAAACCGAGAGAGGGGAATGACACCGACTGCAGCAAGGACTGTAGTCTCTGTATATGTGGGGCACCTGCTCAGTCCAGTGAGCTACTACATTACGCCCAAGCTGACTGTGATTTTATCATTGCGTTTTTATCACTTCCATCACAAAGAGACTGTGAAGCAACAGTAGGCTGCTAGGGCTGATTGGACTGGAAACAGGCATGTTGTCAGAGAGCGGGCGAGTTGAGGCCCATTGTTCCTTTCCTTTCTATTCAGTGCAGCCGGGAGCTTAGTTGGGGAAACTTATCTGCACACTGTAGCGAGGGAGGAGCTTTTACTTCTAGTGTGACGGCCACGTGAGTTGTAGTGCAATACAGGTTGTGTTGTCAAGTGTATAATTGCAGTGCCTCCAGTAGAGGGTGGTTGTGTGTTATGTTTGTAGTGTGCCTTAAAGGTCCAGTGTGTAATAATGTTAAGTTTAAGTATAAGTTTATTGGCAAAATCTGCATATGAGTGTATTCAACTTGTTTGGTTTTCATTGCTTTATCATTATTCTTTTGTACCTTTCCATGTATAAAAGAATAATGATAAAGCAATGAAAACCAAACAAGTTGAATACACTCATATGCAGATTTTGCCAATAAACTTATACTTAAACTTGTCTTGCTTTAGAGAGTGTCACCATCTTGCGTCGCCGTGTCTGTACAGCAACCCAAATGGAAAATCCAACCAGCCAGAGAACACGTTTCACAAGTGTCGCGTTCATAAATAAACCAACAAAAAAGAAGGCGGAAGGAAAGAAGAAGGGGGAAACAGCAGACATATCATAAAATGTTTTAGATCTTCACCTCATCGCTCCATGCTCCTGAAATACTCCCAGTTGTCTCAGTCGTGGGAAACAAGTTTTCTTGTCCACGGAGGCCACCGTCGCTTTTCTGACAGGAGGGGTGAGTGCAAGCGAGCTTGTAGTGATTTCGCCCCTAAGTCCTTTTAATGAACTGTATTTTTCTACTGTAATAAAGATTATTGCATTGCTGTAATCTCTCTTCTCTTTGTGATTATTGGATGGCTCTGACTTGGTGACTCTGAGTTCACCACCTTGGTTGAACCAACATCTCATTACAGTAGATTCCATCTGCATGTGTGGCAGAGACCAAAAACAAAAAAAAGTTGAATTTTAATTCTCTCTAACTTTTCATGAGTCGCCCATTGCAGGATGGGAAAAGAACATTTTCAACGCTGGTTTTCAAATGTTATTCTGAAATTTCACCATTGAGCTGAGTAACATTTGCTCTTTTATTTCATTCTGTTAGGCTATTTTTATTTGTGTGTAGAAGCCTGTTTTACTTGTCAGTCATAGGATAACCTGCACACCTGCAGTGCAGTAAGATTAGATTTTACTTTTATTTGCATAGCACTTGACCTTCACTATATTGCTCCTTTGGCCACTGACCTCCAAATGTTGTTTTATCTCTTCTTCTTCTTCTTCTTCTTCTTCTTCTTCTTCTTCTTCTTCTTCTTCTTCTTCTTCTTCTTCTTCTTCTTCTTCTTCTTCCAGATGAAGGGCTGATTATAAAACTCTATTGTCCTCCTGATAGGAGCACCACAACCAGACCACGTGCATTTACCAGCCTGGCCTCCCCAACAGATCCAAAATACAGTATACTGCATGAACCCCACCAGCAAAGTCGCTGAAAGGTAGCTACAGACACACACACTTCGCCAGTCTGTGGCTCAGGTTAAGGTCAAAATCAGCAAGTCATTCTATTAACAGCCAAAAAGCAGCAGTTTAATACAGATTTAAAACTGCAGACTTGTGATGACGTCCACTTAAAGCCTGTACTCACTTATGTGACACACACACACACACACACACACACACACACACACACACTCAACTCATGTCACCCTACGTCCACAGCTGCAATGGGAAAAACAGCTGCACCATCAAAGCGAGCAATGCAGTGTTTGGAGACCCCTGTGCGAGCATTGCCACTTACAAGTATACCTGGAAGTGTCGTACAGTTGTGAATGTAAGTAACCCACATTATAGATTAGATAAGATTAGATAGGACTACATTCATGCTGAAAGACATTCTTACACCAGCTTGCTCCAAAAGGAAATGTTCAAAGAAAGTCAAAAACAAAGATAATTACATACGAACCCTAACCCTTCAGTCAGTCATTTCGTGTCAACAGGAAAACATGCATGTTTCGACACAACATCTTCTGCTATGACTCACTGTCCATCAGAAGAGACACTGAATCAGCCACATGTGTCTTGCTTGTCTGTTTAAGTGAGGTGTGAACAATAGTAATAGCTTCCTGAACCAGATGGAGGATCAGCAGTGAATGGCAGTGTTGACAGGTCTTAGAGGAAGTCCAGAGACAAAACAATAGGTTCTTTACAGTTTCCTTAGAACCACACCAATCAGACCTATTGTGTGTGTATACTGTATATTGTGTTGGTTTCTATCAGAACCAGCATTAACTTCTTCAGCTATTTGAGCAACAGTAGCTAGTCTGTTGGATCAGACCACACGGGGCAGCCTTCACTCCCCACGTGAATCATGACCCTGTTGCTGGTTCATCACTCTTCCTTCCTTCGACCACTTTTGATAGATACTTACCATTGCAGGCCGGGTAACAGACCTGTATCAGGAATGGATTTTATGTGGCACTAGTGGTGGATTTGTGGTGCATGTGATCTCACAGTGATGGCCTTATTCTTTGTGGCACGTATACCTGTGTGCATAATGTTCTGAGGCCTCTCTCTACTTAGAAACTTGTAAGTTGAATGTCTTGTTATCTTGTGATTAGTCTCCTTCTGCTCTTCTTCGTGGCAGTCGTGTGGTGTGACGTGGGCTGGAGTGGTCTTTGGTCGGACTGGAAAGCAGCAACAGCTGAGCAGCCGCAGCAGCAGCGCCTTGTAGCCACTAGAGTTGCGCCGGCAAAATAGAGCCCACAGAGTTGAGTGCAGCAGTCATCAGCAGCACAGTATGAGGCGCCAGCAGCTGTAGTACAGCCACACAGTCAGTGTGTCAGCTGACCAGTCGGATCCAGCCTGCCAGCCTGGTGACAGTGACGCCCGGCCACTCACCACAGTATCCACACCTTCAGCCATCTCCCCTTTAGTCTCTTTGAATTAATTATTAACTGCCCCTGGGTTCAATTGACTTTTTACATATTTATGGATAGGAGTAACGAAGGACTCATTTAAATCCTATTTCTGTCTTGTTGTCTTGGCCACTACCCACTTTGAGATGCTGTGACCCAGTCGTCTAGCACATCACTATTTGGCCCTTGTCAAACTAGCTCAAATCCTTACACTTGTCCTTATTTTTCCTTCTTCAAATACATAAACTTTGAGGATACAATGTTCACCTTCTGCCAGATATTTCCCACCAACTAACAGGTGCCACGATGAAGTGTTATTCATTGGTTACAATGTAATGCCTGAGCAGTATACAGTATGTGGTCAATTAGAGCACATAGTTGTAACAGGAGCAGCAGTGAATGTCAGATGCAAAATATTCACTGCTTCTCTGGAAAAGTGAAAACTGAAAGTCTGCAATTTGCAGTTTGCAATGTGACTGGCAGTGTTGGCAGATCTTAAAGGAAATCCAGAGACAAAAACTAAGATGGCATTGTTGACAATTTCCTAAGAACAATTATGTGTTCAAATAAAGAACATAGTTGTAAAACAAGATCAACATGAGCAGCAGTGATCTCAAATGCTAAATATTTTTTATCTGCTCCTAGGGCTAACATGTTAAATATTAATCCCTATCATTTTTTCTAGTTATTTTTTGGAGATTGTTACATTTTGATTCTGGGGGATCTTTTCTGTTGGATTTAGTGATATTATTTGTGGGTGAAATTCAGATGTGTTTTGGCCTCACATCCTACTATCCTTCACAAACATCCAAGGGTATGATGTCCACAGAAAAGTAAAATTCACAAAATAAAGTCAGCTACATAAAATAATATTACGAAAGCTTCTGGGCTCATGAATTGTAATAATAATAACTCAGATTTATATCTAGTGCCTTTCAGGACACCCAAGGACGCTTGGAATTGTAGGCTACTGTTTTTTGCAATAAGAATTACAAATCTGAACTCATCTCAGACGGGAGAGACGCCAGGGTGCCAAACCGGAGCAAAACAGTTCCTCTTAATATGTATGCTAGGTTGTTGAATGGTACAGTAATCCTACTATGGATTGGGCTATATTATGTTTATGTTTGTATTGTTTTTATTCAGTTATGCCTCTGAATCTATATGTACTTTGTAAACTCTCTTTAGCAAGGAGAAAAAAAAACAGTTCCTCTTAAGGAACAGTACCAAAGATGAGCATCATCAGACACAGCACCATGACAACAGGCCAGTCACAGGTGTATTTGTTGTTGCAATCCAACGGCACCATGAATTAGCTATGCACAGTAGGAACTCTTACTTCATCACTGGTGTGGGTTAATAAGAACTGATAATCTCAATGGAACTAGTAGTTCATGCTCAAGGTAAGGGATTGGCTGCTGCTGTGGATACTACAACAAAGATGAGTCTTGACATTCCAGGATTAACGGAGCGAAACGTTGGTGATTGGTGGTTCCTGGCTGATGACCCTGCAGCTGACCGGTGAACACCGGAGGAGGTGCGACCGGCAGCAATGACTAGCAAGTGATTCCATCTCCCTGTAATCACTCACTACTATGTTTATTTATTTATTTTATTTTTATTAATTGCCTTATAATTAGTGTTCTTAAGGAAGTGGGATACTTATGTTAGTTGTTGTACAGGGAGTTGTGTGTTGAGTGTTCGCTTTAGTGTTCGTGTGTCTTTGTGTTTTGTCTCTTTGGATGTGCTGAGTTCTCAGGGTCAATGTAGTTATTGGTCATTCGTGCTTATGAACAATGGGTCTAATACGTCAAGAATCAGCTTCCTCGAGGAAGGAAACATCAGAAATATGGCCAGTTATTAGGAAAGGGCATGGCTTAGGTGTTTCTTTGTCTGACTGGAAAAACCAGGTTGTATTGGAAGTTTCAGACTGAAGACAGTTCCTGGTCCAGTAGAATAAATACAGGTGTGACTGACCTGCAGGCTCCATCAGTCCTCCTGCTCACCTGAGACGAGATCTTCCATGACCATGCTTCGCTTCGGCCTCAGCAGCGCACTGTGTGAGTATATGACAATTACCATTTCTTCTGCCATGTTTTTTTTTTAAGTTTTTTTTTTTTTTGGCGTTTTATGCCTTTATTTGATAGATTAGTAGAGATCGACAGGAAATGGGGAGGCAGAGAGAGGGGAATGACATGCAGGAAAGGTCTCAGCAGCGCACTGTGTGAGTATTTCTTCTGCCATGTTTGAGAGACACAGACCGTTATTATGTCCGATTACATTTAGCAGTTGATTCAAGTTGGTGCAACAACCCCAACATCTGTACAAGCTTCCTTTTGGCCACAACTTCCAAGAGGAATGGGTAATCATTGCAGATAACATGCTGATTTAATTTGCTGTTTCATTCACTCTGTGGGGTGGCATGGTGCTGGGTGCTGGGTTTGTTAGTCTGTTGTTTTCTAAAATCTGTATAAATAAATCCCCTGTTTTCAAATAACAGTTCCCATTTTTCAGTTGTCTCACTCCTTGCAAAGTCTGTGATGTACAAGTCATGTTTGACAGTTTTGTCAATGTTGACAGTGACGTTTGTTTATTTTTTCCAGTGCTGGCAGTAACATGTATGCTTTTGACCAAAGGTAAATATCTGAGAGAGTTTTGTATATAGGCATACTGTATAGATATTACACTCTGAGCAATGGAGTGTGTGTGCATGTGTGAGTGTGTGTGTGTGTATACTGTACTACACTCTGAGATATGGAGTCTATAATTTGTACTTTTCCTTTTATATCTCTTTATTTTTGTAGTTTCCACAGAGACGGCCATCACCTGTGACAATGGCAGCAACGTGCGCCTGAGCTGTGGTATGAACTTTATAAATCTTTATCGAATACATTTATTCTATGCACCAAGGAGCCTTCACAACCAAAGATTTCAGTATCCCTACCTACATGCTCATTATGTTTATGATGTGTGTGTTAATTTGCACTAGGCTACATCTGCATCCTCAAATGTGTATACAAGTGTACCCCGGCTGGTATCACTAATTAACCACAAAGCCATAAGCTAGACCAAAGAAATTGATCAAATAAAATAAAGTGGAATAAAAAGAACAAACATTTCATTAGAACATTTTTGAATTAATGTCCTCAACAGTGGCTGTCCCTAATGATCCTGACCCACTGAATACAAATAGGCTATCTATCTATCATATCATGATAAATGATAAAATGAAAGCTTTAAAATATTGGGGGTGGGGTGTTCCTACATGTTCTGAGAAGACAATGATGTTAATGACAGAGACTGTCGTGGTTAGTCTCAGGTCTTTCTGTTTTATTTTGAAGTTCCAGTAGAATATACAGTAGCCTAACTTGACACTTTTCTCTCCTTCAACAGATCAGGGGGTGATCAGTGTGCAGGCAGCTCTGTACGGACGTCTGAACAGTGAGACCTGCAGTGAAGGGAGACCTAGGAATCAGGTCACCGACACCAATTGTTCTCAGAAGGGCACTGTGAATGTCATCAGGAGGAGGTAGCCACACCTTCACACAGTCACTGGATTGAGTAAAATGATTTATTAAAATGTACAGTATTTGCAGCACGGGACAATCAGTAGAATTTTGAGTTTCTTCTAACCCCTTCTTTTTTTTTGCATTATTTGTTGAATGATATGGATGGCCACCATCTAAAACTGTGAAGATGAGATCATTAAGGCTGAAATAATCATTTGATGATCAGCCTCATCATTTTAAAACTGCTAATGTTAGTTAATTAGTTACTTTACTTTATTAAGGTAAAGAGTTTTTCAATTAGCATGCAGCTAATGTACTTAAATTGACATGGCCTATTATATTTCATCTTCAACACTTCACATGTTAACATGAAAGCACTTCATATTAACATGCTATATAGCACGACTCTTAGCTCTCCGGATGTTGGACAATAGCATGCATGCTAGCATCATGATCAATCTCAAACTGTGTTTACTGTTGAACAGCTGAAATCATTTTCATCCATGCAGTCCATTTTGTCTCATTTGTTGTAATTTCACTAGGGTAATAGGCCTTATAGGCTACAACAGCACTGCTTGATAATTTATGTTATAGTCTCAGCTCTATTGTTGATTTGACCAAAGCATTCAACACAGCTGGTCACTAATTGGGTAACCATTCTTTTTTAGGCTTCAGCAACAATAGTTGTGTATGGTTTCAGTGTGCTGACATACCACCCTCCCATCTCACCATCACAAAAGGAGGTTCAAGGCTCTGTTATTGGACTAGTGTTATCCTCAGTTTACGTAAAGGATAGGCTTTACCTCTTTATTACATAGTTGTGCATACTGTTATTTATTCCACTGTAGATTATTTTAAACCACCACTCAACTTTCATTCAACGATCCTAAAGACCAGCTTCAAGTCCCAAAACTGGTCCAAACCTGTGCAAAGACTTTCAAATGCACAAAATACACTCTTACTGTCTTCTCTAAAGGTGTGACGGCAAGAAGGTGTGTGAGTTCAAGACGTTGGATGTTCGTGCCCCTGATCCCTGCCGTGGCATATACAAATATGTGGAGACAGACTACACCTGCGTCCCAGCAAGTCAGTCACACACCTGGAAAAAAAATCCATACTCATCAGATCCACTAACAAGTTAAATTCTGTGTCTAATGACGTTTCATGCTCCTTTAACAGTCAAAGTCACTGCATGTGAGGGCTCTACCGCCAATTTGTTCTGTGGTAAGATGAATTGTTTTCTTTTTTGCATTTATAGTAAATTTAATGTGATAAACAAAAGCATATTTTAATCAAATATATTTTGCTGAGTCAAGGAAAATCATACATCTGGTGTCATGTTATATCAATGCTTGTGTTCACAAGGGAAAATGATAAGAGGTAAGGTAATAAGAGAGGATCTGCTGTTGGGATGTATTTTCAGGGACACCAACAACAATAAGCAAAGGTTCTGGATAAGTGTTAATGATTTTAGAGACATTTTTAAAGGTGGCATACCAAAAAAAAAGGTTTAACAAAAGCATCTATTTTCTGATGCCTTTCCCTGATCAGATGAGGGCCAAGTGATATCTGTCCTTGGAGCTTATTACGGACGCAGTGATCAGACCACCTGTTCCTACAGACGGCCCTTCCGTCAGATTCGAAATACTCTCTGCTTCCACCCCACTAGCAAAGTTGCTAACAGGTACTGTTACTATTTCCTCCCTTTTTTGTATGATGTTTATAAGTGAAGAAATTACAAGTTGTGTTAAAAATGTTCATGTTAATGAATGATAAATGTTTTGTATGGCAATAAATCTGATTCTGATTAAGGAACTCACCAAATTCAAACTACACATAGTACTGTATCTTACATGTTTGTGTGTGAAGTCAGTTTTTACTCATGATAACCCTGCATCCACAGCTGCAATGGGAGAAACACCTGCAGCATCAGAGCAAGCAACTCAGTGTTTGGAAACCCCTGTCGTCGCACTTACAAGTACCTGGAGATGTCGTATGTGTGCCTTTGTAAGTATCTTAAAGGCCTGTTGTAAACTGTGGTCTAATTGTACAAAGGACAAACACCAGAAAACAAGATGTTCAAGTGGAGAAATAATTTCAGTCACTTGTTCCTTTGCAGATCCTCTGGTTGCTCCGGACACTCCACATCCGCCTGAGTAAACGGACCATACAGTCCTATCACAATAACAATGTTTTCATTTTCATTTTGATCAAGATAAAATTTGTCACTGCATTGTGTACTGTTAGCACCATAATGTGAATTACGTAAAGATGAAGCAGAAATGACAATTCTCACTGACAACCCATATGATTACAATAAAGTCAGTCTTAAAAATACTGATGTGTCAAAAATTATTTTATACATTGACATGCTACATGCTCCACGTGTACAGAATCAACTGGAACAACCTGTTGATTGATGAACCTGGAGAATAAACAGACCATTGGATATGATACCTGGCCATAAACACAACTGAATGAACTGTCTGGATGTGGATTGAGCAGAAAAATCAAACTAAATTCAAAGACAGACCATAGATCAGTCCATGTGATGAACATTCTGGCCAAGAGAAGCTCAAGCTGACAGGACACACAGTGTGTGTGACACATGAAATACAATGAATACAAACAAGTCAAGTTTATTGAGTGTCATGTACACATTATTTGCTTCTGCTTAAAGGGAAAATGCCAGAGCCTTAAGTTAATAAATTCAGTAGAACTTCATGTGATACAGATTAGTGATCAGTCCCAACTCCAAGTTAAAACAAATTGAGGCTGTAAATTATACAAAAATAAGAATATAATGCACAGTATGTCATGTTGACCTTGCTTTAATGTAAGTGTTATGTGCATGTTGTTATCAATGGGCAGGTTTATACCTATATTATGTTGTTGTTTTTCTATTGTCCCACACTCTGTAGATCTTGTTAATAACTTAAAGTGTTATGTGAGTGAGTGGAAACACTGTTGGTTACCACGACTGACTACCATACCACTGTCAGACTGCTGGTGTCTTGAGAGAGGTCTGTCTTTGATGGGTAGACGACCTTCAGGTTCCCGTCCTGGTCGATGGTTCGGACCTGCTGGATGATCAGTTCACTGGAGGTCTCGCCGCTGGACGCCGGCTCTTGTGGACCGCTCCCTTCCCCGTCTGACCCCGCCTCCTCCTGATGCTCTGCTGTGAACTTGTTTAACTCAGCCATTTTCTGGGATGAAACAGGAAACAGCATGATTGTTTGGGGTTTGTTTTTTCTGCATATTTGGGATGGATTTTCTCCTGTATTTTTTATTTTTATTTTTTACAATGGATATATTTCATCTAAAAAAAAAATCAGTAGTAGATGAAACAAAATGGGCAGAAAATATGGAAATTTCCAACGGAGATTTAGAGATAGGATATTGCATTATTTATAAATCACCCAGAAAACATTTTGGGCTATGAGGTGTAATAGTATCTTTTACTTGAATACTATTTATTACTATTTTTCCTTGTTAGTTGCACCACAGTTGCCTGGAATATGACTGAACTTTTCCTCATTTCTCAGTTAAAATAACTCATCAGTTTTCTGAGGTGAGACTGTGTGGAAGAGCCATGAAGCAGCACAGAGAACCTAACAACCTATGAGAAATGTTTCCAATAGGTTTAGATAGGACTCTCTCTCCTTGTGCTTTCCCCTGGCGCCACCCTCTGGTTTGGAGACTATGCAAATTTTCTGATGACTTCCATGTGAAAATGACTTGCTGATACTGACCATATCCTCTGGACTTGGTCCATGTTGTAAATTGACTGTTTTAATCAGAGACAGACCAGGAAGAGCAGCTTACCACAATTAGAGCATCCATGATGTCCTTGCATGTCTGCAGGCTGGTTGAACTTGTCACCTCCAGGAACAACTCTTTGGTCGTCTTCTTGATCTGAAAAATACAATCAGCTGATTGTGAATGACACTCGCCTGGGGGCGCCTGCTCAACCTAGCTACATTACGCCCCAGCTGATTGTGTTTTTATCACTTCTATCACAAAGAGACAGTGAAATAGACTGTGGTTACAGCAAGAAATTTATATGTAATACATAATCTGACATGTGTAACTGGGTTCATGGCTTTTCCAGTCACATAAAAACCAGGTTAAACAATCCCATAGAATGTAAAAAGCTCTCCGATTGGTTGGAGAGTTAATCAGTGGGCGGGCTAAGATCATGGAGTAGCTTATAGGAAAATGAAAAGCAGCTGGAAAACGGAAGGTGGGTGAAAATAAAACAGAAAAATGTCTTTCTGTTAAAATGGATCTGATAAAGGTACTAAAAGGTATTGTTAAACCTCTGTAATGACACCCAGCCCTAATGACAAAACAAATATAAAAGTCTCTGTTTCAGACCCACCTTGGTTTTCTCACTGTTGGTAATAGGTGGGAATGAGATGACATGGCCCTCAGCGTCCAATAGGCAGGGATACATCGACTTTCCTTGCAAGAGCTGCAGGTATCTGTGAACAATGACACAGTTGACACACTAAAGGGCAGAGACGACTGTACAAAGAAGCTCTTTGGGAAGGCAACATTTCCACACCAGGTGATGCTCTTGTGATAAACTTGAAACACTGATTTGTTGGTGTCTTTCGATGTAAACAACACAGAATGCCTCTATTGTTATATTTCTAAAATTCTGTTCCAATATCACATAAGTGTTATGTCTATTTCTAATGTACTTTGTTCATGTCTCTGTAACGTAAAGCAGTTCACATAGACTTGTGTTTGAATGGTGCTTTGTACTGGGGATATGTTCAGTTAGAAAAGCCATCTAGAACTCAACCTTTTAACCACGGCTTGAAAAAAAAAAAGCATTAGTAATGTTTTTATAGGTGGATGTGAGATAATTTGTCTTTAGTGTGTTGTACTAACTTGTGGAGGCCAGTTACATTCTGCCTTTTCTTCTGCTTCCTCAGCTCTTCAGCCTCCAGGTGAAGGAGTCGTATCAGCTCCACCGCTGTCATCTCCTTTCTACCTAGTGGAACAATCTAGTGGATGTGATGGAGACAAAACCACACAGCAACCAAGACAAAAGCCCGATGATTAGTTCACTCAGTAATAATATATGTATAGCATAGCATCCGTTTAATATTGTGCTCTTATCTGCTATATTATATGTAACGCATTACACACAGCCTTTTCTGACTGTCAATTAAAGTCTGGTGACTTGTTTATTTTATTTGAAAGATTCTTGAGGCAATAACCTTCAGCTGGGTCGGTGATTTGACGTCGTACACCAGTGGTCCTTTGAGAAGCTGCACATCATGAGTTGCGATGGTCGCCGTCGTCCTTTTACCACACAAATCATCATGGAGCTTTGTCTGGAAAAAAAAAGAACAAGAAGAAGAAGAAGTGAAGGGAAGTGTATTTGGCTCACATGTGGTTGCGTTTCCGTTCATGTGGTCTGATGTTTGCCACCGTACCTGAGCCATGAGGAACCGTTTGAGGGCATTCCCAGACTTTAGGTTCATGCCTCTGACCACGCAGCACACCAAGTATGGTCGAACATCCTTCACCTCTGCAGTCACTTTCACTGTTAGTGCCGTGGGGGCTTCTGACACGTGGAGGACCCTGACTACCATCTTGTTCAGTTCCTCCACCTCATCCTGTTCCTCTGTTGCATTCTCTTTCTTCTTTCTCTGTTGCTGCTTTTTCCTCTTGTCTGCGTTACGTCCACCGCCGCCGTCACCTCCGTCCTCTCCCTGCCGTCCTTTTCCTTTTCCTCTGAGGTACTCCAGGATCGACTTTGTCTGGCAGCTGTTCACCATCTTTTCCAGACGCTTGTCGTGCAGCTTGTTGCCTTTGAAGTTGATCTCCTTCAGCTTGGGGCAGTCGCTCAGGTCCGGGGGGATCTCATTTAGCTTGTTGCAGGAGAGATCCAGCACCTGGAAAGAAACAAATCATTCATACAACAAACAGCAGTGTTAAGATCATACATGTACAAGACCAGACCATATTCACACAGTAGTCTACCTAGAGCCCCCAGTCAATCTAGTAGGCATGATTCCTACTGTGAGAAGAGGAGATCCAAAATGGAGAACCCGCAACCCTTCAACTGTGAGGCAACAGTGCTAACCACCAATGGTCTCAATGTACAGTGTACTACTTCCTGAACTTAAAGCAGAAGTAAGTGATATATTTGTGTTAATATAAGTCTTAAATAGTTATATCTTCCGACAGCAATCACTTACATAGAGTGTTTGGACCAAAACACGGGTCTGTCAGTCACTCTGCTCTGCTCTGAGCCGAGGAGAAAACATTTATCGTATCCTACAGTTTTTATCCAATGAGGAGAGAGAACGAGAGTTACAGTTGTAACTACGGTTCTATGAGTCCCGGATGACCGCCAGAGGCGGTGCTTTAAGCACTGGATAACTCCGCCCGCGCTAGCGCATGTCGAGTACGAATAACAACAATGTCACGTGTGACCCCTGCATGACCCCCGGAAGGCTATATCTTCCGGTGTCAGCAGGTAATCAGCTCCCAAAATCTGCGAACGCGCAAGGATTCTGAGTGACAGGACGCTCTGGCGGTCATCCGGGACTCATAGAACCGTAGTTACAACTGTAACTCTCGTTCTATTTCGTCCCTGCTGACCGCCAGAGGCGGTGCTTTAAGCACTGGATGACATATACCAACAGTGTCATGAAGAATCCCACAACCCACCTTACTGATGAGAGGTCGGAGGCTCAGGGCAAAGGACCACGCCCAACGGGTGGGGAGCAGCAACATTAAGCCGGTAAAACCTATGGAAAGTACCCGGCGATGACCAAGAGGCTGCAGTACAGATGTCATCCAGGGGTACACCCCTCAGGGCAGCCCAGGATGTGGAGACACCGCGTGTTGAGTGGCATCTGACCCCAGCCGGCAATGCTCGACCGTCGACCCTGTAAGCACAAGAGATGGTGTCCACAATCCAATGAGAAAGGCGTTGTTTGGAGAGGGCACAACCCCTGGTATGACCCCCATAACACACAAACAACTGCTCCGTCTGCCGTACGTGTGCAGTGGCAGCGACATAGGCCGCCAGGGCCCGCACAGGACACAAAACACGCAAGTCATCATCAGCCGCTGGGGGATCAAACCGAGCCAGGTGAATCGGGCGGTTGACATGGCCACGGGGCAAGGTCTTCGGCAGAAACGCAACATTAGGCCACAGGGTCACCCCTGAACCCTCAGGCGCCCAACGCAGGCAGGACTCGCTGACAGACAAAGCATGCAACTCCCCCACCCGCTTTGCTGAGGTGATGGCTAGAAGAAAGGCTGTCTTCAATGACAGCCACTTGAGGTCAGCCTGGGCGAGAGGTTCAAAGGGCGAAGAAGCCAGAGCCTTCAGCACCAGGGAGAGGTCCCATGCAGGAACCCTGGGGGACACAGGGGGCCGCAGCCTCAATGCCCCCCGCAGAAACAGAGACACCAACCGCTGGCACCCTACGGTAGCATTGTCCACCAGATTGTGCCGCCCTGAAATGGCAGCCACATACACCTTCAAAGTAGAAGGTGCACGACCGTCGTCCAGGAGAGACTGAAGAAAGTCCAGAACGGTGGCCACCGGACAAGAGACAGGATCTGCCCCCCTGTCAGCACACCAGGCAGAGAACCTCCTCCACTTGCACTCATACTGAAGTCGGGTGGATGAAGCACGAGCATGCAAGATGGTCTGTCGGACAGGCTCGGTGCAACCGGTCAGAAGTGCGTCGGGCCCTGCAGCGGCCAAGCCCACAGCTGTAGACGGCAGGGGTCGGGGTGCCAAACCTGACCCCCTAGCTGTGACAGGAGATCCTTCCTCCCTGGGAGACGCCACGGCGAGCTGCAGCAGAGCTTCCGCAGCAGTGGAAACCAAGGTCTCCCTGGCCAGAACGGGGCCACCAGGAGGAGGCGATGGCCCCGATGAAGGACCCGCTGCAGTGTCGGGAAGATCAGAGGCAGCGGTGGAAAGGCGTACAGGAAAACACTGGGCCACTCGTGCCCCAAGGCGTCCTGGCCCAGGGGACTGTCCTCCTCCATCCAGGAAAACCAAAGGGGACAATGGGTCGACTCCCTCGAGGCGAAAAGATCCACCTCCGCCCTGCCGAACACGCCCCAGAGCAGGTTGACCACCTCTGGGTGTAGCCTCCACTCCCCCGGCAGGGGCTTGTGCCGAGAAAGGAAGTCCGCCACCTGATTCCGGTCCCCTGGAAGCCACATTGCCCGTAAGCTCGACAGATGGGCGTGGCCCATGTCAACAGGCGCTGGGACATCCGGAGCAGCTGCGCGACTTGGTGCCCCCCTGGTGGTTTATCTGGGAGACCACTGCCTTGTTGTCTGACCGGACGAGCACATGTTTGCCCTGCAGGTGCGGCAAAAAATGCCTGAGAGCCAGGTGGACAGCCCGCAGCTCCAACACATTGATATGCCGCGTGCGGTCCCGAAGAGACCACCGCCCCTGGGCTGACCTGCCACGCCAAACTGCCCCCCATCCCAACTGGGACGCGTCTGTCGCCACTGTCTCCCGGAAGGAAGGTAGAACCCCCAGAGGTGCACCCCCCAGTAGAAACGCCCTGTCCCGCCATGGCGCCAGGGCGTGGACACAGACCCGAGACACCCTGAGCAGCCTGCGCTTGTGGAGTCTCGGGTCCAGATGGAAGCTGTTCAGCCACATCTGAAGTGGACGCAACAGCAGCAGACCGGAAGGGATAACAGTTGATGCAGCCGTCAGTTTGCCCAGGAGCTGCAGGAACTGAATGAGAGGCAGCCGCCTGCCCCTCTCGAAGGAAGGAAGGAGGCGAAGAATGTCGTCCACCCGTTTCTCCGACAGGTAGGCCTTCATGGTGACTGAGTCCAGAACCAGCCCCAAATAGGCAGCCCGCTGAGTGGGAACCAGACAGCTCTTCGCAACGTTGACCCTGAGGCCCAGCCGAGACACATGTAGCAGTAGACGGTTGGTATCCCGAATCACCTGGGCCCGGGAAGGCGCACACACCAACCAATCGTCCAGATAAGGCAGGACCTTCATGCCCCCTGCCTGCAGAGGCGCCAAAGCCGCAGCAACACAGCGGGTAAACACCCTGGGGGACAGGGAAAGCCCAAAGGGGAGCACCCTGAATTGATAATGGCGGCCCTGGAAGGCAAACCTGAGGAAAGGCTGATGACGTGGAGCGATTGGAACATGGAAGTATGCATCCTTTAAATCGATTGTGGTGAACCACTCGCCGGGGCAGACCACACGCTGAACAATTGTCGTAGTGAGCATATGAAACGGCAGTATTTTCAAATACCTGTTCAGGCCTCTCAGATCCAGGATGGGCCGCAGTCCGCCGTCTTTCTTGCCAACCAGGAAATATGTTGAATAAAACCCCCCGGGATGAAGGAGGGGGTCCACCGGAACAATGGCGCCTTTTTCCAGGAGGGTGGACAGCTCCTGGGCTAAGGCTTGGGCCTTGGCCGGGTCGGCGATTGATGTCATTCTCACCCGGCCAAAGGCAGGGGGCCGGCGTCGGAACTGCAATTCGTACCCCCGGGTCAAGGTGGACACGACCCAGGGGTCCGGACAGCAGGCAGCCCAGTGACTGAGCTGCTGCTGGGAAAAGCATCCGACGGCCGGCCCCGTGGCCCTAGCACCGCTGCCCCCGGGCCCCAAACAAGCCGGAATAATGGCGGTCAGGCTTAGAGGTCTGTTGCTGACGTGGTGAGCGGCGCACGGTGGAGCGAAAATCACCCGTCGGCTTCCTGGTATCCCGACGTGATGGCCGCTGACCAGACTGGGGAGGCATCTGTGGAGGACGTGCAGGGGGAGGGGCAGATGGAAAAGCCCTCGGCCTGGTGGAGGCAGGCGTCCTCTTGTGGAGACCCGCCAGGCGCCTCCTAGTCACGTCAGCCTCAGCCGTGCGGTCCAACGCATCCAGGGCCGCGGAGCCGAACAGTTCGCCAGGCGCTGCCGGCACCCTACTAAGAACCCGCCGAGTTGCCTCCGTCAGGGAAGATTGGGCCAGCCAGACGTGACGGCGAGTATGAACCAACGTGGACATGAGCCGACCCAACTCCCTCGTCTGACAGGCGAAGGTCTGCAGCGAGCCGTCACAGATGTCGCGGACAGAATCATCCACCTGGGCCTCCTGCAGAGAAGTCGAGAGGGCCAGAAGGAAGTGGGATAGGGTGTTCCCAAGACGACCGATGCGTGCTGCTGTGGCATAGGCCCTGCAGACATAATCATCAGTGACCTTACACTGGGCAGAAGGGCACCGGGGTCAGGTTTCATCGCCTCGTCCGGAGACACGATCAGAGCGGCGATTGCCGGCTCCACCGCTGGCATGTGGAGGAGGCCAACTGCTTCAGCACCCTCCATGGCAGCTAAGGCCCGTTCGTCCGACCCTGGCCTGGTGAAGGCAGACGTGTCTGCCCAGCAAGAGTGCAGCTCCTTCAAAAAATCAGGAGAGGGCGGTACGACCGTCTTCGCCGGTGGGGGGTTGCGCCTATAGAAAGCGCTAGGAGCCTTTCCCTCACTCGGCGCGTCAAGCTGCAGGCGTGCCAGGGCAGCCCTGATGATGGCCCCCATAGAGGAGTCCTCGGACCCCCGCCGGGAACCCGAGGCCGACGAATGCGAGGAACCTGCTGCCGACGGAGTCGTCAACGCAGCTTGCTCAAAATCATTGAACTGGCTAGATGAGGCTGCAATGGAAATAGCATCATCCACTGGTAGCGGTGACCCCTGAGTAGCCGCAACCGCAGCCTGTGGCATCCCACCAGCAGGCTGCAGGCTAAGGAGAAGCGCCTTCATCTCCTCCATATCAGATGCCAGACGGTCCACCTTCGAAGAGAGCTGGTCGTCCGCCTTCCTCCGTCGCTTTCCTGCGGGGGCATCACTCCGTGAGGCAGACCTCTTCCGTGCAACATCCCGACAGGAATCTGCCCCCCCGGACTGGAACGCAGGCAGACAGGATAGTGGATCCAGTTGAGCTAACCTGGCCAGCCTTACTGACCTCGGCATGATGCTACAATTAATGCAGGCTTGGTCTGTAATGGCTTCCCGCAGATGATCCACTCCGAGGCAGGACACACACCGGTCATGGCCATCCTCAGGCTCCAGGGACGCCATACAGCCGCCACAAGCATGCTCCATCCGGAACCAGGTGGAGAAATAGTCAAAACACAAAAAAGAGAGAAAGTGTGACGTCGCCGGGACGGAGACGCCAACCCCTCAAAACACAAAACCAAGTTGGGAGAGGGGGCAGGTACGCAACCTTCACCAACAAGGTAAGTAGGCTTAATACAACTGACTTTAGAGGAGGGACTGAACCCTACCTCATGCAACACAGTTGAATCCTTCAATGATACTGTGAACACTAAACAGAGAAACACAAAACACAATTGTTATTAGCATTCAAACAGCACCAACCTGCTAGCAGCACAGCTCTCAGCCGCTGTGTGCAAGGCTGGAAGGTGAGGGCGGAAACGCCGGGACCAAACCAGCCTGCAGGCAACAACATACAACATACAAAATCGCTGGCTACAGCCTCTGGGAGGACGAGCATCAGCCCGTTACTCCCGCCGCGGAGGCACGAGGCTGCACAAAGCCAGCAGCACGCCAGTAATAACTGCACCAGGCCAACTAAATGGCCATGCTATACTTACGTACACCTCGACGCGCGGTCGCGAGAAGAATGAAGGAGCTGATTACCTGCTGACACCGGAAGATATAGCCTTCCGGGGGTCATGCAGGGGTCACACGTGACATTGTTGTTATTCGTACTCGACATGCGCTAGCGCGGGCGGAGTTATCCAGTGCTTAAAGCACCGCCTCTGGCGGTCAGCAGGGACGAAATAGAACGGCATGCAGGGCTGTGTGTGCAGCCAAGGAACGCCGTGAATGTGGCGACGTAGGGACGAGGACTGTTATGTTCAAGGAAACTCGTATTTTTCCGACCGTGAAGTGGTACCAGTTCGATCTGGTACGAGTTCACCGGTCGGAAGTTACGAGTGGCTGTTATAGTGACTTTCACCGGTAAAACAGGTCGGAGAAACACGAGTGGGTTGCCTGGAACGCTACAAAGTCGTAAGTTGTGACTTGAAGCTGTAATTTACGATTTCAAAAGCCTGCCTGGAACGCAGCATTAGCGAAAACGACCGGATCGCTTACTTCTGCTTTAATGCTGCTCCGTTTCCCGTCTTACATTATTGGATGAACTGATTAATCTAGGTGTGTCTGACAGTGTGACTTCTCAGACACACCTGGACTAATCAGTCTGTCCACAGGAAATAAGGAGCAGCATCGTTCAGGAAGTAGAGGAACTTAGTATGTAGAGCCCATTACCTATAGAAAACCATTAAAAAATGGTTTCATGGAAATGACGTAGATCAACTGACTTATTTATCCTTAAGTGACTGGTAACCACAGCAGGGCTGCACTTCAAATGAGCAGATGTCAGATCTCGTCAGCTACAATGAAAGCCTTGCTTCAAAACAAGTGACAGCTCCTCTTCTGTTTGGCTCGCGCAGGGGCACATTTCACAGAGAAAACGCCTCCTCACCTTCAGCGCAGACAGCTTGTGAACATCTCCACTCAGCTCCTGGATGCAGTTGTCCGAGGCCACCAGGCTGCTGAGGAGCTCCAGCCGCTCGGAGTAGAAGTCGGTGGGGAGGCCGGTGATGCGGTTCTTTGAGATGTTGATGGTGGATAGTTTGGTGCACTGGCTCAGTCCCTCGGGCAGCACCTCCAGGCTGTTGCAGCTCACGTTGAGCGTGTTCAATTCCTTCAGCTGGGCGATGCTCCCTGGTAAAACGGTGAGGTTGTTGACCGACAGGTCCAGCACCTTCAGGGACTTCAGGCCGCCGATGACATCGGGGATGGAGACGAGCTTGTTCCTGCACAGGATGAGGCTCTGCAGGTTGGTCAGATGCTGGATGCCCTCGTGGATCTCTGTCAGACTCGGACACTGGCTAACCTCCAGATAATTCAGCAGTGTGAGAGAGTAGATGGACGGGCTGAGCCCCCCAAGAGAGGAAATCCTCTTGTCGACGACGGAACCCTGTAAAACCAGTTCACGTCTCTTCTCCGTCGCTGCTTTCTCAATTTCTGGCCATTTCTCGGTGTCATCCATGCTGTCTGATGCCAGTCTGAGATGCTAACTACTGTACTTCCTGCCTCCTCTTCTTCTTCTGTGGGTTACAATGGAGGCTTGTGAAGTTGCACGATCGCCATCTACCGACTTTATAAATAACTCCTACCAGTCCCCCTACATCCATGCCCTACGCCCTTTCAAAATAAATGATTAGGCTTTGTGGAAGTTTCAACAACTTTGAATAACTACTAGAAACTGAACAAAAACCTGCTTTTTCGGTATCGGGCATCATTGCAAAACGCCTCTCTCTTGCAAGCCGCAGACAGTCCCAAAAAAAAAATGTCGCAACCAAAAACAAAAAAGGTCATACATTCTAATATTTCGTTGGACCGCCTTTAGCTGTGATTACAGAACGCATTTGATGTGACATTATTGTTTCGATAAGCTTCTCCAATGTCACAACATTTATTCCAGAGTTGCATTAATTTTTCAAAGATATTATGAATGGGGTGAAGGTCTGGACTCTGTTGTCACATTGGACCACATCCCGACTATCCTGCATTGGACAGTTCTTAACCCAATTTTAGTCTCACTAATAGTTTCAATGAGAAGACAGGACTATTTAAGAGTCGGTAATAAACTGACAGACAACAGGAGATCAACCATGAATAAATTACAGAAAATTAAATTTCATAACAATCAATTTAATGTGAAAATGTTTCACTCCAAAATCACACTGGAGACATCAGTTCATCCAGTATTTTCCTCTGGACCAAACAAAGTGAATGATTGTGTTTCCTTTGTCTTAATCTAATGAATAGTCTGCTATTTTTTTTATTCAGTAGAACAGAACATGTGTAGTCCATGTAGTATGTGTCTTTGGACTGTGTAACCATGTTTATAACAACTGTCAAAAACCGCTAAAACGACATCAACCAGAATGCATTGCGGCTGACGACAATCGTACCAGTGCGCATGACACTCCAGGTTGTTGTCAGCGGTGGTTATGGAGATGGAATGGAACTACGACTTGTCAACACTACGGTGATATTCGCAGTAAGATATCTTTATAACACGTACAAGAAAACTTTCTTTTACGTTAAACTTTATACAAACAAAAGGTGGAACACAACGTCTGACAGTTGTCAGGATATTTATTGCATTTTAGCCAGTCAGAATACCTTTGCAATAAAGCTAATGTACAACAACTAGCCATGTTGCCTGATTGAGTAGTTAACGGTTAGCTAAGCCCCCCGCCCAATATGGTCAGGTCGACATGAAGGAGCTCTCTGTTCTGCCCCGGGGGGTTGTGTTTGCTGTTCCCAGGATTGTTTATGTTCCGCATAACTGGTCATCTCATACATTTTTAAATACCTTCTGTTCAGTAAACTCACAGCTACTGACATTCAGTTGATACCCACAAACAATGACTAAATTAGGCTACCATTTCACCACATTGCTACCAAACCAGAAGTTGATTGATACAGTTAGGCTTCTTGTTTTGTTGTTGTCGTCGTCGAATAAATGGTATGAAATAAATTAATTGTGTTCTAATCTAACTAATAAAATAGTATTTAATGTATACTTTCAGATTAGACTAGCTAGTTTTGTGCTGTGCTTATTTCCATTACTTTTCATTTATCTGAACTTGTAGACGTTTGTTTATAACGTCGACTCTCCAGGCACCTCGAAAAGGTGCAAGAAAAACCTACATGCATGACATCCTTAAATAAATTTCTTTGCACTTTAAGATATTAAATAACAGTGACAAAAAATTGTTGTCGATGTCAGTGTCCATCAAAGGGATGCCCAGGAAGATAGGATTCATCGTTGTCAACTCGTCAAGTCATGAGGACAACTTCCCTGCAAAGGAGCTCATGGTCCACGCACCCACTGTCAGCGGTTGGCGATCCAGCAGGTAAAAAAACAAACAAGTGCTTTATTTTCAAAAATTAAGTCTGATTAATTTGTAATGTCATAAAAGTCCCTTTCTCTCCAAGAAGCTGAACATTACATGAATGTACTGTAATATTGCAGGCTGTGCTGTTACCCTCAACACCTCACCCTCCAGCTGGTGGAGAGAAGTAGGGTGAGGAAGCTGCAGCTGCTGGCTCACCAGTACCTTATCCCAGCTAAGGTGGAGTTCCACATCGGAGACACCCTCCCTGAAGCCAGCACCCCAGGGTTGCAAGGCCAACTGCGTAGACTCGGGTGGGACTACAGACTTGGCCAGGCTCAGTTTTGACTTAAACGCTATTGTATCATTTTTAAAATAACACACAAAAATAAACAAAGATCATAGTCTGTCTGTCCTGTCTTAAAATGTACAAAAGCCCTTTGGTCTTGCACACTGTGTCACATAAGATAAGTGTACACTGAACACTGTACTCCTACCACAGGTATGTGTCTTTGTCAGACAATGAGAAGACGGGTTTCAAAGCTCGTGAGCTGAAGTCGGTCCACGTAGACGCCATCGGAACACACCTGAGAATAACCTTTCATAGAAATCATGTCAACAGTTACAATCACTACAGTCAGGTACTGTGTTTAATTGTAGTTATGCACCTACATCACTGTTGCACTGTCTGTAACTTACAGTTAGTACAGAAGACTGATCCAGACTGTGTTTTCAGCTTGTAATCTTGGGTTGCAAAAAAAGGATTTAGTTTTTGGTGATGCCCAAACAGGGTTTAAAGATAAACAGAATAAGAAATAAAAAAAACAAAAGGACACCACATGTCATCATGTGTGTAGATAGTCTTTTCTGTTAACAGTCTTAAATAATTGTGATTCAGATCATCTAAAGTCTTTGGCCACTATTAATTCAAAAGGTAGGAGTAGTGATTTTGTATTGATTTCTGTTGCGAGAGACTCTCGGTAGCAGCACTTACTCTGCCATCAGCCTGGTATCTAATAGCAACACTGGTCAGAGCACCACTCAGGTAATACCTCATTCCAGTCATGTGTGAGGACTGTTTTAAAGAGTACTCTGAATGTAGCTGTAAGAGACAGTAGGTGAACATGTTTTAAGGTGATTTGAGAAGATCTACGGTGTGTGCTTTCAGAGACAAAATTGTCAAGCAAAGGAACATGAGTGCTGTATTTGTAGGATTTGTTTTTTTTAAACTCAGGCTGGTGTTAATTTCATATTCTTACCACGAGAAGACCAAAACCAACAAGTTGGTGAATCTGTATGATACTTAACTCCATGTTTTCATGCTAAATATTTAAATCCCGAATGAATCACAAATCAATGGATTTAGAAAGAAAGATTTAGAAATCTCAAGAAATAATTTCTAGGAAAAGTTATGTTCCATAGTACAACAGCACCAAGAGGACAGTTTTGATGGGATTAATTAGTTTAATTAGTTAATTAGCGCAATTCATAGTTGGTTTTGATATTTTTATGAGATAATGGTATAAATGATATAGAACATTAGTTTGTTTTTTCTTAAAACCACAGTGAGATTGTTTCACCGTCCACCACCTCTCAGTACTACTCACCCATTTATCACATGTATGATTTAATTTATTTTCTCCTGCACTCATGTTTGGTTCACTATCCTCTGTTTATGATTTCAGGTTGCTTTGGTTGCCATTAACATTCTGGGAGATTCTCTGGATGGAAATGCTTGTAACACAATTGTAAGTAGGCTCTCTTTTTCCTACATGTATACCCGCTGCTACTTGGCCATGAATGTACACCTACTCAGCAGTAGGTGGTGCTGTCGTACTATGAGTTTGTGAACATTGCTCCGTGGTCTCAGTCCCTCAGAAAGATCTCCGCTGATGTTTTACCTTGACTCTGTCATGTTAAAATGGAAACCAGGTCAACAACACAGGTCAAATTATAATCACATCATTATACATCACTCACATATCCTCATGAATAACAATAATAACATCATAAACTTTTTATTCAACTGTAATTGTTTTCACAATACTGTATTGTGATACAGTGTGATTTGTTACGTTGTTGCGACTGAAAATTATGTCCCAAAAGGAAAACTCTTGATTTTGTTCATCTCACTCAGTTTTTATTCCTTCTTAATAATGGGGCAGACTGACTGACACACTCAGAAAAAAGTACTCTAGGAGTCTGTACTAAAAACTTCAATCAGCCTATGCAGTTTATAAAATTAAAGACTGATACTTGGCACACCCCCCAGCCCTGCCCACCCACTATTGAATATTATATAGTATCCACAAAGTGTGAAAGGCTGTTGTTGGTGAGTTCCTCATTTTCAATGAAAACTATGTTCTGTTTGCACTGAAATTGTTTTGATATGAATATGAACATACATGAGACAATGCAAATATGTTACCACTGTTTTTTAAATTATGAGGAACTTGTAATTTCCTGAGACTAGTATGCCAGAGAGTTGTTGATTCAGCATATAGAGTGTATAAACATAATACGCATTGACATTATCCAACCATGTTTACAGTAGATTTACACATTTACGTGAGTGGTGTGTGTGTCTGTGTGTATGTGTCAGGAATGTAGTAATGAGACACAAAAGGAGGGCAGTATGTAATCACACAGGAGGCCTTTAGTTAGCGGGAGTAATCAGATAGTCCTGCAGACGGACAGCTCCTGGAGGAGAGAGAGAGCCTTAAAACACACACACAGAAACAGAGACATGGAAAGACAAGGACACACACTTGCACAGATTCCAGTGAACAGGCTGCGCATTGTTGCTCCACTAATCCGACTCCGAGCACCTCCATCACAGCGGCGATCTTGCCCTGGAGGGTCGGCGAGATCTTGTTCTTTTATATCTGCTTTATGGATGGAAGTCATGTTTGTCCTGTGGAGGGACACTGTGGCATGGACGAAGAGGGAATGTGTAATTATTTGCTGCTTTAAGGGCTCAGTTTACTTAGGAAAAAGCATCTCGGTGAAGTCTGGTCGAACACATGCTTTTTGTTTTATGTGAGATTTCTTCCTCCTTTTCAAATGTAGTGGAGGTGAATGTGATGTTCTTTGTGGTTCGGCCAAGATTTAAGAAGTTGTTGAAGTGGTCGTAACAAGAAGTAGCTAAAGAATAAGTACATGATGTATGTATGGGCTAATGGCCAAAGAAAACACTTAAGATATGTTTGTGATGACTGAGGGTGATGTGACTTGAACACAAAGTAGTTTTGTGACATTTTGACTCGCTAAAAGCGAAATGTTATGTTCCAGTGTCTGAAATAGAGATGTAAAAATAACATTATACACGTTGTGTGTCATGCATGCCAAAATTATTTTTGTTCCAACAAGGTAAGAGGAAGTGCTTCTGATAAACTACTTATCTGGTGCTGATGGGGAAGAACCATGTGACATCACTGCCTGGACTATGTTTGATCACAGTCAATAGCAAATCTCTATGGCCAGAGCCTAAAGATGCTGGTTAATGACTGAGTGTACTTCCTTTAGGCCACTGTCATTGAGTAATTTCTGGCTGATACAGGAGTTTGATTGTGGCAAATATTCACCTTTTATCATTCATTATACAAAATCACACAAAGTGTTAACTGCTGGTGACAGAGAAATCAATTTGTTAAAATTAATTATTAATTTTAAGACCAACTATGTTGTAAGACCAGTGCGCTACTTCCACAACATACTGAAAACTACATAAGCTATTCAGTATTTATTTTACTTATTAATAAAAGTAAGTCGGACCAGAATATATAAGATATGTTGTGTTTAAATATGTTGTAATTCACTGCACCAACATACTGAAACCCACAAAACATCTATTCAGCATGGCACTGAATTATATTCAACATATTCTACTCAGTGATTAAAGGCTGCTTCAAAACTGTTGTACACTGAAACAGTGTCATTGGGGGCTAGTTTGTGTATGGAGGATGACATTTGCTGTGAAACTGAATGTGGCGCAATAATGGTTCCCTATTATTTTGTTTTCATGATTGTCGGATGCCAAAATTGTAATCAAAAATGCCTGATACCCACTTAAGAGCAAAAGTGGGTGTTCTTATGGTTAACTTCAGGTGAAGTTGAAGGTCACCTCAAATTTAATGGTATTGGATTAATGGTATTTCTGAATGCAGTAATTCAAGGGTACATGTTTGTGTGTGTATGTGTGTGTATAATTTGTCCATCTGTTTACCCCCAGCCAAGCAGAGAGCAGCTGATTGAACACTACCTCAATAGCACTCAGCAGGAAACCGCCTTGGACACGACTTTCATGGGGTGAGGCTCGGCCATTGAACCCTGGTTTCTTTGTCTTGTGACAATAACACGGCTCAACAAAGCCACTTAGTGTGGAAGCCAAGCAAAGCATTCACAGTCACTCACATTAGAAGGCAATGCAGGTGGCAGCCGGCGCAAAAAGGAAAACACATTTCAAAATTTTTTTTTCTTTAATACATCAAAACCCCCCAAGGGACGTTTCACCTCAGGGTCTCCCGTCCTGGGGGGGTCAGGCAGTGTTTTTCCCTTTGATCAGAAATTGCACAATACAAGCACACACATTTATTCGACACTAGCACAAGATCTTTATGATGGATATTAAACAACAGAGAGATGTACATTGGTAAAGTGTACAGTGGGTGTGACAGTGCAGCATTGAATTTTCAGTGTAATTTCTTACTGTGTAACGTACGTTGACTTTAAAGAACACGCCCACTAGCGCTGTGCAATTTAAATCAATCAAATCTTTATTGTCATATATACTGAATACAATATTAAAAGACAAATACATCTGACAAGAGCTGTGACACGCAGAGAAGGTGGTAAACTTCAAGTAAAGGCCACGATGTAATCGAAATCATAATGTGTCCAAGGTCAGTGTCACTCAGCGTCAGACCTGACAGACCAGCATCCTCATGTTTTAATGCCTCAGTTGATTTGGTGTTTCTTGTCCTGTATCGCACCCAGGAAATGTGAGACCTTCTCCCCCTGGGATGACCTGGCCTTCGACATGTACCAGGACCCTGAAGTTGCTCACATCATCCGTCTGCTGGACCAGAAGAAGCAGGACGTGGTCCGGCAGGAGAAATTCGAGCAGGCCAAGAATCTGAAGCAGGCGATCGCAGACCTCCAGAAGGTACTGATGCGTCTGAGAGGCCGACTAGTGTTTGCTCACACGGTCGAGCAAAATACCCCATAAACACAACGGTGTGTTCTGGCTACAGTGAGAGTATTTCTGCCTCTTTGTGACTTACTCATGGTCTGAGAAGGTTTTCAAGTGGACACCATGGTTTGTATTTAAGGTTGACAAAAGAGAAAAAAGTACTTTGCATTACATTAAGTCTTTGGACGAATTAAACAAATGAAATACAACATGTTGATAAGTGAGCTTTGAAGGAGTTGGCAGGTGGGTTTTTAATCTAGCTACTAAGATGAACTCAATCACTTCAGTCAGGACTCACTTTTTTTTTTAGGCGAGCATTGAATTTATTTAATTTCTGCTGCGTGCCATCTTCATTTACTCTTCGCCAGTAACAGATGTACTGATAATTACACATCTCAACAATCCTATTATTCAAATAGACCTTGTGGTTGCAGAGATATATTCATTTTATTATTGATGTGCAATTTTCGAGCAGAGGCCTGGAAAATAGGTTCAGGGAAGAACAGGATCAATTGTGCAGCTCAATTTGCATTGAGTTCTGATGGACGGTACAAAGAGGCCATGTACAGTGAACCATAGTGTAAGAGCTGTGAGAGGTGTTTTATTGTAGTGAGGAGATAATTTGGCTCCCAATAACAGCATCCAGCCTCTGGCCTCTGTTCTGTTTACCCAGTGTATTTTCACTACTGTTTGTAACAGTAGTTGTTAAACATTGTTCAGATTCCTGTTACAGTCCTCCTTTGTATGCATTGTTACCATGCTGACCATGAATTCTTAATAAGTCCGACAGCTGATGGTCCTCGGGCAGCGTCTCTCCCACGCCCGCCCACAGGCCGCTCCGTAACCAGATAACACACACACCAGCAACTTGTTAGCATGGCATATTAGTATCGTGCACCGAGCAGTTGCCAAGGTAGTCATGCTGAAAATCCCTTGTCGTCACACCCCCAGGATGTCAGGGGGTGGTTTCGTGGTGTCACATGATATGTCTTATAAACACATGACAGAGAGGACGGGACAGGAGGATGAGTATTTACCTGCTGTGTTTATCCCACTCTGTACAGTCAAATTTCTGTTTCTTAGCACAAAGGAAGCACAGGAGCTGAAATCAGAAAGAAGCTCATGCTGCAAATCATTGGTAGAAGTTTGAGAAACAGACGAGAGGAATCACAAGGTGCTGCAGCTGAGACTGTGTCGCTTGGCACCTGGTTAGCAACTAAATTCAGCTTAATGGAATTTCCTCAAGAAGAAATTACAAGTCTGACTTACTGGAAGTCGTTGTCAAATTTCCATTTTGTACAAACTTAGTGATTCACCATGTGGCACACTCCCTGTTATTACTCAGTGTGTTACTGTGTCGGACAGAAATGCCCAAGTCTGGTCCAGGCCAGAGTCCAAAACCAGTTAAAGGACGGTTTGAAGATTCAGTTTGCTTATGATGTATGACAACTTTCTTCCGAGGAAGTGGTTCACCATTATGATGAAGTCAAAGGTGGTGAAACGTAAGCATCCAGATTATCAAACATGTCATAAATAACCCCTGATAATCTAAGTTAAACAAATCTGTCACTGCACAGGAAAACTCTCCCCAAGAGAGTGCAGTGCTCTAGGCTAAAATGGCAGTGTGTAAACTGTAATGAATGTTACACCTCACGGCTTAGAGTGATTTATTGTCATTGTTTTAAAACAATGAGACATTGGAGCACACACAGCATTTTAAAGTGCAACCATATAATCCCAAATAAATAGTTAACCCAAATATGTGCAATCATAATAGATTAATTTTTCAACATTTGACGAATGTTTTACAGTTCAGATCTCTGACTTCTTTTTATTCTTAGCCTTTTATTCTGAGATCTCAGCAATTATCTTGTTGAACACAATGTTATTTGGAACATTTAAGTATGAAATCAGTTAAATAATTTGAATAATCTTATAACAAAACACAAAAGACTATAAACAAAAGAAACAAAAGAAATGATTACCTTTAAAAAAAAAAAGAAAAGAACAAAAATCTGTGTATCTAAGACCAGGACCAAGTTGCCAGTGAACATCTAATAGATATTTTGTCAGTATGGCCACAAATAGACATGTAGCACATCACTAGCATCACCTCTGCCTGTCCCGGCCTTTTCCAGGTGGGGGAGCGTTTAGCCCGATATGATGTGGAGAAGCGGTGTGCCATAGAAAAGGAAGACTACGACCTAGCCAAGAAGAAGAAGGACCTGATGGAGGAGTACAGGAGGAGCGTCTACCTGCAGCTGGAGGTGCACAATCTGTTGGACATGACGATGGTCAGTCACAAGCCGCTGATGGCCAACCTTCAGCTGTTTGTAGTGATATAAGAGAATCAGCAAGATTGGATTATGTTCAGTGGACTGTTTTTATCCTGCCTGCATCAGACTCTGTTTTCTCTTTCCACTTCATCACCAGATCTCGGGGGTGACAGATTCATCCCCGCTGCAGGATCCTCCTCTCTCCCTTTTGCCCTCGCCAGGTCAGCGTTCGGCTGCCCCAAAGCCCCTGGTGTCCACTGACATGTTCAGGAAGGGGAAAAAATCGAACGCTCCTCACAATCAACAACTTGCCACAGAAACTGTGGTTCCCAAAATGAGCAGCCAGCCTGATACACCCTGCACCCCGGCTGCTGTCCCTAAGATAGATGTAAGTGTAGTACTACAGTGTAATCATAATGATAACAGTAGTACACTTTACACACTGTCCTTAATATAGAAGCTTGCCTAACAAAGTTACAATAATTCCTGTCCATTATTTTAAGTGTCTGTTCTGAGTAAGGATGTTAGGGGCCTGTCTGTGATGCATGAGCTCACATTGTGATGTAACATGAACCAGAACTAGAAAGCTGAATTTCTGAAAGAAATAGAGATATTGCATTCATGGTCACTCATCTTGACCTTTGTCCTTCAGTCACCAAAATTTAATTTGATTTAAGTTCTGACAAGGTCATACTGAGACGTCACATCCATACGGATGCACAACATGGAAACAATATGTCTCTGGTGTGGAGAAATCCTGGAGTTCCTAATGACCTGCGTGGATATTTTGTGTTAATTAATTAGTTTAGTTAGTGATTCCTTTGCAGCAGTTAAGGTTGGTTTTCACCATGATGACAAACCCAGCATTTTCTATTCAGTTATCCAGATGTTGACAGCTGGAGGTGTAGCATCTTCTGTTTGCATAGACTCTTTGTACAGTTGTAGAATTAATCTAAGCCACTGTAGCACTTCAGGATCACATCTCCTGCCCTAAGACTCTGTAGTACTGGAACACAGAGCACACCACTGAGACCGGCACCACCACAGGCTTAGGTTTCACTATTTAATTAAAAGCGTGCAACAGTTGGCCGACTTCAGCAGCGGCCAAGCTGGCGTCCAGACGCAGCTTTGAGCCTCACACAAGGCAGCAGAGTGCCAGTTGGCCCGAGAGCATGAGAGACAGTGCAGGGGTTTGTAAAGGGAGTGGAGGGTGGAGAGAGTGACATCCATTGTCATCATGATGTTTCATGATCGACCTATTTAGAGATCACATGCTAGTGAGAGTTGGTGAAAAGAACAGGGACGGAGGTGATGAATTTTTCAAAAGGATGGACGTCCTCAGATCAGTTTTCTCTGAGCCAGTGAACTGAGGGAGCTCTAAAAATACACAAACAAAATGAAATACACAATTAGAAATCTGCTTACATCTGTGAACACTGTATCCTATGTCGTAAAAACGATGCTGTTGTCTTATTCATGACAGGTTATCAGTGTGCCTCATGACGAGAAACCGCTGCCCACCCTCCAGAGGAAAGACCAGCCAGTAGAGGCCGTCCAGAGCCCTGCAGAGATGCAATCCCCCCAACCTGACGCCCATGGTAGTCCACCCAGTCCTGAGCTGAGGGCAGAGCCAGAGCCTCTGGCGGAGAAAGCCCAGAGAGAGGCTGGACTCCCAATAGAGGTTTATGGAGAAAGCCTGGTACGAAACAAATGAAGCCAAATAATGTAATGTAATGTTTTTGTTTGTTTTAGTTATTCCTTTCAAGATCATCAGTGGTGGCACCTGCAGCCTCGAGGCACATGCCCTCTGTGCTGGCAACAGGCGGAGTAGCAGTCATATTGTTTTCTGGCTGTTTATTCGTCTCATTCTCTTGAACATGATATCACAGTGACACCTCAACAGAACTTCTTCAAATGTAACATTCACTTGTACTTGGGGATGAGCTGGTTAGATTTTGCTGGTCAAATGTCAAAGTTCATGATCATGGTGTCCTCACATTCTTGTGTATATCAGGGACACCCAGAGAGAATAATATTATTTCTGTCTGGTGGTTTTGGACACAATTTATATCCTAGGGGTCAAAGTTCAACCTCACATTTTCTGTGCTGTAGCCCAGAAAGTAGAAACTAGATAATAGATAATATATAATATTGATTTGTACAGCCTCAAAGGGACCATCATCAAATATTATAGTAATATAAGTAGTTAAAACTGTTTCTAATCTCTGATATAGTCCATGACTCAGCATTTATGCAAATCTCAATTCACACAGGATTAATGGGCAGAAAAGACATGTGTGATATGTTCACCCCTGCATTTTTTTTTTCTTGCTTTTTACTCTGCTGCAGGTGGCGGGGGCGTATTCCAAAACCTGGTCCAACAGAGAGGAGGCTCTGCTGGCTGTGTACAAGAGGCTTGTGGAGATGTCACCCACCCCCCCCAAGGAGGAGCTTAGAAACATGATTAGAGCTGCAGTATTCCTGGTTAAGAGGGCCCTCCTGGATAAAGTGTCACCGGTGAGCCACTTCCTCAGAGGAAAATTGTCATGAGGTCAATATTGTGAATGTTCAAGTTAATTGTAGAGAAATGTAGCAATTAGTGAGAGTTAGTTACCATCAGCGTCCTCCATAAATCAGGTTCTAAGGATTCTTGTTATAAACAGAACTAATGTTCATGGTGTTAAAACATCAGGGCACAATCACACACACAAACACCTGACAATGTTCCCTCTGTGCCGTACACAGACCCAGCTCCCTCTCCCAGAGTCGACTTCCTTAAACAAACAGTTTTGACAAGGTTGGCCTTGTAACCTCTGTGGAGGTCGTCCACGGCCTGTACGCTAATGAAAAGAGCAGCGCCGCAATAATTCTGGTGATTTATTTTCCCAGTTACATTGACACATAAGAAGATCCATTAACATGCTAACCGATAACTCACTGCTCAACAAAAGTTCTTCAGTGTAGTTCGTCGTAAATTGACCGAGATAGCTCGGACTGGTTTGAGGTGTTTTTTCATTTCACTCACACATCAGTCTAAAAAGTAGCTGACTAATTTTAAGCCAAAATCAACAGATGTCTGGCCCTCAGGCTAACACCTTACACCAATGTTACCATGGTTACAATCAATAACACTTGCTGACCAAAGCACCATGAAATAAAATAAACAAAAACAGTAAAACAACATTTGTTTGTGATTGGCCAACACTTTTAAGAAGAGAGGTACGAAGATGCATGAGGGGCACGGGCCAAGTTCAAAATGTGCAATTGTATAGTTAAAAAAAGATCAATTATCAATGTATTTTAAAATCAAGGATGGAAAAAAGGATGATAAATATTTAATTTTCGCTAAATCCAAAGTAGAGCTGGAGCTTCCACTGTAGACTGAATGAAATTTATTTTGAAAAAGTCTTAATCTACCCAGAGTTCACTGCACCGCAGTTTGGCTTAAGAGGTCAAGAAACTGCTTTGTGCAGCAAGTCTGCCTCGGGGTCTAGCTGTGGCCCAGAGTGTTTATTTCATGTCTGTTCTAGAAATACTGCTAATCAATTATATATTAGGTAGAGTCAGTAGGTTTGTTCGTTGCAATTTGTTAACACAGCATTAAAGTGGGCCTCCTCTCGAGCTGAACTCCACCTGCCCCTGACAGAAGTTGCCAGAACAGCATCAAAAGTTCTCTCTGAATATTTGCTAGTACCACCATAATTTACATCTGCGTCAGTTCCACCTACACCTGCGCCCTATGGTTTGTGCTAAACACGGCGGCGCTCTTACTCATTAGCATAGTCCTCAAGGCTGCTGTAACAGACCCTAAGCTCCAGCTCCTCACTAGGACTGAATTTCCTTTTCTTTGCTGGTATGTGTTTATCCGATATTTCTCCTGGCTTCACAGTGTCTAGTTGCTATGTTTAGGCACGCCCAACTTCACCTGTGCTCTGTCATTGGCTGGGGAAAACACCCCGACTCCTCACCTAGACACATCCTGACTACACCAAAATATCAAAACACGGGCAGAGGGCAGGAGCTCTGCAGACACAGTCACCACCACACATGAGTAGAAGCCCATAGGTGAAGACTTAAGCAGGATTTCTTTTGTGTAAGTCTTTATTTAGTTTTTAGGAAAATCTTGCAGACCCTACCTTTAATGAATCATTGTATCTGTAAGAAAAAGGTTATTTGGCCTCTTTGGTTTCTGTCTGTTTGAGAGTATGAAGACCTCTTAACTTTCCCTTCTCAACCCCTGATCATTTCCATGTGCACTTGCTGCCCAGCTCAGACTGTCAGGCTGTCTGCTGCCCAATGTCACCTTGGTGCCAGATTTTAATTTTTTTGAGTTAAACATCCAGCTGTTTTCTCCCCAGGTTGTCCAGGCCTCCTTGAAGCTGTTGCGCCTAATCCTGAGCCAGCTGCTCCCAGGTCTGGGATTGGGTCGTACTGAGGTGACCTACTGCCTGGAGCAGACCTGGCCCAACCTGCTGGCCAGGTGTGGAGACCCAGTCAGCCACCTACGGGCCACAGTCACTGCCTTCATACAGGTATTACAGCACTGTGGACCCACACTCTGATTTCCATGACTGTCCTCAGCAGTTTTACTTTGACTGAGAGATGGTATTTTTTCCTTCAGGCTTTACTTACTCCACTGTCTCTGTTAGTGTTGATCTTTGTGACAATCAGCGTCTTCTTCTTCTTTACACTATAAATCCTTTAACACCCTGGTTTTAAAAAGCAAACGAGCAGAACGAGGCTGTTCATGTCTCTATCATAGCCTCATTTTATCATGGTTATTATGTCTCAATTTGTAGCAGTAGTGATTTCTACACATTACAAGGTGGAGCCGTCTCCCATCATCCCGTCACAAATACAAAGGGGTTTAAGTCACCTCCCCCTCCCCTGAGATGTGCCTGTACAAGGGTGGAGTAGTTACCATGGCAGCACAGCTAAAAACATTAGAAAATGAATGAACACAGCCTTGCAGTAACAAATAAAAACGTGCAGAAATTAAAGTATTTACGATAAAAAATTAGTAGGAGTGAAAAAATAAAATAATACAACAAAGAAGAAGGATTACTTGAAGATTGATTTGTGTAAACTGTAAAAAAGAAAAGATAATGGCCACAGCTTCCATGGTGATCTACCCACAAAATACTGCTTACATGCACCTGTGATATGAACTGAGTGTGTAAATATTTATGCCAACAACTTCAAAACACTGATCGGACCACCACAGTTGGCAAACAGAACAAACAAATCACACAGATCACACTTTAATTTTTTCAATACCTGATTACCAGCACTCTTTATCAGAATTATATTATATTATATTAATCTCCTCAAAACACAAAAAACAAATATTTACTGGAACAAATATAAAAATGTGTGATAAGATTATGTATTCAGTACAGTTTTTTTGTGATCGACTTAATTATTGCTTCATCCTTTACTTTCACAAGCAGTGCATACAAATCATTTATAAACGTACACACGCGACAACAACCAACAACCAGTCATACAGAACAACAATATATTCAGTACTGTTGATCAGAATGAAATGTCTCTCAGAATGAGTTGATATCAAATCTTATCAGGAACTCAAGTTCTGAGACCTAAACCTCTCCCTTATTCTCTATTGGTTGGACGCATGAACGATCATCTTTCATTTGTAATTTTCATTTAGTTTATTTTGTTATTTTAGTTGTCTGGGTTTTTTTTCTTAAAGGTTCTTCTTCTTAAAGGACTAGGGTACATTACATTAGACTGAGTTACATGGATAGATGAAGAACAATATTATGGGGTCAGCTTTACAAGATTACAGTTTTTTGTTTTGTAAAGATCAGGGCATGTCTTTCTTTAATTCAGAGCAGTAAAGAAAGAGAAACCGGGAAATTTGCAGAGACAGTGGGAGGGGGTCGTGTTGAACATCTCAAACACAGACCTTGGATCAGATCATGGTCTCTGTAAAGAATCTTCTGCCTGATCTTTATCTAATGAACTCTTGTTATGACACTTACAGAGGAGGGAATCTCTCTGATTGTTTTTTTCTTCTCTTGTGATCAACACAAATATGGTCTGTCACATTTAAAGAATGTTTTCTGAACTGAAAGCTACTTCAAAGTAAGAGTCCCACACAGAAATAAAAGTGGACAATATTTGTCTTTAAGTGTGGAGAAGGGACATGAAAAAAGCTTCCAAACACAATGAAATCCAAGTTAAGAACAGATACTTGAAAAATATACTTAATTGCATGTTAATTGATTTTGTTGGTTGGTATTTTCAGGTGTCCATCTCTCACCTGGGTAGGAAGTTTTGTAGGGTGCTGTAATTCAAAAGAGTGTGCAGATCCAAGGAATTTAATTTGAACATACTAACATTAGATAGGTTTCAAAAGCCTTGCTGTTGCTGTTTCCTACATTGTGCTGCCCTGTATTGGCCTGAGTCTGATTTCCAACGAACCTAGAATTCAAAACGTCCAAACAAGCCCCAAGTTGTCGTCTGTGATGATGACATAGTGTGTTAAGTGAAGTAAGTGTGTGACTGTATGAACATGTGCCTTCTCAGTGGAATCTGTCAGTGTTCTCATACGTGCCCGTGTGTTGACGAGAACAGAGAGGAAGCGTTTAAGGGCTGCAGTTGCTTCTGTTTCAGTGAGATCAGCTTAGGTCACAACTGAGTCTCTGCCCTCTGAAATCATCGCTCAGCCCCTCTGGATCTGCTCAGACCTCGATTACAGGAGCAACTGAATGCCTCTTTGTTTTGTGTGTGTGTCCCATTTTCCCATATACATTCCACTCACCTGATGAGGCTAAAATAGCAGAAGTTTCTCCTTGAGCTTTCTGGCTCACGTGTGTTCTCTGTCACAACTTGTCTCTCTGCCAGATGCTTGTGTTGAATGACAAATTACCATATGCAGCATCACAGTTTGTCCTTGCCCCCAAGCTCTGCTTTATTTAGTTTGAAGGTGTAAGTCTGTGAAGAAGCAGCACGATTTTAACACTGTGTATTTGGAAGGATAAGATGTTTATGTTAAAGCTTCACATGGAGTAAAGGTAGATGTCTATGTATGTGTGGTGTAATGATAAAGCAGGTCTGGGTTTTATATACTGTGGAAGTATCAATCAGTCCCAAAAGAAATGCAATCAGCCTGCAACTTTGTGATGTCAAAACAAAGCAGACACCAAGCCCTGCCCACCTTTACCTAAAGCAATTTGCTCTGTTTTTATTGGATTACATCAGAAAACAGTCAGAGATGAGATGTAAAACTACAATGAGATTAAAAAAAAAAAAATCTAAATAAACACAGGAGAAGAGGAAAATGTGGAGGTTTGTCAATGTCTCTTTCTCTTGTCCTCCATTCAGGAAATTGCTGTTTTGAAGGATGTTCGGGCCCTGCAGGTGATCCCCAGTGACCTGGTGAAGCCCTTCAAATCCAACTTCCTCCCTCGTGTGGCCCAGAGTCGGTCCGAGTTGCTTGAGAAGCTCCTTGCTGAACTGGGCACAGAGAACTCAGGCTTTACCTTGGACAATGTCATGATGGTAAAGTGCCTAAAAACACCAACAAACCATTTTTCAAGTCTGACATAGCTTTGCAGATGTCTTTTTTAAATGTTTCAAAGTTAAAAATAAAAGTTAATCAGTTGTTTGTCTCAGAAAACACATGTAAAGAGGTCATCCTGACAAAAGGAAACTGTTGTTTTTTTTAATAAAAATAAGAATAATAATTTATCCATTCCACTATTTCAAAAAATCTTTTTGAGTCTTTTGCGGTCTGTGAGAAGGTGAGCACCCCCCCTTCTCACTGTCTCCTGGGGTGAACGCCACGGTTTGGCGTGGCCCACGTGGGAGCGATGAGAGACTTTTCTCGGACATTTGTACACACACACACACACACACACTCATTCACCCGCACACACTCCCGCATATTATTCTAAAGACTCTATGAAGATGTTATGTTGGTATGTTTATGATATTGTTAACCTGTGTGGCGTGAGCTGCGCACCGGCATCGGAAACACGGTTCGCCGCGGCTTGCGCTTACCACACCCACAAGTTACAGTTTAGACAGTTTACCCTTCTTTCATACTGGCGTGTAGTGAGGTACCTACTACTCGTCCCGCTCTTCATCTGTTCACTGGCAAAGACTCTGGTCCTGCATACATTCACTTTCACGCACCTACTACATTCACCTGCACTGCAGGGGCGGTCTTTAACGAGCGCGGGCCCGGGTTGGCATAGCCCATGGTGCTCAGGGGTGTTTGTCTTTTTGTATCATATGGTTTTATTTGATCATGTTGCACAGGTATTGTGTGGATATGTGAAAGATTGTACAAGGTTAAAATATGTTATGTACTGTTGATTTATTCTGGTATGTATTGATGTCAATGAGGTGATTGAGGGGCCATTATAGTGTTTGGTTTGCCCTGCAGTAATGGTTTGCCCCAATTGAGTTAACTCACAGCTGTATTTAAGGGAGCGGCATTTGGTTTCCGTGTGGCTCTGAGGAAAGGTGCTCTAGCCTGGTGTGAGACTATGAGGTCAGTTCTAACCTGGTGTGAGGTTAGGGTAGGGTCATTTTACGACCTGTTTTTGCCCTCGGAGGGTGTGTTGATTTATTGTTGATTTTTTTGTAAAATAAAAAAGGAAAACCTTGTCTTTCAGCACTCAACGCTTCGCTGGCTCTGTTTCCAACCTCCAATCTAAGTACACAATCCACCTCCATCACCTGAGTCCAGCTTACCCTGATCCCCTTTACGTGGGGAGGCCGCTCCGGTCCCCCACACGGTCACAGAAATATACACCATGAGGATTTAAGATGAAAATCTCAGGAGCTCAGATCTTTCTTGACCAGAGCTGTGAACAGCTACTGTTGTTTTTTTTGCAGCTTGTCAACTTCCCTGTCATAATCTTTCCATGCCAGAAATGGCTGCGCTGACATTCCCTCTACAACATGATAGCACATGTATTGCATGTGATACAGTATACAGTGTCATGCCTGTAATATTCCACTTTGAATGTTGGCATCCATCAGGCTGATTTTCCACCACATTTGGCTCAGTAGCTTCTGAGAGCAGCTCCTCCCTGACGTCCTTCCACTACTCAGTTCACCCAAACGGGCTCCAGTCAGCTGAGTCAATGTTGTCACCTTTGGCATCCACTTTGTGTCGTCCCTCTCCCGGGGTTCCCAGCAGCGATCTAATATTTACATGCAAACTCTCCAACTGTTGACCCTCGTCCTGGCCCTGTCCGCCCCTCTCTGGTTTACGACCCGTCTTCCACCCCACCCCTGTCCACTCAGTCTCTATGTGGCTTTTTATCAGCGAGAGCAAATTGTTGGGTTTGTCCACCTCCTGAAGCTACAGCCACACAGATGGCACTGGGTGGCTTGTGTTTGCATGTTTGTGCATGCTTTTGCTCAGTGACTCCCTCCTTTTGTGTTTTCTGCCTTTTGTGTTTGCTTGGGAAACAGATTAGCGTCTAGATTGAGATGCGAGCTGTACCCTGGTCCACAAGTTGAGCACATAACAGAAGTAAAAATAACACTAATAATGGACCACACAGTGGTTTACAGGCACTTAGAATTTAAGGATCCATGAAACTTTTAGGACAGTGGCGACTGTGTCTGCAGTTTGTCCACAATAATGCAAATTTAACACATCACATGTCATCATGTGGTCAAATTGAAGGTGCACAATGAACATTTATGCACACGGGACAGTTAGACAAGCACAGAACAGCATGGGACAAGGGGCAACAGATTAAACAAACAAACAAACTAGGACAGAACAAAACAAAGAAGGGAAGGGATTGTGATAAGGGGTATCAAGCAGGCATTTTGAGGGGTCTTGAAATTGTTATTGGAGTAAAAAGAAGAGAGCAGAAATATATAATAATAACGTTCTATTATTTATCTCATATATCTCGTGAATATGCTTTCCACAAGAGCGTTTTGGAGTTATTGGATGAGCCTCCGTAGCGTAGCTCTGTGCAGCTCGCAACTTGGCTCCGCTGTTCTAAAAATAGCTTGCACCAACAATTAAAGTTAACAAACCTACTCCTAAAACTATAGGGATTATGGTAATGGGCCTATTTGCCAAATTGTTGAACTATCCCTTTGAATATCCAACCAAAACAAAGACACTTCTAAATCACTTATCAATAGAAATTTACAAGGGAATGCCAATCCCGTCTGGAGACCTTTGACCATCAGGGGGTCTTTTCACATGACAATGAACCACCTCCTAGACCTTTGTACTTCTCGTACTGAGACCATCAGACCTGCCACCTTTTGTTTGCTTTCCACCAGGCAGAGAGAGTAATGTTTATTGTGGTATATTTGAAGCATTCATGAGTTCTGATCGATTTGTCTATGAAGATTATGTCTTCAGTGGTCAAGTCTTTGCAGATGTTTTGTTCAGTATCTAGCCAGGCAGAATTTGAGTTGTTGGTCCAGTGACAAATATACTGTAGTTGATGCGAAAGAGAGTAATGATAAACGTTTGGGGCATTAAGTCTGCCGTACTGCTTTGGTTTTTGAAGGGTGGTCATTTTGATCTGGGGTTTTTCCCCCTTTCCAATAGAATGTGTTATCTGCTTCAGAGAGGAAAACCAGCCCAGGGGTGGGTTAATATGTGTCATGGCAAATAGCTAATTGAGTTTTGGAAGAATGTTCATTTTGACAGATTCAATGCGGCCAGTTAGTTTAGTTTAGTTTAGTTTATTAGTTTATTAAGAGACAGTGTGCAATGGCATTAATCGTTTGTAGAAAATGAAGAGATGGTGGCATCAGATTTAGCTCACAGCTAATTTCCACTAGCAGTCCCAACATATAAAAAATACATACAAACTGTGGCGTAAAGTTCAATTTGTAAGTCCCCAACCTCAGCATCCCAGTCAATCTGAGTAAGAGGCAGAAACTCAGAATGATAGTGAGTCGTAAGAAACCAATAGCAGCAGGAGCTCTTAATTCTGTTAGTTCTGCATCTTGTAATGCCCGAATGTTCTGGGTCTTGTCCAGGGCCCTGACCTTACAGTATATCGGTGCAAACTTTCACAGTGTAATCTGTTCCTGTTCCTCAGTAAAAGTGAACCATACCAGCTGATAAAAGAAAATGCAAAAACTAATTCAATAAAACACAAGAGTAGAAACTGGGTAAATGAGTGAATCCTTATATCCGCAGTTAAAGCCACAGCCAGTGTCTGTTTCAGTTCATGTAATGAGCCTCTACAGTGTTAGCGCAGCTATGGTTTGAACATTTTTCCTTTTTCCTGCACTGTTACCTGGGTGATCTGGTCTGAGGTGGTCTGAAGTCAGAGAAAGGGAAAGAAAAAAGGGGGGCGATTGAATTTCCTGTAATTAAAATGAGAAGTGCTCGGCAAAGACAACAGAGAATAATAGAGAGCGGCCCCTGAGACTGTTGAGCGAGGGATGGGAGGCCTTTTTTACCTCTGGACGTTAATACCCTTCACTGGCAGGATTTCCATTGTGTTGTGACTCGCTTCACAGAGATTATGTCGGATAATGGGCTCTTTTTACGTCACGATACACACTTCTCTGAAAGCACCTGAATCCTCCACAAGGCTGCTGTTTGTGAAAAAGAACTGAATTTTGAACCTTGTTTCAGCTCAATATGACTTTGTACTGTTTCTCATCTGTCTTACAAAGGATAGAAATATCAAAATGATGTATTTCCTCCTCCATTCATATTAGTTTCAGTTACACCCTGTTCATCCAGTCATATAAATTCTGAAACATTTGTGTGAAATTTTGTCTTAATTCCTTTGTAAAGTAAGAGTAACAGCTGAAAAGTGTTTTGTTAAATCACACTGACCTTGACCTTTAACATATGACAACCAAAATCTAATCAGCTCAGCCTTGAGTTTATGTTATTTATGTTAGAATTTAAGAAGTTCGTTAATAATTAATAAAGCCTGAATAAAATATTTATGAAATATTGAAAAACAGTTTGTCTGAAACTCTGACTAAATTGCTGGCATAGAGCGGCGGTTGGTGCAGAGGGATGGAGCTCCAGTGGATCTGTGGAAACACAGAGAGAGAGTGAGACACCAAGACCAAACTGCAATAGATAAAGATAAAGATAAAGAACTGTTCAAAGTGTAGGAGAGGAAAGGAGAGGAGAGGGCTCCATGTAACCAGATGTGTCCCCCAGCAGTCTAAGAAGAAATCTTATTTGTTCGTCCAAATTAGTCCCATGTCCAGAAAAAAAGAAAGACACAGTTTTCCATTTCAAGTGTCAGTGTTAGAACAAAGCTGTTTTCTTTTTTTTCTGTATGTAGTTCTGCACGGCGGCATTGGAGCACAGTGCGTCAGCTGTTCGAGAGGTGGCAGTGCGCATCATCTTATCCATGTACCAGCAGCACCGAGGCGCTGTTCTCAGCTACCTGCCACCCAATGATGCTGCTGCACGGCACAACTTCCTCTACAAAACCCTCTTTGATGGCTTCGCCAGGATCGACGGAAAGCTAGTGGAGACGAAGGCAAGACGCAATTTTTGTTTTTTTCCTCCACCACAAATTAATATTTTGTGGGCACTGTAAATACTATCCTGAATGCCTACATGACAAAATGCAGCATTTATATGAGCATCTATATTCTACATATTGCGTGGAAGTGGCAGGAGGAGGGGGTGTTTGAACAGGTTTGTAGTCATATAGGAGCAGATGGTAGACGGACACAGAAACTGGTCAGACATGACTTTGGAGTAGAGTGTATGACATCATGTCTTTTCCTTTTTTTTCAACTGACAGTAACAAGGACGAGGAGGTGGGGCTTCATGTTGCAGACAGCTATTTGTCTCTGCTGCCAGCATGGCCAGTCTAGTCTGTCTTTAACTCATGAGGGGAAGCAAATGACCCATTACATACAAATAATATGTACAGAATCTGTTGATGTATATATTGAGCATTTTTCAAGAAAGAGATATTTTCAAATTCAAAAAGTACATAATACAGGTTAATAAAAGACCAACAGAAAGACTATAGATGATAATATATGTCAATGAAAATAAAAACAGAATGAAATACTAACTGAATCAACAGATCTGTTCTGGGACATACAATAGGAGAGAAAGAGAAACAATACGGAATTGTTCACATTATCATTGCAAATTGTGGTGAAGTTTGTCCTCTCTCATTTGTCACTGGCCAGTTTTGTTTTACAGTTAAGTTTTGGACTCTTCCAGAGGGTCAAGTTTAATTTACCCCTGGCGCTATTAGAGACCTAGACTTCTCATTATGTCATAGCCATGGTGCTGAGTAGCACTCATCTGTGTCAGTTGCTGCCAACACCACCGCCACATGCCATCACTGCAGAGCTCTCAGCTGTGTGACTTCAAAAGAATGTAATGAAATGAAAAGCTGGTGTGGTGACCTGGAACACCCGATGATGCTGAGATGATGGTGTGAAAGTGAAGAAAATTCTGGACATAACAGTGAAATGAGTGTGACTAAGCGCTGATGGTGTGTCACTTCTCACCCAGATGCTGAAGAAGGGAGGTGGTCAGCAGGATGGCCAGAGGGAGAAGGAGGAGATCCACTCTCTGCAGGAGCAGCTGGCTGCCTTGAAAGAGATCACAGTAGGTGGAGCTGTCATCAGACGGCAATTACATCACCTCACGTCATGGAGGCTAATTAGTATTTATGAGTCTGCACAGACTTGGTAGGAGATTTGACTCCTTAGGTGGTCAGAGACTTTTTAAAAACTTTTTTATATTGCAGTTAACTTGATACAGAATCTCTTCATTTTAATTCCTTCATTTAACAAAACTCTCTGTCTGAAGTTACTGTTGTGTTTTTTTTTAAAATCTTCCCTTCTGTGATGAAGTGTCTTTGTTTTTGTTCCTCTCTGTGCTCATGAAGGAGAGAGGAAGTGAGAGTAGCAAAGGACCGACAGTCAAGAAGGAGACTCCTAAAGTGGAGAAAGAGTCTCAAAAATCTGGAAAAGCAAGTATGTATATTTAAATAGAAATTAGGAGATAAAAGCAAAATATCTATAGTCCAGTAAATCTCTTTATGTCCTACAAACAACTGGGTCTGATTTAGATTTAGCACAAAGGGAAAATTTGTTCATATGTCACTATTTCTACTGGAAAAAAACTTAATTTCATTGTTGCAGCACAATAAATTGCTTTGATTTGTCACTCTCTTTGTTAATTGGCTAAAAACAACAACACACATCTGTTCATTTGCATATAAAACAGAAAGTGAGACCTAATCACAAGTAACCAATGGGGGTGCATTTTAAAGACACAGGTTAATAATACCAAATGTGAACAGGGTCTGACACTAATGCCTTTAAATGTGATATCTCCTTATAATGAACACAATTACTTCGCAAGACTTGTTTTCTTCTCACAAAGCACAAAATCATTTAGCATTTCTACAACAGATTAGGAACTTTAAACTTTGAAATCAAGTGTTTAACCTTGCTGACATAAACATGGGTGACACACTTCTGCTAGCCTGTGGGTAGCACTGTCGCTTCTCAGCAAGACGGTTCTGGGTTTTCTGCATGATGACTGTAAGTAAAAGAAACTGTGTTTGATTTCTTAGATGTCACAAAAGTACAGGACAGGATAAGAGGCAGAGCTGACGTCCATCAGTCTGTCGACTATCTGGACAAGTGAGTAACTTACAGCCCAGTGGCGACCTTCACTGGGATAATATTAAGATACAAGAATGATGTTGATAACTCTCCTGTCCCAGTTTTCTGTCTTGTTTCTCCACTGTGTGTTCTGTTTTCAGCTGATTTGTGAATTCAGTGTGTTATTTATTCTCACACTTTGTTTCAGTTTGTGTATATTCTGTGGTAAAAAGGACGAGACATTCACAGAAGACGGACTCGACCTTCACTACTGGAAACACTGTCCTATGCTGCGACGCTGCGATGAGTGCAGACAGGTAGACGTTTTCAGTTTTTCCCAATGAATGATAGAACATGTCCGTCTGCCTGTGCTTAACCACTTCAGAGACTCAACTGTGCTCTGTGTTGACAGGTGGTGGAGATAGCCAGCCTCACGGAGCACCTCCTGGGTGAATGTGAGAGCAGGTCCAGGTTCAGCCAGTGTCCACGCTGCTCTGAGGCTGTGGCTGCTGAAGAACTGACGCGTCACGTCCAGGGTCCGGCCTGCAACCGTAAGTCTGCATCTCTCTGTGTTACTCTGATTAAGTAACGTTACACAATGAATGTCAAAATGCACAGTACAAATGACAACTTAAAAAAAGATGAATAATTGAATACAATTTTTATATTATCAATATCATAATAATAAAAAATATATAAATATGCACAGTTATTGCACACCTTGGCAGTATGTAAAGTTCATATTATTGCAGTAGTTAGTATTGTTAAGCTCTGACTGATCTGAAGGAGAAACTCACCAACTGGTGTCATGTACTTAAGAGAAACAGGCAGACAGTGCTCAGTACATCTCTGTCACTAGCCATATGTTACCTTGAATTATTAACACCACTGAGCCATTTCTATTAACTTCCAGTCCCCCTCACCTCTGCTGGTTGGAGGTGAGGAAATGGAAATAACGATTAGACTCTTAACATCATTGTTCCCACTCCTTTGAGGTTGAGGTTGTCTATTTAAAAGTGTTTCCCTGGGTTGTGATCCCAACATTTTCTCTTCAGTGTTTCAGTGTAATTGTGTAACAGGCAGCTTAAAGGTGTTGTGTTTCTGTTTCAGCCCCCATCTCCGGTAAAGGCTCCAACCACTGTCCTTTGTGTCACAACAACTTCATGCCTGGAGAAGAGGTGAGCCTATAGACCCGCAGGAGGTTTGACTGTAACAGCCGTGTCACCCTCACCTGTCTGACTAGTATTGAGTGGGTTTAGAAAAAAAAAGGTCACATTTAGGCAAGAAAAGAAACATAAGTTTGAAATGGAGATGGAACACTGGGTTCTAGTTTTGCTCTTTTATATCCACACAGAAACTGAAAAGCATCTAATATGGGGCTCGAGGAGCAAACAGGTGTTGAGTTGAAACACCCCCTTTGTTGGGACTTCAAAAGACGAGAAGCCTTTGTTCTTAATGATCTGTTTCATTGGAGTAAATGATGAAGTAAATAGCGCATCACATGCTTCACATTCCTCTCAGTTTAAAGAGAAGTGAGGACTGAAACAGATTAAATGTAACTCTACGCCCTCTAAATTTTGCAATACAATGACCTCTTATCTGTTCATACAAATTATAAACAAGAAAAAAGAATTATTCTCTTATTGTTAAAGGTTCAGTTTTCAGAAGTTGCAGTGTAAGGCTCATTAACAGGAAGAATGATGAATGCTTGAGGAAATGTCTTCTGAGTATGATATGACTTACAAACTGAATATCATCTCACTCTTTTATGTATAACAGGAGGAAAAGTCTGTTCTCCTCTTGCATAAGTAAACAGTGCTCAGATTTCAGGATGAACCCTTCAGGCTGCTTGTCCGTTACTGATCCTCTGAGTCCGTCCACCTTTTGTGTGGCGGAGAAGTTTAAACCAGATGAGCAGTTTTACGAGATTCTCTTTGAGACGTAACAACGGTGTCGCTTTTCGCTCGCTTTTCTGCCCCATCTCTGTCACCGTAGAGTCTGATGAGTCATGGCAACAAGTCTTTCAACAAGCCAATCGTCCAGTCTGACCACACCTGTCCTGTCCTGTCCTGTCCTGGCCCAGGTCTAGCTCAGGTCTGACCCGATGTGTAGTCACCTCTCTTTTTAATTATGTTTAAGTGTAAGAGACTGAGGCAGCTCCAATGAGACATTTTATGAACTCTTATTATTGGCATAGGCGCTAATAGTCGCTGATAGGTGTTCACCCTCCTCTGGTCTCACAGTTGGGCTCCATCATCTTATTGGAACAGATCCACACACATAAGGCTGGTGTAACACCACTGTGTACCTCAGACAGTGTATTAAACAGGGCTTGAAGTTATGCCCACTAAATGAAATACTAAATTTGCCTCCTTTATCATGAAAGTGGAGCTCTCCCCTGGTCATGGACTTTTTAACAGGAAATTTCAGGGGAATTGAGGGCTGTTTTATTAATTTTAAGTATTTATTGTGATTTAAATATGTATCATGCTTATTGGCTTTTAAAAACCCACTGTCGGTCGACCTCTATTAAGAGTAAATTTGATAATGTTGCTCCTGATTTCTGATTGGCTGAATCAGTAAACTGCGTCATACAGTATCAATTGTTTATTCATATAAACCATGACCCGTTCTGCTTATCTTTTTGCAACAGGAAGTATTCATGCATTTCATTTCCACTTTCACTAATGAGGTTGTCATCAGATGAAATTTGTGTTGAAAAGTGCACCAGCCTTTCCTGTGGTGGCCCTGAGAGCTCAACACTAAACTAAAAAACAAAACAAAAACAGAAAACATATTCCGGAAACACCTTAACCTTGTTGTGAATATAGTGGCTCATGTTGTGAAATCAGTGAAGATGAAATGTTCTTTATTTGTTTGCTTAAGTTGCGGTGCCAATGTTAAGCCCTCAAGGCCACCATAGTTTTCCCATTGTACATACAGTTGGAATCAGCACGGGCAAAACTGGAGGTGGTTCATCCTGCAAGAACTCAGCCTTAATAAACTAATGATGATTAATTATTAAAATGAAAATGAACCATTTTGGGGGGCGCTAGAGCGCACATGACAGACTAGACGTGCCTAAGTGAGGCTCCGCTCCGATAAATCGAGTTTTTCATAAAAACACCACTTTTTTGACCAAAGACAGCTAGAGGAAGTCTGCAAAACTCGCAAGGGACGTTTTAAAAATGCCACCAAAGAAGCAGACGGCCAAAAAACCCGAAGAAGAAACTTTGGAAATGCCGGAGAGTGGCCTGCTAAGTGAGCTAACAGCTAATCCTTCACTAGAAAGTGCAGCTATTCTCCATGCCATAAACGGGATGAGCAAGCAAATGGTCGAGAGGTTCAACTCGCTGGAAGAGTCTCTGCAAGCCAGCCAAGCTACACTGACAGAACATGCGTCTCGTCTCTCCGCGGTGGAAGTAATGGCCAGCGACCACGACCACAGGTTAGCCGCACTCGAGCTACAGGCTAAACGCCTAGGGGATGCTAACAAGGCTTTGCAAGATAAAGTTGTGGATCTGGAGCGCGTTCAAGACGCCAAAACATCAAGATAATAGGCCTGCCTGAAAAAGCCGAGTCTAACCGCCCGGTTGAGTTTGTGGCCAACTTTATTGAAAACCTGCTGGGGAAAGAACATTTTCCGAGACACATAGACGTTGACCGCGCACACAGGCTGGGTGGACAGCCTGCCGGTACAACCGGCCCCGTGTGCTAATTGCCAGGATACACAACTATCGTGTCAAGGAGCTCATCATGAGGCTCGCAGCACAACAATCTCCTCTGATGTACCAAGGTCAGCGCATTCACATCTTTCCGGATTTCCCGGCTGAGGTTATGAAACAGCGTCAGCTCTTTGATGACACCAGGAAAAGATTCAAGTCTGCTGGTCTCCGCACGGGATTCATCTATCCTGCTCGCCTGAGAGTTACCCACGGCAACGTCACCTCCACGTTCAACACCCCGGAGGAGGCGGAGAGGTTCGCTGACAACCTTGCCACGTGAAGATGCCGTAGGAGTGTTGTGAGTGTTGGTTACAATGGACTGAACTCTGCATCCAAAACGTAACAAGGCTGGTCTCAATGCTGCCTTCAAACTGTAATTCACTTATCAACAGATAAGTTCAAATATAATAATATTACGTGAACTATGTTTTATTAACCAAACGCTCACAGGATTTATAGTACTCCTTCTTTGGCTGTTTAACTGCCTCACACATTCACTTAAATTGTTTCAGTGTGAGTGTTTCACTTATAAAAACTTTGTATCGGAGAGGAAGCGAGTTAGGCTGCTATTAGCGGTTTCGCAGCTAAGCCAGCTGCCCTTAAACAGTATGTTTACTCAGGGTTGTCTCCTACTTTGTTTGGGAAAGTGGGATCGGGGGGAGGGTGGGGCTTTGTACACGTTCGGTACACCTGTATGTTTTGGTTTTTCTGCGTTCCTGTCTGAGGCTTTCAGTGTGTCCACTACTCAAGTAATAACTGTTACAATATGTCATGCTATCAGTGAATAGTAGAAGTAAAGGGGTTACTATGGTTAGCTGGAATGTAAAGGGACTGGGACATCCTATTAAAAGAGCGAAGGTTTTCACCCATTTAAAATCTTTATCCTCTGACTTGATGTTTTTACAGGAAACTCATGTTAGACCGTCTGAGCAGTCTCGTTTAAGGTGCAACTGGGCAGGACATATTTTTCAATCTACATTTTCTAGCAAGGCACGTGGGGTAGCCATTATTATTAAAAAGAATATACCTTTTCATCATATAAATACTATCAGTGATGACAGTGGCAGATTCCTAATTGTAACTGGACAGCTGTACTCTAAACATGTCACTCTGGTTAATATCTACGGTCCAAATGTGGACGACGCAGGCTTCTTCCGTAAAATATTTGGTAAACTGCCAGACCTTACAAATACAAACTTGATTATCGCTGGAGACTTTAATGCAATCTTAGACTGGCACCTTGACAGGTCCTCAAAAAAACAATCAAGCCCCTCAAATGCATCAGTGACTTTAAACAGTCTAATCTCTTCAACTAACATTGTAGACATCTGGCGTTTGCAACATCCAACAGACAGGGAGTATTCCTTTTTTTCCAAGTTGCATAACACATATTCACGAATTGATTTTTTTTTATTAGACTCTAAGCTGCTGTCAAATGTACTGGACACCAAATATCACAACATTGTTATCTCTGATCACGCCCCAGTTAGTGTCAATTTAGATTTTAACCAACAAAACCACCAAACGACTTGGAGGCTCCGTCCATACTTAATTAATGATGCAGATTTCTGTAAATATTTGTCAAGTAAATTTGACGAATTTTTAGACACAAACGACACCTCTGATACTTCAGACTCAAACCTGTGGGAAACGTTTAAAGTAGTAATGAGGGGTCATATTATTTCTTATGAAGCATCATTAAAAAAATCAAGAAATTCAAGATTGGTTGAAATTGATAGTAAGTTATCTCAATTGGAGACACAATATAAACAAAGCAACAATAACCAAACCCTACAAGAAATTATTAATCTTAAATATGAGTACAATACAATCTTAACAAAACAAGTCAGTGATCAACTGTCTCGCTTGGCGGACACGTTATTTTGAACTAGGAGACAAGCCACACACGCTGCTAGCCCGTCAACTTAGGGGGCAGCAAAACAGCAGAGCTATACTTAGAATCAGATCTGGTACTGGAGATATACTTACCAACCCAAAATCAATAAATAAGCGTTTCATGCAGTTTTATCAAGAACTATACAAGGCAAAAGCAAAAGGTGATGTGGATTCCTGGCTTAAAAATGTTCCCCTTCCTAAATTAGATGATGCTTCACGAGAAGCTTTGAATGCGGCAATAACTATAAACGAAGTGACAGATTCTATCAAATCCTTTACTAATGGAAAGGCCCCCGGGCCAGACGGTTTTGGACCAGATTTATTTAAAATTTTAAAAAAGAATTCTATAAAAAATTTTCCCAGCAGATATCCCCACTCCTGCTCAGGATGCTGTCCCACTCTGTGGAAATAGAAAAACTCCCACCAACATTATATAATGCGGATATTGCTCTCATACTTAAACCGGATAGGGATGATACAAACCCCGCCTCTTACCGTCCAATTTCTATGCTCAATGTGGATTTCAAAATTTTTACTAAAATATTAGCTAACAGACTAAACCAGTATATTGAATCCCTTATTCATAAAGACCAGACAGGGTTTATTCCAAACAGATATTCTTTTTTCAATACAAGACGGCTAATAAATATCATGTATTACAAATTTGCTACAGGCTCAAAGCAGGCCATTTTATGCTTAGACGGAAAAGGCATTTGACCAAGTGGAGTGGGGATACCTGTTTAAAGTGATGGATTCATTTGGTTTGGGAGACACTTTTGTCTCCTGGATACGGATGGCCTATCTTAATCCAACCGCCTCCGTGGTCACTAATCAGGACAAATCGCATCCCTTCCCACAGGAGAGAGGCACCCGTCAAGGGTGTCCCCTCTCGCCATTATCCCTGGAGCGTTAGCCATTGAGCCATTGGCAATTAGTATAAGGGAAAATAATTTTATCAAGCCTGTCATTATTGATGGCACCAGCCACAAAATATCACTATATGCGGATGACATCGCTATTTTTTTGACAGACCCTGAACAATCTGTCCCATATCTGCTTAATCTGATAAATGAGTTTGGTACGGTTTCGGGATACACCATAAACTGGCAAAAAAGTGACCTTTTGTCGCTCACAGCAGATTTAGACCCCTCATTCGTGACCTCAACTCAGTTTAACGTTTCAAAAAACTGGGTTAAATACCTAGGTGTTAAACTCACTAAAAAACCAGAGTTACTTTTCAAATATAACTTCACGGAAAGATTAGACGCTCTGAAAAAGAATATTGAAAAATGGAGAACATTGCCTCTGTCATTAATAGGCCGTATTAATACAATTAAAATGGTCTCTCTGCCAAGGTTCCTTTATTTGTTTCAGAATATCCCAATTTTTATCCCGATGTCCTTTTTTAAAATGATTGACTCTGTGATTTTACCATTTATCTGGGGATATAAGGCGCACAGAATCTCTAAACAACATCTTCAAAAGCCAAAGCAATTTGGTGGCCTTGGCCTACCATGTTTCTTACATTATTACTGGGCCGCTAACAGCAGAGCGATGGTATATTGGCAACTGGCTGACAACCCTGATCCACAAACTGAGATACCATCCTGGTTAGCAATAGAACAAAGTCTACCCCAAAAAACCTCCCTCAGGGCAATTCTCTTCTCATCGCCAAGACCGAGGGCCACTTGCAAGGGAGAGCATTACATAATATCTAATGCTCAAAAAATCTGGATGCAGATCAGAAAATTTTGTAATCTTCCAAAGACATCAGTGCACGCCCCTATATGGCATAACCATGCCTTTCTTCCTTCAAGTACAGATGCAGTTTTCAAGGAGTGGAGTAGGAAAGGAGTGGGGTCCATAAAAGATCTCTATGTTAATAAACACTTACGTTCATTTGAATTTTTACAAAAAAAATATGACCTGCCCAAATCGAACTTCTTTAGGTACTTACAGTTACGTCATTACATAAGACAAAATATTTCATCATCTGACAACTTGCCAGAAGAAAGTGCTATTTTCAAGCTCTTACTTGGCCCACCAGAAGCGCAAGGTTTGATTTCAAAATTGGTTTGTACTTTCTCTCACAAACTTGCACAACCTGCTGTTAAATTTAAACAAATGTGGGAGACCGATCTTAACATCACAATTCAAGACGAAATATGGAAACAAGCTTTAAGTGACATTCACCATTGCTCAGTTAACGCTAGGTTACAGTTGATTCAATTCAAGGTCATACACAGGTTACACTATTCAAAGGTTAAACTGCATAAAATCTTCCCCCAAACTTCTCCCCTGTGTGAAAGGTGCAAGATGTCAAACAGCACACTTGCACACCAATTTTGGCTATGTCCTGAGATTCAGAACTTTTGGTGTGCAATTTTCAGATGGTACTCCCATGCACTTAAAGTAAACCTGGACCCTGATCCTGAAACCGCTTTACTTGGTATCTCTAACACCTTGGAGAACATGGGTCGAAATGTTACTACAGTGGTGGCTTATGGTATGGTTATAGCAAAGAGATGCATTTTGAAAATGTGGAAATCTGATTCACCACCTAAATTTGAAGCCTGGCTGAGGGAGCTGGTAGGAATTCTTCACATTGAAAAACTGAGATACGAGATATCCGGCAACTTACAGAAATTCCATGGTGTATGGAGACCTATACTGGAGCACTTGGAACTGTAGTTAACCCCCTTAAATAGTATCTATTCTGACATATTTGATGCATTCAAGTGGACATTAACTCTGATGTTTTATTAAGCCTCTTTGTGTAAACTGTTCTGATATGTCATGGTTTGTGTCAAGTCTTTTAATTTATTTTCTTTAGCTTGTCTGTTTATCTTTTTTTAAAAATATTTTTTATTTTATTTTATTTTGTATTATTATTATTTCTTATCATATTATTGTATCATGTAATGAGTACCTACCCTGATACAGACCTATTTGATGCACTGAAGTGGATATTTACAATGACATACTCGAGTGGACATTCAATTTGGACACTACATTAAGTCTCTCAGCGTGTACGGTACTGTATTTCAACACGTCATTGTTTGTGTCAAGTTTTTATTTATTTATTTTTTTAAATTATTATTATTATTATTATATGTTTATGTATGTTATTCTTTACTTTGAAAATTGACAATAAAAATATTTTGAAAAAAAAAAAAAAAAAGAAAATGAACCATTTTTCAGTGCTTTGCCATTTTCAACCCACGACCAAAGTCTTCCGCACATGCAGCTTGTCACCTCACACACCCTGAGAGTTCAGTTAAGAAGAAACTCACAGAGAGTCACACACTCTGGCTGCCAGAGCTCTGAGCACAGACCCAATGAAAGACTGCAGTGTTAGTGGGAGGGAGGGCGTCCGTCCGGGCCCTGACTGAGCCCACAGTCACCCGCGGTCGTCCCAGTTGAGAAGGTACTGGGGAGAGGGCCTGACTCACTGAGCTACTTTGTCCCTGTTCCAGGCCTGGAAGGCTCACCTCATGGGCAGGGAGGGCTGTAAACAAAACTCACGCAGGACTGCGGTGTCCCAGAGAACCCAGCCAGCACAAGGTAAAGCATTCATACACTCCTGCTCACACCTCCCTCCCCAACGCTGGGAGCTATAGAAAGTGCCTGTGCTTAACGGTGAAATTTTATGTTACAGCCTTTCCACGATGGTTTCCTGCCTCCAAGTATACAGAGTGTGATAATAGTGGCAGAGGCTCATGTAGTGGGAGTTAGTTAGTGATACATCACAACTATGGTTAATAAGAAGAAGACACTTTATTTATATAGCACTTTCCCTGCCAGAGGCAACTTGATGTACAAAGTACATAAATGAACAAGGAAAGCAAGAGGAAAATACAGAAATGTAACAAATAATCAATAACTGAGCCAAGCTACAGTCTTCCAGCACGAGCCTGTGCTTTCTTATCGGTACACTTTTACATCCTTGTGGCGAGCTTAAGGTGAGCTCAATGTAAGCACCATGGTAGTCCTCTCAGATATCAGCTGGTTCAGGAATCACCTGAGCTCTATGTACAGTATAAGCCTTCTCATAGGGGACATTTTGAAGCCTGGTTGTCGATGCAGTGCTCATGCAAACAGACATCATCATCATCATTTGCATTTCAGTTGCCATTGCTTGTGTTTTCCTGCTCTCTGGTTGACTTCCAACAGTAAACAAACAGGTGGAACTATTTTATAATTATTTAAAACTGCTAACCACACTGGTGTTTTTCCCCAATTAGATCATGTTTCCTTTTTACTTTTGAGGAAATACTTCGGCAAAAGTAAAGAGCTGCTCAGACCCTGACAAATCACATCACACAGTCTGTTTGGTTAATAGGTGACAGTCTATTTAACAGTTGCACTCATTAACCAGTGTTTTCTTTCTGAAAAGCTTCCTCTGCACTTTTGTTTTAACAACTTCCTGTATGGCAAGGCGAGTGTAGAGTTTGTTCCTCCTCCTGATCGTCCTTGTGTGTTCATGTCACCATGAACCTCTAACCTTATGTTTACACTCACATCAGACATAGGCAGCTACGTTTAGCGGTAAACAGTGCAGGAAAACGTATAAGAAACCATGACGTGTGTGTGTGTGTGTCCAGGCAGGGCTGTTGGTGGAGCTAAGCTGAAGCAGGCCTGGTCAGTTGGGGCGAGGAGCAGACCTCCAGGCAGAGGCAGCAGGATCCCGGCCCTGGCTCCTCTGGCCCGAGGACACGCAACAGGGAAACGCTGAAGCTGCATCACAGCACCTCGGTGGGGGGAGGGAGGATGTCACTGCAACCTGCACCCAAACCACATCCCTGCAGTAACCACCCCACCTCCACGTGTCCAGGTCCCATGCTCCACAAATGATCAGTTTCACCTGTCTGATTGACTTGGCATTTACATCATGGTATTACTGTTTATTCGCTTGTTCTACTTACAGGCTTGATGCACAGCTCCACTATTTCCTGAACTTAAACAAGCTCCTTTATTTCCTGTCTTACATTATTGGACAAACCGATTAAACCAGGCGTGCCTGACTCTGATCTCAGCAGTCATAACAATGGTCAGACACACCTAAGTTTGTCCAATAATGTAAGACAGGAAATAAAGGAGCTTGTTTAAGTTCAGGAAGTAGTGGAGCTGTGCATGAAGCCTATTCACACTCACAGCTGTAGATTCACTATAATAACTAGCCTTTTACAGTCAATAACACAAAATGCACTCACACACACCTGCTTGACTTGTAAACATGATCACACACTCTGCTGTTTACTGACAAATGGCTGTGCGGGTAAATATCCATGCCTCAAACTCTCTACACCCTCAAGTTAGTATGTTTCTCTGTCGTAGATGGGTTACCAGCAAGACAATCTCGATAACATCAGCATGACATGACATGATGAGGGGTTGCAGTCTTCACAACTTCTGAAGTCACGGTGCATTGAACTAAGGCACTCCAGCTGGGTCAGTCACGTTCTTGTGCCCAGGATATCACGTCAAACCTAGTATCTAATCAGGAGACAACCTGGGAATTCTCTTCTCCTTGGCTGACACCTCCTCCTTGTGTCACTTCCCAGCATGCACTGCTTCACACCCAAAACCATCAGCTAAAAGCCTGAGCTGTATTTTCCTGTCAGCTTCACATTCTCTCATCTGTTTACCTTTTCATTTCTCGTTTTAAATAAATTATATAAACACAAGGTAAAGTAGCACTTTGCCAAGGGGAAGATGCTTCACTGCTTTTTTTTAGCACAAGAATGGATATATTTTATTCTTACTGTTGACAATCTTGAGTTTTATACGCTGCGCTGGTGCAGTGAGAGTGAAAGTCAAATCTTTTAATTAAACAGATTTATTTAAAATTTTAAAAAAGAAAAATGAATGTAGTTTATAGCAGAATTTGTGTAGTGTCTATTTTTCACTGGCTGCATTTGAGGTTTTCGACTGAATTTAAACACTATAGTTTAAACACAAATAGTTTAAGAAGAGACAGACATTATACTTATTATAGTCACTACAGTAATCTTATGTTTGTTGTACTACCCAGTATTATGATGTTGATTGTAAATATATGTGATTCATCTAGAGCCCAAAAAACAAACAGATGTGAAACAGTTTGAGGTTGTCTGCTTTTTTAATACACAAATTTGGCAAATTTCATATGAAAGTGTGTTAAATTTTGATATAATTTTACATTAAAGAGTAATATTTGGTTTCTAATCTCCCGTATTTTGCATCAGTTGATGTTTTATTGTCCTAATGTGCATGGTCACATGCATTTTCTGGTAATTTTGGCATTGAATTACTATTTTTTCTGCAAATGTGTATTTGTTTAAATAAAGCTTCACTGAGCTGAACACTGTGCAAGTTTCAGGCTGCAGAGCTGGAAGCAGTGATGTTTTCTCTATCCCGAAGACACAACAGCTTCAACACCCGCATTGTATTTACAAAGTTGACAAAAATCCAGTTTTATTTACACTATTATACATAAATCTACACTTTTACAGCCCTTTAGTCTCTTTGGTTTTTGGCCATGTCTCTGAAAATCACACACAAGTGAATTAACTCTTAATAAAAGTAACATGAAACAATATATTAACTTCATATGAACTTCATTCATATCATTTGATTTTTTACAATTTCAGTAAACTACAAAAAAAAAAATCACTTATCTATGACTGAACCTGTCTGATCTGAGCTGTGAGTTAGAAAATGACAATAAAATCAATAAGTCAAGTCATTGTATTTTTTGTGGCAGCCACAAGAGCACCAAGACTCTGATCTGAAATGGCACCAAGAATCTGAAACCTGGAACCTCCTCCTCCTCCGTGGCGAGAGCACACTGTGGAGCTTGGTAGTGGTTTCACAACATGTGGACAGTAGTGGAGAGGAAACACAACCTGCTCATAGTTTACACTGGAATCTAACATACAGAAATGACATATATTATTCATTTATCATATATATTATCCATTCATATATGCTGTCCCATACAGAAGTGTAATATGATATGTACCTACTGCATGTCTGGGGGTAGGCAGCAGCAAAGACACAAAGTTATGTCAGTTAGTCTGTAACTTTGTGTTTTTGCTGCTGCCTACCCGGAACAGATCTCTCTTGTAAATGAGACCCTGGGTCTCAATGAGATTTTACCTGTATAAATAAAGGTTAATAAAAAAAAAGTCCCTATATATTGAGAGGAATGTTGAAATATATATCTTTTAGAGGGGGACATATTATCAAATACATCACATTAAGTTTATAAATGAATATCCATTATCAAATTTACATGTAGGCTACATAAATTAAACATACCCCATATGGTGTAATATGTGAAATATGTTACACATAATACATGGTATGTATTTCATTTAGCCTATAATTAATAACATTTTAAACACGATTACATGTTTTTTTTTTCTTGTTAGTTTTTCAATGATTAATTGTATTGACGGACTTTGGGATGCCTACGTTGTAAACATAAATAGCTCTAATAGGCTATATCAGCCTATTTGTACGGGCTAAACGTTTAAAACGAAATATTTCTCGTAGGTTTCACGTGTTTTTTGCGAATAATTATGTTTTTATTGTGTACATATAAGCCTATTTTATATGAAAATCCAATATACAGTATAGGCTTTATATTACATTTGCGTATGGGGTTGCTTGCTTGTCTGCCATCGTGGTCAATAAATGATCAATACAGTAGGCCTAGTTCAGCTGTGGAGGGTTGATGAGGACTAGCAGCCTACAGTCATATGGAGGTCCTTTGCGCGCACACCAGCTCCTCGTTGTGCACCACGCTCCACATGCGGAGCAGCTCGTGCGCGCTCAGTTTATGCACCACAATGAGGTTTTTGTAGAAGCAGGGCTCGCTGTTCATGGGGCTCACCCGGCGCCGGGTGATGCCGAAAGTCCTGAAGCCCGGGTGCATCTCCGGGGCCAGGTGGAGCTTCTGGAGGCACATGCCCAAAAACACGTCGTCGATGGGGTACAACTCCAGGTCCTCGGAAACCACGAAGAGCCTCCTGGCCAGCTGGGAGGACATCAGAAACCCCCCGCCGCCCACATAGGGTGGGTACGGCTTGTCATAGAGCTCTTTGGGGATGTAGTACTTGCTCTGGCGGTTTCGGATCGGAATCGCCTTGGAGATGGTGTCCCCCACGAACAGTCCGGCCTCTTTGCGCTCCTCCACTTTGAAGCCGATCAGCTCCATCAGGTTGTGCGTGTTTACAAAAACGTCGTCGTCCCCCTTGAAGATGAACCGGACCCCGGAGCAGTAAATGTCGAACCATTTGAGGAAGTTGACCTCCTTCAGGGTCAGGTTGAAGAATGTGTCCATGAAGTCCCACTGCAGGATGTCCCCATAGATCCGGTCCTCGTACTCGATCAGCTTCTGGAGGTTCTTGGTGTCTTTGCCGGTCGTCGGGCTTCCCAGAAGGAACAGCGTTTTGATTTTCTTCCCATCCACCTCGTGCTCCTTCCCCCAGGTTTTACGCACAGCCTCCCGCCGGTCGTGCTGCTCGATAACGGACTTGACCACCATGAGAAGGTGCACCTCTCCATCCGAGCATTTCCCCGGGTGGTTGATCAGCATGGGGAAGTACCTGCAGTGTCTGTGCAGCACGAACTGATGAAATCTCGGGTCCAAGCGCCGGAACCAGTCCTGCTTCCTCACCGACGCGTCCTCGCTGCAGTTCAGAACCTGCGCGTCCCAGGAAGCCGGAGTCCCGTTGGAAACCCGATGCGCATCCAAGTCGCCGTTGTGCACCGGAGAGTCCGAGCTCCCCAAACTGGTTTTCACGGCAGCTTTTTTGAATTGAAAACAGTCGGTGCCGCACCAGCCGGCGTCCCGCAAGTGCTTCGCCCCTATCGCATCCTTCTCCGCCACCTTCAACCTGTGGATCATCAGGAAAGACGCAAAGACCAGAGACAGGCTCAGCAGCGGCTTCAGCAGACCGACGCGTTTTCTCCGGAAAAAGTGATCCATGGCTCTCAGTGCGGCGCCCGGAGACTTTCAAATGCGGGACGCGTTGCCTTCATAGTGTTTCACAACCGTACGTGCGTCCTTGGGGAGTCCACCGCCGCCGCGCCTTCTCATCTGGAGACCAGAGGCTGCGTCCTCGGCTACGTGAGCGTGTTGACACTGGAGTGGCCCCGGGGTTCCGTTTGTCCATGGCGCTCGATTAAGTCATACATCGTCTCTCAGTGGGGGCAGACCATGCAGGCGAGGAAGCATGTCTCCGGGCTGTGGCTACACAGACTGTCTGGAAGGTCTGCAGCTGGACCCGTCTTTCTCACCCAGAACACCCCCCACCCCTTCTCCAAGCAGCTATCTCCTCCCCCAAATGAACCACACTAATCTGGGACCAGCAGGTCTTTCATTTCCCACACACACCTACAGTCACACATCAGAGTTTGAAGCCACCCTGCAGCAAACTGGAAGTTTTCCACTTTGTTAAGGCAATTACATCTGGTCAGACAAACCAAATAAATAGGCATAGCCTACATATTAATGCATGATTAATTGCAATATGATCAAACGCGATTTTGTAACACTATGCGACACAGCATAACTGTTTCTTACAGCCTGTAAGAAACATTGCCCCCCCCCCCCAAAAAAAAAAAAAAAAAAAAAAAAAAAAAAGAGAAAAAAAAGAAGAAGAACAAAGTTTGCCCCTATTGCCCTTTGGCCAGTCCGTCCCTGCACTTTTTCACAGCCCACACTCTGTGGTCCGGACAGCGCCTACTTAGGTGACTTTACACCGCCCTCTGGTGGACATTTATTGCAACCACGCCATGTCACTGCTCCCAGGCGTGACCGAGTTTAACCCCGCTCCAAACTTTTAATAAACCACTGACAAAGATGAACGGAGTTCAATTTGAGTCTACTTTTTACTAATAGAATATAATCTTTTATTTCTCTGATCACAATTAACTTAAAACTGCTGCACCCAGCTGAAATGTCTGCGAGCGGAAGTTGGCCTTCAAAATAAATCCACGGATATTTTTTACAAGGAGTACAAACTTTAACTAATGTAAAAAATAAAATAAAAAAACGAAAATAAAGGAAAGGGGGAAAAGGCTAAGATGCCCAGCACAGTGATCTGATAAATAAATTAACGCACGCCCTGACTTTTAGCCTCATATAGGCTGATTTGTTATGCAGGCCTAATCTAAGTCACAAGAGTTTGCCCTGGTAAACACTCTGACCTGTGGCTGAACCTCGGCAGCAGGAAATAGACCGAGTCTGCTGCTCCGAGCTCACGGAGCCAAGCCGAGCCGAGCCGAGCAGAGCGACGACACTCATCGTGAAACGACCACCTCTGTTTACAGCTGGCATTGTTTTTACACACGAACAAGGAGTCGAAAACTTCACTAACGTTAGGCTTTTTATCATCGGACCCGCCGAAAAACAGAGGCTGGACGCCGATGATTCACAGGGTGAGTGTTGACGTGACCTGACCCACCGGCCGGCAGCTAGTTAACTAGTTAGCCGCTAGCTTTACGAGCTCGTAGTTAGTTTATGTGTGTCTTGTTTCGATGTTTTGTTAGTTTCGGTGAGCCAGCAGGGGACGGGTCGTTGTTATCACAGACAGGGGTAACGTTACTGTTTCTTCCGCCATGTGACTCTGAGCCGTCTGTGATAAAAACCGTCTCCTCCACCGACGACGCACGCAAACCGACCGACTCTCTGTCTGGAGTTTGATGATTAAAATTTCGGCTCCATCACTGGACATGTGGTGTCTTCTTCACAGCTGACACGTGAAGCGGTTTCTACAAACTTAAATTCGGCGCAGCTGAAATGTTCTTTCATGCAAAGTCAGTGTGATAAAGGTCGGGGGCAAACGGAGGATTGAGTCGTGGCTCGTGAGCGTCTCGCCGGTTAAATTGGCAATATTTTGGGTGGAGTTTGGTCGGTGGAGGAAACAGGGGCGGCTTTGGGCTCAGCCCGGGGAAATGGGGAGGGGAGGGGGTTAACATGATCTCTTCAATGGTTTCGCCTCCACCTGCACGACAAAACAACAACAACAACAACAAAACAATTAAAAATGAGTCAGTGTGGTTAAGTCTGCATGCTGACTCTCCCTGACTGAAATGAAGAAACGACACTGTTTAAAAAGTAGGCTACACATGGTGGTAATTTACAGCCATGTGGAAGTTTATGACTTTTATTTTTCTTTTCTACAGCGACTTCTGCTCATTGCTGCTGCTCCAGATGGTTCAGTGAAGAATCATCTGACAACAGTGAATAGTACTTAGTATGACAGGTTAAAGTTTCTGTGCAAACTAGCAAATAAAACAGTTAAATGTTGCATTGGATAATGTGAGGCATGGGGCAAATTCGGTTCAGCAGTGACTCTTGGCTGTTTACTCTGTGGCTTTGTGTGCTTAAACCTGTGTGGTGTCACAAACTTGATCTTCTGCAGCTGGATTTAGCCACATGATCTGGTCTGAGACATGAAACTCATGGACTGAGGAGTCGTCCACTGTGGTCTGCATGCACTCTGTTGGTGCATTTGTAGGAGGAAGTTGTAGCTGTTGTGGTTGTGTGTGACGCGTGGGAGAAGGGGGGGCGGCTGCATGTTTTTTCTCCCCACTAGAGAACTTATCACCAAACGAGGCTGCTCTCTCTCTGACAACTGATTGCACTTGTTTATATCTGATATGCTCCACCACTGGCTCCATCTAGTGGCTGCATTCAAACAGTTGTTTTCATGATCCTGCTACAATTGATTATTGCCACAAGGGATAAAACAAACCACAATATGCTGATTGTTTTGCAGATGCCTGGTCAACTTGACGGCCTAAAGCCCAGAAAGAGGAAAATCTCCTCTGAGGTCAAAGGCTCCAAAAAGGTTTGTGTTAATAGAACTGTAGTTATGTGATGTGCTGCCGTTTCTGACTGGGATTATGATTGTAGCAATGCCCCATCTGAGCCTGTTGACCTTTGACTTTGTGTGGCAGGCATCTGCAGCCAGGAGGAGGTGTATGAAAGGCCCAAAGATGCCCTCGGCAGCAGAAAGTGGTTCCAGCGGAGCGGCCAACCCTCTGGAGAGACGGCCTTACATCAGCTGTGAGTGCCACCAGGCCGCCGGCAGGACCAGGTGCTCGGCATCGCCTGAGCTTGAGGGGCAGGAGGGCAAAGAGAACGAGCTGAGGATGGGTCTGGACGCGGATGTGGACGTGAATGCCTGCAGCAGAGTGAACGGCCTCGAGGACAAACATGAACGGGAAGAGATGGATTATGAAGAAACAGCAATGAACTTATTTCCAGACGACGACAGCAACCAGATTCTCCCCGTTGAGCAGTTCTTTGGAAACCTGGACGCTGTGCAGGTGAGCCAGATTAGGATACCATGGTAACCGACAACCTGTGTCGCGTCAATGAAAAAAAAATACTGATAGAAAACTGATGACTGGATAGTAGAGAGCAAAGTGTAAAGATATAATAAAATTCTCAAAAAAAGAGATAAATAACCAGAAATATAAGCTGTGTTTTCATACACAATAACACAATAATTCAGAACATTTTACTTTCATTCATAAAAACAGCCAAAACACTTGATTTGTTATGTTCTGCTTCTTGTTCATCTCAGGATTAATTTACAAAAATGATGTTTTTAAGAAGTGATGAGAGCAGATGGAGTGATCACAGCCCTGACATCAAGCATCTCGCAGCTCATCAGAAACAAACACCTCATCAGTTTGATCTGATGCCTCCTGGTTGAAAATTATGAAATAACTCCAAACATGAACTTCTTATGTCCCAGGACTTTCCTCAGAGACCGCCTCCGACCTCGGCCCGGGTCCACAGGGAGAACCGGCGGCGACATTACTACGCCAGAGAGGACAGTGATGAAGAAGAGGCAGGCTTCAGCACGCAGCAGGACGACAGAGGAGGCAGCTAGTGATGAGAAACTGTGGCGGACTCACAGCGACGTCTAAGGAGACGACGAAAAAAATCTCCCAACAGCACTTAGGAAAAATCAGCCAAATAACTCTGGACCTGCCTCCAGCACGTTGCCACCAAGCGCTGGATGTGGATGTTGCACAAAGGAGCCAAAAAGTTTTCCATCCACAGCACCTGGCTGATACCTCAGTACTCTACTTCCTTTGACAATTCTTTCAAACACAACAGCAGCAAAGAGATTCATTGCCTTGAAAAGTGATAGTTGAATTATTTATTGTTAAATTTACGCTCACACAAGGTTCAATTCACCAGGACTTAACCTTGAGGGTGTGTTCAGAACACGGGAGTTGAGCTCTAACGCTCATATTTAATGAAATAAATGAATATTATTTAGAGATGTACATTTAAAAACAAGAGATGTCACATGACCTGGGAGCTATTGAGCATTCTAACATTTAGCCTAATAAAAATTTATAAATAGGTGTTAAATGTAAAAACAAGAGGTGTATCTCGGGCAGCCAGTGGAGTAGGCATGCAACTGCCGCCTAGTTCTCCATTTTATTGTAACATATGCCCCTATTGGCTCAAAATCAACACAGGACAGAAGATCATTGCATGACACGTGAATTATGGTGTTGACAGCACTTTATATTGACCAATCAGTGCAGACCGTGTAATGCTCAATTGAGATCGATTGAGAAATGCCAAATACAGTGCTGCACTAATCAACATTTTATTTTTTCCTTGCACATTTACAATTTAAAAGGTTCCAAGAGAAAATGTTAAAAGGTTTAAAAGGTTAAAAATGTCAAATAGTTCATGTTACGAGGGAGGAGGGAACACACAGGTCAGAGATATCATAAATTCATTGTTTCCAAAGAATGTTGTGTCAGTACTTTTCAGAATATGGGTCATTGCTCACAAGTGTCCTAGGCTGCGTCCATACTGTTAGATTTTATTTTGAAAATAGCTTTTTAAGACAAAAACAATATCCATCTAGACTAAAACACCTGAAACCTGGCTGATACCTCAGTACTCTACTTCCTTTGACAATTCTTTCAAACACAACAGCAGCAAAGAGATTCATTGCCTTGAAAAGTGATAGTTGAATTATTTATTGTTAAATTTACGCTCACACAAGGTTCAATTCACCAGGACTTAACCTTGAGGGTGTGTTTGGTGTTGACAGCACTTTATATTGACCAATCAGTGCAGACCGTGTAATGCTCAATTGAGATCGATTGAGAAATGCCAAATACAGCGCTGCACTAATCAACATTTTATTTTTTCCTTGCACATTTACAATTTAAAAGGTTCCAAGAGAAAATGTTAAAAGGTTTAAAAGGTTAAAAATGTCAAATAGTTCATGTTACGAGGGAGGAGGGAACACACAGGTCAGAGATATCATAAATTCATTGTTTCCAAAGAATGTTGTGTCAGTACTTTTCAGAATATGGGTCATTTACAAGTGATATGAGCATGCAGACCTGAGCAATCGCCCGTACAGAGCACATCCCAGCCGATGTTAACAGGAAGTAGATAGTTGCAAAAAAAAACAACTAATGCAGCTGCAGCAAAGAAAACAAAAAAAAAACATTCTTTTAATTGCCGCTACTTTTGCTGTGATCACTATGTAGCCACGGTGACAACATAGAAAAGCAGACATGTTTTAAAATAAAACTGCAGCAGTGTGGATGGAGCCTCATATTCCTGCTCAGTGAGTCTTTTGTCTGCTCAGTTTTATTTTCTCTGGCAGCTTCATAACATCAAATACTACAAATATATATATATACATATCTCACATAATTTTTTATCAATGCAGCTAATTGTTTTCCCTGATGCAGTTCCTACTAAGTTCACATTTGTAGAAAAGACAAACAAAACATTTAGTTAAAATAAAAAACACACTTAAGTTTATGATTAACTGAGAATAACTTAAATTTGACTTTGAAAAAGTGATGATTCTAAATCAGAGTGGAAGTCATTGTGCTCATTATTTCTCTTCTGATCGTCCAATACATGTTTTATAATTTTACTGCCTTATTTATGCAAAAAATGCTTCTTTCATATTCTACTACTGTATTCAGCTTTGTGACTGAGTGAATGCCTCGTACAGTCATTGTAGCAAGTTGCAGCATTTTACATCACTGTGCCAACAAAAAGAACAAATAAATGTTTTTCATGATTCCATTTCTGTGTAATGTAATAATTGACTCAATGAGGTATAAATAAAATTGGGAGTTCAACTTGATTCTAAAACACTCCCTTAGATATTCACATATTTTAACAGTGTAATACATTGTGTCATCATAGTAGAGAAGTATTATGTTATATGGTGACCCCGAGAGTTCAATGCAGTGCAATAAAAAAAAAATACATGTGAAGATACAAATGTGCAACAAATTCAGAAAACAACTTGCATCAACATGCTCTGCAAAAATTTAACAAGACAGTTGGGTTTCTGGGGACACAGAAAACCCATGGCACTTTATTTAATCTGTTAGTGGTGTTTGAAAATAAGGTGAGTTTGTTTAGTTTATTATAATGCCAATATCACGTTTGATGTTTTTGACATAGTTGCTTATATGTAGCCGTAGCTTAGCATTAGCCTATAGCTACAAGCTGTCACTTTTCTGTGTCCCAAGAAACACTTACGCTGTGTTGTTTTCGCAGCTTGTGTGTTGTCACATTGATGGAGTTTTTGTAGTATGTTTTTGTCTTTGTGTGATTTTTCATACAGCATCTCATAGCAAAGCTCGTTAATACCGAGATAATGATCCTGTTATCAGGGAACAAAGCAGAAATTATGTCAAATCTGACCTCTAACTAAGGAGTTCTACATCTTAAGATAAAATTTTCACTTCAGACGCCTCTTCTTGCCTTTGTCCGTCTGCTTCCTATTGTTTGCGTCGCTGCTCCGTTTGAAAACCTTCTTGGTGTCACACAGCAGGTTGTGAGCTCCCTTCTTGTGGCATACGATGTGAACCAGCTTCAGGTTTTCCCTGGTGAACAGTAGGTGGTAGAAATAGCTTAGGTTGACGTCGGCCATCTTGTGATTCTGCAGAGCCTCCAGCAGAGCGGGAATGATTGTCCTCTTCTTCTCTATCCTGAGGCCGACACAAAGATGAAATGTTAGGGAGGGCCAATCGTTAAAATGGTGATTTGTTTTAACATGAAGTCCTTCTGCCAACTTTTTACATTCACAAATACTGTCAAATTACATAAAAAGCAGGATAAACTAACATAAAGACATGCTGATGTGTATCAATGCAAAAAAGCAAATTCTCTGAGTATAAAAATCAATCTACTGAGGAGAAATGACAGTTATGAATGAAAAGATTTACTTTCAGTATCTTGTCACTTCTGACTTCACTACATTTCTATCAAGGACTTTAACTTGGAAGCAGCTTTTAGTCAATGGATACATTTTTTTTATTTTGAAAATATGACAGGCCAGACAATGTGGGGAATGATTCTTAATATTCTGGATGTTGTTGATATTTTTGATTTTTGAAAAGTTTCTGACCTGTGGTCCAGGTTCCAGGTACTGAAGATGATCCTGCTCTCTCTGCTGCCATACGGGTTGATGGAGTGAAGGGACTTACACATGCTCTGGTCAAACGGCCCCTGAGGAAGAGAATGGTGTAAATATCAGTGATCAATTCAGTCTGATGGTCTAAATATGTCACTCAATCAAATCATTCAGGCATGTCTCGTCGTACCTGACAGGTGAACCACCCCTCCTGGGTGCAGAGTCGATCCGGCTGCTTCTCTGTCCTGTTGAAGTACGAGCCGTTGAATCTGTCGGCTCTCAGCATCTCCGCCAGGCTGCTGGACGCCTTCAGGAACTCGGCCTTGACTTTAGCTTTCTGGATGCTTCTGGCTGCAGCTTCCACCTGAGACCACAGACAAACACTTGGCTGAGTTATTGACTGACTGAGTGAGTGACTGACAGAACCGCAGCCCACAGACCTACCTCCTTCATGTAACCTCGTATCCTGCTCTCGCAGTTGAACTTCATGTAGGACGACTTCGTCTTGAACCGAGTGTCGATGCCTGAAATGGAGATGAGTTTATGTCAACTTCAATGCACATTACCCATACCCACCCACCCAATCATCTCCCTAAACCAACCAACCAAATTTTTTTTAAAACAAGAGACTGAGAGACCATCATCTAGATGACTCCTTTGTACCTGTGAACCAATCCTCATCCTCCCCTCTGCTCTCCAGCTCCGACCTGTCCTCCAGGTTCTGCAGCAGGTCCGTCAGGATCTTGCGGCTCTTTGGAGAGTGCTCATCAGACAGGAGCCCCCTAGCCTCCTTGATGATGTCATCGGCGTGACGGTCTGTGATCAGTAACCGGCTGATGTCACACACGACTGAAATCACAAGGATCAGAGATGAAGCACCTGCCCTGAATATTACTGTGATGAGGATTTATTTATCTATTGGTATTACTGATAACACTCACTGGTAGCGGTACCTATATGTGTTATCTCCACTGTAACAATCTGTATCACCATTATCTACAGGTATAACTGTTATTATTGTTACGGTAACAAAATAACTATAACTAACAGCAGCCTCACCTTATTCTGTAAGGACCCTTCAGAGGATGTAAATTATGATTTGGTAAATGAAAATCAATTAAGGAATTGAATTGATTGATTAGGCTAATTGTATATTGTTATACCCACCCCCACTCCATGTCTGCTCCTTGGAGAGAAGCACCAACTCAGTGTGGTCGGGCAGAGTCAAGAAGAATTCCTCCGTCACTTTTGTCCCATCAGAGTACAAACAAACATGTGCACCAGTGAGCGGCAACTGGGAATGTCATAAAACAACAATAATAATAGGATGTTATTTCAATTTCAAGTGAGATGTATAAATATACAGGGAGGTAACACTGAAGACTGGAGAGCAATGATAAGTAATAAATATAATAAAGATAAGTAATAAAGATAAAATAATAAAATACTAGAGAGGCGAGTGTTACAGCGAGAAAAAACTGAAATAAAAAGAGATTAGTATCAAAAGCAAAAACAATCCAGAAAATTATCATCGAATAAAATGACATACCAGTAAAACAGCTTAAATAGAAAGATAAATTAATAAAATGATTTTTTAAATGCCTAAAGATGTGGCTCTTGAGTTTACTGTGGTGCACAGAATAAAATTCAGTTTTCTGATAACAGACTATTTCTTATTTTTATTTCAGTGTTCACACAATCTGGAGACGTGACAACAGGACAGTGTGATCATCTTGTGTCTTTTTAGACTAAATGTCGCCTGGGACAGAGTCTGCTCTGATTACAAGGATATAGATAGAGAAAAAGATGCAGACAGATGTTCACTCACAGCAGAGGAGACATCTCCACACACAGTACGTAGCTTTTTGGCTGGATTTTGAATCTTTTGACAAATTCTTATAGTCAGACTCAGACCTGGTCTCATCTTAGGGACAAATACGCTGCCTGATGTCCTGTAACTCTGTTAAACTCTACCCCAAAGTCTTAACTGAAAACCATAGATTTGAATTGACACAGCTGAGATCTGGTGTTTTACCACACATGGATAAAACCGGGCAGTTTGTGAATTTAGAAGAAAGGCTGTTCGACTGATTTAGCTAATGAGTTTCATTTTGTTTTCTTTTGCCCTTTTTATGTGGAACTGCACTGGGTTTTCTTTCATCAAATGAAATAAATAAATATATATTACTTATTGGTTGTGCACAAAGATTAAGTTGCCCATTTACACATTGTTGCTATATGGACACCCTGGTCAAGAAATCTTATTCTCAAAACATAATTATGTGGTATGTTATGTTTGTTTGACACAAGACCCCAAAAAACATCACACATCATCAATTTATTTATTTTTTATGTGAAAGTCTGCTATCACAGTGTGATGTTTTTGCATATGGTGCAGCTGTAGTTCGACAGTTTTTTTTATTTTACTTTTGCTTTTCATTTCTTGCCTAATGGACTCTTGGCCTCTGCACTGAGTCTTTCATTGATTTGTTTTTATTTAAGTACAATACTTTGTGACTCTGATTTCAAAAGTGCTATGAAGTGCAATACAGTTGTTATTACAATTATTACTATGACTGGAACATCTGGAACACACAGTAACTCCTCTGCACTGTCTCTGCGAACTTCTCTGACCTCTCCTCGTGCTGTTCTGTAAATAACATTAATAATGTTGAGTCTTACCAAAGTCCTTTTCTAAATGCAGATAACTGTGACGTGTCAGGATCATCGTGTAACATCATGAGAAGATAACTTTAGTATCTTATGTTCGTTACATCTGGTGCAGGATACAGAGTCTGACCCTGAACTGGACCGACTTCGGGCTTATGTAGGACAACAGTTAATTAAACAGATAAAGTTTCGTCCTCAGACAATTACATCATGTTCACAGCAACTTTTAACATGTCAATTTATTGACAGTTGTGTTTCTATTGTTCAGCACCTGTGTTAGTAAACTTTTATCGCTGCAAGAGAGAAGAGGAGCAGGTTAAAAACAGCTGTTAAACACACACGAACTCACCTGTAGAGTCTTACAACTTTTCTTAATCAGATCCTTCAGGTCCCTAGCAGCCACTCCATATTTCCTGTTTTCATTAAAACTCCTGATTTTCACAGGTTTACTTTTCCCAAAGAGTCCAAACATCTCAGCGCTTCAGCTCGGTTTGTAACCATAGTTTGTAACTACCGCTTCCTCTTCCTCTTCAGGCGAACAGCGCGCAGTGACGGCGCGTTACTGCCCTCTGGTGGGTGAAGTGAGGCGCTGCAGCTCATCGTTGCTTCCAGTGCTTTTATCTTTAGTTTCTACTGTAGACATCTTATTTTGTGTGATTTCTTGACGCTAGTAGTGTAAAGGGCGTTGATTAGCCTCTCTGCTCTGTGTCTTATTGTTTTTGCATGTTCGATGCTCTCTGGAAAGCACGCCTACATGGCAAGGTGAGGATTACCATGGCAACTGATGCACCACGACGGACAATACCAACTCGAGGGTATGTAGAATTAAAGTCAATATCTTCGAAATTATGATTGAACATTTAGTTTACCATAAAAAAAATGGCTTTACACTAAAACGTTATTATTACACCAAATATACAGTATTCATATATTTACTTTACTCCAGCATAATGCTGAAGGAAACATTAATATGCTCGAGTAACCCCTTTGCGCTAAATGGTTGAGTCCCATTTCAATATGGCGACCGCGTGTTTGAAAATCTTAACGGGTGGAAAAGAAAAATATTCAGTGTAATTCAGTGCTTGTTTACACGTCACGTGTTTTACTCACTCCTTTACAATGTTGTGGTAACATGTCTATTGACTAGAGAATATGGTGAAAACAGAAGATGTATCCAACATGGCGGGTGGCTGGAAAGAAGTGTTTGACAGGAGCCGGTTTGTTCCCCCACCGAGCCAAACAGTCCGCCTGGCTGTGGAGAGCCACCTCACCCAGTCCCACGGCTTCCAGCTCAGCCTCAACCGGGTCACAACACCTCACCTGCCGCAGGTGACAGCTCACAGACACCGCTAGATGCTCGGTAGACATGTAGCTGCAAGCTAACAGTTGTGCTAACGCCAGTAAAACGGTGGTAACGTTAGACACATAGCCTACTCTTTGTAGATTTGAGGTTGTTCAACAGAGTCTATAGACCACAGGCAAAACATTAAAATAAGCTCATATCACCTTTTTAAAAAAGACACTAATTGATCTGGACAATGTACGCCATGAGCTTTGTCTGAGAGTTAATCCACCACAGATATTCTTGCATGGCTTCAGTTTTTATTGATGACTCATGCAAACATTAGTTGGGGCTATATGACAACAACCATGTCTTTTCAAGCTGGCATTAATCAGTGTGAAATTCTTACATTACAGTCACAGGAGCTGCCTGAAGTGGAACAAGACCTGACCTACCAGCTGCGAGTGACCCTGTTTGATAAAACCCACCAGCAAGTCTTTGGGAGAACATGGAGGAGCTCGTCGCAAAGGCTGAGAAACACCAAGATATCCTTCAACGAGGTAACTTCATTTTGAAAAGCATCACACTGAAAGAAGGCCAGAGGATGAGAGGATGCAGATTAGGTTTTATCTTAAACTCCTCCCGTGTTGATTTTTATCAGTATACAGTGGATTGATCATGTAGTAAAATCAGTTCCCATTCAGAGCATGAATAACATTAGTTTAGTCCTGCCATTATTTGATTAGAACCAACTCAAAAGCACCACTCACAGCTAAATTAGCAGCGATGGTTGTGAATGATTGTGTGTGGCTCTTGAGGATGTTCCCAGACTAAACACAGAATTACAAACTGCCCTGATTGCCCACAAGTGATTCCAGTTGCAGTTGTTCCAACTCTCTCATGCTGTTGGTCGGATGAATAACACCATATTTTTATGTGAAGTAACAACTAATAAAGTCATTACAGAAGATTCTCCAGTTATAAAAAAGCGTGGATACATGCAGTAATCCATATTACTTCCGTAAATGGTCAGGCTGTTGGCATAAATGACACATGCTCTGTTAGTTTTACAGGGTTTGGATATGAATTTATTAAAATTATTCTGCATTTCACAGTGAATTTGGCACTTGATAATAAAGATGCCTAGAAAACTAAATAGCTACGGGCCAAAAACCAACAATATTTATTTAAATTTTAACACTCACAAACTCATCTTATCTTCTTCGTCATGGAACGCAACATTAGCCAAAACGACCGGATCGCTTACTTCTGCTTTAATCAGATTTTGTGGACAGTAACTTTACATTGCAGCGTCCGTAATGGTAGCATACTACAGTTTCTGGAAAACACATTAATAAAGGTTGAAAAAATTAAACAGCAAATCAGAGGATGTGGTTGGTTGGTGATATTAGTCTTCGGCCCTTAGGAATCTATGTTTCCTCAGTCAAAACTGAGCATTTTGGGACCCGATTTCTCATAGTAAGAAACTAATTGTAAAACACAGATTTGCTAACAGCCATGCAGCTACACAGTCATTTCCGCTCACTCTGGCCAATTAAGCCTCTGCTCATGTTGGATGGAGCAATAAGCTAGAAATACATGAGGTCACCAACCATAATAAACTAATTAGGTGTAACTTTCTCCTCAGCGCAGCAGCATTAACGATGCAATTTTTTGCTGTGATGGCTGATAATGTGTCTGTTGGTGCCTGAACAATGGTACTTAGAAAGTCACTGTCTTTGGAGCCTTCCTGCTCAGTTGTGCTTTTCTGTAATTTTTTTTTCAATACAGATGACATACCAGGTCAAACACGGTACAAGACGTTATTATCAGATAGTCTCTCCAATATCTATGCTACTTCTGCCTCCTTTGAAGGAGCTAAATGTCAGTTTTTGCCTTACTACATAGCCAACATTAGCATCAGTGTCACTGACAGTAACACAATAGCTGGCTGCGAGGCCAAATAGGACAGAGAGACAGACTAACTTTATTGATGCCCTTGGGGAATTTAATATCCAGCAGCTCATTACAGCAATAATAATAATAAACATGATAATAAATTATGATAAACTATTAGGTTTTAATAAATCCAGTTTCAGTGCAGCACAGCGAGGCAGGCAGCCGAGATTTGCCACCTAAATGTTATAATGTGTTCATTTTACGAGAATGAGGTTTTATTGCTTATTCAGTGTTACACTTTCCTGAGTATTATTGTGGGCCCTCTGTGTCCTGCTGGTGGAGGATTGTATTGTATTGCAGCGTTTATTATGGTGCAGTGAAGAGTTTTAGAACCAGGCTCAAAGGGTTTAGACTTCAGTTTGAAATTCTTCTGCTGAACATTTTTTCCGTGGGAAAAAAGAGAATTTAACAAAAACTTTTATAGAGTCTTTTTGAGTAAGTTAACTAATTTGAATAGAGCTAACATTTCTATATTTCTATAGTTTAGTGTTGCTGTGGCAGCCAAAGTGAGATCTTTACTATTTGAACAGTGAGCAGCTTTACTTAAAGCAGAAGTAAGTGATATATTTGTGTTAATATAAGTCTTAAATAGTTATATCTTCCGACAGCAATCACTTACATAGAGTGTTTGGACCAAAACACGGGTCTGTCAGTCACTCTGCTCTGCTCTGAGCCGAGGAGAAAACATTTATCGTATCCTACAGTTTTTATCCAATGAGGAGAGAGAACGGCATGCAGGGCTGTGTGTGCAGCCAAGGAACGCCGTGAATGTGGCGACGTAGGGACGAGGACTGTTAGAAACTCGTATTTTTCCGACCGTGAAGTGGTACCAGTTCGATCTGGTACGAGTTCACCGGTCGGAAGTTACGAGTGGCTGTTATAGTGACTTTCACCGGTAAAACAGGTCGGAGAAACACGAGTGGGTTACCTGGAACGCTACAAAGTCGTAAGTTGTGACTTGAAGCTGTAATTTACGATTTCAAAAGCCTGCCTGGAACGCAGCATTAGCGAAAACGACCGGACCACTTACTTCTTCTTTAACAATACAGCAGATTCTGAATCAGTTAGTGGGCAAAGTGACAGGAAAATTTGATATTGATCATTTTAAGTCACTTACACTGTAAAAAAAAACCCCCCAAACATTTCAACTTCCTATCAGGTTAAAATGAGCTTTTGATTTTGGCTTTTTTCAGCAAAACAAAAATATTAGGAAGACATCACATTTGGTTGATGTGTAAAAAACATTCTTATTCTCAGTTTGACATCTTATAGCCTAAACTATGAAATCTATTGTAAAAGTAACCAATAAATTAGTGCAGAGCCGTGAGCTGTAGCTCTGTATAAAGTCGCTTTTCTGCACTAACAAAACTTGCTCTGGAGTCGATGACTTGTTGTGAGCCTGAAGCACAGCTCCTCCTGTGACATGGTGATAATTTTAGTTCTGTTTCCTCATCTCATCACTTTCAGCTCGGGGTTATTGTCTTTATTAGGCCGCTGCTCGGGATTGTGTTGCTGAAATCGGTGTTTGTTGGCTACATTACAATGACAAACAGGCAACTTCCAACCCTTACAACATCAGTGCTTTATGGTTTGGAGGCAGATTCGGTGCAATTACATGTAGCCTACTTGTTGTAGTATTTATTGTAACACCGTCTTTTCCAAGTGGTGATATTTCTGTTGCTCTGAACAAACAGAAGTGGAGACTTACTGCTTGTTTTTCGTGGGATTTCAGTCGTAATCTTTTGTATTTTATGATGGGAGTTGGTGTGGGAGAAGTTGGTCTGAGTTGTCGTCTCACTTTTTCTGCACTTTTTCCATTTTTTCCCGACCGTTGTTCTCCAAGTCTTGTCTCCTCTGTAATCATCATTAGACAAAGGGAACAGAGATACAATTTTTTGATGTCAAACTACGTGATGTTCTCTTTGAAAGATGAGCTTTGATGATGAAATTTTCTATTACCTCTGGGAAATCTAAAGAGAATGTCGCAGCAATGAAGTGACTTGTGATACAAAAGACAAAATATACAACACTGGTATTGAAAAAGGCCACAAATAGGATTATCTTCATGGTATCATTCAACTTGAAAAGGATGTCTTTCGTTTAACCCAGTCACCCTGAGGGCTGTGTGTCTATCCGTCTTTGGCTCTTGGTACATGAGAAGTGAAGTCAAGATGAGGGAAGGCTTCAAACTGCTTTTAATGCATCACTGTGAAGTCCAGACCTTTTCTTGTCAGGCATGTGGAGATGATGTCTAACCACGCAAACCTGCGGCAACACTATTATTTCAAAAATGAGTGTTTTTGCAATGGTTCAAGTAGAAGAGACACAGTGGCATGAAAGCTGTGAAACTGTAGCATATCTGATCTGTGGTACAAACCCTGTTATTTGTTAAAAGGAAAGGATAGTTCAGTATTTTGACAGATTTGACAGATTCGTCTATTGCCATAATCCATATAGTCATAGGGGTAGGTTCATTACATTTAATCATCGGTGCATGTTGTTTCGAGATCCGCGGGGCAGAGACGTGAGTTGCTCAGTGAACACAATGGAGGTGAATGGTACATAGTCCTCTGTCCCTCAAAACTGTATATTTGATGAGTTTTGACAGGGACGAGTATTTGCTTTGTATGTTGTAATGTTACATAATTATACAATATTATTTCACAGCGTGGTGACTGACAGACTGTACTGGTCACAACTGGTCCACAAGTTGTTGGACTGTATATTTGATGAGTTTTGAGGGACAGGGGACCTGCACCGTTGACCCCCATTGTATTTGCTGAGCAGCTTGTGTCTCTGCCTCGCAGATCTCAAAACAACATGCACTAATAATTAAATGTAATGAACCTGCTCCTATGACAGGGATTATGGCAATAGGATAATTTACCAAAATGTTGAACTATACCTTTAAATTCATGATTTTTAACACATCAGATCACATAAATCTAGACAATGAGGCCAATTTATACCCCTGATGACTACTTGAACACTTTATGCTCTGTACTTTAATCCAGTAATAGCGATTATTATTTAATTCTGCTAATGTGAACAGAGGTCACAGTGATTAGAGAAGAAGGAGCTTTAGTTCAGGTTTTTGATTGGATGTTGTATTTAACCTCCACATTTAGCTTTCAGTCTCTCACACCTTCATCAGAGCATGGATTTGCATTGTTTTTGTATTATTTTTTCCAGTGAAAGTGAAAATACAAAACCCATTCAAACTGAAATCATGGTCACCACAATTTTGTGTATAACCTAACACTGTTGAATGATAGTGTGCATGTAAAACAACCACTGAACCCCCCTGGTCCTTAGGAAACAAAATAAGGGCAATGAGTGAATTAAGGTTGGAACCAAACAGTCAACAATACAACCACTAAATTGATGTATCAGTGCATCACAGTATATTTTTGGGGCTTTTTTTTAATGCATTTAATTGATAGCACAGTTGAGAGAGAGACAGGAAATGGGGAGGAAGAGAGGGGGAATGACATGCAGGAAAGGGCTGTCCGATATGGGATTCGAACCAAACGCCTGCAGTGAGGACTGTAGCCCCTACATGGGGCGGCAGCTCTACCAAGTGAGCTAAATGAAACGCCGCCCCAGTGCATCACATTTTCCTGTGAGCTAAACATGGATGTTTTTTTTTTTTGCTTGGAAGGGAGGAAAAATGAGAGAACAAATAGGGTCTTTTTGCTGCCCCCCTGTTCGTACTGTATGCGTAAGCTCCCTTGGTTTGGCAGCCATCTTTCATTCTACATCTCTTATCTTACCTCCTCCTATATGATAATGGAAAGCCAGAGGTCAGGATCAAAAGGAAACAAACAGAAAGGCAGCTCTGCTGATGGCAGGGGTTTTTGGCATCAGCTCTTCAGGAGGCGTCACCGCTGCTATCACACGACTTTAACATCGATCCTGCGGTTGACAGATGTGCTCTGAGTGCCGCGCCTGCCAGAGGAGTCTCTTATAAACGGGTCATCAGTCGCAAACTACAAGACGTTCCCCAAAGTCGACTTATCTGAACATTTGTCACCCACCATCATTTTTTTTACCATCTCCTTCAAGTCGTCCTGTTGGTTTTGAGTAGTGTCCAATTGATGTGGTAGTATTGGGGCCAATGCAATGCAATCTTCTGATGGCAGATAAATCAGCTGATATTCTTGTTTAACAATAAATGAGTTTTTACTATTTAAAATGGCCTCGGTACAGCAGTGCAGTAAACTGTAAATAAAATATATAAGAATAAGTAGAAAAAGATCAAAAGCTTAGAATAAATAATTACACAATTTCCTTTCACAAGCCCCCACCAGCCCTACAGCTTTGTGTGGAGAAAACCTATATCAATGAGAGAGCCACAGACTTAATGACACTAAAATGATTTTCCTCTAGTGGATCAACCAATGCAAGGAAATTTGAAGTTTGCCTGCAAAGTTTGAAGTCATCAGACAGGATCTTACAGTATCTTTCAGAGCGTACGCTGATACCCATATGTCTGCATGAGAAGTCTCACATCAGCCACTAGATGGGCCTGCAGTTGGGCCTCAGTTTTGAGCCGAGCAGCTGGACGTTCTGTCTAAATCAAACATCTGAAGGTCTCCTTACATCCCGGTCACCCACTGTTTCACAACGCCGTCAGAGTCCCGTGGCCTTCAGCCGGCATGGAAGCTGTCTGATCAGCTTACAGTGCGGAGCTGTTTTGCAGGATGTATTTGAGAAAAGTCCTTTTTTTTAATGGAAAGAATACCGTGTGCTGTAGCAGGCTGTTAAATGCAGAGTGTTGCGTAAGTCTCTCTCTCTCTCCCTTTTTTTTTTTTTTTTTTTTTTTACAGCGACACCAATGAGTCACAGCTATGGCACATTCTGATTTCCAGTTCTGTCACCATCTGTTTTCTCCCCTTTCCTCCGCTTGATGTTCTTTTGATCGAACAATCTCTCGCAGCGTACGGCCTCACTTTGATCCACTATTATAGTCGTAGCCTGTATTCAAACCCACTTGGTATCCCAATAAGCATCCAAATCCCATTATCCATCCTGGGTAATAATATAAACCACATCATATCCTATCAGGATGATAAAGTGGGCCTGGCCCTCTCTGTGTCGTGCCGCGAGAGCTGCACCAGCCTCTTTTTATTTATTTATTTATTTTTTATTGGATTTGGCCCGATGCACTCGCGTTTGTGCTGCTGTTTATGAGTGGCAAATTGCTGTTTGATATCCAAATAATGTCAGAGGGGGGTATCCTCTCCTGAGTTACAGGAGAGCAGTGCAAATTCCAACCCCCCCCCCCCCCCCACTCAGCCATGATGGATTGGTTTTAATATCTGGTGAAAAGCAACGACGAGCAGTGATTAAAGCGAGAAGGAGAGAGCTCTCACTAAATCTGTTTTCTTGTTTTCGTTGCTGCGTTTTCTTTCCAAGACGTGCTGACAATGATGACCATGTCTGTTGTGTTTTCTGTGTGTGTGCATGTTGTTTGTGTGTTGTCAAGTCAGACTCTTTCTAAGCTTTTATTTTGCATACTTTGAGGGCAGCTTGATGTGTTTGTCATTTTTTTCTGAAAGCTGCTTTTTTATGTGTGAAATGCAGGAGGGGATACAGCCACTAAGTCACACTCAAACTAAGGCCTGTAGTCATCTTGCGTGCTCGGATGCACAAATAGAAATGTGTAGTGTGTGTGTGTGGTACCATCATCATGTTGTGCCATAGGCTTTTGTGTTAACCTCTATTAAGCAGTTCGTCCACATGCAGCCAGCTGACTAATGTAAATATACTTTTCTATCCCGTTAAGGCCCTTTATGTCTCACACCGCCCAGTCTACACAATAATACTTTCTCACCAGTCGCCGCTTGTCCTCACGCCATGACTCAGATTGTTTGACAGTCGGTGAGCTGTTTCCTACAGGGTAACCCCTCAGTGTAGTGAATGCTGTGGGCAGCAGAGGGCAGTGTTGCACCGCTGACAGTGTTTACAGGGAGGCGAGGGGGGGGTGTTGTTGTTGCGAGACTGGAGGAAGCAGAGGGAAATGTGCTTCTTTCTGCATTGTCTCTCACTATGATCACTCCGTTTGAACTCGCAGCCCTTCGCAGGGAGCCGGTGGTTTCGTCTCACATGTGCAACATCATCGGGCTGACAGCTGGGCTTCGGCGAAAAGGCCAAGTTTGGTTCCTGTCCGTGCAACCTCTGTTTTTTTGTAGGTCTGAGAAATGCTGATTGGTCTGACGACATAGGAAGCAACAAACACCTGAATATTTTATTTTATCAGTTATCACACGTCCAGACCTGACCTTTTAACGCTACCCTGAATTAAATGAATGGCCATGACTCAGGTCCCCATAACGTGATATAAAACAATACCTCTCACATACACACACGAATGGCCCGTATTACATGGCTTCAAAGCAGTGGAAAACAGAGGAAGAAGACAGTGTTTCAGCTTCACTGATGAGAAAACATTTGAACATCAGTCATGTAATTCCTCTGCTTTTGTTTCTTGAACAGTCGTTCTCTAAAGAAACTCCCATTTCAAAGTGAAGGATCCCACACGGCTCACACTTAAGGCTCGCAGTAATGAATTGCAGTCGTCCTGTAGAGTTGAAGTTTCTCCTTAAAGTGCAGAATAGGTTGCCAAATTTAAGCTGTCAATGCTGTAATGAAGCTACTGTTAAAACCTCCACTCCTCCCTCCCTCCCTCCCCTCTCATTTCTTTTGGCTGGCTCTCTGAAGGAGACGCATACTGGAGAAAGGCTGGCTCAGCTGAAGGAAAACTTCTCTTTGGAGTCGGGTATATATTTGTTGTGTTGTGTTGCTGTGTGCCTTACACAGTGTTTTGCAGTCTACCACGTATGATTGCACACGATTCACAGCCATTCGAGCGTGTCCATTCAGCTGTCACACAAGAGGAAGCTCTGCCCTTTTCTCCAGCGTTTAGGGAAAAGGTGAAATTACCTCTCTCTCATATGAACTCTTTATTTGACTTCCCTAGAAAAGAATAAACCATGAAGAAATACATTTTGTGCCTCCCTGTTAGGAGGCGTGGCTACAATCAAACATTACAGCGCTCAGTCAACCTGTGACCTTTCAGTGGCTGGGTTGTAGATGACGCTGCTGCTGCTGCTGCTCCTCTGGTTATTGACACAAGGAGTCTGTTCCATGGAGAGATGTTGGACCAGTTTGTTGTGCTGCTCACAGATCAGTTTCACAAAAGGAATCACTTACAGCTAACTTCCAGGCTAACTGAGGCTGAACCAATGTTACTATGGGAGCAACGACACCTGAGCTGACAATCGGCATCTAACAACAGCAAAAAAAAACATGGCTCAAAGTTTTTTGGTTTGCTGAGTACAATTGTGAAGCAAAACCACACTCTACATGTTTTTGTGGTTGGAGGTGGTTCCTCAGTCGGCCATTTTTTTTAGAATGAAAAACTCTCAATATACCCAGACTGAGGGTAACGGCAGTCAGCACTACACTGCTCTGTGCAGCAGCTGAATTCAGACTGGAGGTATATTTTGCATCTGACTACAGGCTGGTCACATGACATCAATGCACTCTAATGAAGTAGCAGCAGTGACATTAATGTGAGTTTGTCTCTTTTCCTGCTGTAAAGTCAATCAGACACTAAACATGTGTGTTTAACATTTTGGAAAATTGTCATTGTCATTGTCATTGCCATAAGTCATAGGAGTATGTTCATTACCCTTCATTATCGGTGCATGTTGTTTTGAGATCTGCGGGGCAGAGACGCGAGCTGCTCAGTGAACACAATGGAGGTGAACGGAATAGGTTCCCTGTCCCTCAAAACTCATCAAATACACAATCCAACAAAGGCGATTTAGCTAAAATTTGAACTATCCCTTTAAGATGGTCCTGATTGTTTGTATTTAAACCAGACTCTTGTGGTCACTGGAGGAACTGCAGGTTTTGGTTCAGCCTTACCCTCACTAAGGCCTACCCTCATCATGATGATATGACACGGTATCATTTTGTTATTGTGTTCACCCTCTCATCATATTGTGTAGCATTTGCTGTGCAGTAACTTTCAGGTACATCTGGTAGGAATGGGAATTCATCCTGAGGCGGGTTTGAGCCTCTAAACCTAATTTCATGGCCTTCAGTGTGTTTCAGAGTGACCGATGTGGCGCACTGATACACTGCTGATCTCTTGGGCCATGCTGCTTTAATGGCTAAAAAATCTACTCAAGGCCATGATGTGTGTCAAGATGGAGACACACTACTCCAAAACAGGTTGTTTTAAACAATTTGGTAGGACATTATTGTTTAATTAAATGAACCTTTTAATAAGAAAAACTAAACGAATGTGTAACTATGTGGGTGGTGTTTGCTCTAATGGTGTAATTACCACCTTTTATTTCGCATGTGTGACTTACACTCAGTAGCCTGTGGGCTCCTCAGCCTAATCTAGGGAAAATAAATAACACAATGAATCAGGCTTGTGCCTGACATGAAGGTTGACAGCTGCTCTACGTTGGTCTGTCATGTTAACGGCATGACGTATGCAAAAAACCATAGAGATTATTGAAGGCAGTCTGCATTGCCTCCTTGTAGCCTACATGTGCTCAGTTTTTGTAAATGTTTTACGCATCATGTCAGGTTTGGAAATGCTCGCTGCAGCCCTATAATTATGTATGTGCGTGTTTAAACTACCAAAATTAAAGCAATTGTTCACAAGCTCTGTGCGAACCAGCAGGTGATGTTAATATGACTCAGGATACACATTTCTGCTGCGCGTCTGTCAGGTTTGTGATGGGGCTCATGCTGCGTATCATACACAGGCGCATTTGCCGCGGTGTTATTGTGTTTTTTCATTCTCCCTCACGCTATTTGCTGTGCAGATAGGATAGTCGGTCTTCGGAGGCCTCCACTCCATTCAGCATCCGGCTCCTTTCAGCACTTCAGGAAGGCGTGCAATTGTGTCTCGTTTGTGAAGCCGTGTGTGCGCTGTTTGTCATTCATTCCTTATTTTTCAGCACATGTATACAGGAAATTGTAAACACCAGCGCCACTGTGGCAAATGTAAATAGAAGGAGGGAGACTGGTTTTGTTATCAGAGTCAGACTGAATAAGGCGACTCCATTTTTCAAACTTTTCACAATAAATGTTCTACAGACAAGCGCTGGTTTCATTGTAAAGTTTCTAACCACAGACTGCCACTGTTGTCTCAAAACTATTAGAATTCATCTCAAGTCATGTTTTAAACTCCGCTGTGAGTCGTATTTAGTTCAACATATGAATATTTCTCCTGACTTCCTGGTTGAGAAACCTAGATCAGGCCCTTAGCTCCACCCACCACCTGCTGGCTCCAGATGCTCCAGGTGAAAGAGCAGAGAGCATCAAGGTGGTTAGAGGAAAAATCATAGAAACTCAGAGTTTGAGCCTCAGACCTCAGTCAGACCCAGACTCACAGAAGGAGTCTGTTGAGACCAGAACCAGAGACTAGAAACCGGGTCAGAGCTGTAAGCACAGTTAACATCTTTTCTGAATGGTTGCCGCTGTTTGTATCTTTTATTTGCTTATTTTGTTTGTTTTAACAGGTGACTTGCACAGTGTTAGCAGTTGTGCTAATGTGAACCTGTGTATTTAGCCCCATCCCCAAAAGTTGACACTGGTTCCTCGGATCATTGACCTATGAAACCTTGGCTATGTTACTCTTTTTATTATTAATCTGTTGGGGCTGCCCAATGCAGGATTCGAACCGGGGCTGCCTGCAGTGAGGACTGTAGCCTCAACATGGGGCGGCCGCTGTGAGCACTCACTACCAAATGCATATTCACATTTTACTCCTTCTTGACTAACATTTGCTAATAACTGCTTTAAGATGCAGCCTTGAAGAAAATACATTTCTTTGTTGTATTTTTAACGATTCATAAATGTGCTTGCAGGGTCCGACGTTAAGGTTTTTTCCTACTTGCCCGTTGGGCAAGTACTTTTCAAATCTACTTGCCCTGCCTAAATTCTTACTTGCCCTGCCTAAGAGGTTCTTTTTGTGGCGCCGCGGTGTTGTGCAAATTTTCTTCAAGACTTATATCTTACTAAAATCCATTATCTGTTGACTGTAGACGACACTACACAACACTTCTTCTGTCAGAAAGCTGTTTTTATTTTTCATTTTTCATTACATTTCATATGAAACTTCTCCCTGCTCTCTTCCAACCAATGAAATAAATGTTGTGACATTGTCAAATTGTGAAATTGCCTTGGTTGGAATAAATAAAAAGAAAGACAGAAAGAAAGAAATTTACCCGTACACCAGGGGTGGGCAATTATTTTTTCCAGAGGGCCACATTGACTCCGATAAAGTGAGTGAAGGGCCACATGATTCGAAATCAAATTGAAACATAATATTTATTGCCAGATTAGCCTAAACTACATATTTGGTGGACATATTGCGTTATATATTTGACGCAACACAATTAATGTAATTGCATTTTCAATTTATATCCATCATAGGTCACTAAAGAAACATAATGTATTATGGACTCAAGGCAGATGACTAAAATGACATCTGGTTTGTTACCGACGGCCGTTTTTCCGACTGCACCTGAATGCAGCATTCACATGCAGTCCTCACAGCACCACGGTGACTCGCGTTGGCTCAGGTGATCTCATAAAATGCTCTTTTAATCACAGTTTGCTAAATTTCAGTGTTTGTGAAGTTATAAACAACTGATTCGGCCCGGTCTTTAAGATGTCAGAACCTCAGCTGTGGAGAAAATACATTTCTCCTCCGTCGGACGCCGGAGCTCCGACGGAGGGAGAGAGGAGCAGCCGCTACTGCTCCAGAGGGGCGATCAAACAGCTGATTAATGCATCAATATACGTAATAACAGCAATTAGCAAGTTATTGTACGCCTTTACATAAAATGATGGAGGATTTTCTTTCTTTTCTTTTTTTTTTCCTTTGTGCACGTCGCGGGCCGGATTGATTTGGTCAGCAGCAGACAGATGATACGAATTTGTCGGAGTTTGTGCTTGCCCGACCGGGCAAGTCTGAACAGGTTCTACCTGCCCGCCGGTTATTTTTACTTGCCCCGGGCAATCGGGCAACCGTTATTGTCGAACCCTGGTGTAGCTCAGTGCCACAGATAGTTTTTTATTATTTATTATTTATTTATTTATTTATTTAAGGAGGACAGTGCACATAAATGAACATTAATAAACATAAAGGTGCCAGTGTTAGCCAAAGGCTAATTTCCGACTGCAGTCCTCCTGGCGAGGTGTTAAAAGCCATTAAAATGAACAACAAGGACATAGGGAACATAACTCATTAAAGCAGGTTGGGTTTGGTTAGAAATCTGGTATAACACCAACCTGTCCTTTAACATATTAAATTGTGCTGTACATTAAACTTGCTAGCCCAGGGCAGCCATGAATCCTCCTCTCGGAACCACTAAGTCCTCAGATAAATGGCCGGCAGTAAAACATGTCCTTATATCGAGTCTTGTTATGTTCTGTCTTACATTCTCTATTTTCTTTTTACAAGGCACGACACTTCCTACAGTAAATGTGGCGGGGCCCATGAAACCTGCCTGTGTGAAAAGCCACATGATTGATGGACAAAGGAGCCGCCATGGCAGCATAGACAGGCCTTCAGCTTACCTCGGTGCCTAATGCTTTCTCCCAGCTGGCATGCCACACGAAGAGATACACTTCAATTATACATGGGGATGGTGGGGGCGCAGACTGCGCTGCCTCGCCTGAAAACTGATCAATATTTTAGCTCCAAGGGGACCAAACATCTAGTGGAGCAGCTGCTGCTTAACAGCTTTACACACTGGAGTGGTACATCTCGTAATACACAGCCATGTTCTGTAGGTGCGTGCGTGTGTTGGTGAGTTCGAGGGAATTCGAGGGCCAGAAGAGCTTCTGCCGAGGTGACAGTATGGGAGGGATGAGAGTCTCGAGGAGGTGTTAGATGTTTGTGTGTGAGACTTATTTCTGCTGTGTGACGTGCGCATTGACTCAGTTCTTAGTTGACTCCTCTTCCTCCATATCTCATTTCTCCCTCTATCTCACTCTTTTCCCTCCGAACACACTCACATCCACAGTGAGACCGTCCTTGTAATTCAGCTATCAGCTCTCCCTGGGGTCTGCCTGTTCTGCGTTGCCTGTGTGTGGGGTAGAGAGAGACACAGAAGCAGGGGTGCGGTGGGGATTCTGTCTGTTTTGTACTTTGTTGTTTCAGGCTTTGACGTGTCAATTCCAACTCTACCTTTTCTCGGATCTGAAGTCTTGCAGTGTTCCCCCAACTCCTTTTATCCTATATATTTCCTGTCTTCCTGCCGTATTGTGATGCATCTCGGGCATTCACAGTCGGCGCCCGCAGGTTTTTGTCTGTGAGGCATTTCAGACGGGATTTACAAAATGTCAGGAGACCAGAACCTGGGTGACAAACTTAAGACTTCACCAGGCGAGCGCTGAGATTTGTCGCCGGGGAAGGCGGGGGTGTCACAGAATGCAGAATCTTTTTGTTTTTGTTGTTGGTGTCGGGCACCAGGCAGAAAACACCAGAGGTACTGAAGCTAAAAACAGTTAGAGGAATTGTGCTGATTAAGAGGTTGTCAGTTGGTGCAAGCATTTATTATGGAGAGTGGAGTTGGCGCTGATGCTGAGTAGATTTGAAGGAAAGGAACTGAAGGAAAATGTCACATTTACTGCGTCGCTCTTTCATCTTTCTAATTTCTCATCTGCCTCCGACTGGGCCCCTCGGCTGTGATCCAGGGCACAGAACCGGTCAGGACACACACGACTCCGAGTCATCACCAGCCCAGTTTTCAGCTGCATCTGTTATCTTCAAGTCTGTTAGGAGCCATTAACCATCTTTCTCAATGTCTGTATTTTGTATTTAGAGATAAAGACTTTGTTTCTCTCAGGTGATAACAGTGTTTTCAGACAAGTAGCGTTTAAATACCCTGCAGCTAAAGCTCCGTTACCAGAAAACAAATGAACTGAGCGTTGGTTCACACTTTCTTCCTGTTTCTTTTGCTCCACAATTTAAGCTAAGGTCGAAATGGTTCCTGCTTCACCGTGATTTGATTTTAATGTGGTGGATTGGTTGGTTCTTCAGTGACGGCATCCAGATCATGTCAAGAGACGGATGCATGGAGTGGAGAAAGATTCAGAGAGAAATTGAGCTTCAAGATAGTGGGTGTAGAGCCGGTGCAGCAGGATAGACCTTTGAATATGCTTAATTCAGTCATGCTTTGTTTGTTTTGTTTGTTGTATTTGAGAGCAAATATGAGAAAAAAAAGAAATGCATTGTGGGTGGGTAAAAAACTCCAGAGAGATTTCTATGCATTTTTTTGGTTTATTTGTTTGAAAGCATTTTGATATTTACTAAGAATTTTATCATGACAACCTTCTGACTTCCTTTCGCATCTTTTAATTGAATTGCTACTTAATGAAGTTGATGTCCAAGCTAAGTAAGGAGTTTTTTTTACACACTCACATATTTACTTTATTGTTGCTAATCTGAACGATTTGGTTTAATTAAAAAATAAACCTTTCCAATTCAACTGTTTCATGATGAGGTCACAGGAGTCTAGCTATTAGTAAACACGATTAACATCTGCTTTTTGGGACCTAACATGTCTTAGTTCTTGGTGCTGTGAAGACATTTTTTTTGTATGAAGGAGGGATTGAGGTTCATAGATTGTAAATAATGATGCTTATGTCTCTGTGACTCCACCTACTGGTTTCTAAAGCTCAGAGTGAGCTGCCCCAACATCATTGTCTTGGAAGTGTCAGTGTTTCTCCGCTCCCTTACTCCCGGCTAATCCAAAAATGGAGGTGGTACATGTGTGGAGGTGAGGCTTGTGACAAGTGCATACCCTGCCCACCTGTCAAAGAAGCCATGCCCTCAGCTCTCCACACCTTTAGTGCTATACTGAATAAAGTGTTAACAGATGAGTTCTATAAAAAGTCGTCATGAGGGAGGAAATTAGCTGCAGAGGCTGCTGTCAACAAGTTAACATGGGAGTCTATGAGGACTGGCTCACCGTTGTGGTCAGTAGAGGAACTGCAGCTCCTGGTTATTCAGTTGTGATGCTTCATGGTTCAGCCTTGGGGGGTGAGGGGTCCGGGTGTATACGTATATGAGGGCCAGGTCTCCTCATCTACAGTGAAAATTACACATTGGTAGCTTCACTAAGCCTTTGATGTGTCTGTTGTCTAATCTACCTCAGATGGAGGTTTTTGTAAAATGACAATTTATGTTGTGTGAAAGCCCTTGCCGGATAAAAATCACATCACTGTCACCCTCATTCCTTGGAGGAATTCCACATAATTGGGCTGTTTCTCCTCCAGTAATTGCTGCCGTCCTCCCATCTTTGGCTGATAGATCAGCTCTTCCCTGTCCTCCACCTGTTCTCTCCCTCTTTTTCCCCTCTCAGTTTTAGCCCTGTGACATAATCTTTGATATTATACCACTTTTTTCTTTTAACTGCGGCCCCATTGCACATCTCACGGGACACAGCGTGCGCTGCCTCTTAAATGCAGCCCATTCCTCATTCCTTCACACAGCTGATGGGAATAAACACATTTTACTGCCCTCGACTTCCCAGTCAGCTCCTTTAGCTCCTGCTTCCTCTTTTTCATACCTGCTGTCACACTAGTTTCAGTGACTCTATCTTTCACTACAGAGATGTTATGATAATGGAGGACAGTCTGTGAGTTTAAGAGTGGTTACATCTGTCAGCTGACTACTGATAGTTTGTTTTGCTGAGTTTGTCCCAATCACTCATCACCTGAGGTCTGGAGCTTAGACCGAGGTCGAGCTGGATCAGGATAATTTTGGATCAAAAATCAGTTTCACATTGGGTTGAAGTATTTGATATTTATTTGATCTGTGATGACCTCTATTGAGAGTAGGGATGGATGGTGATTTTGGAATTTTCAAATAGTCATTCAATTGAAAAATAGTTTATGAGACAATGGTCTTGAAAAAATGTATGTTCCCTTTTTCTTTGTGCAGAAGAAGAAGAAGCATGGTGAGCCATCAGAAAGCTCTGTGTGAAACCGTCAAGTAAATAACAAGTGAAACTGAGGTGCAGCTCAGGTGCAGATGAGAGGTGGTGTTGGAGAATACTGACGTAGTTTTGCGCCGGTAAAGAAGACTTTGCTCTAATTTGAGGACTTAAATGAACGGTACCGCCTGTGATGAGAGAAGATATCGTTACAATATTCTCCATTACCGACTGTCATTACAGTCAGTGATTTCTTTTTCAATTGACGGACGACTGTTTTTCAGTCGGTGATTTAAAGCGATCGACTGGCAGTACCACTCCTTCGAATATTCGAAAAGTAATCGAATAGTGCTTAAGCTTGAAATGCTCATCCCTAGTTGAGAGCCCGTTTAATTAAACTGTCACGCTCATGCATACTGTAATTTTCTCTGCCTTTCTATTATCCACACAGTCATCTCTCATCTCTCCTGTGCTGGTGACAGTCAGAGCATTTCACAGTGAGTGGATGTGTGATGCTGATACCCCCTGGTTCTGTGCCTGTCAAATGACTTACTGTATCTCTCTCTCTCCCTCACTAGCTTTCTCCTCCACCTCAAGGCGTTGGCTCTGCTGCCAAAACTAGTATCAAAGTATAACAAGCCAAGAATCTTCCCCAGTGCATGCGCTTGCTTTGCTTCATATGACTGCAGGAGCTCAGGCAACACACAGCAGTTATACAGTAGCAGCTGCGTGTTACCGTGGAGGTGCGCTTATATAATGGAGGTGCATTCATGTGCTTTTCTTTTTCATGCAGACAACTTTTCTTCATCTTCCCTACTCACAGTTCCATGTACAATGTGAATATCTAAGACAGGCATGCAGACATGTGGAGCGGGTCTATTATCTAAGACTCAGGTAGCTGACACCAGCACTTCCTGCCTCCCAGCCAGAGCAACAGCTAAATGGAAATGCCCTGTTTTCTTTTCCGTTGGGAAACCTCCAGGGGTCGAACAACAGGGCCCCTTCAATTACACTCCTGGTGCTCTGGACCTCGCTATGCAAAACCAATGCTCATTTACAGCCTCTTTGTTTTGTGCAATGCCCGTGATTCCTCCTTCAGTGCTCGCCCAGTTGCCCACAAGTCGAGCATTCGAATGGCCATCTCAAGGGGACAGGGAGAATTAGCCTCGGCTCTTGCACGCTGATAGCACAGTGGTAATATTAATGGCATGTTTAGCTCCAGCTGCCAGAACCGGGACTCCATGAATTTATTGCACAATATCTTGTTGATATAGGCTATACATTTATTTATTTATTTATAAAGGGGTCATATACAAAATGAAACATAAATTTTGCCATTTGATGCATTGTTAGCTCATAGCTACGGTAATTTACATCTGCAGGTAACACAAATTATAACATAAAACAGTTAGTGTACACATTAATTTATATTGTATATTTTCACACTTACTAGATGATGGATTTAGCATTTATAAACGCTGTACTGGTTCTGTATAAAGTACTGTATTATATCTATTTCAAACCAGTGGTGATATAAAGGAGAACTATGCATATTTATACAGTGATTTAGACATATACTAATGGTTGGTGTTAAGTGTTTACAGGAGCTACATGTAAGAAATGTATGGCAGTATTTATCTTTAGTGGTCTTAGTAAATCACTGGGAGTTACAGTACTAAATCATTGTATGTATATATACTAGTTTGTTAACCTTTAACTACACTTCTAACACACACTTATTAACTCATAAAATTAGCAAAATAAAGATGTAATTTTACAGGATGTTACACCCCAGACTTTGTTTGCCTGGAGAGTAAAGTTGTAACATTTGAAGAATTGAAAATGTAAAATTAAAATAAACAGGACAATAAACATAGAATTAACATGAAAAATAAAGATACTATGTAGTGGATATTATGAGCAACCAATAAAAGCTGATCTAGAAGACTCACAACTCAACACAATCTTACAATGTCCTGCTAATGATGATGGTGATGATGATGATTAGAAAAAGTTTTTCAGCATCCTTTGTGGGAACAGTTGCGACCTTCTCCATGTGTGAAGTAACATTTAAATCCAATTTCAGAATAATACTCAGTTTCCTGTCATTTATTTACCCACAACTGCATCTTAGTGAAAGCCTCAGCAGCTGCAGACAGGCTGGTTGTTGATCGTGACAGTGATGCCTCTGTTGCTGATGATATTTTAATGTCACCCTGTCGCTGCTCGTCCATCTTTACTCAAACTGTTGGAGGGAATAATCAATTACTGCTTTGTTGACAGTCGCTGCGGAGTAACCTCTCATTAGGTCCGACATATGCTGCGTCCGCCATTGTTCCGATGAGGCTGTTCTTTGCTTTGAACTTGTGACATTGTCTCAATGTAATGCTTCTGTTGGTGCTGAGATGATACAAATCTGAAATCCTGCTCAGACAAACTGAGGCAACTGCAAGAGCTGAATATTTGAATGTGTAAACAATTTAATTTCCATAATTAGGGATTTAACAGTAACAGAATTTAGAACAATGTTTTTTCTCACAATTTCTTAATTAACTCAGACGTTTGCATTTAATCAGTCAGTGATCTAAAAATATCCCAAACTCAACTGATGCCTGGGCCTCCTTTCCTATTAGTGCAAAACTGCACAGTGCATTCCCACAACAACATGCTATTAAGATTAGTGAAGGGAGGCTATTAAAATACATGAGTTATCTGTGGCTCCATCTTTATTTCTTTCTTGTGTGGGTGTGTGTGTGTTTGTTTTTGTTGTTGTGAGTACAAATATTTCAAAAGACACTGTTTATATTCAAGCAGCACACATTCACAACAGTAAAAGAAGACAATAAAAAAAAGACCAAATTAAATGAGAATATCTCTGCTTAGTTGTTAGTTTTAATCACAGGCAAACAGGCAATAGACTCAGGATTTACGTGAAAGTAAAAAAAAAAAGATGTGGTCTTACTTACTGTGTTTTGAAGTAAATTGATTTATTATGTAAAATTCAACATAAATGCAGCCAAAACTGAAGAAAGACCCACAGAGCAGCTGCAACCACAGCCACAGAGGATTCACCACATGTACAGGCAAATAAAGTTCAGTTATAAAACACAAAGTAAGATCTAAATGGTCCAAAACATTTTTAAAATGATTTAATATATGACACATAAAGATATGGTTAAAATTGATGGATAAAAACAATGAATAAAAAAACTCAGTTTTAAAGGGATAGTTCAACATTTTGGCAAATTGGCCCATTGCCATAATCGCTATAGTCATAGCAGTAGGTTCGTTACCTTTAATTGTTGGTGTAAGCTATTTTTAGTACGGCGGAGTGGAGCAGCAGGCTGCTCAGAGCTACGCTGCGGAGGCTAAAGGAATTTTTTGGTTTCCCTCATCAAATTTATCAAATACAAAATCCCAAAACTCCAAAACGCTTTCGTGGACAAGTTGTGAGCTGCACAACCACCACGCTATGAGATAATAACGGAACGCTACCAAACGGAGCCATTTTCGAGGTAAATGCAGGGTAAATGCAGAGACTGCTTGCTGAAAAACTGTCCCTGAACGCAACGCGCATCAGCTCCGTCTCGTAACGTTCCGTTATTAACTCATAGTAGGGATGCACGATATATCGGCGTTAATATCGGTATGGGCCGATGTTTGTCACTTTTTAACATATCGGTATTGGTCCGATGTTTAAAATTGGGCCCATATATATTCGTATGCAAAACCTACAAAGTTGAGGTAATGCAAGGAGGATGTCCTTGTTATTTGGAAGTAAAATACATTCTGAAAATAAAGGAAGACATTCAAAAATTCAGTTTGCATGATTTTCAGTCTGTACAAAAATTTATCATCTCGTAGCGTTAGCGTGTTTGAGTTGTTGGGTTGTGTATTTGATGAGTTTGATGAGGGAAACAAAGAAATTCCCTTAGCCTCCATATCATAGCCCTGAGCAGCCTGCTGCTCCGCTCCGCGATACTTAAAATAGCTTACACCGACAATTAAAGGTGACTAACCTACTGCTATGACTATAGCGATTATGGCAATGGGCCAATTTGCCAAAATGTTGAACTATCCCTTTAACAGCAATTCATGTTTGTCACATCTTATGTAAACCACACAAAAACTTGTACATTTAAGTTTACATTTCTCTCCCTCTTTCTCCCAGGTCACAGAGTCATTTAGTTTAAAGACTGCATTGTAATACAAGCATGAAAAATGAAAGATATTACATTTAGTGAGCATCAAAAAACTGTAGTGAAAAAGAGGGTCAATGGAAAAAATTTACTGTGAACCATGATATTCACACGACTTTGTACATAGCGTTACATGGAAAAAAACATCAAACAAACAAAAAACAATCACATTAAAACACATTCAATACATAAAAGGTGGGCAAAGGAAATAGTTAAAGAATAGAGAAGTGAAGTGGATTAAGTAAAACAACAACACGTTTCCTTTAGGGCAGTTGGTAAAAGATCTTTAAGTATTCAAAGATGGAAGTTGTGCTAAGGTAAAGCTCATTCCATGCCCAGGGTGCAGAAAGGGACTTAGCAGTTTGACTGAGTGCTGAGTGCGGCCTGAGGATGTTTGCTGCAGCTAGTTGATTGACACCCCATTTACATGTGAAGCACCACCGTCCAGCACTCGCCTGCTCTGAATCAGCAAATAAAAAACAAGTCGCATCAGCTGGAATAAGATATGAAAAAGGCAAAAGAAAATCAGGTCTATATCAGAGACAAATGCAGATTGAACAAATTTATCCAGAACACTTGACACTGTTTTATCCACTCTTCAACTTGTCAGTCTCAAAATATTCATAACCAGCCGTGGCTGTTTTCCTCAGCATTGACTACATCTATCTGTAAATCTGAATTATTGCAAATCGAGGAAGAGAGATATTTGGTCTACAGGGACGGTGCTTTATATATTTCTTTGCATGAGATTGGAACTGAATCAGTTTGAAGGTGCATCAAAGCAGCGAGACAGATGAAAAAGGAATTCTACCTTTGAATTGGAAATCTATCATGAACAATGTCCACGTTGTGATTGCTCTGAGCCTGGGGACTACGTCTTTGACCACAATGCAAATTCAACATTATTACAGGGGGGATGAAATTTGGGTGAACATGACAGAAAATGTGGGCCCCTCCCCCACCCATCCACTGCTGTGCTTGTTTATACAGCTCTGGATAGGTTCAAGAGAAGTTCATTCAAAGATGAGGCTTTGATTTGGGAGTTAAGGTTGGAACAAAATAAATAAACAAACTGAGAGGAAGTAAAGTTTTCCGTCTGTGGATACTGAATCATATGCATCTTGGGATGCATGATATTTATACTTTATCAGCTCAGCCAGTGTTTGGCGCTGCAACAATATCTGTCTGAATTGCAGCTCGGCAAACAGAGTGAACACCCAGTACCTGGTAAATGCTCAGTACCTGGGAAATCAGTGCATTACCTTTGCCGGGGAACAAGCCATGTGTCAGATTAGAGTGGAGAAAAAAGTTTCCATTGAAAATCAAGTGATGAAAATTTCACCACAAATTCACAGCATCAGTTCTCAGACTGATGTGTTTCTCATCCTGCTCTGTCATTGGCCCACATCGACAAAGCCATGAACCAAAATTTGTTAACGCTGAATCACTTGTTTACTTGAGACACACACACACGCGCACACACTAGTTTGTGTCTTGTGAATCCTAACGTCCTTGTCGTCAAAGCAAAGTCCAGCGGACACATGAAAACAAGCAAGCAGACAAATAGCTAAGTCAAAACACGGCTAGACGACTATCTATGCCTCCCAGGTTTTCCATTTGTATTCAGCTGTGTTTGCATTTGGGAAAAGTAGTAATTTAAACTCACCGTGCCCCATGATAAAAGACTGATGTTTCCGAAATGGGAATGCCTCTGAGCTTCTGAATTTGAATATATGGCTCTGTTGTGGCTGATGGGTCCAAAGATGAACAGGCTATGGCACAGTGGGCTGGGAGAAATTGGTTCTGTATTTCAAGGTAGCTCATGTCTACTTAAGTCATTTTTTCCTGTTGACACTGTCATGTTCTTCTTTTATTGTTTTGAGAAATAACAGGCTGCATTGTGCTTTGAGACAAATGGATCACAGAGAATTTGTGGGTCTCTTTAGCATATTCAGGCCTTTGTGCATGTAAATCAGCGTGGCTTTGCTGTAGGTAGGACATTATTTCCAATTTGAATGGCAGATCAGCGTCTGGAAACAATGACACCTACCTGGCACCGACTACAAGGCTCCTGAATGGCTCGACGGTCTCCCTGTGAACTTGTGTAAAAATAGCGAGGTCAGACCTCCCTATTTAGTCCCAGAGTGTCTCCTCAACAGGGGGGACATCGGGGGCTGTCGGACCTTCCTTTCAACCCCAGATATTTGGCTCATTCTTCTCAGATAAACATGCAGCATGGAGATTGACGTAGCTGTGTGCGGCATGACCACAGAGAATCAATCACAGCATTAAAATGAAATGAAGTAGGAGAGGTGGTGCTTCAGAGGATGTTAGTATTAGTGGACGCTCCTTTTGTTCCCTGTTGATCTTTATCATGGACTTATTAAAGAATAACCTGTGATTGGTCGATTGTTTCTTTATCGCTTCAAAAATGGTTAGTGAAGCGTTTTCATTTGAATTTCAGCCATTTCCTCTGTGCAGCATCAGACACATTCACTCACTCACTCTTGATGATTATATGTATAATATACCGTATATGGTACTTTAAGACATGGATGTTGTATGATCATGTATATGTTATAGTGAGTGGTCGTTTCTGTGACTTGGGCATTTCAAACAGATCTAATTAGATTTCTGGGGAAACCATTAACTTGCTAAGTTGCTTCAAATGTTTCTTTTTTACCTTTCAATCCCACAATTTGCCATTTGATTCCACAACAACTTTAGCGTAATTAAAAGTCATCACTGTCGCTGCAGGGACTCTATAAGGTCTTATTGTTTGGCACTAGACAGGAATCTAAGCTGTATGCTCAAGAGATTAGAATTGATATTGTTCTACTTCACGCCATGCTCATGTCTCACCAGGTCCTGTATTTCCATACATCTCTGCGGATGCCCAGCACGGTGGTGATCCTGGAACTGGTGTCTTTGTCACCCAGGCCAGACGGCTCCCAGCAGGCCCTGGGCCGAGGCTTCACAGTCCTGGAGCTTTTTATCAACAGGCCAGATGCTCAGGCTGCTGATGGGGACAGAAGGTGATTAGCCCATTCCTAATTACACCAGTCAGGGATTAATGATGTTTCGCATGAGGAGATAGTTGAAGGACAGGTGTAGCTGTAGTGGGTGGGGTTGGGGGGGTATCATTCTGGGACTGTCATCTCTTTTGGTTATACATAGATAAACCTGCTAAGATTTAATTATAATGTGGTGCAGAAATGTAGCTGTGTTAATTATCACTGTTTTTATTATACACCTGCAGAGCTACGGAGCAGGTATAATGACCAGGGGGTAATTTGATGTAGAGATACTAGTTTAAGACCCTGGAGTGAAATGTTAGCAGAATATTGTTATGTTATGTTATGTTACGTTATGTTATGTTATGAGACTCTCAGGTTTATTTTAATTTCCCAGGCTGAATCTACACCATGGATCCCCAAGGAGCCTCCTCCACCCCCTGCTGCGAGATACAACTGACTGTAAGAACCTTTACACACTCTAGTTTTCAGACATTTATTAGATGTAGTCACTCTAAGGCCACAGTGGACATATTTGCGTCACGGCTGCAGAATGTCATGACTTTTTGTTACGGTGCCTGAGCCTGAGCCTGCCAGCAGTGTCAAAGAAAACAGACACCTTTAACTATAGTTTCAATATAGTTTCACATTTTCAGAGGCAGTGGCTGCCACCATGGAGGTGTGTTGGAGTGCTTTGGTCAGATGGTGTCTGTTTGGGATGTTCTGTATGGATGGATAATAAATTGAGTTGTTCCTAAATGTAACATCACACCAGAGAGTCACTAACACGTTACACAGTCTGCAGGGATGATGTCATCAGGTTCCACCTCTGGAAACCGTGATTCAAAGATGTGGCCTAAAGATAAAGAAAATGTGAAAAGTCAAAGATTAGGAAAAAAAAAATGTGACTGTGTCCTGCTGTTGGCTCAGTTGTAAGGTCGGTTGAACGATACGTAACCCCCCCCCCCCCCAAAAAAAAGAAAAAAAGTCAGCTGGCAAGCTTAAACTTCTCTGTCTTCTCTTCTAAGGCTGGCTCTGGTTATTTCTCTGTTTTACCTTTGAACTGTTTTCTTTGAGCATGTAGAGTCCCAGGTTGTCAGAGTGATTTTTAAAGATCTCTTTCATTGGCAGCGATTTCATGTACAATGGCTAACGAATGAAGTCATCTCTCATGATGGAACGAAAGGATCTAACTGAAGGTTGAGATTCATGGAGAATTGCTTTGGGGATTTTTTTAAACTATTGAGTGGATTGTCTCGGGGTATTAGACCAACATCAGTTTAGACCTTTAGAACAAATCTTTTCGAATTATTGAGTTCGCCGCCGAAGCTGTGGATCGGTCTAGATATGTCCTCGCTTGGCCTAAAACCAAGACTATGAATTACAAAATACTTCAGTGCCTCACAGTGTGAATAACACTGTGCCCAGCGAGAGCAGGAGTTCCTGTCTGGGCTATCATGTCACATGAATATTAGAAAACCTTCTCTCAAACAGACTCTTATGCTCTCTGAATTATTAACTACATGCCTGTTGTTTAGTGGAACGCTGGCTTTCTGTTTGAAGGGCTATACCGCTGCCACTCTCTCTCTCTCTTGCTCTCTCTCTACTTCTCTTTTATGGTCAGAACGCTTTTTTCATTTCTTCACATCACTTTCATTCTCATCCACTGTGACGGGGACACACAGTCCCTGTGTCTGCTGCTTGATGTGAAGCACTCTGAGTGTGAGTTTGTGCAGCGAAACAAATATCTAAAACTGTTTTGTGCTACAGAAATAAGTACATTTCCTCATAGTGGTCATTCACGTCTGATTGTGTGGGAATTATAATAAGAAAACATGCCCCAGAGGCAGACATTTTATTTTTATTCTTTATTCATTACAAATTTCACATTATGCAGTTCCCCCGACTTTGTTTTTGAAAATACTGTGGCTCCAGATAAGAATTATATTTTCATTATTTCTTGATGAGCTGCGAGTGGAGTTAAGGTCAAGAGTTGAATTGAATAAAAGTGAGTACATTTACACTATGATTTGCTGTATTTTAAAATGCCTGCCGTATTAAAGCGATGGCAAGCATCACATGCCATCATCCTTACACTGGAACGTGTTTCCTCGCAGACCTGAAACAAGCTGCTGGCTTGAGGCGCAGATAGAAACACACATGCTGCTCTGTTTACAATGTGTCTGTACACATGGATGGGTCCACACATGTTTTATCAGCATGTGTGGCTCATGCAGCTCATCCTGAACGTCCACGGTCACTAATGACCCTGTTGTCAGTGCGGTATCAACATATTTGCCAACAAGAAACAATAGTGTAGTTAATAAATCTTTCCTTCTCCTACAGGCCTTCTAACATCTTGAGTTTCTGACGCACTTTTTTTAAAAATATGTTTTTAATTCCAATTGATTAACACGAAAAGACAGCAACAAAAATATCCATCCTGAAACAATATCAGAGATGGAGTGACTCGTACAGTTTCTTTGCGTTTTTTTGTTTTTTTAAACCCAGGTCAAAAAGAAAAAAAAAAAGAGAAAACAAACAAAAACATTCAACACAAACACTATTCAAACAATGAAACAAGAAAAATGAAACTAGATAAAAAAATAAGTGAAAAAGCTATCCCACTCTACAGGGCACAGACTCAGGGTCACACCCAACCAATCATTAGTCCCCTTTAGAAAACTCATCCAAACCTGAAAGTAATCGAAACCAAAATTCTTGAAAAATATGACCACAGTTATATTTTTCCAAAGTTAATCTTTCTGGTAAACATGCTGAAATCTGATCTGTGAAAGCCTTAAGAGTTGGAGGGAAATCATCTTTCCAAATATGCATTTCACAAGTTAATATCATGCATTTTTTCCTGTCTAACTGAAGATTTAATGAATCATTTAATGACTACAAACTGGGACTTAAAATCAAATTTTATTTTCAAAAAAGAGTGAATTGAATTCCAGATCACATTCCCAAAACATATGCATAAATGTACCATCCATCCTTTTACATCTAGTACATTTTGCTGAGATGACACACTTTTGAATGATTTTCCACATTTGGGAATTATTAATTTGTGTGAAGGCTGCAGTCTATACAGATTTAACTATTTAACAACTATTTTTTGGTTCCGACTTTTCCGGTTCCGAACCAGTTCTTTTTTCAGTCTGAACGCGCCGGCCGGTTCAAAGTCACGTTCGGGAACCAGAACCGTGCCGGAGCCCTGCCAGTGTGAAACTGCTATATGTGTCAGCCACCCTGCACCAAACAAAGTTTCAGTTCATTTAGGTTCACAAATAAACACAAACTCTAGAGGAACTACACCACAATAGTTGCAAGTGTAGGTTATTATTGAGGAGCCTTAACAATAAAAACTTTGTCCCCCTTGAGGCCTGGAGCTCTTTCTGCTGTGTTGTCTGCGGTATGCAGTGTTGTTGTCTGCTCGATTTATGCGTTTTTATTTCTGCAGTGTGTCTGAATTTGTAGCTTGTTTGTCATAATGGAAGTGTTTTGGGCCGTTGCAGCGTGTTTGCCCTTGTCGGCCATCATATAAAACCCTTGTGGAAAGACGCTGATATGGACTGACAGGCTACGGCACAAGATAGCATCAGTCCTCCTGTGTCTCTGATGCCTTGAACCTTCAGCTGCATCTGAATGTGTCTTTAACAAGATGTACTCTGGGAACATACTGAACTTTCCTGACATGAGCAAATAAACCTCGGCCCTGCCATTTACACAATGGAGCTGATTTTCTGTTCCAAGGCCAGTGATTGTGCTCTGTCCCCAGGAATAAATCAGGTGGGTGGGCATCCTCTCCGCTGTTTGCAGTGTGAGATGTGGTCTTTGTCTTTACACTCCACTGAGGATTGTTTGCTGCATCACAACATTGAGCAAAAAGCTGATAGAATGAAAACAGGGTCAGAGAGGAGACTTCGTGCTTTGCCACCACATGAATATGTTTTTATGCAACATTTTGCACAGGGAATATGTTCAGCTGTTTCCTCTCACAGCAGAAATAAAGACGGATAAACAGTCTCCTCTTGTCCGTGGGAGCTGCAGCTCAAATGTCACTGAGTCAGATTGGCAAGTGCCACTTGCTGCATCAGTCACATGCGATCATTATTGGTAGCTGACAGAGAATGATGGGCAATAATTTGAGGGATATGAGATTTAATGATTGTTGACAGTCACATTCCAGCTCAGACCACTGTAGTCGCATTATGTACTTGAAAATGCTGTTGTTGGATATGGGTTAAGCTTGATGTTGTACAGAACATTAGCATCTGGGCAGTAGATGATTACGGGCAAATCCAAGTTCCAGAATATGTTTTAAACTCTGTAAAAGACCCATAAAAAGTGGTGGAAACGAAGGCTGGGTCTAAAGCCCATCTCCTCTGACTTTCTATAGATAAGCCCCACCTACTTCTCAGAACGTGGAGTGGTGTCATTGTGAGCCATAGATTTAGTTATTTTTGCAGCCACTAGGTGGTGCTAGTTCTTTGTGGGCCTCATGCTACGCCTTTAATTTTATGTAGGCGGACATCTTTAATTTTCTGTTTTCATGAGCACATTGTGGAACTGAGCGTCAGGACAGTCAACAACCACCCTTCTTGGGGCGTTAATCGAGGCATTGTCTGTGAGTAACTTTGAATAATTTGTAATTGCTGCTGTGCCTCAGGCTGCTGACCTTTTTGGCCAGGTCACCCTTGCGAAAGAGATCTCAATGGGCTTTTATCTGGTTAAATAAAGGTTAAAAAAAATAAAAAAAATAATAATAATAAGGCGCTCATAATTATGGAAATGTTCATGGTTCATCCAGATGTTAATTAATGTTTAGTAAAATAGTCAGTTCATATGTGACTTGCTTCTCAGCTGTTCTTAGCTAACTGTGTTAGCTAGCTCTGTTAGCCAAATGCGCTAATATCATGTGTGTTGGTGAGGACTGTATAATTGTGTATTTTGTGTTATTTTCAATTTCAGTTTTACCTATTCCTATGCTGTCACTGTAAATCAGTGGTGAAGAATAAAACCCTCTGATATCAACGTCAGCGTGTGAATGAGTTAGTTATCTGTCTGCCTATAGGATAAGAAGGGGACTCTTTGACGAGGGCAGAACAGTTTGCATGAACTTATTAGCAGAACTTATTGATTCCACAGTAGAACCTGTGTAGAATCTGTGCTGACGGTTGCAGTGCTGACAACAGTGCGACACTAGAAACATGTAACTCATTGCTAAGAGGTGCCACTGCCAGGCTGTTTGCATGCTTCCTGAGTAAATGTGTAGTGTGGTGTGTACGGGGATGTAATTGGTTTTAGGGTAGGGACACACACACAGCGAGGGTATACATATTGGTGGATGCCAAATAACATAGATTTCTGTGTTCTACTGCCTCGCCAGGCGCTCTGCCACTGGCACGGCCACACACACACACAAAACACATACACTTCCCCCCTGGGCAGGCACACATGAATAGAGGAGAAGAGGAAGTGCAGCCTCTTTCAAAGTGAGGTTCCCAACTAACCCTAGTTAGAAATGTATTTTTCTCTAACTGTCAGAGTGACCATGAAGCCTAAACTGAGTTATGTAAATATTGAAAGATAGTTCTACATACAGTGAATAGATGAACCAGTGCACAGATTCAACAAAAATAATTATACATTTATAAATATTCATGGGTAGAAATTGATTAATGAATTAATTATTTTTAGTGTTTGAACAATGACTAAGAGAATGAAAAGATAAAATAAATATAAATAAAAAATGAACTATTAGTTGTTATACACATTGAAAATTAACAGTGGATAAAATGTAGTGCTGTATAATGGAAAAAGAGGGGGAAGATTCAGGAGTCATGTTTTTCTCACAATATATCCTCTATTCTAGCCTAATAACCATTTACTATTTACTATTCTAAACAGTCTCCCCTTTAGCGTCCCTACATTTCCCTTCCTCATTCACCTATTAGATGTGAAGAAACATAACTTTTCAAAATTCAAAAATGTCTATGGATAATGTATAAAATAGGGGGTTTCCAAATACAATAAATTCTTTATGAATTACTTCAACGATGATCAGTGACAGAGACCTTTGAAGGAATGTGAATGAAGCGAACAGTTACCCCCTCCTAACTGGTTACCAACAGCTCATAACTATAAACACGTGCCCTTGAAGAAGTCAATTAATGGAAGATCTAAATGTTTAGTAATGCAGTATGTCCATGAAGGTTCTCAGTCATCCAGGTCATCTTATTCTTGTGGAGTTGTAGTATGTTATTGTAGTTGTAGTTTAATAATTTAGTGTTAGTGACACATGAACAAATAAGTTGGAGTTGGTCTGAATAGTAACAGAAAAAGGAGCAGTGTAGATAGAGAAAGTAAATAAATGGGCTGGTGGTGGCAGTGGAGTCAAAACTTTGCTATTTTCCAGAACTGGAGTTGGGGTCAAAAGGCAGGAAATGGGAAAAAGGAGGGAAGACAGATGAGGGGAAGTTGCCTCGGGGCCTTTCAAAGCTTTAAAGGATGGGATGCAAAAATAGGAGGAGGAAAGAAGAATGAAGAGAAGCAGTGAGCTCACTGGCTTCATCTGAGCCTCCTCTCAGCAAATTGGGGGGAAAAAAGGTGATGGAGTAGAGGGAAGAGAAAACGGAGTGAGAAGGACGGAGGGCTCCTCTGGGGCCCTTTCAGTGTGATGAGAGGACAAACAGATGGTACATTGTGTTCACATTAACATCTTAATTTGAGGCAGCACCGCAACACATTAATTTATTGCATATGTCTTTATGTGGGGGACAGTAAGCTAAAGCCACGACTAATTCACTCACCGATAAACCAAAAAGCCTCTTTAGGCCAAGATAAAGATGTTTGCCAGTGTCTTCCCTGCATATCTGTCTCTGAGGCATCACATACGTGTTTGTTTTTCACCACCTACGCCAGGCTTTATTGCTGTTTGGGTGAACCTCAAATTTCCAACAAACAATGAAGTTGAGCAACACTTTTCTGCTCTTGTGGCTTTTGCACCTGTACTTATACCTTAGCTTCATACACAGGCCAACAAAGGCAAACATGCAGCAACGGCCCTTCACTCTTTTATCAGAAGAAACTATGCGGATAATTGAAAAATACTTATGAAATGTCCAAAATGATAGCTTAAATATTGCATACAAAAAAAACGTGCTTGCAGAAAGACAAAACAAAAACACAAACAGCAGATTTGCTGCAAATACAGAAACGATGCACGGAACTGACTCACTGTTGGAGAGACGATGTAGTGGGCAGTAGAGGAACTGCAGCTTCTGCTTCTTCATACTTCAGCCTCGAAAGTTGTGGCTTGGTCAAAGCTCTAGTTAGTGTTCCCCATAGAGACGTGGAGCTTTGACGTGTGCCATGTTGTCTGGATTCACAACCTCTTCCTTTAGTGTGCTTTATGGATTCATGTGCTTTTGTTTTTACATTAATCACAACTTCGTCAACAATGCACTATTATGGTTTCTTGTTTAAATTGTCAAATCTTTCTATTACTGACTGACAGGTATCAACCCCTTACATGATTTTCACCACCACCGGCAAGAACTGATTTAAAACCGATGATGGGTTCGGTATCAACATCCCTGAATTCATGTGCACTAGTACCAAAGCAGCTATTGCTCAGTACCAAACATAGAAACAAACGATTGTTGCAAGTCACCAGATCCCTTCACTCACACCGCAGTTGGCCGTAAAACCCTTTCTGGAAAATCACCCATCTCATCTTTATTTCTTTCTTCTTTCCAACTCAACCTTCTCCCAGAGCCACTGCCTCTGTTTTTCTGATGCTGAGCCATTTTTTTTCCTTCTTATTTTGGTTTTTTTCCCCCGACTTGCTTAGTTTCACATCTCTTGCCAAGCTGCTGCTCAACTGACTCTGAGGTACCACACCACTGCTGTAAGGACATTTTTGGGGTAGTTTTCTAATCTATGCACAGCATCTGACTGAAACCCAAGCTTGATGCATAATGAATAACAAGAAATAAATGATGAAAAAGTTGCAGACACCTGGGCACCATCTGTGTCAAGAAAGTTCTATGTTTGATTCCTCCCTCTTTTTCTCTCCCTTCACACCCACCCTACTCCTTTTTTTATGCGTTTCATGCTAAGAGACACCTTTTCAATGAAAGCTGCTGTCGCCACTGAAAATGTTTGTAGAACAGAGTTGAAGCTGAGCTGCAACCTCAGAGATTTCCCCAGAACCATTTCCCTTTTCTTGTTTTTTTTTTTTTTTTTTTTTTTGGCATTAGACGTAAGCACTTTTTTTGTAGTCAGTTAACTGTTAGAGAGAGTCGCAGTTGAAGGAGTTGGCAGCATTGAGTCGTGGACAGGGAGGGAGAGAGCACAGTGATACACTCCATCATCTTCTCTCCCTCTCGGTCCCTCTCACTGACTTTAAAGATAAAGGTGCTGGCTCTGCCCTGAAAATGGATGAAAGCTGTCTACAATAGAAGTCCCTCCTGTGAGCGCATTAGCTTTGCCTGATTGTATTGTTTATTTTATTTGATTGGAAAAGAGGAAATTCATTCACGGGACTCTCAAGTGGGATAGAGATTTATTTCAAATGGATCGTCATAAAATCTGCTTTCCTTCCAGCCATACTGCACAGCTGATCCATTTCTTTGTGGTGTTGCTGCTTTTTATTATTATTATGTGTTACATGTGTTTCTTAAAACAACACATCTTAAACGTGTCTGTGAAAATTCACAGTGCTGCATTTGGTGACATCTGAATAGACTGGTTTCCACACTGCAAAAGAACTTTAACGTCGACATCCCAGGTGTGAAACAATTTTTTCCCTGGTTTGTAAAAGAGAAAATCCAACTTTAAACTTTAAACTTGACATTTACAAGTTAAGACTAATTGAAATTGTCATGGCTTTTCTGTTGTCTTCAGTGCTTGTCCTGTCCTCTTGTGCTCCCCCTCCTGTAATTACCTCATGTGTCTCACCTGTGTTTGATTGCCCCACCCGTTTCCTGTTTTTCCCTTGTGTATTTTATCTCGGTCTGTTCCCATTGCCCTTTCTGGCTCGTCTTTGTTCATCCCCTGTGTTCCTGCGCGTTCTTTTGTGTTCTGGAAAGTAAATAAATCAGTTTCTTCATTCTAGCGTACCTGTCCTCCTCTTTCGTGTCTGCATTTGGGTCCAATTCCTCCAGTGCCACCTAGATTTGCTTCCCTCTGTGCAATTTTTTTCCTAGACAAATGTTCCTCTTCCACATGGAAACAGCATTTCAGTCAGCTTATGTCAAATACCACAATATTGATTTTGTTTTAATTCGTCTGTGATTCCATGAGTGTGGAAATCAGAGGGCCCAACATCCATAGGTCGCCTGACAGCTAGTGATGCAAAATTTGATGGTTTCTTGGTTTTTTGAGCCCTTATGTTTGGGTTACAATATCTGACTCCACCCCTGGAGGGCCTCAACAATTTTTACACCATCCATCAAAGATGTCAAAACAAATCCCAGTATTACTCACGTGTAACTTTTCTGATTTTCAGCAGTTAGTTTGGAGCAACTAAACCTTGGTGGAGGTTTGTTCTCCCAAACCACCCGTCCTGGCCCCACAAGTTAATGAACAAACCACCACTGTCGTTTCTCAGATGAACACATTGACTCTCTGCTGCATTAACTTGTCTCTGCATCTGTTTCGCCCTGTTAACTCTCCAATTAAATTAAACTGTAAAGGTCTCATACCTCCTGTATCTCTTTACTATGCTACTAATTGAAATCTAATCAACTTTGAGGTAAAACTGTTGGTGAATATGTATTGCAGTTGTCTTCAGCCTTAGGGGCATGGACAGTTACTGGGCTACATAGAAAGGATGAGTTACTCATGTATTTTCTTTTATCTTTAAAATCCAATAATCACCCGATAAAAGGCAACTTGTGCAGTAATTACACACCAATAAACTTGTTGCAAACCCTGACCCCCCCTCCACAACTGAGCCATGAGAGATGTGTCTTTCTGAAACGGTCCATAATGCAAAAAGCACTGCCTGTGCTCAGATAGCAGTGAAATTAGTAGAAAACAGTAGCTACGTGGCTGTAGTTTTAGTTTGAAAACTTTTCTGTTGTTTGTAGAGAACTGCTGTGCTGCTGAGTGGGAAGCGACCATAAGCTGTTATCGTCATACGGCTGTTTACTGTGATAATTATGAACCCATCAGTCAAATGCTCCCATTTCATTATCTGTAACGACTCACCTTCACATTGTCCACCGGCGGCGGCTCGCTGCAACAGCCTATGAGAGCGCGCGCAGCTTTCTGTATTGATTGTCACTGATGCTGCTGAAGGTACAATCATTAACCCTGTCACAGTGAAAGATTGTGATGCCGTTCAGGCTTGAAGGAAGCCAACATACGCGACGCATCAAACACCGCATTGCTCACCTTCCAAATGGTCTGTGCTTTGTGGAGACGGTAGGTGTCGCGGGTCGTCACTTGTCACCGGATGACCTGCTTGAAAGATGACGTCGTCTACCTCATTGCTCATACCTCTTGCCTCGTCCTCGCCGCAGTGCTTGTTTGCTCGTTTTTTCCGAGCAGAGTGGTTGTCATTTCAGTTTAGCGCTGGAAAACGATGCTCACGCTGTAATGGAACATTGCACCTAGGTCACCAGCAGCCAAATGGAATATTGAAAAATGGGAGTGATTGCGTGTTAGGTGTCATGTTGTCAGGTGACTCGCTGCTTCTGGGGAAATATTAAACTGTGATGCAGCAGGTAGATGGATGAGACCTCTGTGTGGACGAGGAGTGGTGGTGGTGGTGGTGTTGGTGGTGAGGGAATATCATGTCTGAGCCAGAAGTACAAATGAAATTCACATGAAATATTCCACATACTTATGTTACACGTCTCTTTTTGCAGACAGCACTGTCTTCAAGACTATTGACGGTGCCCATTTGGACTGTGTGGTCAGAAGACATCCTGCACTAGCGTCCATGATGCACCTCCTCCCGGAGAACGTCCTTGTCTCTGGAGATGAGAACATTCCTGGTCTCACAGCTTCTCCAACAGGTAAAGTTCACATCAGTGGGAAAGTCTTGTGTTAAAGAATCAACACATTATAACGTTATGTTGAATATATGGTTGTATAAGAGAGTTTATCTTCATTTATCATTCGTCTTGATTGATGAATAATCAGGTTAAAATAGAAACTCAGCAAATGTGGTTTATGTTGGGTGTCACAGCCTGGCTCTTACAGCGAGTGAAATACAGTTGCTAATATCACACGTCTGGCCAGGTGCACTGTCTTGCAGCCACAACAAGCAACAAACTCTCCCAACTTTTCCAAATAAGTTCACCTCCTGTCCTGTAATCTTTACTCTGCTCCTTAACAAGCCGTACTGCTCATGCTCCACATCTTCCCTTCATTTCTTTTCCTTTCTGGCTCAAATTGCAGCCTGAACACACAAGACACAACAGTTTTTAGGAGATTTTACTGTCTGTGTGAAGTTCTGCTGCCCTTTCACTTATTCCTCCAGTGTGAGCTGCTGTCAGACAAAACAAACAGTCTGTGTTAGAGTTTGATACACATGTAAGTGGGCTGATGTTTCCACTCTGTGTTTACTGGACAAGAAGAAGAACAAGAAGAAAGGCAACAATAAGGGAAAAAAAACACAAAAACAACAAAATCAAGAGGGAGAGGAAGAAGAAAAACAATAAGAAAAAGATGAACAAAAACAACAGCAAAAAGCTTCACAAATGTACTAGGCCTAGTATTGGTATTTTTATGGTCTGATGAGGCGTAGCAAATTTGGTGTCAGTTGAGCAAAAAGTATGGAAAGGTTTAATTAGTTTTACAGTTTTTGTTACCGAGTGCTGCACTGGCTTTGCACTGGATTTAGTTGTACAAAAAATTCTAAATTATCGGGGCAAAGTTGGTGAAAGTTGCAAGAAGAGAAAGAAGAGGAAACACAACATGAACAACAAGTAACTGCAAACTGTAAAAAAGTAAAAAATGGTAAATGTGTTTATATAGCGCTTTACTATACCTGGAACGATACTTTATAGTACATCACATTTCACCCATTCACACACACATTCACAAACTGATGGCGGAAGCTCCCATGCAAGGCACGAATCACGACCCATCAGGAGTGAGGTTAGTAAGGTTAGTAAGGTCTTGCCCAAGGACACTACAGCACCAACCGGGACAGAGCGGGATTCGAACCTCCAACCCTCTGATCATTAGACGACCCGCTCTACCACCTGAGCCACTGCCGCCCCTATAAAAAAGATTTACTCATGTTATTACTGAAAGTAAAAAGTGTGGATGTCACGATATGTAAGCAAATGTATTTTCATGTTTTATGTCTCCAGCTGTCAAAATAACAAACCAGACAAACATTGCCTAATATTTAATTTTGGTCTTTCTGGAAACTCTGCTCCATCAGAAGTTGAAAAGTCTGCAGTACTTAGAAACTAAGTTTCTAAGGGGAAATGTAATGAAGTCTGACAGTGCAGAGCTATAATCATTGGGAGTCAGTGGGAGGTATGGTAGCAGGCTAATCCTCTTCATGTTCTGGGGCTGTGAGCAGCGAAGACCTAAGCTGCCTTTTAAGACCACAGCCACCGGCTTGATATTCACGCTGCATTCAGAACAGCCCGAGTCTGCGCTCCAGAGACAAGGGCTGCAGTGAAACGCTTGATGGCTACATTACTCTTGACGAGATTACAATCACAATGGCCATTTTCTCTTTGCTGTGCATCTGAAAGGGCTGATTGTGGACTTCACAGGCTCTCCCACTTCATCCATTGGCTGAGATGCTTTCTTCAATCGATTGTGATTCAATTTTTGCCAAGTGTCCAAATGGAAACAGTTTTTGTTGTTTGACACAGGCACTGGTATCTCTCTCCATGGAGTAAATATCCCAGTGATTGGCATTAGGCTGCTTACCACAAATCAATGGAGCGGTTATTTAGACGAAGATGCTGTCTCTCAGAAAAGTTCTCATCAAATATATTCATAATCAAAGCCCTGCCAAAAAAAAAGGCTTCCCTTTCATCATCCAGCTGGATAGAAATCTCTATGAACGAGTCTGGAATGTGACAATAAATGATGCTTCACTGAATTTATTTTGTGTGTTTTGTAAGGTAATAGTTTATAGTGTTAAACTGTTTGTTTATTTGTTTACATCCTCCCTGCCACTCATTTGCATCCCATGTTCTTTCACCTGAAATTATTTTTTCAAGAATATGTTGAACTTTAGCTTGAAGAAAAACAAAATAGGTTGTATGTGCATACATTGTCACTTTCTGTATTCCTTTATTCTTTAAGTCCTTTATTCTTGAACTCAGTCATAAGCAATGGAAGATGTTTTGTTATTCGCTCTCATTAGCCAGTTATATAGCAGTAGTTTTAGATGTGTATTACCTGTCTGGGCTGTCAGGCTGCTGCTTTACATAGTCTATTCCACTGGTCACATAATTCAGAAGCGGTGCCCCTCTAAAAGCATCTTTTAAAGCAGATATCAGTGGAATATTTTTGTTAATATAAGTCCTAAATAGTCCTATTTTCCGTCAGCAATCACTTACATGGAGTCTTTCAGCTAAAAGCTGCTCTTGTAACCCGAGGAAAAAATTTTCCTTGTGGGATACAAGTGTTATCCAATGAGGAGAGAGAACGGCATGAAGGGCTGTGTGTGCAGCCAAGGGGTACGCGTGAATGTGGTGACGTAGGGACGAGGACCAATAGAGAATGTGAAGTTACGTCACGCCGTTGGACGTTGGGCGCCATCTTTGGAGGATCGCGGATGTAAACACTTGCTCGCCCCCCCTGAAAAAAGTTCCCAAAGTCGCTTAAAAGTAATCATGGTGGGACAGTACTGCTGCATAAAAAATACCACAGTAGTATATGCACTAATACGAAAAACGACATAGTTCACAATGTCTGGATAAGTCAGTGGAGGGAGTAAATCTGGGTCTTAATATGTAGTAGTTTTACTGTCTACCTTTGTTTCTCATTAAAAGTTTATCATGAGTTTCCCTTCCTTCTCCGTTTATTTTTTTGTCTGTCTTCCACGTCTTTTTCTTTTAGCGTTTTCCCATGGATGTATTGTATTTCCCCACTCTGTTTATGTTTGCGTTCCTCCAAAGATGGCGCCGACGTCCCACAACGGCAAAGCGGCGTGACGTCAGCTTCACATTCTCTATAGATGCCTGACGAGGGCGGGGGCTGCTAACTCATGGTGCGTTCAAGGAACCTCGTAACTTGTGTTTTTCCGACCTGTGAAATCATACCAGTTCGATCTGGTACGAGTTCACGGGTCGGAAGTTATGTGTGGTCGTTATAGTGAACTTTCACCAGCAACAGGACGGTAAAAACATGAGTTACGGGTTGCCTGGAACGCTACGAAGTCGTAGTCGTGACTTGAAGCCGTAATTTACAGTTTCAAAAGCCTGCCTGGAACACAGCATTAGCCAAAACGACCGGATCGCTGATATCTGCTTTAAGTTTTGCTCCAAAAAGGACAGCGGAGGAACTAGCATGAATGAAATTAGCTCTGACAGTTCTCCTGAGATGAAGGTACTGAAACTGAAATGTTTTATGATGGATATTGTATCTAACGCTTAGCTGTTCAAATATCCCCAATGATATCTTTTACTCCTCTGTGACCCCACATTTTAAAGCCCACATGCTTTACCTGGTCTAAAATAATGAACAGAAAGGAGATTATTTCAGATTTTGTCCTAACTTAATACCAGACCTGAAGCTTTGATAGGACAAAGGTTCAAAGGTTCAGCAACCACGGACTGACAGCAGCAACTACTGCTGTGTTAGTAAAGAACAACTGAAGTCAAAGGTGAGGTCTCAACACAAATTCTACAGCCATGAAACATTTGGGGTGGAGCGTCTCTTGAGTCCGGTGTGAGGCAGGCAGATTAATCAGTTAAACTGCTGTGAAACAGATGATTGTTTATGGAAACCAACCCTGTGGCACAGAGGAGATGATAACATACACACACATACATGCATGCGCACACACACGACTGGAATCGGCAGCATGGCTGTGATGCTGCATCAAACCATGTGTTTTCCACTTGACTGCTTTCTTTTTAGGTCTCCAGAACTTCTGGGATGCATGCAATTATGAATTTTCTCTGGATGATGGTCAGTGCAAATGGGTCACAAACGGAAAAATACTTGTTTCACATATTTATTGTGCCAGATGGTGGCTTTTCTTCCAACAGGGCAGAATTTCTCTGAGCTAAAGAGGAAGAGGAACCTGGCAGCGTTCTGACTCTGAAATAAGTGTGTGAATGTCATAACACGCTGATGGCTTGATGCTATGTTCGCACTGTCATCACCAGGAGATGCTCTGCTGAGGCCTCAGCTGCTCAAGATGCTGCCCTTCACCCTGAACAGACTGACCATCTCCCTCCAGCCATCCCTGGAGAAGTTCGAGAGCCAGCTGCTGCAGCTGATCAATGCTGACTGCAACAACACAGTAAGGCCTGGCTTATAGTCATGTATATATTTTGGATTTTTGCACATGAAATTACTTTATCTACTTAGAAATGTGGACCCCAGATAATGAGTAGGGGGAATTCAGATTCTGGTTTATTTTCAAGTAGGTTTTCAGTGAAGGCTGAATGATAAGCAGAAAACATCATATTGTGATTCCATGCACAGATATTGTGATGGTAATATCATTTTAATTTTCACTTGAAAAAATTACAATTGCCAATGTGCTATTTGTCTTACACCAAAAAAACATCTTGAAAGTGTGATTTGCATATTTGCAATGCACAACAATGTAGTGACACATTTTCCATTTATCAACAAAACTGCAGCTCCTGTGGTATGGATTTTGCTTGTGGCTATATTGTCACTGAAATTACATTACAGATAATTTTGTAGCTTTATTTTCAAAAATATATGGAGGATTTGCTCTGATGTTTTGGTTCATAACAAGAAACACCTAAAGAGGAAAATAAACCCTAAACAATAAAGTACGATTACTGCAGGTCACAGAGATTGATTATAGACGGCAAAATCTAGAAACGTTTCTTTTTAAATGTGAAGAAACCTTCTTGACAATCCATATCTATGTATCACAAGTATGCACATGGTGCATAAAATGAATAGAAATAAACACACACATCCTACATCCTTTTAAATGAACAATATACAGTGGTCTTCCAGGGGCAGTACAAATCACCTTATAGTTTTCTTATATATACTGTACACTTGCCGGTGTGATAACGGGTCGCTACGCCCCTGAAATTAAAGATGGCTGCGATGACCTTGAAACACTTCTGCTCAGATTATATTCTCCGGCCTGATGCTTTCCTTTATCTTACTTTCTGTTTCCTTGGTGTGGAAGCACAAGCTTCCTTTCTTTTACAGCTGCCACTGCGATTTAAAAGCACATCACCTCCCAAACTAAATGGAGCTTATCTGTTCTTTTTCCTTCTCCCTGTCGACGGAAACCCACACGGTTAACTGTATTTGACAGGTGCAGCTATGGACGAGCAATTATTTGTACAGTGACTTTGTGCGGGCCCTATCTGTTCACTTCAGCCTAAGTGAGATACGTCTTTAGCAGGGATGATAATTGATATGACAATGCTGTCAGTCCGTATCTCGCTCCCATAGCGCTTTGATACCGCTGGGCTGGATCCTCAGACTCAGGCACAGGAGATCGAGGGAGTGTTTAGAGCTGAAGTGGAGCAAACGGTCGTCGCTAGTGTCTCTAGCTTGTGAATGGATCAGCTGACAAACATTTGTTTTTCAGAGCTGCAGGGCTCTCAGGGCTCAGGTGCTTATTTTGATGGATAAGTGAAGAATCTGCAAAGAAAAGCCTTTGCCATGAGAAGTTGCTCTAAAGTTCCTGTGATAAAAAAAAAAAAAAATGCCACCGCTGTGTTGAAATAATTTTAAAGCATTTCCAGTCAATTTTGAAAACTGTGTGGGCATGGTAAATCAAAATCACAAAAAAAGATTATATATTTTCCACAATTTCTCAGTCACTTTGTTCTTGCAAAATGTGATCTTGAGGAAAACATTTCATTATCCAGAAAAATAGACAAATGTTTTCACAGCACAAGCTTCTTTTTTGAATTAGAAAGGCAAAGCAAATGATAATGATAAACTGACTCAAACACATGAAAGCAGATTGATGACAACACTGTGACAACCTCACATGTTTTTTTGTTTTTTTTTTACATTTTTAATGTAAAAACAAATGTGCTCTATTAACCATTTACAGCCTGTATAGGAGCAACTTATGATTTTAATATGTACCAGCTTTTATGTCTTGTTGTAAAGGCTTCTACTTATTTTTTATTTTTTTTAATATATATTTTTTGGGGCTTTTATTGCCCTTAATTGATGATGCAGTCGAGAGAGAGACAGGAAATGGGGAGGCAGAGAGTGGGGGAAATGAAAGGGCCGTCTGACACGGGACTTGAACCTGGGCCGCTTGCACTGAGGACTGAGCCTCAACATGGGGCAGCAGCTCTACCCAGTGAGCTAAACGCCACCTCGGCTTCTATGTATTTTCTATGATAGTCTTTGTGGTCTAACAGAACCTACATGGAGTAGTTTATGTTTTGTTTTGTTTTTTATCTTTATTTAAACAGGTGATTATTTCTTTTAGGTCCCAGATCTCTTTTGCAAGGGTGACATGGGTATTAGGACCACACTGAGTTATAAATCTGAAATTTTAAATTTTGATTTAAATTAGGTTTAAATTTAATAAAACATCAACAAGAAGCTACATACTTTTCTAGGAAAATTGCATAGAATAAAATAATACAGATTGTGGAATAGGCTCATGTGATGGTGGTGATGGTGATGATGATGGTGATGATGATGAGCCCAAAGATGAAGCCCTTATCTGTGAAACCTGTAGAACTTCACAGGAAGCTCCACCTTTCTCATTTCAAAGTGTCTGGGTGGGTGAGTGGAGGCGTGGATAGATAGATACGCACAGGGCTATAAACCTCTGTATGATGACACTGTTTGTCATTAGTTCTTGGTCTTAACGGCGCTAATCCACTGAAACTTTTGTTTGAAATAGGATGAATGAAACAGAAATGGAAAAGGGAGTAACAGAGTGAAAATCCCTCTCTAACTAGATAAAAGTCCAGAATTAGAAAAAGAGGACAAAGTGAAGGTGCTTGGGTAAGTGGGCAGATCAGTGTGGCAGCTTCACTTCCCTTTAGTACAAGTGTGTAATGTATGGTGACTTTGCCTTACTGCTCCCTTAGAGCCTGATGGAGGATGCTGGCCTTTCACGGCTCTGACTTTCCCTTCTTTTCAGAACTCCCCACCTCCCGCCCCCTTTAGGACCCACAGGAGGGGGCTGGTTCTTCAGGGACATACAGGCGTATTTAAAATGAGTTATATTTAAAAGGAGGCTGTTGGAGGGGCTATGCATTATTTAATTATGCACACATGAGAAAATCCTAATTTAATAAAGATGTTTCTATTAAATGTGCTAAGGCACATCTTAGTGTTCCCTAAAGGCTGAAGCCCACTACCACCCTCAGGACAGTGACCGTTAAGGTCTGAAGGGGCCGCTGCCGGGGTAAACGACTTCTATCTGCCTGCCTGGAAGCAAATGCTAAATCTAAATAAAATGCATATAATCACTGACTTTAAAGTTTTTTTCCCCTTAATTAAACAGTTTCAGACTAATTGTGATGTTTAAATGACTCGTTACGGGGAGAATTGAGGCTCTCTGCCTTCCACCTAGCGTCTCTCGGCCGAAAACAAACCTTGCAAGATCAGTGCCTCTGACAGGGTGTCTCAACTCTTATCTCAGCGGCGCGACAACACAAACACTCCCCGTAATCTCCTGCTCATGACAAATAAGACTACACAAATATACACATCGTAAAACGTGTATTTATGATATACTGTATATCCACTTCATGAATTGCCTTCTCGTCAGCTTCATTGAAAACAAATGCACATGGGGAGGGAAGAGGGTTAGCAAAGCAGCATAAAGCAACTGGACTTTAAAGCTCAGGATGAAGTTTAAACACAGAACTCAGTCACTCTGACAGTATCTCGCTGTGCTGTCAGTGTTTTATAGTAACAGCTGTGCTGATGTACAAACCACACGTCCTTCTATCTAATTAGACACGATGGAGTAAACTACAGCTCCGTCTTCTCTCTTCGCTCTGAACTAACTGACATGTTAGCATGAATAATTTTCTCATTGTGGTGTTCACAGTTTTTTTTTTCTTCACATTTGTGAAATGTTCTTTGACAGCCAACAGTCCAAAAGTTGAAGTCGTGCAGATTAGTTAAATATTCCAGACTTTTATAACTTCAGCGGGATGACGACATTGTCACGTCTGTGAGAGGTGTTAATATATGCAGGAGTCAGCTTGATTGCAGCTTTTAATTAAAGTGTGCGTGTGTGTAAGAGAGTGAGAGTGAGAGAGAGTGTGAGAGAGAGACAGACAGAGATAGAAAAAAAGAGTGTGTGTGACCTTTAAAAGTGTGACTCCAGCTGGATTGTCATCAACCTGTCTCCGAAGTGATGCTGACACCTCATCCGCCAACTCAGTTTTACCATTGTGTGATTGAGTGTGCGTGTGCACACACGTGTGTGTGTGTGTGTGTGTGAGACTCTGTGCTTGTGTGTCTGGGCTTAAATTGGCATTGAAGCAGAAACGGAGTGACAGAGATGAGGACAAACAGGGAGGATGAATGTACAGTGCAGCATGAGACGAATCCTTTACGCTGGCTGCTGCTCTGACATACAGTCCTCACATAATCTCCCCCTTAAGTATTTCTATTTTTAGTCAAACTATCACAGACCGTGGCTTCTTTTTAAAGTCCACTTTCCCACATCTTATACAGTCACTGCCCTGGTTGATGAGCTTTTCATGTGAGCTACAGCAGCAGTTACGGAGAGCTACCTCTTACTAGTACTCTTTAATGAGCACTATGTGAATTTCAAGTGTAGGCTTTAACCTCTGGAGACACACTATGACCTAAGAATCTAACACCATTCATCTTTAGCGTTGTGTGAACACATCGGCCTCCCCTTAGTCTGAGGGAAGCCATCGGCCACATCACCTCAGATGACCCAAAACAGCCGTTCACCTACATCTCCAATCAAATCCACTCCTCCTGATAAAAGGGTTGAGCACTTGTCAGAAATTATGTAACGTCCCGGCTTGTGATCAAACGAGCGAGGAGAACAGAAGATGATGAAGAGAGGGAGAGGAGCAGGCGAGGACCAATGCCGCGCCGCAGGCAGAACAAAATGCCTCGGGCTGATTTAATGAATGGAGAACGACTGTGGCAACAAAGCTCCAGGAAGTTTTCATTTGTCCTAAAAGAAGAAAACCGGGACTGCCCCTGTGGATGTGCTACGATAAAAAAGACAAAGGAGGCTGAACATTTCTGAAATAAGAGACGTCTTGCACATCGTCCTCCGAGGACAGAGTTTAGCTGCATCTTCAAATCTGCCAGCTGAGTTCCCTCTCCTTAACATAATTAGGCCTGTAGCCACTGTAACCACTGCGGTGCAAAGGAGCGCGGTTTAATGCACTCAGTTGGAATTGAATATTCATGAAATGCAGGTCTTCGTAATGACTGACGATCCATCGGCTGGATGAAATAAAGTGTGACTGGTTATAGAGCCTGTAAGTCAGACAGCACAGAGAGGGCTCTGTGGTCGAATGGGGAAAATTGGATTCATAACCTTAAAGTATTTTATCTTAGTTTCTCCTGTAGTGGTGGGATACCTCTAATATACATAAAATATAGCTGAACAACAAAGAGCTAGCCTATAATTTGATAGCACTGGGCCTCATTCACCAATTCTTTCTTAAGTCGTTTTTAGAGGGTTCTTAGGTTCAAGGCCTAGCCTAGAGCTAAATCTGGTGTATTTACATTTATAATGTTCATTAATATGCAAAGTCCCGTCACAAATAAACAATAAATGAAATGAAAGGCAGGCTTTTGAACCCGTAAGTCACGACTTCAAGTCACCAGTTATGAGTTTGTAGCATTCCAGGCAAGTTACAAGTTACTAACTGGGAACTGGGAGTACATCGATCTAGTACGAGTTCACAAGTGGGAAGTTATGAGTTTGACTGTACGTTCCAACAGGAAACCATAGGAATAGGTAGGAAAAACACGAGTTACGGGTTGCCTGGAACGCACCATTAAAGCCCCAGTATGTAGGATTTACCCCCATCTAGCGGTGCAGTTATCGGAATGTATTCTTGATGTTGCGTTCACGTGAACTCGGGCAGGCCTCAGACAGACAACAGACGCTGCATGTAAAACAGGATAAACAAGCGTCTATGTAGAGAAGTGGTCCGCCAGCACGAAGCAAAACAGTGACAATATGTTGTCATGGTGATGTTGTATTGTTGTATTGTAAATGCCCCCCAAAAAATTCGTAAAAAAATTCTTTAGTAGTGAAGTGGAGTACTGCTGCAGGAAGTGGAACAAACAAACAAACAAAAAAGCTTATATTTAGTTTATATTTTTATATTTAGTAGCGTCAAGTGGATGCAGCACATCGTGTTATTATCAGAGAGACTGCACTCAGGTGTGCCATCATAAATATCATATTATTATCACATATGATCCCAGTGGTGCAACGGATTGTTGTTGATCCGTGATCCGCGGATCGGTTGATGAAAGAAAAAAAGGAGTTGTGTGTATAGTGTGGGAACATTCACAAGTAAGTGCACCGTCACAGACAGCAATTTATGTGAGACTGCAATGATCTGTAAAATAATTATTAAAAGCATCATAAAGGATAAGAAAATGTTTTCTAATTTAAATCATACAATATCATACAACTGCAGAACAGAAGAATGCAGTAATCAGTTATCTTGCAGAAGTGTCTAAGCATGCTTCTGAGTGCAAAATAAAGTAGGGCTGTCCCGATTACCATATTTAGATAATCGATTATTCGTGGCGGACATAAAATCTATCATAATCAAAGCTTTGGCGGCCAGGGAAGGGGGGATAAATCCTGGACAAGAAAACATTCATGAATGCCACAATCTTCGTTAAAACTTCGTAAATAGGACTTAAAAACAAATTTGTTCTTAAGAATGGTTCATGAATGAGGCCCAGAGTGTTCTGTGACAGTCTGAAGTATTTCCATTACTATGGAGCTTATGAGAGGCTATACCCCTGGATTACTAATAAAGTGTCTCTAAAGCACGGCTGTATCACTCAAAGCCTTTAAGTTTAACATTGTAGTGACACAGCATTGTTTGACCAAACTGACATCTCATCTCAAATATAAGTGTTTACCTTTGTGGAGATTGAACTGGTTCTGATGCCATCGCCAGATAAACTGTATTGATTCCACACAAGGAAATTGAAGTGTCAGATATAAAACATCATTTATTCATTATGGCCTTTCAGTGCAGGCACTGCAGGTCCAAATACAACTGATAATGATCAGCAGAGACAGTTTAACTAATCTGAAATGATGCTGTTACTCGCCTGACACAGAGTAACAATAAACAGAAGTGTTTATGATAGTAGTGTCATGATTGTATCATGTAAATGTGATATTAGGGATGCACCAAAATGAAAATTTGTGCATATTGAATATTGAATGCGGTTGTTAAGTTTTTTCTCTCTTTTTTTTAAATATTGCATAAATAGCCTAGAATAAATAATAATAATTTTTAGACATGTTTTTCAAAGAAAGTACATTTTTATTGAATATCCTGACTTTTTTTTTTTTTTATATTCCAGTAGCCTTTTCTTTTCAAAAGTACAACAAGGTTTTTCATTTAGGCCTTCAAGCAAAACATGCATTCAAAAAAAACAAACAAACTAAAGTGCATTAAAGTGGATAAACCCACAACAAATGTAGTATTGCCATTTTGGCACAAGTCTGGAACGGTGGCAGGTTCTAGCTTCTCTGCTTTGTCACATGTCAGTCTGTTCCTCCTCTCATCAAGGACATTGGATGCAGCACTAAATCACTTCTTGCTATCTGTGCTTGTGCATGGAGCAGCCAAGTACCTTGAAATGGTAACAACATTGTAGGTTCAGTTCATTGTTATCAAGAAATAAAAAAGAAATAATACAGAAAATAAACCAATCCCTTTCCCATGAGCTTATTGTTTTAAGTGTTACTGTAGATCACCATTTCTCTTATTCAATTTCATTGTAGTATTCATATATTGTACGTATTGAGTGTTATTACCTGCGTACCATCTGTGCTAAGTCAGGAAAGTGACTTCGATTAGTCGTCAGAGGGTTGTCACTCCTGGGGATGAAGACTTCTGACAGGTAACAGTCCAGCTGGGGTTCAGAGTCTGCCTGACTAAAACGTCTGTTGACAGCTTCTAACAGTGCACTTTAAGTGGTTTTGACTCCGTGGTCCGTTTCAGCTTCTTTCTTGAGAAGATGCGTGAGTGCTGCAAGTAATGGGATAACAACTGCTGCAGATGCATTAGATGAACTTATCTCCTTTGTTACCTGCTCAAATGGGGCGAGAAGAGAGAGAGTGTTCTCGGTTAACACCCACTGGTATGAGGTCTATGTAGCGGGCAAATCATAATCTGCTACATAGCCAGCCAGGACTCATTTTTGTGCCAAAAGGCTCTCTAGCATATACTGTTCCACCTGGTGCTTACATCCCGCTGGAACCGTTTTGGTGACAGTCCGAACTCTTGAATAGACTGGAGGCGAGAATAAGCAAGAGGAGAATGCTTAAAGTGACCTACAATTTTGATATCCACAATACTGCGCTGACTTAACACACCCTCATTGACCGCTATCTGTAAAGTGTGGGCCATGCAACGTATGCCTTTTAGGTCACTGTCTTCCATCGCTTTCGCCATGTTGCGAGCGTTATTACTGACTACTGCATGCACTTTAGCCTGGTCGATGTGCCAAGTTTCAAACATCCTGGTAAATGCAATCAGAGATGGCTGCTGCCGTATGCGATCCTCTGAACTCCTGTGAATGAAGTACAATATTTTGAAATCCGCGTCGACCCATCGCACAGTTAAACTTAGCATGCTGGTGGGGCTGACATCCGAGCTCCATATGTCTGTCGTGAAGCTGAGGTCAGCATCATTATCTTTAACCAAGAGCTTGTCGATGCGAGTTGCAACACTGTCGTACATCTCCGGTAAGCACACATCCGAGAAATAACGTCTGCTCAGTATCGTGCAATGGGGCTCAATGTGCTCCACAAGTCTCCGAAAGCCAATGTCCTCCACAACACTGAACGGTTGATCATCCAAAGCCATGAGCTCCATTACCTTCACCGTAATTCCGTTTTCTTTGGCACTGTCCTTTGCTAACTTTTTTGTCTTTTCAAAGACGTTGGCCACGGACAGAGTGGACGTGCTGGGACAAGCTTTCCTTTTAGCTGCTACAGCCGTCTCTCATACTCAGCATGCTGTTCAGGGTGTTTGGCTTTTAAATGACAAATTAAAGCAGTAGTGCTAAAGGTCTTTGCAGAGGAACCCCCTCCACATGTTGTTTGATTGCAACATTGCGTCACATGCCACTATTCGGCCTTGCTTTTAACTCACTCCACCGAAGGCTGACTGTGGCTTTTTTTTGCAGTATTCAGCCGAATATATTCGGTTACTGAATATTCGGTGCATCCTATTCTACTTTGTGTTTTACAATCAACAAAATGTATTCACATTAGACTGAAGAGCAAACTATAGACTGGACCAACACCAGTTTCAAAGAAAAACTGCCACAAGGAAATAGCTGCACATTTGGGTTTTCAGACTGCTGGACAAAGCAATTATTTCACAAAGTGGGAACAGTTTTTTCACATGCAAGTGGTGGCTCCTGCTGCAGTGATACAGCTGCAACAAAGAGGCAGATGCTGGAAACCTGTCATTATGTTTAAGTGTAACAATATCAGAAGGAGAAAACCCAACTTTACTCACCATAACTCAACATAATATTTTTTTTCATATATTTTTCACTTTCTGATGGAAACTAGTTACTGTTGCACAGGGTGACATCTTCCTTCATCACCGTGGACACACGCCAACCTGTTGGCAGAAATTTTTGTGTTTGTACCAAATGTGTATTAGTCCTTTGATGAAAAAAAAAGACCTCAACAAATCCTTATTTACTCCTGTCTGAGTGACAGTCGCCCGGCTCTTCAAAGAGTCATGACTTCAACAGGAACAAATGGGCTTCGGATGGTGATGTGCCTCAGGTTTGGTGAGCCAGAGAGAACTGTGAAACTCATTGTTGCTTTTGGTCTTTTCATTATATTTGTTGACAGAGAGAAAGTATAATACCAGCAGCCTCATCCTTTAAGACTGCGGTCACCGACCACAGAGATCCCTCAGCTTGGACTGAGTGGAAGACAAGATCTTCTGTTGTAACGTCAAGGGAAAAAGACTCAGACAGGATTTCCAGCCTGCAGCCTCTTTATGTGGACAAACTGCATTTTATTTGAATCACATGAAGTGTCCAGCTCTCAGTGCAACCAAATGCACTGTTACAAGAATTTGAAAGCCACAGCTCCCTGTTTTAAAGCAGTACTGAAAAGAAAAATGAATTTGATTCGACTCTGGGTCATAAAATTAGTGTAATAACTCATCTATCAGATGATGTAGCCCAAACTTTGTGCAAAAATCCGGGATGAAAGTGGGGTAGTCTTTTTTCCGCATTGGATCATGCAGGCGCACAAATTATGCGTCATGCTGCTCGCGATTCATCAACCACTGATATTGGATTCATCAGCTGTCAATCAAACGTCAGAGACACACAAGCATTTTACAAAAAAAAGAAGAAAGTACTAGAACTATAATTCTGCAAACTACAACAAAACTCTAACTGTAAAAGAAGTGGGATTATTCTTTACTACATATGGTTGAATAGAAACTGTCAGGCTGTTCTTTTTCCCCATTTGTTTTGTTTCGTCTTCTATCTGTCTGTGGAGTCAACGAGTAAAGACGCAGACGGTGCCATTCTGCCTTCACAGTCCACATTGTGGTGGAAGGAGGACTTCTTACAGGGGCTCTGAGAGATCAACTCACTTCAGCTCAAGAAAACACATTCAAAGACACAGATGCACCACAGCTTTAAAAAACAACTTCATCAATTTGACAACATATGCTCTGCAAAAACTGTGCCTGATGAAGGTTTTCTTAAGTTGCTGTGCATAGGGCTCTGAGGGCCCCGTATATTGCAGCTTGAATATCAGAAATAAAGTACCTCTTTCACAGTTTTAAACAGATATTGTTGTTGTGTTGTGTTGCAAAATATATCCGTGTATTTCTGTCAATACTGGGAAAATGTGAAAGATCTACCAGTAGTCCGGCCCCTTTTCTGCTGTTTTGCTAACCTCCCTCCAGGCAATATTGTGCATTTGTTTTTAACAAAGCGAGAAAGCAATCCATGGAATGAAGGATAATGTTATACATATCATATACAATGCTATGATGTTTATATTTGTGTAGTCTATCCATCATAAACAAGAGATTACGGGTTACTGGTTACAGAGATGAAAGCTGGGACAACGGGTCGGCGGTAACAGGTCCAATTCAATGGAGATAATTGTAATTGCATTACTTAATTTGCAAAGTAAGTAGTTACACTACTCAATACTGCAAAAAATTGTGGGATTGGCGGACTGGATCCGGTGTTAGACGTTTCTGTCGGAATAGAATTGAGTGTGCTAAGACATATAATCTTCTCACAGAGATGCGGTGAATGAAAGTGGCATGTTATATATGTTATGCTTACATGGATAAGTGGTGTGAAATAGGAAGGGAAATAGAAGGGCAGCAGTGCGAGTGTGCGTTTGACTGAATATTTTTATGGGAGTGTTTCAGCAGCAGGGCAACACTGATTATCCGTGGCAGCACTGTGCCAGTTAAAATCTGTTAAGGAGTAGGAGAGTGGGAGGATGAGAGTGGCATGCTAATGATGCTGCCACTGTTTCTTGCCATGGATGACTCACCCTCAATATGGGGGTGCTAACATCCACTGTGTGGGTAGCGCGCGCACACACACACACACACACACACACACACACACACACACACACACACACACGCATGTCTTGACACATGCAGATGAGCAAAAATCAAAAGTGTAGATGAGAGCGGATTCAGATCAACATACAGCTCTCATATGATTCTGCCAAAACAAGTGAAATATGAATGTGATGCTGTGCTCCAACACAGGTGTGTAGTGTAGGTGCTGTGTTATCGACAGGTCAGAAAACATTATCAGGCAGCTACCACCTGCAAAACATTTCTCTTTTGTCTGCTGGATTTTAAAAATGAGAGGAAGACGGCAGAGTTGTGTAACTCGCTTGGTAAATGGCTCACAAAAACTCACGTGGGACATAACTTCACCTGCTTTCTCTCTCTCTCACACACACACACACCCCTTGAGATGATAGTTGCCATCTGTAGAGCTTTTATTACCTTATACAGCCTACACTTTGATTTCACAAAAGAACCGTCATAAAAACATAGTGAGGAACGGCTAACAGCTTTTAATGGTAAAAACATCTTTATAAGCTCTGAAGCACCAAACTCAGGTGTTGACAGCACATCCTTCACAGTACCAAAGAACATTTTCCAATATATTTATTTTTCTTTTAATAAAGGGAGAAAACATTTTGTGATATTACAGCCTAAAATAACTTAAACATTTTCTCTTATCCAACTACACTCAGGCCTGGACTACACGAATACGATATATATTTCTAAACGCACATTTTTCTGTCCAATTGGGCCTCTCAACCACACGAACACGGTGATTTCATCCACATAAACAGAGATATTTCTAAACAGATAAAAAAAAAAAAAAAGTGGAGAAATAAAAAAAATATCTGATTGAGTGGATCCGTGTAGCGATGTTAAATGGAGCTGGTGTTGACACGATGACGTCAAGTGCCTAGCGACAAGCCGTTTGCACATGGGCATTGAAGCAAACTGGTTGTGCTTTGCACAGTGAATTTATTTGTGGCGGCCCGCCATGAATGAAAGACACGTGACCTCAGACCGCCTATGTGTTCACGTGTTGATCTAAAAATGTTGCCGTTGCCCTCTAACCGCTCCACTGTGACACCAGATTTTTTGGGCCTTATAGGAGTTGGTTGATATTTCCCATGTTTACATAAGCACACATTTTGTATATGAAAGAACCACAAACTGAACAAACACAGCAACATTATTTTCCTCTAGTGGATCAGTCAATGCAAGGACATCATTCAAAAAATAAAACCCAGACAGTTTGCCTGAAGTCTCTGGAGGCATAAAAAATGTCTTCACATCAGTTCAGGTGAGTGAGGAATAATCGGGGAAAAACAAGAATTTTGACGATTTCAGTTTGAGACTGCAACGTTACTAAATGTTTCAAAAGTCTAAGTACTTTAAGTATACACTATACTTATAGAAGGTTAAAATATGTAATTCCCCAAAAACTATACAAACCAAATGAGCAATAATTTTATATTTAGAAAATGTTTTGTACTGAATGATACAGTATTTGAACTGTTCGGGGTCACAGCCTCCAGGACACACTCCAGTTCATTAGCTTAATGTTTAAGACAAACTCTCACACTGCAACATTTGTTTTCTTGTAACATTAGCAATAATTATGGTTATTTTGTATCTCTGTTTCCAATGTACACATGCTCACACACAGCTTTATGGGCTGACATCAGACGTTTTGTGTTTACAGATATGTGAGATAATGTGGATAATCATAAATGAAAGGGAACATTTAATTATCCTGTCAAGATAAGAAAGAAGAGATGTAATTAGCCTATGAGTCATAGCGTCGTTTAAATTATTTTGCTGATAATATATTTCAGCTGAACCCAGCTGTGGCAGCTCGGTCAGCGCTGCTCCACTTTCATATGAGCACGATGACTTTCTCCTCTCAGTGTGATGATAATGGCACATAATAGGTGTGTCTTTCAGGTTCCACTCAGACATGTGCAATTGGATTTGTTTATTCTCCTCCGAGCTGATTTTCTGTCTTTTAAAGAACTGGTTAAAACGTCTGTCAGGACGCTGTCTGAGTCTTATCACCGGTTACATAACACACATTAAATTGTCTGCTTCATAGTAAGTGATAAATTGAGATGTTGCAGACTTTGTTTCTGGGAAATTAAACTCATCTTTCTCCATTACTGAGCAGAGTGAACTGTTGCATTGTGGGATTCTTAACAAAAAGTATATGGATGAAGGTGAGTAGGCGTGAGTGTTTTTTTTTTTTTTTAAATCTTATACACAACTACTTCTTTCCCCTTGTTGTTTTCTTTACTAGTGTGAACGACATTAAGATAGTTTCCCATCAGAGAGACTCAGAGTCTGGGCGGTTAATTTACACTATTCCAACGTCTTTCACCCTCTAACAGCAGTGGGCTTTTCACCCCACCTTCCTCTGAGTGCAGCTATTCTGAACTCTTACTTTATAACACTTTTGTCTTCCTGTGATGACTCATAGCGCAGCCAGGATGCCTGTGACTTCTGAGGTGCTGGTAGTGATCCATATGTTTTTCTTACTTTCAGTACAATTCTGAGGAAAAACATAAAGGTTTTGGGAGGATTTTATGGGCAGAGAGTGGTGAATGGTCAGCTGCCATCGTTATTACTGATAGGCCAGTCCTAAAGTCTGGAAGGTCATTGACTGAGTGATCATCATTTTCACCATTGGGTCAAACATTGAGGTCAATACTGTAGATACAAAACTGTTGTGGATCCAAGATGGAGGCTGTGACAAAAAACAAAGATTTTCTTTCTTTTCTAACTTAGTGATCAGACAAGGTCGTTTTAAAAACATGATCTGACCATAAGTGATCCAGGCATTCAAGGTTTAGACCTAGCCTTGTTGACATTGTTCATTGACCTTTTAGATCAGTTATTTAAAGGGTAATTGTCATTTTTTTTCACAATCTGGACCTTATTTCTAGCATAAAATACGATCATTTACTCACCCAGATAACTTTGGTGTCATTACAAGTCGTTCCGATGGAATTAGAACCAGCAGAGAGTCGTGTATATCCATATAATGTGAGTCTATAGGCCTGTCAGGACAGTCCAAGACAACGTATGTAAACTGACCAACAGTCAAGAAACCTAAAAAAAAAAGGATGTTTGTTTTTTGTGTTGAACATGAATGACTTCCAGTATTACAATATTAGTGGATGCCAGGTTTCAGAAGGCCATATTGGGACTTTTGACCCTGGTATTGATCTGTGCCACTAATCCTTGTCATGACTGTTTATGAGGTCCCTGTCCGGTGATGACAGGGTCAGGAGCTGTTGGCTGTGCTGTGCCTCGTAAGTCCCAGTTGGAGCCATTAAAGAGAGGCTGCTCTCTCACTTCATCTTCTGCCCTTTGAGCACAAAGAAATAACCTTCAGAAACTAATTTATCCTCCACTGAAAATCTACATTCATTTCCCTCAAACTCACACAATGAGGCAGCTGTCGCCTGCTTCCTAACCATAACCATAACAGCTTTTATTTCTAAATTCCCACTAAATCACTTTATTTCTTTTTTAGCACTTCCATTATTCCCCAACTAAATCAATCTTGCTTACTAATATTTCATCCTCCCCCCTCTCCAACTGCCTCCCCAGCAGTTGAACTGGCAAATTAAATCTAAGGAAATCTTTGTTTTTAATGTTTGACAATGCTACCATTGCCATTTTGAGGTGTGAATACTCAAGTGAGTAAATAATCTCCCACCTCTGTTCTTTTTTTTTTTGTCATTTTATTTTGGATTGAAATGCAAATTAGGGAACGAGTGGTGGAAGAAAAGCAACCCCTCCAAAATAAAATGTGTGTGAGTCAATACCACTCATGTTCACCGGAATCAAATACAAACCACCTCTGCAAATGTTATCCACACATATGCATTGCCTGTATTTCCCGGTCGTATTAATCCCCCTTCTTCCAAGATAATCTATGGTTTTCCACCAGTAATCTTTGACCGGCTGCCGAGAAACGCAGATTTCAAAGGAATGTGGTCATTCTTCGAGATCATACACATTAGAAACATGGGTTTTGTAGTTGATCCCTCAAGGCCGTGCGGTGGTGTGAAGTCAGCTCTGCAGACAAACACCCATCACTGATAACACTGATGCTCTGGCTTAGATGCATTTTCCCCTCAGTTCATAGTTTTTTTTCTGCAATAGGAAATGGATGGTTAAGCAGAATGTTCTGTTTCCCTTTTACAACGCCCACACTAGGGTGACTCGTCTAATTGGGAGACAAAAACCCCCCTCACCACCGACTCTTCTCTTACAACGCACTGCTTTTGTTTACTCTGTTAACAAAGCTCTAAAACAAACTGCCTCCAAAAGCATGCAAATTAGTTTCATTCTGCCTCCCCCTTCCTTTTCCTTTAATGATACAAACAACATTTAGGCAAGCTGCCTTCGAAGGAAATTTTACTTTCTCCAACTTAAGTGTGCAATATGATTTCTGAGGAGGCAGGGGGGTACACTATTGATGGGCTACACTGCTGCCTTGCCTGGTTTAGCGTCTCCAGAAGCAAATATCTGGGGAAATATCACAAATATGACATGAAAGCAGGAAGAAGCAAAGCTTATGCTTGTGAGAGAGAGAGAGGCACACCCTTGTGGCACCGGTGCGCTCATCACTCAGAAAAGTCCCTCTTCTGTGACTCTGGAAATGGAGTATAATTTAACTTGGGGGCCATTTCATTGTTCCCTTTAAGCTTCTTAGCTCTAAAATATTCATATTTCAGGCGAGGGAGGAAGAAATCTGTGACGGCAGCAGACAGAGGCGAGAGGGAGAAGAAAGAGGATAGTGAGCAGGAAGAGGTGGAGAGAAAGAGAAACTGACAGAGTGAGGAAAAAAAGAGCAATGAAATAAATGAAAGAGAGTGAAAGAGGAGGGGAGTGAGGCGAGGAATGCAGAGAACAGAGAGCAACACTTTAACTGATGTTCTCCTATAAACAACTTTCTCCCTGTCGTTCTTTTATTCTCTCTCTGAAACACTTCATGGCAGACCTGTCCAACAAAAGACAAAGCCATTTCCCTGTCATCTACCCCGGCACCGGCTGCAGACACTGTGGAGGAAAAGACACACTCGTAATTATTATCCGCGTGTCACTGAAAGCAGTTATTTACAGATATGCTGTCATTTTTGTGCCGCTCGGTGCCACTCACTGACAGGAACTTTTTTCCTTTTTTTTTTTTTTTTTTTTGTTGGGTGACGGGGGCGGAGGGGAGGTCAATATAAAGGCAGCAAAACTATACAGCTAATTTATACCAGCTGTGAGAGTGAAATGTAGCTTGTCCAAAAATAGGAAAACATGACAAAGTAAACAGGCAGACAGAGCTAAATTCATCTTCAAGGAAATTTACTGTATAGTGTATAGTGTATGTGTCCAGGATGAATAGGTAGTCAACTCAGGCCAGGATGCCAGGAGGCAACTCAATGCTGCCAACATGTGCTATGCTCCTCTAAATCAAGTGTTAACAAGACCATGGAAATTGCATTTAAATCAAGTGATGATGGTCACTCAAATGTCACTTCCTGTTTGCAGTAGGTGGTGCTGTGACCATGACTTAATATTAGCATGCAGGTGTCTTCAGTGTGTGAACTCATCTTTAAAAATATAAAGTTTGGAGCAGATTAGATGATGCCTAGTGGAGCTAATTACCTCCTTTTTAACGGCGAAACACCCACATTTACCGCCACACCCACCTGGTTCAATGAAAGGTCATAGTTTTCACAACAACACAAAAATGTTTTCTTTTTTTTTAACAAAGTTTGAGGTGGGTGTGGTCAACCTGCTTGGATTCAGATACATTAAGTCTGTTTTTCCTGTTTCATGGGGAAATACTGAAAATGGCCACGGGCAGGGCAAACTTTGTTGAAAAGGTCATTAGATGATATTACATGATCATTCTGTCCTCATCACCTTGTGAAACTGGAAATAGCCAATATGATTGATGACCTGGGTGCAAGATTTTTTACCTCAATTAAACAGCTTTGGAGTAATTACGATGGTTAAATGATTTGTTACGGGGAGAATGGAGGCTCTCTGCCTTCCACTAAGCGTCTCTTGGCCAAAAACCACAAGTCAGCCGCTCTGACCAGGTGTCCCAAATTTCATCTCACAAGGAATGCAGACTTCTTTACGGCACTATGACACAAACACGCCGGGCAGTCCGTAATGTCTTGTTTGATGTAACCCACCTCGACATCGCCACCGTTACTCACTTCGACATCGCTCCCTTCTACAAAAAATGACCAGACTTGCATAGTTCCCCTTTATCACCCATGTTTATCGCACACTGCATCACTCCTCCATAGACACGACGACTGTTGATTAGTGTTGGGCGATCTTGACATTCTCAGATCGTCCGAATGGCCCCCCAGGAGATCGCCGATTCCGATTGACCAATCGATCCCCAAGGTGGGGGGTGCGACCGCGACCGGAGCGTTCCACGTGTTCGGTCGACGGGGCGGCGATAGTGTGTGAGTTTCGCTTTTACCGTGCGCTGCTGTTATGCATGCACACTTCTCTGTCTCACTCTCTCTCTCTCTGTGTGTGTGTGAGGGCTAATAACAGAGAAAGAGCCCTATTATCAATGAACGGAACGATATTGTGTTGCAGAAAGCCGAAAAATCTATTTGTTACAGACGTAATTTATTTGTGGCGTATCAGTGAACACCGGGCTGTGACATAACAGGGCTGGCGTCGGCAGCCTGGTCACAGCCACAACAGCAGCTAAACGGGTTTCATCAAATTTGAGGCGGAGTGGCTTTTGTGTGTGGTCATACGTACGTATACGTATATACGTACATATGTGGTCATTTGACAGTGCATTGGATCAGTAAAAAAGTAGCGAGTATGTGTGTGTAAAATCGCCAAGAAAACAAAACATCGCCGATCGTCCTTCCAATCGCCGATAGACGATTGGATCGTCAGTCGGCACAATCCTACTGCTGATGACAATTTGTTTGTTTCATCGTTTGAAACAGTTTTTTGAACAGACAGAAGATAAATGATAAAATAAAATAAAATAATGCAAATTGTGCCGCAAGGCATTGAATATACCTTATCTACACTTTTCCCTTTCAGCAGAATGACACATTGATTAAGTGACAAAATATATTGTCAATCTCACCATTGTTTTTTTGAGTTTTAAATGTAACTCATGTCTTTGATTCCTCACTGGTACCATAATTCATTCTTTTTGTGGGGTGACAGTGATTTGGGGCTGGTGATGGATGGTTGGAGGGTCTGTTGGAAAAGAATAGCAGCATGTTTATAAAAAACAAAGAAATTAACATGAAGTAGTTCATTTCGTCTGTATGAACTAGACTTGAAATGTGAACTGGAACAACACTGGCGAACCAGCTTTTCACGCAAGCTCTGTCTTAATTAATCCAATACCACAAATATTAAAGCCAATAATACAAAAAGCTTCTTACATTAATGGGAGACCATTTGCAAACAGATGAGCGAGTGATTATTCTGTTGATCGTCAATCACCAACATCATTGTCCATTGGCACCAACGCCAGCCTACCCTCATACTTGACTTTATCAATCCGAATTACCATATACACGTTACAAGCAGAGAAATATGTAGCATGAATGGAAAAGGAAAAATAAAAAGATCACATAAAGGCTTCCTCACGCTGCAGTGAAAAATGAGGCCAGAGCCAGAATCAGTTTGAAACAGAGATGACACTGAGACTGACGCACTGAGATCAAGACGGCTTGTTTTCTCGAGGGCGACCTGAGACCAAATTAAACATATACATCATGTCGGAGGAATTCAGTCACACAAAGCAGTGAGTTCAGGTGAATATGTAAATAAATGTCCTGAGATTAAAACCGTGTTGGTGTCTCTGTTTTCTACACAGCCAGTTGTCAAAAAGATGGATGCCGGCGTGCGGCGCACACACAGGAATTTATGATATATGTTGTTTGTTTTTCATCATTTCTCTGGTAATTAGTAATTATGCTGCTTGTCACGGTATGTGCACGGTGCATGTGGTTGAGTCCCAGCACTGAAACGTGTGATGTTCGCTTCTCTGTGAGGGTACATCAGAGTCTTGGCACTCGCATGACAAATGTTAATTGAACGGAGCCTTAGCCTATGTGATCCAGCTGGAAGACGGTTATGTAACAGTCCCAAAGCCAGATGAGAGCTGACACAATTCAGAACAAACTATACATAGAGCAATGCATTAGTGACTCACCACGTCCTCTTATAGGTAAATAAAAAGTTAACTCCCACAAAAAAGACTCCATAAGCAAGGCCTTATGGGTATTCATTATGGAAACGTCCTAGGCCACAAAGTCCAGCAAGAGATGAGAGGTTTTATTTTCTAAAGGGTGAGAGTGGAGGGAAGGAATCGTAGACCTCGTCTTCCTTCCACATCGCTAAAGATAAATATGATACATGGCTGAGCACATATTGGCCGCTGCTCAGAGGTTAGAGGATGAGCGACGATAACAAGAGGAGGATAAACAAGCAGACGGAGAGAGGGATGGAAAGATGTAAGATGAGGAGAGCAGCAGCGAGCAGTGGTATGTTATGTAGGCTGTACAGTAACCAGGCAGGCTGGGCTGCTGCTGCTGCTGCTCCCGCTGCTTTAAAAGCTGAATTGATATGCTAATTTGATTGAGAAGGTGTGTGGGTGGATATGGAGAAGGTTTTAAGCAGCGAGAGGGACAGAAAGAGAGAATGACAAGAAAAGAGTGGGAAAGAAAGAGAGAGTGGGAGTGAGAGATGTGGCTGAGCGAGGGAAAAGAGCGAAGTGAGACAAATGGGACGAGTGGGACGAGAGGCGAAGCTCAGCGTGGCGCTGCACTTTGGGGCAAACAGAGTTTACAGTCGGTCACAGAGCAGCTGTTCTTTAGCCTTGTGTTACCTACAGCAGCTAAGAGACGGCAGCAACCCCTCCACCAGCACTTGGTTACATGTTGACGTGTTGCACATGCAGTATGCTTTTTTAAAAACGAAAATCATCATGTCTATAAATTATGACGTGTTTATATTATTAAAGTTTAATTCCAGCTCGTTACAGCAATGTTGTTATTTATGTCAATGCTAGAAAGCTGAGATCAAGGAAGAGAGAAAACAAAGTCCAAGATGGCAAGAAAGAGACGATCAGACAGATTACAGATTTTTGTTTTAATTTTTTTTATAGTAGGACACACACATGCACACACACAAAATAAGCACACAATAAACAGAATAGATAATTAAGCTGGCTGGCAAAGAGATAAGGGATTCATGAGAAGAACTCCCAAGAGCAAATGATCAACAGGCAAGACAGTTTGTTTGTTGTTATAACCATAATACTAGTGGATAAATAAATGATAAATAGTAGAAATAATATTGATAGTAATAATAAGATAAATGTAGTGACAGAAAGAAATAATAATCATATAATGTATGTAATATTAAATATCTTACTTAGAGAAGAGTGAAATAAAGTAATGTAAAACCAACCGCAAAAACTGAAAGTCCAGTGAGTTGATCTGTACATATTAAAATGTGCTGTACAAACACTGGACCTGAATACAGGTCTCAGTACATGCACATCAGCTCTCAGCTTTAATGACCAAGAATCATCTGACATTATGTTTAGTTTTAAAGCTATATATTAGTAACAGTATTATGTGTATAATGTGTGTAGCAGTATTTGAATGGTTTCTGCTCAGTCATGCACTGCACTGCAGGACAGCTAGTTGACAGCTGATGGTCAGACCAGCTCATCAGGCTGCAGGACGACATGAAGTTAGTGTGAGGAGATAATTGGTACAAGCTGCCAGTGAGGGGGTACCATCATTCTTATTGTTTTTCAGCCTATTTAGTATCTGAGGATTTTTAAATAGAGATAGAGATGTTGTCTCTTTGAAGTATTTCAAGATATTTTTTCAATCAAACTAATAAAGGTTCAAGTTATTTACATACTATAATCTGTTTCACAGCCATGCTTGGTTGATTACATTTTCAAAGTCTTTAATCCAGTGCTCACTCACTTTCATTTTGCTATAATATTCTGAAAGATGGTGTAGTTGTTTCCAACACATGGCCAAAACAGTATGCGGACAACCTAACAAAGCGTGTGGACGTCTAAGTGTTTATCCCACAAGTTATTGCTGTATAACAATGAAACAATGTGTTAATTTGCATCATGGTGCAAAGAGATGAGGTAGAGTGAGGGGTGAGGTCATGAGTTAACACTACTCTACTTTGTGATTGTCAGAAACAGCCAGGACCAGAGGGCACAGCGAGGACAGTTGTCATCCAGGAACGAAGGCTCCATGTCGGAGTCCACAATGGCTGGTGTTTCCTCGACAAGCCCCAAGTGGTGGTGCTAGAGCCTGTAGCCTCGGGGACCAGAGGGCGGGCGGACAGCACTTCCAGACAGAGCACCCTGGTCAAGGACAGGTGAGCAAAGAAAACATGTGTCTATGTCTGCAGTGGAGCTGTTGCTGTTGGCTGCTGGATCATCATATTGTCCACAGATAAAAAAAAAACAGAGATGAGCAAAAAAATGTTGTACATCTTTGTGAGTTTCATCAGCCTCTCCAGGTGCAGGTTCCTCTGCCAACAGACAGTTGATTGAGAGTTTGTCAGGTAAAATCAGCACAAACCGTAGCTCTGGAGAGGAGGGATGCTGTGAAATTCATTTTCACATGTCTGTAGAAAGTGAAACGTACACGATTGGTCATGATCGACTGTCAGAAACTGTTGATGTGAACTAAAGAGCTAAACTTGACTAAATCACAACTTACAACCCCTCTTTCTCCTGCTGCTTCTAGTTTACCATACACACAGTTTAACTGACCACACATACAGACCAACAGTGAGCAAATGATATCATACAGTATTATACCCCTGAGGGACATTTTGCTCATAGGTCCTCGAAAGGTTCCCGCTTCCTGGGGACTAAGGAGCCTGAACCTGTTCTTCTACAAACGACTATTAGTACTGGTTTCAGAAGCCATTAATCTGAATTTTCTACATAATACTTGTTTTAATACCCAAATTCAGGGAGCAGGGCAAATTACTAAGTACCAGATGTTCCCAAATGTAAAGTTATAGCTATAATTTTTTCATCAAAAAGATTAATTTTTCAAAACATCCACAGAACGTCTAGAGGGGCACAGAATAAAAGTATAAATTTTACTAGAAAAAATAAATAAATTGATGGGTCCAAAATATATAAATATTTGCATCCGGTTACGTTGGCAACGTCGACATGAAATGATCTCTGCACCAGTAGCATTAGTACGTATAATACCCTCTCTCAAAACTGATTTTTCCACCTAAGAAACATAGCCAATCTCCGCTCCATAGTTTCCCACTCAGAACTTGAAATGTCAATACATGCTTTCATATCATCAAGACTGGACTACTGTAACACACTCTTCACATGCCTTAATGAATCAGTCATCCATCGACCGCCTTCAACTTGTTCAAAACGCAGCCGTCAGACTACTCACTACTACTCAGATGTGTCTGAGGAGTCACAATGGTCAGACACACCTGGATTAATCAGTTTGTCCAATAATGTAAGACAGGAAACAAAGGAGTAGCATTCAGGAAGTAGTGGGGCCGTGCATAGTCCATTGAAGGTTGGATTGATAGCGTGCGAGTGTGAGTGCGAAACCTACTTGCTGGGAGGAATTAAACTTGTAGACCCCTTTAATATCTGTATACTGTAGCTCTTATTAAAGTCTTAGCTGTATAGACCTCAGTGTTGCTACTATAAAAGCCCACACAAAAACATGCTGAAGTATAGATTAATTACTGTAAGTTGAAGAATTAGCGATCAATTTTTTCAAAGTATTAAATCAAGACGCAGAACATCTGAACAGGCCAGAGTGCCAACATCATTCTTATTTGGTAGAATATCTGCATTATGTTTATATTTTATATGTTGTACATTGCGCCTGCTAAAGGCATCCATGTCTTAAACCCAACCCCCAGCCTCAGGATTTACACATATTGCTGCATCACTCATGCTCCCAACCTCATAAAATGGCCTTGCAGTGCATGTAGTAATACTCATAACCAATCAAGGAGAGATGAGTCTGGCTGCTTGGGTTTTATTGAGATGCTGTGACACTGAGTGCTAACCTTGTCAAAGTCTTTCTGCTGATGTTAGGTCAGCAGCATCTGCCTCACATCAGCACTAAAACACTTGGGTGGGATGTTTTAGCATGTCGGTTAAAAACAAAGGTTGCAGAGACACAGCTACCTGAGACTGATCTCCAGGTGATGCTGCAGGTAGAATTTATCCTGACATTAATGTGCAGTAGTGATCCCAAATCCAAATCAAAATTGCAGACATAAGAACCATTAGATATAATGAATATATCTCTTTTCTTCTCTGTGGCATTACAGTGATAAGACACACTTCTTTATTTTATTAAACTTGAACCCCTGTCTGTTATATAGAATTGATCACTGTTGTTGCGACGACTTCTTTCTCCTGCTCTGTGTCTTATGTTCAGTTCCTCCTCTACCTCTTTCAGTAATAATGACACATGTGATCACAGTAGCAAATCCACTGTAATGGAGACAACGCTCAGTGTACTGGAAATGCCCCTTTACTTCCCTGCAATTCTACTTCCTAGTAGATGAGTAACTCACTGAACTGCAACTGACCAGAGGTGGAAACATCATCACTCACTAAGTCAGTCACTCAGTCATGTTCCAGATAAATCTGACCATACAGTTGGAAACTGAGAAGCACCATCAGTGTAAAAATGCTCATCATTTCCTCCATAGCACCAGAGAGCTTCCCCCAGATCTCAAACTTTTCCTCACTACATCACCACATCACTCTGAAACGCACTGACTGAGGAACTATAATCTGTACCACAGCCATGCTTGGTTAGCTGCTTGTATATATTTGATATATTTGCAGAACCTCTCCTCCTCATCAAAAACAGGGAAAAAGAGCTGCAGTCAAAGGTATGATCTACCAGTACAGTGTCGCCCAAACACACACCGAACATGTTTTTTACCCGAAGCGGCTCCTGCTCGGTGTCTCACTGAAGCGTTCTGACAACTCATTAATTGAAACTGCTACCTGTTGTTTACTTGTGTTACTGACAATGTGGTCAGAAGTGCGTTCACAACATTGATGATAAGAAAAAGTTGCAGTGATTTAACGGGCCGTGATGGGATGTTTGTGACAGCTGCTGCACAAAGAGCAGGACAAGTGACAAAACCCAAAGTATCTGGAGGAATCACATTTGTTTTCACACTCGCTATCGATCCACAAACAAAATGCAGTGACCCACACACATCCCAGAACTCAAAAAGTAAGAAGTAAATAAATATAAATAGTGATATATAGTATGACGACATTCTGTGCATACACATAATGTACATCCTCCGGATAAATTAAGATATACAGTATGTCCTCAGTCTTGGATTGAATGCTGTAAGTATGTTTATGCATGAATGTATGGAATGTATATGCATACTTTCAGAGGTACAAAATGTTCAATTTTTCATAAATTTTAAACAGATCTGTAATTACACTCGGAAACATTTTGACCACACTGTTTATAATATCAACGTCTTATATAGTGAAAATATACCTGCCTCTGATAAAGGTCTGCAGTTTAAGTAAGAGAAGACTACTGTAAGAGATTGTGAGCTGTGAAAGAGACATCCTGGTGATAATTGACTATTTATTAATGTAGTAACTGATTATTTGTAGTATTATAAGAGTTTCAGAGCTGAGCAGCAATGTAGGACTTGAAAGAGTTTCTAGTGTGTCATATATCATATTAGCTACTTCATATTGGGCTGTGGTTAAGATCATCAAATCTTAGTACTTAAATTAAATTAAATTGAATTAAATTAAATTAAATTTAGTTAACGTATATAACCACGTAAATGATCATATCACTCATGAACACACACTCCCAGCAGTTTGTTCTGTTGTATAAGAACAGAGGAGGTTGACAGATGGACAGAACATGTTATTTAGTTCAATTTCATTTCTTTTGTATTGTATGGTTGGAAATCTAAAGTTTAGACAGACAGAGATAGAGATGGTTTATTTGTGATGACATGGGACACACTGTCTTTTCTGCTGTCAGTGTCTGGAAGATAACTACATGGTTCAATGCACAATGATGATGCCTGCATGGCCTGACATTCCTCTCATTGTCAGTGTGTTTACGTTTTGCAACGAACCCTTTAATAATTATGCAAAGGGATTTTTGCATAAAAGGATCAATCTGATCAATAAAATAGTTGTGAAAACAAGGCAGCTGACACACAGATGGTGAGAGCTGATCCTCTCCTCACCCTGTCTGAATCAGGATCTATTGTGTGTGCCACTTAAAACCAGACAGTAGCTGATGTGGCGATTATGTGGATGATTACGTTGGCGTCTTCTTATAAGAACAGTGTGCACAAACATGCAAATGCATAATCAACACAATCGCGCGCTAACCGACAATCTGTGCTCAATTACTCCATTATGAGAACGACAATAATCGTCATTATGTTCCAGATAAAGTCTCACATCGTATTGTACGTTTAGCATTTTCGTGTTTTGATTCAAGAAGGAAGGGCTTTACTACGATAACGACAGCGAAGGCAGTAATTATGATGTTTTCCTCTTTTTCTTTTTTCTTCGATTGTGAAGCCACTGAGAGCTGACAAGTCTGTCTTGCCTGTGTTCTGCCTGGTGCTTCCGACAGCAGGGGAGAAAAATCTGAAGTGCTCGCCCGCTCCGTTCTCCAGAGAGTCCGCAAAGCGTAAAAAGAAAAGGCACTCGGCCCCACCTCGTGACACGCTGGCGCTCCACAGTATGCTCCCGCCGGTGGTGTATGCAAACTGTGAATGACGAATGCGAAGGAGTTCTGTTCCACTGCTCACACGGGAAGCCAGTGTCTGCCAGGCAGCGATTCATAAACCCAACACGTCGATCTCTTCTCCGTTTAATGACCAATAAAGCTGCTTGAACAGACAGAAAAGGACATTATCTTTATATCACAGCTTCTTCCCTGTTGTTTATGACTCCCTCATCCTGTGTGTGTCTCTCTTCTCTCCTCAGCTCTGCAGGGTCGTCCCTCCCTCAGGTGTTGGGCCTTCGCAGCAGCCTGCAGCTCAAGATGACCAACCATCAGGCTTTTGCCGTCGTCTTCCAGCTTGAGTACGTCTTCTCCGCTCCGGTTGGAAGAGAGACTATGGTAAGGGGGACACACAAAAACACAAACACACACACATTAAGTCCTGACCCCAAACTGTACCCAAGGTTTATCCTAAAGCAGGTCCCCCCCTGAAATCTTTGTCAACTGATTGCTCTCTCTGAGGTTTTACACCTCAGAGTTCTTCACAGTAACAGATGTAGAGACACTTGAACACACACACATGCACACACGGATACACATGGATACACACTCTCATCATCCCGCCTTTCTTCTCTCGCTACCTCCTCTCACCTCTCTCTTTTCGTCCTTGGAGTGGTGTCAGACTGAAGTGAGAACCGGAGAGAAAGGATCTGATCCTGATGATTTAACCCTGACCCACCTTCACCTGTGATCGTCCCTGTTGAGGTTCATCTGGTCGTTCTTCATTGTTTTTGCCTCTCTATAAAACAACCTCTTCCCTCACTCTTGATATATTAGTTGTCCTAAGCTGGACGTACACTGTTGGCTCGTTCATTTTTCTGGCTTGTTTGTCGTGCAGTGTACATGCGAGGACAGATCCTCTGCTCCTGAACGGCTGCACCAAGTGTTTGCTGTTTCCTCCTCATGTAAAGATCAAGATCTCAACAGATTTCAAAGGCAGCAGCTTCTTCTGTCTTGTTGGCATTGTTGCTAAACAAACTTACCTTGAGCTGTCAGGCCAATCTTCATTATTCATCCAGTGTCCAGGATGATAAGCATGGGCCATGTTTTTACCTGCAAAGTTTGAGCGTCCGTGTAATTAGTTGATAATCTGACCAAACAGTGCGAGACATAAATCCTAAACTTTGGTTTCATATCACGGGTGATTCACCAGAACAGTGTGAGTTGAATTAAATGACAAGGTTTCTAAAGTTGTACGTCCAGCTTTAACTGAACTGACCCACAAACCCGCTGCTGTTCATCCTCCCACCGTTTCATGATCTGGTGACAGGGGCCACAAAACTCTGCAGTATGAAGACAGAGGGTTTCCAAACTTTAAAGTCTCCTGAGATGAAAATGTGATTTTGGGCCTTATGAATAACATGACCTGACTCATAGCCAGGCTTCAAAATGTTTCCATCCTGCTGATGGATGATGGGTAATATCACTGACTCCACAGATTTTATTTTTTAGAAAAACGTATTGCACAGGTTTACTGTACAATCCATCCTGCCACCATCCTGAACACGGCTCTGACAGGCACAGTTTCTCATGTCTGGTGAAATGATTTCTGGGAAATATGGGAATTTGAATATGTGGTCTGAGGTTGCTGACGGTCATGTTCGTCTCACAGTGAGATGCAACCTCTGAGGCTGAAGTTCCCGCTGCAGTTCCTATACTGACCACTAGAGTGTGGCTCTGAGTGAGTCAGTTCGCATGTTTATGTAATTCACTTGTTTGTATCATTGAGGGTGTGGCCTCGAAAAGTGACAGGTTGTTGAGTGTATCTGACTCCAGTTCAGCTCATATGCCCCTCCATCTTTGGAGTAGCTAGGAGTTAGGGGGCAGAGTCAGAAGCTGCCAACACGGCAATGGTGCTTCTTCCAGTAAACCCTCATAAGAAACCATGTTTTCTTTAGCCAACTTTAAGGAAAAGGATCCTTTTTTCTTTCTCTCACTAAATATCTCAAGTTTCTCAAATGCAACTCTGACACGAGCAGATCAGAACACTCCTTAAATAAAATGGTCTCAAGCTGGCCAGGCTTTGATTTAAATTAGGAAATATGTCTTAAAAAGAGTACAAAAAAACATGCTTTTCAGTTTCCAGTTCACCTCCCAACCCTCCAATGAAAGTATTTGTGCAGGTTTCCTTTTCATTCATATCAGCGCTGCTCTGACTTTGCAGCTGACAGTAGCAGATGATGGTGAACAGCGTGTAATCAGTGTTTTGGGCTGCCTGTAATTTAAAGTTGACTGAGCCATTACGCTGATTTGCTGATGCAATAGAATGAAATCACAACCAGTTTAATGGTCAGTTGTTGTTGTCTAGTGCTAATTCCTACAAGCACGATTGAATTTAAGTTACATATTTTTGGTGGAGCAGAGACATTTTCAATAGGTTCTGGTTTGTGTGTTTTGATGTAAATGGTTTTTCAGAAGCAGAGTCAGAAACGTTTGCTACCGTGACTAATTAAAATAAAAATATCAAGTCTCTATACAGCAAATCTTCAGCTTTATACCCCCCTATATAAATTACATGGACCAGCAAGCGGCACCTGTTGTAGGACCACACAGCTGACACATCCTCAGGGAGGCAATTTCCAAATTCAAGCCGCGCCACTTAACAGCCGCTCATGGCATGTGGAAAACCAGAGAAAGACTGCGGTAATTATGTGTGTGGGTGAGCCTTCAGCACTAAATGCACGCCAAGGCTCGGCTCTCATTGTGTTACTGTGTATCCCTTATACAAGCAGGGGTCACCAGGTTACCAATTAAAAACAGTAGAAAAAACAAGCAGCCACTCAGTCGTCAGGGCACCACACTGCATTTACATTTATGTATTAATTCACTCGTTCGTACGCTGCGTTCATATCAGATATAGTCTGAGGTAAATGTACAGTTTCTCTCTCCTGCTCTTTTTTTTTTTTAGATAGATTAGAGTGATTAGATGGATGAGGCCTATTGACTCATTTGTTTTGGTAGAAAACAAGAGAGTTTTTATAGCAGAGCTTGAAACATTATCAGAGCTCAAGTGATGAATAGCTCGCCTGTCATCATCATCGCCATCATCATTATCATCAACTAAACGCCTTTTATCTGAAGAATGCAGTAAACACTGCAGTATGCAGTAGTATGCAGTAAACGCTTTAATGTTTGTTTGTCTCCATGTTTCAGCAATGATGGTTTATGACTTTTCATCACAGAAACTATTTGAACAAATTTGAAACATTTTGACAAATTCTGACCTGGTGATGGTTAAGACTCAAATATTAAAAGTCAAGAGATCAGTGAAGTAATTCTGTTTGAACCTGAGTGAACATGAAAATGTTTAAAATCTGATGACAGGAGAGTTAATGTAGACATTTCACCCCAAATCACATCTACAGTGAGTGACTTGATGGAGGAAGTTAGATGCATGTTGTGCTTTTTCACTGTCGCTGCTAGTTTCATGTAGGCTTGAAACGGCTGAAAATATAACATGAAAAAGTCCCATGTTGACACCGAGGTAACATCAGAGGATAACCAGACATACTGACATTACAAACTCCCAAATCAGAATCACAGTGATGACTAGATGTTTGACAGCATTCATTTCAGTTGTTGGCTTTGAAAGTTTTGAAATAAATGAGAAGATTATAGAGAATGTTTTTACCTAACTAGTGTTGTACTTTAAAATAGGGCTGCCAGGACTTTTTCGTCGTTGGCACAAATACCATTGAAATTCCTCCATTCTCAATACTAAATCTGGAAAACAACTCATGCTGTGAAAATACTTAAAAAGCCATCAACAACCTGTTGCTGCACCTGCACCTGCTGTTATTGTTTACTGTGTTTACATTCTTTTCTCTGTTTGATGCAACACTTGGACAGTTGTACTCTCTTTTCAGTCGCGGTCACATCTCTAGCACTTTGGCAGTTAGGTGTGCAGAAAATTAGCCTGTTTTTGCCATCGACTCGGTACGTAAATGTTTATCCTAATGACCCCCCAGCTCTAAATGCTGATATAGTGAATACTCGTATGGAAAAAAAGTTTCTGATTACATGACAAATCCAAAGTTTGGCCTCTCTACACCCAACCGGTCTAGGCAGAGGGCTGTTGAGTTGCTGTGACACTGTAATCAGTGCTGTAAGTTCGGGCTCTGCCCAGTGTGAACAGCTCCTCGATACAACTTCTGTTTAGACTTGGAAGTGGCATAAATAAAACTTCACTGGACGTCCTCGTTTTTAAAGCAGCTGTGTTTTAAGACAATAAAAAGTGGCCGGTTGTCGTTGAGGGGAAGGGATCGGTAAAGCCGAAGTAGTAGCTGGCAGAGAGGATTCATAAACAGGCTACAGACAATAAAACATTACATTTACGGTCAGCACACAGGTCCGGTTTATGGTGTGTGTTACTGTCCTGTCTATCGGTGCCATGAAACTGAGCAAACGTGTCTCAACTGTTGTTCAGAGCGTGATTCAGGTTTCAGTTGCACAGTCTTCCCTCAAAGCAAACTCTTACCCCGCTGCTGCCAAGGACAGAGGACGAATCCAGGGATTGTGGAGGGAAAGTTGACACATACATGCACCAAATTCCCAGAACACCTCAACCATGTTCAGACTGGACTCTTTCTAAACAGCTTGGTCTAGTGGTCCAGACCTCATCTCAGCAGCTTATGCCCAGATTTCTTCCACATTTGCATTTGAAGCATCCAGTGTTTTCCTCTTGTGCCACTGTTGGAATCAATTTACCACTTTTTTGTGAGTCTGAACATCCAAATTGGCAGAAGGACAAGTTTGTTCTACTGGTTTCTATTTTGGAACGTTCCTATCACACCTAGCACCTCTGGTCCAAAATATTCACTCAGGATATATCTAAATATATGACGCATAATTTCTCTGATGTTCCAATGGGTTTTGCCTTTATTGGGAAAATAAAAATAATAAAAATAAAATTTCTTACAAACCTGATCCTGAACCTGAACCATCATGCTGAAGTCTGTCGTCATCCCAGAATAGCAGAAGGAAAAAAACTGATGTGTGGGTGACATGCAGAAAAAAAAAGATCTCCTACCACACCACACTCTACTTCACCACCTTCGCCTTCTCCCGCACGACTGTTTGATGAGGTGAGAGATATTTAGCAGGTGGAGAGTAATTTTTGTCTGTGCGTGGGAGTGGAGTGTGTGTATGTGCGCATATGTTATTGATGAGTGTTAATCCAGAGCCTGATCTGTCTCGGGTGTCGACTGATATGGAGGTTTTGAATCACTGAAGGCTCCCGGGTGATGGGCTGACTGCTAAAACTTCAACCTCCGTGGCTTAAGGAGAGGAGCATGATGGGAGTGTGTGTACAGTGTCACAGCTGGCAGCGTTGTGATGCTTTTGAGGTGTTATCGCTGTGTTTAGCTAAGGTTCAGTCTTCAGGGCAGGCAGCTGTACACTGTCGACAACACTTCACACCACTTGACAACACTTGTGAACCAAAAACGTGAAGGTTCGTGTCTGATTGCTGCCACAACCTCCGAGACGTTTCAGGCCCGTGTGATCTCTGCTAGTATTTAAACCTGCAAGAGGAAATCAATGACGTTGCTTTGAATTTAATTTTTAACACCTCTCATAGCTCTTTTTAGAAAAGCAACAAAGAGTTTGGCTTTTTGAATTTGGTGTGTTTTCACCCTTCAGTCAAAAACAAAACATATCAATACTTTAATTTAGCCTATTGACCTGAGAGTCTGCGATGCCACTTCATGTTTTATCAGGATATGTTCTTATGTGCAATTGTTTCAGATAATATAACATTTCATTAACTCCAGGTATGTGAAAATTGTGTTAAAGCAACAAAAGAAAGAGACTACTGTAGATAAGGAGGGAAAAATAGGACTACACCATAAATCAAAATTATACAGATACAGGTTTAAGAATAGAGTGGAAAAAAATACAATAAAGTGAAGTTAGAGAGTAGCAGACGGTCCAGTGTTCATAAATGTGGATTAATGTCGTGTAACACAGCTCTGGTTTAGGTGGACTCAGGAGCGTGGCTCACAGACAGCGGTGAAAGTTCAAACAGTTCACCTTTATTAAGGCTCAGCAAGCAGAGGCAGAGGAGGGCAAACAGAGGGAGAGAGGTTCGGGCTCAGGTTGCCGTCGGTAACAAACACAGAGACGAAAGCAGAGGGAACAGGCAAAAGGTTTGATGCAAGAAAATATGCAGGTGGTAAACACACGGATCGTTTTGATGAGAAGGCTGAGATCGTTCAGTGAGGAAGTCACAACGAACTTATTGAAAATATAAATATATATAAATTAGGGCAGCTAAAGTTGACGCGATAATGACGAGTTAACGCATATTACTTTTAACGGCACTAATTTTTCTTGATGCACAATTAACTCACGCAGCAGTAATGTGTGGATGGCAGGATTAAGGTTTCTGCTTTCAGCTTCCTGGCTCTTCCCAATTCCCTAATCAGCTCTTTTGAGCTGCAGTGATGGAAGAAGCTGAAGTGTCAGTTGAAACAGAATCACTAAAATAAAATGTATATGCAACACATATAGGGTGTACATGTAAATAATAAATAAGGAAAGAGTTCAGAGAAGAGGATTTTATAATGTGTAGGATAATGCAATAGTACAGATAAATGGCAATGACAATAAAATGACATGAATCTTTGTATTGAGTGAGCTGTGTGGTTCTGCTGAGTAACTGCTGCTATGAATCAATAATAATAATAATTGTAATACAAATGTCTGTGCTGCTGAGCCTGGAGCTGTGGGCACAAATAGATGCCTGCAGCTCTTTCTGCAACATGAGTGGACCACTGTGTAACGACCGAACCTGCTCTCTATCATTTTTATATCCCATGGTGCTCTGCATCTGAGCGCCGCTACAGCCACTAGATGGTGCTGTGTAGCACAACATGAGGGCGGCAGAGCGTCCCCAGCTACAGACGGGGCTGTGTTTGGACGACTGCAGTCTGCTCCACTGTTGTGCTCTGCTCTGATTAAATAGAATTATGTCTTTTGATGTATTCTGAGGGGGCTAAGGTGGGTGAAGAAGAGTAAAACAGTTTTGTTGAAATCCCTTCTCTCTCAAACATCGCCATTGCAACACAGAGGCAATCACCCAGCGCTCTGAGACCGCCAACACGTCTCCTCCTCTGTGCTGTGTTGGAGAGCCTGTCTAAGACAAAGACTCCGGCTGGCCTCCTTTTTTTCCCTTTTTTTTCTACAAAATTGCACTGCCCTCATTGCCTTTGGTTATGAAGAAAGAAAATCACACAGTGTCGTCATTTGTCCTCCTTGGTATTTTTGATTTCAGTCATGATTGGGTCTCTGTCTCTGTCTCAGAGCCTTTAAACTTCTTTCATGCTCCTCAGCAGCAGTCATAGGGATGGAGATAACGGTTTAAATGAAGGAGGCTCGGGAGAGGAGAGGAACTGGGAATTAGTCTGATAGGCTGTTCTCAGAGACAGTTCAACTTCTCTGGCCGTGAAATACTTCACGTCCACTTCCTGTCTTTCCCCCTTTCTTCTTCTTGCCTTCGTTTGCTGCTTCATTCTCTTTCATTTTTTCAGTCTCTTCCCCCCGTTCTCATCAAGGGCCCCATTGTATTACCCAGCATCCCTCTCAGCGCTCACGCCTTGAAGGGCTGCACATAGGGAGACTCTAACCCACTGTGTCCACACTTTCACATCACTGAAAGGGAAGAAACCTGAAGAAACTGTGGTGGGAAAAAGAAAAGCAGGGTGAAAGAGCGTTCAAGAGTCGTAATTAGTTTCTCCGCTCGATGCCACACTCAGTAATTACAACGCCCCAAAATATTAAGATGACGGTCGCCTTAATTCCCCGAATCTCCCACCATATTATTACTGTGATTGCTCGTTTACGCACTGTATTGATTCCTGGCATGGAACATGGTATTAATTGAAAATTATTATATGATAATATAGTGTGATTTATGAGGTGAAGTGTGCTGCCCTTCACACAACATTGATTTTTCCACAGTTGAGGAAAAGAAAACATTAACATTTAGTATCGGTGAAGATTATTTAGATGTAGAGACAGAGATTCCTGCCTTCTCCTCACATTTATGGATGTGAATGTGGTTTCATTAGTAACAGTTAAATTAAACAGAGTTTGTTATTATGGAGACTCAGGAACTTTGAGTAGGTTCATTCATCTCAAAGCTAAACTCATTTCCTCTAATGTTTAATACTGTTTGAGATATAACTAACTATTCCTCACATGTGCTCATAATCTGATGCTAATGTGAATGCTGCAATGTTTGCAGGACTCGCATAATGGCAGCTGTTTCTGTATTGTTGGAGAGCCTTGCCAAAGTGACACAGTGGGAAATTGCTTTACTTCTCTGACCATTGTTTCCATTGACAGAATGGTGGAATCAGAATTACAGATATTGATATAGGTCGTGTGTCTGCAGCCATTCAAGGCTGACAGAGGAAAACAGGCCTGTGTGTGTGTGCGTGTGCGTGTGTGCACATTGCAATTTAAAATACAGATTCAGCATCTGACAAACACAATTTTAACGACTGATTCTGTCTTTGTGAGTTGGCATTAAGCAGCAAACAGATTCTCTTAAGTATCGTCATAATCATAGAAGAATATTGTAGCTGGGTAATAAGATTAAAATAATGATCAAAAAGCCACAAGACAATAAAATGAAATTGTGTTCCTGTCTGGAAACCTATCTAATATAGGGATGCACGATATATCGGCATCAATATCGATATCGGCCGATGTTAGTCATTTTTTAACATATCGGTATCGGTCCGATGTTTAAAATTGGGCCGATATATATCGGCCCATATATATTCGTATGCAAAACCTGCAAAGTTGAGGTAATGCGAGGAGGATGGTAGCCTGTAACCTTGTTATTTGGAAGTAAAATACATTCTGAAAATAAAGGAAGACATTCAAAAATTCAGTTTGCATGATTTTCAGTCTGTACAAAAATTTATCATCTCAGAAACTTAAAAAAACCCCAACACATATCGATATCGGTAAATATCGGTTATCGGCCATAACAGAAAAATTCATATCGGATATCGGTATCGGCCAAAATTTTCATATCGGTGCATCCCTAATCTAATATAGAGTTAAACTTAAGCTTTAGTTGTGGTTTACAAACTTCGTATGTCACTAAATGGTCTTGGCTTAAATATTAATTTCAGAAATATTCCATGTACGGTATATGAGCCCCACAAGTCTCTAAGATCTGGAGCTGTTTGGTTAGTGACGTTAAAACCAAACTGGATGAAATGGCGTTCAGTTGTGATGCCGCCTCATACTCGAACCAGCTGGAACCGGTAGAGATCAAATCTTCCTGAATTAACCTGGTAATCTGTAGTTGAAATCACAATTGCAATTGAAATCACTTTCTCTATTTTCACTCTGAAATCACAATCTGCCCATACAATAACAATATGATGTTTTTCCGTATTCTGCAGCCCTATATTTTATACCTCTTTTGTTTTTTGTAAAGCTCATCACCTCTTGTGATAATGTGCTATATATATAAACTGGTTAAAATCAAACATTGCCAATGTGACGATTAAGTGCCAAAAATGTTAATCATGCAGTGTTTTCACAGCAACCATCCAAGGTTTTAGTATTCATGAGTGGGTGAAGCCAAAAGATAAGACACGATTTTATTTACTAGATAAGATGTTAAACAAACAAGATCATGACCCAATAAACCAGGCAGTTAGCAATGCAGACAGGAACCAGTCACTTCTCAGGATTCATAACAACTATTTCAACCTTTGTCGTCTCTCAGCTGCTCGACATACTTAATGATTTGAGCGTTGAAAAGTTGGTGAACATCATGCAGCATCATGCAGTCACTCCACTTTTACACATCATGATACATTCACTTGAGAAAGCTCAGGTCACTGACAGCTGATGACACATCTCCTAATTGTGATCTGTCAGCACCAATTTCACTGTTCCGTAACTTCATCTGAGACGTCTCTGCCCCATCGCCGATAGCTCGCTGCTGCGTACAGCCTAATGCAAGATGATGGGGGCTTGTTGTTACCCTCCTTCTTCTGCTGACAAGTACTAAGTCTTTGCTAATAGAGGGGGCTGGTCTGGGGGAAACAGGGGCAGGAGGCAGTGCTGGCCCACGCGCCGTTGTCCTTTTGCCAGGAAACAATTTGTTGGGAGGCGTGACAGCTGCAGTCATCCACGACACTGACACGACCGAGTGACTCCTCGTAGGTCGCAGGAAACAAACAGATAGATGGATAGACAGAGGAGGAGAAGAGAGGGACGAGCGGGGAGGAGATACCCGGTTGCATCCTCAAACTAACCGCTGTTGTGCTTCTGAGAGGCTGTCAGCCTGGAATCACATCAGCGGAACAGTAATTGGCAACTGTCTCGCGCTGCTACAGTACGAGACACAAACTTGTGTTACTGAAAACGTATGTTGACAGGCTTGATACTTGTCATGTTCTGAAGTGGGTTCTCCGTCTGAGTAACTGGGGCGGCACACCACCAGTAATGAATGTGTCACCCACGTCATATTTTCATCTTGCGTCAACTTTGACCCTGACTGTATCTAGTGAGCAGCGCAGTCGATTACTGAGCATCTGAGGGGGTGGAACCATTATCGCGTGACCTTTAAACATGCTCACTGTTTCGCCCTTTACTAAGCTCTCATCTGGATATATGCACAGGCAGAAGGAGGTTTGGCAGTGAGCCTGTTCCTCATAGACTATATAATGCTCAAAGAAAACACGGTCATCTGTATCAGCAACAACAACAACACGATGCTTATACAGATGAGAGATGGACGTTGTTGTCCACAGAAAAACTTCAGCAGAAGCTTTATTTTCTGTCTCAGGTTTGGAATCAAACTAGGGAAGAAAGATGACTGTCTGTCAGAGGATTAGAAGTGTTGGTGGACAAAGAGCTGCAGATGCTGGAGGACATTCTGTTACACAGATCACAAACAGGTCATGAGGCAGTGAACTGTAGCAGTGCTGGAGCATAGCAGTGGCCCAGAAATAAAGCAAAAATTGATGAGATACCACAGTATTTGTACCTAATGAAAATTTTGAAAAACTATATATGTTTTCAATCAGGTATTTTTGTCCAGTCCAGGATTTCATACATCACAAACATGAGGAACCTCTTGTCAATCTTTCCAACCTCTGGTCTGGGGATACACATGAAACCTTGTCAGTCTATAGAGAGAGAGGAGAGAGTTAGCATCGGCACAACTGCTAACACTATGTCAGCCACTGCCAGTTACAAGCTAAGAAACGACATCAACAAATAAAATATGCTAACTGTGCAAACCGCTCTTACCTGTGTCTCTGGTTCTGGTCTCGACTCCTCTGACTCTGGGTCTAAGGCTCAAACATGTGGCTGAGTCTGATGTGTCCTCCTAACCATCTTGATGCTCTCTGCTCTTTCACCTGGAGCCAACAGGTTGTGGGCGGAGCTAAAGGCCTTATCCTTTTCTTTCTTTCTTTTTTTTTGTTGTTGTCGTTGCATCTGTTCATGGCTGGAATATGTGGTCCGGATTTCATGAATTCATTGACATGTGTCCACAGTGACTATTTACTGTAACAAGTCCTTGTCTCCGTAGCAACTGTTTTCAGACGGTGAAGAACAAAAGAAGGAATCTCTACTCTAAAATGACAAACTGTCACTAATTAGCTGTTTTTTTTGCTAATGCGCCTTCAGTTCATTAGTAAGCTAATGTGAATTGTTTGACCTTTTTAATGTCATTTTTCAAATCATTACCTGGACAATGAAAGAAGGGGCCTCAGTTTCAAACCCAGGCCTCTGTAATGAAGACTGAATCTAAATAAAATCGTCCTCTGGAGGATGCAGTAGAACCACAACCGGGAGCATTTGCAAAAAGTCCTGATCCCAAATAGTTTCATGCCTGGTATTGTTGTTTGTAATTTGTGCTTATTTTATTGGATTTATTGTTGAGTGAGTCACAGTGATGTGTTTTTAAGCACTGTTTTTAAGCTGCCTGTGAAGCCTCAGGCAAATTTCCACAAAGATAATTATTATTGTTGCTCTTATCATCTGCACTGCACCAGGTGAGCCATCACCGTGACAGCAGCTGAACCCTGTGGAATTACAGTATCGTGTTACTTAGTAATGCATTAGTCTCAACACTAATGGCTATACACTGGACATGCTATTGTGCCAAAACACTTCATGTCCGGGAGAGGAAGTGAGCAACCTCCCCAGCTGTTAGTGATTATAACAGTAATGACAAAGAAAGGAAAGTTCAGTGTGTTCTTGTGTAGCTGTGTGGACTGAGACAGGTGTAACCAAACTTTCTATTCTCACATTACAGTATTTGGGTTGAGGACAAATCAGTGTTCATAGATTGAAATCGTCAAACACAAATACGTTGCTGACTTCCGACTGATGGCGATCTTTGCTTGGGCCTGTGTTGTGTCTGGTGTTGGACAAGCTCTCCATTAGCTGAGATGCATAACAAACATCAGCCTCCAAATTATGTGTTGACGACTCGCTCCATCTCAGATGGCTGCCGGGGGATGGAAGGTAAACAGTGTGTGGTGCAGAGATCGGTGACATGGCTTGCGGCTGGATTTATTAAAGGTGCTGCTGCGCGCCGTCTCTCCTGTGCCACAGAGACACTTGTTTGGATTTTAATTGGCTCTCCAACAGGTACACAGGCTATAGATTGTTGTGTGTTTTTCCTGTGACTTTCCTCAAGTGGCTGCATTTGTGTGTGTGTGTATTTGCATGGTTGCCGTGGGCCCCTGCAGGCTTTAATGATGTTTGCTGAATGAAGAGCATCTTGTGAATATCTTCCCAATCACATGCTCATTAAAATGTCCTCTTTACAAATTTTATACCGTACCCCTGAACTTCCTAGCCCCTCCCTCGATCTTAGTTTCCCTGATGACTTACATGACACGAGGTGAACACACAGTTGTACCGCTGGTGTGGACCTCACAAACCCGTTGTTTTCTCTGTTTGGTTCTGATCTGAAATGTCATACAAATGTTAATTAAATGTTAATCAAACCTCTTAAGCGCAGTAATGTCACCAGGATTATGAAGTGATATATTTAGCTTATTTGCAGCCGATTGTGGAGGTCACTCCTCCCTGGAGGCCTTTTTTTCCCCTTTTTCACAACAAGAGGAAGAGTTGAGGCTTAGGCAAGGGAGGCTTTACACCGCAGAGACTGTGTTTTTCCCGCCTAATTAAAATGAATGTCAGCTCTCCCCCCGCTGAGATGTGCATCAATCTCCCCCCTACGATGGGCCCAGAGTGAGTCTTACCCTGTCAGTGCCTGCCAGCAGTGCCATCTTTCTACAGATGAATGCATCGGCCTGGCAGCAAGGGAGGCAACAGTGATGATGTTTGCACATCTAATGACCACCACGTGGACAACCACCTCAGACTGAGGCTGCAGCCTGGACGATTTCTGGCCCCAGACAGAAACATTTTGTTTTGGTGCCACTTGAGTCTTGGACAGTTTTTAGCCAAACACTGTTTCACATACGGCACCAAAAAAAACACGCACACAATACTGTAGACACACAAGAAAAGAGTGTCTTTTTACAAGTAAAAAATGGCACTGAAGATATTGTGATCAGAAAATACTGAAAAATATAGAAACAATAAATAACAAATGAATACATGAATAATATAATATTATTATATAAAATTAGATTTTGGGTGTATGTGTGCATGATAGGAGAATGATGATGCTGATGATGACAATGACAATAGTAATAATGTATTAGAACCAGCAGATATGGGGCCGATATCAGCTTCAGGTAGTCAAAATTTTACCTATAACCAGTTAATCGTCAGACATTCCTCATGGTCACAAACACACATGTTTTGCAATGATCCCTTAAAGCATAAGTCAGCGATCCGGTCGTTTTGGCTAATGCTGCACACACAGCCCTTCATGCCGTTCTCTCTCCTCATTGGATAACGCTTGTATCCCACAAGGAAAGTTTTCTCCTCGGTTTACAGCAGAGCAGAGTGACGGAGAGATCCGTGTTTCAGCCGAAACACTCTATGGAAGTGATTGCTGATGGAAAATAGGACTATTTAGGACTTATATAAACAAAAACATTTAGCTGACTTCTGCTTTAAATATGGTGCAAACACTTGTGACAAATATGAACTGAAAACATGACAATATGTACTGGAGACTCGGGTCAGGTGACTGGGTCTCAGCCCAACCAACACAGTCCAACAACATTTGTCATGGAGACAAGACTTTACTAAGTGATTCAGGCTCCAGTGATGAAGATTTCATTGTGCTTTGCTGCTGGGCAATGAAAAAGACATTTGTTTCAAACATATGTGTATTTGTGCTCAAGTCATTAGAGTTTGCATGTGGGTGGTGCAGCTCCTCTCTGCCCCCCAGTCTCCACTTTGCTTCTTTAAAATGATGCGATTTCACAGGTTTCATTTCAAATCGGAAGCAATCTGCACAAACATTTGGAGCTTTAATATCCCATTTATGTATTTATTTATTCAGACAAATGTGTATTACTTCCAACAGCCAATCATCTTTTCTTCTTCTCCTTTGACTAAATACAAAGTAAAGTTACATTGTTTGGGCCAAACATCAGTGTAGATGCTGCTTCCTGTATTTTCCAAATGTCAAATGGGATTTCATGTGCAGGCCAGATAAATACCTGCACACTCCACAGTTGACAGAGCTTTGATGTTTTGTAAAATGTTCTTGTGCACTGAAGATGAAAGCCACAGCACAAGATTAATTTGAGAACATACGGATATGAGACATTATGTCGACAGAAGAAAAGTTGTTGCTGTACAACTCCTGTGTGCCGCTAATGTCGTATACTTTCTTAAGTGATCCGACAGTCATTTTTTCATCTCTTGCATCATCGTTATCTTCATCTTCAGGTGATTTTAATTTTCCTCTGAGGAGGTCTGTCTCATCTGCTGCGCTGATGAAGGACTGATAATAATCTCAGGTTCTTTATATCACTGCTCCCAGTCAAATGAATTCCTATTATTTTAAATGTGCAAATTACTGAGGCTGATTCTGGTGCCAGACTTTAATAACTTGTATTTGTGAAGATGAATCCGTCTTAACCAAGACTACAGTGATCCACCATGAACATGGCTCTTTAGGGCTCTAATACAGTATAAATGTTACTGAAGTATAGAAATTGTCTTCTTAGCGTGTCTAGCAGGTAGTATTTAACATATCCAGGGTCTTAGTGTTGGTGTTTCCATGCTTACACTTTTAAACTGCTAATTAGTATTAAATTCAGGAGACAGCTTGGGCTGATGGGATTTAGTCTTGTGGGTATTTTGGTAATAACCAAAAGCACCAGGCACAGTGACATTCTGACCCGATAATGGCTCAAGAGGAAATGTTAAAGAGCTCCCCAAAGTTATTACTATTCATCCAGAGTGGAACAGATGTCTCTATGAAATTTCATGGCATTTTTAGGCGACTGTGTAGTTGAAATGTCAACCGGCTGATGGCCGAGGAAAAACTGCAGGACCACCAAAGAAATTAGGATCATCTGGAGCCTGTCATCTTCTGCTAGAATATTTCATAGCAACCCCAAATTCATATTCGCTGAGATCTTTGTCATCAGGACAAAAATAAATAAATGAAGAGACATTAACATCTATAAAAACACACAAAATCATCAGGTCTAACTGCACAATACGTACTCTTAGCCTCTCCCCAAAACAATGACAAGAGACAGTGGTGTGGGATCTGGGAGTTATTGTTGTTGTGTCAGTGGTTCAGGAAAACAGACCTAGTGATTGTAACACGAAAACACTCAGTGGAGCATTTTGACATTTCCAGTGAGTGTTTGAGTGACTTCAGGAAGCAGCTGGAGCTGAGGTTGATGCATTGCTAACCCCTGTTCTGTGTTGTTTCTTGTTGCTGTTTGACTTTGAAGATTCAGGCCCTGGTGGCTCAGCAGGTGGAGCTCATACCATCCAGTCCAGCTTGTTGCCTCCATGGCCTCCCCTTGTTCTACCCGACTTCCCTGTCTTTATTTCATTGTAGCTGCCCCAAAAAATTACTTCAGAGCGATGCTCTTGGGTGGACAGGAAGTAGCTGGAAACTGAGGATCCAGAATCTAGATGTTGACAACTAAAATCCTTCATCTGGTTCAAATATGGAGCTGAAACTACTGAGGTGTGAAAAGTGCCTTTGGCTTCAACTAGATAAAAATGTATGTTCTGTCCTCTGTCAGACATTCACAACATTGACACATAATCATAGAGGAAGTGAAGTCAGAAAAAATTTAAGAACACAACTTAACGACATAGAACACAGATTTGGTAAAAGAGTTGGTTTTAATGTTTTATTGTCGAAAACTTAACGACTAAAGCAGCTTTAAAATGTTTCCCTCAGCCTGAATCCTGAATTAGATAGTACAGTCGTTTCTGCAGTTTATAGCCCTAGTATGTAACTTATTTGGCTTTTTATTAGCAAAAGTCAAATATTGCTTAAAGGTGTACAGAAATGGCCGTTTGTTCCGTTGGTCGCGCCGAGTTGTGCCGAGCTGCAACACGACTTTACCCGAGTAAATTTAATGAATTTGAAAGCGGGTGGGATATTCAAAAGTCCGAGCTCCGTGTGTGTGTGCGTGTTTCAGACGTTTGAATGACGGATGACAGATCCAATATCAGTGGCTTTTGAATCGTGAGCAGGCTGACGTATAATCCGTGCGCCTGCATTGTCCAATGCGAAAAAAAAATACAACACTTTCATCCCGGATTTACTCAAAAATAGAATTTTGCACAAAGTTTGGCCTACAACGTCTGTTAGATGAGTTTTTACACTCATTTTATGACCCAGAGTGGGCTCAAATTCAGTTTTCTTTTCTGTACACCTTTAATACGTATTTCACTGAAGTCAAATCACACCTATATACAAATGAACACCTTAGAATGAGTTGTTACAAGTCGTTACAAATACATAAGGGGGGGGCGCAATCAACCGAGGCCGCCATGTTGCATCACCATTTTTTTTTACGTTCAGTGGCAGCCTGACCGTAGGTAACCACAGAAACTCACTGGAGCCAAAAGTTTTCCAGGTATAGCACCTGTTAAAACTGTCACCACTGTGTAGTGTGAGGAAGGACAGAGCCACTGATGTTGCATTCAGGTGCATTCAGGCACCTGAATTGCGCCGTTGGCAAACCAACCAGATGTGCTAGATGAAAATGTGAGTGGTTTTCTATTCTCAAGTTAATGATCTCTGTGCATGTTCCCTCACTTCCTCCAGGGCTTCTCATTGTGGAGAATAAGTAGCGGGAGCTGTGGGCCGGCGCCTGTCACAGGGTCTCAGCTGAAATGATGACACGAACAGCCAAACAGACTGTAGTAATAGTTATAACTGTCAGAGTCCGTCTCCCATCAATGCTCACATCCCCCTCATTTAGGATTAATTCCTGCTGTAGTCTAGAAAGCCCTGACTTGCTGAATGTCTTTGCGCTTTTCTTTGAGCTTTTCCAAAACTCTGATCTTGCAAATGGCTCCGTCTCTGCTCTGCATTCACTCATTTTGGGCATTTTGACCCCTCAGGAAAATTTAAAACCAGCACAGCAGTAGCAGCAGCTCTGAACTGGAAACTGTTTCTAAAATTAGTGGTGTATTTTTGTATTTTCTCATAATCCTTATGCCTCTGCGCTGCCGACAATCACGGCAGCAGCCATATTGTTTTCAGGTCTCCCATCTATCTCATTCTGGTCTTGATGTCTCAGTAATGCTGTGATTTAACTTTTTCAAATTTGCCACCAACATTTAGTAGGACAGAAGGATGCTCTGATTAGATTTTGGTGGCCAAAGGTTATAGGTCGAGATCATGGTGTACTCTTAATGGATCCATCCTCAAGCAATCCTCTAACCAGCCACTCTGCTGCATGTCTATGGCCCTTTCATTCATTAAGAGGTCATATTGAGCTCGAAGTAGAAGTAGTGATCTTTCCTCCCATAAATCTGCAGATGGTGAGACTGATTGACACTGATCAATTGGTTTCAATTTGTCACTAATATCTGACAAGTGTTTCAATTTCATTTTAGAGCCACTCGCACTATGGGAAATTATAGGTCCCCTTACGAGGGGCTTAAATGATTTCCATAGAAGAGTATAATTTATGTCAAGGGAACTGTTAGTCTCGAGGAAAAAGTCGATTTGTGTGTTGCCGAATTGCCAAAAATTCTTCATCTGCCATAAGTCTTGAGTTAAGTCGCCATAATGGCCTGAGAGGAGCATTATCTGGGAGGCAGAGATTTAAGAGGACAGGGCTGTGATCTGATATTACTATACTTTCATAGTCTGTCTCTAGTCCAGGTCGATTGTGCACTGAAGTTAAAGTGTTCATAACATTTTAGAAGTTCTCAAAGGGCATGGCTGAAAACACATCTTAACATGGCTCTGCACAGACCGGAAGTCCAAAATGATTAGATTATTGTGGACAAAGGTCAAAAGTTATCGTCAATGTGTCCTCAAAGCCTTCAGACAGAACTCTCGACCACAACTGGTTCATAGTTTCTTTCAGTAAACTGAATGCTACCTGAAACTAGTGTTAGTGGAGGATCCAGACGACCATGAGGAGATGAGACTAATTTCACAGCAGTAGTAGCTCTGTATTTTTAGCTGTTTCTAAAATCAATGGTGTATTCATGTGTGAGACGAGGCTGTTCATTTTTGGGGTTTTTTGGTGAGTGGTGAAGGTGAATTCGACTGGTTGCATCTCAGCAGCTTCTTCTTCATCTGATGGGAAAAGCAGATTCAGTTTTCTTTGATGTGCCATATGCAACATTTTTGAAAATCTCCTCTCCTCTCCTCTCCTCTCCTCTCCTCTCCTCTCCTCTCCTCTCCTCTCCTCTCCTCTCCTCTCCTCTCCTCTCCTCTCCTCTCCTCTCCTCTCCTCTCCTCTCCTCTCCTCTGTGCCCCCCAAAAGTTTGATGATTACTTTTCTTGCTCCAGGTTACAGACAGGAGATCTTTCGTTTCCTCACTGTCGTATGTTTGAGAAAGACTTTTTTTTTTATTTGTGTGAAAATGCTGCAGCATTATATTTCACACTTCTAAACACGGTTGATGGATTCTTCCCTTAGAAAATGCTTTGCCAGTTGTAGCAATTATGTGTGCAGTGACATTGCCTGTTATTGTTTTCACTACAACTTTATGAAAAAGTTTGGTGCTTCCTTGTTTTTGCCCCAGGCCACTGTTTCTATTTCTTCACTGTTGAAAAGAGCTCGGCTGCTCTCTGAGTTAAAGCTAATGGCTCTTACAGTATTTAATACATAGCTTTTCACACTCAAATCAACAGTGTAATAACACTTTGGGGAACCGGCTATTGATCACTAAGCCCTATCTGACACAGTGACCGGCAGAAAAAAAGCTACTTTTCATTCAAACAGCACATTCCAAAATTAATTCAACTATTTCATGCTCAAAACAGAGAGCGGAGAGAGATGTACTTAATTTCCACTGGAATATAATCATTGATTTGATGTCTTCTGGCTGTCACCAGCAGGCCTCGCCATTGATTATGACTCGCTGAGTTGCTGTGATTCTCAGAATGAGTCGATGTGTCCGACCCTAGATGCAGCATTCCTCTCGCCGGAGGCCCTCGGCGCATCTGCCTGCTTTGCTCCATCCTCACCACAATGCCATTAAACCACCCACACCCTCCTGTTGACGTGGCACCAATCGGTGCTGTCACATAATCAAGGAGCTGCATTTTATACCTCTTAAGCTCATGTATGCCTGCTAACGCTGCGGACTGTTTATATACAAGGATTACACGCATAATGTGAATTTCTCAGCTCGGCTTTGAATGAAAATATTATCCATGTTTGTTTACTCAAAACCACAACTAAAGAGTATCTTTGAGATTCCCCTCCTATCCTTCCAATCCTATTGTTTGCCAGCCCGAGCTGTCAGCTCTCCATGCAGTTCATATGTAGATCACACCGTTGGCAAAGTGCTTTAAAAGCACCGCAAGGAAATCGTGATTCACGTCCCTACCGGCTCAGCGCCTCAAAGGGGATTCTTCTTCTTTGGTTGTTTGTTCTTATCACAGATCCCCAGGTTTGAGAAATTGCCTTGAAAAGTCCTCCCTTTTTGCCATTAATAAGTTAATAATTGTTTGATTCAAGCGGTGGATGTTGGTGTCACATGTCTGTGAAGAGAAGTAGCTGTGGTGAGACATGTCAGGTCTCTGGGTGTTTTACCTTGTGGCAGCTTTTTCTGTTTTCTTTTCATCCTCACTTGCCGCTTTTCTTTGCAGTTTCCAACATCCAGTCCTTCTCAGTTTCCTTCAAATGGAGGACTGAGAAAGTGTGATAAGCATTGAGTGTTGGATAGATAAAAGCTTTTTCAAGACTGTTTACGTTCCAATAGAAAAAGCTCCTGATTGGTCCCTTGTCTCTCTGACTGCCTCACAGCTTGGCCTGCATCATCACCACCGCCACTGCTGCAGCAACTGAATATATTCATTGAATAATACACGAAGTGAGTGATGGGTCATGTGCTAGACACTCGTTTTTGCTCTTTCCCTCATGTTCTGCAGGAGCACAGACATGTTGGAGACAGAGAGAGCTTGAAATTAAGAGAGAGACACATTGTCTCACAGTTTTTACTGGCTACTATCTGTGCCATAAAATGATCTTTCTCCAATTTGATTATTTTTACACAATCATCGCTTTTAAAATAGACTTGTTTGATTGAATGTTTCCTATAAAGCATCTTGTCAATTCAAACCCATGAGATGGGAAAACAGGCATGCCTCGAGGGTGAGGGAAGAGGGCGGGGGTTGAGTGTGCTGCTGTCTGTTTTATGGCTGCCATATATTTCTGGAGTTACAATTCAAAGAAGTAGCTGTTAATGTCTGAGCTACTTGGGAGTAAAATTATGGTCTGAAACCAACTCCCCTTTTCCAGGGAAATGGAATATTGATCTACACACAGAGCTGCTGGAGATGTGTGGAGCTCCAGAGAGATCCTCTTCAGACCTTCAGAAGATAAGAAGACATTAATGACATAAGTCTTCTGTTTGGTGGAAGGCTGACACCGTTGTGGAGCCTGAAGACATTCTCAGGCTGTGTTTTCTATCGGTTCATTATTTAAAAGAAAAAAAAAAGAAAAATGAAATATTCTGGTTTGGCCGACAAGTCCTTAACCTTTACACCTTTAGCTCTCCTAGTCTCTGCTGCCGTGTACCATTAGCTGCAGTTCTCAGAATGTCAGCTCCATTAACCTCTGCGAACACTTGACTTTGGGCTTTTCTTCTCTGTAACTGGACGGTTGGAAGGTTATTTTGCATAATGCATGATAATATGACATTTTGAAAAACTGCCCTCAGCTGAAAAACAAAGGCACCATTGATTGTTTGTTCAGGAGGGTTCCATGTTTTCTGTTTACCTGACAAGGACCTCTTGTGGCTGTGTGGATAATGACTGTTGTCTGACAGGAGGAGGTGGAAGATGTAACAAGAGAGAAAGAGACCAAGGAAGAAGCTTCAAAGTTTTAATATTTCCAGATTAAAAGGTCTAAAACCAACTGGACTTGTGCTCTTTGTTGAGGTGTGTGTTACATCACAAATGTTAACATTAGTTCTCAAACCACGGAAATTAACATTAACCATCTCCATCTCCTGATACAGCGTCACTCAAACACTTATTGGAAATGCCAAACTGCTTCATTCACTTATAATAACTGGGTCTGTTTGATTTACTGAACCGCTGATGCTGAAGGAATCCAAACCTGGAGAAGACAACAACTCCCATGATACTGTACCACAGTTTCATGACATTAATTTCATGACATATTGTTTTGAGGGAGAGACTTACTAAACCTTTTCACCGAAACTTTTTCACTAGAAGTCTGTGGACCTTTGTGATTGTCACTTGCATCATCTGACAGATCTACTGTACTCCCATTTGACTCAGAGAAACATGGATCAAAAAGCTACACCCTGGTTCGCACTGCTCTGCTCCTTTTGTATGCTGCAAAAAATATGTCTGATAACCAGATCCACTCACCTACAGTACTTTCAGCTACATCTCACATGTTTCCTCAGTGGATGCAGTTTTTTGTATATTTTTTGGGCATTTTTGCCTTTATGGATAGTACAGTTGAGACAGACAGGAAACAGGGAGGCAGAGAGAGGGGGAATGACACGACGCAGGATTCGAACCAGGGCCGACGGCAGCAAGGACTGAGCCTCTATACATGGGGCGCCCGCTCTAACCACTACGCCACGCGACGCCCCAGTGCATGCAGTTTTGCTCAGTTGTCATGGAGAAACCTCAGCTGTCGATAGAGGACTTCAATGTGGAACGATGGTCCCACGATCATTGGATTATCTGCTTCTGGTCAAAGATGATCTTTCTCAGGTATTGGTTATGAATGTCCTCTGAGTCTTGGTCCAAAGCTTTGACCTGATCTCTGACAGCTGATGTCAGTTCTTCACTCAGTCTCCTGTCCATGATCTCTATGAAAGGTCTCACAGAGGGGAAATGTATGAGCTCTCCATCTGTGGGAACATTGGCAAATCAATTAATAAGGCAAAGTAATATCGGTTTCATCTGGTTCATCGTGGAGCTCACTTGACATCTACTTTTCTCGATTATTCAGTTTGGTGACGATGTTTTTTTTTCTTCTTTTTTTCTGGCCTCCGCCCTTTGAGCTGCTGAAAGAACAACAGGGCAATGAACCAATGGGCAATGGGCGTCAGTGTAACGTCTGGAAGATGTCAGACTCAACAACCTTTGGTTTTTCCTTAGGAATGAAAATCATGTTGATATCAAAATTCAATGTTTGGTAATTGATGTTGAGACATTTACTGGATCCTTGGTTTTGCTGATAATGAGAATGTCTGTATTTTATTTATGAAGATGATGAATTGATCCATTTTGCAACCATCCATGGTCTAAAAAAATCTGACGTTGGGCTTTAATATTTTATCGCAACAGTTCACTTTAAGCCACTTCCTGTTTCCCATAACACAGATACATGTCTGTATATGAATGATGACCTATTATAGTTTTACATGTAAAAAATGTACTCCGGGGAACAGTAATCATCCAGTGAACCATAATATTCTCCACTCTGTCTTGGAGCAACCTCAGGCTCAGTTCAGTCTCCGCTCTGCTCCACCTATGATTGATTACAATCGTCAGAGTCTGACCAGCTTATTAATCGATTCAGCCTAACTGTAGCTCCCTGTGGATGATTTAAAGCAAAAAGGCTTTTCAACTGCAGGATGGCTACAGTGCTGTGGAACAGACGGTAAATCACTTTCAAACATAACAAAGTTCCTCCTAAACTGTGAGTGGTTAGGCCTCTAATGTGTCGACTGCATGGTACTGTCAGCTGTGGAAAAATGCACTCGCTGCGCAGTACAGCCTCAAAAGCTATGTGGTCAATGTGATGTATTTTCTTTTTTGTTTTCTATAATTCATTTAATTTGCTGTAATTTTACATTTCAGTTTGCACACTCAATATTCCTTCTCTTAGTCATCACACTTTAAAATACTAATGTATACCTGCCCCTTGGAAAAGCTAGTTACAAAGTAATGCATCTTCGTATTCTTGTTGTTCCATAATTTAACACTAACAACAGAACATGTCTCTTTTTACATTAATTATCACAATAGTTGAGTTCCATTGTGATATTACTGCAATTTTAAACACCTTTTGCAACTGCAAATTATGTCCTGAATGTAAAAAAAAACAGACAATACAGTGTATAGTAAAAATAAAAGTATTCTAGTACTCCAGTCTTAGAAACTAATAATAGTTTTTTTCAGTTTACAACAATTATATAATAAAAAACATAGAGTGAATTGATACAATATTGCCACAAACTATGGCAGTATTATGCTGTATTGATTTTTCCACCACAAACAGTAGACCAGTGCGCCATTTACAGTACAGCTTAGTCTTGCAAGTAAGATTCCTGGAATAAAGGTCATTATTACATTGGCAAATGCAAGTGAGCAGTGAATTAAATATAACCTTGTAATTAAGGGTATCTCTATTGCCTATGTTATAGAATCAGTATTGACTTGTTCCTTCTTTAATACAATTGATATGATATTGTCATGTTAAACCTGAACAGCAGGGAATCTAATTACTGATCTACTGGGTTTTTTTTTTTCAAGAGGCTACAAACTGTTGCTGTGAGCAGCTGTCAGCAGGATCCTTGCTGCTGCACTGCACCAGCTGTGTTTCCATATGAAGGGGGTGGTATGGAAAAGATGACCACTTAAAGACATGCACATACGTGATCTGCTGCAGCTTTTCAAAATAAACCACTTGTGCACCGTATGTTCTGAAAGGAGGGGTTAGCACTTCGACTTCCACTGAAGACGTTTACTTTGGGTGACAGATTTGGCTTCAATGTTGCCTGAGTGGCTCTCTGCACTGTGTTTGTTCACAGGTTTGATGTTGAAGAGGAACTATAGTATGCAGGATTTGTAACTATGCTACATTTTTACCTTTAATTAAACAGCTTTGGAGTAATTGTTATGGTTTAATAAATGGCTGAACTTGTTGCAAGAGAGAATGGAGGCTCTTTGCCTTTGCATCTTTAGCTAAAAAACAACTTTGCAAGATTGGGGCCACCACCCCCGTGCCCCAGCTCTTGTCTCTGTGCACCATGACACAAAGGCGCCCCATGAGCCGTAATCTCTTGTTTATGACAGATTAAACTGCACAATTAAACACGTCGCAACACTGACACATATATAACGTTATCTACTGCTCATTGACAACTTTCTCGCTGGCTTCGCTGTAAACAAATGCAAATGGCCAGGACGAAGGTTAGCAAAACAGCAAAAAAGGGACCAGACTTACATACTGTAGTTCCTTTTTAATGTGTGAATTTTGTTGGATGAAAATGTGGATAAGTGGATAATTTCCATGGAACAAAAACAAAGTGTGTGCATTAGTTTGAGCTGCATAATTTAAAAACAAAACAAAATCTTCACAAAAAAGTTAGTTTTCTCTGAACTGACTGATTTTGCAGATTGTGTCACTTTGAGTCCATGAATGCATAACTAATTGGCCATATTAAACTCAAGAGTTTATAATTAATTGTTTATAATTAAGCACTTTCTGTTATTATTTAAGTGGCAAATCTGTTTATTTTATCATCCCATTATTTGATATAAATTTGCTTTTGGTGGAAAATACTCACTAGTTCTTCTGTTCTGCTGTCCATATATGCTCACAGTGATGAAAAGTGAACTTGACAGAAGGATAAATTAATAACGTTGATAGTAAATATTTAAGCAGTATTGTGTTGATAATAAAACAATACTTTTATGCAACTTCTAGAAAGATTGTTCTCATTGCAGAATTATAAAACGTTTCATTGGTTGTATCCACGTATGAAAACAACAACAATCATGTCCTCTGTCCTCTGTTCTGCAGTTGTCCATCACCTCCTCGTCCCGGGCAGCTTTTCTGCAGTGCCTCCGCTGGGGAATTTGGTGCCCATTCCAAGAGCCAGCTGACTGGAGGGGGGAAGAGATACAGCTTGTTCTGCAAGGAGGTGCAAACCCAAACCCTCATGGAGTCATGGTCTACAGCACAGAGATGTCTGCCAACACTCAGAGCTCAACGCCGCCCTCGGCTCCAGGCTCAGCTCAGGTAACACGACAGCACAGAGCAGATGAATATAAATAAGTCACTGAGAGGTGTGAAGAAGTGTTTCTTGGTTTTCAGCACTCACAACATGTTTCCCCAAAGACGATCTTTACATTATATAAGACAGTTTTTGGTTTCAGGTGGTCCTAATATCCTCACATCCACTATTATGCTACAGCTACCACTTCCTGTTTTCCATAATACTGCTTGATATATAGATAATAAATAGTTATAATATCTATAATTAGGGTTGTCAATTGAGTATACAGTAATGGTTTATTACGATCGATCGAGTGCTACAGTAACTAGACTAGACTTCAGCTGATTCATTATAGGCAACTGAAACTGTATAAACTGTGTACTGTGTACAGAATGTGTGTTAATCATGCATACAAAAAAATAAGAAATAGTGGTGTCCAAAGGAATTTGCATTAACGTGCAAATGTTACGTTGACTTTGACAGCCCTAATATTAAAACAAAACTCAAAGATCACCGAGACTAAATACTTTAGATTAGATCAAGTTTATTCATGCTTTTCAGGAAAATGAAGATCTTGGCAGCTTTGTGTGTGATTTGTGTGAGTCTGTTTTTGTCAGGGGCTGACAGCAAATCAAAGAAGCAGGGTAAGCAGTGAAGCAGGATGGGCTGAACAATGCTTTTGTAAAGTAGCAGCTGAAGGTGGGGGGCATCTAGGAGTGCTCTGAGTTTGCGGATGGCGGAGAGTCTCTGTTGGCAGCGTTTATGGTTGTCAGTGGTGTGTTGTTCAAAGCTTAGATTGTTGTCCAGTGTGAGTCAGAGATATTTGTGGCTCTCTCCACCATCCCAAATGCTTCAGCATTGATGCTGACATGGTTGTGGATGGGGTTAGGGGCTGACCTGTTGGAAGAGAAGACCAATTCTTTTGTCTAAGAGACATTTAACTGCAGACATTAGTCCTGGTCTAATGTAGACCATGTAGAAGAACATGGAAGTGGATGTTGAGATCAGCAGCTGAACTCTGTAACAACATAACCAGAGTTACTCTACAGTACAGAGCAACAGGAGAAAAAGTCTTTTGCCTCAGACCCTGTTGTTGTTGAAAATGTAAAAAAAAAGTGACACCCTCCAGAGTGGAAATCTTAAAAATGCTCCTCTGTTGCGTCCCCATGTAAAGAGTGAAAATGCAAAAGTCTGATCCTATGTGTGGAGGGCACGGAGGGCAGCATTATGATGTCCAGCGTACAGCCTGCTGGAAATCAAGAAGAAGAAGAGGAAAAAATTCTGGGTTGTACACAGGTGTGCAGACTTGGTGGTGTTGTGTGTTGTGTGGCACACTGCCACATGTTGTCATACAACATTGAATTCCATAGACTTTTGCGTCCCCGTATGCACGCAGATTTCCACCCTGGAAACGCTCATCTAAACATGAAATAAGAAGTGAGAATTCTTTTGCATTTCCTATTCAGATCGTTTGATTCTTTTGTTCACAGTAATTTAGACCAAAAAACACAAACATTTAACAAACGATGCTTTAATTAAACTCATCCTTCTTTCAATCCACAGTTTCTCAGAGTTTTATAAATTGTTCATTTTTTCTATTTTTTGCCCAGTTGTGCTTCTTGTCTCAATTTGTGTTAGTTTTCCCATTTAGTAAATTCCTTTAATGATGGTTAGATACTGGTCTTTTGTCCATGTCCATGTCTCCTCCAGCTCCTCGTAAATTGCTTTTTCACTTTGCTACAAACGGTATTTTAACAAAACAAGTCTTGAAAATTAAGTGGCAATTCTTTTCCCAGGAAAATTCGAGTCCATACAGTACTTTAATTTTGTGGTTATGTGATGGATCTTACATGTCGCCAACCATCCTCTCCAATAAATCTATTTAGTTCCCTCTCACATTTTCTCTCCTGATATATGGTACATGATCCTGGAAAATGTCTCATCAACCTAAATTCAAAAGAAGTGGATTGTTGTTTTGGATTGTGAGGGAAGCTCTGTCTTGAAGTGACGTGCTCCACCTGTACAGGAACACATGAGACGTAGTGCTCTGTAAATCTCCATGTCACATCACCTTCGTGACATACAGTATCCAAAAATGTAAAGGTTGCACAAGTTGTCATCTTGTGATGATTTAACTTTTCGCACCTCAGCTGTGAATTTTCACGCTGCTCAGACAGTTGAAAATAACCACATGTCACGGCTGTGTGTCTGCTACAGTATGTCATCCCATCCCTGTGTGTGTGTGGGGGTGTGGGTGGGTGTGTGTGCGTGTGTTTGTGTGTGTGTTTGTGTGTGAGTGTGAACCTTCACCTCTCACTCAGCTGTCTCTGTGTCTCTGAAATGTTTCAAACCTGTCTCCAAGGTGAAAGACACCATAACTTTTCGGCTGTCATCCGGTCTGGAAGGGAAGGCGTTCAGCCCGAAGGCATCTCTGAGGACGAAGCAGGAGAGCGTGTCACGTCAGAGACGATCACCTTCATCGCCTTCTCAGGGTAAATATGAAGCTAATATGAAGAGTTTCCTCTGAGATGGAGGTGAGAAAGTCGTTATGGCTGTAAATGGATCCAAAAATTCTGTTTGTCTGCAGCAAAGCTTTGTTTGTTAAAGAAGGAAGTCTGTGTGGTCTGTTTCCGCTAATTGTTTTGTAAGTGTATCTCAAGTGTGCGGCAGCACCCAGGTGTAATCAGCCAAAGTTCTAAGAAAAAAGCATCAAACTTGCATGTCCTCTGCACATAATGCAGCTCCACCTCTGCAGTGTTATCTCAATGGCAGCACCTGCTCTCTTCATGATTAGCAACACTCCATGACGAGTCTGAGGGGAATATAGGGATAAACTCAAAGCACTGTGAGAAGACTTTGTCCGTCCATTAGGGCCTCTTGATCTTGAACAAGCCTCACTTTGCAGCCTCACTCCAATGTCTCCTCCCCCTGAAGGAGGAAATAACTCACAGCAGTGTTTACAGCATGTACAATCTGACTGAAATGTGCTTTCAAAGGTAAATACTGAGACCAATACTATATACTGTGTTTTTATTTTCTGTCAATGATGAGTTGTTTTCCTCTCGGGTATTATAAAGTATCTGTAAACTGAACATCTGAAATAATAACAAAACAATAATAAAAACAGCAACAATTATAGCATCCAAAACAATAAATCAAAATCATATTATGTACAACCAAAAAGCATGTCCATAATATACTTAGGCGGACTCAAAAGTTGTGAACAAAATATCTAAATCTATCCCAAAACTCATAGGTAAAAAATGGAGAAAGGCCAGAATTGGTGAGGCCTCACTAGAGCCCCTAGAATTTGTTGAACATGTAGCAGCAGTATTGTACGGGACAGACAGAACCAAAACAACAAAGCTTCACAAAGTCATATCACAAGTTAAAAAAGCACCACATACTGATTTATGAAGTCTTTCATTCATACATTATATGACCCTGGACGGAGCAGAAGTACAACTAGACTGACTGACTGACGGAGTTTTACACCTCCTACAACCACATCATCAGGGTTATCAGGGTAACTTGCTGAATTTCTTTACCACAAGCTTCTTCATTCCATCATTCTTAATTAAGTGTGACTGCTCCCCCACATCCAGAAGACACATAGCTCCATCCTGAGCCATGAGCTCCACAGAGGCCTCCCTCTGAAACAAAGTTCTGATTAGATATTTCACTAGTTCCCGAACACATCCTGAGATAAATGATGAGCCACCGTCTGCATCTCTTATTGAAAACCCGCGCTGCTGATTTTCCCTGTGTCTTTGAGCAGATTGATTAAAAGTGTAGTAAACAGTGCACACAGCCACTCAATCCCAGTGACAGCAGAAAGAATCAGAATGGACCCTGGTCGTCTGCTCGATGATTTCCCTCCTAATGATGCTGTTAACTTATCTTGGGAGAGAAGAATAGTGTTGATCAGGGCCCACTTCGCGGGTGTGCAGAGAAGCCTTTTGGCAAAGTCTATTAATGACATTTTAATCAGTGCTCAAGTGTCCTCAGAGGAGTCGCCCGAGAAGCCCGAATGATTTGGGTGAGTGTTGAGAGGAGGAGGAGGATATCATGAATCTCTGTCAGTCTTTGATGTCAGCATCATAATTATGCTTGACTTTGTGTTTCCAAGATTATGTGTGTGTGTGTGGATAGGTTTGCTGCTTTCCATTGCAGAAAGGTTACTTAAACCATTGCAAAATGGATGGTTGGTCTGATATATGTATTTCACGTTTTTGATTCCTGTTTGTGTATCTATTAATGGGGAAAGTATTTGCTCCGTTTGCATCAGTCCTTCGTTAGAAAGCAGAGAACAGACACGCACACACACGCTCAGGATGAAACTCTAATTTATTCATGATGGACATGGAAACGACCTCCAGTAGAACTTCTCGAGTCCACACGTTTTCATTCATCTATAATTTAGCTGCAGGATCTCCTCGTTGTTTACGTGACCACGGTACATCACACCCTGACGGGCAGGGAGGAGTGAAATATAGAGTTGATCTCGCCGTTTTGACAGAGATGCTCATTAATACGTTTTGATAATGCATCATCTTTGCATATTTAAACGAGTTTTCCTGTGCACGTCGTAGGTAGGGCCCATGGATGCTGATCTTGAAATATATGGGCATGGGTCAAAAGCCTATAATAAATAATTACACACTTTCATTTCACAAGCCACACATCGGTTTTGTGGAGCAAACCTATATTAATTAGAGGACCTGAATGAAACTGAATACACTAACACTATTTCTCTGTTTCTAAATTGAATTCATTTAAATGAAATCCAGACAATGTGCAGTTTGTTTGTCTAAAGGCAAGAAAAAGTCTTCACATTCATTCAATGTGAAGACTTTGATTAATGCTTATTATGTCTGAGAAAGACTTGGATCAGATGATTGCATTGTTGTAGTTAGAAGGAATTCATATTTGGCTCTTGTATTTCTGCCTCGTGCCTCTTCCCTCTCACCGTTAACAAACAAACAACAAGTTTCTCAGTGTGGTGCGGCTAACAAGATGCTTCCAACATGTTTCCATCAGGCCGAGACGTAAAACAGTGAGAAAATGGAGAATGCTTAAAACAAAATGGCTGTCAGTAGGAGGTGGGGGCAGTTGGGTGGGGAGGGGGGGAGGTACCAGAGTACATTAGTGACACAGATCCAGCCTATCCTGTGTTGTGTCCCCCTCCTGCATGCTCGTAGTCTGAGCAGATGGGAGCTACAGTACGACACCCCAGGCAACTGAAGCAATTTCCAAAAGGCCAGTGGAGCCGGGCGCAGAGAGCGAGAAGGAGTGGGAGAGGAGGACAAAGAGATACTGGAAAGCCTTTCAGTTCAGCATTACCATGGCTACCAACCAAAGAGCCAGGCAGCATTGTTAGACTTAAAACTCTGTGTGACATCTAAATCCAGTGCTGCCTCCTGATCTCTGTGAAATTGGATAGATTTTTTTTACAGATTCTAAATAGTTGTGGTCTCCACAGCGTTCAGCTGACTTATTTGCTTTGCTGGAGATATTTAGGACACATAGTGACAGTGTGTTTCTTATGCCTCAGTGAGCCACCTGACTCCAAATCCTATCAAGCAATGCAATACAAACAATATGACACTTTCAGGGGTAGACAATAAGGGAACTTTGCTTTTGAAGATCACTGGCCCCACCATTCGAACCACTGGCCCAGGACAACCGGTATCGATCTCCATATTAACGAAAAACAACATATCCCAGCCAATTCCTGCAGTCTCACCATCAAGGCTGGAACTTTCTTTTATACCGATAACAATACTAGTAAATTTCCACGATCTTGATGCTTATTCAATTCCACGATTTAAGGACAAAAAAAGCTTCTAAATTCATTAGGCTACTTTATTTAATAAATGAATAACTGTTTCACATTAGACTTGTACAGTATTTGGCCTCCAACCGGGCCAGTGTTTGGAGCGTTCTGGTGGCCCTGACGGTTTGAAAAGTACGTCCGGGCCACCGGGCCATTTATATTGTCGACCCCTGCACTTTACCATAAGTTTCCATTTTCCTGTCATAAACTAATATTCCATCAAATGTCTAACGGCTCAATAAAGAGAGCAGAGCCGGCAGGTGTGCCAAGCAGGACGACATTATAACGTTGTTAATTTAGCTTGTTAAACACTGAGCTGCAGTTGTGTGTGCAGAGACAAGAGATTTCACTCAACAAGAAACACATAAAGGCAGGCTATGACAAATAGAATACTTTATAAATCGCTTGAGGGAAGTTACAATTATATGTTACAATAATATACTGTAGCTCCCTACATATGCCACTATACAGATAAAAACCGTCAATAATAAACATTATGTGCATATATAATATTTACATTTACAAATATCTACAGTTTTTTGTTGGATTATTGCACAAGGTGTGTTATATGTTATGTATTCTGTACTTCAACATCTGCACACTCTCTCATCAGGGGCTGTTGCTTTTATTCTGAAAAGCCTGACCATTAAAGGTGCACAAAATGTATTAATCTATAGGCAATAATTTCAAACCTTCTCTTCAATCTGTCAGATCTATGTGTGTTCCATTAGCACATTTTCTAATCACGAGTTTGTGCTCTTATTCTGAAAATAACATTCCTTAAAGTGATTTCTAAACTGCAGTAACAGTATTTAAGACTCAGTTGATTTTATTATTAAACTGAACTGAACTGAACTGAAAGATACTGTAGAGAAGTGTTTCAAACAGCTTCATTTATTGTTTCTACTGGTTTTAACCACTTGGTGTGACTGTTGTGGATAATTCAGCTGTTAATTCAGCTGTTAGCAAAAACTGATGAACGTCTCCCTCATCAGCTACAGATAAACAATCAGAACCATTGTCGTCTGCACAGTGTCACTCAAACTCACTCACTAGAAACATCAAACTGCTTCGCCAAGTCTTTTTAAACTGTTGTAACCACTGGGTCTGTTTGATTTTCTGGGCCGCTGACGCCGAAGGAATCCAATATCTCCAAGAGAGTCTTGTTGCTTCATGAAGCTATGACTGACTGTTACAACAAAGCATTACTGCTGTGTTTGTTCTTTTACTTATTATTGTTTGTTCTTGTCTGACATGTTTCTATGCCTTGGGAGCACTATCCCTAAATATAATGACAGTGAAAGCTGCTAATACCTTAAACTGGGTGGAGGTTACAGTCATGATCCCAAGCACTTTCACGACTTTTGGTTCCTGCTCAGTGAGGCAGGACCAACAGACTGAGTTTAACAAGGTGGATTCACTGTTAGTGTTTTTCTCCACATCTTCTTATGTTTGTGTTTTTCAGGTCAGAGACTCGCTCCTGCAGCTTCTCCTCCAGATTCTCCTCAAGGCCCCGGGGTAAGACACCATGCCATCACTAAAGCCTAAAACCCACAGACCAAAGTCAGTCAGTGCACTGTGACAAAAAAGTGTCTGTCAGAAGTTCCCTCCAAGAAAGTCTGCACAGGTTAAGATACCACACTGTCCTCCCCAAAGAAATGAAAACAGGTGTTAAGAAGGTTCAGAGAACTTCAGACAGGCTCAAGGCTCAGATCCATCTCACCTGTGTTTCACTGATCTATAGATAATCAATCACCCGTTTGAGTCGTGTCTCAGCAGAACAAGCAGCAAACATAAAATCATCTTATCAAGTCCTGTGTTTGTGTCCTGTATTTACTCCCATTTCTTCTGGCTCTACAACTTATTTAGAAAGATATTAGGCAGCAAACTGTACAACATTCTCCACCGGCTCAGTCTGCCAGTGACAAACTGCTCGTGAGGCGTATACAAAGATAAACGAGTGTCAACCAAATGTCTTTACCCTGGTTGAGGTACAGGTCAGTAAGGCGTGTGCTGTGTGGTCTGCACGCACAGAGGTGGATTTGGGGTTCTGACGTGGAAATGAAACATTCTCACCTGTGTGAAGACGGTAATGAGAAAATTATTATCTGACTTGGCCTGAGTTCATCAGACAGAAAAACGGTGAATGAGTGAACTCCAACTGAACTGGACGACTCTACAGTAGCTTCCTGCTCTTTACACAGGAAAGTTGCTTGTCAGTAGATTTTATAGCTCAGCAACACGATGATGATGATGATTTATTTATTCATTCATTTCGGACATGTTAGTTAAATCAGACTTCATCACACTTCATCTCAGTTTGAGAAATACAGCAACATGGCCAAAAGGGAAAGCGGGAGAAGCAAAAGCGTATTTAGTCCCGCCCCCGGTACCCTCAGAATACATTCTCTTCATCAAATTTTTCTCTTGTAACAGTCCAACCTAACAGTATACAATAGCAGATAGTAGTACAGAGCTGCTGTCCAGCTCCAGACAGTCAAAACAGATCACATGTACACGTGTCCATATTGGTCCATCTTAAGTGAACAACAGCCTCGTCTTGTTGTCTGGCATGTCACAGTCCTGTATTCGTGTGGTTCAACGGCAGAGATCGATTGCAGTGATTTGATTAATTGGCTGAGACAGTGTGGACGCCCGTTCTTGCCATTTTTCTTTTATTCATCCCTTTCCGCTGGGGTTGTTGGCGTTTGTACATCCTAGAAGGACCTTCATCAGATTTGGACACATTTCCAGTTGGGACTCAAGGATGAACTGGTTACTGAACTTGTTTTGTTTTTTTAAAATTTATTTGGTAAAAATTTTCAACGGGACTCGAGGATTAAGGGATTAGACCTTCATTGCCACAAAACATGATTTTGACCTTGTAAAAGCAATATTTGGAAAACCTATGATGTTTAATTAGGGCAAAAATGACTGAAGGACAAACTGAGACTTAGACTTTGATGTCAGAAGGTCAAAGGTTAAGGTAAGAGTCACTTCATAAAACACACACGATTGCATCGGACAGCAATCGACAAAACTGCTGAATTTTAGACGAGTTAATATTTTCTGACTGAATAAACAGGATTTTTACAGGAACTAGTGGGAGTGGAGGAGGAGCTGATTCTAGTCTTTTAATCTCTAAACCTGTTTGAGATCTAAAACACTGGTTTTATGAAAATACACTGCTGCTCCACTTTTACTGAATATGTATGCAGCTGGCTTGGCAAAGGGAAAATGGAAGTGTGTGGGAGTGTGTATGTTGGAGAAAGGGTGAAAGACAACAAAACGCTTGTGTGTCAGTCACAGAGAATGTGAATCACCACAGAAACCCAGAGAAGAAGAAGTAATATTGATGATAATCATTCCTATTTGCATCAAATCAGATTAAATGTCACATTTGCATCATTAGTATGTGAGAAGCATCCCACAGGCAGCTGATACAGAGCTGATCGGTTCCATCGTCAATGTAACCGCATTCGTTCATCCATCTCATCTGAGCTGGGCGAGGATGACTAACTCATATCCTATTCTTATATTTGTGAAAATACCAACATCAACCATATGTAGCACACACCAGCAGTGTGTGTGTGTGTGTGTGTTTGTTCGTCCTGGCTGAGCTAAGCTACAGGGCGTTACCATCATCCCTCAGCCTGAGTGGAAGTGCCAGTGGAGACGGGGAGTTGTGATAGATGCTGCTCTTGCTCAGGATGAGGCCAGGGACACGCACACACACACACACACACATCAACATGGAGTCACAGAGCGGAGGAGGAGACAGATCAGCTCTGTTTCAGTGTGAGCTCTCTGGGCCAAAATGAGCCACAGTCTGTATCGTCGACTCATTTTAAATTGAACCAACAGGGGCTCGGAGCTGTGGGAGTGCTGCACCCATGAACTCCACAAATCGACTCATTTTGATTAAGCAGCGAGGGCGGTGCGGTGGGTGAGCGGCCAGCTCCCACTGGCTAACAAGAGACGGCTGTGGTCATACTGGGCAGCTCATAGGGGATGACATTAGGAGATGATGGTGCTGCTTAGCGAGATACACCTTCTCTCTTCATCCATTTACAACACCAGATCCTCCAAACAGCCCGACCACATAGAGAGAAAATATATTTCCTCTATTTATCTCACCCTCTAATAGATGCTGCTTTTGAGGCCAGGGACACACACACATAATGTAAAGGAGAGTGTAAAGCAGCAATCATTAGTGCATTGCCTGCTTGTTGTGCCCACCATACGTAGATGTGTATCTGATGTCCGTCCAGGACTGTGCATAAAGAAACGGTGCGTGTGAAGGGATGCCACCGCTGCTGGCAGTCGCCCCGCAGCTCATCACGACTCTGGTGCTGCTGCGAAATTCACAAACATGCTCGATGTGTCTCTGTCTGCTTCCCTTTCAGACACACCGCTGGAAAAAATACACTTGTTTCAGTCCTAAAGTGATTTTCCCTGTTCAACAAAATTTTTTCTCTCTCCTCCTCAACATGGCTGTCAAACAGTGATTAATCAGTGGCATCCTTCTCTGAAATGGCTCTGTAAACACGCCGTGCGCTTCAGCTCTGTCTGTAGGCATTGTTGGATCTGACAACTTTCTCTTGCTCCGCATAAATTATTGATTCTCACACCCCTGGTTCTCCATGGTGCAGAATGCTGAGGATCTGGTGGTATTTATAGCCAACATTTGGGGCGAGCAGCTGAGTTATTTCGCCCTCGTTGATGATGATTTCTCTCACGGAGCCGTGGTCATGTTTCAGGGTTGCGCTCGTGGTCTGTTGACCCAGGTGGTCTTGTCGTCTGCAGACCGGAGGTGAAGCCGTGTTTCATTTTGTTGCTGGCAGAGCTGTGTTTGGCAGCTGGTCCTGGCTCAGTCACACCTAATTTTTGCAGCCCTCCTTCACACAGTGGTTTAGTAGCTTGTCTTTTCAAAACAACATGATTCTAGGCTTCTGAGCTTTATTATATTTCATAGGTCCAGCCTTTATCGCTGTGCGTGAATCCTTCAGTCTTAACACTGAAAACAAGAAACTATAACTCACAATAAATACTAAGTGACATAAAGCTGGAGAAAATGAGCTTTTTGTGTCAAAGCATAAATTGATTTGTTGTGTTTTTCTTAAAAATGCTGGTGCTGTATGAGGAAATGCACTTTACATTTACATGCTGCTGAAATGAGATGGATGTTTCTTTTATAATGAACTTTCATTTGAGACACCAAGGCCACAGCCACATCAGTGAAAGCTTTGTTATAATAAAGGCTGCAAGAAACCTCAAAGCACTGAGATGAACAACAACATCTCTTCTAGGAGATGCTACTGTAACTGCTCTGATCTGTCTGCTAGTCTCTGGTTCTGGTCTCAACAGACTCCAGTTTAAACGTGTGGCTGAGTCTCACTGATGTTTCCTCCCATAACCATAGATGCTCTCTGCTCTTTGACCTGGAGACAGCAGGTGGTGGGCGGGGCAACAACCTGTTGATTCAGGTTTCTTACCCAGGAATCAGTGCAGATGTGAACATAATAACTAAATATGTTTGACAGGAGGATTTTTACAGAATTTAAAACTTGAAGCTCTGTTGATATTTTGAGGCACCCACATTCTTAAATACATTTCATGTATTATCACGCTGTTTATAATCTGCTGCTCCGTTTGTCTTTATTTTCAATTTTCTTTGCTCTTTATTTTGATTCTTACTAATCTTACTCTTCGTTTCTTCAATTTATCCTCCACATCCTCAGTTTATTTTCTCATTATCACGCTTGCACATTATTATCACTCATCTATAGTTTCATCTCACCGTATTGTTCACACTTTGACTCGCTACCACCCCCCACCCCGCTCACCACTCCATCTCCTTTCCCCCGCATCTGTAATATTGTTCGACTTTGTGTGCTTGACTCACCCACCTTTTATTCTCCATATTTCATTCCAATAATCTCTCCATCTCCATCTCTGGATCTGACTGTTAATCCTCTGTCTGTTTAGCCCGCACCTGTCTCTCACTTCCTCTCTCTCAGACTTGTGATGAGCCTGACTCCATGCCACGGCCTCACACCAGCATGAAAACACACCAAAGACCAGACGGGAGAGAATACTTGAATGGACTTGCATAGAATACCTTGAACACACATACACACACGAGCGCACACACACACACACGAAGGTCCCATGAAGCCAAAATGTGAACAGATGATCTGCTTGGCTGTTAGGGCAAACAGGCTGAGTTCAGAACATTGGCAGACACAGCAATGCTACTACTAATTGCCTCACTCTGCGTATTCTGTCAGCGTGTGTGTGTGTGTGTGTGTGTGTGTGTGTGTGAGATCCTCACATGCAGAGAGAGTCTGGTGTCTTTCACACCCTCTGGGTGCAGGACACGGTGACTCAATGTGAGATCACATGCGCATGTGTGTAAATGTGATATGTTTTAGTGGTACTTGTGAGGACTGAGTTGTGACAGCCCACTGGTCTGGACCTTTTAGGGTGTTTTGAATTGTGAAGACAACAGATCATTACAGGGTCACACCTAAGACTGACTGTGTGCATATACTGTACCATAAAACCACTGTGGTTTCAATACTATTACTTCACCTCCATTTCAGTTGGTGTCAGTCGCCCAACAATGCCTGTGTTTACATGGAAAGCAATATTACATTATACAGCATTACATTATTCTGAATAAAATCCTATTATATTCAGAGTAAACATAAATATATTGTGAAGTATGTGGAATATTCCAATAAGTTACATAACTGAGAAATGTTTACACCTTAGTCTCACTAAATATTCCAACTGAAGTTAGTGCAGAATTTTTTGACAGTTGGCAATTCCTTGGCAAATCCTGGTTAACAGTTGTGTAAACTAGCTTGTGTAAACTCAAAGAAACATGGCTGCTTCAAAGAAAAAGTACTGTATCATTTTTGGGAAGAGGAAGAAAGTGTTTGCACGGGTGGAAGCACTGCAATGGCGGGAAACAACACATCTACTGTATGTCAAGCCATAAGGCATCATGATGCTGCTGTCACTACTGAATTTAACTGGCTTATTGCTGATTAACTAAATGGGAATATTCTCGTAGCTGCTGCACATTAACTAGAATATGGATTTTACTTGGAATAAGGTGAGCATCTAACATACTCAATGAAAGAACTTCTCAAAGCAGTTACATCTGCATCTTTATCTAATATTAAAATTTGATTGATGATCTTAAACATTGAAGTGTAATAAATTAATTTCTTGTTCTAAAACTCAGGGAAGATCAGGAGCACTTCCAGTACACTGAACCTTGCCTCCAGCAAATAAACTACTTTCATTACATGTACTAAGGAAGACAGTTTAAGTTGAAACTAATCAATTCTTATTAGGGCTTTCAATCAATTAGAATTCATTGCATGTTGATGGTTTATCAAAATTAATCACAAACCACTGTAAAACATAGACTGTAGTTATCGGGTTGTGTAATTGGTATTACACTAATGTGTTATTATCACCTGTGCTTTGATAGTCCTGAATCCAATGTACAGTATAAAATACAGTAATGTGATATAATAAAACACAATATAATATAATGTAATAACTGAACAGAGCATAGAATAACAAAACCTCAAGCATCCGCAGAGGAAATGGGGCCACACTGAACTATTGTTAAGTCACAAATTGCTAATAAATGTAAATTTGAATGAGGCCAAGAGCTCATTTTAGAGTGGTGCAACGATTCTTACTAAGATTTTCTGGTATGTGTCACAGCAGTTTGCTGTTTTATTGCCTCATCTTTCCTTGAATCATAACTCGTCTTGTCTTTTGAGAAGTGGCTACTTTTAGTACAAAGATTGGTTTCATCATTATTGGGGAGGTTGTACAGCCAAATGTTGTTTCCTAGGGAACCCAACATGTTAGGATGAATTCTGAATTCTGGGGGGACGTGTATAAATTCACTTACAGGACATGTCTTATTTTTCCGTTTGACAAAACAGTTCAGTTGTCAATCATGTGGAGTTTTCTGTTTAAATATTCTGAAGAGTGTAAACATCATATCTTCAATGATGATTCAGAACAAACCGATACAGAATAAATATGATGCTGCCAGACTGAACTGAATAAACCTATATTTCCAACATTAAAGCTCCATTTGGAAAATCTGAAAAGCTCCAGGGAAAAACTAGGCCTAAGATTTAGTTTTTCTATACAGTCAAGGCTAAGAGATACACCTACAGTTACATATTTCTTGTTTGATAAAGTAGTTTTGGATGGAAAAGGATCAGTCTTTAATCTATTTTAAGAGCCAATGGAATCAATATTAATCAATATTGTCCTCACTAGTAGCATAGTAGAATCAGTGTGTGTCCACAAGATCAATGGGTGAGTGAATATCTCCTCTCACTGCTCAGTATGGATCAATGCAGCATCTTTATTGTGTCACAGGAGCCATTTGTTTTGATGGTAGCAGATTCAATAATTTCACAGACAGTTGACGACAGCGACTGAAAAACACTGTCAGGTTATTGAGGAATTTTGGCCAATAATATTGTTTCAACACTCTCTCTGTGTTTTCTGTTATGTAATGTGATAAACTTTGCACAGTCCAAATTTAGAAAAATCAAACCAATGTTCTGTTTTGTTATTGATTAAACATCTGACATGACTCTGATCCTGCCGGCGATGCCTACTAAAAAGAAGAAGAGTGTGGGAGAAAGCATCGTATAAATTATGAATTGGGCTGCAACAGAAAAGATCTCCCTCTTCCTGCTTTTACTGGTGAAACTTTTCCCTGAGGAAAGTGATACATCTTAAGAACTGTATCCACAAGTGTCTCTTAAGCAATCAAAGTGTCTCAATCCCTACAGTTCAAATCAGGAACTATAAAGGAAAGGCTACAGTGTGATGTCATGATTAGGGTAATGTAAATGATAATGGAACCCTACGAGACGGACTTGTTTTCAAGGCAAATGCGTAACCGAAACTACGGTGTTCTAAGTATTTGCTTCATATGTTATTATTTCATAGCTTAGCAAATGTGCAGGTCACAACTTGTCCACCAGAGTGTTTTGGAGTTGTTGGATTGTGTATTTAGCCTGATAAGGGAAACGTGGCAATACTGTGCAAGCTCACGTCTCTCCCCCGCCGATCTAAAAACAGCTTGCACCGACCATGAACCCACTCCTAACACTACATGGATTATGTTAATAGGCAAATTTGACAAAATGTTGAAATACCCCTTTAAACCCTATGACTACATTGATGCTATAGCCATTACTGCTCAATCTACTGTATCTTTATGAATTTTATAGTACATTATCAACAACATACTAGGTGACCCATTGTGATTAGTATAAATAAAATTTGCATAAAAATAGAAGTAGAAGCATGATAAAAGAACAGGAAAAACAAAAAAACTCAGATCATGACATACAATAATAAAAGTGGAGGATTAAAGGATCAAATATTAAATAATTATTATTAACCCTTCAGTCCATTTTGTGGTTAAACAGCACAGCTTTATCAATGAAGAGAGGAAGTGTAGGGAACATTTGGGTCGCCACGTTCACCCTGATGAGATTTTCCTGTGATCACAGGTTTCTTCCTCCACCTCAGCAAGGAGGTGAAGAGCTCAAACGTCTTGCAGGAGCTCAGCTCCTTTGAGTGAGGAGCCAGTAGATGTGGTTTGGGCGTCATTTCAAGATTCTTCCTTGTGGGCCATGGCATTCATTAGGGAGGAAACCGGGCAGGGAATGCATAAGCTCCTCAACTAGATAAGCCCCAGAAAACAGTGAAGATTTAAAATTGTGAGAAATTTGTCTTTTTCTTGTCATTAGGCAGACACATTAAAAAAAATATGCTGAGGTTTTCCTATATTGTAGCAGCCATAACTAATGAGAGAAATTGTCAAGTCACAAGCACTTACCTTGCTTTGCAGGAGCCACAGAACATTAGAAATGAAGTGAGGTGAGAAAAATTAGGAATCTCTGTGTGTGGAAACAGCAAATTTTACTACCAAAAAGACTCACATTGGAAAATAATTACCTGGTCTGTCAAACCTTGATTTAATGTATTTTGCAATTCATGCTGTAACAGAATAAAAGGCAGAAGGTTGTTTCAGGGCTCAGACGACACACTGTCGGTTTCCATGGAAAAGAGAGGCCACAGGTGAAGATGTGAGCACCTCTGTCATGTCCTACAGGTGTTCATCCAGTGTCTGAACAAGCTGAACAAACCTTTATCCTGCTGTCTGTCTGTAGTATTCAGGTGGAGAAGCTGCTCAGCTGCTTTTGCATCATATTCCACTGGAGGTGAAAGCTGTTCACTATCAGTGGTGATTGATGTGTCTGCCGCTCTTGTGTAACTCTGACGAGCAACAGCAGAAACATTTTCTTTTTCTTTTCTTTTTTTTTTTTGAGGGGCGACAGTGTTGAAATGATCGTGGGTGGAGAAACGGGTGGAGTGAGAGGGGCTTACGAGTGCCGAGGCAGTGTAATGGTCTGTTGTTGTCATCTGCGCCGGCACATGTGTCTCTGTGGCATGAAGCGTGCTCCTGAGCCGTGTTGTTCCTAATCATAATAATAACAGCAAATCATTTGCATTGTTGTCTCTGCAGCTCTCACTGTCTCAGCTGGCAGCTACTTCACGCTACCCGACCATCAGCCACTCCAGCTCAGCGTTGCTGTGGCAACAGTCGTTTCCTTCTCTGCTCCATCCTTCCCCGTTGGCATCGGCCCACCAGCTGTCACATGTCGTAAGATTTCCACCCCCGTACACTCACACACATACACACACACAGGGTAGGGAAAAAATACACAAGTATTAAGGGAGTTGTAGGTGCATTTACACACAATGTGCACATTCAGATGCAGTTCTGCTAAAACATGGTGCATAAGCCCTGAAACAAGTCTCAAGACAGCCAGTCATTCAGTAAAGTTCAAAGACACACACACCTGTGCAATACTGTGCTGCCAGCCACACACGCGCACACACACACACATACCTACACACACACAGACAGACACACACACACAGTCCTCTTAACTGAACTCCAGCCCTACACTTTTTTTTTTGTCTTTGGAGCCGTCGAAGCTGCTGGAGGTGCTGGAGTTGCTCCTTTTCATCTTTATAATCAAAAGAAATATTATTCTTTGACTCTACTTTCCAAATCTCGCTACAAAGAGGGCCTGGGTTTTTAAAGGTACCCAGTATCCTACATAACATTGTGCTTTGCATTCTGGAAAAATATGTTTCATCTGCTATGTTCAGGGCAACATCTATTTGCCTTTGATGGGGTCACAGATGTAATTTTTGATTTTGAGGCTAATTTTAAAACGATATTGAAAGAGTGGACTTTCCAATGCAGCTTTACTGTATGACAGCTCATTGCACCCCGAGGAGGTCTCAACAAATGCAAACAAGCAAAGCAAATAATTCTTTTCACCTAATAGATCCCAATGCACTAGCACAGAGATGGTAATTGGAATAATGCATGTCTCCACATGCTAACAAGCTTTATGCATCTGCACAAGACTTTCTGGTTGCAGCCGGGGGTACAGCAGAACTGAGAGTGTCAGCTATACTGTGCTGCTGACTTTAATAACTATGCTGACTAATTTCCTAAAATGACATGAGGGTAACCTGTTTACCCCCAGCTGTAGGTATTTGCTGCTGGGAATCAGCAAATAGTCATTTTGCCTTTGAAAGCTGCCTTGTCTTTGCTAATTTAAACCATGTTCACCCACAAAGATGCATATATTTGGGAAGCAGCTTGCTGCACAGTATAAAGAGTGGTAAAAGCATAATTCTGTAATCCTGGGATTAACCCTGAATTTTTTTCTCTGCTTATCAAAGTCAGTTTTGCACCTTCACAGATGATATGCACTGTGTATGGAAGTTTTTCTGTGCCATCTGAGTTTGAATATGAATTTCTAAGATTGAATTTTTTTAGCATCAAAATCAGACTTTGAATTTTAAAAACAATCAAATTTATAGCACCAATTTTTTTTTGCCTCTTGATTTTTTTTTAAATGTTGAAATACATTCAGTGTAAAGAAAATCAATGTCTCAAAATATTCAGTTTTTCAAAATTCAGTGTCCAAAAATTCAGTGTAAAGAAAATCAATGTCTCAAAATATTCAGTTTTTCAAAATTCAGTGTCCAAAAATTCAACTACAAAAATTCAGTGTCCAAAAATTCAACTACAAAAATTCAGTGTCCAAAAATTCAGTGTCTAAAAATTCAACTACAAAAATTCAGTCTCCAAAATTTCAGTCTCCAAAGAGTCAACATCCGGGTCACCAGGGAGAAGCAATCGATCCCCGTCTCTGCTCTTATGCTACTCTTATAGCATAAGATATTACTACTGCTCTTATGGAAGTTTTAATGTGTTTTCATGCGATAAAGTAACTAAGATCCTCCATATGCGGTTGGATAGCCTGTTTGGAAGTTTGCTCCGCCGTTCGCGGTGGTAACCGGACAAACGGTCCATCACAGAGGCTACAGCCGGGGCTGCAGTGGTGGTCAGAAGCCACTTCTCGGGGGAGAAAACAAGCACTTCAGTAAACCGGTTGCTGCCTCTGGATCAGCAGATCATCTCAGAGGCTACAGCCGGGGCTGCTGTGGTGGTCAGCTGGCTAACTTCCACAGCCTACTTAGCTGCTCCACAGACGGAGCAGCTAACTATTCTACCACCGGACAAGCGGTCTATCACAGAAGCAACAGCCGGGCTGCTGTAGTGGTGAAGCCACTTCTCGGGGGAGAAAACGAGCACTTCAGTAAAACGGTTGCTGCCTCTGGATCAGCAGATCATCGCAGAGGAAGCAGCCGGGGCTGCTGTCTTTTTTTCATGCGATGAAGTAACAGGCTACTATTTAATTTTGCAATAAGCAGCACCAGACCATCATGTAAAGTACACGGATTTCACCATCGACCACTGGACAAAGACAGTTAGTGTTACCGTGACACAAGGAGCTGATCAGCAGTGTTATGAACGGGGGTGGGGTGGGGGGGGGGGGGGGTGATCGCTGCAACCTGTCCCGCTAGCGCACCGGTGTTTGTGTGTGTGTCTGTGTCCGCCTGCATGCGAGAGAGAGAGCGAGAGGAGGGGCTGACTGACAGAGGTTGGAGTCGCTGTTGAGAAAAACTTTTTTTTTCTGTGCAAGACTATAGTAAACACAGCCCGGGCATTTAATTGAATCAGCGTTTATTCTGCCAAATTGCCTCTACGGTAGTTTGTTTCATACGGCCATACGGTTTGTTTACATGGTCATCGGCGCGTCTGCTTCCGTCACAGCAACACCTGGCGCATCAGCTGACGCAACCACGTCCAGAAAATTACCGTGTAGTGTCCGAATTCTCCTCCTGTCGTTCCCTACATCGTGTACATGATGTAGTGCACTATATCATGTACATGATGTAGTGGATAGGGAGTGAGTGAAGGAGTGGATGATTTCGAACACAGCCACTGTTAAGATCCCCAAGCTGTTAATTGTTGTTTGGAAGTTAGCTCCGCCGAGAGGTCAGTGGCTAGCCAAGCTACTGTGGTGGTCAGCCGGCGTCTTCTCGGGGCAGAAACCGACCTTCATTGTTAATGTCAACTGACTGACCGTTTCATTGTTAAACATTTGTTTATTGATTGATGTAGCAGCGGTAACTGTACATAGCCCGTCATAGACTTTTGTTTGTTGATGTTGCCTACAGACTACACCACGGAATGAAACAACATTTATCTCCTAAAAATAATTAATCCAGCCGGCGGTAAATCTCTAAAAAACTGCTGGTAAATTGATGGGCTCCTTTTCTTCCCCGAGAAGTGGCTTCACCACTACAGCAGCCCGGCTGTTGCTTCTGTGATAGACCGCTCATCCTCGTCCGGTGGTAGCCTAGTTAGCTGCTCCAGCTAACTAGGCTACCACCGGACGAGGTGGTTAGCTGTGGAGCAGCTAACTGGGATGACAGATGCCAGCCGACCACCACAGCAGCACCGGCTGTAGCCTCTGCGATAGACCGCTTGTCCGGTGGTAGAGCAGCTAAGTAGGCTGTGGAGCAGCTAACCAGGATGACAGTGGAGGTTAGCCGCCGACCACCACTGCAGCCCCGGCTGTAGCCTCTGTGATGGACCGTTTGTCCGGTTACCACCGCGAACGGCGGAGCAAACTTCCAAACAGGCTATCCAACCGCATATGGAGGATCTTAACAGTTACTTTATCGCATGAAAACACATTAAAACTTCCATAAGAGCAGTCCTATAAGAGTAGTAATATCTTATGCTATAAGAGTAGCATAAGAGCAGAGACGGGGATCGATTGCTTCTCCCTGGTGACCCGGATGTTGACTCTTTGGAGACTGAAATTTTGGAGACTGAATTTTTGTAGTTGAATTTTTAGACACTGAATTTTTGGACACTGAATTTTTGTAGTTGAATTTTTGGACACTGAATTTTTGTAGTTGAATTTTTGGACACTGAATTTTGAAAAACTGAATATTTTGAGACATTGATTTTCTTTACACTGAATTTTTGGACACTGAATTTTGAAAAACTGAATATTTTGAGACATTGATTTTCTTTACACTGAATTTTTGGACACTGAATTTTGAAAAACTGAATATTTTGAGACATTGATTTTCTTTACACTGAATGTATTTCAACATTTAAAAAAAATCAAGAGGCAAAAAAAAATTGGTGCTATAAATTTGATTGTTTTTAAAATTCAAAGTCTGATTTTGATGCTAAAAAAATTCAATCTTAGAAATTCATATTCAAACTCAGATGGCACAGAAAAACTTCCATAACTGTGTCTTTGATGTGGAAAAACCGCCATCAGAACAACACACTCCTGGTGTTGCAGCAGTATAGGGGATTTGTTTGTAGCTTGTAAATATGGTTTCAGCAGCATCACATGGTGCTAAAGTGCTGGATGCTGCTGTAAACACTTTCTCTTACAATATTGGAGAGCTCTGCCCTTTTACATGCCACATCTTATTTTTACATTTAAAATGTGTCACTCACACCTGAACGTCCAGCCTTGCAGAGTGGAATCGTTCCAGTTGTACCTGCTGTGAGTGTGTCACAGTGCTCACTCATCACATCTTGGCTGTGGGGCCACTGGGCTGCGTGGGAAGGAGATGCAGCAGGAGATGGGACTTAAAACATTAATCGTTGCCATGGATATAACTAATGCAGCGATCTTGACCCTGGAATCTATCCGAGTGGATTTAAAAAAAAAAAAAAAAAGGTTTTGAAAGGAATTCACATTGGCAGTTGGTGTGGATCTGTAGGCCTCACAGCAGAAATAAACCATGAGGAAGCAGCACAGGAAGGATGTAGATGTAACACTTGATTTATACACTCTACCTGTGATATGATGCTTTATAAGTTCTATATGACCTGTTTTGTATTTGCCATGCTTCATATTGTATATTCATTTTGTCATATTATTACTACCAAGCTATACATGTCCTGTTGGATTATGGTGGAAACTAGCTTAGCGAATTAGCTCATATGTCCTTCCCTTTCCAATGCGGCTCCTTGGGTGTCCTGGGCTGTTCTAGGTCCAGATGGGGGTGTTAAATCCCCAGATTCTCATTAACATCGGTCAACTGTTCGCTTTTCTTGGATCAGCCTCAGTACTTTGTAAAGTTCTCCTTCTAAGGAAGATGGATTTCTTCACAGTGAGCATCCATCTTGCCTCCAAGTACCAAGCTATTGGCTGGAGGCTTGACCGCAGAGCAATCAGTGTCTTGTTCAGGGAGCTACAGGCAGCCACAAGCTTGATTTAGATGTGAAACAACAGCGAGAAGCAACTGTTTAACAATAGTGTGAAGGACTCCTATAGAGGTTTGTTTACAGTACAGTATATGTTGCTAAAGCAACAGTACAGAAGCTGAGTAACACCATAATCACAAAGGGAAAATTATTTCGTTGCTGTCATAAAATGGAGCTTCACTATTTCAAGATCACAGAAAATGATGTCATTATTTTTGAGAAATTAGATAAGAGAGCTTTGTTTTCTAGAGATAACAGGGTGATTATTTTGTTACCTTTCTCATGTCAAGATCACAGCATAATTATCTCAAGTAAGAGATAAACGAATGAACTTTATTTTTGCAAGAAAAAATACTGCAGAATGACCTGTCTTGGCTTCGGCTCTGAAAGAAGAGCAGAGAACGGCATTTCCCAGTGTAAAAGTTTTTTCTCTCCTCTCCTGAGCAACGTCAAAAGTTTGATTTACCAACTGGCTCCACATTAGCTTGTGATTGACAGATTATTCCTTCAGTCACCTGCCAGGTATTTTTTTAATGTGCTGTCTTTTCAGTTTCCACTGAAGCCTTCCCAGCTGGTTCTGTGTGACAAACCATCTGCTTTGTCAGGTTTCTGTACATTAGTTAAAGAGATAATCTGGAAAACTCTGAGTTAATTCACTGAGCCATTGTCTCATTCCTTTAGATTGTCATTTTTAAAATTAGATATGTATTGTTTAAATTATATTCTTTCCAGTGTTATCACAGTGGATTGTCAGTGCTGTCTCTGAGCGGTCCTGACCGGTCCACCTGCTTTCATGCCTCAGCGCAGCTAAGAAGGACTTTGCTCATATTCTAACTAGACAGCAGTAGCTTTAATGGGTTTCTCCCATAATCCATATAGCTTAAGCTGTGAATCATATTGCAGGAATAATCCAGGAACTGTGGATCAGGCTTACTGGAGATAACAATAATCAGAAGCACAACATGGCTAAAAAAAGGCCCAATTCAATTTGGTTTTGAAAGACTGACTAGTTCATGCAGTGGAAATATTGTCAGAACAACTTATCTTCTTCATAGATATGTAGAACTACAGGGGTGGGAACATCCTGTACTGTATTTTTGTACTTTTGGTTAAATGGCAGGGGCTCTGTCAGCACAGAGCTAGAGTTAGCATTAGCACAACTATTAACATTGTGTCGGCAAGTGCCAGTTACATCATAAGGAAATAAAAGATGCTGACTGTGCTAGTCTCTGGTTCTCTAACCATTTTTGATGCTCTCTGCTCTGCTCTTTGACCTGGAGCCAGCAGGTGGGCGGGGCTAATGGCCTGATCTCAGTTTGTCATTCAGGAAGTCAGAGCAGATTTGATCTTTTACTTACTTTAAAGGGGACATATTATGGAAATATCATTGTTGAAGGTTCTTTCACATACTGTATATTTGGGTGTTTGGCTTGCCTGCCAGCCTCAAAAATGTGAGAATTGACAAAAAACAGTAATTTTCAGGCTCCTGAGGTTGAAATCCATGTGGTTTTATGAGCTGTTCCCTCAGTTGTCATCCAATGATGTCATTAGTTTTCGAATTTGCATAATACCACCCCTACCTGTGAGTACTGGTACCGTAGGGGGAGTGGGGTAGGGTGAGCAGTGGCTTATTTGCATGTAAGAGACAGGCACAGAGAGCGGTGATGTTTGATCCTTGGGGTATTTTGACCAAAGCATGTCACAGACATGTCTTTAAGACACCTGGGATCTATTTTAATTTTTGGAAAAGGAGTATAATATGTCTCCTTTAAGGGATGTGTGGCTGACGTAAATCAGCACCATCAATTGTATAATTAACTGGACAGTGATATCATCTTAAGGTTTGACCTCAGATACTGGTAAACAAGCAAATATGGAGAGTGGTACAAATTTTACATTCCATAAACTAACTTTCTTTTTTCTTTATCACATTTCTTGGTCACAGTTGAATTGGTCAGATTCTCTTATTCATATAGTTAGGTATATATTTAAAAAAAAAAAACACACAGTCAACATTAAAGTAGTGGATAAGTGTGATACATTACCTCCTAAAGTCCACAGGCTGCTATTAGTTTTCAGTTATGATACTGTAAATGAGTTTTTGTGACACTCTCTTTGCATATACTGAGTCATTAAATCAGTTGGTAGAATTTATTGTTGAAACCTCCATTTGTCCTTGTCCATGACCTGAGCACACCTGCCTATAAAAAGCAATTACTCATGTGTCATTTGACAGGGTAGTCTTGACGGCAGCAGGTTCAGATACAGTATAAAGCCATTACACTGAGCCTTTTAAAGTCACTGAGGCCCTTTACACTGCACATCGGCACATCCTCTCAGGTTATTATATTGCAGGCTGTTTGATCACAAGAGAAACATGTCTATGTATGTTGTATCCATGTAGCAGCATGACTTTGGTCGAGGTTATTACCAGCATGTTTGATGGAAAGCTCAATAATGTACAGCCATGCGTGTCCTCTGATAGGCCGCCTGAACTGTTGGCATGTATCACAGAGCAGAGGGAAAATGCTTGAGTGGAAAATGACACCATTAGCACTCCTTCGCTAATTATCTGTGGTAATACCCCTCAAGCTATGTGTGCCAATGACAATGAAGAGGGGATTAATGTTTGCCACAAAATATTTAGGAATGTTAAACTGATCCGCAGGCATTTACTGTTCTTTTTCTTCTCAGTAGATATAATCTGATATTATAAAGCAGAAAACAAAAAAAATGCATAACATGAAATTATATTGTCAAACACAATATTAGAACAAATGTAGAGAAAAGATGAGCTTCTGAATCACAAGATAAATACTAAGTAGTTGGCATTGAACTCACCACTAAGCAGACTTCCAGGATAACACATGAGCAGTTTTCCAATCATGGAAAATAAAGGGAAAAAATAAAAACTATTATTCTGTCATGGAAAATTATTCCATCATTTCTCTACTGGATGACAGGACTTTCATAAGTCTGCTGTTTGTGTTGTTTGACAGTGTTTTGAATACACAATGGACTCATCATGCTTTTTACTGGTTGAATGATTTACAACATAAGTGGTTAAAACTCTGAAGAATGTTATATATCATGTTATATAAAGTTAGATTATCATTTAAATGTCTGAGTCTCTGGCTTCAGACTGTGGTAGTTTTCATAAGGTTTATGCGACCTGACTCATTACATACATACTTTCTTAGTCAAATCAGTATCAGTGTATGCATTGACCAATATGAGAAAACTTTTTTTGTGGCATCAAACTTTGCAGGTGAAACTGCAAACTGTCTGGGTTAAATTCAGGAATGATGTCCTCCCATTGGTCGAACCACTATAGAAACATTATGTTTGAATTATTGTGTTCATTTAGCTTGTAATTCTCTCATTTATATAGAACGATCCCCACAGCTCTGAAGACTGAAGGAGCTTGTGAAAAGAAAGTGTGTTATTATTCTTTGAGTTTGCTGTAGATCTGCACTGAGGGATCATTGCAAAACTGTGTGTTTATGTGAAAATGAGGAATATCAGGTGATTGATATTGATTGGAATATTTTGCTCCCTAAGATCAGTGTTGGCTCCAAAAATCCTAAATTTGTACATGAATATTTTCCTCCCAAAAGTATTTGTTTTGAATTTCTGTTTGGTTCAGCAGCTTGCTAGCTTGTTTAGCCTTTCGCTTTAAGGTTTGTGATTCAGTTTTATAAATGTGATTTTGTTTCTTGCTGAGAGTTACAGTATATAATAAAATAATAATAAAAGTGAAGCAGGGGTCAATAAGCGAAAGGCAGCCTGACTGCAAGTTAAATACTGGCTGAAGATCCACTCATGCTTCTGCCTGTTTACCAGAGCAGTGGATGTGTATTTACTTCAGGCTGAAACTGTCCAATTGGAATTTGCTTTTTTTTTAAAAAGCCCAGTTGTTTTGCAAATCACTTGAAGATTAAACGAGATGTTTCTGACCCACTTTGAAAGATTTGCATCTTAACTGAGAGCCAGTGGGCTCAGGGCCACAGCCACGGAGAGGAAGCAGAGAGATGGACTAACACACTGTTGGTTTTGGTTTTTGGTGGGATTTGTAAACAATCAATAAAGATCAAAATGAGCGGTTTAGCAGAGTAAAATGTGTTAGCGTTTTACTGGAGCTGCTTCTCGAGCAGTCCACAGGAGTTTTGAAAGTTTTCCAGTGCTACACAGATATCTGTGATATTCTGCTCTTCGATAGCTTGAGAAATCACTCTGGCACACAATTTCTCTTGGTGATGTATTGTTGCCATGTCGAGTTTATTTACCGGCATGTAGTGAGTATTTTCAATTTAGAGGTATGTTGTACAGCAGTGGTCAGAAAACAAGGGTCTTTCAAAAGGGGATCCAGAGTAATAAAACACTGAAGAAAAACACAGAGAGTTGACATTACATCCATGTGGACAGAGTCAAACAGACTCACTGTAAGTTGTTTTTGTTATGAAAACCTGTTTATCATTTTACAGCAGTTATGGTTCTAAGTAAATGGTAATCCTGTGGCTTTGAACCTCTGACTCACATCCTGAGAAATGCTGTGATAACGCTGCAGTAATGAGTCAAGCTCGGAGAGGAGAGTGTCGGTGGTTTAACTGACAGATGAGTCTTCAGAAGCACTGAAGACATTTAAGGCCCAGGTGAACCTTTAAAAGAGGCTAAGCTCTTTATGTGACATGTGGCTCCTGTGTATCCAAGACCATTATTTCTACAATAAGTATAGTGTCAGAGCAGCCGGAGTATTAAACCATTCCCAGAATCAGTTCTGACAAATCCACCACCAGCTTCCACTCTCGCTGCCTCCACAAAACAGTTTTACTTTCCATGTAATTTCCATGCATCCAGCTGCCAATTATTTTTAATGAAGTCATTTTTCTGAATTCCTGGCTGCCTTTAACTGGACTAAAGTGCAGTCATTTCTTGTTGTTGCCTTTGACCGCACTTTAGTGCAATCATCTCCTAATGCCTCTGTGTCTGTGATTCTCTGAGATGCTTATGAATATGAACTCGGTGGATGGTCAGGGGTTAGGGTTTTTTCTAAGTGACTTCTAAGTGACTTGTGGTGGAGGAAAAATGACAGAGAAGCAGTGTAGAATAATTGCTGTTATATTGCAGCAGTTCTGCTAATAATATACTCCATTTTCCAGCCACCAGTGGCAACGCTGCAGCCAGTGATGAGGAAGAAATCCTACAGTCTTTCTTGCTGAGGAAGGTTGAAACTGAGTGAAATGAGGTGGACATATCTGAGCAGCTGAGGAAGGGAACTTCATTGCTTCCTTTGGCAGAGGAAACACTGAACCTTCCTTCATGAAACGAAAGGCATAATGTTCCCCAACAATTCCTTGCTGCAGCAGCATTTAAAATGGATGATTAGTTGGTAGTAGATGATGTAGTTAGAGAAATGTAGAAACGACGGAGCAGCTGTTTTATGGATGTGACTTGATCCAGAACTGATGGAAATTGTTGCACGACCGATTGAAGCCTAAATGCAGATAGATTTCAAATCTGTCCAGTCAGGAGTCATCAATGTGTCATCCTTATCATCATAAACACCTTTACAGAAACGCAAACAAACATTAATTTTGACCTCTGGTTTATTTTCAGTCTGAAGTGCTTAAAAAAGAATCCCAGTGTAAATGCAGTCAGACTGTCTTTGTATGTCCTTGTGGCCTTTCCTTCACATCCTTGACCTGATGTTTTCCATCATGGTCGAGGAGATGGGATTATTTTGAATCCTATCTTTGATTACAGATTTTCTGCATTAGCCTAAATCACAGACACATCTCTGTTGGTGTGAACCTCTCTTGTCACCATGTTCATTTCATCCACCATAAACTAGAACGTAAGCCTTGCGGTGTAGAAACCTCCATTCCCGCCTCTTTATAGACATTAACTAAAAACCATCCATCCGTATAGTTAAGCAGTCCAGCAGTCTTCAAATGACTCCCATCTCATGTATCCACCACTGACTGTTCATTTCCTGTGTCTGTATCTATCCCACCCTGCTCTAGGCCTGCTCAGCCGTCAGCAACATCGCCCACCTGGAGATGGATCTGCAGCGGGCGGAGGACGCCTCACCTTCAGCTCAGAATGAAGGAGAACTTCAGGAACTGCCCTTCACACCTGTGCACGCCCCCGTCATCACTCTGGGGATGAATGTGCCGAGGTGAGTTTCCGCCCTACTTACTGTACAGTCTGCTTCAGATGAGGGATGAGCTCAGTCCCAGAAAGGTGTTTATGTTGCACAGACGTTTTTTGTCGAAGCTGCTATGAACATGAACAAACAATTATTGTAATGCCCTGCTCTCTGGTCTTCCCAAAAAGAGTATTTCAAACCTCCAACTATTACAGAACTCAGCCGCACGCGTGCTGACGAGGACCAGAGGGCGGGAGCACATTACACCTGTTTTAGAGTCGCTGCATTGGCTCCCCGTACGTTTCAGGATCGATTTTAAAGTTCTTTTATTAGTTTTTAAATGTCTTAACGGCCTTGCGCCTTCTTATTTATCTGACCTGCTTTTACCATATCAACCCTCGCGGACCCTGAGGTCCTCCGGCACTGGCCTTTTATCCATACCAAAACCAAAAACCAAAACACACGGTGAGGCGGCATTCAGCTATTATGGCCCCCACCTGTGGAACAGCCTGCCGGAGAGCCTCAGGACCGCAGAGACCGTTGATATTTTTAAAAGAAGGTTAAAAACACACCTTTTTAGTCAGGCTTTTAACTAGATTTTTATTTCTTCTTATGTGGTTCTATCTTATTTTATATTTCTGCTTCTATCCTGTTTTAAAGATGCTTTTAATCTTACTTTAATTTTATCTATCATTAGTAGTATTTTATTCATTATCTTACATATTCTTATTCTTTTAGGTTGTTCCCTCTGTTTACTTCTTCAGGGTTTTTATCCTATCTTATGCTCTTAGTTTTTAGCTTTAACCCCAGTGTTTCCTCAGGGGGGTCCTCCACACTGGGAGCTGTGTCTGGGCTGCTGCTGGGGGCGCTGTGTCTGGGTCCCCTTCAGCCCGGCTGACTGTGGTCTGTCGGGGTTGGGGGGCCTGGGCGCTGGTGTCCCCTGTGGTTCAGCCTGTGACTCCTCCCAGTGTGGATGGCCCCAAACATGGTGCTTCCTCAATCCTCAGTGTCATACCATGTCTCTCTAGTGAGAGTGTGCATGTGAGTGTGTGTGTGTATCTGTGCATGTGTGTTTACGTGAGCGTGAGTTTGTGTGTGTGTATGCATGTGAACGCGTGCAGGGGGGGTGGGGGGGTGGGAGGGAGGGGCCTTATTTTAATGGTTTCTTCTATGTCTTTCTTTGTTTTCTCTTTTCTTTTGTGTGTAAAGCACTTTGTGTTACATTGCTTATGTATGAAAAGTGCTATATAAATAAAGTTTGATTTGATTTGATTTGAATCAAGTGTCTTAACATGAAGTCGTTGTTGCATGGTTGCATTAAATGATAGAATAACTAAATACTCCCAAAATCAATAAAAGCAATACAAGGCAGTTGAAGACTAAAATAACACAACTCAACAACATATAGCACACAGGTCCAGATGTCCGTAGATTTGGAGAAGTTACAGATTAGAACTTTAAACATGACATTTTTTATACCAAAAACTAAACAAAATCCAGTTATTTTGAATCACAAAAAACCCCAAGCCCCTGATCCTGTTTTAAGAGTGAGAGGAAACACCTCACACTCTATGTCAGTGTTGGCATCAGCTGTGTAATCGGAATTGCAATAAAGACGCCAGCTGTTGTGGAGCCTTAAGCACTGGCCGGTATAATGATAGATGCTTATGATGGTTAACCTTGAAAATCCATTAGCTGAACACTGACTTGAGGGGAATTGAATTGTTGGTCGTAGTTATAGTGCGAATAGGACGTTGTGGTGTGAAATCAGCAGATTTTGCTACCTGGACGTCTATGAAGCTCTTTTTTTCCCCCTCTAGTTGCATTTTCTGAGATGAGTTTCTCACTAAAGCTTCTTGTTTGATTAACTTCTCCATTACAGCATGTGAGTGTGATGTGAGTGTTGTTTAATAGAGACTTTATTGGATGAAGTCACTTAAAACATCCTCTTAACTTGTTACTGTTTTATCTGGCCCTGTATCACGGTGTCAACACTGGTACAGTCCTTCATTAGCACAATAGTTCACTGTCTTGCTATCTACAGAGGGGTATCGATCGGCTCACTAATTGGCAGCATGTGTGCACTGACCAGCACAGCACTGTTGTCAGTAAGTAGGAGAATTCAGCTCAGAGCCAATTTGAGGAAATCGTTTTGTCAGCCTTTACATCCCACTTTGGGGTAATGGTCTCTGCGTTGTTTGCCAGTGAGAAAATTCGTGATTAAACCCAGCTGCAAGCAAGACACCGTGGATCTGATTTAGTGGAGCAGAATGCAGTGAAATGAGCTCACAGTTTACACGCAGCTAATAATAGAGATCGGAGAGAGATATCGTAATGGCTGTGGGAATGCAGCGGGGTCTGCTGAGGTGCAACACCAGCTGAGAGTGCACACCCTGCAAATAATGGGCACGGTAACTGGGAAACAAGGCTTTGCATTAGCACAGAGAGTGTGTAAATAAGCAGCTGGCATTGAACCCCCCCCTCGCCCCCCTTCCCAATCCCAGAGTTTGGATCCCGACACGATGCTGCTCAGTTCACTGAGCTGAAACATCTCTGCCTCTTCACTCAGAGCCAAAACATCTTTGTGACTGTTTTTGGTGCGGAGTGACCCACTTCTCTGAGAAGAACAATGAAGTCTAAAGAAGTTTAATTGAAGTTGCTGTGCATATCTGATTGAGCCACTTTTGAAATAAAAATGATGGCTTGCATATTAATCTACTGAGGCTAAATTAAGATATAACCGTCGGAGATGGGAGAGCATAAAATTGACACAGCCGCAGAGGAAAAGCCAATGAAATGACTTCTTGAGTGCTGTTGACTTAATTAGTTTGATCAAAGCTTCACTCGCTCAGATGTGATGACTGTTTATCGACTGGACACGGGCAACGTCGTTCTCGTGTTGAGCACCGACATCATTTTTCTGTGCATGCACTCCAGCCAGCCATCTGTGAACCATGTTTATCATCCCCACAGTGTCTGGTGTCAGCGCGCAAAGTGTAAGTTATGAATGTTTCCATAGTTGCAGAAAAACAGGTGGCCACTATGATTAGCGGTAAATGCCAATTATACTAGAAAATCCAGAGGGAGCACTTTGGCGCCCATTCCCTCCCTGCGCTCTGAGTATGTTTATGCGGAGCTGCTGCTCACCTCACCACTTTTTTGTATGTTTTTTTTTTTTTTTTCCCACCACAAGTTCTGTCAGACATTGAAATTCAGGTTTGGTGCAAAGAGGATAATGTGAGTAAAGTGAAGTTATCTCCCAGAGGATAAACATCTTGAGTTGGAATGGAAGCGATCCAATGTCTGAAATGATAAAACAGCATCGTATTCAACTCGGAGCCAAACGCTTTTTCTGCCTCATTTACAAACACAAATCACCCGAGTGAGACCAGTGCAGCGGGGAATAAAAACATTAGATCGTGGCATCCTCTCAGGTCTTTTCAGCGTGGCAAATGATTGATGTGAGCTCATGGATCTGGAGCCTTTTCTCTAATTCAACCCTTCTTCCCGCAGCTCCTGCTCAATCAGCTCCAGGAGCTCTCTCGCTCACCTCTACTCGGCCGGCTTCCCACAGATTGTGGACCACAGCGGGCAGGTAGCGGAAGTGCTGGATCCCACAGAGCCTGTGCCCTTTGACCCCCAGCGAGAGGAGACAGACCTCCTACAAGGAAACCTTCTGGTGTTCCAGTTCCTGGCGTTTACCAGGTGAGGCCTGCAGCGCGGGGTCACACGAGGCTGTGGTGCAGATATTGACAGCAGCAGCAACAACAGCGGCGGCTCACGTTGTGAGCTTGTGTGCGGACCATTTGCAGTCGTCATAGAGATCAGCATAAATTTAGCCTTATGTGCTGTGACAGGCCACATGTGATTATTTAATTATTTACTATTGCTATTTGATGTTATTATATTGCAGTAGTGTTGAAGTAAATATAATTATTCCTGTTTCCAGACATGTCACAAATGTTGAAAAAGCGCCGCTGCCATTTTAACAGCAATTAAATCACTTGCCACTGGAGTGTACACGGCAAAAGATCTTTTATTTTCTGACAGCCAAGGATGACACCCACCCAGCCTACCTTCTGTCCTCTTTGCAGCAAGATGTCAGTGCATTAGGCGCAAAGTCACTCATCGTCTTTTCTGATGTCGTGTGTGTACTCAAACATGTGCACTCACAATTTCACAATAACACGTTTCCCGTCAGCGGCCCGTCACACAAACTCCGGAGCCAGCCTCTCGTCTGTCAGGGGCAGGGGCTGATGCTGACGGCGGGGGGCTGGCGGGGTCGGCTTCTGATGGATGGCCACAAAACACACCGCTCTTTGCGTCCTTCCATCTCGTCAACAGCTCTGTCCGCACTTTGATAAACCTGATTCATACTGTAGACTCTCCACCACCAGGCTTCTCAACTCTCTGTTTATCTGCTGTTTACTCCTCGCAGGGCAAGTGTACCTGACCTGCTCTCAGCTAGTCCTGTACTGTAGATGCGATTGCAGATTCCCCTCTAAACCTGAGAGATGGACAGATGATAGATGGTAGCAGACTTATTGATCTGATTTTTCTGAGACACCATGCGCACCGAGCATTGAGTTACAAACTGTAGCTGCAGACTCTTCTTCTCAGATTTCATTTTGAAATTTCAGGGTTCAGGAGTAAATATTGCACCCCCATGTACAGTACAAAAACATGTCAGTAATTTACAGTGAACGCAAAGGGTCAAAAAGTTCAACACAAAAGTTATAAAGCACATATCTATGCTAGAACAGCCACATCATCCAATACTGCACTTATCCATCAATTCGCGCATGAAGGATAAGAACGGTATCTTATTCCCGACACTGAGAGCTGCCATGATTGTGGTGGATTTACAGGTTTTTCGTTCAGCAGCACTGTGGATGACGGGACGAATGAAATCTTAAAGCGATGCTTTTACACCTGCAGCTTCTGTAAGGTTTGCCTGATGGTAACAGCTATGTAGGAGTGAGTGCATAGAATCACTGAGTGTATCTGTCTGAGAACACCCTTTGTCATATATAGTTTGAAGGGATGGCTGCTCTTTTCTCCCAATAACTTTCACAGCCAATTTGACCAGGTTATTTTGTTGCTGCTACCCTGCCATATCTAATATTGTGGCATCATGACAGATCTCGAGATCTAGAGCTATGATATAGCTCTGAAGAGTTGGTTTGTGTGTGCTTGTGTGTGTGTGAGTGTGTTTTCTGTGTTTATATCAGAGAGATTGGATTCAACAGCTCCTTTTTATTTCATTTTTAGCTAGAGAAAGACAAAGAAAGTCATATAACATACTATAAGGGCATATACGATCACAGCTTTTTACTATTACCATGGATTTATATTTTGGTGTCAGAGATTTATATTTGGCTCATTTATATTTTCAAAAAATGTTAGGTTTTTCATTTTCTTTCTGCTCTTTTAAGGATCAACATAAACTGTATATACAGTTTCCTCTGTTTTCTGAAGCTCAGAATGAGCTGCTCCACTGTTGCCATTTTGGCAGTGTCTGACTTAAATGGGCAAAGAGGAGGGGCATGTGTGGATCTGAGACTTCAGTTAATGCCGGCTTGTGTCAAGCAAACAGTTATCCACCAGTCACTCAAAGACGCCATACCCTCAGTTATACAGAAGCCCTAAAAAAATGTGAACAGGGGAATCAGACCACAGTTAAACTAAACATTGCTAAACTTATTGGCTGGGGCATGGTGACATAATCAAAAAGTTGGATAAGTTATGAGCTCTAATTTATTCAAATAATACCTGTTACATCTTTACACTCACTTCTTTATTCATCTATTGACGTCAGTGTCAAGGTGTTTCCTGCGCCTCTCTCCTCTGTTCTCTCCAGATTTGGTCGTAAAATAGATTTTACTGCCAGATTCCAGCAGCACATGTTCAAAGCCTCTGGGTGGGAGGCAGCACTGTGGTTTTATTATTTTATGGTTTGGATACAATAAAACAAATCAGATATTTTTAAATGAGAAAGTTTGGATTTTTACTAAAGTTTGTGTTTGGTGCTGCTGTGAAATCTTATTTTACCACCTGAAGGCAACATGAAACCACACAACACACATAAACTGTGCGCTGTGGAGATGTGTCGTTCTGTGTGTGGAGGAGGGTGTTACCTCATAATTATGACAAACAGGTATGGCAGGCCGGGGGTTTTCGGCAGCAGTAGCGGTAGCACTTAGGTAAGCGGGGAGCCTGTGGATAGGCAGTGTAATTTCTACCTCTCACCCGGGCGCCGTAATTATCAATCTTGTCTGTTTACAGAATGAATATTAATGCCGGTTCTTGTGTGAAGATGGAGCACGGCCGCATCTTTAACAGTGGAATATCAGGGCGTGTGATCGACTGGGAGGTCACGCGCCACTCTTATTAGAATCCACTTTGAAATCAGCAGCTCTGATGGCTTGTCCTTGGTGTTTTTGGAGCCTCCAGCACTCCCTGCCTCTTTTCAAATGCCTTTTCCTTTTTTTTCCCCCCTCATTATTGAAAAAGCACATGACTGATTGCTCATCTATTCATTAGACAGGGACAGAGGAGCTCGTCCTCAAGCCCGCTCTTTATTTAACGCGTGCGGTGCTAATGTTGATCGCTGGCAGGCTCGCTGGGACTTTTTGTGGGCCATCCACAGTTTGAAGTGTGCGTGTGTTTAGATTTGTGTTTGTGTGTGTGAAATCACACTCAGAGGGTGGTGTTTGTGTGAAAGGGGAAAACACAGCACCAGCAGGTTTTGGTAGTCTCTGGGACTTTTTTTCTTAATAGGAGTCGGCGTTAAACAAACAGCAAGCAGGGTAAAACTGTATTTATATTTTCCGTGTGCTACACATCTAATAACACGGTTTCACACTGTCTTTAGTTTTGAAGAAGCTAAATGATCCACTTATGATAGATCATAGGTGTAATGTGTAGTTTACACTTCCTCAATGAGCAGCACAAATTACTGTCACTTTTAAGGTTATCACTTTCATTTCTAATCCACATTTTGATTATAGGTCTTCATGTTTAAGTAGCTGTAATGCTGAATTACCTGCTCTGCTCCAGGACGTGAATGAAATACATATTTGATTTTTTATTTCTTCTGTGGAATCGTCTGTAAATCATTCCTGTGTGTGATTCACACTCCCAAGATTTAATGACATTAAATTTAAATATTCAAAACTCACTCCCATCGAGGTTTTGTGATAAATAAAAATCACAGTTAGAATTTAATTGATGACATTGACAAGAGCTAACATGCACTTAGCTATTAATGCTGCATGAAACATTCACTATTTTCTGAAAGATTGTGTCCTCTTACAGGATCCCAGCGGCGGGCGTTGGTGCCGGATCGCCTGGCAACATCCACTTCACCTTCCACTTTTACCGCTTCCCATCGGTCACAACGCAGCAGCTCAAACTATTGACCAGTGACAAGGTGCAACACAAAACTGCTGATCCACTCCCCTGTGTTCTGGCCTCCATCAACAAAGACGGCACCGTCAACTCGGGTAAGGATCCACCACTGCTGCGATGACAAAATGAAATTAAACACTGGTGATGTGCCAAGTCAAAGCCTCTGTAACCAACTCTAAATATTTGTGGTGAGTAAAAAGAAAGTCACCAACGTAATTACAGTCCTATGAAACCTGGTCGTTCAGTCACAATCTCTCATTAACTTCTCTGATGACACCATGAATACACTGTACTCCCTCTCAGGTCACCTACTGTAGGTAGTGATATTAAACACTAAACTCCAGTATATACAAGATTCATAACCTAAAACACTGCCTCTGTTCGTCAGGAGATATCAAATACTGTAGATCTACTCGCTACAATTGTGATTTCTATGCACTAAGCCTTTTAAATTTCTGCAATTAAAGTTTTATGAATTAATAGTTCTGTCTTGGAAGCTGTGTCTCAGTGCAAGGGCCACATCTTTCAGGGGGGTTGTGGTCTACATGTGGGATGCGTTATAGAACATCTGGTCTTTGGAGGATTTCCAGTATGTGTCACCTTCTGCTTCTACAGTACCTTTACCTTTACATTGCGAATAGTGGCTCCTGTTACCTAGCAACCTTGACAACGTAACTTTTTCCCCAAGAATTTAAGGCTTTTGAGATTATTGCTTTTATCAGTTGTATTGTTCCTGTTGATCTGAGCTGAAACACAATACTGAGGTTTTGAGGGTGATAAATGGTATACAAAGTACACCGGTATGAATTTGGCCTCGCGCTGATGCTGAACAAATAATGTAACTGAAGAAGAGTCATTGACCATGTAGCATTCAGGGAGTTTTGCTGTGTTTGAGTTGAGGAAATGAAACTTTCTGTTCTGGTGTACTTGGACATCGTCTTTCTTATCACATTGTGCAGCTTGATTTTATTGTATTTCATGAAAAAAAGCTGTTTTTCAAAGATGGAAGTAAGAGAAGATTTTGCATCACAGTTTTGCATAAAGAATGTCCTTACAGTACCTCTGTACCAGGTAAAATACGCCTTTGTAATACAAGAGCACTATAGATGCTGCAATGTTTAACCCCCCAGAAGCATCTGTAAGAGTATACAGTGATATATAAAGTACTGTTACTGTATATGCTTCAAACTACATTAAGTGCTATAAATTTTAGACCAGAGAGTTCAGCCCTAACTGATATTATTTACATAACAGTTTATCCCCGAGCTTTCTGTCAGTGTTGTTTGCCTCTATTACCAGTGCAGTGAAACATGGGCTCGATCAGACCATGAAGGATTCACCTGTTGCACTGTTGTCAAATGCAGCTTGTGAAGGATGAGAGCCTGAATGGTCTGAACGCAGCTTCACTCCTCCAGCAGCCATTGGCTTCCAGTCATGTTCCAGTCGTATTAGCACGGTGTGAAGCTGCCGTGACCTGAATCTCGGCTGGAGAAAAACCATGCTGTTTGGTGCGTTCATGTCTTTGGCAAACGGTGGGGAAAATGTATTGTCTGTTACAGATTGTCTACGTAAGCCGGGCTTTGTGTCGTTGCTGCTCCCCAGGTTGACGTGGTACAGTCGGTGCCTACAGACTCTGAACTCGCTCTGTGATGCTCCGTGATGTTCTCTGACGCTGAGGCACTTCTCTTTCAATCAGCCGAGCGGGCGCTGATTGATGTCAAGTCTATTCATGTAGCGACTAATGAAATGGAAGAGATATTACAGCTTCTGACAGAGCGTGATATTGAACACACAAACAACCCCCCCCAGCCCCCTCACCCCTGTTCCTGCACCTACCCCCTGTATCCTCCCATTCCCCAGACACACGCTCTAGTCTGACTCCATCAATATTTCTCTGTCTGTTTCTGTGCTCTTCCTCAAAGCCCTCCCACATTCACACAGATCCGACCATAAATTCTCAGGCTAAGACCCATTTCCACTTTTCTTCCTCACAGCTGCTCGACTTCTTATTTGAAGGATTAAACACTAATTAGGTTCCTTCGCTGCTTCTCTCTCAGGTAATTGTTTCTTCTGGTTTCGAAACCTGCCTCGCCTTCCTTTAGCAACTTCGTGTGATTACCCTCAACAATACTATAAAATTAAACATGGTCCGCAAACAAATAAGATTTGCACTCGCTGTAAGTATGTTATTTGTGTTTTGTCATGGAACAGCTGCTCAAACAGATTAAACTCAGTGGAAATGGTTCTGTGATCTTAAATCTTGTTTGAATTTAACACCGTCACAAGCAGATAGGAGAAAACTTCATGAGCATTTGGAAATGATCTTAAATTTGGTGGTAATTGCTCCTTGGATTACAACTTAGATCACTTAAATGTATCAGCCCACAAAGAAAGGCTGAACAAACAATTACACAAAACAAACTCAGATTCTTAATGTCTGATTTTATTGGAGAGAGTCTAATTTGGTCTAATGTTACTGATGTTTACAAACTTTGCATAATACTAATATATCAGAGGAATGTGAGAAAAAGAAAACAAAAGGGAGAAAAACAGAAATTAAGCTATATTTTATTTCTTCTGCAATTACTTGTTAAACACACAGATGACACTCGGATTAAAACTCTAACAACTCTAACTGACTCTGAAGCTCCATATTTTCCTCTTCTTCTCTTGTGTTTTATTTTTAAAGGAGTCATCACCCGGAAATCGCAATTTCTCTTGTTAAAACATGCATATTGGTGTTTGACCTCAGTTGAAACTTGCCTGAAAAGCTGGACTTTGAAAGCGGCGCCGTTTTTTCGCTTCGGCTCTTTTTCCGAACAGGAATAGCACACAATGGTGTGCCTTCCTAAAGCACGAGATTTTGATTCTGTCCACGGTCAATCACCGGCGGAGGCTACTTGCCTCTTTCACCACCCAACCCGGCCCGTCCGCTACCTGACATCGCCAAAGCGGTACCAGGGGGCTGTTTATGTTTTGGAGTCTGCATGCAGGCAAGCCCCCCCCGGCTCTGTCCTTCCTGCGGCGAATCAACGCGTGCCTCATACAGTGCACATCCGGACCAGTCAAAACCTCGCGCGTAATCTCGCGTGATAAAGTCGCGGTAGGAAAAAGGGTCAGAACAAGCTCAATGTTTGATTAAAATTTTTTTTTTTTTTTCTAATAAGTTTTACAAATTGATCCAAAGCGATCCAAGGGGGGCTGGATACGTAAAAAACCAGGTGATGACTCCTTTAAGTGTTGATCCATAAGAATATAACAACCATCTCAGGGTAGTTTTACATCTCCTCTCTCAGGCCTCTCTCTGGAGTTTCAGTAACAACATATCAGTGTCAGTCAATCAAGAGACAAGGACCTACTTTATAATCACACTACACATGTACAAATACCTGTATAAGTATGGAGCTGTAGAGACATCATGGAGAAGCTGTCGGCATGATTTTAGAGAAAAAATGGCCCCTTCTCACTGCCACCTCTAAACATTTTAATGATTTTATCACAACAATGGACAAGGAGACAAACACACTGCTCTTCATCAGCTTAACATCATTGATTTATTCTCTCTATCTTGTTTCACTTCATTCAGCTCACCTAATGACAGTTTATCTTTTCTTTTTTGTTTTGAAACCAGTTTTCAGCTACAGTCTTTACTTACCACAGACACATTTCTTTAGGGTGTCTCTCAGACCTGGTGCTGTTGTGAAGCAACAACAGGCTTTTTACACAACTTTTTCACATATGTTGCAGTTCTTCCTGTGACGTAAATCCATGTTGTTAATTGCAATAATCAATAGTCATCAATCAAAAGTCAAGCTATAATCTGGACCCTTGCAAAGGAATATTGACTGTTCCAGCTTCAGTTCACTTATTGTTTCTCTGTGCTCACCTCAGTGAGGTTGCTGTTACTATAAGGTCCTTTGTTTTGACTTTGTAATTAAATTCTCAGAAGCGTCAATACAAGTAACTTCTCCTGTTAAAGAGTTTCAGCCTTTCTTTTGCTTTGTGTAGACACATTTTGAGGCTGTGTTAAACACAAACAGGTCCAATTATGTCCCTCTGCAAAATGTATAGAACAGAGCTGATTGAATTGCATTTCTTTTTTGGGGAAGACTTGTGCATCTCCGTGCCCTGAGGCAGTTCTGTCTGCTACATGTTTCACTGCTGAGGAGAGCTGTTGGTGCAGCTTTCAAAAAACATAAAGGCACCAATGTTTTGTTTTTGTTTTTTGTCCTCCACTTCTTGTTCAGTCCTGTCATGTCTCAGTCTGTGACAAGGATGCAGAGCTCTGTCTAACAAAGCGAGCTCTGGCCACATGCTGCTCTGGAGAATCTCAGGCTTTTAATTTGAAGAATGCGTATTTTCCTTCAGCAGAGCAGGATGCTTTCTTAAAACCACCACGTTATCATTGCCACATTGGCTGGCCTCGCAGTAATACGCATATTTTAGATTTTGCCTTGTTGCCTTGAATAGGATTTAGATTTAGATTTAGATTTATAAGAACTGTATTGTTCACAATTTTTCTTGCACACAGTTAAAGAAAAATACAAAATAGCATAGTGTACATAGCACACAAAGAAACATCTCACAGATATACACACATACATGCACAGATTATTTCTTACTCTAAAAAGATAAAACGAAATGATGAAGATCCAACGCGCAGATCTTCATTCAGATGAAACACTAACAGTGCATGTAATCACCTCTTAAATATTAATGAAATATTCTGATATCACAGGTAACCACAGGAATATAAACACATATTCAGTCAAAGTGGGACAGGTCCAGTCTTTATGTACATCCAGTACCTACAGTGACAACAGTAGAGTCAGCACTGGTTTTATAGTTTCAATGCTAGTGAGAAGACGTACTGAGCCCCTTCCTGTCCGTGGATGATAGAAAGAATATCAAGGTGTTTATTGGTAAAATTACATTGTTGATAATCCCCATGTCAGTAAGCTTCCAAGAGGGACTTGACTTAAAGAGAGTGAGGAGAGGGGGCTGGTGGTCAAAAAAAGAAAGAAAGAAAAAGAATTATTACTGAAACATCCTTGGTGAAGTTTCTGTATCGATGATTTGGCAGCGGGTCGAACAGATGAGTATTGAGCGTAACAGGTGACCCTGGAGATGAGCTCCTTTTGATTCAGCTCTGTTAAGAAATTCAGTTTTTGAGATTTCATCAAACCACCGGACTCCTCTGTGATCCACTCCTCCTCATAAACTCCTTTCTTCTGAAACGATCCTTAAGTGGAGCTGATTGATCCTGAGAATCCTCATCTGAGCTACATATCCTCTGATCCAGCTAAACGAGAGAAAGAGAGAGAGGTGAGGTTTTAAAGCAAGATGGGGAATAGAGAGAAAATCAAGATGTTGATTTTTCTGATCCATGAACTTAAAGTCTTCAGCTCATTATATTGTTCCTGAGACACTAATGTCCGTATTCTACCAAGCTGACAGTGGCCATGCTACAGTAACATGTGGTCAGCATATCTAATCCTCTAAAATATCTAAAACATCTCTACGATTACCAGTTTTCTTTTCATTTGATTTTCAGTTTTTGTCAGTATCTTTACAAGTTCTATGTGTAGTATATTTACTATGCTTTCTGGGGTCCCATCAGATCTGGGATTTCTGGGGTCAATGCCGACATTTGGGGGTAAAAAGCATTAATAACAATTTACAGAAATACAAACCCCAAAGGACGAAAGTCCATGAGGGGTCAAAGCATATGCAAATATTGATGTACCAGTATAATATAAATCAGTTTGGCTGTAATGTTTTAAAGTTCAAATCAAAGTCAATGTTGTCAATTCCTGGAGGAAATCAAAATTACATTTTGCACGTCCCTCTACGATGCAACACACAGTTAATTGACAATTAACAATCGATTCTTTATGCTTTTATGTTGTATATATTTTAACTGTTAATTGAGCTCTACAGATGAGGTTGATCTGACTAAACTCTGAGTAGACTTGAGGCTGATGGGTAAATGCGGGTTTGGTCAGACACCAACATGATAATGGAGATAAATTGTATAAAAGTGCACATGAACAGAATGCATCCAATGGGTTTGCAATTTGCATACTTATCATGTCAACACTGGTTACAAATTCATTAGCGTTCACGCAGTTTTAATATTTGAAATCCCCAAGTTTCCTGTCCATAATGTATAATTTATTATGGATTATATGAACCCACAAGCCTGGAAAATGAACCTGTGTTGTTGCACATTTTAGAACCTGCACTTTAATCATACTTCATAACTGTTTTTAACTGGATTACCTTCAGTCAGTTAATACAGTGGCATGTCCACGTTTTACAGAGACCTCATTTAATTTCTCTTTTCCAATTCAGCAAACAGTAATGTAAAACATTGGACAGTAGCTGCTCTGCACTGATCTATCAAGATATGAACTATTCAAGTATTGTACGAGATCAATGATCCACTGACTGCGTTCTCAACATTCACTGTGTGTATGCATGTGTGTATGTGAAGTCTTAGACCGAGGTTGAGAGAGAATATGTAATCTGACTTTGAGCTTCAAAGCTGCTGCAGTAATTCAGCGTTGTGATTCTGTGTCCTGCTGGGTGGAAGTTCCCCACAAGCCCATTGAATTCCTAAACCCGTTTTAGGCCGTGGGTGGACGACGCTTTCATGTCTCTTCATGCTCTCATTAGGAGCCAGAAAATGCGTTTCAGTGCAGCCATCCAGTCAGTTTCATGGCTACACTTGATCCGATTTTATGTCACATATCACATGTGGGTGCAGACGAGGATCAGACCCCAGATCTGATGTATGCTCAGATTAACTTTTGCTGAGTCTGTTTTACTGACAGGAAACAGGAAGTGATATATGAAAAATGTGAATTATTCAGAGGGGAACACTTTCCTTTGTGCACTGAGTTGTGTTGAGGTGTAATTCAGAAAATTAGGCTCCCAAATGTGCACATTTTCCAAGTGTTGAGTATTTTGTGTTTTTCCGAAGCCTCTTATTATATAAAGAGTAGACCAGAAGACAGTCAGCTCCTTCACTCCCTAAACCTCAAACACAGACTATTTCTGCATCTGGTGCAACATTTGTATACAGTAATCATGAGCAAATTCTTAAACTGCAGGTAAGATAAATCAGATGTCACGTGTGCTGTTTTCTGCCTTTTTTTTTTTTAAACTTTATTTTTAAGTGCAAAGTTTCAGTGTCATACAAAGAAAAACATGACATATGACACAAGCAATACAGAACATTCAGGACACCAAGGGAGTTCAATCATTTTGTCACAGAAAGAAAAGAAATACAATTCAAAATCTTTTCAAATAATGTAGGGCAACACAAATCCGTAGGTGAGAGGTGAAGAGGCAAGGGGGCCTATAGAGAGCCGGAGGAAGGAGTCCCTCTAGAGCAAGTCAAGACATCAGTCACACCAACAAGGACATACAATGCAATAAGGAATTGCTCTATATTGTTTTCTCGTTTACATATACAAGCCATTTCGACCAACACTTTTGGGCTTTCCTACGGTTCAATCTTAGAGAGAAAGTCAACATCTCCATTTCGTGTATATCTTTCACAGTGGCTGACCACTCTCCCACCGTCGGCGCCTCTCTGTTAAGCCACTTCCTAGTTATTGGTTTCTTGCCAGCTGTCAGTAGTATCTTTAGAAGGTATTTATCCGGGAAAGTAAGGTCAGTTGGTAGATTGCACAAATATATAGTTTGAAAATTATATTCAATATCAAAACCGAGGATTGAATTTATTTCTTTAACTATGTCTAGCCAGTAACGTTGAATTACTGAACAGCGCCAAAAGATGTGACAGTGGTCAGCCATTACATTGTTACATTGTCTCCAGCAATGCCCAAATTCTGCTCTGCCACTCTGTAAGTATTTTCTTCTTGGGGTAATAAAAAACCTGATAACATTTTTCCATGCAAATTCCCTCCATTTCCCTGAACTAGTGGCAGAAGAGTTTATTTCACATATGTTTAGCCACTCATCTTCTGTCAGGGTTATATTTGCTTCCTTCTCCCAATTACATTTCACGTATGATGTAGACATTTTTCTGTGATGTTGTAAACATAAGTATATTCTGGAGATAACTTTCTTATAGATTTTACCTTTGTATGCATCAAAGACTACGTTAATGAGGTCCGTGTCACCTTCTTCTAAATTTTTTATATTTCTATCAAAATGATGCCTAAGCTGCAGGTATCTGTAGAAGTCTTGTTTGTCTAAATCATGTTTTTTCTGTAGCTGTTGGAAACTGTCCAGGCCTTTATCAGATGAAATTACACAATATGAAGTAATGCCTTTTTGGGTCAGTTCCTTAAATCTCACATCCAGTTGGGCAGGTAGGAAATCTCTGTCATGTACAACCCACCTTAAGAGCCGAGCTTTCCTCTCTAATTTTGATTTACAGACCTCTTTGAACCAGATATTAAGGGGAGTTTTTGTAAGGTTACATAATTTGTTTGAGTACATAGTCTTGAGGGTTCTGTCACCCAGTAGAGATTGAAGAGGAATATCAATCTGGCTCAACTCTAGCTCCTTCCATTTTGTATCACAATCCTCCCTACACCAATAGACAACATACTGCAGCTGTGCTGCTTTGTAGTAGTCCTCCAGACATGGAAGTGACATCCCACCTTTCTGTTTTGGCAAATGTAATGTTTTGAAGCGTATCCGTGGTTTTTTATTCTGCCATATAAATCTGGAGATGATCCGGTTCCAATCGTTAAACTGTTTAGTTGGTATTTCCACAGGTAGCGATTGAAAAAGGAATAACAGCTGAGGTAATATAACCATTTTTATAGTTTCTATTCGGTTGTATAGATCAAGTGTCAGGGGAGTCCATCTGTCCAAGTCACTTTTCACTTTGTTTGTGATGGTATCATAATTTGCATTATATATACCTTCATAGGTCTTGGGGATATTAACACCTAGATATTTCAAAATTCTAGTTTTCCATATAAATTTAAAGGTTTTACGTATACTTTCTTGGGGTGAGTAATTAAAAGAAAGAGTCTGGGTTTTCTCTATGTTCAATTTGTATCCCGAATAGAAACCATATTGGTTGAAGCTGGACATTAGTTTGGGGAGACTGATATCTGGGTCGGACAAGGTCGCCAGGATGTCATCTGCGTACAAACATAATTTATATTCTCTTCCCTTAAATATGATTCCCATAATTTCTGGGTCTTCCCTGATTTTTTGGGCAAGTGGCTCTATAAATAGAGCAAACAGGATGGGGCTCAGTGGACAGCCCTGTCGGCATCCCCGCTCCAAAGGTATTGTGCCTGAAAGACTGCCATTTATTCTGATTCGGGCCACTGGTGAATTATATATTGATTTAAAACATCTTATAACTGTATCGTTAAAGCCAAAACGTTGTAGGACCAGATATAAAAATTCCCACCGTACGGAATCAAATGCTTTTTCTGCATCAAAACTAATTGCTAGGGACTTTGTGTTACTTCTGCTCATAATATCTATCAGGTGTATTGCTCGCCTGGCGTTGTCTTGTGTACGCCTATTTTTAACAAATCCCGTCTGGTCTGTGTCAATCAGGTCAGGGACAATATTTTCAAGCCTACTGACAATGATTGAGGTAAATATCTTATAGTCGGCGTTCAAAACTGAAATAGGTCTATATGAGCTGCACTCTGTCCTGTCTTTTCCTGGTTTCGGTATTACAGATATTATGGCTTGTTTCCAAGATGGTGGGGTCTCACCCCCTTTTAGCACATGGTTAAAACATTTTAATAACAGTGGAGTCAAGGAGTCCTTAAAAGACTTATACCACTCTGCGGGTAGTCCATCTCCCCCTGCTGCTTTGTTTGTTTTTAGTTTAGAAATGGCCTTATCTACCTCTGTTATTGTAATATCTGCAGTTAGCTGTTTGTTTTGTTCTGTGCCGATAGATGGCAAGTCTAAAGTTTCTAAAAACTGCTTTACCGTGGCAGGTTCTGCTAATTTGGGTTGAGTATATAAATTCCTGTAGTATACTTCGAATGACTTATGTATTTCCTCTGGTTTAAAACACATCTGTTTGTTGACAGGGTCCTTTAATTTATAAATGGATCTATCAGACTGCTGTTTCCTCAGTCTCCAGGCCAATATCTTTTTCGCTCGAGGTCCGTTTTCATAGTAAGTTTGTTTGACGTATTTAAGTTTGAGTTCCACCTGGTCATTGAGTTTCTTATTTAGTTCTGATTTTACAGAAGATATTTGTTCCAGTAGGGTGGGATCATTAGATTCTATATGCTTCTGCTCCAGTAGGTCTAGTTTATTTGTCAAGTCACTGAGTCGTTTAAGTTTTTCTGCTTTCTATTGCGATGACCACATTATAATTTTCCCACGCAATACTGCTTTTCCAGCATCCCATAAGATACTTGGTGACACCTCTGTGTTACTGTTAAATTCCATGTACTCCCTTATTTCTTTTTTAATGAAGTCTTCAAATTGATTGTCATTTAGCATGGAGGTGTTAAGTCGCCAAATGGTATTTTTGTGTGGGACGTCCAAATGCATTTTCATGTATACTCCCGAGTGGTCTGATATATCTCTAACACCAATGTTGCAGTCTATTACTCTGTGTCTGTCTGTTCTAAACATAAAAAAATAGTCAATTCTAGAATAGACTGCATGGGGGTGAGAGTAGAAAGTAAATTGTTTAGCACGTGGATTTAAGTCCCTCCATACATCAATTATACCAACCCCTTTAATCATTTTCTTAATATACAGAGACTCAGAGTTCACTCTTTTTGTCGGGTTTGTAGAGTCCAGGGTGGGATGCAACTGTACATTCCAGTCTCCCCCACAAATCAAGATACCAGAGACTTCTGTGGCTATCAAATCAAATATTCTATTAATTAATGTCTTGTCCTGTCCTGGCGGTCTGTAAACGTTGAGTAATGTTACTTCTTTTGAGTCCAGTGTTCCCCTCACCAAGACAAAACGTCCTTCCTTGTCCACAATAAACGAGAGAAAGAGAGAGGTGAGGTTTTAAATCTGTTTGGAGAGCTGAAAGTCTACTTTATTTGTAATAAGTATCGCAACTCCTCTTGCGTTTCCATTCACATATGAAGAAAAGAATGTATTTTTAAAACCCATTTTTTTCAGTTTCTCGTGTTCAGTTTTTACCATATGAGTTTCCTGCCAAAATATTATGTGTTGTTGTTCCCTTTTCATCTTGGCTATGAGTTTTCCTCTTTTAATTGGGTTCTGTAGCCCGTTAACATTGAGTGTTATGATTCTATATTCTTGCTGAGGCATTTATCAATAGTTGTCCCCTCCATTATGTGTACCCAAGGTGACCTTAACACTTGAACATAAGTAGTAACAGTAACAAAGAACTTGTAACTTAAGAACACACAGGTAAACAAGATGTGTGAAAACGAAGAAGCGGCTTCCATAACAGAAATTCCTCTTTGGAGTTCAAGTTGGAGAGGAAAACCTCCAGTGTATGTAGGGCCTCTCCAGTGCAAACTGGGATAACTCTAGAGTGAGTATTAGTTCAGTGCACGCCCGGAGTAACTTAAGCAGGCTCCCAGTCCAACAGTCTGATATTTTGATCTATTAACAATAAACTAAGGCAATCAACCCAGATAGGTATTTAGCATACAGAATACAGGGTTGTAAAAAAAAAAATAATAATAATAATAAAAGAAAAAAGATAGACACAGTGTCTTATTTATGAAAGGGATCAGTTTCTACTCCTGTGCTGGTTTAAGTCACTGTGCAGGCAAATCTTACCGCAGAGGTGACCACTTGTTAGAGTGGTGTTCACCTTGGCGTGGAGGCTGTGTCCGCCGTAGCACGGCGGAATCCGCTGAGCTTTTTCCGCGCCCTCTCTCCGTGTGTGTCCGGGTTCCGTCGTTTGGCTTCCACCATCTCCCAGGATAGTTTCTTCAGTATCTCTGCCGGTGTCGCCGCGGAGGATGCTTCTTTGGTGGTGTCGTCCAGTGCGAATCCCCTCTTTCTCAGGTCCTCCGTGGCTTCCGCTGCACTGTTGTAGATGACGGGGCCGCTGTCAAAAAACACCCGGAGTCTGGCCGGCGGTGGGGTTTGGAAACGAAGACCCTTTTCCTTTAGAAGCTTTCTGATAGGGGCGTAAGCTCTCCTTTTCTTTTGAATCTCAGCCGGGTAGTCTTGGTCAAAATATAGTCTCTGCTGGTCGAGACGAATCTCTCCTTTTTTCCACGCCGAGCGAAGCACCAGCTCCTTGGTTCTGTATTCCTGGAAGAAAATCACCACCGAACGGGGGCTGGTATTTTGCGGTGGTTTGGGACCCAGCGCGCGGTGACAGCGCTGTATGCCCAGATCTGTGTCTTGCAGCGGCAGCTCAGTTTTAATGAGACTTTCAATAAACTCTTGCAAGTTGTCTCCTTCAACGTCCTCGGGGATCCCATATATGCGAATATTATTTCTTCGCGAGCGTGCCTCTAAGTCAGTCAGTTTGGCTTGTATTTGCTCTTGATTTTTCAGAGACTGAGTTAGCACCTCATTTGCCGCAGCCGTCCATTCCTCCATGTCGGCAACTCGCTGTGTTGCCTCTTCAGCTCTGTCTCTTGTTTCTTTCATATCGGTCACAATTTCGTTCAGTTTTTCATTAACGTCTTCTCTGAAACTAGCCATATCCTTCTTCATATCTCTGGTGAGGTTGTCACTGAAACGGCCTAGTTCCACCTTCACATCTGCGCGAATAGCTTGTATTTCTTTGTGTATTGCCCCGATGCTAGCTTGCAGGTTTTCCATTGCTAATGCCTCGTGTTCGTCGTTTGCCTCACCGCTGTTTTTTCCCGTCGGGGTTTCGTTGCCTTTTTGTTGGTTCTGGGTTGATCTGCGCCTAGTTCTCCTTGTCATTGTCCCCTGACATCGTAATTTTCAAGATTTCGTGGGTTAAAATAGCTCAAGTCTAGGGGATTTAGCAGATCAGACTGGGAGCGCTTGCTCAGCACGTCCGCTCACCTCTACGCCATAACCGGAAGCCCTGTTTTCTGCCTTTTGTTTAATAATAATCAATATTTTGAAGCCAGAACAAGAGAGGAGTGTATTTTAAACCCAACATTGGGCTAAACTGGATGTTCTCAGTATCTAATGGTAACAACAGATCAATAATGTGAACTGTGTTATTCTTGGCAATTATTTGCCACAGATGAGAATATTCCAGTAAACAGGCGAGATCCACCCACACAGCTGTTTATATTCTCCTCCTGATCAGAGCTCTTTCCTGGACTGAGTGGGCGTGGACAGACTCTGCTTGATTGACATGTCTGTGACTTAACAGTTGGCTTTGCTGCAGCTTTTAAGGTGAATTCAGATAAAAAGTATAGGCACCGTTTGTACAACTAACTAGCAACATGTGCATCAAATGAACACATGTGTGCAGTGTCTCAGGACTTGCAGGATCTCCACTCTGTTTTCCTGCTTCTCTCAGCCCAGCACATAATTGGTGTTAGAAAACCTCAACTACAATGATTTAACACACATGGATGCAGCTTTTTAAATAAACCATAATCCTCCAGGTGCTTTGTCGACCTGTGACCAGAGCTCATGCAAAGTCAGTGAAATATCCTTCACCACCATCGTCTGTTCAGTAAAAATATGAAAATCACCACCTGAGCAAAACCTATTCATTTGAATTCTATCTCATGGTTTACATATGATGCATCTACATGACACCTTCATACATTAAACAAAAATCGCTCTAAGTTAAAGAAGCAGCGAGAAGTCGCCTCATCTCCCAGGATAACTCAGGCCTTGGACTACTGTTACAATCTACTGTATAAAAAAAAATACTGTAGAACTCATATTTTGTGGTTTACTAACAATGTTGTGGGGAGAGTAAATAGAAGAGACAGAGTTTCCAGAGACAGCAGCAAATTTTTTAAAAAAGAAAAATGTTCTGTAATTGTTGACAAACACGTTCCACTGGGGTAAACAGAGCTCAGCAGTGGGATGTGGTTGTCCTCTTGGGAGGTTTTACAGGAAAAAGTCATAATTTACCCAGAAGTCATTGCAACCATAATCCATCTTGCAATAGTCCAGACCTAAAGTACTTTGTGCAGCAGCTGAATTTAGACTCAGACTCTGAGACACAGTTGAAGTCTGTCTTAGTGAAACTAGACCACACACACACTTTTCTTATTGACCTGGGGCCATATTCACAAAGATTATTGGTTCTCCTAAGACTAAAAACCCCTAGCAAGGAATCTGAGCTGAGGAGAGATTCAGGACTCTGAGCAAGGAAGGGACAGAATCCTTTATCTTCTAAGGAGATGTGGTTAACCCCGTTGCTACTGTAGGTATGACTTGTTTGTTTGTTTCTTAAAGCTGTGATTTGTTGTTAAAAAAAAGGCAAAGGCACTCCTAGTGATGAAAGGACAGACAGATCATAGAACTAAGAACTAAGATAGTATGAAGACATGGTGTAAATGTTGTAAATGATTAAATGATTTTTTTCCCCCACATTTACACCATGTCTTCATACATAGTCGCGGTGCAGAGCCAGTTTAATTTCGGTGCCGATTGTGCCAGATGCGCCAGAGCGCCCACCTCTGTGCCAGGCGCGCGCTCTGCAGCGATTTGTGTTTATTCATCTTAACAGAGATGCTGAACAGCGGGATTAATACACACATTCACACAGGTTGCGCACACACGAGCTACCCACAGACACACAGCTGAGGGGCCAAGGCGCGGCACAGAGAAATGCACATCTGGTGCCAACTGTGCCTGTTTGAGAAGGTGTGCTCGATTTGCTTGTCCAGCTGTCCAAGAATAATATAGCCTATGTTGTAATATTTCGTGCGCATGTTATACCTATTTCGTGGCCACAAATTACTATTTTGTGGGAACTAATTAATATTTCGTGGGAACGAATTACTATTTCATGGCCACAACTTTTTTTTTGTTTTTTTTTTTGCATGTCATATACGGGGATCCGTACGTTACTATACACATACTGTAATGTGCAGTGACTGGTTTGTGCAGTAAGAAAATGTGCAATCATGTATTCTTTTAGGGGACCCAGAATTCCTACGGCCCTGGCTATACAGTAAGTCATAGTTACACTAATAACTAAGATAAATGTAGGTAGTGAGCAGCTGCTGGACGTCTGCTCTGACCTCCTTGCGCTCCAGATGTTGTGGTTCTACAGTGACATCACTTCCAGTTGTTTTTGTGTAGCTGCTGAAAACTGCTCTTATCAGTCTCATTGCAAATACAGCATAACCTAATGGGATAAACAGTGAGCATCCTGTTGTTGCACTGAGGCGCCTGAAGTAACAAGACTGTGTTTTTCAGTTTCTGGTGAACGTAGCCGAGCCGTCCTCCCCGGTGACGTTCTGTCCCCCTATTGTCTCTGCGTCCTCCGTGCTTTCTTCGCCTCCAGGCTTGGCAGCGTCGTCCATAACTGTAATGCCCAGCAGGATTTTCTGCCTCCTCACCCTGCTGTGTGCACATGAGGCAGGCCATCCAGGGTTTTGTGTGTGTATGTGTGTGTGTGTGTGTGTGAATGAGAGTGTGCTCGGTGCCCCCTCCTCGTCTACAGACCTCCACACGCAGACACACACAACCCTGTCCAACCCTTGGGCCTGATCTGTCAGCTCTTCCCCACTCGTGAGCACAAAAACACACACAGCACACGCTCTCTCTCTCTCCCTCTGTGCTCTCTTTGCCACTCGTCCACTGCACACAAGCCCAGAGCATGCTGGGAGAATTAATGGTCCAAGTGGAGAGAGTTGGCGGGTGGTTGGGGAGGAAGGAGGGAGGATGGAGGTGGAGAAGTCTGCATGAGGTAGGTTAAAGGAAAAGGAGATCAGAGGCTGCACAGGAATATGAAGACAGCTCACAGTGATTAAAAATCTCCTGTTGTCCCTGTTGTTTGCATTGTAAACAGTAAAATGGACATTTTGGTGGTTGATATGTTTTTGCCCTGTTTCATATTATGTCTCAGAAAAACATCGTAGTGTGGGTGGATTTGATTCAGCAGTCTGTGAAAGCTTCACTGTAGGCTATCTTAGCTCAGCTGTAACCCACAGTGAAAGAGCTGCAGCTCCTGGTGACCTGAACGCACAATCAGTTGTAACATCGCCACATGATACTGTACATTAAGTTTTGTGTTTTTTAATTCATCCTTCACATTACTCATAGTGATTTTAAAATCATGCAGTGATCTACTGTATATAGATTGCCATTGAATAAACTCAAAGGTCCGATTACTGGATTTTCCAGAGCTTTCAGATGCATCTCATGAAAGTAAAGAAATACTTTTTTCTCTCTCTTTTTTTAGAATATCATTTTTTATTGTTCTCGCATGGAAATTTGTCTTAATTCGAGTGCCTTTACATTATTTTAATAAATAAATGAATACACATAAGCACCAGCCACACAATCAACAATTATAAGTGAAGCATTTTATCTGCAGCTGCTAAATAAATACAGTAATTTAAATAGATCTGTGATGGAAAGTATTCTAGTTGTGAAGCTTTATTTAATCTCAGCCTTGACGCGAGCCGTAGATGTTGGTATTTGCCATCAAAACATTTTTGTACTTGAAATGGAAGAACCCGAACACCCACGTGCACCATACAGGCTGTCTGTCTGCATGTGTGCATCATGGCAGCACAGCCGGAGAAAAGAGAAGAGTTTTCCTTCAGTTCCTGTGGGGATAGTGAGAGGGGCTCGCTGGTCTCTTTAACGCAGCGGGGTCGTCACCAAGTCCTCATTACTCCACCTCCCTGCAGCCACCGGCTCCTTGCCACCGTCAGCCGAGAGGAATAAAGAAGGCACGGAGGCTTTGATGCTGAGCCAGAAATGTTGTTGGGTGGGGGATTCTGGGAATCCAGTCAGCACGCATATGCACACTCACACCCTCAACACTCATGCACGATAATATTAAGATGCTTCTGCAGGTTGGGCGTGCCCACTCACCAGCTGAGTTGGAGTTGGTTTCGTTTGAGCTGCTTCACGTTGGAGGACAAATCAGAATCACAGTGAACTTGTTTTACATCCTCAAATTCAATTTGGTCTTCTTTTTTTTAACATTTATTTCTTCAAAATGAAAAGACTGCTGTGCACATCTCTGCGTGTCACCTCACAGGAGTGGACAGAATAAATGGCGAAGGTACTAAATGTGTAATGAGATTTCCAGCGTCCCGTTGTCCTCAGAACAACCTCCCCGTCAAACTGTGCATGTAGTATTTTTTTCTCTGAGAGGGAGACCAGAGTTTTCTCAGTGATGAGGAGAAAGTGCTCATCTTATAGGTCCAGAAGTGACTGTGGATCTGTTGATTAAAGTCATGACTTCATCCCGCTGTTCGTCAAATCACTCTAGAGGTTTTTTCTCAGGAGTGCGCTTGGCACCATTATCATCTTGAATTATGGGAACCCCAGGGTGCTGCTGATTCTGTGAAGTGGCCTCATGCTCCGGTTATTGTAGTTCACAATAATCAGACCAAACTGTTGCACTGGTTCAGATCTGATTACAGATATTATGATTCTTCCTCCTTAGTTAAACCCAGTTGGGTGAGAAGAAAGAATCAAATAATGGCCTGATAATAAATCTAAACTATGTATGAAGAGCAATGTTGAGAGCGAATTTTATTTATTGTGTCTGGACCTAGGGGATTGACTATGATTAATACTTGATATCTGCCCTGAGCCTCACATACATAACAGTACACAACCTAGATCAGAAGAGGAAACTTCAGACTCACATGGGCGACATCATTGTCAGTGATGCTGTGCTGGATGGAAATGAAAGACTCAGATGTTGTATCTAGGGAGGACCTTCCTCATTTTCTCATTCATCTACATTGTGTTTGATTATGTTTTTTTAGTTTGTTTCTGTCATATATGTGACATGGCCCTGCATACTGCTTGTTTGTGTTTGTGTGTGTTAAGACATTGTTTAGTTGGGGAACAGAACTGTGATTAAGTCAATGGGTTCCTCTATCTTTATTTCCCCCCTAAAACAAGTAATATTTAAGATATTTAACAAAAATAATAACCTGATCTTAGGTTTACCAGAGTAGTGTGACTCATGTGCGGTCTCCTCCTCCCTCCCTCAGCCGCTCCAGGTCTGCAGGTGCAGTTCAGAGTGGACGACAGTTTCCTGAGGCCTGGAGAGAGGCGCTGGTTCCTTCGCTACCTTGCCCTTCATACCATGCACATCGACATCTGGGACAGTGACTCACTGCTGCTCATCGGCTCCACCGCCATTGAGCTCAAGGTAAAGACTGAGGTTTACCTGAGGTGACTCTGATAAGGATGTGATTATTAACATGGACCTAAACAGAGAGACATGTTCTGATTAAAAGAACATCGTCAACTCCTGACATGTCATTTATCCTGGCTTCATGATGCAGTTTCAGATTAACACATTCACAAGAAGTGTGAACCTGGTGCTGCACAGATGAATGATGATAGAATATCATATACGAAAACAGCTCACTGCACAAACGAGGTGTGGGGAAAACAAAAAAAACAGACATTTCATAAATTTTAATAAAAAGAGATTAATCTCTTGATTCTTATGCTATGAAAACATGCTCCGACTCATCCTGACCAGCCACCAACTTTTCCTTCTGTTTTAACCTCTACAGAAAAACAAACCATGGATTAAAGCTTTTTACATTTCAAGCTTTCTGGTCCTGCTGTTCATTAATTGGACAGAAAGTCTTGCACCAACCTTGATGTGGAATTGATTTATGAAATCTGTAAAGCATTTAATGAGAAAGAATTGAATTTACAAGTGGACGGGGCTGTTGCTTGAACTTGACCTCATCTATTTAGCTCCAACTCAAACTCTGACAGCTCCTGAGTGATTTCATTTTCTTCTTTGTTTTGTTGTTTCCTTCCTCGTCTCCATTAGGTGTGTTTGTATTCACGTGCACCTTCTGTCCTTTACTTCTCAGTACATGTTGCGCCAGGGTAAACCGGCGGTGCAGGCTCTTCATGAGGTGGAGGTGCTGACCACCGACTATGTTGAGGAGGACACCCTGCTGACGAGCGCAGGTCTGGGCCGACACTCGGCCGCGGGCCCCATGACGGTCCACACCATCATCAGGGGCCGACTGCACATCCGAACAGGAAACATTGGTAAGTACGGACAGGATTGTTTTTCACTGAACAGTTGAAGCAGTTAACAGATCACATCAGCTCAGAGTATCATCCCTAATAAACACTGTAATGCAATCAAAGGGAAATGCCGGGAGTGCGCTACTGCATCAGATTCAATTGAGTGATAATAACTTTTCTGCAGACATAAATCAAACAAGTATCTTGAACTCTGACAGCTGCTGTCTTATGAATTTTTCACCTGCAAATGAAACTGCGGTTGTTTTGACATGTCATCAGGGGACACTTTGTTATGTATAAACTACCATGATCAACAGTTTTTGGGTCGTCTAAATGTACTATTTATTATATTACGGACTAATAAATGAGTACAAAATGCTTCAGGGTTTTTATGTCTGTGGGCATGCAACAGATCATCAGTCTGTCTTTCTTGTGTACACAATTCTATCAAAATTAGGTATCTTAAAAATTACTCCTCACAGTCATTAAAGCAGATATCAGCGGAATGTTTTTGTTAATGTAAGTCCTAAATAGTCCTATTTTCCGTCAGCAATCACTTACATGGAGTGTTTCAGCCGTAACACGAGTCTCTTCGTCACTCTGCTCTGCTGTAACCCGAGGAGAAAATTTTCCTTGTGGGATACAAGTGTTATCCAATGAGGAGAGAGAACGGCATGAAGGACTGTGTGTGCAGCCAAGGGGTGCGCGTGAATGTACGAGGACCAATAGATGCCTGACGAGGGCGGGGGCTGCTAACTCATGGTGGTTTTTCAAGGAAATGTCTTTGTGTTTTTCCTTCCTGTGAAGTCATACCAGTTCAATCTGGTATGAGTTCATCAGTTCGAGTGGTCGTTTTTTCACAGACAACAGGACGGTAAAAACACGAGCTACGGGTTACCTGGAACGCTACAAAGTCGTAGTTGTGACTTGAAGCTGTAACTTACGGTTTCAAAAGCCTGCCTTGAACGCAGCATTAGCCGAAACGGCCGTGCCGCTGATATCTGCTTTAAAGGAAGAGCTCAAATTGGCTGACTGGGAACCACTCTTATCCTGTACAAATGTAGATAGAGCCTGGGGTTTTTTCAAAATAAATTTTCTCAAAGCGATAAATAATATTGCCCCAACTAAAGTAGTGAAAATCATTCTCACATTGATAAATTAAAGGAACAAATTATTTAGAGAATACAACAAAAGTTGTGACACAGCTCTCTTTAGTCAATACAAGTCCCTCAGAAATCAAGTGAGGCAAAAAATTGACTTGGCCACGAGGACCTAATTCCTGGAAAAAAATCAAAGAGAATGCGGGTGATCCACACCAAACAACAAATTTAAAATCAAAGCAAAAAGTATTAATCTAGACATTAAGATATGTGGCATGGTGTTGCTCGACCTTCAGAAAACATTTGACACAGTTGCCCATGATATATTGCTGTACAAATTGAAGGCCATGGCCTTTGACAGCACAAGCCTCAAATGGATGAAGTGCTATCTGATGGAGCGCAATATGTAGACGTGAATGGGACCTTGTCCCATGCTAGTGAGGTTCACTGTGGAGTCCCCCAGGGGAGCGTGCTAGGACCTCTGTTATTTATTCTCTATGTCAGTGACTTGTATGTTGCTAGTTCTTGTCATATGTGTTATATGGTGACAATGCTGCTTTGCTTGTTTCACACCAAGAAAAAGCAACACTGGAAAAAACTCTCATCTTGGAACTTGAAAACATATGCGTTAATGTTTTCATTACTTAGCCTGGATTGTCTTAGAGGACCACAGTGGAAATAAGTCTTGTGCCCAATTCCAATTCTATTTTTCATCCCTACCCCTAGCCCTTAATCCGGTTTAAAACAGCCCTTGAAATGGATCGTTTTGTCTCTATCAATGGGTCGAGGGACCAGCACTTATTAGCAAATGAGAATCAACCTTTGTCTGACTTTAATCCTTGATGGACAGTCCCCTACCGGTGGAGGAACTTCACGTGAACACTTCGCTTCTCCAAAACTCCTCGTTGTCCCTTTAATCCTTGCCCTTGAAATGGAGCTACAAGGGGTAGGGGTAGAAAGTCAACCCTTGTCTGAACGAGTATTGGGACAATTCAGGGCCTTGGACTTTTCTTTGTAATTCTCATCAGTTTTTTTTTAGATGGGACTTGTTCTCGGTTCTGTCTTTTCTACTGACAAATAAATCAAATCAAATCAAATCAATGTCACAGTAACACCTTGATGAAACTTCTTCAAATATAGCAGGAACACTCACTTCAACTCAAAATCTCTCTTTTTTTTTTAATGCAATATATCAGGAATGCCCAAAAAATCTAATTGTTCCCTTTTACACAATGTAACTTAAGTATGTCTATAAAGATTAAATGAAAAGACTTCACCCATTTCACTGTGACATCATAAAACACTGCTGTAACTCAGGAAGCAGAGACAAGGACCATGTTTCCTGTTACTTGCCAGGTCGGTGGAGAGATTCTCATAAACCTGCTTTAAGTGTGAAACAGTTTTTGGTAAGAATACATCAGAGCAGCTAGATCGGTGCCTGCTTGTTGCTGATGCTTCTGTGAAGAAACTAAATCTAGTCCTGTGTCCCTACTGGGACTCAGAGGGAGTTTAAAGTGAGTGCATGAGAGGAGGATGGGTGCGAAGCATACATGAAGGTAAATGTGAGGCAAGGAAAGGCAGGAAAAGAAGAAATACTTTTTTTATTTAAGCTTTCTAAATAAGATCCACTTTCAGCCAAATCTCCTTCTACTGCTGAAATATTTACAGGAGTATTTTATATTCAGGTCATATTCCACTTTGGAGCCTCAGATTACCAAGTAATGTTGTCTGTTTGCTTTTATTGAAGTGTAGAGTTTGGAAATGACAGCGAATCCCCAGGGTTAGCGCTGCTGCTGCTGTTTAAAGTTCCTGTTGTGTGGAGGTGGGCGCACTTGCAGAGCAAACACGGAGCTGGGGCTCAGAAATATCTTGATGCGATAGTTCCACTCCGTCTAGCAACAGAGCACCTTTCCTCTTTACCTTCCACTCATCCAATTTGGGCCTGGTGTGCCCCCATGGCGTGATGGCTGCTGATGATAGCTGCTTCGCCATTAATCAACTGCTGAAATGATACTCCCTCTCATAAACAATGCATCGTTCTCTGGGCCTCAGAAACTCTGCAAAGCTCCATTGTTGAGGCTAAATACGCCGGCACTTTCTCATTGTGCTTATCACTCGCAGCAGGTTGAGAGCGCACTGGGTTATTGGGTGTGCAGGGGCTTGAAGGAGGAGGCGTGTGTCTGGCATGTAAATTCCAATCAAGGCTCAGATATCCATCACGCGGCCCGGCCGACAGTCAGAATCAATTTGGGACGGGACGCCTCACCAGCACTTTTCTTTGTTTCTGTTTCCATCCGTGGCGGCCTCTCTGGCTCGCACACTTCTCACTTCGTTCTCTATCACCGTCTTTCTGTTTTCTCTCATTCGCCCATTTCCCTCTCACCCTCCTTTCTCACCCTCTCTCCATCTTTTTGTTTTCTGCTCTCACCTCCACCATATCTTCTGTGTTCCTCTGCATCTGCCATCAAGCTGTAATAAATCAGTGTCTCATTTTGTGGGTGGTGGAGGATGTGATGCTCGCACATTACGGTTGATAAGCTGATTTTGAAAACATGACGACCGTCATTAAAACAGTTTCAATCAATCTTCAACAGTATCCTGTGTACACACACAAGCTGATTCAGCCAGATTATGAGACCACACATACAGTACCTGCCTTTTCTAGTAGCCTAATTATTTATCCTTAGCTTTATCTCATTCACTCACCTGCTACATCCAGCCTATTATCATCCGTCTTACATGGGATATTAGAAAGTTACTCATGTTGCCATGATTCCTCCATCTGTTCTTCTTGTATTTTCTATCTGGCTCTATAGCAGACGAGCTGGGCTGCAGCAGGATCATCAACATAGAAGCTAACTGTTGTGGCGTCCTATCGGTTCCTATGCATACTGTGAGGTGGGCATGTATGAAGACTTTGACAGAGATGTGATGGAAAGGAAGGAAACACACACACACAGCACAGGCCACATACACACCTCCATGTGTGAATATCAAATCACTCACATGTGCCAGCGAGGCGTGCAGCCGTGCATACAGGCAGACGTATGGACGGGCAGGTGAAGCAGAGCGTGGACAGGCGCTGTGAAGTGGAGTGAATCACAGATATCACATGAAAACTCCACTTTTCTGATTTTCAGGTTGGAGTCAATGGTAACATTTCTTTTTGGAAATTTCTCTAAGCACTAATCAAGGTGAAAAACACACACAGGTCTGGGCTGAGTGTGGTTGTGTTGTCACAGAGCAGATGAAGCTGCTGGTGTCAGGGGGTGAGGGGAGGATGAGCTGAAGCTCTTATCACAATTTCTGCTGTAAAGTTGGACAACACAGGAGTCTGTTGGGACTGACTCGCTGTTGGAAACACTCTAGTGGTCAGTAGAGGAACTGCAACTGCTGCTGCTTCCCTCGTCACTACTGTATCTGTATATTGTTGTCATGAAACTTTAAAGATGTATAGTTGAGATTTAAATGGAGGCCGAGTTTGAGGATAAGTGTACCTGACCCGCAAATGTTGTCATTTGCTCCAGTTGCTCTGATCTTTTGTAATTTTAGTTTAGTAAAAATCAATAGTCTTTTTTTCTGATCTGCTGTTTGAATTTGTTTCCTGCTAATAGAAATGAGGATTTACCTTGTTGTTTGCACGTTGCTTTGATAAATTCAACATATGGTTTGATCCAGTATTTTTACAGCACTAATAACTTTCAGCACAGACTCATACAACATTCAGTATTTTTGCTACTCTGAGCTCCTCTTCTCTAACAGAAATACTGTTTTCATTCACTAAATATTTACAGTCACTTTGATCTCTCCTTCTATTTTTTTCTTTAGTTTAAAAGCCGTCCTGTGACTCACAGGGGTTTAATCCCTGCCATTCCTGCCCGGCTTTTCCTTTGACTTGACTTATGCGGAAAATGTTGGGCTTCATTGACAGTGAGCAAAACAGCAGAGCAGCAGTGATTGAACTGATTTCTGGCAGCTGCAGAGTGGAGTGTGTGATATGACTCTATTCTTGCACTGATGGAATTAGTGCTTTTGGAAAAGGCCAATATTTTTTTTTTTTGCATTTTCCATGTGAGCTGTGGTGTTACGCAGTCACCCTAAAAAAGAATGTATTAGTTATATAATCATATTAACCAACTGTGCCAATGCAGTGCTGACTACATGCTACTCTCTGCATTTTTCTTTTAATTCAGTATGTTTCATCCATGCGTGTGATTAATCATGTCTACACGTCGCCCTGTTGGGAATCCATCAGAATGAGGCTTTATTGGAAAACGTGAGTGGCAGGCTGTCATTTCCAAATGAAAAAGAGTGAAACGCCAAACGATATCCTTTTTAATTATCACAAGGTGGGATTGACAAGTAATTAATTAAATGGTAATGATATACTCTGTCAGGCCCATTCAATCATTCTATAAAGCGACTTTTATTAATAGCGTTGTAAGGACAAAAGGAAGTGGCTTAATCAGAATAATAGAGAGTTGTGAAATTGTGGATAGAACATTAGGGGGTTTGGTTTTGATGAGGTCTCGAGGAGGCAAAACAAGCGCACCCACACAGAGAAGTGGAGCAGATGAGGGCTGTGTGTCTGTGCTTGCGCATGTGTGTGCCAACCGTGACGACCGCCCGCTCGTTTTGTGAAGCTGATCGACGTGAATCCGGAGGAAAGCTATGATGCCTTATTGATTTCATCTGGTAAATCCACATGATCTCCGAGGTGAAAATGAAGACGGAAGTGGAGGCAGAGACACAGACACAGAGTTTAATGTTGCTCCCAAAGATGGAGAAAGCACAGAGAACAGTGAATAATCTTTATAATCTGCAGTGTCATTATGATGTAAAGCTTAAAGCTGCTCCAGGGGCTGATAGTGTGGCCTGACTGATGCCTTGTTAATGGTGATTTATCGGTGTCGTCTCTCTAAGAGAAACAGACAAGCAAATAAAACATTGATAGATGACAGATGGAGAGAGAGAAAAAGATGGATGACATAAAAGCTAAAGAATCTAAGAAGCAAGAAAAGACGAGTCATTTTCATAGATTTGATTCTGTAGCCAGACTTGATGTGACAGAGGGGTGGAGACTGAACTCTGCTTGAACCGACAAAAACCAGCAGGTGCCTCACATTTTAATGTCCCTCAGATACATTTGTGTTGAGCATTTGCAGCACATGTGTTGTCAACTTGATGGATATGTTTTCTGAATTTGTTTGTACTTTGTTTATTTGCATATGTTTTCTTGAGCTGCCTATCATTGAGCCCTCAGGGACAGAGGTTGTGAATCATGAAACCAAAACAACGAGCAAAAATGGCAAAGTGGTGTTGAGAGGAACTTTAAATGGAGTTCATCAGCAGCAGCCTGAATAAAAAAGAATTGCTGCTACTGTACTTCTGGCTAATAATAACTTCAAATTACTTACATTTCCATGACTGGACCCAAACTTGTATCCAAGCCCAGGCTGCGGCAGTTTATATAACAGGTGTTGATGGTCCAACTCTATTTAACACAGACACTTCACTTGAGTTCAGCTCCATAAAATGGTAATATTAGCGATGTTGCCAGAATTGAAAACAACGAGTGCTTTTAATTTCCAGTTTGGAGACAGGTTGGTGATATTTGCCAGCAGTAAAAAGGCCCATATGTGGCAGAACAGAAAAGCCGAGTCGTGATATAAAAATCATTTTTGCTGACTGTGTCCTGTCTGTATCCTTTTTCTCTAACTCTCACTCTCTCTTGCTGTCCCCTTTTTCCCTCTGTCCACACACACACACACGCACGCACGCAGAGGGAGCATGTATCTGCTTCAGCACTGTAGAGAAGACAGATTAGAACCTTCTCCAGACCTCACAGCACCTCCTCATCTGCTGCGGCCTGATAAGCCCTGGAGAGAGCGGCTGTTGCAGCAGGAGAGAGGAGACAGAATCCAGCCCAGAGCTTCCACAGGTGGAACTAAATATCAGTGAAATTTACCTTACAATTAGTTTAGCTTGGTGACTCCCCCAAGGCGGCACATATAGTACGTCTCACTCATTAAAAGCTCTTGCCGTCGGCGCACCGAGGCCCGACTTTATCAACCTTGCTTTTAGCCCCGAGGTGAGAGAGAATCTGCTTATTCTGAAAGGTCAGTGGCCTGGAACGGGGAGGCAGGAGAAATCGAATATTGCAGACTACTTTGAAATCCCCTTGGTGCTTGCTCCCATTTGTTCTGAGCGCCAGTAAATCAGTGGTTTGTTTTGGCCTTAACCTCAAGAAACTGCCAGCGGAGCAAAGAGGGCGGGCAGGTGGGGGTGGTGCAGAGCGGGTTGGGGAGGAGGGTTATTGTCATGCAACGGTGAGACGTAGTCAATAAATTTGATAGAGTTCAGCCTCCTGGCGCTTTGTTCACAATTACTCTCCTCTGCATAGACAACAGAGAAAGGGGCCGACGGTACTCTAGGCCTCCCCTCTGTCTCTCTCTCTGCAACACAGACCTGATTGTTATCTCACATTTCGGTGGTGAGGATCATCCCTGTGATGCAGCAGTGAGGGATGGATAATGTGACCAAGAGCAAGACGTCCACGTCAACCTGGATTAGCGCTAAAGTAGGTATTATCTGATGAGCCTAATGATGGTTCCAGTGATAGGCGATTAATTAAAATGATCGAATGATTAAATCACGGGGTCATAATTGGGTTCATTGTCAGACCATTTGTTTTATTGTGGGCACGTAGCACGGGGGCGTTCATCATATCGCGTCCTCGCAGGCTCATTGGATAATTCTATCCATCATCGAAGCTTTTCTCAACACACACAAAAGAAAGAAAGCTGAAAGGGCCGTAATGAGGCGCCCCGGAATGAGATCTCCACTGCTTTGTTATTGATCGGAGATGTTTGTGCGACAGCAGAAATAATGTCTCCACGGTAATATTTGGGAAATATAGCTCAAACAAATACATTGGGGCTGAGTTGTGTGGCCGGGGAAGGGTGATGGATGACGAGGGGAATGTGTAGGGACGGCAGACACCTCACCCATTAATCTGCAGAACTGTGCTGTCTGTGTCTGTTTGCATGGCAACGCCAGCTCCCCATTACTCATTTAGCTGATGCACATTATCAGTTTGTTGATGAAGGAGTTTGCCTCTAAAAGATTTGGAGAGTACTTTTGGCTCCCTTTACACAACTCCTACAGGCTCACTGAGGTGTCAGTAAAGCCACTTAATTGCTGCACTCACCATATTTCATGTGGAAGCTGCCTGGATGAGATTTTCCCAGAGTCTCTCTGAAAATGCTGCAAGTCCTCACTCTACAATTAAGCCCCTCAGCTGGGTGTGTGTTGATGCTCCGAAGGCAGGAAAGTGATGGGAGTAATGGGAGCATTGTGTCAAAGTGCACCGTAATTTAAAGAGTCGTAAACTTTGGTTTTAATTGCTTCTCCAGTCGACTGTTGTAAATTGCATCCAGTGGATTTCACACGGAGGCTGGAGTTTACCTGTAAATAACACAAAGTGAGTCTTGTGACCTGTGGTATTTGAAAAGGCTCTTGTGGAGATGGTGTGTGGCTGCTGTGGTTGTGGCTCTGTGAGCAATTATCTGTCACACCTCCATTAGAAGGCATTGTAGGCAGGTGTAAGCAAAACCTGCCCACAGCTACAGCAGAGGCTCTGCACAGAATGAATTAATGTTAGGAGCAAATCTAATATTGACCCGTCGACCATCATTCACTGTCTTAGTACAAGTGCACCCTGGAGTGCTCACTTATCCACTTACCTTTAAAAAGACAGAAAAGTGATGATTTTGCCATTCAGGTCGACAATAAGGGAAACAAACATGGCTGGAAACTTAGAGGAGGAGGTCTGGTTATGAAGTATGGTGGCCTGCAGAGCTCAATCCACATGTGAGAGCAACAGAGAGAACAACAAACAAATTAGCAAACATATTCATCAACTTCATTGTTTTGACAACTTGTGAAACAGTCACAACCCAACGGACATGGGGACACAATGAAGTGACGAGTGCAGCAGGGACACACTTTGACATTGTAAAATATACATTTGGAAGTTTGTAGTTGAAAAGCATTCAACTGAAAAAATAACAAATAAATACAGTACGTACATAAAGTAAACTACTACTGTGTCCCTACTGGGTTCAGCCTGTCTCTGTGTTTGCAGTATTTGCAGTTAAATTTTAGTCAAACTGCTGAAAATCTGAATTTGTTTGTTATTTTGCCGTTAAATGTGTTGCTTTGAGTTTAGCCTTCAGGGCCACCATAGTAACAGGTAAAATGTTCTAGCTCAACCACGAACTGTCAAGTGTGTCTTTCAATGAAAGGCACAAAGCCTCTGTAATGACAGAACGGATGCTGTGAAGGACAGCTGAAATACAAAAGAGTTGGACCTGTGAGGATGTATCCCTCGTCTCTCCATCCCACCGATGGTTTTAGTTGATGTTTTAACAGCTTTGTGTTGAATTGTGCGACTGCATCTCTGACGCCCGGTGCCCAGTCAAACTGGACGGAGGCTGGCAATAACCATCCATCACCATGACACTCAACACAGTGCCAGCGCTCGGTGTCCAGACCTCGCCGGCAATTTCAGGCCACTAATTAACCGCTGTAGGCCTGTCTCCATGTATCGATCCCGCCTTGAGGCTTCTTAGCCAGGGTTTAATCTGGACCGTGCTCACTTTGGCACAGAGTACAATGAAAAAGTATTGTTTAACATCACATGGGATTTCAAAGAGAACTTTGGCCCGCAAAACTGTTCTTTTGTTTTTGGCAGATTTCGTCTTTTGTCTTGGTTTGGCACCCAGATGTGGAACCACAATTGGAGTCACACAGATGGGGTGATAAAATAGAAAGAGTCAGAGCCAGAGATAACTGTACCTCCATGACTAATTAATGATGTAGCGGCATCACACCAAAGCATTTCAACTCACACCTGCTAGTAAGAACAGGCTCCACAGCAAACTGCACTAGAACGGAAAAGTGACTAGAGTTGAGCTCCTCATGGTCCTTGAATCCACCAACCAGTGAAGTTACAGGAATCATGATCACAGTTTCTCCTTCCTGAGCTACAGCACCGATGGTGTTTCTGGATAAGATTATGGTCTTGTGTGCGGCAAAATCTAATCAGCTCATCTCTGAGAATGTTGGTACCAAATCTTTCAAGATTGTCTTGAGACTCCACATTCAAAAGGCCGAGACATTTTTTCTGAGGTCACTATGATCTTGACCTCTGGACTCCGATCACCAAAATCTAATTGGTTCATTCTTGAGTGAACATTTCTGCCAAATTGTAAGGAAATCCCTCAAAGACATCACTGAAATAAACTGTAGGTGGAGGAGCTGCAGAGGCCAAATATTAAAAAAAATAAAATAAAAGTGACGATGTACAGAAGCTTGATTGAGTTTTATGTTTGATTCTAACTGCTGAGGCATAAACTTGGCTGGTGTTGAAATAATTTCCTGATGCGCCATTAACAAAATGCTGAGGTCAAATCAAGTCCTGTCTTCTCCATGAGCCTTTTCACTGCACAGAAATAAAACTGGCTCAACATTTATTTAGTAATTTAATAATCAATTGTTGTTAACATGTGGTAAAACACAAATGAAACGACAACAGTCATTACCAGCCGGTGGCTCTAGTGTTACAGTTGCAGTAGCTGTTCCCCTCCTGGCCTCAAGGTGGTGTTCAGGAACAGAACTGATGATAAAAACAGAGAAACAAAGAATATTTTGCTTATTAAAAGTGAATGAGTTTGTTGGACTTTGAGGTTGCGACTTAGATATAAAGGAGCCATAATTAGCATGAAGAGCTAGCCCTTGGCCACATTTTCACCTACTGTCACTGTACCTTCCAGTCTTCCTTGGGGAAGCAGCTGCTCGGAGAATGTATTTTAACCTTTGTCTCATTAAATTAATGATGGATTATGCTTTGGTTAAGAGATGTTAGTGCTAACGCCATCTCTGTAGCAAATAGCAAAACCTGTAAACTGATCATTTAAAGGTGAAAGACATCAAACCCCGTCTCTCTGCCCCAGGGTTACCGGTGGAGCCGAGTAGGAGCAGGGCGGCAACAGGCCTGACGACACCGTCTCATCCTCACATCATCAGACCTCAAGACGTCACCCGTGGCTTCAGAGGAGGAAGTCTGTCGTCCAGGAGCATCCTCCAACTCAACGGTGAGGCCGTTGAGTCCTGCCTGTTTACTCTCGTAATGTGTCAGCTGACATCACCTTCACTGACTGAGCATGTGTGCGTGTCTGTGTGTGTGCTCTTCGCCATGTACTCATTAACGCGTTTCGTTTGGGCGGTGACCGTGCTCCTTCCTTGATCAACTCAAGCAGATCCATTTCACATTCTGTCTGTTGGCTGCACCACTCAACCACTCAATTTTCAGCCTAATTGAGCCTGTAGAAGCATCTCTGGTGGCTCGCCACAGCCCCGTTTGTATTTTCTGTGTGTGTGTCTCTGTGTGAGCACATTTGACAGTAAAGTAGGGGGCGGTGGGAGTGCTATGGATTTCTCATTCCCCACCCTGTTTGATTCATGAGTGTGGAGGGAAGCCATGGCTCAAAATTTAACAAAACCTACCTCATAAAATGGGGGGTTCTGCTCACATGCACAGTGTGAGCTGTCCAGCCGTAAACACTTCTCCAGCTCTGCTACTTGTTTTTATTGAATAACTGTAGAATAAATGAGGAACTAGGAACACATAAAGTAACTTACTATCTTAAACTATGATTAACAAACATTTTATTGGAATGTTTTCCATGTATTCACGCTATAAAAATATTACTATTAGAATGATTAACTATAGAAAATTTCCTTTGAGACATTTTGAGAGTGTCAGGATCTCTTTAAACATGGAGATCAAACCCACAACCTTAACATCAACAGACAAAGCTAATCAATCAGACACATTATCTCTCTGAACACTGACATGAGGGAGCTGTCAGCCTGTGTGTGTGATTGTGTTTTTACTCCAAGAAGAGGTGCGCACACACACCAGGGAAAACCCATTTTTTGCTCAATTAGGCAAGACGTCTCTAGCCAACCAGTGTGTATTCTTAACTTTGTCCTCAAATGTGTACTAAGTCTGAAACGCACACACACACAGACAAATATAGAGACAAGTTAAAGTATCAAATAAGACAGTGACTGAAAACAAGCAGATAATTGCTGATGATGAAGTAGGTCTGACAGGTCTATAATTACATTACGCTCTGAAGGAGACCCTATAGAAATGCTGTGTAATTATATTTCACAAACATTTGTTCATGGCACAAAACATACTAATACATGCTAATACACTGATGAGCACCATGTGTCAACATATACAGTATAAACCAGATTCACAAATTAATTCATGCGCAAGTTCACTGCAAATACTATTCCCCAAACGGCTGCAATCAGCTATTCACAGCTCTAGTTACTGTGCAAACACGGTCTGTTCACTGTTTGCTTTGTTTCTTACCTGCTTCACCCCCCCTCACTCTGCCCATCCCCACCAGCCGTCACTACCTCCACTGCTGTTGTCTGTCTCACACACTGAACCCTTTCCTCTCTGTCAGTCGTATATACAATGTGCCTAATTGCTTTCACTGGACTCCAGTCACAACATTAGCAGAGCTGAACACAGCAGTGGCAGTGTGTGCGTATGTGTCTGCACAGTATCTGTGTCGGTGACTGCCAGTCGAGCCAGTGACTCTCTGATAAGGGCACTTGGGGGAAATGTCCGGGGATTAAGAGTGGCACTGGGAGAGGAAAACAGAGCCTGAGAAGTGAGGTGAATATCCAGTTTAGGTGGAAGCACAAAATTCAATTTAGAAATGTCCTCCTGCAGGTAAGTCATCACCGTCTGGGTATTATTGGATAACCTACTAATTCATTTGTAATTTAGGACAAATGAGCCAAAAATGAGAGCGTGTTGCTCCGTTTTGAAGTCGAAATGTTTTCGGTGTCAGAAAAAAAAAGAGAAAAGAACATCCAATCAAAACAGTCTGTTTCCGTTTGTGCCCATTCCTTCTATTGTTATTTAGTTTGAAACCAAAAACAGAGTTACTGTAACATGGTTTTATCTGATTATTGGTTACAAACAAAGAGCTACTGTAAGTCATGCAATCTGTTCAATTCTTTGTTTTTTTGCCAGATATCCAACATTTCCAGAAGCATAGGTCAAGTGTAAAAAAAAAAAGATCTAAATAAAAGCCAAAAAGTTATGTATTAGTAAGCAAGCAAAGGGTCTATATCATGTTGATGTTAGATGAAAAATGAATGAACATATAAATTGCTTTACAAACAAAAACCAAGCCAGTATGATTGGTTTCTAGTTTTTATGGTTGTGACACAAAATCATTTTCTTATGTTTGTTTTCTTCCTTTGAATTTAAAATGAATTAATGATAACCAGAGCATCACTGCATTGTTTGTCTGAAAAGTAATGTATAAGTTAGTGATGGAAAATGGAAACTCTCAGCTCCACCTGAACTTCTGACCAAAAGCAGATGCACAACAACTTCAGTCTAATCCAATAACCAATGAGTTACTGTATCTGCTTCAGCGCCACAGACACTTTGGGACGCACTAACAACACGGTGAGGCTCCACACTGGGACACAGATATGAGGAAATGTAGGTTTGTAAAACTCACTGTGTCTGTAATTTGGCCAGTTTGGTTTATCCCTTGCGATGCACCACTCACTTTTTCCCTCTGCTGCTCGGCTCTGTCACCGATCAGTGGACAGACACTGCAGGTTTGTCTCCACACGTGCTGCAACACACGCTGTCGAGGAGGAGCAGAGCCCTTTATCAGAAATATGATTTGGGAAGTGCTGATTTTTAAGTTTGTTAATGTGTGATTGTTGTTCAAAGTGCAGGATTAAGCAAATTCTCTTGTCAGAGCCTTCAAAGAACACGGGTAATTTGCATGATCCGGTCCAAATGAGGCTGGATTATTTATTTGGTGAGGAGTAGATGGATCGGGTGTTTCCATCAGGTGTGATGGTGCTGGAGGAGGGAGACAGAGGAGGTGATGGACACAGTTTTGAGGAGAGGGCTCGGTGCCAGTGGTGCGACTGGACTGTTGTGCATGTACAAGCTGTTGTTCCTCATGCTCCAACAATACTTGAATCAGTGAGCGCCTCTCTCCTGTGGACATTTGGAGGGTTTTTTAGAACATATGGTCAAAATGGCAAAGAGATTAGATTCCACTCTGCTCAGTAAATATATTCATGATCGCAGCCTGTCTCTCCTTCACAGCGAGGAACTCGGCTCAGGCTTGCAGGCTGGAGACGGATGGCAGCCGGGCGCCGTCATCCAGGCGCCGGATCAGACCTGACAACGTGGCGCCCGGAGAGCACAAGCTGAACGAGGCTGACGACGGGCGCCGCAAGTTGGACTGCATGGCCGCCGTGCTTCAGTGGGAGGGCAAAGGAGGTGTTAAAGCAGCGAAGGTCAAGGTGAGGTTAAATTAAAGCCTGCGGGGAGTCAAAAAAAAAACATCTTATCTATAAAGCTGAGGCCTTTGCGTCTTCCTAAATTACATCTCAAACAGCTTTCATTCACATCACGGAGGCCGTGGTAGCGGCGTGGAGCTTCTCGCAGGCCGCCCGCTGCTGTTACAACTTTACGGGGTGACGTGCCCTTCACCCCTCTGTGTTTAATCGGCTGCAGAAGAAGGTGTTAATTGTTCTTCTACCTGAAGGCACATCTTGTACTTTCACCCATGGATGCACACGCTAAATATGATTTTGGCTGCACTGTGTGTCTGCCTTACACACTTTGCACGTAGCATTTCCTCTGGTAGGAGCTGCTTCACACACCCCTCACAGCCAGCACCACGTGTGTATGTGTGTGTGCGTACGTGTGTTCCTCACACAGGAAAACATTTTTAGAGTTGCTTTGCAATTCAATTTGGATTTGACTTTCTGGGCTGATAGCCATGACTTAATTTGGACCAGGTTTATCCCCAGCATAATTTCAGCGCACTAGACCTGTGAAAAACCGTCACTTTTCTTTCTTTTCCCACTCACTTAGCTGTAGCATCCTGATTTTGAAACTCCATCTGAGGTGTTTTTTTTGTTTTTTTACGGGCCGGAATCACTGTCATTGTGCAGTTCATTGTACTCTTTAGTATCAAAAAGATGAGTCCAACAGATGTTCCTGAGTCCAGGTTAGTGAATTGAAATGTTGTATACATCGGAACATTTACGATGGCTTGTTGCAAGCTCAAAATAAACACCCACCTTTTCTGGGTCACCATCTGCTTTAGAGCAGAGCTGTACAAACTAAATGTGAGAAAACATTGTGTTTAATATTGAATCCATTCCCGAGCACCTGTTCTCAGGGCTCCGGGGTCAGTGGATGAAAAAACATAATTGTCTGAAAGGTTATTGTAAAAGGCCATTTCATGTTCACAGCACTTGACCGTGGATGAAGAGTGTGTAACATTAACTTTGCTCCGCCATGTTCCAGCTGTAACATGTGATCAGAACTCAACCCGGGATGTTCTGGTAATGAAGAAAAGGCCTGTAAATCGTCTCTTAAATGTCACAGTCAAAATGATGATGTTTATTGAGCCCAGGATTTTTTATAAAGTTATTGCTTGGTGTCAGTTTCCCTAAGACTAGCTACACCATCTGCAACCAACAAATCCTCAATGAAATGTGTTTCACTTTCAGCCCAATGAAAATCATGTTAATAACAGTATTAACATGTCTATATGATGTTGTTTATATATACAAAACAGGTGGTGTGGGCGGGATATAAGGTCAAGTTTGGATACAGAATATAAATGTAGATATTAGTCATTGAAGTAAATGTTGTTTATATTCTCAAATCTGTGTGTCTGCAAACTACAGCCAGTCCATGATGATTACAAAATGTGGATAATCATTTTTCACGTTTTATAATATAAAATGATATGTTTGGTAGCTTGGTGGAATCTTCATGTTTTCATGTCTTTCTTCCTGGTGAAAGGATCCGACCAAGGAGGCCCAGCTGGCCCGTGAACATCATCAGATCAAGCCCAGCGAAGAGCGCAGCAAGGCAGAGAGCATTGCCAACATGCTGAGCCAGGCCATCACCACCCAGCACCTCCTGTACGCCAGCCTGGGCTCCACAGAGTACATGGAGTTTGTTCTCAAAAACCCCTTTAACATCCCTCAGACCGTCACCATCCACAGTGATGACCCTGAGCTCAGGTGAGACTCCAGCCCCTCCATCCTCTGTCTGCTTAGTGTGATCCTCCACTCACGAACTGTGTCGCGTGGTTCATCTATAAATCCGTATTTTACAAGTTTTAGAAGCGAGTCTCCAGCCTCACACACCAACTGTGCATGTGTTTGTCGGCTGTGCGTGTGTGTTTTCCATTATCAGAGCGTAACAAGCCTTGCCCTGTCTGTGAAACTGTGTTCACACGTTCTGAATGTGTTTCCGAAGGTGATGGCGTAGCTCTGGAGATGATGCTCAGGGCCTATTTTCATCCTGCTTTAGGAAAAAACGACGCCGCGTCCTTACACTCAACCATCCCTATAGTTTTATGTTAAGTTCTGCATCTAGTCTGTGATGTTTTAGGCATCAGGTGTTTGAACTCATAAACATCCACATGATGTTTTTATATGGTATAGCCACACAGTATGATTAGTGAAATAATCAATACCTTGTGTTTCCACCTTGACCTGCAGACAACCTATGACAGTCTCAAAAACACAGACTCATACAGCCAGGGTTTCATATGTCACAAAATCAAAGGAACCAATCCTGTCAACCTCTGAGACAAAAAAACACCTGAAACTCCATCAGTACAGAGAGAGAGAGTCCAATCGTCATGCTTATTGGGCCAAACTCTGTTGCAACTACTGTAACTGTTGCCAGACATTTTCCTTAACCCTAACCCTAATTTTGCTAACCATTATGTTACAACAGCCTTCACCAGTCAACCAGGAAATAGGACAATGTCTTTTGTTTTTGTTTTGTTATTCCACTTCTTACAGTATGTGTAAAAACTCTCTTGAGCAAATACAGCATATAAAAAACACCGCTAAGGATTTTTGAGAGAACATGCCCCCCCTCAGTCTTGTCATCAGTCTTTATTGGTTGTCGTTGTTAAAGTATGGAACAAGTCGTGAGCAGTACAGTATTTCATTCTGCACTAATTTTTGCTGTAACTCCTGACTGAAACTGATTCATTCCTTCATATTAGCATAAATCAGTAGGTCATAACATTCACTGCATTTAAAGCAAACCTCCCTTCATTTCATCAAGTTCCCCCATGGAGACCGGGCTGCCGCTCAGCTTCACGCTAATGTCATCATTAAAACCCTCTGGTGATTTAAACTGAGCTTTTTAATAGCATCAGAAAACATTACAGATGCAGAGAGGCTCAGACACGATGACCACCAGCAGCTCCTCTGAACCGTGAAGTGATTTCATGTGTTCCTTGCTCAGGTTGTGGGAGTCTGATTCACAGCTTGCTCACTGTTTTGACATTCTATATGTGTGTGTAGGTGTGCACTGATGTGTGTGTCTCTTTTTAAGGTTTGAAATTGGTTCTGACACGTCTCGTATGCAGGCTTTATGGTACAGTAGGTCTATTATTTAGTCTTTACTTTTGGGCTATGATACAGTGATAAGGACCTACTGTAGCTTCTCAGCAGGGGGGTCCTGGGTTTGATTCCAAGGCCTGGGACCTGCCTTCTCTCCAGCTTGTTCCAAACATCCAAAGACATGCACAGTAGGTTAACTGGATTATCTAACTTGCCCGGCTGTTAATGGGAGTGCTACAGTATAAGTCAGACCTGCAATAGACTAGTGACCTGTCCAGGATGTGCCCTATATCGCCCCCCCCACACTCATGCACAGGTTGGATTTTCCACTGTCATGCACCACATTCTCTACGCACACATTTGTGCTTTACACGTCTTTAATTCTGTGCACAGTTTGGAGACATGTGTGTATTTTTATTTATGAATGATGGAGATAAATTATTAGTCTTTCAACCCGAGTCACAGCCACATTCCCAAACACATTTTGTGCAGCTGCATTAATAAATGAGATCAAACTCAGACTTTGTCAGCCTTAGCGGGGACTGCAAGGCACCGAATCACACACATACAGGGAAGAGTGTGACTCCTTGAGCAGCACAAACTGTTGTCCTTGACACAGATGCAGACATAATGCTGGTGAGACGCTGAATGTCCCTTATAATCCACACACAGCAGCCATTATGGCTGATGTTTCCTGGTATCCATGCCGTGTTTGTGTTTGTTGTTAATCCCTCCCCACTAAGTCTTTTGTTATGGATTCTGCTCATGCCTGAGTTTTGGATTAACATATATCATGTTGATCAACAAAGGCTGGAGTGCGCTGTGGATGAATCATTACGGCATTAGCCCAGCCACCAGGCCTACCAGGTCTAATTGAGAGTCATCAATCTCCGCATCTGTCCTCTGGCCGGCTTAGTGCCCCGTTGATTTATTTATTTATTTCCCAATGAGGCGGCGTGACACCGAACTGTCTGCCACCTCCACCGAGAGCCAGAAATGTGTAAATTGACAAGGAAGCTTCTGCATCGTGACGTGACTCTGCTGCAGCACTGTGGGTTTTTATAAATCAAATTCAAATAACCCAGTTAGAATGAGACGGCTCCCTGAGCCCCGCAAAGCCCAGAGTACATGTTATTGGTTACGTGTCTGTGGACTCTGCAGTGGAGAAGAGGTGACTTGAGAAAATAACATATAAAAGTGATAACACTTTACTGTAGGTAGCTCCCTGTGATTTTAAGTGGACTCAGTTCTTACCAGGATTCTTTCGTCTTATTTGTTGATGATCTTCTGCACATGATGCTCCATCTCCATTTATTGGCTTGTGATTTTAAGATGACAAGCTGTTGTTAGAAGTCGCTGCAGCTTGAAGACTGATGCAGTTATATTAGTGCAATAATGCACATGAAGGTCAGACTTCATCTTGTAGCTGTGACAGGTGAGGTACTGATATTGACCTCCTTGCCTCCAGTGTGCTGACACTAGGTAAACAAAGGCTTCAAACTCTCTTCTGCGTTTAAACAGTACGTGATTATTATTATTTTGTTTTTAGTTTTCATTCAACCTTTATTTAACCCCTTGAGATCCAAGATCTCTTTTGCAATGGTGACCTGGCGAATAGGGCGACAGCAATTTAAAGATAAATAAGCAGAAGCACAGTGCAAAACAAAGTGCAAAGTGGAAGGCAGATGGAGGCAGGCACCGTGGATATGTAAACAATTTAAAAACACTGACACTGTCCGATGATTTCACATTCTCAGGTCCTATTAAACAGAGCCGCAGGCCTTGAAAGATGGCATTACAGTAGGTTCCGTGCAGAGGGGCAAAACTAAATGCTCTTTTTCCCAGCTCAGTTTCTACACAAAGAACAGTTACTTGAATAAAATCGCATGAACGCGAAGTTCTGTGGAGATAGTGACATCAATGGGATGGAGTGAAACCAAGCAGAGCTTTATAAATGAAACTCAGCTGATGTGTATACCTGCATACACTCAAAGATGTCCACTCTTGAAGATCCAATAATGAGTGAGATTCACAATTCCTGAGGGAACGTTATACAGTATGTGAATTATTATCTTTACTTTACTGTTTATGTTTCTCGACTTCCAACACAACCTGCCCATGAACTTCTCTTGTCCTGACCTGAGCGAACAGCCCTCGTCAGTCTGCTGAGGTTACTCTGCTGCTACATCCTTGTCAATATTTCAACCATTATTTGACAAGGAACTCTGAGATCTTGATGACGTAAACAAGGCCTGAGGTCAACTCTTTGTTGTCCAGGAACCAACAGAGAACAGTCTGACCCCCCCGTCCCCACCTCCTCAACCTCAGGCTCTGAAGGGAGAGCGCTTTAGACGGAGTTTATCCGAGCTGCGGCTTTGATGTTTGCAGTGGTGCAGAGCCCAGTGGCGCCTTTTGACGTGGAGCAGGACACGTTTGCTACCTGTTACCATCCATTTTGCATGGCTGCCTTTTACACTCGGCCTCACAGTGGTCGGTATGAGCGGCTGCTGGTTGGCGGAGAGATAGGAGGCCGTGCACCTCCTCTGCTGCTCTCTCTCTTATCATTTCCCCCTCTCATTATCTGTCATCCTCCCTCTGTTCCTCCACTCTGAATTCATTCCCTTTTCTCCCTTGATGTCCTTTTAATCATCTTCATTTCACTCCCTCTCCTCTTCCCTCTTTTTGTTTCAATCTATTTGTCCCTTGCACTTCCTACCTTGCTCTATTTCCGTCCCATGAAAATGAATCAGCCCATGGTTTTTCATGGAGGTTCAGCTGAAACACCCGTACACAGGTTGTCTTTGTAGTCGCAATGAGCCATGGGCAAAATGTTTTATTCCAAATGCATAGGTGGGAATCTCCAAATAAATTTAACATAGCTGACTGTTGCATCTCGCCCTAATGTTAGTGAGGTGGGGCACTCGAGAAAAAATGTCTCGCTCCCTTATTGAGAGAAATTTACCTCCTCACGCCTCATGAGTTGGAACCTTTGAAGTTTAAAGCGGCACTTCCCTTTGTGCATTTGTGCGTGAAGTTTTTCGCATTCAAAGGAAGCAGAGAGAGACGAGACCTCCCTCTGTTGGAGGGTGTTATCTCTTCCTGTTGCTTCCTCCCTGGAAATCCATTTGTTTAGGTTTGTAGTGAGGCGTTCACTGACCTCTATACTCCTTCAAGAAAGCTGCTGACACTAATTAGAAAAAGAGAGCATTATGCTTTAAGTGTTGACTGTTCGACCTTGGAATGCAGCTCAGTTTGGATGTTGACCGTGCAGTGAACTTCACTGGTTCCGACCCTCACATTGGACGAATGCGTGGGTCAGTACCGTCCATCTTTACTAAATGGAAACGTCTTGTTGTAAATGTGTTGCTGGGCTATTTATCACAGTTTCCCAGGGCCACACACAGAAGATGAAAGTTATTCCCTCTGTCATACCACTGCGCAACTACTAACAATATTGATTTCATTCTAATGTATGGTTTCCCTGAGAGCTCAAAGCACTGAAACTCTACAAACACATCTAAAAAGAAAACCAGCTCACAAAAACTGTGAACAACAAGATATCAGAAGTGTTTTCAGGGGACACACAAGAGTGATGCGCAGCACCCTGATGGAGGGTGGAATGTGAAGTGACTGCAGCAATCCAGGTTTGAGTCCAGCTCATGGCCCGTTGCTGCGCCATGTCTGTGTCTCAGAAAGTCAAAAAAGAACTTAATAACGTTGATGAACAACGTGTCAGCCTGGTTCATCACGTTTAATTATCTCCTGGAAACACTTTTGCTTTGTTACTGTTGAGTGTTTGCAGTTCAAATGGTTTCACGCTGATGAAGATGCTTTCTACGTAAATGTGTCTGTGTGTTTGGAAATGCTCGTGTCTGAGACGAGATGATCAGTGTTGGGTTATTTGAAAGCACTTCAATTATTCTTTGAAGTTGTCTTACTGATGCACACAACCACCTGTCTCGTTTAAAAATTCACCCGCCCAGTTTACACTGCAACAACATAACAACAATGTTTGTCGTGAAACTTGAAAGTGCTTTGATAAAGTTGACGTGTTGACAGGCAGCACATCACCAAAAATCAAAACAGTCTGCTGCTGATTCGTTTTCTTCAGAGTTTTTCATGATCCTGTCAAACTGAATAAACTTGAATCAGAAGTGTTGATGAAGTTCATAGTAAAACTGCAGAATATGTCACCAAACACAGGATCCAGATCCACAACATGTTAATATTGTTAAGGGTGAATCCACCATCCTGCTCCCCAGATGATGGACCGTCTCCATTTTTCTGACTCAGTCCATTTTTTCTCCAGCTTCAAATGACTCCTATTATACTGTAGCTTTTACATAATTGAACATCCAGGTTCCTATTAAATTTAATGAGCAAATTCATGTTCATGAGATGAAACTCATTTGATTTTAATGACCTCTTGGCCTTCTCTTTGCCACCGACTTCACAACGACGTCTGCATTTATTCAATCCTGTATTTTTTAAACCAAACTTTTGTTAAGACTCGAAGAAACGCAAAAACATGAGTGCATTGTTCGTTCTGTTCAGCGCCACCTCTTCACCTCTTCTAATGAGCACTTCAGTGCCCGGCTGAGCAGATTTAGACTATTGTTCTTGATTGTAAAACAAGTCTGAGTCTGTTCCTGGTCAGATACCGCAAAGATATACTGTAAGAGGCTGCTTTCATCTCACCCGTGTCTTTAATCTTTTATCCAGCGTCATCACCAACACAGAGGAGTGGCAGTACTTCAAAGCACTCACCAAAACTCCTACTCCCCTGGAGGAGAACATGTTCCAAATGGAGGAGGGTGCCCCGGGTCCCAGAGTTTACCTCCGGCCCAAAGAGAGCATCCATATCCCCCTGAAGTACCAGAGCTTCCTGTGCGACCACACTACAGCACTTCAGGTACAGTGGAGATCAGAGGTCGGTGCTGATTGAGCCAGGAGGGACCGTGAATTTGTTTTCGATGAGAATGCGGGGCCGGCAGCACAAAGCACCTTAAGTTCACTACTTAAATCTAACACTTGAGGTTGAAAGTATTCTTACCTGAGGGAGTTACTGGAAGTGGTTGGAAAGAATAACTTAAAAGGTTTCCGTAGTTGAGGCAAAACGTGAATGCATTTGCAGCAGGAGTGAAAGAGATGTAAAATCAACAGTTTCCATTGAGACTGTTGACATTTCAGCTCCATTGTCTCACACAGTTGGTCAGAGGAAAAAGATTATATAAAATAAATGACATTAAAGAAGCTGCTGAGCTTTCATCATCCTCTCGTTTGATGGAAACTTTAGCAGCCGTCAGAGCGACTGACAGTCAGTGACTCGGTTCATATCTGACTGACAGACATGGAAAAACAAAAAGATGACTGGATAGATGACGTCGTAAAAAACCACAGTGCAGCCATAACTGCAGTGGTGGAGCACAGCTGAGGAAGATGGGGGATCTGTCGACAAACTGACTTCTGATCAGATCTGCAGAGCAAAGTGTATCATACATATATAGATTTTCATCTTTATAACCCACGTCACACTCTCTGCTGAGCGAGCAGCAGTAACTTCCCCTGCAGATCAATAAAGTATCTGATTTTGATTCTGATAAACTCAGAATCAGCCATGCTGCAGTTACGATACAATCAGAGGTACTGTACCTTAACATGTTTTTTCCCAAATTTGGTCACCAAGGTTTTCTGTGCAACGGCTAAGTGATTTCTTACAGTAAGTGTAAAAGTAACTAAGGTAAGGGAAAAACCTTAAATACTTTAGTTAACATTTGAAGGAAACCTCAGAGGGTTTTTATTTTAAAGAAAACTTGGACTGTAAGTAAGTTTTTCGATCCTGGAATAGTAATTATTGCTGGACGCAGTATTTCATAGAGTGAAATATGTTTGAAGTCAGATGAAGAAGTCAGCACATCTTCCCATAAACCTCCTCCTTATCCACAGTATCACACCATTTCACTCGTCCCCGCATCGATTCCAATTCAGGAAAACGCTTTTCACATTGATTTGCTCTGTGGTGTGAAGGTGTGTTGATTTTCATGTGGGATCTCTGTGGGAATAAGAGATGAAGTGGTTATGAACGTTGAAATTTCATTGATGTAAATGTCACTGTAGTTTCTGGATTATTAACCGTAGTTGATCTGTTCGAAAGCCAAGTTATGTACATAAAATGGCAACTCAGCCCTGACAGTTTGATATAAATGTCATTTAACAGGCTGGGACCTTATCTCCTGTGGACCACTGTGATTTTATGCCCTTTAGTTCTGTTCTGCTTTTTGTGATCATTTACTGTAGCAATATTTTCTTTTTAGTCACATGTTGTTTCTTCTGGTCGATGATCAGTTTTGATAAACATCCAGTTTCTTATCAAATCTTCACAGGGGCCGAGCTTCTTACCTGCGGGCAGAGGTTCTCAAGTGGCCAAGAAGAATCTGTCCAACATTGTTGCTGCCAAAACCATCAAGGTATAGAGTGTGCTACTTCATATTTCCTGTATATTGGATCATCTCTATCTCCATCTGTAGTCCTCTGCCTCTTAATCCCTGATGTGTTTGTCTTCAGGCTGGAATCATAGCAAGATTCAATCTGGATGTACAGTGTGTTTTTCTGTTGTGATAACAGCTGTAATGTGGTCTAACATTATTAGCATCTTAAGCTATATGCCTTTTAAATGGATTATTACATCCAGCCAAGTAGAGGAAAATAAAACCTCAACTCAGTATCTACATTACGGAGCTTTTAATTTGGGGTTAAACTCCTGTTACAACTTCCAGTGTACGAGCTCGCCCAGACATCTCTCTGCGGAGTGGCAGTGCGCTGCCTCCTCCTGCCTCCTCTCCCACACAGTCACAGCTCAGACACAAAGAACACTTTGAAGTGTCAACTATTTAAAAAGTTACACGCGCCAGACAAGACTGTCAAGCAGAATTATATGCTGCAAATCACTTTTATCTTACTGAACACTGTTTATCTTCCACCAACTGGTAAATGTCAGGCTCGAGAGTGAAACTATCTCAGAGTGGACGACAGCACAACTCGTCTTGCTAATCTACTTTAAATGAACCGTGCACTGACCATATTACTGTCAACTGATGCGCCCACTTTCAGCGTTAATTCAGCCGTTAATGAAACGTTATAAGTTTAAAAACAAAGTTAGCATGCCTCTGATTTCCTGTGGATATAAAATGCATGTGATGTAACCTGCTCCTCATGAATCCATTCAGATCGAGGTTTGAGATCGCTCTCTCTTCAGATGTGAGCGCCTACAGATGTGTTTTGCTTACTGTACATTATTAGCTCATGGCTTGCACACTGCTGAAAACAAGATGATGTCCATGAGCGCTCGCCAGTACCTCCCCATAATCCTGTTGTTTTCTGTGGGGGTACAGAACCCTAAAGCTCTCCCATTGCACAGGCTGATGAAATATTTGCCAGTCTGCCAAGCGTGTGTATCTGTGTGTTTGCCTACATTTTTTGTGTATTAGTGTGTCGGTGTCAGCACTGCTGCTCTGAGCAAAAATCCTGTCAGGAGGTCAAAGAGGTCGGGTCTGGATCAAATCTGCGTCCCGCTAAAACTGACAAGCCCCAACAGCAGAGCTGTCAGGATGCCAGCTTTGGCACTGCTGTCAGTCAGCACATATCACCAGAGCCAGATATGGGCCGCTCCTGCAGGTCAGCATGGGCCCACGAATCTGACACATCAACCGTCTGGACAGCTGCTGTTTGGCAGGGATCAGCTACTGAGAGAGTGGGAATCAATGACCGACCCAAATGTGGAGAGTTCGCTTCAGAGGGTTGTTCACTCATCGTGACAGGAGATTTTAATCTGGTCACGCTGTTAAAGTTTCGTTTGTATTGTCGGCTATTTTTACTCCTCAATGCCAGCGCCATGTTGTTATCCAGTGGCTACATCTAGATGTATTCTCCAAATTTAGCACAAACACTTGTTTGGACTCAAGGATGAATTTATAACTACTGAACACCAAAACCCTCCCAGATATATCATCAGTGTGTGAATGGTTAGATAGAAATGAACAATATGTAAATAAAAGCACTATATAAATGTATGTAGTGTAAAGCCCTTGAGTGGTTGTAGAGAATACGAAAGTGCTTTATAAATGCAAGTCTATTTACCATTTAACTGTCGTGCCTCATTCATGTAATTGAGATGCACACCTGCTTGGTCTGCAGCGGAGCACTGACCTGTCGTCCAAACAGCAGCAATGGGAAAACAGTTTCCTGATTATTCTGCTGTGACAACATGTCAGTAAACAAACAAGGCTACAAGTCCTGCAGCTCACATAGGATGAACCATCTGTTCTCGTCTTCCTCAGGAAAGCGTGAGTTGAGGTTCAAACTGTAAAGTCTGTTCTGACAATGACATCACAGTGTCAATGATCAATTACTCTGTGTGAAATGTTGAGTTTTGATTGATATGAGGGGAAATTTAGAAAGAGTTTATCCTCTGAAGGGCAGGAACATGCTCATTAAATCTGCCCACTGGGTATTTGTACAAGTGGAAATTCTGCCCTGAATGCAGCATTCTCATAAAAACACAAGGGCTCATCCATTAGAGACTAGAACATTCACATCAGGTTTCATGTGAATCAGTCCCAGCTGACCTCGTTTGAAGTGTCAGTCAAACTCTTGAACGTCTCACATCAGTCTGTTTGGCATTTGATCTTAATAAACCCAGTGACCCAGACAAACCATACACTTTATCTCCAGATCTCATTACAAACTACAATCTGTTCCTCGGATTTGTTACGGTATGAAATAGTCAATGAGTAATTCATTGAAATTCCCATCCTGCAATACAGCTGTATGCAATCTATAATTCCTGAACTCAACGCAGCGTGTTGTCGCACACATCAGTTTGGTGTGGGGTGTGATGGTACGTGAGAGGGTTAGCAATCCCACTGTGTTTGCATATTTTGGCCTATGTGTATATACCAGTTATCATATGTAATTAGTGCATATGTATGAACACATTTATGTTGATTTGCACGGATCCTCAGGGTTTTTTTGTAATGCAGCAAACTTCAAAGCACGTTGTGAAGGTCTGCAGGGGTTTCAGTCAGACCAAAGACAGTTTTTATATTCTAGTGTACAGTGTACGACTCCATCATCACACTCTCCTGTGGATTTTAGAATAAAACTTTGCTTTATATGTTATTTAGAGCTGAACCGCTTCAGGAGGAAAACACAGCAGCTTAATTTCTGTACTTCATTGAAAGGAGTTGAAAAATTAAAGTGTAGGTTTTCTTTAAAAGTCTAATGACACAGGACTAGTAGCTACTGTTTGAAGGACTCACACACAAGAATCAAAGAAAGTGCAGGCAAACTAATGAAAAGAGTTGGTGGGAGAGAATAATGCAGCATATATATGACCTGCATCACACTGCCTTGAAAAAAATTCAATTATTATGACCTTTTTTACTATTCGTATCTGTAAAAATAAATGAACTGCACTCATCAAGTTCATTGCTGAGACTTACAGTAGCATCAGTCCAGAGGCACAAAGAGCTCTGTGTTGGTTTTCAATCTAAAGTTACAGATGTGTCAGCTGCTGCAGATCAAGTGGTTTATATCAGCGTTTTCCAGTCTGAGGATCTTGATCTGCTTATGGTGTACAATGATAGAGGGAGAAATAGAAAAATAAATATCTATAGTTTTTTAGCACATAATTAATTATACATATCTTTTCCCTGAACCCTGAAAACTTACTTTAAATATCAACACATGACTCTGATCACATTGCTCTCAGTTCACAGTTGTATGTTGTTACACTAAGATCACAACTTTCTATTGACAATGGCCTCATCCTCTCTCTCCAGGTGACTTTCAGAGCAGAGGACGGGAAGCCGATGGCCATCTGCCAGGTGAACGTGGAGCCGACTCCCCACGTTGTTGACCAGACTTTTCGACTTTACCACCCCGAGCTCTGCTTCCTGAAGAAGGCCATCCGCCTGCCGCCCTGGCACGACCCCACACATGGTAATGGATACACTGGTCATCTCCCATCAGAGATTGGACAGAGGAAAAAAAATCAATAATATATTCTACTTTCACTGTATTGTATTCTTACTAAAATATCAGTAACAACATCAGTATCAATATCTTAACATACAAATCTGACTGTATGACACAAAAAAGGAGGTAATAACAGCAGAGGCGTCAGATTCAGGCGGAAATGAAAAGCAAGAGAAATGGAAAAATAAAATGAGGAAAAACAATATGTATGCACATGTACAGTACAGCACATATACATGTTTATGTATAAATATACAGGCCTGTGTAAAATATACAGCATCATATAGTATGTGTTTTTTATTACATCTCTGAGTCTGAAGTTGACTCCTTTTTGAAAAATGTATGATAATGTGTTTTTGTTGTTTTGTGTTCAGCAGCTGGAGACGCCAGCGCCAACATCTCTGTGCGCTGCAGTGACCCGAACATCATCTGTCAGACGAGGATGCTGGTGAGAGGATGAATTGTCTCATATGTTCTCATAAGCCTCACTGATATTAGCAGGGGATTAATTGCTGATCAGGAGGAGGGGAGGGACTTTATTCCGGCTCCCCTCTGTCATGAGTTACAAACTGTTTTTATGCAGACAAGACCTCGTTTGCTTTGAAATAACTAATGTGTGGGCTTCTGTTACTGCTGCTCTCCCTTTATTTTTTGCCTCTCTCCCCTATTTAACATGGCTCTGCCTTCTCCTCGCTCTCTGCCCAGGTGCCAGGGGAGCCTCAGGATGTGTACTTGAAAGTACCAGGGAGTCCCAGCCCGCACATCAAAATGTTCTTTGTGATGGTTTTCACGTATGTATTATTTACTGAACAGGGGCGCCGCACACACACTTAGGCACACACACACACACAGATTAGCCTGAAGAAGCCATCTATTTTGGACTAATTAAATTGTTCGCACAGGCTTGAATTAATTAACTAATCAGATGGAGGTTTGGTGGTTTGACTGCCTGAAGTTACAGAACTCTTCCTCTCGTCTCCCAGATCTCCATCTGGATTATGAGTGGATTCGTTAATATGTGGGACCAATGTTTGCCTCATTAAATGTCAGGGATTTATAGTTCAACTCTGATGTGAAGTGATGATGAAGTTTCGAGCTGGAGCCACACGACTAAAACTCTGGGTTGCACAAAAGCAGAAATAACGAGACACATTCTTTACATCGGAATTATAAAGGTTAGTTTTCACAAGGGTTCACTTTATGAGTTTCACTAATCAAACCATCTTTCCACTCTCACAGTCAGATAAGAGACAATTAATCAGATAACAAATTAATCAGTTTGTTTAAAAAACTGAGAAAGACGAGACAGAAGAAGTTCTCTGAGAAACAAACCTGCACTTTAATTCAAGTTCTATTTTCCTTTGAGCCTCATTTACTGGAACTACAGACGTGATGAGGCTCAGACAGGCTCGATCTCTGTGATTAGTCAGTGTTAAAATAGTCTCTAACAGTTTACGCAGTAACTCACAATAAATAATAGGAATATTAAATGATGCTGAAGCACAAACACAATTATTTCTGTTTGTGAAATGTCAAATTATTATCGTTGTGTAAACACTAGAACTTATAATGATGATAATGAATGAAGCTCAGTGAGGTTGGTTAAATTACAGTGCAGCAGAGCGATGACATCGTGCTTACACGTGTGGACACTGAGTTTATTTTTCTGCTCGATTAGTTTGTGTTAATTTAAGAAAACACAGTCTTATTAACAGTGAGCCGTGTGAGTGTAATATAAATTAAGATAATACGGGATTAGTTAAAACTAGTTTTAGACATGCCACTTCTACAGGGCCAGAAAATTGGCTTATGCTGCAGGACTAATTAATATTTTACTTTATTGATGCAAATCCCCAAACAAATTAGCAGGTAGCCCGGGGCGGTGCCTGTCTTCACCTACATGATGATGCTGCTGCTCTTCAACAACAGAATGTTGGTGAGATATTAGCGGAAGACCTGAGGCCATTCAGTATGGACATTTGGACGATGTGAAGACTTAACAATGCTGCACCCTTCTTCAAAAACACGCATCACTCAAAGCTTAGACCAAAGTTCCCAGAATGCTCCACGATTGCTGTTGTCACGGAGCCAGCCCAAGCGGGCGACGGCATCTCCTCAGTCTTCACACTTCCAGACTCAGACCCCTGAGACTCAGTCCCCTTTAATTTCAACAGTGATGATGGTGTCTCTGCCTCGTTCGCTTGCAGTAATTGTTCCTGACGCTGGTGTTTCTCCTGCAGTGATGAGTGGATGGCGGCTCCCTCCCAGATCTGGCAGATTTACGTGCACTTCCTGGAGCGTGTTGACATCAGCTGTGTGACTGGACAGCGGACGTGTCAATCCCTGGTGCTGAGGGGAAAGCAGGCGGACCGCAAGGTCAAATGTTTCTCCTCACATCCCAAAGAGATTCAGGTACACAGCCTTATAGATAATAAGTCAGTTAACTCTAGCATGTAACTGTGTAGATATTGACCAATCCGAGTCAGTCATTCTATAAATATGTCGGACAGTCAAGTGGCTGTAGTCAAAGCTCTGATCTCGTCTGTGCCATAACAAGTGGAGGAGAAAATTTGTTTTTAAGACAAATGGAGAGAGTGAAGTGTGAAGTGCAGGAGGAATGACATGGACTGCTGCTCTTTTGGATGGCAGCTGCTCAGTAATTGGCCGAGCACCACGCTGCTTCCAGACTGGACCGACTGTCAGATTCATCCTTAAGGACTTTTTTTTTTAACTGAAAGCTTCATTTATGCTCAACAGGCAGCTTGGGTCGTTTGGATTTGATTTAAGACCCATGAACAACTCACGTATTGATTCTCTGTTTGATACTTTATGACGACCAGAGACCCTGGAGTGACAGAGTTCACAGGACTGTAGTTACCGACATGACTCCTCCGATTAAGAGTGTGGAGAACTTCAGCACTGGATCCATTCACTTCTACATCTGCAGTCCACTGTTGTCATGGTGCAGTTGCTGCTCTCCTCAGCTCCTCTCTGTGGGAACTCTTCAGATCATGACCTTATTCAGTATTGTGATCTGGCGCTATACAGATAAAGCTGACAATTGAAACAGAACTGCTTCTCTGGTCTGATTCAGACCTGCATTAACCTGTGTCGTCAGTGACTGATCAGCTCAAAGCATGTCAGTCCACAACTGCTTTAGAATGTTGACATGATTGGGTCTTGGTTGTGATATATTTTCAATGCATTGTGGTCTTGTTTGCGGTCGACTGTATGTGGACTGGCTCAGAGGTTCTCCAGCTTCCTCCGACAGTCCAAAGATCTGTAGTCTCATTTATAAAACTGTGTAGGATCCTTACTAGAAGTGTATGTACGCCCGAAAGCCAAAGTTTACATGTGCCAAAAAATAGCAAACACCCCTTTATAAATCACAGAGTGCCTACGGCGTCAATGGCACAGAGTGCACAGTGGCGTGGTTTCAGTGCGCTGCCCTCTCAAATGCTCCAACCAAGAGCACAGTTGTAGTGACTCTGAAACCAGTTATCAACCAGTCACCCTCATGGGCCAGAAAGTCATAGTACAATATTGATTTTGAATTTTTCAGTTGGATTCTAAGAAGATGTTTCTGAAACAACTACTCAGTCCAATGCAAAATAACACAGTTAAATTAAATCGTTCTGATACCATGGAGCTACGCATGATACGTGTTGAAATGAATGTGTGAAGGGCGATAATAAAAACATAATCGTTCTTCTGCTACGCTACATTTCTTCAATCTGACTTCAGTTCACCACCACATCGTCTGGGTCGCCTATTCTCCTTTTCCTCCAAACCATGTGTACGCATGGGTCAGAGTTGACTTCCTGTAGAGGTGTGCACCCGTCAAGTTTGTTTTTTATAGATCACAACCTTTGTGTGGAAACTGACGTACACCACTTTCAGGCCCTGTTTTGTGCATGCGCCACGTTTATAAATGAGGACCCTGCACTGCAGGTTAAATGATGACTCTAAATTGCCCGTCGGTGTTAATGTGAGTGTGTGAGGTTGCATGTGTGTCAGCCCTGTGATAGATTGGAGACTTGTCCAGGTGCACCCTGGGAACAAAAGTTTCACACCAAATAGAGAATCACAAACAGCTTCACTCATAAATCTCATAGGTTTTTGGTTTTTTTTTTTTTTGCTTTAGTCCTACCATACTTTTTTCACTATTAGCAATTTTCAAACTGTAAAATGATTTTATGCAAATTGTTCCCTGAGCAGCAGGAAACAATGGATCAGCCTCTTTTGTAATAACTCCAGGTTAAGATTCAAGTCATTATCATGAGTGTACAAATGCGGATTGACAGAATAATGGGTCTTTTCATTTGTCACTTCATTTCTTTTTATTAGCTTCACCCATTACTTCACGCAATCATGTCAGATCATGTCGGGACGCAATTTGACACAATCCCGAAGAAAAATTAGCTGCGGCTCTGTGCACCCTGAACATCTGAGAGCATGTTTCAGCAGCGTCACCCTGCTCTCCATCTTTAATAGACGGTTTCTTATTCAGAGCTGGATTCAGCTCCTCAGCCAGAGCTGCAGTAAAAAGGAATAAATAAAAGGAATAAAAGGAATAAAAGTGACGGCGTGTCAGAGCCACAGTGCACCATCCTGTTTGACCCCAACCAGTACGTCCTGAAGGAAAAAGGCGGTGGCTGGAGAAGTGGCAGATGTATTTTTAAAAGGTTTCACCGTGCGCGTCGCAGCCTCTTTGATCTGACTCTCGGCAGGTTCGCTCGCTGTGGAAGCATCGGAGGAGTCTTATAAAACAGGATAAAGCTCACCGCCAGAGAATTGCTTTGCTTTTCTCAACAGATTAAAAAGGAGCTGCACAGTAAATCTCATTCTTACATTCCTCCGTCGCTCTGTCGCTCTTCTGCCTCTTTTTGCTCTCAGCTCATTGTCTGCCCCCTCGCTTTGCTTCTTTCACTCTCACCCACTTTCTCCTGTAATCTCTACACCTCCTTTACCTTCCACTGACTTTGTCAAACACCTTCCTCCATTAATTCTTCTTTTCTATAACTTTGTTACCTTTCATAAAATTCACCTCCTCTCTTCCACACTGTGTAACTGCGTCAGTGTCTCTCCTTCCTTTTATTAATTGTCTCTCACTTGATCTCTCACCCACCCCACGTCTCCTCAACCCACTGCCAAACCCAATAAACCTCTACCTCCTCCCTCCCACACCTTCTCTCTGCAGGTGGATCCAGACGGCGTCTTCGTTCTGCCGCCTGCTGCCGTGCAGGAGCTGCAGCTCAAGGTGCAGCCGTGGCGTGCGGGCGGCCGCTTCTTGTACGTGAACGCCGTGGACGTGGAGAACCAGCGGCTGGTCACCGCCTGGCTGCTGTGTCTCAATGTTCACCAGCCTGTGTTGTCCAAGGTGGGACACCTTTCCTTGTTCTTTCTCTGCGGTGGCCCTGGGGGCTCCACTCGCTGTGCCACATGCAAAGACACAAACGTGCTACAAATTCAGAAAACTTCATCACTGGGACAACTCTGACTGCAAAAATTCACAACACAACAGAATTGTTTGACAGAAAAGTGACAGACTTGGCTAAAAGCAAAGGGTAAGCTAACAGTACATATTTTTTAAAGGTTTAAAGTCACATATACAGGTGTACAGGTGAAATTCTTTCTCTGCATTTAACCCAAGGGCAAGCTAACTCCAGATTATATATAATAGATATAGACAATAATGTCAGTCATTTGATAATGACATGATAGAACTCAAAGTCAAGACGCAGTGAGCTAATTTCTGGCACATTTGTGTCTTTGCATGTGTTTTCTTATTTTGCATTGTGTTAAGTTCTTGGGGACACATAGTATGTCCAAATTGCTGTACTGTATAATTGTGTGTGTTTTTTTTAATGAAATCGTCGTCTTCATTGTAAACATTCACAGATCAAACAGCGTGAACTATACATTCACATCTGGGAGGGGTGGGGGGGTCTCCCGGTGCATTGCAGACATGTGCTTCAGTGAACAGTGTTACGTTCAGTCTCTTTCTTCTTTAACTGAAGCTGTCAAATCAATGCAGAAAGTATCAAAGTAGAAAGTAGAATATTTCCCTCTGAGAGGAAAGGGTGGAGAGGGTGGAGGAATAAGAAATAACGCAGTGTTAACTGGGAAAAACTCAAGTACAAATACCTCAAAGTTGTATTTATTGAGTTACAGTATGTACTGTATTTAATTACTCTCCACCACTGCAAATGAAGTAATCACTAGTAGGAAACAACAGGAAGTAAAACAAAAACATGGAAATCTCGACAGAAAAACTCAAAGATAGAAAAACAACTGAAAGAGTTTAATGCTGTTCAGCCACCCAGAGGAAACCGGTGCCACCTGTTGAAGCTAAAACTGCTGGAAAAGTAGCTAATGGTGTATTACACTAATTTACATATCCGTGACACCATCATATAGTATTTGTATTGAACCTACAGGTTTAGGTCTTTAGCATTTGCTTCTCTCTTAGTCTCTGTATTCACACATACAGGACTTTAATCCGGCTGAATTTCCGATAAGTCTGTTTTCATTCACATGTTTTTTCTACTTGTGTTGTCAGAAACCGACTGTCTGAGTCACTGACCTTGAACCTGACTGACAGGTCATCAACAGGGATCACATTAAAACGTGAAATGTGTCCAAATTCAGCTGTGATCAGTGCTCATTCAGTCCCGCTGTTTTTCTGTTCTACGTCACTGAAATAAAGAGTTTGTTACAGGTTTGTATCTGTGTGTGTGTATGTGTGCAGGCATTTGAAGTGTGTGTCCCGATCGGTGGGGGGCGTGGCAGCTCCAGAAAAATTACCTACACCAACCCGTACAGCAGCAGCCGCTCATTCCTGCTGCGCTCCGACCACCCGGACCTGCTGCAGTTCAAAGAGGATAAATTCCAGGTGAGAGTACAGGAAGTCAAATCGTTACTTTGATTTATAGCCAGACGAAAAAAGAGGGCGGTTGTTGCCTCTTCAGTCAGTACAGGTGCTTTCATGGGACTAACGGCCACCTGTCTGTAATGTATTTCATTAACAGGAGCTTTAATATTACAAGTGCTGCTCATCAATGGGAAAAATGATCAAAAATTCTCCTGGAGTCATAAATAATATAGAAAAAAACTGGAAATTGTTGCAACATAACGACAAATGAAATGCTGCATATTGACATTTGTAGTGTTAACTATTAAACCCTCATATTAATCTCACCCTCCTCATTTTTATAGAAAATGAAGCCTGCGTAAATTCATGCAGGACACGGAAGTCGGCAGCCCCAGCTGTAGTCAGCTGACAGCCAGCCCATTAGTCCCTGTCCAATCACATTCATGCTCCTACCATAGGCGGTCTATTTAAATGTAGGCTGTCACACTGATTTCCCCCTCGACACGGCTCTGATCGCTCACGCTGAAACGTTAGAAACGTTGAGTTTTAGCTTTAAGTATCATGGTTTGTATCTGCTGCTGCTTGCCGCCGGTTTGTGACAGGCATTTGAGGGAAGGATTACTGCTCGTGTTCGTGCTCGCCCCGCTGCTGCTTGTGTCGATGCGGACCGGCGGCGGCTGACGTGTCATGGGGTCGCTGCGAAGCTCTCGAACGGAGGACGCCATCTGCGACGACGGCGGGGCTGCTTCTCTCCAGCGGGGCACACCTGGCAGGTGCGCGGCGTCTCAGCTGTTCCATTGATTGACGGCGGCCGGTCCGGTTCTGGGCTGTGGAGGTTCTGTTGCCAGCCATGCTGCCACGCGGTCGGAGCATCACACAAGGAACGGTTTGCTTTATTGTTATTCGCGCTGGGTTTCAACCTCCATAGCAATAATGCAGAATCATATTTGGCATTGGATTATCACAGTTGCAGCTTTCGTTCGTGGGTTTGGGGGGTTCTTTGTCTATTTTCTTATGAGCAATGAGCAAATTAATTAGAGTCTGCAAACTCTAACATGCTGCTTATAAAATAACGCTGTTCTGAGGAGATGGCTGGGATAGTTGCATTTGTTAAAGTCTTGACCTCGTTTGTTGCGCATTCAGAGGTCTGCTTCTGCAGCAGGCGCTGCATCGCACAGGCTCACTAAGGTAGTATGACCTCTTCTGAGTAGCATGCTGCTCTCATTTAGCAATTCAGAGGTGAGAGGGTCAGAGGTCAGCAGCCAGGCCACACATGTCAAGGCACACCCAGATAGAATGACCTTTTTGCGGGATGATTTATAGCCCCAATTAAAACATAATTCAAGGTCTGCAGAGAGCCTCTGCAACACATATTTAGGCACACTCAGGTAGGATGACCTTTCGCGGGATGCATGCTTGCGCCCAATGAAAACATATAATTTAAGGTCTGCAGAAGATCCTCTGTGACACATATGTAGGCACATAAGGTAGCATGACCTCTTCTGGGTTGCATGCTGCACCCGTTTAAAACATAATTTCTGAGGTCTTTAATATTACAATAGGCTGCGTTGGGCTCCATTGTTTTTGGGGGTTTCAATGGGAAAAATGATCAGGGAGCTCCCAAATTCTCGAACTGTATTCCATTTGTGGCTATAAATGGTTTTAATAAATGAATGAAATGAATAAATTCATGCAGGACAAAAACTGTAGTCAGCTGACAAATTGTCCCTGTCCAATCACATTCATGCTCCTAAAGGCGGAGGCTGTCAACTGATCGAACGGCTCTGATGCTGCATTGCTGCGCTGGAAAAGCTTGCCTCCTCCACCCCAGCCTCCACCTTCTCAGTGTCTCAGTGCTTTCTTCCACTCTGGGGGGTTTAAATTGTCTCCCTGGAGCGACATAGCATGCGCTTGTCCATCCAGGGAGCTCCCAGAGTGGAGCTTCAGCGCCAAGCCGAACTGTATTCCATTTGTGGCTATAAATGGTTTTAATCATGACGAGAGTGTTCCTGAATGAAATAAGTTGTACATAATAAACTCAAAAAAAATTCTACCTAATCAAAAACTGCAGTTAAGTTCTAATCATGTAGATGCTCAGAAGGCACAAACTTATTGACACTTAACTCTAAACTTGGAAATTGGAAATGTAGTATTATAAATAATTTTGAAAAACCTCAGAGGAAAAGTTTTCACCACCTTGTTGAGTCAGTGCCACCAAGAATTAAGTCAGTTCTGAAGGTAGAAATGCTCCAACCTGGTGCCAGCAAGGTGTACCTAATAAAGTGGACAGATTCCAGTGCTTTTCATTACTGGAAATCATCACGGCCTCAGGAAACTGAGGTCACTGTTAATGTTGCCACAGTACAGACCAGAGAGCTCTAGATCAATGAGGTGTTTGTGACTTCAGCACCACGGACAGCGTCACAGCTTCATCTGCACAGCTCAGTTTGAAGAGAAAGTTTAAGCTGTTAATAGTGCAACATTTGACAGTTTAAGTAAAACAACCATTTCAGGTGTAGGTGTAAAACTTGGAATGTTTCCTTTAGTCAGTGATTTGACGTCTTGGACTTCCTGTCGTCCTGTCAGATGAGTAAAACGCAGTTATGTCTGTTTCAGCCTCTGGTGTCGACTGTTAAGCTGCGACAAGTGAATGACTTTTGCATTTAGAACAAAACAAAAGTCGTTAGCGCTGTTGTTGTATTGTTGTGTTGTCAGCCTCACTGTATAACAGCTGATTCACTCACATGCAGACATGAAATTAGCCCTCTGCCGTCATTTGATGTTTGATGGCAAAGCAGCATTTTAAAATGAACAAATGAATGAAGGAGGAGCAGCGTATCGGTATCTGCTTCACATAAACTATTAAAGAGTCTTGCTGCAGCCGTCGTCCACGAGACACTGCATCAATTAGACAGAAGGAGGTGGGCAGAGTGAAAAATAGCCCATTGTGATTTTTTTTTCATCTTGTCAGCCAGGCTCCAGGTGTCTCATAAAGAATTTACTGTGCCCACGGCATTAAGCAAATCTGGAGACACCTCTTCTCTTTTCTAACATAACTAACCAACGGCCATGATGGAAGCAGCTGTCAGGAGGGAGGGAGACACACGGATCAATACTGCTTTGCTTTGTTGGGACAATTACAGCATAAATCCCAGAAACTGAACCGTATTTCTGTTTCTGGGCTTTTGAGGAAATACAAGGCGATTGCTCTGCTTTGATTGAAATAGTGTGAGGACTAAAAAAATGACCTCATAAAGATTGTTCACACAGTTTTATTAAGCTCTGTATTTTATATCAGTGAAAGGGAAAAGGCAAAATGCACTGTGCACAGAAAATAACAAAAAGTGAAATGTCAGAATGTAATCATCCTCATGGTCATCATCCTCTGCCTACAGATAGCTCTTATCCAACGAGATTTAATATAATATACTGCATAGTTTTTACTCAGTGATGAAAAACAACCTTCAGTCTTTTAATAATGTTGTAAAATGAATTTTAGCCCCTCAAGCTGCTAGACTTTGAAAAAGTTTGAACATGTCTTTGTGATGTGATTACTTGTCAAACAAACCACAGTGTTGAACAAGATCTGAAACTAATAGAACTCTGACCACAGACGAATCAGGAGGGACCAGCTCCTGATCCTGAAGTTAGATCTGTTTAAGAAAAACAGCAAAGTGCTTTAACATCATTTCAAATCTCTAGTCTAAGGAGGACATTTCGTTGCCATTTGATCACTTTAGTGTTTTTGTGTGCAATGACAAATAAAGAAAGTCTGAAGTTTATTTTGAAGTTGTAGATGTCTCTGAGCAGCAAGTGGTTGTAACATGTTGCGTCTTATATCTAAATGCTTATCAAGACTTTTTTCACCAATAACACCAACATCAATAAAAATCCATGATTCTCAAAACCAAGTTAAAAAACCCAAAGCTGTATTTAAAAAGTCGTAATTATATTGTTCATATTGTATTGAGCACCCAGCTCAGGCTATGAGCAGCTGGCCCACGAGCCCAAAGAGGAGGATGTTTGCGTATAATTGTCTCTTCTGTGTTTCCGTACAACAACCTTTTCTCTGTGACCTGTTGCTCCAACTCCACCTGTTGTTGAACTAATGGTAAATGGTAATCAATCATCTTAAAGAAGTCATCACCCGGAAATCGCAATTTCTATTGTTAAAACATGCATATTGGTGTTTGACCTCAGTTGAAACTTGCCTGAAAAGCTGGAGTTTGAAAGTGGCGCCGTTTTTTCGCTTCGGCTCTTTTTCCGAACAGGAATAGCACACAAGGGTGTGCCTTCCTAAAGCACGAGATTTTGATTCTGCTCCTACGGTGACCTCACCGTGGAGGCTACTTGCCTCTTTCACCACCCAACCCCGCCCCGTCCGCTACCTGAAATCGCCGAAGCGGTACCAGGGGGCTGTTTATGTTTTGGAGTCTGCATGCAGGCTGCTCTGTCCTTCCTCGAATCAATCATTACCAATGCACATCCGGTTGTCGATAAACCGGTACGAAAAATCAGAACAAGCTCAATGTTTGATTAATTTTTTTTTTTTTTTTAATAAGTTTTACGAATTGATCCAAAATAAAAAAAACAATCATCTTAAACACTTGAAAACATTAAGATGGATAAAACAGGTTTGAAACAGAACAGAAGTCATAAGTCCATGTATTTGAGATGATGATCTCATACCTGTGTTTGTGTCGACTGTGCTCAGATTGGTGGAGGGGAGAGTTACACCATCGGACTGAGGTTTGCTCCAAGTCAGAGTCCCGGCTCAGTGGAGATCCTGGTCTACGTCAATGACCTGGAGGAGAAGACGGAGGAGACGTTCTGTGTCAAAGTCAAATACTCATGACCTGTTTGTTTGCTTCAGAGACAGTAAAACTACTTTCTGGAAATGTCAACAATTTGTTTGGAATAAAACAAATAAGCAGGACATGTTTTATTAAGTGTGTTTTATATTTGATAATAGACCAGATTTAATAAATAAACTTTTTTTTTTATCACATGCAGTTTCTTTTGAAGTATTATTTTGTGAATGGTGTACTGTTTTTCTGCTGGCTCAGTGAACTTAAGTGAAATAAGGTCAGGAGAATCAAAGACTAAATGCAAAAATACTCTCTCTAAATAAGCTTCAGCCAAATATAACACTAATTTAGTAAATTATACACTGACGAAAGTAGAAACTAAACTTGAAAGTGCTTTTAAGCACAAAAATGAAAATTTGGTTGCAAGGAAGAAAAGATGATAATCATGATTCTCTTCTCAGCATCTAGACTGAATCTCGGCAGTGATTCGTCCTCTGCCTGAATGTCCAACAAATGTCTGTCTGATGGTTCGTCCTCGACCGGCAGTAGGAGGACCAGAGGTGAAAGTAATAACATTTTATCGACTTTAATTACCCACCAAACCCACTCGAACGCCACTCGATGGTTGAGTTTTAATCTAAAACAAGTCAGGGGTCCGCTCCCCCTGTCCCCTCACCTCCCCAAACAACTAATCCTCATCACCGGCATTATTAGAAACAGTGTCGTAATGAGGTGTGATTTTCCAGCAAGCCACCACTTCTCTTCAGATCGCCCTCATTAACACCAGCATCCTCTTAAACCCTCCATCCTCTCCTCCCTGCTCGCTCTGCTGCACCTCCCTCCATCTCAGAGAGAGGAAGAGAGAAGGCCATGCACATTGTGTTATGTAACACAGAGTTACACAACCCCCCCCCTTCTCCCCCTCCCACCACCACCTCCCCCCACACCCACACTGCTTCCCTCCTCCTCTGCTCTTTCCCTCATTAGAATGCAGGCTGCAAAATAAGCTTCAGCACAGCAGCCGAGGCTAATAAAAAACAGCAGATCTCAACTGAGCCGGATGCTCTTCAACTTTACCTCCTCACATCTCGTCTGAAGCAGGAGACTCGTTGTCTCCTATGTTTTGTGTTAATGTGTTAACAGCTCACAGGAACACACACATTAAAGCTGGGTTCAGTTCATAATCAGCTCCTTGTAGCCTTTGACTTCCAGGCTCTTTATGCTAAAAGATGCTGAGCTACTTACAAAGGGACAGTTCTGTGTCCTTTCTAGACGCACCGCTATGTATGAATGTTGCTGCTGTGCACGCTGGGCCTGACGTCATCTCTCTCTCTGGCCTGACTACTGAAATTTCAATAGGCTGCCATTTTTCCAAGAGGGCTAATATTACTAGCATAGGAAATGTCAGTGATGTTTTAAGAACTTAATCATAAATGACTGAGAGGGCATCAGACTTTAAATTTAAAGTGAACTAAATTTGACCTCATATGTTAAAATTTATAATTCAACAGAAGGATCATTTGTATGGAAAAATTGTGATTATTGTGTGTTTTCATAGTCTGTTGAGTAGGCTGCTTCCAGTTAATTTTGTATTTTGTGTTGTGTGTCTCTTGCTTGTCTCTTCCACCCTTTTTGTGACATTTTGTGATTGTCTCACCTGTGTCTTGTTATCCCCGCCGCTTTTGTGTATATAAACCCATGACTTCTTCCTCACTTATCAGTAGTGTTTCATTTGTGTCACAGCTTCCTGTGTTATTACCAGACTTTTTGTTTGCCCTTTTGGCATTTGAGTCCTAGTCCGTAACTGAGTTGTTGTGTCAGCTACAGTATCTTTGAAATGGGGGCCATCTTGCATTTTTCTGTGTGGGACTTGCATCCACACTGAAATTTGTTATCTGTTGAGCTTTATGTGTTTCCAAAGTTAAAATATTTTTGGAGGACTGGTTGTGTTCACACAGAATATTTTAACTTACTGGCACTAAACCTCAACGGACAACCTGACAACCCTGACAATCCTGACAGTTCTCCTTTTCACTCCATTAATTATTTTTCATGCTTGCTGGTTTGTCTTTGTAATTGGTTTGTCCTCTTTCTTGTTTCCTGCCGCCACCCGTCTGTGGCAACAACAAAGATGTACAGTAGTTTTTTCACCAACATTATGTGCATCAGTGAAAATTAGATTTCAATTCAAGAAAGCAAGAGTTTGGAGGTAAAAGTTGCTTCCAGAATCTAACTGAGTTAACCTGCAATCATTCTTGCACACTGTAAGTTTTCTGGCCAGTTTTCAGAAGATATTTTTCATGGGCGTTGCTAAGTAGCTACCAAACTGTGTCATGATTGTTTCTCCAACCAGAGAAACAGTCTGAGACATGCCTCAGGTTAGCGTTAGCATGTGTGAGCAGTTGTGCACAGAATTGGGGCTGGGACTCCGTACAGTTTATTGTGAGAGGATGTGTTCGGTTTTTGTGGCCAGGAGACGAGATAGAAAAATTATTGATATAACAGATCCGAAACCTCTAAAACCCACCACCAGTGAAATTTTGTTTTACTGTCTGCATAGCTTGTTCCCCGTGTGTGTTTGGGTGGAGAGTGAATAGCAGTCATGTTTCCATGCGTCACCACCTCTGTGGAAAAAGAGGAAGCTTTCCTGTCAGCCTCCATCCGCAATTTGAGCAGAAATAACACACAGCATCTCTGGTTGGGGAGGTTTTTTGTTTTCTGTTGCTGCTTTTCTTTGTGATTCAGCATGGGCTGCTGAGGCAGGTGTGTTTGGAGTTTTTTGTGTGTGTGTGTGTGTTTTTAAATTGTGGTTGTTGCTGTTATAATACCTTGATCCTGGTTGGAGCAGCAGCTCTTAGTGTGAGCTGCATGCTCGTTCTCACAGTGAGGGACAGAGCAGCGCTGACAACTTATTAGCGCTGCCAGTCCAGTTGTTGTCGGTTCCTCCTGAAGGAGCACAGACACCCGCCACAACAGCTCGCACTGTCTGCTCACCTTGTTAGTGTGCTAAGATGAGTCCTGTCTGGCTGCCCAGCGGAGAAGCTGCCTTGATATTTTGCCGGGTGGAAGGATGCCTGTTATTGCCCTGATTTGGTGAAAAACCAGGCCTGCACACAGGGGGTGCATGTCTGAGTGTTCGCCTGGTCTTTGTGTGTATGTGTATCTGCCTGTCCTGAGCTGTGTGAGTGGGTGCATCTATGTGAGAGCACACAGCGACGCAGGTATCAAAGAGCTTTGTAACCGGAGGAATATGCAACCTAGCAACCAGCCCTCCTCCTCATGTTCACCGCTGGCCTGGATCAGCTCTCTCGCAGCGGAGGGAAGAGAAAGAGAGAGAGCTCCTGTGGATAATTGCAATCTACTCCAAGCTGCAGACCATCAAACCAGAGAGAACAAGCACACAACACAGGAGTCGGATTTTTCTGGAGAAATGCAAAATAAATGAAAGAGGAAATTCACATCTTGCCACGCCCGATCAGTGATGCCATAGCCAGCAAAGGCAAAGCACCTGCTATAAGATTGGGGAGTGGTGGGGCGGTGTTTGGCTCAGTTGGCCAGTTTAGCCCCATGTGTTGAGGCTATAGTCCTCACTGCAGGCGGCCCCGCTTCGAATCCGGCGTCGGACGGCCATGTCCTGCATGTCATTCCCCCCGTCTCTGCCTCCCATTTCCTGTCACACTCACAACTGCCAAAAAATATACTTAAAAAAAAAAGTGTGGCCAGTGGCGATTCAGCAGCAACATGCTCGTGGATTTTAACCCAGAGGTTTGAACTGACAGGATGAAGAAGGTACTGTAACATAAATGAGAGGAGGAGCAGCTGTCTGGTTTTATCTCAGGGTTGGAGCGACCTGGATCAGATTAGACGTGAAGTGTGTAAAGGAGCCTCTTAACAAATTGAAATTCAATTACCTTGTTACTGGGCCCCGCCCCCTCCCCTCGAGCCAAGTCACCACTGTCGATGTTTCACTGAGGGAGCATCACTGTTCCCCTTCTGTTGCAAACACACACATCCACTGTGAAGACAGATCTCAGTAGATGGCAGCGTTACACACACAGTCAGCTGTCAGTGCTGCTCTCGACACTGTGCCTCTGCACTGAGCCAGGAGGAAATAAAAGACATGGATCTGAATTGAGTTTGAGTCAATACCTTTATTGTCATTACACAGTGCGCAATGAAATAACGTGTCTCCAGTGGAGCTTGCAGCAGCATAACTGTGCAGGCAATCTAAATCATTACAATCTAAACTTAAAAGCAAAATTACGGCAAGTGGATGTCTTCAAATTTAGTGCATATAAGTAACTGTGTATTAGTGCACGTACAGGATGCCACAAGTTCTCATAAGGCACAGATAACCAATAGTAGTAGCAAGGAATTAATTTGATGATTTCTCCACAGAAACATCAGCCAGGCTTTTCAGTGCTGAATGTAGTATGTTGTTTAAAAAATAAATGCCAGAAATATCAAACTCTATTTAATTGCTATGAAGAAATAGCAAAATTGCTCTTAAAGGTCATCACAAGACAAATTATAAACTCTGAAACTAATCATCAGGCTTCACATGATTTGCACAGGAAAGGATAAACTTCAGCTGAGTCTGAGGATCTCATCTGAATTAATGAGAAAAACCTGGGTCCTTTAGCCCCACCCACCACCTGTTGGCAGAGAGCATCAAGAGGAAACATCAGAAAGACTCAGGCACATGTTTGAACCTCAGTCGGACCCAGAGGAGGAGGAGGAGTCTGTTGAGACCAGCAGACGAAGCCGCCTGGTTACTCTCATTTATTTGTTTGTTGTGTATCAGCTCGTATTTGCCAGTGGCTGTTTGATACAATGTTAGCATTTGTGCTCATGTGTACTCTCACTCTGTTACTGATAAGATTTAAGATGTTTAGCTCCCCCCAATGCCCCGACAGTTTGACAGGATTGGTTCCTCAGGTCTGTGACATATGAATCCCTGACCCTGTGAATCTGTGTTTACAAGACTGTCATTGATTCAAGATGGAAAGATCATCAGGAGACTACACTCGTTGTCTTCATCAGTGGGGGTCTGCCGTGGATGATGCTCCATGTGGCTGTGTTGCTACTGTTTCCTCCTTTCCCCCTCTCTTCCTCCAGTTCAGTGGTTTCATGGACAGAATGAAAAGCTTGTTTCTTTTTAGTTTGCAGAGAAGTTTCCTAACTGTTGTGTGGGTTCAGAGACATCTCTCTCTCTCTCTCTCTCCCTCTAGTGCACCCATATACCTGAGGAAAATCATCAAAACCTTTGCAGTGGCAACAGCTACAAACAGACATTATTTAAACCTCACACATACACTGTTAAGTGTGTGTGAGGTTTAAATGTCTGTGTGTAGCTGTTGAGGTTGAGGTTCCTGTCACTATGCCTCCAATTGATCATGTGCCCTGGCTACTTGGCCAAGGGGATGTCCAAGGGCGTGTGACTCTTACCCAGGAGGTGTGGGTTCAATCCCCGCCCAGGCCCTCTTCACTTTGCCACATTCATATTTATGGCTCTTTATACAATACGTTTCCTCCATATGTACGCTGCTAAAGTCATCAGTGCTCATTGCGGCTAATTTGACATATAGATGGGGATAAATGCCTGTTATAATGTTACAGTGGTTTCCAGAAGACAGATCATCCTATAAATGGGTCAGTGGTTCACAATGGTAACAGCTACAAATGCTTTCTGTCACAAGTGACCTGCTCTAAGTGTCCTTGAACAATTTGTCAGCCAGTGTTGCTCCCTTGCTGTTAATTATGTTGAACACGTGTCAGCTATGCCCAAACTGAAAATGTAAATAAGCTGAAATCAAGAAAGCAAGAGAGCAGCAGCTGCTACAGTGGTAGGGCAGGATAAAAACTTTTCTGAAATACATTTATTTAATTTTCTTTTTCTTTTTTTTGCACTCTGATTTAGAAACCCTGAGAAATTTTTCACTTCAACAGTTTGCTTTATATACTGGTAATACACTGAGTTCATGTGGGTTTATGGGATAATAAAGCAAAGATATATTGAGGGCCACTGCCCCTCTAAAGATTTTATGACAGAAGTGGCTACACAACGTGAATGACGATGTGAAATCGAGGACTGTGTGATTATATTTTCTAGTTTGTATGCATGTCCTGACTGCAGAGATTTAAATACATATATTTTATGCATCTCGGAATGGGACCACCACAGTGTGCTGCACTGCAGCAGCACCGGCCAGTCAGTAGCTACATCAGAAAGGTAGAAAGAGAATTATAGATTCTGGAGATATTTCTGAGATGAAAATAAACTCGTAGGGATATTGCTTTCAGGAGCTTGTTAAATCAGAAGTCTGGATCAAAGGTAACTCTGAGAATTCGACTCATTGCTTTTTCATAATTGTACAGCAATGGATGTTCAGTGAGAGGAGATGAGTGGATTCCCGACTGAAAATTTCAGCTAAAATTTTTTGGGGAATTAATATTCTTGTCAACTTTAAGGCATTTTTGATGATACATAGCGTGAGAGTGATCTTTCTTTTAAAGGCCTTCAAGTGTGTATTTGAGTCAAAGAGCAATAAGTGATGATTTACCACTGAAAAACTCAGGGGCCTGATGAACACCACCGAGGTGTCTGGTTATAAAAGCCTCCTGAACGGGTTACATTTCTGATGCTGGTCCAAGTTAGAATATGAGGAAGGAGACGTGTCTGATTAGTCTTAATGGAAACACTGCTGTAGAAGCCAAATCCAGTAATTACCACCACAAATCCACAGTAGTGCTGATGGAAGCATCAACTTTGCTGTTGGAGGGGTTCACAAACTTCTTGCCTAGTTGAGTCTCACCAGTTAAAACCATGTGCTGTTAGAGTTAGGGTTAGGGTTAATGCACTAATGATCATGGACTTGTTATTTGACAAGGCTGAATTCTGTTAGATGCTCTGTGAGACACATAGGGAGTCACAAAGGGGCTTTGAGCTATGCTTATACTATTACTACTATTACTTTGCTGGCATGGTGACACATTAACCATGTTCCCAATGAGTTTAGTGTGTGACCATGCAAATATCATCATAGCAGTCATTAGCTTAACAGATTCATCTGCATTTTATTGTTTGACAGTTAAAGTTACACAGCAAGTTTGCTAAGATCAACTAACATTAGTCACCATAGGTCTAACTGGTCATTGCAGGCGTTGAATAAATCATGCTTTATTTTATTTACTGTTTGAACTTACCTTTTTCATATATCTAAAATGGTGTCCCTTAAGGGTAATACCAGTGGACCATTTATATTTCTTTTTCATTAGAGAAGATGACATCTGCCAGACAGGGGCAATGCTTTACTGTTTTATTCAGCAGCTGATAGATTAAAGAACATGAATATATCTGAAAGACTTGGTGGGTTTTCAACACTAATGGAGAATTAATATGCACAGAGGCATCTTCATTTTTTATATGCAGCCCATTTTCAATTAGGAAGGTCAAGGTAATTGAATTACAAGCAGCAGTGCATTCTGGAGGTTGGTAACCTTATTTCCAAACCTCAAAATGAGGACTATTAAATGTACTGCACAAACACGTGTATGATGTATTGTGCACACATGTGCATGTACCATAGGTGTTTTCATCAGAATAGGGGACAATGGTCTCAGTGCTTAGTGAGTGCACCTTACAAAAGAAGGTGTAATCCAGAGCTCTTTAAAAGACCGACTGTGTCTTTGATATTTGCATACAGTATTGTCGGAGATGTGACCAGTGGAGCCCATTATGCTGCCTATATGACTCATATGTAGGCTAGCAACAGCCTGACTGATATAATGATTGACTGACACAGGGACCAATCATCTGCTGTTTACTTTTTTATTTCATGTTCCATTTTGTCCTTGATAATATTATAATCATTATTTTGACTCGTCATTAAAACCAGCCTCCAATTTTGTGTTTTCGGGTATTTGCTGGGAATTGGGGTGCCCAGCATGAAACCGCCTGGTCTCTGTTTTCTGGAGGTGACTCACAGGGGTGCTCTGACCGAGTTTGCTTGCCATCAAATTGAAATAAAATGGATTGATGCAGGAAGGTGAATTCAATCTGATGCAGCTCCCAACTGCTCCAACGGTAGAGGGGATTTAAATTACTTAAGTGTTAGCCTGTTATGAATTTTAAATGGGAAATCATGTCCCATTATCTAGATTTAATCAAGTCTCTTTGAAAATCAGTCACTGGATTTCTGGTTTAATATACTAACTGTTCGAAAGGAGAGAGAGAGGGGAAATGAAATATGGAGTAGTGACTGGGCGTCACACTGCACTTTCCGTCTGTCAGCAGAATGGCCCTGGCATAATTAGGAAAAGCACCACAATGGGAGCAGGGAGCACTGTCTTCAAAGCCACAGCTCTACCCTTGGATTTTTTTCTCTTTGACTTCACACACTCAGACCTATTGGTGAACTATGTGCTTTGCTTCTTAACCACTGCACATCAGAGAGAGCAGCCACTTAGCAAGGCTGGGGATGTACAGAAACATTATCAGCCACATCAGAGACATTACAAAGCTGCCTCTCGCCTCATACCATGTCCTCTTCCATTTACATACATTGCACTTAAAGTCAAAGTAGCATGTATCAGACACGCTGATTATCTTGGGACTATCTGTCAGCACACTCCTATCCAGATTCCCCATGATTGATTTTAATCAGAAAATTCATTTTAACCTAATGAGATTAGTCCGGGAGACAAAATCTAAATTGCAGTTATTAACCTATAGCTTCAATGTTGATTACAAAGCGCAGTCCTATTGACCTGAGAGCACCACTGCAGAAATAGGTAAATATTCATGAGTGAGCAGCAGGTCTCTGGGAGATAAATCGCCCATGTGTCCACCTTATCAAGTGAGGGGTCAGAGCTCACGTAATTTCTCGCAGCAGAGCGGAAGCAGTTCAAAACCTTTCCATGAAATCCCATCCACAATGGAAACCTCTCTCCCTGCATTATTTCCTATTTCCTTCTGTCAGCATGGACTCATTGAGGAAAAAAAAAACAGGTCACTGGTGATCAATGGTGCACATGAACACGCTCATGTGACCACAAGAAGGTGGCTCCAAGAAGCTGCCAAAAACATCAGAAGAAGAAAAAAAGGCTGCATGCCAATTGAAATTGTACTGTAGCACATCTGTCAGCTGGCGGTGGAGTCTGGAGGATGTTTCATGTGTTTTCAAATGCTGCATAATTTGGTTCATGCAGGTGAAATAAAATGAATTACATGTACAGTTTTACCTTGCCTCTTTGTTCGATCTGCATAAGAATAAATGTAAAAATATAGTTGAAATACATTTTTAAAACCAATTTGTTCTAACTTGTCCTACTCATTTAAAGGTCCAGTGTGTAATACAGTAATTGTCAAGGTTTATTGGCAAAATCTGAATACTACCCATGAATATATTTGTTTAAGTGTATAATCTCTATAAAATAAAATTTGTTTGGGTTTTCATAGCCTTATAATTATTCTTTTATATATACATATAGCAAGGGTCTTGCTTTAGAGTGTCACCATCTTGTGCCACCATGTTTGTACGGCAGCATGAATGGAAACTCTAGGCCAGCCAGAGAGCACGTTTCGCAAGTTTTGCGTTAATAAATAAACCAACGAAGAAGAAGGAGGAAGGAAAAAAGAAGGAGCAAGAAACAGCAGACATATCGTTGTAAGTTTTTTTGTCCTGTCACTTTGCCGACGGGAGGGGTGAGTCGAAGATACAACATGAACTGTTCTTTTGGAACAGTGAACTTGTGAACTTATGACTTATCAATGTGAAATAGTTTGTCAGAAGTTCCAGTGTGTTTGTTGACATCTGATTCCCTTGTTTGTGTCTCTGTCACTCCCTTCCTTTTTCTGTTTCCCCACCGTTTTGTGATTGTCTAATTAGTCTCACCTGTGTCTCGTTCTCTCACCCTTTGTGTACAGTATATAAGCCTGTGACTCCTTCTGTCCTACAGCAGTATTGTGTTACATTTGTGTTAGCCTACAACTTATGCTCTTCTCAGCCAGTCTTTGTCAGCCTGGTGTTTTATTCTTTACTGCCTTTTCTATGAGCTAGTTAGTTTGTTTACTATACCATGTACCATACCTGGGGCTTACATGAAATAGGTTCAATATACCCAGGGTATCTTTCTGTTACTGGGTTCACTTGACTGAATACAGTAATCAGTCACACAACAGTGGTTATCAACTCTGTAAACCAATCAAGGGTTTCCCTGTCTAGGAATGAGTGCGCTCACATGAAACGGGCAAAGTTTGCAGCGTCTGACCAATCACAGACATGGACACGTCTGACAGCAGTTGCAGAAGCAGAGCAGAGTGTTTCACTAACAAGGAGCAGACAATGATTCTGCAGCAACATGAAGAACTGAAGATCAAATCCAGACAGAAAGAAAGTCTCTGCAGAGATTTCCTGACTGTGTAAATGCATAAATTCACAAGATTAAAATTAAATATAATCACTCCATCATTGTGGGATGGCTCACATTTGTGCATTCCTCTAAACTGGCCTGTTGCTCACATCTAATTTTGTGGTGTGTATGTGATGCAGAGAGTTAGTGGAAGAGTGAGCACACAACACGGTGTGTCACTGGACACATACAGTGATCAGCTGACAGAGGTTTGTCAGTGAGAGTAGTACGGAAAACCGAGAGTTAACCATGAAGTTACCTCGAAAAGCTCAAATCCAGCAGTTTTACACAAACCCTTTGTCTTGAATCTTGTGTTTGAGTCCTAGTCATGTCAACCCAGTTGTGTGAACCAAAAAAGTCATAAGTCATGTAGGAGCTTCACATGCCAAGAACAGTCATCTGGCCAAACACTTGTCACATGCACCTGAGTGATAATTCTGCTTTGACACTGAGAGATTCATCTGCAGGGCAACTCATTCCACAAAGGGCAGGGTTTTGTTCCACCCAAGCAGCAGCTCACCACTCCTGACTCATTTAATCAACTGATCTAAGTCGTCAGACAGTTGATTAGTCAAACCGTGTGCTCTTGATTGGGACAAAAACCTGCAGCCACAGTGGCCCTTTGGAGAGACGCCCAGCATCCCTGATCTACATTCTTGTGATCATCTCAAGTTGATGGAAGAAACTCAGAACTGTGGACATTGTTTTCATTGCAAAATTAAGCTGACGAGTTATTCACCACTGCAAATAATTCATAAGTTAAGATATGGCTAACTATGGCTAAAAACACAATTGATACGCAACCAAGATACGCAATCAAACCAACCTATGGAAAGGTTGTGGAGCAGTTATTGTTTTGTTTGGTTAAAGCACAAAAATTACATAATTAATATGCGTGCATAATTAATGTTGTAAATATGAATCAAGCATATGCGTTATTTTGTTATATTGTGTTTACAATAACAGTGGGCAAGCTAGTAAAGCTTGTGAGATGTCTCAACATCTTCTGCTGACCCGTCGGTCCACCCTCTTTACCATACGTCACCTGGCTTCCTCCCTCACTGCTGTCATAACTAGCGTGGCCACTAGAGCTCCCCCAGCAGTAAAATCTGTATCGTAATCAGCCTCTCACAGATGACATGTGGGATTGATGTGAATCACAGCTTTATTGTTTCCAATGCCTCTACTGCAGCCGTCAGCAAAATAAAAAGCTGCTCATAAATCGACTGTGTGCTTCCTGCCCAGCTCTAAACAGCACCCTGCAGCTAACTGGTGAATATAGTGAAGTGAAGCATTGTTTTGCAGCTAAATTTAGCAGCAAAATGCCCAATTATATCTCTCAGGAGTTGGAGAAGAACAAAACAGAGCTGGAAGGAGAGGGTGTATTGGACACAGTGTGTAGCCAAACACACGGCTCCAAATAAACATTCATGCTCTCTATGTTGGATTTGTTCTGTAAATACACAAACCTGCCTGCCTGCCGACATATTTGCCAACATGTCTGTGACACTCATGTCTTTAGGTTTCCAACAAAAACAAAGAAGCAGGTTTAATTAAGGACTCCAAATATTATTCCTGGTCATTCTGGGAGCATCTCTAAATAATGAGCTAGATGATTTTCACAGATTTAATGACTCGCTTAATAACAATTTTGTGAAGGGCGGGGCGTGAGGTATTCACACCTACTGCTCTTCCACTGTAGCAGCTTAACCAGCCCTGACCTGTTACTGCCCAGAGACTGAGCTTGAAGATTCTCTGTGCACATCTGTTGGACCTGCTGCTTAATCTTGTTGTGCTGTTAAGTGCATAAATGAAGTCAGCAGGTGTGAAAGAGGCAGCCTTGGTATCATTGATTTTCCTTGAAGTTTATGTTAACGTGCGGTAGAATAACAACTAAATCCCAAAGTCAGTGCAAACCAACTGAGAGGCTGCATCCAGCACACTGAGCTGCTTTGTGATGTTTTGTCTATTTTTGTTCTGTTTTTTTTTCTTCACATTATTGTGCATCATTCTTCTGAATTATATATTTTTTTATTTAGAACTAAACTTTTTGATCTTCTGTCTTGCTAATGGACTCTTACACACCTCACATGACAAATATGCATCTTATACATAAGTAACTAGTTCATGTCTATTGCACTCAGGCTTTCTGCTGTATCATACAGCCTAAACTTTATCTGAATGTGTCTGCCATTCTTAAAATATTACAGGCTTTACCATTGTTAATTGTTTTTTCTTTATTTGTTCAGTTTGTCTTTCATCCAATGTTTTCTCTGTTGTGTATTTGTGTGTTATTAATGTCTGTGTCTTTAAATTGATGCCTGGGGACAAATAAAGTTTACTGAATTTAATTGAATTTAGTTTGTGTTGTCTGTCTGTTACACCATTTGCTGACTCTAAGTTCCTCTGGGTGGCAACAACACTGTCAGCAGCCCTGAAAACACCTCAAAATGCATCACCTCACCCTAAGAGCAAACATGTGCTACCTGTTCTCACATTGTATTGTATTGTATTTCCAGGATTTTCTCTTCATTTGGAAACCAATGAAAGAAAAACAGAATTTTGGAGACAACTTAAACACAAGACTAAGAGTCTCTCTCCTCATCTTCTTTATTTTGTTTTTTTTATTTCTGCAGAGTTGCGTGAGGTTTTCAGGACAAGTCAAGACTAGGAAAGTTCATATCGTTGAACCAGTGGTGAAGTGTGGATGCTACAGGACAAAGCAAAGCAAATAGTCTAATGTGAATTATTTTAGCGCTGCTGAGTGTGTTGTCATAAGCTGTCCTTTTCCATTTGTGTTCAGTTTTTCTTCCCGCCTGTGGACAAAGTGCCATTTCTTCAAGCTGTGGACCCCTCCGTGACCTCACAGCCTTCCTTCCACATCTCGCACCATCTCACACCTCTTACACTTACTGCACATTGATCTTGCACTTTGCTTCCCTAAATTAAGATGAACGTCAGTGTTTGATCCTTTGGCACTGTAGACTTTGATAGTAGTCTGTGTTTCTTGAGGTCAGCCCCCTCCACTCTCTGTGCCCTCGGCCTACAGAGACTCCATGTCCTGGCTCTGGGCAGGAAGCCAAGCACCCACCCACCCTGCCCCCCAGCAGGGGTCAGTGGGGGTTCATCCCCCCTTCAGACAGAAGATGAGCCAATGTGTATGGACAAGCTCTCAGTTCATAAAACAGCAGGGGCCCCACATTGAAGAAAAAGACTGACTGGCTATTTGGACGGACAAATGTAGTTTTATAGGCTAATCTGCACTTTACTCCAGCATAAAACAAGGTCACACTCAGTGTACAAACTCAGAGGAAATGATGTGTTGCAGTTTGATTGATTACATGTTTATTAAGGAACTGATTTGATCTCATAACAGACGCGATTAAGAGAGAAATTTTGATCAAATTCCATGAGAATACATAAACATGTTCATAACTGAGTTAATGGAATTTAATAGAGGGTTTTAATGTTGCATGATCTAAATGCTAATTTGGAGGCTTTTTCAAATTAATTGAAAATCTCAGGGAAACATATAAAAGCTCAGTTTTTAATGGGTGCTCCACTGGTTTAGTGTTGCACTTCCATAAATTTGGAGGACTCACAAGAGGCCGATTAAAACCGAGTGGTCAGTGTCAAAGCAGCAGAAGTTGCTGACTTCTACGCCTCAGGATAGTTCAGTGTGTCCTATAATTTCCCATGTTACCACCATGAGTGTCTTTTGTTTTATCCTTCCTGCCTGGTAACTGCATAAATCTATCAAACTCCACACCTGCAGCCTGGTCCTCGGGTGAATACAAGCTGTCTTTGTCTCCATGATTGACCACACTGCTGCCACATGTCGTAAAGGCCTGAAGCCAAAAACTGGAAATTCTAATTGTTTTAACAAGTGTTTTCACTGAAATTTTGCAGATGATTGTACAATGAGAAACTGAGGCTTAATTCTAACCTGCTTGTGCAGCTTGTAGCTCATGACCGAAGACGAGAGTTACTTAGAAAGTTGTGTGACCAAACTGATCGGCTAAACTCAAACTCTAAATAACCTTATTTATTCCTTGGGACCTTCATCAATGTAAAAGCATCTTGCATTTCAAATGGACAGAAAATCGAAAAACAAGTTTAGCTCTTGTAAAATGGTTTATAGGGGACATGCTATTAGCTCACTAGTTAGAGGGCATGCCTGATTATATCATTAAAATGTGTTGTCTGGCAACGACTGGTAGACCTCGGCTCAATCCAGGGGGCGGTTTAAAGGCTGCCTCTGCACGCAATAGGGTAGCACTACGACTAATCAGAGCAAAGAGCAGGCCGACGTTAGCCTGACAAGCCAGACTATGATGCTTAACGTCATCGCGTTAAGATCACCCAACGACTCTCTTAACAGAACACAAACGTTGTTCAAGACTCAAAATTCCTATGGCTGGTTATAGACTGACCTGCAGAGCAAATATATTTTGTGGATGACTTATGAACAATTACACCAGATTTCTTCAAATCTCAGGGAAGCACATTTACTGTAAGTACAAAAAGCCATTATCAGTGAAGTGTAGATAGCAGCAGAAAGTAAGAAACAGAGCAACTTGAACTTGAGAGTGGCTGTGGGATATGAACACATAAATGTATATATATATAATAAAGCAACTGCAGCACAGCATGAGATGGCTTGGGAAAATGATAGCTTGTTGATGTGAATTGACATTATGTACTGTGATGCATTAATTCATGACTGGCACAAGGCTGTGGCATTTGTGACACAGAGGCCACACATATGCAAAACCACATATACTCAAATATATATAACCTGCCAGACAGCAGATTTGCTTCACAGCATTGCCATAGTAATTGATTCAGGATTATCTGAACTGGATGTTTGAAACAGAAAACTCTCAGTTTCCCTAATCTCAGACTTAACATACTCAGAATTTTCACTAATATCTCTTTTTGAAACAGTGTCCTTGGCCCAGATTGGATTTAGGATAATGAATTGGATCAAATCTTGAAAATGACGAACAAAAATGGATTCTGAGATTGGATTAGATCACGTTATCCAATTTCTGAATGAATCTGGATCAAACCCTGTTTGCTTTGTTTTAATAGTATTGTGATGACTTTGAACCAGAAAGTCAGGATTATTCTGATCCCAGCACGTGGATTTCAGGAAAAATATAATTTAAATTTAATTCAAACTAGTTTATTTATTTCTTATGGGTCAGATAAGGCTTGCCTGATTAAAAGACAGTGACAGCACAGAAAACTATATACCACATTTTCAAATAAATCCATTTTCAGTGATTAAAATTTGGTAATCACTCATTTGGTAATCACTCATCTGGATTTGGTAATCTTCAAATGTTTTAATCTGGATCAGACTGGTCAAATCCAATTTTGCTTTAAACAACTGGGATAAAAGTAAGATAGATTATGTGATCTTGGATGGCAAAACATGGGGTTTCAAAATATGGATACATTTTGATCCAAATTAAACTTTTTGAACAACTAGGCCCAGGTGATGTGTTATTGTGAGCTCTGGTGCTGCCCATGGTGCTGAACGTCCTCCACACATCCTGCATTGCTGATCCTTAGTTCCTTTCTCTGATGCCATTTTACAAGGGAATAATCTGAAAAAAAGAAAAGGTCTTGCTCTATCCTACACACACACACACACACACACGCACACACACACACACACTCCCATCCCTCCCTCGCGGACCTCCCTGAACATGAAATTTCACTTCTCTGCATTATACCAGGCACTCGTGTATCTCCGTGGCTTCTCAGTCTGTAATGTGTGCTATAAATAACACCAGGGCCAGTGAAAAGGGATAGAGGGCATATTGCCATACAGCTCAGTAACGAGCAGTACTATAAGTCATTAAAGAGTTTTGTGTAATTAATGCAACATATGGTAAGACACCTGTTTCAGAGACTTGATGGTGTTGCAGGCCTCTTACAAGGGTTTACACTCTAACTCTTTGATTACTGTAAGACAAAGGTAGACTCAATCAGCTTTGTGAGGTTCAACTAAATTAAAATGTCACATCTTATGTTGCCTATAGCACCTGTCATTTAATTAGCTAATTAATTTGCACTTGCCTTCAAAGTTCTCAAAGCTAATGACTTTTATTTTTTGAGCGTTAACATGCATGATTACATTTGTTTTGTTTATCAGCTGGAAATGGATGCTCTGTCATTAACGAGCGAAACTGTGTGTCAACGTGTATGTAATTAAACAAAGGTTTAATTAATGATAGCGATACAGAATCAGAAGCTTTATATTATCCTTAGATGCCTAATGCGTTTTCTGAGTAAGATGTATTTTAGTTGAGTGTATAAACATCCAGCTCATGCGGCCAAAGTTATGAATGATGCTGCAGCAGTCACTCTCTATTGATTGAAGCAGATTTCCTGGAGGTCATGTTAAAAAAAACAAAGTAGTGAACGGGTGCGATGCCAATTTTGATCCTTCCAGTCAGGGCATTCTCATCATGATAAAGGAGGTGGCTCTGATCCCAGAAAGCTCAAAGTAGCAATTATAAAGACAACTTGCAGCACATGAGCCTCCTCGCTTGCATGGACCTAATTAATGCTAATGTCTACGCGCTGTTAAAGAGGAGGAGGAGGCTGCGGTGGTGGATGCAGAACAGGCAGGGTTGTCTATGAGTACTGGATGATGGCAGCAGCACTGATACATGACACCTGTCTGCTGCATGACAGTTCATGTCGAAATAGCTTATCAGTTATATTATCAAAAATAAAGTTTATAGCCAATATATTTTGCCAATATATCATGCACTGCAGTCACTGTTAACACTGTTTAACTCTGTTTTGATTTCTTGCATATTCATACTTGTGTTAGCGAAGCAAATTTTTTCTTGGAGGGAAACCAGGCGGGAGCCTCGAGGCCACAGACTCCAAATCCCCAGGTTCACTGGGAGCCAGCTGATTTCTGGTGATTTGATTAATTGCTAATTTCTTAGAGAAACTGCCGCAGTACAGTAAGCAGTAATAATACTTTATTGTCTGTAAAGCACTTTTCTCGTGCAAAGTGTTTTACAAGACAATTAAAAGCAGAGAAGAAGAGTGCAAACTGAGCACCGTAATACAGTATGTTGAGGACAGTGGATGAAGCTGAGAGTAAATAAAGAGTACAACTTCATTGTTCTCTGTTTTTTATTTATTTATCTGATTTTAGCAATTGATCCTGAGCTGGTAAAAATTTGATTTTATGTTTGTTTATGTATGTTTCACTTGATTATCAAAAGTTGCTATTCTATTCAATGATTTAGACATGGACTAATGGCCAGTGGGTGAGTTAATAGACATCTTATGAACACTTACTGATACTGCAATTCATTAATTCAGGTGGTTACTTGTTAGTTAAGTACTTTATGAGACATGTATTACCACACTCACGTGCACAATAAACACATGAGCTTATTAAGAGTTTCCCATTTGTAAATCACATAATAATAATATAGCTTTATAAATTTCAGATTAGGTATTTAACAATGAACATAAGTCTTGGCTGGCTGATAAATAGCTACTGGTGCTATTTTTGAGTAACTCTCTGATATGAGTTTACATGTAAAGCTCTTCTTCATGTGACGACACGGTATCACAGTTGATGCGGCAGAAAGAAAACTGCTGCCCTTTGTTGACTTGTCACCTGAGCCCCTCCCTCCCTGAACACTTTGTGGAGCTCATGTCTGGCACATTGATAAATGTGTGATGATGATCTGTAACTGTCAGCCCAAAATCACAGCGTGAAGTGTTGCTTTAAAAATGTTTGTGGGCCAAATCTAGGCCAAACCTACATGCAAAACTCAGAAGAACATTTTGGAGAGGTGCAGCCCAAAATAAACAGCTTATCTTGATATAAATAGGTGCAACACGCTCTCAGGGCCAGAATGGGAGTTTTTATTCAAAATAAAATGCTACAGTAAACGATGTGGGGTGAAATGGGATCAGCATCAAGTGAAGGTGAGGTTCACAGTGCAGCACAGTCACTGTGTCAACTTTATGAATACAGTTCTCCTATGAGACAATACTAGCTCTTGCAGTGAAGCCATGGCAGCACAGCAGGAATCAATCCCATCAATATGAAGGTATAAAAAACAAACTCAGAGCTTGTAGAGAGAAATGTTCGGTTTCATTGTTTGTTCAGTTACGTAAAGGAACAATAGACAACCTTTAGCCTGCAGGACAGAGACAAACACGAGGGAGAAAAGGAGGTTTCATCAGTAGACCTGGACCCTCATCATTATATGACATAACAGATCTGTAACTGCAAGCCTTATTATTATCATTACTGTTGTTGTTGTTATTCCTATTATTAATTCTACTGCAGTATCACCATTACCCATGGGTTATTACTTTTACTCTAAAAACAATTTGCTTCCTCCAAAACATATGCTCCTCCACCTCAACCAGAGCCTTCAGATCAGTGGTGGCTGGTCCATAGATGACGTTTGGGAGCTGCCCCACCTCTATACTCATATATACATCCTTATCCCCACAAAGAGAAATGAAAGGGGTAATTATTAAATAGTCAGTGAGTAAAAAGTAGATTTAAAATTATTCTATGTTATGATACAGTACTGATTAGTCACATATCCCCAGCCTGGTGTAGGCTATGTTTTCTGCGTGAACTCACTTTCATGCAGTTTGCATAGGAGCTTGTTGGGCTCATCTGAATGGTGCTGATATACTGTAGGCTAAACACACCATCAGCCTCTGGGCTGTTCCTAAATGATACAATGTTGCCTGAAGGTAATGTAGTTTTAGCTCAAGAAAAACAAAAACAGGTATTTTCATCGATATCACATACACCAGTGTGATATCTTAGTAAATGTTTGCCAATTGATTTGTGGTACAGTAGGCTATAACCTCCTCATAGAGAAAAGAGCAGCAACTGCCACTGAGACAGACAGTGGAGGGCTATGTAGACCACCCGGCCTGACTGAATTACTGTACAGACTGGACAGATAAACTGGCCTTAAACTCTGTTTCTGTACGTGGTGTTGGATGGAAGAGTCAGTAGGCTACATTCAGTTGTGACTGGGAAGCCTAATCCTGATCAAACCTCACAGATAGTGAGGCTAAAATAAAATGATTAATTTGGTCCTTTCACAAGTCTGTTCAAATGAAAAAGCGCTAGAGTGGAGAGAGGCCGTGAACACAGGTAAAAAAAATATGGAACACAAACACAACCATTAGCCTACTGTGTTGTACAGAAACATGTGTATCAGAGGAGCATATTCCAACATCTGAAATACCTGGAGGGCCAGACACCAGAACCTATGTATATTTTATAATTAGAGTATAAGTGACTCTGAGCTGCAGGAAGCCTGAGAGTAACAGGCATCTGTCAGTGGTAAACTGAGAAATGGACGATAATTTGAACACGGCTTTTGTTTATGCCTGTGGTTCAACAGCAGTGAAAACATACTGAAGGCACTTTTATATCAAAGATCTCTTTTAAAACACCAACATGATGATGTGCATCTGTGAAGTCAATACAGGATTCAAACATGAAACATTTCTTTAAAATTACATAGCCTAAATATGAAAAATTAAACCAACAAATGAAACAAAAAATGACAAGAATAGAACTCATTCATATTTAATCCACTGATCATAAATAGTTGAACAAGAGATTGGGGATTTCATAGCCTACTGTAGATATTAGACCAGTGGTGGTTTTAACTTTAATATCAGAGCCTGGGCCGAAGAGATGACACTGAGTTGTGGATAATTGGACAGGCTGCTTTAATGGATAATTAAAATAGCTGCAGTCACAGTAGCCTAGCTATAGGCCTATCTGTCAGTCTGTTCCTGTACTATTGTTCTTCATTTATCTATTGATCACTGATCAGATATCAATGTCCGTCCTGTCCTCCCCACATTCAGCAATCACGACGTCCTATTTCCCGCAGTGAGGGAATCACTTCCTTTACTGTGAGACCCGGAAGTGAGTGTTGGTCGTCGGAAGAGGACGCCGGAGTCACCTGTCCGCACCCTATGGTCCGCACCTGACCTGTCCGCTCACTCGGCCCTATGTCCGCCCGGGATATCAGCGGTAGTTAACAAGTTCATGGATGCAATACAGGTCAGACCGGCTCACAGAGCTCGCGCGGAGCTGACGCCAGCAGCGACTTATCACAACTTAACTTATCACACGCAAACTCTGAGGATGAAACACGAGGACATTGCAGAGGTAGGCTAGCTGTTGAGTCCGGCTCAGTCACATGTTTTAAAACATACAAACAAACAAACAAACAAACAAACAAAGCTCTAAACTTCTCAGGTTGAGTTTTTAAAATCACTTTAATAGCCTAATTAAGGGCATGGCTGCTTCTAGTGACGGGGGTTGGAGCCTATCCTGCTACAAACTGAATCACTTGACATTCTGGCTACAAACATCTGCCCCCAACTCATTGCGTGTTTGTGGATCAGCTCGGCCTACAATGGAGTCAGGTGCTGCCAAGATGGCCAGGAAAGCAGCTCATCCTGTGGGACATCATGGAGGCAACGTCCATCTTCGTATGCAGTCGACGGGCGTGATGGACCAATGGAGGACAGTCTACAGAACAGTAAGAACCCCTGTTTATGTCGTTATTGTGAGCAGATGGGCACATGCTGTGGCTTTAGTTTGCTGGATGGTTTGGCTTTTTGCGATCTGAGAGTGGATTTTTGTGAATGGACTTGTGATGGGTTGTTGAACTGTGTCATTTAGCACAGGCCGTTGGTTGTGGTGGTCTTTTTGGTTGTGACTTTGCCAACAAGCAGATGGGAGGTTATAACTTGAAATGTTGTGTGCTGTTTATTCCTACTCTGAGGACTTTGACCTGACTTGTGATGACTGTTAAACTACTTTCAACACATGTTCAATAATATTAAAAAAAAAAAAATGCCCCCCCCCCCCCCCCCCCCCAATAATATTCAAACAACAACAACAATGCCCCCCCCTCAATAATACTCAAGCAAAAACCACAATGCGCCCCCCCGGACCTTTGTTGCAACTTTTTAAAGCAGTCTTGGATAGACACAACATGCTTTCTTCATATTCCTGTGTTTTCATTGAGCCGTCCATCCATCACATCCTGATGTGATCATCATCATCATGTTCTTTAATTGCTCCTTCAAACAAGTTGGATGGAGTCTTTTATTAACCAATTCTTGTCTGTGTGGACGACATATTCTTGTCAAAATCCTGTTAACAACACTTCCTCTTGTGTCAAACTGACCCTGGGACCTCATCCTAATTTTCCTGCCACTCTATAACAAAGGCGAAAGTCAGATCTCAGGACAGAGCAAGTCTGCGCTCTTCCATCTCCAGCTTAAGTCGAGCTGAACAAAACTGTTCTGCCACAGAGCTTCAGTGCTGAACTGTGGTTAAGGGGCAGGAAAAAATGAAGGAGCTATCTGGAAGGCTGCCTCTTTGCTGTGCTGACGTAACAAACTTCTCTCCTGTGGGTATTTTAAAAATTGCTAAACCCAGCACTCAGCTAATCAGATGGACTCCCTGGCTTCAGAAATTTACTTTGATTCTTTTTCTCCCTTTTTTTAATTTAAAATAACAGAGCCATCACTCTCTCACCAGCTGTCCGTACCTGTTTGTCCTGTACCAACCTCATCTCTTCCAAATCTTCTGCTTTGTAGCTCTGGAAAGAGCAGCACAGAACTCAGACTGTGCCTCTGTATGGAAAAAAGCATGAAACATGAGGAAGTAAAATTGGTACTTCAGCCACTCACCTGTCCTGACTTTGTACACCTGTCCGTTATAGGAATAAAATTTTGAATTTAGTTTTCACAAAAACCCAATTTGCAGACTTTAAATCCATCTTTACTAAATGGAAATCCTCCTATAAATCCTGGATTATTTCTACTTTACCCCAAGAGTTCAGTAAGTAGTTTAGCTGTCTTGTTATAAACTGACTGACTGACTGACTGACTGCAACCTACCCTCTAAACATTGTGTATGTTTGAATTGTGACAGGTGGTTGTTTATTGTATTATGGGATTGAATGGAAATGCTGGTGTGGATTGAATGTGGCAACTCACAGGGAACTGAGTGAAGACTTTTTGCTTTTGAAGTGTTGGACTGTCATTCATTGATGTTCTTGGCTTTGGTTTTGCTTGCATTGCTGCATTGACTTGTTGCTGTGAAATTTTTCTATGCACACACGCACACACACACACTCACTCACACACTTATTTTCTCATCTCAGCTTTGCTTCTACGATGATGTTTGAGCTGAACTATGTCCTGCTGCTTTGTTTTCTTTTTTGCTATGTTCATTTTGTCTTTTGCTGAAATTTTGAATTGTGTCCGTTGACACCTACTGTACACCTTGTTTGACTTGATTCTAAACTAAACTTGCTTCTTGCTTCTGATCTTGCTGTAATATTTTGTGTATGGCGCTTATTTTACTGCTTCACTGCAAACCTGCTGTGCACATCATTTTATTATTGTTCCCAACTGCAGTCCTGAACAACCTGTCGGTCCTTATGACCAGCAGACTATGATGTCTATACTCTAATCCTGTCACCCTGTCTTGGTCTAAAAAGGCTTAAGCCTATAGATTTATGACAGAAGTGTCTAATTTAAATAGGTCTTGTTGGTGAATGGCTGCAGAGGCTTTTGTCTTTTTTGTTTGTAGACTCCTTTAGCCACCCTGTGAGTTGTAGGAGGAGGACTGTTGTAGAGATTTTCCTTTCAGTTCAGGATTAGAGGGATGTCATTCATTGACACGCTGCTACCTCCACATCCTGTTTACTATTCATCTCTTACGTTCATGAATGGACATCAGTACTATTGTAAACAGTACGTTTTATAGGGTCGGGTCAGTTGGCCTTTCCTGACTTAGATGTAGCAACTGCAGATCATTATGACTGTTATTTCCATCATATAGTACTATCTCATCTTTGCTGCTTTGGAGAATAAAAAGCTCTTGATGATGCTTTAGATGCTGGATCTGATTTAAAAATACTGCTTTACTCTTATTTTGTTGGGGAATTGCGTTTGACATTTCTGACCAAAAGGCAGGTGTACTGTATGTCCCCACATCATGACTAATAATCATGTGACTTATTGAGGTGGTATAAAGCACCAAGGGTAAGTGAAGGTGGGAATGTCACAAAATTAGACATGCTGTGGTTCCTGTTAACAGTCTACTCAACTTCAGATAAGTCCTTCAGTACACACTGTGTCGGTGCATTTACTGCCCCGTTTGCCCACAGGAGCATTCGTGCCTCCTCTCCAGCACATGGCAAATCTTAGGATGCATTAAATCTGAGACATTAAGGTGATGAAATGAAGCCCCCGGGGCCTTTCACAGAACTTGGAGTCTTTATTAGCACCTGAACCATCGCTCCTGACTCCTGAAGGTGGTGGTGGAACACAACACAGCAGAGAGGGAAATCTTTTCCTTCACACTTAATCTCAGTGTCTGTGCAGTGTTTCACCTTACAACCACCCTGATATTATTCTATTAAATGATTTAATTACTTCTTTTTTAGATTCTTTTTTTTTTCAGTAGGACATGGCAGTTATTATTTAGAGGATAAAAATTACACAGATGTCCTGAAGTTGCTCATGACTGTTGGAAACCATCCATAGAAATCATATGGCTTTATTCCACATCCACATCATAAAGCTCTTGAGATGAAGCATCTTTATTTTTGAGGGAGGTCCTAACACACAACTGAAAACTAGCTACATAAACAAATAAGTACAATACAACGTTGACAGCTTTTTATGTTGTATTAAAGAATGCATTTTGGATGGAGCTGAGGCGATTTATGGCAGCCACACATTCACTTGTGAAGCATTTCTGGCAGTTACTCAGAAACTGTAATAAATAGCACTTGAAAATTAGATCCTCTTTTCTTTCTTTAGATTGTACATTTATTGTTCGTGAGTTGGAAGAACTGATCTATCATCACAACATTCAGTCTGTTTGTGAACTTAACACATATGGCGGTTTATAACCTGAAAATAGACTGTGTCAGATATTTTGACACTTTATTTTTCATATCATCACAACACTGTGTAGCTGTAGTGTGCTGTAGCTGTGTGTCGGCATATTGTGTTTCCGTTCACAGTAAAAGCCAAAGAAGCCAGTGTTGAAAATCTACAGGGTCATTTTCCTCCTGAATGTATTCAGACAGGAAGTACGTCTAATACATCTGTCCTTCAGCTTCACTCTGTTCTTTCTTCTGAACAGTGGGTTTTATTTCATTATCAACCGGTGACTCATACAGGACGGAGCTTTTGAAAAGAGATGTCACTCCAACAGCTTGACCTGATCACTGTTCTCAAGTGAAAATAACTGAGTTGTAGCTGAACTTGACACAATGGCGCAAGCATGAAAGAAGTCATTACCAGTTATTGTAGAGTAGAGAACAAGAACCCTGTGATGTTAAAGATTCATTGCAGAGTGCATTTTTATTTCTTAAGAAATTGTGATGTTAAACTTTTTTATAACCATTAAAAAGTAGAATGTAAATGAACAAATGTAAATAGATATGTAAGAATGAATCATAAATACCTATGATATCTATCTATCTATCATCACTTGCCTACAGTGAATATATCTGAGTCCTCATGAAGACTTGCGCTTGCTGTTAAATACTAAGATAACAGGTGGTGTGTTTTCTTTGTGCACGCTCATTTAGAGACTGGCTACTCTTTGACAGCTGCTGAATGCATTTTTATGACACGATGCCGACTGTGTCATCAGATGCATGCAAAAAGTAATAATGTTGATACTATAAATATAAAGATATTTAGGTGTTGAGGTCACATGTATTTATCTTTATTTCACATACATACATATGCTCAATGCCTAATATTTTTATTTCCCATGTGTTCTGCCTGTCTCTGTGAATGTTGCTCTTCACTGTTCACCTCCAGTATAAAACAAATAGCCAGTAACAGTATACAAGAAGTATAAATGTACTGTATATACAGTAACACAAGTAATATGTTGGTGGAATGAAAGCTCTGGTGCTGTCCATGGTGCTGAACGTCCTCCACACAGACAGACAAGCAGAAAAACAGAGAGTAGAGTGTCTGTAGCATGTGAACAATCCCTCCCTCACAGAGCTTTGACAATAGTGGTCAGTAATCAGACATTATTTAGACTCTTCTCATTCTTTAGAACTGAGTTTGTTTTGACGTCCTGCAAAAGCAACAGAGAAAATAATCCTGTTTGCTGTTCCCTAGTTCCTTTCTCTGATGCTATTTTACATGGGAACAATCTGAAAAAAAAGAAAAGAACATGCTCTATCACTCTCTCGCACACCCCATTACTTTTCCAGACAAGTGCAACAACCATCACAACAACCCGATACCAGGTCTTATTCAGTGGCACTTATATGTAAAATCAGACAGATGGCAGCTGTTATCAAACACTGAACCCTACACCAGATTAAAAATAATGTGGCCATTTGTAATTTCCAACAGGCCCAGTGGTTTCAACCATATAGTCATTTACAGCACAACAGTATTGTGTGTGTGTGTGTGAGTGAGTGTGTGTTTTGTGTGTTTCATCAGCATAAATATACAACTATGTGAAAGACTCTGGAGTGAAAAGGGCAGAGGATAATGTAATTTATGCAGCAGTGAAATTTACCAAAAGTTGTAAAACGGATATCAAGGTTGTTATCAGCTGGGGGTTGAAATATTATATACATATTCATCTGTGCCTGCTTGTTTTTTCTTTTCTTTTTTTTTTAACCTTTAAAAAAACTATTTAATTGCTCCACCTTGGCCACAGCCAGAACAGTAGCAGCCATATTGTTTCCAGGTTGTCAGAAGAAGCAGAAAATGAACAATTGGCGAGCATGGGGTTAGAATGATCATGTGACTGGTGGTTAGAAGTCATAAAACTATAACCAATAGTCTGGCTGTGAATTATTAAAATAAAAAAACAAAATTAAAATTTCACATCAGGATGACATTTTTTTATTGTCTTCAGGAGACTCATCTTTGCAGTATCGCCTACTTTGTCCTACCTCCACTGTAAGAATATTTTAAAGACAAGATTCTTGAATCCTCTGTTATTTGTTGAATCGTGTCATCTAAAATTCAGATACATTCCAAGAAAAGCAGCACATTCAGTCTGTCGGGTGCAGTACAAAGTCACTTTGTGATCTTTACCATGAATAATGATTTCATTTATCTATAATAGAGGGCTGTAATGCCATACAGCTAGTTTTTCCCACATCTCAGTGTGATAGTTTTGGTGAGACTGAATGACTGTCTTGTTTTCAGTGTGGCAGTAATCAGATATCTTCCTGAATAATGGATGAGAACACCAGCTTCAAATTTGTGGTGGAAGAAATTGTTTTTGAGTCAATTTTAAGGATTAAATCTGAAGATAGCAGCTCACACGGTGAGTGTTATCAGGTTGAGTAAATGTCTTAAATAGCACTCACAACCATTTCTTCTGCACAGTTATAGGACTTTCTGGGTTGATGCATTGTGCAACATAGAGTTGTGAGGTCTTCATGACACTTAACTGCACAATCACAGGTCTGTCAGTTTGTGTCTGAGGGATGTAACTGCATTAAACCAAGATGTTTCTGGTTCAGTCCCTCCATGTATTTTGCTATATAGTGTTTTTTTTTTTTTACTGTAGACTTTTTTGACATGAATTATTTTTAAATGCTCTGGATTGTTTTAGTCTGATCCTTGTGAAGATCCTTTCAGATCTACACGTTTCTGTAATTATTAGATTGTCTGAAAGCTATTAGCCCAGTGAATGGATCTGTTTTTTTGACTCTTGCCTTTAGTTTAATCTTTTTGAACCTGTGAAAGTGCTTTTCTCACCCAGTTTGTACAAAGTGGTGCCAAACCTGTGGCGCTAAGAGGTTTCTAAACCTTAAACATAAAGTGGTTTCACATTAATAAATCATAACTGCATCTGTTTGGAGACACTGGTGTAATTGCCTCAAAGAATCAAGTATCACTGAGGAGATGCTGCCTTTCAGATCTCAATCCGTCCTCCCAGAACAAACAGTTCTACAACTTCAGTGGAAAGAGGAAAAAAAAGAAACATGTTTATTATCTTAAATAAAACCAGGAAAAGAAACTTTTTACTGAAGCCATTGTGTTCAGCCTTGTGTGTTCAGTCAGGTTTGATCCCCAGCTCTGCTAGATTTTGCATTCAAGTGTCATTGAGAAAATGGCAAACCCCAAATTACTCTTGATAGCCATGCCCTTGCATGATAGCAGCGCAGCAATTGGTGTATGAGTGTGTGTGTGAATAAGAGGCATCATGAAGCAGTTTGTCCTGGTCGATTTAACACCATGAAAAATGTGGAAAATTTTCCTACATTTCCAAACCAGGCTTATAAAAACAGTGTGACATGAAAATATCTCAAGTTTCTTTCATACATTTAATTTTATTGTTTTACTTTACTTATCTAATGATCTCATGTGGCAAGACGAAGGAGGGCCGGACGGGGTTTGAACCCCAGTCTCTCAGGTCAGAGAGATTATGCGATGATGAATTGGAGGCATAGTGACAGGACCGTCAACTGTCACATTTATTTATGTTTATTCTTTGGACATATACATGATGTCTGGGTCACATTTCATATGAACTGAAATCTTCCTCTCAGATCATATTTCATGCTCCGAAATGTGTCATCACTTTGTGTGTTGTGCAGGTTGTAGTAATGGTTGAAATAAACACCCTGCAGGACAAAGGAGAAAGTCTTAGCCTGCAGGTATCTAAAAAAAAGAATTGGAGTCAGGTAGGTTAATCTTTTCCTTGCGTCCCTCAAAAGTCAACAGCGTTATCTTTTAAGTCCCCACTCACTGTAATCTGTGTATCTGCCTGTGGGGAAAAGGATTTAAGTTCAAGGCCAGCTGGGAAAATTCTAATTCAGGGACACAGGTTTAAAAGGCCACAATATATGCTACAATAACCTTTCAACCTCTCTTGGCAAGTATTGTGCATCAAAAAATATCTTTTTAAAAAATTAATATTTACATTAAGTTTTTGAACGCATTTTTAGATTGGTAATGAAATGTATCCTCCATTTTGAAGTGAACTCAAATCTCAGTAAAGAAGTCAGGCACTCATTCATTTAGATCAACTGGTAATACTAATAATTGAAGTATCAGTGACATACACATAGCGCTGTGTCATCAGCATATAATGACACTGAGAATCTGATACTGGTGTTTGATATTGACCCAGTACTGTTGCAAATGACTGAATTAATTGGGTTTCATTGACATTATGGATGAATGGAACAAATCTGTTCGGTTTAATGTTATTTATTTTGGCTCTCATATTCGTTGTTCAGTGTTCACTGTAGAAGTAGTTACTGGAACAAGATGATGCTAAGAAGAGTTGATCTGGGTTGCACACATTGCAATAAGAATGAGGTCACAAACATCAGCATTTGCAGTAGCACAGGTAGGACAATGAAATTTGACCACATCCCCTAAACTTCACTTTTTTTTTAATACAATGTTAACTGCAGTAGAATTAGACTTCATGCACAGATCCTCTTCCAAAATTCATACACATCCAAATTTCCCTTAAATTTCCCGCATAACCCTGATGAGGACCTGATGAACCTGTGCTGGACTCCACAGGAGAAGATAATATGTGAGAGCAGTGATACTTACCAGAACACAGATCAGCCATTAAGCTCCATTCCTCTCTGGGTTAAACTAAATAACACCAGTGCCATGCCTCCAGCTAAGGAAAGAAAGGTGATGAAATACATCCGAAATTTTTTGTCCAAAAAAGAAAAACGAAGAAACAAGAATCAACCTCTGTTTTTGTTAGTCAGTCTCAGAAATCAGCTCAAGTGATATAGAGGCATTATCAGAAAGGACGGTATTACCTGTAGAGCAGGAGATTAGGTTCTGCAATGATCAGGCTAGTGTGAAAAAGTAATATCCTCCAGAAAAAATAGCGAGTGGAGCTTTTGAGGTGAGGAAAAAAATCCTGCTGGTGAAGTGCATGGATCGGTGGCAGGTGTCAGAGAGGCCGATCTCACCGCAACAGCTGAACAGTGGTTCACCAGCCAATATGTCTGTAATAGGTTTCATGGAAAAGTTAATCTACCATCACTGCTATAAGAGTCAGGAAACACCAGGCCCACCCAGCACAGTCTTGTTTCGATTGCAGGTCTACTTTTCTGAGGAAGCTGAACATATGATGTGTTTTGATTTGACCATGAATTGAGTAAATTTTTGGCAGTCAAAGTATTATCAGACTGGTCCAGATCAACAAACAGAGACTAACAATCTGAACTCATGTTTATTGCTTTGCAATGATGTTTTGCATCTTTGGCAGGGGCTTAGAATTTTTATGTTTTGTCTTAATCGGTCAGAGCAGCAGACATGTTTTCAGGCCGTCCATCATGTTACCTCAGTGGAACCTCCTCAAATTTGGCACAAATGTTCATTAGACTTGAGAATAAAAAACATAAGTGATTCTAACAAAGTTATTATTAAAATACAGATGGTAAATTGAGAGAGATACAGGGATAACATCCAGCAAGGGGGTTTAAACCTGTGTCTGCTGCAGTTAGGACACAGCATAATAGACTATGTAGACTGCATACTGTATGCTTTGTGGTGAACCAGAAGGGCGCTCCTTATGGTTCAAGATTTATAAATAATGAGGAGACTTTAATTTTACACTTATCTCTTGCAGATGCAGTGAGACTACTTGTCTGTGAAGTTGATTTAATGCATCATGTGAACACACTGTGTCTTTAAAAACACCCACATACTTTGCTGCTTGAGAAAGGAGTTTGCAGATTTTTTCCTGAATTATTATTTAGGAGCCGTCTCGTCTGTCTTGGCTCTGTAATTGGAAATGATGCAGTGAAGGCAGGGGACACGACTTAGCAATTCATCGCAGTAAATGCGTATGATTCTCGTTATACAATTCTCAATTTTGTCTTTTCCTCCTGTAATGTGCAGAGTGATGGGAACATGATGTCGATGCCTGCTGTGCTCCCATTTCCTCTTGCAGACTCTCTGGGGCTGTGAGACTTTGTCCTGCAGACAGTATAGAATTATGATGTCAAGATGTACAGTAATGAATAGCTATCCAGTTTCATGAAGCGGTGTCACAACAAGCTCGCCCCAGGCTTTGGATAAGTGAGTTTGTGTCTGCATGCTAATGAGCTCTAACTGATAGCTGAAGTGTGACTACTGAATAGATGGCAGTGACTCCTCAGTGTCTTGAGGCAGGCGAGGTGGGGGGTGGGGGCAGTTGACCTCTTCTGATTCAGTCGTAACGACTGCACTAATTCACCGTATTTTTCCAGCCTGTGATTTAGTCTCTCACTCTCAGCCAGCAGGTGTGTGTCTGTGCATGTGTCACACACCTGCTGGCTTCTGGCCCAGGAGCTAAAAAAAAGAAAAAAAAGAATTACTCCCCAGTTGAGAACAGATCTGAGGCAAACACACAAAAATATTTCACCCCCCCCTCCACGCTAACTTCTGCTGTGAGAGATTAATGCCCTTAACAAGAAGCCAGCTCACAGCAACAAACAAGGGCTGGCGTCGCTTCCTGTTTGGGCTCCATCCCTCAGCTGCAATCAGGGGCCCGTCCAACCTCGTTTCAATGAGAGAGACGAGCTGGACATGCCAACTGCACTAACTTCATCCTTCCCCTTTTGCTTGGGTGGACACTTCCCCACTCACTGGGAGCTGGCTGCCAATAAACTCTTCCAGTACGTTCGACATTTTAATAAGTGCTCTTGAAACCTCGCTCCATTATTGAGATGGAAAATGAGCAATTTGTAACTGTGCCTGTGTGGGGTCTGCAAACTTTATCATATTGCTGGGATCACAGTCGATGGAGAAGCTGCTCATAACTGAGTTTGCTGTTGAAACGTAAGTTTTGAAGCGGCTTTATATAACCATGGCACCAGTGACAGTGAACAGTATTTTTCGGGCCTGTTGCGGTTCAGGCTATAAACCCCTTAGTCTGATAGTTACTACGGTGTTGTTCACACCACAGAGCACTGACTGTAAATGTCAGAAAGAGTTTAGCCTCGGCTGCATCATAACGCGGGCGTTGCCAAAAAATTGCCCCATGGCCAGTTCATCGCTGCTGCTACATGTAGGCTAATTCATACAAATAATTATTCTTCTGTACATTCTGTACACAGACTTTAAATAGTATGTAAATGATGGCGGTGTATACAGTATTATTGACAATTTGTTTACATTTTGAAATTCTCACGTTAAGAATATAAATTAAAACAACAACAAAGAACCCCCCAGTAAATTTCTTGCTAACATAACACATGATGATGTTAGGGGATATTCTGGTCATTACTGCAGCTAGCAGTGCAAATTGTTCAACTAATGCTGGTACTAAAACCACCAGTTTCAATAGTTTTAGTAATAGCAGTCAGTGCATATATATAATGTTTTAAGTCCTTTAACTCTTTCGCGACCGCACAAATTTCTCATCCCAGCCGCTCAGGACCGCACGTTTTTGGCTATTTATTAAGCTTTTTTCTTACGTCGCAGCAAACTCTGTACACCACCTAGAAACAAACGGTTTTCACATGGTTGAAGAGTGACTTTTCAATGTGTTCCTCGAAAAAACGGCGAGTTTTTCCGCTGTTTCGTTCGTGAGGACGAAGGAGGAGAAGAGAGCTGGGTTTCTCCAAAAACGGCGCTCCCGCTCTAGTTTCAGAGAAAAACGCACTTTTGTGTCAGGTGTCAATCTGCTCATTTTACCGTGACTCTGCAGTGTGGCGTCTCCCAAATCATTTCTACAGCTAAATAAATATGTTTGGAGGTAAATCTGGGCGGATGGGGGTGGGAGGGCAGCGTGGAGTGCAGCGAACCAGGTCTCTGGCCGCAGCGGAGACAGCGCCGTGACACTACTGGGTGACTGGCCGCCGCTGAGTGCTCGGGGGCGGGGGCGGCAGATCACAGCGCCCGCTGTAGCGCCGGTGTCCCAGCTGCACGGTGAAAACAGCAGCGATAACGTGCTTTCAGGTCCGAATCTCCGAATCAGAAACGTTTGTAACAGCACCGGAGAAGTCGCTAGATTTGTCGCTGGTCGCTTGACAAAAAAAGTTGCCAAGAGGGTTTAGTTAGTTTGGAAAGCTGCCAGATTCAGCGAGGAAGTCGCAACACTGTAGCAGACAGCGGTACAGCTGCTGCTGCTGCTGCTGCTGCTGCTGCTGCTGCACGCTGTCCACAGAGCAGCTTTCAAGGAGACCGCAAACAAAACCAAGATCACACAGTTTAAAAAACATTATGTTTTGATTTTAGTTTAAAACAGTTTTTACATATCAGAGGACGACCATATTCACACACAGGGTACCTGAGAGTGTCTGTTATCATAATCCGTAAAAAAACGGTTGTGACGAGTTAACTCGTCAGTGGTTTAAACTCGTCAGAAGGAGTTAATGTTTATTTTTCTTCCTGTTATCAATTTTAGATGGAAACTGATTTTATTTATTTATTTCTTCTAATTACTTTCATCTGTCTTTTGTTATGATTCCGTCAGTAGTACTTTGAGATTTTTTCTAAAATGTGCTTTAAAAAAAAAAAAGCATCATTATTTTTGATATAATAATCACTGGCAGTGTAATTTCAGAGTCAAATGAAGTTTAAAAGCCATTTTCTGACAGGAACCGACACTTTCATATCCTCTTGACTCTAAAAATCGATGATCTACCCTTCAACTTTTGAGAACAAGCCATTGATCGGTGACTATTTTGTGAAGCAGCAGTATTTCTAGAGACTGGTATAGTCAACTGTGTGTGTGTTGGTACAGTCAACTGTGTGTGTGTGCACGTGCATGCGTGCATGCATGAGCACGGCCCACCATTGCAGCTTAACTGACACAGTGAACAGGCCACAGACCAGCGTTTCCACATGGAGGAGATTGGACTCCTGCGGTGCATTACATGTATCACAGCGGCTCATTTTTTGACAGTTCCATAAATGTAAGCTCTCGGTGAGAATAAAGCAGCACAGAGAAAAGTTATTGATCTTTTCTCTGCTCTCCCTTTCTGTCCTATTTATGACAGAAGAGGAAATTTTCAAATGGAACTGCCAGTCACCAGCACTGAGCTGTGACGGTGTTTTAATATTCATGTATCTTCTTGTAATGAGCAAGTCAAGTCAAATGTCAGTGTTTCACAGCGGAGGCACAATCCCACCTGTGATAAGCATCCAAATGGGAGAACACAAACAAACATGAAAAGGCATGTTTGTTATGTATGAGCTGCACGCGGAGTCGGCGGGCACCCAAGGGAGACAAGTCTGTGGCTGGAGAGGCGGCAGGGAATCGAGAGAGACCTAAGAAAAGGTTCATATCATCAGCATCTTGAAATTCACTTCCAGATGTTGCAGAGATATGGTTTGTGCTCTCTGCCGTCTGCCTGTCAAAATCCAGGAGCTTCTATCACCCAGCGATAAGCTACGTTCCCAGGCTCCCCAGACAATCCTCCTTTATTCTCTCTACCTTTCAATCATGTCACTTATTGAGTTACAGAAACAAATGGGGCTAGACTAAAGTTCCTTCCTGGTGGATGGCGGGATACTAAAAAGAGCTTTTGGAGCTGCTCCATCACAGCTGGAGGAGCAGGTGGCAGGAAGAAGCTCAGGGGAAACTGCAGTGGAGCAGACCTGGCCTGTGGGCAGCCTCAGGTATTGCCGCTGTCTTGCCAACATGACAGGCTCAGAGCAATTGTTCTTTCTCTCTGATGACTGTGTACACAGGTTAGACCAGTAATTCTTATCATTCCTTCATAGGAAATATCATATGGTCCAGATGATGGAGAAATGTTGGTCCAGTTCACCTGCACATGCTCATTAATGGCAATTTAAATGGATTAGGCTACTGCAAGATGAATGCTTCCTGCATGTTACCTCCAGTTACTGTATTGAACTGCAGTGGAGTTTGTCGAAAACCACAAAGCTCCTTCGTATACTGACCCTACATCCTACAATGTCATATTAACATCCAGGGTTAGCAGATATCATTCTAATGTTATACAGTGTAAAAAAATATGTGAACCCTTTGGAATGATCTAGTTTTCTTAACCCTGTAAGACCCACTGTTGCAGAATTAAAGTGTTTTTGTTTTTTCTTTTTTGTTTGACTACATTGACAAAGTCAGGGTCCTATTGTTCAGTCTCACAATGTTTTTGGATAATACATTTGTATGTTACGCCTGCTCTGATGTCAAGTCAAACAATTTCAAAATTTCACTTTTTATCATGGACTGAATTCATCAGATCAGAGCATTAACCATTTCTTATCCAGCATAACCTCGCTACACAGTATCAGATTGCATAACCGAATCTAAGCCAACACTAGACCAGTTGAGTTGACCACATGCAGAAGGCCTGTCAGTGGGAGACATGAAACCTGCCCCTGGCTTTTAAAAGTCTCAATATCAGGCTCCAGTGACTTACTGACAAAGTAAGAATGTTGTGTAGGTGAGAGTCAGACAGTAAATATCTCAGTTTTGATTCAACAAGCTGAAAGCCTGCTCACAGACATAGTATGTACAGTACTTCCAAAGAGGGACAGCATCGCCTGTGCATGTTTTCAGATCTTGGCATACCTGTGTGCAGGAACACATCTGTAAAAGTTCTGTAAGGGAAGCTCTGCATCCACATACAGAAAAGGGCTGTCCAAACAGCTCAAATTGCTGTTGCATTTTCTTGAAAGTCTTTGAAGTGACAGTCAAACTCCACCACAAGATTGCTGAGAATGTGAAGGTATTTTGGCGTGTCTTCCTCCATCAACTCAACATTTTTGAGGCTGGGAATTGTGCCAAATTTCCTGAATGTAGAGACACAAACATAAGGAACAATGTAAGATGCAAGAAAATTGTGGTGCTCCATTTAATGACGTAGTCTAATTTTCACAGACACAAAATATCAATGCATAGGTCATAACATGGTTAAGATCAATAACAAGGTTAATTATTCATTTATTCTCTAAATTAACAAATGAAATAAAGTTGAATTAATTATTTTGTGGTGATTTACAGTATTGAAATCAGACCTCACCTGTTGAGAGACGTCTGCTGAGCAACAGGAGTTTTTGCTTGAAAGCTCTGACGTGATCATACAGCTGACTGATTATCTGATCCTTCCCTTGAAGCTGAAGCATTCAGGATATTCAGCAGCTCTGTAATGTCCACGCGAGAAAAGCCAGGTCGGAAATCCAGTGTTTGTCGGATGGCACTCGGGTCGGGAACACGGCGGGTGACCGTATTCTGTGACAAACTATATGAGAAAAAGCCTGTGTCTAATTTGGGCACACAGTGTCAGAAGCAACTGTCCGACATTGTTTCATAAAATTACCCGCAGCAAAAGGTTGTCCGCTTCTGATAATGATGGAGCTAATCCAATAACTTGCCCGAGTGGCATTCTCCTGTACAGTTGACAGTTGGAGTAGGGAACGTTGTTGGGAGGTTAACCTTGATAGCAAGTCTCCACCCTTCACCTTCCTCTCGTCTCGGGTGTATTTTGAGAACTGATGGGAATGCTGCGTTTTGTAGTGGCGATATTCTTTCAAAACAGCTACTCTGCTTGGATATTAAACGTCCTGCTATGGAATCAATTTCAGGAAAAAAGTATTTGGTGGGGCTGGAAATTAAGCAGCCCTGCTCTACACCTTCTACACACTCGTGCAACTCTTGCGTGCACAGATATTTGAGACACTGGACTGTAAAACTACATCTGCAGCACATGTTTGCTTTGTCAGGGCTGCTGTTTCTCTGACAGTTATTACAGTTGAGAACAGTTTGTACTCCAGCTCCTCTCACAGCTCCAACTGCAGCCCTGACAGTAATTGTACACACACGTAAGAACGAAAGATGAGGCTCCCAGCATGAGACGGAAGTTATTTTAATGACACACCAGCAAAGGTAACATGACAAGGAATGGCGTGAGTGCAGTTTTAGAGAGGCTGAATGATTCAAGTAGAGGTACATAGTATTGGTTCTCGTAACAACCAGTTTCCTCTGGTTCCGAGTCTGAACCTTAACCTAACCTCTTAAAAATTTTGGTCGTATGTGCGACCAAATTAATTGCACTCTGGAGCCCTTTTCAGACGGCTGCTCGCCTGCGTTTAATGATGTAGGAGAAGTTTCTCTCATGCACAATAAAGCAGATACTGTAGAAGGCCTTTATTCTTTTTAAAGATCACTGTTTTTCTGCTTTGACCACATGAACACTTTTTTTTTTTTTAATGTAAATGCAGCCAACTTTTTGGCCTTAATGTATATTATTACTGCATTTGTTCCAGGTATTTTGTTTTCCCTCTTGTTGGTAAATGCTGACTGCAGTAACAGACTGATGTGGCTCTCAGGGAAAAGACCAATTTTACCAATGAGTGGCTTTTTGCTGCCTCATTTGAATGAACCTCCCACCTGTTTGTGCTTCTCCTCCCCACCTGTGCACCATGTGTTCTGCACCGTGCACCACAACATCACACAGATGGAGCAAAGTAGATCTCAAGGTCAGGAGGATACAAGTCTGTTGGAGCGCTGCTACACCACAGTCAACATCACTCACAGGAAGTGATGCATTTAGGGAACGTGATGAGATAGAGTTGAGATCTGTTGCACATTCCTTTAAATGCTTTATGAATGACATGGGGCAGGTAAATCATACAACATCACCATGACAACGTATTGTCACAGCTGTATTGTTTTGCCTCATGCTGGAGGATCACTGGTTTACATAGAATAGACGCTCGTTTATCCTGTTACATGCAGCGTCTGTTGTCTGTCTGATGTCTGCCAGATTTCACGTGAATGCAACATCAAGAATACGTTCCGATATGCAACCGCACTGCTAAATGGGGTTAATTCCTACATATTATACCTTTAAGTAATGACTGAAGGTCCCCTGAATTAGTTTTTAGAGTACAGCGTATGACTCATGTAATTTTGAAACACTTAACGCCGTCGCAGTCTTCATCCTAAATCAAGGTCAAGCGTGGCTACTCAGGTGCTATAACATGAAATAGTAACACTAACATGTAAAATATACGCAGTACACCAGTATGTTTGTTGTCGACCAATTCAAGGTATCTTTAAATTAAGTATACTAATAATAAGATAAGGTAAGGTATTCCTTTATTAGTCCCACTCTGGGGACATTTCCAATACCACAGAAGCAGACATCAACAGAAGGAATAAAGAGCTCAAATTATAAATATGAATCAATGAAAAGAAATATTTGTAAAGAATGTAGCTATTGTGTATAGACAACTTTTTTTTCCTAAGAGGTCAATTTCACTGTGACATTTAGGGCTGTCCCGATTATCATATTTAGGTAGGCCTAATTGATTATTCGCGACATAAAATCTGTCAAAATCGAAGCTGGAAATAATAAAAGTAATGGCAAACAAACACTGCATATCTCCAAAATCAGGCAGGTTTCCAGGATGCCAAGTATTTATTTTAATGAAACAATTGCCGATGAGAACCGGTGTCAAAAAGGAAAAAAAAATCGATGACGGACTTCATGATCGATTACCATGGCAACGAACGAAGCTTTGAAGCTTCGATTTTTTGGGGTCATCTCTAGTGACATTGTTATGCTTTTAAGAAGTAAAGAGAAATGTAATAATGCTGTAACTTATGAAGGAGTGTCCATAGTTTGGTTGTATTTTTATTTTGAACCATGCAGTTCATGGTGATTTAGGCTAGGTTTACACGAAGACGGTGTGAACAGAAGACGCAAAAGTGGCGTCGCGTCTTCACTTTTTATTTCGCGTCTACACGAGCGTTCTCGGGAGGAAATCTATGTGCATACGGTGACGCAAAAATGTGTACAAATCCATTGGTAATGCATGCAGATCCTCCTCTGCTCGCCAATGTATGTGTACATATTCTGTACATTTGAAAGAAACATTCTTGTACATTAGTTATTGCGGCCATAGGCGCCGATTTCGTGGGTGCTCTGGGGCACGAGCACCCACAGAGCAGGTTGAGCACCCACGGGGGGCACGCCACCAGATGCGCATTTCTCCGTGCCTCGCCTCGGCCCCTCAGCTGTGTGTCTGTGGGTATGTGTGTATCATGTGTAGCCCGTATGTGGCAGACATCTGCGGAAGGTCTGACGTCTATGTTAAACTCACGTGTTAATTGATATTGTAGCGTCCAACCCGACGTAACTACATCAACATAACACTAACTTATGACAGCTCTCTCTCCCTCCTCTGCTCCTCCCTCACTCACCTACACACAGACACACACAGCTGTCTTCCTCACACTGCCCCTCAGTTTCTCATCCAACCACCCTATACCTGCCCATACTACACATTCACAGTCAGTCAGAAGTCACACAACTTAATCATAACAAGAACATTACTGCGGGGTTGCTACAATATTATCAGTTGTGCAGTATAGGATATTATTTATGAATAATGAGCGATAAGTCCCATTGCGGGGCATGATATGCGCACCAGTGTTTGTAGAGCCCGGTTTAGGTGTGCACATGTCGGGGGGAGGGGGGACGTCAACACGCCTACTTGACGTGAGCAGAACAGCAGATCTGAGCCAGTTTTGCGTCTTGGCCTGTTTAGACGGAGACGCTGCGCTGGAGCGTATTCAACTTTTCCACTTTCAGGGGTGGTTTGAGATTTTTGCGTCTTCAAGCCCCAAAAACGCCGTCACCGTATAAACGAAAGGCACTTCCAATAAAATATTTTATCGTCTTTACTCGCAAGCGTCTTCGTGTAAACGGCCCCTTAGTGATAACCCATGTCATACTTTTAATGAATACAGTATGATTGATTCTTTATCTGAAGCTTGTGTGTATTTCCCTCTGGGTTGCAACCGGGGGCCTCATTTATCATTGTGGATACACGCTTTTTTACACGCTCTTTCCCCCATTTTGTGCGTACAGGCTTTTCTCCGCCTAGTTTGGGATTTATCAAACCAAAATCGGTCGGGAGGTAGGGGCAAAATTTACGACGAGTCTGACCATGGCGTACCGGCATTTACACGCTTTTTGAAGAACAGGAGGAATTGGCGACGCCGCTGCTGAGTCGGAGAATCGCAGTGAGAGGCAGAGAGGAGCGGATCAGTGTTTCTTATTACTGTACTAGTAGTAGTGGTGGAGCGTTGATGCTCTGTAACCCGCTCTATAATAACACTAGTTAACTGATAAACAAAGCGGATTGAGATTTTTTGCTTTTTGCTTATAGCCTACACACTCTGAGGGTCCAATCCGACCCCCGCACGGACACGAGTTGAACCATAACACAGGGGAGGCTGTCGGAACGCGCGTAATAAAAAGAAAGAAAAAAGAGCGAGAATAATCAAATGTGGACAGAGAGAGAGAGAGCTCAGTCTCTTTATTGTTAATGGAGGGAGAGAGGAGCGCGGAGGTCTGTGTTTGAAGCTGAAGTAGTGGTGGTGATGATGCACAAATTAGTATATAGCCTACATAAAATAAAATGAGGGCAGATTAAATACGATTCTTCTTCTTTCTGCTCTCTGTTTCATTCAGATTAGGGAGTTCTTGTTTTTATTGTAGCCTATTTCAATGCAAGATGATGTACTGATATTGGCTTTCAGAGAAATTTCCGTCCGTCCTGTCTTCACCGTCCTCCACATGACGTCTCTCCACACATTTCCGGAGCGAACATGGCTAATTAATATGCATATTATGCAATTTGCATATGCATGATGATTTGCATTGACCATATATGGTTGTTTTGGGCCGTTCGGAAGGCGGAATGAGAGGTGTGGTCACCTCCGCACTCTTCTTGTGTTAGGTGTGATTTACCAAGGGAAACACCATGCAGCCGCCTGTACGCGGAGTTTGATAGATCTGAAAACAGCGTGTATATTTTGGTCGTACGCTCATTTTGCCTTTCGGTCGTACGACCAAGTTTAGTAGCAGTTTTACACCCTCTTTGATAAATGAGGCCCCAGGTGGACGTGGCCCACTGCTCCCGAAGCATTAGAACTTTCACTGTTACAAAATCCTAGTTTTAGAAATATCCCTGAAATCTTTTTTTTGCTTTTCCTCTTGTAAAGCTTTACTCCCCAAATCAATAGAATTTCATGTGATTTCTGAAGTGGAAATAAAATAACTCGCAGCTGAAACAAATCGCACAAAGCTGGTTTTGAACTGTGTGTTTGCGGCGCGAGACTGTGTGTAGATATTGTGCGAAACAATTCTTGTGAGAGTAAAATTTCTGGGGGTGGTCACCAAATATTTGCCCAGAAACACAGATTTATCTGTTAACTGATGTGACGATTTCCTGAAAATGAATCTCTCTGTTCACTGACCTCATTTCATATCACTCTATCTTTATTAGAGCAGATTATGAGCGTGGCTGTATGTGGAGCTCCCTCTCTGGCACTGAGCTTATCATGCGAACATATGTTTGGAGGGAGAGTTGGCCCCTTGACATCAAAGCTGGTCAGATATAATAACTTCATGTCAAGCACTTTACTATTATTGCCTTTTGAATTATTATTACCTATGCCTCTTTGAGGGACATCTGCATTATTTAGTTCTTAATACAATATGCTCTGTTCCTCGTAGTCGAGAGGATCCTACAGTAAAATATTCACCACCTTCTTTTTTTCTTCTCCTCCACCCATGTCTTAAGTGTTTTTCCAGCTCAGGGTACATCCTGAACAAGCAGTGAACATGGTGAGAGTCATCCTCTGACACAGCCACTCACAGTAAAAGCCTCTTTCTCATAATATTTTCCACATAACAAAGAAAATGGATTGTTATTGGGCGTTTTACATGAATTTCAACCATTCATTGGGAAACATGTCTCCCCTCCACACTTACCTCCTCATGATCAGCTGAAAAAACATCAAATTCTGATGTTGGAAATGATCATAATCATCTGCCTTTGTCAGCGGGACAATACAGTGTCTCTCCAGCGAAGCACAGAGGATTTTATTTGAGGTTGGGGTGAGAGACACAGAGACACGTGATTAAACTTGTCACACTACACACTGGCTCTTGTATATGATCATTTTCCCTCCTGCTGATGCTTTCATTTTGCTGTGGCACTGCCATTACCGGCATAATTGCATCTTCAAACCGCCCAGGGACGCGCCCTTGTTGCAAAATCCATCAACACGCCACAACACTCTGCCCTCGGGACCAGGACGGGGACTTCTAACGAGACTGGTATCACTCTGTGAGATTGAATAAAACATGGACACTTCCCTCCTCCTCCTCTTCCTCTTCCCCCTCACTCATTGTCAGCAAGGGGAAAAGTTTGACTCACTTCATAAGGCTTGGTGTCCGCACCAGAAGATTCAGGCCTTCCTTGGCCCGGTTCACCAGCCAACTCCGTGCTCGGTGATAGTGCTCTTCTCAGTGAAACCCAGATGGTTCAGGATGCAGCAGTCAGTCTGGTCTTCAATCAGCCCAAAATGTCACGTCACCTACTAATGGCCACCTGAGTCAAATTCAATCACCTTTTCCTCTGAACTTTGCAGGCATAGATTTTTTTTCAAGGTGAGTAAACCTGCTAAAAGCCAGTTGACCCCTTTTCCACCGTTGGTTGAGTTTACAGTACCTTTCTGTTGTGACCTTAGACCCACACACAACTGAATATATCATGTTTCAACGCTGGTTCAGGGCTCCCTAAAACGTTTCTGAACTGTGAAAGTAGTGAGTTTTTAATTTTATTATTATTATTTTTTTAATTAATCACAAAGCTTCTGATTAATTTGATTTTTTTTTAGTATAAACAGTATCAACTTTGTGTTTTTGCTTGTAGTCACTCACCCGAGATAGCTGAAACATCTTGGAAAGACATTACTTTCCGATCGCAGAGCGTCTGTTCTCCCCGCCACAGAAACACTTTTCCCTTGTTGTGATGATTTGTTTACAAAAATAAACGGTCGAGCAGTGCAGTGGTAATGTCCATAATATCTCCAACCATTTATTTTTGTAAAGAAGTCATCACAACAAGGAAAAAGTGTTCACGGTCATAACTTGTTGAAGACACAAAGAGCGGTACGCACAGAGGAAGGAGGGAGAGAGATGGTAGCTTGATTGACGCATCGTGACTTTAACATCTCATTTAAGATGATTGGATGCTGCTTTTACAGGATTGTCAGTCCCACAGGTGACTGACTTACTTAATTTTTGTGAAAAAGCATTTTATTAATTGGTTGCAATTGGAGTGTGAAGATGATTTCAAACTTTTTTGTCAAAAAATGCTTCAGAATAGGATCTCCAACCCTACCTTTCATGATTTCCTTCACTCCTAAGTCGTCATATGAGTTGGATGTAAATAGGTAAATGAAAAATGAAACATTAGCTCACTTAAGAACTCAAAACAGTGTGACTATAAACCAACAACTCCACAACTCAACACTGTTCCGTGTTCAAGAGCAACATTTTCTTTCTTTCGTCTATATTTTACTTTCAATTATGTGATATTCAAACAACCTCTCTCTGTGTTTGGTAAAGAGCATTTCTCTGTTTTCTCTGCTGGGTCTCTGGAGGAAGCCACTGCTTGCTTTCTTGTCTCCAGTCTTTTCCCGCCCCCTGCCCTATATTATCTCTTATGTAATGCTCACACACCACCTGAGGGCAGAAGCTCTTCCAGCGACAGGGGAAAATCTCATAAACAACCACTCTCATTTTTATTTAGCATTAAGCCTGATATTAACTTTTTTACACACGCTCTCAAACTTTAGACACAACAGTCCAAACTTTATAAAAGGAAAAATGAACTGTGGATTATTACAAAAGCCTTCGTGATGTATGAAACTGCAATAAGACTAAATATAATTCACTGGGCACGTCATGCACAGTGCGCAGGAAATTAAAGTAGTTCTTTTTCACAATTACTGCAGTGATAGAATGAAAGTCGACTGTGCAGCCTTAAAATCGGGAAGAAGTTGCATCTTACACCTCAAAGCAAAAAGAAAATTACCAGCATCATCAGCCTTTTGTACAAACAAAAAGACACAGCAAGTTCACAATATTGTTGAGTGCTGTTTACTTTTTTATTTGAACACAACTTAAGGAGATACACCAAATCCTTGATTAAAAGTATTTCAAATGGACTAGACTAAAGCTGCTATGGTCTGCTCTGAAATAATTTACGTCTTTTCTTTATGATTAAACTTCAGTGTAATGCAGCAGTCTGTGATTCTGAGGCTCAAGGCAGCGCTCTCTATCACCACTTCCATTTATTGTCTTACAATGATATCCAGACTTATATCATCCACACAGGATGAACGATAGTAATATATGATATGGAACTACATTAACTTTGTTGGATGATAAATCAAAGACCATGCTATTTTTAAATGGCAAGCAGCTTCCATCTGACCTTCCTGACTTGTCAACTGTTCATGGGGTTGAAATTGAAATGGTCACATCCTATAAATACCTAGGCATTCAAATCGATGAGAACCTGTCTTTCAAACTGCACATCGATAATCTCGTTTCTAAACTGAAATTGAAATTAGGTTTCTTTTTTAGGAATAAATCATGTTTTTCATTGCAAGTCAGAAAACACTTGATCAACTCAACCTTTTTAGCCTTATTGGACTACGGAGACCTGCTTTTTATGAACGCACCTGATCAGTTTTTAAAGAAACTGGATACTGTTTATCACTGCACTGCAGTGGCTCTGTTTTAGACAGACTTAATTGAGATAGTGGTCTCTATTGGTATTCAGAAAAAGAAGGACCCTTAAGATTTTAGTGTACTGTACAACTGCTTTAAATAAATGAAATCATGCATTTGCCAGTAAATTGTACTTTAACACAACAGTTACAGGAGAAAGATGAAAGCATGATGCTGCTGCTCTTCACCACTGTGTCACCAGGTGTTTGTTGTAAAATCCATTTGCATGTAAAATGAGAAGCAGCGGTGTTTACCACAGCTGTCCACAACAGCAGAAAGACATCAACACCACACTGTGAGTATTTGAAGTGGCAGTAGAGCTGGCCCTGACCTCCCTGGGGTCCTGCACCTCCTACTGGTGGTTGTTTTCCAAGCTGTAGTTCATGCACACTGTGAACGTCTGTCAGATGTTACAATCAGTGTTATTTCATTCTTATGTCAAAACTTAACTTTACTGTTACAAGTTCCCTGATAATCGCCTTTTCTCTTTTCGTGACCAGAGAACCTTCAAATTTGGCAAAAATGTCCACTCAGTTGTGTTCAAGTTCAAAGTTCAAAGTTGCAGTGACTTAACAAAACTTATTTGTTTGTGGTTTTGGCCACAATTAATTAGCTAATTATGACAAAATTTTATGCAAATATCTCTAAGTTAGAAATTAAGTAATGGGTTTTTATCCAAAAGGTCAAAAGTCAATATTACTTGACTGTAGCCCAGGAAGGAAAAACTGTCTCCATGTGTCCTGATGCTGGTTGATGGAGGAAATGACCACAAGGAACTCATTCTTGTTCGGATCCAAACAAACACACAAACAAATGAAAAACTATTTCAAGTTCCCTTGTGGGACATTTAAAGGATTCTGGCCCCCTGGTGGCCACTGGGGCCCTGGGTGACAGCACACAAGAATGTGTGAAAGAACAGCTTTGTAGGTCATTGCTCTGTAAAGTCAAGGCACCAAACTGACCTCAAAGAGAAAATGAAGTTGAACAGAGAATCAAGTTATGTTGATGTTTGACTTCAAATATTAAACTGGACAGTTTCTCCTCTGAGACTCAGAGGGACGTGTGATTAAATGATGTTTATGAATTCCAGTCAGCTGTTTGGCCGTTGGTGGGTCTCCAGTCTTTAATTGACTTCTGTCATGAGTCAAGTGTCCGTGGTATTCTGGCAGCGGCGTGCAGCCGTCCTCACCACTGGACTGTAGAATTCAATTAGCTGGGCTTCCCGTCACCACCTAACACCGGCTGCATCATAGAAGAGTTCCCGCTCCTCAGGAGCTCGCCGCTTTTGACTCGGGACATTATTTACAATCACCAACGAACACAATGAATTAAGAAAGTCAAGGAGGGACACGCATCAGTATACTAAAATGCATTTACCATTCCTGGCTCCCTGCAGTCCACCACAGTCTCCCATCCATACAGAATTAAACATACAAGCAATTTACCCTTGGCACTGTAATTTCTCTCTGCTGCCATGGGCTTTAGCTGAAAACAGACAGTGGTGCTGGGAGAGCAGGAGCTTGACGGGACAGAGTCTGAAGCTTTCCAGTCATTGAGCAATTCCATTCAGTCAGACCTGGAAGAGAGAGAGAGAGCACATGGCAAAGAGGCTCGAGCTTTACAGGAAGTGGCTGCACCAAAACATACTTCTGAGGAGAGGCTTATTATTTGTATTTATTAAGGTTCCCCATTAGCTGGTACCTTAGTAGCCAGCTAGTCTTCCTGGGGTCCACAAGGAACAACACAATATATACACAATACTGTATCAACATTTACATTTACAGTTAATCAATTAGACAAGGCATATCAAACGAGGCAAATTAGATGTTACATGGCACCTTCAGCCATCATCTCAGTCATTTGGTTTCTGGTTGAGCAACAACAAAGAAAAGTTAATGTGAAATTAAACACAATTTGTTCAGAAGACACAGATAGAAAGAATGAATGAAAAAAAAAGCAAAGCTGATGCCAATTTAACTGATTCACAGCTACTTTTTTTTAAACAGCTTTGTTGTCTCTCAGAATCCACTCAGCAGAAATTTTGACTCATTCATAATGTTTATTAGAGTTTAGTTTTGAAGTATTTCTATTCATGTAGAAATAATTTACTTAGTAACTGTAAACTACTAGTCGAAAGTAGATCCAAATCCCAATTCTCAGGAAGACATCTGATAAGTAATTACAATCCAATATTGGCATGACATCATGACACTGTATCGTTGTGTGTGAACAGAATTATTGATAGCAGGAGTCCATCTATTTGTGAGAGAAATAAATAAATGTAAGAGGGTCCATATGGCCTCTTGGCTGTTAAATTGCACACACAAATATGCACGCACACACACACACACACACACACCGGTAGCTCCGTCTGCCTTGCCGGGAGAACCCACCGCTCCAGGAACAGCTGCTCACCGGTGTCCCTCGTGGCCCTCCGCCAAGTAAAATGTGTGTGTCAGCCCACGACCACACAAACCCACCTAGCATGGTGAGCCACACTGCACAAATGAATAAATAAACGAAATGAAGAAGTGTATTCAACACTTAATCCAATTCCCAAGAGCATGGCATGCAGCTACTGACTCTTAAAACATTTAATGAAGGAATGTTACAGAAGACGAGGAGGAACCAGGAGCTCCTGGTCGTGGAGAATGCAGCTAGACTGTAAACAGGCAAAAAACAAAGGATTATGGAAGAATGAGCTGCTCTGCCTGACAGCATAAATCAGTGAGAAGCATTTCCCGCTAATGGAAAGTTGGGACTTGCACAGAGCAGCTTATCAATCATAGAGATAGAGCTGCCACCATATTGACTATGCACCAAACAATATCTAGGATGAGGTCTAAGTGCTAATACGAGCCACACTGTAGATCATTCCTCTGCCAGCGTCTCTGGGGAGCACATTGAATTATTGACAGTGCATATGTATATTTGCAGAGCGCTGTCACTTTGAAAGGCATGAGGAGCATTCTTCTTATTCTTCATCATCATCTTCTTCATCTGCAGCAAGCAACAAACATCAGTAAAGGTCACATTCATGGTGAAACATCAGAGGCAAAAACAATCTCTTAATAGGGGCTAAATTTACAAAGCTATGCAAAGTATGTGGGAGGCTCGAGTCTATTTGGAGAATTATGCTAATAACAATAATTCAGCAGTGCTCCTGTAATGGCCACTGGCTCAGACCCAAACTGCAGAATGTGAGAAACCAAAGTGACCGTGTTGTGTTTATGAATCACACTCTCTAATGTTTCTGAGATGCATCTCCCCCATATGACCACTGGCCTGATTTACATAAGCCATAATGCTGGTGTGTCTAATTACTGTTTATTTGCTGGAAATTACCAAGAAACATGTAAAAACACTTTTTCTTGAACAGAAGATTCTCACACATTGTCTTCATATGTTACTTTTACAAAACATTCCTTGATCTGTGTTTAAATTTCTTACCTTTTTTGGAAGATTTTTTAAAGATCACTGACTCTGTTTTTTATTATAGCAAGACTTTAAACTGGACTCCTGGATCCAGTTTCATCAGAAGTTAGAAAAGCCTAAATTTACTGCAGGATTTTTCAACACACACTCTTTGGCTGCAGTAACCAAACTGTGAGACTTTGGGAGGGGGGAAACACGATGTGGATCTCTGTTCTTCTTCTGGCTGACCTGCTTTGGGCGAGAGTCATGTGCACCACAAAGCGTGGCATTCACTGCTTAATTTAGCAATCGGAGTGAAAGTGCAGTGAAAGAGTCTCTGAAGAGCTGAGAGCGGAGTCTGTCTGGTTTCAAGTTTAGATCTCAGGATAATAATATGCACAACTGCTCGTCCTCCCGATGGGCTGCGTTGTCTGAAGTTAACGAGGCTGTTGTTACCAAGATGCATCTCTGACCCAGCAAGTGTTCAGGAGGTTACTGGGTACAAATTCTCTGTGTAAAGTCATATTTTCTTTTTAATGTCCCATCTTGAAAATAAAAATTGTGACAAGATGAGATCCTGTCTCTGCGTTCACTGTCGAATGATGCGAGTCCAGACTGAAGAGCAGAGCATGAGATAGAGGAGGAATTTGGTGGAGGAGTTCCCGGGATTAAACCCTAATCAGAGTCTCACTGAGGCATCACGTCAAACCTGTAGCACTAAAATACATCTCTCTCCCTCTCTCATTGTCTTGATCACTTATTTCATGCTGTGTCTGTGTTTGTGTTGTGCACACTTTAAATTACTGACATGTCTGTTACCACCTGTGCACCCTGTTGCTGATTGGCCGAGACAGCACTGCACGGCAGCTGTGTTGTACTGGTGCGGTATTCTAGTTGTTTTAAAACCACACAAATTGAATGGACAAATTTACTAATCAATAGATCTACGAAAGGGCTGTCAATCCACAGGATTCGAACCGGGGCCGCCTACAGCGAGGTCTGTAGCCTCAACACATGGGGCGCCTGCTCAACCTACTGAGCTGAACGACGCCACCGATAGATGCCGTTTAGTGAAAATAGAGCCTGGGTACTCCCCTGGGGGGCTGCAGCCTCCTCATTCGCCCTGAATGGCATAAATCCTTCTGCAGATGCTCTGGCGCTGTTTAACATCCTAACTGTCTGATTTCTAGCAGCTGAGACATTGTATTTTACTTTTTTTTCCTGCTGTACCCATTTCCTCTTGAGTTGCATTGTCAACTTTTGCTGCAGTTAGCAATTTCCTGTATTTCCCAGAATGGCTTTTTAACAGCCTCCAACAAAAGGCTTGTGTGTGCTGTAAACATGTAGGTGGAGAGAGCGACGGCAGCACTCAGAGAAAACCAGAAGGAGAGAGAGTGAACAATACCATGGAGCTGGATGACTATTCAACACTGGCACAAAATGGTGCGTGGAGAAAAACCCTGCCTACTTTATTTCCAGAGCCGATGCCGACACCCAATATTAACTGTTTATGTTGTTTATGGTAAAAAAAAAGAGAAAGAAAACGGCATATTCAAGCGTCCAAAACATTAAACCCATTTGACTGTTGTAACCTTGGTTACGCCTTTTTAGGAGACTAGAGACAGCCTTAAGCTGGGAAAACTGAACGTGAATACAGATTATGGTCGATTCTTTCGCCCCACCATCACTGAAGTAAATTTTGAACTCATTTCCACAAGCCACATGTCTTCTGAACATTTTGACACAAAAATGGAAGTTTTCAGATGGACACATCATGAAAATGAACTTTGTTCCAGACCTGTCTCTTTCTCAAAAACACACTCTCGCGAGATTTGGCACAGATATCCTAGGCAACGGCAAACAAACGTTCATGAATGCCCGCGGAAATTATTTTAGTCATGCTAAATATGACTGTTGGTAGTCTAAATATTTAATGTTATCATAAGAAAATATAAATATCAGATACATTGACATGTGTATGCCAAAGAAACAATATAGTAGGCTATATCATTACCGTCTATGCTTCAAATTGTACCACAATATACAATTTAGGCAATATCGCCCAGCCCTACTGGAGACATTTAGGTTTTCTTTATTAAACTATATACTAAAATATTAAACTTTTATAAATAAACTAAAGTTGGACATATTTATTTCTTAGAGTATGTCTGGTGTGTTTTTTCTGTTTTTCTGTTTGCATGTTTTTTATTCATACAAGAAGGAAACATTCGAGATCTGTTCATGTGCTACTATCCTTGATAATACTGTACAGAAATCAGAGTGACATATCAAAGGCTGAGACTTTCAAAGATGACAACTTTTATAGGGCAAAACAAAAAATGTGGATGTCAGAGGGTTAAAAACCAAGCCCTAGAACAAAAAAAAAAAGTAGTGTATATATCTACTGTATACAACTTCTTATGGTTACAGCTCATGTGTGAAAAAATAACAAAAATAACTTGGAAATGAAAACTTGTTAATTGTTACAAAGAAGATGCTGACAAGAGCCCCGTCCCCAGCTGCAGCCAATCACTGCATCTCCCACACTCTGCTGGATACCGTCATTGGGTCATGAGGTTAATGATTTTGTGCTTTGTCAAATCAGATTTATTATCTGAGCATGGATTAATTTGTCGGTATTGTGCGGTCCATTAAGGCACTACCAAGCAAAGCCTTAATTAGGACCATGCTAATTGCAGTGATTACCAGCCTCCTCTTTAGGCGCTGTGAACGGGTGTAGGAGCAGAAATCGCCACCAACTTTTGGGAGTGACGCAAATTAAGCGTGGTGCTTGGAGAAGTGACACACTGCGACAGAGTGTGGAGCCTCGCACTCGGCGTGTTTCTTCCAAGATGTGATTTCCTTAATCTCTTTGGATAGCCTGAACAAAATTACTGAGTGATTGCTCAAGTGTTGTTCACAAAGATAATGTTCTGTGTGTAAAATCGCAGCAAATTAAATTATTCCTACTGAGGGAGTATTGTGCTGTGGAGGAGGTTAGAGCAGGGGGTGGGCTGGAAGCGACTACAGCTACAATCTTATGCTAAAGACACAAAGACAACCCTGAAACACAGCGGGATCTGTAGGCAGTGCGAGTGTTTGCTTGTGTGTGACACTGATATCCATGAACGCAATCAGATAACAGACGAGAAGGCTGCTGCCGCTGCTGCCACTGGATTTGGGGGCAGAGCTCAGATACAGAGACAGAACCATGTCAGCTTATCTGCAGCTCTGCTAAAACGTCCCGTGTCTGTGGGCTGTGTCTCTGCAGCTGTGAACCTCCTCTCTGCTTCCTGTTTGCTTCACACTGCCTGTCGTACTGATACATAACCTGACTCCTGGATCCTCGGTGGTTTGTCATAGAGTCGTGTCATGTGTATGATAGAACTGGATGGGTCCTTCTTATTTTTACTGTTTTTAAACGACTTATTTGGGGTTTTGTTTGATGAAATGTATTACATTTTATAGTTATTTGATGCAGTTGCTTCTATGAGTACTTGATATTGATTTTTTTGTATTACTGTCTCCCATCTTTATAGCAGTCTCAGTAGGAATGTATTGACACAATAGGCACACCACTATTAAAGATGCATTACTGCAGTGGTTTTGTTTGTTTTTTTGTCACTTGGTGGTGGTGAAAAATAAGATAAATACTGTGTACAGAGCCAGCCCATAAAGTTTTTTTTAGGCTTGAGAACATGTAACAAAGGAGTTACATTGCCAAGTACGTCACATGAAAAAACATAAGATGAGATGGAATAATAATAAAAATATTGGCATAGGAAAAAAAGAATTAAATTGACAAAAACAGCACTGAAAAAAGTCCAGAGCATACTGAAGAATTAGTCAGGCCCTGTCCCATTATGCACACTTGATCACACTTATACGCTTGGCCACATGCGCGTCCATGTGTTAAGTGCGCAAGTGTGTTCCATTTCTCAACAACCAAAAGTGCAGTGCGCTTGATTTGCCCTATACCCACACTTACGGTAAGACTGCACCTGAGTGGTATTTGGCCAATACAATATAAATCCCACAACGCATGCAGCTTCTGAAGTCTGCCTTCATCGGGAGCCACAAAACACATTTGGGAAATTCCACTGAATAAATTTCAAGAAAATGAATTTGACTTTCTATCTCACATATTATATTCTTGTATCGCATAGTCTTGAATTTCATTTTTCTTTACTTAATTGTAATTTTGACCTTTTATCACATCATCATGGCTGATTATGACTTGTTATATAAATATTTTTCATCAAGCTCTGTTTAATCTAACCCTTACCCCCTTTTTTTTTATCATTAAACTTGTGTACCGTAGTTGTAGTTGGACTTCCACATTCATGATATGAATCTTGCACATAGGAACACTTTTGGAGTAGATGCGACTGTGATACAGCAGCATACAGTAGTACTGTTGCTTCTGTCATGAGTTCCTGATCTCAGTAGACACTCCTGATGGACTCTGCTCAAAGCTTGCATGTCACGTTCTGAATTACAAACTTGGCTGACCTAGGTCCATGCCAACTCCCAGTGTAACAGTTGTGTATGCAGGGTGGTTCAGCTCTGTTGACAAGATGCCAACCTTCAAACACGCCATATAATTTAACAGATCCTCACTCCAACATTCTAACATTCAATAGATTTGCAAACTATGAACATAGTATTTTCCTATTTGGGGAAAAATTGTCAGAGCGGCAGTGTTCCAGTGTGTGCAATGGCACTGAAACACAAGGTTGCCCAATTGCCTTTTAAATATCTCTGCATGCCTGGCCACTATTATGTGCTTGCACACTATAAGCAAATGTATGTTCCACGTGGCAAAACATCACCAAAGTGTGTGCATAACCAAGTGTGCTCAGCCAAGTGTGGAGAAATGGGACAGGCCCCCAGTGACAGAGATGCTGGTCCATTGTTTTCATGGTAACAATAATAAACAACTCAGTTGACAGGAACAGCTTGAGCCAAACAATATTGAAATCAATAATGATTATAATGGTAGATATGTAATACACACACACACATGTGCACACCCTTGGTGACATTATAAATTATAATAATAGGAAAGACTCAGGTCCAGGTTTGTGTCTTTACTTTGAGGTCAGCTGCTGGTCTTTGGTATCGTTCCCAGTGTGGGGGGGTACGTATTGATCCTAAGACTTGTGAATCCATCCGTCTTCCACTAGTGGGTATTGGTGCCCTCAGCTTCTGAGATGGCTGCTTGTATTTAAGCAGTTGATATCTGTCACAGGAGATATAACAAATCGATGGCGGACAGCGTTATGGAATATAATTCCCAGCTCTGAGCCGGCGCTCAGCCATAATTAAGCAGGCTTATTTGCAGATTGAACGCCGGCGTGCTGGCAGTCCCTGGAGAGCTGTGGAGATGGATGTGAGTGGGTGGTGGAGGGGTAGACGGAGCACAGGGAGGTCAGGTTTTTCCTCAGTGGAGAACCTGTCAGTCAGCCTTAATTGACAGAGTGTGTGTTTGAGTGCAGACCTGCAGATGCTTTTCATCCAGATGTGCTGCCTCTCAGTGTGTGGACCTGTCTCTCTGTCCTGTAACTAATTTTAGTTTTTGGCCTTTTGGCTGATGACGGTAAGTCACTTTGAGATTCTTGACCGAAACTGGTGACTCATGACTCAGAGAGAGACTGTGAGTGAAGTAACAGCGTGTGTGTTCTCTTTGTTCCATTTCAACCTCACTATGTTGCCCAAAATTGTGGTTTCATGGCCACAAAACTAAAAGGATGATATCGCAGAAGTATTTGTGTATGTCTGTGTTTCTGATATGATACCTTAGAACAAATGAAAGGTTAAATACATTTAAACATTATTTTTAAATAATAAGCAGGCTTATTTGCAGATTGAACGCCGGCGTGCTGGCAGTCCCTGGATTAATTTTAAATGTACAGTATGGGATTATGGTGTCTTCTAAATGTTTTTTCCACATTGGAAATTAAAGCAACATACAGCATTAGCTCCTGTTGTCCTGAATAAAACCAATCAGCCATTATTAAAACTGGTGACTGGTTTTAATGTTGTTCTTGAGTTGAATCATGAAGCCGTGGGAAATAATTGAAACTACAAATTAAGTTTTAAATCAAATTACAACAACTCCCAGTACAAAGAAAATGGTCACCTGATATGGCTGATCGTGTGTTGTGCGTGCATTTATGTATGCGTGCATAGATATTTAATAAAACTTTATACACACACTTTGTGTACTTATAATTGCCAACTGTTCCAGATGAACCACAGAAAAAAACCTTAATGATTAAAAATAAATAAATTCTCTGTATTACACTTGCCACTCGGGCTCATGGGAAGTGTAGTATAATGGTTAGTGGTACTCTCATTAAAAACACAGTGATGTCTGAGAGAGGAGGTTTTACTGTGTGTAACTGGTGACAGTAACTTCACCCTGGGGTGAAGTGGATGATACATGAGATTCGCTCGTGTGTCTCTGTTAGGAAATATAATTAGAGGAGGTCAAAGGTAACAAATTCAAACTGCATAATATGCTGAAAGTATTTCATGAACCAGCTGCAAGGCAGCATCGGCATCATCACCATGATGAATGTCAGTGTCATCAAGCTGCTAAAACAGGAGCTGATGAATGTTTTGAATGCCAGACGGCGTCCGCAGTGTTTTTGCACAGGATGTCGGTGAAGCAGGAGGAAGTAGCACAGTGGCTGTTTATTGATAATTAGACCCAGAGGAGCAGAAGTCTGGGTCCGTTTCACACTCAATCTGTTTTCTGCTCTGCTGAAAAATCTGATGTGAGATGTAACACAGCTGTAAACACGTCTCTGTCTTGTCTACGACAGCTTCTGTCTGTACGTTACATTCTCACAGACACGACATCTGAGTGAAGCCCGATTTGGCACAAACATTAACTCAGGCTTGAGGATGAACAAATAAGATTTAAATGATTAAAGGTCCAAGTTCATGGTCATGGGGACCTGGACCTTATCTGTTGAAATTTGGCACAAACATTCACTTAGACCGGAGAATGAACAGCTCAGATTTTGGTGATTAAAGGTCAAAGGTCAGTGTAGCCCTAAAAACCCTTCTTTCACTCTTGATAAACAGGATAGGATCAAGAACTAGTCAGAGTAGCTGAGGGATACAACCGTGAGGAGGTGACCTGAGTTTCATTTGAGTTTGTTTTTTTTGCTTCTCCAAAAACAGATTTTTTTATTGTCTTCAGAATTTCCACATCAAAAAGACGGCACAAAAGGACAACAAGCAAATAAAAAGTGAAAAAACAACAGTAAAACCATATAAAAAACAACATAATAACACCCCAGAACATTTCTTCTCCCAACTCCTGCCTCATCATGAAGGAGCAGTATAGTAAATAAATAAATCAACAGTAAAGAGGCGACAAAAATCATTAAATGTGCTCAGGAGAAGAGATGCCAGTCAGGAAGTGTCCTGAGGTTGCTCACATGCATGAGGAACGGCTGCCATCTGTCAGTGAAGTCTTCTGTAGTGCCCCAGATTGTGAATTTAATTTTCTCTAGCTTGATAATAAAAAAGAAAAACACATCATGTTCCCTCACCAGGAAGCTGGGGTGTGGGGACCCGTTGATTTCCAACTGAGAAGAAAACAACATGTAATCGACTGAAGTTCAAATGTGTGCTAATATGGGGAAGTCCAAAATGATTAGTCGGGGGACGTGGTTGCGTGGCGTTCCTGCAGAGAATCTTTTGGGATTTTCCACCAACGAGCTGCTGGCGTCACCAGAGTTTGACACTGCAACTTCTTCTCTCTGCTTTTACATTAACCCCGAGGTAAAACATAGACTGATGCGTTTGTTTTGACGTCTGCTGCTCCTGTTCCCCGTTCGCCAACATGGAGCGATGTCCTGATGTGTGTTCTGTCAGCCTCACCTTCTGTCGGCTGTTCGCTTGGGAAAGACCAAACAGTAATCTACAAAAGCACACTGTGGCAAACTGTCAAGGCTGAGGCTTGTCCTGCTCCCGCCTGCCCGCCCCCCCCTTCTCTATCAAAAAAGCTTCACTCCTGTCTTTGATGTGCCGGCACCTCAGTGCTGCTGCTGCTGGGTGCGATGCCTCTGGCTTTCTTTGCATTCATCCCCCATCAGTCCGGCTGACAGCGGTCAAGAGTCGGCCCAAAGAACGCTCTCGAGTCTGCAATGAAATGGTTTTGTCACTCAGGGAGGAATGCAGAACGCTCAGCAGCCGAATGCACAACTGCACAACAAGCTGGGTGTTGACATGGGTGTTTGGAAATGTGGAAAAAGTCCAGATGTTTCTCTAATCACCTGCTTGTTACTATGACGACTCTGTATGCAACATTGCTTTTTGTTTCTTATTCTACCACAAATTGTTTTAAATATGTTGATTTGCACTTTGTTTTAGATATAGTTATTCTGTCCAGGATGAAGGTGAGGGACGCGAGTGTGGCTCAAGGTCACTTAGACTAAAGGGATAGCTCAGCTTTTTTGAAGTGGGGTTCTATGAGCTACAAATGCTCATTAATGCAGTAGAAACTCTTCTACTGCATCTAGTGTACTTAATAGGCATTTGTAGCTCATTCAACCCCCACTTCAAAATATCCCTTTATGGTGGGCAGGGATTCAGCATAAGTTAGAATTTTTGGTAAAACTTTATGAATTGTCTACAGAGAGTTTATAATATTGATACTTGAGAGACAGTCTTCTCACCTATTTATTGTCTGTGTCACCTGGTGGCCCCCCTGAACTATTTCATGACATACTGTAGGTGCTTCCTGTAATGCAGTATCTTGCATGTTTGCTTGTTCAACAACACAGAGGAGAGAAATGTCACACAATCCTCTGTGTATAGATGGTAAAGTTTGTGCTCTTATCACTGATGTGTTAAAGGCAAGGGGGCAGTTGTCGGTCTGAGAAGTGAAGCTCACTTCCGCGTTAAAAACTGCAATCCCCGCGGATTCCTCTGGGGGCTGGTGTTAGAAAGCAACATGTCTCCATAGACCCCCATGTTAAAATCACCGACTTTACATTCTAAATATGTGACCTGCTCCATCATTTTGAGTCACATTGACCCAAATTTCAAAGTCGAGATTTTGGTATCAATGGAAAGATTAGAAAATAAGCTTTAAAATGATACCCTAGTCAAAGTAATACATTTTATAGTTTTTGAGATATGGTCATTTGAATTACGATCTCCTCCTCTCTTATTCTGTTCTAAAACCTGAGAAAATTCCATTCAAAGTTTTTGCCTGTGACTCTGGCGTCTGTTCCTGTACCACGTGATTACACGCACCATATACGGTCCCTTGTTGTCATCGATGCACCATTTGACCCTCGGAAAGCAGAGGTCTCTATCTAAACGGTTCAGATGTTGTGATGTTTTGTTGTTGTTTTGTAAAAACGTTCGGTTTAGCATTTAAGCTACGTTCGATTTAGCATCGTTGACGTTCTGTTTAGCATCGGCGCTAGCTCTGTTAAACTCGGTTTAGCATCTGTTTCTGTAGCCGTCCCTGCTTATCATAGAGGCACCATTCAATGACCGTCGGAAAGCGGAGAATGCAGCGAATCAGCTGCAGTTTACAGCTCGTCTCTATCACGAACGGTTCAGAAGATATTTCATGTTTTGCAACGATGCAACGCTCATCTTCAGAGGGTTTAAGTAGCAAGTCAACTTTAATCATCATTTACTGGCCTTTTCTCAATTATCTGGACTGTGAAACTTTGGGAGATTGTTTTTGAATGTCATAGCTTTGAAATGAGGGTAAAAAAAAAAATATTGATTTTCTATGGGTTTACCACGTTATCAGCTGATTATCTAAAAATAGAACGTTGCGACATCCGACTCATTTTGATAGAGCGCGTCACATATACTGTACATGATCAAAGCCTGCATGGTGTCAGGACGTTTTTTGGTCTCAATCGATAGTTTCTGCCCGGCTGATGAGCTCAGCTCCCCGGCTGCAGCCTCTGTGACGAGCCGCTGCTGCAGCTCGTGTGTGACTCTGCACTCCGCCGACAACTGTCGGAGCAATACTTACAGACGTTATTTGGATAAAGTGACAACAGATTGGGAATCTAAACTATCACTTTCTCGCATGGAAAAAATATTAAAACGTAAGAAAGTGACGTTATTTTTCTACTTGCTGCTCATAGACGGACTGGCGGAGGGGTTGAGAACCGTGTGGACTCAACTCGAAGCTTTTTTCTAGGTTTCTGCCTACCTTTAATGTGTGAGCACCATGATTTAGCCTCTGTAACATATCATTAAGTGAGAGGCTTTGACTCAACAGCCTCTCATTTTATGCAGGTAATCATTTACATTAGCAAGTGTGTTACCTTTAGATTTCATTTACTTTTAACCACAGCAGTTTCCATGAAGTCCCTCTTGTTTTTTTAACCACCACACTTCATGTATAAAGTGGCCAAGCTTGCGTTGGTGAAAAGTCTGTGAATTGGAAAATATAGTATTACTTAAGCAGCTTTAAAGCGTACTTCAGTGAAGCCCCTCTGCTCAGTAATGAGTCCACTTCTCTGATCGTGTTGTCTTTAATGTTCCTTCCACCCACTGTGACCAACAGATGAACCTGGTAAACACTTGGGTTTTTTTCTGACTAACCTGTCTTGAGTGGTGCTCTGCACAACGAATACATGGAAATGGAGTGCTCTCAGTCGAGTGTCCTTTAAAGTAGGAATGCAGCATCAATGAAATCACAAGCTGCTGTGCAGATCAAAGATGGCACTGTACTTTGTCTTTATGTTTCATCCCTACTAAGCAGTACGGCACTGGGTCCATGCAAAACATAGCTGATGAAAACGTTCATAATATGTATTTACTCTATTACTATATTTATGTTACTGTTATTATTTGCAGGGCTGTGTTGCCACGAAATGAGTAAATATCACAATAGAAATAGATTTTAACAGTTTAATTTCTGTAAAGAGGATTTTTTTTTAGTTTTTACAGAAACAGATTAATTTTATTGAATCCCCCTTGACAAAGATAAGACAAAGACAAAACACAAAATCAGACCGTTAACACACAGAATCTCATCAGAAAAGACCCATTTATGTTAAGTCAAGGTGTATGTTCAAAACAAGAGAAGTAAAGTGGGAGTTAAGAGTCTTCTGTAAATAGACCATTGTGATGTCTTAATAGATTGAGAGCTCAACTCACTGCTACATGATCCAAACTTTAAAAACAACTTCATCAATTTGATAACGTAAGCTGCAAAAACTCACAACACAAAAGTATCTCTTGAACAAAAAAGTAATTGACCTGGCAAAAGACGAAGGCTAACAGGACATATTAGCAATGACATCAGAATCAGGTAATAATGATATTTTGTCAATGAACACCTGAAGTCTGTTGATCTTAGAATAAGCTTCATAATCCTGCCTTTATCACAACAAAATGACTCCAGAGACTCTCAGTGATTATCAATTTCAAGTCAGACATTAGAGCTTAAGTCGAGATTCAATTTAAGATCAACACGCCATGTCTCATCGGTCACTTCACTTTGTGAAATAAAAGAAACCACCAATTAAGAAAATAGAAAATTGATACATAAACGGTGGTGAAAAGCAGGTGTTTTCACCTCAGGACACTGTGATTATTCTCCCATCATTTGTGTGGAAACTGAAATCTTTTTCCTCTGCTTCCATAAATGCCACGTTCTGTATACTGTGACCGTATATGTAGCCTATAAAATGGCACTAGAATGAAATTACTGTATGTGACAAAGGTTCAGAGACACACACATCTATAAATACCCTGGTGCTGTGCTGAAGCATTGTTAAGACCTGTGATGTACTGAAAAGATTAAGGATCCAAACAGAGTGTTGTTTAAAGGCCCTCAGAGCTTTCTCTTCTTCTCTTCGCCCCATTTCCTCAACACTGTGCTGCGCTGAGTCATAAGTCTGTGTGCACACAGTTACAGCAGGCAAACAAATACACACAAGCACACACACACTTTCTTAATTCAACACGTCATTCTCTGTGTGAACTCTGCTGCATTCATTTAAATACTTGATACTTGACGTCATTGTTTTTATAAATCATAACAAATCTAGTACAGACATTATTTTCATCATCTTTTTTTTATGAACAATATGGCAGTCCTTTCTTAAAACTCACATTCCCACATCCTTATTTTATTATGTTGTGTTGTGTTTATTTTTTTTATTTTATGGATATCTTTTTCTTTGCTGCAGAAACAACTGTAAGGGGCGGTGTAACCGGGTTACAAAACAGGTCATCTCACTTCTGAGCTGCTTGATGAGCGTCACGTTGTTCCAAAAGTTGAACAGATTTCAACTCTGAGCGCCGCGACAAAAAAAGGAAGCGCTGAGAGCGTTTTTTTCTGCCAATGGCGCTGACCATTGTGAGCGCTGAACTCCATAGGATCTGAATGGTAAGTAGACGCCCAGAGCACTCAAAGCGCGTCCGGTGGACACGGCCCCTAACTCTACCTAATTTCCTCCGGGGGATCAATGACGACAATTCTGGTTCTGATAAACCTCTTCCAGGTGCCGGCGTTCACCTGCTCTGTGTCTGGTGTTTCAGGGTGAATATCTCGTATCTGGAGCCATTTTAGTCCCTAAATATTTACTCATGACAATCACAGGTCGAGAAGGCGGCGGCTTGACTGTTTGTCCAAACCTGCATCACGTCCAATCAGAAGGTCTCTGTGAACCTGAATTAGCTGTGTGTATTTATCTAGCTCACCTTGTGTTATCATCCAGGAGGCTGGCGTTTGTCTGATAAGAGCGGAGGATTGCTTCTAGATATGAGTAAATGGCCTTGTCTGTCTTCTTTTTAAATCCTCTGCTTGATTATTCCTGCTCAGTCAAGAGGGCTTCCTCACAAAGGTCACTTCACAAATCAAAAGAGCAATTACAGTGCATAGAGGAGTGAAACCTTTAAATTCATTTAGAAAAGGATCCCAGGCTTATGTAACTCAGTGAAAACCACACTTGGCTACCGTACTTGGGTTCAACTCAAGAAGTGAGGGAAGAGTGAGTGCAAAAGGTAAACATTGGGATATTTATAAATGAACATTATTCACTATGAGACCAAACAAAATATAATAGACAGTAAGCCCGAAGCTGTACTTTTATATGGGTTACACTACAAATTAGCAGATATTGGTGGCATTAGAGAATTGTGTGTGTGTAATTATTTTTTTTGCACTTGTCAGATATGGATAAGCGATACATGCCAAGAAACGTTAATAGTATGTTCACATGGAGACTGAAGGAAATGGCTTCTATCTATCAGTTTTTAGTCTAGCTGCCCACCTAATGAAATATTGAGCACGGTAATTAATTACAAAGCAAATTGCATTTGGATTGGATTTTTTGTGGTCCCCTTTTGTGGTGCGAATTGTCCAAAGCTGGAAGTTCGACTTTGACTGTGACATTCAGAGTCGACTCAGGCAGAAATTAGTCACACGCTGTAGCTGGTGAGGAGAATGGTGAGATAATGGCACGCTGGGACAAGGATTGTTATACATCTCCTGAAATATCACCACAGGTTCTGATATTGCAGATATATTCACTTTGCTATGTTGGTGATGTGACAGCCCCCTGCTGTCCTAGGGCCTGCTTTGTCTGTCGCTCCCTTTTGTCTGCAGGTATCTTAGTGGGGCTTGAAACCAGGAGCACCTGGCCAGAGGTTTTAAGAGCAGGCTGTCTCAGTCTCTCTCACTCTCTCACCAGAAGGAAGTGACTTCCCTCCGGCTCCGTTGTGTTGTTTTGTTGGCTTTTGTTGGCCTGGTTTTTACACTTCACAACGCTCCTGTTACGGCCGAAAGGGGTTCGGCCTTGTGTGTGTGTCTCTCTTTCACTTCTCCCCCACAGCTCCACCCAAGCCCTGATCGGCACAACGAGGCTCACAACCCTGTAGCTGACACTGGAAGATGGGGCCAGTGCGTGAGAACTGCTAGGCTTGCCTGCCTCCCAGAGTGGCTTTTGTTTTGTTTGTAGTCCTATTTTGTTTGTGGCACCCTTATGTCTTCTAATTTAGTGTCTTTGTGTGGGTGTTTGGGGTCATAGGTGGGTCCATTGTTATGTGTGCGATGTGTATCCTCCTGTTTATCTGGCTAGAGCTGATGTGAAGGTTCGTGGCGTGAGAGGTGTCGAGAAGCTTCGTAACTTCTGCCATAAGAAAGGTCACTGGAAAGCTGATTGTTATGTTTGTAAAGCTAAGGTTACAACACAGTCTCACTCCCAAGGCGTAATAAACGGACGTTTGGTCAGGGCCCATGCGCGTTGTTTCCAGACGCTCAAGGTACCCCTCAGCGTGGGACCTGAACGCACAGGGATTTCAATTGATTTTAATGCAATCCCCTCCGCGGCGATATGTGCCGCTCAGAGCAAGTGCTCCAGCCATTCGGCCGCGGTGCTGAAAGACGCCGTGAGCTCCCCTCCCATTGGATAACTGAACCTCGTATTTGCAGCTTCAATCAATCAATACATTTACTACGTGAATAATACAATTCAGCAATTTGGCCGCAAAAATAATATTTCAACGTATTTTTATGACATTTCTAACGAGAAATGTGTGTTTTACTTTCAAAATCAGTGTAGAACGAATTCAAATTATGTTTTGTTTGGCAAATTGACTCTGTTTCAGGCCATAAAAACAACATTTCGGGAAATATCTGGCATTGTTTGAGGCCATTTCTAGCGAGAAATGTATGTCTTACTCTCTAAATATATGTTGAATGAAAGCAAATTGTGTTTAATTTGTCGTGTAACGATATCAGACGATGTGCTTGTGACTGTCGAGCGCTGTTGAGCCGCTTTGGGCGTCATGTTGCCATAACAACGGCCCAAAATCATGGATGAATGAAGCCGATCGGCCGTGATGACAGATTATGACTACCTGCACGCTTTTCCAGCCTGCTAAGCAATGTAAACTGCAACGTGACCTCATTTTAACCGAAAGTATATTCATACGAAGGAAGGATTCAAACGATTTACAGGCCGGACCTATTTCACCAGCCGACCGACATGCGGACCACTTCCGCGTGATGCCGAGGATGTGACGTCATTGCCATGGCGCCAACGCTGGACGGGACACTGCCATCTACGGTGTCTCGGGCGCAACTGCAACACCTTGGTCACACACCAACAGTGTGTTGTCAGTCAGCTGTGATCATGAGGAGTGGAAATTAAGCCATGTTGATTTAATTCAACAAAATGTGAATAGACAGTGAGGAATCAGAACAGTTAGAAAGCTCTTTTTCAACAAAGTCCAAATGATTCAAGTAACTCAAGTCATATAGGCCCTTTTTTTTTTAAATTCCAGAAAACAACATTTCTCCCCCCTTCTCCCTCCTCCCTCCTAGGAACCTTAGTTTATAATATAGTGTAGAATGAACCCATCCACTGTAGTAATGTTTATGCACAACTGCACCACTTTAGCCAGTCCCCTTATTTCTGGTTTTACATTGGACAAGCTGATAAGGCTCCATTTTCAAGAGACATATTTCCACATCAATTCTTTTTAACTTCCACATGCTTTGGGTTATACGCCTGAAATGTTCAGCGGTTTATCAGAGGACTAGGGCCATACACAGACCTGTCCGACCTTCACAGGGGTCACAGGTCAACTTTTCATGTCAAATTTGACCAATTTTGCACAAATTCTATAGGGAAAAATCACCAATTCTTTGAGCTGGGAAGTTGAGCTGTTATATCCTGGTTCAGACTGTAGAATAGATTGATTCTGCAAAAAAATCAGAGCTGTGCTCCATTCAGAAGGGTCAAAAATGGCCATGGTAAGTCTCAAAGGTCACAGGGGTCAAACATCAAAGTGAATCCTAACAAAACACACACACTTTAAGTAATCATCATGAAATTTGGGTCAGTTGTATATCAGAGAGTCCTCTATCAAAATATTGTGGTCCCGTTGCGCTGGGGGCCACAGGGGGCCCCTGGGGGCCACTTTGCTTTCCCATGCTCCCACAGAGTTGGGTGTCAGGGTGGTGGATAAGGACCTCACAATGGGTCCACACGCCAACTTTCAAGTGATTTGGTTGGTTTCTATGGAAACAGCAGCCTCAAGGAGACAGAGGAATGCGGCTGTTTGAAGCCCCGCCTCTCGAAAAGTAATGGCTCGATCAGGACCAAAAGCACATCAACGCGTTCGTCTTGGGCCCCCGGAACGAGTGATATCAAATTCAGAACTGTGCGACTTTTGGAAATATTTTTCATCCATTTTGGCTTTTCAGATTCAGAGCCTGTCAGACTTAAAGCCTGAGAGACCCTCTGAGTCAGAAAAGCCAAAATGGATGAAAAATATTTCCAAAAGTCGCACAGTTCTGATTTTTTTATCAGTGGTTCGGGGGCCCAAGACAATCACGTTGACGTGCTTTTGGTCCTGATCGAGCCATTACTTTTCGAGAGGCGGGGCTTCAAACAGCCGCATTCCTCTGTCTCCTTGAGGCTGCTGTTTCCATAGAAACCAACCAAATCACTTGAAAGTTGGCGTGTGGACCCATTGTGAGGTCCTTATCCACCACCCTGACACCCAACTCTGTGGGAGCATGGGAAAGCAAAGTGGCCCCCAGGGGCCCCCTGTGGCCCCCAGCGCAACGGGACCACAATATTTTGATAGAGGACTCTCTGATATACAACTGACCCAAATTTCATGATGATTACTTAAAGTGTGTGTGTTTTGTTAGGATTCACTTTGATGTTTGACCCCTGTGACCTTTGAGACTTACCATGGCCATTTTTGACCCTTCTGAATGGAGCACAGCTCTGATTTTTTGCAGAATCAATCTATTCTACAGTCTGAACCAGGATATAACAGCTCAACTTCCCAGCTCAAAGAATTGGTGATTTTTCCCTATAGAATTTGTGCAAAATTGGTCAAATTTGACATGAAAAGTTGACCTGTGACCCCTGTGAAGGTCGGACAGGTCTGTGGATGGCCCTAGTCCTCTGATAAACCGCTGAACATTTCAGGCGTATAACCCAAAGCATGTGGAAGTTAAAAAGAATTGATGTGGAAATATGTCTCTTGAAAATGGAGCCTTAATCAGTTTGTCCAACGTAAAACCAGAAATAAGGGGACTGGCTAAAGTGGTGCAGTTGTGCATAAACATTACTACAGTGGATGGGTTCATTCTACACTATATTATAAACTAAGGTTCCTAGGAGGGAGGAGGGAGAAGGGGGGAGAAATGTTGTTTTCTGGAATTTAAAAAAAAAGGGGCCTATATGACTTGAGTTACTTGAATCATTTGGACTTTGTTGAAAAAGAGCTTTCTAACTGTTCTGATTCCTCACTGTCTATTCACATTTTGTTGAATTAAATCAACATGGCTTAATTTCCACTCCTCATGATCACAGCTGACTGACAACACACTGTTGGTGTGTGACCAAGGTGTTGCAGTTGCGCCCGAGACACCGTAGATGGCAGTGTCCCGTCCAGCGTTGGCGCCATGGCAATGACGTCACATCCTCGGCATCACGCGGAAGTGGTCCGCATGTCGGTCGGCTGGTGAAATAGGTCCGGCCTGTAAATCGTTTGAATCCTTCCTTCGTATGAATATACTTTCGGTTAAAATGAGGTCACGTTGCAGTTTACATTGCTTAGCAGGCTGGAAAAGCGTGCAGGTAGTCATAATCTGTCATCACGGCCGATCGGCTTCATTCATCCATGATTTTGGCTCCGGAACGGAGTCTCTGCGGGCCGTTGTTATGGCAACATGACGCCCAAAGCGGCTCAACAGCGCTCGACAGTCACAAGCACATTGTCTGATATCGTTACAGGACAAATTAAACACAATTTGCTTTCATTCAACATATATTTAGAGAGTAAGACATACATTTCTCGCTAGAAATGGCCTCAAACAATGCCAGATATTTCCCGAAATGTTGTTTTTATGGCCTGAAACAGAGTCAATTTGCCAAACAAAACATAATTTGAATTCGTTCTACACTGATTTTGAAAGTAAAACACACATTTCTCGTTAGAAATGTCATAAAAATACGTTGAAATATTATTTTTGCGGCCAAATTGCTGAATTGTATTATTCACGTAGTAAATGTATTGATTGATTGAAGCTGCAAATACGAGGTTCAGTTATCCAATGGGAGGGGAGCTCACGGCGTCTTTCAGCACCGCGGCCGAATGGCTGGAGCACTTGCTCTGAGCGGCACATATCGCCGCGGAGGGGATTGCATTAAAATCAATTGAAATCCCTGTGCGTTCAGGTCCCACGCTGAGGGGTACCTTGAGCGTCTGGAAACAACGCGCATGGGCCCTGACCAAACGTCCGTTTATTACGCCTTGGGAGTGAGACTGTGTTGAAGGTTAAGCAACCCTTGACGCACGTGAAGGGTGCGTGTTTAGCACTGTCGGTACCTGAGGTTCATTTGAGTAATGGGATGTGTTGCAGCTGGTGAGCTTGATGCTTTCTTACCTTTCGTAACAGAAAGAAGATGGATGATGGAGGCACCATTACGTTTAAAAGCTTCAGCACATATACAACATAAAGAATGTCGTAATTACTGTGTATTGCCAGCTGTACATAATAACTCTCTTTGTAATGAGACGTATGTGATTTCTCCATCTTCAGAGAAAAACAGCAGGGCCACTCCGAAACCCTCTCCCAGCACTCACTGAAGGCCATATTGATTTTGGGTCTCTTTCCTAATAAGAGTGGGGAACATTTTAATGATGAGGAAGCTGGTGCGACTGCTTTATGAAATAAAATACCCACACAACTGTGAAGTATATTCAATGCAGCAATAAAATAAATCTCCACCTTTTATGAGTTTCAATTAACTGTGGTTTCTTAAAGGGATAGTTCAACATTTTGGCAAATTGGCCCATTGCCATAATCGCTATAATCATAGCAGTAGGTTTGTTACCTTTAATTGTCGGTGTAAGCTATTTTAAGTATCGCAGAGCGGAGCAGCAGGCTGCTCAGGGCTATGCTATGGAGGCTTAGGGAATTTCTTGGTTTCCCTCATCAAACTCATCAAATACACAACACAACATCTCAAAAACACTGTTGTGGACACGTTGTGAGCTGCACAACCACCACGATATGAGATAATAGCGGAATGTTACGAGACTGAGCTGTTTTGGAGGTGTATTCATGCAAAACCGCTGATGCATGTTGCATTCAGGGACAGTTTTTCAGCAAGCAGACTCCCCTATTTACCTTGAAAATGGCTCAGTTTCGTAACGTTCCATTATTATCTCGTAGCGTGGTAAATGTGCAGGTAACAACGTGTCCACGAAAGCATTTTGGAGTTTTGGGATTTTGTATTTGATGAGTTTGATGAGGGAAACCAAGAAATTCCTTTAGCCTCCACAGCGTAGCTCTGAGCAGTCTGCTGCTCCGCTCCTCTGTTCAAAAAATAGCTTGCACTGACAAATAAAGGTAACGAACCGACTGCTATGACTAGCGATTATGGCAATGGGCCAATTTGCCAAAATGTTGAACTATCCCTTTAAACAAATTGAAGGGGCGAGCAGCACAAGGTTACGGCTACAGAGTCCGACTTCAGCTGCTGGTAAAATTGCCAAAAAGCAGAATGACCTGTAAAATGTCCAAACGATGGACCTCCATCTGTTTCTCTATCAATATTCTGTCTTAAAGGTCCCATATTATGAAAAACACGTTTTTTCTGGTCTCTACATAGTCCTCCCTGTGCCTACCATCTCCGAGGAAAGCAAACGGGTCCTGCATCAACTCTGCAGCCCACCCACTGGTAAAACAGCACTCCTACAGGCTGCGCAGACTCAGCTCCTGTGGTGACGTAATTATGGGAGTGAGGCCGGCCCCCCTAAAAAGAAACTCCTCCTGAGCTAAGTTGATGACGTACCGACCAATTTTAAGTCATAAAGTGGTAATGATCTTTGCCGTGTAGAGTAACCATGTTACTTAACAAACTAAAATTTGTTGTAGACTGATTGGTTCATTGTAAAACTCTATTTCTTTATGTAAATGTGGTTATTTAAGTAGCCCAGAGACAGACCTGCTCACTTTTCATTCAAACAAACTAATGCCATTGCCACAGTTGTCATCAATGAGACCAACATTAATCAACCAACATTAAAAATAATTTAACTAGCCAGTGGTAAACCTCTAAAAGTGTGCAGATAAGTTACTGTACTTGGCGCAGTGACGGAGGTTGGCCCCGGTCGATCAGCTCAGTAGACCAGCTGCTGCCGCTGAGACAGTCTTTCCCCTGGTCCCTGGTCAGGGGACAGACTTTGCACTTCTCCCAAAAGAAACGTCAGAGCAAACTGACCACAGAATCTGGATTAAACTGTGACTTGTTAACAGTGCTAAAGCCAGAATTAAAACAGCTTTACTGTCGGCTGCCGCAAATCGGCTGAGCAACGCTGACATCAGTGATGACTTTCTCCGTTTTTGTCTGAAACAAAGCAGATACAATCAGACAAACTGAGGACCAAGACCAGGAAATCGAGTCACAGTGAATCTTTTATTCATAGCCACATGCAAACAAGAACCTGCCCACACACACGCACACACACAAAGTAACACATACACATGAAGTAACACATACATCAGCACATCTTTTTTGCATACTATTGAACACACGAGTTCTGGGTGAGTATTAACTCTAGAGTACAGTAAGTTGTGTGTTTGCGTTCTGGTCTCAGATGTTGCACAGCGGGGAACTCTCCCAACTGTCCCCGCCCCCCTTCAGCTTTGATCCATACCTGTGGCAGGTGTCACTCAGTTCCTCAGCGCTGCCCAGGGGCTTCTCCTCTTCTTTTCCATTTTTTTTTGATTCTCTGATTCTCAGTTTCTACTGATGATGAGTGAGAAAACTGGATCTTTGTGCAGAGACGAGGGCAGAACATCTGTTCCCTCTATATCTTCAACACTTATTTCGTTTGCTCTGAAATGATTGAATGGATGATTAGTGTGTTGAGTTATTGAGTTATTCTGCGTATTCACTCGGCTGAATTTTCTTTCTCCTGGAAAATCCTCTGCAGCTCCACACCCATTCATCAGATAAATTTGTCCACAGATTTATTCACACTTCTCATCATACAACATCACATAATCATGATTTGTGCTACTTTTCCTTCTACCTAAGAACAACATTAAATCAAGGTGAGCCTGTGTGGAAGCAGCAGCCTCTCTCTGGCAGTGACTTGGCAAAAGACAGCATCGGAACTAATACGAGTAAACACAACTGTGTGTGTTCCCTTTGTAATAAAAAAGGTTGAAAACATTCAGAGGCGTTGGGTCTTTGGCCTGTGATTCTCAGTACAGCAGCTGTGTTACAGTACAGTATACAACTGCAGTACAGTCCTCTGTCTGAAGGTTACACTCCGAATCGTCTATACAGCAGGGAAATCTTTTTTATCTGGGCACGCCTTAAGAAACATAAAACATCAGACATTTCAAAAAGTAATGAAAATGCATAACTGTGGGGTTGTTTGAATTCAGCATCATTTTTAGTTTCTGAATTATCCATCGTCACATCACAAATGAGACCAGAGAATTCATACATTATTACCTCTTCCTGGTTCCTCACAGATATTTTTCTTCCTCCATCCTTTATGGTAATGAATGGAGTGTAATCAAACTGCTCCCAGTGGGAGGCATTATAACTGTATGTCTCTCAGAGCTCAATTCAAAACACATTTCAAAAGTATGAATGAGCTAAACCGCACAGTAGTTTGTGTACTGTATGTGTAACCTTGAAATGCTGTTGACATGAGATTGATTACTGAGGTTTTCTGTTGAACACATCCTCCAGACTTGTTCTGTACTATTGGTACAAACTAAACTGTACTATTTACTGGCACTATAAGCACTTTTCATGAAACAGAATAATCTTGGTGTTTGTTGAATTATTAGTTGTTGGCCCACGGCCCATTCAAAATCGAAGACAAGATCACTTCTTTTGCTCCCCAGACACAGGAAAGCCACTGTATTCAGTCTCAAGTCCCCAAGTCCTGCCTCCATTGGTTACCTTTGATGTCACCCAGCCATCTTGAGGCCTACACAAGGCAGAGACCTCCACTGGACTGAACCCCGGTAGCATCGTGAGAGCCTCCTTCTGCCATTCCCTTGCATCACCATATAACAGTATTCTGCGATAACTGCATGTCCCTGACAGCAGGAAGATCTCCGTTTTTGTTCTTAAACTGCAGCCACGCTTCCGTCAGTCTGCCCCAGGGTTGTGGTTACAAACGTATAGCTTATGACCACCGGTGTGAATGTGGTATGAATGAATAATGGTTGCTGTACGCGCTTTGGGTATTGGGTAACTATAGAAAAAAACACTATATAAATGTAATCCAAATTATTTATTATTATTGACCAAGTCTTGTTTTACAGTTACATACATTACAGTTACATTTGTTTTGGAATTTGTGTGAGTCAACCTGGGACAGATCAGCAACACTGGTAAAACACAGTTGTTTTCAGCTGTAGCTTGTTAACACTGAGGATCAAATGTCATATTTCAATGAGTTTCCCTCGACATCCAGGGGACAAGTTTAAATTCTGTGGCAGTGAGGACAATGGGCTGTTTTCATCATGTTCACTGAAACACAAAATTAATAGAATCTGGCAGTATGATTACTGTATAACTCTTCTCCCCCGATTCAATTCCCAAACAGGAGATAACAAGATAATGGATGGCAGAGACTGCTACACAGGGTCCATGGACTGATGTGGGCTTTGTTTTCCATTCACATTGCAGATATGCGACCATCTCTAGGTCTGTTCTTTCTGCTGTCAGACAAGAAAGAGGAAGGAGGTGGGCGAAAAAGGCCAATTCACAGCAGGGGGCAGGGTAATGATACCCACACAGATAAAAGCAAGAGATCATTCATGGAATAAACTTAACCATCCTATATTTTGTGTCTGTTTTTGTATTTGTGACCAGTGGAGCAAAGTAATGTCAATGTTTGGATTTCCTGTTTTATTTTCTGGAGGATGTTTGTGCGGCTGCCGTGCAGTGCGCCAAGGTTTTAGGTGATGGAAGTAGGTCTTAGTAAAACAGACAACACTTTGGAGGTTTGTGTTGTTTCAGGCTGCCTCTTGCCTCAATCTGCATAGGCAATGGGGTTAATTAGGAAACCCACTTTACTGATGTGTTTCAAAGGATGAAATTAAAAATTAACCGACAGCCCTTTTCACGCCAGCGGGAAACCATGGTGGATAAACAAGGAGAACACCCCGTCCTGGTTTGAAGCTCTCATGGAGAGTATTCAGCTGCTCCCATGACATAACAAGAAACAGAAGTACAACAGCACAGATGTTGTGATCAAAGTGGATTGTGTTTCTGCTTCTGACGTACACTCCTTTAAAAAACGCCTCCTGTAAACTTTTCCAAAGTTTTCTTTTTGATGACAGCAAAGGGTCCAATGTACATTAAATGTAGTAAAACATGAGCACAGAGGTGTCCTGATGCAGAAGTTTAAAGATGATATAAAACCTCTGCCTTTATGGTTGTGCTGTCTGCAGCATGTTTAATACCACAATCAGGCACACACTCCTGAAAATACCTGGACAGTTTCCAATTACCAAAAACTTCTCTGCTTTAAAGTGATGCATTGGTTCACAGATTCATCACTGTGGCAAATAAAAAAGAAAAACCTGCAGAGCTGTAGGAGACATTTCAGAAAGGCACACTTGAGTCATTAAAGATATCACAGGGACAGTTAAGAGCAGATTGCAGGAGGCAGTTGCGTCCATTGACTCCCAACAAAGATTCCTCAGTTTTATTGTAGGATATTATTGCAGTGTTAATCTAATAAACCCGGCATGATTGCAGCTAATTGAAAGGTAATGGCATTATTGATTATGTTGACATCATCTAGAGGGCCTTGTAATGGAAAGTGTGTTTCTGAATTCTAATGACTTTGGCAGATGGGCACTTGAAATTCCCCAGCTACAAGTGTAAGTTAGAGGAAATACTAACAAGAATCTGATTGAAAGTCATGCTCTTAGACCATCACACCTGACAAAGGTGTCAGAAGAAATCAAGGCTTCACAACAAGCTACAAATCACACATATGACACAGGGCAGGGTTTCCCCCAGAAAACTTGCTAAGCCTGGTGGTAGGGCCGCTAGAGAAGCCCACCGGCGGTTTTGTAAAAAAAAAAAAAAAATTTTAATTGTGTGTTATTGTAAGCCATTTATTAACATTACTCAATACAGTTTTAACAAACACAAAAAAATAAAATAAAAATAAATAATATCAATTATTTAAACTTAAGTAAAATCCAAGTGAATCTAAGAAAACAAGCCATTTCTGGTCAAATTTAAAAGTAAAATAAATTAACATAAATAAAAAAGTACAAACATGGCCAAGGGGGAACAGGGAACTCAGGCCTAAGGAGGTATGCTGTGTAACCACTTTAACCACTTTCAGGGGTTAAAGCAAAAAAAAAAAAAAAATCATCTGACTGAAAACCACCGAATCTCTTTTTCTTTTTTTCCTCACGTCATGATAACGTCTGTATTTTGACTATTTAAGCGACCACAGATCATATTTCTCTTAGTTTGATAACCTGGGCCACTTCAAGAGACTTTTGATTAAGTAGCCTAACCCCACGGACAGCTCCTTCACAGGATCGTTCGGCCGTCTCGTCGTCGTCGGTGTCGCCGTCGTCATCGCCGTTACCCCCCCGCCCTCCTCCTCGCACCCCGAGACACCAGCTGACCGCCGCGGGGAGGAGGGGGAGCTCATCATGGACGGCGCCAGGATTTTTTTTCTACCGGTGCTAAGGGGGGGCTTGACCAATACGTGAGGGTGCTAAAAAAATCGATTTACATGATTGGTAACTTGGTTCTCTTTTTTCAATAAAAGCAGCTATATGATACACAGCACAAGCATATTGGAGTATTTTATAATTGAATCTGGCCAAAGAATATTCAGTAAAGCCTCATAGGCTACAAGCGACCACAAAAATGTTTCACAAAAGTAAAAAAGTGACAGATTCAGCACCGGACAGCGGCCGACGATCACTTGCAAAGGTGACAGATTCAGCACTAGACAGCGACCACGCGCCATGCCAATAACCAAACAATAGACTACCCAAAATGCGACAAATGTATTTATTCCATTGCATTTAATGAAAACTAACAACTGTGCATTGGCAATATTGTCTTTGATCACAACATCATGAAATAACAGTGAAATTAATAAGGCTACAAAATGCAGCAACTAGAACAGCGTCATCACATCATCACATCAAATATCGCAACATCAGGGGAAAACGCACCAAAGTTGATTCATAAGAGGACGAAATTAACAAGTAGCGGTCCTGGTGTCCCACTTTCGTGGCCGGATAACGCCGGAGAAGAGGCCGCCTTGGTTCTTCAGCAGGTGACTGACTTAGATCAGAGGGAGCAGTACCTGTGTCAGCGGTGCAGGCAGGGTCCGTAGAGCAGCTTGCGGCGATGGACTGCTCTGGTGCTGCAGGTTCTGGCTCAGCGGCAGCAGTTCCTCCCTCAGAATCATTTTTTGGTTTATCTCCTCCTTTTTCATCTTCTTCTACCACTCTTTTTTTTTTAATAAGGAAACGATCCATATTGCAAGCATGGAGATTGCAGGCAGCGACTAGCTAGCCAGCCTAGCCGAACGCGCGTGTATCCATGGTAACAAAAGACGCCCCCCTGTCCCCTCACACACACACACACGGCTACACTCTGGGCTACACTAATCAATGGGAAACAGGCATGACAGGCATGGATTGGATTTTTTAAATTTAATAACAAATAACAAAATAAAATATACAATGGAATGATTGAAATTGTTTTTTTTAACTTAATATACATGTATTATAATATGAAATAAAATTCTTGAGGGGGCTTAACTGGGGCTAAACAGATTTTTGACGGGGCTATAGCACCCCCTAGCCCCGGTGTGGAGCCGTCCATGGAGCTCATGCACGTTTATGTTACGGCGCAGTAGAGGCTGTGTCCTGTTAAACTTAGGCTACAGTATGCGCTACAATAACATCATTAAAAGCCCAACGGACTGACACACACTTGTTGGGTTTTTTTCTTTTCCACCAGCACTGCGCGCGACGTCCGACACGAGAATCAAACCCGCTAATTCTAAAAACACACCGGCAACAGGGACCACTGATCTGTCCTGAGTCTGTTGTCATTCTGTCACCTGAGTTAGCTGCGGGAAAACACGCTGCGGTCTGTCATCCAGGTGCAGAGGGGGTGCAAAGAGTAGATACTGAGCAAGATAGTTATCTGTAGTTTACCTCAGAGCGGTAGATTAAATTATATTATAGATTGTTATATCTACTGCTCTGGTTTAGCCTACCTTAGTAGCTACTCGCGAGGTGCAGTGCAGGAGGACTCTGCTGTGAAGGTGGAGGCATGTGGCGGTGGTGGATTTGCGACAATTAATAAAATAAAATAAAAACATGTTTCTGGTGCATTAAATAAATAAACAAGCGACGCTTAGCCTGGCGGGGGGGCAAGCAAAGCCTGGCGGCCCGCCAGGCTTATAAAGCACTGGGGGAAACCCTGACACAGGGGCTTGCTAAAGTTCCCTGTTGCTGCACAGACAACACGCCTCTGGCCTGTTATGTCTATGTCTAATGGAACACCAACCCTGTGTGCTCCATGTGTCTTTATTATACTCCAGGTGTGGCGTCAGGTCTTCAGCTCCCTCTCCACCTGCTCACTTTGGGTCTACCTTCGTCATTTTCTTTCAGGTGTCAACTGAGGGGCAGTTGGGGGATGTTTTCCTGCTTTGTTCAGGAGACATGCCCGCTCCATCATCTTCTCATGATGGTGACGATGTTCTTGTCGCCTGAACCAGATTAGTAAGTGATGGACGGTTGGTTAGTTGGAGATGGTGCTGGGTCCAGAATGGGATCTAATCTGGGAGCCCCCGTGGTAATCTACATGTATGTCATCATTACCAAAAATCTGGACTGTCACCATAGCAGTGTTTTTCTGTTTTCATTGCTTGAAAATAAAGGAGTTGTGTGGATGCAGGAGGAAACTTAGGAAAACACTTGAGTATTAAAAATGAAAACTAAGTCATATACAGTAGATGTAGGATGATATGGAGTTAATGGTGGGTGGATGGAGAGGGTTTGGTGTGGGTGCAGTCTAAAATGCTCTATTGAGTGAAGCCGGAGATCATTGTGACTGGCACTTTCATCATTACACAGACTCATCTGATGGTCAGTCGATATAGAACTATTGATTAGTGTAACTTCAAGATGGAGTTGCCACTGAGCAGCTGAACTGAAGGTGCAGGACGAGTCTTGAATCTCTGGTTCAAGACGCAAAATGACTCTTATACGTCTGTGGGGAGTTGATGGGGTGTTGATCAATACCAGGGGCTCCACCATTATGGGGAGAGCTGCTGAGCACTCTGGCTTTCTTGTTAAGGCTTTTATGATGATGTGTTTTCACTTTCAGGCCCTTCAGGCTCTTGTGGTGTTTGGGAGAAAAAAAAAGGCTCCACTAACTGAAGTTTCAAGACCCCAGTCCGTCTAAGAGATGGAAGACAGAGCTTCAAGTGAGCAGCTGCTCCCATTTCTCACGCAGCTGCCATCACCTCTTGGCCTCAAGGCACAAAAAGAGAGAAAATAGGAAAGTGTTATTACATTGCATTATTTGTGCTCTACTATTTTCCAGTGTGTGGAGCTGATTATTGGAGGGCTGTGGTATGTGAGACCTTTGTTAATGGTTACATGATTAAAGATCTGCATTTTGGGTCAGTCTGGTGGGGTGTAGGATAGAGTGGTTGCTAGGGACTCACTGACATACACGTTAGGAGGGGGCGTGGTGTTGGGAACTCTCAAAATTGGTGGCAGCTGCTCCTGAGAAGGAGGTCGGGTTTTTGGGCCGGAAGTAGGAAGACGGCGAAGGCCCACGAGGAAGACGCCACAGGGAGAAGGTGACTCAACGACGCACCAAGACTGAAGCGACATCCACCACACCACCACTTGTTTTTCTTTTGCCCCACACTTAATGAACGTAAACCAACTGAACCAAGAGCGGGCTGGCCGTGAAACCAAAGTCAAAGGAGATGGCCGGAGCCGACCCACGGACAGGGCGCGCACAGTTTCCCACCACACACGACTCCCCTCCAGGTGGGAAACTACTGCACTCACCCAGGGAAACAACACCCTACTTACAAGTCGATGCATCACGCAGGGACTGGTAGGTGTTATGTTAGGTGCTGGGCTATCCTTTGGGAGGGGGTTTGATTAGGTACAGCCGAGGCGAGCCTGGCATCATAACATGCATTTACTACTATTGTACTATTTATTGTAGGCTCATGTTTGTTATACATTACTGGGCTGCAACAGTGAGACCAGCCTTGTGATTGGGTCTGTAACTGACTGAGTGACTGGCTGAGCGATGAGGTCACACCACTGGCTAATCAAATGACGTTCTTGACAAATATCTCAAGTACATGCACGTGAAATCACACATCAGTCTCTGTCTTTGATGTGTTTGTTGATTTGTTTTGCTTGGAAGTTGTTGCCTGTTGCCTTCATGGGCCACATTTCAGATACTATTTTGAACTTGATATCACTGTATTCATTTAAACTTGATGACCTCTGTGTATGATAAATAAAGATTCTTTGATTCTGAAAATAGAAATAGACAAAACTTGCAAATATAAAACAGCTGTAATGGAATTTAACTGCATTACAACGTTGTTTATAAAAGTGAAGAGGACAGAAACAAACAAATAACGACCTGAAACCAATGATACTTAGATATGAATCCATAAACCCTAAGTTTTATCCTCTTTTGTTTTAAAAACTGTATCAATAACTAATTGCTTATTATAGTTTCTGTTATTTGATTCATCTTTTTACATTACTGGATGACTTCCATTTATTTTTAGCTTGTGAACTATTGTGGAAACCTGTACTTGCTGCAGAGGCAGTGTTATTTGCTGTAATTATAGACAATTTTCTCTGGTGTTATGAACAGGAATAAATATTTTAAACGTACAGTGTGGAACTTATTTGGCTTTTTATTTGCAAAAATCAAATATTGCTTTCATAAATACGTATGTACCGAAGTTTAATCACAATCGCATACAAATTAAGGTTTTCTCATAGCTCAGATTGAGTTGTTTACAAATACATAGGTGGCGGTGTGTGTGTGACTAGTGTGCATGTGTATTTCTTTGTGTGTGTGTGAGAGAGGGTAAAGTAGCAGAGCAGAGCATCTTTATGTCTGGAATGGATGGATTCTTGAGTCCATAATTTTTATTTTATTTATTCATTTTTATTTAACCTTTATAATCCCATTGAGATTAAGAATCTCTTTTGCAAGGGGGTCTTGGCCAAGAAAGCAGCACAGTAGGTCCACATCAAGTACACATTTGGATATGTATAATGTAACAATAATATAACAAGATAACCACATTTGAACTGTGAAATGGGTTTGACAAAATAAAAAAAAACTGGTTTGTCTAAGCTATATACTACGTAATTATAATGACTGGGTTATATATATATTGACTAAAATGACAGTTTGACACAAATACTGGACTAAAATTAAGACAGGCTGCCAAAAACAACACTAGTCAAAGGTCAAGGTTCAAAGTCTATTTTCAAGCTGAGTGTCTCCATGAAACTCTGGCTCTTATCCCTGTGCTGCTTCTGTTCCTGCCACTGAGATTGCTATACAGTAGAAAACAATACGGCAGATTTAACCCTTGATTTGACCCTGAGCTGCTCTCAAAGCAGGCTTGCTTCTATAAAAAGAAACCCACACCTCATTAATCAGTCTGTCACCTTTCTCCTAAATCAATGTGCGAGAGCAAACAGGCATATTTTGCTATATGTTGAAAGGCCCAGGCAGTGAGTCAGGAGGTCATTCAACTTGTTAACTTGATTAGTTTTTTTTTTTTTTGGAGCTAAATGTGGGCAGCTAAATAATTAACCATACACCCGTTTAGCTCTGGGTGCAGTTCACTTGAGACTTGTCCCCTCAATAATTCAGTTTGTTAAGCCTTTTATTAAAATCTCCATCAAATATTTATCTCACATTGGGACCTCTCGCAACCTCCCTCCTTTTATGATCGCCACTCCCCGCCGTTACGCTGACAGCTATTATCCTTGCAGAACGTCGGCAGCCGACGAGCCAATCATGTCAGCTAATTGTGTGTAACACCTCACAACTACAGCAATTGCTTGGACTAGATCAAATATGTACTCTTGAGGTGGGACCTAATCTCATAATACTTGTCCCACAGAACGTGTCTGAAATAATTTGAATTATACAGTGGTGCATGAAATGAACAGAGTGAGTTTTTTTTTTCTTTCTTACACTAAGTACAGTGACGATTTGAAAGCGTTCCAGGAGTCAAATGAGTGAAGGAGCATGTGGCCTGTTTTCAAGGGTAGCAACCAGTATAAAGGGCTGCTGTGGATTTAGGGCTCTGTAATGGATTGTCTGTCACAGGGCAAACATTTCACTTACAGCAGATGCTCAGTAGAGCAGCAGTGTTTGTGTGGCCTCTCCAGGGAAAAAGCCTAAATAGGATCACTTATAGTCACAGTGTTATGGAGGGGGCGCCCATCGGGACCTCTTGCTGTGGCTCACAGAAGAAATCGGAGGGTGAGGTGAGGTCGGGGCTGCTTTCATATATGGAGGTTAATGTGTTTTTTTTCTTTCTTTTTTGTTTCAAAGTATCCCTAATCCCTCAAAGACAAGAATAAAATCTATGATGAGAAACCAACAGTAACTCGATAAAAATGAACCTGCACAGAACCAGGATGAAAAGCACTGGAGATGCACTTCATTTTTCGGCTTCATTTAACAGCTACAGAGCTGAAGTAAATATATCTCTGGGTTCAGGAGAAATAGATTGTCCTTCAAAAGCTCATTGACATTTGTAATAATGGAGAGGAACTCCATCACTTCGCTGGTCCAGACAGGAATGGGTTTTTTATGCCTTAACATAAGTAACATTTTGAAGGAACTTCTTCAGGTTTGGCAGAAAAATTAATTTCAGCTCCAAGATGAACCGATAGTTTGTGGTTGTCGAGGGACAAATGTGAAGGTTACTTCACAAAATGGTGATTTCAGAGCCATAACACTAGTAACACTAGTATGAACCGATTTAGATTTTGGTGGCTAAATGTCACAGGTCAGTGTGTCCTCAGGTTTTCCACAGATGGTTCATATTTTCATTGATTCTGGGGAAACAGTGTTTAGTTGAGTTTAATGCTGCACGTTCCTCTTTCTGGTTTGATACAAGGCAAGGCAATTTTATTTGTATAGCCCGTTTTTACAAATAGTTTGTCTCAAAGGGCTTTACATGGCATCATAACAACATCCTCTGCCCTTAGACCCTCACATCGACTGAGGAAAACCTCCATGGAAAACCCTTTTAACAGGGAAAAATGGGAGAAACCTCAGGGTGAGCAACAGAGGAGGGATCCCTCACCCAGGACAGGCAGACGTGCAATAGATGTTTTATAGAGACAAGAAAACGTTTATAACACAGAATGTGGGAACATGGAAATGTTAACAAGAGCTGAAGAAGGAAGCTTCTGGTGGGAGGAAAGGCAGGGAGAGCAGGCCATCTTAATGGGAGGACTGGATGGCAGTCTGGTTCATGGAAAGGAAGGGCAGGCAATTCCTTGAGGAAATCCCTTCACATTTGCAACCTTTTTCACTTTATAAGGTTGAAGATCAGTGTGGTCTCTCAAAACACTTTATCACAGCAATTATGACAAAATTTCACACAAAAGCTCTATATTTTATGACCATGAATAAACAGGGATGTGAACTGGGACCAGTCTGAATGTCCGCGTAGGGATACATTACAACCCTGACACAGCTACAAACCTGTTGGTGAGAGACAAGATTAGTTTAGTATCAGAGAGAAACACTTCACCACACACAGCCTTTTACAGTTGTAGTAGAGTTATACCCGTGTTCTTAGCTAAACATCCAGGGGCATGTTTAACCTTTCCAGAAAGATAAATTAATTTAAATCCTCAACAATCAACAGGTTTATGTAAATCTAACCTCAAAATCTGTATAAAACCTTTAATGCCAAAGGAAATCGATGGATTATCAACATCAAACATTTTCCCATAGTTACATTTCCCTCTCTGACCTTAATATTAAAGTGTGTGCTATAGGGAGAGGGAGCGTATTACACTGGATTACTTATCTCAGTTGGATCTCTGATTACAGAGTCAATTGGCTGCCATTAGACAACAGTATATCTGATAGAACAGTCAATTGCCCCTGCAGGTGTGTTGAAGCCAAAGGGCATTTTACACAAATAGCTCTGCTGTGTGTGGTGAAGAGCAGGAGCTTCCCATGTGCACAGTCCAGAGGGAGCACACGAACATGCTAACTGCACAGAGAGGAGGGACCACGCAGAGCCGACCACTGAGCCGCCTTTTGATCCTAATGCAGGACATTGATCTGCTTCTATAGACCTGGAAATGAACCAGGAAGTTACTGCCGTTGCACCACAGCGGCTACATTTTTTCCCCCCTTTTGGACCGAGGGTGGTCATTTTTCTTTAACCAGGCTGGGTGGGCAGCATGTGTAAACTAATGCATGAGATGTCCCACCCGCAGCCACACCGGCCTCCCCGCTACCTCCTGAGTGACCCTCAACTCATACAATTACTCTCCTCTAACGTGCGCTGCATCACCAATGCAGCGGTGCACGACATGCTGCGTCACGTTTAGAAACATAAGCCTGAATAATTATCTCTGTATGGTGTATCTGTATGGTTTCTATTGCACACGGGCCAATTACTGGAAGGTCTTGCGGGATCCCACCACCTCGCCTCCCCACCCTGAACACCTCATCTGGTAAATTGCACTTTCTTGTGATTCAGGCCCCGTTTACACGTACCCGGTTATTTCTAAACACGGAAACATTAACCATCGTTTGCACCCTCCGTCTACACGCAAACGGAGAATTCGCCACCTTTGCATGTAAACAGAGAAAAGCGGAAATTTGGGTAGCTGTCAGACCCTGACGTCTAACTATAACTATATTACATAACTTAATAAAAATAATAATAACTTAATAAAAATAATAATAATGATAAAATGTAATGCAGACTGATTGTGTTAATTGTAAAAACATTTATTTATTGATATAACGTTAAATGGGGTGATCTCTGCAGTCCCGAGGTTGTGCTGCTCTTCTGTCCACAGTCCGTCTTGCGCCGGTGGAGGAATTCTACGGTGTGCGCGGAGGCAGTGAAAACACTTTGCTTTTCCAAAACTGTTGTCCCTTTAAATGGGGTGATTTCTGAAGCTTCACTTCTTCTTCAAAAAACAACTAATGTTACTGTCACAATTGTTAGATTTCATCAATGAGACCAACATTTATCTCCTAAAAATAATTTAACCAGCCGGTGGTAAACCTCTGAAAACCTGCGGGTAAGTTAATTAGCGATCGTTTTGTCCCACGAGAGGACGACAGAGGCAGGCTGACCGAGCAGCTCTGCAGAGCGGCCACTGTCTCTGTGATGTCCCAGTCGTTGCTCCACAGGTGGAGCTTCACTTCTCCGAAAAAAAAGCTTCTCCGAGAAGCTTTGTAACAAACTTCTAAACAGCCGTCATTTGGATAAACTGGTCGTATATTTGGGATCAAACAGTTACTTTCTTGCATGAAAAAATATTTAAACTTTACAGACAAGGAGGGCAAGTGACGTTGTTGTTGCTGCTGTTGCTATCAGGTTGCTATGCGGGATCATGCGCGGGATTCTGATTGGCTAACGTGAGCTTGAGCCTCTCGCTACACTCCCACCTGCAGGTTTGGCATGCTCTTGACGGCATACATACCGGGGTTAGTGTAAACGAAACGTTTTCTGAAAACGTACTGGTGTGTGCGCAGTTTTTTTTTGTAAACGGAGAGGGTAAAATATCCGTTCATGAAAATAGCCGGGCATGTGTAAATGTAGCCTCAGGTTCACGTTTGCAGTGATACTGTATCGATTTCCATGAAATGAAACGTTAAAATTCTGACGCTACCATAAACAAAACTTTATCTCAATACAATATAAGATTTAAGTTAAACTTTCTAATTAAATAAAAGTAGCTAGGTTATCAGCAGCTGAAGGCAAAACTCCACAGACCGACTCCGTTGACACTGTCAAGTCAAATCAAATCCTTGTTTCTGTCACATCAGTGCAGACGACATTAACTGGCAGATACTCACTATTCAACCCCCTCTCTCCCGTCATACTTCACCGATACATCGGTCTAATCCCAGCTGCAACATGAGCAACACTTTGACCTTTGTATTGTCGGATCAGACACCTGCTTCCTGTCGCTGTTCAGATGTGACCCTCAAATACTTCACTCACACAGTTTCTGGACCCCCCCCCCACACACACACAGACACACACACACCTTTCTGCTGCTGCAAAGATTTTCTGAGCACAGCATCATCCCACCTGGGAGCTGCTGGGTAAAAAGGGGAAAGCAAGGAGGGGGGGCTGCACAGAGAGGAAGTATTGATCGTAATAAGCCTGGCAAATGACCTCTGGAGTATTTTTAGACCAGAGCCGTATGACTCTGGAGGAAGCGGGCCATTTCCATGAATGAGGAATGAGCCGCTCGTTTCTCTTGCACGGACGCCTCCCTCCCTCTCCCCCTCTTCCAACCCCCCCGCAATGTTGAAGAGTTTGCAAAGCCCTCCCCTGAGGCTCAGTTAATTATTCAGCTCCCCTCTACTCCATGTACACCCGCCCCCTCCCCTCGCTCCTCCTTATCCCCTGTGCCCTCTACAAGAAAAACGCCACCGAGTGATTGAATTGTTTGCGGAGAACAATCCCCACCATCTTTAACTTAAAAGCCACTCGCCATAAATCAAAGCAAACATTTCTGCTACCTGAATGATTAATGCAATTTAATATCCTTATGTAAATGGCCGTTTCCCTGGTGCACCACCGCTGGCACATATGGAAGAGGAGGCATGTAGAAACAAGGCTGCAGCACATGGGGAGATTGAATTAAGAACTGGGTCTTATGATTTATCAATAAAGTGTTGCAGGTCGCCTCTGTGTCCTTGACAATCTGGTCACATATTGTTCCATCATGACTGTCTAATTTCCTCTCTGATGAATTGGCTAAATCACTCCTCTGTGTTTAAATGACATTTGAAGATAAGCACATTTTTATGAATGTAAAATGGGTTTTTAGTCAGGCTATTATATTGCAAACACACAATCTATCAGTCCTTGCTTATGAGAGGAGGCTTACAAAGCTCCTTTATTTTAGGCTTCTCACATAAAGAAATCTGTCTTTCCTCATAAAACCTGGAACATAAACATACTGTCATTCTGTATCCCCCCTTTTCCTGTCATTCTGCTGAATTGTCTGTCTGATGCTGAGCACGTGTCCTTCTCCCTGACTTGTCTCTCTAAGCTAATTCCTGTATACCCCCCAAGTCCCACTTTACATTACATTAATTACTTACATTTGGCAGCCAAAACCACAAGTTAGGAAATTCATATTAGTACACAAAGTGATGCAAATTTAGGTCTAATCTTGAAACTCTGAGTTTGCAGGTCTCAGAACTAAGGAGCTAGAACAGTCTTATAATGAATAAATGCACAAAAGAAGAGTCACAAATGTATTTGGGGATTTATATATGTGACCCAAAACACAAATACATTTTCAATGCACACACAAATATGTTTTATTCCATATATAAGTAAAACAATATTCACATATAAAAAGTAAGATTCATAAACATATTTCAGATGCACACACAAATAGAAAAAAAACACAAGTATTTGCAATCTTCATCAAATACATATTTGGAGCTTGTTACAAATATGAACTGTTGGACCTGCATTTAATGCAATTAGTGCTTTTAATTTGTAAACCTCGCTGCATTTGTGTGGGAGACTTTTGAGACTCCTCTGATGTGACTTCGATCCACAAATGCATTTTTTCTAAGAGGGGATTGTCTGTAGCCAATCATGCGAGTACCTCGCCACGAGGTGTGTTTGATGATGTCATTAAAATGCACACAGGCGACCAGAGGCTACAGGTATTTAGCATGGATGTATTATGGTTTTAAGTCCGCGGCGATCGGGGCGGTTCAGGAAGGGATTGATTGTCGATCTTCAGGAGAAACACTGTATCCTGCCACAGTTGCCAGCCCCCGAGTGTGATGGTCCATCAGCCTCGGCCATCTTATGACAAACCTATTTGTATGTGCATTGATAATGTAGTTGTGTTTTGAATAGTATACAATTGTGAATTTTCTTTTCTCCATTTATTAATTTCTGTGTGCATTTATTCATATGAGACTGTTCTAACTCCGTACAGAACAAATCTTGTTTGTGATGTCAGCAGACGTAGAACAGTGCAATCAGGAGGGGGGTGGGGGGTATCCGAGTAGGTGAAGTGGTACTCGGATGCCGCCCAAGCCGAGTGAGGATATCGGCTACAGCCCTAGTCAGTCGAATCCAAACAGAGCAGCAATAGAATGAAACTATAAAATCTACTCTCATCTCTTATCTACTACTTGTAAGTGTTTACAGGTAAGTCTGTTCACTATAAACATGTTCACATATTCTATTGCTGATACTTTGACAAAATACTAAATTTCAGTCTTGGGAAATATCATCTCTTACCACTTAAATACTCTGTGCTAATCACACAGTTGATCTATACAACTTATTGCATTAGATGGTTTATCAGAGCCACTGGCAGATAGAGCAAGCACCAAATAATGAGAATAATGAGTGAACCAAAACAGTAAGGCTATGAACTGTAAAAATTAATGAATTTTAATGAATTTCAAAAGAATGAAATAAAAAAAATCTTTTCATAATCACTAAATCCCATGCTAATTTAAAATATTGATTAGCACAATTAACACTTGTTATTATATTCATGCAACTCAAGGGAATTAGCCTAAACTGGACTGGCCTTTTTAGTAATTAGCCAAATCCATCATATTTTCTGAAAGGAGCTTTTTATGTCTTCATAAATGCTGCTGAACTCAAAATGTTTGCTCTATGTAAACTTTTAGCTGTCTCTTGGCAATGTTTTGAAACTTACAAGTCAGATTCCAGTCATCCACCTGAACCTGCTTCTTATGTTGCTCGTTCAAGACAACATGATTGTTTACTCCAACATGCATTTGTGAAAACACATTAGTGTTATACAGTATTCACATATTAGGAAGGGTGGTGTGGTAACATTTTCATGGAAAACTTTTTTGACTATGTGAAAATGTAAAGAAGAGAATCAGTGTTTTCCTCAAAGTTTGTTGATCATGTTTCTTAGCTGTAGAGGTGAGGAGTGTGTTGTGTTGTGTGGAGATGTGGCGGCCTCCTGCTGAGTCTTTGTAAATCAAAAGTTGAGCTACAGCACCTCCTGATTATTCTAGCTTCACCTCTTGTATGTTGGAGGCTTAATGGAAGTATTTACATCTTTACTGTGTTGTGTTTGTTGCGCATTTGTCAACTCCCAACCATTTGCACTTTGTGCTGCACGCAATCACTGCCAGAAGTGATTAGTCATGAATAATGCATTTCATTTTTGAAATTCAGCACTCAGGGTTTGATTTGCACAGTTATATTTTTTCCTCATTTCCCTTCACTTATCCCTGATACTTCGCCCCCGCCCACCACCAGCAGCAATTCTGCATTTGTGTTAAATAATTCAAATGGGCGCAATAATCAAATGGAATGGATCCCGCAGTCTGTGTATTCACTCGGCTTTAACTGACGCCCCGGTTTCCCTGTGAATGATATCTGAGAGGCGACCTTCTTGTACAGTAGGAACCGGCAGGATGTGACGCTGGCAGGTCGACTAGAGCGCAGAGCTTTGGAACGAACTGATTCCTCCTGACAATCCGTGGCACCGTGTTGCAGAAAACACTCCTCTTTCCTTGTTATCAATCCCTATATGCTGAAGGGGATGGGGGGTTCTGGTAGGACCCCCCTTCCCCTAATGACACTGCTGTGTTCAGCGCTTGCGTCAATAAAACCAGATTAAACTGCTTAATTATATTATGTAATCTGTGAGATCAAGGAACATACTGAAAGCCTCCTTCTAAGCGCAGTGCAGAGCGACTGTGGCCCACGTCTCCAGAAGCTCCGCTCCTCCCTCCAAACACTCTGATCCCAAACTGAAATGAGCCCTGATGTTTTTCTGATGATGTCTCGCATTAAATGCTCAAATGCTTCTTTTCTAAAGGAGATGGATTTCAATGAGAAATTCTCCTTTTATCACAACAAAGTGTTGCTTATATCTCCTTGTTGCATAAATTGACACTAAATGAGTGTCTGTGTTTGCTTGGCTCAGTTTTCACAGCTCTGACCGTCTGTATTTCTCACAATTTATTAATAAAAGATGCACTGGAGCTTTTAAGTGGCACAACTCACATTCTTATCAGCATAATGCAACACCCTGAACAATTTCTCAAGTATTCAGCAGCGTCCAAAGGGAGAGGTACCATTTGTGACGTGGTAGAGTAGATGTTTGTTTGCTCGATATCAGATTGAGAGTGTGCGCAGGAGGTTACGAGGGACAAGACAGCGAACGGGCAAGTTTTCTCTTGCTCTGAGTCATGTAATCACATGAGAGGGAATGATGTTGAATTGAGTATCAGAGTCAAAGGTATGAGGCTGCAGTTCTACAAACACCACAAGAGGTTGCATCCTCATTTTCATCTTTTAAGTGGCATCTTAAAACAAACAAACAAACAAAAACATCTGCGGCCAGACTAAAACCCTAAAACACTCATGTACACTGAGCATGAATGAGCCAATGTAGACAGGAAGCTGATTATCTACAGTAATCTACAGGTAAAAAATAGATGAGAAACAGCAAAAAGCTGCAGAGTTAAATTTAACCAGCAGAAAAAAGTCAATGTCTCTTTGATTTTATTATTTGAGGTGTTTTCACCACTAGTAGTCAAGGCTGATCAGCCAATTAGGGAGCGCCTGTGGGCTTCTTCGTCATCATTTCACAAGCTCTTTTTTTTTTTTTTAAAGTCAGATGACAACACCAGTGTCAAACTAAAATGGGGTTGGAGGTGTCTGCACTTTTTTCTTTCAGCAAAAGAAATGCAATTTCAATCAATGATAATAATAATACCATAAGACCAATAAGAACTTAAAACAGTGACAATGATAGTCAACTTTTAACAAAGCTGTTTTTCTCATAGTGCTTTAACTTCACTCGTCTGCAATTCGTGGAAATCTGCTGATTGCCTGGTGTCCAGGCTTTGCTCACTCCCTTCATCCTCCTCTGATGACCACACATCATTGAATTTAAATGTTATTTATGTCAATATTTTCACTTTTGCAAAAATCTGTTTGCAATCTGAGGTAATGACCTTTAATATAACACTAATTAATGGTTAATAGGACATCTGTAAAGAGGAGGGATACACTTGATTAATTCCCTGAAGAAATGCCTCTGATCGGGAACTAACTGTGTAAAATGAAGTACATGCTGGTGCGATGTAGCAAGCAGTGTGTTTTTAATCATATAGTTATTACTGTGACTGCAAGTGGCTGGAATTGGCTCTTTAAATGCATATGGAAACACAGTGACTGGCTGCCTGTAAAGATGAATAGTCTACACATGTATTGTCCTCGTCAGAGTTCATTGATTGATTTTTTAATACAACAGGTGAAAGAGGAGAATGAAGCATGTTTGAAAGAAGTAACAGCGAGGGAGATGGAGGCGCTGCGTCTCATATAGTTACTCTGCACAGGCCTGAACAATCAGTTTCCACTGTGGCTGTGTGGCTCACGGAATTATAAAACTCAATATGAAGCCAATGAGCCATGGAGAGGCACAAATTATTAGGGAAGTCAGTTGTGCATTGACTGCGGCACCATTAAAGAGATTGTGTCAACTCTCTGCTCATTCTTTGGGAAAATGAAAGCTAGAATATTATGCATAGCGACATGTGGCATATGATTTCTTGCTGATCAATATTTCCGTCCATATATGCTTTTGCACGCATCACAGTCTCAGCCACAACGTAGCCCTTTTGATGTTGCGGTTCAGGCTGCAAATAAAACAACTCACCCCTGCATCACCAGATGCCCAACAGTGCTTTGTCTGTCTGGGTGCATCTGGTGAATTAATACAGTTTTTTATCTTAAGTGTGGTATAGTACATTTTTTTTAGCAAAGCAACACTGCATAACAGCCATTTTTTGATGCGAGTTGTTAAAAATAACAACCACGAATGGTCGATAAGGGAGAAGCATTCCCTGGGACTGTGGGTCTTACAAGTTGACTGCACAGTAATTACATCTCCTGAGGATCCAGGAGAGGAAAGTTTTCAAAAAAAAAAAAAAGAGGGAGGAAAAGCTGGCGAAGCAGGAGAACTTCATGCTCTGCAGGCGTCGCCATGCTCTCCTCCCTCTTGATACAAAATATGAATGCTAATATCTCATCAGCAAACAGATGGGGAGCACCAGAGACACTGTGTTGGTTCAGTCATCCCGTCTTCCTGCTGTTCCTCAACACAAGCAGGTCCACTCTGCTTTTTAAGGAAGAAGTACTAGCCAAGAAATCTGCTCTACTCCCTTGAGCTGAGGGGAAAGATTTCAGGTCCAGCCACTTCATCAGCCAATCTATAGCTTTTATTCTAAAGTCTTGGAGGTTGTGATGTTCCTAAAAACGTTTGTGGAAACTCGTAGATGGAGGCGTGACAAACAAGACAGACGACCATTTCTGAACGCCTTTAAGATACTTGGGTCTTATCCACAGATCATTTCGCATACGCACACACAAAACCACTGAAAACGACTTTAAACGTTGTAGTATTCATGTCAAGTCTGTAATACTACCACAGAAATACAAATACAATGGAGAAGACGATGGAAGCATGCACATTGATGCATGCATATTTTGATGAAAAATATTATCTCTGTCCACCTTTTGAATTTCTGATATAGTACCTCAAAATGACAGGAGTTCAATACACCTTCTGGTGATACTTGGACACGTCACACGTCAGTGAACAAGGCGCGTTGTTCCACGGATCCCCCCTGCAGATCCACAGCCACCTAGAGGCCCTCTCCGCAGCCTCTAGCGTATTCTTTATGGCTCTCTTTAATTGCAGTCCGTTCACTCCAAGGAGTTTGAGGGTTCGCACTAGTGAATGGCCTGCGAAGCCATGACACCCAACCTCGACTGGCTCGCAGCACGCTTTGCAGCCGTTGCTCCGACGCTCTGCGATGAGCTCGGCGTACTTGGCCCTCTTTCGCTCGTTGGCCTCGTCGATTACCCTCCAAGGTAACAGTCAGTTCTATTAAAACCACTTGCTTGGTGGACTCTGATGTTAACACCATGTCTGGGCGGAGAGGAGTGGTTGTGATGTCCGGGAACTTAAGCTGTCTGCCGAGGTCAACTTGGAGCTGCCAGTCGCGGCAAAAAGGTACAAAGACAATGATCATACGGAATTGTAGACAAGAGCGCCACCTTTTAGTTGGGACATGATACTCACACCTAAATGGTTGAAAAAGTCTTCCAATTTTCTGTCCACTGCATTAAAGGGTTGAGCTGTGTCCACACAACTTATCTCTCTCTCATGGCTGTCTCAGCTCCATACAAGAAACTGACACACCTCAAATACTCACATACGCACATTGCATGTACATTGAGCGGCACTGAGCATGTGCAAGACGACATTAACAGGAAGTGGTCTGTCTCTGCAGGTGATTGGTCGCACAAACAAGATTCAGCCTCAGTGTGGTGCTGGGTTTGAAGAGCACAGAGCTGTGGAGGTCAAAACTACAAACCGAGGAAAGAGGAGAACTGTGACTGGAACAACATGGTTTTTCCTCATGTTGTTGGAGGATTCATCAACAACCACAAAAAGAACGTTTTCTGTGCAACAAATTGCGACTCAGTTCACTGAGTTTAACCAAAATACATTGACAGTCTGTCTGTGTTAGACTTAGCCTTGATTGTTTCAGCTCTGTGTGTCCGTATGCTTCACCCTGGACAAAGAACCTGTCTGTCGCCTCAAGCAAGCCCACTGCTTTTATATACAAATATCTAATTAAACTAATCGGCCTGGCCGTTGGCTCCGTGCCTGTGAGAAACCTTTTCACTTCATTTGCATTTAAATAGAAAAACAGTGACCAAAAACATTTTCGCAAGATGGCTGAGATGACTTTATGTCAGGTGGTGTGATCTGCCGGTGATTTACTGCTTTTGAAACGTTTGATTTGCGTGTGTAATGATCGCTGCCCCTCTCGCGTCTTGTTATGATTGATTGTTTGATTGCATGATGAGCCCCCCACCGCCCCCGTCATTCTCTCTCTCGTTGCCAGGTGAGTGAGGAGGTCACATTTGCAGAGCGGAGACAGGAGAATTTTCGGTCCAAATGGGCGAGAAGTCACTTTTTACGCTTCGCTGCCTGCTGAAGCGGAACATTCATTTCATCAGCTGAATTGGCAGTCATTGTGGGAAATCAAGCCCTTAAATTGTTTTGATTTGGTCTGAAGGCCTCTGTTGTCCCCATATCACTGTGGCCATTATCACTGGCTTTGAAATGGTAATTAGGTCTTGTTAATGAATATTTGCAGTGGTGATTGATACGACATGAACACACTCATTACATTCGGGGCAGCCATATATCGACTACACTTATTCAACATGACAGTTGCATTGATGAAGGCATGCCTGAATGCTAATTTGAGCTTGATACACATTTTCTCTGTAATGTCCAGGAAACTGGCTTTTACATTCACTGGGTAGGATGCACACAGTAGAGGGGGTAATGGAAACTGTGGCTTGAGTTAGTCATGATTAGGAGTGTGACGCTTTGCAAAATTCAACCTCTGGTACAAACTGTTTAAAATTCAGTTTCATTTTCAGTGTGATAAATACATAATTTCTCTTTTTCATTTACAATGAATTTAACTCGTTAACATAAACTTTTAATTGAAAAGGTAGAACCTGGCGGCAAAAAAATATTTAACTGGGTGATGAGTTGTTTGTTGAATGCTAGAAATACACATAAAGACACATGTATTTAAACAGTATGCCTGTACTAAATGATGGCGTTAATTGCGACTGTACTAATTTGCAATAGCTCTTTTGATAGAGATGTAATTCTGCCTGGACGACTTTGACAACAATTTGGGATACAAGGTTTCTCACCTGTGTGATACCTCTGGTATGTGCTGTTGTAGGTCAAACTCATGAATTATCAAGCTCTGCTGCTGACACTTTCTAAGTGCTCAACTGTGCAGCTGCAGCCTGTGTCATACTGTATCTGCAGATGTACAACATTGAGTGTATAAATGTTAGCACTAAAGAACTTGTGCTCATTTTCAGCCATGCATCTCTAATCTAGGCAACCTCTCCCCTGACACCTCAGAGGACGTGAGGAGCTGAAAGCTGCTTTGGGACGGTTTATGAAAAGTCAAGGAGAATTTAGGGTGAAGAGTTCATGAGCTTTCAGCCAGTGACAAAAAAAAGAAGCTCCAGAAGTCTTTTACACATCTTGTGTTTTAATGTGACCTTAACTGGAATCCCACAACCTATTGAAACACTCTTTTGTGGTCAATGTTTAAAATTAATCGAGAGGATGGATCCTTTGTGAAGCGTGGGAATCAGAGCTGTTACAGTTCACCTCAGTTATTAAAAGAATAGTTCACCCCAGAATGATATTTAGAGTCCTCCATGGCTTCTCTGAGTTAAGGCGGGCTTACACTGTACGACTATTCGTCTGTTCACATCTCAAACTGCACGATCTTCCCTCTTCAGTCCTACGTCTCATATCAGTCGTAGACCCGCACTAATTGCACGTCGTTCTACGATTGCTCTCCACCACGACTACCCTGCGATGCCGCTACGATTTGTGCTGCTCTATAATTGCTCGATTGTAAACCTCAAAATGACATTGGTTCCTGTTCCTATAGCGGAGTCCATGGTGGAAGATCAGACAGCGTGCATCACCTACGCGGACGGTGCTGCTGGAAAAAAAAACAAAAAAAACGGGCCGACACCGGCGCTACTCTCCAGCCAGCTGACGTGCAGCTCACCTGCGGGCGGCTCACCTGCAGCTGTCAGAAGAGCTTCTCTCTCTAGCCTGCACTTTATTTAAAAAAGTTCACCATGTGAAGATCTACCGTAACTACCTGAACAGCGGTCAGCTGAGCCAGAGCACAGTGGACGTGGCTGCTGTGTAGGCTCGCTATTTTATACTGTAACAGCGAGAAAAAAATAAAATTGTCTGTGTGTGTACATTTGTCAGGCTGATCTTCCATCAGGGATTGCGCTGCATTTCTGATCATCACCCGGTCACCCTGTCTGTCACAGCTACAGCTGTGGGTCAGCTTGTCACTCCCCTGTCCCTCCTCTCTCTGTCTGCCCGTTCTAACTCCATCTGACCAAGTTCAGCATCTGTAATCAGGTTCATAAAGGCTCTTTGCTCTGTGCTAAAACAATCTGTCATGGCAAAAACTTGTCGTAAGTGCAGAATCGTGACGTGGGACCCCATACATTGTCCGTCACGACGAGAAAATTTCTGACATGTCAGAAATTTGTCGGATGGTCGGCGACTCGTCTTTAGGGCGTCGGGACGTGACGCAGAGCCTCACTAACCATACGTCCCGACGAGGGCTCACGACCCCGCGATCCCGCTACGATTATGCAAATTAGGCTGCGACTCGTCTGGGACGACAAAATCGTGGCAAAATCGTACAGTGTAAGCCCGCCTTTACAGGAGGTCTCGGCGTAGCAGTGCATGTCCATACAACGGTTGCAAATGGACACCGGCAGTCTGTAATGACTGAATGAGTATGTAATGTCCGTCTTGTATTTTTTTGGGGACAATTTCGCATTTCGGGGCTTCAATACAAGACGGACATTAAATATGAGCAGCATGGAGGTATTTGTATGTTTTTTGGTGTGTTTTTTTTGTGACGAACACCGCTGGTGTCCATTTGCAACCGTTATATGGACATGCACTGCTACGCCGAGACCCCCTGTAACTCAGAGAAGCCACGGAGGACTCTGAAACTTCTCCCAGCTCTTAGTCGGCATGAGGGTGAGTAAATAATGAAATTTAATTCTGGGGCGAACTATTCCTTAAAGCTTTAAGAAGAAAAGACGACGGAGTAGGTGGACTTATCTCCACAACACCACAACTCCTAACCAGTGAGGGAGCTATAACCTCTTCTCTCTGGGCAACAAAAGAAAAATCATTTTTGGACATCTTGGTTTTTAATGGATTTAGGAGAGTAAACCTTTAATTTCAGAGGCAAATTTAAAAGAAAACGAGGCCAAATTAGAATGAGAAAGAGTAAAGTAATGAAAGAGATGAAATATAACATTTAAAATGCTGATTTGTTTTAATTTCTTTGAAGAAGGCAGCCCTGAGGGTTCCCCGCCAGTGCAGAGTGAACCCACCAAAATTCATTTCAGCCACCTCTCCCTAATTTGCACACCAGAGACAAGTCATTATCAAGGGCTAAAGCCTTTAGAAGAAGAAATACTGAATATGGTAATTGTCATTGTAGGTTAATCAATACTGTGTATTCAGGGCCAGAACAAAAAAGCTCTGCTGAGAGTACACCTGATTTTGTGTCTTTGGATACTCGCTGACACGGGGGCAATAGTTGTCCCTGCCTGTCATCTAGGTGGCCGCAAGGGGTTTGATGGTGTGTACGTTCTGCAAAATTCAAATATTGCCTCAAGAGCTGGTGTTTGAGAAGCCCTGTCTTTCTTTTATCTGCAGCGTTCCTCTCATCTTTCTGCTGCGAACACAGACGCTACAACAGCAGCAACCGCTGCAAATGAGCAGCGTTGCTTCGCTTGTCTGTCAGAAAAGCATTTCAGCTTCACGACCATGACAGCAGCTGAGAGAGCAAAAAAAGGGAAAAAAAAAAACAAAAGAGGGAAAATGGCAGAGGTGGAAGACTGGTTGTATGAGTAATCACAAAGACATAAAAGGAGAGAGATTCAGGAGAGCAAGTAATCTTTGAACTCCTCTGTCAGCTGACTTGACTGGTCTTAGTGTGGTTGAGGTGGTCTGAAGCTCTGAGCATCATGTGCACTCCAGCAGCCTGTAATGGAAGCCAGAGTCATTATTATCTAATTAGGCAGACTAATGACGTGCCACAGAAAGCCATAAGGCCAAGACAGTCTCCTTCATGCCCGTCTGTTTTTCACTGGGGGCTGCTCTCACAGGGGCAGGCGTACCCTTAAAGATATTTTCTACTAGGTGAAAAATGCCACAACAAGTATTATTCATTTGATGGCATTTTAGTTAAGTGGGAATGAAATTACTGGCAATAAAGTGAGACTGAAAAGTAGCTTATTTCAGATGTAGACACTATTTCTTGCATTAAAGGAGACAGGTTTATTAAAGGTTATTATTTAAGTATGGAACAGATGCTGATCTCAGTGAGTCGCGGGTGGATGAGTGAACTCTGGTTACTGAAAGGCTTTGTGTAAGTGTTGAGAAACATCTGTAACACAAAGTTTGAAACTATCATTACAGATGAAACCCCAAGCATTGGCCATGTGTGTGGCAAAGTGGATCAGAGGCCCCTTAGAAAAGGCCTGTGTATCTTCTTTGAGCCAAAACTTATAATCAATAGAAGTCTGCCATTTTGAATTCAGCTTACAATTTTATTTTATTTATTTTTTGCCATTTCCAGCTGCCAAACTTTAACAAAGTCTTGTTGGTGAAAACCTATATGATGTGAAAGCTTTTTTTTTCTTTGTCAAAAGGGCCGGCATTGGATTTCACTGATGTGCCATGAAATAAGTTATTATAACTCCAGTGTACATTTTTCGATGTGCCCCAATCTTCAGGGAACTTCCAAGAGAACAAAGCAAAGTGATTTAACATTGGATAGGAGATGAAACGGTCAATGACAATGATCTGGAGGAATGAGGCCACTGCTGCTTTCTCTGCTACAGTACAGCAGAAAAAGTGAGCATTTATAAAACCTGATAATGGTGATGTCTCCTTTTATTTGTTAACTGACCCGATGTTTGCCAGCTTTATCTGTCTAACATTCGCTAGGTCCCAGTTTCCTCATTTAAAGAATAAGTGTCCTTGAGCAAGACATTAAATTCCAACTCTGTGCTGCGGTCTGACATCTGACCTCCAAAAATTTGAATTTCCTCTTCATGGATGAATAAATTATTAACATCTCTCTGCTGTTACTGACAGAAGGGGAGGTAATTGACAGAGTGGGTGCCATTCAAGAGGGCGCTGCTCCTGACCAGGGAAATAAATGAAACTACTCTTGAAAATAGGGAAGCAGTCGCTGTTGAACAGGAAATGAGACCTGGGAATACGACTAATTACACTGCACTGCGGTTGCAATCATGATGGCTAGAGTCAAATATCATATGGACTGTTCTGATGCCCAAAAGGTTGGATTGAAAGGTTGAGGGATGTGCGTCTCAATCACTGAGGTTGATGGGATACTTGTCTGGCTGCATAGCTAATGACCAAATGCACAGAAAGTATCTGCAAATGTAATACAATGTGAGGGTTGAGAAATAGTTTTTCCAACTCGATCGGCCCTTTTTTTGAATAATCTGATATGGACTGAATGAATGAATCTGATGTGGGATACTGAGATCGATGTTTGAGTTAGTGTGTTAGTCTCCTGTTGATTTTGTTCTTACAAAACGAGACCTTACTTTGTCCATAGTGAGAGTTTGAAAAGGGACTATCTTTGAAACAAGATTAGACCTTTAACGATATACTATACACTGATGAAATTTCACTTGCAATCAGTTGCTCTGCAGACTGAGTCAGGTCTTTGTTATTGGTGATAAATAGCTTCCTATTATGTTGTGTTTTTGTCTCCTGAAAGTTTGTTACTAAAGCTGTATCCCCTCTTAAAACTGACGGGACCTTTTGGATCGGAGTTGAATTCATTCAGGAGCGATCCCCAGCTGCAGCTGTGATGCCAGTCAACTCTAAGATTTGATCCAACACAGTGTGGTACAACAGAATATGATGTTTTGCAATTCAATGTAGAGAAAGTTTGATTTTATTTCTTTGGTTCTTGTTAAACAGACAAGTCCAACTTTTACATCACAGATTTGTTTCTTTCGTCTGCAGCTTGTTTGATTTCTGTTTTTTCTAGTTGACTTTTAAAAGACAGCTTCACAAAAAAGAGCCTGCACATGTCTTTAGTAGTGCAAAAAAAAAGACAAAACAAACCTGGACCTGGCCTTTAGCTCGAACCAGACCTTCTCTTGTGTTCTGTCTCCAATTAGACTGTGTCTGTCACCCCACACATTCAAGACTTGTGGGGGTTTAAAGAGGCTACAGTGATTGTGACGACTTTCCACCGCCAGCTGCAGGTTCATCAGTGATGAGCAGAGCAGAGAGCTGCTCTTTCTATATGAACAACAAAAATAACCTTTCACAAACAAACGTCTTTTGTAACTGCTTTCAAATGTAAAGAAGGTAAAACTATTATTGGCAAACAGCAGCTTCACCGTCACAACCCCTCACACTAAATTTAACTTGCATGTCCTACTTTAAAGTTTTTTCTCCAGTCGAATCACTCGATCAGGACGAAGCAAACTATGCAGTGATGACGACGCCAGCTGTGCTACAGACAGCTCAGCGGGCCAGCCTGGTAATGGGATGGACAGGAGGCAGTTTGCCAGGACTTACAGCAATGAAATATCTTAGATTTTACACCACTGCACCACATCAGCACTTTGTCCTGAAGAATCCTTCTGTCTGTACCTGAGCTCTTCATCAGTGCTACAGTCCTGATATTGATATCAGAAATATCTCTGATATGATACTGACTAAAATACTTGATGAGTATCTGAATCTATCCACAGATTTTCCATCATGTATTCATAAATGGTATAGTTTTACACCCAGATTAAACAGCTGTTTTCCCAGAAGGCATTTGCACTGAGCAACCACAGGCAGCTGCTGTTACAAACTGTGTCCAAAGTCAGGGGCTGCTTCCTCAGGAGGACCTTCGTAGGCATCATGGACAACGAAGACCAAACTGAAATGAGCTGGTCCGGTTTACCCAGCTGGTGTTGCCTAGCAACAATGACAAAAGGTTTCTTTTTTTCTCACAAAACATGAGATTTTATGGCACCTAGTTTTAATACTTGTATTATTAGCTGCAGAACTGAAACAAAAGCTGTTCTCATTCTGAGTTGTTGACTTTCATTACTGATGCGTGATGAGTTTTGGGATAGGTCAGGCCACAGACAGATCCACCTGTTGGATGATTTTAGTCAGAGCTAAACTGAATTAACAAACAGAGAGTCTGGCTACTACAGTATATTGAGTATAGTCCTACTGTAGATCTCCCTCCAGCATCACCAGCTCTGCTGATATCTTCCTGAATACCATGTTCTTATATCTACTGTACTACTGAGGAACAGTGGAGGAGGTCTTGGAGACGTGTTACAACCATAAAGGTTCTGTATGAATCGTCTGGCAAGTTGCTGTAGATCATCTGGCCTGGAATGGTCTGGACTGGCCATCGACATGGCAGCTTTGTCCTTCATTTCTCAGGAGGAGGGTTTCCACTTCAGAGGGGCCATCAGTCTGATGACCTCTTGGATCAGTGTCATGTCTTCCTCTGTCAGGCTGGCCATGCCTTTACTCCTCTTTATCTTCCTTGACATCAGGGCGTTCAGCTCGGCAGCTGCTGCTCCAGAAAAACGCTCTGATGTCAAGGGAACTGATCCATCTTTTGGAAACACCATGGATGAGCGAGAGGTTTGGCAGGCGTAACTGGACGTGGATTTAATGCAGGGCTTTAGCGTAATTTGGGCTTAACCTTCCTCACTCTCCAGAAGCACTGACACCTGGTCCACCGTCAGATATTCTGCTTTTTAAAAAAAATTTTTTTATATATATATTTTTTTGCCTTTAATGTATAGGACAGTTGAGAGAGACAAGAAATGGGAGGCAGAGAGGGGGAATGACACACACGACAGGGCCGCCCGGCACGGGACTTGAACCAGGGCCGCCTGCAGAGGACTAGCCTCAACACATGGGGCGGGTGCTCTATCAACTGAGCTAAACACCGCCCCGGTATTCTGCTTTTAAAGGTGTTGAATGAACTACAGTACCTTAAACTGAAACCCAATGTGCCCACAAGAAATGGCTGTAAATGCAACACTTTCATGACTTTAATTATTTTCGTGCTGATAAAATGGCAGCTCCGTTAATCAGTCCTAAGAAATAGCAATTATCAGCCAACTCCAGGAGAGCAAAGTCAAAGTTAAAGACTTAATATGTGTAGCTACTGTGATGGTATAGAAATTAATCAAGAATTATAAATGCATTTTAATATTTCTGAAACTAGTCCATGACTAAATGAGCAGATTTTTAACAACAATGGAGCCATGTTGTATGTCTTAAAATTATATGAATTTGAGAAACATGTATTAAATGTGAGAGCTGTGGTTTTGCTTTAAGAATCAGTAAACAAATGGATCCATGATCAAACTGCTTCTGGAAAAATCTGGGCATGCCGATATTTCCATGTATTTCCCTGCCAGGCCTACATTGTGCCATCATTCACCACGGCTCATATGTCCATTTTGAAGACCACTTCAAAGCTCAAGTTCTGCAGGCAGCCAATGAACAGTCGGTCGTCCACCATCTGCCGCTGATACCCACTGAAAGCAGCACAGCTTAAAGCAGTGCAGCAGATCAAGTGGGAGTCTCGTGTGTTTATAGTAATTATTGCTTCATCTAACGTCTTAAATGAATGTTGTAATACTGATGTCTAAATGGTAAGTGTGGAAGAGTTGTCCCTCAGAATAAATAATTCACCTCAGTCTAAAAATCATAGGGGTTAAGGAGCACAACTATTTGAAGTATCTGTATGAAACGTGTCATCAGGGAGGTTCAGACCTAACTTGCATACAGAGTTAGACATGCCCTCAGGTCAACGCTATAGAAAGCCTGCTACAGACGTAACAACAGGTACAAAGTTAATTTATTTTAGTATCTGTCAGGCTGCTAAATGTTAAACAGCATGTGAGGCTGCTTGTTTCATATGTTATTTTTACCTCAATGGTTCTATGTATCTGTATTACAATGATCTGTCTATGTTTTTACCTGGATTTATATATTATTATCATGTTTTATCAATGCAATATCTTGGTGCCCAAAACTAAAGTATATATTAACCTTTATCTTAACCTCAGTCATCTGCTGATGCTCTGCAATCAGTGAAGCTGCAGTAGCATCAGTGTGCTCTGTATTTTACTGTGGGTCCTTGCTACTGTAAATATTCTCCGATGACAGAGAAGGGCCAGTGCTGTGTAAACTGTCATAAAGGATTAGTAAGAAAAATAAGGAGGTGTGAGGAGAAAGAGTGCAGGGTGATCAGATATAAAGAGGTGTGTCAGAGTCAGGTAAAATAAAAGCAGATTGACCTAATTTCTATTGTCAGAGGAATTTGTCTTCCTGTTACAGACACACAACTGTAGCTTAAAGAGCACACGCACACTGCAGAGGAGAGGAAGTGTGACTCATCTTCTTTTTTGGGATTAACAACACAAAAATATCATATTTAAAAACTTTAACCCAAAAAAAGGATCCAAAGTCTAACACAAACTAAAAATCCATGCAGTCCTTTTTAATTAATTAATTAATTTCATTTGATTTTCGATTGTTGCTCCTGTAAAAATGTTGCCGCCTCTTAGCAGGTTCACCTGGGTTTTGGTGATCCAGTGGAAATTGATTTTAAGTATGTCGTGTCAGTTTTTCTTTTCAGTTTCCAACTTGCACTGTGTTGAATGAGGGACCTGATAGAGACGTTATTAAATCTGCTATGTGCAGCCTGCAGTGATAATGCATCATCCCAAACATACATTCCTGTGTTTACATAACACATATATTTATTCTGACATGTGTTATGTTGTACATCAAAGCACTTGTAATTCAATACCAGTAAATTGCTGCTGATGTTACGGTGCTGATCCACATGCTGTATCTCCAGTGTGATGTACTAAAGCTCACTTCACTTTGCACTCAGAGCTGCTGCCAGATTTCATCCAGGGAGAAGTAAAGGCAAAATGGATTCCTCCTCTCTTTGTTTCTATAGTAACCATATGACAAAAATGGAGCACAACACAAAAGAGAGCGTCAACGTAAACGAACATTTAAATATAAATCAGCATAAGCCTGAGTGACAAATACAAAGTCATCATGCCACTTCCTGGGGTATAATTATTTAAACCATGACATCTTGGATTCTGCCCCCTGACAGTCAGAGGAGAAAATTAGACAATTTTAAAGCGCCACATGCATACAAGCCGGGAAAATTGACTTGTACAAAATTCAGGACAGTTGCTGTGAATGCAAACAGACAAGCGAATCACCATCAAAGTGATTTGTCAAGGGGGAGATCAGAAACGTGTGTGCCTGAAAATTCCTGCTTCACAGCAGGCCAAGTTTTCTGAAGTTGTGCACAAAAACCTTCACATTCGCTCCACACTCTGTAAATGTTTGAATGAGTTGCTCAGAGGTTATGTAACGTGGTAACTGTCCCAATGCTCCCCCATCAAAGGCGAGGCCTGAATTAGTTATGTTTAAAACACAAGATGATTCATTCATAAATCATCAAAGTTGTCCTGCATTGTGAAAAATACTGGGGTAACACAACAAGCTGTTGTGGATGGAAATGAGGCCACGTACTGTAACAGGAACAAGCCTATTGCAGCTAATATCTCCATGTTAAATTGCATCAGCCGCACAAATCTCAACATGTATCTCCTGTCAGAATGAGTTTACACTGTCTGGGAGTTGTGGTGCTCAGAGTCAAAGTACCAGCAGCTTAATGGAGGAGGGTTTCATCTCCTCCACGTCCCCCCTGGACAACATGACTCAGCTCTGACGCCACTTTTTAATCAGTGGTAGGAAAAGTATCCACAGTCCTTTCATTAGGGGAGAAAATTGTCTTGCAACATGAGCAAAACTTTTGTTAACAAAGCAGCATCCTCCTGAAGTGTTTGTTCTCTGAAATGTTCTCAGTATTGAATATGGTTTTCTAGTTTGCTTTATAATGTCTTTGTTGTGTTTATTCAGTCTTTTGCAACAGATGAAGTTAATTCTGAGACCTAGTGAGATGTAATTACTTTTTACCTCTTCAGAAAGGAACTGAGGTTGGAACCAGATGAAACATGAATTAAAGTGATCAGGTTGACTGAGAAAAAATGGTCTGAATTGTGAGACACAATGTGAATGTGTTGGCAAAATATTAATTTAGATAACATTTTGGGATATGAAATTTCAAATACAAACGCGAAAAAGTAAAAAAAAAGTTGACATGTCTTGTGCACCGCCAGAGTGAATATTAAAAATATATATGACACAAACACCCACTAAATGATCAGTTAATTAAAAATGATTATATGAATATTATATTAAAGGGCTAATGAGGTGTTTCTATTATTAAAAAAAAGTCTCACGTTAATGTGGATGAATATTTTTTTTTGTCTCTATCGTTATTTTGTTATTATTAGTGGTGGTGGAAATGCTGGGCGAGCCGACTAGCGGTTCCTTACTTTTGGTTTTGCAGACGCCCATGAGTATACCGGCGCCGAATCGCCGTTTGTGGTCGAGACTACGACGGTTACTGAACCTCTTTGAACCTCTGACTTTAATTCTTGATGAATGAAAACATGAGGCCGTCTTGCGCCGGTTGAAGAATTCTACAGTGTGTGGCAAGGTGAAGAGGGACCCAGGCGGGCTTCGAACCCCAGACTCCCGGGTCGGAGTCATGCGTGCTAACCAGTCGGCCAAAGGGACATCCCCTTGGCCAAGTAGCCAGGGCACATGATCAACTGGAGGCATAGTGACAGGACCACGACTGTCACAAGTGCACGTGGAGGCTCATAAATGTAGTGTGAAAACCCTTCGCTTTTCCAAAACTCCTTGTTGTCCCTTTAAATAAGGAGACATTCATGTTATTTTGTTTTGTATTAATTGGTACGTATGTGTTATTCTGTTTCATTCTTGATGTGCTTTGTAATTACTCTGAAAACTCAATAAAGCATTAGCATGCTAATGTGCTTGCGATGACGATGCTAACTTGACTTGGCAGGTTGTATCGGCCCTGTTCACAACGTGCTTTGTGAGCAAGTTAATTATCCCTAAATACACACTCTCACAGATAATTCAGACCGGGCTGATGGGAATGGTCGTCGCTTTCCAGATATTTGGTGGTAAACCCAAACATTTGACAGGATGAATCAGTGACTGACAGAGAAGAGACCACATATGGAAACTCATCTGAAATCAGTTTCATTTAGCAATAAAAAGGAAAGCAGTCAAAGATGATGTCTTCATCCTCCTCCATATTTGTTTTGCAGGTTGCATCACCATACTGTACGTCCCTACATATCTATGTTTTGTATTTCTGCTGTCTGTTGTTGACAGTATTGCTTTAATTACAATCAAACCTATGCATTTATTTTAAATCTCTGTGGCACCGTAAGTGTGGAGGAGACAGCTTCATCATGACTTGCAGCAACTCATTTTCTTCATCATCGCTGCTGCAGCCACTCAGCATTTTTGTAGGTTCAGAGTAACATTTAGGAACAACATGATGCAGCCTATACACACACATGCATAAACACACACAGTAAATGAAGGGAGTGGATTCATTAACAACAATGTGATATATAATTCCCCTCCTGGCCTCAAGCCAGCAGATCAACAAGGTTCAGCTCAAGAACAAGTACCCTTCTCTCCTGACAAGACAAAAAAACTTCCAGCACTTCCAGATATTTGATTTTTTTGTCGAATCCCAGTTAAACAAAAATATTCCAAACTGTCCAGCATAACGGTGCCACCGTCTCCTTTAACATACAGTACCACAGTCTTGTGAACTCAGCTTCCCCATGTGAGACGAATTACAGTAACCCGTATCAGAAGTGTTCCCTAACATGCACTGGTGAACTGCAACCATGGCACTGTTCCCTCAGTTTACCTTACCTTGGGAATCTGCAAAGGAAGGATTAGTGGCCGGGATGAAGGGGCCGAGCGGGGAGGACCACAGGGAGAGGGAATATTCGGCTTTAAGCCTCAGCGGGCCTCATTACAACAGAGCCCACAGACAGACATGCAGTTTAGAGGCTGGCGCTTCAGAAACTGCTGCTTAAAGTCTCTACCAGGGTTCATTTGACTGTTTGAAGGCCACTGATATTACAAGTATATTAGGGCGCAGAATTCAGCATGGTTAAATCTGACAGTGCACAGACTGCAGCGCATAAATTTATGTATTCAATTCAGCCTCTGCAGCATGATCCAATAAGTCTTTCCACTAACACTGATCCAAGTTCGGCATGTACCGAGCATCGAAAGTCACGTGCTGCTTCCAGGACACAGCATTATAAACTGAATAGGTACAGACTCGCCCACTTACCTGTAGCTGCTCAAGCGGTGATTTGCTCACTGTTGAAATCAGTCAGTATTGCAAATACTTGCAAACTCAACTGAACTGATCTAATGGCTGATGGAGCTAGTACAGATCATTGTCAAGTGCTTCTGACTTCAATTTGTTTCGATACCACATAATTTACCCGGTTTCGCTATGTGTCCACCGCTGTCCTTCGCCACGTTGAGGGAGGTTTGTTTTGCCACTCAGTCCAAATGAAAGGGGCATGTCCCAGGGGGACTGACTCACTGTTGGAGACATAACCGTGTGGTCAGTAGAGGAACTGCAGCTTTTAAGATTTTGGAGACTGATGCTTAGTTATTATTTCCATGTTATAGTTCAAGTCATTTAGATCTCACATCTTAAAAATGAAAGGTGCATAAATACTTTGAACTCATGTTATCACGACGATGTGGAAAGAAAAGGTAGTGGCTTTATCACATCATTCTCCCTCTAAATCATGGGTAAAGTGGACACACAATGAATGTAAAATTGCAGCAAAATGCAGATTATTTTCTAGTGACACAAATATTTTACCAGAGAAAAAGAAAAGAAGAAAAAGAGTCATTTACCAGGAGAGTTGTGAGACACTCAGAGCTTGTTAGTTCACAAATTAGGTTTCATTAACCAGACTGTGTCTCATTTACATGGTGCTCACAAACTGAAGTCCCTGTTAGGATTGTTCAGAGGTGGTCAGTATGGTGGTGTTAAAATGTCCAACTTTACAGCTGAAATGAACATGTTTACAGCCTGGTATGAAAAAAAAATACATACACAAAGAAAAGACAGTTAAAGGCTAGGTAGGCAGCTTTTTTTTGACAGTATTAGGCAAAAACTTACACACTAACCTTGGGGATAATGTAAATGAAGTGATGTGAAAAAAGATCAGACGTCTGCGTCTCCCCTAGGCTCTGTTTTCAGCCTGCAAAGAATCTATCCGTGACGGTAGATTTTGACCAATCACAGAGCAGCAGCTCGTATATTATTTGGACGTTTTAAAACGTAAGAAAGTGACGTTATTTCTCTACTCGCTGCTCATAGACGGACTGGCTGAGGGGATGAGAAGCTTTTTTCTAGGTTTCTGCCTACCTACTGTAGCCTTTAATTAAAACAGAGTTAATGTTGTGTCTTACATCAAAAATAATATTTATGAGTTCTGAATATCTGCAGCACAGTTGTGTTATATATTTATTTTAAATTGTTTTGAATAGTCAGTGCAATAAAGCAAACCCCATCATGTATCAGACTTTTAAATTTGGCAGAAACTAATTTTGCAGTCTCACTCTGGCCCATGTTGCTGTTACACTCAGAGATTTTGAAGTACAGGGTCACATTTTAATGATACTAATAAACAAGACTACCTAGGTCTACAGTGCCAGTGCCCCAGTTTTTTTAAAGCTTATTATTTAGCATAACAATGAGTGTCAGATATCTCTTGAACTGGCTCACATGCTCTCGCTGTCTAATTGCCTGGTAATAAGCGTGTAATGAGTTTCTGATGTACAGACTGTATGTCTTGGGAATTTGAAGTATCGTTCCACAGGAATTTAAGCGTGACAAATGAAGTGATTGTTTTCATGTTTCAGGGCATCATGAACCACGCCGAGTCCGCCTGCCAATTGAACCTCCAGTTTGAGGCCCGTCGGCACAGCAGAGAGTCGCAGCACTTGGCTGCTGGTTTCCACTTGGCTGTAAAAGTTGATTAAAATAACAAACAATAGATGGCCCCATTTCATGACTGTTTATAAACCTGCTATAACAAGACATCTGCTTAAGCTCTGAGCAGCTATTTGTTCTTAAATAATGAAAGAAAAACTCAAATTATTTTATTTAAGGAATTTGGTACCTCTTTGTAAATCTACAATAAAACAGAAATACAGTAATTAAATGTAACCAATTTTTTTTTTAGTAATTAAGCATAATGTTATTGTAGCATATTAATTTACTTTAAGGTCCAGATTATGATGAATAATTGCTCCTTCTTCATGGAATTGGTGGAAAGACTTTGTATTAATGAATCTCTTTAACATTGCCAATTGATTTAATTAGATTCGAGAGAGAAAAAGAAAAAAGAAATTACAGCTGGCAAGGTCCTATCAGGATCCAATCGTCAGCTCGATGAGACTCAATTAGGATTGTAGTGAAGGAGAAAATCGGCTTACAGCATCAGATCTTGAATGTTGGTTCCCTCTAACCTGCTGAGCGTGTAATTGAAAAGGTTGAAACATGTTAACTCACAGAGACTGGACATCAGCCAAAGTCTGACACAGAGTTACTCATCCTGAAGAAAGGGCTTCAAGAACATTAGTGGCTCCATGTTTAAATCCCAGTTGCCGGACTGAGTGGCCAACAGCTTCGGATGATGTGATTTTAAGAGAGAAATGTACAGGAAGGCACCGCCCTCTCAACGCTATAAGAACCATATAATGCTGAAGTGGCAGCAGAGAGAGGGAGAAAGAGAGAAAGAGACTAAAAGTCAAAAGCAGTCCAGAAATATACTGTAAATAAAACAGGACAAGTTCAGCTGGACTGTGAATGCAGCCTGTTGTTGATGCTGTTTGACCCACACACGACCTTTGACCTGTGGTTAATAAATTATTCTGGAGCTTGGATTCACTCTTTGCTGGTGGAAGTTTCAGAGGATTTTATTTCAAACAAGTCAGAAATAAAAATAGAATGTAATTATACAAATATGATAACAAGTAATGCATGAAAACTGGGCGCCTTGAAAAGCTTTTGAGTAGAAGCCCAGTCACTCACATTCAGTTTGATTGACATTACGCTAGGTACATTTATGTATGGCTTATCCCCTGAAGATAAAGACACAAATATTATAAACAAAAAGAAAATCACAATAGGCAGCAAATTTATAAACTAGAACAAAAGAGGAAATATTCATCTTCTTAGGGTGCACTCACACCAGGGCCAGTTTTCCCGTACCGTGCTGAATGCCCCCATCCCCCCAAAAAACATGGTGGAGAACGAACCCGAAGCGCATTACCTGCTTGTGCACATTTGTGCTACGATGCTACAATGTGCCTTCCTAATCAGTCACAGTGTGTGTATGTCTCTATGGGTGTTTTCCCAGTCTAATGTGACTGTATTCACTACATGTACAAAATATAATTTTCAATATAAAAATCAGTCCAAAAATCAACCATACATCAATTTTATTAAGTTAGAATCTAACATAAAAACCTAATTAGGTTAGATTCTAACCTAATAAAATTGATGTATGGACATGTTTTGGAGTATTTATGCAGAATCTGCAATAAATGCCAAATTAAAAAAAGACTGCAATTAATAAATATTAGTAGCAACATTGTGATGAAACTACTGCTGGACGAGTCGGCTCAAGACTGTGGCTTAAATGCACAAATAGACTCTAAATTTACCCATTGCTTTTTAAGATGGACTGCAGTACAGTAAATTCTGGGTAAATTAAGTCCCTTTCAATATAAAAACAACATCCAACCACTCTGCTCCATTTTCCCTCAGCAGAAAATGAAAGTGTTTGAAGGGAGTAACAAGAATAGAAAAATGGTTTGGAAGAAAAATGGCTGACATCTCTGAAACTCTTTCCCTTCTCATTAATGCATAATATTACAATATTACATAATCCAGCCAGTGATTATGTCACAGCTACATCATGTGGAAAGCAGATTAGTTGTACTACAGTATGTGAATGTAAATTTTGAGGGTTGCTGTGGGAGACGCTTCATTTATCTCCACCGAAACAGTTTGGATATTCAGGGCTCTAATTTCGTAAACCAGGTGCAGGCGCGGCGTGCCAATGGGGTGTGTCCAGGTGCAGTTTGCAATTTTTGTGTGCTGCGCGGCGTAATCCCACCTCCTTCCTTCCCACCTGCGCAAGTGGCCAAGAGGGAGGAGAGAAGGTGTGGCCGAGTCCGTTCTTCACCAATCAAATGAGCCCCTCTCCTCGCCTTTAAATGCGCTGTGGGCAAGGCGCACTGCAAGCTTCATTTCACCATGGAAGAAGGAGGCAGCAGTGAGACCGCCAAGCTTCTCCCAGGAGGAAACTGATGTTCTATTCCGGTCCAAGCTCGCAGTGCCCAAATGGTCATGCTTTTTGGCACAAAATTGTTAAGTTCGCTGCGCGGACAAATTACCGCTGCGCCACAAAATTAGAACCCTTAGATGTTGTTCTGTGGACCTGCCCTGAGCAGGTTTTGAACCCGGGTCTCCCGCACTGCCGGCGACAATGCTAACTGTTTCGCCAAGAACTCAATGAGCGCTTGGCAAGTTAGTTACGAGGTCTTTTATGGGTCAGTGAGTTTAACTTCAGTACCACTAACCGCCACACGCTGTCACTTCTCCTTACTGGTACCTCATGACTGTGATTATACCCGCGGACCTCCGTTGCACATGTCCACTCTCACTGGCACTTGGTCAGCATGACAAGTTCTTCCCTCTGCAGCCCCATTAAATTATTATATAAAGTTATTTTTTCAGCAGAATTTCTGCCTGATGCAGCTTTAAAATTCCTTCACATCATTTTTCGAGGGCAGTTTCAGCTGCTACTAACTGAGACTTTGTCTGAAAGATCTTGATTGAATCTCTGCCTTTGCGCCTTTGCTCTATTTTTCCCGGTGACATTTCTCCGTCTGTGACCCCGCCGTCCTAAAGGAGTCTCATTAAGCCTTAAGTCACATTATCATTGTTATTCATGTGGGTAATCCTCTATATGTGCTATTAGTTTTCTTTGAAGCCCCAAATCCAAATCCCGAGATTGATTTAAACCTCATCATTTGAGTTCACCTCAGAGATCTCAATTAAATCACTGTCAGTGAGGGATTTGAATCTGACTCTCACCCCTCCGCCCCACCCCTTTCTCCTCCTCTTCCTCTCTTGCCAGCTGACAGCAGGTTTCCCTTTGTGCCAGTTGATTAAAAAGACACTCAAAAAGAAGAAAGTCACTCTCGCTGTCCCCTCTGACAACAAATCGCGCTTGTTTCTGAAATGTGAGGCGGTGGTGGTGGTGGTGGTGGGGATTTTTTTGGAGAGGGTGGAATAGTTAATTCAGATAACATCTGTCATCTTTCTGATTCGATGGCTCATCCATCAGCGAGGCTGGAGGGTGTCACGAAAACCCACTGCAAGGTGATTATAATTCTCAAAGTGCATCGCTCTCTGAGTTTTAGCCAAGTGAGGTAGACGGAGTGACTGTGTGTTGAAAGGAGGAAGAACTCCTGACATCTGGGGATGTATTAAGAAGACGTGTTTTTTTTCTCTATTCATCTTGAATGAAAGCAAAACAAGTGGCCCGAGAAAGAACAGTGGATGTATCTTAGCGAGGAGTGCTGGGGAATATTCAAACATGGCTGCAGTTGTCATCTTGGGGAGACGGGGGAAAAAAAGAAAAGATTTAACATCATTTCATCTGACAGAGGGATGACTGACATCTCCATGGTTGTGCTGTTGAGACTCAGGGCCTGGGAGAGATGGATGACCTCCCAAAAATAGACTCTGTTTTAAAACACACACAAATTATTACCATTTATGCGACATATTTATGTACAGAATATACTTTTTTTTTTTTTACTTTTTACTGTGTGGAGCAGTCCTAACGAAGCAGTTTCCCTTTGGGAACCATTAAAGCTTTTCTGCCTCTGGTTTTATCCCTGTTTTATTCCAGTTGCTCTGTGGATCTGACATGGTTCCTCTAGGTTTTTATAGATGCTCCTCCATAAATCTGTTACATTTCTGCTGATGGTTGCTAAAACTGAAAATGAAACCTGGAAATTAGCTGTACTGTATGTTGTCTCCTCCTGTTACCTCTGGTCCTATAGTCTGGGGTTTTGGTAAAGTGGCTGAAATAACTGTCGTAACAAAAAAATATCAGGATTTGCATTTGCATGCATCCATTTTTTGACACCTATCTGTTCAGGGTTGTGTGCATCTGTTGCATTTGTAGAACAGCAAATAGGAACTCTATTTCTCCATGAAAAGACTTTGTCACAGGCTGTATTTTCAAAAGCCTGGAAGCAGGAGAAGCAGATGTCTAGTTTATTTTCAGGCCTTGTGAATTTCACTAGTCAGAAAGGTGATTCTTAATGTTTTTTTGTTTTTTTGTATGCTGTAATTTTAGGAAGCTCATATAAGATCTTCATAGGAAGGCATGATTTTGTGCTGGAGAAACAGTTTCACCACTCGAGAGGAGACAATGATTCTGTATTTTTCATTTATTTAGTTTTAGTTATGAGAAGCTGTGATTGCATTGTTTACCAAGAGAAGAATCTTTTTTCTCCAGTGTCAGATATCTCAGTTGTGATCTTTGCGTGAATCAGTCATTAATGTTGTGCAGTGGCCTGGAAATGTATGTTTATCACTGTGACGACTTCACAGTGGGACCTGACATACTGTATGTCTCAGTCTGGTTTAAGATAAATGTTGTTTTGAAACTAGTGCAAGGCCACAGAGCGAGCAATATATCATGGAATTTGAACTTTTCAACAAAAAAAATAAAAAACTTTTCTAACACGTATCTCTCCTAGGTCTGATGTATCATTTGTCTGATGTTCTGTTCTCCCTCAGGCGCCACACTACATCTGCCAAAATCTATTACAGTAAACTGGTTCAATATACCAGAACTTCACAGGCTTTTTTTAGTCTTTCATATTAACCTAAAAAAAAAGTTCTATGAGAAAAACAGTTTTTATCTTTATGACTTTTTTATAAGTGGATTTGCAAGATCTGCAGATCTCGTTTTGTTTTCAGGTAGGAACCAGGTTTAAACTGATTCCATGTATCAAAGGGAGGGAAAGGTTTCTCCTGAAGCTCGGTGCAGACTGAAGCTGTTTCCAGTTCAGGCGCCGTTCCTTCAAAGACCAAGTTTCAACAACACACATGGCCCTGACTTTTATAAAATATCTGATAGATGCAGCTGAATTTGGAATACGGCTTTTCCTTTTTAGCCCTGAATGCACTGTGATCCTTCGCAAAAAAAACAACACTCAGTAGAAAAGGAAATATCATGTTGTATGAAATATGTATTTTCTTTCTCCTTATCACTGTGAAACACATCATGGCATCCTGTGCTGACAGGTTGTTGTCCCCCAGAGCTCGTCAGGACATCATGCAGTCAGATTGGCTGCAGAGATTGAAATGTAAATGCAGACTGATTTCTGTTTTAGTTTTCTGACTGGGATAACAACAGTGACACTGAGGCCAAGAAGCACTGTGAATGTGTGCATGTGTGTGTGTGGCGGCTACTGAACATCATGGTTTCCATTTTACGCATGTTACTGCAAAACACTCACAACCTGTGTGATTTAGAGATTCACTATTATGCCTACATTTCTTGAGCTTAATATGCAGCTCCCAGCAAAAATACAAAAGAAACGACCTGTTGATGTCATAGTGACATCACAGCGGCAACATCACATAAAAATGGCACCTTCCACTTTAGTCCAGGCCCAATCTGATCATGTGGAAAAATATATCTTTGGGCCATTTTAGCAACTGCAAGTGGAGATGAAGACACTTAAATGATGTTTTCTGCCAGAAATAAGTAAATAAATTTTGATGGAAATAAATCTATAAAGTTATAATGTGTTGGTTTGTTCCCGGCCTATAGGTCAAACAGTAGCACAAACAAAATATGTTGCTTGAGCTTTGTACACTTAAAATTAGACTCTATGCATAAATATAAAGCCTCAAGCACAAGTTTCTGTGTTTTAATTCTCTTCTTGACTGGCAACCATGAACTGTCCAACATAGAATGTACTTACCACTTCAGTGACTTAGATTTGTACATTACAACGACCGCAGCAATTCTTTGTTTCCTGCCCTAGATGAAGTGAAGTGAACTACAGGTGTGACAGTGATGCCGGTGCTTTCCAGCAGCTCTGTGTCGTGGTTTAAAAGGTGTCAGTAAACATGTCATGTGGACGCAGAGACAAAAAGCTGAAGGAAGGTGATCCGGGTTAGCCAAATGGTGGTGAATGCATTTAGCACAGTGGTCAGAGGGAATCCCAGTGGGAGGGGAAGGAAAAGAACAGGGATAAGAGAGGAAAATTCATTATGTAGCAGGCTGACTGTGTCATGACCGTCACCTCTGGGACGACAAATCAGGATGGGAAAGGACAGAGGGCAGCGATGGAGAGGTGTGATGTGAAAACACAAGACAGCAGTACGTGTGTGTGTGTGTGTGTGTGTGTGTGGTTCGGTATAATTTGTGGGACAAGCTACTCAGAAGGGCTGCCATCCATCTAGGGAGCGCAAACAGACGTAGGGGAGCTTCATCCCAGCCCCCGGCCACATTTCTTACCCGAGTTGTGAAAGTGAAGGATGCGCCCTGTGGAACACCATATGGCTGCCTCACAGATCAGTCACTCTAGATACATAATACTTATCCTTCGGCATAGAGAAGCAATTTCAGTTTCTTTTGTGAGCAAAAGTATGTGGAAGTTTATCTTGGCCGCTGGGAAACATCTCCTGGTCCCCGTTGCAGAGCGTTGACTCTGAGTTTCTGCTTCTATGGATTCTCTGATCGCCCGGCGTTTGGGATCGTGTCAGCAGCTTGTACACGTGGTGAGGCAAAGCATTCAGAGGCAGGCCGAAAAGCCACCTGACAGCTGTTTCTGGCTTTCTAAACAAGAACAAGGGAAATTGGAAATGTAAAATTTGATTGGCCGGAAACTGGGAGAGGCCTGCATCTCTGTCTGAAACCTGCTGCTCTGATCTTTTCATCCCGCAGGTCTGTGCTGCGAACTGCTGGAGCTGCTGGCTTTGATGATGAAATGTCGCTTGTGTTTACTCCCCGACAGACGTTACAACAGTTATTATCAGACATTATCGTCATCACTGATGCACACAATTTGATGGCCAGTGAACTGAGAGATTTGAGTTAATGCCACTGAGGCTTTTGATGCCGGGAAATGATTGTAGATGGGGGAGCATGGCGAGAAAAACACTTGCTTGGGAATAATTGTGTCATATTGTACCTTTAAGTGTATTCCATGTGTCAACACAGGAGCTGTTCACTTAACACCTCCAGCATGCTTACCAGTTGCAGCATCAGACAAACACAACATAACGGCCAATTAGATTTTTTTTCCAACTTGCTATTAACATGAGGGATTTTTTGTGATTACCTCCTGTTTGCTCTGCCTTTGGCCTGTTTATTTTTTGCTGGATTATGAAATGATCCTGTTATAATTGATAACACACTGGCAAAGTGACCGTCTGAAAGTGAGGACCACCGCCGCCGCCACTGTCCGCGCCCACCTGCTGTCACACTTGTCATAACGCTGCCTGCAGTTATGCAACACCGTGACACCGCTGCTCCCCGTTCACCTTCTTTCCCCCCGTTTTATACAATCCATAAAAAATGTATTCAAGCACTTCTGCAATACTGGATGCTCTGTTGCCCAGGCAACCAAATTCACCCACCAGTATTAAGTGCCTGAGGCTCGGAGCTCGTACAATATTGCTTCACTTCTTTTCACTCCTACTCTCCTTTCATTTAGTGATAATGCTCCCGGTGTCTCCACGACAAACCACATTCAATGACATCACTGCCACGTTTTTTTATTTATTTATTTCATTAATAAGTCATAAAGATACAAAAGGAGGTTTATTGGGATGGTGCATTATAACAGGGGCCAAGGTAATAACAGGGGGCTTTGCAATATATGGAGGATGTGCTCATACTGTACACCTTGCACCCATGGGTGATGTAAAGGTTATAAGAGTTACAGTAGCCTCTGTTAGGCCACAGGTTTCAATCCTCAACCCAGCTGTAAAAATGGAGCCGGGTGAAGTCAATAACACACACACACACACCCTAACAGGTATGGCAGAGGTGTTTGCGATGCACTTATCTGGCCCTTGGAACAGAGCCGAGGTTTTTCCTGGTGCACCTCAGCAAAACAGGGTCTCAGCAGAGAGCTCAAAGGTGTGAATATGAGGAGATACATGAATGTGAAGGAGGTTGATAAAGGTGTAAAGGTTGAAGAGAGAAGGAAGAAGAGGAAAGAAGTAGGGCTGACCTGATTGTCATATTTTGATAATCAAAGCTTTGTGGACATAAAATCGATTTTAATCAAAGCTCCGACGGCCGGGTGGGTGCGCGATCACTGCATATCTCCAAAATCAGTCAGGTTTCCAGGATGCCAAGTAACATACTCAATTTAATGTAACAATTACTGATGACAAAAGGTGTCAAAAAGGAAAAAAGAAAGAAAAAAAAACCAATTGATTATGGACTACCATGATCGATTACAATGGCAATGAAAAAATCAGATTTTTCTGGGTCAGCCCTAGAGAGAAGAAGAAAGAGAGAGAAGGAGAAAGTATGACACAAAGAGACACTACAAATAATGGACAGATGTGTCCATCAAAACCATATAAATACTTGTAGAGACATACAAATGCGAAGAATATGATGTGTATAAGTCATGCATGTGTTTGTGTGTATTTATCAAGGGCCTTTTGAGAGAATGTAAAAAGAAAAGCATTGTGGACACACATAATGAATGGACATATTGTATAGGGAGAACTTAATGAAAATAAAATAACATAAAACGTAATAACAACAACAATGATTTTTTTGATATCATGTCAAGAGACTATATTCATAACATGCATTACATCACACCGTTAAGAGGTTGAGGTCCAGATCTGATTTTATTTCAGATTATTACATTGAGTAACAGTTAGATAAGGTAAAGTTAAGTAGTGATGGGTGTGGAGGTTGGTCAACCATCTTGGTGCATCTCCTTAGTCGTCCTCCTCCAAACATGGACCCATCTTGCTCTTGTGCCTTAATAAGCAGCAACATGTGACTTTGTGTTGGTCAGTACATGCAGAAACACCTGGACTGCCCCCACCCGCCATAATGTGACCCATCAGGACAACAACATGGACTCATAGAGAAGTTTTAGCAAGCGGCAGAATCTAAAATGGCCTCCAACGTGTTAAAAGCACAAATGGAAAGGAGGTTGCAGATGTTTGTGGCTTTTAGTGGTTGGCTGCCAGGCCTGAGGCGTTTCCCCGGGAAAGCCCCGAAGTCAGAAAGACGACATGTTTGGGATAAAACAACCATATGTTGCTGTTGTCACAACGTTTCAGGTGCAGTCAAATTGATGCAGCTCCGCGGGGAATTGAAATGTCCTCAGAAATGACTTTATCTTGGGTCGAGGCTTATCAAGCTTATTAGGCAACATCAAAACAGTTAGATTTGCTCGCTGAAATACAAGTGATGAAGTTGGTTGATGTTTCTGACTTTTGCAGAAACAAGGGGAAACATAATAATGAACTTAATCAAGAGCTTGTTCCCTTTCAATCAAAACAAGTCTGTCAGTTATATAATTGTAAATAAATTATCATTAGTGTTTATTTTTATGACTGTACTTGGTAGAAGTGACTCTTCATCTCTTGTCTTGAATGAGCTGTGACAGATCCTGAGGGTTTGGATGGCATCGCATGCAGGACACACACAATACACAAGAACCATGTCAGTGATCATCTGTGACACACCAACACTCACACACAGCAACTCAACTTGGTTTTGTTTTAAATAGCAAAAGTGTGGATTTCTTTATGGAGAAGTTTTTGTTTTTAAAAGTTTGGATCAATAATTCATGAAGAGTTTCAGTCACAAACCATCCAAGAGAAAAGGCAACAAACCAAAGCCAGACACTTCCACTAAAAGCACTGTTAAAATAAAGAATAAGGCTCCATCTTTCACAATTAAACAGTTTTTTTTTACTGAGAGCAAATACAGTTAACATTTCATCATGCTTCAAAGTTTAATAAGGGCTGTTTGGGTGATGTTAAATGAAAGAAAACTGGGTATGAGTTGACTTTACTAAAATATGACACATTTGAAATGTTTAACAATAATAGCTAAACATGATATGAGCCAACTGTCAAATGAGCCTCATTTAGAAAAAGTTTGCTAAATGTTGATTCTAAATAACTTTACAGAGCGCCACAGATAGTGAAAATGGGATCAATTCAGTAAATGTGCTAATTATCTGTCAGGTTGTTGCTCCTGTAAAGTGTGGAGGTGTCAACTCTTTCAATTATTGTGTGTACAGTGTTGCTATAACTTATCTCAGGGCTGCAGGTCACTCTTTTATCTGCATGCATCATGTAGCCACAGATAACAGGTATATATTGTTTGTGCTCTTACACGTGTTACAGCAAGAAATGGGGCAAGTTCAAATCAGAGACATAGCCGATTAATACCTGCTATTACTGCACTCTTTTGTACCAGGTGTAAACACAGTTACAACCCGAGTTTGTATAGTTGGTAGTTAGCAGTTAGTTTTTTGAGCAGTAAAAAAGAAACAGTCATTTATTTATTCTTTTAAAGGTTACCTAATCCCACTAAAAGCCACTGAGGATGCGATCTGCTTTTTCTCTCCTCGTAAACAACCTGAATCATCTTGTGTGGCCCTGAAAAATGTGACATGCAGAAACCACAATCATCATTCAGCAGCAGATGATTGTTTGACATGAAAAATCTGCCGGAGAAGCAAGGTCTGGTTCCAAATAAAATGTCTTTGCCAGGTGTGTCATGGGGAGAGTTTCAGCATGTATGAAGCACTGCAGCTCCATTTCATCTAATGAAATGACCACGTCTGACACCACTGACAGTATTTCACTCTCAAGAGGACAAATTGTTTTGTTTGGGAGTGAGATGCTTTCCTGCCATTACCTATTCATGACATGGAATCAATAATCCCCTCCTGCACAGTGTGTGCTGCTCCCGGGTCTGAGGGATTATTTTCATGTGCTTTTTCTTATGTTTAGACACAGACTGTTATGGACTCAAGAAGAGAGCAAGCGATAAGAGAAAGGCTTTGGAAAAAGTCCTAGCTCGTTGTTTATCCAGTGGTAGACAAAGCAGAAAACATGGTATTTTATTCACACTGACAGTGTAGAACTGCGCTGTGCTCTTCACCCAGAGCGAAGCACTTGAAATTTACCCAGTGAAGAGCAGAGAACGATGAGGATTGGTGGACTCTTGACAGGATGAGTTAAACCTCAACTCTGCTTGGTTTCACACTCTCCAGTGCCACTGGAACTGGACATTTGATGTTGAGTGTTTGATCACTGCCGACACAAACTCCCTTTTCTTTTTTCAAGGCTGGGCAAAACTATCCAGCTCATTGTATTTTAATTCAGCTTAAATAGACTTTAACCTCACAATCAGTGGGTTTATAAAAGATTTAGCTGGACATAGTGCTGGTCAGGTAGTTTTCTGAGGCCAAACTGAAACAGAGCATACTGAATAAAATCATCAGTGACTCCTTAACTCCCTCTTAATGCCTGCTATATTACCTTTGTGTTTGTTTCCTTCGATTTTCTCCAGCACATTTCAGTGTGTTAATGGGTAAATGTAGTAATAATAAGAATAATAACATTTTGATTATTGCCTGTGCTACCATTTACAAAGGGTGATATAAAACCACGACTCCTTGAAGGAATCTGTTGGGTTATATGCTGCATTTGAAAAACAAATATTTAATATTTAAAAAGTGAATTCCATGGACCATGGAAGGCAGTTACAGTAGATCATCGATACAGATTATCAAATAAACATGGCATTTAATAAATAATGATCGTTTAGGTTTATGGTGCTATTCGTGATCTGTATCAGCTCTTAGAACAACATGAATTTCTCATGTTCTATTTTCCACAATTGATCTTGTGTCACATGCTGTATACATGGTACCATGTAGAGTACACGTTTCACCATCACCAACATTTTCAGCATACTGAATAATGATACACAATACTGACAAGCATACAACAACAACTACACACAGATATGCTTCACATAGGTTTTACCTGGGGAATTGCACATCTATAATGCTTATCTGTGCTGGGTAATGAGGGCTGATATTGGTCTCCAGCCTATCACTGGTCAACATGTAGAGAAAAAGAATCCTCATACCTTTACAACGACCAGTTTAGAGTCACTGGAAGTGAATCTTGTTGAATCTCAGACCCATTAATCAACGTTCATAAGCTGTGGCGGAACGTGTCCGATGCATGGATCTATACATCCATGGTCCGACTGGCGGTGGCGGCGAGGGTGGGGGGTCGATTAACATGTGACATGATTAACGCTGTAACATGTGAAGTTTGTGCACTTTTTCCTGTAACACCAGAACAGCCTCACAAGCACAGGAGATGCAGCGTTACTGTTACTAATTTTATCTCATTTATATCAACGTCACTGTGTCCTGGTCGTTCTCCACCACTTTGCGTTCCAGCTCCGGGGAGTCACTGCCAAACTGAACATTTCCTTCTGCAGCTTCACAGTAAAAGCAGCAAAGTGAAACACTGGGCGTCTTTTTATTGTGAGGCAGTCATGGGAAAAACAGTGTGTTTGTTTAGTCTGCTGAGATTAGTGTTAACCATGATTGATCATAAAATATCTGCGTCTATATAACAGGGGCCATTTTCTTCATCAGCACAATGGATGGAGATGGAGCAGCCACTGTGAGCAGTTTGATTTCATGCTGCAAACAGCACAAGTGATGCAACCCGTTGCTGCTTCATCTGATTACGACTTATATTATTATTGACTCTGTTCTTCATTAAAACAGTGTGAGTTTATGGGATGTGTAAGTGGGAGCACTAGTTGCTCCATTCTTTAACAAAAGCAGCTTAAGCAGTTTTTGGTGTTACCATGGTAAATCACAAATATCACCAGGTGAAGCAATGCAACCAGTGATGTCAATGTATTTTGGAAAGTGCTGGGCACCTCCTCCATATCCACCATCCCTCACAGAACCTGCGGTCTGCCAACCTGGGTCTCGTCACCATCCCCCGCACGAGCAGACGAACCTTAGGGGGAGCAGGGCTTTCAGTGTGGCAGCTCCAACTCTGTGGAACTCACTCCCACTTCATCTGCGCCAAGCCCAAACCCTGGCATCCTTCAAATCACTGTTGAAAGGGCACCTGTTCTCTCAGGCCTTCGTCTGCTAATTTGTTGTCCTGTCTTGTGTCATCGTTAAGCGTCCGTTTTCTTTTCTGTGTGTGTTTTGTGTGTTATTGTTAAGTGTCCTTGGATGTTTTGTAAGGCGCTATATAAATCGAAACGATTATTATTATTCACTCCAGCAGCTGCTCCAGTCAGTCACACACGTCACAAACTTTAATTTGAAGGGACGGATAGATGTTGATTTTATTAACAGTGACTTGGTTGTCCATAAACATGACCATATACAGTATACTGTCATGTCATATCTGTCAGCTGCTCTTATCCTGCACAATCGCCTTATAACCAGCCATCAGTCCAGCCAGGAGTCCTGTGACTTTGTGATGTCATAACAAAGCCAAGCCCTGCCCACCTGGACCCACCATCCAACACTTAAAAGATTTGATTTCTCTGACCTTTTTAAAAAAAAAACCTAAAATAGGCTCTATTTTCATTGGGTCGCTAAGAAAACAACAACCAATCAGAAGAGAGGCTCAGAGCCTCCTCACTCCTGATTGGCTGACAACAACATATTAAATCTCCAGAGAGAAGACTGAATGAGGAGATGTGAAACTACACTGTTTTTTAACCTTGAAACTACAAATGTATCTTCTTATGGATCAATACTCCTTTGTTACACCTTTGTTAGCTCAGCTACTTGAAAACATAAAATTGCATCCAACAAACTGAATAGTGTTTTTTTTTTGGGTTATGTAAGATCGTACACTGCTCTGTGTTCATAAATAACAGCACTCTCAGTCATGGTCTGTCTGGAACACTCTACTTGGCTGAATAACCAAATGTGGACACATTTCGTGAGATGTATTCTCCAGGTTTTGGTGGTATAGAGAGTAAGGAGAAGGCTGGATATGAGCGAGCACAGCAGCTTGCAGACGCTGTTTACTTAAAAGAACTCGGTGAGAAAGGTTCAGACATTGTGAGGTAAGTGTGTGTGTGTGTGTGTGGGCTTTGACTTTCTACTCACACACTGAATGCTGTTAGTTTACTCAATGACTTGGGGATTGGTGGTCAGGGGTTGCAGCAGGCTCCACTAAGTCTGGCTCTGGCTGAGAAGAAGAGTGTGAATTAAGGTTCAAAGCAGAAGAATCTATCAGTGACTTTTAGAGGAGTTATATGAGGCTACATGACAGCAGGGGTTTGGTCTGCAGCCTGAAGCCAAGCGCTCACCAACGTCAACCATGATCTGAATCTCGACACACGTTCAACATCACAAGACCTTCATGTATTTATTGTAGGGTCGTTAGAAACCACAGATCCAGGATCATTACTGATGAATCATAATAACCCCTGATATCTCACTTGGCCATTTCAGTTCATCCCCTTTGCTTTAGAAGCACATACTGTACCTGCAAAAAGACATTCCCAAGACCCTTAGCTGGGCTTTGTGTCTAGTGTGGATTTGCCCACAGATAATTTGGATTAGTAGAAAGTGCAATAAATACAACATTACACAGTAAAGCAGTGAAACATTAAAACTCTGGATTTGAGTTGAATGCATGAGCAGACATTTTGGGCCCTTAAACAGTCTAATTAAATTTGCATCGCTTTAGATTTTGCTGGAGGAAATTACCCAACATTCATAGCATTGTGACATTAAATACTGGGTTACCGTGGTTAACGATGGTTCCCTGAAAAAAAAAGTAAATAATGACCACCAAATGGATGAAATAATAAGTTACTAGTATAGTAGTAGTAGTAATAGTAAATGCAGGCATGAAATGATAGGCAACAGACACACAGAGCTTATTGGTGATTCAGAGTGTAGTTTCCCGTCCTGTGATGGCAGGATGACAAATTACAATTTACACAAACTCAACTGTGTGAAACATGTTTTGACATTGTCGCGATAACATGTTATGTCACATAGTGGGTGATGTCAGGTGTGGGGGTTTAGGGCTCATGTCCAATGGGGCCTCTAATCTGTACAGTACATATGCTATTGAAAAGTATGTTTAGGAATGCAGTCATATTATCGAGCTGAAAACCTCCACATCAAGTTGGTGTTGCTCAATTTGCCACTTCCTCCAACAATGTCTCCAAACTCACAAAATATGCCCCCTCCCTTTTTTTCAAGAAGCATAAAAGAAACAACACTGCTGTTAAATCTAAATAAATTAGCCCCAGTTGGAGGCAGTAATAATGGAGCACAATAAGCAATAAGCTCCTGTCTTGAAACAAAATGAAAGCAGTAAATATCCTCTCTGCTCCAAGCACCACTCTTTTGGCATGGTGGGTGGGAGCGTAGGGTGGGGTGGTTTCTCTCTGTCTCTTACTGAAGGCATTAAATGTAATTTAAAGCTACTAATGTGAGTTTGGGAGGGAAATGTCGTCGGAGGGACGCTGATTTCTCATCTTTGCACCTTTGCTATTTCTCCACAACCTCATTTTATACGGGGCTTTGTTTTGTTAGATGACACGCTGAATGGCGTCCTCTCTTCCACATGTGGTATAAAAACATATTAGTCACTATAGGAGACGGCATCTTGTTATCTCAGAACCACTCCGAGCCTTCTGCTATCTTCTGTAATTATGTGTGCCACTATGCACAACAACACCCTGCTTTTTCCACATCTTGCGTGCCACGAAAAAAGAGACAGACACGCTAGGCTTTCTGCACAATACTGGCACACTGAGCTATTAGAACAATTAGTCCTGCTTGGCATATCTGCACTGTCATTTGCTGTTTTGTCTGCTGCTGTTGTTTTGTTGCAGAATTTGAGATTGAATCAGAGCTGCACAAAACCTGTCAATGGTTTATTCAAGTGAAAAATCAATAGTAGGCGATGAGTTTTGTGTAAGTCATTCTGAAGAATACTTCCTTTTACATGTATATCAATATGGTCACATTTCTTTAAAAATTCTTTTAAGTTTAATTTAGTTATTCATTGGGCATGGTATTTAATATACTGTAGTTCCAAAACAAAGCATAAAAAGAATGTGTTGCATAAATAGTTTTGTTGCTAATTCTCAGCTCCTGTCCCTCATTGTTTTTTTACGTGCTCAATGTGTTTAAACAGTCACAACACAACAAAGTTCAGTTTGGCACACATACAATGACACAGCAGAACCAAACTGCCTTTCTCCTGGCCCAATGTGCAGTCCTATCAGTTGATAATCCTACAATTAGCTTAAAATATGCACTTGTATGGTTAGAAGAAACAACAACAGCACAACAGAAAGAAGAAACAACAGATGCAATTTAGCTACAAATGCTTACAGCTCTGGTTTGTTGTAATGGAAACTACAGAAGCCGTATCTTTAGTCAATCTGATTTCAGATGTCAATGTGTTCACAGTCCTTCTTAGAGAGAAAGCTTAAAGAGGATTGTCCAAAGTGCGACACACAACACTGTATGTGGAGTTTTGCCGTTTCCTTTCACCACAGTCCCTCCATTTATGTCTGATATTCAAACATTCGACACATTGAGAAACTAATTTGAGAAAATAAAAACTCAAAATGATGTGGGCAGTATAGTAATGGGTTTTTGTCCATGACTTTAAGTGTCTGATTGCATTAAGATCTTGGGAGATCTGACTGGATCAGAAACTCTTCCTCAGCACCTCCAGCATGACTCAAGTCTGACTTGAGTGACGTCACATTAACGTAACACAGGCTGCAGCAGAACAAGGTTGAAAAAGGACACTTGTACGTCTTGTTCTGCCTCCTAAACGACATTGTCCCATACACACCGGCATCATACTGTAGCATTCCAGCAGCACTATCTCTGTGCAGTCATCCCATCTATTACAGAACATGTGCATAACAGAGACCTGTGCCTGAATACCAAAAAGCCATTTCATTATCAGATGTGGATGAAATGTTACAGATTTCTTGTCTGAAAAAAGATTACGTCACATACTGTAGGAGCCATTTCCTGCAGTTGTATTACTATATCGTCCCCAGATCATGTGTGTTTCACAAAACACTTCCTTGGCAATGAACACATCTCTTCTTTTCCCAGCTTTAGGCGACAGTCAGACTGAATGTGATGAGGCAGCCGGGCGTCACTGACACCTCCATCAAATATAGTTTCACTTTGCTTCACTTTGTTGTTGCTGTTGGGGTTCATGGGTCAGATGAGTTGGCCAGGGTCGTTACATGATGTACTGCAATCCAGTCATTTATGTGGTTTAGACCCAACCGTATATTTTCATCTACGAAGCTCTTTCTGGACACTCATCACCCTACAGTTGTGTCCTGACTCAGGGGCTGCATCCTTTAGATAAAGCAGTTAACACGACTACATCACAGTGGCTCAACTTGAGTGTTCAATTTCCAAGGCTCCTTCAAATGTCCTCCCAACCGGTGGATCTCTCATGGCTCAACCTATTCCAAGATTCATTGTACTGGTAATGAAAGCAAACAACACTTACAGAGAGCCTGACTTACACTGTTAAATTTAAGTATTGGATTTCAGCTCCATTCAACGGCAAACAATACAACTGTGAAGAGAAAGTTATCCAGACCATCTCATCTCATTTCAGCTCCGTTGTCTGTGACGCAGGGCCACAACTTTTAAATGCTTTAAATCCTGAAGGTTAACTCTATTTGCCTTTAATTTATCTACAGCCAACAACAATTTTCTGCAACATGCACACAGCACAGACACACTCACCAAACCTGGATGATGACTTTAGTCTGCAACTGGTTTATCTCACTCTTGTCCTTTGAATTTTATTATGACAATAATCTTGACATCATTGCAAAAGGTGACAACTTAATGATCGTCGAGAGTTACAGTAATAAATGCAATTTTATAATTCAACACTTGACACAATATCATTGCATTAAGTTAAGTGAAAATGCTTCTGAATTTAGATTCAGCAGATAGACAAGATGTTTTTCAGCTGCAGTCTGGCTAAATGCATAGCCAATGTTTATTCTCCTTTTAACTCTCCTTTTTGCCTAGCATAACAGAAAAGTGTCAGATCTTTAAACGCTCCACTATATTCACCAGTGAGTCACTAACTCTGTGTGTCTGGGATAAAGCTGGTTTATTATTTATCAGGGCTTTTGTTGCTCAAAACAGCTGTCAGCTGCTGCTGGGAGAGAAGTTGATGGGAGTTTACTGGCTGGAAACTTAAACTCTGCAGACCTTGGGAGAATTAGTCACTACAAGTGTGTATAAAAAAATCACTTGATTCATTGGCAATGTAAAGAAATGATGACACGGCCCAAAGATCCTCTTGGAGCCTCCTCGGTGTCACATTGTATAGTCATAGGAAACAATGACTAGAAGAAACAATACATTTCACTGTCACTGTTTGCATATGTGATGGAGGGTGTGCATTGCTTGTAGCATGAGTCTGTAATTATAAAAGAGTGCGACTGTGAGCACCATCAGCAATATACACCATATTGTAGATGGACCCAGAATAGATGAATGCAGCTTTCACTCACATTACAAAAGCTGTCTTATGCAATGTGGTTTATATCTGTGGCCCTTTCTCCTGCTAGTGAGCAAACAGACACAGACAAAGGACTCGCAAAGTATCCTTGTATTTAAAGTTTAAACCCAGACACAAGGTGGTTGTCTGTCAGAGCAGCCAGACACTTCTGCATTTGGTTGTGAGAATCAACCCTCTCTTCTCTCATGGCTTCAGCGCAACGTGTCTGTCTCGTTGCTCTAGCAAACAGCGTCAGTGGAGCTTGCTGGAGCTCTGAAGTGTGATGCTGCTCTGCTGGAGTTTTTATAAATGTTTTGCTCTCCTGGCAGGCTCCACACAGGGCAAACGCAATTATTCAGCAGCGCTTGGTGCAGGGTTATTTAGCTTGGATGGTTACAAAGTGAGAAATGTTTGGACACGGCTGGTCTGGGAGGTCTGTGTACTCTGTGTCCTCGGGGCAGCTGCCTGCGTGCTCCTGTTAAAACAGGGATTGGGAGGGTGCTCTCTCTCACCCAGCTACATGTCACCAGTTGATACACAATGTGCCTTGTAGGCCATCCTGCTCCCCTTCACGCTCCTGCACACACAAACAAACAGGCAAACACAAGCTTGCATATGCACAGTGACACGCATAAATTCACACTCCAGGTGAATTCAAGTGCATTATGCTAATGAGCATTTTACAGTTATGTCCTCTTGAATGTAGGTTTTCACTGTTTGCCAACATTAAAACAAATGTCTCCTCTCTCTTTATGATACATATGCATAGATGCACAGTATATAATATATGAAAACTGATTTTCCTGTACCACAACAAGGTTTTTTTTTCAAGACCTGTCTCTTACCTCTTACCCTGGCTGTGCAGAAAAGTCAGCAGTGTGCTATAGTGCTACATACAGCTCAGTTAATGCAACCATATGAACAACAGCAATGATATTAAAATCAACTGAAAATACGTTAGCATTTAATAATTATTTAATAAGTTCCTGTTGCAGCAGGGGTCTTGACATCATTAACCTTTTGATTCTGGCAGCTGCTGTGGCCTCTTTGACTAACATTTCACTGTTTAAACTGCGCATAGACAAGGGAGCAAATAAGAGGCAGTGTGATGTGAGACTGTAAAAAACACTGGATTTAGTGTTGCTCCATCGATCATGTCAGTATTAGCTGTTTACTGTAGCCTACTCAAAATCTAGAAGAAAAGTTGTGAGTTCAGCAAAAAAACTTTATTCCTTTATATACTGATATCAAGCTCCGGAAAGCAGGAAAGCAGCATTTCTGTTATTCATCTCTTTCTACTTAATGCTAACCAACCAGATAACCTTAGCTGGTGGGTTAAAATAACATGTTAGCTGATGGGAAATATCAGGAATAAATGGATGTGTAACACACCAGAGGACAGCACTCCCCTTCACATGGTCATGATATTAAAACCTGATTCAAATGTATTGTGATTAATTGCATTCAGTTAGCCTATTTGTCATTTGAAATGGAGTATACTGGATGTAACAAATGCAACATCGGTACAGCGCAGTGCAATCCAGTAGATCCATCCTCTCTGCAATGAATAGTCCTGTCCTTGGTTGTTGTTGTTTTGGGTTGCATCATATTGCACAGGTGTTGCCTGTACTCCATGCATCCCCTGTACTCCAAACTGTGCAGACAAAAATCAAATTCTCATGACCAATAGATATATATATATCTCAATTAGAAATATATTTTCTGAAAAAAATGTTGACGTGTTAAATACTTATTTTCCCCGCTATATATACAGTATACAGTATACTGTGTGTGTGTGTGTGTGTTTTCACAAAAGCACACAATATAGGCAAGGCTGAAAAGTCAGACCTGAAAAACATGAAAATTTAGACTTTGTGAAATAGACAGTGTTAAATTGAGCATTTTTTTTTTTAAGTCTTCAAACAAATATCTCTGCTATTCCACTTTCCATTTGTTTGATCAAGTGGAGCGCCATGAATGCCTTTGTGAAGAGCCGGTCAGAAAATGTCTGCCATTATCCCCATTTGTCGACCCAATACATTGAGACTACAAAGAAAGGCATGGGCTGTGAAGAGATGAGGAAAACTGTGATTGTGACAAAGAGGCAGCTTTGATGTTCCTTTCAGAACAGGTAGAAATATATTGATGGTGGCTTTTTGAGGTCACATGATACTTTCTCCATACTGATTTGCAAACAAGCCTTAAGAGGTTACAGTGAACAGTGGTTTGTTTTAACCCTCTCCACGCTTTCAAAAAGCCAACCTCAACTAAAGTTTGTCTAGAGTTCAGTCAAAAAGCTTTAAAAAAAATAAATGATCTGAGTCGTAGAGTCAGCAGGTCAGGTTAGGGTTTGGGTCACTACTGAAAAACCTTGTCCTCATGATGATGTCGTTCATTTAGGGAACCCAGAACTAGTGCTGTATTTATTTCTTTTTTGTCAGAGCTGAGGAAAGTCAGTTACACTAGGATCAGGATAGTCAATATATTAAACTTAATGACAGCCGCCACATCCAGGTTCTCAACACAGCGTGTAGCCGAGGCCTCCCACTTAATAAATGTCACTCTTCATCAGTGGCCTCCAGGTAGGCTTGTTGACAGTTTGGATGGACGCCCAGCAGCACAGTTAAGTTTGACCAATGAAGCTGTAATGACAGAGGTCAGCTGTATTACTAATATTTTTTTTTCTTTTTTCATAGCGCACTGAGATTTAAGCCGCAAGCTAGGTTTGTGGTCTGGCATGTCAGAGCTACTCTGCAGTGAAAGCTTCTTTGATAAATCACACCTGAAGTGAGTGTCTGGATGCCCACTGAGTCCAGGTAACTCCAGGCAGAGGTTACACAGAAAAACACCACACCGAAAGCCTGCTGCAGGCTCTGAATATGTTTACTACAGGACCATACAGCACACGTTCTCTCTCTGCATCCTCCAGGTCTTTAAAACAGAACATCAATGTTCACCGCATGCATAGAGGATCATTAGTATTTCATAAAATCAGAGAGCGTTATTTAAAATGAAAGCATCAAAAAGAAAAGTTTGAAACATGGGGATTGAATTCGTTTTGACGCTAATTGACAGAGGTAGAAAGAAAAAAAGTCACTCTTATTAGCTTTTAGCATGATGAGGGGAACAAGATGTCATGAAGTGTGGGACATCATTTAATGTTATGTTGCTTCATTTGGACAAAATGACCACTTGTCTGTGGTTTACCATCACCTTTGTAACCCAGCGCATAGCGAACATGGGGCAGTGGCTGAATCTGAATACATACATTTAAGTGTTCACTGCATCAGTAAAGGCAGTTTGTCCGTGGATGATTTTTTTGCCATTAAAAGATTTTTATTTTTTTCTCTTTACAATACAAAAAGATAGGGGTGTAACGATACACAAAAATCACGGTACAAAACCTCGGTTTTGAGGTCTCGGTTAGGTTCATTTTCGGTACAGTAAGGGAAGAAGATGCAAACCATAAATTTGCATGTTGTTTATTGGTGTTAATGTTAATGAACCAAATGTACACGTTTTAGTCAAATGTAATTATTTTTTTTTACCATTATACAAAATATGAATATAAAATAGAATACTGCTGTAAAATGCTGCGTAATAAGTTCAACAAATTATTCCCAGTGACGGACTCACCATAGGGCAATGTGGGCAAATGCCACAAAGGCTACCTGTGATGAGGCCGCTCGGCCACAAATACATTAAAAAAATTAATGAATAAACTAAGCGCATCTGCGGTCGATACACAGGTGCTGGAGCCTGAGCGCAACACAGCCAGACAGAGAGAGAGAGGAGCAACCACCCCCACCCCTCCTACAGGCAGGAAGGTTCTTCAAGCCTCTATTTTCTCACTAGCGGTAGCATTAGCGGTAAACAGGCTGTGTATTTGCAGTCGGACTGTAAAACACACACAACTTCTGTTCCGGGAACTAACCCATGCTCAGCGCTGTACCGAACCGAACGCCCCGTACCGAAACGGTTCAATACAAATAGGCTACATGTATCGTTACAACCCTACAAAAAGATAATCCCAGTTCTTCCAACTTCATTCACAAAATAACTGCATCAAGACCACTGTGAAGCAACAATTCAGGCTTCTGTGGGAGTCGGGGTCCAAACTGCGATCGATAAGGCTGGGAGCACTTTAAAAACCAGGAGCCAAGGTTTTTGTGATGGGGAGGCGAGGTGGTGGTTGCTATCGATCAGCTTGCATTCGGAGACAATAATCAGGGAGGCTGATGTCAGGCACACAGTGGATCTACCTCGAAGGAATTGATTGCTTTGAGCTGCTGGCCATTGGTATTCTTGTGCTGGTAGACAATGGCAGACCGACAGAACAGGGTACTCTGTCTTTGAGGGTCAGAGACGAGGAGGGAAAGAATCGGGGGAGGACGTGGAGTGGATGAGGTAGGTAATGGGGAAGGGAGAGAAAGAAAAAGGAAAAAGACAGATAAAGGCAGAGAGAGAGAAGAAAGATGGGAATAGAGCCAGCAGTGCTGTCATTTTCGCATGTGACTTCTGACAGCAATCCTCAAAAGACAAAATGTTTCTTTGCAAGACTGGGTATATTCTGCCATGCACTCTGAATATGCAGGTCTGTAGGATTGTATTTGTTCCTTAGAAAGAGGTAGAGGTGAAGACGACTTTGGCATGTTTATCTCTTGGACACTTCTCTTGACGGATCCACATGGGAGCAAAAACCCTGTTAGAACTTCTAAACTTAAACAGTTAAAGGGATAGTTCAACATTTTGGCAAATTGGCCCATTGCCATAATCGCTATAGTCATCACTCACTCTAAGCTTCAACCCCCCCTTTAGAAACCTGTAGGTGATTGCACAGAGACTACATCCACCTTAACTTACAATATTGATGCATCTGAAGTCTCACTTCCTCTGTGTATCACTTGGGTGTGTTTGCTGGCAGTTCAAACGATGGAGTAACATTTAACCTTGTCTATCAAGCCTCCATGAGAAATGATCCATGTTCTTAGTGTATTACTTAGATTGACATTCACAGGTTGTATCTGTGATGGATTCACCAAGGAAAAGAAAGAATTCTCCCGTTTGATCTTTTTTCTTCCAATGTTTGGACAGCTTGAGAATCCACTGAAATATTGAGAAAGGCAGAAATAAATTCATCCATGCCTTTACAAGCTGGCAATAGTTATTTTCTCTCTCCCTTTGCCTCATATGTGCCTGAGAATGATTGCTCTCAAAGGAGGGAAGGAGGTCATTAAGGAAAACATCTTGGTCCCAAAACAGTGGAAACGTGTTATTATTCTTTTACAAAAATCCTTTTCATACATGTTATACATTCTTTGCCACATTACAATTCTCCTCTTCAACAGAGAGTGTAAATAAAGATAGAAAGTGTCTCTCAATACCTGCCCGATGGTAGGGCAAAAATATATTGTATGCGAGTGCTATCATCCTGTGCTGGTAGTTATTCTCAGACAGAATCTGTGCATAGTCATGAATGATTTGAGTCAAAGTATCCAATCACCCACTAGACCCAATCATGTGTCAGTCATAATCCAATAAAGGGCTAAAACAATGAGCTAAAAGGCTTAAAGAGCCCCCAAAACAAAAGCCTTAAAGTGGTTAAAAATATTGAGCTAAGAGGCCAAAAATAAAGAGCAAAGGAAGCAAAAAGAATCAGTGAAGCTGCAGGTGAGATAAAGAAGTTCAGTTTAGTTAGTGTTGAGAATATTGATTATGGCTGGTTACATTTCCACAGTGGTACGTGGCTCTGGCTGCATTGTCTGCTTTGGAACCAGCTCTCATTCTTAAAGTCCCTCTTAAGTCGAACATGCACGGAAGAGATGCCAGAGACAGTCTGATGTGATTTTCTTCGTGTCCCAGTTAAAGTCCTGGCTCTTGTTTTCTGAATAGCAACGAGAGAGAAAGAGATGCTTTTGTTTGCTGCCAGAATTTTGCAGCAGTGTTGTTGTCAATGTTTAGAATCACGTGACGGTGTATGCTCTACTCACTGTGAGCCAGAAAAACACTGCTGTTTTCCCCCCACCTTGAAGTTTTTATTGCAGAATGCAGCCCGAAGGCAAGGCTCTGGTGACGAGAGACCGAACTGCATGACTCATTTGTTTATAAAAAGATGGCGGCTGTCTGCCACAGATCTGTCAGACCCCATGATCAAAGAGGAAGCAGGCTAATGTTGAGGAAGGAGAACTGTTCATACGCTGGCACAGCCGTCAGCGGTAAAGCTGCTGTTTATTTCCACCGAGCACACGATGACGAGGCGGTGACAAAAAGCTAGTTTGCGGATGACTAAATAAGCATTAGTGTAGCACTTGAAGATTTGTCATTGGATACTGTATCGTCATTCTCTCCCTGACTTAATTTCCTGCTGGTTTGTATGCTGTCAAGTATTTTAGCCAAGAAGAGTTCATTTAGCTGTTGTGTTCGATACTAAGCAGGTTGCAGCCTCTTCTCTTCCAGTTGTCTGATATTCTAGCAGAGAACAGTGAGTGCTTAATTTGAGTCTGTGCTGATGATGCCTTTCTCTTTTTGGTTTAAACCATTTTTACTAAGGGGATTCTTCTTGATATAGATGATCACAGCTTGCCTTCATTACTTGGAGATCCGTGCCCCATCTTTTTGTAATCTTTATCCAACTTTTCCAACTTTAGTCACCACTTTCTGCTGATGTTCTGGAACTTTTCTTCTTTCCAGTTGGATATTGTCTCCCCTTCATGATTCAGATTCATTTCTTGGGATTTAACCCTCTGCCTGGGGGTCTGCTTATCTTTCTGTATTTGAATGAAATTGCCTTTCAGAAGCTGACCTACTGCAGACTCCCCAACTGCGCCAGACTTAATTTTGCTTTTATTCCAGTCTCGTTAAGGCAAGACTACATAACTTTTGCTAAACAGCAGCGAGCCTGACCATGAACAGCAATTACAACAATAACACCTCTGATTTTCTCTCATTTTCCATGAGTCTGTGGTTTTGAGGACATCATTGTTAGTGCAAAGACGAACAATGGCCACAAAAAATAAATTCGGCAAACTGTCTCAGGACTGTCACAGAGCAAAATCCAGCAAAAGTTTATTATGGGTGGCCAGCAGCTGCAGTGGCTGTACCAGACCAACTACGACAAACTTGAGTCTGTTGTTTGTAGCTTAATAAAAGCAAACTGTCCTGTTAACTGTCCTGTTAAAGTTGTGGAAGGCAATACATTTTTGGCATGAATGGAGAAAGAATAACCTATCCTCACCTTACAGCAATTCAAGTGGTCTGTATAAGCAAAGTAGACATGTGCTCTGATTCCATGTGAGAGGGAGACTTCAATCACGGGTCTTTTCAGAGAAAGAGAAAATGTATCTTGTCTATATATAAAACAGTGATGTAAGTTAAAATAGTTTATATTCTGAATATGCACTAGGGGTCAAGGTGTGATATTCAAGATGAGTCATATAATTGCTGAGGACATTTTATCAATGTCTTACCGTCACCCTGTGAAATTGCTAGTAGCTGTTATGTATGAAGAGAACTGAAGGAGAAACAGGAATTCACTAAACTGAACCTATTACTTATTACATTTGTTGAACAAGAAACTCTAGTAGTCTACACTAGCCTTTCACAGTAAACACAAAATGTTAACAATTTACAGAGTGGTGTGTGCTGAGATGTGGAAATGGATCAGTATAAAGGAAAAATAAAATAAATCTGTTTTTGAAATAAACCTTTTGACATTTCTTGTCAGACTGTGTCTCCATCCTGCAGAATCCATGTGAGGAGGGCTTTGTTGCAGCATTATAAGCAGTTTAAAAGGCCATTAAACCAGTTTAAAAGGCTAAATAAAACATCCATCCATCACACTCAGCCACTTATCCTTCACAGGTGGGTGGAGGGCTGCAGCTTATCTCGGCTCACATTAGGGGAGAGTTAAACCAACCTGCACTTGTGCCACTGGGCAACTTTGAAAGATGCTAGAGTCACAGACCAATTCAAAATGCAGGGACGTGTGAAATGTGGAAATTACAGAAAAACTCAGGAATCATGTTAAAAAAAAAATAAAAATAAATCTTTCACTAGTTAGTATTCCATCCGACTTATGTACGTTTGAGGAAATAAATCCCAGAAACACTGATATCAGAGATCAGAAGATGTCTCTAACAACATTCTCCCAGATATTTTATCTATCTGCTTTCTTACCCCTGTCTCTTGATTCGTTCTTATCTGAGCTGTCACACTGGCTACAGTGTGGAAAAGAAGGGGAGGAGGTTAGTGTATGTTAGAGGAAGACAGACTTTTTACACAGCTTGCAAATCCTCCAGCCGACTGTGCTAGGATGTCTCCCTGCTCAGATTTTAATGAAAGTAAGTGCCAGAGAATTTGCTCCATTGCCCCTCCTGCAATGTCATCCTCTAACGGGGACACAGAGGAGTGAGTGGAAGTTGGAGGAGCCCCCAGAGATATTGCTTTTTAGTTTCTGGTCTCTTGCCTTTGCTTTTTATTTCACATTTCTATATATTTTTTGTGAAAGAAAAAGGTTTGAGGTGGGCAGCAGAACTGACTTCCAATGTATCTGAGGATACACATTACATAACAGCAATACGTCTGAAGTGTTCCAAAGTGTACTTGAAGTACTCTGTAAATGTGATTATGACACAGTTGGAACAGTTGTATTAAGCAAAGCTGTGAGAGAGAGAAGCTTATTATGACTTGGTATTTGCAAAATAAATTGCCTCACTGTTAAATCCTGACCTTTCAGCTAATGGTGAAGAAGTGCCGCCTCACAATTTGATGCATTTCCCCAAGTCGCAAAGTCGCTCCTCAAACTGAAATTACTGATGAACTCACAAAGCAGATTTTCACCCCTGTTTCAGTGGGAGTCACAATCAGGTGCACCAGCGCCATTAACACATGACACAACACAACATGTGACATTTGAGGTCCCATAGCCACAGCGTGTTGAATTAATACAGCCCAAGACCCATTAAGCAGTTTTCACTCATATTTTTGTTCTTTTTTTGTGTTTTCCTGCTGTAGCCTTGGCAAACTGCACAATATGGCTCAGTAATAACCATCCTTGCTTTAATGTACTGTATTCAGCTTTAGTAAAAAAATAAAAATAAAAAAAAGATTTAAGCTGAATGTTTGAATTGACTTGATGCAGCCGATGGAATTAATTGTGTATGCGATAACCAAAGCTAAATCAGGTGTGACAAAAGACACTGGAAACCGATCAAAAAATTGATCAGGAATCATTAAGGCAGTCCATTGAGAATCAGACCAATGAGCAAACTCAACACCAGTATCAATAACATGTACACAATTTGCAGGTCATGGACAAAGGTTTTATTTTATTTGTGTCACTGCATTGTTACTTGGGTTACACTTCAATTGTTGTTATACAATCGGTTATTGAATGAATGTTTTTGACTGTGGCTGATGTTATTTGCAGGGGCAGTGAGATACAAAACCTCTATCCATGTGGATTGATTTTAGAGTGATAAAATGGGGATTAAAAATAACAACTATTTCATACAAATGAGCAAAGAGTCAAAAACCTTTTTGATATTCAGACATTTTTCTGTGCAGCCTCCACTTGCCTCTAACATTTGTGGTGAGCTGCTTCCTGTTTGCCTTAATTATCCTTGAAATGTGTCTAGACCTTGATTGGAGTCCACCTGTGGCAAACTGCATTAGGGCACACAGCCACAATTGACAGGATGAAATCCGGGCCATGGTCCAGGGAACTCTCTGCAGACCCACCCCCCACTCCACCATGTATAACTGTGGTGAAGCAGAGGTCAGGATGAGGGTATAAAACCATTTCTAAAGCCTTGAGAGCTCCCAGCGGCACTGTGACCTCAATAATTGTGAGACTGTGAAACAACCAGGGCTCCTCCAAGAATTGGCCATCCAGCCAAACTGAGCATCAGGACCTTAGTCAGGGAGGTGCCACAACCTCATGGTCCCTCAAACATAGTGTCAGAACTATATAGAGGAGAACATGCTGGAGGGGCTCGACACCAATCAGGACTACACACACACACAAACAATTAAAACACTCATAGGAAGGAGATTCTCTGGTCTGAGATCAGTGAAAGTGGGCAGGCAGACTGCTGGGGCAGGCAGACTGACCAGTGCTGCGGGAAAGGACAGAGTGGTAATTGAGGAGAAGCTGTTCCAGAGTGTACGAGACCTGAGACTGGGGCGACAGTTCACCTTTCAGCAGGACGACGACCTGAAGCAAAGAGCCAGGCCGGAGATCGGGGGCGGGGCTGGGGCTGGGGGGTGGCGGTGGCGTCGGGACAAGTCTCTCATTGCCCTTGACTAGCCCAGACTTAAACCTCACAGAACATCTGTGAAAATTTGCAGCAGTTCACAGACACTTCACATCTAATCTGAGAGGATCTGCCAGGAGCAGCCAGATAAACTGTTCAGACCCAGATGTGCAAAGCTGGAAGAGCCTTTCCCAGGAAGAGTTGATGCTGCATTTGCTGCCCAAATACAGGACAGCGAAGGAGTCTGAGTGCACTGCACATACAGGTGATTAAAACCAATGCTCCCAGTAACCACCCTGCCTCTTACCTTAAATGTATGGAATAAAACTTGCAGATTCACTGTCATTCTTTTTTTTATATATATATATATTTTTAGGGGCATTTATGCCTTTAATGTACAGGACAGTTGAGAGAGACAGGACTCGAACCGGGGTCGCCTGCAGAGGACCACAGCCTCAACACATGGGGCGGGCGCTCCACCAACTGAGCCAAACACCGCCCCAGATTCACTGTCATTCTTTGGCAGTTTTTTCTGCTCTCAATGTTCATTTGATATAAATGACTATCTCTCTTCAGAAACTTTCTCAATTTAAAGTTTCATTCCTAGTAAATAGTTGTGATATATTTGAGTTTTTAAGTAACAAACTCCCATCTGTCTCGATTAAATGCCACATTTTCTGGTTCCAGTGGTCCAGTAATTAAAAGCAAGCAGATATATGTTTTTTTGGGGGGTGGGGGAATAATCTTAACAAAACTTCCACTCAAAACGTGGAGCTCATAATTGGCACTTCATCATAGAAAAGCTGAGGTTGAGAGGTCATTTAAAGTTATAATTTTATGAATGACTTTAATTATCAAATTATCAAAAATTAGCTTATGTTTATTTTTCATTGGTAAAAGATGGACTTTTAGCCAATTTTAAACAACAGAGAAATTCACGCTCAGCTCAGTTAGAACTGTACCAAACATGGGACTTAGACCTGCAGGCTGAGGCTGAGGTGGATGCTGCTGAATTGGCCTCATTTATTGTGGAAAAATTACCTTCAGTGACAATAACAACTGCATCACATTAACCTGTGAAGATGGATAAGACTGGGGCAAAGGAAAGGTCACAGTCTACAAGCCTTGACTTTACAGGACATGAGCAGCCGGGATGACGCAGTGGAACCTCCTCCATAACGTTCCTGATGTTGGGAGAGTGCAAGTGGATTTGTCAGAAATAACAGTCACTTTTTGAAAAGTTTGGAGATTCAAAGTTTCCGAAGAGGGATTGACATCAAAAGAACGGCACGCTTATCTTTCATCTCTGCAAAAATGAGACTGCCTTTTTAATGCACATCTCCAGCACAAGTCGCTCTACCCTCTGCTTCCTGTACACACGTTGGAAAGGTCACTTTGTGGGTGGAAAGAAAACATCATCTATATGCATATGCCCATCAGACCAATGAAGCCGGGTCCTTGCCAGTTGGCCAGTCAGTCTCGATCAGCAGAAAGCAAATGAAAATGGGAACTGAGAGGAGAATTTACTCAGTGACTCTGACAAAAACAAAGAGCCTAAGATGCATAATTAGGCTACAGTCCAGGCTGTGAGCAGAAACATGCCAGTTGGCAAACTAGGCACTTAGGCTCCTGCTGGGACGTCTAGCAGGGAAGCTGGGTCTGCAAAGACCAAAAACAACAGGCACTGTGGTGACATTTCCTCAAAACAGTGCACTATAACCTGATTTGTAGATGTAACTTTGTGACCCCCACCCCCCTACTAGTTCACACTGAAGCCTCCCAGCAAATATTGTGATGTAAAGTGGATGTGGATATAGCAGTGTGGCTCAGTGCCGGAGACTGCTTTAAATACAGCTCTTAGGTAAAAGAAGAGATCTGTCATCTGAAGCTGCTGCATCCGTTTTATTGTTTTAAAAATTTGAACTTATTAATTTTTTTTTTTCTGGTTTCAAGCAAAAAACACTTCCAACTCTACTTTTATAACAGACTGAGTCTCATTCATCAACATTAGATAACCACAACCAGAGGAGGGAGACAGATTAAGTACTTTGACCAAGGGATGCTTTATCCTGACTCTCAGGCTATGGATGTACAGGAACGTCCTCTCACTCAGCCCTCTCACCCAACGTGCCGTTATTGCAGAGTAGGACCCGTCAGACTTTTTAACCGTCCTAATCATTATTCAGTAGTTTTGATCAACGTTGATCTTTGACTCTGTTTGTTGTTGTTGTTCTAGCCGTATAGATGCTTTCTACTAATGCTTCTCTTCTGTTGAGTTTTAAAAATGCCACTTTTTTTGCGTTTTATGTTGGCGCCAAATCCCAACCTGAGTAAACCTCAAGGAATTTTTCAGTCGCTTGGAGTTACTACCCTGAGGCAGGGATTCATTTAGCCCCGATAAAAGTGTGTGTGTGGGGGGGGGTGTTCCTTGCCAGGCTAGCGCCGCCTAATGCTTCCAGCAAACTAGTAAGCAAGGCCAGGGTGTTCCTGCTATGAAGTGGAAACACCCCTACAGTATGACAGCGGTGTGATAGACGTCCTCGCCGCCCTCGCTCTCACCCTCTGTTAATGTCAGCTGGGACTGACTCCAGCTCCCATTACAACCCACTGATAAGTGGTACAGCTGATGGATGGAATATTCTTATTTATTTAAAGTAATACCATGTTGGAACATCAAACAGTATGTAAAGGGACATATCTTCACATCTTAACCTACTGTCCCGTCCTCTTCACACATCTTGCATAATTTGACAGGCAGGTAAACTCCAAACATCACTCCAAACAATACAATCAACAAACCTTTCCTACTTTTGATAAGGATAAGGGAAGTACTAAGTATCCAACCAAGAATAGTACACTGGATTTCACAATACAAACAAGTGCCAAATGCACCATATCATATAAGATGTATTACGTTGCTAAATACAATGTTTCTAATTCACAGTTTCTCACTTAAAACTAGCCAGAACGTGTGGCTGAAATGAACAAACTATTGATATTTTTAGCTGCACACAACCCTACAAATATTTAGAATTAATGAAAAATATGGTGGTCTGTGTTTTTAGTTCCTGTTTTATTTTGAAGTTCTGTGTCCTGTGTCATGGTCTGTGTTTTGGTCCCTGTTGAGTTTCTGATTTGTGTCTCACCTGTTTGGTTGCACCACCTGTGTCTTCCCTTGTGTATTTCACCTCAGTGTCTCCCTTTGTCTTTGTCGGTTCATCTGTGTTCCATGCCTGTGTTTCTACGCTGCCATGCCCTGAGAGTCCCTGTGTGTTCGGTGTTCTTAACCTATAACCTGAGTCCTGTGTTTTTGCCCACCTGTTGCAGTTTGTTTGTTTGTTTGTGTGTTTGTTTGTTTCACATCAAAAAGTAAAAAAAGATATATCATATAGAATCCAAGTCAATGTGAAGATGAAATGCCAAAAAAACCCTCCAGCGAGTCCTTAGTTTTTGATTCTTTCTCTTTTGAAAGGCGTGACCTTTCCCCTGGCTCTGACGTGAAGGGACAGCCTTGTTGCCCACTGATAATGTCATCAGCTACAGACGCAGACCAGGGTCTAATGCTGTGTTTGATACAGACAAACAGCCATTCTCACTCACATTCACACCCAAAGGCACTTTAGAGTAGTGAAGTAGTGAACCTAACGTGATGTCTTCCCGCTGTGGGAGGAACCTTACATACCCTTAGGAAACCCATACAGGCACCAGGAGAACATCTAAAGAACCCCACTGGCAGGTTTGAACCCTGAACCTTCACTGTGACTGTGTTAACCACTGCTCCACTGTGCCGCCCTGTGTTCTCTCTCCTCTGCCACCAACTTGTCTCTTCTTCTTCAACTGTGTGGTGGAATCAGCAGGGAGGTCATATGGGAACACGGCGGAGTCCTGATAGTCATGCAGCGAGCTGTAATCTTGCAGCGGCTTCCTGGTTTTAAAAGCTGCTTTACAGCAACGGAGGGATGTCAAAACAATGGATGATTTGTTCTCGCTGCTGGAGAGAAGGAGTGTGGTCGAGCCGCAATTCTACGACTGAGTAACTGACTTAATATGTTGAATTGTGATTCAAAGATAAAGCCAGGGTTTGTGGAAACAAACCTTGTTGAGTTGGTGCTCGGGGAAAATGTATAAGTTTAAAAAACAGTGATTGTTTCCACTCTTTCAGGAAAACTATCAACACTGAAATGTGCTTGCAGTTTATGTTTCCTGTGCCCATATTCAACACAATGCAAGGCCTGTGTATCATTTGATGGCTGAATTGGGACAGACACTTTGCTGCCCTCCATGAGCTGGACATTACCATTTAATGCTACATTAGGACAAAATAGCCACCAAGCTGTTTAGCAGGGAAAGGATGCAATTCAGAGGAACGCCTATGGTCCTTTAGGGCTGTGTTAGTTTGTCAGTGTGGTCAAAAGGTGAAGGAAGTCAAAAGTTCTTCAAAGAGAGAAAATTGGCCATCAGTGCTGAAGCCAATGGTGCCGTCCAGAGAGCGGGGCAATGAAGCTGTTCATGGTATCTGAGCTACAGAATCATAAGTGCTGGTCACATTTGTAGCCTTATGCATGAAGTCATAATCATTTCCACACACAAAAAAAGAGGGAAAGATTTAGAAAGTACCCAGAAGTGACATTTGCAGGCCAGTAGCAATAAAACTGTTTCAGTTGAGTTTACATTTTGACCACGACTTTAAAAAAAAACCACTCAGAAGCAATGACTAGAGTCGGAGCCTCATAAAAACTCAAGCTACTTCACTCTAGATTGGAGTCATTACGTTACCATACAACCTACTTTGAATAATATGTAGCTGATGCACAGACACTATATTCTGTGCTGATGGCAGGCGCTCTGCGTGAGTATAACAGCAGAGCGAGTATCGCTTTAGGGGCGAGCGGGAACTGGAAAATAAACGTATCAATCAAAATGTTCGAATTGGTTACGAGTCCCACAGGACAAATGAAACCCACAATGGTAGGATAAAAAAAAAGATGCATACAATCACACAATAATGTAACAACGCACAACAAACCATCACATACATATGATAAAGATGGCAATCTTCAAAGACTCCTCGGGCCATGACTGAAAAAAAAAAAATCTTGTTCAATAAAAGCAAACAGAGTACGGGGAAGGAAGTGAGGTAATGGAACAATAAACCTTGTCAGCAGAGAAGAACAACAAAGCCATAAAGCAACTTTCATGAAGTTGTAATCGCTAATGACATAATTTCGCATTTTCAAGGTGCAGTGCATTCCTGCATCCTTCTCCTCCTTCTCCTTCTTCTTTTCCCTCGAGGGTGTGCAGAACACTTTGCATCTGAGCCTCATTTACTTGTGAAAGCAGCAGAACAGTTAGTGGCGCAGTTGATCTAATCAATGAATATTATTTTTTGTTGTTGTTGTTTTTGTTTTTACAGTGCAGGGCCAGTGTGTCTATGTGATGCTGCAGTGCACATTTCTTTTCAGCACATTGAATGAATTCTTTTCCAGATAATACAACATATAAATACATTTGCCCCAGTCTTTTGGGTGCTGAAATATTCCTTAATATCATTTTTAATTATTGATAACCGAGGACATTATTCTCAAGATTTTAGACTTTTCATTATTTTTTTAAATTATGACTCTGGTTTTGTCATCACTGTACTATACTGTACTATATTCTACTATACTATGCTTTCTGTCCTGTACTGTCTTGTACTGTCCGCTCTTCCAGTTCCAGATCATCGTCTCTTCTCTTTGAAAGTAACAGAAAGTTTGAAAAAGAAAACGCAGCAAAGTAAACATGTAATATTAATAACACAGTAGGTAGAGCGAGTACAGCAAGTAAAGTAGGTCTGAGTTACTTAATCTTCATCAAACATTTAGACATTTTTAAACCCAGGTGAGTGACAGGTAGACAAGGTAGATAGACGGGACACAGAATCTACTGAGAGATGTTGAAGACAAGAGTGTTATATAGAGCAGACCAGTGATGATGGTGTACAGAAAAACACACTTTGTGAAAGATTAGGTGTGTTTCATCTGCCGTAGCTGTGTTACTTTATCCTCAGCACAGGAGCAGTTCAGCGTTGGAGCCACTTTCACAGCTGCTGCAGCTCCGTGTTCGCTTTGCCTGAACTACCAAGGATCGTGAATTTGTCCAACAGTAATTGCCTTAAGATTTATGAATATAAAAATGTAGATGGAAAGCTGGAGCCTGGATGAGTGAAAATGAAACTCAGCTCCAGCTCTGCAGCAGTAGTGAGAGTAAGACCGGGACAGTAAAATGTGCCAAACTATTCTCTTTACACTGGTGAAAAATGTAGCTAGTCAACTGCGCTTAGGATTGTTGTAAAGTAGTTTATTTAAGGTTAAACATCCCATAAGATCAATTGTAAAATATAATTTGATGTTAATGATTAGATATTTGTGGACACTGATGGTCAAATGGATCACTGAGGGGTTTAAAAACACTCAGGTACTCAGGACAAACCCCAACTTCACAGATATTACCAAATATTATATAATATTATTTGGTAATCAAAATGTTGAAATGTGTAAGAAATACACTATGCAAATGTTGAAGATCTTAGTTTTATTTTTATCATTATTTTTAAATTATTCTTATTATTACAGCACAGTTAAAGTTTAAAAAATATTGTAAACACATACAAACTCATCAGAAATGTGGAAAATCCGAATTCAATCTAGTTACCATATAAATTGATTTTTCTCCACTTGTTTATGTGTCTTTTCCATTGAAAATCAACCTGCTCGTCTGGCATTGTTAATCACTGAAAATATGAATAATTCCCAGTTTTGACATGTTCTTTAAAAGTCTGCAGACACTCAACTGATTACATAAACTTTAATGTAAATGAGATTCTGTGTCAAGTCAAAGTCCCGCATCAGCACTTTGAGCTGGTTTTCTCGGCTCCTCTTGTCCTGATGTATAAATAAAGTTTACGAACTGCGCTATAAATAAAACATGCTCAGTGTAGATGAAAGTCGGTCAAAATGTCATAAACCGTTGTTTAGTGTTTAATATATTTTGGAACAGTGTTTCAGTCGAGGATGGATCAGAAAGAGGAGCAGAGTACGTTGCCGATTCTCTCAGTGTTTATTCTCTTATCTGACATATGTCTTTGTCAGTGTGTGAAATATTACATTTCAGCATTTGTTGATTAAAAAAAACTGCTTGATTCCGCTTCATCTAGTAATTCATGATATGATTGCCTTTCAGCATACCCGAGGACATTCGATATACAATAGAATATATTAGAATTAAAAGAATAGAATAGAATATATTATTGTATTTTGTGATTATGTATCAATACTGATATATATTAGGCTATATAACCACAATGTCTGTTAGAGTGATGGTGTTGAGGCACCAGAGGACATCACACATTGTCTTTGACTTTGCTATTTCTTGCCGGCAGTTTGTGGGAGAGGGGGTGGGGGTGACAGGTTCTCTGACCAGCCGAGCCTTGCCAACTATAATTGGAGTTCAGGAGCTAGTGGAGGCTGCTGGTATAATTGGACAGTAGCCAGGAACTTGTGTGGATGGTTGTCTAAGCCTCGCTCCCCTTTTCAGCGGCCATCTCAATTACTCCCCTGGTACAAGGCTCCTCAGCGCCAGGCCACCGACAAAGCAACCTCAGTCTCTCTCCAAAATGTGTGTGTGGTTGTGTGTTTATGTTGTGTGGTGGATGGTGGTTGTTGAGAGGGGTTTAATGAGGCTCAGTAATTGGAGACCACAATCCACAATCTGCCTCAATCATGTGTGAGTCTATGGACATGTTCAGTCGTCTGTCCAGAATAATCCTATATTTACCAGAACACACACACACACACCGGAGAATGACCAATCATTTGTTGTGCTTGTTTGGTTTTCTCCTCTTTAGCCTGGAGACCCTCACGTCCACATCAACGGTCATCGTCATGTCCCCAACTCAATGTAATTAAAGCTGGTCAGTTACAATGACTGCTGCTGACTAGGAGGTTGGTCATCATGACCAAACACTCCCAGTCACGAGACAGTTGAGTTATTTAAAACCTGATCAGCATTTCTCAGAGCTTTCACTGTCTCATATTTAATCAGTCTTGGTGTTTGTATGCGTCCGTGTTGGTTACAGTCACATTCTTCATCCGTGTTTTCATCTCACTTCCTGGTGGCAGTATTTACAAATTCTGTGTTCACATGGACTCGAGAACAAACTGATTAGAATTTGGCGATCAAAGGTCACGGTTAGTGTGGCCACACAAAGCCATCACTCAGGACACAACAATTATCACAAAATGTCACACGTTTTCACATTTGAGGTTATTGAGGAAAGAAGAAAGTTTTTGTTTTGTTTTGTATCACTGCATCACAAACTAACTTATCTTAGGTCTTAATTATTATCACTTTTATGACGAGGCCACATGATGTTGCACTGGTTAGCGCTCTCACCTCTCAGCAAGAAGGTTCCTTCACTGGTCTGGAGCTTAGTGACCTGTCCAGGGTGTACCTCACCCTCACCCTATGCTAACTGGGATTAGCTTCAGCCCCCTACAGATAAGAGGAATAGACAGTGGATAGATGTATGACTTAGAACTTCATGACACCTCCCTCTCATATCTTCCAGCTACAAGATGTCATTTACTTTATAAAACTAGAAAAGATCCAGCTCTCAAATAAAGACTCCCCCACCACATTTGAAATTATTTCAGATCCTTTTACCCCATATTTCAAAATAAATAAATCATCTCACAGTTTTCTTTTTTATAGTGTTTATGTGGGACTACAAGTTCCATCTTTGGCATTTTGTTCTAGTGTGATATTGGTATGTTTTGTTCTCTTGTTCACACAACACTGTTTATGTTGCATTTATTCTTGTAAACAATTAATTGTGTAATTGTAATGCATTATGTGAACCATATACTGTTTTCATGTGTTCAAAAAATGTTCTCTCTGACTCTGGATGAACAAATTGTGACTGAAACTAGTCTGAGTGGAGTAGAAAACAAACACAAGGAGGTGACTCTAGTTTTTAGAATCTTAAATCAAAACAAAAACAGATGAAGTTCTATCTGAGCATAAAGGGGAGTTTTTGGATTAGTTTCACCTCAGGAGCTGCTCAGGCTCCAATACTCCTCCCTCCAGAAGGCTGGGAAGCTACCTTGTTGCCTGAGAGACTGAACCCAGGGAGTTCAGTGAGATAATGCTGATTTCTTTTCTTGGCTCAGTTGCAGATTTTGGAGAGGTGCGATGACCTTGAGCCTTCGCTGGGTTATCCTGTGTTCCTTCCCACATATGAAACATTCAGTTCAGGTGAAACAGACTCAAACTGCTGAGCTACAGATTCAGAGTCTGTTTAAAGCCTCCACTCAGCTTCTCTCTGGATGAGTAAGAAGGCAAAGAGCTTCCTGGCAGACTGCTCCTCTCCGTCTTCCTCTCCTCCTCCTCGGCCAGTTAGTGCCTCTGAACTCTGGGAGGTGCTGTAGTTAAACTGTGGCTGGATGGATAGAAGGATGGATGGATAACAGATATTATTAATCTTTATTGCAGACACAACAAGTGGTCCATATCAACAACAACAGACATGATAAAAAAAAAAGATTTAAGAAGGAGAGAGAGGGGAAGAAAACAAAAAACTAAAACATGCACACAGACAGAGAATCAACTCTCCACATAATTCATAAGCAGGCTATCCCACCAGTGTTTTCTAAGCCTGGAGGAATACCTATAGCAGCTCCTACCAGGGCTTGTCAGAGCCCGGATAATGCTGTTCCCCGAGTCATCCAGGCGGCACATAAAACGATACATACATTTCTTAGAAGTGCTTCACAATTGGGTACATTTGAATTAACAAAGAGTTGGCTCGCACTGTGCCACCTGGGCACCTGAAGCAACAACTGCAGACCATTATTGTAGGCTACTATGAGCCGCTGCATACTGCTTTTCTTATAGCTACACCAGAGGTGAGCCGTATACATAGGTGTACAGAAAGGTCTAAACAAGGGACATTTAACATCATCTGAGCACATACTAAACATACGAAGGAGCATATTTAGGTTGAGCATATTGCTCAGAACACTGCCTATAAATATCTCTATCATCGTGCCAATCATCAGTAAGAACACGCCCAAGATACTTTGTCTCCTGACATGTCATGAGCGGATTAACATTGAGGAAAAACATTAAATTTAATGTCATACTGTAATTTCCATACTGTGAACATACCTTTAACATACTTTATAGGCCATACTTTGTAGATAAAAGCATGTATGTATGTATAGCAGATAGAATTGCTGTCAATATTCATGACTCTCAAAAGTGACTCTCCTCTGAAGTTTTTCTTTGTGGTTTGACAGCGTTTGACCTCATGCACTCTGCTGTGCATGTTTCTGATTGAGGCATGAACCAGACATTTGCAGTTAGGCTGAGTGGCAGTTCTCGTGTCTCAACAGGTGTCCTTATCTTCAGACACAATGAACACTGGGATGCGAGGCCACACTGCAGCCTCCCTGACGCTGATCTTTGTGTCATGTTGACAATATGTGACAGTGCGATAATGCAGTAGAACGCTCAGCATCTTGAGCTTTAAATGGCCGAGTGGCACCAGAGAACACCAGTTAGTATTTCACATGGCAAAGAAAACAAACATGCTCAGCTAAATTCGTTAAAAAGTGTTTAATGGCAACAACCTTTTCAGTCGACCTCGCACTCCTCTGCAGGTGAGATATTGCAGAGCGGGTGCTTTAAGCGAAAGCCTGCAGCAGTCCTGCTGGTGAGGAATGAATGGATTTTTCAGGGAGTAAGAACTTATGACAGCTAATTAGTGAGCCGGATGTCAACCGTGCTTCAGTGTTTGGGGAAAAAAGGAGAAAAGAAAAAAGGATCTTTTTAAAAAAAAGTTCAAGCAGCACATGCTGATGTGTTTGAGCAGAAAAAGAAAAGATTTAGAAGAGAAGAAATGTTAGCATTAAAAAAACATACAACAACACCCGCACACACCCGTGCACTTTCCCCTCAATTTATGGACATGAAAAAATGTCAGAGTGCTAAAAGGGCTTTTGCTTATTTAGTGGGTGATTTGATGCATGGAGAATCTCTTCATTTGAACTCTTAACTTGGTGCTCAATTGGTGCTTATAAGAGAGCAAAGGAGGTTGTTTATCTTTTTCACCAAAGCTTTTATTCCCTTCCCTTCACACGCACACAACACAAGCATCATGGCTAAACGCTCTGCCTTTTCTGCAACCACCTTCACTTCTATTACAGGATCAGAGAGTGTGCAAACACTGGTCTGATGGGAGCCATAATCAATCCCTTAAGCAGAACGGCTGCTGTGGGATATATACCATATATAAAAAAAGAAGGAGGCAAGAAAGAAAGACTGAAGGACCCACTTCTCACTACTGTCTATTTACCACCCGGGGACTTCAGACCTTTTGGGGGGAAAAGCTATCTTCTGAGGGTAAAAATGAGAGGTAGGCAGGAGACAAGAGTCCTTAATTGGGAGGTGTTTTGTATTGTCTGCCGTCAGGAGAGTTAACCCCAGTGGAAATACTCCCGGGTTAACCTGGGTTAACCTGGCCTTGTATCTCCCAGACACTTCCTGCTGATGGAAAAATATAGGGGGCTATTAAGCAGAGACAGACCATCTGGGTCTGTTATGGGCAGCCTTGAGGGGCTGAGAGGTCTGAGGGATGGTGGTGGTGGGGGAGTGTTACTGTTCTTCTCCAGTCAGCCTCTTTCCTCCTCCTCTTGTTCTGCGGCCTCCTCCAGCTCAGCAAAGATGGCTGCAGGCCCAAAGGTTTACTCTATTCCACACACGAGCAGATTCAAGATAGTTTTTTCTGAACTGGAAACATGGGTTTAAAAATGAAATGGATGAAGTGTCCCAGAAATGACAGGCAGAAAATTTTTCCCAGATTTAGCATAAACCCCTGTGACTTCCTGTTGCAAAGAGGATGATTGTCGCCTCTAAGCAGAACTTCTGAGATGGTGTTTTTAACATCGCATGTGGATTCACATGATTCAAGTCCAACAAGTCCTCCAACTAAGACAACCACATAGGTCATTTTTCAATCTCACTATTCAATTATAGTGCCACGTTCAACAGACCTCGGTTGAAATGGTTACCAATCATTGTCATGGTTACCAAAATAACGACTGAGGCTTCATTAAGTTTAGACACTAAAAGCACTGAGTCACGTTTTGGCACTAAAGCTACTTAATTAGATTTAGGTACCAAAAATGTAGGCATTTACAGTAAATACCTCATTAGATTCATGCAATTTAAGTACAACTACTTGGTTTGTTTTAGGCACCAAATTTAATTAGTTATAGGCTGAGATGTTGCAGCCGGCGTCTGGTGTTGCAGACGGCTGCCGGATGGCAGAGCCGTGACACAGCAGAACAGCAGCCGGTGGAAACACACACATTGACTAGAATAGGAACGTATCGGCTCTGCCGCTTTGCCGGAGCGGAACTGCAGCCGTTACGCATAACTCTCCCTCTTTTGGCAATCCTACATAGGTGTTCGCCTTGACTTCCATGTTTTCAACAAATGGGGAAAGGGGGAAGCGATGTATGGCCTAAAGCAGTCAGCACATTTGTAGTTTTTTGTGTGGAGGGGTTCCTACCATCCTGACTCAAAGCTGTTTAAGGCGATACAGACCCCTCAGGCCTAAACTAAAGTTCTGAAAATATTTTATGAAGGTTGAAAAGTCACTTAGTGTTGTTTTAAAGCAAAGAGGGGAAAGAGTAAATAATAATTTTAGTTTTTAAAGACAAGGGTCTGAAATGGGACATGGTCCCTATGCTCGGACCAAAGCAGCAGATCTCCTTTTAGTTTTTTTTTTTTTTTCATTTCCCGTGTTCTTACATCACTTGTCTCCAAACTTACTGATTTAAAATATTCATGTCAAATCTGCGTTAAATCTGATCTTTTTTATTAGTCACTGCATCCATTTCCAGCTTTCTGGCTTTAACAATGCAATGGCTCATCTCTACCACAGGTTTACGTGTGGACTTTGATTTCAGTGCTTGTCGTTTCCACCCTGTTTGTTCGTTGTCTTCATCTTGTCCTTCTGTTACCGTGGGTGGTTTACCTGCTGCCCGCCCCACCCACTCTGTTTCAGAACAAACAGTGATGCACTCAAATTAGACCTTCACATAGAGTACCCTCTGAGAAGTCGCCCTCCGAGCTCCTCCAGCAAAACACTCCCCGCTTATTTCCTGCTCCCTCCCATCTGTCTCTTTATCTTTGCCCACTGATGTAAACGACTTTGTGGCCTCTGTCTGAGCAGAAACTGTCCTTTAACTGCAAGGGATGATGAGCACTGTGGCGACACTGTGGTATGATCACACCTTTGCTACTGTTACAGTGATTAATAAGGCTTTAATTACTATAAATTATTATCTGATGAGGGGAAAAGCCTCAGCAGTTTTTAGAAGCAGACACCAAAGAAAATAATACGTGCAAGCCTGCAGCCTACAGATCATCAGCCTACAGACCCCCCCATAACTTTTACATTTCATATTAGCATTTTTTAAACATTTCATCCAGTCACCTGTGGGAAATCATGGATGGTTGGGGCTTCAGCCTTGCTAGCTCACTGAAGACGATGGGCCAGACTTGATAGATAAAATTTAATTGCTCAACTGACACTAGCATTTTCTTTATGTATATTCACAAAGATCTACGTAAATGGCATTTAGCCGTACTTAGTATCAGCATTTAAGTCCTGAATGTCTTGTTGATTTATTTACAATGTAGATTCATGTAATGAAATCAGTATGGGATGACATATTTTTCCAATAAAACATTACCATGTAGTAACCCTCAAGTGGAAATTTCAAGAAAAGAAATCAACTTTTACTGTCAGTACACGTACAGTAGTACATGTGTGACCGATGTTGTTTAGTTTGTATTTACATGGTACCTTGTGACTGTGGCACACCCGCGGACCTCTGTTACACATGTAGTAAAGTCCACAGCTCTTTAGGATGTCATTTGAATTATGTGGCCTTTGTCTATGTGTGGACAGCTTTCTGCTGTGATATACACAATCCCCAATATTATGAAGTAAAAAAAATCTGATAGCCAGTCCTAATGTTTACATTAACAGATTTTTTTTCAATGATCCCTTACATATGGTCCAAACACTTGTGACAAATTTCTAATGCTGTTCACCAATAAATAACTTTTGATAAAATATATTTACATCTCTTGTACTTCTGCACCCGTGGACAGATCCATCACTACTGCATTGCATGCCCTATATAGTATCCAGAGGTGGACAACACTGGTTAGACAGTATTTCACCTTTGATAAAAGGCGAGTGTTTGTGCTTCTTCTTGTTTCCTGAGATCTAATGTATCTTCAGAGAAGAATCCCTGTCACTCACTGATGGAAATGCCGCCTGTTGTCGAGCAGCTCCGGCCTCCTCTGCTACAGGGCCTGCATCTGATGTGGTCTGCTTACAAGTGGCAGAGGCAGACGGCTTCTTCTGGCATGTAACCAGGCCTATTTATCACTCTGACATCCCGGTGGCACATTCCTGATGAGACAGGTCGAGGAAGTGTTCGTCAGGAAGACGGAACGAGAGGAGATGGCTTCAAAACGTGGACGAGCTGCGTCGCTGTCACCGGGCCGGTGAACTGTTTGGCACCCTGTCTCTGCAGTAGCCCCCCTGTCCCCCCCTACCTCAACCCTGTCAGAGATCTGGACCAGTCGGCCTGTTTCATCTACATTACAGATGTCTTTGTGCTTCCTGGCTCTCGCCGCTATCGCTCCAAGTAAATTTAGAATACGAGTTCAAGCTCCCAACACCGGCCATGGCTCGTGGCTCGTGGAGGACAAATTAAGGGCTTATCTGGTGCTGCCATCCGGCTGGCCTTCTACAAGGCTGGTGAGTGGTGTCGGGCCAGCAGAGGCTGTTGGTGCCTTACGGAGACGAGACATGCTTTAAAAAAAAAAGTTATAGCTAAGAACTTATCTTAAATGTTTTAATTGTATTTATCCAGGATTATAGAGTTAAACAAAGCATGGAGTGCATTAGCTCTATGATGAATAGTTCAATTAAAATAAACTTGATTCCCCCCTCCCTCTCTAAGCTGGCTCTGCTCCACTTCCTGAGGCCTGCTGTCCTCTCTCTTTACATAGTCATGCTACATGTGCTCTGGCATATGCCCAGTAGTAGTGAATTGAAAAAAGATTTTGGTTGCATGCTCCCCTTTTCCTCCAAATCTTCACTGAAGCCAGGCACTTACAATTTTCAGAGATTTGAGATAAGTTATTTCCTTACACTGAAAACAATAAATGATATAGATGTGACAGTTGAGGTTCCTGTCACTATGCCTCCAGTTGATCATGTGCCCTGGCTACTTGGCCAATGGGATGTCCCTTTGGCTGACTGGTTAGCACGCATGACTCCGACCCGGGAGTCTGGGGTTCGAAGCCCGCCCGGGTCCCTCTTCACCTTGCCACATTCTGGCGTTGTCGGCAGGATCCATGTGGCAGGTCCATGGATTCCGATTGTGTGGCAGCCTGCGCGGAAGCACGAGGACGTGCTTGTGAAAAGAGGGGGAGAGATGTGACAGTTGAGGTTCCTGTCACTATGCCTCCAGTTGATCATGTGCCCTGGCTACTTGGCCAATGGGATGTCCCTTTGGCCGACTGGTTAGCGCGCATGACTCCGACCCGGGAGTCTGGGGTTCGAAGCCCGCCCGGGTCCCTCTTCACCTTGCCACATAAATAACAAGGATAATTTCTGTTGTAAAAAAAAAAAAGGTCAACCTGTTCATAAGCAGTCCCATTACAGATCATATCCTGCCACCTACGTCAGGGGGTGGGGATGGGGGGTTGTCTCCGATACCATGGAAGCAGCAGCGGTGACTAAACAGGTGGAAACAGAGAGCCATGAATACTTTTGTGTTTTCTCCTGTTGTTCAGCGGTTGAACTTAACACAGTCGCTGCTGCTGTGGCTGTAAATGCAGCAAAGCTGTGGCGTTGCCCTCAGACTGATATCAGTGAAGCTGCCATGAATCTTAAACAGCAACATAGGAAATAAATAAATAAATAAAAAGCAAAAATCCAGGCGCTTGTGTTAGCTTATCAGTGGAAACCACAGTTCAATATATGAATAACAGACCACGGCCAGTGGGTGAGAATTCCTTATTTTTAAGAACATATACTTCCAGTGTCACAAACAAGTCGACTCTTCGGTACATATTTTCAAGCTCTGTGCTGATACAACTGAGAAATCCAATTTCACAGAGAGCACCGGCCATTCCAGGTGAGTCAAAATGCTAAATTATAACCGAGGACCAAGGCCACATAAGTCAAACCCACCCAACCACCCAATTTGAAGGGCTTCCACCCCGTATGTTGCTTTGTTTTTGTCATTGATTCCTCTCTCCCTCCTGACTCTCTCCACTTCTTATTCTCCTCACTCATCTCGTAACTATGTAGCAGAGACCGGTGGCGGTGCTGCTCTCACCAAGGCGAATCAGAGCTCTCTTAAAGGGCAACTTCGGTATTTTTCAACCTGGGCCCTGTTTTCATATGTTTTTACGTATATGTGAGTGATGGATAACACTTTTTTTGAGGTGGCTCCAGTATTGAGCCGGGCAGGCAGCCTGCAGCCCAGCTAACGCTCCTGTATGGGGCAAGTGGCTCCAGTCAAAGTTCGCCGTAAACGAGCATTTTTTTTCAAACTGACAGGCTCAGATAGTTACAGTGAGTGTCCGACAACACACTAGAGAGGAGAAATTAACGTAATCAGGGTTTTTTCTGGCCAAAATTTGGGTTGGGGCGGCCGCGGGGATACGTATCTCTCCCTCGGCGTCTCCCTCAAACGCCCCGTCCTGATCCACATCCACTGCAAAGTAGGTGCCGCCACGCGCTTTTACAGCCGATTTTAGGATAAAACTCTGAACATGACGTAGACATGGAGATCTAGCCGGGTTAAAATAGCCACCCATAGTTGCCTACAGGAGAGCCCGGCTCGCTACAGCAGCAGCCCTCCGTCTCCGTCTCCTCTTCCTCTCCACGCTCTGTGCCGGTGGGGCAAACAGCGCCGCTGAGCTTCCATACCGTACAGAGTTTCAATCAAGATTCCAGCGCGGCGGCTGACAATTTCAGCGAGGCCGTGCCGACCACAGGGTCTGGTATGTTGTCAGACACTCATTGTAACTATCTGAGCCTTCAGTTCAACTCTGTACGGTATGGAAGCTCAGCGGCGCTGTTTGCCCCACCGGCACAGAGCGTGGAGAGGAAGAGGAGACGGAGACGGAGGGCTGCTGCTGTAGCGAGCCGGGCTCTCCTGTAGGCAACTATGGGTGGCTATTTTAACCCGGCTAGATCTCCATGTCTACGTCATGTTCAGAGTTTTATCCTAAAATCGGCTGTAAAAGCGCGGTTGTTTCACTATTACAGCTGGCGGCACCTTCTTTGCAGTGGATGTGGATCAGGACGGGGCGTTTGAGGGAGACGCCGAGGGAGAGATACGTATCCCCGCGGCCGCCCCAACCCAAATTTTGGCCAGAAAAAACCCTGATTACGTTAATTTCTCCTCTCTAGTGTGTTGTCGGACACTCACTGTAACTATCTGAGCCTGTCAGTTTGAAAAAAAATGCTCGTTTACGGCGAACTTTGACTGGAGCCACTTGCCCCATACAGGAGCGTTAGCTGGGCTGCAGGCTGCCTGCCCGGCTCAATACTGGAGCCACCTCAAAAAAAGTGTTATCCATCACTCACATATACGTAAAAACATATGAAAACAGGGCCCAGGTTGAAAAATACCGAAGTTGCCCTTTAACATACAATCATACTTTCAAAACACAGAAAAGCAGTTTGCAAACCTCTTATTTGTTAAGGTTTTGACTGAATGGAGAATAGGTTTTTGTGATCAGAAATCCACAAAATTATATTACAGCTCCTGGATTAGGCTATGTAGTTGATAGTCAGGTTTAGGGTAATGCATATGATTGTGGAGGTAAACAAAAACAGAAGTGTTAAGGGATTAAGAACAGCTACAGGATGAAGTGCAGCCTCATCTTATAAGGTTAAACTGTGCAGGAGAAATTCAGATGAATTTTAGGAAGTAATTTGGTTATAGGATTTCATTAGATAATCTTAATGTATGAATTTCAAGCAGCCATGATGTTGTTGCCTCGATGATTGTTTGCCATATTGAAGTATGGAGCATCCTTCAATATGGCAAACAAACATGCCATATACAGTAAAACACATGAAATATACTGTACAGTACATCCAATATTTAACCTTTATATCTTTACTGTGTGATTCAAGTAGGCTAATGACTTGATCTAACATTCATCAGCTAAAAGTCAAGTTCAAACAATGTAATGACCTGCATTTTAAAACATAACTGATTGTTTTACTCTCTCGCTCAGTCATTTCTCGTTTCTGTTGTTGGGTGATCAAACAACAAATGATGCATCAGCTGTGACCAAATATTGGCTGAAACACCTAACAAATATATAAAAGAGGATAAGACAGACAAACAAAAAAGTACAGGAGTAAAAGAACATTAATAATTGAATGAGGGTAATTATTTAATCAGTTGTATTATATAAAAACCTGATATGGATTTTAACAAGGCTTTAAAGGGCAACTTCGGTATTTTTCAACCTGGGCCCTGTTTTCATATGTTTTTACGTATATGTGAGTGATGGATAACACTTTTTTTGAGGTGGCTCCAAGACTTAAAGGCAGCCTGCAGCCCAGCTAACGCTCCTGTATGGGGCAAAAAAGGTCAAGTGGCTCCAGTCAAAGTTCGCCGTAAACGAGCATTTTTTTTCAAACTGACAGGCTCAGATAGTTACAATACTGCCAATCTATGGCCAAACGCCCCGTCCTGATCCACATCCACTGGAAGGTGCCGCCAGCTGTAATAGTTGTTTGATTTTAGGATTCTGAACATGAGTAGACAAAAATAAAATGTGGTCTGTCTCCTCTTCCTTCCACGCTCTGTGCCGGTGGGGTAAAATGAGCTTCCATATACAGAGTTTCAATGGCTGACAATTTCAGCGAGGCCGTGCCGACCACAGGGTCTGGTATGTTGTCAGACACTCATTGTAACTATCTGAGCCTTCAGTTCAACTCTGTACGGTATGGAAGCTCAGCGGCGCTGTTTGCCCCACCGGCACGTGGAGAGGAAGAGGAGACGGAGACGGAGGGCTGCTGCTGTTGAGCCGGGCTCTCCTGTAGGCAACTATGGGTGGCTATTTTAACCCTTGGCTAGATCTCCATGTCTACGTCATGTTCAGAGTTTTATCCTAAAATCGGCTGTTACAGTGACAATCCCCGCGGCCGCCCCAACCCAAAGTTCCAACTATGTCGGAAACTGCTAACTATCTGAGCCTGTCAGTTTGTTTACGGCGAACTTTGACTGGAACTTGCCCCATACAGGAGCGTTAGATCATAGAGCCACCTCCAAAAAAGTGTTATCCATCACTCACATATACGTAAAAACATATGAAAACAGGGCCCAGGTTGAAAAATACCGAAGTTGCCCTTTAAGACTTAAAGCGCCTTGTAGATTGTAGCCAGTAGGGGGCAAAAGGAAAGTCAATAATAAAATACTGCCAATCTATGGCCAATACGAAGTTGTTTGTTTTACATTCGGAGTAAAAGAAAGAAAAAAAATGTGGCTGTTCATGGTGGAATACCATGGTGAAACTCTTGACAGCCTGTTGTGTGTGTCTTTGCCGGTCCTGTTGGTGACAATACAGTTCTCAACATGATGAAACAGCTCCTAAAGTCAGTCTGAAATCTGATCATAGTTGACTGTAAACTTGTCGCCCCTGGGAATAGAGGTCATATAATCTCAGAAATGTGTCACAGTTTAGCTATGCAACATGTGGTACCAAAACAAGCAGCACTGCACCTATTTTTTAGTGCAGTGCAGTTTAAACGTTGAGGAGAGACAGTGACAAGACAGCAGATTAACTGAAGAGTGACAAACTGACATTTCTTGACATTTTCAGGTTGTTTTTTTTATTTGACACAGCTGTTACACCTCTGTAACTCTATCTAGTTTAGAATCAAATGTAAATGAAATTGTATCAGCAATAATGAAATATTGTTGTATTGATGAGCTATATTCCAGTGGTTCTCAACTGGTTGGTCGGGACCCAAAAGTGGGTCGCGGACGTGTTCTAGATGAGTCGCGGGCAGCTAGGCAAAAAAAAAAGTAAATATTTAATGCACATATGATGTTGGATATGTCTTTTATTTTGAAATATAACTTATTTTGAAAGGCACACGACACTTGGACACGTGCAGTTGTAATGGTCCTCCTCAGTTTCTTATCATTTGCTCTGAATGTAAAGATACCAGTTTCTCATTAATGTGGTCTGAATGCAGCAAATCTTGTTTTGTTTTGTGGGTCTTTATTTTGTGCAGTTAATGGAAATTTTTTAATTTAAAATTAGTTTTTAAAGGCTTTTTTGAAAAAAAAAAGAAATCTTGATTTGAATTCTGGGTCGCGATTTAATGACCATGGGAAAATGTGGGTCCCAGAATGAGACTAGTTGAAACTAGGTACATCAGTCAAGTCAGGATCCTGATCCTGTTGTCTCTGCTGATGCTGAGTGTCCTTCAGCTCTAGATATTGTTCAGAACACAGAAGAATAATTTACCAAAAACTCACAACATCCTTGTTTCAGTTGCATCAGTAGTAACTTAAGTTTTTTGCAGCAAATGTACTGTGACATGATGATATTGCCCAAAAAACGTATTGTTCCCACAGCCCCCTCCCCAATCCTGTCCTGATTGCAGCACTTTGCTGATTTAATCATGCAGATTGAGAGGCTGCTGGCCATGTGTTTGACTTTGTCTCCTCTGTTTCGCTGTCAAATGTTTATATTGTGCTTGAGCCGAGTGGCAGCTACTTTGCCTTCTGCCACACGCTTGTCAGCGGGCAGAGATTCACCATGTCAATATCTCTTAGTCCCAAGCAGATACACATCTAAAGGGCACCACTGTGAGCTGGGTGGGGGGTTAATCAATTTTATCTGACCTTAATTTATACAGAGTAAATAATGAACTGGCCCTCTTACATTAAACATTAATCATTCAGCAGGATGGATGCAGCAGGGTGGGTGCAGGTCGGTCAGGATGGGGATTTTCTTTGGTTTAGGGGCTTCAAGCGGTGGTTCCCAAAGTGGGAGGCTCCTTAAGGGGGCAGCATGGGGTTAACATCACTCTGTCATCCTCACTCATCCCCATATTATAGATGAGTTTATTAATCCAAAATTAATATAAATGTATGTTACACCACTTACTGTACGATGTAGGAGAAGTGAACAGGTTGCAGCATCATATGAGGGGCCCCTTGAGAAGTAATTAATATTTGCCAATCATTAGTAAACTAGGTATGCAGCCTACTTTACTGGTCTTTATGTTATGATCACTTTCTGAAGTAATTAGTCACGTTATTAGTTACTCATCCTTAAAAGAAAAAAACAAAACAAAAAACAGATCAAGCGAGCCAAGTCCGACACTGTGTAGGACGGGTGCTCGAGTGTGGGTGAGAGAGGAGTGGAGAAACTGGGCTGGAGCATAAACCAGTCATCCTGCTTTCAGAAGCGAGATGTTTACAGCTCGGGGCTGTTCAGGAAAAGGCAGAGGCTCAGTTGGTCAGATCTTGAGAGACGCTGTGCCGTGCTCCAGGTCCGGGTCTTGGGAAACACTGTGTTGTGCCACAGCACATCTGCCTCGGCTGATGGGGCGTCTCGGTCTTGCTAACCTGTGGTGTACCAGGACGGCGGTGGGCGACCAAGCCTTCTTGTGTGCCTTGGCCATCCTATGTTGGATCTCTGCTGCAGTGGCCGGCTAGGACGCGGTGTTTTCCGAGACCAGTGGACCAACGTGACCAACCGAGCCTCGGCTCTTTCAGGCAGTAATGGGTCCTGAGCAGCAAACACCCAGAGGATGAAAGCAAAGCAGCTAGTTAGTGTCATAATTCAAAGGAGAGTGCAGTACAGGGCGAGCTAAGCTAACAGGCTAAGTTAGCAAACTGTAGCTACTTTATGCTGGATTTAAATTGTGAAAATGAATTAAATTAGGTTTTCTATTTTTTGTGTCTTAGAATTAGGCCCAGCACCTGCACAAATATGTGAATTATGTGTATCCATGCAGATTGTGGATGTTAAGATGACATCTGACAGAGCAATAGTGTAACTGCTTGTGTGAAAATGTGATAAGTGACATTTCTGAGTTGAGGTGAAATCACATGCGATACAGTAAATTGTACATTAAGCCAGAGAGAGGCTGTGCCTCGTCACTTCCCAAATCCTCGTAGTTAATTTAATTGTCACCTCAAAAGCTGCTCGTTCACCTCCACAAACACACAGTGAGTGTCTGTTGCGAGTAAGACAGTTATTAGAAATGCTGTAACATGCACTGACACAACTGTGAAATCGGAGGCCTCTGCCCTGGTCACAGTTGAAAATCCCCATTAAGGCACAGTCAGAGACCGAGACCAGAGATTAACAGGGAGGAGGGATGCATCGCCACAATTACCACAGAACAGAGGGGTTCAGGGCGGACTGTAGTAACCCACACACCAACTGCACACACAGACTGCTGCTCCCGGAATGAAGCTACTTAAGCATTAAAATGAAGAGATATGAATTTGAGGTGTTCACTTACAGACCATGATGAATTTTTCCCGTGTAGAAACGGTGGCCAGGGATTCACTAGCTGGAAATGTGCTCACAAAATGATGTCACACCTAATCTAAATTGACTATATTCTACAGGCCTACACTTTTCAACCAGGAATACACTCTTTGGTTACGGGAGGAAATGGTCACAATACAGATATTTTTTTAAATTTCATTTCCTGACCTACCTGCTGTTGCGTAATCCCGTCGCTTCACATGAGTGATTAGCTGACTCAGAAACAGGGTCAAAGGTCCAAACTATAGCTCCTCTCCTCCAGGGTTTGTTTACCCTCCAAGGCCACAAATAAAACAGATTAAAGGAGCTAAGGTTTTAACAATAATACATTGATTTTACTGTAAAGTACAGTTAAGCTGCTTGGATCAATACCTATACATTATGAAGGGGTGAAATGTCAAGCAAACCTGTAGGGTATTGTGTGTGGCTGAGAAAACCATAAATCACACAAGACAATAACTACTAGTGAAGATAGTAAAGCTAAAGAGAAACCAGAACTCTTTGATCTGCATTCATAAGGTTACCTTGAACTACCACAATGAGAGGACGTGGCGTTCAAATACACTTTAGACTCTGATGGCTAGAACAGAAACGAGACAATCTGGACGACAAAGGATTTCTCAGCGAGCCACTGTTGTTTATCTTTTAAAAAACAGCGGTGTCAAGTGAAATCAGCCACCTGTTGGATCCTTTGTTGCCAGGGAAACCAGGTACCTGTAGCATCTGAAAGACCTTTTGATATGAGGTCCTCCTTACACTGTAGATGCAGTCTTTGCTGCCCCTGTATTGTTCCTCAACAGCAACAGAGCCTCCATCTCTTCCTCTCACTCTACGCACATTCATCTCATTCCACCTCCCCAAGATGGCCGTCTAGAGTTTCTTTTCTTTTTTTGTCACTTCATAAGAAAATATCGGGTCTCTTTAAATAATGTTTTTATAAATAAAAAGTGCCCTGATTATTTCTGTTCTGGTTTTTCGCTGAACAAATAAATCAGACTTGACTCTTTCCTCTTGTGGGATATTTTCTCACATTTGAGTTCTAGCATGTCTGTCAGTTTCCTCCTACTTCCCATGTTAGCTTAAATCATACTGACTAATCCACTAATCAGTTAATATCAGCACTAATTGCCTCGGTGCTGGAACCAGCGAGGGGGGAGGACACAGACTGAGATGGGGTTTAAAAAAAATTATAATTAGAAGTTTTAAAAAACACTGAGGCTCTAACAATAGTAGAGGTGTGTGTGATGTTCTGCCAGCATTGTTTATGGTAATTACACTGATGCATCACCACTAATTTGACTGTGATATAACCTTGCAGATAGCACCTTTAAATTGAAAGCATCTACATTGTGTTTGGTTTGCCGGTGGCGGTGCTTCCTTCATATTCAGACACTATCTTTCTAACTGTCTCTGAGGTTCACATTATGTCTGCCTCCTGCTTTAAAAGTCACATTCATTGCTTTTCATTTCTCTCATTTTCACAGTGTGTTATCCCTGTGTTCCCAACAAGCTGGAGGGTACAAGCTCGACATTATACCCCAGGGTGGCACCTGTTTGCGATCTCTGTTAATGTCATCTGCGATACATGACAAGAGATATGAGCCGGGGATATGATGATTAAAATGTCTCTGTTCATTGGTGTTGGGGGTATTCACTCTGACCGCCCCTGGAATTGTATTTCAAAGGCGAGACATGGTTTTTTTTCTCCCTTCCCTTTGAAGCCAGTGGTAATGATGTCCCCTACCTGTCAGCCTGATGACGGCTGAATAGTGCAGCGATGGTCTGTCACATTTATAATAAATAACAGAGACAACTTAATGCCTGCGAGAAACATAGACATTTTGATGCACTTTGAAGGAATGTAGGTATGCGACATGCACGCATGACTCATCCTGGTTTGCTGGGCCCCTCCTGTGAGTCGTGTGCACCACGATCCTTCAAAAATGAGACACGCACACTGTTTTTTTTTTTTTTTGTCCCACCCATCAAACCATCCCTTAATCTCTACAGTGGCCCATTCCCCCTCTGTAGACCTGTCTTTCAAAAGATGTGTCTTCTGTGTTGAATCATTAAACTCTTCCATCAGTGCTTTACTAGCCATCAACACACATAGCACTACTGTAAATACATAGGGGTGACTATTTATGATGTCTCATTCACTACATGTTCTTTTCAAGGAGCTATTTATAAGTTTAATATGACACAAACTACAATTTATACAGTAGTCTTGTTGTCTTTTTTGTGTCTATTTTAAAAATCTGTTCTTCCACTGAACACAGAGGGGCACAACATGTTCCCTTTTTTCATTATTATGAATGCACTTATTTTTGGTAATAATTACATTGTTATTCTTTATTGCGTGGCCATAAGACCTTAAAAAAACAAACTGTGCTTGATGATTTCCATTTTCCACATCCACGGCCCCACCATGGATTCAGAGAGGATTGAGTTAATGTCAATAAAAATAACATTTTGTTGATGTGGTAAAATGGTGAGGAGATGGGCAGACCTATATATTATCACTGTGCATTTGTTATTTGTACCTTTGTTACATTTGCTCTCAAGCAGCTTTGCACCAGAGGTTTTTTTTATGTTGGCAAGTTGGATTTGAATGGAAATCTGAGGAGACACAGCAAAATTGTTTTCGCTGTCAGATTCAACACGCCCCTGAAATGTGGTCTTAATTTTGAGAAACATAATGCTACCCCCCCCACTTTTTAATCCACGTGTGGGCAGACGAGACGAGTGCTGTAGTGAGCTGTTTCTCCAGTGAGAGCCTCCATGAAAGCATGAGCCACCAAACTGGAGCAAAGCTCCTAAACTTTCTCTACCCGCACCATCGATTTGGATACAACATGACATGGCGAATAAAGTTTGGTCTTTTTTTGTGTAAACCCTGAGGTATTGTGAGATTTGCCCATAATTTTTTAAACATGCCTTTTTCAAGTTTCAGATTCAAATATTCCCCCAGATCAACACCTCTTCTCCTCCACATATGGTGATGGTTTTGTGCCTGTTGACTGATCAGAACGCCCCTCCCTTTGTAATAAAGATGTTAAGCTGTCACTTCACGTGAGCTGCTGTCTTCAGTTCATGGCAAACGACTCCATTATGACTGCGGGACACGCTCGATGACAGACGTGATGACATTTAGCCTTTCATCCTCATGATCCTATCACTTTCCCGCTCTGTGTAGCATTTGTCAGAAATGGATGTGTATCTCAGAGAGGATGATGCCGCTTTTCAATTTGGAATTTTGAAACTAAAATTTCTACAGTAGAGTCTTTAAACAAGTTATGTGAAAATATAATATGAACAAAACATATGGGTGAGGCTTTAATTTACACCCTTTTGGCTTAATGTAAAGAACTAATGGTCAGTATAATGACAAGTTACAGTAGTATAATTACCAGGAATTACTGTAAAATACTGGGTAAGTACAGATGCAAAATTACAGCCAAATGAGGTGGAATTAGTTGTTGCAGTAAGTATTGTATTCCATAAGAAATCCAGAAACGGCCCAGAAATGACCATTCAAGAATGGTCATTTCTGTGTGGCTACTGTTAATACCTTTAGCATTTATATCCCTTTATTGCATTGTGGAGACAGTCAGGTAATATCAAGTTTCATATCGAAAGAATCATCAAACATTATTAATGCAGCTGCCAGTTTCCTCCACAAAGCAAATATTGAGTTTAATATACATATGATATTTGTAAGCTCCACAGTTTTACAATTAAGTTCATGACATTCATGACGAAAAGCAAACAGCAACTGCTGGAATTGCCACCTTTCTCCCGTATTCTCAATGCACTGGTAGATTCAACATGAGCAAATTACACTCATTATTTATTTTATTATACAGATTTTACTTGACTATTGCCAATTAGTCCATAATTACCAGCTTGTAAAGTAAAGGGTCAGAAGATATTAGAAGAATAAAGAAAATAAACTGTGACAGAAACAGTGTTTCTGTTCTGTGATGAAGACATGGCAGTCAGGGGACATTTGTTTTCTTTGGCGTCTGAATAATTCTGTCGCAGTCGTGTCCTCACATCCCACATATTAAAGTGTTTTCTCAAGGCTGGATCAATAACATGTACTGATGTCCTGCTTTCTGAAGGAATCTCGGTGTAGGGGGTTGTTTTTTGTAGTCTACTGCCTTTTCATGCTGTCCATGAGACAGAAGGCAGTGGGGGGACTGGAGTGTGTGTGGGTGGGGTGGAGGTGGGGCGGGGATGTTGTCCAAGGACTTCTCATTCATCTTATCATCTAATCGTCTTATTAAAAACAACCAAAACTCTCAGTGGATACGGACAAATCAAGTGAAGAAGTGTTTGACGTCACCCACCAAACAACACACCGAGCGGTTCTCCCATGTGCTCCCCAGCCCAACCCACCCTCCCATTCCCAACTCATCAATACTGGCAGAAAGTCCCTATTAAGCATGACATAGTGTATGGCCATGGTCATGGAGAATGTGTCGTGTATCACCCAGCTGGGCGCAGGGATGGGGGAAGATAGATGAGATGGGTTACCAACACAATACACAGTAAGAGGACTTAAGGACCTAGTGATAGACGCTGTATTACTGCAATCCATCATCATGGCCATTAGTTACACTGGTGATAAATGGAGATATAGTGTAAATTCAGTGATAAAAGATGTCTTATTCGCAGCATAAACACTCACACATGCACATATTATATGCACATATTAAAGCATAGCAAGCATTAAAACATATTAAAAAATTTTATTCGTCACATATACAGCTTGTACAGTGAGATTGGCGGCAGTGCTAACCACTGCACCACCGTGCTGACCAGTTTTGTGTCCTCATCAATGACTGGAAATACGCTTTGATGCAATTCATAGCTCCTGCAGTTTTAGAGATACCCCCTTCTCTGGTGCACAGGAAACATCTTTATCTCTCCCTCCCATCTCAAACACACAGGGACGGCACCCACAATCTCCTCATCCCGCTACGGCAACAAAAATCTATCATCCCCTCAAGGCTGCAGAAGGACCAGAGCTGAATCAAACACGTCACAATACTTACAAGCCATCCGCTACTTTGTGCGCCAATTTTCAAACGCTGAGTGAGTTTGAAGCTTGTCTGACCCCGGTTACTGTACTTAGAGAGCGGGGGGGGCACAAAAAAGACGTACAGCTTTTTAAAGCCTCGCCCTAAGGGCCTGAGAGGCAGATGGGACTCAGAGGAGTGAAAATGAATGGAATCTGATAGAGTGGAAAAAGTCTGAAAAGACACTTAAAAGAGGCAGAGATGCAAAGGCAGCATCACAGGGGCGGGATGTGAGACGGAAATACCATGAAAACGCTACATTAGCTCCCTCTCTATTGCTGGTGGAGACAGTAGCCATAATCATTTGCCAGTCTAATGGCAGTGAGGTGGTGATGAGAGCTAATGCATACTGTCACAGGAAATTAAAGGGAGGGAGGCCATTTTGGGGCATAATTCTCCCAGTCTCCACCCCCTTTTTTCACGGTTCCACTTGATTGATAGTCCTCTAAATGTTGCTCTACATTTAGATGTAATCAGGACAGTCTTATCAGAAAAGATGAAAGACCTCTCTATTCTGGGGTTCATTCCATTTATACTCTGCAAATGACACAGCCACTTAATTTATCAGCAGAATATCTGCGCGCCGCCACAATGGGAAAGTGGCATAATCCACATTTTCAAAACTGGCAGTAAGAATGGCGTCCATATGGTTGAGAATTATAACATATATGAATAATGCAGTGGGGAGAAGGGGATAGTTGAATGTGTCAGCAATCTGAACATAATGCAAGCAGCTCTAATTATACTTGAGTTGATTTTGACATATGTTCCTCAGATGGACTGTGTTGCTTTCACGGCCTCGCTTGATCAAATGTTTCACTTTGCGGGCGTCACGTCAAACACGGTCTTCTGCAGCAAAAGGCTTGGTGGTGCGGAGAGTTAATTGTACAAACTCAAAGAGTGAAAAGAAGAGCAAGAGGTCCAGGTCCAGGAGAACAAGCTGGGGAGTCCAGGAGAAATTTATCTAACCATGACCTACAGGTATGAAAGAGCAGAGAAGTTGTCTGTTCAAAGATTATATAACAATTAGTTATGAACCAAGTTATCTGATTGGTCAACAATAAATTTAGAACATGCTCAAATCAGCATGACAGCATACTTTACTCATCACTAAAGATTTTAATCCGCCATTTCTGTGGCAACATTCCAGTCAGCTGCTAAAGTCACGTTTCTAGAATGATTAAATCAATTTTTTTCTTGTTAATATGCTGTAAACTGCCCCATTTTAGCCGAGAGGGTATTCCTTTCCGTGTGCACAAGGTCAGAGTTGTGACTGTGAACATTTTTTAAAAATATGGCCTGGAGCTGTGCATTTCATTAGATAGCCTAAAACGGAGTTACATATGTATTTTTCTCTCTTTTTTTATGACTTTCGGGCTGAGTAATCGAAATGTTTGTACAATCAGAGTTTGTGGTTGTAGAAGCTACATCTGTTAGCATTCAGCATCTTTGTTATAACTTTGCTGATAAAAGTGAGCATTTTTTGGGGCGTTGCATGGCACAGCGGTTAAGGCGCCACGTAAACTAGGTTCCATGAGTCTACTGATGTGACTGATTGTGTTTCAGTTATTAGTCAGACCTTGGGGCTGTTAAATATACCCCGCAACCGGGTTTCCACCAAATCAATTTCCGAATCAAATTATTTTTTTTACTGCATAGGGTTCACATCATGAGGACATGAGGTGTATTTTGACTATTCAAACTTCCAATCTAGTTGTCTTGTGGAATGTTTTTGTTAATATAAGTCCTAAATAGTCCTATTTTCCGTCAGCAATCACTTAAATAGAGTGTTTGGGCCGAAACACGAGTCTCTCCGTCACTCTGCTCTGCTGTAACCCGAGGAGAAAATTTTCCTTGTGGGATACAAGTGTTATCCAATGAGGAGAGAGAACGGCATGAAGGGCTGTGTGTGCAGCCAAGGGATGCGCGTGAATGTGGTGACGTAGGGACGAGGACCAATAGATGCCTGACGAGGGCGGGGGCTGCTAACTCATGGTGCGTTCAAGGAAACTCGTACAGTACTTTGTGTTTTTCCTTCCTGTGAAGTCGTACCAGTTCGATCTGGTACGAGTTCACGGGTCGGAAGTTATGAGAGGCTGTTATAGTGCACTTTCACAAGCAACAGGACGGTAAAAACATGAGCTACTGGTTACCTGGAACGCTACAAAGTCGTAGTTGTGACTTGAAGCTGTAACTTACGGTTTCAAAAGCGTGCCTGGAACGCAGCATTAGCCGAAACGGCTGTGCCGCAGATATCTGCTTTAAGTAACTATGGACAGCTCCTACGTAAGATTGCTATATTGTTATGGGTAATATTATTTTTCTTGTTGTTTTATCACAGCTATTTGTGAGTCTTTATGTTCAGGTCTCTGTGAGACCAGGTGCAATCAGGCCTCATTCTCTTACGGAGCAAGTCCAACTCAAGTGAGGGCTTTAGGGGTGAGTCCATGTCAAGTTGAGTCTTAAGTCTGTAAACTATTTGTGAGTCTTTGAGGTCATAGTGTCAAGAATGAGTCAGGTCTTTGTCTTTGAGGTCAGAGGTCAGGACCATAGAGTATAAGAGAGAATACAACATCTTTCCTTAATTCCAAGTAGAGGTTAAATTGTCTGCCTTAGCCCGAGGCTGGCCTCAGGATCCTCACTGTAATAATAAGGGCATAATAAAATTACAACAAAGTTACAGTGTCATATATTGCAACACTGTGTGCATGGCCTGTCTCCTCCCTGCCCTGCTTGACCTGCAGATAACTAGAAAAAATGAAACAGAAATAATAATTATAGGGATAGAATGGAGAATTATAGGAGGCAGTGAGCGATATTGAGCAACTTAATTCACATAATCTGTAATTATTCGCGATCTAAACAAGCACGTAATGGACACATGATGGTTTGTGTTGCACCCATTAAAGTCCCCCTCCTCCAATTTTACACTTCCTTTTCTGCTAACACAAGAAAAATGCCACCGGAAGATGTGAAAAGCAGGACAGGGGAGGGGGTCTTTAAGATCTCATCTGAACAGATTTCTGTCATTCAAACAACAGTAACAACAATTATTGAAAAAAGTTGGGTTTAAATTAGACCCAGCCCACTAAATGCAGTTAATAGGACAGGGTGCGCTCAGACAGGGATGTTTATGAAGCAGAAACAAGTTACTAGACTGTTGACTGGTATCGGAGTGGATTTTGGCTTCACTGTGGATAAAGGTCAAAAATCAAAAACTGAACTAATTTATCTAGAAACAAAACATCTTGGTTCCTCATATATAAATGACATCTGGCAGGAGCCAGTCAGCTGCAGGCATCAACCAAGCAACATGCATCCTGCAAGTTTCTGACCGAAGACAAAAAACATACAACCGAACAAACACGGCATCCACCCCCCACCCACCATCCAATCTTCAAGGCAATTACAGCGAGAATAAAAACTCAGCAGGAGCACCTCAGTGCGACACCACTGAATTTGAATGGATGAACCAAAATTGAGATCCATGGTAACACAAGGTGAATTTTAGACCCAGTGGCTGATTTAGTACAAGATAAAGAGAAAGACACAAGTTTACATCAAACATTCAACATTTGCTCCTCCAGAGTCAGTAGGAGAATATAAAAGGGTAAACAGTGTCTCTTTAATTTAAAAAGTGGCCCCATCTTTTACTAATCTCATAATAAAATATAATTTCTCACCAAATGCCCCCGCTTGAATATCAAGATGGCAAAAAACCAACAGCGCTCTCAACAGTAATTAATCTTTGCCATCAAGAGGATTTACTTGGCAGTTTCTCTTCTGTCACATAGTCTCATCAACAAAGATTTGGGAAACTTTTCCCTCAGCCAATGGAGCGGCTCAGACTGCTAAAACAGCAGCAAAGCTCCCCAAATTGAAATTGTGCTATCTGATGGAGAAAAATAGATCTTTCTTTTTCTACTATTCCCCACACACTATGCCCTGGAGGGCAGGAAAAAGGTAAACAGCAGCACAGAGTCGAGTCATATCGCGGCCCGAGATCTGTAATCATCTGACTGATAAATTACTTCAGAGGTCTCTGTAGGTAAATCATTCCTCTGGAAGACGTGTCCCTCTGGCATGAAAGGAACATCGTGGCTCTTGGAGCTGTGACAGCATAAAATGACCTGCACGCTGCTGAAAGAATAGATATGTGCCCACAGTTATATTCTTTAATGTATTTGCACAAGAGGCCAATGGTGGCGAGGAAGACCGTGCAGCCATCTCACTGTTATCACTCTCACACCTGATAATCATCAGTTAAGACTCGTCTGGTTCAGATGAGGATAAAGGCAATGAGGATGAGGCTCAGTCATGTCTGTGCTGCCTGCACAACATCATATTGAGTAAATGAGGAACTGGATGGATAAATTCATCCTTATGTATGTGATGGTGTTTGCTCTGCTTCTTGAGACATGTTTTAAAAACTCTCTGTTGTGATTCATGTTTTCTTTTACGTGGTTTTCTCACATAAAAAGTACGATAAATAAATAAACAAATTTAAAAAATCAATTAATAAAATAGAAAACTCAGTGTAACCCTGATTTCTTGGTCAGTAGCATCTCCAACGACATGGCCAGACAGTTGACACTTACCTTTATTCTGAGCATTACATGTACAACTCATAGATGATCACATCAACACTTGTTCATCTGTAACAACTACAGGGGGGAAGTTATTGCATTCCTTAGGATACAAAACAAATAATGTATGGTAAGCTTATAAATAAAATAATGCAAATGTCTCAATAATAAAGGTCACTCTCGGTGGAAGCTCATCTACACTTACTTCTATATATTGTAATAGGTCTTATTATTTTTATCTGATCAATTTTGGTTTCATTGTTCACTGATAATCTAATTGTGGGTCATTCTTACTTCACCTCAGAAGACGCATACCAGAATAAAATGATATAGACTCCATCTCTGACGTGGATTAGTTTGGAACATTCTGTTAAATCGAAAAATATTCCATATAAGATAAATCCTGAAATGTCAAATCCGACTTATTGAAGTTTCTCAGCTACCAGGCAGCAGCAGAGCACTCAGGCAGAAGAGGAGAGGAAATGATGCTCCATCTTTGATTGTACGTTGGCCGTTACTGTCACAGGTGTTGCACATACTCTCACTACAGGAATTGTCGGTATTTTATTTATTTATTTATTTTTTACCTCAAATGGCCTGATACTCATCTGAAAGAGCTTCTGGAAGTTCAGATTAAAGATATTTATATACTATGACAGTTCTATATGAGAACAACTGCTGAGGTCAACAATAATGAGCTGCACTGGGTGATTTTATATTACACATTTAATTGTAACAGCTTTTTTCTGTGCTACAGTATATGTTGCATACATTAACGTGTGCTGGAGGACTCATCCACTGTGGATGTCACCAGCTGGCTGGTTGATGAACTCTCCTGTGGCCTAACGGTCCCTGCAGGCTGCTGCATGCTCACACTGGCTCCTCACATTGAATCAATGAACTTTTTGAAACACTGCTGGGACTTCCCAGTGGGACTTAACCACCAAGTTTATTATGTGCGAACTGGTCCTGTGATATAAGGTGCCATATGTTTCTCCCTCTGTGTCTGATTGTTTAAATGTTTCTTTTTTTCTCTCTTTTATTTATTTTTGTCTCAATATGGACTTTGGACTGAACAAAAAAACAATGAAATGTGTTATGTGATCTTGAAATTTCTCTGCAACAAATACCCTCATTAAACAGGTTTTATAGTCCCCAAAGAAGAGTGCTGTGCATGGATCAATGCAAAGATGAGATCAAAGCTGCAGCACAGAAAATTGTTTCATACATAGGTTAATCGTATTGAACACAGCCTATTGCACACGATCAGAGCTGGGCCATTGCTGCCCAGTGCCCACTACAACACATCTGCCCTGATAATAACACTTCAAGCTGTGACACAACTGCACATTCTGCCATTAAACTGGTGGCAGGAGAAAATAATAACAGAAAAAAAGACCTCAATCTGTCACAGACAGATAGATTTTGCACATCCAGTACATGTGGTTACTGGATCGTTTTGTTTTTTTTGTTTGGTTTAAATCCTCAATTTTAAAATTCAATCAAACTGTCTAATTGAGATAAAACTCTAATTTCTCAAGAGAAACCTGCATGGGAACAAGAAGGTAACAAGAGATGGTCAACAACAAAGACAACAGGACGACACAATGCAAGAAACAAAGCAGTTACAGTTGTACACAATAAACCTTTACAATCTCCAAACTAAATGACATGCTGTATAGTTCGGAGGTTCACCCTATTAGTGGTGCATGGCACCTGCAAGGAGTTCAGTTAACATTACTGTAGCCTACTGTGGACATGATATGGGGGTACATGGTTGTGCTCTGTGGACACTGAGACTGAACTGAGAGAAGAGATGTGAGGTCATTTAAACCTTAGATGAATAATATGAGATAGATGTTAATTGGCTGTGTGTTGTTGATCATTTTGAGAGGCTGAATACCAGTCAAAGTGACACATTAACATTCACAACAGTCAACTTCAGATGCAATGTGTCCTTTGAAACATGTAAATAATTAAATGTAAATAGTCACTTAGCACAGCCACTTTTTATAAAGTGGTCTTTGACCACTTGTTCGCCTCCTTATCCGCCTGAGATTCTTTTTTACATGCCAACACTCGCGGGTGAAAATGACAAAATATTTAATCGGATGTGCCTTTTGTTTTTTGGGGATTAAAAACAAACAAAACCACTGTCCAGAGTATCTTAAAAACGCTCTACTGTCACATTCCCGTGTAAAGGGTAAAAACACAAAAGACTGCTCTGATCTGCTCACGTCGCGTACGTACGTGTTTACGTCACAAATATGCACTAGTAGGCCTACAGGAAAATAAGAACAAACATGTTGGATTTCCAACTGTCGGACCTTGGAGTTGCCCTAGCAGCTCTAATAAACATGCAAGAGTCGTTTCAGAACTGAGTCTTTAGAGATAATATTACTGACCAGAGAAGTAGAAAGAAGGTTCTACTCAGGCGCGCTGACTTGTGGTCGCCTGCAGCCTGGTGAGCATACGACATCAAATTCCACAAACTTTTGTATCACTGTATGCACACAGATTTCCCCCATTAACGCTTGTCTAAACACAGAATAAAAAGTGAGAGTGCAATGCCACTTTTGTGTCTTCTGTTCAGATCCTTTCTGTTGTGTTTTTCTACTTTTGTTTATCAACACAATAGTAGAGTCGGCAGCTTCAGCTTCTCTTAGCATACGACCGGAACAGGATTAGACAAGACAATGACATCATTATGCACTTAAAGATACAACACTACAGTTTCCGTGTATACAGCCTCAGAATTACAGTTTTGTTTTTCTTGGTAATTGTTGACAACATTGTCGGCACAACTCGTTACTTGGACTGTCAGTTGTCAAGGAAAGTCTTTGGCCTTTTTGGTTAGAAGTAGTTATTAGAGTGAAAAAAATATGATTTTCTCCAATCAATCATTCCAGCCCTGCAAAGAAAACTTTGACGAATCACTTGAACGAATGCAGGGTTTTGTTCATCCTTTCTCTCCCTTATTGCTTCACACTCATGACATTCTGCCTGTGTAACTTGGTCATGACTGTTCAAATCTCATCTCCTCTTTCACTCACCTGTGCAGCTTGGCAATCTCTCACACTGAATCCAAGTGTCCATCATCTGAACCTCTAGACTTCACTGTGGTTTTCATTTTCGCATCCACATTTCCTGAATTATGGGTCATTTTCTCAGCTAGAAGGTTTCCAAAGTCTGACACTGTGACACCCCATCAGGAAAAGAAAATGAGGCAATTTGTCCTTAAATTCATCGCCACATTTCTGGAGCAGGTTCATAAAGTATTGGTTTCCATCAAAATTAAAAATGGCTGTTAAATGTTGTTTCACTGTGCTCATAGACGTACGGACAGACGTACGTTTTCTAGATTATGAGATAATGATTTCTTTAAAAAGCACAAATGTATTGAAACAAATGTGTCTCATAATTCAAATAAAAATGGATTACCAGAAATGCTCTTTCATTTTCAAAATATACCTGCATTTCTTTGACTCATAAATAAAATAAATAATAATACAAACTGCATTTTAATTTTCGTATTCAAGACTGCTCATTCTGTGACATAATTAAAATAATAAAGAAAAGGACATTTAAGATTTAATTTTCTAAACATCCTCAGGCAAAGAGGTACCAAAATTCAATTTGAAATATCAAATTTGAAAACCTTTTTGCTGGAGAAATTTTTTTTCAAATTAAATCTTAAATGTCCTTTTCTTTATTGTTCTAATTAAGTCACAGGATGAGCAGTCTTGAAGAAGAAAATAAAAATGCAGCTTGGATTATTGATTATTTCATTTATGAGTCAGAAAGTGCAGCTATGAAAAGGTGTTTCTGTTAATCCATTGTAATTTGAATTATGAGACACATGCTTCGATACAAATGATGCTGAAATTAAAATGTGCATCGTTTCTCTGGACCGCATTGTGATGCATGGGAGCAGTGTAATGATTTTTGACATTAATTGTGGCAGTTGGGGGCGTTGAGGGTTTTTAAAGTGCTTTAATCATCTCCATGAGGTGTGTGTCACAGCTGCTGACCACAGTAATGAGCAACAACACACACCTGTCCTCTTACCTTCTAGCTCCCCTGATGCCCCCTCCCTTACCCCCTCCCTGCCAGACTGTAAAGGGATACCCAGTGGGAGGCCAAAGGTCCTGACTGGGTGTCAGAGTGTGACGAGTCAGTAGTAAGAACATCTTGCTTAAACACAGAAAATGGCCCAATGCCAAGAAAAACAGCCTCTGGGGTAATTAAGACTCTAGGTGAAAATGTTCAGTTCTGCCTCAGCAGTGGCTCATCGAGTTCATCTCCATCGCACTCTGCGGCCGGGGCTGTGATATTGACCGGGTCATTGACCAATATTTCACACAAGATCGGATTTATGTTCATGATGTAAACTCTAGGCAGATTCCCCAGTGGCTTGGACACACTGAGAAAAATCTATAGTGTGGAGCTGGAGGAGCTGCTTGAGCAGCGGAGCAGTGCTGCAGGTCATCGGTTCTACCTGATGAGCTGTATACTTTATACATAAAAGTAATAGAGATTCTTTAAAGCCTGCGTTTCTTTCTTCCTTTGGCAGTAAACTGAGATTTTCTCACAATCTGAATTATTTTTCAACCAGCACTCATTAGAGTTTAATAAAAGAACAAGAATTCCAGCCTCCGTCATTCACAGGTTACATCCCTGATAAGATGAGATGAGAGATGAGATTCATCCCTCAATGGGAAAATTTTAATGTATCAGCAGCTCAAGCGTACAGGTAGAAAAAAATAGTACAGGAATAAAAAAAATTAAGTTAAAGCAGAAGTAAGCGATCCGGTCGTTTTGGCTAATGCTGCGTTCCAGGCAACCTGTAACTCGTGTTTTTCCAACCTGTTGCCTGTGAAAGTGCACTATAACGGCCTCTCGTAACTTCCGACCTGTGAACTCGTACTAGATCGAACTGGTACGACTTCACAGGTCAGAAAAACACGAGTTACAGGTTGCCTTGAACGCACCGTAACTTCAGGCCCCGCCCTCGTCATGGATCTATTGTCCTCGTCCCTACGTCACCACATTCACGTGCATCCCTTGGCTGCACACACAGCCCTTCATGCCGTTCTCTCTCCTCATTGGATAACGCTTGTATCCCAGAAGGAAAGTTTCTCCTCGGTTTACAGCAGAGCAGAGTGACGGAGAGACTCATGTTTCGGCTGAAACACTCCATGTAAGTGATTGCTGACGGAAAATAGGACTATTTAGGACCTCTATTAACAAAAACATTACGCTGACTTCTGCTTTAAATAGCATGAAGTACAGAAATATATACACATAGGAAAACAACAACGAAACAAAGACTGCACAAAATATATACACACCTTAAAAATGAATGGGATTTAATCATGAAAAGTACTTGTTAATGAAAAAGAATATTACACCAGGTGTAATATTGCACAGTAAGTGATGTTTGTGCCCCATAAGGTTCACTGTGAAGGAGTCAGTGAGGCAGTGTCCACAAGTTGCATCATATGGACAACCTGAAAACAATATGGCTGCTGCTTCTGACTGGTGGCATTAAAAAATAATAAGTGTCCTTAAATGGCAAAGACAAGATGGTACTTACTGAAGATAGAAAGAAGAGCAGACAGAAACATTTGTCCGAGTCACAGGCCACCAGCTGAGCAAAGTGTCTGTCAGCCGCTGTGCTCATGAATGTATTCATATTATCATAACCTAAGTGATAAACGTAGCGATATATTGCTCATAAAATTGTGATTAATTGGTTGCCAAGCAGATTCTGCAGCGTTAAAAGCTGTCATTAAATTCTAATTAGTTCTACATGAAATAACAAAAGACCTGGTTACTTTAATCATGCATATTCATAGGCTCGACTTGGAGAAACAGTGAGATAAATAAACACACTGGAGAGATAACTGCCTGCATGAGGGGGGAGAAAAAAATCTGCACCCACTCAACACGGACTCACACAAGCAATACTACATAATAATTAGAGGGAACATGTCGCTTCTGTGCTGATAAACAACTCTGACATTGTACATCCAAGTATGAAAAAAATAAATAACATCAAATTAGTTAAAGTGAAGCAGTTTGTGTCGCCGTGTGTCGCACCAGAGGTCAAAGTTTTCGTAGGCAACACCTGTGAACAGCTTCAGAGCTATCAGCGAGGTTGTTGTTTTTACTGTCGGCCTTTTTTCAGAGGATTTAGCAGACGGCTGAAGAATTATGATCGCTTACTGGCTCACCCGTTGCCACTTATGCCGCGTTTCCACTAGCACGGCACGGCACGGCATGGCACGGCACACTATTTGCATGTTTCCACTAGCCCTAGACCTGGTACCAGGTCCCATTTTTAGTACCTCCTCGGCCCTGGTTCCAAGCGAGCCGAAGCGATTCTATACTAGAGAACTCAGCTGTAATGGAAACACAACCACGCCTAGCCGTGCCGTGCCGTGCTGTATCGTGCCAGTGGAAAAGCGCCATCAGAGATTTAAGGGGCTTTCGACAAAAGTCTTTACGGACAGAAAATGGCTTTAAAGCAATTCTGAGATGATCATTGACTATCGGTTTATTAACCTTAGAGCGCTGGCAATCATAGATGTTCTGCACACAGCTGAATCAACAGGGCTTAGGACATTTAACCTCTAGTGACTCAGACTTCCTGAGTGTATGGATGTGTTGATGTAAATTGAGGGCTTATTCTGGTAGAGGTGGGTCAAAGGTTTATAAAGCTTCTCTCTCAAGGGAGGATCCCCCCTCCATCCACTAATGAGTGATCTCTGCACTGACATACAGCTCTAATAATAATCATTACAAAAATAATTGAAAAACCATTGAAAGTTAAATCAAGAACATGACATCTCTGCTCTGTTGCTTCATTTTTAACAAAGCAGGTTTATTAAAACTAAAGTTTTCATTCAAGTTTATATCCACAACATTGCAATCCATATGAACTAATTACTTCTGTGAAATTTATTCAATGTAACCAACAGAAAGAAAATCACTATAAAAGTGGGCTTAAAACATTTATTTATTTATTTTATTTTATTTTTTTCGAGCCAAAAAAAAAAAAAAATCAGCGAATAAGCCTCTTAGTAGGAATGTGGTTTAATTACATTTAAGCAACGCTAACAAACAGAAACATATTTGGTACAAACATTAACTTAGACTCGACATTGGACTAGAGTTTGGTGCTTAAAGGTCACTGTGACATGGCCAAATACATTCCTGGCCATAACTACACAAATTATGAGCATAGTTTAATCACATGTGTGTTGTTAGGCAGCGTTGGGGAGCAATGGATAAAAGGTCATGGCATTACATATTTAATAAATAAAAAAATCAGTAACTGTATTCTGTTACACTTACAGCTTAAACTGGTATACTCTGAGTAGTTACTTTCTTTAAAAAAATTGATTAGGCTACTTGGATTACAAAACAACGGCAAAATGACACTGGCAACTAGTAATCCAGCCGACAGAGAGTGCTCACATGCAGGGAAAGAAAGGAGGGTTAAGTGCTAAAATCATCAGCTAACTCTGCTGAAGTTGACTTAATTTTGGTAATGGCGCAGGAATGCCCAGCGTTTTCCTCGTCAATGTAGTGTCTGTCAAACAAAATGAATGAATTGCGACAGGATCACGTTCTTAAGAGGATTATGGACTGTCGTGATGTTATGTAATTTCATGATGTTTATATAGAGAGCATGGCTTAACAGCATCATACTATTTCCTGAACTAAACCGACTTCAGCAGAGAAATGAGTTTAAAGAGGAACTTTGCAGGATTTTGTAGCTGAACTATGCTTCATTTTTACCTTAAACAACTTTGGAGTAATTGTGATGGTTTAACATGTACTTTATTACAAGGGAGAATGGAGGTTCTTTTGGAGGCAAAACAGCGGAAAAGTCACCAGATTTGCATAGTTTTAGTTAAATCCAAATTTAAGTCTAAATTTGCCTGCATATACAGTAGTTGCAAATTTAAAGGGAAAGTTCAACATTTTGGCAATAGTTTTAGGAGTAGGTTCGTTACCTTTAATTGTTGGTGCAAGCTATTTTTAGAACGACCGAGCCGCAAGCTACTCAGAGCCACGCTATGGAGGCTCATGGGATTTCTTGATTTCCCTCATCAAACTCATCAAATACACAATCCAACAACTCCAAAATGCTGTCATGGACAAGTTGTGACCTGCACATTCACCATGCTATGAGATAATAACAGAACGTTATTTTCGAGGCAAATGCAGAGACCGCTGGCCGGAAAACTGTCTCTGACAGGAATGTGCATTAGCATTTTTGCATGAATTACCTGAATAAATTATCTCGAAAACAACTCTGTCTCGTAACATTCCATTGGGGGAAAGAGGGGTAATGTGAGACACCCAACGGAACACATTTTTGGTCATACTGACCATTATGTTTTCAAGCCCCTTCCATTTCCTATTGGTCATGAAGAAGAGGACCTCATGATGCTGTGGAAAGCATGTTTTTTTCAGAAAAATTTGATTTTTTTTCATGTCAAAGTAAATTTTCTTGCTGTCAACTTAATCAACTGTTGCGCCAAAGCAAATTGATTCAGGTAGAAAAACTTCTATGATACATGATGATGAACTACCAACACATGAAACCATGTGATGATGCTGGCTGAAAAGTAGCCTGAATTTCTAAGAGAGGTCGTTTTTTCTAAAAAGGGGGTGTTGGAGTGAAGTGAGACAAATGCTGCGGGGTAAAGTGAGACCATTGGATGTATTATAATAAATACATGAGTGAGACTGTGAGCACACCACACACAAAGATTTACACTAGAATATCATCCCCCAAGCCAGAAATCTCTGATCTGTAGCCACACTGCTTTGTTATGCTATGTGCTCTCATTCAGCTCACTTCTTTATTGGTTAATTAACTCATTTTCAGTAACAATCCAATCCTTTGTCGGCTGTAGGGGAACACACCTTGTAACCCTCAGATGTTGTTGGAGTCAGATTTGTGCCCACAAGTGTCTGAGATTACAATTCACCAACTTCAAACCAAGGAGAGCAGCACAGAGAAATAAAATGCAGAAATCTTTCAGATTAGTCAGACAGTGCTTGTGTAGTTCTCTGTCACTCATACATCATTCAAGCTGATTTAAAAGCATCTGTGACAGAATAATAACATGAAATATGGCTGAAGCTACAATGTTGAGGAATCATGGTTGAGAGTGGCTGTAAATGACTTTTATCTGCTACACGGACTAAAAGGTGTCGTCCATTTCAGCTATATAAAGCAAAAGGCTGTGATGATTCCACTGTTAACTGAGCTGATATATTTCCTCCTATTCATTAAATGTGTTGTGAAAATGAGACACTGCATTGCTGAACTACAGGCCCGTCATTCCTACTAGTTGCTAAGAGGTCAATAAATGTAATGGGCTAATAAACTTCATAGATTATGTTATGTGTTCTTTTACAGGCCACATGGTCTTCAGGGTTGTGAGACTTCATCCCTGTCCAAAGTAACAAAGTAACTTTTATCATTACAGCCGCCTTTAGATTTGTTATCGAACGTTTCACGAGCTATGCAATCATCTGTTAATGGCAAGCCTACGTGGGAAGAACAATGCAGAGGCATTGTGGGATTGCGCTGATTGTCCTGCCTCTTGGTCCCCAGTTACATCTACAGGTTATTGACTACAGCCACAGACAACCTACGATCAATAAGAGCACTACAGCCGCTGGTGCAGCCATTGCAATTACATTGATCCTTCAGCGCATTCCACAAAATGTTACAGAAATGGAGAGAATGGACGAGGTTGCGGTACACAGGCAATTGCCATGAGTGAGGTGAGGGTCTCTCAGTGAGTGGTCGGCCTGTTTTGTTATTTTCCCATTTCTCAAAGCGTCTTCTGAAGAGAACATCAAACGCAGCACTGCAGATCTGCTCACTTTCCTACCAGAGTGTATTGTGGGTAATAACCTGATAGAGACAGTAATGTTCCCTGAAATTGTTTATTCTCCTATAAATACTCCTTACACCTGAATGTTACAGAGACTATTCATGCATTTTACAGACAGAACGATGGTGGAATACCAACACGAGCACAACAATGTCCAATCCAGAGGTCAAGTGCGACACATTGCCTCGCCATGATTCGCTCATGTCATGGCGTGTGTTTCCTCAACAACATAACGAGTGTGCTTCCCATTGTGCGCCATGGAGCTGGAAACCTGCCTGCGATGTGAACTGTGGTGCTTGTCACTGGGCATCAGAGAATGGTCCACTCATTGGAAACAAAGGAGACACAGATGCTGCATCCACGCAGTACATGCCCTCCTCTGCCTGATGCATATTCAGTATATTCAGATTGTGTGGAGTGCCTCTAATGTACTCTGGCACATCAACCCAGTGATGAAGGGAACGTCTATATACTGTCCTGTCACAGCATAAAAGCATTCTGCTGTACCTGAAAGGCAAAATGTGTATTTATATCATCTGCCGGAAGGGCTGCTGCATTTCGGTGACCATACTGACAGCAGTTTGATAAGCACATCTATAGGCCATACAACAATTATGAACTCAAGGACTAGAGCGAGAGTGCTGCTTGCCATGAGGGGGCATTTCATTTTAAAGCTTTTTTCGGAAATGGACCAGCAGAAATTATGTTTGCATCGTTACATCATTATCATATTTTGCTTTTTAACATGGCTGTCGAGTTCATGAAAACAGTCTTTCATCAATCGTATTCATATCATTGATATTTTAAACTAAATTGATATCACACTGCAGAGTCTAAATCCTTTTGACAGAGCTTAACAACAATTAATTTGGTAGAAACTACAGTTACACTCTTCCTTCATCCATATTATCCCTGTCAAGACTCCTCTATGACTTCTTTGGTGCTAGAGACGTCCCTCCCATCTTTTAGTTGTGTGTCTTAAAGCAAAGAGTAACTTTAAATCCCCTTTCTTCCACTGTGTATCTAATGAAGCTCACCGGCTGAAGGTGAACTAACACTCTGAATCCACCATTTAGATTCTAAAGAGCAGAGGCAGAAAATGAATGGATCTTTGGCGGCTCACAGATTGGCGGTGCCATTGAATCGTGCACAGCCAAGGAGACGGCGAATCCAGAGCTAATCCACAGCTGATGGAGGGGCACGATGAGCTGTGTCTGCTCAGCCCATTGTGGACTCAGGTGTTCGAGGCCGTGAGCAGCTGTTCCACGGCCAGCTCCACGTTCAGCAGCGCTGCATGGACGTGGCGCTCCAGCTGAGCCGAGGCCTGTTGTCTGTGCTATATTTAATACCTCAGTGAGTAATTAATAAGGTTCTATTAATAACAAAGGGAGCTGTAAAAGATCCCTTTTCTACACTGCTCCCTACTGCAGCTTTTGGCTCAGCCCAGCAGCCCTATTCACTTCTGTTATTAAGCCAATAGCTGTCACGGAGCCACTGGGATAAGGACTCACATTCTATTTCACAGACTGTGTTAATTCAACCTTGTTACAAGACATTATATTTTTTGCACTCCCTGAAAAGGTGGTTAGAGTTTGCACACTCCAGCAATCAGCAGACCTGCGGACAAACAGGCACCTTTCCAAACAAATGACCCTCATAGTCGTCAGCTTGCATTAAAATTGGATTCTGAGACGGGACACCCAGCGAATACCAAGGTATTTATTTGAGGAAAATAACTGCAAATCTTGTTTTTGTCATCCAGTGATGCAGAATTCATAAGCAGCTGCTGATTTCCAGAGGGGTTTCCTTCACTTAGTGACTGAAGAGGCTATAAATCCAAGAAAATATGAATTTATGATTAGATTAAAAAAAACATACCTATCATTCAAGTGCATTGTGCTCTAGCAACATCACAGATCATGGTTTTCTTAGTTGAAATCTATCTGCAGATGATCGCACACTACAGTACAGCAGTGGCAGGTCTCCTCGGGGCAGGTAAAGACAAGGACATTAAATATTAAATGAAGGGTTCTGGATCCCCCATAGGAGGTCATATTCTTTGTTGTTGCTGTATTACTTCGTCCCTGCTACCCTCAGATCTCACAGTGTTCCCTGAGATCTGTACAAGTGGTTAATGTCAGCATTTAGGTTCAGGTGACTTGCTGCACTTGACCTTTAGTGACCCATTACGGAGCCCTTGAGATCGTGAGGAAGCCACACGGGTTGCAGTTTTTAACTGAGTGAGCTTGACTGACTCCTGAGACTCTAGAGCTTTGTTTTGACGAGACTGGGTGCCCCAGTGATTCACAACCAGATGTTCCCTCAGGCCTGAATAATGGTGACCAAAAAAAACCACAAAGACAGGGATCACATGATATGAAACTAGCAACAAGGTTAAGATGAAAATTTAAAATATGACCAGTTAAAAACAGATCCTAATCTGTGGGATGGTTGTCACAACTGTGTCTTATTTTGATATGTCTTTATTTATTTTAAGTAGGCAGCGATCATGAAATTGAAATGCCATTGACAGTTGCCAAGTGCCAGTACAACATTTACAAATGTGAATAGCAGGAAATGAGTGTGGGCTGTAAGAGCTATTGAGTTGTGATGCTGCAGTGACAGTTATTTTTGCCCAAGCAATGACTGGCTGCCCACTATACTAGCACTGTGAAGCCAAATCACTGAGCTGCCCTCAGGCTCCACGACACTGTTGTCACCATGGTGAACAGATTATTTCTGTATGAAAAAAAGGTCCACTCTCCTGACTTTGTGCCCACCCCGGTTACTCAGCATGGACAGTTGTTTTAGCTGGTAACCTTTAAGTGCATCACTTGTCCTTTCCTGTAGAAAATCAGAAAAGCCAAAGAAATAAGAATGAACAAACAATGAAGCTGCAGATAGTCACTCAGTCAGAGCAGATAGCACACTGGAGGCTCTTGCTCAGATGTATGACAATTATTTTGTCTGATGAGCTTGTTTCTTTCAGTAGTTATCCACATTATTCCTAACATGACACCAAAGCAGAATGTTTTTCCGACATCTTTGAGAGTTACTGTTGAGTGACAGATATCTTCACTTTTCATAGGTGTTTTAGGAAATAAAATCTGTTGGAACACCACCTGTGTCACTTTAAACAAGATAGTACTATCATAATTTAATTGCATATTTAACAAAAGTGGGACCTCATCTTTTACAATGTAGATTGAGACTGAAGTTTGAGCCTCAATGTCCCTGTCAGCAGTCTTGTACTCGCATTCGAGACTGGGATTTGATCAAAAGACAAAACAACACTGACCAAAAAGATTGAAAAAAAGAAGTGACAGTCGGTTTAACTGATGTGCCGTGGACGTCCGTGATACGGCCACGGCAGACTCGCTGTCCTTCGCGGTCCTGGTGCTCCACAGGTCTCGGCAGACAGACCTCACACTCCAAGCTGGGCGACTGTGGTATGAAACGTTTTTTCTCGCACCGCGGATGAAAGCGAAGTGACTGGTTTATGCGGGGGTCAGACAACATCCCCGTACCTGGCTCATTTTGGTCAATGGGAAAGGAGCCAAATGCCGATTGTTAGCGCGTCGACCAGCATTTAAAAACCTGCGTCAACCTGCTAATTTTAGTGGGAAAGCGGCTTTAGTAACAATTTTGAGAAGTGCTATACAAATAAATATCATTATTATTAGGGTAATCTGTAAGTGCTTCCCATAAAATAAAATAAAATAAAATAAAATAAAATATAGAAGAGCATCCATAATATCCATCATCCACAAGCAAATATACTATAATGTAAGGTTTGGATATTGATTCACGTGCATTTGAGCTAATTGATTTACACAAATCATTACTTGCGTTTATGTTACAGTTAACTATTTATGGTTTTATGTTTAGACATGAATCATCTATATTACAAGTTTAAATGTTCAAATGTGCATTATTAAAAACAGTTGCAGTGACAGACTGAATCTGTCTCTATTAGTCCAAGTACTGCTTGCCTTTTGAGTGATAAGGTTAGTGACACGTGAAGTAGCCTAAATTAATTAATCTGTTCCCATCCAACTGTTTTCTTAAGCATGATCCATACCACCACAGTCCTTGTGTTACAGTATAGTTATAATGCAAACAAGATTTGTTTACCCAGCAATCCAGGTGGTGGTGGGTGGAATTTATTATCTTTAAACAAGGTTTGACTACATTTCTCCAGACATGCTAATCTGCGTTAGCCAACCACTGTGCACACTGTAGAGACAGGGAGTGGTATTAACACTGTGCGGAAAGAAGTGAAGTGTACTGTATTTCCCTACAATGTCTAATTTTTCCAAATGGGTTATGAAAATCATAATGTGATGCAGGTGTTCTAAACTAATGCGTCAGCATTACAGTTCAGATAAACTGTTCAACTAAAGACCTTTTAATGTGGACGGCTATTTCTGCACCCAGACAAACATTGAATGGATCTTGTATAATTAAACTAAAAATGGATCACTGCTAATAAGCAAGGAATGGAAGAATATATCAACGTATGAACAACACAGAGGATCCAAATGGAGGCGCTCAGTAAAAAGAGGAGTATAAACATGAGACAAACATCAACAAGGTCACACACTGAGAAAATCGTTAATGGGTTTTTTTCTAGCAAAACACTGATCTGCAACACAAAATAATAACAGGCTCTGTACTTTAAAAGCAGGGACAGAGTGTCTAAAAGTATCATTTGGAGGACAAGGATGGACCAACACCTCTCTGCCCTTTATCTTACAGTAACTCAGAGCAGGTTTAGCCCATCTTGTTTGGCTTTTAAGTCAGTAGCCTACAGAGGAAGTGGCACAAGAGTGTAGGGGAAGTGTATAATAGTAAAACGTAAATGTGCTTAATTGTTTTCCAGCTGTGTGAATACAATAAGTGAGTTTTCCGTACATATCTTTTATATTAATCAGTGACTCAATGGTAAAACCAACAGCTGTGCAGCGCCACATCCACTGTGCTCTAGCTCAACTGATCGGCACTCATGTGGTTATACAGTACAGTGCTGTATCTTCCAGTATCAAACTCCTTTTATACAAAGTGCAGCCAAAAACCAGGCTGAAGAGAGAGAACAGCAGGGCGCTCCTCTGACTGCTTAATTGTCTGTGGAGCTGCAGGTGAGGCTTCGGTAACCCTAACCCCTAACTCCAAAAGAAGGAAGAACAAAAGACAAAAAAACAAAAGACAAAACAGTAACTTACAGTATATAAATTTAGTTCAAACAATATTCTTTTAAGTTGGAGGAGTTCAACAAAATGTAAATTCAGGTACTGTAATAGGACATGGGATGGAAGATCGTTTTGGAAAATGAATTTCAGGCCCAATAAGTTAACTTGAATTTAACTTAATTCACCAAGTCCCTTCCATATTTTGAGCCCTGCCTTAAACATTACCAACTAACACACTCTTTGACTGTTATCCTTGAAATGAAGGCTAACTGGAAATAACTTTGGTTTCAGCACACCAGACCTACAAGAAACTAACCCATTGATGGAGAACTGTGCCTACAATCAATCAGTGTAAAAGTCAATGGGCCACCAATAATGAGAGGTTTTGGAAGCTGAGAAATTGCAACAAAATGCACAGCAACTTGGAAGCTGCCGAATCTATTTCTGTTCTATTTAATTAGCAGCTTCTCTTCAGCCTCTGTGAGCTGCTGCTGCTGACCTTTGTTCTGCCTATTTTCCACTGCTTTTTTAATGTAACGTGCAAAGTGCAGCAGACGTAATAACCACAACAGCTAAAACAAATGTATACAAGTTTAGTATTCCTCAATGTGAATATTATTATTCATTGAGTGAACTTTTCACAATCAAGTCAAGGCAGAATTTCAAGCATATCAAACTTCTCTATACACAACCAGGCAATAAAAATTTTGGACTGAAAACCAGTTACATTTCAACATCTGAAAGAAGTTCAATATTTCAACAGATGTCATTAAATTTGCAAACATTAAATTTATTTATAACGTTTAAAATGTCCAGGCTGCCAAGACTGAGAAGCATGATCAAACCTCTTAGGGTTTTTGTCTCAATTATGCTTCTGTGGGGAATTCAGAAGTGTTTGATGGCAAAATCTCACAGACAGATTTACTCACTTTCTTACAGTAACCATATGCACTTTTTAAAAAAATATTTGAAATACAGCGTGATAAGGTTTCCCGTAAATAATCACTTGGGGCCACGGGTGGCCTTGTCCCTCAACAATTTATTGACATTCTTTTATTTCTTATCACGTCAAGTTAATAAAATACATGAATAGGAGTGATGCTTTGCCTGTTGTCCTTCTGATTGAAGGTGTGAAATTGTATTTGTCCTCAGGTTTGTGTTGCCATTAAAGGATGGTTATGATGTCCAAAGGCACTTTTAAGAAATATCCTGAAGAATTAAAATGTGCTGTACATTCATGTCCTTAGTGAGGTTCGATAGTAATAATAATAATAATAATAATAATAATAATAATAATAATAATATTTTTATTTGTAGAGCACCAACAACAAAGTGACATTAAAATACAGGAATACAAAATAAAAACTGAAACAACAATAATAAAAGAACATCAGTTTTAACGATAAAAGTGAGTTTTGAGAAGTGACTTAAAAGAGGACACTGAGTCTGCCTGCCTGAGATCCCCAGGCAGGGCATTCCAAAGCCGAGGGGCCCGGGCAGCAAAAGCCCGGTCCCCTCTAGTGATCAAGCGTGTTTTAGGAACATGTAGGAGGGCCCTACCAGAGGACCTCAGGCTACGGTCTGGCTCATAGGGGGTCAGCATGTCTACAATATAGGCAGGAGCCAGACCGTTTAAGGCTTTAAAAACAAGCAGTAAAATCTTAAAATCAATTCTAAAACTCACAGGTAACCAATGAAGAGCAGCAAGGATTGGAGTGATGTGGTCGCTTCTTTTGGTACCTGTTAAAAACCTGGCAGCTGCATTTTGGATTGACTGTAGTCTCTGAATGTTGCGTTTGCTTATACCGGAATACAGGGCATTATAATAATCTAGTCTGGAAAAAATGAAGGCGTGGATGACCTTTTGTAAATCGGTATGAGAGAGAAAGGGTTTGATTTTGGTTAGTTGTCTTAACTGTGAGAAACAGGACTGTACCACCTTGGTAACCTGGGTGTCAAATGAGAGCTCAGAATCAAAGATAACACCCAGGTTACGGGCCTCTTTGTGGACGCTGTTGGACAGAACACCCAGACTAGGAGAAAGAGATACAGTGCTCGTGCAGGGGCCAGCAGGGGCGATAATGAGCACTTCTGACTTTGTGTCATTCAGCTGCAAAAAGTTGCTGGACATCCATTTTTTGATGTCAGCAAAACAGGACGAAATGCTAGACATATTAGAACAACCAGGTTTCAACGGGACATACAGCTGCATCATCAGCGTAACAGTGAAAATTGACATCATACTTCTCAATAATTTTCCCAAGGGGTAGGATGTAGATAGTAAATAGGAGAGGTCCTAAAATGGACCCCTGCGGGACCCCGCAAATGAGAGGAGCCCTAGAGGAGGAGGAGTCCCAAAGCATGACAGAGAAGGACCTATTGGAAAGGTAAGAAGTTAGCCAATCGAGCGCCACATCACCGATTCCAACCAAATTTTTCAGACGGCTGATCAAGACATCATGATCCACCGTGTCGAAAGCTGAGCTGAGGTCAAGGAGAATTAAAATCGAGTACTGGCCTGAGTCACTAGTGAGCAGTAGGTCATTAGAAACCTTGACCAAGGCTGTCTCTGTACTATGTAGGGAGCGGAAGCCAGATTGGAATTTTTCGAAAAGCTGATTATTGTTCATAAAATAAATCAATTGTGTAAAAACAGTTTTTTCTAAAATCTTAGATAAGAAAGGGAGTTTTCATTCATCTCAGAGGTTGAAATAGGTCTAAAATTACAAAATAAAACAGAAGGATCATTAACGTGAGGATGGCTTGGCCCTTTAAAAGAGGGTGGACGATAGCATGTTTAAAATGTGATGGGAAGACACCTGAGGTGAGAGACGAATTAATAATGGCTAAAATGTCTGGGCCAACCGTCTGAAAGACGTAGATAGTAGAGATCATTGCTCCACAATGCTGGTGGCCCCGACTGTGTTGTTGTACCATCACAGGCCTGAGTGTGTGATGTGAGATACACTAACTGATACAACACAGATATGTTTCTGTTTAAAGGAGGGAGAGTGTGTGCCAAGTGAAAATGCTGGTTGACAGTCAGGTGTGGAACTCCAGAACAACATTTAATTGGTTTTCTGCAGCCGTGGTTGACTAAGGGACACCAGGGAGCACGTATGCCCAGGGAGGAAAAACCTTTCTTAGGTATGGGATTACAACACACAGGGGAATGAGTGCACACTAACAACACTGCATGCCAGAAATCCTTCACAATTCCCCCCCAAAATGTACAAACTCTCCAGTGGAATCCCCCAGAGCCAGGGAATTTGTCAATAGGGGTAGTATATTGTTTTTTTTTGTGTGTTGTTGTTTTGGTTTTTTCTTTCCTATTGTATGGTATTTGTCTTAGTGGCTCCATGATGTTAGTTAGTGAGTCTTTATTGTCTCCCTTGGGAGAAATTCGTCCTGGACAAACTGCAGTGAAGACGCTTTGTCACTCTTTCAGTTAAGCTTGCAGCAAGGCTCCAGGGACACCTCTGTAATGGAGGTCTGTTGACTCCATCACTTTTTAAATAAAATATCCCAGCAGCACGCTCAAGGTGGATTACCATAAAATTTCGAACACACATTGATGGTCCCTAAAGGATGAATCCTACTAACCTTAGCAAATTGTTGAATGTTCCTCTTATTCTGCCACAAGTTTTTTCCAACAAGATTTCAACTCTCAAATATCTTGCTGTGAAATATTCTATTAGGGATTATTATCAAAATGTTAGTCTTTCCAACCTTTCCATTTCTAACCACAAAACATAAACTTAATACCTCACATGTTACTTCGACCATGTGCACAGTGCACACATTTTTTCAGAGGAATCCAAGATACAGTGTTGTAAAAACACAAAATATGCTAAAACACATACAACCATCTTCACATAATTTAATTCATTATTATAATTTGTTTATGCAACAATATCAATTTGTCATGAACAGAAATAGTGGTGTTTGTTTTTCATTTTTACTGTGTTGTTGAGTAAATAGTTTGATTCAACTCTTATACACATCACAGTGGGCCTGGAGTCTTGTTAACACATTTCTAGTCCCACTTACACAGAATATTACCGTGATTATACAAAATTATTAACTGATGCAGGTTTTGAACTTAGTTTCACCATTAGTGAAGTATTCTTGTTCTTTTCACTCAACTTCTCTGTACAGTATCTGATCACTTGTTTTTATTTATGTAAAGCAACTCAGAAGGTGAGAGGGTATTTATGGCGGCAAATTGAGATTTATTAAACAAAACCCTGCCTTTATATTTCGGGTTTGACTGACAGTTTTAGTTTTAGTCATGAATCTGCACAGTTTGTTGCATCGGGCCACTTGTCTGGTTTTATTTTTGATGCTATATCTTCTTTGAGTATGATATTGAAGGAAAAAAAGAACCATTTAAACAAGTGATTTTGTGACATGACTCTGTCATTCAGTGACAACTGCAGAAACAGACAATGCAAGCTGATCTGATCATTTTCAACGTGGTATGAGGTCGTTATTTAAATCTGCTTGAAAATATCCTGCTTGTAAACATCTGCAGAGAGTGCTCCCAGTCCTGGATGAGAAGGAACATTGTAATTGATTACGTTTAAATGTGCGTGGATCTTGATTTGAAAAGCCACGTATGATTTTGAATTGCAGCTTCATCATAATCACCAATCTCATCATCATAGTCTTTTTTTGTGTTGTGAATGTGTGTGCTCATTAGGCATGCCTGATGAAGTTCCCAATCAATATGCAGATTAGGAGCACATCAATTTGTTTTGACTCCTCTGTCATCATTTTTTTAGAACGGAGCAATCCGGTTGAAATGTGAAGATGTCAACACTACAGATTTTTCTCTGCTCAGCAGTACGCTGGCTGAAGTGTCTGTGGTGTAGGTGAAGTTTATGTTAAAATGGATAAGGCAGGAACAAATTAAAAAGAGATACTTGTTTTTGAGGAGTCCCAGAGCTTCACTGATTCTTGGTGGAGTTTAGTGAGTTCGTCCACCTCCTTATTGCTGTTGTTGTCTGAGATTAAATATCAAATATCTGCAAACCCTGGAATATTTCCTTCCTTCTGCTCTCAGTCTCATGAATCATTCAGGGACAATTGGCTCAGAGCAAAATATCTTGACAACGTATCAAATTGTTGCTGACATTTATAATCATCAAAGCATGACTCTTCTTCACCTCCTGATCCTTATTATAATCACCAATTCAATTAATTTATTGAATTCTCCACTCTTTTCATGCTTGCATGTTTTATTCTTTGGCTATGGTCATTAAAGTCCTACATGCATGTGTAATATATGTACATACAGTATACAGTATTGATTTTCCATACATGAATTACAATGAAACATATGATAATAAATGCGATTTAACATACATCATATCATTAGACATATTGAAATTAATCGGACTAGTGAAAAAAACATAATTATAAACGTTTAAAATGTATGCTGTTTTAAAAGGATTCAATAATGATCTGCTACTGTATATTAAAACAAACCATTACAAACACAGATACATGTATAAGGTCATGTGAAAAAAAGGGCACCCAAGACTGTGTTTTTAAACCATAAATATGGATATTTAAAATCAATTTAAAAAATACTGGGAGATTCAAAAAATTTAATTCTAAAAACTGCAATTTTTGATAATATAAAACAGGACAACCCCACATTTATTCGCACTTAAAATGGCTAAAATCACACACAAGTATATGACACCACTAAAAACATCCACAGCTCAGCTCCTCCAGTCAGCACCCCTGACCAGAGGTACTTGCTCATGATCTGGAGTTGGTACCCGGGCGCCGTGCCATGGCTGCCCACTATCCTCAAGGATGAATGCAGAGAGAGAATTTCACTGTAGCTGTAGCTGTATATGTGACACCTAACATACCTTTACCTTTACATCAGAAACAGAACCTTGTTCCACAGCCTTTCAAAAAGGGGCTTGCCCTGATTAAACCTTAAACATTGGCTGACTATTGAAGTGAGAGTGAACACCATGGTGAGATGGAACAAGCTGTCTGAGGCCTTCAGAAAGAAGATTGGTGCAGTTTATGAGTCTGATGAGGTATTTAAAAAGATCTCAAAACTACTTGAAATCAGCCATTCCACTATCCGGAAAATAGTCTACAAATGGAGGACATTCAAAACAACTGTATGTATATACATTATGCCCAGGTCTGGCAGTCTGAGTAAGTTCACCTCAAGAGCAGACCGCGAGATGCTAAAAGAAGTCTCCAAAACCCCTAAAATGTCACAGAAATTACAGCAGATTCTTGCTACTGTTGATGTGAAAGTGTATGACTACACAAGTGTAACTTGCATGGGAGGTGTACAAGGAAACATGAAGGCCGACCTGAAGTTTGCCAGAGAGAATGCAGACAAAGACCAGTACTTCTGGAAAGATGTTCTTTGGACAGATGGGTCTAACACTCATCGATATGGACAACAGAAGACATGTTTGGTGTAAACCAAATGGGGTGTCCTAATTTCACATGACTGTATATCCAAACTTAACTATTAATCTATGGTATAAACCTATCATCATGTACTGTATATGTCTGACAATAATATAGGGACATATGGCAACATCACTTCTGATAGAGTGTCATACAATATGTCACATCACGCATATACACATTTTACTATGTTTTTTTTAGCTACTGTATATTATAGTATATCTGTGATGTATAATGGTAATAATATAATCATAAGAGACATGGGGACATAACTCCTGATATGGTGACATATACTATAGTTTATATACAAATTTATGTATGGTTATTCCCCGTTGTGTGTTTGCTCGTGCTTTGCAAATCCAGCTTACTTCACTACACTTCAGATTCTGTGTTCTTTTACCACTCCATTACCCGCACCCCTCCTCCTCATCTCTTTGTGGTGCATGGAGCTGATCCCTGACAGTGAAGTCCGTTCTCTGTACACGGGCGTTTGAGTTATTAAGGTAGAAAACCGCCAGGTCAGCAAACATGACCAAAGAGACAGATGAAGCTTCCTCACAGTCTTCTTATCGCTCTTAAACCACTGGATTTACTTCCTGTCAAGCGCCTGTCCCTGTGCACTGTAGAAACAATGTTCACAGCACCGGAGCTAAAGAGCAGTTCACGTGCATTCATACAAGGGTATGCGTAATCACAACATTTATGCATCTAATGAGGGGGAAATGGGATCGCGCTTTAATCACCGCCTGAACTCAGTCACAGTGGAAACAATTCGCCAAGATTTCACTCCCTGTTTGCTACCAACTTTGTTTCTTTGAGCAACTTCATGTTGTGTTTAGACGATGGTACAGTGAACAGTGAACACGCCCACTGATGCACAGCAACTCTTTTAGTAAGCAGAAAGTTTGCATAAAGGCTGAGTCATGTAAAACATTATGTTGTGTGAGTGCAGCAGTGTTTTCCATTAGCAACAGCTAATTCACTGATGCTGAGATTTTTTTGAGGTCGTGCCCACTTGACACCAGAGGAAATAAGGAATGATAAATGTTGAGAATTGTTTAGGAGGAGATAAAACAAAAACAGTGTTATCAGGAGAGGAGAGGCTGTCGGAAACAACCCCAGAAGAAGTCTGGTATTTCTAAAGTGCTGAACAAGAAATAAAAAAAAGTCCTCTCACTTACACAGGGTTAAAAAAAAAAGCAGTATCTTCACTTGTATACAAGGTAAACTTGTGTTGCCTCTTGTAGGAAAATCAGAAAGGAAGAGATGTGTTTCCATCACTTGCCACAAATATGAGGCCATGTCACATGCCACTTTCAGCAGAGCTGTCAAACCACCTCTCAAGTCTGCACTTTAAGAAACCTCTGGCTCCATCATTACTCCCCATATGTCAGAGGTCAGGGCTCTGCACTGGAAACAGATGTAAACCAGACAGTGGCTGAAGAGAGAGGAATTTAGCTATAAACTAAAGAGTCAACAAGAAACATGTTGTCCATGTTGTACAGAAATTAGTGGCAGGTGATAAGACAGTGAGTGTTTCTCAGTTTGTTTAGGCATGTGATTTGGATGTGCAATAACACCAGTACCAGTACTCCTATTGATCAATTGAACTTGTTTAGTACGTATTTGCCCTTAATAATTATATGTCTTCATAGCCAGTGCATTTAGAAAGTAGATAATCCAACTTGTTCATGCTAGCGGCCGCCATTTTCTGGCTTCTCTCTCCCATACAACTTTCCCTTCGGCTCCTGTCATTGGTCTGAAAACACTGGTCTTGGGCTAAATTAAATCAGCTCAAATGACGAGCAAATCATAGGGGCATGAAATTAAACCTGTCAATCATCTATCTGACATCAACCCACTGCTGATTGGACAGAATGAAGTGAATGAAGTTAGCCAAAATGATCACCAAATGACGAGGGCGAGACATGATACCTGTCAATCATTTACACTTGAAAAATGACAGAAAAGAAGAAAAGAGCAGGGCTGCATCGAATTAGCCCATTTAGATATATCCTAGGTTTTTCTACTAAATCTTTGGTGCTGTTGCCACTCTAGGTTTCACTGAAACTTCTACAAATCTTTTGCATGTTATTTAGACAATAACTTACTCATCTTTTTTACACAATGCAACGAAGGGTTAGCTCTGGTAGCCCATACTGTACCAGTCATCACTGTATGTTTGTATCTGAGAGTTTTTAATAGATTTTTACTGTCCTCTTTCCAGTTAATGTGTAAAATATGTGTAAAAAATAACACATTAAAAATTATTTGGTTGAAGTATAGTTATGTAATTCAGGTTTTTGCAGCACAGATGTCAGTTTGTAGAAAAAAAAAGACTTAGGACATTTTACTTTTCCTTATTTATATTGTTTTGCACCTTTCTTCCTCTACAAAAAACTTTCTTTTTTACTTAGACTTGTATTGTTTATTTGTTTGTTTTTGTACAAATAGAAAAAAAATTACAATATATCGAACTTACTCACTGATGTAGCTATTTAAGCAAGGTTAATGACCCAAAAGTAGAGTTCCATTTTGCAGGGGTGTATAGTAACTAATTAAGTAGATGTACTTCGTTACACTAGTGTAACACAGCGACCTGCTGCTGCTGCTGCGGAGAGCTGTGGCCGCAGACAGCGCCGATTTATAGGTTTCGTTTTTACCGTGCACCACTGCATACCTACCTGTTGCAAATACCGCCTGGCTGGTTCTTATAAACTCCTGGGCTCCAAGTTGATGGAGCATATTGAACACCAGGGCCACTAATGGTCATATACGGTACACAGACGCTTGCTTTATAGTTCTCTTCTCAGACACTTGATTCACTCACTCTACATGTTTACTCAGGTGTTTTTTGGTTTCATCATTGCACATCTATTCACCTGAAAGTGAAATAAAAAGAACAAGTGGTTGTATATTTTTTCACAAGATACTTTTGATACTTAAAGCAGATATCAGTGGAATGTTAATATAAGTCCTGAATACTCCTATTTTCCGTCAGCAATCACTTACATGGAGTGTTTCAGCCGTAACACGAGTCTCTCCGTCACTCTGCTCTGCTGTAACCCGAGGAGAAAATTTTCCTTGTAGGATACAAGCGTTATCCAATGAGGAGAGAGAACGGCATGAAGGGCTGTGTGTGCAGCCAAGGGGTGCGCGTGAATGTGGTGACGGAGCACGAGGACCAATAGATGCATGACGAGGGCGGGGGCTGCTAACTCATGGTGCGTTCAAGGAAACTCGTACTTTGTGTTTTTCCTTCCTGTGAAGTCATACCAGTTCGATCTGGTACGAGTTCACGGGTCGGAAGTTACGAGTGGCCGTTATAGGGAACTTTCACAGACAAAAAGACGGTAAAAACACGAGCTACGGGTTACCTGGAACGCTACAAAGTTGTAGTTGTGACTTGAAGCTGTAACTTACGGTTTCAAAAGCCTGCGTTGTACGCAGCATTAGCCGAAACGGCCGTGCCGCTGATATCTGCTTTAAGTGCATTTAATGTGAGCTACTTTAAGACTTTTACTCAAGTAATTTTCTTATGCGTGACTTTTACTTTTACCAAAGTCATTTTTATTTATGGTATTTCCACTTTTACTTAGTTATTTTTTTCAAGTACTTTATGCACCTCTGCCATTTCGTCAAAATAATCTTTATTTACTTGCACAAGTTTCATTTGGTGCTATGGTACTGTCCTGGGACCCCCTGCTCTTCCACGCGCTTGTGTGGAAAGCCTGAGGCAGGAAGAGCACACCTTCCTAAGATAGTCTGATCAGAGGGAAGAAACTTACTGCTTCTATCTATTCTGGGATTGGGAACAGGATAAAGTCACTATCTGTTATGATTGGTTTACCAGAACACTGAAGTCAATATTACTTGTGGTTGATTGGAAAATAATTTGTATACAGTGAGAAAAAATGACAGTTGTTATGAAAGTTGTTTTTTTTGTTTAGAGGCAGCATGAAATTCAAACCTGATGAGCCTCAAAAGGATTTAAAGAATGTGGAATAAAAAGGAAAGAGCTTGTGACTCACAGCCTCCCTCTCTGTCAGCTTGGTGGTGCTTCTTCTTCTTCTGGTGTGAGTTTGTGTAGCTGCCAGTGGAAGTGGATCTTATTGATGATTTCACTGCTGACAGAAGCCACAGGATGAATGTTGTGGTAAACAGCAGCGTCCTCTGCCCAGATTCACCTGAAAGCTTTAAAACCCACTGGGTCACATTCCATAATACAGCATGACAACAATCCTAAATATATGATCAAAGTGATCCAAGAGCCTCTTTGGAGGTTGAAGAAGTGGAACATTCTCTACCGGCTGAGTCAGTCACTTGATCTAAATCCGCCTGAGCTGCACTGGGCCTGCTGGAGACCAGACCGACAGCAGAGACCCCAACAAGCCGGAGCTGAGGGAGGCTGGAGCAAAAGATCCAGAGTCTCTGGATTTCTCTGGGTCGACAGCTTCAGGCAGTGATTGACTGTTAAACACAATGATATTGTCTGACTTCATGTGTTTCGGTCCAATTACTTTTAAACCCCTGAACCTTGGACACCATGTGTTAAACGGGTTATATCTCCTGAGAGCTAGCATGTAATTAAAGCAGAAGTCAGCAGAATGTTTTTGTTAATATAAGTCCTAAATAGTCGTATTTTCTGTCAGTGTTTAGGCCGAAACACGAGTCTCTCAGTCACTCTGCTCTGCTGTAAACCGAGGAGAAAACTTTCCTTGTGGGATTCAAGCGTTATCCAATAAGGAGAGAGAACGGCATGAAGGGCTGTGTGTGCAGCCAAGGGATGCGTGTGAAAATGGTGACGTAGGGACGAGGACCAATAGATCCATGACGAGGGCGGGGGCTGAAGTTATGGTGCGTTCAAGGTGTTCAGTTATTGTCAGACATATGTGATCCTCTGGATACATGATGATATAGGTTTATACCATAGATTAATAATCTATAGTTAAAGCATAATTCAGCGATCCGGTCGTTTTGGCTAATGCTGCGTTCCAGGCAGGCTTTTGAAATCATAAATTACGGCTTCAAGTCACGACTTACGACTTTGTAGCGTTCCAGGCAACCCGTAACTGGTGTTTTTCCAACCTGTTGAACTGGTACAACTTCACAGGTCGGAAAAACACGGGTTACGGGTTGTAACTCATGTTTTTCCGACCAGTTCAATCTGATATGAGTTCACGGGTCGGAAGTTGTGGCCGTTATAGTGCACTTTCACAGGCAACAGGTCAGAAAAACACCAGTTACAGGTTGCTTGTAAGTTGTAAGTCGTGACTTGAAGCCATAACTTACGGTTTCAAAAGGCTGCCTGGAACGCAGCATTAGCCAAAACGACCGGATCGCTGAATTATGCTTTTATTTCACATTTAATTTACAGAGGTACAGGGTCTGCCCAAATAACTAAATGACATTTACAGTGATTGGGTGAGTTCTGGGCTCTGATTGGATAACTTTTCCACACACCAAGGGCTCAAATGGTGGAGACCAAAGCAGAGGAAAACAGTAAAACTGGGCAGAAATACAACAAATCTAAACAGCATGACCTTATTAGGTATGGACCCATCAGATCAATAGAATAAATGGAATTGCCTTTGGATAACAAGTTTTAAATTGGACTAGTCACAGTATCGTACACTTGTGTATATGAAGGGCTGCAGAAAAAACAACAGGAAGTCACCTCACTGTGAGGAAACTGACACTCACTCAAACTGAATGCATTTGACAGTGCTATCAATTTACATGCCAGGGAAAGAATTAGAGCAAAACTTGCTCTGATGAAAACGAAGCTCAGAAGCTCAGCATCTCACTCACATCATCCACCGTCCTCATCTGACTTCTTACTCCTTCAGTTGTGTACCTTTATTTTCTGCAGTAGCAAAATCATTGTGTATTCACTGAGCATCAACAACTCAGATTCCTGAATGTACTGTAGCTTTCCAGGGCTGAACGTAGAAAATAACTTCTGCTCAAGCATCCTCATCAAACTCCCAGTGGCAAGTTCCAAACACCTCCCTCCCCTTCCCCAAGATGTCAAAGTAATGGAGCGTTACTGGGGTTAGTAACAGAAATGTAATTACTGAATCCCTCGCAGGAGTGGTAAATAAAATATGATTATAATCTTGTAATGCATTAATGCCCAGGTCTCTTAATGAACTTTCACCAGAACCTGCTCTGTTGGTTGGGGTGGGGTTGTGGGGGGTAGGGCAGGTTTTTGTCTCTCAGTCATTGCCATCATTTTGGTATCACAAACAAACTCACTTGTTTATGATGATTATTATCATACAGATGTTTGGTTCATTTTCAGCTTTAATTCACAAACACTGTATTCATCCACCACTTAGTGCAGAGGGACGGCTTCTGATATCAACTCTGACACATTGATGTAGTGTGTCACATTTCACTGGGTTTCTATTTATTTGTGATCCATAAGCCTGCGCGTGTGGTCCACTCCGCCGCCCACTCACTGGGCGCATGAATCATAATTCTTCGAGTAAACTATGACAAAAACTTTCTGTACGTTCATCCAGCATGGAAACAATATGCATCAACAAATGTGTCAGCTCCTATTAAGCTTTCCTCCGCTTTGAGCATTAACCATTCAATACTTACTGGCAGGGCTCTGGCAGTGGAAAAATGAGACCTCCCGTCCCTTCATCCCTCAGCCCCACCACCCTCACCCAAATGGAGATGGAGCGTCACATAAAGCTATGTGTGAAACAAAACTGCAATCGCATTGTTCTCACTTGCAAATAAACGACACTACAGTATCAGCTGAAAGCTCAGAATGTGGAGCCAATTTATTTCACAAATGAGTTCTATACAGGACAATGTAATTATAGAGTTGAAAAGTACAGAAGCATAGAGGTCAGAGGTCGCTGACAGATGGTCAAACGGGGGCTTTTCATCTCTAGGCTTCTTTCAATACTGCAGTGACAACTTTTACCTCCACGTGACCCTGGCTCTGTAAAGGTTGATTAATTATGCTGAGAAAGAGTTCACACCGTAATTGCAGCCTACGTTTCTTCTCCTATCTCCTCCCTCGATGCTCAGGGCTTCTAGCAAAATGGCACCACTGCTTACTGAGTGTCACATGTGATGTTCTATGTTTCAGAAAAACACAGACCAATTAAGCATTTATTGCATTGTAACCGCCTGGCAATTACTGCGCTCTGCTGTGCTTGCACTTTATGGCACAAAGTGTTAAAGCGTAAGGAGTGCACCCAATCATTTTCATCACTCTGGGATCAATTAAGCATCTTAACGTGAGTAATGAATCCCTTGGTCATATATATTTTGCTGTGTGTTCAAAATGCCAACATTTGTTTGTTTTATAATGAGAGGTTTGGGCCAGAGCCGGGGAATCCATTGCAGATTGTTTCATCTATTGCAGTATGGCAACATGGCACAGACATTTTCTACAGAGGCTCAACAGCTTGTGCATTAAAACGACTGCTCTGAGTTCACGTGTTCCTTTTAACCCTTGAGTTGCCTGTTACACACACACACAGACACACACACTGGGCTGTGATAACAGTTTTTATCTTTACAGGGGCATTTAAATTTACTGAGCTCTATTTATCTAACTGAATCCTCAGCATGCAACCTGCTTCATGTTAAAGCTTGTGAAAGTCCAGTGCAATTTTTCAATATGGTAAAATAGCAAAGTTTGGCAAGTCATAAGTGAGTCATACTGTAAGTCAGGATGGATAAGTTACACTTTTTTTTTTTACACAGTTTTGCATACAAGTCTTTATGCCCTGTTCACCAAATATAATGCCATTTTAAAAATAATATATTTGTAAAAACAAGTGTGTTAAAAAACAAAAAAACAAAGTTAAATTGAACTTTGCTGATTGACAGACAAAATGAACTTAATAAGACAAAAGTTTCCTTTTTTTTAACTAAACTAAATAACAAATCAGCAAAGACCGGTGATACTGTAACAACGGTAACCTGGCTTGACTCTGGAAAATAATAAAATTAGCTTTTCTAGCTCAGAAAACCCTCCATCCTGTTGTTTCAGGTTGTTGAGCTGCTGCTTTAAATTTCAACAGATCAGTGTTTCCTACAGGCTGGATATTTACTTTTGGTGATGGGTAGTGTGACCGTGAGAGACTCATGCATTTCAGAGACGGAGTGTGATTCAGTTTATTTTCTGTTGCTTCTACTTTCAGACGTCTCCCAGATGCATCACATAAAGGTTATATTTACATTTTAGATAAGTGTCCATGCACAAAGAAGCTTCTGGTCTGCACAGCTAGAAGTTTGTGGTTGGAAAGAATAAGATAAGGCTTTAATGTACAGTAATAATTTAGTTTTTGTTTACTGTAAGTGCCATTGAAGACTAAACTGCTGAATTATTATGTTATATTATTATTATGAAATATTATACAGTTAGCTTTGCATTAGTCTTTAGACAGGTCGGTTGCGTTTTTGTGTCCTGGAACCACTTCCATTGGGTTGTGAGTTTTTGCAGATCATTTATTTTCAAATCATTTTTTTCTGAATTTGTGGCATGTTTGGGTCTTGACATATGCAGTTTGCAGTGCATTGAGCTATTGTTGTAAAATGTGTTTTTGACATATCAGCTCAGCCTGCTTCCTCATCTGGTTCTACCACGTCAGAAATGAGAAAAGGCTCAGATTTGTAACTAATAAACAAAATGATGAAAGAAACAGTTACTCTGTGTCTTTTCACTTTAAACATTTCCTCCTGAAAGATTTCTGCTCCGCTCTGAAAAGTCGAGACACTTAATGTTGGGTGCTCATCACCTCATCTGCCCCCACCAGGTTCAAACACAACACAAGTCTCTTTGAAAAATCAATAAAGCTGCCGGATGCAAGTGGAGGGTCGAGACATCAATGTGAGCTCGCTCAGTCATTCAGCTCCTTCCCCAACAACAAAAGCCTGTGAGCGGACGACCTCTGTGTAGCGCCTCACACTCTATTTTACAACACCATCAACAAAAGTGGCGTAATGAATTCGCTTGTCACTGGCTCTTTACCCCCCACCCCCACCCCCAGGCCACTGCATCCCACCTCACAGCAGCAGCAGCAGCACTACCTCTGTGACTGCACTTTAATAAGGCGATGGAGTCTTTGGCCGGATTAGTACATTTGGGAAATCCTCAGAGGCACCGGTGATTGAATGCCAGTGCCAACGCTAAAAACCCCTGGATTGGAGTGATGGCTGATGGGTAACCGATTTGATAGAGGGCAGTGTCGCCAGTGTTGTTTGATAAAATCATTATGAATCACTGTGGGTGGTGGGGGAGCATTTGTTCCCAAGAAGCTCAACCCAATAAATTTTCCTCCCCCCTGCTAGTGGAGAGGGCGACGTTGCAATTTGGGCTTTTGCTTTCATTGTTTTTCCATCAAGGTCTTAAAGTCTCAAACATGTTGTATGTGGAAGGGGGTTACTAAAAGTCTATCTTCATCAGCACTTCAGTGCATCAGTCCATGGCTCAATTAATAATTAACAAATTGACCCTCTAAGGGCTTTTCCCTTTAAAATGGCATTGGCAATGATGCAGGAAGTGGTTGCTGCATATGGTTGGGACTTCATGAATATACAATGAAGGATGAAGGCAAACACCCATTTCTAAGTGAATGAGGAATTGACTTTGGAAGCAACTTACAGAAATGACCCCCCCCTCCCTTCTCCCCCTGTGCTCTTAAGGCATCAACTCATGATTAGCTGACCGTCCTGCTCCGACCACGAAGGTCTGTCGATACACCATCACAGAAATGCACATCACAGCAAAAGGCAGCAAATAAAAGGGTTTTGAAACTGTCCCAGCAATGTATTTGTGGGCTGAGTGTCTACACACGTGCACAATGATTTAAATTATATAATGTTTTACTTGTGGAAGAATAACAGTAGGCTACTATGTATCTGGCTCTGAAAGTCTATAAACAAAACAAAACATTGATTTGTATGACATAAACAAGCAAGATGAGGTTGATGCAGGTTTTCATTTAAAGGGATAGTTCAACATTTTGGCAAATTGGCCCATTGCCATAATCACTATAGTCATAGCAGTAGGTTCGTTACCTTTATTTGTCGGTGTACTGTAAGCTATTCTTAGAACAGCGGAGCGGCGCAGCAGGCTGCTCAGAGCTACGCTACGGAGGCTAAAGGAATTTCTTGGTTTCCCTAGTCAAACTCATCAAATACAAAATCCCCAAACTCCAAAACGCTTTCATGGACAAGTTGTGAGCTGCACAACCACCACGCTATGAGATAATAACAGAACGTTACGAAACAGAGCCATTTTCAAGGTAAATGCGGAGACTGCTTGTTGAAAAACTGTCCCTGAACGCAACGCACATCAGCGGTTTTGCATGAATTTACCTCTAAAACAGCTCCATCTCGTAACATTCTGTTATTATCTCATAGTGTGGTGGTTGTGCAGCTCACAGCGTGTACATGACAGCGTTTTTGAGCTGTTGGGTTGTGTATTTGATGAGTTTGATGAGGGAAACCAAGAAATTCCCTTAGCCTCCCTGAGCAGGGAAACCGACAATTAAAGTAAAACTGCTATGACTATTAGCAATGTTAACTATAATAATAATTTGTCTTGCTTTTTGATTGTAGTATATAAACAAATTTTCACAAATAAAACTGAACTCTATTAGAGTTGATGTAGCATTAATGGCAGCTACTATCATTAACTTTACTGTCAGTGCTATCACACCACATCATGTTTTTCAGACAGTAACAGAAGATTGACAGAACATCTATGCAGACTGGTCACTGTGCCCTGTGGATTATACACAAACAACTCAACTAGTTTCTCTTAAGCTCATTAACACACACATGAAGTTGTGCTGTGATTGGAAGAGCTTGGAAAGGTGAAATGCACCAGGCTGAATAAATGGATGGATGGAGGAGGAGTTTTGAGGAGAGAGCTGATATCTCACACAGCAGCTCCATTTAAACATTAAAAACATATTTGTTTCCCCCTCCTTCTCAAGAACCTCTTTGGTGCACACATCTGCTGACCACCATGAACTGCATCAAATGTTTACAGACATTAAAGGTATTAAAAGTCACAAGGGATTTTCTGATTCTCCACAGTAGATTTTCATTGATTGCCACGATCGATGGTGCAGCTGACCTGGAACTCATGAGCGCAGAAGCGCTTACATGTTGACCCTGCTGACTGTGGTCACTAAACTGCAGCCAGATGCTGTCACAAAAGACAATAATATTGTTCTGGACTCATCAGGAACACACTGTTTTGGCGATTTAATGGTGCTCTGAAGGGGTCAAATACAAATGACTTTTCATTGTCAATTGTTAATAAAAAAGTCCTGAGGACAAACTGTTCACATTAAACAGTCAGCAGCAATCATACAAATTGCTTTGTTATAATGTTTAAGTCAATACACATCCACACAGGGAAAATAGTGATGTAAGACATGGTAGTGGATCAGATTCAGCATTATTTGTCCAGGATGATGAACATAAAACATTACAAAGCCATTTATAAAGTTTTAGGACTCCAGCGAACCACAGTGAGAGCCATTATCCACAAATGGAGACAGCTTGGAACAGTCGTGAACCTTCCCGGAAAGTGGCCACCCGACTAAGATACTCCAATACCCCCCACCCCCACCATTTGTAGTGTGGTTCTGAAAAAGGACCAGGCAATGGCTAAGGTCCCCCTTCCACTTACAACAACCCTCCATCCAAAAAAATAATCAGGATACCCCTAATCCTAAATTATACAACAAGTAGTTCCGACCAAGCCATCTGATTGGCCAACAAGACATTTAGAACATGCTCAAATCAGCAAGACAGCACGCCTGACTCATCACCAAACTTACTCCGCCATGTCATGTTGTTTTATCCATCTCCATGGTAACCATCCATGGATTCTTATTTTTATTAGTAAACATTTTTTGTGAATATGCTGCCCCGTTAGCCGAGAGGCTGTTCTCTATAACGTTAGTGTCAAAGAGACACTAGTTGTAACCGTGATGAAAATAAAATATGTCCTGGAGCTGAATATTTTGTTGGATAAAACGGATAGATACCTCTATGTCTCTCTCTCTCTCTGACTTTTGGGCTTTTAATTAATCTGGAGTAATCGAAATGTTTGGCTTCCCCCATCAGCTGTGTCGGCGACGCGGTATTGATTTAGTTCGGGAAAGTCCGAGACCGTGATAAAACATTAACGTCATCTCAGAGTTCACTCATCTGGGATTAGAAAATCCTTTCTGTTGTTTCAGGTATTAGTCGGACCCCGACGGGAAGCATACTCGCAAAAACCTTTCAAATTTGAGAGCAGATTGTCCATCAGAATGAATTTATTTTGATGATACATTTTAGTTGTATAATCGCAATATTACCCTTGAGGGTAATGCTGCTTAATTGACCACTCAAAACAGAGGGTTTGAAATGGGATTGGGCCACAGAATGAGCTTCATCCCCTTCACTAGTTAGAGTTTTGCATCATCCATCATTCACTCAGAGAACTAATTGTTTAGCAGGCTATTTTTGTCTGCTCCCAGTGAGCAAAGCAAACATTGAATCAAAAGGTACTGTGTTGTCTCGAGTGCACATGACTACTGTAGATATCAGAACAAAAACACATACAGCGGACTCTGGCCAGACGTTTATTTCTGTGGCTGTCACATTGACACGCTACCCATCCAGTCCTTGCACTGATTTCACACAGACCATGTATGTTGAATGCATTTCTGCACATCCTCTGCAATAGATGATGGATCGTTTGCCAAGAAAGACAGTGAATGTTTAGAGAAGCAAATGCAAAAGCTTCCATGAGCAGAAAATAGGTTGGATCACTGTTGCATAGCAATCGGTGGTCGTTGCATAACATGTTTGTGTAGATGGAAATGTTGCAGATTTTTAAAGAGCTAATGCATCTTTGGGTTTACAGCAGCAGCCTTGGTGTTAGGCTAGACTAGTGACAATGACAGGCTGTGCTGACTCATTTCTCTTCTCCTCTCCCTTCACCAGCTTAATTCTGCAGTAATTCCACTGAAAGCTGGGGTGTCAGACTCCTGTGTCTATCTTGTTCTCTGTCACTGTAACCTGGCTGCCTTGAAAGTTACATGCTGGTTCTGTCTCTGTGGTGACTATGCATGTGTGGCAGGGCATGGTGGTGGGGAGGAAAGGGGGCTAGTGGTGGTGGTGTTGAGGGGTGGGCGAGGGGGGGTAGTCTGATTCATGAGCCTGATTGAAATGGAGCATCACAACCCCCCAGGAGGTTTTTGTAAGCCCCCCTGCCCTCTCTCTCTTTCGTCTGGCGGGGAGAAACCACAATCGGAGGGCTGTAGATCATAACAGTGATGATAGTGGTTTTCCTACGATAGCACAGGGGGGACATTGAAAGCCTGAATATAACGGCTTCATTCAAGTTCCTGGCAAAGACCCGCGTTAGCCCCACAAGTGCACCTGTCGCTGTCTAGGGGACCCGTGGAGAACCAGAGAGGGAGGCATGGAGAGGGGAAGAGGACAAACATCCCTAATAAAAGGCAGAGGGAGCTGTACGGGGGCCGAGCGTGTGGCTGGCATTGGCAGCAGAAGGGACCATCCTTTGGGTTTTCTAGTGAGCCATGAGCCACAGGAACTCATCATACCACAGAACGCCTGTCCTTATGTGCACAAGGGAAATATGTTGAAGGCAACAATGACCTGGAACAGCCTCTCCTCGTCCTCTGGAAACCTAAGACCATATGCACATAGCCAGGATTTATTTGTATGTGGTCTGCAACTTAGACAAATGACTATTTATTACAATTTATGACTATTATCACTCGAGCTGTGTTGTCTCAATGCTTTAACATAGATAAAGACACTTTCTTATGACAGAAATGGAAAGGATTGAAAAGGAATTTGTGCGAAGATACAAATACTTGTACTTTACTGCAGGCAAACTGTGGGGCACCACACACACTTCACATTTTGTGAATTACTTTGTAGTATTTCTGTGTTTTTTCAACATGTTTGTGAGAGAAAAGAGAGTATTTGAGGCCAAAACACATCTGACTTTGACCCACAATTAATGTCACTAAATCCAACAGAAAAAAAATGGCAACATTGTTATTTGTCTTTCTAAGAACCCCCAGATTCAAGATGTAACAGTCTCCAAACATTAACAAGAAAAAAATACGTGGATTAGTACTGGACACCCCCCACTATTTGTATTTTTATCTCTTTGTATATTTTATTTTTGAAAAAAGCTTTATGCAGTAATGGTGAGAGTACATTCTGACTTACATTGTAATAACAATCAATGGCATATATTGATCCATTCAGTTATTGAAAAATCTGGACCAAAGTGGGCAGATGGACAGTGCCACAGAAACATATTGCACACTCGCATACCATGTAAAAACGCTGCACTCGAAGTTGCATCAGAACAAGTTGTATTTTGAGCGGGAAGGCTGATTCTTGCTTTTTTAAATGCAAAAAGCTCCAGCAGCAGCAGCAGCACTGTGGCATCTTCCACCTACATTCAGAATGATTCACTCTGGCATGCTCCCTGGGGTTTGCCAAAGGGCATTCTGGGGAATGTAGGTCAGTGTAAGTTAAAGTTGACTTAAAGTACACAAAAAGTAACTTATGACAAAAACGAGAGACCACACACCACACACTGTGCTTCGAAAACCATAAAATTTGAATTTGGTTTTAATTCATAGTTTTTCCACCTTCTGCCCAATCAGCATTTGGAATTTCTAAATGCACTGTGACAGTTCACCTGTCAGCAACCAGGCTAAATTTTCAAAGCTTTGAAATTCATCCAACTTATTATAGATTTCATATCTCGCACTTTGAATCTGTGGACAATCAGAAAAGTTTCCAAGTCTCAGCAGATGTAGGAAAAAGGAGACCATTGACGACTGGGGCCGTCGGTGCTCAGAGTACTGGTGAATAACTGACAGAGTGAGGAGCTACAAAAGCAGCCTGAGCTTCAGTCAGAGGTGCTGGGGTCAAATTAGGATGCAAATTAAAACTAAACTCAATTCAATAAATTGAGTGAATTAGGTCTGAATGACGTGCGCTGCCCAACTATGTGTGTGTTTTTGCCTCTTTGCAAATTTAATGAAATTGCCTTGTGTTTATTCCCTTGACATTTTATAGACATTCCTTAGATGTCAATGCAATTAGCTCAGAGCTTTTACATTTTCATGAGTTAACTAACGTCTTTGGCAGATGAGTTAACCTGTTGACCAGACAAACACTGGCTGACTGTTTTTGCAATTATTTCCTGTTTGTTTTGCTTTTAATATCACATGACCAGAACGGTCAAATACCCCCCCACCCATGGGATTGCAGTTAAGGGTTCTTTATGCAGACTCAGTAGAGTGGATGTGGACACAATTAAGACATACAGTAGAAGGTTTGGTGCATTTTGATGAGAACTGGGGATGCTGTTTTCAGTTATGAGGCCATAATAATATTTATTTCATACACAAATGTAATAAACGATAACAATATGTGTACACCGTAAGAAAAATCCCAAATAAAAAATATATTTAGGCTATGTAAAAAATTAAGATAGACTTTTTTAAACATGCTTAAATTAAAACAATTTAATTTCTTACTTTAATTTCTTTTAATACTGTATAAATACAATTATATGTATGTTTTTATGAGACGTATCCTCCCTAAAGCCTGTAATATTGTTACATAAGATAATGATATAAAATGCCACAGCATATTATATCATTATCTTTGATATTATTCAACATTAAACTTTTTTCTTTTGTTAAAAGGTATTCAACTTTTTTCTTAATATAACCAAATTATAATTAAAGTGACATAGATGAAAAGATTGATATAGTAGAGTCATATTTTAAATTTCTGAATGGGTTTTGTTAGTCAGGGGGCAGCGTCAACATGCTGTCAGGGAATGAATCATCGTAGAACACAGGGTTTATCAGAGGTTTTTACTAACTTGATGAGATCTGTAAGAAGGAATCAAAACCAGGAGGCTGTATACAGTACCAATCCACCAGAAATTACGTTTATTTTTTTTAACCAATAGTCACTCTGCACTCTGAATGTATTGATTACCACAGATGAAGCAGTGGGCTTTTGATTTTGGGAGTACTCTCTCTGCCTTGTGAACAGTATGATGATGACCATGAAGAGTCAAGGTTTTCACTGTAACCATCGCCTATTCTTCTCAAAGTGATTGGTTGAGTTGATTAGGTTGATAGAATCTTACAGACCAATTACAAAATCTGCAATTCTCACTAAACATTGAAAGAGATCATCTCTCAGTAATTGTTAGGGTGCTATTTAAAAGGTGCTCTTCGGGCCCCGATAAGACATTGAATTTGCCCGTGATTACTGATGTGCCTATTAGTTTTCTGCATAATGACCACCCTGAGGATTAGCGGACAGAGTGTCAGCCTGTATTTAACTGTAATAACCCTTCATTTTCGCTCTGTGAATGAGAATCCTGCTCCCATGGTCTTTATCTATTCCATTATAGTGAAAAGGAAGGGGCTGGAGGGTGCAGCTCCACTCAGAGGGGGCAGAGGATGACATGCCACCATCACACACAATGTTACACCTTCATTTTTTTTACAGGCCAAACTTCTGCCTAATCCAATAATCATCAGCACAGCACATGTCCTAAACTTTGATAGCATCCATAAATACATTATTCAGTACTGTATGTTAGTTGCTAACTCCACTGCTGCTAAGCTCCGTTCTTCCCTCTTCAGCTGCAACCTCACTGTGCTGTGTTGAAGAAACCATGGTGCTGTCCATGGTGCTGAAGTCACAGACAGATTTATACATAGGCTACATTTCATCTGATATCACATTGTCACAAATCAAATATCTACAGACACATGCTGTAACAATGTTCAGAACAACTTGTCTTTATGAACTAGTGCAGTACAGTATAGTAGATATCATTAAATATTGTCTAGAGCTCTTTAATTACCATGGCAACATTCTACAGGCTAGGGCTCTTTTATGCTGTCTTTGTGTCTTAAAGTAGATGCACATGTTTTGAATACAACAACCATCACTGATTGCATACTCCCATGTGTCTTTTACTTTGGGACGGACATTAAAGAATTATCCACCACAGGGCGCCACTCTGAACCAGTCTCATGTGGACCTTTTCTTTTGCTGCCATCCAACTCACATTCAGTTCCAGTCTGATCTTCATCCAGCTGTTCTTTTGTAGCTGTAAAAATCATATAAGTTTGTAATTTCTCACCAACTTGCACAATCTTTCCTCAAAAACTGTTATTCTTTCTTATGAGCTACACTGCTCCAAAATATTTCCAACAATATGATTGGATCATGTATTTTAGGAAATACCCATGTAATGAATATCATATGGAAAGAAGGCATAAAAACCTTCACAAAAATGACCAAAGCTTTCCTTTGAGTTCAGTTACAGTGGTAGTGACTTAGTTTGGTAATCATCCCAACTCATAAATAAAAATAACATTCAACTGATAAAGGTTGTGCTCTTGTAATGTTGCTTTTAGAAAAATTACTGCTGTAAGTGGTACCACCAGACTAGCGCACAATCAGCAGCCTAGTGCCACACTAACCTATGGACTCATATTATGGGGTGCTGTGTTAGAACTTCGTGGAGGGTGTTTACATCTAGGCTGACCTAAATAATTCAGATGATTAATAGGTGGACATGCAAGTTCAGTATAATCACACCACACAGCTGACATCTCTGGGCGCCTGGGTTCAAAAGTTCTTCCCTCCTGTGTGTGTATGTCCAGCCGGTGACCTGAACACATCCACCCCCTCAACCCTCACCTCTACCCTTGGCTATACACACACTTGTACACACAAACACACACACACACACACACACACACACACACACACACATGTGGACACACCCCGCAAATCCCTTCTCATCCCTCCTGCTTGCATTCCCTGGCTCTTGCTCCCTAAAAGTAAAGTGCTATTCTAGGAGCAAGGTAACAATCAACATGGCCAAGATCGTTAGCCTCAGTTTTCCCCCTGGGCCAGACACAGAAAATAACTTTGCCTTTTCTCTGGCATCTGCAGATACTGGGGTAAATGAAGACATACAGCCCCCGGGTCCAGCGGCCTGCTCAAGGTAACCTCTGCTGTCAGCACACATTTACTAATGCCGCCTGTCGAGGGGAGGGGGCACTGGGAGAATAGAAAATAATATGCCACCGAGGTAATGCCCCTCGCTTGATATATTAATAAATAAATACCTCTGCCCAATCCCATTTCATTTCCATGAGTAAATTCACAAAGGAGAAATCCACCTTGAATTCTTCCATGCAATCCCAGATTTTTCCTGCAGTGGGAAGCTGCTACTGCAGGAAGCAGACACTTCCACTCATCCTAATTGCAGACTCAGGATTTTTTTCTTTTTTTATTTTTTTTTTTTTTTGGGGGGGGGGGACAAACAACAATTAAAAAATAAGATAATTGTGATAAAATTATCACATATTATGATTAATATTATTGGGCAGCATGGTGTTTTGCAAGCACATCCTCATCCGCTTCCTGGTTACATTCAGGTGTACAGATGGTCAGATCAGCCTTTAATTTCCTTGGGCTAAATTACTGAGCAGATGATATACCGTAATTCAGTATAATTCACCTAAAAGTTTAATATGTGATATTTGAACTACTTTATTTGGGTATTTAGTTTTTTGTGTTTCATACATGACAATTACAGTAATTCATCTACTTTATTTCACTTTTTAATTTGTATGTAAATCTTAAGTAAGTCCATTCTTTAAGATGCCAGGTTTACCAAGATACCAAGTTTAATAAATGTGTAGTGTTCAGAAGAACCCACCAGGGATTTCAGGAGTCAGCCTCAATTACCCTGTCAACAGTGAACTCTATTGGCATCTTTCTTCTGATCAATCTGCCTGTATTAGGAGGATCTGTGACTGAGTGTAGTGATAATCAACTGGAGCTCAGATGTGTGTCTCCAATGCACAATGTACTGTACTTGTACTGTACTGCATTAATGCAGTTAATTTTCAGCAGACCTTAAACATTGTTTACACACATAACAAGCTAATTTACCTTGAGGTTCCACTTGATGTACATTTGTGGGTTCATGCGAACCTCAGCTCAAAATGTACTGTATGGAGTCTAACTTGGGCTTTAGCTGCTGTGGCTGTGGATTTACAGTGAGGTTATAAATGAGTTGTCATGCCTTGATGATGATGTTTTTGTTTGCACTTTGATTTGTACTGTAATTTAAAGGTCCATAGGTGTAAAGCACTCCAACAATGATTGTATAGGCATCAGACATTCTGGCATGTCTGAGACCCACAGGTTTAAATAATGGAGAGAGTGATGCCTGAATGGCATTTAGCTGCATCACTGAGAGGGCCCTGGTATTATACAGGATGCACAATGCTATTATAGCAACCGTATTAATTCCCATTCCCATTCCCATATTCCCATTGGCAGTCGGGGGGGACTGCCAATGGGAATTAGCCAATAGGCTACATTTGGGTACATCTGCCTTTGTTTTTAAATGCATAACGATGTGCACTGTCCCTCCTTACCAAATAAATAAATTGAAATTGAAATTAAATCACTTGTTATATAAAGATATAAATTGAGTTATTGAAGTGAAAATAACTATTGAGACAAGAAAACAACAAGAAACAAGAAAAAAAAAAACATTTTTAATTAATCATCACCTTCCAAAAGTTAATCTTTATAATTTTTCAGTTGTCTTTCATTCTTTGTTTTGGCATATGTAAGCACTTTATTCTCTTTCTGGCTCCCCACAGAGGCTTTACTGTCTATGGAAATGTTAATTTGATGACAAAGTGACAGTGTGTGTGTTCATTGACAATACGTCTCCTTGGGGAAGTTTACAAGAACCATCACAGTTAGATTTAACAACATTATATATTATACACAAAGGCAGCTGGAGCTGGAGGCTCTGACTGTTCACTGTATTATGAGTTTGAACTCAGTAGGATGATTAATTTCATACAATGTTACACAGTGATCATTTTATGTACATAATAGCCTGACAGGCATTTAAATTACCTTACTGTATTTTTCAGAACCATGGACAGCTACATTAACATGTCTTATCAGCGGGTTATGGTGACTGCACTGTAACCAAGCATAATTTCACTTTACTTCTAATGTGCTGCCCATATACTACAGCAGGTGATAGGCACTGAGGCGTTTTTGGTCTTGGTCAGAAAAAAAATATCCTCTTTGAGTTTTGAGCAACAAAATCCCTCCTTAAACATAATTTACACTTCCCTTTTGTAATACCACTTCATTTCCACAGTCTTCGTATTAAGCCACTCACAGTGGGAATGTGTTTATAGCCCTCTGAGGCCCAGTTTATACAGGGATGTGTTACAGGGGAAATACTCTGATTTGTGATAACTGGTGAGATTGTCATTTTAGTCCTTTGTGAGTATGCAGGGGAAAAAAACTTTCTTCAAATGCTGTATTACTTTCCAGAGGAGCTGTAGATACAGTATAAGCAACAATGCAAATTTGGCTTAGCCACCTGTGAAAATTAAGGTTGGCTGGAGTTTTTCCAATGATAATTAATTAAGGTGGATTGTAGAATGAATCTGCATTACCATAAACCTACCCCAAATACAGCTCTTTGCCAACATTGTGGTGTCTCTTCTTAAGTGGCCCCATTTCCATTCACAGAGAACTACATCCTTGACCTGGTTACTCCAGTAACCTGGTTCTGGCTGAATGCATGAAAGAATAAAGAGAGTTAGAATAACCGGGGTAAACTCATCTCCTGATCCCAAGAAACATGGGGTCTCTCATATTAAATTTGCTATGAGGCACAGACAGTGTTTATCTGTGTTTTATTGTCAGCCTCACACTCTCTCAGAATATTACGAGTGCCTAGATCAAAAAGAAAACAATATAGTAGTGGGCTTCCAATCTTCCTCCATTATTAGCACTGTGCTGCCAGAATACTCATTTGTTCATTTGTATATCAGAAAGCCCTCACATCAAGTCCATGCCAACTTAAAAAGCAAACCACAATGTGGACAATAAGCAGATTACTAGGACTTGGAAAATGTAGATTCTGTTGGTCCATTTTAGGATTTGTCTTCTGTCCTTATAAGACTGAAGATTTGTGATCTGTCTCTGTCTCATAATTACTTTTGTGACAGGGTCAGGCTAAACGTAGTGTGTGACCTTGAGAAGAAGACATGGGGCAATCTTCTACTTACAAATGAAACATTGAATTCATTAGTGGAAAAGCATGAACTACACTTATTCAATTTAGGCCTAGCCTACTCAGGGACCTTGAAGTTACAGCCTCATATGGTCACTTGTAATAAGCAGTACTAGCTAATGGTGTTAGCTTACGGCGGACTTACAGTGTTTTGCTGTATAACTTACATTGATCTGCCGACATCTGTGCTGCCATTGTACTGATACCGCAACTCATGTGTACAAATTTATAATTATCTCTTTAAAGGGACAGTATGGGACTTTGGGTTTTTATTGACAAAAATCAAATATCGCTTTCATAAATACGTATTTCATTGAAGTGGAATCGCGCCCACATGCAAACGAGCGCTTTCTCGTACCTTAGAATGAGTTGTTACAAGTCGTTACAAACATACAGGGGGGGGTTCACCGAACCTTCGCTGCCATGTTGAATCGCCATGTTTTACGTTCAGTGTCACCGTCGCCGTAGTTAACCACAAACTCGGGCCGCCGGAGCTTCTCGGCTCGGGGAGAAAGTTTTCCAAACGGCGCCTGTTAAAACTGTCACCACCGTGTGTAGGCTGGTGTGAGGAAGGACGTAGCACTGGTGTTGCCTTCAGGTGCAGTCAGACACCTGAATGACGCCGTGAGTGACGCCGTCGGCAAACCAACTGGATGTTATTTTACTCGACGAGAGAGGGACGGTAAAACGTGGGTCAGGTAAACAATACGACATCACCATGACAACATATTGTCACGCCGGTATTGTTTTGCCTCGTGCTGGCGGACCGTTTGTTTACATAGAGACTTGTTTATCCTGTTACATGCAGCGTCTGTTGTCTTTCTGACTTCTGCCCGAGTTTACGTAAACGCAACAGCAAGAATACGTGCCGACATGCAACCGCACCGCTAGATGGGGGTAAATGTCACATACTGGGGCTTTAACACAATTCTAATGAAACTTGTGATCAACGAAATTAACTTTTGAGAGTGAAAAATTATTTTTTGGACTACAGTGGGTGCTAGTTTCATTTGGAGCATTTCACGCGAGATTCACGCGTGAGGCACGGGAGAGCCAGGCGGATTTTTTGTGGAGGAGTTCACCAGAAGCTGCGTGCGCCCAAACAACCGCCAGGTGGCATCAGTGAGCAGGATAAAACGCCTCAGCAGTGAACACGAATGGGGAATGCAATATAATAGTCTTTCAATGACAACAACGGCAGCTATACTCTCACTCTCTTTTTTCGGTCCTCTGTCTCGTCAGCTCCAAACACACCCGTCTGTGTTTTTAAAATGAGCCAACTACTGTAGCTACAGTAGTGCAGCATTTCTCACTGCGCAGCATGTATGAGAGTGGAGCTGTTTGATTTCTTGTGAATGAACGGGTCTGTGTCACTTTGGGGCTGGGCGATAAAACATAGGATAGAATAACTTTCCCTTGATAGAAGACGCGGCCGATACAAAGTCGATTGGTTTCATTCATCCATGTTTTGACAGACAACACAAACAGCCAGTAATGAGACCGGTGACACCGTCAGCCATGCAGCCGGCCTGGACTGGAGGGAGTCCGGGTCAAAACCTCAAGCCCCGGTCCGAGTTAACACGATACGCAGCTACAGTTATCAACCCAGCTTCATGCTCTGTGCCAGTTCACATCAAAGGAGGCGTGTGTTTTATTGAAAGCGAGGCTTGGTGTGCGTATGACAATCGCCATGGAACGCATCTGGACAAGGAGGGAGGGGCAGTGTGCGAAATACGCACAATACCCCCCCCCCCTCCCCGATTAACCCCTCGACTCCCCTGAAAGACTCAAAAGCAAAATCTGAGGGGGGTTTCAATCTTGTCTAAAAACAGGTTTTATTCTGCATGAATTTAGAGGCGGCCGCCGCTGAAATTGTCTGCCGCTGCGCTGGAATCTTGGTTGAAACTCAATGTACGGTTTGGAAGCTCAGTGTCGCTGTTTTCAACTCGACCGCAGCAGGAGTGCATTTGATTTCTACTTTGGGCCAGACCGCAAGATGACGTTGATGCGTGGCGTGTCCCATGTTGCTCGTGCGCCCGCGGGGGCGGGGCTCATTGGCTCCGCTCCGGTCAAACCTGGTGCTGAATGTAAACGAACCCCACCGGCGCAGAGCGTGAAGAGAGAGAGAAGCAGAGCGCAGTGTTGCCAACCTATCGATTTTCCAAACAGTCTTGGCAACTTTTTTTGTAAAAAGCGAGTAGCGACAAATCTAGCGACCTTTTCCAGAGAAATTACAAACGTTTCAGGACCCGAAAGCACGTTATTACAGCTGTTTCTAACGAGCAGCGGCGCTGCCACCGAGCACTCAATTGTCAGCCTACACAGTAGTGTCACAGAGCTTCTCCGCTGCATTCAGAGACGCACTGCTCCACAACATAAACACATGGGGTCTCAATTGGAAATATTTGAAGGGAGAAATTACAAAGGGGACAATAGCTGCCTGCAAACTAGCCTACAATATTTCGAAAACTAAATCACATGAGCAAAGCCTCACAGAAACGGGGCAGAGGAGGGAGAAATAGACTGCTCTTTTTGTTGTTTGACTGCGTAGATGTTTCACATCACACACTCACAATAAAACAATGCGATTGATTGAAAGCTGATAATTAGCCATGTGCTTACAAGCTGATTGGCCGAAACCAAGAACAAAGCAGCGTGAATGGCCAATCGCCATGTGTTAACAGTCGACATGTAAATCAGATGTTGATGGGCGTTACGAGCGCGGAGATGAATAGGTGTTAATGTGTCTCAACTCATAGGGTACTTTGCAATAGGCTACTATCTGTAACTGGTAGAAAAACAGCCAGCTGGAGGAATGTGTTGCTTTACTTCACTCTTTCTCAGACAAAAGTCCTGCCCGGCTGCCCCCTCCCCCCACAGTTGCCTAGTTCAGTGGGTAGAGCAGATACCCCACACACAGATAACTGAGGATCGAAACCCGGGTGGCATAGGCTACTTGTTTACATTATAGGCTATGTTTTTAATGCGCAATTATATTCTGTATTAAATAATACAGAATTGAAATATTATCCTTCGAGTTTACATGGAAAACACATTATGTACGTCTGGGGGTCGGGAAGTGTTCTGATTGGGGGTGCACGTCTACCGGGAGAAAACAAATACATGGTGTGAAGTGAACAGAGCAGCAGCCGCGCAACAAACAACAAGCCACTCAGTAGAAGCAGAGAGTTTCTCCTCCTAACTGGATGGCCTTCCCTGGGTGTGTGAGCCTGGCCGCCCGCCGCCACTGCTCCGGCGCAGAGCGATAACATCCCGCTCTGCTCCGATGGGGACGGCGAAGCTCACTGATCGCCTTCCCCGCCTGGCCGCCCCCAGCAGCCGCTGCTCCGGTGTGGATTCTGGCAGTGAGCATTGCGTTCCCCGCCGGAGCAGCGGCAGCGGCAGCAGTCGGGGACCTGGGTCTGTGGAGCGGATTCATGAACCCTGGTTGTCCCGTTGTCCCAGCAATCGCTCTGGTCCCGACATGACTCACTCACAACTGCGGCTGTAACGTGATACCGTACATAACGTGGGCAACATGGGCCGGTGTGTCCCCCACTAATAATGTAGCGTACAGTGGTATAGACTCATGTGTTTTCATAATGTAGCCTAGTCATGAAGTGGATACAGTAAAATCACACACCCAGCCTCGCTTTCAACACACGCCTCCTTTGATGTGAACATGATGGATGAATTAAACCAATCGACTTTGTATCGGCCACTACTAGGCTACCATTAAAACAACCTGCTGCTATTAGCTGAAACAAAGTCACAGTCCAGATAAAAAGTCCAGTCGCATCGGGTCCAGGCTGCTGGCACGGACAAAGCAGTTTAGAAACGGTTTAAACGAGCGATCGTCGGCTATGAGGTGGTTGAGAGCTTGCAGAAAATAGATAGATATATAATAGAGAACCACTGATCCTGTTGAACGTAACCACTGTGACACAATAAATAAAATCGGCATTGATGTGACTGAGCGGCGTTGCGGTCCCTCTGTCCATTCACTCTCTTGCTCTCTCGACCATAGCTGCAGCTGAATAGCCATGGTCTGGGAACAGCGCCACTCTCTCATTGCAGCTACGTTGTGGTCAAACGCGGAATTACGTAAACATCTTCTCAGTACGATGCTTCCATCTAGTGGCTACAATGTGACCTGCAGTTTCACGCACTGCGTGAATCACGGTCACCGTGAGGCAAACGTCCAAATGAAACTAGCACCCACTGTAAATGTTAAACCACTTTACCCACGTGGTTCTCACCTTCACAGACTTCATGAAATGATGCCTTCCTCCTAAATATTTGGTCACATGCTCCATTTTTCTTATGGTTTCCTTGAAACAAGGGGTGTATCAATAACCCTGTGTCCCATCTTACCCTGTTCTCCCCTATGTTTTTCGGTTTTATGATATAGCTATGTAAGATTTCATAAATGAAATTAACATACATGTATAGAGTGTAATGCACAGTGTACTACTGAGCAAGGCTATGTTGTCAAGCCAGATTTGCTGTAATTAATGGGATGTTTCACTTTTCCTCACCTCTGTTCAGACAGAATGTGAGAATTTCAGAGATGATGTGACGGTATAAAGAAAATGGAGAAATGCTAACTGGCATGAATTTTGCCGGAGTGGTGCCAACTGACACAAAGATGTCAGAGTTGATTGCAAATGTTTCGACTTGAGGAAGAAATTAGCATCAGCATTTATCTCAGGCATTTTATCTGTTTAATGAATGTGCAAGAAACAAAGAGGCAGACGCAAAGAGTTCCTGGTGACTCCCAATAACCATGATCCTTGGACTCATGTGGACCCAAAGCAGACGTCCACGCTGGACCCATCCGTGCAAAGCTCAATTTTTACAACTCCGCAGACTCACGTACTCGGTGTCACACAACAGACTGCTCAAACATCCGCGGACAGTGTGCACACAGTACGTCATGCTTTTTTTTTAAAATACCGTACCAGAGATGGAGACATTTTTGCTGTTTTCCAAAGCTGATGAGACAGTCAATAAGGCAGAGTGAGGCTAAATGGCAAATCGCAGGCAAGTCTCCCTTTTTGCCCCCACATTATTTCCCTTCTCTTGCTGTGTTTTTACTGTGTATTGCTATCTTCCTGTTCCTATCAACATTTTGTCTTTCTTCCCATCCCATACCCTACATTGTCTCCCCTCTTCTATCTTGCTCCCTCTCACCCTCCTCTCTTTCTGTCTGACAGCAGTACGGCTCCTTTGGGAGGTAATTAGGAAAAACTCAACAGAGAGACGCACACACCAGCTGCTGAAAACAAGGCTTTCAATACTTTCTCCTCTTCCTCCCCGCGTTACAAGAGCAATAGGCTGGGAGTCAGGGAAAGATGAGGATAAGGGAGGATACACAGGAACTATACTAGGACATCTTTCGGGAATCATGTCGGGAGGAAAATGCTGCTTTGGTGTACCCAAACTTTTGTGCACGGAGGCACCTGATGCGAGTTCCAAATTGCTTCCACCTGCTTGTGGCAGTCAGAGACAAAAGGTCTTTGTCAGGTCTTGTCTGGCAAATTGCAGTCCTTCAAAAGTAGCACTTGGAAGAGAAGATGACATAAAACTGAGAATGAGGCTATTCAAAGGAGATACGTGCAGTAATTTAGGTCAAAGACAAAGTTGCTTTTCATCCTTCAAGCGATTTGTTCACTTCGTTGATGCACAAGACTGCATGTCACTGGCTGCTTGCCTATTGCTCTGGAGGCTAGTAAACAAAACCATAGGATAAGTCCTCGGTAAACGCACCTGATGGTTATTTTCTTTTCAATGAACCTACCTCCTTCCCTCTGGAGTGATAGTGTTCTTCATCAAGCTGCATGATCATTCTGTGCCTGTGTCGCACACTGTGAGTGACCTAGTTCGAATATTTCACTTCAGAGAAGAAGAGCCATTTCACACCATTGTTGACCCGGAGCCAAACTTTCAGTTTTACAAGTTTTACAGGTCAAAATCAGATCTTACTGTATAATGGGGAATACTCTGTGGTTGTATCCCTGTTTATATGTCACTGTTGTTTGCCAAATCAACGATATCGATGGCACTGCTGTATGTCAAATTAACTGTCATTATGTTGTATGTCACTGTCAAACTAATTGTCTCTTTTATGTGTCACTGTGCTTTCACTGTCTATATTTTAATGTTGTTCTTTTGTGCTCCCCGTCTCCCTTTTGCCCCCTAAGAGGTCCTTCACCTCCAATGGATGAGGCCATTGCCTAAAAAATAAATCGTTTCTTAGCAATTTTTGCCTGGTTAAATAAAGGTTAATGGATTAATGAAAATTTTCCTATAAGATAGTTCAGTATGATATTGTTTAATGATAAGTTATTGCTTTCATGTCAGGAAAAGAAATGATTGTGATGTCAGAACAGTTTCAAAACAAGAGAAATTTTCATTCATAATTTTTAGTATAGCTGTTAACACAATCCATCAATCTAATCTCTCTTGGAAAAACAGACAGTGTGTGGCAGCAACAGCAGCATGTTCACGTCATGTATGACAGTGCTAACATGACAATATGTACTGTATTTATTTTGACAAGACAGCTGGAGAGAGACAGAAAATGGGGAGAGGAAGAGGGGGAATGGCACAGAATCGAACCGGGTCCAATGCCTGTTTATGGGGCCGCTGCCCTTCAAAGTGAGCTATACGACTCGGTATGACAAATTCTATTTGATGAAGCAGGCCCCACCCCCCATGATATTAAGCAGAACTGATCGTCAATGCTTTGAATTTTGTGTCAAAAATGTAGTCGCCTCATACACCGCTGCTGGCCTGTTATAAAGAGATGTAATGGTAAGCCTTATTGGGTTTAGAGTTTCAACAGGCCTGAAAATTATAGGCCGACCTGGCAAGACCTGAGGGTCACGCTGCAGCTCTGCATTAATTGTCTAACCTGAACTCAGGTCTCCTTGTACATATTTTCAGCTCAAAAATTTCAATGGTCATGAGATATTTGGATAAAAAAGAAAAACGTCTTCCTGGGATTGTTGTTTTATGAAGTCTGAGTATCTCTAAACTATTTAAGGTTTATCCTTGATTAATGTCTGAAGTGATGGACCAACTAACCAACCATCCAACCAAAAGTCCCTTTAATTTAGCTGTGACTAAAAAAAAACATCAGGCAGTTGGACAGTAGCAAGGAATAAATGATTTACTTTGTGCAATGAATCCGTTTAATCTATACAATGCGTGTAAAATCAAAGATGGCACAGAATATCCTCTCTCTCTCTCTCTCTCTCTCTCTCTCTAAGAGCTGCTCAGCTGCAGTGCACTGCTGCTGGTGATAATACAGCGCACATATAGAGGGAGTTATATGTTGCCTTAATCTGTGTGAAAGAATTTACACTGACTTTAAGCAAAAAATTAGTTCATTGCACATCACTGAGGATACAATCTTGGTAGATTTACAACTGTGGAGTGGAGTCTTCTTCCCCTTCTTCCTTTAGTTACTCAGTTTGTTTATAAAACACATCATATTCATAGGATGTAATACAGTAGCTACAGCTGCGCCACCCATCATCACTCTGCAAATGCACGTATAAAGCTGCAGCCTTAGAGGAATATGTATGCTGCATGCTACACATACAAACGTATGCAAACACTGAATGCATAAACGAGCAGAGCATTCACATTCAGAAGTTGCCCATCTCTGTGGATGAGACACTTTACTAACTTCCAAACAGTCCAAAATTCAAAGAGCAAGTTGTCTAAACAAACTTGGAAACTATACATCCTACTTTGTATTCTGAGGCCATCAAAGATGTATGGTGCATTATTGCTAATGGTTTGTTGCGACTCGCTGAAGATGGATGGATGATCATGCTGAAGCATAGTGAGGATGAATGGATGGCTTTTCTGCGGTACGGAGAGAAGGGATAGATGGTCAGAGTATACGCCACAGCATCAAGTAAAGGGCTGAGGATGGATGACTCACCTTCTCTGTCTTTGTGGACTTAAGGACAACTAGGATAAACATATTTGGAAAGCTTCCAGAAGACTGGCATCCAATGCCTTTGGGCTCATATAGGCAAGTGACAACAATACTGCATTTTAAGCCAGCTTTGGAACTTGTGGCCTTCGGGTCCGAAATCAATGCTCTGTGTAGACTAAAAAAATAAATAACAAAATCACAGACATACACTCTGATGACCAAGTGGGAGGAGTATCAGAGAGAGATTAAGGATGGAAGAAAAGACAGTGAGGGAGGAGAGAGAAAGAAAAATCCTCTTTAGTCTGTTTAGCTGTTAAACTCTGAGATTAGTATAATTTATAATCAATTTGATTTGATTTTCAGTGACTTATTTTATTTAAAGGTTACACCCAGCCTTTCCAACACCCCTCCTTTCCAAAAATAGACTTCTATTCTTTGTAATAGCGGGGTTTCGTCGCACCTCTTTCTATGAGTTTCCACAAATTGCCGGACAAGTTTACCCGAGTAAGGAAAACAAATTTGATTGGTCGGGTGGGATATTCAGTGTTTGGAGTGAGACTGAGCTCGGTGTGTTTGTGTGTCTCAGGTGTTTGATTGACGGATTGTCTGATGAATTGTGAACAACTTGACGCATAATTTGTGTGCCTGCATTATCCAATGTGGAAAAAAATACCCATTCACCCAGGATTTACTCGAAAATAGAATTTTGCACAAAGTTTGGGCTACATCATCTGATAGATGAGTTATTGCACTAATGTTAAGACCCACAGTGGGCTCAAATTCAATTTTCTTTCCTGAATACCTTTAACGTATTACAGCAGGGACACTCAGACATCCAAGCAATGTCATTGCTCTCACTGCGTGCTTTGTGCAATATTATGGAAAATCCAAGAAGCAAATGATGATCAAATATAACCTTTGTGAGACTTATACAAATAAAAAATATAAAATTCACTCTGTTCAGTGACTGAACAGTTTTACCTCAACAGAAATGTCACCACAGTTTATAGCTAATGTTAAAATCATGCTGAAATGTGTGGATGGTCCTTTAATACGTGAGCACATTCAACATTCCCTCACAGTCCAGGCTGAGATCAGAGAGGGGTTTGAATGATTAATGGCAAGATGTTCATACATTTGCATTGAGTGACTGTTTGTGGTGATGCAGGCAGGCAGTGCAGCAGGTGTACTGTATAGTGCAAGCTCCTGTTTAGCAAGATGAAAGAGATAAAAGCTGCCTTCGGCCACTGTGTGGATCAATGTGACATCTCTCCAGTGGCTCCACTTACTACAGCAGCCTCTTAGATGTCTTTAATAATCCACAACTTTCTGTTTTCCACTTAAACTGTTAGAAAGAGCAGGTGGCAGCAGCATTAAACAGTCGCTGCGAGTCCTGCTCTAAGTGTTGACACAGCGGGTCACAGCAGGCTCAGCAGCAAGTCGTCTAATCACCAATCCACAAAGCCTGCAACCTTCCTGTTCAATTTGGTGATACAGCACCTCTGAGGGGGTGGTAGGAGGTGGGCTACCAGTGCAACTCAGGTGAATTTGAACGCCTCAAACTCTTACAAGGTCAGGGGAAGGAGTGAGCACCGAAGAAATAAATGACTTATATGTTTTTAAAGAGCAAATCCAGGATAAGAATTCCTCCTGTAGTGTTTATGATCTCTGCAGCGCTTACACGGCCTCTGTGCTCCAGAGCGACAGAATTACACTGTGTTCGGTGTGAATACATAGGAGCGTGGGGCTGATACACCTCTGCCGGTAGCCATTTGTGTAATATCTGCAGGGAGCCGCTTCACTGGATCTGAGCTACTGGGGGGAAAGTGCCAAATCATTAAGTTATTTAATAGTTCATTGAGTCTCTACAGTTGGGTGGTAATTAAACAACATTCAATCAATGTGAGGAGGGAGAGGCAGTGGATGACATTAAGTAGATGAGATGGTTTAACCCCTGCAAACTGCTAGGATCAACTGATTGGCAATTAATGTTCTCACCAGCTGCCACTGATGAAAGCCACTGAAGTGACTTTGAGAGCTCAAACTTTCCGACAATACAGTACTCACTTAAGTGTTTTCTGTGGGCACTCACGTCATACCTCATACTCATGGCCTTTCACAACTACAATTAAAAGTTTGTTTGTTTGTTTTTTGACTTGACAGTTTTTGTGACTTGTTGCATCTTCTTGTCTTATGCTTGGCCTCTAGCTTGTTGCTTCTTAAATCCTCTGAGCATGTGCTTTTCTTCTAGCTGTAAAACTCAAGTAATGGTTTACATTTAGACCTGCTCTACCTCCTGAGCCACTGCCGCCTCAAGCTGAAACTATACTGGTACTTACCTTTGTCAGCATGGTCACTATGATAACGGTGGGTTGGTTGGGGTTTGGCTCTAAAAGTACTTACAGTAGGTTAGTTTCAAGAAACGAGGGTATGATATACTTCATGAACATTACGCGACCATTTTTGTCATGATGACAATATTAACTTCTGATTTCACATGGGTATCAAACAACATGATGTCTTCCTAACATGGTTTATGTATCTTTATACTACTTTCCCTTTTCTCCTGTCACAAGTTCACTTGGTGTCGCCTATAGCAACAAAACCTAACTACATGTCATAAGAACCTGTTATACCGACGACCTGTGGCCTTGTTTTTTTACAGGAATCCAGCCTTAATGTGGAATTGTGGCTCAACATGTAATACTATTGATGCACAAGTTTGCACAAATAGTCAATGTACTGGTTTGTCTTCCAAGCCATCTGGTGCTTACATATTTTTATGTTTCTGTAGTTCTTATTTCATAGTCAAGGTTGACTCAGACTGAGATCTTGAGACGTCTTATTTCATCATGATCAAATCTTGTGTAATGATTGGCTGATCACAGCTGGTGCCCAGTTAATAAGAGCGTCCACAGTACAGCATGTGTACATTTCTCACATACCATAAAAACAATGGAGATGTTTTTAAGCCATGATCTGAGAGGTTTTCAGACTGAGCCGTCGATCACCCTCTGAACCTACAGTAACTGTTGGAGCCATGCAGGCACAGTGTAATTATCATGCAGTAGGAGACGGTGGGAGACATAAAGGATTCAGAGCACAGGGTTCGATCCTCAGAAGGGCAGCGGCTGTATTGATCATAAACAGGGCAGTCCCATGAAAACAGCAGAAAGGTCAAGCCGGCGGGACACTGTCTGCAAAATATGAAAATCTCCAACTTATCTGTGATTATAATCACAGCGTGCCACCTCATCTGTTGCCTGCAGGCAATTAGCATCTGGATGGGAATATGTCAGACGGAGCAAATTAATTTCATAATGAAACATGATACGCAGTGAAATAATTGCTCTCAGAGACATGCAGTCAAGTGACAGAAAAAAATGTCACTCTTACACACAAGATACACTTGTGTATCTTGTTTGGGTATTTACTGCACAGTCATTAAAGGCACGCTGTCAGGAGAGGCGAGCTGGGCAAATGTTCGGGGGCTGCCGATGGGCCCTCATAATGGCAGATTTTTGCAATGACAACTAAACCCCAGTGACAAACTCAGCGCTGCCGGCAGAATCACACCCCATCACACACAATTGTTAGTTTATACACAGGGACCATTTTACTCGCAGTCACTCACAGACAATGATTAGATGTTGAAATTAAAAACAAAAAATGGAGCAAACATGACTGAGGTGTTGAGATCAGAGGTCCCAAACATGGAGAAACAATAATGAACAAGAGAAACTGACCTGACTTATCAAAATAATAGTTAAATAAATACATTTGTGAAAAGGCCAGAACATTTCAGGGTTATAGAGTCATTCAGTTTCAACTTGGTGTTTACGGGCCATCTGTAGCATCTACTGACAGAACATGTGAGGAACATCTGCAATTTAGAGCACAGCTGCCATTCTGCACATGAGGTGTTTAAAGGGATAGTTCAACATTTTGGCAAATTGGCCCATTGCCATAATCGCTATAGTCATAGCAGTAGGTTCGTTACCTTTAATTGTAGGTGTAAGCTATTTTCAGTACGGCGGAGCGGAGCTGCACGCTGCTCAGAGCTATTCTATGGAGGGTAAGGGAATTTCTTGGTTTTCCTCATCAAACTCATCAAATACACAACCCAGCAACTCAAAAGCGCTGTTGTGGATACGTTGTGAGCTGCAGAACCACCACGCTATGAGATAATGACGGAACGATACGAAACGGAGCCGTTTTCGAGGTAAATACAGGGTAAATGCGGAGACTGCTTGCTGAAAAACTGTCCCTGAACGCAACGCGCATCAGCGGTTTTGCATGAATTCCCTTACCCTCCATAGAATAGCTCTGAGCAGCGTGCAGCTCCGCTCCGCCGTACTGAAAATAGCTTACACCTACAATTAAAGGTAACGAACCTACTGCTATGACTATAGCGATTATGGCAATGGGCCAATTTGCCAAAATGTTGAACTATCCCTTTAAGAACCATCGATACAAAATTGTAGCATATCTGACAGTCTGTACATGAGCTGTAAGGAAAATTGTTAAGTTATACAGTACAGCAGCATGGCTGGCAGTCTAAAAAGGGTTGTGTTTAGGAAACATCTGCAATTTGTAGCATGGCTGACAGCCTTCATATGATGTGTTTAGGGATCATCTACAATTTATAGCATAGCCGGCAGTCTGGTGTTTTAGGAACATTTGTGATTTGTAGCATATCTGACAGTCCACATATGAGGTGAGGGCACATCTGCAAATTGAAGCTACAGCAAACAATCAGGTTTACATTCTACTGTACCTCTCTCAACAGACCCTTACAGTACACCTGTGCCCCCTCAGGGCCAGTGAGTGTGTGACCACCACTGATTGTCATCTATGTAACACCTTTAAAACAATACTGATCATAAAACCTCTAAATTCTCTGATTTCTTGACTTCTGTAGCTTTTGCATTGTCACATGACATACTCTTCCTCCCCCCTCTTCCACTCTATTCCTTCCATCGTCTTAATTGCTGACACACACATGCAATGTTATAAATATGTTGCATCAATAAGTTCAGTTTGCTTAATTCCATCATCCCCCAGTGGCTGTGTTTCTCATCAGGAGCAAATGTTACAATGAACAGAGCTGACATAAAAGCTCTCAGCTCATAGCAAAGTGGAATTTTTCTACTCCGATCTGTAAAATATTAACACCACGACCTGCTTTGATCTTGTTTAACCCATCCAGTTGAAACAAGGGTTAAATGTGTTAAAAAGAAAGATAGCCGGCCAGCGCACGTTGTTGTTGATTTGAAACATCGAGATAGCCGGCCAGCGCACGTTGTTGTTGATTTGAAACATCGATCCTTTCAAGGGTGCATGAACAATCCTGCAAAACATGCAGTGCATTTATGTCTTTTACTTGCTTGACGATCTATTTTCAGCTCATGGAATAAACAGGTGACACCATGCGATGCAGGCAGATCTGCTGTCCTAACCTGTCTGCTTAAATACAGACAGAGAAGATTAAATAATGAAGTAAGAGACATGTATAACTTGTGTTCTGTAAAAACTCTTAAGTCGAATTCAAGACTGAGTTTTACTCTCACTGTCACTCCTGCCTCTTTGATCTTCTTCTGCCTGGTTGAAAGGGAACTCAGCCAGAGAGAAAGAAGTCATCTTCTATCAGCTGAAAAAAAACAAGTCACAGATGGCGGACAGTCACTCTAGCCAGAGCTCTCTCTCCGTCAGCCCCATTCTCTCCCCTGCTCCCTTCATTGTTAGTTGGACTCCTGACCCGCTGGTCCAGCCATTCAGAGCCAGTGGGCTGAGAGGAGGTAATCAAGGTCTTGTGTGAAGGGAAGGGACAGCAGAGCGATGAGGAAAGGAAGCCGCACCTCGGAGATAGATGGGAAAAGGCGGATCTTGGCAATCGTAAAGTCAATCTGTGTTCGCTCAAAGGGAGAGAATGAAGTGGTGGAGGGAGGGGGAGGAAGAGGAAGGGTAGGGTGGTTGTGGTGGCAGGGCAGCACTTTAGCGAGAGAAGCCCCCCCCCTGCCTGCTTCTCCTACCACTGCTCAACTCTCTTAATAAACATTTAACATTTACAGGGAGAAAAATGAATACCCACAGTAGGCGACTTCCCTTAGTTCCCATGAGCTGCTGCTAACTGCTACCAACATGTCTGACTGTGTGTGTGTGTGTGTGTGCGTGTGTGTGTGTGTGTGTGTGTGTGTGTGTGTGTGTGTGTGTGTGTGTGTGTGTGTGTGTGTGTGTGTGTGTGTGTGTGTGTGTGTGCGTGTGTGTGTGTGTGTGTGTGTGTGTGTGTGTGTGTGTGTGTGTGTGGGCAACATGGAAATGTCAGCCTGACAGCCTCCTGTCTAAATTACACACATTACAGATGTATCACGGAATATTTACTCTCATCATTTATGAGCCAAATAAAAAAAATATTATGTCTTCTTTTTTTATTTTGGAATTTTAAAAAAAAGAAAGGAAACATAACATCACGCAGCCTCTCCCCTCGGGCGTCAACTGGCATTTCTATACCTCTCACCACGGTGAACCAAGCACTGTTCATTTCTTAGTTGTTGTCGCTGCCTGAGGATGAAGGTGTCATTACATGTTTATAACTCTAGACCAGGAAAATGTTCAGCTTCCAACCCAACACTAGTTGATGTGCAGTTCATCAGCTCCTTCATACAACATCAAATGTTGCCATGGACATTCAGACTTAATGAAATAACTGACAGACATTAAAAATGGACTTAAAAATTTCCCTGTGATGTGTAACATCAGGTTTATAATACACTATGACCACGTGTAATACTGAAACCTCTCCTTCAGTGTTGTGTCATATTACAATGTTTATTTGCAGTTTTTCAGCTCGTACACTTTGTATTTTTTTTATTTCTTTTTTTTTTTTTTTACCTTTATGGGAAGATATCCATTCTATTTATATCTCATACATTGGCAAATTGTATCTGACAGTATTAAGTATATGTGGTGTATTGGATATTTTTTGCATTTTAGCATGATTTAATTTCACTAACGTCAAAAGTTGGACATCTGTTTTACTGTTATACGAGCTGGAAACAAGACAACCTGAAGCAACATATTATCTAACAGATGCAGTATTTACCGTAGCCTGTATGTATTTTTTAAATCCTTGTTTTGACTCTTTTTTACCTTTTCCTTGGCCTCCAGGCCAAAAAGTCTAGTGGTGTATAAGGAATATTACAGACATGAGCTTTTTTTTTTCCTTTCCTCTTATGACTTCTAACCCCGGTGATCCTCCTCTAACTCCTCCGGGTTACCTGACTCATTTTGCGCAGTGACATCAGTGAACATAAAAAATATATATATTCATTGTGTGTATAATGATTCTTACCTCTGTTTTTGTTTTGTTTTGTTTTGTTTCTTTGCGCGGGATCGAGTTGCAGTATTGACAGTAAAGATTTAGCTTTTTGAATGATGTGATGTGGAAACAGCAGGCACAGTGACGAACATTATCATTTATAAATAGAAGCGTATTTGTTATTGGCAGCTCCACACTGAAGATATCACCTTTCATTTCAAGTGGTGCACGTCGACATCACCTGCACTCACTGACAAGGTTCATACCTGCATCACTCCTGATTGTTACTAGTCATTCAGAACAGTTCAGATCACTTGTCGGGCTCAGAGTGAGGTCACATTCCTGAGAGCACTATTGAATGTCTCAAACGGGCTGTTTGACTTTGCTTTCAATGACCAGCTATGTAGAAGAGGTTGAAGATGAAGAGGTACAGTCACAGCGTTTCTCACGCCAATAACGGAGAAAAAGCAGAGATGCAGAGATGAATGCACGGAACGATACTGCGTTGGTTGAGCCAAAAGTCGAAGAATCTATTTGAGGCGGACGTAATTCATTTGTGACGGGCCGCCACAAATAAATGAATGTGTGGGAAACGCTGGTCATGTTCAGTAACATCCAGGCCAAACATTGCACAAAGCTGAGTTAGCACATCCCCCAGTTAAATGGCTGTTAAACAATATGCAGAACTGATTTAATTTCACCTTTTCATTGTTTTGGGTGTTGCTGTATCCAGTTGTTCAAAACTGGTCATTGGTCCCTATTTTCAGTGAACTTTAGGAGTTTGATGTTGTCTTCACTTTGTTACAATGGGGCAAGTGTCATAGTATTGAAATGGTTTTAAAACAGTAATTTTTGACATTGACCTTTCTATCATCATTAAAACTATTACAATTTTTTTTTATCTCAAAATTTGGCCATGTTTTTATGTAAACGAGCTCTAAGGAAGGTGTAAATATTTCAAGGTGATTGGTTGGAGTATGCATTTATGCATTCATATTTTATTTTATTGGCTTGTTGATACATTTATGTGTTCATGGATGTCGGGATTCCTACATCCATTTATTTCTACAGACATCTAAGTCAGTGATTGCTCCAGCAGCGTCAACCTCGTTCTCAGCCAAGAACTGAGGCACCTTCAGACATGAAGCGCTGCCAAACAGGAGGGTCGGGCAGCAGCTGGGACGTGTTCACTGTCAGCTACTATTACCAGCCACACACACACACACACACACACCTACATGCACACACGCACGCACACGCATACACACACACAGGAGAGAGAGAGAGAGAGAGAGAGAGAGAGAGAGAGAGAGATTTCCTCTTGCTTAATTACATTGAAGTGACTGTATATATCAACTCCCAGAAAAGATGGCTGCGGCAAACTTCATTGCCATGTATATCACTGTTTCTTATGTGGCATTTTTGTATGTGGTGGAGTATTTGTGCGTGCGTGTGTGTGTGAAAATACCAGAAAGATAGAATACCCCAGCTCAACAGCGCAAGTAGTGTGTGATAAAGCTATTCTATCAGGCAGCGAGTCGGCGGTTATTGCATCCGTTCCGCATCTGTGAGCTCTCTCCTTAAACTCAGCAAAGGAGCTCTTGGAGAGGCCCATTTGCACAGAATTGAATCACTCTTTGGAACAGAGAGTGGCCTGGCCCGACAGACAGGAGGATAAAAAAAAAAAAAAAATCCCAAGTTGTTTCATTTCAGTTGGGAACTTGTGCTCATACTGTCTGACTGGATCATATACAGGTAGCGTTTGAGAGGCTGCCGTGGAGACAGAGAAACAGGAGAGCTCATGAATGTTTAATCAACATTTTCAACGTGCAGTCAAAACAAGCCTTTCTGTTCCTCGAGTCGATATCCAGTGCGGATGTGTGGAGGCTGATCTATGTTTAGCCATGCAAATATGGGGATTAAAACTTCAGGCTAGGCTGGAGAGCGGAGCAGCACTCGCTGCTAAATTAGTCATTCCCAGAGAAACGCATTCCCAGGCACACGTGTACGCGCGCATTGACAAGCGCTGCTCCGACCGAGTCCCAATTTCTCCTTTGCTGGTCTCTGACAGAATGTAATGTAAAATCACTTCAACAAAATGTTTGATGTCAAGAATAAACTGCGAATCCACTGACTTGCCATGTTTGGATGACAAGCCGCCCAGCAGGCAGAGTGATGGCCTGTGGATCTGACAAACATCCGCCGTCCCCAAGACATTGCTCATCCGCTACAGCATCAATCAGCCTCAGGCACCAAAACTGCCCCCCCCCCCAAAAAAAGCACATTTGGGTCTGTCGCTGATGTGTTTCCCTTAAAGGTGAGTCATTTGTTCCACACCCAGACACTCTCTAATTGGATTGTAAATCTTTGGTGACGATTAATCATACGACCTGCTTCAGAGGTGCTAATGAGGAGCTATTTTAGCGGGATTACATCACCACAAATCACCTCTGGCAACTCCAGGCTCTGGGTTTTGACCTGTTTTGGAGCCTTCTTTTTATCCAGTTTGTGGAGGAATTAAATTGTCATTTGTTTGTTGGAGAAATGGCGAAAGTCCTTATTCCAGAATCTGTTCTCCCCTCTCTCTTTTTGGGCCCTCTCACCCTCTGGCATCTCGCAGCTCCTCTAAGTGACAGACATTAAGTTAGTCTGTCACCCGAAAATGTTTTGCCATTTGCAGACTCAACAATGCATTACTGGGGGCGCTAAGGATGAGTGTGTTTTTTCAGCGTGGCATTTGACTATAAGCACTGTGTAATATTGTGCTGCTCTTTGTCCTTTTTTTAGCTCATTACCAGGGTTGTAAAATATCTTTCCAGTCTCAGTTGGAGGATTAAGTTCTAATCACAGACTGGGGGAAAAAACCATGGAGTTAGCATCTGTGACGTCACCTCCAGGTTTTTTTCGAAGGGACATTTTGAAGATTTGGATTTGGATTTACCAGCGGGCAGAAAATTCCAGAAAGTGTTCTGAGAAAAGAGGATGGAAGCTGCTGAGACGTGACATGAGAGGAGAGGGAGGCAGCAGCAACAGCCATCAAGCGGATTCTGACACCTGTCAATCAAGACTGTCAATCAGTCATATATGAATCAAATGATTAGTTTATTTCACAAACTGTCGGAGTTGTTTACTATTCATGATAACTTATACTGATGTGTCCAATTCTCATCATCTCATATGAATTAATTAGCACCATAACTGATGTACCATGTACTGTACCTGTAACATGTTACCATGAATACACCCTATGCTGTATGATGTTATAGAATATAGAGATACAGCCATCGTAGAATTTCTGTATGAATGTAACACATGAATTGAATATGCACCATTTTCATACATCACATACATAATTGATGTATATTCAATTTAACCAAACCAACATACATATTTTACACATTCACATTCTATACTGACAAGCAATGGGATGAATATACAGTATGTGACATTTACATAAATAATGATGGGGTAGACATAAATGTCATTATGTGAAATTGTTCCACCTCTGAAGTAACTTTTACTACACTATAAATGAACTTTTACATGTGTGCTTATTTTATATGCACATATACAATGTGCTGTATGGAAATTCAATATATGTACATGTACACCTATGGGAAAGTACAGGTTGTAGGAAAACTGATGCTGCTTACATTTCATTTTTATGTATTTGTTTCATCAAACATTAATACAGAATGCACATTCACTTTCAATAGGTTGATTAACATATTTAAAACACTTTTACAGTTTAAGTCTGACAGCATCAGAGTCTATTTGTATTTTGTTTTCCTACCCTCCACACTGACCCCATCACTATTGGCGCTTTTCCACTGGCCCTATCCCGTCCCCGCTGAGGAGTTACTAGAGAACCCAGCTGTAATGGAAACACAACCAAGCTGAGCCGAGCCAAGCCGTGCCAGTGGAAAAGCGCTATATGACTCCTATGATTGGATTGGATTTTTGCCAGCAGGTTGACATAGGAGGACAACCCTCTCAGAAATAAAGGCATTTTAGGAATGTGCACTGAAACACCTTGGTTTGGGTCACAGATAAACACTGTGATAGGTTGGGATAAAATAACTACATGGTTAAAGGTTGAGGGACCTTTGTCGTCATGGTACAGCATCCACTTGATTACGGGATGATCGGGCTGAAATAAGCAAACACTGACATTTGGAGGCAGGAAACAAACTGTCTGTCATGTTAGTTTTCAGTGTTTAACGTCATCATGATCCATCCATCACAGCCAGATGAAACCAGGGCAGCTGACAAAGGAAGGCCCAACGCTGCTTATTAGATTTCATAAAGCAGCTTCTAAACTTTTCTGTGTGTATGACACTATTTTAAATAAGACTATAACTCTTGTTCAGTCTTTACTTTCTCTGCCTACAAGGAACAGTTTGAATAGATTTTATGTTTTGCCCTTGTGCCTGTGAATTTGTCCTTGTCGAGGAAGAAACACAAAAAGCAGCAATTCAGTGAGTCTGTGTGTACTGTATGTTGCATGATCAGATTGTAGCAGGATCTGAGGACAGGATCTGTCTGTTGATTAGACGTTGGTTTCTCAAGAAGATCCTCAGGATCTAGGTCCTGTGGATTTAGCAGCTGAGGTGGATTGAATGTTGCTCACTCTTATTTGTCTTGTGTTGTGATGTGAGGCCAGGCAACACACACAGTTCATTTCCATTTATGCCATGAAGCAGGCAAAGTGGCAATTTTTTTCAGCACAAATGGAAGATAGAAGAGCTGCCGATTTCATTCAAGAAGCAGCAGGGTTCATGTGATCTTCACATCAACATTTTCCACATCTGGATAGTGAAATCACCTCCATCATGGCCTACAGCAGGCAGTCTCCAACCTCTCGACGGTGATCTACTGGTAGATCTGTAAAAGTTTCCCAGTAGATCTGGAGAGCAATAGAAGATAACTAGAAAATTTCCTCTTGGGAAATTTTGAAAGGGCACCGGAGGCTACTGCCGTTCTAACCATCTCTGTCAACGTGGGAATCAAACCCACGTTCTTAAGGTCAAGACAGAGCTGATCAGACACATGATCATCTTTCTATAAGCACTGATATGGAGGAGCTGGAATCACATTAGGTTAACTGTGTTAGAGTGAGAGAGATGAGTGCGCGCTTACGCGCGCATTTGATGTGTTTGTGTGTCTTTAACTGTAATCACAGGAAGTTACCTGTGTGTGTTAGAGTGTGGGAGAGGAGCGCATTTGTATGTTACCTGTGTGTTTTTAATGTGTGTGTGTGTCTATAACTGTAATGACATTTAGCTGGTTCTAGAGTCTGTGTGTGTGACTGAGCTGCATCCTGTATCAGTCTGATTTAGCTGTGTGTCTGTGTTTACAAACATCTTAACGAGCTCCAGGTGGATTGTTTATGGAGTTAACGACCCTGGCCTGAGGATCAGAGGTTACCATGACAACTTGAGCTGGTTGCCCATGACGATAGGGGCCACCAGGCTGAGGCAGACAGAAACGTAGAGAAAAAGACCGATTTTCTGCCTCTGCACTGGTCTCGCATTTAGGCTTATTCTGACAAAACGGTAGCTCCTATCAGAACAAGACACGGATCAACGGTGCCCTAAGGCCTTCCTGAAAATTTTGGTACGATTTGGTGTTTCTACTGTAAATATTTTGGCGACACGGGCAGTTTTAAAACATCGGTCCGTTCTGCTCCTCTCAGAAAATATTTGTATTGGAGTCAATGAGGCAAAGAGACAGACATGGCCACACTCAGAGGCTGCTAATTCAAATTCTGTAAGTCTCTCTGATATTTTGAACACACTGTGGGAGACAGAACAAGTTTGTCTACAAAACTGTGAAAAAATTATGTGTGTACAGTGTAAATTGTGTCCAAGAGGAGTTTGGAAAGAGAAAGATTCAGGAGTTATTCAGGGCTTTCCCCCACTCTAGCTGATGACATCACGCACTCTAGCACGAACATTCCGTGCAATACACACCCATTATAATCTCATAATTTCTCCAAAAATGATCATGGTCATTGATCAGGGATTGATCAAAAACTATTCAACCTATCAAAACGTGGAGTAATACACCAATACACAAGACTTGTGTCTACTATTTAAAGTTTAAACGGAGTCTCTAGGTGAAAGTATGCCTGAGCAGTAGACAACAGTTGGCAGTATGAAAAATCCGATGATTTGTTCGTTTTTTGACCTTCTCCCATGCATTCTCTATGGGAAATTTTTCGCAGTTTTTTTCGCAAATTTTTTTCGCAAATTTTTCGCAGTCCTGCAACTCTTCGAGTTGCAGGACTAGTAGTCGACAGAAAATTGTCCGGAAGATGAAGGAGAATAAGAAGAAAAAATCCACAGAATAACTATAGTGCCCGGCTTCGCCGGGCACTCGTCCCTACAGCTATTTCATAGCTGTTGGGTCGAGTGCCCTGGCGATGGCCGGTGCCCTAATTATACACAGACTTTTTTGTACAGTATGTGACAAAAAAAACAGTTTGTAACATGCTGAAAAATGCTAAATGTGATCATGAGCAGTAACCTTACAACTTCAGTGAAGAATCAGAACAGTCAAGAATGGCACTTAAATACGATTTGCTCACTGCAGATGGGAAGAATTCTGATTTCCTCATAAAAATGCAAAATAGGCCACATGACTTCATTTTCTTCAGGAATGAAATGCAATATTTAGTTAGAATTGAGAGTGTGATGTGTTGTGAATTTGTGACAGTTCATTAATTCCTTTCACTGCTGGACTTCCGCTCATCATGTATACAAGGTTAGCCCAAAAAAGGGCTGAGGCCTCAGGCTAGAGATACAGTTTGGTCGGTGATCACTGCTGTACAGTGTCATGAGAGGCAGCTCGTGGAGGAGGAGAGCTCTGTGGTTCTTTGCGCCCTACCCTCCCCACGCGGGACAACTGAGGGGCTAATCAGCTTCGACTGCGCTGTCTTGACTCAGCGGTGGCAGAGTCTGTGACAGGTGTAGGTTTGCAGCAGGGATTAATCTCAACACGCTGAAGTATCTCACTGGCAGCTGTTGGCATGTGCAGTCCAGCACATTGATTGTGCCTGTCTGTGTAGGCAGGGCCGGATAATTCTATTTAATGTATGAGGAGTAAACGGTGGGGTGGGTTTGGGTGTGGGTGGGGGGTTACGGCTTGTCACAGTCAGTATGGACCAATCCAAGCAGGCTCATGCTAATGTGGCCTGGCAGGCCTCCCAGAGGACAGAGCCGGGCTTTAGGGAGCACAGTGGAGGACTCATTCTGCCTATGCCGATCCGTCAAACAGGAGAGGAGAACTGTATCTCCAGGTGATTCCAAAAACACCCAGACAGCGTGAGAGGAAGAGCACGGGCGAGACGGACAGGAAACGACAACCCAGAGACTGACAGAGAGAGAGAGAGAGAGAGAGAGAGAGAGAGAGAGAGTTAAAGGAATAGTTCACCCCAGAATGAAATTTCACTCATTATTTACCTCACTTCGACTAAGGGCTGGGAGCTGTTTCAGAGTCCTCCGTGGCTTCTCTGAGTTACAGGAGGTCTCGGCGTAGCAGTGCATGTCCATGTAACGGTTGCAAATGGACACCGGTGGTCTTCGTCACAAAAAGACACACCAAAGAACATCCAAATACCTCCATGCTGCTCGTATGTAATGTCCGTCTTGTATTGAAGCCCCAAAATGCAAAATTGCGCCGAAAAAAATTAAATAAGTCCATATTCCAAGCTTGTTTGCAGCGGAAGCTCCTCTTCCTGGTCCGTCCAAGTCTTGCGAGATTTGCGTCAGTGTCAGTTAATGGCAATGGCACTGATGCAAATCTAGGTATTTGGATGTTTTTTGGTGTGTTTTTTTGTGTCGAAGACCGCTGGTGTCCATTTGCCACCATTACATGGACATGCACTGCTACGCCAAGACCCCCTGTAACTCAGAGAAGCCACGGACGACTCAGAAACTTCTCTCAGCCCTTAGTCGACGTGAGGGTGAGTAGATAATGAGTGAAATTTCATTCTGGTGTGAAATATTCTTTTAGCTCTGATCTGAGGATGGGTTGTTAAATGGAAAAACACTAACCGCCGGCTGCTTGGGAAAATTAACATTTATTGTCTCATCAATGCAATCAGCTGTGTGTGTAGGTGTGTGTGTGTGTGTGTGTGTGTGTGTGTGTGTGTGTGTGTGTGTGTGTGTGTGTGTGTGTGTGTGTGTGTGTGTGTGTGTGTGTGTGTGTGTGTGTGTGTGTGTGTGTGTTTTAGTACCTGGCTCCATTTGTTTGTTTGTTCCAGTGTCAGACACCACTGATTGCATTTTACTAAAACCTGGGGAAATGATGAATCCCCCCACCCTCCTCTCCCGCCAACGCCAGTTCCAACATCACAGGAATGATAAAATGTGAAATAAAGTAAAAGTGATTCATACTGAGAAGGAAGTTACTGCTGACTTGAAAGTGTGCTATATGAAACATCAGTTCTTCATAGCTTTGAAGTTGGTGTTGTTGTTGATGGCAACACATCCTCTGGTTGTTGAGGTATTTCAGTTTGGATCAGTGGTGGATGGGGATGTACAGATGCCATTATCTGTACCTATATGTGTTGAACCCAGGAGAGTCAGGGTGCGGCCTGTATTTAAAGTAAGCAGGTTTCTATTTGAAGATTAACCTAACCCTTATTTTGCAACAATTATTGTTTCTGGATGGGAATTGATATGAAATTACAAAGGAATAATAAATTAAAGGAAACAATTCTAGGTCTGGCAATGTGAATCTTCAAAGCATCAAATTTGTGTGCTATTTTCATATCAATGAGATATATGATGATGTATAGGTTGTGCAAATATGGAATGGATGAAAGATGCTTAACAAATGAAGCACATGAGTAATAAAAGAAATATGGCTGTGACAAGGTGCAGGTCATGCCAGTGGCTTCTTCTTGTGAGCGACTGCAAAGTGAAGAAAGGTTGTAACTTTGGACGAATGTTAAACAGGATTCTTAAGCCAGCCTGCAAAAAAAAAGAGTGGAGAGAATAATAAACAGGCTCTGTGCTCACAATGCTTTAATCAATGCTATTATTAATGGTTGACTGCTCTGGATGGGAAGAAAAGCCAGCTGAGAAGACATTTCACACCTTAATCAGGTAGAAAAATAGCTATTGCAGCACTTATGGCTCCCCCTGCAAATGTGTCACTGCTCATTTTGGAGCGTTTTATTCAGACAGACCGCTGTGCCACACTCGTTTCTGTCAGTGAAGGAGGGAACTGTGCTGTGAAGTACCATTATATTGTAATATCATATCATCAAACAGCAGATTTTCCACTGTCAGTCAAATGTTTACATTTTTGTTTGTTTAAAACTTTCTGATCATGGTTTTGAGTGCTTGACATCACAAGTCACAGAAGTCCTGACAAGGCTCAGTTTCTGAATACAGACTTTGTGCAGAGGCTTTTATACTTTAACATTATTAATGAAGAACCTAGAGTTGCTTTATCCTCACGCATGGACATCTACTTTTAAACTGTATGGAGCTTTGAACATCTATCTATACAATGTATATGGAGCCTTACCACATTCAAAACAATGCAAATCATTTGGCATTCATGTAAGGATAAGGAAGATTATATACTGTACACTAGAGTTCACTGGAGTCTCATAAGGATTTGAGTCATGTACCATAGATATTTGATTGAGAATGTTTTGTCATGACATCGTAACAATATCCTCTGTCCTTATACCCTCACATCGACTGAGGAAAAACTCCATGGAAAACCCTTTTAACAGGGAAAAATTGGAGAAACCTCAGGGTGAGCAACAGAGGAGGGATCCCTCACCCAGGACGGACAGACGTGCAATAGATGTGCAAAGTGTTTTGATAACTCTGAAAGTTCTCCAAATCCTTCCTTGGCATGTCAGTGAGTAGAAAATTGGTGATTATTGATTTTGGGTGACGTATCCCTTTAGTGAAAACATTCTTTGCAAATGCTTTCACTTTCGTCCGTCTTGCGCCGATACAAGAATTTCACCGTGCTCGTGCCCATGGGTAATGTAGTGTGAAAACACTTCCGCTTTCAGAAAGTCCTCGTAGTCACTTTAAATGATGAAATAAGTCTTCTTGTGTGAAATGTCAGTGAATGGGAGCGAAGTAAAATGATGTCTGTGTATTTTCAGCCATTTTCTCTTTCAAAAAAAATGATCGCATAATGATTCATCACTAGTGTGCTACTGTACATTATGAATCTTGAGATAAGTCAGACTGTGGATCCAACAGGTGAACTGTTGCTCTCTTCAAATGCATCGATCAAAGTCTGTAGCACTGATCAAATTGGTCTGATTCTTTAACTGTATGATTATTTGCTGATTAAAATGATTTAATTCAAACAAATGCACAAAGCTTGGATTCATATTCAAATCTTTTATTTTGTGCTGTTTGCCCTGATCACTCTCCCTCACCCGGACTCACTCCAACAAACTCCCTATAGCACAAAGCCCATGTTGTTTTACATTTTATTAATAGCAACATCAGAGTACTAAATGTACAGAGGACGAATCCAATGAGAATCGCATTTACAGTGCTTGCAAATACAGAGCTTAGTAGTACAAGAGTAACCAAATCAAAGTCACCTGGAAATCGAAACGTTTACCAATAACTACAAAAGGAAGAGATGTGGTTCATAAGACACAAATTAAAAGTTATACAACATTTAGCCGTCACAGAGACAGACTGGAGTCCCTTTTGTGGAGGTGTGTGTGTGTGTGTGTGTGTATTTGTGTAGGTGTGTGAGCACGTTTGTGTGTGTGTATGTGTGCATGTGTTTGTATATACTATAGTCATAGGTCTTATACAAAAGTTAACAGAGGTACTCATTGATATATTAAACACAAATATAAAAAGTTTCAGAGTCACAAAGTACAAACTCTTCATTTTTATGGCGACAACACAACTCGAGTCAGGTTCTTTCATGGTAGATATGAATTGTGATTGTAAGTCAGCTTCAATGAACAAACCACTGTGTGTCCCCACGTGAAACCCCCCACCCCCCCTCCCAGAAAACAGAAAACAAATCCTACACTACTTCCTCACCCCCTAAAATTGACAGTGTATGCATGATACTTAGGGATTTTTTTTATGTGATTTTATTTATTTTACCTCTTTTGATTAATTTTTGTTTTTAAGGAACAACCAGCCACAGATAATTTTCCACCCTACTCTTGGTTCTGAAGGCATCGCATGGACTCCAAAGGTCTTCCATGCAAATCACATACATGCTGCTATGGCAGATTTGGGTCACACAGCTCGTCTCCATCTTGCAGAGGGATTATGGGAGATTTGAGATGCTGCAAAGAGTTGTTTTTTTCCTCTTCTTTGTTTTTTTTTTTCAAGTCTTTGACTGTATTGATAAGCACCGACAGTGCCTTAGCTCTTGTGAATAGAAAAGTAAAAACATGACCCGAGAGGAGAGTCGGAGCCCTCCGCTTTAGATACAGTAAGCGCACAGTACGTGATTTTTCCGGGACAATGAGGAGAAGCAGAGTGAGGAGCTACAGTTTTCTGATGGCTAAAAAAATGGATTCAGTGAGATACATATCAGTAAAGATCGACTTTGTCCTTTCCTCTGAGCTTAACCTTTTTTTTATTATTATTACCAAACCAAATATATTCATCTTACTGCTGAGTTTCACTACTACTTGTTTTTCTCTTTCAAATTAATATCACAACCACATTAGCATCAGTGGCAGCTGTGAAAGATGTGTCCAGGCTGATCAAACACCCTTGCTTAAACAGGGTTGATTCATTGATTCCTCTCCATCCTCACGTAAATGCTTCCGAATGAAAGTGGAAGAGAAAACAAACCCCGGCCTTGGAGACGTTCAGTCAGCATCTCATTCAAACAACACGTATGTCAATAAGTTCCACTCTGTACGTCTGACATGCAAACAGGAATCACGGTTCCTGCAAACGAGCAAGCGAGCGGCGCCGCACATCCTTCATCCTGACAGGAAAAGCCTTCGCTGATTGATAGCTTGTTTGTGCTGAGGGGAGCGCAGGGTTTTGGCGGGTTGCTGAAGAGACGGAAAACTGGGAGCCGCAAAATATTCATTCGTTGTGAAAAAGGCATGTCAAGTCTTTGGTGCAAGACCCCTCCACCCGCCCCAGAAAACTACCCCTACCCCACTTTTGCCTTTTTCCATCTAATGTTTCCTGAATAGAATCTGACCAGGAATGATTTTCCCACCTCATAGCTCAAACACTCGTCAGCTTTTCCTGAAATATCAACTGAAAAGGCAAAGACAGCAGTAAAGGCATCTCCTCACACATCAGTTTGATTTCAGACAGAGGTAAAAGGAAGGAGGCTGACGTTCGCCGATGTTTTCTAATATACATCATCGCTGCAGGTTACATTTTTCCTTGTCTCAAGGTCCTTCACGAATGCAAAGTGTATTGCTTTTAGCAAGCAGCGCCCTGTGGCTTTTACTGAGGGCCACGAACAATGCAAACAAGCTGTTCAAGGCTAATGCAAGTAAAAGCATAGAAGCCTCTTTTTTTATCACCACAGTCTGAAACACGGAGTGGAATTCAAAATGTCAAAGTTTCTCTAAGATGAATGATGTGATTTTTGCAGAGAATCAGAAATCAGTCTCACAAAGCTGGTGTCAGCTCAGTTCAATGAACAGATTCAATGGCGTCACACCGATCTTTCACAATTATAAGTGCAGGAACTCGGCGACTACCCTCTGCAGCCTGGATTTCACTGTGAGAGCTTCAAGGATAATTCAGGTTTAGATGTTTTAATTCAGCATCAGTCCTTTCTGTCATTGTAGCTCTGAGGCTGAACTGTACTGTACATGCTCAAAACTACAGTGCTAATACTATGCAGGCTATAGTGTGATCATAGAATAGTGTTAGATAGATAGAGACCATAGTGTTGTCTATCTTGATTTATCAGTCAGATGAGTTTGTTTACATCAGATGCAGTAAGCATTTTTGTAACAGAACAGATATGCTATTAACTTTTTCAACAATCAGGAAACATGTTGTCATGGCTACACTGAGTTAAACTGTGACTTCAACTTGAACCCTGTTTTTTTTGGTAACACTTTACAACAAGGGTCCCTTAATTAACATTAGTTAGTACATTATTAAGCATTAATTAACTGTTAACAGATATATTAACAATCATTATTATGTATTACTTAGGATTAGGAAACACATTAATTAATGTAGCCTATTAGTAAGCAGTTAATTAATAATAGTAAGTAATAGTAATAGTTATCATTATGTGTGCATTACTAACACATTAGTTTATATATTAATGCTTAATAATGTACTAACTAACGTTAAGTAAGGGACCCTAGTGAATTGAAAGATTTGATCTATGTTACGTTCCTGACAGCTGCAACTGATGGCTGACTGAGGAGCTTCTTCCTCTCTGGTTTCTCAGCAGGTGTAGCTACAGATGTTTGTCTGCAGTGATGTTAACATGTGTTTAACGACTTGTAAAATAACGTTATTCATCTGATTTGATTTGGAAATGAAGGAACTGTCAAAGAAAAAAAGGTTGGAGGCTCCTGGTGTTAAGCCTGCTGCTGCTGCTAACGTGGTAAACGTCCAAATGAACCAGAATTATCCTTTAAAACTGTGTTTAGTCTAATCTTGGCTTTTTGTAACAGGCTTATTTATCAGTTCCATTAAAAAAAGAAAAAAAAGAAAACCCAGAGAAAAGCTGTGTTGGAAATTCTGAGGCTCCGTCCTTCAGAAGAAGCATTACAGGCCGACTGAGTCACTAATTACAATTAGACCATCCCATTTTGAAGGCTCTTTTAAATGCATCCTTTTGGTCTTGGATCCAATAGGTGGAGCTTCTGTTCCTCAACATATCCATATATTCAATGCACTCCAATAATGAAATCAAATAATGCCAACAGAGAGCCTGAGGACCTTAAAACATCATTTCAGCTCAGCCTTCGCCCTCTGAAGAACGCCGCCCTGAGCAGAGACACAGCTGTAGAGAACAACTTAAGTCGTCGCCCCGATCATTACATTATACTCATAATATGCAAATATTAGTTTCTGCTAGCCTTTACAGTGAAAGTGAAAAAAGTCAAACACGCTGTGGGGCAGTTGTAGCAACAATGAGAAACATGAGAAATGAATGCAACCCAGTGTAGATCAAGTTTAGTTGGTTTCTTGGCAGCTACTGTTGGCGATGGAGAGTTCATGTAGAGATGACGTTTAAGAACCGCAGGTCGTTGGTTTTCCAGCCAACCAATCAATACACAGCAGAGCCCGAGGTTCCATCACAGCTCCTCCTCCTCCTCCTCCTCCTCCTCCTCCTCCTCCTCCTCCTCCGACTGCTCAGCACCGTTTCCTTCACACATACCGTCTGGAAATCTGAACTATTGCAGCGTCTACTGAAGTATTATACTGGTTAGCTAAAGATATAATACAAGTACTGCTTGAAAGTGCAGGTAGGAAGCTTGGCACAAGGTTAGTTTTGTGTTTTGAAAGAAATACCGTAGTTACACATGTAAACAAAGACACTATCCCCGACCTAGCTGAAACCTCCCCAAAAACGGGAGAGGCCTTGAAAAATAGAACACACCTGTACACAAATAGAAGCAAATATATAGAAAATACATTTACACGTGTATAATATACAGTAACTTTTTGTAACCCTCTGACTAGTAAGATAACACTCTTCATTCAAAAAAATATATGTTATGTCAAAGAAGTAACTCCAGAGCCTGACGCGCACGTGAGGCTGGACTGGTATATCGACTGGTCATTCATGAGAGTTGGTTTTCATGTTGCGAATGGGCAAAAGCAAGAGTTTTGCACCACAGTGTTTTATCCTGGGCCTTCTTGGCACCTCCTGAATGGCTCACATCTTCTGATATAAACTGTCTCCTTGATTTTTTTTTTTTTTAAGGAAGCAAGTACGAGCCTAAAAACCACCTCCACGAATCATCGCTGGAGCTCCACTATCGACACGCAATAAAACCCCACCTCTTTTAATCTGTACATATTGCTGTCTGCAGCCAATAACATTTACAATTACAGAATTGTATTTTGTGCTTTTTTTTCTTTTTACAAACCTACAGCACAATACAAGGTAGATTCAGAGGCGGCTTCCTCGAAAGCTTCGAAGCACAGAGGTAATCCGTCTGTCAGAGCTTGAGGTTGATAATGAAATTATTGGTGCAAGAGAAGCTCTTAGGAGAGCTCCACCCTCCTCCCTGACCACGGAGGTCCCTCACCTTGACTTAAGAGATAGTTTAAACCAATTTGGCAGCGGCTGACTGGCTTATCATAATCCCCTTGCTTCAACAATACACTGATGGAGTGTTTTCGTTATTTGAAAGAACAAAATTAAAGTTTCTCCCAGGTTATATTTCATCCATTCGCTCCGCTTTCTTTGTGCACAAATTGTGATTTGTGCCCAACCCCCTGAAAGTCTCTTAATACTCTGAGGTTTGCGTGGATCTGGCTCTAGAGAGAGTCGGCTAACTCCATCAGTTAGGAGATTCCTCTCCACTTACATCCTGCATTTAAACACATGATGCCCATCGTCTTGGTCCCGAGGGTGGAACCCGTCTGCAGCAGCTCTGTCACAGCTCCATCCTGCTCAGTATCAGCTCCTAAACCCCCACACTCTTCTCACTATGATTCAGACTTTTAGGTTTCACAGATAATTTGTCAGAAGTGAACCAATCTGGGCGTCAGGAGGGGGATATTCATTTCCTATCTGTGGAGGGGATTCATTTTTCAATCTCTTTCCTATTTATGCAAATTATCACATGAATTATTTGAATGTGAAGCTCCAATTGAATCTATTCCACCCTGTTAAGTGTTGCAGCTCAGATGTGAATCACAACCAGTCATTAGAACTGATCCCAAACAGCTGCTGAGACTCGGAGCAACACGTCGTGTGCAAAGGAGCTTGACAGACCTGAGGCAGTGTGAATGTCCTGTCCAGCTCCGAGCAGCGTGTCGCCGCTGCCCCTCCATCCGCACCTCAGTTTTCTGCGGTGAAGCTTTTTGTGTGTTTTCTTATTTCCTATTATTAACTATTAACACAAATCAGTTTTCTAATATTATCTGATGAGTAGTTGGAGCAGGCATTGGTTCATCTTGCACTAGGTTCAGATTTTTCTGTTCAGGTGGGAGTGGATTTTATCAACAGTGGTGAATCCCAGATGCTGCAGACCTCGGGGCTGTGGCAGACTCTACTGTGTAAAAAAATAGACCTAACTATTCTGTTTTTAAAATGGGACCTGTAGAAACAATGTTTTAAAATCAACTTTTCAATAAAGCATATACCGTTTCTGTTTTTGTTTTTTTTATACCCCCCACCCCCCACTCGTCTTTTCTCTTCTCTAATATAATAGTGCTTCATATAAATATCATTAAGACTCTTTTGCAACACATTTCTTAGAACTATTTCAAAACATATTCAAATACACTTGTAGCATTTTTTTACTTTCACATTTCTTAAAAAAAAAATCAAAACAAAACAAAAAAAGAAAAGAAAAAAAAAAGAAAAGAAAGAATGCAGTTGGAGTCATTACAGGGTTAATATAGCGCTCTTTGTTCAGTCCATCAGTTGTAGTTGAAATGTCCTTCTATCCAGGTTGTGGCACATAGTGGCATTATTGGCACATTGTTCATAAATACAGTTCATCCTCCACCCGCAGCAGCTCCTTGGGTTCCTCTGTCCTCTGTGTCCAGTGTTTGTTTCTCGTGACGACACAGTCTTCGTCCCTCACGTCCTGTAAATATACCTATATATAATCTATATCTAAATGACTGTACGTTTCCTGGAAATATGGAGTCGGCAGCGCGACGGCTGCTCTGCTCATCATCTCTAGAAAAATAAATATCTTCACCAGTGTCCAAAGAGTGATCACACTACTTTACAAAAAGAAGCTGTTTTGTGTGTTTCTTGTTTCCAACTGGATCCTGTGGAGATGCGGAGAACAAAAACAAATAAAAATCACAATTGTCCCTCATTGTGAAGAGGAAAACAATCACTGTAACACTGTTGGGATTTTTGAAAGCCAGCCTATTTTCCACTGATTTTTAGGAGGGGAGGGAAGGGAGAGAGACTGGTATACAGCTCTGGCCTGAAAAACCTGGTGCTTTTCTCAAGCCAGATGAAAGGCAGTATTGAGAATCAGTGATTCTGCTGTTACGTCCACATACTGTAAGCCTGAGAAATACATTATGTCTGTGCAGATAATAAGGAATCTTATGTCTTTTAAGACAACAGCACAGGGAGCTGGCTGTGGACTGACTGAGACTAATGTATGTCCAGACAATGGAGAGGCACTGTCCTCTCAGTACGCTACCTGCAGGCAATCTATTCCTTTTAAAATCTGGGTCAATAGCAGACGATACACCTCCCCCCGGGCCTCTAGCAACACTGTGGGACCAGAGCATGTGCTTAACTTTCACGCTTTGAATTTCAAATGCAGGCCATTCTGGTATACATTAGCCGTGCATAGAAATGTGTCAGAAGTCAAGCGAAAGTGCTTCTATACTCTGAAATGTTCAAAACAATGTGCTGTTGGTGTAAGAATGAGAGGGGCCGTATAAATATTAATGAGAATGTTTCAGATATGAGGAGTGAAATCATTAACTCTGAGCATATAGTTTATTAATACTGATACATAATTAGTCTCTTATCTCAACGACAGACCTCTGATAATGTGCTGGAGTGGATTTCTAAGCCCTTTTTCATGGCTGCACATGAGATAGAAAGGAGCGTAATCGTGTCACAAATAACAAACATATGCCAAGTTCCCCCTCTATTCCCAAAGTGGGGCAGCATCACCACAGGGATGAAGGTGGCTACGGCTCAGATGCCGATTTGTGATGGGGGACAAAGTAGCACAGTACCCACCAAAGTGTGATTTCAGGGAGTCTCCTCCACCCACAGGAAGTGAACAAGGCCTTCAGCTCGTCAACAGGAGATCTCGAACCATTTCTCTGACACGAAGGCCACAGGAATGAGTTGTCGTTCGGTGGGGGAGGGCCTGCACAGCAACACACAACACGTTAGAACACATGCAGTTACCAAAATAATCCCACAATGATGCCTCCACTTCCTGTAAGGAGCTCCCTCCATCACTTTGGACAGAGAATTATTGTTTCAAATCGAAGGAGAATGACAAGAAATGATAGTGAAATGATAGCTGTGTGTCATTCCCCGATCTCTTCCAGTAAAGGCTAAAACAACCCAACAATTAACATTTTCAAGGGTGAAGAAACAAAAACTACCACCCGTATTCACAAAAAATATTGGTTGATATTCAAACACTAACACCTTTACATCAGCTACTTTTACAGAAGAAGAACATATAATATCAAATAACCAAACAAATAAACACACAATAAATACATGAAAACCCCTGGTGATTGTCACTCAAGATACAGACACTTTTTCTTCTGGGATTTCCTCCTCAAATTAGAACCTCCCTGACTATTTTTTTGCACATTTCCTGTTAGGTTATTATCCTATTTTTGGCCTTTTATTTGGCACAAATAATGTTCAAGGCCAAATACAATCTGTAAATTTCAATAATGTCAAATTTTGACTAGTAATGGATCAGTGTGATCCTGATGTGCAGTGTTATGAATGACCCATATTGCAGAATAGATAGTGTATATGAACTTTGGACCCTACTCCGGATGAATATTCCCGCTCTTCCTGTCACTCTCCTACAGCGTTTGGATACACAGAGCGAGTGAGACCACAGCGGCCCCTGCAGCGCCAGATGACTGTTGTTGTGATTCACTCAGACAGTAAACACTTTACCAAGCGTATTGTCACAAGTGGTAGTTTAACCTGACAACTGGTTGAGATTTCTGTATAAAACACACCTGCCTGGTGAGTGAAGAGGAGCAAGAGGGACACAACTTCATCCTCACATGGAGACACAAATTCAACACTGAGCTTTCAGTCTTCAGCTTCTTCTCTGGTGGAGGCGGCACACTAACGTACAATTTTCTCAAATACAGATCTATCCTGTCGATACGGAGATGTTGTTTATACTGTGAAGACTTCACATCTATAAACTATATCATTACACAACAACCAAAATGACTGGTGGCTTGAGCGTGCAGCGTTCAGGGAGCTCTGCATGGCATTAAACCCTCATGCTGAAACCAATTCTAGTTCAATATCATGTGTATCATCTGTTTGCATTATCATCTTATTCATTGCTTTATAATTTCACGCTCAAATTATCAGAACATTTCTACCTTTTATTAAAAAAAATCATTAGGAAGAGCAGTCTACATTGATTTAATAACACAAACTGAATTGATGAGGAGCCTCTGTTCAATAACACTTGGGTCATTAGACTCTAATGACTTGATAATACCAGTAATGACAATATCCAAGGGCCTAGGTTTGGTTTCATCACTACTGCTGCTCCAAAACAAAGGACTTTTAAATGCTTTCAAATCTGTTTATATTATGTGTATTTACATTCTAATGAAAACTATACACAGCAACAGATAAAACATTAAACGAAAGGGAATTTACTTAATACATTTTTAAAACTATATTTAAATTTATTTTATACTATGTTTTTTTTGCATAAATCATTTACAGCACTTAAAAAATATCCCATTCAGATTCATTGTGACCAAATAAAAAAGGTGAGACTAATTTGCGATTAATTACGATTAATACGGACATGCATGGGATTAAGCGCAACTAAATATTTTAACTGATTAACAGCCCTGGTAGGAACAATTCTCTCCTCCCATATTGGCAGGGACATTTCCCAAACACCCTTCTGATGTATTCTTGTGTACTGTATGTCTGTGTACCTGTTTCCATTGTAAGCAGTCTTATAGACAGGCGTCTGCTGGATCATCTCATCGGTGTAGATGGGCACAGCCGTCCGGACACACTCGTGCGAGCACTGCAGGCTGTCGTTGTAGGCAGTGAAGATGTCCACCTTGCTGGGCACCCGGGCTGGGGTGAAGTCCGTCAGGTTTTGGCAGCTCTCTTCCTGCTGGTGGATCTTGCGCTGATGGCTATTGTGTCGACCATTTCCCGACTGTGCACAGCTACAAAAACACGCACCAAAGACAAGAAACAAACATAAAATCATACCTTGTACCTCTGACAGTCTGCAGACATAACAATAAGAGGAAACATAAAGGAATCTTTCCTACCAGTTTTTAAGGACGAGTGTTGTGATCAAGGCTGCGATAACCATAATGAGAGACACAGTGATTGTAATTATCTGGTGAACTGCCAAACCTGCACAAAAACAGAAACAAACACAGGAGCAGAGAGTTACAGTCGGGCTGTGGAGGAAACACTGTTCACCTCAGCTCACTCCTCCTCAGGTGTCACAGGCTGCTCATGCAGTTAAAACGAACAGGATGACAACACAGAGCAGTTCTACTCTTCAGTAACTATTGATGACACTGTCATTCAAAATGTAAGAGTCATATAAATTATTCCATTACAGTACAGCTGACTGTAATGGATAACTGAAACCAAGTCCAGGTTTTCTTGAAGTACTAAAACTTATTATTATATCATGTCAGAAGCAAAACTCAAATGAATTAACTGTTTATTATTGTGTGTGTCATTCCTACTGTATGTCTGTTATGTCCACTAAACAACATTATAGACCTTCGCTATTGCTGAATGAATGTTGCACCAGACAATAAGAGATAGTGTTGATTTTCTAACCTTCACCCACCTCAGTGTTCTCTGTGGCGTCTTTATAGATTTTGCCCTCAGGCTTTTATTTTAACATTAGATGAGAGCAAACTATTTGATGCTGTGTATCAATGAAGTATTTGATCAAGAGCTGATGCTGACATGAGGTCTGAGTGCCCCGAAGGGGGAGACAAGTTGACAAAGGCACAAGATAACCAGAATAATCAAATCACCTACAGTATCACACATATAATATCAGATATTTATGTGCATCAAACTCAATGAGGTCAACCTATTGTACAAAAAAAAGAAAAGAAAAATATATTTCAGTATTGAAGGGTATACAGGTGATGCAACACATCGTACTGAAAGAGCCTTAAAGCTGCAGTAGGTGGGTTTTTTGCCCTGGAAGCAGTAGAACAATTAAGTTTTAATTCAACATTTAACACATATTACGCATCATCTTAAATTTACCAGGAACAGAGAGCAAACAGTATTTATTTAGAATAGTTCAGTGAACACTCAACTGAATGACAGTCAAATATTCAGTCTCTTTCTGGGTCTGTTTCTGTCGCCAACAGCTCCTGAGAAAACTGTCAGCTGATAAATGCTCCACTATGTTCACCTGCTGGTTCCTACTGTGTCTGTCTTCTGTCTGGTGCTGGGCAGGTAGAGCCAAACAGCTGTCTGATGAATCTGGAAATATAAATGTTAGACTTTGACGCCCCCAAAACCCAAATAATTCACCCAAAGAAGCTAAAGTTCTCCGTGAACCAATGCAAAGATCGAAGCTGATGCTAATTCTCTAAATAGATAGATAGATAGATAAAGCACAAGTTAGCCGTTTTCACATCACACATTCATTCACTCACTGTAAAATTGTGAAATATTGAGGTGAGTGGCTTTAAATCTCCTGGAAAGATTTGTATTTTCAATATTTATTCTATCATGCAAAACTCAGAGTCTAAACTAAGTTAAACTGAACGACAATAACCAGTAAACATCTCCAGCCAGAGCCTCTCCACAGCTCACACCTACCGACTGTCAATATTCATGACATACTAGGCTGTTTGGATCAGTCTGCACTCGTCCACTCGCTCATGGAAATGATTCATTATTGGCTTATTAATGGAAGAAATTTAAATCCAATCATAGGGCAGCAGGGACAGTGGTTGAGGAAATGATAGTAACTTGATTCTACAATCCCAAATAATAATTGGAGGAGAAATCATTCCTCCTCATCATCTTCCTCCTCTGGAAACCACAGTGGAAACCAAATGTTTATGCAGTGATACCATTCACTTTTGTCACATCTTCCAGGTACAGTACTGAGGCTTTGAAGCCTTGTTCCAGTTTCAGGACCAAATGCTTTCTACTCCTACTACTTCTATACTTGTTTTGTATGACTAAAATACAAAAGCATTGTTCTTAGTTGTTCTTAGTTAAACTCTTAAGACTCCAGTGTGTACTGATCTCTTAGTTTTTTGCCAGAGGATAGTAATCCACAAACAAAACTGTGCTGTACATGTCTAAATTGGGGATTAGTGCAAGTCTGTTGCGCTGCACAGTATGGTTAATGTGTGTGTGTGTTGTCTGTGTGTGGGTGAGTGATAGAGCATGAGAGAGACTAGGACACAATGACACACTGCAGCAGGTGACATGCTGCAGGAAGAGAAAAAAGGAAAAGCCGTCATGATGGAAATGCACACGTGGGCCTTATACATCTCACCCCTTCATCAGCCAGCTGCCGAGCTGCTGATCCAAGCCAATTTGTCTTGGGGAGGGCTCAGAAAGGAAGTGCTGCTCAGTCACTTTGGAGGAGCACACGGTCTCTGCCTTTCCGCCACCTCCTCCTGGATAATAAACTTCTGAGGCCAGGGCCGTGTGGGTCAAGCTTGGATTAATGATATCTTTGGCAGGCTCAGGGAAGCCTTACCCTACCAATGCAATCACAGATCCCCTCCAACCAGCCCACCCACACACTGCCACCACGGCAAAGGCACATTAACTTATCTACAAGTCATTTGCATTTCTCTTATGCTCCCCCACCCCACTCTCCCCTGCCTCCCTCTCTCCTTCCTCTCTGGCTGACGTCAAGACTGTTAAGTTGAAAGTGTGCGGTTATAAATTAACATCTGTCCGAGTTCAGCCATAATACAGCTCGCCCCTGACCTTGATCAATAGCTGAAGTCTCTGCTGAGAATTGTTTCATTTTACATTAACGTCAGTGTGAAAGTGGGAGATTTGGGAGTGGGGTGGGCGGCGATTGGTGGTGGTGGGGAGGGAGGGCACGAGAGGCGGTCGGGGTGTGGAGGGCACTACCCAATCAGGAGATTTCAAAGCCAGAGCAGCACTTTCATCCTCTTACACCATGACTGATTAAATCACATTAGGAGAATTACTGTAGCTTGTGTTGAGTCCCTCCTCCACACAGACGATGCAAACAAGTTAAAATTATTGTGAGAAAATGACAAACAATGCACGACTTTGCACTACTGACCGTGATGTCAGTGAACGCACCATAAACCTACCTACAGTATCCATGGCACATAACTTGACTGTTAAATTTAGTGTTCACTTAACACAAACAGTTGGCCCCACATATTTTTTATGTTAAGTTTAAGATAATTAGTTCAAGGCCAAGTGTCACACATGCACACAGTAATATTTATTTTGTTAGTTTAATGAATGAACTACAAACATGTTTGTAAAATATGACAAACAAAAACATGTAATTACAAGAGCTGCAGAGTTATGATGAACACAAAACCTATGCTGTTTAAACATTGAAGCTGGCTTGACCCCATGAGTTATTTTTTACCAACTTAGAAGCATAATCTAAGACTGTATAATTCAATAAGCAACATGTAATTAAAAGGTTGAGTGCAGTTTACATTTCTTATGTGCAACTTGAAAGCTTTTGAATTAGAGATAAAACTTCTGTTATAATGTTTGCATCAATTCAACTCAAATATTTAATATTATGGCATATATTGCTACACTAAATGGACCTTATGGATATTATACACTATATTTTCATAGTTGTGAATTGGTGTTAAAGTAATAGTGTAGCTCTTTAATGAAACAAATTAACCCAGGAACATGAGGTCCTGAAACAAAAACACCAACTTTAAGTCCATTATAACCTCATTCTCTGGGCAGTACGATTAAGGGTTAGGTGCGGATAATAGAGCAGATAATGACACGAGTGACAAATCTGAGTGCAGAGGCCAGTTCTATTTTCATCCACAACTGCCAGTTGGAGGGAGGGAAATTTGGCCTGGCTATCTAAAACTCATTGTATCCTGGCAGTCAGGTTGAAAAATCACCTTTGGCAGTCACCTTGCACTAGAAATACCCAGCTAGGTTTTGTTTGGTCAGTTCATAGCCAAACAAAAAGAGGGTGCAAGAGAGAGGAGGAATGGATAGAAAGGGATACAGAATGAATGGGGATGGCGAGCTCCTGACCTCTGTGGCGGTGGGATTAAAGTGCCCATCAGAGCCTCCAGTGAGGAATAAATGAGATTTTTGGACAAGACAGTCTAATGAGCATGTCAAAGAGAAGCAGAGCAGGTAGATAAAATCTCCTCCTGCCACCTGCTTTTAATAAAAGATTTAAAAACATTAAACGTGAGGCAGGCAATGTTTGGTTCCTATCACCTCCAAAATTCCTCCCTGTGGGATTTTATCTTTGTCTCATCACTTTAAACTTTATATTTTTCATTATTCATTCTCATTAATGTTATCATTCTTCAGAGGAAGCAGTGATACCATCCTTAACTTAATGCATCACAGCGTGTTACCATGGATGGAGGTATGCTGTTCCAGTTCAATTTGGTCATTTAATTGGACAACTGTCTTTTTTTTAGTGGGAAATATATTTATCAACCAAAGTATGTCTGAACCTATAAGTGGGGATATGCTGCTTATCAGACTGTTTATAGCCAACCTTTTTTCTGGTTGAGTCATTATGTGACAGACCAAACAAACAACTAACAAGTTAGTCTGCAGCTAACTGGTAGCATGTTGAGTGGTGAAAACCTGGACAACATTACAGCTATAGCTTCTTACCCCAATCCACTGGCACTTTAATACCCTTTGGACAGAGCCCTTCCCTCCTGCTGACACCACAGACAAGTGCACCAAATTACACTATCTTACTAAAACTAACTACACTACCCTTACTTAGAAAGACACCAGTTTCTAAGCTACTGCACAGTTATAGATACATGAACCTGTTTTTGTATGTTATTGACCTCACATCATCTCAACCAAAACTGAAACAATATCTCACTCTATTTTCAAGTGTTTTCTTTGAATGTGACAATTCATTGATTTTGATTTCAGGCATTCAGATAATCTCACCGTGAATAATTTACAGAACCAAGCAGCAAACTCACAAAGTATGTGAAGAGTCAGACGCTTCTCTCAAGTGTTGCTCGACACACAAGAAACTTAAGAGGAAGAGTGAACGTTAGATGCCACGTTAGTAAGGTGTTTGTAAGAAGATAAGACACAAACTGCGTGATAAAATGTTGTGTTTACTGTTCTGTTGCCCCCATGTGGCAAAATAAAATCCATTAATGCAACTTGAAGCTCAAATCTGAACCTTCGCAGTGAAGAGACATGTGGATTATACTTGCAGCTCTGCACATTTCTTGAACTGTCAAGTGGTAAATACAGCTGTGTTTATGAAACACATTATGCTGCTGATGTATTTACTGCTGCTTCGTTCAGTCCTTCAGTGGTTAAAATCATCAGCCACCGCTGTGTGCAGGCCTCTTTACTAAAGCAGGGGTATATGAAACAAAAGAGGTGGCTGTAGGTAATTCCGTGTCTCTCACCAAAGGTGTTATTCTATAGAGTGCTGTTTATGAAGTGAAACTAAGAAAAAAAAGATTTTCACAATGTTCTGACAACATTTCTGCAGACTCAGCTGATCTAAAATCCAGAATATAAAATAAAATCCTCCTCCTCACCTAGAAAGCTCTTAATAGTCCCATAATATCCTAAAGAGCTCATAACCCTTTATTACCCTACTAAAACACTGCACTCCCAAAATGGAGGCTTACTCCTGGTTCCCACTGGGAGGTCGAGCCTCCAGCTCTCAGGCTCCTCTGCTGTGGAACCGTCTCCTTGTTTGGGTCCAGGAGGCAGACGCTCTCTCTGTGTTTAAGCCCATACTCCGGGACGTCTCAGTCTTTCCTTGAACCATTCCCCTAATTATGCTGCTATAGGCTTAAACTGCCGGGGGACTTCCCATGATGCACAGGGCTCCTCTCTCCTCCCCTCTCTCTCCATCTGCACTCATTCATATCCCATTAATGCATTTTACTAACTCGCCTCTTCTCTCCTCCGGAGCTGTACAGTACAGTTCAGAACTGTGACATAATCCGCCTACAATTATTATTATTAGTCTCTTATCATTATTAGTTTTCATATCAGTATGTTATCATCATTCGTCATGTTACTTGTTCTGGATGTTCTTATGATTGTTATTAAACATGGGGAACCTGCAATACGCTATCTTCTCTTTCTTGCTGTTCTCTCTCCTCCTCACTGCCTCTCTTTCTCTCTCTTTAAACAAATACTCCAGAAATCATACAGTATCTGTTTGTTTGGCTATGATGGGGTTGTGGGGTCATAATTTCAGATCTATATAAATACACTGATGTCTAAAAAGCTTATCATAATAGTTCTTATACAAACACAAATGTGTGCTTCAGTATTGAGTAGATTATTCCGTTGCTGATTATTCCATCTGAAAATGAAATATAACACAGTTTTAAACCATTCAAATGTCTGTTTTTTCACATTATTATGTCTATTAGAGGAGAAACCTACAAGAGACATACAGCATGCTAATCTAGACTGTAGCTAATATAGTTTATGTCGAGCTTCCAAGACCTTCAACTCTGAGCTTTTCAGTTGGCTTGGGGAGTAAATCACCCTCTCTGCCGCCAAGTTAGGTTGTGAACTCTCTGCGATCATTACAACACGCTTGCTGAATTATTCACTCGTTTCAGCTTGACCTACATTTCGTTTTAAATCAATGAAAGTGACGTTGTATGACTCCTATCCATCAGACCTTTCTTCAATGCAGCAACTCAGACGCACACAAGAATCAAATATTAATTTTCATAATCAAGTGTCTGTTTTTTTTTCCTATTGCAATTTGTTGATATAATGACATTTAGAATGATTGACAGCCCTAACAGTTAGCAACACACTTGATACTACAGTAGGACCTTCAAGCAGCTAAAGGGATCATCTACGCCTGTAGGAAAAAAAAAAGTCTGTGCATTTTCTACTGTGGCATGTCACATGGAAAAATCTGTGTATACAGTACAGACAACTTGTCTGATAACTGTCTCATAATAAAGCAATTCTGTCAATAGAGGCAGTATCTGGGAATAAAGAAATTGGCATTTCATGTTCTCTATCCAAATGTCCTGTGAACATCCTATTCAGACACGGTTATTATAAACCACGTTTAAGCCTCAGTCAGACCCAAACAAAGAGTCGTCGTCTGTTCAGTTTGGAACCAGAGACTATTAGACTGGTTAGAGTGTTAGCACATTTAGCATCGTTTATTTGTTTATTTGTTAGGTTGTTACTGACAATGGCTGACACAGAGTTAGCCGGTTGTGCCAATGCTAACTCCCTCTCTTTCTCTCTCTTTTCTCTGTAGGCTACTGACAAGGTTTCAGGTAAAAGTCATCCTGCCCGCCCCATCCCCAGATTATTGGTTATACTGTAGCTATGTCTGTAACATCATGTGCCTTTTTTGAATAACAAAAGAGAACATGTTGTTATGTGATGAGTTATATAATTTAGTAGCCAAAGACAGCTCAATTTAATGTTTGTTCACAGTTTTTGACCTTGCTTAATCCTGAATTGTCCATTTGCAATTTAGATGGTGAATCATGTGACATCTAACATTTGAGCTTCAGGCGCTTTGTGCTCTGAAAAAATGTAACAATGCCACAAAGAGGCAGAGCTGGAGTGATGACAGGGAAAAGAGAATGACTAATTTCTAAGCATGCTCGTGTTAGTGGCACAAGTTTTTAGTTGTGTGTGTATGTGTATGTGTGTGTTTACACTAGACCATCTGTATGTGGTGGGAAGCTGATCACATTTCCGTTGCAAAGAACCATTTAGGGCTAATGGTGCCCACACCCACTCAGCGCCGGCTTAAAAGCTCGTGACAATGTGGGGAAGGCCCCTCGTTTGTGAAGCAGAGTTGCAGCTGACAAAGGTTGAGCCACTTCACTCCCACGCAGCACCAAGCACATTCCTACAGGCACATTCGATAACACACTAATAACACCACAAGGCCTCCTCCAAGATTGTCTCACAACCAGACACCTGAGCTGGACAGGTAGGTGGAAGACTCCTGTCGAAGGCGACCCGCTGATAGTTAGGAATTGCCAATTAACGCCGGTGTCAAAGTGTCAATCTGGGCTGATTTCCACTGAGTCACCCAGCAATCTAAAACACTTACTGAAGAAGAGGGTGCTGAGAGAGGGAGAGAGAGGAGAGGAAAGATAGAGAGGAGGGGAAAGTTGAAGAGGGAGAGATCAGAGACAATTACTCTACGCCTTTTCCTTCAATGTCAAAGGCATCACTGCATAATTTAGTCGGGCTGGTTGGCAAATGGCAGAATCGGCAGATAAAAAAGGTGGAGCCCCGAGGATCCAGGAGGCTTCGTCTGTCTGAGGCAGGAACAGTGGAGAACAAACAAAAGCTTGTCCTGTTAACAACAGACAAATGGAAACGACTGTAATTTCTATGTGGGTATAAAAATGGCCTCAGTACTAAAGGCAACTTCAATCCACCATCCTGTCGTGTCCCTGACAGGTTGCTTTTTAAAAGCTCAGCTGAACAGTTTAGCAGATATGAAACACATCATGGATCGAAGAACAGAGACACCACATGAACACTAATAAAACATTTCTTGAATTTTGGAATTCATGAGTGAATAATCCACCAATAGCAAGTAAAGATTCAAAAATAGATTTACAAAAGCAGCATAAAACTCATTTAGAAATAGAGTAATCCATAAAGAAGCCTAACTCTAACCCTAACCTTGCTTTTGATAGCCATTTAGCTTTTCCTATTTGGCATTTCTGTGACACGCTAGTCTACCCCTGAAACCAAACCAATCCATGAGATGTAAAGCCCTCAAACCACTCGATAGCATGTATTTACCAGCATTGAATGTTCAGACTTTTCGTAGAGTGGCTAAATGCAGAAGCGTAATGGCTTATAATCAATTCAATTAACTAAAAGCAACAGAAAAAAGGAAATACGGGTTGTCAATCAATCAATTGATCAAATATTTAACTGTGATTAATCACTTTTGAATGTGTTCAAATGTATCTTTAAAGGGACATTAAGTATATGATGAAAGGCTGAATGTACTCCAGTGGTAACTTACTTCATATAGACAGTAACTGCAAAAAACCCTGACCGTTCCCATATTTCCACACGTGAAAGATCAGGGGGTCCCAGAACAGTACCATATGGCCAGATGAAACTTGTGCAAGTAAATGAAGATTATTTTTGACAAAGTGGTCCTGGCTGAACTATAAGTCAAATATATTAATTTTCTTTTATAATAGATAGGCCTACATTAAAGTGGGGTCTGGTGGACTTTGAGTGTAGCAGTGTCATTAGTTTTGTGCATTCTTTCTAAATCCATATTTAGTGCCACATTTCTAATTCCTATAAGATATGAAATGCGTATTACTTTTCCTGTGACATTCTTGGTCCTCCTTATTATTCATTGTTTTTGATCAGTCTCTGTCTCTACTGTTAAGTGACAGTAAAATTGAAAATCTCTTCAAAGTTACAATAAATGAACTGATATGAGTTTGAAAGTAGGGCCAGATTAAAATTCTTCCCTTTCGCTTCTGATTAACAGAAAAATCTCTTGTACCCAAAACAGTGTCTCAGTCAACATCTGCACTGCTCTCGCTTTAGGCAGATGTGTCAAGCCATGAAGAAGAGCTGAGCAGCAGAGAAACAGAAAGTGAAACGGCATCTGCTCGCTCTGGCCCTTTCATCTCCTCTTGGCTGAGTTTTCTGTAAATCAGGGAAAGAGGGTTTGACTCCGCACGCCTGTCACCAGGCATCAGCATTTAAGTCCAGATTTAACGCTCGAGAAAAGGAGATTCATTTTTACCCACTTTATTGAGAGTCAATACAGAGAGTAATGGCAAATTTATTGGATTGCCATGGTAACCGTTGGGAAAAGTGGTTTCTCTCTGTCTGTGTGTGTGTCTCTCTGGGCTGAAGAGGCTGTATTGTACGCCTCTACAGGGCTGGCACAGGTCAAAACGCTGCATTACAATGTTCACCGAGCTCGCTTCTTTAAAAATAGATCCCTGAGACACTTAACATACATTTTACATGTGCTCACTTTGCTCTGTGGTGGATGTCGACTTACTTATTTACTCCATTCATTTAACCCTCCACTTCCTTCACAAACTTCAAGCTGCGATGTGAATTGTTGCCAGACGGGTCTCTTTGTTTTAACTACCTGCTGGATGCCATTTTTTATTCTCAGCGTCCACTAAATCATATCTGTTTCAGGACGCCGTGCCACGGATCTGTGCAGCATCACTGCGTCTTCCATCGTAACATCTAACCCTGCCATCCTCCGACCGTCTAACGAGACCCGAGTCGTCAGCAGTGGCTTCACACACTCCAGTTTTAATCATCTCATACCCTTAATGAAGCTGACAGCTCCATCTGTGTAGTGTATAGTGGGGTTGCAGCTACTAGCTGCACAATCACCGGGAACAATCAGGGAGCATCTGGAGGCACCACAGCAACAATCCCGTCCACCCCCACACCCTCCTCCTCTGACACCTCCTTTACTGTATGATGGCCAGGGAGCTGCGAGAGCAGTGTCAACCACGCATCCACACAAACTCCAGTGCAAACTAAGTGAGATACGTACAAGATTAATTCTCCTCTTCAGTCTGAGCAGATGTTTATGGCTTCACAGCTGCAGCAGCTTCAGGTTGTTTATGGCTCTTGAAGGTCTGGGGCTACAACTATGTCCAGACAATCACAGACACATCCAGTTGCAACTCATTAACCTTCAGTTGAGACTTACTTGTGGATGGCTGACACTGAGTAATTCAAAACTCTGCATGTAATTGATGATGAGATACTAATACTAAATTCAATTCAATTTTATTTTCCCTCAGCCAAATCATAATACTATATTTATTTCAGTTGTCTTTTAAGGCGGCATCTGGTACATTAATTTAATGTTAATGTTATCAAGATAATGCAGGAGCAAACAGCTGTTTTCCATGTTATTGTGGAGCAATGGCATCCATAAAGGAAAACAAACTCACACTCCCTCTGCCTCAGCTCCTCTGTTCTTTGTTCATTCTGGGTGGCAGCGTGAGCATGTTTCGTGTGAGATGTGACCGTCTGTACTTGTGATGGCCAACGTTTTTTTTACTGGCTCCATCAGTGTGATTCATGCAGTTGGCCTCAGTCAGAGTCCAAACGTGGAGTTGATAGAAGTCTGACTTTTATTGTTATAGGACACCGTTCTATTTGCTGAACAGGTGCTGAATATATTTTCTTCTGTGTACATGTAAATAACTTGTTTTCATAAGGTAGAGTTGGAGACACTGGAAACGGTTAGAACAGGTCACATTTCACACTTCAAAAGTCCAAGCCCCTTTCCTCAGACTTCTCCTTGAAGCCACGCCTCCAGAGCTCAGGAACATGCAACGCTTGTTCAGCATTGGGTTCACATCAAGGTGAAGCTGCTAAGGTTAGCAACGCGGCTTTCCGCGATGGCCTGCACTCACGAGAAAGAAAACATCTAACATCATAATCCACCCAGCATCCATCTTAGAGCTACATCACCACCTACCAGACTGCAGTGTGGTAGGCTACATTGTATCACATCTTTTCCGCTGTCTCAACTTGTTGAAGACTTTTTCCTGTGATTTGTTTGAGAAGAAGTATTTCCAATTGATTAATGGATGCTGTTTTTACAGGATTGTGCATCCTACAGGTGACTGACAATCTGATTTAAAAGTTTCAGAATGTGAAAGGAATTTGTTTTGTAGAAAGGGTCCAGATTATAGATATATCTCCAACGCTACCTTTAACTTCTGGGGAAGACGCTGGATTTTCCACAATATGAGTTTCTCCTCTTGTCGTTCAGCACTTTCACTGTCAACAGTGAGTGGGAGGAAACACTGAGCTCACAGTCAACAGATGCCTCGGCTGTAATATTCTTTCTATCTGTCACTGTGTACCTGGTTTCCAACCAAACCAAACTGCTCTGCACAAAGTCACAGTGCATGAGTAGTAGCTGCACCTTTGTCAACCAGTCAAGTCACAGTTTACATACTTATTGTCCACAGGCACATGCCATATATTTAATAAAGACAGTCTCTCCTTCTGTTCCTGATGTAAAATGACCAAACATTTTACATTGTTATATCACAGTAAAGCTGACCACATTTCACATAATTGTTTTATCTTGTCCAACATTAGTGTAAAATTCTGAATAATTAGTGCATGAGTTCAAACGTTATAGCCAAAAACATGGGTTTTGTAGGTCACAGTAACTGTGACCTTTGACCTCAAAACTTTAATCATTTTCATATTTGATTCAAAGTGAATGTGAACAGACAGAAAACGTGAAGCCCCCGGCTGTGGCATCAAAGACTAATGAGACAGGGCAAAGCAGGCAAAGTTGATCATTAGTGCACCACATTGTTATACCTAGGTTATTTTGACTGTTCTGCTTAATGTAATCCTAACATCCACTACAGCTATTCATTTCATCTATAATTTCTCTGTGAATTGTGTGTATAACGTAACATTTATTGTGATAAATGTCAATAGCAGTTTTTGTGGATGTTTCTCTCATGTTCTCTTACTCATGCTCACTGATGTAAACAAAACAATGCAAGTGACACCTGAAGTCAAATCACATGTCAGAGTTTCTATTTACGTAAACTAAAGATCAGCTGTCGTTGTGTCTGCCAGAGAAAGAGTGCAGTTTATCTGCTGAAGAGTAGAAAGTAAGTGACCTGAATAAATGGACAGTGACACAGTGAGAACACTGAATCACAGCCGTGATGATGAAACGGCCTGACGATCAGCTCTGGTCTGTCTCTACACCGGCCGGTGTCACTCATACGGTGAGATCATGAATACGATGAATGAATAAGTGAGCGAAAGCGTCTGGTAAGAAAAATGGACGATTTAATGAGGAGACTCAGAACGATGAGATTCTGATGATAAAGTGTGTGTTTTTGAGTGTGTGTGTGTGTGTGTTTACTGTGCTGCGAGAACATCTGCCTTAATGTGAGGAGACATTTCATTTTAGCAGCCTGCGAACTTTGACAACTTTTCCATTGTGCTCTGAAGCTTGCATTTTTATGTTTCTTTTCTATCTTGGTGGTGAAAGAAGAGCAACAGGCCATCAGAGCTCATCATTTAATCTATTCATCATCATCTATTAATGATGATACTGGATCAGAGTCAACCTGGAACCTTGAAGATTCACAATATGCTTCACCATCTATGGCTACAGAAGAGATGGAGAGATATTTTGTTAATATTTCCCCTCCATCCTATGTGCCCTCTCACTGAACACCACTCATATCCTTGTTTGGCAGTGATGTTTGACACACACATGCAATGAGAAGATTAAGGTCATGATATGCATATGCCATACTGTATGGGCCTGAGTTAATGGACAGTAATGCCCTGCGTTTGTGCAGATTGCCTCGAGTCTTTTTGAGTCACAGTGAATTTGATCATGCAGGGATGAAAACACAATGATCTCATAATGTCAATGAGAGCCCAACTCAGCTGCTGTGGCTAAAGAACGTGGATCAAATCCGGGTGTTTTAATGCAAACTTTGGTTTTGAATTCACTACTTGATTAGCTTTCAGTTAAGTGGCAAAAAAGACATGGATAGATATATTTTTTTGATGAATACAATGTAATGTAAAGACAATAACACATCTCACTTACAGTCATGTTGCATTTAAAGCAACTACAAAAACTTTTAAATGTATATGCAAAAGTCTCGTGCTTCTGTTGATGTCTCTGTATGACCTATAACAGCAAATGAAACCATTGGTGGTAAGATAAGCTATCTCTAACTCTATAACTCTTTACCTTTGGGAGGCAGTGGTCGGGTCGGTCCGTCGGACAAAATGATTTATGGCACTCAGACCAGAAACGGAACGCACAAGCCAGGCAAGAGTCTTTACGACAACATGCTAGAAATGCAGTCTTCATACCAGTAAATAACTACCACTTTTTCCACTGGGGTCGCCAAAATCAACACAAAATGAATGTTCTTTGTACTGTAGATGCTTTAATTGAGACACCTGTCATCTCCACATCAGCAGTGAGTGTGGTCGATGTCAGGGTGGCTGGCTCATCTCTCCCTCAGGTTCACTCCAACACGACACTGGATTACACAAACATGTTGTGACACAGACACACACTGATACTCTGATTACTGGAATAATTATACAGAGAGGAAATGAGACAGCAGGTGATTTGGTTATTTGCTGGTGAACATGATTAGTGGTGTGAAGCTCAATATCTTTGTTACACTAATCACAGAGCACATAGCTTCATAATCACGACATGAGATATGGTTTTAATTTACACCTGATTTTGCTTCTGGTTTTTATCAACCAGTTTAAATCTGATCAACTCAAAGTAGTTCAATTGAAATAACAATAATGGTAAAATGTTTTGAGTGATGAAATCTGTGTTGCGAGATGTTGTGATACTTAGCTGATTATAGAGAGACAGGCCTCTAATAAGTTTCTCCTTATTTATCTGAAAATTCATCAGAATGTAGAGGATCTGGAGAAAATGGCTGCAATATTGTCTCCTAAAGGGGGTTGAAAGTGGAGAAACAGTAACATGAAGTGACACAGTAATAGGAGGTGATCTCTAACATGGTGTACTGAGCATGTGCGAGCCAAAGTAAACAGCAATAGACTGTCTTTTTTATGAAAACTGAAGAAAAATGGGGAGTAGTAAAGAGCTGCAGAGTAACATTACAGAATTCAACTGGACAACAGCTGCAGAAAAGACAACAGAGTCACTGACATTTTAAATTAATTAATGTTAGTCAGCTGATCGGAGCCCATCAAGATGTGTCTTTGGGCGTCTACGTCAACTCCAAAGTTTTAACACAAACACAGTGTGATTGTAGCGTTTGCCTGCATGTTCTACTGTCACTCCTTTATATTTGGCCGCTCAAAGCAGACAACGTCATTGTTGCCACGAAAAGAAGTTGATCTCATGCGAGTCTCCTGAGACCTGAGGTTCAGCCTGTGAGTTGTAAGTGTGAGCTTGGAGGCTGACAGGAAGCAACAATGGAAAGAGTAGCCACCAAACAGCTTGGTGGCAGATGCACTGAATGTATATCCAACATGGTGTGTGTATGCACAAAAGCAAACATACATAATGCAAATGGCAGTTCTTTATTTTTCAGTGTAATACGTCTCAATTATCCCAGCTTTGTGTCCATGTGCAGCAGCCTCTGGGTGGTCCACCTCAGAGCAGAGCCAACACAGACCCCTGTGTTCATCACTGACTTATCTTCTTATGAATTCATTGTGGAATTTGGACGTCAACTTGTTTGGCTGCTATGTTTAAAACTGTAAAAGGAGGTTTCATGAAATTTTTAGTATGCACATCTGCTGAGACCATGCTGCAATGATGTCCTGAGGAACCAAACAATACTTCTGTTTGATCATAGCCACTTGCAACTTACAAGGATTTAAAACAGAGTGAAAGACTGTAGCTCAGACTGCGATGTACTTATGAACTCAAACTTTATTGTTAACTGTAGCCATTGTAGCCCTGTTTTGTGGCCGGGTTGGAGGCAAGGTCACCTGCTGAGCAGGGCTCTGCTGGCCACATAACCAGAGACGAGGAGCTGAGTTGGAAGTGTAAAAAGCCACCACTGTCAAATTTGGGACATTAGGACGCTATCAGGAAATGCTCTGAAAGCTTGGCCAGATTATCAACGGTTTACATGGACATTCCTCCAAAGCCATTGCTTCCGACTGCATAGGCCGTGTCCTCCGCAGGATAGCAGCCCCTGAATTGGGACACAACTAACCAGAGCACTAACCACTCTGATAATACAGCAACCTGTTCCCAAAAAATGCTAATTGTACTACCAATTCAGAAAAAGCAAACGGTTCTTAGAAGATGCCATTCATGCCAACCATTATGAAAGAAGGCTATTGTAACTGTTTGAAAAGGTTCCAGCTGTGCTGACTGTTATGAAAATGTGATAAGAAACAGATAAGATTGTTTTTTCCTTGCATAGTAAAAAAAACAAAACACATACAGATCTTTGGTCTTTGTTTGTAAAAATGTAAAGTAAAAAAGTAAAGCTATTATTTTTGAATAGAACAGAAACTCAAAAGCCAAATAGTTGAAGAGAGGCTTTAATTGTTAAACTGACGTGAGCTTGGATTATAACCTCACTCTGATTAAGAAAATCACTTTAAGTTTCCCCCAGTTTGAGTTTGCATTAATCAGACTTGAGACCAAACATAATTTATCTATAAACATCCTCAAAGACAAGGCAGCAGAGACAGAGACAAAGTAAAGCACCTCTCCTTCAGTAATAGTTTCATTTCATCAGCAATTCAGCGCTGTACCGTCACCGTAGTAATTGCATCTCGCCTAGGGGCCAATATGAGACCGACACGGGTTAATGTGTTGTGAAGGCAAAGGAAAGTTTTGTGCAGCAGTTAAGCAGCACAGCTTTCCTTTGAGAAGTGATTCTGTTCCTCTGCCCTGATGGGACACAGTCTGCTTATTGATATAACTATGTGCATCCAGTCGGAAAAATCAGACCCCACCCCCTCCTTCATCAGTACTCAGTTAGGAGTGGTGACTGATTTCCTCCAGGATCCAATATCAAGCCGTCATTCCAACTCACAGGTGGTCTCACACTAACCTCCCAATCAGGAGAAAATGAAGAGATCACAACAACGTTGACAAGACAATTACATCCTGCCATTTAATTTCACTTCAAGTTCGAACCCATCAGTCACCACAGAGCGCACTGTATGTTTATACCACTACTATTAAAACCTACTCCTATAGTCGTTTTTATTTCAGTGTGGGAGCAGGGGAGTTTCTCTGCTTCAATGTGGAAATTACTTGTAGTCATTAACTGAATAGTCAAATTATTATTATGGAAATTTAAGTCAAAATCTGCACCTTTTTCAAATTAAAATGTCCCCAAAACGACCTGTACATAATATTTTAGGGTTCGCCCATTTCGACTGTATAGCCAGATCATAATCAAATACTAATTCCAGATATTTTTGTTCTGTTTCTGCTCAGATTTGATCTCTCAGCTCTATTTTATTATCAAAGTCCTGTGAGGAAGATATGATTCCTGTCTTCCTGTCTGCTGCTTTGGCGCCTTGTTTAGATGCTTTTTACAATTGTCTTGACATTTTCCCAATTGTTTTCATCATTTCTTAAACCTGAAAAATCTGTGATGTTAAGCATTTTGGCAACAGCAACAACATGCCGTGTTTCATTGATTGCCTGGCAATGACATTGTGCTGGACTTCCCATCATCCATCCATCATCATCATGATGTCTCCTAGCAGCATCTAAACACTGGGTTTTTGAAGGACATACATACATACAGCCTTATATCCCATTCCCAAGTTAAGATGAGTAGCAACAGAACCAAAGAAATAGTAAAATCCTGTGTCCAACAGTGTTTAAAAATACTAAGTTACAAAAGACAGAACCCAATAGACAACAATATTAAGTGTAAAATAAGTGTATCATCTGGTTACTGAAGGGTTAAAAAGGCCTCTTTTTAAAGTCAGTTTTAATAGATTTTTTTTAAAGAGGAACTATGCAGAATTTTTACCTTACCTATGCCACATTTTTACCATAATTAAACAGCTTTCAGAGTAATTATGATGATTAAATAAATTACTTGAAACTTGTTACAAGGGAGAATGGAGGCTCTCCAGCACCTCTTTGCCGAAAACCAATTTTGCATGATCAGTGCCACCGCCACGGTGTCATGCGGCACCATGACCGCCCCATAACCCGTAATATCTTGTTTATGACAGATAAGACTACACAAATATACACACCGTAATGCATATATGATATATAAAATCATCCATTGCTCCATGGATTGCTTTCTCGCTGGCTTTGTTAAAAACAAATGCACATGGCCGGGAGGAGGGTTAGCAAAATGGTGGAAAAGCAACGGGACTTGCATAGTTCCCCTTTAAGTGTCTGTGTGTACAGTAGAACAAAGACAAACATGATGAGATGAGTCCTAAAACAGTGTGTCAATTGAATTTATCTCATTTTCACTGAGGATCTAATCAGTGACTCCACTTCCAAGTTTAGATTACCCTCCTCTCCATCCATCCATCCATCACTTCTCAAATCTCTGCTCAAAACAATTTTTCTGTCATTGTTTATATTATAAGTTCAGTCTCACCTGCTTATTTTTGTGTGTTTTACTCTGATAAGCAGCAGCTTCATTCAACCTACTCTATAAATACATTTGACTTGATACTGTTCTTGTTCCTCTCCTCCCTCTGCGGTGCTTTAAGGCGTTTCTCACTGTAATTGAACAGGAGGGGGCCAAGGACTTGTGATCACCCTTTCTGTTCGCTGCCTAATTTTATGACATTTTATATTAATGTACCAAATGGGAAAAGCTTCAATTAGCATAGTGCTTGTTCAGAAGTTGTTAACATGACTTATATTTTACGACTACCTGTATGGTCCATTTCAAGAAACATGTTCCTTGTGGACTTAATGAAATGGTAAATCTAATGTTCCTGGCTGGACGGCTGCATGTCCACAGCTAAGAGGGACTGTCCATAAAAACCCATATGTCCATGTACAGTGTTTCAGCCCCAGTGTGTTCAAGGACATTCATCACATTAGCACACAGAGCACATTAGTCATCTGCTACAGCACATCATCATTATTATATACTCATCAATTATTGTTTGTTTTATCTGTTCTTGGTGATTTACCTTGGTGCAGGTAGCACCTGCATTTTGACACCTCCGTCACCATATGCTATTTTATTTTTTTTCACCTGCTTGAATTAATGATAGGATGATGATCCCACACTCACCTCCCACATGTGAAAAAACACCAGCTGAGTAGGTTGGAACATGCAACCAAGCTACTCAGCAGCACCGCTGCCAATCAAACTGTCTGTCCTGGTGGTGGGTGAGGGTTTTGGGGCCATGTGACACCTTTTAAATTTAAACTTAGGCGTTTAGCGTAGAATTTATGCCTTTTTTGATATACATTGGCAAACCAGTACATTTCTAATCCAAGAAGACTTGATCAGTAAAAGCATCCGCCTCCACGAACAACAAAGTTTTGTTGTGTTTTGTTTTTTAAAACTTTTATACTTTATTTATATTGATTTTCTTTTTTTTTTAAATCTTCCATCCCTAACCACAATTAAATTACAGGGTGACAAACATAAATAGCACAGACACAATTTGTATTTTTCACATATAGTAGAGTAATTTGTTTTTAATGATTAAGGATTTGCAGTAAAAGACATTTATGTTTAGGCTATAGTATCTTTATGATGAGAATGTTGTTGAATATAAATGCAATATGTCCATGGTTGGATTTGAAGGCTTAGAGCAGGGGTCATCAACTATATTTGTCGAAGGGCCAGAATCTTTCTCAACAGACACCTTGGGGGCCGGACATTCAAATAGGCCGAGATGGAAATGAAATTCACCTTTTTGCCAAATCATTTAGTTGTTTATATGTTATTTTACCTGTAAGCTCATAATTTTAATTTATACACATCTTTGGTGTTTGGTAAATGAAAAATCTTGACAGCTGACTTTCAGATACTCCCATGCTGGAGCTTTACACTGAGGACTTGCCCTGTGAGTTTAATGAAAGGAGGCTGACAATCGGTTCTGATTGATACAAGTCAGTAGTCCTGAAATGCTTGTTTCTCTACATCTCGGAGGTGACGTTTTTCCACATACGACAGAGCTCAGTGGGAAACAGTAGGAGAGACACAGGCCGAGCAGTGTTTCCCACAGGTTTGCACGGTGACTATGGCGGCAGCGCACCATCCGACCGGGGTGCTATGCATGCGCCTGTGTGTGCGCACGACAAAGCCAATACGGCAGTACGGAGCAGCCATGCGGAGTTGAACGAGTTGAACGCAACGACCGGCCGACGGGGGAGGGGGGGGGGGGGGGGGGGGCTCGTGCCATTCGTGGCGGACGTAATAAATGAATGATGAGAGTGGCATCAAACACGCGCCGCTACCAAATCGTTTTTTGCATGTCCCAGTGCATTGACTTACAGGTGCACAGAGCCTGAGAAAGATAATACTTGTAAACTATTAGAACTCATGGATTGGAATGGGCCGCCAGTTGATGATCACTGGCTTAGAGTAACAGACAATAAATCTTTATGGGTTTCGGCCTCAGATAATCAAAGAAGAGTTCTGATCGTGTCACAAAGATGAAACAGCTGCTCTGATGTTACATGTATATGGCTCCAATGACTTAATGGCTGTAATGGTGCTTTAAATCACTTTAAATTGCAAGGAACTGTGGCATTTTCTCCCTTTCTTTTGTAGCAGAGAAGCTTTTGTACTTATTATGTAGAGGACTATCATCGGAACAGCTTCATTTTATTAACAGCTGCTGTGGTGTAGTTATTAAGTTTTTTGTTTGAATTTTCAGATACTGCATAAGTTGCTTAGATCATCAAACTGAAGCCATATCACTGCTTGTGCTGTGCAGCTTTATTTTGTTTTGATGATCCCATGATTTAGTTTCTTGTGGTTGATGATAAACTGAAACTAAATCACAGGGTTCTCGTCTTCACTGCACCATAACCTGTGAAAACACTGTGGCTGTGTTATTCGTCTTACCTGGTTGCTCCCCATATGGCTTTGGTGGTTTGACAGTCTCCGGGTTGACGGGGGCCTTGGTGGTGCTTGGCCTCTTGGGCTCTGGAGTGGTCACTACAGTGAACGTCCTTTGCGAGGGCCTGGCTGTAGTGCTAGTGGTCGTGGCCACCGTGGTGGTCGAGACCCTGGTGACCAGCGTTACATTCGGCTCCTGTTTGTCATCGCCATCTATGCTGTCTATGCTGCCCGTGGGCCCCCAGTCGATAAATTCGGGCACCGTGGTAGTCCGGCCCTCCTGAGACTTGTCGTAGCTGTCCCACTTGAGCTGTCTCCGGGCTCTGAGCAACAACCTGCTGCCGCTGGACGACGCTGCCGGAGCTTCTGCTACTACAGCCAGCGGATCGCCCGTCTCCATTTGAGAATATCGCAACCGGCACTCTTTACATGCCGCTTGTCCTTTATGTGCTGGCTTCCGCTGCTTTTGACCCTTGACCTTTGGCCCTATCCCCGCCCTGTTGTCTTGGGGTGGTGGGACAGGGTTGAGGAGGCGGCGGGCCACCAGCGGGCTCGCTGTTCTCCAGTGGAGCTTGTTGGGCGTGTCCCAGAGGGGCTGCAGGCGAGGCCGTGAGCGAGGCACCGATTTTGGCGTGAGTTTGATCCCCAGACCCTGACCGAGAGGGCTGCACACTGAGAAGTCCAGGGTGAGGTGGGTCATGGCCAGCAGGATCCAGACCCGGTGCCCCACACAGCCGCCTGGCCTCAGAGCAGACGGGCTGCAGAGGAATGAGAGAGACAGCGAGAGAGAGATTCAAAATATTAATTCAGCAATTCTTTAATTACAGCTGAGAGATGTGTTCAATATACAGTCATTAAATATTAACTGTCACATAATACTGTAAGACATCGACATAAAGTTCTCTTTGACACAATCCCTCCACCTATCCAGAAAAGCTCAGCATGTGTGTGTGAGGGAAATGAGGAGAGAGTAAAAAGGTGAACAAATTTAAAGTTTGTGTTGACACAGAGCACACTAGTGTAACCTGTTCATTTGTTTGATGCAACAAAATGTTTAAAAATAGTTCTATTGCAATATAATAATCTCAAATAGAGTAACCATTGGATCCATCCCCTGTGAAAGCTGTAACTACAATCACAAGTGCAACATGCTGCAGTGTTGATAGACAGATCACACTGTTCATAATGTATGACTGTGCTCTCATTAGATTAGAGATATTACGCAACATCTCAAGCCAGAGCTTGAAGACAAACATAAGCATCAAAACATGAGCCCATTAAATTTGTATTAGTCCCCTCTGACAACCATTGTCAAGGATACATTTTTGCCCAGTGCTGTAGGTTTGGTGGCTGTGGGGGGGCATTGTACATATACACACATACTGTATATCATGTTTATGTTCATATAAAGTGCAGACATTATAAATATGGGCCTATGAAAGGTGTCAGTTGTAAATAATGTTGCAGGGTCACATCAGTGCGACTGTCAACGAATGTCTCCATGTCCATCTCTATTAGAAAATCAGGTGAGAGACTGTAGATCTGTAAATCACACACAGCAGCAGTGGAGCGGGGAGGAGGTTCTTTGTGGATTAGAGGGCTAATTCATTTAGGGATTTATGAAGTTTTCTCTCTGGTGTGCTCCACCAGTAGGTGCTGGAGGAGCGGTACCTGGGGAGACAGCACACACACACACACCCGGCACAACAACACTTATGGCCGTAACAAGCCCAGCTCTGGTTTCCTCAGGTAGATGTGTTGTTAACATTCACATCTGTATTCTGCCTCTGTTTTCTCTCTTGGCAAAGTTCTACTGCACAACTTCTTAAAGTGTTACTCAATTAACCTTCAATAATAATTAGCTCCTCCGAGCAGCTCTTGAGTTACAGTGTAAAGGTCAGACACAAAGTAAATGATGTAAAACATGCCAGTGTGAGATTATGGATTTTCCCTCTTTGCTCTCAGCCGTCAGAAGCAGCGACATCTCCTCCTTCATGTTCCAGATTCGTATCAATCCAGGGATGATTACACTGACACACAAGGTCAGTGCTGGTTTAGCTGATCGTCATATTCTGCATTATCTCCCGCAGACACAAAGTCATCTGATTCCCAAAGGGCACTTTGATTATGCAGTGCAATGATCGTGGAGGTAACACGCCACGAGTCGCAGCGTGACAACTATATCACAGAAATCTTCACCTACATGGCCGTGGTGTTAATTTATTCAACGCCAGTGTGTGTCCTAAAACGTCCTTTGTTACTTTGCAGAGCTCAGTGCTGCTCATCAACGCGACGGCGAGGTGATAGATCGGCTGGCTGTTGGGGCTGAGACCCTGCAGCGGGCTAATTTTTACAGACAACCTTCAGTGGCCCCTGGGACAAAGCTCTACATTGATTCCTAAGGGAGAAAGCTCATTATGGGCTATCTCTCATCTTTGCTGTCCTTGGCCAATTTAAGCCCTACACGGACGACTCATTTCAGAGGCATCACAGAGGTGATGATGGATGGAAAAGTGTGAATGGGTTCATCGACTGTCGGAGGCGACACCAAGACGTCTGCCGATCATACAATCACCCAGTTATAATTTTACAAGTCTCTAAACTGCGGTGGACGCCTGATGGGATAAACCAGACATCTCATGGTGATGTTACCGTTTCACTCATAAACAATTCTTCTCACATGCAAATCTACATCACAGTGTTTATCAAATGTGAGCGTTCAGGAAACGACCTTGTCCCCTCCCATGAGATTCACACCAACCAGGAGATCTGATGAATCACAATCGCTCTGCTATGGATTTGAAATCATTTTTTGTCATCCCGGCTTAATGGAGACGTCAATTCTGATCAGGAAGTCAATCTATCTTTTCAACAGGCTGCGGCATGAACTGCAGTCTGACCCAACCCAAATCAAACTGCGGACTTCATGTATAAACACAGGTACACAGATAAAGGTGAAGGCTGTTTGAACAATGATGTTTTCATGTCATGATGGTAAAGTGGAAGATTCTCATTGTAGCTCTGGATTCATGCATCAAATGAACTATATCTTAGTTCTTACTCATTCAAAGAGCCCCATGACTCAACAATGGTGGACAGTAATAAAGTAAAGCTTTGAGTTCTGAATACTTAGTACATTTTTCCAGTACCTTTACTTTACTTAAGTTTTATTTCATTTTGGAAACTTCCAACATTTACTCCACTTACAAGACTAATACTCTACTTTTGAGAATGATTAAAGCAATATTCCGGCGTAAGTGTAAGCCATGGTCAAACACACCGTAACACAGAGTCAGACCCCCCCCTCGAGAGATCAATTTACCCGACCGCTAGATTCTCGAGTTCCACCAACTTCAGCAAAGACCGCACACACGGGGTTGGGAAGGGGTTGGGCTATATACCCCTTCAAAGGGAGATTTTTCAGTGGCACACTCCAAACGGAGGCGTATGAAAAGTTTCCCAGAATGCATCTTGCGGCAACCGGCAGCGGTGGCTGTAAAACGAAAAGCTGTTTTATTTCTTGCTGTAGCGCTGTTATTACGTCATTTTATTTAGTTTTAATATTTTTTCATTTGAGAAAGTAACTGTTGAAGTCCCAAATGTGCGGTTAGTTTATCCAAATAATGGCTGGTTAGAAGTTTACTGCGGCGTTTTTCAGAGTAGTGGAGCTCCAGGAGGAGAGGCAGCAGCCGGTCTGCAGCGCTGGTCTGCCGGCTAAATTACGTCCTTATTAAATAGACGGTCGCTTATTAACTTACCCCCAGGTTTTTAGAGGTTTACCACCAGCTGGTTAAATTCTTTTTAGCATTTAAATATTGGACTCATTGATGAAATCTAACAATTGTGGCAGGAGCATTAGTTTATTTGAATGAAAAGTGAAGCTTTGCTGCCTGTATGTACAGAAATCACCACATTTACATCAATAAATAAATGTTTTACAATGAACCGATCAGCCTGCATTAAGTTCTTTCTTATTTTTATTAAAGGCTAGGTAGGCAGAAATCTAGAAAAAAGCTTTGAGTTGAGTCCACACGGTTCTCATCCCCTCAGCCAGTCCGTCTATGAGCAGTGAGTAGAGAAATAACGTCACTTTCTTACATTTTAAAACGTTCAAATCAAGGGGGCAGTTGTCGGTCTGAGAAGTGAAGCTCACTTCCGGGTTCAAAAAACTGCAATCCCCGCCGATTCCTGTGGGGGCTGGTACCGGAAGTGAGCAACTCCCCATAGACCCCCATGTTAAAATCGCCGACTTTACAGCTTTCAGAAACATATTTACAGCCTGGTACCAAAACGTTTTTTGGTCTCAATCGATAGTGTCTACCCCCGTACACACTCTGAGGGGGGTGAATTTTTTTTTAACGCTACCGTTTTGCTGTTATTCGGATAAGATTCTGGCCAATCAGGGCGCAGAAACGTTCGGCTGCAGGTCCGTAGCGGCGCAGAGACAGGCTGCTTCGAGGCCAGTGGGCGGGTTCTCGGCCGGCCAATCCAACATGGCGCTGTTCAAACCGCCATATTTGAGGCACAAAAACGACTGCACAAAACCAATGGGTGACGTCACGGATGCTACGTCCATTCTTTTTACAGTCTATGGTTCAAATAATACGAATAAGAGCTGCTGCTCTGTGATTGGTCAAAATCTACCGTCACGGGTAGATTCTTTGCAGGTTGAAAACAGAGCCTAGGGGAGACGCAGACGTTTGATCTTTTTTCACATCACTTTATTTACATTATCCCCAAGGTTAGTGTGTAAGTTTTTGCCTACTACTGTCAAAAAAAAAGCTGCCTACCTTCTTCTTTTTTTTTACATGCACCACTTGTTCACTCTTGGCAGTAACTGCTGTTTTTATTCTGTAGTTGCTCAAATGACTGTTGGCTGTTTCTGTGCTTTGTATCTTATCCTACAAGCTTTTTTATTCTTTAGGTTCACAGGTCGGTCAGTCGTTTCAGAGTTGTCAGGTTCTGTAAATGTGGAACAGTGTATTGACATGAAAATCAATACTTCAATATCTTTTAAAATAAAGCTCCTCAGAACTTTAACTCCAGTAAATATCTGATTATATTAGACCTATTTGTCCACAGGATCTAAACCCTGGCTACAGTGATGAAGCTGAGGACTGACTCTGATGCTGTTGTGAGTCTGCCCTTTGACAAATTATTTAAGATTAGATCAAGTCAAACAGTGTTCTTTCATGCATCACTGATTCGATTTCAAATTGGAAAAGGCCAACAGGACTTTAGTCTTCAGTCAGCCTCTTTGAACCAGGTTTTTCTCTTCCTCAACCTTTGCTTTGAGGTCTCAGCAAGCAGCACACCACTAACTGAGAAATAATTTAGAATGGCATTTTAATTGAGCAATAAATTGTGAGTGATGTGGTCGTGAAAGAGCAGTGACAAGGTCAGTGTATTATTGACAGTTAAAAATATGGGTGATAATTTGTCTTGTGAGTGTTTTGTCCCTGACCTCAGACTCAGATCCTGGCACTTCCCCAATCAGCACACTCAAGGTAACTCAATTTTAACTCCACGGGACAAATTAATGTGAGATCTGATAAGAAAAGTGGTTGTTCATCATGAATAATATGATGTGGAGCAGGAGGAGAACGATCTTTGAAATGTTTAATGGCCATGTTTGTGAAGCACCTTGTGATCTCTGATGTTCAGGTCTGTCGTCAGGTTTTAAACAGATGGTGTAACTGTTCTGTTGTGAGCGCTGAATAAAGACACAGATCACTGACACTGAAATCAGGCTGGGACATAAGTTAATATTAATTAATGCTGAACAGATAAGATGTAACACTGTGGCTTATGTCATTTTCTCATTTTGTAACTGTATCTCTTGAACATATCACATCTTTCTGTTCTCTTTCTGTTCTCCAACATTCAAATATGAGAAATTAGTCCAAAACTGATACAGCTGCCAACACATCTGGTCTGTGGTTCACTGTTAGGACTGAGGACCGTCACTTTGAAAAACTAAAACCAGTCTACTGAGGTAGAGTAGTGCAGGATTTATTCTTAAGATATTAATGAATTATTATTCCAACCCAGAGAGGAGCTTTTATTGTGAAAAGCTATGTGCTGGATTTTAAGTAGAAAAACAAATCAAAAGAAAAAAAAATCTTTCATTTGAATTTTCTGTAATAGAAAAAACAAGATTATGAGACTACTCGTTTATAATTTTTTGTTTGTACAAAAGCTCCAGGACGAGGTGACAACTCATAGCATCTGTTTTGGAACTCATTAATTATCAGTGTGAAGACTAAACAATGTGTTATGTAATGACTTTATTTTTTGAAGCTAAACGCTGAGTCACTGTCATTAATTATCATCTTTTGGTTCATTATTATTTTGGAAATTTGAAAATTATTGATTGACAGTAATTGAAAATTCACTGCATAGTGGCGCCCATATCATGATTAAAAACACAGAATTTATCTAATCCCGCAACGTGCAACAGATACGATGGATAATGGAGCATTGTTTCATAATTAATGAACCACCCTCTAATAAAGGTTGACATCCCACATACTAAAGGTATAATTTGGAAGTATACTGCACAGATGGCAGATAACGTGCAGTATTCACAGCGTGAACGTACCAGATTGCTTTCTGGTGGGAGAGTGTGTCTGGTGTCCTATTTTATGAGCACATGCTCCATCATCGCGTCATTACTAACTTCAGAATGTAGTAAAGCTCTGACAATATGGCAGGAAATCCCTTTAGTGGAGATTGTGACGTCTCAAGCTGCCCCCGCCTCCCATTTTTATCATCCCGAAGCACTGTGATTGTGCATACAGTCCCTGAGGGAGGGGGGGTGGGACGTGCAGGCAGATGGATTTTCTTGGAAAAAACACATTTAGCTGAAAAACTAAAAACCTGGTGAGTGGGTGGAGGAGGGCACATGTTTGTCTGGGGGACTGGAAGAAAGTTAAAGTTGACTGTAAGCTACTTTATATGTATTATTCAGGTGCTATCCAGTGACCCAACAGGCTGCTTTCAAGTGCTGGAGCTCAGTATGCTGAAGTCATTCTAGAGGCAGACGTAGAGGGAATGAAATGACTGAAGTTATAGAGCAGAGCGTTAATTAGCGTGTCTGTTGGCCTGGAGGATTCAGGTTTGAAGGTCAAGACACGCTGGAATGATGATTTTAACCAGGAGTTGACAGGCAGCAGATGAAAGAGGCAGCGCAGGTTTTGAAAACACCAGACAGATCACACTTACACACAGGCACACACACACACAAGGAGTATCTACCATCAAAATACGTACACACACACACACACACACACACACACACTGCTTTTGAATATGCCAGGTTTGCTGATATCCATCATCATATCTTGTACCAATCGATCGAGTGATGCCCAACTATGTTCAATCAAACAGCACAGCTAGACCTAAGAGGAACACTTAGGTGTGTGTGTGCAGGTGTGTGGGTGTGTGGTTGGGGTGTGGGAGCATGCATGCATGCTCACCGACTCAGACTGAATAACAAGCAGCAATGTAAATACTGTGAGCATACATTGCTGATGCTAATGAATAATTTGTGCTGATACTGATATGATTTAGGTCTACGACTAAGGATGGTTTAATCTGCTGATTACTCTGTGGATTAATGCTTTGGTCTATATAATATGAGAAAATACATCACAATATCACTGTAAGATGGCATATCAGGGCCCTTTTGATGCCAAAAAAGAAACAGACATTTGGAGAATAAAGACATAATTTAGCGTGGGAAAACGTACTCAAAGAATAATAGTCATGATATAGTGAGGATAAAGTCGTCATTTCATAATAAAGCTTTTACATAATGTCACTTGAGGCAACAGAGTTGCAATATCAGTAGAGTTCTTTGTTTGCTGTGGAATTTGTGCCATGCAATACATGCATTATGTGAAATAAGTGGACTGTGTGCAGGTTGTGTTTTTTGTGTATTTTAGTAGGATGTTAGTCTTGTCTTGGCATCATGGAGAGCGTGATGTCCAGCAGCTGAGTCCAAAACAGATTTCCTTTCAGGGACCACAAAGTATGCACTGTTTCTGACCCTGAACAAAGTTTCATAACATTATGAGATCAAAGTTATAATGTTGTGTGTTGTTTTAGCATTAACTCTTCTTTAAATTGAATGGAGATGGCGTGTGTGTTTATGTGTGACTGTATGATCCCGACCTCTGCTGTCCTTCATCGACTGGAATCATGCAGAATTTCAACAGAGGCCCAGTGATGTAACAGTACATGTAAGATGTGATATTTCTGAGCAATACATTTGGATTATGGTTCTCAGCCCAAATAGAGAAAAGCACTGGAGGAGGTTCACCAGACTTGACTCTTCTCTCTCTCTCTCTCTCTCCTCGGTGCCAGTTTAAGCTGTACTATATTCAGTAAATCTACTTCCAACTTATTCTGCGGCTTCCTACAAATGCCACTGTCAGGGGGGTTAGGATTAGTCGCTGACAGGCTCTCCACATATGAGCCTCATGGTCCAGAGTCACGGTCTGCAGCACATAATTAGGGTTTCCCATTTCATTAAAATATCATTTTGCATATGACTCAAGCTCTGATTTATACAGTTAAATTGCGTATTAGAGTTAGTCATAAATAAATAACATCCTGCAATGTGTTTACTGCAGCACGCCTATGGCCAAACAGGCTGTGCATCCACAAAGTGCAGACTTGCACATGAAAAAAAACAACAAAAAAAAACTTTTAAACTCAACTTTTTGAAATCAGGTTTATAAAGAAGAGCTGAGGACTTTGCCAGCAGCTACAGATTAATAATGCTGGAGAGTGGAGACATGGACATTTTCCTGATTCTCTGCCACTTTCCTTTTCAAAATGCCATGATGCACTGCTGAGCAAACAGGGAAAACATTAGACTGACTAATCCATTGCACACGCTACTTAATACCATTTACCTGTCCTTGAAACTGGAAGCCTCACACAACCAACATAAAGCCATCAAAAGACCAAAATGAATGGGAAGTAGCCTTTGAAGTCTGTGGAAAAAAGATTCACAGCATAATCCTGAATCAAATGCTTAGCAAAGTGTGAGAGCGGTTTAATAAATAAAAAAAAGAAAATGGCCATTTGTGCGCACTCTTCTGCCTTGAAGATGGGGTTATGTTGCATTTCATAAGAGGATGCTGTCTACATCCCACATGTCAGACTGTTGACATGTCAAGTGCTCTACTGCATGATCTCTGGATTCAAACCTGTTGTCTTTCACCTTTTGTGTTTGAATTCAGCCGGAGCAGCGTTTGAGGGTTCTTGTTCCAAGCAGCTCAGTGACTAAGGCTCAGTCTGGATAAAATAATTACATCTCCCTCCCTCTGCGGCACATGTAGCATCAGCTCATATAGATGTTGGAGCTGATATTAATGTTACCTCAGTGGTAGTGGAAGCTGTCGACACTGTTACCAGTTTGATGCTGCAGCATGGCAGGAATGCCAGACAGTTAGTATTGAAATTAGGGCTGACCCAAAAAAAATAGAAGCTTCGTTTGTTGCCATGGTAATCGATCATTAAGTCCGTGATCGATTGTTTTTTTTTTCTTTCTTTTTTCCTTTTTGACACCGTTTGTCATCGGCAAGTGTTACATTATGAGTAGGCTATTTGGCATCCTGGAAACCTGCCTGATTTTGGAGATATGCAGTGTTTGTTTGCCATCACTTTCATTATTTCTGCTATGACCCCCCCCCCACCGTCAGACGTTATGATCGTCATTATGATCATCATCGAAGCTTCGACTAAAATCGATTTTTATGTCCGCGAAGCTTCGATTATCAAAATATGATAATCGGGTCAGCCCTAATTGAAATGTATTAATACCGTTTATTAATTACAGTGGTTGAGTTTATAATTAACTTTTGCTTAATTATTAACCATCATTGTTTTTATCATTATTACCAATGAGCTGAAGGACAAATGAATTTTCCCAAGTCTTTATCTGTCTATCTGCTATGACTCATACTGTACACCATCAACCAGCAATAGACTCACAGACTGCACACTGTGTGCATACACAGTGACAACATGGGTTTGTTTTGTGTCAGTGTAAACAGGGTGAAAGGCAGTTAAAGTGCTACTTTGAAACCTTTTTACAGCAGTGTTGATATTTTGTGGATTTTTTAAAGAGAGTAGAAATGCTAGAAAACTGATTTGGACTATTTACATACTCTAACTAGATGAGTTGTCTTTAAGCTTGAAGCGGCATCATCACATGACCACAGAGCTCACACAAGGCAGTTGAGAAACAGTGAGCAGTCACTGCTGAACCCCCATTTGAGACACTTTAAGAAAAGTTCACCCAAAATTCAAATTGCACTCATTATCTACTCACCCTCATGTCGACTAAGGGCTGGGAGAAGTTTCGATGTAGCAGTGCATGTCCATATGACGGTTGCAAATGGATACCAACTGTCTTCATAACAAAAAGACACAAAACATTCAAATACCTCCATGCTGCTCGTATGTAATGTCTGTCTTGTATTGAAGCCCCGAAATGCGAAATTGTCTGGCGAGATTTGGACGGACCAGGAAGAGGAGCTTCCGCTGCAAACAAGCTTGAAATAGACTTATTTAATTTTTTTTTGAACAATTTTGCATTTCGGAGCTTCAATACAGACATTATATACGAGCACTATGGAGGTATGTATCTTTTTTGGTGTGTCCTTTTGTTATGAAGACAGCTGGTTTCCATTTGCAACCGTTATATGGACATGCAGTGCTGCATGGAGCCTCGCTGTAACTCAGAGAAGCCACGGAGGACTCTGAAACTTCTCCCAGCCCTTAGTCGATATGAGGTTGAGTAGATGAGTGAAAATTCAATTTTGAATGAACTATCCCTTTAAAGGTTGGGTCTGGGGTTTTGTGCCCCAAAATAAGCATTAGACCTGTACAAATGAAATCCGTCTTGATCATCACCTATGGGCTTCTAGTCCTGTGTGGTGGGGGCTGTGTCTGTACCTACACACACACACGTATGTGTACACACGCAGACACGGGTTCATGGACAGGTTGCGCTTGCCTGCTGATGAACGGTAAATGTGCTATATTGTTCTAAATGTAGGAGACAGTTCAAATTAACTACTGACGGGGTTGGTGGTCAGATTCTTATGGAGGAAGACCAGCTGGTTCACATGTTGTGCCGTGTTAACAGTGCTAAAGCCAGAATTAAATTAACAATGCTAATTTCTGTCAGCCCATCTATGGGGTTTTACATTATATGTTAGCATTAAGCTAGCAGACTTTATGTGTTTTCATACTGGCTGTGTGTGTTTTGAACATTGTTTAAAACTATGTGGGTTTGATTAATCATCTTTGATGCTTAAATATTGCTACTTAATATATTGCATCACTCTTTTTATTTCATGTATGCCATTTTTACTGTAGGGCAGGCTAGTCTTCAATTTGGAGTGACAAAACCTTGAAGCAAGAAGATTTTGCCTTTTGTTTGCCATTGATGTACATACAGTAAATCAATAACAGTTGTAAATAAGGTTTACTATTTTCATATTTTACAGTTCAAAAGTAAGCTCACTACTGTCTGCCCCATAGACGAACATGACAGCAGCAGCATGTCAGCCAGTTACAGGAGGACTCTCCTTTGTATTAGAATTTGAAAAATATAAATAATCTTTTTTCTAATATCGGATCAATATCAGTATTGGCAGACATTGAAGGCTGCAATATCGGTATCGTATCGGAAGTGAAAAAGTGGTATCGGGACATCCCTAAAAAAAACATCCATGTGTTTTAGGATTTTTTTTTAACAAAACCAGGATACTGTTATCTCTTATATTTATTTCTCCAGAGTTGTTGCTCCAGCTGTTCTGAAAATCACACGGTGACCTCAGCCCCTCAGCCTTACTCATAATCCTCTTCACATTTACAGTCAGCACTGTTTCCTGTACATCACTCTGAGTCTATTAGCTCCACTGTGTGACTCACATCATGTTCATGTATGAAGTCAGCAATTATATGATTCAGCGCTGGCTGTAACCTTTACATGTGCAAATGCTAATTAAAGCAGAGTCATACATGTGAAGAAACCACTGTATCATTCACTATATATAGACCTAAATCCAGGACCATGCATGCCCATGAACACAGACTGAATAAAAACCAGCACTGAGAATATGGTGTATGGTGGTAATGAATAATTTGTGCTAAGTAATTTAGGGCTGCAGCTAACAATTGTTTAATCTGCTAATCCTTTGATTTATAAAATATTATTTAAAAAATCACTACATCTCTGAGTCCAAATCCCTGAGGTTTTATGCTAAAAAACAAAAGGATTCAGTTTACTAACCACACACAGGCCAAAGAAAGGCAGCACAGTGATTATCAAAGTGCTCACAAAGTCTTTTTCTGTCCATGGTCTAATCTCTGATTTAATATGACTCAGTATTCAACAAACCACAATCTACAGTGGAGGGAGCATGGAAACACCATGGACAAAATAATCCTCACTCAAAAGCCCAAAGCACAGCTTTAAACCATATCTCAAAGTCTTCAAATCAAATCAAACAGTTTGGCATTATTATTACTTGACCCAAATGCCGTAATCTTGTACAGACCCTAAACTCTGTCTCCCTTCAGATGTGGTATCTGCTGTCCCAGTAAATACTGGGACCAATATTTGAACAATTGTGATTTTATCATTATATTTTCAAATTATTTTGGCAAAAACATTTTAATGAACTGTAATACAAGAGTTGTAGTAAATATGTGTCAAATCAGCATCGCCTAAACGCACCAGTGTATCAAACCTTGGTTGTCATGATCACCGTAATAAACAGAAGTGCATGATGATAACAGTTGTAACAATCACATCTCGGTTTAGGTTTAGGAGAGGATGGTTTGGGTTCATATTATCTCCTCAATGATCTTTGTTATCATGGTTACAATATGGATATGATTAATGGAAACCACATTAACAGCTGGATTCACAAGAGGAATTGAACATCACGCTCCTCTTTCATAATCATCACTCCACCACAGCCTCCTCCTCCTCCTCATGTGGACTTTGTCTCTTTATACAACATTACCACACTTTTCCCTTTGCTCCTTATAATTACCATGACAACGAGATGTCACCTAGCAACAGAACCTAACTACAGGTCATTATAAGCTGCCGCACAGATGACCTGTGGACAGTATCATAATGTGCAGCCTAATCACAGAGCATGTGACAATGTTTTGGCCAATCACAGCCACTGTTTTTTCTCCCCTATAAGAGGAAACACCACAAACTGTATTTAAGGCTTTCAATCTGTCAAGACAGGCGACACCCACTTTCCTGATGCTCCATGCGGGGAACATCAAAGCAGACGAGTGCTGGATCGGCAGAGCTGCAGAAAAAGCACATAGCTGCAAAGGGCAGGACACAGTCTGTGTGAATGAAGCTGGCATTAACATTAAAAGCTCATCTGAAACAGAGCTGCCATGCTTAACAAAAGGTGGCAGAGCTGTTGGGAAGATATTAAAGCAGCACCACAGACTATTTCAAATGTCTAAACTCAGAGGCAGATTCCTTCTTTATGGTGGATACACCACTGTCATGAGAGTACTGAGCTAATGAAGGATTATCTGACTCTTTGAACTCATCCTTTGCATCATGTTAGACCCAGCAGAACAAAACTATTATCTCTACAGCTAATCAGATATTGCACCTAATTATTGTCTTCTGCACTGTAGCTCTGGCCCACTTCTCGTGTCCTCGTCGCACTGTGATCACTTGTGCGAAGTAGGTCTTAATTAGAACTTCTTGGGAGTTTGCAGAAGTGAAGCCTCAGCAGATGGGCCTCCCACCTGAGGGAGGTGAAAAAGGCATGTCTTTCTCTATCCTGACACCCCCCCCCCCAAGCCCCCCACCCCACCCCCCTCTGTTCCCGGAGTTGCCATCAACAGAAATTTTATCAGCATGGTCTCGACTGCCCCGCCACAGTACACATAATTTTCCAGCCAACACAGCCATTGAAAGGTGCCTTGCTGAAGGTGACTCCACCTCTGCTGAAAAGCTGGATGTGATGGCAGACACTCTCTGCCAGGGAGGATTTACACTGAATCAGTGGTTTGCTTTTCTTTCCTTTTTTTCTTTTTAACCTCTCAGTGGGGTTTTTCCTGCCCTGTGAAAGGTGCTGCGATTCAGCCTCATGTTAACGATTTCACAGCACAAAAAAAATAACCAGTGTTTTTATTCAGGGTAGCACTTGCAATTGATAGAGCATTTATGCGTTAAACTATGGGTATCCATGTCTCTCCTACTCACTTCTAAAAACAGCAATTGGAAAAAATAAATAAATAAAAAGGCTCGCTTGGGAGAAGGTTCAGCAACTGTAGTTCATGAAGTTTGAGGCTGCAGTGGGTGGTTTTCTCTGGTGGGTCCAAACACACACAGCGAGAGGTTAAAGCGAGAGCTTGTGAACAGATACAGGCAGAGAGAGAGGCGGCCTGCAGCTCAACAAAAAACTTATTTTCACCAACTTGACTTTTTCTGACTAATATATCATTTGTTTGTTGCTGTGTGGACGCCAGGAGGATGATTGCCGTACATGTATCATCAGCTTTCCGGAGTTCTTTGTAATAAATTATGGATAAGATTAGAAAAACAATGCAGGTTTATTTGTAGAACACGGGGGAAACTCCATTCATAATAAAGGAAACAGATTCATAATGGAAGAATGAAGAGGGGAGATAAGGGTCAAATTAACTGGGAAATGATTTACAATTTAAAATTCACCATTAAAATAGCAGAAGAGATGCAAAGATGAAAGGATTAGACAGTTTTTAGCTTTGAGTTAAACCTAGTTGGAGGCTGGGCTGATCTGACATCATCTGGGAGATTAGTGCAGGTTTGCGCTGCATGATAACGAAACACTGCTTCATCATGTTTCATTCTAACCCTGTGGACCATCAGTAGTCAGCCGCAGCAGGGGTCGCCTACCTTTCATCACCTACTGGTGGAACTCAAAAGCAGTTTAAATCGAACGCAACTGGACTTGGTTATTTGTCTAGGAAGACGTTTCACCTCTCATCCAAGATGCCTCATCAGTTCATGTACGCATCTGACCAGGCTGGGACTGGTCCAACTTTCTGGTGTGGAGACCCAGGTATTCAACCTCTTGTGTGGGCGTTCACAAGGGTGATGATGTCACTGGTTCCCTTTTGGGCTCCAACTGCCAACAACAGTCGTTAAGTGACTGTCTTTAGTAGAAAGTTGGTTTCGACTTAGTTAGTGCTCTATTGTGTCATAACGACAGTCGTTGGAGACACTTGCCACTTGTGAACAGTTGTTATTCTTTGAGGCTAGATTGTTGAATCTCCTGGGAAGGGATGACATGTCAAAGTTGAGAAACCATCCCTCAACAGGGGAGGAGGTCTCAGATACCACCTATCTCCAATTTACAATGCTGCCCTTTCATCCCTTCCCAGAAGATTCAACAATCTAGCCTCAAAGAATAACAACTGTTCACAAGTGGCAAGTGTCTCCAATGAACTGAGCGTACATAAACTGATGAAGCCTCTTGGACGAGAGGTGAAACGTCTTCCTAGACAAATAACCACGTCAAGTTGGGTTCGATTTAAACTCCTTTTGAGATACTATGACCTGGACAAATGAGAATATGCACAGGCTTACTGGTGGAACTTTATCTTTTCCCTTTAGCTGTAGTTCCACCATGCACCACAGTGTGGGTTGCAAATGGCAGAGTGGAGCTGTCTGTGTTTTTACTCGTCGACTCCACTGGCAGATGAAGAAGCAATAATAGAAAAAATGAATCAATACTCTTCAAATAAATACACAAACACAATCTGGAATTGGAAAGTCCACTCTGGACTTTAGCACTTTATGTAAATCCAGTAAAGAGGATGCAAGTTGGAAATTCAGTCTGTATCTCTTTCTCTTGATGTTACATTATGCTGATTTTGGCTTTTGCTCAGGCTACGCTCAGGGATCACTGGCTGAAACTGGTTGGTGACACTGTGCTAGAAGGTTCATAGGCTATGTCACAAGCATGTCAGAGTTATACTTAGCTGCTCAGCCACAGAGTGATTTATACAGAAAGTCTTTATTGCTGAATACATGGCAGTTTATGGTGGTGACAGTCAACACCTAACATGCTGCAACGTATCAAACGGTGACATGCTGTCATTCCGACATCCCACCATTCCGACAGACCACCATTCCAACATACCCTCATAAACCAGCCTCTCCCGGAATTTTTATTTCTGAGGGAGAGTCCGGCCTCATTCCCCTTGTAAGTGTTTGGCCTGAAACCCTCAGAAGGCCGAGCCAATCAGCGTCGCTGCTCAGATTTCTGTGCACGTTGGCCAATCAGGGACTGACTGGTGCAAAGCCCCGTCACTACACTGCGCGACTCTTACCACGGCAGAGGAAAAACTACTACTCCCGCCCACGCCAAACGCTCACAGGGGGAATGAGGCCAGACTCTCCCTCGGAAATGAAATAATGCATTTCCGGGAGAGGCTAGTTTACGAGGCTTATTCCTACATACCGCTGAATGTTCCACCGTTCCGACAAGGCTTTCAATATAAGGATATGTGCGTTACTCAACAGGTGACTCTCTTCTTTAAGACATGCTGATAGAGGAATACTCACATGTTAGTGCGCAATTACCCAGCAGAGCACAGACAGGGTCTAGTCTGCCTGTCTAGCCTCTACCTGGTCTTTTTACAAAATTTAACCAACTCCTTTCTTCATTGCCTGAGCCCAACCAGTGCAAAATCTTTTTTGGGAAAAAAACGCTATTAAAGGAATTGTCGGAAAGGCAGGAAGTTAAAAAAAAAAAAAAAATCCAACCATAGGAGGCAAGAGTGTCGGAATGATGGGACATTTGATAGAAAATTAAGTGTTGCAATTTAGACAATTAGAGGTCTATGTTGGACTGGTGGGATGTCGGAATGGCAGTTCCCCCCGTCTCAAATGTTATACGTTATACTGATTGTTTTCAAGGATTACTACTGTTTGTCTTTTATTTTATTTAACAGAATACCCACTTCAGGGAGAAAGCTGTGAGATTATGATGTTCATCTCCTCTGCACAATCAGATACGTTTCCACTTGGACACATTCACCCTGCTGATCGGAGCCTGCGTGGATCATTGTATGAAACGTTATTTATAGTAAAACATGACAATGTCATTGCTTTCCTCAGGAGCCTCCGGGGGGATGTGTGCGTGGGTTGCTTCTGTTTTCCTTTACAACCATCCATACACTTTGTGAGCTGCTATTAAGTAGCTGCTGCTAGACTGAACAACTTTAAAGGACCCTAACTGAGACAATGGGACGCTGGCGAGAGCTCATACAATGTGTTTTCATTCATTCCACCTTCCCTGGTTCTGCCAGCCCTGAGCACAGCCCGTTCACACTGGGGAGAAGACTCTTAAAATAGAGATGGGGGGGATATGGACGATGCATTTGCATTGCCCTGAGAGAGCGACAGAGACGGAGAAAAGAAAAGAGAGGAGAGCGAAGGAGTTGTGTGGCAGGCTTTCCCCTCTGGGCCGTAAAAACTCTGATAACATCCAGGCCATAGAACAAGGACACTTCTCCTTTCAGATGACTCACTGTGAGGGCAGTGCACACACAGAAGTGCACATCGGATCCCACTGGCAAAGCGAAGCTGCAATTGACAGCTTCATCAAATTACAGCACTGTACACTGCATTCAGAAAATATTCAGACCCCTGCGCTCTCATCACACTTTGTTGCAGCCTGATGCTAAAACCGTTATTTCCTCATCAGTCAACACACAACACACAACACACAACACACGAAAAAGGAAAAACTGAAATTATTCAGACCCTGTACTCAGGACTTAGTTGAAGCACCTTCGGCAGTGATCACAGCATCCAGTCATATTCGATGTGATGCAACTTTGCAGACCTGGATTTGGGGATTTTGTGCTGTTCTTTTCTGCAGATCCTCTCAGGCTCCGTCAGGTTGGATGGAGACTGTTGGTGGACTGTTGCTTTTTTTCTTTTTACAGTTCTCTACAGACACATTTGGGTTCACGTCAGTTTTTCCTAAGCCACTCTCTCCTGCTTTGTCTTTCCTGCTCAATGTCAGCATATCAAAGTGTCTTGTCTAGACAGGTGTGTACAGTACAACAAATTTCTTCTGGGATAACCCCTTGAGATGTATCATCTCGTCTTCCAGGGGGTCCAGGGGGTACAGTATGTGTTTCCAAATTGTGACATCGTGGTCAACAAAAGTGGAGGTGTAGAAACAAAAAAATAAAGGTTGGTAATTCTGAAAAAATGGTACAGGCCACATTTTGAAAATACACAAGTCAAAAGTCCCAGCCCTTTTCCTCAAACTTCTCGCCACGCCTTCACCTTTCTGCAGATGTAGGTGAAGACACCCAACGCGCATTGCCAGAGCTACGTTGCCACCCATCAGACAGGAGTGTGGAGGAGGGAGAGAGACGGCAGCTTGATTGGGTGTAAGCAGAACTAGACATGAAGGCATCGGATTGGTTTTTCCTTTTCAGAGCAAAAAATTTAAAAATTAAGAGACCACTTTAACAAGTGTTTCTTAAAAGCATATCTACATGTATTACAGTCATTCTTTTATTTTCTTTTTAAAATATCAACACAAACACAACTCCTTCTACTTAATGAGACGCTGATGAGGTCTTTACCTGAACCACATCTGGTTTTATAGGAAGATTATAAAAAACACTGCTGGGATTAAACATTGACATTATCCCACAAAAACTGATTTATAAACTCTTCCTGAGTTAAAATATTCTTGCTGTGTTCTTTAGGAGTAAATATGAACATGTTTTCTTAGCATTATTATTATTATTCAAGGTCTGAAAAGACTTGATATTTCTGTTATTTACACTAGTTTAATCATTAACCAATAAAAGCTCTAAATGACAATATTTATTTATTTATTTTTCAATTTTGAGAGAAATGTTGTCGGTAGTTGATAGAATAAAACAAAAGAATAATAATTTAATCGGACTCAAACACATACCTATAAATAGTAAAACTAGACACACTGTTCATTTTGGGAGTGGTCTCTTAATTTTTTCCATGACTGTATGTGTATTAAAATACTGTATTTAAATACACATATAAATTGATACATATAAATGGCTATTCCAGTTCCACTAGGTCATTCAAAGTGCTTTACCCTATACCAGTCACATTCACCCACTCACACACACATTCACACAGCACTCTCACCCACACACCTTTTCCTACCATACACACACATTCACACACTGATGCTACATTTGGGATTTATCTTGCCCAAGGACACTTCAACATGTAAGCAGGAGGAGCTGGAGATCGAACTATTGAACTTCTGATTAGTGGACTACACAAACGACCCCCTGAGCCACAGCAGTTTTTAGATGTGTGTATTCATTTATTGGCTTTTCTGAAAAAATGTTCATGTTTCCAAGGTTTATCTTCACTGTATAGCAATTCAGTGATGTGATGTGCTCTGAGAAAACATTGTTTAACCCACAGTGTTTTTTCGTGGGAAATGGTCTTCGTTAAATGCCACGAGCAGCAAAATCATTGAAGTATAAGAATGATCAGCGCAAAACACTGTGGAATATAAACTCCAGCCCAGGATTAATTTTAGCCATCTGTAACCAGAAGTTCTGGTTTTACATTGGCTTCCTTCAATAACAAATTAACTGAGCATATCTAAAACTCAAGCTTATTGGTGTGGAACCATTACGCTGGATGACAAATAACAAATTCAAAACATAAAGTTGCTGTATGGTGTGATTTAAAATTCAGTTGAACTATTTTCAAGCCTGAATGTCACTGTGTAGTGGCAGTAGTCAGCCGAACACTGTACATGTGGATATAAGGAAAAGATAATACTGTTGTTTTGTGGCATCAACAGCTCGTGCAGCTTTTACAACCTGACACATTATTACTAATCCCAGGAAATAAGATCAATGTCTGAGTGAGCTCCCTATCTGCAGCCAGTGCACTTCTCCTCTGTCCAGGAAACTCATGCATCAAGATCTTCTGCTCCACAGATCACTGCTTGGTCAGCTGACACTGATGAATACACGGCACATAAATGACATCATGCACTGTCATAGTGTGATAAAAGACCTAAGCTTTCAATAATAGAGGAGGGCTCATGCCTTGTTAGCATCACAGTAAAATCACAAGTGCATGAAAGTCTCAGAAAAGAAGCTGAAAATGCTTTCCAAAGACTGAAGAGCCACAACACTGCGGCACAGAAAATAATTTCATCGCTCTCAGTTATTGGCAAAGCCTTGAAAGTGCTGGTAGTAGCCTTGATTTCCTATAGAAAATATAAATTTACATTCTATGGAAATGACTGTGACCCCTCAGGGATTAGGGAGGAAAACAGTTTTTTTTTTCTCTTTTTGCCTCATCTGCAGCATACTGAGAAAATTAGGGCATGATAACAGTCCTTCTCTGCCCTTCCCAGCTCCATTAATTCCAGCATGTAGCTTTAAGAGAGTCTGACCCAGAATAATCAGTGTTTTCAGGAGGAGGTCAGCGGAGATGTGCTGTAAAGCCGAGACTGCCTCAAGTAGGGAGCTCCAAACAATTGGACTTAACTACAGCCCTTTGTAAAGGAGAGGCACAGTAACCAGAGGTACTGCACACTATTAAGGTAGTTGGCATGAAAACTATATTTTCATGCTTCTGTGATAGTGACATCAAGACATCTTGACGACACCTTAGCCTTTCTTAACCTGTGTGTATGAATTAATTAATGTGTTATCCCTATCATTATCAGTGGGGGAAAAAAACAGTTATTGTGCAGTAAACACCCTTACCCTACCCCACCTCAAGGTCAAACATACAAGTTCAAAGGTTAGTGTGGCCTCACAAAAGGCTCTTTGGCCACTGTTCAAGCAGTGATGACAAAATATCCCACAAACAGTTGATATGTTGACTGAAAATGATCAAGGATATGACCTGGAGGCTGGAGCTAGTCTGTGGAGCAGAGAAATATGACCACAAGGCAGAGATTTGTTGATGACGTGTTACATGAGATTAAAGTCACGCTCAGTTGACTTTCACTTGACATTTCATGTAGGGCTTCCCCTGACCAAAGATTTTCTTGGTCGATCAATAGTCGTCATTTATGGTGATTAATCAATACCCCCCGCCCGGTCGGACCGCCGTTCCGCCATAGTCACTTACACACGTCACACAGCTTAACGTTAACAGGTAACTGTCACAAAACCATTGTTGTCTATGGCTTTCTATGCGGGTCTCGGATTGCAGCAGGGACTACCCTGGACCTGCTCCACCATGACACTGCGAGACTGACTACCGGTGAGTGCCATGGGGCAGGAACGGGGCTCACGACAGCACCCGCTAATCGTTGAAAAAGCAACGATGCGTGCTTCCATGTCGGAGTCTCCAAACCAGAAACGTCTGTTCAGAAAAAGTCGCTCTTGACAAGGAACAAAAAAATAGAGACCTGCCGTGCCGTGTAAAAAACACAACAACAACAACAAAAAACTGGCAGCGAGTGAGTGTCACAACTTCCTGTATCTGGCCCTTTTTTGCTGGTTGCCATGGTGAACCATGTTATCTTTGTTCCATTGATGAGGGCTTTTCATCTCCCCATAACTCGGGGTCAAGTTACTCAGAGATGAATGAACTAACTGTTATCACCTGTTCTGAAACCCACAACTCTGAGTTCCCGGTCTCAGAGTAGATCAACTCAGAGTTCAGGATTTGACTCGGAGTTTGTTGAACCTGCGTTGTGAAACGGACCCCTGGCCCTGGAGGGAAACCTCTTAACAGATGTTTAACACATGGAATACCCTCACCTAAATTCCCAGCATCCCATCAGGATCACTGTTAACAGAGGCAGCTGGCTGGCCAGAGAATAAAGAGCTTTGACACAGGATGCTGTTAAATATCTCTAAATAGTCTACTGTATCTATCAATGATTAATATCTCATTCTGAAGACTGAAAGAGAGTGTCCCTGCCTGTTTGGACCTCACTCTGTTTTGAGCTGTCAGTGTGTAACAAACTGACTTTATGCATAAAACATCTGTGGAGCCTTCAGACTAAGATTGATGAGATATGAGGTAAAATAGTTTCAGCCTTTAAATATCCAGCAAAAGAGTCCGAAAACAACTTCACATTCACCTCTGATACAGATGGAGGATTATTGTCTCTCAGCAGTTATAGTAAGGTGTTGCTATGGAGTAGACACCCTTGTGCCTTTTTAATACATGTGACACATTTGTGTTGAATTTTCCATTATGTTCTAATTTTAATTTTGCATAGCAGCTTTCTCTTCCTCTGTGGGGTAAAGCAAACAACAGGTTTGGGGACTTTTGAGATGTTTCTATTATGGAGTGAGAGTGAGGCTCTTATTCTATAATTCTGGTACAGCGTAAAAAAAACAATCTCTAGGGGAACAGGGGAGCGTGGAGGAGCTTCAACTCAAGCAGCTCCAGAAACGCAGCTCCTCAAACACACTCCCTGACCATTCTGCTCCCCTTAATACACCTGATTCTCCTGTGGTCCAGCGACCAAATAAAACTATAGACAGACAATAAAACACACTGCATTATTTATAGCACAAACTCCTGAGACCTGTAGTGTAAGAAAATGTTCCACCAGACTGAAACTGAATGTGAATGTGACTCTGATGCCTACACTGGTGGGTTGGTCGGTGGCATCTGATGCAAATTTTAATCTTCCTGAGGGATGATTCTACCGGTGATCATTTGACCTTACATCTGGTACCCTCAGCAGGTCAAACCCATCATATACTACACAAAGTGATTTAGTCAGTGTGTTCAAAAGTGAAAAACACATCTGTAGGGCTCCACCAAGCATATTCTAAACTCCTCTGCTTTGATTTGTATTTAGTTTAGCTTGTTTTCATCTCCTCTGACTTTTTGGTTGATAAAACCAGGCCCCATTTGGCCCCACCACCACCTGTTGGCTCCAGGTGAAAGGACACAGGGCAGCCACATGTGAGGCCCAGTCAGGTCCAGAGGAGGAGGAGCAGTCTGCTGAGACCAGAACCAGAGGAAAGTAGACAGGCCAGAGCGATTAGCGCAGCTAGCACCTTTACAAAATGGTTAGTGTAGTTAGTATCTTTTAATTGTTTTTGTTGTCTGTTAGCTTGTAACTGACACTGGGCATTGTGCTTATTCTAATGGCACGTTTCCACTGGCACGGTACGGCATGGTACAGCATGGCACTCTGCACTATTTGCATGGGTTTTCATTTCATTCACTGACATTGTTATTGATAAACACTTGAATGACGGTGACAATAGATTTGCTTCAAGTCGATATCTGTGCAGGTAATTTTTATTCGTAGTGTTCTTTACAGTATTGAATGAAGTCGCCCTGATCTCACTTTCATTACCCCACCACACTGAGACACATTGATCACTGAAACCTCACAACACAATCAGAATCACACATTATTCAATCCGGGTGTCTCTAGACAGATCAAAACCTAAATGGACTGAAATAATTTCCACTTGCATGAGGAAATAAAAGCCACATGATAGAGGGAGCGTACGCATGCATCTAGTTTTTGAAAGAAACACCCAACTGTCATTTAAGAAAATATACAGCTTCTACAAAGGCCTAACTCCTCAGACAAATGTGTTATTCACAGGAAAAAATATGACAGGGCTGCCTTTTCCAGTTCAATAAACTCAATAAACTGTTAATGATAAAGCAAATTGAAAATGTCAGGGGGTATACAAAATGCTGAAAGGAATTCCCTGCAACCTTGATGAATGGCGCTGCATATTGGATATTTATGAATTATGAGGCTACATGGCTTGTTCCATTATTCCATTTAAAACTCATTTTAACTGGCACCTGGCCCACAGCCGTGCACACAATAGAATCTCTCACGACAATGAAAGCAAACTTTAGCACGTCATTGAAGTGTAGTGCTTTACACTGACAGACGCTGAAGTCAAATCATTCACCAAAAGAAAAGTAAGGACTAATTCATCACGATTGTCTGCAGGCCTTAATATGTGTTAACAAGGTAACAATGTTTCTGACACTCAGCACACTTCTGTTATCAAACACTAACAGTCTCAGTAAGCGCAGCGTGCATGGTATCAGGACTTCTCCAGAGACATCAGCACCTCCACCATAATTCTCACAGACAGTATCATATTGTGGCAGCAGCTCAAAATGGACCATTAGCAAAACGCTCTATTGTTATTTTTAATCCACTTCTGTTCATTCTTCCCTTTGCTCGGCAATTTATCTCTTTCCCTCCTTCTGCCATTGTGCATAGGACTTTTCAAGGATGAGGCTCCAGCAGTTTTTTTATCTATTCAGAGGAGGGACATCAGGCAAGTGATGGAGTTGAGCACTGATCCTCACAGCTGATGAACACCATGTTCTATGTGAATGTTCAGAAGCAGCTGACAGCCACTTTGGATATGGGTCGAAATACAATATATTGTTATCAGCTGATAATTTCATCATTATCAAGACATACAGTGATAGAAAACGAATAAATTAACCTGTCTACTTTCCTACTCATCAGCTGAAAACCTAGTTATTCTTCTGGTTAGTGGTTACAATTTTCTTAATGAATCATTAAATTGCTGATTGACTGATGAGTCACTGATCATAAACATACTTAAATGGTTATTGTCAGGCTAGAAGTTAGAAGCTTGTTAGGAGTTAAAGAGACAACAAGGAGTTTTGGAAAAGCGAAGTGTTTTCACACTACATTTTTTAGCCTCTGTGCGCACCGTGAAATTCTTTTTACAAGACACACTCATGTTTTCATTCATCAAGTATTGAAGTCAGAGGTTCAAAGAGGTTCAGTTACCGCCATAAAATTCGATTTGGCGGCGTTATTCTCATTCGCGTCTGCGAAACCAAAAGTAAGGAAACGCTGGTCGGATCACCCAGCATTTCCGCCACCACTAATCATAACAAAATAACGATAGAGACAAAACAATATATTTATCGAAAATGAGCCCATTAAAGCAGATATCAGTGGAATGTTTTTGTTAATATAAGTCCTAAATAGTCCTATTTTCCATCAGCAATCACTTACATGGAGTGTTTCAGCCATAACACGAGTCTCTCCGTCACTCTGCTCTGCTGTAACCCGAGGAGAAAATTTTTCTTGTGGGATACAAGTGTTATCCAATGAGGAGAGAGAACGGCATGAAGGGCTGTGTGTGCAGCCAAGGGATGCGCGTGAATGTGGTGACAGAGCACGAGGACCAATAGATGCCTGACGAGGGCGGGGGCTGCTAACTCATGGTGCGTTCAATGAAACTCGTACTTTGTGTTTTTCCTTCCTGTGAAGTCATACCAGTTCGATCTGGTATGAGTTCACGGGTCGGAAGTTACGAGTGGCCGTTATAGTGAACTTTCACAGGCAACAGGACGGTGAAAACACAAGCTACGGGTTGCCTGGAACGTTACAAAGTCGTAGTTGTGACTTGAAGCTGTAACTTACGGTTTCAAAAGCCTGCCTTGAACGCAGCATTCGCCGAAACGGCCGTGCCGCTGATATCTGCTTTAACAAGTGTGGGTAACGTAGATTCATCTACATTAACACTAGAACAGCCAACATTCCATGTATACCTAGAACCGCCAAGAGGTCATTTTGACCTCCATTCATTCTAATGCAAAAAGGGTAAAATGACTGCATTTATGTAGCCATATACATTATAAGCCCAGCCAGACACACAGTTCAAAACACTTTATAGTAATTCTTCACATTCATATTCACACACATACTTTACAAAAAATAACAATAGTGGTTGCTAGGCAACCAGTATAGACTACTCTTTATTTGTCTATTTTTTGAACAGTGTGTGTACATAAAAAATTTCAAACTTGTTACAAATTTCTGAATTCATGTCCATTTCTCATGAGAACAAGGGATTGTCATTGTTATGTTCAATGTTTATTGGCAGTGTTAATTCTTTATCTGTTTTACCCGTTTTGACATTTTTCTAACGTCTGAACTGGTGTTGTCTTGTGGGATGAGGTCAAAATGACTAACTAACTAAATAACTAACTATATATATAACTAACTGACAAACTGAGTGACTAAATGAACGTTATTTAGCCCAGATTGCAATCATTGGAAAATTAATTTTATACATTTTTATATACACACACTATTTGAACAATAGAAAAATAAAGAGTCAGCTATACTGGTTGCCTAGCAACCACTATTGTTATTTTTGGTAAAGTATGTGTGTGTACATGAATGTCAAGTATTACCATAAAGTGTTTTGAACTGTGTGTCTGGCAGGGTTTATGATATATATGGCTATATAAATGCAGTCCATTTACCATTTTTGCATTAGAATGAATGGAGGTCAAAATGACCTCTTGGCGGTTCTAGGTAAAACCACTCTTTTTTCCGCTGTCTTTTATACTAGAATCGTGAAAACGCATAAGATGATGTAGAACACACTTTTAGGAAAAGTCACCGACTGGGAGACATAGGGGTTTTACGTAAACAGAGTTACGCGCATTTTAAGACGCGAGAGAGGTCAAAATGACCTCACGGCGGTTCTAGTGTTAATATGAGACTTTTTTATTGTCGTGCAATTTTTCGTTCTGCCGACGGAGAAACTCTTTGTTGTCCCTTTAAGAGTTTATAGATACTTAGCCTGGACTCCAGAGCTCACAAAATTCACGTCAACCATACTTAAGTGCAGCGTGTGGTCTTTTTACAGTGACTCACCCACACGCACATGCACTGGATATTCAAGTAAGCCTGAATTTGCCCCTTGTTGTTGCTTGTGTTTGCACCGTGGTTGTGGAAGTGTTTGCATTTGACGGAGTTTAGCTGGGGGGGTACATCCTCCGTCCACTAAAAGGACGAGCGCCGGTACCTCTGAGGCTCTATTTGAAGCCTTTTGAATAAGCAATCATGCCTTTGTCGGAGCTGAAGAGGGCTGTGTGCTCAAGATCTCAGACTAAGCGACAGGGCAAATATAACCCAGCATGTATACACATTCACACACACTCACACATTCACATATACGCACAATTGGCTCAGTGGTGGCAAGCTGTATTGCCAAAATACACAGGAATCAAATCGCTTATTCCCAGTATGTTGTGTCTCTAATTTGCTGATTATGATGCCTTAATCCTCCCAGATCCTGCTCCAACAAAGTTACATGCCATTGATGTCAACCGACTGTGAAACACTCAAGGCTGGCCAGGTGTTTATAGCCTCACTAGTGACCCCTCTGTAATTACACATTTCAACTGTCTTTACGTGTCTAAGAAATAAATAAAAAAATCACATTTAAGATTCACTTGAATGTGGTGCTCGATGGTTGAGTAGTTAGAGAATATGTCCCATGTGGGCATATGCTCCCCCCCCCCCCCCCCCCCCCCTCCAATGTCTAAACCATGGTTACAGAGCCCCCCATCCCACTACTGAAAATCATCTACAGATGCACAATCGTCTGTTTTGGCCTTTTACTTTAGAGGAGGCCTATGTGCTGCACAGTGTTACTGTAATCAGATTACTTTTATCAGTAACGAGTAATGTAAGGTATTACTCCTCAGTAAATAGTAATCATATTACAGTTTTCCAAGCTCGTTACTTGCATTACATTGCTCGTTGCAACTTCACCACACAGGCATCACACAGAACAGAAGGGAGGGGGTGTGAATGGGTCAGTGACTGGTTGGGGTTTGGCACGAGGTATCAGTTACCACCACCGATTGGTCGCCAGCCGGGACCCGCAAGGACAGATGAGAAAAAAATGGAAGTGTCAATAAGACCACATGTTGCTGCTAGCTCTTTTCTACATGGTGAAGGATAGCGGTGGACACAGAGAAACCGGTAAAACATGTAGTTTCAAAACAAACTGAGGTCAGAAGGACTCGACAATCTGTACGTTACGTTGTGTGTTGTGTGTCACACAGTGTGACCGCGGCACCGGCACAGCGACAGGCTCAGTGTTAAAGTGCAGAGGGACGAGATTACAGCATCCCGACAGTGACTCCCAACACTTCAACCTGACTTGCCCCTCTTCTGAAAAACCTGACATGTCAAACTGACCCACGGATGTGTTAGAGGACTGATCCATCTGTCAAACGATCAGGACTCTGACACATGAAACACAGCTGATCCATCAAAAGAATTAGTGATGCAGCTTCTTGAATGCAATTTTAGAGTAAGTAGGAAAAAAATGTAACGAGTAATATAACTAGTTACTTTCTCTAGGGAGTAATAAAGTAATGTAAGGCATTACTATTTTTGAGAGTAATATGTAATATATTACTTTTTTGAGTAACAAGCCCCAACACTGGTGCTGCAGCACATTATCTGTGTTCCACTGGACCTCTATAATAAATTGTACTCTTCACCATAAATCAAAATGCACTGTATGGAATTATATCTGTGTGTTTTCTTTAGAATACCAGCTGCATGTGGTTGTGTTGCTTTGAAAAATACAGGCTCTGAGGTGTAGGAGTTAAGCTCTCCTCAGTAGATATCCAGTATTAGGGAGATAAATACCACAGTTGGCTCTCCAAAGAGTTCCAGAGATTTATGGATTGCTTCTGTGCGGCAGGCCTCTGGGAGGCAAATATTCTATGAAATCTTCCAAATGTTTTGGTAGTATGCAACACACGCACGCAAACACATAGGAGCAGACTCTAGTCATGCCTGTGAGGCTGAGTTGCAGCAACTCCTACTACGGTCGTAGTGTAAGAAATATTGTTGCATCGCTGAGGTCAGAAAATAATTAATGTAGGACAACAGACAGAGGAGAAAAAGGGTGGAGCGCATCGATGGTTTGAGGGTCCGAGATGAAACAGCCAAGGGTGTTGCATCATCCCATTAATTACTCCCACTGCACAATGTCCTCCAACACTGTGTGCATGACCCGCATGATCGGAGAGATAAAATGGGTTGTAAAGAGCATGGGAATGTGGAGAAAAATGGATCCGACAAACACACATGACGACCCCCACTGTCTTAAGTTTTCATTTCACCTCAAACCCCAATCCACATCAATTACTTTTCTTTCTTTTGCTCATTTATGAAGTGCTGTAGTGGAAAGTGGCCCACTGAGAGACATAGCCCCACCACCCCACACCCCCTTTGCCTGGAGAGGGCCAGTTAGTGAGAAGGGCCATGACGGATAAATCTGATCCTTTGTGGAGGCAGTATTGATCCGGCAAAAGCTCACTACATGAATCAAGTATGAGCTCTGTGCTGTTAGTTCCTTTACACTGTGGGATGGATGGATGTGCTCCAGTGCAATAGAAACACACAGTTACTCATGTAGCCCCCCAAAAACTGGACAAGTTTGTCATGAAATCCAATCAGGCCGAGAGCTGCTGGCGCTGCACTGCATGGTGGGAACTCTGGGCTTGAATTTCATGAGATCAGAATGTGGGGATTTAAGTTGAAGGAGGAAGCGGTGTCATTGTTAGGCCTCTTAACAGCTCACAGCTTAAAGAAAAAAGCTTTTTTGAGGATTATTAGTTTTCTAAAATATGTGAGTTTAACTAGGCTCCTCTCATTACCACCATCCTCCATGTAGCTATGTGGGAAAATGAACTGAGAGCTGTTATGATGCAACTCTGCCCATTTCCCCTCTCCATTAATTACCCTGCCCGTCAATGATGAGTCATTTATAGTTCACCCCCAGTGTCTCTCTCCTTTTCTCTTGTCTTTCTCCATCTGTGTTTTTTTTCCTGATTGGTCAGATGAACCTGCATCCGTGTCTGTTTTGTCTCTTTTGTGCGGCTTCACGGGGACAACCTGTTCTGCTCCTTCTGGATTTAACAGACTGCTGAACACAAGGTGTTTACGACATGCACGCACACACACACTCACACGCACGCACACATATACACATTAACACCCACACACACACACACACATACACACATCTCCAGAGGATACGATCTCAGAGAAGCAACACAGCCTATTTCACTGCAAATTAGGTTAATCACGCTCCAGAGAGGCCCAGTTAATAACCCTCATAGAGGCTATTAAGATGGCACCTAAATCACAGGAATCTCTGAATATCTGATGGCCCCTTACACAGCAGAGCCATGTCTAACTCTGGAGTTCCTGGTAGAGGTATAGCTGGGAGGAAGACGCCCGGCCATGCGCACCCATAAGCAGCTCGAGACGAATGATGTCGTGCAAGAGCAACTGTGTCCCGGTGGAGAAAACACCTCAGAGTAGAGGATAATAAATTAGGAACCCTGGTTCATTAAGCCAGTGATATTAATCAGAATTAGCCTATTAGTCAGTTTTCTTTTTTACCTGGGGATAACACACAGAATACCAAGAACATTATCACCAGGAATAGCAACTCCAGAGTGTAATTCCCAAGCTCTTCTAACACGCGATTCATCACAGCAGTATTCTGTTTCCAGAGGAGCTAACACACCGACCACCTGACACACCATACTCATCCCGGCCCCGTTCATTACAGTCATTTTTCCAGGCCAGGAAAAAAAAACCTGGACATTGTGAAGGAACAGTCACCTGTCCTTAACAGTCCTGTTGTATTAAGTATCTCTGTCAGTAATTTTCTGTGGGGGGGGGGCTGAAGCTGAGTGACGTCCATGAAAGATGGAGCCCAGGAGAGATGAATGCCTGCTGGTTAATGCTCGAGCCAGACTTGGATCAAAATACATTCATCTTTATTGAGATACATATACATGAGACATGAGGGGAAAAAAGAGTCACCTTATGTTGGCAAAGCAACATGAGCTACATTTACAGGCTGATTCACAGCAGCTCACTCAGTCCAAAGCTCGACAGCTCCGTCAGTCCATTCAGTACTTAACCATCGGACTAAACAAATGTCCACAACTGGTTACAGTTTCAATCATTTATAGATAAGCAATTCATAAATTTCCTCCTCTTCACAAACAGCACCTCTTGCTACTTGAATGTTGAAATGTACAATTTAAATTCGTCAGATTGAGTTTTACGGTACTGATTATAGAAATTTAATAGCAGCTTGATAATATTCTTGAATCACAACCGAAGGAAACAGATCAGTGCAGTATTAGATTATGGAGTGTTATCTGTATATTTCACTTCATGATAAGAGGGTGAAAACCACATATAAAAGTAAAATATTGCTGAATGTTATTAATTTAAATATGCTTGGGATGGTTTGGTTTTGTGAAGCGGTAAGAAGACATGGTCATGTCATGGACCCTGACTGACCGCTCACATCTCTGTCCCTGGTCCATATAGTCTCTCAATGAGGCAGTCTTGCACAGAAAACATGACTAGCAACAAAATCCTTTGGTTTTAAAATCTCCACTTCTCCATCCATCCATCACTCCCCCTCTCCTGTGTTGCTAAAGTCAGTGCTCTAGCATTTACGCCCACATGAGCAGGTTCTGTAGGTGGTCTGTTCTTTGTCTGTTCCAACAGGAACAGAATCATTTTCTGCACATGCTCACTGTCCATTAACTCTGCTTCTTTCAACACAAAGACCATTAATGCTGAATAAATTCTACCCACACTGAAGAGTAGGAATTTATCCCAGTGTTGCCATCAAATGACACCAACAAAAAGCACAAGCTTGTAGCTACTGCCTGAAACATGGTGAATCCAGTTTGTCCCACATCCCACTCTGACCCTCCACCCTCCTCATCGCGTCAGCAAGTGACAGGAGCTGGTATCAGAGCTCTCACTGAGAGGTCGGCCCAGAGTTGTACAGTGTGTGTCTCATGCATAATAAATGTCCGACCGCGAAATGGGTGAGGAATTAGAGCCGCCGGTGGGGATGAGATCCAGCAGGTGGCTCAAGGATCAGGACCTCAAGCAGGTTCACGGCGGGTCGTTCCTCCTTTTAACCAGCTTTAGGCCAAATGAATTGGCTCGATTTATGGGATGGCGTTTGCATAGTTCCTGACTAGGTTAAAGTCAGGCGTCTAGACTCTAGGATTGTGTATTATTTCTCATAAAGACACATGTCTGACTTCTCTTGGAATAGTTTGGGCAGTAGTAGGAGTCAGAGCAGAGCGAGTGGCTGTTGAAGGTGGGGAGGGCAGCCTCACTCATCCTGTCCTTCACTACATACACCCGCTGTACTTCCTTGATTTAGAGAAGGGGGGTTGAAATGAATGATCATTATCCATCAGTGCCTCATGTTCAGTTTCTGTTTTTCTTCTGTCTTTACAAATAAAGTTATTGTAATAGTTTGTTAAAATAGTATTATTATAATTATTGTTATTTGATATGCACGAGTTATATCTTGTTTTTTATGTGCAATGTGAGCCACTAATTACCTGCATGTGCTTGTTCTGCTGACAAATCTAACCTTGAGACTGTGTGTTTGCGCGCGTGCGTCTGTACACGCGTGTTTTAGAGCGGGAACGCGTGCGTTCGGTGCGTGTGTGTAGCTTGCGCCGTACTGTTGGCGACCCCCAGCGTACAGGGCGCGAAATTTCCCCCCCATCATTTTTCTTCCCCTCTTTAAAACATCATAAAACATTTTCCACATACAACCCCCGCCGCCTCAGTGAAATCCACACCACGACAGGAAATAGTCCGTGTATTTTCAGAAGTTTTGGTTCATCTCCATCTACACCTACATGTTTTATTCTCCTGTGTTTGTGTACTACACCGCGATTGATGCGTGCGAATCCATCATCAATTCCTGCAGACTCTCTCACACAACTTGCAGTGGCGTAGATTAAAAAAAACTGGGACAACATGTTGTCGAGCAGCGGCGTCAAAAAATGTGCAACAACACGAGAGCAGTGTCGACATTTCAGCGTTTAGACAAACACAGTGGAACAGCTGGAAGATGGAAGGAGACTGTCGCCTGTCTTACCTGCGCGCAACGCTCCGTTTTATCCACATTTTTCTCGACTGCTGAATCCAATTCAGTCCTCCAGGTATCCTCCCATTTAGACGGGTTTCCACAAAAGTCGACAACAGATGATAAGAAAAATAATGATTAAAAAAAATAGAAAGAAAGGAAGGAAGAAACACTCAAGTGACGGACCTTACTCCAGCCGTCATCATTTAAGCCATATCCTTCAGCGTTGCGCACATCAAATTCCTCTGATATCGCCGTCAAATCCCGCAAAAAAAAGCGCCGCACCGGCGACAGTCAGGTCTCTGTGAAGTTGTCAATTGTTCTAATGACGACACAATCTTCAGTTAAAAGGAGAGAAGAGGGGGAGGGGGCGGCGGGCGCCCGTGCAGGCGGCCAGGTGAGCGGGGAAACCAGGAGAGGTATCCTCAAACTTTGCCTTCACGCATATCTTCCCCTTTTCCTCCACCACAGACCCCCCTCCACACCATCATCATCGCCACAACACCAACACCAACACTATCACCACTACCAACACCACCACCTCATCCTCCTCCTCCTTCTCCTTCTCCCGGGCGGGAATGACAGGGCTGGAGAGCAGAAGCGCAGGACATGTAGTTGGCTCTCCCTGAAATGACAGCGCACCCTCTCCTTCCTACATTGTTGAAAGGCAGATGATCGTACCCTCCGATTAATAATAATACTAAATAATAATAACAAAAACAACAACTCGGGAGTGGAAGATGAGGTTGTTCTCAAACGGAGGAGACAAGTCAGCGAAGGCAGGGGGTCCTCATTATCTATCTCATCTCTGGAGGTGCTGAGAGAAGGAGAGGGGGCGGGGGGGTGCGAATGGGGTTAGATAGAAAGGAAAAAAAAAAAAAAAAAAAAAAGATGAGGTGCAACTGAAAAGAGGAAGAGGGGGAAACGACGTAGGAGAATCCTGGAGGCAGAGAGTTGTTTCAGAGGAGTTGGAGAAAGAGACAGAGAGAGAGGGAGAACGAGAGAGAGAGAGGAGAGGAGGCTGGTCCGTCTCCTCCTGCTGCTCCTCTTCTCTCAGACTGACGAACGACCTGCCTGCTGAGCCCCTCCGCTGCCGTGACGTCACTTTAAAGCCAAATATGTCATGTGCTGGGAGAGGTGGTGGGGGGTCTCACGTCATGCACGCGTACACACTCACCAGTGTCAGCTTGGATGTGACAGTGGGGGGAACTGGTGAAATATATTGAGGGGGGGGGGGGGGGCTCTGTCCGGTGTTGTTCAGAGACTCCGCTGCAGTCAGAAAACAGCTGGAATTGAGGAGACAATGTCAGATAGACGGAGTCACACCAGCTGGCGGTCAGCTGACACACCAGCTGAGGATGTGATATACGTGATGTCATCTCTTCAACCCTCCAGCCACTGAACCTGTGATGTGACAACTTGCAGTTTGCAGAACATTTGATTAGAAGAGATCATGGGTCAGGTGTTTCACTTATAATTCCTCCAATCAGGAGCGAGCTAGGAGTCACCTGATTTACTTTTTTTTTTTTTTTTTTTTTTTAAAATTTTAACATAACTAACTTTGCAGAAATTAACCATGAATTACAGAATCATTTATGAATGATCATATGAACCACTGACATCTCCTCAATAACTGGTCGGTAATTACTACTAAATATGCTGAATCCACCAAACGAAAAAAAAAAACAACCACCATAGATAATCTTATTTATCCAGAGATAAACATGCTTAGTGTGTTGTTCTTAGGAAGTAAAGAGTCAGAAAAGAACACAATGATTATTCTGAGGTAAAATTGTATACTTTATTTGTATTACTGGTCTTCAAATTCAAACCATGTATATTGTTTCTGTGTAGATACAGTACTTTCATGGTTGGCAGAGGAAGAGGGTAACCCTTTATTGATCCCACACAGAAATTCACTTGTTAGTATTCATTCACGGCAGAGCCTCGTTTTCTAACTATACAGTACACACACAAAGCCACACAGGCTAATCATATTGAATCTAAATCTATCAATATCAAGCTTTTGTCATAATCCTCTGTCATAATGTCACATTTCACCCCTAGTGGCAGACACTTGATACCAGTTTAAGTATTAAAGTATTATCACTAAAGTACTAGTATTAAATTTTGAGCACACTGGCTTAACAGAGCTCTAAGATCTGAAATGTTACAACCGTCTCTGTCTCTGAAATAAAAACATCTTAGAGACATTTTATAGTAATTATTATTAGAATTGACACTGACAGATATTATCAGTGGCACAAAAGAGGTTTTCACAAAAAAGAAACATGTGCCACTGGAATCAGTGTAACAACACAATTAGTTTATTATATATTTTAAAAGCAATGGTGTTTTTATCTCAGCTAATTTAGTTGTTAAAAACCAAGCAAAGAGTTCGTAGTATTTTTTTAAACTAACCAACAGGTGGCGCTGAAGTCAGATATGTTTTAATTTTCCTCAAAGCGACTGAAACAACACAATATCCATTGAGTTTGTATGTGTACGCCCTCCTGGTGGCCATGTAGTGGTAGCGCTCTATTATAAATGCTTCAGTCAGCATCAGCTTAGACAGGAAACTCTTATAATTGTAGACTGCACAGAAACTGCTGGGAATAAGAAAACAGACGTACAGAGTGAAGCCAGATACATGAGTTCACGTCAGGAGCTGCTGACAGATCCACCATGTCTGATCACACATGACGTCACCTTTTCTTTAAGGCTCATGACGGCACAAGCTTCATCTGTTGCTTCTCTTTACTTACGGTTGAATTTGTTCTCACTGAGCAATGAATTAGGTTGTCACAAAAAATAAGTGGAAACATTGGAAACATGTTCAAAAGAATCTGACAGACATCGTTAATTAAAGATACAGTTTCTTTAAAATAATGTTTTAATTTAGTCTACTATTATTAGTCTAACTATTTTGAATTCTTTGTTATGCTGTCATCTCTTTTATCTGTTCACACACAGCACAGCAGAGGCCACAGTATTTTCTTTGTTTTCAGTAAACTACACTCAGACAGGTTTCATGTTACATCCTGTCTATCACAGAGTCACAGAAAATATGAATCTTTTGTGTAAAATTTTGGCTTTAAGCCACCAAACACCATGAGTTGAACATTTGCACCAAATTTGAAGAAAACCCCTCGTGGTTTTACAGAGATAATGGCTGTGTCCGAATCACCCCCTACTCACTATAGTGACCAAGCCATTTTGTAGTGGTGTCCGAATGTTTAGTGATTATTAATGTTCACTATATAGTGCACAGATATCCCATCAAGCATTGCGACCACATATCGCCGTTACGAGTTCATCCATGACTCCAGGTAAACATTTATGTCAAGTGTGAAGGATCTCATTTGGCAGGTTTGCAAGATATTATATTTATAACAACAGAACCACATTTTCTGAGGTCATCATGTCCTTTGACCTTTGACCAGCAACACTTAATCAGTTCATCTCTAGTCAATGTGAATGTTACGGTGCTTTGACACAGGCAATGTTTAGGTTGACCCAGTTGAACTCTGGTGCAGGCGGATCATCATTTATTTATTTATTTATTTAATATGCATTGTACTAGTTAATATGCGTTTTTACATTCATGTTAATATTTTCAGGTTAAATGATTTATGTCATTTTTTTGTATTATTACTGTATTGTGGAATTAATTGTTTGATTTAATGCGGACCCCAGGAAGAATAGTCTTCATAGTTATGAGGACTAATGGGGATCCAATAAAGCAATAAACAAAACATGTTTTAGCCAAAAAAGTCTCCCGTAGTTTGCACCTGCAGCCATGCTTTATTCTCAAAATCTATTATTTGCAGTGAGTGGAAAATACAAACGTAATTATAGCTGCTGCGCAGCAATGGGTCGTGTCCGGGCAAATTTTGCACAAGAAACAGGAGGACAGGTTAATTGACCTTGGAATGTTCATTTCTGCACAAGCTGGGGATTGAACCCGCAACCTCTGGAACTAAAGACTGTTGTCTATCGCACTGAGCTAATTGTCAAGTGGCAGTGCCACGGTGGCTTCACAAATTAAGTAAACCATTCACTGTTGTGCAGGCAACGTTTCTGAGGTAAAATTCAGATGTTTGTGTCAAACATCATCTGCTATGAGTCTAAGATTTTGTTCAAAGACTATCTGGTATATTGATGTAATATACTTATCACCTGAACTGGGGATTGAACCCACCTCGTCTGGAACCACAAACCAACACTTAACTCACTGAGCTAATTATCTGGAAGTGACACATGGTGTGTGTCTTCTCAAATACACTCATAGAGCCAGCGTCCGGGCAGCTGTTGTGGAGGCAGATTTCAGAAAAGGTCAAAATGTCAGAAATTCTAATATCTAAACAAAAAATCTGATAATACATAAATTGCATCTAGACAACGGACATGTTGGTGATTTGTTTTGCTTCATAAGAGAAAATCGGATGTTTAAAAGTGTCACTCTGGGATTGACTGCGGTTGTTCCCATGAGAGCAGCATTCGGGTTGTGGTGAGCTTTAGACCATGGTCCGATCTGTTTGCTTTTGTAATTTAGAGACTTGCTGTGATGTCACCGTGAGGATTCTGGCATTTTTATGTGTCATTGTCGTCGTCACCCATGCTGGGTCTTGAACCCACAACCCCTCGCACCACAAACCAGCGCTCAACTCAGTGAGCTAATTATCTGGTAGTGAGACATTGTGTGTGTCTTCTCAAATACACTCAAGACGTCAGCGTCCGGGCAGCTGTTGTTGAGACAGATTTAAAAAATAGTCAAAATGTCAGAAATTCTAATATCTAAACAAAAATCAGTTAATACATAAATTGCATCTACACAGCATGGAAATGTTGGTGATTTGTTTGTAATTATTAGTGTTTTGCTTCTCAAGAGAAAATGTGATGTTTAAAAACATCACCTTTACATTGGCTGCAGTTGATCCCATGAGAGCAGAATTCAAAATGTTCTAGAAAATTCAGTTTTTGAGATAAAATTCTGATATTTTCCAAACTTCATCAACCGTGACTCTACAATATTCTCAATTTTTTTCAGAAAGATAGAAAATGTATTTAGCAGGAATTTGATGGTATATGTTTACAGTAGTGTTTACAGTCAAACGTTTTCATGCACTGTAGGCTCAATTTTTGATTAATCAAAAATCCGAGAAACAAGTTTTGAGGAGGACAGTCTGGAGATGCTATGGAGCAAGTTTGGTGACAATTGAGCAAAAATTGTAGGAGGAGATACATTTTAAAAGTTTTACACTTATTGAAAAAAACAGAGTGATGGACTTCATAATTTGTAATAAGTTGAAGTTGACAAAAGTTTCAGCAGTATCTAGGCTACATTGTGGTGAAGTTTCACAGCTGTAGCATCTACCGTTGGCTTGGTAGGAATTTTTAAAGTTTTTAATTTTAAACGCTTATTGTGCCCCCCCTGGGAGGGGGGGGCACATGTCCTTGGAGTTGAGTGAATCTGGCATGGGACTGGACCTTTGTGCAAAGTTTGGTGAGTTTTCGCCCATGGGAAGTATGACTTCCTCGGAAGAAGAAGAAGAAGAAGAAGAATATCAGCAAATACAATAGTGTCCTTGGCAGCTGTCGCTGCCCGGACACTAATAAAAGAAAATGAGCAGCAGTACAATTGTGTACTACTTTACGTGTGTCTCCATTTTGAAAGTTAAGTTTTACTTCTCAGAGTGTCATTTTTACAATTGTACCAAGCGTCTTTTTCAGGTCAGTCAACATGGAAACATGACGCTCTACAGCGTTTGGACTAGAGTGAAAACAAACATGTGTGAACGTGGACCGTAAGAGCTGAAAAATGATACAATGTATAATTTCTGCCTCTGGTGCGCACCAGTAGTCTACACCAATATGTGTGAAAGCACCCTTAAATTTAAAAGGTGTTACTGACACTGAATCAGACTGATGGACGGATGACCTGAAAACACTATGACTTTGTCAGAACAAAATTAATGTAAGTACTACATTAAATAATTTCCAGTACATTATTTTGTCTGACAATGACTGCATATATCAAAACATAATGTTTCTCAATTTGATGTGATAAAAGTGATTAATGATCATTTCCATGTTTTGTCACCTTCTTTAAATCATACAGGGACGAAGAGCAGATAACAGTCCTCTGTATGTGAATGTGTACTCTAGTGTAGTGATGTCAGAATTGAGGAAAACATCAGGATCCATCACATCAGCCTGAGCCTCAGAGTAGTGAGAAGTCCCTGAGCGGCAGGTTAACCGTGTTTCCTCCCAATATTTACCAGCTGAATGCTGAAGTGAAAGGTACTTAGCAAGCGATGTGTCTTTCTCCCATCTTTCCCGTATGACATGAATGTAGCATTAAACTGTCATCCTGGAGGCTTTTTGCACACCTGTACTACAAGATGTCAGCGGTGGGCAAAATCCCATAACATTAAAATCAATGTGCTTATGTGACCGCACGGACAGATCGGTGGAAATATTCCCAACGACAAGATCAGCCCTTCCGTGAGGAAAAGGCAGAGTGTGGCAGCCTTTCTTCTACACCTGTGGGTCAAAGTGTCAAACCAAACCAATGACCACATCATACCTGTTTTAGCCTTAGCTCTGGCTTTTCCTAGAAAAGAAAAGTTTCAGAGTTCCACTGTTTATTTATTTGAGCTTGTTTTGGTGCACAAATTGTCATATTTTGAGTCTATGCAATGTTCAGCTTCCAAAACCTCAACAGTTACAGTCGCTGCGTTGCGAGGAAGACAGTGTTGGAGTAACAGCTGGCAGTCGAAGCTCCAATGTCACTTCACTGACTTTTTTGTTGTTTACAAACACATCAGCACCTGAGGGACACAAACCGAGACTCAATACAATGATTCTTTATGAGAAGAGATATGAGAGAAGTACAATCAAACTAAAACTGATTGCCGAGCTGTAAATCAATAAATGAACCGTCAATAGTGACAATATTATACATTTCATAAAGACACATTATCTCTAGTTATCTCTAGTTATGTGATTAATTGTTGGGTTATTAATTTGGATCTTAACACTTTATAAATAATAAATAAACTATTATAAACAACATATCCCATAATTTTTGTCCAGATAGATGGATGGATGGATGGATGGATAGATGTCAGCATAAAACTATTAAACTGACACAAATAATCTATGCACACTTTATAACAAATAAGGGGAAAAAAATACTGACAAAACCAAATTCTCTATGACATGATTTTGCTGTTAGAACCGTTTTGTGACTCCCTCTCTCCTCAGGTGTTGCGTGTCGGGCTCTGGCTCACACTCTGCCTCAGTCGGTGTGCAGCCATGCACACGGTCCCCTCTTCTCCCAATCAGATGAACTGCAGCTGTTTACAATGAGAGTGATTGCTCTGTACATGATGAAGCAACTTTCCACCCCCACTAATTGTTGCCATGGAGTACACTCCTGTCAAACACCATCATTACTGCATTAGAGTGTATACACACACACACTCTGATCCGAGTGGATACCTCTGTCTGAGGAAACTGTCGGTGGCTCCCCAGCAGATGGAGGCTGTCATCACCCCCCACCCCTGCACACACTCTCTCATTCACACTCCCTCTCCCACTCTCACTGTTTTGCATGTCATCTTCCTGTGTTGCGTGTTTGTGTATGCACTTGTACTCGCATGTGTGTATTTTGTTATTTATTTATTTGTTGTTGCTTCATGCAAGCAGCAGCAGAAGTGTGATGCAGCGTGAACGGGCTTATTTTGCCACAGAGACAGAGTCACAGGTTGTCATGCATGTCTAAAACTGCGGGTGGCTTAAGCTCGTATGGACCTAAACGCAGCATACTAAACATCTGTTGTGTAAGCCATTAACACCCCGCCATGAGAGTGCAAATTAAAAGGAAGAGGGATTTGAGTATTGCTGTGTATCTGCTAAGCTGGACTGAGTCACTCTAACAGAAGTTGCAGCTACAGTTTATATGTGCAGGGTGAATTGGACGCTGCAGACGGAGGGAGGGGTGTGGGTGTGGGGTGTGGACAGAGAATACAGTGACTTACATGAATCTGACTGGGCTTGAGTTCAGTCATGAAGCCATCCCTCCTGTCACTCTTTAAAAACCCATTCATCTCACTGTGTGAAACAGTTGCAGCTGTCTGAGCCTTTGTTCTGTGCTGCAATCTGAGCTACTCAAAGAGCTTTATAAATCCAGCACATTACCAGTATTATCATATGGCTTTTGTCATAATATTTCTTTATCTGATAGCTGTAAATGTAATGATGATAATAGATGTAATCACACCAGCAGTTACTTATATAACTATATCAACATGCTTTTAGATAATACGTGTCTAAAATATAAGCAGTATGTATAATTCATAATGTGTATGTTTGACTGGCATCTATTTCCCAGGTTCATATTAATATTTTTTTCAATCAATATGATTTCATATATTGTTTTCCAAAGATTGTTTAGTTACTTTGTTAGTTACTTTGTCTGGTTTTATTTTTCATATTAAATGTTCTTTAGGCTTCTATAGGCTAAAGAACATTTAGATTCTATACCTTTTAAAATCCAAGCCTATTGTTTAGGCCTTTTGCGAAAATTGGAAAATTGCATGTCCATAATAAAATGAGTATATCTCTGCAACCACAAGGTCTATTTGAATACTTTTGGTGTCATAGTAAAGGGAAAAAATAGAGGAATATATGTGTTACTGGTGAAGAGTAAATAAAGATGACACACAGAAAAAAATTTAATAAGATTAATATTTGCCTAAAAAAAATGGACATTTTTGATTAGTGTCCTTTAGAATAGTAGCCTGATGCATTAGCCGCTTATTTCATTACATTTCATATAGCGTCTGAACACGAGCCGTAGGGATTCGTTTGCTTCCGGGAGGCGGTTGCTTACATTTGCTTCAACTAATCGCTGCTGCTTGGTGGTCACGTGTGCTATACACCGGTGAAGCTCATAGGTTAGCTTGAGCGCTTGAGTTCAACGTCATCGCCTTCACTTACCCATCTGTTCGCTGAACTTTGACTATATGGTTCAAATTAAATTTTGGCTATTAGAATAGTGCTACCGCAGCTTAAACCCTTTCTAAAATCATTGTACAACATATGAACATTGTCTCTGCAATGGTTGATTCTGATTAATTGAAGCAGGACAAAATTATAGAGATTTATACAAAATATTCAGGCGAGCTTTTCAAAATGTCAATTTTTGACATTGTTATGTATTTTCACACAATTTGCATAAACTAACTGAAAAAGAATCTTTTAGGACTACATAAGAACACCATTGGCAGCCATGAGCCAATCAGAATCAGCAGAATCCACGTGCAGGCCGACATTCTGTTGTGTGCCGGTTACATGCCGCTATTTCGACATTGACTTCTTGTCGGAATAGTGGCATTAACATTATTTTTCAAGTGTCCCACTATTCCGACTTTTTTTTTTTCACTTTGTCGGAGTAGTGGCACTTTATTATTTTTTTAAACATTCCGCTTTTCCGACATCGATTGATTACGTTTTTTGTTTTTTTGCCTCTGAGACACTGTTTCTCATACACAGGCTACATAGGCCTATCAGAGAAAAGAAAAAACAAACTCTAGTGTGAAGTTAAAAACACACTGGCAGCAGCGCACACTGATCTGGAGCTACTGAGACTGTTATTATTCTGTCACCTGAGTTAACGAGGTGCACGTGTGTTTGGAGCTGACGAGAGGAGAGAATAAAGAGTGAGACAACGCTGCCCTGAAGAGGAACTGAAGGACTCAGCTGTAATGGAAAATGACCTAAACCGAGCCCAATAGAGCTGTAACTCTAGTGGAAAGACGTTCATAGTAATGGTAACTATCCTGGAAATCCTGCTTTACATTGTTTTAACATCTAGGTAAAAAAAAAAAAAAAGATTTTCTGGGATAAAGTGGCAGATTACATGAGATTATTCTTCTTTCTGCTCCCTTTTGTTGAGATTTGGAGGTTTTTGTTTTTCTTGTAGCTTATTAAAATGCAAGATCATTGTTCTGATCTGTCCGATGTCGCCGTGTATCTTGTTTTCTTTCCCCCGCCCTCCGCCGCACTTTGTTGCACATGGCTAATTAAAATGCACGTGCTGACCATTATGGTTGTGTCTAGGGGTTCCAGGGGCGGAATATGTGGTGTGTTCAAGTGTGCACCATTCTTGGGTCCGGTGTGATTTATCAAAGAGAAATTGAGTAGAGTTGTGCGTACGCACAGTTTTATAGATCTGAAAAAGGTGTAAATATTTTGGGTGTACGCCATTTTCGTCTTTTTGCCGTAAGCACAACTTTAGAAGCAGTTTTACACTGCTTACTTACAGTTTTGATAAATGAGGTCCCAGGCCCAGGCCCAAGCCCAGAGCCCAGACGCTCACAGCTGCAGCTTCTCCGTGGCTCTCCGGCGCTGTCCGTGGTGCTGAAGGTGACAGGTTAACTTGACAAACAAACTACACCATAGTTTTGTTTGTTTATCATGTGTGTCAGTTTTGTGTGTGACTTCATAGTTTAGTGGTTGAGATTAAGCACATCACTCCCTCATCAAACCAGTGATAGGCATGCTGAAAAGAAAAAAGAGACAGACCGCCCGGGTATCGCAGCTGTAAAAAAAAAAGAAATGAAAAAAAAAGACAGATGATGTGTCGGAATGGCGGTACCAAAAAGTGTCGGAATACCAGCATGTCTAGATAGAGGGATGTCGGAATAGCGGGATGTCTAAATAGAGACATGTCTGAATAGCGGGCAGACCCGACTGTAAAAAGAATGGGCATAGCACCCATGATGTCACCCATTGGTTTGGAGGAGTCTGTTTTGTGCTGCTACTACAGGGGTTTGAACTGCATCATGTTGGATTTTACTTGACATATTTGGAGAGGTGCGGTGGTTAGCCGGCCGAGAACCCGCCCACTGGCCTCGAAGCAGCGGTCTCCGAACCTGTCACCCAACATTTCCACGTCCTAATTGGCTAGAATTTTAAACCTAATAATAGTAAAACGGTAGAGTTTTTAAAAAATTAACCCCCTTCAGAGTGTGTGCGGGGGTAGAAACTCGACAATCGGTTGAGACCAAAAAAATAAATGGTACCAGGCTGTAAATATGTTTTTTTTTAAGCTGTAAAGTCGGCTATTTTAACATGGCAGTCAATGGAGAGTTGTTCCATTACCAGCCCCCAGAAGAAGCCGGGGGGATTGCATTTTTTTGAACGCGGAAGTGAGCTTCACTTCTCAGACTGACAACTGCCCCCTTGGTGTGCGCTCGTAAAGGGCCCGTCATTCGTGGCCGGATGTAAATGTCACAGGTGGGAATAAGTAGTTTTTTTTGTTTGATCCAGTCTATGTTTATGAGTTTGATGTGCCCTTATATTACATATACATTTATTGCTTATGATGTGTTGGTGCTTGGTTTGTGTTTGTTTTTGTTGTTGTTTCTTTTTTACTCATAGCTGGATCAAGTCAGACACCTGTGACAGATCACTCTGGGGATGTGGGAGGAGCCCACAGCAGAGAGCTGCACTGATTAATACAGGTGTGAGCAGCAGAACGAGAGAGGCAGACAAAGGAAAGTGGTGTGAGAGGACACAGGAGGAGAATGAGCTGCAGTGGAGAAAGACAAGAGGTGACGGAAGAATAATGCAAGGAACGGAAGGTAAAGGCTGGATTCAACACAAATAACTTGAAAGTAAAGCAAGAACTGAAGACAGATTCAGGACTGAAACAGAGGAGTCGATGACCAGGATCCTCATCCTCTTCCTACCCCAGACCTTGAACCTAAGTGGCCCCCCTCCTCCCTCTTTTAAAAGACTGAACTGTTTTTGTATCCACATTTTATCAGCTGTTCTACCTTAAGAGATTCCAAAAGTAAAAGAATCCTTTTAACTACTATTCCTTTGTCCTGTGTCTTTCTCAATGGTGTTACTGGCTGGTACAAAAGAATCATACACTATCGTGTGACATCTCAAATTTTGGCGTTGTTGGCAGGATACCAGCTTCACTGTTGAGAAATGGATACAGTTCAGTCAAGTAATGCTAATGCACCCATAAATGCACAGTTTGTCATGCCATGGTTCATGGGGGCTGCTTGGATCCCAAAATTTGGTGGTGAAAGAGGAAAATTTTCAGAATGGAGGGTTCAAGTGGAGGCCATGTTGAGGGCACAAGGACTGAGTCATCAACAGCAAGCTGATTTCGTATTGGGTGCCCTGGAGGGTGAGGCAAAGCGTGAGCTCCAATTAATTAATTCAAGAGACAAAGACAATGGACAAAAAGTATTGGACATTTTAGAAAAACTTTATGACAAACCAACCACAAAAGCACAATCACGGGCCAACTTTTTTAATTGCAAGCAGCGGGCTGATGAAAATGTGAATGCTTTTATATTAAGACTGCGAGAACTCCTTTCTAGATGGCAAGAACAGGCCCAGGATGAAGCTGACGACAGTGAGGATTTATTGCTCGATCAGCTGATGGTGGGTCTGCAAGCTGGGCCCATAAAGCAAGAATTGAGCCGACAGCTAAGACGCCATGAACGATTAACTTTTTTGGCTGCCTGCAAAGAAGCTCGAGCCTTAGAACAAGAGCTACAAGAAGGGGACAATGCTGTCCTCTCCCAGAGAGTAACGGCCCCGACTTCAAGTGTGTCGAATATGGAACAGTTAAAGGACCAGATAAAAGCTGAACTTCAACTGGGGCTGCTGGGAGAACTGAGAAAAGAGATTAGAGAACAGATGAACACCCTGTCTGCTAATCTAATGGAAGAGGTAAAGGTACAACTGTCAGCCAGAGAAGCCCCTGCCACCCACTCTCTGGACCGTCACATGGCCATACCACCAGCCCCACAGATAAAGCGGCCATCAGGTGCTCGAGTTACCGCTTATCAGTGGGACCCTCACGGCCGACCCATCTGCAGGAATTGTGGTAAAGCTGGACATGTCCAACGCCGGTGCCCCCACAATTCATCGGGACCCCAGGGTTTTTAGCCCCCCCTACAGCTGAGGGCCAAGCAGTAGGGGCAGTCATCAGAGACGAAGAGCCCACATCACAGCCTAAGTCCAACTTAGTCGGTGAGTGTCCTGATGTGATCATTCAAATTAATAAATGCCCTGTACCTTTTGTGCTTGATACAGGATCGCAAGTTACACTGCTGAGCCAAAGTCTATTTAGGAGACATCTGGGAGGAACTGATGTGACCGAGGCTGCTGAGACTCCCTGGCTGGTCTTGCGTGCCGCTAATGGCTTGGAGATTCCTTATGTGGGCTATGCTCTGGTTGACTGTATGGTAGGAAGCATCCATGTCCCTGAAAAAGGAGTGATAATTGTCAATGATGAATGTCTAGGACCAAATAAAGGCATACTTGGCATGAACATTATTCAACCTGTATGGTCTGCTCTTACCAAAGGAAATCATCCCGGGCTGGCAGCTTTCAAAACCACCATGTCTCCTGCAGCAGGTCAGGTATGGGACCGAGCATTCACAGTGTGTCAGCGAGTTACAACCGTGGCTCCTCTTCCACCCTACCAGGGTGTGGCAAAGTTGTCACGTCAACTGCCGGCCATCATCCCACCTCACTCGGAGATGATCCTGTGGACACAGGTATCTGAAGGTGCAGCTAATCCCTCCTGTACTGTACTGATAGAGGCCCTCCCCAACAGCGACACAGAGTGGTGTGTGGGCCGGACCCTGGCCACATTAAACAGAGGTCAAGTACCCTGTCGGATCTGCAACCCCAATCCTTACCCAGTGGAGGTCCCTCAGCGTCAACCTCTGGCCCAGGTGACAGAAGTGGCCCCAGCGGACATACAAGGGGACCAAGAGTTGGTCCTCAATAGTGTAGCGCCGGATGTTGTGGAAGTGGCGGTAAGGCGGGTGGGGGTTTCAGATGTAACCAATGATGTGTCTTGCCCTGTGCTGTCCTTACAGGGAGATGGCCTGACCCCCGACCAACAAGGGGAGATGAGTAATCTGCTACAGAAGTGGAAAAAAGTGTTTTCAAGTCACGATGAGGATTTTGGCTGCACTGGTGTTGTGAAACACCAGATACCAACTGGAACTGCGCCACCAAGTCGAGAGAGGTATAGACCTGTTCCTCCAAGCTTGTACACTGAACTGCGGACCCTACTGGGGAACATGCTGGACAGCGGTGTGGTAAGAGAGAGTAATAGCCCTTGGGCAGCCCCTATTGTCCTAGTAAAGAAGAAGGATGGAAGCACAAGGTTATGTGTGGACTATAGGAGGCTGAATGCAGTTACACATAAGGACGCCTACCCTCTACCCCGCATCGAGGAATCACTGACAGGACTCAAAGCAGCCCGATGGTATTCCACGCTGGACCTAGCCAGTGGTTACTGGCAGGTGGAAATGGACCCCGCTGATAGAGAAAAGACTGCATTTACCACCCCTTTCGGCCTGTATGAATTTGAGCGTATGCCATTTGGCCTGTGCAACGCTCCGGCCACATTTCAAAGGCTGATGCAACGCTGCTTGGGTAACCTGGTAAATGATTCATTATTGATCTATTTGGATGATGTTGTTGTGTTCTCCCCTGATTTCGACAGCCACCTGCGCCACCTGGAGGAAGTGTTCCAGCGGCTCCACCAGCATGGATTGAAGCTGCAGCCCAGAAAATGCCACCTGTTCCAACGCAAGGTAAACTACCTGGGACATGTCATCAGTGAGGATGGGGTTGCGACAGATCCAGCTAAAACAGCAGCAGTGAGAGATTGGCCAATACCTCAGACAGCAAAGCAGGTGAAATCTTTCCTTGGCTTTGCTGGGTATTATCGCCGTTTTATCCCTGCCTTTTCTAAGATTGCAGCTCCTTTAAATACTTTGACCCATGGCACCACTGCTCAGGATAAGAGGAACGTTCCCATAAACTGGTCCTCGGAGTGTCAACAAGCCTTTGACAATTTAAAACAAGCCTTGATAAATGCACCTGTTCTGGCTTATGCTGACTTCTCTCTCCCTTTCAGACTGTACACAGATGCCAGCTTTGAGGGTCTGGGAGCAGTACTTGCCCAGGTTCAAGGAGGGAAGGAGCGGGTAATTGCCTATGCTAGTCGTAGCCTTCACCCGGCTGAGCGTAATGACCAGAACTATAGCTCCTTTAAACTGGAGCTTTTGGGCCTTAAATGGGCCGTCACAGAGAAGTTCAAAGACTATCTCTATGGTGCAGATTTCACCATCTTCACTGACAACAATCCCCTGGTCCATCTTGAGACAGCCAGGCTCGGAGCAGTGGAACAGCGATGGGCAGCTCAACTAGCAAACTTCAAGTATACCATCAAATATCGCCCAGGTACTCAAAATCAAAATGCTGATGCTTTGTCTAGACTGCCAGACCAAGAAGGGAGGAGGCCGGTCTCTGTAGACCAGGTTATGGCTGAAGATAAAACCTGGGAGGAGCGACAGGCAACAGACCCAGACCTCACCCAGATACGGCAGTGGAAAGAGCAGCAACTGCTGCGGCCTGAGGTATGTGACTCTCCCTCACAGTACATGAAACAACTGCTTGGACAATGGAGCAAAATTGTATTGCAGAAAGGTGTATTAGGGAGACTATGTGACAATGGTTCTGATGATGAAGCCTTCCGAGTAATTGTCCCAAAGCAGGAAACCAAGGACATGTGGAGGACATACCATGATGAGATGGGTCATCCTGGCACGGCAAGGACTTTGTCAACACTACAGCAGCGTTGCTACTGGCCCAGGATGACACAAGATGTGAAGGAATGGACTGAAGCCTGTCTACAGTGTGTGTGTGCTAAAGCTGGAGCCCCTTTAACATCTATCTTAACTTCATATCCATTTGAAGTGGTGGGAGTGGATTTCCTCTCCCTGGGGCGCCCCGATGACAGGTATCCCTATATCCTAGTAATGACTGACTTGTTCTCCAAGTATGCCCTTGCAGTACCTACCAAGGACCAGTCTGCAGTCACTACAGCTCAAGCACTATACCACAATCTCATTCGGACATTTGGTTGCCCAGAACGTATCTTGAGTGACCGGGGAGCTGCCTTTGAATCAACACTGGTCCAGGAGCTCTGTCAGCTCTATGGGTGTCAAAAGAGCCGTACAACGGCATATCACCCACAGGGGAACAGTGCCTGCGAAAGGTTCAATCAGACCCTTCTGAGACTATTAAGTTCCCTGACAGAGACTGACCAGACACAGTGGCCCAATCAACTGCCAGCCCTCATCCAGGCCTACAATAACACCACCCACAGTACAACAGGGATGACCCCACATTTTGTGGTTTTTGGGAGACATGCTAGGCTACCAGTGGACTGGATAACCGACCTGGGTCCCACAGTGAAACCCCACACTCTACAAGGCTGGGTAAGGCAACACCACAAAACCCTCAGTTCTGCATACCAGGCTGTTAAGAGACAGACTCAACACAGACAAGAGCGAGATCAGGCACACTACAACAAAAGGGCTAAGCCAGCTACACTGCTTCCAGGTGAAAGGGTGCTTATCCGTAACTTCCGCAGGAGAGCCAAGGGGAAGCTGACTCCAAGATGGGTCCCAGAGCCATTTGTAATAGTGGCTCAGCTGCGAGAAGGTCACCCAGTCTACATCCTCCGGCCGGAGGGTAAGGAAACACCCACACGCACAGTACATCGTAATAACCTTCGACCATGTCCTTTAAATGTGTTACAGGACAGTGATGAGCCAGCAGGAACCCTAGGTCCTCCAGTAGTGGAACAGCCAAACCAGTTGCCCCCTCCTACTTGGTGGCTTCCTGCTTTACATCTGAATCCAGCCCAACCATCGGCCACAGAGACAATTGACCCAGTTCAGGTCAATCCACCTGACCCTCTGGAGGGGTCAACAGCCCCCTGCAGCGAATCAGAACACTTAACTGTACGCCGCTCACAGCGAACTAATTTTGGATTGCCTCCAACAAGGTATCGAATTGAGTAAGTGGTCGAGACGACCAGTATTAAAGAAGGGGGGAAATGTCACAGGTGGGAATAAGTAGTTTTTTTTGTTTGATCCAGTCTATGTTTATGAGTTTGATGTGCCCTTATATTACATATACATTTATTGCTTATGATGTGTTGGTGCTTGGTTTGTGTTTGTTTTTGTTGTTGTTTCTTTTTTACTCATAGCTGGATCAAGTCAGACACCTGTGACAGATCACTCTGGGGATGTGGGAGGAGCCCACAGCAGAGAGCTGCACTGATTAATACAGGTGTGAGCAGCAGAACGAGAGAGGCAGACAAAGGAAAGTGGTGTGAGAGGACACAGGAGGAGAATGAACTGCAGTGGAGAAAGACAAGAGGTGACGGAAGAATAATGCAAGGAACGGAAGGTAAAGGCTGGATTCAACACAAATAACTTGAAAGTAAAGCAAGAACTGAAGACAGATTCAGGACTGAAACAGAGGAGTCGATGACCAGGATCCTCATCCTCATCCTACCCCAGACCTTGAACCTAAGTGGCCCCCCTCCTCCCTCTTTTAAAAGACTGAACTGTTTTTGTATCCACATTTTATCAGCTGTTCTACCTTAAGAGATTCCAAAAGTAAAAGAATCTTTTTAACTACTATTCCTTTGTCTTGTGTCTTTCTCAATGGTGTTACTGGCTGGTACAAAAGAATCATACACTATCGTGTGACATAAACACCGGTCAAAGTTCAGCTGGAAATATTGTGGATTTACCCATAAAACAAGCTTTTCACAGCAAAACAGCAAAGGTAAGAGAGGAAATGTACAGCCATGTTTTGGCCAAGCAGTGTCTGTGTTTGCTCGACTTTGCTTGTTGTTGGCTTCTCTCTGCCGTGCTTCTGTGTTTGCCGCGGTTTACCAACATTTTGTTATGATATGGTAGTGCTAGTCCCCTCTAAATCTGGGGTGACCTGTTATCAACATCCAGGGTCTGTAGGTTGACCTACTAGTCTCTGACCCGGATGATATCATCTCTGAGTGCCGCACAGCTTGTTTACCTCAAAGTTGCTACTGCTAATGCTATGGGTTTCTGTGTGCTTCCAAATTGTCCGAACAAAATGAGCAGCTGGATGAAGTTCAGCTTCTACAGGCATCCTCTCCGCAACCTGGACTCACTAAAGCTCTGGCTAGTTGTGCTAAAAATGGACCTGAATGCTGAAATAGAATCATATATGTTCCTCAGTCACATACAAAGCGGGGAACATAGGACCCGGGGAACATGGTAAACAATAACCTTCTCTCTCTCTTTTTTTTGTTGTTTTTTTTCTTAGGGTTTTTTGACCTACAGTCAGGTGGACGAGAAAAGACAACCTTTTATTCATTTAGTCAACAGTAACTTTAATAAATTCAAATTCAATTGTATTGATATTATTCGTATCAACTTTGGGGGCTCTTCTCTTCAAATCTAATATTGCCGAGTCCATCGGGGAAGAAAAACCTCAACGAACAGTGAGATACACTTGTGTGTTGTCTCTCTGACTGACACAAGCATAACAATGTAATATAGTTTAACATTAACATATCAACAGTCCAAAGACATATTTATTGATATCCAAACATTTTCTTAATAACCCAATAAATGAGATATTGTAATATCCAGATTATAATTACACTCACTCAGCAGAGCTCATTTTTCTCATCTGAAGCTATTAAGCTGTGGCAGTGTCATTATACTCTTGTTGTCATAATGTAAACGTACAGTGTTGTACAGCAATTGTGACAGAAATATAGGTGATGTTTTAACCCAAAAATAAAGTCAACACTTGCATATTGGGGACTATTTCACAGTTAAGTGTAGTACAGATGTTCACACGGACACAACTACTGATGAGATTTTTGGAGCTCGGTCAGTGAGACTGCAATAATGACTTAATTTTGGATAAATGACTCTAGTTTACTGACTTGTTTTTAACAGAAATTAAAGGACTTTTCAAATCCCATGCCAGGGTGTACAGTCTGCTCTGACACCACTGAGTTAAGTGAGCATACACATCACAGACCAAACATTTACTGTGACTGAGTTCATTCTTGTCCAATGATGGCACCAGGAGAGGTCTGTCCATATGCCTCCATTATGTTCTGGCAGCCCCTCAGGTTTGATTTTGTTCAATTACACAGGAGCTTTTTAGCCTGTATATGCAAAGAACCATTTAATCATCCATTAATACATGGTTTAGTTGGAAATTTAGATAATTCCACAGTACTCACGCTGTAAAGAGGGAAGCCATATCCTGACAGGCCGTGTTCCTGAACAACAGCAACAGAATAGTCAGGCTATAGATGGATGTAATGTGGAAAAATGGTTAAGACATTACAACAAAAATGTGAAACAGTTGTACTGAGTCACAGAGAAGAAAAGTGGGACTTAATCTTTTTGACTCTTCACTCAAAAAACAAAGCAATCCATTCTCCTCACCCTGCCTCGTAAAGCAGTGACTGCTGTGTCTTCCATACTTTTATTTCATTAATGACCAGCAGCTTGAAAACTATTGAATATTTTACAAGAGAAAAAAATGCAATATATCCCACAATACATCTTGCAACACAATATTCTGCATCCTTGTGATGGGTCTCTTGCCAAAAGTTGTGAAGCACTGACTCAGAGAATTTATTCTCAGGTTTTCTACTTTCAAAGTCATTGCTAGTGGGAATTTCAAACTGAAATCACAGGCACAGATGAAATATATTGCAAAGGAAGCAATATATGGGCAGTTGTCAGTTTCCTCTTCATGCTACTGGTGCGCAAGGTAATGCCAATCAGGACAGGCTGGCGGACATATCTCCCTCAAGCCCAAAATATTGTGTAGGGAAAGTGCGGGAGTGTCTGCATTTCTGTGAGCAACTTGTTATATCACAAATAGATCAGTTTGCAAAACCAATCAGAGAGGCGTTATTTGATGAACAATAACTAACTTTGGACCTTTGGGTTAGTTTTCTACAGGTGCAGGTGGCTAGTACCTAGTTAGCACAGTTTAACCCTCTCATTCAAACACAGGACTGAGTGGCAGAGCAGCATAATAAAAATATAAAGTTGGTGTAAGTGCAGACAGTGTTTGTTTTCAAAGTAGCTACAAAATGCAGTTGTCTTGATCCTCTGACCTCAATCAACGCTGATCCACAATGCACTGTTGACACCCATAGACTCATATGCATTCTGTATCTGGCTGCAGTCTGTACTTTGTGACGGTTGGCTTCGGCCCAGTTGTCTCTGTGTTTGCACGACTCACACACATATCGTTCACATGCATCCACCTTCACATCTCATTGTATTATTATGATTTGGAAACTTTGTTAAAATAAATATTATTATTCTTTGCATTTAACCACGTCTCACCATCTTTTGTTATGGCTTTCTGAGCCGGCTGCGACAACTTATTGTTCAATAATTGTAAAAACGAATGAGCCTAAAAGTTTTTTTTGTTGGTCTATTGTGTGTTATTATGTTCCTTGTGGAGGCTGGCTGCTGTGAGTTCTTAGCAATTTGTGCTTACCACTCAATTTCTGCAAAGTGCTGATGAAAACAAATACATCAAGAAAAAAAGGGCTTGGTGCATGTAACAGATGACCTTTCTAGGTTTTCATTTAAATTGATTTACCGTGTTATTTTGTAGAAGGAGGCCACTTTTCACACTTGCATTGCACCTCTGCTGATGGCAGGTTGCAGCCATCGTTTACACGAGTCCCTAAACTGATACATTAATCATTTATGTACACTCCTGATCCTTATGCAGCTGCTTACCATGGTAACCATACAGCATGTCATGGAAATCTGACATAATCACTACATCTCATGAGCCAAAAATGTGGAGCATGAGCCTGAGAAAACTGATGTGTTACTATGGCAACATCATTTGGATGAGCATTTCAGTAGCAGCTGGGATGAACAGTGCAACTTTCGAGGGATTTTTTTGTTGTTGTTTTTTGTTTCATCATGTTATTTGTAGAGAAAAGCCAAGTTTCACCTCATCCTCTCTGTCCAGTCAGGTCTGTGATCTGTGAACGGTCTCGTCCTCACCATCAAGCCGTTAATGTGCGAATGCTTGGATAAATGGTCGAGGTATTTATAGAGGCAATCATATTGTCCTTTAGCTCTGCAGCTCTTGGGTATTAATGGGGAGTTTGAGCATTATGAAGTGGAGAGCTTGAACCCGCGGAGGGGTCAGGGCCTGCTCTAAGCTAATGACTGAGGGAATTCAACTGAACAAAGTGGACTTGAGGGATCCGTGTGCAACACTTTTTCATCCAATGAGCCGTCTGTCTGTGGACATAAAACAGCTAATTGGTAAATAACATGAAAGCAAGCCGTCTACCTTTACTTCAAATAACAGAGGGCATTAACTCCGCTGTCTAGTGCCCATTCACTGGTCTGTAAGGAAGAATAAATGGAGTGTGCTGACAGTCCAGTCACGGAGAATACTTCATGTTAAATATGTTCCCTCTCATACTGCCTCTAAGCAGCGCCTCTTGGCTCCTATTTATTCATATATTTTCATTTATCTCCAGTCCTGTCAGAGCACAATTCAAGAGGCAGCTCCCTCTTGGATAAAACCATCAAATCAAATATATTTAAAACTACAAATGCTTTGTCTCCTGCACACAGGGGCCACAGTATCAGCTCACTGCACTCTCTGTGTAGGGAAGAGTTGAAAGCAGAAACCGAACTAGATCAAACAGTAAAATGCAATATACACTGTCATAACAACAAGTCATCTGGCTTAAACCAAATAGTCTTTTGAGCCAATTACCTATCCATCCTGCATACATAAGACTGTGGTAATTGACTTTTGGAAAATAAATAATTAATCCCTCAATGACGTGATAGTGTTCAGATCTGTTTTTTCCATCATGCTTACAAAAATGACAATATGATTAGGATTAGAGAACGACTGTGGTCGTGATTAAGAGAAATTATATTGACCATGCATCTTCCAACGTAATTACTGCAGCCACTAGGCTCAGTCACTTTAATGTAAACTGTCAACTGTACATCCACCCACAGGTTGATAAAGCTCAAAGGGAGCTGCTGTGCTGTTGCCATCTTGTCAGTGTCTCCACATACTCACTCCCAGTTAATAAGCAAATAAGTGGGACATCGCCAACAGTATGTGCAGCCAAGACGTGGGTGAATGCTGGTTCAGCTGTCGTTCAAGAGGCCACACCCCCATTTAAAGATAGCTTTAGTCCTACTAAAGTGTAGCCTAAACAGGTGTGTTGTCATGGAGGAAATTAGCTGTAGTAACTAAACTGTTCTTGTACTAGTAGGTTGTATTTATTTCTGATGTAAAGTTGGACATTTTACTTTAACATGTGAATATAAAGGGACTAGGAGAGGCAAGTTACTGCTTGATGTAAACATGTCAGTTTCAAATATTTTAGTTGAAAAATGTATGTTGTCTCACACAATTGACAGCAGTTGATTGGCAACAGAATGTACCTACATCCTATAATAGGCTGTTTGTACCATGGTGTCATTCAGTGTCAGGGCAGTCTGTATTCAATGCACAGTATGTACAGTAATTACTAATTCATTATTCAACCAAAGTTCGACTTTTTTCTGTGGCTTTGGAAATTACATTAAATTAAGAAGAAACACAAAAACAATTATGTATGTTTCTATTGGTCCAATTTAGTTGCTGCACATGCACAGGGGTTTGATGGGTTTCACGTCATTAACATATCATGTAATTTACTGTGTCTCTGGAGGAAGCCACATATATCCTTGATATAATTCATTTCATTACAATAACACTAGAGTAAGCTATTCTCCTTTGCTGGAGTGCTGTTTACTTGATTGCATGTCAGTTGGGGGTGTTTGAAATTATGTTCAACGACATTCATTATTAAACCGACCAAAAATATTTAAATACAGTGTTTCTCGTTGAACTGTGTATAATGCCACTGCCTACCGGGTAGATCAGACATAATTTCACTACCCCATCATACTACATGATATATGTTGATTACAGGGGCTCCCACAGTTATTTATTTTGAGGCTGTGCACTATGACTCTCACTCATGTGGATGTGAATGGCTTCAGTGAGATGAAATAGACTATGGAAGATCAGCGGCATCACAGGAGAATTAAGAAAGCATTTAAGAACTCATTACGTGTTAAGGCCGCATAGTAAATAGAAATACGTTTTTAAAGACATTTACATAAGATGCTAAAAAAAAATAACACTAATTGAACAAATACAATGTAAATTGCTCCGTCATGTTATGTGGTATTGTGGTGCAGTGCATTGTGAACTAATAATTTGAAGGTGTACAGAAATGGCCGTTTGTCCCGTTTGTCGTGTCGAGTTGTCACGAGCTGCAACACAAGTTTACCCGAGTAAGTTTAACGGATTTGATTGGTCGTTATCGAGTGGGCGGGATATTCAAAGCTTGGGGCAAGTCCGAGCTCCGTGTGTGTGTGCGTTCAGTGGATGCAGCAGGTTGAGTTGGCACACTGGCTCTTTACTTGCTGGTCCCACATAGTTTTTAATAGTTAGTTGACTCAGGACATTCGACAGGCAGCGAGTCTGATGTGACAAACAAGTCAAACACAACATCAGCTCCGTCCAGGCGGCTGCAGGCGGGAGACTGTTCCCTGGATCTACTGAGGAGCTAATGAGCAGAGGAGGAACAGCTGTGCGGGGAGTTGGTGATGACAGGTGCAGTCAGGTGAATCTGTAGTGGACAGGTGTGGTACAGCAGCGTCTGGGAAACAAAACACATAGACAGAGGATGTGAGAAGATCCAGACTTCATCAAAAGTTGATGATCAGAAGTGACATTCTGTTTACCGCCCATGAGAAGAACTGCTCTGCCTCCAAAGGCAGATGTGTGATAGTTTTTGTTCTGTACTGGTCAGAGATGTATGTACAAGGTATGTACAGCCCCCACTGCCTCTTGCTATGTCTGATTGTTTGTACTGTTTTATTGTTTGTGTTCCATACCACTTACGTGGTTGTGAGAAAAAAATAAAGTACATGATGTTTCTTTGTGCCTCTGGTGAAGCTTTAAGCAAAAAGAACAAACAAAAGAAGCTTGTGAGATAGAATTATATTTTGATTGTAGTCGGGTGCATTTATGACTTTATCGTAAAAAAATTCTAACAAAAGGTTTCTCAGTTGTTTTTTATAGTATTAGATGTCCTTAATAACATACTAAAAGTTTACCAAAGTTTGACCACTAGAAAGGTGTCATTTTCAGGATGGCGTCCTAATGTAAATGTAATGGGTTGAAGCCCAGAGAGCGGATGATTAGGGTAAAAATTTTTAACAATCTGAAACTTAACAAGTTTATCACTTAGATTAAGACAAATATTTTTTGTATTACAAGTTTTGTCAAATGTTATGTTTAAATATGTAAATGAGGCAATAACTAATTAAATATGCGCTAAATTGCATACTTTTTCAGATCCAAAAATTTAATGGATAAAGCCACTTTCAAAATTCTTGTTTTATTTTGTTGACACATTAGAACACATAAGAGTAAGAAGGTCTTACTGGGGAGATTTTGGATATCTCTTTTTATCACTTTGTAAATGAGAAAATACTGTCACCAGCTCTAAATAAATCAAATTTCGCCATGTTTTCAGGACTAAAATATTGTATAAATCAGGCTGTGAATGATATATCAACAATATTTTCAGAATATGGAAAATGATCAAACTGGAAGGTTTGGTGTATAAGTGCTGCTGAAGTGGATCTGGAAAAGTTCTGGAAAAGTATGCAATTTAGCGCATATTTAATTAGTTATTGTCTCATTTACATATATAAACATAAAATTTGACAAAACTTGTAATCAAAAAATATTTGGGTAAGTGATAAACTTGGGAAGTTTCATGGTGATACCTGTTAGTTAAAAACCCTATTCACCTGTTTCTCTCTGGGATTGATTTACATTAGGACGCCATCCTGAAAATGACTCCTTTCTAGTGGTCAAACTTTGGTAAACTTTTAGTATGTTATTAAGGACATCTAATACTATAAAAAACAACTGAGAAACCTTTTGTTAGAATTTTTTTACGATAAGGTGCTTTTTTTCCATAAATGCACCCGACTATTGTATCAATATTTAATTTCACAGGTATTTTCTACGGTGGCCCTGAGGGCTCAACACACGCAGCGGATGATTACCGTTTTTTACAATCTGGACCTTATTTCTAGCATAAAATACGATCATTTACTCATAATGGCGTCATTACTCCGACGAAATTAGATCCAGCCAAGAGCCACATATCCGTATAATGCGAGTAAACGGGGCAGCGCAATGCAGCCTCTAAATAACACATTATCTGCCGCGAAACTTGTTCATTTCACCAATATTTTGTTATGATACACTAGTGCTATTCCCCTCTGTGTCCGGGGTGACCTGTTATCAACATCCAGGGTCTGTAGGTTGACCTACTAACCTCTGACCTGGATGATGTCATCTCCCACCATATCGGTAATAGCTAGTTCGTTTACGTGTTTCTGACTTGTCAGAACAAAATGAGCAGCTGGACGAAGTTCAACTTCCACTGGCTTCCTCTCCGCAACCTGGATCCTCACTACAGCTCTGACTAGTTGAGCTAAAAATTGACCCAAATGCCGAAGTGGAATGATTATTATCAGAATGAGTCGGGCATAATAATAATAGCAATAATATCAGAATCATGTAATTTCAACATTATAATAATAATAATAATAATAATAATAATAATAATAATAATAATAATAATAATAATAATAGCACTTTTCAAAACATTACAGTGCTTTAAACCGGTGTCCACAGATTACAACATAAACAAATACCAACAGGAATGAAGTCAGAAACAGCTGTGAGTAAAGGACGCATCGCCGAGCATCTCTCTTTTTCTTTTTTCTTTTGAATTTGCTGAGATGGTAGAGATCCCGAAAATATGCTCACTATCTGATACCTAGGCTGATTATGGTTGGCTGAGAGAGATGATAGTTTGTTTGTTTTTGGTTTCTTGTTACGGCCGCGTGACGTTGCAGCCACTTGCCCAAAAATTACCACTGCGCCAGCTGCACTTCGCCTTGCACCGAGAGGTTGGAGCTGGCGGGCTTTCGCCGTACTCTCAGCATGGCTATTTGGCACGAAATTATCACTGCGCCAAGCTGAATCTGTCACCACCTCCCTGCTGCATCGCCACACCCATCTCGGCCCACTTCGGTCTACCAAATTACTAAATTCGCTGCGCAGGTGCTGCAGCGGACAAAATTGAGCTGCGCCACCCTGAGTTGCGCAACGAAATTAGAGCCCTCCGTAGTCAAGTTGGTCATCTGCTGCATGCACTTACTCTACCTCTACCTACCTTATTAGATATAAACCCACACACACAGAGATTAAGATAAAGGTGCCCTGTCAGCACTGGGCCAGTGGCCAGAGCCTCTCAACAGTTTTCAATAAGATGTCAGACCGTCTCAATTCATAAATGAGAAATGTTGTTTTTTTTTTATTGATGTTTCAACTCACATTTACCTGCGTTTACATGTTGGTTTTGATGTGGAAGGAAACAAAATGTGTTTATATTGTGTTTATCTGCCGCTGTGGAGGAGCAATGGGAGATGTCTGAGAGATAGATGGCAGTTTAGTCTTGACAGATAGTTTGAAGATGAATGTTGAAGGAGGAGGGGAAGAGCTGCACATTTACAAAATGTACCTATTCACCTGCTCTGCCTGTCTGTAACAGCCAGTATCTGCTTGATGCACTACTTTCAACTCTGTCTTGTCTGCTTTCACACAGCTGCAGTCAAGTCACACATTTTTTTTCAAATATCAGCCTAAAAAGGGAACCAAGTTCAGACCGACACCCTGCAGTTACAACTCCAATGCTGCCAGAAAACTTTTTAGCAGCGTCGCTCCTCAGATAGAATTAAACCAATTTTAATGAGTGCAAAGAGAGAAAAAAAAAAGGCGAGAACATGAAGAAAAAGGGAAAAGTTGGGATTTTGAGGAGACTGTGAAACTGATGAACAATTGTTGCCTTTGAACCAGCAGCGTATGTTTTCCAAAAGAAAACAGACTGGGGTTCTTTTATTTGGCACCGACGTACGGCCGCAGACATATGCCTGGAACAAGTGAAAGAAAAAAAAGAAAAAATGAAACAACAAAGTGACTCAATCCATTTCACACACTGTGCAGTGTTTGCCAGAAGTAGCAAAGATTGGCACGTGATAAATCACCACAGTGCCTGAGTGTTTTACATGATTAGATGGTGGCAGGAGCATTAAATCAAGCTCGATTTGCTAATTGACTCACTGCAAGGCCCTTATTCCTGTGCATTCTGGCTGCAAGCGTTCTCCATACACATGAGAGGGGGTAATTAACCCCCCTACCCAAAAAAAAGAAGAGGCACATTGCAAAAACAGCATCACGCAGACCCTGTCGACAGCTTTTTGTTTTAATGCACAGCTTTAAAGGCTGCTCTTCTTCTGCAGCACTTTTTCTCCTCTGCTGCTGCTTCTTATATTTTGTCATTTTGTTGAATCATACAAAGGCAGCCAGATACATCAGTTAAAATTTGAGCAACGTCAGCAGAGACAAGAGGAAGAGGAAGATGAGGGGGGTGCAGTCATGTGAAATGTGTGTGTCTGCGGGGAGGGAGGGGGGCTGACCTTGAAGAAATGTTCAATTTATGTTAGCGGTAGCAGGGGCTTCATTCTGGTTGAGCAGCGTGTTGGCTGAGCCCGGAGGAAGCAAAAATATCCAGTAGTTTTGATGTTGTGATGAGCAAAATAAATAACAAGCAAAAGCAAAATCATCACCGTGCGTGGAAACGTGACGCCGAGCTTGATTAGATCTCTTTCTCATTTCCCCTTTGATATTTATCATGTGCAGCCGTCCAAGTCTGGTTTCCTCCACTTTTACCCAGCTTAACTCAGAGGCACGAGGATGAAACCCCTCTGCTATGTCAAATATTAAAGACTCAGCTTCCCTGCAAGATATCAATGGAAATTTATTGGAGCACACTCAAGGACAACTGACTTACTGCTAAAATATTTCTCTTCAGCCCAGCAGAGGATCTGTAATGATGAGAAATTCAGTTTGTCACCCCGGCAGTACCTACCTGTAAGTCGAGAGTGTGGGAGCATCGGAGTCATTGCTATGGAAACTAACATAACAGTAACAGAGAAGAAGCACATACACACGGCATAACTTAAAGCAGAAACTGTGCCACAGGAGAAGAAAGAAGAGCGCTCTAATTGATTGGTCGATAGCACTGACGGAAGTGCAGAGAAATACCCTTGTTCCATTTTTCCAGGTCAAATGAGTTGCACATTTTTTTCCTCCGTATCCAGGCAGGAAAAAAAAGCTGTTGTAATAAATGGTAGCACTGCTGTGCAGGGACAACGGTTGAAAGCCTGGAGGGGAAAAGCATAATCTATTGTTTTAAGTTGCGGTCTGCACATCCATAGCGAATTCAGGTTTTTTTTTCTCCTTTGATCAACTATGTTATGTTACCAGGAAGTGCATGAAACACTTCCACAACACAACATTACATTAGCATTTAATGGGAGGTTAAACCCAAATTACTTATTGCTGAGAAAGGCTTAAGGTAGAAACCAACTGAGGAGACTGTTTTGTATCTTCAAACTAATTTAGAAATAATGTCTGTATTGGTTGATCCACTATAGAAAAATAAGGTTAGTGATGTGTTTATTGAAAGTGTGGTTTTCATATTTACATAGCTTAGAAAGTGTGTAATTAGTCATTGTAAGCTTTTGACCTTTTTGTACATTTATACTGACATTTTCCCAGAGTTTACATCAGTGCTGCACTGAGGCAATTCGAATTCTAAAAGTTATTTTTTGTCACATATACCAACTCCTGTCTCAAGCGATTGAACTATATACGGATCATTGCAAAAGATGTGTGTTTATGTAAGCATGAAAAATATCTGCAAATTAATCAGTTGTGAGAATTTTTTACTACCTTATATTGGTCAGGGCCTTTGGACTCTCTCTAAGATGTGGATGAGTTAAGAGAAACAACATGCTCACCTCCATCTTGAGAAACAGAGCATGATGACCAGTAGGACCATGAGGGGTAATTTGATTTATTTCATGTCACCTCCATGGGGCTGTCACGCAGAAAAACACTGTCCTCTTGTAAGAAAACCAGAGGCAGAATAACCACGGTTTCCTGACTATTGGTAAAGCAGAGTAAGTGCAGTGGGTGGACGGTAGCCATTGGACAGACGGCACAGCCAATATCACACATGGTTGGCTTTGGTATTAAGTAGTATGAGATATCTATGGAGAGGCAGAGAGGGAGGGGGGCATCAGTGTACAGACCACAGAGTATGAGTTGTTGGCATTCAGGGAAGGGAAGCTGATAAAGAGCTGACTCTTAACTCACAGAGAACAATTCAGACCGAGAGGAGATATGACCGACATTAAGAACGATGTACTTGTTCGGAGAATGTCTTTGTTAGATGTTGTGGTGGAACAGCAGTCTCAGGCTCACATCCTGTTTCTGGGTGAGAACCCCCCAAGTTTCTTATTTTTTCTTTTCTTGTACAAGGTCATTTCCCACTTAGCTGCATTTTTATCTAAATCTTATTTTAATAATATAAACTAATATTGTTTGAAATTTGTTCACTGTCTTAGAGCACTGATTTGTCCATGGTTTTAGAGTATAGTTCAAAAAGGCTGTGCTGTCTATTTTCTTGTACATCATGTTGGGAATATTTAAAACTTGAGGTCATGGAGGATTATAAAATGGCAGAGAATCTGTAGTGTAATGTGGTAAACCAAAAGGACCTTTAGAGGACCTGAAATATCTCCTTTAACAGATTCAGAGTCAAAAAGGAAGTGGTACGAGTTCTCTTCCTGGTTTTTGATCAAATCCAAGCAGGTTTGGAGGTTTGGATCTCTTGATCTTCATTTGGTGTAGACAACATAAGCATCCATCCTACTGTAACTTGTATCAACGGTTCAGGCTGCTGGTGATAGTGTGATGGTGTGGGGAATGGTTTTTTGGCAGACTTTAGTCCCCCTACCACCAACATCAAAACCTTCCTGTATGACGACACTGCACCATCTTCTGACAGCTATATAATCTCAAACTGGTTTTTTGAACATGACTCCACCAAACTCAAACATCTATCCCCGTCATCAGATCGCAGTTCAGTAGAGCTTTGGCCTTTGCATGGTGTTGGAACCGGAGAATCACATCATGAACATGCAGCAGATAAATCTGCAGCAGCTGCGTGATCCTCTAATGTTAATATGGACCAAAACCACTGAGGACGGTTTCCCCCAAAACATAAGGCAAAATGTTTCAGTAACACGTTACAATAAGGTTATTACTAAGCATTTATATAAACTAATGTGTTAATTAATGCTGAGTTATGCATACATAATGATAACTAATTATATTATTCAAGTTTTAATTTATTAACTAACTTTGAGTAGTAAACATTAAATAACTGCTTATTAATAGGCTACATTAATGAATGTGTTTCATAACCCTAAGTAATACATAATAATGATTGTTAATATATCACAGTTAATGAATGCTTAATAAAGTACTAACTAACGTTAAGGGAACCTTACCAATGTTTCAACCTGGTACTAGCGAGGTATACGCAGCTTGTGAATGTATACATGAAATACAAAAACAATATGTCCTCCTTATGTGTGAGAAATGTAAAGAAATGTGCGAGGATTTGAGTTCAATATTGCACAAAGTTCATATAACTAAATAAATAAAGAAATATGGAAATAATAACTTCGGTTGCACAGAAGTTTGAACTTAAGACGTTCTGCATGCAGAAGACCACTACACCACATGGAACCACCTAAAGGTGAACAAATAGGTGAAAATATATAACCTGAATGCACAAAGCTGAGGATGACAACTTACAAACACCCCATGGAGTTCTTATCCGTGTGTTTAATTGATTAGTTGATAGCAAGTGATATCACTTTAGAGGGTTAATCAAACTTTGTGCTTCTCTCACTCGAACTACAAATTCTTATATAACAGCTTTTCTTCTCCAGGATGTGTAATCCAACATGGACAATTCAATGTTCAGTGTCAGTGACATCAAATTACCGATGATATTGATCGATCAAAACCATGGGACCAAATGTCCAACCTGCTTGTTGCTGGAAAAGTTCAGGTTTTGACAGTAATCTGGTTTCAGTGATTTCCAACTCGCGACACTTTGGGACAGTGGGCTCTGTGCTGTACACTCCCACTCCTTAATGCTGGCCACTTAAGCGGCGAGGTGATCAGAGGGAATGGGTTTACCCAGTGTGAGAGGTTTGTCACTGAAACTGAATTAGGGCAAACTGATGGTATTACTCCTCGGGCTGCACCACTGGGATGGTGTAAATCACTTTGCTGCTGAGCAATAAAAAAATGTCAGCACATGGATTAAAGACACTCCAGCTATGAACTTTTCTTTTCTCTATTCGTACTACGCAAATATGACATTTGGAAAGAACAAGACCCTCGAAGCGAAAGCTGCAATCATCCTAGTAACATATCCGGCCATACCATAGCACAGCTATTGTCTGCCAGGGGCTGAGTAATAGTGTGTTTTGATAAGAGCTTGTGTGCCACTAGCGTATTATGAAGCAGTTAATAGGTTTTACTTGCTTTCATCTGCAATTCAAAGGATTTTGCTGTACAAACATAATAATTTGCTTTTTCTGTCCTAATGCCCCCGTTATGTCTCGTGGGTAAATGCAGATTTAGCTCACATTCAGTCATTCTGGATTTCCAGGCGGGCGTTTAAGGTTGTGTTATTTGTTTGATCTCGTCTGGCCCCTCATCCCCGCACCTATTTTCCTCTTTAGTACTCCTCTGCCTCTGCTGATTCACACCATCGCAAATGAAACAAGGGTCAGAAATCCAATAAGATTCATCACAGGCCCAAATCAGATTATTCTAATCCAGTGAAAAGAGGGAAGCCAAATGTACTTCCTGACAGTGTGGACCATCAGAATCCAGACAAAACAACAACAACCCATCAAAACAGCCTGTGAGACTGATCGTATCTGTGTATCACTAAGCTGTGTGCTGCATTAAAAGGGCTGGGGAACATGTACTAGTTTCAACTCCTACAGGTGGAATGTAATGAATGCTGTACAATCCAGTGTCAGAACAAGAATATGGTTTATTCCCAAATAGTTTCTCACATTCAAGGATTTTTTTTCAGTGTTGAGTGCAAAATAACAAGACAGTAACAATGGGCACGAGGTGAATTTTTCGCGCAATAAGATTACATGCAAAGTCAATGTACAGACACGAATGGACGCAATTTTGTGCCGGCGGCGCGAATGAAGCGAACACGCAAAATTCGGCTGTTCACACCCCAAGTTCAAAATATTGAACTCAAGCGAAATATTCACATGAATGCCACAAGTAAAAACAAATTTTCCAGTGGGCAAACTAAAAACAAATATTCACATGACATGGCAGGAAGAACAATATGTGAATAAAAAAAACATGCAGGTAAATAAATGGCAAGGCAAGGCAATTTCATTTGTATAGCCTGTTTTCACAAATAGTTTGTCTCAAAGGGCTTCACATGACATCGTAACAACATCCTCTGTCCTTAGACCCTCACATCAACTGAGGAAAAACCCTTTCAGCAGGGAAAAATCAGAGAAACCTCGGGGTGAGCAACAGAGGAGGATCCCTCACCCAGGACGGACAGAAGTGCAATAGATGTTGTTACAGACAGACAAGACAGTAAATGTGAATAAATAGAAGAAGGCAATAATATGATTAGAATTAAAAGTATTTACAACCAGCCACAGAATCCCTCTGCAAACACCAGTGGTACAAACACTCATTCATGCCTTTGTTGGATAAATCCCTAATCAATGCAAAAATGGAGGAGAGAAAGAGACACATCATCTGATTGAGCAGGTTCCTCAAAGATAATCTGAAGTCATTTGTAATCTGCACAGAAATTCCCCATACACTGAACATTTTTGTCCCAGGGGACATAAACAAAATAATATTGTCCTTGACTTTAACAAAACAGATTATAGTGCTGACATTTCTATTAAGGAGTCTTACTTTGAAGCAGAGCTTTTAGTCAGCGGAATGAATTGTCTTTTATTTTGAACAATACAATAGACCATATCTTAAGTCCATGTTTGAAATTCCACAAATAGATAAAGATTTGTTTCTGTTTCAATATTTGCTGCGACAAAGATTCATCACTGCCTAAAGTAATTCACAGTCCAACTTTCCATCAGACACTTTGTAGTAGTTGCTGTTTTTATGCTGTAGTTGAAAACATCATTTTAAATTGTAACACAATGGGATTTGGGCTATTTCAGATGGATTTAATGTGTAATGAAAGTTAGAGGACACAGGCTGAAAACATAAGTTATCCAGTATTCAAGTTTTAAAACTTTTACACAAGTGATGGAGCTGAGGACTTGGGGACACTAATGCCAAACTATATAAACAAGATTTTGCCTCTTCAACAAATCATGGGTAAAATATAAACCTCCTGCCTCTTTCTTGTACGCCCATGTCCCTCACATTGCTGCAGCCTCCCACTGTAGCAACAGAGACACTGTTTTGATCACCTCATAATATTACTTCAGTTCACTTCCCTCTCTCTCTGCTCTCTCCTTCTCTGTGGCATTTAATTTATCCTCAATCCATCGATTTAAGATCAGGAGTGCGGCCTGCTCCTAACGATCCTCTCAAAATTATTCACATGTTTATTGAGAGGCTTGTAAAGCTCACTCAGACACCACCGTCCCACTCCATGATAAATTCCTTCGAGGTTCCGAGATGGGTGGTTTGAATGATTTATCCCTCTCTTTACTTCCACATTGCTTTAGTTTCCTTGTTAATGTAAAGCGCTATGGTTTAGCCTAGCACTTTGCTGATTGGACGTGTACTCCTGCTAAATACCTTTGCTGTTTCTGGGTGTGAGAGCTGTTTTTTTTTTACCATTTGCTAATTAGGAAATGATTACCTGGAAACTGTAAGGAGGTTGTGTGCCTGCTGGTGTCCTGTTTGCATGATAATGGCACCTGATTATCCCTTATGGAAACAGAAAGCCATGCAGGTATGGAAAGATACTGGATATGACTTAAATGTCATGCTGCATGTATGTGGTGATGCACGTCAGCAGCTGCAGCAAGTGTGGTGCCGTAACATGACAGGACAGTTTTGTCCTTTTTCTCTCTGGTACAGTACATCCATTCCTGGACGACCTCGGGCTCTCTATGCCTCTGTCTCACATATAGGCCCCACTTGTCAGGAGGACAGTGAACATAGCATAATGATGCCAAAACAGGGTTTAGTAAGTGGTCAGACAGCTGCAAACCACAAAGCAGATGGACTGATGTACCCTTTACTGGGCTGAATGTCATTGGCTGGCATTTTCCACAATGCCTCCTGGATAAGACCGCTGTAAATGGCCTAGAGTACGAAGGAAATGCTCACCTCAGTTTGACAGTATACAGGAAGAGAAATGGTTGAAATGTATATTAATTCCAGGAAATGCTGATCGTGCACCAAATCTGTTTAAAATGTTGGAAGACAAGTCAAGTCTTTTATGTTTGTTGTGATAGTACTGACTGTTAATGCAAAAAACATTGTTACTATTCTTTGTTTGTGTGGAGAGCACTGTCGGCCATGCTTGATGCTGCTACCTCCAATGTCAGGTCTTGTCTTGCACCTGCATCTCATGTCATTGAGGTTTATGTTGTGGTCACCAGTTTTAGAGTCAAACTACAGCAGTACTCATGGGCCTCAAACACCTTGAATCATAAAGGTGGGTAATTCAAAGTGCCTTGCCGTTGTGGAAACAAATGTCAAAGTTGAAGAGACTTTAGCTTCATAATACGATCATTTACTCACCCAGATAACTTTGGTAACAATATGCGAGGATACTGGGCAGCAGATTGCAGCCTCTAAATAACACATTATCTGCCACGACACTCATTCATTTCAACAATTCTTTGTTATGATACGCTAGTGCTATTCCCCTCGGAGTCCAGCGTGACCTGTTATCAACATCCGGGGTCTGTAGGCTGACCTACTAACCTCTGACCTGGATGACCTTGACATTGGCTTTGGTCCCTTGGAAACGATCAAGGCCTGAGGTCTTCATAATGCAGTCAATCCCCTCATGGCCCAGTAATGTTCTTCAGACACATCACAGTATGACCAAATCAATCATGTCTGCAAGTCCAAGACAGGTTCATCCAAGTTTCAAACTGCTATTCACAAAAAACTCCAACTCAGTGAGATTTGTTGTTCCAACTTCAGACTATGACCAGCCAGAAAACGCCACCTGCAAAGTCTCGCCAAAAAAAGAAGAAGAAAAAAAAAGAAACAGGAAACAAAGAGTGTTTATAACAACAAGCACTGGAGAGACGATAAGGTCTAAGTGTTTTTTATCTCTCGCTTCTTTAATTTGGAGACTGCCGTTGGCAGTAGCAATAACTGTAGATTAGCAATAGGGGGATTTCTCTGGGGAGGGAGGCTACAGAGGAAATCGTTCCAGGCCCCTCCTCAGCAAATGTTTTTCTTTCCAAAGGCCAGATCTCTCTGCTTCATTGTCTTCACAGCCCCCGTATTTCCCCCAGTTTTACGGCTCTTCGGAGGGACAATTTGTGTGTTGGGCCCTGGTTTTATTTGTTGGTGCTTGGCGAAGGGTAGGAGAGAATGTCAAATGAAACCCATTAATCACCTCACAGGCTATAAGAGATAATTGTGAAGGGAGAGCGAGAAAGACATTGTGAGAGGGAGAATGAGTGAGCAGGAACGGAGAGGTAAGCGAGGGGAAAGAGTCAGGGGAGAGCAAACAAAATAAATCAGGAAGTGTGGTGTGGGGATTCTTACATATAACAGCCTTTGCCTTCAATTTCCTCACTTACTCTTCCCTGGGAGAGGGTTGACTGAGTGCAGCACAAAAGTGAAATATTGGAGTAAATCATGACTTTTCAAGCCCCCATGATGCTCAATTGATGCTACCTCGTACCATTTGTTTAAATTACACAGACACATTGAACCCAAATTTAGAGTCTGTTGACACAGCACAGACATGTACTTTACACATGAAATGTGACTCTTTGGACCCCCTCCCTAAAACACAGCAACAATAAATATGTCGTCCACCACGAATGGCACTGTTACTCTTTGGGACGATCCATCACATTTATGGCCAAACATCAATATCTCCCTGGATGATCATATACTGTAACCAGTATGGAACATATACATTCACTGGCCATTTTATTAGGTAGACCCTTCAAGTACCTTTTGCTTCAGAGCTGCTTTACTTCTTGGTGATAAGTTGCTGGATACTTTCCACAGAGGTTTTGGTTCAGATTTACATGAGAGTATCACACAGCTCCTGCAGATTTATCTGCTGCACATGCATGATGTGAATCTCCTGTTCCACCACATCCCAAAGGGCCCAAAGGAGACCTGAGATCTGGAGACTGTGGAGGATGTTTGAGTCCAGTGAACTCAGTCAAGAAATCAGTTTGGATGATGCCAGCCGTATGACACGAGTATTATCCTGCTGGAAGTAGCCACAGAAGATGGTACACTGTGGTCATGAAGGGATGGACATCTACAGCCCTCATCTGGGTTTCTCATACCACATCTAAATTAGGCTTGATGTTACGGCTGAAGTCTAGCTTCTTTCCAGAGGATGTGAGAGTGACAAAATCACTGTCTCGTTAACTGAACCCTCTGCCCCCTACTGTTGCTGCTGTGGACTTCATGATGTCCTTTTTTATTCACTTGTACAGTATTTTACTGTCACCTTATTGTGCTACTGGGAATGCACACACAAAACAACAAACAAAATGAGTACCGTGTTCTGCTGTAACTGTTGATACAGTAGCAATACATTACATTACGACTTGAAGTGAGGATGCTTCTTTTTATAAGGGGGGGAAGATATGTAAGATGAAAGTCATGTTTTATGTGCAAAAGTTAAGGTTACATTATGGGTTTAATGTGTTGTTTTGAAGGCTGGTTCATTATACTGTAGTGTTATCTAGGTCATCCGCACAGCAGCGCTAGTGAGACAACAGGGATTGTAAGGAGAGAGAAAAGAAGAAGAAGAAAAGGGAGACAGGAGTTTGGGAGAGAGAAAGATGGCGGACTGTTAACCTGTATTGTGTTGAGACTTTCCTTCATTAGCACACCCGCACCCACGTCGCTTACATTACGTTGAGTTACTGTTGCCTTTCTATCTGCTCCAATCAGTCTGTCCTTTCTCCTTTGACCTCTGGCATCAACTTGATGTTTTGTTTTTTGTTTTGTTTTTTCAGACCACCCTCTGTTAGATTGTGTGTGAATATCACAGTAGATCAGCCGTTTAGCAGTCTGGCACCAACAACCACCCCATTCTCAAAGCTGTAAAAGTGCCTTTCTTCCACTTTCTGGTGCTTGGTTTGACCTTCAGCAGGTTGTCTTTACTATGTCTATGGGCCTAAATGCATCAAGCTTCTGCCACATGATAGACTGTTGTTAGTTTTAACAAGAAGTTGATAATATGTTGTGCACATGGAGCCTTCCTGTGAAGCAGCGTTAAAAAATGTGTTGAAATGTTGAAATCTAAGTAAAAGATAATGGTGACCACTAATAGTGTACTGTGCACAGTGGTAAATCACTGGTAGATTATTTCACACAAAACATTTGTAATATAGAAACCGACAAACAAGTTAAATAACTGAGAAAATGAGTGTATGAGTGGCTGATGTGACAACGGGAATTAATCCTTGAATCATGAATGAATCATGACAGCGAAGTGAGCGGGTCATGCTGGAGACCTTAAATGAAATGCAAATGGATGATAAAATGAATGATTTCTCAAATTATCTCTTCTCCTGCCAACCCTCTGTGAACTTTTGACAAAATAAAAATGTAATTTACATAATTAGTCAACAGAGCAGACAGGAAGCATCCCATGCAAGTCCATACTGGCTCTGTTGATGATAGATTTCAATGCTCTCTGGGCGCATTAACATTAGACTGTGATTATCTGCAGGAATTTAAGTTTAAGTGATACAATGTCAACTATCGATTTGTTCAGTTCAATTCTGGAAACTTCACAAATGGAGAAATTATTGGCCCCCAGAACTTTTCTCCTCTCAGTTATCAACATGTTTTCTTCACCTGTGTATTTGTATTTAATATCTTAAAGTGATAGTTCAACTTCTTTTTGCAAATTGGCCCATTGCCATAATACCTATAGTCATAGCAGTAGGTTCTTTACCTTTATTTGTCAGCGTAAGCTATTTTTAGAATGGCAGTGCAAAGCGGAAGGCTGCTCAGAGCTACGCTACGGAGAATTTCTTTCTCTCATCAAACTCATCAAATTCACAATCCCAAAACTCCAAAATGCTGTCATGGTCAAGTTGTGACCTGCACATTCACTACGCTATGAGATAAAAATGGAACATTACCAGACGGAGTTGTCACTTTGCAATAATTATTACTATATAGTTTAGCATGAGAATCTTATGAAACAATATATTGTTATTGATTTGACAGATAAGAACAACACAAAAGAAATCAAACCTCCCTCAATTGTGTGTGTGCGTGTGTGCGTGCGTGCGTGCGTGCGTGCGTGCGTGTGTGTGTGTGTCTGGGAGTGACAGACAAGGATCACACTAGTGGGATGGAGGGCTTGGTGGCTCCTACACAGTTTGTCAAGGCTTTAAAAAAATTATGGGACACCACTAACACCATACAAATGCTACACATGAGGAAAACTACAGTGTTTTCTCTTGTTACTGATGTGTTAGTCTGGGAACCACACAAGCCTAAATAGACAATACAATATTCTCCATCATAAACTGACAAAACCAAGCTCAGAGCAAATGAGAGAACAGGGAGGAAGGCCAAAACAGAGATACACATGACTGTTAGGGAAACAGATCCATCCTAAGACAACCTCATGACAACAACAACTTTACCTCACTCGTCACCATCTATAGTGATCCAGCACAACAATAGCGGATTGCTATTAAAATTAAAGGGGAAATATGCAAGTCCGCTCGCTTTTCCACTGTTTCCGTTATGCTCCTCTCGCCCATGTGCATCTGTTTACAATGAAGCCGGCAGTTACCGTCATAGTCCCGACCATAAACGGCGATTCGGTGGCGTTATTCTCATGAGTGTCCGCGAAACCGAAAGTAAGGAAACGCTGGTCGGCTCACCCAGCATTTCCGCCACCACTAATAATAACAAAATAACGATAGAGACAAAACGATATATTTATCGAAAATGGGCTCATTAACAAGTGTGGGTAACGTAGATTCATCCACATTAACGTGAGACTTTTTTATAACCAAATAGAAACTCCTCGTTGGCCCTTTAAGAACTCTCAATTTTGGTTGAGTTTGGCGGTGCCAGTGGCCCAAAGCAGTAGTATTTTGCCTGAAGGAAGACTCCATTTCCCATTTTCCCATTCGTACCCATGCAGGGAAGTTAGTGCAGTTTCACCCGATGTGACCCGGCTCAGGCTGCAGCAGCAGCACCATTTTTCTACAATTGCAATGAGTCTGGAAACATTATTTTCAGGCCGAAAAACTCCGCAATGTTACTTTAAATTCACCCTCTAATGTGGGATCATCATCACAGGTTAGGGTCGTGCTGCAGCCATGCAGCTGCACTGCTTTTTAAAGTTGAGCTGTACAGTATGTCAGGTTGGGAAAGTCCAGTCTGTCTGTTTGATGGCTTGCAACCATAAACGTCTTAGATCGGCCTCAAATGACGGCTTGGATGACGGAATACGGTAAGAATGAGGCAGGGTTGCTTTCTTTGCATTCCGATTCTGACAACCAATGGCACAACAAGACATGTTCCCTCTTTTTTTCCTCTATTTTCTTTCAGACTGTTTACCTCCGTGTATTGTTGCTTACTTCCAGTATTTTTCTGGCAACAGTATGTGTGCGCAACTCTGGCTATGTCACCGTGACATCAACGCCGAAGAGGTCTATGGGTTGTACATAAAGGCAGGAAGGTTTATGTTGGAGAACTGGCTGAATATAGACGGACTATAATGAGGTCCACTGCAACTAAAACCTTAACCTGGTGCACAATGATGAGTTCAGGGAGAAAGAGTGGGTAATTTGTAGGTTTTGAATCAAAAGTAATTTTACATAATCAGAAACAGTTAATTAGCGGAAGGGGAGCCAATACAATTTGACTAATAGCAGCTTTAACTGTGGGACTGAGTTTAGTGGGTCGGTCTTTGTAGGTGTCAGAAGTCTGGTGTCAGCCTCTTCTTTCTAATCTGCTCTTTTAATGAGGACAAGCTCATTTATTGACCACTTGCACACTGCACCACTTCGTCATTCTGTTTCACATCTTGAGCACGCTTCGCTGCTTCTGATAATTCTGCATATGAGTCAATAGCAGTGTTATTTGGTGATATAAGAGTGAGTCTCCCACTTACTGTTGCATTGTGCCAGGGCTCAGCGCAGAGAAAACACACATACACTCGATTCAGACAGCGATGTTTCACAACAGAATTAGAAGAGCTGTCAGTGGCTGCCAAACTTTTTCCAATGGGATGTGCAAATGTGCAGATGAACCACACAGAGAGAGGGAGGTGGAAATTATCTTGAAATAACACGCAAAGCAAAGTCAGTGTTAGCAGTGGCAGCTTTCTCAGAGACTCCCTTTTCTTATATTGCCTCCCATCATTCAAATTGGCTAAAGCCGTGCGGTTTGCTGCCATTTTTACTGCGTCTATTTATTGTTGGCTGTTGAATCATTTCACTTATCCGCCCTCTAGATATGTAGCTTTATTCACTGTGAGGCCTTTGATTTAAGATCCAATTAACAGAATAGCACTACAGTAGCTTTGTTAACTCTGTGTGTCGATGATGCATTGACTTCAGGCTCTATGGGGTTTTTACTGTTTCTTCATGAGAAACGATACACATGATTTAACAGGGCTGAACAACACATGAGGCCCCATCTCATGATTTCGACCTCTCTAACTCGTACTTGCATCTTATATATAAAATTAGAGATATGAGTTATGAAATACTGCCTAATTCAAAAAATAATAATTTATATTAAGGAGGAATTGCTTCTATCATAGATCTGAATGATGGAGGTCATCTGTTCATGTAACCTTACCAAGGTCAGTTTAAGTTCTTTGTTGCTATTGTTAAGAGGAAACAATTTGGGTGTAGAGGATTGATGTGAAAGGCCTGATGTGAAACCAAAGACAGCAAAATTTGTATTTTTCATTTGAAATTGTTGCAAATTTGAAAATACATTGACCACATGATGTCTTGATCATGTTTACACACTGACCCAAACTTTTTCTGTTGCTCAAGTTCTCAGAACAGGTTGTCAAATCTAGGTACAGCATTTACAGTATGCAGTTGTTTGACCTGACAGCCACGTGCATGTCAGTCAAATCAAGTGAGAATTTATTTATGTAGCACATTTCAAGTGACAAGCACAGACTCATTGTGCTTGTCCCTAATCCCTATAATAGGGGAGTGCATAAACATGTTGTCATAGTGTACGTGTGGGTATGTATGTGTGTGTGTATATACAGGTATGTTAAAGGAAACCTTTGCCAATCAGGTCACTTTTCCGCTGTTTTGCTAACCCTCCTCATGGCCATGTGCTTTTGTTTTTAACAAAGGCACAGAGAAAGCAATCCATGGAGCAGTGGATAAAGATATACGTCATATACGATGTTACAACATGTATATTTGTGTAGTGTTATCTGTCAGATCTGTCATTAACAAGAAATAAGTCGTGGTGCCATAGAGATGAGAGGTGGGACACTGGGTCAGCAGCACTTATCTTGCAAGGTTCATTTCCAGCCAAGAGACGCTAGGTCCCCCGTAACAAGTTAAAAGTAAATTATTTAACCATAACAATAACTCTGAAATCAAGATAAAAATGTAGCATAGTTAAATATCTTGCATAAATCATCTTGAAGTCTGGAGTTTGCAGGTGTAAACTCTGGGCATGCACAAACAAAGCAGTGAGGCTTTTACCATCGTCTTCTTCTTTTGAATATGTGATGTCTTAGCATCTAATCAAACTGTACCACTGAGGGAAGCTGCACCTGGAAACAATCGGGACAGGTCATGTGTCAGCAGAGAATAATACTGTATGCATCAAACTTATTGTGAAAGGGATCTGTGTATAATGATTTTAATGAATGCTGGATTTGAAAAATGTTTATGAACAATTTTAACGACACCCCCTGGGCTCCTTCCAGTCATGTCCAACCTGGTAGGAGGCCTCAGGTTAGACCCAGAATACACTAGAGGGATTATAATTTGTAATCCCATCCCCCCAGGAGTAGTTGAAAAATATTGCTGAGGGCTGTGATTCACCTGCTGCCACCACGGCCTGACCTTGAATAAAAGGCAGAAAATGGACTCGGGTTAGCCCAGGTAAGATTACGCCCAGAGTGACTGAAATGAGGTTACCTTCTTCGGGAACACACATTAACTTGTTAATTGTTTACTGAGCAGCTTCAGACTGTACATTAACTGGACACAACTTAAAGATCTGTTTCTGTTTTTTGGTTGTTGTTTTTTTATTCTATTTTATTTCCTGGCTCCTGGCTCAAGTCGTTGCTTTCAAACACTGAGGAATCCTGGGAATTCAGCAGCCATCAGAATATGATTTCTGTTTACTTCAGTTTGCCGCTACTCCACTTGCACTTCCTCTCCAAGGCTGAAGCTACGGCTCATTTAAAAATTTACATCACTTGTTTTGCAAAAGGCCGAGAGCCGTGATTAAATATGCTCATTACCAGCACTGTATGACCGAGTGGCATGGCGTCACTCTGCACAGGTCAGGCAGCCTGAGAGCAATATTCAAAGGAGAATAACGTCAGTGGTGCGCTCATTAAGAGGAGGACATCACCATTTTCCTACTTTTAGAATTGTAAAGACTTTCTTGAGGGGCACAGGATCAAAAGCATATTAAACGAACACTCTGCTGGGGCCAACCTTTTAAGCAATGGCCATAATTTTTAAGGCAGCAGGCCGCCAGGCCTAACAGAGACGGTCCAGGATTGTGGTGAGACTCACCAGCTGCTCTTTGTGGATGTTAGTTGATTTAGTTTCACTTGGGCACACTGATAACACTTGTCATCTATGTTTTGCTTTAATTGGATATGCCTCCTTCTCCTTCACCAAGAGATGAACATGGAATACAGAAATGAAGTTCTCCACATTGTTAGCTCTGGTTATGGATCACATTCAGAGCAAGAGAGGGTGTGATTATCATCTGTAGCTCCGACCTGGAACAGAAACATCTCTGGGCTGTCAATTAACTGGACGACATGATACAAACGTTCTCTGTTTATTTCTGCTCTTATTTAACTTACATATCATACAGTGAGGGTAGGGTCATGATATGAATTTATGATGTGCAACTTTTGCCCATTCAAAAGTTAAAGGCACATTGTGTACATTGATGTATATAGCCTAATAAATTATATGAACGGCAAATTCAGAGTTCACCGGAACATTTCAGTTTGTTGATGGGGGTGATTACTGATTAATAAGTAACATACTTTTGAACGAAATAATTGATTTTTGTGAATAGATAACAGGAGAAGTTACACAATGTCCTTTTAAGAAAAAATAACTGAACCTGTGTTATATTTATTGTCAAAGTTTTGTCCCAAATGTTTTCTCCTAACCAGAAGTAGGTGTGTGTGCATGTGTGTGTGATTCTTCTGAGATAATCAGGGAGTAGACGAAGGCATTAGCCTAATAGCCTAAAATCACCAAATGTAATTTTATGATTCTAAAACAAGTTTTGCTTTTAATTTTATTGATGCAATTTGGCTTTACTTTGATTTCAAAGTGTGAAAATTCAGATTTTCAGTTTTTTAAATCTGCCCAAAACACAAATATGAATGAATCAATTAAACTGATGTATCTCCCAGCCCTATCAGGAGCTATAAATTCTTTCAGATATAGTACAAAATATTTCAAGAACCTGTCGATGGGGGTGGTTTTTGCTTCTTTGTTTGTAAATGACCGACTGACCAAAAGAGAGCAACATGTCTGTGAAAACTGTCCCATCGAGCAGACAAGCAGAGGGCATCACAGTTTGCCTTTCATCTGTATGTTTCACAAACATCCATCCCTCTTCAAGCATCAGCCACTTCACCACAAAAGCTGTTGAGCATTTATCACCCCATCCATCCTCAGCTCCACCTCTGAATGATGCTGTGGACAAGAACCTGTTGGCAGTAAACAAGTGAAGCTGCTCTGGCAGATATATCACTGCCGTGACCTTGTGTGGCGGTAAATCATGGACACGGACAAGTAGTCATGAGATTTATCATGTGGTCTATGGTTCCAGCCAAGCTCCAGCCAAGAATCAGAGTAAAGCTCAGCTCTCACAGTTTCTGCCTCCATACGTCTCATCCCAATTGTCATATCACACATTCCCACTTTGAGCCATGTCGCTATTTAATTCTGTCTCATCTTCCTGCTTGTCTGTTGACACTGAGGTTAAAGGGACAACGAGGAGTTTGTATTTGGTTATAAAAAGGTCTCACACTAATGTGGATGAATCTACTCACACTTGTTAATGGCTCCATTTTTTTAATAAATATATTGTTTTGTCTCTATCATTATTTTGTTATTATTATTAGTGGTGGAAATGTTGGGTGTTACGACCCAGGTCGTTTTATGAATGAGTGTGTGCAGGTGTGTGTGTGTATGTGCTGGTCTTCCTGCTTTAGCAGTCCCCGCCGGTGACTCCTCCCCCTGGCAGCTGATTGGTGCGGCGGTTCTGAGCTGGCAGCGGATTGGTGCGACACCTGGGGAGCGGCCTGGTCCCGGATATAAAAGCTGCAGGTCTGGCAGTCCGCGTGTGGATCAGAGCGAGGCAGAGACCATGCGAGCTTCCGCCACATCACCCAACCAGCCACTTTGTATTCTTTTGTTTGCTTTGTGTTTTCTCCGTAGGGGTGGGCCGCCATTTGATTTGATCCTTTTTCTCCTGTTTTTGGTTAAGTTAGGGAGGTCAGTTTGTGTTACGTTATTTTGGTATTTCTTTGTAGGTAAGTTTATCCTCCCCAGTTAGTTTCCTTTTGTTTGTTGTTTTGGCCTGGGCCCACCCTGAAGCCATTTAAGTTTGTTAATATTTAGTTTGTTACAATAAACCATTATTGCATTCATTGATCCTGGCTGTGGCACTTGAGTTTTGTGGAGTGGAGTTCGTTTCATGTTACACCTCAGACACCCCTAGCTGGGGTCGTAACATGGGCGAGCCGACCAGTTTCGCGGACACTGCCCGGCGGGTCATGATAATAACGCTGCAGAATCGCCGTTTATGGTCAGAACTACGACAGTATCTGATCGTCTTCAAACTTTCTTATAACAATTATAATATTGATAAACTTTTTTTTTTTTCTCAGGAAAATTGCACAGGTTGAATATAATAGATAAAGGCAAAAAGAGAACCATTGCAAAACAGCAGCAAATTAAAGAAATATTACAAACATGTGACCCATGGTTTTTGAAAACAATAATTTATGGTATGAAAAACCCACCAGAGAACAGTAAAAATGTAAAATCAGACTAGTTTCCAGGGGCGGTCCGTGACATAAGTGACATCATTGGTGGCCTGGGGCAAAAAATGCTCCGAGGCAGCTACATCAGAGGTTCAGCAATAAAATTGTTTTGCTTTGGTTTTCTGGTAACGGAATATCCCATTAAGGCCCTGTTTACATGACAATGCTCGCAGACGAAAACAGCAAAATATTTCATCGGATGTGCCTTTTGTGTAGGTGGCAAGTGTTTTTGGGGCTTGAAAACGCAAAAAAGTGAAACCACCCTCCTGAGTGGAAATCTTAAAAACACTCTGCCGTTGCATTCTCATGTAAATGGTGAAAACACTGTGAAAAGTCTGCTTCTACCTGCTTGCTATGACCTGTGGAGGGCATTGAGGGCAGCATTACGATGGCCGGTGTACAGCCTGTCGAAAATCAAGAAGAAGAAGAGGAAAACATTCTGGGTAGATTGGTGGTGTTGTGTGTTGTGTGGCACACTGCCACCTAGGCACCTAGCGTGCATGAATTTTACAGACTTTTGCATCACCGTATGCACACAGATTTCCAGCCCAAAAACGCTTGTCTAATGCGAAATAAAAAGTGGAACATAATGCCACTTTTGTATTTTCTGTTAGGATCATTTCCATGTAAACATATTTTTATTAGTCATTCTTCAATTTTGAATAAAAACAAACTTTTAATTACAAAAATAGACATAGTTTTTACTTACCCCCTGAACTTTCAGTGACGAGTTGACAGCATGATGAACATGCTCTGCCCTCGCGATGCGCAATATTACACACCATCTAAGACTGTGGCCCGGGTCTGCCTTTGAGTTGCAGTGGCAAAATAAGAAAGAAGATAAAACAATTGTGTACAAAATTAATATTTATGGGCACCAACATCCCACAGCTGCCCCTGCTTGGATGGTATGAATGGACAACCCAAAAGAAACATACACACACAACGATGAAATAATTAATTGAAGCTAATATAATCAATATGTTTATGGTAACAATGGATCAAGTAACAATCAAATCAAACTTTATTTATAGAGCACTTTTCATACATAGACATGTATCACAAAGTGCTTTACACAAAAAAAGAAAAGAGAAAGAAGAAAAAAAACATAGAAGAAACAATTACAAATAAAGCCCCTCCCTCCCACCCTCCATACTACACACGTGCACATGCATACACACACACACACACACAGACTCTCACTACTGACACTAGGGAGACATGGCATGACACTGAGGATTGAGGAAGCACCATCTTTGGGGCCATCCACACTGGGAGGAGTCTCAGGCTGTTCCACAGGGGGCACCAGTGCTCAGGCCCCCCGGCCCCGACAGACCACAGCCGGCCGGGCCGAAGGGACCCAGACACAGCGAAAACCTAGTTGTCATATTTTTGATATATGGAAGAAAATTCAGCTCAGAGTCAAAAGTCACGCCCAGATTTTTTACTGATTGGTTTAAGATCTTGTAGTTTTGGTAAAAAAGTTTCTCTCTCTGGCCTGTAGGACCTATCACTAAAACCTCAGTTTGGTCCTGGTTGAGCTGTAGGAAATTCTCTGCCATCCATGACTTGATGTCTAAAATACAGTTAAAAAGGGCATCTATTGGCCCTGTGTCACCAGGAGACACGGCGATGTACAGTTGCGTATCATCAGCGTAACTATGGAAGCTGATGCCGTGCCTCCTGATGACATCCCCAAGGGTCAGCATGTACAGATTAAAAAGAAGTGGACCTAAAATTGACCCTTGGGGAACCCCACATCCAATCTCATGGATTTCCAAGGAACATGTATCCGTACTTGCATAAAAGCATCGTCTGTGAGATAAGAACAAAAATGAGTCTGAGTCTGTAATTTTAGCGTCGTAAGCCCATCATTTTTTTTTTTGTTTGTTTTTCATCATCAATCCTCTGCCCAGGAAAGGTTTTAAAGGCAAGTGTACAGCAGCCTTTGCCCGAAACATTGTGTTTTCTTTCCATGCACATGTAGGTTGTTTAGTTGAATCCTCTAAGTCACCTTGCTCCTCCATCTTGGATAAAGTGGCTCCTATTAAAATGTGATTTGCTCCCTCTGTTAATTCATCCTGCTGGTTAAATGACACTGTTTGTTGTTTCCGGGGTGAATGTTGGAGGGCAAAGCAACTGGAAAATCCACCAAGCTTCATGTTGGCAGGGTTTAATGTGAAGACCTCTTAACTGAGCTAAACAACGTCATTAAAGATGCGAGAGCTTCTTGTTTTGCCAATCTAAGCTCCATTAGTAAGGCCGACCCCAGAGTCCTGCTCTACGATTAATAGCAATGTCACCTCTACTAGTCCGCAGAAGCCTGCTTTGTCAAATATGGACTCTTCCCTCATTCATTGTGGATCATATTAGAGATGGCAGGGCTAGCAACCCCCCACTCCCTCCAACCCACGTCTACTCCCCTCTCAACTCATCCAATTTAGCCATCTTTCTCTACTCATTCCCCTCTCTGACCTGCTGGGTTGTATGAAAGCCTCCTCCTGTTCAGTCTCCTTGTCAGCACATGACCACAAAGAGCTTCCTGCAGACGGATCGACCACATCCGCCATGGATGTGGTCGATCCGTCTGTTTCAACCAACAACAGGCCAAAATCCAGGTCTCCTTTTGATTCAGACTAGAACCTGCGCCTCATCTTGTTTCCTCCACCAGCTCACCATGTGTCAGCAAACATGGTCCCAGTCTGTATGCTTTGCCTCATTTTGAACATATGTTGTCACTTCTACCTTCGATTATGTATTCAATCTCCAAAAAGCACAATTCACCTTATGTTTTCCTGGGAACCTTGAACCTGTGTCATTTTCCTACTTGCTCTTGAAATCCTGCCAGCAGCAGGACTTAAATTTAGAGTTGGTTGATTTGAGAAGGAAGGGCTACATCGGGGGGAACACATGGAAGTGACATCACTAGTCACACTGTTTGACCTGTTTTTGTTTTGTTTTATTTCATGCATGTCTATCTGTCTTTTTCTTGTAGATGTGATGTTTCTGTGACGCTTTGAAGGAACCTCTTTATATTTAGTGCAAACATTCACTTGGGCTCAAACATGAACTTAGATTTTGGTGGATAAAAACGTCAAAGGTCAAGGATGATGTGACCTCACAGAATACTTTCTTTCTGGCCCTTGTCATGGTTATCATGACTACATAAACAGCATGTGACCTGAGACTAGTCTTTGTGGTGGAGGGACACCAAGGCAATGAGGTGGTGATTCTTGTTTTTAAATTATTTTTATTGCTCATTGAAAATTACCTTTTATAACACCAGGTGATGATACATTTTAAAGGTGCCCATATCTGCCAACAGTAGTGCTGAGATGAAACAAGTGTATGAGAGTCAGTCTGATGAAAACAGAACCGCCACCTGTTAGAAAATTAATGAGTGTCAAGGTAACTGTTTCTGCAGTGTATGTAATATCAACACTTGTTAAATGGACTCAAATTGAGTGTAAGTGTAACCTGCACGTAAATGCAAATAAAGTGCTGTTTGATTTAGCTACAGTTAGCTCACTAAGATACTCTGGACTGGAATCAGGAGGTTAGGCTCAAGGAGTGGAGAATTAGACTCAGGACAACAGAATTCACGATTTGGTAAACACATATTATTGTGTACAAAAAACCCACATTAAAAAAAGGACAGTAATAATAAGAACAGTAGTAAAAAGGCAGCACAAGAATTCAAATGGCCATTGACCACAAAGGCACAATATGTACAGTTCGCTCATCAATCATATGACTTAGCCACACTCTTGTGATTTATAACCTGCCCAAAAGGGTAAAAAAAAAAGGTAAAGCTCTTCACCTGCTGAAGCAGGACTTCTACCAGTCCACAACCTAGTATGTGTGTATGTCTAATAATACATTCAAATCTTGTACAAGATAAATCAAACAGTTAATTCAATGTGAATAATTAACATAATGTTCATTATATTAATTAATATTCATCACTAATCACATTAATATTTATCACTATACATTTCATCAATATCAATCCTTGCGTGATATCGTGTCACCGTTATAGCACTAGTTCCTCGATTTGTCGACAATGGTCACTTTGTCCACATCGACTCTGTCCTCCCCTCACATTGAAGATGAATGATTTGAGTCTGAACACTGGCACTAAACGGACCTGAAGTGTTTTAATGGAAACCAACTCTGGTATGGTCAACAGAGTATGTAAATGCTCAGGCGCTGTACACCTTGTCCTCTGGCTGACATCAGACGTGTCATGGTAACACATCGGAGGCCCTCATTTCTCCTAATTTCTGTTGTGGTGCAGTGATGTCCCTGGAAATATTTTTATCAAGTTTGTGGTTCCTTTGTGCTTGTTTAGATTATTTCTATGTTGTTATTACCAAAAACAGATAATGATAATAGAACTTATGCTAGAAATGTCACAGTGGTGCTAACAACTTCTCCTTGTTTTAGGGTGGATGGGAAAGGGGAATCTCATTAGCCAATACAAATCCACAGCTAGTGCAGTCGCTGCAGTGGTGCTACCTGCTTCTGAGAGAACAAGAGTGATCAAACAAAGACAGCCACAGCTCTCTGAAGCCCACACTTCTTGTCTTGTTAATTAAGGAAATGTGTTTTCTGTTCAAATAATCTCAACCAGAAAGATCAGTTGGCGCTGTAATACAGAGAGTTGCAGACTTCAGACGGGGATTTTGCTCCAACAGTAATTGGTGATTCCAGCAGATTTTTATTTCATGTTATTCATGAGTTTGCTCAAATTAAAGAAAATGTTTATTTTCTTTCAACATTGCTAATCTCAGACTTCAGGTGATGGCGGCTCAGTGAATGGTCAGATGAATATGACCTTTGCTAGGTGAGCACAATGTTGATGTTGAGAACCTGTGGGCCAGAAAACCATGAAAAGAAACCGACCAATAACCCAAAAGATTCTTAAGTGTCTGCCTCGGATAGCAACTAGCTAGAGCTAACACTACTGTAGCAATGGCTGCCTGCCACGTGAATGTGAGAGCACACCCAGGCAAATTCAATACAGGGCTGTTTAGGCTGTAAAAAAAAATCCTAAATAATGTTGTTCAAATACCTGCAACTCAAGCATTATATTTAAATGGAACAGGGACTTCTATCAGTTAGGGTTACTACCCTTAGATGATATATTGAGTAGCAAAAAATAAGTCAAGAGGTTTATATCTCACATACTGGCTTTAACAGTCTGTTAGAAAAAGAGGGGCTGAAGGTTAGGGGAAAATGGAGAGGCCGACTTGTTTCATAATTTTGAAGATGCTGATTGGATTGAGCTATGTGACGAGGCCCAATGCTTTAATAGTAAATTCACTCCAGAACAATCTGATACAAATGGATATCTGTCTTCATAACAAAAAGATAATGAGTGAAATTTCAATTTTGGGTGAACTATCCCAAAAGACTATAAATCAGACAATCACTCAATACTGTCCAAGGTGCAAATCTGAAGTTGGCTCTTCTTCATAAAAGAGGGGACAGAGCTTTTTCAGTTGCTGCTCCAAAATTGTGGAACGATCTTCCCTCCACATTGACATGTCCATTTTTAAAACACGTCTTAAAACCCATTTCTATTCCTTGGCTTTTAACCCAGTTTGAGACTCAAGTGCTCAATTTAGTATTTATTGGTTATCTGGTTGATCCATTGCTTTTAATTTTTGAAAAGTAAACAATTACTGGTATTTTACAGAACTGTTTTATTGTTTGCATTATATGACAGCACCAGCTGTGGTTTTTAACCTAAATTACTTGACTTGATATAAAATTGTATCATATCAACACTAACTATTACAGGGTAAGGGTTAGGGTTATTATTTTCACATCACCTTTTCCTTGCATTTAGAGTGCATTTTGTTGATTCCACACATATCCGCCACCTTGAATTTCCTCTGTCTCCTTAGTGTTTGTGTTATGGTATTTTACAGGATTTGGTTTAAATCCAGCTGCTGTGTGTTGTTTCCGTATATTAGGTGTTGTGCGTTCTGTATTTGCTGCATTAAATCCCTTCAAACAGACGAATCAAGGTTTACACCAACAAAGGGGACGCACATTTCAAAACTATGTATTTAATAATGAGCAAATAAAACCATTGGGACAGAGGAATACAAATGCCCTTATTAGCTGCAGATTATCTTCAAGCAGACAACATTTGCACAGTTTCCCGGACTGTGCTCAAAGTGATGCAACAACAACCACAGGCAAGCTATTAAAACACTGACACGTTTTAGCTGCACCAACGCTACCAGGCGAGGGACACAGGAAATTCATTTTCTTGTTATTGCAAAATTATTCAAATGAGAAAACCATCAATAATAAGATTCCCACAGAGAAAATCCCCCATAACCGGTCCAATGGGATGAGAGTTTTGATAAGAGCCTGTGTCCCGCTGGCACAACATAATAAAAGGATTTTTGGAGCCCAACGGGTTCGGTGTCACAGATGCTCGAGTCCGTGATGGATGCAAAGGAGCTATCCCGACTTTCTATGCACATGTGTTTTTCATTATGACGGTTTTATTAACGACAACATGGAGCCAACAATGAGGTGATTTGCTAACCCGTGCTAATTCTCTCCTCACCTCTTCAGGCCGCAGTGACAACCCAATTTCCATTAAATATAATCTGGCAGTTTAACACTCTCTATAAAAGCCAATGGGGCAGAGACAGGTATTGTACAGATTTTAATTATCTCATCGATAGTCTTCAACAGCTGCTCCGCGTTTATTTCTCCTTACACACCCTCCATATGTTTTCTCCCTATATAAACTCACTGTTATAAACTGGGTTTTATTAATATCATCCTCATGCTGTTTTTTGTTTTTTTAAAGATTTTAAAAAATGGCAGAGCTATTATGATCGTGGCGCTCAGCTAACAACTGACCTCATTGTATCACGTTGTCAGAGCTGTAGGCAGGAATGAAGGGGTCTTCAATACTGGATTGGAGATTCTGTTGTTGCAGCTTTTAATTGGTGTGAAATTACTTTTTCAGTGGAGGCATAAGTATCTGACTTCGCAGGGCATAATTGAGTTTGATATGGTTGACAGGCACCGCCATGAAAGTTGGGGCACAGCTTGATAGCGACGTAAACAAAGAGATGTTCATGGACTCCAGCTGAGGTGACATGAGGAAAACTGAGGCGGATGCTGCTTGTCCAGATGTGCAGTCACACCCCAGTGTGTGCGATCCCACGTGCAGGGCAAAGGTCAGACCACTGACGTAGCCATAAATATTTTATTAAAAGGCATCAGTGATCCCTGTTTCCATCTTTATCTATTCTCTAAGGAGGCCGAGGTCCATATTAGAGTAGGTTATACAAACAATCATCATAACTATATTGATTATCACATATAATATACTGTTTTGTCAACATGTCCTGGTCAGCAATTGAATGACAATTAAACCTTTATTTAACCAGATAAAAATAATAAGGATGAGCACAAGAGTTTATTCTCATCAGTTAGATTAAAGCACAGTGCACAGTCAGTGCAATGAAATGCATTTTAAACTGGCTTACATGAATGGGAATAAATAATATACTACTTAAAATTACATGTGATCTTTTTTTTTTTAACTTGTGCATAAAAACACATAAATAACCCTCTGCCACTTACAGTACAAGAAGTGCTAGAGCTGAGTTATCTGATTGCCTGAGGCTAAAAATTGGGATGTCCCAGCTCTGATGCTCTGCAGGTGCCTCCCTGATGGAAGGTATAAGAGGAGAAGCTGTGCGCTGGGTAGTGAATACAAGGTTACTTCCTCCTGCATTGCGTGTACTGGAACACACAGCATTCTCTCGTGTCCCGTCGGGCATTTATGTGGCAATGAAGTTCAGCTAGATTGTTGCCAGTAGATTGCACATTGGCTGAGAAAATGCTCGGGATTGGGGGCAGGCTGGCACTGTAGTCACACCAGTAGACATCTGAATCTGGGACATTTAGTTTGATGTCCAGTAGAGACTGGCCATTGTGGAAGCAGAGAACGCAAACTAATAATTAGAAGAAAAACTATTAGACCACAGAGAGAAGCTATTTATGTTATTTATTAATGTTTTAACAATAGACAGCAACTAAGTGATACAAGAGACAAGATGTTTTTTATGGCTGCTCTTGACTACACTGCTCTAAAATGTTGTCTGTAGAATAAGGTATATTGAAGTGTCAGTGTGATAGTGTGAATTCATGTGTGAGTGATTGTGTAATTAAAATACAGAATAAATAGATAAATATGTCAGTGAAATTAGGTTAAAAAGAGGTAAAACAGTTCATTACAATTATTTGATGTGTTAAAATGATATTAAAAAGGGTTAAAAACTCATAATTCATTTAAGGTATTAGAAATATATGTTCATGGGTTAAAAATTGATTAAAATGTGTTTAAAAGTACATGTTCAAAGGAAGAAAACTCATAACAGGCAGTGATGTTAGGAGGATGTGTTTTCGAAGATTGATTGCCTACAGGCCTGAAGAGGGAGCCCTTGCCGCTCGCTCGATTCTTCACTTGTAGTGAAGCTGGCAAGAGGTTCAACACCGTGTCGTGTCTCTTCATTTACATTTCCCTCTTCAGGTACGAAAAACACGGTTAATGCATAATGTAGTCATACTGTATTTTTGTTTGCATTGCATACATGCCCGGACATAAAGTCGAGAGTCGCCGAAAGTGTTATTTTGTATCTTTTGTTGTGTGTCGCTGGTGTAGCATTGTCGAGTAGCAGTAGCTAAGCTAACTAGCCACCTGTGGCTCACAGAGTCTTAGGTCGGAGTAAACACAGAGTGTGCGCATGTGTAGAGTACGAGAGATTGAGTAACAATATGTTTATACATAATGGTTTATATTCGTTCATGTACAATATACTTACCGGTATCATGCAGAGCAGGCTATACAAGTGTGTATGTGCACTAGAGTTTGAATACAGTGTTTTGTATTTAGTATTGTGTATTAATGAGAGCATATGAATACATGAGAAAATGTATATATTGTGTTTTTTTGCACTTGTAATGAAGCTGGCAAGAGGTTCAACACTGTGTCCTTTCTCTTCATTTCCCTCTTCAGAGAGGGACATTACATCAGCACTGGTCAAGTACAGAAGTAGATTCAGTGAAAGACTAAGAGCAGCACAGGAAGACGCTAACCTCAGTTCTTCATCATGTATTTATACTTTTTAATTTAAACTCTGCAAATAAAGCATTTATTTGTGCCACTTAGGCTACATCTATATTGTGTATCACCTCTTGACAGCAATTGCATATTCTTACATATTTCTCATTTATACGTCATGTCCTATATTCTGTCTTTATCCTGGTAATCGTATGTCTTCTTCTCTGTTGTTTATGGGTCATCCCCATTCTTTAGGGAGCAATTATAACTTGACGCCATTACTCCTTTGGTATCAATAAATGTAATTTATTATGATTCTGTGTCATGATCACCTTTTGTGTCCAGTATCATGTTTGATAGGAGAGGTCACTTTGGTTCACTGAGTCGAGGAGGAGTCCGGCCTTTCACTGGTTAGATAATCAGCCTTCATCTGTAGACACCAATCTTCAGTTGCAATGAATACAAGAGGGAAAAGGTCAAACGTTGACCTTTGCTGCTCATGTGTCCAGTTTGACTTGAATTGGTCCTCTAGCCCATGTCATATTATTTTCACTGGATTGTGGGAGGTGCTTGACCTACAGTATAGCATCAGACTGAACACTTATTTGACAGGACGCCAACTGTTCGCACAGAGAAAAAAAAAATCACTCAATGGTAACAAAAGGAGGAGTTAAATGTCCGGGTTATGGGCAAGTCAACTGTTTTCTTTTTTCATGAGCAGCAGTGAGATGTCCACATTTAACGTTATTTCGCTACAGCATGTTGACATACAAAGAGCACTGCAATCGAACACACTCAGAAGTGATTTATGTTGCAGGTGTCAACTGTTTTGAAAACTTCAAAAATCCAATTTTTTTCTTCTTTCTTTTTCTTCTTTACTGTTTCTTGGTGCCAAGGACATGTGTTTTATTTCTTTACTCAGCTACTATACAGTATATTGTGAATTATATCTCATAATTTTGAGGTAAAGGTTAAATTCCTAACTAAATGAACAAATGAATGGCCTTGAAAAGCTCTCCAAACTCCATGTACCAGATCATACAGTAACATTCATGCTTAAAACAAGTGAAGCTCATGATGCATTTTTCCTTTTTTATTTCATGTTTTTTAATACTTGCAGCAGAAAACTGAGACAGTCTTGTCACATCAGAAACAGAAAGTGAGGCAGTGAATTCCCTTGATGGCGTTAACATAGATTTTCACTGTCAGAATAATGGAGTAGCCTGTGGAGACTGAAATAGAGCGAAGCGTCAAGGGAAGCCACCTGGAGGTCTGAGGGCCGCTACGAAGAGAAACGCTGCGACTTCACATCATACCAGAAAACACTGAGCTGCTAATCAAACACCCCATCCAGGTGGTCAAATCTACGTTACGTTTACAGTCTTATGCTTTCTAACAACTGTAAATAACATCAAGTGCAGTGTGATGTAATGAACATCAGTGAGCTTTTACTTTGTTTTCATACTGGGATTTTTAACTAGGTGGCATGGTGTTGCAGTGGTTGGCATTATTGCCTCATGATAAGACGGCTTTGGATAGGGCTGTCACAATCATGAAATTTAAGTTGACGATTATTTGCCATACAATACAAATAATTGCAATTAATGATTTTTCTGATCATTTCATCCCAATAAATATGAAGAAAAGTTTAAAAAGCCATTTGAAGAATTGGCATTTAATTAAAGAGGAACTAAGCAGGATTTCTCCTATGGCAATGCTACATTTTTACCTTAAAGTGATATTCCGGCGTAAATTTAACCCATGGTCCAACGCACCATAACACCGAGTTAGACCCCCCCCCTCAATAGATGAAGTCTGCCAACCGCTAGCTTCTCTAGTTGTAGCAACTTTAGCTTTAACAAACAGCGCAGTACACGGATCCACTAGCCGCCAATCAAAAAGCCACTTATAGCCACCAATAATGAACAGCACCAAACGTCATCAACAGTACAAACTAAAAAATTATATTATAGCGAACAATGGAACTGTGTATTTTTTTTCAGGTAAAACCTCTTTTAGGCTGCGAAAATAGGCTGTTTCTTTGGGTCCATTCACAACAATGTGTTGTAAATCTCTGGGCAGGGCTATGGGAGGAGTGCAGAGAGTCTTCTACTGCAATTAAAGTATACTTAGGGGCTATTTGTAGATCATACAACCCCACTTTTTAAAAAAAATGTTACTATCCCTTTAACTTAACTGTTTGGCAAAAGTCTGAACAGTGCCCCCAACAGTCTGAAGCTCACGTTAGTACAACACACAATCCAAATCCAGGCTTGCTCACAAACCTGTGAAGGTAAATGCCTCTGGTTTACTAATATCTGAAGTTAAAACACACACACACACACATCCTTGTACTTCTATCTTAGTGAGGACACTCATTGACATAATGTATTCCCTAGCCCCTTACCCTAACCTTAACCATCCGAAACAAATGCCTAAACTTAACCATTACTCTAAACCTAATATAAACCTAATTCTAACCTAATGTCTTAATCCAAGTCTTACCCCTCAAAAAGCCCTTTGAAGAAGTGGGGACCGGCCAACTTCCCAATACGGTCCTCACAACGTAGCATGTACAAGAACACACACACACACACACACCCACACACACACACACAAACACACACACACACACACCTGTCACCTCCATGTGAGGTTTTCTGATGGCAGGCTGGCAGAATGTAGCTTTCGTTAGCAGGACATATCGAACTGGGTTGCACACATTCAAGATTTCTCACCTGTACAACTGCTCTGTTATTTAAAGTCCTGCTGTTTTTCCAAATCAGTGTTGAGGCCAGTGGACCTGCAGCTACAGGCCTGGCACAAACCCATTTAGCAATGCCTTTTATGTGTGTCCAATCAAAAATAATTGCCTCCTCCTTCCAGATCTAGTCAACTATATGGAGAAAGGAGCCTGAAAACACCCCAGTGGTTGGAAGCTCATATCTGAATATGAATTTATGGATGTTAAATAGCTGTCAGAGATTAAACAAAAACACACACACACACACAGACACTCAATACACATAAACAAAGAGGTCCACCTCCTCACTCCCACTGCTGCATGGATTCCTTTATAAACAACATGAGTCAGTCAGGTTGGCTTTTTATTGCCGCTGTAGCTCTCCACATCCCTGTCCTTGGACCGGGCTCAGCCAATCACGCCTGCAGGAGGGAGGAGGGTTTAGAGGCGAGTTTCAGTCATCAACAGCTGACCAGAAATCGGCCGAGGACAGGCTGACCAGGGGCTGTGTTTCTCTCTGGTAATTGGCTCACTTTTAGATCTTAATACAGTCAACAGATGTTTGCCTGAGCCCCGAGCCATGGAACAGCCAACTGTGGAGGAATTTGCCCTCTTGTGCTGTGGTGTCCTTGTTTTCAGCCGCTCTGGCGCCCGACACTCTGCTCCACTTGATTGCAGTGTTACATACATCACGGTTCAATTCAGCCAAAAAGACACCACTCTGGCATCGTGTGCTCTCGACAAACAGATTGTTACAGAGCTGGTTCTCATACCGAGGCCAGGCCCTAGATTCCTCCTGCAAAATGAAGTGTGTCTCACAGTAAGAAAATCTGTAGACACCAATATCTTTATATGTTTATGATATAACAATTAAAACCTTCTCATACACAGATAAGGTAGCGCTTTCCAATAAGACCATTTTAAAGGATTTAAAATATTATAATCCATTGCAGCTAATTCAGGTATAATCCATCATAGGTCAATTTTAGATATTCATTATTATTGGGTATAATCCCTAATATGAATTAGTTATTATTAACATAATTATGTTATTAATTCAGTTAACATTTTACAGCTATAATTGGTTACTCATTATCAATTATCAAGATTAACAAGTGTTAAACATTAGCTTGATCTTATCAATCAAATAGTAACATAACATGTGTATTCCTTTTCTTTCTTTTTTTGCTACTGGAATAGGCCCTCTCAGGTGGCATCAAATATCCATCAGTATTAAAGTAACCTTGCTCTAAAAATCCATTAAACGCTCAGCTCCTGTGAGCCTGAAAGGTGACTGTGAAAAAGTTTGTAGCTGGCTCCCTCCTGCAGGACAGCAGCTGTAGTCAGCTTGAATTCACATCAGTTACACTGGATTATGGTGGAGACCCAGACTCACTGCCAGAGAGCGGATCAAACTGTATCAGAAAGCAGTGTTCAGCAACTTCATCAATGAAATGCGAAATATTTCCAACGATGTGAGCACTTAGTTTTGGAGACATTTTTTCATGGAAATCTACGTACATAGCTACATGTGAACAATAGTTTAATCAATTTACTGAATCATGAAGCCTCATCCATGGAAGGACATTGTCCCAGTTTTCTGGCTGAATTATTTTAAGTATTTTTTGGTGAGCACTGCATTCCTGTTTTGTGGTTAAGATCATTCATTGACCATGTGATACAGTTAGTGATAGTAGTGATACAGTACAAGTTAGTTAAGCTGGTAGAGTCTAGTGTCAACCAACAACCAGTCACTGGTGTTTTCCATCAAGGTCAAGGACAAGTGTTTAGAGAAAAGATTATTTAGACTTTTCACCTGCAGCCCTTCACAGAGCAATAACCTTCATTTAACACCTAGAGCATGAACTGGGACATTGACTGTGAACCAAGTTTCACCATCAGACCTGGTTAGTGCTCAGGAAAGATGGTTGAGGTTGAAATGACACCTTGGTTAAGGTTAGGAGACCTCCATTAGCATGATTACTATAATAATCATGTGATTAAAGAGAGGTTGACCTTAAATTGGAGCTGAGGAACAGATTCAAGCTGCGTCATTCTGGGTTGCAGACCAGCATGCTGTCATGTCTCCATCCCCTCGGTCTTGTTGCGACATGGATTTTCTCGTTTCCTCTTTTAGTCCCATCGGAATCATAATTTCTGTGACTGCGAGAGGAGCCGTGTGGCCTGAATGTAAATGTGATGTTCTACTCAAAATGACTGATTCTTTATTTTGCCTGTGGTATGGAAGGGGGTTTCAAATATATAGGTTAACAGTGTAGACATGGATTATGCTGCAGGAGTTGTTTGAGAAGCCACTAAAGACATTTTGACTTCATTTTGACTCAATGAGTTATGACACATTCCTCTCTGATACAAGCCAATGGCAGGTTCCTCACAGGCCCAAAGTGCTTTTTACACCATGAGTGATGTTTTTAAAAAAATATTTAAGAAAACTTCGAGGTCACTTAATAGAAATTGTCAGCCATTTTTAAATTATTGCCACTCATTGCGTCCCAGTGCCATAATTAAAGTATCCTTTCTGTTTTTTCGTTCATACAGGGTGGCTGGTAATGAAGTTCTGCTGTTAAAAGTGCAACTCTTTTAAAACCCCATAAACATTTTTTCCTCAGTCGATGTGAGGGTCTAAGGACAGAGGATGTTGTTACGATGTCATGTGAAGCCCTTTGAGACAAACTGTTTGTGAAAAACGGGCTATACAAATAAAATTGCCTTGCCCTGCCTTTTTTTGTTGTTTTTTTTCCAACATGGCCTTCTCAGCTGTGGGTGGTAATTAATTCTTCATGAACACCACACATTTTTATCAGTGCCACAAGATCCATTAAACAGGGCCACACAAATGGAGTTCAGCTATCGACAGTGCTTTGCTTATTTCTTGGCAGTAATGCATATTTTAATGATGAGCAATTACACTGCACTCCCTGCACAGACCACCTTGATAATATTTGATTCCTTTGATGTCCACTTGCTTCGTTCTCCTCGTGTTCTGTCCTCAGGCTTTTTTTTTCTCCTTGCGTCCTCTTGTAACCTTGAGAATGTATTTTCCATCATATCAGCATATTCCACATCTCCTTATCGCATTATGTTGCTCAGGTATGACCACCGCAATTGTGTAACCTTTAATTGCTTCAAGAATGTTAACCCCCTCTATTAATGTCGACTCCATTTTCACTGAGGCCAGTCTCCGAGGGTCACTTTTATTGAATTGTCTGTTTAAATCTCAGTCTACTCTAAATGGAAATGCATTCAGCTTATTTCATTTATCATAAGCCCTATAGTCTTCAGAAATCTCTGCCTCTCTCTCCCATCGCTCATAAAGAATTGAACAAATCATTTTATCCACAGTGGAGGGTTATGTTCGCTGGCACGGGAGCAGCCTGCATTATTTAAGATGCAATTAAATAAAACAAGGACAAAGCACATACAAGAATGAAAACACAAACATTAAGGGAACATTCACCTTCCTGAATATCCAGAAATGCAGTAAAAACAAATGAAAACTAATGCAATTCATGACTAAAACTATGTGTGATGCATGCTGCATGTGAAAATATCCATGCATCATCATTAGAGGTCACCACACCACCCTTAATGACAAGTAGAATATCAGCACACGTGCATCCATGCCCTGTCAGGAGGTTTCAACCAATCATTCTGCAGAGAAACTCAAAACCCTCTTATCTGTCTGATATTCAAACAACTACTTTTTGTGGGGAGTGTTAACTTTTCATATTTTTACTGAATGTTTAAACTAAACACATTTTTTTTTGTTCAATATTCATTTCTTCCACAGATGCCAATTTTATCATGGAGGCCCCTACGGCTGTAGCAGAAGTGAAATGAAACTGAGAGGGTCCCATTCTTCCAATTAAGATGTTGTAGATTTTCCCTCATTATTATTATGTTAGTATCAGATGTGGTTACTGGAGGGGATGTTTCCTGGCTCTGAGGACACCATGAATTGAAACTTCAGTGACAAAGTAAAAAGAAATAAATGAATACTTGAGATGTGTTTAGAGTTTATGTCTTATCACCACTTCCACTGCATCAGCCAATGAGGACATGTCATGACATCTGAGAAGGGCAAAGTTTTCTTATTTAACTTCTCACAGTTTCTCTGTGTTGAAGTCACCAAGTTACCATTTGCTGTGTTTGCGGCTGCACAAATATCACAGCAGCAGTTTTAGTGTTCACCCTGGACTCGCTTCAACTGGCTTATATGTCCAGAGACTGCCATGTATTTATTAATTTATTTAAATATCCTTTCTTTTCTCTTTGTTTTGTTTCATTTGGTATTGCTTTTAACTTAAGCTTGCTCTACTTGCTTCTTAATTGCTCCTCAGGGACAATTGATTGATAGATTGATTGATAGGAAGACGCTCATGGAAGAACTACAAGCTATCGTGATGAACAGTCATGTATAAAGTGACGTTACATAAAATGTAACGAACAAATCATTTTGACTTCCTGTGTGGGGCAATCTAATCAGCATGGATTGATTGTTTATTGTTTATTGTATTCTTTCGATCCCCATTAGTCTACATAAAGATGGAGACTATTCTTCCTGGGGTCCACAATTGATTGATTGATTGATTGATTGATTGATTGATTGGTTGGTTGGTTGGTTGGTTGGTTGGTTGGTTGGTTGGTTGGTTGGTTGGTTGGTTGATTGATTGATTGATTGATTGATTGATTGATTGATTGATTGATTGATTGATTGATTGATTGATTGATTGATTGATTGATCGATCGATCGATCGATTGATTGCTGTGTGATAGATCTGCTGCATATTTCTGTTGGATCGCCAGAGCTGTGATGGATTGGAGAAGCATCAGAGACAGACCGTAGCGCATGCTCTGGAAATGCTTTGATTGACTTGAATGGGAGCGAATTCCTCCGGCATTCACAATGAAGTTCAACACACAATCAGTATGTGGAAATTGGCAACAGTCTTCACTTAGGTTCTGCAGTAATACCATTGAAGACTGTGACATATCTCAATACCAACAATCATAATGTTTAACCATGTTGTCCCAGTCTTCACTTTAATGGGTTGAAGACTAATTGCTAATTGACACTAAATACAACTGAAGATCAGATTCAGCTTGATGTCAAGAGGACAATTGAATTGCAAATGCAAGTTGGAAATTCATGAAAAATTCATTTCCAATTTGCATTTGTCCACAATCTACAGTGGCTCTGAATACATTGTAACTTAAGAAAACATCATCATCAGACCTGGTCAGTGTCAAAAAAAAAACAATACAGGTCTGGATTAAAATGACAACTTCATTATGTTTTGTAATGGTTACTGTGATAACCATGTTGACCTGTGGGTCTAGTCTTCTGTGGGAGTGTTTAGGGACCCAAATGGGATGGATTATTTTGGAATGTGGGAGCTGTGCAAATGGAGTCGTACCTGTCACATTAGACAATACAGATATAATACATGGATGTCAGTCTGTAGAGAGTCTGTTTACTGAATGCCACATTTAAATAATGGACAAGCAACAGGTTTAACCTCAATATGACCACACCAAAAAAAAAAAACATGACATAAAAGTCTGGGTTCACACTCAGTACTTTTGTCTGTTTTGGACTAAATTGTAATAGTTCCTGTGCAGTTGTAGAAGTTTTGGCTTACGGAGCCATCTCACCACCAGTTGTTACACAGGAAAATCTCGGCAGTGAAGTCATCTGGAGATCAGGAGCATTCAAAACAATACTTGGCAGGTATCTGTCCATCTGTCTGTCATATGATAGTAGATGAGCGCACACAGAAGGAAGAGACCACAACAACAATTTGAGGAGCTTTGAAAGCTGGTTAGCAAGTATGTCAAGGATTCTTGTTGTGCACTTAGCAATACCCAAACAAGAGAGTTGTGTCTTCATAGCTGCAAGTAGCTCTTCTTTCAGAGGAAACTCATTGGTCTGGACTCTGAAGAGATGGATTCTCCAGCTACCCTGCAAAGTAAGGACCCTCAGGAAATGTATAGTTAGTTAAAATTGATGGAGATTAAGCCATCAGTTTCCATTTTGTCCTCATGGTGACACTATGAGCAGGTTTTCGAAGGATCCATGCAGAAGTTCATCTCTGAGGGATTAAAAAAAAATGTCATATTTTCATATTTCATTTAAACTTTTAATCTCCATGATATTTTGTGCTATTGGATATGTTTCACCTGGAAGTTACACAAGAGTGTTTTGATGATGGCAAAGTTATTATTTATCCTCTGTGAACAATGAGTATCCACAGTCGATTCTGTTTTCAAGATATTTTGTTGTAGACCATTGTGTTGGTTCTTCACTATTATTTTTTGTGAAATATCAAATGGTCATTACAGTTACCGAGAACCATCATGTGGCGGTCATGAACATACAAGTTAAACATAAGGCTAAACATCAGAGGTCAGGATGTGAATGCAAGTTCTGGAGAAATGGACAGCCTGGTATGTAACAAAGAAAAGACAGTTGGACTCATTTCATCCTTTAAATGGGAAATTAACTGACTCTGTCAAACATCTGCAACACGTCCATTGAACCTGGGAAAGTATTTTACAAATGTTGCCCTCTGGTTGGTGGGAAAAAAGAATTGGAGCGTGTATGTGATCCCTTTTATAGCAAATCAATGTTCCCCACTTAGGTGCAGGTTACATAGAGGTGAAAGTTTCCCTGCTGAATCGTGGCCCAGGATTTATCACACAGCCTCTATAATCTGTATTTAACCAGCCATTTCTCACTCCTGACCATTATGGCATTAAGTTCAGAGAATGACTCTGCAAACCCCTTCACCAGGAGGAAACTTTGACGTTATTAAAAAGTGGAGGCATTCAGCCATGATTCTGAGCATCTTCTAATAGTATTGAGACTCCAGAGGGTGATTTTCATTTTACCTTTGAAGCCTTTCAAATCATCAAGTGATTGATAGTCGAGTATTAAGTCCATTCTCATGTATTACTCAGGGGCATGAAATTAGTGTTTCTGAATGTGTTTTAAAAAAAATTGAAAGAGAAAAAAACGGACACATTTGAAAGTGTTTGACACAAAACTTTCAGTTTAATTTTGATTAAATTTAAATTATTTCCTTCTGATGTGTGTCAGCAGAAAACTAACAAAAACTCAATTATTGTTCCTGGTAGTTAGTTATGGGAAGCTTAAGGCATATTCAATCAATCTTTAACCTGTCAGGTTCAAGCTGAATGCCCTCAGCAGCTTGGCTTTGTCTGTGAGAAGAAGGAAGCAGTTTTGTGGCTCACTTAACACTTTGAGGAAAACTCAACATAAATCAGCCAACACAAGTACTCAGTTAAATTAATGTTAGCCATCTAGAGTGAAAGTCTGACAGTCTTGACGCTGTCATGTTGTCTCTGTGTAGGCATAGGCCGTCTCAGGGTCAAGTCCAGTGGCCAGATAAGATTAAATTGTTACCCTTGTTACTGCACATGTTGGTCAGTTACTAGTGGGCCCATCCAGACTGCTCACCTGTTCGTGAAAAGCTACAAAAATAAGGTCGTCCAGCCTTATTGTTTTTTTTGCACTGCCATGCCTATCGATAATACAGCAGGTGTGACCTATGTACATTTAGCATAGACTACTTTAGAAAGAAACTTTTATTTACTTCAGTTTCTTTAAGGCTTCTCCCGACATGTTTAAACTGTAAAAATCCACTATGCAATATTTAATTTAACATAGTTCTCCAACATATTTTGAGTCAGCATCTTTTCAGACCTGTGACTAGCATCTTTTTACTGCAGTTAGTGCGGCATATTTTCAGAAAGGTTAGAGTAGTTGGCATCCAATCAAAAAGGTTGGCACACTTAGCACAAACAAATATAGGATGCTAACTAACTATTTTTAATCTTTTTCTTTCTACAGGGGTTTTCCCAGATAGTCATAAGTTGATTTGGTGGTGGGGACAAAATTGTTCTTGACAAAAAGTGGTGGGGACATGTCCCCAGCATCCCCAGCGTAAACGACGCCTATGGGCACTCAATAGAATATATCACACATATTTTTGGATTATTGTAATTATTTGGACGCTTTAGCTTTGATATCAACCCGAACTTCCACTCAAGGCCTAAAGAGATAAAGCAGCTCCAGACTAAAGGACTTTCTGTAATCTCTCTCTCTCTTCAGTAGAGCGTTATATAATGCCAGGTGTTGTTTGGGTAACAGAGCTGGAAAAAACAATTGAAGCTTTTAGTGTCACTGTTAGCGACAAAAGGTGCTTAGGTTTCACCCACAGCGCTTTTGCTAAACCCTAATCTGCAGCCGGAGCTTGACAATGCTGCTGTCTCACCACGAGAATAAGCACAGTCTTTGAGTTCACTCTAGAAAACAATCTGGTATAAAATTAATTACAGGTGTCCACACTTTCACCACAAATTGTTTAATTTCGGTTAAAGGTTGGTATGTACCCATTTGTGCTTGATATGCGTGGGTCTTATCTTTTTCACAGTGTGTGGGTGGGTGGGAATTAAATGAGGGGAATAAATAACATCACTGCCAGCTGATAACAGAAAAAAACCTCTGTCTGTCTCACTTCCTCCAGCTAAAGCCCTCACAGAGCAGGAGGAGCTCCAGCGGATGCAAAAAGCCATTCTGCTGGTGCTCTCGCTCCCCCTCAAGTGACAAGTGACAGATCCTGAATTTACATGAGCTTTACATATTAATAAAGCTGCTCCGGAGAGGAACATGTCTTCTCCATCAACGTGTCTGTTCTCGTCACAATGCTTCTTCGAGCCATTGTTCTCTCTTCAAGTGAGAGATGGTTCTAACCTTACTGCTCAGGAAAGATTAGTGAGCAAACTTGAGAAATTGTGTTCATCTTATCAGCTGCGATAGCTGCAGCGAAAATATGAAATGGAATGGCAATCAAACAGGAGAAACCCCTGCCAGACATCACAGAGAGGCTTTATCTGGTGATGTTTGCAGTGTCTGAACAACGATTGAGCTCTTGATTTATTGAACTTTTAGCTTTTTTTTGTTTTGTTTTTTTGCTGTTGTTGTTTTCACAATAAGTCACTTTTATTCTAGATAACTGATGCCACCTTTTTCCATTCATTCAGTACTGCAAAACTTCCCAGTCCTCTCTGACTGAGCATGGAGGAAGTGAATCCTCCTCCGCCAAAATAAATGGAGCAGTCTGCGGCCATTGGAAAAAATATCAAACACGGGTAATCATGTGCACATAGCACAGAGTTATCTGTTAACTCTGATCTACTCCCATGGAAGGGAGAAGATGGCTGCTGTGATATCACATTGACCTCTGACCTCCACAGTGACATCACAGTTCTGTTTGATCAGCTGGGCGACTTTCACTGTATCAGTGGTTGTGTATCTGCTGTAAATTTACTATTCTGTTCACCGACTGTCAGACTCTGCAGCTGTAAGGCAACACAACAGGTGGATGGCTACACGCTGCATGAATGTAAAGGTAACGACATGATTGCAGTAAGTGGAAAGCAGTCCCCCACCCTCATCCCTCCCCTTCTCTCTCTCTCTTTCACACACACTCCCTCTCCCTTCCCATCCCTCACATCTCCCTGAGCACTTAACAAGGTCAGGCACTCCTGTATGAGAACAACAAGCTCTCATAAATAAGTGGTTGTTGAGGCCTTTCCAAAATAAATTTGTTTTACAAGGCCAATCAACAGTCGCTCATTAAACTGTGACTGTCGTTTGGATTGATCTTTCTTGCATAGTTATTAATAAAAGGGAGGTTTCTAATGTGAAGGTTTGCTGTGCATCATTTTAGCATTAACAGAAACCTGACAGAAACTTAAAATCAGGTAGAATCAGCCAAAAGTTCAGACGGACCTGACATTATTTAACAGGGTCACTCACATACTAGAATGAATGAATCAATATTGTTTATTATGATATGCGCACATGGTTCCAGGGCGCCAATCCGAATGTTTACTTTAATGTGCCGGCCCTTAATTACTTATGGAAAAGGGGTGCCATTCCGAACCTGAAAAAAGTCCGCCATTAAAAGGTTTAAGGCACTGGGTATACACAATGCAGTCAATCATTTGGTAGTACAGTGGTTAAAGCGTCCGTCTCGAGTGAGGGGGATCAGGGTTCGATTCCCGGAGGAGTTGGAGATTTTTTTGGCCTCTACCTGATCTTTATACTAAACTTAACCAACTTTTTACTAAACTTAACCAACAACTTGACCAACTTCTGATCTGGGTGATGTCATCTCCGGCCGCTGCCTGGCTCATTCTGATAATAATCATTCCGCTTCTGCATTTGGGTCAATTTTTAGCTCAACTAGCCGGAGCTTTAGTGAGTCCAGGCTGCGGAGAGGAAGCCTGTGGAAGCTCATCCAGCTGCTCATTTTGTTCTGACAAGTCAGAAACACGCAGAAACAGACCATAGCATTAGCTCTAGCAAATTTGCCGTGCTGCACCACGGTCGGAGATGACATCATCCAGATCAGAGGTTAGTAGTCAACCAACAGGCGCAGAATGTTGATAACATGCCACGACGGGCTCGGAGGGGATATACGCGCCTCTCCACTGGGGCTAATTTCGTCAAAATGACTCCAAATGCCACGGGTGAGTAAATGATCGTATTTTATGCTAGAAATAAGGTCCAGGTTGTAAAAAACTAAAGTCATCCTTTTAGTCAGAGCACAGAGGGCAGGGGAATACGAAATAAAATTTATCCTCAACAATATAGGATCCAATAAAACACACAAATGTTCCGTTGTATCTTGCATAGCTGCTCTTGACTGAACCTGTGTAGATTTCCTGTAGATTTGTGATAGATAGATTTTAGATGGTGTTTTTTTCACCAGCACTTTGGTTTATAACAGTGGAGATTAAACAGGTGTTTAATCTCCGATTTTACCTCTGAAGGCAGCTGGTGACTGCATTCGCTTTTCTCTTTAAGAGATATATTAACTTCTGCCAAATATAAGCAAATGATGATGACAGCACTTGGCAAACATTATTATTGTGATAATTAGCTATGTAAGAAGAAATACCCAACACCATCTGGCTGCAGGTTGGTGTGTCTATGCTGTTGTTGTTGCACTTAGTCAAAAGACTTGTTGGTGTCACAGCTTTAAAAACCCACAAATCGTTAGTCACAGTGAAGCTGTTTGCTGTTAAGTTGTCCATCATACACGCACACGCGCGCACACACACACACACACACACCTGACTGACTGCAGCTCAGCAGTGATGGCAGACCTGAGCTGTTCTCCAGCAGATGTCCAGTGAAACTAAACCACATTCTGCCCCTCACAGAGTAGGAGAGCAGCAACACCGCAGCACAGTTTGGCCTCCTCTCAACACAATTGTTTGGGAAGGATTTTTTTTTTTTTTTTTTTTGGATCCAAGCCCATACTTAAAATAACTATGTGCATACTGTACCTACACTCTTTAGTCATTGGAAGCACAAAAGGAAGCAGAGGTATGCAAGTGAACAAACATCACAAGTGTATGTCATGCTGGTGAACACAGGCCAACTCAAACATCATCAGCCTGATTTATGCATGTTACACTGTTATATAACTTTGAAATAAATAAAAATAAAATATAAAAGTAGAATCACCTCCTTGTGGTCGACTCGTATCCCTCTGCCACTCTGACTAGTTCCTGGTCACATTATTTGTATCCATTTGTCATAATTGCTGTGTTTTTCAGATGCAGCTAAAAATTGGGTAACGCTTCCTTTTACAGTACGGTAATTAACGGGTAATTACCTGGTAATAAGATGGTATTTACTAGGTAATAACAGGTAATTAAATTGAATTACCTGGTAGTTACTAAGTACTTACAAGGGTAATTACAGGGTAATTACCAAGTATTTACAATGTATTTTTCCTGACTACTACCAGGTATTTACCCAATAATTTCCTGGTAGATACAGAGTAATTGTATATTGTAGATTTTAAACCCGGTAGTTAAAAATATTTACCTGATATTTATCTGGTAAATACCAACAAGTTATCTGGTATTTACCCAATAATTACCAGGTAGATATCCTGCAATTGCATATTGTAGACGGTAAACCCACTGAATGGGCGATAATAACTTAGATATTTACCTGGTAATTACCAGGTATTTACTAAAAAAGATTACATATTTACATGGTAACTACCATTTATTTACGTGGTAGTTAACTAATATTTATATGTAAATACCAACTAGTTACCTAGTATTTACTAGAAATATACTGAAAACTACCAGGTACTTATCCAGGAATTATAGATTATTTATTACCAGTCAACCTGTGTGGTGCCAGTGAGGGTATAACTTGCAACTATTTACCAAGTAATTACTTTCTAATTACCAGGTAGTTACAATTTACATTACCAGGTAAAACCTTGTGAATTACCCTGTAAGAAAGGTGGAACTGTACTGTAAAAGGAAGCGTGGCTTGTTTCAATGATATTACCATGTACTTTCCTGGTAACTGTAGATTATAATCCTACTCCCCATCAGAATGTTTTGAACATGGTAGATGGCAAAAACTCCCATATCTCGCTGATAATTATCAGGTAAGTATCGGAGTTTTACAGAGAAGTTACCCTGTAAGAAAGGTGGAACTGTACTGTAAAAGGAAGCGTGGCTTGTTTCAATGATATTACCATATACTTTCCTGGTAACTGTAGATTATAATCCTACTCCCCATCAGAATGTTTTGAACATGGTACATGGCAAAAACTCCCATATCTCGCTGATAATTATCAGGTAAATATAGGAGTTTTACAGAGAAGTTACCCTGTAAGAAAGGTGGAACTGTACTGTAAAAGGAAGCGTGGCTTGTTTCAATGATATTACCATGTACTTTCCTGGTAACTGTAGATTATAATCCTCAAACACCCATCAGGGTGTGTAGTTTTTAACATGGCACCTGGCAAAAACTCCCATATCTTCCTGATAATTATCAGGTAAATATCAGAGTTTTACAGAGAAGTTACCCTGTAAGAAAGGTGGAACTGTACTGTAAAAGGAAGCGTGGTTTGTTTCAATGATATTACCATGTACTTTCCTGGTAACTGTAGATTATAATCCTACTCCCCATCAGAATGTTTTGAACATGGTACATGGCAAAAACTCCCATATCTCGCTGATAATTATCAGGTAAATATCAGTTTTACAGAGAAGTTACCCTGTAAGAAAGGTGGAACTGTACTGTAAAAGGAAGCGTGGTTTGTTTCCTTTACTGTACATAAAGATACATTTTGTTACACTGTGACAAATACGCAAAAACAGGTGAACTGTCAAAGAGACTACGTTTAATCCTCTTAATCTGCATAACAGTGAACTTGAAGAGAGTAACTTCAATACTATGGTATATTCAATACTAGGTATATGCAAACATTTTATTTTCGTGTGGTCTCACTCCCGAGTCCATGACAGGCAGATAGATTATTTCAATTGTGCGTGCAGTAACAAGGGAGCTATGGACAGAGCTGGTGCACTGTTAGTAATCTTAGCTAAAACACTGGAAGTGCACGGGTATGGGCGACACTGGCGATACGGGCTCTGCCTTCTTAGTGCACACACAGTCAAAAGGTGTCTACAGTATCTGCTGGTCATGGACTCGGGAGTGAGGCAAGACATGAAAAAAATGCTGGCCAATCCCTTTAAGTGCTACAATAACTTGCATTTAAAAAAAGAAAATAACAAAGTGCACAGCTTTTTGCCCCCTTCACATGTCCAGTCTACACATTTTGGCAAATTACATCAGTAAAAACTATAACCCATCCATCGCACCCAACAGAGATGAGTGCTCTAAGGCTATCCCGGTGATGCTTCTCCCTAGCATGAACACATACAAGTATTCTGTGCCACTGCTTGCGGTCGCCAGGTACTGCACCATTTTTGTTCCAGGCTGAAAAATAAAGAAAAAAAAAAAACAAGATTCAAGAATTAGTTTGGTAACAGTTTAGGTTAATCTCTACAGGTAATGCTGTAACATACACTGTATCTGGAGTCTTAGTCCATAGCACTTTTCTGTACATCCACTACAAACAAGCTTGAAATACTATAGACTTATTTAAATTTAATACAAGACGGACATAACAGACAAGCAGCATGGAGGTATTTGGATGTTTTTAGGTGTGTCTTTTTGTTATGAAGACAGTTGGTATCCATTTGCAACTGTTATATGGACATGCACTGCTACGTCGAGACCCCCTGTAACTCAGAGAAGCCACAAATAACTCTGAAACTTCTCCCAGCCCTTAGTCGACATGAAATGAGTGCAATTTCAATTTTGGGTGAACTATCCCTTTAAGACACACTGATGCAAGAACTGAGCTGGGTTAGGCTACTGTATGTGCACAGCTAACAAATTATGCATTTCTGCATTTAACCCTTCAAATATCCATGCTGTTGAAGCTCATATGGTAGAAACAAATCATGAACTCTATTTTTACAATAATGTTTTCAACAAGTATTTATTCCAATATTTTTAAACAAGGCCCTATGAATTTTGGGATGAAGGATTCCTTGATTTTTAGCCAGAAGTCAAAATCAAATATATGATTTTAGACAGAAGCTCACCATGTCTGGAATGTCCATGAGATGAGGCCACAATGTCATTTGCAAGCACTTCTCACCAGTTACTGGGTTCTGTAATGGGCAGAGAAAAAAAAAAAGACCACAATGATGTATCTCAAAATAGCAAACACAATATTTCAGTCACTAACGACAAAGCAAAACAGTTTGAGCGCACATAACATTACCATAACTGAAGAATACACACACACAGCTAACAGAAAAATAGCCCTACACTCATAGACTTTGATAGACAGCTATATGCAGCAGAGTAGGAGGGTTACTAGCCCCACCAGATGCCATGGATGATAGCCAGTGCTGCTAGCACGTCTCTTTCTCTTAGCAGCAGCAGCAGCACCGCAAAGGAAAGGTGACCTAGCTTGATGCTAATTTCGGCTAGCGCTAAAGTTAGCATCCGCTGCTAACACCCACATCACCACAACGGTTCTCCTGTCGATTAAAACACGAGATGGACTGGAGGCTACGGTCATTTCCTTTCCTTCACGGCCTTCCTTCACATATTATCAGGTGAAAATAACTAGCTGGCAAGCAAATTAGCAAGCGAGCAACACAGGGAAAAAGTTTTAGTCTGAAAGACGGAAGACGGACTTCTCATCCAATCGGAAGAGAAGCTCCCACCCACTGACCCGATCGGAGCAGATTCACTTCCTCTTGAAGCTGCTGGAAGAAAGAGAGCAAACCACATTGAGCACGAGTCACGAAAAACACACTTTGGATGACGAAACAAAAAAACACGGACGAAACACGGAGAAACTGTTGGAGAAGATCCCCCGGACGACCAGGACCTGCGTGAGTGCAGTTGGAGGAGCCGCTCGGGAGGAGAAAGCATCGGTGAGCAACCGACTCGAAATGCTAAATCGCTAATGCTAATTTCGGAGCGCTAGCTCCTTGTGTTAACTAGCATCAAGGCAGACACACCAGGTGCAGTAGTGCTGCAGCATGTGTCCGACATTTTAAAGGTGTATATGTGGCGTTTATTTCCTCTGTTTAATCTTTTTCTATACACTTTTAGCTGTATTCTGGGTGTGTTAAGCTTTATTTCTGAGTTTAATAAATTAACAACTGTGCACAAGTATATATTTTATTTTCTTAATGGCTAATGATGGTTTTGTGGATATTACACTGTAAAAAGCACAGAAAGTTTTCATACTGTTTTTGAGAGATTATTTCATTAACTTGAGCAACATAATATGAATATTTGAATGTTGTTTATTGTCTTTACTGTACATTGTAAAGTTATATTACAACAGTAATTCAGTAAAAATAGAAATTTAGTAAAGAAAATAATGATTTTCCATTGAAATAGTTAATGTGAATTTGAACATGATTTATTTCATATGAATTATTGAGAGTTTAGAAAATGACATTGAATGCTCTGATCCTATTTATCGTAGGTCAGGTTTCTTTCTTTGTTCCGTTGGATACCATTGAGATTCGAACCTACTGGAAGTTGGAGCCAATTGAAGTGGATGGTGAGCCAGACCCCGGTGGACGCTTAGAAATCGACGTTGTGGAACCTGAATCCTTTACACCAGTACACACACACCACCCACACCCCTGTGAGGTGGGACTGATATTTCATCTATACGGTGCTTGCTAACTGATTGAACTGAACACTAGAAATTAAAGCAGCTGCAGGACAATATTTTATTTTATTTTTTATTTTTCATACTTACTCGGGTAAGAGTTGTAATAAATGTGTTATTAATGTGTGATCTTCCCATCTGCAATAAATAGGGAAGCATTATTGTTTCTTAAAGAGAACACTGTATTTGTGTCGTTCCTGAGTGGTCGGTTGGTTTATCCTGGGCTCCGTAGTCGATCTTAGAGCTTCTGTTACTTCTGGCCTATACAATCTAAACCTTATCCTCATCAAAAAGGTAAAAAATGTTACACTTGTTTTGCAGTTAATTATGCACATGATCCGTTTGACTCCAAAAAGGAAAAAAAAAAGATCACTGCGCACTGAGGGCTTCCCCCAGTAGCCTTTTCGGAATAGCAGTGTCTTTAGAAAGAATAGAAAACCCCGCTATTACTGCGTTGCAGAGTAAGGTGAAGTTTTTAAGTAGCCTAACACTACTTGGCTACCAGATTAAACTAAACCTAATAATAATTTAAGTTTCACTTACCATTTACATTGTTTTCTGTGGTCTGAAGCTGGAGAGTGATTAAGGTGTCTCAGCCCATCAATCTGTTGGGTCGAAATATTTCACCCAACCTTGGAGTTTTTGCCAGGTGCCATGTTCAAAACACCCTGAAGGGTGGTTGAGGATTATAATATGCCCATAATTACCAGGAAAGTACATGTTAATATCATTGAAACAAACCACACTTCCTTTTACAGTACAGTTCCACCTTTCTTACAGGGTAACTTCTCTGTAAAACTCCGATATTTACCTGATAATTATCAGCGAGATATGGGAGTTTTTGCCAGGTACCATGTTCAAAACATCCTGATGGGTAGTAGGATTATAATCTACAGTTACCAGGAAAGTACATGGTAATATCATTGAAACAAGCCACGCTTCCTTTTACAGTACAGTTCCACCTTTCTTACAGGGTAACTTCTCTGTAAAACTCCTATATTTACCTGATAATTATCAGCGAGATATGGGAGTTTTTGCCATGTACCATGTTCAAAACATTCTGATGGGGAGTAGGATTATAATCTACAGTTACCAGGAAAGTACATGGTAATATCATTGAAACAAACCACGCTTCCTTTTACAGTACAGTTCCACCTTTCTTACAGGGTAACTTCTTTGTAAAACTCTGATATTTACCTGATAATTATCAGGAAGATATGGGAGTTTTTGCCAGGTGCCATGTTAAAAACTACACACCCTGATGGGTGTTTGAGGATTATAATCTACAGTTACCAGGAAAGTACATGGTAATATCATTGAAACAAGCCACGCTTCCTTTTACAGTACAGTTCCACCTTTCTTACAGGGTAACTTCTCTGTAAAACTCCGATACTTACCTGATAATTATCAGCGAGATATGGGAGTTTTTGCCATCTACCATGTTCAAAACATTCTGATGGGGAGTAGGATTATAATCTACAGTTACCAGGAAAGTACATGGTAATATCATTGAAACAAGCCACGCTTCCTTTTACAGTACAGTTCCACCTTTCTTACAGGGTAAATTCTCTGTAAAACTCCGATACTTACCTGATAATTATCAGCGAGATATGGGAGTTTTTGCCATGTACCATGTTCAAAACATTCTGATGGGGAGTAGGATTATAATCTACAGTTACCAGGAAAGTACATGGTAATATCATTGAAACAAACCACGCTTCCTTTTACAGTACAGTTCCACCTTTCTTACAGGGTAACTTCTCTGTAAAACTCCGATACTTACCTGATAATTATCAGCGAGATATGGGAGTTTTTGCCATCTACCATGTTCAAAACATTCTGATGGGGAGTAGGATTATAATCTACAGTTACCAGGAAAGTACATGGTAATATCATTGAAACAAACCACGCTTCCTTTTACAGTACAGTTCCACCTTTCTTACAGGGTAACTTCTCTGTAAAACTCCGATACTTACCTGATAATTATCAGCGAGATATGGGAGTTTTTGCCATCTACCATGTTCAAAACATTCTGATGGGGAGTAGGATTATAATCTACAGTTACCAGGAAAGTACATGGTAATATCATTGAAACAAACCACGCTTCCTTTTACAGTACAGTTCCACCTTTCTTACAGGGTAACTTCTCTGTAAAACTCCGATACTTACCTGATAATTATCAGCGAGATATGGGAGTTTTTGCCATCTACCATGTTCAAAACATTCTGATGGGGAGTAGGATTATAATCTACAGTTACCAGGAAAGTACATGGTAATATCATTGAAACAAGCCACGCTTCCTTTTACAGTACAGTTCCACCTTTCTTACAGGGTAATTCACAAGGTTTTACCTGGTAATGTAAATTGTAACTACCTGGTAATTAGAAAGTAATTACTTGGTAAATAGTTGCAAGTTATACCCTCACTGGCACCACACAGGTTGACTGGTAATAAATAATCTATAATTCCTGGATAAGTACCTGGTAGTTTTCAGTATATTTCTAGTAAATACTAGGTAACTAGTTGGTATTTACATATAAATATTAGTTAACTACCACGTAAATAAGTGGTAGTTACCATGTAAATATGTAATCTTTTTTAGTAAATACCTGGTAATTACCAGGTAAATATCTAAGTTATTATCGCCCATTCAGTGGGTTTACCGTCTACAATATGCAATTGCAGGATATCTACCTGGTAATTATTGGGTAAATACCAGATAACTTGTTGGTATTTACCAGATAAATATCAGGTAAATATTTTTAACTACCGGGTTTAAAATCTACAATATACAATTACTCTGTATCTACCAGGAAATTATTGGGTAAATACCTGGTAGTAGTCAGGAAAAATACATTGTAAATACTTGGTAATTACCCTGTAATTACCCTTGTAAGTACTTAGTAACTACCAGGTAATTCAATTTAATTACCTGTTATTACCTAGTAAATACCATCTTATTACCAGGTAATTACCCGTTAATTACCGTACTGTAAAAGGAAGCGTTACCAAAAATTGTTTTGGGAGGTCACTATGAACTTTGACCTTCGACCACCAAGATATCATTATTTCATGCTTGAGCGCAGGTGAATGTTTGTACCAAATGTGAAGGGATTCCTTTGTAGAATCCTGGAGATGTTGATTTCACATGGCCAGTATATTATTTTTTGTTTCATTACTCCGACCTTTGACCTTTTTCGACCGAAATAAGTTAATTATATTTTACACACTGAATACTTAAATTTGTACAATATTGTACTCACAAGGCCAAATCACATTCTGTGAGCTCACCGTTACCTTGACATTTTACCACTCATATCTAATTATTAGTTAGTTGTCTTTGAATCTAAATGAACGGGTGAATGTTTTACCAAATCAGTTAAAAATAAATCCCTTAAGCCTTAAGGCATCACGGAGATGTTGTGTTCACAAAGCAAAATCCACATTTTGTAACGTCACGTGACTTTGCCCTTTGATCTCCAACCACTGAATGTTTGAGCCATAAGCTCTGTTGGGGAAATCCTTCGATGGCCCAGAGAGCTTAACACACAACAACAAAAACACATGCAAAGACATGAGAAAAGAACTTCATCCGTTTTCAAAAACTCAAAACACCACAGATGATGGACACAGCTAAAGACCAATGCTAATCCTATACCAGTAAAACTTGCCTTATTTTCAAGCACCACTAACAGGTAGCCGAGGTAGAGCATCTAAAGTCATGAGGCATTGAATCATCTCGGTGCGTCAATATAAATACTATATTGATCGTGAAGAGGAACATTTGGTATTAAGTTGACTTCCTCATTTCTGTGTGTGTAATTATTAAATGCGGTTTTAAAAACCATCAAATAAAATGAGACGACAACCTGGGGGAAAGGAGTTTTTTGGCCGTAAAACAAGTTCTGTCAATTTCTGTGAAGGGAACTCAAAGTTCAAAGCAGCAAGTTGAGAAACTTTCATTTAAAGATTGTCGTGTTGTAGGTCAGACTTTTCTTCGTTTGTACTTGAATAGTCTCAGAAGTGGAACAAGAAAAGCAAGCAGCTGAGCATTAAAACTGCAGGCGGTAAGAATAAACAGTGTACGGAGAGGGACGGCGTCGCGGCGGCTCCTTCAGTCCCACATCATCTGCACCAGAGGGGACAGCACTCAAGCAAAAAGCCATTTATCCGTTAAACACACCCTCTGGATTATTTATCGCTGTTATACGCGTTGCCCGTCCGCTGGAACCTCCACATCCTCCTAGCTGCCTGCTCCGCTCAGGTAAATCAAAGTGACTGTTTCTCTGAATGAGGTAAAACCATTAAGGCAAATTGCAGGAGCCAATAGGGCCTCCTGCTTCCTCACCCCTCTGCGCTCTGCTGAGAAGCTGTGGGCGTTGTGTATCACAGGAGACACATCAGCTTTGAAGGGGGAGTTCACATTGCTGAGGTCGCCTGTCACATAGGCGGCTTTATATTTAGGTGAGAACTCTCCAGAGAGGCCTGACTAATGGCTCTATATCGATGCACATCCACATGCCTCGTCCGTCTGTGACCTTTCAGCGTTAATGCAGAACGCTGTGGCTGGAGGAGTGTCATGCATACTGAACTGTGGGTATTTAAGGAGCAAATGTTTCTTCCGTGGGTGGGTTTGGAAGAAATTGTCGTCATTAGCAGCGAACTAAGTGTTTACCTGACCAGGTGCTGATTATTTCTTTTCCATCTCAATCATTTCACAATCATTAGAATCACCGGTGGATGTACCCCACGAGCTACAACCACAAACATACTCCCCCCCTTCCCTTCACTCCACCCTGGCATATAGCCTACACTAATCAGACATAACATTATGATCACTGATAGGTGACGTGAATAACATTGAATAACACTTCATCATGGCACCTGTTAGTGGGTGAGATATATTACATGAACATGTTGTCCTCAAGTTGATGTGTTAGAAGCAGGAAAAATGGGCAAACATAAGGATTTGAGTTTGAGAAGGGCCAAATTTTGATGGTTAGGGGCCTGGGTCAGAGCATATCGAAAACTGTATCTATCACTGGGTCATGGAACTATTTCATGCAAAAAGCTGCTATGTGCTTCAAAAAAGAACGTACATGTAAAACAGAGATACAACATAAAACACAGAAAGATGACAAATAAATTTAGCAAATTAAAATTCTGAATAACTGCAGTGAAGATGTAATTAACATGAACAGAATCTTTACTAAAATGCTGATTATTTAGTTTGTCCTTTTTAAATTAAACTATCCACTATAAATAACTACTGAGTGTAATGTCAGCTTCTCCTTCAAAGCCTGCAGCCTGTTTGTAAGAGGTCTCATTAGCCTTTGTGTTGCCGCTTCATTTTTCATTGAACACAGTAAAGTACAGACAAGTAGCCAGCTAGTGAGAATTAACACGATGCTGTCGTGGGTTGGTTTTCCTCCTGTCCTCCCCAATTTTTTTGAGTCACCAGCTGCCACTTACCATTATGTGTTCGTATCCTTACCGTGGTTTCAGTAGTGAGGCAACAGTGGACCATTGCTGACTCACTTTACATGAATAACAAAGTTAGAAAAATAAATTGATACTGTGGCTGAAGAGAGAAGAAATAAGAAATTAAAATCCAACGGCTGCATGTACAGGAGGATGATGTTGTTTCTTTGTGTTCTGCTCCGGTCTCATCAGAAAGTCTAATGTGTTCGTTATGGTTTTCAAAATCTCTGATCAAAGTTTGTGTCTCTGAAGCCGCCTCCCACAAAGTCTCTCAAATCTGTAGCCTGATATGATGCATTAAACAAACAGGATAACAAGTTCATTACTGAGATCATGGACTTTGTTAACCTTGTCACAGCCAGGCTGGTGTTTTACCTGTTTCTTTTGTACTAAGCTAAGCTAACTGGATGCCTAAATCTTCTCTCTGCCAGGAAGTTAAAGAGGAACTAAGCAGGATTTCTCCCGTGGCTATGCTACTGTACATTTTTACCTACATTAAAAAGCTCTGGAGTAATTGTGACCGTTAACTACATTGTGACTTCTTACGAGTGACAAAGGAGGGTCTTCAGCCAGCCTTCCACCTGGCGTCTCACGGCTGAAAACCAACCTTGCAACATCAGTGTAGAGCTTGGACTCTGCCCCGGTGTCCCAGCTCTCGTCTCTGCACACCGCGACACAAATGCTTTTCCGTAACCCGTAATATTTTGTTCATGACGGTCAAGACTACACACGCTCTGTGAAATCGTATAACGCTATCCACCACTCCATTAATTGATTTTTTGCTGGCTTCATTGTAAATAAATGCACATGGGTGAGAGGAGCATAACGGAAACAGCAAAAAAGCAAGCAGACTTGCATAGTTTCCCTTTAAATGGCACACACAAATCAAAACCTTTTTTTTTTAGCTTAATGCAACTTGAATTTTCAACTAAAAGTAAGTCACATGTCATCTACAACTGTAGAGAGTTCATCCACGCAAAGTAAAGCTGAGTGGAGCTATAAAAACAAATGCCCTAAAATGCCTGGTAAGAAAAGTAATCTGAAAAGACTTGACCAAGCTCAAAACTCTGGTTGATGTGGGCATTAAGCTTATAAAACGTAAGTAGTTCTTGGTCACTTGGACGTCTGCACTTGGTATTAGGTGCGAATGTGTGAGGTCTCTCTGTATGTGGCCCTGTGACGAACTGGTGACCTGTCCAAGGTTTACCCCTCCCTCGCCTTATGTCAACTGGATTAGCTCAAGCTCACAACCCTGTATGGATAAGCAGCACTGACAATTGATGGATGGATTCATCTGAAAGCTGAAGAAGCAATAACTGACATTTACCTCTTCGTTTGTTCATTCATGTGTAATTTGCTCCTGTTTTCAACATCTCTACATGTGACCTAAAGGATGGATGACTCCATGACACCAGAATGAACCAGTCCTTAAATGTTGCACTACAGAAGGTTAAAGAGGCTAAAGACTGCACAGAACCTGCTCTCTCATGGATCGATATGTGATTACTTGCAATGCAGCATTTATATCTTCACTCCAGAGCAGAAAAAAACCCCGATTGGAGTGTATATAAAGTGTATATATCTGTATTGATCCCGTTCTCTGACGTCCTCCAGCCGTCGCTGGATCTTAAAAAGATTCATTTTGGCCTCTCTGCAGCTCCTCTCATCCTCTCTGTCTCTGTTGAGCAAGGCAAACCTTTCTCTGACAGTGTCTCCGTCCTATAAATGACCTCTCCTATGGGGATTCTGTCTTCTTTTCACAGCAGTACATCTGCCCTAGTAAGAAACCTACAGACACAGGCACATCAGTGTGTTGTGTTGTAAGGAGAGGCCTGCAGTGTGGCGTTGTGTTGCCGGGTGGGATCAGATTTAGCCTACCTGTAAATTTGAGGCCGTACACTCTCCCGTTTGCTCTCCACCACCTGTCATTGGTCAGACAGCAGTTGAAAAGTTTAAATATTAACACAATGAGCTTCTGTCAGTGTCGTCTCCAAGTGTCTGGCCCTAATTTCTTGCTTTATTCTTAGTTGAGGCTAATTTGGTCTAAACAGCAAAAGTAGGTTAACGAGCGTATGGAGTCGTCAATAATTTACCATAAAGTTTCTTCCTGCTGTCGTCGTACCTCTCTGAGACAGTGGCGAATGTCAGACACATTTTATCTCAACTCTCCGGTTTCATCTTTAACCCTATCTTTGGTTTGATTTTGACGGTTCAGTTCAAGGGAATTAAATAAGACAAATCAATCTGGAACGTTTTCTATCACTGATCTTTCTGGTGTGGTGTAGCTTCACATACGACATCATGTGCAACGGACACAGGAGGAGAAAAAAAAACAAAAAGCTTGGACAGGCAGAGGTTTTCATGTCAGTAATTTCACTATTGTGTCTTTGTTGCATTTCTTTCTTTCTTTTTGTGGCTACCTGTCACATTCGCTTAGACTGAGATGAGGTGGGGGTGCTTTCTGAACCAAAGTGCCCTTCAGTCTGCTCAGGCAAGTACTCCCTGGGAATAAAACCAAAACCACAGGCTTCCACTCCATGAAACAATTCTCTCTGCCACTCCTCAGAGATCTGCCACTACAATCTATTGAATTTCAAAACACAGTGGTGAGGAGACAAAAGCTTGGGGCCTGTTGCAATGTGTTTATTCGAGGTAATGAAATCTAGATTGCGGCGAGATCTTTGGCAGTTTAATCAATCCCATGAGTGATTTTCTACGAGTCTATCCGCACATTTAGGCGCAGAGTAAACCCAGAGAGGCTTCTGACAGTTGAAGGGAATCAGAGTCGTCACGAGTTGCCTTTTGGGCCATTTAGAGGCTTTAGGCCTTCTCACGCTGACCCTGAATGCAACACAGGCACTGGCAGAGTCAAAGTGAAAAGGCAGAGCATACACAATCTGTGATGAAATCAGCAGCAACATGTATTAAACATGTTAAATGACATCTAACAATAACTTGATCTTTTACTGTACTCTGAACATGATGTTGTGACCAAGTGTGAGCTCGAAGCGTGAGGTCGTTCCCCCTGTCGATGTAGTGAACAGCCCCTGTGCATCGATGTAACAAACACAGCGTTCACCAACCGACCAGCGGGGCTGCAGAAGCCAAACCCGACCAGAGGATGTGATGGGGGGGTGAATCCGCACTGTGGTTCTTTTCAGCACTGCAGTGTGTCTCTGACTGCCTAATGAGGCCTTATTAATTCAGATCAGGGTGAATGATTACCTCATCATTCCCATTCTCCAGAGAGCGCTCCCTCTCCCTCTGTACTCTGCCTGGTAAATTTACAGCACGGTAATCCGGGGAGCGTCTCTCGCCGTCAGACTTTATTATGCCAACGTTCGGAACAAGCAGCTGAAAGACACGAGTCAGGACAGACCTCTGATATGAGCAAGTCACACGTGTTCCTGTGGGGCTCAGCAAATTACTTGGAATTGTTTTAAGTCTGTGCAAACGACTGGTTTCTGTTTTATCTATTTTTTATCTTCCTTTTTTTTTGAGAGGCTGCACTCCCACCAGCAGCAGATCTCTGACAGTAAACACAGAACGCCCTCCCTATCTCTGTGCAGAGACTAGTTGCCTAGCAATGAAGTCTCTGATTTTATGGTCTGTGAGGCTTACATACGCAAGAAAAGGGGGGAAAAAATCCATCAAGATTAGATTTAGAGTACTGTAACAACCAGACTCTTCCTCTGTTTTCTTGCATGCCTATGTGGACAATGTCAGGCCGCTGCTCTTTGAGATATCGACAACAAAAAGAGCACAGCAAACAACACTGTGTGACCAAACCGGAGGCTTAATCCTCAGCGAGCGACACGTTGCTCACTGATCCAGCTCTACGGGTGATGCTGCTCTCGCCATCTTTTGACAGAGTTGATGAAATATTAAACAAAACGTAATCTCCAGGGCAACGCAGGGTTTGTTGTTAATCAAATTTGGAGGGACTGAATTCAAAGCTTCAGTGAAGAAGGTTTATTAATTCCCCACCGGGCTTTCATTTCACACACTGTCCCAGAGGTACTAAACTTTTCATTGGTGCTAGTTTAACATTATTGACATTATTGATACAGGCTGGATATGGGATCCAACCAATGGTTGATGATTTCCGTGCTGCTGTCATTGCACTTCTACTGTAACTTTCAAAACATTTACTTTTTTTTTTATTGACCAAATGCAGGATTCTGTATTTTCCTGCCTCGGTCTTGTTAATCTCTCCCTGCTGATCAGGACTGTAGCACAGGGGAAATGTGCAATGTTCTTAAGGAATCATGACATTTACTCAGGGACAACAGCCTTCAGCGTACAAACATTGCATTGTACACTCAAGCCCGTATTAATGCACGTGCTTACTGGGGCTTCAGCCCCAGGGCCCGTCGATGTCGAGGGCCCTGGGGGCCCAGCAGGTAGCACGTCTTCTATGGGTGAGTGAGTTTAACTTCAGTACTGTACAGAGGTTACGCTGCCTCATTGTGTAACTCTACTAAGTGTGAGTGGCACGTACTGTACATTCACATTGCTTTTGTGAATTGTAAACAAACAGTCGCCCCCTCGGTTTTAGCGTCCAGCAGTTTAGCGGCTAATTCAACTGCAGTGATGGAACTGTACCGGAGAGGCTCAACAACTTCATAAGCTTCATTTGAATGTGGATTAATCGTTGATGGTTTGTTGTGTAATGTGAGCAGTGGTCCAATATCGCGATCCTGTTGATGAGATAATAGCTGATAACTGTGTAGATGGCATGGATTGTGATGAGAAGGTGTTGCACACATTGATAATGTTAATTAAACTGGGGATTTGAATGGATTTCACTCTTGTTGTGAAGCGAATAAACACATCTGTGTTTGCCATATATTAACCATCACTCGCTCCTTGAGTCAAATCAGAGTACAGTATTACTCTTACTGGGTTACTGGTATATATTCCGGGTGGCAGTGGCGTGGAGGGCCCTGAAAAAGTGGTTAGCCCCGGGGCCATAGTGTCTTAATGCGGGCTTGTGTACACTGTCACAGCTACACTGCTAACTGCTACTGGTGTTCCCAAAAGGAGCTGCTCTAATGCTGGTAGGATTATCTGTCTCCAACCTCTCAAATTTACCACAGATTTTGCACAGAGATGATAAATCAGTGTAATTTACTTGCTTACCCTGCTGCCATAAGTTTATTTTCTACACTCGTCTGCTTATGATGCGTTAACATCATAACTGATCTCAGAACGAAAGATTGTAGGCTGCATGAAATGAAACATGTATTTACCCAACTTTTGTTAATTTATCCGAGTTGTTTTCCACCAAAATCTACGGTATGTATTTTCACTTCCTGTTAAACGACTTCAAATGTTTGATGACTCACCCTGCACTTGAAGGCTTTTCTAATTTTGCATTTAATTATACTTTTCTCTCATCCTTTCCTCAAACTATAAATCCTGACAGTGAGTCAGGGCCTGTGTTCCCCCAGGTATCAAACATGCATGGCCTTACTTCAAAAATATTTTCACGATTTTCATCCTCTTGACTTATGTATGAGGTCTGCCGGGGTGAAGGTGGTACACAATCTTGCACAAGAGAGTGCAGCTAACCCAAGTTATGTGTCTTTTGCTGCAACCATGTAATTGTCATGTTTCGGGACGCCTTCAACAAGCTAATTTTTGCTATCGTCAATCATGACTCAAAGCTACCAGGATTGTCCATAATGTACACAGACCTCCAAAAAGCGATGCCCTATTTGACAAGCGGCAATTGTTGTTTGAAAGAGGCAGGAGCTGGATATTAAGAGGCATCAGATCTTTTATGGCACAGGCAACTTTTCAATGATGTAAAGATATCTATACATTAAGAAAGAGGTGCACTGTGTGGGCACACAGTGACCTACTTCCAATCCAGCCTCTACACACTCCCCCTACCCGCTCTCACTCAGTCGGTGTGTTGGCGTGGGGGTCGACCACATTAAGTGTAATTTCAAACCAATTACCCTTAAGTGGGAGTGGGTTATAAAGCCCTCCAACACTGAGACTGCATCAGTGCAGCCGTTCAAACCGCTCTGAGTCTGTGATGATGGAAGACATGTCATAAACCTGCATGTTTGTTCAGTGTGGTTACTTCTATAGGAGAAGGAATTTGTTGCCTCACTTCAAACAGTTTCACAGAGTATTTTTGAAATGATATGATGAAAGTGAGTAGAAATGGCATGTGTTTTATTGTGTTTGACTGTGTTGTAACAAGGAGAAAGAAAAATACATATTTCATCAGATTAGGGCAAATGAAACAATGTCATTTTGTAATTTTCCTCTCATTGTATCAGTACTGTATTAGATTATCTTTTGGATATAATTGATGTGATTGTAAAATAATAATCCACAAAATAAGTAACACACAGAGTCAGGCTCTGCCCTGGGGTGAGAGGGTCTCTAGAACATGAATGATCAACTCTGGCCCCACATTCAAGTCCACATGATCAGTTGTCTTATTACAGACATAATATTAAATCCTCTGAACCATAGAGGTTCAAATGATGCAGCAGCATCAATGCCTACAGTCCCAGGTAGCAGCAGCAGCAGCATCTGTTCCAAAATTCTCCAAACTTTCAACTATAGTTTGTGTTTGTTTGACATCAAATGCATTTACATGTACTTCATCTTGAACTTACTTTCTCTCTGCTCTCTTCCGCCTCCTCTTGTCACTTCAAAAAATGCAGTGATGTAACTTCAGATGACAGAATTAATCAAATTATATCCCAGACAGTGTTTTGTAGCAAACTTTTTGTTAGTTGCTTCAGCTTGATTTGCACAGAAAGCACTTGGCCTGGTGATTTAAAGGGGGGGCCTTGTTATTTTATTCCCAACTTAATTATTAGGCAACTTATGCAAAACAAAAGGTTATGAAAATGTAGTGCCAGGCTGCGTCAAGTGAGAGAATGAAGTTCAGCTCTTAGGAAATGTGGCTCTGTGAACATCATACCTCTTTGACTATGAAAATGTAAGATCAGGAATTCATTACAAGGGTTGTTCTGGGACACACAGACGACCACACAGCTAAGTGTATGTAAGCAAATTATAACGATACGGTCTTTTGAGCAAGACAATTAGAAGAGCCAATTCTGCGACAGCCCACTCCACCTCCTGTGCCACAGTAATGAGTCACTCAATATTTCTTACATAAACAATGACTCAAATGACATCAATGGGAATCAAATCAGCCCGTTATGTCGCTGTGGTCTGTTTTTGCTGCTTTTAGCCCATTGTTTTGATTTTACTGTGGCCCTGAGAGCTCAACGGAAGAAATCTCACAGACAACACAACATTAACAAACTTGGAAAATGTCTGCCAGTGCAATGAGCTCTCAGGGCCACCGTAGAATTTTTTGTATCAGTTTAGGCTTAACCAAATTTCCGAATCCCACAGTTTAAACCTCCTGAAGTCACTTACTGAAGATAGTGAAGGAAGTACAACAGCTATAAGGTAGATAAATACAGCAGGGGTGGAAAGTAACTAGTTACTTTTACTCAAGTTACTGTAACTAAGTAGCTTTTTTGTGTATTTGTACTTTTTTGAGTAGGTTTTAAAGTCAGTACTTTTACTTTTACTTGAGTACATATTGTTGAAAGAAATTTACTTAGTTACATTTTAAAGAGCTTAAAGAAGAAGTAAGTGGTCCGGTCGTTTTCGCTAATGCTGCGTTCCAGGCAGGCTTTTGAAATCGTAAATTACAGCTTCAAGTCACAACTTACGACTTTGTAGCGTTCCAGGTAACCCACTCGTGTTTTTCCGACCTGTTTTACCGGTGAAAGTCACTATAACAGCCACTCGTAACTTCCGACCGGTGAACTCGTACCAGATCGAACTGGTACCACTTCACGGTCGGAAAAATACGAGTTTCCTTGAACGCACCATAACAGTCCTCGTCCCTACGTCGCCACATTCACGGCGTTCCTTGGCTGCACACACAGCCCTGCATGCCGTTCTCTCTCCTCATTGGATAAAAACTGTAGGATACGATAAATGTTTTCTCCTCGGCTCAGAGCAGAGCAGAGTGACTGACAGACCCGTGTTTTGGTCCAAACACTCTATGTAAGTGATTGCTGTCGGAAGATATAACTATTTAAGACTTATATTAACACAAATATATCACTTACTTCTGCTTTAAGTTACAAAGTAAAAAATATATAGGGTATGAGCTTGCACTGCGTCAGTGTGGGTTGTCAAAAGTACTTCGCTGCTGTGCTGCCGCTTCTCTCTTTGTCCCTTCAGACGCACACAGCAGCAGCAGGTAGCCACACCTCTCTCCTCCTCACCGCCATGTGAGTTGGTGCATAATAATGCTCATCGCCATTAGCCACAGCTAGTGGTTAAAAGTGACGTTAATGATTAAAGACAACGTTATCAGGCATGTCGGGGCTTCAATACAAGAGGGACATACAGACGAGCAGTATGGAGGTATTTGGATGTGTTTTGGTGTGTCTTTTTGGACAAAGAAAAGTGAGCACCATTGACACCATTGAACTATCCCTTTAATATCGATATTGAGTTGAAAATTTTAGTATCATGATCATGATAGTGACAACCTTAGTGCCAGTAACTGTCAATCTGATTGGCTCTGGACAGACGCAGTGTCTGAAGGTCAGAATCAAGTTGGTTCCACAGGAGCTAAAAGATGATGGAGACCAGTGTATCGATGGAGAAGAGACAAGTTTGGAACACAGAGACATGCATGGAGAACGTTAGGCCGATCTCTGGCCATTATACCCCCTCACCCCCCCTCAAAAAAAAAAAAAAAAAAGTAACGAAGTAACTTTTACTTTGAGTAAATTTTAAGTGAGCTACTTTTTACTTTTACTTGAGTAGATTTTTACACCAGCACTTTTACTTTTACTTGAGTACATTTTCATCAAGGTAACTGTACTTTTACTTGAGTAGATTTTTTTGGTACTCTTTCCACCCCTGAAATACAGATAGTAGTGTATTCGTGGGACTGGTAAATAAAATGTCTAAATGAAGGTTATTATTTGACTGTAAATGTGCAAATTACATTTAAAAGATGTACAATTTATAGTGAAGTTTTGGCATAATGGATAAAAGAATTAGATTAAAAAGAATCTGAAAATGGGATATTATTTTTAGTATTTGATACTGTACGTTGCCAATATGTTGCCAGACAACAGAAAAAAATAGTGACACAGTAAACTTGGAAAAGAAAATATTTTCACTGTTTCTTTAAGACTGTGCAGATTCATTTGTGAGTCAATAAGGTTATTTTTGGATCTTGCTGGTTTTCCTTTGACAAAAAAGACTACAAGAGTGAGGGGGAGGGGGAAAGAAAAGTTAAGATCATGAGTCAAGAGAGAGGTTATTTCTCAGAAGCTCAATTTAAGAAGTTTAAGAAGAAAATAGATAAAAGCTCACAGTGATGTTAAAAGAAGCTCCCTCATGTCTTTTGAATTTTCCATTCCTCTGGGTGATGATTGAGTAATCCACAATGGAGCCCAGAGCTCACTAGAGGACTATAGCACAAAGTTAAAATAAAAGGGCTCAGTTGAAGTTTGGGAGATGCTCCTCCTCCTCGTCCTCTTCTTCCTCCTCCTCCTCCTCCTTCTCCTCCTCCTCCTCAGAGAAGACGACAGTGTGTGTGGTCAGCTTGTTAACGGCGGACACAAACAGTGTGATGTATTTGAAAATGCTCGTTGTATGACACACACCAGAAGAGAGTGTGAGTGCGCCTGCTTTAAGAAAAGACTCGGCTGATGTTCTCCTGCATTTTTAATTAATTTCATCCTTAGACTTCACCCCCGCTGCATCTCCCAATAGCTACAGTAAAGTTCTTTATCAAGAGAATAACTGGGAGAGATGCTCTATATTACACTGCTCCTGAAGTAGCTGAAAGATGACACAGTCCCTTTTAACTGGGGGCCATATAGTCAGCGACGTGTGTGTAGTGTGATTGTGGGCATCTGTGAGTGTGTGTTTGTACTATCTTGTTTTCTCTTTCAGGGCCAAAACTTGTTCTTTCAAGTATGTCAAATAAAAGAACTCCTGGGTGCTCGCTGCTACCATGTAATATGATGTAAAATTAAAAACAGTCTCTGTTGTTTTTTTGTTGTTTTTTTTAAAGTAGTGTGATCTCAACAACACTAACACAACTGACCATCGCTGAATATCTCGTATCTTTTTTTCATTAATGGTAAAGTTGCACCTAATTATTTCTCATCAGAGTGACATACACCTCAAATCAATGCTGAGACATGGCACCTTAATGCAGCGTTCAGTGTTTTGATGCATTGAAGCTTTGAGTGTGAAGAAAGAAAAAAAACGTCCCAATATGTTGGGTCTGAGCTGCAGCTGTTGTTAAATGTACCCATGACAAAATCCCTGGGCAGCCATCACATACAGTAGGCTTTTGTATTTTTATCCTATTAAATACAGAATGTGAATACGATCCATTTCTGATAACCATTTTCCAAAGCACATTATTCCACCTTGGAAAAATACAGTACAGGAGAAGGAGCAAACCTCATGTATCTCCTTCCTCTTCTTGTTCTTGTTTTTCTTCTTTGTCTGTTGGTAATTGTTTTCTCTGTATGTTTGAGCAAGACTTTTGGGATAATTTTCCAAAGCGTCCTGTAAGTTTTTTTTTAATTGATTTCCTAGCTTCCAGGTAGCTCCATGTGAAACCTCAGCACTTCCAATGTTTCTCTGTGATTTAGTAGCTCTTCCTCTGCCAACCTCCAGGGAAAAAAATCAAAAGGTTTTTTTTTTTTTTTTTAACTCTTTTCCAACAGCGGGTGGTCTCATCTTCAAAGGCATGTCCATGTGGTCCAGCTGGAGTGACAAAATGTTTACCTGGCTCCAACCAATTGATGAAAATCGTTATTTTCACACTGTTGTTAGATGATATAGGAAACATAGATCCAAATTGTACAATCCATTTCACTGCTACACAGCTGCAGGTTGGTCAATAAACTTGATCTTGACAATCTGTGTTAATGTCAGATTCAAATTTTGATTTCAGCCCATGAGACCTCTTTTCATCTTTGAGATCTGAAGGAAAATTGAAAGTTTCTCTTGAGTTCGACACATGCGACCATGCAACATGGAAAATGGATGTTTTAGAGTAGAGTGCTGACACCACAGATCTTCCAGGTAGCTAATGGTTTAATTTACTTTGAGAACAGAATGTAAATGCAGCAATAAAAGGGCTGTTCTTCTCCACGAGGTGGTCGGGGTGAATGGTGAGTGCATAAAAAATGAGACATGGGAGACGAGGGTTCACATGCACCATGCAGAGCACCACAAGATGCCAAGTCACACTTACAACCTGACACACTATGTGCACTAGCTGTAGTAACATTATGTACAATGCAAGAAAATAGACATACATACACCGTGGGTGGTGTTTATGAGCTTATACGAGAGCCTGTTTTAACAGCAGTGCTGATTAAAATAGAAGTGAGCCTGCATTAGATCATCACATCCTGTGCTTTTTAGTCAGTTTTTGTATTAAACAAAGAAAACAACTTTGAAATGTGCAATGCAATAACCTAAGAAAAGAAACTATTTTCTTTTTCTTAATTGACAGGATCATATCTTAATTCTGAGATTATTACCTTGTTAATTCAGAAAATAGCTGATTTATTTCCCAGGTGAATGCATTACACATTAGTAATCTGTCCCTTTGACCTTAATCAATTCCATATTATATTGCACTGACTAGAGGATTAAATCATGAGGAGAATAAATTAAATATATTTCTGAATATGTTTCTTGGGGTTTAAAAAAAAAAAAATTACCTTTAATGACACACAGGATAGGGCGTGTGTGGCGTTTGGTGTGAGAACGGGTCAAATGCGTGACTGTCACTCAAAGTGTGACGCTTGGCAGCTCTGTGGTAGTGCATGGCGTGAAACACATGATATGCTAGATTCTCATTCGTTACTATTTTTCTCAGTCAAATTACGTGCTGGTTTTCTACCAACAAGGTGATTCTTTACAAGATTTGCTTGTAAAGCTTACATTCAAATTGCTTATGGCGACAACAAGGGAGTGCATGACCTGTAACCTGAGACACACCACTACAGCAGGCTACACAATATATGGACGTAACAATAACAACAGCCGACTACCGTTGGGTCGCTCAGACACTGCGGCTGAATTGCGCCTGTTTAATCATTACTGATCGTAATTTTCACTCTGACACGACTCCCTGTCAACATTTAATCCCATGTTTGAGTTTGAATACAGCGTGGGACTTCTTCTTCTATTGAATTTCCAACAGGGACTTTCCGTCTTCTTCTCTGTCTTAAATGTTATGTGTGGCAGCGCTACAGCGCCACACATGCTCCACACAGGCCTGGAGTATGTACTACCACGTTTTGGGTCGTTTTCAGTGGATCCGTGTGGAAACAGTATCATGTTTATGGAGATTTTTTTTTAAAACAATTAAGAAAAAGATCATATTCGGTGAAGCCGCGTATTCGTGTGGACGGGGCCTGAATGCTCTGACCATTATGAAAGGTGCTAAATACCCTGACTGTTCTCAAAAGACACTAACTGCTAATCACTCTGATGTGTCTGTTACTGTAATCTCTGGTGGTGGGCAGGGTCAAAGGCCTCATCCAGGTTTCTTAATCAGAAAGTCAGAGAGAGCTTCAGGCCCACATTTTTGGTTATGGTCTATGGTTGTAGCTGACTAGTAAACAGGAGGGGAATTCATAGAGAAAGAACAGATAAAGAAAATATTTAATTACATTACAAATGGAAAAAGTGAAAAAGTTGTGTCTGGTGAATAATGAATTCAATGTTCATTCATCTTTCACAGTCAATGATCATTTCAAAAAGCGTCGTAAGATTATTATTTTTTGGACAGAGTAAGAACTGGAAAATTAAGATGAAGCTACAACAGTATGGTGAAGAGCCTCAGAAATACCAGAATACAAGGTCAACTCTATGTTGTGTGTGTGCAGTATCACGTCATGTGAGAGTGAGCAAGTGTGTATCTGGTCTTCACACTGCAGTAGATCCTCAAGTGAAGAAAGAATCTCATTTCCTCTCGGCCAGAAGGCTTGGGGTGAATTGATGCGCGGAGTTCGCGGCCCGTGTAAAATTGACCATGAAAGTCGCTCAATTCAGATCAAAGTCAATACAGCCACTCTCGCCTGTTCAGTAGCTTTAGTGCATTAGAGGTTGTGAGAGGGCTTAGAGGTCTATCTCCCTCCCTCTCTCTAACACCATCGAGTGACCAGGAATGAACAGATCAGGAGGGTGGGAGGGGCTATGAAGATAGAGGTGATGAATGGCTGCTGGCATATAAATACATGAACAGTCATTCATAGCTGACTATTTGAGAAATCATTCTTCGTGAAATTCAATTTACTGTAAAGACAGCAGCATTGTCATTGTCCTTTATGGATGGTTTGCTAATTGTCAAAAAAAATGCCAGTATTTGTCTTGATGTTTTTCCTGCTATGATTGTTGTTGAGTGCACAGTGTGTTTTCACTGTCATTCAAAGTCAACAACACCATCCTTTTATTCATTGTATCCGATTCCATTTACAGTAAAGTGCTGTGTTTGAGCCACTGAACTGTAACAATAGTTGACTTTGAACTGTTGGTGCTGGTCTGACAACACTGTGCACCTGAGAGGTACAGCATCACTCATTAGATCATTAGTGGAGGCTGAGGTATCATAAGTTTCACATTTTCACAAGTTCTGTCAAACTGATGTGACCAGGGCAGCTATATACCCCAGACAATGCAACAACGCCACTCTGGGAATTTCACCCAGAGAATACCACACCGGTTCTTGGGTTAAAGTAAGAAGGAGCAGAGAGGTGCGTTTCTAGTTTTGCAAAAATATTCAAGTTTTATTTAGACAAAATTCACATTTAACATGTCAGATTGTATTAAAAACTCTTGTTAGGAAAATATACTCTACTAAAGAACGGGTGTTACTCTACTGGAGCATTTACCAGCAAGAAGGGTGTCGGGGAGGCCAACAGGAGTGGGGGGAGTGAGGGGGAAGGGGCCACCACCACCAGATACCAGAAAAGGAGGGTTGCACGCAGACACACACACTGCAAAGCAAGAAGACACAAATTAGAACACAACAAAGTATTAAACATGCAAATAAAACTTGAGGAGTGGGGAAACCCTCCACCTAGTGAGCCACCACCTGTAGGCCTATGACCAGCCCGACTATACTGGCATTAGAAAGCTCCAGAAAAGATAAACTCAATGTTGGTTTAAAGAAAGAAAAGGAAAGAAACAAACAAACTTGGGTTCCAACTTAAAGACAATAATAAATTATAAAGAAGACACTTAGTAAAACAAAGTAACCTTATTCACAAAATATATTTAACAAAAGGGCAAAAACAGCAGTGCCTAGAGCTCAGCTACAGCACCAGAAGCCGACATCACTTCCTTGTTCCTGAGAACTTCACATGACACAGCCACACATACACACGATGAGTGCTGCACCAGACAGGGAAGGAACACGGTGACCAGCAGCTTAAATGCTCAGTCCTGCACCTTAACTAGACATCACTATTCATGGCAGTGCAGGGTCAGCAGAGGGTGAGGAGAACCTACAGCAGGCTGTCTGCAGCTACATTTAAGATAACCAGGAAGTGATCTAGCCTCAGCTGACAGGAATTGGCCCTGATGGGGAGGTGTGGCCAAGCTGCCAGTGGAAGGAGGGGGAGCTCTACCTATCACAATCTACCCCCCACTTTCTGTCGGCGTCCCGCCGATAAACAAGGGAAAATAACACCAATATAATATTAAAAAACAAACAATAAAAATGGGTCTCAGGGTGAGGGGGGGGGGGGGGGACCAGTTCCATTACCTACTATAATTACCAGACCCAGGTACCCGAGAGGTTGCAGCCTCTGTCCCTCTTCTCCATATTGTCGAAGGGAGGTTGTGAGGGTTTGAATGTCTCCCTGCTGTCACACGCTGGCTTCGCCGAAGGGGGCCTGTGCTGGGTCCTTCCATAGGGTCTGCAGTGTCCACATTCATAGGTGGTAATGTGACAACACTTGGCTCCGCTGGCATAGGCAGTTGAGGACGAGGGACAGAGGGATCGGGAGGCGCAGTCGCCAATTGAGGAAGAATGTACCACTCACCATCATGGTCCTCATCTTCTCCACTGGCGAGCGATCCCGCTGGCTCCCCAGCATCTGGCTCACCAGTAAGAGGGGTGGTAAGTGGAGCCCGTCGCAGCAGGGTTCGATGGACATGCTTGACCTTTCCTGAGTAGTTTAGGGGTGCAACAGAATACACTGCTCCGCCATCAGGAGGGGCCTTGACAACTCTGTATTTCATGGGACCCCACACATCCTGGATCTTCACTCTGCCTCGAGCACTGTTGTCTTGTAGGTAGACCACTTCACCCTCTGTCAGGCTACCACCAGCCACTTGTTGGTCATGTCGCTCTTTCCTGTGGCGAGCTGCTGCCTGGATCCGTTCCTTGGCACCATCAAAGGCAGTCTGAAGGCGCATTTGATGTTCTCTCACCCAGTCACTGACTGTACCTCCAGTTGGTTCCTGAATTCTGCCAAGAAGAAAATCAACAGGAAGTTGGGGTTCTTGTCCAAACATTAAAAGGTACGGTGACTCACCAGTGGTTTGATGTGTGGTTGTGTTATAGGAGAAGATGACATGCGGGAGATAGCTGGGCCAGTCTGGCTTCTTGGAAGGTGGTAGAGCCTGCAATAGGCCATGTAGAGTCCTATTAAACCTCTCGCACTGGCCGTTCCCCTGCGGGTGGTATGGGGTAGTGCGTGTCTTTTGTATGCCATAAAAACTGCAAAGTTGTTGGATTAACAGGCTCTCAAAGTTCCGGCCTTGATCCGAATGTATTCGGGCCGGTACTCCAAACCTGTAAAACCATTCTTGGACCAGTACCCCTGCCACAGTGGGGGCTCTCTGATCACGGGTGGGTACAGCTTGGGTGAATTTGGAGAATACATCAGTCATGATGAGAACTTGTTCTCTTCCATCACGAGAACGTTCTAGCAGAGAAAAGTCAATGGCTAAGATCTGATTTGGTCGAGACGCCATCAAGTGGCCCATGGGTGTCCTCACAGCAGGATGTACAGGCTTGGCCAAAGTGCATCGTTCACATTTTTGACACCAGTCCTTGACATCCTTATACAGACCTGGCCAGTAGCACCGCTGCCTCACCAGGTTAGTGGTTCTTTCCACTCCTTGATGGCCATGACCCTGATGCAATTGCTGAAGGACCTCCTCTCGCAGGGAGGCCGGCAGGAGCAGCTGATATATTTCTTCTCCACCATCTGGACGGAGTATGCGGCGATATAGGAGCCCCTCTTTCTCTACCACCCTTTTCCACTGACGCACCAGTTCCTGTACTGGTTTTGAGAGGGACTGCCGTTCCTTCTTGTCCGGAGGCCGCTTGCAACGCCAAAACTGGAGAAAGGTTCCCAACACTGGATCTGCATGTTGCAGTGTGGCAAGGTGATCTGGAGCATAAGAGGGGAGAACAGACACTGACATTTGGGTTACGTGCAATGATGGTTGAACCTGGTTTTTCAGGGATTCTGGGAGGGCAGTTCCTGGGAGGGAGGTCCCCAGATCTGCTGGTGTGTTGCCAGAGTGATGCTGCCTGGAAAGGGAGTCAGCATTAGCATTAGAGCGACCTGAGCGATACCGGATGGAGAAATCAAAAGTTGCAAGTTGGGCAGCCCAACGCTGTTCTGTTGCCCCCAGCTTTGCAGTGTTCAAGTGGCTAAGTGGATTGTTGTCGGTCCACACAACACATTTTTGGCCCAACAGATAATCCCGAAATTTTTCGGTCATTGCCCATTTCAAACCCAAAAATTCAAGCCTCATGGAACTGTAGTTGGGCATATTTCTCTCTGCTGGAGTCAGGGCTCTGCTGGCATATGCTACCGGCCTCACTTTACCATTCTGCTCCTGCGATAGCACCGCACCCAATCCACTGAGGCTGGCATCCACCTCTAAAATGAAAGGCAGAGAAAAGTCAGCATATGCCAATACAGGGGCACTGATCAATCTGGTTTTGAGGTCCTGGAAGCTCTCCTCACATTGCTCTGTCCAAAGTTTCCCAATTGCTTTCTGTGATGCTTTTTTTGTGCGAGCGTCCGTCATGTCAGCCACCAGGCGATGGAGGGGGGCTGCAATCTTAGCAAACCCCTCCACAAAACGTCGATAATAGCTACAAAAGCCTAAAAACGACCTCAGCTCTGTCACATTGTCTGGTCTGGCCCAATTTGCCACAGCTGATGTTTTTCCTGGGTCTGTGGCCACTCCATCTTTTGAAATCACATGACCAAGGTAATTTACCTCTGTGCGGAAGAAGCAGCATTTCTCCAACTTTACTTTCAGTTTCTCCTGCTTCAACCGGGACAGCACCGCATCGAGACGTTTCAGGTGTTCATCTACTGTGGAGGAGAAGACAATCACGTCATCCAGGTACAGTAACAGTGTTTGAAAATGTTGGGCACCGAAGATCCGTTCCATTAGTCTTTGAAATGTACCTGGTGCATTACAAAGGCCAAAGGGCATGCGATTAAACTCAAACAGGCCAAAAGGCGTGCAAAAGGCTGTTTTTGCTTTATCTCTCTCGGCTACTGGTACCTGGTTATAGCCACTTGCCAGATCCAATGTTGAGAACCAACGTGCCCCTGCCAGGGCATCGAGAGACTCCTCTATCCGGGGTAGAGGGAAGGCGTCTCTGCGTGTCTTGCTGTTAAGTTGACGATAATCCACACACATCCTTAAGCGCCCATCTTTCTTTTTGACGAGGACTATAGGGGATGCGTATGGGCTGCAACTTTCTCGGATAACCTGGGTCTCTAAGAGCTGGTTAATATGGGCCTTGACAGAATCATAATCTGAAGGGGGAATTCTTCTAAATCTCTGTCGTACAGGCACATCATCTAACAATGGAATTTCATGCTCTATAAGATTAGTACAACCTAGATCCCCTTCACATGTGGAAAAAACTGCCTGATGTTTCTCAAACATGGACTGTATCTTAGCCTGTTCTGTCACTGGAACATTGCCAAGATCAAGGGAAGCTAGGGTGTCAGAGATGCTCTTCACCTGCCCTACCTGGGAACTCATGGTGGCCAGGGTATTCAATCCTGCTGGATTCTTGGGGACCTCGCTGATTTCTGAAGGTAAGCTCACTACCTGGGCCTGGTTCAGCATTCCTAGAGCACAGCGAGGGAAAAGTTTTGCATCAGTTTTACCAACATTCACAACTGGGATGTAAGCAGTACCATGATGCACCGTGACCATAGCAAGAGATACCAGCAAACCTGCAGGGAGGGCTTCAGGGTTAACAAAGGGTTCGAATAAAGCATGAGAAGATGGAAAACATTTTTGTGAACATGTTGCTGCCACCAATTTAACCGTCCCCCCAGGTATATAAACTGGACGCTTTCCCCTCACCCTGGCAACTCCACGGGTACGTGTGGATGCTCTGGTTTGCACCTCGTGACACTTTTGGAGGGCTTCTTTCCAAGCCTCGGGAGCCTCTTGCACAAGTGGAACATCAAAAAGGGATGAAGCATATTGTCCAAACAACTCTGCATAACATTCACGTATCACATTCATGCCTAAAACCCCAGGAACACCTGTTTCAGGTGAGGACCCAGGAGGATCCTTTACGACTAGGATTCCCCTTTTAGGAATAACTGTACCCAACACAGAAACATCAAGTTCTACATACCCCACATATGGAATACTGAGGCCATTTGCTGCTGTAAGTTGTAACCATTGGCATGCATGAGGGGCGTTGCTAAAATGTTGGTGGAAAAAGGACTCCTTAATAGTAGAAACCATGGATCCGGTATCAAGCAGACAGTTTACTTCAACCCCACCTATGTTTACCATCACATGTGGACAAGGACTAACAATTTGAGAAAGAGACTGTTGGTCTACTGGATGACATGAGCCTGCAATGCCCCCTTCTGAATTGTGGCTCTGCAAAACAGAGGGCATTAGTTTTCCGACGGCTGATTTTGTGCAGCTGACCCTTGCATTGAATGCGACTGGGGGCGCTGCTGCTGCTGGGGAGGGACCCTTGCATTGTCACAGTTACGGGCAAAGTGCCCTGGCTGCTGGCAGCGGTTACAGATTACAGGACCTGTATTAGAGGGCTGGGACCATCTGGATGAGTTCTGCAACTGCTTGAGGTGAGTAAAAAGCTGTTGAATTTGTTCCTGTTGTTTTTTTAGCATTTCTTTGATCTCAACCATATCACTTTGGGGTGGTGTGCTGTTGTGCCCTGACGGCCTAGAAATGTGGGTGGCACAGATAGAGGGGACTGAAAAGCTGCGGGGCCTACTTTCCAACTGCCTACCCTCTCTCTCCCATCTGATGGCTTCACCTCGCACATCCAAAAGAGTAGCTGATGGTTTAGCACGTACAAATTGTTTTAAAGACCTACGAAGATCTGCATCATTAACATGTTCGACAAACTGATCCCTCAATAAAATGGCAGAGTTAGGTATAGCCTGAGGAGCATTTCTCATTATTTTCTCCATAAGCTCAAATAAAGCATGGGAGTAGTCTTGTAATGACTCACCCTCTAGCTGTTTTCTGGAGAAGAAATCCTTCTGTAAAGCAACATAAGACAACGAACATCCATACACCTCCTGCAGTATAGCCAAAACTTTCTCTGGGTCCTCACGATCTTGCTTAGGTCGATACTTTATTTCATCTTTGGCAGACCCCTCCAAATGATCATAAATAAAGTAGGCCTGATCTGTGGGAGTTAAATGTCTGGCACGTATACTAGCACGGACCTCTTCAACCCATTCTACTACGCCTATACCCATGTTCCCCCTAAACATGGGACATTTCCTTTCTCTGGGGACGTAGAGGAGACGTTCAGAGGCTGAACCAGAGGCTGCACTAGGGGGGTTAAGAGGCTGAGGAGGTTCAGAAGAACCAGGAGTGGGGTTTGGTGGAGGGGTTCGGATCGTAGAGAGTTCTTGTGTAAGCTGTTCATTTTGAGCCCTTAGTTGTACCACCAAATCCCGTAAGTCCTGCTGTTCATCCTCCATATCTGAAGAACTGGAGAGTGTCTTGATTTAACAGCAAGGGCCAGAGTTCAAGACAGGAATGCAGGTTCCTTTCCAAAGGGGGTGCCACTTGGAGAAGAATCCGCGGCTAACTGCTGTTTTTGCCCAAAACAAAAACAAAACAAACAAAGAGAAAGAAAACACCACGCAAAAACAACAAAAGAAAAACTACAAAGTTACTTGTTTTTTTTTTTTTAAAAGGGGGGGGGGGGGGGGGGGGGGTCAATTAAACCAACCACGAGAGCAAATGTACTAGAAGGACACGTCTCTGCTTTACAAAATCCTGCCAACAACGCCAATTTGTGACCAGGGCAGCTAAATACCCCAGACAATGCAACAACGCCACTCTGGGAATTTCACCCAGAGAATACCACACCGGTTCTTAGGTTAAAGTAAGAAGGAGCAGAGAGGTGCGTTTCTAGTTTTGCAAAAATATTCAAGTTTTATTTAGACAAAGTTCACATTTAACATGTCAGATTGTATTAAAAACTCTTGTTAGGAAAATATACTCTACTAAAGAACGGGTGTTACTCTACTGGAGCATTTACCAGCAAGAAGGGTGTCGGGAGGCCAACAGGAGTGGGGGGAGTGAGGGGGAAGGGGCCACCACCACCAGATACCAGAAAAGGAGGGTTGCACGCAGACACACACACTGCAAAGCAAGAAGACACAAATTAGAACACAACAAAGTATTAAACATGCAAATAAAACTTGAGGAGTGGGGAAACCCTCCACCTAGTGAGCCACCACCTGTAGGCCTATGACCAGCCCGACTATACTGGCATTAGAAAGCTCCAGAAAAGATAAACTCAATGTTGGTTTAAAGAAAGAAAAGGAAAGAAACAAACAAACTTGGGTTCCAACTTAAAGACAATAATAAATTATAAAGAAGACACTTAGTAAAACAAAGTAACCTTATTCACAAAATATATTTAACAAAAGGGCAAAAACAGCAGTGCCTAGAGCTCAGCTACAGCACCAGAAGCCGACATCACTTCCTTGTTCCTGAGAACTTCACATGACACAGCCACACATACACACGATGAGTGCTGCACCAGACAGGGAAGGAACACGGTGACCAGCAGCTTAAATGCTCAGTCCTGCACCTTAACTAGACATCACTATTCATGGCAGTGCAGGGTCAGCAGAGGGTGAGGAGAACCTACAGCAGGCTGTCTGCAGCTACATTTAAGATAACCAGGAAGTGATCTAGCCTCAGCTGACAGGAATTGGCCCTGATGGGGAGGTGTGGCCAAGCTGCCAGTGGAAGGAGGGGGAGCTCTACCTATCACACTGAGAAGGACGAGGATATTGATGTGTGCAAACATATGTGACATGAATGTCCCAGAATTTTGTTAAAGGATAATTACCATTTTTTACAATCTAGACCTTATTTCTTGCATAAAATACGATCGTTTACTCACCCAGATAACGTTGGTGTCATTAGAAGTCGTTCCGGCAAAATACGATCCAGCCGAGAGCCGTGTACATCCGTATAATGCGAGTACACGCGGCAGCACAATGCAGCCTCTAAATAAACTCGATCATTTCACCAATATTTTGTTATGATACGCTAGTGCTTTTCCCCTCTGTGTCCGGGGTGACCTGTTACAGTATCAACATCTAGGGTCTGTAGGTTGACCTACTAATCTCTGACCTGGATGATATCATCTCAGAGTGCCACGTGGCACGGCTCGTTGTTTGTTTGTTTTTTAAGTATATGTTTTGGCTTTTCATGCCTTTATTAGATAGGACAGTTCAGAGTGTGACAGGAAATGGGAGGCAGAGAGTGGGGGGGTGACATGCAGGACGGGGCCGTCCGATGCAGGACTCGAACCGGAGCCGTCTACAGTACAGGTGGGTGCTCTACCAACTGAGCTTAACACCTCAGGTTTGTTTGCTACGGTTTGTTTCTGTGTGCTTCCACAGGCTTCCTCCCCGCAACCTGGATTTACTAAATCTCCAGCTAGTTACGCTAAAAATGGAGCCGAATGCGGAAGTGGAATGATTATTATTAGAATGAGCCGGGCAGAGCTCAGGGATGATTTCATCCAGGTCAAAGGTTAGTTGCTCAACCTACAGACCCCGAATGTTGATAACAGATAACCCTGGACTCAGAAAGGAATAGCACTACAGTAGTGTATCATCACAAAATATTGGTGAAATGAACAAGTTTCATGGCAGATAATGTGTTGCAATACTTCTAATTCGTCGCAACAACTTGTAATGACACAAAAGTTACAGTAATGTATCTGGGTGAGTAAATGATCATATTTTATGCTAGATATAAGGTCCAAATTGAAAAAGGGTAATTATTATTATTAAGCTGCCAAAATGTATTTTATAAGCATATTCACAATTCAGGACAATTCATTTTAGTCGGATGGATAAAAAACAAAAAAAATAGTTTTTATTGGCAGACAATATTCCTCAGGGTAATAGGATCACTTTAGAAAATGACATGAAAGCTGTTAAAATTCATTAATGTCTCCAACACTGTGTGAGACTAAAGCAGTGTCATACTGAAAACAGAAATGGCATATTGAGCTCAGGATGGAACACTGTGCCAAATGTGAAGTTGTCATAATATATTTTAGAGCACACAATGGTCTCAGATGCTTTATTGAACTGGAATCTCGCCAGGTTTCCGCCGCCAACTGTATTTTTCTTCCCTCCATACAATGAGCTGAGACTTCTTCCAACTCCTCTGCAGCAATTAAAACATAGAGCAATATAAAGTATGTCCTCTTAATTGCCTGAAACATTTTTGTTTCAGTGTAACACTCTAAGTATATGGAAATATTTAAATTGCATTCAATTTGCTAATTAAGTTTTGATGCTCAAATTAAATTATGCCTGACTTCAGAAGACCTTAGAGAACTTCTCCAAAAATGCACATTCGCAACGGCTGACTGGTTTTGATAAATCTTTCTATGCATGGCAAAAAGTCTCATTTCTGCATCACTGACTCAATCAGCATTTTGTTTATTTCCACTGTCCAGAGTATTGTACAGGAGACCAGATTAATGACATTTCATTTTTCTCAGCATGCAGCACAGGAAACCCCAGGGTGTTCTGATATATGTCCCCTAATTAGAGTGAGTCAGCTAATGAGCCTCGTTTGGGCTTGGAAAACTAATAAAGGAAATCTAACTCAGAGGTGATGCCCTGTGGCAATTAGATAAGTTACCAGACAAGCAGTATTTTTCCAACAGCGTGTGGGGTGCTTCAACATCAGAAAAACATTGTTAAGTGTGTTCATTACCTGAGATGAATTTGTCCGTTACAGTCCTGAATTGATCAAGATTGATCGGGCTAAAGACATTTACACCAGCTGATGAGAGCCAGCCAGTGTGTATGGATCATTAACAGCAGTCTTGTTAAAAAGTGAAACAATGACTAAAAGGTCCTGCTGGACTTGTTATTTTTGTACGATTACTTTGCTGTACAAGTAAGTATGGTGGAAGCGTGCAACATATAAAGTGGAAGGAAACATTTATATACTATCACTCTTACCTTTTGAAAATATCCCAATATATTTCTTTGTTCTTGGAAGAGTCTTGTAATAACTCTAAAGTGAGCTATAAATTTTGGTTTGAGATTCTGAAAAAAAAAAGTCAGGCACAAGAAAAAAAGAGCCAGGTGCCGTATTTGTAAAGCAACTTGATCAACTGCCGTAATGTATCTTGTGTTAACCTCTCTCTGGATTGCACACAGGTGCAGGCATATCCCTGCATCCGTCCAATTCATTTTGTACGAATGCAGCCACCTCTTCCAAGTTTGTGTGGTTTATCCTCCTGAACAAACAAAGTTTCCGGCAAAGTCTCTTTAACGTCCTTATGGCCCTTTAACGTGACATGTTTTGCTGTGAGACAGGGTTGCAACGAGAGAGAATTTCCTTATTATAGAAGCCGATTCTGAAGTACAGCTTAATCAAGGCATTTGTAGAAGCAGCCATGGCGATCGACAGTTTGATATTTTCTCAATTAATTTATTTTTATGCCTGGCCCTTTTTCCTTGTGCCGGATTCTTTTTTGCGTGGACCTTACTCCTTCGTTCAATTTAGCTACAGTAATTGTCATTTCATTATAAATAGCGCAATGTTATCAAATGTTTAAAAAAAAACCTGAGCAGAAAGATAATGGAGGATGAACTGTATTATAGATGATTATAACATCAATACATCCATCTATTGTTTAAACTGCTTATCCATGGTGGGGTCATATCCAGGGTCATGGTGGGGATGGAGCCAATCCCATCTGACATGGGGTCGGGGGGGAACAGGTTACATCAATACAAAGTTCATTATTCCATCCACATCATCATCCCTGACTTTCATTTTGCAACTCACACTTTGAACGTATAAAGTGTTATTGCTTCTTCCACTTTTAATGACACAGACGTTTCGCAGCATGTGACTAAAGACACTGCTGTGAAGAAGGGCCTCTCACAGGCTGCTACTGCTCTCAGTTCATTTTATCAGATCATGTCACGGGACTCAAACTCTAGAACTTAGAAACCTGCTACAGATATGTAATCCATGCCAATACTCAATACTTTTCTATCAAGGTCTGTTGAGGATTTCAATTGGTCAAACACAGACTCAGAAATGACAGGAACAAGACAGCATTCAATATTCTGTTCACCATTCACCATTTTAAATGAATTCCTAGTGCATTCAAGGACACTGACATCCAACATTTCTAATACAGCTGCTAAGCAGCTATGACTTTGGTTATTGCTGTGTTTGGCAGTTGGATACACAGTAAGATACCTGCATAGCCTTTGAATAAATGAATATGAGACTGTGCTCTTATACAGTCAGCGAGTTGTGATTCTTGACATTTCTGCAGAAAGAGTTGTTTTATGCTCCTCATCTGGGCATAATGGTGCATCTGACTTACAGTAGAAATGAAAGTTAAAACCCTTTTAAAGTGGTTACAATTGAAATTAGCCACACATTGTTTCACATGGCCATTCTCACGATACTTTCAAACAAGGCTTGCCCCTATGGTTTATTAAAAGCACAACGATGAGGCATGTAAATAAATAAAAAGTAAATAAACAGTACATCTTTAGATTTCATTTTACATGATATTGAGTGTGACAGTGGTGGTCCTGTCACTATGCCTCCAGTTGATCATGGGCCCTGGCTACTTGGCCAAGGGGATGTCCCTTTGGCCGACTGGTTAGCGCGCATGACTCCGACCCGGGAGTCTGGGGTTCGAAGCCCGCCCGGGTCCCTCTTCACCTTGCCACATTCTGGCGCTGTGAGCAGGGTCCATGTGGCAGGTCCATGGATTCCGAATGTGTGGCAGCCTGCGCGGAAGCACGAGGACGTGCTTGTGAAAAGAGGGGGAGAGATGTGACAGTGGTGGTCCTGTCACTATGCCTCCAGTTGATCATGGGCCCTGGCTACTTGGCCAAGGGGATGTCCCTTTGGCCGACTGGTTAGCGCGCATGACTCCGACCCGGGAGTCTGGGGTTCGAAGCCCGCCCGGGTCCCTCTTCACCTTGCCACATGAGTATAGGAGCCACATATGTTTATTTGTCTGTCTTTTTGAGGGTTTACATCAGGTCACCACGGGTGGCAGTATAGCGTTTTCTTTATCACCACGGGGGCAGGAAATCAGGTGACGCATGGGGTGGACCGCTCGCCACGCTCACTCCTTTGTTTTCCAGCCACAGCACTTTATAATTTTTTTTTTTGCATTAATTAAGTCAGGTTTTGTTGTAACCTCTTTGTTTATTAAATGGGAACCTCACCCGACCTGGATCAGCGCATTGGACAGTCATTTTTTGAGCGCGTTAAAAACAGTCTCCCACTCCCATGCAGAGTGACTACAGGAGGGCAGGATAGTCAAAACCGATCTCACCTGGAGACTTGGAGCTTCATGGACAACATCTTGGCACTCGGCAATTCCATCGTCGCCATCCCGAAAGGAAGGAAAAGTTTGCGGGCACAGACTAACACCTGGAGGTCTGGCAGTCGGCTGCTTTGATGTTGATGTTTCTCACGCAAGACTTTATTAATTGTGAGGACTTGTACATTCATGAAAACTGGAAGAAAAGAGATAATCGTTCAACTCGTTGTGTGACTGTGATTGTGTCGTATGGACGAGGATGCGCAGGCTGCGCGCATGCAGGAGTCCAGAATAGCGCAGCACTCTGTTGAAGTGTCTTCTCTTCAAAGTGTCAATATTAGCCTCGTAAACCAGCCTCCCCCGGAAATGCATTTAATTCATTTCTCAGGGGGAGTCTGGCCTCATGCCAATCAGTCCCTGATTGGCCAACGTGCTGTGATTGACACAGCACGTTGGCCAATCATGGACCGAAGAAGAACAGCGATAACGTCTTTTCCTCCAAGAAACTCAACGAGCGCCGACTCTGGCTCTAGTTTAAGTTCTGTAATTGATGGTATTTCATCTAGAACTTCCCTTACTGCTGTTTTTACGCCGCTGTTTTGAATGTTTGTTGTAGGTGAGTCCAGTCTATGTAGCGATGTTTTCAGGCCCTGATTGGCCAACGTGCTGTGTCAATCACAGCGGCAACGCTGATTGGCGCGGTAGACGGCCGATTTCTGGCGAAACGGTTTCAACGGGGATGAGGCCAGACTCCCCCTGAGAAATGAATTAAATGCATTTCCGGGGGAGGCTGGTTTACGAGGCTATGTCAATATGCCCTTGTAGGAAATGAATGAAATGAAATGTGTTAATGCGGAAACCAAATCAACGGTGAGAAGTGATGTCTCTGAGAAAAGAGTAAGGAAACCTACATTTAAAGGAATCACGTTTGTTATTCAACAGCTCCAAAAGGAAAGGAAGGATCATTTTGCACAGGAAAGCAAATTAAAGACAAAAATTGAAACTCTCTTGGTGTATAAGGAAAATGTCTCTGCTGTTCAATATAATATAAAAAGGTTCAAACAACTATGTCAAAACAATGATGTGTTTATTGAAGAAATATTAACATGGTTGAAAGAGAGTGGAGTCTCACATGATGGTGAGGAAAATGATGATGATGCTGATCAAAATGATGATGGTGATGTTGATAAAACTGAAAACGATGATGCTGATCAAAATAATGATGGTGATGTTGATATAAATGAAAACGATGATGCAGATAAAAATGATGGTGATGTTGATACAGATGATGTGGATAAAAATGCAAAGTCTGAGTGTCAAGATGATATTAATCCTGAGGACAGTGTCTAATGTGCCAAGTAAAAGGTCAAGCAGGAGAAGTCATTCTAGAACAACCACGTCTAGCACTTCATCTGCACACTTAAAGGCAAAGGCTGAGAAAGCAGCTTTAATGGCGAAAGCTGTTGCTCTGCAAAGGAGACATGAATTTGAGGCACAAGAGGAGAAACTCAGACAAGAAAGTGACAAACTGAGGAAAATTAAAGAGCAGCTGGACATTGATGCACAAATAGATGCTGCTGCTGCAAGACTCTCTGTGTTGGAAGGAAGTGATGTTGGAGGAAAGTCTGGTTTAAATGGAATGAACTCATATGTGACCAAAGGACTTTAAGAGCAAAAACTGGAATTCAACCCTAATGCAAATGAGTTTGTGCCAAAAGGAAAACTTCTGCCTTTGGATCAAAGCCTAACCTGTCTTATCTAAGTAAGATGTGCGACCAGAGGTTAACGTGCAAACACAACCACAGGACCAAATCCAAAATGGCACCTCAAGAGGAATGGATACACTCAGGTCACAGTTTCAACCAAACACTGAAAGGTTCCATACAACCACATTAATGCATCAACCTCAAAATATTCCCACAACCTCAAGAAACATCAGTGAGTAGTGCACTAGTCTCCCTGCAAGCAGGTGGTTGTACTGGGGCTGGAGACCAAGACTGTACTCTTTCCATCATTCCGGTACAGTTGAAGTCTGTGAAAGGAGATATGATGCTGCAGACCTATGCCTTCTTAGACCCTGGAAGTACAGCAATCTTTTGTACCACCAGTTGCATGAAGAAGTTGAATCTACAGGGCAAAAAGACTCACATTATGCTGCGCACCATGGGGCAAGAAAAGGTGGTTGAAAGTCAAATTCTAACAGGACTGGAGGTGTCGAGACTGGACAGTAACCAATTTGTGGAGCTTCCAGAAACATTCACACAAGAAACAATTCCTGTATCAAAGAACAACATTCCAACTCAGCAAGATATTGAAAGATGGGAACACCTGAAGGAGATTAGGATCCCAGAACTGGATGCTGATGTTGAAATCTTGATTGGGACTAATGCACCAAAACTCATGGAGCCATGGGAGATAATCAACAGCAAAGGTGATGGAACTTACGCCGTGAAGACCCTATTGGGGCGGGTCATCAACAGACCTATAAGGGGCAACAATGGTCATCAGAGAAGTTGCTCGACCATATATGCCAATAGGATATCCATCATCACACTGGAGGAGCTGTTGGTGTCACAGAATACTCAGGACTTCAGTGAGAATGTCATGGAGGAAAAGCAGGAGATGTCAAGGAAGGATCTGAGATTTATGGAGATCTTGGAGAAGTCCACTTGCATGCAGGAGGATCATTATTGCATGGACTTGCCCTTTAAAGTGGAGGACATCACCATTCTGAACAACAGGTGCATAGTTGAACAACACATTCAAAGTCTTAAGAGGAAATGTGAAAGGAAAAAGATCTATCAGGAGCCAGCAATGGTTCCTCAAGACCACCTGTAATGTAAAAGCTGTGCTTTGAGGGCTGTAATGGACAATAAGGATGACTTCAAAGTGGAGGTGACTGGCACCATATACTGTACAAGAGCATTGACATTGATGATTGTTTGAAATCCCTGCCCACAGAAGAGGATGCACTGTCATTGGGTGTTGATCTTGCAAGTCACAACTAGACCAGCAACAGTCTGAGGTCATCTAACAGCTTGGTCGCGTTCCAGGTAACCCAGTTTCAGATAGCCGCACATGTTTTTACCGTCCTTTTGTCTGTGAAAGTGCGCTATAACGGCCTCTCGTAACTTCCGACCCGAGGTGACTGACACCATATCCAAGAGCATTGGCATTGATGATTGTTTGAAATCCCTGCCCACAGAAGAGGATGCACTGTCATTGGGTGTTGATCTTGCTGATATGTGCAAAGGGAGTATTTCAGTTAAAGGTAAAATAGACCAGCAACAGTCAAAAGGTGAGGTCATCTAAGCAGTCCAAAACAACCAGGTAGCTGCACTTGGAACAAGACAATTAGATTCTCTTTTTCCTTTTCAAGACAAAGTGATTTCATACCTTGTTGACGGTTTCAGCGTTATTCTATCGCCTTCCTCAGAACTGTCACCATGATGTCAGACGGTGACGTGCTTATCAGCTGGTGTTACGGAGGCGTGACCTTCCTGTCAGGTCTGACACCGTCTGACATCAGTCATTTTTTGAGCATGTTAAAAACAGTCTCCCACTCCCATGCAGAGTGACTACAGGAGGGCAGGATAGTCGCTATATTGAGATTGTACATCATAAAAAGTGGAAGCACGTGCAGTAAGAAATCGGAGGCTACAATCCTTATTCTATGTGAAGATGCTCTGAGGTTCAGCCGAGTTAATATAAGGTTTTAGCAATTACAGTTATGTGGGTATCATCCAACATCTGGTCTGGTGTAGCATGAAAGTCCTTCTTTGCATTTCCATCTCCAGTCAACATGGGCCAAGATGTGACACCTTTCTTGATTTTCTGATTGAAACAAACAAATATCAACAGTAAGGAGAGAGAAAACAATCTCCCCAGGCTGTCAAATTTGAATGCTTTGTCGACCAACTGCAACCGCCTCCCTAAAGGCTTGGTCACACAGTCATTGAAAACCACAAAACTCTGTGGCAAAATCAATTCATTCCAAAGAAATCGCTGTGCACCATCACGGTGACTGCAAACCATCATGACAGTGTTGACCTTTGAGCAAACACAGACTCAGAGAATGAGGGAAGCTGTTGCAGACAAGTAGCTGTGTTGCGCCAGACACTTTTATTCAACCTCCCTGGTATAAATTGCTCCACAAAACAGGAACAGTTTGTAGTCAATTATGAAACAGGAGTTCACAGTACAAAGACAACGTCATCACTGAGCTGATTATTGAGACAAATTTGCTTGATTAGCTTTTTTCACTCTAAATTGAACATAATGTTTTTGTAACAGTTGTAATATTCCTTTAACAAGGTAAACGGCACCAGGACGTTACTGGGCGGCGCCTTTTGTTTGGTCAGTTGAGAAGACGAGTACACAATGAGTGGACGCCATAATTGAGCTCCCGTATTTCTCTTTTTCTTTGATTCTCAACTCAGCTAACAGTAAAGTGAGACCGCTTTGTCATGTATGATATAACGTGGCCTATTGCTCAATGAAGTAGCAACAGTCGTGAAGTGCCAGTAACCTATTTTATGGGCGTTCCTTTTTTTCTGCTCACACAACCTCTCATGAACGAACTATTACACCTTGATAGTGTATGCAAGGAAAAATGGAAGAACATTGGGAAGCTATCATGACAAACTAGCGCCAGCAGTCTACAGGCTGACATGTTAGCCTCACGCAGACAATTAATAGCTGATGTGACATATGTCCCTATATCCAGAGTGATGTTACTGAACACGTCATCTATATTATTATCACATAATAACTTCATACCATACAAAACCAACTGTTAAATTAGCTAATGTACAGTACAGGACACAGGAAACCGGTGCAGAGTTAATTACCCGAATTGTCCCAAACTGTACGTATAGTCCTCTAAATTGAACTCTCTGCAAAAAAAAGAGTATGGAATAATGAATATTATCAATTCCAGGATCCATTTGGACCTGAAAAACTGGACACACCTGGAGCCACAGGTTGTGTAAGGCAGGTGTGACAGACCTACTGTAAATCTTTCAACGATTGCCAGTAGCGCAGGCGGGTCTGATGTGTGCACACTGTCTTACATGAGCAGGAAGAGTCCAGGAGGTGTGAAGCTAAAGCATCCTGAACTGATTGCTGCAGGGCTCCCTGTGGCAGCAAGGGACAACATAATCCTCTCAGTATTGAATGACTCACTACATACTTCAAATGTGTTTGTGTCACAAAAAATAATAGATACAATGCACAGTGTTCTCTGTTGCTCTGGGGCACAATATGCTGGAGAACTGCTGACTTCTCCCAGCACCATTTTGTTTTGTTCATCCTCAGAGCAATCACAGCAGCGCCATAATTTCTCAACATCTGTTGCTTGTGCAACAAAACAAAACATGAAAGTGGTTAGAGGAGGGATCACTGAGTCGTAGAGTTTTAAACATTGGACTTCATTCACCAATATCTTCAGTATTTTCTTAAATTGTTTCTTAATTTATTCTTAAGAAATTTCTGAAGAGACCTTTACGTCAGATTCTTGAACATGTTCTTTTGACTGGGGAATTGTTCGCATCTTTCCTTGATGAATCCCATCTCCTTGTAATTTGAGAGCATGTGCCAGGTGACCCTAATTGACATAGGTAAACGCCCCATCAATCCCGATAAGGGGGCATGAGACTGAAGGGCTATGTGTGCACATAGAAACCACAGAAATTGAGCAGGGAGGGTGAGTTGAGAAAGAAAGTGAAAATTCCTGCACCTAACGAAGTAAGAGGAAATGGTTTGATCTCAAATCTAAGGCTAAAAAAGTATTGTCAAACAAAGAAGACAGTTGCAGACCACTGGAGGGGGACAGACCAGCGCATCAGGGCCATTATCAGAGAGACCACACTGTTGGGTATAATTGATGTGAATATATTGTGTTTTTCAAGAGACTGCGATGCTTTGTAAAATTATTAAAATACTAACTAAAAACAATATAAATGACTAATTAATACTAAAACTAACTAAAAACAATATAAATGATAAGAAAATTAATATGCAAGCTCTCAGAAAGTAAGTAAGTGTGCGTATAGATTTTGTTCTTAGCTAAGAACAAATCCTATCAGAAAACATCAGTGAAAATCAAAGTATTCTTGAGAATTTCGTAAGTAAGTTTTAAGAAGACAAGAAAGGTTCGTGAAAGAGACTCATTATGAAAAGTCACAAAAGGTCAGGGTGACATACAGTAGGAACTTGGCGTGGAGAGAGGAAAAATATGAGGGTTGAATGAACCAACTTTGTCCAAAGGAATATAATATGTCTTAGCTTTCAAACTATGGCCATGCACACGGAGAGCTGTGGGGCATCTGTGAGGGGGAAAATCACAAATGTTCAAGGGTAAACTGAACAATTCTTTCATTTTTTAAATGGAAGTGCCGCCAATTTTTCAAACCAAAGTGTGGATACCGGTCTTGGTCATTTCACAAGAGATTGATATGAGCAGCGGTGAAAGTAAGCCAGTACAATTCGATACTGCATAGCCTAAAAGATTCAATGGTGGTAGGCAGTACCAGGAAGAGGGGAGAGCAGCTGCCTGCCAAAGCCCAAATTCAGAACCAGTCATGGCCAACTTAAGGCGAGAAAATAGATCTGCTACGTGCAGTCTTATACCAGACGCAAAAATTATACATTGTTTAATTTTTCAGCTAGTAAAATTACCCCAAAGTTCCTGCAGTGGAAACACGCCTTTTATCTCAGCTAGACAAACGGGCATTACACCGGAAGGTAAAACAGATAAACAAGAAGTGGGAAAATTCAAACTGAAGAAGACAATCCTTAAATAAAACCACCTTTCTTGACAATGATGATCCCTGGTGGCCAGCTGGGTATAATTTAGTTAACTTAAAACACGTGATATCATTCAATATGTTTTAGTTCTGCACGTTGAAAATCAATTTCTCCTCTTCCATCGTCCTCGGGACCCTTTAACCAACTGATAACCTGTTGCTTGTGCTGCCGTTGTTTTTCAAAGTGGTGTTTTGCCATCAGGAGTTTGAGCATTGTCTTTTATTCAGAAATTTACCAGATGCTTTGTGCGCTTGGTTTCCTGTTTGCGGCGATCTAATCAGCGAGAATTGATGCGTGATGACTCAATCAGGATAGGATGTGTCCTCCTGTAACAGGCACCCTCCAAAGCAGTCTCTGAACTGAGACAGAGCAAAACTCATCTTATTTTCAAACACCACTAACAAAGCAGTCTCTGAACTGAGACAGAGCAAAACTCATCTTATGTTCAAACACCACTAACAACAAACCAGCCTGAATGTGGCTAAAGACCCTGTATTTTTCTTTACCAACACAATATAATCTCCACTCTGTGATACTGAGAAACACCTTTTGACCACATGAGTGTTTAATGCTGTTGCACTGTGATTAGATGGAGGAGGAAGCTGGAGCGTCGACTGTCAGTCTCATCCACTCACACAGCAACTTTACTTCTAATCTACCATGAAGATAGAATAACACTGGTGAATGGCTCCTCAAATGAGACAATTAATGAAATCGCCTGACGCTGAGTATGTCTCTAAGCTGGTTTAAGAATACATTAATGAATTTAACAATTAACAATGGAGCACAACAGATGGAATCAATAATTACATGTAATGTATTCATGTTTAACTAAGGACTCACATCATAATTTAATAATGATGGTATTAGAGTGATTAAAGCTTATTAACATTAAAAGTAATCACACGGTGTCTGGTGAGTTCCATTGTAATTAATTGTCCATGATGTTGCCACCTCTCTCAGTGACATTCAAGTGTAAACACAGCGTCATCTCACACATCACACACCCGCACACGCGCTGCAAACTGAGCCACCTTTTTGTTAAAAGCCACAAATTCCAGTTTCTGTGGAGGGAACCTGCACATACAAAGTGAACATCACACTTTTTGTTTCGCTTGTTGCCAGGCGACCACAGAATAGCTGACAATCTGCTGTCAGTCACATGGCCAGCTGTTGTTTGTAATGCTGGGTCAGTGTTGGTGCATTTTGGTTACATGGGTATTATATTAAAAAAAGTGTGGGTACAATGCCTCCCAGAGGGTCTGTATCTGCATTAATACAATTGATGAACACAGGATGGAAAACAAAAAAACAATAAGTTGGATTTGTTTCAGCTCAGGATGCTCACAGCATTCCTCCAAAGATTCAAGGTGCCTAAAGCAGAGAAATAAAAAATGCAGCAAAGCCAGAAGCTAACTATACAAGGTCTTCGTCTATCCTCACCTCCACTTTACCTATCACAGCCACTTTTGTTACTGGTTCTCATGGAAACGTTCTCAATTATAGCATCCAGTGGAAGCATTTGTCTCGTTTACCTCCAGCTTCCCACTCTTGAAATGCTGACTATCAGAGGAAGCCCGTCTCCACCTCAATCAACACCAGGAGGATCTGTTATCATCATCATTATGATCATCATCGACAACGCTAATGTTGCTGCACTGACAACAAATCTTCCTCCAGCAGCAGCAGCAGCAGCACCGTAACTGCACAGATAAGGATATTTAAGCTGCTTTTGGGAGTTTCCTGATTTCCTCCCTGTTTTATTGGACCCAGGATGGACAAAACAGTTTGCTCCAAAAGCAGCTACAGTCTAAAAATGTTAAAAGAGTTCACCCAAAATTCAAATTTCACTCATTATCTACTCACCCTCATGTCAGTCCTCCGTGGCTTCTCTGAGTTACAGGGGGGATCGGCGCAGCACTGCATGTCCATATGACGGTGGCGAACAGGGCTCACTTTTCTTCGTCCAAAAAGACACACCAAAAAACGTCCAAATACCTTCATGCTGCTCGTCTGTAATGTCCCTTATGTATTGAAGCTCCGACATTAGAAATTGTTCAGAAAAAAAATTAAATGAGTCTATATTTTAAGTTTGTTTGTAGAGGTAGCTCCTAGCACTGTGCTTCCTGGTCCGTCCAAATCTTGCACGATTTGCACTGGCACTGCAGGGGGGAAGGGAAAAGGCACAGACATACCACATATAACAGCCCGGCCTGGGCCGTCACAGTCTCCATATTATCAGCTGGTGGCCATGAGCTAAAAAGGCTTTGGACCATGAATGACCATGGAGGCAAGTGCACAGCAGCCCTGTATGTAACTCACACAGGGGGAGTGGAGAAGGGGCTTTGACAGAAACAGTGTTCATTCTCACACTAAGCTTGGTACAGTAAGTGGTTGTCAAGATGCACAGAAGACTGCAGAGGCACCTCTTTGTGAAACTAACGTATCTCCCACAAACTCCTGAACCGATTTCCACATCCATGAATCTCCTGGAAGTCTCAGTCATCTTATCTGGGAGCAGAGTGATTTATTCCACCTCATCAAAGTGAGCTTGAAATCATGATGATGAGTGAAGAGACTGGGCCGCTGCAACGACATTAGCACAGAGTAGCTGTTTGCTCACTCAAATTGTCCTCCGTTTTACTCCCAGGTTCTAAGCCCAGGTTGTCAGCAGAAAAGTGCTGGAATATATCTGCTTTAGATATAACTGAATGAATAATTAAAAACCTGAAGCTTCACACGTCAAGAGAGGGTGATGTGTACATGGCTTTGAACAAGCTGCGGAGGAAATGAATAAATACATAAATTGTGTCAGTGTGTGTGTGTGTGTGTGTGTGTGTTTGTGCACCACACAAGGAAGGAAGCCACAGAATTGAAATTACATGGTGGGATGAAAGCGAGAGGTAATTTTAACATAAAGCATGAACTGTCAGAAAAGCTTTTTAACTCTTCCACAGCGAGTGGCCTGTTTAGGCAGAGTGTTTGTGAAATGACAGATCCGACCCATCAGAACAGGAAGCGCCACAAACAAACTCCTGAATTTCAGCAGCATTGCTTTGACAACTTCACAAATTGCATTCGATAACACGTTAATGCATTAAATGGCAGTTTATTCAAACTTGAGTGATACATTGATAAAGCAAAGGTTTCTCCCTCGTGTAATGTTTGAGGGATTTTTTTTCCGGAGCTTTGGATCTAAATAATCCTTTAGCACCAACAACAGAAGGCTGAATCTGTTTAATGTCAGTGGTGCATTCAGGACTGGCATTTGCAACTCCGACTTTTAATGCTGAATATTCAGAGGGAGCAGTAGCTTTGAGAGATGAAGCATCTCCACCCAAAAACAGAGCTGAACTAAATAACACACTTTGTGAACACTGACGAGGATCAAGGTAACAAGAGCTGCTGTTTCACACTTCCATCCAGGAAACTATGTGTGTGTGTGTGTGTGTGTGGGTGGGTGGGTGTGGGTGTGTGTGTGTGTGTGTGTGTTCACTGATGCGTTTTGTTGCAGTCATTTAGCTCAACAGCAGCTCTGTGTTTACTGCTTTATAGCAACTTTCCCTCTCTAATTGGTCACAGTTCAGCTTTGTTATAGAAGGCAGTCTGTTCTCTGTCTGTGCAGGTCAAAGATTCCTCCAGATAAACAAACTCAAAGCCAATGCTTTCTTTTTTTTCTTTTCTTTTAGAGACGGAGCAGATTATATTGTGATGACTCTCCCTCTGAGTTTCCATGCACACATAAATCAAACATAAAAGTATTTATTATTTAATGGTTGTCAGTTTTGTTTGAAAGAGGTGAACACAAACATCTGCTCAGCATCTCAACAGTGTTTTGTTTTCCTCACATTACTTATATCTGCAGGCAATAGCAAAAAGAAAGTCACTTGCCATACTCCCCCCGCCCACAAGATGTCCCTGCACTTCCTTCCTGTTGCTCACCTGTCCTCCATCTACCAATCACTGGACCCTCCCCATCTTCTACACACCTGTTCCTCATCCCTTCATCTGCTCACTGGTGTAACGGTCCAATGTCTCTGTGTGTTTCCTCTTGTGTTTCTTACTTTTCTGTCACCTGTATGTATGAAAAGGTATAGGCAGGCAATACCTTTTCACCAAGTCACATAAAGAAATATTTGTATAGCTTCGCTGAACTGATTAAATTGCAATATCATCCTCTTTCTTATCAATATTATTCTAGACTGTTTTATGTCATTACTGAACCTCATTGACCTTGTTCACTTTTCCAGCTGTTTTCGTAAATGTTTACTGTCTACTGTTTACTGTTTTGATACTTGCTATATAATTAAAGCTTATTATTATTAAAAAATAATATTATTATTGCCAACAAAGGCTCCAACAGGTGGATCCTCCATTAGCCAACAGATAATGTGGTAGCAACAGCACAGACAAAAAGTAAATTCCAGCCTGACGTACATGTCTATATGATGGTACACATGAGTGTCCAGCTACAACTATAGGTAGGACTATTAGAGGATGGGCATCACTTATTGATTATTTTAGTTTGAAGCTCAACTCTAAATGAGTGTATTTGTATTTCGGTTACTATAGATATATTTCAAGCACTTTTGTTCACATCTGACTAGAGCATAGTTCACTCTCACGGCTGTTAATTTCCTGCCAATGTTTTGAAATCGCAATTTAATTTGAAAAATACACAGAATAAATCATAACATCCATACAGCTGCTTTATTTTCATCCATTGTTTGTTATTTTTCAACCATTGCTTGAATTTGTACTGTAGGTAATAATGATGTTTCTCGAATTAAACAAAAAAACTTCTTCATGCAACTTCAAATATTATTATATTCTATCATTTCTACAAAGTATAACTGAGACAGAAGCATTCTGAGAGACCAGCTCTAACCCGGGGTTAAAACCTGCTGGAGGACATGTCTCTTCCTCTGACAGACATCCTTTTAACAATGTCACTGTGTTCCCAGGTCTCAGCCACTGACTTGTTGAGTTCAGTCTTCTATACAAAAACAAGACTGCAGTTGTAATAAACTGGAATTATCCTCTAATTGCGCCAATGGCGAATACCAAGAGCTCAGGGATATGAAATGTCACTGCAGTTTTAGTCGCAACATGGAGTCACATTAAAATTTTACTGGTTGTATTATACTGCAGCACGGCCATAGGTGCAATAACAGTCTAAAGGAGTGTACAAAGCTCAGAGTAAGTAGTTCATCTATTTCCCTCATGTAAAACTTAGAGTTGAGAACTTTCCTCTCCTCCAAATTGATGCGAGGTTGGATGCTACACACTTTTTAATATTTTAGCTCACATCTTTAACAACTCCCCATGGATGATTTCTACTTAACCTACTCTTTAACCCACTTTTAAAGAGCTTAGTGCCAGCAACAAAAGAAGGCCAACGTGACACCTCATATAAAGTAACTCTATAGCCTGTTAGTTCTGATGCTGTTTAATTCTGCCTAGTTGGACCGGGCGTCTACTGTGCAACAAAGTCAAGGCCAGGAGGCTGTCTCTAACGATGTGGCGGGCCCGTCACTCACTCCACGTATCTCCACGGTTCCCATCACCCAAGGGCCCACCTCCTTCCATTAGGCTGAATAAATGAGGTGCCAATCAGGCAGTTGAGGTTGTAACTTCACACAGAGCTCAGTAAATGCCTCAGTCTGCTCTCTGGTTATGGTGAAATCTTGTTGAAGGCAGGCAGGGGGATTCACTTCACTAGTGTATTGTGGGAGTAACAAATAGAGGCACTCAGAGTCAGGGATTTAGGTGCCTGTGGTTACTTTCATGGTCAGAGGGCTGCAGAGGTGAGCAGGGAGGCAGAGTGGTAGAAAATGGAAAGCAATATCCACAGCTCCACAGACCCTATTTTGGGCTTTGTGTTAAGAAGAGACCTTCTGAAAATGTCTGAAATGTGTCATTTACTCTTCAAATGTTTTCTCAAGCCAACTAGTTACATGGTATGGCATCACTTGATGGGTGCCATCTAACAACCATAGACACACACAGACAGAAGGGGCCGGTCATACAGACAAAAGAGGTAGAAGGAGTCAGAGGAAGGAGTCAGGATTTGTTATTCTAGAGAGTGAAAGTGATGAAACTGCTGCTTTTCTAGAGAATTGATGTGTGTCTAACAATTGCAAAACAGTTGATTCCACTTGCTGTTGCAATGATTTTATTTTCATTCATGTAACTGTATGTGCCTGCAGTGGAGTGCATAGGGCAAATATTGACCATGTCAGTGTGTACAACTTACAGAAATGTATGTGCATTGTGATTTACAGAAATCTTCACAAAAAAAGCAACAGGGGGTCATGATACTTTAACAGGATAGTTCAACATTTTGGCAAATTGGCCCATTGCCATAATCCCTATAGGTTCCGGCTCTCGACTTCCTTTTTCAATGTTCATTGTACAAGTTGGAGAAAGGAACATGCGGGCACTTCGGTGCGCTGAATTGCGTTGTACGTCTCACGTCAGTCAAACAGAAAATACCCCTAAAAACGACATTTCTCATTATACGAAGTGAACAACGTAATTGAATTATACTTCGTACACGGACCTATAGCAGTAGGTTTTGTTACCTTTATTTGTCGGGTTAGTTCTCTATTTTTAGAACGGCAGAGCAGAGCCGTGAGCTGCTCAGAGCTACGCTTCGGAGGCTATTGGGATTTCTTGGTTTCCCTCATCAAACTCATCAAGTACACAATCCAACAACTCCAAAACGATCTCATGGACAAGTTGTGACCTGCACATTCACCACGCTATGAGATAATAATGAAACGTTATGAGACAGAGTCTTTTTCAAGGTAAATTCGTACAAAAAGTGTTCCCATCGGAGGCAGTTTTCCGGCAAGCAGTTTCTGCATTTGCCTCGAAAACAACTCCATCTCGTAATGTTCCATTGTTATCTCATACCATGGTGAATGAGCAGGTCACAACTTGTCCATGAGAGCCTTTTGGAGTTGTTGGGTTGTGTATTTGATGAGGAAAACCATGAAATCCCATTTGCCTCCGTAGCGTAGCTCTGAGCAGCTTGCGGCTCGGCTTGGCCGTTCTAAAAACAGCTTGCACCAATAATTAAAGTTAACAAACTTACTCCTAAAACTATAGGGATTATGGCAATGGGCCAATTTGCTAAAATGTTGAACTATCCCTTTAAGTGCAGGGAAATTCAAATGGCATAAGTGGCCCTGAGAGCTCACTTCACTGCAAATTTAGAAAATACACGCAAAACCAGATTCAGAAAAGATCTTCATCAATCTGACTACAAATTGGCTGCCGAAACTCAAAATACAACACAAGTGTTTAATAAAAAACACAAAAAGTGATGGACCTGGCTTGTGCACTTTAGTATAATGCTATCTGTTAGCGGTGTTTGAAATTAAGATGAGTTTGGTTTATTATAGCGTCATTATGATGCAAAAATAGTGTGGTACTAAATCTCATCTTGAGTGTTATTAATCTTCTGCAGATTTAGAGGTTGCAACAAGGTTATGGAATCAAATTAAAGATCAACAATAAAAAACCTGATATGGCATTTCACCTGCTGTCATTTTTTAGCATTTTCAGCAATGTGGAGGTTTGAGCAAATCATGACATCTATTTCCATTGCATATTTACATACATTACCTCAAATAAGCAAATAGTACAATCACAAATTTTACTGTTTGCAAATGATTCATTGGACCAACTTGCAATACCTTCACATCCCACCAGTGGGCAGAACCACCGGCATAAAGAAATGGATGGAAAGACAGTGACTGATGCACGCTCTGTGTTGTGTTGTCCAGCAAGTACAATAATATATGAATTACTTTGAACACTTCCTATGAGGAACAGTGAGACAATCTCACGTCAGAGTGCAAAGCAAAAACTTTACAGCAAGGTGACAGTGGGAAATCATGCGAGTCAGAGGAATGTGCTATTGACCAGCCTCTGCTCTGCTCGGGTCTTAATTCATGAAAAGCCCTGCTGAGCTCTTCCTTTCCACAAGTGGTTGAGGCTGCTCACAGAGCGAGCGAGAGCGGCAATGATTAATGTGGTTATAAAACCAGTCGGCTGACTTTTAAGTGTTACACTAGATCATCTAGTGAGGGAGCTCCTCCATGTGCACTGGAGCGATGCGAAACCGGGAGCTGTGAGAAGTGCATGAGAAACAAATCTCTCGTCAAACTTTGATGTACTCCACTCAAAACAAAACAGAAAAAAAAACACTTCTTTAGTCTGACCCGGCACTGGAAATTCTTATTGCCTTAAAGTATCATGCCACTGAGGCAATATCTGCTGTCAATCATACACTGAAATGGCTCTGCTGCTGGCTTCATATTAAAGCTTTAATAGATATTTCCATTTAAAAGAGGCAATAAGTAAGAACATAACTGCCCCATGACACAAAATAGCCATAATATATTTGTGGGGGGTTGAAAGGGCTGTAGATCACTCACTCCCAGTGGCTCGGGGATTACTGAGATGTGTAGCTTTAAAACCACAGCAGATACTGGAGCAGGGAGCCGACTCTTTTAACACCATCATGGACATACAACCTCAACAGTATGGAGGATAAAAAATGTTAGCATTAACAGCTATTTCCCCATCCATACAGAACAAAAATAAAGTTCAATATCAAACTTTACTTCTTGAAAAAAGTTATCTTATTTTGTTTCTTTTTCTGTCCCTGTTTTTCTTGAACTGGAGTTAGCATGCTAATCTGGAAGCCCGCATCATGTCTGTAGCATCCAGTCTGCCCTGAAGAGCTGTATTAAAGTTAATTATAATTATATTTTTTTTATAATGCTTTTCATGATTTTCAAAGACAATTAACACTATGTCAAATGAAAGCATTGCTGTAGAAAGAAAAATACTGAAATGAAATGAATAATAGGCTACATTTCATTGAAATTAGAGATAGCTAATATAAAACATAAGATTGGTAGGACATCAATTTTTTTAGAAGCTCTGTTTCTCTGACTACCCCAAAAAAAAAATCCTGGGTCGTCGGAAGTGCAAAATGTCTGACCTGGAGCTTTTCAGAGCTTATCTTAATACAAATGATGGCCATGTAACATTAGCAAAACATAAAATTAGTTCGTAAGACAGGAGTATACTATAGTAGGAGAATGGGATCAATGGGGTTGGACAGGCAGCTAACTGTCTGTTAAATACAGTATAGCTACTTGTCTACAACAGAGACCCTGATTAAATCAGTCATCATCTTCTTGTTTTAGTTTAATTTGCCAAATAGTGAAGACAACAACAGGGAACTGTTGTCATTAGCAACACTGGCTTCAGTTGGGGAAAAGCACAAAATCAAAGGAGATTGGGGAAAAAAACATCAGGCCAGTTAACTGCTGTGCTCACCACAATGTGCAAAAAAATAAGTTGCACGGTATGATGTCCTCATCAAACGGTCAAACCCTCACCTCAGCATCAGTGGTCCAGCTGAGCCTCGGGTCAGAAGCTTGATCCACTGAAGTGTAGGCTACAGTCAGTTCTGCACAAAAAGAGCCAGACCTCCTCTTCCAATGAGAAGTCTAACTGTGGTGCATTCAGGTGCTCCTCATCTGCTTTTGAGTCAATAATAATCAAGTTCATAGCAGTAATCTTGAAATTAGAGAATTTACACAGTATGAATCTGATGAAATTTTAATGATATCCATGTGCAATTATATTATTTTATATTATATATATTTTATATACAGACATATGAAAAATAGATCAAAGACAGCCATCTTCAAAAACAAAAACAAGCAATAGAAATGCAATTTTCTGAGGAAAGAATGTAATAATAATTCCACAAAATGTCTGTGCTCAGTGCTCAATAATGTGATTTTTCTCAGGCCTGAAGCTTTTTTTCCCCATCTAATAGCCCAGACTCTGCTTGTACACCCACATTCCCAAAGTGTATCCCATTATATCATGATGTATACCTACATCAGTCCAGCCTTTAAGTATGAGGACAGTGTTTTGTAGACTGCGTGCAACTGATGACTGTGACTCTGAATACTAAACCTCTCACTTATCATCAACACAAACTGCCTTAAATTGAGAGTCACTACTTTGGGCTCATAGACATTATTTCATTTAAAATTCAATCTCCTCAACCAAAGCAATGAAAAACATACTGTATCACTGTCCCACTATACTTATATACTGCTTTGTAGAGACTGGAGTGGAGATTCATATTGAGGTTCGCGGTGGAGATTCCTGATTAAGTTAGAACAAGATTCAATTAATGAAAATGTTAATGCTAATCCCTGCTCTTTGTCTGTCTACGCATGTGTGTCTGCAGCTGAATCAAAGTCTAATCAGGACAAAATGATTTTTTTCTATATATCCTGCACCAATTATATGGATGTGGCTCCCTGTCTTCTCCATCTTCCTTGCTTCCTTCCAACCCTTAGGCGTTAGGTGAAGGAATACAATTATTTGTTCAAAAACAAAGGATCAGCGAAAAGGATTCTGTTCTGGATTAAGCAACCTTTTAGCCCGCTGTGGGGTGTATATAACAAAGTGTCCTATAAGGAAACAACTCACTTTGTTAGTTAAGCTGTAGATGCTGCTTCCCTGCCTCCTCTTTGTGCAGGGTTGTACAGTATATTCTTCCAAATACATACATTGTGCTGTGCAGGTTTATCCTCAGTGCATGTACACCTCTTGTTATCCAATGCCAAATAATCTGTTTGAACAAAGTCTCTCATTGCTGTACATATTGGATTCATGTGGGCCAGTATTGACAGTGACATATGAGGCCTGGGTGTTTTTTTTATTTATTTTGTGGAGAGCCAGTGCCAGAGCAGGGATGTATGGGAGGTGGGCCACATTACTGATAATACCACTCCTTCGCTCTGTGTTTCTGCTCTCCATGGCTGGCAAGCACACTGGGGGAACGCTGGAGAATCTGCCTTCAAAGGTTTGTACCTGTACTTTGGTACATCAAAGCCAGTCTATCTGTTATAATTTAAGTTACATGTATTAATGGGCATGAATGGGAGCAGAACACGACACCACCATCCAAGCGCTTTATGGTGGGATTTATGTACATCAAGCACGTGATGTCATGTTAAAGAAATCTGGGCGTGTAGGACACAAGCCTCTCAACTCCATTAGCTTGTCAAATTGTTTTTGACTGGCTTTGATTTTTGCTTTTATCCTTGTCTGTCGCTCGGTGAGAGAGAGACGAGGCTGTTATCGTGTGATGGAAATGGAAATCAGGTCTTAGCCCACAGTACAATTGCATGGGAGTCTCTTTGAGTGAAGCATTAAAAAGAATACGCTTTATCAATTCACAGTAAGTGGGTTTCAAGGACAAGTCCAATAATACTTCAGCGGCACATTAAGAATGCTACAGCTGAATTAATGCATACAGATTATTTGGGTTTTACATCACAAGGACTTCAACATAATTTTACTTCATTTTGATGGTTGCTTGGCTTCATTAAATTCTACTGAAAGTTTTCATTTTTGGAAAGACATTTATTGTTACATAATGTCCTTTCAGTACAAAGCAGCATATCAGCATCAATCATCTCTGGGCCAACCAAGTAGGACATGGCCTGACATATCGAGACTGGAAACAGGGAAAAATATACTGTAGCACCTCTGCACTATAAGCAACAGTGACCAAAATCAGAATGTTTATTATCGATGGGTTATAGTTAATATTTTATATGGGGGTATTTTAATTGTTTTTATTCTATTTTCATTGTATTTGTGCATGTTGCATTGAAACATAATAATTTTCCACTCGGGATTAATGAAGTATTTCTTAACACCACTGAATGGATACAGGAAAAGATATAAAATCAGAGAACAAAACAAAGAAACCCAGGCAGCAGAACCAGTTGTCCCCATGCTAGAAGCCTCTGCCCACTGGTCTATAGTGTTGTGTTTGCTCTGTATAGTGTTTGCTCATAGATTAGTTTAATATTAGTCAGAGGAGAATAAAGACCTAAAAAAATAATAATATTGGGCACCTAACCCCTAGTCCAATAAAAGTCTAAGACCAATGTCACTATGGCAACATGGTAATGAGTGACCAGGCGACAAAAGAAACGAAGAAACGTGGGTAATAATTCCTGGTTTAACACTGTGTAGAGAGAAGGGAAAGAGGTTGTGGAGACAGTTCTTTCATTTTATTGTTTCACACTCAGCTGAATTTACAAGAAGTAAAACGTCCTTGTAACTACTGAATTCTTACAAAAGACAAACATTTTCTGAGGGCAAACTGAGCTAAGTAGTTAGAAGTGGTTCCTCTGTCAGCCATTTTAAATGTATTGAGAAAAGCTTTGATACACCCAGAATTCAATTGACAGTCTGCTTTAAAATAGTCAAGTTCACCCCAAAGGTGCAGCTATTATTTGATGTGTTGATGGATTTGATGGTTTCCCTATAGACAGATATGCATTTGCATGTAATTATCATATTTTAAGGAATTGGTCATTATTCATGTATACTGGATGCAAATGTAGGCTATTGTCATGTTTAGTGGTTGAAGGAAAGTTTATTTCACTGAAACCCTGGTCAATGTTTTTGCAATAGATTAAATTAGGCTCAGTCCATCTGAAGTCTGACTATTTGTTATATTGAAGGTACAGTCTGTCTGGCCCATGGGGCTAGTTTGAGCCAGACTGGGGTGCAATGAATTGAAAAGAAGAAGAAAAAAAAAAGATAGACTGAGGAACTGTTTACGCTGTGTAAAAATAATAAGGGTCCTTTGAAAGTGAAGAAAGTAACAATGAAAACAAAAATATGTTTTGAAAAAAGTAGCTAATCTCTGCATAACCCTGTAGCAAAGAGCAAATTGTGTTATGTTTCCTGTATTTATACTGTTGTTTTTGTTGTTGGAAGTTAGGGTATTGATCAGCGCAGGTACTATTGATTGTGACCATGTAAACAATGGACTTCAGTCTGAGTTAGCCTGTTTTTTTTCTTAGTTTGCTTGTTTGTTTTTTGTTTTGTTTTTGTTTTATTGGTTTAAAGTTAGTCAAACTTTATTTTGTATGACTGGCATTAGATTGATCTGACATAATACCTCTGACATATCTGTGAACCTGGCTGTCATCCTCAGCAACATCTCAGGTGGAGCTACAGAACCAGGAAATGATCAAACCTACCAGGAAGACACCCCACTGTAACAGATGTATGTAAGTGGTACATCAACAAAAAGAAGAAAACAGTTTGTGATTTCAGACTCAGCTTCCTGTTGTATCTGTTTCTCATCAGCGAGTGCAGGTTACGGTTTGGCAACCATGTGACAAGACTTTGGGAAGCTGCCCACAGTCGCTCGGCCAAACTGTCACTCAGCAATAAATCATTGTAGCACATAAAACCACTAAATGGGTTTAACAAAGTGGTGGAAAGGAAAGAAGTTCATTTCCTGAATGACTACATTTAATGACCAGATTTGTGTAGCTGTACTTCAGAGGGGAATATTGCATTTATTTGACAGGGGTAGTTACTGCATTCACTACATTTCAGTCTAATAAGGCATGTGATACAATTTGATAAAAGGCAGACTTTTATTTCAGGTGTTTAGAAAGTTATCAGTTTAAAGAAAGTCCCTCAGCAACATTCCTGAGTGTTTCTATTTGTTTGAGCTGCAGTGAACAAATGACAGTCTGATCAACATACTGTAGGTTGACACAGCCAGGGTTTCATACGTCACAGACCTGAGGAGCCAATCCTGTCAACCTGTGGGGGGTGGTGCAAACACCAAGCAAAAGATGCTAACAATGCTTACCAGAAGAACTCATAGTGTATGTCAGAATGTTGTTTTTAATAGTGCTGAAGATGAAGCTAGTATTTGTGTAAACAAGTTGTTTATCAGAAAACTGCATCACCACATGTTGCTTAACCACCCACCACGCGAGTCCGCATAATACGTACATTACATGGGCTCATATGCGTCTGTCAGACTTCCTATTTCTCCGACCATACATTTCTATATTTTTGTCTCCATTAGTCCGACCTCCCATTTCGCCGACTTAAGTATGCCCGGTGTTCTGACTCCCAGTAATTACCACAGACAGACAGACAAATCCAGCCCAGAAGCAGCTGCACAGTGGCCCAGTGTGTAAGAACGATTGTGATTTAGACCAAAAATGCAGATGGACTTCAGATGACCCTAACGCCCAATTGGAATTATCCAAAGTCTGAATTCTGGATGGTTGGATATACTGTAGCCCTGGTCGGAATATACAGATTATTTTGGTCGGAGAAACATGCAGTTGGACCAATGGGTTTATAATAAATCGGATTAATGGGTAGTCGGAGAAATGGGCGGTCAGACTGGCGAATTCTCACCACATTACACACAGTGTAGTACTCCCACATATGTCTTATCTCACCATCTACAGAGTCAATGGGGGGGGGGGGGCACCAGGGGCTGCATGGTGCAATAACAAATATCCTAATGTGTAAAATATGTGTTTATTCTCTGAATCAAGCCTCTTCCCCTCACCACTAACCCACTTCCTGAAATAGATCTGCTTCATTCACTCTCTGAAGTGTTCCAAAGAGAAAAAGCGCTTCTGGCTGCCCATGTCCTACATAATTTAATTATGTAAACCAAACCAAGAGAAAAGAACCCGCACACCACACAATCTACCACGCAATCAATGGCAGATAATCAGCTATAAATGCTCTGAGATGTACCGAAGCATACCGCAGCTATGGCTGAATGTAGTGGCGCACCTCTATCCTGAGGGTCCTGATCTCTGTTGTAATATTGCTTCAGTATTGATCAAAATGTGTTTTCACAGATCAGAGTATTTGAGTGCTTTTTAAGGATCATGTAAGAAAACTCTCCAATGTGACTCCTCTGACAGCAGATTGCTTTCTCGAGGGCCAAAATGACAACCGCTATTTTCTGTCCGTTCAACAAAACCATTTGGTGCTTCAGTCTTGACCCTGAAATGACCCTTGAAAGCCACGCTCATCGTTGTGTGGTAGGCGCTGGACTGGTGCCACAATATTCTCACTCAGACACACAAACACTCAGAGGCTTCTCATGTAGTCCACTGATACTCAAGTATTACACTTGTCACATACATGTTTCAAAGGAGGGCTAAATGGGAGGGGGGTGGGGATTATGTGGGTTTGAAGAGAGACAACATAATAGTGGTTTAGGGTGGGAGAACAGCTTTGCATGCCTCATCTATATTGCAGCATGTCTGTAACACAGCTCATTGGTCCTGCCATTAAAAGAAACAGGCTTTCCTCTTTCACATCTGTGATGCCTCCATTGATTATACTGACTCACTTGGGGAATACTTGTTCCATTAGAGAATGGTTCAAAAAGCAAGCGGGTACAGCTTTCATTTGCCTACTTGCTCTCCCTCCCTCTTTTTTTTTATTTTAGAAGTGCTATACACAGACACACATGCACACACACAAAGCAAGAGCCCCTACACTAACACCATAGCCTATTTGGTGCCATTAAAGCCAGGGGCGTTTTCCTCGGCTAAGCCTGTCAGGTCAATGAAGACACATATAAAGTGAAGTGAAAGCATTTCCTCACTATTGAGCTCTCTTTTTGACACATTACATGTTCACATAACAGATGATGTCGCGGCCTCACCTCCTTTACAGATACACCATGTAATTCCTTGTTGGTATTTTTCTTTCACATGACATCCACACACTCCTCTGTCAGGAAGGGTTCCAATTGATGATATGCACTGTATTAATGCTTCACTTAAGAGACATGGAAAACCATTTAACAAAGTTTAGTTTGTCCCAGCAGCGTCCCCCACAGTGCTCTGTTGCCCGGTTGAACTGGCCCCAAGAAAACTGTGACTTTATTGAAGTGACAGAGGAAACTTCGCTTAGGGTCTCAATTGCTAAATGGCACAAAACATTTCTTGTCTTGTCAATTTTAACACTGTTAGAAGATATCAAAGCACCCGTTGTATGATTTAACATCACATATAGATACTGTATATAAATATACATACACACAGGTACACATTATTCTGCTTTATTGTCAGGATGCAAATGCAGAAAAGGAGAATAAAATGAAATAAAACTCAGACCCAACAGGAATAGAAACTGTAAAGAAGTTAATTCTATGAATGTGGATGCTGGATGAGAGAAACATCAAACACTCTACAGCTGGAGAGACTGAGACTTTACACAGAAGATAGAGGAAATGTGTTTGACAATATAAGTGCAATGTAAAGCACCATACTGTGGTACTGTAATATGTTGAATGTTGTTGTTGTTGTTGTTTTCAAGGAACACTGCACATTGCACTTTATCATGTCTTCATATTTTTTGACAGAAGTAGCATCATGATGTTTCCTCAAAAGCCCCTAAAAGTTCTTTTCCAGTCGGTGTTATGTCTACTGCAGGACCACAGAGCATGTGTCAGATTACTCCTTGAAAAGTGAAAATTGAATAGGAATATAAATTCTCTCCAAAAATAAAAAATAAAACAATGAAATGAAATGACCATAAGCTGTGATTTGTTCAGAAATTCAGTTAGATTTGACATTGAGCTCACTGACAGTTGTTGTAAGCTAAAGTCAACACGTTGCTGTTGTGTATTTACAGAATAATAACCCTTAACAACCTTATTTGGTGTCATGTGAAAATGACTGGACAGAAACTAATTCCTGACTGGTGAGAGCAAATCAAAGCCAGAGATCAGCCAACATCAGGACAGGAAACAGCAATGACCACTGATTCAGATTCTTTGTCAGAGCTGATTCTCAATTCTAATTCAATTCAATCTTTAGTAAAACAGACTTTATTTTCAGACATGCGTTCGTATTTTAAACCCATGGAATTAAAATATGAAACACAATATGCGCTGTGTGCCTGTGCTACACCCACATCAGGGATTTCACTGATTCTGGCAGAAAAGTCCTTTTCTCAGGTCGGTGTAGGTGCGCAGAGACCTTCTGATTGGCATCCCCCAGACTCTCCTGTTGGCTTTCTTGAACCTTTTAGCCTTGGCTAAATTACACTTCTATCATATTAATTAGTTCAAAAACCTCAGGTAGGGTACAACTTCAGCATCACAATTGTAAATTCATATAAAGGTTTAAACAGCAAATTACTGAGAACACATGGAGAGTTTTTAAGTGGTGGAGCACCTGCCTATTGAAATATTTTATGAATTCATAAAACACTTCAACTTCATTTTTATGTAAATCCATGATTTCCCTTATTCCTAACAAAATTTAGATTTTTTTTGTTATAATCAAAGTGGGTCGTATGCCACATTTTTCAATCTTACAAAGTTTTCCCATTTTTACGCACTTTGTTGATGTTGATAGTGTTTCAAGTTGTTAAACTAGCACTGGTGCTATGAGTTCAGCTTTTCTCTCTCTTAGTGCAGTGTCCACACAAGCTACCTTTTCTGAAGTCAAAAATTGAAATTTAAGACTGGTCCAACATCAGTAATCCCATAGAAGTCAAGTACCGAGATACAGCAGGGGCAGCTAACTTAAGAGTCACTGCTTTGTGTTGAGCAACATGGCTTTCACAAGAACATGGTGGCTGCACATGTGAGGTGCAGTGCAGATGAGTCAGGAGCAGCCCATCTCCTCCACAGAGGACAGAATTAGGACATCAGCATCACAGTGTGGGGATATCACAGGGCATATGGCTCAAACTACATTTGAAATGTGTTTGTTCACCAAGCCCTCTCTCGCTCTCTCTCTCTCTCTCAACTGTTCTAATTATGTCGTCCAGTCAGACAGTCAACTGTATTTCCTCATTAGATCCGGTGTCCCGACATGGCCTTGGCCTCCATGACCAGCGGCTGTTGTTGATTGGAAATGGGGAAAGTGGCAGCTCTCCCAGCACAGAGGAACTGGGGGATGGCAAAGGAGGCGTCCAATTAATATTTCAACAATACATCCTCTGTGGCCTGAGATTGACTGACAAAACTGCGAGCTGTCGTAGCAGTTATCTCCAAAACTGCCATGTGGGTAGGAATTCTGAATACACTGTTTAGAAAAGGATTTCATATTCATTGCTCACTTTTGCATTCTGCATAAAATTGGTTACGGAAGCAATTAACACTGGAGAAAAATGAAATGAATATGAATAAGGCCGAGAGACAACAAGCCAAAGTTATCAGGCACCTGAGGAGCTAATGGTCTTTTCAAGCTCTGGTTTGTCTTTGGATCGGGAATTAGCTGGAAGTTGAGCTGAGCAAACTTATACAGTGCACAGAGGTGATGCCCTGAATCAGTTAGCACTCAGCTTCTAGAAAAGGAAATGTTCTCTGTAATTACACATTCAGCTATGAATGTTGTTATCTTTTGAGGAAGACTGGGAGATATGGCTGAAAGTTTTGGCGAACATTGTTTCAGAAAGTCTAAAAGTTTGTGAAGAAATCTTCTGCTGCTCCTAACAATGAATCATCAACTAAATAACAGATGATGTTGCAGCCTCACCCAAAGTAACTTGGTGGTCATGAGATTTTATTCATTCATGATCCTCAGAGGATGAATCCTACTCATGTTAGAGAAAGTTGTGGACTTGTAACTATGAGATGTCATTGGTCCTTTGTGTTAAATATCTTGATTGCAGATGTTGGTGGTCCCAGAGCATGGTGTTAGTTCCTCCATAAGACCATTTAATTTAACTTTGTCCAGTACTTTGTGTTGGCCAACCTGGTGCAGAAAGAATTGCAGCTGAACTTTATAGTATGGCCAACAGTTTGGGATTTTTTTGAGTGAAGCTTGAACTTCTCCTTGTCTTTGTTGTTTTTTTGTTCCTCAACCTGACATTCAAGATGTCTTTTCATTGCCATTTCTTCACCTGCACTGGTGCCTGGCTCTGAATAGTGATTGGTGAGATGTTAAACCTCAATCACAGCAACAATGTGTGCAGAAGATGTCCTCCTTTTTCTCACACTGTGAAGTGAATGCCGCATTTGCACCTAAAATGAGGCCCTTTGTGTTCTGTGTTAAGGTATAGGTCGTCCTCCAGATTCAGTATCTGGTCCATATCTGCTTCTTTTTTCAAATCTTTCTTATCGTCATTTTCAACGTTGACCACTGTCCTGCAGATCAGAGCATCAGTTTAAGCGAACAAATATTTTCCTTCCAGTCATGTTGTTTCTGTTGTTTCTTTCTGAGAACCAGTTGCCTTCATCTACAGTACCACCATGACAACGGTTGACTTAACTTCCACCTTTGTTCTTGAAGTGTCGGACCACTAACTGTGGCACGGCGGGAATACAGGTGTTGTTTGAAAACCCTCAGGTCTATGCAGACTGTAAGATGATCTGTGTGATGTGGCCAATTACTGTAGGTGGGTTATGGCTGGATTGACTGTCAAATTGGTTTGGAGGAGTTCATAGATGATCTCCTGAAAAACTGGATGACATATCTAGTCTCCACAGACAATGGTGATTCTTGGATGTGTACTGGGGGTCTGAGAGTCTGACAGAAGTCCAAAAATATGTCCAGGGTGTTCTCAGCAATTTAAAAGTTACACTGTGGTTCACTACAAATCAGGCCTGAAAAGCAGCTCTACATCACACTCAGTCGAAGCCTATACAGTGTGAAAACAAGACAGTTATGTACTGTAGCATCCGCGATCCACAACCAGTGAAGTAAAGCTCATTATTTCAGCATCTGCGGTGATACATGAGGCGGTGTTAGGTGGATCCTCAGCTGCCTGTCACAAAGTTGTGGAGTTCATTTGAAGTTTGCCTTTGTTTTTCACTCTTCCTCTCTCACTCTGTAACATATTTCAGTGGCATGTTGACGGGTTTATCTGTAGGACTGGAGGCTGATGAGGCGCACCTCGGCGTGTTTGGACTTCCTGATTAGTTGACACAAAATAGGGAAATTGTGGCATGTGGTGAAAACGCTGCATGCTGTCATGCACCTGCTCAGGTTGAGTGAATCTTTTTCTGTCTCTCTCTCTCTCTCTCTCTCTCTCTCTCTCTCTCTCTCTCGCTCTTCCTTTCTATTCATTATGACTTCTGCAGCCTTCAGGTTCTGTTGGGAAAATCAATACGATGTAAAAACACAAGCAGCAAGTCAGACGTTTAATTACTCAATAGACCTTGCATTAACTGCTGGAGAAGTGCAGTCTTGTATTGTTATTAAATCACTGGAAGTTATTGGCTTTACTCAGTCTGAGGGATTTCTTTCAAAATATGGAAGTAACTTCCTGGGAACACTCAGACCTTGATATCTGCTTGTTCTATTGTTTTATTGTATTTTATTTTGTATTTTATTGTGTTTGTGTCTTGAGTAACTGAAAATCATTTACATGCTTTCTGTAGAGCTGTCTTAATTGTGTGAATAGCAGCCACTGCACAAGCCTAGACTGAAAGGATCCAGTTTCCCCAGGAAATTCACTAGTTTGTGGCAAATCTGATTGATTGTTTCATTCGGGGGACAACCACCAGTCCGACATAGGCCTCTAATTGTCTAAATGGCAACACTTAATTTTCTATCAAATGTCCCATCATTCTGACCATTTTTGCCTCCCCTATGGTAGGAATGACAATGTTTTATTTTTATTTTTTTAAACATCTGGCCTTTCCGACAATGCCTTTTAATAGCGTATTTTTTTCCCAAAAAGATTTTGCATTGGTCTTAGGCAATGAAGAAAGGAGTTGGTTAAGTTTCAGATCAGTGACAAAAATCTTGCCAGGGTTATCAATTAAAATAAGGAATATTTAATTCAAATGTCTGAGATATATCAACTTTCTGACGTTTTATCAAATCAGAATTTGAACATTATTTTTTGGGAAACTTGAATCTACATCAAGTTATAGTTATATCTTTGCAAATGTAATAACATACAGATGTTGTTTTTCTACCACATTCATTCTGTTGCAATCCCAATCAGGGTTCATCTAATTGTAACTTATCATATTTTAAGTTCCACATCTAAGACAAGATGTGCAGAAGTCAACCAAAGTCTGTCCAAGGACCAGCAGTGAGAGGGTCAGTCAGACTGAGGGTGCTCAATCAGCCTTCAGTGTGACTGCTCCTCTCATCACTGATGCTGTCACTGATCAGTCCTCCTTCCATTTCTTGAAGATTGACAGATTCAGTGACAAACAATAATGATGATGATGATGTCACGTGCGAAGACATTGCTCTTTATGTTGCTAAGTGACTCAGAAAGTAATGAGAGATATAAAAGCAGAGTTTTTAAAGAGGCTACTGGACTACTCAAGTCCATATGAACAGATATTTAACAGTTGAGGGTTTTTTAGGGTTTACACATATGTACACTGTTGCCCATTAAGTTGGACTAATTTTGTTTTCAGACACATTTCCCTTTTTTATTCCTATTTAAAACGTTAATTGTGGTTTATGATATGCACTGTATCTATCAAGAATAAATGATGTTGTTACAATAAAAAATAATTCCTTCTTCATGGGCAACAGTGTGTGTGTGTGTGTGTGTGTGTGTGTGTGTGTGTGTGTGTGTGTGTGTGTGTGTGTGTGTGTGTGTGTGTGTGTGTGTGTGTGTGTGTGTGTGTGTGTGTGTGTGTGTGTGTGTGTGTGTGTGTGTGTGTACTCTATATGAGCAGTGGAGTTACAAGCTTTGAGTTTCCTCTCTCTCTCTCTCTCTCTCTCTCTCTCTCTCTCTCTCTCTCTGTCTATCTATGTAGGGCAGCCCATGGATCAGCTGACATCCCCATCCTCCCACATGCCCACACAATCTTGTTAAAGCATGCAGTTAATCTGAAGAGGAGAAGGACTCTCTTCACAAGCAAGCCGCTCTTTCATCACCCTATTGTGTCGCCCACATCATCTTGTTGTAGGGATTTCGGATTCTCCCCAAAACTCAGGTGCGGGCAGCAAGCTGCTGTGATGTCATTTCCCTGGGCGTGACCTCGTTAGCCGAGTGTCACGTTGCATTATGTTACAAGGAGAATTAATTTACCTTAGCGGAGGACTCTCCATTACTTTTTCCTCATCTTTCTCTTAAAGTTGGCTCCTGCATCAATAATTTAGAGCAAAGTGCCTCCACAAAGATGAAACAGAGGAAACACAGAAGTGCTCTCCAGCAAATTCTCTGGAAGTAGCCTACAGTGGGCGATTTAGGAAATCTCACTCATGTTCTGTGCATTGTGTATTCAAGCCCATAGCCTACAACAAAAAGCGGAAAACACATAAGTGCTCTCTCTCTATTTCTCTCTCTCTCTCTCTCTCCCTCTCCTTGTTCTACTGTCTCTATCTTTCTTTTATCAAGAGCTTACTGAGAACAAAGTCTGATCTTGTTCACAACTCCATCTGCTCCGTCTCCTGGCTGAGGTGAAGTACATGGACACAGATACGGGGTGAGCTGCTGGAGAGGCCTCTGATTGAATTGCCACTTGCTGCTGTTGCTCGCTCTTCATTCCCAGTCTGCCCAACATGGTGTGAGAGCCTCAGAGTGAGAGGGTCATCCATAAATGCAGAAGGGGCCGCAGCTCTGGCTTTGGTTTGACAGGAGAGGGTATTGTCTGGAGTGAGGGGAGGGGCCGGAGGGGAGGGAGGGATTGTGCTGCGTCTGTTTGTCCCTTCCTTAAAGTGGCTTAACACTTTGAGACCCTCGCGCCCTGGATCAAACATTGTCTTTGTTTTAGAGGCTCTCACAGTCTCTCTCGCTTTTGGAGGAATATCTCAACACAAAAAAAGAAAGAAAACACACCTTCCATCTCCGAGCTGAGATGAAGTGAGAGCAAATCACGTTGAACTTGAACAACTCCCACATCATCACGAGTGCGCTTTTGCAGACATAATAAAAATGCAGCAAGCTCTCGAAGATGCTTCCATGGGCTGATTGTGCTCAAGAGGAAAATGAACCTTGACAAATGAGGCAAACCTCTTCACTCTCCTCCTGTACGAGGTGTCTCTGCATTGACTAGACTGTTAATTGCATCGCCATCGCCTGAAGGCAGTTTATCACATGAATTCCTGTTGCATACATCCTCTTCCTCCTCCTTCTCCTCCTCCTCCTTGTGTCACCGTGTCCAACAAAAGATCCAACAAGAGATTTTCATACAAAGTTCAACGTTACCACAGTGTTACTGTTACTGTGCTGCTCTCTCAGTTTGTGCTATGTAACCAGCATGCATGTTCCACTCAGGTAAACATTGTGTGATGCTCTGGTTGACTTGGCAACACTGCCATCTCATGGTGATGAGAGGAAAAACAAAGCAGCACTCTGCTCTCCTGAAGTTTTTTCATTAGAAAAGGTTTATTAATTAAAGTACGACATGTTGGCATCATGTCAAACCGCCACACTTATTGTTTCCTGTCAAAGACATCATCACAATCATCATCATCATCATCATCATCATCATCATCATTGTTTTATTAGAAATCCATATGCACAACATAATGAAACCCCATTATCCCAGCTGCTGATAATTAAAACAAATGAGTTGGATTGAAAATCACAAATTGTGTGTCTGTTTTCAGCTTTATATTTTATTTCCTTTGTCTGTCACCAGGAGATACAGGTTGAAATTTTTGAACTGGTTTTCTTCACTGGAGGAACTTCCTCTGACTCAAACAACAAATTTTCAAATACGGTTTCATGAATTCATCTCCTCAGCTGGGACTCATCTCTCCACTACTCCTGAACCTCCAGAGTCCAGACTGTCTCTCTGAAAGAGGCTCAGGTGCAGGAGATGGCAGATGGGTTTAGACTTTTCTCTTGGCGTGTTAAAGCCATAACCTCCATCCCCTCACCCCCTTGAGGGATGGAGTCATGCCTCACGGCGTTTTGAGCTTCCCTGTACCTGGACACATCTGTGATCTTCTTCCTGCTCTGTGACAGCTCTATGACAGCTCTGCTCTCCACAGTCAGCATCCTCCTCTTCCTCCCGCTCCTCCCCCCTCATCCCCTCACCCCTCTGGGCTCGACACCAGAGCACCAGAGCGGCACACTTCTCCAAACCCCAGTCACCGACCGGCCGCTCGCACTGGACCACAAAGATGCGGTAGAGCTCCAGCAGGACAATGAGGATGTTCTTGCAGGTGAAGAAGATCATGAGCTGGTTCAGCACCTGCTCTTGGACCATGAGGTAGAGCCGGTAGAGGAGGAATGGACCATCCTGGAGCCCAACCGTTAGCAGCAAGCTCCACACTTCACTGGAGCAGCATGAGGTCGGAGCACCAGGAATGCAGAGGAGACCCCCCACCCTCCCCTGAGGAGACTCACCCTTCGGTGGCCGTGTCTGAGTGAGCACCAACGGAAACTGCATGAGTGCCCACGAGAAAAGAGACAGGCCCACGATGACAACCACCCGCTTGGTTTTGACCTCAGGTTCCCTGAAGGTGTCAAAGATGTCGAGGATGTCCGCCCCCAGTCCCACGTAGACCATGAGGAGCTGGGACAGCTGGTCCCGGGACATGTCCCCTTTGGGCATTAGCCAGCGGCCCAGAACCAGCACTATAAGCATCGTCTGCTCCAGGCCAGCCACCCAGTTCTCAGGGTCAAGCTCCACGATGCCCTGGGTCAAGGAAAGGCAGCATTAGTTGAAGAGCAGTGAATTCCCTCTCTTTGCTGTTTCATTATGTTTTTGATCTCTTATTTGCCTGTGAATCTATTTCAATGTTTTTTTTTCCTGGCACATGTGAAAAAAAGCAAATACCCTGCATCTCTTCTGTGGATATGGTTCTGATTGTGAGTCAGCTCTTCACTGTGTCAGGGTTCACCACATTTATCTTGACAGCACCCCTCAACATTTCACAACGTTCCTGAAACACTGCATCTTCAAAAGCTGCCACCCAGCCTTGGGCACAGCCAAGGGCCAAAAAACCTCCCAAATCCTAGATGAAAGAAACAGCACTAAAACCGTCCCAGAAGGCGTGAGATCTGAGAGTTTCTCAAGCAGGAGCCTATCAGGACTTCATCTCAATGTGTCTATTACACATTTCCTTCAACTAATAGTTTATCCACCGGCCCCCATTTGCTAGATTTAAATCTTATCTGATATCAGGTGTTCCTTTAATGTGGGTGTATGGAGGGTGAGGCATGAAGGAGGTTTGTGTTGGGGATGCCTACCGCTGTGATTGGGATGTGAGCCAGCAAACGAAGCTCAGGACCTGAGGAATTGTTGATGGGCAGCTTGGACTGCAGCAGGCTCAGCTCCAGAAACCAAATGGATGGAATGACAGTACTGAGGTAGAGGAAAACCATGGGGGAGAACCTAAAAGAGGACCGCCAAAGGAGAGGGATGAAGAGGGGGGTGGGAGAAAGGTGGGAATGGGTTATTTTTAGTGGCACTGTATTTATCTATTTATTTATTGCCACTTGCTAAAGAAGAAAGGGGAGGAGAGTCTCCTCTTTTTTTTCCCAAAAAGAAGCATCGAATTTCAGACAGGCAATTATTCTCATCATATATGCAAATCCCACTTGACAGTGCAAAGCCTTCTCCACGAGGAGAGAACTTCAAAGTAAGACGCAGTGAGACAGAGAGAGGCCTGAAGAAAGCCTGTGTCTGAGGACATTCACCGAGCACCAACCAGAGAGCTGCAGTTTTTTTTTTTATTGTAGCCTATTTTATTTCATTTTTTCAAATGAGGTGTGAAACTAAATACTTTACATCTTTTATGAGAGTTACATTGTAAAAGGTTGATGTAAGTTCGTGTTTACTCGAGCCAAGATTTCTTGCTGGTCAGAAATGAGTCGAGGCTGCAGGAGAGGAGGAGGCTTCCTGCGACGGAGACGTGATAGCAGCTCAGTGAAAGACAGAGCAATAACACAGCAGAGGGGTAGGCTATATTTGTTTTTGATAGACAGTCAGAGAGACGAGTTTCAGAGAATAACCGGGAAATATAGTGGCAGAGAATATTACAGGCTGGCCAGCTGACTCTCTCCGCCCTGGGCAGATGGGTAGTAGAGTGTTTGCACATTTACTAGTTAGGCCTATTCAGTAGTTATTCACTCCCCACGCAAAACTGTTTACCAAAGTCTCTGCTGCAACATTAATCCTGAACAATGTGTGAACATCTGGCTCATACTTGCTAATTTAGCCCACAAACACATTTTAAAGCTACACACTATAAACTCATGGGTTATTTCTTTAACCCAATTTCTGGGTTGCTTGTGTTGGGTTAAAATTATGGGTTTTTCATAGAGTAACCCATTTTCTGGGTTAAGAAGAATAAGCTATAAGCTTAGCATTGTTAGCAGTGTAGCTAAAAGACTGTGTTTGCCATTCAATTCACCAGCCTTCAGGATCTCCGGAGGGTGCTTTGTGTTGTGTGCTGTGTTAAATTAGATAGTGCACTGTTTAAAGTTTAAACAGTGCATCTGCTAACATGATTATGCTAGCATCATTGCCATGTATGCTGATATTAGAGTTTAGCTCAGATCCCTGCTGTGCTTATGTAGCAATGTTAGCATGACTATAGACTCTTAATGGAGGATTATCTCATTTAGATTCATAACAGTCAGTGATGAAATTGTACTTGACCTAATGTTCACTTCCATTATCCTCACAACAAACTCATTTGATTAATGGCTGGAAATTACCATTCAGTCAATGAGTCAGCTTTATTTACACAGCTTCACTTAAACTGCATTTCCATGCTGATGACAATTATTCTAAAATGTCATCATCTTGGTGTTAAAACTGAACAGAACAAAATAATGTAGGCCTAGGCTATTCCAAACTCAGACTAGAGCCTGTATGAAACACATAAGGGTCTAGAAAAACATGAAGATATAGGCTAGCCTCTAGCTAACTGTGATAGAGGTATAACCTACATGTGAGTGAATAGTAGTGAATTCTGAACTAATTGTAAATGTTCTGTTATTTGAACTTACAACAAGTGGGTGCATTTCACATAACAGCACTGATGCTACTGATGTTCCTCACTTTGGATAAATGTGTGTGATCAATGACTAAATGAAAAATGTAAATGTAATGTTAATGCTCTGTTAATGTGTTTCCAGTTATTAATGAAAAATGATTGTTAACTGTTGTCCAGTTGAGAAATGATTGGTTGAAAAGACAGAAAAACAGATGGACAATCAATTCTTTATTAAAGCGATAGGCTACTTCAACATTTTGGCAAATTGGCCCATTGCCATAATCCCTATGGTCATAGCAATAGGTTCGTTAACTACCTTTATTTGCCGGTGCAAACTATTTTTTTTAGAACAGCTGAGCTGAGCCCCAAGCAACTCAGAGCCACGCTATGGAAGCTAATGAGATTTCTTGGTTTTCCTCATAAAACTCATCAAATACACAATCTTACAACTCCAAAACGCTCTTGTGGACAAGTTGTGACCTGCACATTCACCACGCTATGAGATGATAACAGAATGTTACAAGACGGAGTTGTTTACAAGATAAATTCATGCAAAACCGCTGATGTGCATTGCCTTCAGGGACAGTTTTTCAGCAAGCAGTCTCTGCATTTGCCTCTACAACAACTCCGTCTCGCAACGTTCCGTAATTATGGTGAATGTGCAGGTCACAACGACAGCATTTTGATGTTATTGGATTGTGTATTTGATGAGTTTGATGAGGGAAACCAAGAACTCCCAGAGCGTAGCCTACTGTAGCTCTGAACAGCTCGCCGCTTCGCTCGGGCGTTCTAAAAATAGCTGCACCGACAATTAAAGGTCACAAACCTACTGTTATGACTATAGGGATTATGGCAATGGGTCAATTTGCCAAAATGTTGAACTATCCCTTTAAATGTAGCATAAACAAATCAAAAACAACTAAACAATAGTAACAATAAGAATTTTGTATTTATACAGCAGTTTTCCTGATGTCCCAAGACACTTTTAATCATTAGCCTCCTTAAATCACAACATCATCTCATATTATTATAGGAGTATGTTATCTGATAATTTAGATCCCCATACTTCAGACAGTCCTGATATCAAAAGTGTTTGTTAAATCTCTTATACATTATGTAGGTTAAGTTGTGTCGTAGACAGGAACTTAGTTTTCATGTTTTGCGTGAGTGTTACCATTTCCACTCTGCATTTCGGGTGCACTTCAGGGTGACTGCCATTTCCACGCCCAGCAGAGCCACGCCCGTCAGCAGCAGCCAATAGAGCGGCTCTCCTTTCACAGCCACCACACGCCACACCGTTACCACCCCATGCACCGCAAACAGGAAGCGGCTCAGCAGAGCCAATAGGATGTTCAGGAGACGACACATTGTGCACCTGTGCAGAAAATCATCAGAAGCTTCATCACATCTCATTAGGTTTCATAGAAATCGTCGTAACTGGCTATGAATGATGGAAATTCTGTTGTTTTTGGTGTATCAAAAAAAAAAGGTAAATTGTATGTAAATTGAGTTTTCGTGTATTTAACTGCCTGGTGCATCCAGGGATGTCCTCCCTCCCTAATTTACTGACTCACAGTGTGTTAAATAGAGGGAGCATAATGTTAAATGACTGAGCGGAAAAAATCATTTTTGTTGCTACATTTACTTTTCAACAAATCATTCATGCAAGGTCGATGAAAGTTGAGGCTGATTCAGCATTTTGGCTAAAAAGCTCATACGGTCACAATGGAATAGTCAATAAACATAAAGTTGTGAGTCAACAATTTTAAAGATGAGACTGATAAGGAAAATGCAGAGAGAGAAAGTAAGGATGAATACATGAGAAGCACTTCATGTGTCAAACTTTTGTTAACAGGGTCTCAAAAGTTACTAAAATAAATTGTTTTATGTTGTGTGGTTTTTCTAGTGTATAACTGGAGAAAAGTGGGTAAAGGCTTTTACCGGGTAAATAGTGGAAAACTGCCCGAGGCCACTTTTATTTGACTGCATTTTGCACTAAGTCTAAGGAATACTCACACAGAAGATCATTGTCAAGATGCCAAAAAACCAAGCAAGCGTGAAAAATTAGCGAACACTTATGTAACAGCCCGCATCATTACACATCGCATCCTTAAGTTATCAATAACTATTTCATGATGAGAAAAAAAAACAGTCTTCACCGTCAATTAGTCAGTGCCAAAAAAGCTTTGGAGCTTTGGGGGAGCACGGAGCATGCAATCATTTGTAAGCAAAGAGTTAGCCACACTGATCTTCAGTCAATATTAAAGGACTCCAGGAGGCTTTGCGTGCATTTGTTTAAATTTGATCAGAGGATCTATGTGCATTACTGTAATGACATTGCTAACATGGTGGCCTCCCAGTTGACTGATGGTAAAGGTTCATATAGAGCTATGACAAAAAGACCTGGCCAGAAACTGTGTGAGACACATGAAAAAAAAAAATTCTTATCAATTTCAGGAGCTTCAATGGATACAGTTACATTTTACTGATGTTTAATTCAAAATATATCGAGCATTGGAGCAGCCTGCAAACTCTATGTAGAGCTGTACAGCCGTCACGTTTACACAGTGCAGGCAGTGGGGTCCCAGTGTTTGGGAAGATGTTTTGTTTAATTTTTTTTTAATAAGATGTTGGGAAGTCATTTAAAAAGTATCACACATTTCTGACTTATTCAATATGAAAGATCATCTGCAATTAAAAACTGTTTTAAGGGTTGCATTAAGAATCTATCAGGAGGTTTCAACACCTTGGCAACCCCAGTAATGTTTTTGTTAAACATATAGTGATCCACAAATTAACCTACTCATAACATAACTTTTACTCACCATAAATAAAACAATTATTTACAACAGTATTAAACCCGCCTTTAGTGAATTCCTGCTTGGAAACAAGCAAATCATCAGAGTCAAAAAGAGGCAGAGTGGTGTGCTGTTACCATGAATACCAATCTGCTTGCAACTGAATTTATGCAATATGTATGACTGCATGCAGTACAGACCTACGGTGTGAGCTGGACTCCTCGCTGAGATCAGTGTCCTCAGTGTTTCCCCCGTCGTAGAGAACGACAACACCTCAACAGTCACGCACATTGACCTGTGCTCTGTATCTGTCTCTTTTTAAATGACAGCCACCTCCCTGACACTGCTGGATGAGTAGGCATGTCAGAAGTGTGTCTGTGTGTGTGTGTGTGGTTGTGTTTGATTTCAGTGGGGAGTGACTACAGTTCAAGTCCACTGGAGTAGAGTATCAGGAACTGCGTTCCACAAGTGTATACTGTATGTGTGTGTGTCTCCGTCTCCTCGGTGCCACTGTAGGAGATAACGTTTCCTGCCCCTTGCGCCCACATCTTCATCCCCATCCGTCATGATGTCATCTCTCCTGGCCCAGAACAAAGTTATCTCCCTGGGAGAAGCCGGCCTGTTCAGAGAGCACCCAGCCCTGCCCTGCTCCCACCCATGCCTGCTCTGCCTCTGCACTGTTGGGCCCCGATAACAGTCTCGCTCCCTCGGACTCCATGCACACAAAAAACATGGTGCAACAGCAGGGGGTGGAGGAGGAAGGAGGGGAAGGCAGAGTTGGAGGACTAAGCCTTCACTACAGTGTGTGGGTATGTTACTGCTGTTGCATCAGAATGAGGAGGGCTCGTAGGTCGATGCTCTCCAGGAATGTCAATCCCGTCAATCTTCTGAGCCGCTGAAGTGAAGCCGCGACAGATGACTGATAACATGTTTTTTTATTGTGTGGTCAGAGTTTAAATTCCAAACATTGGTCAGGAAATGATCAGGTGACATCACTCCTACTTGCACTTCTGGAGGTTTCTGTCAATAAAGGCCTGAAAACTGCATTAGCTGATTATTTTTTGCTGCAATGGGGGGTTCAGTAGTAATTTTAAGATGGAAACACACAAATCAATGAGCAAGTTTCATGTCCAGCAGATCTTGGGCAGCATAAACACTTCTATCATTCCCTCTCACTACTCTCCTTAAGCTGCTAAATGATGTTTTTGTACAGTATTAAATCAATAAATCACATTGACATCAAGATTAGAAGTCCTGGGAAGAGGTTGAATTTATGACCTCAGAGGCTGAAACCTGAAGCTGCAGTTCCTCTGCTGACCAGTGGAGTGTGTCTTTGTCAGTCCACATAGACAACCATGTTATGTTACAGTAAAACGAGCAAACGTTACAGCAGAAATAAACATGTAAACAGCTATCATATCTATTTATACAACTCACCTGTTTACACTTTATTGTACTTTATTAAGACTTTTGTCATTAGATATTGGTGATGATTAAAGATAAATGGTAAAGGCTACAAACCACTCTGTTGAGCATATTTGCTGCCCTTTATTTACCACTGTACTTGAGTTGTCCTCATTATTTGTTTACAGTTTTATTTTTGTTTAATTTTGATGCAGCTGTTAGTTTTGTCTTTAGTTATTTAGTTTTGTTTTATTGTGCGACTCACTGCTTTTGAGTAACAACAAAGCGTCTCTGGTAACAAACTGACATTTAGATGTACAATGGCAATTGAGGGTGTGACCTTTTTGAGAATTAGCCTGTAGTTAGGGGGTGGAGTCAGGTACTGCCAAGACGGTGCCAACGCAGCAGCTTACTCTGAGCTTCATTGACCTGTGGGTAACAAATCTCATAACATCTCATATCTCATCGTATCTCATAACAGCTTTGCATGGCTCAGTTTATTGTGGATGTTAATGGGCCTGATATTGGTGACAGTTGTTTCTTCAGGCAAACTTTAGTCCTACTGGTTCTCAGAATAACACAACTGTATTTTAGATCTTGAAGAGTTAAAGTACAGTTGATGAATGTGCAATACAAACCTACTCTGTTCAATATCTGATATATCAGAGAAAAGCTTCTGCATTGCGCAAGATGTTGTATGTAACCTCCTCTGATTAGATTTCTAAATGTATTTTCTCGACGAAGACTTCAGTGAGAACAGAGTGCTGTGATTATTACATCGAATCTCTCTGGCTGGGAAGATGTAGTGCTTTCTCATCCACCAAAATTTCCTAAAATCAATTTCCCTCTTCAGATGAAGAACAGACAAGAGTCTGGAATTATTAATAGACACAAAGCTGCAAGATGAACATGCAAGTCAATTATTCATAATCCCTCAAATTAGCCGTTTTTTTTTTCAAGCCTCCAGTTGAAAAAACCTCACTGCAGCTAATATTTTTGTTTTAGAGATTGTGCATTCACAGAGCATCTGTCAGGAGGCCTTCCAACTTTTTTTTTTATTGTTATTGTTATTATTCACAACCAACAACCATTTGGATTTATTTATTTATTCACTTTTCAAGTGACCATTTGAAGCTAGAAGAGACACACATACACACACACACACAGGTAGTGGAGGAAGCCATTTAATGGTGAGGAAACAGGCAGAACTGGCAGAAGGAGATAAGACACTCCTAAACAAAAAAAATGAATTGGAAAAAAAAATGGGTGGAGGACCAAAGGAGAAAAAGGCAGAGAGAGGGAAGAGGGGGGATGGGTGGCGATGACTGGGGACGAGGGTGTGTGATATCAGCCATGCAGAATAGTAGAACACCTCATCTTGTTATCCTCTTGTTTGGGCGGCGCTTTTCTCTTGGAGATAACAGGCGGTTCAGTCTGGACAGTGGCTTCCAGTTAGTTCAGCTAACTATGCTTATTTGTGTATTCAAGATGTGAGCTGGAGAAGGTGGGGAAGTGAGGGGGGTGTCAGTACTGCAGATGGATCAAGCAGGATGATGGTCATCGTGTCCCGTGTTGAGCTGAGTTAGTCCATGTAGCAGGATGACGTGTGGATCACTGAGGGTGTGAGTCTCCAACAGGCCACACAGACCCTTCGACCTCAAACAACACGTCTCTGTATTTGCACTTGAAGAAGTGAAGTCCTGTTAACACTTTTTAAACTCGTAACTACTTCCAATTAACTACCATATTTCCATAATCATCTATCGTAACACTTCATGTCACATCTGAAGTTTGTTTTTTCCCTGCAGCAGCAGACTGAATGTTTCAGCTGCACCAGTCTGCAGCGCTGAGGTGGCACAGCTCCAGCTGTTTCTTATATACAATGCACAGGCCTGTTGCCTCCTCCCGCTTACATAGTGTAAGCCACCCAGTAGATCACGTTCACCACGGCAAAGGTGAGAGGGAACATGGCCCGGGCGTAGATGTCGATGGTGTCGGCGTCGATGGGTTTGCAGACGCACTTGGAGCAGCACTTCTTCTCCTCCTCGCTCTCCTCCGGCTGCTTGGACCTTCTCCGCCTCGGCTCGGCCTCCTCGGTGCCGCCCTCCCCGGGGATTTCGGTGCTGGAGCGTTGGGTCCGACCGTGGCGGCTGGAGATCATGACACCCTGGTTCATGCCAGTGACGGACAGGGAGAACAGAACCATGGCCTGTTTGCCGTTCTTCACGATGGACTGAAGAGAGACAGAGAGACACAGTTTTCAGAATCCAGGAAAACGATCAAACTGTAGTTGGGCCAAACCCCAATCATGTTGTGCTCAAGCACAACTCGGTGAAATGACTCAGAGATCATATTTCCTGCGTCACTAAACCTGCTGCATGTTTTACAATGTGAATATTACGATAAATCGTGTGTTTGTTTGTTTTTCCACCAATTTTCCTTAAAGTGTCTCTTGCTTCGAACCACAGAGTTTCATGGTATTCTATTCGTCAAAACATTTGGCATTTTAACTCTAATAGATATTTATATAACTTCCATATGTGCATTCAGCTTTGGGCACAGGAAAGCTGTGCTATTAACACAAACATTCCGCTTACTTCGGCTTTAAACTATATCATGTCTTCCCTTTATTCCCAACATAATTTCTCCTGCTTTAGTTTATTTAAGTAGGTTCTTGAAGCCACTGTAGACATCATCAAATTTCAAATCACATCACAATCATATTAAGCTTCACTTTGTCCTCATATTTCTTGTGTAATTTGTTTGGTTAATGTTTAGGCTACTCAAATCAAATTCATTGAAAAATGAAATATAATGAAGACAGGTCTTATTCTGGAGGTCTGTCTCAGGAAGATGGACGTCAGCAGCACAGGAAACAGACAGCATGATGAAAATCACTGCTGGAACTCCCTGTAGAGTGGACTCCTGTTTTCCCATTATGTTCTATACAGATTCATTGTCTTGTTGAAGGTCAGCTGAATGGAGGCTTGTCAGAGGCCCAACCAAGTCTATGTTTGAGAGACACGCTCATTACTCACAACAACCCCCCTGCCTCCACCCACTGCTGCCAGGTGCTGTTGTCTGCTGATGTGAGAGCATGATGGGAATGATTGCCTCACCTCAGAGCTGAGCTTGTTGGCCTTCACCTTGGCCTTCTCTTTGAGCCGGTAGTCGGCGTTGTAGTGAGCGAAGGCGTACTCGATGAGCGCCGCAAACACAAAGACGTAGCAGATCCAGAAGTAGACGTCCAACGCCTTGATGGCCGACGCTCGGGGCAGCGAGGAGCGGGCACTCACCATCAGCGTGGTCATGGTGAGAACAGTTGTGATACCTGCAGGAAGAACAATGTCAGTCAAGTGCTCATTAACCCAGTGACAATACCTGGAGCAGAGCTGTTCTACTGTGATGTTCAGGGGCCACATTTGCCGACAGCTAAGGTAATCAATGAATATGAAAAGATCAATGAAATTTGTTTTTATTACTTAAGTCAACTTTTGGAAATTTTCTGAAAATCTAACACCCTGTTCAGACCTGGTATCAACATCCTCCCTGGAGGAAGGACTGCCCACTCCTCTATCATCCACTGCCTGTTTATTTGTGTAAGAAGTAGGAAATGAGACCTGGTTAATGGAGACGTATTCTAAATCAGGTGTGAACTAATACTCAGAGCTGATCACTATGATTGATCAAGATGCAGGTTAATAAGAGGTGGCCTGAGAGAGGCTTCATCAACCTGATACCAACCTAATGATACACGAGCGGGGACTGCTGATTGGCTGATCCAGAAGGACACCCAGGACATTGCGACCAATAATATGGACGGCATGTACGACTGGATGATGTAGACACCTCGGTTACGTCTTAGCTGGAAGCGAAGACTGAGTCTCGGGAATCGTCCCGCTGGGAAGAAGAAAACAGACGCCGTGTTTAATCGCTTCACTGACGAAGCTTATTATCCATTAGGAAAATGTCACAGAGAATAATGTGTGTTTTCTCGCTTTTGCCCCCTAGTGGCAAAACATCAAGATGTAAACAGCTCTTATCATCTACTGCACCTCCTGCCTGGCTACATCCACTCCCTCTACGCATCAAATATAAACACAGAAGTGCCTGAAGTTAAAAAACAAAACAAAACTTGTGCTTCAGAAAGAATCTGCAGAGGTTTCCAACACAGGAGGCGAGCCAAGTCCAAAAACTCTAAATAGTACACGATGCATAAAACATTACGAGAACGTGCCAAGGGTTTTAACAGTGAAAAGAAAAAGTATTGGACCTGCAGAAAAACAGGAAAACAAGATGAATGCTCACCTGATTTGAAGTTCATCATCTCTGTGACGAATCGATAGTCCGTGATGGTGAACTGGGAGAGTTCCAGTTTGTCCAGGCCGTGGATGTGTCTCTGACTCTCCGACCAGTGATACACGATGTCCTCCGAGGAGTAACCATCTGCATCGAAATGCCCGTTGGCGTTAGTTGAAAACATTTCAGCAATATATCAAGAAAGCACAAAAGCTTTACTGCTGAAGGACGTGTGGAGGAAACGAGGGTAAACCTCCAACTTACAGCTCTCAAGGTCTAGCATGCACTCCTGCTCATCCATTGGATACTTGGTCAAGTCCATGTCACATGCCACCGTCGAAGTGATGCTAGGAGCAACAGAAAAAGACAAATCCAGTTCATATTCATAGTTAAATCCCCTCACATCTGGTATCACCCCACTGAATCTATTCATGTGTTATTTGTTGAAAGAGCTGTGTTTTGTTTTTTGTTTTTTGTTTTTTAAATCAAAATATCACATAAAATATTGTTTAAAATATGTACTATAATATAGTCTATGGTAAAAAAAAACAAAAAAAAACAGAACATGTAAAGAAATACGAGGTTATGAATCATTTTATTCATCTATTGTGTCATTTCATTAACAAATAAATAAATTGCGGAGGTGGTATCCTGTGATGAGCGGCACGGTGTTGCAGTTGTCAGCCCTGGTGAACACAAAGCAACAAGGTTCAAGGTCCAATGCCCAGGTCTGGGGAATGTGCCTGTGTAGGATCTCTGGCTTCTTCCCACCGTCCAAAGAGTCAAGTAGCTACAGGTCAGGTTGACTGGAGAATTTGTGTGAGTGTGTGAGGTTGTTAGTCTCTTGCCCCACCCTCATAGGCTGTAAGTTGTTCAAGTTGCTCTTTCTTTGTCTTCTCTGTCTTCTCTGTCTCTGTGTCTGGATGTGGTTTCTATTTCTTGTCAGGAGAAGCTGGTGGTACTTGTCACAACAGCTTCAGCCAAGACCACACATGGGATGATGTGTTTTGTAGGCTAACCCAGACGTTGGCATGGCCTTGGTTATTCCTCCTCATCCCTTCTTCCTCCCCTCAAACCCACCTGGTTTGACCTTTGACCTTTACAGACTCCCTGTAAAGAACCTTCAGATAATGGAAAGCTGGATTGGGCACAATACAAATGAAACTGAATTGAGTTAGTCCACACACAGACCAGGAAGGCCACAAAACTGGGACCTGAGGGTTTTGGTCCTCGGGGGGCAGCCGGAGATCAAACAGATGTGTCTCCACTTGTTTTTTTCTTTCTCTCACTCATCTGTCCTTTCCTCTCCCTTTCTCTCTCATTCTTTCTTTAGTTAATACTGACTACTGTTTTCTCTCCTCATCTCACCCCCAAATGTCTTACACAAGAAATCAATCATACACACATTTGTACACAAAAGAAAAATCTAAGCCCAGCATCGTTGCTTTGTTGTGTTTTGTTTGTTTATTCTGTATTCTGCTTTTACCCAGGAGCCACCAGAACAGTGAGCTCCAATTCCAAGTTCACCTGTTTATATTAGCACCTTTTTTATCTTATCTTACTGTAGGCAGCAGCGCCTATGAAACAGCTCCTATGTTTTCTAATGACTTTATATCACACAGACATCAAGTCCTGTGGATATGTGTTGTTGTTTTTAAATGTGACCTGTAGCCTGATCTGTTGAGCACAGTATATTGCTCCTCTATTCTCAGCTGGACCATACATTATGAAGGTGACCAATGAATCTGAGTCTGATTGTGGTTTTAGCTCTTTTCACTTTCAGCCTCAGCACAAGCACATCAGACCATATCACTCCCATAGACGAAGCGGTTTACTCTGGGATTATGTGATGGATTTTAAGAGACTTTGACACATAAAGACAACAAACAAGAGACAAGCTGTGCTCTCTCTTGTATGAGGTTGTTGCATTTAGAATAGAAGCAAAGGCTGAAGATAGCAGCACCCAGATAGACATAGGTCTACTCTGCAGAGGTTTGGAGTCAGACTAATGGAGACCAGGGAGTGTGTTCATACCGACTGCTGTATAGGATGACTCCGTTGGGCTGCAGGCGGATCAGCTTGTTCTCCACGGTCACGTCGTGGAACCAGGCAGATTTGGCGTTGACGATGAACGTGTCAGGAAGCCACAGCTTGTCCACAAAGCGACTGTCCAAGCCCAGAGTCTTGTTGGTGTGATTGTAGGACAGGCGGTCGTCGTGCCAGCTCTGCCGCAGGAACACGGTCATGGTGTATTCCTGCCAGAAAAACATACACACACACAAACATAAAGGCTGAGTCACGGGAACTGGAAAGCAGATATCTCAAGAAAAGTGACTGTTATTTTTTTTCTCAATCCAAACAATTCCAAACTGATCTTTAAGTGTCTAGACACAACTTCAGCCAGTGAAGAATGGATATGTGTCTTGTGTGGCTGACAAAAAAAATCTTTGCTGCACAGGAAGTGTAAGAATCAGCATTTTCAGAGTTTTACCCATAAAGAATGAGGTTATCCTGGTCTCTGTTGTGCAGATTTTATATGTTTTTAAGTGAGTGCAAAACTAAGTCGTTTTAGTTATTGTGATTTAGTGCAAATTAAATATGCTTTATTGCAATTAAGAAAGTCATACAGACAGTAAATAGTAGTAATGAGCATCATACAAAAGGACTATAAAATGAAATTACGTTAATGTACAGTACATTTGCAAGTATAAAACAGATGATATATAGTGTAATGAACATAATCCAAAATAATTTATTTAAAAAGAAATCAGAAATAATCAACTAGATGAAATTGATGTACTATGTCAAAGTGCTGAATAGGGAGAAAGGTTGAATAGTGGAAACAACAACAGTTACTAATTTGGTAGAAAGAAACAGTGTAATACTGTATAAAATAAAATGAAAGAAGCTGGCAGATAAATTGGTGGTAGCCTAATCTGGGGAAAAAAAAATTATACTGAAATGCCAGACCGGAAAATGGCTGATTCTGACACCTGTACTTAACATCTGTATGAAACCTTTATTTGTGGATCATCCCCGATTTACAGCTTTACAGAAGTCACTACACTTTAATTCTGGAGATAAATCAAGAGAAGTGATGAATTGATTTGTTTGGGGTAGAATCAGAGGCACAAACAGAACAGGCACCAACCGTCCCACCAGCTTTGGTTCTTACTGCACAAAAATCCATGAAAGTATCAAATTATCTAACAACTGAGCCAACGTGTCACACATGTTCACACTGAGCACTTTCAAACCCTCAAGTGGGATAAATCAGGATTATGCAAATAGCAAATCTTTGATCTTTGCTGCAGCACAGAAGAGTTTAGGGAGAAAAGAGACATAGAGAGAGACAGACAGACAGAGAGTCAACTTTACCATGTTGGCCTCGGAGATGTGGTCGATGCTGGCCACCTCAATAGCCATGGCCACGTTCACTGGAGGACCTGCAGGTGGAGAAGTCAGAAAAGAAGGCACACCTGCCGCCGCGCCCCCCAACCAACCGCCGCCACACACACACAAACACAAACACACGCATACACCTCCCTGCTCACTTCGCCCATCAGTCCCTCCCATCCTCCCTCCATCATCCATCTGTTTCCCTCCCACGTCTCCTGCGCTCCTACAGCGCACAGAGATTAAGCATTATCCAGTTTAACCATGCTAAGTGGCACATCACACTGTGGGTATTCATAAACAGCACTGGGCTTTCATGGACTCGCACAGGGTGAGCTTCTGCCTGCCTGCACGCACGCACACGCACGCACTTGCACGCACTTGCACATACACGCACATGTTGTACTGTAGCGTCTCCACTTAGTAGTTTGCCATGTGATTAGCATGGAGTGTTCCTCTGTGATTGGATGCTCGAGGGCACAAACTCTCTGATGCAGAACAGAAAGGCTATTTATACTGAACATTAAGGAATCATATATCACCATTCCCCACCAGTCAACGCCATCCCCTAATCATTTCTGCTAAGTGATATTCAACTGACCGTGCAGTGCCTGTGTTAGTTGAGGTGATTTACAGAGGCAGATTTACCGTACACTAAAATACACAATGCCCTCCAGTGACACTGCACACATTAATAACATTTGTTTTACATGCTCTGTTTACAAACGTTGACTATTTATAAAAATGGAAACGCTTGCACTGCACAGTCTTCATCATCAGTCTGCTGCTTTGCTTTGTTTGTTAATTCATTTTGCTTCATAAAACTTTAATGCGACATACATTACACAAATAAAGCCAGATTCACAAATGCGTTGTGTGCCCTGCAAATGCAGAAACGATGCATTTGCAAACAGCATCCACATCATGTATTGCACTCACACCAGCGCTCACTTATACACGCTTTGGCCAGAAGAGCGGGAGAAGAAGGAGGCCATGTTGCTTGTGCTTTGTCAAGTTGTACTAGTTGGTTGAGCTCTCTGGGCCATGGTAGGTGTTTCATTCAAAAATGTATGCCCATGGTCTTTTTTCCCACTGTTTGTTGTTGTTGTTTTGTTGTTCTTTTTCAGATTAGTTTTTTTAAGACATTTACTTTTTATCTACTGTGGTGAAACACAATTGTGAAAAAAAACTGAAAAAACATGTCTGCCAATGTATGAATGTAATGTAGCCTAATGGTTGTAGTAATAATAATTACAATAATAATATAATAATAGTATAATAATAATTTAGCATATACATAACAATAGTGCTAAGTAAAAATAAAGTAAGGTTTTGACCTCACCCTGTAAAAATAATTAATTAAAGTCATTTACTATGACTTCAGTTGAACTGAACCGAATTGAACTAAAATCAACTGATTTGAACTGAAGTGAATCAATGGAAAAAAAATGTTTTCCAAAATACAGTGAGATATCATTAAAATATCTATCCAAATGGTTCAATAAAGGTTTGATAAATGTCCTATCTGAAAGGAAAAGGTTCAATAAATTTCCTATCAGGCTAATATGTTTGGTATAACAGATTGATGATTATGTTTTTTCATTTAAATTATGTATCAAATCCATTGATTGCACTCACATCTGTGAGTGCAAAGTCATATCTGTGAATGCTATTTCATATACAAAACACATTTATGAATCTGTTTATTAATTTTGTGTAATGTAAAAATGTATTTGATGTGTAATGACAGAAATATAAAGCTATGAGATGTGAGTTGAATGAAGGGAATCATCCCAAATAACACACATGATTCCCCAATGGTCATAACAGCCCCTTCCTTCTGTTCAGAGTCACATTATAATGTTACATCAATAGGAATGCAGTGACCACATGATGCTGCATTATGATGATCAGCTTAAGCAGTGTGTTTGTGTGTTTGTGTGTGTGTGATGATAGCAGCGCTCCTGTTCCACATTTTCACCTCTGCTCAGCTGAGTTAAGCTGTGAGATTGAGAAATCTATCGCTGTGGTCATTGGATGTTTCACATCTTGCAGCCATTCTTAGCAAAGTCTCCAGAGCGGTGCGCATTGTTTGCACCGCCCGTCGTCTCCCTCTTGTCCTTGACGGCAGCATCCCCTACCAGCAAAGCCTCTCCTCACCTACATGTTTTCGTTTTTGTGTCCTAACAAACATAAGATTCCCCTCAGCCGAAGAGTAAGAGCAGCTTTACATGATGTAAACACAGGTTTACACTAAAGAACAGAAATAAAGAGTCCTCTTGGGATAATGGAGCTGTAGGATGAGATGTGAACATCCACGTTGCTGTGTATGCCTTGGCTCAGGTTATGCTAAGGATGGCTGTAAATGTGAGGGGGTGAAATGCAACCCAATGCCACGAGCAGTAGATCTCATACTCACCTCCTATCCCAGGGCGAAAATTTCTGGCATAGCCCTTCATTAAATCATCCAGATTAGGTAACCAGGATATTTCAATGTCTGTACCTACATAGTCCCCAATGTCACTCAGCATGGCCCTAAAGGAGACAGACAGCAAAGAAGCAGTCTTCAGCGAGCGTCCAGCCACAGCATGAGTCCACAGGAAAACCTGGCAGAGTCTCAGATACAGTCAGGAACATACAAACATGACAAAACATCTTTAAATACAATACAATATTAGCTGTAAATAAAATGTGTTAACTGAATAAGAAAACATTATGAAAAAAAATATCATAAAAACAAACAAACCTTACCAACAGACAGCCATCTTCTTTAACAATAATGATGTTTTACAAAATTATAATGAATGAAGTCTATCAAAAAAAACAACATACAAATGTAACAGGGTTAATATAATTATATAAAATTGTAATTTTTTAAAATCTTTATCTGGTTTTTATTCATTTATAGGCTAGGCCTACTGCTTAATTACCTGACATTTTCTTTTCTGGGCTGTGTTTTCTTTTGGGGCTCCCTGCCCCTGCATTCCTCCCTGGGTGACCCCACGCCAGTATAAAATGGCAACATTAAGTTGGTTTCTGTCTCTTTTCTTCCTGTCGGTTTATCGAGAGGTGAGCTTTCTTTCTTTCCTGTGTCTGTTAGTGTTTTTATTTTGCCTCCTTTTTATGTTTTTACAGTTCATATTTCGTCTATGTTTTCTTTGTAGGGGTTGGGGAGTCAGAAGCCCGGACGTAAATTGTTTATTGTTTTGTCTCGTCAGGTATGTTTTATATTTACAAATTTACAAAAACGGCTGGGTGGTCTCTTTTCTTCCTGTCAGTTTATCGAGAGGGGTTGGAGAGTCAGAAGCCCGGACGTAAATTGTTAATTGTTTTGTCTCGTCAGAAAATAAAGATAGCCTGTCGAGGAGCACTTGAGGTTCACTGGAATCAACACAACGCAGAGTGACTACATACCAGTTACACGAATACAAGTCAAATGTGTTTAAAATCTGCAACATCTTCCTTTGAAATGTTATCTTATTTTTAAAAATCTTTATGTTTCCTTGAGTCCAAGCTGATTGGTTAAACTGGGCTGATTCCCCCCTCCTTTATGTTTTGAAATGACTGACTTTCGGTGGCACGATGGTACAATAGTTGGTATATTGTCACCTTACAGCAACAAGGTTCAAGTAAGTTCAATCAAGGTCAAAGACTGATGTTGCCATAGTGATAATACGTATGATAATAGTTAAAGTTATAGTGATGTAGTGGTTAGTAGTTACTGCCACTGGTTCAATTTCTGGGCCTGAGAACCAGGATTAACACCAACCTCACCTTCCATTCAACCCTGCACAGATAAGCTCTGTAGCCAGTGGGTGGACGGAAAAATTCCCTGTGTGCCTGTGATCTGATGATAATGTGTTATCAGTAGCATGATTAGCAGCTCATCGTGAATACACCTGTCATTTATTAGGTTTTCGCATGAGAGAGATGCTCAAACAGCAGCTGAGTCCCACCATAGTCTGTATTAACCTTAACAGTCTCACTGGTGAAGGCTGTCAGACGTATAATTTCTCTCCACAGCAGCTTCAGTTCACAGAGCTGAGCCTGAACGTCACGCTGTGAGTCCTCCAGCCTCAAACGCTTCTCCTCTGAATTAAAATAGATTCTCATTAGACAATAAAGCTGTCTCTAATAACTTTTATCCTGATTGAGTTCTCTCACTGCTCTCTGTAGTTTGGGAGGTGACACCACGATTAAAACAGACCTTATGTATTTTTTTCATTCTGTTCAACTCTGAGGAGGCGAATAACATTGAAATTAAAACTTTTCTCTACTATAAAGGGACTCCCTCCACCCCATCTCTGCCTGAGGCCCCCCACCAGCCTCCCCTAGAGCCCCGAGGACCTGCTGTAGGGCCAAGAACCCACACTGAGAGCCGCAGCCCGGGTGTAGGATTTCACAAGAGCAGAGCAGCTCAGAATCCACCAGGTGGCAGCTTTGTCTTCCTGTAAACACTCAGCATGCAGCGTGAACACATGCGCACACACACACACACACACAGTCACACAGCACAGTGTGAAGCTCTGAATGTCAACACAGTTACACACTGTGTCCCTTCAATAACACACTGTCATTCAACACGTACGACTCATTTCAGGTGTAACATACCCCAGTGTTCACAGACCTGACTGACGTGCAGCAGATAAACTGAATAAAAAACGGAGGGTTTTGGTGACATTCAAAGTCACTAAGTGCTGGAGGAGGTGTTGCCAGGGAAACAGGCCACATGGGGGGTGGGAGGGGGTGTAGCGGCTGATCGAAGGTTTTATTATTGACCAGCTATGAAAAGCTCTTTCAGTGACCTTTGAAATCAGAATGACATTTGAGGAAAGTCGACCTCCTAGAAAGCAAAGTAGTACCACAACACACTGCTACAACATCTGTCTCCAACCACAGACACACACACACACTTTGCCATGTCATTAAACATTTCCTGAGTGGATCCATTTCATAGTGGATGTATTTTTAGTCCAACAATCACTGTCACGTCTGAGAATAAATGGGAGCTCTGAGTGAATTCATTAATCACCATGTGACTCCTGGATTTTTTTCTCTAATTGGCACTTTCTAAAATTGGAAATAAAGAGCTTTTCCCTCCAGATATCCGTTAACACACCAAGGTCGGACAGGCCGGGATCACACAGAGAGACAGTGTGTGGAAGTGTCTGCGGGGACAAAAACTTCAGACCTCACTGTGTCCTGTCTAGAGTTCAGATGAATGTTTTTGTCACTTATCTTTACTGATTTTGAAAACTGTGTTGATTTTTATTGAACATTGGATTTCCTCTCTGCACGTGTTGCTCATGTTCACCTCTCTGTGTTCTCTCAGCCCCCTGCAGAGGACAAACATCTGTGTGTTTGTTTCCTTCTACATATCATTTTCATTACTCGTCTCTCCTGAGACCTCGTGAATCTCACATCCTTCTGTTTCTGAGTAAACGTTGGACAGATGGAGGGATAAGAAAGAGGAGGAGAGAGGACAAACAAAATAATTCAAGCCTTCATGTCTTTTTGTGATCATATCAAGTGCAGCACACACTAACAAGTCTGATTAGTTTCATAGGCTGATGCTGCTCATCTGAACATTCAAAGCGTAGATCATAAAACTATGTGTGTGTGTGTGTGTGTGTGTGTGTGTGTGTGTGTGTGTGTGTGTGTGTGTGATGTTAATTTATCTTTTAATGTGTTGTTCCCTACACATTCATCTCCTCCCCACTGTCCCAACATCCATAGAAAAACAAAAGCTACTGCAATAGGACAGAAAGAATTCATTGTTAATGAAATAAGAAATATATTTGTGCTTTAAAAAGGTGTTGCCTATGTGACTCCAAATGTTGTTGGTTTTTACAGTCTTGATAGCAATTAAAATTAATACAAACAATGCTAGGGAATTTCACTTTACATCACTTATCATTCCTCTGCACAATTCATTTCTTTAATAACATATTTTAAATTTTCTTACACATTTATCTCCTTCTCATTGTGCCAACATTCACAGAAAAACAGAGCATGCAGCACGTCAGGAGGGAATGATAAATTGTAACAAATAAATAGGAGAAAATTACATTTTCAAATGTGAATTTGTGACTCCTGCATTATGGGTTTTTGCTGTAGTCTTTGTGTAAATTGAAATACATAGGGGAAAAAATGTTAATTTGTCTTTACATCAGCTGAAAGGTGACTAACTGCTGCTGAATATGTCAGAATGAAAAGCAGAACATGTCAAAAACAACAACTCAACACACAGCATGCTTCTATACAATTTATTACTTTTGTTGAAATATCAAGTGTCCTGTAAACAAAGTACATTCACTATAACTTCATCACTTAGCTGTCAGTCAATTTTAGACGAACAGCAGGAACGTGCAGGAGTTGCCCACATCCATCAAATCCTTTCGCGGCATTATTTATTTCAGTTCCACCTGCAGTCCCTGATGTTTTTTTCATATATCTTTGTTCATATTTTGTTTGTCTTCCTAATACTGCATCAAACATCAAAACAAATTCCTCGTATTTGAAAATCTATCTCATGAACCTATAAGGTTAATTTTAATTTGGGGTAAATTACAAATTATTATGTGGATTCAGACTTCCAAGTTCCAAAACTTCCTGAGCACATTAAATCTCAAAACAACAACAACTGATGAGCCAGTCGGCTCAATTAATATACGCTTGGCGTCTTCTTATCCTGTATGAATAGTGTTAAATTGACTTAAGTCCGAGCCCTGACCATCTGTGTCTCTGTTTCTCGGTGGATGCGTGATACAGAGCTGAACCAGGTTTCTCCTGTTCAGGTCACTGAGAGTCTGTGGTCATTCAAAATCCTAAAGAAACAGCTTCTCCCAATTTAAATAAAGTAACAGTATGTCTTGATCAACAAGAAACACTGCCCATCTCTACAGGACCCAAACCAACACACTCACACTCACAGTGATTGTAGGACGAACTGCAGAACACTCAAAAGTTATTTTCTCATACGGTGTTCACACACCGAAAATTTACAATTAACAGATTATTTAATCTCTTTAGGTATCACAGAACATGAAAGCTCCTGTTTATATATTAACTTATTTTAGAACGTCACTCTGAGGGAATAATTATTGTTTTCCCCAAATGAACTAATTTAATATCATCTTTCTTTCTTTTTTCTAATGACTGTAACTTGGAATTTGAAGTGATCTATAAAAACATTATTATCATTAGGAGTAGTAGAATAAGTATAAGTAGTACTAATAACAGTATAATAAAAATAATTAGCAATCTGATTTAATTAAAAGAATAATGGTAATATCAGTAGGATGTGATTCTAAGAATCAATGGACTGTCGATGATTTTGGGGAGATAGTAGAAAACTGCAGTCAGGGTTGAAGCCTGTTCGGAGATAAACACTCATCATCCTGATTTGGCTCAGTGACATGACATCCTACGCTGGTTCTTTATTTCTTACCTCCACCTATAAAATGTTTTTATTATTTGGATTGTTAACATTCTTTTTTCAATTGTAAGGTCTGACAAGTGCTGAATTGTCTCATGACATGAAACATGAAATCAATTCTTTCATTTCTGGTAGAGAAATACAAATTTATCTATGTATTAAATGTTGGGCTAAGATTTGCCATATATTTATCCGTAAATAATCACTGCCTTCAATCATTGTTCATCAATCATCAAAAGTGTTACAATAATAACTGACTGCATAATAATAATAATAAAAGACTGCAGTTCTTTTGTTATATTAAACATTCATAATAGATTTGTGGTGGCACCATAGTTTTCAGATTTTAAACTGCAGATATGATGGATTAGATGTCGTTATGGACTATTTATTCTATTGTATATGGAAAATACAAATTTATACAAATTATTATGTAAAATGTTGTAAATGAAAGTCATTTGAATACAATGTTTCTCGTCACTGTTTCACGTGTGGTGCATCACCTTGAATGGAGTGGGAGGCTTTTAGTGGGAGCACAGAAGTGTCCCTGCAGCACCTCACCCTGCAGCTTCAGAGCCAGTTCCTGCAGCCGGTGGAACACGATCAAATCACTGTGTTATTGGGGAAATGTGCTCTCTGGACAGTGGGGGGGATTTATCCGCTGACTCAGCCTCTCATGCGGATTAGTCAGGACGACTGTGTCACCTGAGTGCAGGTGTAAGGACGAGTGTGACAGACCAGTAAGGATGGTGAAATTAAATGTTGCGGCATCACGTCCTCTGACATGTGTCTCATGTGTCCAAAAACAAAACGTCTCTCCGCTGGAGACACGACCCTGAATCCCTCTTTCCACCTTGCAAGATAAACAGATGTCCTTCACGGGACCAGTCACTACAATATAATCAAACTGTCATCACTAAACAACTGCAGCTGTCATGTAAAGTCAGATTAACCCACTAAAACCAGAAATGAGCCATGGAAGGCACATGCTCATCTATCCTCCTTCTCTCACTGTGCATATGTACATTTATATTTCAGCCGTTCAGCGTTTTTGTTGGGTTTTTTATTATTATATCTTTGTAGAGAAACCCAGCAACAGCACTCTTGTCATGGTAACTGGCTGACACCACTTCTGTGTGAAACCATGTCCCTGTGCATAATTATTCACAAACATATTCATTAACCGTTAGATAACAACCGATGCGGCACGTTCTTCTTTCTTGACTTTCGAGGCACCGCCGTCTTCACTTACTGTCATAAACTGAAATATCTTCTCTCTACTTCCTGTCAGCTGGTGGTGACCATGCTGACCTGGTCAACCCCTGAGAAGATCCGAAGGTGTGTAGGGAAATGATGCATCTACACATCATGGGAGTCTGTTCTTCGTCAGTGTTGTGATCTGCTGCACAACCCTATTAGCAGCCTCACACCTGAATAAACTGTGGCTATATTAAGACCACAGACTTAACACTTTATGCAGCTGCTTCACAATGAAAGCATGCCACACGTGCACACACACACACACACACACACACACACACACACACACACCTATCTATCTATCTATCTGTCTGTCTGTCTGTCTGTCTGTCTGTCTGTCTGTCTGTCTGTCTGTCTGTCTGTCTGTCTGTCTGTCTGTCTGTCTATCTATCTATCTATCTATCTATCTATCTATCTACACCTTTGGTATCCTGCTAGTTCAGCAGTAAACAAGGTCAATACATGTTACTGTAGAGGCATAGTTGTTATTAGATACGATAATACCACATTTATGCAATTCTTTCCAAACACCATATTCTTTTTTTTTTATTCTTTTCTTTTTTTTAACTAACGCAAGGTCTGTTATACTGACCTTTGAGCTAAACATAATCCAAGCATATTTTATACCCATTGCAGTGAGGCCCTTGAAGGTCTCTGGCCAATGTTTGTCATTGTTTTTGGTTTGTGTGTAATAAAAACTTATATTTGCATTAAGCAGAATATTTGTACATCAGTAAACAATTGAGAAATATCTCATTAAGGTCCAATTGGAAATAAAATGAAATATAAAAATGAATGATTATTTTGCAATTAATTGTGAATAAATATTTTAATAACTCTACTCTTAATCCTTTACTAAAAGTGGTTTGTTTTCAGTGGTGGTGGTGGTTGTCGTGGTGGTGAGCATCGGCCATCGTTGTGTTTACAAGAGCAGCTCTCTGCACAGCTCTATGCCTCAGGGCAGATTGGAGGCTACAGTTATTATCCATCAACACTACTACTGTACACTGCACCTATGCTATTAAAATGCATCTTTCCTTTAGTTTCACAACACTACTCTGAATTTTCCAACCCTGAAAACTGAGACGCTGCTGATCCCGACACCCATGGTCTCTCCTCATTGCATTTTATCAGCCTCGGCTACCAGTGCTGACGTTACAACTGTCTTCCTTTTTGTATTTTATGCTAATCAACTACAGGGTAAACAAACTGCTTCTTGTTTACAATGTGTGTGACTATGTAGTCTACACATTTTCAAGTGTGTCACATGTGTGTTATTCTCATAGACAGGAATTATTTCCACCTCTTGAATCAGATGTTGTTGATTAAAGAATAGCCTAAAGTTTGATTTGTACAACATTTCCTCAGGACTGGTGGGTAAACAGCTCCTAATGATAACATTGTCTGTAATAGCAAAACTTATAAATCGCTTCTTAAAGGATGTAGCTGGACAACACAACCCCAGTTAAAACAGAAGTGCATTTGCTGAGAACTATTCAACCCTGGATTAAATATATTTGTTAAATTTCTGAGACCTCATAGGGCTACACAACTACACCTCCAACATGAACAACCCTCTCATCCTCAGTTGTACTGTTTACAGTACTAAACACACTGGCCAAATACCTACTGTCGTCAACATGGTTGCTATGATAACAGTTAGGCCTATGTCAGGTTCAGAAAAAGACAGTGATTTCAAATTAGAGATTATTGATATTTGGTAACAATACACACGACTGAGGAGACCGGAGAACCTTCTTTTATCAATAATCATCATGTCTTAGGTTCAGGAAAAGATGATGGTGATTTGGGTTAAAATAAATACTTTCTCAACGAGAAATGATCCATCTTTGTTGTCATGGTTACAATTGGTGATGTCACTGGTGATCATTGGTGATCAAGCCTACTGTAGATTTCTTAGTAGCCTACAATTATTGTCAGAAAAATAATCACGCTATTACAAACAGTCAATTGAACACTGCTCCCCGTGTCACATTCATCCATCCACCACAGCCTCCTCCTGACTTCATGATGTAGATGTTTTCTGTTTATTGTAGCTACGTCACTTTGCTCCTTTTTCATCATTATGACCACTAGGTGTCACCTACCAACAAAACGTTACAATAGATCATATCAACCTGCTGCACAGTAGGCTATCTACAGCATCCGGACTGTGTACGTGTACTGTATATTGAAATTACTTCATTATTGCTTATTGTTTCATTGTGTTAATGGTGTTCATCCACCAAGGTTAAAACAACCAATGAGATTCTTTGCCTTGTGAAGGATCCATAACCCATGTGTTGACATGTTCTGCACTCATAACTGGGTTTGAGGTGCTGCTGCTGTCGGGTGCAATACAGTACTCTTTCTTGCTTTCTGTTGTCTGTGTTGCAGTATATTATATTATATTATATTATAGTTAGATGCAGGTCAGGTAAGAGAAGTGAAGTGAAGGGTAAGTGACACTTCAGCTGGCAAGTAAAGCTGTGAAATTCACACCACACCAAAGGTACTGATGCAGAGTCAAAGCTAAGCAACTTTCTTTTAAGAAAATGGATAAATGAGGAGCTAAAAAGAGAACCAGTATAATTCTGTTCTGAGAGGAGGGAGGAGGGGGAGTTTGCAACTCTAAGCCACCAAAGGCAAAACAGCAATGCATGAGTCTATGTGTGTGTGTGTTTGTGTGTGTGTATGGAGGGTCAATAAGCCTCAAAATGTATGCGCAACTATCAACTGAACATGTCACACGCACATGCTATGACGCGTGCATCAAAGCAGCACCTGGCGAGTTATGTAGTTTCCTCATTGACCTATACTGTAATATGTGTTTTTTTGCGAATGCACGCATAAACGCACACATGAAGATAATTGAACATTTTTGTCACGCGCTCACACGCATGTGAAAATGACGTGCACAAACTACGTCACGTGTAGCAAGAAGCACTTTTCGACAAATGTTGTGAACACGCACGCTCGCATTTTTGCAACTGCAAGTTAATTTGCATCGCACGCACCAACACGTAGCCTACATGAACGCCTCACGTACTTGTTCTGTGTTTCATTTTCATCCAGTAGATGGTGCAATCGATTTAATAATAGGCTACAATATACAACAATAATTACATATTTTCACAGTCACAAAGTTAGTGGTCTGCAAACCGTGTATCATTCGTTCTTTCTATTTTTGATTGGCAATCAAAAATCAAAAAATATGACAGTGATGGATTATTTTGTCTTTTAATCTAACAGAAAAAAATGAAGAAAAAAAAGTCTGGTATTTCATATTTGAATTTTAGGCTCTGATCAAAAATACAAAATGGAAAAACGGGTCACAGGATTTAATTTGATTTGGATATTAAAGCCCTGGTACGGAGCTTTAAACTGGATACGCAAAAGTCTGGTTTCCGCTGATGTGTCTCTGTTACCTAGCTACAACAGCAAATGAGCCCATCAAGATATGCTATTTCTAAGTAGGCCTAGTCTAATTCTACACCTCTGATATGCACGCTGCAGATATCTCTTCTTTCTGACGTTTCCAAAACAAATCTACACGCGCCGGCCAGACAAACATCTTCACGACAGTGGGAAATGCAGTCTTCATTCTGGCAAAACACCACCGCTTTTGTCCACAGAGGCTGCCAAAATCAACACTAAATGAAAAGTCTGTAGCCTACAGGGGCTTTAAATTGGTCGGGTTTACGTGACCCGGAAGTTTACCCCTATAAGTCACTCCCAGCCACGCTCCTGGCATAAGAAATATGGCGTTTTCAGCAACATTGGCATCGTTTTCAAAGCAAATATCAGCACATTTTTGGATAAACTACGTGCAAACACGCAGCTTCTTGTTATGCGTGAAATACAATCTGCATGTAAGAATACATGCATGCACTCAGGCAAAATTTATTAAGTTAATCATGCACACACATTGCTGCATGTGTCTCTGCTTATTTTGATATTGATGGAACCCCATAGAGTGTGTGTGTTTGTGTGTGTGCGCGTGTGTGTGTGCTATGAGATAGAGAAAGAAAGAGCTGACACATAATGAGGTGCAAGAAAAAGCCTACACTCTGCATTGTACTCGGAACAAAATAATAATAACAGCAGTGACTGGAGGCAGGAAAATCCAATTACAATAGCTATTACTCCCTCTACTGGTGAACAGCCAAGAGGGACAAAAGGAGAGATTTGCCCAAATTTCTCTCAGAGATTTAACCGCTTCACCCCTTTGCTCTTTTTGTCAGTGGAGGCATATGGGCTGTGGGGAAATTGGAGCTCAGTATAGTTGATGCTGGTTATCCCAGGCTTGTGAAAGCTTATGGAGAAAATCACAAAGGCATTTGGACTGCTTGGAGATGAATACACTATTAAAAACATAAAGTTTTAGTGGCTCTGGTTTGGATGGCCCATGGCTGGCAAAATCATCCGTTATTTTCTGTGTAATTATTAGGTCATGTTTGGGTTAGGTATCACTGTAAAATTATCTTCAGCGGCCCTGGTTTTTGGGTCTGTCTTCAGTCAAAGGGATCAATGTTTTAAAGGGATAGTAGCATTTTTTTTCAGGTAGGCTAAAACCTCTTTTAGGCTGTGAAAATAGGCAGTTTCTTTGGATCCATTCACAACTATGTATGTTGTAAATCTCTGGGCAGGGCTATGGGCTGGCGTTGCCAACGGGAGGAGTGCAGAGAGTCTTCTACTGCAATGAAAGTACTTAAGGGCTATTTGTATATCATACAACCCCACTTTAAAAAAATGTTACTTTCCCTTCAACTATCTGATCATCTTACTCTCACCTCACTTTAGGTCCTTGGCTGATTCAGTTTTAAAGACTAATTTTAGCACAACATGCAGTGAGCAGGAGGCGTTGTAATCCTTGTTCAGTCACATGTCTGTGATGGAAGCTGCTCATCTGACTACAGCAGAACCGGCCCCAAACTCATGAGTAAACAGGGCCCCCTCTACTTCTTCCTCTCCTTCTCCTACCACCTGACCCCCTCCCCTCACTATCCAACAGGCCTGAGGGTGGATGACATTATCCTGCAGATGAACCCACTCTCCTCATCTCTCCTCGGCGATCTCCACAATAAAAAATAAAAAAAACAATCACTTGGTTTTATGCAAATGCGTTATGCAAATAGTGTCATCCGGTCCATCTGCCTGGAGGGAGGTGGGGTGGAGGTGTGGGCATAGCAGAGCAGAGAGTGGGCTTCAGGTTGTGCTCATGGAGCAGTGTTTTTATAGAAACAAATAGAAGATAAATGGGCGTAAATTCAATTCACGTTTGTTCATGTTTAGGCGCATGCTTATTAATACAGCAGATAAAACTGATAGGCTATTGAACGATCAACATTAATAGACTACTTCAAAGAGAGCACTGATTTGGTGATGGGAGAAGTCTGGGCACTATAACGCTTCCCACATGATGTACAGTAGGCTAACCTTGATTCCCACTGGTCCTTTCGCCATCTATGATCACTTTAAGTTAATGCAACATCCAACTTTTCACTCCCCCCCTCAACATGACACCTGCAAGAAGTAAAAATCAAAGAAAGACGAGGCTGATCTTACCTGGTGAAAATGTCCCCTCCGACAAAGAGCAGGGCAAGACTCGACAACAGGAAAGTTGGGACCTCCATTCCACTCGCTTTATGATGAACAACAGTTTTATACAGAAAAAAAATTATTAAAAAAAAAAAAGTTTCCCCGTTTCTCAAAATCGACGACAGAAACCACGGAGTTTTATTTTAGTGCGCTCATCATCTCGTGATCCGGCGCCGCGAAGAAGAAAGTACAGAGAAGCGCTGATAGTACTGAAGACGCTGACGAGGATGATGGTGATGAGGAGGATGATGATGATAGTGATGGTGATGATGATGATGTTGATGACCCCATGATCAGCTGCTCCCCAGGTCCTCCGCGTCCAGGAGGAGCGCACCAGAGGAGAGCGCACCTCTGAGGGGGGAAAGGAGGGGGGAAAAAAACTCCTGGTCCGACCGCTTCACCGATCCACCGCCGCTTCAGCTGCCGCCGCTTGTCCCCCAGCAACAGAGGAGAGAGAGAGAGAGAGAGAGAGAGAGAGAGAGAGAGAGAGAGAGAGAGAGAGAGAGAGAGAGAGAGAGAGAGAGAGAGAGAGAGAGACTCACTAATCTGTCGATCCCTCTGTTGCTTAGCCTCTAAACGTCAGATTCAATCTGGACACGGAAGGCGAGGGAGGGGGAGGTGGGGAGGGTGTGTATCGGGGGGTGTCACGAACACATAAGACTTCATCATATTATGTAATGTTTGAGACATCAGAATAATCTCCATTAGATTAATTAGCGCCTCGGGTAAAGTTTGTGTTTCTCTGTGGTGGAAACAGCAGAGTAACAGTCACACCCACGCTTGGGGGCCAGAGGGGCCCAAAGTGGGTTTGAATTAACCAGAAGTCCTTGAGTTGAGCCAAGGGGACTATCCTGAAGAGCGGAGGTAAAACTAAGCCAACTTGTGGCTGCTTTGGGGACTGCAGCCATGGTTTTGTTGGGTCAGGTTCTCCAAGGTTCTCAACTCATAATTGGGTTAATTTTAGGTCTTTCTGTTATTGTTAAAATTAAGTTAAAAGTGTTAAACATTAATGAAGAAAACACATGAGGTCTAACCAAAAAATATCAATTTCCCATAGGCTACATATCCTACAAAAAAAAACAACAGAATAAAATGCCAATGTGAGGTTTACAGACATTCATCAGAATCAAATCTTAAAATATTGAGTTTATAAGAAGAAGCTAAACCATTTCAGCCTAAATATATTTATTTATTCAATTTCATCTGATTTTGTTGGTGTGAAATAATATTTTTACTGCATCTTTTTTGATCAAACTCTGAATAATAACAAATAAAGACATTTTAGCCTCTCATGTTATTTTTCTGACAGCTTTACACACCACACAAAAGGAGGATCTAGAATTTGTGCATGTAAAAAGTGGACAATTTATGTGGAGTAACAACACAACCCATGTGAGTGTGTAGTAAACCTCCTCTTAGACTAAGTATACACTCTGCTCAGTAATCGGGATAATGGCTGCAGCTTTGGTAAAATTAAATAGTTCCTCCTGGGATTGGGGAACAGCTGACCACCCGGGGGCTTTCGGTCAGGAGACTAATGTGAGAAAATGAGGAAGTGCTTTGAACGGAGATCCACTGTTTGCTCCACCCCAGACTGTTATATAATTTAATTCTGTTCTACTGTAGATCAGACTGTTTCCAACATCCGGGTCCTGTTACTCTGGTGCAGAGGTTATCAACTGAGACTTTCGTTGAGGGACCAAAGATCCTCATCAGGAAAGACTCAGTCTCTATAGGAAGCCAGTGGAGATGAGATCAAATACAATTATAGCTGCTGCGCAGCAATGGGTCGTGTCCGGGCAAATTTTGCACAAGAAACAGGAAGACAGGTTAATAGACCTTGGAATGTTCATTTCTGCACAAACTGGGGATTGAACCCGCAACCTCTGGAACTAAAGACTGTTGTCTATCGCACTGAGCTAATTGTCAAGTGGCAGTGCCATGGTGGCTTCACAAATTAAGTAAACCATTCACTGGCAACGTTTCTGAGGTAAAATTCTGATGTTTGTGTCGAACATCATCTGCTATGAGTCTAAGATTTTGTTCAAAGACTATCTGGTATATTGATGTAATATACTTATCACCCGGACTGGGGATTGAACTCACATCGTCTGGAACCACAAACCAACACTTAACTCACTGAGCTAATTATCTGGAAGTGAGACATGGTGTGTGTCTTCTTAAACAGACTCATAGAGTCAGCGTCCGGGCAGCTGTTGTGGAGGCAGATTTCAGAAAAGGTCAAAATGTCAGAAATTCTAATATCTAAACAAAAAATCTGATAATACATAAATTGCATCTAGACAATGGACATGTTGGTGATTTGTTTTGCTTCATAAGAGAAAAGCTGATGTTTAAAAGTGTCACTCGTGGATTGACTGCAGTTGTTCCCATGAGAGCAGCATTTGGGTTGTGGTGAGCTTTAGACCATGGTCCACTCTGTTTGCTTTTTTAATTTAGAGACTTGCTGTGATGTTACCATGAGGATTCTGGCATTTTTATGTGTCATTGTCGTCGTCACCCATGTTGGGTCTTGAACCCACAACCCATCGCACCACAGCCCAGCGCTCAACTCAGTGAGCTAATTATCTGGTAGGGAGACATGGTGTGTGTCTTCTCAAATACACTCAAGACGTCAGCGCCCGGGCAGCTGTTGTTGAGGCAGATTTAAAAAATAGTCAAAATGTCAGAAATTCTAATATCTAAACAAAAATCTGTTAATACATAAATTGCATCTAGGCAGCATGGAAATGTTGGTGATTTGTTTGTAATTTTAAGTGTTTTGCTTCTCAAGAGAAAATGTGATGTTTAAAAACATCACCTTTACATTGGCTGCAGTTGATCCCATGAGAGCAGAATTCAAAATGTTCTAGAAAATTCAGTTTTTGAGATAAAATTCTGATATTTTCCAAACTTCATCAACCATGACTCTACAATATTCTCAATTTTTTTCAGAAAGATAGAAAATGTATTTAGCAGGAATTTGATGGTATATGTTTACAGTAGTGTTTACAGTCAAACGTTTTCATGCACTGTAGGCTCAATTTTTGCTTAATCAAAAATCCGAGAAACAAGTTTTGTGGAGGACAGTCTGGAGATGCTCTGTAGCAAGTTTGGTGACAATTGAGCAAAAATTGTAGGAGGAGATACATTTTAAAAGTTTTACACTTATTGAAAAAAACAGAGTGATGGACTTCATAATTTGTAATAAGTTTAAGTTGACAAAAGTTTCAGCAGTATCTAGGCTACATTGTGGTGAAGTTTCACAGCTGTAGCATCTACTGTTGGCTTGGTAGGAATTTTTAAAGTTTTTAATTTTAAACGCTTATTGTGCCCCCCCTGGGAGGGGGGCACATGTCCTTGGAGTTGAGTGAATCTGGCATGGGACTGGACCTTTGTGCAAAGTTTGGTGAGTTTTCGCCCATGGGAAGTATGACTTCCTCGGAAGAAGAAGAAGAAGAAGAAGAAGAAGAAGAAGAAGAAGAAGAAGAAGAAGAAGAAGAAGAAGAAGAAGAAGAAGAAGAAGAAGAAGAAGAATATCAGCAAATACAATAGTGTCCTTGGCAGCTGTCGCTGCCCGGACACTAATAAAGTAGCCTATAATAAGAGCAGGCATGACACAGAGGTCACATTTAGGGCTTTATGGCGCCTTGGTGGTCTGTGGAAGTGAAAGAGTGGGACATTGTGTCCAATAAGTGACATGTGTGCGTTTACAGCTCAGTTTGCAGTCATTGCTCGACTTTCCACCATCAAATAAAAGCAGAGAAATGCAGAAAATACACAGCGATACAAGATGAAAGTAATCCCATTAAGCACAGCAGCTACTGAATGTTTTCATCACACAGGAACCACAGTGGTGATACCAATGGAACATAAACCATATGAAATCTGTATTTAGCCCTTACACACACACCATAAATCCATGTATTGTCAGAGTATTAAAAACACTTACAGCATAATAAGCATTAGCAGATGCTACATTTTAAATGTGATTATATGCACAGTAAATGGGTGATGTGTTCTATTAAGAATTACACTTTTATGAAACAGATGACAAAGATTTTGGAGAGAAAAGTCAGTGTCATTGATTAATGGCTCAAAAATGAAAATGTTGAGAATGCTACACATACAGCTATTGCCTCTGATTATTAGATGACGTCATGATATTCCTCTATTGTCACTGATATAACTTCTGTAATAGGCCTATCTGATGGACATGCTTGCTATACTGAACATGGAAAGTTTAAAGTTTAGGTTAATCGCATGAAACTACAGTAAATGCTACAGTAGTTTGCCTCCCCTGTACATTTGCATTATGTTAAATCTGCTAGCAGTGTTTCTATTTAGTCTGTATTTGTAATTTTTTACATATAGCCTATAGATACACCTGCAGTTTGGACCAGATCAGCTGACCAGCCAGCAAAATGTTTATGCATCCATTATAGTTCAACATATTCTCCAGATTAGAGCAGCGGAACACTGCAACAATCTTTAAAAGAAAAGGTATAGTTACGAGCACATCTCACAATCATATGAATCTATGAATTTTCAAGGGATTTATGATATTATATAAGTATTATGCAGGGCCCCAAGGTATTATCTCAGAAAGCATTTTAATCTCCTTTCAGTCTGATTGAATATATAGGATGTAGTTAGAACAGGAAATTTATCTTCCATGCTAAGTTTGTTGGCTTTTATTCAGCCTATGTGTTAATGTATTTATTATTTGCCTTGTTTAGTACTGTATATGCAGTGGCATGCGTATAGTTCAGTGCAAGGTTGCAGTAGCAGTGCACATCATGCCCTGGTTTCTGGTGCCTCACCGGGGAGCAGAGTCAAACCACTGTCTCTCCCTCCCACTGGACCTGCCAGTTAAGCTGCCAAACTACAGTATAGGCCACATGTTGCAACACAGTGAATATGGACTGTGTCAATCAAGCACAAACTATGCTTCTTATTCTGTTCTATTCATCTCATTCTTATGTATTATTTCTCTCTGTGTGTTTGCCTCCTGTTGATATTTTCTTTAGCTGGAATCTCTGCTTCCCTCACGGTTACTTATTTATCTCAGCAACAAAACCTGCCTGCTACTCTACAACACACAAACACACACACAGTCATGGGTTATTCTGTTAAAAAATTATAATAATAATTCTTATAATAAATAAAAAAAATTGTGTGCCAAATAATCAAGTTCAGACACATTTTAATTTCAGATAACAATATTGTTATCAAAGGGAATAGAATAGCTTAAATGCCTTTTTTTGTTAAATTGAGATCATTTAGAAAGCATTGCACAGTCAGACACACACTTCACCAAAATAAAAATGTAATGTGTGTGATAACAATTCAATTATCACATTTTATTTTATTTGCATAAAACAATAAAACAGAAAACTCACTATAGACCACATTAGACCAGGTCCTGATTAAAAACCTCTATGCCTAGACTTCTCAAATCTGGACTAAATTATCCTTACAGAGGCTAAACATTTATTATAACACAGTTTATGATCTGTGAAATCTTTATTCTATTTGTGAACATGCTATAAAGGCAGATTTCACCATTTTCTCATAATAGACCACATTAGACCTGGTCCACGTCAAAAACCACTATGCCTAGACTTCTCAAATCTGACCTAGATTAATCTACAGGCCCTGAAGATTCATTCAGACACAGTTCATGATCTGTGAAACCTTTATTCTACTTGTGAAAATGCAATAAAGGCAGATACAGGTCCTCTTTAGGGAATGTGCCTGGTGGAGGGAGTGATGTACTGGACTTCATGTTGAGGAGATGATTGGGGGTGAGAGGTTCAAGGCTGTCAGGGCAGTTCAAGTTATCAATAGTGAGGGGTCGACTGTTGACTATGGCCATGGCTTCGTACAGTACAGTCCTTAATGAAGCATCATTGGGCCTGCCTTGAGAGAGAGACAGGATAGAGCTCAGAACACTTTTGACAGTCTTTATCTGGCGCTCCCACACGCCCCCCTGAGTGAGGTGCATTCATGATGAAATCACACTGTTTCTGTGACAGGAATGTGCTCAGTCTCTGTGTGTCAAGCTCTTGTAAAGCTGTCTTGAATTCATTCTTGGCACCAACAAAATTGGTGCCCTGATCACACTGAATTTGACGGACTGCACCACGGAGAGCAATGAAACATCGCAAGGCGTCGATGAAGGTGTCCGTGGACATATCCTCTGAGTAGCCTACACTGAATAATGTTCACGGAGCCTCACAAATAACTTCTGTTTTCACCTCTGACATGTTCAGTTAACAACAATTAGTGTCAAGAAGAAACTAATTATGTAAACACACACACACACACACACACACACACACACACACACACACACACACACACACACACACACACACACACACACACACACAACACACACACAATTTATTTATTCAGTCTCCCATGGTGACAGGAAATATTCCTGCATCACAAGATTTCAGTGTTAGGCCTACAGCAGAGAGCTCACTCCTCTCTCCTCCCTCCTCCTCTGAATTCCTCTTCAGTGTTATGAGGAATTGAAAGAACCTTTATTAGGCTATGTGAAATAAAAAGAGAAAAGGGCCCGTTGTGGCAGTGCAATACTGATCAACTAGAAACTGTCTTTTGCCACTGTAGGCTAAATCAGATTCACACACTCTTGCATGCTTGACAAAAGATTCTGCATAACACACTGATTTAGGCTATATCACTCTTTCTGCGCTTGCTGAGATGTTTTCTGCTGCGTGTGACTTCAGTGACATCAGCCCACAGAAACAAACCAGGGATGGTGACAGTAACTGCAAAGCCATCATTCAAAAGGAAACAACAGCTGGTAAAGTCACACTGAAAAAAAAAGTCTCTATATTGTTAGATTATACTAGGCCCTTTAATCAGTGCTGCAACAGCACAGAAGGCTACACACCAGAGTGATTTTACTGGTTTCAGCTCTCTTGTAAGCTCTTACTTGGTAATTTCAGCAGAATCTATGGACCATAGCCCACTGTATTGTGTGGTCATTACGATAAGGTTTCCTGTTTTTCCACAGAAGCTGCTTTCAGCCGAATGTTGTTGTTTGTTTTTTTTAATGTAAAGGGACATTATATGGAACAGATCAAGATAATCAGATATGGAAAGTGGAAACACATAATAGAGTTGAACAAGAATGAAGGAAGAAGGAGGAACATTTAAAACAAAAACATTAGTAAAATGAATTAGGCATATCCTACTAAAAAGTCTATTTGAAAACTTTGTCCTGTATCTGAAATGTTAAGATTCATTAAATTAAATGTAGGCCTATTATCACATTCAGCAATTCAGCTCATAAAACGCATTTTGCTCTTATCTTATCTCTTATCATTTCGCTTAATCTTCAGCCTTCAACTCAATTTTGTCACTGCTATGCTGGGTGCGTGCGATGGTGCGACCTGAGGGTGACGTCAGGGCCACGCCCCTTGCGTCCCGTCTCCTTGGAAACCCTAAACAAAGATGGTTGCTAGAGTATCTTTGCAAATACGGCGGATGAAATTTGCGGTTGGAAAAAAAATATTTTACCAAGAGAAGGGGGGAGTTCACACTACTCTACGCCAGGTAACGTGATACCGTCTAAACGTAGTGTTTTATCTTTCAAAGTTTAGTTGTGTGGCTCCTTCGGTAACGTTAGCTAACTTCACGGTCGCTGAACTCCAGCCAGAAATCTGGTCGTTGAACAGTCTACAAACGCGAATGGTGGAGCAGTTTGTGGTAACCTGCTGTTGATGGATTACATATCCGTCGCATTGAGGTGGTTTCCAGTTTCTCAGCGAGCACGTTGCATGTGGTCATTATTCTCGTAAGGTTTGATTTACAACAAGGTGAAATGGACGAAGAAGAAAGTCCACGTGCTGTGGCGTCAGACAGGTGTGTCTTGCCAGGTGAGTGACAGCCCCTTTTGATAATGCCCTCTGCATCAACACAGACATGCCTGTGGTTTTACCTCGGTTTGGAGAGACTGGGGTAACCCTGTTTAACATGAACCTCAATGTTTCAGATGAAGGTTCAGACCAGGAGCAAGCTCTGCCTCCTGATCTGGAGTGGCTAGAAGAATTGTCTGAGTAGGTATTTTTGCTTTTCTGTGCATTATAAAAATATAAAGGTTAATGTACTGATCTTGTTATCTCCCTCTCACTATGCACTGCAGAACATTACATCACTCTGACTCACCATGTAGCTATAGTCAGTAAAACAGTAAAGCTCAATTTTGTGATAAACCACTCAAACTGATTATGTTTTTAACATTTTTGATCCCCCAGTTCGGTGATATAATTGTGTGAGTGTGTGTACAGTATGTGTGTGTGGGGGGCGGGTACAAAATGCATAGTCAGACTTTGTGCTAAGTAAGCAACCTCTTGTAAAAAATATCTTTGTGCATCTGTCCCAAGAGAGGATGACAGTGATGGTGACCTTGTGGTTGCGGCTGATTATGGTAAGAAGAGGAGTTATGCCGAGACAGCACGGATGTTCAAGCTGAGACGAAACCTGGACCAGCTGGACTGCTTTCACCGACAGAAGGAGCATGACGTGCTGAAAGCCAGGTCTGAATCTGGCAAACAATACAGTTCTAGAGCCACAGAAGCTCCTTAACCTACAGTATATAGACCGGAATGAAGTCTGTACATGTAATAGAAAACTTTGTACTTTTCTTGCAGCACTTATAACAACAAACGACAGCCTTTTTTTTCAGAGGTTGTAGCTTTACCAAGAAAGGAAAACACACATTTTCTTCCAGTCTCCTCAGTTTCTTCAGTATCTTTTTCAGTGTTATTTCACTTCCCCAGGTCTTTCCCTTCTTGCCCTTCTCACACAGAGCCAATCATTTCTGTACCAATTGATTCAGCAATTTGCAGGAAATCATTTCAGCTGAAGAGAGAACATTTCCCATAATGTCCTCTCTCCCCACTTTTCTTCCCTGTTTTTATTTGTCTGCTCTGCGAGCCATTAAGCACCCGATGAACTGTGATGCAGCACCCAGCAAAAACAGCTGTCATTTTCCTTTTAGCACATGGCATCAAAGGTCAGCGTGGAGCTGTTCTGCGCTCTGATCAAACATGAGTTTAATGGAACTGAAGCACACCTGGCTTTTAACCAATCTGCGGCTTTTACTGTGGCATGTGCCATGATTTTCTTTTTATGACTGTCCCCCAACCCAGTCACAGATTGTTGCGTTGCACACCATTAGCAAACAGAACACTAGGCAGTTGAGGTGTGTACTGTATGTGTCCACTGTCCGTTTTCCAATATCTTCTTTAGGCTGCCATAGCATACAGAATTACCATCCTTTTATTGCAATGGCCATAAGGAAATCCATAAACATGCAACTTCAGAGCATGATGCACTTTACCAGCCTTGAAAATATTCCCTCTATTTGATTTGATTTGATCTGGAGTATTTCTCTATATCAACACTGACTTGTCTTGTTTTACCTGGTGTTTTTTTTTGTTTTGTTTTTTTTTCAGAGAAGAACTCAAACTCTGTCGTCAGAATATTCAGAGTTTGGTGGAGCAGAGGGATGATTTGGAGACGGCGATAGAACGACAGATTGCGGAAGACAACAGGTGAGTCCAAAACACGAACTGGTCTCAACTTTATATTCATAAATATATGAGATATTTCTAATTTACATCCTTTGTTCCTCTTATTCTGCAGTGTGGCAGTGTTTCGTCTGCGAGCCCAGCACAAGCATCTGTGTCAAAAGCTGCAGAGTGAAGAGGAGTTGGAAGCTCACATCAACACTGAGCTCAAGCAGCTAGAGTGAGGAGCATGGTTTAATTATGAAGTCTTGTTCTGACAGACATTAGTTTTGCATGAAAACCATGACCCCCTCATTAATTTCAATAGGACCAATGCACTAACACAGCAACAGAGCAAAGACAGAAGGTCGTCTGGCAAAACTGATTAAATGCACTCCAGCGCTGGTCCGGAGTTTTAATAAATTGCTGTTAACTCTCAAAACTATTGTTATCTCTGATTCTTTAACTATAACTTTAGGTGGTTGAAAAAGAATGGTCTGTCTAATAATTTGATCTGCGATAAAAATGTGGCTTTTTAATTTTTTTAATAATATTAGACCATTAAAAACACCAGTATTGTGCAGGACAATTTAGTGTAATCTGTAAAATATGTGAAAAATCCTGTCCCATTGTCTCTTTAGTATGTGTCCTCAGATGCCTCATAAATCATCAAATACTGTAAGGACAACGTGCTGGTTTCCCAGACAGTACAGTACAGATACAGTTGATTGATTAAAAGTGAATTTAAAAATATCAAACTCTCTCTAGTATGTAGCTTCTTACCTCTTTTGAGTCAGATACATTATTTACACCATCTTTATGTCTTTTGCTCCTGTTTCTGTCTACATCAACAACAACACCTGTGTCCGTTTCCTTGCTCCTCAGGCTAGAGCTGAGTGAGGTGGAGGTGGAGATTGGCAGGTACTCCTCGCTTCGGCAGGAGGTGCAGGAGGAGGAGCAGGTCTTCCAGGTCCTGAAGGCCCAGAAGACAGCAGCAAGGCTACAGCAGGAGAGGAAAGCAGGCCAGAACCTGAAGCTCAAGATGCAGCAGCTGAGAGAGTAGGGCAAATTTAAATCCTCTTCTATTGCACTTTTATACCTAGCAAACAGAGTTTCCACTACACAAACAAGTGAAATGCCACTTATAGACACAGTGAATGGTTATTAGTTTTTGATTTTTTGAAGAAGCTGTTGTGGAGAAGCTGTATGTGTTGAGTGACGGGTCGTGTAAATAATGACATGAGTGTCTGTGATTTGTGTTCTTGTAGTAAACAAGCAGCTGTAATGAAGAAAGAGGAGAGTGATAGTCAGAAGAGGACTGAAGAGCGCCAGGCAAATCACAAGAAAGCTGCCAAGTACTTGAAAGAGACCAATAAAAGGTAATCAGCTTTAAAGCCAGCAAACAGAGCTCAGAGTAGAACAAGAGCATGAGGAGTCTCAGAGGACCTGTGGGAAAGTTGACATATGTATGCCACTGATATCTCGCTCACACTGGAAAAATGTGTTAAAAACAGCTGAAATTCATTCAGTGATGATCAAGCTGTAACTGAGCAGTAGCAGACACTTCCTGAAAATCTCTCAGTTATATAGATATCTGTTATGTCCAGTGTCGGGGTGGCCAGGACACAGCTTGAGTAACCAATCTTCTCTAAGGCCCAAGTAGCCATAGATAACTAATTAGTTATTAATTAACTTGTCTGTCTGTATTTACAATTTTCAATAAGAAGAGATGAAACACCAACATAACTGCCCATAGACAAACAAAACCAGAGGAAAAGGTCAAAAAGGTAAAAACAGTTCACCTCAACCAATTCTCAAAATACAACAAGGCCCTTGACATGACTATGACTGTGTTATCTTGGCTACTCATGTTGGTTACAGAGGCCAATTAGCTGTGGCCACCAATCACTGTCTCGTTATGGCACGCAACTGTTACATATACTCAGTGTTGGGAGGGTTACTTTTAAAATGTATTCCCTTACAGATTACTGATTACATGTCCTAAAATGTAATCTGTAATGTATTCCCATTACTCAAGTAAAGTAATGTAATCTAAATACTTTTGGATTACTTTTAAGTTACTTCAAAATAGTCCAGCTGAGCGTACTTATCTGGGACACTGAAAGTATTTAACACTTGCTTTAGAGAAAAATACTGTCTTCAGAGAAAAAGTTATGCAAGTAAACAAAACACAAATGTAGCATGTTTGTCCTGCAACTGATACTATTAAAGAAAAACAGCATCCAAGAGTCAACAGTCTTCAATTTCCCTTACCTTTATTAATTTTCACAGCTCAGAAATTAGGGAATTTAAATTGCAACATGCCTGCTTTAACATGCACGTGTATAACAAAGCAAACACATGCTTTTCAAATTGGATGTGGAGTCCCTCGAAAAAGACACCTTTGGACGGGAGGCAGAGTTTGCACTGCACTGTAATGTTTCGGCCGTCTTGGCCAGGCTTGTAGGCAAAATGTTCTTTGAATTTCCAACCCACAAAAGCATTTTTGTCCCCCTCCTGGGCCTCATGTGTCCCGTCCCCGGTCCCATCCTCTGCCATCTCGGCTCGTGTGGCATGCTCGAGAGTCGCGCATTGATTTGCAGCGTACCTGCAAGTGCCGTAGTGCCACCTTCACCCGCACAGTGCAGCCCGCTGCCCGTGCGGCCGGCGTTCAATGCAGTAAAGTAATCCCTGCAAGTAATCCGTTATTAAAGTAAGTAACTGTAATCAAAATACACCTATTTAAACTGTAACTATAACGGAATACAGTTACTCATAATTTGTAATTTAATTACGTAACGCCGTTACATGTAATCCGTTACTCCCCAACCCTGCATATACTTACCCATGCACGTCATGACACCTTTAATGCTTCAGTGAAAAACATAACAAAAAGCACATTTGGTCACAGTTGTAACACATTTAGACTTTTTAAAGCAAAAATTTAGTAAAGGCACAAGATCATACAGAATTTAGGCTTTTTCTTCTTGTCAGAAATCCATACAAGGACCTACTTAAGTCATCAATGATCAGCAACTTACCAAAGAGCAGTTTTCTATTTATAAAACAGGACACTATTTTTTGATGAACATTTTTTGTGCTCCAAGAAGTAAGAACTGACAGACAGCCTATTAACAGCCAATCACAGGAGGATGTGTCTTCATGTTTTGTTAAGATTGTTCCTTTGTGTCTTTTTATATGTGCTATATTCTTCAGTTCCTCCACTTTCTGATAACTTCTGCATAAATCTGCATATATTTTGTTTCCCAAAATTGTTATTCTGTGATTTTTAATTCAAATAGAGATTTGTCCAAATGTGTTCATTTTGTCACCTGTCTTTCTTCCAACTTCCTGGTCATCACTTTGGGTTCATACCATATATTGTACTTGTAGTTGCAATGTTGCAGAGCTGAGGGATCTGGTTTTAGAGAGAAAGTTATTCTAATTCACCTCAGCCATGTGTAGTTCCTTTGTTTCCAAGCAGTAACAGCCGATTTCCTTTTCTGTCATACTAGTTTAAATTACACCATTACTGATGTTTCTGATTGTTCCCGTTTTGTTCAGGTTACGTCAGCAAGAGGCTGAGAAGGAGCAACAGAACAGGGAGTTACTGGAAAAGAGGATGCAAGCTGTCACATCACTGAAATCTAACATAGCAGCTGCACAAGTAAGAAACATTATGCTGCAGAATAATAACGGTGTTGTTTAAGCTCTGTCTGTTATTAACTTCATCTGTAGCTGTTGTACAAATAGAACACTATAAGATAATTTCTAAGTACATGAATATCCTTTTAAGTATAAACCATACAGTACTTGATGCATTATATACTCAAAGCTTTAGAGATGAAGTGATAAAGCTTATTTAATTAGTACTCAGACATCATAAAGGCAATGTAAGCACATTACGGGTGCACTATGCACACGTGTAAATGCATATTTAAATGTATGTAGAAAACGTGATGTAATTGTAAATGTGGAGATGAGACAGTGCATGTTAAACAATAGCATCACTATAATGTCCTTCTTCCTACAGGAACACTTTATAAACATAATAATAATAATTATCAGTTGAAGTTAGGAAAAGACTTGTTAAATATTGGCTATTGAAACAATAACATGCATTAAGATTGCTTATATCTTGTTGTTAGAGATGCAGTCTATGTTTTATTCACTTTTGAGACAAATCTGATCACAAGCCATCTGATAAGGTTTTTGGTTGTGGATGTTTCCTTGCAAAAAGTGTTTGTAACTCACAACAAAAATAGTCTTTCATTCTGTCACAATTACTGCTTGATAAAATTATAATGAAAATAACTTACTCCTCTTTTTGCTGGGAACCCCCAGGAACCTCCCCAAGAACTCCTGCAGGTCCCTGAACCACTGCTGCAATTTATTTTGATGTTGATGTTTTATACTGTAGATCCCTGCAGGAGTCCCAAAGAAAACTGCATCTGAGCTCAAGGTTTCGTTTATATAAGCTAACAACAGAGATTAAATATTTGTGAAGACAAAATATTTCTCACCCATGACACATGCCTGTGGTCTGTGTAGTTTATACAGTATGAATACCAGTGCCTCTAATCAATCGATCAATCAAATGTTATTTGTATGGTCCTTTCATTCAGGTTGGCACAGTTCAAAGTGCTTCAGGATAAGGTACAAAGAAATAGAACCGATGGAAGCCCAGAATGAGATACAATATGATATTTAAAAGGCAATTCGTAAAATTACTAAACAAAAACATACGGCTATTTATTAAAAATTAAGTGACTAAAGTAACTATCTTGGCAGATGTGGAACTTGAACATGGCAGTGGTCATGATGTTAACTTTACATTGCTAGCTACATTGATCACCTTCAATAAACATTAGACAAAATTTCGTTTTTTGTTTTTTTAATTTTCTTACTGTTATACGTTGTACATTTTTACACTACATGGTACATGGCACATGGTACCCAGATTCTTTCATTCCAACCATAGAGGGACTTAATTCATGTTTCACAGGGGTAAATTCACCTCTGGACTGTCTGCTGTTGACAGTGTGACGTGCTTGTCAGTATGATCTTGCAGTATTAAGGCTAATTTATGCTCAACGTTAAATACGCATACGGACGGAGCCTTTCGTCCATATTCTGTGTTCATTTTGTCCGTTTTTCGACCGTTTTCACAAAGCTTACGGATACGCACCAAACGGAGCAGTACCACCGGAAGCCGTGGGGGCGCTGTCACTACCCGGTACTGAGCTTAGGTCCAGTCTGAGACAGAAGAAGAAGAACGAGGCTGAACGAGAAAAAATAAATTCTCCGTCCTCTAGCCGTGATGAATTTAACGGCCTTATCGACTGCCGCATCACATAACGAGTCTGTTTCTTCTTCTATTTATGATGTACTATCAAGATCTCCTTCGAGGTCGCCATGTTTGGGTTTGTTGCCATAAACTTTTGACTCTGAGCTGCCCCCTGCTGCCAACGATGCCAACGTTAAGGACGCATGAAAGTATGTGGGCAGTGATGGTAACAACGTTTGAAACGGACTGATACAATTACGTCTGTAAGTCGAGCATAAATGAGCCTTTAGTCATTATGCTTATAAGATCCAACCATTCAACAGGTACATTTCATGTTTTAGGAGAAAATATTCTTGTTGCATTGAATACTTGTAGTTCAGATAATCAGTTGCACAAGGCTGCCTGAAGTTGGATATTATTGATATTCTGTTGTCTGTTTAGGAAAGTTTACGGGTCCAACAAAGCAGAGCCAAAGCAAATGCCCAGGAGAAAGAGCAGCGACAGAGACAGATGAGAGAATCCCTGCAGGCCCAAGGCATCAATACAATCAAGCACCTGCACCAACGGGAACATCTAGAGAAGATAAAACAAAACAAAGAGTGCGTCCTCTCCTCTCCTTTCCTCTCCTCTGCTTTCCTTTCCTCTCCACTCCTCTCCCACATACATGTTCTCCACTCCCACTCCATGCAGCAGTGTGTGGGTGTTTTCTCTCGCTGCGCGCTGAGGAATATATGACCCCATTTCAGCATAATGCAGTGCTGTTGATTTGCCCTTCTCAGGGAATTTGAAGAGAGGAGGAAGTCAAACAAGGTGGCGATCGTGGCAAAACTCCTTCAGGAGGAACAGCTGGCGAGGAGCAGAAAGATGCACCAGACGAAGCTGCCTAAACTCCCAGCCACTGACAAGTTACAATCTCTGGGGAGGGCAAGAGAGAAGCTCCTGCACCACCCGGATCCCAGCCCCCCACCTGCAGCAGAGAAGAGAGCAACATTCGTGAGTGGTTCTCAACATCAGAGCTGCCACGCGTGAAATGGCACTGTAAGAAGTTCTGGAGCAAGTACAACCCAATGTGTGTTTCTCCAGCAGTTACGGGAGTTGAGTGACATCAGCAGCTCATCGCTGTCCTCCTCGTCTGACGCAGAGGACCCAGAGGAAACCATGAAGCAGGGGGTGGACCACCAGAGCCTCGCTGACAGCTTGGCTGAGCCTGAGTTCTCAGGGCTGTGGGAACAGAACTATGAGGTGCACTACAATAACAACAACAAGCAAATCCCTGCAAGATGCTAAAATTAAACAGTCATAAATCATGTCTCATTCACAGCAGGTACATCGTTTTTCTACGGATGTGCTCATTGCATATTTTTGAGTGCATGAATTTCCCACCTAAAGCAAGATTTATAAATAATAGAACTCAAAGGCAGTATTTATTTTTATCTGAAATAGCTGCAGAGCAGTTTTATCAGGAACAACAAAGATGATCCAACTGATTTAATCAGATGGTTGAAACTTGGGGGTGCGGTTAAGGTAATCTGGCAAGAGAAGTGGATAAAACATTGTTTCAGTTCCCAGTAGCTGCACCTCCAGCTTGTTAGTGTGTTCCAGTAAACACAGCTGTCAGGTTGCAGATGCAAAGAATGTGAGGGATTATATTACTCCTGTGCTAGAGATTGTTACTAGTTGGTGGGAACATGAACATAGGGGGTGTTGCATCTGTATAATGACGCTACACCTGCTCATGGTGAAGCAGGTAGGAGAGAAGTAGAACTGAAAAATCTCGACAGGCCAGCAAGCAGGTGCTGAGGGAAAGCATTACATTACATATGAAAATGACAGTACTGAGAGAATTAGTCCCTTTTTTTTTACACAAAATTACGAAGTGTTTCACAGAACAAAGAAACCAGATGAAACAGAAGGTCAAGGAACCTCAACACAGTGAAAAAATAGAACAGCATAAGTAAAAATATTTCACGTATCAACATCGTGCAAAAGCATCTGACAGTATGTGAAAGAAGGCAATAAAATAAGTAAAAACAATAATTAGAATGATAATTTAATAACAATGTAAATAAAACAAGTTAAAAAATAACCAGTGGTTGAGACTGAAAAATGCATTTTAAGAAGAGATTTAAAGAACCTGAAAGTTAATTTGAGGTCCAGAGTGTTGGGCCTCTAGTAGTAAACCCTCTTCCAAACTCTCTGCCAATAACGGCGTATTGATAGAGAGAGATCAGTGAGATAATTTCTACTATCGATATACAATCAATCAAACTCCTATCAGTGATCCTTAGTCAGACAACAGTCACAGACCACAGTTCAGATTTTTCTTGAATCTATTGCCTTGTTCAGTGGCCACTGTATGGCAGTTTCATTTAGAGGTTGGAGTGTCTATGGCTCGCTGCCATAGAGGTGAGTTGTCTCTCTGTCTCATCCAGCCTCCTTCACACTTGAAATGTGGGACGACAGGCATCACTTCTCATTGTGCTGGTGCCTTTGAGGCCTGAGAGCGAGATACATCTCCGAGCTCCGAGCCAGCGACAAGTCAAGTGGAAGTGATCTCTCCGAACGTACACATCATACTGATGCTCTCATGAAAGGCTACTTCTCAACACACTAATGGCTACTGCAGTAGATGAGCACAGCAACGTAACAACACTAATAAGATGATTCATTCACTTCAAGTGTTTTACATTAGAGGGAAAAAATAGAGCAGAGGTAAAACAACAAAGTAAAACAGTTTAAGATGTAGATAAATTTAACATTGTTAAACGTCTAAACACACAACTTCATGAGATTATTTTTCATCTTCTTACACTTGATAAGGTACAGTATGGTGCGTGTTTATGTTTGCTTTTACTTGGATGGAGAAAATTACACATTTTTTATTCACACATGAGAAAGAGAAAAAGGTTACCAAAAACATTTTCAATTTGTCAATTTTTAGTTGATTTTCAGGTTGTTAAAAGTTTTGTTTTAGTGAACTTTGCAGTTTCTTCTCTGTGTTTCCAGAAGGTCCTGAATGACAAGACTTCAATGGTGCAGACTGAGGTGAAGCAGGAAGAACCTGCGTCAAACAGTGGAAAGATCATCTCACCTGCCGGAAGAGGCCATGGAAAAGGCTTGACAGTGTCTCCATTCAGCAGCAAACCAAAGGCCATTCTTTTCAAGGTACCACTCCACTGACAGGACTAATGAAGTCATTGAATTATGAGTTGTGTGCCTTTTAAAGCTGGATTTTAAAACTAATGCAATGATATAAAATATTTCAAATGGTCTGTTTTAGGACTTTGATGTGGGGAAAGTGTATAAGAAGAAAGTTGTCCTGACTAACATCAGCTACACCACAAACCACTGCAGGCTTTTGGGGATCTCTTCTGAGCTGAAGGATTTTATCTCCATGAGGTTAGATTTGTACATTTACATTCAGCCACAGCCTGTAAACAGTTAAAGCAGAAGTAAGTGATCCGGTCGTTTTGGCTAATGCTGCATTCCAGGCAGCTTTTTGAAACCGTAAGTTACAGCTTCAAGTCACGATTTACGATTTTGTAGCGTTCCAGGCAACCTGTAACTCGTGTCCTTCCATCCTGTTGCCTGTGAAAGTGCACTATAATGGCCACTCGTAACTTCCAACCCATGAACTCGTACCAGATCGAACTGGTACGACTTCTAAGGTCGGAAAAACACGAGTTACGGGCTGCCTTGAACACACCATAACTTCAGCCTCCGCCCTCGTCATGGATCTATTGGTCCTCGTCCCTACGTCACCACATATCCCTTGGCTGCACACACAGCCCTTCATGTCGTTCTCTCTCCTTATTGGATAATGCTTGTATCCCACAAGGAAAGTTTTCTCCTCGGTTTACAACAGAGCAGAGTGACTGAGAGACCCGTGTTTCGGTCGAAACACTCTATGTAAGTGATTACTGACGGAAAATAGGACTATTTAGGACTTATATTAACAAAAACATTCCGCTGACTTCTGCTTTAAATATATGACAATGTTGTGAAATGCTAAGGTAAATAATTTATGATCATTGGTGCATACAACATGAGTTCCACATCCTACGTGTGTAATATTTAGAATAAAATATTCATGTTATGTTTTTTTATTTTAAGTTCTACACTGTAGCCACCATTGTGACCATGAAGATGAGGCTGTTTCCTGACCCCTTTGGGTCATTATGTGGATAGTTATATGTTCATTTAAATTTATTCCAACTTGACCTTTTTGAGAAAAGGCCTGCAGCCTTAGATGCACAGGGACAACCAAAAATAAATCAAGGCAAAGTCCAACCAAACCAAGTAACCAATGAGAACAAGCCACCACCCTGATCGAGACTACCAAGAAATTGGGCTGGAGGCCTCCAGGAGCACTCAAAAGGAGCATTGTTTGAACTGTCCCTTTAGCGTTATTTCTTCATATTCCATCCGAGTTAAAAATGAATCTATCTGGTATTTATGTTACAGATGTGAAGAGACACACAGATAAAGTACAAAAACATGATACAGCATTGTACACAGTTGTTCCTTTATGGTTTTTCTCTTACTGTACATAAGTTAAGATACCGCACTGTTCTAATGATCTGTTGTAGATATGAAAATGCGTTGTCAAAGAAATATTCTGTTCCTCTATGTGACAACGGTAGAGCTGGACATGTTTACACTGACAAACATTATAGCCCCTACGAAGCCACTGTCGGTTGAATGCCTCAATTATCACATGGAAACATCTGCTGGTGCATGACCACTTTAGGCATGTAATGAAACCACTTCTTGTCATTTTAAAAGACGATGGAGTGGACGTGAAAGCAGAGCTTGTCCTCCCACATATGGACGCCAGCTTAGATCACCACGCTCACAGCTCCTCTTATGAGACTCAGCTCTGTGAGTCAGTATCTCTCTTCTCTCTCTGAGCCTGCCAGCAGCCTACAGGCCGAGTAGAGACGCATTGTTCTCCAGGTCACTCACTGTGTATCACTTTCCCATCAGCTTCCCCCTCCATGACTTGACGTGGTCTCTTCATCTCTCCTCTTTCTGCCTGACTGAGTGAAGAGTCTCCCAGGCTACAGCAGGGTCAGTTGTAAAAACTACCGATGCTGTTCTCGAGCCTTCGTGCTGGACCACTTGTCTGAACATATCACATTCCAGTCTTCTATTCTTAACTCACATGCAGCAAACAAGCCCTTTCCTACCAAAACGGGTGAATGCACACATACTGTATACTGTGCATAATACCCTCTCATTCTCTTGTGTGTCCCCATGTGACTGAAACACTGTCCAATCAGTCACTCTTCAGCTAATTCACTATACATATTTTATTTGTAGTTTCTCATGGTTTAACTCCTGAAAACACAATTCAAAATCACATTATTTCTGATGGTAACAGCAGGTGCCTGTTGTTGTTTTACTACCAGAAATGAATTACTACTTATTTGGTTTCCTTCTGCATGTCTTTGTCTTTTCACTTATTATTCACATAGAGTATCTGTGTAACTTCAAAAAAATACAAAATCAGTTTTATTTACAAATTAAAGGCAAATTCATTACCTAAAAAACACATCCTTACTCTGTTCAGTACATCCATGATAATGGATCTCAAATGGTCTGGTTGAACCCCATGGTGTTCTGATCCACCATGATGATTATTAGTCATGCTATTTGAGGTTTACAGGTATCTGCCAAAACCCAGACATTTCAGTTTCTCTTCAGCTCATGTAATTTGTGAAGTGAAGAATCTGAATACAGCTGATGGTAGAGAATAATTTGATGAGGTCTGAGGCATACAAAATAACTACAACTACTCAAGGTATTTGAAAGACAAGAACGTGTTTGTTTGTTTGTTTTTTCATTGAAATGGTGCAGGATTCTCAGTACTGCCACCACAGGCCAGAGTGTGTAAAAGAAGAATAAATTACAAGTATTGCTGTAGTAGAGCTTTATAGTAAACATCCCAACACCTTTGATTATATATGATATGTCCTGACTTTTTTAGGAAAAAAAGAAAAACCTTTTATAGTATTCATACCCTCTTGTCACATTGTTTTGGCAGTTCATTTATGATTATTTCTTTAAAGCAATTGACAAAAGTCAAAAATCAATCAATACGTTTATTTGTCCCCAAAGGGACGATTAATTTGCAAAAGCAGGAGCACACGAAACAAAATATTAAAAACACATGACACAATGTTATCAGATGAGGGTAATTATCAATTTGATATTATCCTGTAACCACTGGTTATTTCAATACTTCCACATGTTATATTCAGCCACTGAAGCTGCAACAGCATCATTGGCAAACTCGTGAAGGAATGACCTCATCTGGAGTGAGGAAACATGAAATTTGTGTCCACACATGTTGACAAATTCATCTGTCTCCGCCACAGTGCCAGTCACACACAACCTCCTCTTACTATTCCGCGTCTGCTGTGTGTAAAAGCTGCTGGTTGTTCACACTTAAAAAACTGACAATATTGAGATCAGTCGTGACGACTCCAAAGCCTCCATGGCTCGCCCAGCTGAACATCAAACACAGCAGGAGAGAGAAACGTGAACCACAAACACACTGGGCTTTTTCACACCAGCCCATAGTTCCCTGAACGCCCCCTGAATTTCTAAAAATGGCTCCCCCCCTCCCCCCCCCACCTCTCCCCATCCTGTGTAGGTGCACTTGTGCCAGAATGGGCTCTGCTGTATCTATTCACCAGTGGGACAAAAAACAAAAAGCCCGGGCCTGCCAGGCTTGGTGAAAAGCCATTGTATCGAAGCTGTGTTTTTGCAATTAGAGCAATTAGTGTCACTTCCTAGCATGTATTGGAAATGACTGTCTAAGAGGAAGACACCCCTCTGTGATCTGCATGTTCCCGAGATGAGTGGTGAGACAAAACGGGAGACTGTAGCCAAGCGGGTGGTACTCTCCAAAATCTGAGGGTGAAATCACACCTATGTTTCATTTGGGCCAAATCCTGCCCGGAGGAGAGTCAGTGTTTTATTTTGCTTCCTGTCTGTGTGGATCTGAGTAAGACAAGGTTCCTGTGCCTGCTAGATTCTGAGCTTTTGGATCTAGTTTCGTGGCGCAGGCTGCAGTGCAAGTTTCATCCAGTACAGCAAACAGTCAGTTTTGCATTTTGGTAGACCGAGGTGCGCCGAGATGGGTGTGGCGGCGCAGCAGGGGAAGAGGTGTCACAGATTCCACTTAGCGCGGTGAAAGTTTCGCTGCTCCAACCTGGTCGGCTCGACCAGCATTTCCGCCACCACTAATAATAATAAAATAATGATAGAGACAAAACGATATATTGATCGAAAATGGAGCCATTAACAAGTGTGGGTAGCGTAGATTCATCCACATTAACGTGAGACTGTTTTATAACCGAATAGAAACTCCTCGTTGGCCCTTTAAAGTAAAGTAAATAAACAGTTACTTTCTCACTTGAAAATATATTAAAAGTTAATAAAGTGCATAAGGTTCGTGTTAGTGAATTGAAAAAAACTTTTTTCCCTCCATGTCCCCAAGGGCGCCGTTAGAAAACCCATGCTGCACTTAACTCTGCTTGTTTTATTCATATTCTCTGTGAGTCAATCTAAAAAATAATCTAATATGAGTTACATCACTCAAAACCATATTTGGGCTTTAAATCCTGTGACTGAGACATTTATTTCTAATTACATCAATTGTCAAGCGTCTTCACTGTGCCCACAGAAACTATGAGGTCATGGCTTTCAAATGGTTCCTTCACAGACAGTGTTGATGCTTCACAGTAGATTGTGTGTTTTAGCTCTGTTGAACTGAACAATGAACTGTGAATGTTATTGATTCACTGTAGGAGAAGCCAATGGGGAGAAACCAGAATGTATAATAGAACACAGTTACTGTACAGTGCTCTGCGATGGATATACTGTACTGTATGGCCTCATTTGCAGCACTTTATATAGGGCTGTACAGGCTTTTTCGAACACTGCCTCGCATGCATTTAATCCCAAGTGAACTGCTCTATTTTTCCTCATCTCTTCTCATTCCACCTGTGTTGTAGCTGGCAGAGAAGAATGGTACCAATCAGGATGGAAGTTAACCAAGAAAAAAAAATTAAAAGTACAATGTGACATTCATAGTTATCAGCAGAATTACTTGGACCATCATACAGTACATGTCCAGGTCACAGTGGTGAGCTGGACGGCAGCTTCAGTCTGGTTTTCCACCCGACAGCTGCACCAGCAACTTAAAACAACTGGCTTTGACAAAATCGAATTCGCCCATTGCCCAGTGGTGCTGATAACAGTGGTCACAGGCTGTTAATTATGAGTTTTTCAGGGTTTTTTCATTTACAGTGGCCCGATTGGTCTTCTGTGTTTTTGATTTGGAAAGTTATAAGACGTTGAAGGTAGACATTTATATTAAAGCTACATACAGTATAAAGGTACATGTCCATGTAGTGTGATGTAGTGAATTAGGGATGCGTTTCATAATAACATTGTATTTTTACACCTATCATTAGCATGCATCTTGAGTAATCAGATCACAAGTGGACACATGTGATTAGCCCTAAATACATGTGTAATTAGGCACCGAATGTTTGGTAAACCATTTTGAAAAACCACTTGCCAAGGTGGTCTGAGACGCATTTTATCCACAGTGTAAACATTAATGCATCCTGAAGTAGGAAATATGTCATTAATGTTGTACACAAGGCAACAGTTTCTAGTGGTCCAAAGCTGTGTAAACAAATGCCATGTACATGCGCGTAACTGTGCACGTGGTCCTTTTTAGTGGAAGTGAAGTGGGCAGTAATGTAAATCAGGACACAAGCGGTGAGCGGGACACATTTGCAGATGCATGTTGACAGATGTAAACAACAGGCTCTAAAAGTGTTAAAGTGTCAGTCCACAGAGAAGTCTACACAGCTTGTATTCAGACACTGAGCCTTAAAACCAGCTGTCAGGACTTCTGTGACTTTATGATGTCACAACAAATCTATCACGAGCCCTGGCTGCATTTGGTTCATCTACGTGTTTTACCTGAAATTGGTTCTAGTCGTATTGGATCATTCAGAAAACAGACTTCATTTTTAAGAAATAGAGAAATATTTTTTTGGGCGCAGTTGTTGAAACAGTTTCAGCTTCAGCCTTCTTGGGGGCCATTTCTAATGTCGGTGTTTGATGAACATCAGAGAGCCGGCGTTGCTAGGAGACATGCTGTCAGTTTTTCGTAGTATGCTGGGCTAGAGCGCCTCATAACCAAAGAAGAAAAACCATTGTGTTTCTTCTCTTATTTTTTTTATTTTTTACAGAGTTTGAAAGGTTGATGGAAAAAAAAAAACTGGTTTTAACTGGTATGATGCTGTTCCATTTCATTCCATCTTATGCTTCTCTCACCTTGGCACAGAAGATACCTCATTATCTGTGCATGACAAGCACAGCTGCATGATTAATCTTTTTAACAGTGTAAGGAAGATACCAGTAATAAGATACAGTATAAACAAAGGAAAGTTTTGAATCTCTTATATTGTGCAATTGTTGTTGCTTTCTAATTATGCTCATGGTTGTATGTTTCTAACTTCTTGTTTATGTATTGGATTTTGAGAATCCTCTCTGCTTCTCTGGCCGCCTTCCATGTCCGTATTGATTGGGCCTCTTCTTGTGTCTCTGGAAGGGCGTCGTGTTATCCAGATCCTCAGGGCGGCATTAGCATCAGCACAAACATGTGCTGTGAGATACACATGTTGCTTTGAAACAGCTCACAGTACTCGTGTTGCTTAAGGTTCCTCGAAGGGTATACAGCATGTTATAATAAGATTTGGCTGTGAAATAAATACCAGACTGCTGTGTTCCATGCTCCACTGTTTTCATATTGCTTTTTTTTTCCTCTTTTTGTTTTCTGAGCTTGAGCATCAAGTAGATTTTTGTTTGTTACACTCATCTACGACACTCTCAGGAGATCCATCATACATCAGCTTTCGGCATGCAATGAATCACACTCACATCAACACACAAACAACCTTTTACGTTCTTTTCATCATCAGAAACAAATGATGTTTTAGTCTGAGCAATGTTACCTTTCTGTTGTCTGTGACAGTGACACTGTGACTCCCTGTGCTTTGTGTTTCAGCTTTGATCCTCCACGTTCTTTGTCTGCTGGGATGTCCTGTGACATGCAGGTTGTTTTCCAACCGATGGTTAGTTGCATCACTACTCCTATTACACCTACACCTACAGTACACTACATGCTACAGCCAATACATTTTGCACCTGGGTGAAAATCAATTCAGGTATTAACATCTACTGTATACATTAGGAAACTCCTTGTGCTTCCAAAAGCGCTTTGAATTTGCACTGATAAAAGGATTATACAAATTGTTACATTGTCTAATTCAATACACAGGGGCTTTATCACAGCAGTTATTTCCTTTTTTTAAATTATGATGTTATTATGTTGTGGTGTAGTGTTGTTTGTGAGCATACGTATATGTTTCCTTAATTTTATGTGATTTGACTCTACTCTAGTTAACTCTATAAGTGCCAAACACCAGGTACTTTTCTGAACATAACGTGTGAAGACCAACAAAGTTTGAATGGGGGAGAGGTCATGCTGTATGAATAGGTCAAACACAGGCAACTGGGATTTGTTGTTGACTATGATGCGCACCACAAACCACACATCAGGAAGTTCTTCTCCAATGTGACCTGTCTAAGTGGTTCAGGAGAGTCAAAACCTGGGTGTATCCACCCTGGATGCAAATATCATCGGCCTGATGTGTCGGTCGGTTTGATGCCTTTTGAGCATATTAGAAAGTGACATTTGCATTGCATTGTGAGAGAAGGTAATTTGTGTGAACAACTTACAATTACTCCTTATGAGAAAAGTCGCGTGTTTTCTCTGTTTTTGTCCTAGAATCACACTTGTGACGTTGAACCTGCTGTCAAACCTTTATTATGAACAAAATGCCAGGAAAGCCATATAACACTGTGATGAAGCAACGCATTGTTCCCTTATCTGATCCCTGCAGATCAATGAGGACCGGGAAGGAGAGATACAGTTTGCATCAGCAGGAGGTCCCTTCTCTGTGTCAGTCAGATGCACCATAAAGAAGTGTGATGTGAGTAGAGGACACTACTGGACATTACAAATGACTCTGTGTCATTTTCTCATCTCATTCTGTCCGGCCAATAAAGTAGGAAGATTAGGTTGCTTTTGTTTTTATATGCTTTATTTCAGGGTAAAAATCGTATAAGTATATACGTTTCTCCAGAAAAGTTTGAAACTGAGCAGACAATCCTAACATGTTACAATAATACAAAATAGGCACTATGAAAGCAATGAAATGAAGAGAATAAAAATCCCTTAAAATTACAATAAAATGATTTTATCATGGGGTCACATTTAATGAAAGGCCTGACAGGCATAAAAAGGCACTAATCAATTTGATTTGATGATTCTTTCAAAAAAGTTGTGAAACTTGGACTAACTCAATTTACATTTACATTTGTTTATAAGGTCTGACTTTGTTCTCCATTATAAAACCTAATTTGATATGACTATGTTTCAGGGTTAGGGTATCCTGATTATTAACCAAAGCTATTATTGCAGTAATTAGAGGAACAACACAATCCCAATATAACAGTCTATTTACACTCTGTATTTGTATCAATGTATGTAAAACTTACTCATACTGATCATTGCAGATGATAACTGCCACTTTGTATATCCTGTCTCTAGCTGGTGATCGACAGCCAGTTCATCAACTTTGGTTCACACGTGGTCGGCCAGACCATTTCACAGAGTATCACTTTGACCAACAAGGGTGCACTGGCCACCCAATTCAGCCTGGACACCGCTGCAAAGCCGATTCCAGACAGAAGCCATGTCCAGTCAGCATCTCAGGACTCTGCCCACACAAGCCAGGTCAGACCTGTCGATCTGTTTCCCTGATGGAAAAAATTGTACAGTTACAGACTTAACAGCATACAGGGTGACTAGAATGTGTAGTTATTACCAGGTTTGAACATAATCATATGAAGAAACTTTCATAAAATGTAAATAATGCGCATGTGTTGTTGGCTGACAGGAGACGAGCAGTCAAAACGCAATATGTGACAGTGAGAAGAGCTGCGCCACCACGGCCAGCAGAGAAATCCAACCACAGCAAGAAGAGAGTCAGGAGCTCCCCGAGGCTTCGCAGCACCGCAAACCAGATGAAGGTATTAAAACCAATTTACATCCTGATCTGGAGTCCTGTTAATATGAACCTGAACTTGTACCTGCACCTTTAAACCCAGATGAAGGTATTAAAACACAAACTTGTTCCCCACAAAATATGTTTATACAAACTTGTTCCCCACAAAATATGTTTATACAAATCTCATTTGCTCACGCACATATTCCAAGGTCCTTTGGTCATGATGAAGGTTATAATGCCTACAAATACATGTTTGCATTGTTACATGTATTTAGTGCAAGCAATGCAATGAACAAAGTCACGTTTAATTTCCTGTCCTTGCTCCCGGTTAGGCTTTTAGGAAGCAATGCACTTGATACAGCTCTATAAAAAAGGCATAGACATAAACTGATAATTAAAGCAGACTCGATACACTTGTAAAAAAGAACAGTGAGTAAAGCCAGTATAGCTTTAGACTGTGGGTCTTGTTTGATGATATTTTAGAGCTCTCTAACACAAGTGAACCTCTAGTTGTATTTGACATGTATTTATAGGTAACAGTGTTTCCTGAACAGTCACAGACAGAGCGAACAACGATCTCCTCATTGTGTTTGATTTTCCTTATCTTTCTGTTTTTGTTAGGACATTTGAAAGAACTCACTCTCCCTTACACACACACACACACTAAGCAGAGGGTTCACCTTGCTCTCACAACTGGTGACGACGAGGCTTCTTCTCTTTTATGTTCGCTCGGATGTGAAGTCTTCATCGCTGCACTCAGCACTTTCCTCTGCTGATGCTTTGATAAGCCGCTCAGTGTTTTACTTCTGCTCTGCTGCCTTCGGAAAAACTCTGTCGAAGTAGCTCTTTCTACTTTATTACATCTGCCATTGTTAAGAGAGGTTGTTCCAAGCCACCATGCTGCTGATGCTACCGTTTGGACTGAAGCTTACTGTGTCTGACATTTTATGCCTGTGTTTGTTTAGTTTTTTCACAGCTACAACCCACATCAGATTTAGCATCTTTACACAAAACTGTCAGGTGTCTGCTCATCCCTTTCTTATGTTTGATTGTTTACAATCTATCTGACGTGTGCATTCACGCTGCCAACAGGAGGGAGTTTACTGATAATGGTACAGTATGACACCAGCGAAAATGATGAGTCTATGAGTTTACTGTGTGCCTGTGTGTGACAGTGTCGGAGGCTCCAGCTGCGGCTCCACAGGATGTTCCTCAGACTTGTGTGTCCACGGATGCAGAGGTCAAGGTGGAGAGGAGTCCCTCAGACAACAACGACATCGCTCTAGGAAATGTAAGTATTGGAAGATACGTACGTCCCATAGTTACACTGATGCTGTCAGCCATAGTAATGAAATCTGTTTGAGTCCAGCATATGTTAGAAACAGCTGTGTTCTCCCTGTGGTCTGCCTGGGTTCTTTATGGGTTATCCACCTTCTTCCCACTGTCCGAAGACGTGCACACTGGACACTATACCAGGAGGCTAAAACACCCAATGCTAATATAAGCTAACAGTGCATATTTACACAATTATATGAAAATCATGTGATATTGACGTTATAATAATAAACCCCCTTAAGTTCCTTATTTTCAAACACCACTAACAGGTAGCTGTCCTCGCAACATTTTAAGTCAGAAAGCATTTATCTAAAGCCCCATGTCTGTAATTTTTTTTTTTTTTCATTTCTTTTTTTGTCCCCAGAAACACTTATGTTTTCTGCTTTGAGTTTTTGCTGCACATCTGATTAGGTTTTCATAATTTGTGTCTTTGCAAGTGTTTCGTAAGTTGTGCTGTGTTGAGCCCTCAGGGCCACAGTAGTGTTCTCCCTCCTGAGAGCATGAAGCTGAATATTCATATGTACAGATCTGCCAAACTGACATTTAGTGGAAGGCATCAAGTTCATGGATGGGTTTCCTTCCCTTCTCTTTGTTTGTAGTTTTTTGACTCTAGGGATGTTGGTGTACGACTCTGCTCAGTCTGTCTCATCAGAGACACCTGCTCTGTCTCTGATGAGACAGTTGTCTCTGTCTGAAGACACCCATAAGTCTCTGTGTTTTTTGCACTGATGCTGTTTGTGCCCCGTGGTCCATGTGAAGTTGTGGTGTTGTTCAGGGTACATTAGGTCTCTCTAGCAGGGGGCTAATGGTGCGTCGCATCTCCCTCTGTGCTTGTTATGGCCGTGTGCGTCGCATGTGCCTGCATGCCCACGGCTCAATCGTTGTCATTTTGACTGATACTTTCACAATATATGGTTGAAGATGATGGGCCCTAGTTTTGCAGACCGGTCTAACTGAGGGCGCAACCCAGCTTCGCCACACCAACTGGGTGTGTCCAGGCGCGTTTTGCAAGAATCGTGGGTAGCGAAGTCCGGCGCAGACCGGCGCACCCACGCCCCTTGTCCTGCCTCCCAGCGCAAGGAGGGAGGAGACGGGGCGGGAGGGAGACAGGAGGAGGAGAGAAAGGCTGAAGTGGGATTAACACAGCCGATTCGGATCTTCACCAATCAAATGAGCTCCTCTCCTCACCTTTAAGTGAGCCGCGGTGATGTCATTTCCTACTTTGACATGGACGGAGGAGAGGAGGAGACAGCGACGCCACAGGCAGAACCTCTCCTAGGAGGAAACAGCTGTTTTGGTCCGGAGGTCCGAGCTCAGAGTGGCTGAATAATGAGTTTACTAATATCCTTAATCAGGTTTGATCTGATACACTGAGAACCGCTGGCCAGTGTAAAAAAACAACAACTAATAAACTAAGCGACAACCAGCTGCCTGACGTCGCTGGCCCGTTGATAAATTAATAAGTAGCCTAAATAAATAAATAGGCTACATACCGGTAAAACTTAAAATAAAGGCCCGGGCTTTATTTGCTTAAATCTCTCAAATCAACCGGTGTTTAATAAAGTGTTCAACCTCCTTCCTTCTGGGGAAAGAGAGGCTTCACTCCGTGGCGGCAGGCGGCGGAGGAATTACTGTAAATACGGCCAGGGCGGACTCGTCCTCGGTCTCACTGACCACACTTCAGCACCTGTGTTGGCTGGCTCCACCATCCTTTAAAAAAATAATAATAATAATGCAACGTATAGCCTAAATACGCTTATGAGTAATCAGAGAACAGTAGGTTGTTAACGCTACTTTTAATAAGTCATTTACAAGGAGCGAGCCGAGCCAGGCTGACACTGTAGGCTACAGACAGGTGCTGAAGTGCGGATAAGAGGAGTGGACAGACCCCCCGCGGTTAATTGGGACCGACGGCAATTTGAAGTTTTATGGTAAATAAATAACGCGGATCATCACATCTCAACACGGTAGTGACATGCAGTCCCTCAGTCCGCAATCCACAGCTCCAGTGCCAGTTCGTCCCTGCTGTGTTAAATCAGGTGGAGTTTACATTACGCTGCCAACAGCCTTTGATCTGACGTCAGATGTGACGGGACACTCTTTATAAATATAAATTCACATGTTGATTCCATTAGTTGCATTAAATAGCGGTTATTGTGGTTATTTATTGCATCTAAATGCGTCTGGAACAGTGGAAACCTGTCTGTGAGGTTTTGATGACGTGTGTGGACTGTTCGCCGGTCAACCAATCTCCCTCTCCGCCAGCTCCGCTTCGCCCTGCGCTGAAAGCTGACCTGCTTTGAGGTGGTCTGCTTTCGGCTCAGATTCGGCGGGACATTTTCTCACGAAACTTCCACTTCACCAAGCTGAATCTGTGACACCGCCTCCTGCTGCGCCGCCACACCCATATTGGCGGAGCGCGATCTACCAATCTCCCGACTTGACTTTGCGCCTGTCTGCACCAGTCCAAACTTGCATTAGACCGGCTGCGCTTCGCTTCGCTACCTGCGCTGCACCAGGAAACTAGGGCCCAAAGAGTCTTCACTGTTGTTTTTACTACCAATTAAAGGCGCTCATCTGACAAAATTCATCTCCTTGTGCATGGACAGATATGGTTTTGTGCTGTGAAGTAAACTGTCCTGCTGGCTTTGAATCACCATGGGAATTCAAACAGAGAGAGCTCATAAAGCTGAGTGGAAACATGTACTGTAGTGTTCATGGACTGTGCTTACATTAACCCAGGGATCATCTGATGTTCATTACTAAGCTTAACTGGCTGTTTTATAGTGTCTTGTCTCTGAGAACCATAAAATAAGATATTTTACAAATCAAGTGTTTGCTTGCTTGCATGTTTCCTCTCCCTCAGGTGAGGGAGGGAGAGATCGGACCCTTTCAAAGCATCAAACTGGAGGTTGTTTTCACACCAACTGTTCCTGGAGAGGCCAGACTTGACTTCCAAATCAAGTTCTCCGACACATCCAGCAAACCAGTAAGAGTCATCATGTCTGTTATCTTGTGGTCATCATTGACACAGAACAAGATTTTGTTTTTGAATAAAAGCATACTGGTTCAACAGATACCCATCCAGGCGAGGGGCACCGCCGTCAGCATACCTGTGTGGATGGTTCAGCCCAACAGGAATCTGAAGATATGTATGTTTGACCGCCTTTGTCAAGACATTATTGTGATCCAGAGCAGGTGGGTTGCTGAGCCTCCAGTACACAATACATGATGAAGAAATGTTCATAGAGCATCTGCAATGTAAAATGTACAATTGCTGCCTACAGTTACAATACTTAATACAATATATTACAGGTTTCATAAAGTAAAACAAAAAATCATGAAATAAGATGCAAAGTATTTAATCGGAAAACCTTAGTAAAATGATGGAAAACCAACAAGTAAACAAACCCACCAACAGACGTCCTTTGCTTGTTTTGTATGTGACTGCACCAAAAAAAAAGACACTGATACACCAGAGGTATTGAACAGTCGCCCTGCCCCTCGAATTACATTAAACTACTTTTAATGTTTGTTTTTTTCAATCAACTCAGCTCAGCTTAACTTATTCATATAGTCCCTTTCATATGCAGTCCAAAAGGCTTCACACAGTAAGATAAAAAAAAATAAATAAAAAGTTGAATTAAAAAAAAAAGTTCAATGTAAAACACCATAGAATAAACACAGGAGATGGATAAAAAATGGAAGGCTATAATGTCAGATTTAAAAAGTCTTCTTTCTAAACATATTATTTGAGTTAGCTTCCTTGTCTAAAACATAAAACAACTCAAAGTGAGGAAGTGAGATATCATTTTAAATGGCACTGCTGTCTGCAAGGATAGAGAAAGCATTAGCACAGAGACAGAGTCTGCGCTAAAAACTAATATAACATTTTATGTGAACTGCATTAGTTTTCAGGTTGATGTGCTAATTTGAAATATCAGGTACCTGTGGTGTTTCAGGCCAGTTGGTCATGGAACATGAGCTCTCTGCGTGTTATTTTACGGATCCCTTAGTTTCCCATTTCCTAAAAAAATAATGAAAATGTCCTTGTTAGTTTTGGGAAGTATCTTGGACAAGAGTCTGTAATTAGGTGCTCATTATAAAGGAAGCGGAATCTGCCCCCTCAGTGAGTTCTGCCTCATTTGAGTTTCTGAGAGTGAAATACAGTTAAGATGTGTCTGTTTAAAAGAAAACTTTGAATTTTTCATCTTCAGCTACAAGTAAAGTTACTGATTAAAGAAATAAGAAAATTATTAGGAAACTAAGGCCCATAAACCTAAAAGTTTTATCTTTTAAATCAGTGTCACTCACATGATGTGGGTTTTGCCTGAGCTCTGTTTTCATGTACAGTTTGATCAGCTGGTGACACAACCACACACAGTGGTGATACAAAGGAAACAGCACAGTGTACAGCAGTGTCTCACCACAGAACAAGCTGTAGTTTTCACTGGGTAGTTTAAATTTAGACAAGACTGTGTAAATGTACCAGACAGGACAGATTCTGTGCACTGTGCCAACACTGGTGAAAAAGTTTCCGTAAGTTACAAACCCTGTGGCGCCACAACTTTGCAACTGCAAATGCAGCCACATGAGGTTGGGATTGTTTGCATGTCAGTAAACAGAGTCATTATGATAATCACCACATTAATTTACTGTAGGGTGTGTGGTTTGCAAATGGCCTTTTTTAAAATAGCTGCTGTTTTATTGGTGACAGCGTCTTGTCACACAGAAGCTGGAGAATGGTACTGGCACCCAGAATATGAACACAGAGAGAGGGGAAGCAAAAAATAGGGGAGGGAAAAAATACATGTTAATGTCATTAAGTATGATAAACAAAGAGAGATAGCTCAGTGAGTCATGGGAGGTCCCTCCTGCAGTCCAGGCCTGAAACAGTACAAGTCAAGGAAACAAAATCATCTCAAGATTCCAGAAATCGTGAAATTAGAAGCTCTAAAATCTTTATTATCACCACATATTAAAGTGCTCTGTGTGAACCACCACAGAAATGACTACAGTAGTGCATGTCATATTTCCATTTTATTTGTTGTCATGCTGTGAAACATCCTTGGAGTGGAGTTTGGAAAGTAGCGTGGTCTGCTGACGTGGCACGCTGGCTTATCTGCTGAATGCAATACTAAAACCCCCTTACATACTCAGTCTCTGCCAAAGCAGGCATTTCACAGAAAAACAGCTCATGGAAATCCCTTAAAATTGACAAGGCCAGCTTACTTTTCAGCCAGACCAACATAAAACTCCCCGCCTAACTATGCTCAGGACCAGGCATCGTATTGAGATACTCAACAAATGTGCGGATGTGGTATAATAGAGATGTATTAGCTGATAAATGCTCCTAAACAGAGGATGATGAGAGGGAGCAGGCGGTAAGCTCACATCCCCACACAATAGCACAGGACAACAGCAAATCCCTCTTGATTATGGATGTGATACATTATGATGCACAGAGGAGATTAAGAATAACATCTACAGGCGTGTGGTCCACCACCTAGCCAGTCATTGTGTCACATCATGCGGGGGAGGGAGTGCATGTGTGGGGGTTGGGTATTTGTGACAACTGCCATCTGGTGCACTGGCAAAGCAGCACATGTGACAACATGACGATGACAGCATCAGTGTGAACAGCAGCTTTGAAGTTAAAAAGAAAAAAATGCTGAAGCTTGCACCAGCAAACTATGCAATATGTCACTCTGCCTCCAAGACAGTAATTTGAACATAAAATAACTTGGCAGGCTTTTTGGAGGAAACAATAAGAGCTGCTTCTTTCATCATACGATTTGTCACTTTTCCCTTTGAGTAGATGGGCAGATATCCCACAAGTCCTCCGGAGTTAGTGACAGATTCTTAAAGAGAACAGCACACGCATAATTGAATATGTCTCTCTTGTGTGTGAGCCAGTGATTTTGAATATCATTTCTACTAATTGAAAGAATTTTTTCAAGAGGCTTTAAAATGTGCAGTATTTGACTTTACCTCGTGAGCCAACCATTGAAATATTCTGAGCACAGTTGGCTGAGTTTTCCTTTTTGGGAACAGTGTTTTTGTTTTTTTGCATTTCAAACCCTCCTCCACTGGTACCTGCTGAGGAGATGAGCATTCCTGCCCAAACTCAGACCTCAAACAAACACAACCAGCCGCTTCATGAAGCACCGTGTCCTCCATCTCCCTGTTCATTGTATTTCTAATATTCCCACTGCACCTTGGAGTCCAACCCAGGTCCTGGGTTCTTTGGCTTGAGGAACAGAACCATTGATGATAAGAAAAGAAAGGAAAGTGGTCTCCTAGTAGGTTATTTTTGGAATATTTTATTGAGTATAAAGCTGACAGTGCTGCATTGTGGTTGATGGTTGCCCAGAACTCTTGCCACGAAGGCTCTGTATCCCATGAGGCTTTGGAGTAGCAAGGCAGCAAGCAAGCCAGCGCAGCCACCTGGCCCTTTCAAGAAAGGGCAGAGGCTTTGATGTAGCTGTGGGCTCTCACAGTCAAGAATAACTCAACATGAGCAATCTCCCTCAACACTGAAACCATTCCCACTAAACCTCAGTCGTTATCAGTGTGAATATTACAGCGTCAGTCAAAGACTGTGTTATTTGTGCTGTGACACTATTATCATCAAATTATTTTCAGAAGAAGCTGTTTGCGGTATTTCATCTTCTTCAGTTTGAAAAATATCACCCACAGATCTTTTTACTGGCAGTCAACAGAGTGGAAATACAAGAGAGAGAAACATTGGGGGGAAAGAGCTTTGACATGCAGCAGAGGTTCCCCTGCGAGATAAATGTCTGTTCCAGTAAACTGCCTCAGACTACCCAGTAAGGGGAAGCATGCCTCGCTCAGGTTCCAGAGAGTTATTTTATTGGAAATAAATAACAGAAATACAAAGTGTGTGTAGTCACCATCTGGAAGTTAGAGCATCCAGCAGCACATGGATAAGAGAGTAAGATACAGATTTGATAAGTGAAATAATCATCAACACCATGAGTGAGTGTTTCCACCTTGAACCAGTGACAGTCTCATGAACACAGATTCACACAGCCAGGCTTTTATAGCTCACAAACCTGAGGAATCAATGCTGACACCAAATAAAAGATGCTAACTGAGCATTCTTAAAAAATATGCACTAACTGTTCTGAAAAGACACTAACTATATTAACTATTCAAAAAAGATGCCAACTGGGCTAATCGCTTTGATGCACCTGCTAGTCTCTGGTTCTGGTCTCAACAGACTTAAACATGTGGCTGAGTCTCTCTTTTGTTTGCTCCTCTAGCAATCTTGATGCTCTCTGCTCTTTCACCTGAAGCCAACGGGTAGTGGGCGGGGCTAAAGGCCTGATCCAGGTTTCTCAACCAGGAAGTCAGAGCTGATGAGCCTCAGACCAGTGAACAGCAGAGGATTATTACGGAGATTGAAAGCATGTCTAGAGAAATTTTGACAGCCAGGAAACCTAGACCAGTGCATGTGGACACTCAAAGTTTGCACCAATGTTCAATTATCTGCTGCTGCAGTATCATCCACTCCTATGGGACAGCTTCTCAACCTGGTTGCAGTTATTCATTCTCACTCAGTCACAAGAGCATTAGAGAGATCAGCCATGTTGTACAGTAGAGACTGGACTGTCATTAAGCTTTGTGGAGACAGAGGGAGGACGCTGGAGCACACGGTCAGTTGTAAGAGAATTTATTTAGGTGCGGCTGCTGATGTTTCGACAAGGATGTCTTCTTCAGAGCAAACCAGCGTCCTCCCTCTGTCTCCACGATCCACTCGTCTCCAGTCCTGAGATGCACCGGTCTTTTTAGTTCGTCAAGCTGAAGCGCGGAGGATCTCCCCTCTTTTGTCATTAAGCTTTATTTGAATTCAGGAACTTGTTTCCCTGAGTCACACAGAAATCAAATAGTTTGAACTCTAGCTGTAACTCAGAGGGAAGTACAAATGTGACTGTAATGAGAAGGTTACATAATGAGTATCACAGTGTTCTATATCCCAATCCAGCAAATTAAGTGATTTGGCATAAACTCACCTTTAAATGATTTAACATGCCTTCAAAAATAAACTGGTCACAGGCAGCCAGCAAAAAAAGACAAGATCAGCTTAATGCCCCTGTTAATTAAAATGCCTAATTACCCTAAATGATTATGTATCCATGAATATTCCTTCAAGAGTGATTTGAAGGTTATCATTTGGCTGGAATAAAGATAGCACTTAATATCTCCAGAGTGTCCCTGAGAGTCCTTGCCTCGGGGAAGCAACCATCTGTTTGACCTCGTTGATAGCGGGTCATTTCATCTGAGAGGGGGGAATCAGAAAATGAAGGGTCCCTCTGAAGTCTGTTTGGCCACAACTTGCTTATCACTTCCCTTCCTACCTGCCCGCCAAAAGCAGACGCTTGAGAAATGTTTCACACACAGGGAGTTTTAGCCAATGTGTCATTGTTTCGTATAGGTGTGTGAGTGTGGGTTGTTGTTGGATGTGATGGAGAATTCCCAAGGTGAGGAGCCATTTATATCGCAAACCTCAGCTATAACAGGCTCGTAGCCACAGGCACAACCATCTGTTGGAGCTCCTAGAAAATGGGTCACCTGAATGATACGGACTCAGGGTACATCATCACTCCATTCAACGCAGTCTCTGTAGGTGTCACTCAAACTGACGTCTCTTCTCCGTCCTTGAGAGAGAAGGTTTTTCCCTGTGAAGTCCACCAAACAAAGGACCAGAAATACCTTGAAAAAGATATCCTGTTGCTCTTGTTTATGCTGCCAGAAAAAAACTGCACCAAGTTTCAACAGCCAAAGCCCATGATATATTCGACTTCTGAGTCACAGAGCTAAAAGGGAACAGATTTTGCCTGAGGAACGCAAAAACTGTAGGTCATCAAATTACCCTTTGCGAGGAAATGCATTATAGGACGCTCACTGTGAAGAATCCTCAATCTGATTGGCTCAGCTCAGTATCCAACACCTGGAAGAAGGTTAACCCTGATGTAATGCAGAGGAAACCATTTAAGTATTATCTTGTAATAACCGTAACCTTACTTGCATGTACACTTTCTAAATTGATTTGATTTGATGTGATGTGATTTTGCAGATTTCATAGAAATAAATCATTTATAAATGTCCATGGATAAGAGCTGTACATTTGATTTCAATGTAATCAAAAGGAACTGCAGTGTTTTTTTTAGATAAAGGTGTAATGTGGCACACCACTGTTGTGCATTATCAGCACTATAAGTGTTGTGTTACTTGCTACAGAGATGCAAAACAAATCATCTTCTCCAAACATAAAAGAACATGTTGTCTTGTACAAGACCAATTACTGTAACAATTCAGAGTTTTGCAGTATTAAAAGGTCAATAAGTTTGGAGGGAGTGTGTCATTTTAACTTAATAGAAAAATAATCAGTTTGTTAATTGATTGATGATTTCTTGTCCAGGAAGATGTTTGATGGCTATTTGATCACTTTACACTTTCACTTTATTACAGAGCCAGCACAGCCCTGAAGGTGACCTTTGATGTCTGCCCAGAGATGAGGAAGCACATGCAGATCTTACCAAAGACCGGCGTCATCCAGGCCCAATCAGAGTTTAAAGCCCAACTGAAGTTCCTGCCGAGGTGAGAAAGGACACACAGAGGGTGCAGTTATAATGGAATCACTGAAGCATTGATAATCTTATTTTGGACTGTAAGCTTGTTAAGATTCTATCAACCTACTCTGAACGTGCAAACTGTGTCACTCCAAAGGAGACATGGTTCCCATCCGAACACTGTAGTTTTCCAGTTGGATGAAAACTGATATGGACATGGACAAAATCTGGTTCTGTAGGGGCTCATTAACAGCACACAGCCAAACAATACACTTTTACACAGCTTTAAAAGATCACTCTGGGCTATTACACCTCATATTTGTTTAGTATTTAACCATCATTTCTGTCAGTAGTAATAACATTGTACAGGTAATTGTTCTGACCTGGGTGGAACTACAGATTTAGTTACCTTTTTTAGCCACTAGGTGGTGCTAGCTTTTTGGGGGCCCCATGTTATGCCTGTAGTTTTATGTCGGCGGCCATCTTGAATTTTCTGTTTATGAGCACATTGTGGACCTGAGCTACAGGACTGTCAACATCCACTTCTTGGGGCATAAATCGAGGCATTGTCTGTGAGTAACTCTGAATAAGGCGCTCATAATTATGGAAATGTTTATTGTTTCATGCTGATGTCAATTAATGTTCAATAAAACAACTCTTAGGTCATTGCTTCTTAGCTGCTCGTAGCTAGTTGTGTTAGCCAGCTGTTAGCCATATGTGCTAGTTGTGTTTGCTAGCTCTGTTAGCTAAATTCGCTAATATTATGTGGCTATTCAAGCTGTGTAAGTCTGTACATGGAAAATAATTGTTTGTTTTGGTTTATTCTTATTTTCAGTTTTACTATTCTCATGCTGTCACAATCTGTGGTGAAGAATAAAATCCTCAGATCAACACGTGAGATGAGTCATCTGTCTGCCTAAGTTTTAGAAGGGGACTCTTAGATGAGGGCAGAACAGTAAAAAGACAACGATACGGTGGATTCAATTCAGTTCGCTCAACTCCAACTATCAAAGATGTCGGCTGAGAAGGAAAAAACGTCAGCTGAGAAAGAAGAAGATTGCGAAACAGGATCAGAGTGCTCGAAATCCTCAAAATCATCGAAATCTTCAAAAACTTCGAAATCTTCGAAATCGTCAAAATCTTCAAAGACATCTAAACACTCTATTAGATCTGCTGCCAGCATAGTTGCAATAGAGGCACGCGCCAGAGCCGAAGCAGCATGTGCCAGAGCATACTATGCACAAAAGGAAATTCAAGTGAAAGTAAAGATGGCTGAGCTGAAGGTTGAGGAGACACGGCTCGACGCCACACTGGAAGCCATGAAGCAGGAGAAAGAGGCTAAGGCTGCTGTAGCCGAAGCTACCGTCCTTGAAGCAGTCATGGATTCGGAAATCCCCAAGGAGTTAACGGGGCTTGGTGACATTGACGGAGGCTCAGTGCACACAAACGCTGAGAGAACTGAGAAGTACGTTCAGGAGCAGCGTGCCTGCACTTACAACCTCCAGCCGCCAGACAACCCACAGTTGGATACTGGGTTCGAATTCGCTCCTCCAAACGCTGTAAACTTCACGCCAAGTGATGACTTACCTCCACGTGACGAACCTGCTCGTAAGCAACGTGAGAGGCCGCCTTCATCACGTAAACCCTCTACTTCTGTTGAAGCAGCTTCTTCATGGAGACACTCGCTGGATCATTTCAGGCCAAAAAGAGAGAGTGATTGGACTACGCAACAGTCGGCTCCCGAGTCTAAGAGTTATGGGTTACCTAGAGAAAACATACAGGATAACAACCAGTCATCACGGGGAAGATCACAGGGGCCCGATGACCCCAGTCACAACATATCAGACTTAGCAAAATTCCTAGCTCGGCGTGACCTACTTACAGCCGGTCTCACAAAATTCAATGACAAACCTGAAAGTTACTGGGCCTGGAAGTCCACCTTCTCCAACGCTACGGAAGACCTTGACCTGAAGGCCAGTGAGGAACTAGATCTCCTGATCAAGTGGCTAGGACCGGAATCTGCCGAGCATGCGAAGAGAGTGAGGTCAGTCAACATCAGACATCCTGCAGTGGCCCTCAAAATGGTCTGGGAAAGGTTAGAGGAGTGCTACGGTTCTCCAGAGGCGATGGAATCAGCTCTCTTCAACAAACTCGAACGTTTCCCCAGGGTTTCTAATAGAGACAATCAACGACTGCGAGAGTTAGGTGATCTTCTCCTAGAAGTGGAAGCCGCCAAGGAGGAGGGTTACTTACCAGCTCTAGCCTACCTCGACACCGCACGGGGCATTAACCCAATTTTGGAGAAACTCCCCAGCAGTCTTCAAGAGAAATGGATGGTGCTTGGCACAAAATATAAACAGCAATATCATGTCAGCTTCCCACCTTTTCATGTCTTCTCCCGTTTCGTCCGTGAAGAAGCAAGGATGAGAAATGACCCAAGCTTCATTGCTCCTACTCCCAGCAGCTGGTCACCTAAGGGAGAGAAATTCTCCATGAGAACATCAAGAACTCCTATTACGGTGCATAAAACAGAAGTGGACAATATTCAACATGAGCAAGAGGTCAAAGGATTGGATAACACTAACAAGCAGTGTCCAATACATAAAAAACCACACCCCCTGCACAGGTGTAGAGCCTTCAGAGAGAAGCCTCTGGAGGAGCGCAAGACATTCCTGAGGGAAAACGGAATATGTTTTCGCTGCTGTTCCTCAACCTCTCACCAAGCGAAGGACTGCAAGGCTGTCATTAAGTGCTCTGAGTGCAACAGTGTTAAGCATATTGCAGCCCTCCATATCGGCCCGGCACCGTGGTCTGTCAAACGTGTCGTTAGCCCCTCCGAACAGCATGGCGGGGAGGAAGAGCTTTCCTCTTCCTCAGTCACCACATCAACTTGCACAGAGGTCTGTGGAGATGGCACTACGGGGAAATCTTGTGCCAAAATCTGCCTCGTCTCTGTGTATCCTGAAGGCCAGCCAGAAAAGAAGACGAGAGCATACGCCATTCTAGACGACCAGAGTAATAGGTCTTTGGCCAGGTCAGCCTTCTTCGAGATGTTCGGCATAGACAACGATGCTGCCCCTTACACCCTCAGGACGTGTGCAGGAGTGTCGGAGACTACAGGTCGAAGGGCTAAAGGTTTCATTGTGGAATCCGCCGATGAAACGACCAGTCTAGCTCTCCCTACACTCATTGAGTGTGATCAGCTACCTGATAATAGGGCGGAGATCCCCACCCCTTCGGTCGTGAAGTATCATCCGCACCTGAAGAGCTTAGCCTCCAAAATACCATCTCTCGACCCCAAGGCCAAAATCTTGCTCCTTTTAGGAAGGGACATCATTCAAGCACATAAAGTCCTGGAGCAACGTAACGGTCCGGCTCGTGCCCCCTTCGCGCAAAGATTGGCCCTTGGCTGGGTGATAATCGGAGATGTCTGCATAAATGGTGCGCACCAACCTTCACCTGTGAACGCATTCAGAACCTACATACTTGAGAACGGACGCTCAAGTTTGTTGAGCCCTTGCCTCAACAAGATCGAGGTCAAGGAGAACATCAGCCACACCTCCCGGCTTCCTAATCCTCCTACCTCAAACTCGGAACGGCAATCCTGGGGAAGTGGTTTAACGGGTCTCATGAGCGAATCTGTTTTCCACCACACAAAGGATGACGACAAAACAGCTCCTTCCATGGAAGACCTCGCATTCCTGAGGATTATGGAAGAGGAGATTCAGCAGGACGAATCGAACAGCTGGGTTGCCCCACTGCCGTTTCGCAGTCCACGTCAGCGCCTCCCTAATAACCGCGAACAGGCAAGCCACCGTCTCATCACACTGACTCGTTCGCTTAGGAAACATCCAGAGAGGAAGGAGCACTTCATCGATTTCATGAACAAGCTTTTCGAAAATGGACACGCTGAAGTGGCTCCACCCTTGGAATCTGATGGGGAGTGCTGGTACCTACCTTTCTTTGGGGTGTATCATCCCCAGAAACCCCAACAGATAAGAGTGGTATTCGACTCGAGCGCTAAACACCGCGGTGTGTCCTTGAACGATGTTCTCCTCACCGGCCCGAACATGAACAACACCCTGCTTGGAGTGTTGCTGCGGTTTAGGAGGGAGCCAGTAGCCGTGACAACCGACATACAGCAGATGTTCCATTGCTTTGTGGTGCGTGAAGATCATCGGAACTTCCTGCGGTTCCTCTGGTACCACAATAACGACCTCGATGGTGACATTGTGGAATACAGGATGTGCGTTCACGTCTTTGGCAATAGCCCATCGCCATCCGTGGCTATATATGGGCTCAGGCGAGCGGCTATGGAGGGAGAGGAAGACTACGGATCCGAGGCACGACTGTTTGTGGAGAGGAACTTTTACGTCGACGATGGTCTCGTGTCGCTTCCCACTGAGGGGGAAGCTATCACTCTTCTCAAAAACGCACAAGACATGCTAGCCCTGTCCAACTTGCGGCTTCATAAATTCCTCTCAAACAGGGTCAACGTCATGAGGGCGTTCCCTCCAGAAGACCTGGCAAAGGGGTTAAAAGACCTGGATCTCGACGCAGACCTCCCTCCCATGCAGAGAAGCTTGGGGGTGAGCTGGGACATTTCCGAAGACGTGTTCACTTTCAAAGTGTCAGAGGCTGAAAAACCTTACACAAGGCGCGGGGTCCTGTCAACCGTGAACAGCCTGTTTGACCCGCTCGGGTTCGCCGCCCCAGTAAGCATCCAGGGAAGGTCTTTACTCAGGGAGCTCATCTCAGAGACCTGCGACTGGGACGACCCTCTTCCGGAGGAGAAGTATAGAGAATGGAAGGCGTGGAAAGACTCACTAAAGGAGCTCGAACAGGTCAAGATACCACGCCAATACACCTCTGCCTCTCTCAGTCAGGCTCAGAGTAAGGAGTTGTGCGTTTTCTGCGATGCATCTACTACTGCTATTGCTGCTGTAGCCTACTTGCGGACAACTGATGTGAGCAACAACACAGACGTCGGCTTCGTACTAGGCAAGGCGAAGCTCGCCCCTCGCCCCGAAACAACCGTCCCAAGGCTTGAGCTGTGCGCGGCCGTTTTGGCCGTAGAAATAGCAGACACAATAGTGGATGAGATGGACACGGTGTTTGATGCAGTGACGTTCTATTCTGATAGCAAAGTAGTCTTGGGGTACATTCACAATGAATCCAGACGATTTTATGTGTACGTGAACAACAGGGTGCAACGCATCAGGAGGTCAACCACCCCAGAGCAGTGGAAGTATGTCTCCACTAGTGAAAACCCAGCCGACCATGCGTCGCGATCAGTCCCGGCTGGTAGTCTGACTCGCACTACGTGGCTGTCTGGTCCAGCATTCCTGTTGGAGCCAGCTGAACGTGAAACTTCTCCCACTTCCTTTGTCTTGGTGGACCCAAGCTCCGATGTTGACGTCCGCCCGCAGATCACATGTCATGCCACCAGCGTCGCCACCGACGTATTGGACCCCAAGCGTTTTGAAAGGTTCTCCACTTGGAGGTCGCTAAGGCGCGCAGTTGCAAGACTGGCTCATGTCGCCAACTCCTTCAAACGAGGCAGCAGCTGCAAGGGTTGGCACATCCATGGAAGCCCCTGTTCTGAGGAAGACTTAGATCAAGCGAGAACCATTGTTGTACGTGCTGTGCAGCAAGATGCCTTCAAAGAGACATTTGAATGTATCAGGGAGGGAACCGACATTCCAAAGCGAATCCCACTCTACGGCCTATGTCCCTACATTGATGCTTCAGGGCTCCTCAGGATTGGAGGACGCTTGTCCCAAGCAAACCTAGACAAGGACGCAATCAGCCCTTTGATCCTTCCCAGACAGAGTCACGTCACTACTCTGCTCATCAGGCATTATCACGAGCAGGTCCAGCACCAGGGGCGTCATATCACCGAGGGTGCTTTGAGAGCAGCGGGTCTGTGGATCATTGGTGGGAAACGACGCATCTCCAGCATCCTTCATCACTGCGTCACGTGTCGGAGGCTGCGGAGAAAAATAGAGACTCAGAAGATGTCCGACCTACCAGGCGACCGCCTCAGTTCAGACCCACCTTTCTCGTTCGTAGGTTTGGATGTCTTTGGTCCGTGGACTGTGGTGGCAAGGCGCACCAGGGGAGGATTGGCAAGCAGCAAACGATGGGCAGTGCTTTTTACATGTATGAGCATCAGGGCCATACATATTGAAGTCATCGAGTCGATGGACTCCTCCTGCTTCATAAATGCTCTGCGACGGTTCTTCTCGATCAGAGGACCTGCCAAACAGATAAGGTCCGATTGTGGGACAAATTTTGTGGGGGCCTGCAGTGAGCTGCAGATGGAGTCGATGAACAGTGACAAGGGGGTGCAGGAATATCTGAGCGACAATGGGTGTAAGTGGATCTTCAACCCGCCACACTCGTCGCATATGGGAGGCAGCTGGGAGCGACTCATAGGTCTCACAAGGCGCATCCTGGACTCCATGATGTTAAAGGTCGGCCCGGCTAAACTCACCCACGAGGTCTTGACCACGTTCATGGCCGAAGTCTCGGCTATCGTGAACGCTCGCCCATTGGTTCCTGTATCCACAGATCCAGATTCCCCCTTCATCCTAACACCAGCAACCCTTCTCACGCAGAAGATCGGTGCACTTCCTCCTCCCCAAGGCCAGTTTGATGAGAAGGATCTATACAGTAAGCAGTGGAGACAGGTGCAAAGTCTCGCTGACACTTTTTGGCATCGCTGGAGGACAGAGTATCTACCTACCTTGCAGAGACGCAGGAAATGGTTAAAGGAAGAGCGCAACCTTTGCGAGGGCGATGTCGTACTTCTGAAGGACCACCAAGCTAAAAGGAACGACTGGCCCATGGGTGTCATCGTCAAGACATTCCCCAGCGCAGACGGTAAGGTCAGGAAGGTGGAGATCAAGACGACCAAGGACGGTTCATGCAAGACCTTCCTACGCCCCGTCTCAGAGACTGTCTTACTCCTCTCCACCGACGCCGAGTAGGCTTTATGTTTTAGTTCTTTGTTCCATTCTGTTGTTAATGGTGGCGTCTTCCAGACACCAGGCGGGGAGTGTTCTGACCTGGGTGGAACTACAGATTTAGTTACCTTTTTTAGCCACTAGGTGGTGCTAGCTTTTTGGGGGCCCCATGTTATGCCTGTAGTTTTATGTCGGCGGCCATCTTGAATTTTCTGTTTATGAGCACATTGTGGACCTGAGCTACAGGACTGTCAACATCCACTTCTTGGGGCATAAATCGAGGCATTGTCTGTGAGTAACTCTGAATAAGGCGCTCATAATTATGGAAATGTTTATTGTTTCATGCTGATGTCAATTAATGTTCAATAAAACAACTCTTAGGTCATTGCTTCTTAGCTGCTCGTAGCTAGTTGTGTTAGCCAGCTGTTAGCCATATGTGCTAGTTGTGTTTGCTAGCTCTGTTAGCTAAATTCGCTAATATTATGTGGCTATTCAAGCTGTGTAAGTCTGTACATGGAAAATAATTGTTTGTTTTGGTTTATTCTTATTTTCAGTTTTACTATTCTCATGCTGTCACAATCTGTGGTGAAGAATAAAATCCTCAGATCAACACGTGAGATGAGTCATCTGTCTGCCTAAGTTTTAGAAGGGGACTCTTAGATGAGGGCAGAACAGTAATAGCTGAGGTCTCGGCACGGCAATGTCAACAAAATAGTGTGTAAATAAACCATTTATCCACACAGTTGGCAACAATCAATCTGCATTCCCCTCCCTAGTGAGTGAACCCCCTCTTGTGAACAAGAACTCAAATAAAGTAGAGCAAATGTTAGCTGTCTAATTATAGGAGCTTAATAAGTTGTGCACAGCACACAAAGAAAATAATTTTTTGTGGCTCCTCTAATATTTTTAGGCTATTTCCGGATAAATCAAACTGTAATATTTTATACAACAACTTCTTGATTCAGTTATGACATTGGCCTTGCCAAAGTAGGATTTTAGGGTTCCAATTAGGGAGTAAAAAAATTCCAACAACTGATTAATCAGCTGATATTCCTGATATAAACACTTTTTTTTTTTTAAATCCCTCAAATGGCATTCACTTGGGACAAATATCTACTTGTAACTTGTTACAGGCAGAATGGAGGCTCTTTGCCTTCCATCTAGCGTCTCTTGGTCAAAAATCAACCTTGCAAGATCAGTGCCTCCATCCCAACACAAATGCACCCCATAACCCATAATCACTTGTTCATGACAGATAAGTTTACACAATTGTACACATTGTAACATTGCAAATGTTATTCACCACTCCATGGATTACTTTCTCTCCGCTTCATTAAAAACAAATGCACATGGCTGTGAGGAGGGTTGGCAAAACAGCGGAAAAGTGACTGGACTTGCATAGTTCCCCTTTAATGTTCCAACAAATAACTTTTTTATTTCTGAAAAGGGCCTCTGTGCAGCACTGCAGTAAATTACAGTATTGGGAAATGTAAACAGAACAAATACAAATAACTAAAAAAAATAGAGGTCTATAGTGAATTACTACACAATTTCACAAGCTCCCATCAGTCCCACAGAGCTGTGTTTAGATTTTTCTCTAGTGGATCAACCAATGTAAGGGCATTAGATCTAAATTAAACCCAGACAGTTCATCTGCAAAGTGTTAAGGCACAAAAAAGACTCTAACCCATCTACCAGTGTACATTATGTGTGAGACTCTGATCAGATCAGAAGATTCAACATCGTGTCCCTAACCCTAACCAACCTACTTGCCGTAGCCAGCAAGCAAATCTGTGCACAGAACCCTAAAGGGCTAACGTGTGACTACTCTGTGAGAAATGAGAAACTAACAGTTCACAGTTTAATGAAGAAAAAGGAGATTATCAGCTAGATAACCTATATCCCAAAGTGCTGATATGATAGCTTCCCATTTTGATAAGAGTTAGTCACCAGCCGGCCGCTATAGAGAGGAGCTGCTCCAACACACCTGCACTCTGAGCAGAAGGGCCACAAAGGCTGCTCATAATGGTTTCTAATGACTTTGAAGGACATGGTAATTCTTTCCACACCGATCTGGGCTCTATATTTAGATGGAAAGGCAGGAGTTGAACTGCAGTTTGAATGCCAGGAGAGCGGACCAGGGGACCCCCAGGGCAGATATGAGAGGCGTGCAGTATGTAAAACCTCAGCGTGGGCGCTAGTATTCCTCTCTCCCACCCTCTTGTTTTTTTTTCTCCTTCACAGTTCAGCAGCGTTGTGTATTTGTTTATTTTGTTTATTTACAAATGTATTAATCATTTTAAAAAACAAATTTCAATTCATGATATAGAGCAAGACATAATCTTGTAAAAAGTGTAATCCCAGAAGCTGTCTGTAGTTTATGAACGGGGGCCCAGAGCATCAAACAAGAATACAAATATACTGTATTTTGACCTAGACCACCTAGATTCTAACCTAACCCTAAAAAACCTAAGGTTATTCCATAAGTACATAGCATACAGACTATAAAGTCTATTGATAGCTGAGAAGATATTGATGAAAAAATAATAATAATGTGTTTTCCCTGCACATGACAAACAATACGGTCATGCACTGGTCACCGTTCAGCGAGGGGCCAGGAGGGGAAAGTGGGAAAATGTCAGTAATCTGCCTTAGTGAATCGGAAGAGGTTTTAATGCGAGGATTAGAGCATGGCATTACTCGTGCTGCCGTTAAGATGGTGCAGCGTTCATGAGCACTGACACAGCTACAGCTACCACCCCCTTCATCCACTCTCCTCCCTCTCTATCACACTTTCTCTCTCTGTTTCCCTCTCTCACTTGTGCTCCTTCTTCTCCCACATTGCTTCTCTTTTTCTTGGCCTCTCACCTGTTTAAATCTGCCTCTCTCGCTCTCTCTCTCTCTTAGTCTCTGGTGTGCCTCGTTCTCTCCAGTCCTTCGTTCTGCTGCTCTTTCACTTTCCCTTTAACTACATCCACTCTGCCTCTCTCAGTTATTCTCAAACTCCTCTCATCGCTCTGTGCATCCACCATCCACCATCCACCACTGCTTATACGCTGGCCCTGATTCTGCTTATATAACCTAAGACACCGGACCCAGTTTCCTGTGCTCTCATTTACAGCACTGTTAGTCTAAAAGGATCATTCCAGTTTATTTCAACTTGGAACTTATTTTAAAGATTTATTACTAGTTTGTTCACAATGAACTCAACAATTCTTCTTGTTTCGCTGTAATCATTAAAATAAATAATCCAAGGGGTGGCGTTTAGCTCACTTGGTAGAGCTCCCGCCCCATGTTGAGGCTACAGTCCTCACTCCAGGTGGCCCCGGTTCGATTTCCGCATTGGGCAGCCCTTTCCTGCATGTCATTCCCCCTCTCTGCCTCCCCATTTCCTGTCTCTCAAAAAGTTCCCAAAATATACTTTAAAAAAAGAAGAAATAAGCCAAACAATATTTTGTTATATCTATTCATTTACATCCTTTTAATCACTTTCCTGGCTCATATGAAGTCATATGATTTTAAATGACCATCACACAGGACCATCAAATCCCATCTAAACACTTCTTAACTTATCTGTTTTCGCCACATCACAGTCTTAGTTGTCCTCTTCATTTATCTCCTAAGTAACCCAGATTAGTGTAATTAAAATAAGCAGGAGGTGATCTCTGGGCTAGTCTTTACATGGGACATTGGAGATTGGAGATGAATTCGTAAACTCTTGCATTAAAAACTTAAAAATTTTGTGATTTCCAAATCTGGCCTAAAAAAAGGAAAATGTTTTGTATGAAGGGTTACAGTAGGGCCTCGTCATTTTTTCAACTCTCTGATACTACCCATATCTGGCGTACCGTACCATGGTTACAATAATAAACACAGTGACTGGACTGGCAGTGGCATATCTATCTTTGTCACCATGGTTACTATAACAACAGTCGTGACTCGGGTTGGATGAGAAAAGGATGGTAAAGTTAAAGTAAGACAGCCTTTGTTGTCATGGTTACAACATAAACAGATGGTTTAAAGTGAATATCAGACAGTGCTCTCCTTTGTCATAGCCATCAATCCACTACACCCTCCCTTGCTGTGGAATTGGTTTATTATACAACATAAATACACACTTCTTTTAGTAATCATTAATTTATATGACCACTACTAGGTGTCACTTAGCGACAAAACCAAACAACAGGTTATAAAAATCTTGCTCTCTGTCCCTCTGCCCCTCAGCTGCTGACCTGTAATAATCCAGGCTTGAAAATATTCATTCAGCTGCACGCTGAAAGTGATGAATTAGTTATTATTGTGGACAAATAGAAATAATGATGATTTTTTTTTTCATTTTGGTTCAGATGATACAAACAGAGCAGAGATACACCATGCCATCCCTGGCTGCCATCTTTGGTTGGATTAGGGAAACGAGTTGCAACTTGGGAAGTGGGCAAAGAGTCATTTTCATTGTGCATGAGTTTGAATATTTTTTTCATCCAGATGGTTTGGATGACAATTTGCTATATTCAATAGGAATACAGTTTTCAAAACAGTGATAAGTATGAGACGTAGATGGATTTGTCTTCAGGATAATGCTTTGTGACTTGGATGTTGTGATGATGTCAAGACAAAGACGAGACTATAGAGAAGTGATGCCAAAGCTTCAAAAATAAGGCATGAATAGTCCTTTAAGATGGCCAAAACTACCCCAGAGATCCATACAAATCATACACAAATTACACATGTTAGGGGGACGTGTTCCCTTGTGCATTGGCTCTGTCACAGTCGTATCTTGCCTCCTGATCTGTGGATTTTTGGGAGGTTTTTCTTTTGGTTTTCCCACAACACTGATGTGTCATTTGAAATGACACTGCCAAGGCTTCATAGCCAGAGCCTGTGATTGAATTTCCAAATCCTCATTAGCAGCACCACTCTCACTTACTGTGTCATCCACACACACACTCACACACGGTGAAATCTCTGCTCTACAGTGACTCATAGCGTCAGTTTTTAACACAGGTGTTTGCTTCTTGCCATCTTCCCTCCTCAGGCTTTGGGGGAGAGGTTGAGCACATTCTTGCTTCCTGTTCTGGAGGTTTGCGCTCAGCTCAACCTGCCCACATCCTTCACCGTCTTTCCTCCGCTTCATCCCTCTCTGCCTGTCTTTCTCCACTTTTATTTGTCACCACACAGCCCACACGTTTCCCTCTACAGCATTGTTCCATACACTATATAATCCCATCTATAGAGTCCAGGCCAATGGTCCACAGGTTTAAACCTGACATTCTCTATTACTGTTTTCACTTCACCCATTTAGTCTGATGCTGTGTTCACGTCGGGCTTCATTGTCATTGTGTTATTATGTTTTCAGGTTGTCCGTCCATATATTCGCCCTTATCTTGTTGACCTGGCCACTAAAGCCTTGTTGGAACTTCTTCCAGCTTCTCACAAACATTTATTTGGACTCAAGGATGAACTGGTTATAATTTGATGGTCAAAGGTCATCGGCCTCAAGGTCGCAAAACAATGTGGTATCTTAAAACCACTTAGAGGAATGTGTGTTTAAAGCCATCCACCGGAGTTTAGAAAAACATTTTGCATGTTGAGAAAATAACTTTTTATAATTTTTGCTGTGTAAACCTGATGACAAGATCATTAGTGTCCGGGCAGCGACAGCTGCCAAGGACACTATTGTATTTGCTGATATTTAGTGTCCGGGCAGCGACAGCTGCCAAGGACACTATTGTATTTGCTGATATTCTTCTTCTTCTTCTTCTTCCGAGGAAGTCATACTTCCCATGGGCGAAAACTCACCAAACTTTGCACAAAGGTCCAGTCCCATGCCAGATTCACTCAACTCCAAGGACATGTGCCCCCCCCTCCCAGGGGGGGCACAATAAGCGTTTAAAATTAAAAACTTTAAAAATTCCTACCAAGCCAACGGTAGATGCTACAGCTGTGAAACTTCACCACAATGTAGCCTAGATACTGCTGAAACTTTTGTCAACTTAAACTTATTACAAATTATGAAGTCCATCACTCTGTTTTTTTCAATAAGTGTAAAACCTTCAAAATGTATCTCCTCCTACAATTTTTGCTCAATTGTCACCAAACTTGCTCCAGAGCATCTCCAGACTGTCCTCCACAAAACTTGTTTCTCGGATTTTTGATTAATCAAAAATTGAGCCTACAGTGCATGAAAACGTTTGACTGTAAACACTACTGTAAACATATACCATCAAATTCCTGCTAAATACATTTCCTATCTTTCTGAAAAAAATTGAGAATATTGTAGAGTCACGGTTGATGAAGTTTGGAAAATATCAGAATTTTATCTAAAAAACTGAATTTTCTAGAACATTTTGAATTATGCTCTCATGGGATCAACTGCAGCTAATGTAAAGGTGATGTTTTTAAACATCACATTTTCTCTTGAGAAGCGAAACACTTAAAATTACAAACAAATCACCAACATTTCCATGCTGCCTAGATGCAATTTATGTATTAACAGATTTTTGTTTAGATATTAGAATTTCTGACATTTTGACTATTTTTTAAATCTGCCTCAACAACAGCTGCCCGGACGCTGACGTCTTGAGTGTATTTGAGAAGACACACACCATGTCTCACTACCAGATAATTAGCTCACTGAGTTGAGCGCTGGTTTGTGGTGTGAGGGGTTGTGGGTTCAAGACCCAACATGGGTGACGACGACAATGACACATAAAAACGCCAGAATCCTCACGGTGACATCACAGCAAGTCTCTAAATTAAAAAAGCAAACAGATCGGACGATGGTCTAAAGCTCACCACAACCCGAACGCTGCTCTCATGGGAACAACTGCAGTCAATCCACGAGTGACACTTTTAAACATCAGCTTTTCTCTTATGAAGCAAAACAAATCACCAACATGTCCGTTGTCTAGATACAATTTATGTATTATCAGATTTTTTGTTTAGATATTAGAATTTCTGACATTTTGACCTTTTCTGAAATCTGCCTCCACAACAGCTGCCCGGACGCTGGCTCTATGAGTGTATTTGAGAAGACACACACCATGTGTCACTTCCAGATAATTAGCTCAGTGAGTTAAGTGTTGGTTTGTGGTTCCAGACGATGTGAGTTCAATCCCCAGTCCGGGTGATAAGTATATTACATCAATATACCAGATAGTCTTTGAACAAGACTCATAGCAGATGATGTTTGACACAAACATCAGAATTTTACCTCAGAAACGTTGCCTGCACAACAGTGAATGGTTTACTTAATTTGTGAAGCCACCATGGCACTGCCACTTGACAATTAGCTCAGTGTGATAGACAACAGTCTTTAGTTCCGGAGGTTGCAGGTTCAATCCCCAGCTTGTGCAGAAATGAACATTCCAATTAACCTGTCTTCCTGTTTCTTGTGCAAAATTTGCCCGGACACGACCCATTGCTGCGCAGCAGCTATAATTAGGGTGGAAGCTGAAAGCTTCCACACTATTACTATTCAAATCTTTATACTTATTCTTACTTCTTCCGCCAGTTTTGTGCATCTAACTACTCCTTCATACTTTGTGCAATTTCAACAATTCATATATCAAAATGTGCAGCTTTTTCAGGACTTTTATGCTATTACTTTTCTCTTTCATACTATTTATACTTTTTACAATATTAAACTTTTTCTGCAACTTTTTTTCCCATAGGAATGCATTGAAAACGTCTTCAAACTTTCAAAATCTTTGCACTACTTTGAACGTCTCAAGCTCCAGCATACTTTCTCGTACAGACTTCATTTTTCTTTTAAACTGTAGACAAACCTTTAAACTATTCAGCTCTAGCTCATCTTATTGATATCTTCAACAGTTTCAGCTGTGTGGCAGTTTTTAAATCATTAAGATTTCTGCCAAAATGCAGCTTTACAATGGTTGTGTATTGCGTCTAACGAGCAGAGCTTAGAGTGGGTGACATCATCACCAGAGTGAGAGGGAGCGAAAATCAGTCTGGATTTTTTCTGGATAAATTGTCCTAGATGGCCAGAAATTACACTCAGACACTTGATTTTTTCCAGGGTTGTAGCCACACTTGTCGTGTCTGATATGATGAGATCAAAACAGCAGACAGATTTACAGAATTGTCTGCATGAGCCTCTTTGTGCAGCTAGACCTGCTCCACTGGCTCATTGACTCCAATACAAAACTAGGAGCTGATTTTTTCAGAAAGGAGAGAGGACCCTCTTTTCTAAACTGCCACAGTGAGAAAAGTATTTGTCTCACAAACATGTAAGTCACACAGCCAGCTCAGGAAGGTCTCCTTGCTGATTAATCATAACCACACTCTGATAAGAGGTACGGTTCTCTCTTTATAGGCTGTTTTGCGGAGGCTGCACTGAGCTGAAATCCCACTCTGCTCTGCTCTGCTCTCCTCTGTGTAGTGCATGTCACCAGCTGTTGGAGGAGGCTCGTTAAGACAGCCTCACACAGACACATGATAAAAAAGACTGACAGGATGTCTCTAGTAAATTAATTGAACTCTGACGTGTACATCATGTCAATCATGCACAAACACTCTCCTCTCCTCTCCTTCTCTCCCTCCTTCCCTCTATCTCCCTCTCTTATCTCTCCCTCACTCTCTATGTCTCCCTCTCACTTGCTTCTTTATGCTCACTGTGTGTGCAGAGTGTTGGTGGCTCAGTGGTTCAACCACTGGACTCATGATCTGAAGGTTGCTGGTTCAAATCTTGCCTCACCAACATTAATAGTGATTTATTTTCTCAGTCATCCTCTTTTGACTTCTGATAATTTGTTTCATGTTCAAACTGCTGCTCTCAGCCTGATATTCATTTTATTACAAGTCTTTCATGACTTCTGCTGGACTTGAAGCTTTCTTGGTGTTGACTGTGTTTCCGACAGGTGCAGCTTTGGGCTCGTTAACTTCAGAGTGACACAGAGTGCAGCTCATTAACAGACAACAGTCTTTGCAACTGTGGCATTTTGGCATTATACTTTGTTTAAATTCACATAAAATAGTCAGGCCTGGCACAAAAGCCCTCAATTTGCACTTGTAACTGTTCGTTCTACTATTCTGCATTCAGCTATCATTGAATAATGACAACAGGGGTAGTATCACTGTATTCTCTGTGGTGCAGTGGTAGATTATATGGTTGGAGGTCATGAGGTTGTGGGTTCAATACTGGCCTCTGTCATGTTGTTTCAGACTTTCTTGCATTCTTTGTTTCTCTCTTTCTTTCAACAATTTCTTCAGCTCATTCAGCATTGCTTCAGCAATAGTGTTCAGCTGCTTTCAGCTTCCACCCCATTTCCATTCTTGGAAATGCTTTTTCTAGTTCTTCTTCTTCTTCTTCTTCTTCCGAGGAAGTCATACTTCCCATGGGCGAAAACTCACCAAACTTTGCACAAAGGTCCAGTCCCATGCCAGATTCACTCAACTCCAAGGACATGTGCCCCCCCCTCCCAGGGGGGGCACAATAAGCGTTTAAAATTAAAAACTTTAAAAATTCCTACCAAGCCAACGGTAGATGCTACAGCTGTGAAACTTCACCACAATGTAGCCTAGATACTGCTGAAACTTTTGTCAACTTAAACTTATTACAAATTATGAAGTCCATCACTCTGTTTTTTTCAATAAGTGTAAATCTTTTAAAATGTATCTCCTCCTACAATTTTTGCTCAATTGTCACCAAACTTGCTACAGAGCATCTCCAGACTGTCCTCCACAAAACTTGTTTCTCAGATTTTTGATTAATCAAAAATTGAGCCTACAGTGCATGAAAACGTTTGACTGTAAACACTACTGTAAACATATACCATCAAATTCCTGCTAAATACATTTTCTATCTTTCTGAAAAAAATTGAGAATATTGTAGAGTCACGGTTGATGAAGTTTGGAAAATATCAGAATTTTATCTCAAAAACTGAATTTTCTAGAACATTTTGAATTCTGCTCTCATGGGATCAACTGCAGCCAATGTAAAGGTGATGTTTTTAAACATCACATTTTCTCTTGAGAAGCAAAACACTTAAAATTACAAACAAATCACCAACATTTCCATGCTGTGTAGATGCAATTTATGTATTAACAGATTTTTGTTTAGATATTAGAATTTCTGACATTTTGACTATTTTTTAAATCTGCCTCAACAACAGCTGCCCGGACGCTGACGTCTTGAGTGTATTTGAGAAGACACACACCATGTCTCACTACCAGATAATTAGCTCACTGAGTTGAGCGCTGGGTTGTGGTGCGAGGGGTTGTGGGTTCAAGACCCAGCATGGGTGACGACGACAATGACACATAAAAATGCCAGAATCCTCACGGTGACATCACAGCAAGCCTCTAAATTAAAAAAGCAAACAGATCGGACGATGGTCTAAAGCTCACCACAACCCGAATGCTGCTCTCATGGGAACAACCGCAGTCAATCCCACAGTGACACTTCCGATTTTCTCTTATGAACATGTCCATTGTCTAGATGCAATTTATGTATTATCAGATTTTTTGTTTAGATATTAGAATTTCTGACATTTTGACCTTTTCTGAAATCTGCCTGACAACAGCTGCCCGGACGCTGACTCTATGAGTCTGTTTAGGAAGACACACACCATGTCTCACTTCCAGATAATTAGCTCAGTGAGTTAAGTGTTGGTTTGTGGTTCCAGACAATGTGAGTTCGATCCCCAGTTCAGGTGATAAGTATATTACATCAATATACCAGATAGTCTTTGAACAAAATCTTAGACTCATAGCAGATGATGTTTGACACAAACATCAGAATTTTACCTCAGAAACGTTGCCTGCACAACAGTGAATGGTTTACTTAATTTGTGAAGCCACTGTGGCACTGCCACTTGACAATTAGCTCAGTGCGATAGACAGCAGTCTTTAGTTCCAGAGGTTGCGGGTTCAATCCCCAGCTTGTGCAGAAATGAACATTCCAAGGTCAATTAACCTGTCTTCCTGTTTCTTGTGCAAAATTTGCCCGGACACGACCCATTGCTGCGCAGCAGCTATAATTAAATATAGGATTGCTTGAATGAGTGGTTTTAGATATAATCTCTGGAGAGCAAGCAGTGTCCCAGGCCGACAGTTCCAGCTGATAAAAGGGAGATTACAAGCATGATTTACTCCAGATTACACCGCACAGCTCCACCAGTGCCATCGCAGCAAGTTCTCTGCTTGCACCAGGGTCAGAAACTTCAACAACACCACAAGACTTCACGAGAGGGAGTAAAACAAAATAACCAGTTTGTTTAATGTGATTGTAAAGATATTTTTGTGGGACTTGGTTGACTGTAGATTTTGTCCATCCATTTCCCCATAATGACAAATCCTTAAGCTCTTAATCCGTTTTTTAATCCTTTTCATAATCACTTTTTAATGGTGAAGTGAAATAGTGAAATTCAAGCTGTAGTCCATGTCGCAGCAGCTATATATAAATATGAATATACTATGTATTTATCAATACACATATGTTTACATGCACATATGTACAGGTAAAAAGATGCACCAAATCAGCCACTTTCCTTAGAGTATTCAAGTATTTTGTGTTTTTCATGGATACGATTATTCCTCATGACCATCGCTTCCTTGACTCTTTATGAATCGTAAGCCTAAACATGCCTCCCCAAATATTTCCATAAAGCTCTTCGGCTCTTACATCTCCTCCACTAATCTCAGAAGTATCAATAAAGACCATGGAGGAGAATTACTTTTCGATGAGACTGTAGATAATCTGGCAAGGGAAAAAGAAGAGCACACAAGTAAATCTTCGCAGGACAGCGACAAATCTGAAACCCCATCCATCCGCAAAATTCTCCCGAGCATATGGCCCGGCGACATCCCACCAGGCTTTTCCACTCTGCCCTGCCAAGCTAATTCAAGAGTGACTCTCCAGCAGCGATTCTATTAGCAGGCAGAACAAGAGTGCTTCCTTAAATACACCCTCTGCGCTCATTGGTGCAGCTACAGAGGGAAACAAACACTTTTTTTTTTCCTCTTAGTGGGAGCAGAGGTTTAATATTAACGCGTGAGTGAGGAAGTGACCCATCTACTGCAGCTTTGTGGTACAACGAAGTCGCGTGCCAGAGATGAGAGCCGGAGCCAAAACTGTCCCTCAGAACCTGAAGCTGACGGATTTGTTGAATGCGAGGCGAGGCGGTTTGAGAGAACGTGCTGACATCTGGAGAGCCTTAAAACCACTAACATTTACAGTATTAGCTCTCAAGCCTTCAACCAGCATTAAGAGTGTAAAGAGGGGAAGACAGAGGAGACAGATGATGGGAAGGGAACAGAGGAAGGAGAAGAAAAGGAGAGGGGAGGAGAGGAGAGTGAGAGGTGGAACTGGATCCGAGCCACAAACCACAGCTGACATTTGAACCTTTTGCTTGTTAATGAACTATGCAGAACCTATATGTGCATGTTGTATACATACACCACCACGAGAGCAGTGGATGATACTGAGGGACTAGAGTTTTACATAAGCCTGTGCATGACTACTGGGCCTCTTTGAATCATACTTACGTCTCCCATCACCATGGCTACAACCTACAGTAGTGTGGAGGCGCGCTCTACATCTCTCTCCTGCTTTCCCTGGCGAGCCGATCCTGCAGTCGTGGGTTAAAGTAAAGTAACGGGTCTTCAGGGTGCACATCTCTGTCTTTCTTTACAAAAAAAAAACACAACAAGGGGCTAGTCCCCTCTGTTGCTGTCTACAAAAAAACCCCCAAAAATTACCTTTTATTTTAAATCACAGTTTATGTTTCTGTCTTTGACTTGGCCATGATGTTTAGATGAAGTGTGTTTTCTCTCAGTCTCTGTTTTTCCTCTCTCTTGCTGTAGACGCTCCTTACCCAAAGATGCCAACCTGTTTTTTGACAGTGACACAGGAGTCTTGGAGGTTCCGCTGACAGTGCAGGTAGCTGGCCAGGTGTGTATCACACTATACAACATGTACATTCACAGTCCGTGTAACAGTAAATCGTCCTGTGCTGGTGAAAACTGTGCTCACATATCCTGCGATACAGGGCTTGTGTCCTACTTAGTCCCTAACAGAAACAGAGCTACTGAAGGTTGTAACCCATTTTGCTGGTAACAAGCTAAAATTATCTCCCACCTCCAAGGCCCAGTTACTCCATGGGCGTTAATAAGCCAAGCATAAAGGTTATTCCACACTGTTTTACTGAGAGTGTCTCCAGAGGCTCAGAATGGGTTGGCAGGGATCTACAGTACGTGTTATTTTCTCATCATTTTCTTATATAAAAATTACATGTTACATGGGGTTTCGTTTTCTAGCTCCCACTGAATAAAGGATGGAAGGCAAATACATGACTACATGATACACTCACACACAGTGTGCACTGGCAGGAAGTAGAGTAACTACATCTCAGGCTCCCTGGTAACTGACAGCTGGAAAATTTCTGATTCTCTGGGTTAAATCAGCAGCACCAAAGATCAGCTGCTGCTTTAGAAAATATCTGGTTCTGTAGTGAAAAGTCAAAGGCAGAGAACTAAAACAAAATCAAGAAAACATAGTAAAATAGCATAGAAGACTAGCTCATGGGTTCATTTTGGATGAGGTCTTTTTTTTTCTTTTTTTTTTTAAATTTGGCTCTGAACGTTTTTTGTTGTTGTTTTTTATCAGTCGGGGCAGTTGACTCAAGGCTGCAGCCAAGGCGCATGGGTGTACTAATTAGATTAATCTGAAAAGCCAAACTGATGGAAAAGACAAGGCCTTTCAACAGAATTAAATCTCAGACATGGTTCAGCCGTCGATTGCTGACACTAACGACGTGGACACTCTGAAAAATATCTGTCACAGTTAGTCTCCCACTCACTGACAGTCCATTCTGTCCTCCAGAGCTCAGCCACACCACGGTTTTGTTATGTTCCTTGTCCTCCCTGTTTTCTTGCCTTTTTTTTCTATTGCTGAACTCAGTCAATTTCCTGAAGTTTCAATGTTACATTAACAACTGATCTTTCATTTTTGTTATGATAAGATAACAACAATATAACATATTAAGTCTTTTTTACATGATTGGTTCTTATTGGATACATATTTTATATACAGTAGTATATTTCTTTGTGTATGGTGCAACTAATGTTTCTAATCTGCAGCTACGGATCTAAATATCTGCATCCTCTCCGATCAGTTCAGGAGGAAGATAAAGTTCTTAGAGCATCTGAGTCCCCTCTACTTTTCTCCACAAGTATTCCAAAAACACAGAGCAGCTGCTTAAACATTCGTGTTGCATCAATGCCAGTACACTTTCTCAGTAAATCTAAATCTAGTCTGTCTCCTCGCCATATTTAACACAACCCCCCCCCACCTCATCCAGCCCCTAGTCCCTCATGTGGTGGTGGTAGGGCGGGGGGAGGGGGCTCTGTCGAGGAGCCAAACACTGGGCCAGGATGCTCCTGTGGAGTACCAAAGCTGTTGCCCCCAGCCCCAGGCCCTGAGCTCCTGGCATTAAACCAATTGCATGTGCACTCACACACATATACATGTACACATGCACGCACATGCTCTGTGGTATGGCCACCAGACACCACAGCAGCCAGGAAATCGATGGCACAGACACCAGAAAACAAGGTCATTTGCTCAGCGCTGGCAGGGCTCAAGAAAAACACACTCATCACAAAACCATAAGATAACTTTAAAAAATATGATTTTCCTATAGTGTTGAAGGACAAAACAGCTGATCTTTTACTTCTCTGTGTGCTGACAACAAACCCACTGAACAGACAAAAGCCAACAATGGGTCCTTCCTCCCACTGACCAAACACTAATGAGCCACTGATGCACTGAGTGACACCTTCCTTCATTAACATCCACACACACATCCCAGTTCATTCTGAGTCACTTGGTTTGGTGCCGAGATTTACATTTCTGAATCTCACTTTGAGCCTGACACACACACGCAAAGACGACTATCTGCAGAAAAGCTTCTATTTCAGCTCCGACAACTGAAGTGGTTTTGTCTTAAATCCCAAGTTGCTTCGTTAAATCAGTGAATATAATGAACATATTCATGGTTGTGGAATCACAGACTGAAGAGTGATACTCGTTCTCTCCCCAATATAATTAGGACATTTAAAATGTGATAACAGTACACAGTAGTTTTCTGAACAAACACTGAGGCCAGTTTGTGTAAATCAAACCATACTGCCATTTTACAGACATGATCTCGGTCATAAATATTTTTTCAGATTTTTATTGTATATTTTACTGTTAATTGTTTATCTGTGTGTTCGTTGCGTTCAGGTGCAGCCTGTTCATTACACAGTTCATGCGGTGGTGACATCTTCAGATCTGTGCTTCGACCGCACCGAGGTAGACTTCGGCTTCTGCTCCATTTACCAGATGGTCAGGAGCAGAGTCCGTCTCACCAACATGTCCCTGCTGCCTCAGGAATTTGGCTTCTTGGGCGTCCCTGAGGTGACAAGAACTCCTGTCTTTTTCGTGCAGCGTGATGAAACCTCTCATTAACAAGAGCAAACTAGAATAAAAAAAACAACATGGCTGCTGTTCTGGCTGTCGCTAAATAGTAAAACTGAAACTACTCTTATAAAAACTAAAACTACTCATATTATGTTGTTTATGTCCCCCATCATAGTTCATAGAGGTCCAGCCTAACGACGGCTTTGGTACTCTACTCCCTCAAGAGACCCTGGACATTGATCTGATTTTCAGCGCCAACAAAGCCAAAGAGTACAGGTTCCAGCTCAGATGCAAGTCGGAATATAACAGGTTCACTGTCATGCACTGTGTGTTCATTTTTATTGATGATGGTATCTGGTTTTATCAGTGTTATCATGTCAGATATGATCTGATTACCAGAGATTTCCTGCTGTCCTGTCGAGCTGTGGGCGTCCATCCTCCTCTGGGACTCTCACACTCTCTAGTCAAGTTTGGGGCCACAGCAGTTGGTGACCAATCCACCGCTGCCCTGTATCTGATCTACGACGACACTGGCTGTCACCAGGCCAAAAAACGTCTCACTCCTGTGGTCAAGGGTGCAACACCCAGGCTGTTCTGCTTCACCCCACCTACGGATTCAGACGTCAGCATCATACCCTTGACAGGACGCCTGCTTCCTGGAGAGGTGGAGTAAACAACGTGTTATGTTTACACTGACATGACAGGAGTGGTGTATTCACCCTGATGATGTCATCAGGAGTGTTTTGATATGAAAACATTTATACATACAGTACAGCTTTTGTTTCCAGCTCAGATGTAGATGTCAGCTTTTCAATCAAAAAAGTTCACAATTTTAAAAGACTGGAATCTCCACATTCTAAGCTAAATAAATAGAAACATCATAAATATTTGAAGGTGAACTATGCACATTGGGTCACTTTTCCACTGTTTTGCTTACACTCCTCTCGGCCATGTGCATTTGTTTACAACAAAGCCAGCAAGAAATCAATCAATACAGTGGTAGATAACATTATATATCATAACGTATATGTTACAATGTGTATATTTGTTTAGATTAATCTGTCATAAACAAGAGATTGCAGGGTACACAGCACGTTTGATTTGCGGTGGCACAGAGATGAGGGCTGGGACACTGGTGCAGTGGCCTCAATCTGGCTTTCAGCCAAGAGCAAAATAAGTGACACGCCAGTGGAAGACAGAGAGCCTCCATTCCCCCTCGTAACACGTTAAGCCATTTATTAAACCATCACAATTACTCTAAAGCTGTTTAATTAAGGTAAACATGTAGCATAGTTAAACTACAAATCCTGCATAGTTCCTCTTTAAGTGTTGAATTTATATCAACTTATATCATAAAATGTATCTTTTGCTTGGCAGCACTATAAACAATGTCCTTGTATCCAAGAGTTAGCAAAGGCTAAAAAAAAAACATTTTAATATTAGATGTTTTTATTAACATATCTTTAGGGATGTCCCGATACCACTTTTTTTCAAACCGATACGATACTGATACTCGGATCTGAGTACTTGCTGATACCGAGTACCGATGCCGACCCTTCTACCACAACAAAAAAACAAATGATTAGGCAAAATGCAATGAATTGGAAGACAAATTTTATTTTATTTTATGCTTGTTTTTTGTATTTTTGTTGTAACAAGCCTCTGATCTAAAAAAAAAATACAACAAAGATGCAAAGCCACCCTCTGATCGCAGTCTTCATGCAGAGCAATTGCATGCACTGGTATCGGTTCTTGTACTCACTAAAGTTCACCAATACCGATACATACAAGTATATTACAACAGTATCGGACCGATACCCGATACCAGTATCGGTATCGGGGCATCCCTACTTATCTTATCAATTTGTCAGTTCTTTCTGGAGTTTCTTTTAGTTGTATTGAATTGTGAACTGTTACATAGTGAGCTGTTCCTCCCTCCAAAAGTGATAAATGTGATTTGCTGCTGACTCACTTCCACTTCCTATTTAAGATGACCCCTCACTGGTGTAGAACCACTGACTGATGCATGTTGCATTCAATTGTGCAGTATTTTTTTTCCACTCATCCTGTTCCTACGCACCTGCCTTATTTAATAGATGTGTGAAGTGTTCTCCATCTCTTCACTTTCTTTACAAAACCGATCTGTCACGTTCACACGAGTGATTGTATGATGGGAAATGTAGGATGAGAAAGGATCCTCAACTAATAGTCAGAATCTGTAGGCGGCATTGATTTTGACTGTTCTTTGTTTAATCTGTCAACGTTAAACTGCTGCAGAGCCATTTTCATACCGACCTGTTCAAGCAAGGCATGTGTTTATCACTGACAGAGGAAGCAGAAGAATCTTCCAGTATTAATACATCAGTGTAATACTCTGCAGCTTCATCTCCTGAGGTTGTCTCTCATTTTACATTCAGGCAGAATTTGACACAAATTGTTTTAGTTGCAAAGCCCTAATCACTATTTTAGACATTTTATCTTTAACTCTAATCAAATCAAAACAGCTTGAGTTGAATTTGAAACAACTGTGATTCTTACAATGTGAGGGAACCAATCCTCAGTCTAGAAGTAAATAATTATTTATTACAACAATCTGCATGAGAAGTATAACAATTTCAGAGCTCACAGAACTCAGAGGAAAATCTTGCAGCCTCACTTCACACTTTGAGATGATTATTACAGCAAGACCAACAGCCACACATCTTCACAGTGTAATGATGCCTTCTAGTGGACACACGGTGGAAGTGAAGAAGTGAATTTTATTTTTGCACTGTCTGTGCCGCAGTATCACATACAAATATCAGTGAATCACCATTATCATTTGATGTGGATGTGGTGCAGGATCAAATTAGAGTGCAGATCATTTGAACATCTGTGCAGCGTGAATGGTGAGAGGTACATTTAAAGTCTGTTAACAGAGGAATTCTTTCTGCTCACTTCGACTTTGTTCATAGAAAGGATTAATCCATTGTATTCATTTTTTCCAGTGGGACAAATCCAGTAAATACTTGAGTGAAGCCACCATAAAGCAGGGGAGTTGTAAGCTATTGAATTGGTCCACGCTAGAGAAACCTCAGAAACAGGAAACCTCAACAGAAAACTAATTTAAAACTTCATTTCCAAATACGGTTTAAACTTTAGAGGCTTAAATTAAAAATCACCAGGGTGTAAGAATAAAACAAACTGAGAGCCGCTCCAAAGTTTTCTCAAAATGTGCATGAATCAAAGCACAAATCACATTATCCTCAAAAATCTGTTTTTTTAGTTTGAGTGACTCCTGACTGACGTGTCTCATGTCGGTGTCCTCTCACCAGAGATGTCTGATTGAGGTGACGTTCAGACCCAGACTGCTGGAGCAGCAGATCCAGGAGGAGGCGCTGCGTCTTCTGCACCGAGCCAGGTTGACCCAGGAGATAGAGGCGGAGGTGAACAAACAAGCACAACAGAAGGTATATAACTGCCCTTAACCACCACCACTAATAACAAATAATAATCACAATTTATGAAAACAAAGTTGCAGTTTTGATTTTTTTTTTTTCCCTTAATTTTCATTTAAATATCAGAAGCTTTTAAATGAATATGCGGAATCAAGCCTACCTTACAGCACAGGTATCTACATTGGATCTGAAGGCTCAGTGTGTTGAAGAGACACTTGTCTTTTTATTTTCAACATGGTGTTTGATATTGTGGAGCCCTAATAATAATAATAATATTAGTAATAATGTTAAAAACCTTTGAATGTGTGTTGTAAGATCCCAGTGGAAACCAGTAAAGGAAAAAAAGTATCTGAGAATTCAGTGAACAACAACAACAAGATGTCGGACGAGACACCGACAGAGAAACTTCCTGAAACACCGAATCCTGGCGACGTGCAGCCTGGGTAGGAGCTTTTATTATCACCCCTGTCACACTTTATCACTAATTACATTGGAAAACACAACCGTTTCGCTGAACTGAAGTAAAAATTAACTCTTCAATATTCTATTGCCAAATATCAAGGATTGGCTCCGTAGAAAAAGAATGAATTATTCTTCAGGAAATGTGTGTCACATCCTCTGCGTGTGAAAGGCTGTTCTCGACTCAAAATTCTGAAATCCTCATTCAGACACACTGGTGAAGGATTTCCACTACATTCACTTTAAATGGTGATTGTTGGTTTGTTAACTGTGTGAGTCTTTTTGTCTCCAGGTCAGAGCTGTATGAGGAGGCCAGAGCCGCTCTGCTCTGCTCCGTCACTCAGAGCTACAAGAAGTTCACCATCCCTTGCTTTGTCTCAGACGGTGACCCACCGGAGGATGACAGACAGGCTCAGCCACCATGGAGGTACGGTAACTGACACTGAGTCAGCCTGCACACACCATGATTGAAACATATTGCCACCCAGGACGATACTGCCCTGAGCCAAGAGACAGTTAGACTAATGAAACGACCAGTTTTGTTTTTATGCTTTAACAAATGAAACATTAAGACATGACGTGCTAATTAGCAGGGACCGGAGGGAGGGTTTTGACACCTTCAAACAGACTGAGACAGAAAGAGACTGACTGCTCCCTCTGCTTTCTAGTCAGTGGTTCTCAAGTTTTTACAACTCACTTTAATAATCAGCTCAAATCATGTCTCTTTCAGTTTTAATCATCAAACATTCAGGAGGGGACTGAAGCAGAGGAAGATATATTTTTCTTTTTTGTTTATTTAGGACTAAGCAGATTTTCATTCTGATTCCTTAGACTTTGCCATTCGTGTGATCTTTTATTCTAGAGTCAGACTGAAAAAGCAAGTTACCATAAAAGTTCCACTCATTGGATGATCATAGTGAAAGCTCTTAATATTTAATCATTTGTAATGCTCGTTTTGTGTAAAAACATTTAAACATGTTATTTATTCATTTATCCCTTTTTATTATTACATCTTCTCACCAAAATTGTTCTGTTTCACTAGTAATTTGTCAACCCACTTGCAGAACCTTCACAGGCCACCAGGGGTGCGCCAACACAATGGTTGGTGGGAACCGTATGGTTAAGACAACTGACCCTACACTGAAGAAGCTTCATAAAAATCTGAAAGACATGAGAGTGCCACAAGTGTGTTCATGACATTGTTCACATAAACACAAAGACAGTTATTTTTTCTTTTAGGCTTCCATGTTTCAGTTTACATTTTAATGACGCATTTTCCAAAAATGAATATATATTAAGGGTCTGAGATGTCCTGCATAGCTCAGTTAGGGAATGCAGTTTTCAGTGTAGGATTTATAAATTTAGAAATTCTTCAGTAGCTTGTTTATGGATTCATTTTAAGAATTATTTATAATGAAAAAAAATAACGTAACAACTGTAGAGAGGCAAGTATATGGAAAGAATGAAATTTTGTTTGTTTGTTTTGTTTTGGGGTTTGTCTGTGAATATGACCCCTGTGAGGTGATAGTTAATGGTGAAATTCTTTCTCTGCATTTAACCCATCCCTGAGGAGCAGTGGGCAGCCACGGTGCAGCATCCAACTCCAGATCATGATCAGTGCTTTGGTCAGGGGCGCTGACTGGAGGATTAGCTATCTAACATGTTTTTAGTGGGGAGAACATGAACAGACACGGGGAGAACATGCAAACTCCACACAGAAAGGACCTGGGCGGGGATTCGAACCCAGGACCTTCTTGCTGTGAGGCCACAGTGCTAACCACTGTGCCACCGTGCCATCATATCAGGCAGTTAGTGTGAGGAGAACAGGAGGAACTCATCAGACTTTTACTCATGACAACCTTCATGACAACCCTGCTTAACTTCTTCATACTGTCTCTGGTTCAGTCACAACTGCAGCAAATGAATCATCAGGAAACCAGTCGAGACGTTTCTCAGAACTGTGATTTCTGCTGATCAGAAATGGGATGGCACAGTTTTACGACAGCACGGCCGCCTCCTTGCTTTATGTGTTAGAGGGAATTCAAGAACTTTCACAGAAGCTCTGGTCCAGTTTCTGCCGTCAACACATGTCCAGTACATTAGAGCAGCATGTCTCCATTTTGAACAACACATTGAGACCATAGACTGTAAAAAGAATTAGCAAGATTGGTTTTGTGCAGTCGTTTTTGTGCCTTTGAACAGCGCCATGTTGGACAAGAACCCGCCCACTGGCCTCGAAGCAGCCTGTCTCTGCGCCGCTACGGACCTAGCTGAACGTTTCCGCGCCCTGATTCCAGAATCTTTCGAGTAACAGCAAAACGGTAGCGTTAAAAAAAAATTCACCCCCTCAGAGTGTGTACCAGATTGAGACCAAAAAACGTTTTGGTACCAGGCTGTAAATAGAAAGCAGCGATTTTAACATGGGGGTCTATGGAGAGTTGCTCACTTCCGGTACCAGCCCCCACAGGAATCGGCGGGTATTGCAGTTTTTTGAACGCGGAAGTGAGCTTCACTTCTCAGACCGACAACTGCCCCCTTGATTGAGACTTCATCCAAGACCCTTTACTATTTAAATTCCAGCTTCATGAAGCATCTAGGCTGAACCTTTTCCACTTAAGGTAATTTGATATTTTCATTAGTCCATGTACCAATTAATCATCCAATACCTCAGTAACACCTTGACAAAACATCTTCAAGTCTGGAACAAACAAGACTAAATAGACTAATACAATTTTGGGAGTCAGATGTCAAAGTTCAAAAATGCTGTGGCCTCACACAGCCCAGTTTTGATTTCATGGACGTGATATCACCTCAAGGGATTTTCTTCAGATTTGGCACAAACATTGGTCAAAGGTCAGGCTCACCACAACCATAAGTTCTTGTAAATGCCATGAGGGAATTTCATGACAAAATCTTTTTAACCATAAATCACAAATTAATTTACAAATTATGATGCAATTTTACTCACATTTCTTTTAAGCACTGTCAACTCATGGCAGGAGGGCTCTGGGTTCAAACCCACTGGCCAGCTGGGGCCCTTCAGTGTGTAGTTTGCATGTGTGGGTTCTCTCCAGGGAACTCTGGCTTCCTCCCACAGACCAAAGACATGCAGCGTAGATTAATTAACGACTCTAAATTGCGTGAATGGGAGTGTGAATGGTTGTCTGTCTGTATATATTAGCCTTGTGATTGACTGGCGACCTGTTCAGGGTGTAGCCCACCTGTCGCCCTTTGCGATAGGTTCCAGCTCCCCTGTGACCCTAGTGAGGATAGCCATATAGAAGATGAATGAATTCTATAAAGATTTAATGAAGTGATGATATTTTACATCCAAAAATAAAAATGTCAACACGTTATGGTCAATACTCAACACTTACGCTCAAGAAAGAGAAACTTTTACCATGTGACTCACAGACTCACCATAGAGCAGCTCATCACCTGACACGGTCACAGTCAAAGATGCAGATTCCTTATATTTTGCTTCTCATGTCCAATTTCACCGCAGTGCCTTCAACACGCTCCACCTTACGCTGCAGTGTACTGCTGTCCGCCCCTCCCTGCTGCTCATCTCCGACCATGGAAACAGTGTGATTGACTTCCATCAGGTGGCAGTGGGTGAGTCCTCCACCTGTGCACCCAGCTCTCATGCCTTTTTTGCACTCACTTATATAGTTTTTTGTATGTGTCTTGTATTTGTAGGGGAAAAGGTGATTAAGAGATTTACAATCCAGAATATTTCAAAGGAGTCTGTCGACGTATCCTTCCTCACATGAAACAGAATTGAAGCAACTGAAGCGCCAAAGGGTCAAATTTTGCAGTGAAAATATACTTAAGATCTACAAAATAATTATAATAGCAGTTCCTTGCTGCTTTTCTTTGACCATTTGCAAGCTGAGATCATCGCTGCTGGATGTACATGGTTCCTTTGGTGTTCTTAATGCTCTACGATCTGTCAGACCTGGAGGGAAACACATTGTGATTCTGGCCTTTAGTCCAACTCAGGAGAAGACGGTGGGTTTATTATGAAGCCTTGGCTTGTTGGTAATAAATGACCCGTAAGCCAATAAGTGAGTTATTACACTGCAGATTGTTTAATTAGTATTATATGAGCTTCTCAAATAAGAAAACAAATAATAACATATTGAATCACACTCACACCCCTTTCATGCTCTCCAGTACTGTGAGACTCTGCAGATCCACGACCAGAAATCGACCCTGGAGGTGACTCTGTGTGGGGAAGGCATCATCCCTGCTGTCACCTCGTCTCACCCTGGAGGCCTCCTGGACTTCGGCTATGTGATGGAGAAGGAACGCACCTCCCAGGTCATAAAGGTCGGACCAGGAGAGAAGAAGAACAACAACATTAATGTTCCATTGTTTTTCTAGAGGAGAGAAATTCACACTTTTTTCTGCAGCTGCAGAACAGCTCGACTATCGCTGTGAGGTACAGGGCGCTCTTGGCCAGTCACTCTCCCTCCAGGCCTCAGGGTGGAGTTGACAAGGTGGACTTCCTGCTGGGCATTCACAGAAACTCTCAGGTTCAGCCCACAGTGGGTAAGATTATGGAGCCAGAGCACAGGGTCCACACAACAACATACAGGGGTGCAGCCAGGGTTTTAACTCTTTACATATTGAAGTTCACTGTTGAGGTGAAACAATAGTCACTGTCAGTGGATTTCTTTATTTAATGATACGCAAAGAGAAACTAGATAGTGATGGGGATAACATGGATAAATGTTTGAGGGACGTTTGCTGAGTGAGTGGCGGAGTTTTCCACTGTAAGAGTGAAATTAAAGTCTGTGTGGTACAAAAAGAAACTTAGATTTAATTTTTTCTCTCTTAAATCTGTGACTCATCTGATGCTTCCAGACGGTTTACATAGGTATTTACGGTCCTGTGTATTATTATTATTGATTATATTTGACCTTAACTAATAAACCAGCCAGACTAATATCTATGGGCTGATGTCAGGTTAATGCAGGGGCCTGATGGAAAAGTAGGTTTTATGTATTATTATGCAGTTGTATCGTTTGTCCACTAGAGGATGTCAACAAGGTTTTTGACTGTGTGACATTGTAATGTTTCTTCACTGAGCTTTAACTTTGACTGGGAGCATCTTTTCTTTTCTTTTTTTTAAGTATATATTTTTTTGGCTTTTTTGCCTTTAATTGATAGCACATAGTGAGATGGAAAGGGGGAGGCAGAGAGAGGGGGGATGACATGACACGCCTGCGTTGAGGACTATAGCCTCTACATGGGGCGGCCGCTTTAACCTGAGCATCTTTTCTGCTACAGTATTGATTAATACTGATTAAAACATTAACTAAAACTGGATATTACAGCTAAGGCATCACATTATGATAGATGAAGAAACAGAAACACCTTCTTTTTTCTTATCATGTAAAGAATAACTATGCACCAGTATATATTGTTTGTTATTGACGAGGTATATTTTTGGATATTGAGGTTATATGATTTTTTTTCATGTATGTTTTTTTATGTGGAATAGGATACTGTCACATAACCATTTTTCATGGGAGATTTAAAAAGTACGGTATTTCTGACTCTGCCATCATAAATAAGCAACATATTGAACATCAGCAGAATCGGACATACAATCCACTGAGGTTACATGATGGAGACAGAAGCCACAGACTGTTTAACAGCTGTGATAATAATAGACATAACAGTAGTAGACATAGTAATAACAACACTATACTGTATATCCATTGGATCCTTCACAGGAACACAGAACTACAGTGGACTGTCGGTGTTCAGTGCGATGCCAGCAGAGGTCAGCATCGCTCCAGGACAGAGTCAGGACATCACCATCGCCTTTCATCCTGACCACCCATCTGTCTATTACTCTGACAGACTCACCATAGAGCTCATGAATAAGGTCAGCAGAGCATGCACACACATGCACACTTGATTACATTTCTTTATTAAACCTCACCTTGGCCTCGAGCACGTGGTCCAGGTAAAATAGGCTCCTACCTACACCATGTGTGTCCTCTGTTTAACACCATGTTGTCTCTGTCTCAGACTGAAGTGTGTGTGATGGACCTAAAGGGTGCTGCCTCCTCACATAACATGTATCTGTATGGAGGAGACCAGCTGACTGTGCCCATTGAGTCACTCCTCCCTCCACTGCTGACCGGTCAAACCCAGCCCACAGGTAGTGAAGCCTCCATCTCCCTCTCTTCTTCCTTCACCACTAATGTGATGGAAATAATAATGTCAGTGTGTGAAACAGCTCAATGCTGCACAGTTTTATCTAAAGAAACTGACTCTAGGTTCCGTTTCAGAATGAAATAATCCGTTCATGCAACAAGGTAATATAGTAGACAAGAAATCTTAAAATAAGTTGCTTGAGTCTAGAAATGAGTCAGATGTGATCAGAAAAGGGTTTGAAATAAGTAGAAACACTGGTTTTTTGAAAATTAAAATTTCTTACTGCAGCCAGGGCCCAGAGCAAATTAAACTTAAAAGACAGTTGAATCTGAGAAAGTTTAAAGGTTGACATCCCAACATGTTGCCTGCTGACAGTAACTGTGATTTTTAGAGGCTCTAATGTTCACCATGTTCACCATCTTAGTTTATCTGAGTTTTAAAACAAAGTCATGAACCTGTTTGGAAAAAAAACATCTGTACCAAGGTTTCACGACAATCCACCTGAAATGTGACGCTAGAAAACAAGTCATCTGCCTGTCATCCAGGAGTTATTGAGACATCGTAGTCATGGCCAACCCACAGACTGACACCGGCAATGCTAAAGAGCCAATCATCGAGAGTTGTTGTGGCTTTAAAGTGATGTGCAGTTTTATTGAATTTTACTTATAGCAATATAATTGCTGATGTGATGCTCTCTCTGTCCAGGAGGGTCAAAGGTGATGGAGAAGCCCAGTATCCCTGTGCTGGTGACCCTGTGGGCGAGTTACTGTGGGCAGGTCCTCACCCCTGCTGTGAGGGAGCTGTATGTGGGCCGCATCAGTTCCACTCAGCCCAGTAAGGAGGTACTGTGATGTCACCAGGTTCATATGAGACAAACAGCTAATTGCAGGGATTTAGGTCACACAAACTTCACAATATCAATTGAATTCAATGTTGTTGTTAATCGGTTTATTGACTTTTTTTCATCATACAGCTGGCCTGATTTGTTTGTATTGATTGTTTGTTCATATTTTCCCAGAGTGCCGAGTTTTACTGGGATAACGTGGCTTCCCTCCAGCAGCTCGGCTTCAGTGTGGAGCCCAGCAAAGGTGTCGTGGAGCCAGGTCATAAATGTGCCATCACTGTGACCTGGAGCCCTCAGAACGGATACATGGTGAGGAGATGATGAGGAACTGTTTGCATGAACCAGTTCTAATTAAAAGTTGTGTCCATTGGGATTTTATGATTTCATGACTGGTGTAAATTAAGTACTTTAAAAACCTCATTTCTGAAATATGTCAAACAGGCTGAAATCACATGTTTTAGTATTTAAAAAAATAATAAAGAATAATGGTCCAATGAGCTTATTTAGCTGAATTGGATATTAAAAAGTCTAAGCATCTTAAGGTGGAATTTAAATCATAGATTTCCAAAAACTGCTCTTAAAATTTCATCTACAGAGTCAGTAGTCAGTCAGTGTTTTCTCAGCATTTTTAAAGTGTATTCATATATTTTTGTGTGTGTGTGTGTGTGTGTGTGTGTGTGTGTAAGCCCTATGAGGTGGTGCATGCACGTGTATCTCTTACCTTGAAAGGGGATGGGACGAACGTTTACAGTGTCAACTTGATGGCTTCGGTCTCTACAAACACTGAGTGACCTCTACAGAACCTGGACGACAGCCAGAAGGGAAATCTGTGCACATACAGTACGTCTCCACACACCAATACAACACACAGTGACTTTTGATACACTGTATGCACTGTACATGTAAAATACTTGATTGTAATCTCTTGATCTCTCTCTCTTAATCAGTTTGTCATTCAACACTGACAGATACAAATAAACATTGCAATTAATATATTATGAAGGTTTAAGTTTGGTGCTTTCATTTTATTTTTGTTTATTTTGTTGTAGTTTGGTGTAGTTTTTGCCAAACAGGTCTCTCTCTGCTCTCTCCTCCTCCTCAGTTTTGTACTTTGTACTATTTTGTTTGTCTTTTGTTAAACCAAATCTCACAAAGGATGCATAGTTCAATAAAACATACACCTTGCACCTGGAAAACAGTAAACAACAAGAATAGCACACAATTTCAATCCTCTTTCAATCCTTCCCACAGTCCAAACACAGAAAGAAAATGTTGTGATTAAAGACGTATATTTCCACTTTCCACCACCAGGGGGTGGGTGTGTTGCCCTCTGAGCCTGGTTGATCTGCGTCAGCTGATGTGAGCCAGCAGATGTGTAAAGTACATACTGTAATACTGCTGGTACTGTACACACAAAGTGAGAGGAAGCGGTTCACATCGAGGTCAAACAAGGTGCAGTCTGGGAAATATGACCAGATTAAAGCAGATGAATGATGCTGAAAGACATTGGAGCTGAGGTCTAATTCAAATCAGCAACAGAGGCAGCAGAAGCTTGTTTAACCTGTTACATGCAGCGTCTATTGTCTGTCTGACTTCTGCCCGAGTTCACGTAAATGCAACATCAAGAATATGTTCCGATATGCAACCGCACCGCTAGATGGGGATAAATCACATACTGGGGCTTTAACAAGGTTGCAGAGTGCCTTACATGTAAAAGGGAATTAGTGTAGGACAGCATAAAAAAACATCTAAGTCAGCATTAAGTAAAAGGTCCTGGCAACATTAGAACATGTAGGAATAATAATCATAATTTATTTATTACAATCTTCAGAAAACACATTGAGAGAGAACCTTAGTTTACAAAGGTACTGAGGTCCAGACAACAGAAATCAATACGGCTAAAATCAATGGTAAAAACACATTAACAGAAAGCAGGATACATTTAACAATTTCAAAATACAGATGTCTAGATAGTTGCAATGAGACCCATGAATAATTTAGCTAATTGAGCAAGGCTGTGACTGCTTGTCCTGTTTCTGTGATCATAGTCAGAAAAGTACATTTGTCCTGTCTTGTAGTGTAGTGTAGTAAATGTCAGAAGTTTCCAGAACAAAACATATCAGGTAAAGTACAGATATTCAATATACTTAAGTAAATATACTCTGTTACTGTTCATCCTTGAGTGGATGTTGCTACAGTGTAATCTGGTATCTTACTGTCATAATAACTTTGCTAAAACACCACTAATTTGTCATATTTATCTCCTAAATGCTGTTTTTGATCAAACCATAATTATGTTTTTTTCCAGAATAACTCCATCACATTTTAATTTAATTCTTCCACAGTTCATGCACTTCATAAACTCCTGCAGTCTCCTAGTGTCCTGAACCAGCATAACAGCAGATGTCAGTAATGCCTCCGAACAGACCAATGGGGTCCGACCTCTCTGGGAGATACATGCCGTAAGCATTTATCAGAGATTGTAGGAGATTATGCTAAATCAGATTACTGTACCCCAACCTGCCTATAAAAAGCAAGGTCATTAAGAGCTTAGCCTCATGTAATGTCACTCGTTTTATGAAACGTATGAGATCATATTAGGCAATATTTGTGTTGCCATTTTGCCTCTTTTTTTATCCTAATCTGATTTCTCCTCTGATCTCTCGCTAATACCGTCAGATAGTGCTACTTATGTCCCTGCTGTACAGACAAGCTCTGTGCATGTGTTTGTGCATCTCTGTCTGCCTGTCTATCTGTCGGTGCACATTCCCAGTCATTTTTGCACAGTTCATAATTTGTATTGTATATAATATTTAATATTTTTCACATTTTTAGCATAACATTTTCTTATTGTTCAGATTTTCTATTTATCATCTCACAGACCTGCAGTACTTACAATTCTTTTCTGCTATGCTTATTGTGATGCATTTAAATACCAAAGCAATTAAAATTTGTATATTAAAATTCTACTCGTTAATAAACCGGATTCTGATTCTGATTCTGCAACATGAACAGTTTGTTAAAGAGACTTCCCAAAATCAATGCAGCAGAGTAGTTGTCTTTCCTCCAGGTCAGATCCATGAATAAGATTTTTCGTCAAACGCAGTTCAAGTTATTTTTAATTATTTAAAGGCATACATATGTGATGGGCATACAGTTTGGATAAAATACCTTTCAACTAATGTTAATTATTGAAGAAATTGATCAATCTTTGAGTTTAAATGAGTGTTGTTTTCAAACACTGCAAATGATCATGTGCTTTTCGAGATTTAAACTCTTATATCTGGAAATCTTCTATCATGTTTTAAAAAATATTTGCTATCTTTAAATTCGTGGTATCTTAAAATGATGACGAATGCATCTTATGGTTCAGTTAGTGAGGGAATTTTTTATTTTATAATTTTTAATTTCCGAATAAAACAAGCTATGTTAGACATGAAACATACAATATATTTTTATTCAATGGCTGCCACTTGTTTCTTTACCAGGAAATGAGAGGACACTGATTTTTCCTGCTCAAACTCAACTGTTTCTTTTTGTAATGCATGCAGTCAGCACTAAATTGTCTGTAAGAATGAGTGTGATTGTGTGAGATTGTTTGTGGGTTTTATTATTGTGCTGACACGAGTCTGATATCAAATGATTCCAATTTAAAACCTGTGTTTTCTACTTGTTTCGAACTTTTGAACACTGATGACAGCTGACTTATTTCTGAATTAACTTAAATTAAGTTATCTTTTCTAGAAACACAATTTTGCTGCTTAGACAGATAATTTAACTAGTATTAAGTTTTTCTTGTATTTTAGCTAACATTTTTTGCAAACTTTTTTTGTAGTGGCTTCATTTCATATACAAGTAGAACAACCAAACTGGAGCATTCAGATACAGGTACATCAAGGTGTGGACTGCTCTCTTTCCACTCTCCTCACCAAAGGGCTGAATGCAGACAATAAGCTTTGTCCCCTGGGTGGTCTGAGGCTCTGCTAAAGAAGCTTCACAACACATGCATGCAGACAGGCAGGAGTGTATCCAGGGACAACTAAATCTCAGCAGCATTAACTAGGGGCAGATGAGTCCCGGTGGAAACCCACACCTAGGACACTGTCTGATAGTGTTTCCAGCTCATCCTTGGTTTATCTACCAAGATTTCTTTTTTTAAAGTAAATGAATAAAAGAAAGAAGAGAAAAATATCCTTCACACTAGAGAAAGAAAGATGGTCATCCTTTGTCTGCTGCAAAGCCAGCTGTTGAGTCACAATTTCTTGGAAGAGTGTTAACTGCCACTTTTTCTGATTCTGTTTGTAGGTAATTTGTATGAAAACAATAAATATGTTCTAAAAAAAAAATGGATAGCGAAATTAGGGGCAATCTAATCCAACACCTGTATGAATTTATGTTGTTTTGGTGGGATTACATGCACTCTCATACAGTACCGTACAGTTACTATGGGCTTGTACTGAATGTGCTTTTATGTGTGGGTACAGGTCTGATGGTTGTTCATACAGAAGGCCAGCCTCCTCCCACAGGTTGGAGGTTAACACACAAACAATAACTTCCCTATAGGTTGCAGTAATCAATATTTTCAGTCCATGCAAAATGTGAATATTGAGGCGACAGCAAAACAGATCTAACACAAACAGTAGGCTACATCCACCAATGTTGCGCTGCTTTAAACAGAACAGCGCAGCTCTCATAGGAACGCTCCTCGTGCTGCCGTCGTCTTCCCCCATCGGACCAAGCCCGTACCTACTCTGCTGTCCCACGGGACGTCAAAGTGTTCCATGTCTCCAAGTAACACCTCAAGCCACTGAGGCATTAGCATCCTCTGAGCACTCTACCTAGACAACTGGAGATAATGATCAAGCCATCTATCTTTGTGCTGTGATGATGGTCCACCCACAAGCAGCGAGCACAGGAAGTGAATCTGAAGTACAATGAGTTGGAAAAAAAATGTAGCCCTACTGATTATATATTTTTTTTAATTTCTGATGATATATAATTAGGGACAAACAAGGAATTACTCATAACATCATAGATAATTATGTTATAATTGTAGAAGAAATGCTGTTTTTAGGTTTGTATCTACAAAGTACAACTAAAAGATCAAGTTTATTGTGTAAATATGCATAATATTTAGGATGTAGTAGGCTACATGTATTAAAGTTGTGTTTTTAGATACTGGCAGGGACTACATGCACTCCCTATTTAAATGTGTGGCAGGCTGGCAGCCTGGTTTAAATTGCAAATGAGACTGCTATTTGCTTGCAGTGACAGTTGTATTGAAATGAAAGTCACATTTTCCTGGAGTTTTCAAACATTAAGTCACTTCAAGTCACAAACAGTTTATCCCAGGGCCACATTTACTAGGCTACTTTTACTTTTAGTTTTTTTTAAAGAAGTATTACAGTGTTTCTGAAGAGATAGAATTGATAAAACCTAGATGTGTACAATATTAACTGCATTTTTAAATTAAATATTCCTGGTGAATTATGATACATTATACTCAAAAACTTGTGGAAATGTGAAGACCAGTTTCAAAGTGAGTGGTGTAAACAATGCTTAGTTGTTCTCAGACAGATTAACGTGTCAAATGCTCATAGATCAGGCGAGTTTTGACTTAAACAATGTAAATAAACAAAGTTGTTGAATTAAAAGCATTATTTTGCCAGGTAAATGTTTTTAGGTGTGCTGCTGTTACCAAAGATGGCAGTATTTCCTGATCTGTCGGAGTGGTCGCCGACCCTTCGCCGTGCGTTGTGACGCTGCCGTAACGTGGGGTTTCCCAGACCTGAGTGCAGGGTTACCGCGCCCATCTCTGCTGTTTGATGGCTGGAGGAAGAAGCAACTGAGATCTTGGCGTGAAGGAAGAAAAAAGAGGGACGACGACGGTGGGAAAGACAAGAAGGGATTTTTTTTTTTTGCTTTGAGTTGGAGTTTGCGTTGGAACGGAAAGAACGCTCAAGCGGGACTCTGACACGTTTATCTGGGTGAAACACCGCCTTGTCTCTGTGCCGGTGTGTCTCCCCCCTCGGCGGGTCAAAAACTGGGTTCGGGGAGTGCCGCTCCTCGGTAGCTAAACTAGCTAAATCTGAGCGCCTGGGCGGAGAGAGGAGAGACAAGATTTTGCTGTTTCCAGTCAATGTGATATAAACAACGGATACCCTCGACTGAAAGCGGGTAAGGATGTGTATTGATATTTGAAATTGCGCTTCAGGAAATGCATTAAGTGTGTGTGTGTGTGTATGTGTGTGTGCAGTCGGCTAGCCTGTCGAGCAGGGAGGATGAACCAAAGGGGTTAACTGGGTTGAGTTAGCCGCTGTTAGCCTGCTGCTAGCTAGTCGCTGCTGCTGCCAAGAGAGTGGGTGTGGGCCACTGTTGGACAAACTTAACGCACTGCGTTAACCCAGCTGTTAGTAAACTAGCACTAAATTGAACCACTTTCATGTCCGATGGTGCTGTCCGGCAGCCAGGTGGTTAACGACCACAGCCGGTGATAAATAGCAGGTTAGTCGGTGACAGCTCGGTGGGTTAGCGAGCACCCCTCTCCAACGTCCGGGTCTCTTTCCCCCTCTCTCAAGAAATAAGCTGTCTAGGTTAAACTGTATCGGCTGTGATTTACTCGCCCATTTACCACTCTGATCTCCCAATATGGGACTCGGTCAAATGCAGTATTAATCCCAGACGTTTTGGATGAGGTTTATGTCGGCTCACATTTTGTCACATCTTTGCTCTGTTAATGGTAAATGATTACCTGGTAAGCTAATTGGTCGTACATTTGCCACTCAACTTAGTGTTGACAAAACCCCCAGGGCGAGCTCTTTTAAGATGATTACGTGATTGCAACTCCTTTACACTTGCATAACTCAAACAGACGCGAAGAGAGCTCGGGTTTACTCCCAACTGGAGTAGAAAATTTTGTAGCATCATGCAATTGTCAAGGAAGGGAGTCTAAAAATGGCTCCTTCACCAACAGAGTCACCACCACCACCCCCACTATCCTGTAGCCAGTCCATACAAGTTAGCCAGCAGTGGCCACAGCCTACGTTTCCAGCCTGGTATGGCTGATCTGGGTGTGGATGTCCCGAACATGGCAGCCAGAACAATTCGTCTGTATCCACAGTGAAGATCAGCGGTGTTTGTTGTTGTTGATTGCCGCTTTTATGAAAAACTCTCGCACTGAGGCGTGCACATTTGCCTTGCTGAAATAATTTACGTAATGCCGAGTATCTCAGCTGTGGCCACTCTCTGGACAGGGCCGTGTTTAAAACGGGGTAGTTTAACCAACAGCGTCTAATCCAGCGAATCGAAACCAAACCATCACGGATAATAAGCCACAGTGTGTCAGAGCTAATGTTGTATGTTACCAGTCCCACGTCTAGTGAGTCTGCAGAGTCAGCCATCCACTGACTGAGCTGGAAAGGAAATTGCTAATTCGTTAGCGCGGTTCATCCTGAGAGCACACACGGAGCTCAGAAATAACATTTTGCATTTACGGTCAAGCGGTGACATTTGATCATCGCACGGGAGGAAAAATTACAATAAGCGCCGTCGTGGATCTGTTAGTGGCAATAGCCATTTTAGTTTCACGAGTGCCAAATCAGCGCCAGTTTGCGGGGATACAGTCCGGCCTTAATTTGAACTTCTTCTTTTAATGATGTGAAAACGAGATAGACTAATTGGATTTTGACAATCTGTTTATCTCGATCACGGGTCTGTTGCAGGGCAAGTTGTTAGCAGCTACAGTAAAACAACCATGCCCACCGGGCCGCGCTGCTCCATAGTATTTTAAGCACTGGCCCGGAAAACGGGCACGTTTTTTTCTCTCCGCTTTTTTTTTTATGTGGCGTCAAATCCGAGTAAACACGGCGACGTGAGGTGTTGGAGTGGAGGAGGAGATGGGAGATTTGTATTTAGTGGAAGACATTTCGAAAGATGGTTTAGCAACGAGCCAGACGTGCTGTCGCAGGAAGCCGAGCTGAGCGCCTCCTCCAGCACCGAGGCAAGATATATGTAGCCTAAGTTATAGACCAGCAGTGTGAAGATTTACTTCATGTCCCGAAAATAGACGATTTTCTATTCGTTTCGGGAAATTTTCATCGTTTCTTAAAAGAGCTATTTGTATTTACTGGTTCACAAAGATGAATTCATTTTGCCAGTGTGCCCCCTCCCTCCGCCTCCTCGAATGAATGGGTTCCTGTATTCAGGGCCCAAGCAGCTGCAATGAACAAGATGGCGTTCAAAGCCTTTTTCATCACCGCTTTTTCTCAGACTGAGAGAGACAGCTGCCGAGCATCGGATGGGTTCAGGCTTGGCAGGAAAGATTTCTTTGATTTTCTCCTTCAGTAAAAATGTACAGAGTGTATTTATATCATAAAACGTGTTAAAGCTGATAGGATTTCTGGTCAGATGAATATAATATGGGCACCTTAGATACAGGACAACATGGTGGGGAAGGGGTGTTGTACACCTTGACTATGAACCTGAATACAAGGGAATATGGAAACTATAATACATATTTGTGATTTATAATACAGTATTTGATATTTTAATTTTTCATATTAAATTTTCTGTTTTCTTTGAAGCATCTCGGAACCACACCTTGGCAATGGGACCTCCTTTTCTAAATTCTGACTAGAAATCAAAGTAGGGTGTTTCTTCATAGATAAAATAAAAATACATTTTAAATAAATGTATACAGATTTTGCTCAGGTTTTAGATCCAGTGTTTTTACCACATTTGTTTTTTAGTTAAAACACAACATTTTAAATAATAAAACATGTACTGAGCCTTATTTGGAGAGCTTCACATTTTCTGTATGTTTTACATACCTTGTACACAAGCATCACTTATTCTTGCCAAAGTTCACATGTATACAAGTGTAGGCTATATGATTTTATATTTGACTTTTGATTATGCCGCGTTTGAAATAAATTTTACAATAAGAATACATTTCTTAGTTACATTTAATTGTGATTTATTAACATACATGTCATTTACAGTAACTGCCATCTCAGTCTCTCAGCTTTAGTGGAATCTCATATTTTGCTGTGATTTGTCTAATTATTTTCATTGAGGATGAACTGATCAACACATTCCGGGTTCAACCTTACTTTCATCTTTTTTCTACTATAAACACAAAGCTCATACTAGTAATATAGCACTGGATTGCAGTTTTAACAGCAATTGTTTGATTTGCGAACAGTTTATCTGTACATTCAGTATCATTCAAAACAAATTATAAAACATTATTCCATTTAATGTTCACCAGATAATGTAATTTGGATGTCGCCCACACTTTACTGACATTAGGACTCTGTGTGTAGTTGCCCTGGTGGACAGTGGTGGCACAATCTGTGTGTGGTGTATGACAGGCTTGTCTGACTGCCTCCATGGCAGTAATGCTCATTCATAGCAGAGATTGTCAGGATGAGTGTAACCATCATGTAATGACCATGTGTTTCAAACCTGTACTCATTAGTCTCTTGTGCTGGGAGTCTGTTTGTGTGTGTAAAGGGCAGGGGGGGCTTTTGTTTTTAAATAAGGATTTTCATCCCTTCTGCATTTTTTTAATCTGCAAATGCAGGACATGAATGGGATTAAATTCTTAGTCGTGGATTTCAGTCTTTGGGATTATGTCTTTGGTCAGTGATAGCGCTGATTTTTCTTCACCTCTGATATATCATTTTTAATTGCATGTCCAACAAGTGGCTTTAAAAAGCAGTAAAACTATTGGAGAAAAGCTTAATTTGTTGTAAATATGCACCAAGGTTTTCTATTGAGTATCCAACTCCATGTTATTGCATATACTTTTGACACAATTCAAATATGAAGACAAGTGTGAAAATATATGCATCTCCAATTCCTAAATATTGTGCGCATCTTGTACAGCGAACTGTACACAACTGACAGGGAAAAGTATGTGTAGTAATAGCTGCAACTCCACATATTTATCCATGCTTTATATTATACACAGGTGTTTCAACCAGGTCAGCACTGACTTCACATTATAACTTAAAGATTGTCAGTGTGTGAATCTGTAACATTAACTTAGAGGTACCTAATATCTTAGGTGAGTCACATTCATTCGTCTTTATTGGTACATTTTAGCATAGTTTATAATATGTCATCAGTCTGTTTTGTATTGGCCTCTAAATACCATATTCGCATGTAGGATGGTCTTATCGATAGTGGGCAAACAATCTCTGAGAAGCGAAAACACCACCACACGCTTGCCACCTACAGTAGTTTATCGAGAGGAGCTTTTTAAAATTGAGATTTTAGGTGGTGATACTTGAGGTTTCTTTAGAGGTAGCAGTCTTGTCTGTCCATCCAACTTTTATTATCAACACAATAACCATTCGCAAACTCAACCAACACTGCTGCACCAGTTTAGGGAAGTGGGCTCTCGATTCCTGAAAGACAGCACTATGATTGGTCAGGAATAACTTCCTCTGTGTGATGTGATCAGTTGTTTTGTACATTGTTTAGCAATGTTACCTTTCAATTGTATATTTTCCTATTGAGGAACTGTTTCTACCGTGTTCAGTGGTGTTTGTAGATGTTGGAAACACTGGACAAAACTGTTTACGGTGAATTGCGTCATTATTGTTCAACCTAAGCCAGGTAATATTAATCTTTGGTAACAATGGAGTTTATCTAACCTGCAAGTCACTCAGATGTGTCTGTATAGGACAGAAAGCCATGACACGGTACTGATATTCAGGTACATGATCAAATGCATGATCGTATCAAAGTCCTGAACACTGGATGGAAATGCAAAGTCATGAAAGAGCCAGGCCTATGTTTTAGGGCTGACCATATTAATCTTACTTTCATCATTATCGTGATATCAGCATGCACATAAACACATTGTAAAAGGCTGCCTGAGTATGTTTTATAAGCACTCAGTTGGTGATCGACCGAATGAGCATCTTTTTTTTGTGACAAAATTTTAACCAAAATGTGCATATCTAATTTTACAAGGTTGTCATTCCGCAAGCCTTCTGTCTTTCTTTCGCTGCCTGTGCCAGAAATATATTTAATTACAACCCAACAATTTTACACGTGGTTTCACATATATTGTCGGTTCCATGGGCACCAATAAAATGGCCTGTTGGATTTTTTTTTTTTTTTTACTTTTCAGATGTCAAAAATCATCTTTGTAGCACCCCATGCTGTAATTGCAAACAGTGATTTTGATGAGCAGAGGGCCTCCTTTAACTTTAAATTTGACCACATCCAAGCACCCAGGTGTAGTAACAAAGTTTCCATCAGTTTAAAACAAATAGAGCTGGTACTTTTGAGAGGCCTTGTAGTCAAGATCGTGTTCTCAAGGGAAAGCTGGTGTCATCCCACTATGGTTTAGTGTCTGAACATTCAGTTTTCTGTAAAACGCATATTTTCCTTGTTCCTCATTACATCATTTTAGTGCAAGTGCTGGAAAAACACCCGGGACAGCTTGTCTGCTAATACATAGGCCTTGGTTTATCCATTGTTGTGTGCCCTTGAAAGCATAGCTCTCTTTATCTACAGTGGTATCTTCATCAACTAGCTTGTTCTGTTGTCTTAATTTGAATGGACCATTAGTGGTGGCCTCTCCATTATGTCTTCCATTACTTTACTCTTAGGTCTGGGGCATTGTGGTTACGATCCTTTTTCCTCTTCAGTCTAAAGCTTCCTGCAGAACTCAAGTGAAATAGTCATCACAATGCCATCACAATGTGTGTTGTTTATTCACAGGCACAGAGGACTTAGGATTGTGCATTTGCATATTTCTGTTACTATAATTGTGTTTTGAACCATGGTCTGATCAGAAGCACCTGAGAATCTCAATACAGTAGTGCTGATCATCAGTTTGGCTGTAGTAGTTATGTACACCATCTATTTAAACCACCCAAAGTGAAAGTTTTAGCGCTGCCCCTTTTGTAGTAGTCGTCATTTATGGCGATTATTCGACTAATCGACTCCCCCCCGCCCTTTCATATACAGTTCAGTCATATTGATTTTGACTTGATTTTGACAAGACACAACTCCAAATGTTTTTTCTTTCTTTCCTGCAACCAATTGATCAATTAAATTTTGGTCAGCTAATGTTTTTTTGGTCGGCAGCCCTAGAAAGTTTAAACCCAAAGTACCGGTGGCATGCTTATGACTTATGGCAAATTTGGCAAATGTTCAAATGTCTTCAAATATGGCACTGGTTGCCAATGCCAATACACTCACAACAAGAGGTCTTTACCCTCTACTACGCCTGAGCAAGTGGAGTTACCACCTTGCAGTGAAGGGGTGATGATGATGATGATGATGATGATGATGATTCTGATAAGTAATCCCAACAATGAACCCCCCGTCATGCTGTAATGGAAGAGTTTTTTTCCCTTTATAACATGGGGAGCAGGGTTGCCTTACCTGTGTCCCATCTAAAGGAGCCTGGGTTTAAATTTAGTATCTGAGCAAGGACGTGCGGTCAGGGGAGGCGGGAGAGGCAGAGCATCACCTAGTTGTGAGCCTGAAAGTCAGTAATAGCCTATAATACCCCAATTAGTACTGTTGCTAACACAACAACAATCAGTCCAGGTCCAATATGCTATTTTTTGCTCGCTGGAAAATGGAGGATTTGATTTTGAAGCTAAGGAATTTTTCAATTTCAAGCAAAGTAAGAATGAATACAAACTGGGAGAGCGACACCGGACCTACGAGGTCTGCTTCAAACAACGCGAGTAAGTGTTTAATGTGTAGGCTATGAACAGAGTACGGGTTCTGTAAGTCCAGCTGCTGACTCTGCCCCGTTATCGCACGTCTTTCAGCAGCACCACAGCTTCTGCCCCTCAGCTGCCCCCTCAACCTGCCACGGAGCAGGTCTGCTTCACAGCACATGTTGCCGTAGCGACTGACTCAGCATTACGCTGATCCTGCTCTCTGAAACGGAAAACTCTGAGTTTCCCTCATCTCAGGCTCAACATACTCAGAGTTTCCACTATCTCGCTTTCTGAAACGGACCCCAGGGCTCCCCTGAAAATCTGCAGCCTGATTCAAACACTGCTAAAGAGAGAGAGAGAACCAGTCTATTTATATTTTCTGTAGTTCTTGTTTATGTACAAAATCTCTTGAAGCCCACGATCGCCCGTTTGAGCAGTTTAACATACGATATTACACGCAGCGTCTCTCCCTCCTCCCTGCTGTCCACACCTGTGGTTCTAAAAGACGTGTGATAGCGGAGCGGAGTCAGCAGCTGGATTTGTTGTGGGATTATTAAAAGCTGCTGATTTTTATTACGTTTGTGGACTTGCATTGGCGGGGTGAAGACCCCTTCACCCATATTCATGCTGTTCTATTAGAATTACAATTGTAAATCTGACTTTCAAAGTCAGTGCCTCCCCGACCACAAACCTCACCACACGTCACTGTATCTGAGCTACCGTATTGTAACATTTACGAAAGTCCCCACACCAGAGGTAGTACTTCCTAATGGCCCTAATGTTGTATTGAGTGATGGTGACAGCCAAACACAAAACCCAAAGCTGCTACAACTTGTGTACAGCATTCATTCACACAGTGACCAAGTGTAATGTGCAGCTATCGGTGTTGGGGCTAGGGGAAGACATGTCATTTTAACTACCATTGAAAATGTGAAACGGAGGAAACATCACAGGAGGTATTACAGACAGATTTGTAAGCAGTGATTTCTCCCTCCTATACTTAAAGCAGATATCAGCGGCACGGCCGTTTCGGCTAATGCTGCGTTCAAGGCAGGCTTTTGAAACCGTAAGTTACAGCTTCAAGTCACAACTACGACTTTGTAGCGTTCCAGGTAACCCGTAGCTCGTGTTTTTACCGTCCTGTTGTCTGTGAAAGTTCACTATAACGGCCACTCGTAACTTCCGACCCGTGAACTCGTACCAGATCGAACTGGTATGACTTCACCAAGTTACGAGTTTCCTTGAACGCACCATGAGTTAGCAGCCCCCGCCCTCGTCAGGCATCTATTGGTCCTCGTGCTCCGTCACCACATTCAAGCGCACCCCTTGGCTGCACACACAGCCCTTCATGCCGTTCTCTCTCCTCATTGGATAACACTTGTATCCCACAAGGAAAATTTTCTCCTCGGGTTACAGCAGAGCAGAGTGACTGAGAGACTCGTGTTACAGCTGAAACACTCCATGTAAGTGATTGCTGACGGAAAATAGGACTCTTTAGGACTTATATTAACAAAAACATTCCACTGATATCTGCTTTAATTCACATGCAGGTCAAACATCTGTATGTAATTGGGTTGATACGAAGCTCCTGACCACTGTTGAAGAGAGGTGTGATTTAGTCCAATTGAAGTTGGATCTTCAGGTTTCCTTCTAGAATCCAAATTTTCTTAGGTATTCATTCAACAGCATGTACATTGTTCAATAAATAACATACACCCCAAAGAGAGAGAAACAAAATGGGCAGATATGGGCAAGTTAGGGAAAACAGATGTGCATATATGGTCAAAAGAACAGAAGTGAAACTGAAAACTAACTTTTATCTGGTAATCCTGTGAATTCATGGAGCCACTCCACAGACTGGTCTCTCAGCAAATAACCACAGAGTAATCTGTAACGGTGGTGACATAGGACACATTCCTACTTTCTTCATGGCAAAAGCATTGGAAATAACAATGTTGAACATGAACATTTTGGAAACCATAAAACCAAGGTGGTGACAAGAAGAATTTCACTTATCAGAGAAACACCAAAAACATCTGTGTTCCTGAACCTGTGTTTTGCCAAGAATGTGAACTTGTTTGTCCACATTGTCATGATTTGTTTTTTCTCTCCTTAAGCTTTCCCTTGGGTCAACATGACAAAGCAACCTCTACCTTATGTTTGCTCAGTGCGTGATTTGTGTTTCGTTTGACTGTAGGTGCTGTTATGTATCCATAAGCTTGTCGCCACTACCCAAAAGGTCTTGGCCAGTGTTTTGAATAGTCAAAGTAAGTGGGACCGGAGCCGCTTAATGACCCACACACAGGCCTGTCATCACTTGGATGCTGTGTAACCCTGCGGAAAGCCCATCACAGGCCTGAGCAGTACTTTGCATGCCAACATCTGCTCTGCTTTGTATAGAGACCGCCTCCGTGTCTATTTACATTCTAGCGCTTACATTTGACTACCAGAAGGAAAATGTGACCAAACCTGAAAACCGAGATGACAGGGAAAGACCGCCAGTATTAGTGAGATTTCTTCCTCTTTAAAGCAAGAAAGGCCATAGTCACTTGAGCATAAGTGTGGGCTAGCTGTCATGTGACTCTTCACACACACTTGCTCTTCTCTTGGAGGCTTGGAGAGAAAGCATGGGGGGAGGGGTATGATTATTAATGCAATCAAAGGAGTGTATTTTATGTTTTAAATAAAGTCATGCTTTTGGCTTTGGGCTAGCCTGACCTTCTTTCCTTTTTTTTCCTTTCCTTTTTTAATCTAACTCATTCATTTCCCTGTATGAAAAGCTGCTTGTGCAGCTGTCCAAGGCACAAAACATACCTTTGTTAATGTATGTGACTTGTTTTTTTTGTCAGCCAACACTACAGCTAGCCTGTGGAATCTGTTTTGCATGATCCTTGGTCTGAGAGTTGCTTTTGCGATTGTTAAGAGTATTTTATTACATACAAACTTATAGTGAATCATTCTGTCAGATAGTTTTGTTTAGACAACTTTTATTTGCTTGTGCTTTAATCTCTTAATTTATGGCCAATGTCTGTTATCCCCACCAACAATGCACCCTCTCTCGTAAGCGCACACTGCATCATGGAATATTTTACTAATCAATCAATTAAACTCTACTGTCACTCCCATTGATGTTATGTCCCCAATCACCAGACATTAACCCACAGCAGGCAGCCACACTGAGAGCACATGTGAAATTACGCCCAGTTAAAGTGACAGTTCACCAAATTTCCACATCAACCTCAGAAATGCTTGTAGTTAGGACCAGGCCTATTAGGAGGAAGAGCTGTGTGTGAAGAGTAGATGGTGTATGTGAAAACTTTGATTCATTCAGCCATCTGTCTCCTGTCCATGCTCACTGTGCAGTAATAGGAGTATGAATTCACAAGAAAACTGACTAACCTTGAGCTCATTTTAGATGTGTATATAAGGGGCCAAACATGAGAATATAATTAGTTAAAAGAATACTTTCAGCGACAGAAGACCAGGCTAATAATTGCAGGGTTGCAGCAGTTGTCAGTGTCACATGGTGTTCACTAGGGGTGGGAATCACCAGAGGCCCCACGATGCAGTCTTATTAGGATACTGAACTCACAATATTATTGCTGTTTTGTGATATCCAAAGTATTGCAGTAACATATTGTGATACATTGTTGATTCAAGTCTTTGTCAACATCTGTTTCATTTTGTGAGATAAAATTATCAGTCTGTTCATTTCATTTAATCTTTTTTTTTTCTTGAAAGATGGGATTATCAAGAAAACAGACTGACCAATACAGTCATAAAACTGTACTCTAGTATTCTGGTGCCAAAAACTTCAATTTGTATTTGCAATTTACATATTGAAAGATCATACCTGGCATCCCTGAATTCCAAAATATCACAATATTGTGCTTTTTGATTTTTATTATTTATTCCTTCATTTTCCCCACCCCTAGTTTTCTCATACATGACTTTCTTTCTTTTCTTTTTTTTTTTGGTTTGGTTAATATGAATAGAGGAAGACTTTATTGTTATTGCATATTTCTATGCAACAAAATTAGCTTTGGCATCAATCCCCACTACTTAGCAGCATCACAATAAAAATAGAATGAACAGAAATAGTAAAGACAATGAATAGAATACCAAAAACACTGTAAACAGTAGATATGAAAAAATAGTTAGTTAAAAGTACAAGGCAACGCATCTTTATTTTAAAATGTCTGGTATAATCAGTAACACCAGTGTTGTCACGATTTTATTACCCGTTGGGAAAATTTCCACACCGTGCTATCCCTAGTAACTGAGCATTGTGTCACCGAAAGTACGCTGCTTTTCTTATGCTTTTAGGTAGTGTGGCTGTTGTCCAGGAAATGCAAGGGTTTCACCATACACTTACTGCCCCTGGCTCCAAGTCCGCTGATGTGGAAAGGTTTTCGTGTCATACATACAGCTCCAATGGGTCCAGTAAAAATGTTAGGGTTTTTTTTGTTTGTTTTTTCTTAAAGCCAGCACTTAAAGAATAGCTGAATAATGAAGCTGTCTTTCTTATGTTTCCAATACACAAAACTATTCAGGGGAAAGGTAAAGGTAGCCTCTTCAAGTTAAAAAAAAAAATGCTGTGCTGTACCGTTTCATTTTTCTGTTAGATGAATTGTGCACAAACTGAGCAGAGTATCATGATCAGAACTGTGTCAGCTTATGCATACTCATTTGTAGCCCCAGGATTTTGCCCCACTTTCACTGGAGCAAAATGGGTTATGGAGCCCGAGGCTGTTCATTTTCACTTTAGCCATTTTCCTTGAGACCCATAAGGATTTGAAATCCACCTACTCCTCAGACATTTATTAAAAAAGAATTACAACTCCATCTTTGTCAACCTTTGCTCATTGCCTGCTGTACATCATTAGCAGAAGTGGCAGGAATATGGCACAGTGCTAATCTCCACACCTTTATTTATAAGGGCAGCCAATCAGAAACATCTCAAATTACCTTTCTATTGACATTGTTGCACATACATGAACATCTACTACCATCCTTCATTTTGCCACTAAAGGCAAATCTGAGGTTGGTTATTCTGACTATAGCGGCTTTGGCAGTTCAGTCACTTAGCTTCCTTGGTGGAAGTAAAAATTCAAGGTATATTGTCACCCGTGTCGGCTAGTTTGTTTGTTTTTCCAGCAAGATTACACAAAACATGCTGAATTGATTTGCACATACTTGGGTTTGGATTTGGCCAGGGAATTTTTATTCACTTTCGTTAGTGTTGCTGCAAGATACAGCCTGTTTAGTTTCTCAGCTACAATGTATGGATCTTGATGTAAAATATATGGTAAATATAAATATATGCAATAACTATGTTGTTGAGATCTTTAAGTTTGTATAGCTGTCATGCAAATCTGGAGCACAGTCCAGATCTGGTGGAAGAAAATGTTTGGCCTTGGTGGAGTTATGCGCTTCACTGAGTTTCAGAGAGGGTGGTGTTTGTATTCAACCTCAAACGGTCCACCATATTACTGCTGTCACATACCCTTGTGTTTAGTGACTGTTGTAGTTAAACTAGACTGACAGGACTGTTGGACAAAACAAGAGACCAAAAACAGCAAAACAGGTTTTCACTGTTTTCTGACTAAATCATTGTTAGCAATAATGACTAGCATATTTTTTCTGAGCAGTTTGGGTTGCAAACATTTTACATTCAGTTAATTATTTACCTATTTTGTGTTTATTTTCACCATATATTCTTTAATATGGATGCAATCCAGACAAGCCTCCATGTCTTCTGCCATCTATAGTGCTGCTGTTGCCTTGTGTGTTGGTAGGAAAAGGCCGGCGAGATAAAATGTATGCGTTGAAAAGAATGACAAAGTGAGTGAGGTTGGATGGGGCTTTTAAGAAATGTCCAGGAGCAATCCCCTTCTGTCTTCTCTTACTGCATCATCAGTCCCCTTGTTCCTGCCTTCGTGTGACCTGGTTGTGTTTCAGCTACATTTACCATGCATCACTTCCCCATAGCACTTAGACAGACCCTCACCCAACCAATTCAACCCAAAAAAATATGGCAGAGGGAAGAAGAAAAAAAAAAAAGCTTGCATTTACAGTATTGGTTGGCCTCTTGCACAAATCGGATTTTTGGAAATAGAAGATTAATAAATATAGTGTTTTTTATCACAAATCTTCTTATCATATTTATTTGTCCATTCACATTGAATAACTACTTTCCTACATTAACCAGCTTCACGGTGCAGTTCATCTCAATAAAAGGCTACAGGAGTCGCTGCAAAATTTGGATGTTCAAAGTTGAAAAAGGGGAGCAGAAATTCAGAGGTGTGGTCAGCCTCGGAAAAGTTAGGAATTCCAACATGATCCATTAGATATGTGCAGAGATTTGGATCAGGGCGGCTTTGTGTGATAAACTGTCAGCTGTTTCTGACATCACCTTGACTCCTCATATTGTTGTCAGTTTGGTCGTAACAGGCAGTCAGCGGTTGTCACTCGTTGTTAGACTGCAGGTGCTGAGCCAGAGTAAGAGATTTGCCTAACTCAAAGTGAGAGAGAGAGAGAGAGCACACAGGGGCGGGAGAACGCTTGTAAATATTGCAAAGAGTTTTCCTCCACTCGATGGATGGATGGAGAGGAGAAGAAGAAACGAGGTGGCTTCTCTCTCCAGACAGAGTGCTTTTCTAAAAGCCATTTCAGTTGCATCAAGATCTGTAAGTGTAGTCCCATTGTAAGACAGGAATAGGGGTTTTACAGCCATGTTTCCACTCAACACACACCAACAGCTTCTTACATTCTGATCCTTATGGTTTGACAAAGTTGAAATGGGAGCCAGTAATGCCATTTTTGTTGGACCAGTTTCTAAGAACTGATGATTTGAGTATTTACATCTTTTTTATATACATTTCAGACACCCCTTGTGCCGTAGCTATGACCACAAGCTTCTCACACGGCCTGCACTTCAAACCAATTGCAGTGTTTATCTCCCAAGTAAAATGGGCCACATAAATGTGATGCAGAGCAGATGGCTGTCAAGAAGCCTCTGCATGTGTTCATATACGGCAAACACCTTAGTCCATTAGGCTATAACTAGGCTTTGGTTTCCCTAGTAAGAACTTTGTTCACCTAAAATTTGACACTCAATTAACCAAAGACGACAATCCCAAAGCAAATGTGGTGGATATGTAAAGTAATTGTGTCCAACAGGGCACCAAGAACACCATCCAAACACAAGGCAGAGCACCCTGTTACGCCTAAACTCCACTGGATGCAGAACGATTCCGAAACGGGTCCGCTACGGAACGGCCGCGTTCTCCGACTCCATCATAACACATAGGTTCCGTCCGTGATGTTGATTGTTGCGGCTCCGCCGCACAGCAGGAACACGTGATCTCGCGATATAGCAGGTTTTAGTTGCCATAAAGTGAGCCACAAAATCATTAAATGATGTCTGGAAACCTCCGAGCTGCTGACTTCAGGCCGGTCGCTTCTCATGACAACGTTTTCAAGGTGTAAAGCAGGAAATATGCTCCGCTGTAAACATGGTGTATTTTATTTTGAAAATTAACCGGGTGTTTTATTTTGTATTTTGCCCGCGGTTTCCTGTCTTGCACAATCTGCTCTGTGCTGATTGATGCGATGTGCTCCGGCGTCCGGCAAAAATAGAAGCTCTGCGTATCTTTTGCGAGGGCTGCCGGATGCCGGTGTCGTTCCGGACCCACAACGTAGCAGACCCGGAGTCGGTGGAAGCTGACACGGTGATTAAAATTAATACGTATCGGCTCCGCCGCCGTAGCGGAGCGGATCTGCAGCCGTTCCGCAGTCAGTGGAGTTTAGGCGTTACTCTCAGTCTCAGTTCTTAGTGGTTTCTTCAAGATGTTGGAAACACTCCTTTGAGCTTCTGCTTTATATTGACATCATACATTTCCCTTGAGGTTTGATGAGTTGTGTGAGAGATGCTTTTTTGGTCACCACTAGGGATGCACATTTTGAATTTTTTTTTCTAACCGACGCTCGTTAACTGATTATTAACCAAAAAATAAATAAATAAATAAATCCCTCCAATTTTTGGGGGGGCCGTTAAAAACACATGTGCGCTGCGCCGGCTGATCAGCGCCACACGTCCAATGTAGAACTGTTTTTATACAAAGTGCAGCCAAACACCAGGCTGAAGGAACAGCAGAGCTCCTCTGACATCTCCTCTGTGGAGCTGCAGGAGAGCTGCAGGTGAACAGGCTGGAGAGAGCAGCGACCTCTTTTTTTTCTTTTTTCTTCTTCAGCGCCGTAGTTACAGGCAGGGCTTGAAATTAACTTTTTGACCTACTAGCCAAGTGGCTAGTAGGTCAAAAAAGTTACTCGCCAGACAGATTTTTTACTAGCCAAAACCAACAAGTTGCTTCATTATTGTATTTCGGCATTATAAAGCAGTCGTAGTAATGGCCTTTCAACTTTTCTGGAATAACAGAAATTCCTATGCAGCAATAAGAAGACTGATTATGTTACAATTATCAAGTGTTTCTCATGAATTAAGTTGACTGTAGCCTGCCACAGGCTCTCACAGAAAAATAAATAAAAATAGGCCTGTATTTTTTTTTATGAGGTAGCAACATGACAGTACAATGTGACAGAGAAGACTTCCATTCTTCCGTTTTTTCCCAGTTTTTTTTTATCCCACCCCACTCAAAGGCGAATAGTATAATAATAATTTTAAAACTGTGTTTCACCCCCTCTCATCTCTGCCAGTCATTCCACCTCTGTGGCAGCTGCGCACACACACACAGACACGGGGCATAGAGACAGTTTGCGCTTTGCCGCTCGTAAACATTAAATGCGCTATATTGCGCTGATTGTACAGTGTTCAATCCCCCGCCAGTCCGTCTGTTGGAGTCCGACCACCGACTCTGGCGAGCTAACAGCTACCAGATAACAGCGGTGCTACAGCAGCTGACCGAGCCTCTTGGAGCGACTCACTTAACTGCGCTCGGTGCGTTCCTCTCGGTCAGCTGGTGAAGCAGCAGTCTGATGAGCATGATTTTTTCCCGTTTTTGACATTGTTGACTGTAAGTTTTACACTGGGGGAAACCCTGAAAACAGGTAGGGAGTCTCATTTTTTCTAGTTCGCCAAGTGGCGAGACAGTAAAAATCTGTTACAGAGGAAGGTGCAAATGGCACATCTAAGCCCTGGTTACAGGTGATGCACATCTAAGTCTGTGTAGCTACATTTATTGTCTGACCTTCCTTCACGGGGGCTGCTGCACATACACATACGTCAGTCCTCCTGTGTAACTTTTTGCTGCGAAATAAAACTGAATATATTAATAGTATTAATATGTCAAAGTTTTTATCGGTTAAATGGTTAAAAATGTGCATCCTAGTCACCACAGTTGTAAAGAGTGGTTATCTGAGTTACCTTCCAGCTTCAACACATATGACCATTCTTTTCACAGCTTTGTCATCGACAAAGCGTGTCTGTACGCAGAGCGACTGCTTGCTGGTTGTTTTTTTGTTTTTTTGTTACACCCTAAGTAAAATCTCTGGTGTGAAAATCTCAGCAGTTGTGCACTGTCAAAAAAACCGAGACAAACCCATCTGATGCCAACAGTCATTATGATGTTAGAAGTGAATATTAACTGGAGTTCTTGAGCGATATCTGCATAATTTTTTATGTATAGTTTTGCTGCGACATGATTTTATGATAAGATAATTGCATAAATAAGCAGGTGCACAGGTGTTTCCAATAATGTCATTTGTTTTATTATCCCTGCTGCTGATGCACAAATTCAATATTAATCTCTTCATATACCACACTCATTCATACAACAAAATCAACATTAAACATTCAGGTTAACAGTGATTGCTGTTGTCTACCTTTTGGATCCATGTCTGCTTCAGTGATGTTCTGAGTAGCTCATCAAAGTCACCTGTCTCATGGCATCTGCAGCATATTGAGCTTCTTGCGTTCAGTCACTCCTCATTATTTGTTTAGCAGCATGGGTTAGGCCAAGTGCAAGTCAGACTGACCTAATTTTGTGTGTAGAGTCAGCCTCCCCTCTGTCTCTTCGTTTTTATCCCTGCGTTTGTCTGTGAACATAAACCTGCCTGCCTGTCAGGATGTCCTGTGTAACTTGTTACTGTAATGCAGCTGATTGCAGAGCCTGGTTCAAAAAGCCTGGATGGACACCGGCAAGTGCAATGGTAGTAGCAGAAAGAAACCACATAGCAAGTGTATTTGTAAAGTGTGTGTGCTGTCGCCACATCCGCTGAATGTTTTGACAAAGGGAAGAGAGAAAGACAAGCAGAGTTAGGGAAACACCCTTAAAAAGGAAACGCCTGCTTAGAGAGGCTCTGCGCCTGTATTAAGGCGGAGGCAGCACGCTGACACAGATGAGTAGCTGAGACGCTGCAACAGCCGTCAACTGACTGACTTGTAACAAAGAGCAGCCCCGTCCATATCCTGCTCTACCCCGCGTACTGTATGTTTACAGGGGCAGGAAATCGGCCACAACCTAAATGGCTCTGAAGCACCGGAATATATGATCCCACAGAGATGTGAATCAGACAGGAAGATGGGATGCAACACTCATGAAGGCAGGGGTGTGGCATCTGGTATCCAAGCAGGAGGGCATGAATTATTAAGCCCACCATCTCTACACCACCTTTCAAACACTAACTCAGAGCATTGCCTATGTCTCTCAGCTGGGCAAGGTTATAAATGGTTGAGACTGAGAACATTGTGATAGCTGATAGGGCTGGGAGGATGTGCTTTTCTCCAGGTTCAATTCATTTACGATTTTTTGGGTGGCAATTCGATTGTGATTCTTCAATATTGCTGATTTTTACGATTTGTAGTTCAGGGATGCAAACAGCGTGCCGAAAAGCTCGCTATTTTCATGACCAATTAGGTGACTTGTGTGAATCGTTCAGATCTGAAGAGTTTTTGTTTTTGAGCGTCTCAGCTCGGTTCAGTAAAATGTTTTTCTAACAGGCTGACAGTGACATCATGTCATACTGAGGCGAACTCGTTCGTGTTTGTCTCTGATTGATAACAGCCTACTTCCAACGTAGACGCGCGACATGCACGCTTGTTACCCAAGCGGCGCGTAGCCGCATGCATTCGGTGCGACGGCAACAGCGTTTTTGTCCTCCGTGCATGTTGGTGGAGCTGTGCGCCGCGGACATGCACGATTCCCTACATACGTTGCTGTGTCAGGCAGGTGTCTCCCACGAAGCTCTGCCCCGTTTCAGAGGTGAAGGATGCCCTCAACGTGGAAAGACTTCGCCTTCGCCATGTAAAATGTGTTCAATTCAAAGTGAAACTAACTCCCTGGTAGTTTACTCTTGTAACACCACACCATGTGAAAAAGTAAAATGATGATCATGTCTGAAGCTTATATCAGGAGCCATACCCCCCCACCCCCATCTGAGTCTGATCAGTTGGTCCAGAGTCCAGTGGATGTGGCTGCTCACCTGGATCTGCGTATATTTTATAACGGCAAAAGAAAAAAAAAAAACAGCGATCGTCCTCTCAGTCAACAACAGAGGGTTGGGTTGCTGATCGTCACAAGCCTAGTCAGTAGTATTTTAATCGCATCAGTTAATGGTTATTAATCGGTTAACGACCATCGTTAACTGTGAGGGCCCACGGAGAGACAGAGGAAACGTTAATAAAAAATCGATTCAGAAGCGTAGAGGATAAGAATTGCGATTCATACATGAGTCGATTTTCCCCCACCACTAATAGATTGTAACATTTAAGGAGAACTTGTACATCCCCATGTAATTAGTTATGTCTTCCCATTCATATTCTTCATTTTAATCTATCCAAACACAGACGTCCCTGGCCAACAGATTATCCTTACACTATTGGTCATCTAACTACCATGTCACTCCATCATGAAGTTACACTCTTGGTTGACCTGCAAAGTGTTGGAGTTTCCCCATTGGTTGCTGCTCTTTCAAAATGACTCTTTAGACACACACCTTGCAATAGATCTATGCTCCTTTCCATAGCAGAATCGTCACTACTGTCCCATGAGTGAGAGCCCCACCTCTCTGCGCTCACTGGGGGCAGTGGTTTGTTAACCAGATGATGCTGTGCACTGTGAGACAAAACAAGAAACATATTTTGTCGCTTCTTGCTTTGTTTCTGAGTGATCATTTTGCATCTGAATCCATCTTAAATCACTGCATAGTCTTTGTCTTTAACAGATGTGTTGGATGATTTTGTAACATGACATCAGGATTTTAGTAGCAGCGGTAGTCCTGCTGGTTAACATATAGTCTTAATGGGGCATGTTTGTAGTCAAGGTCTGTTTCAGACCAGCTGATGTTGGGGTGAATGCAGACTGATGTCATTTCACACTCCTTGTTACTGTTTGCGAATAGTGTAGGATCAAGTAGGATGCAGCATCTCTTTATCACCTGTGACAACATCAATCCATTTAAGATCCAGCATTTTGACGGACTACAACTGGACATAGACGATCTTTTACCTGCTACAATTTCCTGAGTTCTATTCTGTTTATTTCCAATGTCAAAAAAATATGTTATTGTCTGTGCATTGTTTAGGATATCACATTTTCAATGTAATCAATAGATTGAGTTCTTGACTTTGCAAAATAGTAAAAGATGAATTTTGAGATTCTTCATGTTAATGTGGACATAACCTATCAAGGAGACAGAGTGTAGTAATCACAACTTGTATTTTAGTACATATGGTTTGATGAAAACATGGTGCTTGAAAGGGAAAATCCCATCACTGACAGTTTGTCATCTGAGTTTGTTTGCAGGACTCATCAGTCACGTCACATAGGTAATCATTAAAATGTTGCCACAGCATTGGAGCATTTGTTAGTTTGTGCTTTGTGCATACAGAATGAAAATGGAAACCTAACAATACAACGACGGCGCAACGTAATTGTTGATCAACGCATTACATTTCCAACAGAAGACGAACCTTGTACTTTTCACCAAGGTTGTAATTTATTGCAGGTGCATAATACTGGATGCCAGTGTGGTGTGAACCTTTTCTGAGGAGTTGACCTCTGTATAATGTGTAACACAACACTTTGTACTGTCTATGTGCGTCTGTTTGTGTGGTTACCTGATACGAAAAGATGTGTTTTTGACAAGTCTGAGAGGTCCTGTATGGTGAGGTAGGTGTAGGCCTCCTCTGCTCAGTGTTTAATGCTGGGAAGCTTACCGAGCCTTGCTCCCCTGCACCAAGGGGTTAATTAGCAGCTCCCCTCCCAATTGTCCTCTGCTTGTTCACTCTCATTAGTTTAATCTGGCTCTGTCCTCCAGCTTGCCTCTCTTGCCTCTATCCTCTTGTGCACCAGAACATCTCACTACCTACCTACCCCTCTCCTTATGTCGTCAGGGTGGAGTCAATCCTCTACCCAAAAATCTACTGCCAAACCCCACCAGACCATCCTGTCATTTGTTCCTCCACAGTTGATGCCTTCAGCTTTTGCTATATCCCAAATATATTTTAACAAAAAAAAAAATCATTCAAATGTTATGTTAATCCATATTGGATTTTGTGCTCAATAAGGTTCATATGGCAGTTTTATTTCCTTTTTTGAGAGAATTTGTTCCAATCATACTTGAAATGTAATACAGGTTACTATTTAAAAGGGTTAAAAATGCTTCCAGCCATCCATGAATTCACTGTTCTCAGGCATTTCTTAGAAATTCATTCTTGTCTACTCACAGCTTTATTGTCATGTGCCTCTACGTTATGAAACGACCGCAGAAATCTTTACTGATGAACCAGCTCATTTAGCCCCATTTATAAGTCAATTCGATGTGACAATGAATGGTACATGCACGATCAACGCCGTATGGGAAGGAGAAATACCAATGAATTGCGTTCTGTGTGTGTGGAGTCGAATTACACTTCCTCTCTCCTTCTCGCTGTGTTCTGCTCGAGATGTCGGAGCTGATAGGAGTGGCTGGAAAATGTGAAGTCTGCTTCCCTCCTCCTCTTTCTCCTCCTCCTCCCCCACCACCTCTCTAAAAATAGCTGGCAGAAAGAGAAGGCAGTGAAGTCGAGGCTCTATCTGTTGGGCTGCCAGTGGTTTCAACACTCCCACCACCAGCACAAGGGAAAAAGAGTCCTCTGAATCACACCTCTAATACTAATCACCAGTAAAGAGCACTGGCTTATTCTATGCTTCTGTCAGTAGAGATTCTGTTAAATTTCTGCAGCACTGAAATTGACCAGATGTAGGAATTTTTTTTTTTGTATTATAGAGGCCAGAACATTTTAGCACAAAGACTGAAAGATACAGAATTGCAATTCATTCATTCAAAGCAGTCAGAAATTGAGGCAATAGTTTAATTCAAGGACCAAACAGTGGAATGTTCCTGACACGCCACATCGATCACCTGACCCCAGTCTCTGAGCATGTGTTTCAATTGTTTAAGCCAAAGTGTCAACTGAAAGCCCCTAAAACCAGAGAGAAGTGAATATAGCTGCAGTGTGGGTGTGGAGAGATGCCAAGCCTTTGCTAATGTCAATGGATTACAGACTTCTTGTATTTTTTCATTGATCTTGCAGTTGTGATTTGCAACCCAATGTGACTTACACATGACTAACATTAGGATTGTTTGGTCCATCACAATTGGCAGCCAATATTTTGTCATGATACACTAGCGTTATTCCCCATCACAAATCGTCACATCACAAAATATTGGCGAAATGAACACCTTTTGCGGCGGATAATGTGTTATTTAGAGGCTGCATTGCGTGGCGTGCCCCGTGTTCTCGCATTGTATGGATATACGCGCCGCTCCACTGGGGCTAATTTTGTCAAAACAACGCCAAATGCCACCAAAGTTGTCTGGGCGAGTAAATGATAGTATTTTATGCTAGAAATAAGGTCCAGGTTGTAAAAAACTAAAGTCATCCTTTAACAGACTGCACTTACAAAATGTAAATGGGTGGTTTTATTTAGGGCAAATACTAATAAGTGTTCGGCCTAGTAGTTCCCTGAAAGCCAAAGAATTACAGTGTGAATCAGTTTCAGTGTCAAAATTTATAACATGAAAACACAACTGCATAATAAACCCACTGAATATTAGTGTTAGCATTAGCTATCACTTACTGAGACAAAGTGTGTGTGATCTAGGGACTTTTCCATTTGAGACAGTGCACAAAAGAAATAAAATTAGTTGTGGTTGTTTTCATTGATATTCACCATTATCTACAATTCTGACTTGTCTCAGTGACGCACTTCTTCCACAAATACATTGAACAGGATTGATCGGCTATTTACTCGTGATGTACAACCATTGCAGTCATTAGCCCCTTAGAGACAGATGCACTGACAAGAGACAAGAAGAAAGGTCTTAAAGACCATCAAATTGATTTTAGTAATTTTGTCGTTTGTTCTCAAGCAGTAGCCTAGTTAACTATATGTCTGGCCTCCTGTTTTGTTTGTGAACACTTTGTAGTCCACTTTTATTGGTATCTGTCATGTGATCTAAATATTAGTATTTATTGACTACCTGACAACAAATACAGAGATTACTTAAACATATGAATGAATCTTGGCCAGGAAACCTCTTCTAAAGGACAAACCTGTTGTGTCCTTTCTTACTTTCTTGGACAATCTGTGCTTGCATGCAGATATAATGGATGCCGCTCACATGTTATAGCAGCCACAAGGCTATGACCTGTCATCAACGTTAAAGGCTGCAGACGTACAGCTGGGCAACATTTTAAAAAAGTTATATTGATCATATCATATCAATTGATACTGTTAAGTATCGATTATTTTCTTTAAAAAACATGTGGAACATTTGCTTTAAAAGACCACAAAAAAAAGGAATTCAACTTCACTCTATTCAACTTCTACATACAGCCATTACTGTTGAAATTGTTATATGCAAAAGAAAATCAACTTAAGTGGCAGGATGTCAGTGAAGTCTGATAAATAAATATTTCCTCTGGTCCTTTATGAACCAGCAGCAACAGGTCAGAGGAGCTAACTAACGCCGGATTCACACCGGCCGCCAAACACTGTGCCATGAAAATCATGCATGAGCCATGGCCCTCCTGTTCACACCAGACGCTTATTTCTCTGCGAAGGTCGACAAGCGCTTCTGCCTCTGTGTATGTGTAGGTGTGTGTGTGTGTGTTATCTGTTTAGATTAGACAAATAACCTACAAACATACACACTCTGTCAATCTCTGTATTTTATTTTGAAAATTGACCGGATTGTCTCATGTTTCTTTGTGTGACTTCCTGCCAGAATTGACGCAGTCGCATGTGGCTCACGCACAAAATAGACCACACGCCGAAACGATCGCTGTACGGAGCGACTGGTCTGAACTACACTATCGGTTAACAACTGCACCGACAGAAAGCGGGCTCCATTCCACGGCTGTTCGCAGTGCTTCGGCGGCCGGTGTGAACCGGGGGTAACTCACCAGCCAACAAAGACTTAATTAACTGACACTTCTTGGTAGAAAGACGAACTATGGTTAACTTGTAGAAGGATGTTGTTGTCGTTTGCGATAGAGCAAGCTCTTTCTGCTTGCGCATTGGGCATAAACACTTCGATGCCAGAGTCTTATAATGTTAAGATAAACCATCCATGTATATGTTTTTGGTCCTCGTGTTCCCCCATTGGAGAGCTTGTTCTACGTTTCTTGTCAGCCGAATAGCGCTGCTTATCCTCTGCCAGTATTTAAAAATCAGCGAGTGAAGATGGCAGTCACCACACTCAACAAGTTCACGTTATCGACTGTCTGAGAGAGTACAGCGCCGGTTTCAGGGGCAGAATCACACATGTTGCTGTGTTATGTTAAGATAGCGGGGCAGGGGCAGAGTATACCTGGGTCTGCGTTTGTGATTGGCTGTAAGGAGTGACTTCAGGGAAACGTCTGTTCACACGTCCCTTTCTCCAACCCTTTTCTTTATATTGGTCATCACGTGTATTTTTACAGTGATGTTGATTGTTTTTGGAGGAGGTGCGGTAGATACCACCAGTCCATCGTTTTAAATACACCACTGAAAAACAGCCGTTCGTCATTTAAAAATAAAATCGCGGACTTTGAGAGTCGGTGTTGGAGAATATTGGAACGGTACCACTTCTGGTCACAGCGGTCCTCGTCACGTAAAGCGCTCATCTTGACAAGGAAGTCTTCTCTCCCGGCGTAAAACTATGTCAGTATTTTCTGGTAGTTTGTCATCAGTCTGCGCCTTGCAGAGTTCGAGCTGCACCTCAGTTTCACTTGTTTTCATTTGACAGAGTTTCACATTTTTCTCCTTTCGTGACAGTAAAAAGGGAATATTTACTTTTTTTCAGACAAGACGATTGTCTCATAAACTATTGGGTTTTTGTTTTTTAACAGAACTACTATTATTTACACTGAGCACAGGTTATAATTGAGTGAGACCAAGACTGTATTATTGTGAAAAATTTCTTCGTTTCAGGTGTCTACCTCATTTTATTTAAATGTAGCTATGTTTTTTCTGATAACTCATGTTTTCCTCAATGAATGGCACACAGTTACAAAATCTTCCAGGGTATGTAAACTTTTGAGCACAACTTTATATCGACAGTCGGGAAAGTTGTTCGTTCACCAAATCACCCAACAACAACATGACGTTACTCCGTCAGTTTTCAGTTTCGTTGCCCAACAGCCCATCCTCCTCCGACCGGCCCACACATATTCACACCGCGATAAACATCAGTCACCGCAGGATAGAGGCCGAAACCTCCGGTCACACTCCGAGGATCGTTCACAACCTTACATACACACACACACAGAGCAGCAATCTGACATCGGCTTTGACTGTAATAACGTAATAACGTCCATCAGCAGCAGCAGCAGCAGTCATTAACACACCTGTCCAATCAAATAGCCTCCTCTCATCCACACAGACACACCTGTGTTCACCAAGCTACAGGTTTCACAGCAGCAGCCACATCACACCACTATTTAACAGGAGATCTGACTGATCTGAATAATGAAGGGAAAGAGGCCTCAAAAAATATAAATCCACCTGATCTCAGTCCGCCACATGTGATTCCTCAGCAGAGACTCAGATGATTAAACCTCCAGGAACTATTTCTTACCTGCACTCCTGGTGTCATAAACAGGCCACCAGCTCCAACAGTTTACGTAATAATCCAACCATGTTACTCAGTTTACATCTCGTTCCTCGCCGTCATCGTGTCTCATCCACTTGCATTGTGTGGAGAAAAAAAAGTTTTTAGCTAACTTTGGCTTCACGTTTCCTGACCCTACGGTCCTGACAGAGGCCGACACGGGGAGACGGTGAAGTAGACAGCCCGAGACACCCCGCATCCAAACCCATATGTACATCCAAACCCATAGGATATGACACTGGTGACACTCGTTGGCATCAAGAAGCTTGACGGGCTGGCAACAGTAACTAAGGGGGGGGTGAGGCCTTTACGAAAGGTCAAATAAAATCTACGGTGACTGGCTAGTTGGTAGCACTAAACTAACATGTCGCAATACTGTGTCCAGGGCCTTACGTCTGCACTGAGTGTTGAAACGGCGCTTGTCTGGTCTGCTGACAACAAGGTTTCCTTTGCTAGTTCAGGGACACTGGTGCCACACTCGCTTGTTTATTTATTTTTTTTTTTTTTTTTTTTTTTTTAATGCACCAGAAACATGATACCAAAGACGGTATAGCGCTTTTAACCGCATCTAGTGATACGGTTGTACAGTGTTTCCTCTACATTCATTTAGCAGTGGCGGCTCGCTACACCTAAATCCTCGCAGCCGCTCCTTCAAATGTCTTGTTTTTTTTTGTTTTTTTTAAATTGTCGCTAATCCAAATGCCTCCACCTTCACAAAGTCCTGCTGGTGACTGGTAAACTACAGATAACTATCTTGCTCAGTATCTACTCTTTACACCCCTCTGCACCTGGATGACAGACCGCAGCGTGTTTTTCCGCAGAATCATTGAACTCAGGTGACAGAATGACAAAAGACTCAGGACAGATCAGTGGTCGCTGTTGCCAGTGTGTTTTTAAAATTAGCGGGTTTGATTCTCGTGTCGGACGTCGGGCTCAGTGCTGCTGGAAAAGAAAAAAACCCAACAAGTGTGTGTCAGTCCGTTGGGCTTTTAATGATGTTATTGTAGCGCATACAGTAGCCTAAGTTTAACAGGACATAGCCTCTACTGCGCCGTAACGTAAACGTGCATGAGCTCCCCCTGAACGATCCTGTGAAGGAGCTGTCGTGGGGTTAGGTTACTAATCAAAACTTGAAGTGGCCCAGGTTATCCTGTGGTGGTTTAAATAGTCAAAATACAGACGTTACATGTGAGATGTTTTCGGTGGTTTTCAGTCAGATGATTTTATTTAACCCCTGAAAGTTGTTGTTCAGGCCTGAGTTCCCTGTCCCCCCTTGGCCATGTTTGCACTTTTTTATTTATGTTAATTTATTTTACTTTTAAATTTGACCAGAAATGGCTTGTTTTCTTAGATTCACTTGGATTTTACTTAAGTTTAAACAATTGATATTATTTATTTTTTTGTGTTTGTTAAAACTGTATTGAGTAGGCTAATGTTAATAAATGGCTTACAATAACACAATTTTTTTTTTTTTTTTTTTTACAAAACCGCCGGTGGGCCGCCGGTGGGCTTCTCTAGCGGCCCTACCACCAGGCTTAGCAAGTTTTCTGGGGGAAACCCTGTAGTTACTGTGAATTTAAACTTAAGTTGTTGTTCACAATGTATCGTTTTTCATGGGAAAAATTAGATGCGTCCCCGAGACACATGGATTGTGTGTTTACTGTGTCCTTTCAGATTGTAATGCGTCAGGGCCGCACTTCTAGCAACATCGCTGTCGTTATCAAATTATCACCCAGCGCTAAGCAGACTCCACCCCCTAGTTCCTGTGCCATGGTAAAGCTCCACATAGGGAGTCAAGCATGTTCTGGGGAGTAGGAACAGTGGCCATTTGCAGAGTTGGGCAGAGCCTTAAGAACTGTATGTTGTGTGTGTGATATCTGACATAATACAACTATATATATAGTATACAACTCACTGGCCCGCCTCACATGGAAAACATGGAGTCAGACAAATACAGAAAATGGAAACAAACTGGGATTGTAGTCCAAGGCTTCAGGCAAAGATACTAGTTGCTGTAAGGTCTGTGATAATTGCACATGAGGGACAAAAGTGCCGTTGCTGAGTTATTCATATAGTGCAGTGTTTGAATCACCCTAAGCTCGAGTGGAACATATCCTCAGCCTGAAGGCGCCTTCTCTAAATGTTCACATTTTATAATTTGGTCAGGTTTTTGGTTAAATTCCCCAGTGGGCTTCATTACCTGTTATACAGACAGCTATGAGAGACAAGACAAGAATTAGCCGATGATATTAGCATGAGACGTTTTTATCACCAAGATTAGGGGGTTAAGGCGCCTTGCATAGACGCAGCCCCATTTATCAGAGCTGACCAATCAGGTGACAAGTAGCCACGGAGATGTCAGGCGCTTGAAGGATAAGGTGTTCATTCAGAAGGTCTCGACACGCCCTAAGACAAAGGACCTATATTGAAACCAGGAGAAACAGGGGAGGTAAGGTTTATTTGCAGGATAAATGTAGTCATTTTGTTTTTGACAGACAGGCAGTGGTTTTATTAGTTACAGCTCTTGTAACAATGTAGCTTTAATAAATTGTCAGAGATATTGGTGTTTTAATGGCTGAAAGGAAAACAAAAGAAGGCAATTCCTTGTTTTTTTCTTCACTAGAAAGAGTCGCTGAAACTGTGAATCATGGAGTCAACCGTTTCATTGGAAAGTTTTTATCTGCTAACTTGCTGTGACTTGTGGGACACTTACAGAGAAGTAATGATTGTACAACCTGCAGCCTGTCTTCAACCAGTGTCAAGCCTGCCTCCCAGCCTGGTCGCAGGACCTCATAATTATTAGACTGGTATTTTCCTTTTTAGTGGAATTTGTCTTCTTTCTATGGAGAGCGAAAGTGTCAGGGCTGAGAGTGTCAACCAGAGGATTGGGGTCAGCGGGATAGCCACTGCTTTTAGGATCATCAGCAGGTTTTGTCTTAACCGGATTTGGCTGGAGGAGCTGAATCAACTGTGTCCCAGGATTACAGGGATGACATTGGAGGAGAGTTTAGAGTCCAGAGGCCAGAGCACTGACATCTTCGGCAGACCCTGCCCATCAACGCAGCTGCAGTATCACAACGAAACCCAAGCTGGTCTTCTGGTCTGCCTCTCCTTTTCCTTGATATCTGGACTCTTGCATCCTGCTTAGTTTGGATAGTAATTAAAGAGGGTATGTTTCTGGACCTGGTGGTCAGCTGGGTTTTTTTTCCTTTCTTTTCTCATTTTTCTTATTTATTTTTTGCCTTGGCTGCCGAGGAATGGTTATCACCAGCTTAGTGGAGGCCAGATGTTTACCCAAGGGTTTGCTGCTGTTTAGGAGTGAGAACAAATTCAACATCATCCTCAAAATTGTTATCTTAAGCCTAAAGTAGCTGCCTGGTGCTTGTTGCTAGGTAACAGTTTCAAGCTGGCAAGGACAAGTCTTGAGCTGTCTAGAAAGTGTTGGGCTGTTGTGATTCACTGCGACTTTGTCTGGGCCTTACATACTGGGTTGAAGAGGCACTGTGTGTGTGTGTGTGTGTGCGTGTGTGTGCGTGTGTGTGTGTGTGTGAGTGACCCTCTGCTGCATTTCGTTGAACCATAAAATCATTTAGGAAGAAGCTCATGATGTCTCGACACTTTAGCCATTATTGGTACACTTTTAATTGCAGAGTGCAAACTGACCAATATGAGTGACTTAATTGTACATTTTATGTATTACCAAACACATGTGAAATGAGTTGTATGTAGTTCATATGTTGATGCTTTTTATTTCATGTCTCCTCCAGATCAGCAAGAGTCTAGGCGGCGGAGCGAAGCACACCATTAGCAGAGGAAAATGAGTGAACTGGATCAGCTACGCCAGGAGGCTGAGCAGCTCAAGAACCAGATCAGAGTAAGTCCCTCACAGTCCTCAGGTCCTGTTTCTTTTGCTTCCTTGTTAGATCACGGATCCAGATTGACGTTTTGTCAATTAAGTTTGGTGCCTCAGATGCTGATTAGATCGGGCCTCACTGAGAAGCTTCACATCCTAATGCTCCTTCATTAATGTTGACTTAAGGCCATAACACAGGTGACACAGCTTTTGTCAGAATTAGCTTGCTGGGTAAAAATGATATTGTTCCCCAAAACACAGGTCTACATCCAAAACCCTTAACAGGTGTTGTATCTAGTGACATAATTATGTTAATGACCACGTTCACTAGATTACATTTTAGAAAGATTCAAACGAGTGAGAATCCACCATAGTTGTAGGAGATGCAAAGTTGACTTGTTGAAGTTGTCCCTGTTGCACTTAAACATTGTTGCATAATGATTTATTTTAGTATCAGAGTGGTTACCATCATTACCACATTTATACATCATTTAATTTTGGTATAACACTTTGATAAAGTAGTGACAGAAGCCAAGAGTCGGTTTGTTAGAGACACATGTCGTGTATGAATGTGGGTGACATACATACATATATGGTACTATTTTTCAGAATTCAGTATGTGAGTCTATATTGGCAGTACTAAATCTATAATCTATATCTATCAGCACAGTTTGTGCTATAATGCTATTTGCGCTTATTGGTTTTCATGTTTATGAGGCAGCGTTGTTGATTCACTGATGTTAATCTCATTGTGAAGAGTTACTGGTCTAAAATAGACTTGGTTGTGTTGTCATTTCAGGATGCCAGGAAAGCGTGTGCGGATGCTACCCTGTCTCAGGTAAGAAACACTGTTACGCCACAAAACTCATTATTATTATTATTTCCTATAAGAAGATGGAGAATAAATTAAAATCAGTGATGAGATTAAGACTTCTTTCCTCAGCTATGTTTTTTTTAATATATATCTTGAAGACCCTTTTGAAGAAAAGTTTCTCTGACCTTTTTCTCTGATCTTCACCTTGTTTAGATCACAGCTAACATCGACCCTGTTGGCCGAATTCAGATGCGCACTAGACGGACACTGAGGGGGCATCTGGCTAAAATCTATGCCATGCACTGGGGCACTGACTCGAGGTAATCTTATTGGACTCTACTCTACCCAGAGACTAAATATTTCACCCACCCCCCACCTCCTGCCCGTCATGAACGCCGGGCATTGATATAAAACCACTGTCTTTGTGCTTGTTAACTTCTCCTGAGGGTCTTCAGACCATCATGACCTTCTGTTGTAGCTCACAAGTACAGATCTTTTTCTTTACATCAGTCTGTGCACATGCACAATAGGTAATGCATGTTTGTAAAAAGCACAATGGGCATTCATAGGTTACTCTGAGTGTGTCCACTCTGTTGTGTGTCTGTCTCTGTGTGTTTGTGTGCATTGGGGGTAGGGTATGTGGGTAGGGAAAATACTCAAAATGGAGTCAGCCTTTGTCAGAGCCGTGTTGAGGCCGACGAAGCAGCGCTCCTCTCTTAACTTCATATCGAAGCCTTTTCCCTGGAGTTGTACACACCTCTCACCTCAGCAACCAACAACTTAATCACTGTGGTGCTGCTGCTGCTGTGCGTCAGTCCACAGAGGCCACTGCAAACTGCTATGTCACCTCATCACCCCCCCCCCCCGTCACACACCCAACAAACAGGTTGTCACTGTGTGTACCCACCATCAGCTCTTCCTGTTTGTTTCATCTGTTAATGTTTCACCTCCCAAAAGGGGGCTGGGGTATTTATTAGACTACCTGCTGAGATTCAGCCACCCAGAAAGAAGGTCACACGAAGATGTTTTGACCCACAGGCTGCTATTTTTAGCCACAACGGAGACACTGCTTGATTCGGACTGGGGTGGGTTTCCAGCAGTTTGAGGAAAAAACCCATCAGTTAGTTCCACTTCCCTCCAGCAGCCGATGATCAAGAGCAATCTTAATGCTGTAGCGCTCTGCAGACCCCACAACTACACAATTATGATTCATCTTTAATGTGAGCCTCTCAATAATATGACATGAGATGGTTTGATTGCATTAATTCAGTTTCCCATGTTTCTCAATAACTGTGATCAAATCACTGGCCTGAGTGATTAAAGGAAGAGTTACTTTCTTCCACTCTGGTTTTTTTTTTTCAGTGCATGTCAGAAGTTGGACATTTTACTTGTTGGGACTTCAGTGTCGGTTACTTTCTACTGTACTTTGTATTGGCATTTACTGACGGGGCTTGACCGTAAAACTAATCAACCTCAATCCTCATGAAATCAGTGAGTCATAAATCAGGTCCCACATGTAAAGATTTCTGCAAGGTCACACTTGACCTGACGGCTTCGGTCTGCTAGCTCCTCTCATCAAAGGCTGTTGCTTAATGGTTACTAGATGATTTTTGAAGATAATTTCATTTTTTATATTTTTAAAAATTATCTATTTTTTCAACTGAAATTGACTGTAGTAGTAGTACTAGTAGTAGTAGTAGTAGTAGTAGTAGTAGTCGTAGTCAATTTCAGTTGAAAATAGATAATTCTTACAGAAAAAAAAATTGGTTAGTTAGAAAGTTTTCTCTTGGGACGGATTGGCATTATTAGGGGAGGGACTGGAAAAATATGCACTCATGACACAACTGTGTACTTTTGTGAATGTCGGCTGGGCGGCTGAGTGCATTTGTTTTAACATGGAAGCCGTTTACATGAGGTTCATAACAACAATGACAGATGTGTGACGTTGGGGAAAAGTGTTTCTCTAAATTCTGTTTTCCCTTTTTTTTCTTTTCCTGATATTCACTTAAGTTTGACGAAACCACTGCGCGTGCACATCTGCGTGCACACACGCTCCCTGCCCCCTGCACTCTGCTGTGTCACTTGACAGTTAGTCAAACAGACCTGATGAATGAGCAGCACTCTTTTTTATTATGAGTTCAAAACTGTGTTTTTGTTCATTTTTAAAATGTTGACGGGGGGGAAATGAAATGATCATGATTTGATTTGTTCACATTTAAAAAGCCTGTTGATGTCGGAGCTCTCACCTCAAAGTATTGCATCATCACCTCCTAGTTAAAACTCACACATACGGTACTCGCATTGCACCAGAAGCTTAATGTGCAGTCTGAAGTCTGTACATCATCTTAGGCCTGGATTACCGGAGTGTAATGTTCATCGCGACTCTGGGAAGGTGACAGAGTAGAATTCCCAGCACAATCCGCCCTGTCCCTGGTTTATTATCTGCTGGGTTGTTCACATTTGAGCACGTTCCCGCCAGCCCGGTAGTTAAGATTTGCATCGTCCCAGCAGGCCTTGGTGTGTTCACTCCTCTTCCTTTTCCTATGTGCATTGGGACTGTCACTGTGGTTACCCTTGTTGGATTCACCTAGAAATTGCAGCCACAGAGGAACCTGAGAGCCCTCTCTCTAAGGCAAAAACAGGGCTTGTCATGATCCCTGTTAGAATAACTGCGCCTATCATTCAGGGTTTTTCAGGCTCATGGACTACAGAAGGTAGATAAATGGTGTAATCTATAACAAATTACGATTGATGCAGCAGCAGCTTTAAAATGATGCTGCGACACACATTATAGGTATTGGTTTTAGTTTTGAAATATATGACCAAACATGATTTGACTGCGTAAACTAACTCCATACGTCCATTAGTCAAATCCAAGTTTTTTGATTCACTTATGTGGCCTTCGCGGTTGCTCTGAAAAAGTGTATCTTTTTTAGCTTCCACAATGGACCTTTTCTCTACATATGTATAGATTCAACCAGTCTGACCCAGATTGCTTACTCTGTCGTCATACTCACCCATAGAAAAGTACATTGTTCTGCATGTTTCCCCTGTTACGGTTATACATCATGTCTATAATCACACCAAACAAGGAACGGCAAATAACAAAGAACATGGAGATGCTATAAATATATACAGTTCTACAGTCTGTCAGTGTTTGACAGCATCACATTTTCTTCATACACATTGGCTAACAAATGTCCTGTTGTGGGTTATAAAGTGCTTCTAAACTGTCTGTTAATGTTAAATCATTTTTGCAGAATAACAAACTTGTGTGATGTGATTCTTCACCTTTCCTCATGTTTGAGCGGTCTCGTCTTTCTTTCCATCAGGCTTTTGGTCAGCGCCTCCCAGGACGGCAAACTCATTATTTGGGACAGCTACACCACAAACAAGGTAATTACACCAAAAACACCATCGTGAAACTACGTCGCCGGCCCATCATGTTTCTTTTCTAATCTGTTAGAAGAAAAAAGGATGCGTGCAGTCAGATTTGTGTGTTTGCAAGCATAGGCATTTACAGTGAGTGTACAGAGTTCAGAAATACTGCAAGTGATTTGTTTAGCTACTGAAAGTGCAAACATCCACATTATAAACAGCTCTATGCACCAAAATAGAGCAAAATAAGAAATGATGTCATCACAAAATATGACCTTACTGGTCATTTTTCCCAAAGAGAGATTGTTCTAAAAGAAAAAGCCAAAAGTTAAACTATTGCTGGCTTATTGGGTAAATTTGCCTGTTGTCCTGTGTTCGTCAAAGTCAGACTTCACCAGGATTTAATGTTAAATCTGACTGGACAGGAGATGACTCGTCTGTGCATTAGATCAAATCAAACAAATAAGACAAAGAAAAAAAAAAACATTTGAGACCAAAACAAGAAAAAAAACATTTGAGACCATGCTGAGACAGTGCTTAGGGGGTCTAGACATGAAAATAGGTGAGTGGTTGACTTTCACCAGATTTCCTTATGACCTGGTTTTGGGTAAATTGTTCTCAGAATCGTCGTCATCTCCACCTGCTCTTCACGCTGAAGTCAAAATTAACTGTCACTCTTGCATCTGTCAGCTTGTTTCATTAAGGTTGATAAAATGATGAGTTGAATATAAAACAATTTGCAAGTGTTTAAGGGCAACAAGTAATGCTATTTATAGTGGATATTGTGCCCTTGGAAGGTGAAGTTAATATCTCAGACAGACTTTGCCACATGTCCTCCCTCCTCTCTCGCTCTTTCTCTCCCATCTGTCAGTGCATACTATCTAATATTAAATCTTCCTCCTCTCTCCTAGGTCCACGCCATCCCGTTGCGCTCCTCCTGGGTGATGACGTGCGCCTATGCCCCTTCTGGGAACTATGTCGCTTGTGGAGGTCTGGACAACATCTGCTCCATCTACAACCTGAAGACCCGTGAGGGAAATGTTCGTGTCAGCCGTGAGCTGGCGGGGCACACAGGTAGGCTGGACACATGCACTGACATTGATCTATCAATAGCTCATATCCGACTAATAGTAGTAATATTTATTAGGGCCACACAATTAATCGCCAAATTGAGATCGTGAGTGCAAGATCCAAATTACTGGAGATGCTGTGCCTTTTTTGTAGTTTTTTTTTTTGATAAGGGTAAATTGTGTCACATCATCATTGTGTGTTGTCAGCACTATAAGTGTTGTGTTGTGACAGAGACGTCATCCATCTTATATTTATTCAAGTAAAAATGAAAAGCAGAAATGATCATTCACAGTGAAATCACAATCTGTCCATTCAGTCCCATCTTGCAGCCCTCAAAATAATCATCATCATCATAATAATAATAATAGTAGTAGTAAGAAAAAGAAACTTGAATCATAAAGTACTTCTCTAACAAGGTCACCAAGTGGTTTACAGGAAGAAAATGGGAAATTAAAAACAAAAGAAAAACAAACGCATCATAAAACAGAAGCTACATGAAAATATAAATTGACTGTTGGGAGCCGGTCACCTTAAGTCTCCAGCAGAGTTATATTAAACGTATTCTGCACACTTCAATCACAGAAGGGACAAATTCTGAAATTCTGTGGACCTACCTCACAGTAAAAGTCGCATTTTAGCTGAGGTCAGTTTCATCAACCTCTGACCTCCATCGTTCATCCATGTGACTTGGCTCCTTTAAATCTGTGTCACCCAGGTGACAAATCAAAGCAGGAAATCTAAATTGAGCTATGGCTATTGGCTAATGCACTCAGGTTTGAGGCATCAAACCTCAATTTTGGCCAAACCCTCCAATCCACAACTCATCTCAACTATGGAGGCCTAGTCCCAGCTGCAGGATCCAACCTGCGGCCCTTTGCAAAAAACAATTCAACAAAGAATATTGAACTCTCTAGATTGGTGTCCTATAAGCAGTCAACAGTCACTGCTGATATTTACCGTTCAGAGGAATAATGGGAGTAAAAACGTGAAACATCCATAGACAACCTCAGCATGATCATGGTTACCCAGAGGATACTGCAGGGAACAAGTTTACGTTTCACATTTAGGATTTTAATGTGGAGGGGAGGAAACCAGCACAGAAAATTGAGCAAATGTATCTTCTATCAGGTTGTGAGGACGGGGCACTTCAGTGTTTTACATATATTTTCTATAAGTCCTCCTTCAAACAACCTTGTGTGCAAATAACAGTTGTTATTTGTAACAGTTGTTATTTGTAGATGCACAGTATGTTCCTTTTTTTTTTTTTACTATGTACTTGTGTAACCTTAATTATTCTCGCATCTAAGAGATGCCTGTCACATGGTGGGACTGTCTCTATAAAAACAGGAGCTGGTCAAGCCATATCCCAGCTCAGACTAATGAAAGTGTTGAGCTCTTAGGCAAGGAGCATTCATCTGATCAGTGTCACATGATGCAGGAAGTGTGTCAGCATTTTAGTTCTAGTTCCCTTGCTATAGGGAGGGGTACATACACTCTGCCAGTTAGTAAAGGATGTACCGTGGAAGCAAGTCATGACCCATTAGATGCCCTACAGCTTTTCTTTTCAGTTTCTGTTAGTGACTTAGACAATTCATCTCCTCCACATCCAGAGCAGCATGGTGTCAACATGGGTTGGAGTAAGATTTCTCTCCTTGTACAGCCTGTGAAGGAATTAAACCTGAACCTATGTAATGTTATAGGAAAAGCCTGTCTATTAGCAGTGATATATTCAATCAGTGTTTTTGATTTCTTCCAGGTTACCTGTCCTGCTGTCGCTTCCTGGATGACAACCAGATTGTCACCAGCTCTGGAGACACCACCTGGTGAGTTGTGAAACTGCACCCAGAGCAGTTGGATAACAACACCAACACAGATTTGAACCAAAAAACAAACAAACTCTTAAACAGCATTTCATCGTCAGCATCAAGATTTGAAAATTTTGAACTTCAAATTTAGGATTTATTGCTGGACTGTCACCCTGTATGTTTTTGTGGTTATCAATAGGGCCCGACCCATATGGGATTTCTGGGATCAATACATATAGTAGGCAGTAAAAACATCCTATAACCACTTAATTGTACAAATGTATACATATTTCTTACAATGACCCCTTACATATGGTTGAAACACACTTTTATTATTCAAAATGGCCTCAGTACAGCACTGCAGTAAACTATTTGAGAATGTAAATAAAATAAATAAAACTAGAAGAAGGTCGAGAGCCAGAAATGAATAATAATTATACACTTGGCCTGTGTCAGTCCTAGTGTTGTGAGGATCAAACATATAGAAATGAGAGAACCACAAACACAAATGAGCACTAATGTTATATTATTATTTTCTTTACAGTCAATCAAGGACATCATTCCTGAATTAAACACAGACAGTTTGTAGTTTACCTGCAGAGTTTGGATGCATCAGATCTTATCAGCCAATGCACACACTGGCACTGATGCGTCTGAAAAGGGAGCTCTAGTTATTTTAAACCATAAGCGGGTTCTTCTGGATGAGATGCAGCCACCAGTCATCATCAGTTTTCCTCTTGAATGTCTCCAGATGTTGCTGTATCACAGCTGTAATTTGACAGTGCTCCCTCTTCTTTTCTTGCAGCGCTCTGTGGGACATCGAGACTGGTCAGCAGACGACTACATTCGCTGGTCACACCGGTGATGTCATGAGTCTCTCTCTGGCACCCGACACCAGGCTGTTTGTGTCTGGAGCCTGTGATGCCTCGGCCAAGCTCTGGGACATCAGAGAAGGAATGTGCCGACAGACCTTCACTGGCCATGAATCAGACATCAATGCCATCTGTGTACGGACATACACACACACACACACACTCATGTCTTGCAAAGAAGATGCAAAGAACCTAGAAATTCAAATAAGAAGCAGGTCCAAATCGCGTCACGGTGTTGTAAGCAAACAGAGAATCAAAATGCAGATAGTTCAGGGCCAGTGATGGCGGCCATTACAGTGACACTGCATTTGAGTATTTTACTCTGAGGTGTGAGAAGATGTTGTGACTCCACCTTCAAGATTATTACTATGTAGCTCATAGTTTGCATACTAGATAATTGTGAACTTAAAAGTTAATCCATACACATAGCTCCGTCAGAGATGACTTAAGGTCGATTATCTGGTTCCACATATATTCACTTTCAACTGACTAGAAGTACAGGAGAAGGTGTGGCTAATTGATGTTACACAACCTCAGGACAATTCTAACAACTCAACAAAGGCACATGTTAAGTTTCTCACACAAGTATTGATGCTGAAGAATCTCACTCAATCCTTTTGTTGCAGTTCTTCCCCAATGGCAACGCCTTTGCCACAGGCTCAGACGACGCTACCTGCCGGCTCTTCGACCTGCGTGCCGACCAGGAGCTGATGGTTTACTCGCATGACAACATCATCTGTGGCATCACCTCTGTGGCATTCTCCAAGAGCGGCCGCCTACTGCTGGCCGGCTACGACGATTTTAACTGCAATGTCTGGGACACTTTGAAGGCCGACCGTGCAGGTGAGTCCCCGACAAACCATTTCCACTCTAGAAGATACAGATGCACAATGAACGCATTACATGTTGTTTCGACAAGAATTTATGAAAATCAACAAATGATGACGTATTTTCTACGTCAAAGCTTTACAGGGCAATCAGCCACATATGTCATCAAGTATTTACACGTCTGATTGGTTGATTAACCAGTTGTGAACCGCAGGGTTTGGGTGTCAACTCAGTCATGTCCGTCCTGGTTGTTCCACCACAGTCGTCCCTTTTCTATAAAGACAAAGAAAATATTTGCTTTTCTGCAGGGGGCGTGGCTTATTTTAGTGTAAACAATAAAACATAGAAATCAAACGGATCTCATCAAAAGTCCGATTGCAAACGGATCTGTGGTTGACATGATGGATCAAATACGTCATTTAATTATTTTACATAATCATTGCCTTGGTGCAAAAAAAGATTCTTATTTAGTCACGTGTAAAAAAAAAATGCAAAGAGCCACTGGACTTAAGATGGAGACTCACAGTGTGAACAAGGGATGCCCTTATTGATTGCTGATTTTCAATAAAAATAGCGATCAGACGATGGGAGCTAATGCTTCTCATCACCGATCACCTCTGGTTGGTTTTGCTGTTGAGGAAAGTATTTGACTGATTCCCTGTTGAGGAGATTTCTGTAATTATATATAACTGATCACATCTAACTGTGATCATTAAATGTGTTTATAGTAATATGTTAATCCCAACACGTTATGTTTTGCTTTCTCTGAACTTAATCATGATGTAAACATTGATTTTGATTCTGTAGTTTAAAGAGGACTGATCATGAAGAGGACTGAGTATTTCCAAACAAAGTTATGAAATGTTAAGTAGTACTGATCAGGCAGAGGAGACAAGGAATATCTTTGAAGGCACTGAATGTGCTACAGAATCTAACCGACCTCTCAGAGGTCTGCGGGCGCTGTGGAGGAGCTGCAGGGTTCGGTGGCTGCGATGGGAGACACAGTCAGTCATACAGCAGCTCCTGCCCGGCCGCTTCACAAGTCGCAGCTTTATACTTGTTTCAAAAACTCACATGATATGTGGACTAGTGCACGCTGGAAGGCAACTCTGAACAAACCGGGAGAGGAAAGTGAAAGAAAATTTATGGTATGATCAGACAAAAGTTCGTTTTTACCCCTCCCCTGGGGGACATACTGAGCTCTGTATTTGGTGCAAACCAAACATAATGCATCAGGCATACACTGAATTCCAGCACCAGGCTGTAGGGAAGCATGTCAGAGTTCAGACTCTAGTCCGATACACAGTACGTGGTTCACGTTTCTGACAGTTTTGTCCATATAAAGTTAAAACTGTTGATCACATTCACACTCTTTTGAAAGAATATTTTAAGGAATAATCTTGGGCTGCACATTTATTTGCCATGTAATTGAAATAACAATATGGGCAAGTGCAGTACTTAAGTAGCAGAACCTGCTTCTTTTTTTCTTTTCTTTTTTACGTAACATTAATCACAACATTGTTGTGCATTGTCAGCACCGTAAGATGCCCTGGACAACAAATCATATTCTTAAGACAATTAGAAGAAAAGAAAACGTGACACAATCACAATGTCTGCCCAGATAATCACAATATAATCGGGTTTTTTTGCATGTTGCAACCTTTAAGTAATCATTGACAACTGGGCAGACTGGAGCAGGAGGTATGTGTAGATTTTGAAAATTAAGATGGTTCATTTAAATTAGTCATAAATACAAAAGATTTCTGACACGTGACAGTGAATTTATTTATACAGGAAGTGTCTTTCTTGATGGTGGTTGTTGGTTTTGCAGTAGTTTCATGTAGCACCTTTACATGACGGTGCAGCAGACCCAGCAGACCCCATCACCACAGACCGGGTCTCAGCGTCTCCGCAGGCTGACAGTGACATCACGTGAAACTGATGCGAACTCATTCGTGGTTGTCTCTGATTATAATGATAACAGCCTACCTCCAATGTAGACATGCGACATGCATGCTTGTTATCCAAAACGGCGCGCAGCTGCGTGCATTCGGTGTGATGGCGTTTTTTCCCCCGTGCATGTCTGCGGCGCACAGCTCCACCGACATGCACGTTCCCTACATACGTTGCTGTGTCAGGCAGGTGTCTCCCACGAAGCTCTGCCCCGTTTCAGAGGTGAAGGAAGCCCTCAACGTGGAAAGACGTCGCCTCCGCGATGTAGAATGTGTTCAATTCAAAGTGAAACTAACACATTATATAACTGTCCATTACACACTGAATGAAACATCCCATGTCTTTATTTATTCAGTTTATTTTAATAATTATAATTATGACTAACATTCAGTGAAGACCTAAAATTCAGTATCTCCAAAAATGAAATATTAGTATTTTTAATATAAAAATGTTGGCCTTCTGAAAACTATGTCCATCTACATGCACTCAATACTTGGTTGAGGTTGAACTACTGGAAATTGACTTTTTGGTTGTGAATATTATTGGTGTGGTTGGACCTGGCTTTGGTGTCTGCAATGTGAATTAGTTCAGGACCTAAGAGTACTGTTGATCAGGAAACAACTTCTCCAGAGTCCCTGTGGTGGTGTTGTTGTTGTTGTTGTTGTTTTTTAACCTCGGTATGAAAAGTGTTAATACACCAAGAGTCACCTGCTCCAGCAGGGAGGGGCCCCTGTGGAGACATGAATACTTTACAGCTATTGACTGCATTGTGGGATTGGGATCAGAAGAGGCATCACATCTGAGCAGGCTATTTCAAAACTAACACACACACACACCCCTGATCTATTGCAGGGTGGAATGTTGATTATCAGCTTATTGGTGCAATATTAGTCTCAATAACCATCAACCATTTTCTTTTCTGAACATGTCAAGCAGGTGCTCAGGAATCAATGCTGTGAATTTCAGACATGATATTCATGTAGAAATTGTGTAATGAATGTGATTCAGTCGAATCTGGTGCGGGACATCCATCAGGCAGAGCAGGATCTCAGTCTCTCCTGTCTCCTCAGGTGTCCTGGCCGGTCATGACAACCGGGTGAGCTGCTTGGGTGTGACCGACGATGGCATGGCAGTGGCAACAGGGTCCTGGGACAGCTTCCTCAAGATCTGGAACTAGAGTCTGAAGGTAAATGAGGCAAGGCAATGCTTCGGTGGGGAACAGATGATCTGTAAGAGCACAGAGCTTCAAAGAGTTTGTGTTTACTGCCAGCTGGTGGGCAGGAGTGAAAGTACAACACACCCGACCCAGTTAAACTTGTGGTAATTCTAGTAGAACTAGTAGATCACAGTCCTGTGCAAATGGTCAACAAAGCTCTGCAGAAAACTTAACCTATCAACATCCAGAAAACATCTGACAAAAGAGAGAAAGACATTATTAAAAGAGTCGTTGGACAATCTACTCCTTTTCAGACAAAGTTTGTGTTTTTGTGTTGGTGTTTCAACTGTCTTATTTGGCCAGTGGATGAAATAAACTTATAAATGAACAAACATATAAAACATGGAGGGAAAGAATGGCTCCAAACAGTGGAATTATTTATTTCACAGTTTCTTTTTCATCCAGTTTGATGGACTCTGAATGTTAAAACTTGAACAAATAAATGTTACAGTTTGTGGATGTTTGAACACGACAGTGAAATAATATATTTTTCTTTTGTTTGTGCTTTTTTTTTTCCAGATGGCATTTGGACTCCAAAGTTGAGTGGAAGACCATTCCAACATCACAATGTTCAATTTTATTGCATATCCAATCTTTTCAAAAACACCATGATACTGACTCCAAACACCCCAAAAAACTATCAAGGGCAAAAATTCTCTCTCTCTCTCCTTCTCATTTAAAAGAGCACAATTTGTCTGTCACTCATTCAGCTATGAAAAATAAGAAAATAGAAAAAGAAAAAAAAAAAGCTTGAGGAATTTAGTGGTTTCTAAATGCAACGGAGGGAAAAATTGTGCATTCCTCCCATGACCATGGTCTGGTATTGTAGTAAATGAAAATACAAACCCCACCACCGCTGCCACCAAGCAATTGTGTCCTGCGTCCTCATTACACACAGGTCTGAGTGAAGGTTATTACATGACAGTGATCTAACTCTTAATAGCTTTTTGGCCATGTTTATTTTTGTTTCTTTGTTGTTTTCATTATTATTTTTTGTTAAAGAGAAGTAGATCAGTGAACTGTCAGTTAATGTTTAAAATGAGGATCAAAGCTTTGTTTTATGTCCTAGTCTTTACACATTTTAGAGAATGTTTTTAAGTTGACTAAACGAACCTCCGAGTCACTGTAGTCATTTTAAATCCAGCTTTATCCCACTGGAGAACAAAGCGAGAGAATTGAGCTTCAACGGGGAGTCCTCAAGCCACTTCTGGCCCTTCTGTATATTTAGTCCCATGATACTTTTACTGTTTCTTTTTTTCCAGTGTAGTCCACAAATCTTTGTTTGCACAAAAATTAAACTTTGCATATATAGAATAATGTCTAAAGAAAAAAAAAGTTAACTAACCAAGCACATGCTGTTTATGATAATGAATGCTCGTTTTTAAAACGAAAAACAAAAAAAAAATACAAACCATTTTAACCATTCTTACACCTTTTTGTCTGGCGACAGTGTAGAATAATTAAATGAAGATTAACCCATCGGATCATAATCCACCCCACCCCTTTTTTATTCTTTTTTTTTTCTCCTTTACTTTAGTTTTGTTTTCCCTGGTTTCTGTTGCCCGTGGTTGGGACCGGTGATGTGATTTGGTCGGGTTAGGGAGTACCTCCACTTTAGCCCGGTTACGATCCGGACGTTTCTCTTCTAACAGAGGTGCCCATTCCGTGCTTGGAAATGCAGTTACTACTCTGTGAATGACATGTTGTATAAATCAATGTTTGAAAATAATGATATTGAAACTTTTTAAGTTAAAAACGAAAAAAAAAAGATTTTGGTTGTCTGCCATGGGTGGGTTATCTCTTAGAATCGCATGCTGTAGAATTGCTTAAAAAGGTGCATATGGAATTAAGTCCTTTGATGTTTTTCTTTAAGAAAATAACCTGTTGAATATATCAATACAATGGTATTTATATTTTTCTTTTTCTTTCCTTTTTTTCTTATTCTTTTTGTTTTTGGCTACTCCGTGCATACATGATTCAACTAAATGTCAAAGCTATGCACTTGAGAAGCGAAACCCTGCGACATAAACGGTTACTTGGTCCATACTCGGGAGGGATTCCACAAATTTAAGAAGTAACGTAAATGTTTAAATTGTACACACATGCATACGTACATTTATTCACCTAAACATACACAATCTCAAATGGAACAAATAAATTTTCATTCCTACTGTAGCAAACAAAATTCCACTTACAAGAAAAACATTTTATAACAGGTTTTTTTCTGTCCTTTAATAAAAAATGAAAAAAAAAAATCTTGCAGCATCTGAATGGCAGAATTTTCTGTTGTTCCCTTCTCCTTGTAAACAGAGACGCTCTTTCTTTAGCAGTAGTGACATTTTTTCCATTCTGTTTTTTCTCTGCGACATTCTGTACAAAAAATGTGCTGTAATTGTGCGTTAGGCCTGGAGTTGGCAAAAAATAAAATGAAATAAAAAATATTAAAAATTAATTAAATTCCCTTTCCTTTTCTCTCTTTCTCCATCAAATAACTGTAGAGCTCTGCACCCCCACTGTTCCCTTTTCACCTTTTGTATTTAATTTTAAAGTCAGTCAGTGTACAACCGAAAGCTGGATGCAAGATAGAAACTATATTAAAATGTACTGTTATTTAAGATGTAATAAAAAGCAGTTTGAGATGACCTACTGTGTTGAGTGTGATTCACTTAGAGCGGTTCCCACTGAAGCTAGAATGTTGCAGACTGTTTGGTTTCCTTGTAATTATGTTCAAGTCAAATAAACAATTTCTTATCCACTGTTGAATCAGCCTGGCTCCTCTGTATGCAGTCGTTTACACAGAGTTCACTTCTCCCTATACCTGAACGCAGCACGATGTCTGGTAGCAGTAACGCTGAGGGTGAAGGACAGTGTGTAGTGTAACTGAGGGCTGAAATTAAAAAGTGTGTTTGTGGAGAAGCTTCTCTCGATACCTTACTAAAGGGCGTTTCCTTCAATAGTGAAATACCCCTGACATTCAGGTGCAGCTCACATAAGAGCATTTTTAAGAGGTCATTAAAAATGTGAACTCAACTCTACATTCATCATATGTCCAGAATAAATATTACAGGTTTTAATTTAGATGATTACAGCATAGTGCAGCTCATGAGAGTAAACAACTTTAGAAATATTTGAATAATTTGAGATGCTCCTGTATTTCCTGTCAAACCCAGTACAGCCGGACTCATCGTCTTTAGTTCAATGTTTATGTGTAGGCCTGTACTGCCCTCTAGTGGAGAGACGTGTGAAATGACAAATCCAAAGCTAAGATTGAAATGTATATTACATATTATGAAAGACTGTACAAATCTCATCTCTGAAGTATACAACCTTTATTGTCTCAACAAAACTTCACATTTACTTGTCACATCGTCAAATCTAAACACACATAGGGTCATAAAGTACAGCATACGTAGAGGATCCTATTTTGGAATAATTATTCTCTTTCTTTATCACAAATGTAATATAAACATCCGACAAATACAGAATGCTCCTTTCCGAGCATATCAAATAACTGAAAGAGTACATGTACAGAGAGCGAGAATCAATAAGCAATAATCTAATGCTGAGGATTTACTGTAACATTGTTTATTGGTTTATTGTTTATGAAACAATGAGCCTGTGAAACATACTAATTTACAGCTGGTTGGTAACATGAATGAAGCAGGTTAAACACTAGTTTCAATTAGTTTTATTACAGTTTTATGTTTACTGTGCATGTTTATGACACAATCTCACACAGGTGGTTTGTGTTGACAGTGCTTCACATAAGGTCATATCAGCAGGATTAATTAAGTGCAGTGTTAACTGACTGGTCCATATGTGTGATGATCAGTAAATGCACAGATATGAAAAGACAGATTTGAACCAGAGCAGATCAGAGTCAGTCAGTATAAGGGCCAAACCAAGACCTGCAATAGGCTCACATTAAATTTACTCACCTTGGCAGCACTGCTCACACCATTTCATCAATGTCCCAACAAACTGGGGATTTCTACCACAGCTTTCTTTTTCTGAAAATAGACAGACAGACAGACAAAAATGTAATTACATAACCTGATAGACCTGATAATGATTTTTTTCTTTTCTTCGTTTTTTTTCCAATTATAATGCACTTGGATGCCATAGACATTGCAACGTGGGGTGATCTCCTTTTTTATATAATGTTGTAACTGATGTCTGTTCTTTCAACATAATCTGAAACTTGTCCTGAACTAAAGTTTCTCCCTGTTTTGGCCAGTTCATCGGTGGCGGTGGTGGTGGTGGCGGCGTCGTCCTACATGACGTCACCGAGCAGCGCTGCTGTGATTGGTCGGTCAGTGTCAGGAAGTGGTGGTGAGCCGACTGTTGACAGCAGCACCTCTCTCCTGGAAAAGTAAGATGGTGTAACGCTGTTAGTATCCCCACGACCCGGTGCAGAGGCACTGATCCCATCCCTGGGCGGTTTGCTGCGCTCCACATCCGTGTCGTCCCTCGTAACGTTGTGGGTAACAGTCTCCGGTTGAACCGTGTTAACGTTTTGTTGCCGAAACGCGACTAACGACTCTCTCGGCTAACTTGCTAACTAGCTGAACGGTATTAGTGAGCTCGGTGCGGGTCCGTGTCTGTCTGTGGGTGAGGGTCTTGTACCGTCTGTGTCCGGCGCCATTCATCCCCCCAACACCCATCTGTCGCTGCAGCTAAATGTCGCATTAGTTAGACCCGTGAGAGACTCACAGTTAAACCAAACTGTCCTGTCTGTCTGCCGGCTTCTCTCGGCTGTAGCATGAATACTGGACGGTGCCGCTCGGTTATTGCTAGTTAATTATATAGCTAGTTGAGGCTAACTCGCCAAAACCCCAATGTAATTAATCCGGTATTAACAACAGATTTTAATTATTATTATTATTTTTTTACTGTTTTTTAATTTAGATGAATGTTATGTTTACATAAAAAACAAACAAAATCATCTGATGTGCTGCGTAAACTCTTCCGCAAAACTTAAAAGAGTTGCTCAGGAATGTTGTTTTTACATTGATAAACAAATTGTTTAACTGAACTTTAGAAATTGTCAGTAACTGTTGTCGAAGTCATTCATGGGATATTGATTTGAACAGTTTTGCATAAACATGTGTGAGCTCGTCTGTTGTATCAGCGCCGGATTATAGTCCGACTCTTGTGTAATGATGATGTGTATCACATGTGAGATAATGCCCTCTTAGGCATTTTTGCATTAATCAGGCATTAGTTTAATTGCCTTTTTTTTTCCCCAAGTGGAGTTTGGAACAGCTTCTTCCTCCATGTGAGGCACAGTTTGGAGTAGGGCTGTGTGTTTGTGTGACTGAACTGACTAATGATTATTTGCCAGTTCACATTTAACTGGTGCTTGGTGAATGATTGATGTGCCCTCTTTGTTTACAGGAAGCAGCAGCAGCTCAGCTGTCTGACATGGATGGTGGAGAGGAGGTGCAAGTGGAAGCAGCCCCCTACTGCTGCTCCACCTGTGATGGAGGGGAGGTCTCTGGCCGCAGGCTGGCTCGACGCAACAGGAAGACCCGCAGCCTGAGCACTTCTTCGGCCGGCAGCTCCTCTGAGTACAGGTGGGTGTTGGAGAGGGATGTTGACTAACCCATTATTGTGTCTGGAGTTAAAGGTCAGAAAAATGTATAAGTGGATAACTACACAGTAACACGTTTACATCCAACGCATTCAAATAGGACTTCTCACAAGTACATCAGGAATCAGCCATTCACCCAAAACTGAGGCTGCTCAACCATGGCAAAAATCGCAATCATTTGGATCATTGTTGGGGTCCTGATTACCTTGGAAACACACATTACATTTATTGAAGGAAAGAATAAAATGGAAAAAAAAAAAATCAAATTAAAGAGCAATGGGCCTAGTTTTTCCAGTTATACTCAATATGTGAGCGTGGGATTTGCAGCCAAACAGGGAATCATCTCTCCTGAACCAGCAAACTGCTCAAGATGACACATGTAAAGCCTTGTGTATAAGGAATGACTGATTTACCTCTACTTTTATCTTTACTTGGATCTTAGATCACCTTTTTTTAACTAAATTAATAACAGACTCTATTGAGCTCCTATTTGTTTTGTTTATTCATGTGTAGTTAATCCCATCCAATTCAGATTAAATGTCATTAATCCCTTTTGGTATGATGTAGTTCCCTCTGCTTCAGGCTGCAGCAAACACAAACGCACCTCGTGCAGATGCATCACAAATGAACTTCTTAGTCAGAAACAGAGTTGGCGAATGTGCAAGACAACTTTTATATTACAATAACGGACAGGAAATCTATTCACCTGATTTCTTCAGTGACAAGAACTGATAATGTGTTGCTCAATAGTTGTTTGATCTCGATTATCTTGTTTTTATAATCACCAAACCCTAAAATAAGATTTGATCAATTGCACAGCCCTTCCAAACCCTTCTTGATACTCACTCACCATTCTTTTGAGTCTTTTGCTATGTACACAAACTTGTCTGTATTTGCATTCTCATAATGTGTCGCCTGAGGAGCAAAAACTGAGACATGTGTGACACTTTAGTGGGTGAAAACATTCAGGTATGTCTGGTCCTAACCTCATAGTAACGTGCTGCTGCTGCTGCCTCAGGTTGCTTCAGAAATGCGTGACACAAACAGCCTGACAACATGATATGTTTGTTGCACCACTTCAGACATTTGTGAAATGTGCGTGTATGTGTGCGTGCGTCTCCCCTTTCCGCCCCCTACAGCCGTCCTAGAAATGACTTCTAGAAAACAAAATTTTGGTTGTTCACTGTGGGCGTTGCAAAGGAATGAGTTGGAGTGTTTTAGCAACAACAGTTATGAAGTTTGTGACAAAGAGAAGTGAAAAGACAGCAACCGGTTTTAGCAACATCCTCAAAGCACCAATGTGGATTGTTCCGTCACTGACGTGGAAATGTGGAAATAAACAGGTTGAACTTGTCCGAGATGTTGAAACCTCCCACAAACCCGTTTTTTCCTAATTTGTCAACAACACTTCTCATTTCTGTGTTATTTGATGAAAGTCTGTCAGAATAAGTTAAAGTAAATACACCAGTTTTCTAAAAACTGAAACGGGAAGATTTTTCTGTGGTTGTGGTTGTGGGAGAGTGACTCACAGGCACCAGACATGAGGGAAGTGGGTTCCCCAGGCTGAAGGGTGGTCAGGATCTGATCTGAACATGATTTGAGTAAAAAGCCTGAATCAAAGCCAGGGATTCAGACGAGAGATGATTCATTAACATTTTGAATTTGAACGTGATGAAAATGATCTTTGAATGTAATAAGTGACACTGGAGGAATTTGATTTCTTTTGTTTCACATTATACAGATTCATTAGATTTTTACCAATATAATATTTGATGGTTTACTGTCATGTGATGATCACACGTTGGCCACAATTATTGGAACATCCAGCTGTTTAAGTAGTAGCTGTGAAATTAATTTCGTCATGTGCTGCGGTGTAGGATTTACTGTATATCACATTAATTTGTGACTCTGTCTCTACTACAATGATCTCTTCTCTCTGTCGGTTGTGGTTTCAGAAGAACTGCTGACGTTGCTTTCCAAACACAGATGTTTACAGACACCACACTAAACGTGAACCATGAAAAACACTGAGTTTTGTTGTTAAAACAGAGGGAAAACAGGGCGTTATTTAGTCTGATATGATTTTGTTCTGAGTGGTCAGATTTAAACTGGCTGGCAAAATTTGATGTAAATTCAAACTGTATCTGGTGTTGTATTGTTGTTCTGTTTTGATGTAAACAATAATCATGCCCACGGCAACTTAGGAGGCAGGACGTGTGAATCAATTCATAGTAACAGTGCTGCTTGGTCTTAATGTGTTGTATTTTGTTTTTGCAGATCTTTGTTGTATCTAAAGTGTCTTGACCTCACCCTGTAGAGCTTTGAGATAATGTTATATTATGAATTGGAGCTATGCAAATAAAACTGAATTAAATTGAACTTAGAAAAGTGGGAAAAACCTGCAGAAACAGTCACTTCACAAACACAGTGTAAATGATGAAAATATTGATTACTGTAGCTTTTAAGGAGTGGGGACAGCAGATGGTGAATGTGCAGAATCAAACTGTTAAGAGGATTTGAGCTTCTTTAGTTGGAGGCGACCATCTTGTTTTGCCCCACGGCTGAATGTCACTGATCTGGGAGCAGGCCCTGTGTGGATTAACACATCTGATGTGTTCATGTTAATGGTTATTAAAACTGTCAGAGTGACACAGTGTTTGTGCTGCAGCTCACACAATTGCAAATGTTTGTTCTTCAAGTGTTTCACAATGAATTATCTCCGCGTGTCGGTGAAACGGTTCATGGTACCAGACGTGTTGTTCAGAGGTCACGGGCGGCTGCACAGCTGCAGCGTCAGGTCATGTAAAACAGTAGAAGTTCATCAGCTGTTAATTATTCATATTTTTCTTGTATCTTAAAACAGACAAACAAAATTAGAAGCTTTACATAAAGATTCTTTATGCGATGTGGGACTTTTACAGACCTCCATCGTGCACAACGTCAGGCACCTGAGATCAAAGGAAACTTTCACCTCTTCTTTTATTTTCTTTGGTTTAAAGATAACCTTCACTTTGAGGCATGCTGGGCTTTTCTTTAACAACTCTCACAGGTTCATTCATACATCATGTGTCCAGAAGCTTCTGTCACTTAAGACTTGTCCTTGTCTCTTTCAGGAGGACGCAGTCTCTTCATGGACCAAGTCCCGTCACCACGTTCGGGCCCAAGGCGTGTATGCTGCAGAACCCACACGCTGTCATGTAAGTAACTCAAAGACAAATTGTTTTGGATCTTGTTGGTCGTTGGTTAAGGCTTCAGGTTTTTCACACCATGGATCCATCAACACAGGCTTTTCTGTTTAAGTTCTATCGAATTCTACTGACCTACCGAGGTCACTAATGTTTGTAATTCAGTCATGATCGTCGGTGATGTGTACTTCAGTTTACTTCAGACGTTGATGTTGAAGCTGAGAGTGGTTGTTCTGTTTGACTCCTGGAGCTCAGAGCTGAAACGTGTCTCTGCCATGTCTGCAGTGTGTGTGTGTGTGTGTGTGTGTGTGTGTGTGTCATCGTGTCAGGTTTGAGACCTCACATAGAAAACACAATGTATGTGGGGCGGTGTTTAGCTCAGTTGGTAGGTTTGAGTCCCGCGTCGGACGGCCTTGTCCTGCGTGTCATCCCCCCTCTCTCTGCCTCCCATTTCCTGTCACTCTCCGAACTGTCCTATCTAATAAAGGCATGAAAAAGCCAAAAAAAAAACTTTAAAAAAAGAAAACACAATGTAAGAAAATAATATGATAATAATAAAATAATAATAATATCTTTTATATATTACTTTTATCACTTTATGAAAACACAGTCTGCAAATTGCTTGTTTTACAGTGACATGTAAAAACCTCATTCAAACGTCAGATAAGACAAATATGGCACCAGATGGATTTAAAGGGATACGCCAACATTTTTGTTTTTTTTATGTCTTGCTTCACTCCCGAGTCTACGACCAGCAGATAGACACCATCCTTTCGACTGTGCGTGCAGTAACAAGGGAGAGCCCGTATCGCCCGTAATTAGCTTAGCTCAAACACTGGAAATGCATAGGTAGTGTTATCCTGCCTCCACCTAAAGTCATCAGAGAAACTTTTCAGCAACTCTAAAAGGAAGCTGGCGATCTTCGTCTCAGAGCTGACAAAACTCTCCGGTAAGGCATCTTGAGCGGTCAAATGCCGGTAACGGGTCGAGATCGGTCAAAACGGAGGGCTCAAGCAAAGACGGGTTATTTTGGTTCAAGCTTGCTACATCGAGGGTAGGTCAGCTTCCTATTTCAAAGTGAAAGCACAAATTCTATCGTCATTATTTTCTGTATGTAAAGGGCAACGGGTGTTTTACAATACAATAAAATACAAACTTTATTGTCCCTACAGGGAAATTTGTCATGGACAGTCATGTGCCGCAAGTAGCTGCATCACATAAATACACCTAACAGTTATCAGAAGGGCAAGATACTTTGGGTATTGGGACAATGATTGACTTCTTCCACAGTATGGGAACAGAGTGGGGCACCAGTCATCTGTTACCTCAGCAGAACAGTGTTTCAGTATAATAGAGGACAACCCATCTGGTCCTTTGGATTTTTTAGCGCATACATTTCTAAAAATGGACTGTACAAGTATAGGGTCTATTACCACACATTCTGAAGAGCCACTAAGAGTGTCCAACGCCTCGCCCATCTCTGAGGTAGTGTTTCCTTTTATTTTGTGAAAGTAACCAGAAGTGTATTGGTCACAACGGCTAGCTTGAGTAGCGCTGAATTTGTCCAAACAAAATTGTAAACAGCTGGTATTTAGACAAGGTAACGACACACTGCTGATCAAAATGGCTACTTTGTCGCCTAAAAATGTTTAGGGAATGTCGATTAAGTGATATTAGAGTTTAGAGCTAAACTGAAATCAGCTCCTGACTGCTGATTTCGGCTCAGGTAGGAGGCAGGCTAACATTACCTATACACTTCCAGCATTTGAGCTAAGCTAATTATGGGTGACACAGGCTCTGTCTCCCTTGTTACTGCATGCACAATCGAAGGGATAGTGTCTATCTGCTTGTCATGGACTCAGAAGTGAGGCAAGACACGGAAAAAAAATGTTGGTCTATCCCTTTAAATAAAGTGTGATGAGTGTTTTTGGTTAAAGCAGAAGTAAGTGATATATTTGTGTTAATATAAGTCTATCTGTCACTCTGCTCTGTCATGGAAAACATTTATCGTATCCTACAGTTTTTATCCAATGAGGCAAGACATGAAAAAAAATGTTGGCGTGATGAGTGTTTTTGGTTAATTCATCGATCAGTTGATTAATATACTGTATATGTTCAGAATCCAAACAACTCTTCATACATCTCCTTGCTCTCAGTTTGAGCTGGAATCCAAACAACTCTTCATACATCTCCTTGCTCTCAGTTTGAGCTGGTGCCTACGTGTGGATTCAGTGCCAGTGTCGTTTCACCATATAATGCAATCAAACATGTAACAGTATCAGAGAATTAATCAGCGGGTTATCAATCTATCAGTCTGGCTGCTATCAAGCTCCTCTCAAAGGTACATATTTAATTGTTGCATTGACTGCTGTTGTAGATAAGAGGCATTCATGTTCCTGTAATGTGTCCACCTGTTGAAGCTGTGGCTCAAACCTACACAATCAATCAGAGCTGAGACGCCAGAGTCTCCGTCAGCGCCCAGACAGACAGCTGACCTCTTGACCTCCACGCTCACATAAGTGGCTCCTAGCGCTGTTTGTTTTTAGGAGGCAGTAAATGAGGGATTATCTGCCTCAAAGCAGCTCGACGGGTTAAAAGTAGCAGAATCAGGTCATCGTAACATCAGAGTACAGCCAAAAAAATCCAACATTGAGTCACATGCTGCTCAATCGCAGATAGAGGAGCCATAAAAAAAACAGCGGACATCAAAGTGAAGTGGCAGCCGTTTGCCTGGAACCTGACACTGACCCAATCTGCTCTCTGTGCAGGGCGTGGTTCTGATACTGCCCAGTCTCACTGTTTTTCATGGCTTCAGGTGTTAATTGTTGTTCTGCTACTGAGTGAAATTCCACTTGTAACTTTGCTCCGACGCCCCAAACACACCCCGAGATTAGAGAGAACAAAGAGATGAGGACGCAGACACATCAGTCCAGTCCACCATGTCCCATGCTGTTTCCTCTCATGCCACAGGTGTGTTTGGTGATGATCCATTTGACTGTTCTCAGAACAGTTACGTAGCAACAACTCAACGAACATCTTCACCACAATGAATGTGTCACTCTGTCACCAGAACGCTTTTACCTGTCGTATTAAATATTTGCCCTAAAGCCACATACACAGGGAGCTAGAGGTGGGAATCAGTATTGCAAAAAATGTTGTTAACTTTTTGCCACGGAGAAAATTTTCAGTATCTGTTTTATCGTACAAGATAACCACTTCACTTTGTGTCTTTGCAGTGTGTTGAGCTCTGAAGGCCACCGTAGTTTTCTAAGAGGATAAAATCTGTTCATCTCACCTAAATTATTTTTATTTTTGCAAATAGTATGTATTTGCAATTTATATAATAATACATGGTGTGCGTGAATCAACACACTATTACCACACAAATTACTGTGATACTATATCATGTTGCTACTATTTGGCATAAAAAAACATGTGCTCCAATAATAACATGACGGCTCCGTCTGAGTGCTGTTACGTAGCAGAGAGGTTTTAGTTTGATCAATTGTTGTCAATTTAACAGAATGTGTGTTCATGTGTCAGAAAAAAATAGTGGTGTTCATGTGTTCATTTTGACAACACAACACTAGTAACGATATCAACATAAAATGTGTGTATACATACTGTATAAATATGTACTTTATTCAGTCAGGAAGTTACAACTGAGACCTGAGAGACAGAAATATAAAATACAATATAAAAAAGTTATATCTATCCATCTATCAGGCAGGTTTAAGTGATTTTAACATTCAAATACAGTATGTATTTATATGTTAGGCTAATAGAAACAAGCAGATGTGTTTATAAAAAGGGATCATGTTTATTTCTGTGTATTTAATTCTGTTTTAAGAAACAACCAGGTTTACAATGAGACGACAACATGAACGCTCATGACATTTAACAGTTACCGGTTTAGTCAGTCAGACCTCTAATCAGGTTACTGATCCGGCTTCTCTGTAACTCTGTGAGTGTCAAGTTATGTAAATCCATTTATCTTTTTATAAAGAAGAATTTCTCCTCCTTCTGGGAAAGGTTGTTGTGTTTGTTCTGGTGATTACGCCACACAAATGAGGCCTGATATCTGAAGAATGGTGATGGCTGGACGTCATGGCATCATTGTTTTGAGAGTGGAAAGTCTTAGGCTCAGAAGTGATGACACATACGTAAGGTGCTGACTTCTAATCCTGGCAGTAATAGTGATACATAACATACAAGTTGTAGTTTCTACCTTCCTGCACATGTGAGTTATAAATGGGAATTCTTCCGAGTCCACAGCAGGAACAGATGTTACTTGACTGAGTGACACTCACATAGAGAGAGTGATTGTGTTTAACTCTCTGTAGTGGGACTTTAAAAAGCTTGATTACATCCTGTTACATTCCCATCATGGACAGTTGCATCATTTAGCCAGAAAGGCCTGGCTGTATATTTCACCCTGGACTTCCCCCTTCCTGCACATCACCCGGTTTTGATTGTTTCTTCCAGAAAGAAACACTGCACACTCTGTCACTTCACTAGTGACTGGAGGTGAGGTTTGGTTGGAGGATTCCCAGCCTCTTGTCTAATGATTAACTTTGGGACAATGCACAACTATAGAGTCACTGCAGTGGATCTACCAGTCCAGCAGCAGCAGCTCTTGTGTCATTCTTGCGTTTGAGGAAAACACACCTGTCCAATGAGGAAAACCCTTTCCTTGAAATGGGCGTGTCCGACTGAGCAGAGTAGGCGGGGGCTGAGACGGAGTCAACCTTAAGATGAGTGGGAGCTTTAAATGAGCAGCAGAATGCACAGAGAGGCTTTGGTGTTAAGTCCTCGCTGGAACAAATATAGCAGCGGTGAATCCGGCCGCGAGGGTCGGTAGCCGCCCCCTGGAGCCTCGACCGCAGCGCATGGAGGAGATGCTCACACTCACTCAGCCTTGCTCACACTGACAGCCAGCCTGGAGGAAGCTGCCGCTGCTGTTGTTGTTGTTGTTGTTGTCATTGTCGTCGTCTGAGGCAGAATGAGCTGTTGCTGCTGCTGCTGCTGCGAACAATTGGGAAACCTGTACAGAGCTCCGTTCTCCAGCTGAGAGGATCCCGAGGCAGCGTCCGAGTTACATGTTACATTCAGTCATGAAGTTCAACCAGTACGTGCTGCAGGACACACCGGGGAACCACAACGAGAACAAAGTGTGGAAATGGTGAGAGCATCTTCTAAGTCTGTGAGATAGGAAGAAGAAGAAGAAGGTCGAGCAGATGTTGACGTGATGTAAACTGATGCTTCTCTTCTGCCCTGTTAACAAACGTGTGTGTTTATCTGAGTTTGATGTGTATTTATTTAATATTTCATATCAGATCATCGAGGTGTGTTTTCTCTGTGAGAGCTGGAAGTTGCAGCATCTGTGCTTTTTTTTGTTTTTTTGCGTGTTATCACACTCGTCGTGTTGAAAGAGCTCGGCCCTGAGATGTGCACAGAGCCGGTGGTCGGATGAAAGAGGAAGGTCGGGCTGTGGAGGCTTTGAGATGGTGGTGAATAGATCAGAGCGCCACACTCAGCACCATTTCAAATGCTAATCAACTTTCCCTCTGTTTTTGTGTGTGGAACTCTACAGTTTCAGTTCAGGTCACTCAGGTTCATCTCACAGGAAGTGTTCGACTATATATAGACATAGACATATATATATACAGTACTGTATATATACACATATAATATATAATATATTTGGTTGAATCTTTATTCGCATACTTAATATGTCAGAACCAAAAACATAAAAGCTTGGAAAGTACATTCATTGTCTAATGTCTAACTTTCCAATTTCCTAATTTTTTTGTCCACTTCTCCATTTGTGTGTCAGTTTTTCCATTTTTGTACCTACCTCGTACTGTTTTAAAGGTCTAGTCCCCAGAAACCTTGACACATCAGAGCTTCTGCAAATCATCTGTGGTCATCTTATGGTTTTTTTCTGGTGTTTTTTGTTTCATTTCAAAATATTGTTTGGTGCATTTCTACTTTGTGAGGAAAGATGAAACATGAACAAGGCGTGTTAGAACGGGGGTGAGACTTAGTTTTCAATTTTTTATTTGACCTGCAGCATCTCGTGTTGTTGCATGTCATATCAGAAGAAGTGAAAGAGCGGGAATTTTCTTTTTCTTCCTGTCACTGTCATGCTGCATCTGACTGGTAGTTTGTCTGATAAGTCATTTCTCTCCAATGGCAGCAGCTTTGCATTTCTATGTGCAGAATTCTTCCAGACGCTGTTTATTCAAATTTGTCTAGACGAAAAACGACGTGTCGGAGAATAAAAGAACACGCTGATGCTCAACCAGCTCTGCGATCAGGAGCTGATCAAACCTGTTATGTAACACCTCATAGTTATCATTCTGCCTTCAACCTCACATGATCACAGCTGGTCACTCATCTGTTTCCCTGCAACAGATGCATGTTGGGAATCCTCTCCTCGGCCTCTCGGAGGTCTCGCCGCTGCTTCTGACCAGAAAAGTGCATTCTTCTCATGTGATGTCGTGAATGTCAGATTGCGGCCGTGGTGCTGATTCACCAGCTATTTACAGCAGAGCAAATGTGTGTGACGAGCAGCGTGGAGAGATGATGTATTGATCATCTGACTCCAGGGAGAGACTGCATAATGACAATTTAGGACGTTTTTGTAACTTAACACACATGAATGCTCACTTGTTGCTTTCGGAAATGGCTGCTTCAGAGTTACAATCACATAACACAAATAAACCCTTGTATAAGTAGCAGTAACCTCCTAACGCTCCACGCTAAGACAGAGCCATAACTAACACAAGTCAACAGACAGCGGTGTTGTTGAATCGTACTTTGTGATTCCCAAATTCAGCCTGACCCATTTCTGATGCCGTAGTGTTTTGTACATCATTTTATGAATTTTATTATTAGTTTTACATTATGCTTTTCCTTTATTTTTGTTTATTTTACATTGTGCTGATAATCTGTGTATGTGTGGAGGCCTGCAGACACACGGGGTGCGAAGAACAGTGTGTGGTAACAGAACTGCACTTTAAGCCTCTGTCTCTAATTGGATCAGCGCTAAGCGGGCCTGGTTATGATAAAAGCTGCGATGCTTCGTTAGTTAACAGATCTTACATCAGCTGACGAGTCAGTTTCTCCCTCCTGAGGTGAACTTTGTTGTTGTTGTTTTGGCGTACAGGCACATCCAGGACCCAGCCAGTCAGAGGCTGACATGGAATAAGCCGCCGAAAAGTGTCCTCGTGATCAAGAAGATCCGAGATGCCAGTCTGCTGGAGCCTTTCAAAGAGCTGTGCACATTCCTCACAGAGGTAAAAAGTGAAAGTGTGCGTGTGTGTGAAGAACGGCTGAGGCATTGAGCTCGTGATGCGAAACTTTCTGTTTCAGAATGAGCATGAATCCTGCCCACAGCCCTCTTTCCCTTCAACAATGAATCACAATATCAAAATCATGAAGTAGAAAGTGTCACAACAACAATAACAGTAAAAAACTGACCGTTAGAGGAGGACGTAGCCTGGTGCTGGGACTTCAGCCTCATGCTCTTGTGTCCTTTTTGTTGCCGTAGGTGCAAAATTTGATTGTTTATGTGGAGAAGAAGGTACTGGAGGACCCGGCCATTTCAGGGGACGAAAACTTTGGGGCCATTACCAAGAAGTTCTGCACATTCAGAGAAGGTACGAGGCGTCCATCTTTGTTGTGGTCACTGCGGAGTGCGGACGCCATGTGAGATGTTTAAACGGTTTTATTATGTATATGTTTTAGATCACGACGACATCTCGAACCGCGTCGACTTCATCATCTGCCTCGGGGGAGACGGGACTCTGCTGTATGCATCCTCGCTCTTCCAGGTAATAAGCAGCTGTCACTCAGGCAGAAAGGAAGAAAGTCTCTCTGAGCCCGCACTCACGTGTTTGTTTACCTGCAGGAGAGCGTTCCACCTGTGATGGCCTTCCACCTGGGCTCTCTGGGCTTCCTGACCCCCTTTAAGTTTGACACCTACAAGTCTCAGGTCACTCAAATCATTGAAGGTACTGAATGTTTCACTACTCACACTACTCACACCACACACAGTATAGTCAGTCAGCCTGGCTTGTCCGACACTTGTCATCTACTGGTTGAAAAGTAAATTCAGAAAATAAATTAAGCTACAAAATAATGTATCACTAATATTCATTTAAGAAGAAAATAGAAGGAAACACATGTCAAATGACTTGTACAGTCCACAGATTATCTTGATCTCCTGTACTTTCTCCAGGTAACAAGCTTAGTCTGGATTTACAAATCCTTGTAAAGCATCCATATGCAATAAATCAGTCTCTGTTTTTATCTGCCTAAATAAAACAGCATAGTTTTTTCACAAACCAAACCAGATCTCTGCATAGGGTTCTTTATTTTTTTATTAGATTTTGTCAAATATATTTGTCAGTACCATGTTCAAATTGTATTATCCTAAATGTTCAGAATGTTTAAGTGAATATTTATTTCCTTGTGTCTTTGTTTACAGGCAACGCTGCCATTGTCCTGCGAAGCCGCTTGAAGGTGCGAGTGCTGAAAGAGAACTGGGAGAAGAAGGCCAGAGTGGATGAGAAGGGGATCATCCTGACCAACGGCGACATGGACAGCAACCGCAAAGTGGTGCACTATCAGGTACGAGCACCGAGCACCAGGCCCGGACACATTTTCCAACATTAATATTCACACTTAACACACACACACACACAATGTTCATGCAAAGAGGTTTCAAGTCTGTTTGTTTGAAAACCCTAAGAGCTGATTGGCTCTGTAGTGAAGTGAACGTGAAGTGATTTGATTGTTTGCAACTTCCTACTTTAACTTCTGGTTTTACTCAATTTCAGACATCCTCTCTCCTCTTAGTGTTTTATTGTTTTATCTTTACTATTACATCATCGTTTTTACTAGATTTTTAATTACCTTTTTACTCAGTACAACTCATGACAACTTCCTCTGTTTTGATATTTAATTTAACTTTATCATAATCTTTGTTCTTCCTCAGTTCATTTTACTCTTGTCTTATTTATTTTTATTTATTATTTGGTCATTATTCATTATTTTGTGTGTGAGTGAATGGAGCTTAGGGTTGATTTATTGCTTTTGTTTTGTAAAGCACTTTGTTTTGCGTTGATTTGTTTATACGAGAAGTGTTACATACTGTACAAATTGAGTCTGATTGATTGGGGATCAGAGAAGAAAAACATTGGTACAAATATAATTTCAATATTCAAACACACATACTGTAACACAAAACAAACAAAGACAGGATGGTTTGCTGCGACAGCGTGACAGAGCAAAAATAGGAGCTTAAACCTGTCAACACACCTAAACAGCTCCCCCTCCCTTGTCGTCATAATGATTCACCTGTCTTTACAATGACACCTGAGGGGGGAAATTAAAGCTGTTGTTTAAAAGACATGTGAGCAAACGGTGTCATGAGCTGTGGAAAAACATGGAGCTCAGACTGAGGTATTTTTGAGCAAGGTGTTTTCAGCAGAATTGACTTCTCTCTGCACTGCACTCCGCTGCTGCAGGAATGTGGTTAAACCGGTGCAGTGTGCAGACAAGTGTGCTCAGTGACGTCACCTCAGATCACGTACACTCGCAGCTGAGCCCAACATGTTTGTTTCAGGTGCTGAACGAGGTGGTGGTGGACAGAGGCCCCTCCTCCTACCTGTCCAACGTCGACCTCTTCCTGGACGGACACCTCATCACCACAGTGCAGGGAGACGGTGAGTGAGCCCTGACCTCTGACCTCTGACCTCTGACCCCTGAGCCTGGTCCAGAGTGAGAGCGTGTGACTCGAGTCAGATCAGAGGAGAGAGACATACATACATGTGTGAAGATGCTGAGTGAGCACTTTTCCTCTCCAGAACAGAGTTTGTGTTTCATAGACATTCAGGCTGAATGAGAACAAGATAGAAACACGTGCATCGGGCAAAGTTTAGTCTGTGCACGTGTGACTGGCCTTCACCTTACCAGGCCGTGCACTCTGTACACAGGCTCCCAGTCGTGTCGGAGGACGTTCGTTAAATAAACAGGAAAAAAAAATTTCACACCTTTTAAAAAACGTTGCAACCATGGTTACTGACCTTCTGACAGGTAAACATCATACATTATGTTTTTAAACAGCCCGGCTCACACTGTGCACAGCGTCACGGCGCTGTGACCGACGTGGTGACGGTTTTATCTCAACATCAGGGAAGAAACGTTGAACAAGATGAAGATAAAACTTTTATGTGCTCACTTCCCATAGAGAGACGAACCAACAACTTCCCTGTTTAACACCTGATGCTGAATAATTATGATGTTAACTTTACTTTATGATGTTATTACTGTTATTAGATTTCATCATCACTGATATCAGCAAGAGTGTTACATCATTAACATCATCAACATGATGACTGTTGCTGTTATCATCAGTATTTCTCTTACTGTTAGATTATAGACTTTCCCTGCGCTCTCTCTTGTCAGTTTGTTAAACTGACAGTTTAATTATATATATAAGTATATAGGTCCTGTACAACTGTTGTAATGGAGTTAAACTTTAATGTCACTCACAGGTTGCACAGTGGTGACATTTGCGTGAAAACTATTTGTTAAACAAATAGTTCATTTTTGATACAGCTTTATTTAGTTTCCGCACCTTAAAGAGTTGCTGCTTTTCTCAACTCAGTCTTTCTCTCAGTCCCATTGGTTGCCATATTAGAAATATTGGAATAACAACAACAATAATAATAATACCTTTTATTTATGTAGCACCTACGAAAACAAGTTCATAGAAAACAGAAACATTAATGGACAGAGGCCAATTAGAAAGACGACACTCTAAATAAGGACTATTAAAAGAGACAAGACAGACAAAACTAAGGTCGTTAAATAAAAGGGAGGAATCACAAGACGTGAGTGACTCTGCCTTGTCTCGACACAGTGAAACAATCAACAGGTGAATTAATAACAAAAGCGTTTGTGAGTTAACACACTTGGTGTCTCTGTCCTCAGGTGTGATTGTGTCCACGCCGACAGGAAGCACCGCCTACGCCGTCGCTGCAGGAGCCTCCATGATCCACCCCAATGTCCCAGCCATCATGATCACCCCCATCTGCCCCCACTCACTCTCCTTCAGACCCATTGTGGTGCCAGCCGGGGTGGAGCTCAAGGTATTTACACCTCTGTACCTGCACATCGGACACACAACTCTTGATTTCAATCTCATGGGAGGAGATAAAACCTGTTTCCTTGCACCTGAGAAAAATTGTGAATTCTTGGCTGGTGTTTTTCAGATCATGCTCTCCCGTGACGCCAGGAACACGGCCTGGGTGTCGTTCGACGGCAGGAAGAGACAGGAGATCTGCCACGGCGACAGGTCGGTCCACATTATGTGTTGCTCATCACAGCAGACAGTGGATGTGGAACAGAGTAAATGAGGCAGAGTGAAGCCGTCAGATCTGGAGGAGGATAATAAGTTTAACTCGCTCGGCAGGCAGCTGCATCGACACTTTGTTACATAACCTCATCCACCTGCTGAACGGGGCCGGAGCCCAGCAGAGTCTCCTGAGCCAGATCTGCTGCTTCCTTTATGTAACGCAACCAAACATAATCAGCTCTGAAAACAGCTGCCAGTCACACTGAGCTTCTTAAGAAACACCGTATTGTTGCCTCAAGAGGAAGTTGTGTTGCTGTATCTAATGTCAACACCTCCTCTCTGTGATTGCACACCTGGAACTTCTTCTTCCTGGTTCAGCCCACTTGCCTTCTCACCTCCTTTTTCATTCTTCCTCCACAGTATTACCATCACTACTTCCTGCTTCCCCGTTCCCTCCATCTGTTTCCAGGACCCGGTCAACGACTGGTTCGAGAGCCTGGCCCAGTGTTTGCACTGGAACGTGAGGAAGAAGCAGAACTACCTCAGCTCGGAGGACGAGGAGTTCTGAGGCCCAACTCACAATCTTCGAGGTCTCCAGAGTCTTGTTTTCTTTTTTTTTGGCTCATCTGTGTTCTACAGGACAGATGGTCTCACCGAACTCCATTCAAAAAAAAACAAAAACACACAGATGAATTCATAGAAAACTGTGGTGAATAAAAAGGCATCAGGTCAAACAAAGAAGGCATGAAACCCCAAAGACAAAGGCATTTTAAAATTATTAATCATCTGAATAAAGATCAATAGAAACAAATGAACTCATCAAAAAATAATAGAAACAAGTTACACTGAAATAATTTGTGGCTTCTCACAGACGGAGACAAATATATTGTGTAAAAAATATAATTAAAGACAGAATCAAAATAGACAGCAATAATTTTAGATAAAATAAAAAATTTTAAATCCTTATTAATAGATATTTCAGTTCCTACAAAAGCTGCCCACATAACAAGAAAATTACTGACTGTTATTTCAGCTGAGTTGTAATGAGACAATCTCACAAAACTCATCTGTTGACCACAGTGTCGCTGTTTTGGAGCAGGTCAATGGATTGCTGCGAGTTTGGAGTCCTGTGATTGGCTGAGACTCAGACTAGTGTCATGAAGAGAAATGCAGATAAAAACAGACTTTAAAAAACAAAAAGTGTTACTGTGAAAAGAAAAAAAAAAGTGTATCATGAACGTTTCATGAAAATGTTACAAATTAGAAAATGATTTCACAGTATTTTGGACACTGTGGGCCTAAATGTGAACATGATAAAACTCAGAGAACCAGGACAACGGCCGAAATAGAGAATCTGATTTTTGAATGGAGTTTGGAGAAAAAAACTGCCCTCTGATGTCGCCTGATGCAGTTTGTTCATTTGACAAACTGTGAGACGAGTTATTGCAGCTCTGGATCTTATTGGACGAAAACATGTTGAGTTGTTGCAATACTCCTGACAGGTGTTATCGAGTCTGTTGTAGCACTTTTTTTAATCCTGGGGAGGCGTCAGGGAAACATCCACTACTTTATCAACAACTCAAGGCCTGTTGCACTTTTATGGAAAAAAATCTTTTAGAAATTCAGATAAAACTTAAACTCAAACATTCTGTTCATAATCAAATCAGGAAAAACTGAATGTGAAACATTTTTCACAACGTTCAGGTTCCTCTTGGTGATTTATTACTTGGCAACAGTGGAACGACTGTAGAGACTGTGCCTTAAACACTGGTGTCGCCCATGTAGAGAAAAATGTTGTTTTTCATGGTTTACATCAAGGTAGTAGTTATTATTTTTATTGTTTGTGGATTTTCACCACGTTCTCACGTCGTCTGCAGCACACGACGCTTGATCTGACAAACTGAATGATGTCGTCTGTCCCCAAGCGATTCTTATTTCTGACGTGTTCGACGTCTTTTTAACATCTATTTAAAAAAAAAAAAAGTCCTTTAAGCCATAGCTGCACTGTGTAGTTTTTATAGGCCAACGTCTGTGGGCTGTGGGTTATTTAACGCTCTGTGTGTGTGTGCGTGTGTGCGTGTTGAGGGAGTGAATGATTAGATTTTGGTGCATCCTTTCCTCTCACTGTTCCAGCCTGTGCTGAATTTTCTGAGGTGGCCTACTTTACATATCTTTGCAGATTTAATGTCCACATGTTTATATATAAAAACATATATATACATTTATTTACATTGTTAATTGGCGACAAAAACAGCTGGATCAGGCTGTTGTGACTGTGTACAGGACCAAACGAGCTCTGAGCGTCAATCATTCCTGTAACTCTGAGTGTACATACATGTGATGCTTGAATAAGATGTATTTTGTAACGTCTTTATGTTTATTAACCAGTTTACAATGTATCATTGCTGAAAATAAATCTATTTGGTACTTTTTTACATTCATAAGCTCTTCAGTCGTTAGTTCTTTCTTTGGATGGATAGTTCTTTTTCTTTCTTGGAGAAAACACTCAAACATTCAGATGAAGCTGAAACTCGTCTAATCATCAGTCGCCGTCGACAGATTCACTTTGTCTCCGTCGACGGTCTGAACTGTTTCATCCCAGTAAAAATTGCATTTGTGGAGAAGCTGCAGCTTCTTGGTGTCGACTCTTCCCTGAAAGTGCTTTTCACTTTTGTAACTCTGAGACTCTTCAAATCTCAACTTTTGTATCAGTAACTTTGTTCTTGTTTCTAATATGAATCCTGTTTTGTTTCATTTTTTTTCATTTTTTCTAGAGCACTTTAATAAACAGTGAAAATGTAACCAGGAAGTTTGTTTCTGCCTGTTTGATCAACGTGCACTACACCTGAAACATGTTTACGTTAGATCACAGGGCTCCATCAGCTTTAGGTTGAAGTTGAAGTTACTTTCTTCATTCAACAAATCCACACGTCACTTTCCTTGTGCATTTTTTTATTAAGAACCTTGAATGAAAAAAATCACAAGTTTTTTGAGAGTAAAGTGCAGCAGTAAGATAAGTAAAATAAAACGTTAATAAAAATATTCCAGTGACGCACAAAATTTTGACAATGCAGATCACATGATTTAAGTTAAACAATTATGATTTTAAAAGCTAAACAAAACTAAAATCTTTCTACTGAATATAATTTACAGAAAAGACACCTCAAGGTATAAACTCCTTTTAAAATAGAAGTTGTGGCCAAGTAAGAAATGCTTTGGTGTCTACACAGAAAGACAAAGGTTGTAAACTTCTGAATTCAAGCTACAAAGGCGTTGGTGTGTGTTTCTTAGAAATGTTAGGTCAACAAAATAAAAGTCTAAACAGGAAGCAGCACATTGAAGGTCTCAGTTTGATGCTTAAGTCAGTTTGAGCTGCAGCTGCGTCCTCACTCCTCGGCCCCTCGCTGCTTTATCACTTGCTGGATGCAAACACTGCAAAAACACAAACGTGACATTAGCTGCATTTCCACCAAAAGTAACTAACTAAAAGAAAAGGTCCCTGTGGCCCACTGTTGTCAGCATTTCCACCAAGGCCCAAAACCCCGGAGAGATTATGCAAATCACTTAAAGGGATAGTTCAACATTTTGGCAAATTGGCCCGTTGCCATAATCCCTATACTGTAGTCATAGCAGTAGGTTCATTACCTTTATTTGTTGGTGTAAGCTATTTTTAGAACAGTGGAGCAGAGCCGTGAGCTGTTCAGAGCTACGCTACGGAGGCTAATGGGATTTCTTGGTTTCCTTCATCAAACTCATCAAATACTCAATCCAACAACTACAAAAAGCATTCATGGACAAGTTGTATGTTTTAAAATCATCCAATTGGAGCTGTTCAGTGTGCAGACCACACCTACATAGTCCCTGAATTCACCGCTGCTGCTTTTAATCCAAAACACGAGCCAGAGCCTCAAGGTGAGAGCAGCGAGGAGGTGTCATGTTTCCCAGAAGAAGAGTTGTGATAGTGAAATGTAAAGAGGGAAGAAGCTCAGGATGTTTTGCAACATGTGACTGATTAGTTAATGTTTTGTTATGTCTTGTGAGAAAAGCGTTGATGTCCCACTGTACTTACTCCTCTCCCTCAGGCCTTGGCCGAAGCTCCGCACCAGTCTGATGAGGCCCCACAGTAACACCACTTTAATCACCAGTGAGATCAGAGCTCCGGTGACGGCAGCCGCCTCCAACGTGTACGAACCGTCCTGGTACCATTTACCCACCACCTGTAATCACATAGGGGTAGGGGGTAATACAGCATGGTATCAGGATATTTTATGTGGAAATATTGTATCAATAAACAGAAGTATTGATTTCAATTATATACATTGCAAATAGAAATGTATAATAGCTTTAGAATAGCTCCAGCAATTCTTGTCAGGAGTATACAATTAATTAATTTATTTATTAATTAACAACAGTAACAATAGAATTTATCATTAGCATTTGACTCTTGAGTGCATATGTTGAAAGTAAATTTAACCACTTAACATTTGGCACAAAAATTCACAAGCACCTAAAGAAGAATGCATTTTTTGACCATAACTTACAAATTCATTCATTACAATGAACAGAATATGTTTCTTTCTATCCAAAAGGTTAAAGTCCCTTTGAGGAACTTTTTTTTTTTGCCGGAATGCTCTAGCGTGTATTGTCGTAAAGACTTATCTGGCTCGTGTGCCTGGCTTCCAGACTAACATTTTTGTGACCAGTTTTAGGCAAATTATTTTGTATTTAAAATCCTTGAGAACAGCCTCTAGGAAGACGTCAGAGTAGCGGAGCAGGCTGACTTTATAGCCCAGGACGGAGTGTGGGTGAGAGGAGGAGAGCTGCTCCGCCTGCCTCGGCTGTCTCCGGTGCGGAGAAGCGTCTCACTGTTTGTTTTGTATTTCTCTCCATCTTGGTCTTCTGTCAAATTGCTCTGCCAGTCTCTGTCAGTTGCAGTAAATCAGTCTGACTTTCCGAGGAAAGGAGACAGGAGCTGATTCTGGTAATTTACTGAAACTTTATATGTTTTTAAGAGATAAGATTTAATACTTGAGTTTTGAATCTCAGAAAGAGTGAACATAAACGAATGAGGAAGAAACTGTTTTCATCTCACCAAGTACATCAGGTAAACGAAGAAGGCCAACTGAGGAAGATTCTGTGCCATGAAGACCCAGACCAGGACTTTGGCTTCCTTTAAAACCTGAAACAACAATGAAAAACACTGCTCACGTGTTTTCCAGTCTGATACACCCTGCAGAATATTTAGCGTAGGTTGAACAGGTGGTTTAGTTTATAATGAGTCTCACTCACAGCGATGGCGCCCACGGCGGCGGTCAAACAGGCCCAGGCCACTCCCACTCCCAGGATGATGCTGTTTTGAGCCGACATGCCTGAGTCCGTTGTGGTGATGAGGACACACAGACACAACTGAAACAAAACAACAACAACACAACAGTCAAGAAGTTTGTTTCTGTCCTTGTTTCGCTGCCCTCAAGACACAGGTCATTTGTTGTATTTGCACAAAACAAAACGACAAAAATTGACTCAGTTTTAGAGACTGATGTATTTGAAAAAAATAAATGACTAATAATAAAAACACTAGTAAGTAATATAGGTAGTTAAAACAATAAAAGTTGTTTTTTTAAGTTAAAATGAAGGGAATGAGCAGAAGAAATAGAAAAATAAAAAGTTAAGGATAGAGATAAGTGTAACAAAAATAAGCATAAACAACAAATCATAAAATTGCAGAATTAATTAATTAATTATCAGTATGATGTGATTCATGTTCAAGGGATTTATTTTATTATTTTAATTCATTCATTTATTCACTTTTCTCCGCTGTAGCTCCGCCCACACGCTGTTGCTCTGAGATGTTTTGTTGTGCTCTGGTTTTTCTCTCTTGACCTGGTTGCGTATTTGTACGTTAAATTAGCCCTTTGTTATTCCAGATGTGTCCTGTCACATCCAGTAAAACCAGACAAACTGCACAGCCTCTTCATTGTTACTAGTTTTACATAAACAGAGTGGTTTCAATCCACTGTGTATTGGTATTGTGTTTAAAATCAAACTTCAGTCTGGCTTTTTATTTTGTTGATATATTTACATTCATTTTTTTGTTGCTATTAGTTCATATATTTAAATGCTGGTTTGAACTTTTTATTCTGTGATACAAATTCATGCTGCTGTGTCAAATCTGAATTTCCTCTGCAGTGAATCAATTAAGATTTACTTTTCATCCCAGCTTTAAATCATCATATGAAAATTCCAGTGTTGTTCCTTTGTTTATTCCAACACAGACAACTTTATCGTCTTTCATCATTATTACTTATCATTTGTGATCATCTTTACTTTTTAAAATTTACAGCAACATTTTTCTTCAGCTTTTACAGACAGACTTTTGCTCGCCTGGCTCCTTAGTGTTGCGTCTTTCAGAGTTTTAGAGGAAAGTAGAGGGTGAAGTTACCTGAGCCTGCAGGTCAAAGGTCACCATGGAGAAACAGAGGTTGAGCAGGAAGTACTGCTCTTGGAGGCTCTCCAGGGCCCCACCCACACGGAAAGCCATCATGTTGGGCCTGCGGAAGAGCAGCGAGGTGCAGAGCACGTGCACAGCACCCAGACACATGATGCACAAGAAACGAACCTGCAACACAGACACGGGTCACGACATTGTGTGAAAACTGACTGCAGAACATTAAGCAGTTATGTAAGTGATGAGACACTGAGTTTAATCAGTTATTGTCTACGTAATTACATGTTGGAGGTAAAGAGCAAGTCTATGTTCTGTTCTGGTATTCAAAGTATTTTAACTGGGCTATTTTCATTCTTCAAGTCTGCAGCCATGTTAAAACTTCACCAGTGTCACTAACTGAACTGAGTGTTAGCATGCTAGCATAGAGAGACAGAAAGAGACAGCTGGAAAACAGACGCTATTCACTTGATGTTCTGTTTACCATAGTTATTATTATAATAATTTATGTACATATAATCTATATTTCATGTTTTGACTGTTGGCACACATGTCGCCTTCTTTCCGTCTTCTGTAATAACTGTAATGAACTTGTTGAACATCCATAGCTCAGCTGTACAGTGCATATCCAGTACGTACTCATGTTTCATGCATTCAGTTTTTTCTGTCAATCTATCTTCATAAATGATAAACTATCAATGTATGTCTACTAATTTTCAAACTGCAGAGATTTTTTTTTTTAAATTGCAAACAAATTGTTTTGATTATTTTTTACACCTCATTTTTTTTACATGTTAGAAATAAACTGAATAATGATAATAATGATAAATCTACAGTATGTATGTTTCTGTCTGAGAGTGATGGTTTTAACCACAGTGACATCTAGTGGTGAGACTGTGTCAGCTTCGTAGCAGCAGATCATGTGAATGATGATGAAGTTTGTGTCTGATGTTGATCATCTCAGACTTCATGTTGTTTTGGTGCAGATTGTTTTCAATGGACTGTGAGAAATACGAGAGTGACAGTTTGACTGACAGCTGGTTGAAGGGGGCGGAGCCTTTGCTGGGAACTCTAGCTGCATCCCAACAACGAACCTCTACCAGGAAGATCCGGACTGAAAATCAATCAATCAGTAAAAGCAACAAGAAAGTAGGTTGTGTGTCAGGGGTCAGGAGGATTTTACCGTCAGCTCTTCCTCAGTCACAGTTACAGGTGTCATATATAGCAAAATAGCAGAAGCACACGCACATGTGTGCAGGTGCAGAGCTAAAAAATGTAAAACTGAAAAAATGAAGAAAAAAGCTTTCTTCTTCATTTTTTCAGTCATTTGAAATATAATCATGTAAAATATAAATCATGATGAATTATTTAGATGACGGGGCTCCCACAGACACAGCTCTTTATACAGTGTGTCCTGTCAGTGTCCAGTAGAGGGCGACCTACCAGCAGCTCCTGCTTGATCTTTGACCCCTGCACCGAGAAGTTGATCACTGATCGGATCATGACCACCAACACAGTGAGCACAAAGGCCACCAGCTCCTGTCTGTTCTCCTGCAGCACGCCGCGGCTGATGTAGTAGATGCAGAACACTGTAAGAAGATAAAATTATTAATGCTTTTCATTTACAATTATGCTCCTAATAACTTGATCTGCTCTGTTTGCTGTCATGTCTTATCTTTGTAAATGTACCAATGCATGACCACCACTCCCCAACATCACTTCTAATCCAACTACAGCACTGGATTTGGTTCAACGAACAGACAAAGAACTTGCTTCTATTTGGAATTTAACAAATTACACAACCAACTAAGATTTCGCAATCACAGAAGGAGCCAGAACAATGAGCCTGTTAATCAGCTTATTATTGTTTATCAGAAAACGTATTCCAGTTTCTTACATGTGAATATATTCTCTTTTGTTCATATTTTCAATGATGGTAAATTGAATATAAAATAGTTACAGTTTTGCTATTTTCTCACCAAATTTTTAATCTAAAACAGTGGTTCCCAACCTTTTTAAACTTAACTAAAGGTGTTGGTAGCATGGTATGGTATGGATGAATGGCAACGGTCAGAATTTAGGTCTGAACAGAGAGCAGGGGAAGCTCAGTGTTTGTTAATTCACCATCCGTCTTTGCACTTTATTTAGTTTTTATCCATCTTATTGCAAAGCAGCTGTCAGTTTTGAAACTCTGAGGTTGGCTGTGGATGTGATCTTTCACTGCATTTAGAGACAGCAAATGAACAAATATGTTTGATGTTTTTTTTATGTTTGATAAGTTTTTAAATTTAAATATACCTGTGTATATTTTTTATTTTTATAGTAGAATGCTTTTCATGATTGAATCTTTTCAGCAAAATATTACTGTTTTGTAGATATGTCAACTCATTTGTAATAACTCTGGAACCACTGAGATGTAAAAATAAATAATAATAATAATAATAAATCTTTAAATTATGGTGATAGAATTGGAAACTGAAATTTTAAGGGTGAGCCATTCAATGTTCATAGGAATAGAGGCAGTGAAAGCATCATGAGGAAATGAATCACCGGTAAATTCCTCTGCCTGGCATCATTTCATCACATCACGCACACACTGAAGCAGCTTTTCATCACATGATCACACCAGGAAACTTTTGGCCGTTAAATGGGTGATTTAAATACACTTCCTGGAAATGCTGACAGGGAGCGCTGTGGGTGCACAAGTTGTACTCACATATTCCCACCATCTGGATGAGAGACACGGTGAAGTTGTCCTCGTCGGTGGCGTCCGCCTCCATGTGCTGCTTGTAGATGCTGGTCAGCGTGAGGCCGAGCAGTGCCAGTAGTGACGTGATGGTGAAGCAGAAGTAGAGCCTGAGCAGACATGACAGCTCCGACCACGGCTTTATCTGCCAGAGGTGGGGAAGTGGTGTGAGTGAACAAATAAAATATAAATATAAGTAAAGCACAGATATTGATGTTTTAGGGGCGTGACACTAGGATGGAGCTTCTCACTGGTCCACATGGTGTTGGGATCAGCTCCTGGTGTCTCGGCCTCAGGTTTGGAGACAGAAGATCGGAGTTGGCTGCTGGTTGGCTTCCCAACAAAGGCCTGTGGTGTTAAAAAAACAATTTTAATTCAGTTCCTTAAATAGGATCCACTTAAGAACTGAGAAATACTGTGGTTTAATGTAATCACAAACAGATAAAATAGAAAATAATACTGAACCAGTGGATATTTTCTCAGTGATAATAAGTAGCCTACATTATTCATTATTTTATTAGAAAATAGATTTATTTTCAAAGCTGCTCATAATGAATAGCGGTAACAATCAGTTTAAGATGTTTTGTTTTATTTTGAGAGACTATGTTGCATCAACTAATGGAATAGGGTGCATAAGGTTTAATGAAGAAGAGCTGTGATTGTGTGGAGTCAAATAAATAATGTAAACTATGCTTTATTAAGACTTTGTTACGATTTTGCTAACTTATTTATTGGTGTTAGTCTTACAGTAATATCTTCTTTAGGTTGTCAAGCCTGGTTGATTTTGTAATGTTGCATATTTGTGTTCATTATTTGGTTCTTTTTATTGTGACTTAATGTATAAATTTTGATCTGTGTCTATAGCATTGTCTCCTGGTCATGTATGTTGTGTTTTTGTTCAGTAGGATAGGATCCAAAATATTGAGTAAAACTACATTTTCTTGTTGCTTTGAGTGTTATCATAGTGCCTGTAAAGCACTGCTGGAGGGTTATCTCTGTCAACATGGGAATCAAACCCATGACACCAAGAAGATAAAGAGTCATGTATTGTGCAGAGGGAGCTAATCAATGTGTGTGTCTGTGTCGCATGGTGCTGCCAGGTGTGTGAGAGAGCTGCCCTGTCCTTCGACATGTAGGCTCAGAGAGAGACAGAGACGGAGATGCAGCAGGAAACAGTGACAACGCACCACAAGTCTCAATCAGAAATAGAGTTGGTGAATGCACCAGATAACTTTTAATTTAATTTGAAATAACAAATATGAAATCTGTTCTTGAACCAATAATGTGAAGTGGTTTTTGGTGGAGGATGACATTTGTCCCTACACATCAACACTCGGGCACAGTGTAGATGTCCTCACTAACCTCTGATTGTGGGAGGCAGTAAAGAGTGATGAGCACGATGGCTGCCTGTCATGAGCTATGAAACTAGAACAGTGAGTGTTCACAGTCACTTTCCCACCGTGGTTAGTTGAAATAAAAAACAACGGAACAGGAAGATGAATAAGACACATACGGTCAGTGAAGGCAGAATATTCAGGAGGATTATAGGCAAGACACAAGTTTCGCTTTTCATTCAGTAAAGTTTTACTGGTTCTTGTTTAAGATAAAAAAAAATAAAAATAAAAACTTCTTGCAAAAACACATAACTAAATGACCGGAAGAGTCAAATGTGTAAGAAAAGAAAAAAAAAAGAGTTTTAAACCAAATAAAATTAACAAACAAACAGGTTAATTCTTACAAACTCAAAGAACCAATTCAGATTTGAGAACACAGTCGTGTTCAAATGACTGGAAAGAGAAGATGAAGTGAAAATTGTAAATAAACCACTGCAGCATTATCATTAAGATGCTCAATGTTACTCTACTTTTTTTTTAACTTACAAGAAAAGGAAAATAAAACAAGCAGTGACATCTGCAGAGGTCCGGGTACCTTCCTACATGCCACACGAAAAACTTCTTTAAATTCTTATGCTGTGGAATTTGTAGTCCAGGTCGAGAACTGTTGTTAGGCAACAAATTCTCTGACCTTTAACAACTTTTTCATCAACTGAGGATCTGAGAATGAAACTTACAGCTACCTTTATAGCTACCTAACAGTCTGCATACTTTATAACTACCTACTGTAACAGGTAGCTATAAAGCAGGGGGAGGGGTGAAGGCATTGAAGCTCTTCAAGCTCAAAACTTCCTCCATCCAAAATGTTAAGAAGTGTAAAAGGGAACTGTGGAAGTCAAGACAAGACTGCACCAAACACTGACTGAGCTGAGTGACCAGGCTTTTCTACATACCACAAAATTACAGTTTAATTTTATTTCCAGTTACGTAACAACATTAACATCTGAAGAAAGGTTCTTTATTTCTTTTCACTTCTAAAACTCAACAAAACAGGGAACCAGGCAGAGATGATCAAGCTTTTTTGTGCTGTTGTTGTCAATTCAAATGTGTTTAAGGAGAACAATAATGTAATAAAGCAGCTCAGTCAGTTAGGTAGCTGGTTTCTCATAAATCCTGCTCTTCCTAACTGTTTCCATTTGGGAAGGAAAATAACAAATGACATGGCTGCATGCTGAGGACAGATCAGGACATGCCCACAAGAGAAATTCTGAACTGTAATTAAGAAACATGAGCAGGTATATAAAATATGTATGTTTTCATTGTGTCTGGCCATTTTTTGTTTTATAATGAAGACATACGCCTAGGTGAATGTTATGGATTAATGTCCTAGTCCATATACAGCACGTGAACACATCCTGATAAATGTCACATCAACTAAACCTGATGTTTCATACATTATTACACGTCAATAAGCTGAAATTCTCACGAGGCCAGCAATAAAATAGGCTACATTTAAAAAATAAAAACACACACAAACACACAACTTGTTGAAAGTGAGACTTTAAATGACACCGCTGACCTGATCTCGTCCATTTCCTTCGTGGACAGGAGTGCGGGAGCTGGGCTTTACATTCCTGCGACCTCCCGCTGTCTGTGTCTGCTCAGCTGCAGCTCAACAAACTTCAGTTTCACATTTGTCAATATAAACAGGAACCGACGCCGTGCTACTTCTTCTTCTACTTCTGCTACGGCAGCCGCCGCTGCTCTCCTTCTTCTTCGTTTGGCCGCTCGACACCGCCGCTGCCCCCTGAAGGACTAAAGGGAGGAGAATTATCAATTAAATACATTTCATATAACATTGGGTTATAAGAAAATCTCCAAATCAACGTGTGTGACTCCGGGTGTGTCTGTATCAAATAACGCTGTCCTTACAGGCGAAAAGATAATAATATAGATAACCAGCTGTGTCTTTTGTCTTTAGAGTTTTTAGCATAAAGGTTTTTAGGCTTGCACTGCCGCCGCCTCCTGGCCACAGTTGGGAATTACAGCACTTCAATCAGCGCCCGTCCACTACACAGGACAGAACCGTCTTGGTCCAAGTGGTTGATGTGAGATTTTACTGGCACAGTTGATTTATATTGTTTGTTTTTCATTAAATATCACAGTGCAGACTGAAAACTTAGATGAAGATCTTGAACTCATCATCTATTATGTCTCGTGGCAGCTACGTCAATTTCAAATGAGTCCAACCGGAAATACGGTGGTTGCATTTTGAAAAATAAAAGCCTATTTTATTTTGATTCAGCCGTATTGAGTTTGATTAAGTTTAAGGTAATATGTTTAAAAATAATAATAATAACCATCTTTAATGTTTTGGAAAATCACTGCATTGTCAACACTATAAACTTGAACACCTCACAGAGTGAGGTTTTATTTTGAAGGTTGAGACTGTGACCTGTTGTTCCGTAAATCGTGCCAGCTTGACGGTGCGCAGTGATTGCTAGCGGCCACGTCTCATAGTCAGGTGCACAGTTGGGGGTCAACCTAGTTAGATACGCGCATGTTTATATATTTTGGGCGTAGTTTCATTCAGCACTCACTCATGTTGTGGACTATAGCGGGATGCACTGCTGGCTCGTTAGCTTCCACTCATTTGTATCTTGTGTTTCCGCAAACAAATAGCGGTTAGCTACCGCCAATGTGCAACTTCCTCTTGTTGTAAGATAACGCTCGTCGCGGTCTGGTTTGGTTTGTTTTTTCAGTGTGCAGATTCACAGGTAAGAGTTCTCCTTATACACCTTCAGATATAATGAGTTTACATCTAACACATTGACTCAGAGGGAGGAGAGGCTAACCTCACCAAGTTTACCATCGTGTCCGTCAGGGCTTCTTCTGAAAATAATCACCGGTTTGGTCACATTTATCAGACGCCTGCTGCCAGTCTGGTTTAGTTCAGGTCAGCTCTAACTCGCGGTCTTTTCTGTGTGTGTCTTGTAAGAGGTTTCTGTGTTGAAATGAGTTGTTTGCAGCAGCATCAATGCAAGATACAGTTTGGATACAACAATGTTTCTATTTAAGTTCTGCCAATACTTGCAGATACACAGCACAACCTCTAACTTATGACACACAACAACCATACAAACAAAATATGAGGATGTAGCTCCTGGATCCATTTCAGAACTTGAGAAATTTTACCAACTACCCTGCAAGCAGAGATGATCTTCATCCCTCTTGTTTTTCTCTCTCACCTCGCAGGAAAACACAACATTCCCAGCAGCCACTGCACACCCAAGTGACTGATCATGTGGAGGACCAATCAGAAGATGGACTGATTTATTGAATAAAAACTCTTATCATCCAGTCTTGTCACCCACCTGTTGGGGCCCCCGAGGGCCCTCAGGTGGGGCTGCGTGATGCCTGGCAGCAGGCAGACTGCCAGACACCCGCTATGGCGCTTCCTGTCACCGTTTGCCACCCGGCAGGAGCGTGTGGTGCTGGCCCGCAGCGAGAGCCTGCCAGGGGAACAGGTGCTGAAGATCACGGTCACAGAGACCACGGTGATCGAAGCAGAGTCTGGGGTGTGGAACTGGCGCTCGCTCTCCTATCTGGGCCTCTGGTACTTCTTCAGCTTCTGCACCCTTTTCCTCAACAAGTATATCTTGTCACTTTTGGAGGGGGAGCCGAGCATGCTGGGTAAGGAGATTAACCCCTCTGTCACTGTTTAGCATGTGATGAGTCATGGTGTTGTTGGCCGCCTTTCAGGAAAAACCTGCAGATACATGAAAACCTGCTTAAAACAACTGGACTATCTACTAGATCTCATGATGCATTCAAGAACACCTCTATGCTCAGAACTTCCAGCTTTAAGTCAAAAGCTGTAATACAACAAAGCAACCAAGTTCCCTTTGCATAGTCTTTCTTCTGAATCTGACTTTTTAATAGAGTTAATAGCATTAAAAAATAATATAGTATCAAATGATTTGCTAAGTTGCCTTTTCTTTTCCCTCATATTAAACTTTGTTGTGGATCGTTGCTGCATTTAATTAGGACCAACTTATCAGTGTTCCCTCTGCAGCAGTGCAGCTGTGGAAACACGTGGCAAAGACAAATATTAGGATACAGCTGCAGTTCAAGGAGCTCAAGGTATTAGTTTGACAGTCGTGCTGCATGGGTTTCACTGCTGTAGCTCTGCTCTGTTCTTCCTCATGTGCCCCCCAGGTGCTGTTCAGATGCTCTCCACCACAGTGATCGGCTGCCTCAAGATGTTTGTCCCCTGTTGCCTGTACAAGCACAAGTCCAGAGCGGAGTACCCTCCCAACTTTGTCATGATCATGCTATTTGTTGGCCTCATGAGGTGGGTTCCCTCTGTCTCCACACATGTTTAAACATGTAGCTCTGGATGCGCATGTCTAAGTAATAACTTGTTAGGGTAGGGACTGTGCTGAAAAATGTAGATTTGAGTTAAGATAATGTACTTTTTAACAAGAAACAAGAAATACCGGTAATACCAATATTGAAAACAAAAAACGTCAATGCAACAGTACGTGAACATTCAGGCCGTGTAGACACACAGGGGAATAGATTAAAACAGAACTGTTTAAACAAACTACAATAATAGCACAGCATGGCAGTGTAGTGCCATATCCTGTTAACTGAGGAAACACACTACAACAAATAAGCTCATACAAAGCAATTGAAGGATTAACAACCAGAGAAATCAAACTGAAACACCCTTCTCCCCCGCGTGATGCTGGAGGAACATAGAGCAGCCAATCAGTCATCAGCATTATATAAGTAAGTGAAATGTATTCATATAGCACTGTTCACAGATACAAATCACAAAGTGCCTCACAAAAAAATAAATACAATACCAAAGAGACATAAAAAATACAAAAAAATACAATGACACACAAGTAGACACATAAGCACATAGATTCACAGGCTGGAGACCCTTTGTCTGACTAAAAGCCTGCTTAAATAAAAAGGTCTTCAGCTGCATAGTATAGTTTCAGATCATTGTAAAGACAGTAGCAGGGACTTCCAGAGTCTGATGCCACTGCCTGAAAGGACCGGTCACCTCTAGTCCTAAAGTGGGTGTAACAACCAGCAGTCTCTGACCCGAAGACCTCAGTAGATGTAAGAGGGAGCTTGACCGTCTAAAAGTTAAGACCAGGATTTTGAGATTAAATCTAAAATGGACTGGTAACCAATGCGGGGATGTTAAAACTGGGCTGCTTTTGTCAGTGTGAGTTAAAAGCTGTGCAGCTGCATTCTCTATAGTCTGAAGACTGTCAAGCTCTTTCTTATTTAGTCAGGTACAAAGGCTGTTACAGTAGTCTACATGAGAAGAAATAAAAGCCCATCTCTGGTTCAACTTTTGACACCAGAGCTCTTCATTTTGTGATGCTCCTCAGGTGAAAAAAGCAATTTCTAATAAGTTGTCTAGAGTACTGTTCTAGAGACACTGCTGAGTCAAGAATAACACCTGAATTTGACTGAAGGGATGAGCCTAAATCTCCAACAATACTGCCTGAGCAGGTCAGGACACATTGAGCTCCTTTTGATGGCGGGCAGGGCGACACCCGCAACAACTCCCAGGAAGTGGCAACTCTAAAAACCTTTCTTAACAAAACCATTACAGCTAAATAGACAAAGAAAGTTAACAAAATGTGTGCACTGGAGGTAGATAACTGTGCAGTCAAATACTGACATAAAAGTGTACTGACATACACAAACAAACCCTGTCTGCCAATAAAACTATTATCTGCTAATATGAGTACTGAGTATACAGAATGCTAACAAAGAAAGAAACTTAAAGTAAATAAAAGGAAAAGAAAGCAGCAAACATGCCATGCTTCACACAGCTACTTTTTCACTTGTTTTTTTGTTTTTCTTCAGTGGTTCAACACAAATTAGAAAATGGCCAGTTAGATTTTCAAGAGTAGCTCCTAAACAATGTAATAATGGCAATAATAATAATATTATAAAGGGTTTTTCTAAAAGTCCCACTCTGACATTGTCTTTGTTAGGTTCACCACGGTGGTTCTGGGCCTAGTGAGTCTGAAGAATGTGGCCGTGTCATTCGCCGAAACGGTGAAGAGCTCAGCGCCCATCTTCACTGTCATCATGTCCAGGCTGATCCTTGGGGAGTACACGGGTAAACACACACACACACACTAATTCATTCATTCATGTCTGAGGAGCCAGGGGGTGAAAGGTTGGGAATCAGGACACTAGAAGTGTAGGACAGTGGTTCTCAGCCAGGGGTCCTTGACGGCAGGGCCGGACTGGGAGACCAGGCCAGGAGTCAGTCATGTAACCAGGCCACCCTGGCCTTGCCCACACACGCACGTTCACGCCCACACCTACATGCATTGGCATGTATGTACACACACAAGTTCAAATATGGGACCTATGTACAAACTAAGTTAGCTTTTGTGTTTGGGGCGGGGCTGGTAAATACAGTGACACAACAATCCTCAGCAAAATCCACTAACACACTTACTAGAAGAGAATAACACACAGTTACATAAAAGTCATATCATGTGGAACTGCCTCTTATATTTTCATGTGTAGCCTACAATATAACCTAATAAACAAAGACAACAAAGTCCAAATCAAACAATAAATCAGCTATGAGTGGCTTGTTTAATTTCATGGCCAGGGCCTATAGCCTACTGTGTAAAAATGTACACCCAGGTCCCTGGACCTCAAAGCCTTCTGACAAGAACCAGTGTTTGGTTGTTGTTGTTGTTGTTGTTGTTGTTGTTGGTTTTTTTTTTTTAGATAACTTACTTGGAGAAGTATCTTGCCTGGGGGGGGCAGCTGAATAAATTAGTCAACTTAAGGCATTTGGCCGCATCCTCCTCCAGCGCCTTTCTTTTTCTCTCTCTCTCTCTCCCTCTCGGCACTCCTTTTCTTTTCTTTTTTCCCGGGTACCCCAACCGGCCTCGACTCTCCCTCTCTGCTCAGCACTTGCTACACACACCACAACTGCAGCAAGTACACAACACACACACACCCATTCCTCCGCAGTCCGCACGCTGTCTGTGTGGTTGTTACGGACTGTTGGGGCGGGTGTTAATCAAAACAAACCAATCGTCTTGTCCTCTTCACATGCTACTGGCCTGAGTGGCCAGGTTCTCCCGATGGCCAGTCCGGGCCTGCCTGACGGGGGTCCAGTTCTCCTTCCTTAGCTCATTATAAGTCTTCAACTCATTGTGTGTATTTGTTATTTCTCTCCTTCAGTTGCATCATGACATCATCTTAGATCTTGCTGTGGTTCCACTGGTTGCAGTGTTGTTGAGGTCTTGCATCGCCTGCGTTGCTTTAGCTACTATGGGTTTTACATTGATGCTTTTGTGTTTCCTCTGCGATTGTTCTTGTATTTTTGCAGAGGAACCTGACTGTTACAGTTACAAAACTGCAACAAGAAATCAGGCCTATGTTCCACCTGAATTTGATCTAGTATTGATTGTTCTCTTCATGACATGACTCTTCATAGACATGTGGTTTCCGTTTTATTGTGGATCTGCAGGGCTGTGGGTGAACCTGTCCTTGTTTCCCGTCATGGCCGGCCTGACCCTCTGCACGGCCACAGAGATCAGCTTCAACATGCTCGGTTTCTCCGCCGCCCTCTCCACTAACATCATGGACTGGTACTGCAGCACTCGGCACTTCAGTTGCTCCACAGCAGCACAACACTTTTTTAACTAACCTCCTCTCTCTGGTCTCAGTTTGCAGAACGTTTTCTCCAAAAAACTGCTCAGCGGAGACACGTACAAGTTCAGGTAAGAGACTGTAACACATTCTATTTATAACAGTCAAATGGACACATTCCTCTAATATAAAAAAGTCTTTAATTATCTCTTTGACTTATTTCAGCCCTCCAGAGCTGCAGTTCTACACCAGTGCAGCTGCTGTCATCATGCTCATACCTGCCTGGATCTTCCTCCTGGTACGTCAGTTTGTGATGTGTTGAGTTATTGTAAGAGCTTAATCAGAGCATAAACTGTACAACAGAGGCTGTAGACATTTGTGGGATTAATTGTCTTATTGTTTGTGTAGTGTTACACAACATCTTGTGGTTGGAGTGAAGGGCGAGGTCAATGAACCCGTCATGTTGACGTTGATGGTTGTTGCTCTCGGTTTTCAGGACATCCCAGCGATCGGGAAAAGCGGACAGAGCTTCATCTTCAATCAGGACGTCATTTTGTTGCTGCTCTTTGATGGCGGCCTTTTCCACCTACAGAGCGTCACTGCCTACGCTCTCATGGGACGCATCTCCCCCGTTACTTTCAGGTAGGAGACGGATGAAACCAGTAACAGGTGTTTTAATCACTGCACCGAGGACCTGGTTTATGGTCTAAAGCACAAAGTGTAAACACCGCGTCAATGTGTTTGCTTTGCCACATTGCTTTTGTGCTGCCAAGTAATAGGGCCACACGTATGCAAGGGTTTTAGATTTAGGCAGCATACAAACTTACACTGTATATATTAAGAGTCTTAAACTGTAATGTAAAGTCAAACAGCAACTAAATCCATGGACTCTGCTCTGTGTACTGAGCAGTTTGAAGGAGCTCGGACTCATAATGTGGATCTTACTGCATTGTGAAAGAGTTACATTAATCATGTTTTGGAGGTAGTGAGTTTGACGTCTAAACAGTTAATGGTCTCATTGAGGCCACAGGCTGGATTAATTGGAGGTGAACACCCACATTAACGTCCCCTCTCTGCCCTTCAGTGTTGCCAGCACAGTGAAGCACGCCCTGTCAGTGTGGCTGAGCGTCATCGTGTTCAGTAACCAGATCACCATCCTCAGCGCCACAGGCACTGCCCTGGTGTTTGTCGGGGTCTTCCTGTACAACAAGGCCCGGCAGTTCCAGAGGAGAACCCTGCAGGCCATGGCCGCGGAGCAGAACCACAAACCCCTCGTGCAGGACCAAAACTTCCAGGCCTCTCAGTCTCACTGAGGACTCGACTCTAAAGACCAATATGCTGCTTCAAACAGGATTGACGTTATAAGATCCTGTTTCTAAACTGTGGTGGTCCAGTGAGGAGCATGGGATACTTGAGGGACCCATTCATGTTTTTTTTCCAGGTTCTGTGTCTGTGGAGCTTTCGAGTGGTTTCGCTGAAGGTCAGTGTCTGTCGGACACTGTGGCCACTGCCACTGTTGGGCAGTAATGAGGAAGCTCAGGGTGTCCCACAGCAGGAGGGGACTTTTTAAACTTCTTGTCTTACCTGTGCATTCCAACGTGTCTCACCTGTGGTCGGGCAGCATCTGTGGAGCATTTACGCTGTGAAGATTTTAACCTTCAGCATAAAGTTTCTCTTACGTCTTAATATAAGATGTGAACAGGGCACAAGAGTCTGAGCTGAGAGCCTGTTGTGAGCTGAAACTGACCTTTTGACACATGTGCAACATGTGGAGGAACATACTGCATTCTACGAATGCTCAGCGTTTATCATCAACTGTTGTGAGTGTTTGTTGGCAGAAATGTATGTGCTTGTATCTTTTTTTTCTTTGTTTGTTTCACTTTGTAAATGTGCTCACCCCCTTGTGCATGCTGGTAGCAGCCTTGGGAAGAGATCAGGAAAAAGAAGCTCCGGGAGTAAATGGATGGATACGGTGCTGCTTCTTAACATAATAATTTTAAAGTAAAAAAAGGTTGGGTTTTGTTTTTCGTAGCTAAATGATCAAAGAGGTTTCACACAAACCCCATGTTGGTAAAATAAGGTGAATGATGAAACAGATAAACAAACTGTTAAAATCATCCATCAGTGTTGTTTACACAAAAGGTTTAAATTTGGCTTTATACCACATTGCATAAAGTTGTTTGTGCAATGACCAATTCTTAGCAACAACAAAAATGCACTCACATTTTTTAAAGTGGTTTGTTTTTTTGTGGCATATTCGATGGAATAGGTTTGCACCACTGTATCTGTTTGTGTGCACCGGTGGGTTTAATTGGTTAAATGAAGCTTCTCCAACAGATAAAAACTCATCAGTGCCATTGTTACATTTTGCCAAAAACAGCTGAACAGTGCCAAGAATCTGTTGTGTGCATCAACATTATTCTGACTGAGTGTGTGTTGTGTGTGTGTGTACGTGTGTGTCGTCATAGTGCGTTGTGGTTGAGGAGACTTAGAGTAAAGTTGACCTCAGATGTGTTGGTGTGTCTGTGGACACAGTTTGTCTCAGTTGTGGGAGGTGCAGTCACCAAACTTTACAAGTGTGTATTCAACAGGTGTATTTGTGTGTTCGAGGTCTAAACAAAGTTTAAAGACAGGTGACGTCGACCATGGTTGAATGCCAACACACTGACAGATGTCAAGGCCGGTTTGATCTCACTTTTCTTTTGTTTGTGCCTAAACCAAGTTTCTTCTTCTCGTCTAACACTAGCTTTGTCACTTTTCTTTGGGGCCATTTCCTGTTATTGTCTGAGATATTGATGTACATTGTGTTCTGGTGAAGAGATTATAACAACCAGGACAAGGCCATGATTGCTCTTGATACTATATGAATTCTGGGGTTTAACCTCGCAGATCGTCATTCAAAGTTCTCAAATGTTACGTAAATAGTTAAGTGGAGTTGAGACAGGGCAGTCTGTGTGTAAGATGTGTGTTTGGGGATGTGCAAATCAGATGTAAAAATCATCAGTGATGTAACTCCTGAGTGAGCATGTGATGATGTTTGATGAACAGAAAATAAAAGTATTTTCTCTTGAGCTGCCTATGGAAGTGTGATTTGTTCTGTGGGTGATGAGACAACGATGTCCACTCACTGTCACTTTGTGTGTAAGGAAGGTTTTACACTGTCAACTGATAAGGAGCTAATCCATAAACAGGGTTTATGCACATTTTAACCAACAAATTTCCATGACTATTCATGACCATGTTTAAAAAATAATCATCTTGATAGCTGTACTTTTGAGTCAAATCTCAAATCTTCATTAATGTAAATTATTGAATCGAGGTAACATTACATTCAGCCACATCTCACCATCACTCATTCTTTATGTATATTAATGAAGTTAGTCAGCTACGTTCTTTGTATAGTTTATTTATTAAGAAACTATTTAATGTTTGTTTCCAGCTGATATGAATACAAAAGTGGTGACTAACATGAGTATGATGTTTTCTTATGTGCAAAATGTAAACATTAAGTGTTTCTTAACATGATGCATTCACATTTTATAAAGGAAAATCTAATTGGTTTCCAGCTGCTTTGCACAGATCTCATCCAGCGACGCAGACTTGACTCTGAGTCGTGGTCTTCAGTGTGTTCAGGTCCCTGACAGCAGCCAGGTGTCAGCTCGCCTTTCTGACTTCTCAAAATGAGCCGAAAACCCTGAGAATACTGAACTGCTGTCCTGTCCAGTCTCCACACCATGGGAGGATCTACCGGGTGTGTCCATCCACTTTCGGAGGAGGAGGGGGGGCGACGTCATCTCGCCGGTGGGCAGAAAATCCTCATCAGACTCTCGTAGCTGAGGAAGGTGACAGCGTTGACGGGGAACGCCCTCAGGCTGTTGAGCAGGAGGCCTTTGAAGAAGACCCTCACCCCCTCCTCCCTCATGCTGACCCTCATGCAGTGGAGGACGCCGCTGTACTCCCGGCCGCCTGCCCCCGACATCTGCAGCCTGGCTTTCACCACATCCATGGGTGTAGCGAAGGCCCAGGTGACCACGCCCGCCACGCCGCCGGCCATCAGTATTGCAAATGTACCTAATGACAGAAAGGATGAATAGTTAATGTAAAAACTACTACGGTACTAGATATCAGAGGTGTCAGTAAAGCTTCAAACCAGAAGGTCTTATACTGTAGGGATAAGCATTAATTTGGATTCAACAATTAACTGATTATATTTTCATCCTTGAGTTTAAATGTTTGTTCCAAATAAAGATTTTAAAAAATCCCTTAAGGTGTAACTGACATATTGCATTCACAAGGCCAAAACTGAGTTCAGTGAGGTCACAGCAAACTTGACCTTTGACCTTTGACCTTATCCCACCAAAATGTCAAAGGTAATGTTGATCTCAAGCTCTTGTGAATGTGATACATCAGAATTTCATGACTTCTGCAATACTATGAAATCTCAAAACATATTTTTAACCCACAAAATATACACAAAATATTCACTAATTATGATATGATTTCACTAAAGGTCTAAGGATAAAATAATAAAACTATATTCAAAAGGTTAAAGATCATCATAATGTTTCTATGATGTCTGTACTGTGGCCGGGAAGGCAGGACTATGATTACATTTTCTGGTGACGTAAACAACCAGAGCTGATTCTAGTTTGAAAACATTTTGTATCTTTTTAAGCAGAAACCAATTTCTGCCAGGAAAACATTTAAAATCCTCACTGTAATCAAATTTAGACTTGTTAAAATTATGTATTTACTAAGTCAAATCATAAAACACAAATGTTTATAAACATTAAACTGTCCTCAGACCACCCTGGTCCCAAACTGTCATCGGCTCAGTAATCCGAGGCTCTGTAACTGACCTGGCTGTTTGCCGCTCTCTGTCAGAGCTGCTCGTGTGACCTCATAGGGTAAAAAGTAGAGTCCGTAGCAGGGCACGTCCCTGAGGGCGAGTGCCAGCCCCCCTCTGAACAGACCCCTGGGCCCTTCCTCCTTTAGGATAACGGTGAGACAGTGAATGGGTCCACGGTACCGGTCGGTTGTTGTCTGACCCTGCAGGCGCACCTTCACCAGGTCAATGGGTGCACAGACAGACACCTGGAAGTAGATCAGAGACATGATGACATGGATGTAGATGTTTTTATTAAAGCTCCATACAGTATAAAGGTAGGTGTTAATATCTGACAGTAACTCTCAGCTATCAGGACGCCCCGTCAGAAGACAGGCTCATAACCCTCTCTTTATTTGAGCTCCAGAGAGACTGAGAGAGGAGATGTTTGACTACACTGAGATGGTTTTTGAGTTCTTATAACTGCAAATATATCTTATTGTGGATCAACAATAAAACACAGAAGATGAAAATACAGGGCTTTAAGGATGTTACAATGGGAATTAAACATTAAACAAACGAACACATTGCTTTGGACAAATACAAAATAACATTCCTAAAGCCACTGTCTTTGGTTACTTGGTGAATCCATCTCATCTCAGAAAAAGAAATCTTTCAAAATCAGTAATAATGGTTATAGCAACTGCATCTTGTGTTATAGCAAAGGTCAAATCACTGTCCACATGTACGTTAATCTTATTCATGAAACACATCCTCCATAGCAACAAGCGCAGCTGCTCCATCTCTCTTTCTTCCTTGGTTACAGTTGCTGCAGTATCGTTTATTATAAATGGAGACTCTTGGAGGACTCCTGCTGGTCAGATGAAACACTGCAACTACTAACTGTCATCAAATTTTCATTACGTACTCACAATGTGCCGAGGGTGGTTCGTCATGATTTCACAGACTTTTCCTCCTGCATTATCAGAGAGGAATTTATTGTCAACCAGATTGGTCCATGATAAGGAATCTGTGCGGATTAATCATTAACTGCTTTGTTTGACCCCTAATGATGTTAATGAGACCCTGACCCTTTCCTGTCATTCCTGTTGTCCCTGTGTTTCAGCCTGGACATATGCAGGACAACAAGTCTTAATCTCCACTTGACACGCTTGATTACTTTGCTTCTGATTGTCATGGACCTTTGGCCGCCCTCTCCTCTGCTGCCTGACTCAGATCAAACTTCACATTCTTCGCTCTAACCCAGACACTTATTGTTATGCAGATTACAACAGACACCCAGTCATTAATACCTACATCTATAGCTCCATCGGGTGTTCTTACCTGCACCAGACCTGAGAAGCAGCCAGCAGTGAAGACCTGTGCAGCAGTTGCTGGTTTGCCTTGTGTGCGGTCACTGCGTTGAGACTGAGTAAGGTAATCTAAGGCGTTACTGTAGGAGCCAAAGACGACAGAGTTGGTGATGCCGGTGGTGAGCACTGGAAACGCCATGCCTTTGAAGAATCCATGGAGCTGATAGGATAAAAGCATAACAAACAAATAAGTGTACATCTCTCAGATAGTAACACCAATGATATCTGGTGTGAATGGTTAAAAAGGAAATTGCACCCACCCCTTCATGAGTGTATGTTTGAGTCACACAGTGGATTATCCCTTTGTAGGCTGACTGGGCCTGCAGGCGCACCTGCAAATGAAACACCAGGTGTCAGAAGCAGCTGGTTTGACGCTTTTAGTCACATTTATGGATTTCAGAGAGTCATGCAACCTTCACGGTGTCCAATGGATGCCCGACTGCCAGTCCCACCGCACCTAAAACACAAAAATACACAAGACGTTGTTATCTCTAATTCCTTCACATGCATGCAGCTATTTAACTATTATATCCAAGAAGCAACTGAATGCACTGCCTCTATTCTTCCACAGATGGTTTTGGGGTTGTTGCTTGCTTTTCTTTTCTTTTTTACCTGAAATGCTCCCAGCTATGAACTCCAGAAAAGGCATGGCTTTCACAATTTTGCACCCTGCATAAAAGAACAATGTGTGTTACCAGCCATAAAGATAAAACACTGAGGCTCTTTACAGCAGCACACTGGTTAATACACAACTAACACACTAAGATAGATTTACATCAAATGAAGGTGACAGCAGAATCCTGCTTGTTTTTCTCTGATCATAACTTAACAAAGCCTGTTGTACTGGTGATTTTATATTATATGACTGATAAACTCTCGTTTTTGAATCATTTCACATACTGTAAGTCTGGATGTATTTAGCCTATCGCTTGGCACATTAACAGAGTAGTAGGCTCGCCATTAAAAGCGTTACATAATAGCATGACTGCAGCAAAGACAAAAATTTGTTATCGTGCACCAGCTTGTTTACCTTACGTATAAATCACCTCATTGTTTGAACATCTCCGGTGTCCAGCCTTATTTCGTCCTTTTCGCCCTGTGCCTCTGCTGTGCTGTGATCTCAGCCTCCTGCACCACATCAACCCACATCAAAGACGGTTTAAAGGGCGACGCTTCCTGTTTAAATGGCTGGCTTTTCGAAATAAAAGCAGACCTCTGTTACATTTTCGTGTAAATCATTAACTAAACACAAATCGATTTTCGCCATATTAAGCATTATTCTAGTAGCAGTAGTCGGCAGTAGCCTAATAGTATTTGTTGTGTTAATAGTGGACTTAGCTACTCGATGTGAGGTCTTAGGCCACACATTAGAGGCGCATTTGTACCGGGAACTTCACAGTTTCGAGTAGTGTATGATTTTATTTTGAAAAGTTACCCGCACGGTTCCCCCTATCGAAATGTTTCGACTTTTGTTGTGTGGATGTTTATGTTGTAGGGTAGTTGAAGTTGTAAAATAAACCATCTCGAGTTATTCCGTGTCAGCGTCTCTAATCTCTGTGCACCAAACACTGCAACTTGCTGAGCGTGTCCCTTCTTCGTGTGAGCTGTTGGTTGTCCTGTTGGCCCGCCCCCCTTTTACAAAGCATCTGAGAGTGAAGAGTAGGCTATTTGAATAGAGAGAAGTGAAATATTTTGGCTCTTTATTGCAAAAGAAAGAATCCGCCGCCCACAAGTGTTGGTGTTGTTTGTGTCTGGTTTTCTGAAGGTCAGGGAGTTTGAGATCAGGTGTCTAACTCAATTAAGAGCATTTTTCTGTGTGGCCCTGAAAACTCCTTGGTTACCTTCTCTTGTTTTTTAGTGTGAATGCTTCCTCCTTTCACAGTGTCCTTCCCTGCTATGGCAAGCTGGTGAAATGAAAACTCTAGATGGAATGAATTTATAGCTAGGCAGCACACATAATAACTTTATTCCCCCTTTAAACACCACCACAATGAATTTGAAATGAAACAACCAACATCTGAGATGTTTCTGAGGTGCAGACTTTCAGCCTCAACACAAGGGATTTCACTGATTGCATTTAGGAATTACAGTCATTTTATTATTTAAAAGTATTATAGACAAACAATGTAGGCCTAACAGAAGAAAGTAGACCTACTTCAATGTTAATCAAGATTGTGTGGAGTTTGCCACCATTAAAATTGTTTTATTATTTAATTACCTAATAACTCAGTGATTGTGCTCTAACTACTAGCCTATCCTACCTGCAAATTAAACACATCTCTTTTCACTCAAGAGTGCCTCAGGACCTCCTTTTGACTATCAGACACAGCCTTTGGTCCTCTTTTTTTAAATCTTCTTTTTAACTCCATTACGATTTTTTTCTTGAAGAGTGCCTTGAGTTTTATTTCATATTCCATTGTCAATTTTTACCTTTAGCCTTTTGAAGCACTAATCCACCCCACCCCATCTTTTTCACATCACAGCTTTTCCTATTGTAGCCTATTATCTATTGTGTTTTATCATAATCAAATGTTTAGAAACATATAGAGTATTATTTTTCAACTGAGGCTAGCATACTAGAGTCATCAAAGTGATAGTTTTGATTTAAAAAAAAAATCAAAAAATTATTACAAAATGGCCATTTATAAAATAAGTGGATAAAAAAAAGCGAGAGTGTGACGCCATCACTAGTGGACGCGAATCAGCCTCGCTTGTAAACAACGATGACGTCCACATCAAGCGCCAGAAAGCCTGGAGTAGTTAGCTAAGCCCGCGTTTTGGGACGTGCGATGTATTAAATGTTTAGTTCATTTTAAAAATCTGCTTCAGGATTTTTGAAATATCTTCGTGAAAACTCAAACTTTCTCTCGGTTGACATCGAGTCAGGCAGCAACAAAGTAACTATATTTAACAAGAAAAAACAGCTTCAGATAGAAAATGAGGGCTTGACAGACTGCTGCTTTAGCCAGCTAGAAAACTAGCTATTTCTCACATTTGACAGTTTCTGTGGACAAAACATGACAACTCTTACAAGACAAGACCTCAATTTCGGACAAGGTAAGGAAATCAAAATCAGGAAGAAATGTTTGAACAATATTATTTTAGCTGTAGTTGCAAAGCGAGGAGCTTGACGACATTGTGTCAATAGATTTGGCTGTTAGATGTGACACCGCCTTGTTGTAAATAACCCTGTTAAACACAGACACAGTTTAATATATCTGCTGAATCACGGACATATGGCCTGTCCAGTTTAGCATGAACACAAATCAAGCATTGTATCACTGCAAATTATCTTGTCTTTAAACAAGCAAACGCCCAATTGAATTTGCATTGGATGTGATTTTACATTCGCTGGATTCAATAAGAAAAAGGTGACATGACGTTGCATTACTCAGCTGAGTCGTATTTTTTACAGTGGTTGCTGACATCCTGTGTGAGTTCCTGGAGGTCGCTATTCATCTTATCCTCTATGTCCGTGAAGTTTATCCCTCTGGAATATTTCAAAAGAGAAAGAAATACAACGTGCCTGTGCAGGTATAGATCAGTAAATGTGTCAACTTTACGTAGAGGTCACACCTCTTTATGTTTCTAATGATAGTCATCTGTCTTTGATGTGTTTATTTCTAGATGTCATGTCACCCAGAGCTGAATCAGTATATCCAGGACACATTACATTGTTTAAAACCACTCATTGAGAAGGTAAGAAATGACCTGACGGTGACTTTTTAATCTCAAGTATTGTGTCACCTGTGCTGAAGTCTTTCATTTCCCCACCAGAATGACGCAGAGAAGGTTGTGGTGGTCATCATGGACAAAGAGCATCACCCAGTAGAGAGATTCGTGTTTGAGATTTCTCAACCTCCACTGCTGTCCATCAGGTTTTCCCCTCATTATTTTCTTAAGTTAATTAATGTAAGCCTGTTTTGATATCAGCATGGTTGTATTCACCAACTTTTGTCTTTGCAGCTCTGACACATTACTGTCTCATGTGGAGCAGCTGCTTAGGGCGTTCATCCTGAAGATCAGTGTGTGTGATGCTATTTTAAATAATAACCCACCAGGTAACATCATTACTTCAACACATCAACACATCGTTGTCATGATCTGAAATTTCTGAAATTTTACGTACAGTGGATACTGTTACAGTTGCATCTTTTATCTTTTAACAACGCAGAGCAGCATTTAATACGGTCATTAGTTATACTGTTCAACAGGGCCAATGTATGGTGTGAGATCTTTTCCATTATGACCATGCAGATCCTCACTGTATAAGGTGACTTGAGCCCTGTTCAGACCATTTAATGTCTGCTGATCTGACTGATCACTAGTGTTCAGCTTGTCTAAGTTGTTGGATGAATGCATCCAAGATCCACTGAGGGTGCACAGTACACTCAGTGCACCACATGTACTGTAGCCTGTGGTTCTTTAAGCACTGTGAATGCAAATGCGTCCTGACTGCACTAAAGGACCAACTACTTTACTGAAAGGGATAATTCACTCATTATCTACTCAGGCTCATGTCGACTAAGGGCTTGGAGAAGTTTCAGAGTCCTCCGTGGCTTCTCTGAGTTACAGCGGGGCTCCATGCAGCACTGCATGTCCATATAACGGTTGCAAATGGACACCAACTGTCTTCGTAACAAAAAGACACACCAAAAAACATCCAAATACCTCCATGCTGCTCATATGTAATGTCTGTCTTGTATTGAAGCCCAGAAATGCACTGACACCGGCGCAAATCTCGCAAGATTTGGACGGACCAGGAAGAGGAGCTTCCGCTACAAACAACCCTGAAATATAGACTTATTTAATTTTTTTCGGAACAATTTCGTATTTCGGGGCTTCAATACAAGACGGACATTACTGTACATATGAGCAGCATGGAGGTATCCATTTGCAACTGTTACATGGACATGCACTGCTACGCCGAGACTCCCTGTAACTCAGAGAAGCCACGGAGGACTCTGAAACTTCTCCCAGCCCTTAGTCGACATGAGGGTGAGTAGATAATGAGTGCAATTTGAATTTTGCGTGAACTATTCTTTGAAGTCCAGTTTCATAACAAATTCAAAAATGATACATTTATATTTATACTTAACTTTTTATGAGTTTACTTGTATTTTACAGCTGTTCATTGATTAGATTCCCATGTACAATAAGAACTGATCACCTCTCACACAATTTACAAGGCATTTTATTTTTGTTTTATTTCTTTTATGTTATTTGTACATGTTATCAACACCCACCAGGCTGTGAAGTGTCTCAAGAAGCTCTGTAAGTTAAATGCTTAGGTTGCACAAGGTTGAGATTAGGACTCCGACTGCGGTTGGAATTAATGGAGGCAGGATTTGGGAACAGAAAGGATAAGACTGTGACATGTAGATCAGGGTATAACGTTCTCCAGGGTCCTATACATGCTGTATTTCTTGCCCAGCTCTTCAGAGGCTGTAGGCCGACTGAAATTACAGGGTGAATCTTTAAATCTTTTAAGCAAGTGAATTACTGCTGAAAGCTGTGTGAACTGAAGGTTGTGGGACAAGAGAATTACAAGAGAGTTAAGCTTGTAATGTCAAGGACTTTGTTGTTAAGGAATTATATGACATGCAATAATATTAAGAAGGGAACAGATACAGGATAGATCTATGTGAGTGACTTTTTTTTTCATTACAGGGTGTTCGTTTACAGTGCTAGTACATACCAGAGATGCTGCCACACGCAACATGGAGAAGGTTCAAGTAATCAAGGTGAGGGTTTTAACACACGGCCACTTCACTGATTAAAATAGCAGCATGTTTCCTTCTTGGCAGCATTGTAATAAGTTCTAATAATAATATGTAAACACAGAATAATTACGTCTTGTGCCTCATTTGGGAATTTTCTTCCTCAGGATTTCCCATGGATAGTTGCTGATGAGCAAGAAGTCCACATGCAGGAGCCCAGGCTCATCCCACTGAAGACCATGACATCTGACATAGTGAAAGTGAGCGGCCTCATCCTCCTCATTCATTAGTGTAGTTGTAATTAATAATAACCATATTCAAACTCTCCAATTCTTACCAATTTGTTTTTCCTTTTTGTCTTTCCACAGATGCAGCTCTATGTGGAAGAGAGAGCCCAGAAAACATAGTCACCTCCCCTGCAGGAATGAGTGATATGCCAGCATGAACTGGTTGGTGACAACACTGAATCACAAGCCGGGGAAAATGCAGCCTGTCAGAGACGCCCCAGTCCAGAAAGATGAAGAGAAATAAGATTATATTAAGAGTGAGGTTGTCCTCCTCGTGGGGCGTGTGTGTGAGGTGCATTCTGTACATAATGCTGCAGTTTGGGCTGGACCATTACATTTGGCTGACATGTGTCTATCTGCCTCCGATTTAGACACATCCGTTACACATATACATAAATATGATTCTATCTTTATTGCCAACGACTGTCTTTGTTTTAAATGCAGACCAGTATAATCACATGATCATCAAAATGTGTGGTGCATTGTGTCTCCAGTAACCATCACTCATGTTTCCTTCCACCTTTATGTGACAAATGGAAAGTTGTGATGCATTTCATTTTTACTGGTAGCATTGTGACTCACATGTAAAGAGTTATTATTACATTGTAATAAAACATTTTTAATGCAGCTGCATGAAAAATCTCTGCTGTTATTTGTAGGGAGTTGTTAGTATGATCCTTGCTAATAAAAAGGCAAAGCTTTATTTACACGGCACATTTCATTCCAGATGATTGCACGCTGTGCTGCACAAAGCGCAAGTCATTGTGGAAGTTCCAAAGTGGATCATGTAAAGAAAAAACATGAGACACCAATAACATCTAGCTCATAAAGTTCAAAATCTGCTGAGATCAGTTTGCTTCTGTACTCGTATAAACACCATATAGCCCTATCGAACAAACACATTTCTACTGCATCAGCAAACACGAGTCCTTACCAAATGATAAAATACACAGTTACCAATAAGGAGAAAATAAAATGTTTTTTGTGTTGGTTTCGCAATAATATAATGAAATTTAGTACTGCAGCAAAAAAACAAAGCAGCCATCCACGATTCATAGACTGACATCAGCCTGGTGAAGTGGAAGTTGGATGCTCAGTCATCTGCACCACTTACTCCTGATCTTTCAGGAACACAAAGGAAGAATGAGAGTAGTGATCCTAAAACCAATGACAGTGGTCAGTCAAAACCTACACAGGGGCAGGAAGTGGCAACCATGACAATGATGAGAGAGAGTCTGTTTTATAAAGTATTATTCTATGCATTGATTTCAGCAGTGTAAGACAACTTGATGCTTTTACTAAACTCAGACGTTTCTTCATTTATACTTTTTTTTCAATACCATGTTTTATTACAACAATAAAACTTGTTTATTACAGTAAAAAAATATTTTACACATTTATATAACTTTCAGTCTCCACATATCTACAATCAGGATGCAAGAATGATTTTTTTATTTTCAGTATAGCAATATTGAATTTCTTTGATTTCTTATCAAATTAATTTGATCAAAAAGTACACTTAATTGTTAGCATGCTCTATTTCTTTATCTACAAAGTCTAGATAGATTTTGCCACACTATGGGCACCTGTGGATGTAGTATCCTGTCACATATCCTAAGATGTAGATGGACACTAGAGCAGCCAGAGCTCCTGCTGTCCTTATTACTATTCCAGTGTTGCCGACACAGACTCTGTCGTAGAACCTGTAAATGGAGGAGAAAATAAATTTAGTCACATCATTGACTCCAATTGGGGTTTTTCTCTTAATATTTGGTCACATATTTTTGTCAGAATAAAAACAGCCTCGATTCATGCACCTCACAATAAAAAATACATCAAGCCCAATGATCCAGTCATGTCTCATGAAAGAGTGAAACTGCAAGTGGGCAGTCAGGAGGACGGGGGTAGGAAGCAAACAACAGTTCTCTGGACAAACTAAAAAAAAACCTGCTTTGATCAATATTTTGTTTAACATGGTTTTTCACCTGACTCAGGCCCTACCCACTACCTGCTGGCTCCAAGTGAAAGAGCTAAGAGCATCTGGTGGAAAAAAAAACCTGACTCAAGCCCTACCCACCACCTGCTGGCTCCAAGTGAAAGAGCTGAGAGCATCTGGTGGAAACGTCAGAGTGACGTTGAGACCAGAACCAGAGACCAGCAGACCAGTTCAGAGCGGTTTGCACGGCTGGAATCTTTTGTAACAGTTAGCAAATGAGGTAAAAAGGTTCATATTGTCTGTTTCCAATAAACAGTGAAACAAGGTTCTTATATGTAACATGAGAAAAGTCAGTACCTTGACATGTTTCGACCGGAATTTCCTCAGAAGCTTCATCTGGTGTTAGTGTGACATGTCTTTTTTACCAGCTGATGTTATTGAGGTACTGACTTTTCTCACGTTACCTATGTCTTGTATATAAGAACTTCGTTCCACTATCTTTAAGAATGGTTAGTGCGGTTAGTGTCTTTTTCTGAACAGTACCAGTAGTTTGCTCAGTTAGCATCTTTTATTTGTTTATGTTGTCTGTTGGCTTGTAAATGGCAGTGGCTGACACTGTGTTAGCAGTTGTGTAGTTGTGCAGATGCTAACCCAACCCCACCCCCAACATCCCCACAAATTGATAGGATAGGCCACTCAAGTCTGACGTATGAGACCTTGTCACTGGATCACTGCAGTTCACAGTGGAAATGTCACAGTGCTGACTGATAACTGATGATATGGAAACGTTTTATGTGGAGACTTTGGATCTTTAATGTTTCACCTCATCACGGTGGACTGTGACGCCTCCACTTTCATGTCGATGTGGTCCTCGTTCCAGCGATCATACTGCACAGTGCCGTCTCTGCTGGGCTCCATGTGTGAAGTTCTCCTGCTCCTCAGAGGTTTACCTGCTGCTGGGATCACTGTTCACCCACTGCTTCACTGCTCGGCCTGCACACGCACACACACAATGAGACTAAAGACTTTCAACCACTATCTGTAGTAATGACTAATTAAAGTGTCAGCTTTGCCCACTTTAAACTGCTTCTTAATACATGTCAATGAACTTGAGTGAGTTTTGATGCTGATCATTCAGGTCAGTCAAGGATCTATGTTGTCTACTGAGACCACATGACTGAAACAGTTATTTTCTCAAGGCAGTGATTGGTTGATCACTCAAAGCAGATGTCATTTTACATCCCAACATTCACATAACTCAATTTGTACTCACCTGAGTGTGAAACAGTCAACAAGCTGCTCATGAAGCTCTGCTCTCCTGCGCTTTTAAAGCCACCACTGAGACTGAAAGCCATTCCTCCTGCTCCTGGTACAAGACCTCGGCCATAGTTCATGTGTTCACTGAGGTCAGTCTGTCATAAATCCATTGGTTGGAATCCAACTGTCGTCTTTCACCTCCTTATATGACTCCAGCTCAGTGATAAAGGGCAATTCAAACTCTGAGTGCTGTGGTTAGTCTGCAGTTTCATCACATCCTGTGCAGATACTGGACTGAAGAGCACAAATGCTTAGTGCTGAAGATTTCATGATCCTCCCCCCTGTGTTAACTGGGAAGTTAAATGTAACATCACTTTGTCATTTCAAACATATTGCAGTTGGAGTAACAGCGCCCTCTGGTGTTTGTGTGCGTAAAGAAATCCAGCAATCTCAGCAACGCACTCGTTCTACCACCATGAATACACAGGTTTATCATATAATGTCACAGGACATTTTAAAAAGAGAAACTGACCCTGTGTGTGTCATCAGGTACGTGCTGCAGTCCACCTGTGGAATTAACATGCAGATTACCCATTAGACCAGTGTTACACTTGGCTGCACACATGTGGGATCCTGCAGCCATAATGGGCCCCACGTTACCTCTATCAGCACTCCTGCCTGCATAGTTTTCACTGCCCTTTGATCTCCCTGCAGGCACTGCTGGAGGTTTATCTATTAACTATGAGGATGTCGTGCAGTGCTGCCCCCACATGGAAAAACATGAGGGTCTGCTGCACTTGAGGTTTGTCTTCATTTGTGCGTTTGTCTCTGCGCACGTGTTACGCAATAATATAGGTTTTTGTTTGTCGCACAGATTAGAAGACCATAATGTTTATTTTTCTATGAACTCAACTTCTAAATATTGCTCCGGGCAAATGAGGGTTTTTTTCCCCCTAAAAGATTAATGAGATGAAAACGTCCTTGTGTAGGCTATTGTTTTTCTATTCATAATGTGCTTGTGGACCACTAGAGCACAACTAATCTCTGCCATCACTTTAGAGTGTTTCTTTTCCCCCCATGGTGCAACAACCTCCATTATCTTGTTATGAGTCAGGCTGTTGAGGGCCTCTGCTCCACGCTCAGGTGACCTTTGGTACCAGACACATATTAGACTCATACATGAGCAAAGCTCAATGCTGAGGCGACGGAAATAAACAGAGGAGTTTGACTGATCGGGAATAACCACAAATTATGGTTCCTACATTTACCTTCGTGCATATTTTGTAAAATCTGTGACTTTTAGTTTTAGCGTTTCTTTTTTTTAAGTAAAGGTGGTACAATGTTATCCTTCCTCATGTCTCTTTTTCCAACTTCCTACCTCATACCGGGATGGTTGACTCTGGATAGCAACCCAGTGGAGAATGTATTTCAAGGTGGGCTACTCATCTGTTTGGTCTCTCTGACGACGACATCACTACAGGTTGTTTCTACACTGCACATGAGGCCATAGTGTGTTATTGAAATGCAAATTCAGTGTTGTGTGACCTGCAGGGCTGGTGGGTGCATGCGGGATCTCAGTGCTCTGCTCCTTGATGAGAGTGCACCTATTTTTAGAGGAAGAGAGGTGAGGAAATCTATCTTTTAATAGATCTGTACTTGAAGATGAATTTGGTGAATCATCTGAGCAGTTTCAAGTTTTTAGACCTTCACCATTCTCATGAAAATGTTCCTGTTTCAGTTCAGTGGTTCACTTTAATTTCTTTGGTGTCTTTTTCACCAACAATCCACAGCTGGACCGATGAAAATAATAAAGACGTGTCAAGCCAGAGGACACTCAGTCGTCAAAAGAAAACTAAAACTGGACTTACTGAGATGCTCCACTTTCTCTTTGTGACTGGGATGCTGGCGGTGGTGGGCTCCCGTGTGGCGTCTCTGGTGGTACTAGAGTTCTGTCTCCGGGCTGTGTCTGGATGGGTTACAGCCGGACCAGTAAGAAACCAATAATATGATTTAAAAAAATAAACCTGACTCTCAACTGTACTACCACTTGATTCCCTCCCTGCATCTATCATTTGATTTTGCTGAGTTAATTTTTGGATTTATTCGTCTCACGATGACACATGACATCTGCTCCACCAAGCAGGCCATCATCTGTTTTGATTCATCTGTCAGTTCTGCTCATGTGCTCCTTTGTTTCCCACAGGAGTCCAGGAAATTTCTGCTGCAGCTGTTAGTTCAGAGCCAGTTTTCTCTGGGCTGTGCCCTAAGCTGCAGTCTCAACTTCCTCCACGAGGGGGCGTCCCAGCGCTGGCTATGTCTGCTCCTGGCAGCAGCACTTAGCTGGTTCCTGGCTCGGCAGGCCACACGCCTGCTGCACCATGTCATGGCTCTGTATAAACTCCACAGCTCACAGCGCTACTGCGGCATTTGCATCAGCCTCCTCACATCAGGCCGCTGCCTGCTGCCCATGCTGTGCAGGACTATGATCATTACCTTCTCTGTGGCTGTGGTGGCCGCTGTGTCAATCATTAATCAACACTTCCTCTCTGCAACAGAGGCCCTTAGGTTTTGGACACCACTGACTATCTGTTACACACTGCTGGTGGTGTACATGCAGGGTGAGACATATCAAAACATGACAATTAACATTATGGTACTTTGATAAACCTTTAATAATGCCTCATGATGAAACAATATGATCCATCCTTAGAACTCAGTGATAAATTATGTATCAGTGAGCTCCTTCCCTCTGGTCTGCTCTGATCACTAACGCAGTCTGTAGTTTTAAACACTATTCGAACCTGTCCTACATTCTTGCCACATATTTTCCTCTCATGCTGTATTTTGCAGAGGATCAGCACCGTCTGCCCGGCAGCCAAGCTGTCCTGAACGCAGTGGTGGTGCGCCTCGGGGGGTTGATGGTCCTGATGCTGACTGTTGGACGCTGGGCTGACGTGCTCCACATCCTAATGTGTTTCCTGGGTGAGGCCAGCTGTCTAATCCCCAATAAGGATTTGCTGGATGCAGCATCCTCACAGGTCAGTGAGTCTCCCTGGAAGCAGCACACAGGGCCAAAAGCACTTTCTCTCCGCCGAGACTCAAAAAACTGGGGCAGAATATCAATGCGTTCATTAGACTGCGTCCCAAGATGAAGCTGAACTTCTCTAACTTGTGTCCCAGGTGGAGCAGGTTTAAGACCCTCAAGACAGATTCAGGTCAAAGTATTCTCTGATTCAGAATATTGAGCCTACTTTTCCTTTCACTGATCCAGCCTGACTAAATAGCTGAGGGTTTTAAATAAAAGGCATGTAGTTGATGCATTGCAAGTAAAAAAAAAAGAAAAGAAAAAAAAGATGCAGATTATGCATTTATGTGAGCTTTAGATGGCTGAATCTATTCTGCAAATAAAAAGGTACATGAAATGAAATGTAATCAGATTAACTTTAAATATGTAAGTCCAATAATACCTGATCAATTAGTACGGTTAATATGATAATATTTATAATAGGCTATTGTCATATGCATGATTCTGATCATACCAGGCATGCAGGAGTAGTGTCAGTCTGTGACCTATGCTCTACATCAGCAGCTCCAGCAGCTTGCTTATAACCTGCCCTCTATTATCATCTTAGGCCACGTATTTCATCTGTCATGTTTCCTGTATACATCTATAGGAGGAAGAGGAGGACTACACACACTACGCTAGACCTGAGCGCCAGCGACAAAGACCAAGAAAGCAAGAGAAGGAGCATCACAGATAGCATTTATGATTTTAAAACCTAGTGGTACTTAAGTTTCATGGGGTTACTTACTGTAGCTCCAACAATTAATGTTTTTGTACATAATAGGCTGTATGATATTTTTTCATTAAAACGTACAAGAAGCATATGAGTGACATGTGATTGTGATTCTTCAAACCACAATGAAGAAAATAACTGAACAGTAGTAGGCCATAATCAAGGGGGGTGGGGCTGAACATCCTCAGTACAATAACATTATTCCAGATGTATTATCCTTACTTTCTAACTCTTGATGCTGTAATCTTGGACAGAGATTTTGGCCAGTAGTAGTCCTGGGAAGACTTGCTCTTCCAACATTATCTTTGTGGGGCCCACTTGGAGCCTGAGGGTGTTGTTACGTCTTCGACAGCCCACAAATAAGTGAGATTTCTAATGTTATAATTATAGGCTACAACCACATAATTAACTGATTATAATTACGACACAAATCAGCGTATTTAGAGAAAAGTAAGAAAAATCACAGCTACTCTTTGTGGTTTTATTTTTAACAATATGAATCATCTGATTTATTTGGTTGAAAAAAATGTAAAACATAATAATAGTAATAATAATTAAAAAAAAGTATATAGGCTACTACATTTAAAAACAAAAGGGCAACAACTTAACATTAAAAAGGCTACATTTTTACTGATCAGTGAGTTTCTTCAGAAAACAGACATTTACTCTTGACAATAAGGACTCAGCTTATTTGTATCGCCGATCGCTGACAAACGGCTGCTGGTAAGCTTATTATTATCTGTTTAACTACATTGTCTCATTCCCACGTGTGGGCCTTAGAGGCACCGCTCTGTTTCTGTCGTCTGTCTGCTCGGTGGAAAGAAAAGGCAAAATGGCTGACGACAGCGTTAGTGCTTTAATGTCACACAAAATGGCGTTAGACAAAGAAAAGGCTAGGTGACTTGGTTTTGCTCTGACCTTTGCTCCGACGAACAAAGACCGATTTACTTAAATCAACACACAGCTTCAGTGGACCTCACTAAGGCCTACTGACTAGAAAATTAACTTTACAACACCCGTAGGTATGCTTCTTTTTTCTTTTTCATGAAGGACGTTACATGTTACCACCTTAACATGGGTCTCTGCGCTGTATCAATAAGTGTGACGGGTTATTGGTTCACTGAGACCCCCGTCAAATTAAAAAAAATCCACATTTTCACGCCGGTATTATGCCCATTAGATGTCTTTATTGACAGAAACATATTCCACGAGAGGGTTTTTGTGATATCAGTCCCACGTCATTCCGTGATGAAAATATAGGGAAAAAACACACAAAACAGAAGGCTTGTGAAATTACAGTGCGCACATTGGCCTGGCGGTCCAGTTTTTCCGAGATAATCCAGGTCTGGAAATCACTGACGAGGAAATTTAGATTTGGTGTCTTGTCGATCCACCAAAATAGGATATTTGAAGGTAGGTACTCCCGGAGTTTATTAGATTTTTTTTGATTGAATATAATTCCACATCAGGACGGACTCAGTAGACAACACGGAGGACCTTCTCCATGAGCACCCGAATATGGTGAAAATGCCCATTGCAATGGCGGAGAGGTTTGTAGTAGCCTCCTCCGGAGGTTTCCAGACGTTTCTGTTCTCATCTGATAGGCACGCAGGACGCAGGCGCACAGCGGTTTCGGGGGTGTGTATGTGTGTGTGTCCCCTGTTACCGCAGTTTGACGCACGCGCACTGCCGCTCCTAATATGCACGCTTAATATAGTAACAAAAGCAGAATAATGCTGCTGTGTAGTAACAGAGCTCCTCTTCCACACTTACATTCAGAGGCTGTTTTCTATAGGTTCAGCGCTACATCCAGCTTCTGCATGGTTAAACACACAATAGCCTACTACACATTCACTAAAATCTGTCCATAATGTCAGCTGACATATTCTAGGCTGCTCATTCGAGTAAAGTATCATAAAACGTGTGATAACAGGTAAAGTGTTTCAAAGAAGACAAATACAAAGTGCAAGTTTTATTTGCCCCTCATCACTGCTTATCACCACTGGTCTCTTGGACCTTTGGACATGGGCCCAATTGTCTCAGGTTACTTATTAGCCTGCAACAGCTCTCAGACCAGGTCAAAGTTCTTGACTTCATAGCCTCCACACCATTTTTTCACCCACTAGTAGGCCCTATTTGTAGGGGTAAATTAGTCAAATGGTATTTGCCCTGACAAACCAACAGGGCAAACATAAGCCATACTACAGCAGGTTAATACAGTAACGTTGAATCAGACTATGTGATAAAAATTTATCATTTTGATATGGATAAGATGTTCATGAGTCATTTTTATTGCCCTGTCTCACATGGAACTGTGACAGGTGTCTTTCACCTGTTAGCTAAACAAAATTATTGAGCAATGCATTGTGGGAAATTGGAAGAAATTAAAGTATCAAGATAGATGTTTTATCTATCGTGATACTTTAATTTCTCACAATTTCTACTGTTTAGTATATTAGTAGGCTATAAATTGCACAGGAATTTGTTTTAGACAAAATACTTTTTGAGTCTTAGTTTGAGAATATTCCTATAAATTAATCTCTGGCAATTTTTAGTTGCATCAATAGAACGAAGGCTAACAGATTAATTAACCTGGTACCATTACAGATACATAACAAACCAAAAGATAAATCTGCACAATGTAGCCTATCTGAGTCACATCTTCAGGTGGTTCCAAAAAGTGATTCTCAAAGTCTAGAACAATACTGGAGAGATGAACAATCTGCCAAAATATATTAGCCTAATTATTGATGATGACGATATTGTCTAAAATATTAGGTTGGGTTATGATCACATCATTCACATCATTTTCATACTCATCGAACCCTGTGGAAGCAATGTGTTTTTCCAGGCCTTTCCATTCATATTTACAGAAATGTACAGAATCACAAGTAATAACTCTATTCTAACTAATGTTAGCGTACTCTGCAACCATAAACACTCAGAGTCACCTACAATAGGCCCTTTTAGTTTCCTGTTTCCTGCAGGCTGAAGTTTCCGTTTTTATCTCAAAATCATCAAAACTTGTGTAACTGAATGTCTGATTTACTGATGTAAAATGTTTACCCAAGTTCTGCAGATAAATGAAGCAGTTAGTGGTGGTCAATAGATCATATTTCAAAGGAGGTTATTCTGTTCAGGTTGGAGCCCATCCCTGTAGCCAACACACTGGTCCGATCCCAATTACATACCTGTGAATATAAATATTGAGTCAGAGTGATTAATGATTGATATACTTTAACAAGGTAACAGCCAAGAGGGAGTGATCTTGAATGCTCCACTGATAATTTTTGAAAATGGGGATGTGGTTCACATGATTTTGCATTCATTAAAAATAAATTCCAACCTATAGCCTAACAATCAAGAAACATAAAAAAAATAGGCCTAAATAAAACAAAGCTTAGGCTAATTTAGTTTTCCTATATGCAAAGTGCCTCACCTCGTCACAGTCAAGGAGCACTGATGGGATCCTCCTGTGAGTCAAAGCCTCTCAGATGTCAAAGCACCAGCAGTCAACCAGGGGTTTTCTCGCGCATGCGCGGTGGCGGGCGACTATCTCATCGGGGAGAAAAAAAGAAGTTCACACACAAAGCCACGCCTGCGCTGTGTGCCTCTCATTACAAGCGAAGTTGCTGCATCTTTTTAGGAAGCTACATGCTTTCTTTCGACATCCAAAGGTCGCATGGTGTCAGGGACGCGCCTAGTCACGGGAACAGTCCGGGGCGCGTTCACGAGGTGCAAGATCGCGCTTTAACAGTGAAGAGTAGGCTATCAAACAGCGTGCGGGGATCCAACCTAATGGTTTACGTTGGGTCACAACGGCCAGTCAATGATTTGCGCCGTAAATTTTTTTTTTCTTGTCCGGCGTTTATTTTGCAATCGTTTTCTATTTTGCACGGGAAGAAACTGACATAGCAAACTCATCTGTATGATCGGGGAGCAGGAGCACACAGTATGGTCCGGGAAACCAGACATTTATGGGTGGGAAATTTACCCGAAAATGTACGAGAGGAGAAAATCATTGAGCACTTCAAGCGGTGAGTAGAAACGCTAATGAGCAACGTGTGTATTCGTATGTGTGTGTGCGCGCCTGTGTTTTTTGTAGGCTATAAAGTAACGACGAGTGCACGGCCAGCATCTCTCTCCCTCTCTCTCTCTGTTGTGTCACATTTTTCGTGAAGTCGGGATGAAGCAGGAGGTTCCCCCTGTAGCAAAGTCCCATTTGGCAACTGTGCTGTCAGCTCCTCCATAAGCAACAACACTGTGCTGCATTTGAGCCCAAATAAAACAGAGAGAAAGAGAGACGGGGCAGCACGCTCCAGCCGCCACGGCTCCCACAGCCAACATATGGTTTTGCCATTTTTAAGTCTCGGTCACCAACTTGCAGGCTGTGGGTGATGATAACTTTAGCTTTTTTAACGTGTGGTAGCGATGCTGCACATTTTCCCAAACAGTGTGTGACCAAATGTGGACTTAAAAAGCAGCACCACCTTTAACACCTGGTGGAAACATTTTCTCCACGGCTCCAGCGGCCAGTGTAAACAAACTTCAGCCCCGTACCTGACGAGCTGCTTCCCCCCGCGCGAGCAGCATGCATCCCCGGCAGACACTGTGAAGTCTGTCGCCTGGTGCGTGCTGGCCGGTGTTTCACTTGACTCTGTGCGAGTTTGTCAGGTCACTGCTTTCGACCAAACGTGTCCAACAAAGTGTAGGTTAATGTGCACGCCGTGTACCTGTCGGTCTGTGTGTGTGTATGTGTGTGGCTTCATGCTGCAACAGTCGGTTCTTTGCTCTTCAACCGTAACACAAGTCGGTGAAACCTAAAAGGTGACACGACATCACGCCGCCATCCACGCTGCAATATCGTTACAAGCTGACTGTGATTGAACAGGCTGCCTGTGCCAGTGTGTTCACTGATATGCAACATTGTACCGCTGCAGGAGGCTACTGGTGTTTACTGTGTGCGCCTATGGACGCACGCGCGCGCGCACACACGCACACACAAATGGTCCTTTGCCACACTATAACCGCATCGCTGCTGATTTGCACAGGGAAATCAACACAAAACGCACCGACAGGAATAGGGTGTATATTTTAAATGATCCTGACTGAGCTGCATGATTTGTGCTTTTTCCTCTGCATCCGTGCGTCTGTTCGGGGCTGCTGAATGGGACCAGACCAGACACATGCACCGTTAATTTCGCTCTTTGTTGTTGTCCTCGTCACACAATAAATATGTTAATATGAATTTTCGTGTGGCTATCACGATTGCCTGCGCGCTCTCGTCCCACTCTGCCCGGCTGTCAAGGAAATAGCAGCCCGCCTCTCTCTCACTCTGTCTCTCTCTCGTCCATATGTGCAGGGGACCAGACTGCTGAAAAACATCAGTCTACCTTGCCTATATGAGCAACGTTGCGTTTTCTTTTTCTTTTTTTGTGAGGGGGGGCGCTGTATGTAGGCGTCGCCATATCGGACGAAAGCTGCTAAATGTCTACTTGATCAAACTGTAACCGTGAGCGCATTTGTCCCACAGCAAAAAACCTCCACAAAATATATAAAGTGATGATAATACATTCCTGCTTTGCTCTCCCTCGGTCTCATTATTCACGGTGCACGGATGCGGTGGCAAAACTAGACAAATGGGGCTCGTGTGTGATTCCTGCAGCCTTGCAGAGCGCACAATAATGGGTTACCTATGTGCCGTTTATTTACATTAGCCCGTGTAATGATGTGCGTTACGTTATTCTGTTTTCTTTTTTTGCTGGGGGATGGTGACTGACAGCGTGTTATTGCAATAGCGGAGAGGAAACTGTGTCGGCCAGTCCCTTTTTTTTTTTTTTTTTTTTTTTTTAGCGTGCTGCCTCAGCTCCAGTGTTAACCCAGAGGTAGTCAGAGTATGCAGGTGCATGACAGCCCAATGTGTGATAGAAGTCATTGAAGATGGGGGACGGCAGAATGAGTAAGCAGTGTGAACAGCTTTTCTAAAATGGCGTCGGAGGCTGTTCAATGTTGGGAACTGGCATGCCAATAAATTTATGGGCACCCTACTGTCTGTCGGACACAGAAAACACTTCCCAAAGGTTCTTGGAGGGGAAATAGACGGTGCATAAAGATGATAGCGGGCTTTGTAATCCTTGACTGGGCTTGTAAATTTAGTGTAATAGGCTTCACATCAGTCAATTCAACCACCACTTAGCGGGGTATTTGGTCTTTTACGGGCTTATTAAGGAAACAATTGAACACACACCCTCCCATACCTTTTAATAAAAACTTATATCTTCAACTATATATTTCAGCTTGAAGGGAAATAAGAATTTTATGTCTATTAATATTTGTATATATTTATATATTATATATATTTGTATGTATTTGTATATATATATAGGCCTATAGCCACAAAGGCATTTATATTAAACCCGCACACTGCAAATCAGGAAATGACACCTTTGAAGCGCTGCCCAGACCTCATGTGTGTGATAAAAGCATATGATATCACCCTCCTCCATAGAAACATGCTAATATTGGAAAATATATGCATTTATTAACATGCAATGTGCCAAGGTTTCAAGTCCAGTTGCTGGGTTACCGTTGCCTTGCAAGAAAGTACCACAGAGCAGAAAATAGGCGTAGCAAAGCCACCTTACCTCCCACCCCTCCTCACACACACACATGCACGAACATGCACACACACATTGACATCACTGAAATCATAATGTAGTTTGAAAAGGTGCCATCATTTGAGAAATTGCATGGTTTCCACAAAAAATGTACACTTGTTTGAAAATTCACACAGTTGCAGTTGAAAACCTGGTGATCACATTGTTTTTTTCTGTTTGCATCTTTTCTAGATATGGACGTGTGGAGAGTGTCAAGGTCCTGCCCAAGCGGGGTTCAGAAGGTGGAGTCGCTGCCTTTGTGGATTTTGTGGACATTAAAAGTGCTCAAAAGGCTCACAATGCTATCAACAAGATGGGGGACAGAGACCTGCGCACTGATTACAATGAACCAGGCACAATTCCTAGTGCCGCGAGGGGGCTGGACGATAGTCTGTCCTTAGGCTCTCGTGGCCGGGATGTATCAGGGTTCACAAGGGCGGCAGGGGGGGCCGTGTATGGTCCCCCCACGTCGCTCCACAGCAGAGATGGACGCTATGAACGCAGACTAGACGGGTAAGTGGACAAAGTTTCTCTGAAGGCAGGGGAAACCGTGGTTTCTGGTAAACATCTTACCTCCAAGCATCTTTCCACCATCTATTCATTTACTTGTTTGGGGGTTAAAGAGGAGAAAACAAGCTCATGCTCAAGAATTAAATTCAATAGGGATGCCCTTCTAAAGTCCTCGGAGCGTGGCCAGCGCTCCTGGATTCATGCTTCACACAGGTAGACACCGAAATATTCCCTAAGCGAGAGCACTTTTGTACACATGTGTATCTGTTGCTTAAATGAGTAGGCAATAGTTTAAATTGCTGTTGGGGATTATCTTTGTGAGTTTAAACATCTCTCTGAGGTGGATGTATCATTTGCGGAAAATACGGGGCAAAGATTGGATATCGTAAAAAAAAAATTCCCAGGATTATTGGAGATTGCTGGAGAGAGAGAGAGAGAGATAGAGAAAGGGAGAGAGAGAAAAAGAGAGAGTGGTCCAACGGCCATCCCTGGGATTCCCCTAATCTGGAGTTACATGCCCTGCTCGATGGATTAATGTCACCCTTTTTTCCTCATAAATCAAAACAACCAAGAGCACACATTATATGTATAAGACACCATTGTTTGGATTAGTCTAATTTGGTTTTCAATTATCGTGCACACCTCACTGAGGTGTTCACCTCGCTCGTGGGCTGGAGTCATGTGGATAACCTACACAGGATATTTATTCCCCACTGTTGGATTAACACTGGCCAGACACCAAAAGGATACGCTATCATGCTAAAGGTATGGGTTGCTTTCTTGGTGCTTTGATTTTTTTTGTTTTTGTTTATTTTTTTGTTTTATTTGGGATTATGTCTGAGCTCAGGGCATTACAATTTGAGTGCTGGGAGACCTCTGCTGGTGATCCAAGTCAGTAGACACCACAAAAACACAAGTGAGCAAATGACTGTTTTTTTCCCTGCCATATTTTTGTGGAGATTATTTTTTTTCAATTTTTTTCAACACAACCGAGACTCGCAGATTTGCCAAGGGCCAAGATGGACTATGTTTGGATCATACAATTTGAAGAAGAATCCTGGAAATTGTGACTGGAAAGTTGTGTCATCCTCACTGTTGGAGATAACCTCAACTCATGTCTGTGGATTATCTCTTCTTTCCCAAATGTGGAACTATAACTAAACCTTGGATACAATCACACACAGAGTCCAAGAACCAGGATGCATCCGTGAACTGCATTTCCTTAATTGACTCAGCCTCTTCTACAACATGGATAGACAACAGACATGAGCCTCTACAAGCATCAAAACCAAATGTTCTCCACCCTGGGAATGAATACAGTGCTACTATGAGCAAAGATCTGGATTACCATTAAGAGACATCCTCATTATTCCTAATCTGCGGTGGCCATTTTTCCTTCTCTCTAAGGAATTTGACCACTTCTCCACTGTGCACATCGTGACCAAATTGGAATGTGCAGGACTTCACCAAAGAAGATACAAGACTTTATCAGTGTTTTTTCACTTAGATCATCACTTTTGCAGTTGGGGAGTCGACGGTGCAGTGCTCAGCTCAAGATGGACTCCTGGATATCATGCATTTTTGTCACTGGACTCAAGTGCAACATACCTTCCTTTCCCGCACCCCTCCCTGCACGTTTGGATGGATATATGGACTCACATAGACATTTTCCAGCATTATTAGAAAATGTTCCAACCTGGATCCGTACAAGAGCCAAGTTTGTTTTCATAATTTTAATTAAAACGGACACACACGAGGTCCCCTGCCCTGAGGATGAGGATTACATTTTCTATTGTGAACAATTTTGCTTCAGTTTTTTCCCCTCCACTCAACATTTTTGCCCATTTTTCTGCTCACAAAGTTCTGTCTCCCTAGATTGTATTTGGAATTATAGGTCAAGTTACCACTCTCTCAAAAGGTTGGTATGTCCTGCCCTGTGTATTTTAGCTGTCCTCTCTAACCCCCTAGTTTGAACCCCTGTCTCTCTCCATTTTCCCCACTAACCGAAGTAGCTGGTACATAAACTATTATTATTATTATTATATCACTATTATTAATATTATCACTGCCTGTGTGTCTAAATTCAGAAATCTGTTCCTTACCTTGTATTGTTTCCTTTTTCTTCCTCTCACCTGACCCTATACCTTCAGCTTTTTCCCCTGTTGTCCTTATGATGAATAGATCCAGTTTCTGATGACTGACCAAAGGAAAAAACAAAACAAAAAACTATTTATTATACAGTGCAAGCATAGGGATGTGGAGAAAAACATTAAGATGTATCACATAATTGCATATTGTCGTAGGAAACACTGGTGAGAACAAAAAAGAGACTAAATTTTTGAATGATTAATTAAAAACATAATTTGCATGATCATCAATAATGAAATTAAACATTAGCCCCAGCTCTGGTATCTTTTATTCCAGTTTTTCCTGTAGCAGTTTGAGGTTCTTTGACGGATTTTGTTTTTTATTGGAGTGTAGTGAAACATAAATACTATAAAACCTGCCACAGGCAAGAGTGAGCTGTGAAAGAAATATTACACAATATCATATAGAGGGAGATATTAAATATGTATATAGAGAGATGTATAACAATCACCTGAGGTTCCTGACTGGATCCACACTCAGGGTGTCGCAGCTCCCTGTGCGGGTCGACCAGTGAAATGATCATTACGGCAGCAGTGAAATGGCAGCAGTCAGCCATCAGAGATTCTTCTTAACCTTTTGTTATATTGGCTTATCGCTTTAATTTCAGGTTGGATTAGACTTTTGCAGCCACTGTTGCAAATCAATAAGCAGGACTTATTCATGCCAATACTGGGTTTGAAGGATTGCTGCATCAGTTTGATGAATTACCTTGGTTAGTCAGATATTTCATTTACTGGATTAACCAAAAACAGAGAAATGTTCCTATTGAATTCTCTGCAAAAAAGTTCTGCATTACAGTCACTTCCAATTATGTAATGTAAATTGTAAATGACATGCACTGTGATAGAACATTTTTGTGCCTCAGCTGGTGAGGACAACAGGATACTCCACAGCTGCACAGTCAAACTGTTTGTTTGCATGACAGAAAGATATTTCACAATAAACTGCTTCTAACTCTTTTGGAAATTTCAAATTGAATTGAAACACATGTTTTTGCTCCCACATGGCTGAGCCTGCACATAAGATGTCTTTTTAGCATGCTGCTGGAATGCATGCTTATTATTATGCCGTTCACATAATCCCAAAACAGTTGATGTTCTTAGCATGCACCAGAGCAGACTAATAATCAAACACTGATGGAAATACTACCAAAAAAAAGTCTAGCTGAATTATTTTTAAGCTCCATGAATAATGTAGAAGCAGTTTTGTGTAAAGTGAAATTGAAGGATATCTATTGAGGAGTGAGCCTGTGCCACCAAATTAGCATTTTCGAGAGCATCTAGGGGTCAAGGTAATCCATCAATTTCACAGCAGACATTGTTATGCCATAGATGTTATTCATGAATTCTGCACACAGATGATTAAATCAAATAAACTGAAACAGAATTTGCCCCCGACCTGCTGTACTTCATATATGCTGAAATGCAGTGATATAGTGCAAATCTCTGAAGCCAATTTATCTCCAAGATCCAGGAGAGTGTATACATCCCATACAGCCTTTTGTTCCCATGCCCTGCAGCAAGGGACTCCTGTGTAACAGCCTAATGAAAGGCTTATTTATTGAAAATAACATTGGAACACAAAAGAATGAAAATTCCCAGTTTGACCACATCAGATTAGTACGATAATAAAGGTATGGTGACAAATTCAGCAAACCCTAATATCCAGTCAGACATTGTCATTAAGTGTAGATGGAAAAACTTTGATTAGTAAATAAATGGATACATAAAATGATATTGGCATTGAAAATTTTGAGTGTCAATGTAAGGTCACTTTTTTTTTCATCTCAGATTCAATCTGCTGAATCTTAGCGTCATAGCACTATAGCATGTGGATTAGTGCAGGGCAAAGTGCATCAGAAGACTGATTCAAATGGACAATGAGATTCAATATAAAATATATTTAAAAATCTATCGTAACATTTTAAAGAAAAAAAAGGAAAGGTCATTTTGGGCATTTTTAGACACTTATCCCATGTGTCATTATTAACCAAGTCGCCTTTCAGGAAATCACAGGCCATTGTGATGCAAAGAAGACTCTTCTGTCACTTATCTAAAGAGAAATGGCAGCAGCCCTTTGTCAGCACCAGGTGGAAACCACATTGGTTCCTGCCATGCAGGCAGCTTATTTCACTAACTGTCGTCTCAGCAGATTCACATATTGGGGTGCACACACGTTTGCTTTGACCAGATTTAACAAGTGCACTGAAAAACATTAAAATAGTTTGTAGCTGTGCTGTTGTGTCAAATGACAAATTTGTACATCCACAAGAACAAATAGATCATTTCTAGAGGAAAAACCACATTATGCATCTGTCAAACTTGGAAAGCACAACAAAGTTGGAAGATCTTTAAAAATAAAAGCGTTAAAAAGAGAGCCCATAAAATGTGCTATGTGTTACTGAAGGAACTAATTACAAACATTTGCTTGAGACTCAAAACAAAACATATTGTGCCCTCATTTGCACCACTATTAAGAAAATACTTACCAAAAGCTGCTGCCAGCTTCTCTTTAATGAGATAAACTGCTTCAGAAGTTTCTCCTTGTTGCAAGTGTCTTTGATTTGTACTTACAGACCTTTGATGGCGTAGACAGTTTAGCAGCATGAAAGCTGGCAAGCGAGCAGAATTCAGATCGACCCATCTTCACACACAGATATAACCTCTGATGGTCTAAATCAGTTAAAAGATCCAAAAGATTTAGATGTTTCTGTCAATTATCAGTGAGGAAAATTCGCAAGTCCCAGATTTCAGATGTCTTTTCCCATAGTAGAGAATAGACAGAGCATCATTCTCAGACATCCTTTAAGCCTCGTCTTGTCTTAAGTGCATAGTAGTACCATGAATATTAGTGGAAACTATTTGCGTGGGGTGGGGGGGTAATGAGGACCAGGACCAGGAAAGTTGGACTTCTTTGTCCCTGTTCAGACTCAAAACATTCAACATGACACCATCCACATCAGTTGGGTTCCTCACCCATGTTGCATCATTTTGGGCCTCAACACATCACCTTTATGATTTTCCATCTAGATTAGATTGTACATCAGTTCACTTCATTTATAGTAAAAATCAGCAAAATCTCTTTCCGTGTGTATATCTTGGAACAACTCATCATTGAACTGGATTACCCCCAACTGATCAGAACCGTGGTGGCTCACACATCTATACCTACCCACACTTAAATATATTATCACAGATATTTGACAGTGTCCCACTAATACTGACAACAATATTAAAAGGACAAATAGATCTGATTGACAAGAGCTGTGACACTGTTTATGCAGAGAAGGTGGTAAACTTCAAGTAAAGGCGTGGACTGTTTGACCACCTCAAGGCGTAACTGTCCATCTTTACAGTTTGAGCACTTGGTGTGGTAGTCAGTATGCACAGACTATTCTCAGTGGATTTAACTCTTTCAGTGCAGTACAGTGCATGTGTCGACTCTATTCTCTATCCCTGTTCTTTGAGACAAAATATACCCAAAAAAGATTAAGGAAAAGGAGGGAATGACATCATTACACAAAATACTTTGTGCAGTTCGATAGTCGAGGTCTGTTTTCCATGAAAATCCGTTGCCGTCCTGAATTTTTCCATCCTCATTTGAAATGGACAAAGAATAAAAGAAAGTCCTTTTATTTTAATTACCAGTATAATGAAGGTTTGTAACTGTTGTTATATTAAAACATATTCCGCCCCGTGTTGGAACATCATGGCTAATTTTCTGATTATAATTTAATCTGAATTCAAACACTGGTAATTGCTGTCCTGTCCCGCTCATTATGGGGAGTTTGGTAATATGACTGTTGTAATGACACAGCAGTTGTATTACCAAATTAAATTCTGATTGCTTTATTCAGACAGAGGGCGCACAGGTCTGAGCAGAATGTCCTTATTTGCACTGTTTCTAAAGTGCATCTTCTAAAAGATGCTTTGAGGAGCCGATTCTTTCTTCGGGAGGGGGGACAACTGGTGTCAAATCGTGTAACATAAACAAAAGGCTTGTCATAAGTCACCTTGAACAAAGCCTCTCAGATGATCAATGATAAAATGCCTCCAAGAGAAGCTTTTGTTACAGCTGGCAGACGTTACAAGGCCAGAATGACTCCACAATCTATAAAGTCATAATCTCTCATTTAATTCCCTTTATTACAAGTAATCTATGGGCAAGTCTGTCATATCCTGCAGTTGAACTTTGAAATAAGCTGCAGATTTGCATGCCTGTTGTTGGAAATGTCTTCCTGTTGATCTGTGTTGATTGTCCCTTTAGTAAGGCTACTCGTCAAGTGTTAAATTGAAATGAAATCGGCTTGAAGCTTAAAGCAACAGCTCAGAGATGATAGAAATGCACGAAAGATCAGTTGGCTACCTGTTGTGGTCTGGTGGCAGGAGGATGTAATGCGTTAAATCTCCCAAGTCATGAACAGTTAGGCCAAGAAAACATGGCAGGCCTGATGCTCGGTTGTCCCAAACAGTCAATAATTCTCTTTTTAATTAATCAAAAAAGGCTCTTCCCCCAAAATAATAAGTGCCCCATCTTCTTCTAAAGTGTCTGATTAAGGAAACTAAATAAATGGTGATCTAGTTTGTTCACTGTCTTATGCTTCAACATCTAAAAACAAAGGGGTGACATACTTTTGTCTTCTCTTCCTGTTTGTTAGGACTGCTGAGACTCGGGAGCGGGGATATGATCACAGTGCCTATGGACATCACGAGCGTCCGGGTAGCAGCTTCGACCGCCAGCGGCACTATGAAACAGACTATTACCGGGATGCAAGAGAGCGGACTCTGAGCACAGCAGGGAGCGCGTCTGGTACGTCCAGTGGAAGCGGTACGACGGTGTCGTCGGGAGTCGGTGGAACTATCGTTAGCTCTGTTGCTGGCAACACAGGAACAAGTGGTTCAGCAGGGGCCACGACAGGAGGAAGCGGAGGATCTACATCCAGTGGGGTGGGCTTCTACCGGTCCCACAGCAGGAGCCCCTGTCGCTTTGAGACACCAGAGACTCGCTATGAGTCTCGCACCAGGGAACCCTTTACTTTGGCCAGTGTGGTTCACAGAGACCTTTACCGAGAGGACAGGGGTCGACGTGGGGAGCGGTCGTACCGCCACAGTCGCAGCCGGTCTCCACACTCGACGCATTCACGAAACCCCTCTCCTCAGAGACTCGCGAGTCAGGCCACCCGTCCTCCACGCTCCCACAGTGGGTCAGGCTCTCGCAGTCGCTCCTCCAGCTCAGACTCAGTCAGCAGTACCAGCAGCAGCACGAGTGGCAGGTGAGTAAAGCTGATCTCACTCCTGTGCATGCTTGTTGTTTACCTTTGTGCTTCACGGTCCTGAACAGGAGCTCAACAGAGAGTGAAAGTAGAGAAAGACAGAAGTCTGAACGCTGAAGGCTGCTGTTCATTGCAGCTTTTGAGAAAATAAATAACCTCATACAGTATATTGATAGTCCCAGTTTTTAATACAAAATCTTTGACCTAATAAATATTGATTTGTATAATTCATAATTTAATGGTATATTAATTAAATAAATTGAATTACTGGGAAAATCCTGAGTTTTCACACAAAGAAAGAAGCATCTCAGTGAAACCCACAGTGGGACAGCTCATGCACCATCTCAGTGTGGTGGAATTGTACATGTCGGCTTTCCTAAAAATGTGGACCAAAATTATTTCTACACTTCTGTTGCTGTGTTTCTCTTTTTCAATGCAATATGACTTCCCCAATATCCATCTCTGGCCACACTGGCTCTATTGACTTCTGCAGCTGAAGGCCAGTTGTTACCAACAAGCTAAGACTTGGATCTGCATTTGACGTCTGTCACTCGTTAGTGTGGACTCCCATTGAGAACACTTTGTTGCACAACATCCCAGTGTGCAGAAGCTGTGGTTTACCGTTTGAAGATATCCTAACCTAATACTGTGTCATTACATGTGTTTCTTCAGTGCACAATTGCTATTTTAAGGGTGATGGATTGAATTGATTTTTTGTGGAGGTTTACAAAAAAACTGACTTGACTGTTGCAAAATTACACTTTCATTATAACGGCTGCAACGACAGGCTTCCTCTGTCCGTTGTTTAAGATTTGAACACGCCGTCCTCTGCTCCATCCTGCAGGTGACACAGATTGAAAAAATGTTCTAAAGATGCAGAGTGGCAGGAAAGATTTATGTATTAAGCCCTATATTGTTTAACTTCTTTAAAATCTTGATGCACAAGGATGCCACCTTTTTAACTTCGCTCATTTTAAATCTGTAATTTAACACACATTGTAAATGTGTTGACTCTGAAGCAGGCACTACTTTTTATTAACTTTTTACTAATTTTAAATTCACTGGTTTTAATAGCAGTTGCCTGTTTGTTGCATGTAATTGCTGTAACGACACACTTATGCTTTTTTGAGACTTGATCTGATCTGATTTGATTTGATTTATAATTGATTGGTTGATTTATTCAGGTTTAAGTCTATTTTATGTCATGAAAAACTGGTTGCCCAGTAGATTTTGTTTAATTGTTTTAAAAACTATCCTGCCCTCATAAGGTGGTGTCTGAGGTTGTTTTTGTTTTCTTTATACTGTCGATTGATCAGTTAGGTGACTTGCAGATCACCATAGATTTACAAGTCACTGTCACCAATATATTTTTAAAGACCTTGGACAGAATTAACCACTTCATAAATCCCACACCAGATGACAAAAACAGAAATGCATTTCAAGGTTTTAGGAATAAATTTAAATTCACACCCTAACCTTAACTTTGGTTGAATCATGTGGCTGCAACAGCCACAAATGTTACTACAAGTTTAATTCTGATGTTAAAACCAAATTAAATGTCATTTTAATTGCTTGCCTTTATTGTCATTGAAAGAATTCAAAGAAATTTACATTGCTGCCCCGCTGTGGTACCACAAAACAAGATTATTATGGCAGGCAATCTGGTGTTGGCTCCATTTTAAATTTGACGCCGTAGTTGAGCTGTTTCTGTGCAGCCTTTAGTGTGTTGTTATAATACTGTTATTATATTTATTTTCATCAGATGAACTAGGCTGTTGTTGTTGAGCAGCAGCTGCAGAAATGATGCATGAAAAGGAGAATTTAATGCGAGTGAGTGCTGCAGATTTTTACCCCTGAGATGAGCTTGACTGTGTAACTCGCTGCTGCCCTGTTGTTTATTTTTTTTGTTAAACTGCCTCACCTCTGGTCAGAGTCCACGGCTCTGGTCGACATGCAGCGACACATGTGGCCTGATGTGGTAGTGCTACGGGGAGAATTTCAGGAGACGGCTGGTATATTTTTCTCACTGCCTACCTCTCTGTATGGGTAATGGCTCCCCCCCTCCGTGAGATCCAGTTGGAACTGGAAATTTCTGGCCAGTGCTGGCTGTCTGCCCACTCCCACAGGCCAGGCTCCGTCAGCAGCACTTCCGGGAGTGTCTGAGCACAGGAGGAGAAAGTGAGAAGGAAACAAACAGCAGAGGGCCTAGAAAGCTGAGACAGGCATGGGAATGGTTTGAGCGAGAAGGTGCACGCAGCAGCTGTGAATTTTCCACAATCTCTTTATGCTGATATTCAGATGTACTATGTAAATGTAGACTGGGGAGGAGAAAGAAGAGTGTTTTTCTCCCCGTCAGCTGAGAGATGTTGCAGTTTTTAAACACATTCACTGTGCATTGCATGAGCTTTTATCCAAATGTACGACTATATATAAAATCTAAAATGTGTGCATAATATTTAAATAACAGCTTCCTGTTTTATCACATTTTTGTGTTTACAAAGCTCACATTTTAACTGCTATTCTTGGTTGTGCATTGAAATATAGCTATAAACATTTATAATCCAGCTTCCAAAATCTAAGTAATTTCATTTAGGCAGAATATGTTGCATTCATAGTATAGCACTGCACATTATTCAAAAGAATTTATCATGATATTGAGGAAGGAAATATTAGTATATTTTGGACTGTTTAGAAGTGTTACATGGTTTGGGCAGAGGAAACAACCAGTCACAGTGACACAAATGAACCACCTTTTTATCTGCAAGTTGGTAAGATGATGTTGAAAGCATCATGTTTATTCATGATGTCCCTTTTTTTGCGACAGTGATTCTAGCAGTAGTTCAAGCGATGACTCCCCGGCACGATCGGTGCAGTCTGCTGCTGTTCCTGCGCCCTCAGCACTTCCTTTGTCCTCACTCGACAAGGATGAGCCACGTAAAAGCTTTGGCATCAAGGTTCAAAATCTTCCCGTGCGCTCCACAGGTTAGTTACAAGGTGCTTCTGTGGTGTGATGTGATTTAAAAAAAAACTTTTCATACACAGAGATACTGGTGCGCTGTATTTTTCTCCATATTGTTAAGCATTTAATTTTCCTTGTTTTATCAGAAATCACTACTGATCGTTAACTGCATATTTAATAAAACATTTGATGTGTTTACGACAGATACAAGCCTGAAGGATGGTTTGTTTCATGAGTTTAAGAAACATGGAAAGGTCACGTCTGTACAAATCCATGGAGCTTCAGAAGAACGCTATGGGCTTGTATTTTTCCGCCAGCAAGAGGACCAAGAAAAAGCACTTGGCGCATCCAAGGGGAAGCTTTTTTTTGGCATGCAAATTGACGTTACAGCCTGGAACGGCCCTGGTACGTTCTGCTTTTTAAAACTCTTGTGCAGCAATAAAAATTTTTTTTTAAATCAAACAATGTCAGAATGAGAACTTTATTATTTTTCCAGAGACAGAAAGCGAGAATGAGTTTCGGCCCCTGGACGAGAGGATAGACGAGTTTCATCCGAAGGCCACACGCACACTATTCATCGGAAACCTGGAGAAGACCACCACCTACCATGACCTGCTTAACATCTTCCAGCGCTTTGGAGAAATAGTGGTAGGTCGATGCTGTATTGTGGTTGAGAGCCTAGTTATAGTGCTGCACAGGTTGGTATCACTGCACTCCTGACAATATGTTTCTGTTTTCATTATGTCTAAAGGACATTGACATTAAGAAGGTGAATGGAGCCCCACAGTATGCCTTTTTACAATACTGCGACATCGCCAGTGTCTGCAAGGCCATAAAGAAGATGGATGGCGAGTACCTCGGTAACAACAGACTGAAGGTGAGAATATTCATGTTAATTTAATTTTAAGCCTTGTCTTTACCACTAGCACGACATTCACTCTCACTGCCACACTTAGTAATATTTATGAGCACAATTTGTATGAACAATTACAATCTGACATTTTATGCTCTCTTTTTCAGCTTGGCTTTGGAAAAAGTATGCCTACGACATGTGTTTGGTTGGATGGATTGGCATCGAATACAACTGAGCAGTTTCTTACCCGTCATTTCTGCCGCTATGGACATGTTGTCAAGGTAAGTGTTTATTTTTCTCTCCTCATAAGTTGCCCATTGTTTACTTCATGGCACCTTGGGACTCTATTTTCCTCTGTCTTCCGCAGGTTGTGTTTGACAGAATGAAAGGAATGGCCCTCATCCTGTATAACAACATTGAATATGCACAGGCCGCTGTCAAAGACACAAAGGGGTGGAAGATAGGTGGCAGTAAAATTAAGGCAAGTGAAGCCATTATGGGGCTTTCTCTTATGTCACAATGCCTGATATGTTTGAACAAGTACAACTAATCATTTTTTTTTGTTTTTAGGTGGATTTTGCCAATCAGGAAAGTCAGATGGCTTTTTATCGTTCAATGCAAGCATCTGGCCAGGATATTCGGGACTTTTATGACATTCTCTCTGAAAGGAGGTTTGTGTCCATTGCTTAAGAAATAGTCATGTTTCTTGTCAATTCTTCCTTAATGTTAAAACAAAAATTATTGATTCCAAAATATGATGAAATTACAGCTTGTTTTTTTTATTTGTTTCTTGGCAGGGATGATCGACGAACCCAATATGAATTTCAAGCCGAAAGACAATATTATGAAAATGTACGAACACCAGGGACATATAGTGAAGATCCACGTCGTAAATACCCTGCAAGAAGCCGGGAGTTCTACACTGAATGGGACCCATATCAGGGAGATTACTATGATCCACAATACTTTGAAGACCCCCGGGAGTATCGGGAATACAGAGCAGATCCTTATGAGCAGGACATTCGCAAGTACAGCTACCTGCAACGGGAACGTGAAAGAGAGAGGGAACGCTTTGAAACAGATCGTGGGCGCGATCACGGGAGGAGGACCATTGAGCGTAGCCAAAGTCCATCTCACATTGCCTCTCGTCGTCCGGCAAGCCCCACTGCATCTCCTTCGCTCTCTGAGAGGATACCAAGTGACTCTGATCGGCGTATTTGTTGTCGGTCCTCTGACAGAAGTGGAAGCTGCAGTTCAATCTCTCCACCCAGATTTGAAAAACTGGAAAAAGCACGCTCTGAACGGTATAATAAAACGGACAAGCTTGAGAAGGATCGACTTTTTGAAGTAGACAGAGGGAGTTTGGTTGAAAAGGAGAAACGGGCTGGATGTAAGGATAGAGGGGACAAGGACAAAAGTGAAAAACAGAGACTCAAAAAGCTCAAAGTTGCATCACCTATTATACACGCTTGTGAGACAGAGCCTGAGCTTGAAAGAGATGTTAGTCCTGAGTCTGTTCTTCGCACTAAAAATAGTAAAATTCCAAAGGAAAGTTCAAGCAAAGGACGGTTGGACCTTCTGCCTTGTGTTGTGCAATTAACACGTGTGAAAGAAAAAGAGGGAAAATTGGTTGGTCATGCTGTCCATGATAAACAGATACCGAGGGGTGGAAGTGACAGTCCTAGACTGGCATCACCTTCAGCTGACCAGAGAAGTCCTCCATTTCGCCCAGAACCATCAAAAGCTGATATCTCCAAGCACGGAAAGGTGCCTAGAGACAAGAACATTCACAGTTTAGTTGAGGTTATTGACAAGGATGCTAAAATCAAATCCAAAAAACATGGAAAATCTGATATGGGATTTGACAGCAGTATTTCTGTGGATATTGACCGTTTAGCTGCAAGGAAAAGGCGCTTTGAGGACTCTGGGAAAACCGATAGACAAAAGAGAACCAGTGAGGAGGAGCTCAGCAGACCTGGACTTCATAAATTATGGAATAATGCTAAAGAGACTGATTTGGATAAGAACCTTTTGCTAAAAGGGATTCATAAAAAAGACCACCACAAGGATAAATGTGTCCGGTTGGTGTCGTCTAACAGTCCCAAGGACGGACAAGACTGTGACAGCAACTCTGTAGGCCTCTCATTAGAGCGTCAGTCACGGCTTGGGGAGCTGCCCGAAGACTGCACAGATCAATTAGACGCTACCTACCTTAAAATAGACTTGGAGGGCTCAAAAAGTGAAAACAGCTCCAGTCTCACCAAGATATCAGATGATGGCAGTCTAGATTTGGATGAAATAAGAGAACAACAGAAACAGGTTCTGTTTGAAAATGACCAAGAGAGAGGGAAGTGCAGAGACTCGGATGATGGAGATGAACACTTGGTGCACATTGACCAGTCTCATATTTGCACTAAACAAATTGAACAGAGTCGGTGGCTTCGGCCCAAGCCTGGAGACCCTGACAAGTTGGTCAAGTTTGAAAACCCACCAAGTGATGAGACTCCTGACTTTGAAAAGGATTATGTCATGCATGATATTGTAAAACCAATTCAGGATATGGCCAGTGATGACTTCTCTTCTTGTAAACGAAAGAAGTTAGAGACTTTTGACTTTGAAATACCCACTGTGAAAAGTGAGCGCAGTTTTTCAAGTTCTCAAAAGTTGAATGAGGTAATTTATCAAAGTATGACGTCCTCAATAGGGGCTGGTCACTTTTCTACAAACGAAGAAGACGAAACCACTCAGATCCCTGTGTCAGTTATTAACAAAGAAAGAAAGTCTTCTCCAACAACGGATGATAAATTTTCGCACTCAGAATCACTCAAAAACACTTTGGGCCTGTCAACCAGACATTTTCAGTCTTCCGACACTGAGCTCCCAAAACTCAAGACAACATTGCTTGGATGTGATGAGGACTTAATGCAACGGTGGGAAAGAAGGATCAAGTCTGATTCACTTAGAATGGAAATGACATTCCCAAGTGATATCGCAAAACATGAGAATATCCGCAAAAGCCTTGGTCAGGATTTGGAGCCTGGGGAGGTGCAGTCAGATTCAGATGATGATGTAGAAAACAAACACATCTCTCCCAAGTCCAATAGTTCCTTGTCCTATATCCTTAGGGAACGTGATGAGAGAATGACTGACCTGAAGCTTTCAGGCTCTTTGGAAAAGAATAAGTTTTATTCGTTTGCATTAGATAAAACTATAACTCCTGATACAAAAGCACTCCTTGAAAGAGCCAAGACGCTGTATTCCTCCAGGGAAGATAATTGGTCCTTTCTTCCTTCACACTTTCCAACCTCCCACAGCTGTTCAGATAAGGACAAGGTAGCACTAGCACCTCGACCTATTCCTCCTTGGTATTTGAAAAAGAAGAAGATTCGCCCTGACTCTGAAGATAAGCTGCATGATAAAAAAGAGGACTTTAAGCCACAGGACCAAGAGCGCCAGGAACTTTTTGCATCTCGCTTTCTCCACAGTTCGATATTTGAGCAGGATTCCCGCCGTTTGCAGCATCTTGAACGTAAAGACCCAGATTTTGAAACTGGAGTTGGAAGGCCTTTTGGTAAGCCAGGTGCTACTGAGCCACAACCTGAATCTGGGGGAAGTGATGTCCCACAAGAGCCCATAGTGCTTTTCCATAGTAGGTTTTTAGAGCTTCAGCAGCAAAAGGACAAGGAGCACTCCCCACCTGATCCTGAAAATGATTTGACAGTGGCAGAGATTAAAAAAGATGAAGTGCTGAATTCTGATGTGATGCAGTCTGATAAGGAAACTAAGCCAGTGGTGAAGGTTGAGGACAAATCGGCCAGCCCCCCATTAACCTTGTCTGTTTCACCTTTTCTTCCTTCCCCCAAAGAACTGTCACCAGAAAAGAAGGAAGTTTTAACTCCATGCTCAGATCAACATGTGTCAGTTGCCAAGGAAGAAAAGGTGGATACCGTTCTTGAGGTGTCCCCAGCCCGTTCTCTTTCTATGGAAGACTTAAAATCAGTTGCTCCTAAGCTAACCCTGACCCCTCCACTTGCCCTTTCAGAACCAGAACATGAGATGGACGCAAAAGTAGAATTAAATGAACCCAAACTGAAAATTGGTAATAGTTTGGCAGTGGAACATAATCCCCTTGTGGAAGACAAGCCTCCTACTCCTGGTGGTTCCCTAATTGGGTTTGAGAGGGAGACTGCAGAGTGTGCTTTCTCTGACTATCCAAAGATTGAAGAAAAATCTGAAATTGAGGTAGAACCGAAAACAGAGAACCAGGATATTAAACACTTTGAGGAAGCTCAGAAATCAGAGACAGATGGTGAGGCTTGTATGCCAGAACTAGAGGCTGAAATAAAACCATTACCAAATCGCAGACAGCCCAAGAACAAAAGGGCAAAACCACTACCAGTTTTACGCACCTCCCAACCTCCCCAAAACGTTGCCACTGAGAAACCTCCAACACGAAAGAGTGAACGAAAAAGGCCCTCATCTCCGCGAGCAGAAGCACCGAAAGCATCACTTGAGTCTAAAACATCAAAGTCGCCAAGTCATGCTTCAGACTCTGAACAAAACCTTGAGTCAAGTTTAATCCACGGCAGGACACGTCGCAGGAATGTAAAATCGGTGTATGCCACGCTACATGAAGATGACCAATCTGGCAAAGAGGTAGTTGAGTCGTCACGCTCTATGCGCAAACGTGGTGCTGACAAAGAACCAATGCAGCAAGATGTTCAAATTCCATCTACTAATGCTCGGCGAGGACGCCCACCTAAAAGAGGCATCAAACGAAGTGAGGATGCATCACCAGTAAAAGGGGAACAGCAGAAAATGATGGAAGAGGACACAGAAATTAAAGAGACCTCAACTACTGTGGAGGTCCCAAAGACCTCTGAGGGATGGCGATCACCCCGCACCCAGAAAGTACAACAAACACTTACTTCATCTGCCCCAGTTAATAAGAAAGGGAGTAGAATAGACAAACAGTCTGGCAGCACAACAACATCAGCAGAGCAAGCTGGTCTGGCAAGTCATAATGAGTCAGAGCTTAAGCCTAAACCTGATTTAGACCCATTTATAAAATTACCAGAAAAAATGGAAAACACAAGTCCACCAGTGCACAGAAAGGAAAAAGACTTCGGTGGAAAGAAACCTACTGATAGTGAGAAGATGGACACCAGCTCCTCTGAGAGAAGACAGCCTGAAAAGGGTGTTAAAATGAAAGCGGCAAGGTTGAAAAGAAATGCCAAGCAGATTGCTGAAGATAAATCGCACAGCTTAAAAAATCTTGAGATTCGTGTAAGCGTTGATGACGTTAAAGGTCTGCTTCGTTCAGAGGACGATGAGCCTGAGACATTTGAAGTCTCCACAATCACAAAAACAAAATCGGTCATACAAGAGACTGAGGAACCAAAGGGGACAGGATTTCCAAATGAATCAAATAAGCTTGGCACTCAGGAGAAAGAAGACACCCTATCAGAGCCTGAACTTCCCTTGGATCCAGCTGCTCTCTTAGCACGGCAGATGGAACTAGAGCAGGCAGTTGAAAATATTGCCAAACTTACAGTTGAGCAACCTCCTCGGCCATACAAGGAACCACCTGCAGAGCAGCCGATCGCATTGCCTCCAGTCGTAGTGGAACCAGAAGTTGAGGTAGAGGAGGAAAAGCGAGCTAACCCTGCAAGTGAGACTGAACTTGCTGCAGCTATTGATTCCATAACTGCTGAAGAAACATGTGGGGATGGAGATGGGTTCACAGCAGCCCCTACTTACACTGCTCTTATTCCGACCCCTGACTCTTTGGTATCCCCCTCCTCCAATGAGATCATGGAACCTGAAACACACATGGTAATCAACAGTATTCTCGCAGCAGATTCAGATGATCCTCTAACACCCAGCCCAAAGGGGCCAGGGACAGAGGCTAAGGTAGCTGAAGACCCCCCACTACCTGAAACACCCAAGAAAACGGGCAAAGTGAGAGCAAAAACCCCGAAGAAGTCAAGAAGTCGTAAAGGTCCAGCTAACAAGAAAGTTGATAGTGCTGAAGAGGTTTCACAATCAGAGCCCTCTCCTGTCAAGTTGCCTGAGTCCATCCCAGAAGACCCAGAAACCATTAATTCAAAAGCAGTTACCGTCACAGCAGGGGCAACTGCAGCTGCCTCTGTGGTCACTGCTGTTGCAACTTGTAGACGTGATGTAACAAGTGCCATAACTGTAGACACGCCCAAAGAGGCGGAACAGCCTGAAGTTGAACAGCCTGTACCCAAAGAATCTGCCTTCCATTCAGGCACAAGCAACATCTCGAGTTGTAAAAAGCATCCCCAAGCAGCAGAGCCATCTACCCCTACTCTTGCCCCTGCTCCTGCTCGCCCACAGGCTGTATCTCAGTTCAGTGTACCCTTGCTGAGGCCAGCCAAAATGCCACTTTCCCCTGACTGGCCTCAGAGGTCTGAAGAAAGTAGAATCTATGTTGCACCTTCATGTCACGTCACAGTGGTAACTCCGTCTGTATCAGCATCTACTACTCTTGCAACCCCTTCAGCAAATCCTCCAATGCCCCCTGACACCAAGGCTTCAGATATTGACCCCAGCTCTAGTACCTTAAGGAAAATTTTAATGGAACCCAAATATGTATCTGCATCAAACAGCAACTCTATACCTACCACTATGGTGACATCTGCACTGTCAGAGCCTTCACGGATGTCAGAGAATGAAAATCGCTCTGAGACGGGGAGTTTGAGACAGTTGCATCCCGAAGAAAGACCGCCTTTTCCCATCCAGCCCATACACCACAAACCATCTCCATTAACAGAGTCTCAGCAGAACTGTGGAGAGAAGGCTCAGCACACAATTATTTCTCCTGCTACCTCAGTGATAAGTCGAATTCCAATGCCTTATGATACAGAGGAAGCTCCACGTATTTCTCTAAGCAACAGAAGCATTGGCTTATCTCTTCCCAAACAGAAATTTAGAGCAAACTCCAATGAGAATAATCGCTACCATGGTATGGATATAGTAGAGGATGGCAATAGAGGGCGCTCTGTTGTTGAGACCACTCCCTATAATACAGGCGCCAGTCCAGGCCTTAGGGTCAATACATCAGAAGGTGTTGTTGTTTTGAGTTATTCGGGTCAGAAAACCGAGGGGCCTCACAGAATGAGAGCCAAAATTAGTCAAATCCCTCAAGCCAGTGCTGGTGATATAGAGTTTCAACAATCTGTGTCCAAATCTCAGATAAAGCAAGAGCCGCTCATCACATCGTCCCAGTCGCCTACTCCAAAAGCACCTCCAACTCCTGTAGCTTATGGACACACAGGGGTCCTCCTGACCAGTCAGTCCTATAATACCCAACCTGTAATTTCCAGCACCAAGCAGGAGAGTCATGGCTGTGACAAATCAGAAGCTCCATATCACACAGCATCCCAGGGTGGGGTGGTAAAGATGTTCCAACAGCCAATTAGTTCTCCTCAAGTCTTGATGTACAACCAAGCTGTAATACAGCAGCAGCAAAGCAAGAGAGGCCTGGGGACGGAACCTCTACCTAAAAAGATGGATATTGGCAAAGCTGTTCAGCAGTCCAACCTCAGTCCAGTCATGAGTCCACACCACCCGTCGCTATCTGGAAACCGCATGAGCCCCAGCCCTGGAATCCCAACTGATCGATCAACCCTACACCTCAAGCAAGAACCCCAGTCTCCACGAACGACTGTTCACTCCCCTTCACCCTTTATCAAAGCTGGTCCTCCGAGTGGTTCTTCAATTGGAACGTCCGTTGTTCTGGCTCATGGCATGCCACCAATGTCTACATATCATTCTAGTATGCACCACCCGCACTCAGAGCAGTCATCTGTCATAATTCAGCCTCACAGCGTCACTCAGTCAATGACTCACGAAGCCAGGATGAACACCCCACCAATGTCTGGGATAAACTATGGAAGGCGAGGTGACTCCCTGTCCTCTCCCCATCCAGGGCCTCCGCAGCGCTCAAACACGCCACAGCCTAATGTCATCAGAGATATGGTACTGCAGTCTCATTCAAGTCCCCAGGGGTCGGTGTCAGGTGGTGGCGGTGGCAGCAGTGTAAATGAAGAAGAACCCAGACACTTTAACCAAGCCCTTAGTAGACCATCAGTGCCCCAGCTACAGTCAGATGTAATGATGATTCACAGTGATCACAGAGGTCTCCACCAAAGCATACGCATGGACCAGTACAGAGACATGCACCAGCGCATCCTCATGCACCAGCAACTGGGAGAGCAGACTGCTGTAGAGGCACGACAGTCACGCTGCTCCGATACCGGAACGGCGGCTTCAAGCAACATCTCTGGGCCCTCAAAGAGTCCCATTGTGGGGAAGGCCATCGAGCTGTCTACAAAAGAATCTCTGAAACCACTAGAAGGAAAGCTGATTCACCCACCCTCCAGCGAAAGTAGAATCCGGGGAGTCCATGCATCCAGTCCTGTCATGGTGTCTCCTCACGCTCATGGGGTTCAGCTGATGCATCCAGGAGGCACAGGCTCCTTTCCAGTGTACCGGGACATGCGGGGCTTCCCATCTCAATTCCCAGGACACAGCCTGGCTAACCAAGGCATTACATCTTCACAGGTCAGTTGATAAACTTGGTAACACTTTACAATAAGGTTCCCTTAATTAATGTTAGTTAGTACATTATTAAGTATTAATTAACTGTTTACAGATCATTATTATGTGTACTGTATGTGGACACACATTAATCAATGTAGCCAATTAATAAGCAGTTAATTCATGTTTACTACTAAAAGTTCCTTAATAAATTAAAAGTTGGATAATATAATTATCATTATGTATGCATTACTCAGCATTAATTAACACATTACTTTATATAAATGCTTAGTAGTGTACTAACTAACCAACATTAATTAAGGTAACCTAAAGTTACCCATATAGTCCACATTTTGATTGCATTTTAGAATATACATCACTCACGTGTATGCATTTTCTTAAACAGGTCCCCTCAGAGCCTGACCTGGGTCACAGGAGTAAAATGTCTCAGTCCCATGGGGGAGGAAGTGATTCCAAGCCTGAGAGTTCCCATCTTCGCCATGCTACCTCTTCTGACCTCTCGCACATTTCTCGAATAACAGGGGATACGGTCTCACCCTCATACCAGTCTCCTATGACGTCCCCCATGAGTCTTACTCACAAGCCAGATCTATCTCTGCAGAAAGGACCCCCATCCTTCCTGCCAACACCCCCACCGGCAGTACCACCATCGAGTTCACTGCAGCCACGGCCCGATGCCAAGCTGGAACATTCAGGACACCGTTCCGTTGACATGGTGCAGCTTTTGACGGTAGGAAGACATATGACCAGTAAAATACAGCGTCAAGACAATATTAAAGAGAATATATCTTACCATAATTACTATTTCTGTTTTCTTTGTATAGAAATATCCCATTGTATGGCAAGGCCTATTGGCACTGAAGAATGACCAGGCTGCTGTCCAGTTGCACTTTGTCTCTGGAAACACTTTGCTGGCCCAACGCTCTCTGCCACCCCCAGAAGGAGGTCCTCTTCTCCGTATCGTCCAGAGAATGAGGCTTGAGGCTTCCCAGTTGGACAGTGTGGCTCGCAGAATGACCGTGAGTTTACGATTTGATCTCAGACTACTACTGTAACTTGATAAAAGCTTGGTAAATAAGGTGCATTTATCCTGCTGTTGTAATTTGTGCTCTGTGTTTATAATTTGGTAAAGACGTATCGTGCACGGCAGGTGGACAATGACTACTGTTTGCTACTGGCTCTACCCTGTGGTCGAGACCAAGAGGACGTCCTTGGTCAAACCCAAGCCTTGAAAAGTGGCTTCATCACCTACCTGCAAGCCAAACAGGCAGCTGGAATCATCAATGTGCCCAACCCTGGCTCCAATCAGGTCTGCTGTCTTCTTTTTTGTTTTACCTCTGTTTTGTTGTAATATTCTGCAGCATATGGAAGTTGTTCCCTCTCTCATCATGTTCCTTTCATCTTTGGATTGGCAGCCAGCTTACGTGGTGCAGATTTTCCCACCGTGTGAATTCTCGGAGAGCCACCTTTCGCGACTGGCACCAGATCTTCTCAACAGCATCTCCAGCATTTCCCCTCACCTCATGATCGTCATTGCCTCTGTTTAATTACCTCCATTTTTTCTTTTCCTGAACAAAGCCAACACCAGCCCTTTTGGACTCGTCCAGTTTTGTAAAACTGGAATTGCCTCATATTTTTATGAGTTTGACTTTTTTTTTAAAGAAAATCTGATTTAGCATGCACTCACCTTTTCTCTTTCACTTCACCAAGTCCTTAAGTCACCCAATGACGTTGAATTCCAAAAACTATAACTTTACGGAGAGGATATGAAGGGTCAACTGGGGATTTTTGATGATCATTTGTGATTATTCATTTCATTTTTGCCATTTTTGGAGGTGTTGTGCAGCCTTTTCTAATTCATAGCACTTAAAGCTATGGATTGAGACCTTCCTATGGGATATTTTTTACCTTCATAAAAGTGATTGTGGTTTTTCTTTGTTTTTTAAAGACAAACGATGTGAGAAGTCATTGCACTATGTTAAGGAAAAAATTGTGAACTCTGTACAGATTTGAGTCCAATATGATACATGTTATGGAAATACTCTTGTAATCAGCCATGCTTGCGCAAGATAAAAGAAAAATCATTGCCTGGAAAATGATCGAGAATCATTTCAGCCTGATCAGTCATTCTGCTTCTGCTCCTTCACCATCAGCCAACTTCTACTTCATTTCCGGACTCAACTCTCCATCCCTAAGTGTTCCCTACCCCAGGAACTCGTGAGGGGACGTTCAGAGTTGTACAGTTTACACTCAATGCCTCAACAGGGGACTATATAAAGAATATTTAATTTGTTTATTTTTGTTTGCATCTTCTTTAAGCCTAAGGGTATTGTGGACAATTGTGAAACTGTAAATATTATAAATATTTAAAGACTGAAGCAATGTGGAGAGACCAAGTGAATTATTTTACAAGACAGATCATCAAATCTCAGTGTTTTTCTTTCTTTCTTTCTTTCTTTCTTTTGTTCTTTCTTTCTTTCTTTCTTTGGGCAAGGGCATGAAGGGGGTTGGTGGGAAGGATCTGTGCAGGATCCAGGAGTGATATTCACAAAAAAAATATTTTTTAAATTGATTCTGTGCCAAAACGTCTTTTGCAAACGCTCAACACACACAATGTATCTAAAAACAAAATTTGATCAGAACCTATTTTCATATGTGACTTTGTATTTTGCCACTCAGAGGGCAGACTTGATTCCTTTTTTTTGGTATTGTTCATCAACCCAACTCTGTTACTACAGTGCTTTTACATTTTTGAAATTGTATCCTCATTTTGAAGGAACCACTGTATTGTATTGTGGGGGTTGCCTTTTCCATTTGTATTCCTCTTTTCCTTCTCCATGATGTGGTCCTCTGCTGCCCCCTGCTGTCTCGAAACCATCCTTTGCATCCTGAGGTCATTTAAGCTGTGACTTCATGACAGATCTGCTATAGCATGCTTTATTCTCTAATCCTAAAGGGTAAAGTAAAATCATAAAGGCAAAGAATGTTACTTGAACTTGACATCATGCCGCTAATGGATGTGCTGATCATCTGTCTCCATCCCTTCCCTTAACTGTGTCCTTGAGCCAAGCTGTAAATACTAATGTCCTTAATCTGTGCTCTTGTGTATTTTTCCCTTCATAATTGTCTTTCTTCAGGGTCCTTATTTTTGTTTTGTGCAACAAAACAAAGCAGTCTGAAAGAGACGGGAGATGAGGTGTGTGAAAACCGATGCTGAAAGTAAAACCATGCTTGTCAGTTTTGTGGTGTAAATATTTCTATGACTGCAAGCTGAATACTCTCATGGTTATGTTGAAGGCACTTATAATTTTTGATAAGCAAATGAGAAGAAAATACAAAAAACAAACTTAAAACGGTGATTAATATGAAAACTGTCTTTTGATCAATCTTCATTTTGAGTGTATTTTGCTGTTCCTCCATGAGGACATTTTAAACTGTAAAATAAATTGTTGTTTAACTTACTTCTGAAGATCATTAAATGGTCAGTCACTCTGATTTGTTATTTTTTTGTGTTTTTTCTTTAGAAACTGAAGTTATGTTGATTTAAACTGAAGGAAAACTTCAACAATCTACAAGCTTCATTATCTGTTCTGTTCACTATCTCACAACTTAAGGTTTCGTGCATGTTGCAACACTTTCCTAGAATTGCAACACGTGAAAATACTTAAACCGGCTGCTACATATGACAGGTCTCATCACCTTTGGTTGGTGCTGCAGTCTGTTCTGCAGTCAGAAGATGTCAGTGTCTGACTGAACTACACGACTGAGATAAAGTGAATTAGTGCAACAGGGATGTCAGTTGTAGTTTCAGTTCAGTGTAAAACTGGTTTGTTCTGTGAGATGTTAGCTCTCACTTTGTCTTTGAGTGAGTTTGTATCGCCTGGAGCAGAGGCTGTGTTTTTCCCACATTATTTTAATTTGAACATGTGAAAAGAAAATTCACCCAAGAAGGCAGAAAGTCTTTGGATCGTAAAAACACCTCAAGCAACTCAGAGCTTTGTCTTTGATTGACTTCTATTGTTTTCCTTCCTAAGACCTCTGTTTAATTCTGGTCTGGCGCAGAGGGAATTGTGGGAGATCTTGTACGTCTAAACATGTCTGTCTTGGTCAGAAAACATTTCACACTAAGGCAGCTTGAAAATGCAGATGCAAATTATTCCTGTCCCTTTAAATTATGGTCATTATTATTGTTGAGAAACGATAAAAACACCCAAAAGCATAACAAGTGGCTGGTGTTGTCAAATATTCATAAATGCTATTGACAGATTACAAAAGTTTTTTTCTTGCTCAGCCTTTAGAAGGATATTTAAATTTTGGCGGAGTGAGACAAATGAGCACCAGGCTGTTAAAGCTGCATTTACAGACTCATCCCTGAGGCAAACAGCTCCATGGTTTTGGGAATTTTAAGACTGCGGTTTGAACATTAGGGTTTCCGGCTGCACCCATCAAATTCAGGAGTAGGCAACAGAAGCCGGCAGATTCCCCAGAGGGAGGCCTGCCTGGATTCAGAGGCAATCACACGTTTGTTTGAGAATGTTTGGTCGTCACGGCTGCAGCATCTTTATTTTTGGAATCGCAGGACTTTCAGTGTATGGTAAACTTCTACACTGTGAAGTCATGGTGTTTTTTTTGTGACCAAACAACTGTCTATGATTCATCATGGCGCTTTGGCAGTAGGTCAAGGCTTCCCTTAAAACAGAGGGACGGATGACAGTGAGAAGAAGCAGCCACAGCAGCAGGAGCTGGTGATTGAGCATCCAAAGGAGGGTAAAGGAGGTCACACCCATGATTTACTCACCCTCTCCCTCCTGTCATTATGCTTACTGTAGAAAGAAAAGAAGTCTGACCAAGCAGAAGAGGTGAGGCATAAATTATTTACAGTGCCGTGATGGGAGCAGGCCTGGAATGTTAATTGAGGCACTTTTGCACTGTGTGGGAAGAAGTAGGAGAAGATGAAGATCAGGCAGGGACACAGCGGCGAAATGACAGGCGAGAGAAAAAGAAACTGAAGATTCAACATCCCGTCACATTGTTTCCCCCGTGTTCTTCTCCATATTCACAGTGGGTTTAAGATTACAGGCTCTGACAAGACGAGCACGAGGAGGAGTCGCGTGCCCTTGTCCTTAAAGTAGATCTCATTCATATTTCTGAGCTGGTTCTCTTAAATTCTTTGCCACAATATGACATTTCCAAAGCCCAAATTTAGCGAGAAAGCGAAAAGAATGTTGAAAATCCAGAGGTTGGGTTTTTCTATTTTTTCAGACGCTGATAAGTGCTTGTTTTGTTGTTTGTGTTCTTTTGGCATCGAACCCCCGACATTCCTTGCTGGTGTTTGGACAATTTGTGCTGACATGAGAGCACAGAATGAACCAGCTGAAATGGGAGGCTTTTATAGAATAAATCACCTACTATTATTACTACTTTGGTGCTTAGGCTATTTATATTTGACTGACCTGTGCATCCAACAGACAGGTGACCTGAAGAAGCAGCAGCAAACAAACGGCAGCAGGATTAGATAAAGTAGTAAGATGACTCAACATGGGGATAATGGAAAAATGCATTTACACACATTCAATCATAATATCACTTCGTAACTATCAAGCTGTCGGTCAGGAGACTAAAAGCTAGAGAAGCTGTTAAGACTCATACAAAAGAGGCTCTGCTGAAACTGGAGCCTTTGTAACTACAGGCAGAAGTACAAATTATCTGTCCATGCTGCGACATCATTTTACTTGACAGGACATCTTACGTTGGTTAAGTCTAGAAATAAGTCGGCTCGATCAGTTTTAAAAGGTTGGAAATAAGTAGAAAATACAGGTTTTCGGGTCAAATTACTTGATACCAGACCTGCTGCAGCACAATAATTAGAAACCACACTGACACCTGAGCAGGAAGTCAATCCAAAATATAATGTTCATACACTCAACTTCACACCTATTGGCAATTTACCAACATTAGTGTACATGTGTAGTGTACAAATGAAAATTTCCTACATTCTTAATAATGAGCACAGAAAAGATAGGAAAACAAGTTGACATCATTTCTGAGAAGCTGGAGTCAGTAAGTCTGAGTAAACCAACCATTCCTATTTAATTGATCAGTTTATTGATTTTTCTTTCTTTCTTTCTTTCTTTCTTTCTTTCTTTCTTTCTTTCTTTCTTTCTTTCTTTCTTTCTTTCTTTCTTTCTTTCTTTCTTTCTTTCTTTCTTTCTTTCTTTCTTTCTTTCTTTCTTTCTTTCGACCCCATGCCAGATTTACCCCCGCATAAAAAACATTTAAATTTAAAAACTTTGAAAATTTCTACCAAACCAACGTTTGCAACTTTCACCAAAATGTTGCCCCAATATTGCTGAAACTTTTGTCTATTTAAACTTATTACAAATTATGAAGTCCATCACTCTGTTTTTTTTTTTTTTTTTAAACTGTCAAACTTATTAAACCTATCTTCAGACTGTTCTCCACACTGTTCTCCACAAACGATCCACACAGATTGCAGACATGCTATCTAGATGCAAACTTAAAATCACGTTGGCTTTGATTCAGCCGTGTTGTGATTTGTTCCAAGTCACAGACATTTGCCGACTTTTTTGTTTGTGAAAACTTGAATTTTTTGTTAACTCTAGTTTTAAACTGTGAATTTAATGAATTTCAAATCAAACTGAGTCCCAACAATCAAACTGACAGACCTGTTTTATGAGAATGAGAAAGGAGAGAAACACAGATAGTTCCTAAAACACCAGATACATCTTCTTATGGAGGCCAGAAAGTGTAAAATATGACACATTTAATGTGATTGGGATTTTTCTTTAAATTCATCATCTCCTTACCTAGTTTACAATAAGCAAATCCCCTCAGCGATCAATAGAGTATCTGGCTGATTAAAGACGTCAGCACAACAGAACTATTCATATCAAAGCAACAAACTGATTCATGACTGTAAATAGAATGTTGATAACATAAATCCTACTGTGTGGGATGTGTTGATAACTAACAGGTGAAGGCCTGGGCTGACAGCACCCTGTGTGACAGTGGCCATTCATAAAATAGGATAACATACGTAGGTGCATGGCTGAGATATGCTGTGTTCGCTGACTGCCTCAGATCCAGTGGACAAAACAGGCTCTGATGTGGGAACAGGAACCAGGGTGAAGGGTTTCCTAATAAAACATGATGCAGGCGTGTCTGATTTCCATATCGGTTTGATAAGTCACCGTCACACAGACTGTCCTGTTTGTTACTTTACTGTTCCCTAATGGTAAAATAACTGATGTTGCAGATAAACACTGACTTTAAAGGCTTTAATACATGAGATTAAAGTGTTTGATGTGACCACAGCTGTAAAGAATGAGCTCGATAAGACTCTGGTTTAGTGTTTTAGTGGTTTAGTAGGCTATACACAACCAGGAAGTAGAGGGAGCAAAGGACGTGTGGATGAATACACAGGCTCTGTTAAGTAATTTTCTAAATGTTTAAAGGGCGCTCTCTTTGCAAATTTTCCATTGATGTATAAATTCCTCAGCACGCCTCAGTGCACTTTTTCGCTCCATCCATCTCTGACCCTGTAAATAAACTGTCACACAAACACTATGACACATAGTTGACTTATAACACCTGTCCAGCTAAAGTGAGAATGCTTCTCAAGGCTGAATATGAAAGGTCAATGTCACGCAAACAGCCCCACAGGGATGTGATCGCTCAGAGTTTCTGTGGACAATGGTCAGAAACTGTGGTGGGTCAGAGTACACGTAGGTGTGGAGCTATACGACTGCCGCCCTTGAGCCTCGAGCCTCGTAAACACGGCATGGCCAATGACATCACAGCTCCCTGTCCCGGTTGAAACCTGATAAGTGTGATGTAGTGTACAAGTTCATATCCCATTTCTCATAATATTTTTTTTAATTGTTTTACCTAAAAGCTTCACACATCAGTCAGTCTGATGTATGGGCACCACTTCACAATAAAACTATAGACAAAACAAGAGTTTATACCAACTGTTAAAAATTAGTGTATTTCCTTTCACCTGCCTGCTGCCTGCTCACTCTCATACAAGCACACTGGAGTATTTACTGACCCGTAAATGCTTTTCTTAGCTGTTGCAGCTCTGTAGAGTATTCTTGAAAGCAACAAAATCCATGACCTCATTATCATCCATTTCTAAACGTTGTCTTTAGAAAAGTGTGAAACACCAGGGAACACTATAATAATTACTGCACTGTGTTTATAATTCAGTGTTACTGAGAAAAGTCTTATGGTTTTATGATTGTTTACTCATGGTTAATTAAGCGTCAATGACCTGGTTATAAACCATTTACTAACCTTGTACAAGGGTCTTGTTGTCTCTGTTGCATTCAAATGGACTGTAGTGTGTTGCTGTGATCCACGTGTTACAGTATAGGACTGTGTGTGTGTCCATGTGTGTGTGTCTTGTTGCAGGGTTTTGGTTCGTGATCTGGCTTCGGGGAGAAGTGAGAGTTGATTTGCGGTTCTTTCACTTTTCAGGGAAAATAACAGACAGGCCTGCGTGGTGTCGTCTTCTTCTTCATCCTCATCTATTCTGGGTTTAACCGCTCTCTGCCTCCACAGCCCCGTCTGTCAGCCTGCATGAATAAGTGTGAGAGACACGGGAGCGTGTGCACGGGAAGCTGGATTCAGGTCTGTAAGTGTGCGTGTGTGTGTGTGTGTGTGTGTGAGTTCCTTGACTCATTTTGAAGAAGTTTTCCAGTGGTGGTGGGATGGAGGGGGGAGGACAAAGACCCATTATGCCAGTCAGGATGTGTTGATTGTTCACTGTGCTCGAGTAGTGCACACGTGCAAGGAAAATTATGGGACTGGAATTTTTTAATACTGGAAAACACTGAAGAGATAAAACACAAGGAAGCAGTATTTTCCAGTCTGTGTGTGTGTGTATTGGCTAATTGTTCTCCCTTGTGCGTTGCTGGTTTGTGAACGTCCTCTGCTGAGCATCCAGGGAACTAACGAGCTCTAAACTGTTTACAAGAACATCAGTGCCGCCCTCAGACTTCAGCCATGTTATGATTTATAGAAAGCTGCGGTCTCACCAGAGATTCAGGCCGTTTACCAAAGTCTAGTTTCACACAGATTTATGTCCTGGTGAGCGACTCTGGAGTCTTTTAACTTATGTAAACTCAAACTCAGAGGCTCTTGACAATGGTGATATTCTTCGGCCACTTTGCTGTCTTAAAGGAGGCTGGTTAAAATCTCTCTGCTTTCCCAGACTCATGACGTTGATTTGAAACGTCCACCGAGAGAAGCCAACTCTTTGAACAGAGAACAATTTCTTGCTCAACTGCTCTTTACATTTCTGTGGCAGTTTCAAAGTGACCAGGTAGAAAAAGGAGCCATATTATGTTAGTTGGTTTTCCAGTGGAACATTAATGTGTGTTTTGGTTTTTAAAAAACCCAAGAAAACATATCAGCTTCAGGGATCTAGAAGGTCATAGAAGCTGCAGGACGCAGCTGAAAAATCCGATAAAGTGTCGTACTGCACATGGACCGAGCTGCGCTGATGTCTGTCTATGTGATGTATATAAAGGAGACCAAAGTGACAGCAGAGGTTAAAGATCTCATTTCTGAATCTGTGCACAGAGATTTGTCCGGATGGAGGTGAGTTGATCATACCTGACACCACAGTCACATATGGGCCAATCAAACGCCGCCGCTGCCGCCAGCACCGAGAGCTGGAGTCAGAGCTTCACTGCCTGAAGGTACAGCAGCTCTAATGTGGAGCAGATGCTGCTCTCGAATGTTTCTCACTGATGAAACCTGTTTTACATTCAAGTCGTGTAATGGAAGAAGCCAAAGTGTTGAAACAATGAGTTTTTGCTCTCTGGCTCTCGTCTCACTCTTAGCTGACGCCGTTAGTTTGTATTCTACGGTGGCCGTGGCCCTGAAAGCTCAGCTCACTGCAGCTTAAGAAAACAACATGCAAAAACACAAACATGCTACAAATTCAGAAAACAACTTCATCAGAAGTGTTTCATGAAAACGGTGACAGACCTGGCTTCCTCCACCACCTCCTCTGACAACTTCACCATTTCCAATACTTTGACCACGTGCACCTTCTTTACCACTTCCACGACCTTCATCACCTCCTCCTCCACCTCCAGCTGCTCCGTCCCTGCTCACATCCAGCGCCTCCAACACAGCAAACAAGTTGGTGCATGCATGCACACGCCTGTACAGTACGTGCTCACACATGCACACACACAGACACAAACACACGTGCAAGCATGCTCGCACACACCCAGCATTCCCACACTTGAGTGTATGTATGGATGTAACAGCTGCAGGGAGAGAGGGGGTCTAAACGCTGCAATGCAACAGCCTCTTGTGACAAGCAAAAAAGAGTGTGTGTGTGTGTGTTTTTATGGTGACACGCCATCTGCACAGGCGGTTTTAGTGTTTTTATGGCAGTGAAAGGTGGAGAGACCGTGGGCGCTTCTACCTCTTTGGCACCAATAGGCAGCAGTTGACTGGCACCTCCTCTGTAAACACGGAAGTAAAGTGATACCATCTCTCATGCTGGTATTTCATATCTGGCCACACACACACACACACACACACACACACACAGGCCTCACCTTACAACATCACCTCATCTGCTACTGCTCTTTTCTCTTCTTTTTAAGGGTAATTCATTTCACTGGCTCAGCCGAGGCGTGTCAGGATTCAGGCGTTGGGACTTTCCAGTATCACCGACAAATATTTTAAAGTTTACGTCAGTTTCTCAACATCTTCATGATGGAATGAAAATTGGAAAACATTACAAATTTTTACCACAGAAAGTACTCACTTGAACCAAAGCGACCTACAGTACATACTGTCCCACTGCTGCTGCCCAACCTAACCAAATCACCAGTTACTGTACTATCCATCCATCCATCATATTCCTCTCATCCGGGTCAGGTGGCAGTGGCAGCAAGGTCCAGGAGGTTCCCTCTCTCCAACAGTGCTCCTCCTGGGAGAAACACACACAAAGACACAAATACAGAAAACAACATGATCAATTTGACATACGTGCTGCAAATACTCACAGTATTTCCAGGGACACAAAAAAAGTGACAGACCTGACTTAAGTTCAGTGCTTCTTGACTTCAGATATTGTGAAGACAGGTGTTTGAAAATAAGGTGGATATGTGTGGTTTATCATGACGTCAGTAGCCTATCACACGATTCAGACATTATTGCCAATGTTATCTTATCATTAGTCTTTAGCTAGGACCGTTCAACACTTCTGTTGTGTTGTGAATTTTTGCAGTGCTTGTGCTTGTATTGTTAGATTAAGTTGTTTTGTTGTTGTTGTTTTTTTAAGTTGTAGCATGTTTTTTGTCTTTGCATGTGTTTTTTTCATCTGAGTACATCAGAAACTATACTGATCTACTGGGACACACAACTGTCTCTGGGATCACAGAAGATGGTTTGAAAAAAGAAAATATCCAGTGAGCGCCAGTTCTCTGGGAGAAAATGTCTTTTTGATGAACAAGGTCAGAGGTCAGAGGAGAATGGCCAGAATAGTAGGAGCTGATGGAAAGGCAACAGTAACTCATGTAACCACTGGTTAAAACTGAGGTCAGCAGAAGAGCCGTGAACCACATCTGTGAACCACAACACACGGACCCTTAAATCAATATATGTCTGAAACGTCGAAAATGTTTACAGCTCCCCATTGAATCAGTGCCACCAATAATTACGTCAGTTCTGAAGGCAAAAGTGTCCAACCTGGTACTAGCCTACCTCATAAAATGGCCTGTCAGTGTATAATCCCTCCAGTGAGTTGTGCTCTCCCTGTTGGACATGCCCAGAAAACCTCCAAAGGAGAGAGAGGTGACCAGGAGGTGTCCTCATCGTCACAAACCTCATCCCCTCAAGTGGCTCTACTCCAAACCCTCTCTCTGAGGTGATAGGATGATAGGGAAGATGAAGGAGGGGTGTAGGGTAAATAGAGGAAAATCTGCACTGTTTTGACTCCATGTTAGTGACAACCAGAGGTAATTGTTTTCAGGATGTTAATCCATCCATTGTGAGATAATTCACTTAAACCTTAGTGGAACTTCTTCCAGTAAGGCACAAGCACTCACTAGGACTCAAGGAAGGACTGATTCTGTTTTGGTGGTAACGGATTAAAGCTCACAGTCCTAAAACCTGGTTTGGGCCTTGTAAACGTGATATCTAGTTCTTCTACTGTCAGGCTAGCTCATGTCTCAATATCACCTGCTGTTATTATTGCTTCCTCTATAATTTACTGTGTTGTATAGCCCTTTAGTGTGCAGCCTCGTCAGCACAAACAAAACAAAGTTCAGCTGCTTCTCAAGATATGACAGCACATGAAAAACTGGTTCTGTCATCAGCAACGGTGATAATCTTGATGATTAATGCGCATTTCTTGACTCTGCCATAATTGCTGCAATGCCTTATTGTATGATGAGCTTTGATTTGCAGTTTTGGCCATACTTAAAAAGTCTTTCACATATATGTGGTTTTTATGACTTAGAAACACAGATGATCAAAAAAAGCACATTGAAAATATCTTTGGGATCTCTCCCAAGGAAAAACCTTAAAGATCAAGAGAAAGAATTAATGCATGATTTACCCCTAAATGAAATTAAACAGAGAACTAAAAGATACGATAGCACTAAGCTGATAGAATCATGTAACATTACGAGACAGAGTTGTTTTCAAGTCAAATGCAACCGGAACTACATTCCAGACATGGCTGCTCGGCTGAGTGACTTCAAAAGTGCAAAAGTATTTGCTTCATGTGCCGTAATGTTACATAATTACACATGATTATTTCATAGCGTGGTGAATGTACAGGTTACAACTTGTCCACAAGAGCGTTTTGGAGTTGTTGGATTGTACATTTGATGAATTTAATGAAGGACAGGGGACCTGTACCGTTCACCTCCATTGTGTTAGCTGAGCAGCTCTCGTCTTTGCCAACATGCACCAATGATTTAAGGTAATAAACCTACCTCTATAAATAGGGATTATGGCAATAGGCTAATTTGCCAAAAAATGTTTAATTATCCCTTAATACCTTATATTACTTATATTACAGTAGAATACATTTCTTAATTTTTACTGCTATCATTTTAATTCTCTTTTTTAATGTATGTCCATGTCTTGCCTGCAACATTGCACTCAGTTGGGTTGTTATTTATATAAATTAAATTGGTGATAAGTTAAGTGGATACAGTTGAGCAGATATGTGTAATTGTATAATGGTTCTATTAACAATCAGGAAAATAATTCATTGGATATGAAGGAGATTAAATCCCTGAAATAGACACACACTCACAGCTGTCCCAACACTTTCATTGGCATAATAGCCCTTCATTACTTGGAGTCAGGGTTCGACATGCCTGACGTGCCGACCTCAGCAAACCACAAACCACAGGGGGGTGGGAGTGTAGGGTTGTGTGGGGGTCTTTAACCACCAGGACAGGTGCTGCTGAGGTGACATCAGTGGCTTACTACGGGTGGGAGCACGCATACCCAGGACCAAGCAGTGCTGACAGCTACAACTGGAGATAATGGAGGTGTAATAATGAAGCGTGAGTGACAGCGTGGAGGCAGAAGCTCACATCAACATTAGAGCTATGAACTGAGGCCATTACAGAGATTTATGAGCACAAAGAAAGGAATTAATGCCTGAATCACCCCTGACTCATCAACCGAGTTCCTCTTAATTACTATTATATAATTATTGTCTGTGCAGCGGTTTGAGTCAAAGAGCAGCAGAGATTCAGCTAACATTTCCACTTTATCAGTTGAATGTCAGGATCTTAAGCTCTTTGCTTTCACAGTGAGTTTGTATCTTGGGCACATGACCAAGTGGGTTCAGTGCAGCATGAAGTCTCTGTTCTGGGTTGTCAATCACCTGTTGCTAATTGCTGCTGGCAGAGAGCACAGAGGGAGGAGGGGAACGGAAACTACAAGTGTTTATCTTGCTGTTGATCTTTAAACTCACCAACCACTGCTCTCACATGTGAGGCAGCGTCTCAGACCAGTCTCACAGACAGACTGCAGAGCAGCTACACCTCCGACAGCTGGAGAAACTCACTATGACAAACTGTCCAGAGCTTTGGGTTTCACTGAAACTGCTCCATTGATGCTGTTGTGTTCTGTTATTTAAATGGTGCTCAAATTACCTGCAGATTTATGAGCCAATCTGCGGTCATGAGCTTCGGGTAATGACCCACAGAAAGAATGAAGCTGTGGTTATGAGTGGTCAGCATTAGTTTTCCTTACAGGCTGTGTGGGTGAAGCAGGGTGAGGACCTCAGAAAAGCTGCTGCTCCTTTACATCAAGTGAAGCTGTTTGAAGTGGTTGGGGCGTTAGCAATGCCTCAGTGTGGAGAAGGAACTACAGGCTCCTCCATCTGGCAGCAAACGAGAACCAGATGGAGCGGTACACCATCACGTTGGGTTCCCCATCCTGAAAGACCTCGATGGGAAGATGTCAGACATTGCCTTGTTTAACCTTCCACCACTGTGACCCATGAACTCAGGTAGAGGCAGGAAATATAAGTCAAAGGATGGATGGCCGAGGTAGAATAATCAGGAGAAATTAAAATGGGGCCTTAAACAAAGCCCTGTGGAACACCATGACAGAGATTTTCATTGATCTACTCAGTCCGTTTCTTACCAACTCTTATTTGCTGAGCACCATCTATAGTGTCAACATGCTAATGCTATGATAGTGAGCAGAAATAGTGGCCATATCAGACATTGCACCAGTAAAACCTGCCCGTGAGCGTGACTCAGAAACACTGAGGAATGCACGGATAAATGCTTGAAAGCTCATTTTCACTCGTCTCATTTCCTCCCCTCTCCATCTGATCTGGTGTCAGCGAGCCCGGTCGGGTCATCTGGAACTGAATCAACAGGTGGTTTTCAATAGAGCCTCAGATCAGCCCAGGGGCCTCCAGCTCCTACCTGAGCCCTGAAGAAATGACCCTCTGCTCCAGCTTCACTCTGACCTGTGTCTACATCCTCCGCGCTTCCTTAAACATCCACAAAGACTTTCAGGCGGGCGGACACTCGATATGGACAGCGCAGGGGAGGATGGCGCCTGAAGGAACGGCTCATTCTACTTTGGGTGAGGAAATGGGAACATCTGCCACTTGACTCGTATCTCCTATAAACATGGGGAAGGAGCAGTGCAGTCTGAATAACAGATACATAAAGCTCATATGTAAAGCTTAGTGTGACAGTTTCCTCCACAGATAAAAGCTAATGGAGACGTCAAGGAGAAACCTAAACATTTAGAGTCCGGAAGTCTTTATATGGTCCAGTCACAGTCTCTCAACACTGGGCCTTAAATACAGGGTGGGGCATCTTTAGAGCACTTTTTATATACAGTATGAGGCCAAGTAGTACTGCAACAAGTAGTAATGTATAAAACATGATTTACAATAAAAAAGTAAATTTAAAAAATAGAAAAAGGAAAGTGAAAGATTTATGATTTTGAAACAGCAAAAGTGCAGAGAAGATTTTTTTAAGATAAGATAGTTATTGAGTTGACGGTTTTATCTGACATCACCTGCAGTTTATTCCAGGTTTTTGCTGCATGTTAACAAAACATCATGTTTAATTTGAAAGCTTTGGACAGCCAGTCATTGGCACTAAACATCCTGAAGATTCATACTCTCTTGTAAAAATAGCACTAGCAATACTTGATTGATTCAAAGTACAAATCAGGCAAAAAAAACCCCAACCAAACAAAAACAATTCTGAAAAGAAAATTTCAGGCAAGACATTTGCTGTGTCTTTAGCCGGTGCGATCTGGCAAACAATGCAGCACTCACAGGTGCCCTTAATTATAAATCAATCAAGAATGACGCAGCTTGTCCTTCACCACAGTAAAAGTTGAAAATGTTGGATGGTCCAGTGTGTGTGTGAGGCCTGAATTACATAAGTATTTATTTATTTACAAACTTATTAAACCTCCATCATATCTCACTTTTTTTAAAACTTATTTTCCACGTCTCCTTTCACCTCATCACACCAGGACTGTTGATTGACAGATGTTTCGTATGCCTTGATTTGCCATTTAAGAATATAATCTATGTTTTAATTGATTATTGTCTGTCTCATTTGTTGTCATTCGTTTATCGAGTAAATTTCACTCACTGGAAAAACAGTGAGTTTTTGCAAAAACAGTGAGTTTTTGCAAAAACAGTGAGTTTTTGCAGTGAGAGAACTCTAATCTTTGAGTTTACTGAACCAAAAAAAAAAAGGTTCCCAGTATGAGCAGTAAAAGTGAAGAATTAAGTCACATTTGTTGTGGCTTTAATTTTTGTTTTGTTGTTTCTTTTATTTCCGTGAAGCACACAGTGACCTCTGTGTGTGATAATGAGATATTCAAATAAATTTGCCTTGATGACTTGCAGACCGACTGTGGCACAGGGAAAGAGAACAACCTCAGGCTGAACACTGAGAGTGTTACAGATTAGACTGAGCATCAGCCGTCCCTGAACGTCTCAGCTGCCCCAGAACGCCTCAGACTCTCTTGCACCCCCCCAAAACCGCCCCCCCCCCCCCCTCTAAGCCCTTCGGCCTCTTCGGTTGTTTGAAATACAAATGACCACAGTGCAGCGAACCACACATGGTTCATTTACATTACAACTCAACACGTAGGTCACACACACACACACACCCTCCAGCTTCTCGGCCTCTCACCTCAACACACACACACCACGACCACATTACCACCAACATTTGTTCACCACCACACATGCATTTGAAGGTATAACATATACAGTGTACCAACCCCCTGTGTGTGTGTGTGTGTGTGTGTGTAAGTGTGTGTGTGGTTTCCAGACTGACAGGTGAGGATGTTCAGACTAAACGTCGCTCAAGATGAAAATTCAAGCTGAACGTTATCGTTTCCGTCGGCTGTGAGCGAACGCAGCTTTCTAGTGATTTGAAATTCAGCCACAGCCTGGTGCACCTTTAACCTGCCTCATAATGCCCCACCCCATACCCCCTCCCTCCCACCACCACCAGCATCATCGGGTAGCAGTAAATCTGACATGGAGCCACATGGAACTACTTTCTCAGGCCTGAACGTAGCTGGATCAACAAGATCAGGTGTTGTTTTTAGAGGTGGGAGGGGCAGGAAGGAGGGGTGGGGGTGGAAGAGCCGTGAAAGCACCTTACATTTTTTCTTCTTGTCTTAAACAAGTTTTAATTTCTCCTTTGGAGTTTCTCAATTTTACAAAGAATCTCTTAAAAGGTGAAACTGAACAGTGGTTTCCATAGAGACTGTTTGTTTTCCACTGGAAAATTTAAGGTGTTTTTATCTTAGGGGACATTTTACAGTAACTTAGTGACTTTAACTGACTTTAAGTGATTCCTCTAGTTTAAGATTTATACTAGTCTTTTCACTGATCCCCAACTTCAGGTGTTTTTCAGCACCTGTTGAATAGACTCAAACCCCAGGTTGGACTTAAGGGTGTTTTGTGCAAGTGTTTTTATTTTAGGAGCCATAACTCAGACTTAAAGGGTGTTTTTGTACTGTTTATCTGAATGTGCGTGTTTCTTTAAATACAAGATTAAAAGAAAACCTTACATGTGTGGGCGCACATTTTTAGGAAACCTAAGACTGAAAGGACAATCTTCACTTAAAATGTTTTCTGCACTTTAAATGATTCCTTAAGTGTGAGACTAATATAATGAGTAAACTGTAAATTCTTAGTTTTAAAGAAACATCCAGATTGAAATTTTAAAAAAATCTTTTAAGGAACTTTAACTTAGACTTTAAGTACAAATTTTACTTAAGGTGTTTTGTGCAGCTGGTCCCAGCCGTAAAGATAATCAGACTAACAGATGAGCCTCTGTCCTGCTCTCACACGTTCAGCTCAGGGCCACACTTGTTGCACTTTGCGTGTATGTGTGTGTGTGTGTGTGGAGACAATGGCACTGCTGTTTGCCCATTCACCATTGCTGCTGCTGTAAGTTTCCCTTACACCTGTGCTTGGCAGCCCTCCCACCACCCCCCCTCCTCCATTATCCAACATACACACACAACCCCAATGCACCCCCCCGCTCCCCCCCACGCCCTTACTTTTCAGTTTACTTAGTTTTGCATTAGCTGTTAGTGCTGCACCACAAAGAACAATACATATTCAACAGCTCAGATAATGCACGTCTTATCGTTTCATATCAACATGGCAGAGGGACGATATCAAAGGATTTCTGCTCCCCCCTCCCTGTAGTTCCACTCATCCTATCATTACTTAAACCCATAACTGAGCAACCCCCTCGACTCCTACTCATAAATGGGGACAGGGGAGTGAGCAGTGAGAGGGTGAAGGGGGCGTCAGGGGCAGCTGTGGAGGCGGGCGAGTGCTTGGATTTTAGGGGTTCAAAAGCTCATGGGGAGCCATGGCGTTCTTCTGTGGTTTGAGGGGGCCTTTGTGAAACTGGAGCCCCCAGAAGGCAAGGGGGCGGGTGGGTATAGGGTGGGCTGGGGGGGGGGGGGATAAGGGTGAGGGTGAATTAGAGGTGTGGGAGGAAGGGAAGGAGGGTGGGACATGGCCTCTGTCAACAGCACAGGAGGGCCAACTCCTTTCCCGCGGTGTCAGCGCCACAGGTGTGTGAATGACAATGCACGTGTGTGTTAGAGAGAGAGGGGCTTGTCTAATCAATGACACACTGTATTGTAATTATCTATTGAGGGGAAAACGCTGATTTTCGAAGGTAAACACAACTGTTGGGAATAAACTCAGAGAAGCAGGTACAAGCATCTGGTTAGAGCTCTGCATTCAGTAGTTTACAGGATGGTGGTGGTGGTGGTGTGGGGGGGGGTTGGGGAGGGGGAGACAGGAAAGCAAGATGTAAAGCACAGCTCCTTCTTATCGCCTCCATAGCTGTTTCTCAACACTTTGCCATAGAAACACTGAGAAACAGACAAAGAAACAGAGTCAGATGAAGCTGCACAGTGAATTCCTTTAGCATCAGTTGCTAGGTAAAAGACTTTTCTTAATTCCCCCACTCCCACTCCCACACGGCCCTCCTGAGACTGAGAAACTAGATTAAACTCCTTTTTTTTGTCCAAGACTCCAACACTGGCTGCAGGGTGCAGCATTTTTGGGATATTTCCCATAAATTATGACGGCCTATCAGGAGGCCAGCTGTACTCTGGGATTCTTTGCATTCACAGTTGCTATTATGCTTTTATGAATACATCTCTCTGCGCCTGCCACACTGATTCCACCTCTGTATGTGGCGACGCTCACAACAAAGACACGTCAAGTGCAACAGCTCACGCTCCCCTCTTCCCCCCTCTGGCCCATTCACTGTGCCAAACAATCCCAAATCAATATCCACATGCAAATGATCCCTGTTCCCCACATACTGCTCTGTAGCCAGGTAGGCAAAACTGTAATCAACAGTGGGATGCCAGTTAGAGGTTTGCACATAGTGTGGGTCATAGCTGCAGTGAATGATTATTATCACTGATAGCCTAATTAATCTGCCAGTTATTTAATTAATAAATACAAAGTTTATTCTTTAAAATGTCACATTATGATGAAACAACATTGTCACCTATGACCTTCAACAACAATCGTCCTAATCAAGTGATCGTAATTCCTGAATAAGCTTTGCAAAACTATCTACAGCCAATCTCTTCACCAACTCACTCATTTACATTTTGTGCCAGAGTTTTGTTAAAGGGTAAAATGTTTCTATCTTGTTTTTTTAAAAACCGGAAGCAGAGAAAATTGTATTAGTTTTATACATATTGTATCTTACTTGTGACAGTTGTGATGAGACATCACCATTAGATTTTCTTATTCACTCTTCAGACTCGATTCTCCATGAATCGGCATGTTTGCAGTGCTACAGTCTTTACAGGATGCAAAAAGTTTATCTAGTGCCACCAGCACCACCACCCCCACCACCCACGCTCCTGATAGCTCACTATGCGCGTGCGCGCACACACACACACACACACACACACACACACACACACACACACACACACACACACACACACACACACACACACACACACACACACACACACACACACACACACACACACACACACACATTCCAGCGGGCGGAGTCGGTGACGCGCTGGGCCGGTTGTGAATGAGCCGCTGAGCAGCGCTGAGCCAGAGTCCCGACGAGCCCAGCGGAGCGAGAGAGAGGGAGAGAGTGTGTGAGAGAGTGTGAGAGAGAGGGGAAGGAAAGTTTGCCAAATGGATTTCTCCGGCGGATTCAGACCTTTATTATTTTCATATGTCCTCATTAACGGGATACTAATTACATTACAGAGTAAAGAAGGTGAGTCTCTCTTTTTTTCTCCAATTAACTTCCAAGAAATTTTTCCCGTGGTAAGACTTTTACTGCGGTGAAGCACGCGGGGCCATGCGGAGTCTCCTGCAGGACTTTAAACCAGGAAACAGTGTGAAACCTCCCGTCACAGAGCTGCACTGTCTCCTAGTCGCGTTTCAACTAACAGCTGCAACTGGTGACAGACGTTTCTTCTCGAAGTTTTCTTATTTACAGTAATAACCAATAGCCTAATCGATTAGACAGCGAAGGTGGCTGCGCGTGAGCTGCTCACAGCTTCCAACAGCAGCAGGTGAATTCAAGAGAAACTCTGTCCCTGAAACTTTTCAGTCGCTGTGTAAAACTTCTTTTTCCTTATGGATCAAATCGTCACTTTCACATTATTTGTCAATTTTATCAGAAGATTTGTCCTCCGTGGACAAACAACGTTTTTGAATTGATGTGAAATACAATCTGAACAAAGTTTAGCCCATAAAATAAATAATATGTGTAGGCCTAAATAATCTATAGGCTGCGTAAGATAATGTGCATATGCATTTTATTCATGAGGGGGCTAATGAGTCCATGTGGCAGATGAAAGTGTACATTTACAGTAAGTTTCAATGCAAAAGTTTGTGTCAAGCTTGATCCAGTTTGGGTTTTTTTTCCATTTTTTTTGTCATTTGTGAATATCAGAAATGAATATCATGCTTTTATTTTTGATGGATTTTATGTTTTATTATCAGCTGCTGACTGTTGTGTCTCCACAGAGGTTCTGTTGGACATGAGGGCCACAGGAGGTGAGCTGGGCTGGCTGACATGGCCCCTAGAGCAGGGAGACAAACCTGGGGTGAGTATCCCTCCCTCCCCCTTCTCCTCCAGCTCTTTGCGTCTTCTCTTGGAATTTGCCTTTAGGATAAATCTGCAGTTGAGAAAAAATTCCAGTGGAGACTGTGGATGAGCCGGGATCATATGGTGCAGAATATTTGACCAATATTTGACTGGTGTGGTCGACTGGGGTGGGGGAGCCGTCCACATGTCAGGACTGGGCAGTGTGAGAGGCCGGCGGTGTCCCGGGTCTGGATGTGAGCAGGAGCGGTAGGATCCCATCAGGAGCATGTCTGGGCTGCAGCAGGGCTCCGGCAGACGAGAGGAGCTGCTCGCTCTGAGCTGGGAATACTTGTGGCTTCTTGTGGTTTCAGGGCTCCAGCTACAGAATTGTATGTTAGAGAGCAATTAAGTTTTTAAAGTTTGCAGCATGTGGTACCTCTTTAGAGGGGGAGGGATTGTAGATGCCGCTAATCAGCCTGAGCTACCTTTTCCCTGGAGTTGTTACAGTGTCAGTGTCTATAGGCTGCTGTGGTTATCTCTCTGCCTGCCAACGGGAGCCTTGTGTGCCGTCTTCCATATTGCGGTTTCTAAGTAATTGACCAGTCAGGCTCATGCAAATTCACTGTAAACTGCCTCATTTCATGTGCTGATGACTCAAAGGCATGTGCAGATGTGTTGTTCACACACCCAGCTCCTCTCACTGCTCCAACAACCACCTCCATACCATAACTCCAGTTTCACTTTAGCACCAATGAGCATCACGTGTTGTTAAGATGCTTCTTTTTTTTTTTTCAAGGTCTGTTGGAAATGGGTTTTATTGAGCACATTTTCTCATGTAACTACCGACACTTATGACAATTATTATTTTAAGTTTTAAAAGCCCCTTGTAAAAAGCTTCTCCAGCTGTTTAATAGACGCGTTGGTTCTGCTGTTCTACAACAGATTTACATGCAGAGCCACACACTCGGCCAACAAAGCACATTCCTTTAATTAATAGCACAGTGGCTGCATGCACAGAGCAAAACCACAGGCCCCTGGCCCCCTGGCCCAGCCCGCCTTGGTGGGGGCCAGTTGCTCCTTAAGAGCCAAGGTTATGTTAAAACATGCTGTCACTTTCCTTTTTTTTTAAAACAAAATAGTTGTGGCAGCATTTCATATGCGAGTTGCAACAGTGCTTGGGGACGATGCCAGGAGTAACAGCAGAATGTGAACGATAATATCATTTGGTATCTTTGCAATGTGAGAAATGTGTGAGTGGCATCGTTGCACCGTGGGGCTGTAGAAACATGTTGCATTTAAAGTTCATCAAAATATTCATGGGACTATTCAGGAGTGTGTGGGGCCCCCGGTGTCCCCTCTCACACTGTTTTTGTTTCCAGGTTCACATTACAGTGGTTGGAGTTTATGGTCCTGTTTTATTTTTGCCTCCCTCACAGCTCTGGTTGGGCTCTGCATGCTTAGGGCCTCCCCGGGGCCGGTGTTCCTACCTCTAACCTTGTGGGTTTGTGTGGTTTTGTTTAGTGGGAGGTCGTCCAGAGGACTCTGAACGGCTCTCAGCTCTACACCTACTCCGTCTGCAACGTCGGGGAACGCGAGCAAGACAACTGGCTGCGCACCACCTTCATCCAGCGGCGTCCCTCGGCCTCGCGGGTGTTCGTCGAGATCCAGTTCATCGTGCGCGACTGCAACTCCTTCGACGGGGCCTCCCTGACCTGCAAGGAGACCTTCAACCTCTTCACGTCGGAGTCGGACGCAGACGTGGGCACGACCTTCAGGAAGGGTCAGTTTAAGAAAGTGACCACGATAGCTCCCGATGAGATCACCAGCAAGAACGAGCTGCGCATCAACACTGAGACGCGAGTGGTGGAGAACCTGTCGAGAAAAGGCTTCTACTTGGCCTTTCAGGACATAGGAGCGTGCGTCGCACTTCTCTCTGTGAGGGTCTACTACAAAACCTGTCTGGCCACGGTGAAGAGCCTGGCGTTGTTCCCCGAGACCGTGGCCGGGGGTGAGAACCAGGCTCTCCGGGAAGTGAGCGGCGTGTGCGTGGATAACGCCATCAGCGAGGAGCTTCCTCGCATCTACTGCACCGTGGACGGAGACTGGGTGGTGCCAGTCGGGCAGTGCCAGTGCAAACCAGGCTACGAGGAAGTGGACGACGCATGTCAAGGTAAGACTAAAAGTTGGTCTTTCTGCCAACAGACACTTCACAAGTTCCCATGAAAGAGAATGCGTTTCCTAAAGAGACCATTTGGCGCATCCGTCGCCCTTTACCTTAAGTTTAATACCCACTGGTTGTAAAACAAGGCTGTGTGTGAGTCTGCAGATATTTATCATAGGTGTTATTATGATTGTTCAGTGGAATTCTCCCCTTGGCGAATGCAGCTTCTCTGCGATGGAAGGAATGCCGAGGCCGACTCATGCATGTCCCGGCATCCTCCCTGACCTCCAACAGATACCTGTGAAATTAGGAAACGCAAGTTTCAGCCACAAATCTCACATATTCAACTGTGTGGAAAGGTTTGTACAGGCACAACCAGCTTCTGCTATAAAATGCTACTACGCCCTGTGTGTCATCCAAAGCCTCAGTTCAGTCTGTTGATAAATGGGTTTTATTGAGCACATTTTCTCATGTAACTTCTCACTTATGACAATTATTATGTTTTAAAAGCCCCAGCTTCTCCATGGAAGGGAATGCCGAGGCCGACTCATGCATGTCCCCATCCTCCCTGACCTCCAACAGTCAGCCACAAATCTCACATAGGGAAAGCACATTGTATGCCAAAATCAAAGTGTTCTGCGTTACATTTTTTTATGGCATTTTATTTTTATCACTGATTGAGAAACCACATACTAAAGAAGATGACTTAATGGACATGTTCTAACACTTCACCTCTCACTGGACTTGTTCATAAGTTACAGCCTGTTATATCAGGTGATTTCCTGCTCTCTCATTATTGCCCATCCTCTTATCTGGATCAGGGTGTGTTTCTGCTGCTGCATCCAAACATACTGTAACTCAGGCCTTTGACTTTGTAGTTGTGGTCGTAGTAGTGATTTAAGTCCCTGCGAAGAAGAAGCTTTTATTGTTGTGGGGAGGGCTGTCAGGTTGACTGAAAGTGATGAAAGCGGCCAGGGGGGTTCGGGAGGGTGGGGGCTACTGTACTGTGATGGATTAGCATCTTTAAGGCTGGACTGGGGGGAGGAGGGAGGAAGCTCCTGAGCCCCACTGACTTTGTTCATCTGAGGCATCACAGGGAGCTGAGGCCCCCTTCGTGTGATCAAGCACTCCGACGACATACCCCCCCCGACACACACACACACACACACCTTCTACTCCTCTGTTTCACTAATTTGCCGAGGCTTAGTTCTGGGCTGGAGTGTGTGTGACTTTATGTTAACATACAACACACTCAAGCATGTGAGGGCCTGTTGATATCTGCTCCATGACAGAGCACATAAAGACTCCCATCAGCCTCCTCCTCCTCCACTGCCTTTCTTTTGGCATTCACACACACACACACACAACCTGAAACACACTTAGTGTATGAACATCGTGGAACACACACCATGGACTCCAGCTGTAAATCCACATGGAGCCTGGTTTACACTAGATCTGCTCTCCCTCCCTTCTGGCTGGAGACGCGATAAAAGCGATGAAGTTTTCTGTCAATGCATCATTTTTAGCTGCGGGAAAGTGCCAGGAGAGATGATTAAGGAGAGAGGCGGAGGAGGAGAAGAAGGAGGAGGAGGAGGAAGAAGGCAGGAAGGAATGAGAGAAGAGTCATAGAAGAGCGAGAGGCTGTGTTTAGTGGAGGGGTGTGATTTCTCTTTTCTTTTTTCTTTTTTTTTTTTGGAGAACACAGTGAGAGGTGAGGACTGGAATGTAAAAGGTAGGAGAACAATGACGAGCTGTGTTTCCCTGCGAGGCTGCAGGAGCCCACCTCCGCCTCCTCCTCCACCTCCACCTTCCTCACCTCCTCTCCCGCTTGGTTGGTACATTCCTGATCAGTTTGCCGAGGAGGAGCCCTCCCTACATTACTCCAGACCTGAGGAATGCCCAGGGGAGGAAGAGCAGCTCCGGGTCAAGCCCTCACATAAAAATGACTAAACAAAGAAAAAAAAAACCCCTTCAAAAAAAAAAGAAGAAGTACGTAGATGAAGTCAAATGAGAGGTCTGACTTGCAGACATAGATGGACGTGAATCACAGGGTTGCAGTGCGGCCTCCAGACGCACGGCTCAAAGGGCTTTAAATGGCTTCTCATACAGACACACAGTTAATCACTCTCCCCACTTCTTTCCTGTTCGAAGGGGGAAAACCCACAAAACTTCAATTGTGGTGTTTTTTTTCTTACCCGGGTTAAAAGTTTCCATGTTCACTGATGTGATCACTCAGTTTTAAGGGCCCCTCGGCCCCGCAGGACCTGTTAAAATAGAAATCTGTGACTTTATCTGGTTTTCGTCTGTGTCGCGTCATCACAGTGGCGTTTTCTGGCTTTGACATCACTCGTCTGTCAAACTGTGTTTTTCCCCCTTAAACTGCCCATTGAGGTATCTGTAGGTGGCGTGTGGCGCTACCTCATGCTAACTACAGGGTCCTCCTCCTCCTCCTCCTTCTTCTTCTTCCTCTGGACAAACAAACTTAAAGATAAAACACTTCCTGCTCCGCGGGGACGAGACCTACCGGAGCGTTTAGTGTCTAAAAGCTTTTATAGAGCAGCTGCAAATCATATCAGGGTCTGAGGCCGAGCACAGAACAGGGCTTTGTTTTTTATCTGAGCATAACGGGCCACCATAAAGGTGAATTATTTTGGCTCTATAAAAACACACAAGTATCTGTAAATGACCTCGATCCCTGTTAGACAGATGGAGGGTGGTTTTAGTTTTTATCAGTTACTATATTGTTTGTAATTTATCAGCTCATGAGGCATGAAAACTCTTTTTTATTTTTTAGATTTTGATGAAATGGATAAAATGCATCTTTCAGCCTGAATACTCATCTAATACTAATACTAATCATTGTGCAGAACTTAATTTATATGATTATATTATGTATATTATTACAATTTGGATCCAACCAAACCATCTCAGTGTCAGTGTTGGCTGATAAGAGCTGTTGTTGGTCCACTATAGAAAAATACAGATAGTGCTCAGTTAATTCACATTATGGTTTATAAAGGTTTGCTCTACACTGTACAACACACCTGGACTAACAGGAGCTTGTAAAAAAATAAAAAATAAAAATAGCGCTATTATTCATTACAGTCTCTCAGAGACTAGATGCGTAGTACAGTATGTATAGACAAGTACCTCAAAATTACTCAGAAGTACTGTGCTAGAATGAATGTAATTATGGTAGCCAATAAACAAAGGATGTCAGAAAGTGAGGCTTTTAATTTTCCTCTTGGGAAAACAAACTTTCTTTTTTTAAAATGTGGAGAAAAAAATCTGAACTTTTTTGTAATTAAGTGGTTTAAAAGGTTTTTAACCCCAACAGCAGCAGCAGCGGTGTTTTGTGTTTCCACTTGTGACTCACTGTTGACACTGACACACTTTTCCTCCGTTGCCTATCACGCCCTTCCTTACCCATAATCCTCTGTGGCACAATAGAATGGCATACCGTGTGTCGCCCCACAAAGGAGTGCGGGCTGCCCCGGCTGGTCCTCGGGATTGTGTTCAACCGTCAGGGTCCACACCTTGTCAGCCTCAACAAACAGGCCTTAATCCCACATCAGGTTCCCACAGAGCTGGATGCATGTACACGGAGACTCGATGTGGAGGATCTGGGATGTTTTGGAGAAAATGGTGGAACAACTGTCCACTGAGTTCCAGTAAAGTTATTATTCCTTTCGCCAACGAGGTTCCAGTAAACCGTTCTCCGTCTCACCCCTCCTTCCTCCCGCCCTCCCTCCCTCCCTCCCTCCCTCCCCCTCTCGGCCCGTGTCTCCCCGCTCATCCACAGCTGATGTAACAAACAGTTGGTGACTAAGTTGTAGTTGTGTGACTGTGCGTCGCGGTGAGTGATTTGTATGGGTAGTAATTGACTTGGGTGTGTTTGTGCTTTTCAAGCGAACTAACTACTGGTTTTGCTGCTGCCTCCCCATCCCTGAAGACTCCCTCCGCTCCAGCCTAAATGTTCCGCCTGTTGTCTTTCTGTTTATTTGATACTTTCTTATCTCAACACATAATTCCCATGACCATCTCAAAGCCCTTAATGCAATTTACTCAAGAGACGCTCACTTGTTGCGCAAGATGTCCCAAGTACAACAAACAGACAGACAAACAAAAAGTTCCCCCTTCATGTGTTGTGTTCACGTTGTTGCAGAAATCACAGACCCACTGTTATTTTTGGCTGGAGTTTTTTCTTTCCTTTTTTTGTGCAGGTCATGAATATGACACAGATTAGAGTTTAAACATCCCGTTTCACACGGCCCTGATGGAGCTATTTAGACTGTATACGGTCCTGATAAATACATCTCAGCACTGTCGACTTGGCAAGATAAATACAAGACTGAATGTGAACAATGCAGACAATCAGCCGAGAGATATGGTGGTAAATGTATAAACACAAAGTGTAACGTCTCTGTTTCCCAGATCATTGTCATCTTGAATATAAACTGTTCCTGTGTCTTTGAAACTGCTCGATGTACCTAGTTCACAGACCTTGTGCAATTGCAGCTTATCTGAGTATAGACAGAAATGCACACACCTCGGGATCTCTGGGATTTGATTTAGTTGACTTACAGTGGATTTCACATAATGGAATCATCTCTGTCCTGCCGGATAATCCCCACAATGAAATTTTCAGCTCCACTGAGCTCGCTCGGCTCACGGCCTCTGATGCCTCTGTCTCAAAAATGTACAGAATAAAAACTCAGACTGTACTGTGCATTTAGACGCACAGGCTGGATACAGTCTCTCTGCTTCCTCCTCTGCCCTGCAAAGCCACCGTGATTACTGTGAGCTGGTGGATTCTTCAGATCTCGTGCCAAGGTAACGTCTGCCCAGCAGGCACACACCACTAGTGGGGAGTTGGTTGGATAATGGGGAGAGGGGGGGGTGTGACTCTGAAGACGCTTTCAAGTGGTATCATGCACTGTCTTGCTGCGTCACGTTGTAGAGAACGTTGGCAATTACTGCAGAGAAGATGACAGGAAAAGTTGCAAAGGACTGTCCCCGGTAGCACTTTGACGTGCATCAGAGCTAATCGACTGTTGTGGCTTGATAAGTGTGATTGGTGTGTGGGCTCGATGCTTGTTGATATGTTATTGTTGGATCCACTTCACAATGACGATGACGACCTTCTGTTTACCACATTAACTTGATCGACAGATTCGACTAGATTGCAGTGAGAAAAATATGATGACATCTTTTCATCTTTTTAGACTTGGCACTAAATTAATTTAAAGCTTTTACTGATTCATTATATTTTTTGGCACAGAATCGCACATGTCACGGTCTTTACAGACTGTAAAGCCGAAGCTCAGAGTGAGCTGCTCCAACATTGCTGTCTTGGCAGTGTCTGACTCCGCCCCCAAATTCCCAGCTCATCCAAACACTTAGAGGAAGGTGCCAGGTTGAGCTGAGAGTCAAAGTGCATACATTCACCCACATGTCACTCAGAAGAATCGGAGGAGTCTATGGAGAGTGAGCAGCTAGCGTCAAAGAAATTACATTTTACAACTAGAATGAAACCCTCCTGTTTTTTGTGTCAGCAGAGATGATAATATAATATAAAACTTGAAAGCTCCCCGACTAGCTTCATGGCTAACGTGCTGCTAAAGTTTTCCTGACTGTCCTCGAGTTTGTGCTGGAACCACAAAGTGATGAGTAACAGGGTGGTGGTGGGGGTTGGGGGGGTAGGGGGGGTCACATTTGTGCAGAGCTGTGAGTTTGAACGTATTTAACTGATTTAGATCCTTAGTTTCTGCCATTAGTGAAATAACTGAGGCTCAGCAGTTCTGGCTGTTCAGCGAATGTGTGGTGGAAGTCGGGACATATTTCCTCTCTGTGACATTCCTGAGCCTGGAGTGTGTGCGTGTGCGTGTGTGTGCGTGCGTGCGTGCGTGGTGGTGGTTGGGTTGGAGGGGGTGGGGGGTCCAGAGCAGTGAAGCACATTGTATTGTCCTGCTGGTGTGTGAGGTCAGCACTATCCTTCCACCTCACCCCCCCCCTCTCCCCCAGCACAACATAACACAGCACCCACTCTACTCCACCCCCCCCCTCCTACCCCCCACCCTCACCCCCCCTCTGCTAACAGGACGAGGCCGCAGCGGAAACCGGAGGTCATCTAATCCCCCGGTGACTCTCCGACCCGTTGGCTTAGGGCTTTTCCATTGTGGCCCGGCGCTGGGCCGCCTCGCTCAGCCACTTTCCATTTTGTCCACCATGCCTGATAAGTCGCTAGCGTTTATCGGTGCATTTGGTCGATTTTTTTGGCCCCTCCCTCCCACAAAAACCAGGAAGTGGATCCTCGGCCCTCTGTGTTTGTGCGACCTGTTGGCTCAGTGTGGTGTAGTAAAGCAGTGTTGTATTTGCCACCCGGTCGTCTGGGTCTGAGCAGCGTCAGGAGGAAACGTGGCCAAACGGCAGCGGCTGTGACCTTCACACTCATTCACATTTGGTTCCTCCACCTCTCAACCCCCCCTTGGTGTTATGCCCCCCCAATGTCTTTTGGTTGTTGTGCAGGACGAAGCCTTGTGTCTAGTTTTTTCATGTGTTGCAGAGTCCAGTCGTAACACCCAGTGTAAGAGATAGTTAGTGGACAGAGAGTGAGAGGTGCTGGTTGTGTATGTGTGTGTTGGGGGGGCAGGGGGGGGTGAGGGAATTTATTGTGTTTGTTAACAGCCCCAGATGAAAGCCAGAGTGCAATTGTAAAACAGATGTAATGCCCTTACAGCTGCTGCAGCGCTCAGCTAATCCTCCTGACTAATGTCCCCCCCCCCACCCCTCCCCTCCCACATGCACACACTTTCATCAGCCCCTACACCTTTACTGCCCACTGCTCCTCCCCTCCTTTACCTCGGTGACCCCTGGTTCATGTTACCTCCTCACCTCCCCCATCAGAGACCCCCATTGTTCCACAGACCTCCGTTCCCCAAAATGCTAATGACATGTTGTCACCGTGCATACAAACAAAATGACATGACATATTGCAATTATGGGTCGGACCAACTCAGGAATGAAAGAGAGGGGGTTGGAGGTTGCAGGGTGGGGTCGGGGGTGGAGGGGGTGGGGGGGAGGCAGGAGACAAAGAAAGGACTCAGTTGCCTCCAGATGTTTGTGGAGCTTCTCTGATAAAGATCAAGACTTTGTATTTATTTCTTAAAGATTTATTTTTCCAAGATGTTTTTTTGTCCTCTGGCCATACTTCTGTATTTAACCTCCTTCCTCATGAGACGAGCCACAGGCTGCTGCTGCTGCTGCTGCAACTCTTCCTCCTCCTCCTCCTCCTCCTCCTCTTCCTCCTCCTCCTCCTCCTCCTCCTCTTCCTCCTCCTCCTCCTCCTCCTCCTCCTCCTCCTCCTCCTCCTCCTCCTCCTCCTCCTCCTCCTCCTCCTCCTCCTCTTCCTCCTCCTCCTCCTCCTCCTCACTGCGAGCATGTGTTTGTTTTACTTGGCCACTGACTCCCTGTAAGCCATGCACAGTTTAACTCACAACTGCCCTGAGGCAGACATGACCTCTCAGTCTTTAAGGAACCCAGCGCCGGACTCAATTTGCCCCCCCCTACACACCCACCACTCACCTCCTCACCCCCTCACCCCTTCCCTCCACGTCCTGAGGCTGATTTCTGCTGTCAAGCCACCATGTTCCCCATTCATCCATCTATCCCGCCGTACATTCATCACTGTCGCCATCTCATCCATCTTAACTAACTCCGGCCGACAAAACCCAGGGTGGTGGTGGTCGGGGAGGTGGCCCCCCTCGGGCACTTGAGCCAGCCATTCAGGGGGGCTCCCCGAATGTAACAGGCCTGTGCACCCACTCTCAATAAACAAACACAGAGCCACTCAAGGTGCACCAGGGCCTCTCACATGACAAACAGGAGGGAAAAAGTGGTTGCTCGAAGTTTGTCAGATGTTTCAACTTAGAAGAGGCTGAGAGACGTTTGTTTATGAGAGGGAAAGCATTCATCGCTGGACCCCTCCACACCCCCCCTTCCCATCCACCCTCCCTTTTAGTGCTGCGTTCATGTTGGGTCAACACGTTTTGGCTTCCTCTGCAGTTATTATTCTGTCTCAGGACTCAGGTCGTCTCAGCGCTGCCTCTTCTCCTGGTCACGCTCCCCCCTGCGTTTCCCTGCTTTGATTGGCTGCTCGAGGAAGGAAGGCTGCGTCAGCCTCGCGCTTCCTGCTTCCTGTTGTGTCCAGCAACAATCCAACAACACCACCAGCCCCCCCGCCCCCCTCCGCCGTCCTCCACCTCCACCGGTCTCCATGGAACCAGGAAGTTTTCCTTTCTCTGGTCTCTGCTTTGTCGAAGAATCCTCTCTTTAAATCCCTCGGCAGCAGAAACTCGTCACATGTCGCACAAACACGAGCCCTTCACATTCACGATGGAGAACCGGAGCCGCTCTGCTGCTACGGGCCTCCCGTTGGGTGGTGTGCACTGGAATGCATCTTGATTATAGAGGCAGCTTTACAGTATAAGGCCATCATCTCCGCAGGCCTGACCACGATGCATTGCAGCCAGCACTGTAGCACCAAAAAGAGGCTAGTCCTGCTCTATTCAGTTGCCATGTGGCATCTCGGCTATTCCCATCTGCAATGCTTCTGTGTGTGTGTGTGTGTGTGTGTGTGTGTGTGTTTTCTCTTTCAGCACTTGAATGGCATGGCATTCTCCCTGCCTGCTGGTCAGTGGTGAATAGCAATGTTAATGGGTTAGCTGGGAGCCTTTTTAGTGAGGACTGGGAGGAGAGAAGGAGGGGAGGAAGGAATTTGGGGATTACGAGGAGGAGAGGTAGGGGTACGAATCAGGGTTTGAGGCAGCAGCTGTTCCCCCCTCTCAATGGAGGAGTTCACCGCCGCCTGTCTCCTTTCTCTCTCCCCTCTTTTCTCCAGCCCTCAGCAGGATACAGTATTCCTGTCTTTCTTTCTTTCTTTCTTTCTTTTTTCTCGGACCTTCTGTTCCTCCTCTCCTCTCCCGCGTTAATGAGTAGCAGTGGTTGTTAGCGCAACAGCTGTGGCCGAGAGGAGACGTTCTCTAGAGCAACACGTGAACCTATTAGACAAACTTACAGATTCCTCTCGTGCTGAGTTTGTTTCTTTCCGTCATTGTCGTCACACTCTTCACTTAATACACACTGAAACTGAATGAGACCAAACCACAAAGACCAGAAAGAGGGGGAAAAAAAGTGAACTTCATGGTCAATCGAGTAAATCCCCTTGATATGACTGAAATGGAGTGGGAGACGTGCACGCTTTCTGCCTTGTGTGTGTGTGTATGTGTGTGTGTGGTCACTTTCAGCTTCCAACATGAACTTCATTCAGCGAGAAGCAGCCGCAGAGTGAGACATGATCTTTGAGTGGCCCTGATTTTATCTCTCAGCAGGAATCTCACATTAGAACTGGTGTTTGCTTTTTGACTTAATGCCTCTGGTCACTTCATGCTTCACGTCCTCCGTTTTGATCTTCACATCTTCACTTGACATTCTTTCTCTTTCTTGTCTTCGTCCTTTGGCCTCATTGGTGTCGTCGACATCGTATGACACCTGTTAGGAGCTATTTAAGTAACGTGAACAAATGACTGGGTTGGACCTCATCTACAGAGTCGGTTTATTTGCTATTTGTGGTGGGACAACATTGGAAAGTGCTTAACATGAAGACAAAAGACATAGAGTATAGGCAATAATACCATATGAAAACACCATTAAAAAGAACAATATAAATACAAAATGCACAATTTACAGTTGATCATGCATGACACAAACGGTAAAGATATTTAAGTGCGTATTCAATATTTAATCAGAGGGAACAAAACTCTTGGCGTACCACGCGGTGAAGCAATTCACAGGGGGTCTGTGGGAAGAAGAACAAGAGGGTCGTTTACAATATTTAAGACCTGGGACGGAAGTCTGAAACTGTCAATGTCTTCTACATCCAGTAGATCAGGAGAGATTTATGATCATGTGCAGTAATGTTACCAAACCACACAGTGAGCGCGCGGTTGTGCAGCGATAAAAATGACATACAATCCGACAGTTTGAGGTAAATTCCTTCAATCTGCCCTCAAAGCGGCCTTACGTCTCGGTGGAGCAGATTCAATAAGGTGCTGGAAACATTCCTCAGAGGTTTTTGGCCCATATTACCATGAGAGCATCACACAGCTGCTGCAGATTCATCTGCTGCACATTCATGACGTGAATCTCTCGTTTCACCGAAGATCACAGCTCTGTTTTACTGAGATGTGGCGACTGTGAAGGAGTCCGGTGAACTCATTGTCTTGTTCAAGAAACCAGTTTGAGATGATCTGAGCTTTGTGACATGGTTCATTGTTCTGCTAGAAGTGGTAGACTGTGGTCATAGGGACAATCAGCAACAAGTACTCAGCGAAGCTGTGGTGTTTAAATGATGCTCATGCTGGTGCTAAAGGGTCCGAAACTAGCAGCCTAACCAAGGCCATGCTTTCATGGTGTTTAGTAGGGATGCACGATATATCGGTATTAATATCGGTATCGGCCGATGTTCGTCATTTTTTAACATTTCGGTTTCGGTATCGGATGAGTAAAATTGGGCCGATATGCACAACAGATGTATATCTGTCTAGTAGTTGTTTCGGGAGAGGGAGAAGGAGGGGGAGGGGGATTTGGCCATGTGTAACCTGTAACCTTGTTATTTGGTAATACATTCTGAAAATAAAGGAAGACATTCAAAAATTCAGTTTGCATGATTTTCAGTCTGTACAAAAATGTATCATCTCAGAAACTTAAAAAAAAACAAACACACATATCGACATTGGTAAATATTGATTGTCAGCCATAACAGAAAAATTCATATCGGATATCGGTATCGGCCAAAATTTTCATATCGGTGCATCCCTAGTGTTTAGGCTAAACCCTGACCATCCAATGTCACAGCAGAAATCAGGACTCGTTTTTCCCCTTTTCTGTTGTCCTGTGTTGCTGGTGTGGATCATCTGCTTCAAGTTTCCACATGTCATGGGTCAGAGATGCTCTTCTGCACGTTGTAACAAGTGGTTGTTTGAGTTACTGTTGCCTTAGTTTCTCTCTGCTCCAACCGGTCTGACTGTTCTCCTCTGACCTCTGGCACCAACATGTGTGTGTGTCTAAATTGACTCTGAAGAGGGACATGAACAGGTGACAGGCAGTGGACATAATCCCCTCCTCTGATGTCAGATTTGCCCGTGTGTCCGCTGCTGTGCTTTGCATACATGTATGTGTATTTTGTGCATACATGTGGGTGTGGGTGCATGTGTGCAGTGCATACATTAGAGAGCGTGTGTGTGTGAATGTGTGATGGTGTGAGGACATGAGCAGCAGCAGCAGCCGTTGGAATGCATGAGTTAAAGAGGGTCGGGGGGGAGACGTCTCATGTCTCATGTTCACTCTCCCTTATGGCGCGCTCTCTCACAAATTTCACACTGTATTAAGTTCATATTTCACCATCGCTACACACAGCTGGATCCTCTACCTGCATTTGTTTTTTTCGGCTCCGAGTTGAACGTGTGAAATTAGGTGTCATCTTATCTCGGCGATACAGTTTCAAGAGGCTGCAAAAGAAATAACAGAAAGGAGCGACGAGTGCAAGCGGATGCGCTGCACAAAGACGCTCGGCTTCGAAATCTCTGTGCTTTTCTTGCCTTTTTATTTCTCGCGTCTCGCAGCATTGAACGCTGACTTACTGTTGTGGAATGTGGGATGACTGGTTGTGTTTGTTGAGAGAGCCAGCAAGTTGAGACAGTAGGACAGCGACAGCACGGGGGGGATGTTGTTGAAAAAGTAAAAAGTAGGAGTGCTGGCCAGGCAGGGAGCATGAGCTTTTGTTTCAGGGCTTGGCCTTATGTGAGAAACATCTTCGCTTCGCTTGCTTCAGTGAGGACAATCAACACTGTGCAGAACATCAGCTCCCCATATCCCTATCACTGGTCCAGATCTGACCTTCGGCCTTGACGTAATAACATGTCCACTCACCCTTGCGGCCTTGCACGCAAAGGTGAAAAGTTCAGAGCGTCGCTGATCTCGGAGAGACCTGAGCGATGCGGAGGAACTGGCTACATCTTAAACGACTTTGCCTGAAGTCACTGTCGTCCCTGTTCACCCGCTCATGCAAATGTGTCTCTGTGTTTGCAGAATGTCAGCCCGGCTTCTTCAAAGCTGCCGCATCCGGTGACAAGTGTGCACCGTGCCCTGACAACACCCAGATGCTTGACTCCGGAAGTTTGGTTTGCCCCTGCAAGGACGGCTTCTACAGGGCCCCAACCGACCCCGCAACTGGACGCTGTTCAGGTAATCGAGGAGAAGGCAACAAATAACAGTTGTTGATGTCACACCTGAGTTTGTTCCTGTTAAAATCTCAGTGTGTTGTATTTGATTCCAGCATTGATTACTGACTCTACAACTGCAAATGTGGGAGAGGCTCATTTTGAAATTAATGCATGGTGAAGCATTTCGATTGTAAAACTGTTATTATAATTCAACTGCCAGTTGAGTTTAAACCCCTTTTTATGAATAATCGGTTTTGTGTGAGGACCTGAGAATTCACTTTTGATGCCAATTTTTTGACGATCTTTAAGACTCTATCATATGAATAATTTACTTCCTATTTCTAATGACCTGGGCCCGACAGGTGTTAAGCTAATTTCTCACCTGTAAGAACAGAAGCATTGCCATTTTAATTTAGTTTATCATTTACCTACATCTAAACTATTTCTAAATTTGTTAGATATGTAGTAATCTCTTTTGCCAGTTGGTGCCATTCCTGAATTTTTACTTTCCACCGAGAAATGGTGATAGCTGGTTTTAACTGTTCCTCTGTGATGGATAGATAGCCTACCCGCAGTTTAAAAATGTTTTGAAGGGGCCAAGATACCTGCTGTGAACTGTAAGGATGATAGGGGATTTACGTTTTATTCATGTGTAAACAAAACAATTAGAATTCACTTTGTTCTCATCCCAAAAACATCACTAAGCAACGTGAAGAGCTGTAGTATTGAAACTATTATCATATCAGATCATGTGTCCGTCTATACGGCGCCGACCTTGGAGATACAGAACTTTCCTTAATCACGACCATCATCTAATGTCCTAATCTGTGCTCTGTGTCCCTCAGGCCTCCCCTCTGCCCCACGGGACCTCGTGGCCACCACCACTCAGCTCTCTGCAGGAAAACTCCTCCTCTCTTGGAGCCCGCCCGAAGACACCGGAGGTCGTGCTGACATCACCTACAGCGTCGAGTGCCAGCGCTGCGATGGGAACGTGTGCCAGCCCTGTGGAGAGAAAATCCGCTACGACCCGTCCAGTGCGGGTCTGACCGACACCAAGGTGACGCTGAGCGAGCTGGACGCTCACCTCAACTACACCTTCACTGTGGAGGCTCACAGCGGTGTGTCAGTGTTCGCCAGTCAGGCGGCGCCGCGGGCTGCCAGACCGCCATCCACCAGCGCTCTGACTACGTCTCTGCACTACACAGGTGAGCTGAGCTGATACGAGGCAGGCGGCGCGATGCTATCTGTGGTGCAGTAATGAGAGATGGTATCAGGTGGCAGTGGCTCTGCAAGTCGAATCTTGCCGCTCACATTAGAGATACTGACGTGTTCACTCCCTCTGTCCTCAGACCCCCCCAAGATTACCGCCATGCGACTGGTTGATCGGACCTCCACCAGCTTGTCTCTTTCCTGGGATGTCTCCCCCCGACCACGGGCCCAACACCGGCCAACCCGCTACGAGCTGATCTACCGCAAGAAGGTATGTCCCTCTTCTTTACCTCACTGTAAGTTGTCACATTCAGCACCCTGCATGTTTTTAAGGCATTCCCAAAACTTCAATGTGTCTCCCAGGATGACAACCTGGACGTGACGACCTACATCGTTCTCAAACTGGAGAAGAACTCGGTGCAGATCAATGATCTGGCTCCCGGCACAGCCTACCTGTTCAGGGTGCAGGCCCTCGGCAGCGACGGCAGCCCTGGCGGCTCCAGCGTGGAGGAACAGTACGAGACCTCTTCTTCTGAAGGTACGGAGCAAAACCCACCATAGAAGAAGAAAGTTTCTCCTTGCAGGGGAGGGGATCTCTCTGATGTGTTGCCTCTGCTGTTTCCAGGGCGCCTCATTCAAAGCAACACAGTACCCATCCTCGCTGTAGCGGTTGGAGGAGTGGCCGTGTTGTTCATAGTCCTCATGGTCCTGTTTCTACGCAGACGGTCAGTAACTGCCCCCCCTTCCCTCCCTCCTGTCCTGTTAATCAGTTATAATACACCCTCCTTCACCAGCTTCCTCTCTCATTCTTCTGCCCTTCCTTTGTGGGGCCTCCACATGGCCTTTGCATTCACTCTGTCCTCACCTCTCTCTTTCTCTCTTCCTTTAGCCATCTCTCTCTTTCTCTTTATCTGGATCTGTGTCCCAGCACTCACGGGGGAAAGAACTTGCGTTGAATGCGCCTCGTCATTGCTCAATGGTTATATTCTACTGAGTGTTGGGGCCTTTGAAAGGAAATTGGTCCAGAGTGGTACATTGTTGGTGATAAGAGGCGCTTAGTTCTTTCTGTACCAGGCTGCGGGCACTTTGTAAAGGTGACCTGGGCCTGTACCGCTGTCGACCGCAGCTCGTCTGTCCACCTCCCTCCCTCCCGCCGGCTTGTCTGTCTTTCAGTCTTTAAATCAGCTTGGCAAACACAGTCTATCGCCAGGCTTTATCAAAGGGCCGCTTCTCTCTGAATAGACGCATTGCACCAGTGTCGGGGCCCTTTTGAAAGCCTTAGAACGACTAAGAAAATGGTTACAAAGGTTGCTATGTGCTATTGATATTAATGCAGGCAGATGATTTAGAGGAATAAAAGTGGAATAAAATGTTTGTTTGTTTTTCAGGAAAAGAAACTCTCACACCAGACAAGGACCAGAGGACACATACTTCTCCAGCCCAGGTAGGAAAACATGTCTCACATCTGTCTCTTTTGATTCACTTTATTTATTTGTTAACGCTCTACTAGAGATGAAACGGTTTCAGTAAAATCACTGTTTGCAGTTTTAAACTGTGGTTGATTTCTGTGGTAGCTGCAACTAGCATTAAAATAAATAAAACAATCTCACAGACGCACTCACAGAAAGTTCCAAGGCACAAGACATTCATGACTGTCTCTGGCTAAGATTAACTTTGATTTGCTCAGTTTCTTCACTTTTTCTTCCACTGAAGTTGGCATGCTATCATGCTAACTGGCTAGCCGCCCCAGACCAGCAGCTGCCTGAGAGTATTGTCACGTTCACTGTGGAGTCTGGACCTCGTGTATTGTAAATGCAGTGGTTCTAATATGCTCCATGTGGTCCTGATAATAAACCACAGACTTACACAGAGCCTCTTCCAATGCAAACAAAAAGTGCTGTTAATTGTTTAATTGTGGTTCATTTTTTTCAGCACATTTTTACAACACCACAATCAGATTTATGTGGAATTTTGGTCACGAAAATGTGACACAAAATGTTTATATTGTTTAATTTCTGCACGCAACAATCTTGTTTTTGTTTTCCTCACAGAGCAACTGAAGCCTCTGAAGACATATGTTGACCCCCACACATACGAGGACCCCAATGTAGCCGTCCTGAAGTTTGCCACTGAAATCCACCCAAGCCACATAACCAAACAGAAAGTCATTGGAGCTGGTGAGTGACGACGCTGCTGAGGGGCTTAACGCCGAGATGTTGAAAGATTTCTCCAATCCCCGAGTTCTTCTGTTTATATTGAGCCTTTTCCACAGCTTAAGGAGCTGACTGACAGCGGTTACTTCAGCGAGATTAACATCTATCTGGAGTTCTCACACGACAAGTTGAGACATTTTTGTTGTGTGGCAACTCCTGGCGGCGTTGATCCATGTGTTTTGGCACAAGTTGACATGAATAATTACACAAAACAAAGTGTTGCAGAATCTGTGTTTTGGCCAGATATCACAGCAGCTTCCTGGGCCCTGCCCAGATCTTTCATACACGATACGTCTATCCGAGCGCGGCCACCTTTGCCCTTTGAACCTACGGTCTTTTTTCAGCATTCACCTCCTCGCCTATTCCCATGACCGTGCCTCCCCCCACACACACTCCCCTTCCTCCTTTCTCCCCATGTGACAGCTGATTCCCATGCTCTCACACCACAGGCCGTCCACCAACTATACAGCACAGGCTCTGTCTCTCAACACGCAGCGTCAACACACCTCTGTGAGACAGCCTCAGGCAAAACCTCCCTGTTCTCACTCAGCTGTACAGCAAACGCCCGCAGCTGGAAACCTGAGACGACAAATCAAACACATTCACCTCAGATCCCTTTTCGTAAATCACTCATCCCATTCATGACTTCAAAAAAAAAACAACAAAAAAACAAAATTGTTGTTGTTCTCCTGCAGGGGAGTTTGGCGAGGTGTACCGGGGCATTCTGAGGGTGCCGGGTAGGAAAGAGGTGGCAGTTGCCATCAAGACGCTGAAGCCGGGCTACACGGAGAAGCAGAGACAGGATTTTCTGAGCGAAGCCTCCATCATGGGCCAGTTTTCTCACCAGAATATCATTCGTCTGGAGGGGGTGGTCACCAAATGTAAGGATTTCTGTGAGTTTTGCTGCTTTTTTTCTCCACCTTTTTACATAATTTTTACACCTTCTTTTGGTCAAGTTTGAGTTGGTATTGAGTTATTTTTGTGTGTTTGCAGTTAAACATGCCATGATCGTGACCGAGTACATGGAGAACGGAGCACTAGACAGGTACCTGAGGGTAAGTCCACCACAGATGGTCTCCTTCTGGATCGTGATCTTTTTGGTTTTATTACGAAGCTTTAATCTTTGAAAAAAGGAGGATCCTGCACTCCTCCTCTCGCTTAGCACCACAGTTTATTAGATAACTGACGTTTCAGTCACAAAAGGAGGAGGAGTATGATACCTTGATGAAAGTCTCAGTGACACTCACTCACGTAAGACACGTTTTCTCATGTCAGGACCACGATGGTGAGTTTTCCTCCTTCCAGCTGGTGGGCATGCTCCGCGGCATCGCTGCAGGCATGAAGTACCTCTCTGACATGAGTTACGTCCACCGTGATCTGGCCGCTCGCAACATCCTCGTCAACAACACCCTGGAGTGTAAAGTGTCGGACTTCGGCCTGTCCCGGGTGCTGGAGGACGACCCCGAGGGGACATACACCACAAGTGTGAGTAGATGTGAAACTTAGCACAGTGTCAATGAGTTTTTTCGAGTTGTCTTTCTGTTTCTAACTTGAAGCATTTCTCTCAAACAGGGAGGAAAGATCCCAATCCGCTGGACGGCTCCAGAGGCAATAGCTTACAGAAAGTTCACCTCAGCCAGTGACGTGTGGAGCTTTGGTATCGTCATGTGGGAGGTGATGGCGTTTGGCGAGAGGCCTTACTGGGACATGAGCAACCACGAGGTGAGTCTGAGCTTTAACATTGAGATCGGCGTGTGGGAGAGTTTTTGTAAGACTCTAATCTAATTGGCCGCCCGACGAACCACCCACAGGTGATGAAGGCCATCAATGAGGCGTTCAGGTTGCCGGCTCCCATGGACTGCCCCTCGGCTGTGTACCAGCTGATGCTGCAGTGCTGGCTGCAGGATCGCTCCAAGAGGCCACGCTTCGGAGACATCGTCAGCCTGTTGGACAAACTGCTGCGGAGCCCTGAGTCCCTGAAGACCATTGCAGACTTCGACCCACGGTAAGAAGCATCTACCAACCAGATTAAAGCGTTTGGTTTGTGTCACTGCCACCATCTGCGTTCCAGAGATCACAACATTTCAAATATGCTTGATATACATTCAGGTTTCATTTCTGCTTCTGTCCTCTGTTGAAATGTCTTTTCTTTTTATAAAACCCCTTAATAAGCAATTGCAGACACGTGAAAGGAAATTTTCTCCTGTAAACAAAAAAAAGAAGCAGCAGTGGGTTTAATTAACTTTATAATAAGAAATAATTTAGCTAACTTCAGTCAGACTGAGGTCACAGATTTCACTGTTGTTTTTGAAACATGAGTCTAGACGGCCTAAAGACTGGACTTTGAGCAAAAAAACAGAATGAAATCAGACAGTGTTGTGATTCACCACACAAACGAGTCATCAAATTAAAGTTCAGCAGATATATTTGTGCCTGTACATCCATACATCTATAAAGAGGATAAAGAGTCAGGCTTCATGTGAGTGAGTCTACATTCACCAGTTGCACAAAGCAAAGTGGACAGTGGTGCAGTGACTCGGCGCCATTTGCCTTCAGGAGAAACTGAATTGACTCAAATTCAACTTCATGTAAACTGACAGACTGTGATCCCTGTTTTCCTGTCTCTGTCTGGGTGCTACTGCTCGGGGCATGTGTCAGTGATTGTTACTATGGAAACATGGCATCAGGCCTAGGGGTGAGGTGTCCAATATTTTAAGCTTAAAATGAGTCAGTTGTTCTTTTTGTGAAATGCTTTGACTCACATCAAACTGATCTGAGTAAGGCAAACCAAACAAACAGACAGATCAGACAAATCTGAAACCTGGTCTGGTTTTTATTTGACATGAGACTCGATTCTTTGTATCCAGTGACTCCAAACCGATCCTGAACAGCTCTCGACTTACTTGAGAAACTTGAACAATCTCTGAGATTATACATCAATTAAGCCTAATACATTGAAGCAGCTTTTCTGCCTAATCAAAGTTTTTTTTTTATTGGACTTGTCTGGACTGGCCTGAGATCTGACCTGGACTTTCATTGACAGACTTGAGGCCCGACCTAAATTTGATTTACAGACTTGAGACCTGACCTGGTTTTGAACAGACCTGAGAGCAGCTCTGGTTGGGGGAGTGCAGGGTGTAGTCTATCTGGGGGAGCTTTGTAAAGGTCTCCTTAAACCATTAAAAGCACATAATGACACCTTGGCTGCCAAGCTAATGAAAGAAATGTGTGTGCTGTCCTGCAGGAACACTAAAGCTCCTTTGTATGGCAGTGTATGCATGAATGCATATTTCTCCTTTTGTGAAGCAGCATTAAAGCCAGAACCTGTGAGAAAGGACAAAAGGCAGCAGAGCTCACATCTTAATCGGTTCTTGCCCCGACTGCTCCGACTGGTTTTTATCACCATCTTGTTTCCTGCGTCGTAATTACAGTCCTCAGTCATCTGCCTTTGTTGTGGGAAAGCCTGTTGACGATTATCATTTGGGTCTACTTTTCTCTGTTCGTATAGCGTATCCATCCGCCTGCCCAGCACCAGCGGCTCGGACGGCTCCCCCTTCAGGTCGGTCTCCGAGTGGCTCGAGTCCATCAAGATGAGCCAGTACAGCGAGAACTTCGCCTGCGCTGGAATCATCACCATGGACCAGGTCCTGCAGATGAAGAACGAGTGAGTAGATCTATTTACCTCAGGAGCGTGTGAAGTGTGGAGGAACCCAAGCCTGTGAATTAATGCTTGACTCAAAACCAACATATTTAAGTGTCTCCCCCCCCCCAAGCATTGTATTTTATGAACTTCCTCCTCCTCCTTGTTGTCGTTTACATATTTGTTTCCCTAAATATGTTGCTATTTAGCAGCCAGCAGAAGTTTGTGCACGATATAATCTGTAACCTCAGCTACAACTTGAGAAATGTTTGAGATGGAAAAAGTCAGGGAGGGAGGGAGGGAGGAAGAAGGAGTGGGCTCATTTGTGGTAGCCTGGTGGTGGTGGCTTGTGGTCGCCACAGTCCTTATTCTTCTTTCCTCTCCATTCTTTCTCTCATCCCACCCTACACACACACACACACACACACACACTTTAGCTTGAGCCCTGAAAACCACCAGTTCTGCCTGTTAAGCCCGTTGGCTGCTTCTTCCACATTACAGGAGGAAGAGGGAGGAAGAGGAGAAGAACTAGAGGAGATTAAGTGGCTGATGTAGATGGATGAAAGCTGAAGTCATGTGGTCGGCACGTTTGTACTTCTAGAAAGATTGAGGAGGTGTGCGTCCATCCCAGCCTGAGCTTGTCACAGGAGATTTTAGGACAATTTAATCTGGATTTTGGAGACAAGCGGCTCAGAGAAGCCAGTGACAGACGGTCATTTTGGGCCAATGAGCGTCAGAGCTGTCTCTCTTCCTCTTTCTTGCCCCCATCCCCATATCATGAGGTCGACAGTAAAACAGACGATGAACCCTTTTGAAGTGCTCGTCGTCTTGGATGGTGTGATTTCATGGCCTCATGTTTCCATCTGGTAGCACTCTGGGAAAACCAGCAGTTATTTACAGCCCACCCTCTGCTTGCCAGACAAGTGATTCATGGTCAACAGGGAGAATCCTCGTTAAGTAATTAAGGCTGTAATTAAAGCTGCTTTGACTCAGGGGCTGCTGCAGCTTCTGCAGGTTTGCATGGTGTGCAACCCTCCTCCACCCCTCTCCAGTATTATACTTTTAATGGTGAGGATAAATTGAGACCTTGGCAGACGCCTCACCGGGCTGAGCCGGTCCAGAGATCTGTTTGGCGACTGGCGTTTCATCTAACTGGATGAGTCCTGATTACTTCAAGAGCCGGAGACGCAGGAAGGACGTGCGTGAAAAGTGTTGGAATGCGTCCAAAGTGTAAAGCTCCTCTTATACGTGTCTCATGTAAACATGTCTCTCTCTTCCAGGGACATTAAGAACATCGGGGTGAGGCTCCCTGGCCATTTGAAAAGAATCGCCTACAGCATCTTGGGTTTGAAGGACCAGACGAGTACTCTGAGTGTGTTTGCTGTGTGACCCCCACGACGACGATCGTGGAGGGGATTAAAATCGGGCACTGAAGCGGGCTGCCCTTTGAACTCTGAACTGAGCTGGAGCGACACTGCAGGGACGCCGCTTGATCGGCAGAACCGAGAGGAACGTCTCGCCATCCTCTGGGGCCAATCAGACTGACTTACTGTACATTTGGGTTTTTTTTTTAGTTCTTCATCTTATCCACAAGGGAATGGAATAAATATACAATAATAGATGTATCAGTTAGACTCTGTATATTTAGATATCTATTTTTATTACTCACGTCTTCTGTACAGATTCAATTCTTCACTGCATTTATTTTGATTTTTTTTTCTGAATTTAACATTCCGGCGTCATAAACATCAACAAACGAGCCCGTTCGTCCTGGGAAAAGCTTCAGCGGCGTAACTGCATCCTAAGTCATACAAACAGGGGATAGGAAAGAGGGACTGAGCCCTTTTTGTGGTTGGTGCTGATGTCAGGCCGTCTCCCTTTAATTGGCACTTTTGTCCAGTTCCTGTCAAAGCAGCGAGGACAGAGTGTCGAGACGGGGCTGAGAACAGAGCTTGAGCTGGCCCACGGTGTTGCTCAGGTGTGTGAACGCAGACTGACCTGGTGTTACTCTCGGCTGAGATTAAGCTATAATCATATATGTGGTGTCAGAACATATGAGGTACTCTTTGTGTAAAGACTTTTTTTTTTTCTCTATTTGTGTTTGTGCGATAACCAAAAATATTGAGGATTTTTATATAATGTAGCACTTGGATCAAGATTCATGTGATCTTGGTTTTTCTCTCACAAAGTCAACTGAACTCAAACAAATGGTATCACACAGTCAGAAATCACTTAAAAGCCAATTACATCACTTTCACAGTGCAGTTCATCTTGTTTGTAGCGTGCCGGTAATGAAGTACGTCAGAGGATCAGGGATGACAGTGAGGAGGAAATTTAAAAAAAAGTGAAATATCAAGACAAAAGTCAAAATATTAGGGAAATAAAAAAAAAATCATATTTTCCTTTGCAATACAGAACTAAAAATGAGAACTTTATTCTCATAATATTTTTGAATGTCTTCCTGTAGAATTACAACTTTCTCCACGAATCAATTCAATACAACTGGAAACAAACAATTTCTGATTCAGAAATATTCTGACTTTAGTCTCGACATTTCAGATTTTTTGCCATCACTGTTTCTCTAATACTCTGTCGTAATGAACAGGGAGATGGTAAATTAATGTTATACATATGCCCTTCCTCCAAAAAAATAAATAAATAAAAAAGTTTTCATGATGATGGTTTTTGTTGTGGTTGAAATGATTTCAGACTTCATAATAGTTTGGTTTTATGCCTTTTCAACATCTTGTTTCATTTTGTAGAAGCCACACAGAAACCCATCGCTGTCAACGAGATTAAACTGTAAATTGTAATTTTAAAAAAGATCTATATGATACATATATAAAGCTTGTTCTTGACATGTAAAGATATTTTTTGAAAAGTGCCTCTTACCCACTTCTCTTAATTGATGACTGCAAATCATTGTGTTACTGATGTGCACCTTCCTTTACTTGAATTTTTACTGTGTTTTCAAAATGTAACTCTGATTGGATTGTAGCTGATAGCTCCATCTTTGGAAAAGGGATTTTGTTTTTTGTTTTTACTCTGGTTTACTTTATGATTTCACTGTGTTGCCATATTAAGAAACGGATTATTTGCTTTAAGTTTAACATCACATCTCTACTTCTCTGCCTTTCCAAACATGTTAAGATTTCCTTAATCAAAGAGCAAATGCCTTCCCTTTTGCCTGTTGTTTTATACTGTATTTAATAGTCTATTTATTTTTTACTTTAATTTATTTATCCTGATAAACACTGAGCTGGGATTATAAACCTGAAGGTTGCTCTTCTCATTCTTGATAATGAAAAAAAAAAAGCTCTAATGTCCTTCTCTTATTCCTGAATTATTCAAACCTGAGATTGTCTTCATTTGCATTTGTGGAGCAATAAAGTCTTAAATTAATGTTTCTTTGTTTTTTGCTGAGTCTGTTTGTGTGATTGACAGTGAACACAGCACAGGAATGTTTCTGTTTGTTTTAGATGGTGCCAGGATGTTTATATTTCCACCTGGAAATCCTCATAATGCTGCTGGATGCTTTAATCCCACAGTAGGAACCTGTAATACACAGACACACACAAACACACACACACAGAGTATAGCACTGTCAGCATCTGCAGTAGTTATTATATACAGTACTTATTAGATTAATATTCCCAAATTAACTCAGATATTAAATTACGACATAAAAGTAAACTTGAAAATGTCCGACTCAGCTCTGACGTTTTTATTTATTAAACAAAATGACACACTCTGATCTTTTTCCTTGGGAAATAACCACCAGCGTCACATCAGACGTTCTTCTCCCATGAACCCATTAAGTCAATAAGTCAATTTTTTATTTATAAATCGCTAATCCACAACAGAACTTCTGCATCTCGAGGCAATTTTTAAATAGAGTAAGTCCAGGCCTTCTCTTCATTACAGTATTTACAGAAACCCAGTGATTCCCATCAAGAGCAGCTCTTGGCTACAGTGGCAGGAAAAAGGGGTCTCTTCCATATGAGTCCTACTGGGATTCACATGGCCACCTGGTTGCATTTAATTAAGATTGGATGACGCACCCTTACTGTAACAAGTTTAGAAATTGTTTTCTTGTGGTTTCTCCGTATCTTTTGGACTCTGACCCTGAAGACAATCTTGTCTGAAACCGGTCAGTGTTTGTTCAGTGACTTGCCTTGTTTAGAAAAAGGCTTATAACAAATAATCAAGTATTTTTCTCCTGCTCCCTCCAAGTGCCTCATTTAAGTGGCAGAAACCTTGAGACGGGCATAGAAACTTTAATACTTTTCATTAGTCAGACCCGTTATGGCCTCATAAACAGTATACGCTCTCCAGCAAGATCATAAGAGTAAGTGGTTGAACATGAGCCACTGAGTTACACTTCAGTATTGCATGGTAAACACACATTCAGAACCATCCACTTCTCATCTTTACCCCTTTACCTGTCCCTGGCAACAGATTGGCAAATGTTGTAGCCAAGTGAAAATGTAAGATGTAACATAATGCAAACAACTCTTTTAAAAAACTTTTTGAAGAGGAATGGGGTAAGAGAATGTAACATGAAATGGTTGTTTACTGTAGGCCTATGTGTCTCTTTGGATGCTTGTGCAGCCATGTACCTGATGTATTCTGGGAAATTTGGGACCCAAGTGAAAAAACCTGTGACAAATAGTCATCGTGCACAATAAAGGAGCCTGGAAGTAAGGCTTCACTGTTGAAATGGAAGTCAGACTTCGTTCATATCATAATTCAGACTTCTCATACCTCATACCTGACGTAGCTAGGCTATGTGTTTCTATTGTTTTCCTGTTGAACATAAAAGGAAGTCAATCAGACAGGTTGTACACACATCCACAAGGGTCACAGATCATCTCACATACCTGACGTTCTTCCTTTTACAATGAGGGATTATTACCAACGATCACACAAAGGGCCTCAGATAATCACTGGCTTCCCCACAATCACATCCTGTAGCTTTGTGTTTGTAATCTGAGCATTTACTTGCTGGGTGCAATGCATCACAGTTAGAAATAGAAATAGTTATGATACACTTTAATCACTTTTTTTATTGTCTATTTTATATTGTGTAAAATTAAATGGAGTAGAAAATGATAAATAATAGAACAAAAACGACTCAAATTTTAAATCAACCAGTTTTCTACTATTTGGTCAGAGATTATCCCCAAGGTATTTAAATATAACCACTACAACATATACCGTAATATTTATTTAAAATATTAATAGTTATATGAAAAATATTTACAATACAAATACTGGTAGCCCACTCATCTCTCGGAACTCTTAATACGTACGCGATGCAGCGGGGAACACTTAGCGCCGTGCACATCACGAGAAGAACAGGTGGAGGTGAGTTTGTGTGTCGATGACTATTTTAAAGTTACTTTCTTTTTTAAATTGCACCTAAGAGGGAATTTGCACTTATTTTTAAGAATAAACAGACGAAAAGTCTGGACACTTCAGCTCGCTTTTCAGTGCATTAAGGCTTTAGCTCATTCATTCTGGTAGCCTAATTTGTTTATGGAGTCCGGCGCCTGCCTTTCTAGATGTGCGCGGCTGCTCTACCTTTTACTTGTTTTAGGTCAATGTGCCTCATTCACCTGCTCTTGCATCAAACAGGCATAGGCGACTTTGGCCGCATTAATGTATTTCCAAGATTGATTTTATTATTATTATGTACTATTAATATAAAGAGCTGCTGGAGAAATGAATGCCAGGGGATAACTAGAGTCTATCTGTCTATCCATCCATCTAGGCTGCTCTGGGATTTGAGATCGGAATTCAGTGGGTGTAGAGGGAAAGGAGACACAGGCTTTTTGTCTTTATTTGAAGTTACGTTCAACGCTTTTGCCTTTATTTTAGTCACAGTGCGAGAGAACTATGAATATTTGGGGAAGAAAGATTATATCCAATAAAAGGTCACAAATCAGACTCAAATTCCACCCGTTGACGCAAGACCTGAACCCGTGGTGAACCACTATCAGCACTATCTTATATTTATAATCAGTCTCTCTCAGAGTTCACTCTGTCTGATCCACAATAATTAAAGTCATGAGTTGCCACAGACATTAGCATGAAGACTTCTTATCAGTTCTTCTTCTGCCTCCTTTAATAGTAAAAACACATGGAATCAAAGTAGTTTACGGAAGCGACACTCAGCGTATTGGAAGTGCTCCTCCTCTTCCCTGCAGAGCAGCCAGAGCGACAGAGCCAGGCTCCGACTGATCAGTGGTGGAAATATCATCACTCAGTCAGTCAGTTATTACAGAGCTGGATTCACTCCCCCAAAAATGTGAAGACACTGAGGACTTTTTCTGGCTGATGCCTCACTTGGGTCATAGATACCTTTGGTTTCCGTGTTTTATGGGAAGGCGTGTCACCGTAGCATTGGGTAAATGTCAGCGTTGGCGTGTGGCATCAGTTACCTTCTCTTCTTTCATAACTCACACCTGCCGAGGATGAACAAGTTAAATGAAATTAAACCGTATGAGCCAGAGGAACTCGTCTGAACCAGGTCCCTCGCTTCACCTTGACAGATCCACACAGCCTTATCTGGCTCGCTCTGACCTTGCAGTGGCGAGGAAGTCCCTGGTGCCTTGTGTTTTGAAAAATTATCAGCTTTGGTTGATTGATGCAAGAGACAAAGCCTTAAATGCATTCCTCAGATAAGAGCCCCACACCGGAGGAGGGGGAATGTCAATATTTAGGTATGGAATTAATCTGCAGGTCAACAGAGAAGTTGTAAGAAAAAGCCCAGTGCACACAGAGCATGGGAACTTGGATCTGCCACCAACTCCCTCATGAGTCTTTGTCCTTGACTTCCAGCTGGCTGTGTGTTCTTGCCTCTGTTAAACCAATAGAACGCCTCGAAATAGTCCTGGCTTTGTGTGGCGACTGTAAACTGAGAGAGTCTTCTACTATTTTTCCATCTCTCTGTCCATTTCCCTCGATGTTTCACAGTGTGGTGGAGACTCTGCTCTCCCTCTCTCCCTCTCTCTGCTTTTTCATGGATGGTGGAAAAAGAGGAGCAGAGCCACAGCGTTTTAGCTACTAATTGTACTGTTTGGATTTATGCAAATCCATGTCTGAGTGCGTCCGGAGCGACGGCCGCAGGAGCTGCAGCTTCACGTCGTCGGCTGTAATGTGATTATCTTCGCTCTGTGGGGGTTGAATGTGTGGAAGTTTGTGTCTTGTCATTAGGACTGTAAATGACAGGGATGCATGGAGAGACAGAGAAAGAGCGGGGGGGACGAGGGGGGGGTGAGGCCTAGTGGCGAAGGAGGGGGTGGCTTGAGATGTGAGCTGTACCAGGGCTTTACTGCAGGCCACAATAGCATGTGTGGTGATTGTGTTGAAGGCTTGGCGTCCGAGCCTCCCCCCGCGGACTGTTGTGCGTGGTGGGGGCCGCGGCTTCCAGAGCTCCTACCCTGCTTCTTGTGGCCTGTAAGATGTCTTTGTTCTCAGGGCGAAGGTCAGTTTAAAAAGAAATAAGAAAAACATCATCAAGGCACAGTTCATGTATGACCTCTCCCTATGCACCGCCACCACCGCCGCCGCCGCCCTTCCATTTCTTTTCTTTCTTTTTCTTTCTGTTTTTTTTTTAATGTTCTTCTGGCAGCTCTTGGTGTCATGCGCGGATTTGAAAACCGGCAGCGCTGAGGAATTTACATCCTCGCTAATTTTAGCAACGGGTTCCTGACCAGAAAACACATCCTCCAATTTCTGTCTATATTGGTCTTCCTGCGTCTTTCCGCTGCTCCCTCTCTCAGCAGCTCTTCTCCTCCTCCCTCAGCCTCCTCCTCAGTTTTCCTATTTTCACTACGTTCTCAACTCGGATTTCATGCGTCCTGATCCAAGAGCTCATCTCCAGGTTTAATCCGTGTACAAGCACACTGAGCTGCCGGCTGTAAATGCTGTAATGATTATTTTTAATAAGATGGTGAGGAGCCAATAATTATTACCAGGGCCTTGATGTGTTTGATGTCGGCATGGGAAGACAGGGGGAGAGGGGATGGGATGGGGTGGGGCGGGGGGTGCAGAGCAGAAACACAAGCTGCTGTTGACATGAGTCTCATCTTTCTGTATGTCCTGCACCGTCAGCCTAATTCACTCCATATTCTTGTTAATGACACAGCTGACGTCACTCAGCATGTGAAGATCCACACGGATCCATCTTCACAAGAGGATGTATGACATTTGTCAGCTTCTGTTACCAGGCAGATTTTGAAGCTTCTGCTGTTTTCAAAGAAAAAAAAAGATCAAACTTGGTTTAAAAGAAAACATGTGGCTGATGTTCTCTTAACTCTGAACTAAAGATCTCAGGAGAAAACAGTTTGTTCAGAAGCTTTGGTCCAAAGCCGAGGTGAGACTGAGAATAAGGTCACATGATTCAAATTTCAGTTTTTATCCATTGAAGTTTATACAAAGGATAAGTGTTGGATTTCATTTTCTATAACCTTTAAAATTTGTGAACATACATTGAGACAACAAGACAGAATAATAAACAACAAAATGGTTTCAGATAAGGGAACCCCATGCATTGTAAATAAAGATGGATCACGCCTTTGTGATGTCACCCATGACTTCATCATCATCATTATCAGCTGCCGCCAGAAGCCGAAAATCCACATTTAAATAAGGGGGAGGAAACCCTTAACTCTGAGTGGCAGAATAAAACAAAAACGTATTCCTAATGAAACAGCAGTGGAGTGTGTTGACACACACACACACACAGGAACCAGCCTCCGGCCAGAAGCTCTCGACGTGCAGAGCTGGAAACAAATGTATAGAAAGAGGCAAACACAACGACACAGTTGACACAGGTAAACACAGATAAGCAAACGTAAACATGTGTCTATTACAGTACAGGAATGCAGGTATGATCATGGTAAACAACAGCAGTAAAACAAACAACATATATAATAATGTAGGTCACATGAGTGTGTGGTGAACAAACAGAGGTGCGGTGAGATGACTCCTCAGACTAGTCCATAAGGTAAAATGAAAAACTCACCATTATATCAATTTTAGATGAAACCAGGTGTAGATGTAATACATTGTCACAGACAGTTAGTGTGGTTCACAGACATGAAAGAAGCAACAAAAGGTAGAAGAAGGTAAAAACAGATAGACAGCGCCTGTAGATCTCAGGAATCAGGCTGATACGAGACAAGTTTTACTTATTATCTATCAGACTTGAACCCAGTCAGAAATCCCACAACTGGAGAAACCCGATCTCTGTAGTTTAGTCAAAACTGGAACAACAAGATGTAGTTGTGTAATGGTTTTCATGATAAACCAGAGATTGGACTGTTGTAACAACAGCCTCTGGGAGATATAGACCTGAATTAGTCAAAGTCTGTGGCTCTTTGTCTGTGAAAAGACTCATAATCATACAAACAATGAGTCAGATGATCAGTTATTGCATCACAACAATATTATTGCATGAGTATTTCTGTACCTCTCTGTATCATATTGTTTTCAGGTTGTCCATATGTCTTGTCTCTGATGGACACATCTCGTAATGCCTCAAAGGAACTTCTTAAAATTTCATTCAATTGGACAAGAGGATGAACAGATCTGACTTTGGAGGTCAAAGGGCAAGGGGTACGGTGACCTCACAAAACGCTATTGTGCCAGAGCTCGAAACACAGCCATGGCGACAAATTTTATACAAAGTTGGATGGTAGCACAGTGGTTCTGTGGTTATAGGATGATGTCGCACAGCAACTTGGTGCTGGGTTCAATCCCTGGGTCCGAGGCCTTTCTATGTGAAGTTTGTATGTTGTTCTGTGTGTGGTCTGGTTCCCTGGCTTCCTTCCACAGCCCAAAGATATGAGCATAAGGTTGTGTTAGGTGTGTACTGTATGTGGCACCCCAGCGCCCCCCATGTCCAGGCTGGAGCTGTTCTCAGTGGTGGAGGGATACGACTGACTTCTAATCTAATAAATAACTCATCTTACCAGCAAACACTTGATGCAACAGGGAACTTAACAACACCCGGTTAGAAATCACTACTACACATTTTCCGCAATTCTCTGGCATTTAATTAACCAAATAATACATTTATTAATGGGGAAATACTGTTGATTAAAAAGTTGGAGTAAAGTTAAGTCAGTTCCTGAGTCTCATCTTACTGATGGTAAGACTTTTTAACAGTCAGATCTTTAGGAGGCGACATCTAGAGGACGTCAGTGGCGCTGCAGCCTGAGCCCGCCACTGTCACTGAGTGCGTATGTGGATGCTTGGAGCAGCATCTTAAAACCTTACCTCTGAACTGTGTGGGTGGTTTGTCGTCTGTAACTCCACGTATGTCTCATTACATCTGAATTATTATTTTTTTTATCCCTACAAAAGATCCACGCCCAGAAACTAATGTAATAATGTAACTAAACACTAAAGCGCTGTGTCATTATTCTTTTCTACTGCTCAGCAGGAAGCATCTCCCTCTGCAACTTCATGGCTCCTTTTTTTCTGCAGAGCTATTCTTTGTCTCAACCCCACCCCATCCCACTCCCACCCCCCCTCTTCATTTCCGCCTGTCTGCATATGTTTTAAAGGCCATTAATCGTCCCCTGCGCAACATGCACCCCAGCAGATAATTACCGTCATTAAACCAATTAGGGAGCACATGGAGGGGAGGTTCATGTCGGGGCCCCAAGGCCTCCCACTCCTGCTCCTCTCTTCCAGGACGGCTGAGGTGGTCCACTGAAGACTCTGGTGGAGCCTTAAATAAAGAAGGGAGTGAATTACTTCAGCCCGGCTCTGGATTAAGACAATTTCCTGTTGGTGTAGCCTTCAGAGACTTTGCCAACTTTGCTGCAGGCCAAGTGAGCAGAGCCATTAGCCAGCAAACGTCCCATTCTCACATCCTTTTTTTTTCTTTTTCTGCAGAGTGAAGCAGCCGTGGAGTTTGGTGTCATCAAAATATGTTTCCCTCAGAGCTCAAAAGTGCTATTCTGGTTCCCCTGTGGCAAAGCTCAAAAAAGGGGGGAAGAGAGAGATGAGAAGTGGCAGGAAAGGGAGGGGAGAGCGGTCAATCTGCAGACAGTGGTTTTGAACATGCTCGCTCTATCATGTGACTCTAGAGCTAATATTATGGTTTCACTGTGCCGAGCGCAGTGGGAGTTCTGATCGAGTGCGGCCATGAGACACAAAACATGGGGACGCATTGAGAGAAATGGAACCGAGACTTCCAGTTAGCGTCCACGTGTGCAGGCAAGCCGCAGAAAGTCCCTCACACTTCCGCACAACGTCTCTCATGGTTACTCATGTTGGACAACGAGGTGTTTCCCAGCAGCCTCAGTGTTGAGTTTGGCACGTGCGTCTCTAAACGCTGCACAAGAAAGCACGAGGGAAAGCCAGAGGAGAACAAGGAGCTGCACACAGGTTCTCTGCTGACCGATGAACGACATGTGGGAGAGAGCTGGAGATGCTGAAGTGAGTCCAGAGACAACAAACAGTGAGAGAAGAGCCGAGTCCTGCAGGTCGACGATAAGATCACGACAAGCACGTCGACGGTCCAAGAGAAGCTGCGGCTTCGTATTAATGGACTGAGCTGTATTCACAGTGGAGGAACAAGTGGATCAAAGAAAGCAAACAATGAATGAAGCACGAAGAAATGAAAACCTGAGGAACCTCAACTTTTTTGGAAGCAGTCTCAACCAACTTTTGGATAGAAAACGGGTTTAAAAGATCAACAACGCACCCGAGTTTAAGTTCAGGAGCAGGAATCTAAAATCACGTCTGAGGAAAAGTTATTCATAAATCTTGCTCCTGAATTTATGATTAACAACTAATGACCAAGTACACTGTGTCTGTACAGAGACGTGTGCTACAGTAAAATCCAGTGTTCAGTGAACAGCTCTATGACCAGACTGGGCAGATTAACTGCCATGAATTAGTTTGCTTTAGCATTAGGGGAATAAAGGAGGTCCCTTTCTCCCTTCATGCTAAGCTAGGCTAACTGCGTATCTTGAGACAATCGTTTACCTCTGAAAGAAGCAGATTTATCTTAAACAGCTGAACTATTTTGTTAAAGCAGCTGTTAACTAACTTATTTCATTGTCTTCTCTTTTTTTCCATTATCAAGAAGTAACTGGAACTTCAGTATACATCTAACATGCAAACACACAGCGGTGTACTCACTTTTGTTGCCAGTGTTTTAGACATTAATGGAGGTGTGTTGAGAGGGGACAGCAAATGCACACTGTTATACAAGCTGTAGACTGACTACTTTACATTGTATCAAAGTGTCATACTGTATCTTCAGTGTTGTCCCATGAAAAGATAAAGGCTAATAGTTATTTTTTTTATTTATTTTTTTTATGTCAGGGGTGTAGGCCTACTCACTTTTGTGACATACAGTATTTATGTATTTAAGGCCAGTAAACTGAAGAATCAAGTTACCAAACAAACTCATTCGTGCAAGTCAATCTGACTATCTAACTATTTTTGACTTGTTGTAGCAGGAGATGAAATAAATCAACAATGACTCAGTCTCATCAAAGTGAAGCAGTAAACCATGACAGCAGCAGGAAGGAGGGGGCTGGAATCAGCTCAGAAAACTGGAATGCAGCCGTTTTGTTTTTCTTTTTATGTCATTAATCACACCTGTTCCTCTTCTCATATAAAATGTCAAGAGGCCAGTGGTGGAAAAAAGATCTGGAGTCTCTCAGGCCTTAGTTTGTACCATCAGGTTTTGCTACATGTCACATGATCCAAACGTCTCATGTGTCTTGAAACAACAGAGGAAGTTGTATCACAGTATTTAACCATGAGAGCAACTAGGTTTCTGGCCTTCACTTCCACTTTTACATCTACAATTGAATCACTTAAAGAAACTTGAACATCATAATTGCAGGAAATTCAAATTACGGTGTCAGAGCTCTGATTTTCCTACAGACACGTTGAATATAATCCGGAGGAGCAGCTCTCCAAAGGCAGCAAATACTCCAAACTCTTTATTTTATCAAGCATTATCCTATTTGCCTGACAGGCCTTCATCAGAGCCTCGTCTCGGCTGCTGTTGTTATTGCATGCGATTCTACAACCTCAAACACGACCACTGCAGTCAGACAGTGCTGAGTTTACACATAAAGCCTTTGACTCCTGTTGGGTTTTTTTTCTCTGCCTGGCTCCCATTGGCCCCCGACACTGGAGGACTTTTACTGGGCGGCTCTAAGTGTGAAATGTGGATGTGTGTGCATGTGAGGCAAAGGGTGGGTCTATAAAAAAGCATGGTGGTCTGTCAGCTCAGCTCGACCTTGTTAAAGGTTTAAAATACACCTCCAAGAATTTTTTTATTTTCATAATTTTTCACTGACACCAGGGCAGGAAGTTCCCACATACAGGCTACAAGTGAAAACTCCCCCCCAGAGGCTGTATCGTTGCTTATTGAGGATCAGACTTGTGGAATATTATATATGATAACGTGACAGTATGAATAAAAAACCCGTTTGATGTGAATATGTATGATTTATATGCGAGAAGCATCCAGAGCTGAACGGCATCCAACTCCTTCAGGCCTTCAGGGAACGCAGACATGAGTTTAGCCGAGTGTCTGTAGCATCAGACACTCAGTGTGTCTGTGTGTGCATGTGGATGTTAACTTTTTTTCTCTTCTTCCTTTTTCTTTAGTTTTTCATTCCTTGTTTTGATTATTTGCGTAAATCTGGATGGGATAGTGAGAGCGCATTTGGTGTAAATGACAAGTCAACATGTTAACATGCTCCCCCGTCGACGGCTGAATGTGCTGAATTATTGATGCAGGCAGTTTCTCTGTGACACCACAGACCCCCCTGCTGGGGTTAACATAAGCTTCCCTGACAGCGAACACATGTAACAGTTTAACATACATGATAAGACCCTTTCTGCACTTCTGCCCCCTGACCACTAGAGGCCAGGCTGCTCCTGAGTCTGTCCTCCTCTACACTCAGGGAGCTGGAGGAGTCTTTGAAAATGTTCAGATATCATTACTAAGAGGGACTCCGATAGTTGTGTCACAGATGTCACTTAGTCCTGAGAGGCTTCTAGTGTCCCACAAGACTTTATTTTCATCTTGTTTCAAAGGTTCTTTATGGGAGCTCCTATAGGGATCTGTGACCTTTTTTTATGTTGGAGGCAGGATTTCAAGAAGTGTTGGTCGTCTTTGTTGGTGTTTTTAGTTGCTTTGTTAATTGGTGTTATGTGAAGAGGAGCAGATTAAAAAGATTATTCTTCCTTCTACTCCTTTTCATTCCCAAGAAGAGATTTTGCCTGTTGCCTTCAATTCAACACTTAAAGAATCTGAGATTTTGTTCTGGTGTTTAATCAGTGCCTGAAAAAAAGGTGAATAAATAGAAATGGTGAATGGGCACCAGTGATTTGTTCTATTTTATCTGTATTTTATACATCTTTGTCTTTTCACAGTTTTATAAAAGTACTATATAAATACAGTTTATTATATTATATTATAGCCCTAACTCTGGCCCACTCTATGTTGACACTGTTGATTAGTGGTGCACTGTCCTTCTGAAATAAACTAATAAATAAAACTATCAAAGGCTGAGCCTGTTGCTGTGCATCAAACATCTCTGAGAGGTTTTAATCTCAGTCACTTCATCGCCGGCTCCTCTGTCCACATGTTAAAGTGAAGTGTGCTTGAACAAGATATTGAATCTTAGATTGCTGCTCATGACCAGGGGGCGAATGAACGTCCTCCAGCCCCTTCGTGCAGCCTTGTGACCATTTTCCCTCTGGACCTGTGCAAATGTGGAAACACTGAGAATAATAATAGGAATAATATAAATCTCTGTCCTGAGTATCCCATAAACAGCTGTTTCTCACTGAGCAGAGATTTACTGTCAACGTCTGACATTTTACTAACTTCATTAACACCACCGTCCACCTCAGACCATCACATCATTTGTACTTTTCTTTATTATCATTAGTTGAGAGTGGGGGGGGGGGGGGGGTGGGGGGGGGGGGGGGGGGGGGGGGGGCAAGCAAGCGAGTGGCTTGGTTGCCATAGCAACAACATCCCTCCCTCTCACACACATACACGATGTGAGCGAGGGCATTGTTGTTGACGCCGGTGATGTCAGCAATGTCCTGGTTATATTATCCTAGGGAGGAATCTGAGACAGACGAGGACAAAGACATGATCAGATGCAAAAGAAGACAGTGTGTGTTTAGTGTGTGTGTGTGTGTGTGTGTGTGTGTGAGAGAGAGAGAGAGAGAGAGAGCTAACGAGGTCACAGGAGACACCTAAGGAAGTGTAAATAAAACCATGTATTAAGTGTAAATGTAATTGTATTAAAGATAGAGAGATAGATAAGAGAAAAATAAAGTGGGAGGAGAAAAGAAGAAATAGAGGGGAGGGGAGTCATCATCGTCACACATGCCTTCTCCCCACCCCACCCCATCACCCCCCACTTTGTCTGTGTTGCTCGCTCACCTCCCTCCTCCTATACAGAGAAGTCAACCGGTGCATCAGCCTAAAGCTCGTCAGGCGTCCACTCTGACTTCCCTCACCTCCCTCCTCACCGCTGCTCTGCCGACTGACGCCGCTGCTCCCTCTGTCTCTCTGCCTCCTCTCCTCCTCACCGAGCCACCATGGTGAACAGATAACCACCAGATCATCCTGAGACCATGGGTGCTTGCCTCTGCAAAGGTCACAAAGGTCAGTGTCTGAGTCCACCTATATGTGCATCCGTACGTGTGTATGTGTGAGAGAGAGTGAGGGCTGGACAGACACGCAAGAAGTCGACGACCAGGAGTAGGATTGTGTCATAAAGTTGCACAGGGCTTTGACAGGACAAGTGTGTGCACTATTCTCATAGCTGATAGTGAATCCATCTTTATCCCAACGGTGTGTATGTGTGTGTTTGTGTTTGTCTGTGTGACTGCATCTATCATAGGAAACGGCTGCACGGTGTAATTTCTGCCATAAGCTTTCATTTGAGAACTTATTGAAGTGAATCCGTGGAGATTTCCTCACACCGAGGACTCGCAGGCAAGGGGCAGATGAGGGGGGATTGTGAGGATCAGCAGGGGACGACGGTGGCTTTAGGATGTGACGGCTCCATCAGAAGCTCATCTCCAACTAGTCGTGACTGGAGGATGTGAACTGGGTTGTAATTGTCTAGCTCCCTCGCTCTTGTATTCCTTTAAAGGTTTACGTATATGAAAATAAGGAAGTAGTTGTAGTAGTTGTCTGGATGAAATAATGAGCAGGTTCTCCAATCTGTGCTGTCAAAACAAAAGAAGCTGATTTAAGGTGCTCCAGATTTCTGTGACAACAACAAAATAACGGCTAGCTCATGTTTAACAACATCACGTCCTCACACAGTGTTTTCAGCTTCTATTTTGTGAGACAAAGTCGCATTTTGTGCAGGAAGCATCAAGAGGTGTGCGTCTGTGTGCATGTGTGCGTGTGTGTGGGTCTGTGAGTGTGTGTGTGTGTCAGGGTGGGATTAAACTCTAGAAGGACAGAAGATCGGATAGAGACCAGATAGAGCTCTGTGCACCCGTGTGTGTGTGTGTGTCTGTGTGTGTGTGTGTGTGTGTGTGCGTGCGTGTGACATGAGTAAATGGAGGGGTATCACTGGCCTCCTGTTGCTGTAGCGTTTCCATAGTGACAGCCAATTGTCTTGACGACAGCTCTCTGGGGATACCCTTGTGTTGTTCTTGTTGTGTGGATGTGTGTGTGTGTTGTGTGTCCACTGACCTTTCTAATGATGTTAATTCTCCATCACACTGACCCACACTTCATTTCCTCCGGTCGTTCATTGGAACCTCATCACCATCAATTACCAAGTAAACATGGAGAGTGTGGGTTCAAGCACAGCTACAGTAAATACTCCCCCCCCCCCCCCCCCCCCCCCCCTCTATACGTATCTCTCTCTATCTCTTATCTATGAGTCTTGGTTCACCCCTCGAACATGCATTAGCAGTGTGTTGTTGTTCCACACAGAGCTCCACTTCCCCATGACGGTGCTGCAGGACCAGACAGAGGAGGGTCAGTCAACAACTGTCAAGGTTAGTGACGCCCCCCCCCCCCACAAATTTGTCAACACATGAGCTGCAATAAGTCGTAACGCAACAGAAGTGACGTACCTGCAGCTAAAGACTAGGGCTAAGCTATCAGTAGCCTACATACTAGCAATAAACAAACTCACTAGTAACAGTGAGTTGAGCCATAGAGCCACCGTACAGCCAGGTCACTGTGCCAACCCCTCTGTGTCCAATGTCCATTCACAGGAACTACTAAAAAACGGTTGTTGTACAGCTGACGATGTGCTATAGGTGGATTATCCTGGTGGCACAAACATTCTCCATGAACTGCTTAGATTTTGTGGGTCAAAGGTCAAAGGTCAAGGTTGAAAGTTAAATTATCATTCATTATTCCCAAGAGCAAATTGTTGACTTTTGACCAACACACAAAACACAGCAATTATGACAAAAAATAGTTTATAATTATTCAGTGATTATTATATTATTATGTATTTTGTGGTCATTAACATGCACAAAAAACACCTTATTATTTTGTTTATAGTTACGATATGTGGAATGTGTTGATGGACATTACAGACAGATCTTCTCAAGATTTACTCAGGAACACTTCATCCTTGAGTAGAGAAGAGAAGACCATCTGAATAAACTTACCAAATGTATTGAATAAGATTTAATTTCATTTGTACAATGTGAGATGAGGAACCATCTCTCTTATTTTCAGGTGACTGTGTGAAACAGAACCAAAGTCAGAATTTCAGATAAATAGTGAAGTTTGACCTGAGGACATAAAGGGGGGTTTAACAATACCTACGTCTGATCAAAAAAAGATGGAAAAGAATTCAAAAGTCATCCGTGGTTTTTCAGTGACCACACATTGGGAAAAGAAGCAGCAGAGAAAAATAGAAACAGCATTAATCTGTTTTTTTTCTCTCTCCCGGTGATTTTCCACTCAAGTGATTTTTACACAGAGTTATATTGTCTGTGCAACTTGTCTCCATCAGTTTGTATTGGAACCACACACCATGCACTCATGTGTAACCACGCACTTACCAACAGTCCCATTTCATTTTGAGCATCTTTTGAAAAGAAAAACACAAACCCTGAACCTCTGCTTCTGCACTGGCTGCTGCTACTCCAGGGTGTAAACACCAGACAAGCTTGAGTTTAAAATATCTTCCTTTTTATCACAGCTCGTTCAGACTGCGTGTGAACAAGCTGCAGGATTTCCATAAATGCTGCTTGTTACTGTAGTTGTACCAGAACGCTGTCATTATCACCATTTTTCTTGAAAGAAAAAAAGTGGGAGATCAGAGAGATTTGAGATATAACATATTAGAGGTGACTGCCAGGTGGTGTATGTGGTTTGAAACTGAGACTGGAAAATAGAAAATAACATGAATGGAGTGCTGATGAGCTTAAAAAAAGAGGGTCACATAATGTGTCAATAATGCCTCGATGGGACTTCCTCAGATTTGGGACAAACATCCACATGGACTCATGTTTGGACTTTGGTGGACAAAGGTCAAAACACATTTTTGTACAGTGACCCTGGGAGTTCGAGTCACACCAGTTTAAGTCACTTTTTTGTGGTCCCCTTGTGTTGAGTTGTTTCCTGAATGTGTAGCACATGTATCTTCATTGTATCTTCTCATGTGTTTACCTAAGATGCAATGTGTATAGCCCTCAAACAATGAAATAACTTTGACTGAAGGACAAACTTTGTTGGTGAAGGTCAAGGGTCAGTGTGACCTCAGGGAACAATTAGTGCCTGATTCAAGGCTTCACGTCACAAAATAGCCAAGATGGTTCACCCTAACCCTCAATTGTTCACACAAGCAGTTAAATATTTGATTGGGAATAAACAGAAATATAATCTGAAAAGTGTGAGTGGGGAAAGGGAGACAACCAGGAGAAAAATGTCTTAAACGCAGGGTCAGGGAGCTACACAGCATATTGTCTACTTTATCACATAGTTTATATTAAAAATACCAGTGCCTCTTATATTTCTCCTATCAGCAATGAATAGTTCTCATTCTCCTTTGCAGGACGACCAGAATCCCTCCAATGGCAACGTGTCTGATAAAACCAGCCGCTATGACATTGGCGAGTTGGCCACCTCCTCTTTGATAGGTGAGAATGGACACACACACACATTTATATACATGTAAATAGTTTTGGCTCATGTGGTGTCACATTATGAATCCAACATACTAGACCTGGAGAAAAGCAGACTGGGGATTTAAATTAGTAACCACAGGAGGGTAGAAATGTGATTTCCCTCCTCCCTGATGCCCACACACACACACACTGTAATTTAAATATACACACAGATATTAGCAAACACACAGGTGCAAGCACACACACGTTCAATTTTCTTCACCGACTTCTTCCTCTCTTCACATCAATGACTTCCACTTTTTTCCCCCACCATCCTGTCTGTCGGCATCATCACGGCTGCTTCTCTCTGTCTGCGGGAGGTTAATTATCTGAGTTAATGTGCTGAACTTTTTCCCAGTGAACGGTCCTTTATTGCCTTGACAGTGCGATGACGGTGGTGATGTTGGTGATGATGGTGGTGGTGGTGGTGATGACGATCATGAGGACCTCATGAATATGTTAGACAAACACAGACAGCTAGGCTGAGTAAGGAGCAGGTGCTGCAGAGGGACCGACAGAATCTCTTCAGTGGAAAAAAATAATAATAATGAAAAAGCTTTTTAACATTTACTTTGACTTAATCACTCACCAGTCATCAATGACACTGCTCTGAAGGTTTTGCCGATCAATAAGTGCAGCTGACAGCCTCACAGCTCAGATCAGACTCCAGTATGCAGATTCAAATATTATTATACAAATTTAATCACATTTAAAAAGAACATTGCTGATTTTATTCTGCTGGAATAATGATGTTTGGACAGATAAATCAGGCTGATGTGATTCTATTAACAGTAAATGCCTGAAACTGTGATGGCAGCACCGAGCAGCAACTGAAATGTTCATTAGATTTCACAAATGCAATCGTGTCTGACCCAACGAACAAGATATGGCTAATGACAGTTTTGTTATTCTTACAGCTGAACACTTGGACTGAGCTGCCAAAATTTGGCCCTGAGGGGGCGTGACATTACAGGGAAAATAACGGCGGTCATAAATTAGATGAGTTTGTGGCATTTAGTCTGTAAATGTGCAGAGAAAAGATCATGGGAACATTCATCCAGAGCATGACGATGCAAATTAAACATCACAGCAATTAGATTACTATATTTTCTATGCACAAATGTATAACTGGCCAATTTAGAGATTATTTAATTGTTCAAAATTGCTTTTTTTCATGCAAATACCTGCTGGACTAAAACTTCATAATATCCTATATGAAGCATTAGTTAAACATGAATAAATACTTAATTCTTAATTTATGAAGAATTCTTTCTTGATTGATACAAATTTGTATGGCATAAAAAGTGTTGTACAGTGTGTTTATCGCACATTAGCAAACATTAAGTTAGATGATTTAGAACATTAACTTATATTATTATATTTATTTGTTTATTGATTTGACAGAGATAAATATATAGATAGATAGATAAATAACAAATGTGAAATGTGAACAATGTAAACACGGCTAATCGTGGCAAAAAGGCATGCAACCTATAAACAAAACATCACAGACCACAATGCACCACTACAAACATAAAAAGAGACATACATCCAAATACATGATATTTAATGATGATGTGTCTTCATGAGATCATCATCTTCCACCTGTGGTTTTGCATTCACATTAGTTCTGTTCATTGTTTCTGTCCACTGTTGTTTGAAATCAGCACATGTCAATCAAGTGATATTTTATATTACTTACCAATTTTGGTTCTTTTATTTTCTAGAAATACCCCCTCATCTCAAACAACAGGGGCCATCCTTCATACCAGGCAATATATGTCTGTTTTGACAAGGTTACTCATTCCTGCCAGGCTCTGCTCATCTGCTGTTGTTATTAAACTTGTAAGTTGCTCTGATGATGTGTTGAATAACCCATCTCCTCAGAGATGCTGCTCATGGTGACATCATGCCCGCTTTTGTTTCACCAACTGAGTGCACAGTGGCAAAGAACTACACATTTTCAATATGAAAATTTGAAAGATCAATGACAGATGTGTACAAATACTGTGTAACTTTCCTAACAATAAAATCATTAACATCCAAACCAATTAAATTCAATAAACTTTATTTGTCAAGGGCACACAGACATTACTGTAAAAGATAAGATTTGAATATTTCTACTGTAAATTACAGTAACACAACAGTACAGTAAGTGTCAAAATTAACAACAGCAATGTAAAGCTAAAAAGAAGTGACCTATAAATATAAAAAATATATAAAAGAATATAAAAATAATATTTACATATGAAAAACTACATACAGCTATACAACAAAGCACATACAACAAAGACACAAGACAAACTGTACACATCAGAAAAAGCTAAACAAACATTACTTTTTAAATATTATTATTATTATTGCTAATAATGTGGAATTAAAAAAACGTTAGGTATACAGTATATGTCCAGTGTCCACATTTGGAAAATGAGGTGCATAAACATGGATAGATAACAGCTAGTCGTGTATTGTCTCAAACTTTTATTGATCAATCTCTTCCAAATAAATCACTGTGGAAATTAAACCACAATGAATCTTCACATTAGCCATTTGACGTCAGTATTTTGACCCCTTTTAGTTCTACTCACATGATGCAGCTGGGATACACTTATCTTATTTTTGAGTATTCACAGCTAAGGTGCCATCAGATCAATCAATACAGTATACTGTGTTTGTGTTCTTCTGTCTGTCTGCACATGTGTTCTTGAGCTGCAGTGCTGAGTCATCAGGGCCACCATTACTTCTGGTTCAGTCTCACTTGTTTTGTGGCACAACACAGCTGTTTTCAGCAGATGTTTTTTATTAATGCTTTCTGTTCCTGACATTTTCACGTGAGCTCAACTTTGGTGTTTCTTGTGTAGGGATATTTAATTTATATTCTGAACAACAGCCCAGTATATTAAGTTTCACCCAAAACCTCAATGTATTCCTGAGTTAAATTAAAGGTTGAAAAAGGATGTTTTCATAAACCTGACCGCACTAAAAGGCAGACAGATAAAGCTGGTGGTGGTGTATATAGTTGAACATTTAGAGACTTATTAATACTAATTAGACTTCACTTTGTTAGACAGATAAACATCTTTCAGCAATGAATCATGAATAGATATTCCTGTCAGGATTCACACAGTTAATCTAGGTTAATCTTTGCGCTGCCATCTAGCTGTGCAAACACAGACGGTGTAAATCTGACAGTTTGGTGAACAAAATGTCCCAAACAACACAGTGAGCTCCAGTCTCCTCAGGAGCTGGCAGAGCCTTACATACTGTTTGTCCGCTTCACAATCCCCATGAATCACCAGAGAAACCCCAGTTATCTCTCTGCTGCCCAGTGCACACTGGGAGCACATAAACACATTATTATCATGTTGTGTGTTCTGCCAACCAAATGTGATTGCAGACAGAGAGACCAAAATATCCACATCTGAAAAACAAATGGGATTTTCCTGCTGTGTTTACATCACCTAAATAGATGCAGCAGCCTCCTCGCCATCCACAAGCAGCCAGAACAGAGTTGTCGCAGTGTGAGAGCAGGGCGAGACAGCAGTAGGTGTTACAGCTTGTAACAAAGCACAATCTGTTGAGCTAAACACGTTGGTCGGGAGGTTTTTCTCAGTTTCAATTAGCCCAGGCTGCTGCTGACGTCCGTGGCTTCCTTCCCCGCGATCACTTCTCACTGACAAATATTTCTTTCCCTCCATGTTCTCTCCTCTCTCAGCTTGTTACAGTCTCCTCTCCACTTCCTGGTCTTGACATTATTCAGCCTGTAGCTCATGTATTACCTCAGCTTTAATTCCTCGTTCTCTTTTTCCACCTTTGCCTTTACGACCTTTCCTTCTTGCGCCCTTCTTACATCATGTCATTTTCCTGCTCTGCCGATTGTCGACCTTTTGACTTGTGTTTTTTGTGATTAAAAACAATGGCGAGCATGGCCCAGTGGTTCTGTGGCCTTTGAATAACAAATTATTCATTCTGCTTGAGCTGCATGATATGTAAAAAACATATCAATGACATATTGTCATTGTGATTTCAGTGTAAATGGTTGTTTCTTCTTTGCTTTACATAAAGATGATGTGATTTTTGTTGGGTCTTGTACCAGACAAACATATCCTTTTTCTGTCATTGATTGATTGATTGATTGATTGATTGATTGATTGATTGATTGATTGATTGATTGATTGATTGATTGATTGATTGATTGATTGATTGATTGATTGATTGATTGATTGATTGATTGATTGATTGATTGATTGGAATTTATTTTGAACCTGTGAAAAACTAAATAAAATGAAACAAAACAAGCAGTGAAAACAAAAAGCTCAACACAGGTTCTCCCTATAATAACTTACATGTTTCCCTGAATGTACTACTTAATGCGGATATATTATACAGTTTAATATTCACCAGAGCCAGACCTCCACTGTCCCTTGAGGCAAGATGTTTATTCAGACCATTCTACAAGAAATCCTTAATCGAAGGACGATATTGTTTCAAGATCCCACCTGAGATGTTTACAGATATCTTAGATAGTTGGTATAGTTGATATGCAGAGCAACCACCATTTTAAAGATGTTCATTTTCCCCCTACAACGTTAGATTTATCACCTTCTGTTTGTCCAACTTTGCCTTAAACTTTTGGATTCTAAATCTATTATAATTCTATTATACTTCTTGAATCTAAATTTGAATTTAGTCTAATTAGTATTTCCTTCCAGCAGATAACCACTTAAAATTGGGTTTATCCTCTTGATACTGACATACGGGGGCACGGTGGCACAGTGGTTAGCACTGTTGCCTCACAGCAAGAAGGTCCTGGGTTCGAATCCTGGGCCGCCCAGGGCCTTTCTGTGTGGAGTTTGCATGTTCTCCCCGTGTCTGCGTGGGTTTCCTCCGGGTACTCCGGTTTCCCCCACCACCAAAACATGTTAGCTAATCCTCCAGTCAGCGGCCCTGACCAGAAGCACTGGCCACCGTGGCTGCCCACTGCTCCTCAGGGATGGGTTAAATGCAGAGAAAGAATTTCACCTGTACACCTGTATATTGTCTGGTATTGTTTTAGGAAGATTCACTAGTAGAAAAAACATTAGAGGATGTCTTCTTCTCTGTAGCAACACAACTCTCATCGTACTGACAATGCACAGCATTTTACCATTGCAGCTCATGCAATTTGGATATTCGACTTGGCTGTATTGCACTCTGGATTATATTGTGATTAATTGTGCAGATGTAGACAGTGTCACATTGTGGATGTACAGTAGAGAAGTTTTTTATTTAACATCACACCACAAAGAAACAAAGAAATCTGATCATTTTTTTATTGGTAGAATAGCAAGAAGCAGGGTACACCCCGGACGGCTGGCCAATCTGTCACAGGGTGACAACAATGGGGAATTTAAAGTGACCAATTAACCTAAAAAGCATGTGTTTTGGGGATGTGGGAGGAAACCGGAGCCACCCGGAGTAAACCCATCCGGACACAGAGAGACCATGCAAACTCTACACAGGGAGACACCTCTGTTTCCTCTGTGAGGAGACAGTGCTAACCACTGCTCCACTGCGCCGGCCGCACAACGGAGGTGAATCAGACTAAACTACTGTTTGTTGTGGAATTTGGAGCGTCAGAAAACACCAGCAAGCAGCCCCCTCCCCTTACGCTGCAGCATCGATGGTTACATTTAGGGCTGGGAGGGCAGAGAGGAGAGAAAGAGAGAGACCAGAGAAGAGAGAAAAAGACCGGAGAAGAGAGAAAGACCGGAGAAGAGAGGGAAAGAGACCAGAGGAGAGAGAAAGAGAGAGGGAGAGAGAAAGAGAGAGGGAGAGAGAGAAGGACCAGAGGAGAGAGAAAGAGAGAGACCAGAGAAAAGAGAAAGAGAGAGGGAGAGAGAGGAGTACCAGAGGAGAGAGAAAGAGAGAGACCAGAGAAAAGAGAAAGAGAGAGGGAGAGAGAGAAGGACCAGAGGAGAGAGAGAGACCAGAGGACAGAGAAAAAGACCGGAGAAGAGAGAAAGAAACCAGAGGAGAGAGAAAGAGAGAGACCAGAGAAAAGAGAAAGAGAGAGGGAGAGAGAGAAGGACCAGAGGAGAGAGAAAGAGACCAGAGAAAAGACAAAAGAGAGAGAGATACTCCATAGCGCCCAGCCCTAGTTACATCTGACCACAGCGTATTGTCACCCAGCAGGGAGGAGAGTCGGAGGGAAGCACAGTGGAACCAAGGTTTCACTGTGCTTCCCTCCAAGCCCACCCACCCACCCTCTCCTCACCTACACAGGTGTCAACCATCCAATCTTTTATCACAAGAATACGATATTTACCATCGCATTTAACAAATAACACTTGCTGGTATTTTCATCACTCCGAATTCCACAACAAAATTTACTGATTATTACTGATTTACTGATAATTTTTTTTCTGATTCACCTCCACAACGCCTTTCTCAGTCCCCAGTCGTCGTCTGATGTTGTCCCTCAATATTTAACGGCCCTGTCCCTGTCCTGTTGTCTTCCCTTACGAATACTTACCTTAAGGCATTTTTCCAAGGACCCCGAAGCTGTACAGGCAGGTGTAGTCAGGATGGCCCCAATTACTCTCAACTTGCAGCTTCACGTATCGGAAGACGCCTTGTTTCTCATCCTGAAATGGAGACAGGGTGTTATGGGGTTGTTGTGGGGGTCAAAAATGAATGACAGAGTAAATTATGCGACAGACAGTCAGAGATCAGGTGAATGGGGTGTGTAGAGGCAGATACACAGTTTTACAGTTACATGACAAAATGTGTTGAGAAAATTGCATAATTCAAAGTCTACATGATTTAATAATTAATAATATTATTTCTAAGTTTAATTTGTGGTTAAAATGTTGAAAGCTTACTGATTTTCATGTTTTTTATGTTATTCAGTATAAATTAGAAAAAGGTACACTTCCCCTTTAAGTATGCATGGATATGTGGGGATTTCCTGCTTAGTGCAGTCAGTCAGAGTCTGAGTACTTGAGAAGCATACGGTTTTCTTACCTGCTCTTTAGCAATAAGTTACTAAAAGTGTTTCAGCCAGCCACCTTTGCTTTGTAAGCCTGTGGAATAAAGCTGGAGATTTTTTATATTTTTTCTTCAAACCAAAATCGTTTCCAGAGTGGATTTGTTTACATGCACAGCTGGGCTAGCTACAGACACTACCTGTGGAGAAGCAACTTTTGCTAACTATAGACTGCAGAGTAAGCCACTGCAAGATATCAAGCTCTCGACTTAAACCTCTACATTAGTAAGAAAACCTGCTTGACATTGGACAAGGAGCCTTTGGAGAGGTTTGTGGACTGATTAATTCAAGATTCAACGAGGGACTTGGAAGAATGTTCGCAATCATCCTGCCGGAGCTGCAAGTGACTCGTGAGTAGTTAGCTGATATGCTAGCTAGCAAGTGGATCTCAGCTAGCATCGTCTTTGCTGCTTTGTGACTGTTGGTTAGCAAATGGAACCTGGATAATTACTGGAAGTACTGACTACAGAGCAACAATGGCGGGGACAGGAACAGAAGAGACGGTAGGATTAACTGAGGAAAAAGAAAAGAGAGTTGTTAAACCAACGATTAAAGGACTGGAAAATAAGCTGCAAATGAAAATATCTTTAAGAAGAGCTATACTGGGCCAACTTACTGAGAAAAGGAACGGACTGTACGCGTTAATGGATGATGATGCGAATGCAGAAAACATTGGAAAGGAACTGTTGGCTGAATATATGGAACTGATAAAGGAATTCAGTGAGACAAATGAGCAGGTTAAAGACCTATTTTGCCAGACAGGATATGAAGAGAATATGAACACAGATCAAAGGGATTGGTTCAAGCCAAAAATTAATGAGCACACAGACTTTGCACGAGAAGTGAATTCATGGACACTAACGGCTAAGATACGCCAAGAAGAAGCTAAAAGGTTTAGTGATGAGATAAAACCGGAAGACAGCGTGTCAGTCACATCCAAGAAATCTAAAAAATCCAAGTCTGTCAGTGTTGCGTCAGCTACTTCGTCAGCTCGTTCTGAACGCTTAAAGGTGGAGTTAGGAAGAGCCGCTCTGCTAGCCAAGTCAGCTACATTGAAGAAAAAGCAGGCTTTAGAAAAACACGAACTACAGCTCAAAGCTGAAAAAGAAGAGTTAGAGCTACAAGCCGGGCTCGCTGCAGCTGATGCTCAACTGGCTGTGTTAAAAAAATATGAAGGCTCAGAAGTGTCTGGCGGATCCAAAGGAAGCAGGATGGATGTTCTAACGTCTACTCCAGTGAAATACGATGTCAACTACAGTAAAAGTGGTAACAGTGGTGGTCAGTATAGCCACACAGCAAGAAGAGATGCAAGTGATCATGTTATACAAGCTCCTGTATACTCAGTGGACAATTCTGTTAATACAGATAATCTGGTTACTGTCATGCAACGCCAAAACGACATCACCGAAAGCTTAATAAAGCAACAGAAACTCTCTACATTGCCACCACAGAACGTCCCTGTTTTCAAGGGAGATCCAATTGAATATCGTCTCTTCGTGAGAGCGTTTGAACACAGCATAGAGAGTAAGACTGAAAATAGCAAAGATCGTCTTTACTATTTAGAACAACACACTATTGGGCCGCCTAATGGCTTAGTGCGCAGTTGTTTTCACATGGACCCAGAACAGGGCTATCCTGAAGCCAAGAGACTTCTGAAAGAACGCTTTGGGGATAAATACAAGATATCCATGGCCTACCTGGACAAGGCTTTAAACTGGCCTATCATAAAGACAGAAGACAGCAAGGCGCTTGAATCTTACGCCCTCTTTCTCACAAGCTGCAGTAATGCAATGGCAGACCTTGAATACTTGGATGAAATGGAAAATGCTGCTAACATGCGCACGATCATTGCAAAGCTCCCTTACAGACTGAGAGAGAGATTCAGGAGTGTTGCCATAGATATTCAGAAAAGACAAGATCGACGGACAAAGTTCAAAGATGTTGTAGAGTTCATCACCAGGCAAGCAGAAATGGCTTCACACCCTGTGTTTGGTGAAATCCCAGGACAAACAAGACGTCAGACAGACAGTAAGACTGAAAAGACAAGTGGAAAGAAAAACATCACGACACTGGCCACTGAAGTAAAAGCACAGAAAGCAGAGAGAGGTGTTTGGGACGGAAACAAGAAAATTCAGGAAAAAGGAATAAATGTGGATAAAGCCTTTAATAAACCTTGTATTTTCTGTCAGGGGGACCACACCATGGAACAATGCAAAAAACTTCAAAAAATGTTGCATAAAGAAAAGTTGGAGTTCCTCAAGGGCAAAGGACTTTGCTTCAGTTGTCTTACAGCAGGACACATGAGTAAAGCCTGTGAAGAAAAGAAGAGCTGTCAGATATGTTCAGCTACACACCCTACACTCTTACACATAAAGCAGAAACCCAAAGACTCACCAAAGGAAGAGGTTTCGAAGGAGGAGCCTAAGGACGAGTCTCCGAAGGTGGTCAGTGGATTTGTGGATGCAGGGGACACAAGCTCTCAGACTGGGGCCGGGGGTACCGATAGCATCCTCGCCATCGTTCCTGTGAGAGTAAAGGCAAAGAAAGGAAACAAGGTGCTGACTTGTTACGCGTTCCTGGATCCAGGAAGTAATGCTTCCTTCTGCACTAACAAGCTGGCAAACGACCTTCACCTGCAAGGAAAAAATGTGAATATCCTACTCACCACTATGGGAGAACAAAAGGCAGTCTTCTGCAAAGCTGTTCCTGACCTGGAAGTAAGCAGCCTAGAAGGTGATGACTTCATCGAGCTCACAGAAGTTTTTGCGCAAAAGGTTATTCCCGTGAGTAAAGAGAACATTCCTACTCAAGAAGACGTGGATAAGTGGCCACATCTGCACGGTGTACGAATCCCTTCCATCAATGCAGATGTCGGTCTTCTGATTGGAACTGACGTTGCGAAAGCCCTTGAACCAGAGGAAGTAATCCGCAGCATCAAAGATGGGCCGTATGCAGTACGTACAGCCCTGGGATGGACCGTAAACGGGCCGCTGCGTGAGAACACTGGAAGTCGGACAAAACATGGATGCCCACAGATTAAGATAAATCGCATCTCAGTGGCTCGACTGGAAGAATTATGGGCTCAGCAATTCAAATGTGATTTTCCGGAAAACGCTCGGTCAGAGCAATTGGAAATGTCCAAGGAAGACCAGCTATTCATGGATCGAGTCTCGGAATCAACCAAGCTGGTTAACGGCCACTACTCAATTGGTTTGCCGTTGAGGAACAAAGATGTGAACATGCCCAATAATAGAGCAGTGGCAGAGCAACGAGCGCTCAACATGAAGAAGAAGCTTCAGAGAAACCCGACGTTCAAGGAAGACTATGTCAGCTTCATGAACGATGTGATCAGCAAGGGCTACGCCGTAAAAGTACCAAATGAAGATCTAAACCGGAGCGACGGAAAGGTGTGGTTTATACCGCATCACGGTGTTTACCACCCTAAAAAGCGGAAAATACGAGTCGTATTCGACTGTGGGGCTTCTTACCAAGGAACCACACTCAACGAACAACTACTGCAAGGGCCTGACATGACAAGCAGTCTCATCGGCGTCTTAACAAGGTTCCGTCAAGAGCCAGTCGCTATAATGGCGGATGTGGAATCAATGTTCCACCAAGTGAAAGTACCACCAGAAGATGCTGATCTTCTCAGGTTCTTGTGGTGGCCGGACGGCGACGTCTCACAAGAGCTACAAGAATACAGGATGGAAGTCCACTTGTTCGGCGCCACCTCCTCGCCAAGCTGCTCGAGTTACGCTTTGAGAAGATGTGCTGAAGATAACAAGAGCAGTTTTGATGTGGCAGTAGTGGACACAGTTTTATGTAACTTCTATGTCGACGACTGTTTGAGATCAGTTGCATCCGAACAAGAAGCAGTCAAGCTATACCAAGACCTGAAGGCCATCTGTCTAAAAGGAGGATTCAGACTAACGAAATGGATGACCAACAACCGGGATGTGTTGACAAGTATTCCACCAGAGGACCGTGCAACAGAAGTCAAAAACCTCGACTTTGACCAGGAATCACTCGCCATCGAGAGAGCTTTAGGGGTCCAGTGGTGTATCCGGTCGGATCAGTTTAAATTCCACGTGAACATCCAGCAGAGGCCTCTCACCCGAAGGGGAATCTTGTCAATGATGAGTTCAGTCTACGACCCACTGGGGATGTTGTCTCCCGTCATTCTGCCTGCCAAAAACATCCTGCAGGAAATGTGCAGACTGCGAACAGGATGGGATGACGCTGTGCCAGATCATCTCGCTCAACAATGGTCGAGGTGGATGGAAGAGCTTCAGCAGCTCACCAACGTTGGAGTGGACCGGTGCTTTAAGCCGCCAGAGTTTGGAGACACGGTGGAGGCTCGTCTACATCACTTTAGCGACGCGAGCGAAACAGGCTACGGTACTGTGACTTATCTGGTTCAGAAGAACAACAACAATCAAGTACACTGCTCATTCGTCTTGGGAAAAGCAAGGGTTGCCCCTCTTAAACCCACGACTATTCCACGGCTGGAGCTGACGGCGGCTACCTTAGCTGTGAAGGTGGACATCACGCTGAAGAAAGAGCTGCAGCTTCCGCTGTCAGATTCCAAGTTCTGGACAGACAGCACCGCTGTACTTAAGTACATAGCAAACGAGAACATCAGATTTAAGACATTTGTGGCTAACAGGGTTGCTACAATCCTACAAGCATCAAGAGTGGAGCAATGGAGCTACATCAGCTCACAGTTGAATCCAGCCGATTACGCTTCCAGGGGACAAAGAGTGAGTGTCTTCGTGCAGAACGAGGTATGGATCTCAGGGCCTGGCTTCCTCAGCAAGCCAGAAAGAGAATGGCCAGACAAGCCTGTTCAGTTGGAGGAGCTAACAGTCGCAGATCCTGAGGTCAAGAAAGGCGTACTCGTTAATGCAACAACAGTAGAAGAAAGTGCTGATGTAATGCAACAGCTAACAGAATACTTCTCTTCCTGGATACGACTAAAGAAGGCGGTGGCGTGGCTCATTCGAGTCAAAGGAACCCTGGTAAACCTGTCAAAGAAGAGAAAAGAAATCAATGAACAACACAACGACCAAGAACAAGTGAACAAAGAACTGACAAGATACAAGAGGAGTCTCAAACAGACTTACCTGACTCTGGATGATCTGCGACAAGCTGAGCTGGATATCATCCGTCATTGTCAGCAACAGAAGTTCCAAGAGGAAATATCTGTTCTTCAGAGAAAAGAGCCCGTCAAGAAAAGTAGTCGAATCTGCAGACTGAATCCGCAACTTCAGGAGGGAATCCTTCGTGTTGGAGGTAGACTCAGTCGAGCATCCATGCCGACCGAAGCCAAGCATCCGATGCTCCTGCCTAAAGACCATCTTGTGGCTGATCTGATTCTCCGGGATGCACATGAGCGACTGGGACACAGCGGACGTAATCACATCTTGTCTCATGTACGTCAACGATACTGGATTATCGACGCCCCCTCGACGATCAGGAAAATGCTGTCTCGCTGTACTACCTGTAAAAGGCAACATGGTGCATCAGGAACACAAATGATGGCGGACTTACCAAGAAACAGAGTGGTACCAGACGAACCACCTTTTACCAGAAGTGGAGTTGATCTGTTTGGACCATTCAATGTGAAACGAGGAAGATCACATGTAAAAAGGTACGGGGTAATATTTACCTGTCTCGCAAGTCGTGCAGTCCACATCGAAATGGCGACATCACTGGAAACAGACTCCTTTATTCATGCTCTGCGTCGCTTCATCGCAAGGAGGGGTCAAGTGAAGGAAATGAGATCCGATAATGGGACTAACTTCGTCGGAGCTGACCGCGAGCTGAGAAAGGCTATAAAGGAGTGGAATACTAAACAAATTGAAAACAGCTTGCTCCAGCGTGACATCAAATGGATATTCAATCCTCCATCCGGATCACACCACGGAGGGGTGTGGGAGAGGATCATCCGCTCCATCAGAAAGATCATGGTTGCTACGCTGAGAGAACAGAGTTTGGATGAAGAAGGTCTTCAAACGTTCTTCTGTGAATGCGAGGCTATTCTGAACAGTAGACCTATTACTACGCCTTCAAATGATATGAACGATCTGGAAGCTCTCACCCCACAGCACTTGCTGTTGCTCAAGACTCAACCAAACTTACCACCGGGACTCTTCCAAACAGATGACAATTACGCGCGCAGAAGATGGAGACAAGTTCAGTTTATGAGTGATCTCTTCTGGAAGCGCTGGACCAGAGAGTACCTCCCTCTACTCCAGAAAAGACAGAAATGGAACCACCCATCACGGAACTTCATCCCAGGAGATGTAGTCTTGGTCGTCGATGACTCAGCGCCTAGGGGATCCTGGCTAATGGGAAGGATCGTCAAGACTATGGAGGACGAACATGGAATGGTTCGCAAGGTTCGAGTCAAAACAAAGACTAACGAGCTTGAGAGGCCAATAACAAAGCTCTGCTTACTTCAAGAAGCAGCATGAGAAGGACTGTTATTCACCTGATTGAAAATGTTGTTTGCTTTGTGTTACTGAGAAGAAAGACTTTCTGCATATAGGTTGTAATTGTTTCTGCCCTAGAAAGCAATTAGGGGCCGGGAATGTAGAGGCAGATACACAGTTTTACAGTTACATGACAAAATGTGTTGAGAAAATTGCATAATTCAAAGTCTACATGATTTAATAATTAATAATATTATTTCTAAGTTTAATTTGTGGTTAAAATGTTGAAAGCTTACTGATTTTCATGTTTTTTATGTTATTCAGTATAAATTAGAAAAAGGTACACTTCCCCTTTAAGTATGCATGGATATGTGGGGATTTCCTGCTTAGTGCAGTCAGTCAGAGTCTGAGTACTTGAGAAGCATACGGTTTTCTTACCTGCTCTTTAGCAATAAGTTACTAAAAGTGTTTCAGCCAGCCACCTTTGCTTTGTAAGCCTGTGGAATAAAGCTGGAGATTTTTTATATTTTTTCTTCAAACCAAAATCGTTTCCAGAGTGGATTTGTTTACATGCACAGCTGGGCTAGCTACAGACACTACCTGTGGAGAAGCAACTTTTGCTAACTATAGACTGCAGAGTAAGCCACTGCAAGATATCAAGCTCTCGACTTAAACCTCTACAGGGTGTAATACTAACAGCTATTCTAAAAGTCTGTAGTTGGTGTCCGTCGTTGTCATTGTCATAAAGGAAGGTTCCTAGTTTGGTTCCTTCGTCATTTAAATTCTCCATAGCCTCATAGAAAGAAAGAGATGAGAGATCCAGGTGAACACCTTGTCGTTCTCTGAATGTGACAGAATGTCTGCAGGAAACTGTGATAAATCTCTGAACTTACGTAGACAGAAAACTCCTTTGGAGCCGAACTAATGGAACCAGATGGGGACTGGCTCTTTGTAATGTGACCTAGTGTCACATGGCTAATGGTGACTGGACCGGAGAGGGAGATGACTAAATGCCCCCGCCCACCTGCAAATGACCAGCAGTGGCCTGGCAGGAGCGTCGATGCTCCCTGTGGAGAAAGAGTGAAAAGCAGTGTGTTGCATGTACACAAAAAAGTTGATGATAATGACATGTAAACACATCATGGTCTGTTGTGTGTGTAATTCCTACCTGAATAACAATGTGTCGGGGAAGGGGCACGTATGGTAAAGGTATTCCTAAAAAGCTAGCGGGTGACTGGGGCATGTAGTACGATTCTGACGACCGGTGAGATACAATATATGCTCCTGCACATAACACAACAACAACAACACACAAAGAATGAATGAAAGTGAAAGAGCAGTCACAAATTTAAAAATGATATGTGTGAACTTACAATGTCGCAGATGAAGATGATTTAGATGTCTCACCTAATGATTCTAGTGCAACGTTGGGTAAAAGGTATGCAATCGGGCGAAAGTTGTCTATCTGTCTCTGATACTTGAGCAGCAAGTCCTGTTGTGCTCTCAGCTCCCTGGCCATCTCCTCGCATCGCTCAGCACAGTCCTGAGTAAGAAAAAACCTCATTGAACACCACATGTCTACATGTCTGGGACATTAACATTTCTACATTGATGTGCGTTTCACATGGAGATAATATCTCTAAACTATTAATTGTGTATTTTTAAGCTGCTGTCGTTATACCGGTGTTTCCAGGAGAGGGGAGACAGGTGATTCTGAGAGTCCTCTATCCAGGAGGTTGCTGTTCAGTATGAGAGTCAGATATGCAAATGCTGATGGAAGGAGAGAAACAAAACATGCCATCAGAGTTGTTCATTTCAAATGACATGATCTCATATCAGTTCATTTCATCTTTTTGTTTGATTTTGTCTAGCTGTGAACTTCACAGTTTTAAAGCAGTCCACAAACTTTCCATAACCTTAACCAATGCACACATTTTACCTGGACAAAGACTGGATTGTACTCAAAAGACAGAATCTGTAAAACTCACAACCTGTACTTGATTTGTGATGACAGCGATAACTTACCAAAACTCGGCAACATCACACAGAGGGCAAAGAGGCTCATGCCACTCCAGCTGCCCCCTGTGACTCTAGGCTGAAAACGGCGACGGAATTTACGCCTTACGAAAATCCTGGATGTAATAAAAATGAGAGAAGAGTGAGTGAGAGTTTTGAAGCTGAAGGAACCCAGAAATGTTAGGCACAATGCAGACACACACACACACACACACACACACACACACACACACACACACACACACACACACACACACACACTAGCTTACCTGTATGTGCTCTCCCTATAGGTAATTCTTGGTTGCAGTCGAGGGCTTCGTCGCAACATGACTGTTAAAAAGTTTTCACACTTGTATGACCTTTTCTTTTTGTGTCTATAACTTTACTTTAAAAAAATCTTTAAAAGGTTTGTAATATGTTAGATTCCCAACCTCTTTTGTCTTATAAAGACAGTGGTATTTCTATATTACACATAAATGCTACATGCTGCTCCGTTACCTGAGTAAACTAGTAGAAATAATTACTCACCTAAGAAATAGTAAAACGGACGTCAGTCTGTAGTCTTGTAGGTCAATTAGTCAGTCAGTCTCCACAGTCTCTGTGGTACTAAAAGTATTGGTCTCTTAAGTAGCTGTGCGCTGTCACTCGTCGACCTGCGATCAAAGACTGAGATTAAAACAATCAGTTGGGCCTGTGAACCATGCTGTGAACACTCCAGTTCACTCCACTGTTACGTAAACGTTCTACACACGTCATAGTAACAATAGAACGCTGGCCAGTGTGGCCCATGGGTTACACTTTACTAATGTTTGATATGGTTTTATTTTGATACAATTCTTCTATCAATATGCAAAGACTTAAAATAAAGATCCTATTTTTAAAAAACAAAGAAAAAAAAAAGATGTGGCCAGTACACACAACAGCTCTGCACACAGCCAGAAATCTCTTGCTTGCAACGCCACTGCCTAGTATATATTTATATGCATATATTTGTAAAAGTAAATACATTTTAAGGTAGTCTGGTGACTTGTCTGAGGTCTATTGACTCTAACTGAGCCACTCTGTGGTCCATGGTTGCTGGATTATAACGTTGCAGTTTATAGCTGGGGTCAGTTTCCTGATTGTAGGCCCATATTGAAATGTGACTTTGGTTAGTTTGAAGTGTAGAAGAATGGGTTTGATCACTAACACAGAGCAAGCAACTTGTATTGTTGATAGATGTGAGCATCATGAAAGTGTTGATATCTGATAAACTGTAGTAGAAAGTTGTCAGCGTGCGCCACACAGATGGTTTCATTGTTTATTTAAACCTCCTGACACTTCAATAGGATTGGCCGTTTGTTTTGAAGCAGCTAAGCAGCCTCCTGGCAGCCACTGACCTCCATCAGAGCTGTCTAAAACATTTTCAGAAGCTAAAAGTTCAACTCTCCCTCCTCTGGAGAGTGACCTCTGTTCTGTCAAGTTTGCTGTAGAAGTTCAGTATAAAAAGAGAAAATGTTCAGTTCTGTCCAAAATCATCTTGGCTGCTGTTACACTCTCATATTCAGTCTCCTCCGATTTGTTTTTCTTTTTTTTGCAAAGTTCTGTATCAGTCGGCAGCAGCAGAAATGCTTCCTTTCATGGTTCAGGTTATGTAAATCAAGTAAATGCTCACTTTCAAAGACTGAATTACACTAAAAATGTAGAATTTCCCTTGAAGCATCACCTTCTCATGATTCAGAGTGTCACCTTTCTCCATTTCCATATGCCGCAGTCCCTTCTATTTCTTTTCACTGTTGCCATTTCATGTTTTATCTGAAATTATCTCCCTTTTGCCTCTGCTACCACACTCACTTTGTGTCCCCTCCATTCCCTCCTTTTATCTAATCCACTTTATCAAAATATATCTCTCCTTCCCCCTTTACTTAGGTCTCGTGGCCACGATAAAGGAGCATATCACCCAGCCGACGGCAATGGCTCAGGGGCGAGTTGCTCACCTGATTGAGTGGAAGGGTTGGGGTGGGAGCGGGGAAGCTGGAGGACGTGGGGGTGGCTGGAGCGGAGCCTGCAGGAAAGGAGGAGGCTGGAGTGGGATGGGTACTGAGCTACAGGAGGATGAGCAATTCTACTCCCAAATGACGGACGAGATCAAGGAGGCTCGATTCGCTGCAGGTGAGACAGACGCATGGATTTAATTCAATAAAAACAAGACGTGGTGGTCAGTGGAGAAGAAGTGACGCTCAAATCCCTGCAGGCATCATTTTTATTCAATTGGCTTGTGCAGAGGGAGCATCTGCAAAAATCAGTAGCCCTCAAGACTTCCAATGACAGTGACTCAAATGTAGTGCACTTATTTGATTTCTCTTGGTTTGCGATAGTGAGAAACAGCAGGTGGCAGAGGGGGCGAACAACTTCCAAGAAAAGCACTATAAAATGATTTGTGTGTGGTTGTCTCACAGGAGTGGCAGAGCAGTTCGCCCTGGCTGAGGCGGCCATGGACGTGTGGTCAATGAACGACAGCTTAGAGCAGCCCTCAACCAGTTTACAAGGTCGGTCATCTAAAAAAGAAGGGGAAAAGAATCAAAGGGGAATAATGAAGAAATTTATTAAATCAATTTGTGCTGCATCTGGGTTTGACTGACTGTAGTCATTGTTTCACCCCGAAGCATTTTCTTTAATTTTGATATTGAAGACAAAATGAAACAGAATGAATTCCTGAGTCACAACATTATGCCAACACAATGTCTCAAAGCGCCCAGGCACCACAGAGCAGAGAAGATTTAATCTGTTTATGTTAGATGAGAGACCTGAATAAGGCTAATGACACCAACTTGCAGATTATTTTTGCTTTGGGTTATTCTTTCTACTGACAGCTGTGAGGATGATGGCCTGTTTGAGCCACACTTGTGGACACACATTCAGAGTCTGGAGAGAATGAGTCATGGCAGATTTTCAACGAGTCAAAATGTCCACATCCAACATTATGACCCTTGTGAGGATATCACAGATTCCTTACCTTGGTCTTAATGCTAATGCTAACCTTTAACATGCTGCTAAATACACAACTCTGCACTATACATACATACGTCTTTGTGTGCTTACTCTATTTTCCCTTAAAATGACTCTGAATGGACAAATTAAGTTCTTGAATTAAGTTGACGCCCTTAGGCCCTAGTGCAGCTAACACAAATTGTTTTTTTATGTATTTATTGTTTTTATAAATGTATAAAAGCAATACATACATGTTCAAAAGGACTGAGAAAATCACATAAATAAAATAAGCAAATAACCCTCATGTCCAATTTTTTCAAATTTCACAGTGTTCAAACATAAACGGTGCATCAGACAGTTTTAATTCTGTAAAAATGTGACGACACCAAAATCCTTGCCTAGAATATACATGAAGGCAATAGATTATAATAGAGCTACCTGATGCAGTAGCTGGTTTATACAAACTGTCTCTATAGCCTGAGAGTCTATAGAGCCACATCACTGTTCACATCAGTGTCTTCCAAAGGCTGATTCTGTCTCATTGTCCCTCCTCAGCAGCACAGAACCACTTCTTGTCTCAGTTCCTGCTGGACGGCGGGAGCGTCGGCATCCCTCAGCATCTGTACAGCCTCCACACTCAGACATATGGCAGCAACAGGCCGGCCAACCTGGTCCCTGTGCCGCGGTTCGACACAAGTCAGCGGGAGAGAGGTCGTCCCCTGGAGAACAGAAGCACTGTGACTGCAGAGGCTGCCGTCCGTCACATAGACAGCAGCTCGCTATCGGAGGATGATGTTTTTTATAATTAGACTTAACGAGATGAAAAAGACTGAAATCTCCCCCCAATCTCTGAAACTGAGAAGGACTCGGGTCTCAACCACCAGCAGTGACTAATACCAGAACATATCCACAGAGAAATGTGGAGCAAACATCTGAAAAGGCGTCACCTGGCTGAGTTTAAGAGCTTGGTCTTCAGGTAGAAAGACTCCAGAGAGTGGTCACTCCTTGGTTGAGACATATACTTTTTGTGAATGTAAATAGTTCCACTATTACATTTTAATTTTTTATTCAATGTACATTGAAAACTTTCATATTACATGTAGAACTCAGCTGTGAAGAGTCATACCAGTGTAAATATCTTGTTATAAAACCTCAGTTTTAACGCTGTCCATTTCTGTCCTCATCTGTTTGTCTCTCTCACACTGATGGACTGAACAGATGAATCTGCCCGTGGAACAAACCGCCAAGAGTCCAACCTACAGAGAAGATATCACCAAAGAAATCGAAAATGCGTCTCCTTTGAGGTTTCTTCTCATCTGAGTCTGTTATCAAGAAAAGTGTTAATTATCTGTGTCCCAGCTGTGATTAGCTATTATTCACAGTCTTTTGTCTGAGAATGACAGGAGCATGGAGCAGTACAGAGAAAGGACAAGCGCATGAAAAACAGAGGGAGGAGGAAACAGAACATGTCAGTCGGTGTGTGTGTGTGATGAGATGGTGGGAGACTGGAGGTGTTGATGTTACCTGTCACTGTGTTCTTTTAGCACATGGTTGACACTGAGCAGAGTCGCACTGTGGTGAACTAAGACTGTTTCCCTCTGTTGTTATCTTTGCATTTCAGCTGTGAATGGGTGTTCAGCAGATGTAGATAGACTGTGCATCGCTGTAACAATCATCATGAAACACTACACAAATTTTAGCAGGAGGTGTGATTAGTGTCTCATTGTCTACAAGAAGAAAAAAGCAACTGCACACTGTTATTTTTTTAGTCACGTTAAACAATAATCACACTTAAATTCTTCAAAACGAATTCCAGTTTACCTGAACATGGCTTTTATTTCTATGAGTCAGCACTGGTGATGTAACAATGTGCAAAGATCTCAACATTTATTTCAGTGAGTTTTCATTACTAAAAGAAATAACAGCCAAAACTGTGAAAAAAAAATCCTGTAAAATGCCAATAATACACAAACAAAGAAAGGCAAACTTTTATTTTTGATTGATGAACAAGATGCGTCATAAAGAGTGATTTTGTTTTAGGCAAAATAAATAAATAATCGTGGATATTTAATTTCATCCTTGATTTCCTGCTCTTTTTTTTATTGCTGTTCTGTTTTGGCAGATTCATTGAAGAGTTCTTGAAGTGTTTTATTTTGATTTGTGAGGTTTGTTTTTGTTGAAACACTTTCCTTAGTTGCAATACGCTAATCAAAAGCAGAAAAACACAAAAATGTAGACAGCAATCAAAAAGATTTGGTTCAGCTGTGTAGAAACTTCTGCCATATTGCTGATGTGACTCTGAGAAATCACTCGTTATGTTAACCTGTTTAAGCTGTGTGGCTCTTACGTTTACGTATTATTATTTTTGTAGTAAAATTGTTGAGTTACTATAGAGAAGATCATAACTGTACACATGGGAACTTGTAAGGTAAATTTAAATTTTAATGTTGTTGTTCAGCCAGTTTTGATGGTGTGTTTGAGGCAGCAGCTGGAGCAACAGCTGTCCCTGTGACAAACAGCTCTTGAAGGCAATTACACAGATAAAAACCCTTAATTTGCTTCGAACAGTCACAGCTCAGTCAAATCCAAACACAGACATATTTTAGGGATGGGGAAGGTGTTAATCGTCTGAGGGGCATCATTATCTCAGATTTCCATCATAAATCTGCCCAGAAGTCATAGCAAATAAAATGAATATCTCCAGAGCTTATCTTATTTTAAAAGTTTTATTTACTATCAGAACAACATCATGTCTGCACATGCATAGCCACATTGTAATTAGAACTAATTTGATGTAATGACTCCAATTCATTCAAACAAATGGGACAAAAGCACCTAACCAATGTCACTATGTTTACATTCATTAAAGCCTGTAGTGACAAAACATGGGCCATGACAATGTTGAAGAATACATTATTATAAACATTTCGATGTTCTATTATCTATTATTATTTCAGGGGGTTTCCAGGTGTTTGGAGGCGGTGTGGGTCTCATTACAAAGTAAACACACACCAGCAGGCTTTTATTGTGTTAATCAATTTTAAGCTGTTTTCTAGGCTTTTGTTTTCATCCCCACTGGAGCTCATTGTTGGCAGACACAGTTAATGTTGCTGTGTCACTGATTGAAGCAGTGTACTTTCTCTCCATTGACGTGTTCCAATTACAATATAGCATGGCAAGACAATAACCTCTGATAAATGATTATTACAGGAGCCCGTGTGCAAATATCAAAGTGATATCATTATTAGGTTTGTGTTACAGTACAGGCTAATCGGACAGAGATTCATTTGTGCATGCTTTGAAACAAGGTTGAAGGATGTGTCACTGCTTAGATCTCTTTGGCCAAGTTCTCTAATATCTTCTTCATCTGGAGGAGAAAATAGCAAATGAGAGTGAGGGGGGTGGGGAGGGGGAGGAGAAATTGCTTTGAATTCATAAGTATCCATTTGGCCTCCTACACCCTGCATGATAATAATAGTAGATCTATACAGGGACGTGGTCTTGTTTTCAAAGTGTGTGTGTGTGTGTGTGTGTGTGTGTATGCATCATTAAAGTGACAGTGAACATTATACTTGTGAAAATGTGGGTGCTTGTGCGAGTTGAAGCTTCAAACTAGGGTAACTTAACTCATGCACCTTGGAAAAAACGTCCACAGGACTTCCGTGTAAATAGATTTAACAAAAATGTATTTGACAATAGGCTAAAAAATGGCTCCTAACAAAATAAACATGAATGAAATCAAATTAATTTAACTTACCCTTTGCCTATTTTTATATTCAATCAAATCAATTATTTAAACAAAGGCATATAGAAGCACTTAAAACACACTTTGGCTCCCACAAAGCGCTCATAACATACAAACACCTGTTACCTCTGGCCATGTGATTACTCCGACCAACCGTCCTTCTTCTGTGACAAATAAGGTCTCTGCTCCCGTTAGAGTCAAAATATTTAGGGCCTGCATGGACACAGAGGAGAACAAATGTGAAGTTACTGGCTCAAAAAAAATGGCCGTCATCAGTTTGGGAAATATGGTTTTCCTATCTTTTTGTGATTGATTCTCTTCTCAGTCACATGATATGAGAAGATTGATTACTTGTCCCTTTCTCCATGTCCCTGTATTTTGTCTCTGTTGCGCTGTTAAATCAAGCCATAACATGTTTTGATCAAATAGCTGGAATAATAATAGTCCATTAACAGTTTAATAATGTCAACCTGGAATAATTGGGGATTTGGCAGCAACATGTTGTACATAAGCAGAAATATAAAAAAAATGATTAGTCTATTAGCAGTATAATTCAAGTAATGGTCTGTAAGTGTTTTGTGATAAACAAGCTTTTCCTTATGTGTTAATTTAACAAAGTCAGCTTGTTGGTAGCTGCGTAGGGACTGTCTAAACTATAGGCTAGGATGCTAACTGTATCCCAGCTTCAGTGTCATAGCCTACATAACACAGAGACATGAGTGTGGCATTAATCTTCTATTCTAAGTCTCAGAGAAATCATTGAGGACTGGTGTAAGGAGGTGTCATGTGCTTGATCCCATCAGGTGACAGTTCCTACCTCCTGAACTGTGCTGTGGGGCGATAACAGGACAGCTGTTGGGTGGATGCAGCAGACATTATCCAGATGTTTCTCCAGACTCTGAAGAGCAGGACAAACACATTCATATTCTGTCTGTATGGATGACTGTTTTTCATGCGACCGCACTCAGCGTGACTTGAGAAACTGTGATTCGCAGTTAAAACTGATTTCACACTTCTTCAGTGCACGCCTAGGGTGATACAACAGTGTTTTCTATTCTCCTCAAGTATCTGTTACTGCACTATGTTTTAAAATGGATGTGGTGTCATGAAAAAGCTATTTGTCTGTCTGTACATCCTGCTCCCACAATCTCTCTCTCTCTTTTGGAGCTGCTCCACGTTCAGTCAGTCAAACGGATTGTACGGACATGGTCTGCCTTTTAATAACCAGCATCACATAGTTTACTCCTCCACCTCCTTCTGAACTCCCCATCTAACTCCATCCATCCATTACCTCAGTCTCAGAGTGACGCAGGAACTTCAGTAGCTCTGATCGCCGAACAAACCCCAATAAAATCTGCGTCTCTTCAACAGAAAGGAGAGAGGAGGAAATCAATTTTCTTGCCACAGTTGGTGATATGGTTTTGAGTGTGTGCAGCTCTCCAGAGAGCCATGTTGCAAACTTAAAAATTCATGGTGATTGCTGCAAAAGGGCTCAGCTGGTCAGTTGACTATTTTTCTCATACACTCCTCAGCTCCCTATTGAGGCTCTTTCACATTGCTGAACTGCTCCAGCTTTTTTAATGGTAGTAATCTTTATTTTTAATGGTAGTAATCTTTTTTTTAATGGTAGTAATCTTTTTCTTCTTCATCTTTCTTTTTTCCCACAATTTCTCCCATTGTTGTCTTTTTTCATTTCAGGCGCTCTGACGTCAGCTGTATTTGACCTGGATCCTTCTGACCTTTTGCCATACCAAAAACATTTTTTTTAATTTTTTTTTTTTACAGTAGGCTATAAACAAATTAAACTGCACATGGGCTACTAATTTGCTATAAATCTGGGGGTGGGGGATGATCAAATATCTTTTTGCGCACCATGTGAGTCCACCACAGGGACTTGTGTTTCAGTGGTGGTTTTGACAACATGTTGAACCTCTGCTTGTCCAGCTGCTTTCTGAAGCTGTACTGTTTTCATTCCCAGAACCTGCCCGACTGGTGTGGAGGGAAGCCTGCAAGAGGGAAGAGATGACTCATTTCACACCTGGAAACAAAAGCAACTGAAGTTGAATGAAATATACAGGCGCAATATGTAGGCTAATTTAACAAATAGCCTATTTAGTATTCAAATTAGTGGGGTTTTTTTAAGAGGTTACTGTTCTTTCTATATAGAGTTATGTGAATTTGTATGGGGTGTAGGCCTAAGAATTCACAAAATTAATAAATGAGGGTTCAGACACAAACAAGAGCAGATATAATTCCAGCTAGTGCAGTTTCTTTTATTTGCACACGTCACACCGAAGGGCATTTAAGATTCCAGAAATATTTTAGGTGTCTGCAGACTACAAGATGATGATACATTTGAGGTGAATAGGCCTGTTTAGTGCTGTGAATCTTCTGGCAGATATAGTCTGGAAAGCACATTTCTCAGAGGGCTAAAAATGCATCAGGGATGATTGTGTGAGAAACTGTTCTCAAAGAAAGAAAGAAAGAAAGAAAGAAAGAAAGAAAGAAAGAAAGAAAGAAAGAAAGAAAAAAAGAAAGAAAGAAAGAAAAGGCCCAAACATGAAAATGTAATTTTCTTTCTTTTGGCTCATGCAGGTTTTTCACCCTCAGCACACAAATTGAAAATAATAGATGTGGGTGATTGAATGCCATTTGTAATCAGTGACTCTGACTCAGCTACCAGGCTGCAGCAGGCCTAAACAATCCAAACTCCCTGCAGTGTTATAAAAAAATGGCAGTCCCAAATGTTAAACAGCTATAGCTACTTATCTCCTACTATGTCAATTTTGGGTCACAGTGGTGAAATCGAGGACTGTAGTGGGATTAACACTGCTGGGGGGGTGTTTGTGTTAGTGGTTCCAATTGGATTAGATCCATGAATGTATGTTCAAAACATGGTTCAAAACGTTCAAAACGGCATCAGGCTATGCTAGCCTACTTTTAGCATGATGGCATTACACGGCTGAAGCGGCCTGAAGTCAGACCAAAACAGTCTAGCCTACCTCATCAGCACAGCCAAACCGTTCAAGTGGAACTCATGGATGTATAATAAACTCTGCAGCGAGTTCCATCTCCTAATGTACGTGTTTGGTGAGTGGTTTACACAATTAAAAAATTAAAAAAAAAAAAAGGAAAAAAAAGAGTAATGTTTCTTAGTAGTCTAGTCACTGATTGGTTGGGGCAGGAAAACAACAATGGCGGGGAACAGGGTAGTTTCCACATTGTGTCCCGGTGAGAGGATGGAGAGAAACTTCAGGTAGGCTATTGAACATTATGGTTGTGAAATTGGGAGTAGTGCGGTGTGAGAAGTCGTTGTAGCTGTTTCAGACATGTTGTTTCGGGCGAAGCTAACCGCCATGCTATGGCTACTGTATTGGCTTTAGCGCTAGCCCCCATTTAGCATAACACAACGTGATTTGACCTACTTGTGGAACAGAGGAAAGCCACCAGGTGAAACTCGGCTGTACCTTTATGCCACAACATTTGGCGCAGCAGGACTGGTGAGTGAGTCACCTGGATTCCCAAACAGGCCTGCATCATAGGCATGAGGCACAAGGTTTTTTGTTGTTGTTTCTTCAGCCAGAGATTGGGGGATTGATCATGAGAGAGTTTAGGTAGGTCTAAAGGTGAAAATGTTAAATGTGGTGATGTTGCACATTTCTGTGTTCTGCTGTGTAATGGATGGCCACCTGAATATTTCCTATTGCAGGTACACGAGTGAAATCCTCAGATTGTTGATTATTGGATCATAGCTAAATTAGGGAAATCATCATATCCTCTTCAAGATGCTTCATAGGTTAAACCACACACAGTTAAGTTTGCCTATTATTATTGTGAGGTAGAGGTTAGTAATATTTTGAGTATGAGCACTTCTCACTTTTATTAGGATTTATCTTCTTCGCACCATAATGTCTTCATCAAACCTAATGACATCCATCCAACAGCCCAAAACTGTCAAAATTTGTCATTATTATTATTAAAGACAAGCTAACTTGTGTTTTTACCTCAAGCATTCATGATTTGTGTGAATGTGAATTCAATTGCATTCTTAGTGTTAAGAATTGCAGATTAAGACACTTTTTTAACCTACCAGGGACATGCTTTCTTAAGAGAGGGCAGGTGTGGAAGCCTCTTGCTGATAGAGAGAGCATCATAGAAGGAGGGACGGTGCCTAGAGCGAGCCAGGGCATTCGCCAGGAGAGTGGCGAGGAGAACAGGTACAGCATGGCTGAACTGTCCGGTCAGCTCTATGGCCAGGAGAGCTGGAGACAAGGTGTGTGTCACAGCCCCAGATAGGGCTGCTGCACCTGTATGGCAAAACACATATTAAGGGGCAACAAAGGAATTGCATTAACATTTTCAAGTTTCAAGTTTACATAGGCTAATGATCAAATTTGTAGATAATTGTTGGAAAGTATTGGCTTGTGCTGATAAAGGCTGTAAAGCTGTATTTTTTTTATTTTTTTTACCCGCCAGTGCGTAGCCTCCAGGATTAACGGAGGCCCACTGCTGCCCTGAAGTCTTTCCAGTGCAAAGCACATCAGCTATTCCTTCTCCAAGCAATCGGCCCAAAGCTGCCCCTAGAAACCAGAAATGTATTTATTTAATAGAGTTTATTTATTTAATGGCATTTTCAAAGTAGTTTGCATTCAAGTTTTATCTACCAGGAAAAACTTTTCCCATTCTGATAAGAGAGTGCTGTGAGACAAATCTCTTTGAGTCTCTCTCTGAATCACAGCTTTGAGCCATTCAGTTATTCTGCAAAATAAGATTCCCTTCACTCACCATAGACAAAGACTGGCATAAAGTATCCAGCTGGCACAGGCAGAGTGCAAGCGAGGACCAACATCCATATCTTAGAAGCAACAATAGAGACACAGACTGTCAAATATCTCAAATGTCGGAAAAGCCACAGCAGATGAGTCACTATCAGTCTGTGGTCAGGGAATTGTCTGTATTGACATGGACTGAATCATGTCCATTCCACCTTTGCATATGGTAATGGGAAGAAGAGCTGTCATGGTAAAAGTGACTCACAGTGTTAAAAAGCATCAGAGATGATTTACTCTGGCTGCTGGCAGAGACTGTTCACATTGCACAAACATAAACAAGGTTTCCTTTCAGCTTGAAGCACAAATTGACAACGTGAGTGGTAGATGGGGGTCTTCATCAATACCAGTGACTCAGCTGTTACTTGGCCGACTGCTGAGATTTCTGGTTGTTAACAATCGCACTTTCCATCCGGCCAGCTGCAGTGCTGTTGTGAGTGCTCATCAGGCATCACAAGAGATGTCAGCCTCAAAGGTTAAACAGTTTTTAGCCCGCTTACTCTATTGTGAAAATGTCAATCACTGTGTGTCAATTACGGGGCACAGTGACCTGAGGGAACAAGAGACTGCTGCATAGCTGAGCCTGGCCCCTTGTCATGATACCTGGTGGCTATCAGTGCAGGTTGACAGAGATAAAAGGCTCTTTAATTGGCCTTTGCTGTGTTTGTACCTTCATGACCAGGAAGAAAGCCAAGGAGAAGTAGACAGGGCTCCCTGAGGAGGTCCACTCCAACAAAGGCACAGAGGCATTATGGGATTGGGAGCTCCACTGCCTGCTGTCCAGTAAGGAGGTAAGGAGCTGCTTCATGGTGTACTGTGAATGAAATAACTGTCCTTCAGTTGACTGTGTGAACACGAGGAAAGCTAGTATTAAAAAAAGAGACCAACATCAAAGCAAAAGGCAACGTTTTTCTATCTTCTTTGTATTGTCAAGTAAAAAACACCTTCTTCAGTTCATTTAATGCAACTTTAATTTTTAAGAATGATGTACAACTATGCTAACAGAGGATATAGAAGATAATGTTGAACATGTAACTAGGCACCGATATGAAAATTTTGGCCAATACTGATATCCAATATCATGCAAACTGAATTTTTGAATGTCTTCCTTTATTTTCAGAATGTATTTTACTTCCAAATAACAAGGTTACAGGTTACACATGGCCAAATCCCCCTCCCCCTCCTTCTCCCTCTCCTGAAACAGCAACTAGACGGATATACATCGGTTGTGCATATCGGCCCAATTTTACTCATCGGACCGATACCGATATGTTAAAAAATGACGAACATCGGCCGATACCGATATTAATGCTGATATATCGTGCATCCCTACATGTAACACACTAAACCAAAATAACAATGTGGCTCATGTAACATTTGCTGAGATATTTAGGTCTGTAGGTCTGATTCACATTTGTGTAACGACTGGCCAAGAAACAGACAGGCATTGCCACCCATGAAGTGGCATTGCTAGCTGCATCTGGGCAAAAAAAGCAAAGTTATTTTGTGAAACAGTGGAGGATTGCTGAGGGTAACTAGTTCAGAGCTTTGTGAGGACGTGAGTGATGAATGTTACTCAAACAAGACTAAAAAGCTCATTCTCAGTTACAGATTAGTAGACCTTTTGCATTATTACACAGATGCCAAACGTGATTTTTGGTAATGCTGTAGGAAAAGCATCGTAATGTTTTCCAGCATTTCCTATTTGTAGCCCTGCTCCATCTCATTAGGTACATTCACAAAAATGAAAGAGTGCAGGTTCCCACCTTAGAAGCCATGTATTGTCCAGCAAAGTGGGGAAATGTCACAGATGCCAAGAGGAAGGCCACCATGGCGGAGTATAGACCCTTCCTGCAGAGAGGACAGCGTTAGTTTATTGTCTCTCGTTTTGGTAGTTCAACTGAAATTTAAAGTTTAATAATTGTCTGCAAACATAACTTCAGCAGTTAACATTTATGCTTACATTATTTAGATGTACCTTTTTATACACATATTATACATACACACAATACACAGATAAGGGGTATAGATCATCAGGGATATTTAGATCATTTTAATCTTGAATCATTGATCATATCTTTGCTGTCCATAATTGTTTAAAAGTATCAGTATGGTCGAACGGATTTGCAAGGAGGCGGTTTGGAAAGTGTGACATGTTGCACTGTAATGCTGGTTTTCATCAAAGGGACTAACTATGTTTTGGTGGCACTGGCCCTTGAGTCATCTTGAATCAATACTCCACCTAGAATCTGTCTTTTACAGCTAGTGACTCATCACTGCATCACTATAAGGTTTAGAAATTGTAAGTTCTCACTCTGACGTCAGCATCTTGACAGAGACTGGGTTTGTTTTGGTAAATTGCAGGATCCACCGGTGGCAGAAGAGGTAGCAGCAGCTCACAGCTCCACACAGCAGCCTGTTTCCAGACAGTAAGTCAACTGAATCCACAATGAGAGACAAGAGGCTTATTATAACCCTGGCAGCAATAGCTTATCGGAAGGCATTAGATTGGGGGGAAGTCATGAGAAGGGGGAGGAGGCCAGGAAATGATTGAATGAATAAAAGACTAAATGCTAAGTAGGACTGAAAGAACGCAGCAGTGGTCAAAGGGTATGAATATGAATATACCAAATGTCAGTTCTCATTTGTGAGACAGGAATAAACAGGATTTGTCAAAAATAAACTTACCCCAGGAAAGCAAACAGCAAGATCTCCAGTGGGTAGAAGGGCAGAGAAGTGGGGAAATTAGTTTTAAACAATACCTGAAAGGTCTCTGAGGACACAAAACAAATTTAAGTCATCCTTCATATCTCCCACACAGGCGCTCAAAATCTAATTTCCTTCAATTTATATTCTTAAGTCTGGCAGTTAAGTTAGCTAAAATGACCAAAGAACTACAATAACTTTTGAAATTAAAAAAGATATTCTCAATCTCTCTCAAGATATGACGTTTTCACCAAACTTAAACTCTACCATTGTAATGTCACTGCATGTAGAATAAATGTTCACCTGAACTGTGGAATTGTTACCTTATTTTTTCTTTTTACATTTTCTCTTTTTAACTTGGATCGCTCTGGAGAAATGCCTACACACTTGGTAAGAGTCAAGTGTGAGGTGACACATTCTGCATTTATAAATGCCTATTTATGTGCAGGTAATTGAGCACGCTTAGATCTTTTATGCATCATCGATGCATCTGGTACCTAAAGCACCAACAAGGTTGTGTGTAGTTTTGCCCATATGGTGTTTGTGACACATGATGGCTCTTTGCTGCTCTTGAGGTTTGTGGTCCCTTCTCTTTAGGGCCGGGTGTCATTGACTGTGAAGTGAACCTTCTCTTTGTTGACCATGAGGGGGCGATAAGGGCCTCAATTACCTCCATCACCGCTCCACACGGAGAGGAGGCGGAAGGTCAATGCCCCACAGGCCGCTGAGAAGAAACACGGTAGGTAATGCTTCAGGGCAAAGTGAGAGGACATCACCTCCACGCTGAACAACACGCCTACGGCAGCAAAGGAGGGACAACACGAACATATGAAGACAATGACAGAAGATACTGACAAGTATTAAGAAACAGTACAACCGTAATGAATCATTCTGCTGCCTGCATGTGTGGCAAAGAAGAAGACGTTCTATAAAATATTGTAGATTAATATGAGTCATCTTAAATGTAGTTTGAACCTGAGGTGCTAGGGGAAAAAGGGTGTGTGAGATTTAGGGCAGATGTAATCTAAGAAGAAAGAGGTTAGAGAAAAGTGGGAACACATAAACATGATGTAGGAGCAGAGGGAGGATGAAAAGAATGAGGAAATGTGTGGAGCTTGTTTGCGCTTCAAAGGAGGAAACGCGAGTAGATACAAACATCATGTTAAACCTTCACAGGCTCTCACCGCTGATGGGAGCTCCGAAGCAGCTGGCTACGCCGACCGCTGCAGCTACAACCAGCATTTCTCCAGTTGCTTTGTGCTGAAAGACAAAGTGTTACATTGATTGTTTTGAATGTGCCTCAGAAAGTTCCAATAATATCCACTATAATTTTGTTTCTCGTTGTTCCACAACTTTGAGAGAAAAATCAGTTTGTTCAGTTTCTGTGAATCAATCTCTGTCTTGTGCAGGACCTTTACATACACATAAATATTAGTTACAATAAGTCCATTATTACCTCCAAGAGGGAGGTAACTTTAGCGATGGAGATGGAGCAGACCATAATCTGCATAGTTTCAACAACTTGGACCGTTGTTCCTCTCCTCTTTTAAAAAATAATCTGGACTCAATGTTTACTTGCTTTTCGACTGCATGTAGTTATAGGCTATGATGGGGCAATTAGCAGTGTTACCGTAGAAAAAACAGCAATGAAGAATAATATGATAATATAACAGAATAGCAACAGATGAGGATATTACAGAGATAGTTGTGAATTGTCAGCTTTGAATGACTTCACTATGCTTTTACCTTCTCATTGGCTCGTATTAGAGTGCAGAGGTTGCTGATGTAGGCTCCCACCATGGTAGAAAGATGGACCAACGGACCCTGATGGTAAACAAACAAATTGAAAAAACAGAAACAGAATTTTGTTGTAACTGTTATGAAGAAGCACACTGGGACGTGTCTCACCACTTTGCCCAGGAAGACAGTGCTGCCGGCTGCCAGTGTACAGATAAGACCCAGGAACTTGGTAAACATATTAGTGAGGGATAAATAATGAGGCATTTCAATGCCGGCCAGCATTGTCCTCACCTCTGGTATCCCTGAGCCTGAGGAGAAATAATCAACAGGAAGTACTAAAGCAATCAAAATGTTCAATTAGATGTGCTCAAGGTGACTCCAGGAATCACAAAACTCTGATGGAGTGCAAGCTGGTGGGGGCGGGCACTTCTGCATGATTTTAAGGACAAAAAGATTCTGAAATGAAACATAATTCAGTTTGTGATTGGAAATGTCACGCCAACAAACTACATCTTTTAGGTTTGGTGGTGTTTCTCTGGAGAACCGGCTCATATAAATCAACCAGAACTTTGCTTTAACAGGCAAGAAGGGGGCAGTGCCAAAGCTGAGCAGGCTGGTGTAATGTCCTCTGACTGGGGGAGCAGGGGGAGAGGGCGCCAGGCCAGGGTCAGGGTCAGACTGACAATCTAGATTCTAGACACTGTCGTAATTGTTGAAGCCTCCAGCGATTTATGTTGCTGCTGTTTAATCTCTGCAGCCTATTTGCTCCAGTTGGTATTTATTAGCTGTTGTTGTTTGCTTGAATACGACAAAATGGCCTCTGACGCCATTTTTATTTTGAGGTTGATTTCTGCAGATGTTCCACAGGGTATAAAGTGAAGTAAGGGAGGTCAAGTCACAGCTTTAGCCCATTTTATCAGTCACTATCAAATGTTACTGTAAGTAATTAAACAAAAAATAATGCCTGAATGTATCAGGATTAGGGCGACATAGTCAGAGCAGCAGGATGCCTCGTGAGTTAGTGTTGTTGCTCAGCTAGAAAATATGTCCCGCATGTGTACAGCATCATATTAACACGACTAGAGACACGTGATACGGCTACATTGGTTGTGTCGGACTGACTTGCACCTGGACGCCTTCAGCACTCTGACTCCAATACAAATATAGTCTGAGGAGTTTTTGCCTCCTGGCATTAAAGGTTCTTTGGTAAGCAGATAAAATCTAAGTTGACTTTTCATATGCACAGCTCCCTTTACAGCTCACTGACTTTTGGAGATAAGATCACACCTGACTTTTTCTCATTGCCATTTACTTAAGATAGAAAGATATCTCTAAACGACAAGGAGGAGAAATCAAGGTACTGGAACAAAAATGTGTTTGAACTTCGTGGGATTATACACTTTTATTTATAACAGTGTCTTAAATCCTCATCTAAGCTATAACTTTGCTTTCACTTTAAATCATTCATCAAAGTCATTGCTGCTTTCATCATTCTGTGTTGGACAGACCTGTGGAGAATGGACAGATGTTGTGAGAGAACGACGAGGCGACAGCACAGAGGCATGATGGGTAAAGTGTCCAACAGAAGAACTGTAGCAGACGATTGCCCTCCAGCTTCATGTAAAGCCACTGGTGAGCTACAAATGAGATGGTGTGTGCGTGAGAGAGAGAGACACACATTAATAATGTGTGTGTGTGTGTGTGTGCGTGTGTACCTGTCAGCAGCTTTGTTACACTAAGGTCCATGAGGAAGCTGAGGAAGGCCATCAAAATGCCTAGAGTAGCATAGCCATACCACTCCATCCCACACACTGAGGCCAAACAGCACCTCAGCTGCAGCAGACGCTCTGTGGACACAAGTATGTAGGTTATAGTTTCCTTCAGCCAAAAATCAAGACATTAATGTGAAATGCTGTTCATAGAGGGACATTTTATTTAAATAGAGAGGTTGTAAGGAAATTGGTTGGAGGACTACAGAGCCTCCATCATGCACTGTACAATATCTTCAAAGTAGATCAACAGTGTCTGTGTACCCAAACCCTCCAATACTGTAGCTCCTTTCCACCACAGGCACTTAATGTATCATTTTGCCATTCTCTTGGGTTGTTTTCTGCCGCTTTTGATTCCTGGAGCAAGTTTACAAACCATCTTAGTGTGATGCTTTATCTAGGAACCATTTGCCAATCCATGTGGTACATTTTGAGAAATAATTACATGAGTAGGAGATTTGACCTGCGGGTGGCGCTAAATGAAAAGTGAGGGGAGTCAGAAAAGTCATTAGGATTCTTTCTCAGGTCACAAAATTTCCACCATCACTGACTGAAATGGAGGAGTAATGGGTTACACCCCCAGGCCATCATATTATACACATACGTAGACGTTGCATTGGCAGCTGGGTCGTATGTCAGCATCACCACAATATAGGACCTGGGGTGAGACTGTCCTGTAAATGAGCAGAGGGAAACAGGAGGAGCTGCCGTTTTTCTTTATAAGAAATCGTTCTATGTCTAGATTTCTCATCTGAATTCAGTGAGTTGATAACAGTCTATGTGGAGTCACTGAAATCTGTTTTGCCACTGTTTTTTTTTTTGCTATATTATAAATAGCAAACTGTTCATATCATATTTTGACTTATTTACGTGTTACTTATTGGCAGTTGTTTTATTCCACCTACTCTTATATTAGAGCCTCAAGTATACTGGTACCAGCTTTTGTCAGTTTCTTAATGCTGTGAATTTCCCACAATGGGAAAATATCCTGTGACTATAATGACAAAAACACCACCACCATACTCCCACAACCACTTACTTTGACTTATCAAACTGCACATAAAACAACACTGTGGTTTGTAAAATACCATGGATACAAAGAAAACCCTTGAACCAAAACCTCACACGGTTCTTAAAGATGAAGGTTGTGTGTTGCCTCGGGGCCGTTCACTTCCTGCACGGGAACACGCTGTAACACTTCCAAGATCTTAATCTGGAGTATGGCCATATGCATTTACACAGATAAAGAGATGCAGAGAAATGTTATGAAGAGAAAAATGACCAAATGAAGGTCATTTAATATAGAGTAAAAATTGAACAGCTCACGTGAAGAGCATTAAAATTAACAGTAGCAGCTGCATGTTTAGATAAATATAGGCAGTGACTGTTAATGCAACAGAAACATCAATCAGTGTTTAGGAAACAGCATCAGTTGTGATTTACTGAAGGAGTGATACACAGTTTCTATTAATCATATAAAAGCTAAAAATAAACGGGACTGTAGCCATTTATTTTGTCGTCTTTGAACACAATGATAATCTGTGACGTGTCAGATTAAGATCAAAGTTGTGACATCACTGATGTAATGACGATTGGCTGAGCAACAGTTGCTCCGTCATGTAGCTATTGATTTGTTCAGCACTGATCAGATTCTAATGATTTTTCCACCTCAGTCTGACCTTTGATGATCGCACGCGGCCGTTGGTATGGTTTCCATGCATCAGAGAGAAGCGGACTCTTATTCTGGGATGTCTCCGATTGATTTTCTCGTTCTCGGGTGTTGCTCTCTCTGTCTCTTTGATTCCCATGAGGTTTGTCCAGAGTCTTCATTTTAGCCTCAAATGTTCGTTATTGATTGATTAATATGAACACTGCGTGAATGAAAGAAAAAGAAAGGACAAATTACACACTGTTATCGCCATAGTTACAGCAAAATACAGACACACTTACCTTGGGAGTGTTATATCTCTCTGTGTGGTTACATGCGTGTGTGTAGGTGAATTAGCTGACCTCTGTTAAAAGGTTAGCATACAAGTGATGGAGCAGTCATGGTTGAAGAGGCAGCGGATATTAACCCTTTGGAGGAACACTGGAAAATGACCTTCATCTGCCTTATCGTAGAAACAAGCGTGTGCAGCGAGAGCAAAAAACAACATTTCACTCAGACTTTTTCATTGATTTTCATTGATGTGATCAACTAATGTACAAAAAAACATAATCCCCCAATCTCAGAAATGAAAACTATATAGCCTACAACAGGTGTGACAGGTGATCATATCTGTCATAGATATGAATCATATATGTTAGAAAATTACACTTTATAGGGTCTTTGTCGGTAATTAATCACAGTATATCAGTTTTACCTAAACTGTGTAATGATTTTCAGCTTCCTGACTTCATAGATTTTCCACCAATGCTTCCTTCAGTAGCTCTGTAGTCTCTGATCCGATGTGACTCTGTGCATACTTACAACTTCCAACTCTCCTTGGATTCTCACCCCTGTCTTTCAGTCAGTTATTGTAGTTCACCTTGGTGTCGTCCTCTTACAACAGAGGAAAGGTTCCTAAATCCCAAAATCTAACAATCTCTCTGACCTCTGACCTGTTACCCAGTCTGCATCCTGTCCTGCCCGGTAAAATAAAGGTCAAATACATTTTCAAAATCTAACAAGGCTTGTAAATAAGTTGGCAAGAGATTTTATCAAGAAGATGGGAAAGACATTTAGCATAATTCAGATGATAGTATCTCAGCTGAAGATCTGTCATCAGCAGAATCTGTGAACAGCTGAAGCTGTAAAATATGTGGTGTTGGATTTAGTAAAAATGTTTTTTGACAGCTGTTGTCTGTGCAATGCATTTGCTACACACCATAAAAGAAATGAAATATAAATAATAAATCAGTTTACCCGATAATTGTTTTGTTCAGCCTTTTGCGACTCTTTGTCTGTGAGATTGTAGTGAATATGTAGGACTTTTCATTTTGTCCTAACCGCCATATTCTGCACCTGAACACCTTCCTTCCTTTTTGTGTAGTTACATCAGATTTAGATAGATCAAGACTTACGTATGAAAAGTTAAATTATTCATTTACTTTTAACTCTGTAGGGTCCCTGATGAAGTGTGTGTGTGTGTGTGTGTCCAGGATCACCACTTCTTCAAACATCCTCATTTGACAAGGACGAGAAGAAAGAGAGGTTCAGGACTGGACGATACTCAGGAATCCTCTGAATGACTTTGAAATAAATCAGTATTCACTCATTGAACTTCAGAGACCTGCTCGAGATTCAGGTAATCATTGTTCATTGTTCTACACACGCACAAGCACACACACACACAAACACATTTATTCTTAGTCAATGTTTATTTTCCCTTTAGGCCGTTGATTAGCACTAGTGTTATTTTAGAGATTGAAAATCTGCATGCTGTGAGCGTCAGTCCCAGCATGTAGACTCTCTCTCGCACACCATGGAAATGTACACACACATATAGATTGCTCTTCTCAGTATAAAAATGGTTACCATGGAAACAGCCCACCGAGACTAATAGAGAGACAGACGTGAGGTTACTTTACTTTTCTCTCATACATACACAACCAATCCGACAGTTTCTCCTCTGACATATGAGAAAATAAACTATCAAAGTCTGGCGCAGTCCGGCGACTGCCAAGGCCAAAATATACGACTTGTATCATTTTCATGCAGAACAAATCAGCAGTTACTGCTGGTAGCCTGTGGTCGGGGGCATTGTCTCCTGTTGCTTCGCTCATTTTCCCAAGTGAGCAGCAGTGAGTCGACCTTCCAGCTCCTATCACTGTGGAATTTTCCCTCTGTCTGCAACATTATGTAACACAGCAGCTGAAGCTGTGTGTGTGTGTGGGGGGGGGGGCGTGCGTGTGTAATGCTCAAACTAAAATTTTGAGGTGACTCAATGTCAGTTGAGGCCCAATGTGGATCACTGACTACTGGATCACATTTACTTGCTTACGTCTTTTCTTCCCACCATGTTGTCATTCTTATGAGTCACTCTTTATAATCTCACGTCCCTGCTCCCTGAAATAACTATTAGCAATATTAGTGCTCCCACTAAGACTCAGACTGTGGCTTTGAATTAAATTAGACAAAATAATGAATAAATACTTCCTTGTGACACAATAAACGGTTTATTGACTGTCAGTCCCTACGTAGACACCATGCACTGACATTATGCTGCAAGTAGAAACCTAAAGGTGAAGACGGGAACCTCGCCTCAACTTCGCCATCCTTCTTAACAACATTGGTAGCCAGGTTTCCATTGCAGCTTTGCGGGAAAAAAATTGTGAAGTCGACAAAACACAAGTGAGTGGTTCCTATTTCCACTGAGTAATGGGATGCCATGTGAATAAAGCTGTGTCTTTTCCTCTCGGGATATTGTCTAAATTCAAATGAAACATGACGACAGCTTTCCAGCATCTGCCTCTCGGTGGGACTCGGTTCTCTGGGTCATGGAAGCCAGAACCAAACAATGATAACAATCTTTGATATAGATGTAATAGGGCATATAAATTATATTCTGCATGTGTTGCATGGATGGTGACGTCCAGGTAGGCGGGGCTTGGTGACTGCTTTGTTGTGACATCACAAAGTCACACTCACCGAGGTCCTTACGGCTAAAAGTTGACTGGAATATAAACGCCAGCTATTACAAGAAGCCACAAGCCTGGGATGCTGTTTCAACTGATCACAAAAAATATTATTGAAATAAATAATATCTGCACCAAAGAATAAGTCTACCATTATTGTCAAGATAAGGGACAATTTTGCCCCATGTTTTCAGGCTGCTGGACAGGCAGGCGGGGTTACCAGACAGACAGGAGACAGTTTATAAAATGATGTGTGTGTTGCACCCAAAAGATTTTAATTGAGTACACACTGGCATCACTTCACTTGTTGACAACGAGTTCTCCACTCTGCTCACTTTACCCTGGACCTGAGAATCCAGCATCCACAGCCAAAGCCTTTTAAGACTTAAATGACATGGACGGGAAAACTGGAAGGCAGCAGCACGTTGGCTGCAGACGGAGATTTGGGGTGGAGAGTTTGGGTGGGGGGGTGGGGGGGTTCATTCTTGCGATGGAGAGGGTAGCTGCTAAAAATGGAGCTTGACAAAACAATTGCGATTAGTCTTTCCCCCCCAGGTCATTAAATAACTTCATGAGGTACCAGAGAAAGGCACCGACTGTACAAACAAATTCCGTCAGTTTTCATCAAATCTTTCCATCTGGGAGGAATAATATCAGACAGAGATATCCCAAATATGAATAAATATGTAAATATTATTAGTATTATTATTAGATATTTCACATGAATAAAAATATCTGAATCTGAGAGAACATGATGAGAGTGAACAGGGCACCGTGAGAGAAGGGAATGTTGTAAATGAATGTAATCAAGTCAGTACAATGCAAATTCAGTTAAATAGGTGTATTTGCACTTATGAGTAGTTATCCTTCATTCATTTTGACCGACACACTATATCTGGGCTTTATGATGGGGAAACACTGGGGGTGCTTTAAAAAGACCATGATGCATGTCTTTGAAGTTGTGCTCGCACCAATCAGATCCCCCGATAGCTTCAGGTCAGCCCAAATAGAGAGAGAAAATCATATAATTATTTGAATTGATTATTTTCTTAATTTTTAAAAGTGTCAGATCTGGACAAGAGCATGAAAGGGAATCGTGTCAGCTTTATTTCTCTTACAGTAGATTATTTGTTGATTTATTTAAATGCACTTAACTGTGTGGACTGACCCGCCAAAATTAGACTGTTAAACTCTCAGACTAGAATCGTTCTGTTGTGTCTCTCCCTGCTTTTCTCCATCCTCCCATAGTTCACCTCTTCCTCAGTCGTTTCCTATCACTGCTTCATCTGACGGTCTCTCATCGATGTCCAGTGATTATCATCTCACCCATCGATGCTCATCCCCTCTGTCCCGTTTCTCTCCTCTACAGCTCCACCCCCTCCCTGCTATCACTCTCCCCGTCACTTATCTCGAACAGCAGCCGCCTGATAGATTTTTGGCTTGATAGCAAATCTTGATGAAATAACACTGCCTACTTCATTTCTTCATTTAAAAAATACATTATGTGACCAATGTACTCGAAAGCCATACAAAAAAAGTTAAATATAATAATAAAAAAATGTAACATTTACACAATGTTTTCTTCATCTGAAACTTTGATCTCTCAAATTTAACTCCTAAATTGAGTTTGAGTCGTGAGCCACTGGTTTGATAAATTACTTTTATTTCCCTGCAAAATTTTATTTAAAAAAAGAGACGGTTCTCTGAACTTTCATCAAATACTTTGACAGTTGAGAAAACAAAGACCAGTTTGACCTTTTCTTAAAAAACACAAGCTACTTAAAACATATGTTGAGGAATTACAGTAATAAACAAATTACATGTGAAAGCATATGTGCAGACAGCCACTGGCTTTACCCCATTAGAGGTATGAACAAACAATATTACTCTGTTACCGGGGAGCTGTGTCTGTGTGTGTCTGTGTGTGTCTGTGTGTGTCTGTGTGTTCGTTCTCTGGCAGGGAGCTGGTGAGTTGCTGGGCTGGATTTAGATCCTCAGCAGGGGCTTTGAGCTCTTTACTGATAAGAGGCACATGCGAATGTTTGGTGTGACGTGTAACGCTGGGTGACTACGCAAACATCAGGCTCCGAAACATAACTGCAAAAATGATTAGCTAAAATATAAAAAAACATACTGAAATTTGCAAAGGAAAAGACTTAATATCAGCTAAATGATCTGTCCATGCAACAAGGTTATTCTACTTCTAGAAATAAGTAATCTTGCTAATTATCTAAAAAAAAAACAACTCCATCTCAACCTATCCTTATACCGCATTCTCAATTTATAATAATTGAGATGTTTGTTTATTCTCATGTATTTATTTTATTTAGGCTCTTTTCTTTCTTTGTCCTCTTGTCTCTAAAGCAGTTTGAGTTGCATGATGGCCTCAAAAGAGCTATACAAATAAACATATTATTATTATTATTAACATTTGATAGCGTGGTGAATGTGCAGGTCACAACTTATCCACAAGAGCGTTTTGGAGTTGTTGGATTGTGTATTTGATGAGTTTGATGAGGGACAGGCGACCTGTACCATTCACCTCTGTTGTGTTTGCTGAGCAGCTTGCCCATATAGAGATTATGGCAATGATAAAAATGTTGAACTATCCCTTTAAGTTTAATGATGGTGTTACTTGAAACAAATTGACCCATCTTTGAAATAGACTTAAACCCAGAACTTTATCTTAATCTTAAACCTTAATCTGAAGACATACATCTTAAAACAGCTGTTTGCACATTGAAATGGGCCAATGATATAAATGTCTTTAATCTGTCACAAAAGTTTGAGCAGTGAAAATCCATGTTGTTTCATTTCCTGGTAAGAAACTTGCTGAGCCTTAAAGCCATCACATTAAAATGTATTTATTTTGGATACTCTAATGTAGGGACTTCCTGACCATCTGAGGCACAGAAGGCAATGAATTTAAGAATACACCCCGAATTGAAACTTAAATAACTTTTAAAAACAAGATAATTAATGTCATATCTTCAGATCATTTGCAGTGAAGTTGGCAGCCGAGCCTGTAGGTGTTTTTTTTATTGTGGATGATAGCTGTGTGTGTTCCATGTGTCATATACAGATCATGTGCAAAGACAAAGCAGAGGGCAAATACCTAAATGTCATGATAACACATACTGGTGTGCCCTGTACATGTGCTATCAGCAGCACCAACAACAGTGGTCTGTAATCACCAGCTCTCCATGCAGATATTAATAGCCACAAAGCAATGTCACTACTAAGACCCCTGCCCCTGCTGATGGCTTTGTTTTCGACCACATTCTTTCCATCTTTGTTTTGTTCTGTTCTGTTCTTATCCTCTGAGATAAGAAACAACTTTTCAATTCACTCCTTCACCTCCCTTCCTCCAGCTCAGGGGGGACAGAAAGCAACATTTTCCACCCGGCGAGTCGATGTTTTTTAGTTTGTTTGTTTTTTTGAACGTCGACTGCTCGGAAAGATCATAGATTAAATTAATAAACAGATCGCAAATCTCCCTAATGAGCTGAGACCACGCTGTGAAAACATCGGCCAGCGTGACTTTTTAATGGCAGAACCATGTGAGGATCCAGTTTCAGGACAAAGACGTGGCACTTAATATTAAGAAAGCAGAGGAAGCTGCCAGATGGAGCAATGGAAGTGCAGGGGGAGGTAAAGAGAGGAGAGGGAGGCTATTTCAGGGATGGTGTGTTTGGAATGACAACTGTTGCCCCCCCCCGCCTCCCTCTCCCGCTCTTTCTCTACCCCTCTCCGTCAGTTCTTCTCTCTCTACTGCTCTTAACCTCAGGGCCCTTTATGCCCAGAACTTTTCCAACCACAGACCCTTCTCTCCATCACTCCTGTGCATCTCATGATAAATATAGAACATTATTAGCCTTTCCCAGTGAGCTGTGACACACGTGCCCACCTCCCCCTTTTACGCATGGGACCCTGCAGTATATAAGCGTGTGAGAGGCTGCTGGACAGTGGGGGCACTTATTTCACCAGAGAGAAACAAGTAATAATAAATAGATAGAAAGAAAAAGGAGGTCAGAGGAGCTCTGGGTTTCACTTCTTAACATTAAAGCCTTTGGAAGTTTCCCAGAGGAGCCACCACCTCTCTTACTCTCCTCCTCTCGCCTCTCTTACTCTCCTCCTCTCGCCTCACCCAGCACTCACAGCCATCCATGAGTGCGACCAACTCCTCTGCCTATCGATCGGAGCGCAGTTTCCACCAGACCTCATCCTCATCATCCTCATCGACCTCGTCCTCCTCTGGTAACCCATACATGGAGAAAAGCCGGGGACTGTTCGCCGACGAGTTTGGCTCCTTCATGAGGCCTGGGAGCGACGCCTTGGGGTTTTCCAGTAAGTTGGAAGTAAATCTCAGGTCTCTCCATGTGTGTGTGTACAGAAGTGGTGTAAAATAATGGCTGAAGTGACAGGTTCGAGTGCGAAGTTGATGCATCTCTCTGCTCGGAAGCCATTTGCCTGCGGCATGTGGTTTTTCTCCTTATAAAACATGTCGGAGGCGACGGTTCAGAGGAGGGAGACGACGCACAGGACGGCATGAAAAGGCAAAGGGAGCGAGAGTTTAGTCGCAGGGATGATGGATGGTGTAGCCGCAGACTAAAAACAGACGTACCAAAGAAGACATGCTGCTTTTTTTGGGGTCATTTTTCTGTCTCGGGGTTGTTGCGATTTGTGTGTCTGAAAAGCACATTCACGTGTGCATTCACGTTCATCCTCAGGCTCCGATGTGTGGAGCTGATGACGGCTCACAGACGTGTGAACATCTGACATCTGAACTTTAAATGGGCTCAGGCTCCATGTGTCAGGAGCTTAGTGGATTTGTTTGGGAACCATGGTTGGTTTCCCATAGGTGCAGCTAAAAGGGAAAACCCACACACTTTACACACTCATGCATGCACGCAGCTCAGGGAAGGCTGGACCGCCTGCCAGCAGTGTGACTTCACACATCGAGTATCTGGGATGACGCCTGCGTAAGGAATGACCAGATGGTTGCCCAGTGACCAGCGTACACACACACAGTAGGAATGATGTCACATAATCAAGTAAACCTGCCCCTGAAGTGTCTCGCACTCATTTTCCAGACTGTGTGAGGTCATGTGTTTATGTAATTCTGCGTTGAGCTCAGAATCACCGGAGACAAACAGATGCATCAGCCTGTGAAGTCATCATCAACTCTTTTATGTCAATATTTACATTTTAAGTAAAGATCAAAGCTGCAGATAAAAATCACTCAAAGCTGCAGATACGCAACATAAACTGCCCATCCCCCCAAAAAAGTCACACACTATAATATTCAATTGGACCGCCTTTAGCTTTGATTACAACATGCATTTGCTGTGGCGTCGTTTCAATAAGCTTCTGCAATGTCACAACATTTATTGCCGTCCGAGTTGCATACATTTTTCAAAGATTCTCAATGGGTTAAGATATGAACTATGTGGTTACATTGGACTACGTTTCTTCCTTGAAGATGATGGTTCCCCGCTATCCTTCCAGTTTTCAATAATGAGTTGGACAGTTCTTAACACAATTTTGGTAGTCTCAGCAATCTCCTTAGATCTTTTATTTGCTTGATACATGCCAATAATTTGACCCTTCTGAAACAGATTAACATATTTTCCACGATCATAGGATGTGTCTTCTGACATGGTTGTTTGTGAAATGAGGTTGCATCAGTTTGGGTTAAATAAGTTGTTTCCAGCTGAAACATAATCATCCATGCAGTAATTATCCAATGAGAGGCTCTTACCTATTAGCTTAGTTAAATCCAACTCGTTTTTTTCCGACGGGCAGTGTATAACCCAAACCTCCAAAGCTCTTTTAAATGAACTGCATACTGTCTGTTTAAGTGCAGAAGGCAGACAAAGTTAGCAGCTGCCTAATGAAAACAGCAAAGCAGCTAAATAACCAGATTTTCATCAGAAACTGGTAGAAACCAAAACAAACAAGAATTAAAAGATACGATAATATTAGATTTATGGGACATTTGACATATTGTAGCATAACTCTGAATTCTATTTGTTGTTGTTGAGTGTGGACATTGAGAGGATTGAGGACATTGACTGAATCACCTCAGTCAGCTGGTGATGAGACCTGATTCAGGATTATCTTGTATATATTATTATTTATATGTTATTAAATAGCCAGTAGAAGAGCAAAACCAGCGAATGGAAATGTTAATGAAGGATTGCATTCATCTGGTGGACAGAAATGACTCCCAAGTGAAATTTATTTCTCCATGACAGGTGAAATGTATAAATAAGCTCGTTTCCTATTCGTCATTCCACTTAAGAATTATTTAAAAATAGGGTTGTAATACCATGTATATACAGTGTGTGTGTGTCTATATACTGTATTATGTACGTTTAACTGTTGTTTTGGATCGTTATACTACCCCCAAGTGGCTAAAACAAACATAAAAGAAAGCAAAAATCAAAAGTTGAAATAAGGGAGACACAAAGTTTTCCTAAATTAAAGTTGCAAAAAGTAAAAACAGAAATTTGTTTGTCTTGCTAAAGGCTAAATGCTGAAATCACTCAAAAGTGATGTCTGAGCTCCAGCCTACAGTAAATCAACAGTAGTAAGGGAAGTTCACAGATGGCTTATTATATTTTTGGTTTTCATGGGTTTTAATGACACTTTAAACAAATTAAAACGGTTTTATCCACATGTGTTGAGCTTAAAATGACTTATTGTCAACAGATGTTCAACCATTGTATAAAAAAAGAAAGAAAAAGACCCAGTAAAACCCCAAAATAATGAATCTGAATTATGCTTGAATTCTAGCATAAATATACCAGTCAGCAGGATCCTACCATCTAAAAAAAATAAAATTAAGAAAAAATTAATAAAATTAAGTGCAGTTTTCTCAATAACACTGTAAATTAAGAGCCTGTTAGAGTCTTCTAGGAGTCCTTGATGAACCTGCACCTGTTGCTGCAATTATCAGGACACAATTATCAGAGCACATTGATGTGAGTTAAGCTCAGTAACAGCAGTGGCAGGTAGGTCTAATGAAATGTAAAAATATGATTGACAAAGACAGAAATTAAGACATATTTCCTCCTGAAGTCAAACATCATCCATTTCATCATTTCAGGTGGATCTGGAAATATTAAAACTCTCGGGGATTCGTACCAGTTCACAGTGGACGTGCGAGACTTCTCTCCCGAGGACGTCATCGTCACCACGTCCAACAACCAGATAGAAGTCCGTGCAGAGAAGGTGGGCGGCTTTCCATCTGACTTAAACCGCAAACATGCTGCATGTCTTAGGGTAACAGTTGAGTTTCTAAGTCGTCGCATGCCAGAAACATGGGATTTAACTCAGCTCATATATTCCTCTCTTGACAGTTGGCCCAGGACGGTTCAGTGATGAACACATTCACCCACAAGTGCCAGCTACCTGAGGATGTGGATCCCACCTCAGTGACATCATCACTGGGCGTGGAGGGCACCCTAACAGTCCGGGCACGGAGACACTCGGCCAAACACGAGCTCGTACAGACCTTCCGCACCGAGATCAAGATCTAGGGAGCAACGACTTTCACTTGATATCCTGTGTTTTCTATTTTTATTTTCAGTGCTACTTCCTCTCTTTCCTCACTTTACTGAAACCATTCTACATGAAACACAGAGCGTCAATGCTGTGCTCTATGAAACACGCCACGTCCTCCCACCATGGCAGCAACAACGCCTGCTGCTGCTAATTCATATTCTGAGTTAGTTCACCACTCATGGGGATACAGACATGGAGATGGGACATGTTCAAGCATTTGCACAAGACACAGACACATTGCAATTAACTAATCAGTCCACAGCTTTTGTCCTGTTCTAAAACTTAATTTTCAAATTTAAAATTGATGATTTCTCATTAATAATAATTTATTGTATATTATTTTTAGTGTGAATAAAATACTTATTTGACAATAAACTGATTTGTGTGAGCCTGTTGCTTCCTATTCAATCTCATGTATGGGCTTTGAGTTACTTTATCTGAGAATTTAAACATCAATAGAACTATAAAGAGAAGAAATGTACTGTATGTTGTAAAAACTAACAGTAAAATCAGTTCTCCCTATCTTCCATTCACAACTCATTTACTGCATTCAGTTTTAGAAGGTCAGAACACCACTGTAATATGCCAGTATTTCAAAGGCCATACTTTTAAAAGTTTGCTCTCCAAGGTCAACTGCGTGAAAACAGTTTGAACATTTTTGTGTTCCTGCCGTAGGAAATTGTCTTTAAATAGTCAGACTTTAATTTTGAAAAATAATAAAGAGAACCTAAGAATATGAAAAATAAAAACAAAGCATTAAACATGATCACGAGTTATCTTTTAATTTGACAGAGCCCAAATCCTGAGTATAGCCCAGTATTCAGTTTCTTTTTATCTTTGCTTTAACATACATCCAGATGAAAATGCAGCGTCAAAGATGTGACCATCAAAATCAACATAAATACAGCAACATTTAGTTTCTTTCAGAGGATGGAAGGTGCTTCTATTCAGTCTTTTGTGTGTTGAAGCTCATGAGGCATCTGTGGTGCTTTTATGAGACAATGTTAACAAAGGCACCATTCAAGCAAAAATAATGTAGAAGTCTTTCTTATGTAGCCTAGCTGTAATTTACTCAATGATGTGTTAGGCTATGTATCTAACTGGGGCCATGGGATAATTATTATTTTTTTTATACTAATTATTTTATTATTGTATTGCTGTTATTATTGATATTATATATGAAGTGATTATATGGATTTGATTTAATATAATATGTAAATCAGTTTAATTACATCTAAGGTTAATACTTCATTTATGTAGGCTACAATCTATGTACTGCTTTCAATATGATAACAAGCACGTGGCTCGATGCCGCCCCCACGCGGTCATCGTCACCTTAGCAAGTGATCACACTGCGCGTGCTCTTGCGACACATCCGGACGGTCCCTATCAATCGATCAGAGAGAGGAAGATGGCGGTGGAGGGAGTCAGCGGGGAAGGATCGATCACCGAAAAACTCGATTGGGTTTGTTTTTGTTAAGTCGGTCAAAGTCTCGTAAATACCGCCCGGCCCTAACAGTTTGAACCCGGAGAGGAAACAGCACAACAAGGAGGTAAATCCGGAGTTAGTTTACGATAAAATGGCGCTTCCACGCAGCTCAAAGAGGCAGCGAGCAGCGGATGGAGACGGGCCCGAGTGTTCAGGCCGCCATCTTGTCCCTGCATTACATGCATGTCAAGGCATGCTAAATTAATCCCTGATAACAAAGCTGCAAGGATGGAGGAATTGTAATCGATGTCTTGCACCGTCAAACCAAGCGATTACATTTCCTATCAGAAAACATTTTAATTCTGTTAAGACTGGGACATCAGTAAGGTTAGGCTAGTGTCGTTGTGCTTGAATTCGCCACTTGTTTAGCTGGCTAGCCATGAGCTATTTTCCCATCCTAGGAGCAAAATATTTCATATATGAGACGAGTAAACACACGTTAGTGATGTTTTGGACTGTTGGTGAAGCTCAGTTTGGGACTGAAATCCAGTCTGCTTTGGGAAAAGTATCCACACCTAGTAGGGTAACACTAATGCCATTCACTCTCACTCACATATGACCAGATAAACAAAGCATTTTGTTGACTTTTTTATATAAACAGTTCAACTGTTTATGCATATCATCATTATATCAATAGGATGACATTACCCCGTTGTTCTCAGCGATATTTTTGAATGAGAATGAATATTCCCACATGCTATAGTATAGTGTTGTTGTGATGTATTCTTACCTGGTGTAGAACTTAAATATTAATAGTCTGCAGTTTTATGAATGTCGGTATGACATATTTGTTTTTTAATGGCTGATATTTACCTTTGTTCATGTAGTATTAGGTCCTTTGAACAATTGCTCTTGTCGGTCAGCTGAATTATTTTGATGAATAAAAGACCACCACTATTTGCCATTGAAACTTTCCCTGATGTGCCACATGACCTCTCACTTGTCAATGACCCTTAGAGCCTGTACCTGCCGCCAAACCTAAACCTCTACCATCCTCACATCATCAGGGCGATGGAGTTCCCATGGCACAGTGGGAAGGTTCTTGAGCAGCTTAATCGCCAACGCACACAGGGCCTGCTGTGTGACTGTACCTTTGTCGTGGACGGGGTGGACTTCAAGGCCCACAAAGCTGTGCTGGCCGCCTGCAGTATCTACTTCCGCACGCTCTTCCTAGACCAGAAAGATGTGGTGCATCTGGACATCAGCAACGCAGCAGGTAAGTGTCACTCCGGCTGTGGACAAACATTTGAATACATTATAGTATGTACTATGATGATGTATTTGATTTTGTGTTATGATTATACACACCATCATCATTTGTTGCAGGTTTGGGACAGGTGCTGGAGTTCATGTACACGGCCAAGCTGACTTTAAGCCCACAGAATGTAGAAGATGTGCTCGCTGTTGCTAATTTTCTTCAAATGCAAGAGATTGTAAATGCCTGCTCTGCGTACCAGTCAATGGCAAATCCAGCTCCTTCAGTCATAACGCTGGATTTCACTGTTGGTGAGTCTGCTCTGAACAAATGTTCTCATGCCTGTGAACTTTAAAGTCACAGTCATCATAATTGTGATCTGCGTCCTCAATTTGAACTCACAGTCATCATAATTGTGATCTGTGTCCTCAATTTGAAGTCCTGAAGCGGGTCAGTAATTCGATGCTGGTTTAGAAAGATAAGGTAAATCACCCATTAATTATTAAGAATTAATTTTTCTCAACAATCTAATGGAACAACCTGCCAGAAGCCATTAGAAAAGCCGAGTCTGTTGAGGCTTTCAAGAAGCTCCTTAAGATCCATTTCTATGTTTTGGCTTTTAATTAGCACTTACCAGTAATTTGTTTTTTTCGATAATGCTGGAATTTGATAATTTAATCATTCGTATCTCTTCCTTTGATTAATTGAAGTGTATGATGTTGGTTTATGCCTATGTGACCTGTTGACTGTGAAGGACTTTGGTGCTCTTTTCTTTTAAAGGTGCTATATAAATAAATTAAATTGAAACGTAAACTTAATGTCTTCTATTGCACAAGGTGGCGTATGTTTGTGATGGTAGTGAAAAAATTTATTTCTGCTCTTTCAATTGTTCGTTGCTGCTACTGCAAATAGTCAGAGGCCTGAAGTCATATTGGTTGAGTTTTTGTTACATTGAGTTGATATTAAATTCCCTGGTAAACTTTTTGATTAGTGTTACATTATGATTTCAATGGATGCTATAGTGATTATTCACCATGTTCTATTAAAACAAAGAATCCACTTCTCTGTTTTTCCTTCAACAACCCAGAGGAAAAAGCAGGTGAAAAGGAGCAGAAAGAGGAGCCGGCAGGTGACCCGACAGAGGAGGCATCACCAGTGGAGGAGAGTCCTTCTGGCGCTCCCATCGAAGATGAACAGCCTGAAGAGAATCAGGACAATGTAGATGAAGACGCCTGTACCGAAACACAAGAGGCTGCTCCTCAAGCCAGCCCTGCCAAGAGCACCTCAGGCCGAGGGCGGCCTCCCAAGACGACCCCCCCGCCCGCTCAAAAGAAGACACCTGTGAAGAAGGAAGGAGGAAGTGACGAACAAGATGCACCCACGTTTCACGATGACCCCTCTGACACTGACTACACTCCGAGTAAGTCCTTATTCAGAGAAACTAGCGGTAAGTGTGGAAGTGATTTATCAGTGTCTGTGGCAAGTGTTGATTGTTATATTTATTCACAGAGTCACAGCTGAAATCTGGTGGCAGCTCGTCCTACATGAGCTCCAGAGGGAGAAGAATCAGAAAACCTCCAAAACGAAACTTCCCACCAGGTGAGCGCACTTACATTTACAGAAGTTCAATTCAATTTATTGTCACTTCCATGAAAAACCTTGTTACACATGGGAGCGAGAAGTCGTTCTCCCAATGTCATATTGTTCACTCGACACATAGAAGAAGAAGACACATTTAAGACAAGACAATAATTCTAAAAGAAAAAGACAGCAGCAATTCTGATTAGGAAAGCAAAATAAAATATATAAAAATAGATAAAATACATTAAAAAATAAAGTGTGCCAGTTGTTCCTTGCAATTAGTTGGTGAAAGTGCAGGTGTATGTGTGTGTAAACCGTGTGTGTGTCACCCCAGGGTGTTGTTCGGGGAGGGATGTGGGGCAGCATGTGGCGAGCGTTCACAGCTCTGATGGCTTGGGGGAAGAAGCTGCTGATGCTGTTGTTGTTGTATCAGCTGGAACAGTTACACTTTCTTACACTGTTGATGAACTATATTTAGCATCAAACAGAAATATTCTGTATTTTTATGCCTCTGCACCAGCCCCAGCACAAGCCACAGCCAGAGGCACCTTCAGGTTGTCTGTCCATTCACATGCAGGTGATATGTCAATAACATCTTCAGGGAATTCCCTTAAATCTTGCACAAACATTCATTTTGGCTGAAAGGTGCACTGATTAGACCTTGGTGGTCAAAAGTCGCAGGTGAAAACACAGTTTTGGCCTCTTGTGATATTTCAAGACCATCTTGAGGGAATTTGTTTATATTTCTTCACTTGGAGTCAAATATGAACAGATTAGAATTAAGTGGTTCAAGTTCAAGGTCACTGCAACCTCAAAAAAGACGTTTTTGGCAATAGTTCACATATTAATTTTATTAATTACCGAATGTCACAGTTTAACTCAGATGTCTGTAAGGGTAAAACAGAGTGATGATATACTGTATTGTTTCCAAATAGTCAAAGGTGAATTTCACTGGTCAAAAACACATTCCCTGAAACCTGGCTCTTTGGTGGAGGAAACTCAAGGCGGTGATTCTAGTTTAGCACTGAATTTATTAGAACTTTTCAGTTACCAGTAAGATGTTTGTCTGTACTGTTGAAGCCATTGCTGTTTCTAGACTTATTCTAGACACTTGATTCTAGATGCACAAATGCAAAGGTGAGAAAGATTGTATTATTTTCTCTCTTGTCATTTTCATAGACAACGACTCAGAAGATGAAGGCACATCAAAAACTACACCTGAGAAGAAGGCGGCCGAGCCGGCAGAAGTGGCCGAAGACCAGGAGGACCAGGAGGACAACTCCATGGAGGCTGAGGACGAGGGAACTGATGATGAAGATGAAGAAGAGGCCGGAGAGGATGATGCTGACGTCGGCGAGGACGCTGAGGGAGTCGATTCAAGCAGCGAGAGAGACGGGAGACAAAGTCAGGCGGCGTCAATGAGCAGCCGCTCCGAGTCAAAGTCGTACAGCTCTGTGACACACAAATGTGAGGTGAGACGGTTGTGCTGATGAACAGAATTGTTTAAAAAGCTTGCGTGTTTGCATCAGATATGCTGGGTTATGCTGGGAGTGCTTGTGCAAGTGTTGCTCAGCTCACTCCTGCTCGGCGTTTTTCTTTTCTTCAGGACTGCGGGAAGAAATTCACCCACACCGGTAATTTCAAGAGACACATGCGGATTCACACAGGAGAGAAGCCGTTCAGCTGTCGAGACTGCAGCAAGGCCTTCTCGGACCCGGCAGCCTGCAAAGCCCACGAAAAGACACACAGGTAAATGTCTTGTATTATTCAGAGACATTTAGCCAATGACACCTGGCTGCTGAGCTCGCACTGAATCGTCTCCCCCCTCCTCCTCAGCCCGCTGAAGCCGTACTGCTGCTCTACCTGTGGGAAGAGCTACCGTCAGATCAGTCTGCTCAACCTGCACCGCAAGCGGCACACGGGCGAAGCTCGCTACAGCTGTGACGTGTGCGGCAAGCTCTTCACCACATCTGGAAACCTGAAGCGCCACCAGCTGGTCCACAGCGGGGAGAAGCCGTATCACTGCGACTACTGCGAGAAGGCGTTTTCTGACCCCACTGCTAAGATGCGACACCTGGAGACACACGACACAGAAAAAGGCAACAAGTGTCCGCACTGTGAGAAACGCTTCAACCAGGTGATGATTTGTTGGTGGACAGCTTCTCCGATGCTTAGAGGTGTTTCAATAACTTTAATCCTAGTTTTAATTGACAGCAAACCTTAAACCAAGTGTTGTTTCTCCTCTTCAGATAGGGAATCTGAAGGCTCACTTGAAAATCCACATTACAGACGGGCCTCTCAAGTGCAAAGAATGTGGCAAACAGTTTACCACTTCAGGTAAGAGGACCATGTCTGGCTTGTTGTTGTTCTAACTTCTGATTTGAAATATGCTGAAGCAGTTCATTTGTTAGCAGAAATTAAATCTAAATAGAAGCACGGAACAAATGGGGTAGTATTCTTCGAAAGATTAGGTTAAAAAATTGTTACAAAACTTGACACCTAAGATCAAATGCTGATTTTATAACAACAAAATCGTCTGACACTCATAAAACAGGTGAATTAAAGATTCAGACTGAACTGAGACCTCACCTGCAATAATTCAGATTAGACTAGTTAGCTCCTCCTCCCTGCTTGTTGTGTCTTGTGTTTTGTTATCCCTCTGCCTCCTTTAGTAACAATGAGACATGTAATTGAAATCAAAATAGTTTATTTATATGCAGTACCAGAGTGGCTTGGTGAACTGACTGTAACAAGAGATGTGTAACAAGAGAGAAGAGGTCTGAACCCTCAGCCCTGGTCCTTGAACCAAGTTTATACTTGTTTGGACTGTTTGAAAAAAGGCTCCAAATGTAAAGACAATCAGCTGAGTTGGAAACAGTGCAGCTGTAAACACCAGACCCTCTATGTACAAGAAACTCAATTCTGACTGAACAACCAGTCATTCATTAGGCAGGGAAATTCCAGCCAAAAAGGAGATTTCATGCTCTGTTGGTTTATGAAACACAACATATATTCACCGAGTTCTCCTTTATTTAATGTGTAGGATACTGTCCTAATTATTCTGATGCAGAAGTTGGGGCTTTATTTGTCCAATCAGATGATTCTTTTTAGCCGTTAGGCAGAAAATGAATTTCCAACTATGAATTAAAGGTTGTAGATCAGTAATGACTGAGTGATGAAAGGTATGACATGAAAGCAAACTGTTCTCAGGTCTCAGCTGATCTAACATGAGGATTTCCTGGTGTTTCTCTTCCGTTAGTTGTGCAGTTTTTTGATTCAACAGATTGATTTAAGTCAAGATAAACAGATTTACTTTAAAGCATTTGATCTGACCTTTGACCTTTGTCTGCCTTCTAGGAAATCTGAAGAGACACCTGCGGGTTCACAGTGGAGAGAAACCTTACATCTGTGTGCACTGTCAGAGAGCTTTCAGTGACCCTGGAGCTCTGCAACGTCATGAACGCATCCACACAGGTACTCCCACAGTGTTCAGGTGGACGCTGGAACATGAAGGCAACACACATTATCACTTTGATCGACATCTCATGAGAGGATTATGAATGTGTTACAGGAGAAAAGCCCTGTGTCTGCCTGATCTGCGGCAAAGCTTTCACCCAGGCCAGCTCCCTTATCGCTCACGTCCGACAGCACACAGGAGAAAAACCCTATGTGTGCGACCGCTGCGGCAAAAGGTTTGTTTGTTTGATTATTTTTAGACTTTGACTGTGGCTTAGATACAGACTTTAGACAGACTGGGTCTGAAATTATCACAAAGCATTTTAGTTCTTGACCATCTTAAATCAGACTGTTGTACAATGAATTCTGATATCACTTTTTGTGTGCAGTTGTGTACTGTACATGAAAGCATAAACATAAACAACCTCTAGAATCAGGAAGAGTTTAAAAACAATGTTGGGGTGAAACCAGGTGAGGGCAGTGTCTCACGTTTCTCTCTGGACAGGTTTGTGCAGTCCAGTCAACTGGCCAATCACATTCGGCATCATGACAACGTCCGTCCACACAAGTGTCAGACATGCAACAAATCTTTTGTCAATGTGGGAGACCTGTCGAAGCACATCATCATACACACAGGTAAGGACAAATCAATCACTGGATTTCGTCAGACAGTTTCTGGTAACAGGATTTTAATAGATCTTTAGTCATGTGGAGATCTTCTCTTTTTGATCACAGTACTTTCAATGCTCCCAAGTTGCATTACAGTACAAGTCGGTGAACTTTCATATCCAAAAAATATTCCCAACAACTGCATTAAAAATGTTCAAACACAGCCTAGGCTTGTTTGGCTGCTCTGCACACAGTCTCTGTCTTAAGTTGAGTTTGTTTTTTTTAATTTCATCTGTCCTGCTCTCTCAGGGGAGAAACCTTTCCTGTGTGATAAATGTGGCCGAGGGTTCAACCGCGTGGACAACCTGCGCTCCCACGTCAAGACCGTCCACCAGGGCAAGGCCGGCATGAAGCGGCTGGTCGTGGCCGGGGGCAGCGCAGACGAGGGGGCTGACGGGTGCACAGCGATGGCCACCTCTGACAACGAGATCAACATTGTTACTGTTACCACGGAGGACATCGTTACCCTGGCAACCGAAGCCCTGGCAGGCAGTGCCGTAGCTCAACTGACAGGTCAGGCAGCGTCCTCAAGAATGGGTTCAATGATTTAAGGGAAATGTCAACATCCTGATGATGATGTGATAAATGCAGCAGATAATTAAAGAGGCTTGAGGAGGACAAAAGGGCTCAGACAGCAGCATTTGTTTACTCAAGTGTCATGTGTTTTTTTTTGTTTTGTTTTTTTTACAGTGGTTCCAGTGGCAGCTTCAGTATCTGCAGATGAGACAGAGGCTTTGAAAGCTGAAATCACCAAAGCTGTGGAGAAAGTGCAAGAAGCAGGTAAGAGCTCAAACATCTGTAGCTGAGTAGTTTCATACTATTAGAAATTAAATTACAAGTTTGGAAATGAATACAGTACCAAGTCACCAGATGGAGGCTGAGGGAATCATTGATGATACATAAAATTTTTGTCATTAAAGGAACTCTTTGTAACTTTGCTATACAGTAGTTAACATTAGCATTAGCAGGTGTTTACTTACCAGTCTGAAAGTTAGCATACCAACCAGCTAGCCACTTTCAGAAAGAGACTCACAATAGCCTTGACACATTGTTGCAACTTCAGTGGAAAAAAAGACGTGATATTATAACCTTGTCTTTTAAATTCAACGGTGAAAATGTACAATTTATCATTATGAATTACGATCTGATCATGTTTGTCAACTCTTGTGTCCTCAGACCCCAACACTCAGATCTTATATGCTTGTGACTCGTGCGGAGATAAATTCTTGGATGCAAGCTCCCTGGCTCAGCATGTACGCATCCACACAGCGCAGGCCTTGGTCATGTTTCAGGCAGACTCTGACTTCTATCAGTACACCACAGCCACCACTGCTGAGGGGGATAACGCTGCAACATGGCAACCTGCAGCTGAGCAGGTCATCCAGGAAGAGGAAAACTGATCTGCCATACCTGGGACAGAAAAGGAGGGAGAAAATGAAGCAGCTGCAGATGTGGAGGAGGGATCAGAGGAGGAGTTGGGATGTGAATGTCGTTCATTGTGGAGTCGATTTGTGAAGAGTCTATGAAATATTTTTATGACAGAAATCTAATTTATAGTGGAGAGAAACAAAAGATATAGAGTCATTGACAAAGCCTGAGAGCTGCAGCATCTCAAACTTTACCTAAACTGGTTTCATGACATACAACACTTTTTAAACAAATCCATCTTAAGATTTATAGCCATAAATTGTGTTTTTTGCAGTCAGTCCTTATTCCAGTAAACTAGGTAAGACTCAGTGATTTGGTAAATACTGTTGAGATGGTTATATGATGTATAGTTTGTTTATTTTTAGACTGAAATGCAGGATTGTGCATTTGTCCTTTGTAAAGAACATTAAGATCATAACACAGTCTTACCTAATATAACTTGAAGACTTCTGTGTTATTTTTCCATTTCACTCAGGTGAAATATGTACATTTTCCTTAAAACAGTGGAGATATTTTATTGTAGCTACTTAGTTTAAGTATTTTCATGGAGAGCACATTATACAGAGATTATTTACATAGACATGTAGGGGTACTAAAGATTCAAGATGGAGGGTATCAACTATTCTTCACCTGGCAAACGCTGCAAATGCTGTGCATGTGTAATATGTGTATGTTTGTTGTGTGTCGTCTTTTTACCTCTCATAAAACATCAAACATTGTGGTGATGACAAACTGGGCCACAGATCTCACAGCTTTTGTTCTTTGCAGTATGGAGTACTTATTCTGTTTATGTTAACACCTGCAGGATGCTATATTGAATATCAGTTACATTGTTTAGACATTTGCAGGTAGGCATAATCAGATCAATAAAGTATCATCACAGTCTGGAAAGTTTTTAGACTATCTTTGAGTTAAGAAAGGTGCTGTCCTGACACAGATAGGGATAAAATATAAAGATCCAACACAGACAGGATAGGACATTTAAAAGGAATATGGCATATTAACTTGTATTTGTTTAAATGAGCAGAAGCAACCCTGGAATCAGAATCTGGTTATCTTATGTGGCCTATATATTTTTTAAACTATTTATACATGACATACAATACTTAAATAAGAGACTGAAGCAACATAATAATATTGCAAATAATTTGGGCAAGTCAACTCCACCATGTTTAAGTCATAAAATTGCAGGTCTTTGTTATATGATGGTGATTATTCAATAAATTGAGTCGAGACTTCCGCGAGTGTCAGTCTTATAATATATCTTTCACCTCATTGGTTGAGCGGTAGTCAGGGGATGACGCGTTCTACTCTGTGATTGGCTGGATGCCGGGGTCAAAGTTACGCCGACTGCTAACGCTGACGTCCACTTCTGCAGCAAAATGGCGTCGCTGACAGCAGCCGTGCAGACAAACCGGACCGGTTCCGAGTCATCGTCCAAAAAACGGGCCGGGATGACCCACCGGAGGTTCAGACTCCTGGACAACAACGTCCTCCTGTTTCTGTCGGTCGCCTGCATGTTGCACTGCGCCGTGGCCGACGGGAAGACGCTGGTGCTGCTGGACAACCTCAACATCAGAGACACCCATTCAATGTTCTTCCGCAGTCTGGCAGGTGAGGACAAGATGCCTGATCATTTTAAACTCACATACACCGTGTTCACATCATTATCGATCGCATTGTTATTGCAAAAAAAATGACAAATATGTCGCTGGTAATGAAACTAGAGCTGGTGAGACTCCGACGTAAAGAATTTAGCTTCACGTTTGGCTGCTGCTAATGCTAACTGTACCATGTTAGCTATGCCCCAAACTTCATTCACGTCTCTGCTGATTTAACATACTTTGTTTTCGTAAATAATTCCTATTTGACCATTGTTGTTTATGCATAACGCCCTGAATCGATAGGGGGACCACTCATCATTTCGGCATACATGTGGTAATCAAATGGTTGATAAATTGGAGGTGAAGTTAATATTTTATTGTATATTTGGCATTTACTCGTAAACTAAGAGCCACTTTTATCAACGCAAATGACTGAGAGGAATACTAGTAGTTTTAACTAATAATAACTAAGTTGTAAACGGGATGTTACCCTGTAATTCTGACTCAGTGATGATGTGGCCATCTATCTAATGCAACTTCTGCTACTTCGCCTACTGTAAGTGGTCTGTAATTGACTGATAGCTTTGTAGTTACAATGCAGAGATTTGCAACCCTGTTCGAAGTTGCAGCAAAAATGCAAAACAAATATCATTGCTTGATAGATAATGTGCTTTTCCTTTTCAGATCGTGGCTTTGACCTCACATTCAAGACAGCCGATGACCCCTCCCTCTCGCTGATCAAATATGGCCAGTTCCTGTATGACCACTTAATCATCTTTTCACCATCAGTTGAGGGTAAATGTCACTCATTGACTTAAAAATGGATCTAATCAGCATTATGTCTCGTGCTTGCCTTTTACTGAAACTATCTGTACATTGTATTCTTTGCAGACTTTGGAGGAAATATAAACGTGGAGACCATCACATCCTTCATTGATGGTGGAGGAAATGTCCTGGTTGCTGCCAGTTCAGATATCGGTCAGTTGGTTTCCAGCTAACAGCTATTGCTCCACTAGTGCATACACTGAAGTACTGGATTGTTCGTCATTCTTGTATTCATGCTTTTCTCTCTTTCCACAGGTGATCCTCTGAGGGAGCTGGGCAGTGAATGTGGCATCGAGTTTGATGAGGAGAAGACCGCTGTCATTGACCATCACCACTATGATGTGTCTGACCCTGGAGAGGTAAATAAGAAACACACAAACTAGTTGTTCCACAAAATCAAGTCTTTAGAACCAAAACGTTGTTTTTTTACGAGTGATGTTTCCTGTCTGCAGCACACCCTGATCGTCGCTGACCCAGAGAACCTGATGAAAGCTCCCACCATTGTTGGCAAACCCACCAACAAACCCGTTTTATTCAAGGGTGTTGGGTAAGAATTCATCCTCTGTAACACACGCCCCACTAAATAACCTCAAAATTTGGGAGGTGCTGAGATTTTTGGCAGTAATAAATTGCTTGTTTACATGCTGTTGATGATGTTTTACTTAATTATGTTGACTTAATAGCACCTTTACCATGCTAGGTTGAAGAGACTTTTCAAAGAAGACATTTGATGTTGCACTGTTTCATTAATGTTCAAAGATTCATACAACTCTTCACAATGCAAACACGGCGTTAAACATGCCATCGTTTTCCAGCATGGTGGCAGACCCAGACAACCCTCTGGTCCTGGACATCCTCACTGGCTCTTCCACCTCTTACTCCTTTTTCCCTGACAGACCCATCTCTCAGGTAACATCACTTACAATTAAGTTCAGAAGAAAAATAGCCCTAATAATCCTCCTCTGTCCTCAGTTTGATAAGACCCATTTCATTTCCTTACTGAACTTTATCTGACTTAACACCACTTATTTCTAAAGCACCATTCAATTTTACTCCTCCAGTATCCCCATGCCGTTGGCAAGAACACCCTGCTGATTGCTGGACTTCAGGCTAGGAACAACGCCAGAGTGGTTTTCAGCGGCTCCCTGGACTTCTTCAGTGATGCGTTTTTCAACTCTGCTGTGCAAAAGGCTACACCTGGGTCCCAGAGGTGAGCCTCGCTCTTCATCACACCTCTAGATAGATACTAGCCCATATTATGGTTAAAATAGGATATGAAACTGCATTGTTGCAATGTTGATTTTTATTGATTTATTATAATATATGAGCATTTTAGCAGTATAACACCTAGAATGACACCAAAGAAGACAACAGTGGAAACTGACTCTTAATCCCCTCATGACCAACATAAAAGCACTGATCACAGAATTGACATCACAATTTATCAAACAAACTTCATCCCAGCAGAGTCTGATGGTCAAGTCTGGGATGAACTGTACTGTCACTCCCCACTGTGGTTAAAGTCCTCCTCTCCTCTCTCCGGTCTTTGTCAGGCATGAGCAGACTGGGAACATGGAGCTGGCTGAGGCTCTGTCCCGGTGGGTGTTCAAGGAGGCCGGAGTCCTCCGGGTAGGAGCTGTTACCCATCATCCCGTGGGAGAGAACACTCCCCCAACCGCATACACCATCACTGACCTTGTGGTGAGTTATGCAAACAGTCGCCACCGTGAACTAGGCTTTTTGTTTTCACGCTGTATAAGAAGCTGCATACAGTGCTGGAACTTCAACATCTTAATCTGTGTAAAACTCTCCCATGCAGGAGTACAGCATCGTCATCGAGATGCTGTCCGAGGGCCGCTGGGTGCCCTTTGACGGAGACGATATTCAGCTGGAGTTTGTGAGGATTGATCCCTTCGTCAGGACATACCTGAAGAAAAATGGTTGGTTTTTGTGCTTAGTACCCTCTTTTTATTAAAAATAATCTCCTCCATCATAAATTGTGTCCACTGTAAAATCTATGTTGTCTTGAGGTGCTGATCACCAGTTGGCCTCACATGTGTCATTCCCCCAGTCTCTTTCTGCTTTCCTGTCTCTCTCCACTTCCTATCAAGTAGAGGAAAAATACAGTATCTTTAAAAAACCTATGTTGTCTCTCCACCAGGAGGTAAATACAGTGTCCAGTTCAAACTGCCGGATGTGTACGGAGTCTTCCAGTTCAAGGTTGACTACAACCGACTGGGATACACACACCTCTACTCCTCCACCCAGGTACGTTTACTCACCATATTCCGGGGTGAAGTGGGAATATTTTTTGTGCACACGTCACTCATCCAACTTCTACAATTGTGTTCCCTTGTCACAGGTATCAGTGCGTCCTCTGCAGCACACTCAGTACGAGCGCTTCATACCCTCAGCCTTCCCATACTACGCCAGTGTCTTCTCCATGATGTCAGGACTCTTCGTCTTCAGCATCGTTTTCCTGCACATGAAAGAGAAGGAGAAGTCAGACTAATGCAGAGAAACAGGAAAGGGCAAAAGGAGATTACATGATTTGAACTTATGGTGTGAAGAGCTGAAATTGAATGTTGAATCTTCACACAGGGACTTGGACTGCAGTCCACCATAAAAGTACAGTTTCTGTTTGGTTTTTAGAGCTCTCAACTGGTTTTTAGAGCTCTCAACTAATGAGGGTCTCAAGGCCAAAAAGTTGCTGACTGTAATGCAAGGAAGCGGTTAGGGTTTTTTCTTTTCTTTTTTTCCCCCAACTTTAACATCTCTCAATGAACTGTATATGTTCAGAAGTCTGTCAGTGTTTGTGTAAAGTTGCTTTACATTTGATAAAATGATGAAGTAGAGCACTTGCCTTGGAACATATTCGTATTTGGCCCACATTTTCTCAATCAGGACAGATAACTGTGGTAACAAACTACATGCACTGAATATGCCAACTATTTTTTTTGTTTTGTTTTGTTTTTGATAAGATTTTTAATGTATTTCCAAAAAAGCTGGAGTCATCCTAACAATAAAAAAACTGACATTCCACTTAGTTGAAACCTCTGCCATTTTTCCCAACATTACATAATTATGTGACTTTTTATTTTATTTCACAATGCCTTTAAAGCCGTTTATAAATTATTTATAGTGATGATTGTTGTGAGGCACTGCCATGTTGCATTGCACACTTAGGTCAAACTAAGTTTAAAAATACAGGCATTTAAATGTGCATTTGCTTTACATTGCATTTATAAAATGAAAGAAGTGTTGTGTATACAGCATGATGATCATTTGGTTATGGGAAACCACAAATCAGTCAGTTTGGCAATAGATTTACACAACTTCCCTTGTCATAGCAGTCAGTATGAATGAAAAGAGTGACACTAGGAAAAAAGATTGATTTATGAGTTGACAGTCTTGGACACAAGTCTAATTCAAAAGACCTGATGATTAATAATTAAGCCCTGTTTTTGTATTTGACCACCTATACCTGAGCAAAAACTGAATTTGTCAGATCTGGACGTAGTTCAGCTCCCACAGTCCTGCGCCGTCAACAAGGCGTGTAACGGCTGATAGTGACGTCACCCATTGACCGAGAGTTGTTGGAGCATTTAGGTTAGTAGTACAAAAAGTTTGATGTAATTGGCTTTTTAGGCTATGTCGCGGTAGGACAACTTAGAGTTATTTACGACAGCCAATTGGCGAATTGAAAACGGAAAGTATGTTATACAAAAATTCCCGCTAAATTTCACAAATGTCTGGACTCTAAAACTTGCTAACCGCCCCGGCTGGAGCAGCGTCAAAGAAAAAGTCAAGTGGCTGAGGCTAACGCTAACCGGAGCCGGAGACAGCGGGTCGACACATCGCGCTGCTGCTTGTTGGGCGTTAATATGAAAGTTGTGAGGTAACACCAGCGGTACTGACCTAGAAAAAGAAAATAAACCTCGGTGTGTACAGTTTACAGCTGTACCTCTGTCATTTGTTTGGGACCCAGCTGGACAAGATGTTAGCTAGCTAGCTAGCTGAGGCGGGCGGTTAGCGTTAGCAAAACAAGAGTCGAGCTGTGGGAGTCAGTCAGCTGACGACCTGCTGTGAGCTGCTGCCAGCAGTGATGGATCAACTCAAAGTGAAAGACCGCATATTGGAAAACATCTCCCTGTCTGTCAAGAAGGTAAGCGCTGTCCCATTGTTCAGCAGCACACCTGGTTTGTTTGTTGTTATTGACACTGGATTTAACAATTTTCACATGCTGGAGTAGGTGTAGCTAACGTTAGGTCATCTTTTGTCTGTCGATGAGGACAACTTTCAAGTCGGAGTGGGGGTATCAGCAGCTCCTTGTCAAACAAGGGCCTTGCCCTTTCTCTCACAGCCAAACAAAGTCTAGATTATTCCCACTACTATTTAGATCCGCTGTCATGTTTCACGACGTCAGATGGCGGTTGTCATGCTCTAGTTTATCTTTTTGACCAAGCCCCAGTGTTTGCTCACTGCGGCATGTGTTGTAAACACACCTGCAGCAACAAAACGGACACACATTAGCACCATCGGGTTTGGCCAGTCGATCTTTACTCCACATTCCCACTCAAGCTGTGAAATATTTGGGATTTTTGTGTGCAGCTAATCTTTCTTATAAATCGAAAGTCGGCATCGCATCTACCTCCTTGTCCTTCACTTGCAAGTTAGTACATTCACATTTCAAATCCATGTACATTTGAGCTTTTGTTATGCAGTTTTTTTCCCCATCACAGGTCCACCAGTCCCATAATCAGATGATTGCATTAGAAAGCCCCATTTTAGTGTGCACTGTGCAGTGAACCCACTACTGCAGCTGAGCTCTTTCATCCACAAGTTTCATCTAATTAGTTTTTAAATGAATTAAACCATTTATCTCTTTTATTGTAATGACTGTAGAAGAGAGACTTGACAGTGGAAGTGCTTATGAAGTGTTGTCTTTCAAGCTTCCAAGAAAGTGTACAGTGTTGTGTTTACCGCTGACAAACATTGCTTAGTCATGTGGAGATGGTCACAGGATACAGATTCTCCCTGTCTGGGTCTTCAAAGCTGCTCTGACCTGCACAGTGTGTTCATGCTTCAGGGTTTTTGTCCTCTATATGGTTTATTTATGTTGAAGGAGGTCCTGCAGGTCACTGAAGGAGAGTTGAAAACAATGAGACTTCTTTGGTTGAAGCCTGTGAATATTCTCATTTGTCCAGGTCATCATTATCCCCAAAGAAATTTAAATCAAAGGCAACTGGACTTGGTTATGTGTATAAATAACCAAGTCCAGTTGTGTTTGATTTAAATTTCTTTGGAGATTTTTTAGTTGAACTGCTTTCACATGACTTGGCATGTATAAATAAATTTGAGGGAGTCGAGCATTAATTCAAAAATGCTCAGCTTTAGTCTCTAACCTACAGACATCAGCACTTTGCATCGTCTCTCTTGTCGCTATCTCAGACATGCTCTGCTGCAGGCTTCTGTAACTGTGGGTTTCATTGGTTTCTTGCCCTCCGTCTGGTCCTCAGCAGTAAAACTGAAATACAAGGAAACACTCTTATTTGGATTAAGTCAATCCAGTGCTCTGCCCTAAATTCCTGCGGGGACTTTATGTTTTACTGTAAGATGATTGTCCGGCTGCTTCACTGTTCACTCTATAGTTCATTTCCAGTATGGTGCATCACACAGTCGAAAAACAATGAGATCACTTTTTCATTAGGTTATAAATACATTATGCACAATAAAGACTCCATTACTGGCTCATCTGCATTAAAGGAGTTTCTTAACATCTGAATCTGTACGCTTTTAAAGCTTCTCTTCCCGTCTTCGTCTGACAGTCATTCAAGATTGGCTGAACATCTGCAAACAAGAACATATTAGATGTAACAGTGCACAATTCATGGTGAGCCACCCATGCACAAACGGTAAACTGCAACCTAAGTTTAATATTGCAGCTGGTTTCAGGTAAATACAATAATCATAATATTCCTCTGCAGCCAGTCATGATCAGCCCAGTGTGTTTGACTTTGTATAATACTAGTACTATAATGTTGTAACTTTTCAGCTGCACTCCTGTCCTTCAAAGAGAAGTTGTAGCAGTTTTGTAAATAGAAACTGTATCTTTACAGTTGCAGAGTTACTTTGCAGCCTGTGAAGATGAGACTCCAGCCATCAGGAATCATGACCGGGTCTTGCAACGCCTTTGTGAACACCTTGACCATGCTCTGCTGTATGGGTAAGAGGCACACAGCAAGTAAACAGCACACTGCCTGGAGGGGGGGGTGCAAAGTCCAAAAAGTAATCTGATTTATCTTGTTTTGGTTTTTTCTCCATCATGCAGAAAGTCATTTTTAAAAGAGTGATATTCTTACTCCTGTCACTCCATGTTATCCATCCCTTTGGACAATTTTGACAGTGTTCAGACTCAGGCTGGAAATCAAGCTGGGGATACATTTAGTTTGAGTGCCATCGCTCCACTCCTCTTTCCCTCTTAGACCTCATACATGCGATGGCATTGTTTTCAACATTACAGGCTGCAGGACATCTCCTCAGGCTACTGGGTCCTTGTCCTGCACTTCACCAGGAGAGAGGCCGTCCGTCAGATTGATGAGCTGCAGCACATAGCAACCAACCTCGGCCGAAGTGAGACATCTCCCTCTCGCTCAGTCCAACACAATCACACACATTGTATGGTATACGTATAGAAAAGTCTTTTTCTGTTCTGTGCAGGTCGTGCATGGTTATACCTGGCACTGAGCGAGAGCTCTTTAGAGAGCTACCTGCGCCTCTTCCAGGAGAACCAAGGGTTACTGCAGAAGTATTATTTCAAGTGAGTCCCCTGTTGTCCTGGTGTTGATTACCTGTGCAAGGCATGCTGCATTCACATGACTTTAACCCTCCCTATTTCCTACTCTTCTAGGAATGCGCTGGTCTGCAGCCACGACCACCTCACGCTCTTCCTCACTCTGGTTTCTGGCCTGGAATTCATTCGCTTTGATCTGGAGCTGGTTAGCATTTATTTTGTTACACTTTCACTATTAAGGTTAACATTAGCAACATGTCAGTAACGTACCTGTTGGGTCTTGCCGGGTCAGGATGTGCCCTATCTGGACGTGGCCCCCTACATGCCAGAATACTATAAACCCCAGAACCTGCTGGACTTTGAGGAGAGGCTGCCCAGCTCAGACAGCTTGTCCCTGCACTCCTTTACGTCTCTCACCTCCACCAACCTAGAGTGGGACGACAGTGCCATAGCCCCCTCCAGTGAAGGTAGGTGCCCTGTTGTTTTTTCACCTCACTATTTACTATTTGTGCCCTATTCCTCCATTTTTGCTGACCTGCCTCACTCAGTGGTTGCACTTTTTTAGCAGCAGTTATCACCATTAACTTCAAATGACCCCCATGAGATATCTAGTGTCACTTCTATGTGCTCATTCTATCAGCATGTAATGGCTCATATTAATGTTACTTTGCTGTTGAATGACTATGAAATGAATAGCAGCCTTTATTTTTGGGTCTATGATGAGGTCCAACACTCATGCTTTGGCACAGAGTCCTACAGTGACGTCAGGCTCATGGCACGTGGAAGCAGAAGTCAGATTGATCCTTCCAGACTCCTGTGACTCACAAACACCAAAGTGCATTTTATCAAACGGGTCACATGATTCGCAGAGGCCTGTGGTTACAGATTGTTCTCACTGAGGGTGGGGGTGGTGGTGGGGTATTGCAGCACCCAGTCAATGCTTTCCCCACAGTCAGTTCCGTTGTTTTAGTTCCCATTTGTCTATTTTTTTTCCATTAGTTCAGTTATAAAAAAAACCACATGTTGTGTTATTTTTTTTCTTTCTGTTTCTGTGCCATTGTTTCAGTTTCTCCTCTCCTCTCTCCTCTCCATCTCTCTAATGCTGGATGTTATCCCTCCTTTTTTTAGATTATGATTTCGGTGACATCTTCCCCATGTTGCAGTCAATGCCAAGTGCAGACTGGGAAGGTGGGACATTGGTCAACCCCTCCTGCCCTTTCATCCCTCCCTCCCTCCATCCTTCCTCCCTCCCTTCCCTTCCTGTCTGGCATGGCCGTCCCACAGCTTATGCTTACAAAATTCATGCTGGGTGTTCTATGCGGTAAATAGCATGTTAACTGTAAAATGCAACTAACTGAAAAAAAATACTGCTGATCTGAGGACATTAAACTAGCATGATCAGAGGGATATGCTGTATTTGAATCCAGTGTTGGATGGCACCAACCATGACTGTAATTACTGTGTAACTATAAATAAGAAGCTTGTAGCTTAATGTGTTATTGTTTATTATAAACAAACCTCTGTGCCCATCATAGGAGACATGATGTAACACTTATCATTCATAAACGTCCTCTAAACATGTGTGTGCAGCACAGTCACATGGCTACCTATTCAAGTAAAGTGTTACAGAAAAAGATATACTAACACAACATTAATGAATCACCTTGCACAATGAGTTGACTGGTAAGTTTGGTTTACCTGGGATGTTTTGGGTGGAACTGTTCTGCATGTGTTACTTATCTGGGAGTTGACCCCGACGCTCACTTGGCCTTGTTGTTTGTCACGAGATAAATGCCTGATGTAACGGTACTCACCCCGTCCAGTCTGTGTCTGGGTTCATTGTGTCACTGTGCTGCTGTTTGTCTGTCTGTCTGCTGTTGTTGTTGTTGTTGTTTCTGTAACGTCTTCTCTTCCTGTGTGACGCGTGGCACTGGCCTAGGTTCAGCTCAGCTCGAGTATGAGGTGAAAATTGAAAACAATCGCTATAGGATGAGATTACTGATTGCTGTGCAATACTACAGCAGCTGTGTTACCTATAGACTTACACATGAGTCACATGAGAAGATGTTCAGTGAATTTTTCTGTGCCGCTCTCTACGATGGCCCTGAGGGCTCAACAGGCTGCATCTTAAGAATTGACTAAACAAACACAAACAAATTCAATCCATGCAACAACTTACAGGCTGAAAACACAAAGCAAGTGTTTTCAGGGGACACTAAGAGGTGATGAACCGGACTGGGACAAACTTGGTCTTCAATACTTTGAATGTTGAAGTTAAAAATGCTTTCCAGAAAGGTTCATCATTTTCTTAAAAGCCTTAGTTGCAATAGATAGATACATAGTCATACTAAATTCAGTCCATTCATGATTCCTTCAGGTTCTTGCTGGGTGTGTGACCCTTGACCTAGGCCTATGCCGCTGCTTGCTGTTGACCTACTTGATGTTGCATTTTGTGCCTCTGACTCTGCCAAAGAACAACAAAGGACACTGCAGCTCCTAACATTTATTTTTGTGCAATGCTAATGAAGGAAAACACTAAGTTTTTGTGAAGCTGTCTCACTGGTCCACTCCAACACTGATGATAAATAAATGGATACATATGTAAATGTTTCAAGAGAACAAAACAAGCTAGACTGTGACATCTCCATCTGTCCCTCGAACCGCCCAGCGAGACAGCGCTAAAACTTCAGTGCATTACTTCAGTGCAAACAGACGTAGATGTGGGTAAGCGCTGCTTTTCCATTAAGTGGGTGTTTTCTTGTGGCTTGTCACGATAGAGGGTGATCTGACAGACCAGGCCAGCTGCCCACGATCCAGCGGCTCTGATCCCCAAACTGTCATCAGCGACACGGTGGTCCTCTCTACAGGTACCGTCAAGGTGAAGGCGGCGGCTCCTCCTGCTCCTCCTCACAGCCCCACATCCAGACACAACCCCTTCAACGAGGACTCAGACACCAACACAACCAACACCTCTGCTGACGTCACGCCAGTTCACGTGGCCAGCCGCTACAACGTCACCGCCGCTGGGGATGACACAGAGAGCACCAATAATGAGCTGGAGGTTATCAGGTACAGTAGCACAAAAGTGGAATGGAAACACTTTTTTGGCATTTACAAGTCACTCAAGGTCTGATAAGATATGATCTTGTCGGTAATCTTTTCTATTTCCCTTCGCTCTCCCTCTCTACCGTCTGTTTTGAGTCCTCCCATAATGTCACCACAGTTGTTAAAGGGATATGCCAACATTTTTTTTCCTGTCTTGCCTCACTCCCGAGTCCATGACAAGCACCATCCTTTCAACTGTGCGTGCAGCAACAACAGCCCATATCGCCCGTAATTATCTTAGCTCAAATGCTGGAAGTGCATAGGTAGTGTTAGCCTGCCTCCTACCCTTTATCGACATTTCAAACATTTTTAGGTGAGATCAGCAGTGTGTCGTTAATTTGTCTAAATACCAGCTGTTGACAATTTTGTTCTGACGAATTCGGCGCTACTCAAGCTAGCCGTTGTGACATTTTAATAAAACTTAGACGTGTGATGTACAGTCATTCAACTCAGTCTGATAACTCAGGCGTTGTCACACAATAGCATGTCCGTGTGAATAACCAAACAATAGTTCCTTCTGTTACAGTCGCGAGACTAGGCTTAAGAGAATTGCTTCTCTTTCACAAAATACATTTCAATGGAAACACCTGCAAAAAGCACTTTTTAGAAATACTGACAGACAAAAAAGCACTAGGTTTGCTTCAGGCACTCACTCGCTAGAGCCAATAATTGTTACGTAAAAGCCTTTAATGAATCAGGGCATAATCATCAAACAATAGTTGAGCGCCAACTGGTTTCAACCAACAGGAGCCTAATGCTTTTTGTCCATCTATATATTTTTCAATCTTTAAGAGCACACCGGGAGTTCACTTCTCTTTTTTCTACTCTTGAGCACTCTGTACCCCCTGCTGTTATTTTGTGAAAACCTGTAATTGAAACCCAGTTACTGTTAATCAAACAATCTAGAAGAGAGGAAACACAGCTAACCAGTGTGGGGGGGGCCCCCCCCCCCCCCCCCCCCCTCTAGGATGGCCAGAAGAAGGAAACCAGCCAAGAAGCGACGGGGGAAGGGCTCCACAGACTCCAGCAGCAGCATCCATAACTCCCTCTCCTCTGAGCACATGGATATAGACGGCAGCATCCTCGCCGTGGATGATGTGGATTCCCTGAGCTACTCTGTCAATCATCTGGATGGCGAAGGAGAGCTGAGGAGAAGCAGGGTTGGGTCAGAGGCCGTGGAGGAGGGAGACGAGGATGAGGAAGCAGACCTCCTACGCCTCCCAGAGATGACGGACACCTCCATGCACAGTGTCGGCCAACCCCTCCGGGACGTCATGGACCGACTCAACGGGGCTCTGGATAGGGAGGAGCCCTGGGAGCACCTGGAGGAGGAGGAGGAGGAGAAAACCAGTCAAGGCTGCGACCAGGGCCCCGAGCCGCCCGCTCAGCAGTCCTTTCGTGAGGACTCAGGCGGCGAGCCACCAGACCCAGCTCCAGGAGAGATGTCTCAGGCCACTGTGGCCACAGAGCCCAGGCTCGTGCAGGCCTCTCCTGCGCCTAAAGAACTTTGCTGCTTTACCCCCAACGGTTCAGACTCTGCTCCCACAGGTGGTAGCCACAATGACTCTACAGAGCATTGCCAGCCACAAGCTCTTTCAGGTTGCCCTGAAGATGAAGGAGAAACAAAGAAGAAAACAGGACAGGAGCCCGACATGAAGCTGGGGCAGGAGGAAGATGCAGAAAGAGAAGAAACACACCAGGACACATTCACTAACGGACAACAACAAAAAGAGGACAAGCTTAGTCCCTCAGAAATCTCTCACCCTGCAGAGTTTAAGTATGAACACAGCTTCACAATCACCTATCCACTGGGCTCATGTTGTCTCATATCTAATGTTCTTCACATTTCTGATATTTCAGGGTGGACAACAATCACCTGCTACTTCTCATGATCCACGTGTTCAGAGAGAACGAGGAGCAGCTGTTTAAGGTGAAGGGAGAGAAAGTCAACTTTATTTATATACATTCTAGCATCCACATTTACATTAGTAACATTAATCATTGAATGTGGTGTCATGGCCTTTTTCGTAACTGTTATAAACAGAACCTAAGTGTCTCCTCACATTTTCAAGCCAATTTTTTTTGTCGGGTTGTGACATCACAGCAGTGGTTTCTTGCTCAGTGGACGTGTTGCAAGGCTCAGGCTGGCAGTTGCTTCATGGCAGCTTTTACTCAGGCTGCTGCAGTAACTCAACTGTTGGCATAAAAAATATTCACACATAACTCACACTAAACTCTGTAAACAAAGACTACAGACGTATTCAATCACTGGTTTGTCCCAGATGATAAAAAAAAACATCTGCTTATGGACGATACAGAACATCAATAAAAAGACAATCTTTGTCATTTGTCTGCTGTAAATGTAGAAACATGCATACAGCTTGAGACAGGTGAATAAAGAGCCAGTTTATCTTTGTTTTCAGATGGTGAGGATGAGTACAGGCCACATGGAGGGAGACCTGCAGCCTCTTTACCTGCTGCTTACTGACTGTTACATGTACCTGCTGAGGAAGGGTGAGTGGCTGAAGCAAGCATCACCTTTGTTATGTGGAATGGATAAGCAAGGATTACACAATCTTTTTCCATGTGCACTGACAAACCAGAGATTATGCTGAAGTTAAGATTTCATTTGCAGGTGCAGCAGAGAAGCCCTACACAGTAGAAGATGCTGTTTCTTATAATGACTTGGACTATCTTTCGGTAAGTGTTTGTGTTCTGTATTTATTTATTTATTCTAGTTTTTTACATTTGCCTTCATTGTTCATGTTGTGCTTTTATTTCAAAGTTTATTCATGCTACAAATCACTTGAGTGCAGCAATGAGTTAGATAAATGATATTAATGAACCCTGCAGACTCAACTATGATGTGATAGCTCAGGTGATTTCAGCTTTGTGTCTGATCAAGGAGCTGTAATCTTGTTTGTCTTTAGGTGGGTCTGGACCAACAGACGGTGAATGTGGTTTGCACCAACAGACGGAGAAAGTTCCTGTTGGACACGGCTGATGCCTCCCTGACTTTGTGCGTGTAGCCACATATCTGTGCCTCATGTTTCTGAAAACTCTGACATTACACTGACTATGACACATAGAGATTATTTAGCATTAATTTCCTCCTAATATGTGTAACTGTTTTATGATTTCTGTGCAAAGAGGCACCAAGGCCACAGGCTCTAATTCTTATGTGCTCCTTTGCTCTTATATGAATCCAGTTTCCTATATTAGAACATGGACATTATAGATTTAACCATGGTCTATTTTATGACAAACATGAGTTGTTAAATGAGTATTTCTGTGCATTTTCAGATGTGAATTTTTCAGTTTTTAGAGCAGTATATTGCACATGACCCCCTCATGGGATGCTCTAATCTGACATCCATCCTTCTTCTCAACGCAGGTGGTTCCTGTCTGTTCTGAAGTCAGCCATGGTGAAGGGTTGCCGCGAGCCTCCTTACCCCTCAGTTCTGACTGATGCTACCATGGAAAAACTGGCTCTCACTAAGTTTGTCTCCCAAGAGTCTCACTGTGAGGTAAAGAAATGTTGAACGTACACTCACAGCTCAGATCTTTACGACGTAAAAAAAAAAATCAAGTCAGGTTAAATAGTGCTTTTAAAAAAGAAGAAGAAAGAAACTGAATAATAAATTAACTAATACAAACATGTGCAAATCACTGTTGCAGTCCTGTTTGATTGTATATTTTGTAATCTACCAAGAATGTCCAGGTATAACGAAATTATGTTATCTTTGCGTTCACAGTATCTAATGCTGTAAAAGCTTTGTAACATGTCTTCTGACATTTTGTGTTGTGGTCCCTGTTTCAAAACTCTCTTCTCTTCCAACACTAACTCTCAAAGCACTAATGACCTCATCTCTCTATGTCTTTCCAGGTATCAGAAGTATGCATCAATCTCTACTCACTGGTCCACTGGGAGGATCCTATGGACGTAACTCTGTCTCCCCAAGGTGGCCCACCAAGCTCTGGAGCACCATCCAGCACCAAGGAAGGGATTCTCCAGTACAGGTCTGGAACCACCTATCTGGGCAAAGAGTTGTGGAAAAGCTGCTACCTTGTCCTCAGGTACAGACACATCAAACCCACCAGTCACCTTTTCTTCTGTAGTTTAGTTTCTTTTACATTCACATTAGTTGGACTATATCATGTTGCATTTCCAGAGTCACTATGTTTAACAAAAACATAAACATTCATAAACATCTCACTTTAATATTGTGGCAATTCAGGTATTTCAACATACTGATGAGAGTCTAGAGAGTCTTTAGGCACCACATCCAAAACCATTTGCTTGCTTTTGTCTCTCCTTTGCACCTGTTGTCACTTTAAATTTCACCAAAGCTGGTGAAATTGATTCGCAATGACTTGTTTGACATGTTTCTAAAATGGACTCATTGATATCCCTGATATGGTGTGACCCTGTGATGATTCAGGTCTCCCGTAATTTTTTGAGTTGTGTATTACATATGTTATGTGCCAAAAAGTGTAGAACACAGTAATAATCCCACGTTTTTATGTCCCTGATGTACGTGGAAGATGCCAAACATATTGAAGTGATAATTCCTTTGGCTTTTCACTCCATCCACCATCTGCCACTGTCAGAGACACAGAAAGCTCTGAACCATATTTAGTGTGTAGAGAAAAGCAGTGCAGCTGGTTTCCTGCCAATGTATCAGAAAACACTGGGCAGCAGCTACTGTCTTGTCTGTGGCAGATTTATAATAACATCTTAATCTAGGTACCTCTTAATTATGTTAATAAGCCCCACTGGTCCCTGCTTGTCCACACTAAAGCAGGTTGAAACAACTGTGTAACCTAAACATTGAGGTTGAGATTCTGTCAATTTTATAATAATTATCAGATTTGTAATATGTATGCTGTAATATAATGAGCGTGTAATTAGATGAATATAACCAGTTGTCCTCTTTTCTTGCAGCAATGGGATCCTCTACCTGTACGCAGAGAGAACTGATGTGATCCCGCTTCTGTCTGTCACGATGGGGTAAGACTCAAGTGTCTGAAACATGAGACTGGAGATGGTTACTCTTCAAAAGTAGTGAAAACGAAGGCTTTTTTTTTTTTTATCCTCCATGTGCAGGGGGGAGCACTGTGGAGGCTGCCGTCGCTCCAACAGCACAGAGCGTCCCCACGCCTTCCAAGTCATCCTGACAGAACGACCGCCACTGGAGCTCAGTGCCAACAACGAGCAGGACATGGCCGACTGGATGCAGCTGCTCTGCCAGTCTGTCTCCAAAGGGGTAAAGAGGGAGACTTATATTTCTTCAAAGAGAAATCATGCAAAATTTTCACCTTAATCAATCAGCTTCTGAGTAATTGTGATGGTTAAATGATTATTACGGAGAGAATGGAGGCTCTCTGCCTTCTACCTATGATCTCTTGGCCGAAAACCTCCGACCCGGTGTCCCAGATCAAGCTGCGTGGTATTATAAGGTGGTGCTGAAATTCAGTAAACATGGGGCGGTGCGTGGCGCAGTGGTTAAGGCAGCCGCCCCATGTATATGCAGACGCAGGCGTCCCCGGTTCGCGTCCCGCATCGGGCAGACCTTTCCTGCATGTCATTCCCCTCTCTCTGCCTCTCCCTTTCCTGTCTATCTCTACTGATCTATCAAATAAAGGCATAAAAAAAAAAACGCCAAAAAAATATACTTTAAAAAAAAAAAAAAAGAAATTCAGTAAACATAGCTGTGATAGACAAAGTAGGAGAAGTGGAGGTTGTTGAAATAAAACAAGTTGTTTGCCACAAAGAGGAAGAAGCTTCAGGAGGTTCTGTGCATTTGGGGCAGTTTTAATAAAACGACAACTGTATTATCTCCAGGTCATTCCTCAGGGTGTAGCCCCCACCCCTTGTATCCCATGCTGCCTGGTGATCACAGACACTAAGCTGCTGACCTGCCATCAGGATTGTCAGACAAGCTTCTTCCGTTCCCTGGGCAGCGTCGACATCTCGGATGTCACCACCGTCAGCCTGGAGGCCGACAAGGAGTACTGTGTCATTGTGAGTTCATTGTATTTATTCATGTGTGATACAGATTACATTACAAACACAGATGGGATTATTTTGTCTTTTTTCCTTAAATGTGAAGTCGATCTCAACAGATGTACCTCAACATCAAAATATATACTTCTGGATTATTTTGTGAACAAATGCACAATATATACATATAGATATTAATGAGAGAGTACATCACATATATACCAGTACGAAGTGTTGTTCACTGTGTTTTTTTACTATCTCGTGTCCAGGAGTTTGCTGCAGATCGAACTCAGTTCCTCCCTCCATGGATTTTGTACTTCAGCGGCTGTGAAGAGAGAGATCGGCTGCTGAAGGCACTAGACAGCACGTGGAAAACCATTTTCCAGGTCAGGGGTTACTGCAGTGAAAATAAAGTGATAAAACAGTGATTTAGACTTCCCATTGATATTCATATATAATATCTTTAATCCAATAACTAGTGGCATTTGCTTCCCATGTAGAACAAATGAATACATGAATATGTATTCATTTATTTTGGTACGATACATGTCGAACATCGGTACACTATACACAATGTAAACAAGCTGGATTGTAGTGAAAATGCCCTATACATTAATTTCCACTACAATAATACAAATAAAAGATAATAAAGTTGATAACCATAGTCCTGGTTTGACTTAATGAAGAAGATGTTTAAAGTGTGAAATGTGTCCTCTGTCCTCACTGTGCTCAGGTGGACCTCCCCCACAGAGTCGTGTCTGATCCGTCTGTGCAGAAACGCTGCAGCGAGGCCCTCAGCCTGATGAAGAGCGCCTGGCAGAGGGCCGACAGTCTGGCCCGAGGCAGAGCCCAGCGTGAACCCTGGTGCTGAAGGACACACATGCACTCACCTACACAGGCACATGTACACTTACCTGTGGATAGCCACTGGGACAGACTGATAGTCTAATGTAGCTCCGGGATGGAGAGTGAGAAGAGTCAAACCGCTCGGAGCTCTAGAAAGACTGAGACAAAAATCAGATGTGGTGTGAGCTTGTGATGGGCCTCTGAGTGTTCCTGTCAGAGCCGCTGCAGTTACACATTCTCACTTAAGATGAGTGGCAGTGTGTTTTATTTACATAAGCATTACTCCAGTATTAGAAGTTTTTTTCGGACAGAATAATGTAGAAAAAATACTCTAAATCAAAGAAAAATTGAATGTTACATGATCCTCTCTATATATAGTTCTCTCTCTATGGGAAACTGCTCTGTTGGAAATGATGATGATAGACGTAAAACGCACATTGGGCACATCCCGCACTTAAATACACACTATCCTGCTGAGTAGTCATTTTTACTTTGAGCATGTTGTCTCTACGAGTAAACAAAGAGTTTCCTCCAGTGGATGTTCCACCTTCAGATGGACAGTTTTGAGTTAATGAAAACTACACATGTAGTAGATGTTGAGAGCTGAGTGTGGCTGGGGAGGGGCGGGGTTGACGCTCCGCTAGCAGCAGCTTCTCTGCTCCATGAGACGAGACAATTATTGATAATCAATCTGGATGTTCTTGTGATTTTATGTTAAGAAAGCCATATGATATGAAAGGGGGGGCGGCTGCTGCTTGTTTGCATAGTGGAAAACTTCACACTCTTTGCCTTGCGCACACACACAATACATACATATTAACATAAATGCATATATATATTTGTATGTATGTATGAGTAATGCGCTCTAGTTGCAGCTGCGTGACCACAGAAGTGACTCATGGCTCACAGAGAGCTACATGTTATACTGTAGCCTAACTGTGCTATAAATAGTTGTAAAACAAATGTACAGAATCAAAACATAATAACAGACAGATTCATGTGTGTGTCTCATTCCGTTCTGGTTTGTCCACAGACACACTTCACTGAATGACTCTTTCATCTGTACATTAGCCTGAGAGAATGAGGTATGCCTGGATGTTTAACACTTGCACTGCTACATGACGTGCTCAGCTCATGCCTGTGTCGTTAATCTAAACTCTTGCTTTACTATTTAAATGCTGTCACTCAGATTTAAAAACTAAAAAAACAACCCTATCAGGAAATGTAACAGACTTGCCTTCTCCTCCCCTCCAGAAATGAGCGGAGCCTCCATGCAGACTTGCACATTGTTTTTGCTATCAGTCCTTTTTTTAATGGTACAAATCGTAGTTTTAATGTGTTGATATCATAACATTCAGTTTTATTTCCAATTTAGAAAGTGGGAACAAAGTAATTTAGCAGAGTGGTGACGTCTTGGTGTTGATTGCGTTTGGGTTAGCAGATGAGTACTTCTGCTTTACTGTGGGTAAATATGGTGTAAGGATTGTGTCTGTGTGAAGAATCTGCACTGCCTGAGAGCAATTGTTTGTCTCAGCTTCTCGTTTTTAGTTTACACCAGTGGTTGGTGGCATCAGACTGATGTCTAGTGAGATGTGGCCATGAGAACATCCCCTTCTGCTCCTAGTTGTCATCAAAATGCTTAAATAGCCTTTCAACTTCAATCAGACCACGCCAATGCTCTTTAAACATCCCATAATATTAAAGCTTTACTAAAGAATCTGCATCTGAAAGTCCTAAATCTCCACAAATTAGAGTCAGTGGGTGATAATGCATGTCATACAATCAGTCCTTTACCTGATCTGAGACCTGCTGCTGTGTTAGTTTTAGTGTGTAACTGCTCTCGTTGTAAGGTGGAAGAGACAAGCAGCAACGTCTTCTTCTGCAGTGACCATGTTGCCTTTCAACAACCGCGACTGAACTGGAGAAAATTGGCTTAAACTGAATGAAGCACTGATTTTCTGTTTAGTATTAGTATTTGCCTTACACTGTACAATTTGGATGAACAATCATTCTGGGCCCTGTTCAGACCTGATGTTAGCATCTGTCTTCAGTTATCTTACTGCACATCTTTGTTCTGTCTGCAGATAAACACTAACACTATTTCTTTGTGCAAACACCAAATGCATTGTTGTTTTTTAGCGTGTGAATGATATGGGAGTTTTGGGTCTCATACAAATATTAGGGAGTAAAAATTCTGATAATTGATTAATTGGTTGATATTCTTCAGACACAACATTATACTGTGGTTTAACTATAAATTCTATTATTCAAAATGGCCTCAGTGCAGCTTTAAAGTAAACTCTTGAAATATATGAATAAAATAAATAGAAATAACTAGACTGATAAAAAGAATGAATAATTACACGCTTTCCTTTTACAAACCCCAGTCAGTTTTACAATGATGGGCGAAGCAAATCTAAATATACAGTATGGTCTTAAAAGCTGATGCTGATATGACTGAGAAAGATTGGATTAGGATGCATTTACTTTGACTCTCTGCAACAGGAGCTCGTCCCCTGGTGGCACCAGACCACCTCTGAATGTGGTCTGAGTTGATCTCTGAAGCATCCTGGCATGTTCACATACGAACTGACCTGAGACAGATGTTGATACTGGGTCTGAACTGGGCTTTAGCTCATGAACAGGTCAGAAATGTTAATATATCTTGAATGGGAATTAAACATCACCAGTCTGGGTACAGGTGTATGCGATGAAAAAATAAAACTTAGGCACTGAACTGATACTCAGCCCCATACATACTGTAGTTCACTTATTTTTGTTACATCACCATCAATGTGCAGTTACTTAGTGCTTTGAGCCTTTCTAAGTGCCACTCAGTCCTGCTCATCTTCTTCTCTTTTAAATAGAAATCTAATCTCAGGTGAAAAGGTACTTCACATCCAAAACCTTAAGACTCACCGTGTTTTTATTTATTTCCTTTTTTTAATTGAAATTGCTGCTGTTTTGTCTAATTGAATATTTTTTAAATCCATTTTTCTACTTTGGTTCCTCACACGTTTCCATGCAGCATTATTAGGTTGTTTGTGCACAGAGAAGAGGAAGACTGCAAATTGATGGAAAAGGTTTTATATAATAGTGCTTTAATAATTCAGTGGGTTTGTCCAGTGGATTATTGGAGGACTTATTGACCACAGAGAGAAGAGTTGCAATAGGTGGATTACTTGAAATGTTTGTTGGATTATCAATGAAAAGTGAAGTGCTTAGAGTCGTGACCTATGAAGTGTATATAAAGAGTCTGTTTCAGCAGTGTTATGAATGTGGGACATTGCTGGCCAATGATGGATGTCATCTCTTGCGTGATGCAATGTGAAAACCTGCGTTTTGATTTTGTTCATAAATGTATACTGCATGTAATATTTATGTTAAGTTCAGTAGTTTTATGGAATTGTAAATAGAGCACTAATCAATTATAACATATTGTAAACTCCCACGTACAGTAAAGACGTGCATGTCCAGAAGGTTTTATACTGTTCATAATGGTAATGATGAATGTAAAAAAATAAACCTTTGTGATTAGACGGCGTGACTGAATAAACTGAAATCAAATGATGGCTCCTGTAACTGTTTCACTGTGTTTGACATCTGTATCTCTGTTCCAGGTCAAACCAGTGAAATGCTGTTGCATTGAACATGTAAGGACAGTGAAGTTAGAGCAGGGGTGAAGGATGGACAGGTAAGAGAGCAGATGTACAGTATGTCAGGACAGTATTACACTCACTGCATTTACAGAATGTATAAGTGTGGGTCGTACCAAATCACTGTTGACACAACAACTACAAACAACAACTCACTGGGATCAGACTGGGGGAGTTAATTATTGATTATTGATGAGTCATGCCATCACTCTTTAGCTGCCTATTTGAATTGCTGGTGTCTTGAGCTCTCTTCTCACTAGTTTAAATCTGAAATTCCACCCACGCTGGCATTTTAAACCGGCGCTACAGGAACGTTAGGACGACTGGAAAACCTTGTTTGACAACAAAATGACACTAAGACATTAAGTGAAGTTAGTTGAGTATCCTTCTCATGTTGTCTTGTTTCAGTTCTCCTGAATCACCACTAGAGGGTGTACATCTTTGTTGAGTTGGTTTGAATACAATTGAAAATGCTTATTTCAAATATGTAACGAACAAGAAATACATCTAAAACATTAGAATTACTGTAGCTTACATACTCAAAAGGGGTATAAAGATAAGGAAAACCTATTTAATCCCCTTTATCCTAAAATCATCATTTAATTTAAAAAGGTTTTCAACACCCTCGCACCCAGATATATACAACTATCTATCAGTTGGTTACAAAGACGAGGGAGATAAGCCAAGGAAGAATTGTTTTTAAATAACAACTGGTTAATGTTTCGGCCATTTGCCTCAGATACTGTTCATAGTTTCACTCCCTAGATTGAGATACGTAGAGTTTTTTCCTGGTCGCACAAACATTTGTACAGTAGTACAATCTCTTTTTTTCAAACTGCTGTAAACGACAGGAGTGAGAGGTATGTGTGACTCCACTGAGAGACTCTGTGTTTCAGGGAAACATTGTTTCAGCTGTGACAGTGACGCTCTGTTCATAACTCTGCTATGGCCCTGTACTGTAGATCAAATGTATGTAAGTATTACTAATAATTTATAATTTAACTAATGCGCTTAACTCTCCAGCACACAGTATTAAGGGGGTCCATTCACACCTATAAAGAAAAATGAGCTTGATGTGGAAGCTCCCTGTCCTCAGCACCACTTGGATGAACATGATAAAATGAAAGAGTGGGAAGTAATTATGGTGTTTTACAGAACCACCCTGTTGTGTCTTCATATTATTCACATTCCCAGTTGCAGATTGTTCAGCAAAGTCTCCACCAACCAGCTGTTCATAACTGAGAAACTCCACCACAGCATTCGGGAAGGTGAGTGTTCTTGTCAACCAGAGTAGTAGAAGTGAATGAAGAGGGTTTTAGTTTTGTGTGTTGTCACCTTTTTCACTACTCCAGAGTTTGTAGGTCTGCAGTTGGTACATTTCCAAAGTGTGGTTGTTACATAGAGAAAAGAGAGGAGACTACACACTTGCAGCCTCGTATTGTCAATAATCTTTATGTAGTTGCCAGGGCAACAAGTTATCACTGGATTTGGTTCAGATATATTTTGTTTTTAGCAGCACAATAGCACCACCATGGGTCTGCTTGTGCTGTTACCATGGTTTCGGTCATCCAAAATCTATCTGTTATTTCTCTGTACATAACAATACAGAACTGCATCGAAGAGCATTGCAGGAAAGTGTTTTTCCCAAAATAACAGCTGATAGAAATTCATGAGATGTTAAGAGGAGGAAGATAAAGGCTGATCATGAAGATGGGGGAAATGAGATGAAACAGAAATTTATGAAAAGAGAAGAAACTAGAAAAGAGCTGATTGATTTGCCAGGGAAAATCGCACAACCCAAAACCAGTGAAGAGCTGAAGGTGCCAGGTTTAATCTGTGTGTAAACAACATGTGGTGGTGTCTAAAATGGAAAGTAGAATCACAGAGTGACTCTGTGAAAGGAAGAAAAATAGTCAGGGAAGAAACGGATAGACTGATGATGATGATACCAGTTGTCTCCAGTTGGGCTGTTCAAATGAAGCAGCTGGTGAAATGAAAAAAAGAAAAACGTAATTAACAAAAAAAACAAGGAAGAAGACAGCTCCAGCTCTGAAGCAGCAACATTTGAACTGAACCATAGCCAGTGATCAGCCCAGTTACCTCATTCACACAGACCCAATTCACATTCATCATTTTACCCTTAAAAAAAGGGAGTAAAAGCCTAAACTGGATATAAAGTAGTGAGAGCAAGTACTGAGGCTATAAAAGTTAAAGTAACATTGCAGAGTTTTTCGGCCTTAAAATAATGTTTCCAGACTCATTGCAATGGTAGAAAAATGGTTAATAGGATGAATGGTGCTGCCGCCGCAGCCTGAGCCAGGTCACGTCGGCTGAAACTGCACTATGTAACTTCACGGATGCACGGGTACGAAACACCACCCCCCGTCTCCCCCTCCCCTCTGCGTCGAGAGAGAGACGTGGTGGGTAAAAGCGAAACTTACGGTTCCCCTCCCGTCGACACCGCCGCGGCCACCACCACTGTCTCCTTGCAAGGACAGGACACTGATCTTTAGTTCATAGTTTATGGAGGACCAGGGACATCACATGAAAAAGTCATGAAACATGTCCATAGTACCGTATATTCAAATGGAAATAAAAAAAAACAATTAACTGATTGAATAATAATCAATCAATAAAATACAAACGTAGAATAACACACACATTACATCAATTACTTATAAATATATTTATCCATCCAGGCTAAATAATCCCAACTGGTTATATGTAACAAGCTCTTTGAATGGCGGGAGAGGTAACCATCCAAACCAGATCACTGTATCCATGAATTTCCCATAATGCAACTGAGTGCATATCACACATTAACATGCATGGAGTGCCCCTTTAACTTGGCTGCACAATTGATTTTTTTTCTCAATGAAAAATGTATTATGAGTTGGAGGCTGAGCTGCTGATGGAGAAAACCTCTGGAAAAGGTGCGTTCACGAGCAGCTGTAAATATTGGGGAAAAAATCCTGCCCGGTGTTTTCTGAAGTTGCAGAGCTGTGCTTCTCGGTCTGTTAATTATTTCTACACATTAAATGTTACTGTTGTTTTAAACATGTCCTGCTTCCCCTCAATTACATTGCTCTGCTTCCCTTTCTTATGCAATTTTAATACCTTGCTCTCCATTAGTCTGACACTTTTCTGCTTCCTCCCAACGTCTTCTTCCTCTTCCTCCTCTTCATTTATCCCTTCCTACTCTTCTCCCCCAGCTCTGTTTTGACTGCAGCGCTGCAGTCAACCGAAGAGGAGGAGGAGGAGGAGGAGGAAAGGGAAACAAATTATGTCACCTATGGTGCTGATGCTGGTGGAGGTTGTCAAATCAGAGCATCTCTCAGAAACAGCATTCACGGTTGTGATGTAATTTTATGCCTGTGATGTCATGCAGTAGCTCAGAGGGGGCGGAGTTTTCCCCTCCATTAATAATTTATGTTAATTGTATGTACATTTCAAAACCAATTACAGGAAACGTGCAGAACAATTACATAATAAAATAATACATACATACATACATAAAACAAATAATAACATCAATGAGGAGACACCCCACCCACCCACATACACACATATATCCTACCTCCCCCCTCCCCATGTGCTCCTTGGACTTCCTTCTCTCCCACCCACTGCCCCCTCCTTGACTGAGTGCTGCATTATTGATGAAGTGGGGATGTGCACCATGCTCTGCTGTATGTCCTGATGTACATTTCTCTTCACGCAGGCGGCGAAGTCTCGGCTGGTGCCTGCCTGCTTCGTCCATTACGGTACCTCACAGCTGTTTATCAGTGGAGCAAAGGAGCCAGACGGGTGCAGAGATAGAGAAGAGGAGGAGACGAGGGGAGCACTGACTGCCGCAGATCCAGCAGCTTCATTCTCACCACAGCAAAGGTAGAGAATCAGCATTTCTTATTTTCTTGTCTTCACTTCACCAATCCAGCAGCTTCCTGCGTGTGTGTATGTGTATCCAGCTTTGGGACATTGAGCCGTATCAGTCACATCATGCTGAGGAAGAGCTCGGAGCTGGTGAAGGGTGATAGAGAAGTCCTCCTGGATCTGGACCACGGTGGTGAAGCACAAAGCACAGAGAGCTACGGGAGCCTGCGCAACGGGAGCTTCATCCCACCGAGATATGTGAGCACAGTTTGACTTATCTATTTCAAGACGCTGCAGCATTTTCTACTTTTACACAGGAACCAACTGAACTTAGAGAACAACAGCACAGTAATGACTCATCCTGTCACACCTCACTGACATGCCAGAGATGTTTTTCTCTATAGGGCTGGGTTGCACCAGTAAGCTTTAATTTAATCAGAGATCAGATTTTATCAGACCAATTAAATGTGGTTTATTAAGCCAAGTTTATTTATTTAAGATGAATTCAAACTTTAGTCAATACAATCAAAATCAAAACTTGATAAATGAATGTATTAATGATATCTAATAATCTGTATGCTGTCAGGACCCAGTAAGTATAAAAGAGTGGAACATCACATTGTTGCTCACGAGCTAAATAAAACTCAAACATTACTCATGATGGATCAGCAGAGGAACTCAAATGTTTTCCTCCTTTGAGAAGAACTTGTTGCCCAATTAATGGAACAATATGGTCTAATTATTGTAGATTTTAAAGAATATGGACACCGGTTGTATTTCTGTCACGTTTCTGACATGTTTAACAGTCATCCCAGATGTCCTGCTCAGTTCCACAACAGTGTCCTTTGTGAACAGTTGTCCTGACAACAATTCATCTCCATCATAAAACTCAAGTGTGTCGAGTCGGTCTCTCAATTTCCTTTGAGGAAGTTTGTGTTATCCATCTCATAAATGCAGCCATTGAAAAAATTATACCTGCTTCACTAGTTAACTCCAGATCACCGTTTAAAGCTGTGTGGTTGTGGTTTGGCGCAACAGAATCTTAACTTAATCTATGATTTAATCTGTTTTAAGGTTAAACTATGTTGGTGCAATGTGAAGTCCACAGTCAGCTATGTGAGGTGTTGTATATCGTAGATGTCTTGTGGTGAGACATCGAACTGTAAAAAGCCTAGTTATTGTTTTCTCTCTCTCATCTTTCTGGACTCATTACTGGAAAGTGTAGGCTTTTATATTGCTGTGTAATGACTCAGACTGAAACACTTTACTGTTCACCTCCATCAAATGGAAATTAAACATTCACACACAGAATGAAAGAAGAAAACAGTCTCTCACTTGTTTTAATTAAGAGACTTTAATGAGAGCTGAACTGTGGGTGCTCTCAGTTTTCAGCTGCAGCTGCTGATGAAGATGTGGGCGGGTGCGATGATCCTATTTACATCCACTGTGACACAAGAAGTAACCAGCCACACACACAGCTGGGGAATTACTTCAGAGATGGAAGAACTAAAATTGGTGAGAAGTTTTCAATGAATTATTGCTTGGGTGCTCTCTGATGAACAGACTTTATTCACCTGTTGTTGCTTTGTGCAGACTTTGTGTTGGTGTGGGAAGTCCGCTCTCGGAGAAAGCGGCGAGGGAGAGGGAAAGGGAAGAGCGAAGCACCCTGTGAGGAGGAGGGAGCCGTGCCCCCGGAGGAGAGCAGCAGGTCGGAGCGGAGGAAGGCACAGCTGGCCCAGTGGAGGGACAAGTTCATCCAGAACCTGACAAGCGTTGGACTGCTGATGGAGAAGGTGCTGGGGGTTGTTATTAGAAAATCAACGTCTACTCGTTATTTTAGTTGTGTTATTATTTATCTTTTCTCTGTGCGGTGTCTCTTCCCTTCAGGAGGAAACAGCAAATGAGAAGAAAACAATACATTTCCTGAAGCTCAGTGTTCCCTGGGACGTGATGGTGTATTATGCTGAGGAACTCTGTCTGAGAGCACCGCTACAGGTTCACACAGCTCATCGTTACTATTAGATAATTAATAAGTTATAGTTCTGAAGATTTTCATACGTTTCGGGCGTCACCACGTGAAATGCTGCTGCTTCGTTGTCAGTCCTGCTACATTTACAGGACATACAGAGGATAGAAATGTCTTTTTCTGTTCGGATAAAGGAAAAAATAAGATAAAAAAAAAAAATACAATTGTTATTGCACTAATAACGTATAAACAAATAAATGGAGTAAACATATAGGATCAGATATAAACAATGATCAGTTATGAATATTTTCTCATTATTGCACACATGAAATGTATAATTCATAAACTTTCACTAAATTCATCTGCAATAATTTTCCTTCTTATTTGATATACGGTAAATAATAATATAATATAATTGAATTTAATATAATATTTAATACTCTTAATGTATTTTCAACATGTAAACAAAAGACACAAACACAGTTGCCACCATATCCAACATATTCTATAGATTCATGTTGCCACTTGTTATACCTAATAAAAAAGAGAGATGTGAGTTTATGTAAAGAGAAGATTATGAGATTTATCATTGGTACTGAATCAATGTATGTTCAATGTTTAGGCACAGCAAAATCTGGACTTGAACACATCTGCACAGGTCCTGAGTAGACTATGCATCCCTAATGTGATGAAGGAGTCGGTGCCCAACAGGCCTCTGGACTATTACACATGTGCCTTTCGCAAGTCAAAGATGAGCAGGTGAGTTTAGGTCCAGTAGGAACCAGCTCACGTTTTTCTGTTTTCCTTTAATTGAAACTGGCTTTTTCAGGTTCCTTGGCTGTGACGACCATGAAACATACTTCACGAACACACAGAGACACCGGGTTGTGAGTAGCAGAACTTCCTCTATGGTACGCAGGAGGTGCTCAGTCTTTGTTTTCTCTGATGGAGTGAGAGTGTGCGTTCACTTCAGGTGTACGAGATCCTCGCCAGGACGGTGTATGGCAAGAAGAAGAGGGCTGAAGTTGGTGTGGACAGACTGATAAATGAGGGGGCGTACACTGCAGCTTTCCCTCTGCATGAGGTCAGACATCGTTTATCCACTCTTTAATCAAATGTCAGACTTTTCCTTCCCTAATCAGCTGCATGTTGTTTTTTTTGTTTGTTTTTTTCCCCACAGGGCCCTTTTCAGCTCCCAAAGTTTGAGATCCGTCCTGAGGAGTTGAACCAGAGGCAGGTTCTTTACCACTACTGGGCGCGCTGGTGGAGGTGGTACAAGTACCAACCACTTGACCACATCAGGGAGTACTTTGGAGAGAAGATTGCACTCTACTTCGCCTGGCTGGGTAAATATGAACTCTTATTTTGGAGCCCATAAAGAGCATTCGACCCCCACTGACCTCCTCGTGTGGATATATAAGATTATGACCACAGTTCCTGCATCTTGGCTGTTTGATGGTTGATGGAGAATACAGCCACTAGGCAGTGAATTTCCTTATTCTTTACTACCTCCAGTTTTTCTTCCATATTCTTTTCTTTCCTCACTACCACATGTTGTTGCCACAACAAGAAGTCTACAGCAACATTTAGATTTATCTTTATTTTCACTGGTTTTCACAAATAGACAGGTTAGTGCTTAATTCTGTCATTCTCCAGGGCATTCATCTATCACAGTAAATAAGAGAAAAGAAAAAAGATCATTAAACTGAAACTGGAAGAAAAAGAAAAAGAAATTCATAAAAAAGACAAAAAAAAAATAGAAACCCACATGAAATCAACTTATTATATACACAAAATGTGCACAAATTCAATAATAATTAAAATTAATTGGTTACTTATAATGATAATTCCTAAGGATAAAATTACAGAAATAAAAACAAACACTGAACAGTTTCCTGAATTTTCTACTGTAAATTTGAAAATGAGGTGGCTAACCACTTTTTTTTTTTTTTTTTTTTGTACTTTATTTTTATAGAAAGAACATAGACAACATACAGAAATACATAGAACAAACAGTTGGTCACTTATACATTCATTCAGACATTATACTGGTGGAGTTACAATTACAATGACAGCTCAATGAGCATCTCTTGTGGACATGTACACAATCCATTTTTCCCAATAGTGCAAATATTTATCAGTCTGTAGATTTAACGAAAAAGTCATTCTTTCCATGTTTTGAATATTGGTCACAATATTGATCCAGTCCGACTCTGCTGGAGGTGTGGCCTGCAGCCAACTTCGAGTTACAGTTTTCTTACTGGCTGCTAATAGTATTTTTAAAAGATATTTGTCTGGCCCCAATATATGGGGTGCAATATTACCTAGGTAGATTGTAGAAAAAGAGCTGTTAATTCCATCGCCAAAAATGTTTTGTATTACCTGTGTAATCTTTTGCCAGTATGGCTGAATAGCTGGGCAGCCCCAAAATATATGAAAATGGTCTGCTAGCTGTTCACCACAGTTCCTCCAACACAGTCCCCTGACCGTCTCCCCTGTTTGCACACATTTTAACTTAGGGGTTATAAAATATCTGACCAGATTCCGCCAGCAGAAATCTCTCCAGAGACCAGAACTGGTGGAAGTTGACTGTACAGAACAAATATTCAACCACTCTTCTTCTGTAATGACAGTTTGTGATTCTTTCTCCCATTTTAATCTAATCTTATCTGTTGAATGTATCTTATTAGATTGAATACAGGAGTACAACTTTGAAACGAGTTTCCTATTATCCTTTTTTTTGTACATGTCAATAAATATGTCAATTAAGTTGGTCTCACTTTCTTCAAGTGGTTTTACCTGATCATTATAATAAGACCTAGTTTGAAGATACCTAAAGAAATCTATTTTTTCCAGCCCATATGTATCCGAAATTTTCTGAAAACTGTCAAATTCTCCCTTGGATGTAATTGAGCAGTAAGAGGTGATTCCTCTTCTATACCAATGTATAAACCTTCCGTCAATCCTTGCCGGCTTAAAGTCGGGGTCAAAGGCAACCCATCTCAGTGACTTGGCCTGTCTTTCAAATGATGGTGACCTACATTCCTTAAACCAAATGCGAAGACCGACTTTAGACCATTGGTTCAGACCACTAGAATGCTGCTCATACAGTGTTTTACTGCCCAGTATAGATTGTAATGGTACGTCTAATTGTGAAATTTCCAAATCCTTCCATTTTGCTGTATAATTTGGGTTGCAGCAGCATGCCAGTGGTCTTAATTGCGCTGCCTTATAATAGTCTATCAAGCATGGGAGTGATCTGCCCCCTTTCTCTTTAGCCAGTTGTAGTGTTTTGAATTGGATCCTTGGTCTTCTACCTGCCCATAAGAATCTAGAGATCCACTTATCCCATTCGTTAAATTGCATTTGTGTAATCATTACTGGGAGGGATTGAAAGAGATATAAGAGTCGAGGAAGTAGGTTCATCTTTATTGTTTCTATCCTATTGTGCATGTCTAGGGGCAATTGAGACCATCTGTCAATATCTGACTTGATGTTTTTACTTACGGGACCAAAATTGCTTTCATATATTTTGGATAAATCTTTAGGTATTCGGATCCCCAGGTATTTAATCTCCTTTGAGTTCCATTTGAGATCAAATCTGTCCAGTATGTCTTTTTGAGGAGAATAGTTATATCTTAAAATTTGAGTTTTTTGCACATTTAATTTATATCCAGAATAGGACCCAAATTCTTTTAGTGTAGACATCAGCCTAGGAATGCTAGTCTCTGGCTCTGTTATAAGCAATAAAACGTCATCAGCATATAAACAAATCTTTTGCTCCATGCCTCCGACCACTATTCCTTTAATTACCGTCTCATCCCTGATTGACTGTGCCAAGGGCTCGATAAATAGGGCGAAAAGAGCCGGGCTGAGAGGACAGCCTTGGCGGCAGCCTCGCTCCAGCTCAATAGGCTGTGAGTGATGTCCGTTAATTTTTATCCTGGCATTTGGGGAAAAATACAGGGTTTTAAAACATCTAATAGAGTCTTCTTTAAATCCAAATCTTCTCAGCGTCAAATATAAGTACTCCCAGCGGACCGAATCAAACGCCTTTTCGGCATCTAGACTGAGTACTACAGCTTGTTTTTTCCCTTTAGTCACGTGATCAAGTATATGTAGCACCCGTCTGATATTGTCTTGCGTCTGTCTCTCACACACAAAGCCTGTTTGATCTGGATCCACTAATTCTGGTATAATGTGTTCTAATCTTTTAGACAGTATTGATGCATACAACTTATAATCAATGTTCAACACAGAAATAGGCCTATAAGCACTACACTCTTTTTGTCTTTACCCTCCTTATGAATAACTGAAATGATTGCTTCACTCCATGTTCTTGGTGGTTCAGCCTCTTTAAGTGTATGGTTAAAGCAATCCAAGAGTATCGGTACTATTTGTTCTTTAAAGGTCTTGTACCATTCGGCTGGAAAGCCGTCTGTTCCCGGTGCTTTATTGGCCTTCAACTTAGAAATGGCCTTTTCTATTTCTTCCTTTGTGATATCTGCCGTTAGTGCTTTGTTCTGTTCTTCACCTATGGAGGGTAAATCTAGTGATTCCAGAAATGTATTTATTTCCTGAGGGCTAGTTGTATTTGGTTCTCTGTATAGCTCTCTATAATAATTTTCAAAAATATGTTGTATTTCCTCTAATTTGTGGCATGTTTTTTTAGTTCTCGGGTCTCTAATTTCAAATATAGAGCTCTCTGCCTGTTGCTTCCTTAGCCTCCATGACAAGAGTTTTAATGCCCTAGGGCCGCTCTCATAATACCTCTGCTTAACAAACTTTGCTTTTTTCTCTAAATCCTCTTCATAGAGTCCATTCAGTTCCTTTTTGATAGTATTAATTTTATTTAGGACGAGGGGGTCTTTCCCTTTTACATGCTCACTCTCCAATACTTTAAGATTTTCTTGTAAATCAGACAGTTTTTTACTTCTTTCCTTTTTCTTATGAGATGTATAGGCAATAAGCTTCCCTCTGATCACTGATTTAGCTGCATCCCACAAAACACTTGGCGATACTTCCCCATTATTGTTGTTATCCATGTAGTCTTTAAATTCCTTTTGTACATAGTTCTTGCACGTAATATCATTTAAGGTACTTGTATTAAGTCGCCACAATGTATTTTTCTTTTTGTTGTCTAAGTGCAGAGTTAGATAAACAGGCGAGTGGTCTGAGACATCCCGAATCCCTATACTACAATCCCTGATTCTATGCCTGTCCGAATTATTAGTGAAAAAATAGTCAATTCTTGAGTGCACTCTGTGACTTGCTGAGTAAAATGTGTACTGTCTAGCTGATGGGTTAAGCTCCCTCCATACATCGAGCATCCCAAGCTCTGACAACAAACTCTTTATTACTCTAGCATTGGGAGCAGGTCTCTTTAATGTGTTAGAGGAGTCTAGTTTACATTGTAGCTGGGTGTTCCAGTCCCCCCCGCATAACAGAACTCCAGTGGTTTCAGTGGCAATCAAATTAAAAATTTCCCTTGTACAGGAAATTTCCTGGCCAGGTGGTATGTATACATTCACTAGTGTAACTTCTTTCTGTTCAAGATACCCCTTAACAATTACATACCGACCCTCTTTGTCACAAATTTCAGAAACCATTTGGAAGCTCACTCTATTAGGAATCAAGATTGCCACCCCTCGTTTTTTCCCATTTTTAAAGCTCGAGTAAAATGTATTTTTAAAACCATATTTTTTTAGTTTTTCATGTTCAATCTGGTTGAGATGAGTCTCCTGCCAGAATATAACATGTAATTTCTCCCTCTTCATTTTTGCAATAACCTTGCCCCTTTTTATCGGATTGTGTAGGCCATTTACATTAAGGGTAACTACCCTGTATTCCTGACATTGCATTTAATCTCACAGTTAGCACAAGTAAGTGAATGACATGCTTTTGGTGACCAGACTTGAACTGATTTTGAACTGTAGAACAAACTTGAAACATTGAATAAGAAAAAACTCAAGTGAACCTCCATTTTGAAGTAATATAACTACTTCTTAGGTGGGGGGAGTAGTCTAGTGATCCACCAGAGCCCCCTCTTCAGTGCAACCTGCTAAGCCCCTACTCAAGGGTGTATTTGTGCACTAAGTTCTTCCAAACACCAATCTCTTTCCCGTGTATGTCGGTCAATCATTATCATTCAATGGGTTAAAGACATTCTCACACAGCTGTACATAAAAAAAAAACAGAAACTAAGAGCTGGCAGCTGTATATTAATAGCTGGTAATAATAAACAGAAATAAGTGAGGTTCAGTCTTAATAGGGCAGACGGAGAGTCAATTACAAAACATAGGTGATATAGTTTCTGCTCCCATCAGTATTATTCCTCCGTTCCACGACCCCATGTCATTATCGTTTTTTGTTTTTTTTTTAACCCTTTTTTAAAGGCTCTCAAACGAGACTCTGCCCTTATGTTAAACAGTCTGTTACCTCCCTTTTCCGTTATCGCCGGGTCTATCACGGCCGTTGAAAGCTTCGCAGCCTTTCCTTGATCCTCTCTTGGTGGGACTGGGTGCTGTCCTGGGTGCTGGCCATGGTGCCAGCTGTCTTCGCTGCGCGCTGCCAGGTGTTTTTACGTGTCTTCTCCATGAACCCGGATGCAGCCGTGCTCGCGCGCTCAAGCGAAAAACCTCTCTTCTTCAAATCCTCCTCCGCCGCCGCCGCACTCTCGTATGTTACCGGTCCGCTGTCGAAGAAGACTCGTAGCTTGGCTGGCGGCGGTGTCTGGAACCTTATCCCCTTCTCTCGTAGAAGTCTCCTGATCTGTGCATACGCCTTTCTCTTTACCAGTGTTTCCGCGGGGTAGTCATGATCGAAATAAATCCTCCTTTCGCCGTAGTAGATCTCTCTCTTCTTCCATGCGGAATGCAGCACCAGCTCTTTAGTTTTAAACTCTTGGAAGTAGACGACCACCGACCTGGGTTGTGCTTCTCTTGGGGGTTTCGGGCCGAGCGCTCTGTGGCACCGTTGTATGCCCAGCTCAACACTTGCGAGGGGCTGCAGCTCTTCTTTGATCATTTTGACAATAAATTGCTGGATGTTGTTTTCCTCAGCTCCCTCTGTGATGCCATAAATGCGTACATTATTACGCCTCGAACGTGCTTCTAAGTCAGTGAGTTTCAGTTGCAATCTTTCCTGGGCTTGCAATGACTGACTCAGCGCCTCTTTGAAGTCCACAGAGCACTCTTCAATGTCGGCTATGCGGCTTTCTGCTTCGCACAGTCTCTCCGTTGTAGCTTTAAGGTCGGTAGCCACCTCGCCTAGCTTGTGTTGAATTTCTTCCCTTATGTCAGTTAACTCCCTTTTCAAATCGTCTCTGATACTGTCTCGGAAAATGCCCAGCTCAGACTTCACCTCTGAGACCATGGACTTCAAGTCTGCACGGATGATAGCAATGTTAGCTTCCATATCCACTGCTGTTAGCTCAGCGCATTGTCCGCCATTACGGCTAACCTGTTCCTCGTCCATGGCCTCGTCTTCAGACTCGAATATGTCGTCTTTCTCCACTCTCTCGGGTTGTTTACCCTTGCCCTTCTTGTTTTTTTCCCCCTCCATCGTTAGTTAGGACAAAATTTACAGAGTAAATGTATTTCAAATGGGGAATAAACTCCGACCGACCGGGAGGGATTATTTATGCGACCATCCGCTTCTGTTGCTCCACCGGAAGTTCCTGGCTAACCACTTTTTATTCATTTTTTTGTATCTGTATCCTCTTAAGGACTCTCTTTTACAGCTTTTAAAGATTGAATCACTTTTAATGTTCTGTATTATTGTGTATGTTTGTACGTTTATAATACAGCCTGCAAACCAATAAAGATTCCTCTCAACCTCTTCATCCAGGACCTTCCAGCATTTAGCAGCAGCGTAGCAGTATACAGTAATAGCCCCCTCCACCCCACCCCACCCCTCCCTGCATCAGCATAGAGCTGCAGCCTAATGGAGCCGTGTGTCTCTGCAGGTTTCTACACAGCCTGGCTGCTGCCGGCAGCCGTGGTGGGAACCCTGGTCTTTGTATCTGGAGTCATGACCATGCACACCAACACACCAGCGTGAGTCCTTCACACTGCATACACACAACATAAAGGCTTTATTACATCAGATTAAAATATAAGGAGGCAGCACACAAGCAATTCATCAAGCATTTGATATGATTTAGCTGATGTGTCAAAATTTCAAGGTCATATCTGTTCGAATCTTAACCCTGTGGTTTGAGTCAAGCTCTCGGTTGAATTTCCTGTAGTCTCAAGTCATCAGTTTCCTAATTATGACATAAACTGCTCAGAAATACATAAAAAGGCTCTTTGCTGCTGTAATAACCCTCCACATATCATCATCTGATCATAAAACACAGAACAAGAATTTGTGGCAGAATAATCTTGAAAACAAACAAGAAACTGCTGGAGCTGTGTCTCTGTCTCTGTGCAGCTATTATGTAATGGATCTAATTAAAATCTGACTTCATGAGCAACAAAACAAACCCTGATTCAGTTTAATGTAGTCAGAGATTCTGCCTCATTTTCTTACTTTAGCTAATGTCATCAAACTTTAGATTCACATTACGTGATGTCACGAAACTTGACTTTACTGTGCCATTGTCGCTCTTCACTTTTTCTTTTCTTTTCGATTCAATTTAGTTTATATTTGGTAGGGACAATGCAGATCAACATAGTAACACTTCCACTCGTTACAAACAAGTCAGTGTGACAGATTATAGCTAATGCTAGTTTCCAACTCCCGTCCCTAGTTAGGCTTTTTGTAATGCCTTGCCAATACATTTGTTTTATTTGTCAGATCACAGATACTTCAAAGCCAAGTAAACAGATCGTATCTCACCAAGTGTTTGCTTGCAGTTTCAGAGAGCAATTATTTATTTACTTTTTTCCTTTAAATCAGAAATAAAGTACAAACACTAAGCCCCTCTCTGCTATTCAAATGCATGACCTATTCTCTGGAGAAATGTATGTATTTTGAGAGCCCTAATAAATATGGATTAAGACAGAAATACAACAGAACTGAACTTTAATTGGGATATAAAGAAGAAAGTTTATTATATTATTATTATATGATATTATATTATTATTTATTATTATATATAGAGTCTTCTCTGTGATTGAGCTGTTTCTCCCCCGTCCTCCATCCACAGTGAGGTCGTCATATTTTGTGTCTGCACAGACACTTAAAACAAAACCCATGTTTTACAGATCATATCTAACATCCGGCAGCGAAACCACACTCATGAGATTAGTATCGATCTTGCTCTCAGAAAGAAAGCAAATCAGCATTTTTTCCTAAGTATTTAACCACTCCTATAAAAGATGCCAAGAATTAAAACTCGCATTTTTCTAACAAGCACAGACTGTTCTGCATAAAGACAAAAACCCACAATTCAACAGTTCACATGGGAGAAGCCCAATTTATTATGTACTATGACTTTTCACACACTGTGTCATCATCTGGGTTCATCCCAGTATGAAGTAACCAGGGGAGAATGATAGATGAGTCCATATATGAGGGAGAAGACGATAAAGTGTCTCAGATTCATGAGGTTCATTAGTTCACACTGTAGATTAAAGCCATTGATTAATGGAGGATGGATTGAGAGGAAACAGACTGCACCCATCTCACGTGACAATTAGAGCAGAATTATCTCCTTTTTATGGAAATAAAGAAGAGGAAATGTTCCCTGTCGTCTGTCCCACACACAGTCACATTTCTCTAACTCACTGAATAACAATAATAAGTCAAAGTTGCTCTATTCCCTGAAACACCCTTCACCTGTGCTACTGTTGATTGCATTCATTGACCAAACAAAACAATTAAAGCATCGCCACAAAATCTAAAAATCTTGAATGAAAAGGAGCAGAAAGAAGAATAATCTTTTTCACAAGATATTATTTAACAAAGCAAATAATTCAGTAAAACTAAAATAAATATAGCTGTGGGCCAACATCGATACTCATATCTCTCTGTTAGTTCTAGGCTACAATTCATTTCATATGGAAATAATTTTCCTCTCATAACAAAACAGAACAGATGAAAACTTTATTAACACACTTCTCTGTATTTCCTCAACATGTTGGCTTGTAATAGTTTTTGTTAAACATTATGTTAGTTTTAGATTCGTTGGTTTCTTGGTTGAGATTGTTCCCTAAACTGGTTCCTCTCACTGTGATGCAATGTTTCATCAATTTGGTTATAACTTGTTTTTTTTTTTCTTTTTAAAGATCTCTCTTCCTTTTAAGTTAGGTTGTGTTTTTTGTGTGCATATAATACCATCACAGCTGATCCACCAGGTCCCTGAGCTCCCACAGTAATAATAATGAGCAGATGTGATGAAAGGCCCAGATGTTTCTCAGTTGTAACTAATGTGTGTGATCAGGGAGGAGATCTGCAGCAGCGGAGCCTCTTACCTGATGTGTCCTCTCTGTAACACATGCAAGGCCTGGAACATGTCTGAAATCTGCACCATGGCAAAGGTGAAGAACCTTAAACAACCCAGTTTACAATTAGAGTACAAACAGACTGAGAGCTGATGTTTGTTTCTTTGTGTATGCAATGTGTCTTCCTGCAGCTGGGATACCTGTTTGATCACCCGGGGACGGTTCTCTTCAGCGTCTTCATGTCCTTCTGGGCCGTGACCTTCCTGGAGTACTGGAAGAGGAAGATGGCGATGCTGGCTCATCACTGGGACTGCATGGACTTCCATGAAGAAGAGGTTTCATTATCCCTCCTGTCTTTCTTATTTCAGGATGAGTATGACTATACTGCTCTCGCACACTTTATGGTTCTTATGCCATGATTAAAGGACTAGTAAACACAAAAGACCCCAACTGCTGCCATTAAATCTGGAGACTCTTTTCACAATTTTAACTTCATTTAACAAGAATTATTTTGTCAACATTGATAAATGTTGGTGATTATAATGTAAATACGGAGTTATTTAACAGCAATGGGTCAGTGCTGAAATGGATCTGTTCCTTTGTCCGTCGTACGTCTCATTGTCATGGACCTGATATCTCTGTGAAACCTTGTTGGAAGTTATTCAACTGATTTGATTTGGGGGTCAAAGATCACGTTTGAGGAAACAGTACCAGTACAGGATGAGTCCACTGAGGCTGTTGTCCTCAACATGTTCCCTCAGGAACGTCCTCGGCCAGAGTTTGCAGCTACGGCCCCAACTATGGAGCCAAATCCAGTGACTGGAGTCAAAGAGCCCTACTTCCCTGAAAAGACCAGGCTGTCCCGCATGTTCACCGGCTCTATGGTCATCATCATGATGGTGAGACACTGTTTAAAAATGTTTTCCTTTTCATTGATTGGTTGATTGAGTGCATTATTCAAATCTCCTGACCTAATGGTGCCCAGCCTATATGGTCTCATCTGGGCTAATCTGATTTGTTTCATGCATCCTGTCTGATTTTGTTGAATTACTCTTCAATCACAAATCAAGAGGTGTTTTTTTATTGTATTATTCTTATGTATTACTCTCATTACATTCAGCTACAGTGAGGAGTCTCAGTGTCTTTTGAACTTTTATTCTTGAGATCCTGACAAAAAAGGGAGGTGGGGTTTACACCTGTGCGTTCTTCCACAGGATCCTACCATGGTAACTGAATCCTATTCTAGCAACGAATCCAGGTCATTTGCCCTCAGGATTAGATACGACCTGATAATCTCAGCCCTGCGCTGGGTGATGCCTCCAACATTAACTTCTTCTTGGACAGAGACCTAAGGATCAGCTTCCCCTTCACATCTTCTCAACCTTTCACTCTGACAATAGTGACAAAGATGGAAAATTGAAAAAGCTGAATGGGCATATTACACATTGTGTAAAAAGAACAGTAGCTGTGGTGACTAATGTAGAGAACAATACAAGAGGAGTGACTCCAGTCAGGCAGCCTGTTTTATACTGAGACAATGAGCTGTTTCCTGCTTAAATCAACACATTTTGCCTTTTAGTGGTCACAACATACAGTCTAAGTATGAATAACATCCAGATCTGAATGAAAATGTTACGAGCACCAGTTAGCTGAGGATTGACCTTGGACACATAAGAAGCACTGTGCTAATGAAACATTCCCTTTGCATAATGAATTTCAGAATCAGAAGCAGACAATGAGGTAATTGCATGAAGATAAAGATAAATAATATATGAAGGATGACCTTAACCCGATATAAAAAACTTACCATACTATAATACTTCCTACTATATACTATATCTGAGACGAACAGAATGTCTAGTGTGAAGTGCTGCCCTGCTCTGCTCCTGTAACAAAAATCTGTCTCTAATGTCAGATTTACAGCAGGTTCCACACAGAGATGATAAATTAGTGAAATAATTGTTTTCATGTTGCATCTGCAGATTTATATCCTGAACACCAGTCCACTAATGCTGCACTGTCATTACTGATCCCAGAAGAGTAGAGGTTGAGTCAAGCCCACTTGACTTGACTTAAGCTAATCATCAATCAAAAGATCCAGGGTCAAACATCCACGAAATGACAAATACAACAGCTGGAAGTCAAGCTAGCCTCAAAGACAAGTTCCTGCTGGTGCCACTAGGGGGCTCTAATGTACACAATAGAACACAAACAAGGTATCAGATACTTTACCAGACAGTTTGTAGAGATTGGAAATAATAAATAATATTTGGTTTAGTTAGTTTTTCTGATTGGCTGTCATGTGAAACTAATTCAAGATTATCATTATGCAACATACAGTTGTTTTGACCAAACAATGAAATTTACACAGTACAGTCATGAAGATTAGGATTAAAAAGTACGGTAGTCTGAAATTTAGGCACAGAAGTAGTTAAGTTAGTAAGTAAAAAAAAAAGAAAGCCTGAGAAACAGTAAACGATGCAGCCTCACAAACTCAGCCTACTACGAATGATGTGCACCTTCTGAACCTACAGAAGAACCTCTTCATCACACTATTGTATTATCTTTTTGGTACTGATGTCTCTGTGTTTCCTTCTAGCTGTGTGTGGTGATGATCTTCCTGGTGACAGTGGTCATGTGCCGAGGTATCATCAGCCTGATGATGTTTAAAACTGGGAGCCCCGTCTTGCGCACAGAGGTACATCACAGGTGTCTACAGAGGAAGTGTGCTTTTCATTTTTAAAATGTTAATAGTCTCATATATTATGAATGCATGTGTGTACCTGTGACAGTCCAGCCACCTCCGATTGTGTGTCTGTTTGTGTGTAGTGTTACGTAATTGTGTGTGTGTTTGTGGCTCCATCCTCAGGCAGGGACCATTGCCAACATCTCCAGCAGCGTAGTGAACCTGGGCCTGATTCTGCTGATGGGCCGGGTCTACACTGCATTGGCTGAGCAGCTCACTAAATGGGGTAAGAAATGTGTTGATATTAGAGGGCAACCAATTCTGGTTATGCTATAGCATGACTTCGACACAAAGTCACTTGTTTCCAATAGGATATTATTGAGTTTATTTAGAAACATGTGGAAATGCACTCAAATTAACCATAATTTAGTCTCACCTATGAAAAGAAAAAAACGGCAAAGTTAAAGTACAGTCGGGTTCGAAGCAACCCTCTGAAATTTTACAGTAAAAAATGTTTAACACTGTGTGTTTGTTTTCTTTTGTAGAAATGCACAGAACACAAACTCAGTATGACAACGCCTTCATCTTCAAGGTGTTTATCTTCCAGTTTGTCAACTTCTACTCGTCTCCTTTCTACGTGGCTTTCTTTAAAGGACGGTGAGACACGAGACACAGAGGTGATTCAGAGAGTTAGAAAGTTTTGTTACCGCTGAGATATGAGCTGTTGTACTGGTCTGTGTGTGCAGGTTTGTGGGTTACCCCACCAACTATGGGACCTTGTTTGGGATGAGAAATGAAGATGTGAGTCCTTGTTTCTTGATTTGAAGCATCTCTAATTAATCAACAGGCAGAATTCAAAGATACTCTGTGTGTGTCTCCATACTGCAGTGTGGTCCTGGTGGTTGCCTCATAGAACTGGCTGAACAGCTCTTCATCATCATGGTTGGGAAGCAAATCATCAACAACGCCCAGGAGTTCATCCTCCCGTATGTTTCATTTGAATGATGTAGCAGTTCAGGGTGTGTTTTTATAGATTGGACTGGAAATATGATGTGTCTGTGCTGATATGAACAGCCTGAACATTTAAAAATTATATATTTCTAAGATTTGAGTTAGAATAAGGTCAGTATCCCAGGCTGGTTTCATACAGACTTTGACACTGGACTGATGTAACAAAAACTCAGATTTCAGTCTGAAGTCACTTGTTGTACAAAGCAGTTTAGCTTGTAATAGACTGTGGTATAGAACACTTAATTTTCATAAATTAAGATAAAAAAAATATTAGTAATTTACATGGACGTATATATCTCAGATATTCAGTGAAGAGTGAAAACAAAAGTGGCCAGCATCTCTAAAAACTCTTCATTGCTCCTATATGTACTGTATTGACATTGATATATTAAAATCTTTTCTTGAGCGTCTTGACAGGAACTGTGGGTAGCTGTTGCTTGGGATATGACATGTAGACGAGCATGATGAGCAGAGCTGTACTTTATTTACTGTCCCAGTCTAGATGAGTCCAAAGTTCAACCGTTAAAGATTAAACCAGATTAAATGATTAAATGTGGGGGGCGGTGTTTAGCTCAGTTGGTAGAGCACCCGCCCCATGTGTTGAGGCTATCATCCTCTGCAGGCGACCCCGAATCGAATCCCTATCCTGCGTGTTCCCTCCCTCTCTGCCTCCCATTTCCTGTCTCTCTCAACTGTCCTGTACTTTAAAGGCAAAATTTAAAAAATAATAATAATAATTAAATGTGGGACTGGAGCAGAGTGTGTGATTTGGCCGTTCGTCTGCTCCTCAGTGGTTTTCACATTCTTTTTTTCTAAGCTGTTGCTGTGTCCAAGTTTGGGACCCAAATCCTTTGAGGGACACATCCCAGAGTTTATCCTGGCGACGACCCACTGGTTTAATCTCACCCCAACACTGGCAGCTTCCTATCGAACTGCTCCAGTTGTCCTCTCTAGCTCAAGTCTGAACAAGCTTGATTTCATGGTGTACAGTGTGAAATAAATTATAAAAGATATACACAGTAATTAGCATCACATAAAACACCAGAGTCTCCACCAGCTGCTGATCTGTTCTTCTGCACATGACTTCTGACTTAAATAGATGTGTTCTCTGCTTCTCTGCTCCGACAGGAAAGTAAAGGCCTGGCGCCAGAAGAGAACCCTGGCCAAGGTGCTGGGGGATAAAACATCCCGCGAGCGTCGGCGCTGGGAGGAAGACTACCAGCTGGTGGAGTGTGAAGGTCTTTTTGAGGAGTATCTGGAGATGGGTGAGTATCTAAGACTGAATGTGATGTCACATGCATGTTTAGCTTTAAAATTAAAATAAAAACAAAACCCTGTGGTGCTGCAGTGCTTCAGTTCGGATTCATCACCATCTTCGTGGCGGCGTTCCCTCTCGCCCCGCTCTTCGCCCTCCTGAACAACTGGGTGGAAATCCGTCTGGACGCCCATAAGTTTGTGTGTGAGTATCGGAGACCAGTGGCAGAGCGCGCCCAGAACATCGGAGTCTGGTTCAACATCCTGGAGGCTCTGTCGCACCTGTCCGTCATCGCCAACGTGAGTCGAGTTGACTGATAATGACGTCATCACAAGACGCCCCCCACTGGCGAGGCTTTAACACTGCGTCTCGTCCTTTCCTCAGGCTTTCCTGATCGCCTTCACCTCCGATTTTTTACCTCGTCTGCTCTACCAGTACAAGTTTGACAATGATCTCCACGGATACGTCAACTTCACGCTGGCTCATGCGCCCCTCAACTATGAGGCGTACCCGCTGTGCAGGTGAGCCGTCTGCTGAGTGTGTGTAATCTGGAAGAGGAGACGATCCATCCTTGCATTGTGGCTGTAAGAGCACAATGCACCACAATCTAAGAAAAACAAAACATGAAAAGATACAAACTCACTACAAATTTAGAAATTTTCTTCATTAATTTGACAACACATGAGCTGCAAAAACTCACAACTTGATGAACAGAGGGCAATTTGATGGACACACACACAATACAATCAATACACAGTGTGTTGTACAGTAGCTGTGTTCCTCTTTCAGATATAAAGCTTTCAGAGACAACAACGGAAACTACTCTCTCTTCTACTGGGAGCTCCTGGCTGTCAGACTCGGCTTTATCATCGCATTTGAGGTAAAAATGAGCCACTTTCTCAATGTTTGGTTCATTTTTCATTTTATTATTCAGACATATTTCTGTTCTTTCACCCATTGCACCCCTGTCATCGGGTGCACAATCTGCTTATCTTATTTGATATTCTCTGTAATTTCCGTTTCTTGTTTCTCTTCTTTGCTTCATCTTCCTCTCCAAGTTTACACTCTCATCTTTCCATCTGCCTCTCCTCTCTATAATCTGTTTACTCTTGACATGTTTGCTGTCCTGCTGAGACCATCCATCAACATGCACTTGCAGAGTAAACTTAAATTCAGACACATTTACTTTTTAAATTCCGAGCACCCAGACTTCAACAGGACATGACTACTTAAACAGTCTGAGCTCCCAGTTTTCTTCCAAACACTGAACAAGTGTGGAAAAAGAGAGCAGTGAAGCTACAGGTTTTTAACAGACGGAGCACCATTTGCAGCTTTTAAAGAATCCTGGAAAAATTATGTAGATATCTCAACTAGGTGGACTAGGTGAGTTACCTTAAACCTCTGGTTGAAATCGACACTGTGGAGTATTGATTTCCATTTCTTTATATTTGTTTTTTATATTATACTTGTATCATAGGGATGGGGGAAAATCAACAAAATCACAATATTTTGTGTGGAAATACTACATCAATCCACAGAAGCCAAGTATTGGTCCTTTTTTGTAAGCTGTATAATCACGATTCGAAATTGAGTTTTTAGCCCTAGAAACGTAGAGCACTGTTTCTGGCTGTGCTGGTCAATCTGTCTGAAATGGTTCAACTGAGACGAACAGACTGAGAGCCTGAGAGATAAAAAAGGTGTTGTAATTGGCAGTTGCAAAAAGGTAATAAATCATAATATGTTATTACAATACTTAGGACATCACAAAAAGTTTAAAATCGCACTAATATATTGTAATGTAAGTATGATGATAATATCATATTGTGGGGCCTCTGGTGAATCCCTCCCCTACAGTAGACTACAGTATAACTGCTCATACACTCACAGTTCAGACTTGAGATATTGGAAGGAAGAGATGTTGAGGGTTGTAGCGATGTGAACATCAGAGTGACAGACAATTACTTGTGTCTTTTACAAATGTCCCATCCCCTATCCCATCATTATATGATGTATTAATATGTCGTATTTGTTAGATTGATGTATGAATTTCTCATAAATATGTAAACCCATTCAGTTACAATTCCTTCCCTCTCCCCCAGCATGTGGTTTTCTTTGTGCTTCGAGCCATCGACTGGATCGTCCCCGACGTCCCCGAGTCGCTGGAGCTGAAGATCAAGAGGGAGCGTTACCTGGCCAAGCAAGCGCTGGCAGAAAACCAGGAGGCCCTGTTGGTGAGTCGAGGCCGAGGGGCCGCAGGTGCCACTGCCACCCCGGGCACCTCCAGCCCAGGTCAGTAGAACATGGGACACACACACACAGAATCTCATGCAACACACACACATCTGACGCTCTAATTCTTGCATTGAATATTTTAGGCAACAGCAAGTTTTTAGTCTTTTTTCAACAAGTGCCCACAAATGTTTTGATGTGAGGGGACTGGAGGCAATGACCTTTTTATTTAAGTATACAGTATATACTTCTTTTTTTCTTTTTTTTTTAAATCAGGGAGTCACATTGAGATAACACAGGTGATCAATAAAACACCAACAGAGTTCACAGTGTTAAACCTGTTGATTCCCATAAATGAATTCCACGTTTTAAAGGCTCTTTAACACTCACCTCCACACCTACACAGAGCATTCATAAACCACCTGCGGCACTGGCTGTCGTAAACTTGAACCTGCTACATTGCACACAACACGCTCATTAATGGTAATGTGTGTGGGACCTGAGCCAAAACTTTTCAGTGTCAGAATTTGTTTCATCCAAAGCTGATGGCTGATGTCTGTTGACATTGTTTATTATTTCCCCCATTATTAACACATACCAGTGTTAAACTTAGTGTTAAACTAAGTGTTAACTAAAACTTAAAACTGTAACAGTTTCTCTGGGGGAAAAAAACAGATCAAGCAGGAAGTGGAAGGGATGAAATTCACCACCTGAGGTTCAAAGTCTGTTACAGTATTAAAGAAAAGTCCTATGGAGTATGTATTCGTCCTCATCTGTGTGTGTGTCCCTGTGCTCTGACCCGTGCTGTTGTCATGTGTCTCATGTAGTGAATGTTGCTGGATGATGACAGGTGAGTACAACACCACGACACGCAAGTAAGTACACAACATCATCAAGAGGAGGAAGCAATGATGTGATCAACTTCAAATTAACTCCAGTATTTAACTGTCAGGTATTATGAATTAATTATGAAGTATAAAGTACATAGTACTGCAGCACATAGTATAGTACTGTATCATCTCCTGCCACAACTTTTAAATCATATTTAAATTAATTATTATAGAGATTTTATAATATGTTTTACTGCTAGTGTCACTGTTTTGTATGGTGGCCCAGAAGGCTCAGTTAACTAAGTGCGACAGATATAGAAAACAACCTCATCAATTTGACAGCACTTGAGCTGCAAAAACTCACGACACAACAGAAGCGTTTCTTGGGACACAAAAAAGTGACGGACCCAGGTAAAGACTAACATTAAGCTAACAGTACTAGCAATAAAATCTGAATGATGTGATATCAACGTTATAATAAACCAACCACACTTATTATTTTCAAACCCCATCAATTGGAAGCCGTCTTCACAACGTCTTAAGTCAGAAAGCAGTGAACTAAAGAAATTCAGCCAGGCCACTTTTTTCACTTTTTTGTGTTCCCAGAAACACTTCTGCAGTGTTGTGATTTTTTTGAAGCTCAAGTGGATGAAGTTGTAGCCAATTTGTGTATTTGCATACAGTATGTTTCCTTAAGATGCAGCGCATTGCCCTCTCAGGCCCGCCGTAGTTATGACCAGTATGAGCCACTGGCTGTGATTAATAGGGCTGTCCCGAATATCATATTTTCATAATCGAAGCTTCACGGACATAAAATCGATTTAATTCGAAGCTTCGACGGCGCGATCATAATGTCTGACGGGAAGGGGGGGGGCAAACAAACACTGCATATCTCCAAAATCTGGCAGGTTTCCAGGATGCCTCACTTTAATGTAACAATTGCCGATGAGAACCGGTGTCAAAAAGGAGAAAAAAAAGGAACAAAGCAAAAAAAATAGATCACGGACTGTCATGATCGATTACCATGGCAACGAATGAAGCTTCGAAGCTTTGAATTTTTGGGGTCAGCCCTGATTAGGCAACATGTTGCAGCAGAGATTGTATGTGTCAGCTTTTTTTTTTTTTTTTTACCTCTATGAGTTTGACAGAATTAATTCTCTCCTCTTTTCTCTGCTTCTTCCCCATTCCTTCCCTGTCCAAACCCAACTGCTCTGTCTCCCCTGAAGCAAGCGACGCGTCCTATGGAAACATGAGTTAGGACTCCTATCGTGAAGGAGGAGGAGGAGGAGGAGGAGGGAAGCTGAAGACACTCCCTTGCATCTGGGATAACACAAGTGAACTTTTTGGCACCAGGATTCTTTTCTTCATTTTACAAATGCATACTGCTGCACAGACATTATGATAAACAGGTATGTGATAGAGGCTGAAAATGAGTTTACCCACCTTTCCATTTGCAGACAGACTTTCCTTACACTTTTGTGAAGCCTTTACAAGTTACAACTTCTCGATTTGTCCTCATCCAAAAAGGATCTGTGAGTGTTTGTGTCCACACCAGACACTGACCTGCAGCCTGAGCAGAGTGAAACATCTTCAAAAATTTGATTACTATATTATCATTTGCGAATTACCCAGTTACTTCAGCATCATTGCAATATGGCTATGTTACTAGGACATTTTGGTTTTTTTGTGTGAAATTTAAAAGTTACGCTAAAGGAAAGAGGCACAATGTCCGCCACAGTGACACCTCATCAGCATCACTGTGTTGTGTTTTGACTGGTGAACTATCGGTACAGATGTGATGTCAATGCTACTGTCAAGTCAATGCACACTGTCGATATCATGGTGAATAGATAGTGTGGACCCACAGCTCTGATTGGTCCATCTTGGATTTGGCTTTGTGCAGTGAGCTCTGTTGTACCATCAAAGTGAATCACAGTGACTGCTGTAATATTAAATTGATGTTATGTGTGTGTGTGTTGAGATATTAAAGGGGCACTCTGCACTGTGGGAGGCAGCAATGTAATACAGCAGACTCCATAAACTTCCTGCAGCTTTTTTTCTCTGACAGAAAGGCAGCAGTTTTTTGGGATCAATTTCCCATCAACATATCAGCACTGCAGGTGTGTGTTGGACCAAAATTACCTCTGTGACCAGGCGGATGTGGGTGCAGGACTCCATACTAGACAACAGTACAGTAAATAAATAAAGGAAATGTAATTATATACATGCTAAAAGCACAAGTGCGATCCAGTGCCTGCTCCCATAAATTGCCTTTCTGTCTAAGCTATGATGGTTCTATTCAAATGTATTTGCACAGCACCAAATCATAATTTGCATATCTCAAGGCACTTTACAGGGAGCAGTACAGGGGGCTACGGATGGTACAGCTGGAACTAGCTTCTCCATTTTCTTGTTTACAAAGGTGAAGATTTTTACCTAAAAAGCACACGGAGTGGCTGCAGATCAAAAAACGCTGCAAAGTAAACACTGCAGTTGATTTCCACTGTCAGCAAGAACTTGGTGGTATTCATTGATCTTCATTGACCCCAATTAATCCATGTGTCATTTTAAAGAATAGACATTAATATGAAGCTCAATCTGCCTGCTGGGACGCTTAAATGAATCCTTGATTTAGTCCTGGAGAAGCTTCAGGAGAATCTAAGGTGAAGAACATTTAGGATGAAATTAAAACAAGTATTTGAGATGGAGATTTACAGCAGGGGAAATCTGCAGCTGCTTCACCGACTGTATTAGCAGCTTGATTGGACTTTTGCTGTTGCTAAATGTTGACTGTGGAGTGTCCCTTTAATCTGAGTTTAAATTGTATTTTTTATTTTTTTGCTTAAAAAATGACGACTGACATGACGTTAAAGCACACGGCTGTTACAACAACGCACCTTTGTTTTAAAGCTGATTTTCAATATGCTGTGATTGTGTTGTTCTAACAGATTCTCTGTTGTCTTCACTGTTGGATAAAAAAAACCAAACACCTGCAGACATTGACACTGAACTGTATGCAATATCTTCGTGCACTGCACATAAACTGCACATGTTTCCGAAGCATGCCTGATTCTTGAATCTGCACAGCGGAAGGTGGTTTGTGAGAGCTGCTGCTGTACAGGAGATGTGTTGTGTGTGTGTCAGCTGTTTTGCATTTAGATTTTAGATCTTTTAGAAGAAAATAAATCCAGTTTGATGAATGTAAATCTGACACCTCCTCAGTGTGGCATCCTTAAAAGCTGGAGGGATGAACTTCTCAATCTCAATCTCTTCTTCTCTCACCCCACAGCCCCCCAGCCCCACCTCTCACAGGACATACAGTAACCTTCTCCAAACAGCAGAGACCTGCAGACAGATACAGAGGACGCTGATTTATTAGGAGTCAGAAACAGACAGGTGTTCGTTAATGATTCTCTCTTCCTCTCTCTCCTCCCCTCACACCCTCACAAATGGCCGTGGCCTCGGGCAGCTCCTGACTTTTATTTTATCTCCTCTGCTCTTTCTCATTACCTTTTCCCCTCTTTCCCTTCTCACTCCCTCAACCTCTCTTATTTCATCCTTGAAGTCTTCATATTATTTTTTCTTTTTTTGATATACTGTATCTCTCTTTTTCTCCTCATTCCCTCTCTCTCTCTCTTTCACTCCCTCGGCCACATTCATCTTCTGATTGTTATGATTGCTGTGCGTTCCTCTGCCATGGCCTGCAGGAAGAGTGAGTTAGTACATGTCAGTGAGCACAGGTATGCACCGTGGACACCGGCTGGCGGCTCCTTCACCCAGCACTGGATTAAGGAGGGAGACGCTCACATGCTCAAGCTGCAGCATAGAGGTCGGAGTCAGACTGAAGGTAACAGAGCAGCAGACAGCACAGTGCAGCACATGAGAGTCAAACAAAAACTACTGTGTAAAACGGCTTTTATCTGCATTCATCATGATAAAGCCTTGGTATTGCAGGGCTCTTGAATGTCTCTGGAATCATTATCACAATTATCACCTCTTATACTGGTGAAGTCCCTGAATATAATATATAATAATGACATGTTTGCACAGTCCTTGCATAAAATGAACCACAGTAGTACCAGACATAAGAACATATGAAAAAGACAATAAACAATAGAAAACCAGAAAAGTAAAATCACGAGTAGTATCAATTTGAATTATTTATGAACAACACAAAATAGGAACTATTAATATTACTAAATCCCTTTAATCCTTGTGGCTCTGAGTGTGCAAAAGATTTCCAAGGAGTCCAAATACAAAAGATGCCCAAGACAATAAAATTAATTGATTGACTTTATTGTCCACCTTAGTGGAAATTTATGTTTGGCTTGTCAGTATATTAAAATACAACTATAATACAACAAATCAATTTGAATATTAAATAATGCAATACTTCATTGGAAGAAACAACAGACAATAGTGCAATGGGCAGGAAACAGCAGGTGGAAGTAGGTTATGGCCTGTGAGAGAACACATTTTAAATGACTTAGGTTTTACCTGATGCAATCATCTTGCTTCCATTGCCTGCATGGCACGAGGAATAAAAGACATCTTGTATCTGTTCCAGCTCGCCCTTGGGGCCCTGAATCAAAGGCCAGATGGGAGCAGCTCAAGTTCAGAGTTTAGTGGGTGCAAGGCATCTACAGATTTCTGTCTGGCCCTCCTCAGTAATGCACAGTCAAATACATCACAGAGCTGTTTGTGTGGCTTGCCAACTACCTTCCCTGCAATATTCACAATTTTAGAAAGCTTTTTGCCCTTGTGCTGTTTCCTTTTGACGGTGCAGCTGTAAATAACACGAACTTGACTTCTTTAAGATTCAGTTAAGAGCTGCAACAAACTAAGCAAAGGAGCATGTAATATTCATAGACCACAATCAGACAGAGGAGAATAATAAAGCTGCATTTTTTCCATAGCTGAACAAAAACATAACATTAACAGGGTTTTGGCGACAAACAGATGCTTCCATACATAAATCATAATACATAAAGGTACTGGTTGTCAAATGTCAACTCTATGTCTTAATAAGCATCTATATTGTGTTTAATGACTGTATTTTAATACTTTTATAATATTTAATGTATTATAAATGTATGAATCAAGTGTTATACTCATTACAAACCAGTTATTCAGGAGATGTCAGTGGATCATTCATCATTCAAGTAAATCATTAACAAACTATTCAGATGCTGCACTTGTACTTACCATCATTTAGACATGAACTAATGGTCAATGAGTGTCTTAATAGATTTTATTATTATATTATATCATTTTATTATAGAAGATCTTATTAAATATAACTTTGTTTATACATGTTACATACATTTTAGTATATATGTAGGAAGAATGTTTTATAAATGATGAATTACAGATTTGTTAATGCTTAACTAAAGTTGATTCATAGTGTATAGTTATTCTATAGTGTTAGTGTTGATCTTGTTAATTCAGAAATATTTTAAATTGTCAGTATTTCTCTCAGGCCTCTACTGACCTGTTTTCCTCTCACACAAAAAATGGGGACAATTAGACGTCCAGCACTGCTGTCCCGAGGTAACTAAACCCTCACCACACACACACACACACACACACACCATCTCCATTCTTTTCATGTTTGATTAGTGAACACAGTTGATACAGCAGTGAGCAAGCAGCAGCTTCTTTCTGTCAGTGAAAGCTGCACAGACACTAAATAACTATTAGAGTTAGAGGAAGGGCAAGAGAGGGGGAGGAGAAAGAGAAAATGAGAGAGCACTTCTCCAACAGTAGCAGAGAGAGAGAGAGCAGGGAGGGAAGGAGGGAGGGAGGGAGGGAGGGAAAAGTAGCGAGAGAGCAGAGGAGCGTAGAGAGAGGATCTGAATTGTAAGTAGCTGTGAGAGCAGCAAGTGGCAGGCAGTTTTCAGCCTGTTTTTGTTTCCTCCAGGAGCCAGAGAAGCAGGAGAAGAAGAGGAAGACGAGTCAGGCAGAAGAGCTGAGATCTAAACAAACCTGAGGTGTGTTTAAAAAACAAAGAGGAAGAAGCTGGAGGAGGAAGAGGAGGGAGGAAAGAAGCCAGGAGGAACACAAGGCAGCAATGGATAGCAGAGCAGCTCGGTCTGACCCTGGGATGGCCTGGATTCACACACTGCTGCTGGCCACCAGCCAGCACACACGCTAGACCGCTAATGCCAATGAGGTACGGCACTGACACACACACAACAAAATGGACAAAACAGAGAAATCTACACACACACTCCACATTCCTGTCAAAAGCTTCCTGCTCCGAATCGGTGGTGGTGGTGGTGGGGGGGGGATTGCTGCTGGTAGTGAAAGTCGAGCTGTGTCGCTCGTCTGATAGCGAAAAGTTTCACTTTGGCAAAGTAAAAGTGTGCAGCTCGTCAGGTGCACGGCATGTTCTCATGAACATGTAGTCTGAAAACAAAGGTGGAGGCTGTTGGTGTGTGGCAGACCAGAGGAGAGGAGTTGTTCTGTATGACTTTCCTATTATCTTAATGTTAAATGACAGAAGAAAAGATCATTTTAATGTGCAGTAACAGTATTGGTTGTTTTGTCACTTTGCTGCAGCTTGTACAGCTGCACATATCCTGCTAGTAGATGAACACATCCTCCAAATGGCATCTTTAGATTTTCTGTTTGTGTAATTCCTCTGGAAGCAGCAGCAGCTTCTTGCATCAGTAATGATCCCAGCAGCTCAGAGCAGAGTGTGATGGTTACAGTGCAGCACTGAGTTGCTGCAGAGCAGGGCAGGTAAGTGCATGTCTGGAGTATGTTGAATGAGGGGTTGTTAAAAACTGTACATGGCTGAAACTTGGCGCCGCAGCACGCACACACACACACACACACACGCGCTCAACCATTTTAGCATAAAAGTCAAACACCTTCTCTGCCAGAGCCTCAGGTTGTTAACATAGGCCTCTACGTGGATCTGTGCGCCTGTGTGCATATAGCAGTAGATTTTTAGATTTTTTTTCTTTTGCTTTCAGCCTCTCATTTTGTTTGCTTTCTGATGTGGAACCTCCAGCTGCTCCAGTTGTTGTTGACACAGCTTCATCAGGGATAAACAACAGTGTCTTTCAGGAACCAGTTTATTATTTTCAAACCTGTAAACACAGCAGCTCTCTTCTTCTTCTTCTTCTTCTTCTTCTTCTTCTTCTTCTTCTTCTTCTTCTTCTTCTTCTTCTTCTTCTTCTTCTTCTTCTTCTCTGAGGCGACTGTGACACTTCATCAGAAACAGCAATCTTTCTAATGCACAGAGGGTGAGCTGAGGTGATGGCGGCTCTGCTGTCTGCAGCGCTGATGAGTAAGTCTACTGTCATGTTAGTCGACCACGTCTGCGTTAGTTTGTCTGGAAGGAACATATTTTGGCTGCAGCAGGATTCGACAGCTCAGGGTGTTTTCTGGATTATCTGATTTACCACGACTCGTCCACCTGCACGCTGCAGTGACGTGAACATAAATCAGGACTTTGAGCCATTTTACTGCACTTCAACGACGAGCTGGAGATCCCCCGCCTGATTTCAGACTCACTCCTGATAATGTTTTTATAATCGACATTGTAAAAAAAAAAAAAAAGAAGAAGGTAAAAAGAAAGTTGGGTTTCATTTCAATGTGCTTGGATTTCCAACCACATACACACACGCTGCTGTAGGTTTGATTCCTGCTCTTATCACTAACACATTTATAACTCCTCGCTCTCACAACTTCCTCCCCCTCCACTGTACGTCTGGAGAACACCTGCCTTTCAGACAGTGGCTGTCTGAGCGTGTGTGTGTTTTTGTGTGTGTAACATTACACACAAATCCTACCTGTGCTCCCTGTGGATGTTTACATTCACGGACACACACACGTGCACGTGCACATGCTCAGCTCTGTGTCTGGTTTAAAAACTAGGTTAAAGTCATTAGTCATCTGACTGAATGCTCCTCTCCTCTCATCAGTGACACTGACTTCTTCAGGAAGCTCACTCACTTTCTCGTAGGCTTTTTTTTTCTGACCCGTGGCTTAAATAGCAGTGGCTCCTAATGGCCTATAATAGCAGCCCTCGCTCGCTACCTGCACGTGCATGGCCAAGTTTTCTTTGTCTCCTGCCCCAGCTTACTGGTCAATTTCAGAGGAATGAGCTCGGCAAGTCATCTGGGGAATGTGGAAGAGTGTCTCCGTGCGTCAGGGAGGTTTCATTTGGGGGGGGGGGGGGGGTGCCTCAAAAGTAGGACATGAACTTCAAACCTGGACTGTAAAACAGAGTGAGAGAGACCACCGTCAGAGTTACTGCCTGTTAAAAATCAGTGAAATCAGTGAAAATAATGATGATGTGTTGGTGCATTTCTCAGACTTTTCAGTCATTTATTACCAACCCTCTGGAGTTGTAAATCACACAAGAGGGATAAAACTGATATTTCACTTAAATCTTTGCTCATCTGTTCATAATAATAATAATAATAATACAGAAGAAAAGACAAATATATAACAAATGACTTTTAGGAATTACAGGCAGCAGCACGTTTGTTGTCAAATTGATGAAGTTCAACGTTTGTATCTTTGCATATAGTTTCAAAGTTTCAGTGTGTTGAGCTGTCGGGGCCACCATAGTTTCCTTTTCATCAGAGAAATTTCAACAAACCACCTCAAACAATCAGAGAGCAGCTGTTGACGTCCTGCAGCTGCCATCTCGCTGGCCGTGCAACAGATCATGCCAGTTTCAGGTTGCGGGAGAAGAACGTTGTGATTTTGAACTCTGATTAGATGTTTGTGACAATGGAGTTAATTGTTTCAGCTTTGACAGATAAATACCTCTGTCATAGCGTGTCCTCACCTCTACTCTGAGCAAAGGTCGTGACCTCGCCTGTTTTTACCTTCGTGTCTGAGAATATTTGAGTCAAACAAACAGAGGGTTAAAACTCAAGCCCACAGGTGATGTATGCCAATCACTGTCGTGGCTGCGCTGCTGCACACCTGTCTGCACTGTAGCCCTGAGGCAAGTTCACATGGTGACTTGGCCCATAGAGTGCGGTGTGTTTCATATTTGTGCTCATACAAGATTTAAAAAAAAGCTTCTGGCTTCGGAAAATTTACAGTGCTCGTCTTTTGTGTCTATTTGCTTTTTGGAAAAGAAAAAGAAAAAACACAAACCAGGTGTTGGAACTCGCCTCTCAGCTCGTCGCTCTCATGCTACAGACGCCGCTGGTATTCACAACTCTGGGTTTGGATAGTTTATAGTTTTTAGCTCTGGGCTAAAGTGGATTTGTTTCTGGATGGTCAGCTCGTTAGGTGTGTTCCACTTTTACACCGATCATGTTTCAAAACAACAAGCAGCCCAGCGGATTGCCTGTGCATACCTGTCCAGATAATAAAAGCAAGAGGTGGGGAGGAGGGGGGAGGAGAAGGAGGAGGTGGTGGAGCAGAAGTGGAGCAGGGAGTTAAAAAAAAAACAGCAGGGGACGAGTGAACGAGAGCAGATGAAGGCAAAAGATGCATCAGCAGTTTGTTTCAAAGTAGGTCAGAGTTGGGAAAACTTGGTGGCAGATGATCAGATCGGAATCAAAGGGCAGAGATTGACAGTTTGAGCACACATTGAACGCAGCCTCCTCTTCCTCCTGCTTCCCTTAAATGGATCAAGAACAAAGAAAACACGTGATGTGCGTACTCACCACAGATCCATGATCCAGCAACACTTTCTTCTCAGAAACACCTGGCACTGATGTGATTGGTTGAAGAACTTTCAACAATCACTCTAATAACGAATGGAGGATGGAATAAAGGATGACGCTGGGCTTTTGTTGATTGGCATGTATCTGATGATTGAGGTGGGCTATTTCAGATTTTCTTGTTGTGACCAAATCTAACGCTAGCCCCCACCCCTCCGCAATACCCCAAACACCCCCAACTGCCCCTGGCCCAGTTAATCTACAGTGACTGTGTAAACTGTGTGCTACTGGAGAGACAGTTGTTGGAGCTACTTTGCATGAAACATTAAACTGACTCATGTGAAGTTGGTTGTAAAATCAGTATGAATTAAGCCACATTGAACCATGTAGATTATTATAAACCATCGATGGTCAGGAAATATTCTCACTTGGTGCAGCGAGTGGCGCAAGGTCCAGCCTTTGGCCCTCTGCTGCATGTCGTCCCCTAACTATTCAGATGGCAGGTATTTCTGCTACAGTTATACATGGAATATTTTAGACATAGAGTAATGGTCAGTGAGTGTAGATATTTGCTAAACATTTTATAATACTAGTAACTGCAGTAAAGTGGCATAACTGTATTAAAGTATCAAAAACTTAAGTAATATAGTGTAAACCCTGTACAAATCATTGTAGTTTTATTATGAAGAGTGAAACACATCGTAACCTATTAATACTACAAGACCACCTTTACCAATAACAACTGGTAATAAGACATTTGTGAGAATAATTAGCAGTAAACAACTTGGTCGTGCCAAATTGTAAATCTGCATCACTGTGTGACAACTGTTTATTTATTTAAGTGTAAGGAAATGATTGACAAACTATTTAGGCATGCATTACACGTGTAACCAACAGGAAGTAACTATCTTAATCAATCATGAATTGCAATATTAAGTGTTTATACTGACACATAAAGTGTTAAAAATATTCATGATGCTAGATTTAACTTTTCCACATTCTGGTCCTAAGGATCTCATTGCATACTGATCCCCATGCTGTGTCAGAAACTGCTCATTATGAGATTTTGTGGATTTACTGTGTGTTGGATCCTCGGCCTCTGTCATCTCGCCGGCTTTTGTGACTTTATGACAAAGCACCATAATTAGATCTGGTTATTTCCATAAGTTTGTCAATAGCTCCTTTGTGTCTTTTATTGTCCTGGATCCCCACTCTGTTCAGCTTATCTGACTGTAGCTGTTATGGTGGCAGAGTGAAGTGAAGCAGGGAGGTGGGGAGGAAGGATGCTGGGGGGGGTTAAAGGTCCAAAAGTCTTGGCGTTTACATGTGAGATGGTCACCATTTTTCAGGCTCTTAATTGAAACGCTGCTGTTTGTCTCCTGTTCCCTCCGAGAAAGACAATGTCGGGCAGAGTGGCCTCTGAATGTCTTGTCGCTTTTAATTAAGGACTGGTGGCATCACACATGCAGTACAGACACACACACACACACTCTCTCTCTCATCCAGGTGGTGAGTGTGTGTCATAGTTTTGTGTGACCATAAGCCGTGTTGTCAGTGCACATCTTCATGGTGTCTCCGGAGGTCAAGGGTGAATCGCCTGAGGCCTCCGAGGGGGATTAGGAAGACCCAGACCATGTGTAAACATTTGGGTAACCCCCCACCCCCATCCTTCCCCACACACACATACACATACACCTTCAAAACCGCCCCCTCCGTAGCCTCCGGGCTGCTCACCTGTCTCAGTAGGTGGAGGATGGAAAAGAAGCGAATACCAAGAAACTCCCTGACCTGAATTTACTCAACTATCCGCGCATCATCCAGCATCAGATGTGTCACCGTGACGAATGCTGTTCTCCGTGTGATTGGCGTACGACCTTTACCTGAGAAATTTAGATGAAGTCCTTGAAAATACCAATGAAGGTACTTCTTGGTACTTCACATACAGTAACAACATGGATGGTTCCCTGCTCCAAATATTTAAAGCCACATTATTTATTCATTCGCTGCCTTTAAACAAGCACAGGAATTTATTGCTGAATGTCTGAATCCAACACAGCAAGTTCTGAGTTGCCCTCAATCGTTTTTTATGCCAACACATCTTAATTTGCATCCAAATAATTGGAGGAAAACCAACACGGACGAAGATCTGAGGTTTGAGTCCCCGTCGCTCAGTAAAAGAGACTGATTACATTATTAGTCGAGAAACAACACTAACTCTACTGACTTTAAATTAGACTCATCTTTTATTATATTGATCTAATTTAAACCAGTTTAAATGGTGATATTATGGCTGATGGTCCCATTAAGTCCTTCTCAGACATATCAGCGTCTGCATGTGTTGGCTGCACGGCTCATGTGAAGGCCTTTTTCTTAGCTTCAAACACTGCAGGTGAACTGCAAACTGGCTTTAATTTAGAAATGATGTCCGTCTGTTGGCTGATCTACTTAACTGGTTCTCTCACTGATAGAAGTCTGTTCCACACAACACTGCAGGACAGGACTGACGGGATCTTTAACGATGTTATTTGTACAGTAAAATGTTTAGCTTCTGATATCTGACACAAGTGTTTGAACCATATTTGAGGGATCATAGCAAACAAATGTGTCTTCATGTAATTAGCAGCCAATCGCCTCTCAGAATTTTTTTTACCCCATAATATTGGTTTTGCCCCCAGACATCCTCCATCAGTCGGACCCTCGTCGAAAGCAATTGTCGTTTGTTGTGTTGTGTCGAGCTGCTGAAACTCACAGAGCACAGGACTGTGTTTTTCCCAGAGGTGACGCCGAGTGATGATGTCATGTCTTGTCTCAGACTCCTCAGTCCACCGGGTGGTAATTAGTGGTCTGATGTTATGAGTTAAACTGCGACCTCGCACACACACACAAGCCGGTCACACCACACCGCGATGACACTCCGGTCTGTCTGAGCAAACACTGTGGACACTGAGGGGACGGGGGAGGGAGCAGATATACTGTCATTTCCCTGAAGGAGGTTTAACGTCCACACTGCTCACTGAGACCAGGGGAAATAATGAGACGGTCCAGATTTTAATCAGCAACACCTCAGCGGTGCAAACGACTTAAAATCATCACCAACCACAACATTTACCAAACATTTAATGAGCTCAGAGAGAAGCTTCATGCAGTTGGAGAAGCTGTGGGAATACATTTGTCAGACCACAAACACTAAAACCTCTTTATTTGCTTTTTACAGCCATATTTAATCAAATGTATTTAGTAAAACATGAGTTCATTGAGTAAAAAATGGCTTTGAACTTTCCCCTCTCTCTCGTCTTAAAACTTGTGACTGGTTCTGCTGATTCTCCGACCAGGAAGTGGCATCAGTGATAGTAATTTTTATTTTCAGAGGTCTGGGAACAGGTTACTGTACACACAGTAGATCACCGGTGATGGAACAGTAACAGTGGTTTAGTATTTTTGCTTTGTTGACTTCAGAATGAAACTTTCGGCCCGTAAAGCTATGTCTTGACCTTGTTTGTGTCAGTCAAAGGTTTGAGTGTCTTGAAGCTCAAAAAGTTTCAGATCATCGTTTCATATCAAACTTAATGACAGAAATCGACTTTGAACAGTTTGAAATCTCTGTCCTGCCAAAGACAGACTTAAATTCAGAGGCTCAATTTGTGACTAAAACAGGACCCTGCCTGTTTGTTGGTGACTTATTTTCAGCTGTTGATCGATACACATTTGTGGCTCTTGTGACTGTTTCCTGTTGTAGAATCTGTATGTGGGAATACATACACTCATATTCATATTTGGATCAGTTTGATGATGTTTTTTTTTCTTTCGCCTCTGCCCCCTTTCCCATCAGCAAAATTGGAAAAATGATTTAAAAAATTTTAGGTATAGATGGGGATTTATAGACCAGCTGCCATGTTTCTTTTGTTTGTTTTTGTTTTGTTGTCAGAGCCAATCGACTTCGTGTTAATGTTCGAATGATCTATTGATGATGATTGACAGTCTTCCTGCAGGATGGCACTGCTGTTGTTTCTATTTTATTAGATAACAACAGTCTCCTAGAAATTATGTTTTAATTGCTGTCTCTGTCACGCTCAGAGGTGATGCATTTCTCTCATGAATGAACTGCTTAATTTATAAATCATTGTCGTTTGTGAAACATCAAACATGTCTTCTGCTCCTCCTTTAAAACATCCCAGCCCCTCCTCAGTGGAAATATAAACAGTGTAAAAATGTCTTCACCTTCCTGAACCACAAACAGCTTCAACAGAGAATCCATTTGTTTCAACCCTCCCTCCCCTGCCCCCAAACATCAAACACACTTTAATTATTCAATTGCACAACATTCGGCTCTGTTCTGACGCTGAATCAGCAGTGGATTCACGCTCATATTTCTGCGATGAACTCCATTAAAGGATTATTCTGAGGCCTTTAAGATGAACACTATCACCATTAAAAAAAGAAGAAAAAAAAGCTCCTCACATGGCTGCTGGCATTAAAGGAACGCCAGAGTGCCATTCATTAGCTGCCGTACGCAGACACAGTGTCTTAGAGCAGCCTAGTGAAATTACAGGGGGAGACACTGGCAGCAAAGTCCATAACAGTCACAAATAACACCCTGCTATGACAAGGGAAATTACACCTCTTTGGAATTGAAATTTTAATAGCGTTGTATAATTGTGTCAGGAATGAGGAATGTGCAGGATGGGTAATCGGATTCTTTCAAGTTTTGATAAATGTGTCGAGGAGGCTTATTGCCAGTTTTTTTTTTGAATCTCTGAGGTTTTCCTCGTCAAATGGGTTGATTAATGGCAAACCGTCTGTTGGTGGAGGATTATGGGAACATTCATTCATTAGCGCATGAATACTGAGAGATGAGACCTGCAGCTAAAGAAGATTTTCACACTGTAAACACAATTCATATTTGATCCCGTATGTCAGGCTGTAGATACTGTAGAGGGAAGTTGAGTTTAGATAATGCCGTACATCTACAGCAGGATTACAGCATAACCAGGCAGTAATCACCTCCAGACACCAATGAGCTTGTGTCATTATGCAGCTGTGCTCTGGATGTGTTTATATGGCTCAGTGGCTGCACTATACCAGTGGATTAGTGTAAGCAGTTCCCACACCCTCTCAGGTGTCCTGTGCTCAGGGCAGCCTGGCCCAGCTCACACATAAAGGCTGCCATTGTCTGTAGCAGGGAACAGGTAACCATTTGTGCCTGGTCTACCCTGACTCTGTGTGTGTACGCGCATGTGTGTGTGTGTGTGTGTGTGCATACATGTAAACCTATGCGTGTGTGTAAGCGGTAGGACTGACTGGGCAGCCTACAACAGGTGTGGCTTTTCAACAGCCCCATATTCACATCTTATGGCCAGTGTTGGGGCTAGTTACTCAAAAAAGTAATATATTACATATTACATATTACTCTAAAAAATAGTAGTGCCTTATATTACTTTATTACTCTCTAGAGAAAGTAACTAGTTATATTACTAGTTATATTACTCGTTACTTCTTTTTCCTACTGCATTCAAGAAGCTGCATCACGGAAAGTAAATAAACTGGAGCGGTATTTTTTTCCGATGGATCAGAATTAATCCTCTAAACGCCGTGGGTCAGTTTAACATGTCAGGGTTTTTCAGTATAGGGGCAAGTTGGTCAAGTCAGGTTTAAGCGTTGGGAGTCACTGTGGGATGCGAGTAACAGCTGTAATCTCGTCCTTCTGCCGGTGCCGCGGTCACACTGCGTGTGCTGATAAAGACACACAACGTAGGCTAACGTACGGATTGTCGAGTGCTTCTGACCTCAGTTTGTGTTTTCCCGGTTTCTCTGTGTCCACCGCTATCTTTCACCACGTTGAAAAGAGCAGCAGCAGCATGTTCTGGTCTTGTTGACGTTTCCATTTTTTTCTCATCTGTCCTTCCTTGCGGCTGCCGGGCGGCGACCAATCGGTGATGGTAACTGTTACCTCATGCGAAACCGAAACCAATCACTGACCCATTCACACCTCCCTCCCCCTCCCTTCAGTTCTGTGATGCCTGTGTGGTGAAGTTGCTACGAGCAAAGTAACGCAAGTAACGAGCTTGGAAAATTGTAATATTATTACTATTTTCAGCGGAGTAATACCTTACACTACTAGTTACTGATAAAAGTAATCTGATTACAGTAACGCGTTACTTAGTAACGCGTTACACCCAACACTGCTTATGGCACATGTGCACTCAATAAAAAGGCAGGAGGCTGCACTGTGATTTACCAACCTGTGATTCTCAACGCAAACAAACAACGTCATAAACAACGTTATACTTTCAAGAAAAGCATTAATCTGTGTTTTTCCCTCTAAAGTGGCACCCACATGCCCAGGTAAATTACAGGTGCAGCTTTTAATGTGAGAACTATAATGTGAAATATATGTATCTCATAAAGATTTACAGCATGTCACTGTGATAATGAAACAAGAAAAAAAAAAACAGCATGGAGTGAAGGTTATCATTTCTTAGGGTTATCTACTGTATGACCAAGAGCCTGCGGCGTGTGTGTTCATGTGTGAACAAATACATGAAAGAGATAAAAAAAAATAAAAAAAAGAGTTAACAATTAACTTTCGCAGTGTGACCTTGGCGCAGTACAGTAAAGTATAGTTTTGATTGAGTGCAGCAGTTTACAGTGGAGTATAGGGAAGTAGGTTTCAAATGTCAGGGGAAAATCCAAGGGTTTGAGTGTAGTTTTCTGAGAAATATAAGATGTAGCCTACCATGGCAACCAATGCGTTACAGCTGTATTGACTCATGTCCTTCAACAAAATATATAATCCATTTTATCTTGATAAAAAATATTTAAAAGTGAGTGCTAATTGCTGCTGATGAAGACCATGTGACGTGTGAACCCTAACAAAACCTAAAGAAAAGCTGCTGATGCTCAGAAGCAACTTTCCTCTCATTTTGTCTTGTAAACATCCAAACTCGTCTGTCAAGGTTTTGAACTGGGTCACAGCAAACTAATTTGGCTAAGCTAACATGTCGCTGTGTAAATGCCAACTATAGCTGACCTTGTTGACTCAGATAAAGCCACAGGGATCAGACAGACCTCAGATAGCAAGCACTTAGGCCTAAGTTTTTACATTTGTTGCCTCTTTTCTGAAAAAAAAAGTCTACCTAATTAGGCTACTTGATGAACTAATTTCATGAAAATACAGGTAATAAAGGTTTGAATGTGTAACATGTATTCCCCAATCCTGAATCCTAAATAAAAAGAGAAAAATGGAGGTACAGTAAAAAGAAAAAAAAAGAAAAAAAAGCCATCAACACGGGAAGTCAGCTCTGAAGCTCTGAAAGTTGTTTTGATGAGCTGGCTGCTAGCTATATGCTGTAGATACTGTAATTCCCCTCCATCATGGTTTCCAGCGATTGTTTTCTTTTTTGGCCACCCAATATTTAACCCAATATTCACACATAAATTACATTTAAAAAAAAAAAGACAGTATTGATTTATTGTTTTTTCATTTGTTTTGTTCTGTTTTCTTTTCTTCCTGATTTAGCCTGAAAAATGTTGATGTTGATGATTGATATTTTATTTAGATTATTTGTTTTGGCACACCCTTATGGCACTAGTGTGGTGCAATGATTGATGGGAAATCTCCTTGTCAAGTTCCAGTGAAGTGATGAACTGTTGTTCACTTCGTCCCTGCTCTGTTCACAGCTTTCTTTGAACTGAGCATCTTCAGCTTCCTACTGTTTGGAATCCTACTTTACGTGGCTAAAACACCCTGTGCCGTCCACGCGATTAGAGCACACTTATGATTTTCATGGCATTGTTTTCTTTTATTGAGCCACTGTCTTGGAAAATAAATATTTTTGCAGGACACAAATTTTCACATTTTTACTGTAATGAAAATGCACGTCTAGAATTTCATATAAAACCTTATGTGCTACACCATTAAAATCTGATTAACACAGTTGTTATTGGCAAACAGCAAGCAACTGCACAAAAACACGAGATAACAAAAACTAAACGTCTTAGCAGCTTGACCTAAATAAAAACATATTAGACCAATTTACTGCTGTGAGTGTGTGGATGTTAGTGTTTGTACCATTGGTTTCACCTGGTGTTTAAGTCAGACGTTGAGGATTACCTGCTCAGGAAGCAGCAGGGTAAGATGAGACGAGCTCGGCCGGTATGTGTTTAAACAGCCTGTCACAGGAGCTCATTTATGACCCACTGCAGACACTCACTGTAAATATTCAGCCAGAGAAGGTGGCTGCTCGCTAACGCGGGCGACAGGAAGGTAGAGCAGCAGCTACTTGAGTGATAGATGGGTCTAGATCTCAGGTGAAAGGTGAGAACGCTGACGATGTGCTCCCTTCCTCTTGTCTGTTGTCTGCGTGTGTGTGTGTGTGTGTGTGTGTGTGTATGTGACAGAAAGAGAGAAATGTTAAGTACAGGGGCTGAATGCTGTGTGTAGAGAGGTCTTTAATTAGAGCAGGAAGACACGGCTCAGGAGATACACACTTCTCGAGACTCAAGTGTGTGATTGTGTGCATGCACGTGTGTGTGTTCTTGTACTTGCTACATTATGTGAGGACCGGAAAGAGTGAGGACATTTTTGGGAAGTGAGGACATTTTGGCCGGTCCTCACTTTTTCCAAGGGCTGTTTGAGGGTTAAGACTTTAGGTTATAATTAGATTTATATTAGGTTAAGAGTAATGATTAAGGCATTTGTTTTGGATGGTTAGGTTAGGGTAAGGGGCTAGGGAATACATTATGTCAATGAGTGTCCTCACAAAGATAGAAATACAAGGATGTGTGTGTGTGTAATTAAGATTAACACATTTTTTGAATAGTTTTTTCAAAACACTGTTTTAATGCTCAGTATACATTAGAGATGCACCGATCCAGTTTTTTTCCAATCCAATCCGATACCGATACCTGGGCTGAGCATATTGGCTGACATCCTGACTCTAGAGACCTGAGAAAAGCTTATGGACATTAATCTTCATTATATGTTTATTATATGAATAAGTAATTGAGTCTCGCTCTCCTCCTGCAGCTCCCATGTGTTCGTTCGGCCATGCTCCCCGGGTATGGATTCTCACCTTTTCCTGATTTCCAGCCTCACCTTCACCCATTTCGCTGCCGAGGAGAGAGTCCCAGCATGTGGATCCCTGGCTCAGGAGAGTCTCAGGCTCTGAACGAGGCCCAGGACGACAGGCCGCTCCTCCACCGGTGCCAACACAAGCATGTCGCCGTGTGCCAGCAGGAAACACTGGCCTTCATTGAGCTCCAACCACCGGTGGCTCCTAAACTGAACGGCTTGGGCTCTCCAGCTGTTATTCCAGATGCACAATGTGTGACAACCTCACTGCCTTTAAGCGGTTTCACACACACGCTCAATGAACTGAACAACATGCAGAACGGATGCCACAGGACAGACAGTGACTGCGACACAGTGAGCTCTCACTCAGCCCCTGCTGACGGAGAGCCTGAACTCCAGAATGGGACAGAGAAGCCTCGGACCGTGACCACAGTGTGTCGTCCTCTGCACGCCGCTCTCAGCCTCCCTCTGCCTTTCCCTCTGTCCTCTCTTTACAAAAACACAGACTCATGGGAATCTCAGTTACCTTGCTCTCCATCCTCACCTGAGGGTCCTGGGTGTCAGAGTCCAGACTCCCAGCAGCCACAGAGGAGGACGTCACAGGGTTCGCTGAAGGAGAAGTCCATCCGTGAGTGTGCAGCTGGTTTCATGAAAGCTAATCTAACAGATGAGGCCTTCAAACACCTTGATTGTTTCCTGTGTTTTGTTTCCAGGGAGGAAGATGCGGGTTTACTCTCCAGACAGCCTGAGCGATGAGTCTCTCAACAGCCCAATCCTGGATGCTGACTACATCTTCCCTGGACCCTTTGCTTCTTTCCTTGAGGAGGATTTAAGTGGATTATCTTCCCTGGAGGCCATGTCAAGTCCCTCGCCCACCACTGACCTCCCACCCATCACCCATGATGATATTTATGATCTGCCCGCAGAGCCGCTACAAATCATAGAGGACTCCATACTGGGGGTGAGGGAGGACAGCGGGGGCATAGAGATATCCAGTGCCGCAGGAGGGAGCTCCGTGTCCCGCGGCCGTCAGAGCGACCAGGAGCGCCGGCGCTTCTCGGCGTCAGAGCTCATTTCGAGACTCCAGCTGTCTCAGAGGAAGAACTCCTTCACTCTGAAGCTGGGGAAGTCTCTGTCGGCCCGCGTGGCCTCCAGGGACCGACAGAGTTCCAGCAGCCTGTGCCCCAACACTGACTGTGAGTAGACGACTGACACAGTGACATTTCACTAATAAAGCAGCCTGTTTACACTCATCAAACTATTTATTCTCAACCACGATCAATATGGAAGATTCTTCTTTCATTAAAAAAGTTTATCAGAAAATGAATCAGCATTTTTGAGAATAAATTTGTTATTGATATCATTTATGAATAAAAAGCAAATGTTGGCAGACTTAATTACTTGACACTGAAATTTTTGTGTTTTGACTGTTGATGTGAAATCAACTCATTTACAGATGTGTCACATAAGGGTATCGAGAAATTACAATGTGAATTTTTAACAATTACCTCACATTTTAGAAAAACACAGTCGAGAAATGTTTAGGGTGTCATTAAGCTCAGAGTATTGAAAGATTCATGAAGTGAGTTTGCGTCTTTGTATTATTCAATTCCCTCTTCGTGTTAAAACCCTGCATCCTCATACTAATTTCGAAAAGTGACCTTTACACTACAGTGTTATAATTTTAAAACATATCCATATGATTTAGTGAACTCAAACCTAATTTCAACCTCACAAACACAAAAAACATGAACTTTCCTTCAACAAGTAAGTGCTGCTACAGCTTTAGTTAGAGACATTTTGTTGCTGGTCACGTCCACCCTGATATACAGTATGAAACAATAAAAACATGTTTATGCAAAGATCCTTGTATACTTTATTGAAATTAAGTTGAGTCATATGCAAGTTAGATATACAGTATTAAAAATAGTCCTTTATACTATATAAGAGAAAAAGAAAATCCAATATGTAAGAAATACTATTATATTGTGAGTTTGCTGCAGCGTAAGGGGAGGGGGCTGCTTGCATGACTAATGACTTATATTCTAATAGGAATTCAGACCAAGTGACATGAGTTTTAGTCTAGGACTTGTTGACCTCTCTCGTCTATTTTTGACTTTTACCTCTAAACGACTGCTCTTGATCTCCTTCAGATAAAACCAACTCTAAGCACCGAGGCTCCGGAGGCTCCAGTGACAGTGCCCCCCACAGTCCTGTAGGCCCTGCACCCCCCCTGCCCAGCAGTGACAATGGGATGCCTCTGCATCGGTGGAGCACAAAGCTTGGGTAAAAACACACTCACATTATTTCAGTATACAGTAGTAAGTGTGAATATTGAGGAACATGTATATTATTGTCTTTGCACATCTTCTTTACAGAATGAGAAAGAAATCCATAGAAGAAGAATTCAGCACATTTCCAACTGTTGCCAACTCTAATCGCTTGTCAAGGTTTTTGCCAAGTTGTAAGTTCTCTTATTAAAGCAGTTAAAGATATTTCCTTAGACTACAGTTTATTTACAGTGTCTGTAAACTGTACATCTGCATTTTCACCTCCTCCTGCAGCGATTCTGTACCAGGAGTACAGCGATGTTGCCATTAACAGGGAGATCCAGAGGCAGCAGGGGAAGGAGCCGGGCACTGAGGAGGAGGGGTTCAGGGACGAGGGCTCTGATGGGACACCGTCTCCATCCAACCTTTCTCCGTCCAGCTCCTTCCGCTCCTCCAGAGGTTCGGCCTTCGCTCTGTGGCAGGACATACCTGACGTCCGGTCCAGCGGTCAGCTCGACAACTTCAGCAACGAGGAGAGGAAGCTCCAGGAGGTTAGAGACACGTCACATCTTCCACCTGCAGCCAGGTTGTTTCTGTCTCACTGACATCCTTGTGTCCTTAACTCAGGCAAAGTTTGAGCTGGTGACCTCTGAGGCATCGTACATCCGCAGCCTGACCATCGCCGTTGATCACTTCATGCTGTCCCAGGAGCTGGGCGACTGCCTCGGAGCTCAGGACAAACAGTGGCTCTTCTCCAAGCTGCCTGAGGTCAAAGACGTCAGTGAGAGGTGAGGTAAAAGCTGCTGAAGCCTCAGTTAGCCTGAAGACCATCGACACCACATCTCATGAGTGTTTCATGCTCTCTCGTCACCTGCAGGTTTCTTCAGGACCTGGAGCATCGACTGGAGGAGGACATCCTGCGCTTTGACGTGTGTGACATCGTCCTGAACCACTGTCCAGCTCTGAGGAGGGTTTATCTACCTTATGTGACCAACCAGGCTTACCAGGAACAGACCTACCAGCGTCTGCTGTGAGTGACTGCAGAACTTCTTCAAATTTGGCACAAACCTTCACTAGGACTCCACAATAAAAATATTAGAGTCTTTGTGGTAAAAGGTCAAGGCCGTTGTGACTTTTTCATCATTATTCAGATATTATTTCAGAATTTCACACAAATGGGTCATTTGTTGCCTCTGGATGTACAAAATGTAACTAAAACTAGTCTGAGTTGTAATAACAACAATAGAGGTCTATGACAAATGACAAACTGAAGGAGATATGATACCACACAATACCTAACACTAGACAACATTAATATTTAGATGCACATGTTTGTGTCTGTGCAGGTGTGTTGGCTTGGATAGATGTTAGTTATTGTATTTATTTACGTTTTTGAAACAGAAAAAGAGGTAAACAAAGAAGGGGTAATATTAAATGATAAAGTTCAAAAATAAAAATTTCTACAGCACTGTTTGTTAGGGAGTTATGGAGGTGGACAGATATTGCCACTGTGATTTCAGCATGTTGGCTTTGCTTGTACCAAACAAACATGTCATTTTACATCCTGCTCATCTCTACAGCTCAATATTCAGGAGAGCCAGTCCTCCACTGTCCCTTGAGGTACAATGTTTTTTCAGACCAATCTTGGGCTTTTTTCCCCAAGGTATGATACTGTTTAAAGATCTCACCAGAGATGGTTAACAGACATCATCATGGAAATATATCTGATTTGCAGAACAACCACCATCTTTAAGATGTTAAGCTGTAGTGTGTCACTTAAAACGACAAATTCTGCATAATTATAAAAATGCTGCCGGCGCTTCCACAACATGTTTGGCTTGATAGGCTGCAGTCAGAAATACATAAGGAACTGGCAGACAAGGGATAATCGCCTGCCAGTGCTGAATGTGGCTGTGGCTGCGTAGACAGGTGACAATCCTCCACTCACATTTACCTTAATCTTTAACTGAGATTATATTATCTAAATTTAAGTTTAAGTTTAATTTAATTTAATGTCTAAATATTTCCTTCCAGCAGATAACCACTTAAAACTGAAATGTATTCACCATGACTGGGTTGATACTCTTGATACTGACATACTTAGGACTTTACTGCCTGATATTGATATTTTCACTAGTAGACAAAACATTAAATGTCTTCTTCTCTGTAACAACACAACTCTCATCATATTGACAATGCACAACAATGTTGTGGCACATTTTAACATTGCAGCTCCTGCAATTTAGATATTCCACTTGGCTGTATTGCACTCTGGATTATATTGTGATTACAGTAATTATGTAGATATCACAGTGTCACATTGTGGATGTACAGTAGAGAAGTTTTTTATTTAACATCAAACCACAAAGATACAAAGAAATCTGATAATTTTTTTATTGGTAGAATAGCAAGAATCGGGGTACACCCCAGACGGCTAGCCAATCTGTCACAGGGTAACAACAATGGGGAATTTAGAGTGACCAATTAACCTAAAAAGCATGCGTTTTGGGGATGTGGGAGGAAACCGGAGCCACCCGGAGTAAACCCATCCGGACACAGAGAGACCATGCAAACTCTACACAGGGAGACACCTCTGTTTCCTCTGTGAGGAGACAGCGCTAACCACTGCTCCACTGCGCCGGCCGCACAACGGAGGTGAATCAGACTAAACTACTGTTTGTTGTGGAATTTGGAGCGTCAGAAAACACCAGCAAGCAGCCCCCTCCCCTTACGCTGCAGCATCGATGGTTACATTTAGGGCTGGGAGGACAGAGAGGAGAGAAAGAGAGAGACCAGAGAAGAGAGAAAAAGACCGGAGAAGAGAAGAGAGAAAGAAACCAGAGAATAGAGGGAAAGAGACCAGGGGAGAGAGAAAGACCAGAGGAGAGAGAAAGAGAGACCAGAGAAAAGAGAAAGAGAGAGGGAGAGAGAGAGTACCAGAGGAGAGAGAAAGAGAAGACCAGACTGGAGAAAAGAGAGGGAAAGAAGACCAGAGAAAGAGAGACCAGAGGACAGAGAAAAAGACCGGAGAAGAGAGGGAGAGACCAGAGGAGAGAGAAAGACAGAGACCAGAGAAAAGAGAAAGAGAGAGGCAGAGAGAGAAGGACCAGAGGAGAGAGATACTCCATAGCGCCCAGCCCTAGTTACATCTGACCACAGCGTATTGTCACCCAGCAGGGAGGAGAGTCGGAGGGAAGCACAGTGGAACCAAGGTTTCACTGTGCTTCCCTCCAAGCCCACCCACCCACCCTCTCCTCACCTACACAGGTGTCAACCATCCAATCTTTTATCACAAGAATACGATATTTACCAATACGATATTTAAATATTTACCATATTTACCAATACGATATTTACCATTAAAGTTGGGGTCTACGATCCTGAAAACGTAGGGAGAGAGCTACTGTAGCAAGATTTGAAAATAGCACCTCCTCCTGCCTCCTCTACATCCCACCCCCCTGCTCCCCCTTCCGTCAGTGTCTCAGTCTAAGCCACGCCCCCGCAAACCGGCACGCGCACACAACAAGAAGCGGCAGGAGGAGAGGAGAGCGAACGGCAGGGACAGAGGCAGGTGTGCCTGCAGAAGGATTTGGATTGGTTGCTCCCTCTCGGGTCTGGGCAACGTGATTGGTGGAAGTTTTCTCAGCACTGTAGTTGCAGATAGCACGGATTTTTTTCGTTCTTTTTCATTAAGTCATAACATATTAATTCCTATGGCAACAGAGGGACCGTTTCACCCAGTATAACAGAACGTGCTTTTGAACAGGATCGTAGACCCCACCTTTAACAAATAACACTTGCTGGTATTTTCATCACTCCGAATTCCACAACAAAATTTCAATTTACTGATTATTACTGATCTTTTTTTTTCTGATTCACCTCCACAACGCCTTTCTCAGTCCCCAGTCGTCGTCTGATGTTGTCCCTCAATATTTAACGGCCCTGTCCCTGTCCTGTTGTCTTCCCTTACGAATACTTACCTTAAGGCATTTTTCCAAGGACCCCGAAGCTGTACAGGCAGGTGTAGTCAGGATGGCCCCAATTACTCTCAACTTGCAGCTTCACGTATTGGAAGACGCCTTGTTTGTCATCCTGAAATGGAGACAGGGTGTTATGGGGTTGTTGTGGGGGTCAAAAATGAATGACAGAGTAAATTATGTGACAGACAGTCAGAGATCAGGTGAATGGGGTGTAATACTAACAGCTATTCTAAAAGTCTGTAGTTGGTGTCCGTCGTTGTCATTGTCATAAAGGAAGGTTCCTAGTTTGGTTCCTTCGTCATTTAAATTCTCCATAGCCTGATAGAAAGAAAGAGATGAGAGATCCAGGTGAACACCTTGTCGTTCTCTTAATGTGACAGAATGTCTGCAGGAAACTGTGATAAATCTCTGAACTTACGTAGACAGAAAACTCCTTTGGAGCCGAACTAATGGAACCAGATGGGGACTGGCTCTTTGTAATGTGACCTAGTGTCACATGGCTAATGGTGACTGGACCGGAGAGGGAGATGACTAAATGCCCCCGCCCACCTGCAAATGACCAGCAGTGGCCTGGCAGGAGCGTCGATGCTCCCTGTGGAAAAAGAGTGAAAAGCAGTGTGTTGCATGTACACAAAAAAGAAAATGTTGATGATAATGACATGTAAACACATCACGGTCTGTTGTGTGTGTGTAATTCCTACCTGAATAACAATGTGTCGGGGAAGGGGCACGTATGGTAAAGGTATTCCTAAAAAGCTAGCGGGTGACTGGGGCATGTAGTACGATTCTGACGACCGGTGAGATACAATATATGCTCCTGCACATAACACAACAACAACAACAACACACAAAGAATGAATGAAAGTGAAAGAGCAGTCGCAAATTTAAAAATTATATGTGTGAACTTACAATGTCGCATATGAAGATGATTTAGATGTCTCACCTAATGATTCTAGTGCAACGTTGGGTAAAAGGTATGCAATCGGGCGAAAGTTGTCTATCTGTCTCTGATACTTGAGCAGCAAGTCCTGTTGTGCTCTCAGCTCCCTGGCCATCTCCTCGCATCGCTCAGCACAGTCCTGAGTAAGAAAAAACCTCATTGAACACCACATGTCTACATGTCTGGGACATGAACATTTCTACATTAATGTGCGTTTCACATGGAGATAATAATATCTCTAAACTATTAATTGTGTATTTTTAAGTTGCTGTCGTAGGTTATACCGGTGTTTTCAGGAGAGGGGAGACAGGTGATTCTGAGAGTCCTCTATCCAGGAGGTTGCTGTTCAGTATGAGAGTCAGATATGCAAATCCTGATGGAAGGAGAGAAACAAAACATGCCATCAGAGTTGTTCATTTCAAATGACATGATCTCATATCAGTTCATTTCATCTTTTGATTTTGTGTAACTGTCAACTCTATAGTTTTAAAGCAGTCCACAAACTTTCCCTTAGGCTACCTTAACCAATGCACACATTTTACCTGGACAAAGACTGGATTGTACTCAAAAGACAGAATCTGTAAAACTCATAACCTCTACTTGATTTGTTATGACAGCTGAGATAACTTACCAAAACTCAGCAACATCACGGCGAGGGCAAAGAGGCTCATGCCACTCCAGCTGCCCTCTGTGACTTCAGGCTGAGAATGGCGACGAAATTTACGCCTTATGAAAATCCTGGATGTAATGAAAATGAGAGAAGAGTGAGAGCTTTGAAGGAACCAATAAATGTGTTAGGCACAGTGCAGACACACACACACACACACACACACACACACACACACACACACACACACACACACACACACACACACACACACACACACATACTACTGTAGCTTACCTGTATGTGATCTCCCTATAGGTAATTCTTGGTTTCCCATTTTCTTGGTAGTATCCAGAATTCTGCAGTCGAAGGCTTCGTCGCAACATGACTGTAAAAAGGTTTTCACATGACCTCTTCTTTTTGTGTCTAACGTCAACTTTCAAACATACTGTAGTCACACAGTGTTTAACTATACATATATTGAAATTGTCTTTTAACTTCACTTTAAAAAATCTTTAAAAACAATAGTGGGGTCCTAATATCTTAGATTTCCATCCTGTTTTGGCTTAAAGACAGTGGTATTTGCTGTATCACACATGAATGCTACATGCTGTTCTGTTATATGATCTGGTAGAAATAATTACTCACCTAATGCATAATAATACCGGTGTCAGTCTGTAGTCTTGTGGGTCACTAAGTCAGTCAGTCAGTCAGTCAGTCTCTGTGGTCCTAAAATTCCTTGTCTCTTCAGTAGCTGTCGGTCTGCGATCAACGACTGAGATTAAAGCAATCAGTTGGGTCTGTGAATACTCGAGATGTGACTGTCATGTAAACGTTCTACACACACAATGACAATAGAACTCTCGTCATAGTGACAAAAGAACTCTCGTCATAATGACAATATAACTCTGGCCATATGCGCGCGCGTACGCACACACACACACACACACACACACACACACACACACACACACACACACACACACACACACACACACAAACACATGCGTGCACGCGCGCGTGATTCGACATAAACAAAGAAACAAAGAAATTGGAGTAGTGAAAAAAATACACATACAGCACAAGTATGTGAGTTACTGAAATAAGAAACCTTCGGAAATAATATATAGCCTATAACAATAAAACTTGCCAAAGCTCTTGCTTGTTAAACTCCTCTTGTTCCCAGTCAGCTTCCTCATATGAAGCCCTTTATAGGGTTAAAGGTGACCCTGAACCCCATAATACATCCATGCTGAACCCACATGAAGACGTAGCAGTTAGCAAACAAACAAGCTAACCTAATAGCCCGCGCTGTCCCAGGAGAGCGAGCGAGTACAGTTAGCCTGCGTTATTTTATTTGCTAACTATGGAGCAATCCAGTGGCCGTTCACTTATAACAAAAGTGTAACATTATTGATTTTGACACACCGAGGGTAGTTTTCGGAGTCAAGCTGGAGCGGTTAGCAGGTCCCGGTGTTAAATAGGCTATAGCTATTAATCGAATTATATGGGCAGATTTTTTTTTTTTGCTTCATTTTCACCTGAAAAATATAAGGCTCAAAAGTCACGCTTTCCAATCAGTTCACACTCACAGGCCACATCTTTCACGGTCTATCTATGAATGGATGGTGTGATTACCAGGTAAATCCATGGGGGTAAATCAGATTCCTCTGTTTAGTCCATCATCCATACAGCTGTCTTGAAGTAGCAACCAATGAGCCAATCCGAAAATTGTATTTTGTTGTTGCCTGGTAAAGTCTGTTTTTTCCGCAGCAGCAGCACCGCAAGCACGTACTCCAAGAATGCCGAATGCTCTCTGTGCGTGGTTGCAGGCAGTGACGAACTGACCATGGTGCAATATGGATGTTATGCTGATATAATTATATATTAATAAATTATTAATCCATGCTAAATTCAAAACTTGAGAACCCTGATTGTTGTGTTATTGGGTGGCTACACATAAGCACTGCAGTGTATGAAGTTGCACTGTTTTCATGCTGGACGTCCATGACTTCCTGTGAAGAGTGCTCAGGTGTTGTTACACCTGCATGATTTAACTTGCACATGATGTGTTCAGAGTGAGCTGAAGGTTTTTCTCAGCTTCTCAGTGTCTCTGTCCTTGTCTTGTTCTCTCAGACATGACAACCCTCGCTTCCCTGGCATACTGGCCCGCCTGGAGGAGGACCCCGTCTGCCAGAGACTTCCACTCACCTCCTTCCTAATCCTCCCATTTCAGAGGATCACACGGCTCAAAATGCTGGTGGAGGTGCGTTGTGCGTGTGTAACCGTTCGCTGCAGGATTCATTCATGTTCCCACCTGAAACCCAATTAGGCCTACATGAAACTGTAAATTAGGTGATTTTGAACCTGGCCAAACGTTTTGTTGCAGCAGGTTCTTCTGCAGCCAAGCATGTAGCAGGATGTGTTAGGCCTACCTTCACTATTTATTTTTCAGAACATCTTGAAGAGGACAACGCCAGGCTCCAGGGATGAGGACACGGCCACGAAAGCTTTCAACGAGCTGAAGAAGGTGGTGATTATTAACCTTTAATAGGCCGTTGGATGAGCAGCACCATACCATATCATATTATCATCAGTGGTGAGGCTCAGCTGTAATGGCTGTGTTGGTGTGTGTCCTCTTAGATCATCAAAGAGTGTAACTCCAGTGTGCAGTCGATGAAGAGGATGGAGGAGCTGATTCACCTCAATAAGAAAATTCACTTTGAGGGGAAGGTGACTGGAGTTGTTGTTGCTTCAAATGTGCTTCTTATGTTTCTCCTCGTTTTTAAAATTTTGTGTATTATTTCATGTCTCCATAGATATTCCCTCTGATCTCTCAGTCACGCTGGCTGGTAAAACACGGTGAACTCCTGGAGGTGGACACTCAGACCATGAGTATGTCTGGATCGAAGCTTAAATTACCCACCAAGCCTGTCTACCTCCACCTATTCAACGACTGTCTCCTGCTGTCCAGGAGGAAGGAGTGAGTGATGTTACAGAATCCCAGAGCTGATGATGCATGATGTGAAAGAGAAGAAAATGTTTTTAATTGTTTCAAGAAACAAGATTCTTGTTTCAAAGTCAAGACACAGCTAATGTGAGTCCTCAGGAGTTTAAGGCCATATTCAGATGGTGTTGAAGGTGTCTTTTCGTAACAGGTCATACATACGACATAAATGCACTCTGTAACCTCTAATACACTGCACAAATGCACTCCATGGATTGCTTTCTTGCTAGCTTTGTTGTAAACAAATGCACATGGCCAGGAGGAGGGTTAGCAAAACAGTGGAAAGCGACTGGACTTGCATAAGTTCCCCTTTAAAACCAGTCATCAGGACTTCTGTAACTTTGTGATGTCACAACAAAGCCCTGCCCACCTGGACCCACCATCCATCACTTGTAGGATTTGTTTGTTTTGTACCTGAAATCTGCTCTTATTTAATTGGATTACCTTGTCAATCTGGTTTGCTCTAAATAAATGAGTTGAATCTCTTTTTTTCCACAGTACATGGAAGTTCATGGTGTTTGTTCATGCTAAGATTGGAGAGCTAAAAGTGAAGGATCTCAGTCAGAAGCTTCAGGGCATCTCGGGCTTCATCTTCCACCTTCAGCTGTGTGAGGGCCAGCAGCTCAAACACCAGATCCTGCTCAAGTCACACACTGAGTGAGTAGCAACCAGATGAAAACGCTGTCAACAATAACTTGTGGATGCTGTAGCAGACAGCGCTCTGACCAGCCTCCTTGATTTTGTGTCTGTGAAGAAGCGGGAAGCAGAGATGGATCACAGCAATGTTTCCTTCTGATCCACTGGAGGACATCGAGCAGGCGAGTGAGAACGACGGTGAGTGAACAAAAGGAAGCAGAAAAGTCAAAAGTAAACAGCAAAAACCTAACCCTAACCCTAATCCGGCAAGATTTCAGTTTGGGACTATCCCCAAAAGTGTCTGTGATCTTTGAACTGTTTGCTATTTCTTCAGTACTCATCTTTATTTGTTTGTTCTAAGACATCTCCCAGGTCCAGTGCATCAAGAGTTATCAGGCCCAGGAACACGATGAGCTAACGCTGGAGAAGGCTGACATCCTCCACGCTAAGACCATAACAAGTGATGGTAAGAGTCTGGATTCAGTCCTTTAACTTACATCCTGACCTTTGACACTAGGCTGTAGATAATAAGATTCAGTGCTGTGTTCGGTCCACCAGGCTGGGTGGAGGGCATTAGGCTGTCAGACGGGGAGCGGGGCTGGTTCCCCAAAACCTACGTGGAGGAGATCACAAGTCGCAGTGCGCGCCTCCGCAACCTCCGTGAAAACATCCGCATCAAATGTGTCACAAAGAAGCTGGAGGGAGAAGACTAACCGGGCCTCCCACAGTTAAGCCGGGGTCAGAAGGTCAGAGGAACATTTCAGTGGCCAAGTTTCACCTTAAAGCTTCTGGATCATTGTTTTCATTTTAGATGTGGGGTCTTTGTGTTTGGTTTGCAGGTCCTGAAACAAACCTGTCATCATTTCCTTTAGCCTCTCCTGACAGTTTCACTACAGCAGACTTTGAAAAATAAAAGTCTGTGGATTCACTTTTTTGAGCCGTTCCACACTTCCTACTCTGTCTATGCACAGTTACTTCATGCTATCAGCAACTGCATTTCAGGACCATTTTAAATCAGAGCGAACGTGTGCATACTGTATGAACTTCATGTCCCTCCACGAATAGTTTAAATGAGCTTAATAAGTTTGGTTTATAACAGTCTTACATTCTAACACTAACCTTTTTCGGCCTGTGCTGTGATAGGATCAGTCAAACTACGTTGTGCATTTTTATAATTGTCAACAAAGCCCATGAAAAGACCAGTTGAAGCTCTGTCCCACACATCCTGCTGCTGGGACCAGTGGTTCCCAACCCTGTGGTCCAGAGCCCACTGGTGGATTGTGAAGGTATAACAAGGTATTTACAAAACTTGTAAAATTTTTGTGAAAATATGCTATCATAATTTCTAAATGAAAATACAAATTGTAAATGTTTCAAAATGAAGTTTCCTTTTCAAAAACCTTTTATTGAAAAAATCTAAAGGATTTTTTTTCTCATATTCAGGCTCATCACTGATAAATCAAAGAGTCATGGGGCAGATGGTGAAGCAACAAAACCTGTTTTCACTTCCGTCCTGAATGTATGACACGTTATTTGGCTACCAACGTTTTTTAGATTAGGGTTAGAGTTGGAAAAGGTTGGGAACCACTTAACAAGTGCAATAAATGTGTCGTAATCCACTGATGAAAGTAGTCCTCAATGGGTTGAGTAACATTTGCTAAGAACTGCAGTTTAATTTCTAAACATTGATGCTTGTAATCAGTTTTTAAAAGCTCAACTCTGAGTGGGCACAAACATAAAATTAAGAAATGGATGGTCATATTGTAGGTTTTGATCTTTTCATGGCATTTGTTGATAGTAAATAGATAAAATGACATTAGCATTGCTCTTGAAAACCAGGAGGTGGAAAATCATACCAAATTTATCATGAGACACCAGCTGTGTGGAAAACGTGTACATTTTTATCATGAAATGTATTCATGGTCAAAGCCCCAGTTTAGCACCAGTTGAATGAAAGCAATAATATTGTATCACACTAATAATAATAACTTTACAGTTATTCACTAAGGACTGATATATATTGAGGCCTCATCATTCACACCACTCCTCTCACTAAATGTAAAAGCCCCTTAATGCTCGTCAGCCCAGTGTAACTGAGCTGAGACCTGTCGCTAATGAACCACTATAATCAACATGGAAATGTAAACTTGACCAGTGGCACATGAACTGTTTATAACCTGCTTTTGTTTATGTTCTCTATCTAGAGTTATTAGTTGTAATTTAAGTGGTTGCTGTTGCAGCGCGTGTATTTATACTCCTCTAGCTGGTCCTTCTCTAAGGAGATTCTGATGTAAATGGACTTTTACTGTAGATGGCTTCATGTATAAAGAATAGAAGATGGTTCATTTACTTTTTTTGACAATAATTTATATGAATAAAAAGATGTAACGGATATTATGACATTCCATGAGTATAAACTTTGCCAACAGAGTAATTTCTAAAAGCACGATGAATATAAATACTGTAACACACTGGATGTTTACTGGATGTTTTCTCCATACTACTGTAAATGTTTAACCACTGAAATAAAAACAGATACTTCAATTTATCTTGTAGTGAAATGTTGATTTTAAACAGTTTATTCTAAAAAACTACTGTGTTTATGTTTGTATGTACAGTTTGTCGGTTTGCAGTTCTACAACAGTACATCTAACTTTTCAACAGCTGCTCGTAAACTGGGTCGTGGCCTCGTTTCAGTTCGTCCCCACATCAAAGAGCTAAAAGTATCTCATCAGTCTCAGAGAGATGAAATCACCCACATGTATCACAACATCTCCGTTGCTGCTGCGTCTCCATTTTGAGGCACAGACATCGGACATTAAGGTAATCATATGTACATGCTATCTACACACTGAGTGCTGAGTCAGCTGCGTCCGTTGACCTGACACTGGTCGGCCGGTATCATTGGCTCCTGCGACTCCTTCCTGTTCCTGTGCAGCTTCGGCACAATGGGAGGCGGCGGCTGACTCACAGCCAAGTGGCCGCTTCTGTCTGGCTGCAGATCAAAAGACAAAAAAAACAAAACTTGTTGGTGCACAGTTGCATCATATTCTTTTAAAGGACTAGACGTCACCATGGCAACTGTGAATATTTCTCATAAACACAACTTCAGATGGAAGATTTTCCCCCACCTGAACCAAGAAATGGGACAAATTTCTGCTGCGGCTCTCGTTCATGTCTCTACAAGTTGATTTTCTTACTGAATTAAAAGCAGCGGCTGTGTTGGAAGGAGACACACACACACACACCTCAAACACCCACACTATTATGTGGATGGTCCAAATGCTGGAAACTACAGCTTGTAAAAAAATGTTGGGAGGATTAAATTGGAATAATTATCATAGGCTACAAATGATTAATGGGATAGCTTCGGTGTTTATATCTGGAGGGAATATTCTGGATCTGATGGATTCCATTGTAACTTGTACTCATTTGTTACAAAGTCCAAGCCCCAACTATTTGTTTTTGTCTTTTATTTCTGCTCTAAAAAATGTGGTTATTAAAAATCAACTGCAAATGTCAGTTGCTAAGAAAGCTGCAGCTGTTAATGGGATAAAACATTCTCTCTTTTTTTACAAAATTGAGTTAAAAATCAACTGATCCAAATGTCAATTGGCTAAGAAAGTTATCATTATTAATTTCACAGACATGGAGAATCTCGTGTAAGCAAATGTGACTTCAGAGGAAAAACAACCTGTTGTAAGTGAAACATCCAGGTCTGATAATCGTCCAGGCAGGAGCAGGAGACCTGCAGAGGCTCCGTCAATTCACCTGAAACACACCACAGATCCTTTGAAACGACTGTGTCGATGTGACCCAACGCTACATTTAATAAATACAGCACGGACGTTCACCTATCAGCTCGAACTCCAGACGTCCACTCAGGACTGAGCGCTCCATGGCCCTGATGCTGTGTCGAGGTAAACGACCCTGTTAAACAAGACACAGAGGAGAGAGGTTTCATTTTGCTGCTGACACTTCAGTCTCCGGTTTCCCATACAAAATGTTGTGCACCTTCTATGTCATGTGTCAAGAGAACAAGTGCCGTGTTGTGACTGTGCTGATATTTTACCGCACCTCGTATCTTATGTTGTGCCTCTTATTGTCCACTGACAGCAGCAAGACGTCCTGAGGGAAGAGAACCATCAGTCTCTCCTGGAGCCCCTGAGAGTACACACAACACTGTTACTGAGCTGGATCAACTACTGTACACAAACACACACACTATTCACATCCACCACTACTGTAAAATATACCATGAAAGAACAGGACAAAACAGAAACAGCAGCAGTCGGATCATCTCTCAGATTCAATTATTTGGAATTGAAATCTGTGATAAGTGAGAGAGGGCAAACTTAGTTCACGAAGACCAAACACGTTATCCTGAGATACAAATATATTATCAGTGCCTTTTATCACCACAGAGCCTCTTTTTAAATGGTGTCCTAAGTTTCCTACCTTTAAATACATAAAGTTTTACGTGTTTAGATATTCCTATTTATTAAATTGAGTTCTTGTTGTATTTTACTCCACGACTTTGTAAAGCCTATGAATTACATGGTGCCATAATAATAAAATAAAAAAGTTTCTTGTTATGTCAGAGAAAACCATCACAGCGACTAAAATAAAACCTCAGTTTTAATAAATTTAGATTTAGATTTTTTTATTTCCATATTAATACGAGGAACCAGTACAGGTCGAGTTAAATAGATGAGATCATCACTGGGAGTGTGGAAACAAACACAACCTCATGTTTATCCACCTCAGAATTATCTAGACACAATCTCACTTTAGGAGGGGCCTTGTGGGAAATGTGGTTCTGAATTTAAGAAACTTTGACGAAAATAAAAAGTGACACCGCCTCTGGTTTCATATGGTTTGTATAGACGACCAGATAGAACGAGACTGTGAACATGCATTTATTACATTATTGAGTTCATAGGAGCAAATTTGTGCCTGTGGGAATGATGTCATTTATCTTAATTTGTGTTTTTGGGTCAGTGAAAGAGGGGCGTTAGAGAGTTAGCAGCTGCGTTGTTCTATCCCCTAAAAACAACATTTTTCACTCTGTGTACTTGAAGCATCTTAACCTCTGTAGAATAAACTCCTTGCTCTCATCTTAGTCATAATTACTTCTTTCACACACATGAATTAATTCCTCTGACAGCATGAATGTCTGATTTTGTGCTCACAATTTAATCCGTTAATCCTTTTTTTGACACCATGACACCTGCTGTGCTGCGTGCCCCCTGCACACAAACCTGTTTGTCATTTTAATAAAGCAAGCTTGTTTTGGTGACAAATAGCTGATCCTGTTTTTAACGGCATTAACAACCACTTCCTCCTGCTCTGTTTTTTTTCTCTCTCTTTTAAATAAATGTCGTATCTATGCTCCACAACTGAGACGTTTCATCATGTCAAAGTACTTAAGGCCTAAATCCACAGAGCAGATTGTTTCTGCAGCAGAGTGAGGAGGTACTGATTGACTGATTACCTGTCTCTGCGAGTTGATTATGTGGACGAGGGATATGAATCCTGGCTGACCCATGTGCTGTATGGGTGAACCCTCCCACTGCCATATTGGAGCTTGCAGTAAGTATTTAAGCAGCTCTTCTCTTTTCCAGCGAACATCGCATGGTAACTGGAGGAGGAATATGTGATAAGTTATTAACTGGAACTTAAGCAGACGGGTTTAGAGTCACAACCAGTGGGTTACCAGGTAGGAGAGAGCGCAGTGCGACGGGCTCATGGGCTGGGCCGTTGACTTGTATGTCCTGTCCTCTATCTGCTGCATCCACTTGTGCAGCTCTGCAGCACTGGCACAGACAAACACCTTGGAATCCACCATTGGACCTGGATGAAAGAGGGAACAAGATAAATCACGCTCTGTGCTTTATGCCGCGTTGAGCTGGACGTGGTGATTTCCACTGACTCACTGCTGATCTCAAACATGTGTGGCGACGTGTCAGGGTCCAGGGAGACGGGCTGGAAGGTGAGTCCAGAGAGGGGGAGGATGCCCTGTGAAGGAAGAAAGAAAAAAAACAAAAACAAAAGTCAGAGCTGTCACTGTACAAGATTTTCTCACCTTGTTAAGAGATTAACAGATTCACACAGCCAGGGTTTCATACAGTATGTCACAGATGTAAGAAACCAATCCTGTCACACCTGAAACCTCATCTGCACAGAGACGGAGAGTTAGCATCAGTACAACCACTAACACTGTGCCAGCCACTGCCAGTAACGAGCTAACCGACAACATAAAAAATAAATAAATAAAAGATGCTAACTATACTAACCATGAGTCTCTCTGTGGTTTCCCTTCTCTAACCATCTTGATGCTCTTTGCACATGGAGCCAACAGCCTGTGGCCAGGACTCGAGGTCTGATCTAGGTTTGTCAGGATGTACAAGTAAGATAAGCTTCAGGCCAGTTTTTAATGTCTAATCTCCACTATCCTTTTAGCTCTGCTTTAGTCTGCTAGGTCTCGGTGTAACAGTTTGTTTTCAGAGTTGAGTTGTTCTGCTTCCTGTTGCTTGCAGCTGGAAATGAAGTTAACAAGAGTATCACTGTGTAGAGATCAGATGAACTTCACCATTCGATCTGTTGTTAGAAAAAGAGACCAACAGCCGGACTTCTTCTTCTTCTTTTTAAAGATTTACTGTACATTTCTGACCATTGTCCTTTTACCTGATAGGTGAAGTCCTGTCGGGAGTGGTCCACAGCGAGGATCAGCAGGTGGAATGAGAACAACACCAGGAAGTGTTCACTGGTTTCCTGCAACAAGACAATCATGACGCAGCATCAACACCCGACTCAGAAACTCAGAAATACAGTTTGATCTGAGGTTTCATCATTCGTTAATATTTAGTACAAAGTCACAGTGATCAGTTTTTTCAACTTTACTTTTACAGTGTAGTTATAGAAATAAAACAGTATGAGAGAGCGAGTGATGTGGAATCAACTGGTTTTGGTTTAGTTTAGTTAGTTGAAGTTACTTTATTTGTAGCCAGAGGTAAATTTGGTTTGCATCAAGTCATCAGTGAAATAATTTGCACAAGGTAAACAAAAAATAAAAATATACATTAATATTGCTTCTGTGCAGTATTACTAGGACTCACAAAGGAAACAATAACCAACAAAATATAAAAAATATAATAATATTCTGTTACCTGTGTGTATTTGTTGTAGAGGGATGCCAGGGTGGAGTGGATCACCTCTCCATACATGTGGGCGGGTTGACCCTCCCAGCCTCTGATTGGCTGCTGGGAGTAGATCCTGTGGCACAGCTCATCCCTGCTCCTGCCCCACAGCACCACCTACAGACACACACACACACACACACACACACGCATGCATGCACACATACGCACACACACATCTGTCAGTCCCTATCATTTTGTTCTCATCATCTGATCATATGTTCATATTTTTACACATATAGCATCTTATATCAGTGTCCCCATCAGTATGACCATGCTTCACATTACCATGAGTCAGGCATTACACAGCAAACTTAAGTGTGACTCACAGTTGCAGTTGTTGTTGTTGTTTGACCAAAGTGTTGCACAACCCCAGGGATATGATACGTGCGCATGAAAACAGTGTCTCTCGGGGATCTGAGTTCTTCATATTTAAACAATTCAGAGTCTGAATTACTGTAAGTGGAAAACCACTGTGAAAAGACAGATGTATATGGCAGAGTTCCCTCCTCCTTAATTTCCTGTAAAATCTGAATCACACCAAACAGGGAATGCATCTCTTACTTTGGCATGGAAATGGAAATTCCCACAATGTGTGGGTGTGCAGCGTGTCTGGCCCAAACACAAATAACAGCACGGAGTGGAAACTGTTGATGTTCACGTGATGCATATCTCACCACACTCTGCGCCGTGTAAGTAAGTGTTAAACATGTTAGCCCAGTGTCAACTTCACTATGAAAATAGCACATCTGAAGTTTCCACTTGCCACTGCCCTGTGCCACACACAACCACACACAGACACACACACACTTGGTGACCTCTTGTTCCAAGTGTCGTACTGAAGGGTAGCGTGGTGGTGGTGGTGGTGGTGGTAGTGGTTGCTGCTCATCTCTGCTGCTCCTCCTCACTGACAGCTGAAGACGGGTTTCTGCCAGACTCCACACCCTGAATAAACAAACAAACATGCACGCACGCACAAGAAGCTCGTCAGTGGGCGCATTAGCTCAGAGGTTAGCTCTATGGTCTCACTGTTTCAGGGTTTTTGTAGTGTGACATTTTAATTTAGCTTATGTTGTTAGGGTGTGAAAACCATAACCTATTGCCTTCAAATGATGTTGTCACTATAACTGTGGAATGGATGTAAAGATGAATATAGCCTCCAGGGTGGTTTTTGAGTGGGCCGCTCCAACATCGCCATCTTGCCAGTACCTGACACCCTTAAACCTTGGTTTAATCCAAAAAAAATTGGTCAAAGCTTCAAATATCATGAAATACGAATTAACACAGGATACCTTTACTGTCTGTGTTTCTGTTGTTAAGTTAAATATCTTAATATGAAGTTGCAGTTTTATTACTTCCATGTTTGTGTCTGTGTGTCACTAGGTGTTTCCACCATTACCTTATATTGCCCTGCAACGTTGGCGATATATCACCTCTTTTGACAAAAGCAGAGACTCTGTCCAACTGTATATTACTACAGTCTCTGGTGACACAGCATATGATTCTCAATTTGTATGTTTGTTTCTACTTCAGTGAGCTTCAAAGAATTGAGGAAGTCACAGTTTCATTGACGTTTTCCTGACCCTCCAGCAGCAGCAGCAGCAGCAGCTCCACTTAATCTGCTTACAGTAGTTTCAGCAGCACCAGACCCACCTGCTGACCCTGCATCGCCGTGTTCCTTTGTCCATTACACACAGAAGCTTTGTCCCAGTTTAACAACTCATGCTAACTGTTTGCAGGGCGTTGACCAGGTGCTGTCGAGCCAAGTTTTTAATGAAGCACCATTAAAAGAGTCAGTGAGAGTAAGACCAAAAAAAGATTATTTTGATGATTATAATAAACCTGCCATTACTGAACAAAAGTCTCTGGCCTAGTAACTCTGTTAAATGTAAGGTGCTATGGAGAACCAGTCAACCAAACTAGAACTGGGGTTGTAAATGTTCTGGTTTGTGCCACTACTACTTTCAAGTCCCAAGAAAACTGGATATCAAAGAATTAAAGAACTGCAAATGGTGGCAACAGGTTCACATTTTAGTTGGCATGGTGCCATTGGTGCATAAATACCATAATTTCCTGTTGGTGCAAGTGCATAAAAATATTTTCTATAAATGGATAAGGATTTGCATGTAAATGTGTTTTTCAGCACATACGACTCTCCCTCCATGCTGTGAGTTATATGAGCAGCCTGAAGTTTAAGTACAGTAGTAATCAATAAACATCCACACATAAGGACCAGTAGCTACTGTTGTGATTAGCCGCTGCTAATCCCTCGGCCTGGGAGCCGGTGGAGATTTGTCCCGACCCGACTCTGCATTAAACCCCTCTCCACGCTGCATCCATTGTCTTATAATAATCTGCTAATCACATCAGTGCAGCATCACTGAGTTCCCAAGTTCGTGTTGACTAAATAGGAGCCAATTAGTTGCTCTGCCCTGTTGTTGTGCAGGGTGGTAATGAGTAAAATGAATCATATGGATGTGCTCTGTCAGTCTGCTGATGTTTTATCTCTTCTTCACCACAGAACCTGGAGGTTTTCTGCCTGATGTTACATCCTGTCACTGTGCAACAACAAGCATGTGGCCTGTACTGTACTGTATGTGCCGGTGCGAATGCTTTGCAACTCTGAAACAGGTCACACAGGAGGCAAGCTCTTTTTGGTGTTTTTTTTGTTGAAAATGCATTTTCAACTTCAAAAACATAATCCGTTAAATGCCAAAGAACACCACAGAGGTTGAAAGAGAAGCTGCTAAAAGGCTGGTGTGCTTTTCACTTCACACACAGACACCGCTTCCTCCTGCACAACGCTAAACCACAAACTAGACACTTTCTGAAGCGGTGATGAAAAGAACTCACGCAACAGGTAACTCTCGTATCTCCTTCTTATTTCCAATGCAATGTTTTGTTCCCCACCACTGCGCTGTCACAAGTGTGTAGATTTCCCACTAGTGCTTTTTCTATGTTAAAAAAAAAAAAAGTTATAGCTTTAAACTGTGGATGTGTGTGTTTGTGTCTTACCCTAAATGATCTCCAGAGAGTTCCAGGAGCTCAATCTCGTCCGGGCCCACCTCGTCCACTCCAGTATGCCTCTGGGTCACACTGCAGCATCCCATGTTGGACGAGGAGTCTTGTCCTTGTCTCAGCTTCTAGTCCACACACTGAGCACCATCTGCCCAGGCACACCATGTGTGTGCGTGTGACACACTAAAACCAAACAGATAACATAAAAACTGGGGGCTGGTTGGGTCCAAAAGAGGATATTGAGGGGAGGGAAAGAAGAGGAGGAGGAGGAGGAGGAGAGGGGGTTGCTGCTAATCTCTAGTTCCCCCTTTTTTGCCAGCACATGTCCAAAGAACCCAAGAAGAAAAGATGTTGAAGCTTTTTGAAGAGGAATTGGAGATAGAAGTTTTTGTCGAGCTGCAGCGTTGTAGTTGTTGTTCCTTCCTTCCTGTCGGTTGGCTGTCTGTCTGCACTGTGCTGAGCTGCTTCCTCAGTTTGGTCATTTACACTGTGAAGCCTCGCAGCACAGGGAAGCTGCTGATGCTTCAGCCTGACAACAAATTAAAAAAAAAAGAGAGACATTCAAGCTGGTAGAAAACAATATGACACCTTCTCATGTCGAAGCATCCTGTTGGGAAAGATGGGAGCGAGCCTGCCTGTGTTCACATGCACAGAGTCTGAACATGGGTAATTATGAGTTATGAAACACGGAGGTGAAGAGCTGCAGTCAAAACAACAAACCACAACTACTGCCGAGCTGGAGCCCGGTGTTCCCACTTTGCTGGTCAGAATCACAGTGAGATGGCGACAGGGTTTCTACACAGTCAAGTCTGTGAAGTGACGCAACTTGATGTAAGACAACTGATGGATTGTGTTTATTTTCCATCCAATACTTTGCATTTGATGTGAGGATGAAGTCCATGTGCTACATTATGGTAACAAAGTAAATAGGTTATTCATTGAGTCGTTTACAGTTTATAAGTTACAACTAAATAACTGTATCCACAGTGTTTTACAGGTTTTAGACAATCATGTAGGGCCACAGTAGTTGTTAATGGCTGTTTTATATGATGTAACTACCTAAATTAATCATGAATTGCAGTATTGACAAGTGTTTATAAAACATCTCTCAGCTACCATTAGTACATGAACTGCAGCATTAATGTTTATTAAAAAAGTTTGCAAATCATACTGACACTTCATAAATGATCTTACAAACCAATGACATCTCCTAAATAACTGATCTATAATTGATTTAAAACTTGCCTTATAAATGCTGGATCTATCATTACGTATGAAAACACATTAAACAGATCAGCTCATTAAATTACAGTTAAACTAACTGTATATAAATCACATATTTATTTAGCATCAATGTAGGAATAATTCTTTATAAATGATGAATTAACTATAATTATAATAACAATAATAATGCTTAACTTATTAATTAATTACTAATTAATATATTTGTTATAAACCATTCATAAAGCAGAAGTATTAATGAAACCAGGTGTCAGTTTTGAGATAAATAGATTCTTTATTGTCACGTTACCCTTTCTCAGGATTTCCCTGATAATGTCTAGACTCAAGCTCAGGTTGCAGCTGTTTGCACATCTTTCACACTTCCTCTTTTTCTTCATCCATTGAACTCTCTGTCTCCTCTCTGAGCTCTTCTCCACCAGGCTCCTCCCTCCCTCTTTCTCCATCATTCACAACCACTACAGGTTTGGCGTCAAGTGGAAACAACCTCGTCCCCTGCACCGATGAAGACAATGACATGACTATCTGAGTCTTTGACCGCTTCAGGCTGCTGGCGACCGTCGAGCGGTGATGTAAAGTGCACCCGTTGAGTTTGAGCTGCACCTGAGGCCTGTGGCTCTTAGTCCCAACGGTGTGCGAGCTGCGGTGTGAACGTGAAGGCTTCTGCGCTGAAGGTGAGTTCTGACGATGAGGTGAGGAGGTGTGGTGCGGGAGTCCAAACTTTGATGCAGCACTCTGTCCTCCGCTGCTGTCTGAGACATCATCGGAAGATGCTGAGGTCACGTTCTTGCCCTCGGCTCCTGACCTGCACCTCCTAGGTTCAGTCCTTTGGGTCTTTGAGGGGATTTCCTTGCAGACGACACTGTGTGTGTTGGTCTTGTTGCAGCTCGGCTCAGAACCAGAGGATAAAACTCCACTGTGCAGAAGAACAAACTCCCTCTGACTGCACAGAGGAAGGACCGTCTGCCTGAGACGACACTTGTTGAAGATCTCCAGGGTCAAATCTACACAAAAGCGAGACCAGATTAAAAATAAAAAATAAAAAAAACATGGGTGGTGTCACGCGTTGGCCTGTTACTGTGAACGTTTACTGCATAATGTAGCATAGAGGAAGGTTCAACATCTGGTAATGGGAACTGTGACGGTGCCGTGCAAACAAAGATGCAATGTGAATTGTTAGGATGTTTGGCATCAACAAAATATGAAAACATGAAACAACATAAAATTTGACATGTCTGTGAAATTTGTGAGAACATGAATGACTGAGTGGTTGTAATTTCTTCTGCTTTCTGGACCACTCATTTTATCAAAGAGTGAACAAGCTCAATTTACTTTGAAGGAACTTTCACATCTACAGTACATCTTCCCTAAATATTCATTGTGCAAGCAGAGAAAGTTCAAAAACTCTGTATTCTCACTTCTCAAAAAAGAAGAAAAGCTAATATTTTACTGTATAAAATACATTAAATATGGTGATGATACTCACCCAGCGTCTCCACCACAGTGCTGGGTATCACCTCCTTCAGGACCTCACAGTTTGTGTGGAGAGCCGGGTTACAGTTCATCTCCAGCAGCCACACCTGTGAGTACAGACACAAAGGATGTCACTAACGCACACATGTTGACCTCTGACCTCTGTTCAGATGTCACTCCGCCCACCTTAAAGTCTTCGTCCACCATGAAGTCGCAGCCGATCAGGTCAAAGAGGCCCAGGCGCCGGTCCAGCTTGGACTTAACCGCGAAGAAACACTGCGTCATGATCTGCTGCATCCGCCTCTGGAGACAGAAAAACCATTGTTCAGTATGTCAGCTCTATCAATATAACGGCAATATCAGCTACTTCCTGCAGCTGCCGTCTGCAGCTCTGTGTCTGAAAAAGCATGGTTGTTTTCCTCTAAAACAGAGAGAAGAAGGATTTCTCTTTACATGTCACCTTAATGCAGAAATCGTTGATGAGTTTGGCCACTTGGGGGCAGCAAAACAACCTGAGCAGAACCTTTAAGTTGTTCTCATTTACTTTGGTTCAATTATCAAATGGCAAAAGCATTTTTAAAAACAATAGGCTCAGCTCTTTGAAGAGTTAGTTTGTTGTTCACAATTTAAATGAATTTCTCATTAATTCAATTTGAATCGAGTCCAGTGTCGGACGGCCCTATACTGCATGTCATTCCCCCCATCTCCGCCTCCCATTTCCTGTCTCATCTCTACTGTCCTATCAATAAAGGCATAAAAATCCAAAAAATATACTTAAAAAAAAAAAAAAATTCAATTAATTCTAATTGAATTCTTTTGGGACGTGGGCAAAACAGTAAAGAACAATTCTCTACAAATCTGAAGAAAAATAATTTGTATATATGTCTCACTGATCAAAATAATCAGCTGATTCTCAGTGAAATTGTGCAAACTTTGTGCAAAATTCTATTTTTGAGTAAATCCAGGATGAAAGTGTGGTATTTTTTTTTTTAGTTTGAAAGTCACTCAACATAGCTCTTCTGTGAAGTAGGGGTGTTTCTGAAAGGCATAGACTACCAGGTCCTACATTACCCACAATGCAACTTGACGGCATCTATTAGCTATTAGACCCTCCCTGCCTGATGTTGTGCTGTTTCCTACAAGACACCTGTACTACACTTGAAGATTTACACAGAGCAGGACAAAGGGGAACAGATGTGGAAACAAATCTGTGGTTTTTCAAACGTCTGACACAGACTCGGCCGTTTCTGGTGCACCGTGGTCAATTCTGTCACTCTCAGCGTCTGAGGTTTCACTGCAACATGTCTGTTTTACCATTATTTGTGTAGAAACAACCACCAAACACCACATGTGATATTTCGCTGAGGCAACAGCATGATGTATCTTTAGACTACAGTGACATCACCCAAACTTGAAGCACAGGCTCAATTAGCAGCAAACGGCAGCAGCAGCTTCATTAAGAGGCTAATTGGTCCCAGAGAGTGACAACACGGCAGCAGCAGCAGGACTCACTGTGAAGGCGCCCAGCACCCAGTCCCTGGGCAGAGCCCTGGAAACATGAAACCTGTCGTTGACGTAGGTGTTGAACTTCTCCATGGACCACACCGTGTCCTCCTTCAGCTCTGGGTACAACGGGTTCTTCTTCTGCATGTACTGAAGATGGACAGCAGAGGGACCAGAGACACATGGAGCATCAGAGCATTGAGACACAGACAAGGCTTCCTTCATTCTTACCACTATCAGTTATTCTTGCTTTATTTACATGAATATTTTTCATTTTACATCAGTGTTTTCATGTGAAGCACTTGGTGTAGGTCATTACTTAGTTGTTGTTGTTCTGCATAAAAGCTGCCAATTTATCATTATCATTATATTAGTATTAATGTTATTTATGATTACTGTCATTCATTAGTAAGTTATAAGTTACAAATTATTTTGTCTGTTTTGAGTCTATGGAAAACACTATTTACAGTCAAATATTGGATGATATAATGTCAAATTGACATTATGACCCAGAAAATTATCAATTATGACTATGGTTTATTATCAAAACTGTGAAAGAATGAGTCATCAAAACAATAATGACATACTACTACTAACACTAATTCTAATACCCATACTAATCCCACTACTATTACTAGTACTATTACTATTACTACTACTACTAATAATAATAATAATGGTAACATACATACACAATTTTTTAATTTATAATATTATACAATAACAGAAATAAACAGGAACTTCACTGCAGGATTCTTACAGTAAAGGAAAGTTAAAATTGTCTCTGTCTGTTGGAGATTTAATGATATTACAGTTACAAAAATAAGGGACAGTTATATAATTCAGACTTATTTCAGTCAGTTATTGATAAGTCATGTGTTTGCACACGTACTACTGTAACAAACACATCACAGATGCTTTAAAGAAAGGCTCGACCTAATGTCACATTCCTCCGGATGTTTCCACTGTAGGGTCTCACCTGGTTGGTCAGATGTGCAGATAGGTTGTTGGATTTGGGGTCGTAGAGGTCACAAGTCAGTCGGACATAACCGTGGCGGAAGAAGACCATGAAGGGTGCAGTGCAGGCGATCAGCAGGTAGGAGCGGACGTCGAACTTCTTCCCCTTCAGGAGCAGCGGCCTCTTGATGTACCTGGGGACGAAGTCACAGTTTAGCTTTAAGGTGAGAGGATGAAAGGATTGCCATTGCTGCCCCAATTCTCTGGAATTCCCTCCCTCCAAATATCCGCAAATCAGACTCACTGCATTCATTTAAAGATCAGCTCAAAACCCACCTACAGTCCTGACATCCACTCCATCTCAACCTGTGTTATTTGTAGCTACTTGTTTCTTGTCTTTGTAAAGCACCTTTGAGTGCCTGAGAAAAGCACTACATAAATCTTATGAAGTATGAAGTATCATTATTATGAAGATGATTCTACTGTTTTTATGCATTTTTATAATTTGATTGTTTTAATTCTATGTGGAAGTTTCCTTCTTCTACCTCTACATTAAGGGATTCTTAAGGAGTCTCTTGTGCCTGTTTTCCAAACATGAACCTGATGATTGACACATTAGAGTAAGGTAACATTAACACACTGTTGGATGATGCGAGCCTGATGCCGGTACTGATGCGTCCTCCTCTTGGCCCGACCGTCCTCTAGCTGCTGCAGCTTCAGCCTGAAGGCGGTCAGCTCCTCTGAGCTCCTCAGCAGAAAGATCCCTCTGCCCTGGTTCAGACCTGTGGGTTTGCAGATCCACATCCGACCCTCACTGCTGCTCACACCTGCTCACACACAGACAGACCCAGACAGACAGGGTTAAAACTGTGTTGTTCTTGATCAACAGTTTGGACAAGTTACTGATTCCTGTTCTTTCTTTCTGTGAAATCAGTTTGTTTGCAGAATATCATACCTGCAAAAAAAACAAAACAAAAAAACAACATAATGCAGTTAGATGCATTAATTAGCATCATATAGTGTCATCTACGGAGGCACTGAACTTAGTTTTTCTCCATCAGTTTGGTTCATTTCTTGAAACAAAAATTATGTTCTCTAAACAACGTGGACAAACCTCCAAACAACTTGTCAATTTTATCAAATTGCAAATGTCTCAGTACATCTTTGCAAATGAGTACAGGTAGCCTACATTTAGCACAACTTCCAAGTGAATAGATGTTGTTGTTCTAAACTGATTGTTGATTTCTCAGTCTAATGGTTGCTCTCTCCAAAACATGTCAGCATCGTTGCATTGTAGATTAGTAGATTTTTGTTGTTCATCTATTTATTTTTCAATTTTACTTAATAATAAAGTCAGGCCTCCAATGACTTTTGAGCTGAAATAAAGGCTATAATAATATGAAGGAGCAGCATGTTTCAGCGAGCTGGAGAATAAAAGCTGCCTCAGTGATGCTGAAAGATGATGGATCAACAAGTTTTCCAGATAACGAGATTTTTTAGATATTATTTCTGTTTCTTCTTATTTTCCACAGATTGATCATGAAATCCAGACCACCTGTCTGAGTCTCTCCTGCTTACTCAGTGATAACTGTGTTTGTCGTGACGCTGTGGCTCATTTCATCGTCCGTCTGCAGCATTAACAAAAAACCTGTGTAAAACCATCACATGTATGTTGTTTGTCTCTGTTGCTGCAGCAGGTCAACATCTAGACCTGCTGGGCTTCTCTCCCAGCCCCGCCCTCTGCTGACTCATCGCTATGGAAACAGCATGCTTCCCTGGTGATTTTATCAGGGCCTTATGGGAGGTGGAGTGCATTATTTTCCAACCACTTGATTAAACAATCACCAAGGCGACTGTTGTCTTAACGCTGTCCTGCACAAACCGTACTACGTCCTTTCACTGTCTGATTTATCTCCTGGTTGAACAAACTCACATCCAGTCAAACCAGCGCTGTGTTGTTTCTGCATCAGGATGTGACTGTTGTTGTGATGTGTTCAGGGACTTTACCATCCTGCTGGGTGAAGAAGGCGTCTCTCTCCTCCTTCACGTCCATGCGGAAGGTGGTGGGAATGAACTCGTCCATTTTCAGACGCCTGTGAGGAGCAACACAACAAAGAAGAAGCACATATTAAACTTCACGTGTCAGCAAGAGTGTAAAGAATCATAAACAGGTGTTGCCAGATGTTTTAGCTGCTGCTGGTTTTGGTTCCTGAAGTGAAACCAACATGTTTTTAAATTTAAAAACTTGTTTCAGTTGTGTGATAGCAGGAAGTGCAATTTTTTTCTATGAAGGTATGTTGTTGTTCACTGTTAGCAACATTAGCATTGTGGTGCTGCAGAGACCCCACAGACTTCAGATCATGTTCTCTCTAGATGTAAAGAAACAAAGTCATGCAATCAGTAAAGTGAGGCAAAGTGCATTAAGCTTCCAGCAGAACGTGTGAGACGTGACTGACAGACAGCAAAACCATTGATGAACAGATGATGATGAGTGGACGTTCTGATCACCTCAGCCCTCGGCCGTGGTTCACTCTGCTGCTGACACGCTCGTACTCCCTCAGGCTGCTAATGAGGCCGATCTTGGTGGTGAGCACTGTGTTGTTGGGAATCTGGTATATAAGCTTTTCACCTGGAAAGAAGATGAGAGGATAAGATGAAGACAGGAGCAAAGCATCATCCAGACTCTGCGATATTGATGTAGGAGGGAGTGAATATAACCAAACACGTGATCCAGTCATCCAGATCCTGTGAACTGTCTCTCTACCTCCTCTGAAGTTGCAGTAGTTGGCTGTTGACTTGGTTTCACACCACTTGAGTTTAAAATCGTCTCTGTGCTTGTTGTGAATCCTCCTCCACCCTCTGCTCTCACAGTAAGCACTCACTCTGAGAAAGAAGGCACAAAATATTACCATTACTATTATTAGCTATGGAATAGAAAATAGGATTTGTAGTTGTTGTTGAAAATATTCCAAGTCCAACACTGTTTATTATAAGAGAGAAAAAGAGAGAAGGTTAAAAGTAAGAAATCATTGATTCCATTCTTGGATCAAGATTTATCTTTTTTTCCCCTGACTATTATTTAACAAATACATATTTTTGTATGTGTGTAGTGTATTGAGTATTTGTTTATTTATTAGTTTTCTTATATTATCCTTTCTTTTGAGTTGTTAATGGATATTGTTCCAGTCCAAAAGACAACCCTAACATCTGTTTTACATCTGCAAATTGAGATTAATATAATATATTTCACTGTGTTTTTAACTTTCTTTGTGAAAAAATAAAACATATAAAAACAAACAATATTACATTAATTTTGTATTGCACTTATACTTATTTACATTTCAGCCCCATTGGCTCCTCCAAAGAAGTAGAAAGGGCCCGGGCCCCGCGGCTCCTCTGTCCGCTGCACCTTGTCCTTGTGTGGGTAGAAGTGGGTAGACAAGCCCCTCGGGAAGGCCGCATGTCGCTCCACTGAGCACACACCTGTTCATTATTATTATTGCAAACACAGAAAACATGTATGTGAACAGTCGTCATGCACATGATGTGCTGTAATGAAGCATCACACACACACACCTGACCCTGGAGCTCGTCTCGCCTGTGTCTCCTTCCTCTGGACCTGCTCCTCAATACCTTCTGACATCACTTCCTGGCTGCCTCCATGGTCGAGTGTAGACACCAACACCTCCTGCCTCAGGTGATCAGTGGGCTGATTCTCCTCGCAGGAACTCTCTGCTTCCTGCTTCTCTGTTCTCTCCTCTAGTTTCGCCCCCCGCCCGGTGTCCTCTCCTTGGCCCCCCCTGCAGGACACCGCCCGGGGCTCAGATGACATGACCTCTGTCAGGTGGACCCTTGTCAGTGTGTAGAGACCCTGTGAACAGAACTTGACATGAGATCTGTTTTTATTAACCATGATACTCTTGTAGTTCTGGTTTTGATCCAACTCTGCTTTAAGCTCGCGTAGCAAAAATTAGCATGCTAACAAACTTAAATCTCGAATCATGTTTCATGATTCATATTTAGTGATTTAGTGAGGATCAAGAGGAAACATCAGAGACATGTTTAAGCCTCAGACCCCAACTCAGATGAGACCATCTGTTGAGACCTGAACTGTAAGGTGCACAATTAAATAGATTAAACGAAAACAACAGAGTAACTACATCAGAGCAGTACTATTGTTATGATGTAGTTGGCATATGTTCAGAAAAGGTAGCATTTTGCATATTTAGACTACATAATGGTTAATATAGTTAACATAATCTCAGAACAGATGGTGTAGTAAGTATCTTTACAGAGCAATTGCCACAGTTAGCTTTGTTTTTTTTTAATGATGTGTTATCGTCACCTTTTCAGAACCGTTAGTGTAGTTAGCATATTTTAAGTCTTCATAAAATGGTAAGCACAGTTACCATATTTTATGTGTTCTTTTGTATGTTGCCTGTCTGCTTACTGGCAGTAGCTGACACTGTTAGCAGTTGTGCTGCTGCCAAGACTGATGCTGACAGGAATACAGGCGTATTTAGCCCCGCCCTCTGTCCCCACAGGTGGACAGGATTGGTCCCTTATGTCTGTGAAGTAAGCTGTGTGAATCTGTGTGTCACTGTTCGCTGCAGGTCAACGGTAGCTCAAAGCGTTCCTGCCAGATGACACTACACAATTTTCATTTTGACTCATTGACATTAGTGGTAAGTTTTACAATAACAACAAAATCTAAAAAGATTACATTAATTTTCCACTTCTCCCAGTGCAACCAAATGACCCCATGACCTTTCCACTAACTGCCACCATCGGAGCAGGCCCTACAAGTACATTTCTGTATAGGTCGAGTACGATATATAACATTTGGTATTCAATTTTTAAAGTGTGGTGTTTTGTATAGAGTCAGGAGCTGGGCTCTGACCTCACTGTAGGTTAGCTACATTATGAATGAAAGGGTTTTACCTGTAACTCCAGTGTGACACACATGAGCAGCCAGACTCCACAGGCTCAGTCCATCCTCTCTCTGCCATGTGCGCTCACCCGTCGTATGACTGCAGGACTCAGACCGACAGCTGACAGAGGGACCGGCCCGGACTCAGGCTGAAATCACATGGCCTGTCTACAGCTCAGCCACAGTCTGAGCAAACCCACCAGACCAAAGTAAACAATCACCGGTTACCCAGGTAATAGGGCGCTTAGCAACAGTTGCCTCTTGTGGACTGAATCTTACAACAACAGCAGCTCAAGACCAAACTAACTGCTCAAGATTATGTATCCCTCACCCACCCCACCTCTAAGTTTAGCTTCATTCAATATTAACGGCCTGTAGGCCTCTGTTGTGTGAACCCTATGGTAACGTGAGAGCAGAGTGTCAATCAAAATGGATTGGCCAGTTTTCCAGGGTATTATCTCCTCACACAAAAGGTAAAATAATATTTTCTGCAATTTGTTTTGCAAATAAGTGGAAAAAAGTGCAGGGTACAAATTTAAGTGTAGCACATTGCAAACTGGCCCTTTGCTTTGCTCCTATAAACTCTCAAGCCATAACCGTTATCTAAACTAGAAAAGTCTTCTGTTCTTCTGATTCTGTTAGAAAAGTGCAGTAGCCTAATATGATTCATTACAACCAGTAGCTACTTCCATTATAAAACTTTTAATTGCAAAATAATTTTAACAAACTTTTCACTCTTGGCATCATTATCTTTATGGCAGACATTACTATTAATCATATTGTCTACTGCCAAATCCAGTAGCAAGTGTGCAGTTGAGCAACGTAGTGTTTGTCTGCGCGGTGGTAAATCCACTAATCACCTTCTGTCTCAGTGATGTGACTCAGGAGGGAAACACCCAGGCACAGCCACAGTGGGCAATTACCCATAATCTCCCCTCTTCCTCCCACCAGCCTCATAATTGGGGTGGGTGCATTGGGGCAACCATATAATTACACATACAGTCAGGGTACAGTGCATGATCATGGCATGCTGGGAGGTTTGTACACTGCAGGAAATGCAGAACAGTCCCCAAAATGCAAAGGTTTATGGGTAGAAGAGGACACTGATAATGAGCTGAGCTGTAACTGATTCTTAGGAACACAGGTTACCAAAGTATGTCCTATAAACAAGCAACGTGTGGGTCATTGGGTCAGCATCTTTTCTGAATGACGGAAAAAAATTAACAAAAGCTCACATATGTACAAGACTATCTTTTTTCATTTATTTTGAGCAAACAACAATTGACTGCAAAATGAAAAACCATCTCCTGATATAAAAGTAAAAAAATAAATAGAATAGAAATAACAAATGCATTTTGGTTCTTAACATTCATTCTGTTCATACAGAGGGATCTAAAAAAAAATTTAATCCATATTTTTTTAATATAATTTGCTTTAAATGTTTTTTGTGTTTTTCTTAAATATTTAGAATAAAAATATGAAAAATTAAAATGAACTGGTTGATTGCAGAAACAGCTGTTTGCCTCCGGTGCACCTTATCCTTCACCCCCGGTCAAATGATGTCACTAGGTCTTTATTGCTTTATTGATTCTTATCATTGTTGCAGACGCAACTTTGACAAGTATAGATGGACAGGCAACAGCTACATTAATCATCCGTTAATTATTCTTTATTTTGAAAACTGATGATTTTCTCCTTTTCTGTGCCCGACTTCCCGTCTATACAACCTGGTGTATCCAGCTTGACAGAGGATGAATTGTTGAATGTCTTTTAAAGACACCATCAGAACCTGCCTCTGCTCAAACATTGCTGTTTCAAAGGCACTTTGAATCTATGGGGGTTTAGGGGTTAGCAATTGTTTTAGTTATTATAATCATTTATTTTTACGGGTAGATATGTGATCCATTGGCAGCGTGCGCATGCGAGAGAAAGTGGGGAGACTAATCTTCCTGAGGTCTAAGTAGTCTTTGTCCGGTCAAACTTTTGTTGTTTCTGTTTTTCCTGAAACCAAAGTGTTCCTCAATGACTTAAATTAAATAAAAAATTCTTCCAACAATTTAGCCATCACTCTTCTTTTGTTTGTTTTTGTTTCTAACTGTTTCTTCTTCATGACGGTTCATCACAGCCTGTTAATTCATTACACTGAACCCCCTGATTGAAGGAGGAAGACTTTTTTTCAGTTTTTCATTTCACTCACTCAGACGTATTCGTCGTGTGACTGCGTGCATAAATGTCCCCTGACTGTTGCTGGGGAGTGGAAAATACATATACCGTTACACCCCTAGAACACAGGTTACCAAAGTATGTCCTATAAACAAGCAACGTGTGGGTCATTGGGTCAGCATCTTTTCTGAATGACGCAAGGCTGAACTTCTCACTGTAATGTCTTGTTTACCAAAAACAAACAAACAAAAAACACTTACCGGCTGCAAATTGAACAAAGTTTGGTGGGAGAATGTAAACTACAGTAAAACAAACAAAAAAGGAATCACATCACTGCAGTTTTGGTGTCTTAACATTGCCTTCTTGTGGGATATGAAAAATCTTTTAATTATTTGTAAGAAAAAGCTCAAAACCTATTTTTATGATCTTGCAGCTGATAATGAATAATTGATTGATTATTTTACTGGTTGATTTAATTTCTCCTGACCTTATCCCTTCCCCCATGATGTCACTATTTTATTGCATTTATTGATTCTTATCATTGTTCGCTTTCATTTTCTTTTGGTGTCTAATGATAGTCACTCCCATTTTAGCATCTCTATATTCTTAATATTTGTTAATATGTTTCTCTTTCTGTACTTTATATGTGTGTTGGTGTGTGTGAGGATGAATTGTTGAATGTCTTTTTACTATAACTTTCGAATTGTATCCAAACATTGCTGTTTGCAAAGTAAAGCACTTTGAACTCTATGGGGGTTAGGGGTTATTATTATTGTTTTAGTTATTATAATCATTTTCATTTCAATTGGATCCCCATTGGCAGCTGCACAGCAGCCACTAATCTTCCTGAGGTCTAAGTAGTAATGGTGAAATTGTTGTTGTTTCTGTATTTTCCTGCAAATGAAGGCCTTTCCTCAATGATTTCTCAAGATTAAATAAAAAATTATTACAATTTAGTAACAAAACGGAATTGATATGGAATATGTATAAAGACATAGGTCACATCACTCATCACAGCTTGTTAATTCATGGTAACACACTGAAACTACTGAACTACTGAAGGAGGAAGCAACAGTTTTGTCAGTTCAGTCATTTACACACATGCGCACGGCTATAAATGTCCCACTTACTGTTGCTGGGTGAGTGTAAAATGGCAGCGATAAGAGCTACCCCCCTCCTGTTTTTGTGCAGGGCGGGGTGGGGGGGCTCCATGCTCCTGTTTAACAGAGCTTTGTGTGAAGCCGGTGTCGGCCACGCCTTGATAAAAAGCCTCCATTTGATAGACACACTGTGCAAAGTGCTGCGTAGGTGGACAAAGAGAACAGGCTTGTTTTACAGCCCTGTCGACCTCATGGTTCACCATCTGCCAAGTGTGTGTTTCTGTGGGCATGTGTGTGTTTGCTTATGAAAACACATGTATTTTGTGTGTGTGTGTGTGTGTCTATGGTCCCTTTCTTGTGCTACATATTGGATGATTAAGATGTTCATTAATAACTTTCCTATTTTGATTTGAGTTCCATTTATCAGATTCTGTTTTTTAACCTTTCCTCTCATTTTCTTTATGTTAATAGTTATGCTTCAGTTCCTACAGGTTTGTTTGTACCAATTTACTCTAAACAAACCACCTAGACAAGCCCAGAAAATACAACAGATCCCACATCAGACAACAGAAATCAAAGGGTTTTCCATAGGAGTGGAACTTGGAGTTTTCACAAACACATGAATGTGTTTAATCAGGGAAACAAAACATATTCATCATTATCCACAATGTATGTGTGTGTGTGTGTGTACCTGTGTGTCTGAGTCTTGGGGCGGTGACACCATAAGGTGTGTGTGTCTTTGGAGTCTCGCCCATTCCCATGTCATCTTAACTGCCGTCTGTACCAGGAAGTGCTCAGCAATTACAGGGATGCCGCCTGCAGCAATGGTGTCCCTACACAACCCATTATTTGGAGGGATTCTCCTTGTCAAGGTGTTATAGTGGAGGGAATGGAGTTAAGTTACAATGTAAAGAACGGTCTCTCTCTCTCTCTTCTTCCTGCTATTCATGATTTCCTTATAGAGTTACACCGGTATAGCAGAGGGGGGTTGCTGAGGTGGGCATGACTCCATGTTCCCAGGGTCTGTACGAACTGATTCCAACTGAGATTCAAAGACATCAAATTTCACTATGTCTGAATTTAACTTGGGATAATCTACATGCAACATACAGATTTCTATCTTACAGTGAACACAATTAATTTAGTAAAAAAGATTTTAGTAAAACCTAATATAAGTTAATCAAGGTTTAAAAGTAAACCAATGCCTGTTGCACCAAATTCATTCAGTCATTGTAGGATGCCTCTGCTTTCTGGATGTGATGCATGCAGGTGGCAGCCTCCCGGAATAATCTCAATCGGGATGTTGGTTACACCCTCTAGTGCTATGAAAAGGAATGTATTTGATTCCTAAGTGGAAAATGACTCACTAATAACATGGCAATACAGAGCTAGTAAAAGAGGAGTGAAAGCTGAGATACTCCAGCAGAGCCTTGCAATGCGCCAACTGAAGAGGAGTATGGAGTTTGCAGTGAGAGCTGGGGCCTCTTCACTGGTCCGTACTTCAGAGGCCCGTCAAGTCACTAGAATACATCCTTCATGGAGGCTGAATATTTAGGTCTCAGTTGATGGGACTTTGGCAATAGGGTTACTATATAGCTTTACCCCAATTTAAAAGGAATTAAAAATTGGTAAATTTATTTCAGTTCTGACTGAATTTATTGGTCAATTTATATCATTTTATCAGTTTTCAATCAAAACTGATAAAGTCCATAAACAAGAAAAATACAGTATTTAATCACTTTGAAAATTTACCAAAACACAGCAACTTTTCTAGAAAGCTAAAATAAAATCAGGTGGTTCTTGTGTTTTTCCTCTGCATTTTAACCAAATCAGCTAATGCTAAAGTTGCTCTTGGATATCTATTGTTGTAGGCTATATTGTTAAGATCACTTGGGTTAATTACGACCTTATCGATTAACTGAATACAACAATGGTCTTGAAAATGGCCGCGGTCTTGACTGAGTCTCGACCCCCTCAAAGTCTTGGTCTTGGTCTTGGTCTCTGGTCTTGGTCTTGGCTCGGGTTAGGTGTTAGGTGGTCTTGACTACAACACTGTCAGGTCGGTTGGCTTAGGCTACTAGCAGCAGTGTAACCTTGAAGCCATACAGTTATAGCTAAATAAGCTAGTGTAGCTGCTAGCAGTTGCTAATTAGTGGACTAGTCGTTGTTTTCAATGTAGCCATGGTGACCACAAAATAAACTAGAGTAGCTGCTACTGTAGCAGTTGGTAATTTGCAGACTAGATTTCCGTTGTTTTGAGTGAGGCCATGGCAACTGCATTATTGCCACAGTTGTGCACAAGCTGCTTTGGATGTGAACACAGCACCACCATTGTTTTGCTACAAACATATATCACCTTTTTAGTTTTGAGAAGTGCTGAAAGTTTCATTGTTTAGCGAGCAACCTCTGGCAGGAAATGCAAAAATAACAGGCTTCAGTGATGAGGACAGAAGGTTTGCCTGCAGGATACAAAACAGACAAGAGGAAACTTAAAGAAAAGCACAAAATACAAACAGCAGAGGTGAACTTGTATCAGACATTTTCTTGGCAGGTCGTCTATAACCAAGGTAGGGTAAGATAAGGTAAGTTTTTTTATCCTGCAGGGGCAGCTCATCTTTGGCTCTAGGCCAAGCCATGAAACACAACGTCACAATCCACATCTGTTTAAATCACACACACAAACCTATACCCGAAATTACGACATTGTAACTCAATAACTTCCTTTAAATTTGAATCTCTTTTTAAAATGCATTACTTTGTCTGAGCCTTTGGCAATGTTTTATTTTTTATTATTGTATCCCTGATTATAGTTATACAGTAGCTATAATTCATTTTCTCTCCCCATTTACACTCAGATCTCTTTATATAATGTTGACATATATGTTTTTATGCTGCTCTGCTCTTTCACTTTGGATCTTTGACCTTTTCTTTTATCTAGATAACTTTTTCTCTAAAGCACTGTAATGTTATACAGAAAAGCGCAATGTAAATAGAAGTTATCCTTATTATTACTTTATACAAAACACACTGATAAAACGAGGTATTGACATAAAACATCAAAACCACAGTGGTTTGAACCCAGACACACCATGCTACAGTCCTACTGTAATTAATTAATACCTTGACAGATGAAGTGAATGAGTGACTGCCAACTCCACACAGGTGTGTATGCGCTGTGATCTTTTATTTCTTTGTCTTCTAGCCACAGTCTTCTGTTCAGACACCGAACCGACAGTGGTTGAGTCATTGTTATGCTGCATTTAATGCCCTTTATGAAAAAAACAGAAAAGGACCAGACACAAAAGATGGAGGTATGAAAAGCAGTTGATAATACACTTGATGTAAAACACAACTTTTTCAATCGAGTCCACATAAAACCACATCTGGACATTTGTCCTGGAAGAATGAGGACAGAGGGTGGAGAGGCGAACATGCGCTGCTCAGAAGAGGAGGACTACTCAAATAGACTGTAGGTAGAAAGATGGATGGAGAGATGGATGGGAGATTGATAGATGGGTGGATAAATCAAATAGAAGGATGGACTGCAGTGGCGGGAGGAGAGTGCGATACAGCACATGGATTGGAGAGGTGCTTGGAGATATTACTGTTTGTCCTTGACCTGACACTGACCTCAGAGTCGGTCATTTACCTTCAGGATGGGACGTGTTTTCCCACACACACTCGGCTTCGACCAACTCTTACAGGAGTTTCCTCCATGTGCTGAGTGTGTGACAGCTTGTCACTTTTAATGCACGTCAGCACAGGTATGTCACAGTCATGTGGCTCAGTTGGGCTGGTTTTCCACCCCGGTGACAAACCCAGGCAAAGTGAACGCAGCGTCCTCGTCAGGACTCAGCAAGAATCTGGTCTGACTGCACCAAGCATGCACAGACCAGCGCAGGAATCCTCCACCGGCTCTCTGCCAGTCAGGAATGCGATTCAGCCGCCTGACGTCACGAGGTGGGAGGTGGGGGTGGGGGATAACTAATTACAGTTACCTCCTGTTACAGGGAGACGTTGTTTGAAGTGGTTATTTTATCATTTTACTGACTCATATTTTAACTTCAGTGTCTTCATTTGCTGCAACTTAAAACCATGTGAGAACCAACTGAGGTCAATGACTCATTTATGAAAGATGAAAAATATTCAGTATTTCAAAATGAGGACATTTCGGAATATGTTTTTTTAATAAAACAATATTTTCCATGGTGTTCAAGTAGTGTAATCCACATTGTGAATGGAAAGTTAACAGTAAATGCTGTTAAATTATAACAAGCTGTTATTAATGTTAAATACTGGAAGGAGTGTGAATCAATATTTTCCTATATTTTATTTAAATAGTTTGGTGCATTTAGCAAAATTCTGATCCTTGAATCTAAGTCTAGATTTAAAAAAAAAAAAAAAACTTGGACATTGTGTACAGAAATAGAACATAGTGATTTCCAAAACCTTCAATATACATTTATACATATTTAATCAAAATATTAAATGTTAAAACTGAGAAATGTTGTTTTTTTCTTTTTAGAAAATATTTTACCCACTGGACCTCTTCAAAAAGGTTTGGGACAGGAAAACAAAAGACTGGAAAAATAGCGAAATGCTAAAAGATAACACTTGGTGGAACATTTCATAATTAATCAGGTTAATTGGCAACAGGTTAGTTACATGATTTGGGCGTCACAGCTTTTTAGGAAACAAGCTTGTTACTAAACTATAATGTTTAGACCTGATGAATCTTTTCCAGTGGTGGTTCTGCTATTTAGCAACAGGAGCCTGCAATGATTCAGCATTTTATTGTTTAATTGTGTGACAAATGTGTTTAGCATAAAAGGCTCATGAGACATGAACACAAACAATACATTATCTAAAAATGAAATAAAAAGAGTTCTCAGCAAACTCACTTTCTTCATATTTTTACTCTTTATTTTATTTATTTATTTTTTTTACTGTTATTTGGCACAATTTCAATACGATTCACTAGGTTCATGATTTTGAAAGTGTTATATTAAGCTGGTTAAATGTATATTTAAACTATATTTACCAGTGTTTATGTTTGCCCACTTTCTCCATAGAAATAACATAATAATTCAGGTTTGTGACTCTATCTCGGCTCATTTCTTGAGTCCTGATGGGAGTCACCACCCCACCCCCCAGGGTGGGAGATCACTCAGGCCTTGGGCTCTTTATGTTAAACGACTAAATGGTTTTTTGTGTTTGTGTTCCAACTGATAAAATCAGAGCTGCGTTTAACCAGTCAACTGAAGCCATGAGCTTACAGGCCTAATTAAACACCATGGTCTGACTGTTGGCTCTGAGTGGAGACACAGACAGCGACCAGTGCAGAGCAGCCTCAAAACAGACTAAACCAGCTGCAGCCTCTGTAAGATCTGCTGTAAGTCGCCCGGTGAAAATGCACCTTGTGCTTCTCAGTTTGTGGAACGAGCCCATAGTTACTCTGCACAATGAGGGCTTAGCTGATGGAGGAGGAGGGGTGGGGGCTCATGGGTAAATTGAGGCATTTAAAAAGAAGCTCTGTTCAGCGGTAACCTGATCCACACCTGACGGGGGCTCGGCATTCCGGTCCGGCCGGCCGAGGGAAGAGTTCACAATGACCAGAAGAGCTGCTACAAAGAGCCAGTAGCACAGGAGACATTTCACATTTTATCCAACTTTATTTCATCTTTTTGTTGACATCACATCACATCAAAACCTTACATCAGGATAATGTACAGAAAGTCAGAGTTGATGAAGTTTGAACACAGCACATTGTTCTGCTGTAGCTGGGGAGAAGCTGGGAGTTTAGATCTCTAAACAGACACAAGTATTTTCTATAATGCATTTTTTTACATTAACATTCCTGCTGTAGAGTTTGCCAGTAAAGCCTGTTTTAAGTGGAGCCGTCATAATGGCGCCGGTGGCCTGCTGCTCAGCGGAGAAACTCTGATTCATGTCACGTGGAAGAAACCACAACAAGTCAATCAATCTTCCAGTGCAAGGATCATAGTTCCATAGTCATCGTCATTCAGCCCCCCCGCGCCCCCTTCCACAAACACTCATCTGCCACAGCTATGAATATGTTGATGTGCTGCCCTTTGTCAAACCCTGCAGGTGAGACGCACCAGAGCGAGAAAGGAGGAGGAGTTAAGAGAGCAGAAGGTAATGCCATTCAATGGACGGCATTACCAGACAGTATTAGACACCAATAAATACATCTAACCATGTCTGGTAAGACGCCTATCAACAGGCTGAGAGACGAGCTCTGAGCTTTAACCTGTGCAGAGAGAAAGAGGAAACCGCGGCCATGACACTTTGTACACGCTACACTCATCCATTCATTCATGCATAGAGGGAGAGTGAAAAGCTGAGAGTAAACAGACGGCAGAGGGAACTCTTTCTACGTTACTGCGTTAACACACAGATATGTGATGGCAGAACAAGGGAGGGATATAACTGCAGAAAAGGCTGTTCTGTGTTTCTGCTGGGTGGGCAAATAAAGGTGTGGCTCCATCTTTGTGGGGTAATTCACCCTCCTTAAACAAACATTAAGGTCTCTGCTTGCCCCACGTCTATTATTTGTCTTTGTCTCCGATGTCTGAGCCTCATTAAAGTCACATTTCTGATGGAAACGGCTCATATGATTCATCTTGGTGCTTGAAATCAGTGCCTGAAGCTTTAAGGTATTATTTTCTTCATCTCTTTTTTTTTTTTAAAGCTCTCTCAGGTGAGCTCATGTGTCAGTTTCAGGATGTGCCACGCAGGTAAGGAGGCTAGTTGGACCAATCGCTGCCACACAACACAAAGAGCAACACTGTTCAGGGGGAGGGAACAAGGAAATGAGGCCCTGCAGGACCGGTGGAACCATCAACCGACTGCTATTCTTTAACCTGGGTGCGGTGGGGTTGCCATAAAAGTAAAAAAAAAAAAGGGACACGGACAGGGAAGTAAAAAAAACGACACATAAAAGCTGACCTTTACTGCATCAAAGATCTTTCTGAGAGGCTCTGAAAATGAAAGACTCTAAATGTTTGTGCACTTTTATTCAAACTAACACCCTGTCTGTCAACGCTGTGTATCATCTACGTCGCTTCTCCTCCTTAAGCTGTGACTGATCCACATGCAACGCAGCCCGGGGCGTCTACGGAGAAAAGTATATAGTAAACACAAGACAGTTAACCCTTTCCTTGAGAGAAGGAGGTGAGACACCCTGACGGATACATTTTCTAGATCACGCTTCAGACCGGAGACCAGAGAGTCGCCCAGGAAACATCGTTACCAGACAGTGTTAGAACAACAGTTGTACAATCCAGCACTGTCAGGTAAGATGGATCCTAGGTGCCATTTCTGTCCATATACTCAGAAGCTAAAGCCGCTGCCGCTAACTCTGCTGCTACGAGTGGTTTGTGCGGTCGCAGGCTGCAGATGACGATCATCATCATTACCAGGCAGTATTAGAGAGAGTGATGATATCCAATGCTGCCTCGTAAGATGGAGACAATCACCCAGACGTGAGATGTGACCACTAACGTCTTTACTATAGTGGAACATGGTGTGATATAAGTGACCGTTATTAAAGGTTAATGGGTGAATCATTCTGGGTGTGAGTGGAGCAGCAAAGGTTAAATACTTTTGTCTGAAAGAACAAAGGAACTTCCGATTTACACGTTTTTGGAAAGAAAATATTCAACCTCTCCTTCCTGCTAATTTATATTATAAGACCTGTTTATGGTGGCAAACTGAGGTGTAGATAAGGTAGGTATTGTAGATAGGGAGGTCCATATTCGAGACCACCTCTGGTTGTGTTTGGGGATTTTAGCTTAAAACTTGCTGTCACAGAAGACCGGGCCACAGTAGTTGTTAATGATTGCCCAAACCTGTTCCAACTAGTCTAAATCTATGGCACGAAGGTTGGGAGGGCTGCTGCTTTTTCACACACAAGACACGGTGGTTGCTGATTTCAAACGCTCACATGTTTAAAAAAAAAAAAAGGGTCAGCCTCAGGGAGCTTTTTTAAAAAAAAAATCCCATACCATCCTGTATGCCGGCAGATGGGCAACTGAGTGTTTTCTTTGTGTGAATATATAAATATATGTTGCACCATCCAGCTTCTGGCTCTAAAGACGTAGTGCTGTCAGGTGTGTTTCAACAGATGTTTTTCCACAGAAAAAGCTAAGTTTTTCTTTTTCTGTTTTCAGTTGGTGGACCTCTGGGGCTCTCGTTGTCTTTTTGTTTGCTGAGTGATGAAAGGCTGAAGGAATGCTGCTCAGCCTGACCTGATCCTGACGGTGCGTGTGTGTGTGCACACAGAAGGTCACTGAAACAAGCCCTCCTTTACTGAATAACGTGGATCATTCACAGGTACACCGCGTGAAATCCTCACACCCCCGTCCTTATGTTTCAGCCTATATTATTCTTCTCTAATTCAGATGTTAAAGGAGTACTGGCCATCCACTGATCACTAAAGAGCCATAACAATGTACATGACGCTGTGTAATTGGTCAAATTAGATAAACGTAAGTCATAAGTGGAGAGTTCCCCTGTTCTTTCAGCAAAGACTTGATTCTCCTCTTGTTAAATTTTTTTCCTCCAAACAGAAACCCAAATGAATAGGTGAGACGTTAATGTGTTTGGTAAGAAAGAACAGGTTTCAGTCGTCCTGCAAGCAATGCAAAAGTAGAGCACAAGAGATGAGGGGGAGGGAGGAGAGAGAAAGAAAGAGAGAGTAAGGGAGGGAAAAGTTCAGGTGGAGAAGGAAAATGGAGAATGCACCTGTAACCTTACCGTCATGAAAGGTACCCCAAGGAAAGAATGCAACAAAAAACCCAAAAGTAAAGTGAGTATATTTTAGAGGGAGGGGGCTGAAAAAGAAAAAGAGAAAAAAAAGCTCTTGAGTTTCCAGCCCGCTGCCTGAGAACGCTCCGTCTTCCTCCCGGTCAGTCAGGCCCCCATGAAATGAGAAAGCCAAGCAGACCCGCTCTCCCAGACTCTATTTAGTTAATCATCAGCATTATAAACCAGTGCTGTGGGCCCTCTGAGGAAGACAAGAGGGAGAGAGAGAAGAAAGAGTGAAACAAGATTAGCCCTGGTGGAAACAACAGTACCTGATCAAAAGGAGCAGCCTGTCCTGTTCCCCAATGCCTAACCGACCCCCGTGTCCAGCAAACTTCCCCTCAACTGTCCAAAATGCTTCCTCTTCTTCTTTAGCTGCTGCACAGCACGGGTTTCTCCCATTGTCGTACATCGGTCTGTGTGTGCGCGATGGGAATCGAACCGCTTGCGGCTGCTACACGCTCTCGTAGTGAAGGCGTGATCAGGTAACTCTGCCCTCTGTGCTGGAATGCGACTCCGCTGTGAAGTGCACAACCCGATAGGTAAACCGGCCTGGCCCTTAATCAATAGTCGCCGTCTTTGTGAGGAAACAATGGCGGCCCGGGAGGGGAGGAGGGAAGAGGGGGGAACCCAAAACCTTATTTAACTCCCGAGGTTATCGCAGCGCCACCTAACTGGGCCTTCGCTCTGACACTGCTGCTTAACGTTTCTTCCTCTTCTAAATATATTCTGTCCTTATGATTTACATAGGTCACAGTAGAGCTGGTGGCTCCTCCCCCTTGGCTTTGAATATTTTAGACTAAAATATTCAATAGATTTGATCATCAAGGGGGATTTCCACTTTTCCTTTCCTGCTCAAATAATAATATAAAAAGCTAAATTTCTATTGACAGGTGCGTTTCTGCTCTGATAATCCAGATGTAGCACAAAAAAAGAAAAAAGAAATTTGTATTAAATGTGGAATAATTCCAAAATTAGGAAAGTATTTTTAAATAAAAAATTGTTATTATAAAATAAATAAACAAGCTATCTCTCCATCATGGCTCCTTAATGAATAAAGTCAACAGCCGTCTCCAAACATTAGCTCAGCATTAACTTTGGCCCATAATGCATCGTCACTCACCCTATCAGTTGAATCCTGCTGCTGCTTTAACTTCACCTCTCACCTTGTGACGCTGATAAGAGCCGCACTTCCCTTTCATTTCAAACATCAGATCACATCAGTCCAGTCCACCAATTGAAATTCCCGCCCTGCTGCCTCGTTCAGCCCACTCAGGTTTATGAAAGAAATGAACAAATCAATCACAACCTTCCACCCCTCGATTGAAACCCCAACTGCTACTTGTAGTTTCCAGACTGTAACAGCCCTCGTCTGCTTAAAATCATGCTGCCTCGCAAATTCAACTTGGGGGTGTGTGTTACTATCATTTTAGGTCTAAAAGAAGGAATGTGAAGATTTTCAGGAGCTCCGCTAGCTGCGCTCATGTGACTCGCAGCTATTCAGGTTTATGAATGGGAGTGGATGCAAGTTCCGCTAGTTTGGCTGAATCCCTCAAAGCCGCAATTTTTTCCACAGACAGCGTCGGATGGCGACTCAATCATGTACCGATAAGTTTATTTACTTCAAGCAAGCGGACATGCTTGTAAAACTAGATCTAATTCAAATGTTTCTCTTTCCACCAATCACAACCTTCCACCTCGCTCTGCAGTCGCCGCTGTACAGTCTGGGGTCGACATTTTCCCTCCATTTTACACCGTACTGCTACTACTTGTAGTTTCCAGACTGTAACAGCCCTCGTCTGCTTAAAATCATCCAGACCCTTGAAAACTTAAGTCCCAGATTCCTGCGTCTATCTAGTGGAAATTCTCTGACGCTGCCGTCTGTCTCCACTCGCAGCAAACCTCAGAGGCGAGAAAAACAGAGGAGCAGACATTTTATGTTCGACCGACATCCTCTTTGAAATAGACTTCCTTTTTTCATTCACTGTAACCCCAATCGAATCTTTACCAAAAAAATGCCAAAAAGGAACAGAAGCAACAGGCGGAGTGAAAAGTCAGAGTCTTTACGGTTAGAAAAGTTACTAAATGAGTTCTGAACTCATACGCTTAGCCTTGTTTGTTCAGTAGAGTGTTGACTACAGGTAAACAATCTGAAATATGGCTTCATACCGTAATTTGGTGGACGTCTCCTTGTAGAGCACATTTAACGCTCTAAAAGTCGGAGTCAGCCTCTGTCTTCATATCCTTTGACAAGTCTGGCAGTTTGCCTTTACCTGCCCCAACTGGTCTTTCCAGTTTAGGAATGAGCGTTGGCTTCTATTGTTTCCTCTTCTTTCTCTCTGGTTAAATGGAGCTGGAATTCGATACACGTTATTTTCGCTTCCCATCGAAACTACCTATACCCTCACAGATCGGCGCTCACCTACACACAATCGCCGGGGGCTTCGTGCAACGATCTAATCTACTCAACCGCGCATTTCCTGATCTCAGCTAGTGAACAAACGTCCTTAAAAGTTTTAACTACGACCGTCACTCAGCAACAGGTCACGACGGCAGCTCCTAAAAGATGGAGAATGGAAGACAAAGAAGGGATCACGTTTGTGAATTTACCCCGTCTTTTCCCGGGTCAGGTGTGGTCGCCGAGCCATAAACCCAAGACAAGAGGCATCATTGTATGAGGGCTCTTGAACGCCCCGTTGGCCAGTCTTCCTCTTTCCTGCTCCTGCTGAAGGACAGTCGACCTCTGGAGCGGCGGTGGCGAGGAGGAGGAGGAGGAGGAAAAAAAGAAAACGCCGTCCCTTTCAGGTAGATGCAGCCGTAGACAAACCCCAGAACAAAACCAACCAGTTTCAAGCACGTCAGCTATCTTCTTCCTACCGCCTGGGCTGAACTTGTTTTTTTCCAGGCGCTCTTCTCGGCGGTGTTAGGCGGTTAAGCTCCTCAAGCAGACAGAGGCTGAATTTGTAAAGGGCTTGGTTTACATGTAGCCTGACCCCCCCCCCACTCCCTCCCTCCTCCCGTTTTCCCCCACAGGTGTAATTTTCAGGTTACAGCCAATGTCCTTAGCCTCTGGCGCTCACAGGTGTGTCCCCCATGTTGCCTTTAACCAATCGTAGTTGAGGCGAAACCCAAACCCCCCTCCTACCCCTCCCTCCCTTTGACTCCCACCTCACCGGTTCGCTCACCTCTACCCTCCCCAATCAGCCCCCAGGTGCCTTGTTGTGTGTGTGTGTGTGTGTTTTTTTTTATGATGTCAGCTCAGGCTTCTGTGGGAACAACCTCTTCTGTTCCTCTTACAACAGAGACAACAGCTAAACCACCACCATCCTCAACTGCCGAACACACCCATGAACCAAACCGTGAGGCCGGACGGCCCCATGTGGGCCCCGCTATTCAAAAACATCTATATCTGTGAGGTATTATCAAGATGCATAAACCTTTACCCACTTTTCAGCTGTGAGAGCCGCCATAACCTGAAATACCTGCCCTTTGCTCTCATGCCTTCTCTCTGCCTCCCTTTGTGTCCACACACCTTTCTGTCCCGACAATAACCCGGCTGAGTTACAGCCACAGCAACAGGTGAACAAAGTGCAGGTGAGTAAAACTCGAGAAAGACACACCAGCAGTTTGAGGTCATTTTGTGAATAGTAAACTAGTGCAGTGGGGGGGCCGGTGGGGGTCTCGGTTCACTCCCGCCCACCCTGAGGGCAAACAAGGACCTAATCCCAGCCAGGCCCGGGTCTTGGCTGGATGCTGGGCAAGGCACCCACTTTCGGTCTCGAGGTGTAATTGTCAGGATTAGTCTCTCAACAATGAGCACAATGCCAGAGCCGTATCCTGTTTCAACAGGGGCGTGGCGCAGGTTACTGCACAACTACGCTGGCAAAGATGGAGGAAGGCGATTGTTTGAATGTGTAAGTCATAAAACAAACAGTCTGCGGGAATACTGAGCCAAAGTACAGGAGGAAAAATCACTCATTGTCTTTTTTTGCCTTCAAATTCTGGGACAATAAAGCTCCACGTTGAGCCTCTTTGGATAATGAGCTGATTCAGGCTGCGTGGTTGTCCAGCCTCCCTAAACAGAAAACCTACACAAACTTCAGAGTATCAAAAAAGAACTAGCGAAACTTAAATTTCAACACGGCTCCAAGCAACCAGAGTAAGAAGAATGAAACAATCCAGCCCTCCTTAACGGACCACCAGACTTTAAAATATATGCTTAAAAGTAACCTATTAGCTTTTCTTCTTCTTTCACCACATCAGCCCTGACTGAAACTCTGTCCCTTCAAAGGGAGAAGTCATTATATTTCTCTGGCCCTGAAAGCTTTGCCTTGTTTAGGCTTTTCATTTGCATACCAAATGAGGGCTGGAGTGGAGCGTAGGGGCCTGACCTGAGCTTATTTGGGTACTGATGGCTATCTAGCCAGCAGGTCACGCAAGGCAGGATGTCAGGATATCCATCAGCAGCACTGACCCAACAGAAGCATCACAAACAAACACAAGCAAACACATCTATATGCATACACATGTTCACACCCGCAACTGCCAACAAGACGCCGCTCCAAGGCTTTGATAAAAAATGAATGGTCTTATTTTTGACAAACAGACTACAACGTACACACAAGCATTAAGCTAAGCCGCTTTCTACACAGTTCAGTAGTTTAGACCTGTGGTTCTGTAAAGGGCCATAGGACGAACCTGAAAGGCTAAAGATTTAAATGTTGAACTCAAAATCATTTGCAGTAGTTAAGTTTGTTTTTGTTTTGTTTTTTAATTCAGACAACTTTTTGAAATGAGTCATCCACCAAAACATTGGAAACTACTTTAGAAATATCTAAAGGTATCTTCTATTTTTTCCATGTAAAATCTTAATCTGAAACCCGTAACTACCAGGTAGAGTATCAAGAGGTATACAATGAAATAAAGGTACTTTGAATTGTTTCAAAAGCACAAATGTTTAAATTTACACAAATGACACCTGTTAACTCTAGATAAAATGCTTGTAGATGTTCTTGTTACTGAGGCGCTTGAGAACAGTTTGTAGTTCAGGTCTGACGGTCTATCCCCACAGCTTCAGCTTTTATACCTTCACCGATTGTCTGATTTAGGCTGTAATCCTGAACAGGTCTGTGTAGTGGAGGTTCCTACAGAGCCACACATCCTGAGGATTAAAAAGATGAGACGTCACAACCCTGGGACAAGTATCATCTTGTTCAGTCTGCAGCAGTTAACGTCATTAACCTATTCAACAATACTAGACAGTTTGTTTTCAGTCACCTGCTGGCAGGCAGACGTGTGGCCCTCTCTCTGGATCTATGTCACAGCCGTGTCTGTTGTTTTATCTCTCCTCATGTGCTGTTGCAGAACATGTAGCTTCACTTATCTGCATTCAGTATCCAAGGTTACTGGTGATGGTTACTGCATGTATCTGCCTGCAGGCCTCTAACTGAAATCAGGATGTAGCTTTGATGGTGCTCAGTCAACTGGGAATCATAATAATACAACAGGTGACCTTCACATGGAGTCTCCTTAAAACACAACAAGGCCTGAGTGTTACAACAACAACAACAACAATGAATTAATCACTTCAGGTGAACATATTACTCCATAAAAGCACGACTCCATCATTATGTCACATGCACTGCGACCTATTTTCTCTGGTTTTGCTAAAGTTCTATTATTGATGTGGCCTCATGTGGACCAGGAACTGTGTAACCCTCTGCCAGTGAATAGGCCTTTTACTATGCGAGATGTTGTGAAGCAAGTTGCAAACCTCTGTACAGTAGTTTTTATTATTTATTTATTTAATTTAAAACACGCCAACATGAGAAGATTACCGTCTTACTCAATTCTTAAGTTAGAAACAAACTATCACTGGATAGCTAAACCAACTTACTAACACTTGTTAATGACAGTGCAGGGCAACGCAGGTGACATCAGAGACAAGTGTGAGTCAGAACGTCCACAACAGAAAAAAACGTCTCAAGGAAGAGATTTACCTGGCGTAACACTGCACAGCCCTGGTGCTGTTAGTCTGACAGTCAGAACACTGTGTGATTACAGATCTATTATAATCATTAAACCAGGAAATATATAATTTAATAGATAACGCCACTCTGATGAACCTGTCTGTCAACACTTAGCTGTGCATGTCCTGTCGTAAATAGAGATGTATTGTAATCCTGACAGCACACGATACTGATCCTGATCTGCTCCCTGATATAACACATTAATCAATGCTGAATAAAGAATAACAATCCTTCCATAGTCTCTGAAAAAGTAATGGAAACAGAAATGAAGCCATCAATAGCTGCTGTACGTGTAGGTTCCCCCCAAATTAAAGGCCTTATCTCTCAATATGCAGCATCTGTCCGTTCAGAGCTCTCTGTTGTCTTATCCACCTGTCTCCTCGGCCTGCCCTGCTGCTCAGGTGACGATGGGATAATTACAGAGATTTACATTGTCTTAGAGGAAATTGGAGGACTTAGCCCAGGTGTGATGTTTAAAGGCCCCTCATTACACTGATCAGCACTCAACCACTGATTTTTTACTAAGTCTCTCGCCAATTAGCTCCCTGTCTGCCCCACTACAGCAGCTCAACCCTGCGCTTTAGATGATAATGAAAGGAACACTTTTTAGGTGTTGGATATTTTTTAATGTTATAATATTTTAAATTATATATTTAAGTCTCTTCTGCTTTGGTCTTTGCCTAGTCGTGAGAAGATCCAAGCCTCACTTCTTTTCACAAAGCCAAAGAATCACCAGGGGAGCAGCAAGCGCACCGGCGGTCTGGCAGCCCCAGCCGTGCTCCGACTTGCCGCCTGCCACCAGCAGTGGGTAATTGGCCCCATAGGATTTAGGGCGGGATGGCTGTGTGTGGATGGCGCGGCCGTATCCCATAATCTCCAACGGGGCATGTTACCATAGAGAGGCAGAGTGAAGCATCCCAATTATTATTGCATCTTATTCCACAACACACCTGTTTGGCTCATCTGCCGGTTAAGAGCCAAACTGCTGCTGAGAGGAGTCTCACGTCAGGGACCAGCACCGAGAAAACTGCCTGACATCAGCAAAGTTCATCCATCAAAATCCATCCTAAAGATAAATAAGTGTATAGTTTATATGCCCACATCAACATACTCCCATCTTCTTTGGGGATATGCGCGTGTTTATCTCTCACATTCACCCTAAAAAAAATCTCAGGTGGTTATTGCAGTACCTGAATGTTAAGAGACTGTGTATCACTACTGAGTTATGAGCAGCCTCAGAGCTAAAGTCACTTTTCATTGATGACTGGTCTGACTAGTCTCAACAGGATGTGATCTGAGACGCTGGTGTTAAAGGTAAATCCACCACCCCAACCTCAACACACAGACACACACGCACTCTCTGTCCACACAGCACAACACTGTATAAATATCTACTGTTTACTGAACAGTTCTCATTTTCACATATTGACATTCAGTGATCATTTTACAGAAAAATGACTCATTCAAGCCACTATGTGCACACAGTGGGTCTCATTCATGAAACGTGAGCAGCACAGATTTGTGTGTAAACCGTGTGCAGCGCGAATTTACGTGCATTTTCCGCATTCATCAATCTTTTAGTAGTGCAGATTTGTTAGTAACTACTCACAAAATCTACACCTGGTCCTGACTGTGTGTAGCGCTTGTGTAAATGTAGGAATGCAACTAAATACTGCCTGTCACTGTTGAAAATTACTATTTTAATCTGTATTACTCTCTCTTATGTTCAGAATGCGCCGATGCCTTTGAAACACGTAATTTTAACATAACAAACAATTAGAAATATTTGGAGGGAGAGACGGTTTAGGGATCGGACAAGCACAAACACGTCAAGGCTCCATCTAATGTGATAATAATCTGATAGAAAACCGGAAAAAAATTGATTTGTGTTGCTACGCGCTCCGTGGGCGCGCACTTCATTCTGCGCACTAGCGCAGTCGGCACTGGTATGGAGCTGTGACAGACGGCTGGTGCTTCTGTAACAATATAACCTGCCTATAATTTCATGTGGTGATCCAACCATGCTCCTGTAGCCTACAGCTGAGGCTGTGAAGAGCCTCCTCCTCCCGTGGCCGCTAGCGCTGTAGATATGTTTTTTTTGTTTGTTTGTTTTTTCATATTTCAAACTTTATTTATTTATTTATTTCATATCGAACTATTCTGGCTTTACGTCCTAAACAGCTCTTTAATAAACCAAGGATACTTAATTCACTAAATCTGTTTCTTCCCTCCAGCCTTTGACCTGTCACAGTCACACCGCTACTATCAGAAGAGAATTAAATATTTTTTCTGGACGACACTTCATCCAAAATGCCTTTGATCCCCGATCGCTCTTTTTTCTCCCTCCCCCTCTTTCCTCGTTTGCGTCATGGCCGCAGGTGAACAGGATGCACCTACCTCCTAATATGGTGGTCAGGATCTCCTTATATGGCTATTCATGTATGGAGATCTATGTTAATTGCTGATCACCGGGGGCGTGCTGTTAATTTACGATGGGCCGGCATTCATGATCCTACACACGTGTTTACGAACAAATCTGAGTTTACCACACCGTTCATGAATCTGGAGTAGAGTTTTAGTACCGAGAGCTTTTATGTGCAAATCTACACACAGATTTACTAACGTTTCATGAATGAGACCCAATGTACCCAGGTGTGTGTGCACACAAGGACCTATAGGAAGTACTGTATACTGCTAGGCTACATAATGTACATATGTCCCACAGATATACAGTATATGCATACATTATATTATTTTCATTTGTAGGGTAGTTTATTAAATAGGTACAATTTATAATGAATGAATATGTCAGGAATGTATAAGTACATGCATTTTCTGTTTTTGATGTTTGGTTTGTCAACATGAGTTAATAAAGGATTGTTTTTTTAAAAAAAAGGACATGATTTATTCAAGCCACTATTAATTAAAAATTATGTTTTTTTGTTCACATTAAAGGGATATTCTGGCGTAAGTTTAACCAATGGTCTAACACACCATGACACTGAGTGAGACCCCCCACCCCCCAAGAGATCAAGTTTGCCGACCTCTAGCTTCTCTAGTTGTAGCAACTTCAGCAAAGACGATAGCAACACTGCTGTCGATTCCTCCACCAACCAACCGCCATCAAAAAGCCACTCATGGCCACAAATAATGTTCAGAACGGCACCAAACTTCAGCAATAGTGTCAAAGCACATAATACGAGGCATCAAACACCCGCTAGCTTTGCCTGAAAAGAGACAAAAACAAAACTCACTCACTCTCCGCAGTCACTTTCTCGTTTACAGAGTACAGTAGAAAAGTAAGGAGTCCAGTAAAATCAGCACACTTTGCTGACTGTGATAGTTTGAGCAACTCAACTCAGTTCATTTTCCTGTCAACACTTGCTAATTTCTTGTTAGAAACAGAGGGAAGACAGATACAGTAGCAACACTGATGCATTCGGTAATCAACTCATCAGGGCTTCCGTACAACGCGCAAACGCCAAGCGACTGGAGGAGAATGGGTGAGTTTTGTTCTTGTCTCTTTTCCGGCAAAGCTAGCGGTTGTTTGATGCTTCGTATTATGGGATGGGACACTATTTAAGTACTTTTGCTGAAGTTTGGTGCTGTTCTGAGCATTATTTGTGGCTATGAGCGGCTTTTGATGGCGGTTGGTTGGTGGAGGAATCGACAGCAGTGTATTGCTATCGTGCGGTCTTTGCTGAAGTTGCTACAACTTGGTTAGTGGTCGGCGAACTTGATCTCTTGAGGGGGGGGGTCTTACTTGGTGTCACGGTGTGTTAGACCATGGATTAAACTTACACCGGAATATCCCTTCAAGTACGCTTCAATGAATCTGATACAGTATATACCTTTTTAAACATATAAATGAAAAGACTCATTACAAATGGCATTAGCTTTGACAGCTTGTGAAGAAACTTTTATGAGTGGAGAAGTTGGAAAAGTACCAAAGAGAATGTGATGACTCTGTTTTCTTGTTTCATCATGAGTGAAAACTGCAACTCAAACCAAGCTTTCAGTGAAAATCAAAAGTGAAAGTAGTAACATGCTCATGCCTGATAACCACTGCAGATAAACCAGACTCTTACGCGTGGCTCCAACAACCAAGGTCTTTCTGAACCAGTTTTGCTTCCTGAACAAAACCACACTTTGGTTATAAAATAGATGATTATTATTCATCATCACTAGTTTTTGTATCCTGGCCTTTCAGCTAATGTATTACCAATTATTCCATACAATAATCAGCTATTTGTCCAGGGTGCTGTTTCTCGTAACGTGCTCCCTCTCTCTCTCTGTGCCATTCATATTTTTTCATGCCTGGATGAGTTCAGTATACACACATATAGCTCTTTCTCTGAAAATCATTGTCATTCCCCACATGCTAATGCCTCAGTAAACACATTACGGCAAGCTAATTACACGAGATCAAACAGAGCGTCTTATGGAAGAAACAGGCAGGTGTGTTTGGAGATGGGACACTGTCATAGCACCTCATAATGGCCTCAGACGAAGGCACACATGGACCCTTTGCAGCTCCACAATGCCAAATTTGGCTGTAAGGCACGCAAGGCCGACATGGCTATTTAAAGTTAGGCACAATGAGCGATGACCTTGAGGTCAGCATTTACCCTCATTTCCTAAACAAACTCCAACGTCTCCAATGTGAATGACTGAAACTTGACACGGCGAGCAGCTCTGCAGGTGTGTTTGACAGAGTGTGTGTTTGTGTTTGTGTGCGTGTTCATGAGTGTGTGTGTGTGAGGGGGGGGTGAAAGACAGAAATCAATTCAGAGGCATTGACTATAATCAAAAAAGACACGCTGGTCACAGCAACCAACTTTGTCACTGTACCTCATGATCCCACCAAGAATTTCGCTACTGAACTTTATGACCATGTTTAAAATCATTGACTACACAAACCAGCGTCATAGCCCACACACCTGATGCCAACTGAATCACAATACAAAATAAAAAAGCAACAAATTCATAATAATGACCTTTTAATTAAATCTTACTGTCTTATCAAAATAAAATGAAAAAAAGTGGTGGAGACAGGGTGATGCTTAACAAGGGGTTTGAATATGTCCTGATAGCGCTTCCCTTTTCACAGCGAGTCCAGTGGAGTGATAATTTGAACAGGAAGCAGAGCTGGTTTAGAAAGATCAAAATGTGTCTAAGGCTTGTTATGTCATGTTAAGACTTTCACTTTGGGAGCTTGGTTTGTGTTGTCATGCTCATGAGGAAACGAGTCATTACTGATGCACAACTGACAGGAGGTTCACAACACGACTCTTAAATGTCCTGGCTCTCTGACACCAGGCACTGCACTGACTTCCTGTGTGAATGTTTGCTGCTGCTCTTGCTCTCATTGCAGCAACCGTTTGTGTGACTCCACCCAAAAAGTATCCATCTCTGAATCAGGGGCCTTTCAGGGGTCAGCGAGACTGACAGAGGACAGAGGTTCCTAAAACAATCTCCAGGAAAAGTTCCCGTTATGGAACAGTGGCAACAAACAGTAAGCAAGGGGATAAAAATATTAGTCTCAAAACAAAAACGTTGGCTTATAAATGCATCACACACTTCACATCTGCTCCAATGATCTGATTTAGAACAAACACTGACTGTAACAGCTGTGTCAGTGTCTCATTAATTGGTTTATTTTTCTGTGTGAACGCTCACTTCATTATCTCAGTCAGTGTTTTAATCTTTAGTCACGATTGGTATGAAAGATCTAGTTTTAATTAGTGCTTTAACCATAGCACTCACTATATACCATCACTACTATTTATTGATGTGCAATATTATTAATAGATGGTGCAATATTCAAGGCCTACTCTTATTTAAATAAAAAATTCTTTAATACTTTTCTCTTGTTTCTTATTCCTTACTCTTTTTTTCTATCTCTATGCTCCATCACCAATACAGTTTCTAACTAATCTTCAACCACACCGATGTGATGTCATACTTTGTCATCTACAAGTGTTTTAAAGGAAAAAAAGTCTGGTTGCTTTTCCGCTGTTTTGCTAACCTGCCATGTGCATTTGTTTTTAATTAAGCTGATGAGAAAGAAATCCATGGAGCAGTGGACAACATTTTATATCATATACGATGTTACAATGTGTATATTTGTGTAGTCTTATCTGTCATAAACAAGAGATTATGGATTACGGGGCGTGTTTGTGTTGCAGTGACGCTGAGATGAGAGCTGCTACATAGAAGGCAGAGAGCGTCCCTTCTCCCTCACAACAAGTTACATGTCAGTTATTAAACAATCACAGTTACAACAACTCCGAAGCTGTTTAATTAAAATTAAGGTAAAATCTTGCATTGTTTAAAAAACAAACAAATAAAAATAAAAAAGTTTTAATTTTTACCGACACGCCCTGAAGAAGACCAAGATGGTCGAAACCGGTCGACGGTTTTTACTTTTTGTATTATGCCCTGATTAATTAAAGGCTTTTATGCATCACCCTTGTCTCCTGCGAGTGAGTGCCTGAAGTAAGTCCAGTGCTTTTTCATTCATCTTAAAAAAGTTTTAATGTTTACATTTGCTTTGCCTTTGTATCAAGGTCAGATTGCTTCAAATCTGTTATAAAGATCTGTGCTGCTCATTGTGGCTCATTTTCAGCATCACATCCCGTCCCAGTCTTCATATGCAGCATAGCTGTGGCGGCTGGGACTCAATTAAGAACCACAGGATAAATCTGAGGGGTTGTGAGATGATGATAAACAAGCACTAAATTATACATTTAAAACACATATTCTATATGCTATTTTTTTTCTTGTGAATCACTAAATTATTTTAATCTCTTGAAGCCTCTGAAAGCATTCAATCCCAGTGTAGTTAAAATGGTCACAGGAAGTGAAGACATGTCACCAGAGAGAAGGGGTCAATATTGGTTCATTAAGAGATCATAAAAACAACATAATTATGCTCAGAAGAAACAAACTTAGTGGATTTAGGGGTTATGCTGAATTTAATTACTTTTTCCCATCAATAAATATATGAGAACCAGTGTATAAATATTATATGTAGTGTTTGCCATTTCTGTATTACTTTCACTTAAACTAGGGGCCAAGTGAAAACAATGAGCAATAACTAAGGTATTTTAGATTCATTAAACTATTGTTATATATCATATGGTTTAAGTTAAGTTGTTTTTTTCTTTAGAGATTGAAATCTTGGGGTGCCGAGTGGCGAAGTGGGTTAAGCAGGCGCCCCATGTGTTGAGGCTACAGTCCTCGGCCCCGGTTCAAATTCTGCATTGGACGGCCCTTTATCGCGTGTCATTGCCCCTTTCTCTGCCTCCTCATTTCCTGTCACTCTCGACTGTAATGTCAAATAAAGGCATGAAAAAGGCCAAAAAATACACTTGAAAAAGAAGAAAAGTATAATGTGATAGAGACTTGTGATGTTGTTAGTATTAATATTCCCTAAAACAGCATACCGTACCTGTATAAGTCATTCATATACTGTAATGTACACGTGTAGCTATAATATATCAAAGGACACTTTGCTTAAGTTTCCATAACCTGCTTTACAAAAGTTGTCAGCTAAATGAGGTAATGGATAAAATGTGTGTAATGAAATATCTTATTATCACTTATAGTGTCACGACCGTCAATGTTCAACTACACTTTTCTGCCTGTTTCTACAGTTTTACATACAGCCATGACACGTACAGGACATACACTGTGTGTTGGGTAATGGCTGATCTCTCCCACAGAGTGTATCATGGGGTCTGGCTGCAGGATAACAGCAGGTCCTGCTAATGATGCAAGACATGTTTATGATGTGGAGGCTCCCTGGGGAGGGAGGGTTCAGGTGAAGACAGAGTCAGGGGGCATCCCACTGGGACCAGTTACCAAGAAACACAACCCTCCACCACCCAGCATCCTCACCTGTACTACACCTCTCCACTTCCTGTGTGTGTGTGTGTGTGTGTGTGTGTAGGTGTGTGTGTGTGTGTGTGTGTGTGTGCATGTGCGTGCATCGTGGGGCTGACAAAAACAAAATCAGAGACATTTTCTAACTCAACATGCATCTGTAGCTCTTTAAAAACCACTACGTCGCTGTCACATACATGGCAGCACCATTGTTAAACCATATGACCACATTTCCATGAACTCTTCCTGCATCATTTGCTTAACTGAAAAAAACCCATGACTTGACCTCGTTCAGAAAATAACTCTCCCTTCCTTTCTTTCCATTTAAAGCAATTGAGCCATTTTTTTCCACACATCTAACCCAGCTGCACATAATAAAATGCCGGTAGCATTCATTCATTTTCATTCACTTGATCGTGTGTGCAAAATTATACAAGCAGACATATATATTCATTAGCTTTTGCATAGCAGCAGTGTGAATCGGTGACAGGAAACCCAGTACAGAGCTGAACTGAGATGTTAGACACCTGTGTAGCCTACTGTATTTTAATACTATTCAATGACACACTGATGAATGAAAACAAAGAGGGTGCTACAACCTGACCACCACTACAAATTAACTTAATAATATGCTGCGTATCAATGTCAAGATATGAAAATAATCCTTCATCTCACCGCTCCAGACTGAGCACCTACTGTATGTTTGCTAACATCAGATAATTTAACATTTTACACTGGTAATGACATGACAAGCTAACACTGGGAATTAAAGGGTGTGCTGTGAGTCAGTTAACATTAGCCTGAAGTCACTCTTATTAAGCTAATTAAACTAGTCGGTGTAAGTCTAAGTACACAAGTGCATAAGTGTAACTTAAAGAAGAAGTAAGTGGTCCGGTCGTTTTCGCTAATGCTGCGTTCCAGGCAGGCTTTTGAAATCGTAAATTACAGCTTCAAGTCACAACTTACGACTTTGTAGCGTTCCAGGTAACCCACTCGTGTTTTTCCGACCTGTTTTACCGGTGAAAGTCACTATAACAGCCACTCGTAACTTCCGACCGGTGAACTCGTACCAGATCGAACTGGTACCACTTCACGGTCGGAAAAATACGAGTTTCCTTGAACGCACCATAACAGTCCTCGTCCCTACGTCGCCACATTCACGGCGTTCCTTGGCTGCACACACAGCCCTGCATGCCGTTCTCTCTCCTCATTGGATAAAAACTGTAGGATACGATAAATGTTTTCTCCTCGGCTCAGAGCAGAGCAGAGTGACTGACAGACCCGTGTTTTGGTCCAAACACTCTATGTAAGTGATTGCTGTCGGAAGATATAACTATTTAAGACTTATATTAACACAAATATATCACTTACTTCTGCTTTAAGGCTAAAGCCAGAAACTAAACTGGCTTACATTGGTTAGCAATAATGGTCTTTATGATAATTAGAGATTAAAAACAGAAACAAACTAGGACACAAATGCAAATACCCAATGCTGCCCAGTCGAACGCACCAGGTGACAGTGTTAGTCTGTGCACGTCATTGTTAGTTTGCTGTTCATTATTGTCAATAACTGGATCCACCCATTTATTGTTCCTCTCACAAAGATTCATCTAAATCTACTCTGACATTACAAACCATCGAGCAACCCAACTGTCTTTATTTCTGTACATTCAGCAGACACAACTTGCTTCCTGTTGTATTTTATGACTCTGCTTTGAGTTGAGCCAATAAAACCCTCATGAAATTATTGTTTCTCAACACCGTCTTGTGTTGGCAGTGAATTACTGTGGAGGAAAGTAACGAAGGTCGCAATTAAGTGAGATTTATAGCTTGCAGAAATTTACTGTTCTTGGTAATGCTGATAACCACTGCCAAAATATACATCTGACCTAAGCTACAGCGTGGTAGGCAGGGAGATACCAGGACATTCATCCGGCCCACTCAAAAAGGAGAAAATTATTTTAAGGGAGGAGAATATCATGGGAGACCTTCAAAAGCCGAGGGAAAGACTCTTGATGTGTGCTTTTTAATCATAACGGTCAGTCTGTTCCTCGTCAGACCTGTGTTAAAAAGACATTACAGACAGGTCAGTGCAGATCTTAACCGGTTAGCAACGTTAACAACTTCAGTTACATCCATAGCTTTTGTTCCTCCTGCAAACAATACTCATGTTCCTCCAATTGTAAACAATATAAAAGGCAGTTGAGTGGATATTTTAGAGGACACTGATTTCCTCTTGCAGTGATTAGACTATGTTGTAATGTCCAGTAATGTCAACATATAGCTGATGAACACGTGACAAGGTGCAAACTATAACACATGGGCTCCCCTGGAAAAACACAATTTGTGAAATTTTCTCTAAATATAAGAACGTTATCCTGTCATGCGTTTTCTAGTCTTCAGTCCTCATCACCAGTAAAATCATACTACGCTTAAATGATAACTACATAACATAGAAACACATGGAAAGCAGAGTAGTCTACACAAAAGGGTCAGCAATGGAAAAGGGAGCAAGATTCCATTCAAACTCAGGTAAATGACTCTGCAGTAGATGCTGGCATTTATTGTCTCCCACTCCAATCAACACTGATCGCAACACAACACCTTGGACACTGTAAACACAACTGTCATTTGTCCAGCATGGCGCCATTACACTACGGTTACACTGATCAGGAGATGAGAGACAGCTGCAGCACTAAAATAAGTTTAGAAAAGTTAACACAAGGACTGAATGAAACGTCCCATCGGCCTGGGGATGTTTGAATGTCGGCTACCCGCTCACTCCGTGCGTGTGTGTGTGTGTGTGTGTGTGTGTGTGTGTGTGTGTGTGTGTGTGTGTGTGCGTGCTTTACAATTGCATGTGATGACATCACTCCTTGCAATTGTGTGTGTCTGAAAAGAAAGGTAAACTCAACCGCTGGTGGAAAAATCCATGTTTGAAAAACCTGTTTATACCTGCTAATGTTGTAAAAAGGGGGATGAGCAAGTTCCCTTTATAAGGACCACTGTCTTCAATGCTGTATTTAAAACTATGACCCCATATATGATGAGACCTGGATTTAACATGCTTGGATATCGATTCAATTCAATTCAATTCAAAGAACTTGAATTGTATTGATATCAAGATATAACCCTGATTGTTGCAACAAGCTGAAAGGGATGTCATCTGATTTACTAGGTTTTTGATGTAGTAAAAGTCGCTCCCTGGTAACCTGTATAATGAGCTAATCATCTGTGCTAACTTCCACTTCAGAGGAAAAGCATTAGTGCCACTTAATAGAGAGACTACAGCAATGAACTACAGAGTATTTAGCTTATATGAAGTAACGGAAGTGAGGTTGAAGCTTGGCAGATATCACTTGTCAGCTTTGACCCAGAATGACTCTGAATCTGTCCTGAGCTCATACGCATCAGTCTCCAAGTAAATGATCGGCAGATTTCGTTCTTTCGTATGAATGAGGAAGAAATGAGTGTCAAAGTCCACAGGCCTAAACATTAGCTGGGCGTCTGTGCTACATAACACAGGCCCGTCACTGTAAGAGAGCTACACATTAACACATACAGCACACCAGCTTTCTCAGAGCTCGGCCAGGGTTTTACAACCCTCGGCACACACCCTTTGGATGTGGGTGCCGCTCTGTCAACACTGCAGTCTCCAGACGCTTCGGCTCTTAGGTTCATCTGGTCCTCCCGGCCAATCGGAGAGCAGCAGCTAGGTGCGACACAGCCCCGTGGGAGCCTATGGGAGAGCAGGAGCCATGGAGACCAGCTGTTCGTTGGGAACAGTGATGGGTGAGGAAGTGTTGAGGTAGATAGAGTGTATACACAGAGCCAGAGTGATGCTGGTGTTTTATAGCCAGCACGGTGTGTGTTTATGGTCTAATCCCTGATCATTCAGGAAGACGTCTGTGTCAAAGAGGCTCTGAATCAACAGGTTAAAGCAGCAAACCTCAGGCAAAGGAGCACGAATCACCCCACGCTGCAGAAAAAATGGTTTCATTTACAAATATTCTTTATACTGCTGACGAAAACTTCACCCCGGCATCTTGAGGGAAAAAAATATAAGCTGACACTACATTTCCCACGAGTCAAACCTCCCTGCTCTGCACCCAGAGGTTATAGACACTCTATAGATATGGGAACAGCTTCAGCTTTAACCCCCCGCTGACCTACCTCTTGATGAACGTGACCTCTGCCCCGGCAGGTCACCCAACCTCTCCGTCTCCTCAAGACAAAGCAAAGAAAAGCAGAGGGACAAATCTTCAAACACATCGCCTTAACTTCCATCTCCGTTTGACCGGCTCAGACCAGGGTAAGCTAACACCGTGCAGCTCATGCAGGGCTGCGAGACAGACGACTGTATTAGACCATGAACTGGGGGAAAAACTGAAGCGAAGATGCTGGCAGCTGTGATGTGTGTTGAGAGGAATGCACCGGTGTTATCACTCACTGAGTTATGCAAGAGTGGTTCGGTGGAAACCTTTGCCTGGTACAGTGTTGGGCCTTAGCCTCCTTTATGCACAGGCTAAACACACACTCAACAGCATGCAGGTACACACACACACACACACACACTGACTGCCCTGAGGGTTTTATAATTGCCCTCAGTGAATGGGAGGCAGTGAGACACACAGAGACCGCCCGCGCCCGGGTTATCGCACATAACCACCAAGACTCCCTTCTTTTTTTCCCCCCTGTATTTCCTATTTATAGCTTTCATCTATAGCACATTTTTTCCTCAGAGGGCACGAGGTGCAAGGGAGGAGAAGACTCGTTTAAGTGCAACTTTGTGGCCTGAGCCAAAATAAAAGCTCGTCCTTAAAGCACTTTCTGCCAGTTGCTTCTCCTTGGCAGAGAAAATCGTCAGAAGATCTCTGAAAAAATCAGTGCTTCATCTGAATAAACAGAGCTCTTGACATTTTCAAGTAAAAGCTCTTCAACAGAAAAAAGGAAAAAAATATAAAACATCTGGCAAATAAAGTCAGAGAGGGTGGAAGGCCTCTTCTTTGGAAAGGTTTGTATGTGTTGCCAAATGTTTCTCTTTTCGTTTTGTCCATTATACAATTATTATTATAATCATTTTGTTTCAATGGATCAGTAGATCAGGAGGCTTCAGACATGTGGCTCCACTCCTGTCACATTAAGTCTTATAGGTTTTGCTAATGAAACATAGCTCAGATCAGCATTAATAGCTGTAAATCAATCAACAAATCATATTTTATTCATGAAGCACCTATCATGTAAGTCAAAATGAAATTCAAAGTGCTTTCATAGTGACTGAAAGAACAAGGAAGTTTAGAGGCTTTTTTTGTGTCCCTGGAAACACTTGAGCTCCGAGGGCCACCGTACTAACCATTGTCAAAGGATAAACACCACCGGGGCGTCGCGTGGCGTAGTGGTTAGAGCGGGCGCCCCATGTATAGAGGCATGGTCCTCCCATTTACGTGTCATTCCCCTCTCTCTGCCTCCCCGTTTCCTGTCTCTCTCAATATCCATAAAGGCAAAAATGCCCAAAAAATATACTTTAAACACCGCCACCTGCTCTCAGCAAGAAAGTCAGTGGCCAAACAACTTCATTCAGAAAATTTCCACAGAAAAGTAAAATGACAACATGTTCTTAGCTGTGGGGACAGTTTTCACACCTGCACACGGACGACAGTTCATCACCTGATAAGATTTATGCTTCTCCCGTTTTCCCTTTCGGTCATGTTGCTTGTATTGTGTAACTGAAATTGTGTGTGATGAAGTCTGATTCAATTAACATGTCCGAAATAAATAAATAAATAAATAAATAAATAAATAAATAAATATCCTTGATCTAAATCTAGGACTGAAAAATAATGCCTGTATGTCCAGCACAGTAAACTAAACCCTGAACGGTCCACCAGTGGGTGGGCTGTGTTGTGACCATGGCTATCAAGTGGGTGATTAATGACCATAAACTGTACATAGCTCCAATTATTTTCACATATACCTTATTAACTATAATGAGCTCATTTAAATGGCAATAGTTGGAATTACATTATTTGAATTGCTTGTTATAACAAACATTGTCATGCAAAAAGTACTGATATTACAGTAATGCGAGTATACGCTCATTTCCATGCAGCTGCACCGCGTTCTTTGTATTTTCTCTCTCTCCCGTAAACACTCGGAGCAAACGAGTTCATGGACTCCAGAGGTTGAAGGCGCCGCGGTAACGAGCAGCAGCCTCGGGGCCACGGGGATGAATGGAGTGACAGTGAGGTGAGGAAGAGTGGTATCAGATGAACACATGAAAGAGGGAGGTCGCTGGATTTAAGGCTTTTTGTCTTTGGGGGGTTCAAAGGAGGCAGCTGTCGACTGCACTGGGCCCGACTCTATTCATGTGGAGGGGTGTAGGGGGGAACCGCAGACAGAGACCACGTCAACGCACACACACACTTCAAAGGAAAGTGTGTACATGCATGTGTGTGTGTGTGTGTGCGTCCTCTCAACAGATTCACACCATTATTACGACTGTTATCATAGAACCTCACAAGGCAATCAGAGTAATTCAGTCTTCATTGTGAAAATGTGTAGCATCTACTCAGCCTTTCTGCTGCTCAGACCGGCTTCTACATTTTAAAGTGACAGTTCAACTCCAGGGAAAACCCCGTGTTGGTTATCTCGTCTTGCGTCAGAACGCAGCTATCGCCTCCATCTGTGTGTGTGTGTGGCACAGACAAGACTAGATTAGCAGGTGATGCTACACAGTCGGTCACTGGAGTAACGTATTATGGGATTGTTGTGATCACTGCTCTGTATATTGATGATGGCCTATAGGGCTCAAATTTGCTTTGCATCATTAGATGTGAGTCAGAGTGTGAAATAATGCATAGCCTCCCATTTCCTGTCACTCTCTCTACTATCCTGTCAAATAAAGGCATGAAAAGCCAAAAAAAATAAACTTAAAAAAAAAAAAAAAAAGTCAACTTCTGTTGTAGTTGTGCGCTCCCTGACCTCAGTGCACCTCACCAATCTCTGCACAAGAGTGTAATTGTCAAAATGGTATTTTTTCAAAAGTTGAATAACTCCGAAGACCAACTACAGGCGTAAGGCATGACAAGCTCTAACAGATAAACAGAGGTCTGGTCTAAAAAACATTGTGTTGCTAGTTGTGCAGATGTATCTTCAGCCTTGTCATTCATCCTGATAGGATCACAGCATGTGTTACACCACACCTTAATAAATGTGAAAAGATATTCTACCGCTCTCTGGACGGAGTGTGTTCTTCTCTGCCTCTTAAAGCCAAACTTGAATCACAGGAAGATTAATCTTGACTGATTCTTTATCCCCAGTATCAGGTTAAAGTAAAAGATTTTTTTGTTTTTACTAAAGATAACGTGACGCATGAGCTCAAGGAAGTTATCACAAGTTAGGAGTGTGAAAATATCAATACAAAAAAATATTGCAGTATTTTATGGCGTTACACAGTGTTGATTCTTTGAAGCTTTGTATTGATATTTTATCAGTAATTTACATGGTGATGGTAGTTTTGTATTGTATTTGAGCCTTGGTGACCGATGATACAGTAATTTGTCTGTTTGGACTGCACAAAAAACTGTGTTGCAGTGACCATGTATTACATTTATTATATTAATAACACATTTTTTCTTAATGTTTATCTGAATGCATAAAAAAACTCTGTGCTCTGTGCTGTTATTTATTTATTTTTCAGATTTTTTTAATATAAAAAAAGAACCTATTGTTTGGTTTGCCACTTTATTAATACCACTCAGAGCTGCCAGATGTCTGAAAACTACCTTGGAATGATCCAAACATGTGTCTTTTAATACCCCTGTCTCTGTAAGTGCACACTGCCCACTGTATATGAATTCAAGACAATTCAGTTACTAATGAGACCAGGTGTTCAGTGGAGGCAGGTGAACAGAAAATGTCCCGACTGCCACTGAAAGTCAAATCTATCTCTCTCTTTTGCCTGAAGCACCTTTTCCTTTTTCCCTGCTGCTGTCTGAGCTGCGTCATCACTGCAGCATGTCTTCAGTTGATATTTGCATCAGAGGCAAATCAGTCAGTCTGTGTGTGTGTGTGTGTGTGTGTGTGTGTGTGTGTGTGTGTGTGTGTGTGTGTGTGTGTGTGTGTGTGTGTGTGTGTGTGTGTGTGTGTGTGTGTGTGTGTGTGTGTGTGTACACAGCAGAACATATGAGCCTCGTTTCGTAGCAGCAAGGAAACAGATGTCTTTCTGAACCTGTTTGAGCACTAACACTCATCCTGCCACTCACTTATATCTCAGGGCCTGGTTTTATTATACAACGGTAAAAGTGGCGTACAGTATAGCCCTGAGGATAGATAATGTCAGTAATATGCAATACAATATACAATCCTTTTCTTTTTCTTTCTACAGCCTGTTTCACTTGACCGAATCCTGCAGCGATGGCTCAGTTCCAACTATCCTTCTCCCAAAGACTTCACTTGCATTTTCCTACGCAAATAACTTTGCATTGACTGAGCGGATGCAGTAACGGCTGCAGGAGACAAGGCTGCTCTGTGGTGCTCAGGTCCCTTCCTGACCTCTTTTGTTTAAATCAAACCAAAATGCAAAACGAGCACGACGAGCAGACATCACATTCTGTCGACTACAGTTCGTAAAAGGGAAAACGACTGTGGCAGCCCGGAGCTGAGCTGATCAGAGAAAACTACATTTGTAACGTCTATGAGAATGTATGTTCTTGATTTACTATACACTAACCAGCAACTTTACTAGGTGGTTAACGCAAATATCTAATAGGCCAATCGCATGGCAGCAACGTGATGCGCTTAGGCATGTAGACATGGTGAAGATGATCTGCTAAAGTTTAAAAATAATCTGGAAGACAGGTGATTTATGTGGCATAAACCTGACATGTTTCAGAATCTACTGGGATTTTCACACACAAGCATCTCTTGAGTCTAGAAGATTGAAGAAAACATTGTCTGGTCTGATGAGTCTCAATTTCTGTTGCGACAATAGGCTTCATGCACAGTTCCACTACTTCCTGAACTTAAACAAGCCCCTTTTATTTCCTGTCTTGCATTACTGGACAAACTGATTAATCCAGGTGTGTCTGACCATTGTTGTGACGTCAGAGTCAGACACACCTGGATTAATCAGTTTGTCCGATAGCTTGTTTAAATTCAGGAAGTAGTGGAGCTGTGCATGAAGCCTATTCAGATGGTTGGGTGAGAATTAAGCATCAACAAAATGAATGCATGGGTCACGCCGTCCTTGTATCAACTGTTCAGCTGCTAACAGCTGCTGCCGGTGGCGTGATGGATATGTTCACTTAGCTCTCAGACGACGGTACATTGTAGTCGTGAAGGGTCGGACGTAATCAGCAACAATACCGAGGGAGGCTTAGTTGGTGCTGAAGTGAGCAATTTCCAGCAGGATATAAAAGACACACAAACTACGAACAGAGTCAAAATGAACACGCAATAAGTTTTGAAAGACACAAGACAACCTGTTGATCCCCTTCTGAGGGCAGATTTAAGGAATTTACCGCAAACTGTTACATTTTCTGTATTTTTCTATCGGTGCACAACGGCTCCCTCACTGTGCGGTTTGGTAACATTACTGCACATGATCATAAATCTCCATAAATCTCTACTGGATCTAGAAGGCATCTACAGCTCGGGGCTTCTGTCCCAGGTCTTAAATATTGTAAACTATCCTACAGGGCATCTACATCCTGCTGCCAGCTTCCTTGTTCTTCCCTCAGGCACGTTATCGATGTAAGAATTGCTGCACCTCTCTCTACGCTACGAGCCTTTTCCCCGATGAATAAATGTTTAATACCTGCTTTCATATCTTTGAATTGTTTGTGTCATCAGCCTGCACAACCATACGACATTGTCACAATACAGAGCATGTCATCTTCTGGTTTTACAAATATTAGCAAAAATAAATGAATAAAATAGGACGGATGCGAACCAAACAGCCCTGCTACGGAAAGCCAAACACTCTGACAGATTGGACACAACCCCGCCCACTGTATATTTCGGTTTACATTAAGTAATCTCCAAAGAAAAGGGCGACACATGTCATCAGGCGTTAATTAACCTGCTTCCCATCCAATTTACCCATCTGCTGCGGAAACTCTCTATACATATGGGCCATGCTCTCCTATAGGAAAGGTAATGACCACCTTCTTAATAAATCCGCAGTGACAGAGGCCTCAACAGCAGGATGACTACAATGGGACCGGGTGGAGAGAGTGGAGGAGGGGGCTCGCGAGTTGAGGCATGGGCGGGCTATTGAAGTGTTAAGTGGGGGTTGGTCTGCAGGGAGTTAAGAAGAAGGCTGTACATCAAAAACATGGCCGCCCTGGTGACTTATTCTCTGACTACGGAGGGGTGAGGTTATGATTTGTTTAAAACAGGCACCGAGTCGGATAAACATGATGCTACAGGTGAGCAAAAACACCTCAGACCCAAATTAGACCACACTCAGGTGTCCAGAGAGCCGCGCTGAGCTTGGCTGATGTTGCATCAGTGGGATACCCATAGCAACCAGGGGCCTGCAGCGAGAGGGAGGAGGAGAATAACAAGGTGCAGCTCACCTGACATGAACAAACCCATCATTCTGTATCTTACACAAACACAAGATGTTGTTATCCATATCTAGTGCACATGTAATTTCTTTTCATGATACTCTGATTGGGAAGACAAAGCGCAATAAACCTGAGGGTCAATATGGCTGACAAAGTATTACCTGCTTATGCTCAGCTCATAAATATCACTCACTATCAGCAGGGATGGGGGTTTTTTTAGGGTCTGTTTCTGAATCATTCACATTTTTATTCTAACTTGCAAAATCGATTCACTAACATCAAATAGATTAAATCACCAGTTAAAAGAGGATTGATTGAAACAAACATAAATATAACTAGAAAACACATTTCTTAAAGGTGTACAGAAAAGAAAATTGGTTTTGAGCCCACTGTGGGTCTCAAAATGAGTGTAATCGCTCATCTATCAGACGATGTAGCCCAAACGTGCAAAATTCTATTTTCGAGTTAATCCGGGGTGAAAGTGGGGTAGTTTTTTTCCCACATTGATTAATGTAGGCACACGAATTATGTATTACGCTGCTCACAATTCATCAGCCACTGATGTTGGATCCATCATCCGTCAATCAAACGTCTGAGAAAAACAAGGGGACTCGTCCACCACCACCAACAAAAACTCTCTTCTGTCCTACTCCACTTTCCTCCTCCAGATCCCTGCGGTCCATCACGTAGCCTTGCTAGCTGAGTTACCAAGCTACAACGAAGCAAGCCTACGAGCTAACAAGCTACATTAGCTAAACACACTCACGCACACACGCACCATATACACCAAACTCGGTCCTGCCCCAAACATTGAATATCCCGCCTGCTCAATAATAACCAATCAAATTTGTTTTCTTTACTTGGGTAAACTCATGCGGCAACTCGTGGAAACTCGTGGAAGGAGGCGCGACAAACAGGACAGCCATTTCTGAACATCTTTAAAGAAAATGTTTGTTTTCTTTGTGTGGGAAGTGACTCCTGAATCTCTCGCCTGTATACATTTAAATTTTAATCTGTATGTGAGCCAAATCTATGTTTCTGTCGTCATTTTTGCCATATTATGTTCCAATTTTATCTCTTGAAAATATAATAATCATAGGCTATATTTAATAAAAAAAAGAAGAAAGAAAATGGCCTGATAAGAGCAATACACAATGGGAAAAGCACTGTGTGAGTTGGTGAATGTGACCAGTATGAAAAACACTTTAAGGAGTTGTTGAGACTAGAAAATCACCATATAAATCCAAATCCATTCACGTTTACTCCTGTATACGGTTTTGAATGATCTTTTGATGATCTTTTATCACAAGAGCACCTTTTAAAATCGTTTCTCAAGTGTCCTACCTTCCCTTTAATGTTTAAATGTACTCAAATTTGTGGGGTTAGGGTTAGAGAAAGCTGCATTCCCATTTTTCTGTAAGGCACTTTGAATTGATTTAAATGGTAACACATAAATAACCTTGTTAGAAAAAATCAAAGAGTAATCAAAATTTTGTTTAAGCTGCTGTCTGATATGTGTGTGTGTGTGTTTTAAAGGTGTGGATGTTGATGATGTCATGATGTCATGTTAATCTTAATCCTGCTTTTGTCTTGTTTTTCCAACTGTTTAAAATCCTTCTGACTGTAAATAAGTGGTTTTGTTGTGTCGGACATTTCCGTAAAACGATCTGTGGGGGAAACAGTCCGATGCCACATTCCCGAAAACAATACCAACATCTTCTCCCCTCCACCCAAACATTGTAGTTTCACGAAACAAACCACATCAGCAACTGTTGAGCTGCTGGTGATGTTGTGTTTGTGCGGCACAGTGAAACGCCACCGATGCGACGCAACTTGTTGATGGAACAACAGGTGTGTAGTGACAGTGTAAACAAAGCCACCTCCCCATCTTGAATTGCTGGTTTTTCAGAGACGATTCAATAAAACTGTAAAAATTTCCAACATCCTGTGGTGTTTTCTACCAAAACAAAACAAAACCTGAAGAATGTCTGAGGACAGGAGGAAGAAGCGAAGCCCTGACGTAATGTTTGGTCATTTGAAATATTAACTCACCTACAGTAGATGTGGTTGACTCAGGGCGCCACACCTTGTCACAGCTGACTGTCAGGGGATTATGGACCAGGTGGCGCTCCAGATATGGGATCTATGATTTAAAGAGATGAGTCTGATTATCTGAACCATATACACAGAGATCAATGTGTTTGATTGATCACACACCACTATAATGTGAACAATCACTGTCTTTCCAAAGATTTGTAATTTGCTCATGTAGCAACTTGAACCACTTAAAGCAGGTGAAAATTAACAGTTATAAACTTCTGGGTTTTTTTTCTTACAGTGACAGTAAAAAGTCACATCATTTGTGACAACATTTACAACCTGTGATTCATTCATAAAACCAAAATTTTAACTCAGCACTACATTGAGGGAGAGTCCTTACTGTATTTGCATGAAGCTAAGCAAAAAAGAAATAAATACATAAATGCCTAGAAACAAAAAACGGATACAAAAACATAAAAAATAAAAACAAACAAATAAAAAATAGATACTGTACATGTCACAAAAACACAAAACCTTAACAATAATCAAAATAGTAAAATAATGTTGCACAGATCAGATAAAACAGGGAACTCTGGAAGTAAATTATCAAGTAATTAAAGATTTACGGTGCCCTCAGGAAAAGTGAAGAAATGTAATTTCATGTTGCAGGTGCACAATAAGAAAAACTGGCTGTAGTCTGCACCTGCAAACTGATCCAATCACCTTTACCTGACGTTTAAAAACAAGCATGAGGGAGCAAAATACCAATACAGGCTTTATAAATAAATAAAACTAGTGTCTTGCAGCTTTTGATCAAAACCAATGATCTACTTCAAGCAAAATGATGGAGAGGTGACAGTAAACTGCCTCAGAGGTCACAAGGTCAAGATATTAGTGAATGTCACTTTGAAAGGTACAAGTGTCTCATAGGTGGTCTAAACCCATTCAGTCAACACACTCTGTATGAATCCTAGAGCTGTACTATAAATCACAATCTAATCTGGGAGGCATTTAGCTGCCGCCCCATGTAGAGGCTAACAGTCCTCACTGCAGACGGCCCCGGTTCGAATTCCACATCGGGCAGCCCTTTCCTGCACGTCATTCCCCCTCTCTGCCTCCCCATTTCTGTGCTATCAAATAAAGGCAATGAAAAGACCAAAAAATATACTTTAAAAAATATATATATATCACAATCTCATCAAAACCACAGTATGGTGCAATGTCCAAGTCGCAGGGGCTGCAATTTTTCCTTTGATAAAGGTAAAGTGGGTCACAACACAGCTGCACTGTCAGCACCACAAGTGTTGTGCTGCGACAGAGAGACACCTGGATATCAAATTCTCAGTCAATCAGACTAAAATTGGGGTACGACAAGTCTGTTATTACAGTGAAGTCATTGGCCAAGGCTTGGCTTTGGGTAAAATATTCAGACACTGAGCCAGAGAGTAAAGAGCTGATTACAATAATGAGCCAAAAGGAGCCACCGCCTGTTGGACAAAGTGACTATCGGATGAAAACAGGATTGATGAGACTGTTATGAGCCATTTTGTCACTTAATTTGCAGCGAATAAATTAACTTTTTTCCTCTTATTATCGGGCTTAATTTCAGTCTTTTTTCTCAGAAATAAAACAGTAATGGAGCAGCAGCAGCAGAGAAATAATCTCTCTATATTTAATAAATAACCATGTAGACATCTCTTCTTTGTCAAGTTAAGCGTAACCTCATTTAACCTCATGTTAACAAACCTAATGCTGTTAAAAATAAATAATAATCATAAAAATGATAATATAATAAATCCTTACAAGGGATAGGGGATAAGAGCCGCTATGTTCATGTGAGGAGGAGGAGGAGGAGGAGGAGGAGGAGGAGGAGGAGGAGGAGGAGGAGGAGGAGGAGGAGGAGGAGAGCAGGAGCAGGGATCAGATCTGTGAACTACTCTGCCCCCTGTAGGTGACCTGAGGCTCAGCTCCTGCTGCTGCTGTTAGCACCTGTTGAAACTGAGTTAAAGCACCACACACTGTCCACCAGAGAGAACTGCATGGATGTTCTTCTGAATGTCCAAAAGTGACACTAAAAGTCAGCAGAAATTCATTTATCACCATAAGAGCCACATATTTATTTTTTTTAAAAAAAGAAAAAAAGAAGAAGAAGCAAGGTCCAGGACAGTTTGCAAACATGCAGGAAGTTTGTGTTGGTGAACTGTGTGAAATTTTAGGGCGGGAGCTAACATTAATAACTTTTTTTTCTGTGTCACTAGATGGCACTCTCGGCTTATGTCCACACAGGCTCTGAACATCTAAAATAAAAACATCTGACCCACAAACATCATTTATCTTATTATAAGATCTTAATCTAAGAGGGGCCCTTATCTAGAGAGGAGCTGATTCAACTTTTTGTGGTTTTGCTGTATTTTATTGCAGTTTGGGGATTTACAAAATATACCTGTTTTTTAATTATTACAGTCAAAATACACTTCAGCACTCTCTCAGAGAGATAATTATAGCAGAAGAAACTGGTAGAGAAACAGTAAAAATATTTTAAAATAAAAACAACAAAACACTTATAAAGTGATGAATTCAAATTAAAATTGTTTAGTTTTCTATATCATCATTATAAGATGTATTGTATAGTAGTAGTAGTAGTTATTATGATCATGTTTATAATATTATTTAATGGCTGCTTTATTTATTGTACATTATATATTCAAAATAAACAAAACCTGCAACGGTATAAAGAATAAAATACTAAAAACATTGCAAATCAAACAGAGCCAGCAACACAAAACTTACTGTAATCCCAAACTGATTTGAAATAATCCACTTTACTTATTTGTGTTGAGTGTCTCTATCAAGAAAGAAAAAGCAACTCATCATTTTGAGCTGTGTTTTTTCTTCCCAAAGCTCACCTTCATGCTTTAAGGCATTTAAAAGTTTCACACAACATGTAGCCTATGTAACATGTGACTATGAGAGGAAACATGACGGTTTATTTCATGTCACATTTGAAGGAAAATAAAAACATGAAGTTGAGGTATTGTGGGGCTATTTATTACCATTAAATAATCAATAAATTATCCTGTAATCTGTGCATTTGTTTTAATACCTTGAAGGATTCAGAAGAAACACAGATCAGTCATATTAGCACAACCTACTCATGTTACATTGAATGCACACATGCAGGTTACTTTTATTGTCTTTTTAGCTTTTTGAATATCAAAGAAAAACAGCAAATCTGAGGCAGTGCTAGGGCTCCATGGTCGTTCCCAGTGTTCAAAGCTGTCATCCTGTCCTCAGAGAGGACGTCACTGCTAAAGCGCTGAGTCATATGCCAAAGCCATCTGAGCCGTAAGACAATTAGGACTAAGAAGTGGCACACAGCAGCATTTCACAGCAGACGCTGCACAGATAGCAGCCGGTCTAAACGGGTTAGAGAAAACACAACCTGATTGCATCATGCTGCTGTTTACCTCCACTCAAGTTGAGGATGTGAATCTGAAATAGGTCAAGAAATGTGCAAATATACACATAAAAATTCTTAAAATATTTTTGTTGATTCCCTAATCAAATAAAAAAATATATTGTTTTTTTTCACAAAAACTTAAAAAAGGTGGAGAACTGTTAAGCCTCAACAAATAATGAAAAGGCTGTAGAGTAATCAGAATTAGCAACTACTCAACACCATCATGTCATGACATTACTGTAATAAACTGCCCTCAATAAAACGCAAAACATTCAGCTGTGATCACTAGATAAATAAAACATAAAAGTATTTTGGCAATTGACTAACAAAAGATGATTATCAATGAACAGATGTGCTCTTTAGCATATCTGCAAATCTGGGGGAATGTGTTTGCCTTAATTTGCTGTATAGTAAACATAACGGTGTTTTACTAAATCCACTTCAACTCTACCCATGCTAACAGCAGCAAATGTTAACAAACGCGGACCGACATTAGCTATTTTCTATTGGGTAGTTACAGTACATCACAGCTACAGTCACTACACCTGAGATGCATAACGCTGAAGTTAGCCTCCGATTTGGCACTAAGAGGAAATTAACGTAATGTGCAGTGCAACTGTTTGTACAATGATTGTCTGGTTTTTGTGACACTTCTTGATGTAAAAACATTTTAGACATTTTAGGTCAAACATTAATTGTGCCTGACACCCGCTATTCTATTTGTGAAACGTTTATTTTATTTGTGAAAATGCTAAAGGGGAGATTTCACCGTTTTTGTTTGATACAGACCTCATTAGACCAGGTCCAGATCAAAAACCACAATGCCTAGACTTCTCAAATCTGGCCTAGATTAATCTACAGGCCCTGAAGATTCATTCAGACACAGTTTCTGATCTGTGAAACATTTATTTTATTTGTGAAAATGCAATTAGGCAGATTTCGCCATTTTCTCATCATAGACCACAACAGGCCTGGTCCTGACTCCTGATCAAAAATATTCATTATAACACAGTTTATGATCTGTGAAACCTTTATTCTATTTGTGAAAATGCGATAAAAGGTAGATTTCACCATTTTCTCATCATATAGGCTAGACCACATTACACCTGGTCCACATCAAAAACCACTATGCCTAGACTTCTCAAATCTGGCCTGGATTATCCTACAGAGGCTAAACATTCATTCAGACACAGTTTCTGATCTGTGAAACCTTTATCCTATTTGTGAAAATGCTATAAAGGCACATTTCACAGTTTTTTCAGAATATAGACCACTTTAGACAAGGTCCTGATCAAAAACCACTATGCCTAGACTTCTCAAATCTGGACTAAATTATCCTACAGAGGCTAAACATTCATCATAACACAGTTTCCGATCTGTGAAACCTTTATTCTATTTGTGAAAATGCAATAAAGGCAGATTTCACCGTTTTCTCATCATATAGTACTATAGACCGAATCGGAAGCTAACTTCAGCGCCGTCTGGGATGCATGGTCAGACTCATTACCAACACCGCTCGCTCAAAACCACCACCAAAGTCAAACACCACAACAATCTTGTTCAGGCTAAAACTGTCAAACACAGGTGACGGCACCTTGTAATTAAATATTAATTTAAAGTGTCTAAAAGTTTTACGTAGACAGATTTATATGCAGCTTACCCGTGTCAATGGTAATGAGTGTAGGCTAGGCTGCTGATGTTGTGGTTGTGACCTGTTGCTTTGTTAGCCCAACGAGCTAATATTAGCATCAACAGGCTAACGTTGGCGTAAACAATTGGTAAAACGGGGACAAGGACAAACTGTACAACGAAAACATTTCAGGACATGTTGATAAAAACTTGTGTCTCAACTGAAACTCACTTACCCGCAGTCTCTGCAGATCCAGATATCTGTCCTCAAACTGCTTAGATGCGCTCCAGGTGTTCTTCCGGTAGCAGACCTGTTGCTCCAGCACGCGCCATCACACCTGGACCATTGTTTCCTGTTTCACCTGACAGCTCTTCATGCTGGATATCAGACTGGGACACGTATGCTGCTACATTACTCTCATCGGTCCTAGAAGAATATGTAGCCGTACGGTATGGTATTGGATAAAAACAATCAGATCTCCAGAATTTCTATATAGTCCTCTAGTGAATGCATTGGGCTTGGTGAGATACATTTTACCATGCAACGTTTTTGTCTTTATCCAACGTTGGTGTACTGTAGGCCTAACGTACAGTAGCTATCTAGGGTCCCGTGAAAAAAAAAAAGTTCACTACATGTGAAAGCACGTTAAAGGGATAGTTCACCCAAAATTCAAATTTCACTCATAATCTACGTACTCACCCTCATGTCGACTAAGAGCAGGGAGAACAATTTCTCATGTCTGGGCTTCGATACAAGAGGGACATTACAGATGAGCAGTATGGAGGTATTTGGATGTTTTTTGGTATGTCTTTTTGGACGAAGAAACCTGGTATCCATTCACAACCATTATATGGACAAATACTGCCGCATGGACCCCCCCCCCCCCCCAACTCAGAGAAGCAATGGAGGACTCTGAAAATTCTCAGAGCTCTTAGTCGACATGAGGGTGAGTAGATAATGAGTGAAATTTGAATTATGGGTGAACTATCCCTTAAATGAATCTTCCCAATAGATATTTTAGCAACCTAAATCCATTGCTTGACCGTCCAATGATGAATGTACAATTTTCAAAGAATACAATTACAAGACTGACTGGAAGTAAGGTTTCAGCAAATATTCTTCATGTGGCACAGTAGGCTAACACTGAGTTGACTCTGCTGAGAGTGGGATGGGAGCAATTGACTTGACTTATCTATAGGTCTACATTTAATGTTAATCATTCAAATGACAATATTTCAAATTTCAGTTTCAATTTCAGTCACAATAAGACTAAACTCTCCACCAAAGTGCTTAGAAAACAGTTCCATATTTATTGCAAAATATTTTTGTACAGAATACAACTGAAAAAACATCAACAGAGGAGGAATGGACAGTAAGGCCAACATCAGAACTCCAAGAGCTGAACTGTACAAACACCAATAGTAACATTTGCTGCTTTAATAGTGTTTTTGTACATAAATTGTTTCCCGCCCTTGCAGCAACCTCAAGGGGCAGAAATAAAGAACTCAAACATCCTCCCCAGTTTTCTAAAATATTATTGCCTTTGCCTGTAAATCCATCAACTTAAACACCAATGGACAATCCGTAAAATGGTCGAGATTTCTATAAGAAACTTGTTGCTCGATAGATAATGTCTCACAAAATATAAATATATACTTGTAAAAAGCTCCAAACAATATGGGACTGACAGTATTTTAGAAGTGAGTAGTGTCACTTGTCACTGAGAACATGAGGAGGTTTGGAGCACTACTGCTAAAGTTAGCTCGACTGCTAATGCCAGTACTGAAACAGAGTGTGCTGAGATAATACTTCTGATTTCAACCTAAAAAAAAACATTAAATGTTCAAAGTTTGCTTTTAGTTTACGTCACACTGCTGGAATAATTGAACCCTCACTTGAGCTCGGAGGGTTTAGCATAGTGCGCCTAGATAAATTCGGGCGTGCATGCCCATGCACATCCTCATGCGATTTGGCACTGATGTAAAAGTTCTTTCCCCAAAGTAAACCTCATGGTAAACACATCCCAGTCTCCCCGGCTCCTTCTCTTACATCTTGTTTTCTTTACACATAAAAAAAGGCAGAGTGAGACAGGATACATTTTTTTCCCCGACATTCAAATGTACATCTTTAACATTGGCTCTCCCAAAATTTGGGATCTAAAGAGGACAAAATAAAACAAAATAAAAACAAAACCTCCTGTCTCTGGAAGTTTTTTTTTTATATAGAAAATAAAAATTAAATTAAGATGAAAATAGATACAATTTTTTTTTCTCATATGCATAAGCCCTTCAAGAAAACACACCAAAACATTAGAAATGATGAAGATGATGTACAATCCAGTACTCCAGAGGAGAGAAAGAGAGGGTGGGGTGGCAACTTTTATTCTGAAAAGACTTGATGAGGAAGTAGAGATGCAACACAATAATATAGTGTCATGTTTCTCTTCTTTTCCCTTGTGACTCTACACCTCACACTTCATCTGGTGGATAAACACCAAAACACCAATGTCCACATTTAAACCATCACCATGAGCAGAGTGATGCTTCAGGGATCATTTTTCTTTTAGGTTTTGCATTTTTTGCATTTAAAAAAGTAAGAAACTTCTCTGCAAACATTCATGTCACTAATGAGAAAAGAAATGAGGATTAACAAGGTATTTTTTCTGTATTTTAAGTCACTACCTGCAACTATGAGTATTCATGAATTACCTTTTCTTTCAGTGACCCTTCACTAACATGAACATACACTGTTGCTCTGTGTGTGTGTGGGGTAGAGAGGCAGGGGGGTTCAGGAGTACGAGCGCGCGGGGGGAGAGGGGAGGGGGGGCTCCTCTCTGGATATCACAAGTGCTTTCAATAATTTGATACCCTGAGTAGAGGACATAGGCTTGGGGTGAATTTCAGTAGAAACAAAACAAAACAAAAACATTTTTGCCAAGCAGCAAACACCAACTGAAGAGACTTTTTTTTTTTTAGTTGTTTTTTTTTTCACTAACACCACCTTTCACACATAAATAAAATCTGTACTTATCGGTACATTAAAAACCACAAAATGTATCCGGAGAAGAAATAAAACAACAACGACAAATCACCCATGACGACACAGTCATTTTCAGCTTTACAATATGCATATACTCATGCATATATAGTGTGTTTTCCCCTTTGCATACAGGCGAGTGGCTGGGGACTATAGAGAGACTTTACTTACAGCAGCTCCCTCTGCAGAGACTAACACTGATTATTCAGAGATTGATACGAATGAGAGCAAACATAATTCACAGGACAGGCCGAGGGGAGGGGGGGCGACGACATGAGGGACCGATTCTGTGCAGCCTTGTAAACTGAAGAGGCCGGACAGCCAGAGAGGATGATGGGTAACAGACATCCACTTAAAGCAGCAAAGAGAGGACAGGCTTCATTTTCTTCTCAGGTGACTAATCAGAGTAAATCAGAGAGAGACAGCGTCGCCTCACGACTTCAGCAAAGATTCAGTTCTGATGTCAGACGTAAAGTTAAAGTAATCGGTGCCGCTCCAGAGGGGACGACTCAAAATGTAACAGAGGACTCAGCAATGTAACGTGGCGTCTTTACGTGAAGCAACATGAGCTGAGTAGGTACTTGATGATGTGTGGTGGGGACGAGCAGGTCACTGAGTTTTCTCCCTCCAAACCCCTCCTCCCCCCAAACCCCGCCCACACCTCCACCTCCATCATCCGACACCCGGAGCCAAAGGGGACAGAGGAGCTCAGACGAACAGCTGGATGCGCTCACGGATGGTCTGGCGGCAGATGGGGCAGGTCTTGAGCGCAGCGCTGCAGTCGATGCAGGAGGCGTGTCCGCACTGGAAGACCAGCTTGATGTGGTTGTCGATGCAGATTGGGCAGGTGATCCGCTCCTCCATCTGACGGTAGCGCGACTGCAGCTGCTCCAACAGGTTGTGCTGCTCCGAGTTCTCGTTGCCAGGACTGCAGTCCACCTCCGTTTGGTCTGCGTGGGAGAAAGGGGAGGGGGACAGCGTCGGTGAGCAACAATAACTGTTGGTTATGGCTTGTGGCTCCGGTGGTCTCTTTTATTATGTTGACCGATCAAATCTATTCTGGTCTGGCCCTACTCTGTCGTAACAAACCGGAAGGACAGAGCAGGGCCTCCCAACAGAGTACAGCAGGGCCAGCCCCCAGACCAAAATAGATTTGATTGTTCAAAGAAACTGGGAGCTGTAGGCTTTTCAGGCTGCTGCATACAGAGACACACAATAGAGAAACACTGGGATCGCCCCAAAGACACAGACCTTGGCTTACTGATAACTGAATGGGAAAACACAATTTTCTTTAAAAAACCTATTATTTTGTTTATAAAACAAATCCTGCCTACCCCAGCTTTAAAGAGGGATTAATGGATTTGTAGCTTAACTATGCTATATCTTTACCTTAATTAAACAGCTTTGGAGTAATTGTGATGGTTTAATAAATGGGACAATGGAGGCTCTCTGCCCTCCACCTTCGTGTCACTTATTGCATCTCTCTGAAAACCAACTTTGCAAGATCAGCACTGCCTCCCCAGTGTCCCAGCTCTTGTCTCTGCGCACCGTGATACAAACGCACCCTGTAACCCATGATCTCTAGTTTATGATGGATTAAACTACTCAAATGTACATGTTATCGATATATAACTACGTTATCTACCACTGTATTGATCGTTCTCTCGCCGGCTTCGTTGTAAAGAAATGCACATGGCCCGGAGGAGGGTTAGCAAAACAGCGGAAAAGCAACTGGACTTGCATAGTTCCCCTTTAATCTACTCTCCAGAGTCTGAAGTTGGGTGATATGGCTGAAAATTAAATCTCAACTACTCTCTATTTATGATTTTAAGATACTTTTTTTTCAGTTAAGAACAAACTACAAAAGAGAGGCTTTGCAAACCGATGCTGTATGCACACCACACCATGTACAGTATTTGGCGATGGGAAACACCACCTGATCTGAAAAGTATTTCCACTGAAACCCCCTACTTTTGAACAGGACACTATGAGAAAAGGATAGTGCTCCAATAAATGCAGATGAATGTTTCTCACCTTGTCTGATTTTCTTGGTGATTGTAACTTGGCATTTGATGCATTTCTTCATTCGATGGGCGCATTCTGTTAAAGACGAAGCAGCACGTCAGTAAAGACACAAGAAACACAAGGGCTATTTCTGTACAGTAACTCCAGCCTTCACGCACCTTCGCAGGCCACGCTATGCTGGCAGGGGCAGAACAGAACCAGCAGAGCCAGCTCGGAGCAGATGAGGCATTCACTGGGCCCCGGCGGTGTGGGAAGAACCAAGTTGGTCATGGTGTTAGGCGTCGTGTGCACCCGCCGCAGGCTGGCGCTGCTCAGGCCTTGCCCACATGTGATGGCCTGCAGACGCTGCAACCTGACGTACAAAAGCCACAGTGAATCCCACACAGTGACACATCCGTATCTGCTCATCAAACCTACTCTTTAGTTTCAAAACTAACACTTTTTTAGGTAAACTTGTCTATCTGCTCATTAATGCAAATATCTAACAGGCCAAAAACACAGCAGCAACTCAATACATTTGGTCATATACACATGGTAAAGATTGTCTGCTGAAGTTCAAACTGAGCATCAGAGTGAGGAAGAACGGTGATTTTATGAGTATTTCAGAATCTACTGATCTTTTTTTCCCAGAAAATCATCTTTAGGGTTTACTGACGTCAGTGGAGAACAGTAGGCAACAGTAACTCAAATAACTACTCGTTACAGCCGAGGTCCATAGGAGAGCAACCACAACACCAGACTACTGGTCACGCAGGTAAAACACTGGACCACACAAGAAGGAACAACGTTGCTTGGTCTGACGATTCTTAACTAATAAAACTAATAAAGTTGCTGGTGATTGTATTTCACAGAATAATGCATTATGACCTTCAGTCTCACCTGTGCTTCTCAGAGAAACTCTTGATGAGCTGCAGCATCATGCTGTCCGACACCAGGTCCAGAGGACTCTTGCCCTTGTGGTTGGCGTAGCCGATGTCAGCTCCTTCCTGTGCTAGAAAACACGCCATGGCCGCCCCCACGCTCAGCTCTGTGTTTCCGAGAAGACCTGATGCATTCAGCTGTGGACACACATGATGACGACGACGACGATGATGATGATGAAGGGAGGCCAGAAAGAAGAGAGACAGAAGTAAGTTAAGTTGTAATTCTAAAAAAGATGCATGACTGAGGCTGAGAGAAAACCCTTCGCACAGCTGATCATGAACAACGAAGATGTGATTGAAGTAAAATCAGTGTGATCCAACCGAGACTGATACACAACCTCAAATCTAATCAGTACTGAAGAACTCCCCAATAACTCATCTGCTGACGGGGGATAAAGCAGCCTGAGCACTTAAGTCTAACCACCTTCAAGATGCCTGTGTGTGTGTGTTGTCTTGGCCAGCTGCCACGTTGTTGAGTGGGGCTGCAGTGTTTGCGGTCATGTCGACTGAAGGAAGGACGTTCTTCCTCAGTGAAATCAGCACCGACTGATGTGAACGGTGTCTAAAGCACCACAGTGATTCGAGGAGTTTTAAAGGAGATTAAACAGAATGAACTAGATTCTTGTGAGTTAATGGCTCTGAGAGGAATGAAAGAGAAGCTGTTAAAACAGAGAGGCGGTGACGTTTATGTTCGGATCCACTTCACAGGGTGGACGCAGTCACAGTGTTTGAAGCTGGACTGAGTCCGTCTCCCTTCTGTGGACGTGATGTCTCGGCAACAACACGACTTCTTCAAATGTTGTACAAACATTCATTACGACTCAAGAGACATCCGATATAATGCTAATGTTCAAAGGTCAAAGTTCAAGGTTGCGGTGACCTCACATTACACGGTTTCGGCCACTTGAAGGTGGTTTCTCGAGTTATCTCAGGATAATAGAGGGAATACAGTATTTGAATGTATGGTCACTAGGGGGCTTTCATACACTTGGACTAAAAGATGGCTAATTAGATTTTGGTGGACAAAGGTTAAAGGTCACTGTGACTTCACAAAACAGTAAACATCAATCAATAATCCTGGTGTAAACATGCAGCTTTCGCTTTCATAAAACTTCATTAAAGCCATTAAAATAACTAAGTTTCTGGCTGATGCAGTAGATTATTGTTGTCTGCAACACTGACACTAAATTTGGTAGTAGTTGTTATTGACTGCAGTTGTGACACATGGACTTTTCCCTCCACACAGAATGACTTTATCGAGAAATCTTCATCGCATACTGCCACACAGACTCCTTCCTCTTCCCCTTCATTACACCACCACTTCTTCTGCCAGTTTAAAGCTGCAATATGGGATTCAAGCCAAAGATGAGATCATCTTTATTTCTAAGAAAAGAAAAATCCTAAAAAACGTAAGAACTGTGGTTATTAAACTGTGTTTCCATAGAAACAACCTCTTGACCCTCCCTCGTGCTCTGTTTACACAATAAGACACAATAATGTCTTTCTGTCTCCCTCCTCTTACCTCTACTCCATCGTCCTCCTTTAAACTATTAATCCCTCCTCCCACCTTCAGCCTTAATTTACTGTCATTAGACATCTATTTATTTACTCCCTGACTCTATTTTTACTTTTCTTTCCTCCTCAGTCTGTATTTAGCCACCACTTCTTTTTCTGTCATCTTTTCAAAGCCATGCTGTTTCTCACCTACGTTCCAGAAATACCCATAATTGAGCAGCAATAGACACATCATTAAAACGTACAGTTTGTTCCTCAGAGTGTCAGACGCTCAGAACCAACAGACCATCGGCCTCGGCTGTAGACTCAGAAGAACAAGCACATGGATCTTTATCTTTATATGTTTCTCTCTTTATCTTTATAAACCATTTGACACCTTTCACCCACAGACCATATTCATACAGTGGCCATTGCTCTCTGACGTCCTGTCCATGTGTCGTCACTGACAGAATAATGTTGATTTACAATACTGGGTTTCCTGCTATAAATAAATCTGATTATCCTTCTATTAAAGGGACAACGAGGAGTTTTAAGTGTTTTCAGCCGTAGAATTCCTAACGGACTCAGTTTTCATTCATCAAGGATTAAAGTCAGAGGTTCAAAGAGGTTCAGTTAAAACCATAATTGGCCGTTATTCTCATTTGCGAGAAAAAAGCAATAAGTGCTGGTCGGCTCGACCAGCATTTCCGCCGCCACTAATAATAACAAAATAATGATAGAGACAAAACGATATATTGATCGAAAATGGAGCCATTAACAAGTGCGGGTGGCGTAGATTCATCCACATTAACGTGAGACTGTTTTATAACCGAATAGAAACTCCTCGTTGGCCCTTTAACAGCCTCTAAATCAGTCAGAGACAGAAAAGATAATTGGATAAGAAAAATCAGAAGCAACCGACTCATATTTCAAGTTAAAACAACATAAATGATACCAATTTGCACAGTTTACTGCGCTGTACTACATCCTCTGCAAGTTAAGTAATAAAGCACTGTCCTCATCATTTTTCATGTGGCGTTTATCAGTTTCCTCTTGCACCTGATAAAATAAAGCACCACATCCTCCCACAAACACTGGCAACAGTTACTGACAGTTATCAGATTTTTTTAAATCTGCAGCTCTGCTAGCGGTTTCTTTGAAATAAAAGGTTTAGGCGTTCCCTGCCAGCTCTCACCCTGCAGTAGAGCGACGTGGAGGAACATCCCTCGCTGCTCTCCTCAGTGCTGCTGGTTCCCACCGTGGGGCTCAGCATCATGTTGGCCAGCTGCGGGCGGAGCAAGGCCACGTGCATGGCCGTGTCGCCATCCTCGTCCTCCATGTTGACGTCGGCCCCCTCAGCCACCAGCAGCTGCACCAGGTCGGTGTGGCCCTGTGTCACCGCCAGCTGCAGCGGCGTCTGGTTGCGGTTGTTGCGGATGTTGATGTCGCAGCGTCCCTGTGTGAAGACGAGGTGAATTAAGGAAAACATAAAGTTCAATCAGTCACAGGGAAATTAAAAATTGCATTACATGTAAAAATTGCGTCAAGCTGCATGCTGTAACTGCGACAAGGAAAAGACGATAAGACCAGCTTTAAAAGACTGACCTCCTTGATGAGGATCTCGGCGACGTCTCTGTGGTTGTTGAGGGCGGCCAGATGCAGCGCTGAGAAGCCGTCCTCCTTCTTCACGTCCACCAGCTGCCGCGCTCGAGCCAGGATCTTCTCTGTGGCTCTGCAGTAACAACAGCACACAACTCAGTTAGTCAGTGTGTGCAGTGTGCGTGTGTAGAATCACTTTTTACAAAGGCTGAACAATATGCAAAAAAAAATGTGATTCCAGTTGGATGGGTCATTGTCTGGTTTGAACAATTTATCAGTTTGCATCACATTGCAATCTAGACGTGTTGGATGGTTACAAAAAACATTGAAATTGGCTCATCCCAAAGGACTGAAGTGAAGAATCTTATATACCCCTATACATGTACATCTTTGCTTTGGTCTTTAAATCAAAGATGGGCTTCACAAGATGCAAAAAAACATCATATTGTGATTATATAGGTAAATATTGCGACCCTGATTTCAGTGTTATCATTTTTATTTTTCAATTTCACTTAAAAAATATCAAATTGATAATATGATTTTTGTTTCTGTGTCAAACAAACATGTCCCTTATCGTCTTGAGAATTTGTTGTCCAACACTTATGGTGCTGATACTGCATAACAAATGCAGGCTGCTGCTAAACATTCTGTGATTGAATGAGTTTTTTGTGCAAAATACTGATGGATCCATATTAAATTCATGAGGCTGAATTAGTTCCTGTGCATCGGTGCATCTGCAGTCAGTTGAGCACGAACGCAAACGTGATCCTGTCAGAATCCGAAGCTCCTCCTGGGTCGGGCTGCAGCTGACAGGGGCTCGGACGGAGACGCAGCTGTCGACTGTTAACGAGCCGAACTGACAAGAAAACACTGAGGCACCACGGGCGGCCGGTCCTCACTAAATATAGTCAACTGACCCCTGATGTGGCTGCAGCACTGCAACTCCCACAGTGCTGCATTTATATATTGTTAAGCGCTAAAGAAAAATAAGGACAGAATAAAAGAGCTGTGTTGACGTTGGAGGACAGTGAATGCATCATCTGTCAAGGTCAAACACGGGAACTATTCCTTGTAGTTTTCTGGGTCACACATAACAGGAGGAACAGTTCAGGTGCAGATCATTAACAGGTGAACTAACACCATTAAAATGTATTTTTCTGATTAATGCAGCTGCTGCTGTTGCTGCTGCTGCTGCTGCTGCTGCAGAGTCAGGCCGGGCTGCACTGTCGACTCGTCCTCTTCTCTGTAGCTGAGTTTGCTTTATGACGTGTGAAATTGAACCCGACAGCATCAGTGGGCACCCGGGACTCAGGGTCCTGCCACTGTGGACGCTTCAATGTGACGTGACCCAAACTTTGCGGGGACGATGTGAGGTTAATGTAAATGTGAGCTCGCCTGGATCTTTGTATGTGTGTCGCTCAGGCTGATGGATGATATTGTGTTTTCAGCGGTAAACTGTCAAAATGAGGCGGACAGATGGACAGCAGACGCTCATTGTTTCCTGCTTCACATTTACTGCTCGACCTCCATCACACACAGACGACGGCTTAGGATGTAAACAGGATGGAGTTACCACTTAATGCGAGATCAATCCTACAATACAACCCCAGCTACTTCAAAACCCATTCAGCCATAAAGGACTTATTACTATATAATAAAACGCAGAGAGAGTAGATGAGCAACACATACAACAGGGAATAAGGAATGTCCAGAGAACATGAAGTACCTCAGACGTTACAGCTGGAGAACAGATGAGTGACTTTAAACATGCCATTTAAAGAGAATTTGATGATGATAACGATGATGATTACCTCATTATTTTATTATCATTTATAGAAAAGGATAAATAAATCCCTTAACTACTACCAACCATTTCTCTTCCAGCTACTAAAAATATTTATTGTATTTCTTTAATTTTTCAAATTTTTTGTATTTATTTGCTTTTCCATCGCCCACAGTTATGCTTCAGTGTTTATACAGCATCTGTATGTGGTGTGTTTACATGTATTTTTTGCTCTTCCTTTTCCACACATCATTGACCATTAGATATAGCTACTATTAGATATACGTAGCTGCAATATTATGGATCAGAGAGCTTGCTACTGTACATCCTATGACAAATAAATGCAGGAAAAACAGTTGAGAAAAACACAATATTATTACTTTTTCTTGAATTATTGGGACATTTTCCTTGAAATTTTGAAATTTTATGCGTTTATTCTCACAATATGATGAATATATTTCCCTGACAGAGGAAATAAACGTAAAAACACCTAACCTGTGACTTCAAGGATCCGTCTAGAGGAGCTCAGTCCACAACCTCAGAAATCTGACAACAATCTAATCTATCGCTGCGCTCCTGAATCAGGTGGCTCATCATTTCTATTTCAGACTGTAAAAACACTCAGGCACAGTTTAAATGCAGCTTTAATTATAATAACTTATAACTTGGAGGCTTTCTAGGTTTGTTAACAGTGGCTTGCTGATGCATGTTAACAACAATGTGTGGGTCAGGTATGGTCGGGATCTCCTCTTGGTGTTATAACAAGGCTGTTAAGGAGACACTGTTGGAGGTCATTGGTACCTGCAATGCAGCTGTGTGTGTGTGTATGTGTGTCTGTGTGTGTGTAGGTATTGATAGGAGGAACTAGTGCCCTTGCTCTCGGGTTGCCTTCGTTAGCGTACAGATTCTCGCCACTGTCTCATTAGATAGCAGTCATGTCACTTTTGTCACTTCTTTTCCCACAATGCCTCACTCCTCCGTATCATTTCCATAATCGTTATTCCTGTGTGTTCATGAATATTCAGACTCAGCCCAACGTTTTGAGGCAGTTTGTACAAACACGCCTTCTCTCTCTCTCTGTCTCTCTCTGTCTCTTGCTCTCTCTCTCACACACATACACACACACACACACACACACACACACACACACACACACAAACAGCCACAGGGCATCTTGGGAAAAGCTGGTAATGACTTTTCTGGAGACTGAAGTCATCGTTCGGTTATTTTTGGGAGGTTTACATCACGCCTGTTTATAACTTGGCTCTTTTGGTGAAAGCAGAAGAAATGTACCGTGACCAGCACAAATTCTGGAAATGATAAAAGAAATAAAAATAAAGGATTTGGGTGCGCAATCAGCTGCAAGAGTTTACGCTGACAGACCGGAGTAAACAGGAAGGAGGGTACAGAAGGGAATAGAAGAATTGTTGTGGGAGAAAAAAGGGATCTGGTGAAAGTGAGGAGAAAAGAAAGAATCTACGAGGAGGTGAAATCACAGATATCCAACGGAGTGAACTCTCTTTTCCAATAAATGCAGTAAACAGACCGACCATCCCATACATTCATTTGCTTCTTCTGTCACGCTGGAAAAAGAAGAAAAAAAAAAACTGGCCTCTTGCCGCGTTTCATTTCTTTCCCATGACTGTTTGTGAACTTGGCCTCTGGCCCTCTTTTTCCATTTCCTCACAATAAATAAATACTCTAATAAACAAAACATTCTCGTCTCTCGGTTGCAAAAACCCAACGGGAGGTCACAGCTGCTCGGGGGGGACGCCACACAGAGAAGCATCACAATCAGAGGAAAAAAGAGCGACACTTTGCTTCTAATAAAAATCCATTAAAGCGATGTTAATCTTTAATTCGCGCCACAATGTTTCAAGTCAGTCTCAAGCCAATTCATTCAGTATTTGTACTGAAGCCAAAACAAACAGGGCGAACATGCAGAGACGCTGCACCTGTACTGGATCAGAGCGCTGTAGGCCTGTGTGGTGATGTATGAATGGAGCAGAGAACCGAGCCGATCCTGAACACTGTAAATCCTGTGTCTCTACTTCTGGCGCAGCGGCTGATGTCAGGCTAAATGAATGCTGGGGAGCGCAGCATAAACTCCCAGCGCTGCACATATGACACTTGCCAGAACAGATTGGACATTTATTAAACGGCTCGTCTGCTGCAGCCTCTTCTCCTCACTCACCCGCCGCCTGTGCTCGGTTGACATTTGTCCACTGTTGCACTCTGCACGGGGTCGCCCTGACCTGAGACTGTTTTCTTTGGGGGGGGGGGGGGGGGGGGGGGGGGGGTGTCATTTCTAAGAGGTCAGGGTGAGGAAATATGGGGTCATTTGGACTAGTCTTGTGCTACATGATGGAGGGTCTGTGAGCAAACAACCAGAGGCTACTCACAGCCTGAAAATCTGAGCTGATGACAATAACAGTGAATCCAAATGGAATATAAATTATCCATCATGTTACATAAAAGACTTTACAGGTCCCTAATTGAAACCTTGAGCGGAGGAGGAGCATCGCTTCAAGGAGGGAAGTTTTTGGTGAAGCTGTGTTTTTCATTCTTGCTTCCTTTCCTTCATGGCACCTCTTTAAAAAGAAGCCAGGGACAATTTTCCATTACATGGTTTTGTTATAATTTGGGATGGAAAGTTCATATGAGGTTGTAAAAGCCCCGGAGCAAAGAAACAGGAACCTCAGCACGGTCAGGGGTGCACTCTAAAAAAATATCATGTTAAAGGTAGAGTCTGGAGGTTTGTTCATTGCAGTTTGTAAACAAAACATTCAAACTGGGCCCCTCCTCTCCCTCCTCCTGCCCCTGATAGCAGCAGCAGCAGTAGTCAAGACTAGTCAGGGCTGCAAAGAAAAAGGAAATACAGTCCAAGGAGCAGTAGGCCGATACCTGGCTCATGAACTATGCTGTAACGAGTAGAGGGGCTGTTGTATTGAGCTAGTAAGTGCGTGCTAGCAGCGGATGCTAGCTGCTACAGCTAGCTAGCGGAAGTTAGCGTTGACTTAGCAGGTGTTAGCGCTGGTGGACAGCATCTTCCATAAGCACTCACTAGCGTCCGGAACAGCTAGTGGGGCTAACAGCCCAAAGCAAAAGACCGAAATACAGGCGGGGGGAGGGGGCTCTGCAGGCACAGTCACCACCACGCAGGACTAGAAGCTCATAGGCGATGATAAAGCAGGATTTCATTTGTACGTTTATTTTTGAGCAAAAACCTGCAGACTCTACCTTTAAAGAAGACGAGATAGAATCCTGTAGAACTGAAAGGTGATTCGTTTAAAGTGATTTAAATCACTGACAAACGGTACGAGTGCAGAGGCTTGGTTAAAGTAGAGAGTGACTCAGTTATGGGATTAAAAAATACATTTTGTGCATAATTTGTACAGGAGTAATAAATGATTTTTTTCTAATAATGATAATAAGCTTTCTTTATGGAGCACAGGTCACATAAGACTTGTAGCTCAAAGTACTTCCCAATAAAAAATGAAATCATATGGTAAAATAAGGGCAAATAGAATAAAATAATTCCGTGATAGTAAAAACAGACCTCTACTAAGATCACATCTAAAGATCAAACTACAGTGATATTTGTGTGGATAGATAGGCCAACAATGGGTACTCTATAAATGCAAAAACTCTTCCATAAATTCAATTTTTGGACATGTGATTGTCTGTTACAAACCCATTTTGACTTTTTAAAATAAGAGCAAGCAGTTCTCAATGAATGAATGAATGAATGACTCAATCAATCAAGCAACCTTTTTGTACCCCGAAACAAGGGACATGTGCTACATCAGTACCTACAGTTGTAAGACAACTGTGACGGCGGCACCTGGTTAAGGTCTTTGATAGTTCAGCTGAGGGTGGTGGTAATTGTGTTTGTTTAAATAAAGAGAGAAGGACACGCACATCGTAGGCCCGATTGGGATGGGTGCTGGATAAATGAGGAATAAATGTAAGAAGAGAAAACAAAGCTCCCTAAACTGGATATTAATCAGGTGATTTTCTCTCTTCTTACAATTGTGTTTGTTTAGAAATGACATTGGCAAAGCTAAACTGGTTAATCAGTTGTGCTGAATAATGACGACCACTTCCAAGCAGCTCAGTGAGAGTTTGGGAGTGCAGGAGGAAGAACAGTGGCCCATCAGAGTGGAGCCAGACATGACAGCTGTGTTTGTGGGAATCAAACCTCACCATTGTGAGAACATGAACAGTTATCTTCTGTGTTTCTGTCAGGCCTGGTGGGGGCACGGGACTGGTCTGGGTGAGGTCTGCGCCTAATCTGAGCCTGGTCAGGTCTGGAATCAGCTCATGATTAAGTGGCTTCAGTGTCAATCAGAGGACACTGAAGTGTCTGTGACAGTGGGGACGGAGGGGGGGACAGTTGTGGTGTTTGGCCTGCAGCTCTATGTTGAAGAATAAATTCAGCTGATAATTTCCTCAGTGATCTTAATGTTTTCAAAAAATAAATGTGTTGGAGGTTGACTCTCGACAAGCGCTGTGAGCTTTCTGCTGACTGTTGAGCTACGTACATACAGTTTGGATTTTTGTTCTCACGTGATTGCCATATCTGCCCTACTGAGGAACAACCAGTCTAAATGCAGCTTGTGGAGAATTTGGAGGATGTGGCAATGTGAGTTTTTCCCCTGATATCGACCGTGAGGGCTGAAGCTGTGTGGAAGACAAGCTCTCTATTTGTAATGGATAGCACTGAGATTTGAACTCTGAGTCCTCATTTGAACATACGGGAGAGATTCCCACACACACACACACACACCCCCATGGTTTCCACAGTTCACGTCACACACATGAGAACTGAGCTGAGTAAAAGAAGCAGATGTGAGACCTGATTTGTTGACTGACTGACGACACATAACTGAATTTATTTGGTGAACATACTGGCCCATGTTTCTCTACCGGGAAGTCAGAGGGATGAGTCTCTGAGCAGTTATTACTGTATGTGTGAAAACAATGTTAAACCACATATCAAACACCTTTGTAAAGGTTCAGTTATCCTCTTACATGTGAGCTCCAAGAGATCTACAAGTGGATTGGTGCTTGACAAAACATCCTAATATTATTTTCAATCTCTTTTATGATTTTCTACTCACAGTTTGTTTCCTTTGAGGGCAGCGTGGTGCAGCAAGTTGAAGCCTCTGTGGTTCTGCTGTGTGAAGTCGATGTTGGGCACCACAACCAGGATCTCGATGATGTTGCGGAAATCTTTAGCAATGGCGTCGTGGAGAGGCGTGTCCCCGTACGAATCCTGAGTGGGGCAGGAAAAAGAAGTAAGTGGGGCTATTCCATGCATGTAAAATCGTTGTGCAGGTGTCATGAGAAGTTCCAATGAGTCTGTTTTTAATGATGACTGTATGATGTCTCTAGTCAAACAAGAAAATAAACCACACTAACAGTCCACGTTTGCTGCACACAAACAAACTCTGGACTGCCGTGCTTATGGCTGAGTAGCCACACTGCTCAAGCAGAAAAACACGAGTTAGTTATTGGATTGTGGGCCTGGTTGCAGGCAAGTTAGACCATCTGAAAAATGCCCTAAAAGAGAAAAGACGCTGCCTTAATGAGGCTGAGGGCCGAGTGAAGCAGGGCAACAGTCAAACACCACAAAATGTTTGTATCTGTGTGTGTTTTTCCAGCTGATTGAAAGAGCAGTGTGTGTGAATTTCGAGTGATATGTACTGAACAAATGAGCAACACTGCCAGAGAGGTTTTCTTACAGCTGCCCAGATGTTCACTCAGTGGTTAACCCTCAGTCACTGGCTACATCCTCAGACATGAGCTCACTCTCTAATCAGCCGTGAGACAAGGATTTTAACGGAGCTGCTGAGACCCTTTTCTCAGAAATATTAACAGAAACATATTTGAGGCAAAATTTTATATACAACTGGGACATATTGGTACACTCTGTGCATTCCTGCAAATAACATACAGTACAGTACTGTATGTCCCTATAGCAAGAGTGATGCTGTCATATACACTACTCACAAAAAGTTAGGGATATTCAACTTTCAGGTGAAATTTATGGAAATGGAAAAAGTTCATGCTACAGTGATATTATATAATGAATGTAGGGCAAGTATGGGATGGCAATATCTTCATTGCAAACAATGTATTGAATCAAAAGCTACAGCGGGACAAAAAATGTAAATGTCTCAATAACTCGACAAAGGACGTCCACTTCTCTGGCTTTCTGAGACTCTTCCAGTCTCTCTGTGTCTCTGCTCAACGTGCTGATGACACTCTGTGACACTCTGAGCTCGCGCAGTTAATAGGCTTGTTAGAGAACAGCATGTTATGTTATAAGTACTGAAACACTGAACAGTTGGACATGTGCATTCAACAGTTTAGAGAAGGTCAAATTAAATTCACCTGTGAAGGTTATAGTATATTCCAAAAAAAAAAATCAACTATTTAGACACAGATTTAATAAAACATCTCCCTACAAGAGTTATAAGCACAGGTGTAGGTGAGAGCATGAATCACCGGTCTCAGGTCTGTTTCTCATCACCACTGCTTAATCAGTTCATGTTTACAAAGCCAGTCGTCTGCTTTTGAGTACTTAACCTGGCATAGAGCTGGCTTCCACTTGCTTTCCATTCCACAGTGCAGAATCGTAGAGGAGTATCAAATCGAATAAGGAGTGGGTAATGAAGATCAAGTCTCTAACCAGATGGGATTGATCAGCATCTGCTTTAAATAAGTGGCTGATGTGTCAGCGTTAAGCGGGTGGGGTCGTCTCACCTGGAGGTTGACGTCAGCCGAGTGTTCAGTCAGCACCCGCACAACGTCGGTGAAGCCCTTGTTGACGGCGATGTGCAGCGCCGTGCACATGGAGTTGTTGAGGAGGTTGACATTCGCCCCTTTGCTCAACAGCAGCCGTGCGATCTCTGCCTGGTTCCTAAAAGAGTGAAACCAGAAAAAGAAGAAGGAACAGATCAATCCCTCCTGCCCTTGAATTAAAACAGTGTTTTAAAACCAGTAAATGAAATCTAACATGTTAATTCTAAAAATCTACATATAGTTCGAGGGTTGCTAACTTACATAAATATCCTTTTAAACCTGCTGCTTTTTTTGCACACAGCTGTGAGCAACACAAAGTTGTTATTATTATGATGATATAGTGAGAAGCAGGACATTCTGAGCACGTGTTAATGAGGTGAGAGGAGGAGAACTGTGTGTGTGTGTGGCTGATTAAGCAACACTTAAATACCATCACTGCTGTGAATGGATTATCACATTACATGGGGAGAGACAGGCTGGGGCTCTGCTGTACATCTGTCAGACATGCACCTCACTGTGAACTCAAGCACCATGCATTCTGAAAAGTGTGTATGTATGCAAGAAAACCAAGTCTGTGTTGTGTGCGTGCGAGTACTCACCCAAAGGCAGTGTAGTGTAATGCTGTGTCTCCATCTTCATCCTTGATCTCGATGGAGCTGTTGGCCTGCAGCAGGGCCTTCACCACCTCCATGTGGCCCTGGTGCGCGGCGACCTGCAGCGCCGTCTTTCCCTGGTTCTTTATGTCCACCTGCCAGGAGCCAAAGAAAGTTTGAAGATTCATTATGGAACGATGGAGGCCCAGACACAGACGCAGCCGAACATAGAGTGGCTGGAAATAATCTGAGCATGAACAACAAACGGCGTCAAGCACCTGACACATAATCCAAACCAGTTATGTAATCATTGAGACGCACGAGTGCAGAACAGCACACAAGCAAAATGAAAGTTTACTTAACATGTTATTACTATTCTCACTCATTTTGTAACAGAAATATAATATTATATCAAACATAATTTAAAGTAAAATCATCACGCTAGAATGAAAATCCATATTTAACTACAACATTCTGTTAAGAAGATAATTCAATTTAACACCAGATTATTTATAGTCTTTACTTTGTTTATTTGAAACTGCTGGTTTTCACTCAAATATTTTGATTTTACAGTCACAGCTCTTGAAAGTCTACACATCCTCTATTGCTCTCAAACATCTCTAGTTGTTTGAGGCCATTTGTGTGTGATTATACTTGCAAAACAATAATCTGGACTGTTTAGGACATTTTTTCCAATCAGTGGGGTGAAAAGCCTTGATTGTCAGATACAGTATGCAATTCACTGTTTATCTATAAACAATTCTTTCTGATTTTTGGAACATTACAGTAACACCCAGACAGTTACTGCATTTTCTTCCAGGTCTCCATTGTTCTTATGCGCACACTTTGTCTCTCCCAAACAGTGGAGGGCACATGGAGGGGGAATATCATGGTCTATTGTATGATCTGCAAAATCATCTTCTGCACCATATAAATAAATGAAAAACTAAAAAAACCACCCAGGAAGTGACATGCACCATACCAGGGGATGTGACACACTACCTGTTGAAATTAAAAATAATGAAAACAATTATGTCTAACACACAACCAGACTCTGCTCTTCACAGAGAGTGCTCAATGGGATGGCATGTGAACAAGGAACACATACAAACACACACACTATAAGCCTCAGAAAACACTCTTCAGTGCATCTTGAGTGCATTCACACCCGTACTGAAGAGCTGACCACCTGAGACAGATGTCAACACCAGGTGTAAACGGGGACTCTGGGAGTGAAAGGACAGAGTCGTGGGACGGCAGCACCGAGATGAGATTCCTAAGAAGCACAGTGCCGTGTTAACAGTCCATTATTTCAGTCTTTAACTTTTTTCTGTATCCAGTGCTACATTTACTCCGGCCCCTTGAATTCCCCACCCCCCCCCCTGCCGTGGTGTGCTGGTGGACGGCGCTCTTGGAACGGGCAGTGGACTGCAGCAAAGAGAAGGAGTGCTGCACTAACCTTGTCAGGGTATTTCTGCACCAATTCCCGCACTTTGCTGGCACTGCCATGCGCTGCCTCGATGACCAACCGGCTGGGATTGTCCGGCTCCGTTGACTGAGAAAGCAGCTTTTCCAGCACTGAGATAACAGATCCTGGACACAGGGTGAGAGACAAGGGGGCAGATGGGAGAGAGACAAAGACATATTTGTTAAGCAAAATCAGTCAAATGTGAAAAACAGGGTTAGAAATGTCACTGCAGGAGGCAAAGATGGCATCACATGGGTTAAAGTTTGTCAAGGCTCAGCTCAATGAAAACCACAGGAATGAGTCAAAATGTCCCCCCATGCACACACACATGCACACACATCACTGTCGACACCCTCCCATCCGCTGAGGTGAACACATGCATGGAATAGAGTCAATGGTGACTGAGAGAGCTGCTGAGAAGTTGCAACATGATGGCAAATGTCTGCTGTGCCGCCAAAGCCTCTTGCTGTCAACATGCAGGATGATGCTACAGAGAAGCACAGCGAAGGAAATGGACACCTTGTCCACACACTGCTGAAAGAGACAGACGGACGGACAGACAGACAGACAGACAGACAGACAGACAGACAGACAGACAGACAGACAGACAGACAGACGCAGTCGTATGTGAGGGCATGCATGGCAGAGGCAGAGCCGAAACGGAGAGCAGGGAGAGGCGAACGACTGCAGAGGGGGGAAACCTGGAGCTGAAGTGTTAGAGATGAGCCCCCTCGTCCCGGCAGAGGCCTTACTTCCAGATTCGTTGGGATTCTCGGCCGTCATGAGGTTGGCGTCCACCTCCACAGGCTGCACTGAGAGGCACGCTGGATTGAACGTCCACGTCTGAACTCCAAACGCCACCCGCAGGTCACCGTCTGCGTACACTTTCAACACCTTCCCGACCTGGCCGAGAACCTAGGACACAAAGCAGTGAGTTAAGATGGATGTGGCGCCGGAACATGAAGAATATAGACATGAAGTTTTTAGAAACTGGTTCTGTGCCTCTTCAATTTCAGATAATTAACCAGGCTGCCGTCAAGGAAACTGTTCTGAAATTTACTTCCTGATTTACAGTCAATCTCAATTCAAAGGGACATCTAAAGACAACCTATGTTTCTGAATATTCTTCCTTTGTCTTTACAGTCTTTACATCTGCAGGTGACGATCCAGACATAAGAAACTTGTTTTGTACTCTTTAACTCATTTTATTCTTCAGTCACTGTATTGTTTTTATTTGTGCTATTTTTGTTGCACTACACTTTATTACTACGGACAGTTTCGATCAAATTGTCACTATCACTATAGTACAAAGAAAGAGAAAAGAAAAACATAAGAAAAAGGCACAGATGAGCAAGAGAAAATAAGCAGGAGGCAAATAAGTCAATTTAAGTACAATTTAAGAGATACAGTTTTTGTTGTTGTTTGTTTTTGATGTTGATCTTAATTTAAATTATTGACTGGCATTATTATGTTGTGTTTACTTTAGTGGACCCCTGGAAGAGCAGTTGCTGCCTTGGTGGTGGCTAATGGTGAGCCAAATAGAATCAATCAATAAATAATAAAGTAATTAGACACTTTCAGTGCCAAACTTTCCCTCCCGATCACACAGTGTGAACAGGAGGATGTGGTCGGATCTGACCAATGAAGCACAATAACACTTGTTGGAAAAATGAAGGTATAAAGTCAGAGTGAAGTCTCATTAGCTGAACATTCATAACTTAAGATAAAATACGGGTTAGTATTGAATAATATGAGACTGAATGAGCATACAGGAGCCATGCTGTCTGTCCACTCCCCATGACCAGCCTGCAGCCTCTTCACACTCTCAATGTCCTCCAGGACTCTCACCAGTTCACCCACTCCAAAAGTGTTCACCTGAGGGAAAGACACACGGACAAATCATTGGCAAGCAATTACAATCAACTGAAAACGCACAGATAAACCAACTGAGGTCCTGTGTGTGAGGACCTGCTGCAGGATCCTCTGGTAGAAATGCATATTGTAGGTCAGTACCTTGGTGAGGGCCCCGGGATGGAAGGTCCAGCGGATGTTGTTGCTGTACTGGACTCTGACGTCGCCCCGGTCAGTGATCCTATGAACGGTCCCGATCCGGCAAATATACTGCAAACACAAATAGGCTTTTTCACCCTGGGTCTCCGTCTGCATTGCTGTGACCTTAGAGTTCCCTTCAGCAGCTGCGATTCGAGAGTTGGATTCTCTGTTTCTTTTCACTCTGTTGCACATCAATGTCCATCTGAGCCACTTATATAAATACTCTGTACGCCAGATTCAAGAGCCATGTGTTTTGTGACCGCGCATGCAGGCCATGTACGTCTAAAGCAGAAAAAATATGTACTGCGCACACAGTGCAAAGAGTTCACGACTCCATACGCTTCAGAAAGTATTCAGACCCCGCCGCTGTGTTGCACATTCAAGTTTAAATAAATAAAACTGTTGCCCACTCAACCAGTAATAACTCAGTGGAAACCTGAATTGTTGCCAATTTAATTACAAGAAGACACTGAAATCTCTCATTACTTTGCCTCCAAACTCTTGTCAGTCGCTTCTTGTTTGCTTCAATTATCTTTGACATGTGTCTGGAACTTGACTGAAGCTAAACTGAATTCACTAGATGCAGTTCAAAAACAGTCTCACATGGACATCTGAGTTTAAGACACATTCAGAGATCCTTGAAGTGACTACAGACCCTCAAACATTATAGCCTTTCACTGAAGAACCATCTCATGCCTGTGCCAGTGGGGCTTCTTGATGTTCAGTATGCTGCTGCCCGTCATCTAAATCACACTGAAATGTGAGGATGTAACTCCTCATCATTATATGCAGTGGATAAAGACTGAATTAGTTTACAGTATTTAAGCCTAGATCAAATGAGCCACAGCCTGGAAAGCTCACCTGGAAAGATTCTGTAAAATCTGCAGACCTGCAGGCAGTCCTTGCTGCAGCCGGCCCAGGTTCAAAATCTTGAATGTGGTGGCCCTTTGCTGCATGACATTCTCCCTCTCTCTACCTCCCCATTTCCCGTCTCTCTCAATTATCCCATCAATTAAAAGCAAAAAGACTCAAATCTGTGTAAGTGGGATTATAGACCATGACAACTAGGATAGACTCTTTCTCTTTCCCCCCTTTTTTCTGCTGCTGTAAGGACGACCTTCACTCCATCAGTGAGAACCAGCACAAAGAGGGATGAATAATCTCTGAAGCCACTGTGCACTTAGTGAAGTTAGTGCGTTAGTTAAGAACTCAATGGGAAGTTAAAACTGCCAGTTGTTTAGTGGAGCCGTGTGTCTGTTTTTTCTGATGGGAAGACTCAAGTACCTCTGCCATTTTGGGGTTCCACCCTCCGTGACCCTCCTGCATCTGTCGCAGGATGTCCACCTCAAGGAGACACTTGACCTTGTCCCCCTGCTGGAAGGAGTGGCCGTCAGCACTCTCCTGGCGCTGCAGCTCTGCGTGCTCTCCTGGATCGACAGGTGTCAGTCAGCATCAACATGCAGGCTCCCATTTATTTGGGTTTTTAAAAACCAACACAAAATCAGTATATTACATTGTAATAATCTAAGAATGTCAAGCACAAATATCTCCAAACATTATAATGACAAAAAGTCCTTTTAAAAAAGCCCCTGCAGACAAAAGCTGTGTCGTAATTCAGAGGCTTCATACTGTGATGGTTGCATTTAGATGACCCAGCCAGTAATGAAGACAAATAACACTGAGAGAGAGATCTGGGACCACACTCTTAGGTATTTTGTTTAACTCGGTTCAGCTGCTAATAGTTTTTGCTACATGCCATCATCTCCCCCACACTTTCTAATAATTGTAATTATAAATGAACATTAAGCTATCAAATGTGTGAACCTTCTTATTGTAATCATTATCATTGGGTTATAAGAATTAGCATTTTGAATTCTCCCTTGTCCTCATTCTCCCTCGTCCTCATTTCATCACATTGAAGATGGCGACCTTTGACACATCAACATCTATTTTGTTGTAGTTCACACAGTTGAGAGACTGATGAAAATGAACTAGTTCATGTTCAAAGATAATTTTCCCAAAAAATTTCTTCAATGTGAGTAGGCTGCTTTTCTTTCTCGACAGAATCTCCTTGTACCATTCATCAAAAGTCCAAATATCTGAATTAAACTACGTGAAAATAGGACCGTGTCCGTCTTACCGAGCTTGGGCAGGTGGTCTTTGTAGTAGAAGCCTCCTTGGCCGTCGGACACGTACTTCAGGTCTACCTTGCCCTTGTGGCCCATTCGGTAGACATTGGTGGTGCCGTTAGACCAGGTGACACTGGCCACGCTGCGACCAGACTCTGTGTCCCAGCCACGAATATCCACTACCTTCCCAACCTTACCCTCCCCGCCTACACATACAAACACACACAAACACACACATACATATGCAAGAAACAATAACAACGCTCATTAAAGAAAAAACTTGTTAGATGAAGAGAGTGGATTTTGTGAGTGACATGTGAGACAAGGAGATGAGACACAGAGTTTCCTCTACATTCAAATGTAAAGGTATTTAAAGTACAGAAAAATCATTGTTATTAGCCAGTAACAACACAGTAACAATATCTCACAGGATGGTTTCACTTCCACACATCAGGAAAGAAAACCCTCGTTAAGTCATTACAGTCCTCGAGCTGCCTCAGTCAATAACCACACCAACTAAACCACTGACCCGTTAAGACTACATCATGGTGGGCTGGGGGGTTTGCGAGCATGCTCAGAGCATCATGTATGCACTTACTGCACATGCATTTAAGGCCTGATGAGTGACTTAACCGAACCCTCGGGCGTCGATTTCAGAGACACCAAAAGGACATTTTGACTCATTCGTTCTCGAGCTGAGTTTCTATTCTCAGAGACAACAATGACCCTGGACCACGAGACAAAAAAGACATATTAACATTCCCTGTTTCCCCCAAAGGGAAGAGTAAAGGGTTTAAATTTAGTCCATTTATTCTTTAAACTATTTCAAACATCACTTGGCAAATTAATGGATGCCACAAACACACAATTCAGAGCAGGAAATGACCTCCATTCTACACTATAAGTGAAGGAGCTTCACAGGTTTTGGCTGGGAGAAAGAAGCAAAACAAAGGACATAAATGTTACAGAACAAGAGCACATCTGTGGAACAGACTCTGATGAGTCATTGGCAACATAAAACACACAGACACACACACTCGTTGGACATTTCACAGGTTAATGAGACGTGAGGTTAGAGCGCCGTTATGGGCTGAACACTTTGAAGAGGCACAGCTCCGTACTTGAGCAGGTAGGGCGCCTGCAGAGCTGGCAGTGCCAGGACAGTGGAATAAAACAGTGTTCAAACACACACACACACAAACTCACACATGCACGCACACACACACACACAAACTCACCGTCCTGGTTGCCCCAGTCCCAGTCAGGTCCACGAACGACTTTAACCCCCTGGAATATTCCTTTAAGGATGATCCGTGGGAGGTTCTGCCTCGGCGCCAAGCTCACTCTGTGATAAGAGCACGGAGACACAGCTGAATAAACCACTGTACGGACCGATGGACACAGTGAAGACAGACAATGACATCTTTACTATGACACTTCCTGTCACTTCCGCCATTATGAACTCTTGAATGAATGGTCTGTTATAAATAAGAAAACAACATTTTCATGTTTAGTTCATGCCACCTTTAACACTGGCTGGTTATTTCAGGATGATTTTCTAAATTCTTTTAAATACTTTTCTGAGGTCTTTTCCAGATCTGAGCTGGACTGTCCCTTCATTTCTGAGCTTTGACTTTTCTGTGAGCCAGAGGAAATCAAACAGTTCACTTTTCTCTTTGTGCTGTGCTTTGTGCTGAATTTCTATTAACATAACACAGATTATTACTGTAAGGAAAAAAAGAAAAAAATTCTGCATACTCCTTTTTGAACTTTTTTTTTTTTTGTTTAATAACAAAATAATAGTTTTTGTTTTTTTAATAATCATTTTGTTAAAATGCTTTTGTTGGGAAATGTCTTTGTAATCTCCTTTACGTTTCACTTTGATTTGTTTGGATGCTTTATATTTGACTCGTGGAGCCTTTTGTTATTTTATTGAATAGTTTGAAACAAATAAATTCTCTTTAGAACTGTTAAATCAGAATATAAACACAAGTCGAATTCTTTTGGTAACAGATTAAAAAACACTTATTCATTCAAATGTAATGAAATACAGCTCATCACAATCAACAACCTACGTTCATTTAGTGCATGAATCATAAACCAAGTAAACAAACTGCTGTTGTCCAACAAGACTCAGTGAACAGATGGAGAACCAGAACACAATCCAACATATTAACACTGTCGAACCCGAGTTTCATGAAGAACGCCTGATACTCAAACCTGCTCGATGCGCCATAGCATGAATCTGCTTTAGTTCACATCTAATTTGATTTTAATTAATCATCAAACTCACTCCCTCTCATTAGCGCAGTAAATTCTACAGTATGCGCACAGGGACCTGCTGACATTGATCTACCTATTGATCCCTGCTGTTTAACAACCACATGCAATGAATTCAATGATTCAAACCCGCGTCGACTTTCAGCTCATAACAGACCATCAACACTGATAGCGATATGTCTCCTGGCTCCACTGCCTGGTTCAATGGATGTAAAGATATGGCTTCCATCTAATACAGACTCCAGTGAGACAGTCACATCCTCAGAGTCTGTCTGACGTACCTTATTGTAAAGATTTGATCAGATCTTGGGGCAAAGGAGCTGCCTATTCCCATACTTCCTTGATGAGATGCTTGTCTTGATCAAAGCCCGGCTTCCATCTCAGGCAAACACGGATAAAGACAAAATCATATAAAATCCAGTGTGATCAACAGGATAAGACGAAGCAGATCCGGCGTCCTCAGGAAGCCTCATCGAGGCTTTGCTGCCTCCACATGTCTCTAACACTCTGGGTTTTGCGCTTCAATGTTAGCCTTGGCTAAATTCATCCCTACGTCGCTGGCCAAGTTTCATCAGGTTCCTGAGAGTCGTAGCAGGAAACAGTTGCACATTCGGCTCTTAGCAGTAAATCTCAGAGCAATACTGAGCTTGGATAGGTCTGTTCTGAGAAACGCGTGCAGAGCTTTGAGCCTAATCCCTGGACAGAGGAGGCATCAGAAAACAGGCCATCACAGGGCAGAGCAAGGAGCACGTACACAAGTGTCTATCCACATCATTTTTTAGGATGATAAAACTTGAATATGGTATTATGATTTATATCATCTTTAAAAAAAACTATAACAATCTCTCAGAGCTCAGCTGACATCCACTTTGTGAATTAAGAAGAAGAGAAGGATTTTTTTCTTGTCTTGTGCCGTTTGTGCTGATATTGATACAGAGTTTAATTTTGTCATTTTCATGTGGAATTGCCCAGGGTTTGGTTTGGTCAAATAAAAGTATTGATTGATTGCACATGGATGATGCACACAAATAAAGTTGAATATTTACATCTGAAATACTTTATTTAGACATTTAGCTTGTGACCTGGATAAAACCTGGGGGGATGGAGGAACACAACACAACCATCACTGGACAGTTTTTTTTTTTTGCTTCTTGGCATTGAAATGAATTATTATAGCAATAGAAGAAGGAGCACAGTATTTCTTCAATGAATCTGTGTTTCAGTGTGCCAGTTCCCTGAAGTCACAAAGCAGATTGAGCTCAGAACTGAAGCACTAATAAGGCACGAACTGTTGACGTTCTCATAATGTGAATCAAAACTGATGTCAAAAGTAAAGAGGATGTAAACTGACAGATGTCCCCGTCTCACACCAAAGCAATACGACCTTGGTGTCTGACGTGTTTGTTTCTCATGCAGTAGCTAATGAGAAACACAAACAGCTCTTTCCAGGGATCAAGATTTCTAATCCTCCGCCGGGCCAAATGTCACCGCTGCTCGACACGACACGACACGACAGTCAGGTCAACAGTCAACCAACGGTTAGCTTTAATCTTTGAAAGGAAACCAATGGGATCCACAGACCGACCGCATGTCTACGACAGAAATAGAGGTTACATGACGAGGACCAACCATGTTTAGTGAAGTTGTGTTGAGCTACTGTAGCAGCTAACTTTAGCACCTGTGTCTGGGCCTGAACACTTGTAGCGCGCAGGTTGACCTATATGTTTTGATTACATATGTACATCACTGTTTGTCACTGTTTGCATCACACATTTTTAAAAAACAAAGTGAGGATGGAAACGTGAAATAACAAGAAAATTACATCTGACAAATACAGTGAAGGACAGTGATTTATAGAAAGATAACAGATGAGAGACATGATGGACCACAGCTTTGACCTCAAAGGTAAATGTTTAAAATATTGGCCATGCCTACACTGAACTGTGACACTTAATAAAATGACACAACCACGTCAAACCTAGTTTATATCTGGACCTATGGCCAAATCCTAATCTTAAAACTGTATAAGCGTCTACCTTTAAGGCAAAGACTGAACTGAGTCACAGAAAAATGATCAGAGAGACAGACTGTCTTTTAGGCTTTTGTCTTGTCATTTCAGTTACAAAGACACAGGAAAATAAGAAAGAGTCTAAACTGAGTCTTTCTCAGACATATCAGTATCAGCATATGCGTTAGCTGATAAGAAGTGATGTGAATATTTTTTTTGTGCCTTGGTGAACTGCAAACTGTCTGGGCTTTATTTAGATCAATGTCCTTAAATTGGTTGATCAACTCAAGAAAAATAATGTTAGTGTTGTGTTCAGTCAGTTTATGGTTCTCTCATTTCTATGGGTGTGATCCTCACAACACTGTAGGACTGACATTTATTTACTTTATTTAAATGTTTAAATAGCAAAAGTTATAACATATTTGTCACAAGTGTCTGAACCATTTTTGAGGAATCACTGCGAAAAAAATGTGCGAAAACACTGTGGGAAAATTGATTGATGAATTGATTATCACATTAATTTGGTTATGGAAGCCAGAAATTCCATGCTGGCCATAGAAATATCAGTTAGTCACGGACAGTCATGATCATGCAACTAGCCCCACAGTTGTGGTCCAGACAAAAATAGTTTAAAACATTGATGAATTGAATTTGTATGAGCTTTTTATTCCACGAGTTCCATGTGAAAGCCCTGAAACCAATTTAAAATACACTGATGAGGACAGCAGTTTTACAGTGGGAATGGAAATGATGAGGGGTATGAAATTCCGGTCAAGTCTGGCTACAGGACAGAGAAAGCACCAGAAAACTCTGGTCTGGAGTAGCTGGATGTGCAATGGATGCATTAGACGCAGAGTTGACCTGATAAGTTCACTGAGAAAGTGCATGTGTGTTGTTTGTGTGTCGAAGAGCCGATTAACCAACTGCACACCGACCGGCTCCTCGTAAACATATGGCGCGCACATATGCCGCCCCGAGCACTGTCAGCATGCAAACATGTCTCCGTGCATGACACTGCGAGCCATTAAAAGAACTGGGAAAACACAGTAAACATCCATCCTGGGTACCTCTCGGCATTTGGTTCGGGAATAATTACGCTGCAACAATAGTTTAATCAAAGTCATATCCTGAAGATTCAAGTCAGAAACAATGCCCTCAGTCAGCGCAGAGGAAACAGGCAACAGCAGGAGTCACGTAAGGTGACGCTGGTGCACAGCCCGGTGCTTTGTGAGCAGCGTATGCATATGTACCCAGCACCTGTTACCTAACACGCGTTCCTGGAAGTTGTACATGTTAATCTGCACAGCGGAGAATTCTATCATACTAATCCAGTTTAATCTGTTGTGATTACAATTGAAGACACATGCCCAGTACATCCAGCTCAGGCCTCCTCTCTCGCCACACGTCTGCACTTTACAGTGTTGACAACTTCCCATCGCTCCCTCAGAACGCTAATAAAAGTTTCTGCCTGCAGTGTGGCTATAAACTACAAATAGATCTGCCCCGCTTCGGCTGCCATTAAACCCTCACACATGTTCAGTCCACATGAAAGAGTCCCTGTTTGCCTTGTTCCAGCCTCCTCACATAAATCACCGCTGGCACAACCAGAAGTCACACTCGTTATGAAACCGAGCTAATTTCGCCTCATTCTCGGGCAAATATCAGCGTCTCATGACCGCTGGATTACAAATCAGCCTTTTGAAACGTCGTCGGTGAAATGTGGGTCAGCGTGGTCTGGAAATAAAGAAGTGCTGTGTGTTTGGTTCTACATTTTTGCACAGTGCTCCTCTCTTTCATTCATCTGATGAGAGAAGAAGTGACTTTCATGTGACGCTCTCCCTGATGTACACTCTGTACCGGCACCAGGCGACCATCATGACTCCCCGTTTTCAGTGGGATTTATGCAAAGATGTTCTTTGACAGAGCGACACGGAGAGAACGCAAACACTCACAGCAGTGAATGAATACATTTTTGATAACGGGGCCAGCAGCCAATTGTGAATTATATTGATAAAAAGAAATTCACTCATTTCATTTATTTATCTTTGCTCTCCTGCAAAAATCTGGAGACACAGACAGTGCAGTTTGTTTGTTTTTTGTCATCAGCTCCAGGCACACTCAGCAGCGACAGGGTTTGAATGCAAATGTATGAATGAAATGTCTGTGTAAAAAAAAACAATACTGGGCTCAACATGCACAAACACAGGTGGATGGCAGACTTCTTCTCTAATTAAAAACACTCAGATTTTAAAATCTGGAAAATGCTCAACAAGCCATCAAGCAACATCTGCACGTAACGTTTCATTTTATCCAAAACCAGCAGTTTCCAGAAAGGCTGAGTCTGTGTTAAGTAAATAAACTGGTCCAGTCCTGTTTCCTTCAGTTGTGAAAATGTGCTAAAATTAAATCTTAGCTCTCCTTTCAAGATCTACAATAATATCTACATGTTTTACTTCCCTCCTGCATTTCCCTGTTCACTGCAACCTTCTTTTATAAATTATTTAAATGTAAATAACTGTATAACTATAAATTATTTTTAAAAAGCATCACATGTCTAGCCCCATTTTTTACTTCTAACCTACTGAGATTTTGTCATGTTTTTATGTATTTGTTACGTGTTTTTACCACAGGTTACTTCTTTACCCTGTGGGTGAGATTTGAATCCAATTTAACACCCCAGCAGGAAACAGTTTGTCACTAACATGTAACAGTTGAGGGAAATGTGTGAAAAGCTGGGGCTCAATTTCAACTTCACCTCCAGGGAGTGTGTAACAGCAAAGAGAATAAATTACAGGAATGGTAGGGAAGGGAAAAGAAGCAATGTAAAACCTGAGTGGAGGGTAATATGGCAAAGTAGCACTGCGGTCAGTAACTAAACGTGTGGCGGTCAGTGATGAAACAGCATCCGAACACAGCGTCTGAAGAGTCCCAGCTGCTCTGTGCAAAAACTGGGACCAGTGATGTTTGAAGACTTCATCCACATCAATGCTGAATGACTGACTCCAGATGAGTCACAGGCTTTTATGTCACTTACAGTCATTAATATACTGTTCATGTTTCAGATGCCATGAAGAAAATAATCTCCCTGAGCGCCGCAGCGAGGAGAGAGGCCCAGCGTGTTATCAGTGAGGTCAATTCATTCATGCGTTCTTGAATGGAGCTCAATTCTCTCAATATCACTCAGATTAGTGAAACTAATTAAAGGGATGCCGGCGCTTTGAGAGGCAATATTCATCGATTTAAATAATGTAGCGCTGAATCGTCCCACAGTAGTCTTTCAAATCTCAGTCTGCAGGGTTTTATGCAGCTTTTGTGGGTTTCTACCAAGAAAAGAGATAATATGATGTTTGAGCCACAGTTTAAAATGTGTTTTAATTTTGACCTTCACTAATGTCAATTAGATTAGATGAACTGCAACTAAAAAAAAACAAACTAAAATTGTGTCAATGCAGAGATAGAGAGGGAGTAAGCCTTAGTATAACTGCAGACACTGTGTCAGCCACAGTCAGTTATAAGATAGCACACAACATGAAAAATAAGGTGCTCAATACTCTAACCATCTGAAAGGACGCTAACTATTCCAGCTGTTACAAAAGATGTGAACTGTAGAACCTGTTCTGAAACATGTGGCTGGGTCTCTCTTACAGTATGTTTCCTCCTCTAGCCATCACCTGGAGCCAACAGGTAGTGGGCGGGGCTAAAGCCTAAACCAGATCTTTCAACCACAAGGTCAGAGGAGATGAGCCTTAGATCAGTCTTTGATTTTCCATTTTGATTCTTTAACGTATTCTATTTTTCTTTTAATGTGGAAACTGTGTTAAACAAAATATCAATCACAGCAGACTTAAAGATATCTTAGACTGTGGTATGGAGACACTACTACACATTACATGCTTAAAAAGAAGCACTGATATTATGGTGCCTCAAACCACAGAAAGCAGGAAGTCTCCTGTGAGTTATTTTTAGTTCTCCAAGTTTAGCTTTGTCTCCACTCAGATGTTATGCATCACAGTTGCATGGCATGACAAACAGCCTCCTAAGAATTCAGATTAAAGACGCAGATGATAAAAAGTGTCACTATTTTGACACATTCAAAGGTCCAACATCTTAAAAAAGTTTTGAGCTCAGTCTAGGTTTGTGGACTGAAAGAATAACAAACTTATGCTGTGAATGTGTTGTTCTGTCTGTGTCTGTTAAAGCAACAGAGTCACTTTTGACTCATCCTGACTGAATCAAACAATCGTTTCTTAAACTCAAAGGTAACGAGTCATGATTCACGCACCTATATAGACGTCATGGGAGATGAAATGAAAGTGTGTCGGACCTGGACCGGGCTGAACTATAGAAGAAATCTGGGTCATACATATCACCTCATTAAAATGAGGACAGGCCATCCAGCTGACATTCAGACAGCGCCTGCAGCAGTTTGGAGCTTCACTGTGAACTGATGCAGAAGAGTGGATTCTGAGAGGAGAACTCACTCCAGTATAAACCCTGAGACGTGGAGGACACTGGGAATCAGCTGGCTACACATCGACCCACAGTGAGGCTGAACCTGGTTCTGACTGAGGCTGAAATCACAGCAGCCCACAGTGTAATTAATCATAATTTGACTGCTCTTACTGCTAAGACTATGAGCTACTAGAGCTCCATGACTTTGGATAAAATCATTTTCTGTTTACTCGACTTATTTATCTGATAGAGAAGCAAATACAACAAAAAGTGGGTTCACTTGATCGACAGAAACTGAACGCTCCAGTTTTTAGCTTCTGAACAATCATGGATCTGACGCCAAACATGAAAACAACTGACTTCACTCTCTTGTTTCTTACAACCTTCACTGGGTTTTATTCTGGATTCATGTTGTTGTCCTTTTTACTTTTCCTCCCACAACTTTCTCTCTCGCTCTCTGTCACTGGGTTTATTTTCTGAAGGGGAGACAGTGGGAGCACTTGTTTTGATGCAGCTGACGTCGCTGATGTAGATGCGTCAGAATGAGGTCGCATTATGATTTATGAATCAAGATCACGATTTTATTCCGAGCAGCTGTGCAGCTGCACTTATTCTGCAAAGTGAAGTGGTTGCCGTGTTAGCGCCTTAATAATCACCATGGTGACAATTTAAATCAAACAGTATTCACCTGCAGCTGATGGACGAGCCTTATTCTCATGAATTTGTTGACTCAAAGTGAAACGTGATGTGGCCAGAGATTTAACATTAGCTATTGTTTAAAGGTATTTCAGGAAGAGGAGAGCAGAAGTGAGACACCTCCTCCCCTCGTCTCTAATCCTCTCAGAGTAAATACCTGAGTCTAAGAGCCCATGAGCGGAAATGCAGCTGCTCTGTTTTAGTGTAAACAACATTTCTATCCCATCCTATTTATGTTTACACTGAGGCCTAATGTTGGAGCGTAAATAGCTGTAGGCAAGTGATTAATAAATAAAGACAGAAGAACTGGATCTGGGCAGTTGAAGACAGCCTCTAGTGAAAATCTATTTTTTAACCTCATTAACGTCCACACATGAAGTTTTTGTATAATACAGTCACATGATGAGTGAAATAACCATCCGCACCATGAGTGAATATTTCCATGTTGAACACAGCCAGAGTTTCATACATCACAGACCTGAGGAACCAATCACGCAACTTGTGCGGGTGGGGGACGGGGCTAAACACACCAGGAACCCCGTCAGTACAGAGGGTCCTTTTGAAACCTGATGACACTGCTACATGACGCTAATGGAAGTGAAATGGCGGCAGCAACGCCATCAGGAGCTGAGACTTGAGCAGAGAGAGCTGGTCGATCCCAGACAAAGTCACGGGCGACACCTTGATTAGAATCTAAATGACGATGGATTGGGACGGAGGCAGCGGCGGTGCAGTACTCACGGCTGGGAGTGGGCCGTTTCATAGCGCTCGAACGCGTGGCTCAGGTCGTGCTTGTTGTTCATGTAGCACTGGGTGCACAGGTCGTAGTCGAAGCACACCTTGCACTTCCATCGCATTCCCATGATGCCGTGCTTCTTGCAGCTGTCACAGATGATGTTGGAGTGACGCACGCCTGGAGAGGAGAGAGCAAATCGTCATTGTAAAAACACCCGAGGTTCCAGTTTCTGAATTCTTGTTGGAAAGTCCTGCATGTCTGGTGAGGACGTCTTTCCTATAACATCACAAGTCAGCGAAGCAGACAAGACATACGTCGTGTCTTTACAGATGTTTATTATCACAACGGCTCGTATCATGATGAGGAAGAACTGAGGTACAGTACAAGCAGCATGACAAAACCATCCCGACCCCCCCTCATCTCTCCTTCTCTTCTTTCGCTCCATTAATTGAAGGATCAGCTTCCGAGGCAGAAAAATGTCACTTTAAATGGAACAAAATGCTAATGAGTTCTACATTAATGTGTGTGTCATTCAAGTCCAAAATAGAGCCGGATGGCAAACAATGGAAAAAAATTGTCTTTACAGCGCGATGCCGCCACAATAAAGCAAGATAAACACATAGAAATGGCAAGTTTTCAAAAGTTTGGCGTGATTGATAATGACTTTGAAAAGATTTACTGGGCAATTAATAAGGGGGAAATAACGTAGATACTAAGTGTCTTGAACTCAACTGTGGGCTCGCAACCATGTGACTTATTGTCTGTAAAACAAAAACGGGAAAGGGAGGAAACTTAATTACACGAGGGGAGGACAGGGAGGATTTCTGGGAAAACTTCATGATGAGAGTTCTGGTGGAAAAACGTCATCAGGGTCTTTAGTCCTCATTTTTCAAAGACTCATCATATAATAGCGCAGTTGCTGCAAATCACTGTCATATGATCTGGTCCAGCAAGAGGTTCATTGAGTTTGTGCCAAAGGTTGGTGCTCCAGAGACCTGGTCCAGGTCCTGAGAGCTGCTCACAAAAATCCATAAATATTCAAACTGGTGACTGCGTGGACATCACTTACGTACAATGTACAGAATCACTTTTTCTATGTGGCTGCAAAGTTTTTGAAAAGATATACATGTTGGATCTTTAGTTGATTTGTTTTGTGTTTATATACTGTATATAAAAGATTGAGATATTTGGATATCAATGGAGTTAATATCAGGAGGGTAAACCTTTATATTCTGCTTCTGTTTAGCTCTGATTCTATCAAGGATTTTGTTTTAATACAATGTTTGCAAATGTTTTGTTGCCAGATCAGCAAAACTACAAAGACTACAAGACGAGATGTGAATCATCAAATGATTGATCTGATTCTAGTCTTGGCATTTAATGTTTGATTAGATTAGATATGATGTGCATCTATTTGGCTTGGATTTTATCACACTGACAAAAAAACATTCATATTCTTGCATGTGAATATATTATGATATAATAAATATTATATACGGTAATATTGATATAACATTGATTTGTTATCACTCTAGATGCGTTGGTTCTTACCAATTTGTGCGTTATCATAAAGCAGCAGGTCATAGGCTCCCTGGTAGCCTGTCCGGTAGTTGGTCCTTGTGCCGCTGTCCCACTGCACCACCACCGTCTTGTCTGGCGTGGTGGTGCTGCCCTGCCGCCCGATCTCCACCACCGTGCCCACGTGACCCTCGCCATCGTCCTGGTTTCCCCATTTCCAGTCCAGGCCGCGCACCACGCGCATGCCCACCTCCATGCTGCCTCTGTCGGGGCCTGGCCTGGGGGCTGAGCGCAAGGGGCGGGGCCTGGCGGCTCTGTCACTCCTGCTGCTCCGCCTCTGAGGCTTGTGAGGGGCGGGACTGGCTAGCGCCGATGAGATTGCAGGCAGCGACGGCACCAGGGGTGTTTCCGGGAACAGGTCAGGGGTCACTGGAGGTCAAAGAGTAGAAAAGGTCAGAAAGGTAAACAGCAAAAACATCAACAGTCAACACATGAAAAACGAATCCCTGGAAACTGGTCAAATAAGGAAACAACACAGAACCTGTGCGCTGCTGTCCGACCACGTGTCCATCAGTCGCTGCTCAGAGACCAACAACGCAACACGCCAGATGTCTAATTAATATCAGAGCTGTGTTCTTCTCATCACCGGTAGATCATTCAACTAGAAGCCTCACTGTGTGTCATGGCACATTTCTGCAGAGAACAGCTGGACTCGACTGCTACGCCCTACTGAGCTAATCAAGCCCTGACCTGAAACACACACACAAATACACACACACACGCATTGCGTTTGTTCTGACGTCCATAGCAGGACAGTCTGTGGGCTTCATTCATGCTTTAAAGCCAAACCTGCAGATAATGAAGCCTAAGAGGAGCTAATACCTAATATAAAGCAGCATTTATTAACACTAGAGATGCACATTTTGAATTTATTTCAGACCAACCAATGCTCATCAACCGATTACTAAACGTTTGCTGACAAGATTAAAAAGCTTTAGGCCTGTGCCGATTGGCAACCCAACTGTCCGTGAGCAATTGAGAGGATGATCAAGGATGTTTGTTATGAAACACACGATGCACACTAAGATTCCATGTGTAAGTTTGTCATTTGACCTTCGTGCATGCGGGCTGAGCTGCATAAATGACAGATACTGTAAGTTCTCCCATGTAAGTTTTTGCTGAAACAGGAAGCAAGTGGCGCTATATGTGGAAACTTGAGTCAGCAAACCATGAATGAACTTCTACTAAAAGGCATGACCGGCCGTCACCCAACCACACACACACAACACATTTTCTATCACGTACGGCAACAATTTGAAACTAACAGAACCTAAACCTGCAGTTCATCTACTGACCACTAGGGTGCATCTCCAACAGTGAGTCGGTCCACGAAGGCTGTTTAAACATACAACTTTATAGCAGAAATAAACATGTTTACAACCTGTTCATAAGAGTAACAGTTTGCACTTTATTAAAAGTTTTGAATAACAACCCAAACAAAGCAGAGCAATGAAGGATGGAGGAAAGTTTGCCAACGATATCCGCAACAAGGGGAGGGCAAACTGTGATATAATATGTCGGCTAAGTGCTGTCAAAGGCTAACACACAGTCCCTGCAGAAACTAGAGCACACATATTAACTGTCATTTCTCCCTGTACACTCACAGTTCAGGCCTTGACTATCATAGTATAAACCTCAAATATTTGTCTTTAAAAAGACAGATTACAGTTTGCAACGAACAATGGTATGAATAGTTTGTTCATGACAAAACACCAACACAACATTAGATACATGTTGGCTTCACATCTGATTTTGCAGTTCAGCTACTTTGAAAGCAAAACAAGACCATACCAGCCTAATAATCTCTCTCAATTTTATATAGTATACTTAAAGAAATATTAAGTTAAGTTTTAACTTTAACTCCTTATTGTGTTAACTCCAGGTCCTTCTATACACACGTGGTTGCAAAGTGACGTCAGCAGCTCCTCTGCAACAGGAACCAACAGAGAGAAGAGATCTGACTGTCTCGTTTAGAGACATAGACAGGTCTCAAAGTTAATTTTCTTATGATCTGTCTGAAAATGACATTTGAGAGTGACCATGAGGTGAGGCATCATAACAGAGACACTAGAGCCCGTCTGTCCCGTGGTGCCTTCGCGCCCTCAGCAGGTTCAAGTCTGTTCGCTCCAATGGGAGACATGAGGCCACAGATTATCAGACTCCTTCATCCCCCAGTCACTGAAGTAAATCTGGGGGACATTTTTCAGCAGCCGCATATCCTCTGAAGAAAATTAACTTTGTGACCTGCTTCTGTCTCAACAACAAACTCTGGAGAGATTTCACAACACCTCTCCTTTCCTCTGAGCTTGGACAGATGACTCTGTCCAAGCTCAGAGGTTTGTGTGTGAAACCATGAGTTTAACATTTAAATTAAGATCAAACTGGTCTTCTTCTGCATAATAACAGTGTTAATGTTGTTATAACCGAGCGATATTAGAATGATGTGAGTTTAGATATACTATGCAGTTTGATTTTACACCCGATTCTGTGACTAATTCGAACTGCTGGTGTAAATTTGATCAAAGCAGAACAATTAAAGATCAAATCACGAAAACGCTCTATTTTCTCCATCAATTAAAAACAATAACAGTATCATCAAGCAAAGAGAGACACAAATTGTATTCAACTTTCAACTTCCAATCACAGTTGCAAGTTTACTGTAAGTCCTCGTGAAACCAGCACAGAGAGTGGAGATCTACTGTATGTTACAGGATCTCCTGGGAGTTTGTTGCTGAGGCAGGAACAGGCCTCAAATGAAGTCAATTTTCTCTTCATCTGCCTGAAAGAAAGACACTTTAGACGCTATTGTTTGACAAGTCGTTACAGAAACACCCTGAAGTCACCCTGGAATCAAAGTCCTGTGTTTGTGTAAAAGGTCAAAGATCTGACCCTGCTCAGACAGATGGTGGAGGTAATCCATCATTTTCCTGTTTACAAAAGCCAATAATCTAAATTAGAAGGACAATGAAAAGACCTAAGCCTTTTCTGTGAACAGAGAGGGTTTAGTAAATGATCTATAAACGCTGGTGCAGAAAGGAAAATTCCAACAAGTTTCTACACCGTCTTGAAGTTCAGACAAAAAAAAATACAGCCTGACAATTTAGAGCTTAAAATAGGGCGGGCAGATGTCTGTAACGTGGCTGGGATTACACTTGCATGTTTATCAAGATTACAATGTCATTTAGGTATTAAAGGCATCTGCTTAAGCATAAAAACATATGGGATGTAGGGGATCAAAGAAGGGAAAGCAGGCTGCTTGCACTCCATTTTCTGTCCAAAATGACAGCTTAGCCTGGAATAATACCCCAGCCCGTCACTTAACGTTGCTGCATACTGTACGAGCGGGCAGCATTTTACACAAATCCCAGCATGTTCATGAACACAGGAAAGGCTGAGTTTAGAAATGCAGTACTTTTTTTTTTTTGCAATAAAGCATGATTTGCAGACACAGACATAAAAAATGTAACCTCCCACCTACATTATAGAGCTGTTGTGCTACCCACACGTACCCACCGCCCCCCCCTGCACCTCCCCCACAAGGGATCCAAGCTGCACACACTGATATCTTCATTAAACAGACCAGGACTGGTTCTGACAAGCAGACACAACACAACACAACACTGTCCCACATCTACAGGCATCTGCACCGGCTCTTCTCCTGCCAGCTTTTATCTCTGGCCTCCATAATAAACACACGTTCGGCATCATACTTATCGAAAGACGCCATCACATGTTCCACTTCACATGTAATCTCCATGATTAAATGTCCCTGATGGGAAAACATCACGTTCACCACAAGAGAGAAGAAGTGAAGATAAAAAGCTCCATGGGGAGAGACGATGACTTTTAAGCATCTAAATATTCAGGTTCCAGGGCAGAGAGGAGGTGGCTCTACCTGAGAGAGGAGGCAGATCACATAGAAGAAGACTGGAGGATGTTTTATCTAAAGGACCAATTGATGAGATCAGGTCATGCCAACAATAAGATTGATTTGTTTAGCACGTTTCACGCATAAAGGTGATTCAAAGTGCTTCATAGAACAACAATATAAAACATACAAGAGCTCAAATTAAATACTAAATGTTTATTATATTTTTAATTCAATAAGCCAAATTACATATAATAAGGCACCTTCAGCCATTATAATTTTATTGCTATTGTTGCTATTATTTTATCTTCATCCCTGCTGACATTTCTCAGTTTGATTTTATGAAAAGCACTTACAAATAAATAATACAAATAAACTTTGTCGAGATAATAAAAGTGAAAACTGAAACTCTTTCACACCCGTAAATTGTCAGGAAAGATGTTGTCTCACATTTTAAGTACAGGTTTCGTGATCAAAGAAATGTAGGGAAACCGGTGCAAAACGCTCTGACAAAAGCAACAGAAAAATGGAGAAATGCAAACAAGACTTCTCTTGTCCAACCAGTGTTTGTATGAACAGGCCTCAGGTCTGAATGGTGTCCACTCCCACTACAGTTTTTGTATTTACATTTCTATGTTTGCGTAGGTATAGTACTTCCATATCCGCCGTGGCGTGTAGTGTTTATCTGCAGCAACCGTTCGGATCAACGCTGACCCTGTGGCGGTGCATGTGACGACAAAATCTGTGACGGATGTTTTCTGGTTAACAAATCAGGAGAGCGTTCAACACTAACCTGAAAATCAGTGAAATCTTCAAATCTACCAGGTCGTCAACTAATTACACCTGACAGAAACATCAGACGGATGTTTCTTTTATTAGAAACATCATCTATATCCGCATGTTTATGTATACGTGCTTTGTTCATATACACATAAACGGCTAACAGATTACTTCAATTTTTTTTTTTTAAATCGCCGTAATTGTCTTGTTTCTATTCTTAAACTAAAGTGATGTTTAGAATGAGGTTTTGATGAGACAGCAGACAAACGGTCATCGGTACCACGTCACGGAGCAGTCAGTCATTTTGATTTGATGTGCCACACACTTGGCAGAGACTTGACTCTTGATAAAAGTGAGAGGACGGGGACGAGTGGCAGATTTACAAGCTTCAGGCATTAAAAGGTTGTTGTGTAAAAATGTTTGGCAGCCGGTTGAGTTTAATACATTTTTTTACCAACGGCTCTGGATTAAAGCGTCCAGGTGTCGGTTTCAGCAGGAATCCAGACGAAACTATGAATCTGTGTGGAGACAACAGGTGTGTGAGTGTGCGAGTGTGTCGGAGGCCGTCATGACCAGGCCACCTGTGTCGCTCCCAATCCGTGAGTGAGGGCTGAGACGAGTAGGATTACAGCAGTAACAGATGGGCCGGCTTCCGTCACACACACACACATACACACATACACACAGCTGAGGGCAACGTCAACCTGCTGCACACAAACAAACAGGCACTTGGCCATGATACACAGACCAACACTACAACAAATACACACAATCCAACGACTGATGAGGAATATTATGTCATTTTACCCATGTGTATATTTTATTATGCTAGTTAAAGCCCAAGTCCACATTTTAGAAATCAATTTACTGGACAATGTGACTGTGATATTGTTGTAAATTTCAACATGCATATTCATGGGCGGCTCCGTGTTCTCTGGCTTCCTCCCACAGTCTAAAAACATGCACACTATGATTGGTGACTGTACGGTGTGTGTGTGTTGTTCGTCTCAAAATGTCGTCCCTGTGGTGGACTGGTGACCTGTCCCCGCCCCTCCTCGCCCACGTCAGCTTGGACTGGCTCCAGCCCCCTCACCCAATCCCCCCACTGCCCTCTGGATCACAATGGGCTCTAAAAGCAGGCCACAGATCTTCACCAATCAGCCGCAACAACAACAACAACAACAACAACAACAACAACAACAACAGTCACCTGATATCATGGCTGTTCACTGTGTGGTCTGCTGGGTTTTTCAAATAAAATACATTTAATTGCTCTGACAAGAAGTTAAGGTTGCTTCAAAGTAATGAATTAATCATGAATATAGTCATGATAGACTCAAAATTGTAATATTTGTCTTTTTAAAGTAGCCTATCCCAAAAACAAGTTAAGAGTTACAGATACTGGAAGTACTGGACTCAGACGAATAAGAAGTGCGACAGAAGGTGGACAGACACTAGTCCACACGAACCTGATAACACACAAAGCCTTTTAGAATCAATACAAAAATGGCGCACACACAGGTCCCTGCTAAATAACAACGTTACATAAGAATGTGACGTGACAAACCACCTGCAGGTCGACAGTCACAGATCGAATTATTTGTGTTCTTTTATCCAACCTACAGTCAGATCCAGGTCTGCAACTGATAATTAGTACTGAACAGCTCCAGTGGACGACAGCAGGATCATCATCATCATCATCACTGTTATAACTATCATTATTATTATTGGCCTTTCGATTGGGTGTGTGTGTGTGTGTGTGTGTGCTGCTGTGTGAACTGGAGCTGGACATGTGGTCTGACTGGTGGTTTATGTCCTCAATCTAATGTCTAATGGGAACAGGCTGTGCATGTGTGTGTGTAATCCACAGACGAGCTCCAGGACTTCAGTCTCATCAGCCTTAATATCGTCCTGCTGCAACTGGTTCGTGTCAGAAACATCTGGTGGCCGGGGGACGGGCAGACAGAGGAAAAATCAATAAGGACCCTGAACACATACCACATTTACAAAGATTTCTTCCGAGTGGGCGACTGGCTGAAAATAACACTCAGCCTGGCCTGCCTACAGTACCTACCGCCTCTCAGAGCTCAATCAAAACTGCACCAATGTTATCAGATATATGTCCATTAATAAAAACAATCTGTCAGCGTGACATGTGGAAAATAACGTTCAGCTACTGCCATGAAGACTTCTGTCTATATTAGGTCAAAAACTAGAAAACTAAATCAAATCATCATCATGGACAACAAAATCAATACGAAACTTTAGTATGGTGGCACAACTTGACCCAGCACTGCTGCAAGACAGACAGGCGCACACATACAGTAACTACTCCCCTCACTAACACATGAACGCTACTGAGCTGCTGCTGTCGCTGGCATAAAATAACTTAAAATTGAAAGAGTTGCTGCTCGAGAGCCTTCACAGCTAGGTGTAAGTCAAAAATTAAAAAAGCAAAAGTGCTGTTTGCAAGTATTTTACATATGAGGCAAACAGACAGGGAAAGGTAATGTTCAAATGATGCTACAAAGTGGTAAAACAAGTAGGCTAGCACAACAAACTTGGACCTGATAGTCAAGAGATCACTGCAAAAAAAAAAAAGTGTAAACATCAGGAATATCGACCAATTACGGGGTTATCAGAATTTTTTATACTCCCTAATGTTAATATCCCACACAAGTGAGGCCGTTATGCTGCAGTTTTATTGGTGTAGGTAAATGTGCCTCAACGTTTTAGTACCATTAGCATCATGGTGCTACAGAGACACCACAGCCTACGGGTCATATTCATTAGACGACATGTCCGAACAGAAATGGAAAAATTGGAAACTGGTCAAGTTTGACGAGAGGGAGGAAAAATAAATAAATAAACTGAAATCAATATCTGCAAAAAAAATCATAGAGAAGATGTTTTTTGTTGCAACTGCTATTTTGCAATCCTGTCAGCTTCGTCCTCATATAGCTTCAAAAAGCAACTTGACACCAGCTGAATTGTTTCTGTCAGCAAAGTTTATCCCAACCAAGGCAGAGCAGAGACTCCCTGTACTGTCCTATACTGTAACGTTTGAGATCATCGCATCAAATCCCTGTGAATTATCATTATCATACTCACTCCCCATGATCTTCAGCCCACTTTTAAACATGTCGGACACCGCGTGTCTGATTTCCAGTTCAGTGCTGTTGCTGCTGTCCCAGTTTAGGCCATCTGAAGTCCTGAGAGCTGTGCACCAGCAGAGTAAACCCTTTTTTTTGGCACATTCTTAGTATTTGGTCTGATGTGAACTTTGCCCTTTGTTTTTGGAACATGCAGTTTTTTTTCCCCCCTCTGCTTGGTTGATGGTGGATGTTGCTCAAGGACTGACAGGCTTATTGCATTATCTGAGAAACAACAACAAGCAGGAGGAGCGGCTCTGTATGTTTTGGGTAAAGACTTTACTCAGTGTAATAATGGGCTATTGTTGTGGGGAAGCTTTGATCATTTCCTGTGTTTCCTCTCTCTAGGATGAGTGAGATTCAGCCCAGGCTGCAGGGCTTTCTCTCTCTGTGCCTGCATGTGTCTACGCTTTACACCTTAAAACGCCATGTCAAAAGTCAATATTGAATCACATGTTGCTCCTTGTGCGTTCGGCTCTAACTTCACCTGAGGCAAACAGATGAAGCTGACCACGACTGATCTCTTTAATCAACCCTTCCCTCCAACACGTGTCACTAAAGTCTGTTTGACTCTGATACTAAGGCTTTTGTCATGATGATGTTGATGTGGTAACAGCTACTGCCAAACAGGCCATTCAAATGTGCTTGTTACTTAATGTGAAAGTAGCCAACAACTAATTTCTACACAGTTCATGATCACTGATCATCTACCTTGGGGGGGCATGCATGGTTACAACACTACCGACCCAAACAATGTAGGACCATTCAAAGTTGAGTTTGCTGTCATAAATACAGAGGGTAGGTAGTAGAGCTGACTTTTTTTTTTTTAAATGACACCCCTTATTTGAAGTACCTATGTCTCTATTAGTGATGCAGAAGCATCAACCAGGACACGATTCCACAAAAAGTTGGCAAATCCTGAAAAATGCTATCCTCGTAAACCAGCCTCTCCCGGAAATGCAATTCGTTTGATTTCTGAGAGTCTGGCTTCATCCCCACTGTGAGCGTTTGTGGTGGGCGGGAGTAGTAGCATTGACAGACAACCGATTCAGCCAATCAGCAAGTTGCTGTATCAAACTTTTGCCAAATCCAGTTGGAAGAACAGCAAACGTCTTTTCCTTCAAGAAACTCAACAAGCGCCGACTCTTGCTCTTGTTTAATTGCTGTAATGGATGTAGTAAGAACTTCCCTTGTTGCTGTTTTTAGGCTGCTACTGCTATACTGAATATCTTTACTGCTAGTTAGCTCCGCTGTGGTAAGAGTCGCGCAGTGTAGCGACAGGGCTTTGCACCAGTCGGCCCCTGATTGGCCAACGTGCTGTGTCAATCACAGAAATCTGAGCCGTGACGCCAAGGGGCGACGCTGATTGGCTCGTCCTTCTGAGGGTTTCAGGCCAAACGCTCACAGTGGGGATGAGGCCAGACTTCCCCTCTGAAATGAAATTAATTGCATTTCCGGGAGAGGCTGGTTTACGAGGCTAGAAAAATGCTGGAAAAGTGGGAATATTTTGTTCTCTTAATGTGTACATGATTGGAATACTCTTCTCCTAATGTGATTAAAGTTCACTCCAAATATGAGGTACAGCTAAGGTGATCAGAAACTGCTGCTTGTATTTCAACATCTTATTCGTAATGTAATATCATATTGTATTGCTGTGCATCATTCTCTTAAGCCTGAGGTCGTTTCGTCATCTATAATATATCAAATTGTAACATAATCCGCAAGTATTTATATCAAAGTTTTCAAAACAACCTCAGCTATATCATGAGCACATCTGTAAACACATAATTTACCTTAGATTTACCTTGGTCGACCAATTCATGACCTTCTATAAACCATCGTTACCGGTACAAGTTTTGCCTCCGACAGAGGCCAATGGCTGTTCACGCTCACCCAGTTCAAAGTAAGGCTATGTCATCTATTGCTCCAGCTTTCTACACACAAGTTAAGGATAACGCTACTGTATACCTGAGAGGAATTCTATTTAAATAAGTAACTTAGTATAAGATAACTTCATTCACAATCTATAGACATGATAGGTTGCTGGTTGTGGTTTGTATTGGTTATTTTGTTGTTGTTGTTTTTAAGTATTTTTAAGTTATAAAGGGACTTCATAAAGGGACTTTATGGTTGTCATATGGGTCTTTATAAATCCACTATCAGTCATCCCATTCTAAATTGTTTTGGTGAAATGGTTTCAGTAGCAGTGGCTAGTGCTACCTCAGAGTAGTTTGTAGTACTGTATGGAGAAAATAGTGGATGAAAGTATAATCCTCTGCCTTCATCTAATCTGTAATCCTGCACTTTGATGAGGTATTATCCATTTAATAATCTGTGTTTTTACACTGTTCTATTATTGTGCTTTTACTTGTATTTTAATGTGTCTTTTCATTCATTCATTCAACTTTTATGGAGTCTTGCAAAATCATTGAGGGAGCACCCTTATTTGCAATGATTTGAAGATACATTTGAAGAGGAACAAGGGTATAACAACATCTACGTGCCTAATAGATGTCTTAAAATGAAATACAATAGTATTATTTATTCAGCCCACAGAGCTCATCCTTGCTACTTAAAGGATGTTTCCTATTGTGAGTAATTTAGTGATTTTCTCACTTTTGAAAAGGCTTCGGCTACTTTGCGAATAAGGCCAGCTGTCTGCACATCTCGTGTCGACCTCAGAGGGTTTTAGAGAAAGATGACGAGACTGAAATGAGAAGCGTCACTTGATAAATAAAAGTGAGATTGGTTCAGCTGCTTTACCTTTTGGAGACCAGAGCAGGGGGAGGAGAGGGAGCAGCTCCTGCTACATAAACAGCAACACTGGATCCACAGCCTCCAAGAGACACAACAGAAAAAAATGAAAATGCCTCCCCGGGGCTGGAGCCGATTTCTCATGCACTCCCTGAATGAACCGGCCGAGGAGGAGGAGGAGAAGGAGGAGGAGGAGGAGGAGGAGGGCAGAGGAGGAGAGCAGCCAGGCCGGTTGTCCAGAGATGTGATGCACAATTGCAGACTGTGTCAGAGCAGCAATGTCCGGCCGTGGAGGATCAGGGCTAGGGGAGGAGGAGGTGGAGGAGGAGGACGCGGAGAGAGGGATGCAGCCAGCATTTAGTCCTTTGTGTCAGCAAGGATTACCACCGTGGAGGTGGAGGTGGAGGAGGAGGAGAGAAGGAGGATGGTCAGGGATAGTGTCTGCCCGATTCAGGTCGAGGCTCTCTGGCTCAGCTCCGCTCGGTGTGCCGCTCCATCACTGAGCGCTGGTAGCAGGCGTGTGCAGCCGACACACGCACACATGCACACACGCTCACAGATCAATATGCATGAAAACATACATGCGCATCGAGCTGCGTGCACACAGGGACGTGCAGCCCTCTCCTCCTCCACGGCCCGCGGGGACACCGCTCGCTCTGCTGCCAATGAGCAGACAGGCAGAGGACGGACAGGAGGGTGGGGGGAGGGGCCTACGTTTTAGGGGGAGGGTCTGGATGGTGTTGTGTTTTTTTTTTTTTTTTTGGAGGGGGGCGGGGGGCTCAGAGGAAAAGGGAAGGGGTGGGGTTGGTTAGAGGAGATTTTGATGAATGGGCACCTGCCGTGGTGCTCGTTTTCAGACGCAAAATGGTTTGTGCAGACACTGGTGAGCTGGCAAAACCATGTGTGTGTGTGTGCGTGCGCATGTTTCCCAATGCTTTTTTCTAGCCTTGAACAATACGTTTCAGGGTGGCCACAGCTGTGGGAGACGTCAACAATATGTTCCCCAAAAAACAGCCAAAACAGCATTCTGTCGACACTGACACACACACACTAATGTACAGCTGGCGTTGTCAGGGCATGAATAGTCAATGAATGAATGGGAGCTTAGGAAGGTGGAGGTGGAGACTCTGGCTTACAATGAAGTTCATCACAGCAGCGCTACCTTGTAAACAAGGCTGCTGCTGTTCCACATAATAGACCTGTTAGACTACATCATATTAAAGGAGGTGTTCATTCATTCATTCATTCACACACACTCAAGGACATGGCAGACATCTGACATGGAGGACGTCAAAATTATAAGCATGTTGTTGCAGCCTGAGATAAAAACACTACACAGCATGAGGTTTTCGAGGTTTGTCTGCTCGGCCTGGCAATCAGGGCCTCGTTGATCTTCCATGATCATCTATAAGATATGAACAGGTCTTAGATCAGCCACTAATTCCTGTCCTGACCGCTGTGGCCTCATCTACCCACACAAGAAGACCTCCTCTTGCTGCTCAGGCTACAGCATAATGACCTGCTACCATAACGACACAGCACACCTTTCACCTCACTTTTATATACCATCAATCTTTCCAATATTCATTTCATTATCAAGTCTTATTTCCGGGTTCCTGTAATTATGTAAAAAGATAATCGAGATAAAACGATTACTATGCCGTTTCCTGTTTCACAACACATTTTAACCCGTCTGCCTCCTGGTCACATCGGGGAGCTACTGAGTGGCGCACACTGAATATATTTAATCTGTATGTTAAATGTATATTAAGTACCCTTAATCTGTTGGTGCAGATCAAAAAAATATTTGAAAAAATATTTAGTTTTTTATCCATTTTAGCAGTTTTCAGTTAGTTGTGGACATTCACCAACTCGTTCATTTTTGCACCAATTAGCTAATAATTATGAACATAAGTAAATATATGTTATTCTGTTATTCATTTTTATTTTATATATCATTTATTTATCTTTTTTTTATTCCAATTAAGTCCCCAGTTAAAAAGCTTTTAAGTTCAATACGTATGAGGGATTTTCAAAGTCAACTGTGACGTCAATATTGATCAAAATAATCATAATTTAGCAGCACTACTGCACGAAGATTATGATAAACTGACATTTTAAAGAAGTGTCGGTATATCAGTGATTGTTATCCCACTGGACCAATGACATTTATTTGGTTTATCAAAACACACAAGTCTCACAGAAGCAGGATACAGCTGTCATCTGTTTCGCCTCTTCCCCTCAGGATGTGGGTGATTTAGTTTGTTTTAATTTTTCTGGATATCCAGGTGGGCTTCTGATCGTTGTGACTGATCAAAGTCAGCTAAAAATACTGTAAATCTTATTCTGGTTGCATACAACCGTAGATATTAATAGGACAGCTGACCTGATATTTTTTATTTTTATCATTTTATAACATTGTCACAATGCTCAAAGCACAGTAAAGTCAAGTCTGACCTCACATACAGAAGTTTAAATTGATGGTTTTCACAGCAGTAAACAGGCAAACGAGTCTCATCCAGCAGAGACATAAAGGACATGAGGGAGTTTTATTGATTAGATATTGTGTAACTGGATCAATACAGCTGGTTGCCCACCAGAAGCCTTTAATCTGTACCGATCCATGTTTTCACTGTTTCCGTGGTTCAGGTTGGTGACCAATTTCGTGTTTAAGTAAAAGAATATCACATTTAAAACCAGATTATTTGGCACATAGTCCACTTCCTGCAGCCTTTAGTCAAACAATAGTGGTTACCATGGAAACTGCCAAAACCCACAATCAATGCAATAATCTCCTTTTCTCTTAAATCTTAGTAAGGACGTGATGTGTAGTGGATAAACATTGAATTGATCTCCTGCTATTATGGTTAATAATAAGCAATAATACAATAATAAAGTCATTAAAGCATTAATCACTGAAACAAAAGGCACAAGCTGGTTATTTTCTTTACTTGTAGCCTAGATTTACGTATTATTTTTGATTAGTTAATGTAATTGTGTTGTTATTATCTGTATTAAATCAGAGTATTTGGGGCCAGTATGGAATTTGTGGAAATTGCGTAGATGCTCTTTGTCTCCAAATAGGTATTATGCGGCTACACGAAACAAAATATAAGCCAAGAATTTACACAGAAAAACCAAGCATTGAAAAACACATGTCTCCCAGCCAAGAAAACTATCAGATTTGAATAAACTGCCACCAGAAAGACAAACAGGAGTTAAACCCTCTTCCAAAAGTTATCCCAAGTGTTTTAAAGTCTTACCTTGAGAATTTCCACTCAATATTTTCCCCATTTCTTCAGATCTGTTTCTTTGAACCACTAGTCATGTCTGTGATGTAAGCCAGAAAACATTTCAAACTTGATTATCTGTGAACTAGGTTTGTGGATCCAACAGAGAGAAACGAGCAGTGAGTGTGAAACTGTGTGCTCTTAGGTGTGGCCATGTCAGAGCAATCTTGACTATGTCCAGTTGCAGTGCATCATACCAGTCCACCATGACAGGTGTGGGGGCAGGGAGACCCCAACACATGTCACATCAGCAGCAGTGGTCTCAGACAGACACAACTGTCACCCCTCACAATGGGTGATAATAATAACATGTGCTCCCATAGTTCAGTGTTTCTGAGCTGAAGTCTGGTGTCGGTGTCTGCTCGCACCACCCAAACAGTGTAATGTACACACAACGACACCATTGGCTGACGCTGACAGGTACAGTAAAAAAAAAAAAAAAGCCTAAAACACCTCCCACCGGCCGGTTAGCCTGGTGAGTGAGTTAGCTTACTAGCTGGTAAAGTAAATGCTCTGATCATTTCCAGTCTCTCATGAAGTGACGGTGACTCGTTCACAAACACCAGTGTAAGAAATAACCTCACCAAGGAGCAACTACCCGATGTAATTACACCAAAAACTTATGACTAGTCGATAGTTGGAACCAATCAGGTTAATCGGCAAACACGGTATCAGTATTTCTTATTAAACCGAATGACAGTTCCTAAAAATTAATGTGATTAATCTGGACAGCATGTCTTCCTATCGTCCATATAAATATCTCTGTTTCGACTCTGGACAGATTAATTGAACATGTTCAGTCTGAACAGATGTAAACGCGTGACTGTTCAGATATAACACAGAGGATGTAAGATATTAAATCGGTGACTTCTGCGTGTGTTAGCAGCAGCAGCAGCAGCAGATGATGATGATGATGAAGAAGATGATGGTGGTGGTGGTGATAGCCTGTCTGCCACTGACGCTAGCTAGCTAACCCATGTTTGGTTATCTTTCTGTGGGATAAAGTCTGCTTGTTCGTCGGTGTAGCTACTCACCTCACCTCTGTCAGGGAGGTTCACTGTGTGCTCGGATATAATCCCGTGTCGCTGTCCGCCACCATCACCGACATGACTTGATTTAGGACAAATAAGTATTTACTACACTGTGCGGCTCTGCAGCACACAGCCATGACAACACGCCCATGCATTGCGTCACTGCTAATGCTGCCTTCACGTGCTCCTCGTAATAAATAAAACAAGTGCTCGATTCGACCAGGTGTAGTTAGTTCATAGCGGAGTATGGGGGTCACAACGAAGCAAGAAACAGAGATCCATATACGAAAAAAGACGGGAGAATCAAAGAAAAAAAACGTCCCAATATTTCCGGGAGAAGGGAGTCATAATAATTCGAGGAAAAAAAGACAGAAAAAATCTCTATTTTAAGAAGAAAAAAATCCGATATAATAGGCCTACATGAAGTCATTCTGGAAAAAAAGACAGAATATTTTTAGAAAACCATAATAGAAAAATCATATGAAATAATTATAGTATTTATAGAAAAAAAAATCTTGTTAGTAGAAAAAAAGTTTGTCTGTCTGTCTCTGTCTGACAGAAACTGTTTCTTTTATCTTTTTTCAGTCAACTGAATAAAGATAGATGTAACTAATATTTTTGTATAATATGGATTGTCATTTCATAGAAAGAGACACAGAGATCTGTGCACACTAATTTATAAATTCACAAAGATAACAAACCTCTAGCTAGAATATGCAACTGAAATTGAAAATAGTGGAAATTTACTTCACTGTGTGAAAACACTAAAACGCTAATTGTTAAAAACAATAGTCAGCCCTGACCTGTTCAGCAGAGTTCTCCTTTCATGGATGGTGAAAATCTAACATGTAGTTTACCAAATTTATCCTTGTTCTTAGGTCTTTGCTGGACCCCTGGTGGCTGTGTCCTTCAGCAGTCTCATCTCATTTCACTGTTTACATGTCACAGGTTTAAAGAACTAGATGTCTGACATTATCACATTAAAGTTATGTCTATACTCTGAATCACAAAGACAAAGGGTGATGTGATTTTCTTTATTAGGATTTTAATTAATTATTTCTAACATGTACAAGATGGGAGTGGCCAGGTTCCCAGTTGTCTAGCCCACATGTCTCGGGGCTATGGGTGGAAACATAGGCAGCCACACACCACCCACAGAGATGCAGAGGGAGGCCAGGTGATTTATGTAAGTGAAGCCTGAGGTGAGCTTCTCAGAAAAACCTGATTAAAGCATTTGAGTCTAAATACACTGTGTTGTGGCTAATCTGAAGAGAGTTAAAAGACTGAAAATATTTTCTCAACAGCCTGCACCAAAAGAGAGAGAGAAAACAGTCCAGACAGACTGTAAAGTAACAACAGGAGGACACGAAAATAACAACTCTACTGCATGTGGTGCTCTTTGTTGCGCTGCGTCAAAATCTTCACAAGTGGTTTCAAGGAGTTAAAATAATCTCATTTAATGAATATAGTTTTTTACTGTTCAAGACAGAGGAGGTGGAGATAAAATAATATATTGAATTGTAATTACATTATTTTATTTTATTTTACTTTGTTATGACTGTCATTGTGTTCATATTGGTTGTTTGGGGCAATTTTATGCTGTGCTTTTTGCTGTTTTGAAACAATATACTTTGGATAAATGATTAAATAACACTAACTGTGTATCTTACCCTGCAGACAGGGAATTTATCAGTAATTACCGTACGCAAAGTAATGAGTAAGTCCTGTCTGTTGGTTTAAAGGTTGTCCAACAGCGCCTCCTGCTGACAACCTCATCATTACACATGATTTTAATGAGACTACAAAGACAACCTTCAATTAAAACCACAATGAAAGGAGCTATGTTATGGGTGAAGTGTCAGGAAGCAGGCAAAAGAGATTTTCTCGTTCACACTGTCACTCACTTCACACAGAGACACAAAAGTTGGACACAGTGAACATATTGCAACATGTCAGACGCTCTGTCCTGCTGAACGCCAACTTCTCTATCTCTCACTAACAAAGATGTAAATGCTCATATAACAGAATATATATGTTCTCATAGTTTCGTCTTTGTGCGATTGATATGTTGATATGTTGTTTACCATTTGGAGATAATGCTTCTCGTTTGTTTTGTTAACCTGAAATTGATTTTTTTTTTTTGTAGTGTAGTAAATAAAACAAATAAATCAACCTTTCGTGGTTGCTTCCTCCTCCATTCAGACCACTTTAGGTTACATCCATGTTTATCCAAAGTCGGAATAAATATGAACCATTTGTTTCAATTTCTCTCACATCTGCTGTGTAAAGTCTGGCTAACTTCTGACCACCAAGATCTAACGTCCATCCTTTAGTACAAGTGAATATTTCTGACAAATTTGAAGTGTCATCAAGGTTGTACCCAAGCCCTTCTGGTTGTACTGAAATAATGCGTCTCCAGCTCTATAGGCCAACATGGAGACATAAGATTAATGAAAACCTTTTCCTCTAAACCAGTAATAGAAATTCTAATACTTGTTATTTAAGTGTCACGTTTCAGAAATATGACTTCACTGATTCAAAATAAACACATGGATCATCACCATCAGCGAGTTTTATTATAACCCCATGAAATACTATTTGGCTCTTTTGACTATTTTCCAGAAAGAAAACAACAATCATCAAATTAAATTGTACCATAAAGAGAGTACACTGTGAGAATAATGGTTTATTTAATGTTTCTGTCATGAAGAACTACAAATATGGCAACTGTAGTTTTTAATGGTCTGTGTTCATGAATAAAGACGTTGCCCAATGCCCGCCTCTACAAAATGTCACCAACACTTCTGAACTCTGAACAACACAGTACCACGGGCTCAATACTGAAAAAAAAAACACATATTAAGATGCTTGTGTCACAGAGGAGGAACTAAACTAAATCTCTGTTGAACATATAAATTAAACAATAAATTAAAGCCAGCAAAAAATGTCAGACAGGTTTGTACAAATACAGGGAGGGACATGAACTAGTCTGTGTTATAACAACAGGAACAAAAGGTCAAGATAGCAGAGCTAATGAATCACAGTATGGGCAAGCTGCCGGGCGGCGCCAGGATGATTCCGAACACGTAGAAAAGTCCCATGAGGAGGTTGAGCTTGGCCGTCTTCTGCGGGATCTTTGCGTAGCACCGGCTGCGGAACTGCTTCTCCAACGGGAACGCCATGGGCAGCGTGAGCAGAGGCAACGCCATGCTGATGGTGTACCGCGTGGCGAGGATGCAGAAGAGCACGTAGGGGACGAAGAGCAGGAGGTTGTAGAGGACATAGGAGAGGGTGGGGCCCACCAGGATGGCCAGCGTGACGATACCCGCCTGTTTGTCAGAGTCCATGTCTCTGGTGTTGTTGCTGTGGAGGATGGCCTCCGTGTTGAGGGCCAGCGGGACAGCGTACACCAGCGGAAGCACCGACAGGTAGCCCACCTGCACCGCGTGGGCAAACATGACCGCCAGGGGGCCGAAGGTGATGAGGATCACCACGTCTCCCAGGGCCACGTACTTGAGTCCGATGCCTCGGGGAGGAGAGCAGACGGATGTTTAAACAGTTGTCAACGGCTCCACATCAGTTCCCTCAGCACAGAGACACAGCAGCATTTAATGACACTAGATTTTAAACACAGCTTAATTGATATCCAGACTTTTATTCCCTCACATGCTGAAAGTCCTACACCAATGGATTCTACACTTCCCATAATGCAACAAATACACACGGATTCAAACAAAAGGTCTTACTACATTTTTTGTGGCTTTTATTTTTACTTGAGGAAAAGAAGAGGGAAAGATGCTGTTAGTATGATTGTTATTATCATTATTTGTCTGTATCTATTGTTGTTGGTGATTTTTTTGGACCAGTTTTGAGCTCTATTTTGTTTTTCATTAGCCTACCTAAACTAAACTTCAATTAAAGTCGTCAGTGGAGAAGGTGTGTTCTGAGTGTCTCCGCCAAGTTTGTCAAAGACTTAGTTCAGACTTGACCGAGACGTGCCAGAAAAAACAGAAGAGGACAAACAACTGCTCTCGCCGGATGAGATCTAAACTGAACGTCACATGTTCTTCTGTGTCAAGAAAATATTTTTAGATAAAACTAAAAACAGAATTGGCATGAATTACAAAATGAGGCTACAACATTAAAGAGCATCATGCCATTAAAGCTGCAACATGAAACCTGATGGGGGTGAGCTGCCTGCACCTCTCCACTCACAACCAGAGTTTAACTTGGTCCAGTGGACTTTACCTCAACAGGAAATCTAACACATCAGTGACAAGTATGGAAAAGACACCAAGTGCCTTAAAGGGCCAGCTCAACCAAATCAGCACAAAAAAACAAGACGACTGTGCCTCAGTTGGTGGAGCTGACTGACTATTACTGGTAACATTTTCTCACTTCACATCAGGCCGTGCAGGTAGTTTCAGTTCAACGTGTGATGGTTTCAAATGTAACCACAAGAGCACTGATCAGCTAACGAGAAAGCCTCCTCCTTTTATAAGAATGGAGATATTTGAAGACATGAACGTATGAAAACCTTGTTATAAAACTAGAGCTGAACAGAACCAGAAAAATTCATATTATATTGAATTTCTGGTGGATTGGAACAATCATTTTTTAATCTTATTTCCTCTGGAAAATAAAATGATCATCATCATGTGAGTTTTGAAAGCAAACAAACCTGTTTCCTGTTTGGTTATAAAAACATGATAGTGACCATTTTAAACAATACATTTTCTTGATTCTTGTTTCCAAATGTTTGGCCAGCACCTGGAACTGAAGCTTCAATGTGAGACTCGTGTGTGTGTGTGTGTGTGTGTGTGTGTACATGTATGTGTGCTTTTTATCGCTGATAAAAAGCGAGGCAGGGTCCCAAGATAATCAAGTGAATGATTTACTCACCTCCAGTGTATAAAAAAGAGCTGGACAGTCCCCCAAAGTAAATAAGGGCTAGGTGCTCCAGTCTGAGCGCAGACAGGAAGTAGAGCAGGGTGGCACACAAGCAGCCTAAGGAATATAACAACGCTCCAAACATAACAACATCCTGCGGCGCCAGTATTTCATCCACAAGAGTCCTATCGTCACTCTTCTTATGGTCAATCCCTTTGGAGAAGTCATAGTAGGTGTTTACGAGGTTGCCCGCCCCATGGACCACGAGGACGGCAACCGCACACACCATCAGGATGACCAAGTCCACAGAGCCCTCCAGTTTGTAGGCCAAAGCGCTGCCCAGCGCCACCGGCGTGAGCGAGGCGCTGAAGCTCCACGGCCTCAGCGCCAGCACGTACGCGGCGCACTTATGCCTGACGTCTGATGCAACGCGCGCCATCCTCGACATGTGGTTAGCACCTGCAGGATGACCGGCCATGTTATTCAGGCTAGTCTGCCATTGCTGGCCATTGTGACCGTTAGATCCAGCCAGAACAAATGTTTCTGCCCTGCTTTGTTTCTGCTCTTTGGCCATTCTTCTGCAGGGCGTCTACGGTACCGGCAGTGTTCCCAAATATCAGTCTGCTGATCCTGCAACAACAAAAACAAACCAGAGAAATCAAAATACAGGTGACAGTGCATGAAACAAGCCACAGCCTTCACACATGTGGAACAAAATCAACACATAAATGGTGTGTGAAGCTTTGCAGTCACGCAGGTCGTAGTTCTCTAAGAGAGTTAAATCTAGGTCAACTGGACGTGGTCGTAGACATTTCACCTCTCATCCAAGTGAGAAGCCTCTTGGACGAGAAGTGACATGTCTTCAAGACTCTATGGCGACATGCAGTTGACCTCAATTCAACTTTCTGAGGAAACATGCAATTATTTTTGACAGATCGTACAATTTTAGTTGCAATGGTAGTTTTCGTATTTTATTTACACTGAAATGTATTTAAATTATTTGATTTTTGGTGATTCTTGTGCCAAACTAACAGGCTTTCCTGCATGATGCGGAGAATATGATTTGTAGGCTGAGACATCTCCGTCAGACCACAACACTTGGTGCCAACAATGCACAAAAACGTGACAATGGAGACATTGTTCACAAGAGCGCCTCTGCCTCTCCTTTACCATTACACTTTGTATTGCTACATTTACTGTATTATATTATAGGTTTGTTACTAAAAAGCTCGTGTGGTACTTAAGCAATCAAAACGGTACTGAGGTTATTATAGCCCATAAGTTTCACACCATGTTAACATGTCCTTTTTATTTTTATAATCTCTCCTTCAGTGTGTGGTCTTAATTCACACTGTTCTGTTATCAATAAACACACATTGCCATGGTGCTGCTACTGAACTGTTAATTGATTGGCTGTTTGCCTGTCACTCCCGTCCATAGATATGATGTTGAGTGTGTTGTGCATTTAGCGTTTCCACTTCAAATTATCCAGGCCTAATATTCACAACTTTAAATTAATTTGTATTAAAGTTAGGACCTCATGCAAACACTGTCCCATTTGCAGTCAGTCATTTGTATGTCTTGGGAGGGAACTTAGGACGGTAAAAACACGAGTTACGGGTTACCTGGAACGCTACAAAGTCGTAGTTGTGACTTGCAGCTGTAACTTACGGTTTCAAAAGCCTGCCTTGAACGCAGCATTAGCGGAAACGGCCGTGCTGCTGATATCTGCTTTAAACTTGCAGTTCATTCGTTATTCTCAGTGGTAGGTAATGTATAGATGTATGTAGCCTGTGTGGGAGGGGGGCACAGGGTAGTGCTAAGGTCATTTTTTGGAAAGCATATTGGTACCAGTATCAAACACTAGTCTATTCACTATTGAAAATGAGGGTACGGTAATATTGAGTTTATGTTTCCCATGCTAAGTAGCAAAGAAAATGTCACAGTAGAGAGTTTGCAGAGATGCAGTAATATATAAAAAGTTATTCGCCATAATCAGATCAGTAATACTTTTCCAGGACGTGCATATACGTCCACGTATTCAAGTTGGTTACACTCTCTATTATTACCTGATCTTCCCATGTGTTGTTGTAGCAGCGGATCTGTTAATTAGGGGATCACATTCGGCCCCGGGGTTACAGAGGGCACACAGCAGGGACACAAACTGACCGGAAGCAGTTAGGTTACTGTTAACGGTAACCTTCCTGCCAGACACGTAGTAATAAACCACAGGGAGATGAGCTGCCGGTGGCGAACTGTTTAGCTCGTAAAAACACGTGGTATTTGTTTAAACCACCCACTCTTAGACTACTACACCAAACGTGGACTTCGATCACGGGAGGGGAGGGGAGAGGGGGGGAGCAACCTCAGGCTAACTACTGAGATTATGGGATTAAAGCTAACGGGTTAGCCATGGAGCTAATGTTCTCCGAGCGGGGACAGCGGTTCTTACCAGCTACGGCTTCAGTATCCGACACGACCCGGGCTCCTCTCTGGTTAAAATCATACTTATGTGCCCGCAGAGCCCGGTGCGGTGAGAGGCGGTGAGGCAGCTTACGTGTCAGCTCCGAGGAGACTTCACTGGCTGGCCCCCGTACACCCTGCTGCACCTGACAGCCGCCATTTCCTCCGACAGAAGTGCAGCAGTGAACAGGGTTCTGAGAAACAAGCGCTCATGATGAATGGTTCCGACTTGTGTTAAATTCTAGCAAATAATTTGGTACAAGAAAATTTATGGAAACAATGAAAAAGAAAACTATTACACATTAATATATATTATTGTATAATATGTTATAAAATGTTGTTTCCATTAATTTTCTTATGTAATTCGCATACACGTCAATTACATACTCCGTCCATACGTTTGCTTGTTTGATGATGTTGTTGTGCTTGTTATAATTTAATTAGAAAGCGCGCAGCTCACTCGCTTTACACTTGAATCAATCAAGTTGATGTAAACAAACTATCAGAGCTTTATAAATTTCACAGCATGCACAAAGGCACATTAAAGTTTATTCATATAGGCTACTCCTAGCACTTGGCCTACAGTAGGCTAAGGTCACAAATTGCTTCACATAAAAAACCGGGCCATTTAAACAGCTATTGCAATCGAAATTTAAAATATAGCCTACATGGTCCGTGTCATGTGAAAATAAAATTGAACATTCATGTAATATTTCCAATAAAAAAGTTTTGAAAGACACTATTGTCTGATATCAACAAGTTTGTAGTTTGGTCACCTTTAGTCACCAGCAAAGACCTCGGCAGCAAGCAGGTGTCATATCAGTTTGGTCACAGAATCATCATCCCAGTATGAAACACCAGGGATGCCATTTATACAATAAAAAGCATTTCATATTTAATCAATAAATGTTCAAAATTCAAAAATGGATTTTCAGCATAGAGTGTTTACATATTATGAAATTTGAACATGGTTACATTTTATGCACCTTTTTAAATGTTTATAGTGTGTAAAATAATGGATTAACAGTTTAATTAAACTTTTAAACTTTTTTGCTTATCAAAATTAGAAATGCCTTTGAAAAAATGTTCATTTAAAAAAATTTTTTGCCTCGGATATCTCTAGTGCTCTTTTGAGCCCCTTAACCAATGTAGCCTAAAGTTATTCTTCATCCTCACTGGATAAGGATGTTAGCGAATTGCAGATCGTTTTGACAAAAAATGTCTGTGGAAGAAATGTAAGAGACAAACTCAATGAAGCAAAAAAAAAAAAAAAAAAATTGGAATAATTCATATGGTAAAATGCTCAGTAGGGTTTAGTTTGGAGCTGAGATGGTAACAGGGCCTTAAGTTCTTCCTCAGTCCAAGTGTCTGGTTTGTTTTCTCTGCAGTGCGTGTGTGTATGTGTGTGCGCGCGTGTGTGTGTGTGTGTGTGTGTGTGTGTGCGTGCGTGTGTGTGTGTGCTGCACTATACTACTGCGCTTTGTCCCAGCAGCATTACATAAACCTCAGAAAATCATGTTCAAAATCAACCATCTGATTCTGCTTTAACGGACCTGCAGCGCGCGGTTTGATGGACAGAGCGCGTTTGGTTTTCATTAGATTGTCTCGACACTGACCCCCTGCCCCAGCTACAGTAATGTGAAACCAGCCCTCTGGCAGCGGCGCACTGTGCGGAAAAGAGCCGCGCAGAGCTGATGCAGTCTGCACTGCTTCCACTACCCGGTCCGCAGGCTGGACTGCGCTGCCGCACACTGCACCAGGAACTCCCCCCAATAGTAACGCACTTATACCGGAGCGCGCAATGGCCAGGAGGCAGACGTCACGGGCATAGATGGTAAACCTGTGTAGTCTTCGCTGAGGGGTTTTCTCTGTTGTTTTTCCTGGAGGTGTGATAGGCTATCGGAGCCATGGTGCGCTGTCAGACTTCCACAAGTTTAGGAAGAGGCGGCCGAGGCTTCGCTCCCTTGCTGGCGGCTGCGCTGCTCGGGCTGCTGTTCGCGGGGATGCAGCAAACCACAGCGTTTCCCACCTGGAGGTTAGAGGTATGCTGTGACCACTTCATGATCTGTGCAATCTGCAACTCCTCTCTGGAGTCCAGTGTGCTCTCTGGTTTGGAGTTATTAAGTTATGTAAGTTAAGTCTAAGTGAGTTGATTATTTCAGAAAACACAAAACCAAACTTCGTTCAAAATTCTGCGATTTAAGATTTAGCCCACGTTTCTGTGGAGCCACGTGTCGGGGGTACTTTGGTTTAAATTATTTTTAGTTGTTCAAATCCACTTTTCAACTCGGCATATACAGTAGAGTTATTGCACGAGGCAACACTTATTTAAAACAATAACTAAATGTTGCAAGTGCACGTCAAACTTTAGTTCACTGTCCTCTTCTAACACAGAGGTAGTTAAGACTGTAAATGTGAAAGTTTAAGCCTATTGAAATATAATGGGACTGGGTGAATCCTTTATATGCCGAATTCACCACAAGTCGATAAAGATTATTAAAGTGCATTATCACATGTTAAACAAACTGTCCTACTTCTGACAATCAGGAAGGAACAATGTAATTACAAGATTTTTTAATGAAGTATCGTCTCCGGTCAAAACTAGTCTGAACAAACTGGAAGATCTTTTTCAAAGTAGCCTCAGCATCATTCACGTAATTTTACTCTCATTACATAAAAGTGAAGTCTCAGCGTTTAAATGCTTTAAACAGGGACCCACCGTCATATCCATGCAATTTTCAGTCGTTTCTCCGGGTTTCCCTCAAACGCACCATTTGTTGGACATCATTAGATGAAATCACTCTTATAGCTCAGCCACTGGCAGACACATCACATCCAATTAATGTCTGGCTTTAAGGTTTAGAAATTAGATGAAAACTGTAATTCGGTTAGACCATGAAGTGGATATCTATAGTGAATTGGATAAATGTGTTAAGTCGATCAGTGCCATCCTCCCACTGTGACACTGAGAGCTTTATGTCATTTCCTTTGCCACACTCTCTCATTATATCTCAGTCCTGACAGCTGCTGGTGGGGATTACATAACCGACTTAGATAAGCTCCTTGTGGGCTTTCAGAGTAAAATACAGAAGTTGTGGAAAAAAAAAAAAAGCCGGTTAAGAGTATAAACAGTCAGTCATTGAATTAAGGTCAAAGGTCATCTGATACACTGTCTGCATGATTCAAAATTTCGAGAAGTATGACAGTGCTCTGAGTCAGCGCCCACCACTGTCTGCAAGTTTTAGTTTAATCCTCTTGTTTCAGCCTCACAGTTTATGGTTCATTTTTTTGATTTGTGTCAAAGTGTGAGATTAGATTTGCAGTGAATATAACAAGACATGACACAGGAAAGAACTGAGCCGGCGTGACGACATTAAACACCTCATAAATCACTGAGCGCAGGGACTCCAGTCAGTCGAGGTCAGGGGAAGCAACTGTGACATATAATGCAACACAGAGACGTTATCTTTAACATGAGGAGGGTGGGGAGGCGGTAGACGAGGTCCAGCTCTGCAGCAGCAGTGTCAGACAGTCTGCCAGACTGTTTTGGTAAGGAAATGAAGGAAGTACGGCATCTACATGTCCTGACTGGGCCAAGCAGGACCAGGAACCAGTGGACAGGGTGTAGAATACAAAGTGAAGGGAGTGGCTCTGATATTTGCTCTCCATCCACTCTTACTCAAGTTTTATTTCCAGAGTAAGAAAAGAAAATGCTGTAGCTTCCGGTTTTTAAAGATTTCTATTATGTATCTTAACTGGATTAGACATAGTAATAAAAGCTGGAGAGAGATGTTTCAAATGCTTCAGGATTTTTTATTTCCTTACAAAAAGTGTCAGACGCCGACCTAACAATAAGCGTTTCAACAGTCCTTGGAGCGGTAGAATCAGACTTTTCAGACTAAGACTTTTGTAATGCATTTTCTTTCATAATATATTTAGTTGCATTTCAACAATAATACAAGCAAATATATATTTGTTACAAATTTTATCAACTGGTGTGATAACGAAATGTCACAGAATGAAGAAAGCACAGCTTCGCTCCAGTCACACAGTATTTATGAAAGCACTAAAAGGGCCGTCCCGTGCCCACAGATGGTTGGACCAGGCTGTAAAAACAGCACAGACGCTCTGGTGGAACTATTTGCAGTGGATGTGCCCCCCCTCCACCACCACCACCACCAAAAAAAAAAAAAAATCAGACATCAGACACACTTATCTGTGAGAAGGGTCATACTTAGTTCTTGGGAAGCAGCAGCATGCAAAAGCCTGAATCAAAGGCAGCTAAGCTACAGTCGTAACAGGTGAGAAATAGCCTTTATAAAAAAGTTCAATTCCAGCAGCTACAAAAGTGAAACAGTGAAACAGGATATAAAGTGTTTCATTGACCTCCTTGAAATGTCCAATCAGTTTGACTGCATCCTTAAATGTCGCTCCAAAGGTCAGAGTCTGGCTGCACAAAAGACCTTAAAAATCTCTTATTGGGTGTTGCATGGAAACACGTCAAAGGTTTGTTTCCTTCATCTATCATCGTAAACATGCCGTTAAGTGCAACCGGTTTTAAGTCAAGGAGAAAACTTCTACTCTTACTTACCTTAATTCATACTTTAAGGAAAGAAAATCTTGACTGAAGGTGTTTGCGTCCCCTCAGTTAGAAGTGGTGAAAATAGTCTTTTTTGTCAAAAGAAGAAGCTCACACCACACTGAGCACCACAAAAGCCAAACTTCAGGTGTTTTGTGCAGTTGAACTTTGAACCTTGAAACCTTATCTGAGACTTTGAGGGTAGGGTCAAAGTAAGATGTTTTCTTCTCAGTGATTAATTAAAGGTTTTTCTTTGTCCAAGGAAGAAACTCACACCACTGTGCTGCTCATTGGGATCCGCAAAGAGGCGCGGTCTCAGGTGCTTCACCTCTCCAGGAACAAGCGCTACACCCTCACGCCGGAGCAGCTCAAATGGGACAAGTTCAAGCTCACATACAAGTACTGGTTCCAATTCTTCCTGTCATTTAGGGCTGCTCGGACGTAGAACTAAAATGATAAAAAGCGCATCACCTGACAGAGCAGCAGCGATAGATGGTAGAGGATGAGGTGTCCAGGACAGTCCAGATATATAAGACAAGAACAGGTCCCAGTAATGGATCTGTACTTGGAGTACAGATCTGAACGGTAGCTTTTGAACAGTAGCCTTTGTGTTTTTGGCAGCATCGGAGGAATGTGTGCACAGGTATTAACCACACATTGCTGTTGTCTCCGGGCAGGTTGCTCTCCTTCCCTACAAACTTGATAAACGCCAGCGACACACGCCGAGGCATCGCCAAGGCCTTCGGCATGTGGAGCGACGTCTCGCCGTTCAGCTTCAGGGAGGTGCCGGCTGACCAGGAGGCAGACATAAAGATCGGTGGGTGCTCAGCACACGGCAGGCGTCCGACCCTCTGACAGATGTTTCTTGGCCCCAAGCTCCAGACTTCTGCTTTACTGTTTTTCTTTCCATCGAAATGTCTTCACCTCCAGATTCATTAAATCACTCAACCGCAACTATATTAACAAGCTTATATCCAGCATGATTCATTATTCTGAATGAAAAAGAATGTTCAACAACTTCCATAGATGTCAGCTCACAGCGAGGCCGTCTAAATTATGCTCTATCTGTCCCTCTGGGTGAAGACTCCTGCATAAATTCTCGGTGACATTCTCGTCATCCTGCAGGGCGAAGGCTGAAAAAGCTCTGTCCTTTGTAATCCATCACCCGCCCCCCCCGCTTCATTCTACACTCTGCACAAATAACGGAGTGAGGGTTTCCCTCCTTGGCGCTGAGGTATGCGTCTCTCCCTCTGTGTTTTGGCAGGTTTCTACCCCGTCAACCACACTGACTGTCTGCAGTCCCACTTGCACCATTGTTTCGACGGCATCACAGGAGAGCTGGCTCACGCCTTCTTCCCGCCAACAGGCGAGATCCACTTCGACGACCACGAATACTGGATTCTTGGAAACATGCGCTTCAGCTGGAAGAAAGGCAGAAGTCTTTTATTTGTTATGACAAAAAGAAAGTAAGTCACATTAAAAAAAAGCAAATAACCAGCAGTGTCTCTCTTGCAGGGGTTTGGCTGACAGATCTCGTCCATGTGGCGACTCATGAAATCGGCCATGTCCTGGGACTCATGCACTCCATGGACCCGAAAGCTATAATGCACCTGAATGCAACTTTGACGGGACGCAAGCTAATCACACAGGATGAGGTGTGGGGTTTACATCGCCTCTATGGTACGTTCAATGTCCACACATTTCCGCCAAAACACAAATGATGTATTTTTTCTTTTGGGCTTTGACCCGTGAAGAAGCAGGAAGTCAAATGCAAAACCTGTTAGGTCTGGAAGATGTTTGAACAATCCATCCATAATAACTTAAACCAATGAGTGACTGAATGGAAAAGCTTTCAAGACCTTAACAGCAAATCCAGTTCTGATGCTGGGATCAGACATGACCATTGAGAGTGTCGCCTCATTTCCACCCAATCTGACGACTCTTGTCAGATTGTCATGAAATTCACAGACAATGATGTTCAACAAGCCCAAATCCATAGAGGTGTGATATTGCTGCCGTCATGTCGAGCAATGGAGTCAGACTGTGGCCAAATCAGGGCAAGAATTCTCTATCCCAGAATCCAGAGCTGTAGTTGCACAGATGTTTCAAACTATGACCCCATGACTGGATGTGCCTCGATAACGATCACGTCCAGATACGATCGGGATCATTGCAAGAGATCTTATTCTTTGGGATTTGGCCCAGTTTTGAGGATAATAACATTGAATATAACTTTATTTATATGGACCTTTCTTAACAAAGGTACAAAGTGCTTCACAAGAAAAAAATAAAATATGATGTATGCAAAAACAATTACTGGAGCTAGAATGATATAAACATCAGACGTTATTAAAAGCCAAGACAAAAAAAAAGTGTTTGGGGAAGAGATTTAAAGGATGTTAAGAGGTAGAGTGTCTGAGTGTTGGTGCTCTGATAACAAATGCCCAGCCACCCTTAGACTCAAAGCTTTGACCTACGGCAGACCAGCAGGCCTCCGGTGGTTGGTTGGACACATGCTGACTAATCCGACATGTAATTGGAAGCTGAATCATTTCGGTCCTTAAAAGACAGAACCAGAATTTAAAAATCAACCAGAAATCAAAACGGAGCCAATGAGTGATGGTGAGCACCATATTAAGTGACGTGAGTCCCACACAGTCACTTCTCTGACGTCAGGAACCTTCTGTGGTCTGACCAGGAGAATTATAGATGCACTTGCAAAGAAGCAGTGGTAGAAATCCTGTGATCCATTTTTGGTCAGAAGCAACCAGAATGCAGACCACAGTGTTTGTCTTTGATGGCCGACACTGAAAGCCAACGTGGCATTAATGAATACTGTATAAACTACTCATGAGTCATGATTAGCGTGTGTTATGGTGAGTCATTTTCACTGGAACCGAAAGCAGATTGTGGGTCCAAATCCTCTGCTTTGCTGCTGACTGCGATCTGCCGTCTGATCCTCCTCACTCCTCTCGTCTCCTCTGTCTCTTCCAGGATGTTTGGATCGGTTATTTATCTGTCCGGCCTGGGCTCGCAAAGGCTATTGCGACAGCAAGCGAAAGCTCATGCAGAAGCACTGCCCCTCCAGCTGTGATTTCTGTTACGGTAAGACACAGCAGCCACAGCAGAAAACAGCAGCAGCCGTCCAAAAAAGGAAAGAGAGAAAAAAAAGAGAAAATTTTCTCTCAATTGAGCAGCGTGAGGAGCTGCTGTGAACTGTTTGCCAATGGAGCAACGGGAGCCAACAGGTCCAGCCATGCAGAGCAGCGATGGGGGTTTGCAGGAATCTCATTGGAAGTGAAACTGCACTTGCTACCGGAGGAGTTGGGGTTTAGTTTTGGAGAATAGCAGAATAGCAAGAGAGCAGAGGAGGTACCTGCTGGACACCATGTATTCCATGTATTGATAACACATCAGCAAGAGCAGCAGCCCGATCCTCTTCAGGTTTATCGTTGGACGTTTGAGTGCTGAGTCTTACTGTGTTGCACAACAGGAAATGTCTCCTCTTAACCATCGCAGCCCATAGATTGTTGTGGCTGTCTGAGATTTTTGTCAGCAACAGGGGACAGTGTGGAGAGAGGCAAGAGGATACGATTCCTGGCTCGCAGTAATCTGTTCCTCATTGTTGATTGGGAGATGTTGTACGGCTGTGGAAAATTCCTGAGCGAGTCCAAACCGCTGGAATTTCAGACTGTGGCTTGAGGGTTAGAGACACACAAGGTCAATTTGGATTTTTGTGGCATTAACGAGAGCGACTGTTTTTAAGCAGAAGTCGAGTTGATCACAAGGCAAAGACGGCCATGTTTGTCAGAAACCAGATGGGAGAGATTATGTTGATAAGGACGGGCTGGGGTGGAGAGGAGAGGAGCAAGTGTCTGCAACAAAACTCCTGACCGATATCAGTACTGGCGAGGGAAAGTGATGTCTCCAGATTACGAGAGATGCTAAACTGCTTAGCTTGCTGCTCAGACGGACAGGAGGAGTGTTGTTGTCTAATCTTTTGTATTTCTTTCTCTGGAGTTATTTCCTTTTCATCTTCCTCAGAATTCCCTTTTCCCACCGTGGCCCCCACACCCACTCCCCCGAGGACCAAACACAAGCTGGTCGTCGAGGGCAAAACGCTGACGTTTCGCTGCGGGAAGAAAATAGCATCAAAGAGAGGCAAAGTATAGTGAGTATCTGTCCTGTTAAGCTCAGCACAGTGTGTGATTTGAATCTGTTTTTTAGTAGCTGTTTTCATTGTCAGGCGTCGTTGGTGTACAGATAGTCAGATAGATATTTCAGACAGACATTTCAGGTCAAGTTGGAGCTTCTTTTTTTTTTTGTTACTACGATTGCGCAAAGTGGCAACAGGTCATCTCAAAATGCCATGGCAACACTACACTGGATGAAAAATACGAAGGCCAAGTTGGTGTTGCAGTGGCAACCGTTGCTGCCCCTTTGATGTCTCCTACTCCCGCCTCCTGTGTTTTTGAGGTTCTGTCACAAAATGATCAAAGAAGCAGCTTTCTCTGCCTTGTTACCGGTGTACGGCCATGACAAAATAAAGAGCAAAAAAAATCAAAAATGTACATATAGGCCTATGTAAAACAAAAATAAATAATCAAATTTAAAAATTGGTAATGAAAATGCTATTTGTTTTTATTTATTATTAATTTCCACATTTCACCTTTTTTGATGGTAGCCATTAACCAATCCCAATGCAGACTGTGTTGACTGCCTGCCTACAAAGCATGTGGACACAGATACACATATATAAATAAACAAACGTTTAAAAACAGAAATAGCATTTTCACTACCAAAATGTGCATATATTTGTGCAGTTGTCTATGTATTTCTGTATTAATTTATGCATACTTTAAAACTTTTGTCCTGTATAAGACTCAAACAGTGTGAGCACATGCATTGTGAGCTTTGACTAATGATTCACTCACAGTTTGAAACCGTATGCCCAGCTTCACTAGTCCACCTGACTGCAGCGTGATCTCTCTTTGCACCATCTTAATGTCTCGACTCCTGTTGCAGCTGGTACAAAGACGGGGAGCTGCTGGAGTACTCTCATCCCAACTACATCTCCCTGAAAGACGACCACATCACCATAGTGGCCAACGCCATCAACGAGGGCACATACACCTGCATCGTGAAGAAAAAAGACAAAGTTCTCACTAACTATTCGTGGAGGGTACGCGTGCGCTTCTGAAGGCCGCGGCCGCTCCTCCACACACTGAACAGGACACATTCACATACGTGGTCACCAGGAGACCTCGTTCACTAGGGCACATATTTCTGTTTTTTGTTTGTTTTTTTATAAAACTGACTTATCTGTATCTTCCACACACAACTGATTGTCACTGTGTAAGTGCGTTTTCATATGTGCAAGTAATAAATGTGCCGTGACAAGTAGTATTTTTGTGAAAATACTACCTGACTGTGAAAAGCTGTTCATGGCAGACGCTGCAGTTTGTATTTTATTTGGTGATGAAAAATCCTTGCAGCCCTCGTCAGCTGTTTGGGACCAGGTCCACCCCCTGGATTCATGGATGCCTGGACTCCTTCAAAGCTCCTGCTGCTGAGGCAGAAAAAAATGGCGTCCAAGGCCACCCACGGGCTCCTTGGACATCCCCAGAAAAATGGGGACTAATTAGCTGTATTGTGCCATATTAAAATAAAATAAAAAATAAAGCGGCATTAGCACAGTTGGAGAATTCTCTCTATTAGATTCTGCTGGCCACATGGAAAAAAACGTCATCCAAAGCAACAGCCATATCCCTGATGTGTTCCTGCTCAGTGGCCTGACGAAGTTACAGAAGCCCTTGTGCTTTAGATGCATGCCATTTGAATAATTTACGCACTGCCCGAACTAAGCTAATAAAGCCAGAATAAGCAATGTTGTCTGCAGCCTTTGGAACTATTTGGACCTTAAGCTGCATATGGAAGACCTCAGACGTCTAGCTTGCTTTACTAGCCTCGTATCGGAGCCAGCAGTCTGTCTCCAGAGACCGAGCAGCTAGTTCCACTCGCAGCCCAGCGTCCAAGCTTATTCAACACATCAGGTGTAATAATCTGCAGAAGGGCTCCGGTGGGGGCAGGGGATAGATAAAACTGATAAATTAACATTTCCATTCGCTGCTAGTGCTGGAAGTCTCCGGACCAAGGGCATTTTTTTTTCTCCCTGCGTGTTCCAGTGAAAGCAGCGAGCAGTCCTGCAGACAACCAAACTGTATTGTTTATTTTTCTACGACTGAAAATCAAAGAATTTATTGGTTTAATACTGAAGCTGCGGAGATATTTAAAAACAAAAGGCAGAGCGAAGTCTGGGCCTCTTTTCCACTGAAAGAACAAAGTACTGAGACAAAGTGTGCAGTGCAAAGAATGACATCACTTTTGGACAGCGACTACCAAGCTGGGTTCAAGGCTGCTTTTTTTTTTCAAAGGCTCGACTTCCCTTCATTTTTTTCTCCTTTGGCAGTGCGTGCTGCTGTTTGCACAGCCTGGACAGAGTTTATAAATACGGGGAAAACTGCAGACAAAACAAAGTTTCAAACTTTATTTCTAGCAAAAACATCGTCCCCCTGTCAGCAAATGAGCCGACAGCCCCCAAGTATATTTCTAACATTAAGCTGGAGGGAAAACAGCCAGTGCTGCATCATTATACAGTAGCTCAGGCAGCCAGGAAATACCAACCATTTATAAAAGCTGGTCCTCTCTCATGAAGTATAAAAGAGAAAATAAAACAACAGTCGAACATGAGAGCTAAACGTCTAACAGATTTATGGTTGTGTCTCCTGTTTATGAGCAAATGTGGTGAAATGGCTCGAAAATACATAGAAGAAAAGTTGAGGGAAAGAGATTCAACATGTCTGAGCCACCAGTCGTGCTGTGAGACAGTCCTGACTACATGGTAACACTTGTCACCGATCAGTTAAAGGACCTGGTGTTCAGCGGTGAACCCGGTGACACCGTCCAACCAGTCCCAAAAGTCTTTGCTCCCTTGTTCCCCCCGTCATGGCAACCGGGTGTCCTGCCGAGTTGGACTCAGAACTTGAGGCTGAATCCCGGTCCGACTGCAGACGCTCCCTGGTTGCTGGTCGTCAGGTGGAAGCCTGTGTCCTTCAGGTCATCGTCGCCCTGTGCCGACAATAGAGACGCATTTTACTGCTGGAAAATCACGTACACTTTGGTCCCTTTGGAAAACCCTGAATGGGTCCTAATGCAGAGGCTATTTTTCCTTAAGCATCAATTCAAATAAATAAAAAGGTAGCTGATGCATCATGGGTATGTGGTTTACACAGGCAAAGGATGCTAAATAATACCACAGTGTTTTCTTTATAATCAATTTTCCAAATAAGCAGGTAAACCTACCGCTTCTCATGCTCTGGTAAAAAAAAAAGCTACAGTCCTCTCTGTAGCTGGCCCTGGTTTGAATCCTGCATCGGGTAGCCCTTTTCTGCATGTCATTCTCCCTCTCTGCCTCTCCATTTCTCTCTCAACTGACCTGTCACTTAAATTAAAGGCAACCCGGCCCCATCATATGGTGCATGATGGTCCCAACCCAGTCAGCCTACATAAATAACCAAATGGGTCCATAGCATTACCCCAAAATAAACACCAATGTTAATTAACTAAGCTAATGTTGGTACAGAACCAATCAATAAATAAAGAGATAATATTAATAATGATATACATTATTCATATTCTTTGTTAAACTGTTTGTATTCCTCCTTGGTTTCACAAGCTTCTCTAGCCGTGAGTAAAACACAGACAAAGACAGAAATGGTCTAATTTACAACTGAGACACAAAAGTAAAAGAAAATCATCTTCAAAAACAACAACAAACAACAACAAAAACACAGCTCCTGGGTGGCGAGGACCATTAAGACTTAAAAGGTGCTCATCATGGAAAACACAAGGAGGAAATACGCCGACACAAAGTAGAAGCCTGTAGGTCTGTAATCTATTTAACACAGACGGCGCTCTGAAAGCCTGGTAGCCGTATGTAATGGAGAAAGTGGAGCCTAATGTCCTTACCAGCTGACTGTAGCCCAGGCCTCCCTCGGGTGGACGAGGACTAGTGCCTCTCTTCACCCTCTGCTGCTCGCTCTTGGCCGGCCAGGTGGGGAACATGGACGGGTCGATGGGCAGCGGCGTCTCTCTCAAGTACTCGTGCTTGAGCGCGTCGTCAGACAAGATCCTCTTACTGGGGCAGTAAGTTAGGAATCTGGAAAACAGGCAATGATGGCGGCTCAGGATTTGCGAGTAGAGCACAGGTTCAATCCAGATTTATTTTGGTTCAGAGTTAATCTGGTGCCAGACCCCTCTCATCTCTAATTTGGAGAGAAAGGGGGATTAAACAGAGGCGTCGTCTCTTTGTGCCAGAGCCAGTGAAATAAAAACAAGAAAACAGCCAAGGAATGATGCGAGTGGGAATGAGATTAACTCAGACGTGCAGGTTCCTGCAACTGCACATCAATGATATCGCTCTGAGAGACTCTGAACGGCAAACAAACAATTATCTTAGAATCAGGCTGCTGCTGTAAAACTAAATATCATCCACTCTTGAGAATGTGGACACACCATCAAACAGCTTTTGGCCTGATTGTACGAGACAGCATCAACACAGCGTAATGCAGAGCTGCTCAATTGTGGTAATTGGCTTTCTGACTGTGTGTGATTGGAATTTTCTGTGCAGGAGACGGTGGTGCAGTTCAGCATGAACCTCAACCCAAGGATTTTTAAAAAATCAAACATAGCGTGAGAGGGGTCATAGACTGATCCTGGATCTGTGACATCTGGGACAGTGTGGGCTCTGAAGGAGACAATCGTCCCCTTGTGTCTTATTGTTTTTGTTTTGGAATCTGGAGAATGCTGCTGCTTCCTGCACCTGTGCGTCCTGCTGATTTGTATCTGAGCCAATCAGAGCTGTTTGTACCTGAGGCACAACGAGGAGATGGCAAGTAGAGCTATGCATCTGGATGAGCAGTCAAATCAAACTCAACAGGCTGGTCAATAAGCCAAGACTGAACTGAGACCAGAGACCAGTCTGAATAATCTCTGTGAAACTGGCCTCTGATCTGGAGTCAGTATTAGGAAATTATTTCACACTCTAAACCCTGTCTAGTAATTGATTTAAAAAAAAAAAAAAATTCTTCTTCTTAAATTATGATTAAAAACACCACACTCAATCTTAAACAACTGTATTCTCTACTTTCTTGAATATAAATCAAGTTCAAATACAATGCAGCATTTACTTTAAAATATCTGAGCTGGTGCATCTTGATTCATGGCTGTGATCATGTGACTGCACATGATGGCGGGGTCGTCAGAAATTTGTGATGTCAAAATGGGGTCACGGGCCAAAAAAGGTAGGGAACCACTGGACTTAAGTATAAAGTAATGCAGGTGTGAAGCTCCTGCTCAAACTGGAGCGTAGACGCATCGGTCTTCACTCTTCTGCATGGGTGTGTGATATTCCACAGCTCCGTGACGTCCACCTGTCGACCTCCTGCACCTCTACACTTCACTACACTAGTCCGTCTGAAGCCTCTCGAGCTGGAAAGCTTTGGCGGCGCTGGCCGGGTGCCGAAGTTCCACTGAGGCGTGATCCCTGTGGCGCACAGTGGATATGTTGTTTGCCGTCCACTGCAGCTGTGGTTTTGTCATTTTACAGGTGTGGGCAACGGGCTCAGTGGGTGGTGAAGATCTGAGAGCAGAGAAGCTCGTCTCTCTTTGCAGCTGCTACACTCGGCCGATCTCTGGAATGTGCGGGAAAGAATTATAAACCTATCACTGTGTGTGTGTTTTCTGAAACATTTTCCTGGAGTGTGGAGAGTCACTATGCTGTGTGTGTGCGCGAGTGTGTGTATGTGTGTGTTAGAAACGGAACAAGAGGATGGAACGAAGCTGCTGCTGAGGCATGCTGATGAATTACCAGTCCGCTACTGTTGTCATGTTTTAACTGAGCTCGCCAGAAACGCACTGACTGAATAAAAAGCTCTGGAAAGAGAAAGAGACTCTGACAGCGTCGCACTGCGTTCATCCAAGTAAGGCAATTTCCACTGTTGGAGTCGCACCGATTGCTTCTGATATTAGTGGTGGACATTTTCCGTTTCACTGGCGCAGGAGGCGTGTATGTGTTCAATCAATAATAAGACTGAAAGCACTGCCAACAGATATCTCAGTGTGATACATATGTGGATATTCTTATAAATGATTCATTATTAGTGATCCATGAGAGCAAACTTTAAGTCTTTAAATCTCCAAATCTGCACTGCGGGCCCCCTCAAACTAATCTGTTATTAGAGTGACACTCAGACAACATTAATTACAGTGTTCAAAACTCGAGCACCTCTAAACTTGGAGAATGTGTACGTCATGGGACGTTTGTTATTAAGCTGCTGCAGGAACTAAAGCTTTGAGTAAAACAACAGAATACCAGAAATAATCTAAATCCAGTACCACCTACAGTGGAAGACTGGCATGGAATAAATATATAAATATCCAAAAATCACAAAGACAAATTTCACAAAATTTGGAATAAATGCCTTGAACTCGATCCAGGCAGATGGCTTAAGTGTTCGTACCAGGGATGGGGAGTTCAAGTGAAAAATACAATTCAAAATTTGTCTCAAACTATGTGACTCTTCTTTGAGATCCACCTGAACATACCTGAGTGACAGCAATGCTGACATAAAGACTGATTTATTATGTCCGTCTCCATATGTACGTTAATATGCGTGACCGTCTAGGCCTATAATTTTTTATGGTCCAGGGGTAGAAAACGTTCTCTCTGCTTTTGTTGGTGTTCGACCAATCGTTCAGTAGTTGTGTTCTGCATTTCCCCGTTATGACGCTGTACAGCCAGAGGGCATGTGGAAAATCAAAAAATCAAAATCATCCTAAAATCAACATTGTCATTGCAGAATCTATTCAATTTTTTCCCCAACTATTCAAATACAGAAGTAGAAATCTATATAAGTTGTATTCGTGGGTAGGTGGAAAAATTAAGATGTGTTTGTGTGTAGATGAGTTTATGCTCACAAACACTACAAGTCTTAAACATGTCTTACTGTAGATCCACATATATGAAAAGGATTTAAGGTCAAATTCTTTGGCCTTAATTTTTGTATATTGACAAATACAAATGTCCAAATCGATCACATCCTGTCTTCCAACAGGAAAACGGGTCAGTCTGAGTTTGTGCAACAGCTGGGAAACCGATGATTGGGCTGGTGGTGGTGCAGTTAGGATGCAGTGCAGTGTGTGTGAGAGAGACTGCCTTACTTGTTCATGAGGTCAAAGCCTTGGTCTGAAAGCAGCGCTCCAAAGCGCTTTCGCAGGTTGTTGTAGGGATACTCTGTGAAAGTCATCTTCTTCACAGCGGGCAGCTCGCCGTAGCCAGGCCAGATCTTCTCGCTGGGTGACCCCAGATCCTGCAGGCAACAGACACAGAGCGGGACAAACTGTCAGAGGCAGACGAGATATTCCCATCATGATCAGACCGCAGACATGTGGCTGTAGAACAGGCCAAGTACATTTCAATACTTTAATTCATCACTGCTAAGGACTGTAGAATAACGGCTGTCATGCTTCATTCACATCATCTACTGAAAATTATTCAGTCTCATAATAACTTCATCAGCTGGGTGGACATCCAGCCTGAGCTCCACCCTGTGGTGCGCAGCAGAAGTGCAGGCTGACATGCTGACAGGCAAAGCTGAGAATTAACAGGCTGTAAACACAAGAGCCTCGCTCTTCATGTTGAGGGTTTTCTTTATTTTACGAGGGCAAATGAGGCCGTTTACCTTAAAAATCTTGTTAATTTGGTCAATTTCAGATTTTCCAGGGAAAAGTGGTTTTTGGGTCAGGAGCTCGCCAAATATGCAGCCCACTGACCACATGTCCACAGCTGTGGAGTACTCCTGCGGAGAGAAGAACAAACACAGTGTCAGTCCGCAGAAACATAGAGTAGACGGTCTTCCTGGCACGTTTGAGTTTGTCTGTGTGAGTGAAAGTGGATGTGCTCCGACTGAGCTGCTGGACTTCGACCGTCTGGCTTTGTAAATCATACACGTAAAACTCAAAAAAGTGTTTCACGCCATTTGTTATATTTAAGCCAAATGCTTCACAGATGTTGTCCTCTCCTGGTGATGTATCTTTGGATAAAACGGTCAATCAAGATGATGTGAGGCTTTGTGTGGAGGCTGAGGGGAAGGTATTTCATCTGCTCCTGCGATGTGGGGACGGAGCGTGAACTCTCATTTCTCACCTTGGCTCCGAGCAGCAGCTCCGGTGAGCGGTACCACAGGGTCACCACTACGGGGGTGTAGGGCTTCAGCGGAGAGCCGTACTCCCGGGCCAAACCAAAGTCGCCAATCTACAGTGAATGACATGGGGAGAAAAAACAACTTTAAAACCGCCGTGTTTTATTCTGGAGGAGAGAACAATGCCTCAGCCTCATTTCCTAAAGCTCTGACCTTTCGTTGGAAATCAAACAGCGGTATATTCTGGTGCGGCTCGCTACAGGGTAGTCGTATCGGATTAGAGAAATCATATGATGGAGTGTGATTTGTGTTCGCTGTTGTCAGCTCACATAAAAATACATGCTGACTGATGTCTGTAAAAACCTGGTTTATTTAAACATGGACCTGGTCTGTCCAAGATTTTGCCAGAAGTTCATGCTCTAATTGACTTTGAGTAATCATGTGTTGTTTGTCTAACAGCGCTGTGCTGCTGTCAGCTCAGGGGAAAGTTGTGCATCATCAGGAGATTGATTAAAAGGAACGCTGCCCCAACTTTCTCACAGACTACAGATGGATTTTCCCTCAGATGGAGGAGGAGGAGACGTAACGACGTGTCTTCATGACAACAAGCATCAGTGCAGTAATTCAAAGTAACACAGGACACACACAGTATTAGTGTTTCCCCTAGGTTGACTGCTCCATACTGTATGTCAGGCCCTGCAGAAAAACATGATTATGCAATTGTATAATATTGTATAATAACAACACAGAATCAGCCAAAGCTACTTCAGTCTTGAGACGATATCTAATTTCACAAATTATGGTTTTGCTGCAGACCCAGAAATCTATGTAACAGTTAATGGTGATCCTAGTGAACAGCAGCCCCCGGGCCCTTCATGAGACCTACAATCCCCTCATACCTTGAGGATGCCCTTGTGGCTCAGCAGCAGATTGGACGTCTTCAGATCGCGGTGCAGGATCCAGTTATCGTGGAGATGTCGGACGCCTCGCAGCAGCTGAATCATCAGAGTCTTTACCTCACCTGTGAGAGAGGAGCCAGGCTTTAATAAGAGGAGAGACGAAGGCTGAAATAAAGATCTTCCTGTTGTTTTGTTATTGTACAGAGCAGAGATCAGTGATGTCAGACGTCACCTGGCAGGAAGGGCTGTTTCATGGTCTCCATCAGACTCTTCAGGTCGTGTTCGACGTAGTTCATCACAATGTAGATCTTATCCATGTTGCTCCCAACAACGATCTCCTGATTCAGCAAGAGGTGGAAGGTTGGATTACATTTAGTGCAAGTCCACACGCACCCATCAAACAGAGTTTTTCCCTCCTCCATGTGAAAACAAATTCACATCCACATCGGCATGTTGAAAAAGAATCTGTCCATATGTAAATGCAAAAACACAATAAAAACACTGCAAACCACAACAGCAGGTGGCAATATAAGTTTGACTAGACTATCGTCATACTTTGTGATTTTAAGGAAGTACTTTACAAACTCTCTCACCCTCACTGTGACGATGTTTGGATGCTGAGCTTTCAGGATAGTGTTGATTTCTCTTAGAGAGGTTATGGGGAAGCCCTCCTTCTCCTTCTCCATCTTCAGCCTCTTCAGAGCCACAATCTCATCTGCAAACATCAAATCGCATTTAATGTTTTAGCAAACAACAGCCGGAGAAACCAGCGATGCAACAGTTCAAACCAGTCCTGTTCAGTTTGCTTGTCTGTGGTTGGATCATGTGTGTACCATTCAATTCAAAGCATCTGCACAACAGCCTTACATCCAATAGATGGCAGTAACACTATATTTTAAGTTCTTAGGTAGTATTTGTTTAAAGCCAACGGTTGTAAACATTTTTGACTAATGAATGAAAAGCATGTTGAAATCAGCAACCTCTGCCTGTACCAACAGCTTTAACCTGAGACCGTACCCGTGATGTGAAACCGTTTCAGTCATTCAGTTTTTGTATGACATGAAAAGCCCTTGGGAATTATAGATCTAGTTCAAACTGTGAACTTTTACGCTGTTATCATAAATGACAGGATGAACTAGTGACAGTAAATCTATGAATCTCCATGTTTGTGTTCATACCCGTCTTTTTGTCCTTGGCTCTGTAGACGACTCCATATGTTCCCTCCTCTATTCGGTTCAGACACTGGAATTCCTCAACACTGCGACAACCCTGTGAATGAAACACACACACACACCATGTAACTGAGGACACACAGGGATTAACGAGGGCAGACGGCAGATCTGTGTCGTGGAGGAACTCACCTGTAAAGCAGGCAGGTACTTTGGCAGCTCCTTCTTCAGCTCCACAGGTGAGATCGGGGGGGAGTCAGGGATGTAGTTCTCTTCAGGGGTGGGGGAGCGTGAGTGTGCCTGGGACTGAGGGGTGGGGTCACCATCTCCTGTTTCATCCTCTTCCTCGTCCTCTTCCTCCATGTCCTCGCCACTCTCCTCTGAGTCATGGTCAAAACGGGACTCGGGAACTGCAGAGGGAAAAGGTGAAGTTTATGAAATACATTCAGATCTCAAGATATTGAGATGTGATGATGACGACTTTGGATGATACAGTACCATATCTACTGTTAATTTACAATACATTCAAATTAAGACTGTAACTAACAATCATCTTTTTTTTTTAATCAAATATTCTACATAAAATATTCAAATGCACATTAAACAATTTCACATTAAAACTTCCCCAATTTCTTGTTTGCAAACCAGTGGTTTTAATTGTTGTAAAGTCTAATGAGATGTAGAGAACAAAGATATATAATCTTTGCAAATGAGAAAATTCAGCTCCAATCCTTCACATCAAGATGCCATCAGACAAAAATGCTGTGCCTCTTTTTCAGTGTTCAAAATGTAAGCAGAGAATGAGACCACCATGAGATGAAACAGAAAGCACCAGAAAAAGCCAGTAAGGACCAGGAGGAGGAGCCAAGACTTTCTTTTCCTTGTCAAACTACTATTTCCAAGGTCAACCGTGAAACAAAACCTGCCAACAGGCCTTTCCCACTAAATATGTTTCATTATGTCACTGGTTATAAAATGACTGATGACTGAAACTCTGCTACACTTGTGAGACAGAGCTTTCATTAATGTAATTGGTAACATCTGTGCTTTATTGGCCATGAAGGTATTTAAATCCATTTCAAAAACTGTTACGTAGTCTTTTTTAACAAGACTCAACACCAGCATTTACGATGTAATTGTGCTGCAGGACGTTTGAATGATTACCATTATGTTGGATTGATTTCTCTGGATTATAATTAGTGAGATCAAACCCAGACACAGACATGACTGTTGTGGCGTCACTCACCTGCAGGTATGTGGTTTCCGTTCTCCCTCTCCTCCTCAAAGTCTTCCTCCGACTGTTCGTCCTCGCTCACATCCTCTGTAGAGGAGGAAGAGTCTGTGTTAAAGCTGTGATCCTGTGAAGTGGCAATGGTGGAGGAGTGTGTCACAGTTTTACCTGCACTTTGCTCAGACCTCCCTGAGCCCGACACAGACTCCCCTTCCTCCTCCTCTTCCTCTTCTTCTTCTTCACCCTCACTCTGGCTGCTGGACTCATCATCATCATCATCGTCATCGTCATCATCATCAGAGCCCGATCCTGATGCTGAACAAGGAGAGCGAGGAGATTAGAGATGCTACTGCAACAGCCATCATCTTATTGATTCTGGTGGTTGTGTGCGGGCACCAGTAAAGGCCTGGGCTAATTCTGCTCTCCTATATGAGAGAACCACGGACTGAATGGATGAAAAATCTGATTTTCTGATTCATATTGACTTTCATTTGAAAGATCCGCTATCGACTCCTTAGACCGATCTTTTAATGATTGCACTTTCCTGTTTGTTCGTACTTGAATCGTCACCCACAACCGTACTGAAGAGCTGCACTGTTAATTCTGGAGTGGGCCATTAATGTGCATTACTGCTTTTGGGTCAAATTTTAAATGTAAACATTTTTAAAGAATGCAGCAGGTTATGCATTTGTACAATTTGCAGTGTGGAAATCTCTTTCATGACCAAGCCTCTGTCTCTAGAAGAATGAAGATCGAATCAAATCGAATCAGCACCTTGTGAATCAGAATTAAATCAATTCAGTATTCTTACTGGCCAGCGCATACATTGGTAACATTATGACTGAGAAAGACTCAAAGTCAGATCAGATGATTAATCAGTCAAGCCCTAATTCATTCTATGTATATTGGTCTTAGCATATGTATTGCACTTCTTAAGTGACAGAAAGGAGCCTATGAAGTAAATGTATAATCTTCCATTACCCATGGAGGATTCTCCTGTGCTCGTCTTCCTCTCGCTGTCACTGATGTCCTGCAGGTCTGCGAGCAGGTCTTTGCCCTCCGGCTTATCCTCCTTCAAAGCTGCAGACAAGAAGAAGTGTCACAATATGAATGAATGAATGAATGAATGAATGAATGAATGAATGAATGAATGAATGAATGAATGAATGATTTTATTTTCGTGTCATGCCACCACTGTGGCCCATCCCATATGAGATTATAAGACACATAATACAAAAACAAAGACTAGTCAGTCCTTCCTGCCACACAGGTATTGACATACATAAACAATTTAAATTTACTTTCACTACTCAACTATATAACGCTCTTCTCCTCAATGCCCAAGCCTTTTCAAGAAATATAGAAAACGAAAAAACATTCAAATGAAAAAGAAGTTTTAGCTTCTCAGCATCGTCCAACCATACAAATTCGTAATTTGAATCTACTTTATTAAACAATTGTTGTCTTATAGAATCATAGAAAGGACAGTAGAACACAAAATGAATTTCATTCTCCACCTCTTGGATGTCACATAAATTACAAATTCTATCTTCTTCTGCTGTGCCAACATATCTACCTGTCTCAATGTGAAGACCAAGGACACCAGTTCTTAATTGAGCACAGAGGGATCTTTTCCGTTTGGATAAATTATACAAAACATAGTTTTCCGGTCCGAATACCTTTTTTATTTCACAATAAGTACGCAGCTTTGGTTTACCCCAGATATCTAAAGCCCATCTATCATTTCAATAGAAGCACCGTGATGTGATGGTGAACTCACCTGCACTTTTCCGTGGCTCGCTGTGGTCAGATCTGTCTCGGGGACCGCGGGTGGGACTGCGGCTGCGGTGACTTTGCTTTAGCTTTTCATCATACTCATCAGGGAGCATGCGGTGGTGAGACGGCACTGTGGACAGGAAAGACTCTTATTATCCACTACTGAAGATTTCACAGGTAGTGTGGTGGTAGAAAATATTCTCTCTCTATTTTACTGGGTTACTTGGGGAAATCAATGTGATTTTTGTGATAATGTCAGAGTAACCAATGGAAGGGTTAGTAGAAAGTAGATGAACGCAGCAGTTTGCTGACCAACCTTCTCGTCGACCGCCTCTTTCTTTGCGGCGCTCCTCGGCCCTTCTCTCTCGATCCTTGAACTCTCGTTGCTCTTTTTGCTGTTCGCGCAGCTTTCTGTCCCGTTCACGCTGGCGCTCCAGCTGCTCCAGCCGGTCCCTGTGGTCCAAAAAAAACCCAGGAGAGTCCACTCGAGGTCTGTTCAGACAACCAAAAGCCCAGTGTTGTCATTGTTGGCTGGATGTTTAGTTTGGGTTGATCAAGTTTCTCATTCAAAGATACAGAATTGGGATAACTAAACAACTGTACTCAGTGATTTACACATTACAACGACCTGACCAATATGAACTTCAGTCTGCATTGTTTTCCAATCCAGCAAAACAGGTACTGACATTTAAAACAATGTGTAACGACTGTTGCTCACCTCTCTCTGCGTGAATGGGCTCTGGCCTGTTCTCTGCGTTTCTGCCTCTCCCAGTCTCGCCGGGCTTTGTCTTCTTCCCACTGTCGCTTCCTACGATCGCTCTCTCGCTCCTTTTCCTTGTCTTTCGGTCGAGCATGTTTCCCTGCTGTAGAAGCAAAAAAAAAAAAAACATAAGTGGAACCAGACTCACAAAACACAAACAGCTCCAAATGTGTTGTACACAGCAACTGCTGTATAGTCTAGTAGGAAGGAGGGGTCTCAATGTCCCCGAGACAAACATTTTGAAACATGTTTTTTCAGGACCCTTAAGGTGTCTACTTAGGATTTTTGCTTGTTGCCTGGGTCAAACAATATCCCATGGGTAGGTAGAAGGCAAGTGTGTTTTTTAATTGACTCTGACAGATTGGTCAGTTAAGGCATTGGATCTGTTCTGAGGGTGTGAGGTTATCAAAATTATATCTGTACATATTAAAATTTAAAAATCCCAATGACGTATAAACAAAGACAATTGGAACAAAAACCTGAAGCTGTTCATTTTTGTAAATGAAAGTTCATAAAAAATGTCACACCTTATCAGCGTTTCAGTGCTTTTTTCCAACTTTGTAACTGAAACGCTGATAAGGTGTGACATCATTCACAGCTCCGACTTCCGAGGTAAATGGAACACAGCATAAATCCTGTTGTTTAGTTTTGAAACTGTTTCCCAGCTGCTCTGGGAACTTGTGGTTGTGATGTTCTGTTTTTATTTGAAAAAAACTAATTCCTTCAACATTTCCTTGAAGATCACACCTGTGAAGAGAGGGTAGATTAATCAAAATTCAGCCATGGACAACAAGGACATATCCATCCAATGCGAGGTTCCTCCAAAGAAAGACGGACCAGAACTTGGAGAGGAGTGTGAGGCGAAAACATCAAATTCACCATGCGAGGGCGACGCAGGAGAAGGAGCGGTCCCAGAGCAGACAGAGAAGGATTTGCTGCAATCAATTATTTTAATGGTGAGTTAACTGACCCTTTAAGGGTTTTTTTCTGTGAACTGTAAACAAGCAAGGCCGATGATGATAGTGAGGGGTCTTCTTTAACAGTGAAAGGTTAAAAAAAAAAACTTTGTTGGTCATGATGCACCTAGAACTAAACTTATTGCTTGTGTCTATTGATTAGTGTGATGAAGACAGCGAGGATCTGCTCCTGCTCTACACCGCCCTGTTCGCCGCTGTGGTAACAGCTCGGGCCACCCTGTTACTGGGACTGGAGGAGAATTTACCCCAGACCAGAGCAGTGAGTGTCATACAAGACGGCTGTTACCCAGACAACGGGCTCATGGAAAAAGCCTGCAGGTTCATGCTGGGGGAGCTCAGGAAAACGCTCAGCGCTCAGAAAGTGCGGACGATAGTGAACGGGCTGCGGGAGGAGGCGGCGGTGAACAGGGCCCTCACACGGCACCTGCACGCCGAACTACGTGAGCTGGAGACTCTCCGCCAGCACCCCAGCTGGTGGAGGACCACGGTCGAGGTGCTCAAGTGTCTAGCTGTCGTCATCATCATCCTTGGTTCAGGGTTCCTCATCTTTTCAGGAGACGGCTCCGAATGCGAAGAATAAAATTTTGTGAACTTTTATTTACAAAAATGAACGGCTTCAGGTTTTTGTTCCAATTGTCTTTGTTTATACGTCATTGGGATTTTTAAATTTTACTATGTACAGATATAATTTTGATAACCTCACACCCTCAGAACAGACAAAGCTCTGTAGTATTTATGTAATTGAGTTCGTCTCACAAACCTCCGTCATCCGAGTGACTGCGATGACGTCTCTTCTCTTTTCTCTTCTCCTCCTTTCTGTGATGAGATTTGTCTTTCCTCGCTATCTGCTGCGGAGGCTTGATTGCTAGTGATTCATCTTCTTCTCCTCTGCAGAAAGGTGAAGAAAATGCAGTAAGATTTTAAATAAAATGCGGTATAACATGACAAAACTCAAAATACTGTATGCATACATGCACAAAAACTATTGTTTCCTACAATTCCAGGTACCTGTCCTCTGTTGAGTCTTCCCGTGTGTACGGGGAATTACGAATTGTTATTTCCATTCTTTGATCCCGTAGTTCTCCTTCCTCCGGAGTATCTCGTTTGGATTCGCGATCATCCGCCTGTGGAACAAGGCCCTGTGTGAACTGTGCAAGACAAAATGAGCAGAGATCATTCAAATGCCCCCACACTAAAACTACGGCAGTCAACACAAAAACCAGACGCATAGTTAGATCTTTTTTTATTAACAAATTTCTTGCAAAATTAGTACACACAAAGTTGTTTTGTATGGAATGTATACAAATTAAAGAACAGAAACAAAAGCATAAATGAAGAGATATTTGCAATAGCCTTCAACAATGTATCAACAAGCAAATGTCATATGGATCCGACATTAATTTTTTAAAAATACTTTACATTTTTCTGTCGCTTGGGATCTGTTCTCTCTTCTAATTCTCTTCTGCGTTTTTTCTCAAGTAAGATTTCGTCCAGAGTTTTTACTTTCCAGGTCTCCTTTTCGTCCCCCATCAGCATCCACTCTGCACCGCCTGCTCCACATCACACACACAAATATTGTTTTCAGATCAAAATCAAATCACCTAAACTTGCTTTCATTTCAGCCCCAGTCTGCTGTACTTCAGTCTCTCTTGCTAAGTTATGTAGATCTTGAGCTCAGTGAGTTTAGTCGATGTTAGATAGGAAAGAAAAAAAAAGATTAGTAAAAATAAAAAAAATATGACCAATGCGAATGTATAAGTAATTAGCAGATGAGTTTGCCACAGCGTGTCCAGCTGACACCACTTAATTTAATAAAACATGCTGTTTCCGTAATACAATGCACTGGCCTGGGCAACATCTGTCACCAATAACGTGCGAGCAATATTTGTTTGCGATAAATGGTGTTTAATTTGAGTATAAAGTAGATGGATTTGAGTAATTATATCTAACACGAGTCGGTTGTGGGTGTTTGGCTTCAGTTCACCGCTCACTGGGTCGCAGCGCGCGGCTGAGCCACAGGCCGGTGAGGGAAGAGCTAACACTGTTGTTGTTGTTGTTGTTGTTGTAAGTTATCTGAACAAACAGCGGATACAGCGAAAATGTACTTTAATACTTCTGTACCGACTGTGTGCTCCGTTTGTGTGTTCTCTGTGCGTGAGTGTGCTGTGTGCACGCGCGATGCTAACACACCAGCTAACTGACGGTAACGTTTAGCTAACGTAAACTAGCACGGGCGACTTCTACTAAACAAACCCCTGCAGCAAAAACTACAGCACGTCGATGGAGTCGGTGAGTGCAGCCGGTGGAGGTGTAGACAGGAGAACCCGTGGCTGTGTCTGAAAATGTCCCTAAAACCCTGGCTGTGGTAAACAACAACATTATTCAGGGAGCGCGTGAAACGGTTCAACAAACCTGAAATATGCGCAGCGGTCTTATGGTACACCGGAAGTCTCAATGATGCGTTGGTAACAGTGTAAAACTTCCGATGTGAAACAACTACCTACAAAACGCATATAAATGGAAATTATTATAATATGATATAATATGATTTTGTCTGCCATATTTCTCCCGTTTTTCTCTGTTAAGGGTTTTCTTGTGAGTTTTTCCTGAGGGTCTAAGTGCAGATTATTGTTATGAGATGCTGTGTAAAGACTTCGGGACAAACTGCTGAAACTGTACTGGAAACTAATTGTAAAAACGGGCTATACAAATGAACTTGTATTGCCCTTGCACTGGTGGTAAATGTGCCATAATATGATTAAACTCTTTGTTTTCAATGTCCCTAATTTGACATTTTAAGATTAGTGCCTCTTCATTTCATGTTTCATTAGTGAATGGCAGTAAAATGAGTAGCAGAGATTTGGGATTTCATCAACACCAGAGGGCACTGTTACTCCTGCTGCAACATGTTTATCCTCAGTGTGGAAGAAAATCTTTTAAAGTGATTCATTTAACCAAATGCCCTGTTAACAGTTAACACAGGAGGGAGGAGGGAAGTATCATGAAATCTTCAGCACTAAACATTGTGCTCTTCAGTCCAGTATCTGCACAGGATGTGATGAAACTGGAGACTAACCACAGCATTCAGAGTTTGAATTGCCCTTTATCACTGAGCTGGAGTCATATAAGGAGGTGAAAGACGACAGTTGGATTCCAACCAATGGATTTATGACAGACTGACCTCAGTGAACACATGAACTATGGCCGAGGTCTTGTAGCAGGAGCAGGAGGAATGGCTTTCAGTCTCAGTGGTGGCTTTAAAAGCGCAGGAGAGCAGAGCTTCATGAGCAGCTTGTTGACTGTTTCACACTCAGGTGAGTAGCCTACAAACTGAGTTATGTGAATGTTGGGATGTAAAATGGAGTGATCGACCAATCGAGAAAATAATTGTTTTAGTCATGCGGTCTCAGTAGTGTGTGTGTGTGCAGGTTGAGCAGTGAGTGAACAGTGATCCCAGCAGCAGATAAACCTCTGGACACCATGGAGCCCAACAGAGACGGCACTGTGCAGTATGATCGCTGGAACGAGGAGAACATAAACATGAATGTGGAGGCGCCACAGTCCACTGTGATGAGGTGAAACATAAACATCCAAAGACTGCACATAAAGCTTTTGTTCGAATTACTGAGAAGAACGCACCTATAGATGTAAGAGGGCGTGGATGAGCTAAGAGCCGCAGATACTGAGTTCAGTGGGGTTAACAAAGGTTCATTTCTTGTCACAAAATATAGGCTACTATACTCTTTTACACCTGTTATCAGTTGAATGGGGAAAAAATACTATACAGTAGGCTACAGTAACCCAGCAGCTGTTTTACTTCTCTGCCTCTTTTTCTCCAACATCCACAGGGTCTACAACAGACTGTGTGTCGGCAGGACGGGAATGATAGTGAAGACAGCAGGAGCTCTGATTGCTATGGTATCCATCTACATCATAGGATACACGACAGGATACTATGTCCATAAGTGCTGATGTCGGAGACTGGCTAGGGAAGAAAAGTGACATGTTGACAATGAGGAATTTTTAGGCTTTTTTATTCGTTGCTTTTTATGCTGAGATCAATCCTCTCAGTTTTGTGTGATTCGTGTACAACTTTGTAGTAAGTAAAACCTCATTGTTTCAATAGAATCCAATAACCTTATGTAAAATATTTAAAAAAAACAGGGAAGTTATGTAAAAAGGTTTTGTTTTTTGTTTTTTGTTTTTATAATTGTCTGTATGCTGATGGAGACCTGTCTTTTCAATAAAACTGCAGCTTTGCCAACTGAACTTCAAAGAAGATAACTGTGTCTTTGCCAAGTCCAGAAATTATGTTTATATCTTATATTTGAATTATATTAAGTGAAGGTGATGTAATATCTGCTTTACAAAGAGACAGTTAATAGTTGAGGATGCTGGAGCTTGAGGATAGTGTCACTCTGCTTTTATCTTTCTATAACAATGATTTTACCATATATTTACTCAACCACTGATTTGCTTCCACATCTTGTGTAACTAATGTGTGGAGGTCTTTTTTTCTGTCGTATAAGTCAGATTGTTTTGGTTAAACATGATGACAGATAAAATGCTGAGAGCAGAGGTGGTTGATTTAACAGCCTCGTGAATGAATGTATTGTTCGAATGTGATTTAGTTGGACTGGGTGAAGTAAACAGTGCCACCTACAGCACCTCATGGTTCAGCATGAAATCAAGGCTCACATTGCAGCAACAAGCAACAATGTTTAACACTCAACATGAACAAACTTAGCTATTGATTTTGAATTGTTACAATTGATTTGATCATTTCTGACTGTCAAATAAATCTTGATTTCAAAGATTTCTTTGTTTTTCTTTGGTGTATTTCATTTCCATGTGGTAGTGAAGCATCACTAAATCAGACATTTCACATAAGTTCATCATAGGTTGTTATTTATCTTCATAGTTTGGATTATTAAAAGGATCTTCATAGTTAACTTCCTACCAGTTGAGATAATTCACCCTCCTTTACACTTTAAAAGCAGAAAAAGTCACCATGACCATTATCTATAACTGCTGGACATATTTCCATTTCCAATTTTTGGTGAGATGGGAAACCTAACCCTAACCCCTTATCTACCATCAGAATAAAATGTTAGCTTTCCACAGATATATACAGTATCATGAGATGAGTCCTATATTACAGTATTAATCTTTATGGTTACCTGTGGGTTCTTTATTGTTTTATGTAATACAGGAAATTATAGGTACAGTACTGTAGCACAAAAGCCTCGCTATTCAATCAAAACTCTGCTGACTCTGTGCTGATTAGTTAAACAAATAAAATTTAGCAGTGAATACTGCTATACTGTGAATACTGAAAACTGACACAAATCACCCACAGAGCTTCCAAAATCATTGGCCTCCCCACCCCCATCCTCTCTGACCTCAACACCATAGCCATAACACGCAGAGCACTCACCATCACCCAGGACCCCAGCCACCCCCTTAACCCGTACTTTGTGCGGCTTCCATCTGGCCGCCGGTACAGGTCCCTGACCTGGAGGAGGGTCAAGTTCAGCAAGAGCTTCGTCCCCTCTGCCATAACAGAACTGAATAGATTGCGTCGCTAAGTGTCTGTTTAAATGTATGGGTGGGTGGTGTAATTATATGTTTTTGTGTATCTTGAGGTTTGTGTTGTGTGTGTTTCCTTGTACGAGGGTGAAAACAAGTTTCCTGTGAAGGACAAATAAAGCTGAATCTGAATCTGAATAACCCAAATGATCTGAAAGTGTCAGCAGCAGATCTGTGTCTTCACATCAGTGTCCATGTCACGGTCAAATGTCTGCAGACAGGTTCAGTTCCTGACCAGCGCTGAGCTTAAACATGCAATAGCAACACATAGAATGGGAAGTATCTACATGAAACATAAGCAGTTGTCGTGACTATATGACGACAATAGATATGTGAGAAAAGCTGAACGTGCACCATTCAGGTCACTGAGTACAGTTTTACTTTTGTCAACATCAGCTCCTCTGTATCCGGACAAAATCCCAATCTCTTATCTGATCTCAATTATGACCCGGAGGCAGATGTTATTCCGGTAGCAATAAATCAACATTTATGTGTGCTGCGAGTTCCGGCAAGATCGTCTGTCAGTGGACAAAGTCCTATGGAAAAAAATATAAAAAAGATGACATTAACTGATTTAATCTCTGAAAGAGACAAGGCTCCTCCCCCTCACACATGCACATACACACGCACACACAATTCTCAAAATTTTGACATTGACAAATTTTTTGTGCAAATACCTTGATAACAGCACTCTCTGCTCATGATGTGGTCTTACTACACCTGGGGCAGACTGGGACAATAAATCAGGTCAGGAATTTTGATACCCACCACAACCACCAGATTCACACTCCAACACTGAGTTAGGTTGGGCGCCTAATGTTAGAGTGCAAAAGAATAAATGCATGCCATCTTCACTTTGTTGATGCGTCAATTGAATAACATGCGCCCACACACACCTCTTTCTGTTTCTTTTTCCCTACAAAATAAAGGTTTTTGTTGTGCTGCAATAATTTGTACTCAAATAACATCAAATTAATTTTGTAATATGATTTTTTATTATATTTCATATTACACTTTTAATGTGCAGGCTGCACATTTAGTAGGCTAGTAAATAGGTTACACCACCATCCACCTAAACTTGAGACCAATCCTATTTTTAATATAACAGGTACAAGACTAGTTGTAAATTTGATCACTGTGTGCATCTTGCAGAAGAGTTTGCAAAGTACAAAAAATTGACTCCAACAAAGAATCTATTGAGTTTATGGTTATGTGAGCCCTCTAAAACTCACTAATATGACATGACAGGTAACTCGAGGCTCTCTATCACACTGACAGAGAGCCTCAGAATGAGAGAGGAGGGGGTGTTTGTGTTTTCCCTGGTAGTTTTGTGAAGCAGGTGGCATGGAGGTTTAGACATGCAGGTCACATGTTGATAAACCCATGCTGCCCTCAAGTGTCCAAATACTCACTGAGAGACTGCTTCATAACACATAGTGTTTTCTTTGTACTAAGAATGCTGTCCTATCCACATTCCTAACCTGGCCATGAAAATCAATTTACCACTCTTGGAAGTGATGACATTTTTTTTTAGAGAGAGGAGTGGAAGCTGTATTCAGGTTGATACCTTCTGAGGGGAGCAAAGGACTAAAGACAAGGGTAACTTATGAATCTATTATACAGTGGCCTACACACAGTGTATGAGCTGAGCTTTCACGTGGCACAGCTGAGCAAAAATACAACTCTGGCACATTTTAAGAAAATCTACAGCTGGAATCTGCCCAGATGTTCAAATACATGGACAAGATAGGTCCAAGCAAGCACCCAGACATGTGGGCTAGATGTTTCACTTTGTTTAGCAGATTTGCAAACAATAAAATGTCATAACAAATATCTAGGCTAATGGATGTCATGATTGTGAGGCTTTTTGAATGTGAGGTGCTATTGTCCTCCATTCATTCAAATCCTCAGACAGAGTTTAGTGATCTGCTGCGTATCGGTGTGTCGGTCACGCCGTGGGGAAATCCGTCAGTGTGACGTCACGGGCCCCAGACAGCCGAGAGGCGGGTCCCACGCGCTCCGGGTCCGGGTCGGCCTCCTCCTCCTCCTCCACAGCGTGTCTGAGCAAAATGAAACATGGATGAGGAGGTCGCCGAAAGTTGGGAGGAAGCTGCTGACAGTGGGGTAAACAACGAAGGACTCTATATATTTTTGTAAACTAATTGCGAATATATATATTTTTGTCTTCCCTATGTTTACGTGTCTGGTGTGAGAAGTTGTCGCGGCGGTTGCTCCACGTTCACGACTCCCACGGGCCAACAATGTGGCTAATGCTAACGATAGCTTCAAGAAACTTGGCGAGCTAACGTCAAGAAGCGAGCGAGCGAGCGAAACAACCTTTTTAAGGACATAGTTAGTTGACCAAAACGTAATTTTATTCCACACTAACTTCACACGACGCATCGTTAATCCCCCTGGTTACTAGTTAATGAACTCACACGACACTAAACTAAACCATCCGCTTCAAAGTGCTGAGCTACCTGAAATGCTAACGCTGATGCTAATGCTAACGTAGCTATAGATTACACGGCTAATGTGGAAAATCTGACTGTGGAGCCGTGTCACTGTACTGATTGGAAAATATACGATATTCATTGAAAACAAGATTGAGCCTCCGCCTTGGTTTCATGTTGAATTTGGTGCGATTGAGCGTTTTTATACCGTAAACAACTCTTATTTTAGGAAAATGTCAACTTGAGCAGTTTCCCATAAGACCGTCCAACCGTGCCGAGGACGACGGCTGACGGTGTGGTGATCCAGTGTACTACGGCTCCAGAGCATAAAGTGGAGGATTGTTACATGGCTGGATGGCATGTGCACATTAACGATCACGTTTGTGTTATTATCATTTTGTCACTTAAACTATCCGCGCGTCACAGTTAGCCGTGCTAGCTGTGGGCGCTAGCGTGCCGCACTAACTTGGTGGTTTCCTGTTCGCTTACAAGGCCAAGCTACTGGTGCTGGACAACATTTCGGCCATGTTATCAACTAGTGGTCGGGTAGCGAGTCGATGAAGTCGCCAAACGGACAATTTGGTGACATTTTTTAAATAACATTTAAGCAATATTTATCTTTACATGAGCTGTCGTCGCTTTAGCCTGCCAGACTACGCAAGCTCGTGACGTCAAGAACGTGGCGGAGGCGAAGAAGAAGTTATTGTAGCTTCATGAACTGACTAGACTCAAGTTAAAGGTCCTTTCAACGCTCTTAACTGTGATCAATCCGTATTAAGACAGTACAAGAGGAGGTTTGTCTGATCTGACAGTTTTAGGTGTCAACATAAGCGGCTAATGTTGGTGGCTGAGCACTCTCTCTGTTATGACTTGGCAGCTGTTCTACACATGTATAAATAGCTTGTAACTGAATCCTGCTTTCCATCCAGTCCTCTTCTTGCTTAATACCTGCTTTACTTCTATTCCCACCCATAGCCAAGCTGACCATGTTGTTTGTTTACATGAATACATGTTTGGACTGTTTCTCCCCCCTGCAGGAAATGGAAAAACGGTTAGAAGAGAAGCGAAGGATCAGCCAGAGAGAAAAGTAAGGCTTTTTAAAAGGCAGAAGAAACATGGGCTTTTCATTTTCTAATCAAAACCGATTCTGATTGATAATCTGTGAAATAGACACTCAGAATGACATATACTTGTAGATATTATGAATTATCATTGTAAGGCGGTGCTCAGGTAATCCACTGGGTCTGTATGGTCATCATAATGGCTTGATTAAGTGGACTGGTCAAACTTGAATGGCCAGACTGCACTAATCAATAATTGCAAACTGCTTCTCCACCCAAATTACCATTTACATCTATGTGTTCACGAGTTATTTTCCCCACAGTTTCTCCTCTCCTCATGTTACAATGGGTTTTTTTTAAGCACTGGGGAAAAGAACATTGAGTAGTATCAGGAAAAAAAATGTATTCAAATTTTTATCTGTCCCTGTTAAATTCACTCAAATTCATTGAATAATTTTGTTGATTATCAAAGTAATTAATTCCCCTCTTTAAATGAGCTCAGTTGAACAGCTGGATGAGCAAAGCAGAACTAAATCAGGAATGATTTGGGGTGTGTGTTGGGTGTGTTTTGATTGTTTCTTTGTCTTCAACAGCCTCTTCCTGTCTGTCCCACCAATAATTCAGTTTCTCTTTGGTCTGCTTCCAGGGAGTCCAGTAACAATTCTTCACAATCTCCTTTAAAGACGACCATGGTGATACAGGACGAATCTCTACCAGCAGCGCCCCCACCTCAGATACGCATCTTGAAGCGGCCCGCAAGTAATGGGTCGCTGGGATCACCCTTGAATCAGAACAGGCCGACTCCACAGGTCAAGTCTTTGGCTCAGCGCGAGGCAGAGTACGCAGAGGCCAGGAAGAGAATACTGGGCAGCGCCTGCCCAGAGGAGACGCCTCAGGACAAGCCTAACACTGACAGGTAGCAACATCCACTAACAATGACTCACAGAATAATAAGAAACAGAAGACAAAGTTTTACCTTGAGGATCTCTATCCTCTAATTAAGAATTAATTTTTAAAAACTGCGACTGTTTTTTAAAAGATCATAACACTGTAATTAAACAGAATCAGTATACAAGGAATTTGATTGATTATGCAAGAACAACAAATAGACAAGACAGTGGTTCAAGCAAAAGTGTACTGTCCAGTTGTGTTGGTGTTGGAGGGTGTGGGTGGGGGCAGGTAGAGTAAGTGGGGGCCTCTGAAACAAACACAAATTTGCAGTCACACCAGTAAATCAGTAAGGAAAAAGGTGGCAATATCTCCAAATAAATCCCAGATGAGTTTTCAGCACCCACGCGTCACCAGAAGCCTCGTTGACCTCTCCTCCTGGTGTTACTTCTTTGGTTCCATGATTACAAGCACAGCTGACAGAGGCATGTTGTGTCGGTTAGAGGAGGCTGCCGTCTCTAATTCATCCGGTTTTTCTCTTCTAGGCCAGGACGCAATAACTCTACTTCGCCTTCAGAGGACACCCGATCAAACAATCACACTGTCCGGCAGCCCGCCGGTCCAGATGGCACCCACGGGTTTCGACAGCACAGATAAGTGGGCACCTGGGGGCCACCCAGCCAACGAGAGGAGAGAGATCAAGGACCTCCTGAGAGCAAAGACAGCACTGTATTCCTTAAGCTTCCTTCCCTCAGTTCCATGATATCAGACGAGCAGCGAACACGACCACACAGCTGCTCGACTCCTCTCACCAGCTGTGGTGTGGAGCTGACGGGGGGGCGAGGAACTCCAGGAGTCAAATACTCTTTTCTCTCCCCCAATCCAGTCTGTTTGACACTGTGATTATATGGACATCTTCTGGACTCACTGTGATGATCCCTTTAAGAGACGCCCCTCACCTCCACCTCTGTCCTCCTACGGTCCCCAGGATGCCTCGAGACGATGGCAAAGACTTTATCAAAGGACGGCAGAGCGGGGAGGAGACGTGATGGGCCATAGCAAAACGAGATGAGCTGGTACCTGTGCAGCAGCTTCTCCCCAGCAATAATACCACACGTCACTTCTCACACCTTTCGTGTTTTTAATTTTTCAGACATTGGCTCATTAAATTTTTTATCTTTTAGGGATGCTCTGATATCAACCAAGTACAGACGGAAGTGCGTAAACTGCAAACTCCTGCTCATTAAAGCAGCATTTAATATTGGTTGTTCAAAAATAAACATAACATCTGCTTTTTTTTGTTAAATGGGAAACATTTGAATTTTCCTAATTTGTTATGTGCTTTAAAAAATCCTTTCAAGATGACACGGTTCGGTTTCTCCATATCAACTGTTTGGTGTCGAATGAGACCTCACCCCAAATGCGCAATATTTAACTGGTACCTGTACGGTAAATGAGCTGTTTGCATTATCAGTGCACCCCTAATTTGTAAATTGCCATTTGTTTTTAAAAAACTTAGGGTAAGGGTTATGTGTGTCAAGTTGTATATCTGACAAGTTCTGTTTACGTTTTATTTTGTTTTTTAATTAAGCTTTACAGCTGTCTTCCTTTGACTGTCACTTCATTATTTCTATTTAAAAGTAAAAGCAAAAAAAAAAAAAAGAGACAAGTGAAGAGGAGGTTGTGGATCTAAGTCCATTTTTAAGTAGCTTTTCTGCCTTTTTGTATGAGACGGCAGCAGCGTCGGAGCAGTATTTTAATCAAAATGAACCAAAAGCCCATTTTTAAAACAAATTGACCTGTAGACACATCAGGTAATTCAGATGTCACTATTTGAAGGTGGTGTCGGCAGCGACTGGAGGGAGGTTCAGGTGGAAGAGGTGGAGGAGGAATGAATTAACTGCTGTACATCATGGGCTGCGCCGCTGCAGCTCCACCTGGTCAGCGGTGCGCTCATTTCATCATGTCCGTCACCAACATACAGCGCATAGGAACTCAGGTGCAAGCGAATGAGACTGAATGAATGAAATGAACTAAGATTGTATTTTTTCCAGCGGGTTTGATTTCTCCAACGGGAAATGTCCATATTTAAGCTTGGGCTGGCACTTTGTTAGAGATGGTGCTATGCAGCAGCAGAGTGTGCAGTGATGTGTAACTGAAGCGACGTCCATGTCCTGGGATGAATGAATGAGATTTTTCTTTTTTTTGTTTTTGTCTTAACTGACAGTATGAAATTGTAACACCACTCCCGTGTTCAGTAACCGATGGCCCACTCCTGAAATGGAACGTGCAGACACAGCTGGATGTGAAGCAGAGAGGTAGCGACCGACTACCTGGCTGTCCATTGTGCCCCATAGATGTAATTAGTTTTTCAAATATACTTGTCGAAACAAACGGGAGAAGATAATCTCAATAAAGCCATACTCAGTGGTGCACACATCTTCAGTTCTAACAATGGTTGAATTCAGCTTGTGCCTCCTGTATCACATCTTTACTTCCTGGTTGTTGATTTTATTACTGTAGTTGGAGAAGGTGAATTACATGAGAGGGAGAATTCAGGAGAAAACCGGTGAAAGTTTAGTTCAGGAAATCTAGCAAACAGAGCAGCAGACAGACGGGTTAAACTGAGCTCTGAGAGAGACACAAACTGCCTGTAAATACTGATTTAATAAAATGATTTGTCAAAAAAAAGAATTTCATGTTGTGATGCATTCTCACTCACTTATACTGTATATGTCATACTATATAATTTATGATACTACTTTAAATTAATATTAAAACTATATACAAATGTATACTATTAATTTATAATACAACTGAGTTATTGATCTAGTTTTAGAAATGAGCAAAAGGACAAATGAATCTATATCAATCCATCTGAATCTGACTGTTTCTTAGGTTGCTACTGAGTCAAAAAGACAAGTACCATGAATCAAATTCTTCCTCTCTATAATGAAGAAATCTGTAAAGCTGCTGTATATTATTATATTATAGTATTATAGCCTATTTGCCTACAACATATCAAATCTGTGAAATGTGTTAATGTTTATACCAAAACTACACAGAATCACACAGTAGTTTCATAAAAAATAGTATTTATTAACAGGTAAACATGACTGTGTTTGGTGTGGTCGTAGTGGAGTCGTCTGCAGTTTTGTTTGTCCAACAGGGAGAGTGGGTGCAGGTGCTAGGCCAAGCAGATGACACTGTGATCTGAAGGTGACAGGATCTGATTGAGGGGAGGCCATGACGGAGTGTCGCACAGGAGGACATGCAGACGTTTGTACTGTTTCTTGGACTGACGTTTCCTGCGCAGCAGCCGGAGGCAGTTGAGGATTCCCAGGTCAATGAGCAGCTGGAGAACAAACACAGACATCCAGTTAAGAAACTCCGTCATTTTCACATAGCGTGTGCCCCCAGTGTGTATCTGCGATATCTGTATCGCAGGTGTTTTTAATGAAGCTAATGACGGCTGGCTGTGCTGTTGTCATGTGTCCCAGACAATGAACCATCATGTACAACAGCTGGTAAAAACACAGCTCGTTGCTCCGGCCCAGAGCCAGTGCTACAGTTAGGATCAATACAATCTAAATATTTCATGAAAACTGCACTTTATACTTTGTATTTAAAGTTGTACAACTGGGTATTGGCTACATTGAGTAAAAAAAAAAAGATCATAAAAATATTACAATATTACAAGAATAAAGTAATAATATTATAAGACAAAAACTGTAATACTAGTACTGTATTCCAAACATCAAGTGAAACAGGTGAAGGGACAGTGTAGCCTCATCTTTGTCTAACAATAGAGTAGTAATAATAATAGAATAGAATATATGCAGTCTCCTGCATAAACATTTAAATGTTCAAAAAATTGATGACTCTGCTTAAGTATAACCTCACAGGAGGTTCCATCATGTTCCTAATTGTTCTTCTCCACTCTAAAACGGCAGCTAGCTTTAAATACCAAATTTATTCTCACAATATTATGACTTCTTGAAATATGACAACCTTATTCTCAAATTCTGATTTTTTTTCCCCCTTGGGGTAGCCCCAAGAGTTCATCTGATGCAGAGAGCAGACACTGCCTCCACGTCCATAATACTGCACATGTGAAATTAGGTGCATGTGTGTTTTCCATTTCTAATTTTTTTCTTTCCTTAAAAAATGATCAGGTACAATAATAAAAACAACTAGAAACAGCATTTCCTGCAGAAAATGCGTGTGGAAGCTGAAAGCCATTGCTGGATAAGTTGACGTAGACATGCAAGTAGCATGTCCAAGGGAGGATTTGAACCCATGACCTTGTCAGTGATAGCCTGAGACTCTAACCACATGGCTACAGAGGTCCTGACTTGTACCCAGCTTTATACTGTCAAGATTCAAAGACTGTCCAATGACAGCTGAATAGTTTGAATGGAAAGTCAAGATACTATGTGACATGACAGAGACTTTGCATTTAGTTAGATGGAAAGAAAGCAAGAAAGCTTGAAACAACATGACAGAGGCTGGTTTCGAACCCACAACCTCATGATTTCTAACCATTTACTCTACCACTCCGCCACAGAGAGCACACTGATCACAGGGGGCAGCGCAGGACAACAAATTATGCATAAGAATCATTTAAGCGCTTTACATTTTTCTGCTGTGTTCAAAGTTCCAGTGCAAATCAATAATAATAGTGCATTATCAAGTTTGCTCATGTGACCAGACCAAGTGATATTGGTTAAAGTTGAAAGAGTTGAGATTTTGAGGAACCACAGAGAGCAGACACTGTGGAATGTTGTCATGGATTGTAATTGTGGCACCAGTAATCACTGTGTCTTTTAACGACCACCTGAAACCAATTAAAAGTGGGAGGTGGGAGCAGAATTCAACACAACATAACAACATTACCCATCCTGGAGTCGAACCAGGGATCTTTGCGTTGGAAAGCAGGTACATTAACCCCTAGTCTACCACCAGAGTTGGTATTGGAATGCCACAGAGAGCATACTGATGCTGATGTGACACTGATCAATGTGATAACAAACACCTGTAACCAAGCAAATGTAATCACTGTGTCTCTTAACGACCACCTGAAACCAAGGTGGTAACGGAGGGTAGCAGAATTCAACACAACATAACAACAATACGCAACTGGGATTTGAACCAGGAACCTATGAGTTGCAAAGCAGGCACCTTAACCCCTACACTACAGACAGAGTTTGTCAGACAGAGACAGGTGGTGAATTTTATGCACTACACAGAGGAGAGCAGAGTAGGATTTCAGCTGAATTGCAGAAAAAGTTAAATATTGTAAAAAGTATAAATAGTATGAAAGAGAAAAGTCATAGCATAAAAGTGTTCAAGAAGCTGCACATTTTGATATATGAATTGTTGAAACAGCACAAAGTATGAAGGAGTAGTTAGGTGCGCGGAAGACGTAAGAATAAGTATAAAGAAACAAAATGGCCGACCAGAAGAACAATACTGTGGAAGCTTTCAGCTTCCACACTAATGATACATGTAAAAGAAAGCTGGGTGCCTAATTTGGTAGCAATATATTCTATACCTCCCACCCTGCCGAGCCAGATGAACAAGTCTGTGTGCATTTTTGCATAATTGAAGCCAACCGTCAATCAGCATCATGTGCACTGGTGGTTCAGTTTTGGGAAAAAAGGCTCCGAGGGAGAAGTGATCAAACAGTGACAGTGCAGAATCACAGATGGCTGTAAACACACATAAACATCAGCAAGTATCAAGTCAATGATTACGACAGGAGCTCCGAGGAGGAAGTGAAATTGTGAAACTGAGCAGAGCTGGCATGAGGAAATCAGCAGTGACAACAGTGAGACAAACGCTGCCTACTACTGTACTGCAATGATTGTGATTGGATGTTACTGGTTGGCTGATGGCTGAACAGATGCTGCATAAACACTGCAGTGATGCTGAGAACTGATGACATAGATAGACGATGACGATCACCAAGTGAGATCGATGCACAGAATCTCAGAGCTGCACATGCTCCATGTTGTCATGGTTGGTGCTGGAGCTAATGACTGAGCCAGTCATGTAAATGTTTTTTTTTATTTTTTTAAAGTATATATTTTTTGGCTTTTTCATGCCTTTATTGATAGGACAGTTCAGAGAGCGACAGGAAACGCAGAGAGGCAGAGATGGGGGGGACGACACGCAGTACAGGGCCGTCTGACGCGGGATTCGAACCGGGGCCGCCTGCAGCGAGGACCGCAGCCTCCGCACATGGGGCGGGCGCTCCACCAACCGAGCCAAACACCGCCCCATGTTTTTTTTTAAAACATGTTTTTATTTGAAGAAATGAACATTGATCACAGATATTCAACATACAGCATTTTTTCTTTTTTTCTTCCCCCCACCAATCCCCATCCAGTCATGTAAATGTGACTATAATTTGTCCTAAAGGGGGAATATTAAAGATTTATGTTCACACTCACCTCCACAACAAAACAGACGAGGAAGTTGAGAGCAGCCACAGCGACGAGCAGCATCTTGTAACCCATGTCAGTGATGTTGTACAGTTCAAGGAAGTGGCAAACTTCAGACGTGGGATACAACACCAGCCAAGTCATTATGGCGAAGAGGATCAACAGTAAACAGAGGAAGATCACTGGAAATAAAAGAAAAGCATATCACCTTTGACCTCAGATTCCTTCAGTCATAATTATAATCATCATCTCTGGACATTCCTCACCATTGTAGTAGAGAGGTTTCTTGTGAGGGTAGCCCTTTGTTACCACCACAGCCATGATAATGTACTGGAAACCTGATAAGGAAAACACACTGGTGTCCTCCATGTTGGGCAGATTGGCTGTCCCAAACAGTGTTGAATTGAGTGGAATATACCTATAATAATACAGGAGATGAAGTTAGATCAACTGTAATTTCCCATCTTTGGATCAATTAAGTCTATCTATTTCTATCTATTTATGTGCACAGGATGTCATCTGTATACATAGAGGATGTTGGCTAACTGAAGCGCTTCAGCTCTGTGTCCTTGTTACTGACCAGTCCTGTGAGGTAGTGATGAAGAGCGCAGCCAGCTGGCCCAGGACGATCATGCAGCCGTGGATGAAGAGGCTGCCCAGGACGGGCAGCGCCAGCAGGCTGGCTGGAGGTCGACTGGGATGCAGGCGGTCACTGGGGCCTCCTTTTCCCATGACGATAGCCAGTAAGGTCACCAGAACGATGTCGCTGAAGAGGAACTGCATGTCAGCCAAGCCTGTCTTCACCTGGACACACACAGTAAGAAGTCACTCACTTCAATGGCAGGTGAAACTGTCGACCTCAGATCAGTTAATGCAACACTTATTTAGAAAGCTGCAAACTTGTACTGAATGTGATTTAGGCTGTAGACATTCACAGATCTCTTCAGAATAACTCAAATAAACCAATCTTTTGAATATGTTATTATTATATTTATTATAAGTCTAGACTTATCACATCTATTGCAAGATGGTATTGATTACTTCATGTGGGCTGTAATAATTTATTAAATAATTTCACCAAATTGGGGATTATATATTATTTTCATTTTTGTTATATTTGTAAATCTGGAATAGGGCATTCATCTAATAGTCATTGGTTCATGCTAAAAGTTGACTGGATAGACCTACTGTTGAAGTCCACTGATACTCACTGTGTACAGGATGAGCACAGCGCAGAACTGGATGAGGCTGTACAGAGCCATGTACCTGAAGAGGCTGAAGGAGGTGACCAGAGAGCATCGGCCCTCTCTGCAAACACAAGGAGGAAAAAAAAGGGTCGTCTCTTCTGGCCTTTAAAGACTTCTACCAGATTTAACGCAAGGCTTCGACACTATGAATCCCTCCTGCTTCCTCACCTGATGAGCAGCGGCACGCAACTGATGTCCTCAGTTTTGGACGTGAAGGGTGAAGCGACCGAGGCCTCGGCTTCAGACAGGGAGACCCCGACATCAGCAGCTCTCAAGGCCCCACAGTCATTGGCCCCATCTCCACACATGCCCACTCGGTAGCTGCAGTAAAACAGGCGAGCATCACAGTTTCACTTAAGGCTGGTGTCTTATTTCAAATCCGGGCAGCAGTGACACAAGGTTAAAATAAATAAATTCTCAGTTTGTGCGAGTCAGTGATGGCATCCTGTAAGACTTAAAAAAAAATTTTTTTTAATGTGTCATGAAACAGTTACGAGCACAGTGAACATTTCCCTCAACTCCCAGTTTTTACATCTTTTTGTGTAGATAGTTATATAGACTTTTATGGGCTAATTTTGCCATATTTATGTAATACTTTATCTAATGTTCTGACAATTTCTAGACAATCTCAGAACAAAAATATACATCAGTTTTTCCTATCTGATAGTTAGCCCATCAAGTTAATGGGATTTGATTTCCCCTGACAGTCGAGTCTTTGTAGATGTGCTCTCAGTAAATCCTCTAAGTGGTTTATTTCCTGTCTGTTATTTGTGTTTCCATTCTTCTTCTTTTTGTTTGAACTCACTTCAGTTTCTGCAGCTCCTTCACCAGCTGGGTTTTTTGGTCCGGAGTCATGCGTGCAAATACTGTGGCTCGCACCAACACCTGGAACGACGACATATCAAGCAATAGCAGCTGTAAAACCACAGGCTTTACCAAATCATAATGTCATTTAATCGTTGTTCCATAGTTAGCACAGTCCATTGTCAGAGCATTCCTGCTGGGATTACACAGCTTACATTACCTTTGGCAGATACTCTGGGAAGTGGTCACAAAGGGCAGCAAAGGACTTGCCGCTAATGGCCAAGTGATAACCAAAACCACCCTGGTACAGGCCCTGAGAGCAGAGGGAGAAACATAACAGTCAATCACAATTCATCTGATGGTATTTAAAAAATATTGAAGTGTCAAATGAAACACAAAACAGGCCTTGCATATGTAAATGTTTGCATGTTGGAATCAGGGTAAGGGTTAGAAGAGGTTTGGGTTAGCTATACAGTGTTTCCCACATGAAGAGATTGTGGGACTGAGTCAAATCTGATTTCAAATCACTGATGATGCGTAAATAATAAATAATATCCATCCATCCATCCATTATCTTCCGCTTCTTCCGGGGCCGGGTCGCGGGGGCAGCAGTCGGAGCAGGGATCCCCAAACTTCCCTCTCCGCCGACACTTCCTCCAGCTCTTCCGGGGGCACCCCGAGGCGTTCCCAGGCCAGCCGAGCAACGTAGTCACTCCAGCGTGTCCTGGGTCTTCCTCGGGGCCTCCTCCCGGTGGGACATGCCCGGAACACCTCACGAGGGAGGCGTCCAGGGGGCATCCTATACAGGTGCCCGAGCCACCTCAGCTGACTCCTCTCGATGTGGAGGAGCAGCGGTTCTACTCCGAGCTCCTCCCGGGTGACCGAGCTCCTCACCCTATCTCTAAGGGAGCGCCCCGCCACCCTGCGAAGGAAGCTCATTTCGGCCGCTTGTAATCGCGACCCTGCTCTTTCGGTCACTACCCAGATTTCATGACCATAGGTGAGGGTAGGAACGTAGACCGACCGGTAAATTGAGAGCTTCGCCTTTCGACTTAGCTCCCTCTTCACCACAACGGACCGATACAGTGACCGCATGACTGCAGCCGCTGCACCGATCCGCCTGTCGATCTCGCGCTCCATCCTTCCCTCACTCGTGAACAGGACCCCGAGATACTTGAACTCCTCCACCTGAGGCAGGATCTCTCCCCCGACCTGAAGGGTGCATGCCACCTTTTTCCGGTCGAGAACCATGGCCTCGGATTTAGAGGTGCTGATTCTCATCCCAGCTGCTTCACACTCGGCTGCAAACCGCCCTAGTGCACGCTGCAGGTCCTGGCTCGAGGGAGCCAGCAAGACAACATCATCCGCAAAAAGCAGAGATGAAATCAAGTGGCTCCTGAACCGTACCCCCTCCGGCCCTTGGCTGCGTCTAGAAATTCTGTCCATAAAGATGATGAACAGAACCGGTGACAAAGGGCAGCCCTGCCAGAGTCCAACATGCACCGGGAACAGGTCTGGCTTATTGCCGACGATGCGAACCAAGCTCCTGCTCCGGTCAAACAGGGACCGTACAGCCCTCAGCAGAGGGCCTCCGACCCCATACTCCCAGAGCACCCCCCACAGGATGCCACGTGGGACACCGTCGAATGCCTTCTCCAGATCCACAAAACACATGTGGACTGGTTGGGCAAACTCCCATGAACCCTCGAGCACCCTGCGGAGGGAATAGAGCTGGTCCAGTGTTCCACGGCCGGGACAAAAATTGTTCCTCTTGGATCCGGGGTTCGACTATCGGCCGAATTCTCCTCTCCAGTACCCTGGAATAGACTTTCCCCGGGAGGCTGAGTAGTGTGATCCCCAGTTGGAACACACCCTCCGGTCCCCCTTTTGAAGAGGGGAACCACCACCCCGGTCTGCCAATCCAGAGGCACTGTCCCCAACTGCCACGCGATGTTGCAGAGGCGTGTCAGCCACGACAGCCCCACAACATCCAGAGACTTGAGGTACTCAGGGCGGATCTCATCCACCCCCGCTGCCTTGCCGCCGAGGAGTTTCCTAACTACCTCGGTGACTTCAGCTTGGGTAATGGATGCATCAACCTCTGGGTCCTCAGCCTCTGCTTCCTCAGTGGAAGGTGTGTCAGTGGGATTGAGGAGATCCTCTAAGTATTCCTTCCACCGCCCGTGATATCCCCTGTCGAGGTCAACAGCTCCCCCTCCACTGTAAACAGTGTTGGCGGAGCACTGCTTCCCCCTCCTGACTCGGATGGTTTGCCAGAATTTCCTCGGGGCCGCCTGGTAGTCCTCCTCCATAGCCTCCCAGAACTTTTCCCAGGTTTTTGCTTCCGTGACCGCCTGGGCTGCCGCTCGTTTGGCCTGCCGATACCCATCAGCTGCCTCGGGAGTCCCATGAACTAAGAAAGCTCGATAGGACTCCTTCTTCAGCTTGACAGCATCCCTTACTTCCGGCGTCCACCACCGGGTTCGGGGATTGCCGCCGCGACAGGCACCGGTGACCCTACGGCCACAGCTCCGGTTGGCTGCGTCAACAATGGAGGTGGAGAACATGGTCCATTCGGACTCAATGTCTCCAACCTCCCTCGGAATCCGGGCAAAGCTCTCCCGGAGGTGGGAGTTGAAGACCTCCCTGACAGGGGATTCTGCCAGACGTTCCCAGCAGACCCTCACGATACGCTTGGGTCTTCCAGGTCTGACCGGCTTCCTCCCCCGCCAGCGGATCCAACTCACCACCAGGTGGTTCCAGTTGTTAGCTCAGTCTCTCTTCACCCGAGTGTCAAGAGCATTCGGAGGTCAGATGATACGACTACAAAGTCGATCATCGACCTCCAACCTAAGGTGTCCTGGTGCCACGTGCACTGGTGGACATTACGAACATGGTGTTTGTTATGGACAAACTGTGATACACAGAAGTCCAATAACAGAACACCACTGGTTCAGATCGGGAGGCCGTTCCTCCCAATCACACCTCTCCAGGTATCACTGTCATTGCCCACGTGAGCGTTGAAGTCTCCCAGCAGAACAATGGAGTCCCCAGTTGGAGCGCTTCCAGCACCCCTTCCAGGGACTCCAAGAAGGCCGGGTACTCTGCACTGCTGTTTGGCCCGTAGGCCGACACAACAGTGAGAGACCTATCCCCAGGCGCAGGGAAACGAAACGGGGAGAACTCCAACACATGGCGGCTGAGCTCAATCCCACGCCATTCATCTGATGGGCAACTCCAGCGTGGAAAAAGTCCAACCCCTCTCAAGGAGTTGGGTTCCAGAGCCCAGGCTGTGCGTGGAGGTGAACATCTCTAGCTGATACCTCTCAACCTCCTGCACGACCTCAGGCACTTTCCCCCCAGCGAGGTGACATTCCATGTCCCCAAAGCCAGAGTCGTTTGCGGATTGGGTTGGAACCCAAATCCCTTCGGGTGGTGGGCCTACGGGAGGGCGGGCCCACGTCGCTTTCGGGCTGCGCCCGGCCGGGTCCCGTGGGCCCACGGAGCCCGGCCACCAGACGCTCGCCTGCGGGCCCCGACCCCAGGCCTGGCTCCAGGGTGGGGCCCCGGTGACGCCAATCCGGGCGACGTACACTTCCTTGATCTTTTATCGTCCATCAGGGGTTTTGAACCGCTCTTGGTCTGACCCGTCACCTGCGACCTGTTTTTCAAATAAGCCCCGGACAACATAGCTCCCAGGATCATTCGGGTGCTCAAACCCCTCCACCACGGTAAGGTGGCGGTTCATAATAAATAAAATCAAAAAATTATTTCCAATTATGATTTTGTGAAATGATGAACTACTTTATGTGTGCTGTTTGTGTCTTTTTAAATGGACCTGGAGTCTGTCTGTCTGTCTGTCTGTCTATCCATCCTTAAACGTGACTGCCTTCTACTAATTGGCTAGAGCGTTATCATTGGAAGAGTCCGACATGAGAATCAAACCTGCTAATTTAAAAACACACCGACAATAGCGACCACTGATCTGTTCCGAGACTGTGGTTATTCTGTCACCTGAGTTAAATGGCTGCAGTGTGGAAAACCACGCTGTGGTCTGTAATCGAGGTGCAGACGAGTGAGGATCGAAAAAACAGGGCGAGACGACGTGCCGTGATATGACGACCCCGTCCTCGCTGAAGAACGGAGCTGAATCGAGCAGAGCTGTAACTGTGCAGTGGAAAAGGGTCTTCCTCTTCTCCCCAGATGTTTCTAAATGCTAAAACAGCCTGAGATGCACTGAACTGTAGTGGTGTATGTGCGTGTCTGTGCAGGACCCACCCAGGTGATGACCTCCACGGAGCTTTGGCCGGCTGCTGTTGCTTCATCCTCCAGGGTGAACCTCAGGGTTGGCGGGGACTGGGCGGTGTGGGGGGTGGCGTTGACGAATATGACCTTCTCATCACATCCCACCATCCCACAGCTTTTGGCTACATTGACTGCTGTTAAAATGTTGTCACCTGTGTGAAGAAGGACAAAATAAGAATTGATGTGACCGAACCAACAATGAGATTTAAATTTTCTTAAACATTAATGGAATCTGATATATAGAGCAGAAGATAGAGGAAATGATGCTGTTGTGTTAAAAAAGAGGAACACTACGCTAAGTATACCTCACCTGTGACCATAACGCTGCGGAGGTTTGCCAGTCTCAGGGTTTTAATAACCCTGGGACTTTCTGGCTTTACCAGGTTCTTCATCATCAGCAAACCCAGAAAATGCATGTCTTTCTCCACTTCCTCTCTGTGGGCAGACAGACAGCTGCATTAACACACACACAGCTATCTTTTGTGTCTGTAACATCCTGCTGTGGCTCCGGTGCCAGATAAGAAACCAGAGATGCAAACTCACCGTTCAATCTTACTGAAGTCGGTGTTCCTGTCCAATGGTTTATAGGCGAGAGCAAGAACCCTGAGGCCTTCGCTGGAGAATCTGCGCAGTTTGCTGGAGAACTGTGAAGGAACTGTGAACAGAGTACATGTCAAGTACAACAACAACACAGATCTACTGCTGCTCTATTTGCATTTGAGAAAAACTGCAGCTCCAAAAATTTGTGCAAAAAACGTTTTATTCACAGCCACTAAAACTTCTGTACTGCAGTTATTTTTAGACTTTTGGATACATTTGCGTAAAACATTCATTAAGAATAAGTGATCTTACTTTGATGTTTAGTAACTTACTGACCTGTTTCTGCTTGGCAGAGGCTCGCCACCATCTCAGGTGATCCTTTGATGAAAGCCAGAGCCGAGTGTCCGCCCTCGGCCACTGTGACCACACTCATCCTCTGCAGGGCCGAGGAGAAGGGGAACCTTTGCACAATGGCCACTGCATTGCCTGTGGACTGACAAGAGAAGAATGAGAGTTAACAACGGAAAACTATAAACAGATTTTGACCCTTTTTTTATATAGCTCATGAGTTTCTAGAGAACAAAGTGGGGACACAGTAAACAGAGCACAAATCACATGTGTGTTGTACCACTTATCAAAATGTAACAATAAGCTTACAAATGAAGAATCAATATCTGTTCAAGAAAATTAGTGGGTAAGAGGTTGTTCACTTAAATAACACCATCAGTTTATATGGAACTGATGGCAGCGACACTCACAGATGCCTGAGCTTGGAGCAGCTGAGTAGGAGGTCTCATAACGGCCAAAACTTTGTGGCCTCCAAACTCTGCATCCAGCAGCCTCCCGTCCCCCTCTGGCTCTTGTTGGATCTGTAAGTTAGATATGACTTGATCATTGATCCTCATGGGGAAACTAGTTGATCCTCAGCAAACAATAGACTACATGTCTAAGATAGATAATAAAAAAAAATTGAATAATATTTCCGGTCAGTATCACTAATACTAGCAATAAAGACATTATTGGGCCCAAAATACTTAAAATGTAAAATACAAATGTGCTGCTTTACACTAATGATATTTGGCAATTCAATGAGATAAAATGCTTACTCAAGTTTAGCATTTAAGAACTTTGCCCTCTTTCATCAAATGAAAATGTTTGACACCTGAGTGGCTCAACTGGTGGAGTCCTGACTGCAGCAGCTATTGGATTGAGTCATCCCGCCTACCTTTCCTATCTCTCACTGTACTATCTAAATAAAGGCAAGAAATAAAGCATTGTTAACTCTGTTAGTATGCTAAGTCACTTATTGAACAGATAATCAAATGACACCAAGTCAAGTTTTGCTTGAAGTACGTAAAACAAGCTTTATATTTCAAACCTTTATTTATTCTCGAAAGGACATTGAGGAGGCCCAGTGTAGATTGAATCAAACATACTATGCCCTGCTTCAACAAAGTGCTTGTTAAATAATTGGCAAATATCTTCTTGGTCCAAAACCAGTTGAAGAATTGTACGGTGCGCGCAGAGGCTCATAAATGTAGGGTGAAAACACTTTGCTTTTCCAAAACTCTATAAAACCCTATTTAAAGGGACAACAAATCGTTGTCCCTTTAAATAGAGTTAATAAATCATGGGAAAACAATCGTGTTATTCTATCTTTGATTCTGAATTTCTTAAGCGGCGCATGCTTATCAACAATTGAGTTTTAAGTTTTTATGAAAAAGTCAAGCACCATTATCGAGTCTGAGATCTCCATTATAAGGTATAGATCACTATGATGAAGATCATTAAGAAAAGACTGAGAATCAAAGTGTCTAAAATTTGTTTTAACAATCGAGTGGGATTTTGTTGATCGAAAACAACACAGGCTGTAATTTTGTCAGGCTTGTTGGAAAATAAAAGGTCTATTAAAGTAGATTTAGAATAGTCTTTCAAACTTGGCCTGGTGGGATCTGTTATTAACTGGGATAGATTAAGATTATTAGTGACCTCTTTGAGGAATCACTGAGCCAGTTTAAATTTAAGTCGCCCATGACAATAAGTTCCCCATCAGCATATTTTGAGATCAGGCTTGCAAGGGCATCAAATGGAATTGTGATCATACCCAACCAGTGGACTCAACCATCCTGAGCTCCAGAGGGTCTCCAAGGGGCTGACCTTGCAGCAGCGTCACAGTGTGACAGCAGGCCAGGCCTGAGAGCATCGGCCCCAGGGGCAAGAGACTGGGTTCTGGGACCAGCTCTGAGAAGCCGGCAGGTCCTCCCTCCATCACTCCCCACACGTCCAGACCCTCCTCCGTCAGAGTTCCTGTCTGTTAAAAACAAAATGCTTGGTGAATGCTGGTGAATGAGGTTGTCATGATCGTCCTCCACATACACAACAAACCTTGTCCTCACCTTGTCAAAACAGAAGAGCGAGACCTTGCCGCAGACGTTGATGCGTGGTGGACTGATGCAGAAGACGCCCTGCTTCTTGAGCCTGCTCTGGGCGTAGATGGTGCCAGTGGTGATGGCAGCAGGGAGAGCAGGAGGAACCGCAATGGTCACAACATCCAGGCTCCTAATCACCAGCTCCACCCAAGTGGCCTGGACCCACAGTCACAAGTCAGTCAAAACACTTTATCTGTTGCTTTTATCCAGTAAAGAATAAATTAAAATTCACTGTCAGGCTGTAGCACTTACATTGGATTTGTAGAGGACGACGAAGCTGTAAATGGTGCCAAGCATAGCTGAAAAAGAGGAGTCAAAATACTTCAAATTCAGTTGCTTACTGTATGGCTTTCACATTCTTATTAAAAGGTTGACATACATTCAATACACTACACACAGATACAGATCTTACCAACTAAACCTAGAACAAGCAGGAACTTGATTGCATCTTGGTAGAAGCGGAAGTTGATTGGCTGTGGATACAGGATGGAGCTGACCAGGTTTCCTTTGGCTGTGAAAAACCCTGAGGATGAGAATAAAACAGAACTGGTTTGACTTCCCTGATGCCTTCAGAAAACATGTCTGACACTCCAGACTGAATACATTTACTTCATTATAAATCATAATGGCTACCACATATTATGTAATGTTCCAGTCTCAGATCATCAGTTTTCTCTACCCACCAGTGCTTGTAACCACGGCGACAGCACCTCTGCCTCCACCTTTGGCCTGGATGAGCTGGGTACCACAGAAGAGAGTGTGTCTACGCTCAGTCTCTGAGCTGTACTTGCCCTCGCCAGCTGGCAGTGGGGTTTTGAGCACTGGGACACTTTCACCTGGACACAGGAAACCAGTTAATACACTAATACACCAAAATGAGTTTTTTTTGTACATTTACTTTCATTATTTTAAATTCTCTAATCTAAACCGCAAAGACAAAGTGAAAACTGCTGCAACACAACGACCAGGTCAAACTCTACTTCATATACATATGATGTATGTATTTTTTTTTTGGTGTCACTCTTTGATCATGGTATTTCATCAAATAATCCATCCAACAGTTACCTGTGAGCATGCTTTCATTTACTAGACACTCCCCAGCCAGCAGGGCAGCGTCGCAGGGCAACAGTAGACCTTCCTGCGGGATGATCAAACAGTCACCGGGGACCAGATCCACCGAGCTCACACACTCGTCGGCTGAGAAATCACACAGAGACAAAAGGGAGTAAATACTCTGGTAGAGGGCTTTAGGTTTGAAGCACAGTATCAGTCTGGTTGATTTTACTTGGTCCAATCAAACAAAATGGGTGAAACCTTATTTCCCAGTTGTTTGCCCTCATGACCACAGATTTCCACCCAGCATCCTACTATAGATGCACTGTTACTGAACCCTTCTCCTAACAAACAGCACGGCAGTGGGACAATTAGTGTCTCTTTCCTCAGAGCTGCTAGAGGAGGATGCAGCTTCAGCAGGTGGTTGGACAGAGCACATAAACATCTCTGTTGGGTTTTGCCTCGAGGGAGCAACTGTCACTGACGCTAAAGCTGTTCTGAGGAGTTTTTAGTAAACAAGCTAATGTTTACTTTCAGTGTTGCCAACTGAAATCCCAAAGAATGCAAAATTCCTCATTAAATATTTGCAAAGCTGATTTAGTGAAAGTTTCAACACCTGTATTGTTTAAAACCCCTACATTGTATTTTTTGTAACAACTGTACTGGCCTCAAATAAAATTCCTGCTTAAAACAGCATAGCTGTAAAGCCTTTAATGACAATTACTTCCTTTATGTATTTAAATCAATAGGTGCACAGTCATTTATTTGAACTTGTAATTGTCATGGAAATTCTCTGTTATTGGTGAATAATGAAATAATGACTTCGTCGGCCGACATCGTTTTATTTCCTTGCAAGGAAGGTCAGTTAATATGCAAGCAGTTCAAGATGAAGAAAAACCCCGACCATGACGAAAACCTAAACATTTATAGCTGAGGGAAGATTTACTTCTGGGGGTGTGTTTGTGTCCTTTGGCCGGCCTCTTCCCTGATTGTGTTTTCACACCTTCGCCTTTGAAGGTATCATTACTGGTCTCCTGAGGTATGGAGGTGAGAGATACAATTGTGCCTTGCACTCGTCTATGAATGTCCTATGAATTGAGCACAACTACAGTTCATTGATTTGACTCATATTTATGGTACAGTAATAATAAATACTAGTAAAGATAAAGTTTTTAGAAAGTACAGAGAGTTTGTTATTTAACTACATGAAGCATTTTGGGGGACACGGTTTGTGGTGCAGCTGATTATTTGCTCATTAATTATGTAAACAATCCAATACACTGGCAACTGTGTAGAGTCCCAGGGATAACTGTGAGTGACCTGTTGACATTGAGCAATGCAGAATTTCAACTTGGTTGGTTATGCAGAGAGATGCACCCATGACTGCTCTTATTATATGTGGCCTTAAACAGTGCAGTGTCACTTAACAAATCAAAACCAGTTCTACCTCGTCACCAACCTCTTGACTTCTCAGGAAATCAAAGCTAATACAGGTCCAACGGCTCTCAACTTGTTCCTTTAACAGACCTAAACTCTTCCTGTGCTAAGTCTTGACAGTGCCTTCCCTCTCAGCTCAGATGACTCTGCAGTAAATGCAGGTATTGGCTCTGATTCACAGTGGTGTAAACAAAGCACCTGAGTGAACCCAATAGTTCTTCTGCTGTAACATCTCTCAGAGCAGATTCTGAAAGACCACCTGTCACCTGTCCAGCTGTGTTGTTCAACCAAAGGATTTTATTGTATTAGCATTAATCAAATTTCAAATGGACAAAAATCTTTTTCTGAAACTGCAGAAGAATGCACATTTGAAGAAGCATAAACTCACCTCCTGAGCTTCTGCGTACTGTAACATTTGTGACCAGCCGGGCCATGTTGTGAAGAGTGACGCTTTGCTATGGAGTGATGTCAAATAAGAGTCACATACTGTACTGTCATCAAAACCAACAATCAGACTTAAAGATGTGATAATTTATAATCAAATGAATTGTTCCACTGCAGACTCACCTTGTGGGTCTCATAGAGAGAGATGCTGATAGATAAAATTGAGATTAACAAAATACACAGGGCGTACAAATAATAATGATCAACCATCCACAGGGTAATGCTGACGAATTGGAACACATAAAAGGGGTTGAGGACCTAAAGATGCAGAGAGGGAGAGGCAGAGAAAAGGAGAGGAGCTGTCTCAATTTCATACTTGGATTTTAATCATATAAATTAATCTGAATCAGTGTGACAGACGGTGATGATTTCAATCTCACCTCCTCAAACAGCAGTTTAATATATGGCTTCACAGGCACGTCGATGAGGTTGGGCCCATAAATTCGTCTCCTGAAAGAAGTCATATCATGAATTACTCAGCAGCTCCCCCTGAGACTAAAGGATCACCTTATTTCTCACATTTGTGCATCCTTCCCACCTCAAGCTCTGCTCAAGGTGACTCAGGCCCTTTTGGAAGCCGTACAGATCCTTACAGGTCCAGTCCTCATTGAGGACACTACACAGAAAAGAGAGATAATAAAATGTCCATTTATCGAAATCAAAATTCAGATTATTCCTCGGCTGAAGCAACAAGTGTGTAGACATGTTTTCGAAGTCTGCTTTATGGTTTCTCTTGGATCTAATTTGACAAATGTCGCTTAAAAGTGATTTAATCTGAATGTACAGGGTAAAACCATCAGCTTTCCATCAGTTTTCTCGTCTCAATACCTAATACGACAGAAAGCTCCCTTCCTGTCCAGCCAGACATAGCGCAGCCCTTCAAACAGGTAGTAGCGCAGCAGAGTTTTCTGTAACATAATAGAGGACATGTTCAGTCAGAGAAAGGTCTTGCAGCACGTTATTCTATTCAACAGAACTGATCCCTTCTCTCTCACCTCCTCCTTGTACAGCTGGACTGTATCTCTCCACTCGTTGACCTCCAGCTCTCCCAACACCTCCAAACTGAATGGAAAAAAAATACAAAGTGTAGTAAGAGCTTGAACAGTTTTTCAGATACTTGCACATTGATTAATGGCTTAAGATGATGCTATCGGAGAGTAAAGACGTGGAGCTTACCTTCCATCCTCCATCTCTTCTGTGAGGACCTCCACCACATGCTGCTGTCCAAAAGCATCCTGAAAAAGAAGATCTTTGAATTATACAACAACATAATTTAAATCTGCTCTAACCACTCCACCGCCAAGCACCATGTGATTTGAAGTTTCTTGCACATGAGTTTATCTGATCAATAGTATCATACCATTATCATATGATAAAAGTAATTTTCCAATGGGGCTTTGCCAGTAAACAGGTATGAATGCATCTCACTTCTTTCTTTGACAGAGAGGACCAACCAACCCTCTTGTTTAGGGTGGGCTGGTACATTATGAGGTGATTGCTGGATTTTTAGAGAGGAAGCATCTAATGTAGTGCATCAGAGGACAAGACAAAACCCTGCAACAGATACGGTCTGTCTGACACTAACAGCACACTGCCCAAGGTGATCAGATGTGATAAGAGTGAGGTGGCAGAAATGGCAACTGTCTAAAAAGGATTATGTTAATCAGCTGCACCCTGAAGACACACTTGAATGAAACAGATGGAAAACAGGTTGGATAATAAACACTGCCATAAAAAGGTGAAACAACATGGAGGTATACCTGACTGAAAAGTGAACAATCTAAACTGAAGAACGTAATTGCTAAAATTGAGTTCCAGTGTACATAAAAGAAATTAGAAGTACCCTGCGTCCCTGTGTATTTAATTTCTTCCTGATGTGAAAAATGATCTGCAAAAGTATTTTAGACATCATCAACACAACAGCTCGCTGACCTCTTTCAAGGTTAGAGCAGCATTCTAGATTACAGATTAATGCTTTATAATAGATAACACCATGCCACTTTCAGCCGTTACGATTAATGTGTGCCAAACTGATTGACAGGCATTTGTGCTAAGTCAATTTGTTTTAGTCATAAAGTAAGGTGCTTAGCAGGGCTCAAGTCAAAGTAGGAACACTTTTATTTTCTCACTCTAATTAGTAGAATATCTGCCAGAGCTGGAGGGCAGGAGCAGCAGCGGGCAAGGACAGCGAGCTTCGGGCGCCAATGAAACACAATCAGGAGGAGACCCAAGGACAGCACAGCACCCAGGCGACACAGCCACACCCGCCAGCGCACCCACTTATACCCCTGAACATCCTGGTGAGGCAAAAGAGTCAGACAGATTCAAACAGTGCTACAATCTCATTGTAAAAAGAGGTCTGTTATAAATAGACTGGTTTATTAATACATGATAGTAATTCACTGTGAAAACCCAGACGGAGAGAGTGGTTTGTTTGCTTTCCATGACGTCCAAATTAAACAGTGTTCAAAATCAGTGTTTCCTCTGTGTCTGTAAATGTAAGAAGGCTAAATTCATTTCTCTACTGTAAGAACAGGTGACAGGTGTCAACTACTCTATACTTTTGTCACCTGTCTGTCAAACAAGATTCTTTACACTGTTTGCTTCCTTGACTTTATCTAATTATTTGCAACAATAAGCATCATTTGTCTTATCTATCAGTTATATCAGCAGACACACCGTGGTAGTCCTTACCATGTGTGAGTCAGGACTGAGGAGGGGGTCTCGTGGACTGGGTGAGGGGAGTCCGCTCTGCGGCTCCACCACACTTCCTACAGAACAGGTTTAAAATTGCTGTTAACACAATGGCTCATCTGCTTCAACATTTACATGCATGCACACTAACACACACACACACCCTTTAAGTCAATACACACACATGGCAGAGCTCTGGTCCGGTCATCTGTGCAAACTGCAATGGTAAACTCTGAGGCAGCATTGTTCAAAACACCTGTTAGTTTACATTTGGTGGCGAGGGATGAAATGAGGTCTGTGCTGTCTTGGTCTGTACTGGTTCACTTTCAACTTTACAACACTGTGTTTACAGTGTGGGTCAGTGCGGTTAAAACAACAGCTCTGGGTATTCAGCAGTGATGCAGTGCAATTAATCCCACTGCAAAAAGCCACAGAGTAACTCTAATTTGAGAGAAAAGTGGTCACAATGCAACAAATAAATGTGAGATAATGGAAGATTCACGTGCTCTAGTGACATCACCACGCTACCTGAGTGGCTCGTTGAAAACATTAACTTTTAAAGGGCTATAGGAGAGTAAACCATCTAGTAAAGAAACTACGTTTGCTTTAAACGCTCGTAAAGTAATTTAAAAGGGTACAATAGCCAAAGAGGGAAAAAACAAAACAAAGACTGTAGCCGAAGTGCCATGACCAGATGCTTCCGCTTCATACACCTGAAAAACATCGGTAAAATCCCGAGTACATCCAGACTGAAACACCTCGGAGGAGGAGGAGAGCGGGCTTACCGTCAGCTCTACACCGTAAAGGTACGAGTAATATATTTCCAGAGGAATTAGGTTTTACAGCGGCTGAGTTTCAGTCTATGGGACTCGGCTCCCATACGCTCCTGCTGCTGCTGCTGCTGCTGCTGCGTCTCTGTCTGTTTCTCTCTCACCTGCCTACGACGCCTCTGATACCTGACGACTATAGTTGCATAACCGGATCCTGTGACGAATCCGGGCCACCACCACCACCGGCCGGTTTTGCAGAGAAAATGCATTCCCGGCTCCGCAAGAACAGATACAATTGTTCCGTTTTCTCAAGGTGGCAAGAACAAAAACAAAGTTAGTTCTTCTGACCAGGACATTTCACGAGAAACTCAAGTAGCCTGCAGAACTTCTGACCGATCACACAATAGTTGTCGGACACCATAAAAGAAATTAGTTCTGCCCAGATGATGTGTCAAGAACAGACTGTAGCCTAGAGTTCAGGCTATGGTCAAGCTGCGAACCAGGGAGAGAGACAAGTCTCTCTGCTCTTGTGGAGTATGTACAGACCTTTACTTTCACTCAAAGTACAGACTGGCAGATTTTTAGCCAAAATCAATAAGACACCGTTCACTTAATCTAGTTGAGTCCTAAAGCCAATGTCATCGTGGCAACAATCAATGACAGCTGCAACTGCTTGTAATTTGCCAAAGTTGTTTTTGCAGAGAACAAAGCATAATTTATACAAACAAAAATCTTAATCTTTCCACTTAATTGCACCAGTCTGAATTACGAGTGGAGCGATTAGCTGTCTGCTATTCTTGTTTTTAATTTTTTTTAAACTTAATTTTCATTATTAAGGTAGCCTAATTAAGAACAAAATCTAATATAAAGTCTGAAGAAAAGTATGATATAAGTCAGACCCTTTCCCCAAAATACGCAGAGTTTGTGGTAGTTCAGTAACATCAACTGAACTGAACTAAGTATTGTCCAAAGAATATTTTCTTTATTAAATTGTCATTCATGACTTATAATGCTTTTTTTTTTCATGATTGAGTTTGATAGCTTTGACCTCTCCTGAACAACATTATAACCATTATGTCCTCACAATTAGAGATTTGTACACATGATAATAAGAAGGAACATAACTGTATGCACACGCATGTCTTTAGCTGTACGTTCATAGTGCTCCATACATAGCATAATCTACACTTTCCACAAGAAAAACAACTTAGTCATCTGTTTTGCAATTATGCACATGATTGTAACAGCATCATGGGAAAGTCCATCACCAAAATCACATGCTTGCCTGAGGCAATCCCTACCAAAAGTCGACTTGAAACTATCAACTCTGCAATCGCTCCACTCATAGTCCCCATGCAGCGTTTCCTTACAATGTCTAAAGCAGTATTGAATTTCAGCTGGTTTCAAGTAACCAATACATTCACCTAAAAAGACTGTCTCAACACGATATTTGAATGTCATCATTATATTTCCTTTTTCCCCATTCAACAATCAAAGGCCCAGTTTGGAGGAAGGAACGGCTCCCTTCAAATCAGATGTTAATATTAGGCCTATACAGTAGCCCTCAAATCTCTTCAGGTTACAGTACTGTGGTGACCCAGAGAAAACCCAGGCTATCAGTTCATCTCCAAACACACACTCTGAGCAAATTCTGCACAGTCAAAAAAGAGAAGTGAGAATACGCACGAGTAGACAGACACAAGATAATCATCTGAGCTGACAGTGCAAAAACCCAGAATAAAAAAAAACTTGCACAGCAGTAAAATAGTGTGTAGCAGCAGCAGCAGAAGCACTTGAATATGTTGACTGCAACCGAGCTGCTGTTTCCTTCAGCTCTACTGAGCATTTTTAGTGTCAGTTTGGTTCATTGTTTTGGTTTTGGTTGTGCTGTAACATGACCTGCTTTGGGCCCAGTTTCACTGCTCAAATCAGCTTATTTTCTGCTGTTGTTTTGAGTAATGGGAAAACTAATGAATCCACTGTATTGTGGTCAGCTAGTGTGCCATGCTTAAATCAATCATTGTAGATTTAAACATGCCACAAAAACATAACAATAAATAAACAATGTTGAAGGTATCCAAATTTAACTGCCTCAACTATGTCTGATATCTCTGTGCTGCAGTTTCTTGTTACTTATCAACCAACAAACACCACACACAGCTGAAGTCAGATAATAATGATTTATCACCACCTAACTGAGACACATGTAACTTTGCACCTGTCATAACAGCAGATCTTTATTTGCCAAGAAGTCATTGTAGCACAGTCCAGCTTTTTAGATTGTCATAAACTAAAATCTTATGCTGTGTCTTAAAGTCCACACCTACATTTTAACACTTAAAACAGTACGTCCTGTAATAGCAGTAGTAGCAGCAGTACTAGTAACATTAGTAGTGTAGTGCTTGTATTAGTAAATTATTTAATATTGAGCACCAGTTAGGTAGGTTTGTGGGTCATTCTGACAAGCAGGGTGATTGTGAAATAAGAAGAGGAAGCAGAGATGAATACATCACTGTCAGCTGTGTAAATGAAACCACAAGATAAGAGCTTGCTTTGTTTTCTCTATAAATGGGGTGAAAGGACCCTTAAAATACACATACCATCTATTATATCATGAAGTTGTCTCAAGTCTTTTCGGGCCCTACTGTACACAGACAGAGAATTCATAAATGAATGTGATGTAAAATAGGAGTATCTAGAGTTATCTTGGTATTTGGGTAAACATGATTGCTACTGATTGTCGGGCTTGTTTTAATAGACATGAGATGTTATGACCCGAGGTGGTTCAGTGGCTGGACTCGGCTAACCGTTAGCAAACTCTTCTGTGTAGCGTCGCTGTGGTAACTGTCAGCTCTCTGGAAGAAACCTCTCCTTAATAACATAAAAACACACTCACCACGTCTGTCCATCTTTTGGTCACAACATTGTCTTGTTTGCCACCACGGTAGTCACAACACCCGGGCGGACAGTCTGACTGATGAGTCGGTGTAAAACAAGCAGCTGTCCGACTGTCCCTGCTACAAACTACACCTCACTACGGAAAGTCGCGGTGTCCAAAATAGTCACAATCGCGCTCACAAGTCAAGCCTTGTATTTATCATAAGTACCGTTTGTTTTGTTTTTTTAAATCCGCTCATTCCTCCACAGATCAATAACTAATATTACACACATCTTATAGTTACATTTTTTTCTTATAAAAAAATGCTCTGCATACTGCACACGTTTGACAGACTATTTATATTTCATTACATTATTTAAATTATTTTGCCAAAAAATCCCTACACATGTCGATAAGATGAGTGCAAATTCACAGAAACATTCTCCAGCGTCCAGCCCATCGCTTTTCCACTTAGTAATTACTTATAGACGTGTAATATAAATCTGGTGTCTGTTCAGCACCTGCTTATATGCACTCATATTTCTTCTCAAAACAGAAAGTTTTATGGCTTAGAAATAATTAATTCTTAGCTGTGTTGCCCAGATTTCTCCAATTAGGTAAATCCACACATGCCAAAAATGTTAAATATCAAAATGCTGTAAAAAATTATGGGCTTTGAGGGGATTATCTACTCTTGATGACAACAAAAGCATATTTAATAGCATAATGACGTCCAAAATGTTAATCACCACATTTGAGGTACTGTATTGTTAAACCAAAACGTCTCACTTATAATCTTATATGTCTATCATTTAATATCTTTTTTTACTATGTTTTAGTTGTTCCATCCCCTTTTCTGTTTTACTTTTTGTACCTGTTTTAATTCTTTCTCTTGTCTGTTCTGTTTAAATGTTTGCTTTTTATGTTCTCATTTTTCTAATATGTAAAGCACCTTTAGTTGTTGCAGAAATATATTATATAAATTAACTTGCCGTAACACTGATATCTCACTATGACTCAAAGAATTACATAATATTACCATATGGAGTCTTTTTTGCAAATAAAAAAAGTCTCATCTGATTTTTCATCATCATTTATTGTTTGTCATGGAAGTTACAAAGGAGATCAACAAAAAGTTACTGTGTTCTTTCTGACTTCCATGATGGTTCAGCACATTTTAAATTAACACATATTTAAATATTTACAGTCTTAAAACAATGTTTATGAGTAATTACAAGCAGAGTTTATTTTTCAAATGTGCACACATATCAGAGTTGTGGTCCAACTTGTTGCATCGTTCAAGAGATTCTTTCTATCACCTTTTTCTCACACTTTCTTGTTTCCTTCTTCCCAATACAGTCATGCAAACACACACACGTCCACACTCATATTGCACACACTCATGAAAAATGAGAGAAGGTGCTGATGCAGGATTTAAAAAAAACTTCCTGGTTTGCTCTTCTCTTCCTCATAATGAAGTTGGAAGTGTTGGTCTGGACTTTCACATGTTCATGAAGCTGCTGCTTTCTTCTCTTTGTACGTCGCCATCATTTTCTTGATCTCTGCAATGGCCTTTCCTGGGTTGAGTCCCTGTGGAGCAGCAAGTCAAACAGACAGTAAGAACCTAAAGACTGTTACATCTGTAAGTGTGTGTGTGTTATTTTGTAATTTCTTTTTATCTAAAAGCCTGATGTGAATATCTAAAAAGTGGTTTTGCATTGATATTTTGAATGATGAATGGATTTGTGATCATTGAAACATAACAATAATATTAGTTAATATTAGAAATTTTGCCTATAAATGAGACAAAAAACAGATATTTACCTTCATTGCAAAAATAAAGTTAAGTGCAAAAACTTCACTACTTTTAAATCTAAAAATCTGATGAACCGGATTTGCTTCCATGTGTGTAAATGATTTTGATACCTTGGGGCAGGTCTTGGTGCAGTTCATTATGGTGTGGCAGCGGTAGAGGGAGAAGGGGTCCTGTAGTTTGGACAGACGTTCCTCAGTGAACTCATCACGGGAGTCAATCATCCAGCGATACGCCTGTGGGAAGGGAAGAGTGTTCATGTACGGGGACATTTTCATACACACCGACACATTGGCTCTGACATCTCCACTGATGGTGCAAAGTAAAGCTTTGGAGTGAAATATCCCAGTTCAATTGATTGGAGAGAAATTTTGTGAGACACATTCACTGAACTTCAGGTTAACATGTTTACTTGTTACTTGTTATTAACATATTTGCTGTTATGTGAGCAGTCAACCTGCAACAAGGATGAATCAAGTAGCTTCTCTTTACTCACCTGCATCAGAACAGCAGGTCCCAGGTATTTATCTCCATTCCACCAGTAGCTGGGGCAGCTGGTGCTGCAGCAGGCACACAGGATGCACTCATACAGACCGTCCTGGAGTGTTGAAAACAACTCGTCATACTGACAGTCTCGCCACAAGAAGGGCATGTTACGGTCATTACAAATGTGATCCTGCTTTATATCTGTTATCTGTTATGTAACTGCATTTCTTCCAATAAGAACTTGGTCAATTTACCAGCTTCTGCCTGTCCTCCACCGATTGGAAATACTGCTCCTTCCCTTCTTGGGCTTCATCCTTCTTCTTCAAGTAGGGCTCAATGGATTTGTACTGTGCATAGAAGTTGCTCATATCCTGGAGGAAATGATATGAGGAGCAAGTCATGACAGGCACTGAAACAACCACTACATGCAGCACATATGTTATATTTTTACACTTTTATCGATAGGACAGTTGGAGAGAGGGACAGGAAATGGAGAGGCCGAGAGGGGCAACGACATGCAGCAAAGGAAACCCTCTGAGCTATATGGTGCCCAGTAACAAAAATCAGTCGTCATGTTTCTATGTTCATTTAAATATGCTATAACAAATAATCAAAAATGTATTTTTCCACAGTACTTACAGGCACCAGATCTTTCACCACATACATGTGTGGGAGTGGGTAGATTTTTGTTGGTTTGCTTGTGTTTACATCAATTTTGTTTAGGCACGCCAGAGTGTTACCTCCGTTGATGTTCATGGCACATGAGCCACAGATACCTGGAGAAACACAGTCGTGAGTCATTGAAATCTGACACAGAGGTTCACATAATTACACATTTAAAAACACTTGGAAAATAGAAGTTGCTTTAATTAAGTAGAAGATGCATGCATAATTATGTCAGAGTTAAATCCAGATGTTGTTTGTTTCTTACCCTCGCGGCAGGAGCGTCTGAATGTGAGCGTGGGGTCCATCTCATTCTTGATTTTAATTAGTGCATCCAGAACCATTGGACCACAGCTGTATTAAAAGAAACACATCAGTAAATTATGACTGTAAGGTAATACACAGCTCTGTCATGTTATATTAATCACCCATGCCCTGGTTGAAACGTACGTGTTCAGATCAATCTCGTATGTCTGCATGCGAGGTTTGTCTCCAGCCGTGTCAGGGTCCCAGCGGTAAATCTGGAACTTCTTGATTCTGGGTTCAGGAGCTGGAGCAGCTGCAGTCTGAGCGTAACGCACCATCTGTCGCACAGATAATCACATAGAAGCAGCACATATTATTCAAAGAAGGGAGCCACTGTGTTTGTTCACTACAGCTCCATCTATGCATAAAGAGAATGTCAGAGTGTTATATACAGAGGAATGCCAGGACAGCGTGACCTCAGTGCTGTTTACGTCAACTAAGGTTAAATGCATGCACCTATCCTGTTACACCAGAGGATACCTATAAGTGCTGTTGCATCAACTCATGTCAACAATAAAGACATGTATGGCAGAAATCAAACTTAAATCAGAAAGAAATCAAAACATAACACTACACAAAAAGGATTTAAAACCAAATAAATGAGAAACCGCAGATATTACAAAACATAATGCTAAAAATAACATTCTTAATAGCACAATATTTGAGATATGTCATCATGTAACATCAGTTTTTATTATTACCAGGTAATGCAGTGTGTGCTACTGCTCACCTTGTTTATGACAGTGTGATAACGCCCCCTAGCGGTCGCTAAATGAACAGTCGGGAAAGTGTTACATCACTTTTCAGTCTTGGATTACCTAACTGACTCTTTAAGGACAATGGAAAATGGACTAAAGAAAAAAGTGATCTGAATATTTCGGAATACCAAAAGAAGTAAGCAGAGAATAATTTACTCTAACAGCTAAATAGAAAAAAAAACATCTTTATCAGTTATTAGAAGGAAGAAGTTGCTCAACAGCTCAGCTTCTTGTATGGATAAATGCAGAGCCATTGATATAAACATAAATGGATTGCAGAATATTTAATCTAAATTCATATGATTAAATTTATGTTTTGCCCTGTGGCTTTGCCACATAAAAGATGTGAGCAGGGTGTGTTACCACAGTTTGTGTAACGTTAAAGACAAAGCTACTACTGGCTAACACCCTTGGATGATGTAGCCTAGCTTAAACTAGGAGGCTCGTCTGGTGTCATTTTAAAAACAAATCATTTGGTACTCACCACCATCATGCCAGAGTTCCTGATGGCCAAAACATTCCGACTGAGGGCGACACACGCTGCCGACATCTTTCTGACCGGTTGTGTTTATCCAGGTAACTTTCAGTCCACAGCTCACAAGTGAGTCACTAGATGCTCGCTCCAAACCTTGACTAGACTATCTGGAGCTGAAGCCCCGCCCACTCCTTACGTCACGACTGGTGCCTTCATGGCTGACCTCCTCCCTCCGTCATCCACGTTTCACAACGCAAACTTGCACACACATAGGCTACTTGATAATACTGCAGCCCGAGGGGAGTTATGGCAAATTGAAATTCAAGAACTAATATACCATCGGGCGTGTTTTTCATATGAGAAGACATTTTTCACTTAACTAGGATGAAAATGTACAACTCATACATGGATTGGTTGTTTATCCGATAGCACCTGAATGCAACATAGACACGAGTCTCTTTCACAACTCTCATTGCTGTAAACGAGGGTCAGTTACATATACACAATACCAAAGACAGGTGACAATACTACTGACTGAAAACACACCGCACTATGCTGCTGGTTTTATGTATGATACATTATGAAACATAACTTCTAAATGCTGTGAAACTGTTTAAATGCAACATAATGGACTCCATACAGGTGCCTTGTATGGTAAAAGAGACACTATGTATGGATTCTGGCTACACTTACATTAATAGTAGTAATACTTATGATAGGGTTAGGGTTAACCATAATCCTAACTAATATTAACACTGATAATCTTCATTTGGAAAATGAGATGGAAAATAAAACCCATTTGATAGACCAGGGGTCTCCAAACTTTTTGCTAAGAGGGCCACATTTGGTGAGGTAAAGATGTGTGGGGGCCGAGTCGGCCGACCATTCAGCCTTACATCCTTTGAACCATTAACATTAAATGCAAATTAACTAGCCTATTTAATACTTTTTTTCATTGCAAATGGCATTCTTTTCATTTCGTCACATAGATAAATAAATCTAAACAAGTTTTTACCAAAATCTGCTTTTCATATTTGAAGACCACATAAAATGACATAAATGTCTGGGGAAAAAAAAGGCTTAAACATATCTAGGTTAATTTGAAACATTATTATATTTTATATTGTATCGTTTTTTTTGTTGTTTTTTTAAATTGCACTTGAATAAAAAATCACAACCAAAAACAAGAATATCCCCTGTCTCTGTTAAGAAGATGCACTCAAATATAAAACCACACACAACCAAAACAATAAATAACATGGCTTATCAAGTCTCAACTACACTTCAATAGATATTGACCGTGTCATCACAGTAGATGAGGTGAGTAGTGACTTATGTAGGCTGTGTAGGCTATGTCGCTCTAAAGACGGGTCGGGTGTGGTGGGGGGTGTCAGCGGCATGGAGCGGGTCTCTGTAGTGGGGACAGCTCCGTGACACCGCCGCTGCTGTAGGGACGGGGGCGGGGCTCACGTTGGAAACAGCAGTGATGATGTGCTTTCACGTCCGAGTCTCCAACCCAGAAGTGTTGTAACAGTAACAGCATCGGAAAAGTCTCTAGATTCGTCGCTAGTGGCTTTTGTCAAAAAGAAAGTCGATGAGACGGTTTGGAAAGTCGTCAGATTTAGGGAGAAAGTCGCCAAGTTAGTGACTGACGTTACCTTGCGTTGCTCCTCGGCTCACATGCTGCACTGTGTGTTTTTCTATCGCTCTGCCCCGCCGCCCCTCACAGAGACAAAGATCCTGGATGACTGACAAGAGGCTTCACTCCCTTCATTTCATTCAGCTATGGTACAAATGCGCCCAGGTGCTGAGACCGAGTCACAGAGTGAAGCCTCTTGTCATTCAGCCTGTTTGGAGGCCAGAGACGAGGAAAACAAACATTCACAGTATATCGAGGCTGGAAAAAAAAATTGTACATGTGCTGGCGGGCCGCATATTATTGATTTTATGACAGAGGCTGCGGGCCGGTTGGAACTTGAACGCGGGCCGCATTTGGCCCGCGGGCCGTAGTTTGGGGACCACTGTGATAGACTATAATGATGACCCTAACCCTATAATTTATTGTGATGTGATGTGATGTGATGTGATGTGATGTGATGTGATGTGATGTGGCTAATGACTGCCAATCAGTTATCATTCACTATGCATAGCCTATTCATTATGCATCATGTCACTGGGACGGTGATGGAAACAGTAGTTTTCCTTATGTAGCTGAGCCGAGTGATATGTTATGTAGTGTTTTTGAATGCGTTTGTGTACATTATACACTGTAGCCAGCAGATGTCGCCCTATTCACATAACTAGAGGCTTCAGAAAATTGACGTTTTCTCAATCCACTTTCTTGAGTAAATTGAAATCCCTTGGGTTGGCGGACTCACCTGCTGTTATGGATAGTTGATGGTGTAAAACCGTGTGCGGTGTATTCAGACCGCGGACTGTCATCAGGTCGAGGCCTTGTTCACGGCGGCTTTCCTGCTGTTTGTCTTCCAGTTACATTGGCGCCTTTTCAGCCCAGTGACTGGGCCGCGACATTCTGTTTCTTCTACGCCCGGTTTCCTGTTTCCGGTGGTTCACCTGAAACTGTCACAGGTATGAAAAGTTTTTTTACAGTTGCACTGGGCCTGAAGGTCTTCTGTTATTGTGCTGCCAGTGCCACTTCCTAATTGTCAGGATGTAATCAGATTACATAACATGCTCATTTATTAATAGGCTAATAATAATGTTGGAGTCTCTTAAAAATGTAGTCTGTTCAGCTGAAAGTAAAGTTAAAGTAGGTTTTGGGGGAAGGGAGGGGCTGTGGCTCTGAAGTGTTCAAAATTAGATAAACCCTGATAACAGTAAACATAACCAGCAGCTGCTCTAGTGCAGATATCACCTCTAGCGGGCATAATAGCCTACCAACACAACCACACAGCTGATGTCCTGCTAAAACAACAGGTAAACATATTCAACAAAAACCTGAGCTGAACATCAGGAGAGATTTCACCTTCTTTCTTCACCAACAAGATGGATCCATTATGAAGCCAGAGGCTGTAGGGTAAACCCAAACGCACCCTGGTGTCTCTGCATTAGTCATCAGCTCATGAAGTCATGTAAAAGCTCCTTTATTATCCCACTTAAAGATGAAGTAAGTCAGGGCTGTGCAGCAAAGATGTAATATAATATATGGATGGATCAATAATTAGTCGATCAGATCCAATTAGTCTGATCACTTGGAGGATTGTGTAATGATAAAAGGTAAAAGTGCACTGATTTAAATGGCACAGCCCAGACAGATGTGGTCCTGAGCAAGAAGATACTAACATCTGCTAAAATGTAAACTGAGCTGACTCAAATGAATGGCCGCTTTTAGGTTGAGGCGGGGGTCAAAGGTCGTGCACAGGTGCAGGATGCAGACCTGATGAGATCCACCAGAAATCTGAAGCTAAACACTGACAAACTCTCCTTTAATCTGTAAAATTAAGGCAAAATGACTGTAATCCTCAGAATAACTGCTGTGTTTTTCTCATCATCCATCTCCCTCAGTGAATGTTGCCGCCCCAGTGGAGGCAGCCGTAGTGATATTTTGTTCCCGGCAGGATGGTGGGAGTAGTGTTTGGAGGAAAGACTCAGGGCCTTCGTCTCTGATCAGGACCGACTCGCTGCCACGGTAGATCCATGTCAGACCTGTCACACTTTCACCACGGGAAGACTGCAGAGGATTATGGGAACCATTGGTGGCCGTATCTGATGTGGTGTGTTTGTATGACAGAGGTCCATGTCCAGAGACACAGCTGACAAACTAATATCCAAAATGAAAGATTTAAAGTATAGTGTCATACATCACAGAAAACGAAGCGTCAAATCTTCACAGTGGAGAAACAAATATTTGAAATCACAACGTAAAAACAATTGATAACTGATCAACTCATTAATGGACATACAGTACGTACAGCTGCAGTTTCATTCTAGTGTTTTTGGTTTGTCTCTGCTCATCATCTTTTCTTTAATTGGACTACGGGGACACAAATAGACGTATCATAACGGTGCCTAAAGTAGGAAAGAAATGAGGTCATACAGTAATAATGCTCAAAATAAAATGTTTATTTTTGTTTCTTGTTGACCTCAGGTTGTGTTTTGAACTCTAGGAGTAGATTCAAATATTTTAAAAGCTGCTTTTAGTGTTACTTCCATATAAGGAAAATAATAGTTCAATACTGCATAGTTGATCAAATGACAACATTTAGGGAAAGAGTCCCTTGTAAAAACAAATGATCTCTTGCTTTTCAGTGGGCTACAGCTCCATGAGCTTGTTGTTTTCAAACATCCTGTCAACGTCTAGCCAAATCCAAAATGTTTTTAATGTGTGGCTGAGAGGAATTTAACTCCCAATCCCATATATATATATTTTTTTCATTAACAACTTGTTATTTTTCAGGGCGATAGAGCTGTTTGAATTGAATCGAAATGTTATTACTTATTTAAAATCAATACAAAAGCAATTAAATATAAAATATATATTTCTGTGTTGTCTCTTCCTCTCTCTTTCCACTACCTTTCAGAGACTGGCTCTTCCATCAGGACAGGTGGCACCCATGGCGTGCGATGGAGCCACTGCCATGCACAAGGTGTTTGATTTGGCCAGCACCCGCAGGCGAGGGGAGGTTGGGGGGGTAGGGCACTTTTTAATTTGCTCCTTTAACACTCTGTGAATCAGTGGTGAGTGCTGAAGCAGCAGCAGCTTTAAGCTCGTTCCCTTTGATGTTCTCTGATTCTCTGCAGCCTCTCGCTTGTTCGTAGACGAAGCCTGACGCTTTCCTGCATAAACAGATTTCAGCAAGTTCATCTGCGGTGCCATATGCACAGTGGTGATGATGTTGATGCACTTGTGATTTAATCATATATGCATGAGTCATGATTTTTGCAGCACCTCAGAGCCACCATCCAGGCTTTCCTCTCTCACACCAGGGAGCACGGCAACAAGTTGGTGTCTTACATTATTCACTGTGCATGGCTGCGCATGAAAAGGTCATCACCGTGACTGAAAAGGTCGCTGGCCTGGTCTTAGTGCTTTCATTTCCTCTCCTTGGGTTCATGCTGGTGCTTGCTAATAACCAGCCGGAGCAGTAAACAACGCACTGAAGAGATGGTAAACTTTGCATCCCCAGGTCTGGAGGAGAGAGAACTATAAATCTGCGCTGGATCCTGCCATTGCTTACATTACCTCAATAACATCCACTGTTCCTGCTCCGTAGCGGAGGTGATTTACCACCACAAAGGAAAGCGTCCGGTCCCCAGAGGTTGGTGCGTTGGTTCATGTTGCATAATGGTGTGTATAATGTGTTCAGTCCTGAAACCAAAGTGATGTCTGAGTCTTAACTCTCCGCTTTCATGGTATGGTCTTTAAGTCCTAATGAAGTTGTGCACAGACAGAGTGCATTGGTCAGTTAAAACCAGTTAATGCAGACGATCAATGACAGGAAACAGATCAGTTCACTCACTGTGAAGATGGACCTCTCAATGGGAGATTAGAGCTGTCTCAGTTCGACTGGACAGAGGTGTTAAGACAAAAGAAGCTGAGAGCGTGGCCGGTCTATAAACTCTGTTGGTATGATTTGGTAAAAACCCTGTTGACACAGATTATTGATTTGCTTCAGATGAAATCAAAATCTATAGCTTTGGACTTTGTCCACTTTTCTGAAGATGGAGTTGTGTTTGACTCAAAGGTTGATGTACTGTTGAGGATCCTGCACAGAAAATGGACTGGCTGCTGACGGAAGGAGGTGTGCAGGGTCGGTAAGGTCACCGTACTTACAGCTAAGGTGCAGGACTCTTCTTTGGAAGGAAAGATACAACAACAAACCTAGAGCAAGAGCTTCAACTGCTCTGTCATCACCATCCCACTGGTGCACGAGGTTGAGGCCCTCAAGGACATGGTTGACTTCTGCAGGAGCCACAGTGAACAGAATCTGGATTCTCCCAAGAGACTTTTGTCCAGGACAATATGTCAGCAGTCATATCAGATGTTGGTGTAGAATCTGAAGCTAGTAATGGCTAAGGAAGGACTGATGCTGCAGAAGTGGATCTTGCAAACAGTCCTTGGCCAACATCGTAAAAAGGTGGCAGTCAAAGGATGATGTCAAAGGGTTTGGGAGACAGGTTTTTCAGGAGGATGAATCTTGTGAGGAAGCTGAAATCATCCCAGCAGAGCAGGAGAACGAGGAGACTTCGACTCTGTGGACCACAGAGGCTGAGACTCTGGCTATAAAGATGGTGAAAGACTCTTTGACAGCAGAGATTGCAGCCAAGGAAGCAGAAGTCACCCCAGCAGATGTTTGCGGGCAATCCCAACAGAAGTTGGTCATTGGTCATTGTCAAAGAGTCTTTAACTACAAGTGCAAGTGAAGTGAAGCATATGTCCAACCACTGAAGCTGGCTGATGGTGTGGCCACTGAAGAGGTAAAGCTACCGAGGCTGCTGCCAAGGGAGTTGAGGTAAAGCCAACAGAGTCTGTAGAGGAGGTAGAGACTGAAGAAAAAGAAACATGTGAGGAGAAGGACTCAGGAGACGCTCTTCTACTGAGGAACACCAAGAACCACCTCTTTAAAGGGATAGTTCAACATTTTGTGAAATTGGCCCATTGCCATAATCCCTCTAGTCTTAGCAGTAGGTTCATTACCTGTAGTGGCGATTTGTCCTCAAGGTGAATAATCAAAAAACTCCAGAAAAAATATCAAAACTATAATTAAACTGAATCAAATCGAACGGCCACTGAGACCCCAAGGGAGTGAATTTATGCAGGAAACAGAGTTCATTGTCCAGGCAAAAAAGGAAGTTTCTTTTGGTTTATTTTCCATATGCAAACAAACAGACAAAGAACAATGGCCCTTTGCTGCCTCTTTTGCCCTGGTAAAAAACTATCTGCCCTCCCAGGTGCCTGGCTCACCTGTGTCTGCCAACCCAATTCATCCGGTTCGCTCCAGCTACCCAGTACTTTCAAAATAAAAGCGTGGTTAAGTACCAAAATAAACTTAATCAATAGGCTACTAAATATCATAAACAAACTAAAGGTGTATCCCCAACCTACACCACAAAAAATAACTAAATAATAAGTGATTAAAAATAGCTCCGACATTACCTTTAATTGTTGGTGCAAGCTATTTTTAGAATGGCGGAGCAGAGCCGTGAGCCAGTCAGAGCTAGGGCTACGGAGGCATAGCTCTGATGTTCTGTTATTATTTCACAGCGTTTGATGAGGGAAACCAAGAAATCCCATTAGCCTCCGTAGCGTAGCTCTGAGCAGCTCGCGGCTCTGCTCCACCGTTCTAAAAATAGCTCGCACTGACAATGACCTGATCCATCAAAATGAGTCACAGTGACCAAAGTTGAGATTTTGGTATCAAGGGAATGATTAGAAAATAAGCTTTAAAATGATACCCTAGTCAAAATCATACATTTGATGGTTTTCGAGATGTGGCCATTTGAATTATGATCTCCTACTATCTTATTCCGTTATAAAACTTGAGAAAATTGCGTTAAAGTTTTGCCAGTGACTCTGGCGGCTGTCCCTGTACCACGTGATTACACGCACCCTACATGGTCCCTTGTTGTCACAGATGCACCATTTAATGACCCTCGGAAAGCAGAGAATCTCACGATTCAGAAGCTGTTTACAGCTCATAGACTGTATAGCCTAGGCCTAATAGTATTGGAATATTTTAAACTTAAAGCAAAAATGACCAAATTTCCCTGGACTCAGCCTCTCAAATCTGATGATTTTCTACCTTTTTCCAGTTATTTTACTAAATTTAAATATCTTTGACTCTGTTTATGTATTTAAAGATTGACTTGACATAGTGAGTTTACCTGTGCTGGGCTGTATTTATGACAGTCCGTGCTGACCAGAGAGGGACATGTGTATTTTCTAAAGAATAATCCGCCAAGGTGAAATCGTTTTTTAGATGCCCTCGCTGCCTCTGCAGCGTCACAATGGAGCAGTGCGGGATTATTACAGTGGAGGGCTTTTCTCAGCAGCCTCAGGATGTCACCGGCTTTGTTAGTCATTTCACAAGTGTTGTTAGTCAGCGCTTATGAAATCTCCATCTGGAATTAGAAGAAACAGAGCTGGAGTCATCAGCAGGAAAAAGCTCATGTGATGGAAACGACACAATCAAACATCAGAGGTCACTGTTGTGCTTCAATGGCACTTTTAATAAAACAGACATTTCATCCTCACAACAGCAATGTCTGGACAGAGAGGGCGAGGGGGGGGCGGGGGCAGGTGAGGGTTCCCTCTGCTGATAGGCTGGTTGCTCCTGATAAGTGAGAAGGAATTGGATAAAGAAAATTTAACAGTGTGGGTAAGATGGAGCGTGATGTGTGCGTGCGTGTGTGTTGAACTGACTCATCTTGGCTGGCATTTATTTCTCCTCTCGTGTTGGTCTGAAAAATGATAACACAGCAAAGAGAACCCCCGACCACATCTGTACGCTCTCCACCCTCCCCCTCCCTCACATATTTACAGAAAAAATTAATACATTCAGTTAATTCACTAAGTAACAAAGCTAATTAATCTGTGTTTTTAGCATAAATCACATGGTTTCACATCCAGGTTTCAAACAGACTCTTTCCAACTGTCCTGTCATCATCATCATCATCATCGTCATCATCATCATCTATCCATCCTAACATCCCCCCCTCCCTCCTGAAGACTTAAATCCCATTTGCCCATATTTATAACTATTTACAGAAGCAGCAATCTAACTATCACAAAAACCCACCCGCCCCACAACCAACAAAGCCCCCTTCCAACCCACTAGAGAAAAAAAAAATCATGACACCCGTGTTGCCGCCCTGCTCCGTACACTGCCCACGTCTTACCCTGTTCTAAAAGAGCATGCCAAGTTTAACAATTAACACAGAAAATGTCTCTATACAGAAAAAACACCCTTAAAAATGTTTTTTTAATCCTTCCTCCTCCCACAATGGTGGACATGGACATAAGACAAGATTCAGTGGCAACAAATAATCGTCGTCTTGCTCTGGTCTGGTCTGGGATTTTTTTTTTTTTAGTGCTGACAGGGGCCAAGTTTAGTCATAAGAAAGTCCTGTCACAGGGGAGTTTAAGGGGGTGGCCATGTTATGAACAGTGGGAGGGCAGTTTCCAGGGTCTCTGAGGCAATAGTTGGCCAAGGGGGCAGTTTGAGGGAAAGGGGAGGTGAGGAGAGGTTTTTTTTTTAAAGGAAAGGAGGGGATCTACGTTGTTTTTGTTTGTTTGTTTGTTTTTGTTGTTTAGTTGTTTAGAGTCAGAGGTGGCGGGGGCTGGGGTGGCCGTTGTGGTAGAGCTTCTGCTTGATGTGGACCATGTTGCCGCTGGAGTCCTCCAATTGTCGGAGCTGCGCTCGGCGGCGGAGGTCTCGGAGGTTGCAGAACTGGGGCAGCCATGACCAGGAGGGGGTATCTGAGAGAGAGAGAGCAGATGTTCCAGATGTTAGTGAAAGTTTGCTTTAATTTTTCAATAATGAATCACAGGGTAACTCCAGGACCAGATTAACCCCCCAAACAGCCAAGACCACTGTGTCCAGATGTGTTACTGTTGTAATATGATGAATCGAAGATGCCAAAAATATGTTTTGTTGATGGTGACCTTTGATCTTTCAAAACCAAAATGTAATCATTTCATTCTTTAGTCTAGGTGAAATTTTGTCAAATGTTGAAGGAATTCCCTCCAGCAGTTGATGTGGTGAGGAAACTTCAGAGGCAGAAAACTATTGATCAGATATTGGAAAAGCTTCAGATTATTACTAACAGTGTGAGTATCGATAGAAGACGATACAGATAGAAACAAACAGCCACAGACAGTGTGTGTGTGTCCTTTAGATAAGACAGAGTTTCACTGACAAACAGCCATAATGTGGAAAAGTCCAAAGTGTTGGGGAACAGAACATTTGCCTCTGTATCAGCACCACAGCAGAGTGCATTGTGGGCATTCCCCTGCTTTACTTCAGTATCCGTGACATTAAACGAGCCCTAATCTTCAGTGTATGTGGTTTATTGTTCGTCAGCGGCGCCTCCCTCATGCAGCAGAAACAACTGAATTCAGTCCCCAAAGCCGAGCTGCTCTAAGACACCCTCAAGAGATCAACACACACAATTGTGTAAAATCCGTCTTAGCCGGGTTTCCTGGCTCCAAATCCAGTTAGAGGCAGACGGGACGTATCAACAACCAGCAACACAGACCCAGGCTGATCTCTGGTGTGCACTGTCCAAGCTCCTCGCTGTCACCGAGTTCCTCTTGGAGCACATGGAGAAGTAATCTGGGGCCGATATGAGCCTTTCAATTTATCCAATGACATGATGTATGATGATCACAGTTCTGGGGTCAGAGGATTGTTTACAACTGGCAGCTGCTTCAGTTCACATCTCCAACAGCATTGGTAAATATACACTTCAAATCCTGTGATATATCTGACTAAAAATCTGCTAAATGTAACATAAAGCACAACTCTTCTCATTTATGATATGACATGTGTCTTTGGGATTAACTGATGACATATTTGTCTGAAACATCACTTTCCAAAACATAATAAAGTGATATAACAGTTGTGGATTGAAATCTGTCCCTGCTTTAAGTTTAGATCTGGATTGTTTGGTGGAAGTGCATTCTGGGATACTGCCTCAAGTCCACATAGAGTGACATACTGATACATCACTGAATGAGAGCACCTCCAGATATTTGATCTGGTACGTAAACAGACCATCAGTTAAAGGAACTTCCTTCCTCTGTGTATCAGAGGAAAATGTTGCTGCTGTTGTGGACCAGGTAAAATGATAATTTTATGAAAATAATAAACAATATCACAACTGAAGTTCAGTATTACAATTGAATTGTAATATTTAACTTAGATTGTTTTTGACTGATTATTTAAACGTTCAACTATTAAACCATATAGGCTTTATATGGGCCTATAGTCACATTACTATGATAACAATAACAGTTTTGGCGCACCAGGTGCACGTCCATGAACCATTGTTCACTTCCTCCCCACCCCGTCCTCTGTTCCTTCTCTATATCTAAATATTTTTAAAGATTGCTCCAGTTTAACCAATAAAACCCAGAATCTGCTGCCTGGAGGTTTTTGTACTCATTGATCTTTGCAGCTTTGGACGTCAGAGTGGAGGCTCTGGTGTTTTAATATGTCTCTTAGCCACCGGCTTTATCACAGCTGGAACAACTTTTAATTCTGGGAAGAGGGCTGAGCTTTTTACGGTGACGTAGATAAAAGCCGTGGGGACGTAGAAATATTGGATGAGATCGGTAAATGGCGCCAATCTCCTCGAGTGCACGGCGGCGTCGCCCTTGATTCTCCACCTTTCGTGTCGCAGCTGTTACACGTGTGACAGTTAAAGTTAAAGTGACATCACAGGTGAGATTTAAGAGCAGAGCGTCACATGGGTCTTCCTGTACAGTACATGCAGAAAACGGCTTTTTACGCTGAGGTTTCATGAATGTGTGGAGCAGACATTTGGGTTATCAACTGGAGCCAGTGAAGCAGAGCGAGGTCCACAGAGACAGGGAAGAGGGGGGGGGAGCCCCAGACAGCAAACCCAGTAGCAAATGGCCCTGCTGGAGGATGAGCGAGCAGTGGAGGTGGTGGAGGTGTTGGGTGGAGGAGAGGTGAGGGAGGGAGGGAGGGAGGGAGGGAGGGAGGTAGAGGAGTGAGTTATTTATAGCTGTGAATGGGTATGCTGTCCACAAGGACTGTTCTGAAGGGTATCCAAAGGAAAAGGGGCAACGGAGAGAGACAGGTTTTTCTTATTTGAATAAAAGGATGGAGACAGAGAAGGAGATGGAGGGAAATGATAATGCAAGAAAACGGGAGGCGAAGACACAAGCTCTGTTAGAGGAGAGGGGGAGGAGAGGGGGAGATGGTGAAGAGGGGGGATTTAATACTGAATGCAAAGTCATCATTTCCTTCCATTTTTGTTTCTCTGCAACACATTGGTGTCGGACCCATCATGGAGGAGAAGAAGAAGAAGAAGAAGAAGAAGAAGAAGAAGAAGAAGAAGAAGAAGAAGAAGAAGAAGAAGAAGAAGAAAAAGAAGAAAGAAAGTAAATGCAGCAGGAAGCGTTGTGAAGGAAATGGCCAGGAGTAGATTCAATAAGTGAAGAGGGAGGAGGTGGGGGCGGAGCTACAGATGGAATTAGAAGGGGGGGCGATGGGAATCAGTGTGTATCTCAATGCGCTGTATCTGTGTGTGTGTGTGTGTGTGTGTGACGGTGTAAGTGGGTATGTGTGTGTTTCTCACTTGCCATTCCAGCTGCTCTCTCTCATTCTATTTATAGCTCTGGCGGAGAGAATGTGTGTGTGTGCAAGTGCAAGTGGGGGGTGGGGATATGACAGCATCTCCATCCTGCACCCCCAACACTCTCTCTCTCTCTCTGTCTCTCTCTCACACACACACCCTTTACACACACCCTTCCCCGCCCTGTCAGCCTCACCTTCACTCCCCATCTCGACGAGGCTAAACGAGTCTGACCTAGCATCAACGTCACAGCCGACACACACACACACACACACACACACACACACAAAGCGAGGGGATATTCCCTCCCAGTACAAAAGAAGAAGCCTATAGTCTAACCCCCCCCTCCCCAACACACACACACACAATTTCCCTATAACTGCTCCTAATGAATATGGATGTTCCTCCTCCTCTCTGGGTGTTTTTTTTTATGATGATGTATTTTACACTGTTGTTCTAATGCACTAGAGGAAACAGCATTGTCTCCACCGCTGCTGCTGCAAAAACCTTCCACACCTCTGCGCAAAGCATAAGCCTGCAACAACTATCAAAGCCTGTGTATAATCCAAGCATCTCGATTATTGCAGCTGCATCTAACATGAAATAAGAGAATAAAAAAGAATAAAAGAAATAAAATACTGAGAAACACCTGATATTATTTTCTATGCCACAAATCCACATTAGCTCACACGTTCAAATAACTTCCAGGCATCACCAGCAGCTGATCTGATCTGATCTAATCCAGTCTGATCGCTGTTTGATTCTTCTTCCCCACCATCGTTGCCTGAGGAGGTTTTCTGTGGCAGCCCAAGTATCCAGGTCACATATCACCTACTTTAGCATTATCTTTAAAACTGAGGAACCAGGCCACCTCCACAGAACAGGCCTGCCCCGACGGCGAGCAGCAAACAGCACACAACAATCAGACTCCCTCCAAATCTGGTTTTCAGTACATCTCTGAAGCCCATTCCAGTTTCTCACCACCTAGCCCTGGTGTTTTTTGGGGGAAGAGTAGAAACATTCCCCCACGAATTGAGACCCCACTACTAAACCAAAACATGTCATCATCATGCATTATAACACACTGATATCAGAGGAGCTGGAACAGATTTAACCAACTCTCTCCGCAGGGACTTTTACATCAGACATGACAATATGTAGAAATTAGCAAGCATGTAGTTAGTTAGCATGTAATGCTGGTGATTTTTTGAAAACTTTTCATGAAAAACAGGCTAGTACTGTGCAGACACAAGACTGAATGTGATATAAAATGGTTGTCGTGATTCTAAAAAAAATATTCACACTGGGCCTCTTTGGTTGCTTGTTCGTCCATCTTGCCAGGGTATCTGATGTATTCAGGGAGCTCTGTCGTACCTCTTTGTTTGTAGGGTGGTTGGGATACCCCGACACCACCAGGGTTAGGGCTGAGGGGCAGAAATGGGATTGGGCCTAAATTTAGTTGCACACGTTGTGAGTGTTTCCCTGTGGATCTTAATCCTGGCACGGTGAGAAAGTGAAATACTAATCTAGGATACTAACACTCTGCTCCGAGATGAATCCTCGGTGGTTGATGACGACTCTTCAGCCGAGCGCCAGACTGTGAGGGATTTCATGCTGTCATGTCGTGATTTCACACGTGTGTCTAATAGCTGCTTAGCTTTAGTGTCACCGAAGGCTTTTATGTATTTATTTCTTAATTTATTTGCTTGTGTCTGTGCAGCCAAATGTTCTGTCTCAGTGAATCTGCTTCGTTGGTACTGAAGTAATGTTCATCCTTCATCTGTCAGGAGGAGACAGCACAAGGAGTGAAAAAGATATTTCAGGAGGAGGCGGGTGGGGTAGGGTGTTGATGATGGGGGGTGGGAAATTAAGAAGCAACTATCACATCACAATTTTAACACATGGTATGTGGGAATGTAGCATTCACTACAGCTCAGCGGCAGATGGTGGAGGTGAAGTCACTTCTTGATTCATGTTAACGTCAGTGTAACGTGAATTGACAGGATGTGCAAATCATATATTCATGTATCTACAAAGACATTTGATAGCTGTGTCCCAATTCAGGGGCTGCGTCATTTGGATGCATTTTCGAACTGAGTGCGACTGCCCCATTTTGAAGGCTCCTTGAGATGCAGCAGAGAAATGCAGCCTTCTTTTCCTGAGCAATCCCATTATTCTTTGCATGTTGGCTATGAAAACAAAAACCAACAAAGAGCCAGAGAATTACTGTTTTAAATCTATTAAGTTTCAGCTCAGTTCAACTTTTTTGCTGTTGCTATCTACCTAGCAACAGCAAGAGAGAGATGACAGGACACTACAGTGACTTGGTATTAGAAAGTGATGAGACAGGCTGGGACACGCTGGACTAGAGTTTCTTTTTACCCCTGTAGACGGCTATCTATCTATCTATCTATCTATCTATCTATCTATCTATCTATCTATCTATCTATCTATCTATCTATCTATCTATCTATCTATCTATCTATCTATCTATCTATCTATCTATCTATCTATCTATCTATCTATCTATCTATCTATCTTGTTCCAAAAAGGGGTGGTTTAACCCCAAAGATTGGTTCGTTTGGTCAGATGTGAAGACAGCAAACGTTTGCAGTGAGAACGTAATCGACTCAGCAACACAACACGCTGCTGATGTTCCATGGTTCTCAATGGTTTGGGCCAAGTTCAGGCTGAAAATAGGCTATGACTCGGGATGGCTTCCTTTTGTTTCTTTGTCTTTTTTTTGGTTTTGTTGGATTTTAATTTTCAGGTCTTTTGAGAATTCTATTCTGTTTTTTTCGTGTTTCCTACTGTAGGTAACCTCCTCCTCCTACCAGGTAAGATTTCTGACTAATGAGAGAACAGCTGGTTCACATATGGCATTTGTTCACAACTTTGGACCGCTTGGGACTTTTACCAAGAAAACGACAAAACAACCAAAAAGAAAATTGCAACAATTGTATCGGTTTAGCCCCTGAATCTGAACGAAACAAAAGAGCCAGAGGTCTGACACCCTACGTTTGATGCTTATATCACAACATTTTTTTCTATGCTGGGAAGTCAAAATCTGCCAATGCTAAACTGGATGAACTGAGCTTAGCTACAAATATGGAATAATGTTAAAGCAGGAGCTAAAAAACGTCACCCATGCCTTAATTTTGGGTGGATCAGGTTACTATAGTGGTCTTTTTGTAAGCCCTTCAAAACAAGCTGTTTGGCAAGTTCAGCGTGTATCCATGAGTTTCAAATGCAGTACAGCTGCCATGTTGGGAACCCACAGGTGTTTCAAACTAATTAATTAGTTCTACGCCAATCAGAGACACAATTCAAATTGAAACACCTGTGTTGGTCCCCAACATGGCAGGTGTAGGACTACATTTGAAACTCATGAATACAATGTTGCTGCTAGGATGACGGCGAAAACTATGAAAGTTGATTTCAAAATCTTGCTGCTTGTGTCTCAGTCACCTTGTGGTCCAGTGCCCAACCATATCTCTGACCCTAGGACCCTCAGGACGTCTGGGGCCTACTGACCATCCAGAGGGTCTCAACTAAACATGGTGAAGCAGCGTTTTTATCATGCAGCACAAAGCAGGAAAAACCTCAGATGATGTCAGATCTCAAACCAGTCAAATCTAAAAACCCTCATTTTACACCACCTACTCTACGCAGTAATGTTTACCGTCTTATTTTTAAGTTTGACTAAAATGTCTTCATCTTAATATCTTGCACTTTTTGTCTGTACATTTGCTCTCTTATTGTGAATTATATCCTTTTCTTCACTCTGACTTACTTTCTTACAACCAGTGTCATTTATCATGTTTTTTATATTTTATTGCTCTGTACAGCCCTTTGAATTGTCCTTGTGCATGAAATGTGCTGTACAAATGAGTAGCAACAACAAAACCTACATAGCCTATAGCATCTTTTAAAGGTTGTTGTGTCCCCAGTAATGTTGAGATCAAACCTACAACCACCGAATTGTAAAATCACATCACCTGAACCTGTGACACTGACCTCATACTAATGCAGGGAAACCATGCTACATAAATCAGTGCTAAAGTAACAGTGCCAACAACCGAGCTACTACCCAATGACAATGTTGTCACTGATTGAGCTGGACACGCACTTCTGGGTCATACGGCTTCTCTTGAGAGAGACATAATGTCAGTAATTGCATTAATGTTCATTAGCTGCAGACATGGTGAAGCCTCTGTGGCTTTGATTTTAATTACTCTGGATGATTTGACCTCTTCAGGACTGTGCGGTTGTGTACAGACTGTTACTGACTGACCTCTCCTTCAGTCTCCTGTTCTGACACACTACACCTTTATCACTGGGTGTGGTGCAAAACCCTAAACAACACACACGCACAGGTTTGTGCCAGCTGGGTGTGGTTTCCACTCTATTTCAATTTGGCATTCAGGACAGCTCATGTCATTCATGTTGACTGGAATCAACGACTTGAAACAACACTGTGAACGCGAAAGAGCACGTACTTCACATGGCTCGTCTTGGCTGAAATAAAATAGAAAAGGTTTTGTACTGTCTCTGCCAACACTTAAAAGCTGTGAAAAGAAATTACTTTAATTTTCTTATAGAGCTTCTACGTCACACCTGTCACCTCATGTGCCACTTGCACTCTCTTTAAACAGGTTTAGTGGAGAAAGATCAAAACAATTTTGATGTCTAAATAATATAGTTTTATACTCCACACATTTTGGAAGATGGATACGACTCTCTCTTGTCTGTGCATCAACGATGGAGTTTATGTGGCTCATTTGATTAATCTGTACATATACCGAAACACAAATAAATGAGTATAATATAAGTATATTTTTTTGGCGTTTTATGCCTTTATTTGATAGATTAGTAGAAATAGACAGGGAAGGGGGAGGCAGAGAGAGGGGAATGACATGCAGGAAAGGTCTGCCCGATGCGGGACGTGAACCGGGGACGCCTGGCAGCACCATTCATCCTATTAACCATTTTTGTACCATTGCAATGAGCCTGGAAACATTATTTTAAGGCCAAAAAACTCTGCAATGTTGCTTTAAATTTATAATTTTATTCTTAGATTTCTGATTTAATCCCTGTATTATTAGCCTATAACTTTCTCCCTTTTTATTTCACCAGTTTGGATATATTCTGTCATATTTAGGAGACTGGACTGTAGTAGCTCCTTGAACAAATATTCTAAAGAGCTTTTGTTGAGCTGAGTTTACTTCAGTAAAAACTGTCTCGTGTGGAGTTCCCCAAGGGTCTATCTGAGGTCCCTGATTACTCACTATTTATACACTGTCCTTGGGGAATAACATCGGACAGATTTAACTTCACTGTTTTGCCACTGACACACTGGTTTAAAGCCTACTAAAGCCATGTTATGTCGATGTATCATGCATTATGCTGTGCCTCCCTCATAACACAAGCTACTGTAAATGTCAAAACATTTCCTCAAGCTGAAAAACTCAAAACACCCAAATGTCATGTGTAGTAGGATATAAATTATCAACCAACATAAATGAGGAAAAAATCACGTTAAAGAGGTGTTATCATGTTTTACTTAACTGGGGCATTTCACTAAGATGAGAGTGTTGTTTTTACTTGCTGCCCTGGTGAAGGTCATTCAAGCTCCTCCAGGGCCTGATTGTTGTGATGTGCTTGTGGTCTTAGCAGGAGAAATATCAACACACTACAGTTAATTCGGAACACTTCTCCTGGGCTAATTGCACCCTCAGAGAAAAGTGGCCAAATTACTTGGGTCCTCGTCCCTCTTCAGAGAGAGATCGCCAGTCAATTTTAAAGCAGATTTTAAAGTTTTAGAGTCATCTCATTTGTGTGATTTGTTGATGCCACATGAGCCTGATTGCTGCTTGAGAGCTTCTTTTAGAGCCTTTCCTATGATTCCCATGTCCCTCCAGGCCCATCAGCCACGTAGAACCATACCTGAGGATTTCGGGCTTAGTTAGCATCCTCATTAAAATCTCTCTACAAAATATGTATCTGTATTATTTTGATTTATAGTTTAAGTAAATTAGCTACATGCATGCAAGTATCTAGCCAGGAATGCTACAGTAGTGTAAATTTTGGGAATTTCCATTTGTCTAGACTCTGCAAAGCTATTTTTAGTTTTCCCATTTGGGTTTGGGTGTTGCTCATTATTTCAGTTTTATTCTATTTTACTTAACTGCATTAGACTTTGCTTTTTTTCTTTTGGAGTCTCCACTAGTAGCCTAGTTCATGTTTAATTTAGCATAACACAACCGTGTTAGCAGGGAGCCAGGTGACTGACAAGGCTTGAAATGGCCAACTAAAGGTTTTATCTTAACCAAACCAAAACCAATCAAAGTGATTCAGCCAAACATGTGAAATGTGATTTTGTTTCAAATCAAGTCACCATTAGCAAACAGCTAGTACCCAAGCTCTGAGTGCTCTGTTTGTTATTCCTGGTCTTTGTGAAGACATAAAATACTCATACTCGTGTTGATCCTGGTGTGCATTTGCTGTATGGGTTTTACACATGTATGCGGCAAGATGCTTCAATAATGCTCCCCTAAAAATAGGCACCTTGCCATTCTGTGATTCAATCACATTAGTAGGCACAATAGGCTACTCATAAAAAAGCCTCCTGCACTTGTAGCCTACATTCTCAATTCACTCTGCAACTTTGGTGACATTATTGCAATTTAAGAGATTCAATTGCATCATATAGTGCAGTTTAATCTTAGGACATTCACAATGAAAAACTGCAAGGACCTGCCCATGGGAGCGCATCAGCCCATGAGTTACATCAGGAAGTTGTTATCACTTTCATCCACAAATTTTCCACATTTGAAATGACTCCCACACTGAAGATATCTGCACATTAATATGATATCATACTCATAGTGTCACCTACTGAAAACAGAAAGTAACTGACATTGATCAGGGACATAATACGCGACTTGTTAGCTGCGCCAAGTCATCGGCAGCAGCCGAGCTGCGCAACGGGACAATTGCATATTGCAGCTTACAGTTTTCTTTTGTAGGCTACATTTTTTTCCTAGATATTTCACATTCATATGTACTATTTCCTACTTTGAATGTGTATAAATCGTGATTATAATCATGTCTGTTTCATAACACTTGTCTTTTGGTAGGTCTGTATTATTGCAGTCTGATTTTGTGTTGCCTAATTAGATAATTTTGAGTTTATTCAGATCATAGTAATTACACTTAATGATGTTGCTATTACGTCAGCATATGACTGCTGCTATTTCCTGAAAACAAATGAAGAGGAATTAATAGTGTGATAAGGTTTGAGGCATTAGGGCTTTCCAAGGAAGAAGACAGCTATTTAAATTTAGCTTCACCTCTGCTGATAGCCTCCGTCTGAATCATCATCACAGTTGGAAGGTTTAGCTGTGATTTTCCGAGAGGTCGCAGTAAACTGAGAGAAAAATCTGTGAGAAGAGCCAAAAATGGGCCAAGCAATGGGGGAAGGTAATTTTCTAGAACTCCACCAACTGCTGTGTTAACCTGGCAGGCACTCACACATACAGATGGATGTATACAAGGTGGATACATATTTCTGCACACACATGATCTGTGCTGCCATAAATTCTGCTCTGTTTCGTGTGTGTGTGTGTGTGTGTGTGTGTGTATGACTTGTTGCCGTATAATCACATCACAGCACACACAATTAAAACAAGAATTGTGTCCATGTGTATCTGCAGCAGACACTGATTGTCCAGCTCACCGTAGTAGCGGCTCGCCCTCCAGGCCCTGACGGCACAGTGTAGGACTCCGTCCAGCCACAGCAGCAGCCAGCTGATGCAGAAACCCAGCAGCAGCCCCAACATCAAGTCCATCTCCTGCTTGGTCACACTGTCACTCACAAAGTAGTTTTCAGATGAGTCCACCAAGGAATGGTCCCCATCATATGGGATTACATAGTGGACATGATGCCTGGAGGGAGGACAGACAGGGGACAGTGATTAAAGGGTTACATAGACATACAATCTTCTAAAAATAATCTAAGACATAAATAAACATTTCTTTGACATTGTAAGGAAAAACTGACAAATTACAGGACTATAATATAACACACATTCCCTCATTTGGAGTTATAATGAAGATGGAAATTATTGTTCAGTATACCACTCCCAAGTGTTTGGTTCCATTGAGATTGGTACCTGTGAAGACTTAAAATCTTTATTTATTTTATTTACCAATATAACATATACTTAAAATGCACCAGTTAGAATTTTTTGGAAGGTATATGACACAACACTAGAAAAAATTGGCATAAAAACTAATAAATAAAGTAGAGATAGGTGGGCAGGTTGTTGATAATAGCTAAGAATAAGAAGAACATCAACAGAAGAGAACAAACAGGGGGAAAAGAAACGTTAAATGTGTTATGCTACATAAAAAGCTTAATTAATCAATATCAGTGTTTTCTTATATGGATAGACATTACAAATTTTAACACATTTTCCTTGACCCCGAGGACATTATTGGATTTATGTGCATTTATATATTCTGCATCCTCCACTCTTATTAAATGAGGTCTTGAAATTTTGAAATTTTAATCATACTGCACTAATCCGCACTTTGCTGGGAGTTCCCAGACTGCACTTCAGGCTGAGACATTTATGGTCGGTTTGTAATTGTAAAGTAGCAGGAAAAGCTCAGGATCTAAAAATTGAATGAGCAACAACCTCATCAGAGGTGCCTTTCAGCAAGTCACTGACTCCCTGGTCGATTGACCCCTGCAGTATATTCACACCCAGGTCATTTAACTTATAAATTCTTATCTTATCGTCCAATTTGGAATTAAAAACATATTTTGAATCCAAAATGAAAACTACAACACAGTAGCCCTGAGAGCTCAGAAAACAACTTCATTAATATGACAACACATGTAATACACATACAATGCACAAGTGTTTCATGGAGGAGGAAGTTCTGGAAGCGGCTACCTGTTAGTGGTGTTTGAAAATAAGGTGAGTTTGTTTGGTCTATTGTAACATCAATATCACATGATTCAAATATTATTGCTAATACGTGCTGTTAGCTTAGCATTAGTCTGTATGTGAAACTGATGTTTGTTTTCTGAATTTGCAGCACATTTGTGTATTTGCATGTTTGCCCAAATCCCATGGGAGAGGACGGAGGAGCTGTGGTAAAAAAAAAAAGAAGGAAATATACCAATACTACACTCAATTAAAAGAACACCAAAGTTTACATGCTGATGTGTGTATCAGTTAAGCAGCTTGTGCTCTAACAACCATCAGTTTTCCTCCACTGACTTTGCCACTCGGTCCAGCTCTGACTGATCTTTAAAACAGATACATCCAGTCGATATGAAAGTCTCACTATCCTGGTATTACCTGGCCTCCTGAGAGCGGATGAAAGCTTCTGACGAGAACTAACAACACAGGCAGTTGTCTGACAAACTCTGTAAGGGAACGCAGTGGGAGCTGAGAGACTTAACTGCTGGGAGTGAGAACAGATACACTCACGCACTTTGGGATGTTACACTGATAACAAGTTTGGACTGATGCAGGTTTTTTGAAGGGCATTACCAAAAGTTTTAGCACTCCAGCAATTTGGTATCACACTTACCAAAAGTGAAGGACTTGCAGGACACAAATTTAATAAACAAATTGGAGGGGGGGGGGGGGGCAAATGCATGCAGTTGAATCTGAGATATCCTGACGTTTCCTCCTCAGAATTGACCAAACTCCAAAAACAAAACATTAAAAGTGTCTTTCATTGGACACTCAATCTTTCTTTTTAACTCTCTGTATCTGAAAGCTGCTGTCTTCATTCAGCTGGACTCATGTGTGATGCTTCCAAGTTGTAAAACTAAAGCTGAAGTCAAGTGAGAATCACAAGTGGCTGAAGACAAAAGGAGAAATCTCCATCTCCGTGAAATGCATGTTCATCAACAGGAAAGTCCACCCACACAGTTTGATTGACAGACCATATTATGCAGAGACACAACCCACAATTTGTCCTAAATAACATGGAGAAAAGAAACTTTGCAGATTAGCACTTGAAGTATCTTTACTGAAGAAGCGTGGCCTCATGGGGGATCAAACCCTGACTATTAAACCTCACTGACCTGAGCCAGGCGGACACTGAGGTCCATTAAAGCCAAAACATTTCTCACAATAAGCAAAGCAAAGCTATGTGTGAAGATAAAGCAAAACCTTACTCCAGGTTTCCATCCTTCCTCTGGAGGAGTTCCCTATAGGTCCTGATCACCTGCGTCCTACAGGTCTGATGGTATAAGAGTCTTCTATCATCATTGTGCAGCCTCACAAAACAGCACCGCACCAAAAAAGTGCATCCAGCAACTCACACTGCCCAGATCCTAGATCACTTCTCTCCCACGGAGGCTGCAGTTATTGTAGGCCAGGCATTTGGCCCATCAGAGAAGCTACAACTACATCTAAAATCAGAGCGCAGAGGCTGCCAAATAAAATGACACTGGCTGTGTCCTCAAGCCTGATAAGGTGAGTGCTGTGGGCATCACGACGCCTCTGTGGCTCACGGACAGAAGGGCAGGCGAGCTCGAATCATCCATGTATCCCACTTTTTTTTTCGGTGCTGTCTTTGTGAAAACAGACGACTGACTCTCACTCAGGACTGTTTCCAGGTCAGTGAAATACACCGTGGTTACAGTGACCTGAAAACCTGATCACTAAACCTGAGACAAATAATCTCAGGTATCACAGATAAAGAAATCAATGCTTGTGATATCACTTTATTTCCAACATTTTCAAATAAAGCACAGCTCCTTTAGCAGTGGCGGGGAAGATATCAGAATATCACAAAATACACTAATGGTGGAAGAAAAATCAATTCAGCATTAAGTATTGCGATATTTTACTGTGTCGATTGATTTGATTATACAAATTGCAAATATAAATTGAATTTTCTGGCACTAGAATACTTGAGTAGTTTTTTCAATGTCTGTTACGGTCAAAAAGGAAAAACAAAAAGGATTTAAGTGAGATAAGCTTTGTCTCAACAGATAAAATGGATGTTGATAAAGTTTTCCTTTCAGAACATGATGTGCAGTTGCTCAAAGGTAATAATTCACACTGCATCACAATATTACAGAGGATCTGAGAACTTAACACACTGCAGCCTAAGAAAACGCATGCAACACAAATGTGCTACGAAACAACTTTATGAAATTGATATGAGCTACAAAAAACTGACAACACAGCAGAAGTGTTTCCAGCGACACATAAAAGTGATGGACCAAGCTGATGGCTAATGCTAAGCTAACAGTACATAATATGCAATAATATCTGAATCATGTGATATTGATGTTATCATGAACCAAACACCACTAACAGCTTTCTTCACAACTCCTATGTCAAGACACTGCGAACTAAAGAGCCTCAGCCCGGTCCGTCACTTTTTGTGTCCCTATCTATAGAAACACTGTTGTGTTATGAGTTTTTGCAGCATGTGTGCTGTTAAACTGATTAGGCTACTGGTTATTTTCTGAATTTGTTGCGTATTTGTTTCTCTGCATGTGTTTTCTCAGGTTTGTGTTGACCTCTCAGAGGGCCACCATGCAAAACACATGTTGACAAAGTTGTCTTTTGGAAACATAATAGCAAAAAGGTAATAGGCTAATCATATCAATGTTATTCAAAATCGCAACAATATCATATAATTGGGCTGATAGACATTCACTAACATCACTTGATGACGAAGGATATCTACAGCCACAGGTTAACACACAAGACACACATACACAGACACACACAGAGAGTGAGAGAGAGAGAGAGAGAGAGAGAAGTGTTCATGCTGCTAATGAACTGCAAAACAATCCCCTCACTGCAGTGCATATAGCTATAGACTATAGCTGTTGTTGTTTTTTTGTAGTTAATGTGCATCTGTTCAGCTTGCACCAACATGAACAGTGACACCCCCCACTTCCTACACCACTGCTCTGCTCTCTGGCTGTAGCTAGGCTGCCTGTAGGACATGAGCCAATCAGGAGCCAATATCTGAGGACAATATAGGGGTGAATCTATTGGCTCAAATGACTCTTGGTTTAAATCTTGCTCCAACATGTAGGAGTCGTGAATTAAAACGACAGAGGCCCAGTTGTGGGCTGCTCGTCCACGATGCTCACTGCTGACGGAAAACGCATAATGATACAGATGAAATCAGAATTAATATTGTTGCACCCCCTCCCCCACGCCCCCCACCTCACCCACTCCAGCCCTGCTCTCAGTGTGACAGCAGACGGCAGGTAGGTATGTGCTTGGTGAGCAGCCCCGTAGCTCCTCTCAAGCCTTAACCACTTCACTCCAGCGCTGATGATAATTGACCCGGCGGGTTTATTATTAATAAAAGTCCGTGCAGCACGAGCGCCGTGTGAACCGACACACACTTGATGCTCAGATTGTTTGTGAGCGGCCTCCTGCTGCTCACACTTCATTACCTATTTATGGCTCCGACACACACCTTCGCAGGCTGGATGGTGCAAAGCACAAACCCTCGCTGCCGATATACGGGCTGTGCAGGAAAACACTCCGCGATCAGATGCGTTAGAAGCGATAATAAAATGATAGCCTATAGCCTAACCATATATTTTTTAAAAACAAGAACATCCAGTCTGATGCACTCTGTATGAAATGAAAACACGAGCCGCCGTGTGGAGGCTGGGACGCAGCTCATATCACGTTGGCTTTGCGGGGCTTCACCGCCAGAAATCTTCGAGGCCTCTCCAGCAATTATGAACAGACGGGTAGAAAAATGAACACCACACTCATACACTCTCTGTCACACTCATACACAGCGCCGTGTTTATCCCTCGTCTATAGCACGAGCATGATGGCATTTACCTTCCACAGTTGCAGTGACAGACGCGGTCCTCCCCTCTTAGATGCGGTAGGATGTAGTTGTGAAAGCGATCCAGTAGTGCGTTCATATCCATTAAACAGGCTATCGCCTGCAAAGAACCATGCCAGTCAGCTGGGACATGTCAGGCAATGGGCTACAAGGCTACTCCTACACACAGCCAATCATTCTGCTCTACCATGGTTAAGAAAAATAACAACAGGAAGGATGTTAAAGAAGAGGGCAGGAAATAGACCCTCCCGATTCCAAGAGGCAGGACTCTTCCCTAAAAACGGACTTAGATTATTTATTTATGACAGCAGGTAATTATAGGTAGGCTAACCTACTTCCACATGTCACTGATAGGCCTGCTCTCAGCTACTTCCTCTACATTCATGGCACATTTGTTAACCATCTGATTAAAGCGCCTCTTGGCCTCAGTGAGTAGGCTAAATCAGAAACATCATAGGAGGCTGAGGGAGGTGGATGTGTCTTACCATTACAACTGAAGCACCAAGAATCATAAAAATCATGGTGGTTGTGATCATATGCATCAAAACTTCCAAACTGGCCGCCGTCCTGAAGCCCCGCGGTTGTCTTTCCTTTTTTCTTTTTTCTTGTTTTCACCCGCGGCGGTGGAGACGCTCCGGCTGGGCTCTGGGCGCTCTGTCCCGGCAGGAGCCGCTCATGGAGCCGCCGCGCCGCTCCTGGCTCCCCGTCCCTTCAAACTGCCCGGTCTCCCCCCCTCCGTCCCCCTCCTACACACGGCGAGCCGCTCTCTCAGCCCCTCACTGCGCCCTCTCCATCCAAGTATCCCACCCCCTCCCGGTCTGTCGGATGCGGCTGCCGCTCGCTCCGAGGAGGCAGTCCTCTCCTCTCCTAATTACCGATGCAAAAGTGATCCGTTCTTCCACGCGCCGTTCTATCTCTATCCTGGGTTAGAAAACCATGAAGAAAAAACAGAGAGGGGCTCCTTCGGTAGGCAATCCTCTAAGGGCGCCTCGGTATCCCTCCTGCCCTGTGCCAAGTTATTCCACACCGGGGCTGCGCTTTAACAGGCTACCGGCGAATTCCGTCCTCCATCGGTGAAAACGGTCAATTTCTCTCGCTTTCAAAGAGCTGCACCAACTCCTCTCACGGCCATCGCCCCCGTCTTTCTCGGAATAGCCTGCTTGATAACATCGACACCACGTCCAGATAGCTCCAGTCGGGAACTAGACCCACCCTACGCCCCAAGTCCAGTCCGGATCCAGCAACGGCAGCTGCATTAACGCCCGAAGCCAGACACGCATGATCATCCCATCCTGGCTTCCAGCAGCTACACGAGCATCCACTCCCACCTCCAGTACATGTGCGCGTGCGTGTCCTTTGCGCGCGCGCGCGAGGCGGGGGGAGAGAGGGAGAGAGAAAGAGAGAGAGAATGGGGGATGGAGGGGGTGGAGGTGGAGAGAGGGGGGGACTGCAAACTGCCTTTATGGCATTGGCCTATAGGCTCATTATTTATAGTGGAACCTGCAGATGCACTGGAGTGGGCTGCAAGAATGGCACTCTTCATGATGCTTTAACCTCCTTTTTGTCCACAGGCTTAACCCCTTTTACTCCTCTGTGTGTGTATGATGCATGTGCGCACACACATACACAGACACAGGCTTTGTATTTTACATTGCAGCTCTTCAATTTCTGATTCTGCGCAATTTCTCCTGTTTCTGCTTGGGAGCCTCAGATACAAATCATATCAATTCAATATTTTAAAACCTATGATAGAAACCTGTGAGTTGTTTCTTTGAAAACGCAGATACAGGGGTGAAAATCCAGAGACCCTGCAGTGGTGCTGTCTTGTATAATTTCTCCCAAAACCTTGCTATTTGAGAGAGTTCTATTTGAGAGGAGATATTGGTCTGGAAACCTCTCTAAGGGGATCTTAGTTAGAAAAAAAAGTTTTTAAAAAATCCCTCAAGTATTTTCTTAATTATATCCCAAGTAAACAATCACATTCTTAACAGAGAAATGCTTTAAAAATTCAGGTTATCTCAAGGGATGTATAGTTTTAGCACCATGATGAAGCAGCCTCCCTCTAGCTTTTGCATGTTGTACTAAAGACTAAAATTAAACCACCGTACAAAATAATCAATAAACTAGTCTCACTCTGATTAAAAACTACAGGAGGTAAAATGGGAAGGGGGGGTAAACATTTAATCAGAACAATCATAATTATGAGTGCAGCAAGGTTGATTGTGAGTTTACAATGTTTGTCAGCGTGTCTCTGGCTCCAAATATCTGCACAAACAAGCAGGAAAGTGTGAGCTGATAAAGCCCCTTTTGTAGTGACGCTTGAAATAGTAATTAAGTTCACATTTTAAAGGGAATTAGAAAGTGACTTATTTTTCTTTTTGGTGGTATCTGAGCATGCAGGTGGTTAGAGTTGTTTTTCGTTGTTGCTCTGTTGAGATTTGAAGATGTTTGATTTGAAGTCTTTGTTGCATTAGTGTATGAAAGAGTTTGCTAATGTAGTGCACAAAATAGAGAAAATTGCATATTTACATCAACAGTTTGAAACGACCTTCTACCAAAGACATTGTTAAGAAAACACAATGAGTTTGGTCAGTTATCTGGAGTAAGTTGAGTTCATACAGTGTCCATTTAAGTGGTGGTGTGAAATTAATCTGATAAGTAGAAAATCTAAAAATGTAACTGTGGATAGGTATACATTAGGGTACAATTAATTGCAATATAATTTAAATCGAAATATAACTATGCAATATCCAAATCACAGGAGCTGCAGCTGTTTTTTAATAAAGGTTAAAGGTGACAACATTGTTGTGCATTGTCAGTGCCATGTTGTGTTGTTGCCGAGATTTCCTTGACAACAAATCATATTCTCAAGCAAGGCCGTAACCATGGAGTCAACATTGGGGGGGAATATAAATATAAATTCACTAACACATGGGATTTTTTAATCAGCTATACCTATATATTGGGCGGGACATTTTGATGGGACATTTTTTGATTTTGTTTGGTACATGATCCATACTTTTAAGTGAGAATGAAAAGCAAAAATGACCATTACACTAAAATCACAGTATCTGGCCATAATGGTAATGATGCATTGTGCAGCACTAGTATAAATGAACCAAGTCTCCCCCTGTGAGTCGTCTGCTGCATACCAATACCAAATATTATATAATATACCAAAAATTCTGGTATTTGCATTTTGGTTACAGGCAAAAATAAAATACTCTGCTGAATGGGAAGAAGCCAGTTTATCTGTTAGCTGTTATAAAATAAGCAGCACACGCAGTTTGTTAGTTTGAAAAATAAATTGTAGTTATACCATTTACGATGGGAACTTAGAGTCCACATTGAACCAAGATACTGTGTATTACAGGCAAAGAGAATGGTTATAATTCACATTACTATTTTTACGTATATGCATTGTGTTTATGCACCATTAGGAGTAGCATCTCCAATTTTGATGTTTTTATACAATGTCAATAAAGTTTCTATTACATCTATTACTATAGGTTTGTAGGTGATGATGTCCATAGACATAATAGTAAGTCAGTTAAGTCAAAAGCAGCATCAGTCATAAATCCAACACTGCAACATCAGTTGAATAGGAATGTTCTATTTTAGCCTCATGTCTGCCTGTACCATAATGACTTGATAAGCTACCCCCACACCCCTCTCACACACACACACACACACACACACACACACACACACACACACACACACACACACACACACACACACACACACACACACACACACACACACACACACACACACACACACACACACACACACACACACACCTAGAAGCATACTGTACATGTGCAGTATAAATGATATGTTGTCCACGGTTGGGTGATTGCTCTTCTGTTCCACTCAGGTGAGTGACGCTGATTGCTGCACACATGCACACATGCATGGATAACCTTCAGGCCATTACATCTGCTTGCACACAGTGCCATCAGTCACTGTGATATAATAAACCACATACTCACTTACAGCTGCAGATGTGTATTTACATCAGCTTGCTCAGTAAAATGTTTTATTCTTTTTTGCTCTATTCTTACAAAGTAGAACTGTCTTACTGTGCTACTGTTTTTTGATGCAGTTTTGTGTCTTCAGGCTATTGTTTTTTTTGTCTCACTGTGTCTGCTTGGCTTTTCTACATAGCCAACATTCTGTGTATTGCTTCTCAGCCTACTCCTCCCCCACATTTTATTCTTCAACTGTGTGGAGTATCTGAAGAAGTTGTTGGTGAGTAGATTTTCTACAAGCAAGGCGGAGTAGAAATTGGAGCGATTTTCAGATGCAAAGTTTCTTTCAAAATTATAAATCAGCCTCCTTATCCTGAGTCACAGTCTGTAATATAAAATGACTCAGAGTTTTCTGACTTGATGCAAAATGATAAATAGTTCCTAGTTGTCTGAGACCACTTTGGGTTATGATAAAAACTAATGACAGGGCTAAATAAATAAGAAAACAATAAAGATTTTTGAACATGTAGGAAAATTTGCATAACATGAATAAATTGAACCTAATTTGTACATAGAAAGCATTTTGTTTTTTAGGTAAAACATCTTCACATCTGAGTAGTTTGATATTACTATTGACATCTTGGATATGTGTCTTCATACATGCAGAGGATGTGTTAAATAATGTAGATACCTGCTACTTTCAACATTCGTTTGCAATATATTTTACAGCCTTTTGGCCCATTCCCACTTCCGTACGTTTTGACGCAAACGGAGTTACGTAAGCGGAACCTGAGTTGTAAACAAAAACGACAATCATTACATTTCCCTTCTGAGCCAAGAAAATACAAGAAACGAAACAACGACACATCTCATCGAGCGCAGCTTGACAAAGGCAAGTACCAGTTTGTGAACTATGTTTAAGTATTTAGCTGCTCACTGTGTAGTGAAGCTACAGGCGGCGAAAAATGATTTGTTATGTAATATTCAGCCGTTTACGCCAGCTAGCCGCTAGCTGTCGAACTTCACGTTAGCAAAGCTTATGTCGATAATATTGCATTAAATCAATATTATCTAGCAAAAATGTAGTACGATTTACTACGTAGCACTAACATTAGCTAGTTCTTTGTTGGTTAAAGTTAGAAACATCGACTTATTGGTCAACTATGTGACGGAATTAATCGAAGTGTTGTTTAGCTTCAAACATGACGACACGGGAGAATTACGTGAACCCCTCACCGTGACACTATTGCCACGAGTAACAGCACCTCAAAAAATGTGAAAGATACTGACTTTAGGTGTTGGACACGGTTGTCAGTTCGTCATACATTTCATCATACACTATTTCACTTACGGGAACAGACATGATATTCACCTGCTCCCACCACAACACGCTGTGCAGAGCTCCTGTTTGCTGTGAGAACCAAGAACAGATCAGACCGAAACAAACTGCTTCTTCACCCGTCTATATTATTTTATTCTGCCAATATCATGCGCTGATACATACGAAAAAATAGCTCGTAGCCCAGTAGATATGGGGTGGAAACTTAAAAGCTATGCTTCGTCCATCCCCCTTTCAGGCCAGGTGTTGATGTTTTCTGTGTTGTCGCCGTTTTGGTATGTTGATGTGTGAGTTTGTGCTGTGTGGTTGCTGTGGACGGGTGTGAAATGGCATTTCCTCTTCACATTGTCTTGGATTTTATGTTATATCCTTTTTAAACTTTTGATATGTGAAAATAAACAAACAAACACTTAAAAAACAAAATGTATATATCGATAAATGTTGTATAGTCCAAGAGTCTCAGCCTTTAAACGTCACTTTTCCTTATGTATTTTGGTATAATTTTTATAAACACGGTATGTTTATGTCTTGCAAATTCTCACTCAACAGATTGGTTTGCTGGCTCAAATGACAACCATGGGATATTATGATGCCCTAAGTAATCTGCAATACATATCCTGAAAACGTGTCCTCTCTTCCTCCTCTCCTCCCCACCTCTGTTTCTCTATTTTTTTTTTTAACAGGTTCCAGATGTTTGGCTGTGCTTGATGCAAGTGCTGGGTCGTTACTGTGAGAAGACATACTCTGGTGTTGTAGGCCTGCAGAAACGACTGCAGCCGTCATGTCTAGGAAGCAGACCTCGAAACCTGTGCGCAGCAATAAAAAGAGTGAACTGGAACGTAAGAGGGATGAACGGGCTGCACGCCGGGCCATTGTAAAAGACCGCAAGAACAGGCCTCAGGATGGTGATGAAGGGGCAGAGTTTGTCAGTTTCTCCAATCAGCTGCAGGCACTGGGGCTCAAGCTGAGAGAAGTCCCTGGAGATGGGTAGGAGACAGAAAAAGATTGTGGCATCTAGCTGTGCATCGTCTCTCTCTCTTCTGTGTTGTGTGCGAGCACCACTGATACTGTGACACATTTCCCATTTCCTTTCATATAATAAACAAAAAGGCTTAGCTTCAAGCTGGCAACAGCTGTGTCACCATTAGTAGCCAGAGGAAACACAAAGTTCCAGCCTCTGTGTCCATTTCTCCTCCGTACACAGTAACAATGTTAAGTAAACTATATCATTTTTATAGCTGTGTGGCTGCTGCACATTAAAGGAAAACGTTCATCCGTCATGTTTATTACTGGGCCAAAGGTCTAGGAAACTTGTGTTTTGCAGACACCAAAGTTACTCTTATTGTCCAAAACCCAAACTTTTGCATCTTATGTCAACTCTAACATGGGCGCCTGTGAAATGTTAAAATGTCCTGATAGATTTACCTGGGAGAGACCTTAGTCTACTTCTTCATTTGTTTGCAGAAACTGCCTGTTCAGAGCCTTAGGCGACCAGTTAGAGGGTCACTCCCGGGGTCACCTGCGGCTTCGCCAAGAGACTGTCCAGTATATGTCGTCTCATCGACAAGACTTTGAGCCTTTCGTGGAGGACGATGTGCCCTTCGCACAGCACTGTAAGAAAATGACAGACTAAATCAATGATGGGAATAAAAGCCTGTGATCGGATAAGAGGCCTTGACCAGGACCTCATTAGCAGTGAATAAAATCATTAAGTTTCTTTGAATGAGAAGTTCTTTGATATCAATGAGAGACCATTTTGACCAACAACTATGTGCTGACCCCTGGTGGTCAGTCCGTCTGCTTGCAGTGGACAGATTGAACGTGTCAGTGGCTCCCAAATTGGGAACCTCAAAGACAATAAGTACAATATTTAAAAAATGTATTTTGCTGTACAAATAATATTTATATTTTCATACTTCCCTTCATCCTTTGCTTCTGTAGGGCACCATTGCAAGTTACGAAGAAGTTGCGCTGTGTGATCACTGCTTAGGTTTATCTTTGTCAAAACATGTTTTTGTTTCTTTCCGTCCAGTGTCTAACCTCTCTCAGCCTGGTACATTTGCTGGGAACGATGCAATCGTGGCTTTTGCGCGCAGTCAACAGGTGAAGGTGGTCATCCATCAACTGAACACACCACTCTGGGAGGTGGGTGCATGCAAAAGATTTCAAATTACACCATGTAATTTCCTGTGCCGTTAGATATGCTAGCTAACAGCCCACGGCACAACTCAGTTTATATGTTGTGTTTTCATGGTAGATCAATGGTGCCGAGAAGCAGGTGTGCAGAGAGTTGCACATCGCATACCGTTATGGAGATCATTATGACAGCGTGAGGCGGACTGGAGACAACTCTGAGAGTCCAGCTCAGCTCCGCATAGAGGTATACTGTAATACACAAACCCCATACATGAGGTGAAATTATGTTGTAACTTGCAGGTCTGCTTGTTTAGATTTCAAGAGTTTCTCACATTAACACATACTTGTATATGCTTAAGTTTTGTTAGTGTTCCCAAGATGAGACATTCTTTACTGGTCTGTTTCTGATGTTTTTTTTGCCTTTGCTGTTGTCAGAACATGCAGAATTCACGAGGCCAGCAGCGTGAGTTCGGGGACGGTCAGAGGGACAGACAGAAAAATCCTTCCCCCACTGCCTCGGAGGAGGACAATGTGATCCTGAGCTCCATCAAGAATCGAGGAATCCAGGGTCAGCAGTACCACTTGACTCATTAGCTGCAGGAAGATTTAAACAGTGAGGGCAAAAGAGCAAAAACTAGGAATCAACTTAGTTACACTTCCCAAATTTAATTTATAACCATCGAGCTTATCTGCTCAGAAACACTTTCACTTTTAAAAAAACCCAACTTAATAGCCTCTAATTCTGCTCAGTTGCTCATGTGTTTGTGTTTTGTGCCTCAGGTGATGAGGAGAACCTGCTCCAGTTGAGCGCAGCTACCATCAACGCTGAATGGCTCGTTGGTTCTGTTCTGGGTCAGTCCTGCCAGGGCCAGTGCGCCTCGGGATCCTGCTCCGCCTGCAGAGCTGCAGCCACAGACTGCAGCGACCAAAGGCAGTCAGCGGAGGGCAGCAACGTACAAAAGCTCAAGGTAAAGTAGCTGACCGGCTCCTTGTTTGTCACAATCTTATGCCACAGCCTGACGAGACAAACATGTTTGTTTCCTTCATCCCCTAGGTATCTAACAAGCAGAGGAAAGAGCAGCAGAGGCAAGAGAAGAAGAAGCGTCAGGAGGAGAGGCATCGGCAGAAGTTCCTGCAGGGAAAAGGAGGCCAGGACCAGAACCAGAACCTGCCAGATGCTGTTACTTTAGTACCAGCTCTCAACACTCTCAGTATATAGACTGGAGCATGGCCAAAATTACCTACTGCTACTCTAGCTACTGGTGGCTGACGCTGTCCACAAAGTTTTTGCACATAGTCAGATAAGATTCAGTCACAGATGATGACTTTTCCTAAAGAGAACCCTATAGTTTCTTTCCAAACAAACAGTATAACGGTGCCTGCAAACTCGTGTGTGTGAGATGCGTGAAAGTTGTAAAAGACAAAGAGTGAAAGAGCACGGCTGTCAGTATTTTCGTTTTTTATTTTATTTTATTTAGTTCAATCCCTGGTTAGTGTTGGTGTATGTAGAAACTCCTCAGAGCTGCTCTACCTACCACGCTACCTTTTGGCCCCCTGCCTCCCCACCCTCTGTCTCTATGCTGGACATCTGGCTTCCCCACGACAACCATGCAGATAATCTCGTGCAGCTGGGCTTTTTTCATTTGCCACAGATTGAGTTCACGTTTATTCAGATGTTCAGATCGTTTGAGGGTTTTTTTTTTCTCGATCTGATTGAAGATGGAAGTGAAGACAGAGCGGCAGATGAATGATTGTTATGCACACTGTGTAAGGAATGTGGCAATAAAAAAATATTAAGAAATGATAGCTCACTCTGATATTATATATTTCATATTTTCAAGGGTGACATGTTGGCTTTTGTAATTTCTCACAGTGCTGGAGAAAATGATCAGGCACATATTGGCAAAACAGTGAAGCTTAACTGTCTGTATACTAAGGTTTTATCCACCTCATGTCATTATTTACAAGTAGGGCTAACCCAAAAAATTCGAAGCTTTGTTCGTTGCCATGGTAATCGATCATGAAAGTCCGTGATCAATTTTTTTTTTGTCTTGTTCCTTTTTTCCTTTATGACACCTGTTCTCATTGGCAATTGTTACATTAAAATGATTAGGCTACTTGACATCCTGGAAACCTGCCTGATTTTGGAGATATGCAGTGTTTGTTTGCCATTACTTTCATTATTTCCGCTACGATCGCGGCATGTGCAGCCATATTGTGTGGGATCATCGGGGGGAGCTGTTACTGTTATTTCACCTTGGAAACCAACCTGAGTGCGGTTGACGAGCCACATCGTGAGCATGTTCCACACCTGTGCCCGGTCTTATCAGTTAAAGTATAGTTACATATTGGACTAACTGTTATTCATATTACAGATTATCTAGCACGGACTCTGAGTGGTCCGACTGTTCACTGCAGGTGTGTAATTAAACCAACATAGATAAATGATTAAAAGCCTTTACCGCTGGGGATGCTGCCCTGGGGGTGGCCTGACTGAGCTGGGGGAGGGGCCGACACTCATGATGTAGCACACATTAGTTGAAGAATAGTTTGTCTAATCGGTCACTGGACATTTAATTCAACTGGGGGTTAATAAATGACGAAATACACTCACCAGTGCTTAATGGGAAACAAAATCTTCGAAGTGGGTTGAGGTAATGTTATCATCTGTTGCCTGCCTATTTATCGCACTGGGAGTGGGATATGAATAATTTGAACATACTTCACCTTCATTACCTTCATGTTTTAAAGAAATTAACCTGCTGTAAAGTAAAACCAGTGAGGCAACAGATTTCAGATCAGACTAAAAAGAAGCTTTCCCAAGACGGATAACGCTTGTAATTCATGTGTTTACGTGAGCAGGGTCATACAGGTGGTGGTTTGTAGCCTGAGAAATAATCCAATTCATACACTAGGAAATATAAGAAATGTTCATATTTATTAGAACAGCATAAAAAATTGATCAATGGAAGTCGAGGAAAAGCTCACAGACTCAACAAACTATGTACACTTTTGTCCAAACACACTCCTCTGTGGGTAGACAGCCACTAAGACGATACGTACGTGTATAAATGAGACTATTACACTTAGTCTGAATAATGTGTTGCATTTATGAACTAATGGTAAATGTTGACGCTGATTCAACAGCAGGACAAGAAGAATCATAAACCCAGTAAACCAACTCCACAGAGCCAGTTACACAGTAACATCCATAGGTAGCATTAGCCACCATAAGCCGATTTTTAAACCAAAACAAGTGAGGCTGCGCTGAAGCAGCAAAAACCATACTTGCATTGAATAAAGCAAAGGTGTATGGCTGCTGTTTTCACATAATGTGTGTTTGTGTGTCTCATAAGGCCTACGACTGTTCCTGAGAAGCTGACTAGTTTTTAAATCACCACTACGATAGTGTATGAACACTTTGCAGGTGTGTAGTTGAGATTAAACTAAAGACCAAGTTCAAAGAGGGGCATGTTGTCACTAGATGGTCTCTATCCGTCTATGCATTTAACTTCCCAGTAGCTTGTGATAATTTTCCATTCTCTTGCAATCTGTACATAGTCTCTCTTTAAACACGTACAATCCTTAGAAAAAAAAGCTGCTTCATACCATATTTGTATTCCACTGTGTTGTACAGCAGAATACGACGTGTCAGGTCTGGTAGAGTGTGTGTGTTGTCATCACTGAGGTTTCTGGGCAGCTCCATCTGAATGTCACTGTGTTGGATGATGCCATTTCAGATTAAATCCTCCCCATGGAAACGTGTCCATCCTGTGGACCTTTAGTCCAGTGAGTCTTACAACACCTTATCGAAGCTGCTGCTGATGATCTAGAAGTCCTGTCGGATATTCTCCTTGTTCTCGTCTCCCTGCTGCTGCCTGAGCTGAGCAACTTCGTTCTCCAGCTGGACGATGGCCCGCTCAATCTCGTAGTTCTTGCTCACCAGAGACACCCAGCTGTCGAGAGACAGATACCGTTGTTAAGACAGAGGGAAACCTAACCCGTGTTTGCAACATGTAGCTCTTAGAGCAACTTACTTTGACTCCAGCTCTCGCAGCTTGGCTCCTCCTGCCAGCTGATCGTTCTTACGCTGCCAGTTTATATCCTGGATTTGTTTCCTATGAAATAACAACTTTAAGTGATACTGCAAAACGTGGAAAAATGTTTGATGACGTGAAAAAAAGAATCAATGATGATCGTTCACCTGAATTTCTGCAGTTCCTTTTGTGCCAACTCAATCATCATGGCCAAGTTACTGCAGGAGGAAAACAAAACAGCATGTTGTCATTTTTGGACTTGGTTTGTCACCCGGTTGCTCTTTGTGAGAAAAGGCTGCTTTTACATACTCATTGTAGACTTTCCAGGCATTGGTTCCATACTGTGACATGAGCTCCAGGTTCTCAATGCGGACCGCCTGGTGCTCCAGCTGAGCCATCGAGTTGTTGACACACTCCTGCCATGCTGTGATGTCGTTCTTCTGCCCTGCTGATGGCGCCGGCAGCTCATATCTCCACAGGGAGGAAGAGGTGAAATGATCAACATTTAGAGCCACAGAGCAAAAAGACAATAAGGCAATATGGCTCAGCGCCTGCAACAGTCAGAGCTTAGTCAAGGTGGTGGTGACCTCATTTTAGTAATGCCTTAAAGACCCCCTCCCATGAAAATGTTCCTGTGGCATTTTTCTTATGTTAGAGGACATATCAGCAGAAAAGGAAGTGCAAAATTGCATTTCTGTGTTTTTCTGCCTTCAAATTGCTGTGAACCAATTGCAGACGCAAACTGGCAGTTTGAATTTGGTCCTAACATTAAGTTGGACACAACAATGTACTAATTAGATTCTGGTGGTCAAAGTTGAGAGTAACACGGGATAGTTCAACATTTTGGCAAACACTATGAGATAATAACGAGACGTTACGAGACAGAGTTGTTTTCGAGGTAGATGCGGAGACTGCTTGCTGAAAGAACTGCCCCCGACTGGGTACGCGCATCAGTGGTTTTGCATGAATTTACCTTGAAAACAACTCTGTCTCGTAACATGATTATCTCATAGTGTGGTGAATGTGCAGGTCACAACCTGTCCACGAGAGTGTTTTGGAGTTGTTGGATTGCGTATTTTATGAGTTTGACGAGGGAAGCCAAGAAATCCCATTAGCCTCTGTAGCGTAGCTCTGAGCAGCTCGCGGCTCTGCTCCACTGTTTTAAAAATAGCTTGCACCGACAAATAAAAGTAATGGACATACTGCTATGATTAGGATTATGCGAATAGGCCAATTTGCCAAAAAGTTGAACAATCCCTTTAATGTTCTTGTGACTACAATACACAAGGAGGAAATGTCATCACTTCTGTCACACTGTGGTCTCACAAATCACATTTCTTGGCCACAATTTGACTTGACATCTCTAAAAGCTAAAATGAAAGGCAAACAGGATAAGTGAAACTGTCTTTACCTCTTCATGCTCAGAAGATCCATGGGCTGCCGAGCTGCAAGCCGTTCAAATTCATTCCTCATGATTTCTGTCTGAAGGGGCAAAAGGAAATAAGAAATGTTATGTTATTTCTGTCACACTGATCGACGCCACGGAGAAGGTTGCAGACATGGCAGGAGTTTATCACCTCAAAAGCAGAGAAGTCTGGTGTGGGCAGGTAGCTCAGATAGTTCTTGGTTGGTCTGTATCTCCTGGTCTCCTCCTCAACCAACGCTGCAGCCTGAAAGCCCAAAAAATAACTGATATTTACTTTATACATTTGGTACTGAACTTCCACACATCCACTGGTAAAGGCGAAAATCAACCTAAATTGGCAGGACTGATAATCAAGCTAAATATGGGTATTTAACTACAAATGGACATTTACAATTTTCTCCACAATCATACCATTTGGGATGGTGGAAAAGAAGCAGGTACAACATTCAAACAAAAAATGAACAATATAGTCACAGAGACCTAATATAGACTGCACTGATCTGACTGTGAGATCCAGGCAAGCGTCTTCAGCCTCAGTACACAATCCGACTAAGCCCACTGCTACAAGTTAACGTGAAAAACTACCAGTCCAATATATATGTAATGAAAACAAAAATAATACATATGTATGATTCCGGATATACTGTTAAAACAAACTTGGAGCAAGTTAGAAGTACTTTGATCTCCCAACATGACTGCAGCATGGTTAGCCACGGTAGCTAACCATGCTGCAGTCAGCGTACAAAGCAAGCTGTCTGCTGCTCACTCACCGCCTCTCTCACGCCTGCTGCATCGTAACCTTGGTCAAAATACGGCAAAGCATCAACAAACACTTCACCAGCCACTGAAGCCGTTCCGGCCATGTTTACTCAGTCTGTACTGTACTGGTTTTATTTCCCTCTCAGTCGAAGCTCTTCTCCAGGAAGCTAACCAGCTACCGGCAACATTTCCGGTCTAGGTCTTCAAAATAAAAGCGGTAAACGAGTTTCTGATTGCGACATCTAGTGGAGCGGAGGAGAAGTCCTGATGCATTAAATCAAACAGTAAAGTAAAACAACAACAAAAACAGATGATTTTTTTTATGAGGTCATTGAGGTCCATCTACACAAACGATCCACACAGATCTTTGATTTATCAAAAAAAAAAAAAGATCCTACAGTGCATGAAAACGTTTGACTGTAATATCTATATTTCAAAGGGACTTTTAAATCGAACGCAACTGGACTTGGTTATTTGTCTGGGAAGACGTTTCACCTCTCATCCAAGAGGCTTCATCAGTTCATGCACGCATCTGACCAGGCTGGGACTGGTCCAACTTTCTGGTGTGGAGACCCATGTATTTAACCTCTTGTGTGGGCGTAAATACATGGGTCTCCACACCAGAAAGTTGGACCAGAGCATGAACTGATGAAGCCTCTTGGATGAGAGGTGAAACATCTTCCCAGACAAATAACCAAGTCCAGTTGCGTTCGATTTAAAAGTCCCTTTGAAATACTATGACCTGGACAAATGAGAATATGCACAGGCTTACTGTAATATCTATACAATATTTTGGAGTCGTGGTTGATGAGGTTTGGCAAATATCCGAATTTTATCTCAAAATCTAACTTTTTGAGAACGTTTTGAATTCTGCTCTCATGAGAACAACTGGAGTCAATGTAAGAGCTGGCATTTTTAAACATCAGATGTTCTCTTTTTGAGAAGCCACTAAAGGTCTCACTTCCAGACGCTAGGGTTGTGTATGAAAGATGATTTGTAATTTGTAATTTATTTATTTAAAAGTCAGGACAGTGCACATTAATAAAAACATGCACCGCAGTACCTGTAAATTCCTCTACAGCTTCTTTTATCACAAAGTGATTATCACGTCATTTCATATTTTAAGATGTCCCACTTTATTGCATTGAAACTCCCCACATTTTGCCAAGCAGGTCACATGATTCATGATACATGATGTCCATGAGGTCTTGCATATCTCAACGCACCACTGAGCTACAGTGTGAGAGGGGACACGTCCAATATTCACTCCTGCCTTCAAGCTCTTCCCCCACAACAACAGCTTCCATTATGCTAATTCACGATTGGTGCTCTGATTGGCTGGATTGTTTTTCTCAGTCAGCATGGGGCTCTTAAATGTGAAACCTTTTTATTCCTCTTCTGTTTCACAGCTGTCATACTGGACTAAAGCATCTGCTCAAACCTCAGTAAAAAGGCATGTTATACTTGATTTTGATTTAAAATTACAATACCTAATCAAATTGTAATTAAATAGCAGGTGATGCAATTACTGGCAGAAATTAAGCTCAGATACAGACCAGCTGTGGTGATTTCAGACCCCGATATGACAATATTGTAGTATTCTACACAATTTGCTTAATTGGCATGGAAATACTGTAGTGTTTAAGAAAGTTATATACACTTCACTTCAAGTTATATACACTTCACAATATGCAGAGGCTGGAGGATGAGCAGGGGGAGGGAGGAGGGAGCTTCTATTTTCCAACCTCACTGTCGCCATCACACCTTTGATATTAATAATGACTGCAGCAGTGAGTATTGAGCAGGATCATTTCCATTCAGACAATGTTGAGGATGGTTTTCTGGATTTCAATCTGCTGAGACAAATGGCTACAGGGTCTGTCCTTACACACCTCCCACTTTCTTTTTTTTAAAAGTATACTTTTTGGCTTTTCATGCCTTTATTCAACAGGACAGTTAAGAGTGTGACAGGAAATGGGAGGCAGAGGGGGGAATGAGGCAGGATAGAGCCGTTCGATGCGGGATTCGAACTGGAGCCGCCTGCAGGGAGGACTATAGCCTCAACGGATGCTCTACCAACTGAGCTAAACACCGCCCCCACACCTCCCACTTTCTATTGAGATCGATCATCTTTGAGCCGGCAAGCCTCCCACTGCTTCTCCGTCTGATCCTGGGTCAGCAGCCATTGAATGGACTAATGGGATTTCAGTGTCGCTGCTTTTTCAGAAACTGATGCAGATGGAGTTAGCTCCTCTTTGGTCTCAGAGTTAGCTTTCTGCTCTCCAGTCCAATTGTTCGACAGAGATTTCATTTGCTTGACCTCTTGGCTCTTCACCTCAGGCAGACCTCAGATCAGGCTCCTTGGACTTTGTGCAAACAGCTCCACCTTCTCTGCTGCTCCTTTCATTTCATCACTTGATGCGAATCTGAGACTTGTGATTGGCTTCTCCTCCTCCATTGTCATCACCTTCCTCCACGGAGACATTTCTTTCTTTACTTGCTACTGTTTTTGTTTCTTCAAGGCTGTTGGCTTAGAAGCTCACTGCCAACAGTGTGAACGTGTGTGTGTGTGTGTGTGTGTGTGTGTGTGTGTGTGTGTGTGTGTGTGTGTGAATGGTCCATTTCCCTGTCAGTTGAGACAGTTTGGTGATTTTCTTGTTGTACAGACAACAACTGTTTGCTTCTGTGCCTCCTGAAAAACCTCTGCAGCTATTTGATTTATAAAACCTTTGTGAGGCTAATTAGTCCAACTCAAATCCATCCAGCTGTGACACAAACAAAGCTGCGCCTCTTGGTATAAGAGCTAAAACCTGAGACAAAGGGATTTTCACCTGATGGATGTGACAGGTATTGTCAGTGTTACTTTTGGTAACTGTTGGTGATGTTCACACAAGCCTGGATAGGTGTCAGTCATCTTAATGAGCTGCTGAGGTAGTTGTTAAGGTAAGCATCATCTGTGAAGCCTCAACAGGTGTTAAAGCAGCAGCACGAAAATCAACTTTAAAAAAAAAGGAAAGCACAGTCAAGAGAGAGACAGGAAATGGGGAGGAAGTGGGGGGATGGGGGGTGGCATATGACATGATGCAGGAAAGGGGCGTTCGATGCAGGATTCAAACCAGTGCCACCTGCAGTGAGGACAGCCTCAACACATGGGCCGGCTGCTCTACTGAACTAAACACCGCCCTGATCTCACAAACTTTAAAAATATATATTTTTTCTCCCCTTCATTTATTGTTGCATTGACTTTACTGCCCAATAACCATTAGTCTCCTCATTATATCAACTCTGCACCCATTGAAAACTACACTGACCATCTAATCTTTAAAAAGCAAATGAAGCGATTGAGTTGCAAGCACAGAAATATATAATGAATCATATCAGCATTAGTAAACTGTAAATTCTGGCCCAAAATACATGTAAGTCTGACCCATATACCTGCACATCTGGGCTGATTCCAGCTGTTTTCTATCCTCCAGTGTTGGCTGACAGCCAGGGAGTTTCTTTGTGTGCCTGCCAGAACGCGTCCAGATGAGGAAGCAGCATCTGACAGCTCTGCTGTAAGTGGGCCAGACGCAGGTCAAGGAACTGGGGAAGTATCGATTGAAGACACATTTACAAAGCACAATAGTGTTCATTAAATGATGCAAAAATTGTGTTCATGTATTCATTTAACCTTGCTGTTTATATGTCCTGCCTCGCAGAAAAGATGTGTGAGAAGTCTCTAGTTTTAATTTGCTAAGGCCTTGAAGATAGTGGAGGTAGGTCTAGCAGAGCTCTAGCTCTGAGAGGCCAAGTTTCTGAAACATCTTCCTTGCACTGTAAGAGAGAACCTGACCGTTGCTAGGCAATATGACGTGTCTTATGAGTAGCTACTCTGCATTGTGCTTAAATACTGATGTATTTCTCTGTTCAGGGAGCTCCTCTCCCATGACTCTATTGAGGGAGATTCTGTGCACTGCTTGAAAAAAGAGGCATTGACTTCAAGATCCTGACCATGGTGGCTCTTTTTCACCCACAGCTCCTTCATGCAGTCTTTTTCCTAGGGAGTAGCAGCCAAGGCTATAGTTCAGACATCCGTACAAATTTTGGATAAAATTGGTTCAATTTTTCAATAATGAATTACAGTATATAACATTCACACTTCTGCACCTGTTATAGTGGGTGGGATGTATTAGGCAGCAAGTGAACATTTTGTCCTCAAAGTTGATGTGTTAGAAGCAGGAAGTATGGGCAACTGTAAGGATTTGAGTTTGACAAGGGTCAACTTGTGATGGCCAGATGACTGGGTCATCAGCCCAAACCCTGGCATCCTTCAAATCACTGTTGAAAGGACACCTGTTCTCTCAGGCCTTCGCCTGCTAATTTTGTTGTCCTGTCTTGTCATCGTTAAGCGTCCTTTTTCTTTTCTGTCTGTGTTTGTGTGTTATTGTTAAGCGTCCTTGGGTATCTTGAAAGGCGCTATATAAATCGAAACTATTATTATTATTATTATTATCAGCATCTCTGCAGCTACCTGGGGAGTGAAAGCTGCAGCATTTGTTTTCCCATCCAACAGACAAGCTGCTGCTGAATTTGCTGAAAAAGTTAATGCTGGTTCTAATGAAAAGGTGTCAGAATACAAAGTGTCTATCTATCTATCTATCTATCTATCTATCTATCTATCTATCTATCTATCTATCTATCTATCTATCTATCTATCTATCTATCTATCTATCTATCTATCTATCTATCTATCTATCTATCTATACTGTACATACATACAAACATACAATAAACAGACAATAGAAGGGGGTATTGGTATTAGGCTATATATTATTATAGGTATTATTAAATCATATAGTTGTTTGTAATCATTTAATATTCCAAATTTTTTAAATAGCTTTTCTGTCTTTCATATTTTGCACCTGCATATAATATCTGATTTCTATTTTAAACTGATAAAAACATTTTTTTTTGCATTTATCAATGTAATATTTTCATTGTAAAATAAAAAGATTAAAAAAAAAAACAATTAAGTTTTTTTTTCCATCATAAATGAGAATTATATCTTTTTTAAAAGTTGTAAAGGAGTAAAGAAGTAAAGGTCAGTTTAGTTTACAGCACGAGGAACTTGTCTTGGTGCAATCTTTATGCCTGTCAAAAAATTAAAACATGTCAAGATGACAGATATTTCCTCCTCCTGTTCACAAAAAGTATCTATCTATCTATCTATCTATCTATCTATCTATCTATCTATCTATCTATCTATCTATCTATCTATCTATCTATCTATCTATCTATCTATCTATCTATCTATCTATCTATCTATCTAGTCGCGTCTTTCCTTACGTCATTGCGTAATACTACGTAGTCGTGGTTCGAGAAGTTACGCAGTACGTGCAGTGGTTCAAAGAGGAAGGAAGATGGCGGACAACAAAGACGAGGATGATATGAAACCGTCTACCAATCCAGACCCAGTGCCTTCAGCACAAGATAACGAACAACCGGAGACCAAGGTGGAGAATACTTTAGCAGTCGTAGAAGCGCCTGCGAAGGGCGGCGAAGAAACAGACTCCCATGAGAACACTAACGAGGCACCTACACCCACCAGCGACGGTGTGGACGGCAGCAGCGGCGGAGCGGCCACCGTGGGAGGGGAAGCCAACGGTAGCGCTAGCAACGCCGTCAGCCCGGCGGCGACTAGCAGCTCCAATGCAGAGCCACAGGCAGCCGAAACCCTGACCGCCGGAGATGCTCCGGTCGGCGGACTCACTACTGAAATGTCCCCCCCTCCTTCGGCTCCAGCGGCCACGCCGGTACCCACTCCCATTAATTTGCTGGATACGTGCGCAGTGTGTAAACAAAGTCTTCAGAGCCGAGACTGTGAACCAAAACTTCTGCCTTGTCTACATTCCTTTTGCCTGAAATGTATCCCACAACCGGACAGACAAATAAGCGTACAGGTGGCCGGACCACACGGGCAGGCTGACACACACATAGGTGAGTTGTTGTTTTTTTGAAGAGTGACGTTAAACAGCGAGATCCACCTGTGAACAAGAGCTCTGTGATGTTCCTCGTGAGGAATTGCTGTGTTTAGACGAGAGCTCAGCCTCACGCTTAATTGAAGGGTTTCTGTGAGATAACGTCGGTCTAATTAACAGCTCGGGAGTTCACCTGAGTCTCTGCACCTTGAGACACTGATGTTTACTTGATGCCAAGGGCGCTGCATTTCTGCTTACATTGCACGGGTGGAAATAGCTGGTCCGTTGTGGTAACCTATCATCGGTCCAGCTGTTTATCGGATAACGGATAGCGGGTAACATGCACCATTGTGACCATCTGAGTTTTGACTGGTGAAAAGACAGTTGGGGAATCTCATGCCAAGTCAATGATGCTGCAACCGATGTCACGTAGAGTAAAAGCGATGGCCAAGACTGAAGCTGAATTATTTTGACATATATCCAGGGACTTCTGACATAACTTTGTCTCCCATGGCTTCGATCAGCACTAGACATGTATTCATAACTCATTGCATTTTATTTGTAATGACACATAACAAATCAGTTGATTGTCAGTTAGATGGCATGAACATGAATGGACAGTGGTGATGGACACTGTGCACCAGTCAAACTGATGGTGCACCACTACATATTCTGGTGCAGCCACTAACAGTGGATAGGGAGGAGAGACTGATGGTATAAAATTATTATCAGTAATTACATAAATTCCAAAAGTTTTCGTTCCTTTAAATCCTAATTTAATGTTTACATATTGACTGCATGATATAAATCAAGTACAGGCTGTAAAATTAATTCAAAAGTAAGTGAATTTGCTGTAGTGCAATATCCAAATAGCAGAAACTGCATTTTTTTGTTTTGCTGAGGTCCAAAGAGTTCCAACTTTGCCGTGCATTTTTAGTAGGATGAATGATGTGTTGCTACTCAGATGCATAATTGCTAGATTATATTTTTTGCATGTCATAGAGCCCTAAAAATGTGTTATCTAGCCTAAATGGCACATATCAAAAACAGCTGTGAGATATTGATTTACCCCTGAAATCATGATATCTGTTTATCAAAGATATTTTCTTTTAAGGAAGCAGGAGCTTTGAAATTCAAACTAAAAGTCATAACTATTGAGTATGGAAGTCACAATTATAAGTTAAGATCTACTGTTGTTTTTCTTTGATGAATGAAAGTCTGAATATATTCCAACACAGTGTAAGCAGATACACAAACTTGTGTTTTGCTACTTCACTGCCTTTAAAAGATGCACACATTGCACCATCTGTCAAGTAGCCTACACCCTGTAGCGCGAAGACAGTTTTACAGGAAGGCTTGATTGTCAGATACCTGGCAAAAGCTCTTCTGATGATGTACTGGCAGGTGTTTTGACTCATTTCATGCATGCGAAAAACTCCACAAGAATAAATTTACTGCAGTGCCAGAAAATGTAACCAGAACATCGTTGGGAAAAGTGATCTGAGTTCTGGCAGCCTACACAAGATGAGTGTCAATGAGATATTTCAGGTTCAACGACAGGACTTTAACAAGTGTCCGGGGGTTAAATGTCATGTTACACTTTGTTTACCTGCATACATTACCTGCCACAAAGTTTGACATAATTTTATTAGTCTTGTTTCAGTGGAGAGTTTTAATATCACATGGTCTGAAGGCCCAGGAATTGCATTAGTACTGGTCTTAGGAGTGATTCACTATCACATGGTCTGAATTGTATTTGCAGAGCTGCCCGTCATAACAAAGGATTGATTCTGGTGGTAAAACTGTAATATAGTCTGTTTTTGTGGGATTTCTCTACTTCCATTAGGAAGACGATGTGGTTAACATGATCTGACAGCAGGGGAAACCTTGCATCAGGTCTGTCAACACCATGTTCCTCAGTTGGTGTCAGTGCTTCCATCTCAGAAGATTATTCATTCACCACAACACTTGAAGCCCACAAAGAGTTGATTAGTAACAAGATTTGTGGCATTGATTCACATAAAGGATTAGAATTTATATTATCTACGCCCGATATCACAACTCTTAGCCAGGCTACTGATTGATAGTTTTAAACCCTGGTTAAAGGAACGTTGTCTAATCATAAGCTAAGATTTTAAATCATAGACAGTTAAAGTGCATATTTATCTCAAACAACGAACAAACGCTAAAGCCAGGTGAGTACACTGAGTTGATGAACATCACATCATGAAATAACTTAGTTCTTTCTTGGACTGACAGATTAATTCATGAATTCATCCTCACTTTCTGTGTCTCATTTGTAAAGCACCTGCAACAGCTTCTCATGTGTTGATGTTTAACTTCTCATGATATAGGACAAGGCTGTAGAAGCACCGTCAGGTGTGGAAGAAGGTATTTGGTTGGATCTTGATGATCACGAGCCTTTTTTTTATCCATCATATTACTTATTAGTTTATTTTTTATAAAATGTGATGTGAGCAAAAAGATACCAATTATCTTATTAAGGCATGATGGAATGATCTACCGGAGGACATTAGGTCAGCTTCTTTAAATCACTCCTTAAAACTTGTGTTTATTGGAAAGCGTTTCCTGATTTTGTTTGATTTTATTTACTAGTTCTGGTTGTTATTTTGTTGTACAGCACCTTGTAACATTTGTTTTGAAAGGTGCTATATAAATAAAGTTAAATATTATTTATTTATTTATTAATTATATCTTCTGCTCTACCAAAATTGCCATTTCATTGTGTTATCTAAATATAGTTAGGGAGTTTTATTGAGTCCAAATATCCAAATCTAGTTTGTCGTTTTCATAATGTAATTAAGTTAAAATGGACACTAACAACAAACAGGGTTGAGTCAAAATAATATCTGACACTTCTCCAAGATAAGCAATGTCCCCTGAGATTATTCTTTTCCTGTATGTCAGCAACATGTGATCACAGCTTGGTCTTTGTCCAGCTTGTCCAGGTTTGGTTGATTGGCACTTGCGCAACAATGACTAGGTTAATATTTGGTGAAACTACAGCCTGGTTGGAAAGAGGGAATCGCATCCCTAAACATGGTTAAAATGCTGTTTTTAATTGTGTGTTTATGTGTGTGCATGGGTGTTTTCAAAGGGGAAGGGGGTTCAAAGTGACAGCTGTGTGTGTGTTGTGTTGTGTTGTGTTGTGTGGGTTCCTCAACACAATCCCAGTCCAGCTGCTTTCACAGCCAATCACTTGGGATCCATGCAGCTGGAGCTTATGCAAACCGGCTGTGTGCTGCTCAAGTCAGTGCAGACCGGCTCAAACTGGCTCAAACCGGTTTCTTACCTCAGCTGGCTGATGGGGGAGAGGTAGTGGGGGGGCATATATATGGGTTTATGAGTTACAGGAGGAGCAACATATTATGCCGAATTAAACATTTATGTGAAGTTTAATCATGTGCCTCATATTAGAGTTTAGAAAATAAGTGGTAAACTTAATGCGCTCATTAAATTATTTGCTGGGCTGTATGGCCGTAATTCAACTAATTCCATTAACAAATCTAGCTGAAGTGATTGAGTGAAACGATCCTTGTGTTTCGGCCATGTGATTTAATTCTTAATAAAAATATGCGGGAGATGGCGAGATTGCATCTTCTGCAGACATTCGCTAAATCAATAAGCCCCTACGAATCGGCAGCGGGGGTCTCATGGTGCTTAGCGTTTTTAATAACAACAGGAATTTACCTAAAGGGAATTATGGAAATGATCCCAAAGTCTTTCTGAAGGGCTTTTATTAATCCTATCCTGTTTGAAGCAGGGCAGTGAGGGGAACCTCAGGTATTAGTCAACACATCGACTTGTTGTTGATGGCAATGCCTTGTTAGGCTTTGTAACCAATGACATCACTAAACATTGAATTTGTAGCCTATGTGTTTGACCTTTGCACCTCATCTGACTCGTGTCCCCTCTCGTGTGGTCTCTGTTTTTTCCAGTCAATGTTATGCGCTGCTCGGTGTGCCACCAAGACTACAAACAGAGCGACATAGTTGACAACTACTTTGTCAAAGATACCACAGAGGCCACCAACACATCTGATGAAAAGTCTGCACAGGTAAGTCGAAAATGGTTGACCTGGATGGGTTTTGGCATAGGTTTGGATTGCAATGTTTGACTTGGTGATAAAGTGAAGACAAGGTCATGTCTTATTTGTTCATGATTCAGGGCAGTGTTATCAACATAGGCACCACATCTGTTTGATTCAGAACAAATAAAACACCTACTAGAACTAGATCATACACTCAGTATTAGTATTAGTAAACCGAATACAGGTTGACATGGTGTCACATTCAGTGGGTGATGACACATTTAGTGTTTAAAGGGCAACTATTGGTTTTTTTCAACCTGGGCCCTGTTTTCATATGTTTTTCTGTATATGTGAGTGATGGATAATACTTTAATTGAGGTCGCTGCAGTATTGAGCCAGGCAGGCAGCCGGGCAGGCAGCCTGCAGCCCAGCTGACGCTCTTCCATGGGGCAAGTGGCTCCCGTCAAAGTTCGCTGTATAAACAGACATTTTTTTCACACTGACAGGCTCAGATAGTTACAGTGAGTGTCCGACAACATACTAGAAAGGAGAAATGAACGTATGTCTCTACCTTTAGCACGTCTCTTCTTCTTACTGGCAGTAGTCATCCCTGTTCAAAGCGGTCACAGCAGACCCTGTGGTCGGCACGGCGACGGCGCAGTGCATCCACAGGAGTGTTAGCATCCATGTTAGCCATAACTTGTGAAAGCTCTGTGAAACCTGCGTGAAGAGTAGCCCAACATGTTGCTGTTACAGTTTGTAAATTCTCCGGTCGTCTCTCTTCACCTCAGTCAGGTAACAGTGACCCCACCAGCGCTTTTCCGCGAGTTATCGCAAGATTTCTAGCGTGGTGAGATTTGGACACAGATCACAGCAAACAGCGACCTCCAGCTAAAGGTCGAGACTATAATGTTCATTTCTCCTTTCTAGTATGTACTCATTGTAACTATCTGAGCCTGTCAGTGTGAAAAAAATGCCATTGTAAGCTGGGCTGAGCCTGTCAGTGTGAAAAAAGTATACTTTAAAAGTATTAAAGTATCATTCAGGCACATGTTGATGTACTCTCTATACTATTTAATAGTTGTTGCCAAGTCGTCTTTGGTACAAGAAAAAGCTCACAGCCATCTTTGTATTATAACTTTTTTTTATAAAGAGAGAGTGGTTGTTCAGTTTGTTTTGTCTATGTTTATAATAATAATAACAATAACAGCACGATTCCTCTGCAAACGGCCACCTGCAGCCATATATTATTCTGTTGGGGAAACTGCTTGGTGGCCATGATAAATGTCAGAGGGGTGTTGTGAATGATGAAAGGCAGGCGGGAGAAAGCAAAGCAGCCCAGTTGATTATTAACGTAGCAACACTGGTTCAGGTAAAATGTCAGAGTTAGTTCATTAAATCATTTGACTCCATTTTTCAGTTCACATCCAGTGTTGATTCATGGTGTTTTCATTACATCCACTCTTTGTTACTTCTGCCCTTGAGGCCACTTCTGTGAAATGATAAATGGGAAAGTTACGTTGTGAATGATGAATATGAGACAGGAAAAATAATGAAACACGGCTCTGTTTTCTGACTGTTTTAATTAAATCAGCTTTTAATTAATCAAATCAGGTGATAATTTATCATTCCATTTTTCATTTCACACCCATTTTTCTTCTCCATTTTTCAATTTGCCTGCATTTCCATCTCCTCCATTTTAATCACTTATTTTTTGTTTCTTCCACTCATGCTGGATGGTGTGAAATTGTAAATGCGCATTCACACTGCAGAGTGGAAGAAAGAAACCAATTTTTGTTTAGATTTTGCTGGCTTTTCTCTAGTAGCACCATTAAAACACTTTGCACTTGGTCCTATTGCTCAGACCCAAGTCAGTGGAACATGGAAAACCCAGAGCCACTGTCACCCATTACTCTGTCCAAACAAGTCTTAATCATTCAAAAGGTGCAAGTGCTTCAACTGTAGCTATCAGCAGTGTGGCATGACAGCATTTACTGTTTAACATGTTTTTCAGGCTGGAATTGTTGTTATTGTCCCACTGGGCTACAAAATACTCAATATGTCAACAAAATACTCAATATGAAGTCAATATCTCCTTGACGGTCATAGCGCACATCTGTAGGAGCTGTATCATTCTTAGGTACTTGTTTGTGCTATCGTATCTGCTCAAGGTGTGCACAAGCTGTGAGGACAATGCAGGAACTATAGGCTTTTGCGTGGAGTGCGGAGAATGGCTGTGCAAGACCTGCGTGGAAGCCCACCAGAGGGTCAAAATCACCAAGGACCACAAGATTCACACAAAGGAGGACGCCGACGCCGCCTCGGGTAAGATGGGTAACCCTCAGGGTGGAAGACCGAACAGTATGAACTAAAGCCCCCAAAAAACTTGCAAAAGCCTGAACAGGACGTAACTGTAGTCAATGCACTGTGAATGTGGTGGTGGTGGTCCTGCTGCTGATGGTAGGGCTGTTGCCATGGCAACAGTGCTGCAGAGCCTGGTTGCTCAGATGGTGTTTCTAGCTGGGGGAGAACATACATCCTGAAGCTTTAACTAGAGTTAGTTTTTTGGGCGTATTTTGTTGCCTTTATTCAGAAAGGAGAGTGAAGTGAGACAGGACAGATGAAATGCAACAAAGGGCTGCAGATGGGATTCAAACCTGTGACCACTGCAATCAGGGCTAAGCCTACTTGGTACGCTCTATACCAGGTCAGCCACTGAGGAACCACGTAACTAGATTTTCTGACAGGTTATCTTTGCAAACCAAGACTGGATTTAATTACTTACAACTCTTTTTTGTAGCAGGTTATTTCTTTGCCTCTTTTGTTCTGGCTTTTTCTTGTCAGTTTATCTTGTTATTTTGCCCCTCACCCAGTTTATTTACTCCTCCTGTGTGTCTACAGAGTCTGTTGGTGTGTCAGGACAGAGGCCTGTTTTCTGTCCCGTCCACAAGCAGGAGCCACTGAAGCTTTACTGTGAGACCTGTGACACTTTGACTTGTAGGGACTGCCAGCTGCTGGAGCACAAGGAGCACAGGTAACGGAGCATCCGCACATCTGTTTTATTATCAATTCTGCTAGTAGTTAACATTTTGCACCAATACTCATGTTAATGAATTCATATCTGTGTATTATTGATTACAGTAATTACTGTTTGCATATGCGTCACATCACACCATAAGATTTTAATAAATGTGCTACCCTGCAGGCAGCAATAGAGCTTGCTCATTTCATTGCGTTCAGAGGAAATCCATTGACAGACCTCTGTGGTACTGTATTTCAGCCTCATTTACAATAAATGAACAGAAAATTGACCAGTTATAAGTTATAAAAATGAGACCCATAAGACCAAAATCCAACAATATAATTTAAATAAATCCAATAGAAATGGAGGGGAAAAAAAATCAGTTCCAGTAAAGTAAATCTAAGACATGAGTCTGGATTGTGTCTTGCTGTGCTTGTCAGGCATTGTCCACAAGTACATTATCAGATCTTCAGAGTGTCTCCTGGCGTTATTTCACATTGGGAAAGCAGTGAGCCAACTGAAGTTGTCAGCTGTTTCTCTCTAGACTTTGTGCTCCCGCAGAAAACTCTTCAGCAAAAGGTTGGATGAAACCATAAACATGTAAGAAAATAGTAGTTTGTAAACCTACTGTTGGAGCCCTGCTGGTTTTTCATTGTAGAGATCTGATTAGGGCCTGATTTACATTTGGCAATATGAGTTCCTACCTGGCAGGGATGAAAATGAATTATCCCACCATAAAGAAAAGGAAGAATTACCTATTACTGACAGACTCGTATGTCTGCTACATTTGAAAGCAGGAAACAGCAGTCATGGTTAGGGATGGAACGGCTTATGGAAACGCTCTGAACCGGACAGTTCAACTGCCTCGGTTCAGAGTGTATGTTGTTTGGTTCATACGCATGCGCAACTTTTTCTTTTTTCATTTAGCATGGAGGCGAAGGAGTGTAGCGGGCGTTTATACTGTGGACATACCCCTGCTTTCTCTCTGTCTTTCTTTCTCTCACATATACTGTATGTATACAGTTTATATTTTTTTTATTTAGACAAAGGCGGTGAGAGCTAACAAGCTATGCTTCAAATATGTCATTTATTTATTTATTTTTCTGTGTTTTTTTAAAATTTGGCTTCCTCAATTCTAATTTCTCTATTATGTTGTGCAAAGAATTAGTTGCAATCAGGAAGACTTTGTACTATTTTATTATTCAGAATAAACAGTACAAAAAAACAGTGACATTTTCCACGGAAACCTCTTTCGTCAAACATTTGTTAAAATCATGGTTTATCATCCTCTGTATGCTAAGTTATTGGCTATTCCCTGCTCTCAGGTACCAGTTCCTGGAGGAGGCTTTCCAGAACCAGAAGGGCATCATTGAGAGCAGTATGGCCAAGCTACAGGAAAAGAAAAACTATGTCCATTACTCTGTCTCTCAGGTGCAAAGCAGGTGTGTATTTTTGACAGTTCCTGTATCGTAATAACGATGTGAATGGGCTGACAAATACATTCAGTGCTGTTTATGATGAATGAAGTTTCTTTTCTTTCTTCCGTGTACAGGTTAAAAGAGTTGAACGAGACACACAGGAAGGTGGAGCATGAAATCAAAATCGCAGTATTTACTCTCATAAATGAGATTAACAAGAAGGGCAAGTCCCTTCTGCAGCAGCTGGAGGTAAGACGATATTAAAATGAAGGTTGGTTTGCAACAAGCTCCTGGAAAGTCATTTAAAAAAGACAATAGATAACAATAGTTTGCAGGATGCATTCAGAAGAGCTCATCCTGAAGACATTTTAGCTGCACATGCTTTGTTGATGTTGACATCACTGAATTTTCTTGTTTTTGTCTGAAGGCTGTGCCAATATGATAAGGCATCCCACAGCACATTTATCACGTTGTTTACTCAACACATTTTGATTTATTTAAGATGTATATTTCAATCACGATATTGTGATGGATTGGCTTTATTAATTATGTCTATAGAAATTCCATTCATTTTCATTCAGTTAAATGTCTCTCTTCTTATGCCTGCTTTCAACTATGCAGTGATTATATATATATTTTAAACCAATTCTGTGTACGGTAGTTTGCTATTTTGACATTTGCTGTGTTCTTATTTTTTCTTTGCTGCAGTCTGTACGAACTGCTGTGATGAAACCCAAATACCCGTCTGGGATTATTATAGTTTCACCTAATGATCCATTTCATCTTCATGCATATGCAAACACTGTTGTAATAGCTTGCTCATAGCTAATAGCTTGGTCAAGTGTCAGGCTCTTTCAGTAACAGCCTCTTAACCAAATTCATCTCCCCCTCTGTTCAGAGTGTTACCAAAGAACGCAGCATGAGGCTCGTGGCTCAGCATAAGGATACCACCCAGCTGGCCCAGCAGATCCACCATGTGCTCAACTTCTGCCACTGGGCCATCACCACGGGCAGCAGCACAGCGCTGCTCTATAGCAAGAGGCTGGTACGTTTCATAAACTCCAGATGTTCAGCTGTTTCAGTGGCTTAAGCTGACAGTACACAGAGGAATAAAAGGAAGTTCCCAACACAGAGAAACATGACTTTGTTGACAAAAGAGACCCAGACTGTTTGATGCATATGAGAAGATCCATACTTTTTTTAGGGTTTAGTATTGGTGATTTTTCCTCTTTTTTTTTGGCTCAAAGGAGGGATGTTTGTGCCACGTGGATTTCACTACTTACCACAAGACAGTCAGCAAATGAGAAAGCTGAGGACCAAATTGTAGGATTGTGGAATAATGCTTTCTAAAGGGCAAGTTGACAAATGGGGTTTTTGTTGCTCTGGTATAGCCAGATTTACTAATCGAAGAACATTTGTCTTTGTGTGTGTGTGTAGATCCTCTTCCAGCTTCGACAGCTATTCAAGGCCAGACTCGAGCCAGCACCTCAGGCCAATGGCGTTGTGCGCTTCTTCTGTGACCCGACCTTCTGGGCGAAGAATGTGGTGAATCTAGGTGAGAAGGATCTACTGTCTACTGTCTTTTTATTACTCATTAGTAACTATTTTGATAATAAGAAAAAGGATTACAGTAGTACCTTGGTGCTGAGCCCAGTGGTACAAGTCAGAGCAGAAATTCAGGAGGAAACGGGAAGCATTTTACGCACATTTTAGGACCCTCCTTCCTCAAAAACATATACCTTTTTTGGAATAACAGATATATTTTACCAGTAAGTTTGAGTTTGAATTCCCTTGCTCACTCAGTAAAAACTGAATGGATAAAAATCACCATGGCAACCTCAGGCTCAGTTTGAAATGGAAATGTTTTAGCATAGTTTTGAATAGTTTTTTATCAGGATACATTTGGCATTTCATTTCAGATAAGTATAACTGACTCAACACAACATTAATTTGGACTCTGAATAACTTTGGAGGTCATTGTGATGTATAGCTCTACAAGCATTTAGCTTATGTAGCTTTATCTTTGAAACAGTGTTTGCCAGCTGCTACCTTTCCCTTTCCATTTTATTTGTGAGTAAAGTCACACCTGAACCTAATCAAGCTGCACATGCCACACTTTTGTCAACACAGCTATATCACTGTATTGAGCAGGGTCTCCTCTCCCAGGAAAGACAAACCTTTGGCTGATAGGACTGAATAGCCTTTGGCAAACCAGAGGTTGAATCGGCGTCTCTGAGCTGAAGCCAGGTCTCACTCAGTAGAAACTGAGCACATTGGATCGCCATGGCAACTCCTGTGAGCAGGGGGACATACAAGCTTTATTCATATAAATTAATAAGTCTACTAGCTGCAGTGACCATTGCGTTTTTATCTGACTTGCAGTTGGTAGTTTTTTACATTTTTTGTCAGACAGGCGACTCATTGGTGACCTAGAGATAGGTGACACATATGTAGACTGCATGGTGGCCAATTTCATACAGTTTGAAAATTAAGAAATAAACAGCTGATCAATGCAAAAGTCTGGATAAAATAATATAATAATTCAGACCAGTCAGTAGTGTGTACCTATTAACATTATGTTTTACTTTCTCTCCTTCCATCTGTAGGCAATTTGGTAATTGAGAAACCACCTCCATCTGCACAGCCGCCCAACGTGATGGTAGGAGGGCCACCCATCTCACCTGGCCAGGGTCATTCTGGCAAACACCCCGGACAGATTAACCTGGCCCAGCTTCGACTGCAGCACATGCAGCAGGCAGCCTATGCGCAGCAGAAGCAGCAGCAGCAGCACCAGCAGCAGCACCAGCACCAGCAGCAGATCCAGCAACAGATGCGCATCGCCTCACAAATGTCCCAGCAGCACGCCAGGCAGGCTGGCCCGCCTATGGTTCAGCAGCAGGTACAGGAGTCAATTAACAATCACAAACGTCTATCCTCCAGTTTATAAGTGACTCATCAAGTTATTAGAAACGTGGTCACAATGGTGACCAAGTTTCTGATAGTTTGTTAGTTAATGCAGTTAATGCAGTTTACCTGCATTAACTAACTAGCTAATTGTTATGTTATGGTATGTTATTGAATATATTTGTCATTTTGCACATAAATTATTTTTAGACTCAGTAGTGGGGTTTGTTATGAACTGCGTAACATTGCTCTACATACAATCTTAGATCTCTTTAAATTTTATTTTTAAACATAATGGAAGCCCATATAGAATCATTTAGAATAATTTACAACCTACATTTACAATTTACAACTTAATTTACCCAACCAATGGTCAAAAGTACCAAAAATCCAGGTAAAAGTTGCAAAATGAATCACCGCACTTGAGAATGCAAGTTTTCCAAACCAGATTTTCAAACCTTTTTTTTTGTTTTTTAATTTTGAGCAGCCTCCGAGGCTTATCAGTATGCAGCAGCTACCAAGAGGGCCTGGGGGTATGAACGGTGGGCCAGGCCCTCCCATGTACCCGTCCTCCCACCACATGCGTATACCAGGTCCACCCCAAGGCCGAATGGCCACGGCCCAGCCAAGACTTAACGGACAGCAGTATCCTCCCATGATGCAGCCTCAGCTACAGAGACAGGTCAGTAAAACCTCTGTTGTTTATTTGTATGGAAATACGTTGGTTCATGAGGAATGTTTTTTTTTCTGTGTGTCTGAACATTTGTTGCTGTACATATTAAATCAGCTGTAACAGCACAAATGTGAGCTGTAGTTGTTGTATAGATACACAGACTGTGGCTGGTCCATTAGTGTTGCAGAAACGAGATCAGGCACTGTTACAAGATTCTTTTTTAATGTTTCTGGATGCGTCTTATCACTGATACCATGGCAAGAAAAAGTAATTATGGTCAGATCTCTATTCAGAAACCAGCTGTTTCAACTGCTAACACACAAATCATTTGATTACTCTTGTCCATCCTCAACAAAAGATCTCAGGTGTTATCAAAACTGGAGTCTTACCAGTGAACCCAAGAAACACCTTTGTGTTGTAAAAATAACACATAAACAGGAAGTGTTTTGATATTCATTCAGGAAACTCCCTATTGAACGAGTTGTACGACGTCTCATCAAAAAGGATCTCATTGACTTGTTGATTTGCATAAAACTGAAAGGTGACAGAGTGATTTCAAAGAGAAAGAAACTATGATTCCTCCAAATACCAGTGGAGCAGCTCATTAGTTTATCAATCATGGTGTTCTGGCATGGACACTGCAGAGGAAGAGGCTGCTGTTCTCCAAAATATATAAATAAAGTCACTGCACACCTGAAGTTTGCCAAAGAGGAGCTTGACTCCTGACAGCTCTACTGGAATAATGTTGAGTTTTTGGGAGGAACACACAGCTCTATGTATAGTGTAAATGTAGGTTCAGCAAACCACCATGATAACTCAATCAACTCAAAATTGAAACATGGTGAAGGAATCGTCATGATCTCTTCATGTTGTCATCACCGAGGGGAAAATGAACCCATGAAGGATTTTCAAGGATGACGTCAGGGTGACTCCACCTGCTGAGGCTCAGGAGAGGCTGGTGAAGCAGAAGCTCACTGACCGGAAACATCAAAGTGAATCTACGACAGAATAACTTAAAGTGGTCCAATCAGAGTCCAGGCATGAATCCATTAGAGATGCTGTGGAAGGACCTGACGACACAGGCTTTCACCACAGACGGCCTGAGAACTTGTGGAGGAACAATGATCCAAACCTCCAGCAGGTATTACAGCAGCTACTGGAAAAGATTGCTTTAGGTTTTTGCAGCCAAATCAGGTCTGACCAGTTATTAAATCATTAACTAGTTCATCCATGTGAGATCTCATACTTTTTCTTGCCACTGTATTAGAAGTACATACACTATGTCAGTCGTTTAGCCGATAAGGGACAGCAGCAAAGAAATGCCAAACACATTGCTGAGGCCATTACAAAGAGCACTAAACAGTTTACTCCTAATTGAGGGGATTCTCATCAAAAGATGTTCTATGTTTAAAACGTGATGACACTGTCTTCCATTTAGAGTTCAGAGCTAAAATAAAACCATTGGGTCGATGGAAGTTAATTTCCATTAGCCATTTGTGTGTTGGTTGATAAATGGGAGAAAAAAAATAGGGTCAATTGATGCCAACTCACCCACACTTCAGAAACTTTCCCACTTCATGTCATCAATTTTTCATTAAAAAAGTTAATGTAAAAACTCCTGTTAAATTCATGAAACTCCAAACTCCAAAAACTCTGTGGATATATCAAATTTGGAAGATTGACCCTGAGCTAAATTTCATCATTACAGATTTAATACTCCATGGATTTAAAATTGGTTGCAAAAAAGTGAAAACTTTTAAATTGAAGGTTCTTTATTTTTTTGGTGGGGGGCTTGGGGTGTTAAAGTATTGTTTATTAATTGTATTACTGTCAACAAATCAGAAAAATGAATACATGTTTTAAATTATCCTTAGGGCTTCTTGGACACACAATTTCAAACCAACCCAATGAAAAATAAACAACTGCTGAAGCTTCGAATACAAAGAATTGCAAAGATGATGAAATTCAGCTCGGAGGGAAAAACGTCAAAACTTCCTAACTCATAAAAGTATTTGAAGTAGAGCTACAGGACTTTGTGAGGTCCCATGAATTTAATTTTCGAGTGTCCGTGACATGACCTGGAAGGTCCTGGGTCACTTTGTATGGAAGGATTTAATTTTATTTTGAATGCTTCAAAATGTATCACTGGCTAAAGTTTATGGAAAACTTCATTGACAAAGCAAAAGTATAACTCTGACATAATTGCAATGAAATTGAACGTGGATTGGACTTGCAGTTGCAATATTATTCAGCCAAGTTTAGATTCCTATAACCTTTGCAGACAGGTCGACCTAAACCAGAATCCTAAGCAGCGTAATTGTGTCTTTGATTGGACAATTTCTGCTAGTTAAAGCCCTTTTCCATCACTGGGACTTAAACCAGAGGTGATAGACACATTATGTGAAATGTGAAAACAGTGTGAATGTCAGGAGTCTCTCATAGCTTTCAATTCTGGTTGTGGGTCATCATCGGGTTCATTGCTATCTGACAATGTAGCTCCCCTCAGCTTTATGGAGCCTAAAGTTTCAGCTCATTGATCACCCATTCAAACCATAACTTAAAAGTCTGGGCTCTTCTCAGAGGTCCAGTTACACTGTGTTTAGCCGCAGCAGGGAGTCGTTCTCAGACAAACACAAACATGCAGCACCTGCTCTGCTGATGAACACAGTGGAGGATGTAACTGCTTATGAGCCATTATCTCACATCATAGAGACCTGGACCTTGTCCATGATCTGTGTGATCATGTCAATACAAGTTAAACCTTTTAAAATGAGCAATAATTGTAATAAAAAACACAAATGTAGTAGAAATAGGCAAAATGCTTCATAACGAAAAAAAAAAAATCATGGATAAGTTGTAATTTGTATGGAATTAAACACTCACGCACCAAAACTGTCAAACTCTGGTTTGTTATGAGATACCTTGTTCCGCTGCAACTCCCTAGTGTACACACTATGCAGCCACGCTTCATTTTCCAAATGAAATATTTGCAGGAAGTGACTGTAAGGTAAAAGATATAACATGAGTGCTACAAATAACCAGTGTACTTCTCTCAGCTTAAGTGTGTATAGCGTACGTGTGTCTCCCTTGTTCCAATTTAATGTTAACTTCTCAGAGTTTATTTTTATAATCAAGAGTCATGTAAACATGATGTATCACACATCTTTTTTGGGTCAGTCATCAACATGACACTCCGCCCTTGGTGTGGCGTTTGGACCAGAGTGAAAACAAAATGTCTATGTATTGAACCGTACTAGCTGGAAAATGAAACAGTGTATTAGGGCTGGGCGATATGGCCTTTTACTAATATCCCGATATTTTTAGACTATGTGACGATACACGATATATATCTCGATATTATCCCTTAGCCTTGAATTAACACTTTGATACATACAATCATATCAGTATGATGATTCTACATTAAAACATTGTTCATACGGCATTAATATATGCTGATTTTAACCCTCAGATCCTGTTAAAAATCACTAACGTTCTCCTGATAGGGACAGTTTTGGCCCATGTTTTCAAACACACACCACGTCAAAGTGAAAATAGGTATTACAATATATTTTTTTTATTGATTAGGGTTAGGTGTCTTCTATTGAATGATGTGTAATTTCATCAATATTTTTTATAATTTAACCCTTTCATGGCCTGTTTTAGTGAGGGACCGCTAATATCAGTAAAAAAAAATGTTGAAAAACTGCAATGAAATAAAAAAAAATTAAAATAATTTTATTTCCTCCACCTATTTTGAGAACAGTCATATGTAGGCCTTTGAACAGGGCCAACATTGATTTGTTTGCTTAAAGTTTGCTGGAGCTTTTTTTTCATCTTATATGACACACACGGACCCCCCCCACACACGAATGCACGCGCATCATCGGGCACGCGCGTCCACATATTACTTTATTGCAGCGCAAACTTTGGACTGAGAAATGAGGAAAAAATGGATCAGCTGGGACATTTTTGATAAAAAGTTAAATCTGGTGAAAGTCAGAGATCAAATCACTTCCAGCATCATCAGACCGATGTAATCCGTCACCTCGATCCCCCTTCCTCCCCTCCTTCCCCGCATGGACCAGCTGAGCTGCAGCAGCGTGGGCGGCGGCTCATCGGCGAGGAGCCGCCGGCAGCGCCTGCAGCTTCCCCGGGCAGCGGCAGACTCACACGGCGCGGCCGCTGGAGAGAATACCCCGGACTTCGGAGCCACGTCTTCGCGGTGATCTTCCTGCCCTCTCCCTCACGTATTTTACCCGGGCGATGATGCACCATTCTCGGGGAGCGCTCTCTGGTTCTCCAGGCCTGGAGCTTCTGGGACTGGTTCCGGTTTTACAGCTGCTGCTTCCATACGATGATAATATTTCAACTCTAGTCAAGTCCCACTGCACCAGGACACACACACGACCAACTCAACTCAACTCAACTCGACCCCCCCCCCCCCCCCCCAAACTCGATCCCCTCCCGCACGGACCCACTGCGGCAGCGTGAGCAGCTGTCCCCGGGCAGCAGACTCACAAGGCAGCGGCGGCTAGAGAAAATTTTCGGAGCCACGTCCTCGCGACATGCAACATACAACATGACATGACAACATGACGTATCAAAATAACACTAAATTAAGGTAATTCTCCCTCCATTTTTCTCCGCACTTGCAGTTGCTGCTACCTCTTGTCTCTGGGTCTCTGCTGCTACATGCAGCCGGGCATATGACGTTGCACGCACGACAGAATGTGATGTACGTAACTAGGTGCGCTTGTTTTATGTCTCTGTACGGAGAGATATGAGAGAGTGAGAAAAACCTGTCGTTTAATGCCCGTGACTCAAAGCAACTGCGTGTAAATTTAATGTATACTCGAATATTCACGATATAGTAATTTTCTATATCCCACAGAGAACAAGCCGCGATACATCGAGTATATCCGATATATCGCCCAGCCCTACAGTGTATTATTTTCTCATCGGATGCACACCAAGGTTGGAAATTAATACTTGTGATGTAAGCCTTTGACAGATTTCGCAGTTGTCTCTGAGCGAACATTTCAACACAAGGCACATTCAACGTCCAAATGTGCCTATTCAGTTTCATGGTTAGATTGTGGAATGCCAAAATAAAAGCATACTGGGTTTTTCACTGTTGTTATAATTATGGCATGGCTGCACTTGAAAACTATTTGACTGTAAATTATTCATTTTAATTGGCAAATTTTAAAACATGAATATGCAACGTAGTTGGGGTTTTTTCTCCATTTTGTGCACACAAATGATAATTGAAATTTAGTTTCTAATTAAAAGGCTTCATTAGGACCTGGCATTCCTGATTAAATTGCTTCATTACATGCTAAAATTCGCCACACAAGTTGATGCTACTTTAACCTTAAAGGACCTGGTTCATATGAGTTTTCAGTGAGGGATGCTGATGCCCTGTTCCCTGCTTCACTTGTGTATCTATATCTCAAGGTCAAGTGATGTGTACACAATGAAAATGTAAATTCACTGCATGCATGTTAGACTAGGTCAGAGAAACCTCCACTATATCCAGCCCCTTTTTCTTTGTGTCCAGATGTCTATAGAATCTGAGATGAGCCACCAAAGGTTTCGTTTCTTACTACAATCAGGGGTTTGGCACCTTTTTTTCTACTTTGCCATTTGTGTGTCTTGTGCAGCATGTGTCATCACCCAAATGCATGATCATGCAACCATGTTGTTTTCACAACAAAGAATCTTTGTTTTATTCAAACTGAGTAAGTGACCTCTGCCATTGTTCCTGTCCTCCCTCCTTTCTTCCCTTCCTTTTTCTTTCTCTGTCCTTACTTCCCTCCTTCCTGTGATCCTTCCTGTCTACATCCCTTCCTCCCACTCTCTTTCTCTACAGCATTCAAACCCAGGTCATGCAGGCCCTTTCCCGGTCGCGTCCCTCCACAATGCCAACCCCACAAGCCCCACGAGTGCCAGTATGGCCGGTGCTCATGCTCACCGCGGCCCTGCCAGCCCCATCATAGGTCCCATCGAGCTCATCCCCTCCGTCACCAACCCTGAGAACCTGCCCTGTCTTCCAGAGATCCCGCCCATTCAGGTGCGCACATCCCAGTCATGTTTGCTCCAACCAGGACTCTTTAAATGTTAATGAAAGGCAGACCATTCAAATGAGCAATAATCCTTACAGACAATATTAAATGTAAATGAACCAAATAGAAAGATGCGTAACACTTTATAACTGCAAACTATTATGGACAAGTTGTAATTTCTATGCAATTTTTAAACACAGTTCTAAATGTTAAACTACTGAACAGTCAGCTCATCTCTAATGTGTATTTTCATACTTGATATGGATTATGTCAGTTAGAAATCAGTTTTAGGTGATGTCATTGGTTTGTAAGAACATTTATGATTAACGTCAGTAAATTATAATTTCTCATTATCGAAATCATAAGTCATGAATTAAGTAACTAGAAAAAAGCATTTCCTGAAGAAAGTGCTTGTGAATGCTGGGGGTTGAATGTCATTTCTGAAGGAATGCTAAAAAAAAAGTTGAAGAGATGCTGAAAAAGCTGAAGCCCTAGCTGAAATGTATAACTTGTAAGCTGAGAGATCAATGGTTTTAAAAGGGTTCAATTTAAAAAAAAAAGGTAAAGTCTGAGTGAAGGTTCAGTGAAGTCTGTGGCTGGAAGTATTGATTTGTAGAAAAAGTTAAATATGTATAGCAAATTATCGTGATAAAATTATAGCATTTAAAGTTAAACATTTTAAAAATATATGAACAATATATAAAATAAAAAATATAACACATAAAAGTTGGGTGTATCTGGTGATCTTCAGAGAAAGCTACACATTTTGATAGCTGAATGTTTTTGTAGCACAAGTAAAGCCTTCAGCATTCACACTAATAATGCTTTACTAATGCTCAATAGTTTTAGTCATCATGAAGAAAGAATCACTGAAAGATCACATTAATTAGTCCTGGTGTTGTGGTGAACAGATACTATTCTACTTTGTTCTATTTTCATCAAGTTTTTATTGAATCCCTAATTCCATTTCACAAACTAACTCACTCTTGACATTTTGCTCATCACTGTGCTTCTCTGGCATCATTAGCTGGAGGATGCAGGTTCTAGCAACCTGGGCCACCTCCTGTCTCGCTACATCACAGCCAGCACGCAGCATCAGATGGGCTCGGTGGACATGAACCCGTCCCCTGGACTGTCCACACACTCTCCTGGATCTTCAGGTACACACACTCAACTCCCATTCACACCCGATAGTGATTTCTCTTCATGTGATATTTTCTATTTTCTAACAAGAGGAACAACTTCTATGTAATAAGAGGTGATAACTGCTGCTGTATCATCTGTCCACAGGTCTGTCCAACGCCCACACGCCAGCACGACCTTCAAGCACGTCCAGCACAGGCAGCAGGGGGAGGTAAGAAGATGAGACGGTATCCTCATGGCCAAACAAGCTGTTCAAGTTTATAGAAAATACAGTATTTACACAGTAAAGTCCGAGTTAACAGACTTAATGCATACACACAACAAAATACTTACTTTATAAACCACTAATCACAGATTTTTAATGTTTGATAATTGTAATTATATTTTAGATTTATTTTATAGTCCATTTGATTTTAATTCTGAACTATGCAATGGGTACTGGTTTCAACTTTGTACATACTGGAATAAAAGTTGAAGTCATGGCCAGTTTGTTTGCAAATACATGTGGTTATTCGAAACTAAAACCAGATACAGGAAATTTGTGATACTGCAAAAATGTAAGTGTTGTGACTGACAGAGTCATTTATATTTGAAGACATTTTAAACAGGAAGGAGCTGCTCAAACTGCAGACTCTGAAACAACAGGAGCTGTGTGCATGTGTGTGTGTGTTTCCACACTTGGTTTGGTTGGTTTGACACCTTCACTGTTAGAGCTAAAACCAGGTGCTTCACACTATAATGAGCAGTGAAAAGACGCCTCTCAACTAATGCTGAAAATCAGCTTTTTTGTTAAAAAAAAATGTCACAAACATTAGAAAAATATAACATTGGATTTCTTGCTGGGCCATTTTTCATTTTAAAGCATAGGAGCTAAATGAAACTCTGCAAACTCTGCAAACTCTGCATGTTTGTCCTGAGCTCCGAAGTCACTGCAGTTTCAGTCCCTCTGCAGTTGCACTCAGCTAAATGAGTACAGTTGTAATTAGAGCCTAATTGGTTTGATGTTAATGAGTTTAAACAACTGCAGTAATGTTCTCCATGATTTGCTTTTGTGTTTAAGCTGCAGCTCTGCAGGGAGGGCGGGGCAGGGAAGTGGAGCTGCTGTGGAGCAGGTGAAGGTGAAGCAGGAGCCAGGCACGGAGGATACAAGCTACAGCTGTCCAGCTTCTTCTGTGAAGACGGAACGCAGCAAAGACACCGGCAGGAGTGCTTGCATGGTATTAATACTGCTCCTTGTCTGCATCTATGGGGTCAGAAGAGACGTACTGCACTGACCTGCTATACAGGTTATGTGCTCATTCTGTCATAGGGAATTTATTAAACACTAATATGTCATGTTATGGAAAGTGCAGCAGAGCCAATTTTAAGAATTTGGTAAAAGTATGTCTGCTAGATTAATTCATTCACTCATTTATTTTTCATTTCAAGCCCGATGTAGATAAAATATGCCAAGGACATACTGTTGGCCGTCAAATGGCTAACAGTGGCTGAATGGGCCAGAACCAGAGGGTCACTCTCAGGACAGGACGTGTATATTGTGGATGATCCATCTTTTTTCAGCCACATTGCCCGACTCTTTCCATGAATTTCCATGAGTGTATGATGATTCAGTCAGAAATAACCAATTTTGTTCTTGGACATAGACATAGAGGAGTGAATGATGTCTGAACAATGGAGAAATCAACAACAAGGGAAAAAAGAGAGAAGATAAGTGCCAGGACTGAAACAGAGAAAAGTGAGATGATGACCTGAAATCACAGTTATTACCAGCCTCCAAACTGTGGCTTCTGTTTTTGTTCACCTTGTGTGTGTGTGTTTGGGTCATCATGGCAAAATGTGATCGTAGAGACACCTACTGTGACAGGTACTTCAGCAGGCGTTAATATGTCTGTCTGTATGTGGTCACAGTGTTTGTCACAGTGGAAGAATCACAACTGTGCAAGATGCAGTTACAAGGTAGAAGATGGGTTTAGTCCGAGTCTCACCTTTGACTCCATACATGTGTGATGATGTTACAATGATGCACCCACAACAGGTTGGATCACATGACAGCTTTTACTTATCCAAATGTTTGTGTGTGTGTGTGTTCCCCAGATGAGCAGTCCTGAGAACAGTCCCCTCCCTACATTAGGAGTAGTAGGCCAAGACTCACTCAAGACCCTAGGGGAGCGGATAAAAACGGAGCCCCAATCTGAGACACCTTGTTCTGGTCTAAATGGCTCCAGTGCAGTCACGTCGTCCTCCTCTGGTACCACAACGACCTCCACTACCTCGTCGCCCACTGAGAACAGCAGCGGCACGACGGGCCCTTCGCTCACTAATGGAAGCTCGGCCAAGGGGGCAGAGGCCAAACAGAGCGCAGAGTCTGCTGGAACAGGCAACTCTGGGGGGAAAGAGGACGACCCCAACGAAGACTGGTGCGCCGTGTGCATCAACGGCGGTGACCTGTTGTGCTGTGACCGCTGTCCCAAAGTGTTTCACATGAAATGCCATGTGCCCACCATTAAAATCTTTCCTAAGTAAGTACAAGTGACGCACACATATCTACGTTTGCTACCTAATGTCAGGGAAGTAGCCAGTATTAGGAAGAAGACGAAATGGACAAGCGCACAAAAGCAGAAGCACAAAGTTTAAAAGGAGAACAGGAACAGAAACATCCAGAAGCAACAGTAAAGCCAGAGCACATTTTCTAAACATTGACAAAGAAAAAGGTTAATAGAGATCTGCTGTTCTAAATGTAACCCTGCAAATATCCTGAATGCTCTGGATATTCAAAATGATACAATAACAACCTCTTTTTTGTGTGTGTTACAGGGGCGACTTCCTCTGCACATTTTGCCGGAGCCTAGCAAGCCCTGAGATAGAGTACTGTGATGACAACAGGAAACTGAAAGGAGAGCAGGGCATGAAACCCGAGGACCAAAGGGTCAGTACATCCACCAGTGCCCCCACATCGTCGCCACTTTAGAATACGTCCATGTGATCCCTACGAGGAAGCTAACTCTCTGTCTCTCTTTGTCTGTCTGTGCAGAAGTGTGAACGCCTCCTGCTGTACATTTTCTGTCATGAGCTCAGCGTAGGCTTCAGGGAGCCAGTTCCCAGCTCTGTAAGTGGCTCTTCACACCACACACAAACACAAACACACAGTTCAACCAGTTCTTCTACCTGATGATCACTCACCTCCACATTTCTTATTTTTCTTATCTTCATCAAGTAAGCAAAGCTTGTAGATTTTCAAGTCACCTCTTTCCACAGTTTTGTTATTATTGAACCCAGACAGACCAGACACAAAGATGAAGTAAATGTGAAGTAAACATGACTGGAATCCTAAAGCAAAAATAAATACTTTTTTTTTTAAATTTATGGTGAAATGGTAATCTTAGGGGTAACTGGGAGTATTTTATGCTTTTCCAAATCAGAACAATTATGAAAAACACTGAAAAAAACAAATTTCCATCATGTGTGCGAAGTTAATTGCAATTAATCACAAATGAATCAACATTTTTTATTTGTTCAAAATGTACCTACAAGGGATGGTTTTCAATTGTTTACTAAAGGCTAGACATACTCCTATGGTAACTGGTTAAACATTGAGGCTCACCTTGTTTTTTTCAACAGACTGTCTGACAGGACATTGCACAAGTACTAGTTTAACCTGCTGTTAATATATACTTATATATGAAGTAACTATTGCATTTACGAGATAGAAAAGTTGTCCATTGTCTTTAAATAAGTCTGGAAACTGTAGCCCAGCCCACCATAATAATCAACAAAGGTTGTTGCACTGAGATAAAGTTGTAAGCTTTTGGTGGGAGTCCAAAACGGGCCGCAGTCTTCAAAGCAGTTCATGTAATAACACAACATGCTGCAGAACATCACGTCCACACACTAGTTACATAGTATGTCAGAATTACTTTGATGTACGCTAGTGTATTTTATCCTGCACCACAGCTTTCAAATCATGAAGCTCACCAGCTGTATTGTACTAAACAACAATACCCCACAACAAAGACGTTGTGACAGACTCGACAGGAGAATCAATCAGTGGGAGATCAATGAGCTTTTTGTTGTGCATGTTGTAGCTCGAAATTGCTGCAGCACATTTTGGTCTAACCTCTTCCTAGCTGTCTGGGAAACTACAGGCCAGATTTAATATTCATTCATCTTTTTTATTGGTTGTGAGTAATGTATAGCACCATATTTAAAGAAAAAGACTTTTCCCAAAACATAAATCTCAGTGGAGCCAATCTTATTTTTGACACACTGCACCTTTCTTTAACCCAGGTGCCCAATTACTACAAGATTATCAAGAAACCAATGGACCTGAAGAAGGTGAAGAAGAAGCTGCAGTTACGGAGCTCCCAGTACTACCAGTCCACCCAAGACTTTGTGTCCGACATGCGCTTGGTCTTCAGAAACTGTGCGGAGTACAACGAGGTGAGCAGCATGAGTCTTGTGCCTGCTTTGGGGAATGGCATCTGCTCGTGTGTGTGTACGCATGCAGACAATGGTTAGACTGGTATGGGTTGACATTTAAACAGTTACCAGCATTTTCAAAATCCAAGAACAAATCATTTGAGCTCTTTCACGCTCAAATGATAAAAGGCTGACACCTTAGGCCTGAAATTAATAATTCCCTGACAAAAACATAACAAAACGAGTAAACAAAATAATATTTTTGTGGCAATGTATTTTGAGGCCAGAGCTGGCAAACTGATATATTGGTCTAACCTTAATGTGAAGACACAACCATACACTGGGCAAGGAAGTGGAAAAGTGGTGCTTACGACCTGCATTGTGTGTAGTTTTGAACACTTACTAACACTGGCTGTTGGAGGATGGAGTGTAAAGGTGTCGCTGTCGTCTCTTCACACTGGCTGCAGGAACACTGTGTCTGATTCCTGTTAACTCTGTCATCGTCACAGTAATGAGTCAAATTAAGTTTGTGTTTTTAATGGATTGCTGTAGTCACTTGAATATGTTATTTTGAAGTCTAATGGATGTATTGTTATTGTTGTTACCTCTGTCGTGGCTATCAAAGTGCCTGTGATATCATGTACCCTCTTTCTAACACTGGACCAGTCTGTTCAATCACTGTATGTGCTCATCAGTTACACCTCGCAACCACGAGGTGGAGCCTCTAACTTACTGAGAGCTGAACAGTGTCTAGACTCAGACTACACAGAGACATCACTCCTTTTCTCTAATAGACATTATGAAGGTGCAGAGCCTCACAGCATCACCTCACTATACTATGTGTTGTTGTTATGGCACCAAAATTAACAGCAAAGTCGGGTCCTCACCTGGGAGGGTGTTGGTAACTCTAGAGTCATCTCAGTTTGCATGAGACCTTCCAGCACTGTAATGTAATTTAGATTACTCGCCTTAAAGTAATTAGTAAGTCATTTATACAGTAGGTGACTAATTGCTGAAGTGATGATTGAGTTGGTAGCACATAGACAGGTCTAGATATTCAGCATCATCTCATCTTCCAGGGCAGCAGGTTTAAAACCAACGATGAATTTGCATTTGTATAATTAATTTCATTCAGTTTTGTTTGTGTAGTGCCAAATCAAAACAAACAAGAACTGACAATATCATGGAGGGACACCCAACAGTTCCCACAATGAGCAGCACTTAGTGACAGTAAGGAGGAAAAGTGAGGCAGAAAAGATCTGGATTTTCCAAATCTTGAGTATTAGAGAAGAACCTACAGGAAGTGTATAAACTGAGAAAATGGTTGAGAAAAATGATTTAAACTGCAGCTGCACAGATCTCAGAATGATGCAAAAGGCTACCAGGAGCAAGGAGGGAGGGAGAGTTTAGGAGAGTAGCAGCACGATCTATCAATAGAGCAAACTATTTTAAAGAATCTATGATTGATTAATTCCTGTGATCCTTGTAAAGACAGCACTCTTTATTCATTCTCAGAGAAGCTTACATGATGCATTTCTTTACGCATAAGTGGTGAAGAAACATCAAAGACAGGAAACACGTCTGTTAAAAAAAAATGCACCAAAGTAGAGATGATGAAAATATGCTGCAAATTGATTTTTAAGGTCAGGGTTGACTAAAACGGTCCCACATGCTGTGTAGTCTCCTGCAGCCCATGTGACCATATGGACCTCCACTTGCTGTTAATTTGTGCAGTAATGACCTGGTGGTACACGCCTCTCAGGCCTGATCACAGTGGGCTGTAAGCAGATTCCTTATCTGTTATTATCTAACCTGCCTGTGCTGTGAACTCTTTTCTTCCCCCTGCTGCTTCACTGTCTTTGTTGTAATGTTATTGCCCCTTTTAGATGTCTCGAATAATCCAGGTTTATGATGAGGAGAAACAGATTAATACACAGGTAAGCCGTTTCAAATGGAGCACAGATGTCCTGTCCCGTCCCACTGAGGCTCCAAGAAGTGTTTTTACGCTTTGTCCTGCAGAGACAGAGGGAGAATTCATGAGCAGCAAATTTGAGAAAATGATATATAAAAATGATTTGATTATCTCTCAAATCTCAAAGAAAAGCGTTGTGAAGAAATATCTGATCCATTCACTGTCAGGGTGCGAACAGGAACACTTGATTCCATGACAGAATATGACGTAGAAGTGTATTTGATTGATTCTGCGTCTCTCACATATACTCATTTACATAATTCATTGTAGTGTGTGCGTGTATTTTTGTGCTGTGTAAATATGAAGTATATATTTATTGGCAGGTACACTGAGCTAAACTAATGCAGCTGTCTTGCAGTGAACCCAACAATAATCCTGAGACTTTGTAACTGTTAGTTGTAGGGTTGGCGGATCACAGTATAAACAGCAGCCTGAGCATTTACTGTATATCAAATGACGAGTAAAATCTTTAAATCGATTGAAAAGCTCTCAGGTGAGCAACAAGTTGCAGGAGCAGCTGGTATCAGCTCTAGTCTTTGGATGTATCACCTGCTGATACCAGGATAAAAGACGTTGCAATAGTCCAGTCTGGGAGAGATAAAAACATGAATGACCTTTTTCTAGATGTGCCGATGAGAGAAACGACCTGATCGTGATTAAATGTCTGGAGTCACCTGACTGTCAAAGGACAGAGTCAAAAATACAACCTAGGCTCTGGGCCTGTTATTCACATTATTAGATCAGACACCCAGGCCAGCAGAGAGATTGATAATATTGCTATTCCTGGATCCAGATGATTTTTATTATAACGATTTCTGATTTGCAAGCCCCATTAGACTAAAAACATCTAGACTGGATGACTTTATTGGGACATAACAAAAGTGTGTTGTCTGTGTATCAGTGGTAATCAGTTGTAATGTTCACACATATTTATACAGGATTTGATGCAGGGGTGGCACAGATTAATGTCCATGAAGCACTTGAATAGTAAAACTGACTTTGTATGTATAGAGTGCAAAAAGTTGGGCCAATAATAGACCCCATAGGGGCCACACAAAAGGTGGAGCATGGGAGGAGGAGGCATCAGCAGCAAATACCAGATTGAAGTTGTAGTTCATCAAAGAAATATCTTATATCTTAGATTTAGAAATATGGCTGCTTGGTAATGTGTCTAAACTCAGAGACCAGTTAACAAAGACTCACTTATCAGGAACAACTTGTCTTTATTTGGCTACTGAAGCATGATGTTTTTTTACAGTTGACCAGACCAGACTGTTTACTAAAAGTTTACTAAAGGGAGTTGGTGCTGGAGATGGGCTGAGGTCACCATCAGGGTTTCCACCATCTCGTAATAGAAATTTAAATTCTTCACATCTCTCTGGGGATGTTTCAGCCAGCCGGTCGAGCAGGGGACCAATCACAGAGCAGTGGGCCCGTATTTAACTACCAGCTGTGAGACATACAGTACAAGCTCCTTGATTAGTGGAAATCAGATGTGTAAGAGGGACAAGAAAGTCACAGTGTTGAATCTTCCATAACTTCCACTTCCGTCTCTCTTTCTTTTGTATTCTCAATTTCTTCATCCAGCCACAGAGGAGAGGAACATTTGGACTTTTTTACAATCGGACAGGAGCTAAAGAATCTGAAGTATTTGTGCAGGAGATGTTAGAAACTGACTGACAGGCTGATATATACTGAGGTGGTATTTTAGGCTTTTAAAGCTTGACAGGAAGGAATGGTGAATTTAAGGAGCGGGAGCAAATGAGTGTGGTGCAAAATCAACCAAATTCAAGGGGTTGATTGCATTGCGTATGATAACTTTGGAGGATGTAGTTTGTCAATGCTGCTGAGCTTTTACAGAGACAGAGAGCTTAGATTTTAGTATATACAGTAGCTCATGGGAAGATACAAAATGATAAAAAACACCAGTTATTAACTTTTTATATTATTCAAACTGGCCTCACAGCATACAGCACTGCAGTTAAAATGTTACTAAGATAAATAAAAATAACAATAAGAGGTCAAAAGCCTGTAATGAACGATTACACACTTTCTTTTCAGAAGCCCAGTCAATCCTACAGTGTTGTGAGGAAACCTATAGAAACGAAAGAACCACAACACTGACATTATTTTTCTCTTGGACCAATTTGTCAATTAAACCCAGACAGTTTGTGTGTGGACCCACAAAAAAAACATTCACATTGTACCTAATCATCTATGACTGAGTGTCTGTGAGCTGCATTCTGTTCAGTAGGTGAGTGACATGTGCACATGTGAAAGGAGAACGTGAGGCCTGAAGTGAATTACAGCCGCTGCACATGGGTGTCAGTGACTGTTACAGTGTTATTCTGCAAGTCTGACTCTGAGGTCTTTCCCAGTCTCTTCTCTCTTCAGACAGTTTCAGGGTTTGTTTCCTGTAGCTCGGTCAAATCTTTGGAGTTGTTAAGCATCAGTGGGGTTGATATAACCAGCCAAACAAAAACACAATCAGGGGTCTCAAACTTGAAACACCACAGAAGAGCCACAGAGAGTTGGTCACAAAACTCTGATTTGTGGAAATGCTTCATGGAGCCACAGTGGGACAGGGAGGCAGGACATCTCTGCTCTGTACAACAAGGTTGAGTCGGAGTCAGCCTGCCACCAGTAGTCTTAACCACATCTAATTTGTCTCCGCATTGTCCTCCTCATCTCCCCTTCTTCACCTCATCATCCTACCCGCTGTATGGTACTCCCCCACCTCCTTCCTCCCTATCATCCTTCACCCTCTTCTCCTCCTCCTCCTCATCCGGCAGGTGGGATCAGAGATGGCGATATCTGGGAAGGCAGTGGCTCTCTACTTCGAGGAGAAGCTGAAGGAGCTGTATCCTGAGCAGAGCTTTCCAGAAACGCCCGAACCCGAAGCCACGGAGGAGAAAGAGAAGGCAGACGAGGAAACGGACGACTCGGAGGACGACTTCATACAGCCCAGGCGCAAGCGGTTAAAAACAGACGAGAAACTGCTCCACATCAAGTGAGGACCCAACCGCACAAAGAAACGAGAGGTGAAAAACTGTCTTCCTCACGTCTCCACTCCCCCCCACAATGCCTCCTCTGTTTTAGGCAACAAAACAAATAATGGACAAAACTCGCTGTACAATCTGCTTGGTTTATCTGATCGTTGCCTTTGAATGAATCACCACCGATGAGAAGCTTGCCTTGATATGAGTTCTCTACGGACAGAAACATGGAAGAGCTGCAGTTCCCCCTCATGTCACGGACGCTCGACTCGCTTGTACAGACTCTGAAGTAGGACTTGTTTTGCAGTAGTTAAATTAAACATCGGCCCTTTCTTTTCTATCCATTTTTCATTTGTAGATTTGTTGTGACAATTGCTTTATAAAACATTTAAAGTACGTGTTCTGTTTAATGTATTATATCTATACTTTGACATGATGAAACCTACCAAGTATTTGTATGACTTTGTGGAAGCGTAATGTAAATAAGAGAATCTAGCCCACTGAAGGTATTCCTACAGTATAGATGTTTGGGTGCATCATCAATAAAACATGTTCTTGAAATATATCAAAGAAAAAAAACTGTCAAGCCTTGTGGACAGAGTTTTGTTTATTATCCATCCATCCATCCATCCATCCATCCAATACAGACACCCTAGCCACCTCAGCTGTGACACAAATGCATAATCTGTGTGCTATACATATCATATAAACAAGTAAATACACACATCACCAGTCAAATACGTCTAAATCAAGTCTTCTTTTGTCTGACATGTTATTTTCATGTGTGATGTCTTCGAAACACTTAAATGTATTCCTATTCAAATTTTGCGTGGACACTCATTAGGACTCGGAGATGGAACTAATTCAATTATAGTGGTCAAAGGTCAAGGTCACTGTGATGGCACAAACTATGGTATTGGCTTGTTGAATGAGATATCTCCAGACTGCCTTTGGATAATCTGTTTAGATTTGGTACAAACAGTCACTTGTACTTAGAGATTAGACTGATTAGATTTTGGAAGATAAAAGTTAAAGAGCCACAGTCACAGTGAAGTCATGTTGTTGCAACCAACAATTGACCTCAGATGTCTACAATAAAATGTGAAAGTGATGATGACATTTTAAATCCAAAAGGTCAAAAGTCAACTTCATAGTAGCATAATGTTCTACAAAATCCCTTCAAATCAGTGCTGTAGTTCAGGAAGGATAGACTGTGAGCACATAATTATGCACATGTGATGCAGATTCTTACAAGTACCAAACTTTTGTTTGATGACAGTTGCATTCTGTTCACCTGATTTGTCAGAGAAGGAAAAGCACGGGTGATGAGCCAACACATCTGGCACCAGAACCTGAGACTGAAGCAGCCAGACAATCCCTCCATCGTTGACTTCATTATTTATACCTGCACTTTTCCTACCGTCACATATCATCTGACCACCTGTGAAATGAGTCAGTAGTCTCTGCTGTGCTAATCTTTAACTGCTGTTATCTCCTGCACGACACCCGCTCTCCTCTAGCTGTAAAACACAGTAAACATATACAACAGAAGTATATTGCAGGGTGAAATGTCAGGTAGCTTGTTAACGGAAGGAACGTATCCTCACTCCCAGGCTCAGATTAACCATATGAAGATTTGAACTGCAACAATATTGTCTGATAAGAAGTTTAGTCACGTGCCCACAGTGGAAAACTTAACCTGAATATAAAGCCATTCAAGCTGACATCAGCGAGGGGAGGTGCTGAGTCGACAGTCTGACACGCTGTCAGCTGACACACTTTCATCACGTCACAAATTTCTAATATAGCTTGAGGAGTCCTCGCTTTGCTGTTTCATTCACTGACTGACATTGGATTTAATCAGCAGTCCAGGTAGGACATTTTCGCCTGATATGTGACTGAAAATACAATCTTTGTTAATTGGAGGGAAAACAAAATACTTTGTTGTTGAATTATTTCAGGATTATATTAAGAGTCAAAGTTCCCATATGTATGCAAAAATAATATATGTTACATACTGTATATAGTCTACATAAAAACAATAACATATTTATGAAACCTATTACAAATCGGAATAATTTGATTTAATTTCAGAAGTAGGTGACAACTTTAAAAAAGCAATAAAATAATTGAAGTGTTATCTGTATGTACTTCTAATATACTTGTGTGTATAAATTATAGATATATTGTTTACATACGAGGTTAACCTGGACTTGAGACAGATTTTACTGAAGGTATTTCATATAATGTATGTTAAAATCTTAATCTTGAATAATCTTATATCTTTCAATAGGATATCAAATAAGAGGATATATCATAGTCATCATATGGATGCAATGACATCGCTCTTAATATATGGATAATTGGACATATGTCATGTATTACATTTCTTTTTAGGTTGCAGCACCTTTAATATATCCAAATAGGGACAAGTGATTAATCACCATAATCTCTGCACAAGTCATAGACTGTTCTAGAGGGAAAAAAAATGATTTGAAGATTTTAAAAAGAGGAATAGATTTTTAACTATTCACTTTTGTAGTAACACTTCCTGCTCTGTAGTTAAACTGCTCAATCATCACATTTCACCCAATGCATGTGACAACTACTATGAGGTAAATTGATATTTCACTCCTTGTGTTTGAGACTTGTTGTGTTTGCTACAGAGATTTGATGTAAGATAAGAGATCTGTAACTAGTTCGTATTAAACTGTGAATGCACTGGCTTAAAAAAAAAACTCCAGTAGCAACAGAAATGTCAAAAATGTTACAGCCATGTCTAGTCTCTATCTTAAAACACCTAGGGTAAATCAGTATGATAAAAAGTCACCTCTGTAGGGTTCATCTAACCTCTGAGAGATTAACTGCCCTCTGCAGATCATCAAACGGCCCCCCGCCCTGGGTTCAGTGAGAGAGAACATTTGCATACAGGTCCATTTCACTGAGGATTAACCTCATGGACCTGGATATTATATTGTTTTTCACAGCTGCATACTAAAATGCAAAGCTTGTTGAAGAATGCGGGAGGCCTCTGGACTAATGGCAGCTCAGGACTAATGACTGAATTACCATGTGCAGAGAAATAATCCAGTTTAACAAGGCTTGCTGATATGTGATGAGAGTATGTGAAATGTGCAAGTGCTGGAACATCAGATTGGCTCCACATTAACATGAAAGCATACCATTGGCTTGTTCGACAGCCTTAATAATCTTTTACAATTGAACAGTCACCACTATAATCTGTTGGCACTGTACATCCATAATGATTTCATTCTTTCTCAACCTTAGAAAGCATAGCAAATAGTCAGAGGGAACATATTATGATGCATATGAAAACACATCAGTTTTGTTTAAAATACAGTATATATAATATATCTAGCCTCTGTAACCTCTTGTGGGGTTTCAGGGCAAAATGTGTTCTCCTGCCCATATTGACCCATACTTTACATGGCTATTTAATTTTTTTCCCCCAAGCATTAGCTGATTAATCAGTCAGGTGGCAATCTGAAAAAAAAACTAGCGAATATGTTTTCACAAGTGACTAACACTTAAAATTGTGTTTTAAGCAAAAAAAAAACTAAAACTAAAAACTTGTTATTTTTGTTAAAATTACAGATTATGTTTAATTTAATTTAATTTTAGCTATTTTGGAAATGTAGGCAACATGCAGCGCGTAAATTTGACTTTTATTTTGAAGGCGGTTTTTGTTTTGGAGCGCTCCAGTCGTCGGTCACGTGCTCGGTCTGCTGACTCAGCAGCACGCTGACCAATCAGCGCACCTGCACGAAAGTGTTGTTTGTTGGTAGCTTCCTTGTCATTATTGTGGAGTCTCTCCGACTTTGAAAGGTTTAGGTTCTTCATAGGACTCCACCGGGATGTCGGCGGCTGAACAGGCAAGCTACACACACTCACCGACCGTGTGGTTTGTTTACCGTGTGTTAGTCCGTAGAAGTTAGTGATAAACGAGCTCCAACCGTCCGTTTGTCAAGTCGTAGGTATCTGTTGTTGTGGCTTGTTGTCGAAGCGTCTAACTCATAATTTAGTGTTTCACTTCTCCGGTTTCGTGCTGAGGTTGTGTGTTTGTTGTGTAAAAAAATATCCATTGTTTCCTAGCTTGACTCGGTGTAGAAACGCATCTTCACACGTCGCCGTTTTATTCAGTCGCTTCTGTTTTGATCTAATCAGGAGCAGCAGCAGCAGCAGACAGAAGTGCATCTGTGGTTGGTGTTGTTTCAAGAGTCAGAACAACCTCTGACCTGTTTACAGCTGTTTTTACCTCCCATATGTTGAGACTTGTGGTCCATATGCGACCTGTTTTACTTTTATACGGCTGACTCTTTTATTTCCTGTGAGATGGAGCTCGCAAATTTACGACAAACACATCCAGTTGGATGTTTTCTTGGAAGCACCATGATTACAGGCTTGAGATGTAAAATAACATATAATGTTGTTATCATAGGTATTGTTTGTTTTAATTAACAGGATGATTATTTCATCAGATAATGTTGTCGGACGGAGTCCTCACTCGGGGAGCCTTTGGATGGACCACAGGGGGAAACTTCACCTCTTTGTGCCCTAATGGGTCCGTATGGGTTTGGGAGGGGCTTGGGGAGTGTGCCCAGGATGCCAGGGACATGGCCAGCGTCTACCTGGGCCTCCTGTCCATCCTCTGCTTCATGGTGTCCTCTATTCCGTAAGTGCGTGAGGAAGTGCATTATTTCTCCCTTTACATTGAAATGCAGTGTGTGTAATTGGGCTTGTTGCTTCTTCCCATGATGCTGCAGACAGTACGTAAACTCCTGCAGGACAGGGAACATGGACAGTGCCCTCTCTATCTGGTTCCTGCTACTGTGGTTAGGGGGGGACTCCTGTAATCTGGTGGGCTCCTTCCTGGCAGACCAGCTGCCTCTTCAGGTGACTTGCTCTGACGAAAAAACATTAATTTAAGTTTATCTAGGTCTCAATGTTTTTGAACATCAAAAGTAATGACAAATGCTCATCCGACGTAACAAAACAAAGATGTCTGCCTTTTTATAATGTTATGACCAAACAAAGCAAATAAATTGTCATATTTTTCATCTTATAATCTTGAAATTATTGTTTTTGATTTGATCAATCAAGTTTTGAATGACTTTGTGAAGGAAATGGATTCTCCCCTTCATCTCTGACTTGTTGTGTATCTTTACCCCTGTCATCCAGACATACACTGCTGTTTATTATGTTCTGGCCGACTTACTGATGCTGGGCATGTACACGTACTACAAGATGAGGAACAAAATGAGTGAGAGTAGGTGGTTTGGTTTTCTGTGTTTGTCTTGCCAATCAGTTCTCGACATGTCAATATCAGAAACAAGTTCCTTTGTTCTGTGTGAGTTTCAGTGACTTAGTTGCATGCAGAGTGTTAGATCAATAATCAGTTCACTAATACATCAATGGATGTAGGACAGGAGAAGGAGAGCCTTATGCCTGTATCCTGTGCTGATGTCATCACATGTCCCGTATTGTTGTGGTGTTTGTCCCCCTTCCCACCTTTGACACAGTGAGCCCTGTCTGGAGGAATGTGCTGACATGTCTTTCCCAGTACTGATGGTAAACACAAGTGTCGTCTCTTCTCCAGGCAGAAGGGTCCTGCACGTGGTGGGTGTTGCCTGCGTCCTGGGCTTCACAGCAAACCTTGCCCAAGTCCCAGCGTTGGGAACCCAGCAGGAAATGATTCCCTCTGGCTTCACAGGTCGCTCCTTGCTCTCCACCCCTGATATTGGCTCTGTCAAGGTGAGTCCTGTTCATTTCTTTTAATTATCAGTAACATTAGGGAAGTGAACAGTGAACTACTTGTAACTGGCTTTTTTTTCTCTTTTCTTTTTTTTTTTTTTTGCAAGTAATGTTGTTCCTCTTTTGCTTCAGGCTTTTACCCCTAAAGAGATTATTGGTTTCACCATTGGGTCCATATCGTCGGTGCTTTACCTCTGTTCGAGACTTCCTCAGATGTACACTAATGTGAGTATAAAGTGGGCTCAGCTACAGGTGATAATTAGTGCCAGTATTTTCATGCTAATCTAATTTCTGCAGCACTGTTACATAAGCCTTTCATTGTTTAAATGCACTTTTGTCATTATGCTGATGTTGGCAACACTGCATTTGATACTATGAGTTATAAACAATAAAACTGGGGCGGTGTTTAGCTCACTGTGTAGAGCTGCCGCCCCATGTTGAGGCTCAGTCCTCAGTGCAGGCGGCCTCAGACGGCCCTTTCCTGCGTGTCATTCCCCCACTCTCTGCCTCCCCATTTCCTGTCTCGCTCTCGACTGCACTATCAATTAAAGGCAATAAAAGCCCAAAAAAACAAAACAAAAACATTAAAATTAAGTTGCATTTTGTTATATTACCACGCAACGAAGGATAACGTATATTTGTAATGAAGGTAAGTCAGATGAGGAGGTGACACAAGTGAAATAATGATAGTGAAATGATATTAGCTGAAAAAAAGCTTCTAAGGCATCAAAAGTTGTGTTTTGATGTTTGTTAGAATGAAACAAGTACATTAAAGTGAAAGAGGCTAAATTCAACAAACCTGCAAACTGCACAGGTGAAAGCACGAGTGAAAATGATCTCCGAAGAATCCATGAATAAGCAAACTGAAGGTCACTCTCTCACTTCCACCCCCTGACCTTTCATTTCTCCCCACAGTTCAAGAGGAAGTCGACAGAGGGAGTTTCTTACTTCCTGTTCGCGCTGGTCATCTTGGGAAACACCACATACGGTGCAAGTGTCCTGCTCAAGAACCCTGACGGGGACCAAGGCGAGAAAAGCTACCTGATCCATCACCTGCCCTGGCTCATCGGCAGCCTGGGCACTCTCACGTTAGACCTCATTGTATCCTTAAAACAATTCAAAACAAACTTACATGGCTGCTGCAGCGCTCTCCTCAGCCTCATGCATCCGCTGCATTTAGGCTGAGCTGAGCTCAGCTGTAAGAGAGGCCATTGCATCAGATGGACCCAGGTCTTGTGACCGTTTGTGTGGAAACATGAGACACAGTATCAAAGGTCCAAACACACAGTGAATCTGGCTTCATGTCAGCAAAGAACCAACTGTGTACATGCTGCACTAGTGGCCCCTGGAGGCCAGTGTGTCTCTGTTTCAAGTGAAGATGTAGATGATCCAGAAGGTGAGTTGATCATGATCATTGTGTGTTGTAGTTTAAAAAAAAATTTTTTTTTTGAATATCGGATAATCTTCAAAACTAATAATATTTAGTGAATATATGGTTTGATCAGTTTGCTAATCTGACTGGAGTCCAGGGATAATATTTTCTCTTAGATCCCAGTTGACCTTGGACCTGCTGCTGAAATAGTTGAACATTTTGGGAAATGCACTTATTTGCTTTCTTTGTATCACGTGACAGAGGTGGGTTGATTTGGGATGAACCACCTGTAACCTGAATGAACTGTGGTCACCAGCAGGAAGTGACTTTGCTTTGCCGTAAACTCTACTGCATTGAGTTGTTTTTGGATGGATTAGTAAAACTTTAGCTGTGCTGAATCTTCCTGCTTCCCCGGTATCCAGTCTTTATGCTCAGCTACTCTGCTCCTAGCTACAGCTTCATATTTGCTGCACAGTCCTTTAATTTAACTTTCAGCAAAGAAGTGAAAAAGCCCTTTTGGAGCCCAAAGGATATATTTATAAGTTTTGTCTTAGCAGCTGTTTACTCACCAGCCCAAAGAAATGTTTTGAGTTCAACATAAAGCCACTCTATAAAAGAGCTGCTGTTCAGGGGAGTTATTTCTGCAGCACTTGTTTGTTAACTCTGGCTTTATAACTGGGGTCCTGTCATGGTTGTTGGATTTGCATTAAGCCGATCATTTCCCAGGATTTCTCTTGGTTTCCTTGATGCTGTTGCTCAGATCTCCATCCAATTCATGATGTACCGTAAAGCTCCGGCAGAGGTGGATGACGGCAGCAGCGACGAGAGGACGCCTCTGGTCAGCAGCTAAACCAGCACACTGGAGGGGCACGAGTAGCGTCCAGTGAAAGCTCAAAATAACATTTTCCAACTCAAAATCAGGATGAAGAAAAACTGTACATTTTAGTTTAATTTTATAGTTTTATTTATTATTCTCTTTTTAAATGTTTACAATGTGTTTTATCTTCACATCTCTGAATACCAGGGGCTTAAAGGTTCCAGGTGTCGGACGTGGACAGACTTTAAGTTTCAGATCAGACTGATCAGTGCGGCCGTCTGATCTGAGACCTGACTGATATCAGAAACCTGTTGTCAGGGGCGACAGAGTTTGATTTTGGTACTTGACAGTTATGACATTATCCTTTGTATGAAACCCTGTTGGATCTTTTTCACAGCCATGCATCTTTTTTTTTTTTTTTGGACTCTGACATGTGAACACAGTGATGTGTGTCACTGGGAAAAAAAGGATTGTTTTGTAACTTTGTAAAAAAAAAAAGAAAAGGAAAAAGTATTTAGTCAATTTTTAATTGATGTTTATATCCTGTGCCATAATCATAAAAACTGAACTGTTTTGAGCATTTATGTTTTTTAGATGCATTTTTAATTGTAATCATGTGGTTTTATTTTATTGTAGTTCATTTAATTTTTTTTCCAATTACAAACCGGTTTTGTTTGCACTGGTGAAATATGTCGCATGACTTGACACAGATCGTCACTACTCTGTTTGATTTACACATTTTCATCTCACCATTTTTTGCACACTTTGAAGCAGAAGTTTGGTTTTTGTACTTTGACAAATGTGGAATGTTCTGATGGGTCAGTGAACTGTAAACATTAAACTAATGAATGACACCTTTTTATCTGCTGCTGTCAGTCTGGTGAGCTCTCATGGCCCAGTTTTCCCTCCGTTAACACTGCGTACTCCACTGCGACTGTGACTCTTTGCTATGATTTATGATTTTAATGTAATGGCCCCTCTCCAGAAGAAACTCACTCTTCTTTCCTGACGCTTAACTCTCTTTGCCTCCCATTTTTCTGCAGAGCAGCAGAGGTCGAGGCCTGCTCTTGGCCTTAACGTTGACCTTTGACATTTTGCTCCCGCCGACCTCGACCCACAGCCACTGTGTTCGACCTGCTCCTGGGAGGCCTCGAGAGCCATGTTGTTTTTCTTCATTAGCAGATTCACACTGGCCTCTCACGACACCCACGCACGCACACAGGCAGACACATTGCTCTCACTATTAAACATAATGCAACCACATACTCTTAAATTAACAAGGGCCCACCCACTGAGGAAGAGAGGTCAGCACTGCAAATATCAAGGGTTCAGCAAGTGTCTGTGTGTGTGCGCGCTGGGGATGCAGGGTGTTGGAGTGAGCGGTTGTGAAACAGTGGCAGGGAGATTGTTAGGCAGACTGGGGAGTCGGCAGGAAGAGGCTGTGATAGGGAGCATGCATCCATCACCAGGGATGAACAAGAGCCTGTTTATAAACACTCCATACTGGGAATTTCTTAATGAGATGATTTCAGTTTCTACCAGTGGGGGAAGGGAAGAGGACAGGAGGAGGAGGGGGGGTCCTTGTGACTCAAAGGTTGCCAGTTCAAATCCCTAGTGCAACCAGTGGGCCCCACACTGGGAACTTTACTGGTGAATATGTGTTATTTGCAATTTCCCATCGTTGACGTACACAGTGACACGTGTAACCTTTAAGCGCTGTCGTTCCCAAGCAACGTTTCTCACGTTCATGTTTAACTCATTGAAAAAATAAGAATGAAAAGATTATTCCTCACTCACAGGTTTGTGACAGATCTTTGATCCTGGTCCTACGCGTCCAGCTAAAACACACATGAAGAGCCACTGTGTCACTGTCTGTCTCACTCACAGAGGTTCTGTTTACTCTGTGTGTGTGTGTGTGTGTGTGTGTGTGATAGAGAGAGAGAGAATGGAGGCTGGGCTGCAGTCAACATTACAAAAAGTGAGAGTTGGACGAAGTGAGAGGACGTCGGGACTTGACGAGCAGAGACCACTTAGCAGGGGTAAGTGCACAGCTTCTGTTTCTAATTAACATACGAGGTGTAGTCTATACTGACCTGAAGATCAGCAGGTTCAGGTCCTGCATCCTCAACCAGGAAGCTTTGAACTGGGGCAAATCAATCAGGTAAAAAAACAAAACAAGCATGTTTAACAGCGTTGCCACTGACACCAATAGGAATTCATTTGAGTTAAATTAATGAAGATGTGAGATGATCGAAGGAAAACTGTTAAAAGGTTTTAGAAATGACTATTGTCAAACAGATTTATACATAAAGAATGAAAATGAATAAAAACGAATATGGATGCTATCAGCACTATATGACTTCAGTATTTCCCACCCGCATGTAGCATTTCTTTTTATTAAATTTTCACATATTTGTATGAACAATGGGTGTGTCAGTGTAACCTTGCAATACCAAAATACTAGTAATATTTGCACTCATCTTACCAGCACATGCCTGTGCAACATGCAACCTTAACCATAATCCCTTCAACCTTCCTTATACAGCCTATACCTCATATAAAAACCAGAGAAGAGCTGGAGTCATGGTTTTTGACTGAGAAATCAGAGCAATAGGAAATAACGGACAGGTTTAGGAGTTTCTATTATGTGTACTACCGATAAATATCTGACTGACAGACAGGAAAGGTTCCCATGCCCTCAGGAATCTTTTGTTTGAAACTGAACAGTGAATCTCTTCAATATGTAGAAAGGACATAATGTCCCCCAATAAATTATTTAAATAAATAATTCTCATCAGTGCTTTCATATGATAGCCATGTGACAATGTTGTTATTTGCCTTTGTAAGTTTTATTGGTATTTATTCATCACTCATCGGTTGTCCGTTTCTGACCCCTGACTGTCTATGTATTATGTGTTTGTATGTTGTATGATCTATGTGTGATATAAGGTAAGCTGCTAATGAATTATCCCTATAAAGTTTTCTGAATCTGAATCTGAATCTGAATCTGAATCCAGCCCCTGAACCTGAGTGAACTCACTCTTTAAAAACAGGGAAAACACAGATTACCCAGGTGAAAAGACTCCTAAAACCCTGTGCTGCTTCTTCGTGTAAACATCAACAGGAGGTGGTGGGTTCATCAGTTCACACTGGTTGATTACGTTACAGGTGCTCCACATATTACAAGCTGCAGTCCAGTTGGGCTACAGTTTACTTAGGAGGGGATTTGGTGGTTAAATTCATCATCTATATAAAAAAAATGCAGAGATTGAGTCCAGTCCCACAATACCCTCTGCAGAACAGAGGAAATTGTCTCCAACAAATGCTTTAAGTGGACATGACTAACACTCGACAGTTTACATTCCTTCTCATGATAGCCAAACACCCCCCCTGGACCGCGCTCCCTCACATATGCTCAGACATAAGTTATGGACTTTACTTACAAAATCCTGAAGCCACTTTATTGTGAGCGTCAGCTTCCTGCAAGGATCAGTAAACAGTCTGAGGCCGTTATCGAGCCGCAGCTCCCAGCCAGCAGCTCCCAGATAAAGAGAGGAGGCAGCCACATGGAGACAATGTCCTGAAGGGATTTACGACGTGCTGGATTTATCTCTAGGCTTGAGCCGTGAGTGATTCGGGACTAATGAGTTTTAGGGTTGGAACAAACCATTAGTTTGTTTTCTTTGGTCTGAAGCACAGAGCAGACGTTGACTTGGTTGTATGTGTTTGGTTTGTTTAAGTTTGAGTAAAGTGGAGATGCCAGAATCTATTTGCTATATTTTTCTAGTCTTCACCTCATCACACTGCATTCCTCCACTTTGCTATGCAGTGAGTAGGTGCAAAACAAATATAAATAATCAAGGGAAGGTTCCAGAGTCCAAAAGTCTTCCCCTCCTCCCCCTCCTCTCCTCGTCCCCTGGGATGAGCCCCTACAGCCCCCGTGTCCAACAATGTGTCCAACAGTGACACCATCAGAAGATCCATGGTGACATTTGCACACTCTCAGATATTGCTGCCATCGCTTAGCGCCACTCTTGGCGATGTCGCCTGCATGCTCCTGCTTGGTCAGAGGTCAGAGGCGGCTGATGGCTCATTTCGTCACATATGTGAAGACGGGTCACGAGACTCAGCCGAGAAATAACAGTGGATTCAAGCCATTCCCGAAACAGTCACCAATCCATCATAGCAGTGTTGGTTGTGTTGCATTTTATGCAGATGATACGGCACCGTTCACTCAGTGTAGGAGATTCCTAAACAGTATTTTATCCACACGTTGTACACTATATTCATGAAACACAACAAGTTAATTAAAAGAAAGCATAACAGATACAAAAAAGTTTACAGTCTTGAAGTCACCATTATCAGAACACATGCAGTAGAAAGGTCTGAAACAGATTCACCATACGAATGCATCTCATTTATAAATTTTATACGACTCAATTTATCTCTGTGGCAGGTATTTTTACAGTATGGCTTGTTGTATGTAGTCAGCAACTATTGGTTTGATCGTCCAGATGTGCACAGTCCTGAAGAAATCTAGTGACTTTATTGGCTTTTCCTCAATGCCACTCTCAAGTTTGACATTTGTTGGTTTTAGAAGAATTATTTCAACTTGAAATGAAATTAAGTTCAGAAATTCATCCCATAGATTTCAGAGGATGGAGTCTAATAATAAATTCAATGGGCTTTATGCACAGCTCCACTACTTTCTGAATCTAAGCCAGCTCCTTTATTTCAGGTCAGGTCAGACACACCTGGATTAATAAAGGAGCCATCAGCCGTCAGAATACAGAATACAGCCCTCACTTGTATGTGGTGATGATTCACCCAAAGTGGTCATATAAAACACAACACAACTGATTATGAGATTAAAATAATTTCAATTTTTTCTCTCTAATTTGTACAAAGACATTTTACACTTATAGTTTTTTTAAACATAATAATTCTCCTTCATTTTCGCTTTTTTGAACTAAAATTAAACATGAAAATAAATAATAATCAACATGCCTTTGTTCTATTAAAACTCTTATAACATTCATAACATGTACTGTTCAGCTTCCTTGAACCCTCTCCTGAGTCTGGAGCAACAGTAACGGGATGTTTGAGCCATTTATCAGTGTTTGGCGTGGCGTGGCCTTGTTTGTGTCTGCACCATAGATTGAAGGTCTTCACAGAGTTGTGCCACATATTGTCTCCCAAGGGAACTAGTTGTGGCGCGCACATAATGGTCTTATGACTGGGAATATTCATTCATCATCACTGGTATAAATCATACAACAAGCTTCACATTCATGCTCCCTCCATCCTGAGACCCCAGTTTGTAAATGAAGAGGACAGTGAATAAAGAAAGGTGGCTTTTTCTGTTCCCTGAGTGTAATAGATATAAACTATTTAGCCATGAGAAGAAGAATGGATTGTTAAATTTGCGAAGACTGGATTTTATGCCCACTGGTAATAAATTCAGTTTTTGTTTTTCAGTTTTATAATGTTACAGTTTTATTCAGTTTCATTTGACTTTAAGATTAAAACCTCTTAAAATCGAACATTTAGGGTGTTTGCACCTCGGTATGTTTTTATATTTCAACAGAAGCTGTAGCAGGTTGTTGTTGTCTAGGACACATCTTCTTTTTCTTTATGATTTATTTTTCTTATCGGTTCATCTTAAAGCAGTGTTGTCATGGTGAACTGTGACCACACTTGTACCAATCTACCCTTTGGACACGATCTTCAAAAGAAAGACACCGTGTAGCATTTGTCATCATGATCGATCGTGCCTGCCCCACTGAAGGCTACGGTTCCAGTCACCATGACTGGCTCTTCCCTCGCCCTGGTTCCCATAATGAGCCTGTGAAGAGGGTCGGAGGGGGGTGTTGTTGGTTGAGGGGGGGCGGGCAGTTAATCCTCACTGAGCATGCTGCATGTCAAACCGCCCGGCTCGGACACGTACAGGCCAGCGCTGAGGTCACCTCCTCTGTCTCCTCCAGGCGGTTCAGGCCTCCACTCCTCTTGCTCTCTGCCCGGCCTGGTTCACTGTGTGTGGGGGAGGCCGAGGTCCCCGGGCCCCTTAAATCTCACCACTGTCCAATATTAACTGCAGCACAAACAGAGCAGCAGTAAACAAAGGACAGAGTAAACACACTCCCGAAGCTTGGAGGACAAACATGGACAGATATATGTGCGCGCGCACACACACACACATACACACACACTGTTTTTCAAAAGCTCATTTAATGACAAGATTTTTTTGGTGCAACATCAGATTAAATTGAGAAAATGTTTCTTTTCGCTCAGACCAGCTGCTGCACTCTGGGATACATCCAACCAGTCCAAATCTCAACACATGCACACAAACACGCACACACGCACACACACACACATCGTGAGTGGTGAGTGTGTCCCTCACTTTGCCCATGAGGAATAAGGTCTCGGTCCGATCTGTGAAGTCCCAGCCAGGTCCAGCTGTTTGGACAAGAGTCCCATCCCTGTCCCTTCCTGGGTGTCCCCGCTTTCCCTTTCGTCTTTTTTTCCTCGCCCCCCCCCTGGGGGACGTTAAGACCTCCTCCATCACATCATCCACCATAGAGCACGAGAGCCTCAGCTGTGCTCTTCCTCTCTGCTGATTTTTAAAAATAGGCTGGGATATCAGCCTGGACAGCTCAGAGACCTGGACGCATCTTGGGGATTGAGGAATGTCTCCGCACTTCCCAGATCCTTCATATCTGTGTGAATCCTCTGAGTAATTGTTTGTGTGTGTGTGTGTTTATGTCTTTACATGTGTGCGTGTGAAGATAGATCCTGTATTACTAGCTGAGGAGAGGATCTTCTGTCCAGATGAGAGAGTGGACGGAGTTGGAGATGAGCTTTTCAGCAGGGGGGTTCCTCTCCGCCTCGGATGGTTACTGCTCCACTGAGCAGCTCCAGTACTACGGTGAGTCCACAGGGACATTTCTGTCCCCTCTGCTCCTTCTTCTACTCCAACTATTGCTTAACTTTCTTCTTTCACTTCTCTTTTCTCATTTTGCTCCTGTGACACAAACTCTCGCAGACTCATTAAAGTTCTGAGTAAGAGAGGAACCTGTGAGGTTGGACTGATGTGAGATTTGAAGATGCTCTCCGTCTCTGGACTTGATGCTGTGTGACGCACACACACGTAAACCACTGGTTAGATTTGAAAACGCTGGTGACTGGAAGTTCAGACACAGAGGGTTCATGTCTTGTTTGATTTGAATATCATTTGCAAAACTCTTTCAGTTTTATAAAAGTCACTTATAAATGAATTCAAATGAGGCTGTGACTTGACTGGTTGCACTGGCAGGTAGATGTTTCTCACCTGGAAACAAGGAGCAAGAAGCTGTTGTATTTCTGCTGTTTCTAAGTATGAATTTTGTTTTTCTCACTTAGCTACTTTATTTAGCCTTGGTTAAATCTTTCCACTTTGTTATTTTTTCTTTAGATGTTCACTTATTAGTTTCCTGACCCCGCCCCCAACACAGTGACCGGAGTAAATTTCCATTTTCAACTTTGACTAACTGCATCTTTGAAGCTCAGAGGCACCATCTTAGTGTCTTTCTGATGCTGGATACCCCACACAACAGGTGGCTATTTCTATAGGGACTGTTTCTGTTTCTCTACAGGAAGTAGCTGTAATGGAAACTTTTGATAGTTTTTACCTGAGAAAAAACAACAACCCAGAACTCTCTGCAAACTGGTCCTGCAAACCACCAGTATTTAGAGAGAATTATTTTTTAAGTCCTACCTCATATCCATTTATATCCAATATTGACTTTTTCTAAGTCCAGTTGCGTTCGATTTAAACTCCTCTTGAAATACTATGACCTGGACAAATGAGAATATGCACAGGCCAATATTATTGACTATTTTCTGTTTAAAACATGTAAAAACGAAAAATAAGAGAAGCAAAAGCACATCTGCCTTCTTTCAAATTAAATGCTTATTTCATTCAAATACCCTGAAACTTCACCAGTTTATTAGAATCAGGAATTTCCTGCTGTAGTTTCATTTGGTCAGGTGTGACCATAAACTATAAAAGGTGTGACAGATAGTGGTGGCTAATATTAGCTTTCTTTAGCAAATTAAGGTGGATGATGCTGTGAAATGGAAACTACTGAGTTAGATTTGTTGCTCTTTTCTCCTGCTCTCATCCATTGTAACTTTTCAACACGAACCCATGAGCTTTTTATTCACCACCTTTGTTCTGGGTGAGATGGAGGAAAGAGAGGCTGAGGAGGTTGAGCTGGCGCGCTAGTTCACAGCACGCAGGGAGGCTGAGCGTGCATCCGACAATCTATTTATACTGAAGTGTATCATCAACAATTCCCCCTGTTGTCTCCCCTCCAGCCCTAAGGAGGGGGTGGGCGGGTGGATGGACTGCTACGGGGGGTAGTTTGCTGGTGTTGTTTTGCTCCCTAGCGTGCGTGGGATGGAAGGGAGGCCGAGGAGTGTTTAGACAGCATTCAAATGGTTTACAAACAGCACGAACCACAGCTCTGTCACACGTCGACAGAGCGAGGACCCCCCCCTCCCCAAAAAATCCCATCGCCGTCACAGTCTGGTGAAGACAGGAAACATCTGGAGAGAGAACGAAAGAGAGGGGAGACAAAGGGAGGGACAATAAGTGTCCTTTAAAACTGATGGTTCTGTTGACACACGGGTTCAGTTCAATGAAATCAAATATGCAGCAGCTCTGTGCATCCACCATCATCAGGAGGCCGCTGTCAGGTGGCCGACTTCTCCTACCTGTTTATACTGGATCAGTCGTCAGTGTTTGACCGATGAAGACAGAACACTGATGACTGATTGATTATGAAAGTAGCGTACATGGTTTTTATTTTGCTCTATATAACACAGTGGAAAACCAGAGGTGCGTCTGGAGTGTTTCTTTGTCATTTTGAAAATAAGAATAAAACTGAGCTAAAAAGTAAAAGGAGTCGGGTTGAAGCTGTGAAAGTTTTCATATGATTTTGACTCCTGCGTGGCCCGACTGTATACAAGCAGGAAGAAATGTTAGACATGACGCCCAGAGTCGATCTGACTGGACCCAGTAGCCTCATCCTCATTAACAAACCATCAGTGGTCAGTGGGGTTATCTCCTCTCTGCCTGAGCTCTGTGACCTTTTATCAGGGAGCCTGGATTACAAATGTAGGGGCGTGGCTTTTATCAGAAAGGGGCGGGGTTATAATGAAAAGAATTATGGACAGTCTCTCAGAGATGTCAGACAACAAACATTTGCTGAGAGTCAACACGGTTTCAGTTGACCATTTTGTTTTACCCAGTATCCATTGTAGGCCTACTACAGACCAGTTTCAGATGAATAGCTAAACTGCTTTGTGTGTGATGAATTTTGTTTCAGTCTATTTGAGGTCTGGCTGTTTCTTGTATCCAAGCCACAGTCAAAGGTCCTGATGCTGAGTTGCATTATGGGAAGAGAAGTTTCCAGTAGTTTTTAACCAGGAGCTAAAAGTCATGATTCACTTAATATAACAATGTGTTGAAGCTACAGGACTTGTTTTGGAGTTTCAAACACATGAAAACATAATATTTTATTATCCGTCCTGGTGTTTCACCATCAGTGCATCTCCCATCTGCTGTGCTCCCCAGACCCCCGACAGTTGGGTGGGCTCTGCCTTTAAGGCGTCCCAATTGTCATGGTCCAGCTGTATGTTACGAAGCAGCCAGTGGTTGCACATGTTTTCTCAGCAGAGATGGGACTTGCAAAACACAAACTGCTCACCCACACTCAGAGATGTTTCAAAGGCCGTCACAACATGGACTGACCATCATGTTCAGCGTAGATGATCAACAGTTTGAACTGGCAGTGGGAGCTGTCAGCTGCATCCTGTTTCAGCAGCCTGAACCAGTTCACAAGGTCTCACTCCGGCCTTTTATTGTTTCCCCTGAGAGCCATAAAAGAAGTGAAGTCACACGAGTCACGTCAGACCACATTCTTGTGACGCTCTTTGACTTGCAGCGGCGTAATGGTGTCGCTGGAAATTACGCTTCGGTCACGCAAAGGCAATCAGTCTCCTCAGTCCCCCAAGTCTGTGTCATCTCTACCTTAGCATTTGAACTCGATGCTGCCAAGATTTATTGTTTTTGGTTAGGAGCATCCTTTAATGACACTAGCGAAAGGAGTATTTAATTTGATATCATCACGTCAATCATGTTATCCCTAAATATTTTGTATGTTTTTTGGAACCGGGATGCCATAATTTCTTAAAACCAATAGTTGGTTGGTCTTCTTTTGGTGCATGCAAGCTTTGTAATGAACTGATCTGCTTCTCTGCTTAGGTTCTAATATCATATATAATTTATTTACTTACAGCTTCTTCCAAACAATTCACGGTCCTCTCAAAAAGGGTTGTTTCAAAAATTGATGATTCATTTCCAGTCAAATTTCTTACGTATCTGACAGTTTGAAGAGAGAGTGTCACTCTCAAGAATAAGATGCACTCAAATTCTAGTGTTGTTTTGATGAACTTGTTGTTGATCCTTTCATGAGGTTTGGTGGCAACAAGAAAGTCACTAGATATGATTTATATTGCAAACCAGTGATTTTGTTCTAATACAGATGAGCAGTAATTCTTTTTCTTCTCTAGAGGAAGTTTAATTCCCTTTTCATGTGTTTTTAGAATCAGCTCTTTGTGCTTTGTGTTTCTTCCACCAATCAGTAACAAGCAGCAGAAAATATGGTCAAAGTCTCTATAGTGATTAATAACCTGTTTTTTTTCTGCAAGTGTTTTTGCACATTTCTGATATGTTACTGAATTATTCTCATATAATAATAATGTGAAGTCATGTGACCTTGACCTTTGACCTTTTCTACCAAAATCTAATCAGTTCATCTTTGACTCCAAGTGAATATTTGAGCCAAATCTAAACAAATTTCCTTCCAGTAGTCTTGAGATACAGTATTTAAGAGGCCAAACTGTGTTTTTTGAGGTAAATGTTCTAGTTTTCCTTTAGTTCCAGACGTTCCTGAACCTCCGTCCTTATCTGTTTCAGACATGCTGGGTGACCCCCTGGGGTACCCTCTGCAGGACCCTGACCTCCAGCTGCTCCCGTACAGCCAGCAACAGTACAGCACCGCCAACGTCCCCTTCTCCCTCTACAGCCCCCCGCCCTCCTCCACCTCCTCCCCGTCCTCCACATCCTCCTCCACACAGCTCTGCCACCCCCCGTACCACTACAGCGCTCACTGCCTGGAGGCCCCCTGTGATCCCGGCCCAGAGCCGCACTGCGGGGTCCTGGCTCAGGGCCTCGGAGTCGGGGGACTATCTCTGGGACGAAGGTCACGGATGGGGTCGGGAGGGAAGAGCAGAGGTCAGGACGAGCTGTGTGTGGTGTGTGGAGATAAAGCGTCAGGGTATCACTACAACGCTCTCACCTGTGAAGGGTGTAAAGGTACCAAGCTGTCATTTATCAATTCTTCTTATTCCTCTACCTTCTGCTTCAGCATCAAATGGTCCTTCTCCACCTGTGCTGTAGGTTTCTTCAGGCGTAGTGTGACCAAAAATGCCGTCTATCACTGTAAGAGCGGAGGCGGCTGTGAGATGGACATGTACATGAGGAGGAAGTGTCAGGACTGTCGGCTGAGGAAGTGTCGCGCCGTGGGAATGCTGGCTGAGTGTAAGACATGTCTGGATCGACCCGCATGAAGTGAAATGTTCAATTTAATGTAAACAAACCAGCGTGAACACGTGTATTCCCCCTCAGGTCTTCTGACTGAGGTGCAGTGTCAGTCGAAACGCCTGAGGAAAGGAGGGAAAAGCAGAGGACAGGACGAGGAGGAGAACACAGACAGCAGGAGGGTCAGCTCCACCAGCAGACTACCTGGACAGGTGAGTGATCACGCCTTCCTCCTGTGTCCTGTGCCAGGTGCTCTTCTCATCTTCCACAAATCAAACACAACAACAATTACATTTGGTTCTGATGTTCATGGCACAAACATGGTGGAGTCACATCAATTTTGCTTTGAGTAGAGTAGGTTAACAATCATTTTATGGATATAGATATTGCATATCTTCAATTATGACACTGTTTCACACAGATAGTTAATACTTTGATGGGATATTTTACTGGTTTAATCCTGTTATGTGTGTTCACAACCGTCTTCATCAGGCCGTGTCGCCAGCTTTAACCCGAGAACAGAAGTACATGGTGGACAGGATGGTGGAGGCCCATCGACTGTACAGAGCACAGAGCGGCGGCCACAGCAGGGTAGGTCACAGCGTGGAAACATCACGTCACATCTCCCACAGACACATTAAATGTCTCCATGTCGTCCTCATGGTGTTGTGTGTGTGTGATCAGCTGTTTGAGTGGCCGTATGCAGACGAGGGGGACGTCCTGTCTGATGTTGTGTCTCCACACCTGCAGAGACTGCTGCAGTTTGCCAGGACAGTGCCAGGTGAGACAGACACAATGACTGGACTCAAATCAGATTGAAGGCACAAACGAAAACCTTGAGACATGACAGAGACATTATTTTTTTTAAATATTTGCATTAAAAAAAAATAAATTGATATGTTAGATTTATTAGTTTTGAAACCTGATTCAATGATTTCTACTTCAGTACCTGCAAAAACAAAAACAAAAATAAACATATTGATAGATCATAAAGATCCTCAATAGTATTATTATTGTTTTTATTATTAAATTACTTAAGGTTGTTAGTGTTTTCAGACAACTAAGCCTATATTATAAATGATTAGCTCAAGACAAACAGGAGTACGTTTTTTCAGACACAGTGAAGCTCTATGACGCATAAATGTCAAATATTTCAATATTTATTTGTTACTGAGATGAGTTCATCGTTTAGTTAGACTTGTTTTAGTTAGATTGTTTTTACACGAAGAGAAAAACAGAATATAGACAAAAATAGACACATCATATTACACAATACAATAACACTAAAATACAGTTTATTCACACATACACCTCACATGATTTGCCCACCTACATGCATGACCATGTCCATGAATGCTCTCCTACATGATGCAGAGTCACTTAGCTAAAGACTTTAGATGCAGAGGTGCAGTGTTGTATATCTTTGAACAGTGTCCCCTGAGCTGTGACATTGTGGTTTCAGGTTTTGACCTCCTGGACTTCTCAGACCAGAGCTCTCTGTTGTCCGTCTCCTCTCTGGAGGTCATGTTTCTGCTCTCAGCTCAGCAGTTCTCCAACAACCCAGCGAGTCCCAGTCCAGGTGATTAAACCCCGCAGTAGCAGCAGCAGGAGGAAGAGGAGGAGGAGGAGGAGACGACACAGAGATCACTAACAGAAATCTACATTAATCACTTGCATTCATGTTTTTTCTGTCGTCAGCTCTGCAGCTATTTACTACATCAACACACAACTGGCTGAGGAACGTAGAGTCAAAGGAAAACATCCACAACAGCTCACCGCTCAGCTCAGGTGAGTCCACATAAACTCACTCACTCACTCACTCACTCACTGAGAGGTGAGTTACTGTTTCATACTGAGAGTGAATGCGGTGTTTCCTGTTGGCTGGTGTGATCAGGAGGCGGTGAGGATCTCTTCGGCCCAGTGCTCAACTTCTTCCACAGCATGAAGACGCTGCGCGTGACGGAGGCCGAGTACAGCCTGCTCACTGCCACCGCCCTGCTCTGCTCAGGTCAGACCAGCTGTTCCTGCTCTATGATTCAATCACCTGCAAGTCAAATAATCAGTATAAAGCAATCTGCAGCTCTGCAGTGAATGATTGACGCGCTCACTGACTGTAACTTCATCAGGTGCTGTCATGTTTCAGCCGTTCAGTGTCGTTCACACAGTAGAAAAGTCAATAGGCCAAATTGATGTTTGTACATTAACACAAAGATTTCTCTGTACCCTGTCCTACTGTATTGTGTCCTGCAGACCGGGCGTCCCTGCAGGCAGCCAGCTGTGTTGAGAAAATGCAGGAGCTGATCCTGGACCTCCTATCCAGGGTGTGTGGGGCCCAGGCCGGAGCTGCACGAGGGGGACCGCAGAGGTTCGGTCGCCTGCTGGGGAGACTGACGGAGCTCCGGACCCTACGTCACAATTATCTCCTCCTGGTGAGACAGCAGCCCGGGCCCTGACGGAGAGGAGGAGCAGCATCACTGTCACTGTCATCTCCAGGGAGTCAGGTGGTCTGAGTGAACACACACACCTCTGAGAATGTAACCTGATATTGATCACAGTGTTGATCGACATGCCTGACTTCCTGTTGCTGAAAGACTGACACACGCGTCAGCTGGCTTCAGTCGTCGTTGAATCTCAGCTCCTGATGGGACGGACATGTGCTCCTATGCAGTTTGTCTGAGCAGGGAAATGTTTATAGGTCTTTTTATAACTGTTGTTTATAACCAACATGTACACATGCAGTACTTAATAAAACAAGAATCCAACCTGTGTGTTCACTGCAGCTCATCAATGTCAGTAAAGGAATTACCTCATTCAAAAATCGCCTCCTGGTGGTCGTATCCCTCCCCGTTTTAGTCAACTTTTTAAACTTTTATTTCTATAACAACAATTCATAATATGTATGATCTCTTTGTTCTTTATAGGGGGTGGGGGAGGAGAGAGTGTGAGACCATGAAGCAGTTTATACTGATGATTGTTAATTTTAACAGTGAAAACAACAGTTGCCAATAACACCTTGAAATAATAGCAGACTATTGGGCACTAGTTGAGCATTATGAAATAATCCTCCAACATTGATATCTATTAGTGTGTAAATCATTATAGTTCCAAATTGATAAATGTCTGTGTGAATTGACTGTATTTTCACAATAAATTATGGATTTAATATTTAAATTAATTACAAACCAGTTATCTGGGTGAGGTCAGTGGTAATGGTGACTCTTCTAATAGATAAATTAATTGATATAAATAGGAGAAAACAATTTGACATCACAGTTTCAGCAGAGAAATTACTTTACATCTTTCTTTAAAGGGATAGTTCAACATTTTGACAAATTGCATCAAATGTGAACAATTATGTGACTTTCAGTCACCACAAGTCAGTTCATCCTTACATCCTTGTGAATGCGTGTAACATCGGGCTGCTGCTCTAACTAAAAGTAAACCACAACACACAGCTGCAGCTAAGTATCCCAAAAGGCTTTTAATAGAGCATTGATTTCCCAAAATGAGGAAATACTGGTTCAGACAAAATATTTGGTGAGCAGGTAAAATATGCAGGTAGTACAAGCTTATAAAGGTGTATTTTTCCATTTGATAAAATGGGGCTCTTGACAATAAATAGAATCTTCTGGGGGGTTAAACAGTGAATGATGGCGATAGGTTCAAACATCAAACCTGGCGTGAAATTCTGTTATCTGTTAAAATGTTGGCTGCATGTTTTGATTTTTCTTCTTTAAAACCTCACTCCATTTGTTTTAAATAAAATTTCATTCTCATCTTTAACCAATATAGCTTTATTTCTATAGTTCTGTCTTCCATAAATAAATTATTTCTCTCTGTATCAAAAAGAGAATTCAAATATAAAGAACAACGGCTCATTGTGTTGTATGCTCTGAATGTACACACACACACACACACACACACACACACACACGCACACACACACACAGCACAATGAAAGTACATCAAAGACAACCTTAGTACACTGCAGCAAGTCAGGAATTATTTTCTCTCCACAAATATACACAGCCTCGTTTTGCCCCGTGTGGGTTGATTGAAATACGCATTTTTAAAAACAGCAACATTAAATTAAATTGGGTTTGATAATACACATACATATGTACACAAAGTGTGCCTTTTCAATATACAAGTGTCTTTGTAAAAGAAAGTTTAAAAATGTAAAAAGCTATTGTATAAAAGATGGCAGTGATCCATTCATTCGTCTCCTGTGGTTCATAGAAATGTCAAATCTCTTTTCTGACTATTTGTTTCCTTGGCAGTAGCATTAAACAAAATAGAGGGGAATTCTTTTACGCTTGATCCGGACACACAACCTCAACACATCTGCGTGGAGCGAGCCGACGCCTCCGTACAGTCCTGGCTGGGTGCAACTGCGTCCTCATCCTCAACGGCATCGAGGCGAACGCCAACGCTCCTGGTGTCAGACACTAGTGGTTTGGTAACGGACTACAAGTTCAGGACTCTGTGCTGCCATAGCAACCTCTTCAGACCACAGTGTGAATTACAGATTCAACCTGCAGGAGGACTCGCCCCGTCCACCTGCTGCTTTAAGACCAATGAGAGAGAGAGAAAGAGAGACGCTCAAGTGTGGGCTCACACTCGCCCTCTACAGGTAGTTGGAAGCCACAAAGCCCTGGCTGTGGCTCACCCGGCTCTGGTGGATCATGGCGCGGTCGTACGCCACCTGGACAGACTTGCGGATGCTGGACTTGCGGGCCTCCATAATGCGCAGCTTGTCCGCCGTGTCGTCCACGCCCAGCGGTGTCACCTTGTCACGCGGGAGCCACTGCCTACAACAGCAGATGCACAGATGTGGACTGTTAGTCTCTGAACACGAGTGATGATGATTATGTAACATCGCAGAGACAGGTTGGTCTGGTGGTCATAATCCCCCTCCTGCTCAGCGGCGGCACGTTTCAAACTCACCATGTCCGCTTGTTGTCGAAGAAAAGCACCAGGTAGAGCCTCTCGTTGGTCTCCTCCTGCCTGTTCTCCCCCAACCTGAGGACATCTTTGGGTGGGACGGGGATGGGAACCCCGTTGTGCAGCAGACCGTCCTCGGGCATCTCTGGGTCGATGATCTGGAACAAACACACAGTCAGAGTCAGCTTTGCTCCTAATCTGAGGGAACCTCAAGTGTTTTATTTCATCTTATCAAAATATAGTTTTAAAAGCTATGCCAAATTCAAGTTTATTATCATCCCTCTTAGCCACTAACAAAGCAGCAGCTGCCCTAAAATAAAAGACAAAACAGAACAAGAAAAATAGACTAATTAACTTTTGCTAATTGATGCTAATTAACTTTTAATCTGAACGGTCTGTAAAACATTTGATACAACTCTAAATACAACAGTGCCACTACAAACAGTGTATGCAGTGACTGAAGGTGAGGCTTGAATAATAATAATAGATCACCAGAGCAGGGTAGGAGGGATATCCTCGACATTTGGCCCAAACCAGATCCAAAGGCTCCAGCTCCGTCTCATCCTCTGATGCTTGGCTGCCATTCCCTGAAACAAAGCAACAGGCATGTTCTGTAAGAAAAGAAACTATATATGGATTTTGACCCATATTTGGCATTTCACACTGGGAAAATATATTTTTAATTTTTTAAGGTCCAGAAAATCACAGGCTCCACAGCCAGTAAGTCCCACACAGATACAGTTTCTCGGGGCGAACAGGTAATGAGGATGTTGCGTGTTGCAAAGATGTGCAGACAGACACATTCATGAGACCAAAAATAAGAGTAAGACACTTAAATTTCTTCCTTTTGGGAGCTGATTCTTTTCACCATGTGGACACGCAACATAAAATTCAGAGCAGATTACGGTTTGTGCACAAGTAAAAAAAGAAAACCCAATTTAATTTCTTCTGCCAAGACAAATTAACTTAAGAAAGCAAAGCAAAAAAAACAAAACAAGGAAGCATACCGGTGTAATCTGAGTCTCCATTGACTATCTCCATAAAGGGAACTTTGGAGAGAGCTGGTTTCCCGAGGCTGCGTTTGGGTGGTGAGCTGCTGTAAGACAGCACATCGTATTGTCATTATACAAGCTTAGGCTTCATCAATCATCACTTAAAGCAGACAGGAAATAACAGCAGACACATCACATCTTACATCTCTTTATGAAGGACTGGACAAGGGCTGTACTCAGCATCAGAGCTACCGTCTTTGTGCTTGTTGAAGCCGTTCGTCAGTCCTGAAAGTGAGAAGAGAGCCACGTCAGAACAGTAACGAGACCAGAAGGAAACACAGAGAAAGAGGACAAGGAGTCTTTGCTCGGTCACAATTAAACACGAGACACAGACAGAGCAGCTTTACAGAGAGAGAAGATTTTTGTCATTGAAATGTTCTCTTTGCTTATTAAACTATGTTGCGACCGGTTAGACTGACTGCTCTCGTTGAAAACGCTCAGACTACTCAATCTCTAAACCTAAAAGGCAACATAGTATTATGGAAATATCACTTTTTGAAGGCTTGTTAACATGTATTTGTGTTCTGGCCCCAAGAATATGAGAACTGATCTGTAATTTGCAGGCTCCAGAAGTTGATCCTTGTGATTTTATGAGCTGTTCCCTCAGTCGTCATACAATGTCATTAGTTTTCAAATTCGCATAATACCACCCCTACCTGTGAGTACCTGCACTAGTAGAGGGCGGACAGGCACTGACACCAGTCGTTACGAACAGCGGATGAAAAGAGCTGTGATGTTTGATCGTTGCGGTATTTTGACCGAAGCATGGGAACTATTTTAATTTTTGGAAAAGGGGCAAAATACGCCTCCTTTAACTAGATCCGATCCTTCAAGACGCATGTTAACACAAGGTCTGATAAGGACCGGTGATAACAACCGGGCAGGATCACATCATACGAGACAAGAAAAGAGAAAGAAAGGACATACGAAAGTTAAACAAACTAAAGGCTGATTAGTTTAAAATGATCAGAACGAGCTTGTTCGCCTGAAGTGATAAGTAGAGATAACAATGAAAACAAAAGCAGATAAGAATGAGATGACGACTGATGAGGGAAGAAAGAATGTAGCTACATCTCACGGGAAACAAACAGCACCAGAACAACTTGTACATTCCTTCACATCCTTTCTGACCGACAAACAATCGACTCGTACCAAATATCAGCCAAGCAGAGTTAAAAGATGCTCACCACTTTCCAGTGCATGATTTGGCGTCTTCTCCAGCTCACTGTCGGAGCACGCGTCTCGAATGGGGGTCCACTGTTCGTTGAGAGTTGGGGGTCCGGGGCTTTTCTGCGGCGTCTTGGATGGAGTGGACAGAGGTGTGGAGGATGGGGTGCTGGCTGTGGAGCTGGGTGCGGTGGGTGCGCTGCCCGTGTTGTCGTCCTGCGGCCCCTTTCCATTCACCATGGGATTGTCTCTGTCTCTGAACAGCTTTGCTCCGTTTTTTGCCTTTTTGAATAACACGGAGGTCCGCCGACCCACTCCTCCCGTGGCGGGCCGCGGAGGGGTGCTGAGCTCCGGCAGGCCATTGGCCACCGCCCGCCCCTCACTGTGCAAACTGGGAGGCGGCGAGCCTGGCCGCTCCTGCGTTTTAGTGCAATTAATGTTCTCTGTGGCGGCGTCAGAGAGGTCACTGTCCATCTTTAGGCGCTTGCAGGGCCAGCTGTGGGACTGGGGCTCCCCTGTGATAGGCCGCAGGGTGGGGGGCTCCAGCGGTGCGTCCCCCTGTCGCGGAGGAGGTGCCGGCCCTGTGGGTTCCAGTGTTGGTGGCGAAGTGGATTTGAGGTCTTCTGGAAGATGAGAGGAGAAGAAAAAATAAATGAAATTCCGTTTCACTCCGCACTTTAATTGAAATGAATGTCCACTTAGTATGTAGTGTGATGTGGTGGTGTAGTATTCACACTGGAAAATGATTAACATCTCGTTCTAGAACCTAACCACAGTCCAAAGGGAGTTGAGGTTTTTTCTGCAGATATGGAGGACCTTGTCAAGACGAGTGAATCAATAACTTTCGCTCTCACAACTGTAAACCAGCGACATGGTAACATGGCGGCGTTGTATGACGAAACTGACACAGACCACAGGTGCTCTGCCGCCCTCCTCTACGGTGACAACACTGTTCTGACTGGACTAGCCTGTAGTAAGTGGGATGGTATGGCATGACTGTACGTGGCCAATGGAGAAGTGGTGAGTCCATGAGTGATGTATAAAAGAGGTGCAGACATAGAGTGCACTGGGAGAGAGGAGTTGTGAGGCAGCCATGGCTAACGAGACTCTGTGGGCCCCTACTTACTAGACTGGAGACAGTGGGGTGGTTGGGGTTGGTGCGTGGGGGGGACCCTGGCTCAATTACCTGAGGACAATGTTCCGTTAGCTCATGTTCACAACTGGTCTCATTGAAAAAAAGTGGCTTTTTTTTTTTTTTTTTTTAATGGTTCATACATTGGCAAAATTCATACTGCTGAGAGGCCAGTGCTTTCTCATCACCCACCTTTGTCTGAGGACGAAAGGCCGTTATCCGCCTTGGTGTCTTTGTCCTCTTCCTCCTCCTCATCCTCGTCCTCGTCCTTCAGGTGTCCGTTCAGGAGGCTGTGGCGGGGGTGCTGGCCCTGCCGGTAGCGGATGGTGTTGATCTCGCGACGGAGCAGGCGGATGCGTCGGGTCCGAGCGCCGCTGCATCTCATGGAGGAGACAAAGTCCAGCTTTTCTAACAGCTCCTTCAGCTGCTCCTCCACTGACATGTGAAGCCTGTTGTCCGGGTCCAGCACGCTGTCAACTGGACACAACGAACAGAGGTCAGACTAATGGTGAGCAAAGATACAAATGCACTTGAAAATGGAAAAAAAAAGAGAAAAAAATCCACAAGAACCCACTGCAAGTGTCCTTGAAACGAACTAATTGGCCATGAATGAATTCACTACCTGTTACAGACTCATCCCTGATTTACATACTGACAAAATGGTCCAACTTTCTACATTGTCTCCATATGCACTACACTGTACCTTCCTTGAACAACAATGTTACAACTTTGTTATGAGCACAATTAAACTAACAAGCAAATTAACCAAAGAGTAAGAGACACAACTAAACTGCCACAAAATCACAAATCCAATTAGGTACTGTGAGGATTTCCAAAAATAAAAACTATGACTATAAAAAAACAAAATGTCAGTATTCACCAGTCTCAACAGGATCTGCGTTCTGCCATTCAAAATAACTAGGGATGCACCAATGCATCAGCTGAACATTGATATCAGCCAATATTTGCCTCATTATGTGCCATTGGCCCTCAGAAAATACTGATTGAAGTGTCAGATGTTTATCTGTTATGTGGCATATTGTGCTGACTCAGAGGAGAAGCCTGTTTTTTTCTCTTTTTTCGGGGGGATGTGACTGCCGAGATGCCAAAAGTTCAATTTGTTTGAGTGAAAATGTCTTTTTTTGAGGAGTAATGAAGATTTCTTTGTTATCTTTGAACAAAAGAGGAAAGAACAACAACAACAACAAAAAACAACGTTGGTGCCAACATTGGCCAAAATTGTTATTCTAAACATCTGTATCGGTATCGGCCCAGAATTTCACAATCAGTACATCCCTAAAAATAACTCAAGACAAGTGTGTGACTCACCATCCTCCCAAGTGCAGCTGTAAAAGTCTCTCTTCTGTGGCGACTCGGGGAGATGCATACCGGTGTCCAAGTCCAGGCCGGTGTTGGTGGCTTGTCGTTGTGCATGGCGCAGAATGGCCCCACCTAGGTCTCGGAGACGCAGCGCTGCCCGGTGGAAGACGGTGTCCTTGGTGTTGTAGAGGAGGCAGTTGGACACCATGAGGTTGAAGTCGGCCTCCAGGTCAGCAACCGAGCGGTACACGTGACCCTCAAGCTTTTTGCGCATGGTGGAGAAGTCCATGGGCTGGCTGATGAACTCCAGGTAATCTGGGACCTGAGGACAAGACGTAACTCCTTATGTGACAAGAACAGACACACACTAGCAAAATAAAACACACGTTTGTGGAAGTGGGCCTGAGGTATGAGGACAGAAACATATCATGAACCAGTGGGCCTTCCTACGCAGCAACTCTTTAGAAAGTGTGTGATGCAACGTGTCTGACCTCCTTGATGTTAACGGGCTGTGCGAAGATCTCGGCTGCATCCTTTTCCTGTAGTTGGTCCAGAGTGGAGCGGAGCAGCACCAGCACTGGGGTCAACTGCATCTCCAGAGCTGCCTGGTGAACCTTGACCTGCAGATGTTTGACAACGGGAATTTGATGTCAGAAGCTGCATGCGCGAAGAGAAGCTATGATATTTCATGATGGATCCTGTAATGTTTAATAACCAAACCTGTGTCCAAGCATGATTAAATCAAACGGCGGACCAGTGACAACTAGAATTTGATTTAAACACCCACAGACAACTGTCTGTCCAGTGCCCGAATGACTGTCAATCCAGATGGCCTTCACATTTAAAAGGGTCTTTGTTTGGTTTCCTCCTGGTAATGCCATCTCAGACACCAGAGTACATTTAAGGACATCCTAAAAAGTAACTGTTTATATGTAATGAAAGACTTTAGGATATCAGCCTTGAGGTGCTGAATTCTAAATATTGACTTTTATGCATTTGAAAAAATAATTAATGGTGAATTGACAAGCTCAAATAGCAAAAGCAGTGAGAGAAGTCTCCGTGCCTGTGTCAACTTGTGAGCCTCATTGTTGTTCGTTACCTGCTCTCGTTTGAGTTTCTCTCTCTTGCGGATGAGCTCCACCAGCAGCCGAGCTTTTTCAAGGTCGTGCCGAAGCTTCTGCCAATATCTCAGTGCCTCTCTTGCTGCGGACACCTTTTCATCCACCTCAGGCTGCAAAGTACAAAACATTTTAACGGTTCTGTTGAACATATACCGCAAGAGAAATGTATCTGAATCTGACAGATCAACACGCCAAATGAAATCACAAAAGATGTAATTATCACATGGTGAAATTCTGTTTCCTGTCCTGACCTGTTCAGTATGCTTTTGGGTTTGGATGTTAGAGTGCAAACGCCGGACCAGCGGCACGCCATTCCTCGACTGACGCTTCAGTAACCAGTAGCTATGCAGCCTCTGCATGAACTGGTTTTTTCTCTGGAAGATGATTCCTTTACAGATGATATTCAGCCTGTACAACAGAGACAGATGTAGGACGGTTGTGCCGTCAACATGACTGATGACTGATGAAAACCACCTCGGTCAAATGTTTGGCAACAACACTACAGGTAAAACTAGGAAAAGAGAAGCTGACCTGCTTGTGGGGATCTGAGGCACCGTCACTTGTGGCGAAGCAGTTTGTTGGGCTGTCGGCTCGGTTCTCTTCTTCCCTTTCTTTTTATCCGTTTTGCCGTCGTCGTCAGATTTTCTGCCTTTTTTCGGTGTGGCTGGACCCTCCGTGTAGGCGCTCCGTCCTCTGCTCGCCCTCCCTCTGCTGCCCACCACTCTTCCTTCATTCTCCTCATCCGATAGCGCTTCCTGTCCTGGTGGCGAGTGCGCCTCACAGAACGCAGTCTTTTTAACGGAGAACATGGTCCCGTTGACGTTTGTCTCTCGCACGGGGTCGATCTTCATAAACAGGCCGGCGCGCTGAGCACATGTGACGTGGAACGCGGTGTAACAATTGGCCTTGTGGCACTGAATGGATGCACCGCGGCCTTTCTGCTTGCACAGGTAGCAGGTCAGTTTCCAGCGTGCTGGGGGAATGTTATTGACCCCCTCTACTGGTTCAAGAAAAACCGTGTTGGCAAAGCAGACTTCAGGAATCCAGATGGCACAGACCACGTGTGCCCAGCGGCCGTCGCTCGTTTGTTTGAAAGCGCCGCCGCGGTTCGGACATAGAACACAGTCGACGGGTTTCTGGGGGGACTGGAGGCAGCAGCGGCACAGCCACTGGCCCTCGGGGATGTAGGGCACTCCGTAGCACTCCTGGTGCACGGCCAGGTTGCAGGAGTCGCAGAAGAGGATGACGTTGCTGTTGAGGCACTCGTCGTCCAGGCACACGCAGCAGAAGGCATCGTCGTCGACGGCGCTTTGAGAGGGCGCCCGGCTGCGGGCTTCCCGGTACGCTTCCTCCTCCAGTCGGTCCACCAGCAGCTCAAAGGTGTCCTGCGACACAGTGGAGTAACCCTCCGACCCTCGGCCAGCGTTGACCATCTCCAGCCAGGCGGTGTCCTCTTCGTCCATGTCGTACTCTGCCTCGCCCTCCTGCTCCTCTGCTGAACGTTCAATGTAACGGTAATACGCCGTGGGCAGCGGCGGCGCCTCCACGGGCTTGAAGGTCTCTAGCACGCGGTACTTGGGTTCGGGGAGGGTCATGTGGTGATGGTGTGTTGTGTGCGTCTTTTCGGGTGTTTGCGGTTGGGAACTGGGGCAGTGGTTCTTTGAAGGTGGCGGCGATTTGATGGAGGAACTTCTGGAGTCTTTCCTGCGTCCTCGGGGTGTGACTGGTTTACGGGCTGTTTGGGCACTGCTGGTGGGAGATGACGACTGCTCGCTGTTCTCCTTGTTGCTGTTACACTCACTAATGTCCTGAGCCATCATCTCGTCTTCGGTGATGACCTCCAGGGGATCCAAAATGGAAATGCGGTGAAGCCTGCCATCAAGTTCCACCTCCACCACCTTCTGGGCCTGGGCATAGGTCAGGGTCTCTCTGCTCGGAGATGCTTTGAGGCTGTAAGGCGAGGGAGACCGCTGGCGAGCACCCCCCCTCCCGCCAACTGTCCCATTGGACTTCTTGACATCTCCTCCACCGCCGCCTCCTCCTCCTCTACCTCCTCCCCCTCCCCCTCTGCCTCTGCCGCCTCCGCCACCGCCGCCTCCTCCTCCTCCTCCTCCTCCTCCTCCTCCTCCTCCAGCCACCTGGCCTTTTCGACGTGGCTTCCTCATAGGCCACTGATCACAATTTCCCTCCTGGTGGTTGACAGAAAACAAAACAATATGAGAAATCTGTGGTATCAGCCTGGAAATAACTGTATATTGCACAATAATATACATGATAATGAAAATGTTCTGCCATTATTGCTCCTTCTTGAGAGACACATTCTGTAATCCCTTTTTGCAGTCCTAACGCAAAGTTGTCTTCAAAATATGGTGATAATATTTTGCAATTATCATAAAGGATGAACTAAGGCCTATAGCAGAATATCAGAAATTCTTCCTTGCTCTTAACAGACTGGAGGGATGACAGTATCTGTATTTGATTTACAGCAGCTGGCTGGCTGCCACAGGGTGGGTGCTGTGAGAGGGCAACAGAGACTTTAGTAAACAAACTTGACTTTAGCCTTCATGTTATAGACAAACAATGTGTTATTTGCAACAAAAGTAGAATAAAGAGTAAATACCACAACTGCATCTAACCCGACTTAAGTGCCATTTGCAGGTAAGTTTACAGAAACTGGCATTTTGCTACAAAACTAGGGCGTCCCATTTTTAAACTAAAAATATAGTAAACTGAAATTCCTGTCAACCTATATTCTCTGCTGATTTATTTCCCCTTGTGATCACTGTATAATATTTAACGTACTACAGAAACGAATGTAATTTCAGTAACAATGATATACAGGTTACATCCATAGGAGGCTAACTTGTTGATATTTAAGTCTTTAAAAACATATCAGTCATGCCTCGTATGTTACCACACTGTGTTATTAGGCATGACTATCACCTGCAGCGTAAACATTCCTTCACACACCTCAACTTGCAGCTGTGCAGCTTGCAACTCTCACTCTTTGCCGGGGACTAAAATGTGCAGACAAACTGCATTGTCAGTTTTCAAGCTGTCGCCCTGAGGAGATCAACATTCACCGTCTAAAACAAACACGATCGGTTAAGAAAAGAAAAATTGTCTGTAGATTATTCTCGACTTTATCTCATTAACTGTTGGCAACTACTATCACTAGCCACAACACAGCGGATATATCCAATCAGCTGTCGGGGAAGTTTGACTGACGGGCCTCAGAGCCAATCAGCTTCAAGAATACAACGGTCTCAACAGATCAGTGTCCTTATTTCGAGAGTAAAATGTCAGCCATATTTACAGTTTTAAAACACTGTTAAAAGCTCTTCTACAGCTAAGATCTTCACAGTTGTTGAATAATGTTGAAACGACGCACTGTCTTGTAGACTCAGCGTCAGAAACGCACGATATTTTGACAATATTCCGGTATTCTGACATAAAAGTATAGAGACAAGTAGAGATATCGACTAGCTCGCCTGCTAACTCAACACACTGACATTACCAGCGTTAGCAGGCTTGTTATTTTTTTCACCGTTGACATGGCGCAAAACAAGTTGCACACCTCTCGTAAAAACTGTCCTACAAGTTCTGGAGCAGGAGATAATATAAAAACAGAGTAAGTAGCAAACATAAGCCTTCTTACCTATTATGGCAACTGACTGGCACAGGTAGCTCGGCAGCCGGCGGTCTGAAGCCGCCTCTACAGTAATGGTTTCCTAGCCAGCCGCCTAACTTGCTGTACTCCCGGAGCTAACTGCTATCAGTAGCCGGGGCTACAGTTTGCTGCTACTGCCGGTATATTCCGCTGTTTTAAAACGCATTCGTTTCTTCACAACACGGCATTTGGGAGGCAAGCGGCCAATCCCAAAGATTTACTGAGAACAGGAGTAGTATATCTACATTAATAATTTTAGAAACAGCTTATTGTCGACCCAATTTTGTGAGAAGGAGAGAAACTAGCCTCCTTCGGCTAGCTGGCTAGCTATTTGGAGCCTAGAGTTACTTTATAAATCGATATCAGTCAGAGTGAGGACATGATACTTCCGGTATGACCTTTCAAAACAAAGTCACGCTGGATGTCTCCATCATATTTAATTTCATACACACCCAACGCGAGTGATAATTTAATAACCATTAATAGTAACTTTTCCTCCTAACATGTGCTTTCATAACGTTTCATTGCCGTAATTACAAAGACTTATCCATTTACCCACCAAAGTTCAGCAACATATGTCCTCTCTTACCTTTCCCCCCTTTTTTTCAGGTTAGGCTACACATTCTTAAAAAAAAACATAAATATTTAACGAACTTGTTTTTTTTACTACTCATATAATGATGATATGATTTCTACTCATCCTGTCTGTAGATGTTTTCCCTCTTAGCCACCTTACATTGTGCAAAGTGCTCAGCAATCTTTCAATCAGATATCCGGTAGAAATTTCTTTAGAATAACTTATTGCCAGTAAAACTGGATCCGTAATCAAAAAGTAGGGAAAGTGAGTTGTTATGCTATTATTTATTATTGTATATCGTTTTATTTTGATGACAGAACGCCTCACTTCCGTCTTGACGTGACGCCCGTGGGCTACCTTGCTAGAACTTCAGCCCGCCCTCTTTACGTCACCAGGCCATGATTTTCGCGCGCAAGCTATTTAACAGGGTCACTGGCAGATCAGTCTGTATTGATCTTATTAACAGCTTTATGCATTCTAAATATGTAGTTTCAACACGGCGCAACTAACGGTATGTGGACGGTTTTCCCCCGAGGCTGTACTCTAGTGACCTGACACCTGTCCTGTCCTGTCATCCCCATGTAGGCCACAAGACATGTGTGCACACATGGATGCTGCATGCTCATGTTTATTCTGTTATATGCACACATGCACAAAGACTCCACTGCTCAAAGGGGGACAAAAGAAAGACGAATCAGCGTCATATTTAAAAGGTATTCATGGTTATAATCAGTGTCATGTGTAGCAAAAGCATGTGCAGAGTCTCCATTCAAATGGATGATGCAATTAATATATCACAATAATTTTAATCTGCTACGTAGGCTACTAGAAATACACACACAGGTTTAAGAATATGTATTCGAAATTGATATACAGCATGGATGCCATTACTGTACTGGAGTGTGGAACAAGTGCTAAAAGCAGACACATAAATTAAATGACTTGTTGCTTTCAGCACCATACACACTCATGGCCACACAGTCCAGTAGTGACATATTGCACAGTTGCATTGTTACTGCTGATCTTTTGGTCCCCTATTCCAGTCAGGGGTTTTCCTGCTAATTAACCTTATCAAGATGATGTTTCAAATGCAAAGAAAAAAAAAACTTCATACATATCTTGTCTTATTGTTTAATTGGAAAACAATATTACAGTAAATCTTACAGTTAACCCCGTGACATCTGGTCACAATAAATTTGCAAGACAAACTCACTGACAAGGAATGTTTAACACAAAGCAAACTACATTTAGGAAATAATTGCACATGACAAAAAAAAAAGAAATGGTTAAAGTTTTAAAATGATCACTCATCTGAACACTGACTCAAAATCTAAAGATCTCCAGGCTTGAAGAAACAGAGTGGATCCATGGTTAGAGTATACAAGGGCACCATTGGCTGTATTCTGTGGTTGGTTGGGGCACAACATTCATCAGGTCACTGAGACATAGTCAGGGTGTTTTTCCTCTTGGAGTCCCGTCGGGGGAACGGCACAAAGTCTTTCACCTCTTTAAAACACAACCCTGTGGGCAGAGAGAGGGGAAACCATTTGTTTTCTGCATGTGCGGCATGTTTACAATAATGTAAAGATGTATAGCAAGGCATTTTTACGTAAATTATTCATCACTACATTAACAGAGGCCCAGCAACAAAATGGATGTGCACTTGTAAATCAGTCAACATAGTAAAAAGAAAATGTCTATGACTGTGAGACCGTTTGTGTTCATCACTCGCATACAAAGCCACAGACAAAAATACAAATTCAAATTCCAATAAATATGAACACCACTCTCATTTGCATATTGGTTATATCAAGTTCTTTTTTTCTTACGCTTCCACTCTTCCAGGGACAATGTGGCGTTGTCATGGCTATCATCATACATCTCAGGCTCACGAAAGTCATCCTGGTCCCTCAGACTGTCGAAGTACGGGTGCTCCAGAGCCAGTTCTGCTGTGGGCCTCTCGTCCCCATCCAGGACCAGCATCTTCTCCAGCAGGTCGATACCTGTAAATAATCAGTGGTACGAAGGAATGCAACACATTTTAGATGTCAGAGCATGTGATATTGAACATTTGACGGCTGCAGCAACCTTACGATGCAATGCAATATGAAATACTTATAACCCCTCAGGAGGAAACTGAACATCATTAATATAGTACAGACGACAGCAAAGAACAGAGACATCTCACAGGCAAGATAGGTGAACAACACAGAAGCCTAACAATAAAAGTAGTGACGATTAGGAATGTAAGAAAATAACGATACACAAAAATATCACAATATTTTAGGATATGATACTGTATTGATTCTTCAAAGAGCTGTATTCATATTTTATCAATAGATAACATGGTGACAGTGGTTTTTTTGTACTTGAGCCTCTTAGTGACGTTAATTCCTCTGTTCAGACTGCTTGAAAAATTTTGTCTGTAGCAACTATGTATAATATTAATTACAAATTTAATTTCTAAATGTTTACCTAATCCTTCCTGTAAAAACAATGAGTTTTTTTTCTACTGACAGTGAAGATGATACAGTAACTCCTCTGTTCATATGGCACAGAAGCATTTACCAATGTAGGATGCTGTCCTGAGTCTGAATGCATAAAGATTAAAGGAATAGTTCACCCCAGAATGATATTTCACTCATTATCTACTCACTCTCATGTCGACTAAGGGCTGGAAGCAGTTTCAGAGTTATCAGTGGCTTCTCTGAGTTACAGGGGGTCTCGATGTAACAATAATATGTAAAAATTAAATAAGTCCATATTTCAAGCTTGTTTACACCGGAAGCTCCCCTTCCCAGTCTGTCCAAATCTTGCGAGATTTGCGTCGACGTCATTGCGATTAACAGATGCCGCCGCAAATCTCGTGAGACTTAGGCGGACCAGGAAGAGGAGCTTCCGCTGCCAATAAGCTTGAAATATGGACTTGTTTAATTTTTTTCGGCACAATTTAGCATTTCAGGGCTTCAATACAAGACGGACATTACATACGAGCAGCATGGAGGTATTTGGATGTTTTCTGGTGTGTTTTTTTGTGACGAAGACCACCACCGGTGTCCATTTGCAACCGTTATGCGGACATGCCCTGCTACGCCAAGACCCCCTGTAACTCAGAGAAGCCATGGATAACTCTGAAACTCCTCCCAACCGTTAGTCGACATGAGGGTGAGTAGATAATGAGTGAAATATCATTCTAGGGTGAACTATTCTTTTAACTGTATCTGTCTGTGCGTACAATATTGTGTCTTTTTCATACTATAAAAGATAGACATAATGGAAAAAAGAGGAAATTATCACCTTGCTTAGAGTATATCACAGTATATCAGTATATCACATTTTCACCACACTTTGGGATACGTATCATATCGCCAGAGTTTTGTCAGAACACAGCCCCAGTAACCATCAATGAGACGTTATTAGTTTATGGTGTTTGCTTGTAGCATCAGCAACAACAAATTAATGGATACTAGCATTACCACAATCAGTGTTGGGAAAGTTCACTTTCTACATGAACTAGTTCAAAGTTCAGTTCACAAATTTTAAAATGAACTAGTTCAGTTCATAGTTCATAATTCAAAATGTTGAACTAAAGTTCACAGTTCCAAAAATGAACTAGTTCATAGTTCTTTTTTTTTTTTTTCAATATGTTACTGCGAGCTATTGCCACAGCCCATATAAACCACAGACAGCAATTACTTTATCAGTTTTAACACTGAAACAATATGTCAGATTTCACCTTTGAATCCAATTTTGAATCTTAATCCAACCACGGTTTCAGACCTGCAAACTCTGGAGAGTAAAAAAGGTGACAAGGTCCGAAAAGCCAAACCAATGGGGGGTCCGGAGGCATCCCCCCCGGGATAAAATTATTGTGATTTTAATATGCAAATTATGCTTTTTGGAGTGTTTTGACACTAGAATTTCTGTGTGAAAATAAATACATGGCTCATGCTAGGCACATAGTATATCTATCCATCCCAATTACAATCCCAGACATAGGTTATCTGATTCTGTTAAACAGAGAGCAAATCTCTTAAAAGACAGCTTTACAACATGTTTGAGTGAAAAGGGGGAAATTTATTTTTTTTTATTGCACAACTTTGTTTTTGTTGTAACTTAAACACAATATTTGATACACAGATGAAATGATCTAGTAGGCCTAACCAAAAGCTCCATGTTGTCCCTGTGTGATGTTATCAGGACTGTCTGAGGACAGAGAGCTTTGAGGTTGAAGTCTTATCAAAATGAAATGCACCTGTGACAGGTCTGTATATGACCACAGTATGATCAGCTATAGAGGAAATCAGCTTTTCACCACACTTTGGGATATTGTGAACCAGCGCGGATCCGGTGTGTTTATCAAAGCGTCACTGTGCTGTTTGAGCTGCGTTCATGAGGTTAGAGGCTGCCCACCTCTGCCTACAGAGTTTTTCAAAGAACACAGCCCCAGATAACCATCAATGAAAAAACAAGAACGCCAAATTATTAGTTTATGGTGGCTTTATGCTTGTTTTGTCCGACAGTTTATCATCAGCAACAACAAATTAATGGATACGTTCAGTTCATTACCAAAATATGAACGAGTTCATGAACGATCGTTCATTGAACGCGTTCAGGCACAACACTGACCACAATCCTCAGTACAACCATCTAACAACGTCAGCAGATCAACATTGTTATCAACAACAAAGGCACCCAGCGACAATGTTCATTAAAAAACTTTGCTGCAGCAGGTACAAAAGATTTTCTGAACCTGTCTGAAGAACACACAGCCGTAACAAGGCTGTTACTGAAAGATCTCCTCGGTTCACTAAGTATATTGTTCACAGGATGGCCCTCATGAGCTTCCACATCACAATCACTGCTGGGCTAAAGCCAATAATAGATCCTGCCTTCTTTATTAATCTATTGATCTTCCTTCTATTCTCTAAAGCTCAAACTTCACACACCCATCCCTGAAAAAACAACCGCGACTGGTGGACTGGACCTTTTTAAAGATGACACTGGGGTTCTCTTTCCAGCCCAGTCTGTTATCCATGAGGACACCAAGGTGCTTATGAGACAATTACCCCTCAGAAGCTACATCCTTAATCAGGACATGAATCACTGCAGTCTTTTTCTTTCTACAATCAATAACAAATTATTTGGCCTACTGAGATTTTCATTACCTGCTGTTAGTAAGGTAGGTGGTCATCTATTAGGTCACAAGTCTTTAATGCTGCTTAGTCACCTGAATACTACTAGACAACCAGATCCTGGACATGACCTGCAGTCATAAAAACAGAGAAAACACTGCGCCTTACCAGTTACCAGTAGCAACAACTAAACAGGTCCCAAGAGACAGAATAAAGAAGCAGTTTTGCTGCTGCCAGAGATTTCTCCTCATCTTGACCGACTTCACACTATTTGCTCAGAACAGTGAGCGGGAAATCTTTTATCACGTAGGAGTGGGGGGAGTCATAACATTCAGAGACACAAAGGAACAAAAAGGACATAATAAGGAAATGAAAGTGTGTGACAGCTGCTGCCACTGCAACACCACAGTGAACTGACCCTGAACTGTTTTGTTGGGCCAGCAGCACACTGGACTCCATAGTAGAAAACTGCAATCATGCAGTGTCTGATTATTTATGTGATAATAAACTGAAAAGATACAAATGTGTGTCAGCCTGGACCAGGAACAGGAGGACTCACCCTGTGCACTGGCTCTGGTGAACAATGTGGAGAAGTCTTTTCTGGGATAACGTGGAAGAGCCTTCACATAATTCTTGGCCTATTTTTAGAGACAAAAAACAAACTGAAATGTAAATCAGAACAACACCTTATTTTTAATTTCTCCAGAAAACATCACCATAACCCCAATTTACAGACATATTAGTATCAAACCTCTGCAAAATATGCACTTGAATAATTTTCAGTGTCCTTCGGCTGCTCAAGTGTGCATTGTTAGTTATATAAAGATGATGAAACAATGTATAAAAACAGGATTATTATAATGCTTGAGCAAGAAGAAAAGAGACTTTGTTCTTGCAAAGATAAAAATATATCCTGAAAAATTTTATGTGCAGAAATCAACAGACGCTCACACAGAGCAACTCATGAGCTACTAATATGCAGACAGATGATGATTGTTGAAGCTTGGTGGTATTATAATCTCTTCCTGGTGGTGCATCATGGATTAAAAAAAAATCCCATTATATTTCACACACATCCTCCTGTATGTTTTTGTTGATGCCCTCCTAACTTTTCCTCTAGTGCCACCCACAGGACACATTTTAGAGTCTTACTCCAACTACCAGTAAAGCTTCAGAGTAACAAAATCTTTGTCATTGTTATTACACTATAATAATAATGTTATACTGCAGCTGTTACGTGTGTGTTATAAACCCTACAGGTCCAAAAACATAATTCAGATTATGGATATAAAATCCCAACTGTAGTTTCATTACATGCAAAATGTGTTTTTACTGTATGACTAACAGCACACACTCTGTGACATGTCCTACCTCTGGACTGTCCAGCTTCTGTACGAACTCTGGTCCAGGGACTCCCGTCACTTTCATGATCTGAGTCAGCTGGTCCATGTCTGGTGGTATTGAAAGTCAAGGATTTCATAACCTGATGGATCTTCTGGATTCATACTTGTGTGTGAGTCCACAGAAACGCAGTCGGAAAATCAGGTTTCCAAGCAGCTCCATAAAACAGCTGTTTGATGAAACAGTGGCAGCTTTATTTGTTAGCCGGTGATATAAAAAAGAAAAAACTGCATTAGGTGCAGAAAATGATCATAAAAAGAAAATATAAAACATGCAGCAAAAAGAATGTAATGGCCAAGTAAAAGCAGCGGTGGACGCTGCCTGGGGAGATGTACTGCATATAATACACTGTAACTGCCTTTTGTGTTCCATTTTGCACCAGATTTATGGTAAAATAAAACTGTCACTGTTTAACCAAGCGACTTTCAATCTCATTTATCATTACACTGATTTGATAAGAAGCTATTAAAACATGGAATTATATTGTATTTATATATTTCTGTACATTCAAAGCTTTGTCGTTATTTAGATTTATACAGGCTTCAACAGCTGATGAAAGGATACAGTCTTTTCCTTTGAAAAGCGTCTTCCCATTGATCATTTCTGCCATGATACAACCCACAGACCAGATGTCCACTAGAATAAACAGGAAGAAAAAAACATATCAGTGAGAATCCAAAAAGAAAACACATCACTGTTGAAGAGAATATAGATTTAGCTCATTGGAATAGAAATGAGGAAGGTGGCATTTATGTACCAGAGCAAAGTTCCCATTCTCAACAGGAAGCAGAATCTATTGTGCTGTTTATATTGGAAATACTTGGTGAGTAATATAATCCTATAAAGGGTGAAGGGCTTTCTTTGCTACACGCCATCCTCTAGAAGTTGTTTACAAAATAACAATAAAAAAAACGATTGCGAAACATAAATCCTGGGAAAGTGAGTCAGCTACATCACTCAGCCTCAGCACCATGAGGCTGCTGTCAGACCCATCTGTGTCAACATCCAACAGATTAAAGGAAAAAAAGATTTGCTATCAGAATGACACACATGCAACTTCAAGTGGGGTTTCATGCACCAAGCGACAGGATTATAATAATAAAAAAAAAAAATGCTGACCCGGAAAGTAACCACACAAGACACAGCTAATAGAAATATTTCCCCCTAACAGCAAACAGTTACAGTACAGCAGCAACAGGTGAAGCGAGAGCAGTCGAGATGACAGAAAGGACGTGGGTACAGTAAGAATATGTAACAGGTACGATTGTCTTGCCAGTCTGGGTGTAGTGCATCCAGTTCAGAATGACCTCAGGTGCCCGGTACCAACGGGTCACCACGTAGCCCGTCATCTCGGCGTCTGTACTGCGAGCCAGACCGAAGTCCAGGATCTATATCGGAGGCAAAAATGATCACTATCAGGACCATGATGTCAACAAAATATACGTATATAGCTAGTATGTCCTTTGATATGAAACATCTGTATTTGCTGCTTTTATAATAGAATCTGCATCTTGTCATGTTCCTCCGCTGTTATTTGCAGCAGCTCTTTCATTGCAGTGTGGTCATGTTTTTATATATATGCTTTGAAGTACAAACCTTCAGTTCACAGTCTTGGTTCACTGCCAAGTTTCCAGGCTTTAGATCCTGTAGAAGAAAATAAACTGAGTGATGGTTTCTTAGTGCACACAATGAATTACAGAAAATCACAGTGGTTGTACCGTAGCAGCATCACAACTGGGAGTAGAGATGAGCCTCAGCTCCCATGGTTCCTGCAGCTGTTCTTCTCAATGCATAAACACTGTGGGCATTTTTAAAAGGGAGTCAAAGACTCATGTATAAACTGACCATTAGTCTGACTGTGTCATTTCTGCAGAGTCATTCATAAAATACACAGTCACAATCACAATCACATAATGCGTGAAGTGTTGGTGAGTGCTGATAAGTGATAACACCTTCACTGCCATAGGAATCACTGCAGTAATGCCAGGGTAACACTTTAACAGAGGACTGAGTCACAGTGTGCATGAATGAGCTTTTGGCAGTTTAAACAAAACAACAGCAACAATTATTTCATATCACAGCACCACACACACAGGCAACTTAAGTAATATTGAGCACATCTCATACAGATGAAAAGGAAGGACGATGACATAAATCGGTACGTGGGGCAGGTGGGTGGGGGAGCGTGCACTAGGGGTGAAAGTTTGTTTTCTGATGGTAGGTGGGATATGTCTCAGAGCTCATGCTCCTGATCCTAGAGAGCAGGTTGAGCACATGGTGACAGGACCCTGTCTCTCAAACTGGATCACACCCACACCATTAAGGAGAGAGGGCTGTAATGTCCTACTTGATAGATTGATTTAAAGGGATAGTTCAACATTTTGGAAAATTCGCCTACTGACATAATCCCTATAGTACAAGAGTAGGTTCATTAGCCTTAATTATCGGTGCATGTTGTTTTGAGATCCGCGGGGAAGAGACGAGAGCTGCTCAGCTAACACAATGGAGATGAGCAGTACAGGTCCCCTGTCGCTCAAAACTCATCAAATACACAATCCAACAACTCCAAAAGCTCTTGTGGAGAAGTTGTGACCTGCACATTCACCATCCATCCATCCATCCATCCATTATCTTCCGCTTCTTCCGGGGCCGGGTCGCGGGGGCAGCAGTCGGAGCAGGGATCCCCAAACTTCCCTCTCCGCCGACACTTTCTCCAGCTCTTCCGGGGGCACCCCGAGGCGTTCCCAGGCCAGCCGAGCAACGTAGTCACTCCAGCGTGTCCTGGGTCTTCCTCGGGGCCTCCTCCCGGTGGGACATGCCCGGAACACCTCACGAGGGAGGCGTCCAGGGGGCATCCTATACAGGTGCCCGAGCCACCTCAGCTGACTCCTCTCGATGTGGAGGAGCAGCGGTTCTACTCCGAGCTCCTCCCGGGTGACCGAGCTCCTCACCCTATCTCTAAGGGAGCGCCCCGCCACCCTGCGAAGGAAGCTCATTTCGGCCGCTTGTAATCGCGACCCTGCTCTTTCGGTCACTACCCAGATTTCATGACCATAGGTGAGGGTAGTCCGACCGGTAAATTGAGAGCTTCGCCTTTCGACTTAGCTCCCTCTTCACCACAACGGACCGATACAGTGACCGCATGACTGCAGCCGCTGCACCGATCCGCCTGTCGATCTCGCGCTCCATCCTTCCCTCACTCGTGAACAGAACCCCGAGATACTTGAACTCCTCCACCTGAGGCAGGATCTCTCCCCCGACCTGAAGGGTGCATGCCACCTTTTTCCGGTCGAGAACCATGGCCTCGGATTTAGAGGTGCTGATTCTCATCCCAGCTGCTTCACACTCGGCTGCAAACCGCCCTAGTGCACGCTGCAGGTCCTGGCTCGAGGGAGCCAGCAAGACAACATCATCCGCAAAAAGCAGAGATGAAATCAAGTGGCTCCCGAACCGTACCACCTCCGGCCCTTGGCTGCGCCTAGAAATTCTGTCCATAAAGATGATGAACAGAACCGGTGACAAAGGGCAGCCCTGCCGGAGTCCAACATGCACCGGGAACAGGTCTGACTTATTGCCGGCAATGCGAACCAAGCTCCTGCTCCGGTCATACAGGGACCGTACAGCCCTCAGCAGAGGGCCTCCGATCCCATACTCCCGGAGCACCCCCCACAGGATGCCACGTGGGACACGGTCGAATGCCTTCTCCAGATCCACAAAACACATGTGGACTGGTTGGGCAAACTCCCATGAACCCTCGAGCACCCTGCGGAGGGTATAGAGCTGGTCCAGTGTTCCACGGCCGGGACGAAACCGCATTGTTCCTCTTGGATCCAGGGTTCGACTATCGGCCGAATTCTCCTCTCCAGTACCCTGGAATAGACTTTCCCCGGGAGGCTGAGTAGTGTGATCCCCCGATAGTTGGAACACACCCTCCGGTCCCCCTTTTTGAAGAGGGGAACCACCACCCCGGTCTGCCAATCCAGAGGCACTGTCCCCAACTGCCACGCGATGTTGCAGAGGCGTGTCAGCCACGACAGCCCCACAACATCCAGAGACTTGAGGTACTCAGGGCGGATCTCATCCACCCCCGCTGCCTTGCCACTGTGGAGCTTCCTAACTACCTCAGTGACTTCAGCTTGGGTAATGGATGCATCAACCTCTGGGTCCTCAGCCTCTGCTTCCTCAGTGGAAGGTGTGTCAGTGGGATTGAGGAGATCCTCGAAGTATTCCTTCCACCGCCCGACGATATCCCCTGTCGAGGTCAACAGCTCCCCCCCTCCACTGTAAACAGTGTTGGCGGAGCACTGCTTCCCCCTCCTGAGGCGTCGGATGGTTTGCCAGAATTTCCTCGGGGCCGCCCGGTAGTCCTCCTCCATAGCCTCCCCGAACTTTTCCCAGACCCGAGTTTTTGCTTCCATGACCGCCCGGGCTGCCGCTCGTTTGGCCTGCCGGTACCCGTCAGCTGCCTCGGGAGTCCCATGAACTAAGAAAGCTCGATAGGACTCCTTCTTCAGCTTGACAGCATCCCTTACTTCACCACGCTATGAAATAAAATAATAATATAACATTATGAGACAGTTGTTTTCCAGGCAAATCCATAGCTCGAGCTACATTCCAGTTACGGCTGCTGGGTGGAGTGACTTCAAAGGTTTCGAGTTGTGTCGTAATGTTACATAATTACACATGATTATTTCATAGCATGGTGAATGTGCAAATTTGCCAAAATGTTGAACTATCCCTTTAAGTATAGTGGTAAATAGTAGTAGTAGATCACCTACAAAATTATTTTTGATTCTTCATATTAGTTTGACTCTTCATGTGATTTTGCTCCATGAGTCTGCATTAAGGCCTTCATCTTACGAGCTAGTATCTGATCTATGAGAATGTTGCATTGATCGAACTCTGCTTTCGCCTCACACACCCACAGGTCTTGGCAGCCGGTGCCTGGCCTATGGGTGTGGCCTGACATCTCAAAACACGCACTCAGACATCAGAGTGAACTCATCCTACCTGTTGGGGCAGAGCTTATTCTGACTCGTTAACAATGACGAAATTTAGTCAATCATGTCCTTCTGTTGAACAGAGGGAAGAGCACGTCTACGGTGTGAGTCAGAATAATGAACTCAACACGTTACAATTTCTTCATAAGTCAAAAAGAAAAGAAAAAAAACACAGTTCAGGTTGAAGCTATTTTTCTTCCCCTAGGCTCCACAATGATAAACTGGCTTGTACTCACCCTGTGGATGATCCCAGCCTTGTGAATGTACTGCAGAAACAGAGAGGGAGAGGCATTTATATTGCATCAATATCCAATATTTATGCTATGGTTAATTGGTTTATGTATTTTTAATATGGCTGGTTGTTTGCCTGTTTGCACTGTGCACTGTAACAGCTGTGGAGTTAAATTACAAGACAATTTTGAGTGAAGTTACACCTAAAAGACTTTAAAAGGACAGGACATACACCTAACTACAGTATCTATTTTAACAAAGTGCATTGATCTGTGCTTCCTTACTTTTATTAAATAACGTTTTCTATGATTATATACATTGCACCTTTCATTATGTATATGTCTTACAAAGGACCATGTTGAGAAGCCCTATCCAGCTCACCCTGAGTCCACAGAGCATCTGGTAGACCAGAAACTGGACTTTGTCTTCTGAGAGGTTACCTCGCACCTTCGACAGGTCAGTAAACATGTAAGGCATCACCAGGTAGCTGTGAAAAGGGGCGAGGTCAGAGAGGGGCAGCGGAAAAACACAGTGAGAGACACAGTAAAATGATTACCTCTGCGCAACAGGCCGAGCATGATATGACAAATGTATTCAGTCAAGATCACAGCTAAGCACAAAGAGAGGCTGTTACTTTACACACCCTGTTAATGCTGTAATCCACGCCTTTTCATACTTTTATTAAGTAGTTTTGGCTGCCTGTTCACTTTTATGTAAACTTCATTTTCAATTTCAATGTTTTTTTTCTTAATGTGGTGCTCCAATGCCAAAGCTATATACATGATTGTATTAGCAATATTAAACTTACTGAAAAAAAACCCATACAGGTATATACATGTATCACACAGATTAGTTTTTACGATGAGAAGAATCTCCTAATTACTGATAAACGCCAACCGCGTGTCACTGTTTGCCTGAAGCCACTGACGCAACGTCTGTGTGGCAACAAAAGAAGATATTAAAAGTTATTGAAGTGCTGTTGTCTAATATATTTTACATGAATCAAAATTAACAAAGAGCTTCCAGTTGTAGAAGAGTGGAAAGAGACCATTCAGATAAGACTTTTGAGTGGATCCTCAGTAAGAACATGACACTTGTCTGCTCTGTTTCATGATCTTTGGCCTGATCACACTGGGCAATTTTAGGGCTGATTCGAGGTTTGTTATTTTTGCTAGATTGTTTGTCCTAACAACCTGCTCCAGATTGAGTTAGAACCTCCTCAAAAATTGTTTGATATCATTTATCATCCTCCATATTTGTTTTTCTTCTCAGCCTTAGACTTTCTTCATTAAGACCTTTCGTTCTCGAGACTGACAGATTTTGGTCTCTGTATCCAGTGATTCATCCTTATTCGATTTGACACTCTTCAGTCTTCACCCCTGGGGCTGTAATCCAGTGATATTTTAATGCTGCAATGATAAGTCTACTCTGTACAGTGTTATTTTTCTCAGCAGTTTAGTTAAGGCCCCTTCCTGTTTAATGACAGTGGTCAGGTCAGCTTTCATCCCATCACCCTGGAGATGTATCTCTTGTTTAATCGCCATCCCCCACAACAGAAAACAATCCCTCGTTCCCAGAAACCGTTCTGCAGTCCAGGACCCACAGGCATTGCTGTAGGTGAATGCTAAACCTGCAGATCACCAGATAGACGTTGTCCGCCTCTGCCTGAGGGCTTTGCCAGATACTCACAAGTCTTGGAAGTCACTGAGGCTTGAGGCAGGGGTAAATACATCAAGGAGTCCTATCACCTAGTTGGAATGAAAGTCAGACCAACACAGACATGGAGGCAAGAAAGTATTAGGTCACATTAATATGTCTAAAAATGCAATGTAATTACACTTTATAGAGGACAAAAAAGACATTGGATATCGGTCTACTCACATTTTCATGCTTCATGTGTTTGAGAAGCCGGAGCTCTCTGTAGGCCCTCTTAGCAAAGATCTCTGACTGGAAAGGCCTGTGGAGCTTCTTGATGGCCACTTTCTCTGTATTCTTCTCATTTATGGCTGAGCTGTGGTGCATAATGGAATAACGAGTCAATAGCGGTGCAGGCTGGGTCTACGTGTGTCATCTAGTTTCACAATGATTCCCCCTCTTTTGAAGTGAGCGAGCAGTGGCAAGTGACAGAGGCTGATCTATTTTCAGGTTTCACTCTCACTAAGAAGCTGTGCATTAGAATGACATGCAGCAGCAGAGACGTTCTCAGAGTGAGGTGCTCACTCTCTGACTGAGTGGTTGGGGGGGGGATGTCTGTGGATTATTAAGTATCAACATGTGAATGTTTGGCAGCTGGCGACGTGCATGTTTGCAGTGATCTGCAGGGCACAGGACCGTAGGAGGAGAGGCCTGCTGGGCTATTTTAGAGCCGCATCCACCAACACACATTACACACATCGTTTGTGCAAACTAGCGCTGTGTGGACAACAGTGATGCACTAATGTAGGATATTACAGTAATTTGTGCACGAACGCCAGACAAAGATTTAAAATAAATACAATTCATCTCACACATACACAGTAGCAATGAAACTGGTGAATATGCTTCTGTTGATTGTTTCCTTCTCTTCCCGAGTGTGTGATTTCTCACGCAAGATGCTTTTTGGAAGACGTGCAATCTGGCGAAATTACAGATAATGGTGGCTCGATCCCAGCCGTTCTTTTAATAGGCAGACATTTTAAGCTTCAACAGACCATAACTCCCAAAACAATAATGCTTAAAACCACAGTGACCACACTCAAAAGGCCCAATGTCTGCAGCTCTGACGTCAGGAGTCCACCGTGATGGATGTAGTTAAACCATTTTCAACTTTATGGACGAAGGGATTTGTCAGAACTTTTACCTACTGTGCCTGCTGTGGTCAGTGCACTCAGACCAGTCGTCTATAAACAAGCTCAAAGGGATAAAACAAACAAAAAGAAAGAGAGTGGGAGTTGCATAACACAAACAACCTGCCATAAACAACATAGTGACTATTTTTCAGAAAGACTAGGTCTAAGTCATGAATGTTCAGCTGATCTCATCCTTTAACTTCCCATTTTACTTTCACAATAATCAAATATTAGTTCATGTAAGCTACATGTACAGTATTATGCAGTGTACAGAGTAAAATCCCGACATGTATTTTCAGATTAAGGTAGATGACCACAGCAAAGCAATCCTAAACACACATATTTGGCTTTTAAGGTTGATTTTGAGCCTACATTTGAACAAAATAGTATCATGTTGCAGTGCATGACACAAGTAAGGAAGGACAGTTACTTTATCCCATATTGATTGAATTGAGCTATTTCTGTAGTGATCTGCATAAACCACATGACACCTGGAAATCAAAAGCACTGAGTGATGATGGTGCCGACTGCTCAGAGACGCTCAGTGTGCTTACAAATGAATGTGAATGTCACAGCAGCAACATGTTCCCACACAGTTGTGTTTCCTTCATGGCAGCCTCTACACACCATGCATCAAAACACGTGTAGATAAATGTATATACACACAATGCCTACAATTTAACTATTATGTTATAGCCTATAGTTACAATTAGCTGACAGAGGGATGTCAGTGGCTGCGTTGGGCTGCAGCTATTCCAGTTTTAATTTTATTGAATCTTTTGGTTGTTGTTAATGAATGCCTTGTGAAAGAGGAGCTGATTATGTATAATTCTGCTCCTTTTCATTTAAGATTTGAGATGTATTTCAGCTTTTAAGGTGTCTTATTTTGTCAAGGAATTAAACCATGAACATGATGTGTTTGAGTCCTACTCGTTGCCTATGTCAGATTACCCTACATGTGACTGCATGTTGAGATGAAAGAGCAAAGTGGCCATCTTTAAAACTGTCACGCTAAAAGAAACCCAATTACCTGCTCTGTGTGTGCAGCCAGGTAGGCATATAGGTGGTTTACAGCCAGGTGCACGCTGTGAGGTGCGTGCGCGGTGCTCACGTTAACACATGGCGCGTGCAGTTCAGGTGTGTTATAAAGCGTCGGATGTGATGTGTTATTACACAGGTTGCTCCTGTGCCACCAGTGTTGACAGTTGGTGCGTTTGAGCGTGTGTAGGTGGTGCACAGGATATAACCCGGGCCCACGGCAAGCTGCTCGGAGCCGGTGCATCTTATCGTCGGTGAGTGCTGGACTCGGACTAACACACAGTTCGGTCCTAGCTACGACGACACGCACACAAGCAGTCACACATAAGCACACGCACACACTAAAGACAGTAGGTACAATTCAGGATAAATCACTCACCACACAGCGCCGTAAGCCCCGGTGCCTATCTGCTTGAGCCGCGTGTATTTCTCCAGGACTTCCCACACCGTGCTGTTTATTTCCTCCCGTGAGAAACACGACCGAGCCTCCATGATGAAGAGGAGAAGGTGAAGCTACAAGAAACTTCTCCTCCCTCCTCCCACGAACCTGTCACTTCTTTGGAAGCTAAAAGCAAAACACTGCTCAAGAGTGAGACGATGCCTCGCGCTTCACTTCCGCTAGGGGTTTTCAAAATAATATCCGTGAGTCACGAACTGCGTAGCTGAGATTTTTATTTATTTATTTATTTATTCATTAATTTTTTTGGGCAGATTTTTATTTATTTATTTATTCTTTTTTTATTTATTTACTTTTTAACATAACCTAACATAACACAACATAACATGACATAACGTAATGTACTAAAGACTGTCAATACAGATGTGTTTCCTTGTCTATTTTTGCTTTCCAAAAGTAGCCTATTATGTAGCCTATATTAGTTTTATTTGCACAAAGTCTCTCTCTCTCTCTTTCTCTCTCTCTCATCATGTGTTTGTTGGTTTTTGCTTCCCATTCATGTAGCCTTATGTAGTGGTGTTAAAAAGTGAAAACAATAACCTCATCAACAACCATCCATTAGCTAAATTTATACTTAAGGTTTTTATGCTCTCCTTTTTAAAAACTGTCACGTCGGCCTAACTTTAATATTGGAAGTGAACTTTATTCTGAAGGTAAATCCACAACAGTTCCTGTAAACCTCTCGTGGTCTTTACATAGAAGCACAGTGTTATAATCGCTGCCAGTAAACTACTGTTCATTAACATGGTATAACATGTAAAAAAAAAAAGAAAAAAAAAGAAAGACTTTTAACAGGGCTTCAGTTTACATAAAAAAGAAGAAGACATTTACAACGTTTCATCGAGAAGAATCACCCGAGTGGAAAACAACTAATGGTAAACACCGTAGAGACCATGCAATCCCATAGAGAGAATAATCAGACAGCCTGCGTGCTCAAACATGTCAATATGACTCGATTTGCTCCCACCCACACACAGTAGGTGTTACTTGTCATGAATAATTACTGTACATTACCAGTTTATGAATCATGGCAGCCCACAGCAGTACACTCACACTCACAGACATGGACAGAAACCTAGACAGGAGCTTTTGAAAAATATGTATTTCATATAAAACGATCAATAATCCACACAGGCAAACATGCTTCTTTGTCTTTTTTCATCTAATTTCTTGCACATGGATGCTGTTGTGGTGTTGGGATGTGATGAAAGACTAGCTACATAAAAAGTTTTGAAATGGTAATGTCATTGCTGTACAGTATTTAACAGTTAACGGTACATGTTCATTAAAGCCTGACAAGCCAGAAAAGCAACACTGAAACCTACAGTGTCATCATATCCAGGTACTGCTCCCATGACAAAAAAGACTGCAACGACTTAACACCTGCAGACCAGAGCCTTTACACTACTTCTGCAGAGATGTAGATAAAGTTGTATGATAACTTCATGTGGACTCAGAAAATTACAAAAATAGGTCTACTGCAACCCTGTCAGTCATTGACAACATGATGGACACTCTCAAGATGTGATGCATGTAACCAAAGCATGCACAGTATTATACAGAATCTACTGTGGTCTATGTCTTAATTTGGATTGCAGCAATAAAATGAGTCAAGAATTGATGAAATTATGCCTGAAAGCAATGCACACAGTAGACAGAGGAGGAGAAAATAGGACAACATGGAGGTAAGAAGCACCATGACTCTGCACACCATTAATGTTGAGTTACAATGATCTCTATAGGGGACCAACATTGCCAGAGCCCAGTAAGAGGTTATAAAGCTGATGATGCTGAATGCCTCCTCTAGTCTTCCCTGCAGTTAATTCTGACATTAGCAGAATAGAAATAGCTTCTCCTTGTTGGTGCAAGTTATTTTTAGAACGGCGGAGCAGAGCCACGAGCTGATAATAACAGAACAGAGTTGCTTTCGAGGTAAAGTCATGAAAAACCGCTGATGTGCGTTCCTGTCTGGGACAGTTTGCAGTCTCTGCATTTGGCTCTTCTCCGCAACAACAATTGCACCAACAATTAAAGGTAACGAACCTACTCCTAATGTGTACCTAAAGTTGAACTATCCCTTTAAGTTGTTGTATTCAGTTGGTGAAAGCATATTCAGGGTTTGTTTGGGAATTGAGTCACTGCAGCTCCCCTGCTTTGACGACATTGAAAGTGAAAAAAATGGGGGATGAGGTCACTGTTTTTATGTGAGCAGTAAGTTAGGTCTTAACCGCTGGATGGCACAAAATGACGACAATATATCTGTGCAGATTGAAAGGGTAATGAATCAATACCAATGAGTCAGCCTTTGGTTGGCCAGCGACTCACTTTCTGGCTTTTTATAAAATCACTCTCCATCCTGTCCTCTGCTGTGGAGAGAAAACATCCCACCCACTCACCCATCCACCCATCCACCCACTGGAGTTTCAGGATGTAAACTAAACAAGTCTCTGTTTAGACAAGTGATTAGTAAAGTAGAGCAGCCTCGAGGAGGAGAACAGAACCATCCATGTGCAGAAAGACTCAACACAGATAACTGGTTTGACTGAATAATCTCAAGTGAACATAGTTTCTAGATTCTTCTAAAACTAGTAAATAGACCGTAACTCCCCATACACCACAAGTATATTTAGATGGGGTGGACCATGGGGTGGACCACAGTAGAGCCACTTCATTTTTTGGAACACACAGCCAACCATAGAGCTAAACCAATAAGCAATTGTTAATTTCCTTACTGTATTGTGATATACAGATATAAGGTACCATATCAGAGATTTGACGGTAGAGCAATGAGTTAAAATGTCTGAAATTATCTGATGCAAATTATCATACCGCCGAGGATCCTATTGGAGGTGTGGTCTTCTTGTGGCCAACCTTTCTTCCTGTTTGAAGATCTGCAGATGATTGTGCACCTGGAACATCTAACCTATGTTAATCTCTCTGTATCCTCCCACAACACATTAGGCTACTTATTGTACTGCTTTTCATACTTCCTAATTATCACGTGATTAGTTTCTTTGTTTTTGTTTCAAATTTGGTTTAAAAACATCTTCCGTTATCTGTACTATGGGGTTTTCCCCTTTTTATGGACTTTGGAGTCTGAGTCATGACAGCACTGATTAACATGTCTAGATGATTATAACAGTTTGTCTTTCTAAGGCTTAATAGTGTGTAGTTATAAAGTGTTACCAAAGAAAATAACCCTAAGGGACAAATAGTGTTTGATATTTAGCTTTAAAATGTATAAACAGGATTAAGAAACTGCCATACTATTAGTGTAAAGAAATAAGGAAAGAGCTCCCATGCCCTTGTTTGTGTCTCACCTCACTGATGCAGACTTCATGCTGCAGGCTCTTCTGCATGATGCTGATGAACAGAGGGCAGCAGGGGGAATCAGAGCTCCACTGATGCCAGACTGACTGATGTGACTCTGTAAATGTGAACGCTGAGGAGAGAGAAGATGAGATGGTAATGGTATTCTGTATCATTTTAACACTACGTTCATTTTTTTTTTCTCCGGTACCATAAAACCATATTTCTGCTTCCCCACCACTTTCCCTTTTTTCATTCCTGATGATGCCTCGCACTGCTTGACACTTTTGAGGCTCTAAAAGAACAGAACTCAGTGCTCAATGTCAGACTTCACAGTGTTTTCAGTATCATTTCTGTTGCATTAGCCATGCTGCAGTACAGTGCTCTGTTAGTCATGGTGCACAAAGAATGATGTGACATTTAAAGCAACATTATGCAACTGTATTACCTAAACTAAAGACTAGAAAAGTTATGAAATACTAAAAGGCAGGGGTCAAAGGTTATTTGCTAATTACAGCTAAGGCTCAAGTCCGACTCCTAGATACAAAGTCACTGTTTTTGTATTTTTCAAGATACAATCATCATATTATATCAATCAATCAATCAATCATTATATAAAACATGCTTAAAAAACTTTTTACAACAGTTTAGCGATGACAGCCTTAAAAGCTTTTTGAGAATATATATACATATATATACACATATATACATAATGTACATATAATTGGAATATATACATTTTTAAAAAATGAATGACAAATTATTTCCTCATTCATGTTTTTTTTTTTTAAGTATATTTTTTGGGGCTTTTTCGCCTTTAATGGACAGGACAGTTGAGAGAGAGAGAAATGGGGGGCAGAGAATGGGAATGCATGCAGGAAAGGGTCGCTTGATGCGGGATTCAAATCAGGCTGCCTGCAGTGAGGATGGGGCGGCTGCTTTAACTGCTTTCTGAAAGAAAAACATTAGTCCTTAGCACAGAGAATTTATTGCATAAAGTACATGGTTGTAACATGTCAAATGCACAATATAGATTTTAATATTTTTTACTTATGATAATTTGCTCTTGATATAGGGACATACATTGTATTTCTGTGTTTGTGTGCTGGTTTACGTTATGCAGCCTGTGTTTCTCATATAAAAAAAACAAACTTTTTTCCCCCTTTTTTTTCTTATCCTAAATCAGAGTCTAAAACCTGCAGTCTCCTCATTAGTTTGAATGGAGTCAGTGCAGTGACACAGTGGGGGTGCTCTGCAGTGGCCAATCAAATACTTGCATGTGCACATTACTGCTCGACTACTCTGTGATGTGAACTGTGTATTTCTACTGTTTGTAATTTGCTATCATTTCAAACAGAGATATAAATGTTGCCATCATAAGTGAGATCTGAGAGTGTTAAAACCTGCTGTGTGTCATTTTAGATTTCATGGAGATGTGTCTTATAATTCATTATACAGATATAGACTGATGTTTCAGTCAGGACAGTGCTGCTGACTGTTGGACCAGGCACAGATAAAACATAATGTGGAGTGTGTTCACTTTTAGCTTCAAATCACAAGTTTGACTTTGTCTGCTGTATGTTTTTTTCAAATGTGACATTAGTGGACACTACAGTGTGATTTCTGGTTTTTTATGAGATGCAGATTTTTGTTGTTGTTCTAACAGAAGTGTTTCCAGCACATTAGACCTACTGTAAACAACTCAGACTAGCCCCAAAAACATAAAGCTCCAGCTCCTGTAATCACCTCTTGTGGCTGCAGAGGGGGCTATTGCTGCTGCTCAACAACAACAACAACAACAAAAGACATGGTTCTGTTTTAATATTCACTCAATAAATAAATAATTGTCATTAGAAAATCAACATAATGGCGAACATCAACATGATGATTCAGTAAACAGAACGAGCCATGTGGGAATTCCAGTTTACAACCCCCACAGCTTTGAAGCAGATTTGTTTGAATCAAAATGGCAAATTCAAATGTCACGTTCAGCTTCTCACTGAATATGATCAGTAGCTACACAATGTGTCGACTCATCACACCTTTTCATTATTACATTACTACACACACCTCGCCAATAGGGGGTGAACTGCAAGAGCTGAGAATCAAACGACAAACCAGTGATCTTCTGAACAGTGCTCGGTGGTCCTCTCTCTCTCCTTTTCTTTGCCATTGTTGTTGAGTTTGGCTTTTAATGTTCCTGCACCCAACACCTGTATTGTTAAAGAGGAGCTATGCAAATCCGGTCGCTGCTAACTTTTGCTAACTCTCCTCCTGGCCATGTGCATTTGTTTACAACGAAACCGGCGAGAAATCAATCAATAAAGCGTGTGTGGAAGGAATGACTGGCTCAAATGACTTTGATTATTTAAGATCATGTTTAACATCCTATGTATTGACCCAAAACATAATTTAATGATAATGAATAATAATAATAATATGAGGCATTAAATACGATAATAGGATAAGCAAAAACACAGAGAGTAAAAAGGAGGTTGACAGGAACATCAATGCTGACTACATATGACAGTCCCAGTAAATCCTAGTGGCTGCATATTTTAAATAAAATACATTAGTGAATAAATAAGCAAAAGGGTTCACGAGACTAGGCAGACCGACCTCATCACTGCTCTTTCCTCCAGCCTGCAGAGACATTTATCAGTGAAGAGACATACTCATTAACATTACAGCTCAATGAAGTTGATACACACAGATAAAATAAATGTGACCACAGTAAAATAAAGACAAGAATCTGTCTGAACATCAGAGCATCAGCGCGTTTTCATCAGCATAAAATTTAAATTTTAGCCATAAGTGGCTCCAGCAATAAGTGTGGAAGCAGCTGTTTGTAGTTTAGAGTTGACTGTTTGGCTGCTCTTGACTTTTTTTTTTTAAATATCTTAAATCTGTTACCTCCATTTGGAGGTTCCATACGGTCCTTTTTCCTCCTTTCATGGCATTTGCTCAAAGCTATTGACAGATCTGTTCCCTGACTGTTTGAGGCTTATTGGCCTTGGAGACTTGAAAAAAACATAAATGATGCACACAGTGTTGTGTCTTTGCTGTTGCTTGTCTACTTAATTAGTTTTGTCTCCCTGATCTCCTGCTGTGACTCAGCGTGTCACAACCCCGAGTTTAAGAGCCACTGGCTGAGCAGCAGCTGCAGCTCAGCAGCAGAGGAGGAGAGGGAAGCATAGCAGAGTTATTGTGGGGTCTTGTTCATTCGGGTCCCATCTGATTTCACATGATAAAGAAATAGCTAATTTTAAACGTGAAACAGCCACTGTAAACACTGCTAGGAATATTCTTGCACTTTCTGCCCAAATAAACCGGCTGTTTTTTCCTCCTTCAGTTTCTGTGGCTCTAATCTCTACAAAGTGTTTTATGTGCTTTTAATTATCTGACACATCTTTTCACAGAGGGTGAGAGTACAGTATGTGGACAATTATTATTCAAATGATTTCATCTCAAGAAAAGTGGTTAATTGATTGTTGTGGTACTGGATTAATGGTCTTATTGGCTCAAGAAAAAATTGTAATATTCTTTTGGTAAGTTGTGTAGGCTGTGCAATGTGTAGGATGTAGATAAACAACAAACATTAACAGATCTGATGCTAATCTAATACACTGTTGTAGAGTGGATATTTTGGAAATTTGTGGTAATGAAATTTAATGGATAGATTCCATGTCAATGCATGTTTAAAAACTGGACATTTATTTATTAAAAGCCACAACATGAAAATAAAGTCTGTAAAGGTGTATTCAACCAATTTTACGAGTAGCCTACAACTCCTGTGAGAAGTTATATTGTAGCAAGAAACTACAAAACAAAACAAAAAGTTGGGACATGTGATGATTTAAAGCTGATACCAACTTGAAGATAGCACAAAGACACATGACATTGAAACCAAAATATTTAAATGTTTTTTGAAAATAATTTGAACCTTTCAAATTTGATGACAACAGTGCATTTCAAAAGATGTTGGGACATGGAAACTAGAGAGTTCTGAAATGCTAAAAGAAAAAACATGCAGTGGAGCATCTTACAATGAAATTAATTGTTGAGTAAGAAGGAGAAAACAAAGTTTTTGGAGGTGGGAACTTTTAAAGGTGTTTTTACAGTGGTTGGAGCATGTTGCTGGTTTGCTTATTGAAGATCAACAGACACACTGATCATTCTAGAAGTGATTGAGAATCTATGTCATAACTGATGGAACTGTGATGGTTCTTCCACTGTTCTCATTGGGATCATTTGGCTAAACATCTCTACAGTACGTACACACACACACACACAAACACACACACACACACACACACACAAACACACACAAACACCCACACAGATGGAACTGCACCGAGGGAACTAAAACAAAATGGCAAGACCACTTCCTGACCTCCTTGCTGAAGCAGAGCTTGTGAACACCATTCGCAAGATGGCTCCTGAAGAGAGACGGAACCAAATGTTTGAAGAGCTGAGAAAAATGGAGACAGAGAGAAGGGGAAGAGTAGCTCTGGAAGAGAGTAAGAAAGACAATGAGGAGAAATATATAGGAAGGCTGATCAGTCTGATGGAAAACGCTGAGGGGGAGAAGAGGAAACGGGAGGCCAGAAAAAGAGCGGAGAACCAGAGGAAGCAGTGGGACAAAAAGAGAGAGGAGAAGAATAGGAGGGAAGAGGCCCTGCAAGAAACAAATGAGCTGCAGGAGGACACAAAGGAGTGGGAACAAGTCGCAATACTGGAGGAGGAATCTACCGTGAGTCTCCCATACACCACAAGTCAGGTGGAAAAAGTGCAGGAAAGACGGTGCAAGTTCCGCCAGATCTTTATGAAGATGATCCAGCAGCAGGGAAGGAGGAAAACTCTGATTAACAACTGGGTTCAACAGTGTGACTCCCCCCTCAGCCCAACAAAATCGCAGGAGAAGCCAAAGTCTAGACTGAGCCTAACAGAGTGGCAGGATGAGGTGGAGGAACTGAAGCAGGAGGAGGAAGAGGAGGAGGAGCTGGAGGACCAGGAGAAGAACGCTGACAGACTGCCAGAGCCCTACAAACAGACAAACAAACAGCCCTCAGGAGTTCCCTCCACTGAATGGGCCTTTTCCTACTCTCCCTCCCTCTGACTGCTCTGTAACTTTTGAACTTGTTCAATAAAACTGCTTTGCATTGATGACATTCGAGTCATACTTGTTGGTTAAGTGGCTCAGATGTGTGGAAATACATTAAACTGATGATCATGTCAGGCATTTGTAATGTGACTGACGTGTGTGTGTGTTGATCATGGACACTGACTGTGAAACATTATCTAAAAGTACAAGTTATTAATGCAGAAAATGATTGTTTTTCAATATAAATGATAAAACATACACCTAAAGATACATATAATTATATTGTCATAGGGAAATTCAGTATATGTATTTACATATTAGTATTGGTTTATGATAATGTTTTTAAAATGAATAGTTTGATTGAATTATATGGTTACAACATGTTACATCATATACAAACTCTTTAGAAAATCCTTTAGATTTTTTAAATATTTGTATCTGCATGTACTTGTCTTTATTATACTGCTTTTGATACAGGGACATAATATTATATCTCTGCATGAATGTTAATTCACTTCATGCCTCCTCCATTTTTTCTCTTCTTTGCTTTTTTCAACATTAAAGAGTTTTTTTTTCTTATCAGAGTCTAAAACCTGCAGTCTCCTCATTAGTTTGAATGGAGTCAGTGCAGTGACACAGTGGGGGTGCTCTACAGTGGCCAATCAAAAACTTGCATGTGCACATTACTGCTCGACTACTCTGTGATGTGAACTATGTATTTCTACAGTTTGTAATTTGCTATCATTTCAAACAGGAGATATAAATGTTGCCATAAGTGAGATTGTATCTGAGAGTATTAAAACTTACTGTGTACATTTTAGATTTCATGGAGATGTGTCTTATAGTTCATTATACAGTTATAGACTGATGTTTGAGTCAGGACAGTGCTGCTGACTGTTGGACCAGGCACGGTTAAAACATAATGTGCAGTGTGTTCAGTGTTTGCCTCAGGCTACAAGTTTGACTTTGTCTAAAAACAGTAACAGCAGTCTGGATGATGAAAAACATCAGCTTGTATTTGCGTATATACACACTTTAACTAGAGGAAATGCAAAACTCAAATGCCTTCCTTATGGTCTTTCTCTGACACTCACATCACCAGGTTATCTCCATATTTATAATTCATTATAAGGATATAAAACCATATTGCTCACATTGTCAAAGTTATGTTTTGTTATGCTTTGACCTTTGACCTTTAAACATCAACTAATCAGTCCACCTTTGAGTCCAGGTGAATAGTTTACCAAATGGGACAAAATTAGTGGTATACATTGTCTGAATTAGTTGCAGTGCTGAATCAGTGTGCCAAGGCTGGAGTTCTGCAGACCAGGCTTCCTGTGAGCCTCAAACCCAACACCCCACTGGTCTGACAGCTGAGCCACAGCACATCACAGTGCAGATGCAGTCATTTAAAAAATCTATAAACATCAGATATATTTCATAAAAGCCCAGTGTCATGTTATAAACCTCATGCATATGGTTTACGAGAGGCTTCATCCTATAAAGTTACATTTAAATAGGTTATTCTCTAATGGCTGGAGTCAGTTTAACAGTCTCACTGTAAAATAAACCAAATGAGCCAAAAGTTTCCCTCACCTTGTTATTCACTTTGACCAGTGCTTTGAGTCCTATATCCTGGCAGCCACATTGTCCCTCTGATTTATTTATTTGTTGCACCCTACAATTCATCTGCAATCCACTATACATTGTTTTGTGTAAGACTTTACAAAGTTGCTGGCTAATATATGCGTGTAATCAAGGAATTAAATTTGACAGACATCTGTTGTCGCTCTGCTGTTGCCAATATCGATCATAAATCTCTTTGCTCTTCTCTGTTTATTTGCATTTTTGTCAATTTTCTGAGGTCACTTCCAAAAATAGTTTCTGTCAGCTGCTTCAAGCGGCCCGGTGCTCCCCGTCTGGGTAAATGTCAGTGAAATGCCAAATTTCAGAGTCTTTGAGAAACCAAACACAAATGAGTTGGATTAAGTTCTAGTGGAGGAATTACATCATCTTGAAATCATCATCCAGTCAGTTGCTCTGCTCTGTACTGTTTATGCCACAGTGATGAATACGCTACCATGGCAGTAACAAGCTGGAGCCATATGTAAATCTAACATAGTGTGCACATTTATTACATGACCATACATAAAATATATAGATTAAATATCAAACCTGTTGACATTTAGAGCAATTTCATGTACTGACATAATGGCAGTGGCATATACAAATATGTATGTTTACTTATGTTCATATACATGTATCAATTACAAAACCTATATGTTATATGCAAATTCAGTACAATATAAAATATACAATGTTAATTAGTCACAGAGCACGTTGTTTAAATAAACTTGCATTAAAAAATCCAATTTGTATTTTTTGTACTTTCTTTCATTTTTTTGTACTATTTATATTGGATGATTTGTGATTTGTGATATGGACCTGTGTCTGAAATAAAGCCTATATATAAACATATATCATATCGAAATAGATTATAGGCCTACTGTTAATGTTATTATATTCTTGGGATGTCATATATATCCAATATATACTTGACAAAAACACGTGTGACACAGGGACATGAATGTAATTTATTACAATTCTGTGTGAGGGGATTTCTCTGTATTGCATGAGAGTTGCTGAAAAGTAATTTCCATATGATCACAATAATTCAAACTAATCAAATGACTTTCATGTCATTTTCAATCCAAATGGATTCAGCACAATGATGACATGCTTATGCATATTTAATATCACCCACACAGTGATTTAAATAAACACTTTGTATTAAAAAGCCTGCAAACAGCGGCTACAATCATCTAGGCCTATGTGGGTTTATGATTTTGCTCAAACAATGAAATGATGATCCAGTTTTCAGAAACAGAATCACACACTCTTTAAAGCCCCCTGAGCCCTCCCCATACGCTCTGGGCTCTAAACCTCTTTTGAAAACATTACTTTTACATGATACAGCAGATTGACGGCATCATCTCCTCCTGATCCTACTACTCACATCTCCCAGCCCAGTTCCAGCTTGGTTAGACCGTGCAAATAAAAGCACGGAGGGTGGAAGTCTGAGCTGTAGCTTTCATGATGCAGCTCAGTATTTTCTTGAAAAAGAAAACATGGCCCACAAGATGGTGCTAGTGACTAGCTGCGGGACACAGGAGCAGCTGAATGGTGCATTCAGGGCATTTAAACAGATAAGTGACCACTGCAGCTTTGTTTGGGCCTGCATGCCCATGTGCTAACTACCTCGAAAACAAAATTATATGTGTTAGAGCCTTTAATGCTGCCTTGCATGAGTCATATTGCAGTAATGCAGAAACATCAACATCCATCCTAAAACATTTCCCCTTGATGATTTTCTGTAAATGCTGCTCTTCTCCTTCAGCAACTGTGCCTGTCACTGCTAATGCTACCACCAAGTTGTTTTATTCATGACAAAGCAGACATGTAAAAATGCATCACCTCTGTCTGCAGGACGACTATTCCCAGGAAAGATCTTGCAGGCACTGACGGCTGTGAACAACAAAATGCAAAAGCATTCATACGTTGAATCATGACTTGGCTTTAATAAATTGTCAACAGAAACAAAGAGACTGAGCGAGATGGTAGTAGATGAGACATTTATTTATGTGAACATGTCACAGGGTATTATTCTAAAAGTAAAAGCCTCTGGGTGGTGCATTGCATCATCCAGCCTGGATTGGTGGATAATAAAATAACATGGCATGTCCTCTGCTCTTGTTTGTGATGTAGATGCACTGGCACGACTGGTGGCATTTACGTGACTCAAGACAAAGTTGGACACGAATAAGTATACGTGGTTACAGACAAAATGCACGCTAACCTTCATGCAGATGCACACGGAGGATGTACCCCAACCCACCCCCAGCCCCCAACACACCCATCATTTGCGCTTCAACCCATCTGCCAAAATCCTCTCAAGCGAAATCTGACTTGACATTTTCTAACACTGAATCAGCAGAGAAAGCAGCCCAGCACATTGATGGATGCTGTTGGAGAGACATGGGAAGAGAGAAAGGGGTGGGGGTGGGGGGGGGGAGGGGGGTGGAGGGTACATAGAGTTTGTTTGACAAAAGGCCATGGCTGGAGGAAGACATCTATTTCCCCCCTGTGCCACCGGAGCACACTATGGCATTAACCTAATGAGTCTTTACATAGTAATTAAAGGTTCCCTACTGAATGATACTCTCTGTCGCTCTGTACCAATGGAGAATTAATTATTAGTATTAATCAATGATGTTATCTGTGGGTGTTACTTGGTTAAGAAGGGAGACGGGCAGACACTGGCATTTAGCTGTGATTAATGAAGTGACCTTCCCTACAGCCTTGGCTGAGATCTAAAAAAAATCTATTCCATTTCAAAGTGACCTCCGGGGGGACGGCTGGTTGGAACACCCATACACTCAGCATCCAAATGCAACAAAACACACACATGCGCACACATACACACGACCTTCACCGTGAGGACTGGGCAGTGGTGCAGATGCGAGACGTCAGAGGGTGATGTCTGAGGAAGTCACATGTGAGCTTCCCCACAGTCTTTGTAGTCGTACTCAGATGCTTCTGATGGATGACCCACTGAAGTGATGGTCCTCCTTAAAGCTCCAGCACCAGACACTGGCATGCAAATGTGAAGGTGGCAGTTGTGGTGATGATAATGATATTAATGGGTGCCCAAAGACTTTTCTTACGAAATTTCCATATTTTGTCCCATGGGCCTTAGTTGGTAGAGCATGGCATTAACATTTTTATATTGGTACCATTCCCACTAGAACAGGACAAGCCAAGCATGCAGGCTTTATTCAGTCTTCACACTGGAGAACAGGAGGGAGGAACCCTGTTTTCCACATGGAGTGGCTGCCAAGCAGGCCGGAGAATTCATTATTAAAGAAAGTACACGGGTTGGACTCATACGACTCACGGTAGACTATATATGAGGTAAATTTCTACTTTAAGCAGTAGATGTTTTACCTGTTGTATTATCTGGACATGGCCATGAACATGTTCTGTATTGTATGAGATAATGAAGTCATCAGTATTGTGCCCACAAACCTTTGAATGATGCTGTTTGAAAAAAAAAAAAAGCAAGGTGTTTTGACTTTATCGCTTTTGAATCCCACAAAGATCTTTCGGTCGTTTAAGAGAAGCTGAGATAAATGTAGAGGTGATAAATAACATCAACAGAATTACAGCTGATGGTAATGCAACATAGAGATAAACATAATCACTAAAAATGTGACCTTCACAAAATGTCTCATATTGAACATTATGGAAGCCCGTTCCAATCTCACAGACACCTGTAAATATAGATAAATAAATACAGTAAAATCCTAGCTTTAAGCTCTTGTCATCTACTGATTCACCTCACTGTGACTGTACCATCATAAATGTTGCACTTCATTCTTTCAAAAAACAAATCAAAATGCTGTTTTTGAGCTTGATCCAGTCAGAGATCATGTTGCTACAACAAAGTAACTGGGAGAGCAGTTTAGGTTCTGTTTAAGTTTATATTAATGTGGTTTAAAGGAGACAGGGTTGATTTGTACACCAGATTTATCAGAGCAGAAGTCAAAACACTCCTGAGCTGAGGTCTTTCTCTGTGGAGTTTGCATGTTGTCCCTATGCCTGTGCGAGTTCTCTCATGGTTGTCTGACAAACTGGTAACTGGAGACTTTAAATTGCTTGTAGTTGTGAATGGTGACCTGTCCATGATCCTGATATCCCACAAGGATAAGCAATATAGCTAATGAATGGACAACAGATGGAGAATAAACAATAATGGTACCATAGCCCATGTCTTCAGCCCCACACTCAGTCTATCTGGGGATCACCTGAGCTCTGCCACCGATGTGAAAAAGAAGCTGTTAGCTCAACATAAAACAATATAAAATCTACACAATACATGACAATGAATAATTTGCCCCTACATTTGATATGCAATTGTGGCAAGGTGAAGAGGGCCCGGGCGGGCTTCGACCCCCAGACTCCCGAGTAAGTGTCATGCACGGTAACCAGTCGGCCAAAGGGACATCCCCTTGGCCAAGTAGCCAGGGCACATGATCAATTGGAGGCATAGTGACAGGAACCTCAACTGTCAAACATTGGAAAAAAAACAGTGCAGCTTTGAACTTTTTTCTTTTGATGATGTGAGACTTTGTACTTGTCTTTTAAAGACCTAGAGGTAGCATGATGTCAGGTTTGGACTTAGCTATGCAGACAGCTGTCACCACACAGTCACATCATCCACTCTGATGATCAGGACGGTTTACAATCCCAAATGTTTCTGTTCCATTCAGACGGCCACCTGGCTCTCCCTCAGCCCCACCCAGCAGCAGGTCAACACAGATCACACCCTAATGAGGACGAGGAGGAAAATACATTAGCTAGAATAACTCTCCGAGCGTTGCAGATGTTGCTTTTTTTTATTTTTTTATCACAGATTAACATTTGGTAACAGATGGGTAATACATGCAGGCATACCGACAATGACAACAATAGCTAACAAACTACATTGTGCATCTATACTGCGACTGTCTTGTGTGAGGCTGCCTGGATGATGACAGCTCCTCATACAGTGCAGTAAATCCCTACGGTGCCACTTTACTGAGCCTCACAGACACGCGTCATTGTGCCATGTTTCATCTCGTCCACTCATTAATGATGCTGACTGGCTGCCACATGACAGACCTCAGCTTTACCACTGTTTGTCTGCTGGCTGCCTCCCTGGCAATGCCAGCCAATTCCAATAGTATACATGGTGTGTAATTGCTGCATTTCTGGACTGTATGACAATAATGGACTATCGGAGGATGTTAGTGGGGTGACCCTCAACATAATTGCCCCAACAAAGGCCTTATAAAGTATTCAGGACATTGACTTTTCCTTGGTGGGTGTAAGACTGAGGAAAAGGAGATAATGATGAGCATTAGCCAGGCTTGTGTGTTCATTTGTGAGAATGATGGCCCATATAATGTCAAAGGTTTCAGAGAAGATGTGACAGTTTGTTCATGTCTACAAAATGTGACTGTGTATTCAGTGCAGCTAAAATGTGGATTTTATTGCAACGGTCGTGCAACAATGTGGTGCGATTAGGCTTCTCCTCAGAGAAAAGTGCAGCTAGTGCTGATCAATAAAATTTTACAGTCAATCCTAAATTGCCCTGGTAGCCAATGAAGTGAAGCCAAAGCGGAGTATTAGGCTGTCCTGCCCACTTAGCTCTCATTGTGAAAGCGGCTGCAGAGTTCTGGACAAACTGTAATCTGGATATAATCTGCTGGGTTCAACAGCTTTCCAGAAAGAGGAGGGTCAGCGAGTCAGAGACTGAAGATCTCCAACACTGTGGAGCTGTGGTAAAAAGAAGCAAACACCAGGGAAGCTGCTCCTCTGAAATCAGGAAAGAACTAAAAATGAGTCTGGCTCTATTCAGACGCATCAGGTATGTGAGGATAAATGTGATTTTCAGCAAAATACAATTCACTTAAATAAAGGTTAATTGCAGATTTTCACTATTGATTTTAAAATGTGACATTTAAGTAAATTTGCCAAGATGTTGCCACGTACTTGACTTATGACAGGATATATTGCATCACTATCACATATACATCATCGGGATATATAATGATTCCTGTAGCCTAGATTATAATACTATTATGTATATTAAACATACATAGTGGAATGTGTATGTCCTTATCTTAAATTATCTAGATATTTGAACATAATGTAATGATGTTTATGAAAAGAACCCTGTGTTTTTATCATTTATTTTTAATGGATTATAGATATTTTTATCTTCACATAATAGGAAAGTGATCTCAAACCTTGGAGCAGACTGCAGTATAATTGCTTTTGTATACAGTTATAAAGTTATTTGTTGGACACTTTTATCCAAAGTAATAAGAAAATAAGTAAATGAGGGACATATGCTTCAGTGCTGAGGGAATCATTGTGTAAATGTTATAAATCATATAACATTATTATATATTGACAGGAATAGCCATGAAACATTATGTATAAGCAGAAACATACATATTCGTATTAGCCATAGATATGTGTAAATATCTGAAAATACTCAGATTTCTAATTGTTTTGATACCTAATCTGCAAATAGAGCTGCTGTGATGCAAGAAATATTTCAGACAATATTGCTTGCAAAGTATCATCATCATCATCATCATCATCATCATCATCATCATCATCATCATCATCATCATCACTGCCACCATAGTCATAATAACACAGTTGACTCAAAAGTTGCTGCTGAGATTTAAAAGGATGAAATGTATGAACTAAACATGTTGTAAAGTAGTGGTACTCAACCTTTTTTGAGCAAACGCCCCCCTGACCATACAGTGATCCTCGGACGCCCCCCCCCCCCCCCCCCCCCCCCCCCAAAAAAAAAAAAAAAAAAACGTTACAAAATGTCGTACTAAACTTGTTTTCTACACTTATCTGTTATCTTATTCATATTTCACTGCTTTTGTGAAGCTAAGACTCTGGTAAACATATTTCAAACACCAAAACAGTTCTTCCTCATGATGAAGGTGTGTTTTCACAAGGTATTTGAACATTTTCAAAAAGCAGACTTAAAATTTCCAGCATTTGGCCTAAAATATTATTATTATTATTATTTTTTTTTACAGTTCTCTAGAACAAAAATGGCCCATAATGATGGTAATGATGAAGTCGCTGTCCATGGTTAACCAAAAGTCTCTCAACATATCAAACAAAGATTGTTGATTTGGTGGAAACCAAGCTTTACAGGCGGGGGTGGGCCTCTATGGTGTGCGGGGGCTGTGGGGGTATACTTTACGGCCCAGGTATTATTACATCTGCAATTGTCCTAAATGTTTGAGTTTCTTTTTTTTTTTAGCACAGTGAGTAAGAGTGCAAACACATTTTCTCCTTTTTACATGTGCAATTAAAAAGGTGAATTTTATGGAAAAAATGAGGAAATGACCTCCAACCTCAGATGGTTAAGGGCGTGGTGTTGGGGGGGGGGGCCCACTGGGCTTCAGTGCCCAGGAGCCCCTAGGAGTATTGATCCGGCCCTGCTGCAACTACACAGCGGTTCAATTTATTTTCCTCAGTTATCAAACTCAGTCAGTCTATGTTGTTCCCCCCCTGTTAAATATGAAAGGAGGGTGAAAATCACAGGACACGTGTCTGACCTGACCGCCTCCTCTTCAGAGGTTATTAAATGTGTGATCTCTTCTATAACACCGTGTCCTAACTGGATGCGACGCGAGCGAGTGGCCGACAACTGCGTCACATCTGACGCTCTCTGTCCACACTCAATCCGTGCGTCTGTTGGTTCGTGCAAGACGCTACATCTGAACGACCCCACATGCACGCTGTAACTAAGGTGGCGGCCAAAAATCACCTTAGATCGGTAGGACAACCCATAAATGTCGGGTAAAGTCGGGCGGACATGTTCGCGTGCTTCACCTGTAAAGACGGCGCCGCTGAAAAAAAAAAAAAAAAGGACGGCTCACCTGCTCCTCGCAGGGACGAGCTGTCAGACGTGCTCTGCTGTTCCTTTCTCTTCAGCCTGTAGCCTACACTAATGTTTGGCTGTACTTATTAAACATCCATTCATTCAGTATGGGTAAACTATACAAACAAAGAAGCGTGCGTGTCATTTAAGTCAGACCGTCTGACGCAGCGCTCTTGTAGTGCGCATATGGTTGGTTTGAAATATGTTCAGAATTTCCCACATTATGATGCGTGTTAGATTTGCGAGAATTGGTTGAATTAGGTTATTGTCAGTTATAGTCTATGCACTTAAAAAGTTGGGAAACCATTAAATATTATAAAGTAGAGCTCAAATGAACTTTGTACAAGCCAAGTTGTGGTGCCCCCCATTTTTGCCTGAGCGCCCCCCTCTCAGCCCTCACGCTCCCAGCGCCCCCCAAAAAGTTTACAACGCCCCCTGGGGGGCGGTAGAGCCCCCGTTGAGAAACCCTATTGTAAAGTGTTCCTGTCACAGACTGAGATCATGGTCATAAAACTACAAAAAAAACCCACAAATCATGAGAACAGAAATAATTCAGTTTAAATTGTGGTGTTAATTTTCACATCAGCTTGACAAACCATGTGTCAATTTTTTTTCCTGCTGCTTTTTTTCTTTCTTGTTTTCATGAACACTTCCCAGGATACTTTTATCACAGGAGACAACATCAGTGACAGTTGTGTGGTGCTGCTGTCAACATGTTTGTCTCTGTTATGCTCTGGTTTCCACAACTTCTGCTTCCAACTGTTACCAGGCAGCATAGTGAGCCAGACTGGGCTGAGCCGGGATAACCATTGTTTAGAACTCAGGTGATCATCTGACAGAAAAATAAAAAAGCATCTACCTTTTAACATAGAGGGATGGGTCAAGTGAGGTGGTTAGTTATATTTTGTATATATTATGTAATTAAAGAAGTTTACCCCAAGGAAATTCCACATTTTACACAGTCACCGCAGTTTACAGCTGTGCAGCTAATTTGGTCTCCTGCACGAAAAGCTCCACACAGAAAAGTCTGTGTTCAACATAACTGTAGAAAATGTAGCAGCTGGGAAGCACACATGTGTAACCCACACTGAACTTTGCATTTCACCCCATGTGCTCTCTGTAACATTCCCATGCGTGGCATTCTTATACTATACAGCAGTATCCCTTGTATCCCTTGTGTATGCAGTGTTTTCATTTCATTTCAGTTGATTTTACAAGACACTTTTATTTATTTATTATTATTTCACATCCACCGACACCACAAATATCCCAAACAGTGCAACATGGTTTTGGATCAAATTCAATATCAAGGGAAACAAAAGTCAGTTTGAAGATGGGGTTGTAGGAGAGCAGGAAGAAATGTTCTGAAATTGAAAATACAGATAAAAAAAAAACAGTGTCTTAATATTTACTTTGAGAATTACAGTAAAAAAAAGTAGTCTTAACAATACAAAACCATCTCAGTGTAGTTTCACATAATCTTTCATCCTTTCTCTGTAACTGTAGTAACAACAGGTTGGTTTCAGCGAATCAGAAGTAAGGAGCCTCTGAGTCTGTTCTGATTGGCTGATTAAAAAAAATAGATCAGATTTCAGATAAAACAGAGAAATAAATGGATGGCGGGTCCAGGTGGACAGGGCTTGGTAACTGCGTTGTGATGACATCAGAAAGTTACAAAGGTTCTGACAGCTCAGTTTGTGAATACAGCCAGGCTGTGTGCATTTCTCTAAAGAGAAACAGTCCACGTCAGGATGAGGTTGTGGTAGATGGATGATTCAACAAGTGAATGGTGTTTGATTCCCACGTGAAACCACAAATTTATTGTAACCATGATAACAAAGACTGTGTAATGTTGTGGCCATACTTGTTTGAACCCAAATCACAAGCTTTTTCTAAACCTAACCAAGCCATTGTTATTATGGTGACCATGATGACAAAGGTACTGTAGGGGCCATGGTATAATCTGCATGTTTATATTTGTAACCATGACAAGAAACAGCACCTGCTGCCATCGGGGGACTATTTGAGGGTTGATGAAAAATGACTGACATGGCTGTGCAGATTGGATGGGATGTTTTGACCCCACCACAAATCTGCAGGGTCTTCAAATACTTGTGGTTGCACTATTTGCACTCAGGGGCAAAACAAATAATATCATGGTATCAAACAAATCACTGATGCAGAAATGGATTTTGACATCAGAGTCCTAAACAGCTCATGAAAGAAGATAACCTCTGGACAGTAAGTTACTGTGGTAAAGTAAGCAACACCCTTATTATTATTATTATTATTATTATTATTATTATTATTATTATTATTATTATTATTATTATTATTATTATTATTATTATTATTATTATTATTATTATTATTGCACTTATTTTAGAGTTCTATTCCCAGCCTTGCTAATGTGCTGCTGTATGTAGTGGGAACCTGTTCAGTGATTGATGGATGGGTTATGATTATATAGACACATTAATTACACAGTTAACATCAGTGACAGTTATTGTGGGGTGTGTGGGTGAAGTAGAACAATAAATAGACATGGAAGGCTGGAGATCAATAAGTCCCAAAGTGACTCCCAGCACATTTTAAACATCATAGATTGATGATGCACATAACTGCATAAGACAAGAATATGAGGGTGGAAATTTTGTGGAGTTTTCCAATTCTTTACTCCACATTTGCATGACTATAGAGCCCATTATGCTTGATGATTGAGTTTACCAACAATAAAGTGGGTAGGCTTTTTCTTTCCTAAATTGAAACTTGATTAAGAGAAACCGGCATCTTGTAAGATCTTTATACTCCATATAATTCATTTGTCATCTGAATAAGTGTTGTACTAAATACATTAGAGGCATTGCATCGCAGGAAAAAAGCAACAAAATGTTTAAAGGCACGAAAGTGGCTCAGAGAAAACAAAACACATAGCAGGCATCAATCACCACCAAGTTTCTTCCAAATCACTGCGTTTCGCCGAAAACTTCTGTAATTAGTGTAAAAACTGTACGTGGTGAGTGGGCAGCCTGCGTGTTAGAGAGCATATGTCACAGTGTGTTAGTGTCCAGGCTAAAACGTGTTACTTACGCCTGTCATGGCCGCCCTGGCTGCCTGTCAGACCAGCCGTGAGGTGACAGTGATGAGTCTTGTCTGTCCAGCTCAGTGGCCCAGAAGACCTGTCACCTGTCAACACACCACACAAACACACACGCGCGTGCACATGCACACAAACACACACGCAAATAGGCTACACTTTTACCTTCTCTGACAAATACAGAGGAACTCACAATTGTGACATGAGCTCATAAAAGTCAAGATTTTCTGCATGAATCCTCTTATCACCTAACAAAATGTAAGTTACTTACTTATAATGCATCTTGACAGCTCACCTGTACATAAGACTTCACTCAGTTCTCACACACATATTTCTGGGCTGCCTCCTCCCAGCTGCCCGCAGTCCAAAGAGTCATGATTTCAATCAGGATAGACTATTAAGAATGAAATAAGACAGGATGTGAAATGAAAAGACATTTATTGTGCATAAGATAAACTTTGGTGCTTAGACCCCGGGAAGAAGATCAGCTGAGAAATCAGATTGATGGATAATAATAATAATAATTTTATTTATAGAGCACCTTCCATCAAAGTGCTGTACAGTTTACAAGACAATATAAAAACATGTGAGACATTTAAAACATGTGTAAACAAACACACAATAAACCAGCAATATAACATGGATGAAAAATGCACCTAATATGTGACAGTGTATAAGTGGGTCTTAAGCTTGGTTTTAAAGACATCAACTGAGCAAGACTGTCTGATGTCCAAGGGAAGACTGTTCCACAAAAAAGGTGCACGGAATGAAAAAGCTCGCTCACCTGATGTTTTTTTATTTACTTTTGGGACAGTCAGATAGCCACTCTCCTGGGAGCGCAGAGGTCGCACAGGTAGATATGGGTTAACAAGGTCTGACATATAAGTAGGTGCCAGACCATTTACAATCTTGTAGGTCAACAAGAGAGCTCTGACCTGAACAGGGAGCCAATGAAGGGAGGCCAGTACAGGACTAACATGTTCATAGCGAGATAGTCCAGTCAGCAGACGGGCTGCTGCGTTCTGGACCATCTGCAGGCCACGGATGTAAAGCTTCACTCTGAACCCCTGGACTAGACACTGGGGGTGGTAGGGAGATGATGCCTCCTGTTGAGGAAGCCTCTGGTTGAAGGTGGAGATGGTCTGTATCTCGAATGAGGTGGTGAATGGGTGGAGGTGGGCCGAGAAATTTCTTGACATTGAGCACTTTTAAGTTTCACAGCTAGAAACTGATTGGTGTGGATAGAAGATGGCAGATTGTGATTGGTTGAAGTCAAGTGATGAGAGGTGGAGCAAGAAGGAAGTGGGAGAGTTGGTTTGTGACTCAGTGAGCATGCTCAAAGAGATAGTCTTCCTGACTGGACTTTTGCTAAGCTTCATATTAAAGATGTTCAGAAATGGCCGTTTGTCCTGTTTGTCACGCCTCCTTCTACGAGTTGCCGCACGAGTTTACCTGAGTAAGGAAAACGAATTGGTCATTAACGAGCAGGCGGGATATTCAATGCTTGGGGTGAAACCGAGCTCGGCGTGTGTGTGGGTGTCTCAGAGGTTTGATTGAGGGATGATGGATTCAATATCAGTGGCTGATGAATCGTGAGCAGCGTGGCACATAATTCGTGTGCCTATTATCTAATGCGGAAAAAACTATACCCCACTTTCATCCCGGATTTACTCGCAAATAGAATTTTGCACAACGTTTGGGCTACATCGTCTGATAGATATTATATTATATAAAAGAGGGGATATTATATTTCTATTATATTATATATTAGTTATTACACTAATGTTAGGACCCACAGTGGAATCACATTCATTTTTCTTTTCTGTACACCTTTAACACAAACTGCTACAGACATGGAGGCTGTACTCTGTCCTTTCAGGGAAAATGTGTCTGAAATATTAACCTGACCCTTCACCCTTCAACGATGTCAACATTTTTTGTGTGTGTCAAGAATGGATCAAATGACATTATGACAACATGTGAGGTGGGGAAGAGGAAGTTTTATGTGATGAACCCAGAGCATTGTCAGCCTTTTAACCTAGTTTGAATCATTTTGGCACATGGCATAAGCTCCACATGCGGCTCCTGTATTCAGTGTTACAGCACATTTACTGTTATTTGGAGCAACCTGTCCTTCAACATAGGCAAAGTTATTGTATTGTAAAAACACCCCGAAAGCCCACTGAACAGTGAATGAAAAACATAGTGGAGCATTTAACAGCTTAAGAGTGAAGGTTTTACTTGTGGATCAGACAGAAAATCCTTGGTATTTCACATCACTATAGTTTGCTACATGTCTCAACAACAAACCACGCTCTACTGCCCCTCTAGTAGACAAAAACATGAATGAACACAGCTTTACTGAGTCTAAATGTGTTGTTCTAATGTCATGTCACATTATTAAATGTGTTATATAAATATATATATTGTTATACGCATATATGTATTTATGTATGTGTATCCACAAGGACACAATGAAAGGTAACCTTGTTGAATCAACTCTAATCAAAACATTTGATTATATCTCCAACAGTTCATGTTGTATTATTTACTGCATTTATTTTCATTCTCTTTATGTTCATGGCTTCATTCTTATATCTGACTCTCTGCAACAACCTTGAGTAAACATATGAATCACTGAGGTTTCATCCTATCTTATCTTATCTCCTCCTCCACTCTGAACCTTCTGGATGGCCGTGCACCAAATCTCTGCCTTCCACCCTGCAGCGGCAGCCCATCGACCCAGCTTCTCTCTCTCTCCCTTACAACCCACTCCCTCTTCATCCTCTTCCTCCCTTCTTTTCTCCTGTCCACTGGCCCTTGTCTAAGTGTGTATTTGTGTCTCTCTCTGAGGCCCAGTGTGTTAGTGCCAGATGACCTGAAGCCACCCTTGACAAGTGGTCCAGGGATAAAACGATAAGGCAGGGGACTCCTCTCCTCGCTGTACCGTCTTTATTCTCCTCTCATCACCTCTGATTTTGCTGGGTTTTTTCCCCCATTCCCTTCCCTTCCCTGTATTCATATTGATTGGTACCAGCCTCTCACAACCTGGATAGAAAAAGCTACTTGACCTCTGGTTCCTTAATTTTAAGGGGGAACTACATGATTTATCAGAGATAATCACAGTTGGAGAAACATTTCATCACCAACACAGCAGCTCATACTGGAGTCAAATGAAGGAGAAACTAAGCTGAATTTCTCTGATTCAAATGAAGGTTTCTTTTCCTTTTTGGTGGAATGTATTCAATTATTAAACATTACATTAATATTATAAATATTCATTTAATTAGCCTTTTTTGCTCATGTCTGAAAATGCTGCACTGTAACACACAAGGATTTTCTCAAGCCTTTATGACGGATCTGAAAAAGATTGATTCATCATTTTCTTCAATCAACCTATAAACAAAATCTCTTTTCCATTGATCTACTTTCAGAGAGATGGTCAACACCTTAGTATTTTCTTTCTAAAACGCATGAGGGTCAATGGGAAATCTATATATAGTATTGTGGCCTCTAAATCAAGCCCTGTGCCCGCTAATGCAACCTAATGGAACCGTTTGCAAATGATTTTGGGAGAAATGGTCCATGTCCCCATTGACTTTGACTGCAACTCTGCAGCCCTGCAGCCCCCCCCCCTAAAAGAAACAGCAGAGAGTTTTGATTAACCACATCTGGTCCCGTTCTTTATTGGGATTCATCACGGCAAACTCTTTGGCAATTAGAAAGACCGTCCTTCATGTCAAATCAAAAACATGACTGATGGCTATTTGTAATCTTATGAGTGCATGTGTGTGTATGTGTGAGTGTGTATGATGGACGCACGGAATAGAAAAAATCTGATTAATGATGCTCATCTCAGCCTCCCTTGGCTGTCCAAATGTAAACAGAGGACTCAACTGTTTGCTTGCAGTGTAATTAGTCAGCGGTGACAGGTCTTTTCTCTCTCTCTCTCTCTCTGTTTGGTCGTCTTGTCAGCGGGACAGATACGCACCATGATGTCAACAACCCTGATAGCCAGCACTGGTGGAAAGGTTAAGATTTACATAAAATATAGCAATCTGCTAACACTCACTCCAAATCAGACAGATTATTGTGTTTCTTCCGTCTCCGGTACTCTGCAGTGTTTCTCCGCTCTAATGCCGACTGCTGCTCTGAGTGAGAGAATGCATGTATGATTGAGTGCACTCGTGCACAAACAGCCATAAACATTCCTCTTTGTTGAGCAGGTAGACGGCAGAACAATGGTCATCTGTCACAGTCAAGGTTACGTAATTCTTGTACATGTTGTCCTACATGAGACTATATAGGCTATACTGTATGTACCTTATTGTTTTACTGTGCAAGCGCAGCACTGTCATTAAGTTATCCTCACAAACTGGCAGAAGGAACGTGCTCTGTGAAAGACAGCAGCTCTGATATACTCTGAGGTTTGTTTTCTGAAGTGGAAGGTGCTGTGTTTCCTGAACAAATGCTAGAACAAATGTGAACATGGGAGATAAAAATATAATGAACTAATCGGTGCTTGTACAGATAAAATACAATAAAAACAAATGGCAACAAAACCAAAGGAATGGCAATGTCCTTCACTATTTAAAAGCAATAAGGGACATTGTCAATAACAGAGACTAAATAAAATTTAAAACGGGTGCACCATCTGGTTGCCTTTAGGGTTAAAAGTTGGTTAGTGATGTAGTTAACCTGAGGATCGCAGGTGGGCTGCTCCAGAGGGGCATCGATGGCAAAGGCTTGGTCTCCCTCTGTCACCAGCCTGGACCTGGAAACAACCAGAAGAGATTTGTCAGAGGATCTCAGGCTGTAGCACTACGGTTATAATGAGCTTGGAGAGGTCGAAGTCAAGCCCTTAATTCAACAGTCAACCGGTGGTGTGCAGCTAAAATACATAATGAGCTGAATATCAATCTACAAAATGGGTGAAATGAAGGATAAGAAATACAAAACAAAAAAGAACATGAGGCAAGACGAGGTGTGAGCTGACTCTGGTTCTGAGGCATTGACTGTTCATCTTGTGCAAGCAAAATGTCAGCTTCACCATACAGTATGTGTGAACGTGCAGCTACCTCATATCCACATTAAGGCAAACTTGCCCTTGACATTTGTTGATACGCTGACTATCCCCCTTTAATAGGTGCACCTCATCATTTAGAGTAACACCCTGCTCCAGAAATATGTGAGTCACATATGAATAAAGCAAAAGTGTGATGCATGCAGGCAAGGTTGAGAGGTTCAGGAACTGTTTCTCTGGGCATGCAAAGAGCTGCTTACAACATATTCTTACAGTCGGACAAAGACACCAGGTTTAACCAGGGGCTCCTGCCATTTCCAGTGTTTTCTACAGGCATTAAAACATCTACATCACTCCGCTTTGCGGCTTGTGTTCATCACCTTCTCCCCTCATTGTAAAGCACTTACACACAGGTGCACATCAATTAAATGCATTAGTAATTACATCAAGGAATTGATTACTTCTAGGAGGTGGTAAACAATCTGAGCAGCAGTCACAGCTTGTGACCACGGGTGAATAGGTGTTTGCTATGTGCATCCCCATGATGTTCATTTTAAATGTTTTTAAATGTTTTGTGCTCAAAGTAACATTATGTCTGTCTGTTATAATTGAAATAGAGAGTGAACATTAATCTCAGCTTCACATGATCAAAGCTTGATCCAACAAATAATGAGGCTTTTGAAGATTTTTTCCCCCTCTCTCTCTTTGGTTTGATGACAACAGCAGAAGACACAGTGAAAACTGAAAGAAATGAAGAAGAATTGTAAAAGTTCAAACAAAAGTCTCTATGACATTTTAAAAGTCCATCAATAGGACAAACTATGATATAGCACAACTGAAATCAAATAGTAATAATAAAAAAATGTGTGAAATATTTCACATTGTCCACAACACTATACACAAATATAATAGTATACAGTTACCGTGCATCCTGATCCATGAGCAGAATCATTTTGGAGCCTTTCGACTCTGATCCCGTGCTCTGACCTAATGAGCTTCCAACCAAATGTTGTCTTGAAGCTGATCTAACTTTGGATAAACCCTGTTACGCTGTTATTAAAAGATCCTATTTATTGTGTTCTTAATGTTTTTAATGGACTTCAATTATCACAAATGTACAATAAAACCATATGATACTGTTTATTGGACAGTTAACTGTCTAACTTCTATTTCTAGTACATTTCACTTTGTTCCTGTTTTCTATTATTGTACACAAATAAATAAACAAAAACTAGTACATAGCCCTTTTGCAGTACAAATAATTCTTTCACATTTAACTGCCCAACAGCTAAAATCTCACCCAGTAGTGGCTTTAATGTCCTGAAAGCATAATTGTACCTTTACTTGTTAATTTGCATGCAGGACTTTGACTTATTACTGAATATTTTTAGATTGTGTATTGTCTCCTTCACTTAAGAAAAGGATCTGAATGCTTCTGCAAACTCTGCTTACATGCTTAATTAGTTTGGCTCAATTAGCTTTTAAAGCTCAATAAAAATAAGGTTGAACACATTTTGTCAAATCTGTGGAAAGACTCATCTCTGGTGTGTGATTGGTCATTAGCGTTGCTTGAATAACTGTGTGCCGTCGACTGTCGTGATGTGTTGAAATAAGTGCACCATACATCTGGCTCTTCTTCTTGTGGTTTTATGTCTCTCTTTCCATCTCCTCAGACCTCAGTCATTTATCAGAGCAAGAAAGTAACAGCATCATTGACATGAAGTGCAATGAAATTATAAATAGCATGGAAGAAAAAAAAGGGGGTTGGTATGACCTGATGGTTTTAGGATGACTATCGGTGTCAGACACTTCAATCCAATCTCAGAAATTAGTCAGTCTCAGAGAGGATTTGCTTCTGCAGCGTCTCGACTCTACAGAGTGTCTTGAGAGCGGGAGAGGTGCTGTAACAATGTGACCCCTGCTATCGACTGCTATAGATACTATTGATAAAGGATACAAAAAATGGCAAATGAACAATATCTTTTTGTGGTGGCATGGCCACAGATAAATTCAGTGCCTGTCACACACTGCACGGATTCTGGCTTGTGTCACTAGTAAAGGCTAGTGCTGTGCTGGTGGTGGTCCTATCTTGTGGGGAAGGGTTGATACTGAGTATCTGCCTTCTACTGAAATGTCTGTGTAGTTCTCTTCTCCCAGGGCAAGTAATGAATATATTTAAAATAGCTTTGACACTTCTGAAAGTTGGAGCCACATTCTGGCTTCAATTATCCATGTATCTCATATAGAGTCTGGTGAATCCTGGTGTTTGTCCATAAAAATGCATCATAGCCACACTTAAAACATTGCATCATTGCTTTCTTTTATATTTTCCCTTTAAAATTTTTTAAATTAAATGATAATCTATTGGCAGTGAGGCAGAAGAACTGGTAGCGGAAACAAACCTTGAAGATCAGGTGAGACAGGAAAATAGCTTTTACATCAACTATTAGCTTTTGCGGCATAAATAGAACTAAAGATTTTCAGGTTATTCATAATTGATGGTTACATTAATACAGTAGTGAATCCACCTCCTATGTTACTTTCCAAGAAAGCCTTATAAGGAGATACAAGGAGAGAAAGCAAAACATTCATAACAAAGAGAGTTTGTTGGAAATGTTTTCCTAATTGTGTGAATTTCGTCACAACGGGCTGACACTTATCACCATTTAGGCAGCTGCTGATGGTACTTATACCAGCTGCAACACTATTCAGATGTTTTATCAGAGTGAAAAAGGCCAAAATTCAAAACATTTCTTCCATTTGCAATAATCACTATAGCCTGCTCTGCTCCTGCACCAAACTACAGCGTCTGATGAGAGCAAATGCACTGCAACAGCCCAAACACTTCTGCAAGAAGAAATCATGAAAATGAAAACATGCTGCAAATACAAGAATGATGCAACAGCTAAAACACATAAATCCCTCAAAACAACTGCAACAAGAAAAACGCATGCATATCCAGACAAGACGACAGAAGTACTCCAGGCATAGGGCGAGATGTCAGTGGAACAACATGTAATGCATCTGTTTTAATATCATAAGTGCAGTGTATCAACTAGTGACATTTATGTTGAAGACATTAGGTGGTGCAGCTTAAAAAGAAATGTTCAATATTTGGAGATGTGATATACAAACACTAGTTTTCTGATAACACTCTCATGTTTGCACACTGAGGAAGGTCGATGTTTAACTTTTTACACTTTGAGTGCTCTTGATCCTCTCCTTTCACTAGTTGGTAAACTTTAATTCCTGGCTCAACATATACCTGAGTCCTTGGTCTGATTCTGGTCCGTATGCTCTCATATCTGGGCAGAGTCTAGCTGTTACCCTCTGGTATTGACTGACAGCTGGAGGATGTTCTATGTGTGTGCCAGAACTGGTCCAGATGTGGAGGAATCTTGCATCTGTATATGAGCCAGATTTGGGCCTTGGGACCTGGTATGTGAGCCAGAAGACAACAAACACGTGGCTCAAAGTTGATCAGGATTTATTCATATGTCAGGGGAGTGTATCCCAAAATTGTGAAAGCACTACCCTGAAACTGTGTTGGTGATGCTATTTTATTATGTCATACATGACTATTTTACCAGGGGTGATAGAGAAAAAAGTCAGTACAGCACAGTATCTCAATATTTTCACTGGCAATACTGCAATACTGTATCAATAGAAAGTGAATATTTAATTATGTAACTTAGGTTTTTAGAACTTGAACACTTCATGAGAACTTTCTCTTATTGGATAAAACAGATGTTGACAAAGTTTTCCTCAAGGGACATAATTTGCCATATTAAATCGCAATTTCTTACAATATTTTATTGCAAAACTAAGGCTCACAAAATGCCTCAAATCAAAGCCATATTATACTGGGAGTTGATATCATGGGGCCTCTGGTGATGCCCACTCTTATAGTATTACTGTGTAAGCAGCATTATTAGCATAGCTGCCACATAAATGAAGCACAGCAGCACGTTAACAGTGTTGAAACACCGTGTAAATTGGCACAATGTAGACAAAACTATCTAAATATAGAACACCAGCAAACATTAATTTGACAGTAAACTTGCTGCACGTTGGAACTCACGACAGAGAAGATTTGACTTTCATCCCCATCAAGTGTCTTCCAGGGCTATACCCACCACCACCACCACCACCACCACCCTTCTCCTGCCCACCACCTCCTTAAAAAAAGAAACCCAGACACCCTGCTGGCTCTGAAGCAGGAGAGAGAGAGAGAGCGAGGGAGTTGGCATTAGTCAACACTCTCACTGAGATTTCTCTCCACTGATTTGCCACCCACTCCCATGAATGCCAAACAGTTCCTTTATTATCTCTGCATTTACATGATTTTTGGGAGCAGCTTAAGCTTTATTCCTCTACCCTTCCCTCTCCTCCGCCTCCTTCTTCTGCTTCCCTTCCTTCTCCTCTCTCTCCGCCTTCCTCCTCTGCTCTATCAAAGTGCTGTATCATTACGCACGGGATAATCCTGATCCCCCTCACCCCTCCCTCCTCCTTCAAGTCTTGAGCCTCACCCTCCAGATTCCTCTGCTTTACAGGGTGTTCAGAGTGGGAGGAGGAGGAGGAGGAGGAGGAGGAGGATGGGGGGAGGTTGGAGGGGTTGGGGTGTTTTTTTTTTTCTTGTGCTACTGCAAAATGATGATGAAACCATATGGAGGCTGGTGGTTGTAGTGGTGATGAGGTTTTCAGGGAGGGAAGTGTGTGTGTATGGGGGGGGGGGCATGCGTATGCGTAAATGACTTCTTAGCAGTGCAGCGAGATGTGAAGGACAGACTGACATGAGACGGTGTGGCGAGCAAACTAATGAGCTACACATTTCATGCCGGGAAAGAAAAGGAAAGAGGAGGAGGTAGAGGGTGGGGTGTGGGAGTGGGTGGCCGGGGGTAGGAGGAGGGGGTGGGGAGGGGTGCAGAGATGGAGCAGGAGGAACGGAATGATGACAGAGATAGAGAAATGAGAGGAAGAGGAGGCAGGAGAGGATGGGAGAGGGAGAGGAAAGTGATGGATGGAAAAGGAGAGCAGAAGCTCCACGCTGCAAGTTGGGAAAAGAAAGACACAAGAGAGGGAGATGGGCAAGGAGGAAGACGAGGAGAAGGAAGAGTAAGAGAGGGAGAAGGATAAGAAGTGACATGAAAAAATGACCTCCTTTCACCAGCATTTCTCATTTATCCTTGTCATGGCAATGAACAATAAAGTTGGCTTTGATGCGATATGTTGCATGCAAAGGATTGACTTGGCTGTGGGAAAGAGATGCGTCTGCATTGTTCTGTAACTATGGGTTTGATTAAGTATTCATCAAAACACGTGGGTTGACTCAGTGTGAATAAAAATAAAAGTTGATTTGATTTCAATTTTTATGCAATGTTTGGTTGATATGTGATTTTCACTTTGATTTCTCTTGTCCAGTTTCTTTAGTCAAAGATATTTTTTTTAGAAGTAGAAGAATTAAAGTAGATTTTTATTCATTATATAAAAAAATTATGCAAAAACATTAAGTGGGATTTTTATGTAACCTTTAAACCGATTTGAGACTGTAAAATGTATTTTACATAATGTTTTCTTTTATTTTGAAAGAATATTGGTTGTACATTTTTTTGTAGAAGTTGTTGTTCGCATCTATTTTTGGGATATTTGTAAAACCAGAAGATGACACATGTTTTGCACTGTGATGATGTCTTGTAATTCGATGTGGGATGAGCCAAACTGGCAGAACACAGGAATTACAATTAACTAACTAAACCAACAGTTAGTGTAAAACTCAAATCAATTATCCCTGCAACACATCCTGCAGCAGGAGCTTTTGTTGTTGTTGTTGCTACTTTTGGCCTCACACCCAGGACAAAACTTTCTCCTGTCATTCTCCTCCTCCTCCTCCCCCTCAGCCTCCTGCAGTGCCAGTCTTTCGGTGCCTGGTATGACGGCTGTTGGAGGAGGTCTCTGGTCGGCAGTCAGTGAATGCAGGCTGGTGTCCAGCTTGTCTGAGTCACGTCCAGCGTTTGTTCTGTGGTTCTACCTACTACTCCACAGCCCCTCAGTTCAAATATTTAAAGTGCAAGACACTGAAAAGCTGCAGTGAAAGACATCACATGGCTTTACTGTGGAGAGTAAAGCCAGTGATTGGTGTTTCTAGTCAACTTATAACAACTTAGGGCGAATAACACTAAAAGTTAGCAGTACACGTTCAGTCTGTTATGTTCGGCCTCTGGATGCTTTTACTCTGTATAGGCACCGGTATTGTTGCCTTTAAAGGCCAGGGAGGCAGAAATCTAGAAAAAAGCTTTGGGTTGAGTCAACACGGTTCTCATCCCCTCAGCCAGAGCAGCGAGTAGAGAAAAAACGTCACTTTCTTACGTTTTAAAACGTCCAAATAATACGAATAAGGGTTGCTGCTCTGTGATTGGTCAAAATTTGTAGATTCTTTGCCTCTGCAGATGATCTTTTTGATCACTTCAATTACATTATCCTCAAGGTTAGTGTGTAAGTTTTTGCCTAATATTGTCAAAAAAAAGCTGCCTACCTAGCCTTTAATTGATAGGATAGTTGAGAGAGACAGGAAATAGGGTGGCAGAGAAGCATCACAAGATTCAGGATTCGAACTTGGGAACCACTGAGGTATATGGCGCCACACTTCATTTATGTTTTTATTATTAATTCCTTGTGGTTTTTAATCATGTCTTGCATGTGTATATGAACATATTGACAGGTTTTGTATGTTTACAACACACAAACACAGCTATTAACTGGCTGTTACATAATCTTACTAAGTTGTAAGTTAACATACATCGTATTCACATGTAGAACGGGAAGCATTAGAAATGAATTTAAAGGAGTGTTGAATAGGAGTTTTTTATTCATAAAACCATAGTCTGTGGTTTGAATGAAATGAGCTCATATTTATCAGTAGTGCAGCAGCATCACGTTTCCTACATCATACCAATATAACATAATACTTTAATTGTCTCATATCACTGTCTTTGTCTCTTTGAACAAAAATCTTTTAATTATCTTTATGAAATGTAATTTAAGTATTTCATCACCCTTGTTTCTGAATGTAACATGATCATACAGTAGGTGTTTCTTTAGTGTAGCTGCTTCATACTAACCAGAGGTCAAAAAGAGCTGATGTGTGAATGATCAGCCTCCTTCTCTGTCTCTATTTACCCCACCACCACCACCACCACGCTGCTGCGCTATGCTGATATATTATGCTATTTAAGTGTCCCTCTTTTCCTCCTTTAGTTGAGATAAGAGTTCATTTCCACTGCCTCTTCTGCTTCTCTCATTATTGTAAAAGTCCTTCTTTTCATGCCAAGGAGCCTGGCGAAGAAGCAAATTGCTTGTCCTGCTAATACTTTATTAGAGGCTACTGGTGCACACGTACTCCTTCAAACTCAGTCGGACTCACTCATTCTCTCAATCAATCACACTCATTTCCCTCAGCTCGCCCTATCTGGTGACCACTTGGTGCTAAAAATGGACCACACACACACACACTGTGTCGCCTTACATGTTAATATGCAATTATGTCTTTGTGTTTAATCTTAAAATTGCATTTTCTGTGGTTTTTCTTGACTTTCTGCTTCAGATCATGTGAAGTCAGCATTGTCAGGGGATAATGACAGTTATGAAAACTTTTGATGAAATGAAAATAACATAATATTATGTGACAGTCGAGGTTCCTGTCACTATGCCTCCAGTTGATCATGCGCCCTGGCTACTTGGCCAAGGGGATGTCCCTTTGGCCAAGTGGTTAGCGCACATGTCTCTTACCCAGGAGTCTGGGGTTCAAAGCCCACCTGGGCCTTCTTCACCCTTGTCACATTCATATAGTTAATTCTTACTGTGTATTTAATATGTGTTATAAAAAACAATAGCTTCACATATCCATAAAGTGTTTATCTGATAATAAATAAACATTGCACCATCACTTCATGTGATATATTTCACCTCTTCATTCAGACTCGTTTTGATACGTCCTTCGTCAAGCAGCTTCCTGTCGTTGTCGGAGGCACCGCTGCTGCTGAATCCTGGCAGCTGCATTTGGAGAGGCTGTGACCTTTGCATCTTGTTGAGCTGGAGAGAGATAGGTCACTCTGACAGGAGACGGTGGGAAAGTTATTTACAGTACAAGCCGCTCACAGCAGGCGTCCACTTGTAGGCATTTAAGAGAGGAAAACATGCCAATGAGGTGGCTGTGGTACAAGTTTGATGTGTTTTACAGATCTGAAAGAGACAAAGGTGGATGTTCAGACTAGAGAAACTGCAACACAACAGATTATGCAGTAGTACAGACATAATGTCATTTCCATACTCTCATTTCATCACCATACACAAAAGATGTTTACATTTTTACAAAATCTGGCCTAGACCATCTATGACCAATCCAGATCCCTCACCATCACTCCCACACTCACTCCTGTTACATATACTCACTCTTACTGTACATGATGTACTCCACCCTGATTCAGCTCACTGCCTGAGTTCAAATTAGTCAAACCTACTCTCAGTCCACGCAGCTCTTTAAAGATTGGCGATGATCAAGCTTTTAAGGTCACCTGCAGCATGAAGGTTTGCAGATTCATTGGAGTCTTTTAAGAAGCAAACAGGCTTTTGGATAACAGGCATGCGTACTGCGTGGTCTGTTTCTATGCATGTTTGTTACTCTTTTTAAATGTTTATGTAAATGTCTATGTAAAGCATTTAGACGGCACATTAAGGTGATTTCTTTTGGTTGTCTGTTTTCTATATTTTTGCACTGATCCACATTGGTTCTGGCTGTGTACAGTAAAGCACTGTGCTATTTTTTGTATGAAAAGTGTCACAGCAGCATATTTAGACTCAATACCAGATAAAGTATTTCAAGTATTATTTTATGCCTATTTGATCAGGAATACAGGCGTTGATTGTCGCAAAAAAAAAAAAGAAGACTCTCTACATGTATGTCTCTACTGCTCAGTCATGTTATTCTAGACATATTTTTCAGTCATCTGCACCTGGCCCTTCCGTTCCAGTGATATTGAATTACTGATGCTTTTGATTTATTTTAATACATGCTGATAAGTATATTTCTGTTAAATATTAGAGAAAGACAATAAATATCATGAAAGAGCAATACGAGTATTTATCAAACATAAGTTGACCTTGTACACAAGGGCAGTAAAAATATATCATGAAATTATGTGTGTTTTTTTTTTTTGCAGTCGATGATCCTGTCGCAAGCGGTGCTAACTAGCTACTGATAAAGCCGCATTCAGAAATCACCTGAGTTTTGTTGTGTAAATGCCTCCAAACTGTACAGGCTGTAGGAAGATGTGATATGTGGATGTGGTGGGTTTAAAGGTGCTGTTAAGTTTCTGTCACAGAGCACAGAACCATTTACAACTCCACCGCGCGGCCAGTGTTGCACAGTATGAAGATTTATTACAGCCTGTACACTGTGTGTAGTTTTCCCAGCGTGAGACAGTGTCACACACTCAGGAGCATCACAGGCACCACAGCTGAGAAACAGTTGAGGCTGGTGCATTTTTCTCTAGGGGAGGCTATACCAAAAAACAAGAGGCACACATGTACTTAGATATCACACTATAGTGTTTCGATACACTGTTTTTGTTGAGCTGGAATTACATGTCATGACTAGAAAATTTCCTCTGGGGAAATTTTGAGAGGCCCACGGGGCTACTCCCAGTTTTACCATCTCTGTCAACATGGGAGTCAAACCAACGATCTTTAGGTCAAGACAGAGCTGATCAGACACATGATCATCTTTCTTTAAGCAATTACTGATCCCTAACTTTTATCACATGAGGTTACCTGTGTGTGTGTGTGTGTGTGTGTGTGTGTGTGTGTGTGTGGGGGGGGGGGGGCATACGCATTACCTGTGTCCTTTGATGTGTTGGTGTGTGTGGTTGTGTTTGACAGTGACTTGAACTAAACCAGCCCCAACCCCAACTCTAACCCAAGATGGTGAAATTTATGAAAACTTACGAAAATTTGCTCATGTTAACAAAGTATTTAAAAAAAAACTTGTAATAGCCTACATTTTTTGTTTGTCTTAATGTAAGTAATCAACTCAGTAACTTTTATGGAGATATCCAAAGGTTAAAAATTTTACCCTATTCACGTGAGAAAAATAATTAAAGAAGAAGTAAGTGGTCCGGTCGTTTTCGCTAATGCTGCGTTCCAGGCAGGCTTTTGAAATCGTAAATTACAGCTTCAAGTCACAACTTACGACTTTGTAGCGTTCCAGGCAACCCACTCGTGTTTTTCCGACCTGTTTTACCGGTGAAAGTCACTATAACAGCCAAACTTCCGACGAAAATTTGCTCACCAGATCGAACTGGTACCACTTCACGGTCGGAAAAATACGAGTTTCCTTGAACGCACCATAACAGTCCTTTTGTTTGCCACAACGGCGTTCCTTGGCTGCACACACAGCCCTGCATGCCGTTCTCTCTCCTCATTGGATAAAAACTGTAGGATACGATAAATGTTTTCTCCTCGGCTCAGAGCAGAGCAGAGTGACTGACAGACCCGTGTTTTGGTCCAAACACTCTATGTAAGTGATTGCTGTCGGAAGATATAACTATTTAAGACTTATATTAACACAAATATATCACTTACTTCTGCTTTAATAGGCGTATAAATGGGATATATTTGTTGTTGTTTTTTTCAAAACTGACTTACGTCGCGAAAAATTTGTAGACTGTTGAGAAAAGTAATAACACACCGATCCTGATCGAACCACACGTTTTGATATTTAAGTAGTAGTAGCGAATCGAAAATCGTCCGGAAGAGGAACAATATTATGGAAGAAAAAATCCACACAATAACAATAGTGCCGATGGCCCGTGGCCCTAATAAAAATATTGCATGAAACGAACCATTTCCACAAGTGTGTTTGCTTGGACGTTACCTTCAGGCTCTGTTGAATCACTGTGGAACATTCTGAAGGCGGTTGCTCGTGCACGCAACACCATTGAGATGAATGTTGATGTGCAGGTTCTCACATTTACAACATTGGAAACTAACTAATCTGTAACTTTTGTATCATAAAACATTTTTTGATCTACAGTACATTTTATGGCAGATTCTACATTTCAATGATAATTAATCTTTAATTGCTAATTTGTAACAAACAAACAAATAAACAAACAACAAACAGTGTCAATTTTGATAAATTAAATCTTACTTTAGTCTTATTCACTGAAGTTGCAGTGTGTGGGGAGCGGTGGGGCTGTGCCCTATAGTGCCCTCTATTGGCCAGTCTCCACTGCCAAGGAATAAATAATGACAATTATTCTTTCTGGTTGAGTAACTGGTGAAGTAATTACATTTTCAGGGTGTACTCAGTAATGAATAATTTCACTTTTGAACCTCCACCTTGACTCACATAGCCTATGCACATAATAGAGCCTGGTACAGACACAGAGAACGACAGGAAGCCGGTCTGAGTGCTGAGGAAGAGGAAGAGCCGCCACGACTGCCAGCAGCTTTAACCAGCGTCTGACAGGAGGAGGTGAAGCAGCTCGGCTAATTGACGACACACGGTGTCTCTGCACTCAGCACCACTGCTGCGGCCTCCACCACGCGGCATTGATCTGATGTGCAGCACTGTCCGTCTCTCACTCGCCCTCTCCCTTCATCCATCTGTCCTCTATTCAGCTTGCTTCATTTCCTTTCCTCTCCCTCTTTCATCCAGTGCCCCTCCTCCTTTTCACTCTGCTAATCACTCCTTCCTTCTATCTCCCTGGCTGCCATTCTTTCTTTTCTTCCTCATCAACATATTCCACTACGGGGGATCTGAGCCAAGCCTTTAAGACAGATGGATGGTGATGAATGGCGAGGCGAACCACATCTCTCTCCCTCTCCGTCGTTCTCTTTCCGTCTTTCTTCCTTTCTTTTCGCATGGTCTTGACTTTGTTTTCTTTGATGCACTCTTGAAGCTAATGAGAATGCGCCTTCGGGAGAGAGATGATGTGCTTTCAAATGATTAAGGCCAAAAGCTACTTCCTTGGCCATCGAACATCAATAGAACAAAGCCGGTTGGACACAAACAGGGTAGAGACAGAAGAAAAGAGGGAAAGAAAAAATACACTCTGAAAACAGTTAAGAAACCTCTTGTGTAAAACCAATGAGGGGTCGTCACCAACTTGTTAGAGCTTCCACCCCTCAAGTCTTTACTTCTCTATGATAATGATGTGATTCTGCTTGTATCTTCATCCGATTTAAGGGTTGTGGAGGGTAAAGATCTGTGAGCAGTGTGACATGTAGCTTCTGCCTTTGAACAACACAGATGAGGTCTTTTGGGACATCTCTGCAGGACCGAAGATGGACTCCCCTCGGTTTCAATTATACCATCCACAGCTTGGTACCACAGCAGTGCCTCTCTGTAGCCTCTGTATCTCTCTGCATGACATCTGTAGGTCTCTAGTAGCACCGCGGGACAGTTCTGTCCTTCACCTTTTGATGGAGGCTGGATCAAACACCAGCTTGTCTTTGATGTTGGCAGAGATGGTGGTAGTGCTAAGGATCCCAGGGCATCGGATCCCCTTCAGTTTATCACTGGAAAACCCTAACAACCTGTGGCAGGGAGCCTGCAGCTAAGCTCGTAGCAGGAGGCACCACAAATAATGTCCACAGAGATGCAAAATGTGTACGTTTTGCTGGCTCTTCCACTTCCCAGAGTGTTTAGGAGCTGCACTGCTTGGCTGAACTGTGATGCACAGGTGGAAGAGTGGAGTAATAAATGATTCATAATGAGTTACACAGATTTGAGCTGAGTTAAATTCGGACTACTACTCTATTCTGACCTCTTGACTTTTCCTTTGATGCCACAACAATGTTCATAGTTTTGGTTTTCAGAGAATGTTTTTCCACAAATCTCAGGTGATTCATGAGCTTTGGTTCAAATCTGCATGGTGCCCAGAGGATGAATCCCATGACTTTGGAAATCCCATGTTCTTTGATCCAGCACCACCAACTGGTGAACGCTTGCACTTAAGGTTTAGTAATTCATTCTCAGCCTTGTTCCATGACACTTTGGCAGAGTCATTTTAGCATTAGTCAGTACAAAGACAACATGCTCAGCTTTGGATGATGTCTTTGTGCTGACTTGTACACTAAAAGGAAAAACTAAAAGAATGTGAACAGCAAGAAATCTGACTATAAAGATCAAGTGTGACTGAAAAGTTTTTGCTTTAAATCAGTAGGTTTAATACGTTTGTTTTCATAAGTTCAGTGAACTTTTTTTGTTCAACTTTATGTTGATAAGGTAAAATGAGATGGTAAAAATGATAAATAAAACTAAGAATTCTGTGAAGCAAAAAAGACATAAAATCATAATGTTGGAGAAACCAAAACTAAGAAATATTTAATATTTTAAATCCAAAACTGTTATCATTCATAGGACATTATGGAAAACTCACAAATAAAAATAAATAATATATTAAATAAATAAATATTCCCTCCTCTGATTGAAAGTAGATTTAAGTTAAAGTTGCATGTTAAAAACTGATCAATTAGAGGCTCTTTATGACACCAGTTCAACTGTACTTGAAATTATAAGAGGTGTAAAATCACGTCTTAGTTGGTTTTATGGACACAACACACAAGAGTTCATGTTCCCTAAGAGAACAAGGAAAAACAACAGCAACATATAAAATAAATATATATTTGTGGACCCTGAAACATAAAATAATCACCTTTTCTGGTTCTATATTAGTACATGTATTGAATCCACAGAACAATATTTAATCCAAAAGCACAACTACAACTGATGTTACCTTGAAAACTAACCATTAATTGTCTAAATTACAATATATTAAACCCAGGGACAGATTGGGGAAAAGATGAGAATGAGCAGTGCCTCTTTCTAACACACCACACAGGGAGATTTATGACCATCATGGTCGTCATCGTCAGCTCAGACCTTATCATCACCTCGGGTGCGTACCTTCTTGAGCCCTGCCCAATACAGCTCCGGACGGTAATATAAAATGATTACGGCTGATACGGACATTTATGGTGCCCACATTCACACACAGAAAAGACACAGATACCTGAAGGTCAGATTGAAGAGGGGGAGTGTGTGAGGAGGGGGGGAGGGGGGCAGTCAATTTCAAAGGACCTTTTGTCAAGTCCTTATTGAAATTCATCAATAAAAATGGGCCACCCTAAGCCTTTTCAAAAATAAAATTGTCATGCTAATTCATTTTGATTGCCACATTGGAATGGCTAAACAAAATGAATGGCTGGGGCCAGATGCGTCCGTCGAAGCGTAACTCTGGATATTTCATAGTGAATTACCCTTGATCGACTTGCCCCGTGGATCTTGGTGCAAATTCCGATCAAATGCCAACATGTGTGGAATTCCAATCACCGCTTTGCTAAGTCATTGATTTGCATGCCAAAGAGCCATGCGTTAAAAAAAACAGAACAAAACAAAAAAGTGAGTGAATGCTGCAACACTGCTGACTGGGCCTTTTTTCTATGGAGGAAGGGAGAGAATTAAATCTTTTATCCTAAGTATGCACCTCCTGACGGAAAATGACAAAATTCAGCCATTTGTGAACTAAACAATGAATATTTCCTCCTTATCATTTGCAGAGACTTGCCCACACTCACAGAGAATAATATGTTTCATTAAGCCTTTATTGGGGCTGACATTTGTACTCAAACATAATTTCACATATCAACACACCAAAAATCTTTAGTTGTTATTCTGGTCGGCCGCACAGACTTAATAAGAAAAACAGTGAGTGACACAAGTTCAGAGACGATGAGAGAATCAAATACATGACGGGTCCTGGAGATTAAAGCCCACAAACCACAGTATGGAGGAACAGTGAGGAATAATAACCCTTCTGTACTGCATGAGAGACAGGACTTGTGTATGAGGGGGGAGGATACTTTCCAACGAGCCATCTGGACATGCCCCCCCCAGGGGACACAGAGCAAAACATGCTTGATCTGCTTCTCTCTCACTATCTATCTATCTATCTATCTATCTATCTATCTATCTATCTATCTATCTATCTATCTATCTATCTATCTATCTATCTATCTATCTATCTATCTATCTATCTATCTATCTATCTATCTATCTATCCATCCATCCATCCATCCATCCATCCATCCATCCATCCATCCATCCATCCATCCATCCATCCATCCATCCATCCATCCATCCATCCATCCATCCATCCATCCATCCATCCATCCATCTCCCCACTTTATACCGGGTGCAGGCTGCCAGTGACTTACAGTATTTCACACTGCTGCCTTTCCACTTTCTGACTGGTGATTTCGATTTAAAATACAAAACCTTTTATCCCAAGCTGATGCAAAATCACAGATCACAGATTTTTTAAATATTCTCCTGACTTTTTGTATCTAGACAAAAAAGTTTATTTACAGTATTACTGTATTGCTTCAGCAAATTTTGATTCAGCAAGAACCATGGCTGACTTTATGCATTTATGCAAGTTTGTGACCAGTTATTTCTGCTGGGAGTGTTCTACAGTTACTGGTTTCTGGCAGATTGTGAGACTTGTAATAACAACTTTTCAAATTCATATTTGACAGCAAACAACTGCTTAGATTCCCATCCAGCAGAAATAGCTTTTATTTTCAGTAGGTTTAGACCTGATATTGCATCTGATAGGTGATTAGTGCTGGGTGTCTGTTCACACCTGTTTTAAAATGGGTCTTCACTGCCTACTTGTGATTGGATGTCACTTCCTGCTGCTGTTTTACGTAAGCCAATTGACAGTTTGATCTGATTAGGTGCTCATGTGTGTGTGTGTGTGTGTGTGTGTGTGTGTGTGTGTGTGTGTGTGTGTGTGTGTGTGTGTGTGTGTGTGTGTGTGTGTGTGTGAGAGAGAGAGAGAGAGAGAGGAGATAGAGGAAGGATTGTGTGTTCTGCTTGTCACAGCTCTTACAATAGAATAAAGTTTGAATTTAAAACAGTAAAATGTTTTCGGTTCATGATGAAACCATGGAAGAAGACATCAGTAGCGCAGTTTGTCCTTCATTGTGGTCAGAACACGTTTGCTTTTACTCTACTTAATGAATGTGGACACATGTGCTTCACACCGCCTCTGAATGTGCCTGAGTGATCAGATCTTAGATGCATCTTGAATGTGTCTTGGGTGCGTTCACACCTGAGGCCAGAGCTGATCTCCTGAAACAAATGTTAAAGTTGGTTGGAGAGAATGTTCAGAAACACTTTTTGTTGTACTGGGTGAAATGATCCTGATAGTAGTCAATACATTGTGTTTTCAGAAAAAGGAACAAAACTAATCAGACCTCTGTGGCAGCTGCAGGACTTTTGATTTGTGTATTTTCAAAATGTGGCCTGCTAGACCCGTTTTTCCAGGATCGCCAACCTCTACTTTCACCTGACAATATTTTCATGTTAACATGCCTCTTTTAAAATAAACATGTAGTTGTGTTAGCCCTGTGTGAATTTGCAGTTTCGTTCATGTCTTTGCCTGTGTTTTCTTAAATAAACCCTGAGAAGTTTGCTCTTGGTTATAAAAGAGTCTCATATTACAGTAATGTGGATGAATCTACATGATATTGATGTTACAGTAATGGGTCCATTTTCGATGTAACACTTTACAATAAGGGTCCCTTAATAAACGTTAGTTAACCTACATTATTACTGTAAGTGTGACAGAGGTGGTCCTGTCACTATGCCTCCAGTTGATCATGGGCCCTGGCTACTTGGCCAAAGGGATGTCCCTTTGGCCGACTGGTTAGCGCGCATGACTCCGACCCGGGAGTCTGGGGTTCGAAGCCCGCCCGGGTCCCTCTTCACCTTGCCACATAAGCATTAATTAATGATGAGTAATACATACATATTGATAACTAATTAACTAACTTTGATTAGTAAACATTAATTAACCGCTTACTGATAGGCTACATTAATTAATGTGTTTCCTAATCCTAAGTAATGATTGTTATCTGTAAACAGTTAATTAATGTTTAACTAACGTTAATTAAGGGACCCTTATTGTAAAGTGTTACCAATATCTCTATTTCCCCGACACTGGATAGCAAATTGGCATCATTTATGGTCAGTATTACGACGGTATCTGATCGTCTTTGAACCTCCGACTTTCGTTCTCGATTACTGTAATGAAAACATTCTTGGTAAATGCTTTTGCTTCTGTCCATCTTACACCGGTCCAAGAATTTCACCGTGGGAAAAGTAGTGTGAAAACGCTTCACTTTCCAAAAGCAAAACCAAGATCTCTTGCAGTGGTACCTAACTGCACTGTTAATGTGACGGCTCCACTTTTAACTGACTTTAACAGTTTTTGTCTTCACTGAACTTTAAATTCTCACGTGGAAACATTGAGTCGATGCATGTTTGCTTCACTCTGTCACGTCCACTTTACATGAATCCAATTGCCTTGAATAAACTGTTGAGTTAACTCTGGTATGCTAGCAGTGTGATTAAAGTGCATCGTTGAATTTTCAAATAGCAGTGTCAACAAGAACCAGAGGCTGGTTAAAATGATAGTCAGAGTAGTAGTGAGCCACTGAGACCCGTTGCCGCTGGTGCTGCCTGCTCGGTCCTAACAGCAGCAGCTTTGCCAGGGGGCGGCCATCGGCACCCAGGCTTGATGAAGCCCCTAGCCCTAGCCCCCCTGCCTGCAAAAGTACCACAACCAGCAGAGGAAGTTAACACAGAGCTGGGTTGAAGCGCTTTCCCTGGTCAGTGTCTGCTTGTTTGTTGACACGCCTCTAGTGTCGTTTTTCTGCTGTTCTGTCAACATAATTTTTCTGTCTGTGTATGAGTTTTCCCAAGTCAACTGTCATCTGTTTCTGCAGCCGTCTGTCTTTTGTCTGCACTTGGCTTCTCTCTGCGTGCTCAGTACAGTATGACTTTTCATTTTTAACTTAAAAAGCCTACAAAAAGAATCATCATTTAATCATAGCTACGTGAAACTTAAAATTGACTTTCGGAATGAAAAAATGATGATGACAGTGTTGTGTTCAGATGAAACAGCATGGAAGATCCTCCACGTTTCGTATCATCCATATGGAAATCTTGTTGCAGGTTTTTGGCAAAACGGATCTAGAAAACGTCAGTGTGCAATGTGAACAAGGCTCTTATCTATCAAGTTATATATAATATCTCCATTACACACTCACTTTGTCTCCCCCCCTCTGACCCGTCCTCAGTCACCCTCCAGTGTCTGTCTCTCTCTCCGACGTCCAGTTACAGGGATTGGAGGCCCTTGGGGTATTGACTGGGCTCGGCTTAATGCTGTCAGACTGATGGGAGACATGTGATTCACAGAAGAAAATTTGGTCCTGGTTCAGTCAGCCCTGCAAGTACACACAAACACACATATCCGCTCTCTCACACACTAACAGTATGTGGGCAGCGAGCACATACACACAGATGAGCACACATTAGATCATGCACCGATGCACAAAGGCATATGCGTGCACACACACATAAATGGGTACTACACACATGCACAGATGCACACAGTCCAACACACTTTCCCACACACACGCATGCACACACACCCTTGGGAGTCCCTCCTGACACCCTCAATCTGTCACAGCTAAAACCCAGAGGACCTCGTCTTGGAGTCAGGAGGGCTGGGACAGTACACTGAGCTACACTGAGTTTGAGCTAATCAACATTGGCAATGACAGACTGCCTGCAATGACAGACATTTTTTTTTTCACTTTTACATATTTCACAGTTGAGGATATCTCATTTCTTTGGTTGGAGGCATGGAGAAGGGAGTCTGTCCTGTTGGGCAAATATGGACCGTGTTTAATCACCCGTCGTGGGACTGAGGTGTGAGTCTGAATGGATAGACAGCCTTGGGTTGTGCAGCCATATTTACTGACAATAATTACATGAACAATAAAGATTTTTTATTATTAATTGCTTTCTCTCTGGTTCAGAGAAAAGGCAGGAAATCTTTTATTGTCACAGCAGGTAGACGCTGTGAGGTACAAGCTGTTATAAAATGGTAAAAAAATAATAATAAAAGTAAATTATGGGCTTTAATCATTTGTATTCATAAGGCTACAGAGCAGAAGAATGGAGCCTGATCATGGTGTATTCAGGAAAGCATGAATTTATGATAACTGTCTTTAAAGAAGACTCAAGATAAGAGTGAAAGCACTCAGGTTTTTATATCATGAATTTTTGACAAATATAAATATTTATAAAGTGTGATTTAGTTACCGAACTTAATTCTGCAAATGAGTTCAAGCTCAAGGCTGATTTCATTCTCTCATGGAAAGACCAAAACCACATGTCAGCGTGTCTCTGAATAGTTTGCGATTTCTCTGTGGTTCTCTATTAAAAGCCTATTTATTCTTGATGAAGAAATGAATTTTAAAATTTAAAGCAGGTCCCAAATATATAGTTTAATTTGCAGAGTGGGAGTAAATATCTGGTGGACTATTTTCCACTGCAGATTACAGTAATACACTTTTGGTGCTCAATTCATTTCTGCAAATTGTTTGTTTGATTGAGTTAAAATAAACTACAACAACATGGCAACAATGGGGGAATGAGCTGCATCAGGCTTTGGCAGCACAAACAACACTTGTTAGTTGGATCAATTCATTATTGGTTTAGGTCTTTTCATGGGATTTGTTGACAAACTGAAAACAGAATATAGCCAGCCTTATTCTCTGAGGATGTTTTACCCTCCAGTTCTTCGATCAATAACGCAATCTGTGTGATTGTGCTCGATGTGCTGCAGCCACGCTTCTGCTTATTTCCTTATTTATAATACACCTATTATGTTTCATTTCATCAACAAAAATGTAGATTCAATTGAATTCTGTCTTTGAGTAGAGAAAACTATTTTTCTGTTGATGCTCACTTTGCTTGACTTTAAACCGACTTGTTTGCCCTATAAAGCCTACATTTGTCCTTCTCCTTCTGTGAGTGCTCAGCGTCCTCCATGACCATGACATCTGGATTTTCATCTCGTGTGGATCTGAAGAATGAGTGTAGCTGCTGTTGAGTCCAAAGGCAATAAGCACTCAGATAAGCAAGCAAGTCCTCAGCAGTAGGCCAGTTAATTGTCTGCATGCAGGGCCGGGGATCAGTGAGACACATGCGGTGGGAAGCGGCCGTATGATGAATTGACCCCGACATTAAATGGCGCCACTTAACCTTTTGAAATTCGATAAACAGGTCAGTAGGCCTGCACAGAGATCCATACCCTCATCACAGTGAATTTCCTGCCGTGTAAATGGGTCAATTGCAAAATTTGACCCGTGTCTCTCCGTCTTCGGGATGGTCCAAAAGCCGTCCCTGACACTCAGAGGGACAATTCACTATCAGCTCTGGGCAGCTGCTCTGCTGCACATTAACATTTACCATCCTTAGAGACTCACTGCTAATGTGGCTAAACAATACCAAGAACAACAACAACAACAACAATAGATAAAGTGATCAAGCAACAGATTCATCCAAATCCTAACACAATGGGTTATCTGCCATATGTTTTTATTGTGGCGCTAAACCAAAGTCATCTGTTAGACACACACACAAATATCTTGTATTGTCCCATATAAGATTTTACTTAAAGCTACAGTGCAACTTCTACGTGTCTGTAAATATCCGTTTCGCCCAAGCCACTACAAGATGAGATGATACAACGCTGATTAAGAAGAAGAAGCGATCAAGAGGTTCAGAAGTGGATCCTACTGAAAAGAAAAAGCCTTCCTTCGGCAGAAGGTCTTTTGGCGAACTAAGAGGATGACAAATGGTAGCGGTGGGGAGGGGAGGGGCGGGTTACACCGGGCCATACGCGATATCAAGGTGCCGGCCATATCGTTGTAATAACGCAGAATTCCTCTAGGGAATATTTGTGTTCATTCGTGTTTTAACATTGACTTTGTATGTAATCTTATCGCATAAAAAGTTTGCCATGTGCCCGGTGCGAACGCACTGTAACAGGCAAGGCAGGCGTTGACAGACAGATCTTCCCGCGAGAGTACCGTACGTTGTTCTTCTCGTCCTTTCGGACATGCCCATTCCCTTTAATGATTAATTATACTGCTATTGGGTTATAATTTGTAACAAGTAACAAGGTGGAAATCGTATTTGTATTTTTTTACTTTTAAATGTAGTAAAAAGAGAAGTCCTCGTAAAAGAAAAACTCAAAGTACAGATCCTCAAAAAAAGACTAAATTGTCTAAATCTACTGTGCTTTGTTAGTATCCACCTCTGGTGTGCGTGCCACCTCCATGAACCAAAAAGGCCTTTCACAGCTAACCCTCAGGAATGAAGCCACAGTCTGTAATATGATGACAAAATGGAAAACCAACTCTAAACCAAATTTAATAAAACTGAAAACCTGATATTTCTCATTTACTTTAGTATTCAGACACCTACTTTCACTAAGCTTCTTTGGCAGCAATTACAGATTCAAGTCATCCTGCGTGAGTCTCTACAAGCTCTACACACCTGGATTTAGGAAGTTTATCCTTCTCTTCCCTGCAGATCCTCTGAAGCTCCGTGTGAAGTGAAGATGTCTGTGAACAGCTGGGAGTGTCCTTGCACAGATGTTCTGTTGGGTTTAAATCTGGGCTTTGGCAGGTCCCATTCAAGAACAGTCACAGACTTGTCCCAGAGTCACTGGAGCGTTGTCTTGCTGCAGGTAGCTGTCATGCTGAGGTGAGCTGTAGTCCAAGTCTCAGGTCTGGTCTGCTCCGGAGCAGGTTTTCTTTTCTGTATCTCATTGCCTCATCTCTCCCACCCCCCCATTCCCCTCAGCCTCCCAAGCCCCCCTCCTTTATTACGCTGCCAGCACCAGCTTCATCAGATGATGGGCAGTTGCTGGTGTTTACCAGACATAAAGCTGCGTCTCAGTCTGAAGGATGCATTTGAGGACAGATTCCTTCACAGAGGCAATACAAGTCGGAATCTGAAGATTTCAAATGCAGCCGGAACATGGATCCTTCCTTAAAACAGGCTGGGGATATGAAGCCCATCCTAAACTAGACCATCTCATTTATTTTCCGCCTTGGCTTGTGTAGGGATATGGATCTGGTCCCTGAATTAAGACATGTGTTGAAGTTCTGCACCAAGAGTTCAATTTTTGTTTCATCCGACCAGAGAATCTTTCCCCTCATGCTCCCAGTCCTTTAAATTCTGCCTGTCATGTCTCTTTTAGTGGCTTCTACATCTCCACTCGACCATGAAGGCCAGATTGGTACAGTGCTGTCCACTGAACAGGTTCCTCCAGTTCTACAGAGAGGACTTCTGAAGCTCTGTTAGAGCAACTTTTGGGCTCTTAGTCCTGTCACATAACTGTGGCCCTTCTGCCCTGATCACTCAGTTTGCCCAGATGGTCAGCTCTCGTCCCAGTGGCTACAAACTCCAAAGTTTCACAAAGGTCCACAGAGAGTTGCTTGGGATTGACAGTCAACGTCTGGACACAGACGTTAATTACAACGAACTTCTGTCACAGAGGTCTTCCTAGTTTTAATTTCAGTAAAGTTATTTTTATCTGTCTTGGAATGACTCAGTTGTTTTGAACAAATGTAATTTCTTATCTTTGAAATACTTTTATTTATTGATTCCATGTTTGTTGGCTTTGTCAAGTAATGGAGTTTTTTTAAAGCATTCTAAAACAAAGATTATTATTATTATCAACACCAAGCAGATCAGCTGATGGCTCAGCTGACTCCCCGTGCCCACTTCCTATTAGGAAATTGCATTCAGAGCTATTTAAACTGTTCTAGCCCGACGTCACCTGCCTTGCTGCTTCTTCTGCTGGCTTCATTGCAACCCACCTCCACCCCAGCTCCTCCATCAGACATTATGAACCTTATCACTGTATCTTGTTGGTTGCTCTGCTCTGTCTGTGGTTTCTTTGCTGCTGGTGCTCTTTGCGCTCCCTGCTTACACTATGCCGTTCATGATGGCTCATGAAGGGCAGGAAGGTGTGCTCTTCCTGCCTCAGGCTTTCGACGCAAGCATGTGGAAGAGCAGGGCAGTCCCATGACAGTACCATATTGTCAAATGAAACTTGTAGAGTACAAATGAATAAAGATTATTTTGACAAAGTGGTCCTGACCGAAGTATAATTATCAAAGCAAAGAGAATTCTCCAAACTGAAGATTTTTGTGAAGATGTCACTTCTTTTTTTGAAGTACTGAGTGTAGATTGATGAGGAAAAAATTGAGTTTTATCAATTCAAAATATGACATACAACTCAATAGTCTGCAAATAGTGGGTCTGAATAGTGTCAGTGTGTTCATTTGCATAATGATCCAATTATTGTCAAGTATTAACATTATGTTGAAATATTCCCCAAGTGCTGCTTTAATTTTATAATGAGAATTAATATCCAGCTACATGTTGGTCTATGCTCTCTAATTGAGTAGCGCTCTTATTTTGAAGGACACCGGAAGTCATTATTGTTGTTAAAAGGATGTGTTTAATTAAACCAGGTGTCCTAAATTTGTTGATAGGGAAACACAACTTACCGTGTGTCAGAGTATTAGAGTGTTCTGCTTTACGGTTGTCGTAATGTTGCTGTTTACTGGGTGTTACAGCAGTGGGAGGGGCCTTTACGGGAGTCAACACATGTGTCTTCACCTTACCTGTATGCTGTGTACAAACCCGAGAGCCCGGATAAAGCTTTAAGTAACAACTCAACCTGTGTGGTCATTCCGTGAGTTATTACATGGTGTCAGAAGTGGCCCGTGGTTTTGCAAAGAGTGTAAATCATGGCGAAGTTCAACCCACCGGAGAGTTTCAGCTTCGATAAACCGACGGAGTGGACTGACTGGAAAAGGCGGTTCGAGAGATATCGAACGGCCATGGAGCTCAACAAGAAGTCGGGTGAAGTACAAGTGTGTTCCCTGGTGTACGCAATGGGGAATGAAGCGGAAAATATTTTCAAGTCGTTTACTTTTACTGACCCAGCACACCAGAATAATTACAGAATAGTGATGGATAAGTTTGACGAGTACTTTTTCCCACGGCGGAACATCATCCATGAGCGTGCCGTCTTCCACCAGCGTGTGCAACGGCCTGGCGAGCCGGCAGAGACTTTCATCAGGGCTCTTTATGATTTATCAGAACACTGCGAGTTCGGGGAGAGTAGAGACGAAAATATTCGGGACCGAATCGTGGTGGGGATTCGAGATAAAGAGCAGTCTCGTAAGTTGCAGCTCATGGCGGATCTTACACTGGCGCAGACCATACAGTCCGTACGCCAGTCAGAGACGGTGAACATGCAAATCAGTGCGCAGGCAGCAGAGGCCACGGCAGCCACGGCGTCCGTACAAGAGGTGCGGGGCGCGCGGAAGAAGAATATAAAGTGGCAGCGCAACGCCAGGAGAGGGGGAAAGACGGAGCACGGGAGGAAGTGCGGCCGCTGCGGCAAAACGGAGCACAAGGATCCAGAGAGATGCCCCGCTCGCAATTCAGCTTGCAACAAATGCGGCAGGAACGGACATTGGCAGAGCCAGTGCAAAACCAAAGCGGTGAGTGAAGTAACAGAGGCAGATGAGCAGAGTGAATACTTTCTGGGATCAGTGGATGCAAATATGAGTGATGAGTGGACAGTGCAACTTCTTCTGGGTGCAACTCCAGTGAAGTTTAAGATCGATACTGGGGCTGATGCTAGTGTAATGTGTGAAGAGACTTTCAATATGCTCATTCCAGAGAGAGAGCTGAAGCAGACCAGTGTATCTCTGACCAGCCCAGGGGGTCAATTAGACTGTAAAGGACAATTTCAAGTTAACACCACATACAAGAAAAACTCATACTCATTCCCAGTGTATGTTATTAGAGGAAAATCTGTCAACAACTTACTCAGTAGATCCACTGCAGCTGAGATGGGCCTCGTGAAACGGATTGAGGAGGTCCATGGTGCCTTTGGAGAGCATGGCACACTCAAAACAGAGCCTGTGAGGATACAGCTCAAGGACAACGCCACCCCGTACGCTGTGCAGACTGCGCGCAGGGTCCCAATACCGCTGATGTCCAAGGTCAGAGAGGAGCTGCGCCGCATGGAGGAGAATGGCATCATAGAGGAGGTAACCCAGCCAACCGATTGGTGCGCCCCCATGGTGCCCGTGCTCAAAAAGAATGGAAAGGTTCGTATTTGTGTGGATCTTAAGAAACTAAATGAACAGGTAAAGAGAGAGAGATTCATCTTACCTACACCAGAGGAGATTACAGCAGAGCTGTGTGGAGCAACAGTGTTCTCCAGCCTCGACGCAGCCTCAGGATTCTTCCAGATTCCTCTGCACAGTGAGAGCAGCCGACTCACCACGTTCATTACGCCTTTTGGCAGGTACTGTTTCCGGCGCTTACCGTTCGGAATAACGAGCGCCCCGGAAATCTTCCAAAGGAAAATGTCAGAGACACTTCAAGGCCTGCAGGGCGTCTCAGTTTACATGGATGATATTGTTGTGTACGGAAAGGACATGGAAGAGCATGACCTCCATCTCCAGAAGGTCCTGGAGAGAGTTGAGTCTGCCGGGCTCAAGCTCAATAAGGAAAAGTGTAAGCTCAGACAGGAGCAGCTCAACTTCCTGGGCCAGGTGGTCGATGCCACAGGCGTGCGGCCGGATCCAGCAAAGGTGCGAGCAATCCGGGAGCTCGCTGCACCAGAGAACGTCCACGAGCTCAAACGCATCCTAGGCATGGTGAACTATCTCGGTAAATATGTGCCGAACCTGTCCACAGTGGGCCAGCCACTGTACGAGTTGCTCCGGTCCAAGACAGCTTGGACCTGGGGTCCTGCACAACACACAGCTTTCGAGAAGCTAAAAGAGCTACTGATGACATCGCCAGTGTTAGCGTTTTATGACATCAACAGACCCACCGCAGTCTCAGCTGATGCGAGCAGCTATGGGCTCGGTGGCGTGCTGTTGCAGCTCCATGGACAAAACTGGAAACCAGTCGCGTACTGCTCAAGGAGGCTAACCGACGCAGAGACCAGATACGCGCAGATTGAGAAAGAGTGCCTGGCGAGTGTCTGGGCCTGTGAGCGGTTTGAAAAATACCTCTATGGACTGGAGAGTTTTGAACTTGTGACGGACCATAAGCCCCTGGTCCCACTAATGAACAGTAAGGACTTAGACAACGTTCCTTTAAGGTGCCAGAGACTTCTTATGCGGCTCATGCGCTTTAAGCCAGTGGCTGCGTATGCGCCGGGGAAGACCCTCGTGGTGGCCGACACACTGTCACGGAGCCCGCTGAGCCACGTGGAGGATGGGAGAGACACGCACTCTGAGGTCGAGTGCTACGTTGCAGCAGTCATGGGCAGCGTGCCAGCTACCCCTCAAAAGATAAACAACATCCGAGCAGCTACTGCAGCTGATGAGAAGCTGCAGACTGTGATCAAGTACGTCAGGTCAGGCTGGCCAGAACACGCATGCCAAGTACCAAGTAACATACGTGAGTACTTTTCTATGAGAGATGAACTTTCAGAGTATGACGGGATGGTCGTGAGAGGAAGCCGCATCGTGATACCAGCGACGCTGAGGGCAGACATCCTTGAGAGGATCCACGACGGACATCAAGGGCTCTCAAAGTGTCGGGACAGGGCAAATGCCGCTGTCTGGTGGCCCGGCATTTCCTCACAACTGAAACACAAGGTCCTGTCGTGTCAGTCCTGCTGCGAGTTGAGAAGAGCACAGCAGAAGGAGCCGTTGATCTCTACTCCGCTCCCCGACAGACCTTGGCAGCGCATAGCTCTGGACCTATGTGAGCATAATAAACAGAACTACTTAATCATCTCAGACTACTACTCGAGATATATCGAGATACTGCACATGAAAACAACAACAAGCGCTCATGTCTCTCTGAAACTGAAAGCTACATGTGCCCGCTACGGCATTCCAGATGTGGTCGTCAGCGACAACGGGCCGCAGTTCACGAGCACAGAGTTTCAAGACCTCGCCCGTGAGCTTGACTTTGAACACGTCACCTCGAGCCCGCACAACGCACAAGGCAACGGTCATGCAGAGAGGGCGGTGCAGACCGCAAAGCGAATATTGAAACAGAAGGACCCTCTCATCGCACTCATGTGCTACAGGTCAACACCATGCAGCACAACTGGAGCCAGCCCAGCTGAACTACTAATGGGCCGGAAGATTCGGACGACACTGCCTACCCTCGAGAGAAACCTGCAGCCCTCATGGCCCGACAAGCAACGCATCAGGCAGAAGGACGAGGCCGAGAAGAAGAAGCAAGCCTTCTACTACAACCGACGCCACGGGGCCAGACCCCTACCCCCACTTCAGCCTGGTGGTAACGTCCTCACCAAGCTGGACCACCAGAAATCATGGACAGCTCCTGCAGTTGTGACCACTGAGAGTGTCACGCCACGCTCTTACGTCATTCAGACGCAGCAGGGGGCAACACTCAGGCGCAACCGCCGCCACCTCCAGGAGATGCCTGCTCCACAGCCGCCTGGAGGCGGAGCACCTGTCTTACCTGTTTGCACGGACACAAATCAAAAGCAGGGGGACTCCAGTGTCAGCATGCCTGCTGGTGCTGAAAATCTGTCTCAGACCAGGTCTGGACGGATCTTGAAGCCAGTCATCAGACTGGATTTGTGAGTTAACATGACCTCACACTAATGGCCTTTGGGGGGGAAGAAGGGAAAAGAGTTCCAGGTGAAAAGAGTTCCAGGTGTGGTAACCTTTAAACCACATAAAAGAGTTCCAGGTGGTAAAGCCACAACAACAATAAAAAAAAAAGTGTTTTGGATATCATAAGAGTTCAGAAATGTATACTGTGATATTATAGGAAAAGTAATTTGATGATCGTTTGATAATCTAAAAGTTTATTGAGATAAATGCTACAGAAGACAGACCAAGAGTTGAATGTCGTTTATTGAGATTTAATTAAGAATGACATTGTTTACATTTCACAGTACGTTTAATGTGTTCTCGCTAATTGCTACAGAATAACATTGTTCTTTACAGAATGTTTATCTGTTTACTTTATTGAGGAAAGGAGAACTAAAAAGGGGAGATGTCAGAGTATTAGAGTGTTCTGCTTTACGGTTGTCGTAATGTTGCTGTTTACTGGGTGTTACAGCAGTGGGAGGGGCCTTTACGGGAGTCAACACATGTGTCTTCACCTTACCTGTATGCTGTGTACAAACCCGAGAGCCCGGATAAAGCTTTAAGTAACAACTCAACCTGTGTGGTCATTCCGTGAGTTATTACACCGTGTGGTCGCTTTTCTTCTCCGTCTCCCCGGTACCTGCAGTATTAATTTTTACACGATTTGAAACAACTCTGCTAACAATACATGTTGTGACAGTGCAACCCAAACCTCCAAAAACACGTGTGCGTCTCCCATAGCTTTTCCAATACCTTCGATGTTTCAGCTCACTGTGTCCTATTAGTGTAAGAAAATGATGACTCCATTGGTTACATTTGGCTCGGGCCCCTCTCTCCTTGACTCACTAAATGAGCCGAGTGAAGGATGTTGTGCTCTTCTACATAAACGCTCGCAGCAAAATAGAGTTTATTAAGACCCATAAAAAACAACATTAAAATTCACAACCAAGGGAGCGTCGCCTGACCCCTGGAGAATGATAAATTAGCTTGTGTTACTCTAGCAAAACGACCATTTTATACCTTTATCCCCCCTACCCTCCACCAACCCCCCCTAGAGCTGAACCCTTTTCAGTGTGGCGGCCCCAGTCTGAGAGGCTTTGGCAGTTGAGAAAGGTTTTCAGATGACGCTGATATGATTCTGGCTGCGCTGCTCCTCATAGGAAATCACTCAGAGAGGTATGAGTGACATTTAATTCAGCTGCATGTCTGCTGTTCACATTCATCTGTGTCAAGTGGTTGTGGCGCGGTGCCACGCTGCACATACCTGCACCTGAGCAGGTCTGGGTTTGACATTGAAGTGTCTGTTGTAATATGAGAGAGCGAAGGCCAAGAAAATAAAAGTCTGAAATCTCTTCAGGAATCATAATCTGCGTTGCATACAGTAGATACTTTTGATCATATGTTGCTTTTTGCTTGCTTACCTGTGAAGAGGGATTTCTGCAGCCACTGTTGCTCTGCTTACCAGGCACGGTCTGTAATTTGGTGGGAGCAGTCGCCTCCTCATTGTTAGTCTGAGGGATAGTGTGACAGATTTCCTGTGACAGCAGCTCTTCCAACTCTCACAGGCCAAACATGCATGGGTCTGGGTAGCATTGAGAAAAAAAATTAATTGGATACATATAGAAAAAACAATCAAACAAACTTTAAAAGTGAGGTTTATATTAAGTGCTAATCCTGACAATGAACTCTTTACATGTACTATGAGGCTGTGGCCCTCAAAGTGCCTACCTTTAATGACGATTCGCTTGCTAACCAAAATCCCTTGCGAGTCATCACCAGCAACTCATTAGCACTATGCTAAGCTAATGGATCAGTAAATGGATTTTTATGTGGGCATAAATGCTAATTCGCTACACTGCTGCACTGTTCAACAACGACGTGTTTAGCAAGTCAGTCGGAGCCTCTGGGGCGTGTTTGTGTTTCATTAGGCTCAGCCAGGGATCTATTGTGAACGAGGAGGGCTCTGTGGAAAAAAAACAGAAATACTATGATGAGAGGCCGCACTGCTGAGGCACTTGTTCATCCTGCACCTGAAGGTTTTATTGGGGAGGAGAAAGACAACTCATGAATGCAGGCACAGTTATTTTCAGCAGCAGCCTGTAAGACCAGCAGCTACCAGGTGTCAGATATTATATTACGATTATGTTTTGTGATAGTTGTTGACACAAACTCAAGCTACCTGGGCAGGTGAATGGTTCTGTTGTCACACTATTATTACTCCATGATGAAAATCAAAGCATTCATGGTCTGTCAGTACAACCACATTTATATGAAATACAAAAAGATTCAAATACAAGTTTCAACTCTCTTATTTGCATTAAACATACAGTACATGTCAATCTTTTTTCATATCAATCAAATGAACTTCCACCGGGGGAAATTGGTCTTGGGCAAGGGAGTTGTGACAGCTGCCATGTACATATCTGTATAGTCAGTGCATAAAAACATCAAAAACTGAGCTCCTACTGCTCAGTACAGCATCTAATCATCTTTGTAGATTTGCCCTTGGATGTTGTAGCACTCTTCACTGCTCAACATACTGTAACTCTAATACAAAATGTCATTGGCTTTAGGAACATTTAAATATACTGTATACTGTACATTTCCTTAGTATTTACAGCTGTTTTGGGGGTCTAGTTCATCAGTACATCAATTTGGTATTGAAGACATCTCTTCTTCTAATTTTCTTCTCCAGCAGTCAGAAAAGAAAAAGAGCTCATCATGTCTAAGGTGTTTATTCTGACTGGAATATCATCTGTGCACACATTTAAATGTAGTGTTGTTTCTATCTGAAGAAACATGTTTCACATATGAGTTTATTTTATTGGTCATTATCTCTATACAGTAACAAAACACAGTTAATCTATCTATCTATAATACAGTTTTTCTCAGTCACTTAGGTACATTTCTAAAATCATCTTTGACATTTGCAAAACAGTATTTGCAAATAGCAATTTGTACAAATAGAAAAACACCATTGATTACCTGCAAAAGTCTGTCTCTTGCTCAAAATCCTTAGTTCATCTCTCAAAAGTAAATATCCGAGTCAATGAACATGTCAGTGCATCAGAATGACAAGTCCTTGTGTCATTGTGTACAGTCAAATTGCTTAGTCATGTTGTCAATATACAGTAACATTGTACTCCGGAGGGATGTTCTGATGTAAACTACGACTAAATTTTTGATGACAATTATTGTAAGTTACATCTAAGTGTGTGTGGGAGATTGATTGCAAGCTAGACTGCTTTTAGTGTTTGTACTGTAATTTGTTGACAGACCATGTAATTGCAATACAGAAAGCAAAAGACAGCACTGCATAACAGAAATGTGAACATAGGACAATGTCCTGAGGGAAAACTGTACATGCAGTGCTGTAGGAATTACAGTGCAGTCTTCCTACACCTTCTTGATGTTCCTGTCTGTTGGGTCACAAATTTTCATCCACAGTTGAGCTATTTCTGAAAATCGGTTGATTATTATATTATTACCTTATGCTTCACACATTTCCCTTCATTGGAGAAAAGCCAAGATTCACCTGGGAACAATTAACAAATTCAGGACAGATTTAGAAAAAAGTCTAATGGAAATGTATAGAAATATGCTCGACATATTATGACAACTTGTTCAACCATTTGGCGTGTAAAGACTTATACGATGAACTAATGCCTAAATGTTGTGAGGGGTGAAAATGTTAAACAGAGAACCATTATAATACATTTTGATCAACATGACATACTGTCAGAGAGTTGTACATAATCATTTGCATGGATATACCAAAGCACTTGCAACTTGTTCAAAGAAATTAGAAATTGTTTTTTTGATGTGCACAAGTCACACAATGGTGTGAAGATCGAACAAGTAATTTTGAGAATTTCAATTCTGATTTGAGAAATGTACCAAAGCGACTGAGAAAAACTGGAATACCATATGTGGTAAGACTCATACATGTATAATGCATTACAAGAATTTCTACAGCCCTTTCCATGCAGATTGTTCTTCTCTAACAAACCTGAACTACATGAAGTCTCATCACTACACATGCTCAGTTTTCAAGATAATAAGGTTTGTTGCTTCTCCTTGCAATAAGAATACACAGTGTGTGATTATTTCTCACCACGCGGGATCATCTTCTTGACAGCTCATTGTCGGCTTCTGGTGAAGTAAGTGAGGGTGTTCTGGTATTCAGCCATCCAACACACTGCATCACAGATGGCAGGACACCACCATCGTTAGCATCCATTTGTTGATCCTGACAGAAGCTCACATTCAAAACCCTGAGACAGCGAGACAGACATTCAACATGGACGGAGGCAGCGGCAGCAGCAGGATGTTGCAGAGAGAACATGTCTGACTGAGTGGGAGTGGAGTGGGAATACTGGCAGCCACAGAAACCACACATCTCTGCTTCCAACACTTCATCATACTGAGGCTGTTTGTACTTTTTCGACTGTTCTTGTAAAGACTAATGATTTATCTGAGGTTTCCTGGACAGACCTATTCAATTATTAAGAGTCCAGTTATGTGTATTGACCTTTTATCTTGTGCAACTGCTGGTCTCATGAGGAGTAAAGGGAAGAAATGGAAATTATTAGTCATCAGAGACCTGTTGAAGAGGTTACCAAAACATCTGTTGTGATTGTAAGCAACAATTTGATCATAACAAAACAGATTAAGATACATTTTTGCACTTGTTATCACATACCAATTGCAAAACTGTGTAGTTTGTTTTTGTTTTGTTTTTTTTTGGTGCAGGACTGAGTTATGAAAAATAAAACATCCAAGTCCACTTTGAGTTATCTCAATAACCTCACACCCCATTGTGAATTATCCTTTAACATCAAAGCTAATATGCGTCTCTAAAAATGACAGAGAAGTCTACATTATGATACATCATACATATGGGCCTCATAGAAAGTGTTGCTCAATTTCATTCTAGTCTGCATAAGAAAAGACAAGGTCTTCTTTGTTCCAGTTTGTTCCAGACGTCGTTGCTTTGTCATATCTGGGAAATAATTAGCTGCCCTTCTAGTTTTCACCCAAAGCCTCTTTTCAATAAGGACACTGTGAAATAAAAGGAGCATTTACACTCAGACGATGTGAGGGGCGCTAAAGGCTTTTACAGCCCTGTCAATTTAAGAACACTCCTTCAGCTCAGGGTCCAGCGGTCCCTCCACCACACTGCATCAGAGCTCCAGGGTCAGCAGCTCACCGCTACTCGCTGCTACGACTGTCTACCTACTGTTCTGACATCCTTTAGATCACTTTTCTAGTCGAGGAGGAGGAGCTCGTTCTTTTTCAGCTTTTTCTAAGAGATGTGGCAGCTGCTGCCCTGCTGAGTGTGACTGCAGGAGCAGCTCATGCATTAAAGGTGAATCAAATCAAAGAGACCATTTATTTACGGTGAGTGCAAACCAAAGGAACGATAAATAAAGGCAGCATGAAATCAAAGGTATGGGATCAGGTGGAAATTGGTATTTTTTTCCACTACAAACCAATGTTAAGCTGGAAAACTCTTTCTCTCTCTCTCTCTCTCTCTCTCCCTCACACACACACACTCAACGCTCAACAGAAGCATATTGGTAACACTATGCAGTAATAATTCACATTTAAGAGATGCCAGTGGTGGTTCATTAGATCATTAATAACGTGACAGTAAATGTGAGTCAGTGAGTTTGTTAATACATGTTTTAAAAACACTTTTTAATATCCAATCCATGATTTATTCAGGTAGTTATTACTTGTTAAGTACTTTATAAAACATCTATTAACACACTCAATAACCATCAGTAGGCATGTATATACAGTGGCAAGAAAAAGTATGTGAACCCTTTGGAATTTCCTAGTTTTCTGCATTAATTCGCCATTTAATGTGATCTAATCTAATCATAGTATCATAGTATGAACAAACGCAATGTGCTTAACCTAATACCACACAAACAATTATAATCTTTCATGTGTTTATTGAACATATCCATTAACCATTCACAGTGCAGGTGGAAAAAGTAAGTGAACCCTTAACTGGTTGAACCTCCTTTGGCAGCAATAACTTCAACCAAACGTTTCCTGGGTTATTTTTTCAACCCAACAGCTGGGTTGAGACTGTTGGGTGGTTTAATTGGGTTGTTTTCATTATGTTGGGTAATCTAAGAACCCAATTTGCTGGGTTATTGTCATTGGGGGTTGAGTTATTAGCTGTTGGGTTGTATTTTCCATTATACTGTGTTGGGTTATTTCGGACTACCCAACATGTTGGGTTGACGTTGGGTGGGAGGAAATTCCCAGCATGCTTTGGGACAGTGTTTTGTGATTCAAATTTAGGTTATTTCTGTTAAATATCACCATCAGCTACACAATCTTTAGTGATACTGTTCTACACACTAATTTACTAATTCAATGTTCTACTCAGTTTACAATTACTGCTATCGAAAAAATCACTTTGACACCATAAGTGAAGGTATGTTTTTGGGTTGTGGTATCCCCTCCTTTGTGCAGTTCGCGTGCATGTTTTGAGGATAACAAACAGCATTCTCCCTCTAAGTGGTGTGTGAGGCGCAGGAGCTGTTACAAGATCTAATGTTATTCTCTATTTAAGTTAATGTTAAATAAAACCCTAATCTGCCACAATATAAGCAGTGTAGCCAATGTGAACCCTTAATCGGGTTATATACCCAACTGTTGGGTTAAGGAAATCAACCCAACTTGTTGGGTCAAAATAACCCCCATGTGTTCTGTCCCATAGTTACCCAGTGTTGGGTTAAAAAATAACCCATATTGGGTTGTTTTTAACTCAACATTTTTAAGTGTGTAGCTGCAGATCAGAACTGCACAACACTCAGGATGAATTCTGGACCGTTGGTCCTCACAGAGGTGCAGCTCAGCCATATATGATGCCTGGTGTAAATGGCTCTTTCAAGGTCACTCCATACCATCCCTGTTGGATTCAGGTCTGGGCTCTGGCTGGGCCACTCCCAAAGGTTGAGTTTCCTTTTTTGAAGCTAGATTATCTACTGTAGATAGCGGATGTTTAGGGACATTGTCCTGCTGCATCATGCAACCGTTCCCAAGTTTCAGCTGGTGGACAGCCACCCTAACATTAGGATGCCTTGATAAACTCTGGAAATCATTTTTCCCTCAATGATGACAAGCTGCCAGGCCCTGAGGGAGCAATAAGCCCCAAACCATGATTCTCCCTCCACCGTACTTCACCTTTGAGATTATGTTTACACGCTAGTATAGTGCCATTTTTACACGATAGAATGTACAAAAAATACAAAAACTAATACAAATACATAATAAATACAACTTTTTTCATTTTCCCATTAGCGGTGTTGAGTGGCAAACTTCAGGCTTACAATGGAAAGCAAAGCAATTAATGCAGAAAACTAGAAAAAATCCTAAGGGTTCACATACTTTTTCCTGCAACTCTGCATCTAAATAGTGTATTAATCACTTAAGGACACTTTATAAATGACCCACTGGCGATCTATTTAAGATAAAGTGCGTAACTTTTTCAAGTCTGTTAAATGTCCATCATTACGAGATGAGAAAACACAACACTGGTTAAGCCATTCTGCTCCGCAAATCTCTTGTGGTATTTGTCACTGTTGTTTTGAATTTTGTGTCGACCAGCAACACTCCTGCACTGGCACACAGGAAATAACAGGAAGGGAGGGGGAGCAGGAGCAACAGGTAGAAACAAGCACCCGAGACAGGGTACAGAAGTGGACTGCACTGCAGGAATTGCCTGGCTGTTCAGCAGGATTACAATCAGAGAAAGAAAGTGACTGACACAGAAGACATTTACATTTGTGTTGTTTTTCCTCTGTGGGAAGGCCTGAAAGCTGAAATCAGACTGAGAACATACGGATGCCGCTTTACTGCTGATATGAGTAGGATGTGTTGCTATTACTTGTGTATAATTTAACGTTGAACGGCACAGCGTGACTGATGTTTGCTGCTGCTTCTCTCAGTGAAAATTCAGTGCTTTTGTGAGTGAAATGACTGGTTTGACTGAAAAATGCGTGAATGCACCACAGTGCAACCGACAGACACTGTTAGACATTCGTAACAAAGCTTCCTGTTACCATAGCAGGACAGCACACTTTGCTGGTGTTTATTGTAATAGCCTACCAGCAAATTGTGCTGGGTTTCTACTGTGAAGGACCAGGAAAGATTGTGGCTGCACCTGGAGCGCCAGCACAACATGTGGGGCAACGGATGACCTGGAAACCTGGCTTGAACCAGCTGGTCCTGGAGGAGCTAATGCTACATCGAGCTGACAGACTACAATAGCCGGTAAGATAAGGCGAGTTGGTTTAGCTGTGAATACTGTAACTATGGCAAAGATGCTGATTTGCGCCAATATTCACCACTGTTATTTGAGCAGGTATGTGCCACATTCACCTGTAGCAGGCGATTATCCTCCACCAGCTGGTGCCTGCATTCGCTTCTTTGTCACAGCAACCTCATCATTCAGCTGCAGCATTGTTTTGTACGTATAGCTACCCCATCCTTTGTGCCCTACCAACACAGTCTCACTCCCAAGGCGTAATAAACGGACGTTTATTTTGATAGAGTCCTCTATCAAAATATTGTGGTCCCGTTGCGCTGGGGGCCATGGGGGGCCCCTGGGGGCCACATGGCTTTCCCATGCTCCCACAGAGTTGGGTGTCGGAGTGATGGATAAAGGCATCACCGTGAATCCACAGGCCAAATTTCAAGTGATTTGGTTGGTTTCTATGGAAACAGCGGCCTCAAGGAGACAGAGGAATGCGGCTGTTTGAAGCCCCGCCTCTCGAAAAGTAATGGCTTGATCAGGACCGAAAGCACATCAACGCGTTCGTCTTGGGCCCCCGGAACCACTGATATCAAATTCAGAACTGTGCGACTTTTGGAAATATTTTTCATCCATTTTTGCTTTTCAGATTCAGAGCCTGTCAGACTTAAAGCCTGAGAGACCCTCTGAGTCAGAAAAGCCAAAATGGACGAAAAATGTTTCCAAAAGTCGTGAAGTTCTGATTTTTTTATCAGTGGTTCGGGGGCCCAAGACAATCACGTTGACGTGCTTTCGGTCCTGATCGAGCCATTACTTTTCGAGAGGTGGGGCTTCAAACAGCCGCATTCCTCTGTCTCCTTGAGCCGCTGTTTCCATAGAAACCAACCAAATCACTTGAAATTTGGCCTGTGGATTCACGGTGATGCCTTTATCCATCACCCCGACACCCAACTCTGTGGGAGCATGGGAGCAAAGTGGCCCCCAGGGGTCCCCAGGGGCCCCCAGCGCAACGGGACCACAATATTTTGATAGAGGACTCTCTGATATACAACTGACCCAAATTTCATGATGATTACTTAAAGCGTGTGTGTTTTGTTAGGATTCACTCTGATGTTTGACCCCTGTGACCTTTGACACTTACCATGGCCATTTTTGACCCTTCTGAATGGAGCACAGCTCTGATTTTTTGCAGAATCAATCTATTCTACAGTCTGAACCAGGATATAACAGCTCAACTTCCCAGCTCAAAGCATTGGTGATTTTTCCCTATAGAATTAGTGCAAAATTTGTCAAATTTGACATGAAAAGTTGACCTGTGACCCCTGTGAAGGTCGGACAGGTCTGTGGATGGCCCTAGTCCCCTGATAAACCGCTGAACATTTCAGGCGTATAACCCAAAGCATGTGGAAGTTAAAAAGTGGGGGAAAAAAAAAAAAAAAATGGAGCCTTAATCAGTTTGTCCAATGTAAAACCAGAAATAAAGGAGCTAGCTAAACTGATGCAGTTGTGCATAAACATTACTACAGTGGATGGGTTCATTCTACACTATATTATAAACTAAGGTTCCTAGGAGGGAGGAGGGAGAAGGGGGGAGAAATGTTGTTTTCTGGAATTAAAAAAAAATATAGGCCTACATGACTTGAGTTACTTGAATCAGTTGGACTTTGTTGAAAAAGAGCATTCTAACTGTTCTGATTCCTCACTGTCTATTCACATTTTGTTGAATTAAATCAACATGGCTTAATTTCCACTCCTCATGATCACAGCTGACTGACAACACACTGTTGGTACGTGACCAAGGTGTTGTAGTTGCGTCCGAGACACCGTAGATGGCAGTGTCCCGTCCAGCGTTGGCGCCATGGCAATGACGTCACATCCTCGGTAGAACGCGGAAGTGGTCCGCATGTCGGTCGGCTGGTGAAATAGGTCCGGCCTGTAAATCGTTTGAATCCTTCGTATGAATATACTTTAGGTTAAAATGAGGTCACGTTGCAGTTTACATTGCTTAGCAGGCTGGAAAAGCGTGCAGGTAGTCAAAATCTGTCATCACGGCCGATCGGCTTCATTCATCCATGATTTTGGCTCCGGAACGGAGTCTCTGCGGGCCGTTGTTATGGCAACACGACGCCCAAAGCGGCTCGACAGCGCTCGACAGTCACAAGCACATTGTCTGATATCGTTACAGGACAAATTAAACACAATTTGCTTTCATTCAACATATATTTAGAGAGTAAAACATACATTTCTCGCTAGAAATGTCATAAAAATATGTTGAAATGTTATTTTTGCGGCCAAATTGCGGATCGGAATAGGAGTGAATGGATGGCTGGAGCACTTGCTCTGAGCGGCACATATCGCCGCGGAGGGGATTGCATTAAAATCAATTGAAAACCCTGTGCGTTCAGGTCCCACGCTGAGGGGTACCTTGAGCGTCTGGAGACAACGCGCAAGGGCCCTGACCAAACGTCCGTTTATTACGCCTTGGGAGTGAGACTGTGTTGGCCCTACAGCACATTCTGATTGTTGATTGTTTACATGCAAGCATTGATGTGTGCGCTGTGCGTTCTCTAACCGTCAATCCTGCTGTAAAATGTACTGTATGTGAAGTAGCAGCTGATTACCTTCCATAGATGTTAAAAGACATCATCTGAATTCCTGTATGTTTGTGTGACCGTGGCCACACGACCTGGAGGAGCCGGGCTTGAAATTACACAGAATTAAGAGGTTGACAGAAGTTATGCAGTATATGTAAATACAATTATGAAACACATTATAATCCAGTGTGAAACATTTATAAATGTGTTTATTATGACTAACTAGTTTCAGTGTTGACAGAATGCTTTACTTGATTGTGTGTAGTTGTAAGACTCACAAATTTACAGAACCACCTGTGCAAACATCACCTCAGTGAAGATTACCATAGTTCATCTTGTATTGTGATACTTGAATTGTGTTTCATTTTATTCAGTGTTTTGAAATGTACTTACAGTACTGACGTTCATGTTATTCTGTACTCCTTTTCCCATTTTCTTTTTGAGGGAAGTGTCTCCTGCAAAAAGTTCCTGCATGGGCGCCAAAACATTTCACATGAAAATAGACCAAGATTCTGAACTGCATTTAATCACACATAAATTGATTTTAATTACAGAATTTAACTTATGTGACATATTTTAGATCTTTCCCCTGGTTTCAATAGTATTTCCCACCCAATATAAATATCTCTATGTACTAAATAAATGACAAGAAAGAAAAAAATTAAAAGAAAATGCTCAACATGGGAGTCATCAGCGAAGATTCAAATAGAATCCAACATCTGTAAAATCACAAATGCTTCTTTTTGCCAGACTCTGAGCTCAGGTCTGGGCGTGCCCCCAAAAATATACAAGAGTATGAATAATGCATTGGATATGACTTATTTCACAGTGTATCTCTTCGTGGGTACACACACACACACTCATACATGCGGACAAGCACCCACATACATTTTCACGCACGCACACATGCACGCACGCTCGCACGCACACACAGACACACACACGCACACACGCACTAAGTATAGACCATTAAAATGAGCCAGGGGTCCTCATCTGCTAATTGCTCCCGGTGGTGTGTACAAGATGTGCAAGGTTCGTTGACAAAAACTACTAAGTCTATGTTGGCACCACATAATAAAAAAAAACACAAGTAATAAGCTAATTCATCCAAAACGTCCACATTTCACCATCACGACTTTCATCACAGAGGAAAGACAGTCAATTCGTCTGTATTGTCTCTTCTCTGACGTTCCAATAGATGTTCATGCTTTTTCACATCCACATTATCCACAGTGTGTACGCAGAGATTTTGGAGGCTACGACCTCGTAAAGTTTCATCCAGCCAAATGAGAGAAAGGTGTTAAAAGGCCGGAGTCTGGTGGACGACAAGGCTTGGCTCAGCCTCAGTTACAGACACCACTCTTTAGCAGCGAGCTTGTCATTAAAGAAACTTGGCTGGGATACAACGCCCCGGACAGCTTCATAGCAGTGACAGTAAAGAAGATGAAGGGGCTGACTTTTGAAAGACCTTCTGACAAAGTCTAAATCAAGCCACAAAGGTACAAAAGAAAATCTCTTCAAGGAGCCGTCCCCTGCAGACCAGACGGTGGCTAACGAAAAAACAAAAGGTACAGCACTTCAATGAGTTTTCCGCCCACTTGTTCAAACCTGTTCCTCACAGGGATTTTCTTGACTCACTATGATGTGTCCGTGAATTTGACTGCGGTAAAGATTCAATGCCGATGATGTACCATACTGCTCACTGGAGACTTCTCAGAGTTCTCAGAAGTGTCTGCCGAGTCTTTCACTGTGGTGACTGGAGAAGCTCTGTTTTTTTCATTTATTCATTCATTTTATTTTAATGTTTTTTTTTAATTTTTTACAGAAGGTCAGGTCTGGTGTAAAGTTTTGGAGCCTCATTGGTGAATGGACACAATGTTTGGTTGTAGTGACTGGCATCGGTTCTTGTTTGAATCACATCAATGAGCCTGTTGGGGAACAGAAGAAAAAGACAAGTCAAAAGAGATGTAGAGCACCATCTTCTACCACACCGAAAACTGTCCTATTTACATTAAGCTGCAGCAGCACGTCTTCCCCCTACTTGAGAGAAACATAATACATTCATTGACTCAGTTAATTATCATCTCTCACATGCACAAAGACAACAAGCATGTAGATCAGGGGTCTTCAACCTTTTTTTCCCCCGAGAACTTCCTTGACAAAATAAAGTTGTCCGAGGGCTTTTTTTGGTAACACATGGTAACACAATACTCAAAGAATCAGACAAATTAGATCATTTCCTCTGTGAGCACTTCCTGTCCTTCACTTGTAGCTTTGGATAAAAAAGATGACAAATGATGCTTAGGTGGTGTTCTCTGAACCTTTAGCTGGGTAAGTGGTAGCTGTTGAGCCATGTGTCACTCTCATTAATCACCATAATAATTGTTGGTTGATGGTGTCTTGACTGATGAGTTAATCTTCCCTGTTTTTGGACATTGATGCCTCCAGATCCACAGGAACCTCGTTGTTTGTTATTTTTATTTTAAAAAGATAGAATAAATGAAATAGCAGCTGCCTCGAGTCTGTCCAGTAGAACACAACTTAACCCCCACATAAGCAAATTAAGAATTAAACAACAGTCTAAAACTTGATATCACCTTAACAGCATCAGATTTTGGTCAGATTTCTCCTGTAACACTGTAATAAATGATGAAACTGATGATTAACATTATGAGGGGCTCACACTCATACAGTAATGCCCACTGATTGATGCTTCAACACCAATAATCACTAATGCAACCTGTGAAATGAATGAAAACATTTCTCTTCCTCTATATCTCCACTCGTTTGCTTGCTGCTGTTGACAGCAGAGCCATTCATACCTTTGTTGCAGGAGGCTTCAGATACGGCGCTGCAGCAGTGCTGTTCCATTTGCTCTGAATGAAGCTGAACATTAATGTAATGGATGCATCTAAATGAAAAACAACCTTTGCTTAAACAAATTACTCCAAACCAGCAATTCTTGCAGCTCTGAAATCGGATCATTGGGGGAGAGTCCTCTGACTCTTCTTTTACATATTTAACAAAGGAAATCTTATGAAGAATAAAAAAATAAAAAAAATAAAAACATGTGACAAATCTATAGGAGTAAGTATTAATATATTCCTTTCCATATAGAATACATTTCACCTCCAGTAAAATTCTGCACTTAATGACTTAACTTAGCCAATCATTTGATCAAGAAACCCATTTGAATGATAATGGAACTCTGCCATGAATATGTTATATGGATAAATCCATAAATGTTATACATAAATGATTCAGGGTGACAGTGGACAAATGTGACACCCAGGACTGCCCATATAAATCATTCAGACACTTAAATATGAGTTGGCAAATCCACACAGAATTGCACAAATTCCCAGGACTGGCAAATAAATATTTATGACGCCCCCAATTCCCCTCTTCTCCCTGTCCTTGGTAATTGTGCGTGATTCATTTTGTTTTCTCGGTGGAAGAGGGAAAATCAATCTTAGACTATTGGCTGGGAGACATAAAGCATGCAGATTCCAAATGCCTGTGGTTTTGCAGAATATAAAAGACACTCAGTCGGTGTTCTCGGGGGGGGATTCAGTTTAATCTTTAGTAGATTTCCTTGTTTTTTAGAGGAGAGAAAGATGTTTGTGGAAGTGAAGTTCACCTGCCTACTGAGTTGGCCCTACCTGCTCCCAACCGCCAACTTTTAATAAGCAGAAATCCACGTGGAGTGATGTGAGGCAGGCAACCAACATTTTAACATTGATTTTTTTCTTCACCATGTAGCTTTGGCTTTTTAGGTTTTCACTTCTGTCAAAAACAGCCTCCCACAATGTTCAGTTTTCTGCTTTTGTCATAAAAAGACGCCCGGACATTTGAAGTGACCTCTGCCTTTGATGTAACCACAGTTGGGCTTTTCAGTTTCCACCCCTATGCATTTCCACAAATCCAATAACCCACTTTGATTTCTCTCTCTCTTTTTTTTGTATTGATACATCAAAGTGGCAGCATCCTTAGAAATGGTGGACATCATTGTGTCTTTCTAAGACCGGCATGATCTTTATTTAAGCGCAGTTGTGAGAGTGGCACTGGAGAAATACTTGATAAATGGATATTAATGAGTGATTCGGCCCTGGTCTGAATTGCACTGAAGCTTTAGCTTCTGCTGTTCATTAAATCTCCGTTTAGAAGTTGTAATTTCTGCTTTTGACAGAGATCGTTAAGTCTTTGCTTAGCTTTGTATGTCAAACTGAGTTCGACCCAAGTCACAGCTCCAAATTGCAAATCTGAAAAAAAAAAGTCATTAGAAAACCAACATACCTACTGTTTTCTTCTGCATCCTACGACGGCTCCTTGGGCAAAGGCTGGAAAGGAAAAGAAAAGCAGAAGAAGGTCATCGTCACAGTAGCAGTGCGCTGGCCTTCACCCACGTTTTATTCAACTTTCCTTAAGCATATTGGCCTTGGACGCAGAGCAGCATATGTCCATTTAAAAGCACAGATGGCGTGTCTTCCAATTATATCTAAGGCGAGATGAAAGAAGATGAAGGTTATTTTGTTCTCCCCCAGTTTTTATGACCTCTGAGAACACCGCTCCTCTCCTCAACCGGAAAATACGAGCGAGTAATGGCTGCCTCATTCCACATTAACAAGTGAGAGACATTTCCTTTCTTCCATCAATGGCATCGCACAGATAGCAAATTTTTATCACATTAGCTGTAGGGCAGAGTGATAAACAGTGTTCCACTTTGTTTCTCTGTGAACAACAACTTCTCGCCTCCTACATTCATCTTCAGGAGAACACATGACAACACGCTGTTTTCCCCTTGACCAGAGGAAAAAAAAAATCTCCCTTGCCTTCTTAATATTGGTGAATGAGCCACTTTTGTGTAGATAATGACTCTGCTAATCATAATCAGGAAGCTAATGGTCTGTTTAGCCAATCAGAGGAGCCAAGGCGAGACGGGTGTCTGAGCATCACATTGGCATTCCCAGCAGTCTCTGCTCTCCTCTCGGCTGTGCCAGGCTTTCTGCAGCAGCGAGGCAGGCAGACTTGGTATTCTGCTGCCCACCCAGTCTGACGTCCTGCGATCTGTCGTTCTGTCTGTCCGACCGGCCCACAGACTGACCGACCGACCGGCTGTGGCGCTGTCGAGGAAATTCAGTCCTCCGAAGAGGCGCTGATCCATCACACCTCTCCAGCAGCATGTCATCTAAATGCTAAGTACTTCCACTGCATCTTTAAATCAAAACAAGAAAAGAAATGAGCACAGGGCGAGCGGTTGGAAGGGATAAAAGCTTATAAGGGCACAATAGAATCTACAGAGCAAACCCTTAGCTTTTTGATTACATTCATTTTCGAGTGAGAGGAAATGCGGAAGCGGAGACACAGGGGCGTGTGCATGAGGAACCCAGAGACCTTATTATCCCTTCAAATGTAGCTACACAGGAAAAAAGTGAGAAGGAATAGTTATTGCTACACTAGGCCCAAAGGTTTCTTCAAAGAAAATACTGTGTTGTTTGATTTCTCCCCAAAAACCATCATGACTGCACCTGAGCTGCTGCCACAACAGGACCTCTTCCCTCTCCCTCAGTCCGACTCTTCGCTATTGATTGGAGGGATTCCTGAACTCGTAGGCAGAGTGCTGAGGTGGCAGAGGAGGCCGACACTATTAACTGCTCCTACTAATTAAAAGGGTAATAAGGTGAGTTTGGCCCCACGGGACGAGCAGTGCAGGAGCCAGAGCCGGCTGTTTGCCTGCCATGCGCAGCGGTAAACAGTGCTCACCACCTCTGGTGTTTACACGATGGGAATCCAAGGACGTTGAAGACATATGCAACTCCTGCTGGCGTGAAGGGTGAGGAAGATTTACAGATAAGGGAGACAAAAGAAGCGGGGAACACGCTAATAAGAACTTCACTGATTGGTTGTGCTGTGGTGTGAAGTGTGGAAACATTTGGACTTGGTCTCTGAGCTCGGGGTGTCCTCGTTTCATCACCACTTGTAAACACTGAGCACTGTGCATAAATGATAAAGTTTTGCAGTTCAAATGAGGTGCATAGCCTGGATCTTTGAGCGAGTGCCAGTGGAGATTGGCAAAAATATTAAGGGATTCAATTAACTTTATTCCTTATCATCAACACAGCATATTTTATGATCAAAGTATTTTTAGGAAACAGTACGCTTTCCATTTCACAAATAAAATCCTCAGCTAAGGTAATGTTACAACCCCCAGATATGTTTATTGCCGGAAGTGGGGGGGGGCACTGCAGGTACAGCAGAAAAGCTCAGGGGGAAACAGAGTAGAGGGTGCATGTTTGGTGGCACTTGAAACTGCAAAAGTCTCACCAGCAGCTCACCCAGCCATTACAGAGACGGGTGCTGTGCCTTGACTGCAGTAACTAAGATTTTTTTCCTTGGGGTCTCTTACAACAATATGACTCCTTCACAGGATGTAGTTGGTTGGTTTCATCAACTGGAGGCTCCTAGAGGTCCTCGTCATTAGCCGCCACTCCAGCTGTGGTTGTTATTAGGCTAACAAGCACAGCGTCAGCTACATACTGGAGACATGCCCTGACTATCAAGTCTGAGGTACAAAAGCATCAGAGCATCAGAGCCAGGGCTCCTTGGTGATGGCAGTAAACCAACACTGGTTGCAAAACATCTGTCTGCATTTGGTGATTTATGTCTTGAAAAGCAGCTGCAGAAAAGCCAAAGTATCTGTTGACCAGATTTCACATAAGCAAATGCTTTAAAACTAGAATAGACTAGTAGGGTGTCATTAATTTGTTTTTTGACTGGTTTCCATTTGTCCGTGTGTCGCATTAAAATCAATCATCAGGCTCTAGTTGAGGTGAGGAAAAGTTAAAATGAACATCCTGTCTGTAAATGTTGCAGCCGCATGATGATGCAGTTAAAGTGCAGATTAATTTGAAGTCATTAATGCACCACCTCAAACCACTAATAGAACTTTCATCAAAATGGATTTAGACTTGATGTTCATTGTGATGCATAACACAAATCAAACACATCTCAGCAGCCTGTTTGTTGACTTTCATACTGTGAGAAAACAAAGCAGTATAAAGGACATCTGGAACAGAGGATAGGACGTAGCAGCAACATATACTGCAAAATACTTTGATCTGATGTGGATCTAAATGCAGTAAATTTCACAGTGTTAAATTGTATTTCACATTATATTTGCTGATGTATTCATAGGCAGATGGTTTCCTCTAAAGAAATGCATCATACGTTATCCGTTGATCATCTGTTTTGTTCACAAAGTCTTAATCTGCAGAAAATTGAATTTACAGCAGTCACATAAACATGGTGCAATTAGAAGAACATTTAGTCAATTTTAGTTAGAAGCCAAATACACTGTAAACCTGAGGGGTGGGTAGGTGTGTGGTGTGTGTGTGTGTGTGTGGGGGGGGGGCACAGCATGCACCATGACGCCGTAGTTCCCACTGCAGCTCGTCCAACCCAGTCAATCTCTCTCTCTCCATGACAACCCTGCCTTTCTCTGTCACTATTGAATGTAAATTACAGTAAAAGCTTCAAACAACAAGTGTGTCCTGGCTGGTGCGTCAGTTTTTATTGTCACCTGTCATGAGTATTTGTGGCACACGAGCCCTCAGGGTCTTTGTACAACTACATCAAATCACAAAGAGATTCCTCCCCTTGTTTAACATTAGGACAAAAATGATAATACATGTGTGTTAGTCTGAAATATAGCCCTAAAAAGTGTAATCCTTTATGTGAGTGACCCACACAGCACACTAGCATACTGTATAGAAAAAACAAATTGAGAAATTACAGGTACCCGCTGGGAAACAGATCTGCGGTTATGTTAGAGGTGGCAATAGCTTCTAAAATTAACCAGAAATAATGTATAGCGGCTCAGAGCATCAGTCGAAGCAGCACTGAACAATTTATTAAAAAGCATAAACAAAAAAATCCAAAGGCCACAAAACGCATTGGGGCTTTGAAATAGGACGCAGCAACTGAGCTCGAGTGAATGTGTCCAGTCTATAAACAGGGTCTCTGCATTAGTTATTACAAAAGGAAAAAAAGCCTGTGTTGAAAACATGGCCTATGGCTCTGACAATTTTCACAGCCGACGAAGCTCTGGAGACGAGCAGTGTGCAGGGTACAACACAAATGGCAGTTCAAAGCCTGGCTATGACAGAACTTCAAATAGGCGAGCTGGGTAAAGGGTGCAGAAAGTGACAGCAGAAGCGACCACATTCATTCGCGGTCTCAGACACAGAAGAGAGGAGGGGGGGGGCGATGCCCGGCCAAGTCAAACTGAAAAAAGAACTCTTTTAATAGACGATGGCAGCACCAGAGGAAACAAAAAACAATGTGTTGCTGCTTTACACCCTGTCAATGACAACCAAAGGAAATATTATATCCTCTAAATGAAATCAGGAGGCGTCCTGCGGCACACGCATGTTCAATAACACAACATCCACGATAACACAAATGAAAAGGGGAAATAGAGAGGTTGGTTTGGTTTAGCAATTTCTCTGTTTTCTGAACGTCTCTATCAATCTAACCTATTTCAATATATTTTCTGCATCAGTCCACACGCTATCTCCTCAAGACTGATGGTCATGCCGCATCACCCTGACAAACAGATGAGCTGAAGCCCGAGCAGTGCATTTCTCTTTCCGCTTGATAAATATAAGATCTGTAAATGAAACTGAAATAAAGAGTATATTTGCTTATCTGGTGTAACCTATGCACTCTGTGTGTTTGGCATGGGCAGTGCATGTTCTTTGAATGTCAGTCATTTGTTTTATAAGTGTACATCCAAAGGCTACAGTGTGTTATTATCCCCGAGGATCCAGAGAGGGAGCTGTCAGATACAATATGACACGGCTACTGTCAGTTCACAAACATGAATGTACTGTATAAGAAAGCCTGGAGGTGAGCCAGCGAGACAGAAAACACAAGACTGGAGCTGGACTCATGCTCTTCTGTCTGATGTGTGTATCAAAGAAAGGATGGTGGTGCAATCCACACATTGGACAGACTGTAACATGAGAATAACAGTTTCACTTAATTGTAGATTTGTGCATCTCCCTGTGCAAAACACTGAAAAAGATCAATTCCAATGGAAAGCAAAACTTACTTATTTTGTTTTAAACCCAGCAATGCTGAAAAAGATTCTGTTAGCTGTGCATACTGTATACACTGAGATTTTTCTTGCTGGTGCAAAAAATTTAACGATTTCTATTGCAAATGAGAGTGAAAACCAGCAGAGCACCGAAGGACATGTTGCACAGCATGCATATCTAATATCTGAAAAGAAAAAAAAAACGCCCTGGCCTGCTTTATCAATGTATTTTCGAGATGCAGATATTTTTCTAATGACCTCCAGTCCTGATTTCCTCACTGATATTTTCCTGTTGTATTTGAACACATCCTCTCACTCAGGGCGCATCTTTACTGTATTTATCCTTCAGCACAAGGAGCTACTATATTCCAGAAACAACCTACTTTACATCTCTCATTATGCATTTTATTTAGGCTAAATGAATGCTGCTGGTCACAGCGCTACAGCACCTAATGAAAGTGATTTCACCATCAAAGACCACCTTTATCTAAAGATGGTGTCCCACTGGGAATACAAATCTGTTAGCACGAGGTTGAGAAGGCAGCTCTGTGGCAAATACAAGAGAACTAAATGCAACAATTTGCATATCCTAAAAAAAACTACACTCAAGTCATATGAAAGAGAAGTGCAAAGTCACAAAGGTGCTAATGCAATTGCAAATTGGACTCGAGCACTGAAGGCCATCTAGAAAAACATATTTAACTCGAGTGCGATGAGATGTTTGGATACCGATTTGGAAGCAGAGCCATAATGGAAAATGTGCCTATAAAAATGAGATCACATTCACAGATAAGAGATGTGCCCCTCATCTCTCTAATCACCTGCCTGTTTTGTCTTTTGCAAACATTTTCTGCAGGATTACGCTTCTTCATTAGCACAGAGCCAACAGTGCTCACAGGTTGTTGTTTTTTCACAGGCAGTTGTAACACAACACACACAGAGGCTTCACTACATGCACTCTAACGTACAAACATGTTTTTTTTTCTTCCTGTACACAAAGCAGCTTTTAAGATAATAAATCAGAAGGGCGAAGGCAACTCGGTTTTTCTGCCTGGTTCTAATCTGGTTGTGTTGCATCAGCAGCAAGAAGGCAATAATATGAGAGCTGCGTGGGTGTCAGCATCTGCATCTCTTAGTAGAAAGAGCATGTAGTCCTAGTGCAGGCCAACAACAGGATGAACTGGGTAATAATAATACTAATGACAATAATAAGATGTTTGAAAGCAGTTGTATTCTATTTCACACAGTCTATGATGTAAGAACACAACTCACAAATATAAGTTTAGGTTTGGTCATTTTTAGACACTTCAATGGCAGAATGTTACAGTTTAAAACATCCCAGGGTGGGAATGACCTCAACCATCAACGTATTGGTCCATCTCTCAATATAGGTTCCTATTGGAAAATGTTTAAAAAAGCTGACAAGTATCTAATTTGATTTGATTAATCAGTAATTTCCTACCGCTGCTTAGAACAGAAGAAAACTGTGCCTCTGCTGTGGAATTTTTCCAATGGTTCAAATTTGGTGATTTTACCATTTGCAACAGCAGAACGGTGCATGTGGGACTAAACTCCACTGGACTACTGTGCGTGCGTGCGTGCGGCCGTGCATGCGTGTGCATTCGTGATAATGAAGTAACATGTCACCTACTCTGACAGTGTGGCTCACTGATGTGTTTTTAAATAGTTTGTGGATGACAGTGGAGAGGAATGAGACGTATCAGATCACGACTTCACAGGCTCAACTCATTAGCGGGATTAATTCATTGTTGGTTGTCTCCCCGTGAAGAAAAGTATTCTGTATACGATTAAGATTTCACCATTAGAGCTGAGATCATTTTCACCTGCAACTCTTCTTGTATAAAAGAAATTAAACCAATTGTAGAAAATGGGGTAATTAAGTTGAACTGCAGTCGCTGAAGAAGTGTAATGATGTCACCACAATATTAGTTTCTCCTGCTGATTTGAAAAACAAGGCTGCATTTGAAACAGACGACGTGTGAGGACGTTTTTGGCAGCTCAGCGAGACTCGATTTTTAAACCTTATTGCTTTGTGTTGAATCTGATTTGAGCACTACATCCTTTTTCCTTCCCTTTACACTAATGATACAGAGCCAAGCGAATGCCCTGTCGGTGCCACCTCCACTCTCCTGCCTCACCCACTAATCAACTTTTCATTTCAAGGAGCCCAAGACAAACAGTGGTGTCGCCGACAGGGCCCGGGAGTGCAGCGGCATCGCCTTTCGAGAAGGAACCTCATTAGAAGTCTGTCTCGGGGTCAGATGGGTTGCCAGCTCGGCAGTGACCATGGCGACACATGACTTGGCAGCCCAGCTGTTTGTCATAGACATTGAAGCCTTTATAAGCCGAGGTGCCGGTGTTACATAACCACACTGTGGAACCGCATCAACTGTCCGTGACATTTTCCCACCTCTTTCATATGAGGTGAGAATTTCATAACTCCTCCATCACTGGACGGGGCATTAGTATTCATGCAGCTCTATCATATCAGCACAACCCAGTTTTTCTTTTTCTTTGCCATCTCTGCATCATGTGTGCAACAGTGCTGATCCAAATACCTGCTCGATTTCTCTGTTTCTCAACGAGCTGAAACCTCTTCCTTCTTTTTTTTCCCCGCCTTCTGCACAAATCTAGATTTTGGTGTCACATGGCGTCCATTCAAAAAGATGGCTATGATGTCTTACACTGGCAGGACTACACACACTCCACTAGTTCTTCGCCTTGGCTGAGAATGGAACAAAGAGCACATAGCTGGAGGAGGGCCGCCAGAGCAAAAAAAAGACAAAATGCTAAAAAAAACCATGATGCAATCCTCTCTGACCTCCTGGGTCGTACTGTGTGTGTGTCTGTTTGGCAACAAAAAAAAAGTCCAACTACAACTGGCATGTTTCTCTCCAGGCCACACACTGGCTGAGCAGTGGCATTTGTTATGTGGGTGTAGGAAGATTTTTTATTTATTTATATGTACTGTCCTAGGGACATGAAACTACAGTCTGAACAGGATCCAATCAGGGTTTCAAACATTGTACACTTCCCTTCGGCCTGTTAAACTTAGGACATAATATTTGCGGAAACAGTCGGATCTCATTCTGCACTGACGAAACTTCTAAAAGGCTGAATTTGACGTGATCAGCAGAGGCTGATAAGAGACCTCAGCAGGGAGCGCAGCGAGCACTGTGATGCAATCACACAGCTTTCTTGCTCACCTGAAAGGTGAGAAATCATTTCACTGTCCTGAATTCTGTCCATCCCTCTGTCTGTCTGGACAATTTTCCTCCATATCCAGCCTCCACCAGCGCAGCACATGTCCATGCTCTTATGAAACCAGCAATTCCCATCCACACCCTCCCTGTCAAGTACGAAACCAATCTCATAACACCTCTGCCCCCCCCCGCCCCACCCCTCCTGAAATGCACTTTCCACCATGGAGAATATCATGTATGGATCTTTCAGCAGCTCGCTAGTGAAGACAAATTGCCGGCTTGTTTGGGTGTGTGTGTGTGTGTGTGGTGGGGAGAGGTGGTGAAGGTGGAGGGAGGGAGCGGCCTCCAGAGAGTGATTCATATTAATGGCTGGCTGGCAGTGGAGAGCAGGCTGCATATGCAAACTCCATTAGCAGGTTAGGCTGGAGAGTATGACCTGGCAGCGCCACCGTGAGTTGCACACTGGAGTGTGTGTGTGTGTGTGGGGGGGGGGGTACCTGGGGGCACACAGGTACAGGAAAGTGCTTAAAGTGTGTGTGATCGTCGTAGGTTCAGACAACTGTCCTGCAGAACAACCCGCTTCTGCAAAAGCTTCGTCCCCTCTGCCATCACAGCTCTGAACAGCAGGCGGTAGACGTCATGGTTTTGTGTATATTGTGTATATATGTGTATATATGTATGGACTTTTATGGTGTTGCACATGTGTTGGTGTTTTCTGTCTGGAGCAGAACTGTGAAAATGAATTTCCCCTTAGGGACAATAAATCAATCTGAATCTGAATCTGATGCAGGTAAGGGTATCACTTTATCAATACATTAAGTTTATTACGGTATCTTGTTTAGTAAGATTATTATTATTTATTAGTATATTCAGCAAAGGTTTTTTTTAATGCATTACAAGACACCTCAATAATAAAATAATGGCTTTTTTCATAATGAGAATCTTGAATATTATATTCATAGTGATTTATGATGTATGGTGGTGTGATCTGTGGTGGTCCATTTCTGCAGGTTTTAGGTTAAAAACTGGATTATTGTTATGTTTCAATCATCAATTATCAACTTTATCATTTGAGAGATAATAAATGTGTTTTTATGATTTAAAATGTATTGTCTATATTTGATAGATACAGCAGTGGATACTAGAGAGGAGGTGAGGGAGTCAACAGAAACACATCCAGAAACATTGGCATCAAATTGTAAGACATAAATTTCTTAAAATAAATGGCCCATGTTTCAAAGTGTCAGAGAGTTTGTTATCACTGTGGGGAAATAACTGGGTCAGTCAATCACACAAGCAGCCATCCATAAGTGTCTTAACCAAACTCTGGACAGAAGTGATGAGCAAACAGATGAACAGTGACATTTCCTGAGCTCCACCCACGGTCCACTCTGCATACACTGGGTGAGCCAGTCCAACCTGGCAGCTAGGACGAGTGCTCACCCAAAAACATGAACAAAACAAATGCTGCATCTGAAAAACAACAGATGACATATAAATATGTTTTTGTTTCCCTGCACAACAACCCTCAGCTGCTGCACTAAGCACTGTTACTGTTCCCTCCTCTCCTTCTCCTCCTCCTCCTCCTGCCTTAAACATCCACTTGTATGTAAATATTTAATAATTGCTTTTTTGCAGCAAAGTAAAAAGTGAAATCTAATCAACATTTCATATCTTCTGCTGCTCATTTCATTTTCAGGACGTGGCTACATGTTGTGAACAGTAATTAGTCTGCCACTCAAAAATAAAGTGTTTCTGCCTCCTTAGCCGACGAAGTATAGATTGATCAAATCAGACTGAACCTTGAAGCCATTTTTAACTTTACTTAACACACTGAGACTGAACTTTGATTTGATTAAGGTGCAGAAAACTAATTGGATTCATTAAGCAATTTGACACTGGATTTAGATCTGTTAAAATGCCACTGAACCCAATCTCATGTATAATTGATAATAACAGGGTAATATATGATTTAGTAGATGCACAATTTTCTGCATGATCTGCCACAATCAGGTACATTTGTCACTTCAAACTCCACCTGCGTTGAACCACTGCTCTACGCTGTGAATAATGACTGCAGCCAATATCAGCTTTCAAAACACACACAATAGTGTAAAGCTGCAGTACCGGAGACAACAGTTCTAGGACCGCAGGACCACAGTTTTAGGACCGTTCGATTTACGTCACTGCGCCCCTGGCGTTTGGAAGTTGCTGCTTTACTATGGAAACGGTCACCGCTCCGGAGGCGATTATTTGAAATCTATATTCCAAGTTCACATTTTGAGTTTGAGTGGTTAGGTTTAGGCAACGAAGAAAGGAGCTGATTAATTTTAGTAAAAAGGCCATTAGAGTGTAGAATAGAGAGAGTCCAATGACTGTCCAGAAAGTAGTTAGGAGCACATTTGAGGTGATTTGTAGTCGATAAATCTGACGGCAGTAACTTCAGACGAGGTTTGGTAAAAAAAACAACAACAACAAAAAAACACAACTCCGCCCACACCAGTATATCTTCCCCAGACTGAGGGAATAAATTAGCTCCATAAAATGCTTCTTTATTAAAAAAAATTAGATATTTATACTGTATACGGTAACTGTACATGGCATCTATACAGCATGAAGACAGGGAGCACGGTAAGAAGGGAAATTATCTCCAGAAATAAGACAGATCTGGCTCTAGCACCCTTATCCCTCCAACACATGCTCCTTCACAGGAGATGGCGCCTCCCTGGCTAGGTAGGAAGCGCTGTGGCGCAATATTGAACGGTCCTAAAACTGCATGCGGTCCTGAAACTGCGGTCCTAGAACTGCGGTTACTGCGGTTACTGCGGTTACTGTGGTACTGCAGCTTCACCCTACTCAACACAGGTTTGTATGTACAATGTGATGATGTGCTCGTGAAGATTCACTGTTTCACAATTACTGTAACAACACCCCCACCCTCTTTCACACATATTTGCTCACAGATGTGGGAAGAGAGTTTGGCCAGTGGCCGAGCGACAGCCTGGTCCTCTGCCCGCCCTCTCTATCCTTGTCTTCACGCTTCAGCCTGATCAATCCTCTTTATAGATTTCCCATTTTCATGTATCTTCCAGAATGTGCTTTCATCTCATTTCAGGTCTTACAACAAATAGGCTACCTCTCGATATCTCCTTGCCAAAGCCATAACCATCACTGCCCCCCTCAAAACAAACACATGAGCGTGTGCGCACACACACACACACACACACACACACACCAGCATCAGCAGTACATAACTTCTGGAATAACATGCTCAGCAACAGCTAACTGAGGATATTCAATATTCAGTGGAACACGTCATCTGTGGTTTTTTTTGGTAAATATATGTACAAAAAAGTGAAACACTAACCTAAGTGTGCTGTCAGGGTAGATTACAGGACGGTGAGAATGCGTGCGTGAAATCTGCAGCAGCTGCCCAGGGCTGCTGGACGGAGGAGGCAGAGAGGTACACAGACAGAGAGAGAGGGGGAGAGAAGAGAGAGAGAGGGTAAAAAATCAACAGAGCCAGTCACAGGTTGACCTTTGGCCCCGTGTACCTGATGATGAGGACAGCAGTCTCCCCTGCCCTGTCCATCTTGTCATTTCTTGCTGACATCAAAATGCTGTATTGTGCTGGTTCACTCGCTCTGTCTCTTTAAGTTAAGTCCCTCTGCGTCTCCCCTTAGTCTCTTGGTCTCTATATGTTTTGACATCTTCATACCTGAGGCAGATATCTGTGTCTGCTTCTCTTTCAGCAGATTTATTCCCTTTGCAACGGTGGGAAATTACAAATGAAGTCTAATCGAGTAGAATCTATCAAAAAAAAGGACAGGCAGATTTATTGGCCAGTGATTATAGATTATTATTAATAATAATATATTGTATTAATATGTAGGGCTGTTGAGTAACATGAAACTGGAGAACAGAAAAGCCAAAGATGGGTGAGGTAGCAAAGAAACTTTTTCCATTACAATAGACAATTTGTCTACAAGAAGGCACTTAACCTGATAAAATGCGTGTATTGGTGATAATTTTAAGGAAGTCTTATTAAAAATGCAAATGCAATAAAGCTAGCGTATTTAAATTTTGGCCAAGCAGCAGGAGTGACTTGGAAACACAAAGTGAAGTGAAAAAACAGCAGTGTAGAATAGTCACACAGTTCACCAACAGACACAGTAAAGTCAGTTATACCAAACTCTAAAGCCAGCTTTTTACTAGCCGCTATGAGCTGGTGGTCATACGAGACCAGGTGAGGCAGCACCTGCAGAGCCCAAGGCTGAAAAACATATGAGTGACTAGTCCTTCAAAAATGACTCTGAAGTCTCACTTTATATAATTTGATCTTGATAAAAGTTTTAAGGCCAAATGTCCGGCAGTTGTGAGAGCTCAATGCACTGCAACTTAAGAAAATACAACCAAACAGACAAAACACAAAGACTGTCAGAAAACATCTTCATCATTGTGATCACAAATGAGCTGCAAATACTCACAACAGAACAGAAGCATTACCAGGGGACTCTACAAAGTGATGGACCTGCTGGGATGCACTTGTTATTCAATGGCTTTTGAAGTTAAAACCATTGAAGAGTAAATATGCATGAATGTATTATAATACCCCCTTGCAGTTGCAAGTTAATTGCTGTGTTTTTAAAGTTATTACCTAATTTCAAGAATGAAAGTGAGAGAAAAAGTGTATGATATGTAAAAGGACTTATGTTGTCAAATCAGGGTTCTCTGAATGAGTTTCGTGTTTTCTTGGTTGCTGTGAGTTGAGCTCTCAGGGCCACAAATGAACCTTAAGGAACGATATCATTGTTACTTGAAAGAGGATCTTTTATGATATGACAATGAAAAACTGAAAAAGATTAAGCAGCAAATCATGCCACACAGAGAGAGGAGGAGGCTTCCTTCATACATAATGTACTGTACGCCACTGTGCTGCTGGACTTGTGTCAGGAAACTAAACAAAACCAAGAGGACGCAGTAAAACTGTCCTCGACTCGCTCAGTCGTCGGCCTGTTGAACAATCACTGATCAGAATCTGACTTTTCATGAGAACACAGATTCTTGCTAAGAAAGCGAACCAATGATGTTCTTCATCAGGAAGTAGATTAGTTTTGAAGCGACACATGGTTGAAAGCATCTTATTATAACATCTTGCAGCAGCAGAGTGAGCGTATAGAGCGAAAGCAAAGTTGCTCTCCAAAAAATGTTAACATGGCAAGAAAGGTGATTGGTCAGTCACAAAATCTGTATGTTGCACATGTGTTTTTACTGTAACAGTGTGGGGATTGTGTGTATTTTAACTGTACTTTCTTTGGAAGAGACACATTGAGAAAGAGGTGGACAAGTCAATCAATCAATCAATCAATCAATCAATCAATCAATCAATCAATCAATCAATCAATCAATCAATCAATCAATCAATCAATCAATCAATCAATCAATCAATCAATCAATCAAGTAATTTGACTATGGACCAAATATGGACCAAAATTTGGATCAAATGGAGCAAAGGATTTAGTTTTATTCTTCAGCTCTGCTTAATGGAAGGGGTTGAAAGCAAACAGAAGTTCAGATCAGGTCCTTCAGATTTTAGCATCTGCATGGCTATTGCCTGAGGTGATGTGATGTAATGTGGCTTCAGATGGCAACACAGTCTCCAGTTCCTGAGTGTTTTCTCACATCCAGCAACCAGTGGCTGCAACAAGGAAACACATAAAAGAGAGGAAAATTCGAGGCAAAAAACCTCAAAAAAACAACTTGTGAGGTGGCAGCTTTTCAACAACAAACATGGTGGAGCTGCAGAGGGAGGGTAATTGTGTTTCTTGGATGTGTCAAACACAGATTAGCACCACATCACCGAGGATAAATGGTGAAAGATGGTCACCTGGTGGAGAACAGCAGTGACCTCTGTTTACACCAAGCATTAAGTTGAATAGTGTGAAATCGCCAAGTTGGTAAGGTGTGAACCACATGGCGACAGAGAAATCTGTATCCATGGTGACTCAGTCTGACTGACTAGGCAAACAGCAGTGTAGCACCTTGGGAGCGGCAATTATTGGCCAGGCTGTAGTTGTTTTTTTCCCCCCATTCAAACTCATTTCTAATGATGTTTCCTTTATAATTACAATAATTAGTGATTTGCACTGATATAATAAAGTTGTGCTTCCTGTGTTTTGTTTGAGTGCTGAATCACGTTGCACAGCCTCCGTTACTGTAGGGCTGCAGTGTTGGCAGCTCTGAGGCATTGGAAGCTGCGAGAGGAGCCTACAGAGGGACAGATGACACCATATTGAAGCTTTTAAAAATTCACCATGTTTTGTATTCATTTACATGTCTCACTGAGTCAGGGGGAGGTCACACACTGTTGTCATCCATTCTCACACTCATGTGAAATGTCTGCTTTTATGTTGGGTAAATGATCTAATTAGCTGCTTGAATTAATATTTGAATTCACATCTTGTCACTTGCAGCAGTCGTAAGTGTTACTGCACAGATACGAGGAAAATCCTCCAATGACGTAAACTTAAACTAAATGTGTTCCTCTGACCTGTTACTTTCTGACAAAAAAGACGGAGCATATAGCTTCCCTCTGTTTTAGCTTCCCTTCGCTGTCTCTGAGTTAGTTTGAGACTTGATTTTAGGATTTTAACAATAACATTTAAGGTAGTTTCTGGACATGCACCCAAGGATATTAATGATGTCCTTTCACCACATGAGCCCAGTCTTCAGCCAAGGGTCTAGTAACCATTCCCCGGTCCAGAATAAAGACTGACTGTTTTAATTGCTGTATTTTTTTATGCTGAAAAGCACCTTGTAACTCTGCTTTGAGAAGTGCTATAGTAAGTTTATTACTATTTTGATTATTAAATATGTTGTCCCATCATTAGTCACCTTCATTCAGCCTACTCACTTATTGTAATTTTGTTGCAAATTGTATTCTGTTCTATTCTATAATTATTGCAAACGTGCATACAAAAGAAACAGATAGTTTGTTTTTATTTGCCTATGTTATTATAGCTTTATTACCTGGTGATCAGCTCATCAGTCGTCTGTGAAGCACTTTGAGTGCACTAACCTGCATGAAAAGTGCTATGCAAGTAATATGACCTAAGTTTGATTGATTGATCTGCATTTCCTGACCCACTCTGCGTTCTGTGGTGCCGGTCAACAGCTTTGACCCCCCTCTGATTGGACAACAACTGTTGTCATGAACAAAGTAGGCAATTAATCATAATCAGAATGCTACATTTTACAGATGTAGATATGTATAGATACTTTGAGCATAAGAAGAGGGAAACATATAAGAGATTATGGTGTCAGATCCGGCCTAGTGCTGGCGCTAACTTGTCACTGTCAGAATAAATTAATAATGTTTGCTCTGTTCTCTTTGCCCATAATTGCAGCAAAGAACCATGAAAGACCTTTTTTTCATGTCTTAAAGATAAATATTAAACTTGACTTGAACTACTATCTTCTTTTCCTACATCTCAACTCAGAGCGAGCTGCCTGGCTTAGTCCACACTCCTTTACTCATCTGAATTTTAAAAGTACAACACTTTTGGACCTCAGTTACAATTTTGCCCTGGCTACGACCCAGTGTATTTCACTTAAAAATTCAGGCCTTTTACATTAGCAGTATATTTGATGAGCTGTGTGACTCGTGGCTCAAACCTGAGGAGATTGAGCTGTACAGAGGAGTTTGAAATGATAATGGGGGCTTCTTAGTATTCTCTGTACATGCTGCTTTTAGCTGAGTGGTGTGTTTAAGCTGACCAAAAGACCAAACAACAAAGCAATATCAAAGGTGGATTAGCTGATAACTGTGTAATTAATCCTCAGAACACTTTTCTCATGCTTACTTCTATATCAGTCTCCTTTATAATCTTATCAGTGAGCTGGGATCATCTGATTCAAGTGATGCCCAGTTGTGTGTTCATTTGATTTTGATTTTTCCTCATGGAAAAGTGTGGAAAAGTGTGAAACTATGAAGCATCACCTGCAACACCACTGACCAGAGTGAGGCCACAAACACTCAAAGCAGTCCAGCATCAGTTCTCCTCTCTTTGTGATTCAGTATTGACACACTCTGGGCATTGACCTTCTGCTTTGAATGACATGCGCTGCCTCCGTCTCTGTGCTGAGGCTTCATATGACACCATCAGCTTGCGGCAGTCGCTCATGCTGAAAATGGGGACGTGACGCTGTTAAGTGCATATGGCATGTATTAATGTCATGTCTTGCAAATTACCGTGACGGTCTTGATGCGACCGCTGCCCCTGGTGCAGGTCCAGCCGGATCGGTTAAACAGGAGGCTGCAGACCTCTCCCTCCAGGCAGGGAACCATCTCACACCACTGGCGACTCCTCACGATCCGCGCTGGGAAGGTGGACAATAATAAAATTAGAAGAACAGACTTGAAAATATCCTGGAACAAACAACAAAGGTGTCTTTTTTTATGCTTGGCATAGAGGAAAACGTCCTCATGCTGGTGTGTCCACAAGCCTGTAGTATTTTAATTAGGTTCTTGTTGAACCACCATGTCTGAACTGCCTGTGGTATTAACCTTTACAGACCAACTGGTGCTCCATAAATTACTTTCCTGCGAAGGTTGTGTTTCCTGCAGCTGCACAGATTGTTTTCTCCCTTTTGCCATTTTATTACGATTAATATTTCTCTTTAAATGTTTGTTTTTCAATGTAATAAATGTAAAATATTGCAGGTGAAAAGATATTCATTATCATAATTTTATTGGAATTCTTTCTTTGAAGCCACTCTGCACCATTTCTTCCCAAATTTGTACTAAATGGCCAATAAATTGAAGATCTTGTGGTTTTTCCTACAGCACTGTCTTCTCACCATCAGAGCTACATACAGCACGTATCACATATCACACACATCTTGGGCATTTCGTCCTGCAGCGGAAGAGAACAGAGTTACTGCATAATGTGAATGAATAGCAAGAGGGCAGGTTCATTGTTAATTTGTAACAAAGGCTAAAAACTGGATCACCTTAGCTCTCAAGGACTCAAACTCAAACACTGAAAATAACACTGCATTGTAAAAAGAGTGTACTATAACTGTAAATACGTTGAAATATAGGTGCTCATTATTTTACATTTTTAAATCTATGTACTGTATTCTGCTATGTATGCTTCTTGTGTTAAACCAGCAGAAGAAACACTCAAATGTGTCACTATGAGATGTTATAACTTCTGTGCACGTTGCCATTGCTAATATATTTTCTGTGGCTTTTTAAATTAAATAGTGAAAGGTGACAGGAAACTCAGGAGGAGAGGGAGACATGAGGAAAGAAATGTCGGAGTCACTGCGTGTAAACAGTCAGCTCATCAGGGACATCCCCTTGGCCAAGTAGCTGATCATCACAAAATCAACTGGAGCCATAGTGACAGGAACCTCAAGGGGTCACATTAATAATTTATGTTCTGTAAATGATTTATTTTTGAACAATTAAATACAAAAAGGTGGGACAGGAAACTCAGGTCTTCAACCAAAACTAGAAATGGGAGACATGAGGAAAGAAGGCCCCGACAGCGTGTAAACACTGCAGCTCATCATCAGCACCCTGTCCCGCCTCCCACAGTGCTGATCATTTACAAAAAATTAAGATGTGAGGTTCAGACATGACACCTGCACAGGGTCCCGCAGGAGTCAAGGGGAAAAATAAAATACCAATTAATAATTTATGTTTGTAAATGATTTATTTGTGAATGAACAACTTTCAAAATTGTTTTGCTGGGACAATTCAACATATTTTTCATTTTCAGCCTTGTCTTCAACCAAAACTAGAAATGGGCCTGAAAATTAAAACTGACCTGGCCCGACAGCACATGTGTTTAAACCCGAGCCCGATGCAAACCCGGTCCAACAAAAGAAACGAAAAAAGCAACTGACCTGATGCATCATTATATTGCACAGGCACACTTGATAATAATAGTGATGATGCGTTCTTCTGTTAGCAGATAATCGTCACCAAAATGATTCAGATCATTTCACAATATACAACAGACAGTACAGCCAGCAAGAAGATGTCTTTTGTATATGTTTTCGGGCCCAGCCTGTTGAGAACTCTAGTCTGAACCAATGCTGACTCGCTTTCTAAAAGCCCTAAACACACTGTAAGGAGTTACTGTACAGGTTGTTTTTGTTGGCTAGGAGAAAAACAGCAAGCATCTGTGCTTGATATTAATCCCAGATAACAAAATAAATCATGTGGCCCATATTGTGCATGGTTGTAAGATGTAATTTCCACGTCTGGACCAATTCTGGCACGTAGGATAAGAGCCAGACTCTTGACCGCTGTGAAAGTACATGGGCCAGAATTGGGGTGAGTTCTAGAATTATGTTTGGCTAAAACCTTCATTTTGGGATGTGTCTGAAAATACTGACTGCTGCTTGAATGTTATTTTTTATTTATTTTATAGTTTTGATATGGAGATACAATACAGTATATCTAAATATTTGACAACGTTGACAAAGCTCTGATGTTATGATCTGTTATCAGTATTGACACATTATTAATTAGTAAGCAGGGCTGTATTATTTCTAACCACACAGTGCTCTGTAAACCTGAGACACGTTCTCAGAAGTGTTTCACCACAAGGATTCAAGGGAGTGGATCACAGAAGAGCATCGGCGATAAACGGCTGAAAAACTTCAGTCTCCTCAAACGTATTGGTCTGCCGCAGACATCGGCTGTCAGTGTGAACAGCGGCGCTGCTCTTCTTCCTCCTCTGCAGTCTGTCTGCATGACATTGAATTAGCATTCGCCTGTAGTCGACAGCGATAAGCACTGATTGTTCTTTACACAGTGTGCTAAAGCAACACGGAAAGGTTATCAGCTCTCTGCGGACCTGGCCGGGCCGCTGCTCTTGCCTACCCACGATCCCTCAGGGCAGCACATTGTGGAACGAGGTAACATGGTCGCCAAATTGAAAGAGAGGAACTACAATTCGTTGAATGTCCATGGGAGAGCTGAGGGCGGAACAGAGAGGGGGCGGGAGAGAGAGAGCGAGAGTAAAGAGGTGTGGAGAGGGAGGCCCTGTGACATTTTGCTGTGAGGTATTCCTGCTCTAGGCTTGTTAACAGTCTGAAATTGGTCTTTGGAGTGTCAGACCCCGACTGCTGCTCTGCAATAAAGATCTGTCATCTTGTGGTATTTATCACGCCGGCTGAACAGCACCTTCATATATGTAACTACACACACTCACACACGCACACAATTGCTGCTCTGTGGATATAAAGCCATTGTCCCTCAGCAAATAACAGATATTACTGACACATGAGAAGGCAGTGTTTTTTTTTAAGCATGGCCTCCCCGTGTAGAGACACAGCAGTGGAACAAAACAGTCCGGGAACCTGTCATCTCATTGAATCACACAAGCTAAAGACAATATTAAAGCCTCACAACTAGATTCTGAGACAAAGCGGTCATTACGGCCTCAGCCCCAGCCCACACTCCTCGGGTGAACGGAGGAAAATCTAAAGTGACCTTCCTCCTGACACAGCAACATGCCGTGGTGAATTTTCATTTTCACAGCCATCCGTCAGGCGCAACAAAGCGTAGATTTATCAGTCAGTTGCAGATGTAGTTTTGAGTATATTACAGGGCCAGCAAAACTCAATTTCCAGGGCACAGAATAAAAGCTGAGCTGGCAAAGCGGCGGGAGTGCTGACTAACCGTGGAGTGCATCAGCCCGGCCAGCCCAGAGCCGCCGAGGTTGGCTGAAATAAATGCATTTTTCAGATCCCGCCACAGTATCAGGCCACTCCATACTTTGCCCTTGTTAGTTTTTCAATGCCATGGCGGACAGTGTGACTTGATCTGTGATGACTTGATGACTTTCCCGATGCCACGAGCAGTGGAGCTCACCGGGGCCACGCTCGCTCGTCGCTGTGATAACTTCATCGACGACGACATCATGAATAACACAAGCGTAGACAAAATGCTGCAGTTCGGCCTCAGCCTGTCTCCATCCATCAAACCTATCTGTCCAACATGCTGGCACGTGCAACTGTAGGCACATTAAAATGCTTGTATGGTACAAAAACCTGCACAGACCCAAAGCTGCTGAGCTCAACCTGTCTGCTGCTGCATTTCATCCTACTGTATCTTTCACATGCTGCTGTTGTAATAAACTTGGCTTGTTCACTCAACTGGAGCAAATGGCTGAGAATTATTGTGGCCATGTTGGCACCGTTGTCGAGTATGGGCTTGGTGCTGTCTTTGAACATGATTTCAGGCGTGTTTGTTATGGTGACAAGACAACGTGCATCAGCAGCAGAGGTGAAACATCTGGCTGCGAGAGAGAGAGAGGGGGTCTCTGTCTGTCTGGCTGACACCTGGGTGGCCCATCCTGTTGCCGTCACTGTCTGAGACCCACCCAGGGAAAGCGGACGTCAGGCCAGGCTTGTCAGCTGCCAGGGTCCCTGCTGGGGTTCTACTCTGGACTTCCAACTAGATCACACGTAAGACCATCTGTCCCCCCCTCCGTGTACGGTGCCAAGCCCTGCCCTGCCCTGCTCAACGCAGCACTGCCAGACGGGGCTCAAAACGGGGCAGAAGGCACAACAGTGGCTCGTAAACCAGACGCACTGATAGTCTGATGAAATTCTGCCTCTGTACAAGTAGAAAATAACATCAAATTTTCACCAAAGCCACAGGCAGCTCATTTAAAATGTATTTAGATGAGGTACAACAAACAAAAAGAGACGGCTTTAGAGGCAGTTTCTGAAAGACTGAAGGGGGAAGAAGACGCCAAGAGAAGGCTCACTACACTGAAAATACGACACAACAATTGTGCTTTTCTTCTCATGATATAAGACTGGAACTGATAGTGATGCATCTTTTGCAAAGCATCCAACAAGATTAGCAAACTAGCTTAGCTGGGCACCAGAAATGCAGTAACAGGTTTTTAAAGGGTTTGTGGTTGGTGTTAATTAAGCTTCAATCACAGATCAATTTGTAGCGGCCAGATTTTCAACCCTCTGTCCTCCAGCCTGCTTCCAGCGGCCTGATGGTCTTTCTGTTGTAATTACGACGGCAGCAAAATCCAACATAAACGCACTTTAAACAAAGACAGCAGCCAAGCTACAAATGTCTCCGTACGTCATTGTAAACTGTAGATTCTGTTGAGCAAGCTGTTGCCGAGAATTACTGAGACTTTTTTGTATATCTGGCTGCTTGTGTTTCAGTCAGGACATTAAATCACAAACTGAGTCTGTAGAGAAATAATCTGTATATTTCTGTCTATTTGGCAACAGTGTGGTAACAACTGTGCATTTAATCTTCAGGTCATTTTCCAACTCATGGACAAAAGTTGCTTTGAGGAAAACACAAAACAAAGATTTTTTGATTAATTTCTGCTCAACATTTGCGGCAAAACACCTTTTATCAGAGAAATATAATCCTTCAGTTTTGCTGGTGATAACACCAATAGAAAATTTAAGATCCACTGATTAGATATCGAGACACCTTGTAGTTTTGGAGCTTGGGGCCCAGTTGCTACAATAAAGTCTCAAGTAAAAGTCAGTATTCACATAATGGCTGAGTTAATTATATCCACTGGCTTTTAACATCTTTATCTAATCACTGTTGAGCCATTGTAAACAAAACTTGACTCAAAATTCTGTGAGGACCTTTTATTGTGGGGGGGGGGGGGGGTTGTGAATTAAAACAATGTTTCTGTTGGTGAGTGGATGACCCAGTTGTTGCACAGATGGAACATGTGCATTATTCTGAATCTATCAGGACAACAGGTAAACACAGAGGATATGATGAGTCTGCGTGAACAACAAACAGCATCAACAGCAAAACAGCAGATCAGAAAAAGGGAGATGTCTTACAGCCTGTCTCCAACATAAGCCTGTTTTAAATATAGGCCTCTCTAAGCAGTTGAAATAAAAAGAATACAACAAATCTTCTCAATTGTGTGTCTGCAATATAAATCTGACAAAAACCTTCCCTTTTATTTGAGCTCGTTATTTTTGCTCATTTAGTGTCAATAATCATTTTGATGGGTGTTAAAGCAGAAGCTTGCAGCAAGCAAATAAACAGCGTCCCTGCAGCCTGCAGACTCTTATCATGGTGGCCATCAAGCCTCATACGATTACAGTGTGATGTGGTGGCATGGCAACAATGGGCCAAGCTGAGGGAAGGGAAAGGGAGGGAGCTGGGGAGCAGATTACAGTGAGAGCAGGGAGACAAGCAAGGGAAAGCACATAATCCTCCTGTGTACAGTGTGTAGACTAAACCCTCACAACAGTGACACACAGCAGCACCAAAAAAGGGGGCAGGAAGCTTGAAATATGTCCTGAAGAAGACAAACAAAAGAAGTCAGTCGGTGGAAAGAAGAAAACCACACTGCATTTGTTGCATGCTGAGAAATTGTTCAGTGAGTTATAACAAATAGGGAAAGCACAGAGGATGCAGTGCCATCGAGGACAATCATAAATATTTTTAGGTAACTCAGATATAACAAACTACTGTATGCACTGGGGGCTGAGGTAAGCTTGTTGGCGTGTCATTATGGAAGTGTGAATACAGACTGGCAAGGGAGATGAAAATATTTGTCCAATTGTCTCCTTTAAGCCACTAGTTGCAGACTGCTGTGACGAGGCTACATCAGAGGTAAGGCTGGGATTTTAGTTTTTATCCAATACAGGAAACAGCAGCGAGGCTGGAATCAATGAGCTTGTGATGGTGATTAAAAATCACACAGACTGTTTAAGACACCTTCTGATGAAAACCAACTTCAACGTCCAAAAGATGACACAAAGAATATCATGAGCAAATATTCTCACTGTGACCCAACAACAGTCTCATACACAGGATTTTTCACAAACGTAAGGAATCAATCTTCAACTTGTTGGGAGAGGGAGTGGAGCTAATAAATCTGAAACCTTATCAGTATAGAGAGAAAGAGGTACCATTTGAACAAACACAGACATTGCCAGTCATAACAAACATGAACAAATTATGCTAATTATGCTAATCATTTTGAAAAAAAAGAAAAGAAGTTAACTTCACTCACTGCTCTGAAAAGTTGCTACCTGTGCTACCCGCTCTGACCAGTTTACTAGTCTCTGGTTCTGAACTTAAAGGTGGGGTCTACGATCCTGTTCAAAAGCACGTTCTGTTATACTGGGTGAAACGGTCTGTTGCCAGAGGAATTAATACGTTATGACTTAATGAAAAAGAACAAAAAAAACTGTGCTATCTGGCAACTACAGTGCTGAGAAAACTTCCACCAATCACGTTGCCCAGACCCGAGAGGGTTTTCAGGATCGTAGACCCCAACTTTAACAGGCTCCTCATGTTGATGCTCTGCTCTTTCACCTGCAGCACCTGGTGCCAGGTGAAAGGCGGTGGGTGGGGCTCAAGGCCTGACTCAGATTTCACAACCAGGAGGTAAGAGGAGATGTTCTTACAGCCCAGTTCCATCCTCCAGTTTAAAATATTGATCATAGCAGAACACGTCTGGACTTGAACTTTAACACACTGTATAAAGATGCGTGGCCACACTCTGAAACAACTGCAAAGATGGTCAAACTTCAAACAGAGTATCGTAGCCTACTTGATCACGGCACTGTGTGAAAAGTGGCCACAGCTCACCTCAACTAAGCTGATGATAAAGACTATTCCCCTCTATTTTATGCTCCTAGGACAGACTCAGAAATGGTGGGAAATTATCAAATAAACCAATGGTCCATAAAGTATGTTTTTGCTTGTGTGTGCGTGTGTGAACCAACTTCCACATCAGTCAAACGAACCTGCAGGGTAGGAGAGGATGTTTATTAAACTTTCAGTTCTGATTTGTAAGCCCGCCACCACCAACAACATGTCAATCATTTTAACTGGCAGTGGAAAAGCTTGAGCACTGTGTTCGTGGTGTGCCATTTCTCTGGGTTTCATTAAAAATCCAGTCAGTTGCACCTAAGATGTTGCATGAGACAGATGGACAAGCAGACATATGAGGAGGCAGATCTATTACTGCCCACTCAGTTCACTTGGAATTCAGGTCAAACAGCTGTGGCAGCTGAGATTAAAATAAATGCTAATTATCAATGCTGTCAAATACACACTACATATTAATATGTATAGCAAAGTGTTTTTCAGTTATTAAATAATCATGAATTAATCATTGAGAGCTGGACATTATTTAAAATGATGTTGAGTAACAGATAAAAATTACTTCCTAACAAAATATAAATATCAGCCACAATGTAAAAGAAAGCAATACCTTAATACTGTATATACAGTAACTATAGAGATGGAAATGACAAATTGATGAAAAACAGGTAGGCTACAAACAGAAGAGGAATGGTTGTGATCATGAATCTGAACTGATCATGGAGGTCATGATTAGGCTACTTTGAGAGTTTCCTGTGGTCAGAGTATAAATTAAAAGCAGATCTACCAGCTGAGTACGCATATGAGGAACTAGTCATTAGACCAGGTTTGACATGGTCCAGAGCATCAGTCCAGCATAGAAGTGATATAAGACGACAACTCTCCAGTTTGATCTTTGTAGATAAACAGAAACATATGCTTATCATGCCCATCGGGCAGACAAGGTCACCCAACCTTTTAATACAGGATACATTGATGAGCACTATAAAAACCAGTAATAAACTTAAGGGCAAAATTATGAATAGAATCCAAGGGTGTAAGCAGAGGCCTGCCTATAAATCACATCAGCAGAGTTTATACCAGAGAGAAAAACTGCTTTATTCACCCTTTTCCTACAGAGCCAAGGAAAATAAAGTTAGTTTTATTTCAAAAATAAAATGGTCTTGAAATAATATCTTGACAAGTTTGTCTGTTTGATATCAGACTCACTGACACAATAAATGACCATATCATCTGCATACAATTGCACATGGCAGGTAAACCGTAAAAGGAAAGTGGGCCCAGAACTGAACCTTGTTTAACAGCCTTAGTTAGGGAGGTTAGGGTTGGACCAAGTGCAATACCCCCTCCCTCCTCCATTACACTATGACTTACTGTTTTGCACTAACTTGCATTTAAATGCACATCTCCATATTTATGGAGAGTATACTGTTTACTGTATTTTTATATTTTTACTGTCCTGCTGCCATGTGGAGCTGCTAAAACAAATTTTCACAGTAAATGTTGGTGACAATGTTGACAGTAACAATAAAGGATTCTAATTAATAAGATAATTTAAATATTAATCTACAGTATTTGACCCACTCTTTTCTACCTCCAAATACAAGGAGACAACACGAGGAGTTTTCCAATAAACAAACAAGTTAAAAAATAGTTATTTGCTTGGGGCAGTGGGACGAAGGAAATAATGATTCAAATTGTTCTCACCAGGAGATGACTTGGGATGAATGGCCTGAGTGAGGAGCCTTGATAACTAAACTGAGAGAGATGGGATCAAGAGTAAACTGAGAGGCAGACGTTTTGAAGCAGCTACAAAATCATAATAGAAAGATGGTAATTGTTAGAAGCATGGGATGCACTATCTTCATCCTCAAAAGGCAGAACAAATCTCACTGTACAAACATGCACTAAGCAATCATCAAGCTTGACATTAGGGGATCCAAGCAGAAATAATATAGACTTGTGAAATGTGGAAATGTTCCTTGAGCTGTTAAGACACCATCCACTATGTTATTGTTGTTTAATGTTTGTACTTTCATTGTGTGACGAAGGTCCTTGCTACCCTAAAGAATCCAGTGATTTATTCTGAGTAGAGGCATTTTAACTGTGTCACTTCTCTTAAGTGAACAGTCCATGCTTAATATGTCCAGTTGAAATTATGTGGGAGTATGAAACTGGGGCACATCTGAAGTTGTTCCAAGAAAATGAATTCACTCAGTAAAGCAGTCTCGACCGCTGTCCATGGTGCTGGCTCCAGGGCTGGTGGACTGGGTTCCTGCTGAGTAAGACTGAGGGCAAACAGGTTACGTAACTCTCATCAATTACACCTCTTAAGGTATAGCGTTGTTCCAGATTCTGGCTCGTCAGTCTCAGATACAACTCATCAGGTGGACTTTGTTCCAATCAGCTCTACAGAGTCATTTAGTTATTATGTATTTACATGCCTAATCTCTGCACTAGTCTTCTCTGCCCACGCTGGAAATAGGCTTTTGTTTATTTGAGTCTGCAAAACCTTTATTAAGTTTTGTAGTCGTGCGTGGTTGTGGTGTCTCTGTAGCTGGGTCCTATTTAGCATTTAGCATCTTTACCAGGTTTTATTGCTCCACTGCAAACAAAGACAGACTGTGGAGACTTTGACATCTATATTGTGTCTGCCATTTTTTCAGCTGTGATTCACAACTTAAATAAAATATTAAATTGATTAAATTACCGGAAAGGTAATAAGTGCTTATCTAACAGCATTACTGTCCAAAATGAGTTTTACTGTCTCTGGGTAACTCCTGCCTTCTTCACAGCTCTGACACATACTGTAGTTGCCCCACTGAGTCTCTCTCATCATATTTCTTTCATTTCATTTTATCAGACAGTGACAATACAGGAGGAGCCAGAAAACACAGTGAGAGGGAGTGAAAGTAGTCCTCGACATGCAAATAAGACATTCTGCTCGTGAACTAGGGACACTGCCATTATATGGTTTTAAAAAAGTCTCTTGGCAAATTTATGCAGACAAAATGTATGTAACTTAGAATTCTGAATTCTGTACAACAAGAATGATACATATTATTTGTAATATCTAGATTTCAACTGTCTCTGGCTGTCAGGCACCACAGAGAGTTGATTCATGCTTTTATGCATCCTAAGAGGGGGGGCATTTCTCACATCTGAGTGGATGAACATTGTACTTTAGGACTGTGGTGTGCAACATCAACACCAGAGGAGACAGAAATCCTGCATTTTTACCCTGTCAGATAATACTTCAGACGTAGACCAGAATGAGTTGAAAGTTCTGTATAAGTCAGTGACATGTTTTTGATTTAGGAACACAAAAAAAGAAGAATTCTCATCAAGTTAGAATTTAAACAAAAAGGAGTGCCAGGTTTTGTGTCTACATGTACTGTATGTTCCTAAAGTGAGGATTAATCAGATTACAGCTCTAAATGCACAATATCAGGATGAAGCTCTTGGCCTTTGCTTACTCACTCAGAGATGGCTCCACTTTCATTAAAGGTCACTATTTTATCACCACACATCTGAAAAAGGCAGCGATCCTCTGCTGCTGCTGCTGCTGCTGCTGCTGCTGTGAAAGAGTTATATTAAATTGACCCAGAGGACAGTGAGCCCTTGCTGCATTAATAACAGGCCACTGAAAAATAAAACCAGACTATTGCAAAGCCTCAGTGATGGATACAAATGGATAAACATGTTTATAAGTCAGTAAATTGGTTTACGTTCTCAGAAGGACACGGGGGCATTTATGGGATTTCACATCAAGGCATACATAACTGAGCATAATCTGAAGTAAAGGTCAGGGAGGATATCTGAACAGTGCCAGCGTTGGACCCGACGCATTCTCATGCAATATGCAGAAATTCCACTTTAAAGCCATGTGATGATGGATGCCTTCTCAGCTGTCGGCAGAAAGCCTTTAAACGAGCCCGCGAGCAACAGGTTCCATCTTTAATGCACTGGGTATTAATGGAGTGTAGGGTGTGGTGCGGCGGGGAGCCAGTAATAATCAATTTCCTGCTGCTGTAATCATAGTTCTCTGTAAGTTAATTAGCATCTGTTGAGTGTCTCAGAGAGGCGTCCACAGAGAAGGAGAGGTGGTTGAAAGTGTGTGTGGGAAGCGTGACACTGTGGGCTGTGGGAATGCGGTCGTATGTCAGGGCTATTAGATTAAGACCAACATGAGTCATTGTGTGATGGAACTAATGGTGCATCTGATGCATGTGATTGTGATATTGCGAGATCCAATCAGCATCACAGATTGAGTGTGACCACCTTCCCATTCCTCTCATCTGTCTTATCACCCTCCCTCCTCCAGATTCTGTCCAATAACACAGGAAGAGAGAGAGAGAGAGAGAGAGCTCTAAAGTATAAAATCTTATCTGCAAAGTGGATGAACGCTGCACATTCTCCATTACAAGTGATTTTGACTCAGCTGGAGTGTATTCAGAAACACCAGGCCGAGGGAAAAATCAACACAATGTGAACTACAAGAGGTACCGAGTGATGTGATGATGTCACAGCAGCTGCCTAGTCGAGGAGCCTACATGCCATAACAGAGTATCAGGGCCACACTGAGGGGAAATTAAATCTAAAAATTGAGAATAATAAGAGAATAATGCCATAGTGAGAATACTTTTGGATTTGGTATTGTTTTGAAGGGGAAATATCAGAAGTGACGAATGTGGAACTTCTTGTGTAGCTGTACTTCATCATCTTCATCTTTTGATCATCAGTAGCAGCAGCAGCAGCAGCATTAGGATATTAGGAATAGTTTTTCTCTTGAAACGTGAAACATTTGATTATTGTAATACAACCTTTTTTCAGAAATATACTTACTTTATTTTGTAAGATTACAGTTCAAATATTTTAATACTGTGACTTTTTTCTTGAAATATTATTATTTTAACCTCAAAATTATGACTTTGCACTCAAAATTTCATTTGTTTTCCTAATACTCAAGTATTAAGGTCAAGTCACATAGTTAGTTAGGACCTAAACAACCTGAAAGGAATGAAAGAATCGATCACAATAGCAATTTAATGGAGAAATGAGGAAAGCGATTCATTTTGCTCTACTGTACTGAACTGTTGTTGTTGATATCTGGAATAGCAGATTTTTATTCATTTCAATTCTGTCTGAGACTGTTTTCTGATCACTCTATGATGTTACTGTTTTCTTGTCGCAAATAATTACACTGGATTGTTGTAGATCTACTCTTTTATAGTCAAACCACCTCCGCACTGCCGATGTTGCTCTCGTCTCTGTGACTAATTCCTCCACTGTGCAGCCGGCAGTAAACCCACTCTGTTGTTTTTTGGTTCCTGAACGTTATGATGATGTGTGTCAGTTTGTCACAACATCATCAATGTCATCAATGACCATGAGGTAAGAAACAAAGGTGCCGTTACAACAAACCTTTTTTGGGACACTGTGACATGTGACACTTCACAGTAGGAAAACTTCACAGGTGCAGTGGCGACTAATGACAGTCCCAATCAGAGCTGTGGGGTCCTGAGCTCACAGGAACGGGACATGAAACAGAGACATTGTTAACACCTGTGCTTTTCCTGTTATGATTTTTCATTATGTTCCTGTTATGTTTAAACATCAGGTAGAAAAAGAGGTGAGCGTGCGCCGTAGAAGCTCACATCATTATCACTGTTAAGCGCATGTATTTTTAGCCACTGCTGGTTTCAATTGTTCTGTAGGCTATTATATTATTAGGCCTCTTCTATGTAGCATGAATGGGAACTTATATTCAGTACTTCAATATTTTTATTTGGATTTTTTAACATTTGAACATTTTGCTGTGTGCTGCCATGGGGGGGTGTCCAAAATCCATCTGCAGCATCCTGCCATCCCTGTGGTAGGTAGCTATTTGTATATTTTAAAAGGAGCTTTTAATTACCCCTGCTAATGTTTTATGTGATACTGTTGGTTGTGAGTAATTTGTTACGCATCCACATTAGTGACTCTGCTAGCTTGATTGTTTTCATGTAGCTTCATAAGAAATCTCTGCAGTGCGGCACGCTAACCAGCCGTTAGCTTAATGACTTGTTTCTTTGTTTTCAGTGTTTTTGTAGTTCATTAGCACAAAGCTTGCTGTGGGAAACGTCATGCCATTTTGTTGTTCTGTTGTCCTCCTTGGTGAAAATGTACTTTTGATCACTTTTACTTTAAATTAACATTTGTAATATAACTAGTTCATTGTAATATTTAGCCCTGTGCTAAATGAAGCCATGAGTCAGGTATTTATTCAGTCTTCACTTGGGGAATTATAGTTTGTGGAAGTATGAAATGCTCTAATAAAGAAACTCATGTAATGGACGCCATAAGGAGAAATAATAGATGGTTGTGCCACTGCCACAGAGCTGTTGTTCATTTAGTAGGCTAATAAAATACATTGTTAGTACAGGTCAGACAGAGGTGGGAGGATGGGATTAGTAACACTTACACTTTGGACAAACAAACTTCCAGTTAATTAAAATGTAGTAAAATTAAACAGTTTCTAATGCTCCTAGGCATAGGCCTAATTTAATTTATCATTCAGTTATCCACGGAGGGTTGCTATGGCAACAACCTGTTGTCTTTTTACTTGTGATCACTGCATGGAGCAGTCATGGATGTAATATATTATCATAGATCCATGGGAGCAGTAGAGATTTTTCTCTCTTGCCTCTCTCACCAGTTGACCTGTTGATTGGCCTCTTTCTGAGTTAAGTCTGTAAAATCTGCTCCCCCCTGAGCTGGAGAGGTCATTGAACTCACCGTCTACGCAGGCTGGCCTCGCCCTTGTGGTCCCAGCGATCTGGCCTCTTCGGCAGGCGCAACGAGCCGTCTGCCTGGCGATGGTCCGTCTGGGAACACTGCTGTCTCTGTTGAGCATCACTATCTCACACGTTCCCACCGCCAACTGGCCTGCCAAACACAGGAGAACAAAGTACATCACATTAGCATAATGACACTGTAATGAACGCTGCACAGAGGAGCAACTGGTGTTTGAAGGTACGAACAACAGACAGAGAGAGCAGTCGATTGTTTTCATTTAAAGACTCAAACAGAAAAATTAGAAAGTGATTCCGATGTTTTAAAAGCAGCAAGGGAGCAGAGAGCTTCAGTTTTAATACAGCATGGCTGGTTGCTCCTGTGATAAAGGTGCTTTATAAGGGATCCTGTGGAAAACAAAAGTTTCCTCCAAGAATCTTTTAAAAGGACATTTTCTATTTGGTTAGTCATAACTGCGAGTTAACAAGCCCACATTTTCAAGGCTTCAAGATAGGAAAGTGCTAAAAGGAAAGGAACAGCATTCTGCCTGCTTTACTTTTCTTAGAGCTTTAGGGAAAAAAATCAAAGCAGTTTCTCGGACTGGGAACATGAATATATTTAACAAATTTCATAGTAGTCCATAACTTTATGAAAACAACAGCACTGGTGGTTTTGTCAAATGAATGAAGTAAAGTACCTGAAAAAGATCTAAATAAAGACTTCTGTCTGTCAGAGGCCAGCTGAAGTTGTAATAGTACAATCTTAAGTTGTCAGGGAGAGGACAGAGCAGGTTTGGGTAAGAGGACATGAGTGTTTAACAAAGGAAGACTACTGTTTATTTATTATATGACATGTGTCATGTCACGCTATCTCTGTTGTGGGTAGTTTGAGTGCTCTGTTCACTCAGACTAAAGTTTACTGTCACTTTTCTTCTAGCGCCACATTTGTGGTTTTGATTGAAATGTCTGAATATCTATCAAAAGGACGGATATGACATTAATAACATGTCACTTGTGGTTATGACAAAATAAGCTGCAACACTCATGACATGCAAGTTCAGTGCTAATTAGCATTATACTAGCTCATTAACATGTTGCGACTCTTGTCTATTGATGTAAGGAAGAAGTTTACATTTCAGTCATTAAGTTGGTTGATACTTCTTCAGCTTTTATGTCACAGGTCAATTGGAGGAGAATATCAGAGACGTTCTATGTAATCAAAGCCACCCAACACTTTCATCTCTTGATTAACACCCTAACATTATGTTCAAGATTGAGAACACTACGTCCTGTTCAAAATCTTTTTTTTTTTTTTCAATTTGTTTAGGGTTAGGGTTGTTTTTCATTCTCCAGATTTTCTCATGTCGAGGGACCTTTTCTAAACTTTTTATTTGGCATTGACACAATGAAATGATTCTAATTCGAATCATGTTCATTTGACAAACTTTCATTTGACAGTTTTGAGATTCCGCCTCAAGCAGGAGTTGAATTCCCGGCAGTAAGTGCTGCTCAGGCTTCAAACCCTCAATCATGCTCCCATGTTGAAATGGATAACTTTGTGCCCAGAATTGCAACTACAGCTCATACATGGCTCTGATGATCATTTCTGATGATTCACACTGAAATCTCTTCAACAGGGAAAGCAAAAAGAAGAGCACTAGTGATGATATTTTTCAGTTTTTGGATTGATCAAATTCACCCTCAGCATGGCCCTTTGTAGCTGACAATTACACTCAACATTTAATGTCGAGGTAGTAGTTTTGTTTGGAAACCTGAGGGAACATTTTTATTTGGGCCTTTCTGGTGTGTCAGAGTCAGTTATTGACTGTTAATAGTCTTATTTTGTATGGATAGACAAGCTTTAGTCACAGTATACTGCTTGAGGACACCTCCGCTTCTTTCAAAAGTACATTTGGAAAAACAAATGACTTGCTACATGTAGATGATACACTTCTGATTTAAAATCAGAGGGAGCTTTGCTGTTGCCGAAAATGAGAAAACCAATCAATAACCAGCTAAAGCAGCATGTGTGAATATGTCAAATCTGATTCCGCCTGAGATGCATTTTTAATTAAGTGTGATACAAAATTAACAGAATATTAATGTGTCAGATCGAGGCTGAACAGTAAAGCTTAGAGAAAGTTGGAGAAACTTCTTTCACCTTTTTGATGATCCGGAAAAAGTAACATAGTTTCTTCTTCCTTCTCTTTATTGAATGGAAAGCTGCCAGTGAAAGCCATTCAGGTCGACACTGAAATAAAATCAGCTCAGTGAAGGTAGATTAGAGAGTCTGTGCTGCAGTTCCTTTAAGGTCAATTCCTGGCATTCAGCAACCATCACTCCTTTATACTGCTGCCTATAGTCGCTTCCCAACACCCTGGAAGGTTCATTAGAGGAGGCTCTAACTGCTCTATAGCATGAAATGACTGTAATAATGGCAAAGGTTGAAAGGACTGTTGATCAACACAAATGACTCATAAAATTACATCAGCAGGTGTTTGGACCTTAGAGTTTCTACAAGACTCGGCAAAGTTTCAGAGCCACACACGTTGGAAATATTGCAAGGGATGATTTCACTGAGCATAGTGACCCCACAACCTTTATTTTAGCAACATCATAAAGTCAAAGTCTCCTGGGCAAGGCCAGATTAATCTGCACAGAGTCCCAGTGGTACACATCAAATTTAGGTCCCAATGACCCTTTATTTCGCCTTTATTTTCGCCTATTGAGAACGTAACATAACTTTCAGTGGTACCCAAATTTACGGCCTATCAATGGGTTTATGGTTATTATGGGTCATTTCATTTAAATGGTGCAAAACGTTAAGGATATGAGGGGTTAAGTTCTTATTGTATTCTGAGGATAATAAGATTTGAGGAGACATCTGAAATCACTTGAATGTAACAGCTGAGCTTTAAATGAATAACGTGTGACAAGTGTTTCTATATACAGTGAGGTCCACGCCAAAGTATGAAGCAGAAAGTAATGTCAAGTACGACATTTGACATTTGTGTTTAAGTGTAAAGCATTGTGATACCAAGGGTTTAAGAGCTGGTGTGTTGAAGGAGCAGCGTGACAACAAAGGATCTTGAGGACAGACAGGAAGGTTGACTGAACAATAGTTGTCAAGCTGGAGGAAGACAGGAAGATGTCTTTTAACTCTTAGTTCTTAAACCAACACTAAGTAACTTTTCAACCTTCATGTAATGCCTAAGGGGGTCTGTATCGCCTTCACTGGCACTAAACAGCCTCAAGGTGGATCGTAGGAACCGCTACCTACAAATGTGCTGACTGCTTTACGGTATAAGTCACTTCTCCTTTTCCCCATTCGTTAAAAAGATGCAAGTCGCCGCAAACGCCTATGTGGGATTACCGCTATCATGGCAGAAGCAGCAAGAAAACCAAAGAGATTAAAAGTTTTGTCTGAGGAGACTAACGAAAGGGGGAGAGTAACGGGCAAATTCCACGGGATGCGGAACGGCTGTAGCTCCACTGTAGCCGTTTCTACTGTGGTCAATGCGTGAGCTTCAACCAGCCCCAGCACCCGGCAGCTCTCCACACAGAGAAAATCGTGTAGCCTACCTAATACAAAACAAAACACTCAGTTCATTTTCAAAATAAAATACACCATGTTTACGGCGGATCATATTTCCAACACTACACCTTAAAAACGTTGTTATGGGCTAAGGCCGGCCTGAAATCAACAGGTTCAAGGTTTTCACCCTGTTGACACCATGAACGAGGAGATGCTGATTGTAAAGGCACAAGATAGGTAGATCAACAGGTCATCACCGAGTTGCTGCACGCGACCGGGAGATCAGGATGTTTACGATGCTACACTATGGTGCTCAGGCAAAACACTACCGGTTTGGTCCACTGGCACCGCCAAACTCAACCAAAACTGAAAACTCTTAAGTATTGCTTTAAAGAAGAAGTAAGTGGTCCGGTCGTTTTCGCTAATGCTGCGTTCCAGGCAGGCTTTTGAAATCGTAAATTACAGCTTCAAGTCACAACTTACGACTTTGTAGCGTTCCAGGTTTTTCCGACCTGTTTTACCGGTGAAAGTCACTATAACAGCCACTTGTAACTTCCGACCGGTGAACTCGTACCAGATCGAACTGGTACCACTTCACGGTCGGAAAAATACGAGTTTCCTTGAACGCACCATAACAGTCCTCGTCCCTACGTCGCCACATTCACGGCGTTCCTTGGCTGCACACACAGCCCTGCATGCCGTTCTCTCTCCTCATTGGATAAAAACTGTAGGATACGATAAATGTTTTCTCCTCGGCTCAGAGCAGAGCAGAGTGACTGACAGACCCGTGTTTTGGTCCAAACACTCTATGTAAGTGATTGCTGTCGGAAGATATAACTATTTAAGACTTATATTAACACAAATATATCACTTACTTCTGCTTTAAGTATTTATAAGAATCAGCGAGTTTCATTCAGAGTAATTAAACCTTTTATGACAGGATGGTTGGAGTAACTACTGATATAGGAATTGTGTCATCAGCAAACAGGTGCACACTGAAGTAGTGATTAGGAACAATAAAGCAAATCATCTATAATGGAAACAACAATGACCAAGGATGTGAACCAAATAAGCAAAATAAATGCTGAGATAGAGAATTACAACTACAACTGGAGCCAAGATTCAAAAGGTACAATTTTGAACTGAAGCAACATAAAAGTAGAAATCCCTCACTTTCAAGATTAAGAATAATAACTATTCATTAAACATCTTTTGACTTGAAAATGCTCTCAAATTTCAGAGGACCCCAAAGTTGTACCAGCACCTCTAAAGCTTAGCAATTAACATGTATCTCATTTAATCCCCCACAAAAAATTGTGTGTAAATGACAAGATTATTTCCTGGCTCCGAGTAGTTGCCAAGCAACGAGCCGAGACTCTAAGAAGTTGCTAATCTTCTCATCTAACTGTCAGAAAGTGAGGACGTTGTGTTTCTGGGTGGGTGTGCTGCTTTGCCAGTTTTGTAATCCTGCCTGGTTTTGACCTTCTGTATGTCAACTTCCTGTCTACATTTACAATCTCTGGAGAATGAATTTGTCACTGTCAGGTGACATCTCCCCTTGACCAACTGGAACAGGATTTGTATGCAAGATTGTTAGCGGACTCCTGATCTCTTCTTGAGCACCACCACTAATAAGTCAAATGTGAGGACACCGTCACCATCCGACTTTCCAGAACAATGTCAGCAATGCTTGAGCTTTTCTTTATTTCCACTGTCAGTGTTGCAGGTTGGGGTGGAGGGGGTGCTACCCAGGTAAATAACCACACTCAGGACCTACCTCTTGCCACCCAAAGAGGACAAATCTGCATCTTAATTAATGGATTAGTGACTTGCCATTTCTCCACAGCATTATATTAAATGATTACCTAGCCCGGTGTTGGGAGTCATAAAACACAATCACCTCCACAGAGGTCTGCAATGCACTTTTCATTTCAGAGCATCAGCCCATCCTCGGCCCCCTCAACCACCATCACCATCGCTACTATGCCCACCCCCCTCTCTCGTTATGCTAAGGCTAGTCCCTGTGTACTGGGTGTGTGCTGGGAGGATCGAGGTGCCATCAGATATCAGCGCTCCCTGCCATGTCTCAACACTGAACAGATGAATGGGCTTCATGCAATAAGCCTGAAGGAGGAGAATAGTAAGGGGGGAGTCAAAGTGGGGAGTTGTGTGGGGGTGGGTAAAGGGGGGGTGCTTTGTAGAGTGCCCTTAGCAAAGGCCAGTTCTCCATCATACATACAGGAGTTAATTCATCTGACAGGGGGTTTCTGTCACTCAGCAGTGTGAAGACACTTAGCCTCATCTCTATTTCACATGATGACATGTGCATACGGCTGAAGTGGTGGTGGTGGTGGTGGTGAGTGCACCCAGTGAAGGATGCTGGTGCATTGCTGTCCAGACTCTGGATCATGTCAGAAACAACATCTAGAGGGCTACAGGAAGCCGATACAGAGCACAGAGACTGGCTCTCAGCACTGACTGGCAGCCTGGTGACCTTATCACTGAATCACAACAAAATAGTGCAAGTGCAAAGTGGTTGCACGTACACACACACACACACGCGCGCACCAAGCAAGGCATTCAAACACACACACAGAGCTTAGAGCAAAGATGCAAGCCTGCTCTACATATCAGCTCTTTGATCAAACACACTGCAGATCACCAAAGTATAGGGGCACAAATATCTTAATATCTCTGCCTGAAATAGGCTGCTAGCATACCACAGCCACTCTCACAAAAATGTCCCCCTGATTCATTCCAGGAGTAAGAACTGGTGGCTGAGGTTATTAAACTCTACATACATCGCACTGGCTGACCCTGACTACATACAGCGAATACGGAAAACCACCAATCCAATTATCATCCCTTTGGTTAACATCTCATAAGCATATACCAGCTATTTGCTGCTCTGTGGAAAACACTCTGTTCGTTCTAGCTTATCTTCTCACTTGTTTGTCGCTTTAATTAAGTGCAGATAACTACATCAGTAGTTTGTCCCAACTGATAAACCACCTTTATCAGATTTAACAGGCAATCACATGAGACGCAGCTCTGTTCGGCTCCCTCACAACTTAAACCAGGCCCAGGGAGCTGTGAGAAAGGCCCTGCTTCTCCTCAGGGAGAATGCCATAAAATTATATGACAGGCTGCACTGAAAGAACTATGACAAGGATCCATTTCCATATTAAAACAATCTCTCTTTATAGATTGTAATTACTCGCGTGCTACTTAAGACGTGAGGTTGTACAATGTTTTATTGCGTAGTGTGTGTTTGAAAACTACAGTTACGAATTATATCTATTTAAAAAAAGGCAAAATGTATGCAATTCTTTAACACATGGCAATATGTGTCGGTATAGCTCCCATTAAGATACAGCTCCATAGCAGAGCCATTCTGTAAAGGCTTGGCTTAAACGCTCTGGAACATAACCAGATTTCCCCGAGAGCCAATCAGCCTCTAATCACTACACTGGCATACAATAATAAGTCTGAGTGATTATCTTGGTTCCATTGTACATTCCTGTTTTTATAGTTCTCCAGGATGAAAATGGAGCTGCCAACAAAACGCCAGTTTAGAAAGCATGACAATCGTATTAACATACATCACATCAGATAGGAATTCCACTGATCTTTTATGGAACATTTAAAACATTGTCTGAGATGCTATAAATATTAATGATGCAGGTAATCTGTCAAAACTGATTTGTAGAGGCTGCAGTTATCATATTTGAAATCTAATGAGCACTAGGGCTGTCCCAAATACCATTTTTTAAAATAATCGAAGCTTTGCAGATATAAAATGGATCAAAATCAAATCTTGGACAGATATGCAGATTTATTTATTTTAAACCATCCAGCCTCATGATTTGGGCAGCGATAAATGGAATTTTGGATGAGTGTATATAAAGCATTTTAAGGACATAGGGCTTTCAAAGTTTCTTAGTCACCCACACACAAACACAGTAAAGTGCAACCCCAGAGCTGGGGTCAGAATTCTTGCTCAAAATTGCTTCAAATGAGGACAGCAGTTGTTTTGTCCCATCAGTCATCAGTCCATAACTCCAAATTACGGTATTACATTTGAAATAAGAAAAACAGCATATCCTCATGGATTTGGAATATGTGCCTGAATTAGATTCACTGTACATGTATGAGTGATTTAAGAAAACCTTTCCGGTGGATCTGCTGCCTGCTGGTGAACAACCAACGGCAAAAAATCATCTGCAAGGAAATTCTCTCCTGTCTCTTGTCTCTTGTCTCCTGTCTCCGGGACTGACACGTCCCCTGGAGCACCTCCCAACTCAGCAGTCGACCACTTCTGGTGACTAATTTCATGTCAAACCATCCGTCTTTATTTCTGTCGCGACACAGCTTCTCTATGATGCAGCTCTGACAACTGCAGTAATATTTTCTCGTGTTTTCATCGGCTGATGTCCAACAGAATAAGCAATTTAAGATGGGTTTGTGCCTGAATGCAGCACTTGTAGCTGTGGGAGGCCTTGCGGAGAGTTGGGATGAGAGCTTGGGGCTGCAACTCACAATTCTTTTCATTATTGAGTCGGCTGCAAATTTTTTGATCTCATTGTATGGAAAATTGTTGAGTTTCCAAAAGCCTGAGGTGATTATGTCAAAATAACACCCCCAAAATCTCCAAAACAAGGAGTATCTGCACAGATATTGTCTATCAAAATGGTTTGTCTTTTATTACCCTTATAATTTTTCTTTGGGTGAATCATCTGACTGCAACGCTAAGACCTGGCCTTCCTTTGTGCCCGTTCACATCTCACAGCTCTTTCTGTTATTAACAACTGAGGATGACATCAAACAGCAATCTTATTTGACTGAGCATATGCTAGTCAAGGCAGCCACGGCCAAGTGCATCTCATTACTTTAACACCATTTGACGTGTACGGCACAGTGGGTAGCATGTAATAGGACACCAGGTGAGAGAGGCAGATGTTTGACTGATCCCATGATCTACGCTTCCTGACACCACTGCGCCGCTAAGCAAGTAGGGCAGCAGAGCAGTGGTGCGAAACATGTGCTTTACATTAATGTGCTTGGTTTAAAGGGATTTCATATACCATTTGAATACTTTACAGCAGTCCGATCAATATTTATGTAAGCCAACAACTCTCTGCTGAAGTCGAGGACCTGTAATGGAACCTAAGTATGCAATTTAATATGAAGCTAACAGAAATCAGCCAGGAACAATGGTGGAGGGAAGAGCGGGAGCAGCTGGGGTGACTTCTGGAGATGAGGGCTGTGTTATGCTATTACAGGATGAAGCTCATTTATCTGTAAGCAGTAAAATAAGCACAGTGTTGGCCCACACTTAGTCCACCATTCATTGTACTGAGGAGCAGCTCCAACTCTCACACCCTGACAACAGCACTAGGGTTTCTGCTCTAAAAAGCTCTTCACAATTCAAAGTGCGCCAGGTTTGGATGTGGGTTTGTTTGTTTTTTTTAAAGCTGCGCCGAGCATGACTTTTATGCAATCACAAGCGCCCAGTGGGTCTGCAGAGACAGAGAAAAACAGCACTGCACCCCCCACCAACTGAGATGCCAGAGATGTGCTCTATTTGGCCAAATTTAATACTTGTGTCAGGTGTGCACACTACCCTGCCCACAGAGAATGACAAATTGAAACTTCTCGTAGCAGCGGCGGGGTGGCGCTCTCTTGGGAGGAAGCCGGACTCACCGGCGTTAGATTGTTTCCTCTCTCACTGGGAAGCAGGAGCGTGCTGCACGGCTTCCTAATGTCACTTAACGGGACTTCAGTGTGTTCTTGTACAGTTACCGTTCGCCAACATTGAATGCTGCCGTCGTATGACATTGCCAAGGGCAGTGTTAAAATAGAAAATACTCCCCTACATACAAAGCCACACCAGCCTTAAACATGTCCCGTGTAGTACACATGATGGAGGCCTCTGATGGATTACTGTTGCAGTGATGCAGTACAATCCAGGCTGCAGAGATATTGCAATACTCAGTATACTCAGACAAATGGGTTGTGGATGAATACAGGCTTCAGGCATAAAGAGTAATGTGCAATATGCCTTTGCAGAAGCAAACAGTAGCTCTGCTGAATGTAATGCAGAGAGGGCTGTAAAGCTAAGGTGACTCACTTCAAATTTCACTCTGATAGCCCTCCAGGATGCCCTCCCACTTTAATGTAAACACAGAGAAAATAGTGAGCGTCAGACGACCATTATGCCCCCACCATAAGTGCGGCACTGTAATGCACAATCGCGTGAACTGTGAGTTTAATATTCAAGTACAGCCCTTGCAGAAAATGTGATCTTGGCATCGGGCAGAAAATAGAGCAGGACACAAGACTGAAGCGACATAACTCAAATCATTTACACCACTCTGCCAATGATGGAGCAGTTTCAAGCCCAGAGGTTTCTGCAGAGAAAATAACAATGCAGAAATACACTGAGCAGTGCACTACAGTCAACCACAAGGGAGGTCAAAGCTGACGGCTAGAAAGAATTCATATTCAGGGGGCTATGAGATATGAGCTTTGTGTGCTGCCAAATTGATTTAGCTGTAAAAATTCTTTTCATTTTGTCCCATAAAGATGCTCATACTTTTACAGCTCCACTGCCTATAGAAGAAGGCTTCAATGATTTGCTTACAATTTACAGCCAAGGTCATAATCAAAGCAGGCCTCTCTTTGCATCCTTAATGCTGCCTTGAAGAAGACTGGAATGAAAATCATCCTTTTCACTTGAAAAAAGAGTGTAATTCTCTGCTCCTCTGATTGGTTTAATGCTTGAATGGATAGCCCCTGCTCCCCTAGTTAAAAGAGAATATCAACCAAAGATTTCTAAATTCATCACTCTGGCACCCCATGAAGACTTCCAGTTAAAATGGGAAAAAGCAGCTGTGATGGCATCCAGGATAAGGATTTAAAAAAACAACAACCTCTGTTTGGACTGTAAATTATATTTGGACAGGAAGCACCACAGCGCTGTTATCAATGAAACTCTGTGCTGATTGTGAAGCTGACGTGAGTCACCTCAAAATTTAGTGACACAGTCTGTGGATGCGTCTCGTAAAATGTGTGCTGTCATTACCATCGACAGCTTGTGCAGCAGATCAGGACGACAGGATGGATTGTTGTGTCTGCCTCTCGGTTTCAGGACATTGCTGTTTGTGTTCAGATTCTTCAAACATATCAAGTGGTGTGTTCATGACACAAGAATAAAAACCCGCTAATTTTAAAAACACACCGACAACAGCAACAACTGATCTGTACTGAGACTGTTGTTATTAGCCCATGTCAACTGATGCTGTGGAAAAACACGCTGTGGTCCGTCATCGAGTAGATACTGAGCAAGTTTACCTTAGTACTTGCGAGTACCCACCCCAGTGCAGGACTCTGCTGTGAAGGTGGTTTATTTGTAACAAATTTTTAAAAAAGAAAACATTTTTGGAGCGGCACCAGCAGAAAGGACGAGTGGCGGCTTGCCACTCCAAAATGAATGTAGAAAAAACACTGGTCATGTATGAGTAGTGATGTTTAACCTAAACTATTACCCATGGCAGTTAGCTACCTGAGAAGACAGACAGTAAACTTGAAACTGCCAAATCATCTGTCTGAAATGCTTATTGGATGCCTTAATTTACATCCAACACACACAAGGCGGCATTAGCATGAATTTGGCGTCATGTTCTGGCTACCTGAGGAACGCAGCTCCAATATTTACTCCCCTATAAGCTCCTGCCACCTGGTTCTTCAGCTGCTAGATGTTCAACTTTACTCTCCAGCTAGTTGCAAACTTTGTACCTCTTCTGTGTGATGCAGGGCAGGGAGCAGGCTACTGGTTTTATCAGTGTATTTTTGCTGCCTTCTGCAGGCTGACATGAGACTGGTGGAAGAAAAGTTTGTGAAATAATGAGCTAAAAGGAGCTAAAATGCTCAGCTAATCAGCACACACCTGCAGTCATTTGTTAGGTGTTAAAAAAGATGCTATAACATAGGCCGCTGTACAAACTGTTTGAGGTGCAGAGACACCTCAGCAGTGAGCATCACCTTTGCAGCTAGAGGTGAGGAAATTTTGGGGATGGCTGTTTCTTCATTTTATCATTTCAGGAGGAATGTGAGGAATTTTTATGCTTCCCCTTCAGGTTGAAATTCATTCTTGGCATTTGAATTCTGTAGACGGACCGCTCACCTCCAACCTTACAAATGTGGGCAAAAATCCACCCAGCCCTATCCTGCACCTCGTCACACACCAGCCCAGAGGTCTGTGGTTGACAAAGCAGAGAGAAGTTGCCACTGCTCTGACTGCACCACTGAACCGGAATGTGATCCAGCGAGGAGAATCCAGACATTGCCAAATTTATTGTTGAATAAACTGGCAACGTTGAGAGCGGCTGACAGGCCATTCATCGTGACGGGCGCTGGCCCAATGGCGTGCGTGGACAGGGCTGCTGCGCTTTGATTTCCTGTCCTGGCCACCATGACAGATGAGCTATGGAGTGGGTGGAGGTGATGCAGCCACTCACCACAAGGCTTCAACCCTGCTGCCCGCAAGGTAGCCCACACACCACGATGCTTCCGGGGGCCCCTCGGGGGTCATGCAGATGAGTAAAGAGTTGGTACCTTGTGTGCCAGTGGCGTAAAGTCCACACCACTCAAAAAACAGAGTCTCATAATGATAAAACGGCATACACAGCAGCAGCAGTTAGTGGCCAGCGCAGCTGTTTCAAAGGAGGGTTTTAGGGATTTGAAGATTAAAATTACAGATAAAAAACACCACACGCTTCATTCTTAAAATTCAGCTCAGCAATGGGAAGAGGAATGAGCAACATGCAGAGTGTCAAAGCTAGAATTGTATCCAGGGGTTTTAACCATCAGGCCCAACCCAGGAGAATCTATTTACTGCAGGAATATCAGGGAGTAGCAAAGTTCACAACAGATTGATTGAGTGATTTAGTACAATAATACGCTAATGAGATCATTTTCAGTTGAAAATGAGTCAATAATGGCTGAGGGAGGAAGGGGAGGAGGGGGTGGTCGGTGTGGCTCCTCAGATAATATGCAAAGACGGTTCAGTTCACGGGTGGCAATAAGAGGCTGGTGACAGTAGCATTCTGGGAGAAAACACTGCGAATTAGAGGCAAAGGGAGCACATTTCAGTGCACAGGCAGTTCATTTTTCACATCAGTGTCTACTTTTGTTCCCGGCAAGCTGCCAAAGACATTGATGTAGGCACTATCCCTCCTCCACAGCGGTAATTATGCTGCTGGCCAATGCTTGATTAAAAGATCTAATCTGCAAACTTAGTGTTCAACATCTCCCAACAAGTTCCAGTGCTTTAAGCCTGTTCTCTGTGTCTCTGACTGCACTGGAATCCACAGTGTTTTGTCATGGACGGCAGCCAATGAAGAGCAGGGAAACATCCTTTTGCTTTCTATTCTGTGTCAGGGTGAAGGTGTAATTGCACCAGTCAATGTATTATTCACGAGGAAAGCATGGCGTGGATGGATACAGCCATAACCTCGGTGAAATTGTACAGCTGTGAAGACAAAAGTCAGGCCTTTTTTCTGTCTGCGCAGGGAATTTGCACAAGAAAAGTGTGTTTCTTTTTTCACCTGAAGCTCATTTACGTCAACACTAAATTATAATCCCACAGAGCCTGCTAAATATTTTTTCATTAGAATATGAACAAATGATGAGAGTTTGTAAACCAGCTGCAACCATTCAAAATCAACTGTATACACTTAAAAAAAAAAAAAGTATCCAAAAGCACTATTGTGAAAATATGGTCTTTGTGAAGTCCACTATAATAGTGTTAAGTCACATCATTCTCTGTGCACTATAGGCGACACTCACAGGAATATTATAATAGAAACAACAAATCAACAAAATACATAATCACACCAAGAACAACAAGGTCACTATAAACTGCCTAGTTATGGGCACAGACGTTACAAGTCCCTATGCCCTGTGGGCCTGTTATAGGCATTTTTCTACAGGGCCACAGCATCTGACCACCGCGTGTGCAGCTGCATGTGAAAAGCCCACAGAGACAGCGGTGCTGCTGACAAAGTAATAAATAAGTGGAAGTGCCCTTACCCTCTCTGAGCAGATGGGAGTAGATCAGCCAGAGGAGCAGCAGGCAGCAGAGTGACGCACCTCCACCTGCGGAGAGGGTCTTCGCTCCTGACTGCATCCTACACCTTCAGCCTTTTAGATTATCCAAACTTTGAACACTCGTGCCGCTTAGATGTCAAACAGATCAGGACAAGAGTGGCTAATCCAGTGGCGTCTCCACAGCCCGTCGTCGGCATCCATTTTGAGGTTATAATAGGAGAGGGACCGATAGTAATCCCCCCTTTGCTTTTTCAGATTCCCTCGGTGAGCCGCATATCCATCCAGGCTGCCTCGGCGCGCACACACATGCTACACACTCACACACACACACTCACATACACACACGCACGCACACGGAGGCTACAATGTCACCAGATTTGGCCAAGTTTACGCAGCTGTGGGTTCAAGAGCTGGAATTCACCGGCGAGTGGAAAGAGGGGGGAAAAGTGCGCGAATGAAGAGGAGTGAGGATGATGAGGATTGAGCAGCAGCAGCGGTCCCCCGCAGTTTTGATCCTCACGCGGAGATGCTGGTGATGCTGGCGGTATGAATTCAGTCGCCGCCACCTTTTCTCTTCCTCCGCCGCGCTTCGCACTCCAATCCACCAACAACTTCTGCACTGATGCCGCGCGACTCTACGGAGAAACGCGCAAGTGAACCCAGGCGGACATGACGAGCACACCAATCAGCGCGGAAACTTGTTCCCTTCCAAAAAAAAATAACGAATCCAAAACCGGCGTTTGAGTAAAAGAAAAAGAAAAAAAGAGAAAGAAACAGCTATAGGCGCAAATGCGTCATATGTGGCCACATATGCACGAGCGGCGGCGCGAGGAAATGTCACGTCAAAACAACAGCGGCAGATCTCACGCAGCGCACCGCTGCTGGACAAACACGCACTGCTAGCGCGTCGGCACGGGCGGTGCGGTGAAGTTGGCCACTGTTTGTCACCTGTATGAGCCTTAGTGGTGGAGGAGGAGGCTCTGGAAAATTCTCAGTGGTGGCGCCTGTGGTTCCACGAGCTCAGAGGAAAAGCTCTGCTCCGCGCAAAGTCAAGTGCTGGTGAGAGATGGGCGCGCGAACACAGACTGCTTCAGACCCCACTCCGCTGCATTTGCATGCATGCGACACCGAACAAGAGGGACCCCCTCCTCCTCTCTCCCCCCCAATCCATGGAAGGAAACACTGCTGCTGCTGCTGCTACTGCACACCGAGTTGCCTTGAGTTAGTGTTTCCATCTGCTCGATCTCTCTCTCTCGCTCGCTCGCTCACACACACACGCACACACAGTGTCCCAATTCTCTCCTCAAAGTGGGGGGAAAAAAACTTTGAGCTCTCGGGCTATAAATCCCAAACTCAAGATGATGATGCTTATTTATACACATGGATATGTCCCGTCTCAGCCCATAGGGAGACAGCAGCACCAGGCTCCCCGCATGACATGTTACTTCTCTCCATGTCTTTATGTCCTCGTTGGTGGGTGCAGAATGCCCTTGAGGGCTGCATGGTCTACACTTAACATTTAGCACAGCATTCAGGGGAAATGGGGAGACGTTTGTTCCTTTACAGGCCTGGAGTTACAGCATGTGCAGAGCCTCGGAGCTCTTTATGGCAGAAGTTACTGTATCACATCCAACGTAATAAGACTCAAGTATGCACATAGGGCCACATGCTTCCCTGTGTTTGTGTGTGAGTGAGATAGACGGGGAGAGAGAGAGCTAAAGCTTTGCAGATGCCAGTCTGTCTTCTGAAAGAGCACCATTTAAGACTCCCCTGCCACTCGAGGACCATTACTATAACTCATCCTCATCTCTTTCACACACTCACACACACACACACAGCAGATTCCATGACCAGTGAACGTGCACTTTATTAGCAGATGGAGAAGTTCCCCCAATGCGCTGCTGTGCTATGAGCCTTTCACTGAATGGCTTTTATGATGACGTATGAGCCAGGGCCAGGGCCTGTCACATTATCACTGTAATGCATGAAGAATCACTCGCACTGCAAAGACTATGCATTTCTTGATTATTAAAGGGATACTGTGTCGATTTTCTGCCACGATATCTTTACGCTCTGTTGTGAGGGTTAAGGTTCAGGCTGTAGTTTACCTGCACGGCAGATTGTGGATGAGCTGCAGAGTTCGGGTTGGGGTCTGGGCTAAGAACCATGTTTCAGTCTGTGTGAATGATGCACCAGTAGGGGTTGCAGTGTAATTAATCATAATCCGTCACTGTGACTGACAGGGTTGTAAGAACGCTGCCATTTTAATTTTCTTATTTATGAATGCCAAATGTTTGAAGCTTGTGCTTGGGCTTTATAACGGTCTAATATATGTGATTATTACATTTTATCAAAGATTATCATTAATGCTACTGACTTTGTTGGTCAGCTGAGACTTTAAAGATGTATCGGTTGTGCAGGTGGGGGGAAGCAGTAAACGAGATACTCTCTCGAATGCCATTATGATCAGATTAGTTTATGTGCATAGATGCTGACGGTTTAATGAGAAGATCAACACCTCTCTCATGCCTGTGTGCTAAGTATTTAATCTAAATCTAAAAGCCAGCTAATGTAGTGCAAAATACATGTATGCAAAGGTAAGAAAAGCTACCTGCCAACACCTCTAAACCTCAAATTAACATTACCAATTTGTTTAATTCATAATTCATAATTCATTTTCTGTCCCTTGTTTCTACAATAACACTAGATCTGGCATAAAATAATGTTTATTTATACATTAAGTATCAATAATGAACATAGAACAAAAAGGTTAGCATCAGATCAATGAATAAAGTTGATCTTTGAATGACAAAATTAACAGATCCTTTCGTTTGGCAACAGTGAAATGAGCATGTGGTTCAGAGTGACCACAGAACTGAGCGACATGAGGGGAACAGTAACTTCTCCAGGGCTTAAAGCAACATTGCAGAGTTTCAGCTCAGTGCTTCCACCATCTGGTTGAGAAACACTATCGTCTGGGGGGAAAAACGAAACAATGAAAACAAAAATTATCAGCCAGCGCATCTAGCATTTATTGCCATTAATTAACAACAGTGTTGCCCACATGTTTGCAAGGAGACTGTGTGGCAGGTGGTCGGGGGGGGGGTCTGTCACCGGATCGCCTGACGGAGGGAAAGCGTAAATTTCGCTTTTACCGCGCACTGTTGTTGGCATGCATCCACCGGGAGGGGGGGTGATAGCGCAGTTTCAGCCAACGCGACCCCGCTCAGGCCATTCATCCTACTAACCATTTTTCTACTATTGCAATGAGTCTGGAAACATTATTTTAAGGCCGATAAGCTCCGCAAATGTTGCTTTAAATATATTATAGAAATATCACTTTTTGAAGGCGCTTTAACATGAGTGTTCCGGCCCCCAAAATGTGAGAATTGAAAAAATATCTGTAATGTGCAGGCTCTCTAGGCTGAAATCCACGTGGTTTTACTAACTGATCCCTCAGTTGTCTTCCAGAGATGTAACTAGGAATTGAATTTGCATAATACCACCCCTACATGGGAACGGTTGAAGGGGTGGGGCGGGGCAAGCAGTGGTTCATTTGCATTTAAAGGGACAGGCTCTGAAACCAGACATTCCGAATAGGGCTGTTTTGAGTGGATGAAGAGAGCTGTGATGTTTGATCCTTGCGGTATTTTGACCAAAGCATGTCACACACATGTCTTTAAGACACATGGGAACTATTTTAATTTGTGGAAAGGGGGAATAATATGTCTCCTTTAAAGTCAATACCTCAGAGTATAGCCAGACATCAAGTATCATCACAGCAGAAGTAAAGTTTGTCTCCTTTCTTCAGCGTTGTATTGGAACTGGTCCCTTTCTGTCGGGCCTGGTGTGGTGAAGATGGTAATGGCAAAGTAATTTCGTTGGCCTGGTGATAAAGCTTCCAAAATACAAAGACAGTGCACAAAAACATAAAAACTTACTTTTTTCTACAAAAGATTAAAATTGTGTGCAGCTTAAAGCAGAAAAAAATGGACAAGAGACATGTTGAGCAGTTACAAGAAAATCTTAAAGCCCCAGTATGTGACATTTACCCCCATCTAGAGGTGCGGTTGCATGTCGGAACGTATTCTTGCTGTTGCGTTTACATAAACTCGGGCAGAAGTCAGAAAAACAACAGACGCTGCATGTAACAGGATAAACAAGCCTCTATGTAAACAAACGGTCCGCCAGCACGAGGCAAAACAATACAGGCGTGACAATATGTTGGCATGGTGATGTCGTATTGTTTACCTGACCCACGTTTTACCGTCTTTCTCTTGTCGAGTAAAATAACATCCAGTTGGTTTGCCGACGGCGTCATTCAGGTGTCTGACTGCACCTGAAGGCAACACCAGTGCCTCCGTCCTTCCTCACACTAGCCTACACAGTGGTGACAGTTTTAACAGGTGCTGTCTGGAAAACTTTCTCCCCGAGCCGAGAAGCTCCGAGGTGAGTTTGTGGTTACCTACGGTCACACTGACACTGAGCGTAAAAAATGGCGATTCAACATGGCAGCGAAGGTTCGGTGCACCCCCCCTTGTATATTTGTAACGACTTGTAACAACTCACGAAAGTCGTTTGTATGCGGGTGTGATTCCACTTCAGTGAAATGTAAAGAAAAAAGTGGTGGTCGCTAATGCTGCGTTCCAGGCAGGCTTTTGAAATCGTAAATTACAGCTTCAAGTCACAACTTACGACTTTGTAGCGTTCCAGGTAACCCACTCGTGTTTTTCCGACCTGTTTTACCGGTGAAAGTCACTATAACAGCCACTCGTAACTTCCGACCGGTGAACTCGTACCAGATCGAACTGGTACCACTACAGTTTCCTTGAACGCACCATAACAGTCCTCGTCCCTACGTCGCCACATTCACGGCGTTCCTTGGCTGCACACACAGCCCTGCATGCCGTTCTCTCTCCTCATTGGATAAAAACTGTAGGATACGATAAATGTTTTCTCCTCGGCTCAGAGCAGAGCAGAGTGACTGACAGACCCGTGTTTTGGTCCAAACACTCTATGTAAGTGATTGCTGTCGGAAGATATAACTATTTAAGACTTATATTAACACAAATATATCACTTACTTCTGCTTTAAGAAAGCGATATTTGATTTTTGTCAATAAAAAGCCAATAAAGTCCCATACTGTCCCTTTAAAGGACAAACAGAAAAAAAGAAAAAGCACGATATACCCAAAAGAAGAAATGAAATGAAAGACAGAAATAAAACAAAAAATGCTGTGGAACAAGGGGCTGTTTCTATCTGTCACCTATATATTCTGGACAGAGAATTGGCCTTTTGTGCCCAAATTGCAGTCGGTTTTCCTCTTGTGGTAAATTCATAAATATATTTTTCATTTTGTTGGATGCCACCTTTTCTCTGCACCAAAAGCGCTTCATCTTGTCTTGTCCTTTTCTTGAGATTCACAGCCAGAATGCTGCAAAGGGTCATAAAGTAAGTTCACGTCCTGCTGTTACATAATTTTATTATGAGGCGGGAACATCGTCCTCTTCAGGAGTTTCTCATTCAAAGTAGAAGGAAGCTGCTCTCGCTTCACCTGGGACACTGCACCAATGCTTTTCATATACTGCAAACTTTGTGTGTCTGTGTGATCCTGCTGCTGTGAGGGGATCAGACAGACATACATACCAATGTAATGTATTTAAGACTGTACATAGATTTTGAATGAAACTGTTGCATCTGAAGAGGCTGTATGTGAGTACAGAGCTGAGGTTACGATGTGCGACGTGAGGCAGAGGTTGAGGCTGCAGCATCTGGAGATGTCTTCAGTACAGAAGAAACTCCCATGAGACAGCAGAGGCGTGAAAACCTCCAAAGACAAACCAAAAAAGAAGCAAACAAGACGACCAGAAACAACACAGCTGTGTCTCTTTTACGTGTTTTCATCTTCGGTCCATTTGTGAGACACAAATGATGGACAGATCCAGACACAGGAGAAGAGGTACAAACAACAACAAAAGGTGGCGGTGGTGGTGGGGGGGGTTCGGGGTGGGGTTACGGACAGAGAGACAGGAAGAAGAGGGCGAGAAGGAACAAATATAGAGCAAGATATAAGAATGGACATAGAAAGGATGAGAGAGGGGATGGATGGATGGATGGATGGATGGATGGATGGATGGATGGATGGATGGATGGATGGATGGATGGATGGATGGATGGATGGATGGATGGATGGATGGATGGATAGATAGATAGATAGATAGATAGATAGATAGATAGATAGATAGATAGATAGATAGATAGATAGATAGATAGATAGATAGATAGATAGATAGATAGATAGATAGATAGAAGGACAGACAGACATCTTTTTCACTTTTTCCAAAAGTGACTTGCTGATTGCAGTTCAATTCCTGTTTGGTTAATCACTCCTGTTCACAACACTTCACGTGAACATACTGTGGTGGAACAGGTGGAGCATTTGTTACAGTTAATTGCGACATTTGTCAAATCATTGGGGGGGGGAAAGCAAATTGGGACTCGCCACATTTATGTGTGTGGGCATTTGCGTAAGCAGGCGATGTGATTTGTTAGCTCATATCAGACTAAGACAGGCTACATCCACATGGACTCACAGCTCCAGTCCCCGGTTTCCAGCCACCAGCTGCTCGCCAGCTCTGCTGCAGGAGCATGTGGGGGAAAAAATGACCTTTCCTCTGCAAAATACTGGACAATTAAACTTTTACTGCCACAAATGTACAAACTGTGTTGTCATCAGAAGAAATTCGGAACCTGACACTTTAAAGTTGTGCTTCTGTTTTTGCAACAACAACAAAAAACTGTCTGTTGAGTAAAAGCACTCACTGCTACTGGGCCTGAAAGGTGCAGCTCTGAAAAGTTGCTATCTTGCTCATTTACGCTGGACACCAGCTGTTTTCTGCTTGGATTCACTGCAGCTTCAATCCCAATGTTGGGCCAACCTAATATTGAAAAAAGAAAAGTGACCAAAATGTCACAGAGACATGTCCACCCCCTCAATTCCTGCAGCACTATCTCCTCCTCCACTGGGCCTCTGTGCTCACCACCTTCACTGATATTCAAAACCTGACATTTTCACCAAAAGCCTCCATGAAGCCACGCCGCCAAAAAAAACAAACCTCTATATTTAGTCACATTTCAGTAAAAGTTAGCTGAGTTGTTTTGCTTTGATAGTTTGAATTTGTGGGAATGCGTATCTCCACATCAGTTCTTGCCATCATTTCGAATCCAATTGCTTCTTTTCATGGACTTTGTGCAATTACTTGTTCTTACTCAGAACACAGAGAGATTAGGCAGCACCCTGACTGTGAAAAAAAATGAACCAGCAGGATACTATGACTGTGTATTTGGTCATTGTAGATTTTAAACAGGAAAAAACTGCATATTTTCTGACATCATAAAACACAACTTTGCAATTGCGACAGTTGAGGTTCCTGTCACTATGCCTCCAATTGATCATGTACCCTGGCTACTTGGCAAGCGTGCATGACTCTTCCCCGGGAGCTGTGGGTTCGATCCCCGCCCGGGCCACATTCTGGTGTTGTAGCACTAGGGGTGGGTCCATGGATTCCTAATGTGTGGCAGCCTGCGCGGAAGCATGAGGACCTGCTTGTGAAAAGAGGGAGAGAGATGTGACAATTGAGGGTCTTGTCACTACACCTCCAATTGACCTTGCACCCTGGCTCTCCCTTTGGCCAAGTGGCACGCGCACATGACTCTTACCCGGGCGGTGTGGGTTCAATCCCCGCCTGGGCCCTCTTCAACTTGCCACACTATGAAATAATTGTTTTGTCTTTTTTTGTCTTCTCTTTTTTGTTTTTTACTTTGTTAGGTTTGAAGAGTACCGGTACCATAATGATCTGGTAATTCTTGGCTGAAGTACAGTTTGATGAGACTTCCCAATGCAGACAGAAACGTGCAAAACAAGCAACTTCTGTCCAACTTTGGAGTGTAGATGTGTTCTTTTCCTTGATCAAAGAAAAAACGCAATTTTCTTTAGTTTTTCTTTTGCAAACTTGTGAGTGTTTTCCCATAAATGACTTTGCAACTTTAATTTTAGCTTTGGCTTGAAAATCTGCAGTTTTAGAATGAAATTGAATTTACCACCATTTCTTTCAGTGGCCTTAATATGTCATTGCAGGACTCAGATATAAAGCCTCACTGCTTTAGAGAGTTTGGTAAAGCCGATAACCCCTCAGGATCCTGGTGGTTTTATCATACGTGGCTTGACCTGCCGACGCTGGCAGAAGCCATCTACTCTGCCTTCATGTTCCACATGAATGTCTGTTCGGTATTTACAAGCACAACTCCCCCTCTCACTCCCATCATCTGGACAATGTGAGCAACATGCCAGTCAGACGGGACAAGGGCTGGACCCCTTTTTCTGCTCTGCTGGACAGAGAGTCATGTTGACAAGTCACTGCAGAAAGGGAAAGGAGCGTCTGTCCTTTTGAGGCGCAGCAGACCTTGAAAGAACAACACAAACACATTCAAGTGCAACAGCAAGGCCCCTTGTGCAATTACTGAAGATGCAACGTGCTCCTCATAATGATTTGGACTTGGAGAGGTTTTCCCTCTTTGCTTCCTATGGATCATCTCTGTGTGACATCAACCTACTACAGCATTAACATGTGTGTCTGCACAGACTTAACGAAACCACCAGCAGCTTAAATTAACAGTAGTACTGTCACATAATTAAATGTCTGCTTTGCTCATTTCATATGCAGATAGATGTAAACAAAGTGGGTCTGTGAATACAGCATGTGGGGTACATTTCCAGCTCCAAATACCCTGGGCTGATTCTTTTCAACATGCCATAAAAGCCTAATAGGTCTCCATAGATTTGCATATAATGTCATTTGTTTGCATTAAAATATGTATTGTAGTAGAGTGATGTGGGGACAAGACTAATACACACTGAATCATTCAACATGTCAACAACAATATGTTTATGTGATGAATCAATCAATCATATATGAGGTTTAGTCAAAACATTAAGTCCTGTACTACCTGTCTGACTGTGAGAGACACTGTAGAAGGTTCGACTCCCGCGTCGGACGGCTCTACTATGCGTGTCATTCCCCCCATCTCTGCCTCCCATTTCCTGTCACACTCTCTACTGTCCTATCAAATAAAGGCATGAAAAGCCCAAAATATATATACTAAAAAAAAAAAAAAGGAGGAGGGCAGATATAACAACAGAACGGTGCTGCAGATACAAAACCATGCAAGCCCCTAAAACAAATGCAACAAAAAATGCTGCTTATCCAGACAACACAACAGAAGTTGAAGAAGAAGAACAGAAGAAGCTCTATGCCTCTAGAGGGAGCTCTAAGTGAAACATCTTTAGCATAAAAAGCTTGAGCTTCAACCAGGAAGACCACCTCTACGACCTGAACTCTGGCCTTTGGCTTGTGGAAAGAGTAGTGTTTCTGAATGTTTAGCTCAAATGTTCTGATGTCAGCCACTGTAGCAAAGCCCATTTAAATATATTAATGAAGAGAATTTTGAGTATTTCAACTTGAACATTCACAGTACATTTCACCAATTCAGTTTCAACTGGGCAAAAAAAACTTAAGAATTACACTTAACATGACCACGAGGCTAAAGCAGAGGCTGTACAGGGGTGCGGTTGTTGACTGACAAATTTCATATGAGTTGCAGTAACGGTGAAGTTGGATCAATAATGGCAAGTCAATAGAAAGGGCAGTGATTTCCAACACCACACCGTTTTCACTGTTAGTGATTTACTGCCCTGTTTGCATGTGAGATGGAGCCTCTGAGAACATTTCAATTACAAAGTGTTTTTCTTGTCTGTCGCCTCTCAGTTGTTTGGATCAAAACACTAACATGAGAAATTCAATATGGTGCCATGCCCTGAGAAATCCAGACTATTTTCTGGCCTGTCAACTTCCGAACTGTTGCCACCGATATCCCAATAATAAACGAGCGACCCTGTAGATGAGGACATGTACAAAGACTTTTTTTTTCTCCCCCAAACAAACATACTTCCATTGTTGTCGTGTCTCATTGTTCTGCAGGAACTGTGGGTTTGGAGTGTTTGGTTTTGATTAGGAATGTTTAATGGCCTCTACACATTCAATTATCAGCAGCCTGCTCCGTCAGTCGATAGTCATCCTCTCATTAATGGCCCAGAACTGATTACCAAGGACAGAGAGAGAAATTGGTGAAATGTTATTCATTCAAAGCGCTAATTAAATCCTCCTAGGTGGGACTTTCAATCCCTGCTAGAAACTTTTCCTGCATTTTTCTAAGCACCATGGTGATAGTACACCTAAAAATAACAGCTGATTTCTGTGTAGCTCCGCTGTTTAAGTACTTTCTCTCAGCTGCTGCTGATAGAGCTGAGAAGTCACATTGTTATGCCTTGTGTTTTCTTACATGCATCACTCAGCCATACACATCTAATCCCCTTAAAACATACAACTTTCACACTTCTCCTTTTGATAAGAAACGTGGCTTAAATTGCAACCCTGCAGAACAGAGAGGCAGAAGATTGCTAAATATCGATACCATGTCAGAACCATTGTTTGTCCGTGTTTACTCTTTTTGTTGAACACAGCATAGAGTAACAAATGTTAGAGAGGTATTTTTTGCCTCCCTTTTTCACAGTCAAGGGTGCACAGCTCATTCCTCTATCTCTTCATGCTAAGTGGAATAAATGAACTCGCTGCCAAACAAAATTGAAGAACCTACTCCTGATGTAAGGCTTCTCTCTATAGTCCGGATCAAGTGATAGCCTTCACATCCTCGAAAAGCATTTTGTCAGTGCTGAAAGAACGGCTCAGCTAAAAGACTTTCAAAGGCTGAACTCGGCACGCTGCCAACAGTCTATTGTTCTTGCACGGGGCCCCTTGGTTTGAGCCGTCCCAGCAGTGGTGGCAGGAGACCACTCACGCAAGGACATGTGTTAAGTTTTTGTGTTAGAATTAACTCTACCGGAAATATCAGCGATGAACAAGGCTCAAAGCTTCATTAAGCCCTGATGTTGTGACACACCAGCACCGTCCACCACACCAAGCAATAAAAGGAAAATTCCCTGGGTCACCCCATCACATGCCCCCTGGATCACCTCCTTTTTCTGGGCCTGTTAATTCTGTGTCCTACGTTCTACAGTTTTCCCCCTTTGTGGACACACGCGGAGATATGTTGTATTAACATTTGGATTATTTTAATCAAGCATATGGAGATTTTCTTAAGCACCACTCGAAGCACTTTACCACCAGTCACATTCACCAATTCACATGCACAATAACACAGAAAATAAAAGGATTTTCTGCCATACACACATATTCACACAGTGATGACACACTGGAGCAGAATTTAGAGTTGGGCATCAAACCACCAACCCTCTGACTGGTAGATAACCCACTCTACCTCCTGATTGAAATGTTACATCCACAATACCTACTGTATATACATAGGTGAAACATTTTAGAGGGTAATTTACAGCCACTTCCATGTGGAAAACTTCTGGTTCCCAAACAACAGCAATCTGCTCTTGTTTGGCAGGTGAGGCAGGTCTGAATGTGACACCCTATTATTGGATGTAGAGCTAAGTGAGTAGAATAAAGGTGACTTGCCTGCTCTGCTGGGTTGGTGGTGATTTAGAAGACATTTAAAGGTAGATGTGTCCTACTCATCACCAGGAGGCCAGAGAGACTGGAGAACACAACAGAGAAAGATACAAGAGTTAGTGAATGTTAGAAACACAAAATGGAACAACAGAATCAGGACAAATCAGCCTAAGCATGTTGAGAGGAAATTACTCAATTAAATACATCAAAACAGTCAGAAGTTCTCTGCTAAAACTTGGGCTGAGATTGGGATTTGCCTTTATTGTAGGCCCTATAGCCTACTTTTTATTGTATGTATGCAAGTGGCAATTAAAGCATGATGTTACTCTGGCTTTCCATTCATTTCCTAAGGCTTTCTTCAGGTTTTTGAACTCCCTATTGATGCTGAAACTCAGCTCCAGTGTTCCCCAAACAGCAAACCAGAGAGGAGGAGCAGGAGCAGGTGAGAGCTCCAAGTGATGAATATTAGCACAGGGACAACAATTTGTAAAGTCATGTTACCAGACAAAGGCATTTCTGCAGATAACATGTCTACAGATGCATTTCTGGGTCATTCATGATGGACCAAACAAAATCCACACCAGATGGAAATACAAATAAACTCTGCAAAACCACAGTTTTTGTTCAAAGTCAGCATTTTCTAACATCAATGTGCTCACTCAATAAACAATATATACACAATATGTGCTTTACAACAAGGAAAAGATCATGATTATGGCCAGTGCAGTTCAGGTAAGGACAAAGCCCACATGCATCTGTTAACATACAGACGACACAGTGCTTCTCCAGCCTGTGCTAAAACTTGGTATCAGAAAATAACCACAAGGTGCAGAATTCTGCAATTTGGAAGTTATTCCTAATCATTAATCCATAAGAAGATACATCAGAACTGGATCTCCATGTGGGAAAGTTATCCTTTAAGTAATATGGATGTTACAGTAAAGTACATTGATAATGAAAATTATAGAATTAACATAGAACAATTCCTTCTCTGTTACACAACATAAAGCCCTGAACTTATCCTGCATGGAATGCCACCATCACTGCACCTGCATGGGCAGGCAGTTTAGAAACCAAGTCTCCGAGAGCAGAGCATCCCCTAACAGCCCAGTGCCCTTACAAACCTGATGTAATGATGATGAATGCTTCATGTCACTATTTGATTCAAGTCAGCAGACTGACTCTGTGATTCCACTTACAAGGTTTGTAAATATTTAATGTAAAAGTTTCTTTTACATTTTACACATAAAAAAAAAGTCAGACTGCACTCATTAAAGTTGAGGCAGCAAAACTCCTGAGTGTATTGAAACTACATTCTGGTGTGATTTTCTGGTAATGAATTAGACTTTTCATTAGTGAGAGGAATATTTGAAAATATTCAAAGTGATGCAGCCTCACCTTAAAGATCTACAACGTATCAAGTGAGATTGTGATCCGTGGGAGTATCAAAATGAGAAGTGTGCACAGCCTTCAAATCATCATTAAGACCTCTGTGACATTGTGATGTCACAACAAAGCAGTCATCAAGCCCAAACCACCTGGACCCACTATCCAATTTTTATTTTTTTATTTTTACCTGAAATCTGCTCTATTTTAACTGGATCCTTCCGAACACAGTAAGCAAAACCGAAAAGATGCTCAGAGCCTCTTCTCTTCTGATTGGCTGACATTTACTTATGATTAGATGATTAAGAGAGGAGTTGTAAAACTACACTGAGCTGGTTTTTAGTTTTTGGTTCTTAAATCCACAGATATATCCTCTTATGGATCAACACTTCAAATAAAACACAAAAGAGAACACATGGAGTTTTCATACTATATTTAAGATCCTAGTTTGTGCTTTCACAGAACTGAGAGAACATTATAATTCATGCATCAGGCTTCATCCCACCAACTCCTGTTTCTGTTGGCTGTGGACACGGTGTTGTGCAGTCAACAGTTGCTGCTGCTGAATATGCCCCACTATCACTAATGCTCAACCCCAAAAACATTCACGTTTACATGTCTGCGAGGCGTCCATGAACTCATCCTTCCCATAGACACATGCCGCTGTGGATTTTCATCAAGGCTGCTTTTAATGGGAGCTGTTGTACTGTAATCACCGCCTGTAGGCCTACAGGCATTGCTGGTTTAATCTTGGTTCCGAACTCCTCAGGCCACGGGCTCTCTCATATGTCAGCCCCGCTTTCATCACACAGGGAGAAGCTCAACATGGAGGGGATACCTTCAGACCACTGAAATATGTATAGGAGTACCCTGACACCAACAAATGCATGCAGGTTGTGCTGGCTGAGTAGGTGACTCGGGCGCTGTGAATCTCAGCATCTTGCACAGGCTGTGTTCTACTTTGGTGTTCACCTCTAACAGGAGGAGAGAGAGATGTGTGACACTGCTTAGTGGCAGAAAAGCAACAGGGACAATCAACAGTGCAGTAACAAAGTATCTCCACTTCTCCCTCTCTCTCTGGTTTTCTGTCTGTCTCTTGATGTGTTTCTATGAGAACAGTGAGACAGAGCAGGTAGGTGTTGTTGCCCCTGGTGGAGGAACAACCCAGACTGAACAGAGAGGAAGCTGCGCTGGAAGATTTTTGTTATCTCTGTTTTTCCAGCCAAAGCACTTTGAGGGAATTCAAGGGAAGGTTTCATTTGTGCACACATGTGACATTGCACATGTAACAAATGCAGCACATAGCTGCAGTGAAGAGCATGATAATGCATAGTGGCAGGCTTCTGAAAAGTGGTGATGCTGATTATTTGTTCTCAATCATCACATCCTTCTCAAGACAATTTCAAAAGCCAGATGAAATGACACATTGATGTGTTGCCCAGAAATGTGAAAAAGCGCCTGTAGTATGAACAAGCAACAGTGGCCAGAGGAGATTTTAAGTCTCTTGGGAATCAGACAACTTTAAAGATTCAGGCTGTTCTGTACATACAAGGTTACACAGGGCTGCAGAGATCCCATTTGTGAGAGCCCGAGAGTCTCTCAATGCCATTTAGAGCCTTCTTGGACATCATGACAAAGTGGAGTGGTGCAGTACTATTCATCTTCCAGCTGTGGCCAGGAGCCTCTGACACCCCAGTAGACAGGGGGAAATGAAAAGAGGGTGCAGCAGCCAGTGGCGCCGTACTTTATCTGCCGAGAGACTTGGCTTATCCTCCAGCTGTGTGGGCACTGCCTTTGAATGCAAACAATATGGCTGCAGAATGTAGGGCAGGCGAGAAAAGAAGCTTGTGCGGTTAAGTTGCAGCTGCGAAAGCTCTCAGTGAACTTTCTCTGCGGAGGATTTAGAAGTTGTGATGTCTTTAAATGAGGAGGTATTTGCATGACATGCAAATTTATTGTCAAATGTCAGATTAAAGGATAAATCAGGTTTATTACAACTTGGGTCTGATCTTTTTCGGTTATCATTCCTCTTGGTTATTGTACTCACACTGGACTGAGTAAAGTAACAGCTGAGATTTGGGAACACAGCGACAAATAACAGAGTTCAGTGGGGCAAGAAATAAACAGACAAGTTGTAAACAAGCAGATTATCTAAGTCAGTGGTCTCCAACCATTTCCAACTCATGGCCTACAAATCTCAAAAATGTTGATGGCCCACATCGGACCCAACACAACACAGATAAAGAGGGCAAATAATAAACAAGCTCAGAGCAGTTTTCATGACCAAATTGAAAACAGGCTAAATTTGATAATTTGTCTCTCTATAGTGTACTGTATATTTCTATGTGTTGTGTATGTATGAATGTACTGTACAGTATATTATATTGAGACTATGCAGACACTCTAACTTCACGACTGCTTCAAAAGGGAGCCATCACAACAGGACAATAACTAAGCACATATAACTTTTTATTACATTACTAACACAGGCTGAGAGACACTAATCTAAGTTTCATCATTTGAAACAGAAATCAAGAGAGACCTAATGTAATGTCACTGGGAAAACTAGGAAATGACTTATACAATAGGAACAATGATCATTTTCCTGCTCGCCCTCATTTCCCCCCCAAATACATTTGGCTAACCTATCTTATGAGCTTTCAACCATTTCCCACAGTCCTCATATAGATGCTCATTTGTCATGAAAATGTCTCAGATGTGAGAAGTAGTTGAAAGTTCAGTTAAAGTCTACGAGCCGGTCCTGGAGCTGTAGCTCTCATGTCTTTATTTTGTCGACTATTTTTTCCCCAAGGTCAGGAATAAAATTTCATGCTTAAGAGCCAAAATGTAATAAACCAGAACAGAAGAATATAAGATGGCTGTATTGAGTAAAAATGTCACCGTAACAATGCTGGTGTCATCACCGCTCCGCGAGTCACTCGGTATGCTGAAGTCGCCTCTGTCACACAAGAATTCAATTTTGAATATCCTTCAGACAAAGACAAGACCATATTTCCTCCACAGCGGGAGTAGCCAGCAGGTAAGGTCTCACTCTTTCAGATTTCCTGTAAAAAGTCAAATTTATTGGCTACACTCAATCATTTCTCCAGTAAAACTGCAAATTACAAGGAACACTATTGATGATCTTCCTGATTTTCTGCAGCAATTTAAAAGCTATCTGTCTATGTAAGAGCTGTTGAAATGATGGGCAGTAATTTAATCTGTGCTGCTGAAATTGCACTTTGATTGAGACAGCGACGGAGAGAGGAGAACTCTGGAGAGAAATATCTCATGGGTCATCTTTTTGGGGTTGACATGAGATGAATTAAAGCTACAAAATCCACTACTCAGTTTGTTGTAGGGTTCAACATGGAGATCATGAAACAAGGAACAGGGGAGGCTACTGTGTTGCACAACACTCTGCAGCGCTGAATCTCACCACATCTGTGCTGCAAAGTTTATCAGCGTGCCCAAAAACAGTGGAGGGAAAAAATATATTTTGAAACACACTTTGGGTTGGAAATGTCAATGCGAGTTCAGCCAAGGTTCACCCAAAATTACAAGAGGCATATTCGATCAACCTGTGAATAAGACTGAGCCAGTAATTAAAGAATAATTACTTGGTTGTTCATCCACTACTAAAATTAAATAGCAGCATTAGTGTGAAAATAAAGTCGGAAACTGTAGATAATTACATAAATTACTGGCTAATGTGTCACAATTTAAACAATAATCCACAGGCTCAGCTGAGAACAGTTAGCACAACTGGCATTAGAAGTGTTGTAAATATAAGAGCTAACATAAATGTGACATTTAGTTCCTGATTAAACATAGCCTATTGATTGCTTTTTCAAAGATTGAAAACAACTACAGCCAGAGTGATTTCACTTGTACAGTAGTCTGTACAACAACAGTTGGTTAGAAAGCAGTAAACTTGCTAATAGCACATTAGTTATGTAATCCTCACCTCACAGGTCGTGTCAGCCCCACTACAGCCAACTATGAACACAATCACCAGAAGTAAATTGGATTAAAAACAAATTACATCAAGGGGCACATGACTTCAACACAACACAAACCTTTCCTCCTTGAATGTTAGTAAAGGTTTGCAAGAGCTTGCCTGTTGCCTGAAACAAACATGGCTGCAGGACTGGTCAGTAGCCTCTGAGTTTTAGGATTCACTCTATTGTTATTGAAAGTAGCAGCTCAGCCCTAAGGAGCATAGTGGCACCTTACACAGACAGGTGAAGTCTAGTCAGGGTGTAGAAACACATGATTTCATGATAAAACATGTTTTATTGATTTGCATTATTGACTTTGAATGAAAACTTTCCCTTTACTTTTTAAAACAAGCCTATTTATTTTCAGTAGTCAGATTTCAACTATAACATCTGTGGAGATGCTTCACATCCGGTGTAACTCAGCACTCGCCTTCATTTTTAACTATATAGGTTAAAATATAGGAGATAAACATGAAAGGGCTGGTGGATTTGTGAGGGTCCCTTACAAAAAAACCCATCTTACTCCAAAAGTTCACTTGTAACCATATAGTCCAGGCTTGTAGCCTGCTGTAATTATTTTGTGTATTTTCAGCCATGGAGCTAAAGTGTTGCGTGGCAGTCAGCGTAGCAAACAGCCGCAGCAGGACGTTTGTGTTTGCTTGTCAAGCAGTCGGAGGCAAAGTGACTCTGCGGCCCTGGAACAGCAGTCTCGTCTCTGCAGCTTCCCCTCATGTTGTCTCACTCTCAGCAGCGCACATTAACATTTTATGGAGGAGCAGTCAATGCGTCTAGCACACACACACATACACAAAAAAGAAAAGAAAAAATTAATTGGAAATTGAGGTGGAAAATTTGGCCACCCCGACATTTGCCACTCATGTTCATCTCACCTCCCCCAGGAGCTCCTGCTCTATTGTTGCTGGAATCACAGGGCTGTCCACTGAAATGTTGAATGGCTTCTTCCTTTACTTTGCATAGTGATTATAATGACTCATCCTCTTACAGAAGAGCTAATCTTAGCATCCATTTAGCAAAGAAGTGTTCCACCATTATGACAAGTGACCCCTATTTCTTTTCATGGAAACGACTGCTTCCTGCTTGAATCAGAGAATGGCCGGCAGGCACATAATTCAAATACTGTCCAGAAAAGTGCTGTGCCTGCAAATTACAAAGAAGGCCTTGAACTGCATGAAATATTAAAGCATTAAGACCCAATGAGGAAGTAAGCCGCAAGATCTCACCAGTGTGTAGAATCAGATGAAAGGATGTGAGCTGGGTGCTGGTGTATCTGTGAGAAATGTCTGGTGATGAATAAACCACAGTAAATGGACAATTCCTCAACGTTCTGGAGGCCGATGGAGGCGAGATGCCACACAGCAGAAACTCTGTCCAGACTGATGGAGCTAAAGACATAACACTCTCTTGTTTAAAAAATATGAGGGTGTTCGTTCACTTAAAGAATAATTACATCCTAGGGAGGAGTGATTGACGTTTCCCACTGACAGCCGCTTTTGAATTATTAAATATTTTCTGAGAGGCTGCAGGAATAAAAGCAGATATAAAAAAAACAAGGAAGGTTGAAAACAAGGACATGGATGTGGGAAGGTAGGAGGGAGCAGGGGGAGCCAGAAGAAAAAGAGAGAAAGAAACTAAAACAGACCAAATGAAAGGAGGCACAAGGAGCGGCGGTGAAAAAGAGAGAGCAAAAACCCAGATCAGGGGTAGTCGAGCATGAGGCAGTTGTGCAAAATTTACAGCCGTAATTTGGAATCCCACAGCCCTGGCATCTGGATGGAGAGGGAGGCACAACAGATTCTCATTTGCCAGAAGTAGTCCACGCTTGGTGGGCGTTTCTGTCATCGCTTCCCTCCATTCCTCCATCCCTCCCTCCCTCCTCCACTCTCCCCTGTGTCTCAGGAGTGCTTCTTCATCCTGCACGGTGCACAAATGAAACCTGCGTCACAAGACAGGCAGCATATCTCCACTATACCTGAGCAGCCAGCCTTGAAGACACAGCGCCAGGAGGGATCATTTCAGTTGTGGAGGGCAGAGAAAAGAAAATGTGAATTGATAGACTCACCAGACAAAGAGAAGGACACACTCTTCTCCCAGCTACCTCTGAAGTGATGAGCCAGTCTGGATTTTATCTAAAGTAACAATCTTCTTTATATCCATCTAACATTTAAATCTTCCCCAGGGAATATCTTTGCCCATTTGTAGGGGCCCTACAGTACGTGTGACTGGGGTTGCCAGGGATTACAGATAAGCACTATATCAGGGCCCCAAGAGAGCAGTTTCCGTGGGGCCCAGACTTTTGAGCAGCATCCCTGGAGGAGGAGGGAGGACAGAAAACACAGCGAGCACAGAGACCCAAGTGGTAATTTATTCTCCTGTTTAATTTCCCAGAAGGCCACTACAAAGCCCCAAAGAGATAAAGTCCACTTACTGCACATGTATTTACACATTTAATTGGCAAATGAACTCTTACCTGGGCTCCAGCAACGTCACCAGCCATTGGCATGCAGAGACAGTGTGGTGACATGAGTGCTTTTCCAAGTCAGATGGATGGTCAGGGTGAGAGTGGGGGTGGAGGGCTGACTCATCCAACAAGCTCTGCTAACACCTGGGCTCTCCTCCCAGGTGGACATTCCCAGAATGCCTCTAACAGGACGTGTCCCATGGAGCCGACTGTATAATGCTAAAATGAAAAACTGACAAAAGAGTGGATGAGGAGAGGATGTGATAATCATTTCAAAACTCTGCACATTTTCAGACAGACTCTCCTGCAGGGCATCGATAAGAGTCCAGACTTGGAGCAGGAAACTTATTCTAAATGTCAAAGCTCCAATAACATGATATGGTGCCACTTCACCATCAGATGACCTTCATAAAGAATTTAGAGATGGTTTATTATTAGCTAGATTATGAATGTGGCTGTTAACACTTTATAAATCGTAAATAAACATTCACTATTGAATCTTACTAATTTATTATTACCATTTACAAAGCGGATAGTGATTTAATAAATTATTACAGTGAAAGAAAAACTCTATAGAATTTATACATTGTTCATAATTAGGTATAAACATCATGAATAAACAACTATAAACACAAGCTAAATGCTCAATAAAGCTCTAATGAGTTATAACCAATTGAAATTAGTAAAATAATCCTGTATTTACTCTGTAATAAATTGTGTTTTACCTGTATGTTCTTTTAAACTCTTAACTTAGATGAAGAAACATGGAGATGATGGAGGAGAATCAGCTCAGTGAACAAAAGGACACAGGTATGTGAACAGTGGGAAAGTGGGTGAGCAAGTGTTACGCACCTGTGTTAGAGCTGTGATTACAGCAACAACCCTGCTGACAGGAGGCCCAGGTGAATGACACTCAATCTGATCAATTGATGGTCAACTGATCCGACACAGTTTCATGCATCTATTGAAACTTTTCTACTTTTTCTACGGACCACCACGTGGTGGATAATTCGTTCACACAAGTCACGAACCATTGATAACTCCTTTAAAATAATAATCTTATTTCACCATTCATGGTTCCTCCTGTAGCAGTACGTTATTTTTCCGCTGATGAAATTGGGATATTTACAGGAGTTACTTCACCCTCAGCAACAATTTTGTCAAACAACTTGATGAGGCATTTCAGATTTTCCAGACAGTAAACTGTGGTCGGAGAGTTTGAGATGCTGACCTGGTCAGAGCCTGATGAGGCCATAAGAACTCCATCATCAGCAAAAAGCTCAGATTCAATCCAATGGTCAAGAACGTGGATGCCGTCCAACCCTGAGCTGCAACTTGAAATTCACTCTGTAAATTAGCATTTTGATGGAGTTGGTCTATGTGAACGGTGACACGGGTGTCACACTACCTTCAAGTGTCCTGGAAAGCCCCTTACACACATTTATGTTAAACTTTTTAGTCATGAAGTCCCTATGTGACATCTACTTGACATCCTGGTGCAGTCACATGACTCTCTGTGAATCTCTCTATCAATGACAAAATTTCCAAGATGGTGGCCAGCAGAGTTGGCACATTTCACAGAGGCAGCTACTTTTAAAAAGCTTGCTTTCTGTCAATAAAACAAGCCACCACCCATTTCACCATAGAAATCATTTTATGACATGTCCCTTGTTGTATTTAACCTGTTCTGTCCTCATTTTTTGAAGAAACTCATATAAAACAACTTAAGAAAATATTGCTGTGACATATACGTCACATCGGGCCTTAGCCTTAAAAAAGCCAGGAAAAATATCATGTGACGCATATGTCACAATATGAAAAATGGCAAAGAACTGTTCAATTAAATTAGCTGATTTGGGTATTTTTAATTAATATACTCTATGTTGTTCAATTTAAAACTTAATTAAAAAATGTTAACATAAAAATAATGTCAAATTCAATCAATATTTAATAAAATGATATATCAGTCCGGAAATTGATTTAGCAGAGACACTCTTCTCAGTAAATGAACAATATTTTAGTATCCCATGTTGGTCCCATATTAATGTAATAATGCTTTTTTGCTGTGTTTTTTGTAACAAAATAGGATATAGTGTTCAGGATGTACTAAAGATCATCAATAGATGTTGTTACAGAACAACAAATACAGCAGCAAACAGCAAAAGAAAAATGAGAGTTTACATAAGAAAATATTAGGAAACAAATAAGAAAAGTTAACACAATCAAACAGTCATGAACCAGGTTTGAGACAAGGGTTTTGGGCTGCTGTACTGATGGGAGAGAGGGTTCCATGTGGTGCATTATGGGAGAATGACGTTTTACCCAACTCATTTCTGATTAATGGAAAATGAAGCAAAAACCAGTTCTGTCAGTGGGTACCAATGTTTTGTGATTTCATTGTTAACAGAGATGATAGATAAGGAGACAATAAGTGTGACAGGGCTTTAAAAATGGATAAAAACCAATGCTGTTGTCCCCTTATTGTCAGAAATGACCAGCCGACATTTTGATAAAAGTGCAGTGAGGAGTATTATATGAATCATTGGAAATGAAATGTAAGGCAGAGGGGTAAACAGCAGCCAGTGGAATCAAAGTGGAACTAGCAGCTCTTCCATAGATGGCATCTCCATAGTCTAAAACAGAGAAAAAAATTGTGCCTCCAATTTTTTTCCTGTGGTGAGTCGGGAAACGGTGCTTATTTCTGTATAGAAAGCCACGTATTGGTCTTAGTTTAGCAATGAGGGTGGTGATATGATGCTTAAAATTAAGAAAACTGTCCATACAGATGCCAAGGTATTTATAGTTGGAAAGAAATTTGTGGTTACACAGCTTTTAAGGCTTCAGTAACTGGTTAAAACCTTCAATATGAGGCAATATTTGCATTTCTATAGTGTTTGGCCTTTTTTGTCATGAAACTTGTCTTAAAAAGGTGTTAATAGTAACCAGCTAATTTTTAATTTTGATATATGTTATGGAAATACAAATAAAAGGTCAAATTGGTGTTACAGAGCAAAAGAAAATAATAAGCCCATTCATTTTCAAGTGACAATTTAAGTTATCAAAAACGCCCAATGTGACATATATGTAACATTCCAGATCTCTGGCAATAGGTGGCGCTATTTCAAAAAAACTTCAAAAATGTGTTCCATGCAATCCACTTGGTCTGTGTTTCACCCCACTTAATTTTCCTTCAAGTATAAATGGGTGTGGGTTCTTATGGGTTAAACAGACAGGTCTGAGGGAGGAACTTTAGTTTTCTCCTCATGTAAACACTGTATCTGCAGCTGACACACACACACACCACACTGACAGTCATCAGGTTGACCCTAACTCTGCAACAAACTCAGAGAAAGATTTAAAAAATAAAATAAAACAATCAATCACTGTTCATGTTTTTGAAAGCTGCAGGTTGGAAGTGAAATTTAAGGTGAGGCGAGTAACTCACGGAGAAATGTGTTTCTCTCGCCTCCTCCAACAACACAGAACTAATCTCTGCAGCCAGAACCAGGATCATATAATGATTTCACTTCTAATCTGTCTGAGTGTTTGATCATGGCCCATTACTTCAAAGACATTTTTCTCTTGTACTTCATGAATATAACAGCGAGGTGATTTGTAAAGTACAACAACAGTCTGCATCGGAACAAAGTCTGCTGTCGGTATTGTTTAATAAAAAACAGAGGAAACTAGATGCTCGGTTCAGCCACACATCAGTGAAACTCCCTGCAATTAAAGACCACTGATTATTATATGAGCTTCTGGAAAAATGAACTTTCCCAGAGAATAAATAAAGTATCCATTCATCCATTTAACCAACTGTGACTGAAGCTGCGTCCTCAGGACTACATTTTTATTTTAAAACTGTTGCACTACTTTTGTACACCTGAGCAATCATGTGCAGAGCATGTGCAAGCTGGTGTCAACAGGAAATAGACTGTCTAAACCGGTGTTGATTAGCTGTGGCGTTAAAAAGGCAGCAGCTGATCAGCAGCTGCAGTAAAGACAAGGCAGTACCTGTTTGATTATCCATTGTTTCCAAAGGTCCACATTTTTACAGTCCCGATTGTATTTCAGTGCTTGAAAACTCTGGGGTCGTGTGGATGGGAGGAGGAAACTGAGCAAAGAAGGTGCAATTTAAAAGCAAACTGTAGTAGTGTGCATGATGCATCAGAAGAGAAGCCTGTGGTTTAATTAGAAAACCCTTAGTTTCATTGTGGTGGGGATGCGGGGGGGTGTCGGCAATGACTGATTGAGCACTCTGTTTTCAAACCTATTTAAAAGACGAGAGCCCATAGGACTCCTCAAAGAGGTGGATGACGTGTACAGGATGGTGCGGTTGTAGCTGTGAAGTCCGTACAGGTGATTCCTCCTGTTAACACACCTGGTGAAGGAGAGTGGGAGGAGCTTAGTGATAACATCATGGCTTTTTTTTGTGCAGCCAGCTCAGTGTCACAGCTCGGCCTGCAGCTGAACACAGGCTAAATCTGTTGGCTGTGTGGCACTGGCCTGTGGATAACAAGCCCGGCGACGGCACTGACACCACGAGCGGCCTCACTGGACCTGCAGCAGTATCGAGTAAATGCCATAATGCTCCCATGATGTCTTCCTATGGAGGGAGTGGGCCACTGCTGCCTGCTTGCCTGTGGTTTCGCTGTGTAATGAAATATGTCTCCCTTGATGTATGGCTGCAGGAGAAGCCCAAATCGAAAATTGAATCACACTAACTTAATTTGTGGTCGGGGCAATCAAATTACTTGTTTTGGCTGCAGTGCTGACGATGAATTCATCTTTGTGACAAAGCTGTCACAGCAGCGTAAAGGGGGCGGGGGGAGACAAAGTGTATATGTGTGTGTGTGTGTGTGTGTGTACTGTACTGGATGATGGTAGAAAGAAGTTAGCAGAGGAATTTGCCAGCTGTGCAGCAGCACAGTGCTGGTGTGGTGACCACCTTCAGCCGTGGCCATGCTCCCCCTCCTCAGGTTCACTACAGCAACAAGAAAAGCTTTCCACCCTTTCTGCAGCAGCTCCACGTGCGAGCAGCTCACACAGGCCGGCGTCGCCCTGTGGAGGAGTTTGGAGAGAAAGTGTCAAGAGGAGTAGACATCTACAGTATGTGTTCGTTCCCACTGCGGCTGAACAGCTTGACATCTGTGCCTGAAGACTAAAGCTTCGTATGGCCGAGGAAATGCTGGGCTGCTCATTAAAGGTTCACTTCATCCAAAGGCGGAGAGATGGTTTCTTCATGTTCATGCCTCTGTTTTTGCTTTTATCCCAGCACACTGGAGGTCGGAGCTGTTTGGTGTATTTGGTCCTCAGAGCTTTAAAAAAAATCAACCACATCTGATCTGCATTTTCTCAAAATGCTGTAAATGTGCTCAAATATAATATTTTAAATGTCTGAGAGATCACAGTCTGAGGCTGGTGGTGTGTGGTGCATATATTCTATATTAAATCAACACGTAAAAGCAAACATTACTGTGTATTATAGTCTTAAAGACTTACAGATATATAATCGCCTGTTTTTTTGTAGCTTCACCTGCTCACAGTCTGTGTTTTACAATTAGTGCACTCACACACTAATAACACACTATTGCAAATGCCTTTTAAATGCCACCTTTTTATTTGGCACATGTTTTGAATCAATTGGTGGAAATGAATGTCTCTGCTAACAATTAGCACTCAGGTGGGTTTCTGAACATTTGTAATTGTTTTTCATTCATATACAACAAGGTTAAATTTGCATTAAGCAGTGTATTTGTCCATTATCAAACACTTCACAATCACAAACCTTTAAGCAACATGTTCTCACTCCCAATGCATCAAAGCCTGACTGATAGTCAAGGTCCCTTGGCATCACATGCCGACTCATTATTAGGCACCCGTTTTTCGTCCTTTATCAGCGTGTTGGGTAGTAAATAATGCAATTCATTGTGACTAACTATGGACACGCTCATCTATGGACACTTCATTAAATGGATTGACTGATCTATTTAGTCAATATACATCAAAAATCATTTGAGCATTTGAAAGGAGATGTGTGAGAATATTATGGGATTCACGACCAGCACCTGTAAATGATCACAGACAACACACAGGACTTGCAATCTCGTGACCACCACTGAGACTCAAGGTGCATTTGATGACATCTTGCCTGTTTATGTGAGATAACTTTGAAGCTATCCATACACAAACAGCACCACATAGCTATACCATTAAGGAAAAATTGTCCTTTTAAAAAGGTGTGCTAACACTGACCTACGTAACTAACAGCTCTGTGCTAAGAGCTAAATGCTAACGTGCTGTTGTATCATCTAAAGGCTCTATGTTTGATGCCAGTCAGATCAAGAACAAAGCAAATATGAGGCTGAACTAATTGACATCAGCGTGGGAGGTATTTGGTCATAACACTAGGAATTACACAAACTGAAATATTGATAGTGAAGCATTTAATAATAATTTAAAAGTCCTGACATCAACAAAGTTATAATAAATTCATCCTTCAGGGAAGATGAGACAGAGCCAATTTCTTTTTGGAGTCCATCCAATAGTTGTTGAGATGTTGCTCTCTGAATCCAAAATTTCACATTTCTTCATTTATTTTTGATTAGGCATATTACTCTTGCATTTTAATTCTCGTCTATAATCATATAATAATTTCAATGTTATAGTTGTGTGTGTGTGTGTTAGTAGTTTGGTTGAAAGGGTGACCTGTGGTTCTTTATGTGCAGAGTAGGGCTGTTTTCGACTAAGGATTTTCATAGTCGAATCTGATTCGTCAGATTTTTAGCAACATGACTAAATCCTGGTTTGTTTTTTTTTACATAGCAGCAAGATTGGTTTCACAGATCGGGTAAAATGAAGGACTCAACAACCATACGTTGTGTGTTTTAATCTTAATCAATATACACTGTGACCGCGACACCGGCAGAGAGACAGACAGGCTGCAGAGGGACAGAGATCACAGCTGCGCTAATGGTGCGTTCATGACAACTCGGAAGTCGCATAAAACAGATCCTCTTCTGAAAAACTCTTGACATGTCAAACTTTAGGATGTGTTAGATAACTAATTATTCTGTCTAAACATCAGAACATGAAACGGTAAACACAGCTGATCGATCGAAAAAACAATTAGGCTACAGCTCGAGATTTCCAATTTCGTTGAAAGCAGGTTCTTGAATGCAACCTGGTCAAAGTCCGCAAAACCTGCATGCTGACAAAGTTAGATGTCAGACCGGTAGCCTGTGCTGTGGGCTCGGAGAAAATTGCCTTGATTATACTTGATTTTAAACTTTGGCGGCTCTGCCTCTCTCGGAGCTCAGTGAGTCTGCAGTGACTTCACCGTGACGTTGACGGTCCTGTAGCTGCTCAGCATTTGATTACAACTGCAGTGGGTGATTTATTAACACATAGTAAGAAGCTAAAACTACCGTTTAAACGCACATTTCATTTTGAATGCTTTATTAACAGAAAGTAGTCGGATTTTGTATCAAAATGGGCTTTTTATAATGAAAAAAAAAAACACATTCTGTGAAACAATTAATGCTCAGCAGCTGTGGGCACCCCCATATAGTCAGAATGGTATGATTCGACTACGAGGTTCATAGTCGAATCAGACCTCTCCAAATCGAATCGTCGAATCAGCGACTATTGGAGGTCAGCCCTAGTGCAGAGTTAGCAAGAGTTCAGTTTAGCAACATGTAATCCTGGCATTGGTTTATCCAAAATGAAACCACACCATCTATGATGAAGAAGAGGAAAATGTATGGCAGCCAACAGAAAAAGTGTCATAAAAACAACAACAAAAAAAAGGTTAAGCAGAAAAAGTTACAAGGTAAAGCAGTAATGTACAGAGTATGCTACTCAGTCTTGAGCTGAGTGCTTTGCACAGAGTAGAGTAGGTACAACAGCATTAAAAAAGCTCCATTTATATGTTTTAAGGGAGGAAGTTTGGGAGTGTTAATAATTTACCTGAGTGGACGAGCTTATGAGTGTGGAGTGAGGAGGTTAGCCGAGATCAGGGGCCTGACTGTGAAGCACACTAGGAGTAAATGTGAGGATTTTAGATTGTATTCAGTGACTGTTGATCTGACCTTGTGAGTGACCTGAGTTGTGATGACCAAAGGAAAAGCTGCATGTTCCTAGACAGAGGTGGGAGTAATGTCGATGAGCGTACTGTACCTTTAGCAGGTCGTGTCATGGCCGTCTTTGGTGGAGGAAGCGTGGCAGGATCAAACTCAGCAGTGGACTCTTCCAGGATGGGAGGCTGATGAAAGGAGACAGAGAGGGTGGGGGCAGCATTTGCGTGTCACTCCTTCTTCCTTCCCCTCACTTCACACGTTGTGAAGACCAGTGCCCCGGGCGTCGAATGGTTATTCGCCAAATAAATCCCATAAAAGCAGAAATAACAGAGTTTTTACTCAGCGAGGTGTACACGCCAAGCAGAGTTAACGAGTTGCACGATTTGTTCCCTGTTCAACCAATTTCTTCAATCGGGAATAAGTGTGTGATGGGCCATTGCGAATAAAGGCTGTCCATGCAGAACACGCACACTTCACATGCGTAGACATTTTAAATTGATTGATGCAACACACAGAGCACATTTAAAAGAGTGAGTTCCCTTCTTTGCTCAGCCGAGTGGACGAGATGAAGAAATGTCTTTAGTGGCCAAACTCCCACAGTGATGGAGGAACTTCCTCAAATCCAACCGTCCTCAGCAGCTCAAACTCACCACATACTCAGTGTTGCTAATGACTGCAGCTCCAAAAACCGACATTTGAATGTTGCTCCTGTTGCCACTTTGGATAAATGCACCCAGATGAATATAATAGTGAACATTAGATTTTACTATGTTGTATTTTTCCCATAGCAGCAGCTGTAACTGTTGGTTTATATCTGAAAATCAATTAGGCTAACAGAATAATGAAACCTGCCTGAGCCTCGTTTTGTGTCAGTTTGACATTAAGTCTGTGATAATGAAGTTTAAGCACAGACAGAATACGTCACAGCTCTTCTTTTTAATGTCGTAGTATTGTAGTTTCATGCTTTCTTTACTTTTTTCTGTTCTCTGTCTTTACTTCTGTCACTGTTGTTATTATTCTACATCTAATTTTACATTATAGACCTACTTCACCTTACAACTGTTTTAACAAGTTCCTTTTATGCTTTTCATGGGAAGGGCTTGGTGCAGGCCATTTTCTCTGTCGTAAATTCAGAGATTTCTTGTATGAAAAGTGCTATACAAATTAAGTTTACCATTATTTTTACCACAAGTGAATGAGAAATTAATTTTTATCGTAAATAATTATCATAGGTAGTGAAAGGGGCTGCTTTGAAACGGTGGTGATGAAGGTAGGTGGGGATGGGGGATTAATACTCATCTACAATGTCTTAATTACGGTGGCCTTGAAAGACCAACACACTGAAATTTAATAAAACACAAAAACATGTTACAAATTATCAATTTGACACATGCCACAAAACACACAACATAAGTGTTTAAAGGGAGGTAAACAGGTGTGGATCCAGTGAAAGGCTAATGCCAAGCTAACAGTACATAGCAGCAATATCTGAATCATGCGATGATGATATGATAAACTAAATAAACTCGACTTATTTTGCTTTCACAGCCTAGACAGACTGAATTAAAGCACTCATTCCAATCTGACATTGTCGTGTGTCCAGCTCATGTGTTGTTAAACAGATGATGTTTTCTGAGCGTGTAGTGTGTTTGTGTCTTTAAATGTTTGCTCTTCAGTTGCAGTGCATTGAACCCCGAGGACCACAGTAATTTAGGAACAGGAACGTGAAACTGCAGCTGCAGGTGCCGGTAACTCTCTGTTGGCTCATCAGTACAGGCCCTCTACAACACCTCTCATATCTTCACACCCTATTACTGATCTGCAGTAAATCATCTAAAACATTTCCAACATCTGTTGTGATCCCCCATCTACATGAATGTGCTCGGTCAGATGCCACTGTTTAACTTCAGCAACACCTGACACATCATTGTACTTTATGAACAGCGGCTCCCGGCAGCTCAACGCTCACATGTCTCATTAACAAGCTCAGCAATAACAGCTCTGCTGCTTCGATATGTTGATTTCACTGTCGCACACACAGAGAGCGCGCTGCTCATGGCTTCTTAAGGACAGGCGACAGCATCCTAAAAATAGTCTGTGTTTACCCTCCTGTGTTTTGTTTGGCCTCGTGTCCTGCTTTGACTCTCTGTGCCAGCTCACTGCTTTTGCATTGCCAGTGTCACCTTCCATCGCCCTAAGAAGAGAGTGAGCAGATGAGTTGTTGAAGAGGAAAAGGTGGACACGAAACAAGGACTGAGAGATCGGTGATATGCAAAGACAGAGATGTAGAAAAGAGAGGGAGGGAGGGGGAGAGGGGGCTGCAGCAGCAGTCGGTGATGAGAGAGGAGAAATTTGGAGGGATGCAGGGAGGACTTTGGAGCTTTAGAAAGAGACAGCTTTTAAGAAAGTGAGGGTGTGGAGGGGGGAAAATCTCTGGGGAGAGGGCAGAAATGGAGTTTTAAAAAAGACAGAAAGAGAGAGAGAGTAGGCAGACTGAACGAAAACATCTGGGAAGAGAGACGTAAAAATGCAGAGGAGGGAAGTGGGAAAAAAGTGTGTCACAGCAAAGCGAGCCACTGCTCTTCTGAGAGCTCTCTCTCTCTCCCTCCGTCCTGGCGGGGCACCACTCCGCTGTCAGCTCCACCTTTCCCGGACAAGGACTGCTTGTCACGTTAATGGCCTGGAAGGAAGACCATGTCACTTTATCACCTCGCCGCGACGCCAACATGGCCGTGGCTTTTGTCTCCTCAGCTCCCTCTCCGCTCCACGACTCCCTAGAAGTGACTAATTGATCCTGGGAGACGGGGCTTTTTTTGTGTCTCGCGGGCTGATGAACAATGTGAGAAAAAGCCGCTGATAAAGGGGGAAGAGGAAGAAGAGAGCAGGATGTGCGGCGGGCTCAGGATAATGTAGCCTACTGTCTGCTGCAGTGCTATCTCATTTCCCCACACAAAAGTAACATCGCCACTTTGTAAATGAAAGTCAGTCAGGCGAAAGATGCCCCTCACGCTCTGGCGGCCCCTTCTTGAGATAATGGGCGCATGCACATTATTTCTGTAGACACAAGATCGACTCGGGAAAAAAAAGCAGTGTGTGGGTAGTAAATGAAATTTATTCAAGTGTGTGTGTGTGTGTGTGTCTCCTATATCCATCCCTCCGAGCATTCCTAAGTATATTCTCCCGGCAATGTAGAGAATGATTGGTGGGCTTATATCCTGTAACATGCATCCAACGGCTGCACAGTGCTGGACCCAATCCCCTTCTTGTGTGAAGCTGTAGGAGGAGTTGTTGTTTACTCATCTGCCTGTTGATGCTAAATGCCCCAGGAATCAAGCAAGAGGGGTAAAAAAGAAACAGTTGAGCAAACACTGCAGAGAAAAGAAATCGTCTACATTTAAAGGGGGGGGGGGGACTGGGGAGGGAGGAGGAGGTTTAGGCCACAAAGCGCCGGTGGAAAAAAGCCAAGAGAACAGAAGCGTGGAAAGCTATCTAAAGGAGGCGAGAATCCCCCCCCCCCTCCTTCAATAGCTCTGGCCTTGTCAGATATGGTTATGCTTATTGGAGACACAGGGGAGGGGGGTCAGTGCACCAGCATGCCTCAGAACATCACCGCGCCTGGGCTATGATAAGAATAGTGCACTGAATCATAGCTTACAGTGCAGTTATGTGTATGGATGATGCATGGTGAATGAATTGAAGATAAGGCCAAGGAGCTAGATGGGCTGGACACAGCTACACTTCTCTACGACACAGGGTGTGTATAAGTGTGTGTGTGTGTGTACGTGTGTGCATGCGCAGATCCATTCGTCATGTGAATCACAATTTCCAAGGCTAGAGGATACTTGGAAGGCTGAATTACACCTAAGAAGGATTTAAGTTTCCTTTATTTGCTTCCTCTCCTCATTTCTCCTGTTGCAGAACTGATGTCTTGTAGAGAGAGATGGGCCAAGCAAGGCAGGGAGATATTAATGCTGCAGGTAAGCGAGTGAACCAAAGAATAGTGAGAAATGTCTCGTACAGTACCTGTTCCCACACAGCGAATCTCCAAATTGCTTCATTTTTTCCAGCAAAGAGCCTGAAAGCCAAATATATTCGAGCTGCAGAGACATAAAACAGAGACAAGAGGAGACCAACATCAGCCTCTGTTTGTCACGTATTGTCCTCTGCGTCTTGACTTTCTGCCATTTTAATTAAGTGAGTGTGGAATTATGTGGACAGATCAGCCATAACATTAGAGCATGTGACTGGTTTTAATATTCAGACTGATCTGAGTGAAGTCCTGAGGGCAAAATAACTGAAACTATGATATTTCAATGGCTACTGATGGTTCAGAATGAGCTATTAGGCTCCGTATAAACAGCAGTCGGCCTCAACAGCATAAACAGTAACGTTTTAATCTGTGACTCTAACCACAGAGCTCTCACATTCCCACGGTGTAATGTTTTTGTAAATGTAAAAACTATATGTGATACTGTACAACAATGATGAATCATAAGTTAAATCTCAGCATCTCACTGATTACAGGGTTAAACCATCCATCTATCAACTACACAGCTTGCTCATGCAGTGTCATAGGGTTGAAGCCAATCCCAGTTGACATAGAGCAACATATACAGACAAACAACCACACACAGGCAATTACAGAATGCAGACACATGGAGAACATGCAAACTCAAGACAGTAAGGCCCCAGGCCCAGGGACTGAACTCAGCCTTCTTGCTGTGAGACAACAGTGCAAACCACTGTACCACCATGCTACCATGAGATGAAACTACCTGTGTACAGTATATTGCAGGAGGGACCAGAGAGTGCATGAATGCAGCACAAATTCACCAATGTCCTCAACCAAACCTGCCTGTGGCCCTGAGCCGGGCTTCTACTTTAGACACAAAAAATTGCTCACAAATGTATACTCATGAGAAGCAGCCACTGTAGTTTATAGCAGATGTTACTTCAATAGTCTTTCTCTTCTGCTGAATGCGGCACCTTGTCAGGAGCTGCAGGGCAGACTGGAGGCTGCAGTGAGTCACTATTGAAAAATAATAAGAGGGGTGAAGAAGAAAAGATGGTAACACTTTATAATAAGTACACACTTTTAAGCATTAGTTTAATAAATACTTAATTCTTTATTTATAACATACTCATTAGTATGTAGTATACAGGTATTGCTTATGAATGATGAGTAAAACATTTTTAAATGTGTATAAACTACATACTAATGAGTATTCATGTGTTATATAAATGATGAATTCAGTAGGCTTAATAGTATGTACTTATTATAAAGTATTACCAAAAAGATGTGATAGCAACAAGAGTTAAAAATGTTGTGTGTTCATACATTGTAACCATTCAGTCATGGATTGATACACATTTGCTGCACTTCGCATTTGTTGCGACAATAACTGTTCACATCGTAACACCATAACGGTGCTGTTTTCACAACAGTGGCATCAGTAATATCGACAACACAGCTGATCAACAGGCGCTGGGTCATAAATGTTGCATTTCCTGTGGGAAGCTAAAAGCAACAGTCTTGACCTGTTGGGGGGGGGGAGGCAGCTGATGGTCAACCGAATCCACCGGGATCTAAGCAAAGGGCAGATCAGCACTCACATGAAAACCTTATAGCTTTTCCTCCATTTTCTCCACTGTGCCCCCAACCCATCTCATGTCATTCCTGTCGCTTTCCCCTTCTCCCACCAGCCAACCCCCCCCCACCCCGCTCCCTCTATCACACCCTAATCGTTGAGACTTACAGAAAAATCAATTTCCACTACCCAGTGGAAAGGCCCAATGTTTCACCACTGTGTCTGATTGATGATGCGCAGACGCCATCTCACACCCCACTGCTTTTTATAGCACCTCAGAGTTGGTCGCCATTCAGCGCATTTTTATGGCAAATAATAACAGGAGATGTAATAGCTATTCCCCCCGGTGAGTAAATCTGAGGAGGGAGACAAGAGGATGGCCCGCCCAGACAGCTGGAGGACAGTCCCACGTCAACAAGTTACTTAGGCTGAATGATTGGGTACATGGCTGTGAAGGGCTCGGGACAATTCAACAATCAGATGTTGAGGCTGCCTCTGAGATCACCAGCATCCAATCAGTTCTTCACCTGACAACAACAACATGCAGCATTAACATGGTGCATGATGCCTGGTGCCTGCATCCCCCTCCCAACAGAAGCTGCCTTCATTCTTGTTAATAGTTTCCATGTTTTAGCAGATTCTGTTATAAACTGTTTTCTTGTCTGTATACAACATCTATTGCACATCTGCCTGTCCTGGGTGAGGGATCCCTCCTCTGTTGCTCACCCTGACGTTTCTCCAACAAATGTTTCCCTGTTAAATGGTTTGCTTGGGAGTTTTTCCTCAGTTGATGTGAGGGTCTAAGGCAGGGGTGACAAACTCATTTTAGTTCAGGGGCCACAAACGGCGCAATCTGATCTCAGATGGGCTGGACCAGTAAAATAATAACATAATAAGAAATACAAGAACTCTAAATGTTTCCCTTTGTTTTACTGCAAAGAAGTACAAGTACATTAATAAGATGTTTACAACAACTTGAAGTTTCTTGAGAAAATTAAGTGCAGTAACAACAATATTATACCTCTTCTGCCTTCTAATTTTAATTTTCACATCACGCTGCAGGCCGGATTGGACCCACTGGCGGGCAATTTTGACCCACATGTCAAACGTGCGGTTTGACACCCCTGATCTAAGGGCAAAGGATGTTGTTATGATACTATGTAAAGCCATTTGAGACAAACTGTTTGTAAAAGTGGGTTGTACAAATGAAATTGCCTTGCCTGTTCCACAGTCAGTGGCCATGGTATCGGCTACCAGCCTCCACTCAGCCAGTCACATAACCGTAACTCAGTCCAGTACAGTAGAGCGTGCAGATATTTTCAAGAGGCTTGGGCCCCATATGACGACACATGGATGAGACACGTGTGTGAATATGGGCTGATTTTGTTGGTGCCTCTCAGAGAGTTGCCCTCCTGAGATTTTCACACATCCTCAGAAAATGGCGTGATAACAAAAGAGTGCACACGCAGTGAGAGAGTAAACAAAAGGAGACAGGTCAGGGGACGACCGCAGACACAAATACGCAAATCACAGATCAACAGCACTGCAGGAGGAGATCTGTAAATAATAAACCTGTCACAGATTTTCCCCCAGAGGAACCAGCAGTTGAAGCTATGAGGCAAAGAAGAGGAAAAGGAAGATGAGGCTGCAGTGGTTTCATGATGAGCAGAGCTGGAGTTCAGAGCTTTTTAAACCTTTATTTCAGCTGTAATGCTGTGATCAATGTCTTCGCCTGCTGAGGCAGAGTGAATTCACACACTGTCAGTTCAATTTTGCTGAATTTTTTGGTGAATATGTGCAATTGACCAGCCGCTCTGTCAGGGCAGACCTCCTGTCTCTCTATCTTTTTCTTCTTCTAGTGTTGTATGATATCATCCAGTCTGATCTTGCTATGCCCAACACAGAGTAACACAAGGGGAAACCAGAACCTCCAGGTTCTTTTTCAGCACTAAGAAAACTTCTTTCAAAATTGTTTTCTGTTTTTTGAAGTGTTTTTCTTCTGTAAGTGCTTTCAATTTCTTCATGAATAAATAAATAAAATACCTAAGGGGAAGTGCCGGAAATATGACGTGATCAACTTGAATGTAAACAGACATAGACTAAATCACAGTGAAGCTGTGAAGAGATGAAGAACAGTGACAGGTGAAAAGATCAGATCTGTGTCTGGTGATGAGGCGTCTCTAACCGTCCTCAGACATTAACACAGCATCGTCCCATCATCACCTTCTCCTCATGGCTGTGATGGTTTAATGGCAGCTGACTGGAGCAGCCAGAGCTTCCAGCTGTTTATGTGTTACTCACAACAACTCACAACACTGGGATCACAGTTGTCGCCAGAGACACGAGGGGTAGGTGGAGGGATATGAATGAGAAATGTGTGAGCCTGGGCCTTAGTCTTAAATCTGGAGGAGATAGGAGCTGCAGAGCTCAACACCACAGTCTGACAATAAAGCATCGTTTTCAATGAAACGCATTAAAGGAGAGAAAAAAGATTCTGGATTTTTTTTTTCTCCAAACCACCAAATGTCATTTTGAGTTGTGTTGAGCTACCAGCTCCGTGTCAGAGGTGTAATGTGTGGAAGGAGCTTTCTTGGCACAGATGAGGTCCATTAACAGCATCAGCGTAAAACAACAGTGTTGCTGAGCCTCACTGCTGCTGCTCGGGTGAAACCAGCAGAATAATACCTACAGTAGTCGGGAAGCGTCTCTCCAGGAGTGAGACCGTGACTCCTGTCCGTCTCTCTCTGCAGCTTCTCACTGACATCAAAATACTCCCGGATCTTCTGCAACGAGATGATGTGGGGGAAATTGAGCAGCAGTGATGTTTTTAAGGTCCTATTTTTTTGTCAAACTTAAATGTTTATTTGAAAAAACTGTGAGACATTTGCAAGGTCTTATCTTTAGTCTCAGTTTGAACTGCCGCTTGTGTGGCTGCGTCTCTGCTCCATGATTCTGTTCGCTGTACCTGAAAATTAAGAAAAATAAGACGATTGTAGCCCTCATGCGCATGCACACAAGAACATTGTAATTAAAGTCAATAATCAGTGTGAATGTGTGTATGAAATGTTGGCACGGAGCTTTCTGATTTGATCCAACTCTCCTGCTGATTTTCTTTTTACTTTTTCAACTGTGTGAAAATACGAAGTGCCATCTGTTTCCCGTCTCTATCTGCCATCCAATAAAGCTGAAACACAATAGATAAATGTCAAATAGAATAACGTCAGGTGCTGCGACTACTGCTACTGCTGCTGCAGCAGCTGTGCCTACAGTAAAGCACTAAGACAAACCAACGTTTTAACAATCTTTATTTATCCAGGGAGGGATTTTGCTGAGCGTGCAGCGCAGTTATAAACTCCCCATGCATTCACACCTGGGAGCTGCCACACACAAGTGCTGAGCAGCGCCCGCACTGTGCTGCAATCCGCCAAACAGCTCCGCTGAAGCAAATACAATGCTAAGGTCACTTTTGGTCAGACAGTCCAATAACTGCATCAAGGTTGGAATAATATTATCAAGCTCGCAGCGCTGTCCTTTGACTGCCAGGCAACAACAAAGCCTCTGTCTGTGCCTCTGTTACCACACCGTTGAACACATGGATGACTCAACAGGCCTGGCTCACAGCTAATGGAGACCTTTACCTCCCCCTGACCTGAATCACATCACCAGGGGTTCGCATGCTGGTGGGAGGAGGAGAAAGTGGTTTCCATCACCAAAAAGCCACCTGAAAAACAAAACAAAGAATCAAAGCTGAGGTGTTTCACCTGTTTGCTCTTCCTCCAGGATTTACCTTCCAAGGCGTCACCGTGACCTGTCTGATGCACCAGCTGCTGTACCCGTGTTCCTACATCCCCACATCAGAGCAGTGGAGCAGGCGAGTAAAATGTCACCAGAGCCGCAGGGAATAAGAGCAACAACTGGAAAAACACACCAAGAATATTCAGACAGCCTCTTTCACAGTACAACAATGCCCCAGTTATTTCTTTAAGTGCAGTCTGTGGAGGCAGTGATAAACTAGAATCACCTTTTTGTGCCTTTTCCCTCTGCAAACAGAGGAACGTCATTATGTCACAGTGAAGCTGACACTGACTCTGATATTTCACCACAAACATGTTATCAGCGGACAAATCTGAAGAAATTCTCTCAACAAAACCTGAAGAATTAACTTGATGCTTTTGGTGAGAAATGCTGAATATAAAAACATTTATTTAACTCCACAGGTTACCTTCAAATCTTTTATGTTGTGTGAAGTTGTAAAATAGCTTGGAATCACCACCATCACCTCAGCGACATGGAGTTTTACCATGATTCAAATCTTGAAGATAGATAATGTTAAACAAGAAATTACAGATTACCAGGTGTTTTTGTGTCATATCGGCCAAGAGACGCTATATGAAAGGCAGAGAGCCTCCATCCTCGCAGTAACAAATCATTAACCATCACAATTACTGTGAAGCTGTTTTACACAGGTGCAACTCCTCCATACATTAGTTCCTCTTTAAGGCTTCACTGAAAGCCATATTTTGTATGTTTTCTGGTTCAGAGTTGGACTCGACACAGTTGAGTCCCCCCTCTCTGTCCCACCTCGGCTCCACCTCAGCTTTTTAATATTCCATGCTGTAAACTGTGTGGGTGTTTGAGCACCACCAAGTTAGTGTTTTGCTTTTCACTATCAACATGTGAGAGAACGTTTGTAATCAATTTTGATTTCTATAAATCCAACAAAAGGATCAAAACTGACTAATTTTACCTCTATATTATTGCCAGCTAATCTGACACTAGTGCTATCTGTAACGGTGTGTGTTGTTGCTGTTCTCCTCAGTGTGTTGGTGAAACCATCTCTATGAGAATGAATGAGAACAGTGGAGCTCGAGGTCGCACATTGCTGATAAAGCTCCATGAAGCCGAGGGGAGTCTGGTTCACAGCAAGCTGGCTCTTTTCACAGCATAGAACTGCTTTCAAACCATCATAAATTATATTGTTATGTAGGCAATAGATGCTTTTAACTACTGAACATATACACTTCTGGCTCACTATCCAGTCCTATTAAACTCTGGTCTCCATGGTGGCCCTGAGAGGTGGCACTGCTAGTTAAAAAAACTCATGCAGTAATACAAGAATACACTGAAAAATCAAAAGAGATGTTCATCAAGTTGACAACACATTCGTGATAAAACATGAAGGTGTAACCCAAACCACATCGCCCCCGTTCTCGATTGCAAACAAATAAAAAGTGAAAAAGCAGGTGTTGTTATTGAATGCTTTAAACTTCAAAGTCCCCAATGGAGATTGAAGTCCTCAAATGTTATTGTGTCATCAGTTTTTTGCAGCTCATATTTTGAAATATATTGAAGAAGATGTTTTTTATTTATTTGCAGGACATTTTTCTATTTGCAAATTAGTTGTTTTCTTTAAGTTGTAGTGCAGCTCTGTACTCACCCGTCAGCTTAATGTCTGGTCCCCGGGTCTTCATGTTTTGGTACAAACCACCACAGAGCAGCAGAGTCGGTCAATACAAACATGAGCAGACTGTGCGCCATTTGCCGATGTCGCTCGGTATTAAACTTGCCATTTTTCAAAACGGTTAACTACAGTACTTCACTGTGCCATTTGGAGCAAACCAGATGCAGTTCGAACTGGCCCAGTTCTTCCTCATGTCCTTCGCTGACCTGTTTCTGGTTGGTTAGAGAAAAACATGGTGTGAAATAAACAGTTGTTTTTGTAGATACTCTCTTTGTGGTGGAGATTGAAGTCACCACATTACTTCAATTATTTCATCTGATGCTGGTTTTTTAACAACCAGATGGCCACATGAACACAACATCTCTGCACGTACGTCTCTGATGACTGCACTCGGGGGAACATTAATAGGCAGGGTAAACAAGGCTGAAACTGGCAGGAGAACATGTTTGAAGTGTCCTTAGGGAGCAGCTGATCTCGGGCAGGCTAAACTGCTGTCAAGTTCATCGATACTTGCTTTACAGCACAGTGCACAAAGACAGCCTGACTCCTGGCTGCAGGCTCCCGCTTTAAACAACTCCAGAGCCTGCTATCGAACTGGGCGGCCATCAATATCGCCTCTGTCTCTCTGCCCCTCTCGTCACAGCTGTTGGCCATGCCACAGAGAGAGAGCTGGTGGGGGGGGGGCTGTGTAGCAGGAGAGACAAAGTGTTTTCATAACCATAGGGAGGCAGAGGAGGGTGTTGTTTCCTGGTGAATCCACATCCAGTCTGCTCTTAGAACTTCACTTCCTGCTGGAGTCTTCCTCTCCTACTGAACTTAACTTGTGTAAGTTTCTCCTCCAGCTCCACACACTGTTGCAGCAATAATACATTTTCATGACACCTAATTAGGCCTGGTGTGCCGCCGTCAAGCTGAAGCAAAGACCTGCGCTCTGTCCCACATCACCTGTGATCCCTGAAGAGAAAATGAATTGTGTCCCTCATTTTTTTTTTTTGCCACAATCACTCTAAAATCCTTCCACTACTCTGAATTTTAAACTGTTGCTCTAAAAAAGAACTGCATATTTAGTAATTCACCATGTTACAAATGCGGAGCTCATTTCACCTCTACTGCAAACTATCACGAGGGAAATAAGAGAACTGGGGAGCTGTGTTACTGAACACCATCCCCGAGTAGGAACTGCTCAACATGAGATGAACATGGCTTGCAGTCAGGGGTGAGAGAGGAGTGGATGGTATAATACTCGATGTTCTGTGTTATTATCCAGTTAGCAGCTGGGAGCATGTGTATCCGCTAAGTCACACAGATTGCTTTTGTTGCTGGAACCAGTCGGCTGCTGCCTCTGGGCTGGAAGGGATTTGAATGAGTACAAATATCTCAGGGTCTTGTTCTCAATTGAGGGTAAAATGAAGCGTGAGATCGACAGGGGATCCAGTGCAGTGTCAGCAACAGTGCAGCAATTGTGCCAGAGTGATGTGCGGGCGTGGAGTCTGAAGGTGAAACTACGCTCCGACACTCAGCCACGGTCCTGAGCTTTGCGTCCTTGCATCACGTCTACAAAGGGATGAATTGAGTCCCCTCCACAGGGTGGGCGGGGTCTGTCCTCAGGGACGGCGTTAGGAGCTCAGACATCCAGCTGCTCTGTGTCAGTGGGTTTTCAGTCACATCAAACTGGTAGAGGATGCTCAGACAGGAAATTGGGAACACCTTGGGATCTGAAAGGAAGAGTTGGAAGATGATGCGGACCTAGATGGCCTGGATGGATGTGTGGTAGAAAATAAAGCCATGGACTATTTAGTGTGATAAGGCTTTTAGAAGACTAAAAGAAGACTTTTAGAAATGTCTTCACCTTTCTATTGGGGCTCTTTTTTAAAAACGTTTATTACAGTTGGAGCGACCTCACCAGTAAAGATCAAGGACAATAAAATGTCACTATGGATGTATGGTTAAAAGTTCAAGAAAATCAATCTGGTGGTCTCACAGTGTTCTTATCTTAAGTTATATCTGTAACATTTGAGTGTTGAGAAATAAGAGGTAATTAGAGTCTTTTAGGAGAAAATTTGAATCTTCTCCATCCTGAGAGCGTCCTTCAGCTTCGGCTTGTGTGACTACACTCCAGATATGGTGATGCAGGAGAGAGCACTTATGAAATCTCTAGGGGTCATGAGAAGCTAAAGAGGGTGCAAGGAAGTGGAATAACATCCAGGGGGGAGCTCTTGTGGAGGAATACAAGCTCAAGAATGGAGCGAACACTAACAGGCAGGAGAAACAGGTCTGGAGGCCCGGCGGGGGAGCGCAGACTTGTGGATGTGCTGTTCTATCCCATCATTTCTCATGCTTTGGCTCAAGGTGCTAGGCCTGGACGGCTTCATGTGACAACCGTAATGGCTGATGGAGCGGGGCCCGCCGTGTGCACAGCCTCCGCCACCGAGCCCTTCACCCTCCCTCATTTAGGGACATTGTCTCCCAATGAGTATCATTTGTCACCAGCGACTTGCTCCATGCAGACGCTCATGCTGTTTTTCTGTGGCCCAAGCCCATTTCCACAGTTGGTAAACAGCTAAATCCCTCTCCCAATCAATGCAGCCTATTTAACTTGAGCTATTGACTCACTGGGCCCGCCTCAACAGACCTGAGAGGCTGAAAAAAATACAAATTAGACAGGTGAGAGGGAACAACAGAAAACGGTGACGGAGACTATGAAAAGTCACATTTTCAATAATGAGCTTTTGGTGGCAGGGAGAAAGAAAGTGACAGGGTGGAGGTAAAGGAAGCAAAAGAGGGGAGAAAAAAAGAAAAGCAAAACAGAGGAGGAATCGATCGATATGAACAGATAATCACCAGGCCTCTGTCCCAATGTGTAAGGAGTGTGACATTGCAGAGGTGGGCACGGCAGGGAAGAGATCAATGGGCTGCTTTTTGTTGATCCGTAATCCTTAACTATCTATAAGTAATTAACCTTCAGAGGAGAATGCAGGGAAGAAATAAATGGAGAAATAAGAGCAGGAATACCAATGAGCTCTGGAAAATAGAAGCTACCTTGCATTGGCCAGATAACAGCAGAGGAAACCAAATTAGCAGTTCTGCAATTTGCTACATCTGATTTGTATTTATTTGTCTAGGATGCTTGCTGTAAACGACTCCCTCTCCCTCTGGTCTAAAATGAAAAGAAATATGATAAACAAACTTATTACTAAATCTGATCTCATGTGACAAGTAAATGTTCAAATTTCTTGTTTTGTTGTGTTATGGTTTTATCCTCCGGCTGCTGCTGAGTGCCTCCTCTCCCAGAGTGGTTCCTGACAGGACGTTGTTAGGAGTCAGAGTGCCCTCTGTGGGTGTTGGAGGAAAAACAAGGGGAGAGGTGCACCTGGCCGTTGAAAAGAAAACCTGCTTGATACCAAAAAGATATTCATATGTATTTGACTTTTATCCTTTTCTATTTATAACCACAGCAGGTGTGAAGAGACAAGCAGCCAAATACACAACCTCTACTGTCAGATGAACACAGCACAGTCACAGTGGTATCTGTACAGGGTTTATTGGCACACAAATGCCCATACAGTATGTTTATGATTATCTCAAATCAAAATTTCTGTCCCGTCTCATCTTACTTCAAAGAATGTTCAAGTTAGTAAAAGGCATACCATGTTATGGAAACGTGTCACATTAATTCATAACGATACAACAGACTTGTTTCTAAGTGGCATACAGTGTGTGTATTAAGAAACATCATAACTTATTATTACAATATGGCTGCTGTCAAAAGCTTGAAGCGAGTGATTACTGTACGGTGTTAAAAGCTTGAAAAAAGTCATCTGGAGCAATGACTGTGTTTTGACTTCATCTGTGATCATCAACCTGAGCTCAGGGCTTTTTTCTTATTAACTAAAAACATTTCACTGGAAAAATCGTACAATTCTACAACAGCAAAATAAGAACAAAGAGAAAAAAAAGTACTTTTTTCATTGAGGATCTGTTTGAGTTGAGTGCTGCTTCGAGGTTACTCCTGGCGGCTAAGAGTGGCTCCTCACCAAAACGGACACCTGAAGATAAGAGAATAAAGTCCTCATCAGAATCATTGTCATTTCAGATTAAACAGGTTTTAGGTGGATCCCTGCTCTTACTACATTCTGATACTGACCATCCGATGTAGCACTGGCACAGGTTTTCATGTGATGTGGCTTGCTTAATGAGGAGGTCAACTTGTACTGGCACATCCAGAGTCTCATCATGAGAAAAGTCTCGACCTGTTGGGAACAAATTCTCGTCACAAAAAAAGACCTTTCCCCAGAACATTCAGTTCTTCAGATTTAAAGCACGATTTGTACAGATGGTAACGTAAGATTCTTTAAACCACTAAAAGCAGATATATTAATTCTGACAAGGTGCTTGATATTTCCTGCAAAAACATCATGGAGAGAAAGAAAGTTATTGTACATAAGCTGCCTTTAAGTGCATAATATACGTATTTGTAGTTTGTGCCTGTTGAATGCTGCAGAACTCACCTGTGAGTTTGTCCCTCACTCTGTTGATAATCTGAATGGCTTTCTTGTTGAGTGCTTCGGGTTGCACCAAGCCATCTCCAACTAAGAAAACACAAACATGCTGACATCAATAACTGCTAACCACTGAGATAAAAGAATGCGGAGTGCTCTCTCTCATTCAAGAGGGGAGGAAATCAAAGTGGACTTGAGTGCTGTTGTACAATAGCACAGCAGCTGCTGCAATCATTTATTACAGCAAGAAAGCTCGGTATTGTTGTTGTGAAGCAACCAGAGAAAATCTGAAAGGCTGCAAGACAACACGTGAGCTATGGAAAGACAGACTGAGCCGGTAACTCACTGAAGGAGTGAATGGATTCAGGCACTGTGGTCCCTGGTTTCTTGTGCGTGCTCTCTCCTAGATCTATGCCCTCCAGAGCCTCTGCAACAGGACGACACACAGACGCAGGTTTAGACAGTCACAATACAAAGCCGAAAACAGAAAGCAGTCACACTGCTGCACCTCACAAACTCACCCACTGACTGTCCAGCTGTGTATGAGTCGGTCCTGGTGCGGGAACGCTTGTTTCCTTTGGTGTTTGCTGGAGCAAAATAGGTAAGGTGTGAGTTTCTTTTAAAATCCTTGAAAACGCAGATTCTTTAATTATTCAAACAAAATTTTACGATCTCCTGTATCATTATGAGATTCCTTTAAAAATAACAAAAAATAATGACCATCACTTATGAAAAAACAGGTCTATTTCTCTGTTGTGGATTAATCACCTGTGTTCACTTGAATTTAACCAACGACCTTTAAGTGTCTACAAATGTTCTTTAACCGTTAGGTCTGTTTCTTTCCTGAATATGAGCCACACAGATTTCCATTGTACTACTGAGACAAGATTTATTTTTTTCAGCCTAATGTGATTAAATTTCATGCTCCACGTTCTCCACCAACTAAAAATAAAAAATAAAAAAATTCAAACATTGGTGCTAACCTTGACAAAGCTGTAACTAATTTACAACCTCGACTTCTTACTGGACTGAACTCAGTCACATCCACTTCAGTGTAATTGTCATTCATGCTGCTGTGCTCTTTTCAGGCTGCAGCATTTAATTTGCCTGTTCTATGTTTTTTTTCTCCTTACTGTCCATGAGCCTCCAGTTGAGCAGTGGGTCGTAGACGAAGGCCTCCAGCACGGCCATGACACTGTCCCGGTGCTCCCTCAGCACCTCCATCACTGTGTGGCAGGTGATGCGGTAGTTACCGTCCAAGCCCGTCACCTAGCAACCAATCAGACCCAAACGTTAATATTGGAAACAAAAGCTTCCACAGCATCAGAAGAAGTGAAATCAGAGGTAGTTTCTATCTTGTGTTCATCAATCAATCTGGTCGGTGAGAGCAGAATCCAAACTTAGAGGTTTGCTTGAGGAGCTCCTGCATAAAATACCGAGTTATATTTCTTTTAATGCTTTTATGTTTAATTCCTTTTATTCTTTGGTTATTAAATACATGCCAAAATGACTCATAACCTCTGATAAAGCACTGCACACTTGGGAAATACTAATTATTATTTTGACTGAAATAAAGAAGACACAGAAGAGGCAGCTTAGAAACAGTTCCAATTTAAGTCCAGGAGTAAAGTTTTTGTAGCATCAGTGTAGGGGACTTTGCAATACTCGGATAAAAATAGGAGCTTCATAACAAGATTTCCCCACCACAGACTTTTGGACTCTCCAAGCTGAGCTGCTTAGAAACTAGCCAACACAACACTTTGTTCAGAGGTTACTGCACAATAGGATTGAGCAGAGGTGTCTACCTCCATGGCGTTGGTCAACATCCTTGTCAGTCGGAACGGGATCTTCTCGGGGAACTTCTCTCTGGTCATGGCCACCTGTCAAGGGTCAGAATGACACTGAGTCTCAGTTGAATCATAAAGAAAAATCTGTGACAATGCATCGTCTGAAAATCTCCTCTCACCTCAAAACAGTCGCCAAAGTCAATATGGAGGATCTTCCCGCTTAACCGATCCAACATCAGGTTAGACGGATGCCTGACGAAATAATGGAAACAACATCTTTGTTACTATTTCATGTTCATTTTCATTATTTTGAAATAATGTTTCAGACATTTGGCCAAGGAGCTTACCTGTCACCCAGTCCAAGGATGTATCCCACCATTGACATCACAGCCAGGGAGCGGGTGTAATTGGTCCTCCTGTCAAACCACACCTGGAGGAGGAACAACAACATCTGAATTACAGGAGCTTTCTTGGTTCACCACATCAGAGCAGAGTGGTGTGGAAAACAGCAAAGAAAATCTCTCGCAGGCTACGTGTAACATCTCTCTGGACACTTGAACATGTAGAACATCATGTACATGAGGTGCTAATGTCCCTAAAAATGGATTCAATTTGAAGGTGTGTTTGTGAAGTGCTGCTGAGTGGTTTAAAGTAGGACACAGACACAGAAACCTGATTCTTTGGGGATTACAACTGTTTTATTTCACTACCGCTACATTTCCCTCAGTAATCAGAGATGGGAAACTGGACTAAGAGTTTTCTCCTCTCTCTATTTCCTCTACTGTAATGAAAACTTTTCCAAAATGGCTGCCAGATCACCACGGAGCCACCCACTTGAGAAATGTTCATTTACACATCTGTATGTTATCTTCTGTATAACTGAGCACTCTTGACATTTTCCCACAGAGCCACGGGAAGGTGCGGACCGACACTGAGAGAATGAAGTGCACTTGATCATCCCGCTCTGTCAACACAGCCAAGGCGCAGAGCATCTCACCTCGGAGGAGGGGCTCTTGAGCCACAAAAGCTTGGCCAGGTCGTCTCCGGCAGTGTTGTTGACAGCGTGTTCAAACACCTCGACCTTCTCCATCAGTGTCAGGTGGTCGTAGTCTGGGGCCATCTGAAACACAGGCAGATGCAAAGCTGTTTAAACTCATTCAACCACAGTTACCATTAATGAATTATGGATTTCACATGGAAAAGTTAACTGGAACTTTGACTCCATGGTGCACAGCATTTGGATTTGTGTTACAGCACCTGATATGACTGACAAACGCAGGGTTAAAGACTCCACCATGATGACTGATGGTGGGAAAATGTCATCATTTAACTTCACAGCAGAGTCTGATGTAATTTCAGTTACCAGGAGCGCTGCTGTGCAGTACGCATCCAGAGGCAAACATCATTGTTCACACACGTCTTGTTTACTTTGAATTCCTGCAACATTTTCCCTCTGATTAACTACAAATCACAGCTGCTGTGTGACATGCTTTGAAGGTTAATATATTATTTAATGAATGTAAGATCAATTGATGTTGATGGGCACTTCATACTGAATGTTTACCATAAACACTGATACCTGCCACAGTGAAAAACAGAAAACTGTGTGCGCATTCTACATGTTAATGTAACTACTATTAACAGTGTGAAATAATATTGAAAAATAAGCAGGTCTTAGGTTGTGGAAAATCAGAATCTGGTCCCATGACAATGAGGATGTTAACTGTGTGCCTCCCTGTGACTCTGTATTTGACAGCAGAGTTAAATGCAAACCTTAAGTAGAACTGAAAATATCCAGATTGATCATTTACCTTTAACTAACTGTAAAGTTTTGGATTGTGAATGAAATGGGTCGGCACACACTCTCTTAAAGACTACAATCTGTCACTGTCTAACTCTCCTGTCTTCCTCATCCTTTATCTAAAACTGATTGATGGCCTGACTGACTCACTGGATGGTCAACTTAATTTCTTTTCATTCTGGAGGCTTAAACTGAGTGTAACACATCATTAATAATTCAAACATCATTAGCAAATGGAAAAACATGTTTTCAAAGGAAAATTTGCACAGAGGGAAATTGGCAAGTGTTTATCCGCATAAGTTTGTTTTTAAGAAACCACAATTTATAAATATTGACAGAGGTGAGAGACATTTCCTGTCTGACAATCTTGCTCTGTTTGAGCAATCATATCACGTTGTCGTCGTCAACATCCTATTTGGGACCAATCAGTCTTGAACTTTGTGTCCTGCTCCTATGACCCTGATGTTTCTAACAGCCCTCTGCACATGTTTACCACAGCGATTGTCAGTGTCTCTATCTGCGCTGTGGGCTCTGCTCCTGCTCCTGCTCCTGCTCCTGCTTGTAATCCAAGGCACTTTCACTTTCTGTTGCGACATTTCAGTGAGGAAGATTATTTATGTACTGCGTGTGTTCTCTTTTGCCAAATTGGACATTTCTGAGGCAGGAAGACATGGTTAATTTGTGCCAATTAGGGACCAGTGAATGTGTTTCCATTAAAAACTGATTGGTATTCATCAATATAATCACTGAAAACAGATGCTTCCTCTGCTTTGATGACTCTATTCAGTGTTTAAAATCCATGTTTTAAAATGAAAATTACAAATATTTCATGAGTGAGACCAACTGTTGGCAATAAAGAACTAAACGACATGTGAGCACACACGCTCATTTACACATATCTGTATTGAATGAGATGGCATGATTAAAATCTGCCCTGGAAATGTGACTGCTTCTAAAATCATCAGGTTACCAAATAAGCTAACTGGCTGAAAGACAGAAAACACTCTAACAATGTAAACAGGCAATTTAATCCTGCAGGATAAACATGCTCGCATTGATTTGATTGATTCCAAGCATTTTAATCTCAGTGGTTCCTCACCCTCAACATGATGCGATGTTCAATGTTGAGCAGAATCTTCTTCTTCTCTCTGTAGTCTCTGATGAGGGCATGCAGGGTGTCACAGTGTGGCACCCAGCCAATCAGGCCAGAGTTAGTGGACAGGGGGATCACGGCGTAGCGCTGGATGCTGTTTAATGCAACACACAAACAAAACACCACACAAAAAAAGGTCTATTGTCAAAGTTTCAATAATTTCAAATTATTCCTCAGAGTCTGTGTGAGTGTGTGATGCTTATATCCCAGTGGGGACTTAAACCTGAATGCACACTAACCCACGGGGACTTGTGCTACCATCAGGACAAAAAGAGAGGTCCCCATGGGAAGAGAGACAGACTTGGTTTTGGGGTCAGTGTGAAGAGTAGGCAATTACTTGTAATGTGTAAGGTGAGGATAAGGCACTAGGGAATGCACTGAGTGTCCCCATGAGGATAGTGGAACAAATTTGTGTGTGTGTGTGTGGACATGACTGTGGGTCTACCTGAGGTTCTTGCGCAAGGACGCTGGGTCATTGGCCAGCAGTGTGTTGACTAAACCAAACAGCTGCATGACTCTCTCGTCCTGCCTCAGGTCCTCGTGGCCCTTCAACAGGAACATGAACTCGTGGCCGTTACTTCCTGTAGAGGGCGCCACAAACATAATGTTAGTTCAATAACTCTGACGACAACTGTACGTTTTCATGACTTTACTCGACTTTACTCGACTGACACCGCACTTCCTGACTCAGAACATACAAAACATTTGCGCATGCGCAGTGGGAAAAGTAGCACATAACACATAACACTGACCAACTGCTCATAAAGGGTTAAGGCGCTTTGAAAGAAACTTTATTATATGGTTGGATATGGAAGTGGCTTCCATTCTCTCGGCTCTGAATCATCTCCATTACCTTCGCCTGAAGCTATGTCTACTGAACCTGTACGCACAATAAATGATTTCATAAGAGCTGCATCATTCCTAAAGTAGAGAAGGCTCTGTTCCAATAATCCCTCACTTCATGGTCACACTATGAATTGGAGTGGCTCTCACAAAAGACAGATATGACGCTGTGGGAAAATAACTAATGAGATGAAGCTCACTTGTGATTTGGAACGAGCTATCGTTGCACACCAGACAAGCCACCTCACTGTCCATTTTTTAAAACTTGTCCATTTTTACTCCTTGGCTTTCAACCCCAAGTGAGACTCTGTTCTTGTTTTAGTGTTTTATGGTTTGTTTTTATATATTGTTGTATTGTTTCTAATTGCTTTTAAAAACAATGGAACAACCCTCTACTGTGTATTCCTGTTTTATTTATCTATGTTGTTTTGTCTACCATGTACTGCATTTTGTTTCCAGCTGAGGTTGTTTTTACTGCTATATAAATAAACTAAAGTTGAGTTGAGTTTTTTGTGAAGAGAAAAGCTTCATAAATTCCATAGGTAGAAATAAACAAGTAAGAAATTTCAGCCACTTGGTATTTCTTCATCAAGTCAATAGCACTTATTCCAACAATGTCAGACGGCGGCATGGGATCATGGGAGTTGTATTCACTATTACAGCCTTTGAAAATCAATAGGAATTTGACCTGTATAATGGTTACGGTCCTGGTAATGTATTACAATTTTACACATGTACTACTTTGTCACATATTTCACTTGACGTTGTTGCATTCTAATGAAATACCAAATACCACCATTTAACTCTACATGATGCACTTCCATGGCAAAAAATTCTGTTAATGAGTTATTGTGATCCATAGTGAATGACCAATACAAACATCGGATGGAAAAAAATAAGAAGGTTATTTTCTAATAATAATAATATAATTAGGTTGTCTTCTGGCTGCTGACTTCTTTCTTCTTCTCTACTTTACTTCTGCACTGTGAACGTATCTGGTGTTTACCCTGACAGAGTATCCTCTTTAGAGGGAAAATGACACATTTGACAGGCAACTCAAAGGACATGGTGTGTTGTGTTCCCATTGTAAAATAAGGGATTTCTCTCGATTTAAAAATGATTGCAATAATTTGAATCAATACAATTACAAATGACAAATAAACCAGAGGAGTGCTCATTTTTAGACATGATAGTGTCTTAAAGTTACATATTAGAACTAGAACCGTTTTACCTGGTGAATGTGACTGTATGATGTCATTTTCTCGATCTACTGACATACATTGAAGTGGACTGGAAAATATGCATCTATGCACCCGATGAGCTCTGTGACATCAAGTTTACAGAATGAAAGAGTGGAAAATGTAATGTAACACTGTAATTGTCACGTCAATAGAGTTAACTTGTACTCCCAGTGGAAAGAGTAAAGCAAGGTCTCTCCTAATGACAATACCAGTAAGCTATGTGTCGAGCGTCGCTAGGGGGACAGAGCGCCGACAGTAAATCTAAGTGGCCTGTAGCGGGTGACGGCTCTTAATCTGAAGTCTTGCCCCAGTGGCTGGCTGATTTATCAGCTATCATCTTTTACAGAGAATGTTGTGTAACACTTATGGGATTCTTCAGGACAAGGTATCACACTGTCCAGTGTAAAAAGTGTGAGGTAGAGTGAACCATTCGTGATTGAAAATCTGAGGATCTGGCCTCAAGACAAGGGGACCTTATAGTACCGAGACAAATCGATGTAAAAGACTTCTTTGGCTCAAAGCCACGGCCTCTTGTTTTTTTTTGCTATGGTTATGTTTCAGTTTGGTATAAAGTACATCACTGGTTTGATCTAGCCTTGGTTGGAAAAGAGCATTTTCACTCTATTATCAGAACTTTGCCATGGCTGATGCATTCACAATAAAGTGTGGCCTTGGAGCTGTTTGTTACACACATTTTATTAATATTGAATTTTCTCTAATGCAAATGACTACGAATAGTTGTTAATCTATTTTCCTAATATAGCAGTTTCAGAGCCAGGGCCAGTGCAATTTTCTCCTAATCTTACCCATGATGGTGAGCTTGCGTGGGCGCTGCTTGGAGGTGATGACCTGCAGAGAGGGGGCGATGGACTGAATGCGGATGATAGGCTGGTTGGGGTCATAAGTGCCTGGTACAGCCAGCTCCAGGTCCCGGCACATCAGCAGCTTTGGAGACACATATTGCAGCTCCAGGGAGGTCAGCTGCGTGAAAAGTTGATGAGGTGGGGAAGTGGCACAGGAAGAGACAATTAGTTTTTAGTTGTGCTGTGTAAAAAGAAAAAAGAAAAAAAAAGAACTCCTCTGACTAAACAGCTCCTGCCAACAGCACCTACAGCGATGTGAGGAGTGTAACAGACTCTGGCTCATATGCAATTTAAGGTCTAATATGAAAAGAATTGTTAAAACCCAGCCTTTAATAGATCTCTCTGGAACATCTCACTTTGTCTGTGTACATCAATAAGTTCCTTCTCTGCTTGTCTGCAATTAACAATCAGTAATTTTACCTGTGTAAAATTAGACTCTGATTATCTACAGGGCTTTTATGGTGAAATTAATTATAAAAGCTGTATGGTGACACCAGAGCCTCACCCTGCTCCGAAGCTGCATCCTGGAAAGGGTTTATTTCTATGTTAATGCCCAGTGGGGGTATATCTGCACTGCTCCCAGCATGTTGTTATGCTGCTGTGTATTTCATGGTGCTTACTGTAATGTCGCAGCAGGGAGCATCCCCGAGAGCAGGACTGTGCCACAATGTCAAACAGTATTGTCATCTACATTTGCCTTGTGAAGTGAATGCACCTGACAGAACTGTTTTTATTGTCACAGCGCTACAACCCAGTGATGGCTGTGAGAAATGGCATCTATCAGTCCGATTTCATCTGTACTGCAGAAGCTACAAAACCTGGTGTTTGGTAATGTTTAAGCTTTCAGCTTGGCCCAGCATCATCCATGATGCCGGGCCAAGCTGACTGGTGAATCTAAATGATTTACCTTAGATGGATTAATCCAAACTTACATATGCAACAAATTGGCTATATTAAAGGTTCATGCATATTACACCCGTTTTAGAGTCGCTGCACTGGCTCCCCGTACGTTTCAGGATTGATTTTAAGGTTCTTTTACTAGTTTTTAAATGTCTTAATGGCCTTGCGCCCTCTTATTTATCTGACCTGCTTTTACCATATCAACCCTCGCGGACCCTGAGGTCCTCCGGCACCGGTCTTTTATCCGTACCAAAACCCATGAGGCGGCTTTTAGCTACTATGGCCCCTCACCTATGGAACAGCCTGCCGGAGAGCCTCAGGACCACAGAGACCGTTAATATTTTTAAAGGAAGGTTAAAGACATACTTTTTTAGTCAGGCTTTTAAGTAGATTTTAAATTCTTCTTATCTTCTTATGTGGTTCTATCGTATTTTATATTTCTGCTTCTATCTTGTTTTCAAAAGATGTTATTTTGTGTGTAAAGCACTACATGTCTATGTATGAAAAGTGCTCTATAAATAAAGTTTGATTTGATGACTTGAGTTGATGTCTTCAGGCCTAGAGGAGAAGCCTCACTGAGATGGTTTTTGTTCCTTAGAAACTAAAAAAAAAAAATCTACTTATGTATCAAAACTTGAAAAACCACAGAAACATGTCAAATATGGGACCTTTCATTCTGTGGTTTGGTGAGTAAAAAGGTTTTAGCTACTGACAATACACTGAAGGGAGAAAACTGGTTTTAGGATTAGGAAAGATGTACCAGAGACAAAATTAGATGTCACATACAGTAATATCCCTGCTCTTCTGGATTTGGCCTTATGTTATTTAATTATCCCTCAAAGTGTGGTATTAAATGGGGAAATGCTGTCCCATGATGTTTCTCCATTCCTCTCTGCCTCCCATCACCTCCCATCACCCATCACCCTGTGTCTCATCACAACCTCCCATCTTTCAACACTATTTTTGGCGACCTCACCCAGACAGGGATGAATGAAAGAAGCGCCCTGTTTTTGTATCATTATCTTCCAATCACTGCTGAATCTCACTCCTTTTTTATACCACTTATCATGACGAGACAGTACTTCAGATTTACCTGTCATGGGATCAAAGAACAAGTCAGTACATGAAAGGCTAAATATATCTCAGCACGTCTGATGAAAGATTGGACTGGACATGGGCATGCAGAACTGGTGGGATGTCAGCTCCAATTTCTCCAGGAGGCATAAAAGATGTGCTGATTCTTTTAAACCACATTTCTCTGATTTACATGAGTCTACATCTTCTTGTTCTTTTGTTGAACATGCAGGCAGGCTAATACTTTTCTGTATTGGACATCGATATAGACGTCAATAAAATTAAAATCTGAAGGGGAGTTTATGAGAAAAATGACATTTTGTGAAGCAAAATTGTTCCCCTCACCTGTGGTAGCTGCTTAGAGATACGTCTGAACACATGGTAGTAGAGATCCCAGGCCTGGGTTAGGTCTTTAACATTTCCAGAGCGCATGTACTTCCTGCACCAGTCCTGAGCCTCCATCAAGTCCCTGCCATAAGCCTGTAGCACAAAGTGAAAAATTCAGTCATTCAGTCCATGCACAATGACTCATTTAATGAAATGTAGTTGGTTTGCCAAAGCAGGGGCTGTTACATTGGATGTTCCAAGGATTTCAGGTAAGTATTTTGTTTTGAATGGTGCACATCTGCAAATGCAGTCTGAATGGTAAAATCTGAGACTGCACGAAGAGCTACAGTTACTGGTAAGACCTGTAAAGGATTTTAAGACATTCACCCTTTCTTCAAACTTTTACAGTGTATTCACGAAGCTTTTTGACACTAGTCAACAAAAATGATTGCTGTCAAATTAAAAGCCAGTGATCTAATTCAGATACAAATAGAAAATTGACTGGATGTTTTTGTTTCCTCTCTTAGGAAGTAAATTGAGGAACTGATTTAGAAGCTAAGTGTCTCATTAGTATGTCTGTATTTGAGTTTCCACTGAATGTCAACAACAACAAATACATATAAAATACAGACTTTAGTTTTTGAAGGAACAACAAACAAGACAAAAATGTAAATGCAACCTATGGCTGAGATGACATGTACCTGGTTGAAAGAGGTCTCTTTGAGGGTCTGCGGCCCCCTCTCCATCATGGCATGTAGAGGCTCCAAAACAGCAAACATGCCCTTGACGTTGCGCTCACCAAAGTAAAGACGTGAAGCCTCTTCAAGGCCCTCGTGCCACATCTCATGCCATAAGATGGCCACTCGGATAAGCTCCTCACTCACCTGGATGAAGAAATATAAACATGAAAAGGTCAGGCTGCTCTTTCCTTTTACCCTCTCAAAACTCAGATATAAACCTGGTTGTGATCTGGCATGTAAGTCTGTCAATAGATCCACCAGAGATACTTAGACATATACAGTAAACAGTAGTGGCAGAAAAAGAAAGTTATAAACAATTCCAAACTGCACATTTTAATGCAGCGATTTCAATTTCCTTTTTGTGTGAGAACAAAGGCTAAACTCGAGTGTAAAGATGCCTAGGAAAAAAACAGCCATGTCCAAGTTTATTTTATTCAGTAATGTTATGATGTTATGATATGATTTAGTCTCCGTACCATCATGGCCTGCTGGACCAAAGTGTTGCAGTGTTCACACATGTTCTTCAGGATCTTGTTAGCAGCATTGTGGCGGGCTGTAGTGGTGGACTTGGAGGCCACAGTCAGGGGGTAGATCAAAGCCTTGAGGTGAACAGACAAAAGAATTCAGCCATTCATCACCGTTCACTGATGGTTCTACTTAGTAACAACAAAAACGTGCTCTTGGCTCTGTTTTATATTGTGAACTAACATAAGCAGTTGTGTGCGCAGAATTACCTGGGGATGATATCGTCCAATATCTGTCAGCAGCTGGTGGATGAGGCGGCCAACCAGAGCTCGGGGGGTGTCGATTCGAGCTATGAGCTGAGGGATGACCTGGAAAAGCGGAGGAAAGATGGAATAAAGATGAGATAGAAAATATATCATACAATAATGGATAATGGGAAAAAATGATTACACTTCTTAACCCGAATTCAGTTGAGTTTGTGTGTATGCTCAATATGTTACCTGCAGCCATGTGTCAATTTGAATGGTCTTGATGCCCTCCACCAGCGCTTCATTCACCTCAGGCCAATGACCGTAGTCAAACCAAAGAGTCAGAACCCTGAACAGTTAAGAATAAAAACATGACATACAAACTCAAAAACTTTTCTTGCCTGCTAATAAACAACAACAATAAAGTGCACTTGACAGTCGACCACTAGAGGTCATCCTATCCCAACACACCACATCTGCAGCGTGTCCATGAATGTGCGTGTTTTTCATTTGCTCCTTCAGTCATTTAACTCACCTGAGTGTGTCCTGCAGGTTATTGCCTCTGGAAAGAGAAATGGAGCGGAAGAAGCCCTGAACAGCAGGAACTGTATACAAGAGCAACGTCTTTGAGAGGTCCTGTGGAGAAACACAACAGATGGGTTTTCATGCATGAGAAAATGAGAAAAGACACATTAGAGAACAAGCTAAGAAACGATTGTTTCACTATCACTGTGACTGGTGTGTTGTTCTCCATATCTTTTAAATTATGCTTTACATTAAACATTTGCACATTAGAATCTGAGTTTGTGTGTACAGCTCACACACCAGCTGAGTAGGTGAGGTTTGTGGCTTGAGAGGGCTGAAACAATGCAGACAGTGTGTTATTATGCACAGGTGTCCAAACAAAATATTTCTACCTCTGTTGGAATGGGAGTGTTTGGAAAAGAGAAGAGTGAATGATGCTTGTGGATGAATGCGGTGAGGTATTAATTCTCTGGAACTCCTCACCTCATTGACTTTCTTCTGGCCTGGTGAGGGCACAGGACTGTGGTCAGTGCTGTCCACCTCACTGTCACTGTTGCTGGCTTCACTGTTGGCGCTGGCGCCGCTGGCGTGTCTCAGCTTCTTCTTCTCATCGCGTCCTTGGTTCTGGTGTTTGTAGTGCAGCACCGCCTCAAAATTCATCACCGCCCAGGCATGCCAGGCCTGTCGAGAGAGGGCACAGACTGGGTGAAGCTGGATTTCAAAGAGGTGGTAACTGGAAATGACTTCCACGTTTGTTCATGATGTAATTTTCCAGTTTACTAAGGGACAGATATCTCCCAGGGGGCTGCAATTTTTTTTCTGATCCAAACATATGAGTCTGATGTTTGCTGTGTTACGCAACCAGCTATTTGAGGCTAAAACTGAATAGAGCTGCCGAGGATGTGTGGGCATACAGCACAGGCATCCTTGCAGCCTGCAGCACAGCCAGGGAAAAACAGAGAGGCTCTTAGCTCTTCTATCGCATCATATCTTTGATGTATCAGTAGAGCCACAACAAGTATAATAATCTAATGCGCAACATAAATGAGCCGTGCACTGGCCAGAAAAAGAAACTAAACAAATAACCATTTTATTGTGTGTTTGTTCAAATGGCAATAAAACAGGGTCTAAAGTTTTCCAGGTGACACATCAGTGTCAGGGAAAGCTCCTGCTGACACAGCTGGGTTTTTACTGTGTCCACAGAAAAGTCAGAAGTGAGAGGTTAGGGTCGAGAGGGTCGAACTGACCTTGTACCAGTTGCGGTCATGCTCAGTGGAATGGCTGTAATACTGCAACACCTTGGGGATGGTGCTCTCGTTGATCCCCTGCAAACTGAGCTGCCACTCCCCAAGCTTCAGGAAACATCTACACGGAGGAGAGAGAGAGAAACAAGACAGACAAAAGAGGGCATGAAATTTGGGAATGATTAACTTTTTGAACTGCAGACACACAGCTCACAAATGCTAAGTGTTAATGGGCCTGACCAGTGCAAAAGGGGCTACAGTTCTGCTTTAACCCTCAAACTGGAAATATAAAAGAAAATTACAACTTCACAACATTCAACACAAAAAAACCATCTGGACTTTATCAACACCATAAAAAGTTACCAAGGTCAGAGGCCAATGCTGTTAAAGAAGCTGTGCAGTGATAACTTATCCAATAAATACATGACTACATTAGCAACGAGGAAACAGTTGCACTGCTGGGACGAGGTGCATGAGTCCTGCTTATGTTGTCATTGCTTATAAAGACTTGGTCGTGACATTAAGTACACCCAAGGGCAGTTTGTTAAAAAGGAGTGAGATAATAATACTAGACTTTAAAATCGTTCCAGCTTTTATCTCAAGCATCATGACTGAAGGCAACAGAGTGTCCTTCTGCTGAAAGGTTCTGGGATCACATCCGGAGATTTTCAATAATTCAAACTTTTTAGGCCGGACAGGGATCTCTGTGGCATCCCAGAGGGGACGAAGATCCATCCATCACCCTCAGAGAAACACATGCTTAGAGGCAAGTAGTCTAACTAGCTGTTTGTCAAGTCCAGGACGTATAATTCACATTCGTAACGCCACTAAAAAGGAGAAACTGGCAAAGAGCAGCATTGTCGACCCATCCATCAGATGAATATTGTTTGCAGAGAGCCTCCAACAAATTGTCTTTCAGGATTATGTAATTTGTACTGAATGCTTTTCCATCTGAGAGCACACTTTGGGTTCTGTGTGTCTGAAGCCAAACTGTTTCCGTAAGCGGTTCACAGGTTGAGCCTTTGGGTAGGAGTGGGAGGAGGGGCAGTTCTGATGACATTGGAACAACCCTGTTAGACTTGCACTGTTAGACTTGCACAGCAGAATCGCTGGTCGTAAGTAAAGTAGCGGTGAATTTAGAGTGGGCTCTTTGGAGAGAGTGGAGGCGTCCATGTGATGGTGTGGAAGTGTGTCGCTGGCTGAGAAGACCAGGTGTGCTCCATACCACACAGCCAACCTGTATTCACGAAAGTGTGTCAGCACGTCTGGAGAGAACCCGTCCTGACTGACATTATACAGGTGTTTTCCCCAACATGCATTCTTCAGATGGCCAGAGTCACCCACCGTCTGGAAGATGCACAAATGTAAAAATCCTTCTGTCTGCTGTCACGCTTGTCTGTTGTCATATTTGATTTATGAGATGGGGAGGGTGCACTTGACTGGTGTATGTTTGCGCACATGCTCAGATGAGACAACTGTATGATTTACTGTGTGTAAGATTATACCTGTCTGCTCCCATTGCAGAGCTCTGCATTCAAATTTAAAGTTAAAGTAAAGCCGGCCATTCTCCCTCCTGCCCTGGTAAGCTGCTGACGTTCACTCTCAAAGGAGGGCGCTTTAGGTATCTCCCGCGAATGTGTTGATGAGCTCACAAGAGCTAGCAAACAACAATTTTGAGAAGTTGACATCATTTTTTGGAATGCTAAATTTATTTTCCTTTTAATTTCTTATTCATTATTATGTGAATTATTTAAACAGACTTCATGCTGCAACTGTTCCCATAGTGAGGTGAGGCAATGATATGTGGAAAGGTGCTTGGTGAAGGACACCAGAGCACCCGCAGAAGATCACAGCACCCACTGGAAAAGAGCAGGAAAAGAGGTCCTGTGGTCGTGGTGACATGTTTGGATTGTGATGAAGTGCATTCAGGTCTTCAGGCCTCTTCCTTTTTCTCAGAACTTGTGTCATGGTGATATGTCAATTTCTTTAATACACTTTTAAGTTCTGTTTTGGCTTTGTCATTGTCACCTACTAAGCGTAGACTGATGAGTGGAAACAATGAATTGAAATGATTTTAGCATGAGGCTGCAACATAACAAAATGTGAAAAAAGTCAAGGTACAGAGCTAATACTCTGAAAGCCCTGTAAGTAGCTGTGTGGTACGAAATGCCAGGAGGGATTATTTTATTGAGAAGTCTGAGGTGAGAAACTCAGACAATCTGGCCAGCTCTGAAAAAGACCAGAGGAAGCCAATCGACTAGTGGAAGGTGCTATGCCAGACTGGGTCCTGCTCATGGAAAAGAAGCAGAATGCACTGTACATGACCCCGTGTGTTGACAACATGAGGGCACAAAATACATGAGGCTACTTTTTCCTAGCTTCAGCATGTTGCTTTGGGTTTTCTCCATTGTGCTTAAGAGGGTGTTAAAAAGCCCAGGCACATCACAACACACTGGCTTCACATTTAGTGAATTTGACCAACTGTGGATTCACTCTAAGTCAGGAGCCTCGGCTTGTTAAAAACGATATCCGTGACTGTGTGCATTAAGGCAGTGATTCACAAACTCCTTCGCATCAGGGACCAGTGAAGCGATGCGAATTAAGCCATGGATCCCAGTCTGATAAGATATTTTGCTTTAGATTCTCAATTACAGGAAATCTTTAAAACTAATGACCACAACAGTCATCATTCATTGTGGTATTTATGGATGGAATTACAGTGAAAATAAATAATTCTCCTTTTTCCTGGGCCCCCCCCTCTAGTGCATTATTTTGATAACCCACAACGATACTGATTGATTATCTTCACATCACTTGCTGAGGGTTCATGCCCTGGCAAATATCAAGACTTCCTGGGGTATACCAATGAAAAAAACATTAAAGCATCAGTTTTATGGTCGTTAGGCATTTGATGAAAGTCAGAACATGTGTTTCACTGATGTGATCATCATTTTCTAACAGTAAAAATGTACTTGAATGTCTATTTTGCAAGCTATTTTTTTTTAGCAAATATCTTCTGGAATTATGTCTGCATTTGGGGCCTTCACTCAATAAAAGTGAAATGGTCTGTGGGAGTATGTAGACATTTGATATTCACCATAATCCAACCGTTATGTGAGGAACCACAGCAGGAGAAGCACAGGTGTTGGTAATGACAGTAACGATGGCTCCATTCTTTTTCATGACAGCACAACAGCGAGCCAGCGTGCACAGCATCCTGAATCTGAAGCAGCTACATGGAGCTTGTCCATCTTTCATTTTATGAATGATTTTTATATCCATGTCAAAATGTCTTCAGTGAAACAGGCTCATTAGATGCCGAGCTGCTGCTACTACTACTGTGTTTCCAGTGACGGGACAGACCTGGCCATCAGCTTGTGGACCTCCTGCTTGTGCTGCTGGTCCTCGGCCGCGATAGCATGCTGGGCCTGCTGCTGCATCCCCTGCACAAAGTGCTGCATGTGCTGAAAGGCATCGATCTGGAGAGACAGGGAACAGATCACTGTTTTTAGAAATGCTTCCTTTTTCATGACAATGGTATTTGGCAGGGTTTCTACAGTCTGCTTCACACATATCAGAAAAATTGTGGTGCACTCATCTGCTGCCTTTGTCTTACTCCTTCAACAGAGTCAAATGTTTGGTCTAAAGCAGCGACGCCCTACAACACTGGACATTCTTTTCTGTTCATATCAGTGTTGTTGAACTTGCATGGGAAAACTCCATCTGGCCGGGCCATTTCTGCTATCGTCTTTAAGTGTTTTTGTTACTTGATCTTATATCACCACTGTTTCATAGTCACATCTGATCTAAATAAAGTAAAGGTAATCTGTGCTACATGTAATGCTTGTATCACAGATTGGAGATATTAACCACAGCTGAAGAAATGAGGGGTGGATGTATTGTGAGCACGGCAGAAGATCCAGATAGCACATTTTTCTGATGTACGTTTTCTCCTTTTCATGATTAAGTTCACATGTTGAAATTACCTTGGAAATCAACTTCTTGTTTGAATTATCTGTTCATTTGAGTCGGATCCAGTTCATTAAACTACTACAAGTCTTCTAACCTGGGTACATGTCCCATTAGTGTTTTGTTTTCACTCAGTAACACTCCAGTCATGACAAGTATGATGAGTAACAGACAGAGCTGACATTCCATGCTGCTCCAAAGCACCGGACACATGATCAGATCGGTCCTTGAGTATGTGTGTGTGTGTGTGTGTGTGTGTCCGCTTACATTCACACTTACCTAAGCCCCCTAATGAGACCTGCATTCTGGAGCCACAAACATTATTCAACACCTGGTAATAAATGTGGGTGTGTTTATGTGTCTTTGGGGGTGTATATACTGCATGTGAAAGTTGTGTGTGTGGCTGAACCGTCCTTTCTGAACAAATATATTTTTTGGTAACTTGTTAAGTGATCCTTACATAATCCACTGTTGCCATAGATACACAAGCTGGATAAACAATCTAAATGTAACAGCTGAGTTGACTTAACTGACCGAGTCTAACTCAAACCTTACACAAGACACTGCCGGTTTTTTCAGCATGTGTTATATTTTAATTACCAAGAAACTGCAGCTGACCTGATGGGACTGATTAATTGAGCTTTATTAATCTGTCACTTGGGTGATAATATATCACATACCACTGAATGATTTCATTTCCTTTTTACAGATGTAGCTTGTTTATGTCTATGTTTCTTGGACTACAACGTTCATAAACCGTTTATGTCAGTAATGTTGCAGTAATAAAAGCTTGCACTTTCTTTGATGTTCTGTTTGTTGCCTCATGTTACACGTGCAAAACATGCACATTAAAGTGATAACCATCAGACGGTTTTACAAGCTCACATTTTGCCCTTTGCTATTCAGCCTGAACGAATGCTCCATGTGTAATGAGTCACAGAGAACAAAAAACACAGACTTACAAAGTGTATAAATAAAGAGAATAAAAGTCTACATCTGAAACAATCGGCACTTTGTTTGCCCTCACCTTGCGGCTGCTCTTCCACATGTACTTCATGTAAGCGTAGGTGACATGTGGGTGGGCTGTGGGTAGCGGGTGATCAAGTTGTTTGGAGGGGTCAACACCCAGAAGGAGCACCAGGGTCTTGTGGGCCAAGGCCTGAAGAGCAACAAAGGTGAAAGGTCAACCGAATGGTCAGAGGGTTTTACAGTTCAAGAGGAGTACAGAAGGTGAGGATGTCAGACATCCCCAAGACATGCAGCAGCTTGATTGCACATTGACCTTTATATTTCTTAAATAGAGAAAAGATGCATGAGCGGATGGAGAAAGAAAGAGAGGAGTGAAAAGCCCACTCCCATCACTCCACAAGGTAAACTCTTGGTCTTATTGGGGTCACTTTTTCCAGACCCCTGTAATCAAATTTCCTGCTGTTTTATGTGGGCCAATCACATCTCTCTTTTGCGTGACATCATTGTTGGTGAGTCTATCATCCTGTGTGTATGCTGTGTGTGATTAAATGCAACAAGAATATATAGATAGAAAAACTGGCCAACTGTCTGACATCCTTTGCAATCAATTAGAAAAACAGTGGGGTAAAAGAAGGATGGAAAACTGCAGTACTTTAATTGAGAAGATATGTGGATTCAGGTTTCTAAACAGTGTGATTGAGAGCGCTGTGTTACTTTCATCAGCGCCAACTTAAAACAGGTTGAAATTAAGTTTAATTTCATGGCTGGAGTTCATGGTTGCACTTAAGTGCGTCAGAGCTCCACTTCCCTTTTCCCTTTGACGAGCCTTATTCAATCAACTCTGATTTATTCCTCCTGGATGTTATGGGATTACAATTAATTACAGTGATCAGAGTCAGACATGAGGATACTAAGAGGCTTTGGAAAAATGTCACATTATACTGCATTGTAATCTGTTTAAACAGTTTGTTATATTGAAGTAGTAGATTAAAAGAGGCAGGAATTTCATTCAACATTCAATGTCATTATCAAGACACATGAAAGGAGACAATCAATGATAAAATGAAGATAGAATAAGATAGATAAGAATATAAGCAAAAAAATGTACAAAATATATGCTGTACTGTGCAAAGGTTTTAGGCAGGTGTGGGAAAAAAACAGAGTGCTTTCAAAGATGGACGTGTTAATTTTTTTCAATTTTTTCAATTAACAAAATGCAGTGAATAAAGAGACAAGAATATTTGGTGCGACAACCCATTTCCTTCAAAACAGCATACATTCTTCTAGATAGGTACACAGTTTTTGAAGGACCTGGGCCGGGGTTAATTCCAAATATCTTGGAGCTCCTCAGATCCTTCTGTCTCTACATGTAATCCCAGACAGACTGGATAATGTTGAGCTCAGGGCTCCTCCTGCCTACAACTTTTGCACATCACTGTATATGCTGTGAATATCATGGAGTTGTAAACTCCTTCAGTTCTCATGGAAAAAAAACACTGAGGGAGCACAAGAAAAGAAGAGTATAAAAAGTTCTCCTTCTCTAAAAGATGATACAATTACTTAATTAACATTTTATTGCATTAATATATTAACTAATGTATAATTTGAGCATACATAATGATAACTAATTTGATAAATGTAGTAAACATTAATTAACTGCTTACTAATAGGCTACATTAATTAATGTGTGTCCTAATGCTAAGTAATACATAATAATGATTGTTAATACATTTTTAAACAGTTAATTAATAATGTACTAACTAGCGTTAATTAAGGGAACCTTATTGTAAAGCGTTACCCAGCTTATTGGTTGAGTGGTTGACAATGTATACTTCTATGAAATTACTGTGCTCTGATGACATGGGTGTATACACGACCAAATATTTGGGTTAGAAAAGGATTAACCCAGGGGACTTGTTCGGGTTTTTAAAAACCGGAATATGAGCATATTCGGGTTTTTCAAAAGGGTTATTCATATAGGGTGTTTACATGGCCACGTGCAACGGGGTTATTGCTAATATTCCGGTTATGAAAGGGTTATTGACTGCATATAAACGCAGTCAATGGCACATTTTTTATGTTTAGCCCATTCAAGCTCAGTCAGTGTCATAGATGAATCTACATTTGACACAGCACATCACCCAGGTCATTGCATCTTTGGCCTTGAATGAAGGTACTGACCAGACGTCCACTTTTGCCACAGAGGCTGGCGTACTTCAGCCAAGTTCTCATGTCCTCGTGGGGGCTGATGACCAGTGATCGAACCATCAGGATCCTCTGCCAGTCCTCCACAATACGCTGACAACCCTGAAGAGGGGATAGCACAAAAATAGCAAAGGACAGACAGGTTAAACAGCAAAACTCTTTTGTTAGTCGCTTCAAAGGGAGGCGCCTATTAAACTCAAGTGAAAGAACATACGTTAGAGAGGTCAAGTTGAAACCCTTGGGGCCACTATTACTACCAGTGTTCCCTGTCTTTAACGTGCCCACACGTGAGTACAGGTCCACGTGCCAGAAAAAAAACAAAAAAAAAACAAAGGCAGACAGACATTTGATGCATCTGTAAAGAACATTAGCTGACGATCTCCATCAGATATTCTCTTAACCTGACCTCATGATCGTGATGTAACACAGAGCCCCTGAGCACAAACACAACATTGAAGTAAAACAAAGTGCTGTAAGCTCTGTATGGTTTAAATATAAGACACAAGGAGGGGGGGGCAATGATGATTTTTTGAGAAAGGACAATGATGTGAGTTGATTGTAATCACACTGCTACATCGATGGATCTAATTATAATGAATGAAAACTAGTTCAGTCAGCATAAAACAATCCATAGCTTCAAAAATAATTCAACCCACCTTTGTGTCTGACATCAGGATTGAGGTGTTTTTCTACCGCCTGTAACATTTCCATAGATAAAGTACACTGGGCCAAGCTGCTGAAAGCTGAGGCTGGAATTAAATAACACAATTCCTGAAGAGGCTTAACATGATGGGATAAGGGGACGAGTGCAGGTCGAATCTGGCAAAAGCCAAGCTGATAATCACAGTGACTAAGACAGTTTAGTCTGGGTTCAACAACATGAAATTACAGAAATCTTTGTACTGTGACGTTACAGGGAGCCAAATCGTCCAGTTCATCCAGCTTGATTGAAAGGAACAACCATGTTTCACTGGGGGTATCGGGGTCGACAGGTGGTCTGGGACATGCACCATGCAAGAGCTTTGTCCTTGGATTTAATCCAGCTGGATCATTCTTCCTTGTCTTTCCTCTTTCCTTCTGCCCTCATTTGCTTTGGTCATTTCACAACCTTCCGGTCAAGGGTTTTAGGGCACCCACATTTTTCCAGTTTTTATGAAATGATACTAGACTAGTCCAAGTCAAGATAATAAACATAAATGGGACAAATGTAAACAAAAAGCGGCAAACAAAAAAAAAAGTCTGGTCACCAAAAACTGAAAGCAATGTTGAGTGTAATTTAAATCAGGCCTTTTGCAAAGATCAACAAACTGATTTATTTACTGCTTTTCTGCATCAGTGGAAAACTGAGTTAAAAGAAGGTGCCCAACTTTTGTTACTTTGATTTATGAAGTGTCTCTCATACAAAGCTTAGAATGTCTAAAATTTCTCCAGTCGCTCCAGCCTTTAATTTCAGCCCTGCGATATTAAAAATGAAATGTCACCGACAACTGGAAACATTTAAGCACTAACTGGTACATTATCCAAAATATTTTACAAAACATATTTAAAGAGTTCTGAATGTCACCAGCATATTTACGCCTCATTTTAAAATAAGGAGGAGGGACTGAAGGTTGTATATAATATAGCACAATTACCAGCAGGTTTGAACATACAGACCGTAAATTTAAAGGCAAATTTGACTGTTCTCTTGTCTCAGTGGCTGGAAAGTGGGATAAACAATGTGCACCCCCCCACTGGACCCCGCAAATGATGGGGTACAGACTGTACCTTTGATGAGGGAGACTGTTTGAGGAACAAAGACAAAGAAAAGGACAGTGGCTCCCTGACAGATGTGTGAGGTCAGCCTCCAATAAATCACTAAAGAAAGGAACCTGTCAGGTGTTGCAGCCTCAGCTTCAGTGCAGCCATTATGGGCCCTGTGTGTTTGCTCACGAGGACCTTTCTTGATCCCAAATACCGCTCTAACCAACCTCCATCTTTTATGAAGGGAAAGAGTCAAGACGATCAAGAGTATCTTCATTTTACTGCGCTGGGATCTGGCTGCGTGTGCATAATGCTTTCCATCCAACGCTCAAGCTAATTTTAGAGAAACCTTGAAAATGTCACAAGGAAAGTGATTCGGCTCAAACAGCTTATTTTTGATGTGAACAACAGGTTCGGACCAGTACCACGTCTTTTGCAGCAAAACAAAACAATGTTGTCAAAACATAATAGTTCACCAGCAAATGGTTTGACTTTTGTCTAAGTCTATCATCATTTTGTGACTGCAAATGAATGCCAGCCGATTTACTGAAAATGCATCATTCACATTACTCCTGTCTGTCAAGAAAAAAAAGAAAAAGGAAAAAATTGGTCTCCTTGTTTGGGTTTAAGAAAAACAAATCTCACTCTCACATTATTGTTATTATGTTGTGCAGACAGAGACAAGTCTGTCTTTGTGTTGAATTATTTCCACCTTTGACGGTAGGAGTATCATCTTTTCCACTCAGCTCTGTATTCAACTGTCTTTTATACAAAAACTCTGGTTTAGAAAAAAGCTAATTGGAGCCCTTTGGGCCAGCACATGTAGTCTTCAGATAAATAAACTCTTGCTGGGCTGTTGGTGAAAACGGATGATGCTACAGTAGTTTTTCTCTTGTCCTCACTAGAGTTTTTTCTCAAATGTCTGTAACATGTGAGCAGGAGATGAAAAATGCCAACAGAGATTTAGAAGAAGTAGCCTTATACCGCATGTGCTGTGTTAAATTCAGTTCAAGAAAAGGTGCACAACAGATCAAAAGTTATTAGTTCATCTAAGACACCTAAATTCCACTCTTTGCACATACAAGACTACTGGCTTTCAAATAATCACATTTTGATTCAGCTGTAAAATGTCCAACATGGAACGGAGGAACTTGAACAGTATTATTTTAGATCACATGGCATTTGTCTCAAATTCCAAAGCTCTGGCAGGAGGCAAACCTTTCTCAACCACTTGTGGATTTGTGGCTCTTCCACACGTCTTCCTGTCTCATTTAGCAGCATGTACAACACTGTAATTCATTATTAATAATGATAATAATAGTAATTACAATCAGCCTAAGGGAAACAGAAGGAGTTTGGGTAGATGTACGTGCTGGGTTACACAAAGTATTCCTTCAAACTGGCAAAAGCAAGTCTGATCAAAAATTATGTTGGTGTTTGTCCATGATTGAAAAGGTCAGATCTCATGCTCAGAGGTCACCAATGACTGCATGTGGCAGCTCTCACTCATGGTGATTAACCGGAGGGAATGACCAAAACAATAAAGACACAGGAACAAGTGACCAGTGTGGTTGAAATCTGATTTCACTTTTGCAACATGCAACACTGTTTTTCCATCAGGTCTCAATTTGAGGGAAAAGGAAAATGCAATAACCAGTCCACACTGACTTCTTCTGCCTCTAGTGTTATCAATATATTATATACACACAACCTGCTGCATGACTACAAACATAAACAGCCACAATCTAAACTAAATAAACAAAATATTCTCTGCTTTGTGTTGCAGCTCAAGTAATCAATTCTTGTCTTTGTTAATGTAACAAAAATTCCAAATTTGTGACAGTGAAGGCCGGGTTTTGGCTGCAAGTGGAGCATATTTTGACATTTGCTCCAAGCAGATAAATAACATTAACCTGCGCACGATATGATTGTGTTTTCCAACTCTCTATTGAAATGATGTAAAGCAAACACACAAACTCAAAAGTTAGTGAAGCCACACTGAGACATTAGCATATGGCTGACTCTGTGTACGGTGGATGGCTTGTAATGTTTCCCATTAGTAACAGTAGCCTTTCCAACATCTGCTTGACATTGTATTTGCTGTTGCATGTGTGCGTGTCTGAGCGTGTGTGTTTCCATACATCATGCGCTGTGCTTACCTGAAGTCTCTCCCACCATGTTTCCCTGATGATGTCCCTCCTCTCTGGAACCAGCTTGTACTGGATCACCTCCTCCAGCTCCGACAGCATCTGGCATGATACCATGGCCTAGGAAACAAACACACACACATTCATTGTTATCCACACATATATTATTATATTAAAGTTTAAACAGTTCAGATGACGCAGTTTCCAACTCTTTGAAGTGTAAAAACATTGTTAAAGCTTATAAGTTAATCAGAACAACGCCTCGATGTATTCAACAACCCACTCGACCTTCTTTTCAGTTGTCTGTCAGAAAAGGTCGGTCATCTCCATTTGATAGCTTTGACATTTGAAACAACCTGCATAGTCTAGATGCCTGCTAAGGTGTGAGTGCTGCTACTTTATTTTCTGAACCAAAATCTACCCTGATTCAATGATTTTCCCGATCAAGACATCTGTTTTCAGGACTCTACATCTAATTTGAAATGTTTCTTGAATAAATCCATGTAAATAGATAATAAAAGGGAGCACAGAGCAACAGAAAAACTAAAGCTGTAAATATTTATGATTTTGACTTGTAGAGAGGGTAGAGTAGAGACTTCAATTTTCATAAATCATCACTTTCATAAAATTTTTGTTGCTGTGGCATAATCCTTTTGCTCATGAACACTATGAAAAATGAGATGGTTGACTGAAGCCAGGAGTTGAATCTTTTTTGGCGGTGACAAGGAAAAACTTACCCCGTATGCTCGACTGTAGCTCTCCCCAGCCATGGCCGTCAGCTCAGCATCCAGGAGGTCCCTGGCTTTGTCAATACACTGAAAACGAAAAAAAACAAACATATTTTCAAACAAAAAAATACAAAACTAAAAGATTTACAGATTACAGATCAGAATGAAATCTCCAGGCTTACAATCACATGTACTTAACTAATCTAACCACTGAAGATTTGACCTATACCCAACTGTTTTCTTATTGTGTTCATACATCCATTCAGTTGTTCATTAGCCTCCGAGTTCACTATAAATCCTCAAGGTTTGGCAACACTGGTTAAACCCATGACTTGACTTAGTTGGCTCCATAAACTCAAACTCATTAGTAAACCCAATAAACAGCAATGTCATCTCTTCAATAATTAAGGGGCCATGTGACCTTACAATGCACTATGACAAAATGTCAACGCAGTCCTTGCATTGGGGTGAGTCCAGGTTGAACAAAAACACTTTGTTCAAATGAATAAAGGCATCTTATTGCCTGCTCTTCACACCCTTTTGCTGCCAACAGTGACACATTAGTGCGACTAGGACTAGAACGCCTGCTTGTGTAGCAAAATGGTTTGATGCACTGCTGAGTGCCAAGTGTTTTACGAGCTGAGGCAAATGAACCATCGAGAGCAACAGTGTGAAAGTTATGTAACGATGGTTGTGGATGAAAAAAGCATCTTTCAATTCTTTAAATTGGAGCGTGATAAAGAAGGATTCAAAATGGGGATTGTTAGTCACGGTTTCCTGCAATGACCATGATGAAAATTCTGACACGATCAAGTGTCAGAGCACAGTCATGCATCGTACCTTCCAGTTCTTTTGGGTCTATTACTGCTGATTATCAACTCATTTGCTAAATTCCAGATCCTGGACTTTTCCTGCCAGAACTTCTCCAAATTCAATAAGACACCAGCACGAGCTGAGGGGTGGAAAAAGTGAAAGACCGGATCGAGTGCAGCAAAAGGGGACAAACAAGGATACAAGTCCTGTGGCAGAGAGTCGAATGATCTCTCAGATCTCTACAGCCAATGTTTTAGGGAGCTGTTATTAGTGGGAGGATAAAATGAGGGAGGATGACTGAGGAAGTTCTCTGGGGCCAGGACACACAGCTGTTTCAGACCCACTCCCACCAATTATTTTTTTCGTGGGGAGGCGAAGAAGGAATGGCGTGCCAAAACACCTCTTCAGGCATGCACAACAAGAGGAGGGAGTTATGGGAGGGCGTTTAGGACAAGGTGACAATGAGGCTGCTTCTTTACTGCCTCCCCTCAGTTATGGTCCTGTTTACTCCTGAATTACTGTGCTGGGGCCTCATTGGAAATGTGCAGTCCAGACGACTCCTGATAAATGCAGTGTCTGGCTTCTGGCAGCACAAACAAACCGTGACCCAATCTCCCATTCTCTTACATAAAGGTTACACTTATGTACTTACACTGGTGCTACGTCCAGTGGTATTACTTTATCATTACAGTGTGGTATGAGGGCCTCCATGTGAATGGTTCAGGCCACATCAACCACCAGAGGAAACTCAAAACAAAATCCAAACATGACTGAAGTTTGAGGGAGGGTTCTGGTTTGTGAAAGCCATGAGACACATATTACAAATCAGACACACTCTGGAGGACTGGATACATCATCAATCTTGGCACAGAAGCCTGCTTTACTGTGGGGGACGGGGGGGAGTACGGGGGGGTGTATGGCCGCCATGTCCACACATCATCGCTGCAATAGACCAAACACTGTGATTTATACAGCAAAGAAACCTGAGTCCTTTCACACATGCACACACGCCGAGGCTCCTGGAGCACATGTCTGGTTGTTGGGGGTACACGGCAAAGGGAGGAACAGCTCTATGGAATCAAAAGGACTCAAGTTCGAGGATTACCAACCACATCCGGAAGACTACACTGAGCTCATGTTGACATTTAAGCTTTCACCCTCACGCCATCTGCTTTTGATTCCTCTCCGTTCATTGTGAGTGGCCTCATTGTCAGCGAGAGTCAAAAGTCTGCTTTCCCTATTCAGCTGATGCAAAGTCCTATAGGGCACACCTGGACTCAATCTCCAAATTAGAGGGGGGGGGGGCAGCAGAGGGGTTCGAGGGGGCACAGAGAGCAATCTCCAGGGCTTTGTGGTGAAAAGAGGGACTTGGAGGATGAGTCCAGGGAAATTGGAGGAGCAGGTGTTTACTGGTGTCAGTGCTGGTCGTCATGTTTGTTAGACGTGCTGGCATCCAACTTGAACAAATCCACTCCCAAAGAGCATGAGCTCATCTCTGATCCCCCCCAACCTTCGTCAAATGAGGAAAACACCACCCTGACCTCCATCAGACCTTGTTGACAGGCACACAGGAGGGGAATGGACTCTTTATTTGTTCGAGGCTGAATGCTGTGGTGATTTACAATTTCAAGTGTTACATAAGGTTTCCACACCAAAGAGCTACCACACCGTTTAGAAAAAGAAAACTGGTACATTTTATTTGTTTTAATAAAAAAGCCCACGCTGGTGGGGGAAATCAATCCAGACTGGAATAGCCGTTAAGCCATTTTTATGTTTCTTTACGGTGTTAGTTTCCAATGATTTTAGAATTTCATACCTTGCTGTAAAGACTAATGAAAATTCCAGGAGCCATGAGACGAGGCTTAATTCCCACATGGCATGTCTTTATGAGATGTTTTTTGAAAAAATACAGACTTTTAACGTGCTCCATTGGGAGTAATTGTGAGTGATGATGTCACCCACCTGCTGAGCCAATGAGAAGAGGTCCTGATGCAGGGCTAGCACTGCTCTGTAAAAAGCGCCGTCGTGCGTGTCTCGCGGGATCATACATGTGTACTCCTCCATGCTGTCCCAGTGTCCTGGAGAAGCAGAAATCATTGGGTAAAGACACAAAACAGACCTTTAATTAATGATGTCTTACAAACTCACTTAGAAGCCTGGAGTAGACTGACATTCAGCAGAAGCAACGCAGAGTTTTCCTCCCAATGTCAACAACTAAAGACGGTCTGAGCCCTCAGATAGACAGGCCTGCTGGTTAGGTACTGTCTCACGGTTTACAACGGAGTTTGGAAAGTCTAAACCACAGACCACAAACCTCTGAGGTTGCCTCTGCAGTGTGGTCCATGCTTTTCTCCACTATTGCACGTTACGATATGTCAATGTTATGACTGGATACCATTCCCATCTGGTTATGAGAGTGAAACTTGGCGAGTGCCGTTACTGTTTTCATTGCCGCTCAATTTGATTGCATTGTTGCACAGTCCGCCAGAGGATGGTCTAAATGCTCTATGCACCGGCCTTTAACACCGTATACTGTCCGATATTTGCATTTTGGCGGAACTGCTGCTTAACCGTCCATTCATATGCGATGAGAAGTGACAGAGTTTACCTAGACCCCAGGCGGCAGCAGCAGCCATACGAGCCATCTTGGCCTGGGTTTCCTCGCTCACCAGTGTCCACTCTTCACAGCACTGCTGGTGCAACTGGCCCCTGTAAAACATTAACCACAGGCGTCTGACGGTAGAAAAAGCAAATCCAGATTTGCACAGTAATCTGTTCAGAGTTAAGTTCCGCAGCATGTTCACCGTAGTGACTTCATATTATTCAGAAACAGATCAGAGCATCAGGTTTCCATGTTGATCAGGGAACAAGGTGCAGAGAGGATTACTGAATATACTGTCTGCAGAATAGCTGCATGAATTACTAGGAAACCACTTGATTATAGGGATGCTTTGAACATCCTTGAATTACACCCTGCGATTCCTTCCCTGTGATTCCATCTGAAATTATCTGAATATCACACTGTGTCTTTGTGCTGTGTGAAGAAGTGCTGACATTTTACAGCTGAATAAAAAGCACACATGCAGTTAATGGAAAAATACTCTGTAAAACATAACCAAGTTGGACAATTCAAATGAAACTTTCACAAATTTATATAAAAAAAGTGTTGTTTTTACTGCACTGTTTTTATAATTTGTCAAAAAGTGATGCCAATGCTCTGGTCTTTATCCTTGAAGTCCACGTTCTAATGATAATATGTACATGCCAAGAGACAGATTTTTTTTTTCCTGTGCCAAGGAACAACAGAAGAAATCATCCACACTTCTGGCCAAGGATGAGAAAGAAAACTAACTGAAGATAAGACTTCTGTTCTAACGACATCTGAAAATATTTATTTTTTCATTTATTACTAAAGATGAACGTCTTAAATCAGGGTTCCGTCCCACAACGGTCTGATAATATCAAGTGTTTCCGTAAAAAGATGGATGTTCCTGTTGGGGTCATGTGCATCTAACCAAGACTAATTCCTCATTTACAAAAATCAGTGCTCCATTGTCCAGGAGATCAAACTCGCGGCATGTGTTTTACAGGCAGGATGCTGGAGTGAGCTTCGATGAGAGAGAAAGAGCGAGAAAGGGAGGGACAGACGGGAAAAAAAAGAGAAAGAGGGGCACGTTTGGAAGTCAGTGAAGGCCGTCTCCAGCTGCCAGGCTATCAAATAACATTGAGGCAACAAGAACAAAAAGCTCCGGTACACCGGGCACATGGGAGTCTACAGCTGACAGACACAGAGGTCGGTGGAAGGAAGAAATTGAGTTATTTTATGACTCGGCAGACACATTTTCACGTGTCTGGTGTTGAAAAGCTGCTAAATTAGATCCTCTGCATCTAAAAGAGACATTCATTTTGCAAAGCACTGGTGATGGTCACACACAGGTGTTTTAACGATATGAGCATCACTTGCATTGGTTTTTCCTTCGTATCTCTCAAAAAGGAAAAAATCAATGTGCAAATGAAAGAAGTAAAAGTGCAGATATTTGGATAGGCAAGGGCAGGAAAGGCACAGCTGAAGGGTCAGCCTATTTACTTTTTACGCAATGACAAAAAGCTAAACTAAACTTAGCCAACATCAGGAACCTGGAAGGAGCTCATGTGGATGGAATGCAGTCATTTTTAATGTTATCAGCTACACCATGCCAACATATCTGCTGTGGAAAGACAGGTCTGTTGCTATTTTTATTAGGGTATGGTTGTTGGTGAGTGGTGACATCCCATGATTCCCAGCACATCTCCAACCAACTTCAAGCTGAACAGATGCCTGAAAATGTCTAACAGCTGTACAGGTGTGCAGGTAATTTAAACAAGCTTCACACTACTACTGTTAAAAACACAAGCAGAGCTGGACATCCTGGTATTCTGCATTAAATTCTTAAAAAAAAATATCTTCCATGAACAAATACCTCCCGGGTCCCACAATTTTAAGCATCCATGTCCATGTGACGTGCCTACTGAAGACTATTAAACAGAACACTCTGAAACAAAGCAGCCTGCTTAAAAAGTACAACTTTGAAACTATGTATTTTCCATTTTGTACTTTCCATCCATTATATTATCGGTTTCCAACTCTGTAACCTTAGCTGCTGCTTACTGATGGCTAAAGAGTGAGTATGAGCTTCTGACCCTCAGAGTCGGTGACCTAATAGTTTAGTATTTATATTATAAAGACACAGTTACTTGATATTTCCGGTCATCTGTTCATCCTTATATTTTCTGATTGTGTTTTTATTTATCTACTTTTTTACTTAAGAAAATTCATCTTATTCACCCTCATTTATTCTCCTCTCTGCTCTGGCCATTACTTGCAGTTTGTGGCTATATATTTTCTGAATTATAAGCGATGCTAAGAGCAAAAATGGCTGCATTGAAGTATAAAACAGCTGGTAATCAGCAGCTTGATGAGTGAGTTTGAACAGAACCAAAAGACCAAATCAGCAGGGTCCAAAAAGCAGATGCAAATAAATGAGTACAATTATTATTATTGCATGAATGATGATGGACAGTGTAGTCCAAAGACTCTTTCAACAATGTCCAACTCTTCTCTCAGGAGTCAGTTTGGCTGTATTTTAGCAAACTTGAGGACCTGTTGAATACTTACTTACCAGGGAGCAATGTGTTCTCACGTCTCACTCAACTGTTATATCATATCCAAATCTCACCCCTCCACAACACGCAACCATAAATACAAACCTCTCGAACTGGATCATTTTTCATTATAAAATGACTGAATCACTTTCTTGTGAAACTAGTCACATTGTATACAACAATGGCACAGGCGCAGCAGGTTACATAAGCAAATTAACATCTGTTTAACGTCATGGGTTCTGTGACGATCCCACATATTTGGATCCTTTGGTCGTCTTGTGACTTTCTTTTTCCCTAAAATTGCTCTTTGAAGGTGAGTGGTTGTTATGGAGTCGAGCCTCAGCAGTGGCGGCAGCGCCTCTTGCTGGCGTTGGATGCTTGCTCATGCGTTGCCTGTTAAATTGCATCGGTCAAGTCAGAGGAACTGTTTTCTCATTTTTTGCTCAGTCATCAAAGCTCTAATGTCAGGACTTATTATCAAGATGCTGCCTACGCACGATGAACAAATAAAAAGTGGGAGATTTGAGAGCTCACAGCAACGTCTACAACCTCGGACACTGTCTCTATTCATTAGAGCCAAGGTTAGAAACAGAGGAACCCAATGTGCTTTTTATTTCATCACTTCAGTGAATAACACTTATATCTAGAAGCCCAGGGCTTACTGTGTTGGAGAAAATGAACTTATGCTAGATTAAATACAGCCAGCAGACATTACCAATCACGACTCAACCATCACTGTTTATATAAGAAACCATGTATCAATGAATGTGAGACCTGAAGGCAGAAACAGTGATTTGAATGAGGCGCTGGAGCCAGACTGGACTCACAGCAGATATGACTAATGACATACCATTCTCCCAGAGCCTCTAAGCAGCGCATCCTGCCCAGGATGAGCTCTGGATCCTCTTTGTTCAAGTCGATCTTCTTGTCGTACGACACCAGGGCATCTTCCCACTCGTGTAGCTTCTCATACCAGGTGGCTTGGATTTCCTGTTGGGAAAAAAAAACAACAAAAAAGAAAGAAAAATGAAGCTGGAACCATGTAACTATAAAAATCTGCACCATTAACCTGGCCATTTTCTCTTTCATTCCATGGCCAAAACATGTTTTTCTCCCTTCACCGTTTGACAATTTAATTGGCCCTAACCCTTCGTTTTGCGCGTTCACGTGAAGTGGTAGTGCTGTCCCAATTGATCTGGCCCTCGAAACGGAGATTTTTCAGGGGCACACTACAGACCGAGGGCTATGACCGAGGGCTGTGAAGTTTCCCAGAATGCATCTTGCGGCAACCGGCAGCTGTTTTATTTATCACCGTAGCGCTGTTATAACGTCGTTTTGTTAAGTTTTAATATCTTTTCATGCGAGAAAGTAACAATTTAGATCCCAATGTGCGGTCGGTTTATCCAAATGACGGCTGTTTAGACGTTTTTTCGGAGAAGTGAAGCTCCGTGGTGGAGCCTCCACCTGTGGAGCAGATCAGCGGCTCGTCACGGAGACACCACCCCGTCCGGAGAGCTTGTCAGCCGGCCACCCTCCCGACGTAACACCGGTAGAAAACTGTCGCTAATTAATTTACTCGCAGGTTTTTAACGGTTTTCCGCCGGGTAGTTACATTCTTTTTAAGAGATAAATGCTGGTCTCATTGATGAAATGTAACAATTGTGGCAGTCGCATTAGTTTGTTTGAATTAAATGATGTGTGTTTGGATGCAGGAGCAGCGCTGCCTGCGGCTCTAGAGCCTATGTACAGAAATCACCACATTTACATTAATAAATAAATGTTTTACCATGAACCGGTCAGTCTTGATTAAATGTTATTTTATTTTATTAAGTTAGCGTAGTTTTGAATATAGGATTTGTGTCGAAAGCTTGTCATGTCTGCTCGCCAGCAGAGACTACTGATGACGTATGGCCGCTGAAGTGGTGTCCCAATTCGTATGGGTTGACTTTCTATCCCTACCCATTGTAGCTCCGTTTCAAGGGCAAGGGTTAAGGGCTAGGGCTAGGGCTAGGGCTAGGGGTAGGGATGAAAAATAGAATCGGAATTGGGCCTTAATGTCTTGTTTTTGATGGAAGCAAGGAGATCTGGAACAACACTCTTCATACGTTTATAATCAGACTTGCACAGTTAACTTCAATTATAATATTGCATGGTTTATTGGAGATTTACTAGCTCATGGAGCTGTCTGTAAACGCCGACCTTGTGTAAACATAATTTCTACACATGGTTTGCTTTTGCCTATCAAATCTGCCCAAATATGACACGATACTAAAAACTGCTTTGTTCTCCTGTGCCTTCATTTAACGAATTTATCCACCTGGTGTGAGTGTTTTTATACCAATATTGGGGGAACATCAGTCTATGATAAAATAAACTAAACCCTGTATGTACAGTTCTGTATGGTATATCTTACAACCTTTTCTACACTGATCATTCCTGACTGGTGCGCCAAACAGGGAATCCTCTCATCCGCCCACAGTAAACTTTTCCGAAGAGTCACCTCATAAACAAGGTTCCTGGAAGTGCGCAGTGAAACTGGTTTTTAATAAGTCTTTTCACTTTTACCATGTTTTTACAGAGAAACATAAATGCAGTTCACATAGGCAAAAAGGCAGAATACGAGTCCTAATGGCTGGGAAACACTTTTGTCCTGACTCTGCGCTGAAATGAATGGCCCGTTTCCATTACACAGTTACAGCACTACTCAGCTCTACTCGGTTTTGGTCATTTTCCATTACAATTGGGTACTTCGTAGTACCTCCCTAAATGAGGGTGGGGACGTCATAGCATGGCTGCTGTGCTACGGTCACTCCATCTAGCGCTCTCTTTTTTGGATCCTCTCTTCAGCCACGGAACACAGTTGTCTGCTTCTCGTCAACAGACCGTGGTGCGGTTTTCCACACAGCAGCCATTTAACTCACGTGAAAAAACAGTTGCAGTAGAGATCAGCGGTCACTGTTGCCGGTGTGTTTGTAAAATTAGCGCGTTTAAATCTTGTGTTGGACGTCGCGCTCATGACTCAAGCGATGACACTCTGGCTAATCAGACCAACGGTCAAAAGCCCAGTGGAGTGGAGTCTTGCCGAGTAGTGCAAGTGGAAAGGGGTCATAATCCTCTGGTAAAGTCGAGTGAATGCTTTCTATAAGAAAATATGTAATCTAGGTTCTCAAACACCGCACTCTTTTCCCACTGAGCATAATACATTAAGTTGAATTTAGATCTGTGACATAAAGTAAATGTGAAAACACTGAGTATTGGCAACTCAATATTTGTTTTTGTTTAGCTCTTTACTGTAGAGCCATTGCCATAAATGTATGATTATTACATGACAGAGCAGTGTTTACATTCCCTTTCTTTCCCATATGACTGCTTTATTTGTGTGGAAGGTTATAATTGATTTGTTTGTTTCAAGATTCAAGATTCCTATGTTTTCTTTCCTCAGTTTTATAATCACATTTCATATGTACAATTTCACATTCACATTAAAAAAAGAAAATAATAAATGACACGTGTCGAGTTCACTGTCATCATGGCTATTTTTGTTTGTTTGCATGTCAACAGACTTCTGAGACATGGTCGAATAAGCTACATGAGGTTTTACTTTAGCTGAACATAATTTACAATACACTGACATTAATTAATGGAAACGACTGGTCTCGACATAGAAAATGATGATATAACAATCCCATTTCCAATCAGTGATCAGCACTGTTTGGTCTGCTCTGGGGTTGATGGTGCTAAACTAAAAAGTCTGTCTATTACATCCAGTCAAGAAACAAACAAACAACGATGCATTTTTGTCAAAGGCAGAAACGAATCAGGGGAGAAAAATGCTCTGTTCCCCTTACGCAACTGATGTGGAAAATCTGTGTGCGGGTGTCCAATGGATGTCTACAGTAATTTCATATTTGGACCGGGTCCATCTACAGAGAACATGAAACACTGAGGCGGATTCAGTAGAATCAGACAGGTGGAGTCATCTGCATGTCCAGAAAGCATTAGCCAAATAAATAAATAAATAAATACCACTGCTGACATTCAGAAGTGACAGTCTGTGGTTTTCATCTTGGCCCATCACAAGTCACGCTGGAACTCCAAGTAAATGAAGCTATTTAGGGACCTTACAATCCACTTGCCATTAAAAAAAAATTACTGTTTGTATTTTTTGGAATGGACCATTAAATCCTCTTACCACTTGGGGAAACAATCACAAAGTAGACCCAAGTACTTTTTAAAATATCCAGATCAGAGGTGTGCAAATCCACATATCCCATCCATTGGATGACAAAGCCCACAATTCTGATCCTTGCCCCGAACTACTGAACAGCATAGCAGATGGTTTTCCACGTGCTGCACATGAAGAACAGGGTGTTCTGAGGGTATGTGTCTCAAATGACCCATCATTTCCATGTTAAACTGTGTGCATGAGGATAAGATAACCCGGGAACAAGTGCACACAGACAACAGTCCACATACTGCATAATCCACGGGACAAAGTTGGTTGCTTTGATTCTGTATTCTGATGACAACTGAAATGCAAACAAGCCCAAGAGTTTAGAAACTTATATCAGATGTAAAGATGCTGTAACATGGATTAACACTTATGAGGTTGAATGTTTTCACTGTAGACAGTTACAATTGCAGCATTAAGTGCTGGTGTCCCACTGAATTAGCACAGTGTCTTTATTTTTAATAGGCTGGTTTTCAGGTATTTTACCTGCTGGAATGCATTTCACTGGTCAGTATAACACATTGCCAAATGATGATGGACTGAGCTGTGGCAAAGGTTAATCTGGTTTTAACATTTTTGATGCAAAATACAAAAACACTTTTTAGCAAGATCCCTGCTGTGCCACAGTTCTGGTCTTACAGCATCAATGTCAGTCTACAGTAAATGCATGCAAAAATGGGGTTTCCTGTTTGTTTGTTTGTTTGTTTGTTTGTTGGATGAAGAAAAAAAGAAGCATCACTCACCAGCTCCCCAAAATGTTTCATGGCATACTCCAGCACCCCAGATGCAGCTTCTGGCTGCTGCAGTTTATTGTTGATGCTGAAACACAGGGTAAAAAGCAGAGAGAAGTTTTTTAGATCAGTTTGAGGGGTGAAAGACATAAACAGGTTGGTAGTTGGGCAGATTGGGCAGATTCTACCCATCTTTGTGCAGCCAATGAATCAGAGAGTAGCGACAGGGCTATCACCCCTCGCCAGCTGCACAGCCACAAACACCAAGACTATTATGGCAGAACCAAGCAAGTGGAAACCCTGACACTGAACTCTAGGTTTCTCTAGTGTAAGGTGAGAAGTGTGTCTATATTCCCTTAAGAAAAGTAATTCACACAACACCCTGAGGTGTTCTAACCATCACCTGCCAACGAAGAAACCTGAATGTTTCCACTGTGAGCAAAGGTGTGTTTTGTGAAAAGTTAATGCAGCTCTTGACATTTGTCACACTTGTTTGACCGGTGATGCGTTCTCTGTCAAGACACCACAAATTCCCCTTTGTACACCCTCCACTCACCCGCACTGCCACCACATCTGGAAACACTCATATGAACCACGAGTCTATTATATTTCCTCAACTGCAAAACCCATGTGCAGCCACGGGGAATTCATCTGTAAAATGTAGCGTTTGAAGAGAACTGGTATGCAGAGGAGTTCCTGAGGACAGTGGACAGAGGCTGATGAGGGATACTTGAGCGTTTGTGGCAGGAGCTTTGACTGACACAGGGTAAAGGCCAGAGAATGTGATGAAATGGCACAGTGAGTGGTCGTGGCAAAGTGTAGGAGGCCTCTGGTGAAGACCTGCGTGGTGACAGGTTAAAAAACAAACAACTCACAACAGGAGCCATCATGTACACGGTTGGAAACAGTCCACGATCTGACCTCTGCAAGTAACTTTTAAAAATGTACTTTCTGATTTTAGGGACTCAGTGCTCTGAATCATCTGTCAATACAAATCAAATGTACTGTAGAGTAAAATTTGCGCAAGTCATTCCACATTTCTGCAATGTGGTGTCTTCGGAGAAAGAATTTATGCAACTCTGGATGCAGCATCTCCCTTTTCTCTCCTGATGCCAATTCTGTGCTGATGCAAAACCAGTGCTGTGTTTGCTTTTGCATCTGGAAATCTGTGTAGGATTGATCGTATTCCTGTGTGTAAGAAAACAGAATCGAAGTATTTTTTAAGGTATTTCGTTTTAGCTTTTTAAGCCGCTATTACAGCAGTAGTAAGACAGAGATGGGTTAGTCGGGGGGAGAGAGGGGGGCCAATGTGCAGCAAAGGCCTGAGGGTCGGATTTGAACTCCAGCTGCTGTGGTAAGGAAGGACTGAGCCTGAAGGGTACGTGTTCTATCCGGTGACTGAATGAGGCACCCCAAAAACACCACTTTTATTGCTGATGTTCATACACAATTTTTACCGACAAAGAGTAAACGTACATCTGGTTCTAGTCCTATGTATTGCATTGTTGTCCAAGTAAAATAACATTTGCATGACATGCTGTGAAGCTACAGAGACTGTTTGCTTTACAAAAAATAAATTATCATACAACATGAAAAACACTGTTATTACATTAAAAGGTCTTGGCTAATAATAGTCCTGGTGAGGTCCTAACGTTGAACAGTTGAACGTTGAACTGTGAACAGTTGCAACAGCAGCCTCACAACTGGAACAGAAGTTCTAAGATCAATCCAAAACTAAACCAAACAGTGATTTCGCGTGACAATGAGTATTGTCCTTTAACATACTTGGGCATTCACGGTCATTTTTCAGAGGACGTTGGTATAAACACATGACGGAGACTGTGAGGACCTGAAGGAAATCAAGTGAGACAGAGTGTGACTGCATAACATGAGAACGTGAGCTCATTTCAGTAAATACGCATTCATCTGCGTCTCTCATGGGACTTGATAGAGTGTTTCAGCAACCAATTAAATAATTATCACACACTCTTCAACAAACCCGACGACCATCCATTATTCTGACCAATACTGACGATAACACGCAGGTATGCTTTGTATACTTTGTACCATATAAATTGAGCTTACAAATGAGGAGAAAACTGCAGCGGCCTCCGTGTCCAACCACACACAAGCTGACGGGGTATGCTAAAGCCGCCCAGATGTGGTTTTATCTGAGGAGACAAATCAGAATAAGGGCTTTCTCTCCTGTGGACCCTAGAGATTTCATTGTCCCTCAGCTGAAGCCATCTGGCTGCCAGCTCCGAGCACACGCAGTCTAAACACATCCAGATGATGAGGCTCACGTAACGTTCCCCTCAAGTAAAAACTCCATCAAACTATTAGCAAGCAGAAAACTTCTTCAGACCATTGTCAAGCCTCTTCCCCAACGCGGAGCAGCGAGTATCACTTCGTTACTGGATTGTTATACTGTTTTGCTTCTTGAGACGTGAAGAGGTGACAAAGAAGAGCCTGAGCTGGACTTTTTATCAGCTGTAAAACGGCCTGATTTATCATATTCTGCCATGAAATTCAGTTCATGTGCCGTGTGTCCTGAATCAGATTTCTGTGAGATTTTATTCAGAGCCATGAATGAGGTTAACATGCGGTTCTTTTCCACAATTGTTCAGATGGGAAGATCCTAGACCACACTCTTTAAATGCATAAAGCCCTGTCTGTAGACTCCGTAATTCAGTGGTTCCTGACCTTCTCCAAATCATGGGCCACTTGAAAATCACAGGAGCACCGGTGGCCAACATCAGACCCTGTGCTGTGATCCAGCGGGTGATGCCTATTGCCTTCCCAGTGTTTCACAAATGATTTATCAGCCCATTGGTTGGGAACCACTGCTATAATGTAAGCAAAGCTAAATAGCTGCAGAGCAAATTAAGGGTGCTTTCACACCTGTTTAGTGCGCATCCTGGTGCGCACCAAATGTTAAAATGATACATTGTTTCATATTTCAGTTAGTGCGGTTGCTTTCACACCAGCCTTTTGTCATTTGGGACCAGTTCGGGACCAAACGCCGCAGTGGACTGGAGAGCGTCATGTCTCCATGACAACCGGTTGAAATCTGGAAGCGCTGATTGATACTTTTCTAGTAGCCTACTACTTCTACTTCTGGCCGGTTTCCGGTTGCGTTCACCCAGCTCCCGGTTAGCTTAGTTCCCGGTTAAACGTTAAACACGGCGGACCTGCTGCTCGGTAATCAGCTGCTCCGCGGACACAGTGACCGAAACCTGTGCGGTGTCTGAGCGGACTCAGCGAACACGCACCGACCGGCTGCCACGCTGCTGCTGCTGCTTCGTTTGTGGGGACAGAGACGTACTGTAGGACCGGAGCACCGGGCCGTCTCCCCCCTTGCTAACGTTGATAACGACTACGGGAGCCCGTTTAGCTCAAACTTGTTGCGTTCGCCTAGCAGTTGGTGCGCACCAGAGTGCGGTTGCTTTCACACATCAACTAGTGCGCACCAGAGTTCGGTTAGTACCGGACCGAGACCACCTCCTCAGCCCGCACTAGTTTTGGTGCGCACTAGAGTGCGATTTGCTTTCACACTGACCCAAACCGGACCAAATTTGGTGCGCACCAGATTTAGTGCGCACTAACACTGCAGGTGTGAAAGCACCCTAAATGCCAACAAATCCAGACTTTACACCTAACATTGGCCATACATTGGACCAAATACAGAAAGAACAGCTTTGTCTTTCTGCTTACTTTGTGACTAGGAATTTTTATTGCCTCTTGTATTACAAAAGCAGAGCACTGCTCCATCACTATTCAAATATCTCTTACCAGAGGCATAATTTCTACAGAATTGCTGACTGAATCTTTCAGCAGGGGCCTTCGTTCAGGCATGCTGCTACATTCAACGCAGGGAGGAACAAATCATTCCAGCCCATTGCTCAGGAGTGTAACTCAAATGATTTATCACATAGTCAGTTTTAAAGCTGCATGTGTACATTAGATTTTGATAAATTGAATACATTTAGGTGTGATTGCCTCGGGTCAGAAAGCACCAAGAGGGAGTGGAAATTAATATTTTCTTTTCAAATGTTAAAACTCTTGATCGCAGACAAAGAGTAAAAGTTTAGGGAAGAAAGAAAATCCCTCTACTCCAATAAAATAATCCGCAATCCCCATCGCAACTATTCTAAAATAGCTTGGATTTTTCATTGAGAAAAGCAATCATGTAAATATTTCCCCCCACAGAGGGTAAGATGTATGAGGAACTCAGAGAGAGGGGAAAAATCGGCCCTCACTTCTTTACCTAATCTAACCTAATTAAGATGATATCCACTTGATCCTTACTGATTTTGGGCCCGCTGCTTGCCAAGTGCTGACTCCATTCCTTAATGTTGAACATAATAACTTCAAAATGGGAATGGCTTTCTAAACTCTGCTCAAGGACGGGGAGATTCAAGGTCCTGTTGCCTTTTAATGCTGTTAACAGAAGTTTGGATATTTCTTGAAAAAATTCTTATGTTGCACCAAAAATCATTTAAATTATTACCCTATAGACATTTCTTTTCTTTTTTAAAAAAAAGTAATGTATGCAGTTTTATTTGAAAAATGTAAATATATCAGATAGAATTTAAAACTGTGTCAAATGCTTTTTGTTGCATTGTCTAAATGTTAACTAAAACTGTCCAATAGAACTAACAGGTTGGGTTCAATACAAGGTGGCCATGATTTAAACGTGTTGAAATGACCATGAAGCTGGTCCACTGGTGAAGCTGGCCATGAACTGTCACCACTTCACAAAACAAGAAAAGCTGCCCATGTAAATTATGACATTTGATTTATTTTGGTAGCAGGTTTCTGAAAGAATTAAGGACTTGGACTCTGTCAAGTAGGCTGAATCAAATGCTCGGTGACAGATCTTTCACAGCACTCAGCCTTACATTAGAACTACTACATGTACAGTGGAAAAGTGACACAGGCTGTCTGACACTTCTCTGGCTTTTGTGTCCGAAGAACCATTCATTTGTGGGGCAGCCAAAATGCAATCAACAATATTCCCAGACAGAGCAAACCTAACTATATCGCACCTTAGGGGGAGTTCTTTCCATTGCGTGGGACTTGTCCTTGCAAACCATGAGATGAGAACCGGGTGAAGTCAGAACAACACACACTACACTAATTCAAGCAACCACTGTCTCTGAAGCAAACACTTCCTGAGGCAAGAGGGCACGAAGAGGCCAGTTTAAAAAATGAAAAAGAAAATAAACATTTCCATTCAAGATGAGCTCATGTTTATGAAAAAAATAAATCTTAAACCTGTAAGAGGTCCAGGCCTTACACAGAGCCTGGATGCTTTACAAAACAACTCTTATTTTAATCTGGGTGAGAGGAGGCGCAGATGTGAGAAAATAAAATTGAAGATATTAAGAATACTTAATCTGGACAAACAGTTCATTTGAAATAAACCTCAGTTTTACTGTATTTATTGTAGCAAATTGACTTTGGAGTAGCTTTATTTTCCTTCTGTCGAGGAAAAGCTGCACCAACAATCTCATTCAGTCACGGGCTATTAAAAGTGACAGTCATGGGTCCAAAACCTTCCTGTTTTTTCAGCCAGAAATTTGTTTTTGCAGCATGACAGAGCTTTGATGACACTACAACGAACAACTCTAAAATATTTTTCATCACTTTACCACGGATGAATGAAAACAGGGAAAAGCAGTTTTTTTTTACACAGGAGAAATGGAAATACAGTACATTCATCAAGAAATAAAGCAGGATAAGAGACTAATCAAAAGTGTTGGAGTTCCCATGTTATCACTCTGTTCATTCTTCAAGCATATTAGAAACAATTCCCCAATGCGTTGCTAATGCTTGCATCTGACTTCTTGCTTTTGAGGGAACCATTTGTAAGTTTTGCTTTTGTTAAGAGCTCACACTAGCATTAACACGCGTTTACTACGTAGTCCTGCCAAGACCTTCAGCCATTATGGATGATGCGTTTACAAGACAAGTAGCGGCTCAGAGGACATATTATCTCCTCTGAAAAGGATTTTCTGTAGGTGATTAGACAGGTCAACCTGATGCTACCTGGCATGGATGTGAACTTCTGCATGAGAAAATAAGGAAAAGAAATAGAAGCAACACGAGCATTGCTTTCCACCACTGGGGATGGCGCTTAGCAACTAAAGGAATAAAGTTTTGATACTGAACTCACAAAGTTTCCTCTAGACAGTTAAGTAAACAGCTGTTAATGCTAATGTTGATTATGTAACGATAGCACGACTAATAAAAAGCTCCTTTAAGAGTCTCAAACAGAATAACTGAGGCTTGAAATGTCAAACTACATTAGAGTGTGACCTTGTGTACTCGAGGCCAAGATGCGATGACATAACCATCACTGTATCTTTCACTTAGATAATCTTAACAAACAATATCATATCTGACCAGTGTCAGTCATCACCGTCTATAATGAGAATGCAAATCCTACACATGTAATACATGAACACAATATAAATCTATACGTCTGGCAAAAGCACATAGTGGAGAATAATAAGAACCAGGTTGTCATCATCAAATACAGATCCTGGTCTCTGAGCGTCCTAAAAGACAGTGGTGCATCACTGCATCAGACAAGCATGGATGCATGGGAAGTGGTTACTTCAGTCACCCACCTCCGTCCAGGTTGTCCTGGGATGAGTGTAGCTAAAGAGGGGTTTAACCCATGAGACAATGTGACTAGACCTTTGTCTTTCAGCTCTCTTGAAATGTCAAGACAAAAAAAAGGTGGTTGTTTCGTCACCGGGCAGATGCCACACCATGGGGAAACACTTAGCAACCCCTGGACTTCAAAAAGAAATCAGACCTCTTGGGATAACTTATCATAAACCTCTGTGCTGTGGAATGAGGCACTGTCAAGAGGAACGCGGGGGAATCAGACAGTATTAACATCATCTCCCAGCTGAAAGAGTATGCAAGGATAAAACAGCTCACTCATCTGTTGCATAACGTTACATGACATTTTTTCATTTCTCCCTCAAGATGGGTGTGTTAGGGGGCCACAGAGACATCAGCTGAAGAAACCATTCCACCCATGTTTACGCCCCACTATCACCACACTGGGACACCGCTGCAGAACGCCTCTCCTGAGTTCCTCACCTTCAGGTCAAAAGGCCGAAAGAACAAAGCGTCTCCTGTGGCCAACGCCCCTGACCCCCTCCCAAAAAAAACCTCTGAGTTACCTCATTGGAATGCTGTTGTTGCCGTGTGGACAAAGGGATCCATGTACGATGTTTCTGGAGGGACCTGAACTTCTGCAACCCAAACACTGACATATTGAGTGAAATTATCCCATTAAAATTTCCAGTCATGGATGCCAGTTCTTTGATACATCTATCATGTTTTGCTCTGTTGAATTTAACTCTATAACCAAAATTCTTTCCAAAACAAGAAAAAAGAAATGGCTCCAGTTGTCTAGGTTTCAGATAGGAAAATGTATTCATATCGATATGTTAGAATAATTCAAATTAATTGAGGAACCTAAATTCCTGAAGGTGGTGTGCAATTGAGACCAAATAAGTCTTTTAGACGTCCTGAGATGCCAGAGAAAGCTAACACTTTGTAATGTTTAGCCAAAAATCTCTGAATACTGGCGCAAGTGTTTTTTGTTTTCTGTCCTGTGACACCACAGCTTTTACATCCCACTGTCACGAAATGTCTCTCTGAAGCAGTGCCACATGGCCAACTCGTGTTTACACAAAGCAGGCAGAAGTATTCTAAAGGGATAGTGGCTAATCCGTCTCCTTTTCCTTCCAGTACTGTTTGTCCCAGCTACTGGTTGGTGGGGTGGTGAGCAGACGGCCGGTGCCTGGCCTGCATCCGCTGTACGACAACAGACGCCACCTGGTAGCCATCACCAGTTTAATCCATCAGACCGCTTGATGGTCTGCCAGGGCATGAAGTCTGCCACTCTCAGAGCTAGAGGATGCCCCGGTGAATACTGCCTCCTTTATTATGGAAAATATGGAACGGTTTATTTTGCCTCTAAACATGACCAGCTTTAAGTGAGTTGCAGATCGTTATGCTGTGTCTTATTTTGAAATTCAAATCCATGGTTACTCAGCTGTTTGCCTCCGGTATCTGAAATCAAGGCACTGGTTTTACACAATAGCTCTGAGGCACCGTCAGGAATGTCATTTCTATTCCTGTCTATTTTCAGACTGGTATTAATTAAGCAAGCCTGAAAATAAATAAGTTATTTAACTATCTTACATTAAAATCTAAACGGTGCTCAAGTTGTTGGTGCTGTCCTTTAGCTCAGTCAGTACATAAATCACAGTGAATTCATTGTTTCTTAAAATAATAAAGAGCAAAAAAAGAAGGATCCTGTGTCAATACAGAAAATATTCACATGATTTGTAATATCTGTTGTGTTAACTTATCTGTATTCAATAATCTTACATTCTTTCAAGCTTCCAACACTAATCAAACCCACAGTGCTACTGTGATAATCCAAGAAAAAACGGGAAATATTACTGCTAGCATTGGTATGTATTTTTAACCGTAACCCAGGATACATGTGCAAATGCAGCACCACCAGGAATAAAAGTGCTTCAAGTAAGCCAAACCAAATTTACCAAATTTTGCACAATTGAAATTGGGGATCTTGTGTGCAGACACGAAGGGCAGGTGGAAGAGGTTACTGTTAATGAATATTATGTAATTCCAAGTTTTGAGATAGAAGTCCTGGAATCCACTGGCTCCTGCTTTCACCTCCTGCCTTTCCTGTAATTGAACCCATGACTACTCCACTGACAGCTTGGCCCCTGTGGTCACTGTTTGATTACAAAACGTTTTTCCAGCACATTTAGGGACACAAAAGCAGACTGTGAGCATACTCTGACCAAAAAACACTTTGTTTAGTCAGCTCGTACTTATCAAAGATAGATGACTGCTGTAATTAGCGCAGCAGGGTGTCCGACTTGTTCTGTTCAATGAAACGTGTGGGCTTCCCGAAGGAAGTCATATAAAGAGGGGGGCTTTGGTTAAAGCTTCGTGAATACCTCTAATGTTAAAAGGAGCCATGCATTCTTCACACAGAGGCTGGTGAGACATGGTTGGAGGGTAAATTGTGTTTAAACGAAGCTGTTTCAAAGGGAAAAACGGTGGGCTGCTAAACGTATAAAACAGCATCCAGCTGGACTTTTCCTGTACGAGCACCGAATGACAGAGTCCAGGACCAAAGGAAAGTGATGCCGCTGGGATGCATTGCTGGAGAGTGAGATGTGACTCAGAGAGCAGTTAGGGCAATGAGAGAATCCAGGAAGGCAAATTATCCAGATTTTTCCTAAAGAGGCTGACGCACATTAATGTCTTAAGGTTGTGAGTTGCAGGGAGGTCAACAGACACTACGTTCTATCAAACATCTCATAGCTAAAGTTAGAAAAATCTGACAAGTGTAGAAATAGTATTTGTTGCGGTTCTGAGATGGAAAGGACAAAATGGAGCGCACATTCAAATTCTTTTCAAAACAAGACAAGTAAACTTTTCTGCTGTCTCCATGTTGGCAGCAGAGCTGGAAATGTAAACTGCTTCTTAATGTAATTCCATCATATTTCATATAATATAGCAAAGATTCTTATCCTTACCCCAAATCCACTTTTCTCTGGTAGATATCATCGGATGACTTTCAGATATAATGGAAAGGTACAAACAGTGAGTGACCATGAATGTCACAATCTCATTTACTTGTTTTTTTTAATGCTAAAAGCAGCAGCAGGTACACGTGACTGAGCCACACAGCGTTGGGGCTGATCGTAACATTATGCTAAATTGTTGCTCTTAAACTCTGACAAATGGGAGAAACTGAGAGGAAACTGTCTAGGATTTAATCAGACTTTAGAATTTGTCGGGCAATTAAAACCTCTCGGCAAACCAGCAATGAAAGCAGCCTATTATCTTTCAATTATGCTCGTACAAATGTCTTATTACTCCCATATGTGTCTCACAAATCAAAGAAATACAGGAAACTAAAAGCACATGTCAACATTCAACAACAACCAAAAAAAAAAAAATGCAATGAGTACAGGGGAAATTGCAAAGCAGTGACCGGTTGTTAGCCAGCAACAACCAAGGAGCTAAATGTCTGGGAAAAGGAAGAGCTTGACACATCCAAATATTCGTCTTCCACACCGTGACACATCAAAGAAATAACAGACCATTCACAGTTGTGTAATATTTTGGAGTTACAGGAAAGAGACACTTTTATTCTTTATATGTGCTCTGGACTGCAGTGATGCTGAGCAGACTGATCTCTCAACTGCTTTCTTTGTTCTGTTGAACAAGTGAGAAAAGTGAGGGACACTTGCCAAACATTTGGCAGTAAGGACACAAAGAGCCCGAGGTCTGAAGAAAAACAAGGCATCATTGGTGGTGCCTTCCGATTATGTAATAGGGTGGTAGACAAGGGTAGAAGTGTCAAATGTTATTTTTGCTGCAGATCTGTGATATTCAACACTATCTGGTTCATGGTTCCCAGCTTTGAGCTTTCAGACATTACATAATTCCATATAAGTGTATCAGTAAGTCAATGCACCCACGCTGTGTTGTATATTTATAGAAAGGAAACTTAAATGCAAGGGATGATATGAATATGAACTAAGGTTAGGGCATTTCCACGTGTCTAAAATTGCAGATCATGTTTTCAAGGGCTTATTTGTTGATGTGCACGCCCATAGAGTTCAGGGAATTATATAAAAGTGGTCTGTGGTCAACAGTGAATGTGTGCAGCTGAGTCATATTTTGACTCGGTGATTTTCAGTTCAAGTCCAGGAAGAAGTGTGTATCACATCATGCACGTGCTCGAGCACAAGATACACACTCATAGAAACACTGCTCTGTAGCGCTGCAAATGGTCCAGAACCCTGCAGGGTTCCTTCAGAGACCTGAACACAACAGTTCTACTGTATTTTAGTGTGTATTGTTACCTTTTTTTTTTTACTTTTTTTTTTTAAGTCCTTGTGTTTTCCAGACAGTTCATTCCGGTCCATGTGCAGAGGGAAAAAGCCGTAAACTTCAAATAAAAATAGACAGGAATGTCCTGGTGCAGCCATGGCTCTGTCTTACTGCTGTTAGGCAAAATGGGCTTCATGCACAACTCCACTACTTCCTGAACTTAAAAAGCTCCTTTACTTCCTGTCTTACATGACTGAACAAACTGATTAATCCAGGTGTGTCTGAGTAGTCACAATGGTCAGACGCACCTGAATTAATCAGTTTGTCCAATAATGTAGGAAATAAAGGGGCTTTTTTAAGTTCAGGAAGTAGTGGAGTTGTGCATTAAGCCTATTGCCTGCATACAGAATACTCACTGGCACTTCTTCACGGCAGTTGCACTATTCTGTTGTGGACTTGTGGTTGTACAAAATCAAGTATTACAGTATCCATGCATGATCCGTTGCCTCACTGTCTATGGCATACTTCAACACCTTCCCTTCCAACAGACCCTTTGGCCTTATCGCCAGAAAAAAGTCTCCTCTATGTAACCTGGGCTATCATCCCTGGGAAGTTGGGATGAGATTTTAAAAAAACAAACAATCCTACCGAATAGGGAAGAGAAGAGATGTTGCTCTGACATAGACAGGGATCTCACCCACCATCCCACTGGCATATTAAAATTTTTAAAAGGGAAAACAATCTAGAAGAAAGGGCTTTGTAAACACTGTTATTACACCACACAAATGTAGCACCACATTCAGCGGCAGATTATAAACGGGTGTTCCAACTAACAGAGAACATCGCGAGAAAGACATTCACTGGGCCAAGGGCTGCTTTGTATTTTTCCACAAATGTACTGTAGGTGTTAAACATGGCACTGAATGGCCATATTAAATGCCTCTGAGTGCTTCCATTCAGTAGTGTTTCCTCTATAAATCAAGTGTAGCATGATACAAAAATTACTGAGCGAATTAGTCCATGTAAGGTGATACAGACCATTCTGTGGAACTACATTATTCCTAATTCAGACGGACACACAGACCTGGGGTAAAATCATTAAGTGATTAACTGATGCATTAACTGATCTTTTCAGCTCTGTTACTTACATCTAACAGGAGAATATCTGGGTAATTATAGTGTTTCCTGTACTGCTTAAGGATTTTCAAAATCAAATTTTTGCACTGGTAACACAACCTGAAAATCTCTGTCCTATAACAAAACTCCATCTGCTATTCATAAGACCCATGCGAATATCACTTCAATTTGTTGCCCTGGTCTCTAATGGGTAACAGTATATCAGTTAAACATGTGTAAAGCTTTTACATATGTAGGCAACACATTTAAATGCTTCGGCTGAACAAAGTCTTTCCACTTCATGCAAACTGGTTTTTATCCTTAAGTTTTCACTCAACTTTCCTCTCCTGATATTTGAAGCTGAAACGCTCAGGGGAAAACATGCCTGCTTCATCATCCGCCAGAAAAGGGAGCATCAATAGAACACTTAACCTGCAATTAAGAGTACTTAGTGACTTCTCGCATCTCTCGGCATGTAAAGACTGAATTTACTGAAGAAGTGGTTTGCCTCAAGGATGTAGTAAAATCTGTTATTAACAAAGTAATTGTGCAGGGAGGGGAGAAAATTACATAGCGCCACCTAAAACCAGTATTCAAATGTTTTTTTTGATAATGTTTCTGTACAGCTTAATAAGTAAGTTAAATACAAAGCATTTCAGAGTTTGCATTTTCACAGAGTAACAAGGGAAACATACGGGTGGTGCAACAAGTCCAGACAGTAGCCTTTATTTTGTTTCCTCAGCACCTTTTGTTGCCCTTCCAGTCAGAGTCAAAAAAAAAAAGCATCACTGCCCAGAAATCTTCAACACAGTGAAGAAAACGTGGGCGAAATTTCTGTGGAATGAGTGAAAGTACAATGAGGGGGGAGGCAGAGAGGAGGATGGGGTGGGGGGATGGGGAGGAGGTCCTCCACCCAGATGGTTTCAGAGGGTCACAATGGTGACTGGTGTGCACCGGCAGACAGGGGGAGGACCCACATGCAAAATATTTAAGATGCTCAGGCAGAGGAGGGTTTCACTGAAGAAATAAGAAGCAGCCTTGGTGAGCCGTTGGTCAGCAGAGAGCTCCAACTTGACTGGTCAGTGACAGCCTGAATCCACTTCAAACTTCTAGCAAAGAACTTCCACAGGGATCGACGACTTCTTATTACCAAAAGCAAAACAACCTTGAGATTGTGTAGAGAGACCTAGAGCGTTTATATTTTTAAGAAATGGCAAAGGTAAACTTCAGCGTAGTGGCTCTGGGGCTCACACTGCTCCTGTTAGCAGGGACGTGGGCCCAGAATCCTAAGAAGAGACTGGCACCTGTGAAGGCTGCCAAGGGTCAGTGCTGCGATGAGGTGCGCTCCCTCAAGGTACAGGTGGCCAATCTGACCAGCCTCCTTGAGGAGGTGAGTCGTAAGCAGGAGACAGACCTGATGAGCGTTGTGAGGCAAATAATGGAGCTGGACAAGCAGAACCGGCAGCAGGAAGCACGGGTCACAGAGGCAGAGAGCAAGTACTCAGAGATCAACAACAGGGTGGAGATCATGCAGCTACAAACTCTCCAGTCTGCACCCCAGACCTCATCATCAGGTGAGCATTACCACTCTGTTAATCGTATACTGGCTGAAGTGGGTTATTAGTGTAATAATCTCTCGAAGAATTGCAGGAATATGGTTTAATTTGACATGTGTTGCTCAATGAGTTTGTCAAGTGCCCACGTGGTAAAATAGTGGGCATATCTGCCCCTTACTTTCTCTTTGCTCTTAAATTCAAGCTGCAGGTATTTAAATGACATTCACAGATGGACAAAGATTTGTGATATGACTGAGCCTTAAATGTACTTTTTAGTTAAGAAACCATTTCAGCTCGTCTCATTCTTGTATTTTTCAGATTTTGTGAAAGAGAACTCAGTTTGTCACTGATAAGATAAAGCCTTGTAAACAAGCTGAGAAATGACTCATCGCACTGGAATACAAACACCTTATTTTTACAAAATTGTTCTCAAATAGGTCAAATATTTTTGGTCCACTTGACACTGTGTTTATTTTAGCAGTAAAAACTGTAATCAGCCTTCCACATTGCTCCTGTGAATGGGCTGAGAGGTAGATTACAGTGAGCTGCAACAGCAGTCAAAAGCATTCATTTGGAGCAGTGGAGGCTCCTGTGCAGGGCTGTCAATAAACAGCTCCATCAAAGCCATATCAATTCCAACATTCACCTCCACTCAAATGCGCCACTAATCAGCACTGGCTGGTGCAGAGAGGTTAAACAGGCATGACGTAGTTTATTATTTCACTACCTCCACTGTGTGGTCTAACAGGGCCACATTTATGTCACTGGCAAAAGGAAAACAGAGACCTTTTTAAAACTGGAGTAAATTACAGACAGGAGAACAGAACAGGAAGGGATGCAAAGATTAGAAGAAGTGGAAGGTTTCCATCTCTCCCTCTCTCTTTTTTTTTCCCTAAACAGACTATTCAAGTACTGGGCTCACTGCTCCATAGTGATCTCATAGTCCTATTAATGGCATGACCATACTGTTACAGTGAAATAGTGAACTGTGCAAAAATCTGCTTTGCATATCTCACTGTGGTTTTGATGTATATTGCTCTTGGTTGAAGAAAAAGAACATTTTTTCATCTGTACAATTCCTCAATCATCCACGAAGACGTTAGTATTTATGACGTTCAGATCATAAGTGCTGCTCATGAAACTGCATATGGTTTAAGCATAACGTTAGATGTTCTTTTTTCCAGATGCCATCTATGACTGTGCAACACTCTTCACCAAGAACTACAAGATCTCTGGCGAGTACAAACTGCCTAAAGATGAGTTTCTGGGTACACCTGAGCTGAGCGTAAGTTCTCCTAGAGTCTTATGTACACAGTGTCCTCTCTGTGCTCTTTTTCTCTCTGCATTGTATTAAATATTGACGAATGATTTCAGGTCCACTGTGATATGGAGACCAATGGAGGTGGTTGGACTCTAATCCAAAGGCGCAAGATCGGCATCACGTCATTCAACCGTGACTGGAAGCAGTACAAAAGTGGATTTGGATCCATCCGCGGAGACTTCTGGCTGGGCAATGACAACATCTTCCGCCTAACAAGGCAGCCCACTGTGCTCAGGATTGAGATGGAGGTATGTACCGTATATTAGAAAACACAGCACACATGCAGGTTTGGGCACAAACTCTAACGAGCACGAGTATGAACTGTTTCCTGGCCAAAACCTACTGGAGCATTTTATTCCTACGGGAACTTAGCATAAGAAAATTATTTATAAATCAAACCTTTGGAGAAGCCGGGTAAACTGTGAGGGCTAATATTCTCAAGTCTATAATTGTCCCTCTCTTAATCATGTTATATGTGTTTTCCAATGCAGGACTGGGCAGGAGAGACACGCTACGCTCAGTACGGCTTTTTCACGGTGGGTAATGAGCTCAACAGCTACAAGCTCTTCCTGGCCAACTACAGTGGGAACGCTGGGGACTCCCTGCGCTACCACAACAACACCAACTTCAGCACCATGAACAAGGACAATGACAAATGTGTGGATGACTGCGCTTCCCTGCGCAAAGGTAAACAACAAAGGCAAACTGTATATAACTAACTGTGTAGCCATTGACAGACAAGAATTTCCCCTCAAACCAACAATAAATCTGAATCTTTTCCCCTCGCCTCCTTTCAGGTGGTTATTGGTACAACTGCTGCACTGACTCCAACTTGAACGGCGTATTTTACCGCTACGGTGAGCACACGAAGAACACAGATGGGATCACTTGGTACGGCTGGCACGGACCCAACTACTCTCTCAAGAAAGTGGAGATGAAGGTCCGGCCTGTGAGTTTTCAGCCATGAGCTCCTTCGACTGTGTCTCCTGCGTCCTGATCATGAGCATGAATGCTGAGAGATCTCACTAATACCACATTGTAGCTTTCTCTCGACTGCGAAAGGAATGAAAATTGTTGTTTGTGATGGTCTGGTTAAGTTTCAGTCAGATGAATGTGTAATGTTTGTGCCGTGTTTGATTGTAAATTGTAGTTCGTTTATGTATTTAAAAATATTTTATTTTTTAAAAGCTTTGATAGATGCTCTTTACCACTGTCCCATATGGGTATCTAGACTCTGATTCCTTCTCTCATTTTGTCTTGAAAGCACTAGGATGTATTTTATAGTTAACACAGGCTGTTTATGGGTAGTAACGGGAGTCAGTCCAGACTGGTCTGGTTTGGGGTTTGAATCACTGAGGACTGGTAGGAACGAATTAAAATAAAAGGATCTTTGTGAGTTGCTGGAATGGGACCAAAAACCAAAGGTATTTTGTATGAATTACGCTGTATTTTATTGTAAAACCTTAACCATTGATGATGGAAATGTGTAATTTGTAAAAATGTGTACAGGTCTGTGATTTTGTTGTTTTGTGTGATAGAAAATAAACATATTTTTTAAAAGAAACACAGTGGATAGTGCATGTGTCTGCTTCTTCATTGTACTTGTTCTCCACACTTCACTGGCTAAATAACAGAGCTGTAAGAAAATCAGTGGAGGTCTAAAAGGAAATCAAGGTCTTGTGTCCATTCCAATAATAGCGACAAATTTCTCTGGAGCCACTGACCTCTGACTCCAGGGATCACCTCCTGACGGTCTGGCCAAAGGTCCCAGAACAGTTAAACCAAATGCAGGAATGGAGACCACACACATACTCCATTCTGCCATCGAGTCAAATGCCTCCAGGTTTACTACTCTGACAACAATAACACCATTTTGCTTTGAACCAACAGAATTCCTTAGAGCATTCAAATACCTACAGACAGGGAGCACGGTCTATACAGGCTCAGTGGTTGGCTTAGTGGGATTCTGCTCCTTTTACAAAGTGACAAGTTAGTCAGGGTGAACATCTAATTAAAGCAAAGCATTTATCCCTTTCCTTTAAAAAGAAATAGCCACCGTAGAATGAAGGGCACTTACAAAAGACAGAAAGAGACAGTGACAAACGACTCTCTATTTCTATTTCAAGGGCTTCTTGTATTGAAACATGTCTCCTCAACAACAGGAGACCCTGAGTGTGAATGCTCCTATGTGAGGCCTGTTGTAGGTGATGTAACTGACTATAGACATAAACCTTTATGTCTCTATGCAGCGTGCCTCGCTAAGGAAACATTAACTTCTTTCAGAGGAACTTAACAACATTTTCAGCCAGGGAAAATTTAAACCCAAGGAATCTAAAAGGCTGTCAACATATTTTAATGGGCTCATTTCAGCCTGAGTAATAACATTATATTTACAGTGTGAGTATAATGTATGGAATGGACCATGTTTCAAAAAACCTATGTTTACAAAACTATATTTTGACTGGTAATGTGGTTTTAATGCAAAAAAAGGAGACATGAAGTACCACATTGTTACCACAGAGGTCATACATCACAGCACTACTGGACTTCATTACACCGTACAAGTTCCCTGCTTGTGTGGCTGCCTCTTCTACTCATACACTGACTCCCTTTAAGCAGTGTATGGGTTAAATAAAATTATACACTAAAGTCGCACTGAAGGGGAGACATGAGAGGGGATTTTGCTTAACAGTCTGCAGCCCTGTTATATCTGAACATCCCTAACTTAATTTAAAATTCCATTTCCAAACATTTCCATCGTTCACCATGACAATACGGCTGTGCATTTACCATTAACACAAAGTGCAGATGCAGCAGTGTCCAGCTTCTACTACTACTGGTGATGAAACAAACAAATGCATATCTTTTACTTTTATAGGCACACCTTCATCACACACACATCTTTTATCCACATCATTAACCCTCTTTAATATATTGATTTAACACAAATTTCCACAAGAATAAGTCTATTTAAAGCCACTGCATAATAATCCCAAAGGCCAAATGCTCAATTAACAGTGTTCCTCTGTTGTTGGTAATAATGCGGAAAATATGACCAGTTCCCTGGTGAAATCCAAAGCTGTAGGGTCTGAGAATATACTCAGGCCACAAACTAATTCTTTTGATTTTCAAAAAATCCATCACGCGTTCTTCATACCAGTTACAACTCATAAAATTTGTACTATTACGACTACGTCACTTATTCAGGTTTAATACCCTGGATTTTAACTCAAGATCCATATGAGAGAATACAAGGAATGACTCCTGAAATAATCACACTCACATACAAATACCATGACTCATCAGGTACCACTACCAGTGACGACGCCTCTTCGTCATCAGGAAGTGTGCATTAGATACGAGCACTTTTTTTTTTCTAATACAGCCACGACTCAGTAGAGCGAGGTTCGCTATGTGCTTTTTTGCACACCAGCCTCTAGATCTTTTATGGGAAATCCTAGAGAGGTGAGAACCAGATGGGGATATTGAAAACACCAGAGTGCCGGCTCCCATCATTCATCATCATCAAGGCTCCTGAGAAATTGAAAACAGGCCCCTGAGAAACACAAGTCCAGACACTAGTAGATGAAAAGGAGGCAAGCGTCCAATTAAATGCCTGGAAAACAGATTTCTCCGTGCCATGCCAGAAACACAGAAATAAAGAAGGATGAGAAAAGGGGATGGAAAAGATGACAGAAGATATCAAAGGGTTATGGGTATAAGATAATTTCTTTGCATATTTATTAGTTTAAGAACGGACTCTGAGAAGGTAATTTAATGTTTGTCTTAGGCAATAACTTCTAATGCAATAACCATTAATCACAGAGGTACCTGTCAAACCGAGTTTCTGTGATGAAAGAAGGTGAATCAGCAACATCGGGAAAGGCAAAGGAATTATCAATTACTTTTCTCCAAATGATCCCAAATTATATTATGACCTCTAAGTTTAAAAGAGATTATTTGTTATTATTTTTTTGGGACCAAAGAGGGAAAAAAACAGTCATTTCTTATTTGCTTTGTTCAGGTCATGAAAAAAAAACATGTGCTTTGATGTTTTTGGTCAGATACTGTGAAGATGGATTCAGGTCAGCTGCATGCTTTAGAAAGGCTGTGTTGCTTCTCACTAAGAGTTTTTCAGACGACCTACCTGATAAGAGATTCCAGGATGAGGGGAGAAGGACCTTTCTGGAACTCCAGCTCTTTGTAATGCAGAGCTTTGGCATAGGCACGGCACTTGGCAGCTCTCTCACCAAGCAGAACAATACCATTATCATCCCTGAGAGGCAAAGGGCCCTGGAACAGGACACAAATTGGGTTAAAAACAACCAAAGTTTCTCTCAAGATGAAATAAAACTTGAGTGAAGAGTTGCTTATGACCTTTGCTGTCCTCCAGCAGCAATTAGTGCAGTTTGAAGCATCAACAAACCTTAACCTGCTTGTCAGAGGTCGTTTTTATTTCAACTTTTTGCTACTTACTGGAATAAGGTAGATTGATGTAGCATTTAAGTGATTTGTGTTAATGTTCCTTTGCAGCTAATTGCAAAAAGATGTGTGAAAGCCTGCAGAAGGCATCTCATGCTCTTCTTTCCACTGGCTCGGAGCAGGACACTTTATGTGTTTCCCCTGTCGCCTCATAGCGGGGGGTCCCTGCTGAAACCCATTATTACTATGACCCAACCATGACGGTCTCTGCCCTCAACGCCACAGTATCGTCACTAATTAGCTCAGCACATGTGGTCAGACAGCAGACTGGAGAGGAATTGCTAACTTGAAAGGCTTCCTCTGTTAATCTTTCAACACCTGTCGTCTCCTACAGTCCTGTTCTAATTCGAATGAAAATAAAAGCATCCTGAATGTTTTCTGATCACCTCCAGTACTGGACCTGTTCATTTACTGTCGCCTGTTACTATCCAATCGGAATCCTATTGGAGTTTATGCTGTCACAACGCAGGTGTATACCAACTGTACTGAATGGTGACTTTCATGGTTCCACAAAACATACAATGAAGTAACTTGAGTGTTGTTGTTTTTTGTTCTTGCATCAATAAAAGTTACAGATAAACTGCAGATTCTATCTCAGTCATAAACTTCGCTTTTGACTTTTTCTGGCAGATGCATGAAGTCGAAGCATTAAATACCTTCATGCACAACTAAAGCTGAAGGTGTGCTGATTGCAGTGGAAGACATAAAATTAAGTGGGTCAAGAAAACATTAAAACACATGAGGTTTGAAGGCTGCTGCTCTGCCAGCTGGAGACACATTTTAGTATGGCCTATTTTCAAATGGTATTTCAACATCAAAGAGTCGGTACTGTATAATGTCATACACACTCAATGGGCATGTACTTTTTGTTCCTGAAAGGGGGCTGGAGAGTTTGTGTAAAACTCTGAAAAATGTAAGTTATAGCCAAGTCATTGATATTGTCAGTAACATCTAATCATTGTAGATTTAGAGCTTATATGCTACTAGGCGGGTAAAGCCTACTACTGACAATAAACCCTGGCTTTTAGAAACTGCTACTGAGCTACAGAGGCTGAGCAGTGCACACCCTAATAAACTATGATGTGTGCCAACTGTAACTGTATCAGGGTGATTGTAGTTTAATGTAGCTGCTACAGTTCACTGCTAACCTTGTCACTGTGTTCCATGAACTCTGCCAGGTTGAGTAGAGTCTGTGTGACCTCAGCGATGTCCTGGGATGTGAGAGCTAATTCAATGCTGCGGATGAGCTCATCCTGCTGGTCCTCGCTCAGCTCAGACCAACAGGACAGGAAGGCTGCGTTGAACAGGTCCCTGCGAACCACAGACATAGTATTTACGCACAAACAAAAACACACAATGTCTGATAAGATATATCAATTACAATGTGGATTTCTTTTTGAAACAAACTTTAAGTGAATTTGGAAGACACGCAAATCAATCAGTAGCAAGATAATTGAAAAGCTTGTAAAGAGGATTACTGTGTAACGAAGTACAGGGTTGTTTTATTACTTTGATCACAGAGCATTTATTGTATTTTCAGTAACAATCTGCTTCATATTCATGGTTATACAGTCACATCTGGAAAGAAGTAGCTGGTGAAGTGGTGGTAACTGAGCTGCCCTGCACTGAGCCCAGCTATACATTTCTCTGCTGTGCTCAATGGTGGCTGTCTGAACCTCTCAGCTCCCCAGCCACATGAGGTGCGGAGTACAAACACAGAGCTTCAAACTCTGTTATGTCTCTGTTTTAATATGGGGGATTACAGCGGCCTCACAGGAAGTTTTTTTTTTGCTTTTCTCACACTATTGTGTAGGAGATTTGATCTGATTTGATCATGGATAAAACTTTTGCCCTTTTATCTACACTCAGTAACACATTTTTCAAAAGTCTGAAGTTTCTCATTAACAAAAGCATTTAGATCTCTAATGCAGGACTTTGTATAAGCTTCTTTGGCAGCAATTTCAGATTTAGTTGGACATGCACGGCTGCATGTGGGCAATTTATCTCATTACAGCTGGCAGATCCTTTCAAGCTCCAGGATACTGAATAGGAGGCATTTGTGAATCTTGAGGTCTCTCTACTGTACACATGTTCAAATGGGGTTACGTCTGGACTCTGGCTGGTTCAACACTCAAGAGTCTTCACCTAAAACCTTTCCAGAGTTGTCTTGCCTGGTTGCTTCAGGTCATTGTTGGGCTCACAGGTGAACTGTGGCCTCGTTTTCAGGCTGTGTGTACTCTGGAGTACGTTTTTCTCAAGGACCTCTCCCTATACCAATCCTCATCATAAGGATGGTATTAGCCAGATGAGGAGCAGTGCCTCGTGCAGTTCAAATTTTCTCTCATGAGACCATTAAATCGTTTTCCTCATGCCCTTAAAGTCAGTTGTCTCATGCGCCTTTTATTTTGCCTGGTTGAGGCAGTGCAGGGAGATGGATATGCGCTTCCAGCAGGTTCTTCCATCTCTGCACAACACTGAAGCTCTGTTAGAGTCCCTGTTGAGATCTTGGTTGCCTCCCAGTCTTACCCACTTGCTCTATTTCACAATTATTGAGGCCTGAGTTCTCCTGGGGGCACTCAAGCTTTACAAATGGCTCTGTACTATTGCTCTGTTCCATGCTTTACCACTTATTGCAGAGGTCGACAGAGAGTTCATTGCAATTTGTTTCCTTTTTACTTTTGTTAATGGAAGATTTCAGTTTTTGATTTAAAATAAATGTGCAAGCCGCTGTCACTTTGTCATCGAGTGTAGAGTGATAAGCAGATGATACAACACAACAGATAACTTTCTGAGGACACTGCACGTAGATGTTTTTAGCTGCTGTGGTCCATCTTGAATGTGGTGCGCTGAAGTCATGAGAAAAGAAAGGGGAGGAAAAAGTGAGCTCAGAAGGTACAGTGACAGCAATGGTGTACCTGGCGAGAGGGATGTATGTCTGAGCCAGTGACCAGCATGATCGCAAGGCTGGAGAGGAAGACTCCTTGAGCAAGACAACACTCAAGCGCCTCAGCCACTCCAGCCAGTCATCTTTGGACACCTTCCTGGCTGCACCCCAAGCCTGTGAAGAGACAGAAGTCATTCATTTCTGAAGTCACTGTGAACTACGTGGGAGCAATAGAGCTTGTTTGTGATCCAAGGAACGGAACATCGTTCTTCCAAAACAGAGCCTAATGTGTTTTTTTGGTTATGTTTGTGCAGAGAGCGCTGCATCAGTCTCCCATCGGTATTCGAATGAGCTGATATCTGATGTCTTTGACGACCACAGCCACATGATTCACATTATTTCCCAATTTAAACCTTTGAGTGATCCACGTGCTCCCCGTACAAAATTATTAATGTTCCTGCACTCCTCTGTTTGGCTTTTCCTCGATTCCATCAACAGTTTAGTAGTTTGTTGGTTTGTCTTTCATCACCACCAGTAAACTTCATGCTTGTGCACATGACAGTTTATAGAACACGATATTTGAACCTCGGCAGCGGTGCCAGTGAAACAAATACTGGGCTTCTCAAGTGTTGCTGCTCTCTACAAAAGCATGAATCAGTTTAAATTTGCCCCTCTGACCTTCTGAAGAGCGGTGGTGCTGACGTGAAGCTTCTTCATAGGCCCCGCCTCCACTGGACCGCTGACCAGGGTATCACCTTGGTTACCACGAAGCTGGCGATGTTGGAAGATTAGAGGGTTCTCTTCCTCTTCTGCTAGAGTGTAGCCCTGTTATGACCACAAACACAACAGGCCACACACACAGCCCACACGCAGACAGACTGTTGAGTCATGCATCAAAAAACACGCTTTGTGAATGTAAAAGTGTATTTCCTTCCTGAGGGTTAGCTGTTGATAAACACAGCATGGTAATGACTTGCTTATGCTGCACTGCACATAGCCAAACTGTTGTTTATTTATTATGTAATTTATTGCTTGACCATGTGCAGTCACTCTGTGTCATGGAGGATTCATTTGTTTGCACCTGACTCAGCAAGAGTCTGAATATAATAAACAAGCGCTTATGTTGTTGGCAATGTGCAAAGTATTTGACTTGTTTATTATATATTTGAGAAAAGTTGGACGTTGTTAGAAAGACTGACCTTAACAATGCGACATATGAGTATGTCATAGCGCTGGTGGTTGATCCTGTGTTTCAGCATCACTTTGTTCACCATGGGGATGAAGATCTGGTACTGAAAATAAGAGGAAAGGGAAGCAGAGTAAATAAAAAGGGTGTTTGTGGTATGTGTGCTTTATGTGGCTTAGCCCTGCTACTGTACCTCTTTCCCCCTCATCACGAGCCAAATAAGTGACTATCTAACCACCAAGAGCCTCAGATCAAAAGCTCCCCCTGTGCATCTGCTGCCAGACGCAGCTGCACGTGGACCAGTGGCTGCTGAGGTTAGACCTCAAAACTATAGGATGGTTTTTCGGGATAAGGGAGGGGGAAGGTTCAGGAGGAAAGAGAGGGGTAAATGTGACCTCATCCACTCTCATAAACACCACCCCCCACCGACAAACGTCCGATGACATCAACAGTCTGGCAGGAAGTAATAAAAACTGAGGTGGGTGGAGGGAGGTGGGGGGGTTACTGAAATGCTGTTCCTGTGAAGGCAGCAGTAGGGAGGGTGGAAGTAGTCTTCTGAATAACAGCTACATCGAAAATGAGCCCCGGGGACAGAGATAGTTACTTTCTTGCCCAGTTGGAACACAAGCGAGGACAAGGTGTCCATGGAGGTGGAGCGTAGTTCAGGCGTGCTGTCAAGTGTCCGGACGATGGGGTGGATAATGCGTGAGGCATAGTCTGTGAAGTCCAGGCTCTCTGTCAGCCGGTCAAGTGTCTCCAAGGCAACCCTGAACCATACAAAGGAAAAACAGATGAGCAGAGAACGATCAGTTTCACTTAAATATCAGTGAGACACAGAGACAAACAGAGACAGGGCTCTGCTCTGAATGACTTTTCAAAATGTGACAGGTTGAAGAATTTAACAGCTAGATTCTTTTAAATCAAATAAAGTGCACATGAAAATGTTGTGCTGTAAATAAATCTAACCATTCAAATTATTTTAGGAGCAGAATTAAGAGCTAATGCATCTTAGTTAAATCAATAACATCCATTATGGATTTCAGTGAGGAGAGATTTTAAACATAAATCAAAACGTGGTACTGACTTGCGGGCCTGCAGGGGCACATCAGGAGCATCAAACAGCTTGACAATGGGAGGCAGCAGCAAGTGGAGGTAGTCGTCTAGATTGGCACCAAACAGCTGGATGGCGTTCAGCAGCTGCAAAATAAAGCACAGAGCGCTCGGTTGCACATACTGCTACACTTAACAAGAGTGGGTTCAGTTTAATGAGCTTGTTATGGCTAAATGGTTTTCTTGAGGAATTCTAACAGAAAAGCCCAACGGTGTTGTGTTTCAGCAAGGTGCTAGCATACATGGTTTCCTTCCAGGAAAAGTCAGCGTTACTATGAGTGAAGTGAAGAACCAGATAACACAGTTGTGTGTCACTTCAAAGCACACAGGCCATAAAATATAATACTAAGTGGATTAGAGCCACTAATATAGTATATTTCAAACACAAAACTCTGTGGGAGCGCTGGTGGGCCTGCAGTCATATAATATACAATGTTAAATGTGACTTTTGTCAGTTAAACAGCCTGGAGAAGTTTGTCTATTTTAAACCCTTAAACCCCTCATTTGTAATTTATCTATTTACGCCCTTTCTTTTCTAAATGCAAAACCCAACTTCCAGTGCCTCAGTGTAGCACTTCAGGGATAAGTATGTTTTTATATAAATAATTCTTGGTTGTACAGGAAGCTGGGGAGGGATGAGGGGGGTCAATATGGACATGCACCTTACATTTGACATATGGGTCAATGATGCAACCTATTGTCAAGTGGTGTAACCAGTATTGATCTTCATAAAACTCTGAGTCCAGATTTATTTTCTTGTATATAGTGTAGTGTAGTATAGTGTAGAATAAATGTAATTTACTTTTGCAATGCAACATTATGTTTAACAAATTTTACATCCAATCAATCAACCAATAGTGAATTATTAAAGGCAAATATTATACCGTTTGGAGCAAGAGAAAGCTCCAATACCTCACCTAAAAAAATGTTTTAGTCTGTATTTAGTTTAGCAGGCCAGCATAAATGTTGAGTCCCATTTAAATTTTAATTACCTCAGGTATACAATGGTGTTACCCTTAGTGTGGACATACAGCCAAATTAGCAGATGTAGCCTGACTGCACGATTAGTGGAACAGTTTATAAAATGTCCTGACTGTGCCAATAAGTTGGACAAACTATAAAAATGTAAGTAAAAATGTGCATATTTTGTTAACAAAATCCGTTGACGTTTTAGTAATTCAGTGCTGCACTGCCATGCCCAACACGCGCTCTTTTTCATTTGTTAAAAAAATCAACTTTATCTACAGTTTTACATCAATGAATGTCTCTGTTCACTGTGATTTTAGCCTGTTCTGATCCAAAGATGACTTTGAGGTAACTGAGTAACCTGACTAACTAATTACATGAGCACTTCCTTGTGAGAGTCTGGTGGTATGACTTGCCAGTTGATTTTCAGCACCATTTGTTCATGTAATCATGGTGATTAAAATTAGCAGCACAACTGAGATGGAAAACAAATGGGAGCTTATATTACAATAACGTTTCCTGTGCAAAGCTTAATGGGATTCTAACTGAATGGTTTCATTGTTTGAGATCACAGACACATCCATCAACTATTCATATATCTTCTCATTTCAGTTGAAGTAATGACTCTGATGAAGGACGGCCAAAACGTTTCGCCCACTTCTCGTCGTCTCTGCATGAAGTGACCCTGCTCCATCTCTACTACACATTATAATAGGGAGACCACCAATTTTTCTGAGCGCTGTGGAAACTCTTCATGTAATTTCTAATAGGGTGACACCAAATCGGATTCTGGCACAGACATTTTGAAGCTGTCATGACGCAACAGTTTGAATTTAAAGTTTTGAGTGCTGTTTCCATCCAGCCAGCCAACTGTCCAGGACACATCTTAAATAAAAATGTAACAGCGTGGTTGTTTTTTTTTCTCACAAAGGTCTTCTGTAATTTGGTCTAACGTTAAGTCACCTTGTGTGGAACATGTGTGAGCACTGAGCAGTGTATGTGGATGGATAGTGGTTTTAAGGGATGACGTATGTTGCAGCCAACAAACCCACTCCAGGCCCCAACACACCCCATGACTGCTTCTGCACTTTCCCCGCACCTCCTACCCCACGTCTAAATTGCACACGGCGAGACAGCAGGAAGCCAAGGTGGAGGTGTACGAGTGTGTGTGTGCTGTGGGGTATCGGTGGCTGGACAGAAAGAAAAAAAAAAAGCTCAATGAAATGATGGAAGTATGTTTTTCTTTTCTTCTGCTTTGGACTGGAAAGTAACTCGATTCCCAGGTCCCCCATTTCATGACCCCCATCCTGTGTTTAAGATTACCCTCCAGACCCAGTTATAGACTATCCAGACTGTGGGCTGCTGGGTTATCTAATACTGCAGACGCTGAGACAAAACTGCAGCAGAGCAAAGAGCGCTGGATGAGCGTGCTGCTTGTGATTCTGCCTCCGTGGTCTTTACACAAAACCATGATTTAGAGTCTGAGGGAAAACCCTGACAACCACTGGCAGAAGCTGCTGAAACAGGAGAGTGTGTTAGCTACAGGTCTATACTCTCTTTGAACTGCTGCATTAAAAAGTGAATGGCTGGGACCTGAATGGTCTTGATTGATATTGTCGGAAAACCGCAAACAGAAAACAGTGCCACAATAAGTCGAATGTGGGCTGAGCTCCTGTGTGCGGAGTGATGGAAGTTATTTTTAAACACTGACTCCTCTTGGCGGTGCTCGGAAAATACAGTTATATACTCAAATACCAACTACAATCTGACATGTGCTTTTCAATCTCATTAGTGCTCTTTCTCTGCCAGACTCATGACACAAGATGACTGTGTCACATTTTCTCCATAAATCACTGCAAATGTCAAATGTCAAACTAAGATAAGTTGTAACTCTGATCTGAAAAAAAAAAAACTGTTACGTAACGTGATCTGGGGTGATGTTATACTGTGAATGATGAAAAACATTAATGTTTTTCTCCATCATTAATTATTTACTGATCTCTCTCTATTGTATATGACAGATGATTCTATGCACTTGTATTTTATGTCCAGTTATCCATCTGTTTAGTGAAGAGATAAAATGTAACAGCTGAATTTGTGACACCCAGTCAGACTGAAAGTTTATTTTACATGGTCTGGCCAAAAGCAGGAAATAATCTTAACATGCTGACACCAGCAGTCCACAAATCAACTCCCCTACAGCGTTTTATCAAACATTTTACTGTCATAATAAACCTCTGTCACCACTTTGCACTCTCCACAACAAAACAGCCTTCCTCCTGCTCTGCTGCTTGTATTATTGTTGCAGAAGTACAGTAATATTAAGACCAGCTGAACGGAGGAGATACTCACAATCGCGTGTGTCAATTACACCGAATCCACACAAAAACACAGAAGGCAGTTAATGCACAACTGAAAGGGAATGTGTCTCTCTGATCCACAATGAATAGGAAACTCATTTCAGTAGGTCTGTATAATTAGGCTGCACTCAAATATTTATTTGTCAAGTTGGTATTTAAAGGTGCCTCGTTCAGTTCTCCTGTGCACAGAACATGTGCTGAAAGCATTAGAAGCTGCACCGTTTATATCCGCGCCATACATCCAAGTTAGCAGTCGCCGTTTTCTCTCCTTTCACTGGTGAATAGCTTGGAGCATTACCGCCATAAACTGCTGATTAGTGAAACAACATTACAGCGTCTGCAGGAATGTGTACCATGCGGCCCACCTGCCTGGGTGTCAGGCAGCAACAGCTCATAAAAACGTGGCTCTACAGTGCTACCAGTTGGTCAAAACCTACACAGACGACATTCAACTCTCTAGTCACCGCTCAGACTATAAAGTTAGACACAGTTGATCTCTGACGTCATGTAGTGTAGTAATTAAGCTAGTACTGACTAAAACTTTAAACTGACCTTTCTAGTTTTCAAATTCCATTTACCTGTTATATGCCATATAGTCCACAAATGCCTGCAACAATCCAATATCGGAAACTGATGTACACATGGGAACCTTTTAGAAAAGCCACTCTTCTTCTTCAAGAAAATGTGGGGGTCATTGATGGTGTACTTGAGGTTTAACAACAAAGGCAATGTTTTGAAAATATGAATCAGAGGAGGAACTGATGTAATCCATCACATGTGCAAACAGTAAAGAAATAAGTATGTGAACACACCAACAGTCTTAGCTCTTATTAGACAGATGCTCAGACGTTACTGTCCAACAGAATGAAGATATCTAGGCAGGACTGAATAAACAACAGCATTGGAAATAACTAACAGGTTGGAGTATCTAGGACATTATAAAAACCACATCAACATGGCTGCAGTTACACAACCTGTCTCTGTGCCGGTGATATTGTCTAGGCCCTAGACAATAGACTCCAGGCGCCGGGCCACAGCAGGCAGCTTGGTCGCTTTATTGCAAGTACTGTATGTTCAAATGAGTCAGTTTCATTTTTATTTCAGCTGCTGCTCTGGCCTCTGCTGAGTAAGCATTCGTGGCAGCATGAACCTGTTTCCAAGCAATATTTTTTTTATTTGTTTTGCCTCTGCTGATCGCTCTGAAAGCACTTTGTTTAAGCTGTTCCAGCTCTGTGGCCACAATTTCAATTCCAGCCTTTTTGGATGCATCTCTGCAAGATCTCAATTCATTGTTCTTTTATTGTTTGTATTTTTCTGCTCAATTTGTGTGTTTACTTCCCTTTTTCTTTCATTATTTATTCTGTGTGTTTCCCTGATGTAATAACTGAATTCCAACTGAAATGTATTCCCATCTGAATTTCTTGGATATTAAATTAAAGTGTTTAACAGCTAAGTTTTCTGATGATGTATAATTGAACATCTTGATTTGTAGATGCCAAGAAAAAAAACTCAACATTTATTTCCCAATCTCGTAAACATACAAACCCTGTTCTAAACTCTGGTGGTTCGCTCATAGAGATAAATGCAGCCTCTACCTTAGCCTGGTCTAAGCCTCATTACACAGCAGGACTGGAGATATTGTTATCTGAACTGTTCTAACGTTCACTCACCTTGATGGTTACACTGCGCCCGGTGCTGTTGTCATGCATGAAGACACGCAGCATGTGTGGGATAAGCTGAGGCAGATAGAGCTTGAACTCTCCACCCAGTGCAACCACAATCTGCTCAATCAGAAGGATGATGGTGTTCTGCATGGGGTTGTTTGGCGTCCAGTACTCCTGAAAACAAAAATCGCATAAAGGTGTTATCAATAATGGTATTTCTTCAAACTAGGAGAAGAAACCCACTAACGTCAAGCTTTTTTCACCAATGGGAAAAGGGTTCGATTGGAATTGACAGCATAAACAGGTTTTTTTAAACGACCAAAACAAACCAGTAGAAGAGAGGTCAATCAGCTTTTATCATAATGCTTTTATCACCTGTGTTCAATAATCCACTTATACCTTGTTGGATTTTAATGGAGAAAAAGAAAAGGTCAAAAATGCACACTGTAGAAAATCTGATCACGATTATTCCACTCTTCTACTGATCCAATGCTGGATTTCAGTTCTGTTCTAATCTTTTTTGATGATAAAATTAGTCATCCACCTGCATGAACAACAGTTTAATGATATTTGCAGGTCAGTCTGTGAAGCATCACATTTCCTGATCTTAACTGTGCATTAAGTAAAAACTTGCTGAGCTAATAGAAACACTTGAATGGCCTAAATACCCATGACCTAAATTACTACAATCCAATTTCTGTATATAAACTTTTACAATTTTCAGAGCGAACGTCCAAAACAGTGAGCTCACAGCACTACCTCATCCACACCATGCTCTGATATAGTGTGGTGGGTTTCTGCTGGTCTGAGGAATTGGGTCAAAACGTGTTTCCATCAATAAGGTGAGTGTGAGAGAGTCATTCAGACTGATTTCCCACTGGAAATACAAAGCAGTCATGTGCCAGAGGCACAGAGAGCAAGAGCAGTATAATCTGAGATAGCAAGGAATGGAGACAATTTCCTGTCAGCAAGGACTGACATCACGTCTCTGTATGGCTTATGACACCGTTTTGGAAAATTTAGGCACGGCCACTGTGTACATTGGCGATAATAACAGTTGGAGTTAACGTGGAGGACTTGAAGTCACGCAATACGTCAATCAGTCAATGGGCCTCAGCTGTGAGATCTGGCGGAGGTGTTTTGTCAGTGACCAGAGGTCTCGAGCAGCCCCCAACTTCCTGCTTTCCCTCCCTGTGGCAGCTGACTAGAGTGCAAGTGAGTGTACATCCTGAATGGCTATTCCAGCCCCCTCATCTGGATGCGGGAACTGAGCTGGAGAAAAACTCAATAGATTCTTTGTTTCACTGGCCATTTATTAACTCAGAGGGACTTGAGGCACATTGGTCCAGTTCTCTCGATTACTTTTCTCCAGGAGGAGTTCCCGCCATCGCAAAAAGTGTCAGTGACAGTGTTATCCAAAGTCTGACACAAGGACAGTCATATGATGGCTGTGCCATGCTACGTAATTGTGAAGTGTGTTTATGAAAGAGCGGGGACCATGGCTTTAGCCGTTCTTCCACATCATGTGATAAATATGAACGTCAGAGTCATTACCACATTTTTCTTTAGAAATGAATGAGTGGAAATGTACAAAAGAGCTCACCCTGCCTGTTTATTTCTTAACAATAACCAAAAGTTAAAGGGAACAAAAGGAAATCATCCAAATATTAACATGATTTTCTCATTGTCCTATTCAAAGGGCCTCTTTAATCTTGACAGTAAAGTATCGCACCACACATAATGTGTACAGTGAAGCAAGGCTTTCATCCAGGGGCATTGAACACATTAATCCTAATGAGGGAGGTACAGAGCACAACTGAGTGCAATTAAGAGTCTGCAGCTGTTTGCCTGACTCACAAGAAAATAAGAGGGGCTGGATGAGCAGTGTTTAGAGATTGGAGTGGGATGGGGGGGGTGGGAGTATTGACAAAATTACTCACTCTAATGAGGGTGAAGATGTCGTCCATGTAGGGCCGGATGTGGATCTTCACAAAGCATACCACCATTCCCATCTGCTGGAAGAGGAACTGGACAAAAACAGAGACAGCAAAGAGTGTGAGAGACCGTGCAGTGTGAATATCTGAGTATCAGAAGACAGCCCCTTCCCTCTTAGTTACCTCTCGAATGCTGGCATCACAGACCCGGATGACATTGAGGAAAGTGGGCATGACCTGGGGGAGGAACTGGACACACTTGAGGCCAAGAGACTTAAAGATGAAGGTGACGGCTTGGACCACCATAGTGTGGTGGTTGGAGAGTGAAGGGTCTCTCAGGATGCGCATCAGGGTCACGATCGCCACCGCCGGGTAAAACTCATCCAGAGGCAGGTTGCCCATGTTTACTAGCATCTCACTGGTGCTGTAGTCCGCTGGGAGGAAGAGAAAGTGGAGCAGTTCACTTCTGGGTTTTTGGTGACTGAATAAACATGCAATAAACACCTGCAATGTCTCACTCTATTAAGGAGGGAATGATTATAAATGCACAATAGATAAATGTCAGTTTAAATATAGTAATTTTTTTAACTATCACACAAGCACATAGCACTGTCTTCATCCATACTGAAAACATCATTTAAACAATCACAAGTGTGGGTTGGAAAAGGACGTGAACTTCTCCGGTCATGCCTTTAACAAAATATAACAGGATCCAGGAGCTAACCTAAAGTCACGTTAATGAAAAGTTAGAGCTGTAGATGATTTTGCAGTGGTTACGCCAGCTACAAGTGGGCGTCCAGAGAAGATGAGTCCAAAAACAACAACACAGAATATTAAGTAGTGTCGTAAAACAGAAGCTTAGAGTAACAACTACAGGCCTAAAGGAATATTTTACAAATTCAATTCCTGCAATAACTTCGGCCCTTGTGAATTTGTAGGAGTGAAGGCTATACTGCCATGATGCTGCAAGACCATTAGCCAGGCAATCATTCTCCAGTGAGTAAGTCTGAGTATGTCTACCGTGATTTATGACATCCCAAATCCTCCCCCTCCTACCATCTAAATCAACACCTCCTCTCCTCCACGCTAAATACAGTGGAAAATGCTTCTGCTACGAGTGATAAATTCTGACGACAATAATAGGCTGATAGGAGAGGAGAGCTGATGCTGTTGGCTGGTTGCTGCTGGCCACTTGTCAGTTCTGGCACCAACCTCCATTACAGCACCAGCCAACAAATCAAGTAAGGATGTTTTTTTTCTTCTTCTTCCATAAGACGAAGCTCCAGTCCAATAGTTGACGAGTGTGTGTTTGGTCTTGTTAAAACCTCAAAAACAACATTGGAAAAATATCTTTTTGGCCAAGATCAACATTCTTATGTTTTCTTTTTTTGGGCTATTTTTCATTCTTGTTTTGCCATTATGAGGTGTTGCACAGTGATTTGAGTTGACACAGTTACATAACTTTCTGTACGAGGCATGCTAGAGCACAAATTTAACACACTGAGGGCAGGATGTACATTACCTTCACATGTGCTGCACAACAATAATCATGGACATGAGCTGCCAGTTACGTGCAGTGTTCATATTTATAAAGACACAGCCTGTATTTGTTGCTTATGTATAAAAATGCTTCCCCCTGCCTCCACAGGTGGTTTGGCAATTGGCACATGAACGGGGTTGAAAAGGCAAATACAGCAGATCCTCCACGCCTCGCTGGAAACATCTTTCCTTGAAGAAAAAACATTGCCTCTGTCTTGTGGTTTATTTGCTTCGTAAAATCTGGTTGACTGAGGAATCGTCACAAATTCCATTATGGTGAAATTAAGTAGTCCAAGGCTATAATACTGTACATGCAAATCCTTTCCAATACCATTCATTAGGCTCACACAGATGCACAGGAACTATTAAATTAATGGAAATCAAAATCACAATATGGCCAAGAGCAATATCTAAATCACAGGAGCTGCAATTTTTGGGCAAAGAAAAAATTTGTCACCTTATTGGCACCATGAGTTATGGAGCTACAGAGGCTTTGCGGCCTATAAATCACATATCTACTAGTTTAGAGGACATATTTGTCTGGTACATTACTCAGTAAACCTCATTATCATAATTTTTAAACTTTTAAAAGTGACAATTTATCATAGCAAATCCAAATGAAATTGCATATTGTAGTTTCTGTAAAAATAATGGCAACATATCTTGTCTTGTTTTTTAAATATATTTTTTGGGTGAATTTGCCTTTATTTGATAGGACAGTGTTGAGAGACAGGAAAGCAGGGAGAGAGACTGAGGGAATGACACATACTAAAGATCGTCTCAGTTGGGAGTCAAACCGGCGATCAGCGCATGGGACGTGCTCTCTAACCACTCGACCAACAAGCATATATTGTTCACCCGAGCTGAATCTCACATAATAAAATAAGTTAAAGGGATAGTTCAACATTTTGCCATTTCCATAATACCCGTAGCCATAGCAGTAGATTCATTACCTTTAATTATTGGTGCATGTTGTTCTGTGATCAGTGAACACAATGAAGGTGAACGGTACAGGTCCCCTTTCCCTCATCAAACTCATCAGATACACAATCTAACAACTCCAAAACACTCTCGTGGAGAAGTTGTGACCTTCACATTTACCACGCTATGAAATAATCATGTAATTATGTAACATTACAACACATGAAGCAAATACTCAGAACGTCTTAACACTTTTGAAATCACTCCACCCAGCAGCCATATCTGGAATGTAGTTCTGGCTACGCATTTGCCTCAAAAACAACTCTGTCTCGTGTTTTTTTTTATTGCAATAATTACTTCATAGCGTGCAGGTTACAACTTGTCCAAGAGAGCGTTTTGGAGCTGTTGGATTGTGTATTTGGTGAGTTTGATGAGGGACAGCCATATCTGGAATGTAGTTCTGTCTATGACTATAGGGATTAGGTATTGGTAATAGGCAAATTTGCCAAAATCCTATCACTTTAAAGTTTTGGCAGAGAAATGTTCTATGCCACATAATATTTACATTAATATAAAGTCGTTCAGCTAAAGAGTTAAATTGGGCAAACTTTACACAAAGCTAAACTAAGGCTCCAACTTGACCAGTCAAATACTTGGAAGCTCATATTTTTGATGAAACACAGCACAAAAAGCTGTGGATAGTTCTGATGTCTGATAAGTCATCCGGCTCACAGATATGCAACTCAATCCAGCCTTCCTGGATCTTATTCTCTCTTCTCATAAGTACCCGAAGCAACAAACCCACAAACAGTCTGTTTATTTTCTTTTAAAAGAGTGCCACATCTAGCTTTTCCTGTAAAGCATTGCAGATATTGCTACCATCTGCATTACACTATTTCAGAATCACTCCAAGAGTTAGAAAATATAAAGGAGCCACATGAGGATTTTGGCAGTCACGCCCAGATTTACAGAGCGTAATTTCTTCCTTCTTTCTTGTATTTCTTAAAATAAACCAAGAATCACTGGTGGTCTTTTTAACATTTATAATGCACATTTCATTTTAAAATAAGTGATTTTATTAATGTTTTCTGTGACAGACGATGCAAATGGGGTCAGTCTGTCCATTTATCTATGCAGAGCTACTGAGTTTTACAAGGCATTTGAGAATACAGACGTCTGGTATCCAGCGTTTCACTGGCCTTCTGCAGGAGTACAGTTTCAGCTGCTCCAGCTGTCTCCCCTCAGACTCTGGACTGTAGACATACAGATTGGCACAGGGCCTGTAGGTAACAGAGGGTAGCTTTGCTGTTGGAGCCTTTATTCCAGCCATCACCAAGTCTAGATTAATGATGGTGATAGATGGATTCACATCTGTATCTGTACAAGCCACAAACAGCCACCAGTGTAGCTAAGCGAGGCAGCAGTACTGTAGTAATTCAGGCCTCAGCTATGTTGGAAAAAAGCTGAATTGGTTCCTCGGCACAATAACAGCTGTAAGTACAGCAACCTACTAAGAAGGAATACACATCATCACCGGTTTTATGACCCTGATGTCCTGTAGTGATGTGATTGGGGCTGTTTGAAGTCAGGTGAGGAGATGGGCCCGGCCAGTGACCTCCCACATAACTAAACACACTCTGTGAAGGATGCGAGTGCTCCAGACAATGACCCTGACAAATCTGCCAACAGATATACAGCCTCCAGTTGTGGTCACAGTCCATTTAGTCAGAGAACAAACTGGTAAAACTATTACCATATTGTCCAAGGTCACATACTGAGACATGTGACTGGATCAGACAAGTAGAGACCTGCATTCTCCATACACTATCCACTTGCCTGAAGACAGATTAGTGTTTTCGTCATCATTATGAATTTTTAGGCTCTCCAGCAGCTGACGGGCTTGGAGGGAGCAACACTTTTTAGCATGCGTTACAATTCCCATATAATTTTCCATTCACAGTAGGGCATGTACAAACCTCCTAAATTTCTACTTTTAGTAGTAATTTTCTGTGGTTTATCACAGTCATTTGGATTCAACCAGGTTGAATCCAAATGTGTATGGTGACACTACAGCCTCCTTTTACGCAACTTTTAGAATAGCCAGAGTCTATCGCCTGGCTCACATTACCTAATCCAGCTGAATCCGAGGATTGTAGCCATTGGTATGTAACGGTTACTGTAGCGGACGGAAACTGAGCGGCGCAGGAAGACTATGACCCAGATGTAAAAACCTGGTATTCACTAAATAATGACAGTAGTTGGACACAAATGTATCTTTCCATACTGACACTGCCAAATTAAAGCAGAAAAAGACTTGGTGTTACTCTTGTCACATAAATGCCATCCTTTGCTCTGATGGTTAGTGACACAAACATTTTAACAAAGCAAAGTCTGACAGCAACAGGGGGCAGAATGATTTAGTTATATTTGCCTGACTATAAAGACTCCATCAGTAATCAATATCTCATTCAATAGTGATCATGTTCATAATTTACAATCGGTCAATAAAACAGCAATAAAACAGCAGATTTAAGCCTGAATTTGGTCACTTTGAATTAAATATCTCTACAATAGTTGGAGTGACAGTGGACTTTCAACGGCTAATTTAGGATCAATCATTTGGGGCAGGAAAACATAACAGCTGATTCATTAGTAGATTTAGTTTTTGAAGATTAGATCCAAACAATGAAGATTCATATAAATCACACAGCCATAGCTACAGCTGACTCAAATATTCTGAGCACAGACGTATCACTTCTCTGGAAACTTCTCTTCCAGAGTGTAAACGATAAGTATTTTTGGCCAGAGGGGACTTCAATAGTTTGTGTGAGCCAGATTCAACAAGTCAAGTCAAATAATTTAGGATGTATTCAGTTCCTCTCTTCAATGATCAGTTTCTGACCAAAGAAAAACTGCAGTCAAGATTTTAAAGCTGTGTTTTCTCACAGCTCTTTCCCCAGAACTGACTTGTAACTTGTATTTCATGCTTCAATATGCAGCCTGTACAAATGGCCTGACGTCTCACCTTGATTCTCCACAATTATGAGCAGCTGCTGCTTTAGTTAAATGTTAAACTCTGTGGCCATCTATCCTGAGAACATTATCTCACTAAGTGATTTATGAAGAGAAGAAATCTTTAGGTAGTACATTATCAGTCCAACTGTTGCAGGAAAATTGATGTAGTGAATTATAAACAACTGCAAGTGTCTGGTTTAACAGCTTTGATGCCTTTTTCTGAATGACATTTCCATTTTATAAATCTTCTAAAATGGCAACTGCCACTTCATACATTTTGTGACCTTTAAGACGGAAGTTGTTTGTTCCATTAAGTTACTCAACCCGTCTTTAAGAAGTGTTTTACTCTGTGGAGGCTTCCTGACACCACATGTGCACGTGAAAGTGTTTACATTTATTAAACAAAATCAATTATGGTGAATGTCAGTTATCCAAGGCCATGATCATACTATGTTCTCTACATACAAACTCTTTACAACTCAGAGGAGCAAATTAAACTAATTCTTAGTAGTCTGACACTTAGTAACCAAGCACAGCCACAATCTCAGTAATACTGATTAGCACTGGTGATCACAATCCTACCTGAGTCCTGACTGGATTTGGATTCGGAGAGAGAGACAGCAGAGGCGTCTCGTGACTGGTCAATCATCCCGATGTTCACCTTGTGCTTGTAGGGGTCCAGAGCACCAAGAAGACCCAGAACACGAATAGCCTGTTGAAGACAAACAGCACATACAGAGTTAGAAATATAAATCAGACTCTTGCACTTGACTACAAGATAGCTAGCTACACACATACGGACAACGGATACGTACCATTCACATTTAAATGAACACAGTACCAATACTCAGGACCTGGTAATTGATACCAGTATACAACGGTACCTGTTTTCTGTACTTTGTGTGTATTTGTGGTAATTAAAGTTATTTTGTCTATAAAAACTCCTCAGTCTTTAAGAGTATTTATGTTTTAGGGATAGGAAATGATTTTTGAATAAACGAATAGTTATTCAGTGAGAAAAAATTTAATAGTTCATGAGACTATCTTGATTGAAAAAATGCAAATGTTCCCTCTTTACTGCGACAGTGGGAGAAACATGGAGAGACTCCTACAGCCATCAGAAAGTTCTGTGTGAAACTCAACACATGAAACTGAGGCGCAGAGCGAACTCTGCAAGGTGCAGACTTCGATGAGAACCGGAGAATATTCACGTATTGAGACAATACTCGGTACTTTGGTGGGAATTCAGTACCTAGTAATTAAAGTATCGAATTCGGTACCTATCCCCAATACAGACACAGGCTGAGAACAAGGTGAAGAAAGGGTCAGCCCTCACACTGGAATAGTCTTCAATAAAATATTAAGACTATTCCAGTGTGAATGTGAAGAATTATCCTGGTATTCAAGGATGAAGTCGGGGTGACCTGTCCATGTGCATCAAACAGGAAACCTCTAAAAACATTTTTTAAAAGAAGTTAAAACATACCTCTACCAGAGGGCATTTACTTAACCAATTTACATTTTGTATTGTATCAATTAAACATGTTTTCACGTATCTTTTTAATTTTGCTTTGTTTTAATCTTAGTATATTTTTATGACTGCTGTTGAATTGTTCTGTTCCTCCTACTATTTGCTTGTTCTTGTTTCATTGCTTCAAATGTAAAGCAGTTCGAGCTGCACTTTGTTTATGAGAGGTACCATATACATTTTTTTAAATGATAAATTATTCTTTTTTTGTTTTTTCACGGTTGGCAATGTCTTCTCACAGCTCTGACACTGTTGAAGCAGCATATTTATCTGCTTTTTACTGAGGATCATTTGCTTCACAATGAACATCCACAACAGAGGTGTTGCATGCAGTATCTCTGAATGTTATGATATTTCTTTCTGCGACGCAGTCTGGAATTGATAGTGCTGTAATTCCAGGCTGACCTGAGTAAGCAGTAAGCAGGGCCATCTTTCAGGCCAATGGGTGGCAAGTATTCAATGCTTAAAAGACAGATTGTGTGGAATATTTCTTTGGTAATAAATTCAGTGTAAAGTGATGTGGAGGCTGTGACACCAAATTAACAGTCAACCTGCAGTGGGCTCATTACTACCATTGGATAATTGGCCATACAGGACCTCAGATCAGTTCGATAGTAGAGTCAAAGTGCAAGTGGCCAGAGCCAACATCCTTGTGTCATACGCCACACTGACAAGTCACTCTGAGCCTCACATAATGTAACAGGCGAGAGGAGAAATTATGACAATTATCACTTACATCACAGCTTTAGACTTTGGAAAAAGCTCCACATAGCTTCGGATAAATATGGAAAATGTGCATGGGCTCATTCCCGTACGTATTCATGTGATTATACCTCACTGGTCAAAGTCAACACATCTAAACAGACATCTATGTGTTTGGAGGATGTTGACAGGTAAAAGTTCTTGGCCTCATACTGAGTCAGTATGAGCTGGGTTCCATGCATACCTCTCTCCTGATCCCCTGGTTTTGTTCCGTCTTGAGGAAGTTGAGCAGCACCTCCAGAAGGGAAGGGTACTTGCGGTAAGGCTCCACCACGTAGCCTGTACTGGCCACCTGCTGGCCCAGTGTCCACAACGCCACCTGGTGGAACGTCAGAGGTAGAAACTCTCAGGTCAAATCCAGTGATAAAGAAACAGTCATAAGATTTAGAATCAACTCTTTTAATAAAACCACAGAACATTTAGAGACAAAAGTAGCTGTATTTGGATTTTATAATATTTTAATGTTTCATTTATTGTATTACAAGTGTAGATAAAAGTGAAAGCATTAATCCAATTTGCCTGTCACTGAGAACCTTTTCTAAATTAGTTTTAAGTCCCTTGTTCATCTGTCATTGTAACACTGCAGAGGTAATAAAGTAATACAGTAATACTTCGGAAGAAGCCTATCTTTTGTTAAGTTCGGGCACATAATTGTTTAAATGGGAAAATCCAGAAGCACAATGTTCTCAAAATGTTTTCTGACTAACTTCAAATGTTTCCAGAAATGATATCCTGCTGTGTTTACTAAAGTAGACATGTATTTACAGTACCCAGGCAGTAAATATTTTCAGAGCCTGGAGTTGTGCTGAGGATGGGGTGAGTGAAAAAAACAAAAAAACAACAACATTAGAACCAGATGAAGCTGACTTTCATTTTCTCCACATACCTGTCGCTTGGCCAATGAGGAGGAGTCTTGCAGCATGTCCATGATGATTGGAAAAAGTTCATCCATCCACTTCCTCATCTCAAGGCCACTCACCTGACAGAGAGGGCACAGAACCAATCAAAGCTGTGGAAATCACATAATCTTTCCAATTTCCAGGCAACAGGATCGTCTAAAAATCTAAATCAGTTTTACATTAATATGACAAGTGATCCTGTTTAATGTGACCTTATCACCCTATAATCCTTTATGTAGAATTATTTTGTCATTAAAGCATTTATCAAGTTATTCTAAAGGCAGGATTATGTTTTCACTGTGGAAAATTCCTGCTGCCTTCAGTTCATTCTTGTTACTATTCCTCAATCAGACCTGTCAGGGTAGAAGGATGTTTTGTTGCTTGCAATATTTACCACAGTGTCTTTTTTGATACTGGCACCCACTCTCCTTCTATATTTCCTACATGTTTTTGTCTTTGTTGGCTCTTCAGCAGCTGGGCTTCTGCCTCGTCCTGCACTGAGTCAACTGTCAACACTTGATCTACCCGAGCGTCTCCTGAACTCTCCCTCAACATCAGGGCCTGCCTGCAATTAATTGTACTTTCCTGACGCCTCTGTAGGAAGATGGTTCAACCTGGAGAGGGTGGAACAAGGCACACATCTATGGGTTGGGCTCTAACCTCAACATTCAGACAACAAGCTCAGATTGTTTGCATTAAAGCTGTTGCTACGCAAGACTCAAATAATGTAATTGGATTATATTATCTAGAAGTATACTTCATTCAGTTTCAATCCACAACAGCTGTAAATTCAATGAGAAACATAAGAAAATTGTGTCCTACACAGTCATTCCAGTCTTACCTGAGCCAACTCGCCAATAGTTGCAAGCACACTAATGACCACTCCAGGGTTCGGGTCTGGGTCTTTCAGCTTAAGGATAAGAGCCTGTTAAAAATAAAAAGGTTAAAGTAAATCAGAGAGATGATATGTACGAGGAGCTGGAGGAAATTAGGTTGTAATAGTGCTGGGAAAGTATACTGAATACACATTGAGAGTTGTACCTTGAGGATGGGCTCCATATACGGCCGTATGAGGCGAGGGGCGTTGGACACCAGATGGCCCAGCATACGAGCACTTTGCTCTTTGTTCCTGCCAACACCACTGTGCTCCAACTCTGTTAAAATCTGTGACAAATTTCGAAACAGCTGAGTAAATGAAGTGAAGGTGAAAATCATAATGCCCATAATATTGTTACAGGTATTGTCTCTGAGCCATCCTGAGGAAAAACCATACACCAGATGGATGCTTTGGACGTTTAAACGTGTGCAAAATACCATGGCCTATTCTGCCCTCTGCAGGTATCTCACTGAAACAACGGAAAAGGGATTTCTCCAAGCACAGGAAATTTGTATTGGCAGTAAAATTATTTGACATATTCTCCATTTGCAGAAATATAAAATCCAAAATGGAAACCATTTTCATTTGATCTCTTACGTCTTGGGATATTTTAATGATTTGAACTCATCAAAAATCCCTTGAATTTAATATTCTAGGCAAATTACAAATCCTCACTTTCAAATTGATTTTTAATTGACAGACTGAAGTGCTGATATTTCAAACTGCTCAGATGGTATTATATTTGTAGCCAAGGAAGGCACATTACCATGCCCACATGAAAATTGACTGGACCGACTGTAAAAACTGTCCTGAATTAGTTAATAGTTTCTTAGATATACTGTCACTGTGTAATAACTTCTCTGTCAGAAAAAAATACAAAATCCCATAAGCAGACAGGTGAGATGAGTTTGTTTTCAGTGATAAATCAAACTTAATTTTACTGTGTTCACAAAATCCATATAGAGGCTTCATCAGAACAAACCTTTAAACCACCTGTAGTGGCTCGCCTACCTGGATGAGCATCTTGCGCAGGAACGGCATGACGAAAGCGGGGTTCATGCTACTGAGGCGTCCTATTGTGCAGATGGCCAGCTCTCTTATCTCAAACACCTCATCGTTCAGCGCAACAAACAGCGCCTGCAAGTTCTCGGCCTGGGCGAGGTGAGCATCAAAGCGCTCGTCAAGAGATGCCAGCACACAGTATCGAATGTCTGGATCTGCGGAGAACAACAGGGAGAAAATAATTTGACTCTCTCTGATTACCTTTATCATCATGGGTCATTTAAGATGTTAAGTTATTTTTTTATTCATTCTGCCTTCATCATAACTACAGTGAAAGAGTGAGAAAGAGATTTGAACCCAGGTCTAACGCGGCCATGATTTGCTTTCATGTGTTACCTGGGTCAGTGATTCCAACAACTAGCAGCTTGCTCAGCACATCTGCAACAACTTGCACAGCTGTCTGGCTGACAACGTGACCATTGATCAGGTGGATGGAGGGGGTGAGAAGGCGTGAGCAGGTCCGGGCTGCCTCCATCCGGATTTCTTTGTGTTCACTATTCAGGAAGTGGTCGGCACAGTGGCGCACAAACTGGGTGAGGGAGTGTCCTGGTCAAACACAGAACGAGTTTGGATCTTGTGTCACTTTACATTAGATTTGACATTAGAACAACTATTTCAACAGCTGTAACGAGTTAGGATTGTAATATAGATAACGAAAACAAGTCAAGATTAGTTATTGCATTTATGAATTTTGCATTCTTTTATTGCAATTTGAGAAGTAACTGTTTCACCACAGGGTGCTGTATATTCAGTGGACTGCTGGAAAACGATTTAGTCATCTTACGTGACAACAAATCTATCACATATCTTGTTTAAAGCAGCTGCAGTGAAACGACATCTTCTCCAATACCAGAGAATATGCAACAATAACTCAATGAATTCGCTCAAAATAAAAAGACAAGAGTGCAACTTAATCCTACTATTTACAGTGAGCAAGATTTTGGTTGGCGGTTTTAAGTCCTTGGACTTTAGTCAAGAGAACAGCTGGATACATCCATTCAGGCTACTGCTCAATTTCTGCAGTACTGTGTTGTGTTTTCCTTACACTCGGCGTGGCTTCAATCTCATGATTTAATTTAAAAACCCAATATTTCTTAGGGACCACTGAATCTGTGAAGTGCAAGCAACAACACATCTTACAACTCTACCAGTTATCTCTGTATGATTTTCTCAGTATGAAATGGCACTACCCAGGCTTGAAAAACTGACTTTCTCTCCTGACAGAAGCAAATTTTCATCAAATGAATAAAAAATTGAGATTAATCGATAAAGTATGCAGCATTAGAGCCACATTGAGAGTCTTGTATACTTTTCATTCTTTGGGTTTTACATTGTCAGTTCTTAGGAATAAAATAACAAGAACAAAGTCCTGATTTAAGCCCATTATTTCTGAGAAGTGTTGCCATTTTCTAGGTTCTTACCCTCAAATTCAAAGCTTCCCAGTGTGCGCAGGGCCAATGTGATGCTGCCAACGTCGCTTGCCTCTGGGATGTTTGTGAGGCTTGGTGAGGCCAGCTGGTGAGCCAGGCCTTTGGGCATGCCAGGATGACGCAGCGGCTTGTGCATTAACACGAGGGAGAGCATCTTCAAAAGACCGTCCTGAATGTCCTTCTTCAACTGCGGGATTTGACGGCTCAGGTCATATAGCACAGCCGTCAGGGCAGGACTAGATGAAGGGGACAAAGCAGGCAAAGCAAGCCACCTTTAGTCATCTTTACATGAACACACCACAAACACTTTAACAAACAGACCTTTGAGTTAAATGAAAAGCTAAGTAAAACACATACACACATACAGTATGATTGAAATTCTAGATTCAAACCTTGCGACATGTATAAACTCAGCCAAGAAGTCCATAAAGTGGTCATTTTAATTATTTAGCATTCTAGTGAGTTCATTCTGTTCATTACCTGAGGCCCACAGCCAGCATTGGCTCCAGCAGCTCTTTGATGTCTGGCTGGATGCTGGGACCCATGGCTCTGGAAAGCATGCTGATACAGGTGAACACTGTGGCATCCACCTGCATGGTCTTCTGCCTCCTACACACATGGAAAAAAGGGGGGAAATGCATGTAGTGATGAGTGGCCATTCACTTCATGAGTATCTCAAAATGATTTTTTAACAGGTACTGAGCAGAGCAGATGCTACTCAGAACATAAATATTAAATGTAGCTATTCTATTTTTTTTTTAGCAGAGTCAGAATGAAAGTAGCCCAAGGTGATTAAGGAGTGTCTCAACCAACACAAGAAAAATCCAGCATGTAAAGCAGCAACAACAGAGATGAGAGAAACAATACAAGAAAAGTTAAAAAGAAACCATACAACCAAGACAAGAGCTGTGTACAAAAACATTTCCTTCTTAGGTGGAAATGGGCGTCAGTGAGCTGTAAATTGAGATGTCAGACCCTAATTAATCGTCATTTTGTGTCACTGTCAGACATGAGGTCACAACAATATAAGTTTTGCCACTGTAATATGAACAGCATTGCACTGTTCACTGTGTCACTGCTTTCCAGTGACACAGCCAGGAAGTAAAATGCAAAGAGATAATAAACTAGGCAGAACTACCACCACTGAGGCTAGTTTCAGATCACATCCCTTCTAATCCAAAGTCATAGAATACAAACCATTCGTGTGTACATTCATCATAATTGCTGTGAGTCTTCAGTCAGGGCTTTGAACAAAATCTGATCAGCTCTGCCTCAAGTCCAAATGAAGGTTTGTGCTGAATTTGGAGGGGCTCCCTTTAAGAGTCTGAGGTATTGTATTCACAAGACCAGAACCTGAGTTTTGTGAGCTCGGAATTACGCAAACAAAATGTAATCAGTTCATCCTCAGTTCATTTGTACCAACGCAATAAGCCTCTGGCTCTGGCTGTCTCCAGCGCAGAAGCATACAAGTCTGATCCAACACATCAATTTATGAAAATGAAAACATACTGTAAACAAAGCAATAAGTAACAGTGTCTATACATCATATTTTCATTCACTGACTTGTGTGCAAAGTCCTTTGGCGGTAGAGCGGCCTTGATGATCTCGAGGATCTTGGAGAGATATGGCTGAATTTCTGCCCTGACAGCCACAACCAGCAGCCCCAGAGCCTGGAACGCTGCCGTCCTCTCTTTCTCCTTCTTCAAACAGCCCAGCAGGTAGCCCATAGTGTCTGACAGGTATTGGTCTGCACAGTGCATGGAACAGACACAAAGCAAATGATTAAGCACACGTGTAGGGCTTTGTGGAGAACACATACATCAACTAAACAGGGGAAGTTACAAGCAATTTATTACAGCAAATCCCTGCTGACATAAGGACATAGGAGACCACAAAGTAAGCTCATGATCCCCTCACAATTCTTTCCCATAAGCGGCGGATACATTGATGGGAAGAATGCAAGGCTGCCTGTTAATGTATCAAAGATGATTCTGCTGGATCTTGGACGACACTCAAACATGAATTAGTCCCACCTGTAAAGGTATGGGGCTGGAAAGCAGCCAGGCGTGGCAGCAGGTTGAGGATGGTCATCTGAATCAGAGGGTTCTTACTGGCCTTGTATTTCAGCACCCATCGACACACCTGGACAAAGGACATAATGAAAAGCTGTGTTGACATTTCTCTGGTGCTTTAAAAATAACGCTCACTTCATGTCTTTGCAAGCCTATTCCCATTGCTGTGGGAGCCAAAGAGCATTACTCATGAATTATTCTTTACCGTTGAAAAAATTAGAAATTTCTCATGTGTCTTGTATAGATTTAATATTTATATTTATCCATTTACAATGTTTAATCTGGGCAGGAGTGAGTAACCACAAAAACATACGATACTATATTACATCCAGGTCAGCAGATGGAGGGAACATCATATACATGGGCACCAACTTTTTGACAGCTACATTATATGAATCAGAATCTCTCAATAGCAATAATCTAATTTTTCAAAATGCAACTGTGCTTTCATTCATGAAACAGTAGCCTACTAGCCTAGAATTTAGTAATCCATATAGTTAACCTGTAGGTAGTCAAAAAACTAAACATTTAACTTAAAAAACTTTAGTATAATTATGTATTCTAGCAGCTAAAATCACTTTGCCCTAGCCGTCATTTTGAAATGACAAGAAATAAAAACCTGTGAGTTGAACAGCAAGTAAAAGCTGAAGGGTTGGAAATCCATTCAGTAGGTGTCATGTTATTAATTGATAATACTAAAGAAATTACAATTTTTTTTCCAATTACAGCCTTGAACAGTTCTCACATTTTTCTGTAGTAGAAGGCATAATGGCCTTCTTTTAGTTCATGAGGACTTCATCATTTTACAAAAAGATGATCAAACTCGCTGTGTTTAAGAGTAGGTAGCACATGTGTGTGTGTGGTGTGTGATTCTCCTTAAAGCACAAAACTATATTTTTCACACAACCACTTGAAAACAGATTAATTTCTAAACAACTGTTGCGTGCCATGAGTAGCCAGACCCCTGCTGTAAATTCTACCTGGTCGAAGCGCTCCTCCATCAGCTCACGGCAGTATCTGCTCTCCACCAGCGAGCTCTTGGCAGGAACCGGTGTGGCTCCAAAGCTGAGGAAGCCCTGAGGCGTGCTGTAGCCCAGTAAACCCAGGAGGGCGTTTGACTGCTGTGGCTGCACCGACTGGAAGCTAGTGAAGGGTGTGATGTGGCGAGGCTTGGTTCCAAATCCCATCAATTCTTTGCAGTACTTATCATGGACTAGCTGCTGCTGTGTGATCTCCTCCATCTCCTCACGCATGCGCTGTCACAGAGATAAGACAGTGAGAGGAAGGTTTAGCTTTTGGATATGAGGCATGGGTCTACAGTGAGGGTAGAACTCACCTCTCCTTCCATACTGCTGATGCGGACCAACTCATTCAGGATGAGAAGAGCACCATGGACCCTGTCATCACGATTCATTCCTTTCTCTTTGGCCAAAGTCTCATCAAAGCCTTTTTCTGCCTCCTCAAATGTTTGCTGTTACAGAAAATAGAAATGTGTTGTCTATTGGAAAAGTCACAGCCTCCGCCACCCTGCAGGTTCCACACATACTGAAGAAGAAACCTTATTTCAAAACAAAAAACATGGTTGGAGTGCCTACTTTGTACCACTGTGGCTTCTGCATTTCCTTGGTCTCCCTCTGTGTGGTGAGGATGAGACAGGCTCGCAGGGCAGACACAGCACCTTCTCTGATGGCCTGCTTGGGATCCCATACGGCGTAGAAGATGTTATCAAAGAAGGGCTGCACTTGCTGGAAGAAGAAAGTGGGTGCGCTCACAGCCAGCTCCCTCAACACCAACACCTGGAAGAGGCAGGAAACTGTTAATTTGGTGTCATACCTGTATCATTAAAGCCCCAGTATGTGAGATTTACCCCCATCTAGCGGTGCGGTTGCATGTCGGCACGTATTCTTGCTGTTGCATTTACGTACACTCGGGCAGAAGTCAGAAAAACAACAGACGCTGCATGAAACAGGATAAACAAGCCTCTATGTAAAGAAATGGTCCGCCAGCACGAGGCAAAACAATACCGGTGTGACAATATGTTGTCATGGTGATGTCGTATTGTTTACCTGAACACCGTCTTTCTCTGTCGAAGAGGTGTCTGACTGCACCAGGCAAACCTGTCCTTTAATTGACAGTTTTAACAGGCGCTGTCTGAAAATAGCTCTGGTGAGGTGAGTTTGTGGTTCCCTACGGTCATGACACTTAAAAAATGGCGATTATGGCATTGTATGTTTTATGTAACAATCATTTAAATCTGCGGGCGCGATTCCACTTTATTGAAATACGTATTTATGAAAGCGATATTTGATTTTTGTCAATAAAAAGCCAATTTAAGTCCCATACTGTCCCTTTAATTTACTATTTTATTATTTTGGTGCACTGTTGCCATGTATAATTATAGGGATCTAAAGACAACTCAAAAAGTTCAGATGATTTATTTATCCTGAAATATATTTGTGGCATCCCTAAAAATATAGAATCTTTATGGATCATTAAAATCTATACCACCACATTTGGCAAAAAAAATTATTGTAAACCTTAACTCAGCTGGACGAATCGCAAATAAGCCAAGAGCTGCCTTCCAAAGTAAAAATGAAAACACAATGAAGCAATGGAACAGGTTTGAGTCAAATGATCATCAGCCCTCATCTCTACCAAACATACACACCACTGAGAAGTAGTGGTATTTCAACAGCAAACACAGTCACAGCCTGTCTGCCAGTCACTTACTGCTGCATGGCGTCTGCCTTCATTCCTGTCTGCTCCCAGCCACTCCAGGGCCCTTTTCACCTCAAACTCCACATACTCCGCCGTAAAGGTGTCCCCGGCCATAGACAGGTGGCCCATGGCTTTAGAGGCCATCTCCATGACCACTGGGTCGCTGGAGGGGAGCAGGTTGCGAAGGTAGTTGGCAAAGCGGCTGATCCTTGTGGCATTGCCTCCCTCCACTCCAATCAGGCTCACTGGAACAAATCAAGATATAGTTTCTTGTGTACACCGTTATCTTTCATGTCATATACACAGAGAGTAAGAAGTTACATCAAGCTAATTTCACACTTATAGTGGATGTTAAAAATGGGCCTCTGTGTTTATAACTCACCAATTGCGAGAATGCCTCCTTTCTTCTCATTCACATCTGAACTGGATACCAGTTCAAAAATATGATGGTTTAACTCATCATAGAAGGTAGTGGCTTCATCTTGGCTTAGCTGTGGGAGACAGAAACTCAGTATCACAAAAACCAGAAATGGGAAGGAGGGTCAAATTGGTGACTACAAAATACAGTATTGTCTGAAAAATTACAAGTGTATATTCATGTTTCCTCCTGGGATCATGTGTGTGTTGGTGTGTGTAAGCAGTCAATCCACAACTTTTGTGAGAACAACATTCACTTTCTGTGAGTGTAATGATAGCTTCATGACCAGTCTTAGTGACATCCACGGTAACGTTAACGCTTGTCCTTACCTCTCTCAGCTCTGTAGTCACATAGTGCTGCAGCTCTTTGGCAGACTTTGCTCTGGTGTCTTCATTTCGACTCTTGAGCCCACTGACAAACTGCTGCAGCACAGTGGCTGTGCCTGACATGATCACCATTTGGATGGCCTTCTCTGCAAAAGTACGAACGTATAAGGAGACATGCTATTTCACCCGTCTGAGTTGTCGATAAAAAGGCAACACATGCAACAATAACTCATATAAATACTGTACTTGTCAAGAGAGAGAATCTGTGTCGATTTGATAACCATTTGGTTAGTGGTGGTGGTGTTGTTGTTGTTAGCTCACGGTATAGCGAGCTAACGTGTCTGGGGTTAGCTAAGTTAACGGTCGTGTCAACCTTGCTGGTTACACGTCGAATAAAGACAATAAACTGAGCTGTAAAGCTCCGTGGGTCTGACCCATCAGTGCAACAATTACACGTCAAAATGTTACAAGTCAGGTGCAGGCTGATTGGAAACGTCTTATACGTCTCATGCTGGCTCTGTTTAGCTAACATTAGCGAGTGCTAGCTAACATTGAGCTATCTGGCAAACCTTTTAGTCAAACAGTGAAGTTATTTTTGAATCACTTACGTGTTGATATTTATATTCCGGCCACTTAATTGTCATTCGGCACTTGCAGAATATCTCTCATTGTCAGTACTACCTGGTTAGCCCAGGTGTAGGTTGGCTAGCTAGGTTTTACTACTACACTATGCACTATCTCTGTGTTGAGTTGGACTGACTCCAGCACAGCAGGGCACACACGGGTAACTTCAGGAGCGCTGAGCTGCGCAGCCTCAACGCAGCTCACGCATATTAGCTGGGGATACGTTTGCGTATAATATCTTTTATATGCAGTCTTTGGTATTAATAATACAAAAAATAAAAATGAAGAATATCCACATTTTCACAGACAGGTGCCTCTGAAATGGTCATACACAAGCACAACTTTTCTCTCCACATGTTTTTTGGTTTGGAATAATCAGCACTTTATTTTTGCAAAATATGATGATAGAGCATCAGTTATTTGATATAGTGGACAGTTATTGAATATCTGTCAGTCATCTCCAGAAATGAATGAATGAACTTCGTTTATGATTTTGAAAATAACACCGAGCGAGAGTGATTTTTTTTTAAGTAGCCTATTAAAACTATTAGGCTACCAATACAATATATTTGGTGAAAACTGTAAGACCTTTTTGTTTAGAAGCAAGGAATTTGTTAATTATCATGGTCATTGAAAAACGGGCGAAAATGTCGAATTTTTTCCACATCATATGTCCCTTGCCGGCCCCCGGAGGTTCGAAGTTGTGCAGTGGTCGTGACGTCACCCTGATGTCATGTAAAGGTGACGTCATGTCTGACGCGCAGATAAAAGGAAGCCGGATAGAAGGAACTTCGAAACAGCGAACTGTAACAGAGTTTAATTCACTTGAACAGTGAATGTTCACAATTGGGCAAATCATTTGCCATTTAGACAAAGTAGGCAAGTCAGGTAAGTAAAAAAAGGTAGGCAAGTAAAGTAAGTAAAAAAGGTAGGCAGGTAGCCTAAGTAAAAAAAAGTAGGCAAGTAAGGTAAGTAAAAAAAGTAGGCTAAAAAAGACAAACAAACAAAAATAGTATGCTTGCACTGGGTTGGGCTGCAGGTTTTTTAGTCACCAAAGGTGTTCAAAAACTTGTTGAATATTACATACCACCTGCAGAGATAATCCCAGCCGAAGTGCCTGAGGACAGTCCAATTGTAGAACCAGAGGACAGTCCAACCAAAGTACCTGAGGACAGTCCAATTGTAGAACCAGAGGACAGTCCAACTTTAGAACCAGAGGACAAACCAACCAAAGTACCAGAGGACAGTCCAATTGTAGAACCAGAGGACAGTCCAACTTTAGAACCAGAGGACAAACCAACCAAAGTACCAGAGGACAAACCAAATGTAGTACCAGAGGACTGTCCTACCACATCTGCCACTGTAATGCCCTATGGGAATCGGAGGGAAGACGTCTGTAAATTTTCAAATCAATATAATAACTGCTGGCTGAATGCAACAATACAGGCAGCACTAAACCTGAGGATTGTGCAGACAACATTAACCCAATATCCCCCTAAGACGTTGACAGAAATGTCAGAAATACCAGAATTTTCCAGAATGTTTTTAACAGCCCTCAGGAACCCAGGGAAGACTTTCTCTCCAGATGAAACCTACAGTGTTTTGGTGGACCTGAACCAGAGAGTGCCATCCCTGGAACTGACCAAGTGCAATGATGTGTTTGATTTATTGGAACATGTCCTGGCCTGGTTCAATCAATGTAGCGTGCGAACAATATTTGAGATAAATGATAAAATCAAGTGTAGGATATGTACCCATGAGGCCACGTCAACCTCAACACAAAGTATCTATATTCTACCACCAATCGAAGAGTATGACTCCATTTTAAAACTTTTGATCCGTGGTATCAGAGCTCCAGTGGCATGTGGAGTATGCGGTAGTGAGGTAAGGCCACAACAAACTTGGACTGCCCCTGATGTTTTAACCTTGTATTTGTCCCGAATTGCTGATGATAACTCTATAATTAGGGAGCCTGTGACTCCATCAACAACAGTCAAAATCCCAGTGAGTGACATTGATGAAGTGGAATACAAACTGGCCTCTGCCATATGCCACAATGGTGACAGTATAATGGATGGCCACATATGGTCATACTTATTTAAAGATCAAAATGTCACAATCCGAGCTGATGATATGAAAATATCAGCCAGAGTAGGCAGACCTTCTGCCTGCTACGAAACTGGCATCATTTATTTTTATGAAAGATTAACCTAAACCCTGGTCCCTGGCTAAAGTTGAGGCTGTTACCTCTATTGTAAAATTTGTAAAATTTTAATTCACTGTAAGGACCATGCAATTTGCCATTAGGCATTTTAGTGGATGGAATGTGTTAAGGGTGGATGAATGGATATTGTAATGGTGACACCTTGAAGGAAACCTCCATGCTGGCCTGAGAGAGATCAGTGCATCCCCTGATCTCTCTCATGCCAGCACGGAGGTGCTGATGCATATCTCTTGTCGTTTAGATTATTGTAATGCCCTGCTCTCTGGTCTTCCCAAAAAGAACATGTACAACTCACAATTATTAGCCTACAGAGCTCAGCCACACGCGTGCTGACGAGGACCAGAGGACGGGAGCACATAACACCATTTGAAATCGCTGCATTGGCTCCCCATGCACTTCAGGATTGATTTTAAAGGTGTGGCGACTACGACAGCGACGACGACCGGAGGGGAACCGTAAGTTTCGCTTTTACCTACCTCGTCTCTCCCTCGACACAGAGAGGGGGTAGGAGGGGGGGCAGTGTTTCGTACCCGTGCAGGGAAGTTACATAGTGCGGTTTCAGCCGACGCGACCCCGCTCAGACCGTGGCAGCAGCGCCATTCATCCTATTTACCATTTTTCTACCGTTGCACTGAGTCTGGAAACATTATTTTAAGGCCGAAAAAACTCCGCAAAACTCCGCAATGTTACTTTAATTAATTGATTTGTTTATTTCTTCCTTTTAAAGATGGGGTCCACGATCCTGTTCAAAAGCACGTTCTGTGTACTGGGTGAAACGGTCCCTCTGTTGCCAGAGGAATTAATACGTTATGACTTAATGAAAAAGAACGAAAAAAATCCGTGCTGTCTGGCAGCTACAGCACTGAGAAAACTTCCACCAATCACGTTGCCCAGACCCGAGAGGGAGCAACCAATCCAAATCCGTCTGCACGCACAGACCCCCCCCCCCGTGCCGCTTCTTGTTTTGTGCGCGCGCATGCCGGTTTGCAGGGCTTAGACCGAGACACTGACGGGAGGGGGAGCAGGGGGGTGGGATGTAGAGGAGGCAGGAGGAGGTGCTATTTTCAAATCTTGCTAGCTCTCTCCCTACGTTTTCAGGATCGTAGACCCCAGCTTTAATAAGGTTCTGTACTATGTTTAGTGTTGTTCTATTCGATTTTGTCTGATTATATATATATTCTATTTTTATTTTATTTAACTTATTTTAGGCTATTTTTATTATCTATGATTTTTATATCTTTTATCTTATCCTTTCTATCATATCTTACTGTGGATATCTTTTACTGTCTTAATAGTCTTAGTCCATTAGTTTTTATCTCCAGTGTTTCCTCCTGGGGGTCTGCCACGCTGGGAGTTGCTCTGGTCTACTGATGGGGGTGCTGTCCCGTGGATGGCTCTGGCCTGGGTGGCTAGAGGGCTCCGTACCATAGTGTGGAGCCTCCTGTCTGCCTGGGTCGGGGCTGCCTCTGTGGGCCAGGAGCCCTCTCAGTGTGGTCGGCCCCCAAAGGTGGCTTCTCCTCTCCCGTCAGGTCTTGGTGCCTGGCCATGTCTCTATAATATCTACAATATCTCACTTTCACAGGTAGTGTGTGGGTGTGCAAGCTTGTGAGTGTATATGTGTTTGTATGTCTGTATGTGTATGTGTAGGGGAGGGGGGGGGGGGGGGGGGTACAGTACAACAGTAGCACGGTGGCGCAGTGGTTAGCGCTGTTGCCTCACAGCAAGAAGGCCCTGGGGTTGAATCCCCGGCTGCCCAGGTCCTTTCTGTGTGGAGGTTGCATGTTCTCCCCGTGTCTGCATGGGTTTTCTCCGGGTGCTCCGGTTTCCCCCACCACTAAAAACATGTCAGATAACTAATCCTCCAGTCAGCGCCCCTGACCAAAGGCACTGGCTCATGATCTGGAGTTGGTCCACCAAAATTACATTTAAAAAATTGAATGCAATTAATTAATTAAATGCAGAGTGTACTAGCTGTATTTGTGACAAAGTACCTTTACCTTTACTTTACCCTATGACCCACTTAAAAGTTGATTTGGCCTTGCTGCATGTTCTCCCCGTGTCTGCGTGGGTTTCCTCCGGGTGCTCCGGTTTCCCCCACCACTAAAAACATGTCAGATAACTAATCCTCCAGTCAGCACCCCTGACCAAAGGCACTGGCTCATGATCTGGAGTTGGTCCACCAAAATTAAATAAAAAAATTGAAGGCAATTAAAGCAGATATCAGTGATCCGGTCGTTTCAGCTAATGCTGCTTCAAGTCGCGACTACGACTTTGTAGTGTTCCAGGCAACCCGTAACTCATGTTTTTACCGTCCTGTTGCCTTTGAAAGTGCACTATAACAGCCTCTCATAACTTCCGAACCGTGAACTTGTACCAGATCGAACCGGTATGACTTCACAGTTCGGGTATAACACAAGTTACGAGTTTCCTTGAACGCACCATGAGTTAGGAGCCCCCGCCCTCGTCATGAATCTATTGGTCCTCGTCCCTATGTTACCACATTCAGGCGCATCCCTTGGCTGCACACAGCCCTTCATGCCGTTCTCTCTCCTCATTGGATAACGCTTGTATCCCACAAGGAAAGTTTTCTCCTGGGTTTACAGCAGAGCAGAGTGACTGAGAGACTCGTGTTTTGATACACTCCATGTAAGTGATTGCTGACGGAAAATACTATTTAGGACTTATATTAACAAAAACATTCCGCTGATATCTGCTTTAATTCATACTCGCTGTATATGTGACAAATAAAGTACCTTTACCTTTACTCCTATGACCCACTTGCTGCTCCTTCACCACATCTTACTGTAACAAGCATCTTGTGATGTCTTTTCAAGAACAATTTATTTGCCTTCATTGTTTGCAATGAATCTTAGTTATACCCAATATCCACAACAACAAAAAAAACTCAAATGAGTTAAGGTTCAAGGTTCACATGTTTATGTAATGCTGGTCAGTGTGCAACAGAAATAGATAATCATGCAGTTAAAAAAAACAACAGGTGTTTACAAATCAACAGAATCAAAACCAGCTGTGAATTTCAACAGTGTGAATTTCAGCCTCTGGGGGGAGACATTGTCCAGGTAAATAATCATTAGCTTTCCTTACTGAGTGGTACAGTATCTAAACAGTGACATTTAACACAGAGCAACAAACCAATTAGACATTTTTTTACTCGTTAGAAATTGGGCTTTAAATGTCAAATGCATTTCATCATCCAAATGAACCATAATTACCATCTTGTTTTACATTCCTGACATCATTACGTTGAGGTCATGATGTGGTAGACATTTCCCCCACCAAACAAATATTTCTGTCATTCATTTGATAATCTATGTACACCTGCCTGGCTCCAGCCTGCTGAAGACCCATGAGCAGCCCCCTCAGGAAGTCCCAGGAGACCCCAGACAAGAGGGGGAGGAGTTTAACTTAACGATAAGAAAAAGAGAGAAAGAAGCAATGCTGAGAGGTGGTTTGATAAAAGGTTTCTCAATCGCATTGGTGATTTAAAACATATGCTTTTAGATAGGCTCTGTCTTTCAGCTTCCTGCTCATCCATTCTCCACAACCTGAAATAATCTAACAGGACCAATAAATCTTTAAACTGATATTTATTTTCTTCTTTTTTTTATTTTGTGTTGTCACAGTATGGTTTTTCTTAGGTAAGTTCATTATATATATATATATGATTACTTATATAGAAATAAGGAACATTCATTTCATTTATTTGTTTATTTGTAACGGGACTCTGCATATTAAACAACTAAGAATGTAAATACACCAGATTTAGCTCTAGGCTAATTTCCATCCATAGTCCCGCGGCAACATGATGGCAAATGTCATGAATGTATGAGGTGTGGTCATCATTATGCAAAATTAATGATGAACTCCAGACAAGTTGATACTCTAATCAGGTTAGTGTGCCTCTGTTTGATGTTCACAAATAGGTGTAATATTGTGCGTGTGTGTGCAGTGGGAGGGAGGAGAAGCAAAAAGAACCTGACATCCTTTCGGGAGCTCCAGGGGAGGTGATCCTTTCTTTTGCACCCAAGGGCCCTCTCCCTGTCTCAAGCATGGCCAAGCCAGACATATTGCACTGATGAGACGGTGACTCACTCGATCTGCAACACTTAACTTTCTTCTAGACGTGCGCTCTCACTGGAGAGTTTGTGTGTGACAGAGACAAAGACAGACAGGGGTGAGGGTGCTCTGGGGAGATGAAACGCTCTTGCAGTCACTTGACTTCTACACACACATAAAACCACTCGAGCACCATAAATATATGCACACTCACTGCCACTGGGACCCCTTGTCCTGACACGCAGCCAGCCTCCTCTGCTAAGTGACAGACATGATGTTGGGTGCACTTTCATCAGTCCGGCTTTGATTTCTCTCTAGCCTCTGCTATTTGTTTTCTTCTTTGTCTCTTCACTAAGCCGTGCCTTTGAAACATCCTCCTTATGATGGAGCCTGTCATTCCATCTAGAACTAAAGGAGGAGAGACTGGGGTGAGGGTTTGAAAGATGAACTTACTCCTGCACTTTCTGCTACACCCATCTTGTTCATCACTGCCATCGATCCATCTGCTAATCCTTCCCTCCCCCCTGTCACGCACTTTACCTGTGGCATCCATGTTCTTTCCTCTGGCACTATTTCATTCCTGCACATGTTCTCAGGGGGTTTTGTTGAGCAGAAGGAGGGATTTGGTATGAGTCATAGATTCTTGGGCAACAATTCATGAGGTAACATCTGGTTCTAGATGCTAGGGGCAATTCTCATCCCCTACCTCTCCCGTGAAAGTGTTCCGTTCAGTATGGTCCCTCCATTACATCTAATTTGGAAGCAGAAGTCAGTGAGGGTTGGTCAATGATTTAGGGTTGGATCCAATTTTAAAATCTCACAATAGCCATTCCTGAAAGTCACGTACCTCTGTACGGTTTGATTAAGGTTGAACCTAAGAGAGAATATGATGATTAGATCTTTGGCTATATGTTGCTGTCATTTTATTCAGATTACTGAGCAGTGGAAAGGGGTTTATTTGAGCTTCTTCACTGCTCAAAGCACTGGCAAAAAAAGGCAGTGAATTTAGTTTTCACTAATATACTGTAGAACATAGAACATGATGCATCTTTTTATATAGTTGTCATTGCACTGTTCTGGAAATGACCACTGATTTGTGAACATGTAAGGTTAGTAAGTACTCCAACAGTAAGCTTGGATGGTCTTTTGATGGACACAGGGTAGGTAAACTCAATGCTGGCAGCTGAATTAAAAGATTAAAACACCATGCGGCTGTATTGAATCAGCAGAGTTGGTCTGATGAAAAAGTGCAAAGTGGCACAGAGACAATAGTGTGCAATTAGCTAATGCAACTGGACAGCCAGTTTGGGTCGAATGAAAGTCTGCAGAGGAGGGAGACGTGATGAGGCTGCACTTTTTTTGTGTGACAGTACTTAGTTCTTCTTCTGGCACACTGCTCAGGTCCCTGACTAGAAAGGGCAGACACACACACACACACACACACACACACACACTTACAGAGTAGACGTATTGATCAAGTACCTTCACTTGGTGAGACATATAGATCAAACACAATTGCTAATCCATGGATCACAGGGCAGGGGAAACCTAGGGCCAGCATATGGAAATGAGACTGACACTGAGTACATCCTTTACATCAAACAGTTTTCTTAGTCAGCGAGCAGTGAACAACACCGGTGCCTCTGCCTTAAAATGCTCTTAGTGGCTCCACATTAATCATAATTTCTGCTACTGTTTTCCTGGACAATCTTTTTGTTTTGGTGAGATTCAATAAGTCGAACAAATGGCCTCGTTACACATCTAGCAACAGAGGTATATCCAACAGGTACAGAATATATAATCAGCTCAATAGCGACGACTAAATCACTCGGAGCCAGACAGGTTTTGATCTTGCTATTCATCTGCAGTGGCGTGCGGGCTGTGGGCGTTCGCAGTGGACTCATTCCCTAATGGACTCTGGTGAGCGCCTGCCAAAGAGCAAGGCTGGGAGTGAATGGATGGTATCCATTAGACAAAATGGCCGTCGGTAAATTGTGGCCACTCTGCATAAACGAGCAAGGCGGGAGCGGGAGCAGATGGATGGAGAGGTCTCTTAACCAACCAATAGTAATGGAAGCTGGCCCGCTATCATTCACTGCTGCCCTCCCGTCAATATGGTCAGTAAACACTTCACAGCTGGTTTTAAATATAATGATTTGCAGGAAACTCAGGCTGACATATTGCATCCAGTAACCCCAATTTGAGGGATTTCTGTGATTCACTGAACTTTTGAAAATTCTGTATGACCTTGACGCCAACTTGTGTGTTTGTCTGTGGAGATGTTACACACTAAATCCTGCCTTGGAGGCGATACAGTCACCATGTGTGACATGAGGAAGTGAGGGGACTTAATCTATGTCCCTATCTATAATGAAGCAGACACAGTCTACATGGTGTTCCTCACTGACACTCCTTTATCTTGTCTCCACTCAGTCTTATCTGTGGCAATCCACTGAGATAAGACAGATACTAATGATGGTAGAGAACCTCAAGGACCTCAGGGCTGGCTTTTTTTTTTTTATTGGAAAGGAACCATTGGAAAGACATTACAAATGTAGGTGTGTGAGAAAGAGAGAAAACAGGCACGGTGAGGTGCCTGAGTCCACCAAAATGTGCCCAGAGGGTGAGGATTTCCCAAAACATTTACACTCACTCAAGGTCTTAAAGTGCAGATGTGCAGACTTTCAGAATAAAACAGAAAGCTGGAGAGAGAAAAAAAGAAATGGGAGAGGCTCCACAAGGCATTGAACTATCTGACATTCCAGTTAAATGCACAGGGATAAAACCAGGTGTGAAACCACCTCTCCTGTTTAGACTTGACGCCACAAAGCACATAGGGCCATCTGGCAAACTGTAAGGCAGCTAAACACAGTCTGTCTGTTGTAGCTCCTATACATCCACTGTTTCTCTTTAGAGGTGCGATGATGCAGCTGGAGGAACATACACAATCTTACAGATTTAGAAATTAAATGTTTAATATTTTCGCTTCTTTAAACATCAGACAGCATGATCAGAGAGAGCTTAACGCTAGAGCTGATGGCTAGGATTCACCCTAAGCAGCAGGATTATACACATCTGCAGTGAATGAGTCCAGCAAACCATATGCAGTGTCTTAAACAGTTTGTGAAGAAGTCACTGCATCTTTTTGGAAAAACGATCAATTATGAATGAGCCGTCTACCCCACACTCCAATAGCTCCAAAATAGGCCTGAATTGCACAGAAACACAAAATTGAAAAAGCTATTTTCTCATGCAAATGTGGTAAGTTGCTATAGGCTTTTCAGGCATCGCACTGCACGTCAACGAGGACCAAATGAAATTCTTGCAGTTTGACAAACACATACCTAGTAGATGTCCGCACTTACGGCTAGAATTGTAAAGACAGAAGTAAAATTATATGACAATTGTCCTGTAGCATGAGGTGATAGGTTTGGAAAACAAGTAAGACAGACTCTAAAGTTTTTCTGACTGTATCCTGATCTGTTTCATAAAACTGAAGAAGGTTTAAACTATGCTCTGTATTTACATCTTCACTAGCGTGTGTTGACCTCTGCTCCTCTTTGTATAAAACCTTCACACACAAACTGCATGTGTGATGACTGACAATGAACATCCTTCAGCCAGTGTTTGAGCCTTAATGTCAGACTGGTTCTCTGATTATTAATTTTTCTAGCAAGGCCTCAAACTGCATTTGAAGTTTAGTAATAGGATATTTCATGTAAAACCAGTTTTAGTGTCTTATTTGTAACATGTTTTTATACATAAATTCAGCATCTTAGAACTATTTTCTGCTGGATTTTTACATGACTTGTTTTAGCTCTCTGCTCACCACTTAACCCTTACATTACCACACCAGGTGAGGTGACCTGTGCAGACCAACTCATGATAAAGTAAAGTGAGCCAGGACCAGTGCTGGCTTCAGATTATTTTATCAGCTCACTGCAGAGCCCTGCAGCCTCCAGGGGTCTAGGCCTCGGAAGGTTAGGATGACCATTCACACTGAAATCACAATCGCATATCAAAATATGCCATGTAATCACAATATGATGCTTTTTGTAAATCATGCAGCATTACTTTCAACATGTACTGTCTATTATTATAACTATTTGCATTCTGCATGGAAATAATGATTGTTGACTTTAAGCCAAGGCATATCTGCCAGGAATAAGGGTGTATTAGAGTGCCATCAAGTCAGGGCATGAGATGAGATGAGATGCTCCACTTAAGCACTTGGAGGTGAGCCAATTTAAAATGTTATTTTTACAAGTATCCAAATTGGACTTGATGCCAAGGCACCATCAAAATTATGATGGTTTGTTCAAGCAGTTTGTTTGCCACAATGTTATTTGGAGACAACCTGGTCTAGACTGCAATGTGACACTCACTGATATATTCTTCAGCGCAAACAACAGCCACAGACACTGTTACAATGACTTGCTTTTCGTGGGGTACGCACATCAGCAGATGAGTTCATCTACGGTGCTCCTCCACCCAGATCTGTTGTGCAGCAGAGAGTGGGCGAAGGCTGGAAACTGGACACCGAGTCTGTGATCTGCGACAGATAGATGCCAGGCAGGCGAGGCTTTCTCCTCTGTTCTCATGCTGATACCAGATAAAGTGGACTGGGCCTTGGAAAAACAAGAGCCACAGCAGCCTCGTGTGATAACCCTGGAATGTTTCCTCGTATGTTTGTACTTTTGTGTGTGCTGCACATTGTGCAACGTTAGGAGGAGTATGACTGCACTTTATCTATATGAGCAATGTAAACCATGGCATCATAAACAAAGGAAATGACCGGGCACCGTCAGGATTAGCTCACAGACGAGAAAACAGAATTGGATGCCAAGACACCGGCTAACTTTAGCAGGAGTGGTGCATTATTTATGTGGCATGTAAGATATCACCTGACTCAAAAACAAGGAGTCAGGGGTTGGATTGGTTTTCAATACTGCACTGCACAGTGATTCTCTGACTGCCCATGAAGCAGAGATACACAGAGATGCAGCAGTGCAGCTGCCTCTCGGTGAAATGCAGACCCTGCGGCTCTGCATACAATTTGGCTGCTAATGTAGCATCTCAGGTTACATGTCTTTCTTTCCAATGACACATGGCTGAGTACAGAGTGAACTCTTTCCAGCTGCGATGGCTTCCTCTGTGTAAACCATCAACATAAGTATACCTTATCAAAATAGATCATAATAAAAGGCTCAGTCTGCATCGATCACTGGCATGACTATGACAGCTACAGATTGACTACCACACTTTTAAGGCTGTATAATACTGCTGAGAGCCACTATTTCATGTAAATAGCTCACATCATCAAATCTGAACCTTTCCTTGACAAGTATCATTCAAAACAGAGCCACTAGTTTTGCTTAGTGTGTAAAACTGACAAACATGACACGAGAAAGTGTTTTCAGTAGCCTCCACCCTCTCCATGTCAGTGAGTAAATCCCCTCTGAGGGAATGTAGGTTGATGTCTTTGCTCCCAGCTCGTCTTCATCTCCTGCTGTAACTACAGCTGCCTACACTTTGATTCACAAAAGAGCCTCTGAAATGTCTTCTTTTAATTGAATACTTGTTAAAGCTTGTTTACTTTCAGGAGCTTTTGTGTTGAAATATTTGTAGGAGGAGGGCTGTCAGGAGATAAATGGAAGAGGGGAGGCGTGATTGTTCATATGGTCTGGTAAGTTTCACTTTGGAAGAGAGCTTCAAATAATGGTGTTCTGTGTACACAGAGAAAAACGACTGATGGTCTACACCAGGGCCCAACACTCATCTTATTGATTTTTTTTCTAAATACAGAAAATTATGCAACCATCTTTCCCTAATAGGTGTTTGGACACATTTTTGTGAAAAATGCAGCACTCTACAAAGAAATTATATAGTTTAATAGAGGCAATATTACAATTCTTATTCTGCATCCTATTCTTCTAAGCGTTAATGGTCACCTGTAAAATTAATAGGCCTACAATACTGAATAATGATAATTTGTCATTGTTTATTATGTTTATTGTTTATGACATTGTATTATGTCATAAATTCCTGCTCCTGTTGGTGTTAAAGGTATATTGTGTAGGAATTACTCCCATCTAGCGTCGCAGTTGTAAATCGCAAGCAACTCAATCGTAGCCTATTTTTCATGCTACATTCACGTGAAATTGGGCAGACGGCGATGGATGACAGCCACTGCATGTAACGGCATAAACAAGCCTCTATATAAACAAGTGGTCCATCAGCAGGAGGCAAAACAATATACGTGACAGTATGTTGTCATGGCAATGTGGTATATTGTTTACCTGACCCACGTTTTACCAGCTTTCTCGACTTCTGTGCAAGGGGGCAGTTGTCGGTCTAAGAAGTGAAGCTCACTTCCACGTTCAAAAAACTGCAATCCCCTCGGCTTCCTGTGGGGGCTGGTGTCAGAAAGCAACATGTCTCCATAGACCGCCATATTAAAATCGCCAACTTTACATCCTCAATAAACATGATCAAAGCCTGGTGTCAGGACGTTTTTTGGTCTCAATCGATAGTTTCTACCCTGGCACACACTCGGGTGGGTGAATTTTTTTAAAACTCTCCCGTTTTATCGTTATTAGGTTAAGATTCTGGCCAATTAGGACGCGGAAACGTTGAGTGACAGGTCCGGAGCGGTCCGTGGACAGGCTGCTTCGAGGCCAGTGGGCGGGTTCTCGGCCGGCCAATCCAACATGGCGCTGTTCAGGCCGCCATATTTGAGTCACAAAAACGACTCCCCAAAACGAATGGGTGAGGTCACGGATGCTACGTCCATTCTTCTTACAGTCTATGCTTCTGTGACTAATGCTGCGTTCGATTGCACTTGGAAAGATCCGACCTCCGACTTAGAAAAATGCAATAGAACGGCCCTTGAAGTCGTAACTCAGACTCTGGAACTCGGGTGGGATCCAAGCAGCCCGAGTCGGTCGGAATTAGCCTACGTCACAGCAATATGGTCTGTTTTGTGCCGCTACTACGGGGGTTTGAATTGCGCCATGTTGTATTTTACTAGCCATATCTGGAGAGCTGCGGCGGTTAGCCGGCCGAGAACCCACCCACTGGCCTTGTAGCAGTGGTCTCCGGACCTTTCACTCAACCTTTCCGCACCATAATTGGCCAAAATCTTAACCTAAAAACAGTAAAACGGTAGGGTTTAAAAAACATTCACCCCCCTCAGAGAGTGTGCGGGGATAGAAACTAACTGCGACCAAAAAAATAAGATGTACCAGGCTGTAGTAAATATGTTTTTTTAAGCTGTAAAGTCGGCTATTTTAACATGGGGGTCCATGGAGAGTTGCTCCCTTCTGGAGCCAGCCCCCAGAGGAAGCTGAGGGGATTGCAGTTTTTTGAACGCAGAAGTGAGCTTCACTTCTCAGACTGACAATTGCCCCCCTTGGCTGTGACATATAGTGCGAATTACAGGGGGGTTTGACCCCCCTAATTACGACTTCAACCCCCCTAAAAGAGGTACAAATAATAGATAGGGGGGGTTGAACCTTTTATATTTCTTATTAGTAATCGTAAATACTACAATATACAGTATACAGCTGTTTTAGAGGTAAATTCATGCAAAACCGCTGATGCGCGTTGCGTTCAGGAACAGTTTTTCAGCAAGCAGTCGTTATTATCTCATAGCGTGGTGGTTGTGCAGGTCACAACTTGTCCACAAAAGCGTTTTGGAGTTTGGCGATTTTGTATTTGATGAGTTTGATGAGGGAAACCAAGAAATTCCATTAGCCTCCATAGCATAGCCCTGAGCAGCCTGCTGCTCCGCTCCGCCATACTGAAAATAGCTTACACCGACAATTAAAGGTAACGAACCTACTGCTATGACTATAGCGATTATGGCAATGGGCCAATTTGCCAAAATGTTGAACTATCCCTTTAAGATAAGAGTCACCCTAACCTGAGCCTATAGACTATAGAGTCCTATCTTATCCATTAGTTACAGTATTGGCACCAGTACAGGATCTGAATCAGACTAGAGCATGTATGGCAACCCATCTGCCATCATGTAGATAGTGCGTTTGGTTGTGGTTCAGCATTGTGTGTATCTCCAGAAATGAGGGTTTGCTAGGGTGTGTGTGTGTGGGTCTAAATGTTGGCAGTTTTGATCAAGAATATTTTGTTGCTGACTACAAAAGTTGTTTGTGTGGTACATTATGTGTCACATGAACTGTAAAATTGGGTAAAATTAAGAAGTGCGCTGTGTAAAATGTTGACCCCCCCCAATTGTCATTGTATAATTTGCACTCTGCCTTTAAGTGTAAGTTTAGAGTTCATTGCACCATTAGCTCTATGATACACTTGACAGGACGACATATGGTGGATCTTATGTTAGCACTTGTTCCGACAGACCTCTGAGGCAGACATACCTGACAAAGTAGGCTACTATGGTCCATGGTCAGGCTTATGAATGTTGATAAATCAAGCACTTCTTGCTCCCCATTAACGTAAAGCCAAAACTGTGACAATGGCACTTGAAAACAATTGACAGGAGAAAAAAACATAGGGCCATATACAAATATAATGTGATTACAGGTTTTTTGTTTTTTTTCAAAACATGCGTTTCAATGCAATTGATTTCCTTTTCAATTTGTGATTTCAATTCCAAATATTATTTTCCATGTCAAAATTGTATCATTGCTCTTCCAGCATCAACAATAAGAAAGAAAAGCTGTGAAAACATTTGGTCATTACTCGGGTTATAAGTTAAATATTCACAAAACACAAGTTATCTCATTTAACTATATTCCCCCACCTCAAATAAATAATTTGTGCAATTTTAAATGGGAAAATAGTATTATTAAATACTTAGGAATTAAAATCCCAAAGGATTTGTCTACCATCTACACAATAAATTATCCTCCAATTACAACAGAGATAAAGGCAGATTTGAACAGATGGAGTTTATTACCACTGGACTTGCATAACAGAATAGATATAGTTAAAATGAACATCTTGCCACGACTGCTTTTCCTTTTTTTGTCAATACCAATAGAAATACCGCAAAAACAATTAATAGAATGGAAGAGAATGATATCTGGGTTCATTTGGAGAGGCCTTAAACCAAGGATCAGGTATAAAACATTGCAACTGTCTAAAGAAAAAGGTGGTTTGGCCTTGCCGAACATAGAGAACTACTACAAATCTGCACAGCTCAGATATTTGATCTATTTATGCGACCCAAATTACAACGCCAAGTGGAAAAATCTGGAATTAAGCCAACTGGATGTTCCCCTCCAGAGCTTGCTTGGTGACAGAAACCTATACTTATTGTACAAACAAAACTTAAGCGGTTGGACGAGAACTCCCCTAAATATTTGGTTTGGTGAATGCCGAAAAAACAAACTGGAAAGCCATATGAAAATATTACGATGGGTAACACATGATAAGGATTTTAAACCTGCCCAGATGGATGGACGTTTCAAACAGTGGCTCTCCAAAGGTATCACAACATACGGTCTCATTTCTGACAAAGGGACACTACACTGTTTTCAAAAACTTAAGGATAAATACGACTTAGAAAATCAAGACTTTTTCAGATACCTTCAAGTTAGAGCACACTTTAACTGTGATGTGAGCACAACAGAGGAAAGCAGTTCTGATTTAATAAACATTTTGATTGAGGCATATAAATCTAAATTAAACTGGAAATTGATTTCTAAAATCTATACCTGCTTACAGTCATTTAGTGGTACTTCTACTCTTTATGTTAAATCCAAATGGGAAAAAGAAGCCAAAATAACCATTTCAGAAAATGATTGGTTGAACATTTGTAAAACTCAAATGAGTACGTCTAGCTCTGGTTATTGGAGGGAATTTTCGTGGAAGAATATAATCCGATTTTTTATCACTCCCAAAATCAAACAGCTTCAGAAAGGTCAGACAAGTTATGGAAAGTGCTGGAGAGAGTGTGGAAACACACAGGCGGATCATTTCCATGTCTTTTGGGACTGTCCGATTATATACTCTTTCTGGCAGGATATAGTGGTGAAAATTAATTCAATATTGGGTTTTGAGATTAAATTTGATTTTTGTACAATTTATCTTGGTGATATTTCCTCCACAATCAATGTTACTGATAATTATTTGATAAAAATAATGTTGGTTGCCAGTAAAAAAGCTATTACGAGAAGATGGCTGTTGAAAGAGTCCCCATCTAAAGAGGAGTGGATTGCAATTGTGAAACAAATATATGACATGGAAAAACTGACTTTTTCCTTGAACTTGAACATGGACAAATTCACCGCACTATGGAAGAAATGGACAGCTCATTCTGAATAAGTGACAGTATCACAACTTGTGCTCTGTTTTATCTTTTTATTTTCTATTTATTTAATTATTTTTTGCTGGAGTACAGTGCCCCCTACTGTCTTATTTGATACACTCTCTCAATCTTGCTGTACACTAGTGTGTGAATGATTTAGTCCTGTTCTGACAAGGAGAGTAGACGGGATAAGTAGAACAAAAATGATTGGAGTAACTTTAACCCCTGGTCCTACCACTTATATACTTATTGTTATATCTTTCCCTGTGTAACGATATATTTGCGTATATTTTCCGTCTGTGCACTTTGTTCCTTGTTCTTATTTTTTGTTCTTTTCTATATTATTGTAAACTGAAATACTTAATAAAAACAAAGTTTAAAAAAAAAAAAAAAAAAAGAAAGAAAAGCTGAGGCCGAAAACCAGTTGCTTGGTCAGTGGACTTATCATAACAAGTTCCACTAAAACATGGTCATGTATGCCAACACTTTCAGAGAACACCCATATTGTGCATTTTTAGTGAACCACTGTATTTTGTTTACATGAAAACACAAGAGTTTAATTTACACTCATTGCTATTTACTAAAACTACAGACACTGGGAGGGTTGGTTTTTTCCGCCGACAGCAGTAATTCCACCCTAACACCAACAACCAACCACATAAAGAATAATTCATAATATATAATAACATGTAATGGAAATGTTTTTGAATATCTGGGGCCCATCTGTTTCAAACCAGTCATTATTGGTATAAAATAAGGCTCATTTAGATGTGGAAGCCAATGAAAATGCCCTTTGCTGTAAGACCACAGAGTGACTCTGCCATTTACTTACAGTGGAGCAGCTCCAGGCTGTACATCCTACAGATGATGCCATTTATTGATTTGAGACTATTTGCATTCTATATTGCTTCAATTGTCCCTGGCTAGATGGATAAAGTCTATGAGGGGCGTTTTCTCTTATAACAGAATCATTTATATAAATACGATCCCCACCTCATCTGTATAAAAAACATTAAAATTTTCCGACAAACCATATAATTTTTAATTCAAAAGACACTTGTGTATTTGGGTTAAGTCAGCTGTCAGAGTTGAGGCCTACTTCAACAAATTTCTGCAAATATCCTCTCTAGAAACTGTGTATAACCAAACCTGTCATTTTCCCAGGAATAGAAGGGTAGTTAAAATTACAGCTTTTGAGGAGTGGAAATTTACGCACTGTCTGTTCTTAAATAGGAGCTCTAACAAAATAGCCATATGGTAACATTTACAGATTTAAACATGGGAAGTTTTATGATATGAGGGGAATCTTTAATGGTATATGGCACAGTATGACTTAAACGTTCCCCTGCTCAGAGTTCAGTTTCACATACGTTCAGACACTGGGATCTACCCAGTGTCTGAACATATGTGTCCCCAGTTTTGTTGGATGCACAGTCATGGCTCTACAACTTATCGCCTCTTGTTTCCAGAGCACAAAACTTAATTCTTAAAACCAGCTGGAGTCTTTGGATCTATAACTATGAACGAAAGTCCAAGTTTATAACTGGTAGCACATTGGATAATGCAAATGTGGGCCCTTGAAAAATGTCCAAATGTTACATTATGCATTGCCAATTTAAAGCTGCATAAATTAATTCTTGTAGCCATTTTGTGGCAGTGAAACAAGCTGTAAGGCAAACATTATTGCCTTATAAAGTTGTTATGGCCAAATCCTATAAATCCTACAAAGCTAAAAACTTGAGGAGAGTATCTGCATCTAATATAGCGGATTACTGTTACAACTCATTCCACCATGTCTAGTATTAAAAAGATGACGTTTCACCTCCCACACATGGACACACATGGACACATGGTGCAGAACAGATTGATTATTCTGTACAGTATACTGTATGCTACTCGTTTTGATTTTAATATATTCCATATAGGACAACAAATTCTGAAAAGGTTGGGAGAAGCTGGAGTTGGAGGGCATGCCTACTTTCTCATAAAGGTACATTAAATTTATGCTGGCGGTAAAATTGATCCTAAAGCCTTTAAGAATCTGAGCTCTGCCTCTTCCTGCCTTGGAGATCTAAGGGGAGTCAGTGGCATCAAAAAAGGGGATGCATTTAATATAACTTTGAACCAAGACTTCAAAACTGGTGGAGGTGGAGGTGGTTGGAGAAGTGGAGCAGTAATGACTACAAATAGGCTATACTATTACTGTCTGTTCATGTGATAAATGATAGTCAATAAATAAACTATGAGCTTGAAGGCTGGAGGTAGAACTAGGCTACTAATGAATGTCTAAAATACCATGAGCTTTATTAGAAACAGTCAAAGTGTGTGGGGTAGCCTATCCCCCGCCTGCTCCTGCTAAGTGGATCTGCAGGGTCTTGGGGTGGTGGGGTGGGGGATAGATTGAAAGGGGTTACCGCTGATGAGGACCGGTGGTAGAGACACTGTATGCCCGACTGGGGGCGGCGTTGGACAGCCACTTTTTAAAGCCATCTCAGCGCACAGCCCTCCTGCTTCACCCCACCCCACCCCACCACCAGCACCCACCTCACCCTCACTTGTGGGATCAGCAATTCAGATTGCATGCAAATTCAGGAGCGTCACAGTGAATGTGTGTGTGTGAGTGTGTGTGTGTGTGAGAGAGAGAGAGGAAAAGAGAGGGGGAGACAGAAGTGCGGTTACATTCCTGGAGAGAGAGCTCCCTGCCCCTTCCTCCTCCTTCCTCCTCCTTCCACTCGTCCCCTCCTGGTCTCCCAGCCGGCGGCGGCAGAGAGGGATTTTTAACCCGGGCTGCAGATGCGGGAAGCAGGGCTGCAGAGTGAAAGAGACACTGGTAGTCCGTAAGGGAAGTTGTGGAAAGGGGGCTCGGTGCAAAAATAGAGAAAATTTAAACGCAGTTGGGAGTTGTTTTTTCTTTCTGTGAGGTGAAATTTAATTGTAGGAAAGTTTACTTTTGTTCGGGTTACATCCGAGTGGTGGTCATGGGTTCCCATCGGACAGTCCGGGTCGGCCGGACAGCGCTGCTCCTGGCGGGGCTGCTCGTGGCTCTGTGCACCGCAAGTTGCCCGGAGAAAGACTTGGAGGACAGGGAAGAGGAGGCCAATGTAGTTTTAACCGGCACCGTGGACGAAATAATTAACATGGATCCAGTGCACAACACCTACTCCTGCAAGGTAAGTGTGTTAACGAGTGTGTTAACGTGCTTCCTGAAACGGTGCGTTTAAAGTGAAGTCCATGCACTGCTTCAAGGCGAAGACACCTGCTTCCCCTTGCGCGACAACAACACTGCAAGAAGTCTCATTATCATTTAATACATGTCCCCCCCCCTCGTGTAGCTGATGGAAGCCATTATCACCGACTTTTGTTTGTTCCAACTCTGTGAGCGGCGTCAGAGGCTCGCCTGAAAAACATTTTACAAACTCATTCATCCAGAAGCGTTTGGCAGCGGTTACACGGGAGCTGACAGTGAATCCACTTTGCCTTCAGAAATAGATAGAGAGGGGTGTTTCTTTATTTCCACTTACCAATTATGTAGCTACAGGGGAGGCCTGACCGACCATGTAATCATCCCAAACATGTTGCAGCAGGGGACCGGCCCTCGGTGGACCCTGGCTGCAGCTCTCACTTGATTTCTAGTCATGAAATGTGAAATCATGCAACTTATCATTTGTCCGTGGCTGCAAAAGCTGATGTTCTGCATCATGATTTACTAGTGGTGCAGACAAATGCCACCACTTCCATCCCACACTTGGGGTTTTATGACTTGTGGCTACAACAGTGATAGAAAAAAAGTCCATAATATTCAAAAGGATCTTTGCAAAGTACCACAGAGAAACTTGAGGCAACCACATGAATAGTAAGATTTAATTCGGTCACTGTTATGTTACTGTAACTGTTTTTTTCTCCTCCAGCATGATAAGTGCTGAAAGGTGTGCCCGAAGCAATAAAAATCAGTCATGCATTACACTGTCATTAGTCACTGAGCATGATAGACCTGGAACTGCAAATTTAGTTTCTGTTCACAGGAAATTATGTCTCCGGCTGACGAACAACATAATGGCACATGGTGTAAAAAAACAAAAAACAAAAAAAACATCCAGTGTTCCACAAATAAGCAATTTTTCATTCAGGAAGTCGCCTTCCTCTGTCCTCATTCATTGAATCTAACTTTTTTGCCTGACCGTGGACTTGTGGTTGACCACTCCGTAATCTGTCAAAATAAACAAGTTGTGTTTGGTCAGGTCCCTTGCTGCTCTTTTTCGTCAGCGCCTACTGGTTTCCCGTCTCCCGGTGGATGAATAGAGTAGATTAGAGGCACATGGGTCTCATTCTGGAAACAGAAACCACCACCAAGTGCTGAAATGAGATGGGACAGCTAACATGGAGTGGAAGGGGCGAGCTTCCTCATGACTGTGCAGAAAACAGCCTTTGCTGCATTTCCTGTCGTGTAGCATCATTGGTTTCCCATGGTTGGATGTAGTCTGTCCATTGAAAATCTGTTCTTGATGAATTTAAAGTAGAACAAGAATCAATGACAGGAAATGCTTTGGTTGCACAGGTGGAAATTAGATACCTGTTTATACCAGATGTCCCACATGTCACACGCATGTCTAACAGCAGCCCTTTGCATACTGACAAATGACATGATCTTACCATTGACAAAAGCTAAAAAAAAGTGCTATCTTTTTTTGCCTTTTGTTTGACTAAAGGTGAGGGTGTGGCGCTACTTGAAAGGGAAGACCAGTGTCAACCGTGAAATTCTCCTGGACGGCGGAAACAAGGTGATGATCGGTGGTTTTGGCAACCCTGGCATCTGCGACAACCAGGTAGCCACAGGCGACACTCGCATATTCTTCCTTAACCCTGCTCCTGAGTTCATGGGACCAGAACACAAGAACGAACTGATGCTGAACTCAAGTCTGATGAGGATTACCCTGCGCAACCTGGAGGACGTGGAGCACTGTGTGGAAGGTAAGCAGCCAGTTTGTTGTGGATGGAATAAGACCTGTTCTCTATGGGCTGAAGTAAAGAGCGTGTGTGTTGGAAGGATAAGCATATAGGGAAGCTTATCATTACTGTTTGACAAGTCATCGTGCTGTGATATGTTTTCATATAATTTGTTGTGAGTCATTATGGATCCACGCTGTGGTTTTGATGACACAGTAATTGTAAATTACTTAAAAATGCAAGGATTTCATAAACTGGTGGCTGCTGAAATTACATAGCCTCAGGCTCCCAGTGTTAGACTTTCCCAGAACTGAAACAAGGACACCTGAGTCATCTTAGGAACTTTGTTGCCATGGTGAAGCTCCAGCCTTCCCCAACCAACCCTCAAGGTGGCTGATAAACACCTTAAGGACAGGGGTTGAGTGGTTAAGCGGTGATTCCTGACCTTTGCGCCCTGTGGCTGGGCAGGGCCATTTTATCAAGTCAGAAGTGAAACTGCTTTGCACCTTCCTACACCTATGACATGAAAGCTTTACTCAGGTTCACAGATTCCCAAGTTTTTAACTTCAATGTAAAAAAAAAAAAAGGTATCCTCACACTACACACAGAGCAGAAAGCAAGAAATGAAATGCCTACATATATGAAAATGCTTTGTTTTCAATGAGCTTCTTGAGGTTGAGGGTGAAAAATTGAGATTGCATAGTTGTGGTTTAGTCTGCTGATTTGGAAATCAGAACATAACTGAAAAGACTTAATTAAATACTTCAAACACAGATAGTTACGGTGGTTGATCATGGTAGGCTGTGCTGCTTTTGAGGCAGCGGTAAAAGACTCGATAAAATGAACATCTTTCACGTCCCTGTATCAGTTTACTTTTGTTTTAAAATATATGATTTTGTTTGGAATTTTGATTGATCATTGATCAGGTCAGTGACACATAAGACATACATGAGATTTGTCTTCGTAATCTTACTGCTGCCCAAATTACATGTGAGTGAAGATGTTGGGTCAATATCCCTGATTGTGGTGCCATTAAAACAATTAAAACGCACTTTTCCGGAGTCAAACGGCAGTGCTAACGTACACTACACTTAATCAACAACTGAAAGATTAATGGCGAGGCCTATATTCAGGTGAATGCTAATAATCATCCCAGTCTTTAAGCGTGCTTTTCACTGCGTCTGTGTGTTGCCTGGCAACCATTCTGTTACATATCGCTTTGCAGAAGAATGATTTTTTTATTGGTGCTAAATGATTGCATTTTCATGTTGTTGTGTGTTTGTTTTGCGGACAGTTGGCAGGTATTTGTAGTAACTGCTGTCCAAAAACAATAAGCCACACAAAGCGGTGGTTTACAGCAGCTCTGCCCCTCAGCTGTTCTAAAATCACTGTAAACCACAGCCCACTGAGGCTCACTGCTTTATTTTATTCCTCCGAGTCCTTTTTTGGTTGAAAAGTAATTTGTCAGGCTCTTATGAGACGGACCATACAGCCATGACTAATAAATCTCAGCATCTACCGTGACTGTGAGAGTGTAGCAGCCTGTGCCCCCATACCAATGAGCAGCGAGCTTGCTGCTGTTTAACTTTTACTGGTGCTTGACAATGTTGGCAGTTGTTCAAAGTTTGAATCTAACACTCAGATTGGCCGGGCTGCACCGGGGGAAATGAATCAGAGCACAAATCACCTTGCTGAAGGCTTTCTGGGGAAATCACTGTTTCAGAGTAGCAGGGTCTATATTCTGGGTACTTTCCTCTCAACAGTTCTGGGTGGCAGGATGTTCCAATGGATAGAGCTTGTTTGCAGTGTTAAGTTGCATTTGGCACACACATAAAACTTCTTCTGTTTGTCTGTCCAGGCACGAAACAGTGCACTGCTAACCTTTTCATTCAGCCCCCTTTTCTTCTTTTTGGACTCCTGTTGTGGAAAGGGGAGTTTCTTGGCTCTGACAAACTGTCTAGAATGTGCCCTTTTTGTTTCGGGGCTTTGTGTTTTGAAGAGGGTTTACTTCACAAAACCTGATTTTCTCATATCGCCTTACAGTTTAAAGGAATAGCCGCAAGGAAATTCCTCAAGAAGTCATCAGGCAAAAGTCAGACACAAATCTAGTTTAAAGACGGGAGAGGTGATTGAACCTTTTCGTAGGAAGGGCTGTGGAGCCTCTTATGCACTAATCATCTAAAGAGTAACACCCTGAGACAATTGTCAGGTGCAGATCCTCCCATGAAATCTGTATTTGTTTTTTTGGGGAGTGAAATTGGCTCTGATAATTAGCTGGCATGCCTCCATCCGGGGGAGAATGAGCTCTGAGGCTTGTTCCAGTGCAGAGTTTTAATTAAGAGAGTCAAGTCAGATCCCATCCGCTCTATGCAACTGCTACCCCCGGCGACTGTGGGATGTCAGTGCAGCGGGACAAGACTCTACCTGCCGCAGTGCTCATTGTACCCTCCTCTGCTTTCTCCTCATTCTTGACATTTTCGATAGCTAGGATAGACTCAGGAATGCCTGGCAGAGGGCTAGGTGGGGAGGTGCATTGTCTGAGGTGGAAGAAAAAAGGGCTTTGTGCGAGCTCCTTGCCACCGAGAGTTTTGAGAAGGACTCAGACGAGAAGGAAAATAAGATGAGTGATGTAGAACGGTGTAAAAACAGTGGGGTTTTTTCTGTACATGTGAGGACGTGGACTGTGAGGGTTTGTATTTGTAAGAGTTTGGATCAGGGCTGGGTGAAGAGAGACGACTGCAGGCATTATGTTTCACACTCTCTCCTCCACCGTGCTCTTCGGACTGGGCGGTGGCACTTCAGGGCCACTCAGTCCATGTACATGATCACTTGGCTACAGGCTTTCATCTGCCACGGAGCGGCCCTCCCTAGAGGAGTGTTTACAAGATCTCAGTAAACACTTGCTTGAGTGCTGACCGGCTCTTAAATGCCGTATGGCACATTTACTGTGAAAAAGGATGGCTGTCTCTCTGTTTCCATACACCTTATCTCTATTCATCGATGCCCTTGCCTCGCAGACATTTCTGTGGTTGGAATAAGACACTGAAATGGCAAAAAAAAACGTGTGACTCCTAAACTAAAAAATGTACGGCTTTCGCGTTGTTGAATTTGCATCTTGCCAGGGCAGATAAGCAGAGGGCACTTGGCACTGACTTGTCTTTTCTTTATTTGGTCCGCTCTGGCTACACAGTCAGTAAAATGTTACTGTTGTGTTACAGTTGTGCCGTGCAGAGGCTTCACAGATGATGTGTCAGGCAGAATCAAACACAGTCATCTGCTGTGTCTTTGGAAACAAAAATGAGGTTGGGGTTTTGTAAAATTAGATGAAAAGCCGTAATTCATGGCACAACAGAACGCCTTGTCCTCCAGATTTTGTGAAAGGGAAGAAGGGTAAAAAAAAAAGTGCAGTGTGTATTGTGTTTTTCAAGTTTTTCTTTTTTTCTTTTGCTGTGTTAATGACAACAAAGGGAGAAGGAGGAGGTGTAGCTGTGGGTTTGGACGAGAGGAAGCCCTCCTGATGGAGAAGTGTTGAGCATACAGGGCGATCTTATCTGTCTTGCTCTGTTTATCAGCTGCTTTTGTTTCAGCTCTTGATGACTTGATGCCAGAGTCTTTCCCTCAAGGCCCCGACGAAGAGCAGCAACAAAGGGCTGTTTCTTCCTTCTGTCTTGATCTCTTCCTATCCAACACCCCCCCCTCGTTTTTGAAAAAAAAAAAAAAAAATCAGTCTCTTTTTTGAGAAGCAGAGATGAGCCAGTCAAAAGTCAGTGCATAGTCATGCACCAGCTGCATCAAAGATCATGTCTTTGTCCCTTCATGCTGCATCTATTTAAATATGTAACGCTGAGTGCAGCCGGTGGTTGGACAATCAAAAGTCCTTGTGGGATGTTAATGAGCAGCGTTTTACTGCTCAACATACCACTGGCTCTTTATGATGTGTGCGTACAGCAGTCCAGAGGCTGGCTGGTAATGGGGTTAGCCAGGCCTGCTGAGAACATGATGGGGGTCCTGATTTGCCAGCAGGTGGTCTTGCTTAATGATGGGAGAGCAGACAGTCCTGTGGAATGCTCCTCGGGGTGGGTGGGATGTGGGATGACTGTTTGAGGCACCCACCCTCCGCTCCTCCCTTTCTCCTCTAGTGCTCCTTCAGTGAATGAGCCTCGGCCTCATGGAAAAACTTTTTTCCCGCTGTTTGTGCAAGGAGGAGGCCCTGAATCGGCTGGAATTCCTAACCTGTACAAGCTCCTACCTGGCCACCTCCTGCCTCCTCAACCTTCCTGATATGTGAGGAGATAATGATTGAATGATAAGGGCAAAATGGAGAGGAGTGAACACTTTGGGATTTTTTTTTTCTTAGCCGTGGTATCTCCTTGCAATATTTTCATAACACACATGCCAATCATACACAAAGTAGCTGAGCAGCTCCAACAATCAAAAAGCTTCCCGAAAACAAGATCAGTGATGACTTAGTGCCCAAAACCTCATCCATGTGATTTTGAGTGAGCTAAACTGAGATCCTAGGATGATGGTCTAAACAGATGCCTCTGTCATTAAATATATGGCTTTATGTGTCTAGTTTGTTTCTCTGTAATAATTTCCGCTGAGTTCAGGTGTAGCCGTCTACCTCTCCTATAAAATGCTGTGGGAATTCCTGTAGCTTGAGTCTGTTGCCTTATAATTTAGATATTACACTTTACTACCACCTGCCCGTGTTTTAATCTCACCAAGAAAGTGCAGAGATGGAGCAGAGCATCACTGCTGAACACTGAAACATGACAACCTGCCATATACTTGACGTTCCCCTCATAAAAAAAACAAACTTGTGGGTAATTCCAAACGAGAGATGGAGGTTATTTCACTGTGGCTGTGGGAAGTGTGAGAGAACACCATGCAGCCGCACCCAGGTGACTGAACTAAAGCACTGGGGTCTTTATCCAGTCCGTGTCTGCACAAGCAGCCTTTTGTCTTCAGGGAGTCATGGGAAGTCAAGAAGACTGACTTTGAGAATTAGATTTTTTTTTTCAGGGTCCTTGAATGGATTAGGATATAATCTAAGAGTGAGAGTTCATTTTCTTGGCGTAGAGCTTTTCTACAAAGGTGCACCCTCGCTAAATCTGTGTACTCTGTGTGGCTTATGTCAAAGCATTTACGCAGCAGAGTGAACGGGATCGGACAAACAGAAGGACCTGAAGGAGGGCTTTAAAGGAACAGGCAACAAAGGCTTGAAGGGAGAAACGAGACCAATGGACCAGTTCGCCAGCTAGCCCAGAGTCTCCAGAGTTATTGCACATTTTAGATTTTAATTAAAAATGCGGGAGTTGAGAACCTGCTTGGCATAGCAATAAAGGGGTCCAAAATGAAAAAGCCATGAAAGATGGAGGGGAGTGAAGAGAAAGGAGCAACGGACAACTTCACCACAGTCTGTTTACCTTGACTCGCATCCCAGCCTGAACCAGGAGTGTATCACTCTCCTGCTGATAGGAATCAGAGATGGTATTGATAATACGCCAAGACACCTACGTGTGGTGACATGCCTGTCACTTCAATCAGATGTTAACATGCTCACAATGTACACACAGACATAACGTGCAACATCAAACCTGCCCAAGTACACTGTAACGCTAAAAATGTATTGTTCTGGTTTATTTGTTTGTTTGTTTTTTATCTCTGCAATGCACCGAGCCAAATGATCTTATTTATTCCCTTCATTTGCAAAATACCTGTATAATGTCTCATGCATAGCACTGCACTGTGCTGTTCTTCTTAACTTACTACCCTAAGGCCAAAAGACATTTAGAAGCTCTTGATGTTTCTTATTTGAATGTTCTTGCAGAGCATAGCCATAGGCAGAAAGAAGTTTATTTTAAAACAACCTCATACAAGGTCTGTGACACTGCAGCTCCCTGACAAAATGTGCACCAGGAATGCGTTGATTTAGTCATTCAGTGAGTCATTTTATAGTACAGTTGGCAGTGTTTGTCAAACAGTGTTGATTTAGAATAGAAGATGTAAAGTTAGCTGGTGTCAAAGCCTGAGTTAAGCTTTTCTCTAGTTTTGGAACAGGGAAGTGGAACTGACCCAGGAGGCTCCAGGCAGGGACTTGGATGTACAGTGACCCGGAAACCTCCCTCTTCTCTCCCAGACATAAAGAGCTCAGAGCAGCAGCCTGCGTGAGATCTGGGCGCCCTCCGGGGAACTGGATCAGTGACAAAATTCCTGCTCCAAGCCTGCATTTCTGAAGCAGGGCAGCTGCTGTGGCAAGTGCAGCTACTTATTGTCAATACGCCAAAAACATCAGGTTTAGAGAAAAGGGTTTCGGTGGGACACCAGGGGAGGCAGCAGAGGCCCTAATGTGATTTGTATTTAGGTCAGCTCTCCTCACAGCGCTCAGATCAATAAGAAAACAGGGCAGGAAAATGAAAAATTTCTTTTTTTGCCCTGTAAATTCTTTTCATTGTAGGAAACAGCAAATATTTAACAATACCTCTACCAAACAGGAAGAACCTAGTTCAGGGTTAATTACTCACCTTCACCTTCTGGATGTGGACTGGAAATGCACTGACCCGGTCCTGGTAAAATAGACCATGTTCTCTGTTGTCTCGTGGTCCGCACCTGTTTACATACCACCATCCATATGACTGTCAATGAGGCTACCGGTAATTATGAAATGCTGGTGTTTTCCAGGCTTAACCTGCCTCAGCTGTTTTGATGTTTTTCATGGAACTACAGGGAGATTATTATAAAGACAAGGGCACCAGGCGGGCGCACTCACAGTGAAAGGTCAACAGGCCTGTGGTGGAGGCTCCGTGGGTTGATGGAGTCAAATTGTAGCAACAATAGAACCGTTAGTTGTAACAAATCACATACATGAACTCCACGTGAATCTGATCCTGTGTTTGCCCGATTAAACATCACAGTGATGCACAGGAAACGGGGGAGACCTCCCCGTTGGGGGTCTCATGTTCAGAAACACAGATCATCGGATGTTCATGACTTTTTCCTGTGCTATTTTACCTCTCGGACAACAGCCCAGTCTCCGTTACTTCCTTTCCCGCTCCTCCTCATCCGTTTCTCTGTTGATGGGTTGTCATGGCGAACCCCGAATGAGCACCTCCTCCTCCCTTGTGACCTGTCCTCCACGGTGTTCTGCTGCATTTACCGTTATGTGTTTATTTTTTCTTACCCGATGATGACCTGCACATGTGTGTGTCTGTCATTGTGTATGTGTAACGTGTCCAAAATATGTTGACCCATCCCACTGGGGGCTCCACTCTTACCTTACCACGGGTTTATTTCTCACTGAGTCTCTTGTTGCTGCCCCCTCCACCCCCCCTGCTCCCCCCGCTCCCGGCCTCCCTCTTCTATATTCTCACAGTCGTCATTTTCCTCCTCCCAGTGTTCCCATCTCACGGCAGTTCCACCTGTAATTAGACTGGAATCCCGTGTCCTGTAAAGCTGTCATAGTATTAACAACCAGGTGCAGTTGGTGCAGACCTGTCACCGGCCTCTGACCTAATTCCATATGCCTCTCTCTGTATCTCTCGCTTGACTTCCTCCAGAACTAACAGAAGTGAATTATTTAAAGCATAATGGAGGTTTATTAGAACTTGATAAATTGGTTGAGTGCTTTTTTAAAAATAAAATCCAACTTGCAATAAATCAGAATCTTCCCCCGAAGATGTTCGGCGCATGCACTCAGCTAATCTTGCTAATGAATGATCAGATATGTGTATATTGATGGAGGATATTGAGCTTCTACGGGGATTAAATCAAGAGGAGAGATTAGAGTGCTCACGCCTTCTAAGATTTTGGAGCTTCCTTTGTTTTTCAAAGTTTTAAAACATGAGATACACTGAATGTGTCTCCTGACAAACCCGTTAAGATGACAACTCTCCTGACAGATGAAACCTCACAGGAATTTTTTCTCTCTTCTCTCTCGCTCTGCCTGCCCTCCAGGCTGACAGATTTCTCTGGCTGGAGGGAGGCGGTCGGCACTGCCCCTGTTGTTTTAGCCAACAATGGCAAGGACGTGATGGCTTTCAGAGACAAACACAGATATCTGACTGAGGATGTCTCACTAGCCTGACACACACACATGCACACACACACACACACGTGCACATGCATACTCTCATATAGGCTGCAGACAAATCCACACCATCTCTCCATCAGACTGACACGTAAACACAACACAGTATGTTCTGACTTAGCTGTTGCATTGTTATTGCTTTCAACAATGAGCAGACACTTGGAATTAGCAAAGACCAACTACATTGTGTGGTGCATTTTGCAATATTTTTTTTTATTAAACACCAGGTCAATCATGACAATAAATTGTAACATTTCACAACACATCAATGACATTTTCCCCAGCGAGCAGCTCATCGTAAAACTGATGTGAATACTATATTAGCTCATTGCAGCATTTGCTCGTTATTTATCAGCAGACAGAATCTGTGAGTCTAATAATCTTAAATGATGTGATTGACCTTATCAGTAGCACAGGAATCTTGAAGATGAATCCTCAGCTAGTTAGTCAAGATGCTCAGAGGCAAATGAGAAATGTGAACCATAATTGCGTCGGAAAATGGCCTCAGCGTGCAGCAGGTCCTGGGCCTACACAGAGATGGAAATTCAAGGAGCTGTAAGGCTGTGGAGCACAATGACATGCATGCCCAAGCACTGATGCTTCAATTCACAACATGCTTTTTGTGCTCTATATTCTACAGAGTCGATTTTGTTCACTATTTGAGGAATGGAGGACAACTTTGAGGTGGGAAAATAGCTCTGCGTCGGAGAAAGTGTGATGGGTTTTTTGTAGCAGGGAGACAGGGAAGAGAGAGGTGAAGTCCATGATTAAAGAGTTTGAGCAATGGAGGGAGTAGGAAACAGAGAGAGAAGGACAGATTAGAAAAGAGGGGACGCAAAGGAAAAGGATAAAGGGAGTTAATAGAGGGAGAGGAAAGTAAAAAAGAAAAGTTAGACCTGGTGAAAAAGGAATTAACATGGTGTTAGGGTTAATGTTTTTCTGTGTTTTTCATCACATCCGCTGTTATAGAACATCCCAACCACCAGTACATAATTAAAAATGTCTGTTTTATCAGTCTTATCTGGTTTTAGCGTCTCGATTACACAGCGCACCAACCCCTTAGAGAAAAAAAAAGGGAGCAGACATGTAGCAAGTGCCATGAGGCAGCTCTCAGCGTTTTCCAGCAGAAGCATGGCGCCTCAGAGAGACTTGGCCTCGGGGAACAAGTTCTATCACAGACTGCGAACTGTTGCCAGAGGTATGCCAAGATCAGCCTCCCCCACTTCCACCTTATTGTCACTCTGAAGCCCCTTGTACACTTCTACCGAGGCAATGTGGCCTTAATAACGTACAGCATTGTCAGGAACAACTACAAAAAAAGGTCCTATCCAAGTCTCGAAAAAATGTTGAGTGCAAATAGGCAGAGAGGCCTGTTCTGGTAGGGCACTTGACGCAGACGTTTTTCAGAAAGCTCTCAGTGAAATGCATGATGAGCATTGAGATCGATGGATTCAGCTAAATGAATGTGGAGAATTTTGGAGTTTCCATGACGACTGACTGGAAAAACATCACTCCCAATTGTAAAAATGAAACCCTGAGAAATAACGCTAAACTTTAACAGTGGAGACACACGTACGCCATACACAAAGACATAGGTTATTTGTAGCTGGTCATTTCTTTTTATACCATTTGTTCTTACCACTCATTATAATAATTAGTAGTAGTGGAGCAGATCCACATCCAGCCGTGTTCACATTACAAACGGACCAGAGTTCAACTAGTGCAGCTGTTTCAGTGCGCATCTGAGTGTGACTGTTCACACTGACCCAAATGCTCTGCACTCGGGCCCAATGTTCAACTTGGCCGACCTAAACACTGCCTGTGTGAAAAGACCCCGAGATTAGTGTGGAATTTGCAATGCTTCTTCTGGACTGTTTTCGTTAATGCTTCTTCTAGACTCGTAGGTGTCAGCTATTAATGCTAACTTAAACTGTGTAGAAATACCAAAACTTACAAATTACATCTTAATTTACCTCCTTTTGAAAATTGATAGATTAGGATTTTCAGAAGTTTATTAGGCAAATTTATTCTATAGCATTTTCCAACAAGGCAATTGAAAATTCTTTACAGAGAAGAGAAATGACTTAATATAAAAAACATTTAAAATAGAAAGAAAATACGATTCATGCCAAAAACTGTGAGTCACCAGACAAAATAACGACTGATATTCCTGAGTGTGACTAATACTTCACTGTAAGGTCACCATGCAGTGCAGTGTTGCTCATCAAGCCCAGGCCATGTTTCAACATGCAAGCTCAAAGAATTCACCAAAGACAAATTATGAAATGTCATGTCTCTTGTTGGCTGCCTGCAAATATTAATCTGAGGTGAACAGAGTGAATGTGTAAAGGTGCGCCAAAGGTCGAGCACATCTGTCTTCGGGGCTTGGTTTGGATTTTTATTGATCATGGATTTGATGTATTTCTGGTGCAGAGAGTGTCTATTGAGTTTCTCTGAAGGTGCAGTAAATCCCGTGCATTTAATCTAATTTTTGTTGTTGGAGTAGCAGAAGTTATTATTTTTTAGAAATATGCAGGTTTAGGGAACCCCGCCAGCACAGATAACACCGCTATTCACCTCTTCCCTCATCCACACACTCACAGTCGATCTTGATCAGGCCTTGGTAAAAAAAACCAAAAAAACCAACAACTCCCACTGGAATTCCCCTGCGTCCTTTCTCACCTGTTGACTTCCAGGGCCTCATTCTGGTCCAGGCAGGGTTCAGGCTGGTGCAGGACTATCCAGCCTGCAGGCATCCCATTTTACTCAAACAAGGGGAGAGTGAAAGGTAACAACTCAGCCTCCAGTTAGCCTTTACCTGAGGCCAAAAGGAGTGTGAATGGGTTAGGGGTTGAGGGGTGGAACTGGGGTCAGACATGTTCACACCACCCAAAGGAACTGTTGACACATTCCCACCGTGAGGATCAGGTCGAAATCCACATACTTTTCCAACTAAGTAACAACCGCACAGACCAACGATGGAATTTTGACCTGTCGTTTATAAAGCACTGAGTTTTAACAGCGTTGCATGAAACAAACTAGCTGACGTATGTGTTTGTTCACTTTTAAAAGTGGATTTCTTGGCCAGTACATAATCTGGACTCCACAAGTCTGCCATGTTGAAGTTAAGCTGTGTGCGTGTGTGCTCTCCCTCCAATGGACATCCATCCCTTTCCTCTTCTTTTCACTGCTATATTGCTTCTAAAGTGGTGTGTTTGTAACTCCTACTCAAGCCAGATCTCTCTCTTTGTCCCTGTATGTGTGTTCTTTGCATGTGTGTGTATGTGAGTCACTCTTAAACACACTGCTGTTCTCCATCTCTGTCTCCCTCCCTGTGTCTCAGTATGGCTCTCTCTGTCTCTGTTCAGGCTGTGCAGATTGAACTCGCTGGTTACGATGCTAGCGGAATCTTGATCAGCTCCAATTTACATCTAGACAATGGCAAGAATTGAAAGGCGATTTCTCTCCTCTTTTTCCTCTCTTTTCCCCTCCTTGAACCTCCTATTCCTACTTTTTGTCCTTCCCTCTCCTTCTGTGTCTCTGCCAATGGCCCCCACCCCTCCTGCCTTATTGTGTTTTTTTTGGGAAGATGGGTGTCTTGAGGGATGGGAAATAAAGGATAAAGAGGGATCCCCCTCCACAGTAGACTGAACTAAATGCTTCTGGACTTCATCTATGCTCACGAGGATTCAACCCCTGTGATAATGAACTCTACAAACTTGTCAGTGCACACACACACACATACACACACACACACACACAGACATACTTGTTATGTCAATGCCTCACACAAGCTTTCAATGCCACAGCGAGCCTTCTGCTGTGCCGTCTGCCCGTAATTTCTTAATGGCATTGTGCATACATGACACGACACCAAACGGTACTGTCAATTAGGATAAGCTTCATTTGGCATCAATGCTAGTGTCATATTCAGACATTGCTATTCAAACACTGATCCTCTTTGACAGAATGCACCCTCACACATAACAGGCTGCTCTGTGCACAAGCATAAAGCATCTCAGATTTGACTAAGTGCTGCAAACTAAAACCAACTCGGCATAATAATTGCTGCTTAGACTAATTGTATGTAAGGAGACAGCCTAAACAGCCTGTCAGGTTGCACTTACACCAAAAAAAAAAGAAGAAAAAAGTGAGTGTTAGTTTTGCATAGCTGAAGTCTGAAAATACCACTCGGATATAGACACAGATTTCTTTCTAATAATAGGAAGGACATTAGATTATCATTTATTTCATTACTTTATCACTTTTGTCTCTTCTGTATCTTGTTAGCCGTATGTGCTGGAGGTGGGATGGCTGATTGGCTCGGCCTTCTGTGGGTTTCAGGCCAAACGCTGACAGGGGGAATGAGGCCAGACTCCCCCTCAGAAATGAAATGAAATGCATTTCCGGGAGAGGCTGGTTTACGAGGCTACAGTCTTGTAGCTAACTTGCTCATTATTAACAATGAGTAAGTTAGTAACAATTATCTACTATCCGTACCAACCCTAACTAAAAGTGTCTTATGTTAGCTTCTTTAACTGGCTATTTAGCTGTTTCCCGACTGGCTTAGTGTTACGCTCGTAGCTGAGATCTCTGAACTGTTTGGCTGACCGCTTGCTAAACCACAGTGTCAGTTGCTGACCTTTATATAACAAAAATACCTTTAATCAATGACTCCTGCTTTATAACAGTGAGGTCTATGGAGCTCTATAGGCCTGAAGCAGAGCGTATGGTGGCCTGCTGTAACTGATCCAATGCTCCGGAGTAACGAAGCTAATTAGAGGTGAGGTCCAAAACAAACGTGGAGTGAAGGACAGACCAGTATATCACCATTCACACCACTAAAATAACATATTTGGTTTGTTATTTGCTTTGTTTGGCTTGAGAATGAGACTTTTTAGCCTTGGTGTTTGAAATGTTCTGCCTGTGGGCGGGAGAGTGATTTATTAAATTTCAGAGAAAATGTCAGCAGCTGCTCAAGGAATTTTTTTTTTTTTTGCCATTCTTATTCGTCAACAACTCCATCAACAATTTGTGCACATGGTTTTGCTTCTGGGGAGTTGCTGATTGCTTGGCTAAATTAACAAGACGAAAAAGTGCCAGAGAAGTGAGATTGTTCCACTTTATCTGGTTCCACTTGTAGGTGTTTTGAGAAAGAGTAATGATTGAACGGAGCGAAGCTGGACTAGAGATAAATTAATGTAAAGAAGGATCTGCTTTGTCTTCTCTCTGCCCTCATCCCATCCTCCGAGGCTCAGTCGCTTCTGACACGTCATGCCTGATGCATTATTATCCCTTAACTGAGAATTAGAACAAATTGGAAGGGTGGCCATCAAGTCAATGGAGGCCCAGGAGGCGCTCGGCCTGCAGGTTTACAGTCGGTGGATTGCCTGCAGTCAGTCACGGCCATTGTGTTTTGGTTTCGCTCGCTTTAGCCCGGCCATTACTACTTTGAAGAAGCTGAAATGGGATCCACCATGCAAATCACTCGGCTGGTTTGAGATGAAGCGCTGACAGTCCTGATAAAGGGCGACGCTTCATCACCTTCCCTCCCCGGATTACCGATAGAGTCTGAAGTTTATTAAATAAAATATTCCCAAGAGTACCCTTTTCTCATTTTAGCTGCAATAATTGATATGTGCTGTGTGGTGGAGGTGCTGAAATGTGCCCATGTGTCTGTTCTGTTTGTGTGCGCCGCTGTATTGTTGTGTGAGTTTGCGTATACATATGAATGAAGGAGGGGAGCACCAGGGCAGAGGATGAAACCTCCTGAGAGCAGCAGACGGCGTTTTAATTTGGCTCCTCTCAGCCGCTGGTTGGCTGAATTAACACGAATTGCACCGCGCCGAGAAGAGAGAAGTTTTTTCATCAGTGGCAAACTTGGGAACCAAACTGTTATCCTGCTCGCTCATTTATTAAAAACTGAAGGTGGAGATTGAGTTTATGATGAGGGGCAGGGAGCTCCATTATTGTTTCTTCTGGGGTAGTGCATGTGGAACGAGGATTGTGGAATGCTCGGTGGAAAAAAAGATTGTAAATGATCACCCTCAGGCCACCGCCACAGCCTCTCCTCTTTGACAAAGGCTCGGAGGGCGGCTTTTGGTGGGGTGTGGAAGGCTGTGGCGGTGTGTGGGGGTAGGGGATGGTGCCTTTGTTGTTGGCTGATCATCTTTTTGAACCCTCTCCTCCCCAACCACCTGTCTTCCATCATGGCCGATTATCAAAGCTCTGAAGCTGAGCTCAGTGGGCACGCAGCCCTGTCCTGAGACTTTGACTAGCATGTGCACTATTCTCTCTCCCCCGGTGAGATGATGGCTGACAAGAAATGTCTCAAGAGGTTGGAGGGGAAAAGGAATGCCCCCCTCCTCCTCCTCCTTCTCCTCCTCCTCAAGTAATACACAATCTCAAGTTCATGGCAGGAGGAACTGATGGGAGGAGAAAGGATTAAGGAGAAGGGAGCATGGCGTCTCGAAAGACTCAGGGTTTTGTTGTGGCCTGTTCATCAAAGCATAAAGAGAGTTTTGAAGGAGCAGAAGGAAAGGGGGATGTTGTTGATGGAGGTGCAGCGCCGTCCACTGTCTCTCTGTCTCTCGTGCCCACAGAGACATACTGTACATACAGTCTTAAATTTTAAGAGAAAATGTTATGTTGCCCTGAACTCAGAGATGTCACTCCTCCACTGACTCCTTCTGTTTTGACTTTATATCTGCAGGCGGGTCTTATTACACTCCCCCGCTTCCCTCCCTCTCTCTCATACAAGCAGACATTTTGATATTTATGAGGGCCTTAACTTAATTCTCTAACTACGATCTTAAACCTTCTTGACATCATAACCTTGGGAGTAATAAACTGCTATCTTCTTTTCATAGGGGGCGGGCGGGCTTTGCTGGACTGAATTTCTCATGCTCCTTTCCAAAGACAGTCAAGTGAGGCAAGCACTTTTTGACTGTGGAAGTTTTAGCACTGCAGTTTTCAAAATTATATGAATCTATTCAGACTTTGTTCTTCCTAAAAAAAAACTCCTTTCCTGGTAGGTCTGGATGCAGAAGGACCACCTCTCACTCACACACACACACACGGACACATGGGCTCAACCGAGCACACTTCATCCTGCCCATTCTGGGTTAGCGAGACAGGTTCTCATGTCGGGAGATTATTCACGGGGATTTCGTTCTAAATGAGGTGAAATTACTGCTCTCAGTGAACCAAGTCTTTCAGGAGTCACTGCCAGGGCTCGGCCTGTTCCTTTTTGTTCTGCCTTCTTTTGTTGGCCGGTGTGGCAGAGAAACCTGACCCCGGATGTGACAGGCACTTAACTCAAAAGGAAAAAAAAGCCATTTTTAGCAGTGACTTTTTACTTTTATGATGGTGATGTCCGAGCGCTTTGGTCAGGGCACGTGGTCTTTCTCCCGCTCTTCTACTTCTTGACTTATCTTGCTCCATTCTCAATCGGAGCCTCCATATTAATAAACAACAACAAAATACTTGGACTTAACTTTCCATCCAAAAGTTCAAGTGTTTTTCTGTATATTTTTAGTGTTTGAACAAGAAGCAGTTAACTGATGAGCCAACTGTTGACTAACGTCTGCCTGTTCTGCCAGATGTGCACACTTGTAGAAACTCCTGGTTTTTAAATGTGACCGTTTGTCAGTGCTCTCTGCTGGTTTCAAGTTGAGCTCTGCAAAACTGAAATTGCTATGTACTCCTAGCTTTCTGATATTTCCCCAAATTAATTTATCTTGAAAAAATAACATAAAATCAGTAGCTGAAATTCACCACTTTGTGTTAGTTTGTTTTAAGGCAGGGGTAGAACAAAGGCACACGGCCAAGTGGTGTTTGTCTAAACTTGGAAAACGGAAACCAAGAGGTTTGACATTTCCCAGTTAGCACAACTTAGCACTCACTTCCCACATTCTTCACCGAGTCCTCAGAGGAAAGGTTTGTGTGTTGCTGTTGCTGTTGCTGTTGCTGTTGCGTAGCTCTGGGTATTTGCTCCGTCCAGGCCTGGCTGTCTGCCTTGCTGTGGGCCTATGAGTGTGTGGTCACTCAGCAGTGCTGTAAATGGCTGCATGCACAAACACCGTTGGCACTTTGATGTTTGGACCGCAATCTGAAGGAAGTCACCTGAGACAAGACGTGTGTGTTTTGGTGCGTGTGTGCATATGCGCAGGGCTCTTTTTGCATACGTTATGTACGGGAAGTGCCCACAAACTCCTGCTCCGCCTCCTCCTCCTCTTCTTCTGTCGTCCTTCAGGTTGCCTCCTGGCCTCCAGGTCATCTGCAAACATTGTTAACATACTGGATGCGCCGACTGTCAGCCTCTTCCAGAAAGCAGCGGAGGATGTTTGCACAGGACTATTATCAGTATCAACACACGTTCATATTACTTCAGCTGAACAGCAGCCAAATGCAAACACCCCGGTTAATTTTTTCCATTGCAGATTCATCTACTTGCTTCATGCCTTTCCAACTTGGGAGCGCCCCGTTCTGCTCTGTCGCTCACAAGAGGACTGAAGCGTAAAGGATCACGGGGGAAATGAGTGTTCGTGGGGCAGAGCCAGGCTACATTTGGAGTCCTTCTTTGACCCTGGAGGGGTGGGGGGGGGTAGCTGTGGTTGGTGGTTTTCTCCTGCTGTTCGGCCTGCCCTTTTGTCTCCCTAATGACCTGGCTGCGTAAAGTTAGCCGCTCTATTCAGAAGGCATTAAGGGTCATTTTACCTGACGACGGCCATTTCCCCCATCGCTAGCCTGGGGGAAGGGTGATGTTTGAGAGATTCCTCTGCAGTGGTGCCTTTTTTGTGGGCAGTATTCCCCATATTCCCAACCACATTTTACTTGCAAAAAATGATGTGGTGAAAGCAACATGTCCCTATCTCTGTCATCTGATTGGAATTCTGTTAATGTGATAATTTATTGATTGCTTTGGGGACTTTCACTTGCCACCTCCCCTTCACTGTGAGGTCAGAGGTTGAGGTTTAGTTGTGCCATAGCGATCCTGAAGCTGACACTTGCTTATCGACACTCTTGCTGTATGCTTGCTGACAGGAATGCGTGAACCCGGATCCCTGAGCTCAGGGCTGACTCAGTGCACCTCCCTGCTGCTCAGTTTCCACGGCACTGCGAAAAATCGACTGCAGTAAATGTAGATTTTTTAACATAAGTGTACTTCTTACTGGCCACACAAATGCACTTAAAGCATTTGGTGTGCCAGGGACTCAGACAGTGTCCTTATCAATCGTGCTTAATCAAGTTACAGGGACATTTATGGGACAAAGGGTACAGGGAGAGAAACACTGAGCTTTCACAGTACTGGCAGCTGCCCAGAAAGGCATTGACTCTATTTAAGCAGGCTACATAGACGTATTGATCCACTCTCCATAAAATGCAGATTCTTTTCAAAGTTAAGTAGTTCTCCCAATGTGCATTCACTTAAGACTTGAACCAAACTCCCTGCACACACCTGGTTATATAAAACAAAAACTGGCCTTCTTAGCAAAGCTGGACTCATTTGAAGAGTGATGTTTCTATAACAAACCAAGAAAAGCTGTAGTGAAAAAGATAATCAACTAAAGTTTCAAAGAAAGACAGAAAAATAATGTCTCAAATTCATAATGTAAACTTAGATTTTGGGGTAAATTGATCAAGTATGAAGCCACATACACAAATCCTTACCCTGCATTGATCAGGTCCTCATCATTTCCCTGTAATAGTGAGGGCTAAAGCTCAAGCACAGCCCCTCTCATTGGCATTCAGTTGCCAGCTCGCCTTGCGGTTAACTGCTCTAGTACCTGCTTGGTTGCTAAGGAATTGGCACTTAGGTAATGAAATGCCCATTGCTGACGGGGGCACTTGATCGTGCTGAGACTGAGAGGGGAGTAGGAGCTGGAGAGGCAGAGAGAGCTGAGGGTGGAGGACCCGCATGAACATTAAGCACAGAGTAGAGACCTGGCGGAGAATAAATGGCAAAGCTGCTGCTGCTGCTGCTGCTGGCACACATCCATCACCTGAGGAAGGCTCTGACAAGTCTACTTACAGAATATGCTCTCTAAACTCTCAAGAATATAAAGAAGGGCAGGTTGGGGGAGAAATAATCTGTGAAGCAGATCTCACTGTGTTTTTCTCTAAAATATTTTCAAACTGAGTATCGTACTTATCTAATCAGATCAAAAACAGTCTCAGTTGATAATTCTGACAAAGATCTTAGAAAATGGGAAATCTGCACAGCCGCAAAGCAGGAGAAGTCACTCATTCCTGGGGCTTCGTCCACACTTAATGTTTTCAAGTGAAACATTCTGCCTTCAGACTATCACACCTGAAAATATACCTGATACTAGGGCATGTGCAAACTGGAATAGGAAGTAGATTTAGGTGCCCCTTGTAGTTGTAGTTGTTGTAGTTGATGCAGATTTAGACCCAGATTTAGACCCAATCAGGTGCAACTGTCATTGTTTCTAAAGATCTCAGCTTTTGCATGTCCAGATTCCAATGCAGCCCTTTCCAAACTAAGACATCAAAAAAGTTTATCGGGCTCAGAAACCCTTGAACGGTGCGGATGGAGAAAACGTAAAAACAGAGATGCATTATAAAATGAAAACATAGTTATTGTATTATTGAACTAAGATGATGTGATGTCTGATGATCAATTGAAATGCCCGAGATGAACTAAATAAATAAAAATAAATAAATATGACTTGTCATGTTGAACAACTTGCTCCTCTTCCTCCATTCCTTTCCTCTGCTACTCTTTCACTCTTTATTAGTTATTTTTTCTCTTTCCCCTGCAGACAGCCACACCCTTAACTCAACCTCCATGCTACACACACACACCTGAGTATGAACAGCAGCACATGCTCAGTCTCTTCAGAGCTCCTGCACCGCTTTGGATCCATTACCTACAGGCCTCCCACAGTCGCTGACCTTTGCTCTTACCTTTTGATCCCTGTCCTCAGATTCTTCCCAGCATTGTCCTGACTTCAATGTGACACACAGACTACACTCATGCTTCAAAAATTAGCTAGACATAACAGGACCACTCTGCCCGCTCCATTTATCATTAACCGCTCTGGGTGGAAGCTGTTGCCTGACGGGCAGGTTGCAATCTTTGATTATGTTCCTGCAATGAGTAACAGCTCAAGTTAACAATGAAACCTGAGGAGGCCATTTAGTTGAGTCTTTTGCGCCTCTGTTGACTTTTGGACATTTCTCGCATTCCTTTCTCCATTCATGTTTTGTGTGTATGTTGTCACGTGTCAGTGCACCGCTGGCCTCCTTCTGCTGTACTGTCCGTCAGGGCAGCGTATCTTGCACTCAGATATAATGAGAGCTCAGTCCTGCTTTTGCCAGTCATTTCCTACACGGTCTAGAGAAATACTCAATTCACAACTCAGTTGGAATGCTGATACACATGCTGCAGTGGTTGCTTCATGTTAGAGCTTAAATACATACACTGAAATGATAAATATTATATTATTACATGAGTCACGATTTCACCTCGTTTTCACAGAAAAAAAGCGATGATGTCATATTCGTTGCATGATACTTTCTCCTTTATTTCAACACCCTGTGATTACAGTTTATATTGCGATTTTGATTATATTCACATTATCCACTCAATCTCTTCTAAGAGCCAGAGGGGACATTTGTCATCCAAATATGCTAAAACCCAAAGACACAAATACACAATAATATGGAAAAGAGAAAAGATGTAAATGTTGGGAATATTACATGATAATAGTAAAAGTGATGAGACACTTCAATTGTGTGTTTTTTTTCCCAAACTTATTTCAGGGTTGCAGCTTACTCTTTTATTGCTGAGTGCAGTGTAGTCGCAGTGTTTCATGCTGGACAGATAACAGGTGTCTGTACACTGTCTGTGTTCTGAGTCTGCACTTACATCACTGCTGATTGGAGCAAGTGTGACTACCAGTTATTCCCTTATCAATTGCTGACAAAAGCCCAATGCTAGCAGGTCTCAATATTTTTGACCAAAGTAAAATGTAAAATTCTACAACACAGGCGGTCCCATATTCACCCGATGAATCGCATGCTCACAGAATGCTGCTGTTAACATGGAGGTCTTGACAAAAACCTTTGTCATGGATGCAGGTGTTTTCTGAGGGAAGAAGGGAGGACAACAGGAGATGAGGGAGTCGGGGGAGTAGGGACATTATTGAGCCTGGAGATCTCTGAGATGTGTCGGAGTGTTTTCAAGGCTAAAATATCCAGTGGAAAGAAACAAATTCAGTCTTTCTTGTTTTGCTCACCTGTTCCGTGTGGGAAGTCACACACAAAAACCCTCCTCCAGTCTGAATAGGTCAAGGGAGTTTAATTTGCAGGGAAACAGACAAGGGTGAATTGGCAGCCAGTCTAGTGCCAACAAAAGAGGATGAAGCGGCTCGATAAGGACATTGTGTGGAAGTACAAACTGGATCGTGATCCTCAGGGTTAAGATCTCTGTGCAGCTGCATGGTGCAATTCACTATCAGTCTTTTTTACATATTTATATAAAGTGTCAGGAGTTTTATTCCACACTACAGCACATTTATGTGAACAACCTAAATCAAGCCTTTTCTTTTAAACATTTTGTCTTTATTATTGTTACAGTTAGAAATAGAGTGAGACCTGCTGCCTGCTGTAAATGGGGCACCTGAAAAATCACTCTCCATAGACTCCCAATTAGGATTTCTGCAAGATCCTTGGACCTGGTCTCCATTCTGCTGGATAACTGCTGGATAGGGCTTCTGTGCAGGTCAATGTATTTCTTCCACACCCATTTCTTAATGGACCTTGCTATATGAGTGGCTTTGGTCATGTTGAAGAAAAGCACTGCCCCAAACTGCTGCCACAAAGCAAACTAGAGGCCACCAGTCCAAATATGACAAACACCCTCTGACTATCAGTCAGTGATGTGGACCGGAGAGCCCATATAGTTTTGTAGCTCTTCTCTCGTGAGTGAGAAGACTAACAGTCTTGAGTCTATTGTGATTGTCATGTGGGTGCGAATAAATCACTCCTCATTTGACACCTGGTTTTAAAAGCTTTCTTCACACACAACATTTGATGATTGTTTACAGCAGATTAAATCCGACTACTTTGTTTTAGGGAACATCTTTTCATAAGGTCAGCTCTGCATCTAAATGTCAGACACCGTGTTACTGTGTAAACACTGATCATAAAGAGTTGGATTCAAACATCCAGGCTCCCCACTGTAAACCATGCACCGAGCCTTTTCATGGAGCTCTCGGTTCACTTCCTCCTCACTCTGCAGTGGGAGGTGTTTGAGTCGAGGCTGTTGTGATAATTTGCCGTGATTGAAGGTCGGAAACACAGGTGCAGTGACTCAGTGTTTGCTTACTTGGATTTGTCAATTGGTGGTGATAAGAAGTGAGCAGGGCTGAAGTCAGAGGGAGAGAGAGGAGAGTTCATTAAAGGCTCTCTAATGATTTACAGAGGTCTGAGAAATGCACTCTGAGAGCTGAGATGAAGAAGTGTGAATCACAACAGCACCGCTCGTGTGATTTCCTGTTATTTAACTCATGTCACCTGAGTAGAGTAATATGTATTAGGCAGTGGAATCTGTATACCCAGGATTTGCCGTATGTGTTTTGAGGCCCAAAATGAATTCTTGAAGATGTTTGAGAATCTTACTGTTGGTTCTATAAGAATCAGAACACATTTTAGAGATGGGTAACATCTAAAGTCAAACAGTCGTGTCTTTGATTTGGAAGATGTAAAGGAAATGTTTAAACTTGAGCAAAATATTTGAACTGGACAAAAAGATTTATGAGCACACTGCATAGGGCTATGTGAGACATAAACCTGCTACACTCGCCACTACAAAGAAGAATCTGCTGTGGACTTGCCAGAGATATAATCTGATAATAACATAAATAGACCAGAATGCAGTGCATCTTGACACATGTCGAGAACGGGGAACAGCTTGATCAGACACACCCCGACATTCATGACCTGCTCGACTGACATTCTCATATTGCAACTTTCACCGGAAGCGGCGAGCTCATGGTAGTTTTTCAAGCGGGCTTGTCAAAAGGCATTCTGGGAATTGTAGAAATCTGGAGAGAGACGATCATTAATAAGAAAGGTTAAATCAACAAATGGATGTTATCTACAGAAGTATAGGAGAATGAAAGTGTATAATTGAATGTATAACTCATTAGGCGCCACTGAGCCTCATTCAGAATAACTACATTTCATGAAAAGTAATTTTTGGAAGCGTTTCCTTGGAACAGGAGACGACTTCAAACCCCCGCAGGTTTAACTGAGTCATATCCCACTTGGAGAGATAGCGCTCATGTCTAATGTCCTCCATAACCTCCTTTGCGTTACAGCCCGCTGGACTCCGAAGCCAACGCATGAGCATTTGACATCTGGTTATCATTTCTCAACATTTTTAAATTGGATATTGGGATTAGCCTGGGCTAGCCGCGTGTCCCTGGGCTCACTGTCGATGTAACTGCATTGCTTGGCTTGTAGTGGGCAGAGAATCCCTCCTGACTTTCCCAGAGCTCATAAAGCAATCCCAGCACTTCCACTGCACAGTAATGAGCAGCTGCAGGGCTCAGGTTCAACCACGGGGGTTAAAGCCCAAAGCCAAAGCATCCAGCAGCAGCACCACCACCACCAGTCTGGACCGCAGCCCAGACAGTAGAGCAGACTGCTGTCCAGTTAGCCCCCAGGCTACAAACACAAACCATTCAGTAGAACAAAAGACAAAACCCAACAAAAGCAAAACTTTAAGCACTTCAATTTCCCTCAGGTTTAGTTTTTGTGAAAACAAGGCGTCTCATCCTCCGTTCTAGATCGTCCCACATCAAGTCTTTGTGGGGCCAGAGGGAACTCTGCAATAGTATTCACATGCACCATCATTTCATTGTGGCCTTCAGTTTTTTCATTCAGAAGTTATCGCTCTCAGGCACATTTTTACTCAAGAGCTTGCTTCTTTTTGTGCAGTCAGGAAATGTTAGAATATGTAGTTTTCATCAGGTTAATCTTTATGGTGGATGGAAGTTTGAGTATTAAGATAGACGGTGTGCAGAAAGATAGTAAGGCTTTTGTTCTTTTTCTTAAGGCTTAACACACGGAAAAGCTTCATGAAAGACTCGGCTGTCAGATCCTAGTTTATGATGCTCAGTACATAGCAGAGGTTAGTTTGTGATGAAGAGCTCTCGTTTACTTTCCTTGTACGAACTGCTTCATCCATTGTGTGTTTACTCTGTTTTGTGATTTACCTCGTTCGCCAAAATGGCTTTCAGCAACCTCTTGGGAATGCCCTTGTATTTGCTGCATTCAGCTGTGGGAAGATGGATTATGGACACAAATGCAAAAACAACATTAGATCGGGATAAATACTTGTCATGATGATGATGATGATGATGGTGGTGATGGTGATAAGTCTGTCGGCGGTTGGTGATGTATTGTTGCTATGCAGCATTATGACTCCACGTCGTTTATTTAGAGAAAAGTTCAAAATTTTCCTCCTACAGTCGTTACACTTTCACAAAGTCATGCTTCCTCCTCTAAATGTCCTTCTGGAATATCTATGTTATGTTTCAGCAAAGTTGCCAACTGTAAATCATCACAAACACTTTTTATTTTATTAACAGCCCACTTTCATAAGTAGCCTGAATCTTTATGTAGCTCCTGATTCTTCAGCTCCAGTTCTGAATCACTTTGGCTCCTCATAAAATGAAAACTCATTTTGCTTTTCCCACATTAACTCAAAAGCAACATGCCTTAGATCATAAAGGCTACTGAAGCTCCACTTTGGCAAGAGTATTAATTGCTTGTAAAGTTTATGACATTGCTTAGTTGTCCGTCATATTCTCTTGCCTTGATTAACCCAACCTCCCTTGCTGCTATCCCTCGACTGAGGCCTTGGGTAACTATGGAGATCACCTTGGGAACACCCCTGCCAAGCCTTATTAACCCCTGGCCTCTCAGGATCTCGTTCTTGACAGCTGCCACATAGTGGCTCCATCCCACCACATCCTCTCCATTGACCCAGGAAATGCTCTCCTTTTCCCTCTGGAGGTGGCCTGCAGGTCTGGAGGAGCCTTGGCGCCCCTCCCAGCCAATTTCTCCCCAGCTCCTCAACTTAGTGAAGAGCTGATGGCTTTTATAGCTGAGTGGAAAAGGAAACTGGAAGGAAGAGGTTATGGAAGGGGTGTAGGCGAGAGCCACCTGGCTGCAGTGGATTAGAGAGCCGCTGGTGTCAACCTAAATAGCCGTATAGGCCCCCGCTTACCCCCCTGTACACCAGTAGAAGCACTACAACCAGAGCCAAGTGAAGGCTGGCATTTATTAGACCTAATAAGAAGCAGGTTCTTCAAACATGTGGGCCCACTTGACAAAGCCCCCAGAGCTCAGAGAGGAAATTATTCCCAGCTTATGAAAGTGGTCTGGAAGCACCTGTCAGTTTGTTAGTTTTTCATCTCAACCACTTTTATTACTGTAGGTTGAGCTGCTGCAGAGACAGACAGCTGTCTAAATTGGGCTTTGGTCTATTTGCTTTTTTTCCCGTGGCTTTTCATACAGCTTATGTTTCTAATCACTGGCAGGGAAACGCACACGTATGAAATCATTTAACGCCCACACGCTGCTCGCAGTTGCAGCGCTGCCAGGGAGCAGGAGCCATGGAGATCTTGGGAACTACAAAAGGGTCAATTCAAAATTCAGATCCTCGTGGTCGTGGAATAATTGTGATTCCACCCATAAGTAACGAATCGACAGGATTAAGGACCCATTTTAGTTATAGGCACTGTAGTAAAACATCTGAAAGCAAAGATCTTACCAGACAAGGGTCCATGGTTAAATTTGTGTTGGTCCTTGATGTGAAAAACTTTGAGAACCGCTGCTCTGGAGGAATTCTCTAGTATTCAGATAAAAGATGGCCTCATATGATTTCTTGGAAGTAGCATTAAAAATGAAACTGTTTAGCTTTTAACACCCCCACACCCAAAAATGTTAAGGTGTTAAAAGTTTAGTGTGTATTTTATAGTTTATGTAACTTTTCTGAAAGAAGTTACAGATGTCTCGTGTCTCTCCAAAATACACAGTTTTTTTGTGTTTGTTTTTCAGTTTGCCGATTGTTTTCCTTCACGCACTGCACTGTGAAAATATGTTGCTCTATCTGGGACGTTCACATCCAGTGTAACTTTGCTGGGAATTTATTGTTGCGATGTGACTCAGTCCTGGTATGTGTTATCTCCCAGTGGCGTCTTGTGTTTGCTGTGACTGGAATCACCAAACCCTCAGACAGCTCTGGGGTCAAGAAGGCAGATAAGAGCCGACAGTGTCCGCCGTGCCACTGAGGCAGATATCTTTGTGTTTCATCCTCTCAGGCCACTGGGTTCCTCAGCCTATACTGAAATCTTAAACGCTTTGTTATTGCGCGCGTTCCTCTTTGTCAGCCCTGTCCGCCTTTTATCATAGCAGCATTCTCTCCTCCTTTATCAGACGCTAAGTGTTTCTGAGACGGTTTCTGAAACATGTTGGCCTTGGTTGATTTCCAAGATCTACAGCGGTGCAGCTTTCCTCATCTGCATTATTCATTTCCCTTACTGACGTTTTTATATGCAAATCTAATTAGATTCATTTAAAACAGTTTGCTAATTAAACATACAGCGAAGAACATACTGTAGAGGCTGTTGTTGCACCTGAAATCACATTACCTCACCGGAATCAAGCACATCATGAGCGTAAGGCCGGGGCTCATGGTAAAGTTGTGCTGCTGTGTAATTACATGAGCACTTCCCTCGGCTACTCATTTGGAAAACCTCATTGTCATGTTAAACGTTCATTAACATGACACTGGCAGACATGATGCTAATGATATTAGAAATTAGCAATAATTTGGGGCATGAAATGACTGAGATTGAACTGAACTCATGTCAGAGCTGCTGCCTATATCGACCTATATCAGGCATCACACCAATCTTAGAATGACTTAAACCCTTGTTTTTATTAGCCAAACGATTACAAAAGGTGAACAGTAAATAATTATAACACATTGTTTTGGAGAAAATAATCTTTTACCTTAGAAGGAGGAGACATTAACTTTGTAAAAACATTAATGTGAAAGCGTTTTTCAGGACCAGTGGTTCATGCTGTCCTCTTGTTTAGAAAGCGACCAATCGATGCACATTAGGTTCACATATAGTATACACATTTTTAAACGATCCTGATTACTACTTATTGTGAAACAATGGAGATGTGAAATTTAAAAATAAGAAATATAGATCTTGTGAAAGTGGTCTCCCCTCGAGTTTGTGCGACTGATGGCAGTGGCTGATGAAGCTACACAACAGACAAGACTCGTCCTCTACAATGTCCCTCCGAGATGAATCCAGACAGACATAGTCAGTTCTGTGTAACCACTTGAATCATCACTCAAGCAGCATTTTCATCAGTATCTTATTTAAATTTATGCAAGGCACAAAACTAATTCCTGACAGATTCATCCAGCCATTCAGTTTGTTAAAATGATCTTCACACAAGTGTCTCCTCACAGTGTGAGAACCATAACCCGAGCTGACAGATTCATCATGAGTTTGATTATTAAGACAAAAGTGTTGCGTTGTGTCTGACAAAAGGATTAGAAGCATTTTACATGCCTGACTTGATACGAACACTTTTGAATATAATCCCCTTCATTTGAATACCTAATGAGGAGGGCCCTGTCTGGATCCTCATGCACCACGTCTGTTACAGGCCGTTATAATCTTTGCTGTCAACTGTAATTGCACCTGAGGGTGTGCTGCCTCAAAACAGCGATAGGGGGGAATGGCAGAATAATTCATGTTGACAGTTTATCAGGAGGTGTGTGTGTGTGTGTTTACATGTGCATGAGTTTTCTCGAGCCTCTAAACTTTGTTTTAGTTCCAAACAGCCCCCTGCCCTGTCCCCTGTGGACGTCCAGCCTGAGCAAAGCTATTATCAGCGGCGATGGCAGGCAGAACGGAGGCCATTCATTAGTTTTAAAAACAACTGTGGCCATCTTCTACCCTTTCACCCACTGTTTCAAAGCACCTTAGCAACCATGCGAACAATACCAGCGCTGGTCATGGCCGCAGTGTGTGTGTGTGGTCCTGTCCCAGTTGTAAAACAGGGCAAGACAAAGCACTTTGCGAATGCAGACTTTGGCTTGAGCAGGTCAAGCCGTTTCCTAAGGTAAACCCACTTGTTTGTTGAGGGACAAGCCGGAGGAATGCAGCCACAGTGGCTCTCAAGTGTTTTCTGTGACATGGACTTGGACAGGGTGTGTGTGTGTAGTAAGCCTTGTTACTGTCTCATTGACATGTGAGCCATGTTTGACCTTTGCCACTTGCCTAGCCAGAGGCGATCCCTCCCCAGTTGAAGATGTCAATAGGCAATCCTGTGAAAATTCAATAATGTTGGTTTTCCCTGGGAAAAGTTCAATTGATGGGCAAGATTTGATGGGAGGTCTTTCAATAAGGCTCCATTGTTTTCCTTTAACCAGATGAGGGTGACTTTCATGTCAGGAGGCGAACAGACCAGACTGCAGCCACCCACTGGATGATTTTCTCCAGCGCAGATAGAGATCAATGCGGCGGCCTCATCGTTCAGGCTTCCCAGTCGATGGTTCCCTGGGCTTCTCTGTAACTAATGCTCTCTTGCATTAGTTTCAGCTCCTCGGTCATGAGGAGCTGACTTGATGCGAGCCTTCTTTTCTATTCACAAGAAGAATGGTCCCATCAGCTATGCTCGGGGAGACGACTTCATCTCTCCACTGGTAATTAGATCACAGCTACCGCTCACCGAGGAGCCCGAGAAAAGCGCACTGGGCCCACAACAAATGAATCAATGCCACTGTATCTCCATTTGCTTAGTGCAGGGGGGAGGAGGGGGGCGGGCGACGAGGAGAATGGAATGCTTTAATGGAGATGATGTGACGACCTGGGCAGCGGAGGCAGGGGAGCTGCTTCAGACCAGTCCTCTGGGACTCCTTTGCTGTCAGTGTGACTTCTGACAAGCTCCTTTGTGCCTGTGTGTGTTGTCGTAAAATATGCAATGAAAATGGTAACTTTCCGTGAAACATGGAAATGCAAGAGAGACACTGACTGTGTGTGGCTCAAGACCCCAGGGGGGGGTGGGCCAGTGGGAAAGTTTACTCTAAGCTATCTTTCCCACTCAAGCACATAACTGAGTCTTTTCAAGAAACAATCAAGAAAAACCACTAATGATGGTGTTTCAAGCCTCATCTGTCCGAGTGCCTCAACTGGAAAAGTGATTAAGGGTCAAAACAGAATTCAGTTCACCAAATATATAAAGAACAGGTTTAGAGACATTCAGTGTGGTTATTTGCACGGTTAAGTTGAGCTTTCCCTGGACATTTAATTGGGCTACTGCCCTTGCTCCAGTAAACGAGCACAGTAGGGGAATTGATTTATTCACTGGAGAAAAGTAGATTGCGATATGTTGCCTTTCAGCTTGTAGTATTGGACCTTTTTCCGTTTCCAGACCATTCATTCCCCAATCAATTTAGTTAGCTGCAAACTGTTAGCATGTCCATGTAAAAAAATGGAGAAATGTACAGCCCTATACATTTCATCCACTTATTACAGACTTCCTCTTCTTCTGTGACGCATTTTGTTGGACTTCCACGGCACAGTCAGGGGTAGGGCGGTTTTTTCTTTGATTGAGGTAAACATGCTCCCAACCATATTATCTGGGTGTGTGAAGGGTTTAGACAATTTGATTTGACTAAGACAAAGTTCTGTAAATGTGTTCAGCAGATTCTCCACTCGCTGCTTTTCTTCAATCAAACATCCACCCGGCTCCTGGCTACAACAGTGCTCATCATCTCCTTGAAGATTTTCATGGAGTTCATGGTGAAATGACATAAATAGTTGCCAGGTGAAGGCAAACAGACCTTGAGGGAGAAGTTGAAACCTGGCTTACTATCACACCTACTTGAAGACTGGCCTTTAAAATCTGTATTTATACAGTATGCACCAATCTAAAGCCAAGTTGTCAGTCATGTGGACCGAACCAAGGTCACAATCGAAGCAGGTGTCTGAAGCCCCAGGAGCCCCCCGCCCCCCTCCAACCACCTCTTGTCATTTTTTATGCCAGTGTGCATGCCTTCTCTGTACAATGCTGGCCTTATTTAGCAGAATACCTGTGTCAGGGAGCCTCTGCACACCGAGTTCCTTTGCAACAATGGGATCCTTTCTCATTCCTCTCCTTCCTTCTTTGCTGCGTTTCCCGCTGAGAGCCCTGCGGCCATGCTTCTTAGTCGACACATTCAATAAGACCTCTCAGCTTTTCTGTGATTCATTACTGTAGGTGAAGGTCAGAGTCCTCTTCTGCCATGCAAATGTAGAACCATTGTCGCCATTAGCCGGAGAGACGCCACGGTCAGAAATACAATTATGTGTTGGCAAATCATGTATCGTGAATTAAAGCTGCTTTATCCTTTATTTTTTTGGCTCTGCCTTTTTCGTCCCGTGTTACCGGGAACTTATTTAGGGAGAGCTTCCTGGCACAGCTACGCACACACAAATATGCACATAATCACCGCTGACACATAGAGGACACTTGAAATCAGGCTGATTCATCAGTTAGATATTTCAGCAGGTTGACAGTGAGGCTTACGCTGCCACTGCAAGTTCACTCACGTTTCCTCTGTTTGGTCTTTTGTTGTTTCTGTGTAAACTCAGTGTGTTTCCACCGTCTAAAGTTCTTCCCCTCAGGGCTAAAGGTTCCACAGACTAATGCAGACTTGTTCTTCGCAGGGCTGCACTGTAATGACAAACCCGGTCTCTCAAGAGCTGAAATAGACTCATGTCGGATCGCTTTTAATTTGGGTTTTCATTCAGACGGAGCTTGTTTGTTTTCAGAGAACACAGTGGTAAAAGAAGGAAGGGAGCGGCCACGTATTAATATCTGTGTATGTGAACACATGCGGCAGTGAATAGAACCTGTCACCGACCTCTTGATACAGGGAATTAACTCAAGATTTGACCAAGAGTCGGTATGATAAAAATGTGGAGGTTTTTTTTTTACGAGTCGGAGATTTTTCAGCCATCCAAGGAAGAGAGAACAACAGTATTAGGCTCAGCCTGCGGCTAATGCCACACAAGCCCCACCCTCCACAATCTGACCCCAATTTCAATTACACCTCTGTTTGACTGGGAAAGTCTTTGTTTGATGAACCCTCTTATCTCATTGAGTTTCCAAGAGGCTCAGTGCAGCTCTGATGAGACTCTCTGCTGTGTGTGTGTGTGTGTGTGTGTGTGTGTGTGTGTGTGTGTGTAAAGGAGGGAGATGTAGTCTGAATAATGCATCGTGCTGAGTGGTGAGAGTGAGTGCATGAGTGTGTTAGCATGTGTGTGAATCCATGAAGGAAGGTGTACCAGTCTACCATCCAAACTTGACCCAGTTTGGGTTCGTCGTGCGACTCCTTGTTCGACGTAATACTACACGCGCCGCAGCGAGGTGGGTGTCGGCCAAATTAATGTTTCACGAGGATGATGAAAAAGACGCAGTGTTTTTAGATGTTTTCCCAGGGTTTGTCTGTTCTCAACAAACCATTACCAGCAGCTCAGATACACATCTGTCCCAGCAATTAGAGCTCCCTTTATCTGAGCATGAGCATTTGAGAAAGTTTGTGATGTCTTTTTCCTTCTCTCACACACACACACACACACACACACAGAGGGAGAAAGTATGTGCTGAATAAAGGAAGGTAGGAAAAGAGAGAGAGAGAGAGAGAGAGAGAGAGAGAGAGAGACTCAAGATCACAGAGCTGTGCAAGTTCTCACTGCCAGAGGTCAAAGGTGACAGCCTTGTTAGGGAGGGTGGTGGGGGGGTGCAGTCGGGGCCTCAGGTCAGGTAGCCTCTGAGGCTGCCAGTCTGTGGGAACCACAGGTCTTACACACACACACACACACACACACACACACACACACACACACACACACACACACACACACACACACACACACACACACACACACACACACACACACACACACACTAATGAGCGGTGTGTTAAATTTGACCTCCAGCTCCAGAAACAGGCGCGAAAAGGAGGAAGAGAGACTTGAGGTTCCCATCGGTGAAATGTCAGACCAGTTTTTATTGTCAATGTCTTTTAACGATTATTTTTGACTAGTTACAATAATCAGACTTACGTTTCTTTGTATGTTTACACAAAGTTTTTTTTTGGTTGATTTTTCCTTATGTGTCATTCGTTTGATGCATTGGTGAAGGGAAGGCCCAAATTTTATTTTATTTTATTTTTTATTTTATTTATTTTTACTGTCATGCTTCACCAGGTGCAGTCCGTTGCTCCTGAAAGCAGTCTGAGCTTTCAGGAGCTTCTCAGGTTTTCCAGCATGTGGCTGAATCAGAGCTGTCACACTTTGCCCGTGAAATGAAAAGGTGAATTCTGCTCCGGCGTCACCTGTGAGATCTTGACATTTCCCTCCTTTTAGAAATTAATACTGTCACCTCGCTGCCGCTCATAAATGTGTCAGAGTATGAGGTTTGGAAAAAATAAAAAAAAGCTTAGTGCCAGGCCATTTTTTGTCAACTCTCTGTGTCAGCTCTGTTTAATGGATCCTCTGACACACACGTACGCACTCGTGCGCGCACACACACACACACACACACACACACACACACACACACACACACACACACACACACACACACACACACACACACACACACACACACACACACACATAGACGCCAGAATGGATGAGTTAGACACTGTACATAAAATGCATCATGGAAGCTGACAACATGCTGCAGGATTTCCCCTCCCATTTGTTTTATTCCCTGTCATTTCGCACCAGAGAGCGAGAGGAGAAACAGACATTTGTCAGTGCTTGTCTGATGAGGCAGGGCTGTGAACACATGGGATCTCCTCTCAACATAATGAGTCTATGTTAATGGTAACTGCAGCGTTGCATCTGTTTGTTCCATGCAGATAAAAACTCTGATCTCATCTCTAATTTCACCAAGGCCCTTTTCATAAAGGACTGTTTTAGATTTAAAACATAGTCAGACTTCACACAGAAATCTAAATCCATCCAATGCAAGATGTAGCTGAACTCTGGGTAAATTAATAGGAACCACATTGAACATGTGAGCCCTGTTTACCCTCAGCAGATAATGCTTTTCTCATGGAAGAATTCAACAGTGACAAGAACAAGTGAAACATAAGAAAAGACAGGAGGGCGATAGGCCGACACCTTGGACAGGTTGACAGTCTATCACAGGGCCTACATACAGAGATGAGCAACCTCACGCACTCACATTCAGCTTGTCCTACCCATGGTCCTACCGTCCATGTCTTTGGACTGTGGGAGGAAGCTGGAGAACCTGAAGAGAACCCACACAGAACAGGGAGAACATGCATACTCCACACAGAGGAAGCCCCAGGAATCAAACCGGTCCCAGTGCTAACAACTGCTTGACCCTGCCGACCTTAACATAATATACTAGCAAGTTTAGCAAACCACAAATTATGAGCCATGTTTTTCTAATTTGTGCTGATCAATTCTGCTCAGCATAGGTTATCACTGATCGTTACCATGGCAACTTTGCTCTTAGGGATGAGTTTGTATGTTGGCAAGATGTCTCCTGCTTTCTGGCTTGAAAGAACACAACTACAAACTAGTCTGAATCCTCTCTGTAAAACTGGCCCCAGACAAGGAGCCGCTGCTGTAAACTTCATGCTCATGTTTAATTAGATGGAAAATTTGGAAAATTTGCAGCCAAATAGCTCAATGAAACATGAAGTCTTCACTAATCAGAGCCGGCATTTCGACCTAATGCACTTATCTTAGTTTTAAGCCAAACGTTTTGTGTGGAACACTTTTAAACCTCATCTAATTCATACTACAACAAGGATGTTGAGCTGCTTTCAAAGAGTAAATAGCCAAATTGGATTGTATCCTGGTTCATTGTGCGGCCATGTTGTCTCCATTCCACTTAGGCTAAATGAGATGAATTATATTGTCTTGGCTCTACTGTTACTGTGAGCTTGTCTTGTCTGTAATGTAGGCTAAGCTGTGCTTTGGTTTATTGTTTGGGGTTGAATGGCATGCACTGTGTAAGGAAAGGAAGGGCTGGGTATCCTATTTCTGTCATGCGTCTTGGCAGTGGCATCTGTCTTTATTTATATTTAACATTTTAATTCCTCTATTGTAAAGTTACAGTAGCTTCAGTTCAGGGTTCAGTTCCTTAAGGCAAAACTCAGCTGAACTCACTGTCTGCAGGCAAAAACCTTCAGCTCATCATAATCCTGTTATCAGACCAATCCGAAACAATCTCACGGAGCGGTAACCACAATCTGTTTTCTCTTTTTAAATTCAAGCATTCAATACTGTTTTTTTTTTTTGTAAAGTCACCTTTTCTGTGTCATTAATAAGAGTATCACATGCGATGATTGAATGTTTCGTCAAATGAACTGACACGTTTTTACTCCAGTGCGTCTGAAAGGCTTAGAGCTCTTAGATCCCAGATCTCGGCAGCACTGCCTCCCTCCTGTAGCACAAATATGGCTGCGATTTGTAATGATAACATATCAGAGCGCTGACCCCAAAACATCAAAAGGCTTAACACCTGCTACGCGAGAAACTTGGCCTGCTGTGATGTGATCCCGAGCTGATTGCATTCATTCATAACTCCACGGTAACGCAAACAAAACAGTCAGTGCAATAAAGATGGGGAGAGAGGAGAACAAACCTGCTGTGTGTGTGTGTATTCAGTCTCCAAATGAATTGAGTCTATCCGTCTCAGTAATACCGGCCCACCATCCATCTCTTCATTTCACTCGGCACATATATGTCTTTAGAGAGTGTCAAGTACAGGTCAATATGCTTCTGGCAGCCCAATCATGGCTGATGAATACAAGAGCAGAACAGTAAAGTGCAGTGAAACTATGGAGGTAAATGAAGATGAGGACCAGGATGAATATAACATGACCTTTCTTTTGCATTGAGCGCCATAAAATTAAAGCCTGTTTAAAAAAAAAGAAAAGAAAAGAAAAAGACGCTGCTGTTTGTTTTATAAAGAGCACTATCTAAAGAATTGTTGCTTAATGCTGAGGCAGAGTTCTTCAGAGTTGCAGAGGATCACTCAGCTTTTCCTTATGTGGCATGTGGCCTTGTCAGAGCAATTCACATGAATGGAACTGAACCCCGGCAGAGACGAGGAGGTTCAGCTTGTATCTCATCAGCATGTGGCCTTGGGCAGCAAACAGCACAGACCCCATATCACTGAAGTTTGTTTAGTATATTTTGGGGGCTTTTTGCCTTTAATCGATAGTGAGAGACAGGAAATGGGGAGACAGAGACAGGGGGAATGACATGCAGCAAAGGGCCATGAGTCAGGATTCGATTCGGGGCCTGCTCTAGCAACCGAGCTAAACGATGCCCCATATCACTGTAGTTTTAATACTGGCTTGTTTTGAGTCTAGTCTCCCTCCCAACAGCCATGACTTCTGCTTATTTTTGTGTGTTCCCCCTTTTTCTAGCAAACAGCATTGATTTGATGCAGGAATAATGTGGAATGACATGTGCAAAGTTTTCTTCTGATGCATTAAGCTCCAAAAAACCCTGCTTAGACCCGCTGACATCCGGCTGCTGTCGACAGTCAGCGTTCCCACCCAGGTCAAATGATTCTGCAACAGAGGCAGGTGCTTATTGGCTCCAAACAGCAGCGATGTAAACACAACAACACTAGGGTGAACACCCCAATTTGAACCGTTCTCTCCATTGTAACTGTGGCTGCACTTCACTCAGGGATGAAAGAGTGCGCTTGCAGCCCTGAAATAAATTTTAAACACACACAATCACTGATCAAAGCCTCGCACATGGAGGCTCCAACACTTTGACAGAATGAGAGGTGATGGGTCCATTTTTACCAGTTTGAACGGCGGGTGGCAGATCACTTTCTCTTCACTGTGTCTGTGTGTGCGCTCTGTAACTGCATGTGATGACAGCTGTGTGTCCTTAGTCCGGCAGTGGTTTATTCACATTTTAAAAATCTGCTTATACCCAATCATTTTAGGGGGAAAAGCGAATTAGTGCCTTACTCACTGTTACCTACTACTAATACACTGCAAAAACTCAAAATCTAGAAAGAGTATTTGTCTTATTTCTTGTCAAAATGTCTCATTTCTAGTCAAAACTAATCTCATCACCTAAAATTAACTTGTTTTCAGATAAATTTTACTTGTTTCAAAGTAGAAAAATCTGCCAATGGAGCGAGTTTTTCTTTCTTATTACAAGCACAAAAAACTTGCTCCATTGGCAGATTTTTCTACTTATTTCTAGTGAAAATTTGTTTGAAACTAGTTAATTTTTAGGTGATGAGATTAGTTTTGACAAGAAATAAGACAAATTTTCTTTCTAGATTTTGAGTTTTTGCATAGTTTTGCACACATGAATTTATACACAAATCAATTTCTCCCACATTGTGTAGCTGCTCTCTTTCCTGTCACTTGGAGAAAGTGTTAATGTCGCAGCAAGCTGTGACTTCACTGCTGGCATGGAAGTGGCTGTTTTGACCTAAGTATGGTCTCGACAAACACTGAAGCTTCTCTTCTCTCATGCAGATTTCCCTGGACCTAGTAATAGAAGTACCTGATGAACGTCTTTGTAGCTCAGTCCGCTCTGGAGACTCTTGGCAGGGCTTCCTGGGAGCCCCTGTTGTCAGCCTAATTTAATTACAGGGCTGCTGGAAAACCCCTAACAATTGTTTGGATTTTTCACTTCCTGAATTTGAAAGTTAAAACACTCTTCTCTCCCCCGCTCTTGCAGTCAAAATCCTAAACACCCCCTATTGAATAATCGCACCATAAAAACCTAATGCCGCCTTGCCACAGGCTTGTTTGGAAATGCTCCTAATTCTTACAAAGCCCACACGACTTGAGCCGAGAATTACAGACCCTGCAACGCGAAATCCTCCAAACATCACTTCACTTTATCTCTCTATTAGCTCACTTCCCTTCATTTGCTCAGGGTTGCACTGTTTCAACAGCAGCACCACGCTCCTCCTCAGTCTTTGCACAGGTGTCAGAAGGGGGGGGGGGGTGAATTGGAGTCAACACGCCTCTGGAAAGCAGCACACAGTATTTATTGCCCTGACCCAAAAAGTAAAGGGTCAGCGAGGGGGCTAGCAGGTTGGATGGATGGGGGTGGTGGTGGTGGTGGTGGATGGAGTTGCAGGGCTTAGAAGAAGAGTTGACAGAAGTGTCAGTGGGGGTCATCTGTCTGGTGGTTCACGTTGGGGGGAGGAGGACCAAACAGCTGGAACACATGGCAGCTTGTCAGCAGCTCAAAGACCGGGGGCCTGCTCCTCCTCACCCCCTTTTCTGCAGATCTGTTTATTTATCTCCCTTCCTCTCAGTTTGCAGAGGGCGAGGGGACCAGCTGGCCTTGAATGAGAATAGAGATCATTTAAATGAGAAGAAGGCGGCATATGCAGCTACACCCAGAGCGGGAACTGTTTTTTTCTTCTTTATTTCTTCAGCAAACACTGGATGTTTTAGCAATGCACTTGAACCTGTCAGGCTCGAGAACCTCCTGTCGTCCTGTGGAGCTACTTACTCAGGCCGAACTGAGGTGTCTGTTTTCTGTGGATGGAGGATGACAGTTTCTTTACATCTTCTGTCTGTCAGTTTCAGATTTGCAATCCTAATTCAGATGTAAAGATCTTTTTTTGCTCTTTGCTCGTTTTTGAGCATCATTAAAACAGCCAACGAAGCAATTTATGAAAACAAAACTTTATTTACAGGGTACATTCCAGGTGGGAGCACACCTGCAGCGTGGATGTTGTAAAGATAAAACATTAGGCACACAACAAAGCAAACGCATAACGATAATTATGCATCAAAGACTATAAAGGAAATAATTTAATTAAGCCCAGAAACCACTGAGCAATAAAAAATGGGAATAAAATGTATTTCTTAAAATAATGCTTAGTCCAATAAAAACATGACATATAAAACAGATAAAAGGAGTAAAAGTAAAATGAAATGGTAAAGTAACACCATCAAAAAACTGTCGGAAAGTTAAGCTGTTAAGATGTAGATAAATCTGGAATGGGAAAAAAAATGAAAAGGAGTGAAAATGAAATGATCCGGAAAAAATTGAACATGAGTTTTATCAGAATTTAGAATTCATAGTTTATAAATTAAAGCTGAATATTTCTCTGAAGGAGAAGCCAAAGTGAACTATTGAAAATGGGCAAAGAGCATCTCAAAGCCTCAGCTCCAGGTCTGGAGAGGAGAAAACCCGTCCTGTCCCATGAGGACCGAGGGGTTTCAGGTGGTTTTAGGAAGTTGTTTCCCTTCATGTCAGCTCGTCCTGATGTCCTTACTCAGACATTTTGCTGCAGAAGTCTCCAGCAGCGTCCGTGATGCATCCTTCCCCCCTGAGCCAAAGCACCCACAGCCTGGCTGTAAAGAAAAATCTAATGAAATTGTTGCGTTGGATCCTGCATGCTTATTGCATTAAGTGCAATCAATAAATCCTTTTTGTACGCTATAGCAACCTTCCTCTCCCTGAATCTCAATAAGGCTGAGTGCTCTCTGTGTAATGAAGATTGCTCGGGAACTTGATTACTCTCAGCGCTATCGAAGTTAAGGGGGGGACGTTCTTGGCAATTTTCCCCCTCCATACTGTACGCGCCATTACTTGACTTTTTTTTGCGTATGTTGTAAAAAAAAAAAAAAAGGTGATGCCACATAATTTCAGCCTGTGTGCTGCTGACTCAAACTGCGTCACAGCTGCAGGATGGGCGGGTCGTGGGGACGTGGGGGTGGTGTGTGTGTGTGTGTATGGGGGGTATCTGTGCATCCTAACAGATGCTGTATCCTTTTCATGTGAAGCAAGCCACCCTATTCAGAGTGTGGCTGTGACTCACGGCCATTCAGAGTGTCAGTAGTTGATGTAAACATTGATGAGGTTTTGCAGCTAAAAGCTGAGTGTGATGCTGCATGGGGGAGACTGCTCATGCTTTTAATGGCCTCTTTCCATATGAAATGTGTTTGCATTCTATACATTTCGTAACAGGCCAACCCAGCAGACTTTGGGATTGAAGAATTATAAATATATTCAGGCCTCTTTCTTCACCATGATTTCAATCTGCAGGACAGGATCGACTGAGGCTAATAGTATGATTATGGCTTCTGTTGCTTTCTTCTTCCTCCATTACTACACAAGATAGACTTGTAGTTACCTCACAGCCCACTTTACCACTTCCTCTCCTCTGTTTTGTTGAGGTTTTATGGACCTGCTGGGCTTCACCTGGTCTTTTCCTTTTTTTCCCCCAGACTAGATGGATAGGGATGGATATCACTCCTGGCTGGAAGAGAGAGTGGCAACACAGAAAGGACGGCACTCTTATTTTGTCTAGAGCTCTTTTCCCACTGCAGGCTATCTCTTCATCAAGGCACCAAGCTGGGTGATAAACTAAGAGCTTCTCTTACAATCTTTGTGCTCCTTTTTTAAAGTCCACCTTTTCCACAGGGCTGATGGGAGGCCCTTGCTTATTGCACCCAGGGAACTGTTTTCACCCAAGCTGCAATCTGGAATCACGGGTGACAGCGTTCCTCGCAAAACTGTGTGATATCGCCCAGAGTTTACGCTCACCATTAGTCAGCAACTTATAAATCATGCATCATTACCTCCAGGTTCCCAGGTTAAGCTCAAATAATCACACGTGTCAGATACTGCACTTTGAAAGTTTGTCGCAGAGTAAGTAAGTAAGGCAAAGCCAGAGGTGATAAATGCATCGGAATCTGACAGTAACAAGACAATGATTTCTTGTCTTAAAGCTGCGTCTTTTCCACCAACTCATCAGTTTAGCGTCCCATATGTGACTTTCTCAGCTCATTCGTATTCTGGGTCAGCGAAAACTTTCCTCAGTGGCACCATGGATGCCTTTCTGAAATATGGATGACAAAGGAAGGTGACCACTGTGGCTGCTGAGTAATGCCAAGTGGACCCAGTTGGCGAACTGATCCTGAGGCTGTAAATATTTCAGGGCTTGTCACAGAGCTGAGGGATGGTCGCCAAAGAGAAGGAGTCTCTGTACTGCTGTTAATCCTGTTACAGTCTGGTGGGAGCTATAGAGGAAAACATATTTTCTGTAACAGGGACACAAATGCTCCAACTGCAAACTACAAGCACTTACTGTATGTGGCCAAAGATTTCACTCTTTGAAGTGATGTGACATGAAGGTGAAGGTGGATTTTTGAGCCAAGATGGATTATAACTATTAGAATAGAATTCTTATAAATGAGGCCTTAAGATAAATTGGATAATAATGATATAATGAGCTCATATAGCATCTTTCAACAAGAAATTAAGATTGCGGTTGAACAGAAGAGTATGAAGAGTTTACACACATTAAATTTAAATGATTTGCTTTGTTTTAAACCAAAACCTGAACATAAGATCCACTTACTAGATTTTTTCCAGAGCTTTCAATCCCATCTACTGGCGCTTGTATCTCTGCCCTGATAGGAGCCGGCCATAAATAACCTAAAGACCTGAGGAGACATTGAACAAATCCAACAACATTAGCTAAAACCAGCTCTGTAGTGGAAGAAGATCAATGCTTATCCTGTTACATCGTCCAAGTCAGAGGGCTTGATGTGATTTTGTTGTGATCAGGAAAAGCAGATGCTTGTGGGTACCAGTCTGAATGCAAGCATATAGATCTTTACCTTGAAATGTGAAGATGATTGACGACCGCTGGTGCCGTCATGCGTCTTTGACTCAAAGTGCTTCGCTGTGTGGTGGACGACCGTTCCCTTCCAGACAAAGTGTCCATTATAGCATTAGTTTGTCTCTGAACCTCCATAAAAGCCGTATGTACATGTGTCTAGACTGCACTTCATCATCGTTGCGATAGTGTGCTCTTCAAATGTACTGTTGTACAGCTCAAAGCTTTAAGCAAACAGTGTCTAATGCTGTCTTTCTCTTTCATGTGCTGTCTCCTCTTGTGTGCTGCCAACGCCCAACCAGGTAAGACCACTCCCTTTACTTTAATGTCTCTCATAATGGCCATGGTCTTTTAACCAAACCACATCTGCCGCCCCCTCCACCCCCCTCTACCTCCCATCATACCCCAAGACCACTTGTCCTGTTGGAGCTGATATAGTCAGAAGCTGCTTGTATAGTTTCCATCTTGATGGATGTTTTACAATTATTACCAGATTATCTGGAAGATTGTTCTTACTTCCCTCACTGCCATGTTGTCATCAGTTCCTGTGACATAATGGTTCTGCATGGAAGATGAGTCAAATCAAAGAGGCTTGGTTGTAATACCCGATGAAGGTTCTGTGGGTCGAAACATGTTAGTTGTTTTTAATGTTCTATAATGAATTAGCCGCCAAATAAAGGCTTTTTATTGTAACATCAGGGAAGAGTTGCCTTCGACCCTGTTTTTTTCACTGTTTGACTGCAACCCAACCAAAGAGCACCTTCCTGATTACCACTACAGCAATCCACATGGGCGCTTCTTTCGCTGTTCTGTACTAGGTCTGGGTGTAATACTGGGGATTTGTTGAATCATTTATGGCGCCACAAGACAGCTCTTCAACTGTGTATGTGTGTGTGTGTTTTAAAAATAATTGTCATAGGTTGTTCACAGAATTTATCACATCAGAGTGAAGTGTGTGTGTGTGTGCGTGTGCGTGTGTACTCAGCCTTTTTCACAACAGCATTTCAGCCAGACAGTGAGAACAATGTGTCCAATCAGGGCTCTGTGTTGTTAAAGAGAGGAGACAAGGACGCTGAAAGAGGAGTGAAGAGCTCTATACAGTCGAAGTGGGGGAGATTACAGTGAGTAAAAACCCAGGGTCTTGTTCGAGCAGCCGAACTATCTGTGCCTTTTTATTTATTTTTCGGTTCTTTTTACCTGGAGAACGCCCGAGGCACCATACTGTAGATGAAGAGGGTGTTTTTGCACAGAGATGGTTTCGCACTCTGAAGGAACCTCGACCACTTCTGATCTGATGATGACGTGATGAAGAGTGGCGGCTGAAACAACAGGAGTTTGTCGGGGGGGTTTGGGAAGGTCCCAGAGTACGTCTTTTGTCATGCATATTAAAAGAGCTCTTCAGTCAAAACAAGGCCGCTCAGTCTGTCATTAAAACTCCCAAATGACGGAGTTGTCCTTTCATGTGTTCCCCACTCAGGGCCCTTCCCTTCCTGTCAGAGCGGTTGCAACCAAGCCCCCCTCTCCCTTCAGCCCAAGCAGCTCCACCAAAGTGACCTCAGAAAACCAACTGATGCATTTTGAAGCTGCTGCCAAATGCGTATTTTTGGACCAACAATATAGAGTTTTGGCCATTGTGACATCAAGAGAAAAGCACAACTCCGTTTGTGTTTCCAACTTTATTTGGACTAATTACTTGAATTAAATGATGCTTATGTCCAGCTTCTAAATGACCCACATCGCACTTTAAATTCTAATAGATGTTGAATTTCGTCACGTCAAAAATTAAAAGGACTGTGGCCTATTTTGCATTTTAATGGCGATACATGTTACTTCATATCAGACAAAAACATGTGTACATTAGGCTTGTGATAAGAACCGATACTTCGGTACCAGGTCGATGCCAACACGCAAAAAATACTTTTGCCCTTGGTGGGTCGTGTCACTTCCTGTTGGAACTGAACTTCAATTTGTTTTGAGCCATATTTACCTTTTTAACACTGCTCTTAACTTCATGTTGCTGCCTGCTCTTTGAGTTCTGTAGTTGAGAAGTTGAGACACAGTGGAGCTTAAATACTTGAATGTTTCATGTAAAACAGTTTTTTATTAAAGTAGTGAATTTAGAAGTGCATGGGTTCTGTTTTTAAAATGTATCCTGGTATTGAATAAGTATAAAGGATTGTAGAAATTCACTGGAATTGGTATGGACTACTGAAATTCTGATATCGTGACTAGCCTATAGTGTACATTGTGTTTCATTATGGCTGGTGAAACCGGCAAGCTGTGTTTGTTTATCAAAGTACTTGTGTTGAACATAGTATAGATTTGTTTTTTTATTGGGACAGTAGATCCACCATAAAATTATGTGTGTGTGTGTGTGTGTGTGTGTGTGTGTGTGTGTGTGTGTGTGTGTGTGTGTGTGTGTGTGTGTGTGTGTGTGTGTGTGTGTGTGTGTGTGTGTGTGTGTGTGTGTGTGTGTGTGTGTGTGTGTGTGTGTGTGTGTGTGTGTGTGTGTGTGTGTGTGTGTGTGTGTGTGTGTGTGTGTGTGTGTGTGTGTAAAAGGAGCAAGAGCTTCAGATGGAACAGGAAGTGAGAAGTGGCCTGATGCTCATTTGCAACCTTTCGCCACAGCACTTGACTTGAAATATTGCAGGTCTTTAATTGAGAAGCTAGTTAGCATTAGCACTGAAATGCTTTACAGTGTGCTGTAGCCTCACGCAGCAACAGTGGAGGCTTTGTGCATCGTAATAGGATTTTAAAGCCTTCTCTTTGTGGCTCAGAGAAGATTTCTGCTGATTAAATTCCAGAGCGGCCTTGTGGATTGAACCGGCTTTTAAGAACAAACTTACCTGAAATCCGAACAAGTACAGAAACTCAGTTGAACCAACAAGCGGCGGAAGGAGCTTTGATGTGTAGTGGCTCCAGTCATTGTTGTTTGCGACGCTTCATTGTCACAGTGGCTTACTGATTGATGTCGCGTTTCATTTTTGCAAAGGCAGAAGCGGCGACGGTGTTTGCCGTAGCACGCCGAGCGCTTCTCCCTGTTTGGTGTGGGATTTCTTCAGGCCTTTCAAGAGAAGTGGCCACGACAATGGCCACATCATTCGGCTCTGAGTGAGACAAAACACCTGTCAGGAGCGGTCACGCCTCATCACGGTGCCTGTTAGAGTGGGAGGTCCTCTTGTCAGTCAGAGCAGTGCCCGCATCGTTTCCTTCATACCGTGTTTTTGGAGGAGGAAGCTTTTAAATGGGCCTCTTCAGCCATCCAGCTTTAATTCCACTTTTTTTCTCTCCTTCCTCTCCTGCACTTGTTCACTCTGAATCACTGAGCTCTTGTAGGAATGTTGCTGCACACAGTCATAGCAACACCTTGAAGGTGGATGGTCTGGTCTTGTCCAGTGTGTCACACACAGCGGGGTCTCCCTGACAAGAAAAGGCCACACTGCACTGAGCGGCTTGATGTGTGTGTGTGTGAAGGCCCTGGAATGCAGATTTCATATCCTCTGAGATAATGAGATTAAGGACGTGCCCTCTGAGGGAAGAATTCCAGCGATCCCTTTTTTTTTTTCCAGCCACAGATCTCTGTTGCTCCAACCCAGAGAGCCGGTGCAGACCAGGTCTACAGCCGTGTGCGTTTTTCTTCTATCGTAGCTGTTTTTCAGTCTACACTGTGAGAGTTATAGAGTGGAACAGATTTCTAAGGACAAATTCACTCTGCACTAAAATACACCTGATTGAAAGACAGCGAAACTACTGTAACCCCTAAACAAGCAGTTGTAGCAAACCAGCGTCATAAAACCTGTTTCAACAGCGATTTGAAAGATGGATGATGTCGAAGCAAAAACGTCTAAATATGACGAAATACAGAGCATGGATTTATTGTGGGGCTTAATTTAGATAAGCTGTTTTTTGTTTTTTTTTACATGCTTTATATCTAGTGGAGTAAACATTTCAACAAATGCAGATAAAGACATTTCTGGGTGTGACTGAATCTCTGTCGGCAGCTCTGTGGGGAAATTCCTCTCTAGTCACTGTGTAATCTTCAGGTTATTTCCTACAGTATAAACTCTAATAAATGGCATTTATATTGTGTGTGTGTGCTGTCTGAGAACATTGCCCCTTTCCCCCTGTAATTTGCACTTAAGTACATAATCTTTAATCTCTAGTTCTAGGAAATTAGTAATAAACCTGGGCACTCATTAAGTTTTGCTAAGGATATAGAAGAATTTCCATACACAGGCTGTATGTACAGGGTACTTTGCACTACATATCTAGAAAAAAGTCAAATTATAAACTAAAGAAAACACATCTGCATCCAGTCGTTTTGCAGCAGCTGTTTGTGGTCATCGTCTGTGCAGTTGTTTTGCATTGAAGTTGTTTTTGAAGTGGTTTTGCTGGTCCTGATGCATGTCTGGTTATATGCATTATATACAGTGTTTTCTCCAGATTCTGTTGTAGTGCCGATCTCTCTATAAGTGCCTTGGTTTCCCACCGTGTGACTCTCTCCTCCGTGGAATGCTAAGAGCAGTTTAGGAAGAGGACGATCTGCCCAAACAAAACTTACACTGCACTTATTATGGTCTGCTAAATTATAGTCCACCATATCCCCTTCTCTTGCTAACCGGCGCTTTCTAAGCCATGAAATCATCACACGGTTGTGGCTCAGAGGGAAGGACTGTCAGGTGTCAGTGAATGTAGAGGCAAAGAACAAACTGTTTGTGTTAATCCCTGCATGCAACGACACTGCCTGAGTGTTTGTGTGCATGCATGTGTGTGAATTGCTGCATGCCTGTGTACCGCCGCAGCGCGGGGATCCCACCCAGCGACAGGCACTGGGACACCCACCCACCACATGGTATGTGTGTGGGACTTGTGCGAGTGCAACTTGAGCCCCTCCACGTGACAGCTCTAGTCCCATCCTGCCCATTCACCCATAATGACTGGCTCTCCTGAGACACACACACACACACAATCTCACACACACTCCCAAAGTGGGTGACTTCCGACATGGGACTTCTCTGGCATTTTCCCAGAGCCTCTTCCTTGGTTCACAGCTAAATGAGAAAACGATGTACTGCACAGGCTTCAAAGCTCTCCAAGTGTGTGTGTCAGTGTGTGTCAGTGTGTGTGTGTCTCAGGGGAGAATAGGAGGAATGAAAGGCACACCTAAGCAAAGAGTGGAGATGTCAGGTTGGAATGGTGCAGCTCGGAGAAGCAGGGGTCTATAGAAAAGAGCTGAGACGAGTTGAAACATGTCCGAGGCCGGTCCTGTGTTAACCTGCACCGACATTCCTCTCTCCCTCTCTCCTCCTCTCTTCTCTCCCTCTATCTCTTCTCTCTCTCTGCTATTTCTATGGATCAACTGAATCTTCTGCGCAGATTGTTCTCCCGCGTGATGCCGTCGTGTTTGTGTGTGTCTAAACTGCACTCGACAGAAAATGGGCCCATAATGTCATTTTAATGGCGCTGTGATAGTCTAATAATGAGCAGCCAATAATCATCATTTGCCTAATGAGCACAGCTTCACAGCTAATCACTTGGACATGGATGTGGATTTAAGTCTCAGTTGCTGCGCTGCCTCTCCTCCTCCTCCTCCTCCTCCTCCTCCTCACCCACAGATGTGACAGCAACCCGCTTGTAAAACATCAATCTCAGTCGTCAGGGCGTTTGATTGAGAGCTTTCATAGGCCGTGATGAGACAATGTTTGCACAGGATTGTTGCTGTACAACGAAATGTCAAAGGCTGCTTGTGTCCAGCAATCGTCATCGTCATATAAAGAAAGTAACATGATTAAATGAGCATTAGTAACTGTGACACATTCCTGTCATTTGATGCTGAGTGAGTACTGATCTGATTCCAGCATGGACAGGTACTTGCTTTCTTTTATCATCTACAACCAGAAAAAACAACCTTGAGATAAACATCACTTCCTACACTAATTAAAGCCTTACACACTCTACACGTTGCCTTTTCACTGGCGGTGACATTTTAGTCATGTTTAACATTTATTTACTGGAAATCAAATTATTCCTAGCTACAATGGCTGCACAGCAAAACTTCCTGTGTACGTTTCTTTATGCAGCAATAAGCTGCGTACTGTGTTTAGTAGCCATGTGGCTGAAACATCGTCGCGACTCAGACGGCAACGACATGTCTCATCCACGTCTCCAGACAAACACAGAGAGCTCTCCCTCCTTCTGTTCTCTGAAAGAAACTGTTGCTCAACATTTCATTTATTGGCTCCGGCTCCATCGTGATCTGCTCCGCTCCAGTCACCATCATTTGAAGTTCTCTGCGATTGCGTAGGTCCCACACAGAGCTGTAAACCAGGCTTAAGGCGCCGGCGTTTGTGTTTTCTTCAGTCAGTGAATTTCCCTTCTGATCCAGCACTGTGGGGTTGTCATCAGACTGTAACAAGGCATGGGCCCCCGTCTGGACCAGTTACGAACTCCCAACACCCCCGCTTTTTCATTATGTAACAGCGAGTGGCAGCACTACAGAAAAGCTTTATCTTCAGGAGAAGAAGTAGAAGAATTCTGTCCCATCGAATTGGAATTAGAAACTTCTAATTTTTGTTTTCCCAACTTTATTTATCGTAAATCGTCAACTTTTTTTAAAAACCGTCACCTCTCCAGGTTTTTGGCCGTGCCAGTAAAATGTGAAGTTAAGGTAAACACTACGCCTAGAAACTGCAAAACAGGTGGATGGGAACGCACCTAATGTGGATTAACTGAGACTCCCCTTGAATAATATATTTTCTCAGTCAACACCTCCATCTGTCTCTTCTTCCTGGAGTTGTGCTTGTGTCATATTTTCGTGTTTTGTGCACATTTGTTGGCGCCTGACAGTCGAGTACCTCTTGGTTGGCTGCAGCTCTGCGGAGAGTGCCATTAACATTGCATGATGCATGATAACTGTCACTGCATGTTTCTGTTTCAGGAGCAGAAGAAGTACATTCACACGCTTGAGATTGGGGAATATTTTTTAATTTCATTGCACACTTATTTCCTACCAGCCGAGTTGATGTAGTATATCTATATAAAACACTTCTCTATTAGACTGATTGATCACTGAACGCTTCCAAGCGCCTGCTAAAAACGACTTCAACATGAATGTAGAAAACATTAATTCTGGCCCGACCTCCTCCTCCGCAGTCGGTGGTTGCTCCAAATCTTGTCGGTAAAAATGCCGACTGTCACATTAATGACTGCTAATAAAAGTCAGCGTGCTTGTAGGCCTCTAATGCAACTTGTTTTTCAATCAGTTGCTGTCATAATTGTCAGCGCCAAGTCAACATGTGATTGTTGAGATTCTTTGGTTGTGCTCAACTACTTAGTGTAATGATATGACTTCTTGGGAAGCATTTAGGCAGATGTCCAGAGTTTAAATCATCCCGTCGTCAAGCACGCACCCTCAAGCACGCACCCTGCTTTACTGTCCTTGAGTAAGACACAGCCTCCCCCTGCTGATCTGTGACAGGCCATGACCTCTGACCTCCCAGGAGGCCTTCAAGAAAAAAAACTATCCCCAGGATGACATCATAATTACAGCCTGTGCTTTTCATCGCGTTTGCATCTTCCTCACATTCCTCTTCTCTGCAGCCTGTTTCTGTTTTAGTAGATACATGGATTGTAATTCCTCTGCCACCCCCATGGACACTTTCTATGTAAACTAACTTCTCAACTCACAAAATGTCTAAACCAGATGGCTGCATCCGAGCCATCCTGCTCTGAATTCCACCTCCCCTCTGTCTCAAAGTCTGACGGCTCCTCTTTCTCTTTGTTTTATGTCAAAGACACACGAACCTGAGCATCTAGCTTGCCACAACTCCCCCCCCCCTTACACACACACAGACTTGACACCAGCAGCGGTTACAGTGGCGTTGTTCTATGTCTCTTTTATTGTGGCTCGCCCATAAAAAAGATCTCACCACGTGAAAGACGAGAGGGGCACGGAGGGAGGTGTTAGTCTGTGCGTGTGTTTGGAGCTTGTTCTCTGTTTTCCTCATTCACTGTTTTTTTTTTCTTTCTTTCTTCCTGCCAAGTTACGTCATAGTTTACGGCTATCTGGAAACACATGCACAACTCTCCATGTGGACCTTGTCATGCCAGCCAAGCTGTTTGTGTGTTGTGTGTGTGTACGTGTGGAGAGCAGGGTCCTGGTGGCATCCCAGTGGGAACATAGGTGGCCATTGTTGTTTGCTCAGAGAGCCGAGCAGATGGGGGGACAGCCGCTGACGTAAAAACTGGAAGGAAGCCCAAAAATACTGGGGCAACTGGGCTCACTGGCCTGTGTGTGTGTGTGTCATTGTGTTGGGACTTCTTCAGGGCAATACCCCCATACAACATGCACCCACACATACACAAACACACGCACGCACACATCCCCGACCTTCCTCCCATGTCGTTATTAATTGAATTATCAGTGTAGAGCAGATTTTGCAGCCGAGCCCTCGTTCCCATGCCGCACTAAGCTGAGCTGAGCTGAGTTGGGCCACTTGACTGAATTTAAGTAGCGGATTATGGGAAATGAAGTCAGAAGTGTAACTTTATGTGTGTTGTTATGAGCTCTACAGCTGTGCTCTCAGTTTTAGAGGCTATAGGTGCCACCTCACTGAGTCAGCCACATCAGTCAGGACTGTTATAGCGACAGTTGCAGCATCCCTCATCTCATGGCCCTTTAGTGCAAAGCCAGATGTTTAGCTCAGGATACAAGTATTCTCACAGGGACGAGGCAGCTTCTCTTCTACTGTGGCCAGTAGAAACAAGTGGATGTCTGCTATTCCTGGGTTCCTGTGTGAAGGTTAGGAAGCTAATGGATGTTAAATAAGGCTGCGGTGCAGACCTCAGACCAGCTTTGCATTTTAACTGCGTTGCCAACACTGGCTTGAACAGACCTAATTGTTGCTCCAGTGTTGCTGCTGTTTTAATCTTTGGGAGCTTTTATAGGAACGTGAGGCAGGAAGGTTGATCCAGTAGATTTATTTTTTACGATTATGGTTTAAAACTGCCTCCTGTGTTTATTTCATATTGTCTCAATGGGCTTTGATAATGAAAACAGCACTCATCAGAAAGTTACTATTTGACAGTAGAAGATGTATTTGACTTATTTGAGGGGCGACAACCAAAACTATTTTTTGTTGAGGAAAAAGTTTTTATTTTTATTTTTTTGGTGAGGTTCTATTTAGGTCAGAAGAAACTACATTTCCCCCCTGAGAGATTGCATGGAGTATATGCCTGGAAGATAAACCCTGCTCCTTATCTTGTCACTGTCACAGGCTGTCATAAATGTAAGCCCAGCTGCTCAAGATGCTAACAGAGAAAAGTTACATTCAAATACAGTGTTAAGAGGAAAAAACATTCTTCTCTGGGAATGTTATTTATTTGATTCTTTTTTATACTTGTGTTAAAAGATTTTCTGCCTCTCTGTCTTACATCAAACACAGTAAATGTCACTGCTGTAAAGGTCACAGAAGACAGGATGTACAAGTGTAATGATTTATTTATTTATATCACAGTTTTTAAACATATCATTGACTAAACAATTAATTTAGAAAATGATTGACATTGACAGTAAGCAGCAGACTAATGATTGCATTTTGTCTTACTCAAAAACAGTCACTAGTTTTACATGGATTGAATTTGTATGTCTATGATTTGAACTATTGATCGGACAATATAATCAATGGATAGAGGTCACACGGGGCTCAGATCTCTAAATGTAACGATAAATCTCTCACAATCACAGTCTATCACAACATGTAATTGATAGATTGATGGGTACAGACAATAATCAGCAGGTACCCTTGAGTGAGTAATGATGTTTGGATAAAAGCGTCTGTGAGATGACCAGCACTACATCAGTCTGAGAGCCATTACTGTAGCAGCTCGCCGTTACCTGACCGAGCACATCCTCTCACTAACGAAACGTCTTCAGGCTTTCAGCCTTAGTGGATCTGTACAACTAGATCAGATGGTGCTCGCCTGCACACCTGCTTGATGATAGTGTCAGGGGATGCACACACACACACCCACACATGGAAAGCACAGCTACATAAGCACTTGCACACACACACCCTCCTCTCTCTAACCCCTAGGCACGGCTTTTGAACACCACATCAGAGTTGTAGTGCACGAGGAAGCATGTTTATTACAGCATTTAATTAGTGGTTCGTGACAAGACTATTCTGTGATGTTATTAAATCCACCCATAGCCAATTAGACTGATTATACACCCCTCTCCTGGTCCATTATACTAGAGTCTGGCCATGTGTGCTAATACAGTGGTCTGATTTAGAGTCCTAAAACCCAGACAAAAGGTAGCTTTACTTCTTTTTTTAACTCTGCTGAAAAATAATTATGGTTTGAATGGAGTTTTGGTTAAAATGCCTGAAATGAGGTCTGTGGTTAAAACATTCTCCAAACCATTAAGAAGAAATTGGGCTTGTTTGAGATACACTAGTATTTGCCATTTAAACCTTAAAACCTTAAATTAGACTGATTCCATTTAGGTGAAATTCTAGTGATTCTACTCAATGCAGCTTATTTTCAGCACCATTGCAAAAGAAAACAATGAGTTTGCAAAGCAGCTACGGTGGCGGTGGTTCTGTCTTCAAAAAGAATCACTTTGGGGTAAGCTAGTCTCCAGCCACTCACTGACTGATTGATTTACTGACTGTAGTTCAAGGATAGCATTTGACTTCAAGAGGACTTTGGTGCAAACACTCCTATTATATTAGATGTGGAGATGATTCCGAAGAACAGCCCACATGCTGAAGTGTTGGCATTAAAAATTGCAAAGTCACTTGTTTTTTTCCAACCGAGGAAAAAACAGCATATCCCACAGGCCTTTGCTGCAAGAAGTCATTGTCTTGTCATGGGTTTTCATGGAGGTTTTCTGCTCAGTCTGAGTAATATATTAGGTGTTTTTTTGTTCCTTCCAAATTTCAGTTTAATTTCTTACGTTAAAGAAAATGTTGCAATACTCTCATGATTTGTATGTTTTCCTTATTTGAGGAGCCATTCAGAAGACTTGCTATGTTACGCACAAACTTTATCCCTTCAATCACCAACACTGTACATTAGGAACCGTGAACCAACCCAACATAAATCCTTTGTGTTATGTAACATAATGATTTGATAATAGAGAAACTCATCCTCGGCGCGTGTCAAGTTAAAGCATCTTTGACAACAAATTGATGTGAAGTCACTCAGTAATGATGGCAGTCACACTAAAGCATCCACAACCGCCGCTGTCTTCACTCCGTCTCCCGGCACTTAACGTTTGTTTAATGGCACATGCCAGAACGAGAGGAAGCAGCACGGCCGTGATTGATTCTCCCACTCCAGCATCAAGTAACTCTAAGTTCATCAAGTTATAGTCATCAGAAATTGTTAATCTGTCATATGTGTCATTAGTTTGCTGGTGTCACATCCTCCATCAGGCGCAGTTGTCAGCGCCCGCTATTACTCATGCGTAATGCTCGCAGGTTTCTTCGGTGTTGATGATCTGGTCAATGCCGGGACTTGTCTGCGGGTGAATTCATGCTCGGAGCAGTTTGCAGGCTGCAGTTTCCTGCTTGTGGGAGCTTGGAATTCTGACAGCTGGTTTGGACGGATGGATGAAGACTGTTGATGTAGAATTAAACAAATCAATCATCTGAGAGTCAAACTGCTCACCAGCTGCTGGAGGATAGTGATTCATTTCTTTATACCCTCTCAGGTTGGGTTTTTTTCTTCTTCTCCTGATTGCGGCAACCTCTGCTGCCCTTTATTTTAGATGAAATGGCTGAAGCAGTGTCCTGAGCTGAGAGGATTACGGGGAAGGTACGCAGAGTCAGCAGCTGCTTGTTGGTGCTTTTCCATCATATGACCTGCTCTTCAAAGGAAGCAGAGGAGAAATTAGGATGTTCTGCATGTGAACATCGACACAGACACTGAGCTTCATCGTGCATCTTGATTTTGGTTTAAATTTTAAAGTAGAATAGAAGGGAGATCCCTGTAGGTTGGTTTTCTACTAACAGAGACATCTTTTTTTAGGACATGCATCAACTCCTAAAGTCAGCAAAAACACTGGAAGCAGCGCTCTGCAGTTTCGGTCGGTAATATTCGTTGGTTTCAAAGGTGAAGGAGTAACTTTTGTTTTTCTTGTGCAGGGATTTTATAATTAGGCAGAAACTTCCAGAATAAGAAGCAGGGAAAAGGAAGGCATAGATGAGCTCCCTGTGTTTGTATGCAGTGGAGGGATGGATCAGGAGCTTACCTTAGCCAGCTCACAGAAAAGGTTTCTCATCAGCTCTCATTGTCAGCCAGAACACTTAAGACGATTGCATCCCTGGTGACCTGAAATGCGTGGGAGGTTGAGATGAAAGGATGTGGAGGAAAAGAGGAATGGGTTAGAGACTCGGAGAGAGAGGGAGAGAAGAGGACACGGAGGGAAGATAGGCCGTGAAGTGGGAGTGGAGAGGAGATAAAGGACATCAGTACATGATGCTGATGTCTCCTCTGCGACATGGCTCTTCCTGCTACTTCGCTCCGATTTTCCATATGTTCCCCATCAGTCACGGTCGGACTGACCTGTTGAGCTGTCAGGAAGAAAAAGGGAGTAAAGCACTGAACATACCCCCCGCTTGTCATGGAAATCCTGGAAATCATGGACAAGCAAAGTCAGGGAAATTGAAAACAAGTCTTCATGGGAATGGCAGAGAATCAAAACCTGAGTTTAAAGCTGAAAGAAAAACAAACCTTTCAAGAATGCAACCGGCATCTGGTTTAGCCAAAACTGAATAAATATGTCCACGGACATGTATCCCTGTCTTTGTCCAGGGAGTACGGCTATGAACGCCATCCTCAGTAGACTGCTTAATGAAGTCTCTTTCATTTTGGGCAGGAAGAGAGGTGGATGCACTTCATTAACCTCACTGCTACTTACAGCACACACACACACACACACACACACACACACACACACACACACACATAGAGACACACTCACACACACAAGGAGAACACGGGCTACATTGAGGGCGGAGGTAACTAAAGCACATGCCAGGCGGATGAAGATGGATGGCAACCTTTTCACTTGGTGCTTTATCTTGGCCCACACAAGACAAAAACAGGAGCTTTGTCCACGTCCCACTCTGTTTTTCCACTGGAGAATAGAGAGACAATGTCTAATGACCAAAGACCCCGACATTTATGGATATTAATGACGTGTCGTTTGGGCTTCAGACAGGGGCTACGGCGCATTCATTCAAAGTACAAACAATACATGCTACTAAAATTCAGCACATTAAAGAAAATGTCCATCTTAAAAAGTCTTGTGTACATTTATCCTCAGAGGATCTGTGTGGTTTGGGGGGAAGTGTCTGTTTCAACTGCAGCTTTATGGGAGTTGAGATGAAGAACAAGAGATGTTAAGTTGAACAAACACGCAGCATGAATTTGTTCTAGATAAGGAAGTCAAATGATTTCTCCTCACTGAAAGATGTTCTCACTTCCTTGAAGTGAATCCAGTAATGACCAAGCTTGATTTGGCCGACAGACTGTCCAAATGCTGGAGACATCAAAGAACAAAACAACGACAACATGCATCCAGCTGTTTGTAACTGTGCATGACAAATAACTTCAAGATCTGTTGATCATCAGAAATGTTGCCAGAGCCAATGAATGTGGCTCCACTTTGTGACAGTTAGGCATGTTTTAGCAAGAACCAGAGATGTGCAGCTGCTGGCCCAGAGCTTGGCACTGGCAGCATGGCATGCTCAGTAGCTTAGGAATGCCGTTTTGGGTAGTTCCGAGATTTCATCAAAGAATGACAGAACAATGGATAACTAATTAAAAAATGTTGAAAATTTAAAAATAACACCACACAGGCATTAACAGACCACTAATGGATGATGGCAAAAAACTCAATTTTGAAGAATGCTCAATGCTGATCTCTTTACAAGCCACCAGTATCTTATCTGATAAAAGCCTCCTGGCTGCTGTTGTGACCAGACTTCCTAGCCCAGTCTGCTTTGGTGAGAATCCCAACTGGAGCCGTCAGAAGACATTTCAAATGCACCATGCGGCTCCTTCATTAACCACTACACTGATCCTGCAGTCCTGTCTGCTGGTGGGTGGACATGAATCAAATTATAATATCCCTCATCTGCTGAGTGCCTGTCCCCATCAGCAGCCAAGGATGTTACATTCCTCAGTTAGTGTCCTCTGCACGTCCTCTGCCTGCCGGTTAATCACTTCAGTCTGCATTCATCATCAGTCCAGATCTCTCCTGTGTCGTGATTGGACCAGAGTTCTTGCATGATTTGAACTGATCGCTCTGGTCCTCTGTATATGTGACTTTGTCATAATTACACCCCCTGCGCGGCATCCCAAGTGGATTGTGGGATAGCTGACGGTCCCCGTCTTCCCCCCGTTTTCGCTCACTCACTCCTCGTACTTGCTGACTAATTGCCGGAATCTGTGACACCGCTGATGAATTAGCTACCTTGTTAATTGGCCAAATTAAAAGCCATTTCCTCTAATAAGTGAGAGCTTTAGCAGCCCTTAATGGATCACTCTATTCCGCTAAAAGGGGGGAAAAGGCTGCAATTCTGATGGGATTGGAAATTATCTATTAAAGGAGAAATGGGGTGAAGGATGGGGCACCATATACTAAAAGTGGGCTGGGCAGAGGGTTCAGTGATGTCATCAGCGGTACCAGGAAGCATGGCTAGACTCATTGTTTAATAGATGGCTGCTGTACTTTTCATTTCTCCGTGCCTTTTTTGACTTTGACCAGACCGACATTAATTCCCTGGGTGAATTACACGAGGCGTCCCATCGGAAGGCTCGTCCATGCCAAGCCTGCATTTAGCAGTGGACTCATGATCCTGATCCATTTGATGAATGCATCAGGGAGAAAGACTATATTGCTCAGCTGCCAAACAGAAGACCTGACAAGCCTAATATGAGTTGGCACTTTTTTGGAGTGATCTTGCATTCTCTTAAAAAGCCTCTCCTGCTTTGAACTTGTTATGGGTAGTAGATTGTTAAGTGCCTCAGGGGTATCTGAGGCCATCCCATCAAAAATAAATGTTATGTACATGATTATGGGCAAGTTAGTAGATTGAGTTTACTGTCATTTCTCAATCAGCCTAGTGTATTTTATTGACAGCTGTTGAAGCCATTAGATGAAGGTGAATGACAGGAACAGTTTATGAAACCAGTCGTCAAAGCTCACCGTCCTCTTTTGGATGGATCTTTTTTTAACTTTATTTAAAACCAAGAGAAACAAAATAACGTCATTGTTAGATCTTTGACTGACCAGTCATGACTACAATGTGAAGTTAAATTAGACTTGTTTTTTTGTTCCAAATCAAGTCAAAAATACTTTATATCTCTATCTGAACCCGTAGTCTAGTCCATACTGACATTTCTACACAAAAGGCTTATGTCTGAATCTCTTCTGATTACATTGGTTTCAGTCAGGCAAACAGAATTGTGTGTTCTGGCTATTGCCTGGTAAACGCTGGGATATACAGCACATTAAACCTCTGCTCTGCCCCCCTTTATATCTGTATGTTTACTCATGCGGTGTTTCAATACAGCTGGCCTCACAATTGAGATGTTTTCGTTTACATGTGTTTATGTTCTGTCAGCAGCCGAATGCTCATAAACCAGTGATTTAACTGACCGAGGCCAGACGTATTTAGATTCAGGTTTCGCTTTAGCCTTGAGTGGACATGGCCTGAGGCGCCACTTCCACCTCGATGCTCTATGGTTATGGATGTTTTAAGAGAAGCAGTCATCTCCTGCCACTGTTGGAACGTCCGGAACGTGGCCGCCAGCCTTCGCGCCTCCTTGTGATGTCATCATTTGCAGGGTCTTGGTGTATGGATCACAAGGGATGAGACACCCCCCCCCTCAAATCTGAGTAGTTTGCACCTTTGATATTTCAGCACAGGCGCAGCAGCTGGCTATAGCAGTGGAGACAGACATACCATCAGATTGGGGGGTGGGAGGACGGGTTCACGGCCCCCTCGTCAAATTAAGAATAACATTTGCACCTTAACGTGAAGCTGAATTCACGCTCTCTCCATTATGACTTGTAAAGTCTGGCGAGCTGCACAGACACCTGGAGAGTTAAATGTTTTTATTCAGCGAGAAAGCGTCTTAAATCACGCACGTTCATGCTTTAGCGTGAAGACATCTGACTGCACGTAAAGGTCAGCGGAGACGAAGCAGACATGACCGAACAAAGCTGGAAGCTCTCACCTCACGCTGCAGTTTATTTTCTTTACAGCAGTGGCGTTTTTTTTTTTTTGAGTCCGTCTTGGCTGTCTATCTCAATCTCTGCTTTGGGATGCTTAATCTTTCTCCGAGCACTAAACTAATCACGGCAGGCCCGGGCCCACTGAGGAGCTGCAGATTTGCATGGCGTGAAATTGCGCTATTGTGAAACGATTCTGCCTGAGTGAAATGAAACCCTCTTTGCATTTCTATCTCCTCTTATATATAATCACGGTGCCACTGTGCTGCATATGCAAATGACTCATTATGAAATTTAAGTAGCCGCAGTCCTCCGAGATCAAGCTAACCTTAACAAATTCTTTATGGACGCAGTCACATGCTACTAATCTGTATCTCTTGCAGGGAAACACGTCAACGCCACCTCCTCCGCTATATCTAATAAGTAAATAGATGAAAACACCAAATGGTGCCTGAATGAAGGCAGACAGACTTGGTGGAGCTCATTCCTCTTGGCCACAGCAGCACAAGCCTCATGTCCCTCCTGTCAGCTGAGGAGAATCCACCACAATGAAGATGAGCTTAGCTTTTTCTTCTCCTTCGTTTGGCTAAGTCCACCAAGGGCCACGTAAACTGGGGCCGAAATGAAGGATGTTTAGCGTGAGGTAAACAAGCACCAAAGGGATCCCTACCCTCCTTTTTCTTCTCACCCTCCGGCCCATTTCTCAGCCGCTATTTATTCAAGTGTTGGAGAAAAGGAGGGGACAGTGAAAGGGTTGTATACGCCTCACAGCTGGAAACTGATAGGACTTTTTACAACCCACAGTGTCCTGCGTGTGAGAAAATGCACTCATTGGTCCGAGGCCCTTAGAAATCACCCAGTTCTTGGCCCACGTTTTGCAGCCAACCTAAAGGCTCTTCAGTCCAGACACACACATGTTTGTCTGAAGCTCCCATACATCCTGTTTAAATCGGGGATACTAAAAAGCTTCTTTGCCTCCAACCGACCTCACAGATAATGTCCACTAATAGTTTACAACCGCTAGTGCTTGTGCCAGTGTAAGCAGTGTCCACAAAGGTGGTTGACTATGTAAAGAGTTTGTTGCATGTTGAGGTGTTCTGTCTACGCTCTGTGAGAGCAAGCAACAGAGAGAGATTTGTAGGTTGTGATGCAACAGCACCATAAAACTGATTAGCCTACCACATGCATTTCAGAGACCAACCAACAGGCCTGGAAAACAACAGCAGCTGAATAGCAGGCTACAACATACTTCCCAAGAGACATCCCAAGACTAAATAAAATAAAATAATAAGACATCTGGTGCATGCAATTTTATTTGTTTTTTTAAATAGTTGACAAAAAACTAAGTGAAAAACCCCCAAACAAACAAAAGCACAATCACCATCTCCTGGCATTTGGTGCTCACCTGGTAGAGCGCAAGTTTTTCCTGTGGAAGAATCCCTGCTGTCATGAACCCCAATATAACTACATGAGAAAGTACAGTATTTATAGCAGCTTGACTGCTGCAGTCACAGGCTGTGTTATTGCCGCTCTGCAAACACAATTGAATGTAAAAACACAGGGAGGTATGTAAAAGTGTGGAGTTGGAGCAGAGGAGGGAGAGATGACACATTGTTCTTCCTGTCTGTAAAATCCTTCCTTTTTTTTTTTTTTTTTTTTTTTTTTTTTTTTTTTTTTTTACACAGGGGAAGTCTTTCTGAGAGGGGACAACAGTATTCTTAAGGGGTGGGGGTGTTTTTTTTTTTTTTTTTTTTTTTAGCCAGTCAGCATACATGCAGACCCCCCCCATCCCCAACCCCCATTACACAAACACACATATTTTGACTGCAGTCTTCATGCATGTTCAATGTTACAGATAACAGCATTAGAAGAAGGAGCTCTGTGTGTGTGTGTGTGTGTGTGTGATATTTTGTGAGCCCTGCTGTGAGCTTTGTTTACTTTTTAAACAGAGAAAATCCAGACTAGGGATCTAATCTTGAAGTTTGAATAAGCGCAAACTCCAAACCAAACCCTGAGCCCTTCCATGAAGCAAGATCAGCTGGCTCCAGCTGACGCTCATTCAAGCCTCTCCACCTCCTACAAGCCCACGCCAGTCGAGTGGCGGAAATATCACAGAATAGCCCAAAGCAAAGGAAAAGCACGTACCATAGCGTTTTCCACTGCAGAGTAAACTTTTCATATGGATATTTATGAGGAATATAAGGAATGCAAGCACTGTCTGGTGCCATTACCGAGGTAGTGGAGGAGGTCTGGCGCTAATACTGATGGGATCAATGTGACACAAGGTAACTTCATTATTTTGGCATCATATATTATGCAGTATAAACCCTTCATCTAGGGATGTAGTATCTCACTGGGTAGAGGCGCCATTTTGCTTAGACTGAGGTCAGACACAACTGCAAGTAGTGACATGGTAACATGCGCCTGAAGAGAGAGAGTGAGTGATCTGTCACCTCTCATGTCGGCTCCTGTAAAAGTGTCGGAGCTTTCATGTGAGACACTTCATTGGGTGATTGTGTGTGTTTTTAAAACTGATTTCATGGCTGCATCTCACTCTTTCATCCTTGAGGACATTGTTGCCACACATGTCTGATTTAATGGCATTGTGATGGACACGGTGTATGTACAGTGAGAGGATCAAGGAAATGAACGTGTCCAGTCGGGTGTTGTTTGGTGTTTGGGGCCCCTAAATAAAACTTTGCAGAATGAATGCTGATTGTTCCTTTTTTTTTTTTTTTTGGATTGCGGACAAAAGCTTGATGTTGGCAGATCTATGGGGTATTTTCACTAGTGAATAAAAGCCTAAGACAAGACATTTCACGCACATTTTCAGATTGAATTGTTTTTGTCATGTATCACTGTACCTGCAACACAGAAGCTGACATCCTCCTAACAGCTAATATCTCTGTGGATTAGGAGACAATAGCATCAATGCTTATTTCTCCCTCTCACACACTCACCATGTTAATCATCCTGACCTCAAGTTGTAACTATTATACAATATGTCTTAGCTTCCGCCGTACCTTTTGTTCCTGATGCTGTTTGTGTTCTCAATTCTGCTACAGAACAAATGAGAAAAAAAAATCACTCCGTCACAAGATTAACTAAATTTCTCAAGGTGACTCATTCAAGTGTGAAAGTTTAGGAGTTAAACGAACAAAGAACAAAAAAGAGGGAGACATTTAATAGATTATGTTCTAACCTTGGGTGCCACCAGTAGGTATTTGTGGGTGTGCATTCATGTGCGCTGATTTTGGTACCAGGCTCATTCTTATGTGACTATGCATACATGTGAATGTGTGTTTAAGAAAGTCCTGTGACCGGCCACGTCCCTCCATCTCCCCCTTTTCCTCTCCCCCCTGACATGAATCACTTAGAACCAACATGCGCCAAGCTAAATGAACTCCCCACCCCCCCACCCCCTCACCTCCTCGCTCACCCTTAATCACATTAGCCTAAGTGATATGGGAACGCCAGGCCAGACACACACTCCCTCCTTCTCTCTCTGTCTTTCAACCCAAATAAATAGCCACTCCTCCGCAGCTTTAAGTTGTCTTAAGCTCCATCTTTGGATAATAGACCTTTTGCTCCCCCAAAGACTCCAGCGTGGAATAATGAGGATCAAGACGAGGAGAGCAGGGAAAGCAGAATGAGAGAAAGGCAGGAGGGTGGAACAGAGGAAGAGAGCTGACCCTCAGCTAATGCTCACCCCAACACAAAACCAAACCAAAACACCTGTTTTGTCAGGGTTGGAGGCTATTGTGTGGAATCACTGCTTGATTTCTTTTATTAGTTGACTGTTTTTGGGGGTGCTGGTTCAGTAAGTTATAATGAACCAGTCTACTGTCTGGCTGTTTTCAATCAGCTGGAAAAAGATTGTTTCACAGTGAAGAAATGTTTTTTTCGATACTGGAACTGTTAACACGGTACTGACACTGTGTGGGTGATTTTTTTTCAAGTATAAATAACCTTGATGAAGCTTAAATTTATCAGTTTATCAGGCGATAATCTGAAACTCTTCTGCTGACATGTCTTGATAAAGGCCAAAATTAAACTCACAGTGAAGAAATGCTGTTATACCCACAATGAAAGCAACAAAGGCCCTGGGTTGACAACTATAAAACAGCAACAACTTCCAAAATCATGCACATTTCTGGAGGTGTCTCCACAGGGAATTCTCATTTTAAGTCTTTTATGAACACAATGACAGAACAAATGACACCTTCTGTATTTAAACTTTTAAAAGTGAAACTCTTGGGTGGCATCTTGATGTGGGAGCCAGTGAAAATACTGTAGATTTAGTTTCATATTAACAGATTTGCATCTTTTGTTGATGCTTTTTGCTTCCTGCTATAAGAAATGTTCCAATACCATTTTTTTCACCCCAACCCAATACTGATTCCGATGCTTGTGCTGTGGGTATCGGTCGATACCAAGTACCAATACTGATCGTGTGTCACTGGTCATATGTATAACTTTGACAGAACACTTCTACGTGTGTGACTGGTTAAACTAATCCATGGAGGGAACTCTGTGATTTCTTCTTCTCTGTAAACAGCTCCAGTTATTACTCAGCCCAGACCATGTTTTATGGATGAGCTGCCTCTCATATGCCTTGTCAAAGCTCCTCACCCTCAATCTGCATCAGATGGGAAAACAGCAGATTGATAGGCCTGCACGAGTGTGTGTGTGTGAGTGTGCGTGTGCATGGTAGAGGAGATGAGTAAGATTTATGATGTCATGTGTCTGTGGCGATTGCCCGTTTGTTGTATTTGAAGTGGGAAGATTTGTTTAGGTGTTTCATCCACATCATTATCTGTTGGTGCTGGGCTTTGGGTCTGTAGCTTAAGCTTTGGTCTCCTATAAGGACAAACGTTTTTTGAAACTTCCATCACTTTTTTATAATGTTTAGCATTTCTTTACCTCAGTGAAATTCAGACTAGATGGGGGATTATATGTGTGGAAACTTTTTGGTCCAAGTTTTCCCAAGTTTCACCTGCACATTTTAGTGACACTGAGTATTTGTGTGGAAAAAGCTCCATTTGTGGTCTGTGGTCACCTGTCCTCCTCCTCCCTTTCATCTGCATCCTGTCATTCATTCACCTCAGATTCAGACATCTCTCTCTGCTTCTGCCAAGAAACTGATGCGTATTGCTTGCCTTTTTTTTCTAACTGTCTTTTCTTCTTCTTGCTTTCCCCCTTTCTGCCTGCTGAAGCTCACAAATATATCATTGCAGGTAAGCACTTGCTTTTATCAAACTGTCCCTCCTTTTCTCTTTAGTTTGCTCACAAATGCTGAATCAGCTGATTCATTTTGTGGAAAAAAAGAGAGAGAGACCTTTCTGCTATATAGTTGGTTAAATGTTTTATCTCTTTAGATCGAGTAATATCTGAACCATTCTTGTGGAGGCCTAATTAAAATAGCTGTCAGGGCTGAGTGTGCTTCATTAGGAGAGGCAATCAGGATTTAGTGTGCGTGTCTGATAACATAAAGCACATGAAGTCTGAGTTTAGTATGTGACTTGTGTCAGGGTATGTACTAGAGGGGAACAGACAGGTTTGACTGTGCTCACCTGTTCTCTGCATGAGGTCTGGAGTTAAAAGCCGCTACGCTTCCTCTGTACTGTGCGAGATAGGTGTATGTGATGACAGCAACAAGGGCAGAGGTCTTTCATTTCATACACACTGTAGTAATTTGCTGTGGTGTAATTAGGGCTGTAGTGAGAAATTTAAAAACAGCAACATGATGTAGTGTGGTGATGGGACAAACTGTGCAGCCACAAATACTAGAGGGCCTTTATGTGAAATCAATAATAAACTGTTAAACACAATATGTTATCTTTTATATCTATATATATAGTATATTAACTTTAACTTGCCAATATTCAAGGTTATATAAAACTGTATGGATAGGTTTTCTTGGCCCCTTGAGGGCAGAAGGAATTCAAAAATGTCAGCACACACACAAAAGCCATTTTCACAGAAGGAGATGCATATAAATGATATAATGATAATAAATCATGAAGTTATTATTGATGGCTGACTTGTTAAATAATGCAATACTGGATCAGTGACTCTTAATTGTCTATAATTAATGTGTGTGTATGTGTGTGTGTTACTTGCATGCATACGATATTAAACTTTAAGTGGGACTTTACACTTTCAAGATCATTTTGTCAGGGTAGGGGTATGGATGAGGTCAAAGGTCATGCACATTGAGGTTATGAAGTCTCTGGTGTTTGCAACAGACCTGCTCAGCACAAGTTTCCTTGGGGATCTCATTAACATGCTGTACAAGTGAACCTTCCTGCCCGAGTCAGTCACTGCAAACAAGCTCCTGCAAGAGGAGAATGAGGTGCAGCTCAGAAAAGTAGTGTTGGGATTTAACCTCCTCAAGTCTTATCGTCCAAATGAGGTTCAGACTACAGGTTATGACATTTCCTTTCCATGATTTCTGTTGATTCAATTTCTACTTTTGCCGCTTTTATGTTTTGATCCTGTTTCAGTGTGGTCTTGACCCTCATCTGTAACTTTACAGTATAATAAGCCTCCGTGACACAAAAATCCTCCATAGACTCGACCGCTTTACGACAGGTTGGCTAACGGCTATGAAGGGCACCACCGTTCTTTTATAGATACATCCACAACTAATGTTTACAGCAAACATGCCTGTCCCACAACTGTCCTATGACTTTATACCTGGGTGGACAGTGGCTCTTTTAAACTGTTACCCAGAAAAAAAAAAGAAGTCAATTTTTCACATTATCAGACCCTCGCCATGAGATATATCTATGGTGCCCAAAATTAAAAACAAGAGGAGCCTGTCTAAGGTTTAATGCAGGGCACATTGACATTGACTATTAATTAAATATTGCATTGAAAATGTTGATTAGGTGGACACAATGGACAATGTGCATTTTATTTTCCTTTTGAGGGGTCAAAAGGATGATAAAATGAAATGTCACAGTGTACAGTATTTTCTGTTTGACCATTCTAAAAGGAAAATGCCCATGAGGCTGCAGCTTGTGGCTTGTGTTAACATTGTATTGTCAAAAATAACAACTGAGTGACAAACACTTGTGTAGGCTGACCTTTTTAATCAGGATTGATAATTTGACACTGGGATAGTGGAGAAAGATGTTTTCATTTTTTCATACCCTGTAATATTGCATTTGCCCATTTCCTGGACCTGTGACACATCCGCATTGTCGCACCATCCATTTTCCCTCATTGCTGTGCAGTGCTTCATAGCACTTGAATAACACAATGAGCTGCGTGGGTCTCGTCACCACCAGATCCTATTATCTGCATGCTGGCTTTTTTCCTCAAGCAGCCCCATTCAACAAGAAACAGGTAGTTTGCCCTTTTTCAAAAGCAGTGCACCATTAACAATGCATGCCAGTGGAGAGGACATCTTTTGTATGCTCTGCTATGAATCAAGCAGATACCAGTTTCCCTCCCTGGGCCAAAGACGGGTCCGTTGTTCCCCCTCGTCCGCTCCAGTGATCGCCTTTTTTTCTGAGCCAGACCTCCATTATCAGCTCTTTTAATGTGACTTCCAAATGTGAGAGGATGCAATTATCTGCTGTCTGGTTTGGGAGGTCAGTCTGTGCAGTAATCAGAATCACTGGGTTATGGCCTGTAGCTTCTAGCTCTTTGGTCTCCTGTTCCCGAGGGGATAGGTGCCATTCACATCCACTGATGAGCAGCATGCTTACTACAGTTTAACAAGCCGGTGGATCAGTGGCCTTTAGACATAAATCCCTCACCTCTGCACATCTTATCCTAGTATTGCCCTCCGGACTCACACTTCGTGACTGGCAGCTGACGAGAGGAACAGGGTCGGCCAATGAATTTATTAATGCATGCTCTTTTCCAACTGAGCTGTGGAGGTTTTCTGGACCTTTGCCTCTCTTAAGGCTGTTGTTTAATTCAGTGAGATCGACTTGCAGGCTTGAAACTAAATGACCATGTGGTAGAGAGATTCACTCGAGGAGTGGATTGTTTTTTTTTTTGCAAGGAGATCAACATAGGGACTTTTTTCGACTGTGCCCATGTTGTAGAGACGGATGCTCATTTAATGATCACCTGAGGAGATATAAAGCTTCCTACTGCACAAGACAATGTGAGTGAGGAGGAACATCTGCTCAGAATTTTATAGTAAAAGTTGAACTTGGCTTTTATATCCTCAATATTTTGGGTATACTGGCTGTTCCTCATCTGGATTGTTCCTCAGCACTTTTTTGATGTATGTTTTTTTTCTTTTTTTGACTGAAGTTCAGACAGGTCATTTTGGCGCCAGACAAGCTGCAGCTCCCTATTTTAACACAGATTCTTTATCACTGACACTCCTTGACATGTTACCGCCACTCCATCTCCTGTTTAGCTCCCTCTTGGCCTCCTTCAGGTCAAGACAACTTCAGGTCACAGCAAGGGCCCTTCCTGGCTCCTGGCTCCTGGCTCCAGGCCTCCCTTCAGGAGCCCAGCCTTGGATCACAGTTATCCCTGTCTGTCTGTCCAACAGACAACCTCCCTGTAGTCGGGGTCATGCCGACCCTCTGTATCAGTCAGACCCCCCACAGATAAGAAGATAACGAGATTGACTCATGTACACAAAATAGAAAGTTTCAGCCCTTTAACCATGCCTCCTTTGGACTTGACATGGCTGCAGACTGTTTTCCTCATGCCTCGAGTCATGCAAATATGTCCTATCTTTCAGTTGTGATGCAGCATTTATTTTTGCCAGTGTGTTATGAAAATAAGAGACTTGATAGTGGTGAGTGATCAGTCGGCAAACTCTCAGCCAGTTACTGAGACTGTTTTAAGGACTCGATCCCAGAGACGCACGATCTGAGATTTGGCAGCCAGACACTTTGCATTCTTCAGGTGCCGCATGTTGTCTGGTGATCAGACCCACATGACAAACATCAAAGAGATGTGGCTGATGGGATAAGGACCGCGGGGATGACAATCTTCACTGTAATGAATCAAATGTCAAATTTCGGCAAATTCAATTGAATTCTGCTCAAGTTTATGCATTCTTCCAAGGTTGGCTGATGTGGTTTCACAAGACATTATGTCTGTAACTGTTGTGCAACAGATACTTTTCTCCTTTTCTTTGGTATTTAGTCCTGTGAGATGTATCCTTGTCAGTAAATATCAAGTTTATCTTGTTTATGTGTTGTATCCATTTAAAGGTGTCGGAGCCTTGGAGGTTTACATGTCAGTTCTTGCATGCTTGTATGCACAGCCATTTATTTCCAAGTGTGTATGACTGTTTATTTCCATAGGCACATGTGCACACACGAGTGTTTATTTCCAGCTACATCTGTGTGTGTCCCAGTGTTTATTTCCAAAAAAAACATTGAAGTGTGTGCAGAGAGCAAATGCTCTCAGCAGCATATGTTTATTGTGTTGAGGCAAGACAGGGCTGACAAATCCATACTGCACCAGGACCGGTACTTTAATAACCAGTGCAGGGGCAATCTGCAAGGAGTTTGCAAATATTGCATTAATAATATAATGTTGTGAAATGATATTAGTTTCATTTAATGGTGTAAAGTAACACATTTTCATCCATTTTATACCTTTGTAGTAAGACAATGGTGGAACCATAAAAGATACTTGATTCAAGGTCAGTTAATCTTCACAGATCTCAGTGAAGCTGCAGCAAAAGCAGCAAACAAAGCAAAAAGATAATGAGCAACGTGGTTTGAGTGCTATATCCTTTTTTCATTTTCCATCTGTCCAGGATTTAAATATTTTATGTCTGCAATTAAACTTTAAAGTTGGAAATTGTAAAAAAAAAAAAAAAAAAAAAAAAATGTATATGCAGCACTACCAATGCACAGAGATTATACACATTATCTTACAATTATCTAATTAGAATTTTGTGATGATTAGTACAGAACTTTAACTATAGGTCTCAGTTAGGTGGACATGTGTAGGTACAAATAGAAAAACTCTATTACCTGGTAATAGTAGACATAATGGCTGCCACTTTGTTACATTAAACATATCCACTTGTTTTCAAAATGTAAATCAGTGTAGGTACAGTAGTTATGTACTTATCAGAAGTGTTGTCTTTTCAAAGAAAGCATCTCAAATGTACATTTCCTCATTAACAGCTGTGATTTGCTGGGACTTGTGTGAGACTATTGTTGCCCCGAGGTACATTTATTGAGTTGCACTTATTCTTTTTTTGGCAGCTGCAGAAACCAGTGGAAGTCTCGGCTGTTAACTCTATGTTCCTCTCTTCCTTATTGGGAGTGAATCCCCTGCCCTCTCTCTCACACACAGTTCTGTAACTTCATTGACTTGGTTGGAACATGACCAGGGGTCCTTGGAGTGATCCAGACCTCTCTTCCCCCCGCAGGCCTGAACACTGGGCGGGCCTCTTCGCTCCACCTCACCCTCTCCTGCGAGAGCAGGATACAGACAGCACCTCAGCTGTGTTTACTGTCCTCTCCTTCTCTGTGGTTTCTGACCCATATGCAAACTCTTATCTTCAAGGCTCCATCAAACTTTGTGTCGTGGGCAAAGCTCATTAGTCTGACATAATTCCTGCATTGTGTGTTACTGCTTCTGTCTGGTTTCTGACTTGACCTGCTGTAAATGCTGTAAACACCGCTGCAGAGCACCACTGTGCGCTAGCAGCTACAACCCACAATACAAAATGAAGCTGATTCGAATGGGAAAGTGCATGTAATACTTTATGGGTCCTCCGTCAGCTTTATAGTGTCAGTCACTGCAGTGCTTCTTATTCGCAGCATTACTTTGCAAAAGGAAAAAGAGAGTATGAAGTGCGACTTCTTCTTATCATTGCAGGATAAGACTGTATTATTTGCAACACTGACTGGATTGAAATATATATATAAATATAAGTACTACAAATACCGACTAAAGACGCCACGTAGAGTAAACCCTATATTGACTTAGCGATATTTGTAGAATAGATTCTCTTCACCCAGGCTGAATCGATCTTGATGAATTATGTAAATCTAATAGATATCAACCTAAAGATTTTTTGTTGGAAAATTTATTGTTGTATTCAATTTTGCTTCAGCTCTTAGGATCTAGTTAACGTCACAGTGTGTCGATAGTTGCACTCAGTTAATGAACTTCTTAGCTTTCCCACATTTTTATTTATAGCTTCCTCAGTCATACGGGGAACGGGATGCAGGTCTGTAGAGAGATTATGAAACTACCCGTACCTGCGGAGGAGTGGAGTTCTTACTTCTGGCACCGACCGTGTGACTGAACAGAGCAGGGTCTATACTGTTTGCATCTGCTGCCATCTCATGGCTGCATGCTGCACAGTGCAAAGGCTGTGGTACAGTAAAGAGTGGAAATTACTCAAAATGAAGGAAAACGGGGCCGGATGTGTCATGTCGTCCGACCTGGTTGTTTGCAGTGAAAAAACCTACCGGGACTTTGTTTCCAATGGTTTCCATAATCACATGTTAGATGTTGATTTTGAAGTTGAAGGGTTTGATTAGCTTTCTCTCCATACCAGAAGCACATAACCTGTGAATTGTTTCATGTCACAACACGCCTTTTTTTTATGTAAAGTTTGCTCATACACTGAGGCATGATACAAGAAGAAGGGTAGAATAACACCTGGAAATAGCTTTTGTAACACTGCACTGTGTCTGCGTGTGTTTGTATGATGAGGTCAGGAGCGGTGCCAGACTGCTCCGACAGCTTTTCTTTATTGAGCTTGTTTTGCCTCTCTGTCTCTCTGCAGATTTTTTTTTCTGTCTCCTCTCTGTCATTGCACTGAAGGAGAACTTCTGTCGTAAGCCCCAGAAGAATCCTTATCTTTCCGTACAGCTGCAGTAAGAATTTTTGTGTAACCAAAAGAGTTATATCTCATTTGATTAGACAACTCAGGCCCAGCCCGGGTGATATGTGCAATGAACAAAACATTCAATCGCCACCTAATTTAATTTTTCCGGAGCTGACCTTCATATAACTTTGACTGTAACTTAACCACCAACAAATATAAGCCATTTCACCTAATTAAAGATATGAAACGCTGATTTTCCCAACAGGAGCTTGTGTTTCAACTTGAACTCCTGAAGCAGTTTCTAATTCTAAAGGAGACAAAGTTGCATCCTGGAGTCTTAAGACCTGCAGACTGCAAGGATGAGTAGGCCCACTAGGGGATGCTAATGCTCCAACACAGAGTATAAGGAGGTGGCTCCACCAGCTGATCATCTCTTCTCTCAGTCCAAGCATCATGAGATCCCCAACTTAAGCTCAGCCCTCGTGGCAAACTCCTCCTCCTCCTCCTCCTCCTCCTCCTCCTCCTCCTCCTCCTCCTCCTCCTCCTCCTCCTCCTCCTCCTCCTCACCCTCTTCCTCCTCCCCTTCCTCCTCTCAGGGGTCACACTCTTCAGGGCTTCACGTTGACTGAGGACATTACCATTCAGACACACACTTTTCACATGAAAAACATCCACATCTCAGGCAAAATGTGCTGTCACAGAGGTATTTTAGTTTAATGATGTTTTTTTATGGTGCATCTGCTCTTTAGAACGAAAAAACAGAGCCGAGAGAGAGACAGGAATGAGGGATGAGAGGAGGAGGCTGCGAGATGGATTCAAACCAGAAATATTATGAGAACATCATATACACGCACGCACACCCCACCCACCACTCCCCAATCATTAAAAGAAGGAGAATGAAGGAGGGGAAACTATGAAAGTAAGGCGGTGGTTCATGCATATTCATATTCATAAGTAATTTATCATTTCAGCTGCTGTTGCGTCAGCTCTTGTCATTCTTGTGTGACTGAGTGGCCGCTGCAAAAGTCTGCCGCGACGCTTTGCTGCGCTGCTGGGGTTATTGTGTTGCCAAGGGCAGCGCCTCCATCGCAACCCAGTAGGTCATGGGGGGTTAGAATATCTAGGTTATGGTAATATAATCTCTTTCACCCATGATCGCTCCTACTGTATATGCAGAGGGTTGCAGAGAGGGGATAAGGGGTGTATGTGTGTGTGTGTGTGTGTGTGTGTGTGTGTGTGTGTGTGTGTGCACGTGCTCTGGGGGCATGCTAAGTAGGTAAATGCAGAGGGTGTCCCATCTGGTGTGTGTATGTGTGTGGAAGAGTGTGCATTTGTGTAGCCTCCCCACACCCCACCTTGTCCATCTCCAGATTAAGGGGCCAGCGCTGAGTCTCTGACCCAGAATTCTTAACCCCCCCATCACCTCCATTTCCTCCGCCGGACAGACAGACAGCCACATGGGACAGAAATGGGGTGAGGTGTCCATTAGCAGTCCCACCCCTGTTGTGAGGCTGTGGTGTTGCAGCCTTAGACCAGCACTGAGGACAAATTGGTGGTTAAAAGCCATTGGTGTCAGCTGTGGATTTGGAATTAGGGGGGTGATGAGGAGGAGGGGGGGTGTTAAAAGTGTTAGGGAGGGAACTGGCAAAAATGTATTTCTTTACGAGAATGCCATTCAGTCCAAATCTGCTATGTCCTATGAGTACAGATGAATATCAGTGTAGTGGGGGAAATTGTGAGTGTGACTCTGATCAATACAGGGAATTTCAGGCCTTTACCACGACTCAAGTATTTAAGGTAATGCTGAGACTCATGGGCTGATGATACAGTGATTTAAATGGTAGGCTATGTGATGAGAATTAATTGCATCATAACGGTCAATTCCATAGCAATGTTGAGAAATATCGCCAAGAAATAACGATTGCTTGCGTAGAAACAGCCCAGAAATATCGGTCAATTGCAAGGGCTTCGTGGAGAAAACTTCTGGCCTTTCCCACAAAATTCAAAACGTGAATAGCATGTGTAATCTTTTGCCTTTATAAAAAAACATGACATTACTATAAAATTGTCCGTTAGCCTAAATCTATGTTATTTCTTGACGTTACTATGCAATTACATGTTATTTATTCGCTATTTCTTGACATTATCACATAATTAGCGGTCTGTAAATTAAAGGGTTACCTATGTGTCCATTTTATTGGTTTGGAAATGGATACCAAGATTTTTTTGATTTTTTTTTTTACCCCTAAGCAATAACCCAGATCCTCCATATCTGCCTTCCCCCCTGCAGCTCCCCATGACTGTCCTCATCTCACCCCAGATCCACTGTGCTGTCCCCAATACATCCATCCAGGCATCCAACCATCCATACACAAACCCTCTCCTTAGGCACTGACCCACTCGGGGCTTTGTGTGAATCCAGGCCACACCCAGCGCCGAACACCCAGTTTTTTCTTGTTTATCACACCGAGCAGGGCTGGAGGCCTCGCCGTGCAGCCAGACCTCCACACAACGCCCATTCAGCACCAACCCATGGCCCACTGGTCTGTGCACACTGTGTTCTGTGCTAACGGGGGATGTAATGGATCTTCTTTGACATCCAAACAATAAGATATGGCTGCATTGAAAAACCTAAGCAAAATAAAAAGAAGCCGCCTCAAGTAACAGACCGTGTGTATGCTTGCGTGTGATGCTTTTAATCACCCCAGTAGCACAGAGTGTGCATTCCTTCCCCCTTTTTTCAGCACCAATTACCACCACTGACAGTGATGAATTTTGATTTTGACATGCCGTCGCCCCACGCCGTAACAGTGAGGAGGCTTGTTTCCGGCAGAGCCGGGGAAATAACGGCGCAACATATGGGGCTTTATGATCGAACTGTAAGCATCCAAAATACTTTTGCTTTAATGGAAAGCATGCCCCATCAAGTAGGGTGTGGGAGCCAGCATCTAAAAGCCATTAACAGCCAGGCTTCCAATGAATCCTTAATGACTACGTGTTGAAAATAAAGCAGATCGGCAGCAGTGTTTGAAAAGATTGTTGATCAAACTGGGGGGAAAAAAAATGCAAACAGTGCCCTTTGGCTCTCGCTCTATTTTCAACTGTGTGTTGTTTGAATAATTCCTCCACCTGATTCTCTAGCATCCTTGGGGGTCATTTGGAAAAAACGACTCATGAAATTTCAAGTTCTTTATTGTAATTTCCTCAAGTGTCTACTCCCATTATCACTGAAATTAAGATATAATCCATTGTATGGTAAATTGAATAAATTGGTTTGGGGATTTATTTAGCAACGTACCTTATTTATGAGGTGATTGTGCCCTGTGGCAAGCCCCATTTCTCATTTCAAAATAGATTATGGTTCCCTAATTGATAAGATAAACACACTATTATGGGGGTTCTTTGCTAAACCTTGCAATCTGAATTCGTTTTTTTTCCTTCCTGTCGTGTAACACTAATCCATTCCCCGTTTCGTAATGTAGTGCATGTAACAAGGCAGCGTTGTTATCAGTCCCTTTCAATTATGATGTGTACTTCGGGGTAAATAATTATGTGTGCTCTAAGCAGAAACGTCTTTCCTCCTTTTTGGACTGAATGTTAAACTGGGCCTATTAAAGTTTCATTATTTGGACCCACCGTTGGGATGTAACTGGGGAAAATGGGAGTGCTGGAAGAGAGATTGGGGCGTGGATCTCCATTAAGTGCCAGTGGTGGAGCTTCTGCTGGGAAAAAAACAATGGGATGGCGGATATGAGGGGACATGTAGCAAGGGTAGATTGGCCTAATTGGCACTTTTGGTCCTCTTGTCACATACCTGCTTAATTGGCATGCGGAGAGGTGAGGGAGAATATAGGCAAAAGGGGATGAGGAGCCTGGGTGGCTTATGCCTCCAAATGTGTGGGAATTGTTTTTGTGTGCACAGCGGCGGGGGATTGACAGAGCGCATCTTTTTTTTTCTTCTTTTTTTTCCGAGAACCGGAGAGATGGTTAGAGCGTCGTCTCATCAGCATAAAGCATTAAACATTTACGCTGACCTACAAACGCTGACAGCCCTCCCTTCAGTCACTCCCATCACTTCTCCTCCCTCTGCCTCATATCCTCCGCTCCCATCCAGCAGCTCCCCTTTTCCACACATACACACGCTCAGGCGCATCAGCACTGATTTCTTTCGGCTGATAATGAGGACTCGGCTGGGGAGAACTGGAGAAATTGGTGGTTTGGATGGAGGATGAGGGATGGTGGGCTGTGCTCTTGTTAAAATAAGAGGACTCTTTAGGTTTTAGACAAGTGGCACACCTGATGCTCTTTGTGCTCTCTCCCTTCAATCAGCCACTCCACTTCTGAGCAGCGGTGATAGATTTTATGACCTACCTTTATTTTGGAGAAGAACAAAACAGTATTATCCACTTATGGTATTATGCTGTCTCATCTTTGCCAGCAGCTAGGATTTTGGAATCATTTTTTTTGAATGTCAGTACTGATAATTAGGGTTTTCAGCTGAGGATTTGATTGTTAATTGAAGGTCTAAATGCTCAGTCCAAGGCTTTCTCCTCCTAACAAGAATATTTTTCTGTTTAAGAGCCAGTGTCAAGAGTATAAAGCCAGAATGCTCCTTTCCATCACGGCCTCATTTTGTAATTTGCTGTAGGAAGCCGGTGTAATTTTTAATCAAAATCGACATTGTCATGAATAGATCAGCGGTTCAGCTCTAAAACATCTCGACAGCAATGTATGTATGCCTCCACTGTTTTGCTTCCTGACGTCATGATTCAATGCAAAATGCCCTCCATGGAGATGCAGCAGCTGTAGCCTTTACTCATACAGCTCTGTGGTTTTTAGGGGAAACAAATGGGAAAGATGCCGACTGTTTATCATGATGGACTGCAGATGTCTTTTTGTGGCCGGTGCACTCTGCTGTGTAAATGGCTTGGGCAGCGAAAGAGGGAAGAAAAATACAACAAGGATAAAAAAGGGGAAATGAGCGTCTTTCTGGGTCTGTCTCTCTTGTTTCCCCCCTCTGTCTCGGTCCATCGGTGGCCTGTAATGGACGTGATAGAAATTGATTTCCAGGTGAATTATACTGTGTCACCTCAGTTCTTAGGGAGACAATAATCTTTCCCCTTCCCCTCTTCCTGGAGAGGCCCGCGTGACTCTCAATCTGTCCTTTGCTGTCCGTCTTCCAAGAAGGACGGCTTTAATTGTCCATTTCAATATGCTGGACTGTTTCCATGACTCTTCTGCCTCAAGCCTTCCCGCTCAGCGTTGAGCACTACCTGTCTATTAGGCAGCTGATTTCCTGATCGATAAGATGGGGAGCGATGTGAGGAAAGAGCACAGCTAGAATCACTGGAGAAAAGGAGAGATTTTAAAGGGCAGGCGAGCCAAAACCATCCCTCTTTATTTACCTCGGTGGCAGTCTCGCTCCTTCCACCTACAAATCATCGCCTTGTTAATCCCCCTTCATGTCTTATCCTTGTGGGTAAATGCCACCAAGGTTTTTGTGATTTTTAGAAGGAGAACCGCCACAAGAAAACACACAGTGCTCTCCCCTGAGAATACGGCTTTATCGTTGGCATCTGCCTCTTTCTTTTTTTCCCCCCCAGGTCTTGATCAGTCCATCGGGGTCACTCGCTTTGTTTCTTCTTTACGGAGCAGGAGCAGAAGCCAAAAGGCTACAGTGTGCTTTATCGACAACAGAGGAAGGGACTGGTCGATGAGTCAACATTATTGACCTGGGGATGTGGGACCGAGCAAAGATAAACTCTGCTGAAGGGATGATCAAGCTTACTCCACGTTCTGTCTTGCATCATCAGCTATTTGGGCTTTGAAGCCAAATCCTGCTATGAGCCAAGGTCAGACATCTGGGCTCCACAGGCTGTGTTATATTAGAGTTGAATATCTCAGTTTATTCCAGTCTATTTTATATTTATAATATCAATAAGTAATACATGACAGATTATCTGAAGCTTTTAAACTGCTACCTTCCTTGAACTAATGATAAATACAAAAGCATGAATTATCACCTAGCTAGTAGGCAATTCCTGTCTGAACTTTTGCTTCTCGGATGCAGCACACAGTCATTAGGGGTGTTTTTTGTTGGGGTTTTTTTTACAGAGAGTGTGTTTAAAGGCACATTCACTGCACTTTGTGGTCACGTTTCCTTGTACTTCACTGGCACCTAAACCAAAAAATCTTTGTTAATACTCCATCCTTGACAACATGCAGTTAAGGAAGAAGAGGCGAAGCAATGCTGAAAAAGAAAAGTCAGCACAAGGCTTCTGCTGCACACTGTACTACACTGGACCTGGTTTCCTGTCTTATGATGGGACTGGTTTGAGTAGAGTATTAATGTGTTTAATCTGTTCACCAGAAGAAACATAAATGACCCTTATTAGTATTTCAATACCGAGCATTATCATCATCATGTTAGTTGTTAAGTATGAGGTTCAATTAGCGCTAATGAACAAGAAGGGCTGCAGCTAAAGGATATTTTCATTAACGGTTAATATGTCAGTTTTCAGTTCTGATGAATTCATTAAATCATTTGCCTGCATAATGTCATAAAATAGTGAGAAAGGAACAAAAAGAAAGAGCTACTCACCACATAATGCATGCGTTTCTTCATCTTCAAAGTGTAAGAACAACCTGGGGTTGTGTAATGGCTGGTGATTTGGTACTGGCGCTCTATGCCAGAGCTCATCCAGCTGCGTTTCACTTCCTGGGCCTCGTCCAGAGGTCGGAGCCGGCAGGCCAGGCATGCAGGCTGTCTTACCTCAGTATGAGGAGCTCCCCTGGGGGCTATCGCACCACAACACCCACCACCAACCCCTCCCCATCCCACTCCCACCTCCAATCTCAGCCACGGAGAAGCCTAGAAGCACTGACACTGACTCTCAGACCTGCCAGCGCAGCGTGCACCATACACAATGTTAGACACACACATCAACAGACACACGCACACGCATCTCCTCGGCAGACGGCGGGGTCTTGAGGGTTATGCTGCTCAATTTCTCTCCTTCTCTTCCCTCTCTGGTTCTTGCTCTATCTTGGCAGGAGCTGCTCGCACCTTTCCCACCAGCCATTACCCTCTCACTGTCTTCCCCTCTCTCTCTCTCTCACCCTTTCTACTCTTCACTTCCATTCCAGCTCCCCTGTGTCTTCTCCTCTCTCTCTGTCTCTCCTCTTTCTGTTCACTCACCCTCTCCAAGCTCTCAACATCTAATGCCCCCCCCTTTTTTTTAGTTACAGTACCTGAATCTTTTTTAGTATCTCTCTCTCTCTCTTCTTACACGTCTCTGCTTTTCGCTATCTTCAAAAATCACACTCCTTTTCCCCCTGTTGGTATATTCCATCAGCCTGGCCTCCTCTAACCTCCCCCCAATCTCTCCTTCTCCCTCCGTCTACCACTCTGCTCTTTCAACTCTGCACTAATTTGCCTCCCACTCTTCTGAGCTCGGCCCCGGCTCCAGCTCTTTTTCCCCTGAGATGTGATTGCCTGCAGAGTGTGTGTGTGTGTGTGTGACGCATAGTGGAGTTCAACTTGCATGTGTGGGGAAGAAGACAGAAAGTGTGAATTCATACAGTTAAGTTCAGTGTGTGTGTGTGTGTGTGTGTGTGTGTGTGTGTGTGTGTGTGTGTGTGTGGCTGTACCTTCAACCCCCGCCACTGTGGTTCTAATAAAGCAGATTGCATTAGCAGGACGTGGGTGCCAAGGGATCTTGATAGAAGTAAGCCACAGGTTTAAACCCACCCTCCCCCAAACCACTCACCCCACACACACACTGCCCCACTATCTCCCTCAGGGCAACTCACCAGCTAGCAAATCATTTATCACACAGTAATGGCTCTGATGATCTCTTTCTCTCCCTCTCCCCATCTCTCCACTTAGGGGAGGGGGTGATGGGGAGGGGGGGTGTACATACCCAGGGTGTGTTCACATGTTGAAAGCATCTTAAAGCTGCTTAAAGGCCCCAACGCTCCCCCCAAAAACACATCGGTCTAATCGCGCTCTGGCTTCCATACAAGCCGTGTGTGCGACAAAGCAGCAGAAGGCGAACTACATTGCTGGAATGATTAGTTGTTTGATAGAGGAGCTGCTTAACACACACACACAAAAAAAAATGAACATGTGTGATAATCATTTTAAGCCGAGCGTGAATGTTCATTCTTGAACATAGAAGTAGTAGTTTGACAGAATAATCTTAGCTCAAGGACCACTTACACGCTTTTTCAAAAGCTTTTAACCACATCTCAAATTCTGAGTACCGGGAAATGAGATCATCAGCTCATTAAAACTGTTGCTGTGTCTCACATCGGATACTTCAGTCAGTACGCTTACATGTTGTGCGCTTACAAGGTAAAGTTGTCTCACAGCAAACAGTACTGTTGTGCACTCGTTGGAAATGACAATTGCAACATGTGACAGTGGTTGTCAGACCCCTCGATATCTGATGGCTGATTCTTTGGACTGTCCTGATTGAACCTAACAGGCAGTTGTGTTAGTTTAGCATAAAGCCAGTAAAGAGAGGAACAGCTATTAGGTTGGCCGTGTCCAAAGTTAAAATGTCCACCACCATCTCTAAAACTCACTAATGAACATGTAATGTCTCGTTTGTTTAGTTTGTACCATAGAAAAAGGGTAAACATTAACTTCATTTTTTCTTACATGGGGTTAATATGCTGGACTATTTCACCAGGTGTAGTTACTTAACGGGATCTCTGCTGGTTGCCTGGCAACCTCACGATGATCACAAGACCCCTGCCTATGTGCAGTCATAAGAGTATTATTTATCTTTGGGCATATTTCTCAAAATGTTAAACTATTTCTTGGACCTTTCTGCCTTATTTATAGTGTTGTAGAATAAGTATAATCAATTAATAAATGATCAATCAAGTAAAAACAAAAGTGCACTGATGACACATAATAAGAAGCTGTTAGCTTATTGAAAGGTAAAGTCATTATCATTAACTATAGCAAGAACATTTATAAGCATCCTTCAATTTTTAATGCTTCCACTGAAAGCCTTTTTTTCCACTTGGCCTACAGTTGTAAAAAACTGATGTTTGCTTAATTGTTGTGAGAAGAATCCTGAAATCTCAGGGGCAGATTGATGTTTTCGGTCGGCCTGGTAAGAATAGAGACATTCGCTGGCTAGCATTAGCAGAAATAGTCACCAAGGCTGAACAAAGACAGAAAAGAACAGACAACCAAAACCGAAAATCCCAGACATCACTGTTTGCATTCACAGAAATAACAAATAAAGACAATGTAAGGATTACCACTAGAGTTCCAGACTCACAGACAGGGCATGGGAAAGTGCTCCATACTAAACCAGCACTTGCCAGTTTTACTTCCTTATATTTCCTTGCATCCCTTAGTATAAAGCCTCACAGACTGGCCTGATTGGTAAACATGAAGTGCTGCATACAGGTTCTTAATCCTCAAAATTAAAAAACAGTTTCATTTTTCTGACATTTTGGGGCTACCAGTATGTAATAATTGCAAAGCGCCTCTTAAAAACTCATGAATATGGATGTACTGTTAATATCCCAGTTCATGCTATTTAATGTTCTTCAGCCTGCAAAGAACCACAGCATGAAATTCTGTTTTTGAGGTCTTCAGACTGTTTTTCTTGCTGTGTTGGATTTCTCATGAGGGATCAGCCCAGACAAGCACAGCTACTCTCCCACAGACTGCACTTTTTGTTTTCATTTTCACATTCATTCCTAGTGGCAAAATTGGTTGTTTACACTTCATTCTAACGGGATTCTGAATAAAAGTTGCATTTAACTTGATGAAACTTGCCTGGATCTGCACAGCTGCTTGTCGCTATCTTTGGTATAAAGCACCCAGTGGTGCCTGTGTAGGAGAGTGCTATGGCCCCCATGGTGCTCCACTATTTGGAACGATGGCATAGATCTCAGCCAATCAGGCGAGCTATTGAGCGCCTGGTTCATTTGTTGCTGTGGAAAGACGAGACACACGATCTGGCCTCGGGTCCCCGTGGAGACATCGGGCTGCGCAAGGGCTCGTAGGGGTCAGATGGCAAAGATCTGGATGTGATCAAGAGGTATTTTGAGGTGGGGGGTTATTGGTGGAAACATGAGAGGAGGACTGGGACTCAGAGCGGAGGGACAAAGGGAGACATGACTGGAAAAAGGCTCCCCCTCCCACCCCCCTTGCTTTGGATGCAGGTGGTGTTTTGTCCTGGCCCATGCTATGCCAGTGTAGAAATTGGCAGTATGTTATCATTCAGGAAATGTAGTGGCATGCGGAGAAATGAAAGGGAGAGGTAAAACTGACAGAATGCAAATGACTTGCAGGTGTTGGAATGGAAATGAAATGAATGGCAGATGAGGTGTTTCTGCTCGCCTTATAGAAATACATTGACAGAAGTGACCCAGATTGTCTAAAGCGCCGCTGTAAATTGCTGCGAGTGAAGCCTCGCCTTGTTTCTCTCCTTCTTCCTCTTGCTTTTTTTCCCCCTCTCCTCACTGTATCTGACTCTTTTCTGTCTCTCCCTCCTTTTCTGTCAATCTTTTCTCTCTCTTTCATCCCTCACTACCTGACCCCCCCTCACCACCCTTGTCACTGGAATGGTTTTTCAAAATGAAATCTCACAAATCAACATTTTTCAAACCATGCCATGGTGTTTTCTGCGTATGAGGTGTTACCGTAGCAACAGGGCAATAATTCATCCCCCTGCTGTCTCGTACGGATCGTGTTGCATGAATTTGGCATGACATGTGAGACCGGGATATCATTTATGCTCTCTGTACCTGTGCTGTTAGACTGATGCAAGTGGATGGGACATAAACTTGTGCTGCAAAAGCATCATCAGCGTTCTGTTTTCCAATGCTGGAAAGTGGTGAGAGGTGTCTGGTGTGGAGGGTGCCGCGGTGCACATTGTAGGTGGGTGATTGACAAAGTGAGCATAGCCAGCATTATAACCAGCATGCATTTGTCGATTCTGCAGATGCCAAGCCTCCCTGTAACACCTGCATGTTTTCCAGCACTTTTTTTCCTCCTCCTTCCATTTCGTGAAGCTGAAGACCTCAAGGATGAGAGCGGCTTCGCTTTGACCCTGCGTCCAGACCTTGTTGTTTACCTCGCAGATTAATATGCGCCTCAGGATGCCGCTGGTGCCGCCAGCTTCTAAATGTCTCTTTCCCGTCCGTCGGCATGATTTTCGCTGCCGTTGTTCCTCTTCATTTACCTCGTTTATCAGTTTGTTACTCAGATGAATAATGGATGAGGCCGCTTGTTGCCTCGGCGACACGCCAAGCTCATCATTGTCAAGCATTTGCTCACGATAACCGTGTCCACTGCCGTCCCTCTTCTTCCGCCTCCCCCTCTCTGACTCCACCCCCGCCACTTCTGGATGACAGACGAGTTGACACATTGGCACATACCTCTCTTTGCCGTGATTGAGTCTTGGCTGTCCTGCATGGGCTGATTTAAATGAGGAGAGAAGGCCAGGGTAGAAGGACATGTAGAAATCCATACACCTCATCCATCCAGTCTTTCTACCTGTTTATTCATACTCAAGGGCACATGGGTGCAAAGCAAGGAGACATCCTGAGCAGGTACCTTGAGCACTGAAGAGCTTACGCACTCAAACACTGACATATTTTAAACTAGTGGGCGGCTGCGAGTCTCCTAAACCAGAACTTCAGACTGTAGCAGGACAGAGATTTGGGGAGTCAAAGCCTGCACCATCAGATGGTGGAATACCATTGCAAAGATTGCCAGGAAATTTGATGGCCGAGTTCGATTGCAGTGTCGGACCATCCAAAGTTAGACCCCAGGGTGAGACAAACGCTTTACAACAACTTGAACTGATGTAATGTTTTAAAAGTCTCTCTCTCTGAGGATCCACTGTACCTTCATCTCTGTCGATGCAGCTCAGGCACTCAAATTGAGGCCAGTCACCAGTGAAGATTGAGGTTCTTCTGCTGTGACCCCAGCATTAGAAAGAATGATACCTTATTGATCCCTGTGCAGAAATTCTCTTGTCTCCTTAATAGTAGAGGTCAGAGGCCAGACTCAGCCACAGGACAGCATTTACAAAGTGGATGGAGTCTTGCTCAAGGACACCTCAGTAGACTGGATGCTTTCAAAAGCTGGAGTTTCCAACCTGCTCAAAGTGTTGGCAAGAAAGGTAAATTACTTCTTAGCCGAGAAGAGTTAAAAGGGAGGTCATGAAACAGCAGTAAGCCCTTTAAAGTGACTCTCCACAGCTCCTTGCCAGGGCTTTCGTTCTGATCTTAAACTTTTTTTTTGAAGAAGGAATTCTAAAATCCATCCAGTTTCTGCTCCTTTTTTTTCTGTCGCAAATTTTAAGCGGTCCATTTATTTTAACCCTGTCGCACCTTGTGGCATTTGATGGGAGATATATGTCTGTCTGTCTCTTTTCTCCAGCAAGTATCTGAATGCCAAGTTGCTGCACTCATATAAATGCGTGTACGTTGAGTCTCGGAGCTTTGTTCAGTCTGGAGGAAGCGGTTAAAGACTTGTGGTTGACAGGCAGCAGGTCTTAGGGTTAAAGTCAGCTGACTGAGGAGGCTGACGGCGGGTCTTTACCGAAGTGCCCTCTGCTTTCTCCAGCCTCTAATGGCCCTCTTCCCTGCTTTAAGTCCCTCTAACTCCAAAACACCTATGGCAGCGCTGACCTTGCAAGCCCTGAGCTCAGGGAACAGCATAACAGACTGTCCAATAGCAAGAGAGTCCAGTCTGCTTTTCCTGCACCAGCAGAATGCTAACAACAATGGCAGTGCTCATCCTGGCTGGTGTCCACGTTATCTCCAGATTGTGTCTTGCTTTTTATTTGAAGTCGAACTGCAACAACTGAGTCATTCCTGTGTCTCAGTTTTAGTTCTGTTCTTTATATTTAACAAAATAACAAACTTTGCATTGTCTAAATCTGACAAAAAGGATAGAGAAAGACATTGTTTTTTAGAATACTGAGTCTAAACATGTCAAAAAATAATGAGCATTGCTATCCAAGTATTTAAAGCCCAAAGGTATTTAAAATTAATCATTGTTTATTACTTAATACGAGGTCAGTGATTCAAAGGCGTGTTCAAGTCTGTCTGTCTGAGACGTGTTTCTATTTCTTTCTGACAGTGACAGATCACTCAGTAACTATATAAAGCTCATCACATTGTTTATGTGACTAAACCAAACCGAATCTAATGTTGTTTAGTGTTTAATGTTTTATCATCATAAACAGTGATTAGTCTTGAAAGGCACATGCTGATAGGAAAACGCTTCCTTGTGCAGTTCTAGAGGTCAAGGACAAACACCGTGTCTGCCATTTAATTTACGGATTAACTGACTTGGAGCTCCCTTGGCTGGTAGACACTAAAGCATCTGTCACTAGTCTGATTTTTCTACAACCCCTGTTTGGCTTCACATGAAAACAGATTTAGTTTCATGTTATACGATCACTGCACACATCCTTCATCGATCAAGTCTTCCTCCATTCACTGCTGTTTGTCATTAGTCAGTGCACCTTGCCCCACATTATATGCGCTTTATCTGTGTTTGGTCTATCAGAATAAAACCCTCCAAACACAGGATGCATTTTAATACCTGGTGCTAAGCAGGTCATTCATTTCCCTGACCGTGATTGCAGCCAGAAAACAGCTATTACGTCATTGTGGCACCATATTATCTAGGCTTCTCCTTCCAGCGCACAGCCTTGTCTGACTGCGCTCTTATCAAAAGGATTTAGAATTATTTACAGGGAGGAAGAAAAAAGGAATAGCACAGAAGCTGTCTTGTTTGAGAGAATAACTTGAGCACATGCCATCTGATTAGGCATATAAATAATTTATAGCCGTTTCATTTATGGGCTGCGTCTCAACAAGGGGTATTGCTTGCCAATTAATATTCCCTCTCTGCCCTCTATCTGAGAAGATCCAGCTCGATGTGCAGCCGGCAGCCAGTGCTGGGCCGAGAGGAGGGGGAAAAAAAGAAAGAAGAAGAAGAAGCAGCAGTGTAAGGAAAGGAGAGCAAGTTCATTACAGTAAAAACAAATGAAAGGGTCTGAGTGTATAATAGCTTGTCACTGTCAGCTTTGAAGTCACCAAGCCTGCCACTGAAATGGGCTCGTGTACAGTATGTATATGTCACCGCTGCGACATATGTTGATCAGTCTTGATATAGTTAAAGAAAAATAAAGGCAGCAGTAATTATATTTTCAGAAAAAAAAAAAAACAGGATTATTGATGGAGAACACAAAGGATTTACTGTACAGAACATAAAGCCTTTGATGGAGCTGGAATCTAAAATAGGAGATTGCCGGTTCAAGTCTGTGTGCATAATGACAATGTTCTGCTTCAGACACGCCGCTCGTTAAGTAACTCAAACCTTTATTTACAGAACAGTTGAAGAATTTGTTACTTTCCTCATCCTGGCGTCGTTCGTCATGTGTAGACAGCGGCATATTCCCGTGGCCTTTGCACTGTGAGTTGCTTGAAACGACTCCTCCTTGTGTTTTTGACTTAAGTCTTAACTTACTGAATGGTGATGATCGGCGCTCCCACACAGCCCACTCCGCCTCCTCTCCCTCACATCTGTGAAGGGTTGGGTATCATTTGAACACTTTGGATTGGTGCCAATGCAATACCTGAAATTCAGTCCAGATTCGGTGCTGATTGGCCATCTCAGACGTCAGATAAGCGCGTCTTCAGACCAGCTGCAGTTTGCGGATCGCCCCTCGGGCCGGAGAGGACGACACCGTCATCTTTGCACGCCACTGAGCCCTTTGTCACCTGGACAAAGTGGGTTATCACTGTGAGAATCACGTTCTTTGACTCTTCCGGTACCTTTATCCTAACGCAGCCCATCCTGCTGAGAGAGAGACGCTCCAGAATGCGCAGGTAGATGCTCGACAGATGGGCTACAGATGGACCACAGGTTGTGCAGCTGCAGGGAGGTGGTCAGTAGCAAAAAGGGCACGGCAGGGGACTGTCTGCTCACCTTTCCTCTATGCCCTTTACGTTTTCAGAGGACTTTGCATTGTTGGGTGTGTCAGGAGGCAGGCAGACAGAGACTGGGTGGACTGATATATGGATGTGTGTGGTTTGGATCGGAAACAACCACCTGTTCTTAAATATGGCCAGGAGAGGAGGTTGCAGAGGTGGAGCTTAGACAAATAGGAGTCCACTGCTGTACACACAGCAGACAGGGGGAGGCAGAGCAGGAAGTTGAGGTCCTTTAATGTTTGCAGCAAGATGTTGCAGATCTTTGAGCGGTCTGTTTACCAGCCTGCAAATGCAATATTCTTTGCTGCAGTCTGCTCGAGCAGAGGCATCAGAGCCAGAGACACCAACAAACTGAACAAACTGATCAGGAAGGCTGGCTCAGAGCGGGGAACATCTCTGGAGCCCTTAGCGTTGGTTTGCAGACAAAGAGGATGGTGCATCATGGAGAGAACACAGGGAATTTAGAATCAGTTGGAAATAAAGTCGTAAAGGTGTCAGAAATAGACTCATTTCACACTTCACTGTACGTGCATGTTGAAATTCTTTGAAGAGAGGCAGTATGACTGCAGGTACAGCAACTGTTTGTACGTTTTTCTTATTGCTATATATCCAGCCTTAAAGCAGAAGTAAGTGATATATTTGTGTTAATATAAGTCTTAAATAGTTATATCTTCCGACAGCAATCACTTACATAGAGTGTTTGGACCAAAACACGGGTCTGTCAGTCACTCTGCTCTGCTCTGAGCCGAGGAGAAAACATTTATCGTATCCTACAGTTTTTATCCAATGAGGAGAGAGAACGGCATGCAGGGCTGTGTGTGCAGCCAAGGAACGCCGTGAATGTGGCGACGTAGGGACGAGGACTGTTATGGTGCGTTCAAGGAAACTCGTATTTTTCCGACCGTGAAGTGGTACCAGTTCGATCTGGTACGAGTTCACCGGTCGGGAGTTACGAGTGGCTGTTATAGTGACTTTCACCGGTAAAACAGGTCGGAGAAACACGAGTGGGTTGCCTGGAACGCTACAAAGTCGTAAGTTGTGACTTGAAGCTGTAATTTACGATTTCAAAAGCCTGCCTGGAACGCAGCATTAGCGAAAACGACCGGACCACTTACGTCTGCTTTAATACTAGCAGCAGGAGATATCAGTGTCAGAATAATCTTAAAGTAAAATTCATTTCCTAATTCATATGTTTACTGAGTCTCAATCATTACATTTTTAGCAATAAATAAATAAGCCAAATAATCTAAAGAAAAACCCAAACACCTTCCATATCTGACATTTTTGGCACGGACAGCAGTCTAATGTGTTGATGCTAGAGATGTAGACAGCCTTTAGTTTGTGTGTCCTCTTTCCACACCAACTCAAGGCAGGCCGCTGTTGAGAATCGGCCATATTGGAAGGACAGCTCCCAACACATAATGAGTGGTCATCACAAGTCTCCTGCCGCTCTGCCTGCTTGATGGGGGCCGGCGTGGCTTGGCCGGTTCCCTGTGACAGATGGCTGACTTGGCCAGAGACTGACATCTGTATCATCCTTCAGCTTCATCAGGCCTGCCTTCCCAGTGTAAAGACTGTCAGAGCCAGCCACTCCTCCTCTGATTTCCCTGCTCCTAGCCCTCCTGTGCTGCCGCCACAATTGGCTCCGTATGCCAGCCACATGGAGAAGTGTCACTCTCCACTAACTCCGCTCACAGCGGCTCCCAGGTTGCTCTCTCCCACCTTTTCTGTCCCTGTCACTCTCCTTTTCTGCCGTTTAATTTGCTTTCTCTCATTATGTCCCCACCTCGGTCTGTCCATTGGAATAATTTCCTTTGTGGCTATTGAGGGAAAATTGTTGGTGCTGAAGACCTGAATAAACAGGGCAAGGCAGCGGTGCAGGGAGGATATTACATCCTGTAAACATTATTGTTGTGGGTGGGTGTTGATGTGCAGAGGGAGGGGGGGGACTGGGTAGAAAATTAGAGCTGGCTAATAAGAAGTTGCTCCTTCCTGAATGAGTTTGTCTTCATTTGAACCAGTGGAAATGGAAGGAGGAGGCTGAGCGGGCAGCAGGCCTCAGAACATCAGCCCTCGGGCTACCGCTGGCATCCTCTGGCTCCAGATGAGCCCCGAGGCAAGGTATACCATCCTCACCAAATAAGAGGGAGCTGAATGTCCAGCAGAGGACACATCCTGGATAAGGCCTCAGGCTGAGAGCTGGCAGAGGAGGCTGAAAAAAGCAGGTCATGGCTGCGTGGGATGTAGTGGTAGGAGGACAGGAGGCTAATGTGGCCAGAGACAGGTGGATCATATTGACAGTCCACTCCTCTGCGGAGGACGGGTTATCAGTGTAAACACAACAGCAGAACATGACCAATGGCCTTTGAACCAAGATGAACCGACCAAGCGCTGCGATCCACTAAGTTTGTGAACATCCATGTTCGGCTATGGGCTGTATTTCACTACTATAAGCGTCACAGCGTACCCAAGCTGACACCAAACATTGAGCAATGTGTCACATTGTGAGTCACGTTGTGTGGAGCCCACCCAGTGTGGGAACTCTCTCATTCACACTCATATCAATCCCGCACGAACATCATCAGCTGAGTCAGAACCGGAGTTGTCATGAAAGCAGAGCTTGACTCTGACACAACACCAACTTAACTATCTAAATATTCAGCACTGCTAGTGTATGATGAGGGAAAATGCTGAGTAACGACCATATTTTAACAGACAGTTTTTTGCTACAGGTTGTGTATTTGACTGTCAACGTTTATCTACTGGCATCATTTGACCTGCTCAAGAGAAATGGAAATCTGGAAGGATGAAGTCATTTTGGACCCATTTGAGTCCTGTAGTCCAGCGTTAGGGAGCCAGATAGCATTCATGTCCGTGTTAGTCATCCTGTTAACTAATAAATAAATAAATCAATCAGAGCAGGGACATAATCAAATGGAACATAACATTCTGAGCAGTGTATGAGGGCTGGTGTGAATCATGGCTGTGGCCTTCACAGACCCACGTCTCAACCCAGCTGACACTTATAGAAGTGACGTGTTCAGGAAAGTATACTGTATGCTGATGTGCAAGTTGTGTTCAAAAACGCTAAGTCATCCGGCAACAAAGTTGAACTAAATCTTGCAATGTAACGTAACAATGCACTGTATCGCAATGCAACACAATGCGATCCATTCAGGGCCAAATACATACATTCAATCCTGCTAGAGTGCTTTATTGCAATGTAATAACTTTCCAGAAGGTGGAGGAGCTGGAAAATCCCTCCTCATAGTCTCATCTGTCAGTCTGCTTTGGTCTGAACACACATTCTTTACCTCCATCATTATAACATCACTGAGGAGTATGGATGAATGGTGTTCCTGTGGTTGGAGCGTTGCAGCTGTTTCTGAGGCCTGTGGCAGCCAAACACCTGACTTAGACATTTAATGCTTCCTCATCTTTTAACCTGTCTCCCATCTGTAGCTTCCCTCTGGAGATGATCTGTAGTCTCAGCACATTGGAAAGTAACCACAAGACCAAATTTCAGTTCCATTTGCTTTATTGTTGATGTTTGGTTGTCATGATAACACTTGTTAGAGAAGCATCTTTGTTTGTCTCCCTCATCAACATCATCATTGTCGTCCTTCCTCGCACCTCCCACTCAGTTTTTTTTTTTTTAAATCCCAGCTGAGCAGAGGTTAATGCTGTCAGCCACACACAGCTGTGAGAGGCCGCGGCCTTGTTGCTGCGGAGCGACTGCCGCTCACTTCAGGGGCCTGATGACTGCAAAGTCTGGGAATCTGTTGGAAGGTTAGGGAACGTCTGACTGACTTCAGATGATTGGTGTTAATGCGATAGCTAGACAATTGGTCCACCTGCTTGCAACTGCGAACGGCCTGATGCGCGTGAAGAATCCATCAAAGGCTTGTGATGTTTACCTGATGTGTGTGAACGCTGAATAATGTCCTCAGATAGAAAGCCCACGGCCAAATTAGATACATTTTAAAGAAACATCACTCCGCTGATGTCATTTAGTGCAACTGAGCCATATAAATATATACTAGAGAATAACAGCCCGTAACTCCTGATTGAGCTCTGAGACACCACAGGCTGAAATAACTGTCATTACAGCAGATTTCTCATTATCTGTACATTCACATGCACCAAAACAAAATAAAACACAAAATGACAAATAATACAGTAAATTATCTTGGAAATGAGACTCCCATGAATAGTCAAGTGGGCCAGTAGTCAGGCTTTAGTGCAGGCAATTACCAAATCCGTTATAAATTTTAACAGACTATTCTTTTCATCAACATCATTAAAACCCTCATTTACAATGGACAGCAGGGAAGGGTGATCTCTAATGCCATTAGTGAAGGCAACAGCTTCACTTTTGATAGCTCCTGCTTTGAAAAATGGACAGAGTCCCACTCTAATGGGGTGTTGGTCTATTCATCAGCACTGATTTTTCTTTCCTCCACACACCATAATGTACAAAGCTCTTACACAGTTTTTAACAGATTATTTGATAAAAGACTCAGCTGAAGAACTCATGCTTATTTCATGACCCAGGATAGTTCTGTGTTCGTGAGCTTTAAAAAAATAAATAAATAAATAAAAACACCCAAAGTTAGAAAGATGGTCATAAAACTGAGCCTCTAATGTCGTCAAAACAAGTTGAATGACTTCATTTTGCATTAATTTCATCATTTCTGAACCAGAAAAATGCGGCTTTCTCTGACAACTTATTCCCTGTGAATCTGCCTCAGTGCCTCAGTAAAATGTTCACAGTCAGTTGAAATCTTTGGAGCATCGGTGCATTGAAGTACAAAACAAAATACAAACACATTCACATCTTCCGCTCAGAGCGCTGATAAACACTAATATAGTGTTTTCAAGTGCAGTACAGTGCGGACTAGAAACTACATATCGTTGTAATCTTGCAAAAAAAATCTCACTGTATAAGATTTGACCCTCGACTCTGTGAATGTAGCTTGTACGCAAAGCATATAAAAAATGATGCAAAAAGTGAGGAAATTTCTTTTTGTACCTTTACAGTTTAAAAAAGTCTCAGCGGCGAAGCCTCTTCTCACAAGATTATCTTTATCTCTACATATTTGGAAAAGAAAAATGCTCATGAGAAAAGGCACCAACTGTTTTGTCTCAGATCAATGGGATCAATGCAGCCCGGCCAGAAGACCGGGATGTGCGCTGGGATGCACAGGTACACACACGCACATTCACGCGTAATTGATTGAAGCATAATTGTCAATCACTTATTGAACTCGACAAATTTCTCACCCTCTGCATAAAGAGAAGCACACACACACACACACACACACGCACACACACTACAGCTCTCACTCCTGTCAGACCATTAAACAATGGAGCAGCTCCTTTGGCTCTTTAATGGAAATTGCCATTTCAAAGCCTTCAGAGAGAGATGTTAACCTTGTGCGATACTTGTGGCATTAAAAATGGATCAAAGCAGCTGAGCTTTGATGTCGACAGAAGATTTTATTTGGGTCGTGGCAGCAGAGCAGACTGTGAGGGCTGACTCCCCAATACCCTCTGCTGGGGGAGTTTGGCACTGCATTTCATTGGTTTCAACCTGTGATGCTGTAGTGCTATGTTGTTCTTCTCCAGTCTCTGAAGTTCCCAGTGGCAGAGTAAGAGCAACAGCACAATGATGAAGACACAATTGTGGATGAAAGTAAAAAAAAAAGAGAGGTGGAGGACAAAAGAGGCAACAAATAAGACGGCAGCTGTTTCCTTTTTTCCTTTTCATTCAGTCCATCAATCAAGTTTTGTTATGCAACGTGAGCTGGCGAGGACTGTCTGGAAGGAGCGGAGAAGGGGAGAGGGGGCACCTCTGGGTGGGTGGCGTTGCCGATGATCAGGGGGTTGAACTCTTGACCCGCTGCAGGCAGCCTGAAAACCGGCTTCCCCTCATATTAGAGTCTCCCCCCGTGGAGCTTCAAGCTTAGGTCTGGGAATGAACACTCTGTCCAGAGAGATAAATGACTTTGGGAGTGAAGCGAGATCACCTACCTCAGTGTGTAAGAGTGTGCTCAAGTTGTGCGAGACTGTAGACTGAAAACAGATAGAGACAAAAAAAAAAAAAGGACAGAAGGAGCCATTTTTCTGTGTGTATGTGCTACTTTCTATCAGACAGAAAAGCCAATTGTGTGTGCATTCATTGCAATTCCTCTGTGGATGCAGCCACTGTGTGCATCACCATCAGTGCGTATGTGTGTGCACACCCTTGTGTAAAGCGCAGAGTGGGGAGGGGTAGGAGTGGGATGGGGGGTTGAACGGCTGAGATGGAGATGGAGATGGAGATGGAGACACAGATAGAGAGAGTGAAAAAAAAACATAAATAATTGATGATAGATACCGCCTTGCATCTGCCGCCTGCTGCCATCGAGTTTGTTCAAAGTAGATATCGATGCAGGGTCTTGCTAAAACACAGCGTACCCGCCCCTCTATTCTGACCTCATTATCTCATTAGAGGAGCAGTAATGCATTGCTTTTAAAAAGGGCAAAACATTACATGCTATGAAATAGATAAATAGAAGTGCCTCCGCCTCAGATCATTTGCCAGATCTGCTGAATATTCATTTTTGCCATATTATTTAGGACAAGGGGAAAGAAAGCACTTCTTACTTGTCACTAAAGTAAGTCAAGAAAAAAACAACCTCCAAATGGGATTGTTAATTAATTGAATATTGGCTTGTTAGTGTGGAGTTTCTCTGCTTTATCTCTGCATAGCGGTCAAAAAGAAAGTGAGTCAGGCTGTTTTTGAAGAGACTGGATACATGATTGACTTTAATGTTTTGAAGTTCTGCTCTGGTCCTCCCTCCTCGTGCCTGTTTTCTCTCCGTCTGCCTCATTAAACCTTTGTGGAAATTCTGCAGCTCTTGTGGAAGAGACTTTCTTTTGATTAGTCTATAAACAAATGGAGGAGTTGGTTGACATCTCCCAAGACCGTGGCCCTCTTTTGTTTTGCTGCTGCACTGTTGCTGCACCCCCCCCCCACTCCCCACTTCCCCCTCCCTTCCCTTTTCTGACAGGACTCAAGTACTACTCCCCAAAGCCTTTATTCTCGATCGTTTTTTTTTTCCTGTTCCCTCACCCAACTCCAGCCCCCTCCTCCTCTCTGCCTTTGTCAAAGACGGCCCCTCATCCACTCCCCCCCACCCTTCTCTCCCTCTCTCGCGCAATATCTCCCTCACCCTCTCATTATGCGCTCATCCGTTCCGCTGGCTACGAGCTGAGAGAGGAGCGCTCAGGAGAAGAGTGTTTGGGAAACCGGTGACACGCTGCAGCTTTTTTTTTTCTACCCTCCCCTTCTTCCACCCCCCCTCCCAAGGAAAACCAGTAAGGTGGACCGGAGTGTCAGGAGCTGCTTTTCCTCCTCCCTCTCTCTCTCTCTCTCTCTCTCTTGGTGTGTCTGTTCGCTGACTTCTCTCATTGACACACTCCTCCCTGCTTCAGCTGGCTGACTGAGTGCGCTGACACTGGGACCACTACCTGCTGCCGGGGGATTAAGCGCGCTATGAATACCCGGAGCCTAATTTGTTGTTTTGGCTGCCTGTGAATGTTGGATCCCCTCGGAGCAGAAGCCGGAGCATAAATCCTTGTGACCAGGACTCAGGGGGGGGACGAGCGCCTCTGGACTAAGACAGCCAGAGACAATGAAGAAGGGACTGGATGCTTGAAGAAGCTTGTAAAAGGGGAGACAACAAACGGACAGAGAGAAAGACAGAAAGAAAAGCCTGGACAAGTTGCTTTCTGAGAGAAGGAGCGGAATCAGCCCAAGTCTTTGCGAGGATCAGGACCCAATAAGAACCTTTTTTCCCTCTCATTATGTGGTTGGGATTCTCTGTCACGGCGCTGACATGAGGGAAGAAAGCCCAACAAATCTCCGCCTCCAGCTTCTCGGTTGATTTCTGATCACACACGCAGGTTTTTTCTCCTTTTCTTCTGCGTTTATCCATTCAGACTGTCTCTGTGTTTTGCTGCTCATCCGTGGCTGCTCGGGGGAGAGAAGACGTCTGCACGCTGCCGGGTCCAGTGTTGGAGGGAGGAGGGGAGGTTTACAGATTGAGATCGTTCTCCTCTCCCAACTTTTTCCCCCCCTCTCTTACTCCGCCACTTCCACTGACCTGTTTTCGGCCACAACACATCAGCAACGCGGGAGGCGGGAGGGTAGGGGGGGGTGGGTTTTGGAAATTGCTTACGCACTGGGACTGAGACCGGCCAGGAATAAAGGTTATTGAACCGAGGAGGTGTGGCAGGCACGCTGAGGGAAGAGGAGGAGGGAAAAAAATCAACCTTCTCCGTTCTCCTGGGAGCGTACGTTCCAGCGAGGGGCGGCCAGCTGCTTTCCAGCCACTCGGCTAGAAGATTCAAGTTGCTGCCGTGACGGTGGTGTCAGGTTTGGGCGCCGTGGTCGTATATCTCTTCACCCTGACAGGAGCAGCCCAGACAGACCTCCTTCGGATACAAAGGAGCAGTTGTGTTGAGTTAGAGGAGCGCCGGGCAAATCATTGCGAGCCACCGTTTGCCCCCAACAGGCGGCATCCACAGGGAAGCTGAGAAAGATGCTCAGCCGTCACTTCTGAGGAAGTACAGTAGTACCTGTGACACATGTTGTTGGTGAGCACCAGACCTTGGCTCGTCCTGTAAAGAAAAGGAAAGGGGGTGTGTGCATCTATTTACACCGTCTGGGAGGAAAAGAAGAAGATTTGTTTCTGTGGATTTACTGTGGAAGTTTTCCTCGTGTGGATATTTGACAATTCCCCAACGCCCACATCCTAATGCCCAAATTTCTGGCTTATAGGTGCATCTCACACACATACGTGCCAAAAGCGCTTTAACACGCATTTACCAACACATTACAACCACCCACTTAAAATCCACACACATATTCGCACTGTAAGTATAAACCACTTCACAGTACACACTCACACATACTCACACATCCAAAGCCCATTAGTTTGTCTTTTTCCCAGCGGGCACGGCAGAATGGAGGTTGCGTGGACAGGTGGGGGGCTGTAGGAGTTCAACATCCCTGCCCCCCTTCCCCCCCCGTCTGTCCTCTTTTCTCAAATGGATGTTATTATCTCTAAAAATGTGTTACTTGGAAAGTGCTGAAAGCTTGCTGCTGCGATTCTCTGACAGAAACAGTCACCGGGTCCCCGCCACGGTGCACAGCTGGAACCACAGCTGAAACACCGACCATTACGGATCTCTCTCTTTTTTTTTATTGCCTTTTATTTTTTCTTCATCCTCATCTGCCCTTCTCACCGCCATCATTTTTTCCAACGGGTCTTTGGGCACCCCTCGTCGCCCTCCTCGTCCCATCATCTCCTCCACCCTGGAGGGGAGGGGGTCGTTGGAGTGGAGCATGAGCGGGTGCCACTATCCCTCGCCGCCGCCGCCGGAGCGGGACCGCAGGTACCAGCACAAGGTGTCACTGGTGGTGCGCTACTTTATGATCCCCTGCAACATCTGTCTGATCCTGCTGGCCACATCCACCCTGGGCTTTGCCGTGCTCCTCTTCCTCAACAACTGTACGTTGGTTCAGATGAAAACACCCAACTTTTACTGTTGCACTCTGCTGTGTTTTGTCTCCACTGCATTTTTTCATGTGTGGGTCACTGTCGGGCAATAGATTACTGACCAGAAACCTCAAATAAATCAAAGCAGTAGTTCTGGCATTGAGACAGGATGTAGGCTGGAGAGAAACAGGTTTGCAATGAACCCCACATCCCCCTCTTACCCCCCAAGTTCACCTTTCCTCTCATAACAGTCTTATCTGCACTTGAGTAGGGACATCAAGATGACCAGAGTCACATCCCCCCACTCTCCTTGATAGCGTGTCTGCAGGCTTTCACAACTGTTTCATATCTCCTCTCCAAAGCCTTGGCATTTACTTTGAACTGCGGGATGAAGTATTAAATGGTGATTAAATGCCTTTGGAGGATGAGAAAATGTCTCTCGGTCTGGAACTGCTCAACTCCCTCCTGCTGTCTGCTCCCACGGCATTATTCTTGTCCCTCTGTTTGTTAAAAGTACAGTACAGTGGCCCATTAAGAGGCTGAGGCATAATGTTTGCGTTGTAGTCAAAGAGTTTCCTGAGAACAGCTCTGATAAGAGATCAGTTTCATTTAGCCAGTGATGGTTTCCATGTGGATAAATATACCAGTGTGCTAGTCCCAGTGCAATAGCAACACACAGTTTCTGTGCAAACACTTGACCGATGGACGGCTCTGACACCTGCCAGTTCTTGATGCTTGATTCCACAGACACGTTTCAAATGGTGCTTTAAAAGCACTGAGACCTGTTCCCGGCCCTCCCCACAACAGGCTGAGCTTTAAAGGGCCAGCACTTTGCTTTCAAAACACGACTGAAATAGATATTCACCAGTCACCTGCACACAACCTTGCTTTTTTTTTTTTTTTTCTAACACACCTTCAGGTGCTCCTTCCCTATCCTGCTTTACCGGCTCGTGCGAACGCTGCCTCTCGCAGCCTCCTCACTCTCTGGCAGCACAGACTAAATAGGAGTCTATTTCTGAGTGCACTGGCAGTTTAGACTGTGATAAAGGTGAAATTCCTCTCAACTCACCAAAGTGGCCTGTTATTTATGCAAGGCTCGTGTTGCATTATCACTTGCAGATTGTAAAGAGTGAGTAAATAAGTGAGCTCAGCGTCATCTTAACGTTTGTCTTCATGCTGCCAGATTCAGGCTGAAGTGGCATTTGAGCAACTCTTAAAGGGTAGAGGCTGTTAATACTCCTCAGCCACGCTTGTTCTTCCATGTCAGCCCTTTTCTCTTCGTCTGTTATCAGGCTGTTGACTTGTACAAGACAGAGTCCCTGCAGCGTGGTGGGTGCCACTGCATTAGATATACTGCTTTGCATTTCACTCGGTGTTGACTTAGCTTCGTGCCTTTTTCTGTCCTGTTCGCCAGCCTTTCACTCTGGCTCTAATTGGTAGATGTGGGTGACCAGGAAAGAGAACGGTTCATTTGTAACCTCCCCGTGTTACTGAATCAATTCCTTCCAGACAGATTCTATTAGATTTAATACAAGCGCGGTTAAAGCCGGCCAATCTTCACCCCTTCGGATGACCGAGGGAAAAGAAATGTGCCCCCGCTGAAATTGATGAGGTAAAAGGGACTGTGGTGTGCGCTGCCAGAAAGCTCCTCACTGTGCGGCCACAAGGACAGCTGGATGTGATAGTGGTAGTGCTACTAGTGGTGACGTATGTGCATGTGAGTGTCGGGTGGGAGGAGGGGTGTTAGAGCAGTCATGGAGCCTCAGATTTCCAATTTCTGTCGTCACCATATGGGGTGAAGCTTATCCACACACAAGCATACACACATAACACTCTATAACCCCCCCCCCCCCCTCCACACGCACTTCTTAAACCCCATCCACCTGCCAGCGGAGCCCACACACAGACACACAGTCGCTTTATCATTCTGTACAACCATACATCACCAAAGAGGGGAAGGTAACACGCATACAAAGACCTACACGCACACTCCTCTTTGTGCGCACGGCTAAATGTCACAGTCAGACACATATTGATTTGCCGAAGATATAGGGTGAATGATGTGCCATGTTGTGACATTCACACAGGCTCGGGAGCCCGCGCGGGCTTTTCCAGGTGCGGAGGGAGATGGGAAAGGCTGATATGTTTATGTACAGACCTTATCTTGTCCTTTCGTTATGGAAATGTGAAGAAATCGTTTAGCTATGCCTCCCTCGCCGTCTCGGCCCACTTTGAGCGCCACCTTCTCCTCTTCTTATTCTCTGCCTTGTGCTGTGCGGTACGTCTGGTCTGTGTTTATTTGTGTTTGTTTGCATGTGCTCAGACAAGTATGTACAGTCTGGCTTTTGTGTGACTGCTCATTTACACTTTTAACAGAGCTTCTGTGTCTTCCTCATGCTATTCTCAGTTCCCTGCATTTAAAAAAAAACAAACATTCACCTAAACTCCAGCATCCCCCCTTATACCTCCCCTCTAGCACCATCCCTGCCTCTCCCCTCTCTCCTCATTTTCTCTGGCACACACAATCACTCTTTCTCTCTTTCTTTCTCCCCCCAAAGCCCGGCTGTTGACAAGCAATTTTAAGTGAGCCAGAATTTAAAACTCAGTTGTGTCTTGGGATGCCGGCGGGTATCACATAAGTCCTGAGAAAGGCTTCGGCGCAGTGGTTGACAGGGTCCCGGAAAAATGTGTTAGCGGAGTAATTGATGTGATGTGTTTTATCTTCCTCATTATCCCTCACAGTGAAGAGACATGGGAGAGATGGCTGGGTGGCTGCACATCCTTCCTGAATGCGTGTGTTGGTTGGTGTGTTTGCTCGCTGCAGGCAGCTCTGACAGCTCATCGGGGCTCTGCTTAGTGAGTCAGACGGCTGAGTTCACTTGAGTGTGCAGATGGTTGGTTTGGGTGGGTTTTCGTGCTCAGTACTCCAGTGCCCTGGTAAACTGTGACCAGTGTGTGCAACGCTGGTGCTCGCCATGTTTGTGCGAGGCGGTCCGCTTGATGACGGAGGATTGTCTTGTGTGAGAAACACTAAATATGGCTCGACAAGATTCAGCCGTGTTCGTTTTTTTAATTATTTTTTTTTAATTTTACTTTTTATAGCTTTGCATCCTCCACTGCCATATGTTTCCCATGCCTGTCTCACCAACTGGCAGGTATGCTGTGCACTGATTAAATTGTCATAGTTTAATTAATTAGCCAATCTACAGGAAATTAATCAAATTTAAACACGACATCAATCGTTTTATTTTTGGTTCCAGTGTCTCATGTGAGAGTTTGTTGCTTTTCTGTGCTTTGAATTGTAAATTTAATATCTGCAGGTTACACATTGTTTACCTGACAATATAAATAATTGAAACCCTCTTAGGCTATAAAATATTGCTTTCTCAATTTTTATTTGGACATTTTGTCACCAGTTGTATCAAAAATCAATTTCATCAATGAAAAAAATTCAAATTTTTAGCATTTGTTCCATTCTTGCATTCATTTCATTTTATTTTTATTTGAAAGGGACAGTGCAAGCTAATGGACATATACGATAATGTAAACATGCCAGATTGTGGCCATTGGCTAATTTCCATCTGTTCTCCCTATGATAGTAGGTTCTTCTACTGTACATTAACTCTTACTGATCCATTCACACAGTTTGGTTTAGTTTGACCTCATTTTTCTTGCATCAAGGTGTCAAACCTGCAATGGCCTCAGGTTACATGACATATTTCCCCTGACTGTTCCTCCACCCTCTGTCATCTGACACCATAGGTTTTGTTTTATAGTTCCCACAGACCAACACGCCTTATGTCATCGTCTGCTGGGTGTTCACCCAGGGAGAGCAGAACGATGATGTCATCTGATATATTAGGGGGAAAAGAGTTGTGATTTATTCTGCATATGGTTGCTGCTGGTGTGGGGGGACAGTATGAGTGTGACTGTTTTTCATTGGTGTGCTGTATGTCAGCTCCGTTGAGAAATTGCAAATCCTATCTGAAGTCTTTTTTAATTCAAAATGAAACAACCAAGCCTCTCTTCCACCTGTGTTCTCATCTCTCATGTGCTCTTATAACATCAAAAGTCACGCCGTGTGGTTTGGGGATGAGTAGACCAGAGAAATAATGAACGACGGAACAATGATGATACCGCTATCTCTGAAATGTAGCTCCGTCGATTAGCTCAGCCGCATCCCTCTGGGGCCCGGTCACTGCATTAGAATGTGTTAGATAGAAAAGCCAGACCTGTAGACAGAAATGTGTCTTTTCTTTTCTATTTTTTTGGAGCAACTCAATTACTGTGCCCCTACCCCTGGGATTCCTCTGAATCTCACCAAAACTAAAAACCCATTTCTCTCTTTCTTTTTTTTTTATCTCTTTCAGACAAACCTCCTCACTTCACACCGGCCCAGCCTCCTGATGGTAAGTCCTCTATGGTTTCTCTCCGCTGTCCTTCACTGACCACTGGCGTTTAGTGGGGGGCCTGCAAATAATGACCTCAGACGGCCATTGGTGCCTTTGAAGCAGGCAGCTGCTGTCTGTGTGCAGCGGCAGATTTGGCTTCCATGCTTTTTTTTTGTTTCCACACTGTTGGTATGACAGGCACGTGGCCAGGTCTGCTCAGGGCTTTGATGTGAGAGGGATCTTTTGATGACTTGATTTGATCTGCTCCACACAGCTAGTTGGGCTGATGTTCAATACCTGTTAACTGCAGCAGGATTCACATCTTTCTGATGGGGTCTAATAGGATAATATCCCTCCATGTCCCTGAGTGATCTGCATTGCTTAGGACTGCTGGATGTTCCTAGACCACCTCACGTTGTTATCCACATGTACTGTACCTTGTCCCACGCAACACCTATAAATCGTCGCAACACAATGCATTGTTTCACCTGTTTTTTTTTTTGGTCCAGCAACATTAACCGTTAATTTAAAAAAGTAACGGTTTATTTCCAAAACGGTGGATCTCCGCAAGCTTTAATTGGAGGAAAACAGCTGGTTTTCAAGCTGCTATCATGAATATTTATCAGAGGCAGCACAGCGAGGCAGTGTTTGATAGACTTTGGTGTTGTACTTCCTTACCGCACAGACATGGAGCCGGGGATGGACTCCTACTAGCATCTAAAGGTGTTGTCTAATCCTGCTTGTGTGACAGCTACAAAGCCAGAGGTTTGGTGGGAGACAACACAAGGAGAGAAAATACTTGTAATGATCCCTGCCAGCCAGCTGATGCCAGAGGACATGCCAGATGACAAAAGGCCACAGTGGGGGCTTCTTACTCTGTTTCTGATAATTGCTCCATAGGCCGGCTTGTTTGAAACAGTGGTAAAAAAGTGTCAAATTAGAGGCGGGTTTATTATGATGGTATGGCGGAGTCGGGACAATAGGCTGTTTGCTGTCAATGTGAAATGGCTGTGCCATTTTGGCTCCAGCAAATAATTGTGCTTGATTGGAGAATTTCTCAACTTGGCCCTCACCTCTGCACCTGAGGAGCGAGTGGGGTGAGCTTTGTGTTACTTCCCCTTTTTGTGCCTCATCACAAAACGCAGTAGACTGAATTGCAGCTGGCACACATCACAGCCGCTCCACTATTTGTTTTTGTTTTAATGACAGATGAAATTGACTTGTCAAATCATTATTTCTCACGGAGAGGCCTCTCTATTTGTATTTTTCTGAAGCAAATGTTGCCATAAAAATTTGCCTCTCCACCAGGAAAATGAGAAACAGTTGCAGGCAGCGAGGCGGCCCATTTCTGTCCTCCATTGAATTTCCCTCTACAAAAGAAATAACGCCCTGCTTATCGATTGAGCCACTCATTTCCCATGTATTAAAGTTTTTGCTGTGCGAGGGGCACAGTTTGTTTCTGCACTAGTCAACCGTTTAAAAGCTGCTGCTAACCCTTAATTACATTTCCAATAGTTTTGTAGGCTTTCCATCAGCAGCCTATGCTGTTTTAATATGCCAAGCAAAACAAAAAGTAAAGCCTCCAATCAGCGGGGGTAAGCCTGCCCTGTGGGACACACTTTCTCTGGGTCATTCAACACTGGAGAGATTAGTGAGACAATTAGAGTTGGCCCAAATACGACAGTAGGCCACTTGTTGGAAATGTATAGTTTTAGTAGTGGTGGAGGGGCCATTTAGAAGATGTTGTAGACCAGCGGAGGGCTGATATAGCTCTGCCATTAGTCAAATCTGCTCCAAAGAGCGCAGAGCTCTTTCTACTGAACTTGTCCTCAGTGCCAAGGACGCCCGGCTCTCCAGTACTTAATTACAGGAAATCACAGACAAGATACCAAGGAGTCTGCATTTTTAAACAGCCTAGCTTGTCTCTGAACTGCCATTGATGAAACGTCCTTATTAGCACGAGGAGGATTCTGCAGAAACTAAAGGAATTTGTTCTGCAAATGAGACTGAGAGAATCTTGGGAGTTGGATGGAGGGAGGGAAAAAAAATGCAGGTTCGGCACAACATAAGCAGGGCTCTTAGATGATATTTATGGTGAGCGCCACCCGCAAATAGCTGACGAACCCTCCCCAATGAATGGCCTATAATCACCAGTCAAAAAAAGTGACAAAAGTCACAAAGCAGCCTTTAATTAGGCTATTTCTTTGAAATCTCAAAGCTGCAGTTGCTTGGCTCAGACTGCACTCATTATTGCCTGTCGTCTCCTGATAATAAGACAGTTGTTGTGTGTTTGGCCAAAGCAGAAAAAAAAAAAACTCAGAGAATTTGCAGCTTGAGGGATTAGTATTGGACTCTGGAAGAGGGGTCGACCATGAGAAATACTGAATGAACGAGGGTTGTGGCCCCCCACAGTTGTCAGTGTCCACATCCAGTGAAAACACTGTCTGTCCTCTCTCAAAGGACAAAGGAAGGAGGCAGTAGTCATATCCGATACAATCTCACTATGTACATTTCTGCCATTTACTGTATTTTCATAGAGATGTAACAGGGATTTGTTCTAAACCAGGAATAGATTTTATGGGATTTAAAAGAAATCTAGTTGTAACTGAACAAGGACAAATAAAAAAAAGAAAAGATTCACCTCTTGAGTTCTCTCTCAAGGTCTTTGGGCTGAGAAGAAAATAAGGTGTAGATGACTCCCTGAAGGCATCCTTCATTTCATCCTATTTCAACCTCTTGGGGAAGAAAAAACACAGTGGCCAGACAAGATTCAAAATAGGCCAGTGACGGAAAAGAATGGAAGTGTAATGGAAGAGCAGAGCCTCAGACAGTTCAGAGGTCTCCTGTGACTGTAGGCGTCTCTACAACAACCTGCCGGGCAGGAGCCCATTCACTGCGATTCCTTCGCTTTCGCATTTGTCACTGACAGCGTTTCCCCAGTGGATGCTCCTCACTGCCAGACAAAATAAACTCCTGGACTGAAATGTGATATGATCTAAGATGCTGGGACACCTGAAAAAAGTAGCTAGCGAGCTTACTTACACTTTGAGAGCACGAGCATGAGCACTTCATAAAGAACTGACATAACTCTTTGTTAGCTCTGGGAGAATACTGTTACTAAGCGCTCCAAACCCATTACCCCCTTAGATGGGTTGGGGGTGGGGGGACAAACACACACCCATACACATACACATACACATACAGGGCGCCCGTGTAATTTATTCTGCCGGAGCCTTTCCCTGTGTTCTTGACAGTAAGCCTGACTCTGAGAGAGGCAGAATTAATTATGACTCCTCGGCCTATCTTAATTAAATCTTTTCACATCATAGATTTCACACAACAGAGGCAAAATATCTACCTCATCTTTGGGCCGGGGCGGGGGTACAGCCTGAGAATGTCTCACATCAAGATATCAAAGGTACACTGTAAAGTTGCCTCTCCAGGATTACGATTTCACAGAAGAGTTGTCATGTCCGGCTTTTAACAGAGAGCAGCTTGTTATCCCGCTATTGTGGAGGCTGTTGGGGTGGGGTGGGGTGTGGGATGGGGAGGGGAGGGGGATGCGGAGCAGATCAGGCTCCAGGCAGCCTTGACTTTATCAACGCAAAGTTTGTTGCCCTTTTTAAAGTACACAGAGCTTTCAAAACTGCACAGCTGAACTCTGCATCCTAACCTTGGTGCTGTGATAGCGTGTCTCATCCCACGTCTGTGGACTCAGCAGATGCTTTTATGAAGGAGTCGGTAAGTAGGATTTTTCTTTTTTTTTCTTCTTTTTTTTCATAAATGAAGGTCAAAGGCAAAGGCGAAGGAATTAGCAAAGTCCCATCAACCCCCCACATCTCACCATCCGTCTTTGACAGCGTTTCCCACTCGCCTCACCTCACCTCAGCTCACCCGCTATCGATCTGCCGGGGTGGGTCGGAAGCAGCCGTCCAAAGAGAGACAAAAGCAAAAATATTAACCAGAACAGAGAGCGAGCCAGAGCTGCAAAGTGCACCTCTATTTGCTTTTGATTCCCTGTGACACAAGAGTAATTGTTTACACAAGTTAGTGATGCGGGTTTGCTTTGAGACGTCCCTCAGCTGCCGGAGAGACCCCACGCTGACTGTTGATGCGGGTTATTCCAGGACCCTGCCGGGATCAGCAGCTCTTTTGATGTGGACGCTGAGATATCTGTGGCTGTGATCAGGAAGCCGTGGGCCAGAAACCCTGATAGCCACGTCCGATATCATGGCATTAATCCCGTCTGTTTTTACAGACAGAGGCCGTGCGGAGGTGTGATTGCCATCCACATCTCATGGCTTCAATCAGCTTTTTGTCCACCTGTTTCAGATAAATGTTAAAAAGCCAGAATGCAAATCGATACATTTTCCAGCATGTGGTTTTTTTAAAGCACAGCCTTTGACTCCTATTTGAATCATGAATACACAATTGTACCTCCACGGTGATGAAAGCTTCCACTGATGGCAGCGTCAGGATTAGTAACTTTTTTTCTATTTTGCCTCGTTAGCAGCGCAGTAAAAACGATCCAAACTTTGAACGACTGATTTCTCTCTCTCCCTCACGGCAGAGCAAGAGATTAAAACAATGAAATAGAGCAAATTTTCAATATGCTGACTCTCTGAAAGGAAATGGAAGGAATGAGTGTATCAGGATAAACAACCACCCCCCCTCCCATCAGTACGAATCCATGGGAGCTAATTAATAGTTTCTAGCTGCTTATCGAAGCCCTTATCGCTCAGCACGACGGTGCAGAGGGATGGTTGAAAGCACAGCCCTTCTCAGCTCTTTGTCATATATTGGATGTAATTAGCATGCAGATTGGCCTAATGTCGCTTTAAATGGGCTCTCTATGTTCTTCGCATGTTGATGGCGACGTCAGCCGCTCAGCACCGGGGGAAATAGGCTGTGTGGCTTCATTCCTTCTCATTAACACAGCAGCAAGTTATTTCAAAATATAGGGACTCGTCCTCATCCACTTTAAGCCGTGATGGGCAGGCACTAATTTAATTGTTGGGTGGCGATGTCAGAAAATAACCACACTGGGAAGTGTAACCAGTGCGTCAAATTTCATTGTCAGGTTATTAATTAGAGGGAAATAAGTGGCTTGCCGTGTCAATGTGTTGCCGAACAATATTGCGCCGTGATATCCTGCTATTAGTCGAGTCCTGCATCGCAGTCGGTGTTTTCCTTATTAAGAAGGAGTTGAAGTTAATGGAGCATTTTGCTCGGAGCCGACAGCATCCACGGCGCTGCACAGAGTCTGTACGTGTCTCAGTTTTCTGCAGGGAAGCAGAAGGTTTCTGAGAGAGTCAGGCATCTGCAGTTCAGTGCTCTCTTGGCCCCTCTCGTTCTGTCAGACACACACACACACACGAACACATGCACACACACTGTCTCTTGAACATTTCACCCCTTGCTTCTTGTTTTTCTTCACTCAGCCAGAAACATTGTTTACAGATTGCACTTGAACCTCACGATGAGTGCATGAACACACATACACATGTTACAGAGCCCCTAACATCCAATTTTACAGTTTGTATCAACTTTTTTCTGTGTCCCAGTTGAGAATGTGTGATGAATTTGTTGCGGTGTGTGCGTCTGTGTGTGTGTGTGTGTGTGTTCCTTGGGGGCTCACATAGGGCAGGAAACCATCAATTCTGTACTCCCACCTTTAACCTGACCCCGGCACACACACACACAAATTCTCAAATTTCAAGTGATGATATTGATTGTTTTCCACGCCAGTGCATTTATTGGTGGTTGTCATGACAACCTGATGTGGAAACCGGTTGTGGACCAATCCGGCGAAGTCACAGCAGAGCCTCGTGCCTCCATCCTGGTGAACATTTTATTCCTAATTCACTGCTTGTTGTGTGACTCCATCTGCAGCGCGCACAGAAAAACACCAGCCCTCGTTAACAAGCACACACTCACACACACACACACACACACACACAGTGGGTTGCTCTTCTGGACCTGACGTCAACCAGAATGTGTGTGCGTGTGTGTGTTGAATATATGTGAGACGCTCCACTGGACACAATTACAACACACTGACACATGGTGCAGCAGCATGTCAGCGACACCATTTACACCCTGCTAGTTTTAAACTTTCTTTTTTTTTTTTTTCCCCAGTCGCAATCACACGCACACACACACACACCCACCAGCCAGAAAGAGGGGGATTTCATCACGTTGTGCTGTGGGTTGTGTGTACGTGTCTGGGTAGCATGCTGATCGCTGCCCTGTCACCGAGCTTTAATAAGATTTATGCTCGCAGAGAGCGAGGCAGAGGGCAGCAGCTATTGAGACAAAGAGAGAAACAAAGAGAAAAAGACTGTAAATCAGTATGATTTCAATGTCTCCGCTCAGCCCCTCTCCCTCTGTGTAAAGAAACTCACGGAAATGCAGATAATATACTGTATATATTACATATCGTAGCCTGGGGAGTGAAGGGAGACAATATATTATATGCTTCAGCGTGACACAGTGCGAGTCAGGGACATTGTGGAGGGTAAAGTTTATCTACTTGTCAAAGTCTAAAATACTATTTATGCATGTTCCTACAGGGCATTTCTGCAGTTTGTACTCTGCAGCCTGTGTCTGTAAGTTGTAGAATTGCTGATTTAGCCCTGCAGTGGTCAGTGAGTTCATCTGTGACAGGAAAACTTACTGACTTCTGACCATGACAGACAAAAAAAAAAAAAAAAAGCCTTTCTCAGATATGCACTTCACCTCGGAAATGCTATTTCACATAACCTGCCTCCTCTCTGAATTACACACACAAGTCATTTTTCCATAACAGTTCTTCACTATCTATTCACGACCTTTTAATGATCTGCATGCTGAATATAAAGCCGCACTTAAATGACATGACAGGTTACGTCTATGGAAATGAATGAATACATACATCTAGTGTAAGCAAGCAATGCAATAAATGTCGCATTTAATGATAATGTCTTGTGCGTAAAGAAAAACAAGCCACTAGAACTAAACGGTATGAACGATGCAACGATAAGTGGTAGATGATCCATCCATCCTCTTATCAGCTCAGAGCTCTCCTCACTATTACAATACATTGCACCAACATAAACAAGACAAATAAGTTGAGTCGGCTTGTCAGTTAAATCACCTCAGTTCTTCAGCTGTAACAATGTTCACCTCTGTGAACCGTACAGGCTGTAAAAGCCACTAGTCATGCCTCATAAATTCTGAAATTAGGAAATGTATACGGGATAATGTACAGCTCTGGGTGTAAACAGTCACTGCACACATGCGTTTCCACATGCGTGCACAGTGTCCATGCCTGTATAGGTACAATAAGGACACTGAGTCATAAATTTTGGGTGACCTGAGCTGATGAGAAAATTTATGTCACACAGACCCTTGTGAATACACTGATACGGAAAATATAATTTGGGCTTAAGTAGTCAGCATTCAGGCCATGGAGATAACCAGCCATTCAATTTAAAAAAAATAAAATTCAGCACAGAGGCGCAGAACTTCCTTCCTCCCCGTCTGCTTCTCTGTCTCTCTGCCTGTCTGTCTCTCTGTCTGTAAACAGCTACATGATGAATTTTGTGCACTGGGGCTGAAATGAGCCGGCTTTGTGTGCGTACAGTGGTTTTGTTCACTCCCCCTGCATTTAATTCATCATTATATTGCATCACCCACAGTTTTTTTTTTCTTCTTTTGCCGTACACCTCAGTGAATGTGTGTGTGCACGGGAACACATAAAGAGTGTGCTTAGTATTCCAACAACCTCGCGTGTCTGCCCGCTCGCTGATTTCCATAATGAGAGAGAGAGAGGGATAGAGAAATGGAAGTGGAATAAAGAACAAGGGATAGTACGACCAATTTAGCTGTTGTGTTTCTTTTCTTTTCTTTTTTTTTTTTACCCCAAGTGGGAAGTTAAGGTGTTGGTGTAAGGTATTGGCTGCACAAAGCAGATGAACATATTGGTACTCCATGAATTTCAAATACATATTTCAGAATATCTTTTGGAAATAGCTAAATGCGGATGAATCAATTTTGTTTCATCAGAATATTTGAATAAAAAGGCCCCTGAACGAAAACTTGCATAGTGAAATTTTACAAACGGCACAGTTATCAACATCCTTCATGGATATTTGACTGCAGCAGCTCTCTTGGAGCAGCTTCTTGCACCTTCTTGCTCCTGCCACTCCTTCACCGCTGGGTGTTCACGCACTTTTAACTTTGCTGAATGCCCTTTTTTTCTTTCTTTTTTTGTTTTGCAGATGGTAGATTTCAGTTCTCTCCCAAAAGTTTTGAATGGGATTCAGGCCAGGACTCATTGCTGACCATTTTAAAACACTCCATCTTTCCCTTTTCAACCATTCTTTCATGCTGCTGGATGTGAGTTCTGGGGTCGTTGTCCTGCTGAAACACCCGAGACCTTTCGCCTCGGGCCCAGTTTCCTGACACTGGGTAACGCATTTCGCTCTGAACTACCTTGGTAATCTTCTGATTTCATCATCCCTTTGATACATTGAATACCTGCAGTAGCAGAGGCAACAAAGCAGCCCCGCAGCATGATAGAGCCTCCGCCATGTTTCACTGTAGGTAGGATGTTCTTTTCCTTTCATCGCCGATACACAAACTGATGCGTTGCATTCCCAGAGAGCTCTGCTTTGGTTTCATCTCTCCACAGAACATAATCCCAGGAAGACAGCGGTTTATCTATCAAAACTTTTTGTGAATGCTTCTCTGGTCTTTCCGCCAGTCGCGAAGTCCCTCTTGGACTTCACCTACAGTACAGAGTCTGACGTGGTTCAATGTGTAAGGTGCAGACCGACACCAGCACCACACGCTGCTGCAGGTCGACCTGAAGCCTTTCACTGTAGATGTCACGTGCGCTGGTTTCTGCACAACCGTGACAGACTCATTGAGTTTCCTCTTAGCGCTGCTTCCCAAAACATCCTCACAGATTTAGAAGTGTGAAACCTCTTGTTAACATCTGTTGAAACAGGGTTTTCTGTATCTGTGGTGGTTGCCCCCTAGCCTTTGGGATTATGTTTTCTAATAATGGCGTTCCTGATGCTCTCAGACAGGCAGGCAATAGGAAAAAGAAGAGAAACTGAAAACAACCGCCTCCTTTTCATCTAATAAAACCAAGATTTAGTGGTTAGTTCAGGTCATGTGAACACTGAAAATGAACCACAGGCGGGTTTTTTAATGTATAATGTTATTTAGCCATTTATGCATTTATTAGACAGGACGTTATGGGTTGACATGAAATGGGATGAGATAAGGATTACATGCAGCACAGACTGTAGCCCTTTTGTTTTCTTATTTAACTTTTTAAATCCATGCCAACAGTTGTGTAGCACTCTTTTTATTTCTATTTTTTTCAAAATAGGTAGGGGATAAATTCTGTCCTTTAAAAACCAGCACTGTCTGTCTACTCAGTGATTTGGATATTTGAACAGGCTAATTGTGTGTGTCAATAGTTAAATTATCCACATTCAGGCAATGTGCTGAGCACAAAAACAGAAAATCTTGCGAAAAATGTCAAAAGGTTTCCCATAATAATCCAACAGGTAGGCCGCCGTGTGTCTGCGTGTTCTCAGCAGAGCTTGTTTTTTTCCATGGGAGTCTCATGCACCGCAGTACACTCTGTAACTCCGTAATTAGGGGTTGGTGTCACTGAAGGCAAACGCTGTGTGGGACTGGTGTGTGTGTGTACTGTAGGTGTGTGTGGCTGAAACTGCTGCATTTACAGGAAGTAGATGTTTGGTCAAGGTTTTTAAGGTCGGGGCCAATGTTTACACACAAAAACAATCTTCAATTCAATCGATTTAAAAATATGGGTTCTGTGCTGTTAGTACAATTGGATTTTTCTAAGAGTTAGGTGAGTAAGGGAGTTGTTATGAAATGATGCTGTAGATTGTATTATCGGAAGCGTAGTTCTTTTGTCCCATTGAATTGTGAATCCATTTCTTGTTAGCCCTCAACTTTCAGCTGGCGCAGCAATAAATAGGATCACTTTAAAGAAGAAAATGTCTTCTTATACGACACTCAGTGACATTTCTTTCTTTTCTAGGACACATCTGTTGTCCTCTAGTGTTTAGAACGCACTCCAGTGAATGTGTTTCCAGCTCAGAGTGAGGTGTTTTATGTATGTGTCTTATTTGAAATGTGGGTTGTGTATCAAATACTTGCAACGCATTGAAATTCATTGAGTCTTATCCCTGCACACCTGCACTCAGCACATGCTGCACACATGTGGCATTTCATTGAGAGTGAGCTCATGTCTCTCGCTGTCTTTCTCTTGCGCGCGCACATGCACACAAACACACACACCGTGTAGGAAACAAGGCATCCAGTGTGAGTCCCTCCACATGTGATGTCTATTAGCTGTGACATTTCCCACTGGTGTCAGGCAGCTCTTATCTCCCACAGCTGTCTCCTGTCACTACACTGCAAAACTTCATTGTGCAATAACAAGTCAGCTGTTATTGAGAACATCTCCTCAACGGGTTGACACATTTTGTCCTTAATTTTCTGTCTCTTTTTGTTAAATTGTTGCTAATGTTTCCTGAATGAAATGACGGATCACTCCGCCTCCACTTCATCAAGACGTTTCAGCTTGATTCAAGGACATGATTGTGAGTGGCGGTACTTGAGAATCTTGCTTTTAGATGTCTGATAGGTGGAATCAGCTGTTTAATCATCTGTAATGTTGACGAAATTAACATTTTACAGACTCTACACTTGAACTTTTTTTTTTCATTAGTGCGCATTCCTCCTCGTAATCCCTCCGCTCTCTGTATCCTAACCCTTTATTATACTTCCTCTAAAAGAAACACACACAGACTAAACTACAATCTTCACCCGCATCACAGCCCGACAGCTGCTGCGGGAGAACAAACTTGCTGGAGCTGTGGTTCAGGAGTTCACGGGTGATCTGAAAGTGCGTGGGTGGAAGGAAGACTCGGTTTAGGTGGACAGTGATATGTAAAACTTTTGTTTCCAACCTGGGCAGCACAGGGCCATAAGGCAAGAGGAGGAAATAAAGTTTGTCTGGTTGTTGCTGTGGAATTTTTAATTTCTGAACTTTTCCAATGATATTTTCTTTCTAGCCCCTTTGCCTTTTGAAAAAGGTAATCATTTTACCTTTTGCAGTGAGAGGTTGCAAAGTCAACATGGTTTTGTATCTGGGCTTTAGAAGCAAAAAAGAAAACATACAAACCAGAAAAAGCTGCTCATGTAAAATATTGAGCATAAGAAGCAGGAAGAGAAAAAGCAGGTGGAAGCAAAAGGGGAGGGAAAGAACAACAGGGAGACAAAGAGTAAGAAGAAATGGAAGGAAATGAGTAAAGGAAATAGAGGTGGGGAGGAAGGTGTGAGGAGGGAGGGCAGGGAGGGAGGGAGGGAGCTGGAGGGAAAGAAAGAGACGACCCCAAACAGAACTTGCAACATTTCATTACCAGAGCTTCATCAGGCAAACAAATTGTTCACAAAAAAGGAAGTGGCTACAGTTACACACATGTAACCTACTGTCATCATGATGTCAGAGTTTCAATCACCTCAATGACGTCATGACGGCAAAAGTGTGTTAGACATTTTTCCCTCCGATGTACCTGTCTGTTGAAAATAGATGTGCAAAGTGTTGTTTTTTTTCAAGATATGTTCAGATATTGGCCTCAGCTGATTTGTCTTCAAATTATCTCCTCCCTCCTCTCCTCTCTCCCTCAGAAATCCCTTTCACTTTGCCCCAGTGCTGAGGGATTGTTAGCCCGGGGGAAGGACTTATCACCGCGTGGGTGTGTGAGCAACTGTGTGTGTGTTCATCAGTAGCAGATAGAGAAATTTAATTAAAACAGGTTGGTCCAATCGCTGCCTCTCCGGTGTACTGCTCACAGCACAATATAGAGTGGTCCCACAATGCATTGCTCCATCAGTGCCACAGCTTTTTTTTTATTTTTTAAATACGTGATCAAAAATCAGTTCAATTGGGTCAATAAATCACCGCGGGGCTCGAAAATCAACGTCGCCCACGTGAACGGCCATCGGTGTGTTTCCTCAGCCTGGCGGGTCGGACACGGCGTGTGGTCAATGTGTTCACGCCCCTCCCCGGAGGCCGGAGTTTAATTCAGAGACTCATAGCCATGTGACACATATCAGTCCCCCCCCGAGAGGCAATACGTTTCCTCTTCTTCAAAATGAGACTTTTATGTGCGAGCGGCAGCACGGAAGGAGAAAAAGGAGAAGAAGAAAAAAAAAAGAATGTGCAATTACCTCAGCGCCATGCTGGGTTCATCTGATGCCATGCTACGATTCAATCATTTTCCCCACCCCCCTGACTAGTTCCATTATTGCTGAGAGGAACAGGGATTGGTTTGGGTGATGATGTGAAGCTCCCTATTTTTGTCTTTCAATCAGATAACGGAGTTTTTCAGTATTTCTGGACTCCTCGTCTATCCTGTCTGGAGTGGCTCTGAACTGGAGCTGCTAGAGGTTGCAGCCAGGTTCACTGCTCCTGTAAGACAGACGCACAGGTCAGGAGCTGCTACAGGGAGGCAGGGGCAGATGGCAGCCAACACACACACCTCACACACACACACGCACGCACATGCACACACACGTATGCACACACGCATTTCTGCTCCTGGGGCAGTGTTAGATTGGTCACAGTAGTCCTCCTGCAAGAGATGAGATATGGTGTCGGAGATAGAAAGTGGCTATAGCTTCAGGGACCGAGCACATGGACACACATACACACACATACATGCCACATGCTTAACACACATGAACAACACACGGTCATTATTATGCGCCAGCACACCCTCTAGCCAAAGCAGGTAAACAAACAGGGATGGGTGTTTGTCAAGGGATGCGCCATAAAGCCAACGTTAAGTAGGAGATGATATCTTGTCTTTTTTCCTGCTGCTCGCTGATCAAATAAATGTTTTTATGCAAACTTCGACCAGTTCCAAAGTGGGCTTTTTGCTGTATAGCGCATATGGAGTAAACACTGATACACGGTGAATGATGTTCTTCCAGGCCTGTTCAGTGAGAGGTCTGAGGATCTGTGGGTGGATCCTCACTCACTCTCCATGAAGTTAAATTTTGCACACAGCCATACATATTTAACTTTCTCAGATGTCGCTTTGGGAAAGTTTTTAATTTTTTAAAAGTCACATTCCACATCATTTTCATATAAATTCATCTGTGCTTTGCTGCTGCCGTCTGAAGTCCATTGATGTAACTCGGTGAATTATTCAGTCCGTGTCCGATCATCAGAGGTTTTCAACATATGTTCTAAACACTTGGGGAAACGTCCCCTGTTGTGGTAGAAAGCGATGTGTCTTACATGTAGCTTATCTGGAACAAAGAGAGCAACTGGGTATTTCATACTCAACTCCGACATGAGGCTCCAGCATCAGCAGCGTTTTCTGGTAGAAGAGAATAAAGCCGGAGAAAAATTCAACAACAGAACATAAAGGGAAAAGACCTGTCAGTGCCGCCTACATGAGACATGAAGGTGATGTCTTTTAATTGCAATGTAAAAGCAAATGAAATGTTAATAGTGAATTAACATAACACACTGTATGCAACTCTCAATTTTCAATATTTAAAACTTAATTTTCAGAAAATACAATGTATTTACAGCCAGAAGTTTTGTAGCCTACAATAACAACCCAGTGTGTTTGCATTCTGTGATTGCTGCCCTATGAAATGTTGTTTCTAGCACTGATTTACACAAGGATTCACAGGCGAGTTTGCTATTACTATGCTATTACAACACTACTGATCTCTTTTAGTTGTATCCATTAAAACAATGTGACGCAGTTGATTGTAGCCACATTTTCTGCCTCTGTAGCATCTGTGTCCCGTCATGTGTTGGATAGATCACTAGAAAATGAGTTAGCAGCCAGTAACCAGACCTTTTTTTTCATTTTAGTCTCTATGGGACACTGAGCAGGCTGTCTACAGTGAGCTAGTTCAGTTACTTCCAAACTATGATGTCAGGGACTAACTTTAAGAAGCACTCGTAAAACAGAGAGTTTCAGAATTTCTACTGGTCATGTTTTATTTTGAAAACCACAGTGGATGAGCAAAAAGTGGAGACCTCTGGAAACAGCAACTCAGACACCCACAGCCGCTCCCTGCTTGGGTCTTATCAGCCTCGACTACCAGTGGTGGAAGGAACATAACAAGTTACTGACCTTGTTATTTTTGCTAGCTGCTGCTGTTGTTGTGTTGTTGCAGTTGCTGCTGAAGTCGCTGCTGTTTCAGATGTGATTGTGGACAGAGACAGTTTTGTTATGGAGGTGGAAAGCCTGATGGGATGGTTTTTGTTTCAAATGCACTAATTTGACCCACTGTTAAAATGAAAATACTGATTGGTTTAGTCCGTTTCTCTAAACTTGGCAGGAAATGAAACAACCGGAGGAACTTGGGCAGAGTAGTTTGGGCATTACTTAAACTTAATTGGTATGAAGGTTTGCAGAAAGCCCAACTTACATAAATCCTGTCTTCTTAATGATCTCGACCGTTTCTATCACTGAACACATTATGCTAATGGACGGAGTCAAGGCCTGCTCTGTCAAAGAGCCGCTGCTGCTTTTAGAGGGAGTGTTCAGGTTCATCAAGTTTTAATGAGCTGGGAGAGAAATCAGCAGAGACACTGCACACTTGACTTTATCCCAGCACACTCCTCTGAACCATGTGCAGAACACAGGTACAGCAGAGCTGTCAGCGGTTTGAATTTTTAGCAGCCCCTCTGTTCTTATTTCGGAAGCAGGCTTTCAATCTAGATTAAACATAGCTAATATTGCACATAATGAAAAACAGGATTAGGCCTATCACGTTAATGCTTTTTGCCTCCTTAAAGAAGAGGGAGAGACTTAGTTGTGCAGATGGGAGATAAAAGCTCAACCAAGGTTTGTACTGCAACCTCTACAGTCTTCTTCTATCTTTTGTTTTTTTGTTGTTTTTTTTTCCGACTGTTTCTTTCTCTGGGGAAAATGGAGCTGCACTGAGAAAAGTAAAAGATATATGCTTGCAAATGCATTCACACATCCTCGCCTAAATATTTTAAATGTTTTTGTTTGTACATGGAAGCCATGTTACATTTTAGTCCATTTTTTGTGTGGAAAAGTGCAACACAAGTGAAGTTATTACTCTTTTATTGGTGGAGGCTGCTTAGATGAGCCAGACCTGATCACATGCATCAAAGCATTCTAACATCTCACAGGAATTTTGGTGCGAGAAGACGGTGAAGATGAGAGCCGAGCAAATACAGAACATCAACAATAAAAGTGATTAACAGGTGAAAATATCATGATAAATCCAGCTTACTGCTGCTCTGATTGACGGGCTTAGGTTCATAGATTGTTATCACATCGTTTTGGACAGAATGCGAACATGATCAGATTCAGATCAAATTCCTGTTTGTATCGGTTAAAAGCTGATAAGCTGTTTAATGCCAGATCAAATCAGGACTTAGCTCAAAGCTTTTTTTTCTTACTCGACAAGATTTAAACTTCATTAGAAATCACGCTGTGGGTGCAGATGGTACAACTTTTAAATGGAGTTCGATACTTCTTTGTCTTTTTCTTTCTTCAGTTATTTGAACAAAACCTCAAGGTTTTTTTCATCTTACTTTTTTTTTCTATGATACAAATTCATAATCAGATTTCATCTGTAATTGGTCAGTTAGTGACACAACCAGTACCACACTTCACGACAAGTGAGTCACTGCCTTCACATCTGAACACACTCAGACAAACAGCTGAGAGCTTCAGGAGGAAGACAGCAGGTGGACCTTGGGGTCTCCAGGTTCAGAATGAACTTTCTTGCCCTTGCTGGTGCAGTTTCAATAACCTTGTTTTCCTCAGCTGCTCGGTGGAGCCTCCTTGTCTTGAAGGTGATGTCACACCTATGTAACCTGTGCGAGCTGACTCTGCTGTTGATGTATGCTGATGAAAGAAGTTTCATACAAATCTGAGTAGAGTTCTTCTGCAATGTGTCGAGACTTCTTGAACATTGCAGATAGGGGCAACATATGCAACACACATTATGACACCAAGATGCTTCATTTTGCTCACAGTGTTGAAATGTTCCTCCTGCAGGAAATTTCTCTTTGACACCAGCGAAGCAATTGCATTCTAATTAAGAGCAAAACGACATAGGAGTTGATGTCTGTCAGAGCGACTGTGTTTCACACCTCTGTGAATGCGGCAGCTTAATGCTCCGCCGCCGCGTAGCAAGGACCTTTATCCAGCTTTACTTACTGTGAATGCAAACATGCGCAGGCAGAGGTGGGAAGTGAAGCCATAACTCAGGCTGCGACGTCTCACTGTGCTGTGCACTCGGTCGCCCCGATTCTTAAAGAGATATATTACACTCTTTAAAGTACATACAGCATGAACTGCAGCGGGATGGTTACGATCAGAGGCAGCGTCAGTGAGCAGAATCGAAAGTGAGGATCACGATTCCCCTGCACCCCCTGCGTCGAGGAACATACACAGCGCGCAGACCGAGCCCCACGCGCCATCTGCATTCACAGTTTGAGGTTGTGCCATGTGGTCGAATGTGCAGAGACTCACAAGATTCAGTGGGAAAAGGGAGAAAAAAGCCAAACATTTCATAGCGTATTCTTCACAGAGATGCAACTTTAAACCTTTAGGGGGAGACGAGGCACTAATTGGGACTTTTTGTAATGTAATTACACCTCCACTTATTGTAATGAAAAAATAATTCTCTTGGTCCTATTAACCATGTCGGTATTGTTACAATTATAAGTAATTGGGTGAAGACGCAAGAAGCTTAACTCCACTGCGGACATTAAACCCCGTCTAAACATAAATAAGCATATTGCACATGCATAAATTATACTCGCTCTCATTCTTCCTCTCCTAGTCCTCTCCCTGTGGCACCTATACAGAACCCCACAGGGTGAAATGGCAGTGCACAGTCTAGTGTTGAGTTGCGCCTGTGAGGAAACCAAAGCCTTCTGTACTAGTATAGAGACAACATTTGTCAGTAGAAATGTGTGTCCTCTCAAGTGTCCTCACAGGCCTCTCACCAATTTCCTACTTAGTTTCATTTTGTTCTTGAGGATTGGTTCAATATCTTCCTTGTTTCTGTCACTTTTGGTTCAAGCAATGACAAAAAAAGTGAGAGGGGGGGCTTGTAGTGAGTGAGAGGTCCCAAATTTGTACTTTAAGTTGTTTTGTAGCTTTTAAACCTCTGGATAGTCATACAGTACTCAAGGATAGTCAAGGATCATTGCAGGTTTGCTCTCTGTATTGCATAAGCTAATATAGACTCTTATTGGCTTGGTGTGTGTTTGTGTGTTGGTGGGGGGGCCATATGCTGCTGCCTGACGGCCCAGTGAGGGACCACTCCTGAGCAGGAAGCACTGTTTTTATTAATACCCCAGGTGTGACATCACAAGACTTTCTCTGGCCTTCATTTATTATCTCTTTCACCTCCACCGAGTCAAGGATTAATGTGTGTGTAATGTGTGCCACTGTGTGTGTGTGTGTGTGTCTCAGGTGCGCGTTCGTCTTCCTGTCTTTGTGTGCAACCCCTCGCAGAGTCCATCCTTGACTCTGGATCTGGTGCTCGAGGGGGAAAAATGGAGTGCGAATAAGGCAATGTTGATCAGACTATTTTTAGACAGAGTGCTGGGAAATGTATCAATTATTGAAGCCTGTGTGTGGTGTGTAAGAGTGAGTGAGTGTGAGTGTGCAGGCGGGAGGAGTTCTGAGTGAAGAGAGAATAGGTGTTAAGATTAATAATGAAGGACTGGAGTGTCAAAGAAAGAAATAAAGCGAAAAGAGGAAAAAATGATGTGAGTGGATGGATACAGGTGGATTGTGTGTATGTGTGGGTGAGAAACGTGGGGGTTGGTATTGCCTGTCTTTTTTTTTTCTTTTTTTTTCTTTTTTACCTGGGGTGATAATAACTCAGTCCAACAAATTTTCTGACACACCCTGACACTTGACTGGCTCTCTCGTAGATGAAGATTTTGAGGCTGCTTGGTTTCAGATCAGTCATCATCTCCATATTTCAAGTCGGAGTGATGAAGCGATTTCATTTGCCTTTGTCTTCTATTCATCTCTCCAATGATGTGATAAAATATCTGTTCGGTTCACAAGAGCTTTTAAATTTTTCACAATGTTTTGCTGCAGACTTGCGTTAGATGCAGCTATGAAATGCCACTGCTGTTCAGACTGTCTGCACTCAGAGATGTGCAGTCAGAAAGTCTGGAAATGATGCAGAGATAGACTCACACAGGGGCTGACGGATTCTTTGTATTAATTTATAAGTGAATGGAGATGGATGTGGATTACACTCTTATTCAAAGAGCCAGGCTCCCTCGTGCTTGAGAGAGTGTTTGTGTGGTTTGTGATTTACAACCCGGGCTCTGATTGGCCGGATATTATCCCTCACACTGCAGCTACACAAGAGTGATGTGTGTATTAAAAAAAAGAGTAGTGGACTGGCCCTTTAAGGCCACAAATTGCAACTACTTCTGCAGTAATTCATCATGAGAATGTGGCAGCAGTGCTATTTAAATATTCCTATTGATTTCTCTTTTTATGTTAAATTCACTCTCAGGGAGTCAGTTAAAATTAGACTTTAACACTAATCATATCCACTACATGGTGGTTTGCCAAAGCCCCAAAAGCCCCCCAAAATCTCTTAACATGAGCATAACATTTCTTTGTCATTTACTTTTCAATTTTGGTTATTTTTATGAGCAGATTCCTTTGATAATAGTCAGATTTACCAGCTGTTGTTCCACTGTGACAAGTGAGAATAAAACAAGAAAAAATAAATTGTAGAATTCAGAAATTGCTCATGTCTTGTCAGTGATTCGGTTAGGTTTCATACTATGATGTAATTTCCTGTGTATTTTTGTGATTGCAGACACAGGTCTCAGCCCTGCCCTGCCACTGATTGGTCTCATTTTAGTAAAGGAGTGGATTGCTGGAGGATGTGTACCCGAGCGCCTCGGCAGTTATTAAATACTATTCAGTGCAGGGCAGATGGATATTAAAAAATATATCAGAGTGACAAAACTGTGTGAGATGTGTCCGCTCTTCCCTTCACTGAGATGTTTTCTATACACACTGACTGATTAGGTCGGATTGAAATGTAATGGACAGGGCAGTGGTAATAATGACTTTTTTTATTAAAGCCATCTGTGTTGTATCCACGCAAATGTTTCTGCAAGCGATACATCAGTGCACACTATCTACACTAATCAAGGCTTTTTATTTAAACGTTCGCTTCATGCGCACACACACGCACACACTAAAAGCAGGGGTCAAAGGTCAGAGGCCTACCCGGTGTCACCTCACATTATTTTCAGCCCAATTTCCAGGATGTAAATGGGCTCATGTGGAGCTGAATACTTATGGGTAAGGCTGAAGCATGAATATGGAAGAGTCCTTACCACCAAATACACACACGCTTAGACACACTCTAACGCACACACACACACACACACCAGTGTCTGTCTAATCACAAACCCCCACCCAAACCAGCTGGAGATCATCTGCAGGGAGGTGATGGACATTGAACAACCTGACCCCTCCCAGCCTCATGCACTATTCATGACGACCTTTCTACAAGCCTTTTTCTCCACCCTCAACACACTCACACACATATACACCCACATACACACAACTTTAGCCATCATTGGACTGGCCCAACCGGTGGCCCATGGGCAGCTCAGGCAGGTGCATGCACTGCCACTGCTGTTAACGTTTTAGTCCAGGCACCAGTGAGCATGTGCACACATCAGCACAGCAGCAGGGTCACACAATACTGCCAAGAAGCCAAACAGTGAAAACACTCCTGTGTGATTTCAATGAAAGCTTGACAGCAAAGAGAAAGAGACATCAGTGCAGTCGGATGGATGGATGGATGGTTGGATGCTGAAATGCCCTTGACCTTGCTTGCCTGCTGATGTACACAACACATGGACACAGAAAAGCAAAAGGATGTACGTCTGAGTGTCTGTAGAGATGCAGCAAAGGACATTGTGAAGGCTGTGATGCATTTTTACCTGAACAGTCCAATGACAAGCGCTACTAGTAGATCTAGACCTCTGTGTTGCAGACACTCCAGGTTGCTGTTCTTTCACTCTGCATTGTTCACCTACATACTGCTCTAACCTTTGCAGGGCACTGCAGATTTATATTGATCACACAAGGGATGACTGTGCTGTGAATAAGATAGCTTTGCTTAGCAAAAGCACAAAGCAGAACTTCTTTTAGAGAGTCATTTAAAGCCTTGAAGTGAAATATTTTCTCGTTTGAGGCCTCAAAGCTTTAATTTATTAGGTGTATATACAGTACAGTAGCACCTGCTGAAAAATATATTCTGGCTAATTTGTTATACCTTTTTTTGGCTTGTTGTTTTGGTTTACAGTTTAAATGCTCTTTGATAATAGTGACTTTATTCTTATAGCACCTTTGAAACTTGGTGAGAGCCTGGAAGAAGCGTCATTGTGGACATGGTGTAAGAAGACTCATCATCACTCTCATTCACCTTTTTATTCTTTATTATTCTGTCATACAGTAGGGTCCCCGTCAATTACAGCAGGGCTGCAGCTATTCTCCCTTGGGTCCACCAACATTTCAAAAATAACCCTGTATAAAATATAACACTATAAAAACCAGTCAGTAGAGGCTCCCATAAATGAAAGAAGCTGTCCATTTCAATTGTCCTGTCTGGACTTTGCCTACAGTAACTTGTTTTACACAACTTATTCACTTCATACAAAAGAAATCCATCTATCCAGCAGCCCTTTTATCAGACATTATCGTCACTCAACTCCCAGCAGCGAAGTAGCTAATTGACAAACCAGCTAGCTGCACTAGCTAACCCAGATAAACCACATTATCTGCCTGAACAGTAGTAAAACAAATGGTTAATGCAGCGTTAACAAATGAAACCACTCTCCATTAAACCCAGATTTAGTCTTTATAAACCCTGATAGGCTTCTGCTCAGGACATTTAATGTACTCATAAATAACTTTGTTATTACTCTCTTTTTTTTAATCACACACACCATGAGTATATTTTAACCCCTGAGAGTATTTAAGCATGAGAAACATTAACATGAATCTGTTTTGGCGCTTGTTACTGTATTAGACATTATTATTTATATTTAGCTTAAGCACTATTCTATGGGGATTTTTTTTCTGAACTGATGGGGATATTATTACAATAGGAATTGTCAGTGGACGTGAAAAGAATGAAACACTGTGGTTTTTGGTCTTGCTGTAATGCACTTAACAATTTCATCACTTTGTGTTAATTATTCAGTAAAACTAAGTATCTGTTGTCGCCTTCACAGTAATGGATGCTCCAACCAGAGGTGACACACGCGCGCACGCACACACTCACACTCCAGCTGACTTCTTTGTATCTCCTGCTGTCGTGTATGAAAATGAAAATGCTGCATGCATAATGGGCAACAAGGCCCTTGGGTCTCTCGCTCGCTGTGTTTCCCTGTTATTTTTCCTAACGAAAGCAGTTGTTACTTTTCATATCTTTACTACACAGATACCCATAAATTCGCGCTGGAAAAATACATACCTAGCACCACTTACCATATGAATAGCCCCGCATTTCACATAAGTGATTCATGTTAATGCAGTTTGGCACTCGATTAAATGGAAAGAGAATCTGATGCAATCTAAATTTCAAGGCTGCTTGCCTCAAACGTTCTGGCTTCCTCTCCAATGACAAACTCTCCCACATTTGCCGAGTTTAGCAGCAGCAAGCCCACGTACTGCTGTCACCTTCTTCTGCCTCCTAGTGCTTTTGGAGATATCATAATTACGTGTAGAGCACAAGCCGAGAAAATGGTTAACGTGAGTCATAAAGTAGGAATTTCCTACGATACGTAAACTGCTGAGATGTGAATTTTACAGTCATTTTACAGTCAGAAAGAAGTGTTGAACAGTGATGTATTTGATGATGTAAATGCATGTAAACAACTGTGAAGAGACATTGAAGAACACCTTACATGCTGCATACACATTTTTCTCTCTCTAGCTCGTACTGGCTTTGTCCTGCTCGCTCTCTAAAATAGCACTAACGCCACTAAGTCAGAAATAAAAGGTTTTTGTTACAGGGTCCATTTTGCTGTTATATTCAAAAGAACTTGAAAGGGTGACAAGTCATATTTACACTTAGTGAACTTGGAAGAAGGAGCTTATGAGGAGAGCTTAAAGGCAGCGTGAGACACGAGGAGCTGAATCATTTTAGAGAAGCACTCCATATGAAAGGAAAACAAAAAGCTGGCAAGGAGGAACACATGCAGCTGTAATGTTTTTTTTGTCCGAGCCAAGAAGGGCTCCTATCAGAAAAACCAAAATGAAGGTTTGGAGACTGGATATTGCTCTGTGAGCTTCACCTGGAGCCCCAGAAAGGCCTCTGCGTGGTTCTGTAGTGTTGTCTGTAATCGTTCCTCTGCCGCTCAGAAATGAAAACAAACAAGCGCAGAGAAACCACGTTGGTTCCCGGCTTTATTTTACATGGGATCAATCATGAGGCCGAATTTGTGATGTAATTCCACCTGTCTCACTTTCCAAACTTGTCTCCAGCCCACGTAACTGGAGCTGAACTAATTCAGCCTGACTTGATCCCCGTTGATGTGTTGTCAGGATGCAGCGGCCTAATCGGCCTCAGACATATGTCATTCGGGCTAAGGATCATTAGCGTGCCCTCCAGGGGGAAACGAATCATACAGTGGTGGAGTCGGTGATGATTCAGAAATGAATACCTTCCCCGCGTTCTCTCTTCCCACTCTGTTCCCAAAGGTAGAAAAGGAAGGCGGCCGCAAGAGCGAGCGTGGAGAGCGAGAGCAAGACTGTGGAGACAAAGGGAGGCATTTATCTGTGTTTCCATATGTTTAACATTGGGAGATGCTAAATTGCTCGAGCCAAAAAAACCTTTAATAGATGAAACATGCGTGCCATATGTTTTTAAAGACGTCTCGTTTGCAGGCGGCGTGATTGTCACCGCACATTAAAAGTGTTTTTTCATATAAATTGGTTGGTGTACGGTGTGATAGATAAGCCCCGGAGAGAAAAGGGACAGAATGGGGAGGGAGAGGAACCACTATCTGTGAATGAGCCATGTTTTGTTGTCATACTGTCGAATCCATGTTCACACATTTCCATTTTTATTCTGACACACGTATTGACAAGGAGGGAGGTGGAAAAAAGCCATTTACAGGAAGGAGGTTATTTTGATCGTTTTGCTCTTTCCTAAGTGATGTGATCACAGGCGAGGTCAGACCTCACACTGATGAGCTGTAAACATCACTGAACTCAGCCCTCGAGCAGGTAGCACACACCTGCAGCTGCGCACTCTTGTTTTGTGTATCCAAACAGAAGGGATCAGTGGTGGGTTTTCGCACATTTCTATTGGCTGAACAGACCATTAACTCACACATACACACAGTACATCCTTTGGTTTCTATATCGCCTCATTTAAACCCATTTCTAACTATTACCCAAGGACACATACATGTAAAACTCTGCACAGATTCATGACTGAAACTGTGTGCACACAAACCAGAATTATCCATACATACTCTTTTCCTCTGACGTATAAGGCCTTACATACAGCACACATGGTTCCACTTTGTAAATCTCACTCATTGAGAAATTTGGCTTGTGTTCACAAGCCTCGTACTGTACATTTCCACTCCCACAGTCAGCCGTAAAGGGATGAAGATTATAGTACAGTCACAACAAATGTAACGTCCTGTTTCACTGTGCATTGAATGGAACTAGAGATGATGAGGCTAGACAGGCAGACAGGCACCTAAAACTGTGATTAGTTCATTTTTGAATGTGTTTTAAGATTATGGTAAATCTTTATGTTTTTTTTTTATTTATGAAGATGTGCGCACATTCTGTGTTCATACCAATTTAAGTGCAGGAAATGGTGTGCGCATGGTTTTAGTTGTTATGCATCATTTATGCATCGGGCCGCAGGCAGGCCACAGGTTCTTACCCTCAAACAACCATTTAAACTTAAGAGGTGCAGCATTTTAGTTTCTATCACAGCTGACTCCTGTTTTAGGACCCCACAGATATAGTAAAACAAGCCCATGCACGCACACACAAACTGGCCTTGAAATGCATTGTCTCAGTACAGAATGGGATCTCACACTTTCACACACGGACCAACATTAACTCACACAGAAAAACACACAGCAGTCAAGGCTCCACTGGACATGGAAGCAAACATCAGCTTCCTGCTTTCCATCTCGCCACAGGGCATTGCAGTGGAGTGTTACACAACATTACCGGGCATTCTGCGAGTGTGTGCGTGCACGTCTGGTTGTGTATTAGAAGAGAGTCTTGTTCTAAAGCCGGTCTAGCGTTGAATAAATCACCTTCCCCAATAGCGCTCTTATTTTGAAATCCCAGAGGGAAATGCACACCTGTTGAGCATAAATGTAATTGACACAGGTAATGAGATTTTCATCTGTGCACACAAAAGTAGCCGCCGCTCTTTACAAGTACTTGGGGCCTGAAACTTCTCGGGGGTGCTGACAGCTCATTTCAGAGGATAAGTGTATTTGAATGACTTAAACACTTTTTCCCACAAATTGTGAGTGTGCCATTTAGAGGGACCTCAATTTGCCTGACATCTGAGCTCCACCGCAAACTCAATCCAGCACTTGTTTAACCTCCGCTCCCTCTGTTCAATCAGAATCTGGACCCACTCTGGGTCCACTTTTCTGTTCTGTTCTGGTCTGTTTGAGCAGATTGCTCAAACAGACCCCCCCACACCCACCACCATGGCTGACTTAATTCCATCGGGCTCTAGCGTTGGCTCTCATCAAGTTTAGCTTGCTCTTCCTAAATCACATCTTTAGTGATTTTGTGAAAACAACCATTGTGTGTTTCCAGATAGTGTAAAAACAGGGTTATATGATGAGCGAAATGACCTCTCTCCCACAACAGATGAAGAGACAGATTGGCACTAATATGAACGGAGGCTACTCCGTTGGTCGTTGATAAACACAACAGCTTAGTTTCAGCTGTTTTTTTCCTCTCTGATGACTGTTTTTTTTATTTTTTGTATTCCTTATCAAAATAACTGAATCTTCTTTTTATTAACCATTTTCTTCCCTGAGTTCGTACTGCACACATTCACGGTTCCTCCTTCATAGTTTCCTTTCATCCATTTCCAATTAATGACCATGAAGTGCTTTTGTTGACTCAATCTCTTCTTATTTACAATTTTCATTTCACCGACAGCTATCTAAGAAAGGCTGAAACCGCAGCTACAACAACTAAGGATGTGGTTACACAACAAAACCACTCATTACTGTCACTGCAAATTGGACTTTTTTTTAAAAAATTGGATAATTGATTATTTTTGGTCTAAAAATTCCCATCACGTCATCATTGTCCACCACACGTTCCCAGAGTCATCACAGTCTCTATGTAGTTTTTCTCAGGCAAAATCTGAACAGTGATGTTTGACAGAGAAAACCTTAGCGGCATTTTCATGTAATGATCAATAGGAATTGATCAAGTTTGCTGATGATGAACTTTATTCTGATGGTGAGCTGGGAATTAATGCAGCAGGTGAAATCAAACAGTGATAATCTGATCTCATGCTCAGTGATTCTGGGGAAGCTGCAGTTAGAAACAATACAAATGAGCTTTTAAAGTGTGCAGGTTAACGCTTTCATCACTTTCCTTTATTAATAAGACATTAGTTTCTTCTTGTGATTTGCTATACATCCACATAGCGATTCATCACGACTTGACTTCAACCTAATACAGCTGTGAATAATTGATTTACTCTCTGGACATGTGGACTCATGAATGAACTTATGTACATCGATTTAACAACACTTCACTACCTGGTGCGTTAGAGCATCTGACCATGTGCTGTGACGGCAGCACGGTTGGTCCATACATGCTGAAGGAAGGTCAGTGGAGCGGCAACGCTTCACAAACTGAATTAAAACAGCACACACGCACGCGGTACTTTCACAGCACCAATTTGCCCTGTGTCAGTGTTAATTTCTAGGGTCCACGCTATTAACACTGCTCCTATGCTCCAACAGCTTTAACACACATCAGCCATCCCTCTCTCTCTCCCTCTCTCTCTCTTTCTCTCTCTCTCTTCCGCTGTCACAGGAAACTATTGGCTTCGAAAGGGGAACATTGTGGCAGCCATTAATTATGTTGGGTGCTAACTGCCAAGTCAGATTGTATGTGTGTATCTGTGTGTGTGTTGTCTGTGTTTGTGCGTGTGTGTGTGTGTCTGCCTGCACACACACACACATATTTACCTGTTTAGAGCTTTTTGTAGAAGTGTCATACTCACACACTTTCACATAAACACTCAAATCAACCAGCGATGGTCAGCGAGAGAGCCAAGTGCCATCTGTTTGCTGCATGACGAGGAGGCTTACCACACACACACACACAAAGGATATATACACACACCAACACACATCAAACTCACAAACTCAAAGCAGCAATACCTCACACCAATACTGAGCCAGAGAAAGCAGGAGAATGAGAGGAAGGTGGGAGGGAGAGAACACAACAACGCAGTGTGTTGGAGACGGAGACGGAGGAATGCGCGCGTGTCACAAGAGAATCATACTGTCGCTGTGACGACAGCGAAACTGTGCATAAGCGCATAACCATCTGCACGGATGTTGGTGCGTATGTATATAGTGTTTGCTCCCGTCTCACCTTCTGTGTGTAACTCACCATTCCCCGCAAATATTTCATGTCGACACTGGTTCTAGTTAATCCTGCAACAATGGGCCAACTGTCACACGGGTGTAGATTTCTCCCAAAACACCACTAATTACTGGTGTTGGTGATTTGTACTATGAGGCTCCACTCAGACACTCTACACTGAACAAATGAAACATGATGAACATTTACTGTTTCATACAGAAAATCAGCTGATCAGTACAATACATGTAGCACTGGAGCTGATTCAGTAAAAATAGATACTAAAATCCCCAAACTCCAAGAATATTTAAATATCAATGACATGAAAAAGAAAACAAGGAGTGGCACTGATTGAATCAATCATTCATTTCAGTACAAACCACAATTACAATAAAGTTTAGTTTACAAAATGTTAGGGTTAGGGTTAGTTGTTGCTGGTTTGTTTTATGTCAAGAGACCTGTTACCTGTTTGCAAATGAGATGAAATTCAAACTCTCTGATTTATATATCTTAGCCCCCCTACCCCACATACAGAAATTCAAACAAGGCTAGTTACAGTGTGGAGAAACAGCTTCACATGTCCACTGGTGTGTGGTATACAGTAGATACTGTCCTGTTCCTTCAGCCAGGTGACATGTGTTGACAGTTCAGAGACGTTCAGCCTCAGGACTACTGCGGCTGAACCCCGACCTCCTCCAGGCTTTGACTGTGAGCGAACGGAGGTTCCCAACAGGGAGCAATAAACCATCATGTAGTTATCACATTACCGGGGATGTGATTCAGAGTTAACCTTGTACGGTGCGGATTTACCAGCACGACTGCACATGTCAGCACTCAGACCTTTTCGATTTATCTCCCAGATTATATTAGATCCTCTTATATTGAATTAATGTGTTTGTACAAATACATGCACTGATGCCTCATGAAGCTTACCGAGGCTTTCTTGTGCAACTACCAGCAGCCCGGACGTCTCAGCAAACATCTGCTCTGCTGAAAAGTCCTTGAACCAGCCGCAGAATCCAAAACCTACTGCAAGGCCACTCACTGTAAGGGCCCTGTGACATCCCAGAGGAGAAATGGCGGGAGGGGGCTGAAACTAAAAGACCTCAATCAATACAAAGCTACAGAGGACTTAAGGGCTCTTTAAGACCAGACACTGGATCTTATCGCATTAGTACATTCAGCAGGGACCTGGATAGCCTTCACACTCACCACATACACACATACAGTAGATGTCCAGCGTTGCTATGGCTTTAATGATGTCATTAGGCGCAGTCTCCTTCTGAACTTCATTAAGGAGCATTACACATTCTTTCCCGCAGATGCTCTTCTTGCAAATAGATATGAGATTTTACATAATGAAGCCTTTTTTTTCTGATGTGTGTACATTTGTTTGTGCATGTTTAGACTTTTGTGATGATGCCTGGGTTGGAGCATGTGGTGAGGGCATCAACAGACAGACTGGAGATTGGTGTCATGGAGGCTGTTGCCGTGCTGCTGATTGGAAATTCCTCCTTGCTTTTTTTCTTTTTTTTTCTCTCCCTGCATCCCTCCTTGTCGCTCTCCTACTATTTCACCCTCTGTCTCCGGCACGCACATCCCCACCCCCATTTAAGTAGTAAAAGAGAATTTATAACAGCCATATATGTCATATACACCCAAAACACCCCTCCATCTGTAGAGAAACAAATATGTCTTCTTGAATCCACCCTCCCAGTTGTCTGGAGTTACTCAACGCATATTTATATATGTGTGCGCGTGGGGGAGGGCGTGATGTTTAAACACTTGTCTTATTATGGAGGAAATACGCAGCACATTGGAGGTGGAATGTGGCGTAATTTGATAAGGACATCCACAGGGATTCCTAGCCACATTCATACACAGAGGGCAGCGCGGGGAAGGAACGATATGAATGTGCACAGGGTTCAGCACTAACAGTTGCCCAAATTACAACACTGTCAACTATCTTATTTGGCCGGGGTGGCATTTTTGACAATCAGTGCATCCTGGCCGTCTGCCTGGCCTCGTAATGTGGAACGACATCAGTCTCTGTTTGACTGGTTTCTGTAACTCACAGCCTCATATTCAGGATTTCTCTCTTTTATTTCTGATTTAAACGTGTGGAGCCGCTGAATTAGCCATTCAACGAACTGCAGGTTGCCACTTGTCCATGATCCATAACATCCAAAAATAAATATATCTCTTCGAGCGCTTGCGATAATAGTTTGAAGTTTTTCTCACTCCTGCAGCACAACAACAGACTCGCAGCTTCACATTCTCCATCCGTATGAATAGAAATCAGGTGTGAAAGCCAAACTCATCTCCACATTGAAGTTTTGTATGTTGCTCCTAAATTTGCCAACACTGGAAACGTGTCATGTAAATACAGTGAATTTGCATTATTTCAGCGCCTCATTGAAATGAACGTCATGTGCAGCAATGTGTGACAGACAGACAGAGAGAGACATGTGATTGGATGTTAACCATTCTTCTTATCGCTTTTCTCGTGACTAAAATATGGGGTATGATTACACAGAACCATTATCATTCCATTATAAACAAATAAAATATGGCAGCCGCTCTGTCAAATTTTGGAAACAAAAGCTTGGTTGCCATGTCTGCCAAACATTTTTCAAACTTCCTGCTGGGAGCGTGTTTTTTTGTGTGTGAGTATGGTAGTGTGTGTGTGTGTGGGTTGCTTCACACCTCATTTTACTGGCACACATAAACAGGCATACTGGTTCACACGGTACGATGATACTGCCTGGCTCCCATTGTGAGCGTTAATGCATCTGTGCAAATCTGCATACTGTAAGGGCTCGCGAGTATCTCTGTGTATGTGTGTGTGTGTGTGTGTGTGTGCGTATCATATGCGTGAAGGTGCAGCCGCTTGTGTGTTCGCGCGCACAGCTGTCGCATAGTGGAGACATAGCGGTGTGGGTCAGGATGGGCTAAGCGTTCCATAGAGAGGAAATGAAGACAAATGAACAGAAAGGAGCTAAACACTCTTCCAGCTCCATATTACTTATCCTCCACACACACACACACAAACACACATTCTCTACCTCCTCCTTCTCCCTCCGTCCCTCCCTCTCCCTGAGAAAATATTACAAAGCCACACAGAAAGACTCCCGGTGCGGTAATGAAAAGCGCAAAAGCGTGGCACTTTTTGGGCTACTTTCACGTCACTGGCAATTAATTCCACAGCGGCGGCTGGCGGGGGCCCGTGGTGCTATAATACTAATGCTAAAGCCAGTAGTGCATGGACACTGAATATAAATTTGAATCTACGTCAGGCACTTTTTCCCCTCTCTATCCCTCACATTTACCCATTCACTCCTATTGTGTGTGTGTGAGAGATGGAGAGAGAGAGAGAGAGCTTATGGCCTCTGAGGCACCTGAGAGAAAAAGTTCAGGTTGATGGATAGGCAGCCGACACTGCACTTTGATTTTCTGAAAATAACACAATCATATGCTACATTCAACTTTCAGGGCTATTAACAGAGGCTGTGATAGAAGTGTGTGTGTGTAGGCTATGTGTGTGTGTGTATTTACAGTAATGTAATGGTGACAGGGTTTGAAATAAGCTGCTCTCAATTACAGATGGCCTTCTAATAGGCTCTGTTTACTTCTTTACTCTCTCTTTGGACAAGTAACAAGTAAAACTGAGGAGGACAATCCCCCCCTCCATCCCTGTTTTATATCCCTGATGGTTGGCTGGGAGGGACACGAGTGAAAGAGGGAGGGTGGAGAAAGAGAAAATGAAGTGATTTGTGGCTGTATCGATCGACAGGTCAGGGCAATTGATCAGAGAAAGGGAGAGATGGGAGGAGGAGGAGGGGGAGGGGTTGGTGGTGGAAGGAGAGGAAGATGAGGAGAGGGGAGTGATGTAGTGCTTTGTCTGGCCAGGAGAGCAGTTTAAAAGGATGCCCCCCCCCCCCAAAAAAAAAAAAAAAAAAAAAAAAAAAAAAAAAAAAAAAACGTCTCTTAGCCCCATGGGGTACATTATGGATGAGTGCAAAAGCAGGGCACCCACGGCTTGGCCGGCCCAGGCGCCTCCCAGGAGGAGCTGCTTTCATCAACCCCTCGTGATGGGGAGAATCTCTGCGCTCGATATTTTCCCTCCAGGATCTTTTCAGCCAGCCACATCAATATTAATCTATAAGCTTTAGGGGAAGATAATGCCCTTTACCTCCCGGTCCTCAAATTCACTTCCAAATGTAGACATCAGGAAGAATCCCTATCCCTTCTATTTTCACTTTTCCCATATGGTGGCTCTAATTCAAAAAGGCAGCGAACGGCTAGTTGGCTCCATTTCCTGCTTTAAACACAATTCAACACGCTTGTGCCTGCAAAATTGGTCATTTCTTCCTCAACTATCCTGAATTCCCTCCAGTGACAATGGCAATGAGTCTATGGGCACCTTGTTGTGATTAGGCATAGCGATGAGGAGCATATGGAGGAGGCCATCTCCCTTTTATTCAGCACAGACCAGCTCAGCACTTGAGAGCTGCCGCTTCCTGGCTCGCCTTCCAAGCTCTCCCCAGGTTGTCTGTGAGTCTCATCCTGCTGCCATCTGCCACCAACTTGGGCTGCCTCCAGAAATCCGGGGGAAAAAGCGAAGCACCCTCTCCTCTCCATAGTCAGAGCCAGCATGGAGGCCCAATTTCCTCTGTAGCTCTTTACTTTATAGGAAATTGCCAGTGGCCTGAGTCCCCTCGAGTAACAGCAACCGCTATCATTGAATTATCATCATTTGGGAAAAACTGGTGGAAGGATTTGACAGTTCAAAGGAGAGACGGGAAGTGGTCACGTGTTAAAACCACCAAATATCTCGGCTCACACTCAGTAGTATTCTCTAAACCTGCACTATGCAACAAAAAGAAGTGTAAGTATGTCTGCATTTTATCAAACTGTGATCACAAAATAGCTCAGGCACTAAAGACTGGTTCATCTCTGTTAATTTGAAATGAAGAACATAATTCCCTTCTTATTACCAGTGCAGGTGTTGGGGAAATTCAGGAATATAAAGTAATTAGACATGCAAGCAGCATTTGCCATCTGAGAGCTGTCTTGAATATCATTTTCAAGTACCATCCTTCCCCGCAAACCATGAATTAGGAATAAAGCTTTGAGCTCTCGCGGTTGCTTTAATGGCGCTCTCACTGTTTGGAGGGCATGATATGTAGTCACCTACAGCTTGTTATTGAGAACAGATCAAATTATACAACTTTTTTAAGCATACCACTTCCCTTTTTAATTTTTTAATTCCCTTTTTTAACCCAAAAGAATCAAAAAGTCAAACAGAGAAGTCACTGTTTCTTGCTGGGAGCTGTTGGTGGGGATTGTCACTGAGCTTCGAGTGTGGAGAGATGAGATCTTAGGGTGAATTGAAGGCTGTTAGAAAACACATGCTAAAGACATGATAGAGTTAATGTTGGAGGCAGCTGTTGGTGAGTAAAGGAATGGTGTTGGATGCTGAACTCATGACGTGTCATTTGGACCAGTGAGTAAACAGCTGCTCATGCTTCCACTAGTTATGCAATAATAGCTAAACTTGTACAAATAGCTCCCTTCAACGTGGAAGCTGAAGTCATCACGAGGCTAGATCTATCATATTCACTCGGCCAGCTTTGTTCATGGTCACCAACAGTATTCGGACTGTTTGAAGTTAAGAGCAGCAGCACAATGGTGTTAACACCACTTCTTCCTTCTGCACTGAGTCTGCTGCACAGTGAATGCACAAGGAAGAAGTGATGGACTACTCTTCTTTTTGTCAACAGAGAAAACAAATAAACAGCAGCTCTACGACTCAGTCAGACCTGTGATGAATATTGGCTGAGAGGAAGCTCCCACAGTTTGTCTAAGGCAGACTCACTTAATTATCCCGCTTGAAGCTGGGCGCAGCACTCCTGTAACTGTACAAGGCTCTGATTTGGCATTTGTTCAGTGGAAAAAAAACAAAGACCTGGATTTTACCTCTTGTAGCTGCCACATCTGGCATGAAAGCAATTTCTAGGCAATCTGATTCTGTAAATCTTCAAAAATCTGCTAAACCTAACTTCATTTTTTTTGGCTGATGACCTCTGGGATAAACCGCTCTCTCCCTACTAATTGGTGTCGGCTCCGAGCTGATGCCGACCGGCTCTGTGAAAATCTGGCCTGTTATTTCTGTTTTCCCCAGTAAACCACAGAGGTGAGTGGTGTAAATGAACAGAGAACCCATGCTGTGGGGAGAGAGACAGGAGGGCACTGCCTTCCTCACATACGCTAAGTCTCTTTTATAACGTCTAAGTGAGAGGAGACGTGACGCTAGTGAAACATTGCATGGGGGTGATGAGCGATGGAGTGAAAGAGAAGCGCAGAGTGTGAACAAGGGACTAGAAGACAGGCGTGGAGAACATGAGATGACATTAGCACTGTAGTGTGATCACCGTGTGTGTGTGATTGTGTGAGTGTGTGTGCGTCAGCATGCGCGTGTCTCTGCATCCTTTCTCTGCTTGTCTGGGTGGACGTCACTCTTTGTGAGAAGCAAATCATCCCTCACACTCCCACACAATACCTACTTGCAATTAGCGAGCATAAAAATACCACTCTGTGTGTGTTACTGTGTGCGTGTCTGTGTTACTGTGTGTGTAATAGGAAAACCAAGTCTTTATATAAAGAGTCCATCACAGGTCTCTGGGAGGTGACGGTGAGCTCAGACAACGAGCTCGGAGACGCGAACAAAAGACGGCTTCTCTCCACATAATAGTGGCTTAGCTGAATAATTGAATTCAGGAGAGCACAGGCAGCCATGCCGGTTTTCTTCATGTATATTGCAGACCAGCCGTAATCTGTTCACGAGGAGCATCTCGGGCTGCCTGCTGCCGAGTTTGTGGAGGAGATGTGAGGTGACAGAATAGGGCTCTGTCACCAGCGCTTCCATTATTGATAAGATTGGGCAGAGGGAGGCTTGGAGAGGGAAGTGGAAAAACAGGAACATTGTATAGCTAAAAAAAAAAAAAAGTGCTCATACCAACACACGGCTTGGTTTCATTCCCATGTGACTCATTAAGAAGGGCAAGGCACTACAAGTGATGGGGCTCAGGTTTGTATTCCCTGTGAAGTCCTTTGAGCCAAGTGTTATTAACACTAGTTGGAGCTGATGCTGAGTGGAGCATCTTCGCCGGGGTTGGAGGTTTGTCGCTTTATCTCTCCTCTGATTGAGGAAGCCATGAATATTTCCTCAAGTGAGGAGTGATTCCCCATGAACACTTCTGAGGCTACTGTCATGTTGATGAGTCAGTGATGAACCCTCACCTCCAACTGGCAGTGACGGTTTTTTCTGCGTCACTTTTTCTGTCTGTCTCATCGCTTTCTCTATGAGATAAACTTTGATACTTTCCTTTGTCCTCCCACCCTCTATTTTTCCTGAACTGGAGGTATGCAGAATGTCTGAGCTTCAGTTAAAGAATTAATAATCCTAACGCAATTCTGGTGAACACCAGTCATGACACATACTGTACAGGACACAGCGATATGTGCAATATGAGACAAAGCCAGAATTATATTATTAGCAATAGAAATGCATCACGAGCAGCTGGAGTCTGGGCGGCCTTCAGTAATGACCAATCACGTTGCTTCCTCTCATCCTCGCTCAAAGCACCGCAGGAAACCCAACTGTGAGAGGCTCCGTCGGCGAAGGTTTAGTGGAAAGTTATTTACTAAATGCACACCGTTATAAAAATGATGCGCTCATTTGCATGTCGAGCTAAAGTGTTGCGGAACAGATGGCATCTCACCGATGGAGCCCAGAGAGGCGTGTAGGGGATGAACCAGTGGCAGAGGAAGTCACAGAGCTGCTGCGAGAGGTCAGCGAGACTTCAGCTACTGTAAGTGGACAAGAAAACTTCAACACAGTGCTTATCATCAGTATGACTGATGTTTGCCTGGTGGATAACCTTTTATATAAGGGGCCATAAAGGAGCCCACCCTCTCTCGAGAGGTGCATGCACTCTTCCTCCTGGCATCTCGATTCAAGAAATACATCAGCGAGGCAGCGAAAGTGTCTCCCCCTGTACCATTATCTGCCTCTCCTAATCATGTTATGATATATTTATCGCACTTAAATATTTACTTACTACTCTCCTAATGTAATGTGCACTGAGGAGACACTCACCAGACTATGAGCAGCAATTGTAGAACCTAATTTACTCACAGCTGCATCACACGAAACGATAAATGTTGCATCATGAGCCAACTCTGCTTTATCTCATCATCATCTGTCACCCAATATTAGCCTCCAGCTAATAACACATAATAACTCAATAATTAAGTGAATTATACAAGTAGGTTTGTTTATTTTAGGATCTACTCTTTACAAGTCGGTGTGGTCACGTGCAGCGTGTGGTTACCTGTTACTCTGCACCCTCGTCTAGAGTGTTGGTAAAAATGGCTCTGCCTCTGTTTGCACTAAGAAAAAAAACAACCCAAAAAACCATCAATCAGCATAAACACAGCCTCAGCTTTGCCTCTCCTCCCACCTCAGCGCAAACACGTTCATTCAAAGCAGGAAATTACCAAACAGACGAAAAAAAAAAAGAAAAAGAAAATGGACCTGTGCCCAAGGAAAATTGCATAAAGACTGCGTTTGCGCCTACGCTGGCCTTGTGCGTGCAGGAAAATACTGTAGAGCCCAAGGTGTCTCAAAAAACGCACTGTTGGGTTCTCATTGACTTCATTGTGAATATTCACTGATGTTCTCAAAGGAGGAGCCACAGCGAACGCATCTCATACAATGCAGCACAGCTGTCTGAATGAATTCCGAACAAATACGGTTTTACCTCCGTCCGTTCTCTGTGTTGATTGCCTTCATTATTCTATTCTCAAGACATCTCTCTAGCTACTCTCCTCCCTGTCTTCTTCGCTGCTCTTGTCGCTGCCTGATCAAGACAAATAACCAAGTGTTTTTCCTCCAATACCCTTCATGTATTTTTCTCTCATAACAGGCGTGATTAGGCAGATGTCCTAAGCTGTCAAGAGCTGTCATATTTCAGGCCTGATTTATGAAGACGCAGCAGCTGCTCATTTCTGAGACCTATAATATTTTGCTGAACAAAAGAAAAAACATTGCAATAACATTGTAAACATTTTTGACCACTGCCAGTTTGGTATGTAGCCTACAAAAGATGGCGAGGGATGTTGATGTATCTCAACAACCGCATTCCATTTGTTGTGGTCTCCGTTCGCACACGAGTGCTTAGGTTTCAGTTTACTGCATGGCTGAATTGAAAGCGAATTGGAGCCTTTATCGATCCCATACTTGGTTTAGGAGAAAGTCTTCCTGGCTAAATGAATAAGAGTCAACAGGTAATGATGACGATAATGATGAACACCCGCTGTGGTGGAGTTGGACAACAGGCTGATCACACTTCCACTTCATACAGCGCACAGCTCTGGGCTTGGTTTTGAATCGTGTTTGAAAGCTCTCTCAACAAGGTTTCAGTCTAATTGCTTTGTTCCTTTGGTGAACAAAAAGAAAAAAAAAATCCTGCTTCAGGGTTTGAAATAACTCCTCACACTCAAGTAGGTGTGAAAAATGCATTTGCTCTTTGTTGATGGTTTCAACAGCAAAAAGTGATTTAAAACAATAAAAAGTGGAGGTGATGCAAGTGCACGTAAAGTTGATAGAAGACGGAAAATTGTGAGAGATGGATCCGGCTCTGCCATTTTCTGTAAAACCATAAATAAAATATTACAAAAAACGAGTTCACCTCTTGCTAACCCTGCTAGCTTGTTAGAATGCTAACTTCAGTAGAAGAAAAGAGTTAATACTGATGTTGTTTTCCACCTCTGGAGACAGCTGTTAGTAAGTAGATGAACTAACATTTCTTCGACCCTGGTGAAGCTGTCAATGCTAACACAGGATATGTAGCAATAGCAAAACAACTATCTACTTAAAGCCTCTGGAGCAATGTGGTCATGCTTTAGAACTGGAAATGAGACACACATAGCTAATCACCTCGGGACCACAGTCTCTAACCACACTGCTACTTCAACTATCTCATATCATTTCTTGTCTACAGGTGTGAAACTATACAAAAAACACCCCAAAATGAACCCCCCTCTACAAAACAACAACATAAGACAAACCTTTGGAATACATATCTGTGCCTGTTCACTGTAGCTTTTGTCTGGTTTTGCTTATTTATGCTTAATGCCAGTGGGACTTCATTAAAGTTAAAAAAGTTACCATAGTGAGGGGAGGCCAGAAATAGCAACGAGTGAAACCTCAGCGGAGCGGTAACAATAGTAGCTGAGGTGACTGAGCAGTAAAGTCAGAAGGGAGAACGTGAGGATCTACAGGGTGTTTGATTACTTTTAAACATGTGTGCCTCTACTAACGAGCTGAGCAGCCAGATGTTAAAGAGATGACCTATTGTTTTTGTTGCAGGGTCGAAAATAAGGGCAGTTAACACAGCTATTAGTGTACATTTGAAACTTTCTTTTCTTTTCCTCATTTTCAAAAGAAACTTAAAGGTATTGCATCTGTATCCATTATACCGCAGCCTTGAGAAACTATATGTGAATGCTGAGGGTTTTTTATTTTTATTTTACTTCACTGTATTGAATGAAGCACATGTGTAGAGGATGTGAGGGATTTGAATCATAGGTATTTTCCCTTCTGCTTCTCATTTTTCTCTTTAACCTTTCTTCGCCTCTTTCTCTCCTCTCCCATGCAGTATTTCTTCCAATAAAAGCTCATCCTGCCTCCCCACCCCCACCCCCCCCCATTTCCGCTAACTTTATCTCTTATTCTCTGAGAGCCAGTGCGGGTCTGGCCTGGCGTCCAAGCTGCCGGTTGGTAAATAAGTTCATCCAGCGTGTTAGCCAGGTCAGGACCCAGCCACTCAGCCGTGCAAGCGTGTATGTTGCATTCGGGAATGAGGAGGAGAGGGGAATTGATTGCCCCTTTTATGCAAGGGAATGAGAAAATACTGTAGGCTACTAACCTACACACACACACACACACACGTGTGCACACAAAGGCTCCATCCTCAAGCAGAGAACTGCAGCTCAAGGCGCAGGGAAAATAAACGAATAGCTCTTTACAGTTTGTTTTCGTCAATTTGTACATTCTGCTGTTGCCCTGATAAGAACCGGCACAGTTTGGAAAAAGCAGGACAAGAGAAAAGTTGTTTTCTTCTGAAAAATCCTTTGAAAGAGTCTCCACTCTTTCCCTCCTTCACCCTTTTTCTTTTCATTTAAATGGTTTAAAGAAGCGATTCTCTTATATTGAGCCGCTATAGTGGGGTGTTCCTTTGTGAGCAGATGTTTTCTTTATTTCACACTGGTCCTGGTAAGATTGCGCCACGATCAATAATCGACTGCATCGGTCCCCTGAGGATCACTAACCAGAGATCAATGGAGGCCTCGTAGGGGTGCTTTCTCCCCTCAGATATTTTACCAGGTGTAACTGCCAGCCACCGTTGTGTTTTTGTCTTAATTCACCTTCTTGCGATGACACAGTGCACCACTTCTGGACTCTGTTCTGTAAATAATCATATCGACGCACCGGGAAGGCAACCTCTCTGCAACCGTTAATCAATGCGGCAGTGAGCTATTGCTGCTCTCCTCCACACCTACACAGCACACAACACAACACACCTATAGCCTCGATGCTGCACACGTTCATAGTGAGGGAATTAGATTTACAAAATTAGATTCTCACCCCAAAGCATTGAGCGGAGGGGAGGCAACGGAGAGTGCTGCGCAATCACTGCAAATGAAAACTAAAAAAAAAAAAAAAAGTACCACAAGGAGTTTGACACGGGGGCATGCGGAAGCTGCACGTGTGCTTGTGTGCACATAAACCACCTGTGTGCATGAACGGAAACTTTATATTCCCAAACTGATGAGGCAAGCTGCTTTGTGCCGAGTGCATCACTGGCTGTTGCCATAGCAACCCGTCCCCTCACCGCTAAGGTCCTCTGGCACAGCTACACTGATAGAGACGCTAAAGGCCTCTTACAGAGAGAGAGAGGTGGAGGGGGGGGGGGGGCTGTTAAGAGGCAGCCCCAGCACATCTGTATTACTTAGCCTGAGCTGAAAAGAAAGGCTCCTTCTATTAGCATGGCACTGGAAGATGTCCCTCAGGAGTGATAGAGCGTAATGAATTTAGACTCATTCAACATTAATGCGATGTCGCTTCAATGCCACTGAGCAGTATCGCCCTCCATCAACTTCCGTTTCCTGATTTCCTGACAGCCAATAGGTCATTAGTCAGAGCCGGAGCCACCGTTCACAGATTTAATCACATCACGGCACAACTGACTTCACCTAAACGGGTTACTCAACACGTTTGCCATTTGTGCATCACTGCCCTGGCTACCCCTAGTAATTCACTCGCTATTCCTGTCACCCATGTAAAGTTCAGGACAGTTAATTATTCATGCACACCTTCTCTTCACTTGGCTTCTCTCCCTTTCCCTCTTTTTTTCATCCTTTCTCCAAGGCAGCTGGAGCAAACTGGACTGCTGTAAAATAATTGAAAACCCTGACAGGTATCACCCCCCCAAACTGCAGAAAACACTGTTCCTCCCCTAAAGTAGCCATTTTAAGTTTGTCAGGGCGATTCTGTCAAGCCTTATTGGCTCTGAGCGCGTTCATGCTTGCCACGACAGTCCATTTCTCCCCTTTTCACTTTGTTTGAGGTAAATGCAACAAGGCAGCAAAACAATGAAACTGACAGAGCATCTCACCGCAAACAGACTGTGGGGATGTTTTCTTCACGGAGTCGAAACAATCTCAAAGTAATAGGAGCTCCTGCTTTTGGGGCGTATTTATTGAATCTGTCTGTATGAATCTGAACTGTAAAGCAAGAAACTGACACAAGGTATCACACCGATAATGAGCCATATGATGAAATATCTTTAATCTGTTATCAGAGGCTATTGTAAAATCAGGATTTAATTTGGTTCACTGTCCTAACTATTTTCTGCATGGTCTGCATTGTTGAAGAAAGGGCAAAAAAAAAAGGTTCCTTTTGTGAGATGTGCTTTGATCCAGCAGAGAAATGAAGTGAAATGTGCATCATCTTGAACCAACAGTGAATCCTGAAGCATCAGAACTGGCACAAGAGTCTGTGGAAAATAACCACCAGAGAACTGTGCCAGAGTTTCTTTTCAACTCGCACACCGTGACACCCCCCCTTCTTCATGCCTTTAATCAGAACAGTGCTATCCGTTGCCTTTCATAAGCCACTGACGCATCAAGAGCATCCTTAAGGCTCTGGCACCGTGTCATATTTAATGGATGAGCTGTCTAAACATGGGATGAACTGTTACCTGGACAAGACGCTCGCCTTGACAAGCACAAACTGGACATGCTGTCTTTTCTCCCCAATGGGATTTTCCTCCTCAGTCTCCAATAGGAAAAAAAAAAAAAAAAAAACATAGCATGGATGTGAAGCTTTTAGTGCTGCAGGGGGCTGGCGGGAGATTACCTTACACACTTACATGGACCGATGAGTCTGCACTCACACACACACACACACACACACTCTCACTCATCCCACTCGAAAAAACAATTCTACAAAGAACTGCGATGTTAAAATCCACATTCATACAAACTTACGAGGTGCTTGTGCAGGAGTTTATACCACAGTGCCTGCAAAGGTACGTCCATCCTGTCTGAAAGGTGAAAGCAGTGTGCAAGACAATGTGTTTTACAACATCAAGAGACCAAACCACAAAAAGAATGTGTTTGATATTAACCTTCATCGTTTTGGAGATAGCAGCTGTCAGTATGTGTATATTATAAGAACAGAGCAGCGGATTGCAGTCAGCCGCTATATTAAAAAAAAGGGCACATTCTTTCTATATGTACACAGTGTCTGCTGCCTTCATCTCAGCTCAGACGGAAGGTGCTGTCTTGCTTGGACACAGCAGCAGACACACACAGCCGTTGTTACCTTTGCATTTGAAATCCATCCTGTTCTCACTACTCAAGTGAGAGAATCTCCAAAGGTCACATCTATTAGTCCCAGTGGAGCAGCGCAGACGCTTTCATTGCAAGTACATCGAGTGTTATATGAGGGCAACCGTTTTTATTTTGAAATGTTATATAGTAATGCTTTTTCCAACGGCGGAGTAGAAACCGGGTGAGAGAGAGAGGTATACGCGTCACCCATCAGTCAACACAGGGCTGACACATGGAACATGGTGTGTGTCCAACAGTGAGTCAGTCGCCATTGACTCTTTACCATTGAAATAAACTCTTTACAGCCTGGTACAAAACAGTTGTGATCTCCTCCCTCATGACGATAAGATGATGAGTTTCTACTTTATAAAGACTTGAAGTTCTGCAATATTGAGGGCGACCACTTTAAGAGACAGGTTGGTGAGCATAAGCTTCGTACAAACCAAAATGCATCATCAGCTTCACATGCTCCCCTGGGTGGACTCAAGCGCTGCCGAGACAGCAGCGTTGGAGCAGCTCACTCTGAGCTTCAAAACTACTCCTTATAAACCTGTGGGTACTTACAACCTATGACCAAAACAACCACTCGGAAGTAGTGTAAACTAGGGATGCACAATATATCGGCATTAATATCGGTATCATTATCGGTCCGATGATTAAAATTGGGCTGATATCGGCCCATATATATCCGTATGCAAAACCTGCAAAGTTGAGGTAATGCGAGGAGGATGGTAGCCTGTAACCTTGTTATTTGGAAGTAAAATACATTCTGAAAATAAAGGAAGACGTTCAAAAATTCAGTTTGCATGATTTTCAGTCTGTACAAAAATGTATCATCTCAGAAACTTAAAAAAAACCCAACACATATCGATATCGGTAAATATCGGTTATCGGCCATAACAGAAAAATTCATATCGGATATCGATATCGGCCAAAATTTTCATATCGGTGCATCCCTAAGTGTAAACTCTTCAACTTTATACATGACATGTAAATGTCACTCATCTATGCGTTCAGTGCCAATAGCACCCAACAGTGAAACACAGTGTGCTATATGGAGAAGTTTACATTGTAATCTGTCTCCAGGACACGTCCACAGGATCCTCACTGTTCTTATTATCCTGTCTGCATTCCCAGAGATCACCTGTCAATCAAACTGGGTCACTTCCATCTCTGTTTGAGTTTATTATTGACAAGGTTTCTGTTGTTGGTGCTGTACTGTTGTTTTCAGCCATGCAGGATAAGGCATTGCCATTTCTGTTAAGTACCTAAGGCATTTTTTTTTTGTTTCTAAAGAAAACTGAAGTGTCAAACTTGTTTTATTTTTTCTCTCTCTCAGGTATAAGGAGGGCTTTTCCCAGGGAAGAACTCCTGGCTCATAGAGTATGCAGTTTGGAGGCTCAGTCCACTTGATACCCTCACTTTAACAGAGCCCTAAGCTCTGGTGTCAGTCTTTTGTCAGTGTGCTAAGCTTGAGGCAAGAGTGACATTTTCTTATAGGAAAACATCACAGGAGAGATGTGGTTACAAACCACCGCGGGCATTCAAGACTTTTTTTCTCTCTCTCCACGGTGCAGAGTTTTTACAATCAGATTTTTTATTTTTAAACAGTATAACTTGTGTGATGACTGCGCAGGAATATCCAGGCTCCTCCTGACAGCTCACAGCTGATATTTTTAAACAATGCACAGATCGTTGGTCGACTGCAAACCTCGGTCTGTTACGTTTCTCTTCTTCCTGCCATACTATCAGACACCCTCCCTCCCTCCCTCTTGTACACATCTGACACACTTCGATTGAATTTCACCTCTTGTCACTCTTGACGCTCTCATGGCTTCGCCTCTAAGCCACACACACATACACACAAAGCACATGTTGTGAAGTGATGGCAGAGCAGCGGGCCAGTTATGACAAGGCCTTCATGCTAGCACCTGGCCGCGCTTGTCTGTGTGTGTGTGTGTGTGTGTGTGTGTACCCGTGAGACACCTAATGCCTACACCTCACAGACGCACACATGCTGTCAGGAATACAGATGCATTTCTGGATAGCTTGGCAGACGCACACACATGCACGCACACACATGCACGCACACACATGCATACACCTTTTTCCCCCCGGTACAAAAGAGAGCGAGCTCAGGTTCCTGTCAGGCGCTCCCCCACCGGGAACAGTGGGCAAGTCAAAAACAGCCTCCTCAACTGTCAGTCCGCACACAGGCACGCACGCACACACATGCACAGTGGTGTGCTTTGGTGTGAGGAGAGAGACAGAATGAGATGCCTTGGGCAGATGCTGGACCAGTTGTCGGTGCTGCGCACAAAGAGTTTCTGTGTGTGTGTGTGTGCGTGAGTGTGTGTGTGTGTCTATCAGACTGTCTGTTGGTCCATCCAGTCCCACAAAAGCCACCTGCCAGTGAGTGGACATGCTGCCTTGCGTTAAGTCCTGGCCTGGGTACCAGCGATAAGAAATAGGTGTGTGTGTCTGTGTGTGTAAGGGAGAGAGAGAGAGTGTGTGTGTGTGAGCGTGTTAGAGTGTGTGACATGTATATCCTCTTCAGTGACACCGGTCGCTCACCTCTCCAACCAGGATGGCTTTTTTAGAGTGGACTTTTATTTTTCAGTGCTTTCATCCATTGATTTCCAATCAGGTTGACTGGCTGTCAGAGCTTGACCCGCACACCCCTCCCTCCCGCCCCACCCCACCATGAGACATGGGCGTCACAGCAGCTGGCTGCCCAGCAGAGCCACTTGAGGCTGTAACTGCCACTATGCAGCAGCATGGAGTTGATGTTGTATACATTAGCTAAAATGAGTGAACCCTGCTGTGAGTTCAGTTCACCTCAAGACTGTGGCGCTGGCGTCTTAATCTATATGTAAATGTGTGATATGTTATTTATTGTTGACCCAAACATGGCTTTTATTATACTCTTCCTTTTTATGGATCAGTTCTGAGTCCTAAATAAAGGCTATAATAATAATAATAATACACAGGCAGACACACACACACACACACAGCCACCTTGTTTGCTTTGCGCATTCAGCATCTGACAGAGTTTACAGTTTGCTGTTTCACACTTGATCAAAGCCGAGGACTCAGTGGGAAGTTGAGGATCAAAGTCCTCAGAGTTGGGTTTGTTTGACTCATGGAGCCTTAAAGTGTGCGACTGACCTTGGTTTGTCTTTGTGTTGCTCTCCCTCCATGTCTTTCTCGCACGGCGCCGGATCATTGACGCTTCAAAGACACGTCAAAGGGTCAGAATAAACTGTCCGCCGGCCTGTGTGTAGCATCCGGCTCGCCCGTAGATTGATTTTTAATATTGTTGCTGACTTTTTGAAATTTCTAACATTGGAGCTTTTCCAGAGTTGTGCGAGGGCTCAGCACACCCAGCGACACACTGTGCCTGCTCTGCATGGGTGGACAGATTCTTCCTGGATGAATTGAGAGCATCTGTGTGCTTTACGCCAGGATCACATAGAGTCCCTGATGCATTTGTGTTGCTGAACTGAGTGGAGTTCTGCACAAAGACCCCGATGACTGACACATATTGAGATTCATTTGTTGAGACGTGTCTGTCTGGCGTGTCTGGTGTTTTAACTTTCTTAGCATTTTCTCACGTCAGACTTGTGCAAGAAAGAAGTGAAGGAAAAAAAAACTTTGATGAGTTCATGCAAGATCACGCTCATTAAGGTGTCTGTGGAAGCTTTGAAATTTATGACTAAAAAACAACACAGGGATGTGATGAATACCAATCCTAATGTCTCCTCCTCTTCTTGTCTTTCAGGCTGTAGAGGAATGCTGTGCGGCTTCGGCGCCGTGTGCGAACGAGACCCGACCGACCCGGCCAAGGCTGAGTGCGTTTGCAAGCGCGGGGACTGTCCATCCTTGGTGGCGCCTGTTTGCGGCTCAGATTCGTCCACTTACTCCAACGAGTGTGAGCTGGAGAAAGCTCAATGCAACGCACAGCGACGCATCAAGGTGCTGCGCAAGGGACCATGCTGTAAGTACCACCGCCTACTGTACCTACAGCACCGACCCCACTCAGAGACACTGGCCGGAAATATCCAACCCAAACTCATTTTTAAACAAATTGAACGTGAGAATTGAGATCATCCCACGTGCTTTCAGGACAGAGTAGCTCATTTTTGGATATCCCCTCACACAAGTGAAGTGATCCGCCTATTCCTCCTCATTTTATTTCAATTCTGGCATTTTAATACTTTGTGTGCTCATACATAAAAAAGACAATGAATCATGCAGTTGGTGACAACAGAGTTTCTGCTGTTGATTTCCTGTGTGGCGTGTATGATATCACAAGATCCCAGGAAACTCAGAAACAGATAGACACCATTATTTATTGACTTTTGAACAGAACTTTTTATTTATGTTTGTTTCAAGTGTTACCATTATGGCTGTATGTGCAGTACCATATCTGTACATTTTGAAAGACTAAATCTGTGCTTCTGATCCAGAAAAGAGTAAGAACCCCTCCCCCAAAAACATCTAAATCTACAGCATTTCACAGAGCAATCTGACCTGAGACTGACTCTCTCTTTTAAACCGCTCTGAGAGTTGAATCTGGGAACTGTGAAGTATAGGTGAATGGACTGCTTTTAGCGAGGTGCTCTGTTGCTGAAAGGTATTTTCAACAAACACAAACAAGACTTGGGATGTTTTGATGTTTGGGACAGGACATTATAGCGGCCAAAAACAAAGCTGCAAGTCTCTGAGTGATGCTAAATTGCTTGTTATTGTCAAGTAAATGGATTTCTATTACACCCCGTCCTAATACAACAGGCTTTGCCTCCCTATCTTTATCCCCCAATAATAAAACACATCCCCATTATGTCAGACCTATTGTATTTCCAATATGGCCACACTCCCAGTGCTTAAGCGCCACCTGCACCCCCACAAACAAACAAAAAAAGAAAGCGTGCCACTCACTACTCCCATTGGTAGCCATCCAGTGTGTATTTTATCCTTTAGCCCCCGGTGGGTGCCTACACTCCTGCTGTACCACTCATTGTTTCTCTTTAGCAAAGCCCATCAAGATCCTGGGCTCTGAGTGGAGCAGCGGATTCCTGCCAAAGCTGCAACGTTGCAGCAACCTCAGTAATAACTGGTGTATTGTCAGCATTGTGCCTGGCTGCCAATGTGAGCCCACTGCTAATTCCAGGGGTCTGATTACAGTGCCGGCTTGGACTTGGCACTAATAACAAGCTTGGTGACTGCTCACCACTGGCAGAGAGGTGAAAAAAAAGAGACAGAAAGGACAGAGAGAGGACAGGAGGAACAGAGGGTACAGTGGATGGGGAAAGAGGAGAAACATCTTGAGGGGGAGGGAGAGAGTCATTTTGAAAGAGAAAGGAGCAATGAAACATTTAGAGAAAGACAGGCATGCAGGAGAGAGTGAGTGAGTGAATGTGTGAATAGAATCCAGGACTAGACTAAATCCACATAGAGAGTGCTGTAATGACGGCTCATGGAGGGTTAAGGCCATCCAAAGCACCGCAATTACATCTGGCAACAGCAGCAGGCAGTCACCAGCAAAAAACACATAAAGTCAGAAAAATAATAATGACGATGCTAATGATAGTATTGCCGATAATAACTACGTGCTCACCACAAGAACAGACTTTCTCTTTTGCCACGTCACATCTGCAACAGAGTCAAAAGCTGTTTTTTTCCCCCCCATCCCTCCATCGCCTGCATTTTAACTAGGCCAGTATAATTGATGCTAATGCTAAGGCAATTTTTATGTCAACGCCTTCGTTTAATCATTGAATCTGACTCCTACTCAAAGAACACAGAGCTCCTTAGAGATAGGTGTTTGTGGATTTTTATTATTGTGTTTTTGCATATTTAAAAAGCCCCAATTTATAATTACACATGCAAAAATGTTCAGACGTAAAAGCAATGTTCATTAGAAAAATACATTTTTGTTAGCAGCCTCACCTCCCCTGCAAAAACTGGCATTACATTCACAAATACCCACTAAAACATGCAAACATTGAAGTTAATTAGTCGGCAGAATCAAATTTGAGAATCAGTTTTTGTGTTCTTATTACAGCATTTTCCCTGAAATGCTTTAATGTCGCTTAGCAAAATCAAACCAGCATCTCTGTTCTGGCTGGATAAATGTGTCCCCCGGAGCATTTTTGAATGAATAACAACTCTATAAAGCAGCATTATCAAACCTGTCCAGGCTCACCCTGCACTTCGTAGTGTGTCCACATAGCTCGCCACCTGTCTGAGGGCCAGTCACTTCTAACACAGGCTGCGTTACAATCCAGCTTAACATGATGTAGACACATTTCTTTAGTGTTTGTTTGTTTTTCCCGGGAAGGCCTCAGACTCTGATCGCTTTGATCACATGACATTTGAAGTGAAAGCTAACCCAAAGAGCCACATGAGCCAGGTTTGTGGATTCTGAGATTTTGCCACACATTTCCATTATCATTTACCCGGAAAAAAATATCACACCCTATGACTTTTTATTTGTGCAGCAATAATACTGTAACTGCAATGAAAAATATGGAACACCAGTTTTAGAACCACATTTTTCTCTTTATAGACTCAACACCACAGGCTTTAATAAGCCTGCAGGTACAGGTGACCTGACTCAAAACAAGTCGACCAAAAGGCTTGCGATAAAAACAAATCTCATACTTTGAAACAACACATTTTGCAGAGTATAACTTTCCCACAAATTAGCCTCCTGGTAATTCGCCCATCTTTTTTGTCGGTGGTCAAGTGTGTGCACTTGGCTGCCTGTGGTTGCTGTGTGGTTATTTTTTTTTACTTAAGTGCTTTTATTGCAAGAGCTATTTTGAAAAGCTCCCACGCATGACTAAATAACTTTGCGTCTATAGACTGTATTTGAAAGGGCAGTGGATGAAAGAATCGAAGGAGGTAGATTCACAGCAGATGAAAGGTTCAGCCAAGTTGTGTAGAGTAGCATCGATCAAAAGATGTTTACGTGTCTCTCTGCAGACGAGGCGGACGGTATTTGTGTTTGTAGTTAACAGTGCAAACATGCTGCATATAGTAAGGAAAAATGTCGATGTGCAATACATGCCAGGGTATGCACACGGTAAAGAGCAAGAGAGGGAAAGAGAGAGACAGAGGGGGGGGTTAGTAGAAGACGAGTGACAGGTTCTCATTCTCTTTCTGCCTCCAATAAATTCAGCCGGTACAGAGGGTCTGGACAGGTCACTCTGGCTGAGATTATGGAGTTGTCAAGGCTGATGGAGGAAGAGAGAGGCAAAGACCGGGAAGGACGAGGAGTGGGAGACGGGCGTGCAAGTGGAGAGAGAGAGAGAGAGAGAAAGCGAGAGCTGATAGAATGAGAGAGCTTTTAACTTTAGGAATAGTGTGGGCGGTTGGATTGGTGCTTTTGTGTAAAGCCTCGTTTGACTCATTCAATTTGAATGGCGGGTTTTCATTGGGGTAAGTGAATTGGCTACCGTTCTGAGAAGCCGTCATGTCCAATTCAAATCAACTCGGGAGTCTTATCTGGCACGCAGGAGTGCGACCACAAAAGAAGTTTTCTTCCCGCAGATTATCCCCCTTTTTAAAGGGACTGGAGTTTTATGGAGCATTTTGTTAGCACTAAGTACAAGTCTGAGGCCTGGGGTGGGTTATTTTTTTTCCCAACGGGAGGGGAGCATCAACCATCAGGTCTCTGACATCTAGTGGATGCTGACACACTGCAACATTTCCCAGTGAGCGGTTTAGACAATAAATCGTTCCCTCGCTCTCTTCAGACACGCGGGGATTTGACTGCTACAGCTTCACTCAGTCTGATGTGACCGCTGTGGCTAATGTCAGCTCTTTACAGTACATGGATATTGCTGTGTTACCTGACATCTCCGTGTCAGTCTGCCTACTTTGCTACCCATCTTCACTCACGCTACAGGTGCACTACACATTAGCATCAGCCATTATGCTGTAATTATCACAGAGCAGCCACAGTGCCCACTTAGTTCTGTACCCGAGAAGGCACAAACCATGACCTTATTTCTGCCTGCGTTAATGAGACGTTCTGGTTTTCATGCAACCTTGAGCTTAGGTTCATTGATCATAGTTTTGGCTGTTGTTCCCATTGGTAATTGTACTCATTAAGTAAACTGCTGAGTTTTTGGAAAGTAGGACTTTGCTAAAATGAATTGAGAAATAAAGGAGGACGCTTGGGTGGTCATGCGGTCGGACAAGTTTTAAACAAATCCTTAGGTTATCTCGAAGAAAACAGGCAGATCAGAATTGTGTGTTGTAAACATCCATCACAGTTTCCTGCACAGCTTCACACAACACAAAGATAAAGAGACTTGTTTACAACCAGGACTCAATGTTGCAGTCCTCCCCTCCTGTATATTTTCCTGCTCATCTGACCGCACAGTTCAAGCTCGACTTGGTTTTGGCTCAGCAGAGGTAAAATCCCCGTTAACCACATTCATTTAGCACCTCAGTCATAACACTGAACTGGCTATTACAACATTTGCCAGTGTAGCGGCGTAATTTCCCTCCTGAGGGACGGACGAAATGACCCACATGCTGTTGAGGCGTGGGCACTTAGTTGCCCCCAGTGCTCCTCTCTAATATTCACATAACCTGGCTCTTAATGGTGGAGACCAGCTCCGGGCCAGCTTCTTCATTATCTTCCTTTTGTTCTAGATGGATGATTTGGGATCGGTGGGGTTACATTTCCGGCGGGCAGGCGGTCAAGCGGGCAGGCGGTGGGCAGATAATGGCCTCTGATATTATCGAAATTAAAAGGAGAAGCTGCGTCTAAATTGGCCCAGCAGGAGTGCCCGATAACAACGCAACTGCGAGAGGAAGAGGAGAAAAGTCAGCCGGTTAAGAGAAGAAAGACACAGAAACAGCCAATGGCAGCGCTTTCTGCTTCGGAGAGACAAGAGACATTTGGGCAGCTGTGTGGATGTATGTGTGGGTACTGCTGCGTGTATGGGCACGCTACAGTTGGCAGGGGGGGAGCATGCACCATGTTGCCTCTCCTAATATTGAACTTGGAGCAGAGTGGTAAATACACTCCCTTTCCCAGAGAGAGCTACAGAAGTGCTGCAAAACTCAATCTTGTGTGGCCACTCTTGTGGAACATGGAATTTTAGTTCTTTTTTTTTGTACTTTATTCTTTTTCTTCTTAAAGGATTGCAACAAGTAATGCAAAAAGTGGAGTGAGTGTGTGTGGGTGAGGCGAGGTGACTAGGGTTTGAGACAGTGATCAATGGAGATTGATTTTACGTGCGTGCAATGTGTGCGCATGTGCACGTCCGAGCGTGTTCCTGAGAGTTGGCCATAAGCACGGCCGGCTGCCTTCCACCTCTCCGCTCTCCCGCGCTCTCCCTCTCTCCCTCTCCGGGCTTTAGAGAGGGCGTTATCTCTCCAGTGCCGGCGCACTCCTCTGTCCTCACAGTGAAAAGAGGAAAGGCATCAGTACTCCACACCTGCTGCTCTGTCTGCTCTAACATACTGCAGGCACTCAGGGCCCAACACCAGAAGGATGTGAAGCTTCCCATCTTAAACATAAAGTATGTGCTGCAACCTGTGGTGCTTGGCTGTAATATATATATAAGAATTTATCAGAGCTTTTCAGCCTTTTTACACAGTAAACCTGTCTCATATACAGCTTATTCACGCTTGCTGATAAATTCCTTAGCCACAATAATAGCACCAGATTACGTTATCTATCAACTTAATGAGAAAATATTTATCATAAACAAAACCGGAGCCTGTCGAGTGCACTTGGAGCCTTTTTCCCTCCAGTAGCCACCCCTCGGCAACTAAACCATGATTAACATTTTACAGTTATGTTTTAGGAACTGAAGGCACAAATGTTTGGAAAGGTTGTGATCCTGGTTAAATATTGTGCAAGCAAACACACAGACAAGACACTTGGTATTTTTACAAAACCGCCATCTTTGTCTGAACCTGGGCCAATGTTTAGCGGTCAGTATTATCCTCCCCACCGTCACAAATCCTCCTAAATGTATTCACTAAAGCCCATTAGTCCCTATTTGTGAGTCCTGATAGTGACTCTGTTTGGATATGCTCCCATATTTACACAACATAATGATTATGATTATGAATATGCGCGCTTTGTGTGTTTTGTATGTGCATTTGCGGTTTTGCTGAACGTCCCTGGCTGCTGCAGTGAATGTGTTGCGTGCGCCTGGTGTAGTACTAAACCGAAGCCTCTAGAGACTCCAGTGAAGCTGCTCCTGGTGGGAGAACATCACTAACGCACTGTTTGTTGAGATTATATAAGATAGCAGATAGATGTAATTTTATTTTAATTCTCAGCCGCCCAATCAGTTTCCACTTCTTTTTGTTTGTCAAAGTCTTTTTTTTCTGTGCTGCACTGATTTTTGTTCTTCTTTTCCCCGGAGAAGCTCAAACAGTCTCTGGTCTGATCCTGTTACCCCAGCTGTACGTTTTGCCTTTTGTCTGGCGCTGGTCTGTCTGGTTGTTAAGGTGTCTGGGTCAGGCCGGGTAAAGCTGTGATTTATCCCCTCGCAGAGGATGAAGCCGGCCAGGAGGGGGACATTTCAGGAAAATCTCCTCCAAACAAATCCTTCTCTCTCTGAAACAGAGCTGGGGAAGTGAAGAGATGAAAGACAACTCTCTTTACCTCCACATGCTCTCTAACCCTTGCCCTTCCTCCTCTTCTTCCCCTTCCTCTTCCTCCTTTTCTCCTACTTGTACCTTTTCCTCACGCTTTGATGATGTCTTTTGTAACCCTGGGTGACATGCGCGGTTTCCCGGTGACGATGGCGTGGTGGTAATAACTGCAGATGGTGGAGATGACTTTTGGCTTTTCCAGCTGATAACAGTGTTGTGCACTGTGACTGAGGAGTCTCTTCCTCCTGCTCCATTCCCTCTGGCCTCCTCTCCCTTTTTCTCTTTCCCCTTCACCCTTTATCTCCGTGCTTGGTTTTAACCCTCCTATTTCTTTCTGCCACTCTATTTCTTTCCTCTTCTTTTTCCCTCCTCTTTGTGTTTTCAGTCCATTTTATTTCATTTAATTTCATTGACTTGCTTTAGACCAGCCACAAACAGCTGCTCAGTCTCGCTCTCCCTCTTCTTTACTACTTTATTCCCTCTGTCACTTTCTCTTCATTTCTCTCATTCCATTCCTCCGTTCCTTCCATTTCTCCGTTTCTTGGTGCCATTCTCAACAGCGGTAACGTGCATGCCAGCAAACACACACATGAACGCAGAGAGTAATCAGATTTATCCAGGGTCGTTGCCGAACACATTTATGTGCACACACAGATGCGCTGACACACACCAACACACACACACACACACACAGAGCGAGAGGTCATTGTAAATAACTTGGTTTCCGTGCTTTCATTTCCCTGGGGCATTGACTCTCGCTTGATATTCATAACCATAACATGCAGAACCTGATGGACTGAATATGTGTGTGTGTGTGTGTCTGTGTGTGTGTGTGTGTGTGTAATGATACTGTATTTATACCGCTATGCATGTACACGCATACACACCCAGGCATATTTTGTGAAACACACACACACACTGCAGGCACTTTGTAAACAGATAGAAATATATACATTCTTGTTATCATCCTACACACACACACACACACACACACACACATACAGATGATAATGGGCTTTGCTAGAATCCTCTATCCATCTTTACTTGCTGTTCCACTCATCTGCAACAACTGATACTTGTAAGACAAATCCTGTCTTCTTCATCTCGTTTTCTCTCCAGCGTTCACCTCTCTAAAACCTGCGGGCAAAACACAGATTATACACACACACAACACAACACAACACACGTCCATATCGACACACATACCTGCTTAATACAAGACAAGAGGTTGTGTTTTGAGACTTTTTAATGTATTTATGCGTTTGGCTTCTCCTGAATAATACATCGTTATTTGTTATTTTCCCTGCGTCTACTTCAGGAGAGATGGAAAGAGGTGAAAACAATAAAAGCAGAGCAGTGGTGAAAATATCAGGATAACTAGTGCTCTGCTGACAATAGTGGAGATTTTATTATATTTGTGTGGAAAATTGGTGATGGATGCTCAGAGCCAGATTTCTAAAGAAGATCGTTTTGTGTGTTTGTATTGACGTACATTAGAGATATGCTCTCTGTATACAATTATATTAGATGCATGTATCCTTTCTCTAGAATGTTTTTTTTTCCCATAGTGCCTTTTAATTAGAGAGACTGACGACTATTGAGGCAGTTCAATCAGTAAGTTCATGTTGACTTTATTAATTTCTTTGGAATCATAAGTAGATGCTCGACAATCTATCTAAACTGTTCACCATGTTTGCACTGCACATTCATGGGTCGATGCACACACAGCTAGGACTATAAGGAACATATCGACTGCATTCACTCCCCAGAGTAATGCTGTGTTCACATTGTGGCGGTAGAGGGCAATTTAGGCAGCATGTCCCGTCCAATGGGAGACTGACTCTGTAAATTCCTTCATGGCTGATTTCAAACCAGCAGACAGACCAGTGTTAAACTTTCACAACGTCCAGCTCTGCACTGCATGGGAATGAAAACCAGGTGTTGTTATGATGAAGCCGTTTGGGCCACATGGATGCAGTCATGTGTGTTTGTGAATCAGCACGTACCTGTCTGGAAGCCAAAATAAAGCAATGCAGTGGTTATTGGTCCAGGTCATCAGGACCCAGAGTCCTGCTTAGTGTTCATGTTAGCGATTTAATGAGACACACACTGTGTATGCCGGCGCTGGAAAGTGAATGTTAACTGAGTGGGAGGAGAGAAACCCAGTAGCCATTTGACCTCAGGAGCAGGACTGAGAAATGTTGAAACTATGAAGACTTTTCCTTTGTGAGAAGCATTTTTTTACTCAGTTTACCATAGTAGTCCTCAATATTTACTCACTGCCGTTTTATTTGACTGCACGATTTCAGACAGTGCTCAAGAGAAAGAGGTTTAGTGCCCGGTTTTGCTCTGGACAATTCAAACCTTAACCGCCTTTTACTGCACATAGAGTGGTTTCTGTGAATAGAAACCTAAAATGAGACTATATAACCTCCGCTCAACAGCCGCCACAAGCAGCAATAAGAGAATAATGGTGTGCTAACTTTTTTTTTTTTGTGTTGCAATGATTCTCTTAATTCAGTTGCTTTATCTGACAGCAGGGCACAGCAGTGAAAAGAGTTGGTGACCTTGATGAAGAATCGGAGGTGCGCAGCTTGTTGGCTGCAGTTCTCTATCTAACAGCTCGCTGTGACTGCTCTCTCTCAGTCCTTTGCTTCTCCTGTAGCATTTCATTCTTAGCCGCTGACAAAAAGAAACTCGAGAAACATTTGTAATGTATAATCACCATCAGCGCTGACCACGGCTGGTCGCCAAAAAACAGCGTTTCCTGTGGCTGCTTCGTAATAAAAGCCACTCTGTGTGACAGTCGAACACTTGTTATGTAAAAGCAGCAGGCAATACCGGCCTCGCATTAGCGGTTAGTTATTATGTAGTGGTAAGACCATAATTTAACCTCATATAGCATAACATTAAATGAAATTACACTTACAGTGAAAAACATGTAGGCCTACACATAATGTGAATCACTGTGCACATATGTGAGCACTCCTAATTCCCCACAGCCAGGCAACAGAAAAAAAATATGAAGTAGTAGTCGCCTTGTACAGTTAAACCCCTTTTAAAATCAGAAATAAAGCTTCTAAAATCATCATTTGTTTTGAATGTTTCATCCAGCAGCAGTTTAAAATGTGCAGCAGTTTTCTTAGTGACATGAGGAACACAATGGCACAGCAAAACCACAGACGTCATGACTTGTTCCCGGTGGCTGGAAATCATTCATATTGAAGAATCCAAACTTGTGCACAAAAACATTTTCACAGTGAGATGCTTTCACAGCCGGGAGATAAGAGTCTCCTGCCTTTTGTTCGTTGCAGTGGGACACGGCCATTTTGGAGCACTTCCTCTCTGTGGTGCGACACAATATCCTGTTTACAGTGAAATAACACAAACCAGACACTGATGCTTTTTTCCCAGTGGGTTGAATGGGTCAGTTTTATAATGTTTATCAGAGTCACTTGACTGCTGACGCATAGCGGTTTATTTTTCTGTCTATTGTTCAACCTGATCACATTAAATTCATTCTTACTCTGGGGACCAGTTCACCCTTCATATTTCACCACTGTGTTTGCTGTCCTACTCCTAGATCTAGTAATTTTCTTCCAAATTGTGATTATAAGAACACACACAAACACGCACAATGCCTGTTTGTAACACTTGCCAGAAGAGGAGAGGAATCAATCCAAGTTGTTCTCATCTACTGTTTGCACTGAATAAATGTCAGGACTCTTTGTTCTCCTCCTGGAGCTTCACACTGCCACGTGCCTCCCTCTCTCTTTCTCTATCAAAATACCTTAAATTGAATAGTTGTCATGTTAAACAAGGTCCTATACTGCCAGGCTGAAATGGGTTGGCTGATTGAAGGATTTATCTGATTGCAAGTGTGTTTGGCTTTGTGTGTAAGACAGAGAGTGGCAGAGAGGAAATTAGAATTTAATAAATAGCACTTCAGTCTTTTCTGCACCAGTTTTGAATTCTAATCCTCTCGATCTTTGTTATTTTTTAAATTAAAGTTTCAGTATTTGGAGCTAAAGACTCATTACTGTGGATTTTCTGCATTTGCTTACATAAGATAATTTGTGAGCAAATGTGTTTGCTTTTTTTCTGTTGATGAGGTTTTCAAAGTTGATATTGATGTTGTTTTCCGAAAACAAAACAAAAAAATCACTGCAGTTGTAGAAGTCATGACTTTGTGCACATTTTGGCTACTGCCCATTTCCAGCTATGAGCTGCTGTATGAGCTGTGAGCTGTGTTAGCTTTTTTAATAGACTTTAGAATCATGTAGAAACAGAACTTTAAAGAAAAAAAAAGTGACAATTAGTAAAAAGTCAGAAAAACAGAAAAATCAGTTTGTTGCCTCCGGTTTGGAAACCAATGTCTTTACAACTGTAAATATAAAAGATAGTAACCAAGAGCTATTTCACATGTAATTACTTACATGGGACTATCAATAAGAGAGATACAGCAAAGCTCATTATCATAAGTGCACATCATAGTGTTGATAATGTTGTCATGCAGAGACATCTGTGTGTGTTTAGGGCACCGACGCCTACTGTGACTGCCTTTTTACTAGATTAGAATGGCACGTCGAGGCCCAGCGGCCATCACTCATTAGTGAGCGTTGATGGCAAAGGCCAAGTATGATTAGCCAATGCTTCGCTGCACATCAGGGCTGATTTTCTTCTTCTTCTTCTTCTTCTTCTTCTTTTGGCTTCCCACCACCACCGGCTCCAGTTAATCAGGCGCTAATGAAAGCAAACTTGTGGCATATGCGCCACTCGGCCCACATGAGTCCCTGCATCCCTTCCAAGGGCCAGGGCGACACTCTGAAAGCATCAGTCTCTGATGGAAGTTGATGTATTTTAAATACAGTATCTTTACCCTCTGTTGCTTTGTTTATCACTTTGTCGGTTTGAGGGTGTTTGGGTTTATTTGGCTTTTAAAACTATTGCGCACACTAAAGTAATTTGTCCTGTTCAATGAAGTTTTTGTGATGAAAACATTTCATCAGTGAACCATAGCTGTGATATAAATGTTTGCTGTAAAAATCTGCTAACTGGGTCTAATGAGTTTCATATCACTGGGTTTGATTAAGGGTTGCCTCGTGCAGAGCTCAACCATTTAAAACGACATAAATACATTATTGACTGCGATCCTGGCCTTAAAAATAAACAAAACAAGCAGTTAACAGCGTCTCCGACTGCGTTCCTCCACTTATTTTTGGCACTTTGGTTCCAACAGGCCTCTCCCTTAATCCAAGAGACACAGCTCATAAGCACTGACAGCTTTTCAATAGGTAATACTGACTTTATCCCATGGGCCATTAAGGTGACAGGAAGGCCTCGAGGTTAAAGAGGCCGTCCATCAGATAGTGTTGTCTGTCTCTTCTTCTACTCCTTTATCTCTCTTAGCTCGCTCATATGGATTACAGGTCTGAAACAAAGTGAGATGTAACACTTGAAGCGTGCAGATGGTTTGACATGTGATGTATAACCATCCACAGAGTCCTTTAGCAACATTTTGGTCTGGCCCAAAATACATAAACCCAGGATAATGTCTTCAGTTTTCTCACAGCGGGGTCATCATCACAGCTTTGTTGTCTCACACAACCTGTTCTACGAAATACATCATCACCATCACAGGCAGCGTTTTATTCCTCTCTCGTCACATTGATCAATATGTTTATATGCGCAACGTATCTAATGTTTGCAGCAAAAAAATACACAAAGAATTATCATCCAAATGATTCCTTTCTGCTCCTGGTGCCGTAGCATTATTCCAGGACTTTATGGCCTGCAGCGGTTTCATGATTCTCTCGTAGCACCTTTATCTGCTCCATCTACAGCAGCAGCTGTTTAAAACAAAACAAAAAAAACGGACTGTTTACTAGCTGCTCTGCACTGACGTGAGTGAGTAGCCTGTGAACATAATGAAACATTTAGCAGCTAAAGAGCTCGAGAGCAGGCCGTAGCCATCGTCTGCTGTCCAGAAGCAGGACTCCTGATGAATGCGAATGAGGAGGACGGAACCAAATGCTTTTGGTTTAAACGACTTAAAAAAACAAAACCAGCTCAGATTTGCCGGCTTCAAACACCAACTTTGTTTAAGTGGAGAATTTCAGTGAAGTCGTGAGCCGTCCCTTGACAACCCCCCTGAACATCTCCGCCTGTGTTTGTCATAAATGCCACATCCAGACGATTTAATCCCGTCCTGCCTCCTCTCTGTCACTCAGCAGAATAGATGGGCCGTGTATAGTCATTTCACCACCCCACCTGTGCTTCACTTCTTTCAAGCGTGAGATATCTGCCTCTGGAAAATGACAGCTACCAGACAAATTGGACTATTTTGGAATCATGAGACCTCACAGTGCAAGATTTTAGCATTTCATCATCTGTCATTTACATTTATCCCAAAATACATTCATCTCTTTTTGTGGCTGCTTTTTTTTCTTTCTTTCTTTCTTTTTTAGGATGGACGAGGTTATTGTCTTTCGAAATGAAGTATAGGCTAGGTTCAAATCTGTCCACACAAACCCTATCCAATAGACACACAGAACTAGTTTGCTGTGAGTGTGGCCAGCTGACTGCAGTGTGATGAGGGCTTTTCGTGGTTCGTTTTCCATTCTCATGGGTAAAACAGCAAGGCGTGTAAAAGAGAGCAACAGCTGCAGTTCTATGAAGCTCTTTGAAGAACTACATCAAACACAGAGAATCATCTTCCAGCAATTGGCCTCACAGTAGAGAAAGTGAAGTGAGTGCGTGTGTATGTCTGTGTGTATGGGGAGTATGTTGGAGAGGTGAGCAGCACTGTAAATCCTTTGGCCTTCCCTCACTCCCCTGCCTCCTGCTCATCATCACTCGGTCTGGGTATCTGGCTGCACACTTTTCATCCATATTTAGTTCTTCGATCTCCGTTCGTATTGATCTCGTCCGTTAACCTTGTTTATTTTCCTGTTCTTGCTTTTTCCTTGCTCCTATTCTGACCCTTTCTCTTATCGCATTTCTACACACTTCTCCAAACCGCCTCTCTCCTCTGCCACTTCAACTCTTTCCTTGCTTTGCCACTTAATCTCTAACCCGTCTTGTTTGACGGCAGCCGCGCATATTTTTACATTCGCACGCCCCAAAAAACCTGAATGACTTCCAGTGAACACTCTACAGTAGGATTCAAATTCTGTCTGAAGTGATTTTGGACACAGCTGCAGGGCGGATAAGACAATAGGTGAAAACAACTTTGTGAACTTTTCCTTTAGCTTTGTTGCATATTTCTTTACTTTTTCTGCATTTTCCCCTCTCGCTGTATTTTCTCAAATGACATTTAACTCAACCCCCTCATTACTGTTTTCCTCTCCCTGTCACATTCTCTCTCATTCTCTGTCACTGTATCTGTCTCTTTTCCTTTTTCTCTCTCTCTTCTTATTCTTCTCCTGCTGGTGATGCGTGTGTGTGTGTGTGTGACTGGCGGTGGGGAGGGGAGGCCTTGATTAGAACACACACCGCCAAGTCCCCCCACCTCGCATCATTGCATTTGATTAGCTCTAACCCCCTGCTCCCTCCCTTATCACTACCAGCACAACAGGAAGCGCCACACGCACACGCACACACACATACACACGCTTGCATGCACAGATACACATGCATATATATCACAAACTCACTTGCAGACTTATCTGAACTCCATTGCTGCCTGTAAACGTGCACTGGCATATATGAACACAATCTCTCTACACACACACACGCACATCTGGGCTGCTGCTGGCACGGCGGCGACGGCAGGGCATCAGGTAAAGCCAGCATGACACTGACAGCTCCCTGTCCCTAATGAAGCATTAATAAACTACAGCTCAAAACAGTGGATCAGAGAGCAGCAGAGTCCCCCACCTGCCTGGCTGTCTGCTCGCTGCCAGGGGGAGAGATGAGAGGTGAGAGGATCACTGTAATCCCCCCGTCCTCCAAAACCCCTCTGCCCCACTTTTTCAGAGAGACAAACCTCCCCGCCACCGACGCCCCGACTGCTTTTCAGTATTGTGCCCAAGGTATATTTTAGTTTTCATAAGTATGATGTCAAATAAATACTCAATGAAAGAGACCTCACTTAATTAAAACGCCACTAACACTCCAGCAGCTCTGCCGCGAACCGCACAGCCGGAAATGTAATTTTCACATATCTCCTGATTCGTACATAAATGTAGTGTTATTGGAAATGTATGCATTAGAAACATCGTTTTTATGCATGCGGGCAGATTCAAGAGACTCTTTTTTTTTTGTTTGTGCGAACAACTCATATTTCAGTCATATTTTCAATTTAAATAGAGATGAGGAAGTTGAGAAAATTATGAAGGTGAAGCTGAACGTTGATTGTTCACATATAGAGCCGAGTGAATTTTGCAAATTTAACTTTTGCTGTGTTTATTTGCCCAGACAGATTCACCTCTGACTGGTAAAGATGCTATAGTGTCTCTGTGATGAGTGCGTCAGTCCTGCATTTGTTTGACGACTTCACTCTTCGTTTCCTTCTCTTTCCTGCACATTCATGAACATTCCGTCGAGCGTTGCCCTTCAGCCTGAACACGTGTAACACTAGCACTGCTAATCAGCCTCTTGCTAGTAGCCATCTAACCTCTGCAGCTACAGCACGGCACATAACAACCAGACTGATTTCTGTCGCAGTCTGACCCCCAACTGAACTCTGAGTTAAAGCCTAACTTGCAGCGCTGTTCGTATGCGTGTGGGAGTGAAGGTTTGCGTTCAGGAATCGGCACAGACACACATGAACTGACAATTAGGCGCTCGGGTAGTGCAGTAACAATACCTCCCCGATTGGCAGACAATGGCTCCCCTCTGATTCAAATGAAGCGAACCTGCTGAGTGGAGATATTCCGCTAGGTGTGTCCATTGAAATGCTGCATGCCTGTGATTAGGAGAATTAGAGCAATCGTTCGGTGAAAAGAAGCAATCAAATTCAGGTCCAGCTGTGATGGACTGACAGGAAAGAGTCCAAAACGCTCCCCAAAATAGACGGATTTAGAAAATCCAGTCATTTAAATGTAAATAAATCAGCACTGAGTGCCTAAGAAAATACATATATATACAGTGTATACTGTATATATATATATATATATATATATATATATATATATATATATATATATATATATATATATATATATATATATATATATATATATATATATATATATATATATAAAGGGACAGTGTTTTAATTGGACTGTGGGGTGCTGGATGTCCTTTAGGGTGTTCTCTCCTTCCCTCATCATAACCTAGAGATGTCATCCCTGTTTGTGCTGGGATGCCGTTACTTTGGTGTCACTTGGCGTCTTTATCTCTCTGTCTATCTGTATCCTGATCTGTCTTTCTCTTCTCATTATCCTTGCAGTGGAAACCTCGCTGAGCTTTACTCCAGCGAGGGAGACTGATCTAATTGGCAGCGAGGATCATTCTAATTTAGTGAAGCCGGCTCTGCTGACTTCTTCAGCTTCGCTCTTTCTCATCTCTCTTTTTTGTGCTTTTTTGTGCCACTTTTCACGTGATAATAATGAGGAAATATACGCAAGAACTGCCTCAAGTTTGCTGTGGTTTCTTTTTTTTCTCTCTTTTTCTTTTTCTTTTTTTTTGTACGTGTGTGCTTGTTACACCGATCACATTCGCCCAGGCAATTTGCCTGCTTGTCTGAGTCTGAGAAGGGAGGTTTATCTGCACTAACACCCCATCGAGGCTGCGCTCCGTATCCAAATCGGCCCCTGTTAGTATTCAAATCAAGAGCCCCCACCTCCGCTTCCTATTCTACCTAGCTCTCGTGCCTGCAACTGCCGCCCCCGCCCCTCCAGCTTCGCTCAGAGGAAAGGACGGTTGGGCAGAGAGAGAGAGACAGAGAGAGAAAGCCCTGGCTATTATTTAATGAGATCAAGCAGTGTGAGGAGGCTGCTGTTTACTGTCACAAAGCAAACAGGGGGCCCCTCTGTGCAGCCGAGGTGGATCACCGGGGCCTCTCCCTCATCTTCCTCCTCCTCTTGAGTAGCTGTGACTGCCGCCTCCACCTTAACAACCACCAATTCACCGGGAGTGTAAGCGCACTGACAAGGTGCTTCTTCTTGTCAGGACATATAACTGCACCTCCTCCCACTCCCAACAGCAGGTGGATCAAAAACACTGTGACTGTGAAGGTTATATCTAGGTTAGTAGCTATATGCCACATGACAGGAGGAGGCCAAACCGTTTCATACAGCGTAGATTGTGTAGTCAACGCAACTTGTGTGTAATTGCTGTCGCCGTGACCTTTTACCTGCTCGGCGAGAGACAACAAGGTCGTTAGAGCAGCGCCGGTTCCCACAGGTCATCAGCGTCTCATTGTTCATATGATTAGACACAAATTAGAGGCCAAGTGTCACAATCGCTCTCTGCCCACGACGGCCGCCATCAGGCCGCCGTCGGGAGGCTCACAATGACTTCTGATTTCAGCGAGTTACTTTCCATCCGTCTCCTTCAGCTCAAAACTGTAATTTTAGCACTTTATTTTGAAGCTGCTTTTGAGGGTGTCTTTGTCATTAATTAGGTCTGGAGTCAGTTTCAAAGTTCCTTCTGCAGTACAGCACAAATATGAAATGTTGGGTGGGGGGAAAAGTGTTCGTTAACGAGTCGAACGCAACCAAACCTCAAAAGGACTTGACAGGAGAGAGTTGGGAAAGAAAAGGGTGGGGGAAACGCGCCATGAAGATGAGGGAAGCGAGGTGAGGGCATATCCTTTGATCAAGAGCTCTCCTCGTAGCACTCCTCTCTCCTTACACATCCATAATATATTTCTGCACACATTCCAGTTTCTATTAACAAGGAAGGCAGTGCCGTGGCATCCTGAAGGCAGGTATCAACAACAAGAAAAATAAAAAATAAAAAAAATACAGCAACAATAATAATAATAAAAAAAAAATCTGAAGCAGAGTCTGTTTCCTTCATAACTGGAAGATCTGAGAGAAAAAAGGAACCAAAATGCACAGCAAAGATTTTAAAATTCAATATATGCACTCCCCTTTAAATTAAATTCATTGATGTTGGTTTGCAACAAAAGAGGGAATAATATCAAACATGGGTAAATATCTCTTCTAACAGTGGCAGCTTAGGAAATGAGAGAGGCCGCTGACGCGCGGCTTCTCTCTCATGGGAAACCATGTTTGTCCATGGCAGTCATAAATATGTATCATGCTGCAGGATGGTAGCGATTGTAATCTGATGGCCGCCTTTTGTCGGGCATATGAAACCCCGAAAAGAAGCCCCCCAACACACACACACACACACACACACACTCCCCCATCAGTGGCGAGCACAGGCGAAATTAAAAGTTGCATCCTCTCCTATCATTGGAATGAGTCACTCAGCGACAAGTGGCACGATGTTTAATTAGGGTGGAAACAAAGACCTCGGGGGGAAAATACCTCTCTTCCTTTCTCCCCTCCTCTCCCTCGGTCTCATTTGTAGAAAAGTAAATATTCAGACGGTTGCTTTTCAGCCGTGGCGATTAAAGCATGCTCGAGCATAGCAAGAGAGAATGTGTTATGAATGTAAAGCCCCTAATTCAATTCGCTCGACGCCACAAAATGAAACACAACTTGTTTGTACGAGGAGACAGCTGTGACAGTGCGTCCTTACCCAGGGGTGTCAAGTAGTTCTTCAAACCCCACAATAACTGTGCTGGTGCTTCCAAAAGTGCACTGGCAGCCTCTCAAATAACTCGGCCTGTCATACATGATGCACTCCAGCATGAAGCAGCGGTGAGTGTCCTGGAGTACAGCTGGTTGACAGGTGCAAAAAAAAAAAAGTCATCTGTTTCTTGACTAATAGATGTTTGTTTCTCTTTGCGTCCCCTGTCCCCGCAGCTCTGAAGGACCCTTGCACCGAGGTGACCTGCAGCTACGGCAGTACCTGTGTCCAGTCATCAGACGGCTTGTCGGCTAAATGCATGTGCCCCCTGGGCTGCGAGGGCAAGCCCGAGGAGACGGTGTGTGGCAGCGACGGAAAGGACTACCGCAACGATTGTGAGCTCCATCAGCATGCCTGCAAGAGCCAGAGGAACATACGTGTGCAATACCAAGGCCACTGTGGTAAGATACCTCTCGGTTATGTCTATGTCTTAGCAGTATTATTGAAAAGCGGCCATCATTAGTCCACAGTATCGTCTTTCAGTTTTTCTCATATAATTGCAGTGAAAAGCAGATAGGCGCCACTTTTGATAGCAGCTATTTTTTTTGTCATTTTGCCTGATAATTGACACTAATGATAAAGTGACTATGGAAAGCTTCTCTTTGTCCTCCACTTTTTCCACTTTATTTACTACCTCTTGCTTTTATTTTCTACCTGTCTCTAACTTGGGCCTTGCCTCTGCGTGTTTTCAGTTTTCTCCCAGCTTGCTTTGCACAGGTACTCAGTCCTGTGTGAATCATTGTTTTCATTAAGTCAGTCTAGGTTTTGTTGGACCAAGCTTTGTGGCTCATCCTCATTATCATTAGGCAATGTTGCTAACTCCCAAGGCTCTCAACTTTAAGGTTTTTTTTAAATCTTACAGCGAGCTAAAGGGAGAGAAAAGAACAGCAGACACTAACTCTGTCTCTTAGCAGCCAGAGCCTCCGGGAGACATAGAGGGGTGGTGGGCAATGAGAGATGGATGTGCGGCTCTGCTGGTGGAAGGTTGGTCGTATAAATTCAGCCTGACTCGGCCAAAGTGACCCGAGTTGCCCCGTCCTCCCTGGGGAGGGCTGAGGCTCAAGGGACCAGTCCGTCCTGATGGGCCTCTAAATCTTCCCGCAGCCATTTCATCTAAAGCCGCGGCTATTTCAAGTCCGTGGCCCTAGCCAGACAAAATGCAGTTGATTTATCCGCGTGGCTAGTTTTGGCAGCAAACAGGCCATTCTTTTTGTAATTACCCTACTTGCTCAGCTAGAGGGAAACGCGGATCCTGTTCTTCTCAGTTAATGGGAGGTAATGGTCTTTCTCACAGATAATGGTCTGGCTGGCAGGTGAGGCACTGCCTTATGCTCAGACACCGCATGCATTACGATAAAACCCCCTGTTTGCTCAACCGCTGGGCTCTGTGAGCGTTTGCATTGTGCTGACAGAGAACAGTGTGAGGCCTGGCCAGATCTGGCTACCCCCCCCCACACACACACACCTTCTTCCCAGCCCTCCATAGTCAAACCGCTCTGTCCCATTTCATGTTCCTGCATTGTTGCTCTTTGTACGTCTGCCAGAGGACTTTGGAGACCCCCCCCCCACACAAACACCTTCTCTCTTTCTCATTTTCTTTCTCCTCTGTTCGACTCCTTTCCCGATGATAGGGTGTTTCATCCTTGGTGCGATTTGAATGACTTGCCGGCAGTTTGGCAGTGATTTAATATGTCACAGTGCTACATAAATCCTTCGTCTTTCCGCATGCTGAAAGCATGGCGTGGAGGATAAAGCCTGGGCTCCGGTTTCAAGGAGCAACACTCCCCGTCCCGCACGTCCGCAAACCAATTCCATTATGATCACGAACTGATAGGGCCGACGGCGCCAGACCGACACTCCCCTGGAAGGAGGGAGGTGCCAGGGAGCAAATCAAACCGACAGTCTCTTCATCCATTTCCTTGTCTCCCCTTCATATCCAAGGTCCCACTCTGAGCTGCTCCCAGCTGCTGGGCCACTGATAATATCTTTGGAGCAGCAGTGATGGAGGATCATGTCTTGTCTCCTCCTCTGCCCATTCCTTAGTCTCTCTTCTCCTCTCCTCTCCTCTCCTCTCCTCTCCTCTCCTCTCCTCTCCTCTCCTCTCCTCTCCTCTCCTCTCCTCTCCTCTCCTCTCCTCTCCTCTCCTCTCCTCTCCTCTCCTCTCCCCTCCCCTCCCCTCCCCTCCCCTCCCCTCCTCTCCTCTCCTCTCCTCTCCTCTCCTCTCCTCTCCTCTCCTCTTTCTAAATTTACTCAACTAATATTGTCAAACAAACAACAGTTAATGAGATACTGAGATGATGATTTGTCTTGTGAATCATATTACAGGTATATTGTTGTTTGCAGCAATTTTCAGGCTCTCCAAAGCTAACAGAAACTTTACTTCAGAAGGAACTGAACAGTTGCCAGTTCTGAGGCAATTAAGCAAGGACGCATCCTGTCCTGTTACATATTTACTGTCTTTTTTCTCCTGCCAACATATTGTTGTTCGGCTCTCAGAGCTGGACATGAAGATGTCTTTGATTAAAGCTTTCTTTTTCAATCCTCCAAGGTCTAATTAATGTAAATATTTTCCTACAGTACATAAACTGTTACATACTGTGCAGCACATATGTATACTGCAATACATATTCATTAATGCCTGTGTCTCCACAGACCCGTGCAAAGACAGCGAGAACAGCCTGAGCACAATGTGCCGGGTGGAGACTCTCACCCGCAACACGCTCCTCTTTGCCACGCCGGAGGCATGTCCCCCGGGGAACGAGCCCCTGTGTGCCAGCGATGGGGAGACCTACGCCAGCGAGTGCGCCATGTTGGCGAGGGGCATGCAGAAAGGCATCAAGCTCAGGAAGATCCATGCAGGACGATGCAGAAGGACGGGTGAGGAAAAAAGCTTTGTGGTTTTTAGAAAGTGGCTACACAGTATGTTTTGAAGAAGAGAGTGTTTCATGATAGAGGAAATTACACCATACACAAAGAGATAAGAAGCCTCAAGCACATTCATGTCGTAAGTCAAGGCTTTTTATTATATAGCATATAGGTGCACAGCCCATGCTGGTCCCAGATTTAATCTTTCACCCAATTAATCACCTGCTGTTCTACTGCATTAACGTGCAAGTGAACCCCTCATGGTGCAAACCAATGGGTCAACAGATAAAAATCAAGATGCGATCATGAAGCATCTGCATCATGTTGTCATACATGCAGACCTCCATATGTTTCACACAGACTCTAGCTCTGCGTAGACTCTGTGTTACTGGCATTGTACTGCACAGCACAGAGATAAATGGCTCTAAGGTCTTTGGATCTGTACTGTATCCATGCTAGCAGTAGCCTCTTCCAGCCTGATAAGAGCCTCCATGGCTGTTATCTGTGCTATTAGAACACGGGGTTTAAGCCTTAGTCAACAAAGAGCTGTCAGCTTTTACTGTACGTCTGATAGCCATCGGAGGAAATCCAATTTTCTCGCTGTGTTGTCGGCGGGGGCCTGGTGAAGCCACAGTGACGCGCAGAGACCCCGGCCCACGCTCCGAGACCTCTGACAAACGTCACAGACGGGAGTAGATCGCCGTCTGGAAGGGGCGCGGCCATTGGTTACGGTCAGCAAGGAGGGTTGACAGACACTTCTGTGACACACCCAGGCTCTGATGCCTTCACTGCCTGACAGGCTGATGAAGGAGTGTGAGCTTTTCAATTTGCACAAATCCCAGTCTTAAGTAGCGCTGCGAGTTTGTGTTGGTATGTCAGTGTGTGTGTGTGTGTGTGTGTGTGTGACGACGCGTACGTGTGCGAGCAAGTGGATGAAGATTTTTTTTCCTTCCTTCCTTCCCCTCCTCTGCTGTGCCTTTTTCAAATGAAAGAATAATTCAATTTGAAACAGAGATCCATGAAATCATATCCCTAAGCAAATTACAAATTGGTAACTAATGAAAATGGCCATTTCGACTTGTAACCATGACATCGCACATCCTTGTAGCCCTCTCACTCAGATACAGCACTGATGTAATTAAGTGTGGCATGACAGGCTTTTAAAGAAAAGAGAAAAAGGAATTGAATTGCTGTACAAATTTGATCCACTGATCAGGAATGAAATAAATTCGAAGCCTAGCGAGCGCCTCCAGAACAGAGGCCTGCTTCAAATTGGATTTTCTCACTTCAATGGTAAATTTGCCATTTCACATTACCAGTATTTCTTTCTCTTTTCTTAATTTACGCAGTAGATTTCTGCTTAGTGAGTCAAAATGTAATGAATATAATAGTTTAGACTTTAACTTGACCCTAAAAGGAAATTCTTCTTTGACTTGCCCAATTTTATGAAAGTTATTTTGGGGAACTTTATTATTAAAGTTAGATGAAAGAGCCTGATCTCCAGTCAGTTGTTTGGGCTTAGATCACCAAAGAAAAGAACATGTATTAACAGCAGCCACTGTGTTATTAAGTGTCACTTCACTGAGTTCTCCTATTGTTTGTTTTGCAATGATTATTATTGTAATAATAATAAAATATATAAAAAGATCCAGTTCAGAGGATGATGGTAAATTCCTCCTTCAGCCGCAGAGCACACTGGGTACATTTGAAAGAAACCATGAACAATCTAATAAAATGAAAGTAAACAAATTAACAGATTTTTTTCCACCTAATGTGCTCCGAACAAAAGGAGCGACATCAACAGACACTGTGTTCTTTTGTATGACCACTTTTGTACATGTCAGTTTCATTTTTATCTCCTATAGTCAAGCACAGCCTTCAATTCTTCTTAGAGCAGCTGCTCATCGTAGCAAAACAGATTCATTTCTGATGTGTTGTTAACGGTTTCAGGTATTTCCACAAAGGGCTTTAACCTCTGCTGCTGAAGGAAAAGCTTTTACATGCACTGCCAGTGACATCAGTCCTCTCTAACATGTAATTACTGTTTGGATGAAAACCGATTTATTTCCCAATGGTTGGACCAGCAGTGTCACACGGCAGGAAGGACAATTAGTTCAACACTCCGCTAGTTTGAAATGTTTTTTTGTTTTTTTTGGTGGTTGTTGTTTTGTTTTTTTAAACGCTTGCTGAGTACCTCTGTTGTCCTTTCTCTGTGTTGATCAGTCAGACTGTTAGAAAATTGGCAGTTGGGAAAACAGCTAGAAAAAAAAAGCCTTATCAGTGTCTATACAGATTGTTGACATGAAAGAAAAATCTGAATCAACAACAAATGCAGATGCCTCCACACTGACAGGTGTTGTCTGTCTGAACGTGGGATAAGGTTAGGGTTGTGGTTACTCTGAGGAGGTGTAAAGATGATGTATGTGATACTTTTTTTTTACCCATCTCCTATTTCAGAGGAATGTAAGGAGGAGTGTCTCTTCAACGCTGTGTGCCTGGTGGAGCAGCTGAGCGCCCGCTGCTCCTGCGACCCCATCGAATGCGACGGCACCTACAAGCCCGTGTGCGGCAAGGACGGGCAAACCTACGCCAACGACTGCATGAGGCGCAAGGCGGAGTGTCAGAGCAGGAGCCTCATCCCCATCAAGCACCAAGGGCCCTGTGGTGAGTGGAGCTGGAGGACTGCGGGGTGGGTGGGTGGGTGGGATGGGGGACTTTTTTCCAAGAACTAATATTGTTTCCTCTCAGTCCCTCTCTTTTCCCCTGTCCCTCTATCTCTCTTCTTGTCTTCAATGCAGAGTCCATGTGATTTGCCTTGTGTGCCACATAAGCTAACGATGTGTATGTCTGTACTTTAAGCCTCACTGCTAAGTGTCTGAAGTGGTTCAGAGATGCTCTCTGAGGGGGGGAGGGCGGTGGGTGGGTGGGTGAGGGAGGGCGGGTTGGCGTAACTCAAACAGACAGGACTTGTGTGCCTTCCTTATGAAAACCGTGCCTACACTTCTCCACCCGTTCACCTCCCATTCATCTCCTCATCCTTGTCACGCTTCATCCTTCCATCTCAAACTCTCTCTCACACACACACACACACAATGAAACCCCACCTTCATGTTTCATTCATCCGCTGTCCGTCTCCTACTCCTTCTCTGGTCTTCCACTTCGGTGGCTTCTGTCATTTTTTTTCTCCCTCCTCTGTCTTTGTCTCTTTGTCATGTGTGTTGCTTTTTCTTGTATAAAAAAAAGCTATTCTTTCTTGTTTCAGTGCGTCAGTCAGTCTGTCTGTCTATCTTTGTCCGTGTGGCCGTCTCCCTGGCTGTCTGGCTGCAGGTCATCCAGTGGCCGACCTCATCAGGCGGACTCTGAGGGGGGAAGCCCTTCCCCTTGCCCCCGTGTGGACCTAACAGGAGGGGTCTTGTACTGCTGCCTTTTTCCCTCTCAGTCCTTGTGTGTCTCTGTGTCATTAATGTCTCTTCCTTCTGTTTAACCTCCTGCCAAGATGAGATCTGTGAGGTTGGAGAAGTCTTCCTCTGTCCCCCCCCCGCTCCCTGTTCTTTATTTCCTGTCTAAGCTCCCCCAAAAAAAGAGCATCTCCTGTTCCTCCTAAATGCCTCAGCACTGCTCACCTCTGACTCCTTTCTCTCTGCATGCAGTGTTGCATGCCAGCTCCCAGCCTCACTGCAACCCAAACAGCCCCTCTCTCCATCATCCAGACTATCTCATAAAAGCTTGCACCTGCGTGAAGAATGCACAGAGCTCCGTTTTTTTTTCTTTAAACATTCGTGACCATAGAAGCTGCACTGGAGTTGAAGTTTGACTGCATTTTGTTAAATCCATTTGAACCCCATGCCTCCAGTCATTTTTCAGTCCACCTTTCTAAACTGTAAGTAACTGAAACCTTTAAGACCAGGTGAGAATATGAACTAACTGAGCTGAGAAGGTAAAAATACTTCAGCAAGTTTGATGAATTAAATAAATAGCCGGGGTCTATTTATTATTTTTTCACCAAAGGTTTTCTCCATGATTCGGGAAATTGGTTGGATAAATACAACATTCATCTGTCTGAAGGAGCTATTTGTGATGTTTGCTAATGCTACCAAGCCTATGTTGGCATTAGCAGCTGTTCACTCAACTTTAAATTAAAAAGACCTTTATTGTCCTTATGTTATTTATTATCCTCATAATAAATATATGATTCACATAATATTATATTTATTATCCTCATATTATCCTCATATTTCCAATCAACACAAGTCATACATTAAAAACTCTTACAGGTGAATAGGATTGGCAGTCAATGTGTTTAAAAGTCCCAGGGGTCGTGTAGTGTGTGTGCATGTGTGGTGGGGTCAGTGCTGATTGTTTAATAGTGCAGTGGAGCGAGGAACAAAGGAACTTGTTGTTTCTGCAACGTGCACTTACCAGTGTTGGGGAAATGTTGTAAGTTCAGCGTCAAATTTCATGCATTTCTTCAAAACTTCTTCAGAACAGCTGTTTTCATAGGTACAAAGAAACACAACTGTTTACTTTTGTTTTATACCCTGCCAAAGTTCCTGGATGCCACTCTTGGTGGCAGAGAAAACGTACAAACTCTTTAACTGCAAGATCCCAATCCTGATATTGATAATCCAATCAAAAACCTCCTCTCATTTGATGGCTTGAGTTGCATTTTTGCATTTGTGCAAGTTACTCATAGTGTTTTGTGTTTATCAGCTGCTTCTGATATCACATGCAGCTGCATAGATCTTCTGTTTTAAACCAGCAAAACAACAGTCAGCTCTCTTGACTAAATAATGGGACAATGCTGCAGCACTTAGTTTACACACAAAACCATTGTGTCAAAGCCGGGGAGGGAGGAGTCTTTGTGTTGCAAGGCAGACAGTACAGTAAGAGGAGGGATATCAGGAGGGTGGGCAGACCTGTAGCTAATCCTGAATTCATGAAAATAACCCAAATATTGCTTCTTTTTTTAACCTCAACCACACTTTTTAGTTCCTTAAAGGAGCCATAGTTAACAATAGTAACCATGATTGTTCCCATAATGTAACCAACAGTTGCCATGCACTGCTTTGGTAAAAATAAATAATATAATACGAAAACACTGTCAGCTTGAAGCCTGCTGCCTGACTGTATTGTCAATTGCTGGTTTCTAATAAAAGAAGAATGAAGAGGGATAAGATTTAATAAGAGATTTGTAAGCCTGTAAGCTTAGTGAATTTTATTAACCCAACACCAAACCTTAAGCTGCGCACACTTCAATAGATGTAAAATTGTTGGAAAATGATTTCGCAAAATGCCCATTATACAATTGATCTTTTGAACTCTCGTACCCAGATTATTTCTTGATACACCCAAATTACAGCCAATCAACCCAGATAGGATTTGAAACACAAGAGACACTGTTTACTCTGACTGTTTTGGGAGAAGCTTCGTCTTGGGGTTAATCTCCCCCTGAACTGAAAGCTTTTTTTTTTTTGTTCTTTCTTTTTTTGGCTGTTTCCCTTCATACAGCCGATAACGCAGCATGCATGTGGAAACCTCAGTGAACTGCTCCTGCTGCTTCGTGTCACATTCCCTCAATCAACAAATCCACACAGCAGACATGCTGCACAATTTTTGACTCAGAGTTTCTGTCCACATTTTCATTATTGTTGTGTCACCCGGCGATAAAACGAGCGAGATCTGTTCGTCCTCCGGGCATGGGGGTGGAGCTGAATACCACAGTTATCTCCTGTTGTCAGCGTCAGGAGGCACCGCCACTCATTAGCATTATTCCACCGTCGGAGCTGCGCCTAAATTGAGTAGTGGAAATAGCGGGGCGAGCGCTTATGTGTTTTGCTCTGTTTCATTATTTCTGGCAAATAGCGTCCCAGTCCAACCCCCGCACACGCACCCCACCACCACCCGCCCCTCCCTCATTTGTTTAGTTATTTTACTTACTGTCTCTTCTCCTTCCTCCCTTCCCCCTGTGCATCCCAGCCAACAGCGACTGGTCGTATGTTTCTTTAATGCATTTTTATTGACATTTGCATATTTTTCAAAACAGAACGCCACAAACGCCGCCGCCACCCCCCGATTTGGTTTTAATTAAACATCAAAAGAGGCGAGCGTAGGTGCCCACTGAGACTGTTGGTTTAGTCAGACAGATGATATGCATGCAAAGAGTGACTCTCTCTCTCTCTCCCTCTCTGTGTGTGTCTGTTTACATGTCAGAACTATCTGTCTTTCTTTGTCCCTCGTGTTCTTTTGAAGTTTTTTTTTTTTTTTTTCCTCACTGCCAGTGGAGTGTTAGTAGGACTGAGTCAAAATAAGATAGAGGTCCCTCTCTGTATGGGCAAAGCCTGAAAGACTTAAGAGATAACCCTGACAGACACCCAGGGGATGCATGCAGCATCTGCCTGTTTGCTTGTGTTTGTGTGTGTTTGTGTGTGTGTGTGCTGGCATGTGCGTGTCTTCCTGTTCTCTGAAAACACTGACTTGTCAGAGATCAATCAATAACCCCCACTGATCACACACCGCAGGAACATGCGCACAGACACACACTGTACACAGTGTCAGACACACTATGCCATTGTGCTCTGTTGTCCTTTTGCTCTGACATTGACCGGCACTGTGAAAAAACAACAGCACAATGGCCACCGTGTCGTTGTGGCACACACTGTCGCACACACGCGCACACACACGACTGGAGCAGGAAAAGTTTAGTATGTCTGAAAAGGAAGACTTTGATATATTAAATTATCATTACTTGATAAATAATGATGATTTTCCCATTTCATTGGCGGAGTGGAGTGCGGGCGGGGTGATCGATCGGCCTGTCACCTGTCAAACAGATAAAATTCCCCAGATCTGACACCGTCGTAAATCTCTTTTCATGTGGGCGCCCCTGTCAGTACTCACCCTCACAAAGAACCGTCATGTGAAGAACCCACATATCTATAATGTCCTGACTGCTGTCCGCCCCGGAAAACAATTTGATTGATATCTAAAGCCCTTCAGTTTGGAGACGCAGACTCCACGTGGCATTTAACTGATTAACTTGCGTCCGGGCGGAGACACAAATCTCGAAGATGTCGTGAGGACACGTGAGTCAGTGAGGGATTTGCTGGAAGTGAATCAAAGAGGGCTGCTGGGAAGGATGGTGAATAGGTCTGCAGCGTCACATCCAGAGATGGAATAAAAGATTCTCGTGATGCTGCGACAAGTTGTTTGTCATCGCCGAACAAACTGATGAGATGACACAGCTGCTCCTCTGTTAAAAAATATTATCAGTTTTTTTTTTTTTTTTTCTCCCTGGATTTTCATCATGTTTGTCATCATCATGCTGATTGATTACACTGTAACGTTCATCACCCACTTCACTATAGGGTTTTCACATTGTCGCTGTGTGGAACATAAAAAGAATATTTTCAGGAAGAGATGAAATCATGTTTTCCCTCTCCTTCCTGTATGTCAGCACAGCAGGGTAGCAGCACACAAACTAAACAATGAAGTGTGCATGCAGAGTGGGCCATTGTAGCAGAAATGTGGTAATTGTTCAGCTATATTTAGAGGAGCCAGCGCTAGAGGTACAATGGGCACCTTCATAATTTTAGGCTTTTAGCCTTTGTTTTTCTTATAAATGACTGGTCAGGTTTTATAAGAACTGCCACCAAAAGAAGGAGCCATACTGAGAGTTAGTGCGGCCAATCAATCAGTGTTAACCCATAAAAACACACTCTACAGACAGCTTAGAGATTCCATATTGTAAAATGATAGATATGAGTGCAGTGTGATTGTACAGTAGGTCCTATATTAATACCTAATGATGAACTGAGTAAGCCTCTGTCCAAACACATTATCCATAAACGTATCCTTAAAACCAGGTGTCAAGACTTTGTGATGTCATAACAAAGCAGTTACCAAGCTCCGCCCACCTGGACTCACCATCCAACACCTGCAGTATTTGGTTTGTCTGTTTTACCTGAAATCTGCTCCATTTTTATTAGATCACTCAGCCAAAACAGTCGGCCAATCAGAAGAGGCTCTCAGAGGCTTTGGTCTTATGATTGGCTGACACTGACTCGTTGTTACTAAACCTCTAGAGAAGCCTCAGAGAGGAGATGTAAAACTACAGAAAGGGTTTGGGGTTGTCACAGCCACAGCCACATATCTTCTTATTTTTATCAACAATTCAGAAAGAACAGCAGACAAGTGTATAATATGGGATCTTTAAACAGTTTTCACCGTATGCCAAATGATTTGGGATGCCTTTCTCAAGGCCTGTCAGCTTATTTTGATACCGCTGAAGTGTGACATGTTGATGAACTTGGCAGGAAGTGCTACATCTCTACAGCGCTTTCACCAATAATGATCAAAATTGCAGCAGGTTCTCAGATCCTCGTCGTCTACCTTCTTGTAATGTACTCTGCTTAATGTGCTTTTGCTCGGATTTACTGCCTGCAGCTTTATGGAAAGATATTTGCAGCTGCTGTGTGAGTATTATTATGTGAAAATTCATTGTTCACTCACTGTTGCGAGTTGTTGTTGAGATGGACAGCAGTGTTCCCAGTAAGCTGGAGCTGCACAAACCTAACCACAAATGTGATTTGATGAAAAAAAAAAAAAAACATGAAAAGTTTTATAATTTCAAAAACCTGAATGAAGGCTTCACACAGACTTCCATAATTTCAAAATAATCTTTTTTTTATTATTATTTGGTTTATGTAATATCAGAGAGCCAGACTCTGTGTCAAATTAATCACATTTACATTGAAAATGCATAATTAAAACTTTCCTTTTTAGTCTTGGCCCAAGTTGTATCACAGCTAACTTCGTGCCCAGAGGTTGTTTTCCACAGCTCCTTTAAGTCAAGCTATTTTAGTGCATATTCAAGTCGTACTTTGAATCAATGGAAGTGATTGCAGGAGTGTGAAGCACCGTGCCATAACTCCCCGGAGCCTGTTGATGTGCTGGCCTCACGTCTGGTATTAGAAGAGTAGGAAATAGAGAGGACTTTCTAAATTGGGAGTTCGGCTGTTCATCAAGTACAAGTACAAGTAGCAGTGTGACTTCAGAGACCACAGAGGAGGATAATTCTGTAAAAATCACTAAAACACACAGAGTCTAAGAGGAACACACTGGCAGACAAAGTAGGAGTGAATGAAAGAGCAAGTTTTGCGGACACAAATTCTTTATTCACAGCTCTTTTGTCATTTACCCAACTGTGTGTTTGTGTCTGTGTGTGCGTGTGCGCGTGCATGACTGCAAGCCCAGAGAAACTCATGTAAGTTGTTGCTTATAATGTGTCGCCTGTCGCCTCTGGAGGTTAACACAGAATCACTCAGCAGCAGACACATTGTCATTGACAAAGAGTTCTGCAAAGCAGGAAAGGAAAATCAGTCACCTTAGGTGTCAAGACTCTGTGCCGAATATTTTATCATTTGCATGTTTATTTGATGAGCATCTCCGCCTGTGCGCTGACACGCAGCTGTGGTGATTGGACTCACAATCAGTTGTGGAGCTCGAGTATGTAAGTCAGGCTGAGATCACCAGAGCTGTTTTTCCTAATCAAGTTAATTAGGGGAAGTGCCGTGGGAGCCAGATTGACAGCAGCCAGGGACCGTCGGTCCACTTACTGTGGCCCGCAGGCTGTCATCGTGCAGAAATTGCAGAGAAATGTGGGTCAACAGGGTGTCAGGAGTGACTGGAGGCTCTGTGAGTGTTATGTGCTGGCGGGCTGTGATCAACCACGCAGTTTTTCCAATTTATACATTTTTCATTTCATTTCCTGTTTCCTCTGAGCCCCTCTTCATGCTGCAGCTCCTGACTTGATTGGAGATGTAATAAACACTGAGCTTTGTTGCTCTGTTTTCACTGATGCTTTATAGTGTCAGAAAGCTTTAAAAATCATTTTTCGGAGACTTCCTGTGGCGCACGCACACACGCCTCAATGATGAATTCACCCGTTTGCATTAGACAAACAGTGTTAGATGTCACGTCACCTCTGATAGATGTGTGTCACAAGATCAGGGATCCCGGCTTGTCTTTCTTCCCTCCCCACGCTGTTTTTGGTTGTCTCCATTTTGAAGAGTAGCACATTCTTAGTTGTAAATGCACAAAGAGGCTTCGACTTACCTCCTGCCTGTGATAAGTATTCAGCAGTAGACAGACACAGCCCGCGGGTATGCCTTTTGCTGTATGCTAATATAGCCTTTTCTCTGCACCTCCCTTTCCCTCGACTAATATGATACATAAATGTTTTTAATGTGAGGGAGGCAAAAGGAGTTGGATCAAAGCCCCGCAGGTGAAGAAACACAGAAGGCGGGGCTTGCTGTAGATTGGCTCTGCCCCATTGGAGTCCAGTGTTGTAATGGGCTGCAGTTGTAGGTGATTCTTCCTGCCAGTTGGCTACTGCGAGCATCACCTGGATTACACTGATTCACTGCCCTGCATAATACAGGGAGCGATTTGGAATTGCACACGGACCTGAGGGGGAAAAGTCCAATTAGCATATGTATGAGCTGAGTGGAGATGGGAGGAAGCTCTAGCCAAAATAATCTCCCGGCATTCCACCGGCATGTTACAGGGGGTTAACAGCGGTACGCCTCCTTTCTGCAGCAACCAGACAGTCACAGCCGGAGTGCTGCTGGAGCCTGCTGCGCAGCAACTCCGACCTAACGAGGGGGTTTTTAAAGCTGCCACTTTATCCATCAGATAACGCCACTAAGTGGGCGCTAATGATACTTCAGACAGACAGGTAAAGCAGGCATCCGAACATCAGAGGAACGTGTCCTCTCGAGTATCGGACGAGGCCAGGCGGGACCTCTGCCGGGGTGAGTTGACACAGCACGGCCTCACCTGAAGTAATCCCCTCTGAGTCCCGAAGCACGGCCGTGCCATTAAAATACCACACTAATTAAAACACAGGAGTTACACAGCGGCTGGCAGAGGAAACCGAGGTGACACCCAGAATGTAAAGTCCTCTCAACCAGTGTGGTGGTACAGAAACAGAGCCCAGTGCACACCAGCAGAGCAGAATCCCTGATAAGAAAGAATTATTCATGTATATATTTTTTATTTTATTATTTATTCTTACCATTTCCCTTGACTTTTCCCTGCTGTCACACCACAGCAGACCACTGCCTGCACCTGCTCAGCCACTAAAACAACTCCTTGGCTTGGCTCACGTTTGGCAGCACGGACGTCCTTTCCAATTCGACAGACGAGCTAATGTTCATGTGTAAATAGCTTTAAAACCCTGAAACTTTGGCTTATTCTGGACCTGCCTGACAGAAAAACTGATACACGCATGAAAAGATAAGTGTTTGGGAGAGAACCAAGGAGGGAAAGAGAGCTGGAACAGGCTTGCGAACACCATCCCACAAGCCTTAGTTGTGACAAGCTGCCATTTCAAAGCTTCTGCCGGCATCCAAGAGAGAGTAAAAAGACAGCTTCAGCTTTTAACTGTGTCACAAGATTTTTACACTTGGGGAGTTTTGTCTCCTTTTTTTCCCTTACACCCTCTCCAGTTAATAAATCAGGCAGAAATTTTGCCCCCCAGAGGTAGAGGATGATAAAAAATTAGTTTTGGAGGGGAATTCTTTCATCTTTTTTTATGTGTGTGAAACAAAGAGAAAGGGAGACAAAGGCGTTATCAGAGGCTGCAGCTGTGTTTTAGGAGCCTGTCCTTGGGAAGTGGGCTGGTGAACTTTTATGGAGGCCAAGGTTGTACAGTTAAGCTCGAATCACAGGCTTACGATGCGCACCAACTCGTGGACACACACATGCACACAAGGCGTTGAAAAGAGATCAGGGGGAATCGATTGTTTTTGAAGCCGTACCAAATTAAGCGGCATTGAACAGCTTACATATTTCTGTGGCACCTCCAAGCTCCTTTGAAACAGCCGCCTGGCATCGAAACACAGAAATCAATAGCGTCCCCCCTTCTAATCTGAAACATTCACTTATTTTGGGGGGGAAACGAGGGAGTCTGTGTCCTTGCTGGGAAGATTTGTTCAAATTTTGCCTGAAAAACAACAGGAAGTAGATTAGAGCCCAGGCTCTTACTTTTGGCTTTATTCATATATCACTCAGGATCGGTCAGGTGACGGGGAGCCTTATGTCACCTCCCCTTTCCGTCGCCTTAATCAGAATGAACCCTAGCTAATCTCCCGCCGTCTGTGTTACCAGTTGATAATTTACTCTAGCATTTAGCGTTTTGAGTGGAGGCCCCACTGAACGTTTCTGAGCTGATAAATGAATCATGGGGCTCCAAGCACGCCAAGTTGGCCCCCTGCGATGCCATCTAATCCCATAATGGTCATGATAATGATGGAACCACGGGTGGTGTCATTACATGGGGCAGTTTCCATGACAGCACCCACCCCCCTTCCCCCCTCCACCCCTTCAGAGGTAGAGCAGGCTAGATCTGCATTCGACTTTGGGTGTAAAATGCAACTCCTTCAATTTCCCCGGCGCCCCTCGTCAGAAATTATTTGACGCTTCCGTCGGCTTTTTTCCCGCTCTAATCTGCAGACACACCACATTTAGCGGAGTGATCCGTCCCTCATGCGTGAAGTCTTTCCAAATGAAAATCGCTGTGGAGCCAGACTACGGTCTCTTGCTTACTCTCGGTATCAGGGTGTACTCCATCTTACCTTAAGGCCTCCATTTTTTAAACTATCAAGCCAACCCTCCAAACTGACACACACACACTGGCACCCTGTATATATATATATTTTCATATTTTCATTGACACATAAAGCTATAAATTCAGGTTGGCAGGCCATGATCAAAGGGGTGTTAATAACTTTTTTTTTCCTCACTTCTGATCAAGTCAGGTTATATCAGCCCAGCCACTGCTGCTACAGAGAATCATAGGTGCAAAATCGAGTCCTTGTTTTAATGAAGTCATGCTGGAGCTTCTGTGTGAGAGGAAGAGACTGAAGCAGACACCTCTCTGTGATGTTCACATTTCATATCTGCCTCTGCCCAGGAGCTTGCCATTTTTGAATTATTAAGCAGAGGGCTCTTTCTTCTCTTCGTCTCTCTCTTTTCTTTTCTTTTTCTTTTTCTTTTTCTCCATTTTCTCTCTCTCTTTCTCTCTTCCTTAATGCTCTTCTTTTCCTCAGTCTTCCATGTCAGTTCAACCAGCTCTGGCTTTGGCAGAAGCAGTGGCTCTCAGTGAGATGCAAATGGCAGCCTTTGAAGGGGGCACATTGGGAACGTCAATTAATCCAGGCGTTTACTTGCCGGGAAAAAAAAGAAAGCCTGTGCAACCATTGTTCGTAGGCTGTTTCATCTTTATTGTGCTATAAGGCTATGTTTTTTATCCGCTGTCCTCATGCCACCGGATTCAGCGGACTCTTCAAAAGAATCAGGATATATCAGGATAGGCACAAAGGCGAGGAAATGACATAGGAAGCAGAGGTGTCACAGTTTTAGGGTTGTATTGCATATTCCATCGTGCCCCTTCATGTTCCCCAAACCCTCTCTAACAAGAAACCTTCACCATGTAGCTTTCCTCTGAACTTGCCTCCCCGGTCACCTCTGCCCTTTTCAACCTCACACCTTATCCAACCTCTGCTTTGTATTCCTCCGACTCCTCAGACGCCCACCGCTGAGTTCCACCCTCTCTAACTTTGCTCTCTATCTCTTTGGGGTGGTCGATCTTTAGATCTCAACATCCCGAGCCCGTGTTTGGAAAAGGTGTGTGACCATGGGGCCGTGTGCGTGGTCAAGAACAACGAGCCGGTGTGCGAGTGCCCCGAGGCCTGCCCGCAAATGTCCGACCCTGTGTGCGGCTCCGACGGCCACAGCTACGGCAGCCCCTGCGAGATGCGGGCGATGGGTTGCGCCCTGCAGAAGGCCATCCACATCCAGCACAAAGGACCCTGCGGTTAGTATCTGCACACACAACACAGCACCACACAACTGAAGTATCCCTTTTTGTGAATTAGCAGTGAGCGTGAATTTCATGCGTTATGCAGTTACATGCCACCATACAGTCACTTACAGTGCAGTCATGAAATCGCTATGAAACAGTTTGAATCATAGCTCACAGGTAGGAAAAGACCGAATATAATTTAGTTTACATTAATTAATGCCGTTACATCACCCGCAGGAAAAATTATAATCCACATACATTAACAACGAACATGGAGTTTTGTGAACCCCCGGGGCCTCCCATTTTTAATCCAACAAAGCCAAAACAATACTTACAGTAGTACACCTTCAGGTCTCCTTCCTGATCCTCCTTCTCTTCTTCAGCCCTTCAAAACAAACGCCAAGGCTCCCAGTTACTTAGTCTGACCTTTAAGTGAAGATGCACTTTTCTTCAAGGGAGAAGAGAGCGTTTCCTTTTCTGTAATTGGCTACATGAGTCACTTGGCTTTGTCTTGCAGTGTCGGAGTATCAGCTAGTTATTAGTACACCAACGACAGCACAGCTTCAAGTGGTAAAAATATATTCAGATCCACTGTGCAGGCACACAGCCACCCGGACTGATTTTTACAGCTTGGTAAACCCACTTAGTGAATACTCTTGATGGCTTAATGCCATCTTGCAAGGCCAATTTTCCCATGAACTCTAATTGGTGATTGAGTGTACTTCCATTGCTATAATCAAGCCATTTGGTTTTCACATGCACACGCACACACACACACACACACACACACACACTGGGCAGAAGTACAGCAGTTATTGGCCCCACAGCCCAATGCTCAGTTACCATCCACTCAGTTTTTTTACCACAATAGATTTTTATCTGCATATTTTCAAATCCTTGTCAATGAAAATGAGTTGGCGTCTGCAGTGTTGTATTTTTGCATGAGCTGAACAGTTAGCAAAATGATCAATACAAGTGAATTAGTCTCACTTTGCTGGTATGAAATTGCATCCTAAAGTGTGCAAACGGTTTACGACTGAGTTTGTTTTGCAAGAGTTACTCTGATTGTTTTGTAAAGTGAGTGGTGGTTTGAGTTTCTTTTTGCGCGCGGGAGATGATAGAGGTCCGATGTGGACTCTTTTTCCTCTCCGCCCGCCCATGTATTGCATCTGTCATCCTTCCCTCCGAGCCTCCTCTAAATTGAAATCCAGCGCGTGAGGATGTATGCCAACAGGAAATGGAGCGAGAGCGTGTTTAGTCGGTGGGCAGGCAGGCAGACTCAATTTGGTGCGCCGCACTGCAGGTAGATGGCAGGTCTGTCGGCTCAGGGTCCTTCTGCGGTAATGAATAGTCTTTATTTTAAAAAGCGAGAGGCAGAGCGCGCTGGCGGAGTGGAGGGCCCTGTCTGTAATCCAGCACTATGGATGGTTCTTGGCTCCCAGAGGAACAGGCCTGCGTCAGCGCAATGGTGCCATAAAAATGCTGAGGCATTGGCTTGCCAGGCGCGAGCCAGCCGAGGAATGATGGCGATGATAATGTGGGTTATTTCTGGGCTGTTTGCACAGCTTTACTGGACTTTATTCAGCACCATAACAACTGACTGACTTAAGCTATTATCTCACCTAATTATCACAGGCTATTCCCACCACCAATATACTAGGCATGTTTATAGAGCAGAAAGGGAGAGAGAGGAGAAGAACATATGCTGCCTTCAGGTGGTGTTGGAAGTGTCGGAATTAAAAGCTGAAGGGATGAGCAATGAAAAGAAAGTGCTTATGAATAAAGGGGGGATTCTCTGTGACACCCAGGTGCTTGAGTAACCCAACCATTAAATAACATTATTACATCTTTGGATTTATACCTTTTCAAATCAAGACACCAATTATATGCCACATTTCCATCTACTCATTCCTGTTTCTCTGTGTGTTATTTTTGTTTACCGGCTCTGTTTTGTTATTTCCATCCAATTGCACGATAATGTGTAAGCTGTCAGATTTATGGCTTTAACGCTCAAAAGCAGGAGCTTAGCGGAGGCAGGTGAGGGCAGCTGCGGTATAAAGGGTGGGAGAGGTGCCACAATAGGGAAAATAACTGTGTGTGTTTAACTGTGACTTTTTATGTGTGTGTGTGGCTCACCACGCAGCCTCTCATGGGCCCTGGCTATAATTTCATTTCCTCCCCTCTGGGCTGGAAAAATAGTGGTTATCTATATGGCTCAGGTGCAACCCAATAGCGATATGAGTGACATTTGTTATTATTCAGATATTTTTTTTCTCCTCCTCCTGTGTTTGAATGGTGGGTAACCTTGTAAGGTTGAGCGGGAGAGGTGAGCTCACTTAATAGACCCCCCAGCTGGATATCGCTCGCTTCGGAAAAAGGCCCATTCATGCAGCTTTAGCCAAACAGATGAGGGCAGAGACGCCGGAATCATTTGAGAAAAGGAAATAACAAATTTCCCCTTTCTTCTCCCACAGGTGTTGGAGATGATATACACAGTTGAGTAAGAAATATAGGTCACAGCAGCAGCGTGAGAGTGGTCGTTGAGAGAGAGGCTGAGGGGAAAGGGGGGAGGGAAGCAATAAATGTAGGGAGGCAAGGAGATGGGGTAAATAAGATGAGGAGGGGCAGGGAAAGTGGGAGGCAGAGTTAATAGTGTATTGGCCAGACAGGCATCAACAGGGGAGTTGTTATCATTCAGGCATGTTCACAAGCCTTCAAAACACAAACCAGCCTACTTCTTTCTGCTTAATCCTGGGGTAATACTCCGCCCAGACCCCCTCAGCCACAATTCAGAGTTTTCCCGGTGAGGATATCAACAAAACGCTGTAAAGCTGGAGGGCTTGAGATTTTCTATTTTTTTTCCCCTCTTCAATGACTCAATCCTTCATGCTTTCAAGGCCACTTCTTACACCAACCTGCCCCCTATTCCTCACACTCATATCTAAAACCCACAAATACTGCCACCTAACACAACAAGAGCAGCTGTCACGGTGCAAGATCCAACATGAGTGGTCCCCGGTGTCGGGTTAAGGAGACTTGAAGGGGACCTTGAGAACAGCCAGCAGGTTCTCAGCAACAAGGAAAAAAAAAGTTTGGTCTGATGTTTAGTAGTGAGGTGATTTACAGAAAAAAGGAGTCAGGTTAATATAATGAGAGGAGACTCAGCAATTATAAACAACATCTTTGTGATATCCTGATTTATACGCAGAATATTTCCCCAAATAGATGAAGCAGTGACCTACAACATTGTGTAATTAAGTCTGATAAATGAAGGGATGACATTAAAATTTCCATGACTTATGAAATGTTCACAGTTAATGAAATCAGCTCATGTGACGCAATAATATCCGCCTCTCAGTCGCTAATATTTCCAATTTAAATATGTAAATTCAAGACGAGCCCAGTATGTGTTCGATAAAATTAATATTGTATTTCATTTGGAAGCTTCAGGCGGCTTAGAAATATAGATTTTCCCAACTCACAAAATGCCCCCCCCCCCTTCCCAACAACAGCATAAATTTAGCAAGCCACGTTGCCAGACTCATGTCAAGCTTGTGATGAATGGTTGCGCAAATATCATCCCATCTCCACTGATCCGGGCTCCGGTGCTGGCTCAACGCTGGCCCAAGTGCTGTTACGTGTTGCTGATTTTCTGCCCACCTCCACTGGCCCAAGACAGATCCAATCTGGCAGCCGTTTATTGGGTGCCGGAGGTAGGTCACATTCGGTGCCAACTTTGAGTCGCTGTTGGCCTGAATCGGGCAGTTATGTGGGTTGTCTTGTTGTAATGTTTTCACAATTTTTTTAGTTCACTCCTCCAGCCCTGTTTCTGTGGATACAGTTGGTATTAGATTTTTATTAGAGCTGGCATGAGAAGCCCTTAAAATATCTTACTTTGATGTTGCACACGCTGTGTTGGACTGTGTATCTTCCTGGGCTGAAACGGCTCTCGCAGTTGTGGACGCACAAGACATCTGAATGAGATGAAAGATCCCAGACTCTAATGTTACAACACTGGCACCCGTTTTTTTTTTTTTTTTTGAACACCCTGACTGTGTGTCACGATGACAAGCCTGTCAGACTTTTTTTTTTACCTTAAAGTCTGAAGTTTTTAAGGACGCTGAACTTGTCTGCCTTCAGAAAGCGAGACACATGGGAACTCAAGATTAGCAAAGACAGACCCGGAGACGTCTGAATCGGGAGATGACAGAAAGCGGACGTCTTAATATCACCAGTAATGGCAATAATTCTCCCTCTTCTCCTGGCTTTGAACTGAGACGCCCCTCCCTGTCTGTCTGTTTGTGATGCATGTTGTCTGGAGGATCAGGCAGTGTGGAAGAGCCGGCTGCGAGGGGCAAGAGCTGATAAAGAGGCGAGGCTGCTATCAGGACACAGGGCCCGATAAAGGACAACACTCACCACCAGCACCACCATCTCTTTCCCGATTTATAGCTGAAGCACAGCAAACCCCATTTTAAAGGCACTTATATTTTATATTTATTTATTTAGTCACAGAAAAGCCTTGCTTATACATTTTTATAGATCTGGCTTTGTGGAAGGAGGAAAACTGCCGCCACAAATCGCATTATTGTCTGAAATATCAATGGACACATTGGCTTTAAGATTACCATTTGTTGGAACGCCCCAAATCAAAAATACACATCAGTTTGCATGCTTCACTTCTCACTCACTTTTGTAAGATAAGACATCATTCAGCTCACATACAATCTCATGCTTCTGCAGGCAGTATTCTGTATGTGAAGTGCCATATATTGCCATATCCAGTTCAGAGTCAAGGCTGTTAATCCAAGAGGAATGCCAATGCCGGCACTAGATGGGGAGATGAATGAAATGAAAGAGTCTAAGAGAGCAATAAACAAATTAATAATGCGGAAGGTTTCAGGGGCCAGCCTCGCCTCTCTCAATTACTGCTAAATCAGCAGCGCTTATTAGCCTGCCTCTAATTGAATGTGATAGCGAGCTGTGCTAATGCAATCCTCCCAGTGTAATTGGTGTCAGAGGGAGAGGTGCAACCGCTACTAGCCCTGAGTCTGTATAAGGCCTCGTGTTTGCCCACCCCTCAACCCCTCCATCACCTCCCCTCCCTTTGTAACATTTGTCAGTACAATGAACACTTCTGATCCTGCCTCGCCGTGCCCTGAGGGAATAAAAATGTTGCCTCTAGATGCCGGCAAGTTACTCAAGATGATCCAAGTAAAGTCTCAAAAAAAAAAAAACCTCCTGGAGCCTTCTGGGTGTCTCAGAGCAGTGTTTTGCAGAGAAAATGCAGATATCATCCGCCACGATTCAGTGCTGGAAGTACAGTGGAAAACAGATCAGTTCTACAGTAAGTGGATATGAGCAAATCTACAGAGTGATAAATGCAACCATGGAAAAGTGAAACTTTACTCACTCTATTCTGACTAGTTTCCCAGTAGCTGATGCTCAGAAGCCTCCTTAAAAGATAATGCTGGCACCACACCTCCTCAACAGGGATGATGGTAGCCAGGTGATGAGCAGTACCTGGCTGCCACTAGATACAGCAATTGGCATTCAGGCCAAAGAGTTCAATTCTTGTCTCATCAGACCAGCAAATCTTTTTCCCTTTATGCCTTCAGAGTCCTTGAAGTGTCGTTTGGCAAACTCCAGCCGGCCTGTCATGTGGCTTTTCCTCAGGAGTAGTTTCAGTTCTGACCACTCTCCCATAAAGTCCTGATTGATGGAGTGATGCAGAGATGCTTGTCCTTCTGGCGCTTTTCTTCCAAGTCTTCTGTTTGTGCAGAGATTTCTCAGAAGCGTTTTGTGTTCATTATTCAGCTTCAGCTCTAGAAGAAGTGAGTTTTTTTCTGGGGTTGTTGCTGAATGTCCCCTGTGATGGAGCCCACTATGCTCCTGGGAACTTTCAGCTTTTTGGCATCTTCCTCCCTTTCCCTTCTCCTCCCCCCTTAGATCTGTGCCTCGGTAGAATTCTATCTGTGGGGAATTTTCTGAATTTCACGGCTTGGTATTTAGTTCCCACATGCATGTGAACTGTGACAGCTTTTAATAGACAGGTGTGCGCCTTTCTAAAGTATTTCAAATCAATTGAATCTGCCTCAGGTGGACTCCAATAAAGTTTTACACCCATTCTACACTCTGTGTGGAAACTTTGCATCTCTGCACTTCTTGTGTCTGTGCTGCTGCACTGCATCATTCAGCACTGCACCAGCCGCCAAGGGCTAAATAAAGGAAATACAAATAGAAAGTGTTTTAACTATTACTCTTTGTGCTACTTAATAGCTTTATGCCTGTTGTCTATATTGTGAATGGTTAGAAAATACACGATTATGTGGCTGTAAATTGCACATTGGCTTCATTGTATTGATGCAATTATAACTCATGTTGTTGATTAAATATTGACCACGGAAGTGCATAAGGTTTAACCTCGTGACTGTTGTGAATATGTGCAGTAATACGATACACAACACAAAGCAAAGGATGTGAGGCCACACAAAGACTTTATTCACCATTTCAGAAAAAAGGATATCAGTTTGAAATGCACGTCACTACATTTGCAGATCAATGACGTGAATTAATGTTGGTCTATTTTAAAGTCTTGCACACAGCACAATATCAAAGGTGTGAAAGCAAGTATTTGAAATGGTGTTTCTTATCGCTGACCTGCCTCCAGAGTCATGTGGATATGCCTGAAACACGCACATAATCGTTCAAACACTAATCTTTTGCCTTCTTTCCTTATCTCCATCTAGATGAGACTTGCGCCAACTGCTCTTTCGGGGCAATCTGCGATGCCCAGAGTGGACAGTGTGTGTGCGCAACAGAGTGCGTGGAGTCCCACCAGCCCGTGTGTGGCAGCGATGGCAACACATACGACAGCGAGTGCGAGCTGCATGTGCAGGCCTGCAAAGAACAGATGGACCTCCGGGTGGTCAGCCAAGGAGAGTGCAGTAAGTAAAGCATGTACTGTGGATGTCCAAGGCGTCATACTCCCCTGAGTGTCAGCTTCAAGTGATAAGTATAAATGATTTTTGGCAGAAGCAGGAATTGTAGATGAGTTGTTGTTTTTTTTCTCTAAATGAAATCTTAAAAGGAGAGCTCATCAGGAAGCTGATACAGCTGCAGGCGGGCTGGTCATATTCTAACAAACTTGTCAGAAAATAAAATTGCAGGATACTCAGACAGGGAATTACTCAGGGAATACGTATGTGTCAGTTTATAAGAAAAGGCGCATTTCACAAGAGGATGAATGACAGTTAGGGATGAAAAAGAGAAATCTCATTTAAATATCTTTCCCAGAGATTCACTTTCAAATTCTAGTGTGAATGAAATCCATCAAAACAGCTCCATGCATGTTTCCCTTTGTGGCCCTGACCCGTCCTGCTCTGACCGACCCCTGCGCTGTGTCTGTTTAATACAGAAACATGCGGCAGCACTGTTTGTGCCTGGGGCGCCCGGTGTGTCCAGAATAAGTGCGAGTGCCCGCCGTGCGTAGACGAAGCCCCCTCCCCCGTGTGCGGAAGCGACGGCAACACCTACGAACACAAGTGCGATCTCCTCCTGTCCTCCTGCATGCAGAAGAGGAGAATTGATGTGGCAAAGCTGGGCAGCTGTGATGAAGGTAGGAAATGGACTTTGAAATGGTGTAATTATATTAACCAATCGGCCATCGCAATGGTGTAATTATATTTATCAACTGACCTGTGATGCAGTATCCAGTCATCTGTGGACTTTCATAATGGTTGTGTATACCACCAGCAGCACGCCAACAGGCTAACACAGCACAAGATGAAGTGAAAGTCATACTGCATGTCCATAAAAAAAAACAACAACAAACAAACAAAACCTGTTACAGGAGCAGAAATGACTTCTGGGTGATTAAGTTCAGGTCAGCTGTGTCTTTCAGGAATGATAATCTTCATGCTTTGGCTGTCATGTTTGTTCGTTTATCAGTGCATCTCCTAGTCCATTTCTTCAGCCACAGTAAATTCTCTTTAGTGGCTGCCTTCTCTGTTTATCTCGACACCGCAGCTCATAAGAAGCCTCACAGTTTTGTTTTTTTCTCTCATCTGCCTCTCATGAGCTGCGCCTGCTGCCGTTTTCATTTTTTTTAATGAAACTCATCACTTCCCACTTGTTTCAATAAATTAAAACTAATTAATTACAATTGGTCATACTTCAGCATTCTTAAAAAGGTGTTAAGATACTGTCAATGAAACTCAGTTCATGTACTTTTTTTCCAGCAGCAAATTAAGCATGAACACATTTTACATTTTAAAGCTTTTATCCAAAGCAACTTACAGGTTAGGCACAAAATACTGAAGGTCTAGTGGTTTAAGTACTAAATCTGGTTATAAGTGTGTGTTAGGTTTGTTTAGGTGTTTGGAGTGAAGGTGCTCTCGGAGCAGATGAGCCTTCATGAGAATCTTACAAAATGGCAGGGTTTTAATTTGAAATATCTGTGGGAAGTGTTAGATCTGATTGAAATGAACAGCGGAGAATGGAAAATCAGAAGTTGTTGAGGGTTATTAGTAGACGAGATCAATAATCCTCAGCAGACTGGTGAGTGTCACTGTACATTCGGCATTCTGAGTAGTTTCACTTGGCTTTATTAAGGACTGCGGTCACAGCTGTTAAATACTGTACCAGCTTACATTTGAGAATTTACGGTATATATTTTATCAAGCCTTTCTATCCAATTATGCTTAAATGTGTGATCGATGGCTCTTAATGTGAGTATCCCCGATTTTTCCGCCTCTAGCTCCGTCGTCCCTTCACATTGGCAATAAATGAGATCTAATACACCGTGCAAATCATATCTTGATCAGTGGTGACAGACCGAGGCGAGGTATCACAGCGCCTCGCTCGGCCCGTCTTGGGGACAACTCTGGAGGGAGCAACATGCCAGCCTCTGGTTGTCATGCAGACGGCGGCGGCGATGCCGTTCCCCCACGGCTGGTGGGTCGTCACGGCGAACATAGTCATCGTCTGACAAGGTGTGAAGGGGAGCAGATTACACCTGCCAGCAGGAGTGATGGCTGAAGAGAGGAAAAGAGGGGGGTAGATGGAGGACAGTGCAAATAAAGATGAGAGGAATCCACTTCCATTTTGATTGCTAGCCAGGGGTGTTTCCTCCTTTTCATTTTTTTCTTCCTTTTTTCTGTCAACCATTGTCTATTATATTGGCCTGAGGCCTGTGAGCCGAACGTTACCGCCAAAGCTCCTCGTGGTCGATTTAACATCATTTCATTGACTGAGACAAGTGACCTTTTTTGTATGTGGAGCATGAAGAAACATGAAACTGTATGCCTGCGATGCAGACTTACTGTCACCACACACACGCACACACATGCTCTCTCCTCATTGTCTTTTGCTCATCTGGTGTCAGGCAAAATCTCTCTCCACTCCCCACCCAAGGGCATCGCTTTGCTTGTGGTGCCTGATGGCTTGGTTTTTTTTTTCTATTTCATACTCTCTCTCATACTGTGTCTGAACATCCTCCTTTTTTCCATCACTTGCTCATTTTGATTCAGAGAAAACCATCAGGCTTACACAATAGAATTTTTTCTTTTTTTCCCCCTGCTCCCTGCCATCCCACCCACTCATGTCTCTCTCCATTTTGCACTCTTCTCCATCAAAATTGTGGCTCTCAACAAAAGGGGCACCGATGCTTGCACAGATAGGGGTGGAGATGGGATTGTCTCAAATCGATAAATTTCACATTAGGGGCATCCACTAGTCCTGTCTTTATCCGCAGTCTCTGTCCCCAGTCCTTTCAGCCCCTTGAATCAGAACCAAACCCTCCACAGGAAGTCTGCTGTGATTGTAAAACGATCAAAACCAAGTTACTGTTTTTCCCTCTTGAAATATCTGTGTTTGACTGTGGAATACCACTCTTCGGCTACATACCATAAAAAGGATTTGTTGTTGATATATTTACCCTCACTTAGATGTATGGGGAGTAGGTTTTGGCAAAATTAGGAGTATATATTGTCTAATACAGCACCCTGTCACAAAATGGTAGACCAAAGACTGTATTTTCTGTCTCTATTGAAGACGGCAGCAAAGCTCTACATCACCGCGGTGCACAACCCCCCACTCAATACTTCATATCTAAGATAAGCCGTGAGAGGAAGTGAACATGTGATTTATTCGGCTACGTAGACCTGACTTAAAAACCATCCTCATTAGTCTTGTTGGGGAGGGGGAGGGGGGCACAGAGCATAAAAATGGAAGTTGTTTCCTCTCGCCTTTTATTTAGCAGTAATGAAAAATGACAGTGTTCCCACTGTTGGCCATACAGGGAAATTTGTCACCTGTTTAATTTCACACTCGGGTAGGCCTGGCCTCAGCTCCTTTTCCCGACACTGACAAAGTGGCAACTGAGAGCAGTGTATCACCTACGGGGGCCCAGGCCCTTTTTTAATTGAATAGACATTTAATAAACAAGATTATGAGCGCAGGATCACACAGTGATGCACGGCCCATTCCCTGCGCCGCACATCACACAGATCAGATAAAAGGAGAGAGTACAAAATAAAAAAAAGAGGCAAAGTGGGTGGCTGGGCGGGTCAAGAGCTCATTGGAGTGAAATCAGCGGATTTTTCCTTCATGGTCCATCCATCACAGGGGTTGGTAACCTTCTGTTGAAGCAACAAAACTACTTTTCTCTCTCTGCCATCTCCAAACACCACATCCCTCTCCTCCCCGGCGGGCGTGATGCACCATCCCTCTCTTACCTTTGGGTAACTTCATTTGGATAAACTTGCCGTCTCATCCGTCAAAAGCGGGTCATGCAAGGTACTGATCGATGGAGCGAAAACAAACAATCACCGCAAAAAAAGAAAAAGAAAAAGAAAAGTCAAATCATGCCTCGCCGCATCCTTTGGTAAACACCGTTGCCATTTCCAGCGTTGGCGATGTGGCGCACGTCACGCTGATAGAGGATTTCTTTCGAATGATAAATGTCCGAGTTGACATTCACACAGGTTGTTCACATACCATAATAATATCAATCACTCCTGGAGCGACTGATGTTGATGTTTGGTCGACCAAACATCTCCAGGCTTCAATCCATTACACACATTATTCTCCACTGTTTACTCTTACCCTCCTCTTTTCTTCCTCTGCCTCTGTTTTCTCAAACGCTCACACCTCCAGACAGCTGTGACAATAGCGTCTTCTCCATCACTTCTTCTATTATTTCCACTGTCAAATCCTTGTAATGTGTTTTTTCCCTCTGTCTTTCATGGACATTATTCCTATGCTATTCATTTCCTTTCTTCTCACCGCCACTGAATTCTGTCTTCTTAATGGAGCTCCCTTGGCTAAATAGACTCGGGCTTCTGACATGATTGAGTAAAAAGGAATGGATGGGCAGAGCAGAGAGAATAGCTGATACAGCCATCTTAGCTGGGGATGTATTAATTGAAAGGTTCATAGGAAGCGCGGGTGGCGGGCACATCAAAGAGCAGCAACTAATTAGGACCCCTCTTCGCCCTTCACTTTTATTTATTCCATTCTAATGTCTTACCTCTTTTATTTATTTATCTTGTCTCTGTATGGGGCCTGAGCAGAATACGAATTGGCTACTCCTTGCGCTTCCCTTTCATTGTGTCCTGCTGAGCTGGCTTACAGTACAGATCCAGGTGGCCAGCTGCCAGCGTCTCAGCTCTCATTATTTCTCTCTCTCTTTCTCTCTCTCTCTGGTCTGTTCTGGAGTCAGCCGACTTCTCCGTTTCAGGTGGGCATTGAAAGGCCCACGATAATGTCAGTGGCCATTAACCAGCGCATTAGCCCCATCGCAACATGTTAAGTTTAACTCGGACTGCGGCTCACGATCGATAAGCTACAACAGCAAATTCAAGCGAAAGGATTAGGGTCGGAGCTCTCGCTGTTTCGAAATGGAGACAGAGCGAGCCCTTAACAAGTTGTGATGTTTGTGGAGGATGTGGCCTCTGGAACTCTGCACAAAGCTCCAGCCCCACTGTTGTAGCCACAGTTAATAGAGTGAAGCTTCTCCTCTCCCACTGTATCGACCACTGAAAGCTGTCACAGCCCATTTCTGATGACCCATATCAAAGAAGAGGCCAGAGCTCCGTGCGCCCCTGCGCCCTCCCCCCCCTGCACCGCGACCCGCTCCATAATCTCCTTTAGAAGATGGGTTATGCTAAGTGGCACTTCCATCACTACGACATCGATTTCACCATTAGAGGTGGCGCATCAATACGCCGAGTTGAATAAGCCCTGAAAGTAGACAGGAAGAGGAAGAAGCACCTTGATTACCTGGTGCTTTTTGAATCTCTCAGCCGTGCTGGGAGCTTTTAGTTGGACCGCGTTTCCCTTTTTGAATAACAAATTTGTTTCAGATGAACTTTCTGCCAGCCCCCAGGGTGCCTCTCTCTCTCTCTCTCTCTCTTTCTCTCTCTGTCTGACATTCTCTCCATCTTTCGTTCCTGACTGCTTTCATTCCCAGCCTTCACATACATTCACCTAATCTCCCTCGGGAGTTCTACTGTAGGGGAAATTTACAACTTCAAAAGCAGGATCCTCCCTCTTTCTCTGCCTGCACTCTGCAACAGCCCCCGATTTGTTGTTCATAAATGAAACTCCAAAGAGTCCTGCTGGATAGGTTTTTTTTTTCTTTTTTTCCTCCCTCTTGTATCTCTTTTAAACCTCGGATTTCTTGCCTTGCGCTGCAGATTGCACAGCAGGTCAAGAATGACAACAGTTTTGTGGAAGCACAAATCCTGGGACGTTGTTTGCAGCCTGTTTTTACCAAGAACATGAGGTCGTCTTGAGCATCTCTCTCACTTCAGTTGCGAGAAGTGCACTCCTGAAACAAATAAAAGGCCATCCAGGGTCACAGTTAAAGATTTGCAGGGACAAGTTTCTTTAAAGTCTCAGGAGATAATTAGATTTTACAGAACACTTTGCAATTAGTTGCTGTCGGATATCAGGAAGCAGGCACCCATAAAAGCTTGCCACCGATTCTGTCAGCGCACTTCGAGGCCAGAGTTAATAATTCCCTCCCCTTTTTTTTTGTCTCTTATTTAATTGAAATGAAAAGGATGCCTCAGTGGTGGTGCAGAGATGTTGTGTCTAATTTATTTAGTGAATCTCTTGCCCTCACTATGGGAGGTCATTATCTTGTTCTACCAGTAGCAACTTTAGTTCCCTCTCGTTGCAGCCAGCGTGAGGGAAATGTAAATTATCTTAACTTTGTGATGCTCCTGATGTATAAGTGTTGGCTTAACTTAAAGAGAAAACGAAACTAGGACACCGTTTCCATTTAATGCGCCGATAAAGAGGCATCTCTCCAGTGTGTTTGTGATGTTTTATTAATGATGCCGTGCATTTCCGTGCAGACTGTGGATCAGGAGGGTCGGGCTCGGGCGTGGAGAGCTGCGAGCAGGACCGCTGTCGCACATTTGGAGGCTCGTGGGACGAGGATGCAGAGGAGGACCGCTGCGTCTGCGACTTCACCTGCCAGAGTGTACCTCACAACCCGGTGCGTCTGTCTTCAAAACCCACCTTCCTCTGCACACTGATCTCACTGTTTAGTCTTTAAGATGCAGCTGATGCTAAACTTTGTGTCTGAGTAAGAGACGCATACGGTGCCTGCTTTATTCTTTCATCCAACAGCTGCAGCTACATAGTTCATCAGGGATAAATGCAAATCAGCTTATGTTCAGGTGACACACACCTGTACATTTACAGTCACAACGCAAACACAAGCTGCAAGTCAACTAAAATGTACAAATATAAATTTTCCAGATGTAGCCCACAGATAACTCACTAACTCCATGACAGTATTATAATTATCATTTTAAAACCTGCTGAGAACCCCGGTGGGTTTGTTTGTTTTACACTATCAAAGCTTATTTTTTATCTTATGACTCATAATGTTCTAACAAAATTGCTGTGTATCATTTACATACAGATACATTTATACCAAAAAAAAAATCCAAACTTTTTAGGACCATCAAATGCATTCTTAATTAAAACTGTCTTTCCATTAGTAATAGTTTCCTTGATTGTCATAGAGATGGATTAGTGATGGTCAAGTTATGGTGAGAATTTTAGTAACAGGTTCAATAATTAGATCAAGTGATCACATGATGAGGAAGACCAGTAAATTTCGTTGAAAGTGGCAGTAATGTAAGTGCACCTTGACTTCAAATGTTTTTTAACTACTTCATGTCCAAGTCAAGACAGAACTAATACGTCACTCCAGTTTGAAACCGAGCGCAGAGTTTCACAGGGTAAACTCAACTCCATGATTCTTTTCCAGGTTTGTGGTTCTGACGGCAAAAACTACAGCAACGAGTGCGAGCTGAAGAAGGCCAGATGTGAGAAACAAGAGCACTTGTTGATTCAGAATCAGGGACCCTGTGCAGGTCGGTACATCACACCGCTCAGAGTTAATGCCGTTGCAATGCCCAGAAGCACCCTCACCCAAGACTCATTGTCATTGACATCCCATTTCTCCACTCATTCCATCCATTGATGGGGTAGTAATAGTCTGGAGCTGGAATATAATTCTGTCAGCACAGCTGTTGTCTCTGCAGTGCGACCACTGTAGCCATAAGCTAATGAAGGGAAGGAGGTGGTGGTTGAATGTTATGCTTGTTGTTTGTGTAATTTCCTCAGGGAAAGTAGATTCAACAGACTTGTTTATGTGCAGAAACTGACCGCTCCTCTGAGGCGCACTTATCCTCCTCACCGCCTCATGTAACGTGAATGTAAAACCAGCCTGAATCATTAGTTTCATCAGTTATTCCCTCTGTTACCACTGGCCTTTGATCACTTTTTTATGCCTGTTGGGATGCATGTAACTGAGGAATGTGAAGATTGAGTATGTTGAGTATGTTTTCATACGATCACATACACAACATATATTTCTGTGCATGTGAACAGCTCCCAACTTTGGAGCTAATTGGTTGTTTTGGTGTTAAAATCTGATTTTTGTTGGGCAGCGAACCAATCGCATCTGACTTTGGTTTAAAATGGTTTAAAAACAACAATTTCTGCGCTGATATTTCATTCTGACATATTTCCTCAGGTGTTTTGTGTCTTTATTATCAACAATATTAATGTAATTTACACAACCACACGTAGACCCATAGCTGATAGAGATAATGATTCATTTTCTCTTCCTGGGAATTTCTGACAGTTTAAACCATTAAATTTGGGCTCACAAGCCTCCTTCTTAACCCTCGGGATATCACTTTACCCCACTTACTTTAATATAAAACCCCCTCTATCTACATGTAAATGAATGGCATTTATCAGCCAGAATAGTTGTCAGATCGCTGGTTAAGTAGCAAAGGTTACTTCTTCCTCTCCACGGCTGTGTTAAATAAAGGGCTTTTGCTCCGATGCTAGCTCAGGCCCGGAGAGTAGAGCAAAAGGCACTTAAGGGATTTTGTGTGATCATTCCAGCCTGTTTGATTCCCCGTGGGTCGAAAAGAGAGGAGGATGGAGAGAGTTGAAGAGAGAGTGAGACTGAGGGAGCTGCCAGTGTTTTCACACACATCCCTGCAGATTCTTCTCTTTCCTAAGCTGGCCTCCTTGGGCACTGACTGTCACGGTTCTCTACCATCCATGGATAATCAATCCTTTTTTGAAGAGCCCTCTATGGGTACGAGAGCTCTGGGCTCTGCGCTCCTATTGGCTAATGGAGAAAAAAAATTCAGATCTTGGTGGAATTTCACTGCCCTCCACATTAGCCATGTAAGGAGAAACTTCATATGACCTCAACTCCAGAAACTTATCAAAACACGCTACCTTTCACTAGCACAGCATGAATGAAAGTAAGAAAGAAAGAGGTTCAGATTTTGAAAAACTTTAAGATGTTTGCTTGTGGTGCCAATAGTGTCATCTGCCATATGCTCATGTGTAAAGTTTAGAACTCCAAACCGTCCTCCATAGCTGCCTGCAAACTCAAATCTGGGTCAGCGATATCTGTAAAATCCAAAGAAACTCTTATTGGTTTACTAGAGAAGCAAACATATGCAGATGTGTCCTCACAGGAATAGAAAAGATAAACTACTCTCGCTGCAACAGGGGAGGGGCAGCAGCAGCAGCAGCAGCAGCAGCAGCAGCAGCAGCAAGCCTTGTGAATGCGTGGGTAATATTGCACGTCACAGTGAGCCGCATTGTGCCGGACAATGGCCACTGAAGAGGAAAAACCCTTGAAGGGGAGAAGAACATATGAAATTAAAAGTTCTCCTCGTCCTAATAGGCTCAGTACAGATAGCTGAATGGAGGGCTGGAAAGTGGCAAGTTAAATGAAGTGTGTCCAAAGCCCATCTCTGTAGTGGGAAAGCACTGGAAAAAAGAGTGAGCCGAGTCATCACCATTAGGCTGAGGCTCATATCCACACCAGTAACACTGTGATTTATAGCCCCTGTATCTCCAGCCTCCAAACTCCAAATGAGCAACACAAGAAAAAGAGATCGGGAAGGGAATAGAGAGAGGCGGAGGGAAAGAAATGGGAGGGAAAGGTTTCTCCTCTCTATCTCTGAAACTTTCCTCTGCACTCCAAAGCCATGGAGAGAATTGAACACTGATTTTCCTTTTCTTTTTTTGGCCTCAGTCATTAAACAAACCTCCCCTTTTTCCTCCTACTGTATGTTGTTTTGTTGTTCTCTTCCAATTTCTGGAGAAGCGCCAGGTTTGGGGAACACATTTGTTTTTATTTTGTTGAACGTAGTGTCGTATTCAGAGCTGTCACACTAGTATGAAGGCTGGTGCCGCCGTAGACAAAGGAACTCTCCACACACGCTGCACAAACAGAAACTGCTTGGCACATTCCTTCACATTATGCAGCAGGCTTTTACTTTCTTTCTCTCTTTCTTTCTTTTTTTTATTTCTTTTTTTATTCTGGAAGGTTGTACGGCGGCAGCACAATTCTGTAATATTAGACAAGAACAAATGAAGAGAACATGCCTCCTAGTAGGTGGTAAATGTCAGCTCCCGCACATTCACCAGCAATGCCATTGTTTGTTTTCACTGGAGGTAATAGCATCATTTCCCCCTGATTTTGAGCTATTGTGGAGAAAGTAGAAAATAGAATTGTTATCTTGAAGCCGGCTGCCAGCCTCTCCACCTCTGCCCCTCGAGCCAATCTCATTGTTGGCAAAAAGTTACATGTTGCTCCGAGATTGTGTTGTCTAAATCCCACTCAAATGTTGGTGTTCTTCTTTCTCCCCTTGTGCCATGTCCCCCCTCCCTTCTTTTTTTTTTTTTTCTTGCTACCTCATCAGTGATTTCAGCCACATCTCTCCCTGAGCTGACAGCACCTCAGCACTGCAGTCTGTCTGTGTACGGCTGCTGCTCCGACAACACGACAGCCGCCTTAGGAGTCGGCCTGGCTGGATGTCCCAGTAAGTCCACTGCAGCCTCCCACTGTGACCCGCTCGCCTCTGATGTGTCCTGAGCTTGTTGTGTATGTGTGTGTGTGTGCAGTGCATTGTAGATACTATCGGGCTGTTTCAGCATACGGCGGCTGACTGTCCTTGACAGCAGTTACACTTCCACAGTTGCAGAGCTGAGAATGTTTCATCTTAATCCAAGGAATAATTATGATAATGTTGCACTGTATCAACAGAAAAATCTCTTCATCTGATGATCTTGACGAATGATAGCACACAGATGGAGGAGAAAATGCTGCATCAAGCTGTTAGCTAGGGGGATACAGTATGGATGGTGAAAACACAGACTGAGAAAGAGGGATAGAGTGAGATTTGGTAAAAAGGGAACTCACCTAAGCATACTTTATCCAACAGGGCCAACATTTGAGCCTAGTTTAAACCTCCAATATCTCACGTAGTGTGCTGTATTCAGCTGTTGTAAGTTACATAACATTTGGTCTGTCAGAGAAAGAAAAGCACAAACTGGAAGAAGTTAAAAGTGATATATTGCTCTCTTCTCCTCAGGTACCTGTCAGTGTAACGTCTACGGCTCCTACAAGGGCACATGCGACCCGACCACCGGTCAGTGTTCCTGTAAGCCGGGCGTCGGGGGACAGAAGTGCGATCGCTGCGAGCCGGGCTTCTGGAACTTCCGCGGCATTGTGACGGAGAACATGAGCGGCTGCACACGTAAGCTGTCATGTCTTTAGTGGTCGGGGTTGAGTGAGCAGAGAGATTTGGCCTCCTTTCTGTTGCATGATTAAAACAGCAGGAGCAGGAATCATTTGTTGAAGGGTTAGTTCACCCAAATTACAAAGGAAAAACATGATTTTCTGACTTTCTTCAAGTGTTAAAAAGCTTTTTCTCTATGTATTTACTCAAATAGGCATCAAAGTTGCAATCATAGGAGAATGCATAAACAGTGGAAAAAGGGAGAGAACCCCAACAATGTCCCCTTTGCTCTTGAGATTTCATTGAAACTACATTCTAACAACAGTCTCAAATGAATCAATTGAAGCCAAAGTAAATGCAGTGGAGCAGTCAGACGGACTGGCTCTGAACATGTCCTATTGTTAAAGCTGAATTTTTAACCACACCAGTAATTTAACAAAACAAATTTCCATTCACCACATTGTAGTGAAAAGAATACAAACACATTGTGGTGAAATTGCATTGGGGATAAGTGAGAAAAATGTTAATAAAATATAATATAATAGTTCATATAAGAGTGGAGAGTACGAGTAGAATAAGACTTTATTCATCCCCGCAGGGAAATTTAGATGTCAGAGAGCTCATCACAAAAAAACAGATAACAACAGCCACACTTCCAGATTCAAATTAGCACAACCTTATAATAATATAATATAAAATTGTATATATTTTAATAATGATACATAAATATATAATATATATAATATAAAATTACATATATATTTCTCAAGAAAAAAATCTCATTTGGAAATAAAATTCTTTAAGCCATTAACTGTGACCAAGGCACTAATATGTTGAACACCTACCAGCTACACCAGGATGTGGTGGTGGTTTTTTTGTGTCCTTCAGTCATGTCAAACTGTACTGAACCAACTGTATTCATTTGTATTCAAGTGGCGAACCGGGGTCAGGGCCCCTTGTTTGTCTTGGTGTAATGCAATATGGTGACCAGCTCGTACCCTGCCGCTGAGGTACCACAGGACATATGCTTCCAAAGCTACAGAGCATTTTCAGTCAACAGCATGAGGTCTGCAGGTGCCTCACCCGTGGCCTGACCTTAACAAGGTTTACCCACAGCAAGCAGACAGCACACTGCACACCAATACCAGGTTCAGCAGGAGAGGAGGAGAAAAAAAAACACACACATCATTGATTCCAGGAACATGATGGGGTTGATGTCCTTCCCTAAGGTTGTTTTCTCCAGTTTGTCTTATGCACTCCCACTCCTCCCTCAATGGCCCCTGAGGCTAGATGAACTATTGGCAACCCCTTGACAACAAGATACAGTAGTTGGTATGGCGGAATCAAGGGCTAAGGTCGCCTCAAACTCACCATGTTTGCTACATAAACCCAGCTATTTAAATCCCTCTCCATCTCGCTGTATTGAATTGATATTTATCTCTAATCAATCTGTCTCTTTCTGTTCTGTTCTGTTTTGTTTTTTTCCGCCAACTTTCTGCGAGGCAGCGTGTAACTGCGACGCCACGGGCTCGGTCCGGGACGACTGCGAGCAGATGTCGGGTCTGTGCTCCTGCAAGACGGGAGTGAAGGGCATGAAGTGCAACGTGTGTCCAGATGGAAGCAAGATGGGCATGAACGGCTGTGACAAAGGTAATAAGAGAGAGTACGGCGGCGAGCGGCGGAGCGTCCATAAACCACACAAACACATGCACGCATTCTCCTCTTCTTCTCTCCATCATTCTAAAGTGTTTTCCTGTCACTTGTCTGATCCATGGATCAGCCCCGCAGCAGCCGGCCCTTTCTCTGTCTGCTCTCCACATCCATCTGCTTTATTGGAAGGAGGAGAGCTACAGGGCAGTTAATCGATAGTGATTAGGAAAATACTCCAGTGTACATACAATGTGTATGACGTATCGCTCCAGCAACATTTTTTTCCTGTGCATCATTCTGCACTATTCACTTGAAAGTGTATGTTTATACTCCTGCATAAGGACTATTGATTACACTAAGATTAATAATAGAAACAGCTCCAGTGGTTGCACAAGCTGAAAAGAAAGGAAAGTTTAGTTCCCGCTGTGGGGGCCTGCAGCTCCTTGATTAAGATGCACCATCAGATATCGACTGGAAGTCAAACGCTTAATGAAGCCAGCAGTCCCAGCACAGTGGTGGGGCACTCTGCCACACACCCTGCCAGATGAAAAGACAAGATACTGAGAGGTGGTAGCACATGAAAGCAGGAGCCAAGGGGTGGAGGGCCACTGCAAGTCCTTGTGATGTTGCAACAATGCAAAGACCCCACACTCGCAGTTGGCCAGAGGACGGTGGTGGGCTCCCCGGCAGCCGCAGCAGCTCCTGCTGAGGAAACTTCCAAAGCTTCAAACGCTCCTTTGGAGAGCTTCAGGGGAGCACTGTGGAAAATGGTTATGTACCTTTACATGACTGAAACATACTCTCTGTGCTGCAGCTTCAGAAAAACATTCTGGTCTGTGAAACTAGGAATAAGTCACACTGTATGAGATACAGCTATTTGGACTATTATACGGGCACATTACCTCTGCGCTGTGCTGCTTGTGAGAGTCTGACAACCTCTTCTGGTTTTGGACTTTAACCACCGTGCTGCATGCTAACAGTACTGTGTAGACTGGATTTGTAACAGCAGCTGCGTGACACAAAGAGAGGATCTTGCCATCCATCAGGCAGAAATGCATTTGTCCAAATCAAAATCATCTCTATGACGTCATACAGAAAAACGAGTACGCTTTGAAGCAACATGAGCCACACAATTAATATACCGTTTGTATTAATGTGGTGAGGACTCCGAAACAATTATTTTTCTTTGATTACATTCATATTTCATCATGCTTTACACATTTTGAGAAAGTAATTTAATGGCTGTTTAACAGGCAGAACCCTTGCTTACTTAATAAAAGTAGGCAAGAGTTCTGTAACTGTGAAACATTAAATATGCATGCAAATTTAACTTTTAATTTAATTCCACATTTCCACTGCCACAATCAGAACTCATAAAGCAGCTCTTCTACAAACTGCACGAGTGTGGAGCCGCGCAGAAAGTGTAACAACAACACAAACTCTCTGTCGTCCACAGGTCCCGAGGCTCCGACTTCATGCGAGGAGTTGGTGTGCAGCTTTGGAGCCACTTGCATCGAGGTGAACGGCCAAGCCCACTGCGAGTGCCCCTCGCCCGACTGTGACGAGAAAAACAAGACCAAGGTGGGAACCATCCGCGTTTCAGAAAATAATCCGTTTGATCCAAAAGGTTATAAATAGAAAGACGAGGATGCCTCAGTGGCCGGCAGGGAGCTAACATCTCCCTTCCCCTCTCGCTCCATCTCTGTCACCGTGGAGCAGGTGTGCGGCTCAGACGGGGTGACTTATGCCGACCAGTGCCAGCTGAGGACCATCGCCTGCAGGCAAGACAAGGACATCACGGTGCAAAACTTCGGACAGTGCACAGGTGAGCCCCGTCGACTCCTCCATGCATCACCTGTCGCACGGATGGCCGACTGTTGTCAGACCCCTGATCAGAAGATAATGAGCGGTGTCATGGGCTTCCTGCTGTCTCTTTCTCCCCCCCCTCCTCCCCTCCCTGGTCCATCTCTCCGTCTCTGTCTCAGAGTAAAACCACAGCGTCCTCAGTGTGCACTCAAGCTCTCTCAAGTTTTGCATCTAAAAGAAACTACCTGCATATAAGCATAGTTTTTAACAGTACTTCTTATTTGAGATTAAGCAAATCCAAAGTATTTAATATCAAAGGACACAAGATCAAAGTCGCACATTCGGTTTTCAGGCTCTCTCCTGAGAATTTAGCTTTTTATATTGTTTCTAAAACTGCAGTTCCATGATTGTCTAAGAAATAAGAAGTATTAGACTCACTTCTCAGAGTACAGTAAAAATAAGCCCCGTCTTCTTTTTGTGGACTTGTCAGGTGAGAGCAAAATCATGTACGACACTGGGGAAATGTTAGAATAAGAAGGTGTGAGATACTGTGGTGTCTAAATCCACGGGTTGCACGGTTTGACTGGAGTCTGAGCCCTGCAGTTCCACAAGATAGCGATGACACTTCCTCCTTGCTTCCTCGCCCCTCTGTCGGGATTTGGCTCCATCTTCCACCCCACCCCCCTGCTGGGAAATGCGTCATTGCCTTTGCAGCTTTATTCTGTCAGGAACATGACGCCGGTTGAGTATGGTGGTTCTAGAGTAGTATGTTACAGGGAGTAAAAGGTGCAGATTTTTTTGCCCCTTCGGTCCAGAGGGTGATAGATAGTTGTTTGGATCGGTGTAATTGGTGTTAGGACATGAGCCAAGGCCGTGGCTTTCATGTACAGTGAAGTTGTTGCGCCGGGTGCCAGCTTGCGTCACAACAGGGTTCTAGAGACGCCGTCGGCAAACGCCGTGTGGAAGGAAGGTGGCAGCTGTGTGGGTCTGGCCATTCGCCATGACCAGGTGTTGGATCATGTAGCATTTTGGGGTGTAGAAATGTTAATTCACCTCATCACTCGCTGGGCACAGATCGAGTGACCAAATATTGTGTCCTTTTCATCCATCTCCCTTGGGTGCTCTTTGTCAAACCCCAACTAGGTCATATCCATAGGAGGCAAGACTGTTGGCATGGTCGTTGTTGATCTGCGTTGCAGGTACACAGATAAAAAAAAAATACAAATAGACTCAGCAAGAGATCAACAAGGCTTTGATAAGTCCCTGAACATCTGGTAATTACAAATTCAGTGCCGTGGGTTACCAGCAAAAGGAGCCAAAATCCAGTCTGGTTTCACATTCCTCTGTTGCCTGGCAATGGAATTGTGGGTTGTGTGTAATCCCTCGCCCTAGCATTGCTGCGCAGAGAAGGCGAGAAGACGCCTCTCAGCGGACTCTTTCTCTATCGAACCCTCAGGGGGGAGGAAGAGACAGGCACAAGCACTCGGGCTCACCGACAGCCACAGAGGATTTTTTAATTTCTTTTCCCGGACGCGGTCGCACCGCGGGTAGCTGCTCTGCCACTGCTGTCGGCTCCGGGGTTAGATCTCGAGCTCATTTCACGTGTGGCTGGGTGCGAATTAGCATTTGCTCTGCCTCCACCCCTCACCACGCTGCAGCCCTGCCCGCCCTCCCTCCCGCTGCTTACATGCAGTTCTTCCAGACGCCCGGGCCTCAGCGCTGTGGCATGCTAATGCTCACCAAGCTGCTATGTGGTTTGACAAGAGAGCACTGCCAAGGGCTTATATAAATGAGTGAATATTGATCTTCTTTAACATCATTGATCTGCCGCAACTTTTTATTATGCCGTAGAGTGTGACTGCTGCTGCACAGTCTGCCACTAATGGGCAGACTGGGAAAAGAAAATCACAATCCTGCAGAAAAAGCTCCGGCAGATTTTTCTGCTGGTGACGGAGAACTTGCAGCTAACTGTGATGTTACCCGGCTGCCTCTGAAGTCTCACAGCTAACAGGCAGCACAGCCACACGCACAGTATACAGAGGAGTTTTTCTGGCTTCTTTGCTGTTTTTTTTTTTCTGCAAACGACATATGAGAATCCAGAAGAAGAAAAAACAACAACATAATGCAAGAGCTACTGTACCAAGCACCAGAGGGAGGGCATTTGGGCCAGTGAACAAATTCTAGCACCAGGGGAAAATGGCCACCAAGTTGGCACTGACCCTCCTCTCCCATATGGTGTTATCACCTGTAGGTTTGCAGCAAATTGGCAACGAGTGCCAGCATATGGCATCGGCAGTCCTCTCCGCCTGCGTGTTAGTCAGGGTTCCGTTGCCTTCACAATTTTTCCTCCATGTCCTGCGATTTTCTCTCATTATTCAATCCCTCATCCTGTTTACCTCTCTGTATTCCACCACCGGTTCTTTTGTTAACCAGTTTTTTTTTTTTTAATCCCTTTTCTTTAGGCAGTTTGTTCCTATCATTTTCTTCTTCTTGTCTTTCTCCTCTGGTCTCCTGTATCCAGATTCCTCCTCCCTCTCGCTGAGCGCGGCTGACACCACAAACAATCTTAATAACCACCTTTCAGCCGTAACTACACGGCTGAGACAAGCCAAGATGACAATGATTTTTTTTCCCCCACTCTGACATGACTGTCCATTGCTCCACTGAGAGAGAAAAAAGCAGAAACACAAGCAAATGGACTGTTAAACCTGATTAAGAGAAGCATCAGCTGAGCAGACTGTGCTGCTGCTGCTGCTGCTGCTTCTTTGCTCTTTACGACGTGTGTGCTTTTCTTCCCTCATCCCATGTCACAGGAGCTCTCGGCTCCAGATATGCACACACATTAGGCACTTCCCTGGGAGAGGGGCCGTCTGACGCTAAGCTTGGCACCTGACTGACAGGTGTAGCCAAGAGGAAAGGCAATGCATGCCACCATTCATGGTGATAGCATCGCTGCGCTATGCTCTCCTCTCCGAATCTCTTTCTCAACAAATATCTGCTGAGCTTTAAGCTTACACCCCAGAATCTCCCGGGCTTTCTGCCGTCTCAATAGGTATCACATTTCACACCTCGGTGAATAATTGCAGATCAAACAGGCGATTATAGCAGTGTAATTAAGTCCTACACATAATGTTAGGTGAATCCTAATGAGGCACAAATCTATGGTATAGAGTTTTTTTTTTTTTTTCTATTTTAAGTCTTCTTTCATTTCACCCACATGCTAACACACATCTTATACTCGTGGGACATATAAGAAGTAAAAGGGGGAACAACAGCATTGTCACGCCCGCGTGCCTCGGCTAAATCTGAAGGACTCACTTACGTAGCATCATCCTGCCAGCTCACTTCTCCCCCTCAGGAGTTTTTGTCCTATTTATCGTTCTTTTATCGCAGACAGTTTGTCCTTTTGCACCAGAGCTTTTTGCATTGGTAATGATGGTGTCTGCAGAGAGCCTACTCTCTCTATCTCTCTCTCTCTTTCTCCTTCCTCATTTGGAGTGAGTTTTTTTCTTTTTGCCGTGTGTGCCTGTGTGTGTCTGTTGACAGGAGAGTGTTTGTGGTGGCGGTGATGGATGCTCATGCGCTCTGCGTGCAGCAGCCTGCTGTCTTTGAAGTCAGAGTTAAAGCCGGCTTTTTTTGCCCCATTTCTATCAATCATTCATCACCGGAGGCACTGGCTGTTGGTGATTAAAGCTTTACTACTGGAGGGCAGCATTTGAATATGGATATATAATTCATAGGCAATGGCACCCCGCGCATGCAACACACATACACGGATATTGTACAAACACAGCCCATATGCGCTCACGCACATGCACACCAACACGCTGCACATGACGCCTCGACACTCACTGGAGAATTTTAACCGTTGTGTGAGCAACATAACTCATAACTTTAAATCATCTGTTGGCATATCCCATATTCACTCTGTATATGGATGCACGCTCATTACTGATGGTTTGTCAAATGAAAATTCCCGACATCTCATCCATTGCAGGGATTTTAATCATGGATTGCATTTTTCAAATGGGAGCCTATGTGTGTGTGTGTGTGTGTTCTTTTTTTAATATGATTTCACCGAACATTGCTGTGCATCGGGGAGAAGGTTAGAAGATTTAAAAAGTCATAATCATCCAGTAAATGCAGAGGTAAAGTTATTATCAGCAGCAGGTCGCAATGATCATTAAGTGGCTTTCTTTTGCTCTATTGGCTCAAGATGTTTTTATTTCCCAGGTGTGATGTTTGAGATTTTAATGAAGTTAGGCGAAGCAAAATCAAACATTTCCATCTTTGCTCAGTCATTCATCCATTCCTTGCTTCCTGCCCTTCCCTCCACCAGAAACCATCTCCGAGCCGGCAGAACGACCTACCCCCAACCCCATCACCACCACCGCCGCCTCCATCACCACCGCCGCCCCCTTCCACCCTAACTTCGTGCACGGCATCCCGCCTCCGAGGACGGCAGAGACCACCGAGCGGCCGCCGGCTTCCACCCCTCTTTCCACTCTCAATCACAACCGTGCGCAAACAAACCACCGCCACCCCATCCACACCCAGCCTCAGCCTCCACAGTCAACCGCTGCCGCCGCCATCACCACCACCGCCGCCTCCTCCTCCCGCAGCAGAAGCCCCGCCCCCTCCGCCGCAGTGACCTCCTCCTTTGAGGGCTCGGGCAGCGGGGAGCCGAGCGGGGACGACCAGACTGAAGAAGAGGAGGAGCTGGAAGAGGAAGCGGGCAGCGGCATCCCAACGGAGGCCAGTGGGGCAGAGGAGCCTGTCGGTAAATCGCTGCTCTTTCACTTCATTACCCACAATGCTTTGGGTGTTTGTGGGAGGGATTTTTTTTGGTTTGTTTGTTTGTTTTTAAAGAAGGGGTTGGATAAACTCATATTCTCTTCTTAGCTGACATCATTACACAATCATGCCATCACGGAGAGTTACAGTAAACTCAGCTCAGGCTTGTGTGTTGGTTTGTGTCGTATGAATTGTCAACACATCCTCCTGACTGTAACAGCCGGAGGAGAGAAGTGTCAGAGCCAGGCAGGCAAATCTCTGTAAACACATGCTGTTACTGTCATCTCAACTTGCATAAGATGTATATCTCAATTTCAGACAGAAAAGGATGTATTTGCTTGGTTCACTGTTGGTACATCACCCATGCTCTTTTCTCCCATATCACCAGCGTGCTCGCTCTCAACAGCTCGCAAAACAAACCCAGGCTCTGTAAAATACACTCGCAGCGGGCCAGATGAAACCGCTGGCCCGCATCTGGGGATCTCTGGAGCCTGACTTGACAGGCTGATGTGACTGAGAGGTTGAGGTGTGAGTGCCTGAGTGTGTATGTGCGGAGGCCGCGTACCTTGTCACATGACACTAGTCTCAAATCTATCTCGACATGCCCTCTTGACTGTAACAGCCAGATGCGGTTTCTGGGCATCCTCTTGGACAACAAGGGGATGACTGGGACTTTTCAATCACAACTTTATTTATTTTTATTTTTTCCTGTTATTCCATCCATCCATCCACTCTGCCTGACAGCCGGCCGTAACAGGACAGGACTGATGGAAAAGCATGGCCCCCATTGTGCTTTACCTCAGCTCTTCCTCTTCCTCCTCCCCCTATCGCGCCCCTTCTCTCCCCGAGTCTTAGATTTATTCTCTTGTCAGAGGCTGACCAGAGTGCTCGGTGACGCGAGGAGCATGTCGCTCGTCTGCCAAGGAGAGCCGGTGTCTTGTGGCCTGCGTGTGTAAATGTGTGTATGTGTGTGAATTAATGTGTACCCGAGCATGTTGGATGTTTTTTTGTTTTTTTTACAGTGTGTATACGTGCCGATGTAGTGTGAGCAGATGAAGAGATTACTGTATATAGTGAAGATTTTAACACTGACAACGTTACAATTTGCATAAACTATGTGTCCTCGTGACTCTTGCGTTTCATACACTATGTATGTTAAAGTCTTATCTGTCCTTTGTGTGTTTGTGGGGGCGGTTATACTTGTGGGGTGCAACAGCTTTGTTAGATTTCACAGGTTTAAGGATGAGGATGTTAATTTAGTGTTCAGGTTTGAATCAGTTTCAGTTCAGGGTTCAGGCCAAGTATTCAGTTGTGATGATTTAGTTTATAGTAAAGAACAAGGAAATGTAATTATGTAAATGATGGGTCCCACTAAGATAGGTGTACTGGGATGTATGTGCGTGTCTTATTCCTCTTACAGTATCTCTCTCTCTCTTGATCTCTCTGATTCTGACCAGTTCTAAGTGAACAGATCAGATGTGTGCACTGTTAAAATGTGCACTCATCTTTGGTAGTCTCTGTGAGTGTGTGTGTGCATGTGTGTGTGTGTGTGTTTATTTGACAGCTTTCATGGCTCCCACTGGAGTCATGCAGCCAACGTCCCCTTGGCTGTTGTGTACTGCCCTCTCTCCACCACCAGCGTTCTCCTCTTCAGCTCAGCATCTGTAAATCTACAGACCACACGCCAACAGATGCCCTATAAACCCCCCCCTCACCCACAAACCCCAACTCCCACTCCACCCCTCCTCTCGCATCCTTTGACCGTGAGTCCTTGAGCAGGACGTCCCTCGCCTCTGACGTCTTTACAACTTGTTTAGCCGCTAGCTGTTTGCCTTGGCGATTATTTCTAATCTCTGTGCGGCCATAAACTGCACTGCTTCGACCAAGACGCCGCCTCCACGGGCACCATCATTAGAGAGGATGGAGGTTTGCTACACAATCTCATTCTTCAGAGAGAGAAAGACCAGCCACTTTTATATGTCCCAAGATAGCCAGATATACAGTGACCGTTCCACAAATGACTGCATGTTTTTTTCCCTTGGGAGGACTTCAAGGTAACTGTCAGCCAATCCGCACTCAGCAGTGGCAGACCAAAGAGCCCCCACCCCCTATTTACGATGCCACATGTGTGATGTGACTGGCAACAGTGCCCATTATGTGTTCTCTGTCTGACAAGATGAGTTCCAGGTGTAAAATCAATCCCCATGAAAATGCCATATAATTGGTCCTGACAGATGCCTCAATCAGCCTCCAGTCAGCGGTCAGCAGACGAAGAAAACACGAGCATCTGAGCGAACAAGAGCGAGTTAAAAAAGAAACAAAGGAAATCGTTGGTTTTTAAGATGAGAAACAACACCTGTCCTTAGTCGCTGCTTTAAAAAACAGCTTCCCTCTGGCTCTTTGAGATAAAGTCGGTTGAATCAATGCATTTTCTGAAGCTTGATGAATTGTTATGTGCCCCTGTGTATCACCTCCAGGTCCCACAATGGCGAGTACCACTGTGCCCACAGCCGAGGACAGATCATCCTGTGATAACACAGAGTTCGGCTGCTGCCCTGACGGCAAAACACCATCCAGCACTCCAGAGGGCGCCAACTGCCCCTGTAAGTCAGCACCACCCCTCACGAAACGTTTTGTCTAACCTTCAGATTACCTGGATATCACCTGTTGTTCCAGCTCTATGTCCTGTCCATCGGTCAAGTGTGATAAGATGTGATAAGAGAGCCGGAGTGCAGACATCACGTCCTCACTAGCTGCTGTTGCACCAGCTTCTCTTAAATCAATGCGCTCTGTCACAGGAGCTTAATTCTCTTTCTTCCATTGATCTTTTTGTAAAAGAGAAACATGTTCCTGAGTTTTACCATCCATCTGCTAAGATGCGGGGAATGAGTATCTGCTGCAGCACCTGCAATTAGCTAGCATTGCTATTTGATTGCTGTGTGATGTTGGCAAAATCAAACAACAAACTTTGCAGGAATTCAAGAAACTTATAGACTAGATAATAACATCTCATGTAGGCAGTTAGCTTTGCTTAGCATAAGAGCTGGAGGCAGAGGGAAGCCGATAGCTTAGCTTTCCTTGTTCAAAAGTAAAAGAAAGAAAATATTTACACATCTTAATCTCACTAATTACCATTTTGTGGTTCTTTGTTTAATCCATGCACAAACAGAAATTTAATAACAAATTTCCATCTTCCAATCTTAATGCTAAGCTAATTATCTCCTAGCTTCAGCACCAATAGTGCATTCATGAGTTGGAATAATCTGAAAAAATTAGTTTCTGAATCGAAAAAGTCTGCAAAAATACAGAAAAGTACAGATCTTGCTTAGTTGCTTGTATTGCACAGAAACTACACGAAAGGTTTGATGGTGGAAAACCATTGATTTACTGTGCAAATTCAAGCACAGCAGATAGCCTACATTATTTATCAATAGCTATAGCTCAATATCATATACTAGCCTAGTTGTCATCTACAGAGAGCAACCTGCCAACCTAGCCTGTTATCAATGTGTTGTTTAAACAAAAAGACCAAAAAAAAAAAAACAAATACAAAAGAATACAGCATGCCTTCTTTGTAGCATCCATGTTGATCCCACACTTCAAAGCAAGCAAACACACCAGATTTGGAAGAACAGATTCACAACTCAGGATATGGGAACACAAAAATGAATCACTAATACCTGCTATCAATTTGCTCATTTATTTTTCAGGCAGAAAGCTAATTTTTGGGAGGCTGTAATTTCTGCATGAACTAGTCACGCTTCACTGGCCTCCATCTGCATGTTTGTGTAGCCACAGACTACAATCACAGATCTGCTGAGGTTATACTGTGTAAAAATACAGTTTCACATATACTGCAATATCTACAACATCTGTGTCAAATAGAACAATTCAACATAATATCCTGTTGTGCAGGGTTATGCTGTTGGGCTGATTTTCTACTCTCCAATTGGTGCTATTATCACAATCCCAAAACTCCTCTAATGACACACTCAACGGTCAAAATCATCTTCTCTCCTCTATCCATTTTTAAAATGTAATTTATGTCTTTAATCACTTGATAAGATGAGAATCAACTCAATATATTTTCACGTTGAATGTCTACTTCGAGAAAAGCGATATTATAAACTGACGCGTCAGATGGTTTGTTACACAGAACCATCTGGAAAGGCTTTGTTGGAAACTGTTTGGAAAAGGGCAGGCGCTTTCAAAAAATACTTGGCAGGTAATTAGATGAACCATCTGTCCATCATATGAAGTAGTTGGAAAGTGGCGATGAGGAAACACAACACAACAACAAACTGTGGTCAGAGGAGCTTTGACGCAGTTAGCATGTCGCTGTAGACAATTCTTTTTCTCTTTCATATACCGAAGCAGTTGCTTCTCTGTAGCTACCTGTATTTACTTCCTCATATGATGCTGATTGGTCCGAACCACTGGCTCGGTTGCTGACAGGACGGATTCACACTTGCAAGAAATCCAGCTGCCTTGCGAGGTTAGCAGCAATATTGAACCATCTGCCTTAAACAACCAGACGAACAGGTGGTATTTTTTTATCCGCTGTAGTGCTTTCATGAATCACCTCCTCATATGTAAATGATCATATTTCCAAGCGGAAAGAAAATAGAAAATAAACACAGAGTGAAACATTCACTCTGACCTAAGTAATCCACATTTATGAATTTGACTATACGTTACAGTCTGACTCTGCTATTAGTCATACCCCGCCTGATCCCCACTGCCTTTCAATTTCTCCACTTCAGCTGAAATAAGTTTAGTTTGATACAAGACTCAACATCATATTTTAGGGCCCCTGTGCTATGAATAACCATCTGTGTGTCTGTTCCTGCTTTCTCTATCTTCCTTCACCTTCTCTCCTCTTCTTTTAATCTCCCACCTCTTCTTTTACTCAGCCCTTCTCTTTATCAGTCAGTGTTCGGTATCTCCCTCTTGAGCTATATCTCAAGTCTTTTCTCTCCCTCAGCCCAGTCTTGCATCAGTTCATTTCTCTGTGGAGTCGAGCGGGGAGAGAGTCGAGAGACTACCAGAGGCCAACAAGCGCTGGTGTACCAATCAGTGCCTTCTGCCAGACTCGGTTCAAAAAGATAAAAGGGCTTCTTTCTCCCCTTTGCTTCTCTATCTCTCTCTCCCTCCATCCCTCGGTTGAAATCTGCTCTCTATTTGTCCCAGTTGTGTTAGTCTGACTGGTTGTGAAAGTGGGGGTTTCTATCTGGCTCCCATGGGGGCTACAGGTCATGACTTGAAAGAGCTGAGGCTACAAAACAGTGTGCAGAGTTACATTTTCTGGCATGAACCCACCAGGTCCCACTGCCACACAGTCCATGAGGATGTGAGGCCACCTAGGACCGTTCACAGCACCCCACCCCCCCGCCCCCCACCATCGACCTCCTTCTCAGAATTTGTAGCCGAACAGAGGTGATGCGTTGAACGTGTCGAGGCTAGATTTCATGCCATTCAGCTTCAAATCCAAGACAACAGAAGTAACAAATCCACTAAAGCCCATAAATATTTATCTCAGCCAACAATGACGGCACATCAGCGATCGATACTTCATTCAGCTCAAGTGTTACCAATAAAAGCAGGCGGCACCATAGGCGGATCAATACGCCGGATCTTTTTTCTCCTGAGAAAGGCTTAGCCCATTCTACGCTCATTACAAATGAAATGACACGTCCCCCGTGCTTGAATATCCACCGGCCGCCATCTCATTCTTCCCGGTTCCAGCTTATTGACACAAGGCCAACTGTACAATAATTGTTCGCTGTTCACATTTTATCTAGACGTCAAATGGTGAAATGATTCGAGGTTGATTTTAGTCCAAACACTTGCAGAGATCTACAAAGCCATTTTTGTGTATTCATATGTACCACTCCACACTGGATGTCAGACCTTGGTTCATTCACAAAGTGTAAAATATGCATGCAATCACTTGGAAGTAATGGTGATGGAGAGAGTTGTGGGTTTATTTGCATGGATGATATCATAGCTTCCTCTGAGATCTCTGCAGCCAGTGTAGCTTAATGTGTGGTTGAAAAAATGACATAAGGTCCTCCATATGTTACAGTCAAACAGAGCCACACGATTCATACAACATCAAAGATAATGGGCAGCCAATGCCCATGCGAGAGTTAATGGCACGCTAAGCTCCAGCTACTGTAAACTCTTCCATATGCCAAGGGAAGTCTAACAAATCCATTATATTTTACAGTTCACTAGAACCTGATAGTCAAATAGCTCCGTCCCTCCTTTTATCTCTCTCTTTTTCTCTGTTTTTACGTCCGTCACGGCAGTGGGCTGGAAAATCACCCTCTCTGATGTTTGTCTTTTTTGCAGATTAAAAGTCAGATCTCTCGCTGTCCCCTCTCTTTTCTTTCTTCCCCCTTTATCTAATCGGCCAAACCCTGCCCATTTGCCTCTATTTTATGGCCGCCGTCACATCTGAATCGATGTGTGCAGCCCGTGAAAGTACTGTAAAGACGAGCAAGCGGGGAGGACGGAGAGAACGCGAGCCGGGGCGGGGGCGTGTGTCTGCGGTGACTGCTGTCCTTTTCATGCAATTTTAACCAGGCTGTGTCAGTCACCGGTCTGGTGGCATTAAGGAGACAATTACGGCTATCTTTCACGATAATCATACAAGTGCTCTTCCCATTCTCCCTGGTGTTGCTCAGGCAGGGGCAGCCATGATTGATTTGGGCAATTTGTTCTGCTGATTACGAGCGGCGTGAAAACTCGGCATCAGTGCCTCGCACGCTCCCCCTGTTCTTCACCTCACACACGTGCGCGCGCACACGCACGAATCCCCTCACTTCCAGCTTTATTTCAAGCCCTCTCCTCTCTGGCAGCGGTACGGAGAGACTGTATAAAGAGTTGATAGATGTTGGACAACATAACCCCCAAGGTCGTGCTGGGAGGCTTTCTCTTTGCTGAAGGAGGCACTTTTGAGAGTGGCTGCGGGCTGTTTCTTCTTTAGTGTGTGTGTGTGTTGTTTTTTCCCTTATGTATTGTGTGTCTGTCTAACTTGTTGTCTTTTTACCCAGCCCTCCATGCCTCGGCCAGCTTTTGGGACACGTCTCGGTCTGGTAAAACTGGCCCATTTTTCCACCTTTCCTTTCTCTTCCGTCTTTGGTTCCTTCCTTTCTTCCTTCTCTCACATCTCACAGTCCATCTCTTCCACCACCACGACCTCCACCGCTTCACCTATAAAGGCCAAAACTCCAGCCCCTTTTAAACCCCGCCCACCACCACCCCACCACCCCCCACAAATAATCAGCAACACACTCACTAACCTCCCCTCGTCCAACGCACACAAACACACAATCCATCACTAACCCAGAACTGGCACAATACCCAGAATGAGCAGTGTGTGAAGGCAGCGGGAAGCAAGTGATAGAGGAAGGTTTGACCTGTTGGGTTTTCAGTATCACATGCTCTTCCCTCCCCCTCCTCTCTCTTTAGCCACCATGAAGTTTAGCGGTTTCCTGCACCTGGACCAGGTGGAGGGTCAGGAGATTTTCTACACCCCGGAAATGGAGGACCCCAAGTCCGAGTTGTTTGGAGAGACAGCCCGCAGCATAGAGAGCGCTGTAAGTATTTGGATAATATTTCCAGGCGTGTGATGCTGTGTATCTTATAGCTTTAATATTTCAATATCTTTTCTTTGCTGCTAGAACTTCGTTTGGTCTGTGTGACCAGTAAAAGTACTGTAGCTTGTGGTGGCTACTGTTAGTTCATATATACAAGATATGAATAACTGAATCAGGTCAAAGACTTTCTGCCTCCTCTCAAGTAGTTTTTTTTTATCCTTTATTTTGAGGCAGCAGTGAAAACGCTGCATAAATGAAACAAAGATAGCTATGCTCTCCACACAGTACAGTTTTGGAAAAGGTGATGTGTGCATTTAAGAACAATGGAAACCGCATCTAAGAAGAGAATGTAATGATCAGTCAGCTCCCTACGAAGCCTTTTAGCCTTCTTTAGCTCCTTGTTTTGGTAGTTGGCACTGTAGTGTCTGCTCTGATTGACACCATTCCCAAACCAGCTAAATGGAAAAGGGGATATTTGAGTAACAAAGTCCAAATGAAAATTATTAGGGGTTGCAGTAATTGTGTGTCTCCTGAATGTGTAATCAGGAAATAACAAGGTAGCATGCTTTCAGCCAGTTCTGGTGCCCTCGTGTGTCCAAAGCCAAGGAAATTGTGTGATTTACACAGTAGCCATTGTTCAGGAAAGACCTTACATAGTCTGGCTGCAAAAGGCATTGCACTCTCCTAAGACTGAAGCAGAAACACCACTGAAATAATATTAAAAGGCATCATAAGACACAAAACTCTTCAACAAGAGCCAGAGTTATCGGATTCTTCCAGCTCCTTCAGGCAAGTTTCATTGCAGATTTTTACACACTTGACACTCCTGAAGGTGCTGAGTAATATTCTGCCACACTGGGCCGGAGTGATTTCTCTGCTCAGACATCTGATAGAAAAATAACAGCATAAAAAAAGATGCTGGATTCAGTCAGGGAGGGTCATACATCACATCAGAGGGAGACAATGCAGCCCAGCTAATATTTGATTTTTAATAAAAGGGGAATATTGGCAATCTGTTACATCAGGTGATCCCTAGAATGGTTTGTAGTGATTGAAGACCAGCTTTTGACCCAGGCAGGTAGAGCAGAAGAAAATAATATTTTTCACAGGAACGTGGTCCATCAATATGGCTGCAATAATTATTCCTCTTTTATTTCTTTTTCATGATGCAATAATAATTGTTTGATCACAAGAACAGCAGAATAAGAATTCCTCACATATGTTGCTGATTAATTAAGAATTTGCAAAGACTTTGGCAGTTTTTGTGTACTGTAAACGTCAAGCTTGTGTGAATTAGTGTAGACATTACATGAGGCTTCCAGAAGTTTAATAAGAGAAATAAAAAAGAACTTAAAAACCTCTGCAAACTAATTTGCAGATTGCTTGCCAAACACTCCACAGTATTGGAAAGCAGCATCTCATCTGAGATTAATTAAGATGTTTCAGTTATTTGAAAAATCAAGTCCTCATTCTGAATATGAGCCTCATAAATCTGGATGATCACAAAGCCAGTTGCTGTTAGAGAGGCCGGCCCAGAGCCTGTACAGTAATCACTGCGAGTCCTGGCCGTTTCGCCCCCGTCACATCTCCCCACTGTCCGTTTTCTCTGAGCTCAGACCTTTGAACAAATGTCTCTGTTGTCAAGCCAGGGCCTTGCTCCTCTGATGAAATGCGGGGCTGGTGTATGTGTGTGTCTGTGTACACTGTACACATCTACCAGCTGTTGAATCGGTGTCACTAACCCCCACTGGGACCTAATCTGCTACCTCACAGCAGTTTGTGCACGCTTGTGTGTGTGTGCGCTAGCTTGTTAGTGCTCTTAGCCTGTGTGTCTCTGAAGCCTGGTGTGCCACTTGACAGCAACCACCCCCTCTTCATCTTCCAGCGCACACACACACACACACATATGTTACATAGACACACAAAGAACGTTCACTTCACAGATATACATCGCATGCACACACCAAGCTGCAGCATATTTCTTTTGCAGTGCAGCAACCTCCTGCAATTAGTGAATAAATGAGGATATGTGAGAGAAAGAGAAGGGGAGGAAGGAGAGATCAGGAGGTTTCTAAGTCAGCGTGTCCACAGAGGAGTTTGTCCACTACCATTTCCATCCCTAAGCTAGCTTTGGAGGATTTTATATTTGACCTGTCTACTCTGCTGTCACACTTCAGCCCACAAATTAAAGGCATTCAGTACATGGAGGGAATAATCTTTAACACCAGATCCTTCGGCTGAACTGCGCGCTCTGAGTCATCGGTGTCACTGACAGAATCAGCAGCTTTTCTTTTTTTTTGCATCGGACTTCACCCCCAAAACACGATAGATGGGATGTTCAGGCTAAACGTATGAGTGTCATTATTTGTAATTTCCACCACAAAGCAAAAAAGAGTCCCATCTGAATGTGTCTCTTTAACAATTCTGTTTGGAGACCGGCTTTAGAAACATGCAGATGCGGAGTGTGGCCGCACACTCAGCGGGAACAATGAGACGTAAGAGGATGCTCCAGTAAAGTGGGTTACCGAGGCCCTGTGATTTTTAACCAGCAGCTGAGATGAGGGCAAAGCGGAAGATTTTTCCTTTTGTTTCTGCCGTTGACTGAGCGTGTGTGTGTGTGTGTGAGCATGATTAATCTGCCGGGGATGAGGGGGGACAGTGAGTGTGTGTAACTCGTGTAAGTTCTAGCATAAAAATTGTCCAATTTTCAGATAAAATATTGGCCCAGATTTTGTTTGGCTGAAGGCAATAGTCTAAGTGCTGTAATGTCATTATTGCCCTAAAGGTACATTTTAGTGAAACCTCCTCTCAGAGCTCCTCTGGCTACTTACAACATGCACACAGCATGGGCATCCGAAGCAAAAGCAATCACGAGCACATGTCAGGGTAGCACGACATTTATCTTACACCCCCCCTCTCTCGAAAACTTGTTCCTGTAATTAATGCCACGGCTGCAGCTAAATGTCAATTTGTGCACCCACACCCAATAGGTTTCTTCTCCGTACCCCAATTTGAGAGGCAGTCCTTCTTCCTCAGAGACAGAGTACAGTCCTCCAGTATTGGACTTGCTGCTATGATAGCATGGAGCTCATTACCAGCCTCATTTATCATCTCTTCTTTCTTGTCTGTTCTCTCCTCCCACTCCCTCACTCTTTCTCTTTCTCTCTCTCTCTCTTCTTCAGCTCAATGAGTTGTTCAGGAAGTCGGAGGTACGCAAAGACTTCATGAGCGTTCGAGTCCGTAACCTGGCACCCAGCAACTCCATCCTGGCCTTTGTGGAAGCTCACTTCAAACCAGGTAAGAGTTAGAGGTCTCTGAAGGGAGCAGAACATTAAACAAAAAGTCTTCATAAACATAAGTTAGCCAGCAGAGAAATATACTCTATGTGTCTGGAATCAGTTATGTTTTGTGCCCCTTTGTCTCTGTAATGAGCAAAATTACTCACCAGAATTAAATGGAACTGGGATAAAAGTTAGGCCACTGGCCAAGGAAGACCTAATTAGATTTCCAGTGCAGAACAAGCCATTGTGTTGCCATGTCAAAGCACTTTACATTCTCACTCTTGGGCTGTAAGGAAGGGGTGAGTCCATGAGTCCAGCACAGATCAGATTGTGTGGAGATCAATTTTATTTCACTCACTTATTCAATTTTGTAAATAACAGGTTTGGATAATATTTCGATATTCCAAACTGTTTTCTTGAAACCTACAGAAAATCACTGCATTTGTGGCCTATTTGACACAAACTCCCGTTGTTATTGAAGGAATTTGTGCAATATCAACCAAACCGAAGCTACACATCATCACTCTTGAGTAATGCTGCAAACTCAAATGACATTTTGCCTGAACCGGAGATGGTACAACAGACACAAAAACTTTGATTGAAATGGCAGTGACTCAGTGTTTATGCCTCATTTATTGTTACACAGTTCATCTGTGCATGAAACAAGACTGAAATCGAAGGTTTCTCGGAATGATCAAGATTTTTGTTTTGCAATTTCTGTTGGAGATCTGGATTCTCTACTTGAAAATACCAAACAGTTATTAAGTATTGTGCATCCTTGGCTCAGGGACATGCTGCCTGAGAGTTTCCTTATTATTCTTTAATTGCCTTGTGATATTTTCAGCCACTGATTGTTTCTGCTCATCTTTATCTCTTTTTAAATTTTCCTCTCAGAGCCGACTAAATCCCAATTTTGCAACAATTTCCGTCAGTGTTAAAAAGAAAAAGAAAAAAAAGACCAACATCATGAGATGGTTTTTACCTTGGCGTAGATGTTAAGATTTGTTTTTGAGATTAATCAGAGGCAGGAAAAGTTCCCCAGAATGCTGTTGAGATTGTTGGTCGGTGCGTAGCATCTGCTGAACAAGTTGACAGTACTGTTTGTGATGTTTGTGATGTTGAAAAAAGGAAACATGCCCAAAAAATCAAAACAGGAATGAACCTGCTGTTCCTGAATTACTGATGTTTTCTTGATCTGTTAAAGGTTTGTTTACTGTACCTCACCGATGGCGCAATCACAGGCTTTCTCTTCAACAATGACAAATTGCCACACTTACAAAGTGCTGATTTCTCATTATTAAGACAAAATTGTGTGTGCATAATAATTTAGCACTAAATCATATGATTGATAAAGCACAACTTTGTCTAAACAAAGCTCCTCTTGTACAACACAAACTGCACCAACCCCCCCCGCTCTGCCTCCTTGTCTTTTTTACGAGTGTCGTTTAGCGTCCTTCATACCCTTCATATTGGGCAACGGGTGCTGTTAAGCAGCGCTCCTCCATGGCCAGTAAAGTGAACAGCTGCAGTGAGCGTTATGAGAGCAATTCATCTGGAACATAGTCAGACAAGCGAGGGGTGGAGGACAAGTGGCCCCACGAGACCCTCCACCTGTCATACACAGGCCTTTCTGATATATCCAGCGTATCGCTTAAGAAGCCTGTATTTGCTGTGGAGTGCTCCTCAGAGGCCGTGTCCGAAATGGTTTTAACCTTTTGTTTATTGTAGATACCAGAAACACGGTGGAGGACATCGAAGGAGCCCTGCTGAAGCAGCTGAAGGCCTCCAAAGACACCAGCATCGTCGTGAAGAAGCCGGAGGACGAGAATATTCGCTTCACCAATTATGGTAATACTGTGTGGACTTAACAGGAGAGTGCGGGGATTAATAAAATGAAAAGGGGTTTTAAGTTATTCATGAGGTGATTTATCAAAGGTTTTAAGGGTCTTGAATAGGGAATCTCAGGACTGCAGGCCCAACACACTTTAATGTCTCTCTTTCTTTTACTAATTTCCTTTGTTCTCTGCGGCTCTGTTGACAGGACTCTCCTCCGTCCCCTTCTTTACCACCACCACCACCACCACTGCGGCATCTGTCACCACAGCCGCCCCCACCACCACCACCGCAGCCACCACCACCACCACCAGGCTGCCACCAACCACCACCCCTTACTTCACCCGTCGGCCCACCCGCAGGCCCCTCAGACGCACCACCACCGCCTCGGCGCCGGCCACCACCACCCCGGTCCTCTACACCACCACCACGCCTTTCCCCACCACCAAGCTGCCTCCCACATCCACCGTCGCCCACTTCAAGGATAGAATTCCCCACGAGCACCAGAAGCCGTGCGACTCCCACCCTTGCCTCCACGGCGGCACCTGCGAGAACGAGGGCAGCGACTTCACCTGCAAGTGTCCGGCCGGGCGAGGAGGCACCGTGTGCGAGAAGGGTGAGCAGCAGCAACATTTGTCTACAAGATTTGTTGTTATCTTGAAATCAAAAGTTTTAAAATTGATCTTATTTTAAACTCTTCTAATAAAACGAGCTGCAGCAGACTTTGTCTGTAATTTGGTACAATTGGAATTAGCAATTTCAAAGAACCCACTGAGAGTCTGACTTTTACACTGATTATGCAGCAACTAAGAGGGTTTTAGATGCACTACTTTCCATTGTGCCAGTCATGCCTTTTAGCTGTTTTATAATCATTGTTAACCACATCCTGAAGTGCTGTGATACATTTATAAAGTGTCAGAAGCACACTGTTGCAATAGAAAAATCAAACACCAAGACGAAAAATATTAATGAACTGTATTTCTTCTGTTAAGTAGTTTTGTGTAATTGTGGGTTCACAAAGTGGCTGCACAGTGACACCTTAAGTAGCCGTGTGTGTAATGACTTTCAGTTGGTGTTATCTGGTCACAGATGTGGATTTATTGGGTCATTTGAAGCTCAACAAGGCAACAGAATTCAGAGCAGAGGACAAACTGGTTGTTTCATACCAGATTTTTTGTTTTTTTTTCCTCTAGAAAACTTTGAGAACAAAGATTTGAGATGTGGCTGCACTTCGAACTCATCTCAAGTGATTCAGGCAGGTTCAGCAGCTCAGAAGTCAGCAGCCGCTGAGCCGTTCACTAAAGGCAACTTAGAATCCAATCAGCACCACACAGAAAATCATAAATCAAAGGGCCACTTGAGAAACGCAACTCTTGTTTCTTCCCTCTTACCCTACTTTGGGATTTTTTTGGGAGGGGGGTTGGGGCGGAGGGGGGGGGGGGGGGAGCAAGTTCATGCAGCTGCATCTTAAAATAATTGACACTAATTGCTTTGATGGGGATTAGCTGGTGAGAATCAGTGTGTGTCTTTGAGTTAGAGTGGCTAAATGAAGTCACACGTACGCATACACACCCTCCCACACACACAAATGCACACAAGCAAAACCACCCCCAGATCAATCAAGTCATTAGAAAACAGGGAGCTCATCAGCTACCATTCTCCACAGAGAGATGGACAGAAAGACAGATGGACGGAAAGAAAAGGAGCTGGAGGGGGAGAAAATGGATGATAATAATCATAATTGTCAAGTAGCAGAAAAACAAAGGTTTTTTGTGCGTGTGTGTATGTGATTGTATGTGACTTGAGAGAGGGTTAAAAGCACAGATCCTTCTCTTTCTCAGCCTTTTTCTTTTGATGATGTGTTCCATCAGGCGTCTTGGAAAAAACATCAGTCTTTAAATAAAACCGATAGAGAGGCTTATTTACTTGACATCACGAGCCAGTGACACACCACCAACGCTCACCCTTAATTATGCACATTAAATGCCTATTATGCCACGATAAAGCAAATCACATAATAATGACAGTATTGGCTGGTTGTCTTCATTCCTCCCCAGCGATCAAGTACTACATCCCATCATTCGGAGGCCAGTCCTACTTGGCTTTCCAAACCATGAGGGCCTATCACACTGTCCGCATCGCCATGGAGTTCAGAGCATCCGAGATGACAGGCATCCTCCTTTACAACGGCCAGGAGGGCAAGAAGGACTTCATCTCTCTGGCTCTGGTCAATGGCAGTGTGGAGCTAAGGTGAGTGTGGGCACAGTGAGTGAAGACGGGGGACATCAGTGTCGGCTGCTGATTTCTGCTCTTTTTTTTTTTTTTTACATTACATTTGATGAAACTTTGATGATCCCCGTGAGGAAACGGGGTCATAGCAGCGGCAGCTGAGAGTGGATGTAGATAAGAATAAAACAAACGGAGAGAGCACCAGAGATAATGAGGCAAATAATTACAGCGAGTAAACATGTTGAAAACCACGCTGCCAAGAAATAAATAATGGTGCAGAAGCGTTTTGACAGATTTTGCAGGTTAAGACTGTGACGCCATCCTTTCAGAAATATGTTAGCATTTACAAATAAGCTGCTCACATGTTCACAATTACAGATGGTGGGAACATCCCAATTTGACATTTTAAATGTTATTTTTTAATTTAACACACTCATATGCATACTGATACTGAATTACATAATTAAAGCTTAAGACGTATAGAAGACATAGAAATGCATCCAGAAATTGCTTGCATTTTATATGAAGCAGGAGGTTTTTTTTGTCAACAGCATCAAAAGTTTCATCAGTTGAATCTGTTGAAATTAGACAGATCTCCTACCAGAAATCTGCAGAAGCAAGAAGTATTCAGCTTTCTCATGACAGACATGACTACAAAATCATTCAGGGAAAGACGGCGTCTGCACAAGAAATGTGAATGAACTAATTAGCAATTCTGCACCACGTATGTTGCGGACCTGTTATTTTAAACACCACACACTTCCTCTATCTTCTGGTTCTCGTGTTTCTCGCTGACCCCCTCGAAGCGTTGTCAGTTTTTTTTCCCCAACCTGGCCACGTTTGGATTTCTCTATTCACAGTAAAATCAATAGCAACCTAAAGGAGATCATTAGTCACTTGTGCTTTCAAATGGAGCTCTGCCTCAATTCCAGAAATACAGCTGTGAGATTACCACCCACAGCTCTGCAAATCCAAGACGTGGGGAGAAGAACTAATTATTTGTGGCAGATAATTGCTCTCAGGTTGTGCTAATACTACCACAAGAGTGGGTGCACATACACAACAGCTCTTTTCTGTGATGATATGGCCTTTTTCTCAACAAATCCCATTAGATAAAAGGTTGAATTAAAAAGAGGGCGTGAAAGACATTTTTAAGTGAGTAACAGCCTCATTCCGGTCTCATGGTTTGGAATCCCAATCGAGATGTATTGTACCCTGTCTGTGTGCTCTCTGGTGAGAAACATGGGCAGGTTTCTTCCCGTCATTAGGTTGTGCTCAGATATCTTTACAGATATAAGATGTGTTGTCCCTCCATTTTCTCAGGTTCAACACCGGCTCCGGCACAGGAACAGTGATCAGCAAAGTGCAAATCAGTCAGGGCCGCTGGCATCAGCTGGTGGTGACTCGCAACCGCCGGCTCGCCATGCTCAGCGTGGACAACGAGCCACATGTCGACGGCCAGAGTCCACGCGGCACTGACGGCCTCAACCTTGACACCAACCTCTTCATCGGAGGAGTGCAGGAGGACATGAAGCACGAGTACGACCTTCTACCTTACACTTACACAACATTATGATAAGAATCAAGGCGGGAAATTAAACCGTCAGCTGTGATTTGATTAACTGGAAAAATTTCAGTCTTCAGCTTTTCAAGAATGATTTCAAGATTCCATTAACTCCAATAGAGCAACTGGTTCCAATTTTACGCTTCTGTCATGTTTTTGCACTGTGAGGTTGTCTAACATCCTCATCCAGATTAACCCTGTAGGGGGGCTCTTCAGGAAATTAGCACTGGGCCCTTATTGACCCCCAGTTGCTGTAATTTGTCTTAATACAAGTTAATTTACATGAACAGATGGAGTGAATACTCTTTTTCAGCTGGTAATTGCAGATGCAAACCTGTTTGGTAACATTCACTTTACTAATGCATGTTGTTAATGAGTATAGGTGTTGATCCAGCCTTTCACGTACAGCAGTTCTTTCAGGATTTTATTGTTAAAATGCAAGTTACAAAGTCATGGATGTGCAATAACTGAAAAAAGAGTCAAGTCAGTGCAGTGTAAGTAATGACAGCTAGCTCTTTAACTCAGTACCGACCAGATGTAGCAACATCTGTCTGAGGTGTTTATTATAATGTAACAGGAGGATTTCATATGTGGTGGTTTGGATCTCTCTCTACACTTTCTGTCTCTGAGTCACATGTTGTTAAGGAACCAATCAGTGGCTAGAAGGATTTAGACTGAGGTAAATATAGGCAAAACTACAGGGAGGGATTCAGGTGATTACAATATATGTTTTTCAAGAAGCATATGTGAAATTCTATAATTGTGTTGAATATCTAAATAATAATGTCTATGTACCAAGATGCATTGTTGTATTTGGTTCAGCAATAATATGCAGGATCTTCTTGTTCCTTTCCCTCTTCAGCGTGATGGAAAGGACCGGGGTGGCCACGGGTCTGGTCGGCTGCATCCGCCTGCTGGATGTCAACAACCGTGTGCTCAACTTGCAAGAGCACGGAGGTGACAGTCTGTACGGCAGCGGTGTGGGTGAATGTGGCAACAACCCCTGCCTGCCCAATCCCTGTAAGAACGGCGCCACATGCCAGGTCAAGGAGGCTGAAATGTTCCACTGCAAGTGCAGCAAAGGATTCTGGGGTAAGATGCCAAAAAGAGAAAAAAAGACTCTACTGTACTAAGACTGCGGCGGTGTAGTTGAGCAGTTTCCCCAGCAACATACTGGGATTTCTTTACAAACATGGAATCTTGATAAGTTTATTTCAGTGTGCAGCAGGGAAGGAAGTAGAAAATATGTTTTATTCATATGTAATTTACAGACGTCACCTTGTTGTTAATATTATGTTTATATCCCTGCCTGGCTTTCTCTGCGGGGATTCACTGTGGTCATGACTTATCACAAATCCTAAGTAAGCTTGACAGCCTAATTTGACAGTGTAACTCAAGCCCCCTGCAGGAGCGCTGGGAGACATTTTGTAAACACCAACATCATCATATCCAAGTGTCCAATGCAGAAAATGAGAGATTAAATGTTGAAGCAGAAGAGAAAACATGGAAACTTCCACCAGACGCCCAGTGATTGGCTCTTGGCCTATCTCTTCTTCCACATCCCTTCCTTGTCTCTTTTTTCTCCCTCCAGCTGACGCCAACTAACAAGCAGCTTTGAGGAAAAATAGTTTAGATCAGACATCGTAAGGGTCCAGCCAAGCGTTGCCCCTCGCTGGTCGAACTGAACCCTTCTGCAGAAAGTTTCACACCAGAACCAAATTAATTGTCAGAGTTAACTTTTATGCTTGAATAGGAGAGTATTTTATACCGACATGGAGGCAGCTCAGTGGTTAGTGAACCTGTTTTCTCTAAAAGAGCAATTTACCTTGAAGTGAGAATGTGGATCGGTCAGCTATTCCCTCACATTATTATTGCCTTCTATACAGGTGGTGTTTTTATGTTTTCTTGTTATTGAGGAGCCCAGGCAGAGGTTAAAAATAACCCTGTGCTATGAAGACGCATTGCTGTGATCAAAGTTGCGTTGGCAAATGGATGGTGATAATGAGATTTGGACCATTGCCTGCGGACTCACATTCAAGTTAATTTTGTCATCATGTCAATTTAGAAAGTGCCCACGATTGCGGATATCTCAAAGAGAGGGAGAGATTGCTGAAAAAGAGACGAGATAGGGGAGAATAACTGGGTGGAGGGAGCTGGAGTTGGAGGGGAGGATATGTCAGGACAGCCAGATGAATGGGGGAGGTGAGGGAGTATTAGAGTTAAAAAAGATGGGAGAGGAGGAAGTGCTATGAAAAGAAAGAAGAGATGTGGTAGGGAAGGAGTGGAGAGCGTAGGATAAAAGACAGCTTCCAAAAGTGTGAATGAGGAAAAAAACAGGGGGGCCCTGTGAGCTCAGCGGGGATGGGGGTTCATTAAAGTGCTCTCCTCACCACAGGCTCTTACTGCTAAAGTAATGACGGGTGAATTCAGACGGCCTGTGGCAGAGGGTAAAAACCACCATCCACCAGACACTCCAGAGCCACACTCACTATTGGCCTAGAAACATGGCCGCATAGCAGGGAGGCTCTCCACTGTTAAATCCTGATGTGTAATATTTTCAAATCCTATTAGAAAATGACCTCTATTACAGAGGAAATCCACATACCCCACCCCACCCCCCTCTATTTTTACCCCCCTCACATTCTCTCAGATGGAATAAAGGAGAAGGTGGTTGTAAACAAACACGGTGGTTGATGTAAGTTTCATCAGGGGCTTACTCATGATGTGTGTGTTTGTGTGTCCGTCCAGGTCCAACCTGTGCTGATGTCCATGACCCATGCGAGCCCAACAGGTGCCACCCATCCTCCCAGTGCCAGGTGTTGCCCGAGGGAGGCTACAAATGCGAGTGTCCCATGGGACGAGAGGGAAAGCACTGTGAGAGAGGTAAGCTGACTCTAGAGTAGTGTGCATCCACAGTTACTGCCGTGACTTCGTGCTTCGATCTCTCTCTGCAGTGCTCATCAAGGAGCACCAGCGTTTTGGTCTGCAGTCAGCTTGAGCACCACCTTCTTCCTTGTAGCCTCTCTTCCTCCGCTTTTCTTTCCACTCTGTGACATTTCCATCCATCCCCGATCGAAAATGGAGATCAAACACAGACACAGAGAAGGGGGTGGAGGGGAGGCGAGGGGGGGGTGCCTTCAGGGTGGGAGGGGGAGTCGGTGGGCTGCATGCAGAAGTGAGGTACATGATTGGCCCCGTCGGGCCATTCGCCACATCGACTCAGCTACGCTCGTTAGTGGGTAAGCGGCAGCGCGGCTGCAGCCTTCCTCCACTGCCTCCCCCCCTTCCTGCCTGTCCGCCCACAGGTGTTGTGTTCAAACATGTTTGTTGCTGCTCAGCTACAAACATGGCAGAACCGGGCCACGGCTGGGGAAAAGACCAGAGCAATGCTCGCTTGCTTTTGAAGTTCATCATTAGCACTTTTGGCGGTGTCACATTCTGAAGTCTACCCGTGTTTCTTCCCTCCCTGCCTTTGTAGATGTTGTCATGAATGTTTGCAGAAGTTGACTACTTGCAACTCTGAATGAAAGAGAATAAACTATTATGCACATTCCCAAGAAAAAAAAGAAACGCGCACCTTTGTACCAGGTGGGAATCCAGAAAAACCAGGTGGGAATCGCCTCCCATTAGCCCCCGAGATTCCCAGTTAGCAGGTGATTAAAGTAAACTGAGTTGAACAAAAATCAATGCTGTGTGAGCAGGAGCGTCTCCCAATCCAAAAGGCTATTTTTTTCACGGGAATCAATGAGATGACTAATCGCATCAGTCCTCCCTGCCCATGGTGATTAATGAGAGCGTCAGTCAGCCGGAGTGTCAGCCTCAGACAGGAGCTCGGCGATAAGGTGGCAGCCAGACGGCCGTACCCTCTGAGGGCTGCATTGAGAACAGTTACAAAGAGAGGTAGCTCAGAGCCCACTCATCACCAGGCTGAAGGTGAATTAGTCCTAATATAAAGGGTGAGTATAGCAGTGTGTGCATGTGTTAAGATGGACTGTGGTTTCCATTTCAATTCCACCTGGGTTCATCAGCTCAGCTCACCGCTATAATATTCCCCATCAAGGACTTTTCTCAATGGTGTTCCAGTAGTATTGAATGGCCGACTTTCCTCTGTGCCTTCACCCTGTGATAGTGTAAATCATTACAATTTAGTGATGAAAGCAAGATCACTCGGACTGAGCCAGTCCTTGAGAAACTAACTACAGGGGAAAGTATGAATTTCAGCAGTGTTTTACATTCAGCACCGTAGCTACATTAAGCCAGGGACCAGCTAATGTTTGTGTGTGTGTGAGTTTGTCCCTGATTCATAGTCCAAGCAGCTGCATTGAAGAGTTAATTGATTATGGGCAGGTCCAGGAGCTTTGACTGCAGCTACAAAGTTTTAAACCGGCTAAATGCTCATTTCAGTCCCTTTGTTATTGTCCTTCCCCCTTTTGTTTTGTTTTAGTGCATTTTATAGGAAGTGCTAATTAGGTGAGATTGCTCAAATAAAAACAGAATTACCTCAGAGCTTCCTATCGACCTCAGCTAAATAGACGCGGCACCTTAGGTATTGCTTTTGAGACTTTTATTTCCACCTTGTTTAGACTAAAGCTGCGAAAAGTTCAACTTTTCCCCGACATCGACTCCCTCATACATCATGTGAGTTTTCCCGGTCACTCAGCTGTTTCAAATGCGTGGACCTCTGGTGACTTATTGATCACTGCGCTTTTTTTATTATGAGTGCAGGGTGAAGCAGAGGAACTCTATGAGAAACTACTTTCTGAGCAGCTCTGTTACTCTACTCTGTGTGTGCGTGTGTGTGTGTGTGTAGGACTATTTTCTCCTCTCCTCCTCCATGTTGCGTGCCATCATCATTAGCAGTCTTCTGCACAATAGCTAATTAGCTTTCTCATCTCCGTCTGCCTTCTCCATCCTTACTCGACTCGGCTAATCCCAGCCAATTACAAATAAAAAGCTCTATTGCTGGCTACATAGGTATGTGTGTTAGTTTGTGTGTGTATGGATATGTGTGCGTTTCAGCATCTAGTGCTACACATGCCTGTGAGTGACGGTCGTTTGTGTAAACAGCACCATAAACACAACATACCCCTGGCTGACACTTGAGTGATTTTTAATGTCAAGCCACTTGTTAGAGGGATGGCACAGTGCCTGTCCTAATCACTCCCGACAGCCAGAAACGGGACAACCAGACGTAGGCCCGTTACAAAGACATGAATTTGTAAAAAGGCCTGCCAAAATACAATGGCTGCATTATTTCACAAGTCCCGGCTGTGGTGTTAAACTCTACATGTCTCCAAAGGTCCTTTGTTAAACTGTGGCGGGCTGTGTAATCAGTCTGGCATAAGGGTTTTTTAAATTTTTTTGGTGAATATCTGTCAAGAGAAAGGCTTAATCCCAAAGGCTATGAAAACACAAATCCATCTCTTTCCATAACGCTGACAGGTCCCTCAAAGATGTACTGACTATCCCTGAATTTCAATTCTGTCAGCAACAAAAACGGGACCTGAGGATGAATATATTCTCTTTGTTTTTTTTCCAGTGGTTGAGAGAAGAGGGGCTTATATGCCATTATTCAATGGAGACTCGTACCTTGAGCTGAAGGGGCTCCATCTCTACCGGCACGATCTGCGGTAAGTCCCATGTCTCAAAACCCACACAGTCGAGATGTTGCAGTGTGTATTACCGAACACTGGATATCATGTAGTTTTCATAGAGCCAGTTCTGTGCCCAAGGCAGCGCTCCCTCTGTAAACATGAACTGAATTGACAATGAGGGTTACACAAATAACACCTTATCTAAGCCTTAGCATGTTGAAAGTCTAGTATCTCTACCCAATTTCCATATAGAAAGAGTAGCAGTGCACCTAAAGCAAGCAGATGTGCATCCCTGGTTTTGTCTTGGGCCGTGTGGAGCAGTGTCCGTGACATTTTGCTTTTTGCTATGACCGCAGTCAAAAGCTCAGCATTACAGTGGTCCTGATGGCCAACGACTCCAACGGACTGATCTTCTACAACGGCCAAAAGTCGGACGGAAAAGGAGACTTCATCTCTCTGTCCCTAAACAACGGGATCCTGGAGTTCCGCTACGACCTGGGCAAGGGTCCGGCCACCATCAGGTCAGCATGTCTGAGAGAAATCGACTTACCATTATCAACGGAAATCAATATACTGCATGTCATTATACTGTAACACCATCTCAATAAAGGCCACAAAAAGATTTTTTAGTAAAGTTCTGCATCCATTAAATAGTAAGTATAATGTTTTACTGTCGCTGTTTCTTCACAGGAGTAAAGAACCCATCCAGCTGAATGTGTGGAACACCGTCAACCTGGAGCGTTCCAACCGCAAAGGAGAGATCATGGTGAACAAGAAGGACCCGGTCAAAGGGGAGGCACCGGTGAGAGAGAACAAGCTGGCAAATGCTCATCTTGGTTGATTTTTCTCCATATGCAGGAATTCTGCTCCATGCTGCTATGCTTAGCTTTGCCTGTGTTTTATATACTGCATTTGTTTGATCATCTTCGCGCTCTTATCACGTCGTCGTCGTTGCCACCACCTCAGATACTATAGAGCTCCTTTCTGCTCGTGTTAAAGTGAGTCAGACACTCTTGACTTAACCTCCCGTTCCCCTTTTTCTGGAGGTTTTCCACACCACTTCACACTATGCGGTCTGATTTGTGGAAAATGTTCCACTATCTCTCGTCATCCATCAAGGTAAAAGAGAGAGCTCCAGATGGAGAGGCCCAGGTTGACAAGCTGTCTTAATTTTGAAAGCCCTGTAATTCCACTTTAAAAACAAAAAAAAAAGAAGAAACTCCCAGCTCGCTGACGTGTTGGAGATAAAATTCTCTGTCGCGAACAGGAAGGAAAAGCTGCTTCTACTGATGATATACAGTCAGTTTTATGAATTCAGCCTTTGAGATGGCGTCTGGGGAGGCAGAGGCAGATAAAGGAGATAGCAGCAGCAAGAGCAGCGTAATGAAACTCTTCAGACCCGCCGCGCCTGGACCAATAAAGCAGGTACATGCTTCCAAATGAAGGCGATCTAATAGTCTGATAAGCCTGTAAGTCATCCAATTATATTAAACAGTGTAATTTGTGATTATGAACATGCACTCTGTCAACTCCATCATCTTCTTCCAAGACGCAACGCTCTACTACTTTTTTTTCTCCCCCCTCTCTCTCGCTGCCCTGTCCTTCCCCCACTGCCTCCCACCATCGTCCGTATGGTAATTGTGTTTTTACTCCAGCAACACAGGCAGAAAATCTTATTAAAAGAGAAGAAGCAAGGCGAAAGCAAGGATGGGGGAGGGAGCAGAGGACGAGTGTAGAGGGTGCAGGAGTGGGGGGGGGGGTGCGCAAGGGATGAGCCGAGACTAGTTATGGAGCTCAATACAGAGACCCCCATCGAGTGTGGCTCTCAGCTAATTCTCTCCTACGCCGGCTGTAAGAACGAGGAGGGAGTTGCAGAACGCTTTGCTCAGAGAAGCCCCGCATCACATCAAAGGTGGTCGCACACTCGCACTTATGGATACATATTGCATGCTGAGAGTGTTCATCATATCAAAGATGACTCGGGCCGGCGGCATGATGTAGTGCATACTTTCAAAGGAGCATAGGTACGGATAAGAGAAATAAATAATTTAAAAAAAGTATGACTTCTGACTTTACCTCTTCTTGAGTGGCAGTAGTCTGTAAATGAGGTTGGGTTAAGTGGCACCGTTCACAGTCTTTCATCCATGAAAGTTTGGAGATCTTCTCTTAATGACACCATCTGCTTCATGCATGGCCTTCTCAGACTGGGTGTCTTATTTGCATTCACTCACTTTAGTGTAAACACACACAGCCTGCTGGGTGTATGTGTATGTATGTGTACAGTGAATGATACAGAAGGTGCATGCGCTCAAAAGTGGGCTCTTCACATTTGTTTATACTCTTATTTAATGTACTTATCTCACTTGTCTGTGCCACGCTGCTGCTCTGGTTGATGCTCGTACAGATGTGTGCACATGTGGGTGAATGTATATGTGTGCGTGGGTAAGGGTGCACTTGCCTACTTTAGCTCCGCATGCCTTTCTCTGCACAGACACTTACTAGTTTTCCCCTAATAACTCTCTTCCTCCCTATTTTCTTTCCTTCTCTATGATGTGCTGTCTGGAAATAAGAAATCACGCAAGGTAATGAGACAAGTCCCAGTCACACCTTCGCCCATATTTCATTTTGAGTCGCTCACTATGTCCTCTCACCCCCATCTCTCTCCATACACAACAGCACAGATTAAAAAAGGTGCTTCTGCAGAGCAGCGGGCAGCTTTAAAGGTGCCAGTTCTGTAGAAAAACTTTGCCATTTCATAAGCCCATACGCACACACGCAGAAGCGGAGATGCTCTTAAAGAACACGGTTTGGCTTTCACCTCGGTCCATCTGCTGCGGGGGCGGAAGGGGGGTGGGAAGGTGGGCGGGAAGACGGAAGGAAGGCAGTCATCTTTGTGACGGCCATTGTTTTTAGCAACAAAGAAACGTCTTCATTAGTCCGGTGTAGGCGGCGATAACACGCCATCGCCGCGTGGCTGTGGGAAAAAGTGAGAGCGGAGACGAGAGGCAAGCGAAGGGGAAGAGAAATACGCCGTTGGAGACGGTGAGGTGCCAAGCCAAGCTGGGCTGTTCTTTTTGTCATCTGCTCTCGCTTCTTTTCGCAAACAGGAGTGATTTTTCCATCATATCATAAAAGTCGCTCACTCTTTCACCCACTCACTCGCCCATAACACAAACAGCACTCACCGACTATCACCGAGTAAAAAAAACTCTCCATGGAATCAGCTGTCTCCTTTCACCAGGTGCAGGTACAAATAAGAACATGATGCACCATCTCATTGCATGACATCTCACGTTAGAGTCATAGAGCTAGAAAAGTGCTCAGTAGCACAATAAAGGTCTGAAACAAGATTGAAAAAACCATAGTCTCAGGGATAAAGTTCAATATGCATCTGCATCAGAGTAGGTGAGTGTTGCCGTGCAGTCAGGTCTACACAAAGAGCCCGAGGTGGTCAACTCTTCCCCTGGCAATCGGTGACAACTTTTGGCCAAGCTGAGAGGCACCAGCCACAGCTGTGTCCAGCAGCTTTGGCCAAGGTCCCCACCCCGTCTCCGTTGGAAGCAGTTCAAGGTGCAGCGACACAGCCCCCGGGCTTCAGCCAAGCACCACTGCCTCCTGCACTCCAAATCCCATCCTAAATAAAAGCCCAGCCAGCACCAGCTTGCCTGCACAAAGCCTGTTTATTTGGCCCCTTCCATCATTTTTCCAGCAATTAACTCCACTTTACCCCTCTGGCAATTACTGCCCTACATAAAATAAAGATCATTAATTCCTTCCCTCTGAAGTGGGCCGGCACCCTCCATGCAAAAAGGAGGGAAGTGGCACCTTGCTAATGCAAAGCAATTGTCCCAAAGGTTTGGTGGAAAGAATCGAATTTCATAGTTGTCTGTCACGCAAATAAATTGCAATTAATGTGTCTCCACACTCAACTGTTTGAAACGTTGGTGCTTATAATCAGCCTTTCATTAGGAATGTCCATGAAGAACCATCCGTATTTCAAGTCCAGCCTGGCCCTGATTTCCCATTGTAGTCCCTCTTTATGTCTCACGGATAGAGGATAATTGACCACTCGCTCTGAGAGACATAGAATCAATTATGTTGTAATGTATCAAGTGTATTGACATGGAAAGAAGGCGAGGAAGTGCAGTTAAAGCGTCTGCTGGCTCCAATATGGATAAACCCTTTTTTCTTTTAATGTGACAATCTATATGACTGTGGCATGTCTGCAAAGGATACAACTTATTTCAGGCTCCTGGGACACAAACAGATAACTCCTCTTACTCAAGTAAAGCCATTACGCGCTGAATAGAAAAGCCCTGAGAGAAACTGCAGATGGGATATGGAAAAGATTAAATTGGGCGTTTCAAAAGATATAAAGTATGTGGAGCTTTTTTTTCTCTGTCTTCTTTTTCTTTTTTTGGAGATTGCACGGCTCCAGCTTACCAACTGAAAACTCTTTGTGTCCCTGTCCCATCAGAATCTGCACGTAGATCTTAACCTGAAAGAGTCTCTTTTCGTTGGTGGAGCTCCTGATTACAGCCGACTGGCAAGAGTGGCCGCGCTCACAGAGGGCTTCAAGGGAACAATCCAGAAGGTAAATGTTTACAAGCCTTTTTCTCCTGATGGACTGCTGTGTCATTCGCTCTGCTCATGGATTCCTCTCATGTAAATACAGTGTGTTATTTGAATGAATCGGTAGCAAAGTCAAACCATAAGTTATTAGCTGTCCAGCTGTCATACTACAGACCCTCACATTAGTAATTTTCCATTATAAGCTCACACTGTGACGGGCAGTGGTTCTGCTCATTTGGATTAGCATGCACTAATAATAGAATGCACATTTTGAAGTCCCTCAATTTCGCTATTCTCAGATCTTTCCCTGACAGCCCTCCAGTTTTTTTTTCTCCATTTTCCAGCAAAAAGCTCATCTCTGAGTGCCAAAAATAACCCAGTAGAACAAAGGCAGGATGTTTCTGTTTGCACAAACTTGTCATTAGTTCCTTTCCGCAAACTTTCCCTTGACAGTTTCGAGCTAATCAAAAGCTAAATGTGGCGTTTGTCTTAGGTGGCCTGCAGGGAATAGTTAATTACGAAGAAGTTGCTATGCACTGTCAGTTTGATGTACTGTTTAACGCGTGTGTTGTATCAACACCTTGTTTCTGAGGCTTTTTCCTGTGCGATGACAGTGTGGCATTCATGTTCAGAGGAAGAACACGTTAAATGGGATCTACGGTATCAGTGAATACAGATATTTGTGTTGCTATAATTGGTTTTAATGATCACTCAGCAGAAAACATGAAGCCCCAGAGCTCAATGACAACAACCCAGAGTGGTAAATAAAGATAATCTTCAAGTGCTTTGCTAAGGAGAGAAAAATTAAATCAGATAAGTTTGACAGCAAAAGCAGTGAAACGTAGATAGGAGACGGAAACAACAGGCATAAATCAAATCATAAAGGTAACCCTGCTAAGAAAGGTCAGAAACAGTGGGACAGAACAGCAAAAAGAGATTCATGTGATACTGTAAGACTGAGATTGCCAGTTTGATTTACAGCAAAAATCCAGCGTTTACTTTCAACCTAGAGATTTTAATTGATTTACTGCAGTATGGAGTGTGTATTTTCTCGATTAATGTCTCAGTGTGAGTGAACACACGCACATGAAAGCACACGAAGAACAGTTTTTGGTTAAGGTAGGAAAGGATGCTGCAGCACACAGTCAATTTCAGCAATTTATTGAGGTGCAAGTGCTGTCGTTTTGACTAGCGTCTTCTTCAGAGCAAATACACTTTTAGTTATTATGTTTTTCTGATGCACAGCTCAGGATTTATCACCATTTGAATCAGACTCGGCTGCAGGCTTGTTTGTTCCCAGGCCACTGATCAATACACACCCCCACAGTCCATTTCTGCGAGACCCTCACGGCCTAGTAAATGCCCAGTTTTTCAAATTCAGTGCATCACCTCGTTGTGTTAATGTGTTGTCTCCAAGCCCAGGCTGAGATGACATGTGATGACATCATCTGGGTTATTTTGTTCTCAAAGCAACGGCTGACGTTATTCAGACAGTACAGCTAGTGGGACCTTCAGAATGTCGTGTCTAAAAACGATGTGCGGCCTCTTCAACCCCCGTCTCTTCTGCTCCCAGATCATTCTGATGGGAACTCCCATCCTCAGAGAGGAGAACGCCCTGCGCTCCAGCAACGTCGCCATGTTCCAGGACCACCCGTGTTCTCAGGAGCCATGCCACAACGGCGGCCTCTGCAACCCCCAGCTGGACACCTACGAGTGCGTGTGTCTCAACGGCTTCTCAGGGGGACACTGTCAGAACAGTGAGTATTGCCGTCCTCCTCCTTCTTTGTCCTCCTTGCTGTCTCCTTCTTTATCCTGCCTCCTCTGTGTGTGGAAGCCGGTCACTAGCAGTTCTTGCTGGCTTGAGATCACCTTATAATGGGCTGTGTGCAATTTCAATCAGACATTGTGAGTGTACACATTGTTCTCTTTCCTCATCCAACGTTATTTGCTTTTACTCTGAAAGGATACCTGCTAGCAATTTGGATTCTTTCAAAGCGTAGCCTGAGTGGGTCTGAAATCAGCGATGCTTTATGTAACACAGCTTGTTCTTGGTGCATCAGTGGGTGGCGAACTAACTGGTCCACCTTCTTCATCTTAGAAGGCCTTTGTTTCCTTTTTTGTTCCATCCAAGAAAGGTAATAATGTTGATATTAGACGTGTTAATCTCTTTTATGTCGAGGTTATTATGTATTTCTTTCAAACTGAAGCAATTATGAAAATGATGAAATGTGCCACTTGAATATTCATGAAAAGCTCTTTGACGAGAGTTGCGCAGCCCTTTCATCATCTTCATGTCACTCTGCCAAAGACACACACACACACACACACACACACACACACACCACTCTGGCCTGGTCTGTCTCACACACTCAGTCACCGCCTTCACCATTAACCTTGTGCGTGTGGTCGGCCGTCCCTTTCACGTTAATTAAAACTACAAACGCACCAGCACTCCCCCTGCCCCGTTCGCTCACACTCCATTGCCTTTGCCTCTGATAACTGAACTCTCTGTCTTTATATTGATTGGTGTGAGCTCATCCTCTGCACAATCTCTCTCTCTATCCCTTCGCCCCCTTCCCACCTCACAGCCATCTACGAGAAGTCCGCCGGAGAGACCGAGGCCATCGCCTTTGACGGGCGGACGTTCATTGAGTACCACAACGCCGTTACAAAGAGGTAAGGAAGAGGACAAAGAGAGCATCCTCATATATTTCAGCTTCAGCTAACATCTCCATTGTAATAGCTATTAGCTAAATAACCCACTTGTCTATCCATCTCCTCCCTTCGTAAGCTGTGATGACAGTGTTGATGATATCATCAGTGCAGGGGCTTCAGGGTGAACTAGGCGCTTGGCTAATAGCTCACCCCCCGCACCCCTCCCCACCACTGTCTATGCCAGTCCTGCTCCGCTTTTGACAGGATTTTGCTAATTAGCACGACGGATACCACTCACAGTGTCGCCCTGAGCACGTTCAGTTTGCTCTGTGGTCTACTGCGTAGCTCACAGTGACGCCGGACAATAAACACACATGCAGGATTAATCGTTTTATCCTATTCTGAATGCGTATGTGACTGTTCTCCATAAAACCGGCATCCGGGGGGTTTAGCACATGACGCCTGCGATGTTCACCCTGTAAAAGGCAAAACGCTGATGACGTATGTGTAAAAATGATTTTCAAATGGAAGTGAATAGGAAAAAAAACAAACAATCCTGTCGCTTTAGGCAGCTGATGAGACATTTTTTCCCCTTCCATCCATCTCTGAGGTTGGCAAGAGTGCGCCTCCAGGTTGGCATAAACAAAAATGTTTATGTGATGAACCTGAAAAGACATCAAGCATATGGCTCTATATCTTCATCACACACGCCACTCTTCACACAAACACTCAGAGGTGTGAAAACTGGTCCAAAGCCTGCAGATCATCACACTCCCATGGAGACACACAACTCACAGAAACAACTGGCTCGGAAAACTCTGTCTGATACGAGTGTGTGTGTGTGTTCGCGTTTGTATGTCGTTATGTGTATCCCGCTGCGTGTGTTGTTGTGGTCAGCGTTCCAGCTGCTTGTCCTGTCCTTCAGTCTGACCTCCGTCTGTCGATGTCCACACGTGTCTTGTCTCATATAAATGTCCTTCACTGTCTTTCCCTTTTCACTCAAGCCAACTGACCAATGAGATCCCAGAGTAAGTAAACCCTTTGAGCGGGCGTTTGCCCAGCTTCAAATCAAGCCCAACTAACAGCAACCAAGATGCCATTATTTTATAGTTAACCCTAATGATGAGATTAAAGTACATTCAGTTTCCTGTCATATTTTCCACACAGAAATCATCGTTACTGTTAAAATCAGATTTTTTACATCCAATCTCCATATCCATAATTTCATTTGACAGATTTCATTATTGAAAGACTTTCTGCAGTGTCACTCGATCCCCTTCCTTTTACCCACTGCAGAGAGAAGCATGAATGGGTGCATGATAAGCATTGTGCTCAACCTCCCCGTTCCCAGAGAAAATGAATTGCTGTAGTAAGAATGTGCGATATTTTATGCATGGTTGTAACTCGTTCATAAACAAAAGGAACTGCCATGCATTTTATGCTGAATGGCATTATCTGTTACAGTATGTGGGAAACGGATGAGACCCCTTGAAAACTGCAAGAGGATACACTAAATACCCCTTAACCTAGTTTCTGGTGCTTGAGGAGTTTGTGCTTGGGAAAGCCCTCGGTCATGACTTAGTTATTAAGGGTTTTTCTTCCTGCTCATTAGCTTGGTAAGTAACCTCCTTTTAAAGAATCCCACAAAGCGGCGAAGCAGAATTCAGCTCAAATTAAGCTGACTGGTTTCTGCCCAGAGCTCCGGTCCATGCCCGAGCCTCTGTCATTTCATTTTTGCCAGATCTCTAAGTGTAATTGTGAATAATTACGGAGTCGGTTGTACAGTGAGCCAGTGACATGTTAATCACAGATTTGTCTCCCTTTGTAGATTAGACCTCCAATTGAGATCTCTCCGCAGTGTGTAGCCATGGGCATCAATCTCACTTAGCAGGAGGGGGACAGTGGTCCTTGGAGCCAGACTGTCAAAAGTTTAATGAATGTCACATTTACTAGAAGCCACAATGAGTAGGGAATCTAAGCAAAACAGCAGCGTGGTGCAGCAGCGGCAGCACTCGGAGGGTGTGCCGATCAATTTGCCATGATTCGATTTTGTTAAGGAAATGAATAAATTTCTCAAGAGGCCATTAAGAGCTGGGTGAGGCCAAAATGTCAAATGCTCACCTTGGGTTAATGCTTCTGTTACTATTTACAGCTGCCTTTGATCGCGCCTCCTTCACCTCTCAGCCCGTATCTGAAGGCTCAGGTCGATTTGCTCAAGCACCATTATTTCGGTGACAAATCATATCTGGCCACGACGCTCCTCTGATGGAGTTTGACCCCATTTTTTGACAATTTCCCACTTTTTCCTCATCCACCGCTTTCATCTTTCGACAGAAGGTAATTGCTGCGGCACTGTAGCATGCAGCGCCATAAATATAAAGTAGGAGGAGTTCTTCAATAATTGGACGGCGACTTAAAGCAGGCTCTTTACCAGTGTGGACACTGACAATGAATGTACTAAATCTTAATGCTCACTTAAAAAAAAAAGCTAAATATCAGGGCATTTTGGTGCATTAATCATCCATCTTAGTCCAAGTGGTTCCCTGGAGAACCACCTCTCATGTCTGTGGTGTGATCAGGGCTAAGCTACACACTTCCCATGATCACACAACAGTTGTTATCGACTCCTGACACGGTCGATACTGTAGTAGAGCAGATAAGTTATGCTTTTTACAGCTCCAGGTCTAAACTGGACGTCTGTGAGTCACCCAGTGAGCTCACAACACACTCCCCTCCAACCCCTCCCTCCCTCCCTCCCTCCCTCCTTTCTTCTTTCCTTCTGGCCTCTTGCGCTTACACTGCATGCCGTTGACTTTCTTCCCTGCTCCCTTAAGTCCTGAGTCTCTGGAGAACCCATCTGACCAGAGGTGAGTTTCTCGAAGCTTTTAGACTTTTAGACTTCCACTCACATTTCAACCTCCCCCCAACCCTCACCCTCTTCTCTCTAGACAACCCCTCCTCCCGGACCTCTCACAGGGCTAAATCCTCCGCCTGCAGAGACAACATTGTTTCCATTATTGAGATAGAGTTACCAATAGGAATCACAAAGAGCCACTGCGTACGCTTCAATTAATTCTGAAGTTCAGAGCTCTGATAACGGCACAAAACCAGCCGGAGCTGCAGCCTCTTTGCAGTAGCTGTCCTCCCTGACGGCTGTTTTTATTATTCCAACCACTACTGCCACCTAGAGGTGAGATGGAGGACAGCACGCTGAAAAACCCTCTGAGAATTTGAGTACCTATTGTAGAAGTAGATAAAATCCCCCTGTTTACAAAAAGGAACAGCAGCACACCAGAAATCTGTGAAGTCAGTGGTGTATATAAGATTTAGAACGCCGTGCGCTGCTTGTTGTTTTATTCATGATATATTCAGCACTTTTAATAACCTTGACCTTATCACTGACAAGTTGCTCCGATGGAGATTTATTGGGCCTGTAAGCTCTTTGAGGGTTTGCCAGGAGAGGGTTCGCTGAGCTGTATGTGTGTTTTTTCTCACTGGAGAAAAAACAAATCTGATGCTCTTAAGTCATACTGTTTTTTTTTTTCTATCCCGTTTACCTCAGCAGACTCAGTTAATCAAGGAGGTCAGAGTTTCTAATCTAAACTTGTTTTAAAAGGAGAAAATTAAATCCGACTCTGAGTTCTCTGCTGAGGTGAACCCGTGCTGCTACAGAACTCCAGAGTTAAATATCATCCCACTGCTTCTTCTCTTGTTTCTTGTTCGCTGTCAAATTTAAATATTCACAGAAAATTAGAGAAAAGAACTTTTTACAGTATAAGGAGGTATCATACTCAATGTCTCTATGTCCCCTCCCATTTCCTGTCTTGTTTGTACTCCCATGAGCCTCCCTGTTTGCTATGCCGACTCCTTTGTCTTGTTGTCTGTCTCGTCTAATCTTTATCTCCAGCTCTGTGCTGCTCTCTTGTTTTTATTCTTATTTTAATCCTTGTCATGGGCTCTTTGTTATTCGTGTTGTCACCTTGTTTTTGTCTCTGTGTTTAAATACCCATCCGAGAAGGTGGGATCAGATCCATTGGGCAGATGTGCGGAGACAGTCGCACAGATGCTGATAGATGACGTGGTCTCACAATCCTAAACACACAAAACACGACTCTGTGGAAGTCAACTGTATCTCTGCTGGACTCAACAGAGGGACTTTAAGTGTGTTTGTATGCAGGAGTGGACGTGTCGTGGTTGTGCTGTAGAGGCACATCACGGTGTGTGTGTTTGTGTGTGTGCGTTTTTACATATATTTCTTGGGGCTTTTTTGCCTTTAATGTACAGGACAGTTTAAAGAGAGACAGGAAATGGGAGGCAGAGAGGGGGAGGGGGGGATGACACGCAGGATAGGGCTGCTCAGTGCAGGATTCGAACCGGAGCCGCCTGCAGTGAGGACTAATAGCCTCAACACATGGGGCGGGTGCTCTACCAAGCTAAACACCTAGGGAAAGGTAGAAGTCACCAGTCTCTGCATCCAAATCATCCTCACAGCTGTAGCAGTCAGGGGACAGGAGATCAAACAGCTGCCTTAACAACGCACACACTCTCAGGAAGCTCCGAGGAGCAGTGCAGTTCAGGCTCAATAGGATGTATGAAGGCAAACAGCCAAACAGCCCTCTGGTGCTCTTTAACTCTGCCTCCTGATTCTCCTTAAAAAGAAAAAAACCTCAGTGTCTGTTATTGAGACGATGCAGAGCTCCAGCTACAAGGCTCTCTGGCTTCATGTGCTGGCAAACACCATACGTCTCGAGACAGCAGAAGAAGTCCCTCGCAACACATATGCAACTACCAAATGACACAAGCACACACCACTTTAGAAGTGTTTTCAGTTAAGTTGAAGCATGAATCTAACTGCTGTTATGTCCTGTCCTCCTAGTGAGAAGGCTCTGCTCGTGAACAAGTTTGAGCTGAGCATCCGCACAGAGTCGACCCAGGGCCTGGTGCTGTGGAGCGGGAAGGGCGTGGAGCGCTCGGACTACATCGCCCTGGCCATCGTGGACGGACACGTCCAGATGACATACGACCTGGGATCCAAGCCCGTGGTGCTGCGCTCCTCGGTGCGCGTCGACACCAACCGCTGGATCCGCATCAAGGCCAGCAGGTAAGACGGGGAGATGGCAGGTAGTCATGGATCAGGAGTGAAAGCTTTTACAGTTAGTCCAGGATTAGACTTAACCCATCTTGTATTTGTGTTGATGCAAACAGTGAGATCTCTTGCATGAATCCTCCACTGCACAGTGATCCCTTGCTCCGAGATGACTCTCATTAGATTCAGATTAAGGTTATTTTCATGCCTGGTCATGCATGAGGCTGACGCATTGCACATCAAATTGCTTCGACACATTAATGAATGCTCAAAAAGGAAGAACATGTGGCAGCATCCCAACACATATCATAGGAAATATTCATATATTATAGGAGATTTACTGAGGAATTAAATGAATACAATCAGTTCCTAACTGTGTGTGTGTAACACATGTAGGTACATTGCTATTCACACTGATTCTATTTGAAGCTGTCGGCTAATGTATGTGGATTTACACAGACAGATCACCCTGAGGTGAACATTAGTTCCTGGGCTCCATTAACAGCTCCTCACTGTGCAGTGTGTGCAGTAGCCATGGGGGGGTGGGGGGTACATTCATATTCAGAAAAACACACACACAGGTCGAAATGCCTTAGAACAAGAGCTGTTTGAACATTTTGCTAGTGCTGCATATTTTATGTTAGCATTAGCCGCTGTTTGACTAGACAAGAGGCAACGCTGCAAGTTCATCATCAAACTTCTTTCCTTTACATTAATCATAAAGTTAGCATGCTAACCAGCTAGCACTTTCCCTTTGTCCGTTTCCGAGTCACTGTAGCCTGTCAACCCCGAGCACATATTAGCTTAAAGGACGAATTACAAATCTCTTGTTTCATAATTTTAAGCAACAATGGCTCGAGTTCATGTCAGTTACCACTTGGTTCTGACAAGAAACCAACATTAGCTGCTGAGAAAACGTACAGACAGCTTCTTAACAGCACATTAAATCAAGCAGAATAAAATAAGATTTCAGGCCAGACGGTTTTATTTTATTGTATTATGATTCTGGCCTCAGGTTCACTGTGGGTGATTTTATTAAACACACGTTATTTTAGGAATTTGCAATATATTAGTAGCCTACATTGTCAGCTGAAATAATGGAGGACTTTGTCTTGTTATGTCAGCTGACACTGCGCTGTAGTGGTGTAGATTCTCCCACAGTAAAGTTGATAACCCTGATGATAACAGGCTCCAGCAGCCACACAGTGATGTCACACTAATGGATCCGTTTATTAGAAACAAATGAACCGCCTGAACTTTGAAAATGACCCACTTAGCACCTTTCACTGCCATGGCTGCCTTATCGCTGCTCAACATTTGCTTTCGACATAAGAGTGGAAATATGAGGGATAATTAGATTGGTCACATCGTATAAGGCAAGAATAATCGATCCCCGAAAAGCTGCCGCATCCATTCCAAGCGGGGATTTGGCCAAATCTCATCCGGGGCTTACAGAGAGGCCACATGAGTTGCTGGGAGGATGATATAATTTGGGTGTTGATGATGGTGTAAATCGCAGCATGTGGCATGGAGCTCACGTAGTTACAAATCTATCTGTGTTTTCCGCTTCCCCTTAATGACACTCTCTCTGTTGGAAACCCACTTTGGCGGCTTCGAATTAGCCTCGTCGTCACAATTCTTAAGTGTGTGCTAATGCATAACACAGAGCCACCTAAAATTAATGGCGCTGTAACGGCATCTGTTCTCTGGTAGACAGGCACATTTAGAATGCTGCTTGGCAAAGGCGGTTATGTGAGTGCTTAGTGTGCTGGCAGTGGAGGAATGGAGTCTTGATGCTACAGATTAAATGAAACTGCAATTTACAGCTATTCGGTATGACGCCCATGCATCACACCGACTTCCAACTGAAACTCTCTCCTTTCCCCTCTCCTCTTCAGAGCACTTAGAGACGGCTCTCTACAGGTCGGCAACGAGGCAGCAGTAACGGGGTCGTCGCCTTTGGCAGCAACACAGCTGGACACAGACGGAGCACTCTGGTTGGGTAGGTGCCCACACATGTTTGAAAAAAGGAAAAGAAAAAGAAAACTGTCATTCACACTTGAAAATGTGTCCACAAACGCAATACATCAAGCCGGGGGAACACTTGTAATTCTGTAGTACTTTTTCATCCCAGCCACTGGTAGAGGGCTGCCAGAAATGAGCAATGAACTCATTGGCATTGCAGAGGATAAGCAAAGTCTGTGGCAGCGGAAAAAAGATTGCGTTTTGTGCAAAAAAAATGTCCATGCCTATTCAGGTATTGAGTTGAGAAATGAAAGGCTATCTGACTAACTCAAAAGTTGTCTTCTCTCCTGAATTGAAAATGGCCAAAGTCGGCCCGTTATCTACCTCCAGTTCAATTTGGTCTGAACTTGGCTCAGAGAAATGGTTTCTGAAAGAACACACATGGCACGGTGGGATTGAACGTTCAGAGGAAATAACATGGAGGACGGGCGGCGAAATAAAGTCAGGCTGTTCTTTAAAATGCAAAGCGCACAGTGGTGAAGAGGGGAGGCAGCCTGAGTGACATTTAAGAGACACGCTGCCAGACGTTAGAGCGTTGCGCTCGCGCACTCAGGTACATGTATACAAACACGCACGCACGCACGCACGCATGCACACGCACACGTACACACAGGGAGGCAGCGCAGTGGAACAGGTGCTGAGCGAGCCCTGCAGCAAGAATACATAATCCTCACACAGCCCTCCCATCGAGAGCCCTTCTCCTTTTTAAATCCCCTTTTCACTGTTCATCATTAATTCATCTGTAACTCGCATGAAATTAGCCCTGTCGATCCCTGATTCGGAGGCACACAATCCGATTAAAAGGGGCACGGACAGGGGATGTAAAGAGCTCGACGGGGATGTGAACTCTCAGCCTGACAGATTAAAAAAGAGAAAACAGGAAAGAGATGGAGAAATAGGGAAAGCAGAGGTGGAGGGAGAGAAAGGAGACGAGGATAAAGGGAATAAAGGGGGAGGATGCAGGAGGATTCTGACAGCGTAGACGGCAGAGAGGTAGAGAGGGAGCGAGAGAGCAGTAGGTACAACATCAAAAACCCGGGTCAGCCTCTCTCTCCTTCTCCCTCTGTAAGAAGGGCCCTCATGAAATTCTGAATAAAGACATTTCATGCTGATTTATTGAGAAAGACACTAATGACTACTTTGGGTGAGCTGGCTCCAAACAGCAGCTCAAAACACCATCAGAAAGGGGAAAATGAGGCAGCCACACACCCGGCAATTAGGTCATCAAGCCTCAAAAAAAAAAAAAAAATCTGTGAGACTTAGTTAAAAACAGTTAAAGAGCTTTGGATCATTTGAAATGAGTAAGTGTAGAAAATGAAACATTTAAATAAAGTCAAAGAAAATTGGCAAGTACAAGTGACTGAATCGTTTGCTTTGAAGTATAAATCTGTGATATATTTATATCAAGAAACGTCCTTTTTTTATATTTTCTGTTGCTGATGGATATGAATATGCGTGAGTGAACTAACATCCTTTTCACAAAGGATCAGTTAACCCAAAAATGAGACGCCTAGAACAGACTGCCAGCATGTTCGAAGGACTACTTTCTTACCGAAAGTAGCCTAGTTCCAATGTCTGTGAACTGAAGCTGTAACAGATGTGACCTGCTCGCAGGTTGTTTTATAGGTTAGACCCACAGGAAGTTTAATTTTATGTCCTTGATTGGAATAAATAACGGAGCAAGAGGTTATTAGCAGAATTATTGGTGTTACCTCCTGTGGATTAGTAGCACTACACCTGTAAGAAGTCAGACTGTCACAGTCGTGAGCAGTGCTGCCTGGTGGACGAGTGTCTTGGGAGTTGACAGAACTACAGATGGAAACAGATTAAAAATAATGAGGACGATCGTCATAATTTTCCACTCTGTCACCACTTTTAGTTTGTCGTGCAACTCTGAGCCCTTTGTGCACCGTGTCAAATGAAAAGAACCCTTTCTCTCATCTTTCCTAACTTAGTCTCCTGCGGCTGGTGAGCAAGCGCCTTCTCGCTTTGATCATGGCTGTTTGACAAATAAAGTGTCATCCTGTCATGTCCATCAGCCGGCGTCATCAATGTGAGAAATCAAAGCATCTAATACCGTCTGACAAAGACAAGGAACTTGCTTCAGTACCATAAATAAACGTTATGGTGCCAGAACATTTCAGGTTCAGGCGTTTGATGACATTTATTTTGTTGGTTTAGTTTGTTACGAAATACAATTCCTTATCCCGATGTCTGATCTTTAAAGGGCCACTCCGCGGAGTTTACATAGAAGATCAGTGTGTTCATCAGTCACGCAGAGTTATGTAATATCGTCTGATGGTCCGGACCGGAAGAGCTGAGAAAATAATCACTATGATGTCATTATGGGATATCATGGTCTTATATAATCACCCGTATAAAGGAAATGACCAGTGGTTTCTAACTGAAGTAGCTGAAGTTTAAGATTCATAACTTCAGTAGTTACAGTGAGCAGCCTCAGTCTGGGCTAATTTTTCTCTGATAGTTGGTTCTTTGTCAGTTCAGGATCTGATTCATCATCATCATCATCATCATCATCATCATCATCACTAACTCTCTGTCTGTGTCTCTGACCCTCAGGTGGTCTGGAGGAGCTGTCCGTGGCCCGTCGGTTGCCCAAAGCCTACAGCACCGGTTTCGTTGGCTGCATCAAAGACGTGGTGGTGGACGGCGTGGAGCTCCACCTGGTGGAGGACGCCTTAAACAGCCCCCAAATATTACACTGTTCCGCCGCCAAATAACCGGGCAGAGACAAAACATAGAGAGAGATGGAAAAAAAAAGAGAGAAAACCCTCCCACCCGCTCCCTCCATAGCGCTCATGTCTCCTGCTGTAATTATTTTCTATTTTTGTATACTTTTCATTGCTTTTTATATGGAAAGAAAATGAATATGTTGTTTTAATTTTTGTTTTATATATTTTGTTCCTTTTTTTTTTCTTTTTTTTTCTGCACCTCCGTTCACAGAACACACTTTGATTTTTTTTTTCTTTACTACCCAGGCTCTTGACCTTAAAAAACTAAACAAAAAAACAACAGGCGTCTCTGTGAAAAGAGAGAAATTTTATTCTTGTCATATTTTGTTGTTTTAAAACAAACGCCAACCCAGAACAAAAGCCTGCATTTTCCTCCCACTCATTACTTGAACACTGGTGGACCTTGCTGATGATCTCTGGTTACTGCCTTGTCTTGGTGCCAGAATCTTATCATCCACATTCCCCAAGCATGGCTTCTACATCCATGACTATATAGATATACATTCCCAAATAACCCTCCACCCCCACCCCTGAGAGCTGGAGGCCGTGCAACCTGTAGCCGGTGTGTGCAGCTGTGTAACACTGCAGCCGGCATGTACTGTCAAGACTCTGCATTCAGCCTCAGTCGCCCACTGTATTAAACTAATGGGACTTTTCAGGCATCAATCAAGCTGCTACAGTGAGAAAGTTCACAGTCGAAACCACTCGATCAGACCGCCACCCCTACCCCCACCCCAGCCGCCACCTTACAGCGCCAAAAAACACACACACATAAGAACAAACTGGATGTGAATTCCATCAGAGGCTTTAGTTTTGAAATATGACTCACTAACACTGCGATGGCGGAGCAAGCGCGACATTCCACAATGACTCGGATTCATTAGTCAAAAGTCAAAACATGAATCATAGACATGAATAAATGTTATAAATATAGAGTATATAAATAATACCTGAGACTGTGAATATGTAAGATGGGTTCTCTTTGGAAAATTGTGCTTCTCATGTACTATTGTGCGTTCTCTTTTACAATCAGCAGATGAATTAATGATGACCACTATAAATGCATGCACTTCTGCAGTGTTGGTTTGAATCTGGATTTTTATTTGTTTGTTCTTTCCTTTTAGTTCCAAGAAAAAAAAAAGGTTTCTAATTTGAGAAATGTCACTGTTTTTGTTTTTGTTTTTCTCTCCACATCCACTGATGTAATTCCAGAAACAACAGAGCTGGGGAATAATGTTTTCTGCTTGTTCATTCCCTCTATCTTCTTTTTGGTCTTATTGTTTTTTTTTTCTCGGGAGCAGTTAGTTTTGCAGGACCTTGAATGGTGCATAAGGGGAAGAGTTGTTACCGTATCTGACCTTAAGGAGGCGCTGAGAGCAAAGACTGAAGAACACGGACGGACAGAAAGGAAGCACGGAGAAGATCTCATCATGAGGAGACCGAGCGACTACTCCCGGGAATGTCCTGTCAAACAACAGTCAACACAAACACAAACGCTTCAGAAAAAAACAAACAAACTCTGCCTAAGACTTCATTTCTTTTCGTATTTGACCTGAGAACATTCTTGGAGGAGTCTATTTACCGGCTGTTGACAGAAAGAAAAGGGAGTGAGAGACTGTGATGTTGTTGTGACCTTCTGAAGCCATAACAGCCACAAAAATGGGAAAAGATGCATAATCCTACAGTACTTGCAAATTAACATAGCAACGCATGAGTTGTGTATTACTAGTGCGAATTCTGTAACATTCAGTGAACTGATGCAACGTGTGGAGGCTTTGCTGAACCACAATAAGCTGCGTCGACTGACCTAAAGAGACTCTTGTTTTGATATGAGAACCTTGGCAATATTCTAAGACTTAATCATGCCTGTTTGTGTTTGAGTATCATGTCTGTACTCTTTCTTTTTTTTCTTAATTTCATCATAATTCTGTTTCCCTTCCTCAATCATCCAGCAACCTGTTTTTGTACAGCCCTGCAATTTTTAAGTGTAAATTTTAGCAAACGTGTGATCTGTGGAGGTTTATGTTTTTAGTAATATACACTGGAGCCATGTCTGACTTGTCTGTTCACCCACACGATGATATACTTCATGTACATGGGGGAGGGATAGCCCTGAAGCTATAACTGTGTTGTCTGTAATCAAGCTCTGAGTGTTTGCACCAGGCCAGGCGCCCCCCCACCCCCCAACCCCACACCCAGCCACCCCCCCGGTGTCTGAAGACAAGTTTAATTTCCAGCACTCACTCTATCAACCTTAGACTGGTCTTCTTTTACCACACTGTTTGAATTTGAGGTCTCTCGATACAGGAGAGATTGTTCTGTACTGGACTCGAACGGTAACGACAGTTGGAATTTGTGGTTTTGGGTGGAAATTATAAATTGCCTTAAAAACCTGGTCACCTCAGCTCTGAGCAGGTGACAAAGACGTCATCCATGTAACCGTTTCCTTACTTTAGCCAGTGTATTAGCCTCATCCCCGTAATGTAAATGAGTAATACATAATAATAATGATAATTATATTAGTAATAATGCTCATACATTTAAAAAAAAAATCCCAGGGGGCCTCTGCAAACATCCCCTCTGGCTTTTTACAAAAAATATTCTATTTACTGTATTTTTTTTTTTTTTTTGAATCTGTTTTCTTTTTCTTATTTATGTCTATATGTGGATTTCCCTCCATGTCCGGCCTCTGTAAACTACTGTCTGACTGCGCAACCTCCTCAAAGGGCAGTGCACCAAGTAAGAGTGGCATGACCTGAACATTACTAACTTTATGACCTTTGTCTTGTGTTCCTACCACCATGAAATAAAATGTCAACCAAATGGAGCCCATTCTTGTCAGCCATCTTGATTTTGTCATCACCCTCCTGAGTCAGAGCTGCTGATGTTTTTCTGTTTCTTGGTCGAGCTGTGCTTCCTGATTTCTCTGCACCAGTGCTTCCCAAACTTTCCCACCTCATGTCCCACTTGAATCCCAAAAGTGTTGGTGGCCCATGTTTGAGCTCTTGGTCCATGTTGGGCAGCATGTAAGGGATAATTCCAAACGAGGTGTCCAATTATCAGGAATTAATGGACGATGTGGAGGAGTGAACCGTCCTACGCTAAGAAGAAAATGTGAAGGCAACCGGTTGGGAAGTGAGATGATGGTTTAACGTTGCATGACACAAAGTATTATTTCAGAAGGCCAGTGCACTTCTTACTTTTTCTGTGTTGCAGACTGTGATCATCAGAGGATGGTGCGTGAAGAAAACTTGTTATGCTCTGAGTCTCTGTTTCCATGGTTACCAACTAGCGTTTGAGCCAGTGCAATAATTTAGAACTGTCATCAGGTAATTTAACTGGAAAGTCTTTATAGGTGTCCTATAACCCTTTTTAACAGACCCCCTGCAGACAATCAGAATTGAGTATTCACCCAGACCATGGTATAAGTGGTTGGAGCTGTCACCTCATAGCAAGAAGGTTTGATCCCTGGGCCTGGGGCCTGTGTGTGCACACCATGTTGACTGGAGACTTTAAATTGCCTGTGGTGTGTGAATGTGAGTGTGTGTGATGGTTCTCTGTGACAGACTGGAGACCTGCATGTCCAGGGTGAACGCTGTCCTCACTCTGTGTCAGCTGGGATTGGCCCCAGCCCCCTGCATGGATTAGCAGTGCAGTCAGTGGATGGAAGGATGTTCTGTTTTGTAGACGACTTGTTGGCCACTTTGCAGTACCTTTGTGACCCACCAGTGGGACCACAGGCTTGAACCACCTGCCCTGCATACAGTAGTCTATGGCACTCACCCATCATATTTTCCTCCGAAGATGTAAGTCTTTAAAAAGGGTTACAAATATTTCCCTTGTCTTTAAAAAAAAAAGTGTAACAAGTGTTGTTCAGATAGGAATAAACATTGAGTTTGTGGGGAACAATTTTTAACTGTGAATGAATACAAATTTGCCACTTGGGTATCGGACACCCAGAACTACAGAGTCAATGTTGAATGTTCTTCACTCAAAGGTCTGAAGTTTTCTGACATGAAAGCATCAAGTTCAGAGCTCCAGTGTTGTATTCATGTTCATGGTGAGGGGAATGTCACTCGGGTGTGTTTCTAATGGTTTTTAGTCAACAATGGAGCTACAGATTCACATTCACTCACTTGTTCATTGTTGGATTTCTTTCACTTTTTTATCCTTTAACTTGCAGCAGCTGTTTCTCTTCTTTAATAGTGTGTTAATGACTCATACTGTATGTGTTGTTAGTATGAAACAGTAAACACTCCTAGGTGTCAAAGTTTGTTCTCTACCTCAATTACCCTGTTTAGCCCACTGGACCCTGTCCAGGCCCAGGGGGTGGTGCCGGATAGTTCCTAAAATGCTGTGGGGGTATATTCTTTCTAATGTTTCTAAAATAAGAAGTCCTAATGCCACTAAGACAACACTTCAAGTGCATTTTGTCAAAACATAAAAAGTATGGAGCCAAATGGAGAGTCCACCCGGTATACCTTTATAAAAATCTACATGCTTTGTGATATTCTCATCTACTTTGGTATAGCTGTAGTCAAAGAGTTGTCATTCACTGGCATCTCTATACAAACATTGCTATTATGGTGTCTTCTACTATGTAAACAAGAAGATTAAAATGTATTTTTTCTTTTGGTTCATCACAATTTTCTCAGGCATAGGAACAGTCACAATAGTACTGACAAAATGTATATTCTCCAAGATATTGATTGTCCATTAAGATGAAGATTATGCATATTGAACTGATAATTGTAGTGCTTTCTTTTCTTATTTTGGGCAAAAACCCTAGGACTGAAAATACTGTAAGATAATTTGTACTTTGACTAAATCATCTGCGATGATTGACTAGGAGAAGTGGGTGAAAAAGACTCCAGCAGGCTAAATTAACTGAGTCAGATTTAAGAGCCTTAAAATGAAAGGAGAAAACTGCAGAATTGTTGCACTCGTGTGTTTTTCCTTCATCCTGCTGGAGGTGAATATTAATAAGAAATAAGATATTTAAGCTGCTGTCTCCATGTGTGCAGCCCCTGTGGCTAACAGAGGAGCTAATGGAGGATGGCCCATCAAGTGCTGGTTTCTGTAGATTCCCAGGTTCAGGTCAGTTGCGAAAATTGCAATAACTCAAATACAATGGGGTGGAAAAGCTCAAGTATCTTATTAATTCAGTGTCAGTCTCCGATTCATCGTCAATTTCCATGCACCTGCGAGCCCCGAGGCAACGAGTCGATCTCTCAAACGTCTTAATGAGAGGTTTCTGCTGCACAGTGTGATTGAAACATCCGACACAAGCAATGTTTCGAATCAAAAGCATTTTTAGTTGCCACACTCAAAAAAAAGCACATACACTAAAGAGCCTTTGTGACAACAGTGATATTTACTTCGTATAATTCAAATCACCTGAAACCATCTCTGGTGAACTGCTGCTGATTGAAAGCCTGGAATTCAAGTAGAACAAACAAACTGCTGCACAGCACAGCTTTATATATCTTTCTGTACATCCCACGCCTGTCTTCTCCCTCTGTCTTGAGTGTTTTCATTAAGCCTGAGATTTAATGAGTTTCATTTATTCCCTGCTAATGACAGAGAAGGACACTTCATCTTGTGTTGTGTTAATTAAAACTCTATGAAATGGTGCAGATGAAATAGTTTTGCCCAGTGAGGGATCCTTCTGGGCAGAGATTGTTTTCAAGTTAATAAGTGTTAGTTGATGTTAGCTTGATTAAAGGGTTTTTACAGGAATTAAAAATCAAAACAAAATAAGACATTTATAGAAAAAAACAACAAAACAAAACAAAAAAACTAAGTGATGAGACTGAGGATCGCTGTATGGGTGACTCCCAGCGTGGGCTGTGGAGGGTTGAGACAGTTCAGGGTGAAATATGTCTTCAGGGACAAGGAGACACAGAAAACTCATTTGATTTATGTGTTGAGTAACTGTCAGACGAGAAGCTGCAGCAGCGACAGTGTTTTATTGGAACACATGTTGTGAAATGCAGCTTTTTCAATGGTGAAAGTGGATTTTCTGAATTATGCAACACAAACTCAGGCACTGTCCAAACAACATGTTATCAAAAATCCTCCTACTCTCTGAGCCAAACATGAGATGACGATATGATCAGTGATGGAATAAACTGTTCTTAGAAAACTCTGAACATCTTCTAACAATCTTTCCTAAAAGCCTCAGACAGTCTTTCCCACAGGGCACCACACTTCACCCCCTTTTATGAAACAAAGTTCTTCTCACAGCTTTTTACGTCCAAATGGTCATAAAAGTTCTTTCTCTGTGTCTCGGGGAGGCTCCAGCTGTCCAGCTGCATCACTCTCAGTATAAGTCCCCTTTGTTTCCCTTTCCAATTTTTTTTTCTAGGTCTTTGCAGAGGCACATTTGCAAGTCTCAAGGCAAAAGGGGCCAAAGGCCACAGGCCCATAGAAGCAGCCACCTCAGGGTTGATGGGACTTCCTGGTTTCCAGTCTGCTGGGTGGGAAACCAGGCTTTGTGTTCTTGAGTCTATTTGTCCCTCACAGACTCAACAGGACATCAGTCTGCGCCCTGATAAAGACACTGCATGTTGCACTGCAGGAACTGTGTCAAACTAACTTCAGCTCTTTATTTAAGGAGCTCACTTTTTGTTTTTAAATGTTTTGCATCACAGTTTATCATTGAACAAACCCTGCTGTAGGCGTCCATTGTTTTCCATTCATTTTCTGTTTGGTGTGAAAACACCGACGCACTGTAATGTAATCAAGCCTACAGTAATTGCTGCCATGATTGTCTGATGCAGGGACGTCTTTGAACATATGTAGCCTATGTTATATCACATTGTAGCAATTCACTGGTTACCACGGCGACTCTCCGTCTCAGTCCAGAGCCATGGCGACTAAAGCACTGCAGCTTTGAGGTCAAAGTTATTACATCAAGATTATTTTTCCATTATAGTTGGGCACAATTATAGTGTTTCAGGTCATGCTTATTTGTGATGCCCGCCTCCCAACACTAAACTTCACACACACAGACACTAAAACACAGTTTGATCGACCTCACTGAGCCGTTATCTCTTAAAATATGTCCCTGAGGGTGCTACACAACCAAAAGTTTCCCATCATCCTTTAAATGAGCACATGATATACAAAGGGCATCTCAACTACCCAATTAATGGTAATGACTTTGTTTTTCAAATCCTTCATTCCAGTATCAATCACATTTACTATTAAACACTAAATGTGCACTCAGTGCTATTCCAGCATTCAGCTGTTTCTCGCCCTCTTCATCAGTTTTCACGAGGTATCGATCAGGCTGTAATCTCTTGCCTCCCACACTGCAACAGGATCATTTTAACTGCTCGCCAGACCCAAACAATAAAGCCTATGTTTAGACCATCTATCCTGCTCACAGTGCACTGCATTTGGCACTTTGACAACAGAAAAGTCCACAAAGAGGAGAAATTCCCACTCTATCATTTCAGTGTTTGTCTGTAGGCTGCAGCAGCACACTAGGTCAAACAGTGGAAAAGCAAAATCCATAGACGTGAAGCCTGTGGGCTCACAGACAATTGCATAAGCCCATCCATCCCCCAGTAGATTAACCTCCACTGATAACCACAGGCTGGTGACGTCAGCCCTGCTCTGCCTCTCTTACTCCTCTCCCACCTCCCACCACTGCTCTCCAGAGCTGGGCGCCTGTCCCATCGTGACTGTGTAACAGAGGAGGATGTGTAGACCTGCCTCATCTCTCACAAGACAATAGCAGAGCTTTACTGAGGCTGCATAATGTCATGAAAACAACATAGATCAATGGGTTAAAATAAGTGAATTAATACTGAGGTATACTGTAGGCACGTTATTTGATTTTGTAGGTTTGTGACCTATCGCTTCACACCTCTGCTGCTTTATAATGTCTTTCATTTTTGTAACTACTCAATATTAATAATTAACAGAACATTCTTCCATGTTACAGCACAGACAGCATATAAACAAGATGGTCACACACTGGTTTATAGCTCTTTAATTAATCAACAGTAGGGTGGGTCCTATACTGTTTTCAATCAGTCCATCATAAGTGAGCACGTAATGATCTGTTCATGACTAATTTTCGAGGGCCCTTATAATAAAAGGGTTACCAAGCCTCTGATATTAACCTGGTTATGTCACCAAGAACTTTAACAATGTTGTCCAGGTCGTATCGAGTTGGCTGGAATTAGTCTGAGCAGGACAGGAAGAGAGCGTTGTCCTTCAAAACAAAAGTGTAAATGGTCACAGATGCATACAACGGAAGACTTAAATAAAGCAACATTTTTTGAATGTGATCAAAGGTATTGTAGAATCAAAATACCAACAAGTGAATTGACAAATGTTTTGGTCAGATAAGATAAATAAAATAAATTTAAAAAACAACAAAACTTTTTGTCCACAGGAGTCTTTATTCCTTTATTTATCCTAGACAAATGTAACACAAATGGAAATATTTCAGATTAATAAAGATTAATATATATTAATATTAATAAATAAATAAATATTCACTTTCTTAAGATTTAAGTTATTGAACAAGCAGGGCCTTTATTTTGAAGGTACCAGCCGGAAGCCGTGTCGGTAGTTGTGTGTAGCTCCACGCGCAGGTTCAACACATCTCTCACTCCTCACAGCGACTCCGCAGAGACAGACCGGGACCGTTTGAGGACACTTGACAGCCTTCAGAGACTGCTATGACATCTCGCAGGTAAAGTCCACCTGTCTGTATCTGTTTTTGTGTTTTAAAAAAAACCCTGTCATTAATGGCGCCGTCATATTTCCAATCCTGTGTGCACTTCACGGACAGTCAGAGATTGTGCGGGGCGAGATTGAGCTGAGGCTGCTGCCAGCGTGAGAGAGCAGCGGGGGCGCCTCAACTTTTTCTTTAAAGAAAAAAACCCACAGTTAATCAGAGACACTTGTCGCTTCGTACTTTTCGTTTTCTCTTTCATGACAAAAAAACTTCACTTTGTGTTTGTCTCGTTAATTATGAATTAGTAGCCTATATTGTTATGTAACAGAGTTTGCTCAAAGTGCGGCTTTGACTCCAAAACAAAATGCTGACTTTTCTTTAATTTTGAGCGAGCCCCGGCTGACAGTTGAAGTAAAGGAAACTCTCTGTAGCTATGTGTTTTTGTTTTTGTTGTTGTTGTTTTTATTATTGATTTAGATTTCGCCTTCATGTAGGCTGTGTTGATGTTGTTGGTTATAGGCTGTATCTGAGTTGCAGTGACACTGACCTCTCTCACCTAGCCTATTTCCACACACCACACAACTTTTATTTTGAATTCTTTCCATTTTTCTAACCTGTTTTTTTTTTTTTGGTCCGTCTCTGTCCTCTGTCCTGTTCTGTCTATAGCAAGAGTGTCTGTGTGCAGGAAATTGTCTTATAGCTTCCTGTGAATCTGAGCCCTGCACACAGTATTGTATTGTAAACATGGGCTATAACAAAAAAGGGCACTTGAAGTCTTAAAAAAGTTTTTTATAGGAGTATTTTATATATTATAGAAGCATTAGTTTCTGGCTCCACTAATAGTAAGGAACCGCAAAACGAGTCATGTGCTGATATAATTAGCAACTGGGGCTTAAGAACAATAACTATAAGCACTATAAACCCATGTAAAATATAAAACTAATACCTTAAGTCCTTTAAAAACCCTAATTAACTACTAATGTTCTGTTTTTTTAATTAGTATGTGTTCACCCCTTTTAATCAAGGACAGTAGCTTGAGTCTGTGGTATTCTGCCAACAATAACTCATTACTCCTCCTATATATTATTAACCACGTGTAGCCTTCATCTGTGCATCATCAATATTTGTAGAGCCCAAGGAAACACTGATCAGCTCAGTATGTGGAGAATTAAGTGGCCTACGTGTGATGGAGACCAAGTGCATGTGCAGTTTATTGGTTAGATTTTGCATTATTGGTTCTTTCAAGGTAGTATCCAGTACAGTAGGCTGATGTTATTGTTGCTATGTTACAAGGATAATTAATCAAGCAGATTGTTTTGTTTGCCTAATTTGATATGGCCTGTGTAATTATTTAAAGTTTGGTACTACTCCTTGTCATGACTAATGATGCGTTCAGGTGTAACAGTTGTTGTCTATGTCCAAGGTGACCTCTGAAACACTGCCTCCAGCAGTCGGCACGTCTCTTGACCATCATGGGCTGTTGTGGATTCACAAAAATGCAATGTTAGCAATCAGAAAGTTTATAGTTGATACAAATAGTCCACCTCGCTATATGGGTGGAAAAGATGACAGATGTGTTGTATCGTGTGATGTCGCCGTGATGTGTGTGTGTGTCCTTCTTTGTGCCTTTGGTAGGTTAAACTGCAGCAGCAATGGTGGCGGTGGGATAAAGATGTTGAGGTTGAAAAGCCATTCCACTGATTTGAGTCCAACTCCACAATAGACAAAGGCGTTTATTTCTCCTCTGACAGAACAAAGCTTGTTGAATTCTGGCCATGTTATTTGGCAAAATAGCATCTTTCACAATAGAATCGAGCTGGATATGGCTTAGGCCTCGGCACATCAAAGGGAGTTTAGAAACCGTAAAGCAGCCAGGCTGGCTGGGGCATTAAAGGAAAATCCAATCTTTTACAACCATTTTTTTTCAACACACAACATTTCCATAATCATTGTCCGTTGCCTTGTGATGCATGCTTCCTGGTTCACCTGCAGGAAGGATCCATCCAGTTTTGTTTAAATGTGTAGCTCCACTAAACCTTATCCTTATCCTTTTGACTATTGAGGTCTTTATGTGCACATTCTCTGGGCTAATTTCACTTTTCCTTTGTGTTGGTCAGATTTCTGGATTAAATTACACTTGTCCAGTGCACACAGTTGTCTAAATCCCTTGGTCAAAATAAAACGTTACACAACAGATTGGAGTAAAAAAAAAAAAGAAAAAAAAGAAAGAAGAGGCATTTGTGCCATCATTTCTCACTATATCTCTGAGCTGCCCCCGGGGGCCAGTGCCAGCAGCAGGCTAAGATCAGAGATAGTGAAAAACACTGGAACAAAGTGAAAAGCCTGTTTTCATGTCTGCCAGTTTCCATGGTTTGTCGCCGTCCAGGACACATATGACTGTTGCTCTGCGGCTCGCTCTGCACTTCCTGAGCTGAAATACCACAGGGGGAACAATACTACAATGCGTGCCATCTTGATATGACGGACCTGCTCTCCCGTCGATGGTGGCATCGCTCAGACTCCCCATTTCAGGAAGGATTTCAGTTGGTCGTGCTGTTTGGGGACGGCTGGAATTTCCACATATTTTGTTTTTATTGTTGGATTTGTGTCGGTTTAGTCATAACAGAACCATTTGCAGCCGTACGTAATTGTAATCGTACCATCGCTGTGACGGTGATTATTCACTGTAATGCGTTTAGTAGCCCAGAGAAAGAAGCAATGATGCAGAGTCACATTACGCTGCTGTTCCATTTTTTACTTCTGCCAGTTGTTTCTTTGTAGTATCGCAAACTTTCCACTATTGGAAACCACCTCTGCCCCCCCTTTGTTTATGGAACAGACCTCATCTGTCACTGAAACTCATTTGACCAGCTGAGAACAGTGAGTCAGTTTTGTCGATAAGCCGACAGGAAAACAACAGCCCATGTGGAGGAATAAGATAACACTGCCAACATTTCCAGTAGTGCTCTGAACCAACTGTTAGCTTTTTTTCTTCTTCTTTTTTCCAGATACACGTTTTGCATTTTATTCATTTTACTCAAACTGGAAACAATGGTGACAAAGCACTCAGATTTTGTAGATCACCACATGCTACATGATCTTTGAATGTTACTGAATGATCTTGTGTCTCAACGTTAAAGGGCAAAGTTCTAAAAAAGAAAGAACATTCAGTTTTCCAAATATTTGATGTTTTAATTACAGAGCTGCGTTCCTCCTATAAGACTGCGCCATGTAAACTTAGGTTAATGCTGCAACACCTGCTGGCTCTCCTCTTCAGATAAAATGACTCTGAATAAGTCACGCTCATTTTCATTCATTTAAATGTGAGTCAGTGAGAAGTGCCTTTCCCCTGCTGTCATTGTCTGCTGGAAAAAGGGAAGAGAACGACGGCCCACTAACTAATATTTACCATCGAACTTCTCTTTTTTTGTTTGTCATTAGAAAACCTCTACAGTCCAGTGCTGCTGTGTCATCACTTTTGGCAGTCTAAGCATTACTACTATAGCCATCTTTTTAATAGTGAGTACAAATAGTAGATGTGTATTATAAGATACAAAGGTTGTTTTTTTTGTCTTTACTGGCAGCTTAATCCCACTGCCTTGATTTTCTGATAAAAATGACATGGGGGAAAAGCAAAGTAAATCTTTCTGTTTTGTTTCCACTGTGTAGGTTTTAAACATGCAAACTAGTATGCCCATAGCTTTGCATATAATGACGGATGGAAAATATTCACAGCGTATCACTATACATTTGCTTTAAATAGCATGATTGTAATCAGTATGCCCCCACCCCCCTCCCCCCGCTACCCCCCCCCCACCAGACACCTCAAAACACATCAGGAATGTGTTGCCCCTTATAACCTGTGAACACTGTGTTGTTGTTTACTAGAGTGGGAAAAAACATTTGTCACTGTACACACGTACATACTGTATTTTTCATTACTGTACAGCCTTCAATCCAAACTGAATGCGATTATTTCATTAATTTAATTTTATTCATACTAAGTGTTGCACAGTTTTCTTTTTCACTGATGTGAAGCTGCATGTTTAAAAGTAGTTAAGAAGTCAAGTCTGTATTTACTAGTCTCTGTTTTAAAGGTTGGATGTGTCTGTGAAAAAACACAGTAGTTACTCATTAACCAATAATGCCGGGAGCCACTTCTTCTCTGTGTTTGACAAGTCCATGTATTTGCTCCACGCAAATACAAAAAGCCACATAAACTATGGACACTACGGTGCAGTCAGCTGTTTTCATCTTGAAACAATGGGACCACCTCCACTGAAAGCTTCCTGACCATTTGTCATAGCAGCATTTTTGTTAATCAGTTAGTCGGCTTCTGGTGGCTTACTTATGTTCAAGTGTTGAAAACAAACTGCATGCACATGCGCCGTGATTGCCTAAGTTAGTCATTTAGCTAATACTGCTAAGCTGGCCGCCTGCTGCTGGAGCTGCTGCTGCTGCTGCACAGAGCAGTGAAACATTCAGCGTCAGGGTGTGTGCAAGTCTTGCACCCCGTGTAAATACCCCGAATCATCAGCGGGGGCTAAAAATATCCGCAACATTACCAAAATCCACACCCCAGGGCTCGTCTGTGACCGATATAGCAGCAGCAGAGGCTTTCATGCTGCGCTGCGGCTACTAAGTATATCACCTTTTTGTCAGTGGGCCTAGACAGCAGTGCTTTAAATAGCTGACTTGGGCTATATTGAACTTGAGACATTATGTAAGAGGATAGAGTGGTGGCTGGATGCACATTGGGCCTGTTTCCCTTCAGCCAGCTTGAGGCCTAACCTGCAGTCCCCAGCTGCCTCCGTCTCTCCCACAGTGCGTCCACTTCACCCTGCCCCGTCCCTGACCATGTCGGGTCAAATAAAAGCAGGCTATTTGAAATGTTCTTTTCTTTTGTCTTGTCTCTCTCTCTCCCCCTCCTCTCTCTCTCACTGTCCAAGGCCAGATGCAGGGAAATGGGGTGCCTGGTGGTTGTCAAAGGGAATCCTATTCTTGGAAAGCCCTGACTCACTCCTGCTCCTACGGTCATGATCTGAGGAGGTGAGGAAGGGAGGGAGAGAGAGCCTGCCTGGGTTGTATAGGAAGGGCAAAGTTGTTAACTGACTCAAATCTGCAGTGCTACATATAAATCAAAAAGATTCATAGTCAGGTATGGTGGCCCTGAGAGCTCAAAGCTTTGCAGCTTAAGTAAACGCAAACACACAACGCACAAAAAAGTGACAGACCCAGCTAAAGCAAAAGGCTACGCTAACACTACATATTTACAATTATACCATTAACAGGTATCCAACAGCTTCTAAAGTCAAGAAGCACCGAACTAAAGTGCTCCAGCCAGGTCCGTCACTTTTTTTGTGTCCCCAGAAACACAAAAGAGCAGATTCACAACAGATTTTGCAATGCATGCAAAGCCTGACAGGCGCATATGCAATTCATATAAAATAATCATTCAGAATTTGAGCTTTTGGAAGTCTGTTGAAAATTTCTGAGCACACTGTGTGTTGATGGATGAGGGAGCGGCAGTAACCTTTTAAGTGATGGTGTGAAAACAAAACACTTTGCCAGTGCAACTGTGCACCCCTCTGTTTTAATTACACTAGAATTTGTTTTGAATTGACGCCCCACAGCCATGTTTGGGTTGTAATGGGACGATCAATGCATGGCAGCTTACAATCAATTTATTAAATGAACACTTACTTTTGTACCTAAATATAGAGTCATTTAAAATACATCACATTTGCCGCAGGTGGTAAATTTGAAACTTGTTACTTTTGTGGGCAAATAAGCAGCTCGAAACTCTGTGTCACTGGTTTCCATTAACCAGGTCTATTTCCAAAAGCGTTTCTTGGTGAATGATGGTCTAAACACGCAGAGAAAGAGAAAGGGCAAATATATTTTGTCCAACACTGAGAAAGCACTAAAAAAGGCAGAATGCCAAATGATAGTCTCACTGCAAATCTCAAGGAGGCTTCACAGAAAAGAAAGAAAGAAAAAAAACTATCAGGAGCCTCGCAGCCAGGATTACATAAGTGACATTTGTGGAAAATGAGTTTCATAATTAAAAATAAACTGTCTTGTTAGATTTGCCTTGCATGAAAAGGACAGTGGAGGAATCAGAGCCAAAATCAAACTTTGCAACGAAGTAGAGCTGTAAGGATCTCAGCAAAACGTAAAAAAAAAAAGTCGAGAGAAAGCCGGTAAAACGTGGACCAGGTAAACAATACGACATCGCCATGACAACATATTGTCACGTGTATTGTTTTGCCTCGTGCTGACGGACCACTTGTTTACATAGTTTACTTGTTTGTGCCATTAGGTGCAGCGGCTGTCGTCCGTCTGCTGTCTGCCTAATTTTATGTGAATGCAGCATGAAAAATACAATTGAGTTGCTTGCGATATACAACCGCACACTAGATAGGAGTAATTCCTACACAATGTGCCTTTAAGGAACTTAACATGACGTCCATCAGAAATGAAGCAGTGAAGGATCATCTTGTAACATATCAAGAACTTTTGGTCAAAAAGTTTGGTTGTTTGATAGAAAGGAAGGGATGGCATGAGGTAAATGGTGTGACTGGCTGGGAGTTGAACCTCATGTGGTTGCATTCAAACATCAGGCTGTCCCATTTACAGTTATTTTGATAAATGTGTTGCTTTTTACTTATTTATTTTCACTATGGGATCCAATTCCGAATTCCTGCTCCACATTGGTCACTTGGAGACATACATCATCATTAATATCGATGTGTGCCTGGGGTAACTTCTGTTCAAATGAAGGTTAACTTAATATAAGGCAGCTTTAGTTGTAGATTAAGAGCATGATTATTTATTATGGTGATGCATTTTTAATGCACTAGACTGTAGATATCTGCGGGTCTGCTGACATTTACGCCAAATGGTAGTGTCCGAGAGTAAAGTTTGTTTTCAGTGCTTCATTGAATTTCAGAAGGCTCTGTGGGGTTATATCTGAAGTAAAGCCAGAGCAAGGTCACTGACTTAATCCAAACTTGTTAGAAAACTGTGAGAAAAGTTGGTGCAGAAAAGTTTTTGTTACTGCAAGGTGAGAACTCGACCTAGAATTTGGCCAGCTTCCTATTTTCTGGCAGATATGATGGGAAAAAGTTGGCTTCTGTTGTCAGACTGCCTGATTCATGCCACGGCCATCATGTCTGGTCATAAAACATTTACTGTACCTTCTCTTGTGACAACAATTGACAATCCCAGCACGCACCGGAGAAGCTGGTGTTTCACTTTCACATCTGTCCACAGTTTTGGTTAGAGATTAACCCTTAAAAGACGAGCGTTCCATCCAGTTTGTTGTTGTTTTTGTCATTTGACAGGGTACTAACACACCTAAAAGCATCTTGGTCTGTATCGTTTACAATACTATGCACTTAATGGTCATAATATTAAGGTGGTGATTGCCATGCTACTGGTTTGGACAATTGGTGCAGCAACTATAGAGTGAGGAAACCCGATGTGCAGCAGATAGAAGATCATGTTTCATCAGGTGCAACGGCCTTGTTCCCATTTTGTTAGCTATAACAACAAAATGTTGGCAGGTAAAAGTTGCACTGTGTATCTGTAATGACAAGGCGAATAAACAGCTGCGATTAAACAGTTAAATGTGAAGCTTTTATTCACCATTTATGCACAGAGCTGACTGGGGACTCAGAAAAGTTCTATTGGAACAAACCACTTTCACAGATATTCAAGGTTTTCAGAAGGTGAACCTGGTGGACGTTGTTTTTTGGGGGTGCAGTTTTTGACTGAGGGGGACAGTGCGACGGTGACAGGGTTTTTGGAGAGAAAGGTTGGATGACTAACAGCAAAGGGCCATTGGACAGACTTGAACCCATGGCTGCTACAATAAAGACTGAAGTGGTAGGTGCTCTGATGGGTGAACCACCAGAGCGTACCAAGGTCATCGTTGTTGTCTTTAGTCTATTTCTCAACAACTATTAGATGATTGCCTGACCTTTTTATTTTGCAGTCAGTTCAAAATCTCAGTTTGTCTGATTCACCAGGCCACAGCCTAGAGGTGTGTCCTTACAGTAACTAACTCAACAAAGTGATTCAAACAAACAAATAACCTTTATGAGCCAGTATTTCTGAACTTTTTTTTTTTAATATATGAAAAGTGGATGCAACCAAGGATGCCCTGTTGAGATGGTTAATTTGAGACAGTTGTCAGCTCCAGACCGGGTTGCACTATACAGTTTCACTACAGTTTTACAATGTGGTGCTTTTGTCCTCTGCTTTTATTCTCCAACTCATCTGCAAATCTCCCCAATGCAGCGCTGCAAAATTAATAGCCTAATGGCATACTGCTGAATTGGCTGGATTGGAGGGTTTAGCTTGGCGAGGGCTAACTATGATCCGGTGTAACTACGCCACGCACGATTAGGTGTAATCTCCAGGCACGGGCAACACAGCTGTTGCATTTAGCCTCCGACAAGATAGTGGGGACCTTGTAGCTCTCAGAGACCTGGCACCCAGATCTGGCTTGGCCTGGTCTGGTTTGTGTTACAGCCAGTGAAAGCTCTGTTAGCTTTAGGATCACAGAGTGGCTTTTGGAGCGCAGCCACCAGACAGCTGCTGACCTCTTAGGCTACGTAGGAGGGAGAAGGTGAGGCCAAACGGAGGAGGAGGAGGAGGACGAGGAGGAGGAGGAGGAGGAGGAAGGAGGGGGGCGGGCGCCTGCCAGTCTCTGTCACATGTGTCTGAGGTGGTAAAGGAAGGGAAGGCAAAAGGGGGGGACGGCTGATAGCGCTGATGAGCGCTGGTATCAGGCCTGCTCACGCTCGTCCAAATCCCAGATTAAAAGGCCTCCGCCCCCTGGCTCGCTCTCCCTCCTCCTGCCCCACTCTCTCTCTCTCTAACACTCACCCCCTCCACCTCTCACTGTCTATGTCTCACTCTATCTAACCCAGTAACACTTTTACAAGCAACCCCCCTCCACCGCCACCCCCCGCTTTCGTCTCTATATCTCCCTCGCTCCTTCCCACCCTCCCTTGTGTAACAGTGCCCAGTGCTGGATTACTAAGATCTGAGGCTGCTGAAGCAAAAGGGGGCTGTAGCAGGCTTCGACCAGAATGGTGAGGTAGGGCAGAAACGATCCCATTTGTCTTCGCTCCGTTTACACCCTCACTCACACTTCTATTAGCTGCACAAATAACGGCTTTAATTCTGCTGTAATTTGCTTCATATGAAAACAGAGTCCAGTGCTGTAGCTGAGCAAGTGCATATAGAGCATGTGGAGAAGTGTGTGTGTGCGCATAAGGTTCAGCTCTTGCACTGTTCTGTACTTGTGTGTGCACTGTAAAGGTGATCTTTTCAGGAGTTCACTTCAGTTGTTAAAGAAACGCTTGAGACACGCAGGAGAAGGTGTCTCCTGCCTTCAGCTGTCTTAACTCGACGAGGTGCATCGTCGTTACTGCTGCTGCTGCTGCTGCTGCTGCTGTGTGTGTTTAAAGCAGTGATCCAGTGTGTGTGTGTGTCTGGCACCAGTCCATCTCCATTGTTTTGATAATTTGACGAGGGACAGCAGCACTGTGATGAGGGATTAGATTGGATTACTGACATAAGGCATTTTTGCCCCTCTGTTATTATTTTTCTGTATGAATCTGTGTAGGATTAAAAGCAGTACCACAAGTAATCTGTCCACCAGCTGACACCCATGGCCCGTCAGTGGCTCCCCCAGTACAGTAACCTAGAAATGCGGTGGCCAGTTGGAGTTTTATTGTAGGACAACAGCTATGATAAGCGTTTAAAAAAAATACATGTATATGGGAAATACCAGATTTGACCACAATAACTTTAAAAAACTGCCACCTTCTGATCTGATGTGAGGTTATGGGTGAATATGTCAGTTGATAACAACAGAACAGTGTGGTGATCACTAGGACAGACACATATTGTGACTGCAATTTCATTTGGAATTTGAAAAGCCTCTGGATAAGTCTCTCAAACTGAATGACCACAATGCTAATACTTTTTTGTCTCTTGTGGATCAACCAATGGAACAACATACAACCCAGGCAGTTTGTAGTTCACTTGCAGTGTTTGAAGGCACAAAAAAGTCTACACATCAGGTACTGGCGACCAGCACATACTCTGATATTTGTATGTCTGAGGTTGCCCCTATTTATCACTGACAGCAAGTGAGGAATGATGACATTGATGTAATTTTTGCTGGATTTTGTAGAAATAGTTTACATAGATTCACATTCAAGTTTTTATTTTAAATGTTTGTCTTCATTTAAAAACTACAATTCTTAAATTAGAGAGTTTCTGATACAAGGCTGCTTGTTGCTACACAACATTTAACATGTCATACCTTCTCCATCATGAAGTGAATGGTATCCTGTCACACAGTATTGGTAATACTATATGGATATAATGTCTGAGAGCTAAGAAAACCTCAAGTTCCTCAAACAGATTTACTGTACATCTTGATCCTGTGAGATAGTTGAAAATGTCAAATACATGATGATAAACCAGTAAAAACATGTCACAAACATTAAACATTAACATTAAACATTTACAGTTTGGACGTTTCAGAGACAATACAGTCCCTTAAGTCTCTCTCTTTCCAACAGGCGCCGTGTCGGTGGTGCATTTTTACTTGAGTGTTGCCGATAATACATTTATCACTCTCTCAGCGCCTTTGAATCATTTCCTGTTTGTCTCCAAATGGTCTTTCCCAAGCTCAACCATCCTACCCCCCCCCCTCCCCCTCATGTCAGAGGGAGGGAACCTTGTCCAGTTCACTCCCGGCTTTTATGTGTATTTATAACAAATTTTCTTGTACAGGTACAATTGATTATAAACTTTCTCTCCCTTAGCTTGTTCAGAGAGAGGGCTCAACAGATTCGCTTTGCCCTTCAGTGATCTGGTGCTCTGGGGTCGACCGTCAGTTGTCTGATTCAGCCATGACTTTTGACTAAGTATCCGCTATGACTTTAGGTTTTTGTTTCAAATTTCAAATTTATTTTCATCTCCTGGGTTTTTAAACATGGATAACAGAGATTGTTGAAAACACTGCCACCCTGTGTCCGGCTGAAAAAGACCCTTGGAAATGATGAGGGAGATGGTCCCAACTAGAAATCTTGTGTTTCTAGTCACTGACAATGTCCTCCATGACTAAGTGTACTGTTTGTCCATTACAGCGTGCTAACAGGGCCAGCAGATAATGTGACGTACAACTGTCTGCTTGCTGTCTATTGGTTGCTCCTTTGAGTGCGAGCGGTTAAACAAGCTTTTAATTTCTATAAGTTGATTGCCACAAGTTATGCAATGCATGTTGTCTTCTTTGTCAAAGTATTTCCAGACATCATTTTACCTGGTAGTATTGAAGTCCTACCTAATTATGATGTCAACATTGTACTTGTACCCGTCATTGCTGATAAGACACCTGCCCCAACCTCAAGTGGTGAAAGCAGCATGGATAAACGATAATGAAGTGTTACTGACCTTGTTGTCTTCGCTGGCAGCTTTTGTCCTGCAGCTCTTTGCTGTTCTGCAGAAGTACTTTATATTATATTATATTATTATATTATTTATTTTTTCAATATTTTTATTGTGTTTAATTAATAGCACAGTCGAGAGAGAGAGATAGGACATGGGGAGGCAGAGAGGGGATTCGAACCTCAAAGTACTTTTTATTTTTTGCAACTACTCCTGGTTACACCTGCTTGCACATGCTCTGTGTATCTATTTGCTCAGGCATGTGTGTGTATTCAGGATGGATATCGTTTCTGACATGGAGCTAAAACACATGGATCCAGCAGATTAATATATTTCAGTTAAAGATGGATGTTAATTAGTCCTGTGGTGAACGCTACAATAATGGAGGATCCCTGATGACAACAACAAGGAGAGTTGTTGCCATTAAAGGATAATTACCGTTTTTTACAATCTGGACCTAATTTCTAGCATAAAATATGATCATTTACTCACCCAGATAACTTTGTTGTTATTACAAGTCATTCCGACGAAAAAAGATCCAGCCGAGAGCCGCGTATATCCGTAGAATGCAAGTACGCGAGGCAGCGCAATGCAGCCTCTAAATAACACATTATCTGTCGTGAAACTCGTTCATTCACTAATATTTTGTTATGTTGCGCTACAGGATGACCTGTTATCAACATCTGGGGTCTGTAGGTTGACCTACTAACCTCTGACCTGGATGATGTCATCTTCGACCGCTGCCTGACTCATTCTGATAATAATCATTCCGCTTTGGCATTCGGATCCATTTTTTACACAACTAGCTGGAGCTTTAGTGAGTCCAGGTTGTGGAGGGGAAGCCTATGGAAGCTGAACTTTGTCCAGTTGCTCATTTTGTTCTGACAAGTCAGAAACACGCAGAAACGAACTGTAGCATTAGGGCCGTGATATACTCGCTGCCACGCACTAAGCAGTAGGAACGAGCCACGCCACGTGGCGGTTGGAGATGATACCATCCAGGTCAGAGGTCAACCTACAAACCCCGGATGTTGATAACAGGTCACCCCTGACTCAGAGGGGAATAGCACTAGCGTATCATAACAAAATATTGGTGAAATGAACGAGTTTTGCGGCAGATAATGTGTTATTTAGAGGCTGCATTACGCTGCCCTGTGTACTCGCATCGCACAGCTCTCGGCTGGATCTAATTTCGTCGGAACGTCTTGTAATGACACCAAAGTTATCTGGGTGAGTAAATGATCGTATTTCCTGTTTCCCTCTCAATTGTCCTGTCAATTAAAGATGAAAAGCCCCCCGCCCCCAAAAAAAAACAACAACCAGTAATTATCCTTTAATGCACCACTTTCTCCTGTATGAAGCAGCCTATCACACATTTAGCATCATTGCTGATTCTCCTGCAGTGGCCGTCTCTCTCTTTGCCTGTCTCTGCTTTCACTCCTCTCGTGTTTCCACTCTGTCATCGTCAAAACAGGTCAGGCTGCTTTGTGACTGACAAGCAGTCAGTGTCACTTTAATTTATCTGCTGAATGCTAGATCGTGACAGTGACTTCATCTCCAAAGACGTACACATCTGACATTTACATTCAGCTCCAGCAAAAAGGAAGCAAGTTCAAGCCTCCAGTTAGTTTTCTCTCTTCATTTTATCGCAGTTGCTGTGACCCACAGAAATTCCAGCGGCCGTCTATGTGAATGTCAGGCCTGGGTATACTTGTTACGCACTGATTAGATTTATGTTTTTGTGGGGTTTTGAGTTATTGGCGAAATTAATGGAAAGCATTTTACCACACAACACACAGGGATTCAAACCACAATGGTATTCTGGTGTGTATTCGCTGAGGTGACACAAGATCTGCTGAGCCGACACATGAGTCTTATTTTTATCTTACTGTCATGGGTTTGTGTCATACAGTGTGCAAAAACAGAAACGGCTAAATGCTCGCCCACTGTTGAAGCTCTCAGATACTATCTTCTCTGCATGAGCTTCATGAAGGCACTCTTGTGTCGCCCACAGCCTCCTCTCCTCTGGGTTATATTAATCAATAATGAGCCTTTGTAATGTGTCGGGAATGATGGTGAAAGGCTACAGTTAAAGATGTGAAATGCATGATTTCCATTACTCATTTGTTCTATATGTCAGTGTCAAAAGAGACAAAGTCAAGAGCTGCAACTAAAGGTTATTTATGGTATTTGGATAATCAAGAGACTAATTATTCATCTCATTCGTCAATCTCGCAGTTATTCACTCATTGCAATTACTCAGAAAAAGAAGTAAACAAACTCACAAATTTGCCTATCTAATAAGTATCTATTAAGGTGAAAGCTTCTAAATTGCAGATTGTCTGTGCAGTAATTGACATTCAAGCCAGTGCATCAAAAATGAGTTGTTGAAAGTTTCTCTTGGAGAATGCGGTGTTTGAACCGTTGTCAAGAACACACCGGTAAAATCATATTTAGTGTAATTTTCTACTCTATTATTAATTTGATAAATTATATAGAGCAGTACTCTATTATTAATTTGATAAATCCAAATCAAATCAGCAATTGATTAGTCTGTAAAACAGTAGTTTGTTTTTGAGTTGCTATCTCTCAAACAATCCAAAAAACACAGCATTTATTTATTATTGATAGTATAGTAAAGCGGAAAAACTGAAAATTGTCAGATTTATTTATTTATTTTACAGTTGATCAGCAGCATCATTAAATAATAATTGGTTGTAAATAAAGTGACTGCATGATTACCCCTCGCATACTCTGCGTTTAATAACCTACAAATACTAATATGGACTCAAATGTGTTCATGCATTTTAATTAAGAAGTCCCTGTGTAAGAGCAAGTGGCAATTCATACACGTTAATATACTGTATGTGTGCTGCATATGCGTGCAGTTTCATATCTGTTTAGTCGAGGCCCTCCTTTCCTCGCAGACGAATGGGGCCCTGGAAGGCTAATGGTGCGTTGGATTAGCCAGCAGTGGCACACAGTAGTTGCGGAGGTTTAACCCAATGATCCCTGCTTAAACATGAGCTCTAAATCCACACAGCTGACATACAGCCATTCACTGGGACGTTGCTGCTCTACCTACTCACTGTGTCAAGACCGATGTAGCCGGTCACACATTAAACACAGGGCCTCTCCCTGTATGTGCTGGTGGGTTTTATCTTGCAAGTGTTTTTCATTAATAATAATTATAAAAGTAGAATAAAAGCATATGGTTTGGTTAGGACAAGTTAAACACTACAGTTAGGGTGCACAACCGAGAAACTGTAATCAGTCAACCTGAGAAGTGGTTAGGATAAATATTTGCTAAGAATGTTGTGTAACGGAGGAAGTAACATGTAATTATTAGCTTTGGCTTTGCGGTTCTATAAACCCAAGTGTCCTTCCCTTTCAAACCAGGACAGGACACACAGTTCACACGTGTTCACTGATTCATCAACCAAAAATGTGTCCTCTCTTTGTATTCCGAGTAAATGAAAGAAGTAACCTACTGTGTACATGGACATTACCGTAATCAGGGATGTACTGTAGATAGTAAAACATCTGTGAAGTGATGGGAAGCAATTTTCTGTAATTATTGTCACTTCCTGTAGCAACTATGTCGCTTAGGATTTATATTTATAAGCAGAAACTGATTCTGATATTGATTCCACTGAACCGTAATCAGCTCCTTTCTGGAATAATGAGGCATCCCCACTCATTTTAGTCCATAGACCTCACATTGACTTTGTTACTGTCAGTCAGTGCATCACATGAAGAGTAAATGTGCAACCTGCCCAAGGATAAATGTCTAACACCATTTACATGTCCTTTTATCAGTCAGCCAATGAATGAACCATTGAAAACCTGCAACCTCTGTCAAGCCTCTCAATTAAGACTTGCTGGCAGCTTGCTATTGACATTTCTTTTAAAACTATAGTGTCTTTTTTTCTAAGATATTTTTGAGGCATTTTTCACCTTTATTTTGATAAAGTGTTCTGAGACAGGAAAGCAGTGAGAGAGACCTGGGAAAATGACATCAATCCGGGCAAGAGTCGAACCGGCGATCAGCGCCTCAGTCTTATGCCAAACAGCATCTTTTAAAAAGCCTCAGGAGGAGTGCTCCAACTGGACCTTAGTTGAAGAAGCCAGTCCTTCAGGGATGAATTTAAGTTATGCCACAGTCGGCCCAGTTCACTGTCTGGTCATCTCCATTACTTGTATCTGCATCTGTTCAACCCAAAAATGACCTGTATCAGTATTTCTATTCAGCTTTAACCAGAGGATGGCATGGCTTCTTCTGTAAGCTGACTATTAAAGGAGGTTATATTAATTCTGGCAATGCAGCATCACGCTGATATACTGCTGTCATATTTTTCACCTTCTTGTACTGAAACTTCTCATTCTTTGCATGCTTTCATCTGTTTTTCTCTCTCATTATTCTTATTTTTAACTAAGGGTTTATGATTAACTTAAACACGTACTAAATTAATCTACTTTCAATGGAGGAAATGAACACAATGAGATAAAATGATGCCTTATCTTGTGACAGGGCTTGTGGTGGAATGAAACCACAGCTTCAGTAAATATTCAGTGCAATTATATTTCTTATTTTAATTCATTTGTTGTGAGCACTGCTTACAAATATGTCAAAATACTCCAACAGGTCTGCACATGAAGAGCTTTCTGCAATGTGGAGCAGCTGAGTAGTTAAAGCTAAACCACCGATGACTCTCAGCTGGACTGAAAAACTGACCTTTAGGGCTAGATTATGGAAGGCAGATTACTGTTTCTGACTCAGGAGCAGTTTCCTGTCTGTGCCTGTGTCACTTTAGGCTGGGAAGTTAGTGTGTGACAATCTGCATAAACATTAACACACATGGTTCATTCTGTTCATTGGGATGTGTAACAGGCTGCTCCTTTGTCCCCCCGATCTTCAGGTGGTTCCACCCCAACATCACCGGAATCGAGGCAGAGCAGCTCCTGTTGACCCGGGGTGTCCACGGCAGTTTCTTGGCCCGGCCCAGCAAGAGCAACCCGGGGGATTTTACCCTCTCAGTCAGGTAGGTTGATCCTGTCTGCACCTCCACCCCCATCCTTTCCCATTCCCATCCTTTCAAATACTTTTCACCATTAGCTCTGATATTTAACCTCAGCTTCAAAGGTCAGCGTTAAGTACAGAGGGCAGGTGCAGCTGTTTTGAGAGGTGATTAGAGAACCGAGATGACATAAGTCATTAGTTCCTCTGAGAGGAGCTGCCCACTGGAGGGTAGTGTCTCAACTTTAAAGGGGAACTATGCAAGTCCTGTCACTTGTCCGCTGTTTTTCTAACCCTCCTACTGGCCATGTGCATTACAGCAAAGCCTGCGAGGAAGCAGTCAATAGTGCGGGACATAACATTATATTTCATGTTAGAACATGTACAGTATAATTGTGTAGTCTTATCTGTCATAAACAAGAGATTATGGGTTACGGGGTGCGTTTTTTTTTTTTTTTCCAAGTATATTTTTGGGCTTTTTGCCTTTATTTGATAGCACACAGTAGAGATGGACAGGAAATGGGGAGGCTGAGAGTGGGGGAATGACATGCAGGGAAGGGCTGCCTGACGTGGGATTCGAACCGGGGCCGCCTGCGGTGAGGACTGTAGCCTCTACATGGGGCGGCCACGCCACAACGGGGTGCGTTTTTGTCATGGTGCTGCAGAGACAAGAGCTGGGAAAAAGCTTGCAAGCCAAGAGGCACTAGGTGGAGGGCAGAGAGCCTCCATTCTCCCTGTGACAAGTTACAGGTCATTTAATTAATCACAATTACTCCAAAGCTGTTTAAATCTGGTAAAAATGTAACATAGTTAAGCTAAAAATCCTGCATAGTTCCTCTTTAAGGACTTTTCATTGTTTAAATTTAAGCTGGCAGTATGAACACTGAGGGGGATGTAAACACCAACCATTTCTATGACAACAATCAGATGGAGGACGCCATGGTTAGAGCTGTGTGTGTGTTTGTTGTCATGGGACTGATGATAATAATGTCAGAAAGGAAACGTGACTCACTGTCGCTCCATTTGTCCATGTTTTTGTCCCAAGTTATGAGCTGCAGTCTATGTGACTACACAGGTTCTTCAAAAATGGCTCATGTTCAACCAATCATTGTATCACTTGAACGTTCCTCTAAAAAGTTCCTCCAAACAGCATCCCACAAACTACAATCATTCCTGGGTCTCACTTTTCAGCCAAATTAGGAAAATTGTGAAAGTAAGAAAACTAACTGTAAAAAAGTTCCCTCAGTCTCAAAAAAACAAAATGTGACTAAAATATAAAAAACTTTTTTATCAAAATAATACTACTGCAATGTTGTTAAAATGTGATTAACATGTTCATAACGTAAAATCATTTAAAATCTTCATCAAATACTAGAATAAAAAAATTCAAAAATAGCATGTCTTTGACAGACGAGTACAAAGGAACACTTCGCTTTGAGTGATAATTAAGTGATAATTAAAATGTAAATAGCACTAACCTTCCAGCTTCTTTACCATGGTATAATTTATATTATCTGACATTCAATCTTACCATTGTGACATTTACTTTTTTTTTCATGAACAGTCAAAATGCCTGGATGACCAAACACAAACAAAACTAAAGCGTGCAAAGGTCAGACGCTCAACATCCGAGCTTAAGAAATTCTGTGACCACACACTTTAATAAATGAGCTGAGACTGTGTCAGTTTGGCTAAAGAGGCAAGTTCACCTTTGAGGAGAAGCCGAGACCTTCAGAGTCTCTGAGACTGCTCCCATGGGTCTGCACATGACGTAACATTTTGTCTGCGGGTGAATAGATGGCACAGAAGTTGTTTTGTGTGAGTGTTTCTAGGAACATGTTAGATAACACATCAGGAATGTGCGATTTTGTAACGTTCTGATTAATGTGGTCAGCAGGATGGAGCTGAAGTGAGCCCAAAAAGCCGGACTGAGTGTAGTAATACCTTGACATTCATGCTTTAAAAAAAAAAATAAATCAAAAAGGGTGGGGGACTCATTTCTCTTAATCTCTTTAATTGAGAAGCCTTGGTGTGTTGCAGAAAATGTACAGCTTGCTGGTAAGAAGGACTCTGCACAACATGCTGCAGTGATTACAGGGAGAGCAGGAAACAAATACAGAAGGGGGAGTTTGAGGAGCAGCTCGTCCCTGGCAACGGAAGCTTTTAAGAGATGCATCAGTCACCCAAGTGCCTGGAAGAAAGTCCAAACGCATTTGTTACTCTGTGCCAAGCTGGCATGGTCACATGGGCAGGGAAAGGCTTCTTTCTGTCTGTGTGTGTGTGTGCGTCTGTGTTTCTGTCATAGGCTGCCATTGGGGACACATTTCTAAGACCAGGTAATTGAGGATAAAATCTGTGGTCTCAGTTCGGAAGAAAACTGATATTTGGGTCAGTGGTTATGGTCATAATGAGGTAATAAGGCTGGGGTTCGGCAGGTGGTGATTATGCTTATTGTAAGTTTCCAGGAAATTAAGTCTGTCATGTCCCCAAAGGCAATGCATGGCAACATGTGTGTGTGTGTGTGTGTGTGTGAGAGAGAATGAAATGAGATGGGAGAGGAAAAGGAAACAGAGTAGTTCGACAGGCAGCCGCTTTAAAATGATGTTAAAGCGTGAGGGACCTGTTGGCTTTGACCTTCACTGCCTGTGGTTTGTGTGTAGGGCAGAGTGTTGTAAATTACACACACCACAGGAAGGTTGGTGGGGTGAGCTGTGGCCATAATTCGTGGTTTTGACAGGCTTACACACACACACACACACACACACACACACACACACACACACACACACACACACACACACACACACACACACCACCACACAGGCACACTGAGGTCAAGTGGCTATTGCAGAGCCTCATTTTGGACTAAGGGGACGGAGGAGTGGGAGCAGAGTTTTATTAATAAAAATCATATTATCACTGATGAAGAGATAAATTCATGAATAATAAAATAATGTTGCTCACTTCAGTTCATGCTGTTGTTTCTCCGACACCTGGTAGTTAATGGTTTTATTACTGTTAAAACGCACAGCCGGTATCTCTTGCCTCTTTGGGGTCCCCCGATTGAGACAATAACAAAAGACGGCGTGAAATAGTGTGGGTTCATGTCTACTCTCTACAGTGCCACAGTGAAAACGGGACTTCTCTTTACTAACTTATGAATCGGCAGGTTTCTACTGGCATCTGAATTATCCACAAACGTCTTGTCGTCTCAACGGCACTAGAGAATGAAAAGAAGTAAACTAATAAAGCAGTTTCAGTAGACCAGTGGACACAGGGTGGGACGTCTCCTGCAGCTGAGAGCGGTGCCGTTTAACATTTACTTACATTAGGCCTGGCTGGTTAAAATATATAGTTGAAATAAAGAGATGTAAAGTGTATTTAGCTTAAAACTTCCTCCACCTCTGACAGGCAAGCAGTGAATCAGCAATGTTGAAAAATGATGCATTTCTACAGGTGTGAGAATTGATCGAAACATTTGGGATAATGTAAGAGCAAGAACAATAATATAAAGACAACTGAATAATATGTAACAGGTTTATTTATTTTTAGACAAAGTTACATTGTAACTACATGACAAGTTCAGTCAGTTCAGGAGTCTTCACTTCTTGTGCAACAATTAAACTGTGTCCTACTATTGTCACTGGCTGCTGTTCAGCAACAGTTAAACAGACTTAAACATGGCTGCCATCTCTCTCTCTCTCTCTCTCTCTCTATTTTATTTATTTATTTTTTACCACTATTTATGTGTATACCTTTCTGTTTGTAAAACTAGAAGCTGAATTTACAGGTGAGTTTTTTTTTGTTTTTTTTACCATTGTTGTGATTCAGCTGTGCAAAAGCTATCCATAAGTTCGTCATCTATCGTCAAAACCAGAAGCTGGTTTTGCATTTCCGGTGGAATTGTACGTTTACGTCATAGTTGCGTTAAACACGTGGATCTATTAACACTGATTTTTTCCTGCACAAACGGAATGCTCCTGTTGTGTGGTGCGCAAAGTTGTCCGAAAAAATAATACAAATAAACAATATTGTTTCATGTTTGTACAAACAAATACAGTTAAAAATGTAATAAATAAATAAAGCCAAAAAGTTGCAGTCTATTCAGGCCATCTTGTATGTTTAAAACTTAGGCTTCTTTAAGCCCCACATAAGTATTTTCAGCTGATTTCCTCAGCTTGTCTCATCATGACATATAAACCAAGTTATATTTATGCAAATAAAGCTGGTTCATTATGTTGCCCAGAAGATTAAACAAACAGCCTCCATACACCCACGCCCCTCAGATGTGAATATTGGTATAAATGTGAATATATATCCTACTGCTTGTTTCTCAGGCAACTTTACTGGGGTGCAACACCTGTATCTGTCAGTGAGAAAAATATAGGAAATATACACTGACCTTTTTAATCACAGTTTCCGTAATTGTACAGCAGCAAATGAATCATATGGATCATATCAGAATGTGCTGAAGATAATTACATCTATAGAAGCTAATTAGGATATCATTCTTCCTAACTCATTTTCCTTTTTTCACTCACACACACACACACGCACACGCACACAGTGTCTTATCGGTGCAGAGGAGAGTCTAATTAGCTAGTCATTAGCCAGGTTTCAGCTTACTAAAGCCATTACGAGCAGGACAGTCACTGTGAATGTTCAGATTGTAACGGACGCTGAGGGACTCCCTCTCTCTCTCTCTCTCTCTCTCTCTCTCTCTATGTCTTATCTTCTGTTCTGCTGCTCCACCTCTTATCTCCACCACCTCTTTTCTTTTCTGGTCCACGAGGTGAACAGAGGGGGGAGGGGTTGGATGGAGCCGCTGTTCAGGAGCGTCACAGAGGCTGAAGCCTGAGACGCTAATGAGAGCTTTTTGAGAGGTTTGAAAATCTAATCAATTCAGTTCCTTAAAACTCAAAGAGGAGAAAGGAGAAAGTTGGAAGCAGAAAAAGTTGAGCTATAATTTATATCCAAGTCCAACTTTGTAAGAGGAGCAGTCTGGTCAAGTTTGCTCCGTCATTTTTCATGCTCTTTATACACTCAAAAGACCCTGCAGAGGAATTTTAAGGGCAATCTTAAGAGAGAATTTTGCAGGGCAAATTACCACAGAGAGCAAATGGATTTTCTCCCTACAGCCTCTGTATTATATAATGCTTGCCAGGGTTTACTTAGATATGTTTCCACTGCAGGCCAAGCTATTTATAGGTTTACACAGTCAAGTAAAAGAACATTTCACCATCATTACTGTAAGTCTTTCTGTGAATTTTAACTGTATTTAAACTAAGTTTTCCCTCAAGTGTTTGTATCTCACTGTGTCTTCTGTGCGTTGAATGTGCAGTAAATGTGTTTGTTGTTTTTTCTGACATCTGACCTCCCTCATCATGTCGTGGCCCAGTTTAATGCTCTCAGCTGATTGTGGCATTAGGTGTAGCTGACTCTGCATGTCAACAGGGCCAGAGACACAACAAACCATGACCATCATTTTGCATGCAAACGTTTGTGTTTCTGCTTTTTGTTCCTTTTTATACATAAACAGTACACACCACCCGAACAATGGAGTCAGTTTAAATAAGATGGTGACAAACAAAATAGATGTAACCTCAATTCAGAAGACACAGTCTATGAAGGCGGGTCCATCACAGACTGCATGATACAAACACTACCGCATGCCTCATGTCACCTTGACAACACTATGTTTTTTCTTTTTATTATAAAAAAAACTTGAGGTTTTAACTGGCTTGTGGTTTTAACTGTTGTACCATTAGCTGTTGAACTGAGCTGGAAGACAACACTGACATTTTGAAAGTGTCATCCTCAGCCTCTCTGTCTCTGTGTTGTTTGCTTTCATTACTGGTTCACAATGAATCTCGGGATTCGCCACGAAGGACCCCACCCGTGGAATCTGAATCATTTATTTATTGCCAAGGAAAAGTAGGAACCTTTTTTAATAACCAATCTAGTTGGGCTGGTGTGATGCAATCTAGGGCTGGGCGATATGGCCAATTCCATCTGGGATGCATGTCATCTTTATCTTTAAACGTGCAATATGTGGTTTCATGGGAGATGTGGCTTTTCCACCATGCACTGCAGTCAACATACCTTATATGATATTCATTTTGTCTGCATCAGTTGTGGTTTTCCACCATATGCTTTTCATGTCATATGCAATAGTAGATGATTTCAGCTGCTGTTACCTGCTTGTTTTGAGAGTGTTTGTGAGCTGTGGTGTCTCTTGTGCATCTTGTAACGAGACACGTTGCTCCCACTCGCCTGCTGCCTCTGTTTGACATGTTTAAATATGTCTGTCATGCTGCTATCTTTAAAATCAACAGCCTTTGAACAGCAACGGAGGAGGAGGAGAGAAATTCTAGATTTTCATTTTTATATAATTAACCTAAAACATGAATAGGAATTTATAAATACATTTGTTTTTATCAATTAGCTCCTAGATTGCAACCCAGCACACACCTCCTGTACATATAAACAATGCCAACCATTAGCTACTGTAAGTATCCTGTAGTGGCACTGGCAGGAGAAAAAATTGTGAAACATTTGAAATCAGACGTCTTTCTGCATCAACTGGTGATTGCGTGATCTGAGCTTTTTCTTAGTAACAACTGTAGATAAATACACTATGCTCAACATCACAAACAGTTTTTGCATTTTCCTCAGACTCCTTAAACATTGTCAGTATGAAAAAAGTGAGCAAGCAAACCCTTGGTTGAATCTCCTTTGGCATCAACAACCTCAACACAATCTTTACTGGATTAAAGTATGGGCACTGACTGGGCCACTCTAGATATTTGGGTCATTGTTCTGCTTTACTAGACTGGTTAACACCAGACCTAATTTCAATGTAGGCTGAGATTTGGTCTGGGAATCAGCCGTTCATTTTTTCGTATTTGAGGTGTGGTTTATGAAAGCTCAGAGCTGTTTATTGGCCACTACAAATGTCTATCAAATGCGTCGGTATGTAGCTTATAGTCAATCGTATCAATCATACCCGATGACGTATGTGGAGCAACAGAAATCCGATGAGAAGAAAACGCTAAACGTTGCTCTTTTTTCAAAATAAACTTGTGGTCTAAACTACTTCAAACACTTTCTAATGCTGCAGCGAAAGGTAAATCGTCTGCCGCCATGTTGGATCGACAAGCTATCAACAAGTCGCTTCGGTGTGTTGTCATCGTTTTGTCCTTATGTGACTGATGTGGTTGTTATAGGCATGCCCCAGGTGAGTTTCGAACCCCAGTCTCCCGCACTGTGGATGACGACGCAAAACATGTGTTTAATGGGTGAGTACCGCTAACTGCCACACGTCGTCACTTCTCCTTGTGACTGTGGCTATACCCGCGGACCCCCGTTACACTACCCCCCTCTAGTGTTGTTAAGGCTCAAGTTGCTCTGTGAGAAACTTCAGGAGCCCAGATTTTTCATCTGGAGAGCAGCAGCTTCCTCCTTGATGTCTGTAGCTGGACAACATGATGCTAATCAGCTCCAATGATCATTCTAGTTCTGTGGGCTGATGAATATTTAAACTCTTAAAAAACACTTTATAACCCTTTCCAGCCTCACGAGTTCATAACCACGGATCTTCTGAGATCTGTTTTGTGAGGCCTGGTTCACATTAGCAGATGTTTCATGTGTACAAACAGGACTCCAGGTTCATTAACTCCAGGTAACCTTTGTTCATGTCATTAGACAAGCTGTTGATATTATTTTTCCAACCTGCACTGTGAGTATTCTGATGATGCATTCATGGACACAAACAATACAGTGATTTGTGTGTTATTAGTTAAAATAGTAGGTGTTTGTTCATCATTGTGACTTGGATTCATATCTGACCACATTTGAAGACTAACGGAGAAACAAATGAAGAAAAATAAAGACATAGATATAATACAAAGGGGGTTTTCTCTCAGCTTTTAGCAAGCAGTCCAGAAAAAATGTAATCCACGTGCAAAGATAGCATCAGGATAACAAAACTGTGTCTCAGTGAATTTTTTCATTGCAAATTATTGATTGTGGTTGTTTAATAAAAGAAGATAGAACAACTAAAACAAATCAATCGCGGGATGTTAAGCTTTCAGAGTCTGATGATCCCAGAGCTATTTTACATCTTTTTTTAAAAGATGTTGTGACACTTTTTTTTTTTTAAACGTTCACGTTAAAAATGCCACAGAAGAGTTTGTATGAAAGCAGGAGTGATGATATGTGTGATTTTAGAACAGTGCAAAACATTTCCACTGTTTTTCCTCGTGATATCTTGTTTTCATTCAGTCGTCATAAAGGTAATTTCTTTTTGCCTCAAGCTGGGATATTTGCTCCTGCTTATGAGCAAACAAGATGACAGTGAGATTTCTTGGTTGTCTGAATTTGTGAATGCCTCTGGTCTCAAATCGTCCAGACCATAAAACTGAGTCGACTGCATTGGAGAAAACAGATGGCAAAAAAGATGTTTACTTTCTGAACAGATTGCGTATGTGTGGTTCTATAACACAGTGTATCAGGTCAGGATTTTACAACACAGAACACATTGACTTGAATTTTCTTCATTCTTATTTGACCATATAATCTCTACGATTTCGCCAGCCTTCACTGAAAAGTGGAACCGAAACACAGGCTAAAACTTAATCAACCTTAATTTGATAAGTGGTCTGGCAGCATTAAAAGGCATTTCTCAGTGGTGTCAGCCTGCATTGAGTGAACACTACTGCATGAAATGGCTTCAGGGCAAAGCAAGCAATAATTTGTATATTTTAGACTTTGTACATGCATAAATATGTGCATGTTTTAGCAACAAATTTCCCAGTTGTCCATGTTTGTGTGCTTCGTCTTATCAGGGCATAAATTAGCTCAGTTGCACTGATCTAAATGCTGTTTACTACTAAAACCTACTATTTTGCAGGAGCCTGTACCCTGTCCAGTTCTGCTCATAGATATGATGTATACGCTGCTGTGTCCATTAATCTGCAGAAAAATATCAAAGCTGTGGTCCAGAAGAGCGTCCCTGTAAATCTGACATTTGTACTTCGCTCAGTTGGTCCTATCAATGCAAACCAGTTCATATGGTTCATAGACAATCTTGCTCAGTCAGTTCTGCTGCGCTTTGTTTTTTCAATAAAGCAGGATACCACGGCACAAACACACTGAATACACTGTAAAGACAGACTGACTGCACCTTATGGTAAACTGTACTAGATGTATTATTCTGTTTTCCTGTTGCCACGCTAAAAATCTCTAGTTAAATTTTAATTCTTTGCCTTTGGGTAAAACTTTTAAAATATGTTAGTTTTATGTGATTATCCTGTGGAACAAAGTAAAGCAGAGACTAATCTGGCTTCTTGTGAGAAGAATGTCTGAATGCTGAATCAGGCTTTTGCAGGTGAAACAATCACCAGGATGTTGGTGCGAACACACACACGGGCTTGATTTTAAAATGCAGAACTTTGCTCAGTAAAGAGGAACAACTTCGTAAGTTCTCACACATTTGCAATGACAATAGTTTTATGCTACATCCTCAACTTTTGAGAAAAAGTGATGTGTCCATCACAGTAGATGGGATTTTTTTGATCCTAATGTTTGTTTGTCTTTCTGGTTAACAAGGGCTTCGGTCGTAATTGCCATGTTTTCCATACAACAACAAACTACAGTTGTATTGTCCTTGACCTTTTGGCTACACTGCCCCCATGATTTCCTGGTGACATTGCTCTGTTCATGTCCATCAGCTTTCAGGGAAGATTCAAAAATACAGAGGAAATGATTGCAGAGTACAGACAGACGGCTTTAGCTGTATCCCTATCTAACGTTGAGCACAAATATGAGCCTTTAAATTTCCTCCAGGGATTACATTGCTACCCGTATTTGAGGGTTGAATCTGATGTCAGCAATGGGATTAAATGGCATCTAAATATAGGGAAAATCTGTCTCATTTTTGAGCTGGTAATAATCCATAAGACTACTATATAAAAATGAGCCATGGGCCTGTATGGTTTTCTTTTTTTTGTAATTCTTAATTTTAGCGCTTTGTGGACAGTGTGGAAGCACCACAGGGACAAAGACTCATTTCTTTCTATGTTTAGCCACAAAGCTAGGCTGTTTGTGGATAGTTTTATGAAAGATCATTCATTACATAATGTATGAACTTGAGATTTATACACACATGTCTGTTGTTGGACTGTCTGCTAGTTTATTAGGTTGTATCTAACTAAGGTACATAGTGGGATGTTTTATGGGAAGGAGAAAAACTTCACCGATAGATGTGGACATAATAAAATATTCTGTGTCAGGAAGATTCAATCATGGCAAAAAAGGAAAAACAAAATTGATGAATCACATTAGTGTTACTCATCTGTCATGTATGGGAAGAGACGGTGGTGAGCACTGAGCGGACATGATGCTGCTGAACTCTTACTGTAATGAATCCATAATTGTTATCAGTGTCTGAGAGAGGGAAAGCAGGAGAGGAGGGCGGAGACTGAATGAAAATCTAATGGTTAATGGTGTTACACTCTGAGAGAAAGGGGGCTTTGGCCCAAGAGCCGAGGACGGGCCTGTAACAGGGCCATAGACCTGGGGCACCCTGCCAACAGGCACTAATCGAGCCGTAAAGCAATTACCATGAAACAGTGAGAGAGAGGAAGAGGGAGAGATGGATTAAGGGAGTTTTGAATACACAAATGGAGCAATGCATTTATGTTGAGTGGGAAGTTGGAAAGTGAGAAAAAAGGGAATGTGAAAGTTAAGAGAACAACAAAAAAAAGTGATGGAAGGAAATAGGATTTGTGCCATTTGATACGACCATTAGCTGATAATCAGTTTGAGAGAGAGAGGGAGAGGGAGACACTACTGTATCTCAGCCTGGAGATCGGATTGTGATGGAAAAAGAGCCGACTGTCTGGTCAACTCCCCTGTGGTCCCTGAAACTGTTGTGTGCTTGTGTGTCATTGTACTTAATATGTTTACAGGACTTTTTGTTTATCCTTGATAAAGAAACATGTTGAACAGCGTCACGTGAGATGGAAAATGCAAAAGTAGACTTACATAGATGTAGTGGAGCTGTTAAACCGCATCTTGTTCTTCAATTGTCCCAGGCAAGATTTCTTATAGAAAATATGGATATGTAAGTGTGTTAAGTGTGTGTTCTCATTTGTGTGCACCTGTTCAAACCAGCCAGAGGACTTTGAATATGCAAAGTGGTAGCAAATGTTTTCTGGCTTATCAGTCTTTGAGCTCGGCAGCTGGGTGCATTTTTTTCTTCTTTTTTTTGCCACTGTTCTGCAATCACAATGCGGCCTTCCTCCCAATGAATTAGATATGAAAACTATGGAGCATTAAGAAGGGGATGATCCCTCATGAGAAGATTTGTGTTGTTTTGTTTACAGAAGTCAAAGTGAATAATATTCTGCGTGCGATAAAATGGATCAGTTTAGTTTTTTTTCTTTGTCTTTGCAGCTTTTTCCTGCATTGTGTCACTTTTTCATTAGCTTGTGGCTTATTTTATTGTTCCAATTTTGGCACAGACAGAAAAGGTCAAAGTTATTTTATTATACTGTACAGTTATATTTATACTTGGAGCCTTACAAGTAAAGCCTCAGTGTTGCTGCAGAGATATGAAAGAGTTGCAGACAGAATAAGAGAGATGTGCTGTAGGTGTGAGGACAAATGAAAGACGTCCCCACACTGGCAGGTTCATCAAGGTGTCTTAAGGAAATAAGGTTCAGAGTCTTAAAATGGGAGCAGATGGCTAGATGAGGTGGACATTTACGTATATAGTCACACTTGTGCATTCACGCTCCGTGAGTGTGGGCGACAAAGTGTGTATGGTCCTGATTTTGTTTGTGCGAATATATGCTGTGTGAGCTGTGTGGGTGGCTGTTTGTGTGCACGTGTGCGGTGCGCGTGTGTATGTGTGTATCCGCTGTTTAAATATCTGCGCAGAGAACAAGAACACATGAAAAACACAAACAAACAGAAAAAATGCTGAGTGCTTCTCTGGAATGAGTCCACCTCTGTTCACATGCATGATAACTCACTGAGTTATTGTTTTCTTTTTGTTGTTGTTTTTTCTCTCCTGTGCAGGCGCAACGATGAGGTGACCCACATAAAGATCCAGAACTCGGGCGACTACTACGACCTGTACGGGGGCGAGAAGTTTGCCACGTTGGCCGAGCTGGTGCAGTATTACACAGAACAACAGGATCTGCTGCGCGAGAGAAACGGACATGTCATCGAGCTCAAGTACCCACTCAACTGCAAGGACCCCACGTCAGAGAGGTGCTGACACACTCGCACACTGCCGCCCACGCCGCGCAAATACGAAACCTCAATATGTTGCCGTTTTATCTGAATTAATAAAAACTACCCACAGTTACAGATCCAGTTTATTTTTATTCTCACAGCTTCAGGGCTGTCGGGCCTGTAAAGCTTCATCCTTCCAGGAGAAGCAGTGAAACCACCTGAGAAATGTTATTAACGCAGCTCTCAGAGCAGTTACTGTATCCTGTTATGGCCTAAATGCTGTTTGTGAGGCAGTTTTCCCCCTGCACAGAACAATACTGACTACTTGTGATGTAAATTTTTAATCTGATTTAAGGCATGACTCCCTTTAAATTTAACATTATGTTTTAAATTTTAATTTCGTGCTTGTTGAACCCACAGAGACCAGATCGGTGTTGCAGAGTTGCGTTAAAAGACTTTAGGGGAAAACCACGAAATGTATAGATGCATTTTTCTTCCACATTATTTCGGTCACTTTATTCTTTATTGGTTTTATATTAAAGCAGCCACACAGAATCCAGATTACTGAAGCAAAGGCTTTTCCCTTTTCCTCTAGTGACTCTCCTTACATGCATCTGAAGAAAGCAGAGGTGGCATCTGTTCAGTGGCCCTGAGAGACCAACTCACTGCAATTAAAAAAAATAATACAAGTATATACAAAACAAAAACCTCAATTTCACAACCCGCAAGCAGCAAGCAGCCAGAACACAACAGAAAAAAGTTTCCAGTTGAGACTAAAAAGTGATGTAGAGTCGCCTCCCTGTTTCACTAGGACCCAGGTTTGAGTTCAACCTGTGGCTCTTTGCTGCATATCATTCTCTCTTTCTGTGGTGTTGATGTAGTATAATACATTCATGAGCATTACAGCTCAAACTCAAACTCAAAGTGCGTCCCAGTCAGTATCATCATTTTCTAGTGTTCCCTGGAGACGGTTTGTTGTGTTTTTGTTTTGTGTTTCCTGAAGTTGCAGTGCACTGAGCTCTCAGGCCCACCGTACATCTGTCCTGTCTGCAGCCTGTAGCAGGACTGATGCTGCAAGCTGTTGAGCCGCCGTTACGTACTGTTCCGATGGTTAAAGTCTGTGCAGCGCGCGTCAGACGGTTGCAAGATAACCACAGAAACCTTGGTGTTCATGTGCACAACAAACATGTCGTTTTGATTAATAACTACAGTTTCACCGGCAAATCACCCCGTGTGTGGGATTCTTGACACAATGAGTGACTAATAAAATGCCACTCTCAGGGGGAGTCCATTCTTTTTAGTCTCCCCACATGGCTCCATCCGGCTTTTTAATGAGTCTGTTGTGTTAAAGGCTGTTTTAGTGTGGAAGAATGTTAATACTGATTTATTTGTGGATCATATCAGGATCATTATCAGATTGTCAGGAATCATTTTGAAGCAGAGAAATCAATTAGTTCAAAATGCAGCTGCTACTGTAATAATAATGGGCTCCAGGAAACAGGATCACATTACATCAGGTTTAGCTACCAATTAGTTACCAATTACTTTTTGTATTGATTTAAAAATTGTATTACTGTATTAAGTTGTAAAGCCATGTATGATCTGACCTAGAACTACATCAAGAACCCTTTTTAACCCCTTGTTAACCTGGCTGTCCTGGTTTTCTGCTTGTTTAGTTGCTAAGGGATCAGGCATTTGCAGTCTGGAACAATTAACCTGTTGATAAAGTCTCTTGAATCTGGGCTGCACATCTCAAAACACATTTTATTTGAAAGATTTTATTCCTTTTTGAATTTTAAATATACCGTTATGACCATTTTATACTTTTTTTATGTTAGTATATTTATATTAGAGCATATTTTTTGGGAAAATGGGAGGCAGGGTGGGAGGGAATGACATGCAGGACAGGGCCACTCGACGAGGGATTCGAACCAGGGCCGCCTGCTGTGAGGACTGTAGCCTCAACATGGGGCGGGTGCTCTACCAATTGAGCTAAACACCACCTCGATTTTATACTTTTTTATTACTATTATAATCTAGACTGAATAGGGTGCGGTTTGAATCTAGTACCATCAGAGTGCCAGCAGTGTCATGAAGTGTCCATGAAAAGTGTGAGTGTGCTTGACACATCCAGAGTTCACAGGGCAGGGTGCACTTGACTACACTTCATGTCTCTTAAAATTCTGTCTTGAACTTTCTGAGCCATCACTATGATATGACGTATCGTATGTATCACCACATGGAAGATAACACATACAATCATCATCAAAATGGTGATTAGTGTAATAAACTATCTCCTGGTGGAACAGATAGAAAAACACTTGAAAAAAAGTAAATGTCCTTAATCCATAAAAAAAACTTCTTTAGCTGATAATTATAAATGAATTATTTAATTATTAAAACAGCAAAATCTTGTATAATTAATACATAATAATATAACTACGTTCGTTATTGTTCAGGTCTGATTGTTAAATACTATGGCACCAGGAAAAAAAACATTAATTATGTGAGGATGAGGATGCATTATTCTGTGCGCCCACATCCATAAATTAAATTGTGATGCACTTTACAGTACAGTACATCCATATGCATAAATAGTGTCATATTCCCAAATGCATCTTCAGACAAAGTAAGTGGGTGGTGCTGCTGTTTGTGTTTATGGTACGCTCGCCCAGTAGCCACATGCTGACAACCTTCTCACACAGGTTGGACGCCTCGTCACACCTACACACTACCTTTGAAATGAGAGACAGCTGGTGTATTAGCCAGGAATCACACACACACACACACACACACACACGCAGGAAGCAGTTTGGAAAGCTACATTTTTTTATCATCATTTACTCACATCATCACTTTTCAGCTTGTTATGTCGCTGAGCTGGGTGTTTACATTGAATTGTTCTACACATCTGCATGCTGCAGTGTGAACATGTCAGTTTCTATTCAGGTATACGAACAACTTGCGATCTATGGCTGTGGTTTATGCGGTTTTTCCATTCTACATACATGTGTTGTCAGAGCCTCCTACGCGTCCTCCCTCACCACACAGGAAAAAAAGAAGAAAGAAACGTAGGCATGCAGGTTTCATCAGCTGCATGTCAGCAACTGAGTGAGGCTGCAACAATGTAAGAGACACTTTGATTCTCCACTGCACATATAGATCCACATTATCTTAAGCCCTAAAGCTACAATATAAAACTTTTTTCCCTTGAGGCAGGAAGCATAATGCTTGTCCTCCCCCTCATTTGGTCAAGTTTCTGCCTCAGCTCCTCTCACTCGTCTTGATGATGATTCGTCTAACTTGAAACCACATCTAGCCCGAGGCTGAGCATCTTGATCTCCACGGGAGTTGGAGAAGCAGACAGCGAACGCAGCCGATCTAAAATAATGAACGCAGATGTTCACTCTGTGTTTGTGAACAGGTCCTGTCAGCTGTGTGTTTTTATATGGTGTAGCTTCACTCTAATAGGCACAGCAAGCTAATATGACATGGTGGCCACAGTAAAATGGTTTTGATGCTGTCCTAAACATCTTTTTTTTTCACTGTGGCACAGGGACTTACAAGCTGCTGTTGTTTGTATTTTTTTCTTTCTTTTTTTCCCCGTCTACTCAATAAGTTAAATAATCTTAATTACTATGTGATATTGTTTAAACGTAGTTGCATACAGCATATATTATTGGGCGCACTTCTGTTCTACTTTTTCATTTTCATTTTGGAAAGGTCAAGGTCAGACTTTATTTACAGCACATTAAAAAAAAAGCTGCCCAAAGTGCTGTACAAGCCTAAAATTCAATATAAATCAAGAACAACGATTATGAAGTAAACACAACACAATAAGGGGACTGAGAGGTTCTAATATAAAGAGACACTTGGAGGTGCACTTCTTCATTCTGGCTGAAACAAGGGGAAACAACAAATCAGACTGGTATTATGATGCCAACCCATTTTGAGGTTTTAAAAACACGTAATAAAATATTAATTGGATTGTGAAACTGACGTGAATCCAGTGAGGAGGAGAAATTAGCACAAGCTGCTGCGTTTGGACCACCCAGTTTTTGCTATACACGCTCAGTTTGTCACACTCTGTCCTCTCTCTCATCTTCTACAGGTGGTACCATGGACACCTCTCAGGTCGAGATGCAGAGAAAATGCTCACGGACAAAGGCAAGGCTGGTAGCTTCCTAGTGCGGGAGAGCCAGAGTAAACCGGGCGACTTCGTCCTCTCCGTTCTCACCAACGAGGAGAAACACGAAAACCTCGATCGGAAGACCAAGGTCACCCATGTTATGATTCGCTACCAGGTGAGCTCACTCAGTTCGGGCCCTTTCACTTATAAAGAAAATTAGATTAAGATGAGATTGTTAGCCTGGAGGCTGGTTATTCACAGACTCCCAAAGTTCAACTCAGAGAACTGCTGGTGCAATGACGGATGTATTTTTTTTTTTTAGCAGAATTGGTTTTAACATTTTAAGAACTCTTCAGATCTACAGCTGAACCGTTGATGTTTGTCTCCAGCAGGACGGTAAATACGACGTGGGCGGAGGCGAGAGGTTTGAGACCCTGGCTGAGCTGGTGGATCACTACAAGAAGAACCCCATGGTGGAGAAAAGTGGCATCGTAGTGCATCTCAAACAGGTACAGGAGAGAAAGTTTACAAACAAACAAAGAAAACCTGCTGATATTCACATGAAGCCATGGATGTGTGTATGCTGCTTAATTCAAACTATGTGAAAATATAAATTCTGCTTGTGTTGTTGTGTTGACAAATTTAATTTCCTTGTTCCAACATGACAACAACAGCCGTTTAATGCCACAAGGATAAATGCAGCCAACATTGAGAACCGGGTACGAGAGCTCAACAAAGTAGCAGACAACTCTGAGAAACCCAAACAAGGATTCTGGGAAGAATTTGAGGTACGTAGCTTCAAAATCAAAGCCAGAATTCCTGTCCCTTATATGAAATATTGTTATTGAGCTAATATTGATGGTTAAATTGGAGTGCTTCTTCATTTGAGAGATGTGCAATTTTGGAACTTAGAAAAATAATTACCCTTTTGAGTGCCGTCCTCCGCAGGAAGTCTTTGAGCTTTTATACAGCAGATTAGTGATGTATTGCAAAGTGTTGCTAAGTACACACCATTTCCCATAACAGCAATTAAGTGTCATGTTAAATGTCATCTTATTCCCTCATGTCTGCATTTACTCGTTTAGATTAATTTATGTAGTTTATAGCTGAGTACATTCCATTTATTTATTATTTGTATTTTTCTTTGTCTATGAGGATAATACCTCATATTTATAATAATAACAACTACTTTTTTTTAAATCAATTGAAATGGAAAATTGGAATAATGTCATACATTGACTACTATGTTTTTACCTATTTGTCATTAACTGATATTTTCATCTTTCCAGAGGACTGAGAATTTTTAAAGAAGTGCATATATTAGTATATACATTTTCTATAAGTACATGTATGTTATTTATGACAGTAATTCAGGTGAACATATGTCATTAACTGATATTTTCATCTTTAGCGTGACACGCTGATATGGGGGTATATACTGTATGTCATAAATTACATTTCTTTAAGAGCAGATTGGACAGTAACTGGATGTCGATCAGGTCCAACCCATGATTCATATTCTCCATAGACTATTTTCAGATCAGTTCATCAACTGTGCAGACGTATTAATGAGTCTGTGGGGCTTTGTATTTATACCATGCAACTGGTTGTAGCTGTAGGTAAATGCTGTTGTTGCTCAACTTATTCGACCCCTTCATAAGACGACATGCATTCAAAATGAGTATGAATGAAAGGATTTAGAGTCTAATTTGTATTTCAAGGGAAAGTTGTGCTGAATGCTAGCTATTAAGTGGAAAACCTCAATAAATACAGTTTTTGTGTTCTTATACGGTACTCGGTGGTGACCCCTGCTGTGCATAAATGACCTTAGGATTGGCAGTTGCATTATGGTGGATATGCTTTCTTTAGAACCTGCAGGGTCTTATAATTTTTCTCTTATTCTGCTTTTTCTTGTGTCGTCAACTATCAGGTACTTCAGCAGCAGGAGTGCAAGCTGCTGTATCCCCGGAAAGAAGGCCAGAAGCCAGAAAACAAGAGTAAAAACAGATACAAGAATATCCTCCCCTGTGAGTCAAGCAGCAACCTGCCGTTTCCTGTCTCCCCAACTTCCTGTGGAAACAGTGACACAAATAGACAAGAGGCAACGTAGAGGCCTGAGCAAAGTGTCAAGATTCACTTTTGATAACTCGCAGCCTATCAATTGACTTCTGATTTGGAAAAAATGTATGTAATTCCAGGAAACCGTTGACATTTTGTTGCATTAATAACCGTTTGATTTTGTTTTCAGTTGACACAACTCGTGTTGAAATCAGGGAAGCTGATCCAGATGTTGCTGGTTCAGACTACATCAATGCCAACTACATCAGAGTGAGTCTTTCCAGCATTATACAAGACTTGTATCAACACCTGTGCCTCATAAAAACAAAACTTAGCAAACGTATGGAGTTTATGGGAAAATAAAACTGCTGTGGATTTGCTTCCAAAGTGATAAATACAGGAGCATTTCAAAAATAATTTCATAAATTCACCCCAAAATTAGAATCAGATTTGCCTTTTTGCCAAATGTACACAGTACGCAGGAATTTAAGGGGATAGTTCACCCAAAATTCAAATTGCACTCATTATCTACTCACCCTCATGTCAACTAAGGGCTGGGAGAAGTTTCAGAGTCCTCCGTGGCTTCTCTGAGTTACAGGAGTCTCAGCGTAGCAGTGCATGTCCATAAAATGGTTGCAAATGGACACCAGAAAAACACACCAAAAAACATCCAAATACCTCCATGAGGGTGAGTAGATAGTGAGTGCAATTTGAATTTTGGGTGAACTATCTCTTTAAGAGTAAGAGGAAAGGAATAAGAATAGCACACAATTAAAACGACAACAAAGATTATTATCAAGCAAAAAAAGAAATCGTCACGTTCTAAATCCATCACGTGTAGAAGCCTTTTGGCCCAAAGCTCAAATCCAAAATATAAAATATTAGAGTATTTAATTTCAATTTTGTTTTGTCCTATATCATATGCTGCAGAAACCTTCATATCACACCCTACCTGTAATATATCTAGAAAATATGATAGTTCAAAAACAAAAATAACTTTTCCACAATGGAGATGTAGCTGTACATCAGTTAATTAAACAAAGATTTAGCAGTCAGACTATTTGTCAATGCCTTGTCTTTTATTGATGAAGAGAACAGGCTTTGTTCAGTGTGTTACTGTTTGTGCTGTACAGAGCATGCATGAAGAGGGGCGCTACACGGAGGAGGGCAAAGTCTTCATTGCCACCCAGGGGTGCCTGCAGAACACGGTCATTGACTTCTGGAAGATGGTGTATCAGGAGAACACACACGTCATCGTCATGACCACAAAGGAGATAGAGAGAGGGCGGGTGAGCATTCGGAGCAAATATTCACTGGTATAGCTAAATGTTGCATTATGGTCGAACTGTGATTTCTCATATCTGCCTTAATGTTAAACTGGAAAAGCAATTAAGCAGAAATGTTTCTGTATATTTCTTTCTAAATCAAGTCATTTTCTTTTCCTCAGCTCGTTTCCTCCTCAGTTTTTTTTAATTTGTTTCTCCAGTGTTTGCTTCTAAATGGTTTCTGTGTTGTTTCACTGCTTTGGGCTGTTTGCTGTTGATTGCTTGTAATGATGGAGACTCATGAAGTGAGAGGCGCTCTGCAAGAACGAGGGCGAAAACCCCCCAAATCTAAGTCATTACACGTGGGAAAATCCACTACACCAGTCAAGAGGAATTAATATGGAAGGTGCTTTCATCCGGCAGATGGTTTCACAAAGTGCTTTAATGAGCAACAGAGGATAACAGGACAAATGAGAACAACAGAGGGTTGGAGACACCGGTGTGTCTTGTACAGTTACAGCCTGATCCTGTCAGGACACCTTTACGTCGCCATTAGACATTTTATTCTGCATTTTTAAATGAAATGCAGCACTTGATGGCATTAGCTGAGTGTAACAGAGATGGCTGGATGCGAGTAGTAGGGATGATGGGGTGTGTCTAGTGTGGGGGAGGGTAGGGAGACGGCTGACAAGGATAGTATGACAGTTAAGCTGATTGGAAAGCTGCTTGAGATGAGCTGGTTCTTTAGATTGTCTAATTCCCATCGACCCCCCCCCCCCACTCTGCTTTCTCTCCCTCTCTCTTTCTGGTGTAGAACAAATGCGTACGTTACTGGCCGGACTTAAACGCCACCAAGGAGTTCGGGAAGGTGCTCGTGAGGAACGTGGACGAGCGACCGGCGCAAGACTACATCCTCAGGAAGCTGGAGGTGACCCGTCTGGACCGGGTAGGAAGAGCCGTGTACTCAGTCAGAGCTGACCCACTGACCTGGGGTCAGATTATCTAACACCTCACACATACACAAGCACAACAACACACACACAATCCTCCAGCACGTGCTTGTGCTTACGCTTCGAGGGTCGATCGCAGAGAGTGGAGAGCAAAGAGCATACAACCTGTCTTTAAAGTATATTTTGGCTTTTTTGCCTTTATTTGATAGCACATAGTGAGATAGACATGAAACGGGGCGGCAGAGAGAGGGGGAATGACATGCAGGAAAGGTCCGCCTGATGCGGGACTCGAACCGGGAACGCCTGCGTTGAGGACTGTAGCCTCTACATTGGGCGGCCGCTTTAACGACTGCGCACACAACAACCTGTTTTTAAAATTCTAGTTTACTTTCCATAAAAACCCTCTGATACCGTGTTGTTCTTTTATACTTAATTATAATGTTTTCTTTTTTTTGCTTTTGATCACAATAGTCGGGATTTGGGTCTTGTTGTTGCTGGTGTGCATATTTAATTTCAATACACAGCTACTCAAAAGCTCATAATCTATAAAGTATGAAGCCACAATGGTGGAGCGCTGTCTCTGAAGTTTGTCTGAGGACAAGTCAGTAATATCTTCACGAAAGACGGTCTCTAGGCCTCTGTCAAGCCACATTGTAGGTGTGATGAAAAAAACCCCACTCATTTGGTAATATTTCACACCATTCAAGGTTACTATCAGTCTTCTGTAAAAGCAGCAGCCTGTACATGTCATCCCGAACACTCTGAAAGATCCCTGGAAGGCTGTAATCCTCCATACTGTCCTAAGCATTAATTCCTGAGTAAGAACAGAATCCACAATCCCCATTCTGCACAACAGCAGCGTTCAGGGATGCTCATCAGTGCACATGGCAGCTGACCAGAGAGAGTCACAGTGCAGCACTAGGTCAAGTCGAAACAAAGACAGAATTTATTCCTGTCAATGTTCCAGGTTTATCTTTTAGCCAAAGCCAATCAGCTTTTGATTTGGTACACATTTTACACAGCTGCCTGGGTATTGAACCACCTGCTCTATCACATCAGCCCCTGTCATGCTCAAACTGAATATTTAGGATAAACCCCACATGAATTAATTTATAACCTGTTTTTAACCTGTTTGTGTTTGTTTTATTTAGAGTAAAAATGGATTTTCTACTGGTTTCTTACTTTGTGATTATTATTATTGATAAACACTGAGGAGACTACCAGCTGCTAATCTATAAAAACAATAATAATAGCTTTTATGAAATAAAATTATTGGAGTCAAGCAATAGAAAATCAACCAGTAAAATAATCAATAAAAGGAAATTCATAAAAATAGGTTTTATTTTTCTTAAAATTGTCAAGTGAGTTTGCTGCCTAATACAAAGGGAGCGGCATGTTCCAGATCCTCAGTGCGTTACTACTGAAGGCAGTGTCACAGTATGAATATTCCCATTCATGCATTAATAAGACACATAAGTAATTAGTTTTTAATGATCTGTTCCTGCTGTGTGTTGGCTGTAGAAGGAGCCTGTGAGGTACATCTGGCACTACCAGTACCTGAGCTGGCCGGACCACGGGGTGCCCAACGAGCCTGGTGGTGTGCTCTGGTTCCTGGAGGAGGTCAACCGCACACAGAGCACCATTCCAGACACTGGACCCATCATTGTCCACTGCAGGTACGACCTGAGGCGACGGACGCTGTTTCACATTAGGATGCTTAGAGAAGCCTGAGGCTGGGCTATAAGTTAATTACTCGTGTGTCAGGTAGAGAAAATAAGCAAACTGATGTGCCAACACTGTTCTGAAGCTGATATCAACAACAACAGTTATTAAAACCCCAGCTTGTGTACACACAATGCCTGCCGGCCCCCTCATTAAACAAACCTGAGGGCTGTGTCACTGTGATACTCAAGACGTGCAAAAAAGCTGTAGAAGAAGCCGTCAGTCACTTTTCAGAGGCTGTTCCAGGCCTTCTGCAGCTTCCTCTGGGACCAACTATAAACTTTCTTCTTCCACACACCAAGGAAAGAAAATGAGACCTTTGTGTAGTTACACTGTGCCTTCATTTAGCACTAGAATATATTTTAAAGCATGCTTTAGGTGTAGCTCTATAGAGGTTTCAAGAGTATTTATAAAATCTACAGCAGAAAATTAGTGTGAAGCATAAAATGAAACAGAAAAAAAAATGAAACAAATATCAAATGGGGAGAAAACCACTCGAGCAAACAAAACAGAGGTGGCCCTCACCACTAACCAAAGCTGCAGGGCCTCTGTGTAGTGATGTGTTTACTCCACTCTCACTCTGAGAGTGAAGTTTCATTTACACATACAGTCCGTTCTCAAGCCAGAGTGCAATAGCCCACCTTTGGTTGTCTCTCATGGAGAACATCTGACCTTTACCTGTTGGGAGGGGAGGGGTGTTTAACATTAGTTAGACAACAGGAAGGATGGAGAAAGACAGAGAATAGCAATTAAGCCTGGCTGTGAAACAGGCCAACCACAAGGTAGTAAGTGAGTAACTTATATATATATGGCACCTTTCAAGAGCAAGGAGTCGCAAAGTGCTTCACACAGACAAGAAGCATAAAATACAGACGGAGACATAAAACACAGATGAAATGATAAAACTTATATCAAGACATAACACAAAAACAAGTTGCTGTTTTTATTTACTTCTGTGCTTCGTTGTGTTGACTCAACTTCACATGAGACGGTAAAATTGTAGACACCTAATAACCTTGCTCACCAAACAGGGTGTCAATTGGCCACTTGAGAGCGCCATAATTAAGGCTCAAACTTTCACCTCTTTATGAGCAACAGGTCTGTTTTCTCTCTTATCACACTAATTGCCTCAACAATTAATTAACTGTTAGATGTCAGCCAAGTAACTATGCCATGTGTTGAATTTGTAATTTATAACTGATGACAAAGTGACTGAGTGATATTACTGAATTTTGTGACACAGCAACAACACAATTCAAAGCACTTTATTACTGTACCTATAATTCACAACCATTTAACATGTTCATAAATAAATACTTGGTCTGAGTTTTTAATTTTTAATTTTTTTTAATCAAGGAAGGAAACACGTCTACACTTTGCAAGGTTGGACAGAGATGGTTTGTTTTTTATTCTGCCTGCAGTGGAAGATCTCATCAATCTTTACTTTTCAGATGGATTTAGCAATAAGGAAGTGCTTGTTATTTTAGCCCAGAATCACAGATCATTATGGTGCCTGTGTTCTTCCAACCTTGAAGAGTGTAGAAATGAGTTTCATTCCTTGATTAAAACAAAGAAAGAAAACACACACACACTTTCAGGTTTTCTTTTTCTCGCAAATTTGTGACATTTTAATGACAGAGAATATCTTTTTTTCCCCCCACCAGCTTATCTCTACCCTATGTTTTCCAGCTTTTTTAATTTACAATGGCTGAATGCTTTGTTGTGAATACAGACTAATAAATAAATAGATTAATAAATGATGATTAAAGTGTTTAAATTACACTGAATTTGACTTTTCTCTTTGCTGTCCCAACAGTGCAGGCATCGGCAGGACAGGCACCATTATTGTCATCGACATCCTCATTGATATTATAAACCGACAAGGTACGAAACTGAGACATCAAAGTGACAGATGGGACTTATCCGATCTTTGTGCTCTGTTTGTGCTCATTTCTGGATGTTTGCATGTATGTGTGTGCTCCAGGTCTAGACTGTGATATTGACATCCCAAAGACGATCCAGAGGGTCCGGCAGCAGAGGTCTGGCATGGTGCAGACGGAAGCCCAGTATAAGTTCATCTACATGGCTGTGCAACAGTATATAGACACGGCCCAGAAGAGGCTGGAGGAGGAGCAGGTATCCCATTCCCTCTACGCTGTAAATCAATTCCAGGGCAGTTTCAAAGGGGGGAATTAAAATGCATCACATGGCAAGGCATCTTTATGTACATACTATGTAGCACATTCCATACCAAGAGGCAACTCAATGTGCGTTACATAAAGACAAAGCTTTTTTTTAAAACAACTTAAAAAACAAACACATTAAAAAAAATTAAAACCCACAGTAAAAAGCAAGAACAAAGTAGAAGAAATCATCATGTAAAATATTTTTGACCTCAGAGTCTGAAGGTCAGTGCCATCTGTTATGTTATGACAGCTAGTGCAGTGAGGTAAACAACAGTTTGGCAGCTATCTAAGTAAGTTTCCAAAGTGCTGCTGGGCTGAATGTGGACACCATCTGGGACTGTTTAAACTTTAATTCAGGTCTTAGACACGGGACAGTTTGTTAGAGTTACATCCTGAAACTGAATCTGACAGATTTGTGTTGACACTCTGCAGAGGAACAAGATGAAGGAGAGGGAATATTCCAATATCAAATATCCCCAGATGACCAACTCACGGTCCAAAGCCAGCGTGGCATCCTCACGCTCTTCTTCTGTGTAAGTATTACACAGCATGGTGATGATTTACATGTAAATTTAAATCATGATTGGTGCAACAGTGGGTTCTGCAAGTTTCAGTCGTGATTACTGTCTGAGCTGAATATCTGTGAATCTTGTTGTCACATTTTGGGCAATGTTGACTTAAACTTAAATGAATGATTATTGTCATCAATTTATTTGTTTACTTCTGACCAATTAATTGCAGTGATTATATCATTATATATAGGAATAGGAATATATAATATACTGTATATATATACTGTATAAAATAAAGTAGCATTCTGATATAATAATGAATTGGTTTTCTGGTCCTCTCTCTATGATCATGAAGCTGATATTAAATTGGAACTTATGATACACTTAAAAGGCCTTAAAAAGTTTTTCAATTAACTCTGTGAACCTGCAGAATCCCCACTTATGTCCTTCACTTGTTTTGTGAGTGTATATCTGCTCCATGTTATTGCAGGATGACTAACGACGACTCGTCGGGTGTGTACGAGAACATAAACTTTAAAAGCCCTCAGACGTCTTTTAGCAGTAACACCAGGAGGTAAAACTGCCAGGAACCTCTGCATCTCTCTGCCTGCCTCTTTGTAAGTACTTCATCACTTTCATTTCACACGGTGGCAGGACACATTCAGCCACCGTTGTTTCAGATCAACGCTGGGTTTGTGTATTTCCCTCCTGCAAAAGTGAACAAACGTGTTGGAAGTGGAACATCATCCTGCCCTCTTAAGATGTTTATTGTAAAGTAGCACATTGTTGAAGGTCAGTAGATTTGGTGGAGGAGGAAAAGCAAGTAATGTTGGTGCTTTCTGATGTATCCCATTAGGTGTAAGTGTAGCTTTTTTGGAGAATATGAACTAAGATTTGGCTCTAAACAGAAGGCTCATGTGAATGTTTTGGGGGAACTGAATTTGTGGTGCTGTTGAAACTCCTCCAATGGTAGAAGACACTTCAGTCTTTGCTGTTAGTCAAATTCATTTTTCTCATGTAAGTAGAAGAGTAATGTTCTCCTATTTTCAAGGTTCAAATTATAGGCTGGCAAGGAGCAGCAAGGAGCTTCCTTAAAAGAAAATCTGAGCTCCACTCAAAGCAACAAAGGATTCAATTTGGGTTCAAATTATAATCAACCTCGATTCTCACACTCTCATTCTTTTCTCTCTCATAGTGATTAATAGAGCAGACAGGGAATCCAGAAGCGGTAAAGTGAGTCATAGGTTTGTTTCGGGGTCATCAAAAGAAATCGGCACACAACAGTGTTTTAATTAGCTATGAATGTATTTGAAATGAATGTTCAATTAATTTTAGATGCTGTTTTTTGTCTGTTGGGATTGTTCGGGACTGAAAATGAATCTAACCTGATGTTTTGTAAGCAGTTCTCCAAGTATCACATAAAAAAGAGATTTATTTCTCATGGTTGAAACTTTACAAATAAAAACTTCAAGTTAATTTATTTTTTTTGTGGATCAGTTTGTCAGGCTGACTACACACCAGACGATATTTGGCTCACAAACATGGCAGCTAACCGAGCCTATTTCTAAGAAAGTCTTCTCAGCCAGGATGTCAATCATACAATTTTTCTGTCACTACAGTAGTCCTCCAAAAGGAAATTTCTGCTGAAGTCACATTTGACCACGCCAGTTTGTGTGATATCTTGTATCTGTACTGTGAAGTTGTCATGACAAACAGCAGGTGTGTTCTCGTGGTCTGGACGAATCATGTAGTGTGTCTGCCCTGAGGATTATAATGTTATCAGTTTATTGAAACTGTCCTTACATCTTTGGTCTCCTACATTTTTTAGAATCAGTTAATGTGTGTAGCCACCCTTAGATGTTGGGCTATGACGGGATGTTACCTGCATGTGACAGTGGTGGTGAACATCTTTAAGGCATTTGACTGTTATTTCATTTGATGCAAGTATCCCTGAAATTTCAAACATGAATTGAAACACCACAATATTGGAAAAATTATTTTCAGGACAATGTGGCTGCTGAATTGTCCCTGCTAACACTGGCTTCCTCAGTCACATGTCATATTGTCTAATGCAAAAAAGGTCCATCGATGGTTCTAAGAGAGACAAAGTCAAGATCGTAAAATATAAACAACCATAAAGAACCCGTAAAACTGACCCAAACAGTGTCTCTCATTTGGGATATCATTTTTCTGAGATGGTTTATTACAGAAAGTGAGCAAACACTCATTTATTTTCCCTATAATGTCATCTATAAGTAACAGTGATACAATCTATGAGTCGGCACATCCCAGGGACCTCCTCAAGGACCCCACTTTAAGAGACACTCTGCAATACTTAATAATAAACAAAACACACAAAAAATACTGGGCTTTTCTCAGAAATGATCATATTAAAATGTTGGTAGCCAAGGTTTCTAGTTTTTCTTCCTTGTTTTTGAATTTCTGAATCAGTGGTTTGGCTGGTGGAATTTATAAATCCAAACCCACACTCTTCATACTGTAGGTATACGCTCTGTCTCTTCCTAACCCCACATCACTCTGAAGGTGTAGTACACATTAGATTCATCACATTCCACTGTGACACCAACCAACTCCACTTGTCTTCGCATTTGTGTTTCAGGTTCAGCTGAGGTGTCTCTTCGTCAGCGCCTGAAAATCCCTCTGTGTGGAGGAGGAGGAGAAGGAGGAGAGGGTGTGGTTGCTCTGACTACACCCCACACCAGTGCTCCCTGTCTGGGCTGAAGGTGGCGAGCTGACTCCTCTCCTGCTGCCGTCCCGCTGGCCCTCTCTGTCTGGAGTAAAAAGCTCACCCTCCACAGAGAGGAGGACTCTACAGCATAGCGCCTGTCCTCAGGGCCTCTGTCCTCCCCCATCTCTCTCTCCCTCCCCCCTCTCTTCTCTCCAGCCTCCAAAGCTTCTCCCTCATTTAAACCAGCAAAAGTGCCTTGCCACAGGTTGTGTCTGTAATCTATCTGATCCTGAACCTGCCGTTGAATCTGCACTGTTACTGTTTTTGTTTTGTTTTTTCAAATCCTGGAAATCCACATTGACATAAGCAACAAGGGGTTTTTCCGCGGGATGAAGGGTGATGAACACGGAGTTGCACCCTGGCCTGAAATGAACAGAGCCGTACGGGACCCAAGCAGAGGTCAAAGCTAAGCTGTTTGTCCGCTTGTTGCTGGAGATCGCTCTGTTCACTCTCTGTCTCTCTCTCTGTCTGTCTTTGCTGGCTGTCATTTGAACTCAAACCTAAGACTGTTATTGCTGCGTTCTGTCTTTCCAGCTGTGGTGGTTATTAATGTGGCCGCTGAGTGATAGCAAGGCCGGTTACGTAACCTACTACAGGATCCTAAGGCACAGGAAGGGCGAGCGAGCCTGATAAATAATTGTCATTTCAATTTTTGTTTTGTTTTTTTCTTTCTCTGAGGATTTGACTGAGTGTTGTTGTGAGATAATTGTATACACAGTCTCCTGAGCTGCTCTGTTCTTGTTCTTTAACAGAACTGGAGACGACCTCTACTTATTTCTTGTGGTTACATGGACAAACACATCAGTTCTGTCTGTCATCTGAACATGGACTCCACTTCTTCTTTTTTTTAATTTCTCATTTTAATCAGCTTCTTGTCATTTTTTTCTTGGCGATCTCGCTGAAGCTGTTGGTATCATGGTTGTGTAACATATGAGATGTTTATTTTTTAAATGTATCTATATTTATAAAATAGCATAAAGGTGGAAAAGATAATATTTAAGCACAATTGTCTGAGCAGCACACCCCCCAGCACTAGTTTTTATTTAAGTCATAATAGTATTTTGAAGCCCATATTTGACAGGAAACCAGGTTGAGAGATTTCCCTCATTCGCCTGGCCGTCCTCGTTAATCAGCAGGTCTGATGCGGTTCAACATCTGTCGGAAGAGATCGTCACAAGGAGTCAAGGCAAAGAGGCCGATTACAGTGGGCCAGATGGCCATCTGCCTGAGATTGAAGAATAGATTTGTCTCCAAAAAGTAATTTAGAAGATGGCCATAATCCAGGCTTGATGATAGCAGGGCGAGTAAAGCCGACGTCATTGATGTGATAAGGAAGACGATGGTGCTGCGGAGCACTGAGCCCTCTACGCCGTCTGGCAGATTGTTCACTATTTTTAGCGTCTAGGATCAGCACCAAAATATCCCCGTGAAATACAAGCGCAGATACGATGGTGAAATCTGACCCAGTTTGTTAAAAATGTTAACAAGCTCTTAGGGAAGAAAACAATGAAGCCACCTGCAGCAGGGCGTTGTAATGATAAAACCATGAGTGAGCGACGGTCGTTGTTTGGTGTTGTGTGTGTGCGCTCTCACCATTCCCCTGTCTCCACCAGTGAACCAGGTCAAGGACACTGGCAGGCTGGGCTTACCTTGTTGTCTTCAGTCATAAATCAGCCACTGTCTGCAGCTGCAGCTCATGACTCTTAAGAGACATGATTTAAAATCTGGCCAAATCTAATCAGCACTGACGAAAACTGTAATTCGATAGAGTTGACCTTGTGCAGTTTTTTAAAATAAAATAAGAGTGTGGCCTGCAGTCGCCATATCAGCCCGGCATGCTGGGAGTTGAAGGCTCAGATTCTTTTTATTGAGGTTCTGCTGCAATAGATGAAGTCATCCAGAGAATATATTGTGATTTTAGCCACTTGAAATTTTTCTTGTTATAAGTTATCACCACTTATTTTCATGGTTGATTCTTTTTGTGAATAAAAGCTACGTTTTATGGAATAAAGGGCATTTCAGCCCTGAGTCAGCGAAACATGTCAAGCTGCACCACTCAATATGCTTCAGTTGAATTTAACATCGTGGGACATTTGGTTCCCTCTAATTATTTTTGTTGAGTTTTTTTTCCTTTTGTCCTTTTCCCGTCTGAACTGTGATTCTCCGTCAATGATGATGAATGAGAAATGACTTGTGTGGTGTTCTGTGTTTTTGACTCTTTTTGTATTTCACTTTGCCTCTCTGGGTCATATTGTTTGTGATATGGTTATACTTGAAAGTGTGAAACTGCTGAATCTCTGGCCTCAGGCTGTCTGGATGTCCACTGGCTGTGGAAATATTTTTGGTAGTGCACTAGATTTATGCCATCAGTGTTTTTATTTTGGTTTCGTTTCTTTTTTCTTTTTTTTTTCAAATTGTATATTTCTAATTGACTGTTTTATCCATTCTTTCATTTTGTATTGTGTCTCAACTATTGATATTATTATTATTATTATTATTATTATTATTATTGCTGTTGTTGTTGGTGTAATTTCACTATTAATAAGTAAATTCAGGCCCTGAGTTGCACATGGCAGTGTGCTGTAGTAACGGTATTTTTTTTCTGCTTGTCCTCTTACATTTACTTGAAAATGATGTTGATATATTTTTTGGTTTTGTTTGTTTGCTCTTATTGTTTGTTTTTTAAATTTTTTTATTCCTTGTTCCTCTGTTGGTGGCAGTATGGCTGAAGTGAGTCATGGTATACCGAGTGCTCCCATGTTGTTCAGTGGAGGCTCTTCCCCTTTCCTCCTCTTCTTGCACTGGCTCCGCCCAAACGCCTTTTTTCTTTTCTTTTTCTTTTTTTTTTTGCTGTATAGGCTACAACTGCTGATGCAATGAGCTGCCAGAGAATGGCATCCAAATGTTTTATTATCATATAGTTTAATAAAAATCTACGATGGCACTATATATGTAAAATGTCACGTTTGCTTGTTTGCTTTTTTGCTTGTTTGTTGTCCATTATGATACAGCAGCTTTTTTTGGAGATGGAGACTTTTCTCTTAGGACAGTTTGAAGAAACTTTGTCTATAGTGGAAAAAACATCTGGGTGTAACAAGCAAGTTTCTGTCTTTTGCCTGTGGGTAAATTGCATGTAGTGGAGAGCATGGGTCTTTGCGTTATGAAGTGTTGTTTGTGCAGCTTGACTCAAGTTGTTTCTTCAATTTGATTAGTGCTCTATATAAACAGCCTTGGGTCCAGAGAATATTCCTCCAGTTAACTAACTCATATTAATACAGAGTGTCCCAGAAAAACACCAGTTTCACCAGTAATGACAGACCATTCCACAGCTGAAGGTGTCTGTAGAAACTGTGCTTTAGTGAGTTTAGTTAGAGAAAAGTCAAATAAGGAGAGATGCGTTTGAGATTTGTGTTGTTTTACTGTTATTTTTGCCACTTAATCTGCTTTCTGCATTAACTGATGAATAAACAGCTCTAAGTAGCTGCCATCCACAGGGGAAAAAAAGCTGTTCTGCTTTAATGGAGATGTAAAAACACACTAAAAAACAAAAATCATTGTAGGCTTGAAAGGTTTTGTATACCCTCAACCAAAATGCCAGCTAACAGGAAACTGTTATTAATTTTACACCTTTTTTATAATTGTCTCCCTTTTTTTTTTTTTTTCTTTTTTACCTTTTATTTATTTTTACTTCAGGAAGCTTTTTTCCGTTTCACCCTGCGTTTATTGGTTAACTGTGTTTACTAGAAGTTAAAATGCAGCTTCAGGAAGTTCCAGTTTTATTACGGCCAATCAAACCAATGCTGGGATTTGATGTCACCGTCTTATCAACCACGTCAAATGTGGGCTGCTGGGAAAACCCTACTGCCACACTTCCTTCTTCATCTGACACACCTGAGCTTGGAGTAAATGAAGGCCACTTCCTGTCAAGACTTTGACTCTATTGCAAAAGGTTATAAGGTTCAGATGAGAAGGAAATGGCAACCTTAACCCCGAAACTGATGTCTCATTTTTAATTTGCATTCATGCTCATCAGGAGCTGTTTTGTTGTTCAAGGGGAATTTACTACAGTGGCTGATTAATGCTCCAACTGATGCTGCAGTTAATTTAGTTTTTAAGAGGTAGGAGGGAAAAAATGAAAGTGATCGTCATGATGAACCACAATTAAATGAAGTCAATGGTAATAATGAAGCTGGCATGGACAAATGTTTTGTTGTTTCCCAGAAACATGATCTTAGTAATGTACATCACATTTTTAATTACAGTTCAGTAAACAAAGTCATATCAAAACACACCAATCATCTGTACAATATATAAAAATTTTACATGGCACATTGTGATTACATTATTCTCTGTTGTGACACACTTTCTACCACAAACTTGACTTAGATGTGTTTTTAGAGTAGAGGAGTCCAGCTTTGTAAAGTTAAAGCTGCTGTGTGCAGAATTTTTTGTGATTATGGTTTAAATATCTAAAATGACTGAAATGATCCCAATATTGTGTGCCATAGAAACACAGTGGGAATTTGTGCAGTCTGTGCTACTTGTAAACCCTTTCATGCCAGCAACCCCTGGTGGGGATCTTTTTTTTTAACCACCACCAGGGGGCAGTAAAGTCAGACATCTAAAAACAACCCCCGCTGTGGTGTAAAGTTCTGGTGAAAATGAAAACCTGAGGTATTGACAGTTGTGTGTAGCAATAATTAAGTCAAGTGCACTTATTTAGGAAAGGTTTAGAGTCAAGTATTGTGTCATATATAGTGTTGTATTACAGTTACAGTGAAGTGCAGTTAGTCAGGAAGTTCACTCCACCATGTGTGCAGACCTGCTCAAAACAGTAGAAGTAGGGGTGATGGTGGTGGCGTCAGGTGGCATGTGTTCTCGCATACAGCGCATGTTTCCAGTGCTGAACACACACTGCAGGGGCCACAGCACGATGACGATGAGCAGTATCATGAGCACAAAGAAGAGCAACATCCTCTTCCAGTCAGACATCCGGCCCAGGAGGCCGTTAGTCTGGTGCCGCGTCTGGACCGGAGCGTCCACTGCCTTGCTGGTCCCAATGTCAATGCAGATGCAGAGTGGCGTGGGACTGTCAGGGGCGCCCAATTCAGCACTGTTCCCTGAGCTGTTGTAGCACAGCTTCTCCCCCTCCAGAAACACCGTCTCCACCTGCTGCTGGTGCTGGGGAAGCTTGCCCAGGACATCAGGACTGTTGGCCAAGGCTGGAGGTCCTGCCTCAGGGAGTGTGGTGACCTGGCGGCAGAAGGGACAGGAAAGGTGCATTTGGTCACCATCACTGCCATCGGCCTGCGAGACCACCATGAGGCGGGAGAGGCACTCCAGGCAGAAGGTGTGGGTGCACTCCAGAAGCTTTGGTGCTTTGAAGACATTGTCGTAGTTGTAGCAGCAGATGGAGCACTCTGGCTGGCTGACTACTGAAATCTTCTTCTGCAGCTCCCCAGCCGTGTTCTGGGGGTCGACCGGTACGTGCCAAACTTGAGGCTGCTCCATCTTTCTCTCGTGTCCAGTCCTGTTTGGACTCTGGTCTTCTTTTCTCTCTTTTCTTGCTCTGTAGGACAATGAATGAAGGGTGGAAATTAGTTCCCCTTGTGTCAGTCACCATTAGTCAATCTTTTACAAAAGTGACACAAGCAAAAACAATCACATCCCAGTCAATCTGTGGGAGGTTCAACAGCAACAGTGTGGGAGTTTTTGTTTGGATGGACACAGTGTTCTTCTGGGAACTCACACATGGCCTTATAGCTACCATTGAGGACACCAAGGTAATGACCTCGGTATTTTTTTTGGCCTTATGAATGAAATTAAAAAACCAATCAAGCGAGCGGAACCTGCGTGCGTGGAGGCGAAGACTACTCAGTGAGTCTGTTGGCTCTAGATAAACTGCCTTTTCCAACCAGTTGTTACACTGTAAAAGTTTCGTACATACATGCGCTTGAACCGCTGCATTATTTCGGGACGGGACCTCATGTATGCGGAGAAAACAGCTGTTTAAAAGGGTCAATTCAGCACAGATTTAACAAAGAGCATAGGCCTAGCCTACTGTGTAAAATTTTTAGGCAACCATTAGTTTTATTTCAGTCTTTTTTATTTTTTTTATTTAAAGAAAGCTGAGAGTTTACCACAGGCATGTCTGGAGTACAGTAGAAACTGTAAATTTTTCATCTCTGCCTAGTAAAAAAATTCAAAAATGACATTAGAGTAAAATCTACCTTTGAATCATGGGAAATGAATAAGTAATGCGTAGGCTAACCGTGTAGAAGTAGATGCTAAAAAAATGAACCTGAGCAATTTTGCAGCTGTTTTATTATCAGAGATATGTCCAGGTGGACCTTTGGAAAACTAATTATATTTCACTAATAGCCTGTGTCATAATATTCACTCCATCCAAATACAACTGTTTTGGCTCATTTTGATTTCACCTAGACCTCTTCATATTTTCCCGTTCAAAGAAGACAATACAAACGAAATGAAGTTTGACACCAATATTTTAGGCTACTAATAGGAAATATGCATAAATGTGAAATACTACATGGCCCTTTACTTGCATCAAACAGTAGCCCTGTGGGTCTCTGCAAGGATAATACACGGGAAGCTTTGTTGGTGTGACTTTATGGACATTTGTGTTTTTACAGCACAGTGCAATTATAAAAAAATAAAAAATAAAAAAAAAGCTATGAGGTTTGAGTCACAGTGCGTCACCTGGACCAGGTTTAGAGAAGACAAAGGACGAAATCACTCCTCTCTTCTGAGTCTGGTCTGCTTGTCTCATAGTTTTAGTTTTATATTTTGATGAGAATATTACATGGTAACAAGCTGCCTGCTGGTGTTCAGGGTCAGGTATTAAAGGGCGCTAATGTGAGGAGGACTGTCTTCATTTGTGTGCCAGGGATGACGGATGGTCAGAGCACAGGTGTTCTCTCTCTGTGCCCTCAGGCCTGGTCCTGTCCCAGTCCTCGCATCCACACAAAGTCCCCGCTTGTTCTCTGTTTAATCGCTCCATCTACCCTTGAAATTCCTGCATTGCCAACAACCCTCTTTCTTTCCGTCTCCTCTGAATTCAAACATGCTTTAGGGGGATGAGGACAGATTTTTCTGTATTATTTCACTTATCAGTTTAACCCCCCTCCTCCAACACACACACACCCCAGATGACTCTATTTTCTTGTTGCTCAAATAGAAATTCGATGACTGGGTGTGGTCATTTGCTGAACCCTCCTGAGCAAACAGGCATCTAGATAAAATTTAGCTCAAAGTAACAGTTCTCTTCCCTGTTACTCACCACTACGTCAGAAAATTGTGTGACTATGCAGAATGACTCACACAAAGTGAAGGAAGTTTTGTGAACCATAAGATATTTGCACAGTTACTCGTTGTTTTAAAGTGAAGCTGCTGAAAATTACCTGATAAATATAGGCAAAACCAATACACAACAACAATTATATGCCAGTTTGTGTTTTTCTTTACTTTTTCACCTGAACTGGGTGATTGTTTTGTTCAAACTCAGTCATTTGTGTTTGAATAGACAGGAACAAACCACAGCCAGGAGGGGCCAACTTTGCCTTTGGTTCTTTGTCGTTATGACTATTAGCATATTCGTAGCACTGGCTTTGACTCTGTGTTTTTGTTCATTCACACCCATAACGGTTCATATAAGGTTAGCAGAATTCACTTAATAGATCAAAGAGATCAACGTCAAAGTCTTTACAATGAGACAGAATTTTCTAAAGCCTCTGCCTATGTTGCTGATCACACAGTCTCAAAGTAAACAACAAAACTTTGAGACATTGCACAGCTCTTGATCTACAGTACAGTAAAACCCCACCAGTGTTATTTAAAATTGCAAAAATGTACAGTTTACATCTTAATCTGTGCCCTTGGTAGACTTAAACACATATGTCGCTCAGTTATTCAGATATTGAAGGTCCAGATGTGAGGATATGAAGATAGTCTAGTCTCAGGCTCCTTTTTTTGAAGTGAGATTATGCAAATGTAAAAGACGGATTGCTCATCCTTCCTTTTACAAATGAAAAAGTTTAATCAATAATCAACACCTCAAACATGTGTGCTCAAATCAATATACTAAGATTTGCAGGTCCAGTTTATTTGGTCTGGTTTGACTAGTACAGTAGCTCATGGCCACTAGTAACTGAGTCTAAGCGCTGTTTCAATGTGACTTTTTAAATCTGAGATGTAAGAAAACATTTTTAAATAACTGTCCAAGGTCAGTTCACTCAAACATTAACTTAAGCTCATTTATTGTTGAACCTAAAATAGCTTCAAAGACGAGCCTGGGGGGAGGCGTCTCTCTTTCCTTACAGTTCAACTGCAATGTTTTGCTGCATGCTTATATGGTCCCATGTTGCTATCAGCGGCACGTGTTTTTCTCCTCTCCTCTGTCCTACTGACCCATTAGTATACAAATCACAACTTGTGGGTCTTGAGACCTTGTTTGTCAGTCAAATTTTTTCAAAGTTTTTCCCCCCTCATTTGAGGTCTCATATGAAATACTAGCTGCCCTTTCTTTGCGCCTTTGTCCCTGTGGCTCAGCTTTGTGTATCTTCGGCTCAACCGTCATCCACAATGCTGCTTTTCCTGTTCTCAGATTGTAAGAGCAGGTAATGCTGGGAGGGGGGTTGCTGGGGGTTAGTGGGTGGGTTGGCCTTTGTAACTGAACGTGCAGTGCTGGCTGAGGCAAAAACAGACCGGGCGGTGTAGAGCTAGCACATGTGTAAATACAGCAGACAAAGCATGAAACTGTACACACAAGTGAAATGTGACCACTGACTGATGCAGCTGCTCGTGAGGTTCTGTTAAACACCTTCTGGGATGTTTCTTTTGAGATTGAATGTACAACATAAGGTAAATTATTACAGACGAACTCAACATTTTAACTCACAGTGGCGGAGTTATTAAAAAGATTTGTGTTATATTCACAGTTTTCCTTTTAAAAGACAAAGCCAAAATAAAAACAACAGCTGTAGTAAAACAGACTAGTAATAAAAGAACAGTCAACAACAAACTGGTGTGAAAGAGCACGACAGCTTCAGGCAGAATTTAGAGGAAAGGTTCAGTTTACCTGTTAACTGAAGATGTCAGATGATCTCCTCTTTATCTCTCTGGGTCGGGTACAGCTCAATCCCCTTGCACTCAAAAAAGCATTTTTCTGGAGTTGACGTCAGCTTCCTCTGTGCTGGTCTGTATAAGCTGCTGGAGCCACAGGTGTGTGTGTGTATGTGTGTGTGCTCAGAGGCAGGGTAATAACTGGCTGTGTCAATGTCAGGTCTAGATCCTCCTTCCTCGATGTCCGTTGGCCGGTATCACCTGCCCTGCTCTGAAAGCTCCCTTTTTAGCTCATTATGCAAATAGTGTTGGATGGCCTTGAGGTGGTGTCTGAGCGAGGGGAGGAGTGTGGAGGACACTTCAAGACTTCAAGGGGAAGAATACACAGTCTTACCTGCCCACCACCACTCCCTGTCTCCTTCTATGTTGATATCTTTCTTTCTTTTTTATTACTGTCTCCCCACCCTCACGGGAAACTCACATGATGCAAATGCCCCCCCTTTACCTCCACGCTTATCTACAAACATCTCACATCTGGGCACCACATGCTGCATTTTTACACCCCCCTCTCCAAAATAACTAAATGCAAGCTAACTAAGAGCTGATGCAGAGAAACACTGCGCTTAGACACATAACAAACACAAGCTACATGGCTTTCTCATTGGCTAGTCTGTTTCAGTTGCTCAGTGCATACAGGATTCATTTCCATTCAGGCAGTGATAAGGAAACAGGTGGTGATACAGGGATATCTTCCCACTGGAGCACTATATGTGTGAGAAGCCTCTTCCTGTGTCGGCAGTGAGTGTGACACATCAGCATTCATCAGGCTACCCCCACTGTGTTGTAACTTCTCAGTGCATGCAATGTGTATTTTGAAAACCCCAAGCAAGGAGTCTCATGATGACAGCTTTGCTTTAAATGTGTATTCATTCAATATTTAATTCAGGGAATAAACACAAAAATAATTAATGTACACACACCAGGAAGAAGCCCCTGTTCATTAAGATAACTTGAAGCATGTTTGTTGGAGTTTTTTTATTTGATTACTCCTTTTATTTTATGGTAATGACTCACAGCTCTGGGCTATTAGCAATAGCTTGTCTCCGCAGTAACAGCTGCCTAACTGACTTGGTTATTTAGTAACCCAAACACAAATACTCCCGTATCATATCAGCAAAGTCATTTATTGGGCGTTGAGTTGTGAGCGCTTTGAGGAAGGAGATGGTATACAATCAAAAGCCTTTTTATTCCCTTGCCTGGAATCAACAAAACTTGGCCTGATAATAAACATGTCAAAGATTTAGTAGACAGCAGAGGGAAAGTAATGAGCTGCGGGAAGTTGTCCTGGAGGGAGGGGGGGGGGGTTCGGCCGCTGCTGGGGCTGGGGAGGAGTCCACGTGAGCAGGGAAGTGATGTGTGTGTGCAGGCCGGCTATAAAATGACACAATGTTGACTGTCTGCATGCTCAACCCAACATTTACTCAAACAACAGAGAGAACAGAGACATTTTCAGTCTCTGATGCAAACCCCAACTCGCACCCCTCAAGGGCAAAACCTGTGCTCTTGCATATTTTTGTTATGAAACATGCACTGTTACCTGTGTTTTTAAAGCATCTGGTTACGATGGACAGCAAGGGAGTGTGCCAGATGATAGTATGGGCCAGTTAGCAATGCCCACCTGCAATGTGATGTTTTTGGATTGATAATGTCTTCAATTACTGATCATTCAATAACCTAAAGTGATCAGGATGGATTTTTACTTCAAACAGCCACATTTTCTTTTAATTGCTTTTTGTTGGTGCTGATTATAATTGCTGGCAGCCATAGCTCCAATTTTTATGATGGACCGAAGATTAATGCTAATGATCCCAGCGTTTCCACTTATCCTCTGAATTTTCAACATCTACTGTATGAGATTGATTGGCATCTTGTCCATTGACTATGAATCCTTATGACTTGGAGCAATACCCAGACAACCCTGGCCTTGGATTATGACCATACACCCGCAAAACTACTGTCACTCCCATCCCCGTCAGCTGTACTTTATTTTTTAATGTTAATTAGCAAATATGAGGATCCTAACATCCTGAAATGACATAGTAAACATTAAACCTGCTGAGCCGCAGCACGATACAGTAGCATTGTCATTGTGAACATGTTGGCAAGCGGACATCAGCAGTTAGCTAAAGCACCACTGTGCATAAGTGGAGCCTTGCAGAGCTGCTTGTTTCAGTAGAGTTAATCATGGTCTGAATCCAGCCTGCAGGAATGAAAAGTCTTATGATGTTTTAGATTTGTGCTGCTCATGTGTGATGCAATGTGCGACATGTTCTATCATTTAAGGTGAGCTCTTAGAGGATGCACCTATAACTTTTCCTGTAGTGCTACTACAATTTTTTATTTTTAAATAGAACTTCTTTTTTTCTACAGCATTGACCTGATGATGAACTTCAGACTTTAGACTATGTTTCAAGCATGTTTACCTAATGTACAGTAGAGAATCTGAGGGGTGATGTGAGGCCAGGGAGAGGTGAATGACATGATGCAAAGGGCCCCATCCAGAGACACTGGCTGCTGTTACATGGTAGGGGTCTTTGACCACTAGGTCTCCATGATGCCTAGGAGCTAGACATCTCTTTGGGAAAATAGCCAAAAATCATCATTTCATGTATTCCCCTCCAAAACGGATGGATTATTTATTGAACAGGAGTTCCAGGCGCTGACTCTGGGGCTTAAAATGACACAATACAACCACAAAGAGACACAAAATGACCACAGTTTATAACTGACTATAAAGAGACACAAAATGATCACACAGAGACAAAAAATTACCGTAAAGAAACACAATGCGCCACAAGGAGACACACAATGACTGTAAAGAGACACAAAACAACTGGAAGGAGACATAGAACAACTACAACCAGAGACAAAATGACCACTAAGAGACAAAATGTGAAAAAAAAGGTGCCAGTCTGGTGGTGGTCCTATAAATGAGAGGCGGGGGATCTTTTATTTGTTTTCCTAAATGGGGCCATTTTCTTATAATGGTTCCATGAATGTCAAACACTTGATGAAAGTTTAAATGCATTTTAAATATTACGGTAAGTTTTAAAACTGTGTTATTTGTATTTTGCAATGGAATTAATGTTATAAATTGTACTTTTCACATTTGTTTACAGAGTTTTAGATTCACATACTGAATGTGTAACATGATACCTCAGCCCCCATCTGCTTCTCTACAGCTCAGCAAACCAGCAGTAGACTCACGCCAATTTTTCCAGCATGAAGAGAAAACCTCGGCAGTGGTCCACTGTTTGCTGTCAGCGAACGAGATGCCTGAGCTGAGAAAAGGTCACTGCTCAACTTTAATAAAAAAAACACCAATTCAATAAATGCTATGGCTGAGGTGTAGAGGACTTTGATGCATGTTAGCAGAACAAACAGAAAGAGTTAAGTCAGGGGGTAGAGAAGGTTTTGTGGTGAGATGGCACTTATTTAACTGAGAACAGTGGTGGCAGTGAGGCACACAGGCATCCAAACTCACTCATTGAATATGCACATTACACACAACCATGTTTACAGGATTGAAGGCAGGGTGGCTTCCCTGTCTACACAAACACACCCACCCAGTACTGTATGTAAAGGTTCCAAGAAGGAAAGATTTATTACCTTTACTCAGACTACCTCTACTAACCCAACAAACCAAACAAACCCAAGTCCTCTCCAATCCCATGTTCAAGGTTCAAGATTCAAGGTTCAAGGTTTTTATTTGTGTCCCGTAGGACAATTATTGTTGCAGTGAGTAAAAAGAACACAGATACAGGACACACAATTACAACAGAACTCATTGATGTGCCTCCGTGACATGACAGATATAAACTTAGAGGGAGGATCAGAAATAAAATCATCCATCCATCCATCCATCCATCCATCCATCCATCCATCCATCCATCCATCCATCCATCCATCCATCCATCCATCCATCCATCCATCCATCTTGTCAGTGACTGTATCGCCTTACTAGAAGACAACTAATAGGTTAAAAATAATCCCCAAATATTTAATCTTCATATGCGAGTGTTTGGGACTGTGCACCTGTTTGGTGGGGGCTCCCACCCTGGGCTGTAGTCTACTGTCTGCAGGAAATTCTCCACACAGGTAGTTGTCACTGAGTCTTTCTCTGTGTGATACCATGCCAATGAGTAGTACAGGTGAGGCTGTAAACAAGGTTTTGCTCCAGTCACCTATTTCTTAGATTTCATGGTCACATGCAGGGTTCAAAGGGACGACTTCAAAATGAAGAAGGTAAACAGAAGAAATATTGATTTACAGCTTACGAACAACTATTTTACAGTTTACAGGTAGGCCCTTTATTTCATTGACTTATCTTTATGGCCCACAACAGCAAAACAGTCACGTTTGGCTGTGAATCTTTGGCCCTCAGGAATTACCATAGCAGTCTTTGTGTTTTCTTGCCGAGTCATTTATAAGAAATCAGGAAACGCGTCATGTTGTTGATAATGATCCTTATCTGAGTCATATAAACTTTTATAAAATCAAATTTACATCTGTGCAGGATGTGTATGACTACGTGCAAAAAACAACAACAATAAAACAAAGCAACAACTAAAATGATTTAGAGAAACGTATAGAAATTGACTGAGGTCAAGCTGCGTTTCTGTGTGGTGGGAGATGATCATATTCCAACCCACTGACCTTTCCTGTCAACATGTGGCTTTTATGGTTGTGTTTATTCTATTTTATTCTCTCGGAAAACGATGACACATTGAATAAAACACATTGTCACACACCCGCCACACACACACACCCACCCACACACACACACAATCTTTCCACATTGAATAAAAGGGGTTGGCTGCAGCTTGTCATTTCCCAACAAAGCTTTTTTTCTTTTCTTTTTTAATCAGAGGTGTTTCCCTTTCCTCCTTTTTTTTGTCTCTCTCAGTGTGTGATCAAAGGTTTTCTGTAACATCAATCTATTGTAGGTTCCCTGGGGGGGGCTGGAGCAGGGTCTCACACCCTGGTCACCTAGTCTACCACTCGGCTTACATATAGACAACCAATCACACCCTCACCTGTAGAGTTTAGAATGAAACATACATGTGCTTGGACTAAGGGGTAGTTCAAAACCGGAACCTTCTCACTTTCAGGTAATCACTGCACCACCATTTCACTCCCATAACAGAAAAATATAAAATGAAAGAGTATATCTATACAACCAAGTGCCAAGAACAACAACATCGTGGAGGACCCCTCCCACCCCCTCTAAGAGGATCTGTGGTTGAGGGGGAGCACCTTCAGCCAGAGACTGACTCTCCCCAGGTGCAGAAAGGAGCGGTTTAGGCGCTCCTCTCTCCCCACAGCCATAGTAAGCAATAGTGCTTAATAAGCTCTGGTGTTGTCTTATCCATATCATAAATCATTGACTCTGAGCACATGTAGTGCACAAAGAGGGGTACATGCAGACTGCAGAGGCGGGAGGAAGGGGCAGATTGGCAGTTTGTGGCGTTGAAAATGACCGGGTGGTGTTTTTACAAGATTGTCCATACAGGTTGACATTTTTCATTTTTGTGAAACGGCATTCAATTAATTGGTTGCAGGGTGTGAAGAGGATATCAAGCAACACAGTAAAATAAATGCTACAGAAAAGGATCTTGTCCCCTATCTTTAATCATTTCTTTTGATTCATGCTGATTCCACATGGTGCATACTGGGAAAATATAAATACATTTTTAAAAATGTACAAACTCAAATAAGCTAGTAGGCCTGCTGCAGCATGAGTAAGACAACAGTTTGTTCATGCCAAAACAGATAGTGATACAAATGCATGAAAAGCAACAAAATAATAGAAAAAACAACAACTGAATAGACTCAGGAAAAGTAAGTCAGAGCAGGTCTCTACATCTATAGTTGGGTTTATCCACAGTCTTCACTCAAAACATTTTTATATTTTGCCAGAAGCTTTTCAGCTTCTTCAAATTAAATATTTAGTCCATGTTTGAAACTCCTGACTGGTCCAGTGTTATACTCATTCATGTTGTGACTCTGTGTTGTTCATTTTATACTGGCCTGTGAGGCAAATGTGACTGGTCTGAAAATTGAAAGAAAGACCAAAGTGACAGGCAGGTCAATGTCTGTCCACACAGAGCTCAGGTGAGCACAGTCGTGCTGCGGCGCCTGAGATCAGATCAAGTGACTTGTGTTCAGGTAGGTGTGCTCTGAATGACTGACTGTTCTGTGTCTCCAGTCTCAGCTTCTTAATGCAGTACTGACAGTATGAGATTTACTTCCTCTAATGTTAATTTGCTATAGGTTGTATTTAGATGGACAACACCCTTTGTTTACCTTTTGTATTAAATGCCTTATACATTTAATCACACAATAAAGATTATTCACCATGTTATACTGAGGCCAATGAATTTAATTTCCTGTCTTCTGATAAACCAGCATGTGACTATCAACTGTGACACCTGCATGTCACCCTCCCCCCTCTGCCTCCCATTTCCTGTCTCTCTCTCAACTGTCCTGTCAATTAAAGGCGAAAAAGCCCCAATATATAAAACTCAACCAGAGCTGTGATCTGATGAAGAATTTAAACTACAACATAATGATAATTATGTGCAGAGTGTCTTTGGAAGCAGCTAATATGATGAGCTAGTGAAGTCATTCAACAATCATGTGTCAAGTGGGCGGGGCTTATAATTTAAAACTTAATAAAACCAACTACAGTTTTCTCCAAGTAACCCACTTACAAGCCAATTAGTAACAATTGTGTAAATCCGTTCCTTAAAAAAATGCTGTTTTTTTTTTACCTTTGTTTTTTCTAGGTAAAATGAGAGAAGAAATAAAGACAATGGCCACAAATTGGGCTGGAACCTAGGTTGCTGAATGAAGGATAAATGGCTAAGTAGCTTTGCCTCTGGGTTAATTCTTAATGCAGTGTGTCTGATAAGCTATTCATTTTTTAATACTGTAGGCTATTTGATTGTGAGGTAACTACATCTCTGAGATGTACTGTACTGCAGTAATACATTCAATATGTAGAAGTATTAAGTAACATCATGTAGATATACTAAAGGAAATAACTTTAAAATTGCACTTTAATGTCCAGTATGTGAGTAAATAGTTACGTTCCACTTTGATGAATAATCATCACCTTGCCAGAGATGAGTGGTGATGCAGATGATGTAGCAGTAGCAACAGTACCAGGGACAGCAGTATTATTAATAGTTGCAGACAGTGCAACAGTGCTAGTAGCAGAAGTAGTAGACCTATTAGTAGCATTAGTATTCTCTGCAGCAGCAGGTCTCTCGAACACCATTAGTGAAGAGGATGTCGATGGCTTTGTCTGCTTCTTTCTGTGTGTGTATGCGTGTGTCTGTATAAACAAAGAAACACTTAGATTCCTCTATGTCGCAGCTTTGCCGCTGGTCAAGGTTGAATAATATGTTAGATTGTCTCAATGATTCCTGGTCAGCAGCATGTAACAGTCACAGTGCTGACCAGGAACACAAAGTGTACCTGAATGTGAGTATTAAAGCAGCATTTTCCCAGGGAGCTTTATGTATAGGCTACTTGAGCAGCACAGAACCAATCTCTGAGGCATGACATTGCATAAGGACAGGTGCTAAAACAAAAGTAGCTGAAATGCAAATTTGTTTGCAGACGAACATAGAAACCGTTCAGTTCAGTTCCAATTTTCAAAAGTCAAGCACGTCGTGAAAATATTTTCAACCTGTTTATTTGATTTATAGGCCTTGATTTGAGTTGCCATTAGTCTGTCATCAGGACATGTGCGTGTGTGTGTGTGTTTATCAAATCAGCAGGTTGCAGTCATTCATCAAGCGAGGTGAAATGAAACTGCCTTGAAAGAGTAGATAGAAAATGTGTGTATGTTTACACCAGGCCACTGTGACCTTCACAGTCTGATATTTTGTATTTCTGTCCATGTTTCCAAAGCAACAATGTGTCAATGTCTCAGTATTTTCTACCCTCTCTTTAGCCCAAAGCCCGTTGGCTCTTATTATAGATGTGAATAATTCCCTAAAAGTACAGTATCAAGGCAAACGTTACTCAAAAACAAATCATTAGAACATTGGGTTATATTTTCTTCACCAATCGTATCTTTCAACCTCTCCCTGACAGTATGTAGTTGTGTTAAGCTCACCTTAAACATGCAGCATAGTATAGACCTAAAACCAGACAGCATGAAACTTCCTCCAGCTAACTTCTGTCCTATTTGCAAACTTTCACCACTCTCTGCTTAATACATTGCAAATCTGAACCATTTGAGATGCTGATGCTGCTGATGCATGAAACAGAAAAGCTCCAGAAGACTCTTTGTGTGACGGACTGCGCTGGCCTCAGTGGAAGTGTGTGGAGAGAGTGCCCCCATGTGGTCAAAACACCTGTGATACAGTGCCGGGATGCTTTTGTTTGGCATTGTCCAGCAGTCTGCAGTGTTTCAGAAAACTACAGAGATAAATGGAGATCTTACTGACCTGAAATATGCCTCTCAGGCTGAGCTTGCACCTATGTACTGCCCCGACAAGCCCAGTCCATCACATGTCTGTTTTTGTGTAAAAGCTGGTGAGAGTTGAAACCATGCTCTGGTGTTAGGGTCTCAGCAGAGGAGGTGGGATCTGTAAGAAGCCAGAGGAGAAAGTTGTGTTGCCTGAGAGACTCAGAGCAGGGCGAAAAAGTTCTCCTCACAGAAGAACCTGTTCTGCCAGAATCCTTCACCCCTGCTGTCTCTGCGGGTGTGTCTTTAAAAAGTTAAATACAGTTGGTGCACCAACCTCTGGAGGACTGACTCCTCTGCACAGACCGGCTCATCTCACAAACCACAAACCAAGTAGTTTATTCAGGTTTGGTGTCTTTTGGTTCCTTAATCATATGAATAATGAAATAATGAGTTATTTGAAAGGTCAGAGGTTCATGCTGAGGAGGTATTTAACATAATGCGCTGTACAAAGTAAAACAGAGGTAAATTGTGATGCAGTGAACATCATGCAGAGAGGTATGTGACCAGGATTTCTATTAGGCATCATAGAATAACTTGTGTTCAGAAGAAAACTGAGGGGAAACTTAGCAGCAATGTATATTTCACACTAAACTAGACATTTTCAACTCTCATAATAAACAAAACAAAAACACTTCAATCTGTAGACATCGATATTCCTGTGACTGTTAGATCACATTTAAGTCTGATACATATAAGGACAACAACAGAAAATGTAACGGCATGAGGAGTTGAGATATAAAACTTAATGTGATTTAAACATAACAGGACTATTTATTCAGGATGTTGCCATTTGAACATACCACAGAAAATGTATGTTATTAATGCACATTTACTTAACAAGGCAGACCCGTTGTGCTGCCTCATAGCAATTTGGAGCCAATTTATTTTTTCTATTTCTACAAAACTAAGATTAGCCCACATGAAAGAGGCTAGTTGCCAATTGGGTCTTAAAACAATCTTCACATGTGCATACGAACATTGACTCAAGGTTTGCTATAATCAGTGCTTCTTTGATATAGATGTTTTATTAATGACTTTTTGAGAATGAGTAAGGGACAAAATCCACAGCCCTCCACCTGTGCAGAATTCATGTAAATCTACATGAAGCTTTGGATTCAGTCCTCAAGTTCGTTAAATAAATTGCCACCAACTTATGGTGCACAACTAAGAGACACAGGGGAATTCTAAACTAAGACTTTGATGTTTTAAATACATATAAATGGCAAATTACCATTGTCATTTGGACACCATGCATAATACTGATTAAGTATGTAAACCATTATGTAATGATACTCAAATATGTTTTCAGTGTAAAGCAGATTATTGTCTAACCCCCCGCTCACAGGTTTTGTGTACAGTAGTGAGACAGGGTAACAATGCAGCTATGTTTCAAGGCTTTTGGATGAAAAACAGCAAAGTCAGACATTAAATACTGTCCTTGAGAGCCCATTTATTTAAAACGTATGTAGGACATGTCATGCTTTAATACAAAAATATTCCAAATACTGTACATTGGTTCTCAACATGTGCAAAATGTAAAAAACAAAACAACATATCTACAACTCCAGTTAACAGGAAGAAAGTGGAGTACGACAGGAAGACAAAAATCATTTCCACATAATCTACCGGTAAATACTTATTTAAACAGAGGTTTAATCCAGAGTCCAGACCCTCTGAAATGTTCTGATCAGAATCAATAAACCTCAATTAATCTGAAACACAAATAAAACAAAAGATATTTACAATTTGTGCTGAGAGGAATAAAAAGAGAGAGAACTGGATTTTACATTAAAACTATAAAAACATGCATCAGGTTAGAACCACACAGTATTTTCAGTTAAGTACATATAAGCTTGAAATGTAACATTAAAGTTACATACACTGTAAATTGCATATATTGTGCAGCAGAACTGAAATGAAGTAAACAACAGAAACAGTTACAACCAGGAACATTCAGGTTGATTAGTGAGGTTAATTTGCTGGAATGTTTTTTTTTTTCAAGGCTTCATAAAATAATGCAAGAAAAAAAAACTGTATAAAAAAAGAGTTTCCAGTTTTCATCCAATGAGAAGTGCACTGCTCTCCAACATGCGCACACCATCCTCCTCACTGTCCCATTCACATCCAGACACAAGACTCTGATCCACATTCACGTCCTCGGTCAGTCCAGCAGCAGCAAGAGTTCTGTCCTAAATTACAAAGTCTTTCAGCTCCAAGCCCGAGTAGTGCTCTTTTTCATTTCATCTTCAGCTTCATCTTGCTTCCTAATAACAGAAAGAAAAAAAGAATAAGCTGTTGAAATTTTACCCTTTTAAAGCAAAACATTTGATGCTGGAACAACACTCACCCAGTCCTTTAAGAAATTTGTTCACACCGCTCGGCTCCGGCTCAGGGTATGAATCCATATACTCGGCCACTCTGACTTCAAAGAGACCTGATGAGGATCATGGAAACGTTTAGGATAAAATAAGTGAAATCCAGCTTCTTAAAGGGATAGTTCAGCTTTTTTGAAGTGCGGTTGTATGAGCTACAAATCCCCATTTAGTACACTAGACGCCTATCAGCTGGTTGGATCAGAGGTGTGTGGAAGAGGCAGAGCGATACAGCACGTCGTGGAGCCTGCCTGTGCGGAGGAGTACCGAGGAGTACTGAGAGAGTTGGGTAGTTCCAGACCAGCTGATTATAGTACAGTATTGTACATTTTTACTTTAGATTGTACTCGTGAGCTGGTGTATTATTTTGAGACGGGACTTCTTGTAGGTGGCAAAAATACGCTGATTAATTGTCTCTCATTGACGGTGTGTACTGCCTGTGTCTCGGTGCTGCGCGATGTGACGGTGTTTCTCAGTGGGGGAGAGCAGAGACCTTTCTACTCTTCTAATGTACTTAATGGGCATTTGTAGCTCACACAACCCCACTACAAAAAAGCTGAACAATCCCTTTAAGAATTATGTGGTTCATCTGACTTAATTTCTCCTACTTTTATTTAAAAGCTTTTGATTCTCTCTTTACAAACACCAAGCTGCTCTTTAAACTTCCAGCACTTATTGTTATACAAGCAGAATGGCTGCAAATCAACTGGCCAAATTTAATACTGTGAATTTTCTATTTTTACTTTTTTTTAATCTTGATTGTTGACATTTTCTCCTTTTAATTTTTATGTTTTTACATTTGTTGTTTACATTTGTCGAAGTGAATTTATTGCACTTTCAACCAATAAGACTAGAAAAGTGCTGTAGAAGTGCTTCTGTTTACCAATGAGGCAGAAACTAAATTGAATCCCAGAATATTAAAATAAAAAGTCATGCAAAACATTAATAAGTTTGAAGGACACTGACAGATTTTTTTTATTTTTCTTCCCTTTCACTATATTATGAAGAAAAGTAGTCAAAGAAACTTTTCTGCATAAACAATTTTGAGAGAAAAAAAAAGTATTAAAAAATTGGTCTTGATAATAATAAAAGGCGCTGCTGTGTCCCTGTTACCTCTTCCTCCTCCTTTGCGCAGCTCTTTGTCCTGAATGAAGCCAGCAAACATCTGTGTGTCCATGAAGAGCTGCAGGAACTGCCGGACTCCGCGGGAGGGGTGAGACTTGCGGAAGCTGTCACGCTGGAGCTCCCTGCTTCCACGGGAGGACTCGACCATGTGGTGAGGGTAGTGGCCCACCAGCTCCACAAAGAATCGCACAAAACTCTCTGACAGCAGCGAGCTCAGGTCTGCCTGGGTCCCTGGACGGACACATACGTACAGTAGATGAAAGATTAATGAAGTTCTTCCCAGCGAGCGAACGCTGATTCAGTATTCTGCTGCTTCTAAACTCTGTCTGTTATATATATATTACACCATGAATTAAAACTTGGCCCAAACAGAAGTTACTCATTATAATCTAGTTAACAACATTAACAGGTCTTTAGTGAACCTCTGCCCAGTTAAAAACACAGAATGAACTTAAGGATTTGCAGCTGTTTGCAGGACATCACAGCTGCAGATGTTGTCTGCAGCTGCCATTTGCAAATTACCTAAACAACTTTTGATTAGCAAATCATCTTCTGTTAAACTGATAACTTGTTATCATCAAGAAAAAATGAACCTGGAGAAGCAGACTCATGTGAATTTGTGTTGTTATACCAACCTCCACATCTGTCTTCGTCCTCCTGTCTCAAGATGTCTTCTCTCTCCTCCAGGACCTGCTGCAGCGCCGCCTGCAGTTTACTGGGCAGGATGCAGTCCTCGTCACCGAGCTGTCTCACACACACACACACACACATACACAGGGCAGGTCAGCAACAATCCCGCAAATATTCATCTCATCTGATTTACCCTTTATCATGTATCTGTTTTTTCTTCCTCAGTGCGAATCGTTTCTCTACAAGCAAGCTTGAACAGAAATACTGTGCATGATTCTGACGTTCTGAGCAAGTTAACTTGGCCTGTTCTGATCAATTTCCTGAAGGTGAGCACTCACATCCATCATGTGCACACTGCACAGATACTGGGGCTAAATCATATTGTGATTATTTTGGCAGATATGGCGATTGCAGTCAAGATGTTACATTTCCACTGGAAAATATTTTAAAATGACGGGATTTTTGTTGGGTCTGTTCCTTGACTGTACATCTGGAGGATATGATTTGTAGCATGGAGACATCTCGGTATGGAGGACCAGGGATGACACAGGAAAATTAATAAAACATTGCCCTAATTTCATGTTTTAAAAAAGATTAAAAATATAAATTGTAAAAAGTATTGGTGAAGTAATTAATCATCTAGCAAATACTCAAGATTGAGAAATTATTTTACAAAAACAGCATAGAACTCTCCTTATATAAACCACATGTATTCATGAATAAAAATGACATATTTGTGGATTAATAGTAGTTGATTTCTAAATTCTTGAATATTGTTTCCATTTTTAAAGTGCCTCTTCAAACTGTTGTCTTTGTAAATTCATTTTTAAATATCAAGTATTTGTTGATGGCCACATAACCCATTTATTATTTCTTTCAAGTCCTATTTTTATGCCTACTTATTTATTGAAACATGAAGTTAGGAAGAGCTTCATTACTTTTTCTGTGAAATCCACAATCTCTCATGTAGTATTCGGAGCACCACAGTGCTTTGCACAGATAATTTATGCACTTTTTCAAACATTGATGTACTTCATGTCACATGTTGAGGGGGGAAACATTAGACAGCTCATGTTGGAGTGGTGAGTCCAACACTGCTGCTCCTGTTTGCTCAGAGAATAAAGATGAAGTTCTCTAAATAGGAAAGCAGCCAAATGAATAGAGACAGAGCTATAACAATCAAAATAAAAACAAGTTCCTTGGTAATTGAATAGTGAATGAAGAATGATTACTGTTGACTGGTAATCATGCAGCTCTGAATCAGCCTCAGAACGGCCCAGTGTCTGAGTCACAACATGATACTGCTCTGAGCTTACACCCTATTTATTTATATTCAACTCTGTGACACTTGTCTGTGTCTGTCACCTTCAAAATACTCTGAATTCAAACAAGTACGGGCAAAGCCGTTTTTCCCACTGGGACCGCGCCTATCATTCCCATTATGCAGTGCAATGTGTACACACCTGAATGACAAACTTGTCTGCACACAGATCCACTATGAGCACCTGGGAAGACGGAGAGAAGAAAGAATGACAGTTACTCACAGCACAAGTTCAACTGTTTCGCAACGACAGTTTCAAAAAGATGAGGTGAGTCTGAGCCGGAAAGTGCTCAGGGTGTTTCTCCACCACCAGTCACACACACTGTGGAAGCTGCTGTGTGTGTTACTGTGGAGTCTTCAGCCTGTCACAGTATACTGTGAATAGTCACTAACCCGACTGTTAAATCCAGATATATTTATATATAGTACGTATATATGAATGGCTCTCCAGACAGTGCAGTTCACCATCCAAGTTGCTTCTCTTTAACCCTAACATCCCTGATACTAAAGACACTTAAGACAAAAGTCATGAAGGTTCTTTGTTTCATTTGAAATTGGAAAGTCACCTGATCAGCGAAACGGTTTTGGATGTGTCGAGTCACATCAAAGGCACGGAGGTTCCTCTGAAACCTAAATGGTGTAATGAATATTTATCCAAAGTTTTGTGACTTCTAAAAATATCAAATCCTTACTCAGCATCTGCTTCTTGGAAACAAAGTGTACAATTTGAAACATCAAATTCTTGAAATGTTATAATATTATATGTAATAAGAATAAACTGAACTGATTGGTATATGTATTTTTTCACATTATCTATTTTCTATTATTATTTGTGATTATTACTTCTTATATTTTTTTCCCCATGTTATATTTTTGTAGTTATGACTAAAACTTGATGTGACCTCTTGTTCTGAATTTGTTTTGTTAAAAATCAATAGAATAAGGAATGCTTTAAAAAGCGTTTATATTATTATTTATTAATATAATTGATGACACTAATACATAGTATTAGTATGATTATTTCCACTATAGAAGTTTTCAACTAACAATACATACGATAACATCTGTGGGTATGACTTGTTATTTTCAATGTTATGATTAACAACGGTATGTACTGTTGTTCATTTCTCTCAAACCCAACCTGTTGAGGCAGCTTCTTACACCCTGAGCCTAGTTCTGTGGTTCTTTTTTCTCCCCTCTTTCTCTGTAGGGACAGTTGAGTTTCTCTCTATAAAAGTCAGCTCTTCATCTCACGCTGTAAAGTGCATTAAATTGAATATTGGAAACTGATTTCAACAGAGTTGTGACTGACCTCTTCAATGGGCAGCTCCAGCAGCTGTGGCAGGCAGGGTGCCAACACCCCAATGAGGAATGGTGTCGGGGAGCAGCTGATGTCCAGCATGCTGGCGGGCAACACGGGCACGAACGTGTGCTGCCAGGTGAACGGGTAGAGCAGCGCCAGAGCAGCGTGGCCGCACCGAGACAAGACGCTGCAGTTAAACACAAAAACACCATTTAGTCCTCACAGTGCTCACATGACACAGAGAGATCTCAAACACAGATCCTTGGAAACACTCGTGTCTCGCCACTTGTAATTCTGTTCCACCACATTTTCACATTAGCCAACTGTACAAGCTTTCAGGAAATGGCACTAGAGCATCAAAGAATTCCCCTGAGAATGCAACTGGTGTATGCTGATACCATGTCTGCAGTACTTACTATATCATGGCTGTGAAACTCCTTTTATGGTCAGTACTTTACATGAAATACTGTGAAATACCTCCACCTCTTCCTGCTGAATGCTCAGCTCCCCCAGCTACACATTTTTTCTCTGCCAAACTCAGCACTTTTTCCCCAATGCACACTCATCTCCACTTCCTATTATCTCCTCCATACAAAGAGCAACCAGTCATTCATCATTATTGTTCTTCAGGGTAGTGCTTCAAACTTGCTGCTGTGACACTCCTCGGTACAAAAAAACATCTCTATTTTTAATAACTCATCTACATTTCCTCTCCCAAGCCTAGGAACATTTAATATCCAATCAACAGCAGGATAATTGCATTTCTAATAACCCCTTTTGAGTCAGCTTTAGATTAGTGTGCAGCAGAGACTGCTGGAGGCACAGCATTCAACAGCTCTGATCATAATTCTTCCCTTCGTCACCTGGACAATTAAGCCGTGGTTTCAATCCCTACCAAACAAACAGGTTACACTTGTACAGTATGGCTGATATTAATAATTATAATATTATTCATTACAAGAATCAAGCTTGCTTTACTTTTGATCCAAATACATGGTAACGATACAACAGAGATATTATACAACATTAGCTTTACCTCAGTGCCACAGTTGTTCTGTGCCAGTGTTAAGTATTTTCTGTATTAATTTTGGGCTAATTACTTTGGCTAAAATGTGTTTATTTTGACCCAAGTTCACACAACAAACTCTAAATTTATTGTTGATTATGTAGTCTATTTCACCACGGGAATGACATTCAAACTGCATACAGCCTGATTTTAGTTTTAGAAATTAACCTCAAAAGGAGAAAGTAACATTAACACAGCATCAGAACAAATCAAGAGTCTTGCCAGATTGGTGGGTCAAGTTTTTTTTTTTATTTAGTTAATTTTATTTGTGATTAGTTATCACTATAGTTTATTTGTCGTATCAGATTCCATACTGTCAAATATGAGTGAAACTGAAAGTCTGCATTGGCAAGTTAGGACCTGTTATGACTGAAAAATCACTGTAGGTGATATCTGACTGCACACATAAACCTGACATAACTTGTCACTGGGACTCACGCTGTGGCTAAAGCAAACAGAAACCTATACTTGCCCTGGGCCTGTATGATGTCATGACGCCACATCTTTTTTTTATTGTCTACTTTGGCATTTTCAAATAGCTTTGTCATCCTTATGAATCCTAATGGGTAAGCGGCCGCGCAGCGTTGTGTGCATCTCAATCACTCAGACAGTTACCTGAGTTTGTCAGCGATGAAGATGACTCTCCTCTCAAGCAGGAGGGAGGCGAAAACCTGCAGGAGCTTCCCGACGCTGAGACACTGCAGCAGACTGTCAAAGTCCACGTGCTCTAATCTGGAGTCCACAGGCCGGCACAGAGTGAGCTCCTGGCAAAGCAACAAACAGCAGATGGACTCAGACCATGTAGTGCAGATAAATGACAGGAGCATGCAGTCATTTACACTAGTGGACTGTGAACATCTGGACTTTTTAGATACATGTGGCTGGGGAGTAGAAACTTAAACATAAGTTAACAATTTAAGAGTTTAAGAGTTCAGCAGTTTTTATGTGAAGAGTCATTGCCTCACTTATTAAAGGTCAGTGATGACAAACTTGATAACTGTGTAATGTATATGTGTAACATACATACTGTATGTAGGTGCCCTGACGTGAACCCCTCAAAGCTGAAATAGCTATCCCTATTGTTTGCGGAGACAGCCTCCCATTCTGAGTCACTCTGAGTCTGCAGAAAGGAGTGGTTAGAAGGAACTAAACTACTAATTAACATTTCCTCTTTTGGTTTCAGGGTTACCTCATTCCCAGAGCCAGGGAGGAAGCTTTTGACGGTGACGGGGCGTCCGGGGGCTGGAAACGGAGCCTCCATCACACTGCGCATAAAAGGGTAAACGAGCGCTGGGGAAATCTCCCTGCGCCTCTCCACCTCCTCCAGAATCTGCATAGACAGACAGACAGATCAGCGCGTGTCCTGAGGGAACCAGTGTGGATTAAAGTCTGAACAATAGAGGACAGGCAGAGTGCAGCTGTGTACCTAACTGCAGTTTTACTTCCCAGCCATTTTTACACTTACTGTTTGTAAATTTCACTCATGGGTGGGACACTGCTACACACAATGCTGCACACAATGCATTTGACTTCTTTCTTTCTTTCTTTCTTTTTTTGAAAGACACACCCAAAAATTCTTCAGGACTTTTCTGCCAGTGTCGCCTCGTTCCATCCTTATACATACAAGGAGTTTCCAGGCAACAGTTTTAACACACTTCCAAGGCCATCGGTGGATTGAACTCTTCCTAATCTTTCTCTTTCAACTTCCTACAGAGGCGTCTATGAGTGGAAACACGAGAGCAGACGTCCTGTATGGTTACTTTACCTTCGCAAACAAGTTGAAACAGCCCAGCTTGCTGACAATACAGTGCACCTCAGGGAGCCTCTTCCCCTTTCCACTGGGCTTGAAGACACACAGATAGTTTCATATGTTATAAAGCAGGCAAGAACAAATATATAAGTTGTAAAACTATCGTAAAATGCATCACAAATAAACACATGGCGGGGTCACAGAGTTTAAGAGCACTTTCCCACTACAGCAAATGGGGAAGTGGTGTTGGACTTGCAATCAACACACAAAGTCTAGATATTATTTCCCCTTTATGATGTTAATGGTATTTTCATTGACAGCTTTGTGGACTGAAAGAGAAAAGGGTGTAAAGTCTAAAGTCAACCCATGTTTATGACAACAGCTGCGAGCTTATCTACCCAAAAGCACAAATACATAAAACCCTTCATGTTAGGTCTCAGCTCCATCTGCACTGAGGACAGGATAAGCAAAGCAAAGCAAGTGCCTAATGAGACAACAACAGTATGTTCCCAATAAAAAATAAACACAAACACATTAGAGGACAGATAGACCTCGTCATTTCAACCTAGAAAAGTTTGGTTTTCGAAAAAAGAAATCTACAGTAAGAGCAGCTCAGTGTGTGAGGGAAGAGAGAGGGGGAAACAATGAATTCTTGTTGCTCTCCGTCATTGATTCAGAAGTGGTACAGTCTGTGATTCACATGTACTGATCTCCTTAGAGATGTTGACTAAGCACGTGGCGGTCCGCCATGTCATCACAGACACACACGCAAACACACAAGTGCTTGAGTCAATGAGTCAGACGCAAATGTTAACTTTATCTGTACTCACCAGAATCTTACGGCAGTAACAAAACCAGCGGCTGCCGTCTTCTCCCGTCAGGACAAAGGAGAAGGTCTCGCTGTAGAACACAACATCAATACACAGGGGATGATGTAACATTTAAAAGATGAAATACACAACTTCAATCAGCTCATTTGTGCTGACCTTTCCCTGATGAAAAACATCTAACAAGGATATAAATACTGATTGAAAAATATCCTTAGGGAATAACTTTTAAATTTAAAAGATGCTGTTGATTAATGAGACAACTGTTTATTCTGTCGAGGTGGAGCCTGCTTAGAGCAAGCAAATGGACAGCTATGTATATTATCACAGATAATGTATTTGTTGTTTTAAAAGCAGTGAGGCAAAGTGAGCTTAGATCATAACCCACATTACAACAATGAACCATATCAAGTAGAAAAAAAACAGAGAATGCCCAATGTCCCTAAGCACTCAAAGATTTAATTAGACCAGATGAAACTTTAATGATCCCTGTGGGGAATTTGGGTTGTTGCAGTAGCGATTTATGGGTTACAGCTGGCAGCAGAGGATATAAATAGGAAAAGAGGAATTGGGGATATTAAACATAGCACAACTCATAATTACGGTGCCGACGCTTAGTCTAAATACTGTACATGAAAAAGGTTAATAACAAAGAAGACGTACGCATAGAGAAAATAAATTAAAGATGAAAAAATAAATAAATACGGTATCTTCTTATGATCACACCAGTTTTACAGCCCCATGCATCCAGCATGCTATTAAAATATGACTGCGGTGTATGGGCTGACCTTGGCATGTGTGCAGAGGGCTTCCAGTCCTGAGAGTCGGGGAAGCAGAACTTGGGAATGACCTTCAGCTGATCCTCGGCCTCTCTGGAGAGCCGGGAGGACTTCTCGAACTGAAACACAGCAGCATCCTTTAGATGACTTCCACAGGGACGTCAGGGTAACACACTGATCATTTAACTGCATTATCATATGATTCAGTCAGGAAAAAGAAATAAAGAATGACTCATCCAGGGTTTAATTCAATGATTTAATTGTTTGTTCTAACATATTGGTATCTGTGAAAAAACTATTTCTGCTATTTCTTTCATAAAATCTATTATCAACTTATGTAATCTTGGGAAATTCTCCTTTGAAGAGTTGTGTGTGATAAAAATCATCTTTCTTTCATTTTGCCAAACAAGATTAAGATGAGGATTGTCACGCACAACATCATTCAGTCAAAGCGCAGTAACCAAAGCAGGGCTGTGACCTTTGCTTAGACAGAGGAAGGGTGGGGTTATGTTACTGTAAAGGCTCTTTCTCACCATTTTGGGGAACTGTTGCGTTATTTCAGGGGAGTAGGTGTTTCCCGGGGAGCCTTTTCTCAGCGACACCACCACGAAGATCTGGAAAAGCTGCTGCTGCTGCAGCTGGATCAGGTCTCTCTCTAGGGTGCGGTAGCCTGGCCGACGTTTCAGTGTAGACTGGATATAAACGGATCTCCTAGAGCCTGCTGGACGCCACACAGTGAAATGATATGGTAATGCTTATCCTGGGACAAATCTAATCCAGCACAGAGGAGCAATATAAGGCTGTTTAAATATCAATATACAGCATGATTACATAGTATCTGAAGCAGTCAAGGCTAATCTCACAATGGAGGTATTATTCCACTTTTTTTTTCACAAACCTAATTGTTACCTCTTGCAGACAGAAAGTTGTGCACTTTATTTGCTCTATTTGACTTTTGTAATGAGGCAAAAACTGTTGGCAAACAATTGTTTAAACTTTCACGGTCTCCAGAGGATGAATCTAAACAACTCTGCTGATCCTGATTTTCATTTTGCACCATCATTAGGTCAAAGTTTTAGTTTGTGCAACACTTCGGTTTATGACTGCCTAATAACCTTCTCCTCAGCTGTATGTCGTGTTTAGAGCTCATTAGCAAGTGTTAGCAGTGGCAGTTGTGAGTATGTTAGCATGCTAACTTTAGTATTTAACCCAAAGTATGACGCCACAGGGCTGCTAGCTTGGCTGCAGGCTCTTATAGTCTTGTTTCAATTAATTGTTTAGTCCTTAAAATAGCAGAAAACAGACCCGCTCAGTTTCCCAGGTCGACTTCTTCAGTGGCTTGTTTTGTTTGATTAACGACCTAAAACCCAAATTAACAATTATATAAAACAAGAGCAGCAGATCCTGACATTTGAGAAGCTAAAACCAGCGATAGCGAAAGTTTTTATTTAATAAATGATTTAACTAGTCAATTTAATTTTTTCTCATCTGACTTATTGTCTCAGTGAATTATTCTCCCTGTTTTCCACTTGGATAAACAAATAGCTGGAAATATCTAGAACTGGAACAAGAAAACTTCCCTGGAGCTAAAAAATATTTCAGGGATGCTATGACCTTTACTTGTGTCGCTTTTTTTTGCCAGGCGAGCCATATGTTTATAGTGGGGAATGTTATTAACAAATGCTGACAGATATAGCCTGAGTTTATCCCTCCCCATTAGAAAACTTTTAACCTGAAAACCAGACGTCAGATGACGGGACCTCACAGACAGTTGAACTGTGTTGATACCTTTGGTGTTGTCCTCAGGGTCGCTCTCTGTCCCGCTGGTCTCCTCTGTTGATATGAGGTAGAGGAGGGGAGAGATTAGGGAGAAGCAGAGGAATGGAAAAGACTTAAGAAGCCGTAATCAGATGCAGACAGTTGGCCTTTGTTTCATAATCAGCGGCTTCACCCAGCGCAGCTGGTCCTCTGTGTGTGTGCACCATCAAAAGCTGGGTATTTCCACCAAGAGACTCAACTTAATCTAATTGAAGCGTTGATGTGAGTGACATTTGCGACAGTGTGTGTGTGTGACATCTGGGTGTGTGTATACCTCGCACTGCGACTCCCTGGTTCTTCACCCTCTTCCTCCCTCGCTTGTCGTCAAAGATGGTCTCAATCTTGTTGACGTACTGTGTTGTAAAACACACGCAGGTATTAGTCAGCCCTATAATTTCACAGCCATTATAGAATCATGATTACAGGGAATCATGATATAACAGCTTCTAAGTACATAATCATATTATAGATTTTCAGCATTTTTTTGCCCTTACATTCCTGCATTCTTCTGTTAACTTGTTGAAAGAACACACAGCTGAATATTTGATAGTAGACAGAGAGGAGGCACATACAGGAAGCTCAGACTTATCTTGAAGAGGACACACAGAGCTCTGCCGGTTTAAGAGGCAAACTGGTCTGACAGTGCATGGAAAGAAACTAAAATGCCTCTCCTAAGATAATAGTACTGCTGCTGAGCAGAAAAATACATAATGAGGTGTTATTATGTTTGAGTCCATTTCATTGTTATGATTCCCGTGTGAAAACGTGTGATCACAGAGAGTTTAAGGACAGCTAGATAACTTAATGTTGTCTTTTATTCTTGCTATACTACGGTATATCAGCAATATGTATTCTCAAGTTTTTATTTAAAAATTACAAACAGCTATGGGAAATAAACAGCGCAGGAAAGACATGTTGTTAAAATACCATCCAAAAATAAACCTGACCTGGTATTTGTCAAGCCTGAGGGCAGTTACAGTAAAACTGCCACATGGGTTTTGGAAGTTGTAATCCCTTTAAACTCTTGTCAGTGAGTCTAAGTGTTTATTACAGTACCTCATTGTTAAAGTTCCTCCCTGTCCGCCTGTTCTCCACTGCCATGGGTCGTATGTTTGGATTCATGTGTCCTGTCTGAATTCTAATGAAGCGTCGTACATCTAAACTCTATCTATTTCTGTCAGCGTCCTCTCCTTCCTGCTCAGCAAGTCCACGCCCCCATCTTTTATTTCTAACACGTGTAACTAATTGTTAGACAACAACAACAACAAAAACTTCTCACTCAATCACTGTATTCAGATACACTGGGTTTGTAAAACCTTATGTCATCGTCTACCTGAGGCATCCTCTGTGCTTTCTGAGTGCTTGCACGTCGGGGTGTAGCCGGCTTGGGAGTTTCTGCAAGGGTGGTGGATTTGGATGCTGCTGGTACTTGGAGGCCCTTCCTCTCCACTTTGCTGGCATAACCTTGCATCGTTTGAGGTTTAGGAGGCAGCTGGAAGATAAGAGCTGTGGAGTTATCTCCTGTTTTCTTAGATAATTATAATATCAAAAACACATCCTTCTTCCTCCCTCATAACAGGTTAGGCAGATATCATCTGATACATTCATACAGAACTAATAAAAACTGGTACTAATGTGCTGTGAGAGGAATATCTTCCATTACCTTCGGCCTTGCAATGGGTAGACACATGGGAGCTAGCTTGACATCCTCATAGGGGTTATCTCGAGTAACTTCACCTGAGTGAGCAATGGTAGAGAATCGAAATGAGCTTCCTGAAAGTTTTACATGGTTTACGCACTGATACGTTTTACCAGAAGCTAATGCTTGCTTTCCTGGTGTGTGAGCAATCGACTGGAGCATCTGCTGTGGAAAAAGAAGATCAATTTATTCCTGTTTATTTATTCCCCTGTGGTTTTGATGTGAAGCTTAAAAGATTTAAATATTTTAGGAGATGACTTTCAAACCTGGTTATTACAGAATCATCATTGGAGTTTGCTTAAAGGGATAATTCAACATTTTGGCAAATTGGCCCATTGTCATAAGTGTCGGTGCAAGCTATTTTTATAACAGCGGGGGATTTCTTGGTTTCCCTCATCAAACTCATCAAGTACACAATCAAACAACTCCAAAACGCTCTCATGGACAAGTTGTGACCTGCACATTCACCACGCTATGAGATAATAACAGAATGTTATGAGACAGTTTTCGAGGTAAATTCATGCAAAACTGCTAATGCCGTTTTTCAGCAAGCGGTCTCTGAATTTGCCTTGGAAACAACTCTGTCTCGTAATTATTTCATAGCATGGTGAAAGTGCAGGTCACAACTTATCCACTCGAGGGTTTTGGAGTTGTTCGATTGTGTATTTGATGAGTTTGATGAGGGAAACCAAGAAATCCCATTAGCCTCCGTAGTGTAGCTTTGAGCAGCTTGCGGCTCTGCTCCGCTGTTCTAACAAGAGCTTGCACCAACAATTAAAGGTAACAAACCTACTCACAAGACTATAGGGATTATGGCAATGGGCCAATTTGCCAAATTACTGAGCTACCCTTTTAACTTCAATATGGAACTTGCTCTAACCACTCAACCACCCCATAGCACACCTGTTTTGTGTAAAATGCTGATATCAGTGTAGCTACTGAGCAGCTTTTTAAAAAAGGCAAATATACATAATACACGTGCTTATAATAATTCTCTGTTTAGTGTCTTCTTCAGTGTGTATAACACTAGAAGCTCCACTCACAGACAATGTCCTCGTAAATATTGTCGTCAGAATAGGCATGGTAAAGGCCCGAGTTCCTCGCCTCATCTCCCAGGGTGCCTTGCGTCACTGTCAGACGAGCCGCATCCTCATACTCAAATGACTTCCTGCGGCAGAGAAAGAAGGGACGGCAGTGAGAAAACAGGGGCCTGGCTCCTTGTCCTTAATATAACAACTAGCATGCTATCATTTACTCTATTTCCTCGTGTCCCACAGCAAAATTCTTGTGTTGATACCAAACAGAGAGAATGTGATAAACTGTCACGAGAGGAAATGACTGAGCATGTGGTACTACAGAAGTTGTTCAAAAGGCAAACAATGAGAAAGAGTGTAACAGGATTTAGACCAAGATAGCATCTGGCAATATGTCAATATCATCATGTTCTCAGTGAAATTCGTGTCAACCTGCAACTTCCCCTCACTGGAAGCTTTGGGGAAGGGGAAGATGCAGCTATTGTCTAGTTATTGGGTATTTTATGAGGGAATGTTCTGATCTATGCGTTTGATTTGACTTTAGTTACTCCAGTGTGTAAACAGTCAGTGTGACTCAGTGCTGAGATAGAAACTGTTATGTGATTCTCATCGGCGTGATGCAACATCAAGCCCCAAGCAGCTATTTCATAATATACGAGAGTAAATGACAGCCGATGGCTCTGAAGCTGGTAAACAAGGAGCCCTGTCCAACTCCGCTAACAGTGTGCAGACATGACTGGGTGACAGATACACTATTGGTAATTTAAAAAGGTATAATGACTACATTGGAGCGGAACTAACAGTTCTTAAGGCGTGTTGTTACAGCATTGAAGAGCTCAGTTAACACAATAAAACATGAGGCTTTAGCTAAGAAACAGCCACTGTGGCCACAAGAGGCAATTACAGGATAATGGGCCATCACATTTCCACTTCATTTCCCAGGATTCTCTTGAACCAGTGGCTTTAAAGGCATCATCATTAGGCACAGTGTTGCCAGACCTGGCCTGTTTTCTGCCCTGTTGCATGACTAGTAACTTAACATATGACATATTAAGAAAAAAAAAGGCTTATAGCATCTTGTCATGCTTTATGTGTCTGAATAAAGAGAGGCTATATACTAAAATAAACAAATGTAATTTCAGTTCAGTAGAAAAAGGTTAACCTTCCCCCCATAGATCTTTCATCTCTTTATGTGATTGTTATGCAATGTTATCCAAAGGCTGCATCATTTTTGCTTTCAGGTTTAGAGATAACTGTGTAACTGCGTCAATAAAACTGTTTAATGTATCGGTGACATGCCGATTTTTGAAGTGAAAAGAATACAGCCCCCACAGTAAATACACAGTATAGCACTAGCCTTTCTTCAGTTGTTAATGCACCATTACTTCTTATTTCATGAACTTCAGGTAACCCTCCTGCAGTTGGTTTTGCAGTCATATGAGGCTTTTGCTTTACCTTTCAAATACAGCAGAAGCGCAGCCTTATCTAAGAGCTTTCTTGTTCTTGCAGATCTTGTCTCAACTTTCCACAGTTCCCCTTAGTTGCCATTTCTTAATGACATTTCAGACGGTGGAAACTGAAATCTTTTTATAGACTCTCCTGTTTTGTAGGCATCAATTTGCTTCATTTTCAGATCCTCCGCTGCACAGAGCAGCCGACAGTTGTTGAGTGTTTGAAGGTCAGAGAATTCATCAGCTCTGGAAATGTCATCAGCTGACAAGTCCTAATAACGATTGTTGACCTGCTGAGTTGATGAAGTCCTAAGAGTTTTACAAGTAGAACAGGGGCCAAACTTCAGGCAAATTTACCATTTACTTTTTTTTCATAAAACAAAAAGTGCAGGAATCAGTACCTCTTTTTACACTCCACTCCGAGTCGTTGAGTTGAGTTACACCTAGACAAAAGCTAATCTAAGACAACAACCCTGAGATAAAATCCAGTCTTTCACTGAAACATTGTGTTTGATTTCAATTTTTATTTGGGGGGATATAGTGTGAGGTTTTGTTGAACAGTATTATGTTATACTGACAGATATATGTACTTTGTCTACCCCGTTTAAATAAATGTGACTCTGGGCAGGCTAACGGTCTAGTATTACACAGTTGAAAAGCAATATACTTACAAACCAGTTTCAATGAAAAACTGATAGGATTTAATGTAGGACTGCTGGTATTAGACTGCATCAGCTTTAGATAGACAAAGCTGATGCATCACCAGCTGAGTGTACACACAGTCACACACACGTCAAAATAAGAAATTGAGCTGACAACGGATGGGCGGGATTGAGGCTCTGGTTGGACTAATTTGTGTCAGTCAAATGTGGCAACGTGATGATTTACCTCTGGGACTGAACCAGTAAAATTCATCTGTGACATGTTAGAACAACAGTAGCTCAACCAGAGAACTCATCACACACAGGCAATGATAATGTCACACAGAAATACACTCTGTATCTGAAACTGCACCAGAGGCTACAGCTGCAAACACTTATTTTATTGTACAACTTACAATATTTGAGTTGCAGTGCTCTATAACAAAGTGCATACCGAAATTGTTATTGTTAAATGAGCTGCTTTGAAAACAAAGCTGAATACATCGTGACACTATCATTATTTTAAATGAATTTTCCAGATGTTAAGTTGCACTTTGCAATTCTTGAAAACCAGAGATAAGACAAGTTACCTTAGTTCTCGTTGTATAAGATATTAAGAACAACTTTGCAGATTATTTTATCCTCTCAAAAATTCCTGGACAACATTCAGATGATGATTATACACGTCATCAGGGCATGACATTTACAGAGACCTAAATAATTAGAAATCACGTTACCTAATACTGTAGGTCCCGAGCTGTCTACACACATGGGCTACACTGTTATGTTTTGTTTGTTAAGCCTTGAGTGAATGTGTGTGTGTGCATGTCTGTGGATGATGACCCTGGACCCACGGCTGCGGAGGAACTAGGCCACATCCAGACAATAGAGAACAATGCTGCCAGATATCATGTGACATCACACCTGGAGCCCTGCCAGCAATTAGACAGCACCCTCCTCTATTACTGCCCTACAAACACCCTGCTGATATCCAGGGAAGATTCAGTTGTCCACAACACGGAAACACTGCAATGTGTATTTTTACTGGTCAGTTCTCCAATGTTCAAATGAACAAAACACAATAAAATCTGTATGTATGGGCTCCACTTCTGGCTCACTGACTCACCTGTTCTTTTTATGCCTTGAAAGACCCTCTGTCTTTGCCACCGGACACGGAGGAGGCGGGAAGCTCGGTGGGTGGGCCACCCTCCTGCTCCCAACGCTGCAGAGGTTGTTATGAGGAGACCTTCTGTCCCATCGCGCCGTGTGCCCCGAGTTGCTGCTGCTGCTGTTGGCTGCGCGATACTGGAATGTCCGCTGAGGTTTGGGAGGAGGCTGAGCCTCACCTGACGACTCCCTGCCTTTCTCCCACAGCAGCCTGTCTCCCTCCAGCTTACGCCAGAAACCGCGGGAAGTGTAGAAGTTCCCAGCGGGCATGTTGTCGTCTTGGTAGTCGATGGACAGAGGTAGAGGTTTGGAAACTACTTCAACATCTAAGATGCGTCCCGTGGTTCGGTCGCCGTTGGGCGTGAAGGTTTGTTGTTTACCTGTAGAGTTAGCGGCGTTGTTCTCCGCGTTAGGAGATAGAAATGTTTGTGCTGCAAGTGGTTTATTTCCTGGGGGTGTGGTAGGAGATTCAGTGAAGTATTTCTGCAGAGGTTCTGACCTCCTACCAACCGGGCTATGAGCTGGGGATTCCCGAAAATCTAAGCCCATGCTCTTAGTTTTTGAGAGGCCGGCTTTAGCAGGAGGCCCCGCTCTGGAGCTCTCGTTGAAACATCCATTGCTCAGGAGATCCTCAGACAGAGTCCGGGATACGACTGGAGGGTGTGCTCTCACCCTGGTATCCGGGCTGCTGCCGTGCTGACTGCGACCTTCCCACTGTGAGATCTTCTCCCTGATGTTGACGCCCTGCTCCTGTCGGCCCTGCCAGGCCACAGTAGGCCCTTTCTGCAGGCGATCCACTTCACCACCGCCGCCGCCGCCGCCAGCACCACCACCACCCCCTCGTCGGCCCTGCTCCAGCCTCAGAGCCAGCATGTTGAGAGGGGGCAAGTGTCAGCTCACCCTCAGTGCTCCATAAGTGAAAGCATCAGGGATTTCCTCTCAAAAGACAAACAGAAGAATCCACGTGTGCTGCTTTGAATTAATTACTCTTAATTACTCAGCACAGACAGGAGAGTCACAACATTTGTGGTCGGACGCGTCTGTTTGTGTCTTCCCGTGTCAGAAGAGTGTCGTTTTCCGCCTCGTCTCCTTTTGTAAACAACCTAAGAAGAAGTCAAGACACAAAAATTACCCATCAATCACTTTGCACTTAAAAACAAGTCCAGACACCACACAGCAGGGTCAAAGGGACACTGAGGTAACGCAGGATCACACAGTTGCTTCTGAAACATTGCACATCTTAAGCTGTCTTCAAGGTGTGGGGTAAGACCAGAGAGAAGGTCAGGAAGGATGGGCCCCTGTCAGGGTCACCTTCCAAAAATAAAACCAGACAGAAAAAGGAAAACACAGAAGCTGGAACATGGTTTAGCGCGACATTCTGCTGCTCTGTGTTTTGAGTCTCGAGCCGCCCCAACCCTCCTCTTCCTCCTCCTCCTCCTCCAGCCCCAGGGGAATTCTGCTTTCTCTGTAGCTGCTGTCCTAAACCACAGAGCTGGCCAAATACAAAATGCCAATGATACAGCAGAGCATTAAATCTAATTCAGTGTTCTTTCTCGCAGAGCTGTCGTTCAGACAACAGAGAGGAGAGCGCAGATTAAGTGATTTCAAAAAGAAAGCTTTTGGGAGGCGAGAGAAAACAAGGCACAGTGAAGCAGCCCGTCACAATTAGGTGAATGAGGGTCGACGCTGTGTGACCACACCTATCTGCACAGCTGAATGGAAGCTCCCCAGATGGTGGAGCTTCTCGGCAGAGACGAGGTAAAAACAGGACACGGACTCTCTGCACTCGTACGGTAGAAAGCTATAATCATGCGCCATCTAATTAACGCTATTTAACACAGACAGACTTGATGTGAAGTTGCTGTCGCAGTGGCATCTACCCCCGGACTCATACTCCCAGAGTAAACACATCAATGTAGTTACTGTGCGCTCTCGTACAGCAGCTCCTGGCTTGCTGGAACCAAACCATTTGGACACGTTGCACATTAGGACCGAGGCTGAGAAGAATCTGGAGAAGGGGAGACATGGTAAAATTCCACTGCACAGCTCATGATCATAATAACTCTATGAGCTGCATTCCTACAGAGCTGTATAAGGAGGGGCAGGAGGAGAGGAGAGGGTTAGGGTGGGGTGGGGGGCGGGGGGTCGTGGAATAAATTTAACTAGAGACAGTCGGTCAGTCAGTCTTGCAAGTGATGCCTTTGTTCGGTTTGACCTAAATCAAACGTATGCGCTGGAATGCTGCTCCATCATTGCCAGGCCATGCAATGACAATGCGAGTCCCAAACTGACCCACTTGCATTGCTTGTCTATGCGTGTGTCTATGTGTGTGTGTGTGTGTGTGCGGTATGTTGTACAGGAAGGCATGAGTTGTGTTTCCTGAGCGGCAGGAAGAAGGATCAGCAGACTGTCCATAATTATTGTGCAGAGACATTTGCACCCAGCTGCAACCACTGGTTTTGGGCTATGTTTAGATCAGCTACACTCAAACCCTGTGATGGTTATCAAAGATTGATTTAAAAATACACGAGTTACAGTGACATTTGCAAACATGTAGAAAGTTGCCAGTTTCACCCTTCTTCCTGTGGCACGCACTTCAAAATCAAACCGGGAGCTGTTGTGATATCAAGTGACAAAACCAGAGGGCGAGTCAAAATGAACTTCACTCCTGTTTGTAACTCTGTCAAGGTATGCTAGCTTTTTTTTTCAGTGAAACTCACTGACTCATCTGTGTAGAAAGCAGTCGGAGGAGCCGTAAAGCTCCAGTCTCCCATCATCACCTGGCAGCTAAATTAAACCTAATTGCACCTTCAAAACCACCACAAAACGCTCTCCTGGAGGAGCGCGGCATGACCCAACATGTTGTAGGTGAGGCCTTGCACGACTGTGGTTTACCATCTACAGAGACAGTTACAGCCACAATAGAAGAAAAATGTAGGTTTGCTAGATGCCAGCGTAAACGGACACACCAAGATTAAGTGTCTGATCCATCAACAGCCGCCAGAAGAAGAGCCCCTGTGCGTCCAGGTGATCTTTTTCAGATGTGCTGAATGAATGACATCCCACTTTAACAAGTTATCGTTCACTGTGCCTGAAAACTGCTCGAATTTCTCTCATAAAATCAGAGAAAAACAGCCAACGTGTCAAAAACAGTTAATCAATAGCGTCCCTGGTGCTGGGTTGACCTTTTTTTTGGATTGAGGGGACTAGTGGAATAAACATATCTTTATGCTGTCAGATGTAGGCTAGTAGCTGCATTACTGTAGTCTGTAGTTATTCATTAACTTGGCTGTTTTTCCTACACCTGCAGATCATTTCAATACAGCAGCAAATCTCTCAGCATTCAAGTGCAATGACCCTATGACAGTGACTTTAATTAGCTGCTTCATTCCTGATATTGGGGTTAAGGCTGCAATACTGTAAGTACAGGAGAAGAAGAGAGAAGAAAACGTGTCCCTGCTCTCTGTTGCATTAGGAAAACCCCATTACAAACCTCCCTTCTAATGTATTACATGGGAAGTGTCCTGTCTTGTAGCAAAGATTGCACAACTTATGAATGAAACTCGGCGACTCATCTGACTCATTAACAGCTACAATTCGGCTTTAACAAAAGAAAGAAATTGCTCCCAGTTTACACCTCTCGCTCTCAACTGTGAAACTTGTTTGACAGTGGACAGTTAGTTACATCTTTACATTTACATCTTTACATTTAAAAAGTTTATAGGCCTATTGATCAAAAATAACATACTGTGTGACTGGAAGTACGCCGAATGAAAGAAATAGCTACATTATATAGCAATAAACTTAAAAAACAACAACATTTAATGTCCCCATACTTGTAGGCTACATGAATTCACTTTTAATAAGCCATGTTTTCAATGGAGTTTAGCATTAAAGAAACCGCACTTACTGGACAAAGGTTAATTTAGCAACACATTTTACGGTAAGTAACTAGGTAACTTTGGATTACTTTACAGATTTACTTGATGATTACTTTACTATTATTCACCAAACTGGAGGAGGCAAGAGAGTCAGACAGTTGAGTGACAACGCTGAAAGTCAGTGTGTAACCGTCAACACCACACGGACAACTGCATGAGTTACATTTCTCGCGACTTACCAACTGTAGTTTAGTTTGACAGGACAAAAACTCCCTCTTCACATTTTCCTTTCGATAAAAATGAAAAACAAATCAAATGCAGCTCCAATCGCTCGCATCCTCCAACCGGCAGGTTAGCAGGCTGAAGAAGTTCAGGCTAACTTTAACTCCTCACTGCAGCACAGTATCATTGGCAACTCATCGCTATATAAACTTTGCTGGCCATAAAAACGTGTCGCCTGCTCTAAATAAGTACACACAACAACAAAGAAAGTGGCCATAACTAGGGAAAAGCAGAACACTCCTAGCCCTTCTTCTCAGCACAATCGGCGTCGAGCTAGCCAACACAGTAGCGAACTTCCGGTTGAAACCTCCAAAATAAAACCGGTCACCGCAGAAGAAAAAAACACACACACAAAAATGTAGGCCTACTATGTTGAAGCTGAGTGTTTCTCCACTCAAACATTTTGATACGATTTTTGTTTTTCACCTGTCAAACCATACTGCTTTCAAAGGCAAATATTTAACTGAATACAATGACAGCATTATAAAACTATATCACTAAACTGCATAGTCTATCTACTTTTATTTAGCATATATTTCTTGTAATTTGTTGCTTTTCTCTTAATCTAATTGTGTTTTGCTAATTTATGTTCCAAAAAGTGAAGTCCATACGGCAAATGAAGCCTTTCTGATTCTGTTCAGAAATTAAAGTGCTTTTTAAAAAAAGCCACAACTGACCACTGAAGTTGGACAGGTGACAGGGATAGTCTACCACAATTCCTATTTTTAAGTATGGTGGGTGGAATAAAATGTGTCCATTCTCATATGTTGCATAAAGATCAACAAAAAACTAACAAATAATGTGAAAATCTAGATTAATTGCTACATGACCATTTAAACAGATTAATTGCATTTTCTTTATTACATTTTAAGCATAAGTCTAACTTGGGCTCTACTTTTTAAGTAGATGTTTATCCTTTTTGGAATGCAATCAATCCATTTGTGCTGTAAAACTATCTCTCTCTTTCAGCACTTTATTTACATCAATTGACCGGACTTCCGGTTTAACTCACCGTGTTATAGTGTAACTTGACGCGACCGACTGTGAGAAAGTCTGGTTGAATCCTCCCGATTCAGGAGGGAAGACGTCATCATATCAACTCCTGCAGCTGTCATCGATAAACAAATACTGTTGTCTTTATAGTCACCGTGCTGTAAACGACGCCGGTGCGACTCCAATAAGTAGTTTACTTTTCATTCATGTAGGCCTACTGTGATGTGATATTTGAGTGCAGTGGCGTGTACAGGGGGAGGGGGGGCCGGGGGGCGATCATCCCCCCTTGTGGCCCAATTGTTGAAAAACGGGCTAAAGTGCCCTCATGGGAGCCAAAACGTGTGCTAAAGTGCCCTCTAGGAGCCAAAACGTGTGCTAAAGTGCCCTCATGGCAGCCAAAACATGTGTTAAAGTGCCCTCATGGCAGCCAAAACATGTGTGAAAGTGCCCTCATGGCAGCCAAAACGTGTGCTAAAGTGCCCTCATGGCAGCCAAAACGTGTGCTAAAGTGCCCTCATGGCAGCCAAAATGTGTGCTCAAGTGCCCTCTAGGAGCCAAAAGGCGTGCTCAAGTGCCCCCATGGCAGCCAAAACATGTGTTAAAGTGCCCTCATGGGAGCCACAACGTGTGCTCAAGTGCCCTCTAGGCACCAAAACGTGTGCTAAAGTGTACTCTAGGAGCCAAAACGTGTGCTCAAGTGCCCTCTAGGAGCCAAAACGTGTGCTAAAGTGTCCTCTAGGAGCAAACGCACCATGTCTCACTCTTGTCATTTTCTGAAACGTGGCAGCCCTGAAAGTGCCCATAGGAGCCACTTCCACAATAGGAACCAAATTATGCTAAAGTGCCCTCAGGGAAGCCAAAATGCGTGCTCTCTTCAGTGGTGAGGACGCGCTATGTGCCCATTTTTTTCCTTTTCGCCCCTGCCCATCAAAAAGTCTGTAGGCTACACGCCACCGTGTGAAATCACGTTGTATCGATGATGATCAAAGACAATAATAGCCTAATATTTTTTTAAACCCTGAAAACTACACGAGTCTAATTAATAAAGACTACATTGCAGCAGATGCAGTTTATCCGCTTGAAAATCCATTTGTTATATCACTTCTAATGTATAGCTAGGCTACTGTTTATAGGCCTATATGCTGTATAGCCTACTCCTTGAGCAATACTACTTGACACTAAATAAGGTCAAGAAGTATTGCTTCTTTTTCATGTATTGTTTTGCTCTTTAAGACAGACTTTAAAATACATTAGCCTTCTTCTTCATCCATGGAACAAGGTCCAGCTAAAATGCTGACGATGTCTTTTCCGAAGTCAGGATGTTCAATAAAATGAGCAGCATCTTTTTATAGGAAATGGCAGACATCATGAAGGCTCCATCAAAAGGTGATGGTACAAGTGATGCATTATGCAAGGACTCAGGCTTATTAAATTTGCATGATCAATGCACATTTATTTTCCCATCCTGCTGATACAGCTTGACACACAGTGAATCTTCTAGTAGTCAATGTCCATCTGAAAACTTCTCTAGTAGTTTACATTGTGGACTGTATAGGAAACAAGATGGTGGATAAGAGAGTGCACAGCAAGTCTCATGTCAGAGGTCATGAGGAACATCTGGATCCTGCAGTCTAATAAACATTGCTGTAAAGAGATGTATGAACAGGGCAAAAACCACACATGGAAAAGTAGTTTTGTGACATTTTATTTCTTGTCATACCCGATGTTTCTCCATGCACATACTGTAATGTTCAGGACAATTAGACAAGATGTGCAGATGGCGTGAGGTAAAAAAAAAATTCTTCTTCTTCTTCCAAAGGAAAGAGCAGCAGCGTCTGACAAGGCCAGTTTCTTCTTTAAGATTCACTTGTGCAAAACAAATTCAGAAAGGTTTCTACTGTACATCACAGTAAAGATGAGTTGTAATGGTTTTGTGTGTGTTTACTCGGCCTTCACGCCCTCCTTGATGAGGTTGAGCTCGTAGCACAGGGTCTCAAAGCGATACGCCATACGGATCTGAGCCACGTTGGTCTTGCGAATGTCATTGCCCTCAGGACCCTCCTTCAAGTAATCCTGACCCAGGCAGTGGAGCTTCTCCTGCAGGAGTAAAGATTTAGCTTGTTATAGTGAGACTGAACATGACATATTGTATTTATCAAACATGTTAAAAAACAAAACAAAAAACAATGCACCATCATTTAAGCGTCATTACCTCATGAGACATGGCACTCTGCAGAACACTGTTCCTGGAGATCTCACACATGTCGCAGGTGCTGAGCTTGAAGACTTGGGCTGCAATGGCGTACTCCTCCATCAGGGGCTCCTGTGGACATAAAGGCCAATTATTATTAGGCTATTACTGTAACACTATTTGAACAGTTAACTTTGTACACATCTAAAATCTGCATGCTCTATATATGACATAATGTTTATGTTGAAATTCAAAGCCTATTCTGTTGCATGTTATAGATGTGCATGATACAATGCCCATTGTTAACATGCGCTCTGACCTTGGTGTAGTGGAACTGCATGGGGTCGTCGGTGGACAGAGACACCACCAGGCCTTTCTTGTGGAACTCGAGCAGGGGGTTCTTGGCATACTCCAGGAACAGGCTGTTGTTGCTCAGAGGGGACATGGCGATGGGGAGCTGGGTCAGGAAGTACAGGTACTGCAGCACAGGGCTCTGAAGATGGAGAAGAGATCAATGGAGATGCTCAGTGACAAGTCAATTTATGTGAGTATTTGTCAAAAGATGGCATTTTGATTATAAAACAGGCATTATCGTAGGCAATAGGTAGAATTTACAAACTGTTAAATTCTGCATACTCATTACAATATAAGTTATGCAGTTCACTGGATATTGCTCTAATAAATGTTCTATCAATGGAAGATTGTTGCAATAATACAATAACTGGGCAATATCAGTGTAAGTTCTGAAATCAGATTCAGGATAATGTCCTCTCTTACTCTAGAAAATCTCAAAAATGTAGGTGACCCACATCTGACCCCAGAACAGTATGGAGGCCGAATAATGCCTTTTCCTTTTATTATTTTTATCATAAAACCTTTAAAACAGTATGTTTCTTGTATACCTTTTACCAGTGGAAACCAGTCATGAAACCAGTCATTATGGAGTCTTTGGTTTGTCCAAGACGAACTTGACTTAACTTAACTTAATTTAACTTAACTTATCAAACCTGGATTAGAAAGTGGGTCATATCTGGGTTTCAGACTTTGGGCCTGAAAAGGTATGCTCCCTTTGGGCACCTCTTCACAGCTGTGGTACTTATCAGAGAGCATGGAAATACTATATAACATGAAAGGATGGACTTTGGTTCTTCTTCAGATAAGAGGTTACACCATGCAAAATGTTCTATAATGACTTCAAAGATTCCAGTCACCAACAGTTTTACACAACATTATGAGAGGCTGTTGGGGCTGTGGGTGTAGGAATTACAGAATATACAAAGCATTAATATTCAAAATACTATTTAATGTAATTTATGTATCCCAGACTGTGTATATAAATTACATTAATCTGGTCATAATTGTGTTTTAAGACAATAGAAACTTAAGTTAGAGAAATGTTGACTGATATTTTTGATCAAGTGTAAGTGAGTTCACTCGGTGTGCATGTGTGTGACGCCTGACCTTCTTGAGGTTCAGGCCATGAGAGATGTTGTCAGCTGTCATGAAGCAGGCCAGCAGATGGGTGACAGCACCAGCCTCGCCGCAGTGAGGCCTGAACATGAAGGTGTTCATCCCCCTCTGTCTGGAGAGCAGAAGATTATAGTAAGTATCGTATTAGAGAAAGGAGACATGCTCTTGTTTTTGTTTATTTGTTTGAGGACAGTGCACATTAATGAACAGTGACACCATGGCGTTCTGTAAATGAGCCGGAATTGGCCTGGAGCTAATTTCCATCCGTAGTCCTCACATATACAGGGACTTAGTCAAATAGTAGCAGAAAACTCACCTGCGGAGCTGGTTGAGCACAGCGATGTTGGCATACATGTAGTAGATGTAGTAGGTGTAGGAGGGGTTCTTGGCGATGTCCCACTCCTCAGGTTTGGGGCTCTTAGTGGAGAACATGTGGCCGCTGTGCTTGGACTCGTCGTCCACACTGTCAAAACCTGTCACCTACACACCAGGAGGCAGATGATTTATTTCACAGTGTGACAGTTCAGCTAAAATGAGAATTTCTGCAAATTCAAATCTTCTGTGACTGTGTTTGACTCACATGCTTGAGGAAGAGGCTGAGCTCTGGGTTTGACTGTGGGTCAATGGTGGCCTGGAACACAGGAAGGAAAATGTTCTCCAGCATCTTGCCGAAGTGGGGCACAAAGTTCCTGCCTCTGAAGATATCGCTGAGAGAGAAGAAGGACAAAATAACAAGTGAAATCTGAAAACACTCAAGCCTTTTGAGGATTTTCTTTTTCTACACGAGAGCAGAAACTGAAAACTTACTAGATCCTGGGCACTTGAATCATCCATTTGAGGTTAGGGGAGAAGACTTTGTGCTTGACAAACCAGCCAGAGAGTTTGGTCCACTCATTAGGGTTGCACCCATAGATGGACAGACGAGGCTCAGCATACTGGTACTTAGCTTCCTCCAGGTCAGTGGCTACTTCCTAGTTTAGGTAAAGGTCAGATCAGACTCGAATGTGAAGTTACCAAACTGTCTTGATTGTATTCTCATACTGTATTTGTGTCTCTAAACAGGATGTCAGTAAAATAATGTATCCGATGATGTTACAATGGTGAAGCAAACCTTGATGATGGTGGCAAAGTACTCTCCGTTGATGTGGTTCTCTGTCTTCAGGTACAGGTCACGCAGCTCACTGGCTCCCACAGGGTTGTACTTGGCGTTGAATTTATCAAAACGCTGGAAGGTTTGTCTCCCCTACAGAGAAACAACAAGAGCAGAGATTTAGATTAAAGGGGCCAGAGTGGAAGCAATATGCCCTGAAAGCAAATATGTAAATAGTATGGCAAAAAAACATATAGGCCTAATCTTGGATTAAGTTTGAAACTTTATTAAATCTTGGTTTAAACTGAAATTCTGCTGCTCTCAACTATTCTAAAGTTAAGAGAGATTAAATTAAACCTCTCTTTAAACTCACAGTTTTTTACTTGAAATGAAGATTCAGTTCTGCTGCACCCAAATCGTTAACTCTATTTTAAACTGGCTCTGTTTAACTTCAAAACATCCATTTAAAAGGCTTAATTTTGACAAGGGCAGCATGCAGATTATTTAGGATAGTGTTCAGTAAATTAATACAGACTCATTTGAAATGGTTCAGCAGAGTTTGGCCTAATTTTAAACATGGATTAACTAATTTTAAATGTTATTTTTTTATCAAAATATAATAAAAGCTAATCTGAGATTAAATCAAACCTTGTTGTCAAATCTAGCCTATATTTAATCAATAGCATCCAGACTTTTGTGTGTCAACCAGGTTTTTTTTAAATATATACAGTATGTTATGCACTCTTTTGCCTCTGATCTACTTCCAGGACGTTACGTACAGCGTGCACATCAAGGGAGTCCACAGTGAGGTCATAGGGGTGCAGGTTGAGGGTCTTGAACAGCTCCCTCATGGTGACCTCCTTGCCTTTAAGGTTGTGGACAACACGGTCGGCGTCCACACGGTAAGACTTCTTGATAAAGCGCAGCAGGTGCTTCTGGTTCATGCAGGCGGCAGCGTGGATATGGGTGTCAACCTGGGAAATAGGAGAGGATGTTTATGTGATGCAGTTACTCTGTATGGACACAAGAGGGAGCAGGATACATACATAAGGTACATGGCAGCAATAGAATTCATCCAATCATTTATGTACATTCAGAATATCTTAAAAAATAAATATGATGTAACTTAAAATGTTGATATTCAGTGGACTCAAAGGAGGTTTTTCAAATATTTAGTCTTCTAAACACAATGTATATTTTATGTGACATATAAAACCACACAATATCTGAATCTGATTTCGACCTCAGCCTCTTAGATCTACTGTGCAGCGCCTTCATTAAAAGTCTGTGTGAAGAATTTAAGATCAATGGAGGAAGAGTGCAGAGTTGCTCTAAAAATCCTTTTGTTGAAGGAACTACAGCTGTAATGCATGTTTTCCAAAAGAAAAGTGGACTTGGGCTAAAGATTGATTTAGAACTATCTTGTTTGTTTTAAGCAAATGTAGACACAATGGCTGTAATAAATGATCTTCCTGCTTTGGTTCATACCTTCCTACAGTTGTAAAAGTCCCTGTGTGGGTTCAGCTTCAGCTCCTTCATCTCCTCCATCTCATTCAGCATCTCATGCACGTTGAACTTGGATGTGAGGAACTTGAGACGACGGTGAGTGTAGGTCTTGCTGCAAAAGATACAGAGCACTGAGCTACTGTGTCATTGTCGTATAAGCTACTGGACTAATTTTAATTTCCCTCCTTGGGATGAATAAAGTATTCTCTACTCTACTCTACTCTACTCTACTCTACAAGCTGCATTGTAAGGCACCTTGTTAATCATATATCAAGGGTTTTTATACGTAAAACATGTCACTGCTACTTCAGGAAGTTATGAGGGAAAAAGTGACTCGTTATGAGTTATGTATGTCTCAGTGGCCTTCAGGACCTCACACTGATCAGTTGACCACGGGGTCACCTAAAAGAAGGCTGACAGGTCACCAGGGGAAAGTGATAAATGCCTGACATAATTTTGCAGAAAGTGGATGAGGGTGGAATGACTGGGTCATTTTGAAAGTGAGATACTTAAAATCTTGAGTAACTCACGTTGGGCCCTGAGCAATGAGAGCGATAAGGAAGTTCATGTCGTCAATGAAGGTGTTGTAGTCGGGGCAGGGCAGGTCTTTGGGCTGATGTTTGTCAGCAGCTGCTGCATCGTTGTACACGTAGATGAGACCATCCTTCATACGAGCCACATAGCCCAGATTCTTTGGCAGGTCCTTGGTGTCAAAGGGGTCCTCTCCATTCTTTGGAGGAGATGTGAAGACTGACGATGTATGGGAGAAAGAAATATAACGTAAATAATTAACAAAGGCTAACTGTGCTCATTAATGTGAAGCCCAAGTCGTATCTCCTCACCTGGCTGCAGCTGATCTTCAGCCTTGAAGCTTTCACCCTCAATATCACGCAGGTACTGGGAGGTCGTGCGTGGGTAGCGCTGGTAGGCCAGTCTCATGTACTTCTCCCTGATGGTTAGGGCGCGGTACAGACCTTTACAGGACAGCTCGAAGTCATCCAGGGTCACCTGAAATAGACATAAATGTTGCAAGCATTAAAATATTTCTTAAATGTAAAACTTAAATCAATACAATCTCAGCTAAAAGATCCCCAAAAGACATCTAACTAGATGTATATTCAGATAGGAAGATTAATTAATAAATGCTAGCTAGCCAGATAGCATCTCTGTTTAAGTGTAAGACCCACAACAATGAAACCTAAACCCCTGACTTGAGACCAGCTCCATTCATGGGGGTGACATGGCCACTGACCCACAAACGCATCAGTTAAAGTCATTCATTACTTCAACCACTCATTCTTAGTTCAGTAAATACAAATAAACAGACACCATGATAAATTTCAGAGGGTAGTACCCCAGAGGCATAGTCTCCAATGATGGCCACTCTCTGGAAGTCGGGCACTTCCAGGTAAGTGGGCGTCTCCACCTTCATGGTCACCACAGGGGTACTAGCAGTAGCAGCGGGCACAGCCATGGCACGGCTGCGCTGGAGCCTCTTGCTGTGGAGAAGGAGAGGTGAGGGTCAGTGGTCAGCTTCATCCATCATCAAAGTATCTGAAAAGTTTGTCTTCCCCTCGTCGCCTCACCGTTTCTCATGATCATCATCGGCGTGCAGATGGTGGGCCAACTCATGATGAAGGATGGGGCAGTCATCAGCCACATCAAACATGGAGATCTCATCACGGATACCCTCATCTTTGGTCTCAGACGCAAAGACTTCCTCCGCGAAGGCCCTCATCTTGTCATCAGTCTCTGTCAGTCAGACAGACACAACAGAAGCACGTTCTCTTGAGTGATAGAAATACCTTCTGCTCTCATGGCATCATGCAGCTCCAAACTGAACATGTAGCACATCACAAACAGAACTTGAGCTGCTCCTCTACATTGTATGGTCACTGATACAATGGAGTGAACTGTGGACATTATGTTCTACATCTATGACATACAAAGCGTATACCTTACCTACAGTGATGTGTATAGACTCCATCACATGTGCTGTACACATGACCAAAGACTGACGCAGCCACTACAAGTCTGCAACTCTGACCTCCAGTCTGGGCTGCAAACACAAAGTCCCATGCATATAGAAGAACTACAGTGATGAAGCACCGAGACACACAGTCAACTCGACTCATACGAAACAACATAGATATAGATAGGTGAAGCCTTTCTAAATGTCTGTACAGTACAACTCCAGACCCAGTTTTCTCATCACTTTCCATTGTTCATTTTTCATTTAGCCTAATGATTATTTGCACCCCAATTCAATGTGTGAGGGGCTCTATATGAAGTAGTTTGATTAGAATTCATCAATATGCTGGAAAAACGTGACAGGAAAAGTGGGTCACAGTCCAAAATGACTGGAGTTTTATGACCAACAGGACTCATACAATAGGCTACAATACAAGGACAATACACGTACGTGACATCACTTGATGCCTGCAGACAGATAACTGCTCAACCTTTAGTTCAACCTCTATGTGTTACATGCACTCAAGAGCGAAGGCTTTCTACTCTATGACATGTTCCAATGTGGGACATATCAGACGACTTAAGTGATGTTGCTTCCTGTTTCTCCATACTTACTCTGATGACCTGATTAGACCCGGCAAAGAGAGAGCAGCATCACCCAGAATCAAACCCAAAGAAAAAGAGTGTTAGAAAAGCATGGGTTAATACATTTTATATTGAACTGCAGTAGGGATTCATGAGGAATAAATGTACTGTAGGCTAATATATAAAAAAGAGAGCTTGGATCAGAAATACATGCAACAGTAGGCTAGAGGATACTGTCAGCAATGAAATGGCACACTGGGAAGGAAGGAGGTGGGAACATGAATGTGGATGAGTGTAAATGTACTATATGGGATTAAGGTGACATTCAGTGGGAGGGTGGATAATAGAGAGGACACATGTTAAAGCAGAAGTAAGCGATCCGGCCGTTTTGGCTAACTTCCTGTCAGCGGATGGAGTTAGCAGTCCCCGCCCTCGTCCCTACGTCACCACATGCAGGTGTATCGTCCTCATGATGCACAGAGAGGACCGCCCCTTTATGCCGTTCACTCTCCTCATTGGACAAGGAAAGTTTAGATTTATATTAACACAAACGTTCAGCTTACTTCTGCTTTAAATTGAATTCAATAATGTTGGACAGAGCAGCTGGACATCTTCATGGCACACACACAGATGATCATCAGACCTCACATTTAATATCTCAGCGCATGTCATGAGGCATTAAATGTCCCCTCTGGTGTTCAGGGTTAGGCCGTCTGTGCCCATCCTTCAGGTCAGTCAAACAGGTCTTACTGTAAGTCAGTGTATCGATCAGGTGCTGATTTGTTTACTGATAAGCATTCCAATATTGGAGGAGTCAGTGACCTGGAAAAAGTCATTTATTAATGTACATGTTCAGTTTCAGTTCAGTTTCAGTTCAGTGATGCTATCTGTGAAGCATCTACACAAAAAACACAAAACTGAAAACTGATCCCAAAGTTGAACAGATTAATAAATGTTGTCTGTTTCCACTAGCTAGATTTGATCACTTTCTGAATTATATGTAACAGATATTCATTCATCAAGATCAGGTTTCCTGGGGTGCATTCAAGTGCATTTGGAAAATGAATATTTGGTGATGTGATCTCACATCCATACAGTAAAACATGCATTTGTCTAATGCTTCACATTGTCTCTCATACCCATAAAATAAATATCTCCCTGCTCCATACTTACTTCCTCCCTCTGTTGAGTTAGCAAAAAGTCCCAGTCAGTGTGGGAGTGTCCAGGTTAGAGAGAGACAAAACAGGTGGTTACGTCTCAGTGAGGCAACAACATCCAAACAACGGAGCTCTGCTCATAATTGCGATAACTCCTTGAAAAGTCCCACTGAAAATCATCAATATTACAGTTTCCATATTGGGCAAAATCCGCCCTCAGTAAGAAAGGTAGAGATCTGATTTAACTATTGATCATTTTGCCCGAAATGAGGCCACAGCCTCTCCACTATAAAGCAATAGAGAAAGAAGGCAAACGAAACAAACAAACAAACAAAAAAACGTTGCAGCAAGTCAACAGTTTGTGAAGATCGTCGCCATACGAGCAATGTCACAACTCTTGTTGTCTGCATTCCTTTTAGTTTCACTATTTTTTTGTTCATACGCTCTGAAACGTTGGCCTCTGCTGTTTGAATCAGATGTTGGAAATGAATTAAAAATGTCTTTTTTTATGCCATCAAACAATATTTACTTTTAAAAAATGTGGAACAGATGTCAAAACAAGTATATGAACATCATTCCCAAGTTGCATGACTTATGAAGTGTATGTTGAACAAAAATTCAGTAAAAAAAAAAGAAAGAAAGAAAGAAAGAAAATCAAAATCCACAGTGAGTTCCGTTAATGTGTCCAGGACAATGTTTCTATGAACTGTTGTGTTTTCAAAGTTAAATCTCGTTAATGCCATTACAACTTTTTCATCTTTAGAGATAAATATAGCAGTACACCTTTAAAATAAGAGTGATGTGAATTTGATCAGTTTGATCATTACACAGTTGTTGTCAGCTTTCCACACCTGCTACCACCTATCCTAAAATGTGCCTGGTGGTAAATCTCTGCGGTCACAACAAGTGTCAACAGTCTCAGACACAGTCTCACCAGTACCTGCCAGCAGAATCATTACAACCCTATCGGTGGGGAAATCAAGCTCAGCAGCTGCTCGGACCCCCCATTGCTATTTTTTTACCCTTTGAAAAAGTTGCCAGTTGCCAAATGCCTGGTGGAGGTAAGCCTATAATTGGCAGCCATTATAAAACAGCATAGTAGTGATGATAGAGCTCTTGATAGTGAGGGACATAGTACAAGAGGAATCACAATGCAAACTGCATGTCACACGGGACCTGCAAGAATCTGATGACATATCACCTTTATCTGATGTGCCCTCTTGACATTATCACTAACCTTATACACCACATGCCTTGAACCCTTTAAAGTGGGTACTCACACATTTGTATCAATGGAATTAAATTATATATAAAAAATCTGCAATTTCAGCACAAATCACAAGGGAAATGTTAGGATCCAATGTATTTTTATTGTGAAATGTGTCCAAATCTGGGAGGAAACTTCTTGTGATGTCTATACATTAGTTGGTATGTACTTCATAGTGAAAGTACAATGCATTTTAACCCCAATGAACCTTTCTCTAAAGCTGTCAGTGCTGCCCATTAAAGAGACAAAGTGGCACTGGCAAACAGATGATGGAAGGAATTTACTTTACAGGAATTTACTACCTGAACATGTGCTAATATTCTGCATAAGGAAGCTGTGTGACCCCTACACATTAGATAAGCTACATTCAAAGTACTTTGTTAGACATTTTGGGAGCTCTCACACCCTACACATTCCACAGATCTCCAACAAACAGAAATGAGGGTGGTATTTTGACAGAAAAGGTCAAGTTTACTGAGAGTGCACGTTTTAAGCCCAAGAGTCAGTCTGCCCATACTCACCTGGCACTATGACTTTAGGCATGATGACGCTCTTCCCAAGAAACGCTCCCTGAAGACTGGTAAAGGGTGGTCAGCCACTGGACCACTGTAAGAGGGAAGTGAGGAGCCCTGCGCTCAGACTCTGCAATATTAAGCTCCTTCTCCCTCACGTGTAACCAGAACCTGCTGTGCCCACACTTGACACGCCTCGATGTAACGGGGAACTCATATGTGTGTGTGTCCAACTCTATTTTAAGTTGTCTATGCAACCAGGGCTCAGTGACAGGCACAGTGTGTAGACAAAGAGACGAGTATGTGTGTGTGAGTGAACACGTATTATATAACACCCTGATAGCTGCAGAAGTTGCTCTACAAATGGGCTTGCTCTACAAATGGGCTGGCTGCTTTATTTAAGATGGAGTTTGGGAGGCAGAGCTGGGGGAACGACATGCAGCACAGTTAATTCAAAGCCAAACTTCAATACATAAATTCTATACAAAGTCAATGTAATAAATGGTTGAAAATGTTGCTGTTGGATGAAATTGTCAATAAAATAAATATTTCAATCAAGAAACAAACATCACAAGGTGTATGAATACATTAATATTTATTAGGACATCATAAAAATAACAAACATATGTTAATGGCAATGATGAACAGTTTGCATATTCCCCTGGTCGACACTGAAAGAGAGCGTGTAGCACCAAGATTGTAAGTCACATGTTGTGAACTTGTGAATTTTCTTTTATTTGTTTGTGTTGTTTATTAGCTCTAACTGGCAGTGGCCATTAGCCCTTGTGTTAATGCTAACCGCCTATCTGTCTGTAGTCAAGGATTTTCAGATTTATTCAGCCCCACCCCCTGTCCCAACAGGTTGATATTTGATTGGTTCCTTACTCCTTAGATCTGCAACGTACAATATGAAAGCCTGGCTGTGAGAATCTGTGTTTCTGCATTATGCAGAGACTGCAGTTGGGAAACCTCAGTCATGGTGTTGATAAATATTTTGTTCATGATTATGTTGCTAAATAAAAAACTTTATATGGATTTTGACAACATTAAAAACTTGATTTTTTCGTCTTTTTTTATTGTAAATGTCCAGTATCGCCTTAGTTGTGGTATCTCACCACCACACAAAGATTTTTAGATTTTTAGAGGGAAAAATCCGTGTTTACCTCGCCCAACCTTATGTCACACATTTCTCTGTTCGCCCTAAGACCTGGTACAACTTTAGGACACTTAACAAGCCGTCTATTTTTAGGGAATGTGATCCCAAATGTCAGCGTTCCTCTTCGGGGGCAACTTAAAGAGATCAGGTTAGGAACGGGCAGTCAGCCCTCATCAGTGAAAATAATGAAGCAAGTTTTGTAAACGTTGTGTTTGAGGATGTTTCAGACTTATAGCTTCCAAAGCATTTAACTTTCCTGCCAAGACCTCAGTCCTTCCTGGGAATTATAATTTCACACTTAAGTTTTGTAATTGAGCCACCAAACTAATTTGATTGGGCACTGATAGGTTCAGGGCTGAAGTTCAAATTCATTAAAATTCTTTGCATGTTAATTCTTAATGCTATATTTTAGATATAGCATTAAAAATATCTTTTTGTACTGCCATGTGGCCGTGACCTCTGAGAAAAACCCTCACACAGGCCAACAGTCCCGTTTTCCTGCTCTCTGACTGTTCCTCACTGTGAACCTGAGAAATCATCAGAAACTGGACGTGTGGTTGACATGAGCGGGGAGTCCAAGTTTCCCCTGGCTCCTATTACCCTGATCGTCACTGCTCAAACTGTCAGACACTACCAAATGACAACAGGTGCTCCCTGTGTCCTGCCTCTGGTCTAAGGAGTTGTGTTTGGCTAGAGTTTGGCCACATGGACATTTACTGTGGTTCCTAGTTTTCCAGGCAATCTCAGACAACATAATAATCCAGAAACAACAAAACATGATGAAAATAAATTTCTTTCAACTAAAATCAAAGGATGAAGCTATATAAAGTTTGCAATGAATCCTCTTTTTTATGACATCCAGCATGTGTTGAAACAGTTTTTAAGAGCTGGTGATTTTTATTATCAATTTAGCTCTAAACACTCATCTTTAGGACTTTAATTAGTGTAAATGCATCCATGCAAAGACGACACAAAGTACAGTGGCAAGTATGTGAACCTTTTGTAATTAGATTTCTGGATTAACTGGTAAAAATGTGATCCAACATCTAGACAAACAAAATGTGCTTAACCTAATACCACACAAAGTAGATGTTGTAGATTTACTTCAATGTGTAGGGTCCTTGTCCTGCTGCATCAGCCAACTTCTTCTGAGATTCAGTAGAAGATGTTTTTTTTCTAGAAAGCAATTAATGCAGAAAACTAGGAAATTCCAAATGTTTCATGAACTTTTTCTTGCTACTATAGATGACAAACAAGTGTTTATACGTTGTGCAAGTGGTCTTAAAATAGACCAAAGATAAATAGTAAGGTGTTATTGAACTGTAGTGACAGGTGTTACTATTATTTTGAAGGAAGGTTTAATGACTGATATAACTGTATGATGCAATATATCATCACAAGATGTTGTGAGTGTAAAAATAATAAACATTTGGAGTTGGTGCTAGGACAGTGTTCTTTTTTGTATTGCTTATTTCTGGTGTCATGTTCACTTGTGGTTACATGCTCTTCAAGCTGACCATATGGCCGCAGGGCATATGGTCATATGGTCAGTGACAGGAGAATCAAAATAACAAAAATGTTCTGTGTTGATTCTAACATCAAGACACTTATGCAAACACTAAGTTAAAAACAAACAAACAATCCTAACACACTTTTAAAAAAAAAGGTACATTTCACAACTGAAATCTTGCAAAAACAAACAGCCAGGACTTTAATAGAGGTTGAAGATGTTCCACAGCACAAACTCAGTCACTAAGGAATGAGGTTAGTGGTGTTTGCTTCACAGTGGCAGCTTTGGTTGCAGTTTACAAGTCCAACATGTTTACATGTCTGTTATCAGGCTTCCTGTAGGAACGATACGGAGGAACTCCCAGATCTAAAGACAGCACTGATGTACAATCCTCTGCACACACACACACACATGCATGCACAGCACGCACAGCACGCACACACATTCTTGTTCAAAATGTTGCTCCAAGTTACAGAAGGAACTGAGCGATTGAGTGTTTTCTTAAGCTGTGCTGCACGTTAAAAAGCAGGAGCAGCACATTTCATGTTTTAAAATCTCATGGTGTGGCAGCCTATAAAAATAGAACCTGCTGATTGGTATAAATGGAGGACGAGGTCATGCCAGTGTGTGACTCTGGGATCAGCAGATACAAATATGTTTAATGTGACTCTTTGAAATGAGATTGTGAAATGTATTCTCTTGAATGAAGCAATAAAGCACACGTTAAGAACCTACTGCTCCGCTGCACTGAAAACTATGCTGACTCTGGATCTACCCGAGGGGGTGAGACTGAATCAATAACTTCTTATTTTATCTTTCTCATGGAAGAAACAGATGACCTGCACAACTGTTTTTTTTAAAACTTTACCTTGGAAAAGATTAAATACATCACAAAGAATTAGACTCAACAATTCTGGGATATCTGAATGGTATTTGTCTGTTACCCCTCCCTTCTCATTTATATTTGCTGTTCTTGAGTCTTGTATGTACAATTTATAATTCAATAAAGAAATGGTTTGGAAAGACAAAAAATCTTATGGACTTCACTTTATGTGATATCATGTTTCCCTTTTATTGTATTTGCCACCATGCGTGTATGTTGGTGTGTATTTGTTTGCTGATCCATCTAATTGTCCTTACTTATATGAATATTGTTTGTCCTCCCTCTCTGTCCTGACTTTCATTTTGTTTATCAAAGCATTTTGTGGACCACGTTTTTAGAAGCAGCTGTATAAAAATAATGTTTTTTGTTATTATTACAGAGAAAAAAAAGAAGAGAGGTTCTGATCAGTCACACATTACAAAGATACACTCCAGGCACAATCAGGTGTGGAGGCTTTACAGCTACATGTTTAAGATAAATACCGGTAGACACAGACTGCAACATTTAAAAAAAGAAAAGAAACAAAAAGAAAAAAAAACAGTGGTCAAGTTCAGCTGAATTAAACAAAAAAAATCCTGTCATTTTAGAAAACAACATGTGTGGTGCAGAAACACAGAGGTGTTGCCAGAGACAGAAAAAAGTGACAAAGATAAATGATTCAGAAAATGTGTCACTTGTTCGTCACTTGTTGTTTCCTGAATTTGTCACCTTTGTGTCTTTTCTTTTGTGTTTTCAGTTCAAGAGAGACAGGAAATGAATGACAGAACATCAAGACTACAGCCTCAATAATGTTTTCTTAATGGCAGAAATAGCCCTAATAATGTGGCAAATAGTAATATTTCCTAAAATTGTTCCACGCTAATAAAATACACAAACACAAATGACTCCTACTACCACCTACTACCCCACCGATGGCTCTGTTCTGTAAACACTTAAGAAACTGAATTGAATTCATTTACTCACCTCTACTTTCCACACTGTGATAACTCACTTGTCACATATTTAATATTACTGAAATGCCAGAGTTGGCTCCTTGTTGTTGTTGTTGTAGTTGTTGTAGTACAATTTAATTGATATCTAAACAAGACATTTTACTGTGTGTTTGCTCAGGCAGAGTGGAAACTATGCAAGATGGGTGGGATCATAAATTGTAGATGCCTTTGGGAATTTTTAATTGGTCTGAACTGCTCCGCTGTTCCTCCCAGCCCGAGCAGTCACCCCGCAAGCAGACGGGTCCCAGCATCGGCCCCTCAGACAGGACAGAGAGGTAGGTCAGTGACATCTTTGATTGAATATTCTTTGACAGAAACTGATCTTTTTGTGGTAATTAGTGCTTGTGCTACTGTCTGTGACAGTGAGTGAAACTGCCCTCAAGCTTGAGCAGCAAACCACAGGCAGACAGATTACAGCGGGCGATAAGGAGGGTCATTTAGTCGTCTCTGCCACTTCCCCTACAAGAGCTGCTGCACACGCAACAGGGCTTCAATGTCTTCTTGAAAGAAATCCCAGACTGTGTGCGATGGAAGTGAAGGTGTTGGTGGACGGGATCCAACGTGTGGTCTGCGGAGTCACAGAGGAGACGACATGCCAAGAAGTGGTCATTGCGCTGGCTCAAGCTCTAGGTACGTACAGCATGTTTGTGGTTAACACTGATGTCCTGACGTGGTGCCAATACCCACACTTTGTTTCTCTCTCTTCAGGTCAGCCTGGACGATACACCTTACGGGAGAAATTCAAAGATTTCGAGCGATGCATGACGCCCAACGAACGCCTTCTGGAGACCCTGGAGAAGTATGGCGAGCAGGCCAGGGAGGTCCAGCTCACACTGCTCCACAACGGGGCCTCCGTCTGGGATGAAATGAGCAAAGCAAAAGTAGGCAGGTACCAGCCTTGTCCGCCACTGAGAAGAAAAGATGCGGGGGCTCGAATGCGGAGGAGCAGCGGTTCGTTGAGTTTGCATCGCCAAAGCTTGCCCCCATTGTCTGGTTCAAGGCCTGAGGCTGAGCAACAAAAGGAGGAGCTGAAGAGACCCAAGAGGAAGTCTCTGACGCTCATGGAGGAGGCCTGGGAATGGCTGGAGAGCCTGGGGAAAGGCAAGGTCTACAGTACTACGGCCTGTGATAAGGAAAGCAGCAAAAAGACTGATAAAAAGAACCGTAGCTCTCTGAATGTCTCTCTCACTGTTGATAAAGACAACTCCGGTCGAAGCAGCAGAGGCAAAGTCAGAGGGGAGAAAAGTTTGAAGTCAGACTTGGATCAGCAAACGTCCTGCTGCATGGGGAGTCAGACCAGGGGCAAAGAGAGCAAACACCACAGGAGAAGTCAAGAGGTCAAACCTGAAGACCTGTCCAGCTCAAGCTTTGCGACGGTTGAAGATGAGAAAAACAGTCTGAGAGAGACCATAATCTGTCAACTCAGCTGTCTGCAGGATTTACAGGACCAGATTGCACGCATAGACAAACAGATTTCTGAGCTGGAGGAGAAGCAGAAGTCCAAACAAACCAAGCAGGAGGCTCAGCATAGAGAAGCTGAGGAGGAGATGGAGCAGATCAGGTTTTGGGAAAACGAGCTAAAGGCAGAGGAAGGGTATGAGAAAGATCTGCAGTGTCAGTTCCTCGAGATGAAGGGGAAAGCTGTGGATTGTAAGGCCCAACTAGAGGAGTACAAGAACAAAATACAAGGGCTTGATTTCTTTCCCTGTCAAAGCGTCGCTGAAGAGGATTCTGAGGTGATTTCAAAAGTGGGCGCAAATGCTGCGGCGGAGGATCCAACTAAGTACGGGAGTCGGCGGCGATCTGATTCAGATGGGGATGGAAATGTTAACAGGAAGTTCCTGCCCAGAAAAGACTTCAGCTCCCCTCATGCTCTAGTTTCTCCGAGCCAGATGAAAGAGCGGCGGCCCACGGGGCCCACAGAGCTCAGGGAGTGGTGGACACGCTGGTCTGAAGCACAAAGCTCTCAGTTACACACTAAGAAGAAGGTGATTCATCGCTCCGAGCTGACCATATACCTGGGCAGCACTAAGGTGTAGAGATGAACTACTGCAAAGTCAAGTAAATTCAGTGATAATGCTAGTTCCTGTGGCTGGTAGCCTCAGTGCTGTGGTGTATTCACTGCCACATGATCCCTGGCCTCCCCGCCGGGCTTGTTCAATGAGCCCCCTAGTGACGAAATAGGCTGCATGTTAGAGGTAAGACCAAGGGGATCGGCTGAAGTCAAAAGCACAGTTTAGGGAAACAAATTCAGAAATTCAAATATTACAAGTAATATCTAAATCAGGGACAAATCCCTTGTACCACCAGTCATTACTAAAGTGGAGGTTGGACTGGCTTTATTGTAACTGCCAGAATTATTCTGCTCCACTGGAAGAGTTGACATAGTCCAGAGTTTAATTGAACATCTTAGTCTCACAGTCTGACGGTGACTCTTAAGAAAATCTAATTATCAGGGTTGGTTATACCTCAGACAGAAAAAACATGGCAGATTTCCATGGCTTATATTAAGGGTGTTACATCTTGGAGAGGGTACAGGACACTAGTTGACAGAATATGTATGTGTTTGTGTATTGGTCTGTGCATATACTGTATATTGTAACTGTGGTGCTGGGTGGTGGAGGGTCACTTACAGCTGCCTTTCTTTTTTCCCCCACTTCTACAAATGATGAGTATCAGCATTTAACTTTGGTACAAAAGGATTCTGTACCAGTGATGTTAAATCAATGAAAATGTAAAGTGTATTGAAATATCCAATTCATTCTGCAGATAGATGATGAAACGTATGATGATAGCGTGAACTGTGAACAGTAACAAGCCATTGTTACCTTGCATTGAGGTAAATTTTGAAACAAAACATGTATATAGTTTTAGATATCAGAGAGAAGTCAAATAAATGTACCTGCACCCACTTTGTCTGGCAGACAGGCTTTAATTCTGTGCACCCCAAGGAGTCTGACCTTGACAGGAACTCACAGCATCAATATGCATAACTATGGATGATGCATTTCATTTTACTGTTATATGCAAACACAGAGCTAATGCTGTTCCTCACTGTGGCACAGCATTTGTTTAGTTTCAGCTGTGCATTTTGTCTTGATTATAAAAGCTCTAATGCTTTAAAATAGAGATTTAAAATATATTCTGTTTTTTCTTGCTCGTGTCAATACTTTTTTCTACGAGATGGAGTTGTTTTCACAGCTACAATTTTTTATGAAATAAAAAGACAAAAACAAACCAGCTCATGATTTTCATAAAACTTTAATTCAATTGTTTCATTCAAGACCATTAACAAAAGTACATGAGAACCTCTGTATGTGGTTCAACTGAAACCCGGTGATCTCTAAAGTTGAAATTAATTTTTGACTGTAACTTAATGTGCAGAGGCACAACAGCTCACCCAACATGTCTCCAGAGCACAATAACTGATGTCCTGATTTTTAATTTTTTTTTCCTTCTCTTTTTAAACTGAATTTCTAATACTTTACCTTTCTCCTTTAAGTTAAATTTGTTTCATTATATCTGAAGTTTGAACTTTCACTAAGAAAAAAAGCACACATTACATACAGTATAGTTCAACCCACAGGTTTGGGATGCATATCAGTATTATTTCTACTAGAAAAGACAGCCTCCCTAAGATTGTTCTGAATATTTTGGCGGTTGGCTGGGAACAGAGGATACATCTAATTTTTGTTTTTTTTGTTTTGTTTTTTGTTTTTTTTTTCATTTCACTTTGCTTGTAGTTTTTAGGCACCTTATTCTTACTTAATTCAATATTAGCAGATTGAGTTTCAATGGAAAAAAAAGCAAACATGTGCAAGAGAAAAAAAAAAAAAAAAAAAGTACATAGTATAAAAGAACTGCAGATATAAGATGCCACGAGGAATTCTGCACCTGGGAAAAATTGCTTAAGTGGAGCATGTGAATACCAAAAAGGTATCTAAAGGCTCCAGATTGGTAAAGTAAATCCCATTAGATCAACTACTTTGACATTCACATACATCACACACACCATGCTTTCTCTTCAGCTCTTCAATAAAGCATTTTTAAAACTGCTCAAAAAACGGAGCAGAGAAGAATCCTCAGTTTAAGCTCGCACATGAGAAATATGATCCTCCTTATGGAGGGAACTTTGCTTTGCTTTATGCGTTTTTTTTTTTTAGGAAAGCATACAGTAGTGGAAACTCTATAATGAAACCATTTTAAGTTTCCATGGGTAAAGGAGCAAATATATGAGAGAGAAAAAAAAAATGGAGCAGAAGCTCAAAGACATGCCAACAGTCACACTCATTCACCCAGGCAGACTACTGGACAGATTACAGGTGCAGAATTCCAGTCAAAGCAGATTCAAAAAGATAGGGACATAGACAGCCACACAGTCATCACTCCGATTTAGAGGGGACGAGGCCCCCCCAGAAACAAATACCTCCATTACACACTATAATCACTTCTAGGGTACATCACACACACACGCGCACACACACTCAGAGATCCCATGTACACTGCAGTGTGGACTCTGTATCAAGTACATCATACATGGGAGGCAGGGAACCGTGGAATGAGAAAGGTTCCCCCGCAGGTATCGATGGGGACAAAGATTACACATGCCGATTACTGTATGTTTGTGTGCGTGTGTGTATATTCTGTGCATGAGTTTGTGTGTGTACAAGCATGTGTCAAATCAAATTCCCTTATCTCCTGCTGTTGCCCTATGGGACAGCATCCCTCCAACACTGAATGAGGGCGGGCTCTGTATTGCTCAGTCAATGACACCAGGTTGACGGGTCTTGCGCTCCACATTGAAGCCCTTTGGAGAAAAGAACAAACTGTTAATGTTGATGCTTACATATGATGCTAAACCAGTTTATCCAAGGCTATCTGAAGTTTATAGTTTATAGATCTTTTTCATGTGAATCAAACACGCCCTGAAAGTGACAATAGGGTTCTTGTAATCACGAGAATTCCTCTAGGGGTTGATAGAAGTTACACGCTATAGCTTTAATGGAAGGAGATTAAAAACCTCAGATCCTACTGACGGTATCATAAATTAGGAATGAAACACTACTAATTAATTAATTAATAAACCCTAACAAATTAGATTTGTTAATATTAGACTTTTCTGGCCAATGCAGAAAAGACTGCATGATTGCATTTTTCAAGTTAAAAACAATGAGATGAAGCTCCTCCTACTTTTGCAAATAAATCTTATGATATTATTATTAATAATAATATAAAAAGATGTTTATACTTGTGTATGAATATAAAATAAAATTTAATTTCAACTTTGTTTTTTTTATATTAAAGTAGCACTATCACAAATTACAATTCTTTGTTCGGCCACTAGATGGGCCCAGTGGTGCAGCGTATTAGACAAACATGACAGAAAGGAATTCAGCATTTGCTCCACAGGCAACTATACCGTTGTCTATATTTTGTGTACAGATAGTTATGGCTCCCCTGGACCTATTTATTGCATATTTCAGTAACTTTTATTGCCATTACTGCTGTATTTGCAATAATGCAACTTTAAACAAAAATGTTGAATTATTATTTGAAGCAATAATCTAATCAGACATTGAGGTTATACATCGGGGCAGAGTACAATGAAAGAGCAGGTGAAATTACCTTTGAATTATCAGGACCACGGGGCTGTCTCACAATGACCAGGCGGGGAGCGCTGGCGTCATCGAGGGTGATGCTCTTCAGCCGGTTCACCAGACGGTCAGGACGAGGAGTTGCCACTGGTTTAGGCCCCTCGCTGTGAGGTCAGAGGAGCAAACAAGGGTTAAAAGACTGACGCTTTACATTGAACCTGGTCCTGTTGTCATCTGTTGTCTGATTCAAGTCCTCCCATCATGCTTTTTTTTCTCCCTTCTTTTAAATCTCAGTAAAACCTCACCTGACTCTGCGCACGTTGCAGGCACTACATTTTCCTGTGCGTTGATTGAGGACAACTGAGAACTCCACCTCATCCCCAGTCTGGAGCTCCAGGCCATCTTGCACTTCTTTTACATGGAAGAACAGCTTCTTGCTCTCACCAACTTCATAAGTGATGAAACCAAACTGGAAACAACAAAATAAAACCTCAGTTTAAAAAGAAATCAGTAGCCTTTTTGAAACAGAGCAACATTTCAAATATGAGATGTTGTAAACAACTGATGATTACCTGGTCCTTGACACACTCCACCAGGGCTCTACGCTGAGGGACTACATTACAGGCCATCTTCTGTCCAGTCTGGGTGATTGTGCAAACCTGGAACTTCACCACTTCTCCTTTCTGCAGACAATCTGCTTTGCTGGCCATTCCCATGATTCCAAAGGGATAAGTCTGGCCTTTGGTGCCACCTGAAACAACCAAGGAAAGGGGGGTGTTGACTTATCGTTAACAGAGATAAACTGTGCATTCAAAATGTCACCTGTAAGTCCCAATATAACATGATGCTCACCTTCCTCTGAAACTTCAATGAGCCCTTGGTATTCTGTCTGGGAGGGGTCTACACTGCGTAAAGGACGGATGACTTTCCCCATCATCACTGCCACACTAATATCCTCTCCAATGCCATTCACTAAAAAGAGAAAAACATAAATTATACAGTTTTCATTTGTGGGTATAAAATACATCAAGAGCCTTGTTAGAAAACAGCTTGAGTACCTGCAGCCACTTTGGTAACCTTCTCAGCACTGACTTTGTTTCCTTTTCCCTTAGAAAGAGTGTACTCCACTGTGTCGCCCAGCTCCAAGCTGTCCAAGTCCCCACACATTTCACTGAGCAGAAAGGACAGAAGAACCAGGTCTTAGATATCCCTCATTACATCTCTGTGGGGTCAATAATAAACAAGTCATCAACTAAAATGCGTCTTAGAACTTCACCTGTAGTGAAAGAAGATTTCTTGATCATGATTTGCCGTCTCAATGAAGCCAAAGTTGTCCTTCAGTGTGGCAACAAATCCATGCAGTCTCTTGGCACTGGAGGCGTTACGGTTAAGGACCCTGATGGAGACGGCACTCTGCTGGCCGGTTCGCTTCACTTCGTTGATGGAGAACTCCACCTACAGGACAAACATCATAGAGACTGAATTGCTGCTCCAAACAGGGCTACACGGTATGGAGCATATCAGAAGGTTTGCCTGCTACCTTTCCAGCAGTGTTTGCAGCAGCTGAGGTCATGACAATTTTTCACTGAGCATTTTACCTTGTCTCCAACCAGTGGGTGACCTCCTCCCTCTAGGTCCTTAATATGGTATGGCACCGTGAGCTTCACTCCACAGTCTTCATATGCAATCACTCCTTCCTCAGATTCCTGCAGAGAAGGACGCAGATCAAACCTATGTCACCCGAGTCTCACCTACATTTGACCGCGCTCCACCCAATGGAGTCTCATAGACGCTACACTCGTTTCTCAACGCATTGATTTAAGCCACTAAAATGCCTCAAATGATTCCACATGGAGGATTTCTGGGATGTAGTGTATTAGATGATGGTGTGCAGATACGCTTCACAAGCATATGAGAGGCACTGCTGTGTGCAATGTATCACTCTTTAGCAGCAGAGTTGGTTAGCATTAGTCTAGGCTACTGCCACGGCGCCAAGTTACAGCCTACTGTGCAAGGGGGCTGCATAATTACCCATCACTAATGTAGTTTCATCTATTGGGAACAGTCCTGTAAATATTCACATTCACAGAAACTGTCTAACATTGTTTGTCAACCCCCCCCCCCTAACTGAACTAAGACACAAAGGCATGTATAAATTCAGCTGGCCAGGCTGACTGATCACAGATAATGAGACATTTTATGCCCCATAATCTGTTCTGGTGCCTTTCTACCACTTCCAATTTCGCAATTTTTTTTGGAGTACAAAAATATTCATCAACGATATGAAATTCAAGCGTCAAAGAAATAAAGGACCACAGAGTAAAAGGAGATATGTTGATTAAATGACCAATCCAGGTGACCTTAACATCATTTAGGAAGGAGCACAAAAGACAATTAACAGGCTGTTCCCAAAAACCATACTACTGTAGTAATCAGGATTAGTGTCTCACCCCTAATTGTGCAGCCCGGCTACTAGCTGAACCACTGATGCAATGATTTGATTCCACATTAAAAAAGGGTTAATTGGTGATCAAATACCATGCTGCCCACTACTGAGGTAGAGGAGGCAATCAGTGGGGTAGAGGCCAAAGACTGACCTTTTCTACAACTTTACCCTTGAAAAGTAAGAGAGACAGACACTCGTTAGACAGCGAGGCGTGCCAGCATCACACTACAGAGTACACGGCATCATCTGTCAACGGCTGACTTTTAAATTCATCATCTAAGATCTAGGGATAACATCATAATTTCTTAAACTAAAAATGTTAGTGAGATTTCAGACTCTAGTTTCTAGCAAGTTTGTGCAATTTGCCACTAATACGAGCATCATTACTTATTTGTGAGACATTATTCATGTGGCTTCATGCAGAGGGTTTCAGTCCTACCTTGTCTTTTTTCTAAACCGACAAAGGGCATGAACAGAAGAGGTCAACAGAGGAGAAAGCAAAGAGGAAAATTAGGACTAAAAAACTGGGATGAGCGGTAGATGAAGTCTGGTGGGGGTGGGCCAATGAGACTATAGATTTTTTTAAGGTGCTGAGGGGAGACTGAGGTAAGATGATATTTGTCATAACTAGTATTAATTGTACCTTCTCCTTGCCCTTGGTGGGACTGGCATTCTTGGCAGTGACTGCAACTTCTTTCTCCACCACACCCATGAAGCGCTGCTCAGACTGGGTATGGAAAGACACTGTGCCCTTGGGCAGCTTCTTGATGCGCACTGCGTGGTTCCTCTGAGCCGACAGCATATCCTGGCAAACACGGGGACAATTACTTTAGCTCGCTGCTGACAAATATGTGGGAATGTGCCCGCATGGGTAACAACACTGAATACATACTTTGGCGAAAAGCTTATTAACAGGACCTACAGGCACAACAGTAAACTCCACTTCATCCGAGATGTGCAGCTGGCTCTCCTCCAGAACTTCACTGAAGTGAAAGAACATCCTAGCGTCGCGGTCCACGCACTTGATGAAGCCGAAGCCATCACGTATGGCTGCGATCACCCCCTAGAAAGAGAATCGGTGACACGGCCGGCGCCTGTGAGTTCATTCAAATTTACTTTAGCTGTAAAATTATGCATTACATAATGCAATTGTCCAACTCAAGGAAAAAGCAAACATTTTTCAGTAATCCTCACCATTTCGCGTGTTTCCTTGGTGAAATTGAAGGTGTCTGGGAGGATGTCGATATTTGTCGCTCTCTCCAGCTTGTCTCGGCGGTCAGTGGAGATGTTGAACTGTATATGGTCTCCCTCCAACAGGGTCACCTTGGATTTGGTGTCCTTCTCTCCAAACGGCAGCTCCTTGTCGGTGAAACCGATGCGGGCACTGATGCGACCTGGGAGGGGGTCGTTCTGTGGAAGCAGGAGGAAACGACTTGTCACATTACTGATATTATTCATGTAAAAACAACCGGTATGAAGCCACCAACCGAGGATATAATAGAACTTGCCTGGTTTTTGGTGGGGACCTTGGGAATGACCTTGACAACAGTGCCTTCAAACTGCTCAATGCTGATATCCTCAAAAATGACTGTTCCTTGGGGGAGCAGCCTCACATCCGTGGCTACTTCTTTACCCTAGAATATAAAAAGGTAAATAGTGTTATAATCAGATACTGATTCATGCAGGTCTTTAAAGAGCTACAGGTGCTGGTGCACACCTACATTTCTGTCTTTTATGGTGAACTCGACATCATCTCCAGCCTGCAGAGCTTCCAGATCACCCTTGAATTCGCTGTAGTGAAAGAAGATCTCCTTCACCACATCAGCCCTCTCGATGAATCCAAAGGCCTCCTAAAAGACAAAACACAACCAGTGGGTTAGCATGCTTACAACAGGTGCACAATAATTATCGGTTCAATATCAGGAAATTATGACATCATTCCGATAAGTCAGATATCATAATCTATAGAAGGGAATGAGATATAGAAGGCTATATATTTTAGTGTTGGCCATTTTTTAAAATCAAGCGCTGCCACTCCTACATGAGACCTGAACGGCTTGCAGTGAATGCTGCTTTCAAGTGGCCTCAGTATAATCAGAAAAACAACTTTGACTGACATGTACGTCTTATCCACAGTATTTTACCCATTACCCAATATGTTACACATAAACCATGGAAATATGTACATAAAAAAGGCCGGGCTCGAAAAACCGGGACCAGGGAACTTCCATCAACACGTGAATGCAGCACAATGTGCATACGTTTGGAAACTGAGAACATGACGGTGATAATGTGGGACTCCCAAAGACATTTTGCTGGCTATTTGTAATAAATGTTCCAAGCAAATTCCACGAGGAGGGAAAGTCAGCGCAAGATCCTTCTTCAAACCTGATCAGTCACCTAAAACATAACTGCTTTTAAAGCGCATGAGGACGTCGCTAAAGACACTATAGCAACATAAAGCCAGCTGTAAGCAAGCAAAAATCCTTCAAACTTTTTTTTTTACTTGTGAAATGCACTTTTTCCACTTTGTACTTATTTTAAATCCTGAGGCCTTTATTTTTATATCAATAAGTAATGCACCTTATTTTAATAGATGTTTGACATCTTTTAACAAATGTTTGAAAGGCTTGCTAATAGGAAATTTAAAGAGTCAAAACTGTTTTTGGTTTTGTTTATAGTATTGATGTCATAACATGTTATGTCCTCACTAGTCGTTATTGGTATTGGACTTTGGAAGCAGAAAGTTATCCATATAGTTTTTTATTTATCTTGCAAGTTATCTTGCATCCCTAATGCTTACTTTTGTGGTATGACACCAAAAATGATTTGTAGTTAGACATGACGCCAGACTACCAGATGTAGGTTTGAGAAATCCTCGGTTGTGCACAGCTCAATTTCTCTGCTATTCTATTCTAGATGAAAATTTAAATTGTTCATCACAGAATTATTACAAAAATGTGTTACAAAATTAGAAAGCTTCATGTAATGGTCATCAGTGGATCTTACTTTTGTAGCACACACCACACCCTGGCACCTCGTTTGTTTCTTCTTCACAAGTTGGATATTGCGAGCACTGACGGCACCAGTACTGAAATACAAGAGCAATGAACGTGCAATCAAGTATTGGATGGGAATCATTACGTCATTATCATTACGAGATGTGTTGTGAAGACTTACTGCTTGTTGGTCTCCATGTAAAAGCTGACTTTGTCGCCTGTGTCCAGGTGGATATTGCCCTCTACATCATCAACAGTGTAGGTAAGATAGAACACTTCCTGTGGAAAGTCACACCAGCATCAGACTTTGTTTAATTGTTCATCCTAAAGCTATTTAGGATAGACTGTCCTTGTGCTGTGGAGGCCGGAGGCCCCACATTTAATATTAAACTCAAACGTTCCTATTTGATATGCCATGTCTTAGACGTGCTCAGAGCATCATGGGAGTTCCTCAGAAGCCTTACTTTTTCTCCCTCCCCATGCATTTATAACATATTAACTTTATGCTTCTTTGTGTCCTCCCTTTCTATGTACATCCAGCAGCTGTGGAGGCAGAGATGTCCACAGAATGAGAACAGACTTAGAGATACTTTATTGATCCTGCAAGGAATCATTCCTCCCCAATGTCTTAAAGTGCAGTTTATTGTGGGAACTGCTGGGTTTTCCTCTATAATAATAATGTAATACCAAGACCTTATGGTGATGTCTATTGTGAATTAGCACTGTGAAAATAAAACCGTGTAGCGTTAAACCGAATAGATGCAAGTGATTAAATTGATCTATACAAAAACCATTAGGGAAACGAATGACAATAATTTAACTATATCAACATTCAGCGACATGTTGTAGTCGGTGCTACTTCTCTTACCCCATTTCTTTCATAACAAACGCTGCCAGTGGGCACCTGGCCAGGAGCAGACTTTCCATCCAAGTGCACAGGAATTGCCGACACAACCTGCAAAAGAGGAGGAAAAACAGCGGGTGGAGGCCGTTAACATTCTGCTTTGCAAATATTAGGAAAAATATTTATTACAAATAAAAAGACAAAGCCCAATTCTAATTGTTTCTGCACACAGGATGGATGAAATGATGGCTGAATTTCAAATGTCACAGTAACAAGTATTTCAAGTGTCAGAGATACGGTGAGCAGAGTGGTGTGTGCATGTTTGTATTGTGAACACTGTCAAGCCTCTACCATGACCATGTTCATGACCTGACTGAACAAGTCCGAGTGAATGAATCAGCACGACTGTGTGGCTGCATGGAGTTGCCCTGTGCTCTGGACGTGCCGTTAGATTTGTTATGTGAATGCATTACGAAACAAGCAGTGTCAAGGACACGTAGCAAACTGAATGTGCCCAATGAGCCAAGCCTGACAGTCTGGCATCGCAGAGCTCTGCCTCCCCCTGCTGAGCTCAACTTATTGATGCAGCACTGAGGCATTATGTAGCACAATAGTGCATGTGAGGTTTGCTTTAGTTTGATACTATGTATATGGCTGTCTTTACAGGCCTTGACGCCCAATTCCGATTTGTTGGTCTATTTACATGCTCTATCAGAAGTGACCAATAATTGAACATCTACTCTGTCCTTATAAAATAAAGTTAGGTGAAGTTGCTGTGTTGAGCGGTCCTGTTGTGAGATGAGATGAGCAGCTGACATTGACGGTTGTGGCCACCGTCCGATCCTCCGTCGCTCATGTAGTGTGGACGGGACAAAGCCTAAATTTGTGTACATTGTTTTTTGTCTCTTGATTTCTAATCAGCTTGCTTCAATTTTTGTTAGTAGGAAAATCTGGCGTTTCTCTCCCATGCGCTCTTTCTTCACACTCCCTCTCTTGTCCTTGGTCCGCATATAAATGAATGTTACTGTATATGAAAACAAGAACTAGTGAGGAAAAAGAAAAAAAAAAAAAACAAGACACGGACACCACGAAAATGAAACTGTTATTCCTGTGACAGTGACCACAGCTGGCCATGGTAGTCCAGGCCAGCCCCACGTGTGATCACGGGCTACAGAGGTTCAGCGAAACATGCAAGCATGGGAATTAATATCGTCATTGATGACGTACGACACGCATTGCCAGGAAAGAGCCGATCTGTCTGTTGAAACTGCAGACGTATTGGCAGATATCTGATTTGTATCCGATTCTACCTACATATAACAGGGGCCTGAATCTGATTGGACAACATCCGATTCTATGTGTATTTGTCCCGTTTACACGTTCATGTTACAGATCTGTGCCACTAGAGAGGAAAACATCGGAATTGGGCCACTTGAACCTTGTAGTGTAAAGACAGCCTATTAGTTAGTGAGCATTCATGGAAATAATGATGATACACCCACTGGGCATTACAAAGACCACTTGACCATATTTGTTCAAAGGACATTCAACACCTCCAACAAACATGCATGTCAGCAACAACAGTCCAATCTGAAATACAAATGTGTTGTAATTCTAGATGGAGTTAAGATACTTTTTAGAATTTGGATGTGGGAATATGGAGGGAGGAGGGGGGATCAGATTTTACTATGTACTTAGAATAACATCCCCTGCCCAAAACACACAACAGGTCATATAAATGTTTACTTGACAGACAATAACAGAACCAAAAATAAAATGGTGTTCCTTAACTGGATGAATATAACCATGCAGCACAGTAAAGGGATAGGCGTGCAGGTCTGGCCCCACCTGGCCCGAGATGCGCTCCTCTGGCAGCACCTCTGGCTTTATCTTTAGCAGCTTCACTGCTATGGGCTTGCCAGTGCGCCTGTCAGAGGATACCTCAAACTCTACATCATCTGAGGAGAGAGAAGCAGGAGAACGTCAAAAACACTTAGCACACCTCAAATAACACAGAGACAGCTTATATGGAAACAGTTTCGCTATGTTGCTGCAACTTGAACAAGTATTGAAATCTCTGTGAGGTCTATGAGTATCTTCTAAGCTGTGTCAATAATGAGCACTGTTTTCTGACCGTCTCTGCACTGTGCAGAATGGTAATTCGGCCCAAATGCTGAACAATTTTGGACCAGTTTCTATTTTTTAAATTCTTCACTGAAATTGTTGATTAAAAGGAGACATGTTGTTTATTTTACTGCTTTTTGCTTCCCATTGTTACAATTTTGAACACCTATAGAGTATTTCTGCATAATTTTTAGCTCCAAAAACTATTTAGTCGTATCGTATGGATATTTTTTTTAAAAATCCCAATTTCAGCCGCAAGAACATGAAAATGGAAAGTGGAGACTAAATGGAGCACTATTTAAACCCTGTTTCTGCACTGTCTTATCAGAAAGATTCAACATTTGCTGACCTCAGAGAGTTGATGATTTTGCACACAAGCCCAGAGTCTCTCACCTCCTATTTTAAGCTCCTGCAGATTGCCATTGTACTGAGAGCAGTGGAAGAAGAGACGATCCTGACGTTCTGAGCACTGGATGAACCCGTAGGAGGTCAGGAGCTTCTCCACCACACCGGTTTCTCTAATGCCAGGTCCTGTGCCATTGGCGTAGGCAGTGTGCCCATTGTTATGGAGCATGCCCGGGTCAAAACTCATCTAGGGGAGGAGAAGAACCAAGTATTACATTGCATTCAGTAGTGGACTGACATGAAGCAAACCAAAATGAGTAGCTGCAATTTAAGGCAGGGTTTGATGTCAACCTTAAAAAAAAGGGGGAAAAAAGAAAAGAAAAAAAAAACTCAAAAACATGCAGGAACAGCACATTTCAGAGGAAATGGGGAGGGGAAAAGCAAATGTAAAGCTACATTAGAGCCAGGGGGATGTAGAGGGGATTCACTCTGATATTATTACCTCGGATGATCTTTTATACCATAGGCTGGAGAAGCTATTTTTTGCAACACTTCCTGCTTAGTGTCATGCAGTAAAACCTACAATTAATGCAATTGTGTCGCATCCTGAATCGTCTCAGTGCCGGCAGAATTTGTACAAATTTCATGCAGTCCTGTTAGACAGATATGTGCTCACAAACCGTTCACCTCTCTGTACCAACAGACCAACCTGTGATTGCAAGACCACACCAGTAAACCTCACACTGATCAAAATCTGCCACTGCACCCTGGTTGAACTTGCGCGACAACAACAAACCATGCAGTTAGCGAAACGAAACTCACATGACACGACAACAGTTGTTTGTTAATTCAAGTGCTGGCACTACCGGACATGCCACCTTACTGATCTCTGATACAAGGGGGTCCGTCTATGTTTTTTACTCCCTGGGTGGGGATGGCAAGAGACAGAGGAGGAGCGGGGGATAGGCATGGGACCAGTAGAGGTAGATCGGGCAGCACCAGTGTTGCGAGCCACTGGAGGCTCTGAGGTCCCTCTTTCCATTTCTGACACTGGGGATAGGACTTGAATGTGCTGTTGGGAGGAAGCAACAGCTTTGACAAGGAGCACAGTCAAGGCATTACTTTTTAAATGACCATCATCACAAGCAGCATATTATCTAGGGTACAAAATAGAGACGTCTACTCGCTAGAACCTGCTGACATTTCATACACCCAACATTTGCCCATGCACTCATTTTGGGGGCACACTATATATACGTATAACACAGTGATATATTACACTACACCTACACCACCAATGCACAAAGACTTCTCCAATGCCATTTTATTATCTCTCAGCTCATCACAACCACCACCAATGCTCAGACCCTACCAGAAACCCTAATGCCAAAGTTCCACACTCAGTATTGACAGATACACTACCATGACAACGTCACATCACAGCATCAATCAATGGCACTTAGAAGTGGCTGGATAAAGCGTCTGTAGAAGGCCAAAACAAAACCTGAAAAGCCTGACCTACTTCTTTGTGCAGACAGTTAAGGTGAAGTGATTTTCAGTGAAGTGTCACAAACATTACTCAAGGTCAGGTTAAAATAAAATAAAACTACTGAAAAAATGGAGAATCAGAAAATGCAAATGACAGGTCAAGGAGCGGTGCATCTACAGTGGACAGAGAGTCGGTGATGGGTTATGGGTTATGAGGGAGAGGGGGTCCCAGAGCAGCCTCTTCTGTTAGGTTCTTTATTGCACTATGAAAACAAGCTACTCAGAAGACATAAAGACATCTGCGGGTCTTAGTTTCACCCTGTAATGTTGCCCGTCCACATCCAACGATTTGGTCTCAGAGATAATGAAGGGTTTTCATTCAGCTTTCAGCGTTTTTTCCAGGGATTAGATAATATGTAGTTTAGCACTGCCTTGATTTGAGAGAAGTTTTGTATCAGAATTATGTAGCCCCGCATGATTTTCCGGGGTCACAGCCTGATTCAAGTCTGACAGGGTTGTGATGCAAGTAAAAAATACGAGCGAAAGAAGAAAAAAAAAGGCTCTACTTGTAAAAAGCACCAAATTTCGGCCGTCTAATGGGAGAACACCCCTCGCCCTGCAACAATGTATCTGAGTAGAGGCTAGTCTCGGGAGCCCGAAAAGGATGAAAGAAGGTTAGGCCATTCACAGCAGAAAGATGCAGGGCAAGGTGGGTGGATGGGTGTCCGATGGGGTGGGGCACTTAGAAAAGAGGTGGGAAGGTGAAACTTACGGATCGGCCATATGGCGACAGGCTGAGTCCGACAGGGGAGGTGCTGCTCAGGTCAGCGCTAACAAACGCGGTGGGTGGCGACGCAGGCAAGGTAAACTCAACAAAGCCTTTCCAGGGGCTGCCCATATTTTCCCATAAACTCGGACCAAACTTGCTTGAGCACTTGCTGAACTTGATTACTTTTTAAATTTTTTTGCTTGACTGTTAAGTACTATTTTTATGTAACCACCCAATGATACACCGCTGGATGTCTGCAAGGGTGAAGAGAGGAACAAACATAACGGGTAAGGCAAATAGGTCAGCCAGTGTGCCAAGTGTCACAAACAAAAGGAAAATAGCTGTGGGCTTTAATCCCCCAGGGAGGGAGTTGAAAGGGCAAAAATCTGGGAGGACATGACTTCAAAACGACAGAACAGGAGAAAGGTGCGGGCTGGGTGAGGGAAGGCAATCAAATCATTTCTCAAACAATTGAATAACCAGTTTAACTGGAGGTGGTGGCAGTTCAGTACAGCTGGCTTACGTGAAGCTTTAAGAAGAGTTCTCTTTGGCAAACGGCAATGTAGAGGTCAATGACATGAGCAAATCAAGTCTTCAACTCAGTATCACTTATCACAGTCATTCCACATGTGTGTGCTTTCAAGCCCAGGTAGCAACATGTGTAATCATGTGCGAATGTAACAAGATTCGTTTCTGACCAAGCACTGCAGCAGCTGCTTTCATTGAACATTCATCTTTGGTTCAAGGTGTGCCAATCAGAGAAATCAGCTACTACGAGTAAACAATCAATAAAGTGCTGCCATTCAAGAATTGAGAAGTCCAAACCAACATATGAAGTCACTAATCCAAATACAGAAGTTTCATTAAAAGCCTCTTTTTTTTCCTCCAAATAGTTGCACATGTGTTTGTCAGAGTTGGATGTTTTGGCAAACAAAGAGGACTAATGATTTTGATTTTTGAAAAAAAGAAAAAGAAAAGCAACCTCTGCATTGCTGCCCAAAAACAGCACAGCTGGCCAAACTTCATTACAATTGAGGGTTGCACAGTCTGTGTTTGTAAACATGACTGTGTTATACAGATGTACAAACATGGAATTTACCAATTACAGTTTCTGAAGTCAACCCACAACATAAATACCTACTTGCAGTGTCAAATTCTTTAAAATCTGAATTTTTAAGACATTGGAGGGAATCATTTCTAGTGTATTGGGTGGAGGGAGTTATTCAAAACATGACAGATGAAATCATAAGTGACAAATTAATTATGTTAACACAACAGGTCTCACATTATGAATGGGCTACAACTGAGACCCACCTTTATTTGTCGTCTTGATTCTTCTAATTCTCTGGATCTCGATGACTATGCAGTTCCTGCAGATCTCTCCACGCACTCAGTCGAACACACACACTTGTTACAGGTTTCTGGCACAAGTTCTAGATGGTTGCATAAAGCAAAATGGGGGAGAAATCTAGCGCAAAAAAAAAGAGGCAAAACGCAGGTGCAATAACACTGCTTAGAAAAAATTACAATGAAAAAACAGAGGAAGGAGAGGAGAGAGGGAAAGACGGGGGGACTTATGGGGGGGAAAAAATAGCAGATAGCAGCCCACTCCACACCCCGGCAGTAAGTCGGTGGTGTGGTGAGGATGAGGAGGGCTAGGAGCAGCGTTGGGACGTGTGCTTTGTCAAAGCTGTTGAGTAGGCACAAACTTCTGGTTTCAGATCAGTTATTGTCTTCTCAGAATATGCTTGGATTGCTTCTCTTCTGTGTTTCAGTTGGGCTGATGTTCGTCGTTGTCGTCTTCTTTGGTCGTTTCAGGATTTGGTTGCTTCTTGCGTTTTAAACCCTTGAAGTAATCCTTTTTTTTTTTTTTCCTCCACGTGTCTTCAGTGTTGCAACTTGGCTTGTTTTGGGAGGTTTATCTTCTGTTTCTGTGTTATGATCTGAACTTGAAGCAGTTGCGGATGGTACAAAAATTCAGTTCCGTTTCACTTCATACTGTGGAGAAAAGGCAGATTTGGTCAGATGAGCAAAAAACGGTCACTTTGAGTTCACCTCAACAATTTCACACAATCTAACATTTATGATAAGGCAAAAGACCAAGAGGCTCCTTGGGCTCCTGGAATTTGCAGTGACAGTAACATTTAATTACATTATGAAGTCATAAGAATCCCACATTTTCTGTCACATGAGTAACAGGAACAACTGAGGACTACTGGCCTAAAGTTTTCTGAGAATCTTTGCCCCCAGACTCACAAGTACAAAAATAGGGTTTCCTCAGATGCCTCTGGATACAGCCCATAATGCCAGGCAGCTGACTAGCAGACAAGAGTTGTAGATCAACAAGTGCTTGTGCATAACTTCAGCCCAGGGCATGATATTTATGACACCATTTCTGACCAGGCCCCTCTCTTTTGTCAATCAACATACGATTTGGACACTTACTGTACATGTGTTCAAAGTTCAGGAGAGCTTTCACCTTAAAACTGAGTCTGTGTGAGTGCGTGTGCGTAAAATTCACTAAACTTTGTTAGAACCTCTGGGACTGAACTTCACCGGTGGGTTAAAGCAGTGTGTTGTTGATGTAAATACACTGCTTTGAAAACAAGCTGGCAGAGCCAACCCCAGACACATGATATATTCTGCTGTGACTGTGTTGCAATGGTTTCCCTTCCTGCATTCTTCCTGGAAAGTTAATATATAGTACTGTAAATGTGGAGCAATGTGGAGAGGTCCTCTTTACTTCCTGAAGCTGTCTCGTCTTAGATCTTCATGTGCAGATGTCAAAATATAGATCAACCTACGAGTGGCCTCCTATTTTGTTTTCATCTGCACCACTTCGACAAATACTTGACCCACTAAAGCTGCACATCCTGGTGGTGGTAGTACAAACAAAGACTTCAATTATCACAAGATGGATTGGGTAAGTGGGTTAAAGGTTATGAGCAGTGAACAGAGACAACTCTTGGGTGAAAACAACCATGTAGGAGATGGCCTTTTCTGCTCCCCTTTTTGCAGCTTTTAGTGACGCAGAAAGAGACGGGGGGAAAAAAACAGTCCACCCACTAAACCACCAGCACCTATTGGTCGTTTAAGCTCTTTGAGATGACTACAACACCACAGTTCAAATCGGTAATCATTAAACTTAAAAAGAAAAAATAAGACCCATATCGACTGGCTAAAGTTGCGACACAACAACTGATACACCCCCGGTTAGGTCTAGTGTAGCAGGCTGTAACAGGACGGTGCTACTCTGGACTGGGCCCGAATAACAAGCGCCTGTCACTTCCTAGCAATCCGCCATCCTCAGCTGGAGCTGCTAATATGGCCTGATCCAACACGTTGCGGCATGCAACGCGATGGAAAAACGTCACATCAGAGCTAGCCAGCTAATTTCTAACACATGCCAAACTCCGCCATGTGCGCCCAAACAAGAGAAAACGGGTCGTGATTCGCTGCGTTACAGCTCTGTAGCCCGAATAACACACCCGGCGACAGTTTAAGTATAAAAAGAAATCGTCTCAGTGACCTTGTGTGGACAAACACAACCGGGCAGATTAGCATCTCGCTAACGCTACAGTCGTAAACAGCCAATACCCCCCGGGCGTCTCCAACTCTGAAATGTAAATTAATTCACTTCGACACAGTTATTACGCCGCAGTTCAGCTCTACTAGTTTGCACACAAGTCGTTTGTAGTAGGTTAGTTATTAACTCTGGTAAGTTGTTTGGGGTCTAGTCATTAAGTTAGCAGAAAGTGCCGGCACCGTGTCGAGTTATTCTCGGTGCACACCAAACTCACTGCAGAAAGCGTGATTTAAAATGTTTTTGGATTCGTTTTAACATATACACACTATATATAAACTTGTTTAAGACTCAATGCGATCCGATCCGGTGTCCAGACAAATTCGGCACTCGTGTGATTGGGGAATGTTGGTTCCATCTTACTGAAATGACGTTTTTTAGGATTGGGTCGCATCGCTCGCTTCCCTTTGACACAGAGTGAAGTGGTGGAAATTAAATTGAGGGACACGAAAGCGGAGTTTTGCACAACCGCTCACAAAGTGACGCAAAGACGAAGTCCTTTCATTGTGACTTTTTATTACGAGCCGTGTGGGGAATCGAGGTCAAAATAAAGTGTGCAGCCATAACTGAGTGTTTGCTCTCCATTCACAAATAACGGGGAGACACAACGCTGTCAACGCTAACGGCACGAGGACGGGACAACAAAGAAGCCAGGTGAAGACGCTCGTGCGCTCGTGGTCAAAACTGTCAAACCGCCGCCGTCTTTGGTTGGCATGAAACTCAGCAGTTTGACACAGGTGCCGTGTCTCAGGCACACGGGGACACGTTTTACACAGCTGCTTGTCTACACAATTAACACTATAACTAGGCCGTTCGCGATGCTAAGTGGCTAACAGCGGCTACAGTTAGCTAGCATGCGCTGGACTCGGTCCTTGTGTGTGGTGATTTATGGTGGAGGAAAAACACGCCTGCCCCCACCCAGGCCCGAGCTCTGCGTATGACTAAGCGCAGGATAAACTCCCCACTTCTGTGGCTCCGCTGGCTACGGCGGAGAAAAACGTCTCACCGACACTTTACAAAGACATGTTTAAACTGTTATATGAAACGGAAACATTATTAATATTTAAAAAACTCACCCCAACAGCTTTCAGCACTGTCACCAGCGCCGCTAGAAGCAGCACGGCACATTACGTAGTGATTAGGGAGGCGGCTACCGCGATATTTGACAACGTTAGGCTAACCAAAGAGCATACATGTAGGAGTGGCCATTACCCAGCAGCAGCCGGCGAGTAACACGAGTGTGGTCTCGCAAAGAACCATGGGAGATTGCGAATACAGTACCGTGGTAGTGTAGATTTTAATCTAGAGATCCATGAGATGAACACATTTACTTCCCCAGTGACAAGTATGGATGGTCAGCCTCAGTCTCCCACATTGCGGCAATTATTATAAAAGTGATCATTTAATGCCCTCTTGGGAGCCAAAACACGCGTTAAAGTGCCCCCTTGGAAGGCAAAACGTGTGCTAAAGTGCTCTCTAGGAGCCAAAACGTGTGCTAAAGTGTTCTCTTAGGAGCCAAAACACGTGTCAAAACAGGCCAAATCAATGTTTAAAAAAAAGGCCAATTCTTACACCAGCCAAACGCACCATGTCTCATTCTTGTCATTTTCTGAAACGTGGCAGCCCTGAAAATGCCCATAGGAGCCACATCTACAACCAAAATATGCTAAAGTGCCCTCAGGGAAGCCAAAATGCCCTTTTTTTACCTTTTCGTCCCTGCCCTTCAAAAAGTCTGTGCACACCACTGGTGGCCTACAACGATGGCATGAGGATGCTTTTGAAGCTTCCCCGATAGAGCAGTGTCAGTGAGATGTTGGGGTGCCAAATTGTTCTGTAATACGCAATCTCATGTACAAATTTATGTGCATGCTGTTGGCCTCGAGAAATGATATCATTCTGTTTTTGTGTGATGGTGAGAAGAGCTCATTACGGTTCTCCTCAAAACTGTGGAGCCACTGGCGCTCCAGTCTGTATGTCTGATTCTGATTCAGATTCATGATTTATTGTCCCCAAGGGGAAATTCATTTTCACAGTTCTGTTCCAGACAAAGAACACTAACACATGTGCAACACCCAAGAATCCATACATATACACAATATACACAATATAGCATACACATACCGCCTGCTGTTCAGACCTGTGATGGCAGAGGGGACGAAGCTCATATCTGGGTGATATGATTTTTTTTTATATTGACCTGTCGCATATTCATTGTCTGTCTTTTTATGTATTTTTAAATCACCATGGACCACTGGTTTGTGTCCTTAACCTGCCTAAAAAACTAGCACTATGCACCCTAGACACATGTGGTAATGGAAATTCAAGTTTTAATAACTTTATGAATTCTTATTATTTTCAAAATGTGTTTTTTTTATTTTGTAAAGCAACTTCTGCTCTAAACCATACATATAAAATGATATTGATTTTTTTTTCATTTTAACCCTTTAATTGCCAGGTGTTTGTCGTGATGCACAGGCATTTTTTGGTCTAAAAAACAGTTCTTTTGAGTTATTTTCAATATAATTCATGCAAACTTGAATATTTTTGGTTTTATTATGGCAGACTGGTACATGTGAAAGATTACCAGTGAAAGTTTTTTTTTTGCATTATTATTTTTTTGGCGGTCTCAAATTGCAAAACAGTATAGCACTAATAAATGTGTGCATGAAAATTCAACTTTTAATAACTTTATGAATTCCTATTATTTTCACAATATATTTTTTTTAATTTTGTAATGCAACTTCTGTTTTGTTTTGAGTAGCCTATTATCAAACTCTCCGACAGACGGCGGCATGCGGCATCCTTAGAGGTTTGATTTGCGATACATGATTTACACAAGAGAAGAAGAAGATGCGGAAGTGACGTTGTCGTTCAGCTTCATGAAAACGACAGAGTTGACAACAAATTAGAGTGATTGTTCTTTAAACAGCGTATACCGTTTTATTTTTTTCTATAGACAGATTGTTCCAAAGCTTCGCAACAGTATGTGCATGTTGCTGTAAAGACATTGGAGCTACCTCGCCTAGCTAAGGTTAGGCAATCAACGTAAGCTAACACAGTGCGAAGTGTTTTCGCCTCGCAGACAGTGAGAAGCAGCTTGTTTACGTGACGTCTGGGAGTTGGCAGCCTCCAGTAAATGGCCTGCACTTTGGAGAAAGTGTTGGGCGATGCTCGGACCCTTCTCGAGAGGCTGAAGGAGCACGACACGGCCGCCGAGGGGCTGATAGAGCAGTCCGGGGCCCTCAGTCAAAGAGTGCAGGGAATGAGAGAGGTGGGAAATGCCCTTCCAGACAAGGTAAGGACGAGCGTCTTCTCAAACAGGTTTCAGCCAGGAACGTGTGCGTTTAATACTGCACTGTTCAACTACATACGCACACACCAGGGCAGGACTGAGCTGATGTCTCACTTCTGATAAAAATTCAACTCTGTATCCCTTTGCTCTTTGTCCTTGCAGCACATAGAAGATACTTCAGAGATTCAGGAGCTGACCAAATACAAGCCCCATGTCCTTCTGACTCAGGAAAATACTCAAATCAAGGAACTACAACAGGAGAACAAAGGTAAAAATTAATCCCACTCTATCTATAACGCCTTGATGGACCAAGAAAACGATGGTGGCTCTCTCTTTGCTGCAGTATGGAGCAATATAGAAGATCTTTGTACCTAGAGACATCAGGCTTCTTAATTGTTCTGCAAATGGTAGATAAACTGACGGACAAATGAATTTCCCTCTGGGGATTAATGAAGTAATTCGTATTCGTATAGTGTTGGTGAGTATGTTGTGTTTTTGGTAACCCTCTTTATAACTGTCACTGCAGAGCTGTGGTTGTCTCTTGAGGAACACCAGTACGCTTTGGAGCTGATTATGGGTCGATACCGCAAGCAGATGCTTCAGCTAATGATGGCAAAGAAGGAGCTGGACACCAAACCGGTGCTCAGCCTCCATGAGGACCACGCAAAGGTACACATGCCTTCAGCATCTGCTCAGTCATTCATAAAGTGGATTTACACAGGGATTACATTGATTTGGGGAAATGTCCTGCTGTCCTGCATCTTCCAGGAGGTGCAAAGTCAGGTGGAGCGAATATGCGAGATGGGCCAGGTGATGAGAAGAGCGGTGCAGGTTGACGATCAACACTACTGCTCCATTCGAGAGAGGCTCGCTCAGCTAGAGGTAAGAACAACTGAACCAAGAAGAGCTGTAAAAGTTTATCTGAGAGAAACTGTGTTGCTGCATAAATGTAATGCTGTAATTGGCTATTTTGTATCAATTCAGAAACAATATGTTTAACAGCAATGTTTTCTATATACATATGAAAAGCATCTGTTTATGTTCTATATTCTATGTTTATAAATTCAGAGCCAACTGGCCAACTTTCAAAAATAACTTTCTTTTTCTCCACTGAACAGTTCTAGTTTTAGTTGCTCAGGATTTGTTCATCCCCAAGATATGCACTGGCATCTAAACATACATCTCTTTTATTCCATTCACTGGATAGAATTATTACATATTAAGGCACAATTTTATTAAATTTCCAAGTTGAATTGGTGGGCTAGATCCTGATATACCCACCTACGTAGAGCTCTTGGTTATTTTATATTTTAGTAACTTTTCAGGGCTTTAAATGTCATGAATGTAGTTTAATTGGACATGGAATGAGAAGGGTATTCCAGAGATTGATTTATCAAAACCTGGACTTATAAAATCGAAACTTTCTGCACAGACACCAGCCACCTCTGGTCTGGCCTGACCTGTTACCTTTTAATATTAAACTTGAGCAATGTCTTTTCTTAAATGCATGATTATCTTGTCATGTTCAGATTGAGAACAAAGAGCTGAGGGATCTCCTTGCTATCAGCAAGAACTCTGTGAAAATAGCGAGTGAAGACTCCAACCAGCCAGCAACAGTAGCACAAGAACAGTCCCCTCAACCAGAGTCCGATGAGTGACCTTCAGTGTGAACTATGAATGGGGAGTCAAGTCCTTCAGGACAAGGAGACAGGGTTGATGATCTCTTCACCTGTGTTCACCACTTTTTTTTTTTAAATCACGCAAGTTGGAATGCAGTCAGATTGCAGCAACTCTTTTGTAGTAAAAGCCACTTAAACACAACATTTTGACACTCAGTAGCATTTACCTGTGAGTATATTTGGATGGTAGCTATTGTAAGATTTCGTACGTACAGTACAGTATACATATGTTCACACACACACGTACTGGGGTAAAGGCAGTAAATGCAAAGGGGGTTAATTTTGTTTTGGCCAAAGATACATTTACTCGTCAAGGACACAGTTTCTACCTCTTTGTTGCCCCTTTGCTGTTCACCCACAATCATAATGTGTAAAACGCTTACACGCACACACACACACACCCACACCCCTCTATGAGTTCATTCAAAATCATATTAAGAAGCCAATTTGTAGTTTGCGCCATTTTAATAAGCTGTGCTTGGTAATTGCTCTGCCAACAAGATGACTTGTGGCTGTTTCACACAGTATGCCTGCTGAGGAGTGACAGTGGCTCAAAATGTCTATCATTTTATGAATTTGATATGTTTGTCAGTCTGTTTGTAGAGTTCATATAACACGACTTCCATGTTTAGTACCAGTGTGTTAAATACCAGTTTTCTAGTTGTGGAGTTTGGATGTAAACACATGTTCCAGCTGTTGTAATTTGATGGTAACAATTTCAAAATATGCCAACTTTTTGTGTAATGGGTATCAAATGTTTGCACACTGTGTGTTACCTGAAAATGTATATTGTCATCTCAGGAAATTGGTGTTAATAAGGTGAACATGCTGTAATGACTTCATGGCAGTACACTGATTTGTGTCAAAGAAAATTTCATTCAGAAACTTTAAAATAAATTTGCAATAAAAAAAAATGTATCATTTGTGAATTGTATCTATTGTAATAAACTTAAATATCATCAGAGCACTTTAGAATGATCTCTACATGTACTTGGTCATGTTGTGGCTGCAAAGAAATGCATAAACTACAGACAACCACAGGTCAGTAGCTTCAGTTTATTCTCACATTGGACAGGGTTAGAAGGGCAAAACATGTCCGATTTCAACCAACAACATAAATCCAATGTGCCCAGCTTGCCTTTTGTGTCAAACCACTGCAAGAGGTGGTGCATTGGTGTGGAGAATATTTTGGGTAACTTCCCCCTACCTAAGTTCATGGAGTCCTGAGAATGACAACCAGCTCTGTGTAGCCTACATTGACGGTGATTTTAAGTAGTTTTTCTCAGCTTTTGAAAGCTAATGGAGGTCCGACTGAGTATTATTGTATCATAATGTAGTGCTGCTCGTTGAGTGTGTTTAATGAATGGAGGTGAACCATCTCCATGAGGTGAACTCGACTTTGGTTCCTTTACCCTTTTACCGCACGATGGCGACATTGACCTGTGGTTATGACGCATCGCGAGGTTTGCGACGGTGGTTTAGTGCTGCGTTCAATGTTACAAGAAAAGGCAAAAAAGGACGCCAAGTGTTTTTTTTCTTTTGTATTGTTTTTATTGGAAACATATGTTAAATACATAACATGTTTTAAATTGGGATTATAAAACCGGAAACTAAAATAATCCCCGATTAGCCGTTCGTCTGATTGAAATAATTGAAGATGTAGAAACGTACATACCCGACAGCACGTGAAAGCAGCACCAGAGCTGCATTTGACACCTCTCGCCTGACACAAGCTAATGTTCAGTATGTCTGAGAAGGAGCTTGGAAAAAAGTGGGACCGATGCCTAGCAGACAGTGCCATCAAACTCGGTAATTACTCCTGAATCTTCCACATGTTTAGACATTGTATCGTCCCATAATTAGGACAAACGGAGCTGCGGTTTTTCTTACTGGAGTCCAGAGCTGTCATTGACTGGGAGGCTAACAAGCTAGCCATAAAGGGCTTGTAAAGGACAACTGTACGCCCAGCATGATATCCACGACTTAATTAATTGCCACGGGTTACATTAGGGTTAGATCTGCAATTTCGTTGAACAACACAGTCGTCGGTTCTGTTGCTTTAACGTTATATTCATTAGTATTTCAGTCTCCTGTATTTTATCATATGAATGAACCTGTGCTGTACCTTCACATTAATTCATCAATACGTTTTAGGACGTGTGCCCACAACTGAATCCAGCACACATGCCAGCATACCATGCAAAGTTGACATAGTTTTGACTCAACAGTTTTCTGAGAAGAACATTGTCAGCAGTGACCTGGTTAATGTTCAATTTCCCTTTTGAAATAAGACATCACTTGTTGAAAAACTGGAATTGCAACCCTGTGTATTCTGCACACAGTCAATAATATCAAATCAATAAGAAATAGCAAAATTTATGGTATTTGAAAGCAGTAAATTACAGCACTAAAAGCCCAACAGGCAACAACACGAAACATGAAATAGGTGCACCAACTGGTTGCCTTCTGATAAGAAGTTCTTACTTGGTTATTGAGCTAGCTAAACTGAGGTCCACAGGTGGGCATTAATGGAAAAGTTAGGGTTAGTCTCCCCTGTTTTACCAGTCTGGACCCAGATACAACCAGAAAAAACATTGTTACTTTAAAAGTTAGAAATACAAAATATATATAATTGTAAAAATCAATTCTAAATTTATCAGTCAACCAGTAGCCTAATGTGCAGCTAAAACATATGACTAAATTCAGACAACTGGTGTGTTTTGAGACAGTAAGAGGAATTAATGTTGAATTATAATGAATTATCAGGAAAAAAAAAAAAGGGAAAATAGAATGCTTCCCATCAACCTGCTTTAAGAGTGAAAATTGAGTAGTGGTAATTAATCTGTTAGCCTATATTTTCTCTGTTTTTCCAGGCACTGGACTGGGGCTAGGAATCGTGTTTTCTGTTCTGTTCTTCAAACGTAAGTAGTTTCAGTGGATTGTTGATGTGCTGCGTCTTGAATGTTTGATTTGGCTCTGATGGCCTTGACGGAAGGAGCAGAGCTCAGGGCCACCTGCAGTGAGGACTATAGCCTCAACACATGGGGCAGGTGCTCTAAGCTAAACACTGCCCCACAAGTAGCTAGTTGTAGTTGTGCAGCATTTGAAAGGCTTTTCATGTAACAGCCATTGGAGTGTTGTCGTTATTGACAAAAAAAAAATTTGAACACAAATCAACACTTATTTGTAATTGGCAGGTTGTAGTGCTTTTGTTTGTGAGGAGAGTACCAATAACACCCATCCTCTACAGCAGAGAAATAAATGTTGCAGCTACATGTAGAGAAAGCTGTAAAACAAAAACAGGAGTGTTAAAAGGATTTCACACATTGTGTCTGGTATGTTGTAAATCACACTGTGAAGTGCGTCTTTGTGTATTTTTTTTGTGTGTGTGCAAGGAAACACCACTAAAGTTCCTGTTTCTTTTGTAGGGCATACATGGCCAATTTCATTCGGCTCAGGAGCAGGACTCGGCATGGCATATGCCAACTGTCAGAATGACCTAAGGTCACATTATCTGCTACACAGAGGCGAAAAGGTTAGTTAATGCAGTAACATAAATCAATGAAATAATATTTCTAATACACACCTGTGCTTTTGTTTATGTATTTTACTAATTTTTGTCTTTTTCAACAGGAGCAATAGCTGCACGTCAACAAGGGATTGTCTTTTATAAAATTTGTTTTGTTTTGCTTTGTCTGTGGAAGAGTCTCTATTTTCACTGTTCTACAGTTAGATTATGGTCTCCCTGTTGATCTATCCATCCCTGGAATGACTCTGTATGATTTGTGTGTGCCTAATCAGGACAGTACAGTCTGCGTTTATTTAATAAAATAATCATATCAACAAAAACAGTGACGTGGTGATTAATTCTTCCTCACATGTGGTATAAGACGGTACAAAAACACAAGAATGATGTGACGAATTTACAACAGCACGATCAAAACAGATGCACTCCAGGCAGCAGTATTGGTGGTACTCGAAAAAAGTAATAGGTGTCAAAGTGCCTGTTTACCATTTATTTGTCATGTGAGTGGGTGTGATTCTCTGAAATGTGTCGGGCAGGAAGGTGGAGGCAGCAGTGCAAACGCTGTCCCATAAGGTGGTGGGCCTGGTGTGGGTGACAGGTGGGGGAGGTTGGTAAAGGGGGGGTCAACAGAGGGTTGACAGCAGCAGATCTGATGTGGCAGATGACTGGGGAGCAGCGATGGTGGAGATTAGTCACGAGGGCGCATGAAAATTGAGAGCATTGCGTTTTATGTTCAGTATTTGACAATGCTGTTGAAACAGAGCTGGAGTGCACTGGATTTTACCCCCTATGAATGATGTTGTCTTGTGTTTAATATTCAAGTGCTGCTGTCAGGGAATGAATAATCATTGCTGTCACGTCATCTGGCTGTTTAGTTTAATGAAGTAGCTCTATTGTTTTCTAATTGTTGGTAATACGGGGAATGTGGATTGTACTTCACTTTAACCTTTGTTATCGACAAACTGTAAGCCAGATGCTCTGTATCTGTGGCCTTCAATGAATTTCTCATCTTTAATCATTTGATAACTGAGTTATAGTAAGTCAGTGAGGCTTTTTGACACAATAGAAAAAACTCTCATGTAAAAACATGAAAGAAAATCTTTATCTTTTCTACTCAGACCCTTCACTCTGATGTGCCTAAATTATCATTACTGGTGGAGATAATGCAGCTGGTGATAATTCTGTGTACAGCCTATCTCAAAGGTTATTGTATCAAAGGAAACAGCATTTTTTTAGGCATAACTCTAAAGTAGAAAAGCTCAATTATAACCAGTGTGATTGAGCATCACAGATCATTGAAACTTGAAGTAACCTGAGACGGTGAATCTTTTTTAATGGGCTGAATAGACTGCTTTAAAAAGAAAGAAAGAAAAACATATAATAGATCAGGATATCAGTCACATCAAATCTTTATCATGCATAATAAAAAATACTGTCATAGTTGTATCTCAGTAGTTAAAAATATCACAAGTAAGACCACCCACACCAGTTCCTATGATGCAGAGTGAGCATTTCTTGGCTGTGATTGTGCATGGTTATGCATTAACAGCTCAATGCTTTGACACGCTCCTTCTCAGTAGGTGTGTGCTCAGGCTGGGAGATACGCTGGAGTGGCCGACACAGGGATTAGCAGGAGCGAGCGATATAAAAGCAGCACCACAAGGACCACGGTACCTGTAGAGCACTTGTGAGCGGAGCCTTGCTTACAAATGCCTGCTGCACAGTTTTGTGTTGCTCTCTTTGCTTCCCTATGCCGTTTCCCTGAATAGAAGGACTTTGTGGAAAAAAGAAAAAAAAAACCAGCAGGGCACCATCTCAGCAGAGGACTTGCCGAAGCTGTACAATGCCACTTCTAGGAGGTGAGGAATAATTCTGAGATTTGGTTCTTGGTATTGCTCATCCTCAATAGATCCTCTCACCGGCTCTGCTCTCATATGACTAGTCAAGGCTCATCTGTGTGTGTGCCCTCCTCCAGCGACTGTCATCACTGTGACACGCTGCTTCGAAAACCCTCTGTGAGCCGTCGAATGGCTCATTCAGGCTCGTAGCGGTGGATGAGGCAGGGGCATGGAGAGATGAGTGGAACTCTGCTGCTGATTCTGATCACTCTGGTGCCAGTGGAAGTAAGCCTCGGGCACCTGAAAGGAAGATGGAGATATTTATTCATGGAGAATGGTCCAATTGACCTTATCTGGGAGACAATTGGATGGCTTCTCAACACAATACCTCTTTGGCTTGATTTTGTTCTACAATGCTCCTGGACTGAGAGGGTAATGTAACATATAGTGGAGTCTGAAGAAGAATCTGAAGAGCTGGTTTGATTGATCGTTTGAAACCAGCACCATGACTGACTCTCACTTGTCTGGCTCTGTTGGAAGCTACAACAGCAGCTTTCCCACCACCACCACCACCACCACCAATGCTTGGAATATCACTGGCAGCGGTCCATGGTTGTTGGCCTTCATGTTGACTGTCATCATCCTCATGACAGTCTGCGGCAACCTATTGCTCATCGCCTTGGTGTTCGCCCACCGCTCTTTGCGATGCACCTCAAACTGCTTCCTGGTGTCCTTGTTCCTGTCTGACCTGATGGTGGCACTGGTGGTCATGCCCCCAGCCATGCTCAACGTGCTGTGTGGGGCCTGGGTGCTGTGGCCTTCCTTTTGCCCAATCTGGCTTTGCTTTGATGTCATGTGCTGCAGCGCATCCATCCTCAACCTGTGTGTGATCAGCCTGGACCGTTACCTCTTCATCATCTCACCGTTGCGGTACAAACAGAGGATGACGCCACCTCGGGCGTTACTCCTCGTGGGAGCTGCTTGGGGGTTGGCAGCCTTGGCCTCTTTTCTGCCCATTGAGATGAAATGGCACAGTTTAGGCCTCGGGAGTGGACAGACATCCACTCCCGAGGTCAGCAGCAGCAACATCAGCTCTTACTCTGACACACTCTACCCAGCCTCCTACTTTCAAGTTTCCCCATCTGGAGGCCTGTCCTTCCAGTGTCGCCTGCGAGTCACCCTGCCCTTCGCCTTCGTGGCATCTGTACTCACCTTCTTTTTGCCCTCCAGCGCTATTTGCTTCACCTACTGCCGGATCCTTCTGGCGGCACGGAGGCAGGCAAAGAGGGTAGCAGCAATGAGCCACCCACCACACCCACATCCCTCTCTTGGGGAGCCCTCTCGACCCCCTTCACCTGGGATTGCTGCAGTCCAAGCTCAACAGCAGGACGGAGAGGACTGTAGGTTCCAGGAACCTCCTGTGTCACAAAATGTACCGGTAAGAAATAGTCAAGGATGAGTGATGGACTGACACATAAAAAGAGCACGGCAATTTCTCCTCTAGAATGTCTGATAGAATGCTATTATTTTAAAATAGTAGACTGACCTTTAAGTGCAGCAGATTTACAAAGTATACAATGTTGATTCTGTGTGTAGACGAATGTAGCACAGAGACCAGAACCAGATAAAAGTTGTCCATCTAATGCCCTTTTCCTGACATTTTTAAGGTTTTACATAATTTTGTTCAATTTTCAATGTTCAGTCTCCATAAAACGGCAATTATACTGTTTATATATGTATATGTATATATATATCACATTTAATTACCAAGTAGGTTTTCACGTATGGGGAAATACAATATCAAGAAGTGTAATAATGACAATAAAAATGTACAAAAAATTATTTTGCTTAAATGTACATGTCACTGAGCATGAACCTATGCACGAATATAATGTGTGCAAGATCAAGGAGATAAACACTTTATTCATTATTAGTCTCTTACAAAAGAATACATCTGCACTTATGAAACATGTTTTGCTCTTCAGTCATCTTAACCCTCAAACGTAAGAAAAGAAAAGGGAGGAGGTGTAAAACCTGGTGAGAAGAGTAGGCCTAGACAGTGTCAGATATGAGAAGTGCTGCCACATAGTCTGTCACATTTCTATGCAGTAAAGCCACACACACACACACACACACACACACACACACACACACACACACACACACACACACACACACACACTTAGACGCTGGACTGGTCTCAGAGACCTAGTGTCTTGAATATAGTAAACTACCTTCAACATTCAGTCTTACATTGAATACTTTTCATATTCACTTTATTCACTTTCACATTTTGTGTCATCTTATTTAACCTTGTCGCGACAGAATAAGTCTCACACCAAAACTGTTACAGTTGCATGTGGAAATGTTCTAGATATCTTGTCTATCTTCTCCCAAAATGTCAATCAGAATGTTGTTGTTTTTTTCTTTCTTCCCCCCCTAATAATTCAAACAAAATGTTAAAATAAATTGACATTCACATGTATTCTGACATTTTCTAAACAATGCTAGAGAGTATAAGACGCCATAAATGTCTACAGCCATTGAGCTGCATTCATAGCAGTTATGTGATATGCATAGCAACTATTTGGCTTCCTTTATACATTTTTAAAAGAATAGCCTTGTTTTGCTTGATTATCTTGCGAAGAGTTACATGGGATAACAGTAGTGTTTAGAATGAAATCAGGGGGAACTGCAACCACAAAACTAACCAAACTTACTGTTCTTACATTTTGTTTATTTTTCTGTAGCCTATAACATGTTTATCAGCTTTGAAAGAGCTGATTGGACATTTTCATTTGAACAAACTGACTAGCTGTGTCCATGTGTTGTTACTAAATTAAGCTAGCCAGCTAACTAGCACTGTGAGCAAATGTGGCTAATTTTTCCAAAATAGAAAAAAAAATCTTTGTGTGTGCCCTCCTCCAGCAAAAATCTTCTTTAAAAAAAAAAAAAAGAAAGCAATTTGCAGGTCATAGGTGGAAATAAAGAGGTATTCACTGCAATATTTCATTCATTCTATTTTCTAATGTCCACAGCCTTCAGTGAACAGTGAGCGCCGTCTGGCTCACAGGCAGGGTCGGAGGGCACTGAAGGCCAGTCTGACACTGGGGGTTCTCCTGGGACTCTTCTTCAGTGCTTGGCTACCTTTTTTCATCACCAACATGGCTCAGGTTAGTGAAGGCACTATGCACCGACTCCAGCACAGATATGACACAGTGGGATAAATACAACATGACATTTGGCACATCGACCTCATCTTGGATGTGGAATAGGCCTACATGGTCGGATGAGCATGAGGAGGTGAATTCAGTTTGCCTTTGTCTGAAGTGACATGTGAAGATCTTTTGACAAGTCTGATTTTCTCACACATTTCTACATGTAATGAGCAGAAAAACAGTGTGAGAAAACATGCAAAAGAGAGCAAAACCACTTGGATACAGATCTATTTTTTTATTGGCCAACCCTCACAGCCGTGCCAAGCTACCCAACAACAAAGTAGTCTGGCATTTCTGCTTCATGTGGCTGACTCATTCCAAAGCCCAGAAAACAACACACCAGAGTACCATTTATCATTTGGGTTCTTTTGTTGTGAGATGAGACTGGGCGCACACACTTGGAGGTGTGTATGTGTGTGTGTGGGTGTGGGGGGGGGTATTCAGTTTTTTACGGAACACTTATGGTTGGTGCAGACGATGTTGACAGGATCCTCACGCTTTATTGGGGGGGGCGGGGGGCAATTTCATCTAAATTGGTAATGACACTTGTCTTGTTTTTCAAGCTTTCAATGATCCAGTCATTTTGATTTCCCATCTGTGCCCTCTCGCTTCTCCGCTGCTTAACATAGAGCACAGAGACTTGACTGTGCCTGCTCTCCTTCCTTTTCACACTCAATGTGGTGTGTGAAACTCACCCCTCCTTTCTGTCCCATTCCCACCGCCTCCCCGTCTCATCTTGGTAGTATTGGACGCTCTCCTTTAACAGCTGTCTCCTCCTTCACTGTCCCCCTCTAAACCTAAACCTGGTGGTGATGTCCAGGATCAGTGCTTTTAAATGTATTGGACAACAGAGAAAACAACATGTTCTCCAAAAAAAGAAGTGATGATGATTTGACAGAGATAATGTGTCTTCCCCTTTTGGTAAATATTTCAAAATTCAGCTGTGGGGTAGGGATTTGGCTGATTCATAAATGTTCAAAATGTACCATAAATGACACATAGCTACACGCGTAAATGCTTTAATAGTAAATAGTAACGTTAATAGTAATGTTCTCCCATTTATAATCTGTTTATTTACATACAGGCTTTGAATCACCTTCTGTTTGTTTTATAATTTCCCTGCTAAAAAGAGGGACAAAGGACGTATATACGTAAATAAATGGTCCAGGTATAAAAGTATAATCGAGAAAAACGGATTATACTTTTATACCTGGACCATAAATACTGTATGTGCAATGAATTTTAAAATAATTGCATGTGCAGAGGTTACAACAAATAAAAAAATATAAATGTTGCCAAGTGTGGAAATGATGAATAGAAAAGCAAAACATTACATTATTTATTCTATTCCTTCATTGTCTCTTTCCAGTACAGTGACTTTTGTAAAAAAAGAAAAAGAAAAAAAAAGAAGAAATAAATTAATCATTTGAACTATATCTACCGGACAAAATGATAAATAAATTAATAATGAATTGATGGATTTCATTGTAGCCTAATGTAAATTAAATATGCTATGTTGACTTTTAATTTTACCAGTTGTGTTTTTTGTGCTCAATGCAATGTCCATGTTTCCACATGCTTGTGGGTCAATGACCCATTGACCCATGCCAAGTAGTGTAACTGGTATTATTTCATAAATACTATACAGGAAAATAAATCTACATTCAAATGTGGAATAAATTCACTTTTGATATGTAACACTGCAAGTTTTACATAATTTGTCACATTATTTAGAAAAAAGGCAAGTGTTTTTGGCTATGTCCCACTCAGTACTGCTAAAATGCATTCAAATGCACAGCAAAAGCATCTGTTTTCAGAAGAAAGTATATTTTTTATACACTTATATGCACTGTAGGTGGATAAAATATTTAATATGTATCATTCTTTTGTTTTTACACCATTTGACATTTTCAGGGGCATTCAGTCTTCTGTTTGAAAAGAATGGTTCAAATCATTTTAAATGACATAAAATGAACATGAATACAAAAATGTATTTTTTTCCAACAAATCTGATGCATGCTTTTAAAACAATTTTTAATAGATCCTACATGGACAGCACAAATAACACTGGGACTCTCTTGCTCCATAACTCTTTCATGGTCAAAATTTCTACACGTTACCTTGAAAATCTATGTTTTTATTTTTTCTGTGTTCATATTTGTATTTCTGTCATAAATTATTTTTACATGTATACTGTATGCACTGATGGTTGCTATTGTCCTCACTGTCTTCACCCAGGCAGTGTGTGAGTGTGTCCCCCTAGCCCTTTTTGATGCCATCACCTGGCTGGGCTACTGCAACAGCACCATGAACCCGATCATCTACCCGCTCTTCATGAGAGACTTCAAACGCGCTTTGGGGAAGCTCTTGCCCTGCTGTTCCTCTCAGTCGCCCAGGAGACCCTCGCCGGCGCTGTCCCTCTCTCTACGCAACTCAGGGGAGCCCAACATTGCCAGCAACGCCCCCTCTCCTCTGGCCTCCGACCCCACCCACCCGCCTGCCACCGCCACTGACGCTGTCAACCTGCTAGACGCCGAGCACGCTGGGATCCAGCTGCCTCTACTTCTGCCCAATCAGGTCGACACCCTGGATTAAGTAGCCGTTAGAAAATGTGTTGTGTGAGGGTGGATGAGTGGTTCAAGTATTGAGAGTCAGTTTAGCTCATGACAATTCATGATTTACTCACCATGAGTTACAACATTGATGTCTACGATAAATAAATAAAAATTATTTAAATTTAAAATAATTTTCATTGTCACAGACAAATGTCTATTGCCACAAACTGAAAAAACTCCATCCCATCTTGGAACAGTGCATTTCTTTCCTTCTATTAAATGCTGAAAAACCCCTTGAGGTGTATTGCTAAGACAAAACATTGAGGGTCAAGGCTATCTCCAGTTGTCAGATCCAGTATATTATACAAGCAATGTAAACATTCTGTGTGAGCTCTCTAGTAAGCAACACTTCACATTAGGACAGGTGGCGCAGAGAAAGGTAAAACCTTGAAGAAAACACATTCATTCAATGAACAACCCTCTGGAATTATAGAAATCCAGCTGTTGTGACGATAATATCCATAGCAACCAGGGCTGACGGAGGGAAATTAAACCATCACCTGGTCTTGTGGAAACTGCTAAAACCTGCGAAACCCAAGCAATATTTACAGGTGTTTGTTCTCACTTTGAGTTTGGAAAATAAATTATGCGACTTTTTACAGTTTGTAAAAAAAAAAAAAAAATCTACTTCAGTTGCAAGTCTCTAAATTGTTATTGAATTAGTACATAGTGGTTAATTTTGGTGCTTTTCACTTTAAGCTGAGCTTCTGAGCTTAAAACCTGAGGAGATGAGAGGGAGGCAGCCGGTCCTGTAACACGCTCTTTACAGGTTCGTCCGCCTTCGTTCATGCGTGAGTTCTGTATTCCAGTGTGTGTCCTCCCAGCTCCAAGATACTTGTTCATTATCTGGGTCGACCTCCTCTGGACAGTCACATGGATCATTTAAAGCTGTGACGTCGTCAGTGTCATTGTTCTCAGACGAAGGGGGTGAATTGTTCCCCGCTGCGATTTCAGTCTCTGTTTCTGCCTCATTCAAAGAGTCCAGCAGGTCTGAGATGTCAGGGATGTCCCAGCCGTCACCCATCTCCTCGTTCTCCACTGCCTCCTTCATGTGTTCACAGTTTTCTGTATGAGTCTCTGCTGGGTTTTGTGTCTTGGTCTCTTGGTCAGGGATGTCCACTGTCTCCTTTGCATCCGTTACAGGCTGAGGGAGAATGAAGGAGGCTCCTGGGACTTCTTTAGTAGGAACTCCTACTGCCACCAAGATAGTGTCCATCTGACGCATGTAGTCCAAGTGACCTTTCACCTGGGGTGCAGAAAAAATGGAGGCGAGGGGGTTCATATTTGTAAATTACAGTGTAAAATACTTTTTTATATACTTTACATTTCCAAGAATATATTACTATTGTTTATATTATTTGTACAAAAAGCTTGAATATCCACCAGGTTTATACTGTTTGGTGCTTCACATGCTCTAAGTATGTTTTTACTGTTTTTTAAAGTTCTGCTGTGTTAAACCTCTGATCTGCTTCACCTGGTTCAGCATCACATCTGCCATTATAAATACTAAGTGTTATGTTTCATGTGGACTCGTGCTGATTTAAAGGGAGACCAGCTGGGGCCTTACTTTTTATTTGTATAATCGTGCTTGTTTAAACAATACACATGTCTCTTATAAAGTGCTATTAAATCTTAAAAATTGTATCTTATCGCATCATCTTTAATAACTTTTATCATTAACAGTCCATTTAACTCTCCAGTGTTTTAGCCCCTTACAGCTCACTGTAGTGCTGCTGTTACCTGCAGTCAATAATAGACAAGCAGTTATCACCTAGCTGGTGAACATTATGCAGCTAATACTTTGCAGCCAAAGAACCAAATGATGGAGACAAAACTCAAGCTACAGTGAGTATTGACACAAACTGAAATAAAATTGTGCAGAATTATGTAAAACCACCATTTTAAAATGGTGGACGGATAAGGATTCAATCAAGTAAAAACCAAAGGTTCCAGTATTGATCCGCTGGAAAGAATGAACCCCAAAATTTGGAGACCCTGCTGAGTCACTATTGGAAAATGAGATGGGCCTGGGCTAGCTACAGTAGTTAGCATGCTAACTTTAGAAGAGAAAAGGCCATGATGGAAATAAGCTGCTGCTTTCCACTAATGGAGAGAACTGTTGCCGAGTTAAGGAATACAGTTTTTCAATGGGTCTTTTAGACAGGTGAGTAACCAGCTGCTAACACCAGCTGTGTAGCTTGCCAACAAATAGATCCTTTAACACTACAAGGTAACAGGGCAAGTTTCATTATAATAATATTTTTGGGTTACATCTATGTACACATGTATAGATTTTGTTTGGAAATGGTAAAAAAGGTAAAGACTTAAAAGAATAGTTCAACCAAAACTGAAATTTCACTCATTATCTACTCACCCTCATGTCGACTAAGAACTGGGAGAAGTTTCAGAGTTATCTGTGGCTTCTCTGAGTCACAGGGGGTCTCGGCGTAGCAGTGCATGTCCATTTAATGGTTGTAAATGGACATCGGCGGTCTAAGTCACAAAAAAACACACCAAAAAACATCCAAATACCTCCATGCTGCTCGTATGTAATGTCTGTCTTGTATTGAAGCCCCGAAATGTGAAATTGACCCGGAAAAAAATTAAATAAGTCCATATTTCAAGCTTGTTTGCACGGAAGCTCCTCTTCCTGGTCTTTCCAAATCTCGCGAGATTTGCATCAACGTCGTTGCGATTAACTGACGCCAGGGAAGAGGAGTTTCCGCTACAAACAAGCTTGAAATATGGACTTTTTTTTGCATTTCGGGACTTCAATACAAGACAGACATTACATATGAGCAGCATGGAGGTATTTGGATGTTTTCTGGTGTGTTTTTTGTGACGAAGACCGCTGGTGTCCATTTGCAACCGTTACATGGACATGCACTGCTACGCCAAGACTCCCTGTAACTCAGAGAAGCCGCGGAGGACTCTGAAATTTCTCCCAGTTCTTAGTCGACATGAGGGTGAGTAAATGATGAGTGAAATTTCATTTTTGGGTGGACTATTCCTTTAAATCTAGTTGCTTTTTAGTTTTGGTTATGGACCACTACCAGTGCCCAGACAAAGCATAGCTAATCGATATCAATAGAAGGTATGAAATCAGTTGAAAAATACTTGACTTAATTATTTGTGTAAACTTTAATTCAAGCCCAAAACGCAGACATGGGAGAGCAGCTGCATTTTGGACATGCTGGAGAATTCTTTTGTCAGTCGTGTCATGTTGGACTGTCTCAGTTAGTTTCTTCCCTCATAAAGTGATCAAGGCCTCCATGTGTTATTTCACCAACTAAAATCCAGCACTGAGGATGAACTGAGACATGAACAGCTTGAGACGACTGCTGCATTCCGAAAAAGTGAAACGTTGAGATGTGTGAATTAACCAGCAGCTCATACAGTAGATACATGAAAATGATTAAAATGATTTCCCGATTTAAACATGAGCTCTGACTCACCACTGAGGAAAGATCCACATTGATTACGCGTCGATCTTGGATGTTGATTGGTTGTAGCCCGGCAACAGACAGTTGTGCTGCTGAACTGCGGTACAGGAACCCCAGGAGCCAATCTCCTCTGACAGGGAGATAATTCAGAAAATTATTTATTTGTGTCAGTACAGTAATTTCCAAATCTACTGCATATGAAACCACCTCACTGGAATACACAATGTAATATACAAGCACTAAACATTGAGGGCCTAATTTACTAAAGGTTTTATCACCCCTTATCTGAGACCTTAGTAAATCAGGCCCTAAGTGCATCAAAATTATCAAGCGTAACTGTGAGCTGTGGTCGTATCGCAGCACTGATGCTTCGGGAAAGAGCTCGGTTTTACCTGCAGTATCCGTTTACTATTTTTCCAGCCACTACCCTGGTCAATCTCTCCCAGGACTTTTCAGAGCCGTCCACTGGGGCCCCGAGGAGGACCACATCTTCCACGACCCCTTCACTACCTGAGCATTTAGAGCAGTGGACATTAAATTAGTTAGTCAGGACAGTATGGGGTGTAAATAGATCATTAAAAACACAGTGTAACCATTTTAAATAATTTAGAGACACCCACATGAAACTTCTACTCTGCTTCACCAATAATTTTGCAGAAAAGATAGTAATTAGTTTAACTCCAAAGTCAAAATTTAATTTCAGGAATTTGTCATACAGTTAAGCAAAAACACAACATTTAAACATATTTAAAAACTGAAATGAGTCAAGTATTAAACAAACAAACAAACAATTTAATCCAGTTCAAATGTATCAGTATTCTTTTACACACAAAATGTTCATACCTTGATCATTAGCGAGCTCCTGCAGACAGTAGTAGATAACTCTCGCTCCGAGACTAAAACCTATGAGGCTGACAGGGCGTTTCCCCTTAAGAGACGTAGAGAAAGAAGAGAGATGCACAGATCTGAAGTAGCTTTAATCCTCCCGATGTTTACTGAACACAGACAGATGATTTCCTCTAATATTCCAGATTAATAAGAGATGTATTTCATTAATTTATCATCATATTCTAGGAATTATAGTTAAAAACAACAGAGTACAGAAAATAAGTTCTATCAAATGTACAACAAACCCTTTTAGAGGCAGAGCCATACCTGCTGCCGACTTCTTAACACCTGTGCCAGATGTTTCCCCACCTCGGCCGAGCGGTTCAGACAAACACACCAGGGGTTGTCAATGACGCTGGCTGCTGCCAGCAAAGAGGCAGGCCACGTCAGAGCTGTCACGATGCCTGATAACAATCAATAAGTGATATGACAAAAAGACAGTAGCTTTAACACAAATCGACACTTCACGTGCAGTCACCAGGATTAATTCAGATTCTGGTGGATTTGTTTCTCCTGTATCCAAAACACAGAATAAAATTGTGATTCGTGCATGATCACCCTCCTACCTGAGAGCACTGTGTACTTGAGAGCCTCCTGAGCCATCATGCTGACCAGCCCGTCCAACAGAGAGGCCATGGCCGAGCCCAGGTCCCTTAGGAACCGTGACTCCCACACCAGACAATACTGTTCTCCGCACTCGCCCAGGCTGGACCACGGGGCCTGGAACGAACCTGGAAGACGGCACTTGTGTTTTTATGTAAGGTGGCCTAAACAAATAAGCAGCACTTGTAATGTGAAGGGGGTGCCGAGCTTATCATTGAGCGTATGTTTTAGTTGGGGCGAGAGAGAGCTGCATTGTTTTATGTAAGAGAAAAACGTAAGTGGCTTGCGTAATGGACTAATTTAGGACATTTTGTTGAGCAGTGCAGCAGCATTACAACATCATGTTTTGTTATCAAAGGTTTTTCTTAATCTCGTTTTAATGCAGAATGTTCATGACCTCGCTATGACATTTAACCTTAGCCTGAAAAGCCAGACTATATCATTAAAATGTGTAGTCTGGCAACGACTGGTAGACCACGGCTCAATCCAGGGGGCGGGATGAAGGCTGTCTTTCAAACTGCCTCTGCATGCAATAGGTAGAGTGCTCTAGCAATAGGGTAGCGCTACGACTAATCAGAGCAAAGAGCAGGACGACGTTAGCCTGACAAGCCAATTAAAATGTATGTCGTCATCGCGTTAAGCCCACCCAACCAGATAGAGCGCTGTGATTGGTGAACACAAATGGTGTTCGAGACTCAAAAAGTTCCTATGGCTCATTTCTAGACCCACTAGTGGAGCAAACATATTTGCTGCCGCTATGGTGCGTCTAGATTTCCAGGCTACTTTAACCTCACACTGCACCAACAATTAAAATGTGTTCCCTTTATGCATGTAGCTGTGATGGCCCGGGCAGTGACCCTGCTCTCCAACAGTGCTGTGATTTATTCATTGCTCTGCAACCTGTATTGTAGAGGTGTCAACTGTCATAGGCGAGGCAAGGCAAAGCAATTTTATTTATGTGGCCCATTTTTACAAAGTGTTTGTCTCAAAGGGCAGCTGCTGGAGAAGGTTTCTTCATGTTCAGTGTATTTGCAGAGTTACGTTGTCTTTATGATTATGTTTTCTTTACTGTCTTCAGATCTAATGGCTGCAAATAGCTTAGGTAAATGATATAAATTATTGTTAATAGAACTGTGTGATATGAATCATGAAATCATCTTCCAGGGATTTCATATGATATATACCATGATATCCTCTCCTTTTGCCCCTCTGATTGCGCAAGGGTATTGGGGGCTAATTGACATTTTTATATTTATAACATTCCTGGGTATATCATTATTTTTATCATCACTATTACTAATATTTCTTTTCATTACATTTCTTTAACATGTAGGTGAGGTTTTAACACGAGGTGAGATGGGTTTCTTACCTCACCTACACATCCACTTACGCATTACAGATTACAGCCCTTAATCCAGAGTCACGTAAAATATTAATATTTCATTAATTTAATAGAAGTTTTTTTTTATAATTGCAGTATAAAGTCTTGATTAATGGCTAAAAGGGTGTTTTACGAAGTCACGATGACCTCGAGATCTGACCTGAAACCGCCAAAATCCTATCAGTATATCCTTGACCACAAAGGTGTTACAGAGACATCCTGTTCAGAAAAATGCCAAAACAGCCTTTGACTTTTGACAACAACCAAAATTTAAGCAGTTTATCCTTGAGTGTTGGTGAATATTTGTGCCAAATTTGAAGAAGTTCCATCATTGTATACGTAAGAGACATATAACCTTAAAACAATGCGTCTGCTCTTTTCATAGAAAAACTACATACAGTATATTTGCATTTGCATATTTGTGTGTGATATTGTGCAGTAGACCTATTACATACATTGTAATCTGGTTATGTAGACCAAGACAGCAAATGTTGTACTTACTATATTTACCACTGCAGAGCCAACCTGTCACTGCTATGGTCAGGTGAAGATGCTTCCCAGAGCTCAGCGGCAAGAACTCAAATTCCTCTATGGCCCCGACACACTTATTCATTTTATAGCCTGCAGCAACAAAGGAAGGCGATTAAAGAAAGGTAAAGAAAAGAAAATAATTAAGGTTGACTTACTTCTCCTTAACAATCATGTATCTTCCAATTATCTTACCTGTCAAACCAGCCCCTGCTGCTCCAAACAGAGAGGCCATAATTGCAATGCCGGTGGCTGAGCCCAAAGCTGCAGCACCACCTGCCCCCAGCACGGCACCGGCCCCTGCTGCCACCAAAGGGGCCGCAAGTCCACCTGTCACACCTGGCAAAGGTGTGAAGATGACACAGACAAACAGCTAGTCAGTGCAAATATTTGTCAGGTAGGCGCAATACAGAGGAAATTTATGTGAAGAAGAAATTATGTGTCTTGCAACATGCTGCCTTTGTGCATAGTCCTATCACTTTGTGTTGATTTGATCAGCACTCCCATAAGATATTTGCAAGTGGTTAATGTCTATTTTAAGTTGGAGCAGCAATAATCACCAATCACAGTTCCTCCGCCCACAGTAGCTAGACCAATGAGGAGGTAACGTCGTAACTTCCTCCCTCTTTCTCTCCTCAGCCGCCGAGAGGACTCCTCTCTGATGGAAGCAGAGTCAGACACACTGGTGGTCAGCTTTTGGCAAAAATATTTACTGGCTATGAAAATAAAAACTTCAAATGACCCCCAGTGCATTTAAGGATTCAACAACAATCCAACAACAACTTACTCGCTCTCCTCTCCTGCTTCCCTCAGTCTCTCTCCCAGAGTTTCCTCAAACTCCTCCAGCTGCTGTGAGGAGACTCGTAACAGACAGCTCACATGACGGATGAGAACCCTCGACCTGGCATCATACTGACCTGAGGTTAAGACAAGACAGGTCTGTGAAAGTTATAAAGGTTATAAAGTTATAAAAGTGACAGGCCAGAGTAGCACTATAAGTCTTACCATCATTGACAGAAAAAGACACCAGGTCCTGTAAAACAAAACAATAACTGGTTATAACAGAAAGTAGAAACACAGCAACAAAGTGACTACAACAGCTTAATTTAAATGATATAAGCTAATTATTCTATTTAGATGCTTTAGTTTCACAAAATGAATTAATATATTTCCTTGTATTGCACTGATGTACAGGTACTCGTCCACTACTGTTTAATATCATTGCATCCTCTGTTGAAGTGACAATCACCTGTATGACAGGTTTGGCCCCTGCAGCCAGAAGAGGTTCAGCCTGTAGGATGGAGAGGAAGGTGTCGGATCCCTCACAGCCAAGGCCGGACAGGAAAGCCCCCATGACTGGCATTACTGACTCATCAAGGTCCAGCCAACGCACCAAGCCCTGCAGGTACTGGTCTCTGAACACACTGAAAAACACACAACTCCTTATCTCATCAGTTTAGGTTTAGTTTAACACAGTTTAGTCAAACCAGTAATCCAAATGGCCATTGAATCCCTCTATCACCTCAACTGAATTTGACCTTGGTGGATGATAAAATGCACAACTGTATGTGCAAGACCAAATTGATTTTGCAGTATTTTTTTTTTAATCATTAATTGCATTGAGGACCAGTTCTCCCTGTACTGTGTGTGCTATCTAGGTGTGATATTCACAGTGATCACTTAATTATGTCAGTCATCATCAGTCAGGTTGATGTCCCTTGCATAATAATCTGTGAGTAGGAGTTAGATGAAGGATGGAAGGCATGAACACAGTGAGGGTGCAAACAATATTAGGGCAATATTCCAGCTCTGTTACCTGTTTTCAGGTCCAGTAAACAACTGGCCCAGAGAGACACCACACAGTGCAGCATATGCAAATCGGCTCTGTTCACTCAACTGTCTGCCGATAATGTTCTCTGGGTTTTGGTCACATGGAGTTTCTTGTGTGGTCTCTGACCCCCCTGGATCTGGATAAGGTGATCAATGGGCAAAGATTAAAGATTAACTTTGAGGTAGTAGCTTCAATCAGAGACATTGGAGAGCAAACACACATGACATATTAACACAAGTTCAAGAGACATGTATCACAAGCATGACATAATAATAATACTATATAGCACTTTTCACAGCACAGAGTCACAAAGTGCTTCACAAAACATAATAATATCTAGTCACTTGACTGGAGTTTAGTGGATCAGCAACAAGCCGAATTTAACAGTGGGATCCCAATGCATAATATGGGTCTACTGTCAGGCTGCTCAAGGTAGGGTGATGTGAGTTGTGAGCTATGAGAAATGTAGCATTGTTACGATTTTCAATGTCGTTTCTTAGAGGTTTCGTTTCCGCCTTGTAAAGTGAAGCTACATTAAACTAGGTTACATGCAGTCTAAGTTTGTGCTTCTCATCTTGTCTCCGATGAACTGACCTGAATTCAACATAGAAAGCCTGCAGAATGCGACCTAACGCTTTTAGGCTACTTCAAGAAAAAGCCACTGTATCTCAAACAAGTGAACGCAACACTGAACGAACAGTTAGCTTCTAAAACAGCTGCTGGCTATTGACTGTGCGACAGCCTGTTTACGAGGTAACGGTTCGCGGTTATCCTTTCACAACGACAACACTTTGAATTCATTTCTCATATGGTATAGAAGGTATATTTAACAAATTCTACATAGTACCTGGAGTAAATTTGCCGTCCGTACTGTTCTGTTTTTCCTCCATGGCTATTATCACAACTCTGTACACTGAACTTTTGATGCCTTCACGTCCTCCTCCTGAAGGTTGACATCAGGCTACGCTAGTCACATATCAAAACGCTTTCCACGTCTATCCTAACTTAAAATACGGTGACTTGACCGAAAGACTTGCTTGACAACGTCGTCGTTAATACCTCACACTAGTATGAGTTTAATTTTGCCACCGTAAACGCTTTGAAATGGTTTGTCTGACTGTTGGAATAGAAATGTTTTACATTTATGAGCGTACGTGAAGGCATCGTTTGTTAGAAACTTTTTCAATGACGCAACTTCCACGTAGGCCTACGCTCCTGCCAGAGCTGGGGCAGGGGTCTATTCATGATTAAAAACGTTTCGTACGGGTTGTTGTTGTTGTTGTTGTTGTTGTTGTTGTTGTTGTTGTTGTTGTTGTTGTTGTTGGAGGAGGAACATTTGATGAATGAATGCACAAAATATATTTAATTATTAGCCACATAGGATTAAATAAATACAGTATACCGTAGTAACCCAGCCTCATACAGAGAGACAACAGTGAAAAACCCTAGTGACATAGAGCAAAAATGAGAGCTAGTGCAACTTCTGGCCAGTAGGTGTGAGTCTAACATTCCTTTTCATATGTCCCTGTTGTGCAGCCGTTTCTCCACAACCCTACTTCTTACAGGTGGTGTTGCTGTTTGCTAAACTGAATTACTGTATGATGTTGTTGCAAAATCTGGCATGAGACTGAATGAAGCAACAATGATTGTATTGACAGTTTGGCTTCTATTCACTCACAGTCAGATTTGCTCAGAGTTGATCCAAGGTTCATGTATGACCCTCTGTCTGCAGTAGACTGTATGGTCTGCAGTAGCTGACAGTAGGCTACATCAAACTGAGGTTTAGTCACCTGCCAAGCAGCCTCATTCAAGGACACAGTCACCACAGTGGTTTGATCTGATCAGATGTTGCCAGTGGCTAAGAATGCATCAGAAAACTCCAGTGTTCAATGGTTTACAAATGGATTTCATTAGTCTCAGAGTCATAAGCATGAAAAAAGAAGAGCCTGACAAAAACACCAGGACCAATGTATGGTTGGTTGGAGTAAATTGATCTTGTTTACATGTAGATACATACAGTAGACTAGGCTTCTAAACAAAATGAACAATGAGACTTTATTTGTGCAGCATTTTTCAATACAAATAAAAGTGTTTCACATGAGACAGTATAAAACAGGCAAACAAATCGAAGTGAAGTGCAGATTATTGGCTATTAAGAGGACATCACACAATAAAAGCCTTTATTTTAAAAAAAAACAAAGGCCCAGTTCCCACGGGTGGATGTCAGGTAATCACAGTAGTCAAAGTGAGAGAATAATAAAGTATGGATGGTTGAGATCTGTAGCTGAAGTAAAGATTTAACCTTGACTTCTCAAATGATAAAAACACGGCTCTCGTCACCTGGGATTCAAACCACAAAACCTCTTACAAGATATGACATCCAAATAGTTTGGTACAGTACAGTATTGGCTAAGAAGTGTAAAATATGTGTAGTGTTGTACAACATTATTGGACAGTAAGATGTTGAACAAGGTGTTACATTTAGCATTCTAATGTGTCCATCATAGAAGAAAAGCATAGCAAATGTAGGATAAGGATAAGGTAGGCTGTAGTAAAGTCTTATTCTGTGCATGTGAACGACTCGCATAACTTTAAGCATGAGACATTATTCTTCCATGATGTGACATTAATCCCATAATTTTTCATCCAAATGTAGCCTAATTTACTTACACAGCATGATTTTATAGCTACATAATTCACTTGGCACTGATCTCTGTTCAGTTGCTCTCTGACTTTCTTTGGGTATTTTCAGACTGTCGGGCTGCTCCTCACCCACTCCCTTCCCATCTGCATCCTCAGCTCTTATTTACTGAGCACTCTTGGCACCGCTTATGTCTCTCTTTTTTGTTTTCCAGTCTGAACGCTGTACAATGACAAAAGAACAAGACAAGTACCGGAAACGTATGTGAGGGTGGATCAGGTTTCCACCAGATTTTCATATGGTGAAACTGTTAGTGCAGTGTATCCTGCAGTGTATCCAGTATATCCTGGACTTGTCATGAAGGAATCCCCAAAACTGCATTCGCTCCATGAGAGGCATCCTGTTTAAACTGAGCAACCTTCAGAGTATCAAAATCAAGATTGTACCTGCTACAATGTTTTATGACTGCTGATAAATCAGTATAAGAGCATATCTTTATTTTAATCCATTTCTTTCATAATATTGTATTAGCCTAATTTATGACTTATGAAGCACAGTATCAGCAGCCAGTGATCTACAGATAAGGGACACTGTGAGAGAGAAGTGCTGAGCAGAATGCGTGACAGACTTAACCTTTCAGCTTGTCTTGACACGTAATTGGGGAAAAATAAAAAACCCACAGTTTTGAAAATCTTGAGTGTTGACAGTGAAATAGGAGATATGAGGTGAATTCCTTCCCCCTGTCCCTACCATACAATTCTGACTGTATTTGTTCACCTGCGTGCAATGTCTTTGGCAAGTTTACATTTCTGCCATTACAGATGACTTCAGCTTTTAAAGCTATGGTGGGATTACAATCTTCAGTTTCTACAGTCTAAGATATTAGATATTATTTTACTATTTTTCAAGTTCAAGCCGATTCTTTAAACACTTACCTGTTTAAAAATACACCAAGTGCTTGTCATGCACATATTATTTTCAGATTAAAGTCACATTATCTCTGTTGCAGTAACACAATAGTGAACACAACACCTGAACCACAAAACCAACATGAATACAAAAACAAACCAATAGTGTCACCTTAAATATGAACAACAACAGGGGATAGGACCATGCCACACATAAAGAAACAAACAAAACAAATAATAAGAAATGAATGAACCCATCAGACAACATTCAAATTCTTATATTCCCATATTGTACAGAACATCCTCACATTTATTTATTAGATTGTGGACAGTGCATATTAATGGACATTGTACATAAATATGCCAGATCATAGCCATGGCTACAGTAATTTCCATCTGTAGTCCCCAGGCAGGTTGTTGTAATAGTAAAAAAGACATCATCATTCATTCCATAGCTTGTGTGACTTCTTATCTGATTAGTTATGCATTAATACATTATATGGTTTCTGGTCCATGGCACCAGGCTCCTTTGCACAACAGCTGCAAATCTTGTATCAATATAATCCAGGAATGGGGACCTAATTCTAACACATTTTTGTTTAACTAATAACACACAAATGATCAATATTTATTTAGAATACCACCCAAATATAGTGTTGGTCAAAAAAAGTATTTGAATCTTTAGGCTTATGATAACATCAAAGTAAGGAGTTGTCAAAGCTGCAGCTCAGTCAATGACAGCAGCTTGCAGTGGTCTGCACCTTTTTTTCTCCCCAAGGAATCATGGGGAGAGGGCTGGTCGGTCCCTTTAAGGTCCCTGAAGGTTTGAAAATGACCTCTGTAAAGTATGTGGACTTTCTGACTGACCACTTTCTTCCATGGTACAAAAGGAAGAACCGTGCTTTCAGTAACAAAATCATCTTCATGCATGACAATGCACCATCTCATGCTGCAAGGAATACCTCTGCATCATTGGCTGCTATGGGCATAAAAAGGAGAGAACCTCATGGTGTGGCCCCCATCTACCCTGACCTCAACCCTATTGAGAACCTTTGGAGCATCCTCAAGCAAAAGATCTATGAGGGTGGGAGGCAGTTCACATCCAAACAGCAGCTCTGGGAGGCTATTCTGACATCCTGCAACGACATTCAAAAACTCACAAGTTCAATGGATGCAATAATTGTGAAGCTGCTATCAAATAAGGGCTCCTATGTTAAAATGTAACTTGACCTGTTAAGATGTTTTTGATTGAAATAGCTCTTGATTTCAATAACTATGACCTCCTAATACCGCAAATTCAAAAAATGAGCATTTTCAGTCATTTACAATCTGTAAAATGTTGTAAAACTCTGTCGTGCATAATAATTTGGAACAGTGCATTTTAAGTTTTTTAACTTTTAGGTTTGTTCAATGCATTCACATTCATTAAATTCACAGTTGATGACTTGAAAATTATGCTGACTATCGTTTTCATCGACTATTTAGGAAAATCTGAGAAAAATATTTGCGTAATAATTTGGAACACAGTGTAATGAAAGTAAGACTTGGACTCACCAACCTTGCCCACGTTGGGCTTCCATTCTGTAACTGTATCAAAAATACAAAGAGACTTGATACCCATGTTGTCCTCAATAGTGAAACCTTTGATAATGTGGCCTAGTAAGGATGCAGTGAGAGCAAACATGCCAAAGTGTTTTTTTTGTTGTTTTTTTTAAGTATATCTTTTTGGCTTTTCATGCCTTTATTGATAGGACAGTTCAGAGAGTGACAGGAAACGGGAGGCAAACATGCGAGAACAAAGTGCTTTTAAAAACCCAAACATGCCAAAGTGTTTTAACCCAAATTTAGGAATTGTCCCTGTATTATAGATTGTACTGAGATCTTTAAAGAAAGAACATACAATCTTAAAGCAAGGGCTGAAACCTGGTCAAATTATAAGCACCAAAACACAATTAAATTATCTCATTGGAATCACACCTGCAGGTCTATCTTTTTTGTCTAGTGGGTGGGGAGGTCGTGCCTCTGACAAGGTAATAACTTTAGATTCTGGCTTTTTGAGTAAACTTGAGCATGGTGATGATATCCTTGCAGATAGAGGTTTCCTTGTTAGAGAGGATTTGGCCAGTGTAGGAGCAACATTAAGAATCCCAAGTTTCACAAAGGGGAAAACTCAGTTGCCAGTCCATTGATTTAAGATTTAAAAAGAGAATAAATACTGTACAGTTGATTTAGATAAATGTTTTAAAAAAGTGATTCACAGATTAATAACAGATGGAAAACTTCTGCTCTATGCAGGTTGGTTTTATTTTTGGTGTATAAGATCCTGAGACCCACGGAATGTGGAGCAGGACACTGGTGACGTCGGAAACAGCTCATCGTGGAGAAATCTGGAGAAAGCGCATCTTTCACGTCATACAGGTAAGACACAAAATCACACTACCCGGGTAGATGAACAATTATACCACACGACACACACTCGCTTTTTCTCTCCTGATTGTCATTAAAAAAATAAAGAGCTTCAATATGAAAACAAGTCTAAGTGGACACTGTAATGTGACACAGTGGTCTACAATATAACGTCTCTGCTATAATTACTATAACTGATGTTTAAATAGTGGTGGTCTGTGGGACCACTGTTGGCGATCCAAGGTAAAAAAGAAATTGAGTGTTTCATTTTTTTTCAAGTTGTAAGCTTCAGAAATTATTTAGGAAAAGTCATGTACTGAGAGACCTGTAGTTTTAATGCAAACAAATTATTTACATAAGAAAACCAGGAACAGAAACCGTCTTGGCAGTGTTAGCCACTGTGAAGCTGCAGACTACAAGTCTTCCAGACTTACGAAAATGTTTTTTGCACTGACCTCACCAAATGTCACATGTAATATATTAGGTTACATTTCCCCCCAGTAAAAAATAGAAATTGTGATGTTAAATGATCAGTCCCACTGCTTTTGAAATACCTGAAATCTTTCTTTCTTTTTCTTTTTTTCAAGCATATCATTGAGCCCTGGTCAAGAGAGTCAAGACAGAAATCCCTTCCTCAGAGAGAGCGTGGGGGTTCCTCAGGGTCTTCTACTCATGGACGGAGGTATTGAATATGATCAAAAGTTAAATTAACAAAAGTTAAATTAACAAAATCCAAATGCTCTGCTACATATTCATAATGAACTTAATTGCACTGATGGCTAAGATCAGCCTGAGAGGAAGGAGTGGTAACGTTTCTTTCGTGAGGACGTAACTCTAAAAGATAATCTGTGGCGAGTTTGCGCATAGTAGTTGTGACCATGTTTAAAATAAGTGAATATACCATATCTCACAAAAGTGAATACCTACTACAGTGGTTAGTACACGCCAGTGTCTCAGAGAATTCAGATCATCATCAGCCCTCAGTCAGACTAAGTGTCTATAAATGGAGACAGTTTGTCTGATTGGTGACTTTCCATAGGAGTGGGCGTTCAGAGGAGATGACTCCAAAAGTTCAACACAGAGCAATCAGTGATGAAACAAAGAAGCTCAGAGAAGAAGATAAAGGCTTGAAGGAAACAGTGAAGTTGTTTCACATCTCTGCTCATGACTCAATTGTACACAAATTATGGCTGCATGGAGCGCGGCATCCTGCCATGGACACCACAGAGGAAGCTGCTCCTCTCCAAATCAAACATCACTGAGCCCCTGAAGTTTGTCAAAGAGAAAGTACAAGTCTCAGCAGGACGAGAGGGAAAATGTTTTGTGGCCCGATGAAATCCATGGTGAATTGTTTGGGAGGAAAATGCAGTCTGCATGGCGTTAAAAGGTCTGTGCATACAACACAAAAGCAGGTGAAGGTGAAGTAAGCTGAGGGGAGAAACGTGGTCTTTCGGGAGCCTTAGAGCTGAACATCATCATGGGGAAAATGAACTCGCCCTAGTTTATCAAGGTGTTTTACAGGATGACGCCAGGTAGGCTTCACCTGCTGAGGAGGGTTAGGGTTAGGGTTAGCTGAGGAGATGTTGGTGATGCAGGTGGACAATGAAAGTGAATCTGTTATAATATGACTTCAAACAAATAAAATCCTCCCATAGACCCCAGGCCTTAACAGAGAGTTGAAGTTAGAAATGTAAACAATAGAGTGAACTGAACTTGGATTAAGAGTTATAAAATACAAAATCATGAGTTACGTTGACAAATTAAGCACAATGAACTGGAAAGTCAACATAGGTGTTACAGATAGAGTGCATTCTCAACAATTCACAGCAATTATACATTCTCAGTTTCTCATTAACAAGATGATCACACCTCACAGCTGCTGCTGCTGACACCACATTATACTGTAGCTACCAGAGTCACAGCTGTTTGCCCACAGTGACTGCAAAGAGGTAAGCTGCACACTGAATTCAACACTAACCACTATTGTCATGAGCAGTGATTTACCTTTATGTGTATCAGTGACACGTATAGTTTTATTCTCAAGTGACGCATGCCGGGAATTCTGTTAATATCCTTGTGTTTGTAGTTGTGGGAGCTCTCAGTGACCAGGGAGTTGTGGGTTAAGCCTCTCCACCGCTGGTTGTAACTGTTCGGCTATAGTGCAGGATAGCACTCTGTGGCCTGTATCTAACAAGCATTTTATCATCAACTGCAACACATGGGCTGGATCTGCCATCTGCCTCTCAAGTTCTGCCTGTTGTGATATTTTGCTGTGTGAGATGGATTAACATGGATTAAACTCCACCATGTGAACACTGAGATCAGTTGGATGGATAATACACACAACTGGCCAAGCTAAAGGATTCATTCACGGTTTCAGGCCACTGTGTTGCAAATTAGCACAAAGCACCAAAGTACAGCTCAGATTGAGTGATTGAATTCTGTTTTCTGATATATATTGATAAACCAATGTGTAAAAATGTTCATGCAGGAGAAGAAGTCAGGTGAACTGGGAAATATGAATGTGCAGAATTGAATGCACGTCCCACCACAGACTGCTGCCTAACTGAGAAAGTGACAGTGGTGTGGCTAATGAAAGGAACCTGGGGTGGTAGATTGTTTCAGAAGTGGTGAATCTTTGACCATTTCATGTTTACGTCACCGCCTCAAAGCAAATTCAACCACAGAAGCTGCAGCATTTTTTTCCTCTGAAGAAGACAAATCTAACCAGCAGCCTCCATGTCTCACCCATCAGCCATCGATCTCCCCTGGGCTAAAAAACTCTTCTTCCCTCTTGTACTTGAGCTATGTCATACAACCTGCCACGGTGTGTGTGTGCGTGTGCGTATTTGTGTGTGTTCAGTCTTACAATGGATTACTCATTGAAAAACACACTCGCAGACAGGCAGAGCACAAGCCAGACAAGTTCAAACACAACACCCCCACCATCTCCCCCATACCATATCACTAACAGACAATGTTGGGCTTCTTCTCCTTTCTGTCACCTTGACACTCGACAGTGTGTGTGTGGGGTGGGGGGGTGGCTGGCTGAGTGAAACCAAGACCGAGTGGACTGTGTGACCCGTGGGGCGCTCCAGAGGGTGTGTTATGTACGCAGGAAGTGGGAGACAGATAATAGAGTAGCTGAAACTCCGAGCGTGTGGAGAACGTGTCTGGAAGTGAAAGGCGCAGACTTAAGTGGAGAGGCTGCGGATGTGGATGACAGGTGATGGCGTTAACAGACAGGATGGGCCGGTCAACAAGGTTGTCATCTTTCTGTCATTAAAGGGCCGCTGGCTCGTTCATCGCACCAGGTGCTCGAGCAAGTTTACAGCCACGGAGCGTTGCCTTCACCTTCTCTGTTTTTTCCAGCAGATTGAACTTTGGAAGAATACCTGAGCCTTTACATATTCTTTATTCATCATGCACTCCCTTTATTTGCAAGCAGATACAAGAGTGGAGGGGGGGTATTAGGCTAAGCTTTGATTGGTTGCCAGGTCCTCCCCAGCTCAACCTGCCCTAACAGATTCCACTGCACATTCAGTTGTAATTACAGCACATCCCTGCTGCTTTAAAACTGCAGACATACCACAAAAGTGACTTCAGCCACCTTTTGTGTGCGTCCACATCGGCCCGTGTGTGTGGTGTGTGTGCATTTAAACCATATTTGTATGCATGTGCACTTCAGTGTACATGTGAAGACTTGTGCATGTGTGTGTGTGTGTGTGTTTGTATAGTACACAGGAGTGTTACTAAGGGTGGGAGGCAGCTGTGACTGCTGAGGAGGGAGTGTGCAGGGTGAGGAGCAGTAAGAAGGCGAGGAATCACAAAGGGAGGAGAGAATGGAGAATCCAGCTGCTCTCTGTCGAGGCCAAGACACTTTGCAGAGCCAGCTGAAGGGAAGATGGTGAAAGGGAGAGGGAGGACTCTGATAGCTCTGAGATATTAAAAACAGTCACAGAGAAGAAGGACTGAAGTGAAAAGAACGCAAGTCGAAATCAGAGCAGCAAACAGCAGGCAGGAAATAGGGGGGAAATTATTCAAGTCCTTGTGATGTGAATATACACATACAAACACACTTGAGCACAGCATCTGAGTGGAGTTGTTTGTGTGTGAGAAATACGTGTCACATTCAACCAACTGTAGCCCACCATCCTCCTTCCCACGGCCTGCATGAGTGTGGAGAACTCTGAACTGGATGAGTCACTACCACTGACCTTTCTCATGTGGTTTCTGAATAAGTGGGACTTTAGTATTTCTTGGTTTATGGCGAGCTTTAGAGCTTCTTGGAGCAGTTTGTACTTTTGGATGGAAACCCTTGGTTTCACATGGTACAAGAGAGCACTTGGGGGCACACTGAGACTGTGAGTGGCATTTCCTTTTTTATTTCGCTGAAGCGTACTCAACAAAGCAGAATTCTTAGCTCTCAGTTACTCCATTGAGAAGTTTTGGAAACAAACAGCAGCAGTGCCTTTCCAGAGGACTCAGGGCTAAAGTTTCTGACATGCCGCTGGAGTCAGAGCCTTGTGGGCTATTTGAAAAGCTCTTTCAGAGAGCTTCTTCATAAATCACAGGGCCTTTCACCTCGGGTGGTAGACATAATCAAATCTCTGAACCTGCTGGAGCAGTCCACCATCTTTTTAATGTTTGTCCAACTTGCCCGAGATCACTTCATGTGAGCCAAAAAGATGAGAGCATTTATCCTCCATCTATAAATGTCGCCCTCCTGCCAATCCTCGACACAATAAGACCATTGTCTGTGCAGAGCTCTCCGGAGGAGCGGAGCCAGCTATAGAGAGAACCTCCATCGACGCAGCTTGGCAGAACCAGCCTGTGACATTTTACTGTGGAAACTTGCAGTGGGTGTTGGCTTCACCAGTGTGGAGAGTATTTGGCTGACGATTTTTGCAAAACAGATGTTCCATATAGCGGGATGCTTCGAGCCGTACCCAGTTTCACTCCAAGACAGTGCACAGACACCAGTGCTTCTGTCCAAACTTAGATATACACTTGGATTTTTTTCTGTGAAAATGCCTTCGTGCCATGAACTGGACAGTTGCTTGTGTTTAATGTTACTTGTCTTGTTTGTTTGGAAAAGGCAAAGATTAAGTATTCCCCTGAATGTAGTAATGGCCTTGGAACACAGTGAGATATCAACACCTTCATGCAGAGGCAGCTTCCCATCGAACATACAATTTTTAATGTGAATGCCCCCCTCCCCCTCCCAAAAAACAAAACGAAACAAAATGTTCCGAAGGTTATTAAACCATTGGGGAAATACCATCATGGACACTATTTAAAAGACAAGATGTGCTCTGGAGATACACAGGATGCTGAGCAGTGGAGGCAGGAAAGTACCACTGACGCAGGACCGGAGGGATCCCTGTTGCTCAGGAAGGCGGCGGGCACTTGGCTCATTTCTTGTCGTCTCCACATCCCGGTGATGGGAAGTTCCTCTGACCCCCTCATTGGTATTTTTAGTGTGATGGTTTTTATTTATGTGCCATGTCAGAATCCTCTACGTGGGAGGCAAAGACTCCTCTCGGCTCAGCCTGAGAGCCACTTCCAAATGTAAATTCTGCTAAATATTTTGTCTGCATTGTTTTGCTTTTCTCCGGCATCCCTTTGTATTTATCTCGCTGTTCCATCATTTTTATACCTGCATATCTTTGTTTTTCTCTCTTATCTTTCTCTTTCTTCAGCTATTCTCTCATCCTTCTTCTTTTATATTGCTTTGCAATGCAGTTCCTTTTGCCGAGTGGCACTTTTCTTAATCAAATCTGTGCAAAAAACCCCACAGTTTGCTCAAAACCAGACCATGAATACCATCGTCTGGCAAAGAGGAAGAAAACACTGGCAAATATAGATCTGTGGAATTCACTCCACCACTGACAGTGGCATTCCAATACGTAGCCAAAAACTCTGCAGCCTAAGCTTTAATGGGTAATTACAACTAGGCTGCTATTATGGGCCAAAGTTACAAGAGCCTGTATAAGAGGTAGTAACTTGGGCTGCCCCAAGTGTTTTCAGGCGTTCCCCTCCAACCCCCTTTATTTCCATGTTATCACACCCTCAATACTGTGAGCCACAAAATGTCATAAACTCTTCCATTGCCTCGATGACATCTTACTGTTTTCTTCTTCTCCCGTTCCTCCCAATCCCTCTGCTGCTGCCTTGCCCAGAGCCCAAAGGTCAAGTTCACTGTGTTGTTGTTTTTGTTGAGTTTTTTTTTTTACCCCTACTGAAACAGAACTTCTAGTTGTCATCCCAGCAGGATTATCATGGTATGTGAAAATGAGCAGAAACAGATCACCACTCAGGTTGCATAATCTGACACGGTGATTGAGACGGTGGACGCAGCGTGCTGACACGAGGCCATGTCAGTTGGAAACAGCTGGCAATGTCTCTGGATTTCAGCACAGTGTCAAATGCTGACATGAGCTTCAGTTTGTGTATTTCTTACACACACACACTGACTTGCATGTAATCTGTCATTGCAGAATTTATGCAATGCTTGACATGTTGAAATACAGAAAGAAATGTGCACACATGCTCATTCAAACGTTATGCACTCGTAGCATGCTCTGTGCACGTGTGCGTTCAGCTATTTATTGCTCTGACACACAAAGACGCAGACACACACGGTGCCAAGTTGTTCCAGGTGGGGGTATATGGCACTGTATGTTTCTGACTGATTTACAGTGCAGACCAAACTGTAAAAAAAAAGAAAATAAAAAAAGAGAAGGACGGGAAGAGAAACTCCCACCTGCAATAAAATCCACACCGCGCTTTGGGAGGCTGCAAGTGTGAGAACTTTTATTTCAAAGTAAAATAAACACTGCAGAGGAGTTAATGTTGCATGTCTGTTGTGCAGGAGCAGTGGTGTGTGAATGGATTGTGATGCAGCTTCGCAGACATCCAGTTTGCAACAAAGCATTAAATAAAACTTGCAGTAACTGGACACAGACTTCGATTGTCATGGCTGCCAAAGCCACTCTTGTAATCACATAATGAACAAAGTGGCACACACAAGTATAATTAGGCGTGTGTTACTCCTCTGTCAAACTTGGTGTTAATAGTTTTTGATATGGGTGATGAAATGTAGGTCAGATGTCATAATGCCTCCCAATCAGTAACTAGTGTTTATTTACTAGGTGTGTATTGAGAAAGGTGTGTTTATTGTCAATATAACAGCTGGAAAAATCCAAGTATTTGGACATGATGCGTCACATCAGAGGAATTTAGACCTTTGTTTGGTCCCACTTGAATTCCTACATCCTCTCCCATCCACTTATTCCCTCCTACCCCCATTGTTTCTGTTTCACACACACAAACACACAATTATCAATACTGTCCGTGCAGCCCTGTGCTAAACAGTGCTCTCACTTCTCTTTCTACTTATAAATCTTGCTTTATTTTTGCTGAGTGGTTGACCTCAGGGGATAGCCAGCATGCAAAGCTGTTGACCTTTTTCCGCTTTGAGACTACGTGCTGTATAATTTCAAAGATGCACTCCCAGTGGTTTAAATGCTGCAAGTATTTGTGGTTTCTCTTGGTGAACCAGAGGTTTCTTCAGTTCTAGGATAACTGGATGTTTGTCTCATTCATGAAAAAAAACAACTTATTAGAGAATAAGTCAAGGGTAAAGAAGTGAAAGAGGAGGGGCATATTTTACTTCACATTTTTTTTCTTTGGACCCCCTCAAACATTATTTCAATCAGTAAAAAATGTTGTGTTTACGCTTGCTTCCTCATTAAACCACGGGTACACATGTCTCAAACCAGCTGATTCCTCCCAATGGAAAAGCCTATACAGTCATGGAAAAAATTAAGAGACCACTCCCAAAATGAACAGTGTCTCTAGTTTTACTATTTATAGGTATGTGTTTGAGTCCGAATAAATTACATTTTTTTGTTTTATTCGATACCGACAACATTTCTCCCAAAACTGATGAAAAAAACATTGTCATTTAGATCTTTTATTGGCTAATTTTTTTCCATGACTGTATATAAATAATTTGTTTCCCACTCTCTGCCAAGGGATACAAAGTGTGTTTTTCATGGGTTCCCCATTTATATCCCTGTAATAGAGTAAGTTGAAGGCTTAAATCTAATTCTGGCTCAGGTTGAAAGAGTTGACGCCTGGATGTTGAACACAGTCTCATTTACTATTCTGAGTTACTGGGGAGACTGATGGGAGGAGTGAGGTACACAAGACAGTGAGATGTGTCAGGTCAAGTAAAGCAGAAGCATCCAGGGGGAAGTTAAAGCAGCTTGACCTTCAAAATAAATACATATTTTGTCAGGCACATCACCAGTGGCTATGTGTGATGTGTTGTCTGTTGTTTGAATAAGAGTTTCCTACCAATGAGCTACAATAATAAACAGACAGACATGGGTAATGTGACACTGCCAAGTGTTTGTAATTAAGTGTAGGCTATATGTCAGAGGTAGTCTATATATAGGCTAGATAGCCGCTGCAAAGTCCCTGCATTTACAGCTAGAATTCAAATACTGTACACTGACAGTAATAGAAGTTAAACACATTTAATGCAATCAATCAACCCATGCACTAGTGGTCTGTCAGCTGTAACTCTTCTATATTAATGCATTGTTATATAAGCAGTTTGACACCAACTCCAAAACATGAAATCCATTAGAAAAAACAACATCTTGCTTGTTTAAACAGTGATAATATCCTATGATATAACTTTAACAAAATTATTGCAATGAAAATCAGAAATGCTTTCAATTCATCGTGAGTATGTACTGTGTTTCACATAAAGACAAATAATATTTAGCACATCATTTAATATTTAGCCTATAATTTAAAAATTGCAGGACTTTTACTTTTGCTTTTATCTTTATTTTGAAAGGGCACTTAATCTTTGTAGCCTAATCTTACTCTATAAACTTCCTAACATTAGTAACCAAAGTCTTGAATCCCAGAAAAATATGATAACGACAAAGCTGTTATAAAGTTCATGGGTGTATTTTGATAGCACATAAAAGCAGTGCATTTTATTAGGCCTACTGGCTTTTATTTTGAAAAGTTGTGCCAGGTAAGCTCGTAACCGACGCCCCGCGCGCTTTACTTTGTCGTGAGTGCGTTCAGAGTGCGAGTAGAGCGCGAGCAGAGCGCAGCTGCGTTGAGCGAGGAGCGTCCAGACTTTGCTCATAGCGACTGAAGTTTTGCGTTTATATCAACGTTAACCCGCTGACTCCGGTCGCCGGCTGCTCGGCCATGTTCAGCGGAGGAGAAGGGGAAGAAGCTGAATAGATAAAACATGTGGCTGACGGTGGTTTTGTGACTTGGAGTGCGCTCCTCCGAGCTGTGCTGGATATAATACTATATGGTAGACTTGAACAACCGCAACTTCAGTGTTACACTTGACCTCGGCGGAACCAGTTTATCATACTGTAGTGATGGAGAGCCACATGTTCTTGGCACTGACTCTGTTGTGTTTGCTCCTGCGGCCGTCGGCTGCTCAGAAACTCGCACCTGAAGGAGGTAAGCCCCGCCACTGGCGCTCAGGTATATGAGCACCACGGAATTCAACTTTGATATTGAATTGAATTGAATATTTAATAGATTTAGCCCATAGGTAGTGGTTAATTTTAGAGTCTGAAAGAAAAAAAAAATTAAAGTAGCCTACAAAATAAATTGGATAACTCTATTTCCTGGAGGAATAATGATTTTAAGTAATTCTCTGGTATGTTAAGAACGATTTAAAATTCCCGAGTCAATGTAAAATGAGATTTAAAGCATTATGACACTTAATATAAGATGTGATTACTTTTCCATTATGAGCTGATGCTGCTGCAGGAGGTGGAGGGTTGGACTGTGTGCGAGATCAGGGTGTGGTTGATATTACTCCACCAGTGTTCTCGCACGACTCATATCTTATTGTCAGTTGATGAAATCCAACAGCCCCGGGGGGGCAGTGATTTCTCAAAAAATGTGGAGACAGGCAGGGGCCACCCAGGCATGCATCCACCCAGGAGGATCCAGATGCACCAAAACAAACACAGATATTGTCGATAAAAACCTCTGGGCTTCACTGGGAGCAGACAAAACAGTCTCCAGATCAGCTGGAAAAAAAGTCAATTTGAATTATTCTTTAATCTAATTAGTTAATCTCTTGATAAAAACAACAACAACAACAACTCTGGTCTCTTGTATTTAATATTTTAAGAATATAATTTTAAAAAGTTATTGTTTATGACACATTTGATACACTAAAGTGCTTTAGAGATAAAGTATAAAACACAGTAAAGGGCAGAGATTTATCATAAAAGAGTGAGAGAGGTCAAATTAATTCCTAAATGAGTATCTATTATGATTCATTGAAAGAAGAGTGACACTGAGATGCCTTTTGCATGTTGTGATTGAGCTCATGCGGCTAAACTTGGTGCTGGTGGTGACACTGTGGGGTCTGCTCTCACTGTGAATACATAGATCTTTATGACTGTGTTAACATAGGAGCGAGAGAGATGCTGTCACTTATCTATGTCCATTAATAGGACCCTGACGGGACTAAGCCAACTTAGATTACAGCTATTTGGCTTTTTTTATGGAAGTGCTCCCTGTTATTGCTGTCATCCTTAACTATTATTATAACTGGTATATTTCTGCACACAAATGTGGTTTGACTCTTGTCCACAGGGTTTGAGAGTCCCCCCCCATGTACCGTTTAACTGAGGGGCCATGTGCAGCTTTTACACCTCTAATTCTTCCACCATCACATCACTCAAGTGCCTCAAAGTTGCCAATAAATCTGATTTATTGTGCGTATGCCATAACAAGACGCTGCGTTTAAATATGTCTTCCCTGCAGATTAACAGTCCAGACTTCAGCATGTGGGTTTCAGATAAAGACATACCTGAACAAAGGTGGTGGTCGGGGGGCTGTGATAGGCAGCAGCCCCCCCTCTTACCCTCCCATCCAACCCCCTGCCTTTTGCTCCAAAGTCCAAACAACAGGAGCGATGGAAGAAATTCTTTAGATTGATGGAGAGGAAGGCAGCCAGTGTGACCACATGCTCCCTCTGTTTTCTCAGCTTTCACCCCCCACAACTAATCTCACGTGTTAAACATTCAAAAACTAGAAGAGGTGTCCATATCTGTGAAGATGTGTTCGTAACACGGCAACAATGCCACTAACTCTCACTCCTATATCTTTCTGTCACATGTTTATTTTTCTTTCCCCCTCCACTGTTGCTCGGAGATTTTAACAATGGCTGTTTTCCTCGCATGATTTCACAATCTGAACATCTGCAGCTAAGTGTTGCTTTTAGATTCTGTCCGTTCGCTACTGCTTCTTTCCTTCTCTGCTTGCTTTCACTGATCTGTATATGGCCATCCAACATTCCTCTTCGTCTCTCACATGGAACTGCCAGTACACCCCCCTCATCATCACCACCACCGAGCCTCACTCCTCTCCTTTTAACGCCTTTTATTTTCCCCCGTCCCTCCTCCTTTCTCCATTGCCTCCCCACCACTAATACCCAGCGGCTACTGTTTTCCCACCCTCCTGCTCTTCACTCGGGAGATTTCACTTTTAACTTTGCCTCTGTTAAGAAATCTGGAAGATCTTGCTTTCGCTGCTTGACCGCCTTTTATCGTTCACTTCTGAAGCGACCGAGAGGCAGCGGCATCAGCTTGTCCTTCCTGTGTGTGTTTTGATTTGCACTTATCTTAGTAACTCTAATTACTTCGCCTCTGAGTATCTGCTGCTTTCAAGTCGACAATGAGCCCTTTAAAGGTTGTTCCAAGAAGGTGGCTGGAGAAAGGGAGGGAATTTCCAAATGTGTTTGTGCAAGTGAAGCGTGAAAGGGAACCTGTGGAAAAAGTTGTGGAGTATAAAAGGAATGATTCCACCCCGTTAGAGTCTTTGATTTTCACATTACAGTAATAATAGCATTGATCCGTATTTTCTTTTCTCAACAGTGCTGAACTGCTGCGAAGGTGACGTCCTGTTCTTATTGGACTCCTCGGGGAGCGTGTCATCCTATGACTACTCCCGCATGCTCACCTTCCTGTCCGAACTCCTCCTCCCCTTCTCACTGGGAGAGGACCAGGTGAGGGTAGGACTTCTGCAGGTGGGCAGCAAACCGCGCCTTGAGTTTGGCTTTGACACCTACAGAACCCAGAGTAGCCTCCAGGGAGCACTGAGTAACACCAAACCTCTCAGGGGGGACACCAACACTGTGGAGGCACTGAGAATGGCAAAGGAGCGGGTGCTGAGACCCGGAACAGCGGACGGGGCGCGGGCGGGGCTCCCGAGGGTGCTGGTGTGGTTAACGGATGGGGTGAAACCCGGGGATGTGGTTGGACCAATGGCTGAGCTGCGAGACGAGGGCGTGGCTGTGCTGGTGGTGTCCACTGGGCACGGCAACTATCAGGTGCTGAGGCAGGTGGTGACCCCACCTGTGGAAGACCACCTGTACTTTGTGGACATTGATGATATGAGTATCATCACAGAGGACCTGAGGGACGCCATCATCGGTGAGTAGATTATAAGTGATTTTTTGAGGTTTTTGGTACGGAGTCTGGAATGTACCAAAATGAATGATCTTTTTAATAATAGTCAGTGGTAAAATGCTCATAAACCTACGTGCCTTCCTGTCAAATGACAGCATTCACATTTTATTGGTCTCCTTTCATTAATTGATGAAAATTATTTTAAATTATTAATTTTTTAAATAGGAATTGATTACTGCATACAGCAGCATAGCAAATGTTGGTTTCACTTCATCATTTCAGTTCATTGCATTTACAATCCAAGAGGTTACAGTCCATCCTCTGAGCAGCACTATTCATTATCAGGACAGACAGAGTGCTACACTGACTTGGTATTGGAAAGTGAGGCGACCATCCCACCTGTAAAGGAAATAATCTACACCTGCAACAGTTGTTAACATTCGATATGTGGCCAATAGCAGAACTTACAAATACCTCCTTTAAAGCTGTATCCACAATTGATCACATGGCTATGTGTACTGTGAAAGAAGATGGTCCCACTCACAAAAGTGGAAGCATTGCATTGAGCAAATTTATTGCATTAAATGTATAAACACACCATTTCTGGTTATCTATGAAATAGTGGCAGGAATAATAATGGAAAAAAAATCTACATACCAAGTAGAAAAAGTGAGAAATGAATTTTCTATGATTTGACCAGATATTTATAAAAGCTCATAAGGGAGGTATACACTCTAAGGCTGTGTTGCCCAATGTATCTCAGTGGCTCTGACAAGACAGATACAATCACACTTGTTGCCTTCCACTCACACAGAGATGTCTTGCATGTCTCTGTGCTTCTCCCTGATTCCACACATGCTCCTGAAGACTGTGAAACTAAATAGGAAACGGGGACACTGAGCGTGTCTTTGTGCGTGTGTAACAGTCTCTGTAATGAGATAGGCCGATCTATTAATGGATTAATGATTCAGTTTCCCTTGCTGCATCCTCCAACACTACAGTATGCCAGACATGATACATAGATATACGTACTGATATAAATAGACCAAGGGGGGTGCCCATGTCTGTGGCCTGATTAGGTAGCTGCATTACACTCACCAGGGGCCTTTCAGCAATTATACAATGTATGCTGCAGCTTCAAGACATGATGCATAGTATAAATAAAGCTTATGCACCAGTCCTTGCTTGGCGGTTAATGATCCTCTAACAGATATCAGTGGCTCTGTGGCATTTCTTATTTTGTTGCAGGGCCTCACTGGCTTGGCTATTTCAAGTTGTCGTATTGTAAGGGTTATGAATCCACTTGGAAACCCAAGTCTGTCTGTCTGTCTGTCTACGTGGGTGGCTGTCTGAAGCCAAGGCATTTTTAGAACTGTGTCTTATCATCTTCCCTGTCATAGTTTTTCCTCTGTCTCTGTGCAAAATCATAACTTCTTCTTTAATCCTGACAGAGGAATGCAAGTACATGCTCTATAAGTTTATTCTTGCTTCCAACAGAGATAATACGAGCTGAACGAATCAACGTTCGTGACGTCTCCACCAACTCAGCCACGCTCCAGTGGCGACCCGTTCTCTCTGGTTTGTCGGGCCACTACGAGATCCGCTTCGCCCCGGTTCTGTCGGGAGGTGCGGGAGTCGGCGGAGGAGCTGGGACCAGTCCGAGCACAGGTGGTAGTCAGTACCAGAGACTCATCCAAGCTGCCGACTCCAGCACTGCCAGTCTAACGGGGCTGAAGCCTGACACCACCTACACTGCCACACTGACCCCGGAGTCCAATGAACAGGCATTCAACACACTCTCTGTCACCTTCACAACGAAACCAGGTTGGGTCACATCCTTTTTACATGTTGTGTCATAGGCCTGAAGAGGGTCACAGACCGAAAGCTTCCCAAAATAAATTTATAATGCAACTGTGCAATTAATCTGCCATTTACTGAATCATCTCTACTTCCAGTTAAAGAAAAACATTTGTGAGTCGCAGCCTCTTTCATTTAGTCGTATTATTAACAGTTATTTTGTCTTTTTTGAGCTTTTGCCTTTATTTGATAGCATAGTTGAGAGATACAGGAAATGGCAAGGCAGAGAGAGGGGGAATGGCACGCAGCAAAGGGCCACCCAATGCAGGATTCGAACGTGGGTCGGCTGCAGTTATTTTGACAAATAGAAAAAAAAAGTAGTGGCAGTTTACAGGTCATTACAACTCAAATAATGTGGATTATTCATAACACTTTGTTTTGACTACACACTATTAAGAATTACTTAAGTAATCGTAAAATACTTAATTCAGCATTTATAAAGTATTTATGAAACATTCTTCAAAATTCATCGCTGAATTTATTTGAAAATGTATTTTTCATACATGCAGCATAAGTTTACTGATGATGTGTTTGTCTTTTTCAATTTTTTTTTTGTCTTCCCACACACCAGAGGTGTTGAGTCCAGCTACGGTCACTGTGTCTGAGTCAGGTCCAACCAGCGTCCGGGTGAGCTGGGGTCCTCTTCAGCCAGACACGGTCACAAGTTACCACATTGAATACTCCGCCTTGCCCCGGGGGAAGCTGCACGCTGTCACAGTGAGCAGAACGCAGAACTCTACGTTCCTCAGAGACCTCCAACCAGACACCACTTACCTGGTCACCATCAGTGCCCGGCATGCCTCGGGCAAGGAGAGGGCCATGTCTGTCAAAGTGTGCACACAGGAAGGTGAGACGTGGGAAGAAAATTTGGTCACACATTGTAATCAAGGATCCCTTTACCACAGGCTAATCCTAATCCTGCATGGCGTAGTGCTTCCTGCATCTTAGATTTCAGATAATTACAAGCAGATCCATTCAGGTTTGACTGCGCCAAGGGCAGGCCTGAATATTTTCCTGTGCTGGTGCCATTAAAGCATTTGTGCTAACCTTTCCCTTCGTCTTTTTTACACCTCGTCATTCATATCTTTTTCTTCCCAGCTGTCTTTCTGACTAACGTCTCTGTGGTCTCCATTTACAGTGACTCCGGCCTTGGCAGACCTCCAGCTGACCACAGTGGGCAGTGACTCGGTGCAGGTAGACTGGAAGGGCAGTGCTTCAGGTTTGAAGGGCTACTGGATCACCTGGGAGGGACAGCAGAACTCCGTCGAGGGTCAGCACTTGTATTTGCCGCCCGACTCTTTGTCAACACGTCTCACGCACCTCCCCCCATCAGCTAGGGTGTGTGTGTCACCTATTTATCGGACAGCACGTGGGGAGGGACTGTGTTGCACAGCACAGTTTCAGTCAGGTGAGTGGTGATGGGAAATGTCATGTACTAATGTGACAGCTAAGGAAATATGCTAATTCCCTGTCTTTCTGGAGGTTTACTGCATAATATGATGCAAGAGCCATGAGGACATTAGCATAGTTTAGCACAACAACTGGAGGACCATCTAACAGGACATTTAGGTATAACACACTGATTTAAATAACCTGGTTTGTTAAGTTCATACACAGTACACGTACACAAAAACAAACAAATGATTTCCAAAAGTTTTGCTGTTGCAGTTCAGACGATGATGGATGGATAATCTGTCATAAAACAGTTACATCAATATCAATCAAATATCACATTTGTTGCTTGTAGCCCACATACAGTACCTGTTTTGGTGTAGAAACAGATTCGACTGTGGACAAAACACTCTTTAGGTGATCTATTTCCTGCTCCGGTTAGGCTATGTGCATAAATGTTTTATGAGAAATATTATTATTTGCCATGTTGAAAAGATCAGTGTCAATTTCAGTTGCCAGGCATCCAGTGTGAAAATCTCACATTTTCACACACTGCTTGTCTGTCTTTCCAGTTTTTTATTTTGTTCTAAGCTGAGGGTAAACTTAACTGTCGGCACCTGGCAATAGCGTCAAATTTCCTGTACAGGCATAGGATCAGTCTTCTACTCAAAACAAAGGAAATACGTACAAAGCCTATATATTTTTAAATGTGACACCTTTGATGTTGTACTCCTCTTCTTTCAGAAGAGACATGAATACAAATATTTCTGAAAATGTCAGACTACCTTTTAAGTCTCAATTGACTTAAATCATAAATAAAAAATCCCTGGGAATTTCTTGTTATTTTTGATTGTTTCGTTTTCACACAAATAATTATTGTTGTGAAGCAGATATAACAGAGCTAACTCAGATTATTGCCAATAAAACCTGTCTGCATGCATAGGTTGGACTAGAAGCACCAGTGTTCATGTTGAGCCAGCTCTTGAAACTACACTGTGCTAATTTGGCCATTTATTGTCTGGTGGAAGTTGTCAGTGATAGATGAAAATTCATTATCTAACACTCTGACCTTTGGCCAGGATTTAATTTCTATGAATGTGAATGTCGTAACTGCTGCTCTCTCTCTCTTCCCTTCAGAAGCATTAGCATATGGCCACCAGTCATAGCACCCCTGAACTACAAGTGCACCTTACCAAACATGGAGGGACGATGGCGAGAAGAATGCAGACTTTCATCCATAATTCTTTTCCATGCCTCTCCCCTCTGTGGACATCGTCCAGGAGAGATGTGGTTTGGCTTACTGAGCACTTACTCACGTGGAAGCCATAGACACTTAAGAGTGGTCTGGGACAATATGGCTACATGCTGACTTCTACAACCTGCGACACAGAGGACTATTTGCTTTTCCATTTCTACTGTCTCATCTGGTTTACACCTGTACTCAATGTATAATGCTTCAGTTTAAAGATGCAGGCTTAAGATAATGATTTGTTTTGCATATACAGAGCACGGCATGCTGGGAATGTTGGACACTTTCTGTGGCTTGTTTTGGAGAAAGGCTTTGTGCCATATGTGGACTTCAGGCCCAAATCAACATTTTTTTAAAGTCATGCTAATGCGCAGAGAGTATCTGATTTACATTTATAATAAATACTTATGCCTTGTACTCTGTCAGTCTCAGCACATGCTTGAAATTACTGAATACTTGTGTGTGCACACTGGAGTAGATTTACATGCGGTCCCTAATAACAGGATCTTGAGGATTGCTTTGAACTTGGAAGAAATTACGAACAGACCAGCCATATGCCCTGAAACAACTGAAATGCTGCGTGTAACGTGTGTAACTAAGACTTGCCTTGTATTGGTCTCTGGAGATAGATCCATCATTTATATTTATTAATCAACAATCATGTAAGTATGAGAATAAAAAGCGTACAGTATTTACAGACATTCTGTTTACATTTTCAGACTGTTACCTTTTTTTAAGCAAGCCTTTGCTGCCCCCTACTGAATGGGTCCTTACAGGCTAATAGCTGATCTTTCACTGTTATCCTCTCAGAGCAAATATTGTTTCGTGTTTGTTGACCACTATTGGAATTTAACAAGAGCTTCAAATAAAGTCCTGTAATAATTTTGGTTATACTCATTGTTTGTTTGTTTTTTAATTGTGAACTGAGGTCTAAAGGTGTAGGCTAAATATATTTGAGTGCTATGTATGTTTTTCAAGTAGCTAAGTGACATTTAATCCACTACAATTAAAAGACAACACTATTTTGACCATGGCAGTGTCCCAACAATGCTACTTTAGATAAAGATGAGGCAGGACAGTCTGTGTGTGAAGTTTTTGAATAGGCCGACATATACTTTTCACTTGGATTAGCTACTGCACCAAATTCCATAACTGCCTTAAAAAAATTAAAATCAAATCAAACAGATCAGTTCATTCAGTAGGCCTATGTTATTTCAAAGTCAAGTATTTTCAAAACGCACCCACTTTAACTTACTTGTATTGGAATGATATTTGATGAGGATTTCTACTTTGACCTTGGTTCAAATAATGAAGATGTGCACTGCACTGATTTAACATGACCAATGTCAGTTTGTGAGTCATGTGGAGTAAAACAGCAGAGAAAACTGTTTAGTAGCCTATATTAGTGGCAGCCCCAACTCCAACCCGCAGCAGTTTACACCGTGCTAAATCGACCTGCATGACATGGAAATATATAACTAAACACGACACATTGAGCGTTTTTTTTTTCCTCTGCACGGTAAAAGAAAACACCAGCTATCATAATAATACAAACGCCGTCCTGTGTTGTTGACGAAGAGCTCCACGGTTCACCGAGAGCACCTGAAGGCAGCACTGCAGTCCCGTTACCAACCAGTCGGGGGCGTCGATCTACGGATGCCGTTTCCCGTTAGCCCCATCAAGCTGCAATATCCAAGCCTTGACATTGCGAAGATGGAGGCTGTTATGGTCTAGAACTGGATACCTAGAAAGCAAAAAACAAACTGCGAGTTTCAGAGCCCTGTTATGACAACATTTCCAGCCGGTGCAGGTAAACGGAAACCCATCTGATTACATTAGCGCCCTTACAAAGTTACGTAGCTCGCACAAATGACAGCTAATGTCAGCGGACGGTAGCTAAGCTAGCTAGCTACATCGGATCAACTAACGTAGTTTTAGATGACTGATAAGTTGGCGCATTGAAACGCTGTCCTTTTTCTTAACGACAGCTTGTTGTCTCTTTCGGAGAGACGGCCTTGCAACACAGAAGTCGACCGATAGCTAAGCTGAGCTAATGTCATGATCTGCAAGATGAGGAAGATGTTTTGATGTCAATGCTAGCTAACGTTAGCAAGCTAATCACATTCAGAGCCGTTTCCTGGTTGTGACTCCTGCTTGTTACCGACCCTGCGTTGGGAATATAAATGGGTGTACGTTTAATATCTTGACTTGACTTTCTTGGTTTTAGCGTGTAGGTTGACTAAAGACAGCTATATGTGCTGTACAACGTTAGCCTTGTTTTCCACCGGAACAACAGTACGTAACATTGGTAGTAGAATTAAAACCTGGGCTGATGGGTGTCGACTGTCAAATTATGCATCAATTATCATGACTTTGGACCCACACTGGGTTTTGTTAGAAGCTACGCTTTATTTAATTTTGTATTTTGTATGTATGCAAATGACTTTTAAAAAAATGTAATACAGTCATTATAGTTACTAACGTCACCATAGTCTTAACCCTGCATTCTTCTTCTACTAAAACATACAAGATAAGTGAAACGAAACCAGTTGAACAAGTTGAAGTTGGAATGCTGCTTGATGGACATATGATCTTGATTGTCGCTATGATCAAAATGACTATCAAGCAGAAGCTCGTCCTGTGAGAGCTGTGTATGTTTTCCTGTTTGCAGTCACAACACAGCTGCAGCTGGACTAAAGACAACAGAAGACATAACTGTGCCAGTTTTGAAGTGACATATTCATGTTTTTTTGTTTTTTTCTTAAGTCTTGCAATATGAAGTTGACTGTGCTGGATGTGTTTCTGCAGGTGGAGGCAGGAGGTGTGAGTAGAGTGCAGTAAGACATCGGCAGCATGTACTCCGAGTGGCGCTCGCTGCAGCTGGTGGTGCAGAGCGACCAGGGCCACCTCAGTGTTCTGCACACCTATCCCACCACAGTGGGCACAGAAGTGGCAAATGCCGTGGTCAAGCCTCTGGGCACAGCTGTGAGCCCCGTTGCCACAGAGAACATCCTGAAGACAGACAAGGAGGTGAGAAAGAAGTCAATTTAACATCATTGTGTAGTCTCTGTAGTCTTCCAAGTTTCCTGCACCATCACAAAGGTGCAAGAGAGTCTGTCAGCTTGACCACTTGCATTGCATTCAAAGTATTCAGGGCCCTTTATCTTTTTCACATCTGTGTTGCAGCTGTTTGCTAAAGTTGTTATGTGTTTTTTTTGTTCACCAGTACTCGATACCACAGAATGACAAAGCAAAAACAAAATATAAGACACTTATGCAAATCTGTTGAAACTATTCAGACCCTTTGCTATCATGTGCCTCACTTCCAATTACCCTTGATCATTTTTGAGATATTTTTACACCTTCTCTTGTAAAAAAAAAAAAGAAAAAAGTGGGACATTTGGAGAGACACACCTGTGTATGTCAGAATTAAAACCAAGCCATGTGTGGTCAGAGACAGGATTGTGTCCAGGGCCAGGCCTAGATCTGGGGAAAGCTACAAAAACATTTTAGCTGCATTGAAACTTCCCACATTTTAAGAAGTTATAAACAAAAAGAACTATTCCTTTAGCTCACCACCTCGGCAAATCCAGCACTTTGGGGAGTTTTTCTTGTGAGCAAGAACCTGAGACCCTGAAGGTTTCAGTGGGACAATCATCACTGCAGCAGCCCATTGTTTAGGTCCATGGCAGAGTTGGCTGATTGAAGGCAGCCTCTCCCTAGTGAGGGAATTGAAAGTTAGCAAGAAAAACTGTCAGATTGTGAGATTTTCTGGCCTGGTGAAACCAAGGTTGAACATTTTGCTATGCTAACAGTAAAGTATCTCTGAGTAAAGGGTTTGAATTATTACGTCAATGTGATATTTCAATTCTCCCCTTTTAAATAATTTAAAGAAGTAAAAAAAACACTTTTTGCTTTTGTCACCATGGTTGTTTATTAAAACTTAAAGCATCTGATCTCTGCAAATGAAACTAGTATGTGTTATATTTTTGTGGGCATGCAGCTTAGTGTGACCGTTGTGTGAATACTTCACTTACTTCAAAGAACAGCCTCCATATCAGTGGTATTGTCTTTGACAGCTTTGATAGGATGGATTGTGTCACTGCAGGTTTAGAAGTATGTTTGTTGACCTTGATGTAGACCAGATGTTTGACATTGAGGCCAAAGAGTTAAACTTTTATGTCATGAGATCAGAGTCTCAAAGTGCTGTCACGGTCCATCAAAGTGCCATTAGGGCGAAACCAATTTGGACAGTCATGAGTCTTTTACTAGAGAGTGCCTTTGGTGTAGCTACTCTAGCATGTAAAGGCCTGACTGACTGGTGAGTGCTACAGAGATAGCTTCTCTTATCTCTACAGGGGGCTTAGGCCTGAAACACAACAGACGCTTAATGCTGTCAGAGTAGCTATGCCCGCACTTCACCTCTCATTGAAATGAAAATGAACACACTCAGTGTGTGTTTGCTCTACATGCATTGATAATGAAAAAAAAGCAAGAAACATCTACATACTGTACATAAACATTTGAAGTATATTGAATGGGTGTGTTCTGAGTCCCTCTGTGGGAGTTTTATTTAAGGCAGATTAATTACAAACTAGATTAGTTTCTCATCCTTTTATAAATGAATGTATTTCTCTGTATACATCAGCTGTCAAAAATCTCCCTAATGCCCTGATGAAACCCTGGGATGTCTGCTCACACACACAGAGCTCACAGCAAGCCAAGAGTTTCAGTTAATGCTACAACAGTATGCGTCAGGAATTAATGTGAGACACAGCGAGAGGAGGTGCGTTGGGTTAAAAATATTTCAGCAGTATTCCTCAGGTGCTGCTGTTGCTTTGAACTTCACTTGGACAAGTCTTCCTGCCTATTCTGATCCACGCTGACTCCCTCCCTCTTCATGGATATCAAACAAAACACTGTAGAAAATGAGAGACACTATTCCAGGAAACTGCAAGCTGTTATACAGGACTGAAATAATGGCTGACTTAAGGCTGTGAATGCTGCTGTTTGACACAGGAAGAATAGATTAAAAAAAGACAAGGGCTGAAGTCGGCATTTACATATGGTAAATATATATAGTTTAAGGCTTGTGGGCAGGAAAACATGAACATACCATCAAAGGAAGAATGCTGATCTGGATTTCATTCATCACACTCCTTGGGAATATCTTGTCTGTTTTTTATTTAGCAAGAAACTGAGAATCATATAGCTGAGTGAGGCACTGTATTTTATTTGCCATCATCGTCCTATCCTAAACCTTTGGCTGCCCTTGCTATGAAACGTTTGATATGTGAAACTGCTTCTAGTTACACACTTGATAAAGTGCAGACTTCAATGAAGTTAACAACATTACATTGTAACAGAATATGACTAGTGTGTGGAAAATGTGTTTTCAGAGCTGCCTGCATAATGAAATGCTGTAAAAAATAATCAATAAGTCATAACTCAACATGTTAACCATGAACTAATGAGAATGCTTTAACCCTTAGGTGAAGTGGACCATGGAGGTGCTGTGTTATGGCCTCACCCTCCCCTTAGAAGGGGACACCGTCAAGCTGTGTGTAGACGTGTACACAGACTGGATGATGGCCCTGGTGTCGCCCAGGGACTCCATGCCTCAGCCTGTGGTCAAGGAGCCCAATATGTATGTGCAGACCATCCTCAAACATCTCTACAACGTCTTTGTGCCAAGGTATGTCCCAAATGTTCACAGATCTCCCCCAGTTTTTTTTTTTCGGAAATGTATACTTGGTGCTGCGTGTTTTTGTATATTTGTTTTTTTACACCATATGTGCTGTTTATCACTTATGTTTTACACTTTCTCTCCAATTTCCCTCCTTATTCCCTCTTTTCATACACTTGTCTCCGTCTCCAGGCCCGAGCAGCACAGTCTCAACCATATCAGGCTTTGCCAGCAGGTTCTGACTGCAGTCCAAAAACTGGCACGAGAGTCTGTCTCGATGGTTAGAGAAACCTGGGAGGTGCTGCTGCTCTTCCTGCTTCGCATCAATGACACATTGCTTGCTCCACCCACGGTTGGAGGTAAGCCACTTGCTTGTCCTCTTAAACCGCTCTTGATGTATTGACTTAGTTAATAGTGATAATTACTCACTAATTGAATACAATAATCACCCCCCCCCCTCCTTTTTTTGTTTTCCAGTCGGTGTAGCAGAGAAACTGGCAGAGAAACTGATGGCAGTGCTGTTTGAGGTGTGGCTGCTGGCCTGCGCCCGCTGTTTTCCCACACCGCCATACTGGAAGACAGCGAGGGAGATGCTGGCCAACTGGAGACACCACCCTCCTGTTGTGGAGCAGTGGAGCAGAGTGGCCTGCGCCCTCACCTCCAGGTTAGAGAGGCATTAGTTCAACTTCATGTGGTCCTGGATTTAGTGCTGAACAAGGTTTCATACAGTCACTCTGAGCAAGTTCTTTTTGTCGACGCCCACCTTGTTTGATAGTTTCAGGAAAGTTAAGCGGAGATGCAAAGTGTAATTGTTCAAGTGTCAATAAACTGACAACTGGAAAAATAATGATTGATGGCACTACAGATGGAAATTGGCTTCAGAGCTAAATCATATTAACAACAAATTAATTTTAGTCTATCTATCTATCTATCTATCTATCTATCTATCTATCTATCTATCTATCTATCTATCTATCTATCTATCTATCTATCTATCTATCTATCTATCTATCTATATCCTCATGAATATTGCAGAGTCCCATTACAAATAAAAGAATAAATTAGATGAAATGAAATGTTTTTCTCTTTGCCTCTGTCTATTTTCCAGACTTTTGCGATTTACCCATGGACCGTCCTTCCCACCTTTTAAAGTTCCGGATGAGGACGCCAACCTGATTCCTTTAGAGATGGACAACGACTGCGTGGCTCAGACGTGGTACCGCTTTCTCCACATGCTCAGGTGTGTTGCACTGTGGTATTGTCTGGCGAGACAATACCAGATGCCCCTTCCTCATCAAATGAACCTTATCAGACACAGATTGTTTCTTTGTTCAAGTGTTTCAAGAGACACGGAAGTTGCAGCACATAGTGGAACTAAAGCACCTCATATCATTCCCATCAAAAATTTCCCTTCTCTACTGTATGTACTCTACTTCCTCACGTCATGCTAATTGTCCTCTCTTTTATCTACTCACTCTTTCATTTAGCCTTTTGTGTATCTATCTGTCTGTTGGTCTTATCTGTTCCGATCCTAAACATCTTCCTGGTGGTAGCACTGCAAGCACACATTAAACTCGTCCCATTCATAAGTCATTTAAATCTTATTTAAGTCATCAGGTCAATTCTTTCGATATCAACCAAGTAAAAGACATCAGGCATATCATTTGATTCTATTCTGTCCAGACCACGGCACAATCACATATAAGATCTATTCACATTAGCTTCAGCAGAGTGTGTAACATTTTTATTCAATGCATGTGCATGTTTTGTGTCTGTTTGCAGCAACCCAGTGGACCTGAGCAACCCCGCGATAGTGAGCACCACTCCAAAGTTTCAGGAGCAGTTTCTGAACTCCAGCGGTATTCCGCATGAAGTGGTGTTGCATCCATGTTTGAAACAGCTTCCACAGATCTTCTTCAGGGCCATGAGGGGTGTCAGCTGTCTAGTGGACGCCTTCTTGGGTAAGATTAACGGGGTCGATGGTTCAGTTTTTAAAAATTTTTAATAACGGATATAATTTCACAATGGCTCTATGTGTTATAAATTTTGTCAGCATAACACCTGCTTTTGAAGTTATTACAAACTTCTAGGTCCAATTTGCTGCTCATTCATGTTAAAATTACATTTTGTAGCATGTGATCATGAGGATTAGCGGACTCTGTACTGTACTTTACATTCAAACAAAACCAAAGTAAAAGCAGATGTAGTATTTATTGCCATCTTCCTCAAGCAAAATGTCAAAACAATACAAGCTAATTGTTCAAGGGGGGGCGAAATGTGTCGATACCAATGGCCTCTGAATGTAAGAACCATATATTAAAAACCTAAAACCAATACATGTGAATGTAATAAGTGGTGGGAGAAGAGCTTCCTTTTTAAGGTCCTTGTAAATTCTTGTAACAGTCTTTGCTCCTTTCCAGTTGTTGCACAGACACTGCCCCTGCATGAACTCGAGAAGGAGGATGTCAGTCAGTAGTACATGTATGAAAATCTAAATAGAAAGATGTCAGTGTGTATTTTTCTCTTTACACTGTAGGTATCTCTGTTGAAAAGAGAGATGTACGGGAGAGGGTGTTCACTTTTACCCACGTGCTGCTCTCTCATGGTACAGACATCAGCTGACACGTCATATAATGAGATGGGAACATAATGGTCTGTTTATCGGTGGTGATGCTATTAACAAGTGGGATTAGTTTTGCTGCAGCAAAAATGATAAGTCCCAGACATTCAGACTAAACTGCAAGATCATCAACAAGGGGGGTGTCCTGCGGGAATAAAAAGTCAATCAAGATGGATGGAGAGATCAATGGCTGGTGATTTGTATCTAACCGTTGTCTTGCATGTCTACCAATGAATATAATTGATGATCAGCTCACAGAGTTGTCGCTTCATCTTCTCCTCTCTTTTCATAACTTAGAAAATGATTTAATTCACTCAAAGCCAGTTCTGGTCACGGGAGAAAACTGAACAATCTTATCTGTCCACAGGCATATCACGTCCCAGAGCCGACAGCGCCCCGCCCACCCCAGTCAACAGATTGAGCATGTCTCCGCCCCCCTCCATCGCCAACACCACGCCCCCCCACAGTCGCAAGCAACGGCACACAGTGGTGACCAAAACCACGAGCAAGAGTTCGACTGTAAGTGACAGTAAACTACAAACAGGGGAGACTGCATTTGTCATGTTTACGTGAAGAAATTTCATCTGTTAGTTGCGCCGATCATGCTGTTACCACCCCGATCACATGACTCCTCCTCTGTCCCTCTCACGCTCTGCAGGGCAGTGGTAGTCAACCAACCAAAGCATCCCAGCAGCAGCAGCAGCAGCAGCAGCAGACTTCGTCCTCCCCGACCCTGCTCTCCAGCCCCAACCAGAGCAGCTGGGAGTCTCGGCCGCTACCGGCACCAGCGCGGCCAAAGGTCAACAGCATCCTCAACCTGTTTGGCCAGTGGCTCTTCGACGCCGCTCTGGTGCACTGTAAGCTCCACAGTGGCCTCAGCCGAGACCCGAGCATGACCGGTAAGAAGTGAGACGATGGCTATAGCGTTTCCATTAATGCATGGTCAGGTGGGTGTTCTGTTGCTGTTCTTTAGTACGTGTTCTTTTTTTGTGGACTTCTCTGTGTTTTTCGGTGTCTTGTGTTATTTTTTATCGTATGTCGTTGGGATATCCTTTCCTTTTTTCACCATTTTCTCTGAAACTTCTTTGTGCTTTTCTGTGTGTGGAGGGCTTGGTTAGAAGTGGCCTGGTATGCAATTTCCATCTGATTCTAATTCATTTACATCTGCCAACAATTTATACATGGCTAAAACTGCATATAGTCTATAACCATATGCTGAGGACTTCATATAGACTCATTTTTATTGGTGAAATCATTGCTAGAGGAGTCAATGACAGCACATACAGTACCAAGGATTTGAAAATGAATTTGGCTTTTCATTGGCTCTCCATTTATTTTTCTATTTTTGGTGTAGTGTCCTGCACGTGTCTACCATGTCTGATTAATGTTAAACAGTTTTGACAGGTCAAAAGTCATGTATTGAGGAGAACGGAAAAAAAAACAACAGCAATTCATGCCTGATATGAATTGATCCCAAAATATTGGATCTGCTTTGATTTTGTGTCTCTCCACTATTTCTGTTATCTTGCAGCCTCTTTTATCCAAATTCTCCTTTCTTATAAATCTTGTAAGTAGGAACGGCAGCTTTTTTTCCTCACTTGATTTGCGTTTCTTGACAAATCTTCCTGCTTTTTAGTTGAGTTCCTCATGATCATCGCCATTATCACCATTGTTTTCTGTCCCCACTCCTTGTCATATATAAAAGTTCACCAGCGTTCTCTCAGCGTTTCTCCAAAGGTGATGGAATGGGTTTCACCAACTGACCACTTGTCTCGATCATAACGTTGCCAGTTTGTGACGCCACCCCGTTTATGAGTTCTCATTTTCTTTTGTTTGGGTCTCACTAATCCTTATTATTTAGTTTCAGACCCCCCCGCTCCCTTCAAGTTCAGCATTAATGTTTTGTTTCTTGTAATTTCCTTTTGTATTGTTGGTTCACTTGAGTTTTGATTTTTATCAGTTTGGTGCCTCAATGCATGAAATGAATGTTCTGTACCTGGAGTGACAGTCATATAATTGCAGCAGCGAGGGAGCTGACACAGGGATTTTGTTGAGTGTTCTTGCAGCAGAGAGTCACTGACACATTTTATTGCCGACACACAACACTTGGTCATGAAATTCTACGGCAAACTCTTTGTGTCAGAGTTCCCTTGAGTTGAATGCTTTTAAAAAATGTGAGTGTGTGTTTGCAGTCATCGAAGTCTTTGTTTTATCTTTTTATTTGTGATTTGTGATTAAAAGTCTGCTTTGTGGTGCTTATGTTTTTTTTTCTCCAGTTTTTACCTTTTTTACTTTTGGTTGTACTTTGCATATGGTAAATCTGTGTTTGCTTGTTTCTCATACATGCATGAATACTAATGACCACATTGCAATTCAGCGTCCTTTCATTCTCTGTCTCTTCACACTCTCTACAGCGATAGCCACTCAAGTAGGTCTGGAGCTGAGAAGGAAGGGTTCTCAGATGTCCACTGACTCCATGGTGTCGAACCCCATGTTTGACGCCAACGAGTTCCCAGAGAGCTACGAGGCAGGACGAGCCGAGGCCTGCGGGACTCTCTGTCGCATCTTCTGTAGCAAGAAAACAGGAGAAGATATTCTGCCTGTTTACCTGTCAAGGTAACAAAGTCAACTTCCTCTGGTAACGAAGCCAGACTGTTTGCTGTTGAGCTATGAGTTGAGCAGTGAGTGGGTTGCTACCTCTCTATCTCTCTGTCCATTAGGTTCTACATGGTCCTGATTCAGGGTCTCCAGATCTCCGATTTCATCTGCAGACCGGTTCTGGCTTCCATCATTCTCAACTCCTCCTCCCTCTTTTGTACTGACCTGAAGGGCATCAATGTGGTGGTGCCCTATTTCATAGCTGCCCTGGAGACTATTGTACCAGACAGGTTAGACCAGTACTTGTACACTAACTTTGAATCACTGATGAAGATAATGTTATATCTACTGATCTAACTAGAAAATCAAACAGGTTTCAGATACTGTCTGACTCGTGACATTTTTTTGTTCTCTTCCAGGGAGTTGTCAAAGTTCAAGATGTATGTAAATCCTACCGACCTGAGGAGAGCCTCCATCAACATCCTGCTGGCCATGTTGCCACTGCCACATCACTTTGGCAATATCAAATCAGAGGTGAGAGCTTGGCCCTCCTTCTCTCTCAACTATTACAATCCTACCTCTGTCATTTTATTGGTTTATTATCTTTCACTGCAGTGCAGGTTTGAAAGGGTTTTGAGTCGCTTTTATCTTCCATGTATCCTCATACCTCATCTCATTTTGGAATGTGTAACAAGTTAAAGGCATAAGGGCGTGAATCATTTGTTCTTTACATTTTAACTCCATAAAGCCTTTAGATGTTCACATACAGTACACCACACAGTAAATCAAGTTCACCAATTGTTTGCCTCCTTTTCACATAAAGCAAGTTGTGTAACCATGTTGACTTTGTGTGCTTCAGGTCCTGTTGGAGGGAAAGTTCAACGAGGAGGATGGCTGGCCTCATGACCAGCCCGTGTCCTTCCTGTCTCTGAGGCTACGTCTTGTCAACGTCCTGATAGGAGCGCTGCAAACCGAGACCGACCCCACTAACACACAGCTCATCCTGGGTATGTATTCACTTCTGTGAGTTCTCTCTATCCACTTCGCCTCTCCGTAGAAATACTTTGTCCGTATATTGTTTTGTTTTATTGTTAATCTCCACTTCCTCCTCTCAGGTGCAATGCTGAATATTGTCCAAGACTCAGCACTGTTGGAGTCCATAGGTGCACAGACTGAAACAGTAAGTCTCAGATCATCATCATACTGCTAAATCATTAACTTTTTTTTATGAAGCCAGCAGCTGTGTCATCGACTGGACATCAAAATTGCTCTGTTTTTGCGGTGGCAGGGCAGTATAGATGGGAGTCACATGACAATGAGAAGTCAGAGCCACAGCCGCACCAACAGTGGCATCAGTTTCACCAGCGGGGGCAGCACAGAGGCCACCAGCCCAGACTCGGAGCGTCCGGCCCAGGCCCTGCTCCGCGACTACGGTAAGAGACAGATGCCACTCCTACACTCAATGTCTCTGTGCTTGGTGGAATTAACACAACAGCGCCGGCTTCGGTGACATTGTGCAGAACAGATTGCTGGTGCATTTTTTTTTGTCTGATCAGCGTAAACACGTGACTGACTGAATTAACACATTTGTTCTTTGTAGCCAACGTGGTGAAAGTGCTTTGCAGGGTTAAGAAGCGTTGGGTAAAATGTTTCTGTAGGTGATGCGTGATGAGTTATTTGTTGCTGTGATGCTGTGCTATTAAACATTTAGGGCCCTAGGGCTGGCTGCATTTTTCTCTCTGATTGACTGGTTGCACCAGTGTTGCCTAAATAAAAACATTTCAAACACTTTTTTTTGGGTAGGGGCTGAACGATTTTTATATAAATGACAACAGCAGCTCTTATTTCAGTTTCAAACATATTTTCACTGAGTGTGCTCTGCGGCTTCGTGCAGCAGGATATTGGGGGAGGGGGGTCTGCAGGGTTCCTGTGGGATGGCTACATTGTACTGTGTCGCTCAGGAAACACAAGAGCAGGCAGAGGTCTGGAGACCATCGCCTCATAAACTGCAACAAATTCAGCAGGATATTGGGAGTTATTGTTCATCATAAATTCAGAAAATCAGAAATCTTGGAGAGGCAACAGAGATCAGTAAGGAAGTACTTAGTCCTGATTACGTGACAGAGGGGAATAGGAGGAAATCAAAAGGGGACATTCTGTTGTTCGTTAAACCTTTCTTGATATTGTGAGGATTAAATAAAAAAATCAAAACAACGCATTTTTATTATTTTGAAATGTTGACATCGCTCAGCCTTGTTCCTCAGTTTATTTTGTGCAACATGGTGTGCTGCTCTGACTTGAAACACTGTTCTGTTGCATGTTTTTAATACCGTAAACATATCTACTAACTGGACATCTAGGGCATTTTTCCTGTTGTGTGGACTTGAGCTTCATTGCCTGAATTCTGCTTTGCTCTATCTATCTTTGCGGTGTTTGGTATTTCGGGGTGTTATATGGTCTAGCTCTTCCAGATACGGCGGCAGGCCTGCTGGTACGCAGCATCCACCTGGTCACCCAGAGGCTCAACTCTCAGTGGAGGCAGGACATGAGCATTTCCCTGGCTGCCCTGGAGCTGCTGGCTGGGCTTGCCAAGGTAAGACTCGCACCACAGAGACTCACTGTAACAATCTGCAGTCATTAATCACAGGCCCGGGCCAAAGTGAGACTACTGCAGAGTATGGCTTCCAGTTGATCCGTGTTACTCACCCAAGTCTCAGACAGTTATATCTCTTGTACTGGTTGTATTTTATACAACCACGGTTTTCTCGGTCATTATCAAGGTTTACAGAAAATTATGCTCAGACACTGACCTGTTAAAGGTCATATTAGCTTGCACTTGACTCTTGACCCCCACCAAATGAAACACATAAGCATCACAGATAGCAAAAAATAGTGGTATATTTGGGTGGTTCATGACAATTTATGAGTCAGAGGATTCCGAGTTTATCACAGAGGAGTTGCGCTTGTGTCAAAAAGTTCCATAATCTGTATAAAGACTCCCAGTTTCTCTTTTTCCTAATGGCTGTAGTCTTTTTCACGCCATGAAATGAGTCACTTTCCGGATAAGGACACATTATTAACTGGCTTTAATTGCCGAGTGCTGAGGAAAGGACTGAGGCAACATTGAGGCTACATGAGGTTATTTAATTTCCATAAATACTAGTTCTAAGAATACTCTAATTTCTCCATATGATTTTTAATTAAAAAGCTATGACTAATCAAAAGCGCCACAATTTAGTAAAACCGTTTATCTCTCATGCACCAAGGCCAATAAAAAGTTTTCTCAGTAGCACGAAAGAAAGAATTTTCATAATGTTGTGTAATGTACTCAGTGTTTTTGTACTTGTCTAAACCAGGTGAAGGTTGGAGTAGACTCTGCAGACCGTAAACGTGCCGTCAGCTCTATATGTGGGTACATCGTGTATCAATGTAGCCGTCCAGCTCCTCTCCAATCCCGAGACCTCCACTCGATGATTGTAGCTGCCTTCCAGTTTCTGTGTGTGTGGCTCACAGAACATCCTGACATGCTGGATGAGAAGGTAAGTTTAAAGGCTAGGTTTGAAATCTTTCCCAGACCTAGAGTTTGGTCAGAGGAATGGTTGTTTTGAGATAATAAACTGTTTTCCTTTTTGTACCAGGATTGTTTGGTTGAGGTGTTGGAGATTGTGGAGCTGGGGATCTCTGGTAGCAAGTCACGGCAGGAGCAGGAGGTTCGACATAAAGGAGAGAAGGAGCACAACCCGGCATCGATGAGGGTGAAGGATGCTGCTGAGGCGACTTTGTCATGGTGAGCATCCTCAGAGTAAATTCCAATTGGAGACTTCAAATGTGAACTTTATGCATATAATAACAACACTGCAGAATATAGACCATATAGCAACCATAACGTATCTTCAGTGACTCAGTTTCTCCAGCTTTTGTGCTGACCCTCCAGCACAGGAGACTTGTAGTACAGTGAAACATGCACCTAATGACCCACTTTCATCATATTTACGTGCTTGCCTTCCTGTGGTGTTCCCCAGTATCATGCAGGTGCTCGGGGCCTTCCCCTCTCCCAGCGGCCCCGCCTCCACCTGCAGCCTACTGAACGAAGACACCCTGATTCGCTATGCCAGACTTAGCGCCACAGGGGCCAGCAACTTCCGCTACTTTGTCCTGGACAACTCGGTCATCCTCGCCATGCTCGAGCAGCCTCTCGGCAATGAGCAGAGTAAGCAGCACGTCGTCTTTTGATGTAATAATGAGCTATTAACAGGGACTATTTAGTTATTCAGTTTGAATTTAACATCTGTGTCTGTGCAGACCCCAGTCCGTCAGTGACAGTTTTGATCAGAGGCACAGCAGGCAGACATGCCTGGACCATGCAGCTCTTCCACCAACCCAGAGGAGCTCGGGCCAATCAGAGGGTGAGATCACACTGTAGATTACTGAATAACAAAAGGCAGTGATGCTAATATTCATATGACCCCAGAAATATCTTTATGTGACATGTTAGAACTTTTGGTTTGTAAAACTTGAAACTCCGCTCCTAAGTTCGGTGATAACACACCTCCATATCTGTCGGCTTTTCTCTTCCCACAGCAGGTGTTTGTCCCTGAGGGCCGTCCGATGCCCAACAATGACGTGGGGATTAAATACAACGTCAAGCAGAGGCCTTTCCCGGAAGAGGTGGATAAGATTCCTCTCGTCAAAGCTGATGTTAGCATTCCTGACCTGGACGACATCGTCAGTAAGGAGGTAAGAGACAAACTTCCTGTTAAATCCTCTTATTTATCTAATGTCCACACACTGATATATTTCATACAGATAAGTATCACTCTAGGGATGTAATGTAAATCAAGATTATATGTTGTCGTGACATCAATAGAGCTATTAAGTGAAGTGACTGATCATGTTATTTGTTATTATACAAACTCAGGTGTGTTTGGGCTGGCAGGATGATTCAAGAGCTACAAATACACAGAGTAATTACCCACATGTGAGTTGTTGGAGAGATCAATTTCACTTGGGTGTCTCGTGGGGGGAAAAAAGGTTAAATCATCTGGTTTGGTGATAAATTCTTGGTGATTGTTTAGTGCAATAATCAACAAGAGTTGTAGCATCACGGGTGACTTATTCTCTGTGCAAATGTTTGGTCATCATAATCTTTAAATAATCACAGATGTGCGCCACCAGTGTCTCCTCACATCTGGGTGACACTTCTGTATTTGCACTGTGGGACTTGCCCTTTGTGGTTGAATGCCAGATTTGGGCAACAAAGTGCCAGTCATCAGCTGCAGTCTTTTGAAATCATCTCTCATCCCTGTCTTCTTTTTCAGCTGGAAGTTCAGCACGATAAGCTTCGCATCCTGATGCACAAGCAGATAGAGTATGAAAGCGCCTTGGAGCGACACAGTGAGGAGATCTGGAAGTCCAAGCCGTTCCCTGACCCACAGACAGACTGCAAACCCCCTCCGCCCTCGCAGGAGTTCCAGACAGCACGCCTCTTCCTCTCTCACTTTGGCTTTCTGTCTCTGGAGGCTCTTAAGGTTTGTAAATATAAAGTCTTTAAGAACTTTTTTAGTTTCATGGAAAATCTCTCAGAGAAACATTCTCTGCCACCATCAGATATTAGACACACACCCTGTTTCTTATACCTAACTTTGACTGATATGCATTGTGAGTCCATGCTATTATATTATTCAGCTGTATTTGAACCCGGGTCCCGACTTGAGGTAATATCAACTAATAGTGTAAATGACTTAAAAAGTACAAAATAAAAAATAAAAAAAACATCTGTGTATGAATGAAATTGTATTCATTTAAAAAAAGATTATATTAATGCTACTATAGAGTTCAAGTATTGTTCTTACGTACATTTATATAATGTGAATAAACTGTATTTATACGACTTTGTTGTTGATTATTGATAGGAGCCCAACAACAGTCGTCTACCTCCTCATTTGATTGGCCTGGAGTCATCCTTACCTGGGTTTTTCGATGACATCAGCTACCTGGACCTGCTTCCCTGCCGGCCATTTGACACTGTCTTTATTTTCTATGTGAGAGCTGGACAGAAAAGCAGTCATGAGGTGAGGGGGGCAGGCAACACACAGATTCTCTATGGGATGGAAATGCTCACATGTGAACTTCTTTCACAATATAATGAATATGAAAATGTCTGGGTAAAAATGGATCTTTTCTTGTTGTTGGTCATCAGATCCTGAGGAATGTGGAGTCATCGTCCAGTGTCCAGCCCCACTTCTTGGAGTTCCTGCTGTCCTTGGGCTGGCCTGTGGATGTGGGACGCCACCCAGGGTGGACTGGACACCTAGATACCAGCTGGTCCCTAAACTCCTGCTCTGACAGTAATGACATACAACAAACAGGTAAGCCTAGAAAACTGACCCCTCCATCAGATCTGAGCAAATCTACGTTATCTACATGTCATATATAAGATATCTTACTTTTCTTTCCAGCAGACGAAGCAACGACCCCCGAGGACACAGGAGGTTCTGTGTTCAATGGAGAGAAGAAGGTTTTGTACTACGCAGATGCTCTGACAGAGATTGCCTTCGTTGTCCCCTCTCCAACAGAAAATTCTGGTCAGTTTTTTTTCTACTCCCTTGAATATGGACTGATTGAGATTGTATGTGATGATGAATAAAAACTCAGTTATAATATCGAGTCATGACTGACAGAGTTGCTGTTGGCTCTTTGCTGTCTCCCAGAGGAGTCATCAGTGCACAGTGACTCCACAGTGGAGGCGGACACCAACGCAGACATCATGCCTAGTTTACACAAACAACCCAATCTCACACTGGAGCTGTTCCCCAACCATTCAGAAAACCTGGAGTCTGCCAAGAAGGTAAAGTTTGGCCTCTGTGTGTGGATCTGGCTCGTATACTTTCTAATTGATTTAATGTAGCATTTGCTTTAACTTGCTTTGGGTTGTGCTGTTTTTTTTTTTTTAGCTGAGTCCTCTGGTGAAGACAAAGAGGTCATCGACTGGAAAGTCTTTCCCAGCACTGGGTCCTGAGACCAAGGTGTTCGTGGTCTGGGTGGAGCGCTTTGATGATATTGGTAAGAGAGAGGTCTTTATTCTGCCTCCTCATGATATCACCCCTCTTTATATATTTATTTTTCTAGCAGCGTCTTGAATTGTGACACTACTCTTTACAGGGTTTATATTTAGTTCGAATATGTAACAAAAAAGAAAAGAAATAGTTAAAAAAACAAACAAACAAACCTATATTTGGTTGATAAGAATTACATTGTTTGTGCCGTTATACCAAAAACAACTTAACATATTTTTTTTTTTACAAAGAAGACAGAGTTTGTATTAAATAACCAAACATAAACAGTAAAGTGACTATAAAAAAGTCACAAATGTCTTGGTTTTCTGTGTTTTCAGAGAACTTCCCACTCACTGATCTGTTGGCGGAAACCAGCACGGGGTTGGAAGCGAGCATGAGCAACAGCACTTCCTGCAGGTATTCAGAAGTTTAAACAGTTTGCTGCCACTATAGAAAGTAAACAGCATTGGTATTGGTTGGCAGAAAAATAACAGTTCTGCAAAACTGCACCGGTTCAGTAGTTAAGTACATAAACACATCAAGTGCAAAACAGGAAGTAGAACATGCAGTGTATGCAAAGGCAAGCAGGAGAAAAGGAACTGCAAACCAGCCGTGACGATGGTTAGGAGTGTTAGGTGGCTTTTATGAAGCGGTATTCATATTTATCCTGTGTTTAATAACGTGTTACTCAGCAAATTCACTGTTCAGATTGTAGACTTCAACCTTGGCCACAAGCATGAAACAGATTTAAATGGGCCCTATGTTACCAGGTTAACAAGTACTGTCTGATGCCGTGTGATCCGATGCAACAAAACATAACTTGTATGGCTTGTGATGCTGCTCCTCAGATATATTCTACAAAGTTTCCACCTGACGTTTTGCCATTCTAACTTCTTCCCGCTGCAGGTCGGGGCTCCTAGAGAAAGACGTTCCTCTGATCTTCATCCACCCTCTGAAGACGGGACTCTTCAGGATCCGACTGCACGGAGCTGTGGGCAAATTTGGCATGGTGATTCCCCTGGTGGACGGCATGGTGGTCAGCCGCAGAGCTCTAGGTAATGGCTCATGACTTAACTCGCCCCCCGCCCTCCTGACCACACTTCCACAGAAATAACCGAGTCGGCACAACTTAATGCATCACAGCGAACATATCAGGATTATCGATCATCTTACTGCAACGCTAATGTTCACACATTAATATTTAATGGTTAGCATCTGGAAATATTCTCCATTGACTAAGTTTGTATTGTTTTTCAGTTTGTACATTATGGTTTGTAACGTGAGCATGGAATGGATGTCATTTGTGAGGCAGAAACATGAAGCTGTCATCCCTACTCCTGCTGACACTTTATTTTGAAAACAAAATAAACCTCATGTGTGGCAATGTTTTTTTCAACTATGCAGCGAATAAAATATTCACACACATACGCGTTCAAGTGCTGACGAGCTCCCATTTGCTTCCTTTTCCCAGGGTTCCTTGTACGTCAGACAGTGATCAACGTGTGCCGACGGAAGCGTCTGGAAAGTGACTTGTACAACCCGCCCCACGTGAGGCGGAAGCAGAAAATAACAGAGATTGTCCAGCGTTACCGCAACAAGCAACTGGAGCCCGAGTTTTACACCTCACTCTTCCATGAGGTGGGGGAGGGAAAGCCTCACCTCTAATACCCCTGTCCTGTCCTAACACTGGCTCACAAGCGCACACAACACACACACACACACACACACACACACACACACAGACAAACCACACTCTTTCTACCCATACTCACACGTCATTTACAATTGTGCATACACACACACACACACACTCTTGCAGAATCTTTATATTTATACTGTACTATTTTGTTATTTATATGAATACATATATCAACACTGTCTGCCTTTGACTCTGAGAGCAAAGTGTCAAAAACCCATGCCAAGGTGGAAAAGCTACATTTCTGTCGCGGCCACTCACTGAACATTTTGAATGGCTGAAGTTCAGCAGTGTCTCTGCTCATTTAGATCCATGCATTGTGACAAAAGAGTTTCTGCTTGTCTTTAACCGCAATACAACTGTTGGCCTTTCTGAACCTGTACAAAAAGAAAAGTCTGTTCTTTAAACCCTGTGACGTGAGTGAATCCCGCGACAGTTTGGTTGCACACAGACGTTGTCCAGAAGCCGGATCTGTGTCTGTTTTGATCAAACGGATTCATGGTTGGATTTTTGCCAAGGAGATAAAACATCAAAGCGTCATAAAATGTTTTGTCATAAACAGCGTCAAGGCAGGTGGCTTCAATAGAACAAAGACATAACGGACAGCATCGACACAATCTAATTTCACAACAAATTTGTCATCTGCATCCAGACAACTGCTATTTAAGTCTTCCTAGTGCGAACACACATTTGGCCATCCAGCAGCTGACTGAGCACATAGATGTTGCCGTTTATAGTTTTTTCTCTTTTTTTTTTCTTCTTTTTCTCCAGATGTTGTATTACTGTATGTAGATGCCTTTTTGGCACCTGCACTGTCTCTGTGCCAGTCTCAAAGTCATACCATCTCACAACAGCCACTGCACTGTTTGTGTGTGTGTGTGTGTGTGTACACGGTCACATGTATGCTTATTCAACCAGTCAAGCTATTGACACTACAAGGAGTCATAGTGACCCCTAACCCCCCCTCCCTACCCTCCCCACCCCCATACATGGCATTTAAAGACAAATTTAGTCACTTTAATGACATTAGACACAAGATAAATTCAGTTTGGAAAAGTTGAATTTCCTTGGTCAGGACGTTAACCCTAGAACTGGTTTACTCTTAACGCTTGGTAACACTTGAGTTTACTGATAAATGAGAGCAGTTACACAGCTCCCGGAGTTTGCACTTGATTGCGGGGCTATTACGGAAAGACCGCAAAGACATTTGAGCTGTGGTGTTGTCTTTGCCTACACCAAAACAGCACAGTTTAAGTGTCTTGCTCAGTCCAAACAAATCCATGGCGATCGATTCAACGGCCAAAATGCTTAATGTAGCTAACAGCTTTATATAACATGCATTTCTGGCTGATCAGTGCTGCGTTTTTTTTTTTCTTTTAAAATTCTAAACCCAGATTTCAGTTTGGATTACGCAAATGTATAATTTTGCCTTCACAACTTATTTTAGTTTTTTTTTTTGCTTCACTTTTTTTCACTTTTGTTTACTCACTGTATTTTGGTTTTTATTCAAGCCCTCTCACTGTCTGCCTGTAACAATGTGAATTTATTTATCACAGAGATGGAACAGGGCAAACACCTCTAGTTTCTTTGTTATATTGGAAAGTCTTAATGCACTGAGCACATTTTATGTTTATTTTCTATTCCCTGTGGTTACCTTACATGTCTTTTTGTACTTTTTGTGCATTTTGAAAGAAAAACCCTGCTGAAGGAAGAGTTTTATCTTGTGAAATATGAATGAAGAAGAGGCGTCGGCGAGTTTTTAACCTATCATGTCTAATTGTGTGACTCACTTTTTATGACGGTGCTTTATGCACATGCCTTTTTTTGGAAGGAAAAAGTACATTAAATATGCTTCAAAGAAACTACATACAATCAGTCATACATTGTATCCTATGTTATTCCTCTGATGTTTGATCATATTTAAGGATTTACCATGTACAGAAGCGGAGGATAATATGTAAATATATGATAGTGTAAGGCATTTACAAGTTGTCTGTTGCATTCATCTGAGATGGCGAGAATAGTTATGTATGTATGCAAATATGTGTGTGGGAGGATCACAAGGGGTATTGAATGTAACATGCATCAATTAAAACTATTATTGACATTTTAATTTCTCCCATTCCTAATATTTATCTTTTTGTTCACATGATTTCTATGAGGAATAAAAATGAAGTCCCGCTTTTACTTTTTATTTTAAACATTTAACCTTTTCTTGTCTCTCTAGATTTAGATCTCCAAATTTATATCAGAGTCAAATGCAGACATTTCAGTTATTCTGTTTTGAATATTTGCACCACAAACAGAGTGAAAGCAGCCTGTGGTGTCAACGGTATAGGGGAACGAGTAGTATTGCTTCATGAAACCACTAACAGCTCCGGGGCCCTGAAGCTTTGGTGAGATATTAACGGATTTAACAGAAATTATGATTTGTGTTGGTCTAGCTGCTCTAACATAACAAGTCTTGATCTAAACTTAACTGTTAAAGTTGTTTACCTTCTTCATGTAACCATGGACATACACAGGTGCAGGTGGTAGACGACAACAACAATAGAACTTAGCACTGGTTGAACTGTTATGTTTATGCTTCAAGAATCAAGAGATCATCCTGGACATGATCTTGAAGAGTGTCAAGATGATATTAGATCATGAGTAGCCTACGTGCCACGTATTGCAAACTACAGTACCTGCAACTAAAAGTTGTAATTCTGGATGCGTCCACCAGAGGGCGACTCTCCCCAACATCACCAGCGGAACCCTGCCGTGAAACAGCTGAAACAGTATTAAACACTTTACAGGTCATCACCCTGAATCACAACACCTACCTTTAACTGAATTCTTGGTGTATTTTCTTTCTATATTTTGTATATAGTTTCTTTCAAAATGAAGCCTCTTGTCATCCTGACATCTTTTTTTTTTTTTTAATTGCTACCACTTGTTTTTTGATTAAGGGGTAAAATGTAGTGCAACTGCTATTTTGTTTATCATTAACGTTTTGTGTCAGTGTTTTTAAAACTCTTTTGACTTCAGAAGCTGTAGCCTAATGGAAAAACTTTCCAAAAAGTGCTTTTGTCCATACTTTGCATCTTTTTGTCTAAATCTAGTGTTTCACATTTGTTTTATTTTGGAGCATAAATGGTAAAAAGTTTGCAAAATTAGGGATAGGCCTAAAAATAAGTCATTTACCACATTCTTACTCCACTTTTACTCAGATCTATTGGTTTGGACAGGAGGCTTTATTTTGAAATTCAAATATGGTTATAAATATAGGCTAATGTCTGCGGGTCCACAGTTTTATGCTCACACATTCTGTATGTAATTCTTCACTGAGCATGCAGACGGATCGGCTAAGTGACTTCAGTGTAGCTGCGGTCATGATTTATGTGCCACTTATTGAGTTTACATCATAAAATCGACAGTGTGTGTGTACTTGTCTGTTTGTGTGTATGCCTACAGAAACAGCACCGAGTGTGTCACTGGCACCGGGCCCCTCCCCCCTCTCCCCTCTCGCCCTGCTCAGTCGGAGCAGATCCACCGTAGCCCCGCTCGCTCTCAGCTGGTGTAGCGGCCACACACCGCCGGGCTCCCCGCGTGTTGTTTGGTACTTTCGGCGAACTTTTTTTTTTTAATTTTTAATTTTCACCGTGCGGCGCTTTACATCACTGCCTGAGGAGAGAGATAGAGAGAGGGGAGGGGGGAAACCTGCTGCTGCAAAAATGGACTGAGGCAACAAACTCACAGCCAAAGTGTGGATACTTCCAGAGCAGGAGAGCGTTAGTAGCGTAGAGAGCGAGAGAGCGACCTTTCTGAGGGGATTTTGACTGAACCACCATGGAGGAGGACGACGGGCATCATGAGAACGGGATCCACGCCACCAAGGACTCGGACCGGCAGCAGCGGCTCAGGCTCTGTGTGTTAAATGAAATACTCAACACGGAGAGGGATTATGTGCGGACACTGCTTTTCCTTCAGTCGGTGAGTTTGACATGTTCATTCACGTTGTGTATCAGGCTCTATCCACGCCGCGCTCTCTGTTTTCCACAGTTTACAAACTGTAGTCTGTAAAGTCTGCTCGTAAATCTGTCAATTCACCGTTTCCTATCAGTTTTTTTGTCCAGCTGTGCATCTTATTAAAGGGCCGGTGGCGTTTTATTCAATGTCAGACTGCACTCTGTAATTCGGCATGTGTAGGCTACATTTCATGAAGTGGCACGCGCTGCCAGAGAAGGATAAACTCAATAGGCTGTTTCACCTTTGCTGTAGATCACATACTGGACATGACGTTAAACCAGCAACAACTTAGGCTACATTAGGTCTGGCCGTGGCTGAACTTGGCTAACTTCATGCATGTTTGTAAACAGACTAAATTGGGCACACTGTTTGTTTGCTGTTAGGTAGTTTTAAACAGAGAGAGCAGCTCAGCTCAGCCTGAAAATATTGTCAGAGACAGCTACATCACACCTTTCCATTGTGTGTTAAAGCTCAGGTTCAGGAAGGTTGGGGGTGTTTTGCAAATGAATAGATATTCATGAGCTTTTCAGAAGCACCACACCTCCAGGCTCAGATAAAGAAACCGTTTCTTCACACCTTCTCACATCAGCAGCCTGTGATGAATGAATGTCCTGCTCATTTTTACCGGCTCCCCTCAGCGCCACTGGAGAAGGCAGCAGCAGCCCACCTGCAGGAGACGGCTCAGTTTGTCACAGACATTTTTCCGTTATCCTTCATCCTCCGCTCTGTCATCTGTGGCACCTGGGTAGGCTACTTTCAGGTTGCAGACTCAAACTGAGAGGGTGAAATTAGTGCAGATTGGCTTGCGTGACTGGCTGCGAGAGTGAGAGTAATAATGTGACAGTATGGAAACAACCCGCCCCCTCCTGTCCCTCTCTGTTTTTTTGTTGACCCCCACAATCCCTCTATCCCTCCACAACAAGGTCAAAGGTAAGGGTCAGCCACAAAACACCGCCCTGGAGCTGGTGGGGATTCAGCCTATATCGTCTTTCTCTCTCTCTCTGCCACCCTGCTGACTCTAAAAAAAAACCTGATTCTTATCTTCTTCTTTTTTTTTACCTGCTGATAAAAAGACTGTTTGTTATGAACATAGTTTCTGAAAAACTACATTTCAACATCTGGCAAGCATTTGTATGGTTCCCCTTTTTTTTTCTCTCTGTCTCTCTTGCGCTGTCACATGTTAAGAAATCTCCTCAAGGTTCTTGAAGTAATTTTGTTACACCAACAACTGATCTCATTGTGGGGAGTCAGTGCTGCATCACCTTGTCGCAATTACATCAGAATGAAGAAGCAGAAGCTTTTCCTGTTGAATCCCGGGTTAGTTTTTTAATGATTGGGTTTAAATTCTACTCAAAATCACGCACAGATTTCTATGGATGCTGCTTCCCTGGTGGCAGCCGGGGCTTATCTTCTGTTACAAGACAGACCAGGCTGCAGAGGGGACATGCTAAGACCCCCCCCCCCCCCCACGCTCTGGTGTAATGATAAAGATAAAGCCCCACTGATTTATCTGAGAAGTCTGGGATCTTTTTTTTTGTTTTTTTGCTGTGGACATCAGAGAGCTGTCAGAGCCACAGCCCTCCACCGCGCTGGTGCTCCTCCTCCTCCTCCTCCTCCTCCTCCTCCTCCCCGTCCTCACATCAATTGGCATCTTCTGATTTAAGCCAGAGCGGAGTGATATGTTAAGTCTGGAGGAGGGGAAACTCTGTTATCGCCAGTCAAATGCTGTGTCAAGATTTGAGCTTGTGTTTTCCTTCGTCATGACAGGCCAAGCCAGTGGGATTTCTGTTTGTAAGCTGTGTACGTGCACCGCTTTCTGGTTGGTTACCACTCAAAACAATGAATCACGCCTCAGTCCTGTGCCGTTTCTCCGTCTGCACCGTGAGAACTGACATGTTTGGCAGCAAGCGTTTCTATTGGTTGGACAGGAGGCGTGCGATTGCTCTCATTAATAGTCATATTCACATATGGGAAGTAACAGCACTGTGTCAACAAGCTTTGAAGCCTGCATCCTCCTCTAAGCCTATATATGATGACATATGTTGTGTGTATGTGTGAGGCCCTACTGTCAGCCCATGTAGAGGATGTTGTTGTGGCGTCAGGGCTCAGCAGCTTCTTAAAGGAGTGCATGGACATTCAAAAAAAAAAAAAACAGGAGAGAAAAGAAACATCAGCCCCCACCACCGGAGCCAATCCCCTGCAAATCTTCCTCCCTGGTGCTCTCTCTGTCTCTCTCCATCCAGCGTCCAGCTGAGTCTGCTCGCTTTCCCTCCGTGGGAGCCCAGGCTTTGTCACCAGGCGGCTCACTGTGGTGTTGATAAGGAAAGTCTGTATGTGGGAGCTCACAGGCATAAGGTTTCAGTAAAGATACAGAGTGGTTGGTGGGTGGGTGAGAAGGTTTGGTTGGGTAGGGGGGGGGGTTCAGGCCCTCAGTGTGAAGATGCTACAGCAGCGACGCGGAGTCAAGTGGTTGCAGAGTCGACTCAGATTGACTTCTAAGCAACTTGTTAAATTATTCAGCGATAATGTTTTTGCCATCATGTTGTAAAAAAAAAAAAAGCCTCATCTGGTTAGATAGCTCCCACATTTCCCAGAATGCCCTTCATGCACGCATCTTCTGAGAATGATAGACGGGAAAGGAGAAGGATGTAGGAGTTAAGACAGTTGTGGTGTCCCCCCCTCAGTCGAGAGAAGCGAGCTGCGCCCATGACTGAAGGGTTTGAGGTTTCAGCGCTGTCAGATCGACGGATGCAGAAGATCAGTCAAGCGTTTTCTGTCGTCAGGCGCCATGTTGACATTTCCCTCATTAGGTTCAGCCTACATCCTCATTACCAGGTGTTTCAGTAAAGTTATATTTATGACGGATGTCTTCTTATCTGAAGACACCTGATGGTTTTCTGTTCCTCTTTGGGGGTTTTTCCCCTCGCTGTCGTCTGCCCACATCGTCCTCCATTGCCTTATCACTGATTTATTTTCCACTCCCCCTTTGTGCTCTTCTGCTATACCTCCTGGATCTTTAGTACCCCCCCACCCCCTCTCCTCCCCCTTCTGTACACCATCGATTATCAATCGCAGTGATTGCAAGGACACACAAAGAGATGGTTATCCGGCTTTGGCATCTCAGCCATTCCGCATGTCACTCATCCCCTGGCGATTACCGGTGCCAACGAGCTCATCCAACGTGCTGGAGGGCAGCATTGTGGGGCTGGTGGGGAGGAGAAGAGGTGAGACGGGGGTTGGGGTGTGAAAAGAGGGATTAGAGGATTCAATTTTTGCTCAGCGTTATCGTTTCCCATCTCTGAATCAATTGCCCTTTCGAGTGGAGTGGAAACGAGCTGATTGGGAGTTTTCACGGTGATAAGTGCTCTTTTCAGGCCTTTGTCAGGACGATTTCCCCTGTTTACGTCTGAACTGTTTATTCGTGTCATAGATTAGCGGGGATTTTCTTCAGGGCAGCGCTTTGTTGATTTTAATCCAGGCAACTGGATTTTCCCTGCCATGATGATCAAAATTCAGACTATCTATGACGGGAGTATGGTCAGTGGCGTCATAGCCGCTAGACTTGAGGGATTTTCCTTTAAAACCATAAAAATGGAGGGGGTTGCCATGCAGGATTTTTTTCCCCCCTTTCTGCTGTGGCATAGGTTAGTGTGGTCCCTAACCTATGCCACAGCAAATCCTGTCCAGTAAAGACAACAGTGGAATTGTGTGGCCAATAAGTCAGCCAGCTTTTGACCTTCTGTCTTCATTCTGAGAGGCCAGAGAGACACAGAGAGGGGTGACCAGGAAGGTCCCGTCACTGCTGCAGGATAATAGGAAACATCTGGAGATCCTGACCTCTGTGACCTTTGCTTTAGGCCACACACGAGTGAGATTACACGCGACTAAATGCTGCTGTGTGTTTGTGTGGATACATGATGTTGCCTTTTTTAGGTCTGTGATTGTGCTTACAAGGTATAGCTGCAGCTCTTCCACACCTCTTTCTCACCTTTCTTCTGTTGCACATTCACCTGTCGACGAGACTCGCCGAGCAAACAGGATGACAGGAGTGTGTACTAACAACAAACACAGAGGACCCAGAGAGACCTGTGCCCAGGAAGACAGACGTGCAGGAAGGCAGACTTGAGCTTCCTCTGCAAACTTGAGTCTGTGTGCACCTCTTTCCTTTCTTTTTCTCTCACTCCCCCCCCCGTTTCTCTCTTCTCCATCTCTTCTCCAGCCCTCCCCACTCGGTGGGAAAGACCAGCATCAAGTTTCTCTGGGCAAGGGGGGTATAAATAGCTTCAGATTCTAGCTTCTCATCTTGGCCACAGTGCTGGTGGTTTCAGCTCACTGCAGCCTCAGCCCTGCTGAAGTCACACACACACACACACACACACACACACTGAAAGAGTGGAAGACGGTAGAAAACAACCCACAGCAGGTAGAACAGTTACAAGGGGCGGGCCGCTGAGGTTTAGTGAGGGTTTTTATCATTGTTATTGGCCTTTAAACTCTTTGCTGCTTTTGTAAGACTCAAGAGACTGGACACAGAGTCTCATGTGTAGCTTTAACTTCCTGTTTAGGACCAGACCGATTAATCGGCCGTTAAATTTAATCGCTTGGTCCGTGTCTTTCTCAGACATATCAGTTTCAGTGTATGCAGTGGCTAAGAAGAACCCATGTGAAGACTTTTTTATGTCTTTGAACTTTGCAGGTGAATGGCAAACATCACAGGGTTTTTTTTTTTTTTTTTTTACCTTTTTCTATTCATTTTAATTTTAATCTCTTTTTTGTAGTAAAAGTTATTTAGGCTATTGTTACATCTTGAGCCTCCGATGTGCTTTTATCACCAGTGGTTTGACCCCAACTGAAGGATTATTCCAAAAGATGTGAGTTCATGTAAACAATATTGATCAATTAATTAGTAGGCCTAATCACATTATTTTACTCCATAATATTGATATCGGCCCCAAAAATGGCAGCACGCAGTGCAGCTGCTGAGCCACACTAATTCACTACAGTGCGGGCTGTTGCATAAACAAGGGTAAATGCCAGTTTCCAACTTAATATTGGTGCTTTTTTTAGTCATGTGTGTTGATAAGCCATTTCTTTGAGGCATAGCACTGCAGCAGGAATTTTAAGAATTCAAGTTAACAAGTCTAAACCACTGTAACACCCAGAGGCATGATGTCAAAAAACATCCCCCCCTCCCTTCTCCCCATTTCCCTCCGAGAGATGTCGATGCAGATCCTTTGCAGAGAATTAGCAAAGGATAAAAGTTACATGATCAGCATGGATGGATGGATGTTGTTGGTCATTTGGCCTTTTGCTTAAAACGTGTGAATTTGAGCAGGTCTCTGTTTGCGGTTACACAGTCAAACAAGTGGATGTATTCAGGAGTGTGTGAATGAATCAGTGGTGGAACTGGCATAAAATCAGCTCACTGATTTCTCTGTGTCAGATATCAGAGCGTGCAATGTCAAGAATGCAGCCCGAGATGCTTTTTGGATGCGCCGTTCAGGACGTGTTTTTTTTTTTTTTTTTACGAGTGGAGCAAACATCCAGTAAGAGGCACCGTCAGAGAGTGTGTGTGAAACGCTGTGTGAGGTGCTTTTGAATAGGCTGACATACGATACAATGGGTGACCTGGCCTGAATTGTAAAAGCAAGGCTACATGAGCTCTCTAATGTCCCTTCGGAGATCATGACCCGGACAAAGTTGGAACAAGTACTTTCTCAGGGGTTGATACTGGAGCTGTGCAACACAGGTTTTTCAAGTACATGACCAGGATGGATGGATGGATGGATGGATGGATGGACGGATGGACGGACGGATGGATACCTGCAGAATGCCTTGGCCCAGTCTCTCCCCTCAGCTTCCTATTTAGTTTATGGACCGTGGCCACAGGCTTACAATGTTTGTTTGCTTTCCCAAATACAACCAGATGTGTGGCTTCTTTCAGGGGTCAGAGGTCCTTTTCCCGATAGGAAAACACTGAACAAAAACAGACAACCATGGAACACATACAGAAAGCCTCTTGAAGGCAGAGAGCGAGGCAGGGATATTTGATGAAGCCTGGGTTAGATTACTGAGCTGCTGAAGTCGGGCTCTATCAGGGCGGGTCAGAGTAAATGCCTGGCCTGCATGCTGCCCAGTCAGGAGGCTGTTCACATGACACAATGGGACAAAGAAGGAGAGTTGCACACACATTACATGCCACCACACACACGCCTTAGTAGGTCCTCTATAGTTTTTTTGTCCCATGGTACAGAAAGAAGTCCTTCAAAATAAAACTTCCTTTGTTTTGCCGGATCAGGTTTGCTTTTTCATTTCAACCCTGAATTCCCACTTCCCCTGAAACACTCTTGATCTGTGCTGTGACATAAAGTGAATGAAAGTGTGTTACAATATTGCACCGTAAACAAAACCACAATATCGTGAAGTGCAATATCCAAAACACACAGAGATGCCTTGGCCAGCAAATTTCAAATACACTCAAAGTTTAAAGGGACGTGAACAACTGAAATCACAATATCTGCCCATATAATCACAGTATCTTGTATATTGCAGATTGTGAAGTCGTAAAAATGCTCTTTTCAAACAAAAACCAACTCCTGAAAACACCTGAGCAGTGACGCACACTGGGCATGTTCTAGTTAACAGGAAGCAGATTTTATTCTCTGGAATTGATGAGTTGCAAAAAATACTATGAATGAGGAACAGTGAAGATGGTTGTTGTGTTGAAATGCAGAATTGGATAACTTTTTAACTTCATTATCGCTGTTGCTTTCATCACTTGTGGTTAATGTTGGTGAAACCAAACCTGAGAGCACCTGTGAACATAGGTGATGGTTCCCAAAGGTCTCCATTTTGGCTCATCCAGACTACAACACAACCCCACTGTTTTCAAACTTAAAGGAACCGGCTGCATTTTTAAAAAAAGTCTGTTCTTGGTCCCTGAAAATCTCAGATCAGGTGGACGGGACAAAACACTGTAGGAAAAGAGATGTTTTGAAATGAAAATCTAGAAATGTGGACATCGTGTGAGTTAGAGGTGTTCGGAAGTTGAAAGCTTCTTACCACGATCGTTGTCATCATTATTTCTAAGTGAAACAATTTCACTTTTTCATTTAAAGGAGATCTTTGTTATAGTTGTTAAACCGCACGAGTTAAAGAGGCTGCTGGCTGTGTTGTTGTAACTGCTCATGACAGCTGCTGATAAATTCTTGGGCCCGGTTGCTGAAGGGCTTTTATTTTGGCGCTCGTTCAATGTGATGACATTTTTGCCAACTAACATGGCACGATGAAAGGCTTGAGTCATACATGCTTGAGCTGTTACTGTGATGATTTTGTTCTCACATGCTGACAGGAAACCTTTTAGAGAATGGTGCAACATTTTGACATGAGTAGTTACCAGTTGGTTTTTTGGAGTGAGCTGTGACATGACCCCTTTACTCGAAGAATATGTGACAAAAAAAACAAACAAAAAAAGAAAACTTTAACCTTATTGGAGCTTTTATTTTGAAGGCGATTCAACCAGGACTGTTTTCTCCTTTCATGTTAAAGTTTCAGTTTCAAAATTTAACTTTCATGTGCTGTTAAATTGCTCATTTACTTTTGCAAGAATAAGACTGATCCTGAAAGCAACACTTTCAAGAGGTGGAAACTTAAACGAGTGTTAGTTGCAATTGCGGCTGCCAAAATGAGAAGTTAGATGAATGTAGGTCAGTTGCATCAGTTGTTTCAATGCAAGGGAAAAACAAAACAAAACTCTTTTGCAGACAGAACGGGCGTCAACTAACAGTAGCTGCATGTGTCTGTTCTCTGTCATGTTGGTAAATACTGTCTGAGCGAGAACCAGTGGGTGCTGGCTATGATCTTTGCCCACTGCTTTGCCAAATGACCAATAATTAGGGCACCGGCCATCGCCAGGGCACTCGACCCAACAGCTATGAAATACTATTGTTATTCTGTGGATTTTTTCCTAGTTAGGGCACCGGCCATCGCCAGGGCACTCGACCCAACAGCTATGAAATAGCTGTAGGGACGAGTGCCCGGCGAAGCCGGGCACTATTGTTATTCTGTGGATTTTTTCTTCTTATTCTCCATCTTCCGGACGATTTTCGATTCGCTACTAGTCCTGCAACTCGAAGAGTTGCAGGACATATTATATATCAAAACGTGCGTCTTGATCGGGATCGGTGTGCTATTACTTTTCTAAGCAGTTCGCGAATTTTTCGCGACGTAAGTCGCGAAAAACTGCTCAAAATTTTGCATTGAAGTCTATGGGACGAGCGAAAAAAAAAGAGCAAAAAAGACCAAACATTGGAGTTTAACAAACGTCTACTGCTCAGGCATATTTTCACCTAGAGACTCCATTTAAACTTTAACTAGTAGACACAAGTCTTGTGTATTGGGGTATTACTCCACGTTCTGATAGGTTGTATAGTTTTCGATCAATCCCTGATCAATGACCATGATCATTTTTGGAGAAATTATGAGATTATAATGGGTGTGTATTGCACGGAATGTTCGTGCTAGAGTGCGTGATGTCATCAGCTAGAGTGGGGAGAGAGCCCAGAAAAACTCCTGATTCTTTCTCTTTCCACACTCCTCTTGGACACAATTTACACTGTAGACACATAATTTTTCACAGTTTTGTAGACAAACTTGTTCTGTCTCCCACAATGTCTTCAAAATATCAGAGAGACTTACAGAATTTGAATTAGCAGCCTCTGAGTGCGGCCATGTCTGTCTCTTCTCCCCATTGACTGCAATACAAAAACTTTCTGAGAGGAGCAGAACAGACCGATGTTTTAAAACTGCCCGTGTCGCCAAAATATTTACAGTAGAAACACCAAATCGTACCAAAATTTTCAGGAAGGCCTTAGGGCACCGTTGATCCATGTTTTGTTCTGATAGGAGCTACCGTTTTGTCAGAATAAGCCTAAATGCGAGACCAGTGTAGAGGCAGAAAATGGCTCTTTTTCTCTACGTTTCTGTCTGCCTCAGCCTGGGAGCCCCTATCGTCATTGGCAACCAGCTCAAGTTGTCATGGTAACCTCTGATCCTCAGGCCAGGGTCGTTAACTCCATAAACAATCCACCTGGAGCTCGTTAAGATGTTTGTAAACACAGACACACAGCTAAATCAGACTGATACAGGATGCAGCTCAGTCACACACACAGACTCTAGAACCAGCTTCATGTCATTACAGTTACACACACACACACATTAAAAACACACAGGTAACATACAAATGCGCGCGTCAGCGCGCATTCCTCTCCCACACTCTAACACACACAGGTAACTTCCTGTGATTACAGTTAAAGACACACAAACACATCATCTCTCACTCTAACACAGGTAACTTCATGTGATTACAGCTCCTCCGTACCAGTGCTTATAGAAAGATGATCATGTGTCTGATCAGCGCTGTCTTGACCTTAAGACGGCAGTAGCTCCCGGTGCCCTTTCAAAATTTCCCGAGAGGAAATTTTCTAGTTAGTGTGAATGCAGAATGCATTCACACTAATGTTCTTCTGGTCGGCCATTTTCTTTATACTTATTATTCTTTTGACTTCCGCTCTTTTTTGGCATCTAACTACTCCTTCATACTTTGTGCAATTTCAACAATTCATACATCAAAATGTGCAGCTTTTTCAGGACAGTGTTGCTATTACTTTTCTCTTTCATACTATTTATACTTTTTACAATATTTAACTTTTTCTGCAATTTTTTCCCCCATAGGAATGCATTGAAAACGACTTCAAACTTTTAAAATCTTCACACTACTTTGAACGTCTAAAGCTCCAGCATACTTTCTCCCTCAGACTCCATTTTTCTTTTAAACTGTAGACAAACTTTTAATCTATTACTGCATTACTCGTCTTATTGATATCTTCAACGGTTTCAGCTGTGTGGCAGTTTTTAAATCATTAAGATTTCTGCCAAAAATCCACCTTTACAATGGGTGTGTATTGGGTCTAACGAGCAGAGCTTAGAGCAGGTGACTCACCATCAGAGCGGAGAGGAGGTGAATCACAGACTGGAGCTTTTGTTTTAAAACTGTCCCCAAAGCCACAAATCACACTCTGTACTCAAGATTTTGTACACAGTTTGTAGCCACACTTGTCTACTGTCTCACAGTGCCATCAAAAATGCAAACAGATTTAGAGAATAATTTAAAATATTTTTTAAATGCAGCCTGGGAGCTCTCTCTCTGCCATTCAACCCCATGCATTTTTTTCTCACTGCACACCCAGGGATTTCGATTTTATAATTCACTGAAATGGGCATTATACTTGATGTCATTTCGCCAAAAAATATTCAAAAGTCATTAAAAAAGTCCCCTACTTAGTTGTTGTGGCTCATTTTGACTCTTTTAACCTTTTTTTTTGAGCATTATTGAAAGATCAAACATTCATGAGAGTCACAACCTCTCCCCTCAACACCTCTGGCTGTAGTTCAGTGGTTAAGATGACAGACCATGAACGCAGAGGTTCTGAGTTCGAATCCAGGTGGGCACTGTTGTTATATTGTGTTGAATTCGGCTTTGCCATCTTCAATTTATTTCAGGTGTGTTCATTAAGAGACACAAGAGCCACACACAACATTCCAGTGTGGGCTAAGGAATACTACTAAGTCTGGTCACATGAGCAAACTTGATAATGCATATATGCCCGATTACTGATTACTGATTACTCCAACCAAAGTTTTCCAAATATGATCAAATTAGAATAGATGTTAGCAGATATCAGTGTGCTCTCTGTGGAGGAGTTGTAGAGTGAATGACTGGAGATCATGAGGTTGTGGGTTCGAAACCAGCCTCTGTCATGTTGTTTCAAGCTTTCTTGCTTTTTTTCACATCAGTGGAGGAGCAGCTAAACTTTGTAATTCACTGGAATGGCCATTATACTTTATTTGATTTCACCAAAAAATATTCAAAAGTCATAAAAAAAAAAAAAGTCTTCTACTTTTTGTGTTGTGGCTCATTTCTACCCATCTCTTCTCTTTTTAAGCATCATTGACAAATCTTATGTTCATGAAAGTCACAACCTCTCCCATTACCAACCCTGCTGGTAGACTAGTGGTTAAGGTACCTGCTCTGCAACCTAAAGATCCCTGGTTCAAATCCTGGTTGGGTGATGTTGTTATGTTGTGTTGAATTCTGTGAGCAAACTTGATAATGCACTATTATTATTGATTTGCACTGGAACTTTGAACACAGCAGAAAAATGTAAAGCGCTTAAATGATTCTTATCCATCATTTCTTGTCCTGCGCTGCCCCCTACAGTGACCGGCAGAATTAACCTCCCCTTCTACAGGTATTTGTAATCACATTGATCAGTGTCACATCAGCATCAGTGTGCTCTCTGAGCCGCAGTGGTACCAAAAAATCTGTGTGCCCTCTCTGGCTGAGTGGTAGTATAAAGCTTTGGTAAACATAAGATTATGGGTTCGAATCCCAGCCTCTGTCATGTCACATCGTCAGGGAGTCCAACTTCCTAATTCATTAAAATGGGCATTATATTTTGTTTGATTTCACAAAAAGTGCAAAAAAGTGCTCTTCTAACTTGGTGTAGCCAATTTCCACACAGTTCTTACTTTTTTTAAAGCTGACAACAGGCTCGGCATCAGTGTGTTCTCTGTGGCGCACTAGTAGAGAAAAGGGTTGGAGATCATGAGGTCATGGTTTCGATACCATCCACTGTCATGTTGATTCAGACTTTCTTGCATTTTTTGTTTCTCTCTTTCTTTCAGCAATTTCTTCAGCTCATTTGGCATTGCATTCTGCATTCACACCATTTCCATTCATGGAAATGCTTTTTCTAGTTATTTTTCTTTTTCATCTTCCGGACGATTTTTGATTCGCTACTAGTCCTGCAACTCGAAGAGTTGCAGGACACATTATATATCAAAACGTGCGTCCTGATCGGGATCGGTGTGCTATTACTTTTCTCAACAGTCTACGAATTTTTCGCGACGTAAGTCGCGAAAAACTGCGCAAAATTTTGCATGGAAGTCTATGGGACGAGCGAAAAAAAAAGGAGCAAAAGAGACGAAACATTGGAGTTTAACAAACGTCTACTGCTCAGGCATACTTTCACCTAGAGACTCCGTTTAAACTTTAAATAGTAGACACAAGTCTTGTGTATTGGGGTATTACTCCTCGTTTTGATAGGTTGTATAGTTTTTGATCAATCCCTGATCAATGACCATGATCACTTTTGGAGAAATTATGAGATTATAATGGGTGTGTATTGCACGGAATGTTCGTGCTAGAGTGCATGATGCAATCAGCTAGAGTGGGGGAGAGTGCAGAAAAACTCCTGATTCTTTCTCTTTCCACACTCCTCTTGGAAACAATTTACACTGTACACACATAATTTTTTCACAGTTTTGTAGACAAACTTGTTGTGTCTCCCACAATGTGTTCAAAATATCAGAGAGACTTACAAAATTTGAATTAGCAGCCTCTGAGTGCGGCCATGTCTGTCTCTCCTCCTCATTGACTCCAATACAAAAAATTTCTGAGAGGAGCAGAACGGACCAATGTTTTAAAACTGCCCGTGTCGCCAAAATATTTACTGTAGAAACACCAAATCGTACCAAAATTTTCAGGAAGGCCTTAGGGCACTGCTGATCTATTTTTTGTTCTGATAGGAGTTACCGTTTTGTCAGAATAAGCCTAAATACCAGACCAGTGCAGAGGCAGAAAATCAGTCTTTTTCTTGACGTTTCTGTCTGCTTCAGCCTGGGAGCCCCTATCGTCATTGGCAACCAGCTCAAGTTGTCATGGTAACCTCTGATCCTCAGGCCAGGGTCGTTAACTCCACAAACAATCCACCTGGAGCTCGTTAAGATGTTTGTAAACACAGACACACAGCTAAATCAGACTGATACAGGATGCAGCTCAGTCACACACACAGACTCTAGAACCAGCTTCATGTCATTACAGTTATAGACACACACACACATTAAAAACACACAAGTAACTCTCAAATGCGCGCGTCAGCGCGCACTTCTCTCTCTCACTCTAACACAGGTAACTTCATGTGATTCCAGCTCCTCCATATCAGTGCTTATAGAAAGATGATCATGTGTCTGATCAGCTCTGTCTTGACCTTAAGATCGTGGGTTTGATTCCCATGTTGACAGAGATGGTTAGAACGGCAGTAGCTCCGGTGCCCTTTCAAAATTTCCCGAGAGGAAATTTTCTAGTTTGTTTCTGTACCACTGTGTTCTCTGTGTCTGTGCGCAGGCCGGTGTTTATGTCGGCCCCGCTGAGTGCCAGGTGTGGCATGTTTTAGTTTGGTTTCACTAGTAGCCTTTAAAGGTATAAAGTAAAATGTAGCAAACTTCAGCTTGAATGATCGGCTGTGTTGCATCTTTTTTTTTTTCTCTCTCTCTCTGTCGCTTTGTTGGAAGCTTCACGGGTCTCTGATGGCTCACTCAGCGCCACCGTCCCTGCACTCTGATCCAGTCTGTGATCCTCACGTCTGTCAGCGTCGAACAACACACATCCAAATGTCCAGATGGCCTCTGCAATCTGCTGCATGATGTTATCTCCAGATCGCCACATGTCACCCATCAACGGGACAGCCGCTTGGAAAAAAAAAAAGGGGACTCGTGGACAAACTGCATCGAGCGTCAGCGCTGGTTAAAGATGAAATGTCGGTGATTATTGAAAAGGATGTATGTTCCCCCCGTGAAGTGATAAGTCAGTTGAGCAGCAGAGACCATTTGAACAGATTTACAGCTCGGAGCAGATGTGCTAATCTGAGTTTCTGGCTGTGAATGCTGAGTGTACAAATGGGGAAATGACACGTCTTCCACACAGATGTGCCTGACGAGCTATTTCTATTCCCACTGTCACGGGGGGAGTTAGTGAGATTGAGTGTTGCGTGCTTCTTCGCTTCTATTTTCTTCTTATACATGTGTAATGAGAGGGTGAGTGTAATCGTGCGACAAAAGCCAACCTGAAACCATGGATATTATCATACATGATAATTATGGCACATTTGTTGCACACAGCCACTGTGAAAGAGAGGGAGAATGAGAAGATGAAAAGGCTGCAGTTGCTTCAAATGCTTCAAATCCAACCTGTAAGCGACAGGAAGGCATGCTGGGAAATGACTCTTAAAAGTAGTGAGAGGCTTTGAAAGCAGCATCTGAATGGACCGAAAAGGCAATTTCATATTGATCATGTGCATCATCCATTCATTAATGCAACAGAGCTGATGAGTCTGCAGCTACAAACAGGAAGTCCCCGGTCCAGCGCTGTCCGCCTGTCTGTCCTCTGTGGTCGAGACACTGTCTCATCCCCTGCAGCGCTTAGTTTCCGCCCATGTGAGCAGCTCAAAAAGCCTTGAGAGTTTAAAGTCCCTTCAAAGCGGAAGTGAGTGAGAGGTGGAGGGAGGAAAAAAAGCTGGACGAGACTCAAAGAAGACTTTTGTGTTTTGGTGATTGGCTCCGCCAGAAAGGGTTTTCTCTTGGAAGACAGCGAGGGACTGGTTGGAGGGCTGAGGGAGAAGCTGAGGGAGTTTTCAGAGGGTCTGGGAGAGATGTGAATTACGGCTTCAGAGAGAAAGGAGTTTGCTGAAGTTTACTGGGGTCTCTCATTGTGGCGACGCCACGGGCCATTCTCTGGCTCTGCTGCACTCACGCCACAAAGAGGGGATTTCTTCATCTATTTATTCAATTTCATGCCATGTCGACCCCAAAATGGCCCCTATCCCCTCTCCAGAACTGCCCTGTCCCCTTTGTGGCCCTCTACCCAAATCCTCTCCAGAAAGAGAGACCCTTAATGGACGCATTGTTTTTAGCTTGTTGTTGTTTTCTCTGGGACGAGGGGGAGGGGGCGGAGGATGGTTGTGGTGGTGGTGACCTGAGAACTCGCATAGAAAAAGTCCTGAATCTGTGGATCTGTGATTCTGGCCCAGTGTTGTCCCAGTAGGTGTGGGAACCGGAGCAAATTGAAAAGGAGCTCTCAGAGACGGCTGGAAAAACCCTGACAAGTGTTCGAGCTTGTTCTTGATCTACAGGCTCCGTTGTGAGATATGTGAATTGAGTGAGATGGCCCAGCGTTGCTGCTGAATGCTGATGGTAGCCATGGGCGAGCTGAGAAATGGCCCAGTTTCTTAGCATCTCTGTTTTCATTATGGAGGAGTTGAATGGAAACAACCTCCTCCAAAATCCAAAAAGAAAAAAAAAATTCAGTTGATTTCATTGACTATAGCCCATGTATCAACAATGGGAAGGAACTAATCAGATCAGTGTCTGTTTTCCTTGCTCCATGTGGTTGGTGTTATCACTAAGTGGAGGTTAATGAACATGAATGATGTAGTGAAAACCAGTGACACGCAGCAGTTTGGCAGCTCCTATTATGATATTGATCCCTTCGTCCAGTAGGTAGCAACATGTAGACCAGTGGTTCACAACCTAAGGGCTAAGGCCCATCGATGGGCCACAAAGGTATTTTAAGCGGAGTTTGGACAAATTATGTGATTTCAAATAAAATGTGCAACCTTTCTGAAATATTTTTTTTTACTGAATGACCTTTAGAAATATTTAAAAATGTGGACAATGTAAAAGTAAATATTTGTGCCTTGTACTGTAATTTACCCTTGTTATTTCTCCAGTTCGTCTTGTAATTCAGGAGACTGGTCTTTTTTGACACTCTCTTCCTTTTTCCTCTACATCATCCGTTCTAATGCAATCCAGTACAACACCACCACAGCTCTCGAGCTGTCAGTCAAGGCGCCACGTGATCACATTCTCACCGACATTCATTCTCCCATTAATTATCCTAGTCTTTACTGATAACCTTTACTGAAGGTAAACGTATTTAAACCAAAAGCATCTCCTGCTCCTCGTTCTGACCCTTGAGGCAACGTCCGCTGGCAGCAGTGTGACGGCAGCAGCACCGACTTGACTGTACGTTGACCTAACCCCCATGTTGAAACTTGACTCTTTTTGACAATTATGACATTTCCTCACTTCTCTCTAGTTATTTCCCTGCTAGTTTCCGGCTTTACATTATGACTACATGGAGTTTCTGGTGTTAAGAAAGAAATTATTTCTAATTATTAATATTTGAAGCTTTGGAAACAAGCTAATTTTTGAACTTTCTGCCAATTAATTAACCCTCTGAGGTCGACGGATTTTTCTATTAATATCCAAGTGTAAAACTATGGTGTAATTGTCCTAAGACTCATTCATTCTCCGTTTATTTTCCATTTTTTTGTGAACCTGTAGGCTTTATAAGACTCATTTCAAAATGAATCAACATTTGTGGAGATTTGTTTTCACAAGATATTCAAAGAACTTTTAAAAAACAAGCTTCAGATTCAGAACAAAACTTAATTGTTTTTTAACACAGTAACTTAAACACTGGGGTGTCATTTTATATGAAAGATCCCTTTTAAAAGGTGAATTTAATGTAAAAAAAAAAAAAAAGTGACACTGCATACAGTAGATCTAAGTGTGCAGAGATTCTCTTCTTCAAAAGGTGAATTTAAGAAATAATGTAGAATTGGAGAAAACACTCTGACGTCAGAGGGTTAAAACAGTCCCAGATGAAAGTGACGTCTGTGACTGAGTGAATCTAATCATGGGTCATGTTACTTGTTTGGCTTCACTGCAGGTAGAAAACTGTGTGGAGAGTCAGACAGGGCAGACGTGGAGGCAGCAGGCCTCTTACTCACTGTCCACTGGAGCGAACACTGAGCCGGCACCAGCATATGGTCCGTCTGAATCCCCACACCTTACTGTCTGGCCCCTCTTCGCTCTGATAAACCTCAACATTTAGCAACACCCCCACCCGCATCTGACCCTTTGGCTGTTGGTCATATGAGATGATGCTGCCTCATATGACACCAGACCAGTTACTGATGTCAAACAGTGACCACAGTGTCTTCAGTGAACTCTTATGATAGATGTCGGGTTAGACACGGCTTGTTTTCCCAGACCTAAACAGTACAGTAAAGTAGTCATGACAATAAAGATGGTAGTGTTGTAAATCTGTTTCTTTCAATAATAATAAATAATCTGATCTCCTCATGTGTTCCCACTCATATTGGTGCCTTAAGAATGCAAACAACATTGTAATACAGGACACCTATTAGACATTTTTAACATTTCAATAATTGACATATGGCAGGCCTACGCAAATCTGTTTTCATATTGTATGGACACATGTTATATGAATATATAGGCTAAAGCCTATCAATCTTAAATTGATATTAGTATAGAGTCTAAAAGAGTCTGAGAACAGTTTCCCAAAATGTAAAGATTGACATGTTTGTGGTTTTGTATGCTAAATGTGAAATGAGAAAAACAAATAAATGCATAGAGATACATGGAGAAGTTGTACTTCCACCCTTAAGTCTGTTGATATTTTAAACAGTGGAGTCCAAAAGTCTGAGGCCAGTTTGATTGCCTTATTTAATGTTAATGAGAAATGAATTATGATATTTATATACAAACACATGTTAGTGTTGGTATTCAAAACCTATATCTTTATAAATGTACATGATAATAATTTATTCACCTGTAAGTGACATACAACAACTTCTCTTGATATAGGGACATGTTTTCCCAGTCTCTTTCCAGTCTACAGTTAAAATCACTTCCAAGCCAGTTGTGCAGTGTGATTTATTTGTTTGTTACAGTTTGGTCGGCTGCTTGTAGAGAACTGTCAGACTTTACTTAGAACACAGTAGAAACAGCGGCCAGTCAAACATGTCATGTACTTCCTTTTCACAAAAGCCACACTTCCTGTCCAGAAATGACATCTGCTGCTCTTTTGTGTGGCGGCTTCGCTCTGCACACTGTTTGTTTTCCTTCCCCGCTGAGTGGAACCGCTGCCTATCGGCGTTAAAAGAAACTACATTCTTGCCAATGATTTAGGTGTCAAAAAAAGAGTTGGCTTTTGTTCTGTGACATTGCCCTGGTTTCACTTCCTGTTTGCATGCCCCACACTCCCAACACTCCAGCAGAGATGTGGGTAAACTTCTTCTGTTTTTTTCTTGCACTTAAGCAGTTGCAATAAAGTGGACACTGGACAGTGACTCAGTGCGATGGGATCTCCCAACTTTGCGTCAACTGGTCTTGTGCTCATTCAGCAGAGTAGCACGTTTTCCAGCTTCACCATGAACTGCTGTCAGAGCAGTTTCACACTCGTGTTTGGCCCCTGGCTTTCTTCCCTTATTTAAGATGGAGATTGTGATGTGATTTCAATTAAGCATTAGACCGATGATAGATTCGGCCGCATGCAATAAAGACAAACTGTGTTGTCTATGCAAGTACTGTAGCACCTTTAAACAACAACGCAGACTCTAACCACACAAATGTTTTTTCTGTGATCTAACAGTCGACAGTGTGTGTTTGTGAGCTGCACATTCTCCTCTCGATGGCATGTGTAAAAACACCCCTTTTTGTAAATGAGGGTGTGGCTGTTAACATGCTAACAAGCTGATTTTGTCCTAAAAAGCTCACAACCCAGTAGATTGTTTGGTGAAGAAGCATATTGCATTCACTTGAAAAAGAAAAGAAAACAAAGAACTTTCTGAGCATTTTTTTTTAATGTTTGTCCAAAAAATAAACCAAGCTTTTTTTTTCAAGTGCTGTAACGCTTCTATATGTTGGTTTATTAGATGTCTCACCTTTTTTTGTTTTAGTGTAGAGACCATTCATACAATAAGATGTAAATGCATTTGAGAAATGACTTAATTGGTTTCATACAATCAATAAGTCATGACATTCTCCTGATACCTGTGTTGCTGTCAGGATATAATGGCGCACTGGTGCAAGTTTTAGTGTTATAATAAATGCAATTCAAACAATTATCAATCATTGGAGAGAACATATAGGCTCACCAACAACTAACCTATAGTGAGCTTACAAGAGCTAAAACTCAGACTTCTTTACATTGCTTCCATAAATACTGTAAACATGAAAGTATCTCTCAGGTGCAAAAGTCAAACAAGTAGATTCTGTTTCCTCAAACTGAGGGAAATCCTTCAGATTAAATATTAAAACATCTAGCAAAATGTTCCAGATTATTAGGTTTATCATTCTGTAACTTTTAACTTTTATAATTCATAAATGAAAAAAAAAGTTTTATTACTTTCCTTGTAGAGCATCTGATTTGGTATCTGTGATATTATTTCCTTGGCGCTGTACGTTCTCTGGGCCTTAACATACTGAAATGTCAGTGGTATAACTCTGCACCAGTGTTGGACTTGGCAGCTACTCTGTGGTCTGTCAAGGAGCTTCATGGTTTCGTTGCTCTCGTGTCCTGTGGGACTGCATCATGAGCAGTTTTCCCCTAAAAGCCCATCACCCCTGAGACAGGAGACCATCATGTGCTATATCTCTGCTGTGCTCTGTGCAGCGGCTGAGCCCCCACCTCTCCGCTCTACACTGCCGCTCTGATTCATTATTATCAGTCCAAGGGTATCAAGAAAAAAATCTCTGTCCCCTCTGACCGGCTATTATTAACCCGTTGATTAATGTTGTCACTATGTGTGTGTGTGTCTGATGCTGAGGGCAACCTGTGCAGGAAAAGGCTGCAGCATCTACTGTACCTAGCTGTACATGGTTATTTAAGGAGATCTATGTTTCATGTGTGCATTCATCTCCATCAAATTTACAGTCAGACTTGGTCAAGAGTTGATTTCTGTCTGAATCAGTTTCCACACTGTGACATGAAGACAAATTGCTCCATTTTAACCAAGATAGAGTGACTTATTGCCATTCATGTAAATTTTATTCATCCACACCTGATCCTCCATTTAACACGATTTCATGCCCTCAGCTTGGTCACGACAGCACCCTGATGTCAGAAAACGGAGCGTAAAGGTCACCTGGGACAGAGATATGAAGGTAAACAGGGAGCGTCTGCGCCATCCTGCTGCCTCTTAGCCACTTGATTAAGAAGTAATGAGCTCAACAAGCTGTGTCCGGCGGGGCAGAGTAGAGTCATGACAACTGTGTGTTGTTTTTTCACGATTGATTTTTCTTTTTCCAATAACATCTGGCTTAACCGCACGCTGTGGAAAGGACAGCTCTTTCAGTATTCATCTCATATCTTAATGTCAGTGCGCGTTGGCGGCGCTCTGAGGTTTTGCCCTCACCATGCAAATGATGCATGACTTGTAATAAGCTGGGGGGGGGGGTTATCTGAGGGCGCAATTACAGCCGCTTCTTTTATGTTCTCCAGACCACAGTGGGAAATACAGTATTTTCTAAAATTATTTTTGCATGTGGTTTATACTGCTCAATTATAAAGCAAATCAGGACTTGATAATAGAGGTCACATGGAGTTATTGGTTGCAGACTATCATGTCATCTCATCATGTTATAGACTAGACGCTTTGGAGGAAGTTGAGATAAATTAGACTTGCCGGTGTTGTGCTGTCCATATGTGTCTGAATATGCAAGGGATGTTGATCAGAGGACGTCGTCATGTACCCTCCAATTTGTGACTGTCTGCACCATCGCCACCCTTTGAGGGCACCAACCGTGTACGCCTCCTCCAAGTGGACTGGAAAGCGCAGCAACAGCTACACACCAACGGTGTCTGCAGCTGTCTGGAGCTGTATAATTGAGGCTTAACTCCTGCTAAGTATGACTGACTTGTCTATTTTCTAGGCAGGATGTTGTGTTGATTGGGTGTCATTACTGTAAAAGCCGAATATGAAAACTCACTCCGGGCTGCAGTTTGTCCAATTACGATGCTCGACTTTCTGAAGCACAATGAACTGCTGTCCATCAGATGTCAACATCTTTCCAATTATACCAGTCAAAGCTTCTTTTTGGGGCCATTTCCTGTTGTTGAGTCTCATCAGACTCTCAAAATACTACAGTCCAGACTAGCCAGAGACATGCCCAGTGTTATGCCCAGCTCTGGCTCTGCCGAAGCCACTGTCTCCTTCATGATGGTGGACAGTGAGAGCTTCCAATTTTCTCTCCAAATAAACCTGTCTGCTTTGTGATGGAACAATGAAGACAGCCAATACAACCCTGGGTGAGAATGAGGCGAGACCTGGACTGAAAGGAGCTCTTTGTTGCTTCTTCCCTACCATCACTCCCTGCTGATCCCCCTGTCACCACATCTGTGTGGCACATTTTGTTTATGGAGTGAATCCTGCCTGGACGGGAGCTGTCTTTTAAGACGTCAATAAGGAATGACTCTGAAGTCAGTTTTTCACTTCAGCCTCCATCTCTTCCTCTTTTTTGTTTTCATCCGTCGTCCCGGCGTTGCTATCTCCTGCCCTCACTGAGGAAAAGCCTTGTTTCCTGCCTCTTCTTGTCTCCCCTGCCAGGGAGCAATCTCTCACATGAGTGACTCCTCCAGTGTGGACACCGTACAAGTTGCCATATGGGAGATTTAATTAGTGTACGCCTCAAGCACAATCAGCTCCCTCCCAAAACCAGTCGAGAACACGACAACTACTGCTTCTCTTTAATACTGGTCTTAATTAGGGAGGTTGCAGCTCACTGCTAAAGACCTTTGCTCTCTATTTTGGTAACAACCTACGCAAAAGCTAGTAAGGAGGGGGCGGGGGCAGTCCTCCCAAAGTGTTCGGTCTCTGAGGAAATGATATGATTGCTGCCTGACTGCTGGTTGGCTGGGTCTCTATCTTTAGAGCAAATGTGTGATTACAAGTCAGTCTTTCATTATAGGCAAATGTCTTACAGTAAGTAACGCGCATATTAGTCGGATGTAATGTGGGGCTGAGCAGAGTGTGCCAGTGCTTCTTGTTAAAAAAAGAAGAAGGTGTATTTCAGATGGTTTTGGTGCCTCTGGGACCTGGGTGCTGCTGCACAGAAGGCAGCGCCAACAGTTTTCATTAAGTAGGGTGTAAGAAAATAGTTTCAAATTTGAAATTTGCAATGGTGGGAAAAATAGCATCCAAAAGTTTTGAAAAATGTTAAGTATCAACAGTTTACATCTAATGAGCAGCAGGGCTGAGTTATATGCTGTTACATCAGAGTATGATTTGTTGGCCTGGGTCATCTCCATAGCACCACAATATTTCAGTTATGGTTTGTCGTGACACATATCTTAAACCTGTTATTTGAATATCAGGCCTAGCTATATTGTGACATTAATAATGTTTCAGTTGATTGTGCAGCCATAATAATAAAAAGGGGTTTAGAAGATACTGAAACATTCCTCTGACTTTTGAATGCTGTGAGCGCCAAAAATAAAATCCCATTGATGTTCATTGCTCTTGGCTGGAGGGGAAAATCTCAGAGACAAATATCTCAGGAAGCAAAACTATTTGCATGACTCGAAGCTACATGGAACCACTGACCTTATTTCACACAAACGTGCAGGTGATACGTCTGCAGGTCGTGGCGCTGCTTGTTTAATCATTGTAGCTTTGAAGTGGCAGGTGTGGATCAAACCTCAAGAAATGCAATTTTGTTTTTGAAATTATTGTACATTTTATCAACTCAAAGCTTTTTTCTCTTCCATCCATGTGCATGCTGTTTTTTTTGACTTGATACAATGAAACACAAGCAGACACGAAAGGAGGAGACTTTTATTTGGTGGTTTGGGGATCGGCTACATATCTTCTCTGCTGTATCCTTTTTCCTTTTCAAACTGTGTTGATGTCTGGACATAAGACCGGCAGTCAGACTGAGGCAGGTTGAGCCTGTCAGACACAGTGCGACAGACAGAGAAATGGGGAAGACAGAATAAAAGAAACTGTTTGCAGATTCACTTCCCTTTTCTTTGCTATTCTTTTTTTTTTTTTCTAAGTCAGGATTCTGATTGGCAGGCACACACGCAACTGCACACACACGCAAAGCTGAACTTGACATGAGCCTATTACTGCCTTCTTTTGCTGAAGTGGTGTGTGGAGAAGTTGCAACAATGAATTCAGCTGACATCTTACAGCTGAACGCTCAGGTGCTGCTGCTGCTGCTGCTGCTGCTGCTGCTGCTGCTGCTGCTGCTGCTGCTCCCATGGCAGAAGATCCATACAGTGATCTTTAAGTGTCACAAGATGATGTGGAAAAAAGCACGTCTTGTCATAGTGGAAAGTTGTGCAGTACCAAAGGGATAGTGAAACAACTCTCACGTGTCTTGTTTTGCACCATGAGAGGTAATGGTCCATGAAGTATCTCAGGACGCATGTGACTGCCTGTTGCCCAAGGGCTTATGTGTTTATGGCCATGTGTAGAGATACGACAGAATCTTTGTGTGCTCTATAAATCTGTTTCCTAAAAACAAAGAGTAGGCTACCTGGACTTACACCCAGACCACTCGTCTGTGCAGAGTGGGAAATAGAGATAGATGAAGGCTTCGAGCTTCGCCGACTTGACTAATCCAAAAAATGGTCAAAGACGAGGGGAGTGTGGTGGCAAGACTTCAGTATATGCTCCTGTTAGCATTATCAGCACACCTGTGCTTGCTTGAATGCTAATTACAATTACAAGGCCAATTTGCTAACTAGCAAACAGGCCACCGATTGATTGGTTGACTTTATTCTTACCTCAGTGAAAATTTCTACAGTTTGGTCTACATGCAATACACACAACAAAACACTATAAACATCATAAGTGCAAATCTGAGCAAACAGTAAATAAGTTAATACCAGAGCTACACAAACTTTATGTTCTGCCAGTTAGCTGCACAGCATAGCCATATTGTCAACTTAATGCCCTGATTTATGGATGTTTCATATCGACCACCGGCACAGTTCTCATGGAGGGGGAATTCAGGCTGTAAACATGTAATATTTCTGCTGTAAAGGCTGGGATTTTAGGAGGGTCCACCATACCCTAGTGGCCATCAGAGGAACTGCAGTTTTTGATACATAATTGTTGGCCTCCGTCTGACTGTTCTACACCCAGATTGTTTGGGATTTCCAAAACCTGTATTGTTGTCTTGTTTTGTCAGACACAGATGTTCAAAACTCCTCGTGCTGCTTAGTTTCACCTGGATGTTTTGCTAAATGTTTCAAGCTCGTCAACAGCACAACACATTTCTTCTTCTTTTAACGGCGCTCTGTCTTGTTTCCTCCACAGGCTTTTCTGCACCGGATTAGACAAACCGCAGATGACCAACAGTGTCTGTCGCCTGAACATGTCAAGGTAAGATCGATGCAGCCAGAAGACAAAGGCTGAGAGTCAAAACATATATGAAGTGATTGATTAACAGAGATAAAATATTTATTCACACTGATTGACCTTCTTTTTTTTCCACATCTTTGTCCATCTGTTTGTCCCTTCCTCTCTCTTTTCCTTCTCTTCCTTCCACCCTGCCTCTTTATCTCTTCCTTCCTCTGTGTCCCCTCCCTTTACATCACCCCTCTGTTTATAGATTCTGTTTTCAAATATTGAGGACATCCTGGAGTTGCACAAGGAAGTGTTGGCTGCCGTGGAGAACAGTCTGCAGCCTGAACCTCAGCCCCAGCATGCACTGGGACACGTATTCCACCAGTTTGTAAGTGCACGGCACGGCACAGCACGCACAAACACAAACACGGGCATGCGCATAGACAAGCACAGGACATGCATGTGGAAACGCATGCATGCGTGAATTTCTCCTCCATGCAATGACCCTCCACACACACACACACACACACCCAGACACACACAAACTCTTTTCATGGGCTACCCGTAACCACAGATGCAGGGAGAGCGTGCAAAGCCTGCTGTGAAAATACCCCCTAATTCTCTCTTTCTCACATCCACACCCCTCCCATCTCCTGGACTCTCCATTCACACGCACAAACGCACACACAGACACACACACACACTACCTCCACAACTTTTGCTTTTCCTCCTTTTCCAAACAGGCCTGCATCCTGTCAGGCAAAAAGACTCTCTCTTCCCTCCATCCCTCTTAATCAGTCTGAGCAAGTCACTGTCTCTGCCATCTCCTCCTTCTCTTGCCCCCCCATCTTTCCATCCAAAGATGGACACACACACACACACACACACACACACACACACACACACACACACACACACACACACACACACACACACACACACACACACACACACACACACACACACAACACCCACCACCACCACCCCACCTCCACTGCCTCCGCTCCCCTCTGTTTGAACTCGTTTGGCCCCAGGGAACAAACAAAGAAGGGTCTGTGTCCGGGGAGGAAGAGATGGTGTGTCACTCAGTGAGGGGACAATGCTTCTGCTGGCTGCACTCAATCTCAAGCTCTCTCTCCCTCTCTCTGTCTCCCTCTCCCTCCCTCTGCCTCTTTTTCTGTTTGTCTAAACTATTTTCAATTCACTTTCACTTAACACCAAACAGCTCACTTAGGTCATCAGCCTACAGAATGGTGCTGCTTGAGAGCAGGATGAGCAGATTGGACTTGAAGTTTCTCAGAAGTCACAGAGGATCTCCGAGAAATCCACAGCATTCTGCCCCTTGGCTTTTCTTCCCCACCGGCTCAAATTAAATATTAGAGCCATAAACCAGTGAGCCCTTGGCTCTGCTGCAGGAATCAACCACAGTCTCTATTTCTGCCCCTGACAGATGTTTACATTGCTAAGAATTCAGCCCATATGCCATTTTATGAACCATGCCACCTCTTTGAGGTGAAATGACAGATCGATAATAATCCATCCAGTACCTGCTCGTGGCGTGAATGACATTCAATCACATCTCCGGGGGTAGATCGTAGAGGTGGGGGGGTTGCTTGGCGTGTAGCTGTTGAATTGGTTCATCAAATTGCAGCTCCACACACGCGTGAGCGGCTACGGTCGTTCAGTCCGTCAGGCCAAGTGTCAGGGCGGAGAATTAATGAAAGGAGCTCTGTGGTCAGACTGGATGGGCGATGGAGAAGCAGGTGAAGTGGTTCGTTCAAGAGCAGCCTCGGCCGCTTAAAAATGTCAGTCTGCGTTTTTGTCATGAAGGGAAATAAAAAGCCTGTGACTAAAGCTGCTACTGCGTATCAGTTGATGAGTCAGAGTGATAGAGAATTCTTTGCTGTGATATAACATGTTAAAGTGATCCTTTGATACAATTTTATGATATAGATATGATGTCATCATGTAGATAATGCATATAAAACAGAAACACTAGGGAAGCCCTGATTGATCAGCTGCTGATCATAATTAAGAATATGTGGTCTGTAGATCAGAATTAATTATTCAAATCGCTGATCATCTGCGGTTAATACTCTAGAGTCTGCAGCTGAACTTTTGCAAAGTGTGTTACTGATACAATGTACAGAATCTGCAGTGCATGACAAAAATGGTCATTATCTGCCTATCTCATCTGTCTAGTCTTTTGCACATCACTGTGTTTTATGGTCATACCTTATTGCTGCTGTCATCATAGATTTAGCCTAACCATCAGTTATCATCTTCACGTGCTGCTTTTGTGCAAAAACCAAAAACCATCAATATGTGATTAGATATAAAAAGACAAAAGCAGAAAGTCTTTTGATATTTGAAAATTGAGTTTGGGCGTTTTTCTTCCATAAAAAGACCAAAACAATCAATCCATCTCCTTTTAAACGTATCATCTGTGGAGCCAAAGCCTTATGCAGCAGATTTCTCCATCACGTAGGTCCATCACTGTCCAGAAACTATTAATGATGACTGTCAACATTAACCAGAGTATGAAAACAAACAATGTTCTTATGTGCTGAGACTGTATGTGAGAGACTTTGATTCTTGTACAGATTCAACAAAGGAGACTTATATTTACAAAACCACGCCAGCTGTTTCCCCCTGTTCCCTGTCTTTATGTTAAGCTACACTAACAGGCTGCATGAGTGTATTCCCCTTTTAGGTGATTGATATAAATGAAAGAGTTTTCTAACAATGCACAATACAAACAGAAACATATTTATTGTCTTTTTCTCTCTTTGCTTTGTTGGTGCTTGTGTTTTCCTCCATCTTATTTCATGTGTGACACCTTGTTTGTGCATCTTTTCTGTTGAGGTAATGAGCTTCCCACACACACACAAACACACGCACACACCACCTTTGTTACTGAGTATCCATTACACTACCCTCTCCTACCCATGACCTTTGTCTCCTTCAACGCTGACACCTTTCAACCAATCGGTTCGGCCCCGTCTGGCGCCCTCCAGCCGTGCTCCTTGACCTCCACCAGAGGTCAAAACCATGACTGGGATTTGATTAACCCCCGGCATTGTTCCACAAGACTGTCTGCCACTCACAGTTAGAGAAGAAAAATGGGAAGATTCATTGCTATTCAAAGTCAGATGTTGCCAATAAGGCTCGAGGGAGGGTCTACAAAGAAGAGCACCAGTCTTTGATTTTCAAATTCACATAACTGGAATAGTTTTTTAAATTAAAATACTTTGCAAGAATTATACAGTGTATTAATGAATGAATATGGGGCATTTTGCAGTTTAAACCACTATAATATTTATCTTCCCAAGTGCATTTCCTCTGACCAAACACACACACACACGGACATGTTCAGGATAATTCCAACTCTGCAAAGGTGAAAAAGTGACTCCTGTTAGAGGAGAAAACAGAGACATCAATATTTGCTCTATTTCTGGAAGTGTATGTGTGAGCACTGTGCACCAAGCAACAGTCATTTCATTATGCACTTTTCTGAACTACACCCATTATGCCTCGGCTCTCTTCAGCGTTTGATACTACCCCTCTCATCTCGCCTCCGGAATAACATTCCAATGACGAGGAATTCAAATAAAGACTCGTGTTTATCAAAGGGGACAACCCGAGCCTTGGCGTTATTCTGGGTACAACTGATGTCTTTCAGTCTCTCGCGGGAGTCTCAATTTTTTTTTAAATTGACTGTGTGGAAATTAAAGGTTCATGTTTCGGTCCTGCTTCGGCTTCTAATAAGCTGCTCTCAGGGTGCCTGAATCCACAGTGAACTTGTTGTCACCTGAGCAAAGGGGAAACACCTCAGTTGTAAACATGGCTGCAAAGAGGCATGCTGTTTCTTTTTGTTAGCAGAGAGGTTCAGTTGCAGGTGGTGAGGGAGATGAAATGGTTATTTCAGGGTTCAGCTCCTGTGGTGCCAACATATGCTGGAGCATTTTAGTTCAAACTGATTCAGAGCAGCTACAGTTATATGTTGGAGTTAAAAACTCTTTACAATTGCGTGACACAGTTTGGTTGTTTGGGACACTCTGATACTATTTGGGAAACTGACGCATGGAAACAAGTCATCCTGTTTACTGCTGGGTTTCGCCGTCTTGGCATGTTCAGTGTAGTTCTCGCTGGACGTCCCGCCTGGTTAAATAATTGCTGGGGAACAGACAGTCAGAGGACGTGCTCTGTTTACTTTGCTGATTTCATGAATAAGAACCAAGTTTCTCAGTCTGCACAGATCAAGTAGTTATAATAATGTTTTTCCATTATGTGCACATAACGTTTCTATCAGCTGCTTTATCACACACGCGATATACTTCCTGTGTGATTTCCTGCAGCAAAAAAAAGGCATGAAATAACAATAAATCATATATGCACAGATTAGATGAGATACATTAATTCACCCTTTTTTGGCATTTGGCCAGTTGTTCCATTGTACAATATAGAGCCAAAATCATGTTCATTATCTCACTATCCTGCATTTGTTTATGTCAGAGGGCTCACAATGAGAGGCCACGCTCCAATATAATGAGGAAGTCTGTGTTTAATGACCATGTGAGCAGTACAGAAATCAATAACAATTATAATAACAACAGTACTTTGTTGTTCTCATGAATTATGTTGAATGTTCTTTACATGATTTTAAGAATCTGGGCAGATGCATTCAGAAATTTGACAGAAATTTGAGCTTATGGTCAAAACTGAGTATTTTCTAAGCTTATTGGACTGTTTTGAATATGAATAATTAACCTTTATATGTGCTCAAAGACTGAAGTGGTTCATGTACATTTACAAATCCACCCCTCCCTTCCTCTGAACCCAGTTTGACAGTATCTGGGGTTTTCACGCCATATGCCGGCCCAGCTGTTCCTCCCAGTGGTGCTTTGGACCGGGATCCCCGGCTAAACGTGGCTTTGGGTGTGTGTTTGTGTTCCTGCCTGTGCGGTGTGAGCTGGCCAAGGTTTACATTGTGTTGTACATCCACAAAAGATTTTCAGCTCCCTCTGGTCAAACAGAACCGGGATTGAGCTGAGACGCAGAGCTATAATAAAAAAGAGAGCTGTTTGGCTGCTTCCGTCACCACTGCTGGGTTACCACCTAAAACACACACGCACTTCCACTCAGCAGCCCTGTAAATAGCCACATGAGGACATCACACAACACATATCCATCCCTGTGTGCAGGATACTGGCTTTGGTAACTTTTGTATATTTACAGGTGTTGTCGCAGACCATAAATATTGATTTTCCTCTCAGTGGTGTTACAGCTTTTTAAATCCAAAGCCCCCAGGGCAGCAGCATCTTGGTTCAGGTTGAAAGTGTCCAAGCACCTGCAGTTTTGGATTTCACTTACGAGGCTGTTTCAAATGACAGTCTCAGTTTCTAGACCTCAGGCCTCAGGTCCCACTCTGCACATGGTTTCACATCCCAATTACTGCACAACAGCCAAGAATACACAACAGGCTTCGATAAGCTTCAGGCTGTACGCTGGGACACCATGTACATCGTTGCCTGCAATATTCAGCATGAATAATGTATTTCAAGCTACAGTTAATTCAGCGGCTCGGGTGTTGTGTTGCATATTGTAAAGGAAACTGAATGGCAGCTCGACAAAAGCTTCTGTAATTGTCGCAGGCTTGACTTGCTCTTTACTCTTTCATGACGCGGACCGAAAAAGAGAAGCGCGAAAAGTGATGTCAATGAAAAGAACATCACACTCCTTATCCTTGTCCCGATCACTGTTGCAGTTACACTATCATATGATAACACATGCAAATGGACAGAACACAAATGATTTGACAACATGTGTGTCACGGTTGCCTTACCAAGGAACACAAAATAGTGACAAACACGTACTTCCTCAATGTGTTCAAATTTAAAAGTCACAAACAGCAAGACCAGGTCCCAGTGTCGGTTCTCAGTTAAGTCCATCAACTGCGTGAGGGCTCTCTAGGGAATTACCCAAAGTTCTTAGCATTGTGACATTACACACAGCAGGGTTTCTGTGGTTACAATAGGGGGGGCACCTACAAGTGTAGAAAACAGTTAACAGCTGCTATTAAATGAAAAAAAGGTCAGTTGGTCAAAACAAGGTACATGAGGTTTTGAATGTAAATATATTAACAGTTCGGTGAAATCAAAATACCCCAGACTGAACCCAGACCCACATGTTTTGGTCTTTGGTGATGTCCCATTTCTCTTAATGACATTTTGAGCCAATGTCTTGCACGCAATCATTTACCAGGTGCTTTCCAAATATACAGTGGAAATTATTAGCTATTGGACTCATATAGTATCCCACAATGCATCGTGAAAAGTAGTATACACATGATGGTCACTAACCAGGCAGTGTAGACCATCATGCATTGCGCTTGCGCTAAAAAAGGACAGAAAACAGGTGCAGAGAAGAGCACCATACTGTATACATTGAACTTTCTGGATGGTGACCTGCGAATAGCGACTGATTTCAAACATAACCCGAAGGCGATTCACCGTGGTTTCATCACCTTTTTCTGACCCCTGGAAACACATTGTTCATGTTGTGAATATTTGGAGCCCAGTTTGTGTTTGCACTGTCTGTCAGTCAGTCTTCCTAACCGGGTGTTGCTCTTGTGTTGTGCAGAGGGATAAATTCTCGGTGTACGGCGAGTACTGCAGTAACCACGAGAAGGCTTTGCGACTCCTCATGGAGCTGAACAAGATCCCCAACATCAGGACCTACCTGCTGGTAAGACGCCACAGCTTTTTCCCTCCTCCGCTTCTCCACCTCCCCGCTCATCCGACCTGTCTGCATTCTGCATTTTTATGAACTTCCTTCCTCTTCACGCTATGACTCTGACACCTCTCTTCTTAATTATGTCTGAAAAAGTTTCATTATTTCATATCACATGAGTCTTGGTCGGTGGTTAGACGAGTGTTTATCACATAAATCTCTCAGCTCATTTTCTTCCTGTTATCATTACTGTCTTCTTCCTCTGCCCTATATTTCTTTCCTCCCCTGAGTCTCTTCTGGGGTATTTCTTTTTTTTTTTCATAGCTTATCCATTCTTCTGCTCCCTTTTCCTCCCATCATACCAACTCCACTTCCACTTGAACACTTGAATAAAGGGCATTAACTGTAACAAGGTCATGGGGTTCTTCCTGCCCGGACAGGATGTAACCACCATCAAGGTCAGCTCTGTGTTGCACTTGTAGTGTTTCCGCTACCAGCTGTTTCCGTGTTTTGACACCCAAACCTTTGGACCCTGGACAATGAACTCAGAATGGCGATGGGGGGTCGGGGGGGGCTTTGAGTGGGGACCCGACCAATGGAATCATCTGCAGAAGCAGATTCTGGGCCAGCCAGCTGTGTGGTGTTGGCAGCCTTCTCTGGGACTGGCCAGGAGATCTGAGGCTCTGTGTTTGTCGCTGCCTGATGCTTAGCTTCCATGGCATTATTCTGACCCCCAGGACTGGAAGCAGAGGGATCAGAGCGTTGCTTATGTGCTTTGTCCTTTTTTTTTTTAGCTTCTTCTGGGCCCAGTCATGCCCCGGTTAAATGGTCCAGTCTTATGCGACATGAATGCTTCCAAGAGTAGAATCACTACACAACATCTGGTTATGTATTAATGCCGTTGTCAGGCCTGCTCAGTATAATCTCAAATGTTGGACGAGATCTTGTGTTTTGTATAGCAACCGAGAAACAAACACCAAAGGCATTGTCTGTCAAAGATACTGTATATAGCAAAGGAAAAAAAAGTATGTGATGCAGAGGTCGCACAGTAGGGTTTTCATTTCACAAATCGCTGTCATAGTAACTAAATATGGAATAATGTACATTTCCGATGGTTTCTTTTCAGCTGTGTTTAATTCCAAGGCAATTTTCTTTTTTTTTCTCTCTCCTCCGATTAAACAATTTCCATGCTAATTGAATGATACGAGAAGGGAGGCTTCTGAAATTGTATGTAGAAATGAAGTGTTAATTGCACTGAAGGAGAAGAGAGGAGTGGAAGCAAAAAGGAGGTCAACGTGAGGAGCGGAGGGAATTCTGGCTTCGGGCTGGCAGATTACAAACAAGCAGGAGATAATGGAGAGAGGAAGAAAAGAGGCAAATTTGGATTGAAAGGAATGTGGGAGAGAAGGGAAGAGAGAAATGATTAATATTTAGGAATCTGCGAAATTCCAAATGCCTTTTCTTTTTTTCGGCTGTTGTTTTTCTCGTCAAAAACGCCGCGCACACCCCCACTCCTTGGTCCTCGCCTCCTCTGTATGGAGCTGAAAGGAATTGCCATATGATTATTATGCTCTATTCTGATCTCCTGCCTTCTTTCCCACTGGAGAACACTCAAGTAGTTTATCTGCATGGCTGCCTTTTGATCTTTCATCCTGGCCAATGAGCTTATAGCACACTGACAGGCTGCGTTCCTGCAAAAATTCAAGGCGTAGAGAAACCACAAGTGTAACTGTAAGCCCCCCACCCCCACCCCACTTCTGAAGAATACCCCCTCCTTTCAACTGGGTTCTGGGGGCTAGTTTCTAAAATCCCAAATCTGCTGTGGAGACAATTTAACATTTTAGAGGTTTCCTAGGGATCCTTTTGTTGAAAAACATCAACATTTGGGAGTTTTTTTTCAGCGATACAATAGAAGAACTACAAATACAGCACAGTATAGTCTCAGCCAGAGAGTTTTTGTTTTTATTCAAACCATAAAAATGTAATGCCAAGACATCACATCTAATGTAAAAAACAACAACAACAACTCAGATGTGGCTGAAACAGAGCAGAAATCATACAATTGGCAAACAAATCTGTAGTGACAGGATGCGGTTGTCAGAGCCAAAGCTTTTCCTGCAGATAGCAGCTGTCGTGGTCTGGTCTAATCAAAATCTTACACTGAGGTCACAGGGGTGAAGTAACAATGTCAATAAATTAGTAAAGAAGTTGTTGTTTTCTATACAGTAATGTTGTGATTCAGTTGCTTAAAAAACCCAATAAGAGCAGAAATAGACAAATAAATAATAATTAATTTTAAATTAAAGACAGAAACACATTGACTGTATTGATACAAAGAGAAATGTGATTGCTTCACAATTGCAGACTCACTTTTTGAGCACGTCTCAATCTCAGGTTTAATAACCTTTTAAAAGCAGGCACACGGAGGCTGCACCACACCTGAGGTCTCTCAGGAACAGACACAGAGACAGATTGTTGTTCTGCACCTGGAGCTGTTAGACATCGGCTGCTGCTGCTGCTGCAACAGACTGTGACCAAGTGGAAATGACAACAATAGTCAATTAAAGTCTATGAAAAAAAATAATACAAGAGGCATGACACGAGACTGGAAACAGCGGCAAATGCTCTGATACGGTTTTTCACACAGGTGCTGCCTCAGACATGTTTGAAAAGTTTTATGCAGTAGGAGTTAATGTAAATAGACAGTAACTGAACTAAGATGCTCTTTGAAACGAACAAGGTATAAAAAAGTCATGCTTCATTTTGTCCAGAATTTTATCACTTTTTTTTTCATTTGGTACAGAAGCATTTTAAACCTACTGAGTTAGTAAATGTTACAGTGAGTTTCATACTGTATTATGCAGAATGTCTAATATTATAAATTGAATGATTTTGATGTCCATGTGTCTCCTCTCCAGCACTGTATGCTACTGGGGGGGAAGAAAAGCACAGACATCCCGCTGGAGGGCTACCTTCTCACTCCCATTCAGAGGATCTGCAAGTACCCTCTGCTGCTAAAGGTACAGAACGAGCCGCAGTGATGTCACACCATCAACAAACACTACCAGATTCGTTTTATTCTGAATCAGAAAACGGAGCCAACATAATATCACGGCAGAGATAGAGCATAGATCTTAATGTCTCTTAGCATTGATTCATATATACTTATATTTATTTTACCAACTTGGAGTAAAAACGTTATACGTCAAAGCCAAACTTGGGCTGCCCCCTCCTTGTATATCTTTGTGGTTATCTCCCTTTGATCCACTGATAGTGTATTGTTGACCATTCAGAGTTCTGGGATGAAAACCCAGCAAGCAAGTAAAGAGAAAAAAGCGAATAAAGGACCAACAAATGTCACATGACCTCTAGAAATACTTAAAATAGAATATTTACCCGTAATTATAGGGTATAGTATGCTTTTCAAGGGTGAGTGAGTTTAATAGTCTGGTGAGATAAACTTGTAAACTTTAGAATTTGGTTATGGTGTGTTGTGTTTTCTTATCCTCTATGACTGAATGAACTCATTTTTGTGTGCTCACTCCTAGCAAATCACCTGTTTATGTTTCTAACTCAGCCCACCTCCTCTGTTCCTTACGCAGGAACTGCTGAAGAGGACCCCTAAGAAGCATGCTGACTATCCGGCTGTGGAAGAGGCTCTACAGGCCATGAAGGCGGTCTGCTCCAACATCAACGAGACCAAGAGGCAGATGGAGAAACTGGAGGCTCTGGAGCAGCTGCAGTCCCACATTGAAGGCTGGGAGGTGAGTCGTCACGTCAGAGGGTGACACTGGTCATGAGGAGACGGGGAGTAAAAAACACTGAAGGAAAGAGAGATGGAAAGAAAATCAATGTTTTTATTAGAGCATCCTCAAATTCAAAGTGTTTCAAATGGAGAAAAATAGCCCCACAACGTAATTATGACACTACAGGATCAGTCACTTATTTTAGGAATGACCGCCGTCTATCTCAGAAGTGAAGCTGCTGCTGGGGCCAAATCACTGCTCGAAGCTTCGGGGGCCACAGACGGGGCTTGGGAGCCGAGCGAAGGGTCCAGTGAATTTTTCACGCCTCCCTCACCCATCACAACAGAGGCCTTGTCTTAGTGGGCACCAACAGGACACACACACACACACACACAGGGTGCCAAGGGGGATGCCAACGGGCACGCTGCCCAATCAGAAGAGACCTAGGAAGCTAGTCTCACATGCACTGGGAGGGTTACATGAGGGGACCTTTGGAGGATGGAACCAGAGAATGGGCCCCTCTGGGACGTCCCACTATCTGGGTTTGAAAACAGGGTCTTTTATCCCTGTTGAAAATTGTCAGCATTTAAATCCCATACTTGAAAAAACAGCAGAAACTGCTTATTCAGACTGTGAATGAACTTTTTCTGATATTTAGTTTTTAGTCTCAAATACAAGCCAAAAAGACAACTAGTGTTTGCTGAGGCAGAGGAGCATGAGAGAATTTATTTTACAAGCAAAACTGCAAAAGATGTCCACATCCCATCTTCTTCAGCATAAACAGCTGTTGCATTTCTCAGTTTTAAGTGACACAAATCAGTTTTGGACTGATTTGTGTCTGATGTGTGTTGAGGTCAATGTTCAATATCAAGGTCAAGGTCATCTTTATAACTACAGTAAATACACAGACCAACACAAACCTTCACGCTATCTGTTGACATAAAAACAAGTTACATAAGAGTCTCTTGGTTCTGCATCTGTAACTAGATTGCAGCAAATTATACTCAGTCTGGATCCACAGGGTTGTTTCTTATGGCTCTGGTTCTAAAGTTTCTTTCAGATCTATCCTGGTGGGTTTCAGTTCACAGTCTCACTCTGCTTTTCAACCTGTTTCTGTTTTCCAGGGTCACTTGACCCAGTGGCAAGGTTAAAACAAACTCAATAAACAAAACTGGAACAAAACACTGAGTTTGCCTATGCCACCTCAGGCTCTTGGAACATGTGACTGTCATTTTTCTAAAACGATTTTCTGGCATTTCATAATGTAAATAGATGAGCCGTCTAGTTGTTATTGTTTAGAGGCGCTACAGAGGTGCCGTGGTTAGCACTGTGGCTCTGCAGGGGGTTCCAACCTTCTGGAGGTAAATATACTGAACATAGTCAATATGTCCACAATTGAGCAGATCACAGTTTTGTATTCCAAAAACACTAAAGTGGAAGTGTAGCTGAGTGAATGACTTGGTAGAAGCTCGGAGAGGCGCTTCAACCCCCCCCCCACAGCTACAGAGGCTTCACCCTAACAGCATTAGTCTCGCTCTTCTTTCCTCTCTCCAGACTAATCACCTCCAGCCCTAATGGAGGAGACTGCCAGTAGTGCTGAAGTAGGCCCAGATGCATTACCCCTGCTCATACGCACCGTGCACGCTCCCACACGTGCACAGTATGCGTGCACTTTAACGCACTCACACATGCCATTAAAAATGCAAGAGGGTGTAGACATGCACACACACACACAATAAGACATGCATCTTTGTGCACATAGCTACAAGCATGTTGTCTGAATTCTCTTACACTCAGACTTGTGCCCCCCCCACCACCACCACCACCACCACCACCACCACCCCCACCTCAGCTCAGTGCAGTTTACATGAGGTTGAATCGATCGTCTGAAACCCGATCCCCCCTCCCCAGACCCAGTCGTTCACCTTCAGAGAAGCTCCCAGAATCACTTTTCCCTCTACGAACTCCGCAGCAATGAACATCCATCATAAACATATACTCGTGGGAATCAATTATGGATGCTCAAGGGTGGGTGCAGCCCATTTGGGGGCTTTCCACGGACCCGTGTCAGAAACATCAAAGACAACAGTGAAGTCCATATCTGATGTGTATGTGTGTATCCCTGTGGGGATGTGGTGGGCACTCTGCGCTCCAGAGGGGGGGTGGGGTGGGTTGTCCTAACTCCCACACATGGGTGTATTTAGTTCCAGATGATTTGAGGTGGAATGATCCGTTTAACAGCGAGTAATGAGATGTCTTTTAACTTTTATTATTTTATTTTTCGGTAGCCCTGTTTTGACAGAGCAGCCTGAACGAACTGTTCACCCTTTTAAATCTTCTTCATTGTTCCAGTCGCGATATTAGGAAATTGCTTCATCTGTCACTTACAGCTTGGGCAGGAACATGTGAGCGCATGGTCGCTCATGCATGTATCGGTATCTGTGTGTGAAAGCGGTTTCTGTTCCCTCGTTGGAAATGTGAAAAGAGGGAGAGAGAAAAAGGAAAATGATTTTCTAAAAATAATGAAGTCTAAATAGTGTAAGTAATTGGTCCTGAGGTTCAGCCACTTTGTGAAAATGTTAATTGGATATGATGCTGAGGTCAATCAACAAGGTCAGCACTTTACAGCCTGACATCAAGAGCTTCATTAACAGAGACGTTAGAAATATGTAAATTGAGAAAGAGAGCGCTCAGATTCCTGCTGGTCTTGATGATTGATATAAATCAGGCTGCTCAACTGCATCGTTTGTGGTCTGCGTTGTTGTTCTTTGCGCTGCTTCTTAAAGGAGAGAGTTTTTTTTTCATTGTGAGCAGCTTGTGGTGTGTTTGATAGCTGACGAGAAACGGCTTCGTAGACCTGATCACATCCTGTGAAGGTGGTCTGCTGCAGGGTCACATTATACACAGTGCTTGGTTTTATACTGTTTTAACAGACGAAGCCTACTGCAGATATCCAGACTTTGGATTTACAGACAAAATATATGTCAATAAATACGAAGCCCCCTCCAACCTCTCTCCTAAAAAAAACAAATCAGTTTTGGTGATATCTAATACTGTAGATCTTTGCTGCCTATATCAAAAAAGTTACAAGTTTAAGTGACTCTGAGATCTATTGGTTCCTGATGTACTGAAGCACTGCAGAATGCAGCCAGACAGCTCATCCCTCAATCTCTCAGCTTCCCCCATGTCTCAAACTGAGAGGATATGTCCAATTTCCACAATTTCAAAATGCATCACTTAGTTAGTTATTAATCACTGTGCCATAAACCAGCGTGTGAAGGTGTTCGGGTCATCCGTTTGAGGAATGTCCCAACAGCTGTCTGACTGTTTCAGGGTCAGAAGTTAACGTAACACCAAAGACCTTTTGAATACCACTGGAACAGGGGGCGACATAAATGATGGCGTCCAGAGATGGTGAATGATGGAAAGTCAATGTGTAGCTTTCAGTTGGATAAAGTCTGGGATTAATAGAACATGATACTGTTATTTTTGGTGCTTCAGTCCAAACCTCATTGTCAGTTACAAAGTTCAAATCCCCCTCATCGTCTTGTTTCATTTTCCAATGATGAAAGAAGTGGATTCATTTTTAAGTTCAGTGGAGCTATGTGGTTTTTACAAGAGTATTTCTACATTTCCCTTTGACATAATATGTTACAAAGTGGTTTATCAGGTTGATGAGGTTGATGAGGTTGATCAGTATGAAGCGCTTCCACCTGCAATCGGCACCAGGTAATGACTCGTGTGTTTCCTTCCTCTATGTGTATACTGTACAGCTGCTCTTTAATGTGAATGGAAGCAGCTTGTGTGTACCTGCTTTCACATCCTGAGCAGGGAATAAAGAGGCTTTGTTTCTAAACCAGGAAACTACATCGAGGCCGAGGGAACAGTCCTGCCAATGCAGTTTTTCAGTGTCACTTGTCACAGGTTCAGTGGCTGAGTTGCATTTTCTTGCAGTGTAGCATTGGCCCTGTGCTGAGGTTGGGTGGGGGGACAGCTGTCTTGAGTTTTTCCTGTCGTTGAAGGTGGAATGAAAACAAATTGTTCACAGTGTCAGAGTTGAATTTCATATTGTCTCGCTGAGGTTGTGAACTCCTTCAGTTTTGATAGAGATAGAAACAATGTCTTGTATGCAACACCCATGTTTTGGCTCAAGGTGCTGTCAGAGTTTCCACGCTTCTTTTCACATTAAGTACCTTGCGGCTGCAGCAGCACATGACCATGAAGCCTCTTGAACAAGTCAACAATTATCCAGTATGTCATGGATGAAAATGACCTCTTTTATGTTACTGATTCAATCTTTATTTCCTCAGGGGACCAACCTGACTGATATCTGCACGGAGCTCCTTTCTCATGGAAATCTCCTCAAAATCTCAGCAGGCAACATCCAGGAGCGTGTCTTCTTCCTGTTCGACAACCTTTTGGTTTATTGCAAGAGGAAGTCCAGGTGAGAAATGCAAAATCCGCACAATTACACAGCAGCTACCACAACGAGAACTAACAAGAAAAGCATTAAAAAGAGTTTTTATTGGCCAACAACCTGGAGGGAAAGCAGACTTGGAAAATTGGAGCATATGTCCAAGCTCCTGTTTGTATAGACAGGTTTTCAGTGTACAAGCAAAACAAAAACACCTACATGTGTCTGCACTGCAGCAGGCGTACCTGTGTGTGTTTATCTGTGTGTGTGTGTTACCAACACAAGTTCTCTTCTTGCTACGTTGTTGCTGGCATCAGCGGATGTTTTTCCTGCCGAGTGTAACCACAGTGTTGTCCCATTTCCTAGGGTTTCTGGAAAGAAGTCCACCAAGAGGACCAAGTCCATCAACGGGCCCCTCTATGTGTTCAGAGGCCGAATCAACACGGAGGTGATGGAGGTGGAAAATGTGGAGGATGGAACAGGTTTGTGTTTGGCCAGCAGCGTTACTGTTAGAGGCCGTCTGTGCATCCATTCATGCAGCTCAGCTGCAACGTTTGTTTAGATTCTCATGAGCCTCTGGTTCTTGATGTAATGCAGCTGATTTATTCGTTTTGATTATTGACGTCGTGTCCCGTAAGTCAGGTTTTCAGTTTATGTCTGACTTGTTGAAACAGTGTGTGCATTACAAACTGGTGGTTGGATATGAATCAGGTACTTGTTGACGGTTTGGGTGGAGTGTCAACCTTGCACCGAGTTTCAAACAGGATGTAGCTTGCAGCTTCATTTACCACCTTTCAGTGTCTGTTAAAGAACAGCAGCCACCTCAGCTGAGTGAGAGCTCCACATGCTCTTGCATTGGTTGAGATATTGTGCCAGAGATAAACTGATAGTGAGCTCACTCAGCTAGTGTTGCTATTGTGGTTTGTTGCGAGGCACCGCACTGGGCTTGGTACTTGTTGTCCACTTTCTGTAGAAACACTTCGTCTTCCTCTCTCGCTCACATGTTTCCTCTTTTTTTTTCTCTCCTCTGCGCTAAAAGAATATTTTTGCAAGCTCACATGACCCCCTTTTTTTTTTCTCTGCATGTTGGTTGCTGCTTGTCACATTGAAGCCGCTGCAAGGGAAACCACAAAGAAAAACATGCCTTATTCGCAGAACTCAGCGGTGCCACATTGAGACTGTACACGTGTGCACACCCAGAACACAGATTATCTGATTGCAAGGTGTAAAATGTCCAAAATGTGAGAGGATATTGGGGTTTGTCTGCAAAAAGCAGAGGTCATGACCTCAATCATCCCAAAATCTGGAGTCACAGAATTAAAGAAGCTGAACGAAGGAGCAAACTGTTTGATTAATTTATTGTGAATGGAGAGGAATGCTGTTCACCTTTGTAAAAATTGAAAAAATGTCTGCCCCTTCACTGACTCATACCCCTCTCTGCTTTGACAAATGCCAACTCACAGATCTCAGCATGTACTTACACAATATTTTACGAGAATTCATCTTGTGGCTAAAAAGAGACTCCGCTCGGTCGTATGCGAGTCCCATCGTGGAGCAGTGGGAGCTGCTCCCTGTGGGGCCTGAACTATCGGTTCTATTTATATGACCTTTGAGCATGAGACTAATGTACCCCATTACCAGTGGCCATTCATTATTCAGGAGCTGCTCACCTGCAGCTAAATGGATGATAAAATTAGAAGGAGTACGAGGAGGGAGTTTGTTGAGAGGAGTCTTTTACGGCTCTCACGTTTATCTTTTTATCTGTCTTGTAAATCTTTGCTTCGGCAGTGAAAGAGATAAAACGTTATTTCAATAACACCTTCATCAGCATGATTTGTTTTGCGCTTGTTACTGCTGGTTATATTTATCACCGAGGTCAATGTTTACATGCTGTGTGTGTGTGTCTGTGGTTTTTGTCTCAGTATGTGAGCATGAGAGGAAGAGAACAGAAAAACAAGCTCAACAAAAAATAGCAAAGCTTAAAGATCATTTGTAACTGTCAAGTTAATTTTAATGAGGTGGTTTGATTTAAGTAAAGCTCTGAGCTTTGAAGGCCATGTGAATATAATGAGCATGATATATCTTTTAAAAAAAAGTCTCAGTTTGCTCTGAAAAATATCTTCATAACTATAATTTATTGTTTTTACCTTGCAGCGGACTATCACAGCAACAACTACACTGTGACGAATGGCTGGAAGATCCACAACACTGCTAAAAACAAGTGGTTTGTCTGCATGGCCAAAAACGCTGAGGATAAGCAGAAGTGGCTGGACGCCATCTTGAAGGAACGGGAGCAGAGAGAGAGTGAGTAACGCACTCTGCTTTTAAAGGCCGTCGTATTTTTTTCATGGCACTTCTGGTTTAAGGGTCTGAGAGCACAAAACCAGAAACAATTCCTTTTCGTTTTTGTTAATGTTGCTTCAAAAGATGTTTCACCAACAACCTTGTTTTATGGAATATAGAAGTGCCGTCTGCTGCCCTCCACCCACTGACTCTCTTGACCACAGATCCTCATTTTTTATTTATTTTGTCTCTGTCTCTTGTGTGCACACTCACTGCAGCGCCGAGCTTCACTTCCCACACTTGAGACGTCGCTATCCGTCCCTCTCTCCGTCCTTTTAGTTGTAGTTGCAGCAGTCGTGAGGTATTTTCTGCTGCTCTGGTGTCACCTTCGACTCGCAAACTCCCCGGCCTCCCTTGGCTGGCACACAGTAATGACTGTGGATGTGCTCACGACCTGGATACACCGTTCTGTGCCCTACAGTTATGTCCCACCTTGAACAAGCTGCCTGCTTTTGTTTAGTAAACAGAGGCTTAGGTGACACGACGTCACCGGTGGCCTGGTTGACCGGCGCGCTGCACGGAGCCTGCAACGGTCAACTCTTCTCTTTCAAGGAATCAGTGTCTGACTGAAATCATCTCAGGTCTCGTTCACAAAGAGCAGATGTGCTAAAAGCAGCATCTTGGTCAGTTACATAATACACAGATGCTTTAATTTATCTGTAGCTATTTTTACTATAATAAAAGACTTGTATCTTTTTCAGTTTTGTTTTGTTTTCTAGATGCATTCATCCAAAAGTCCACCAGCAGCTATAAAAGCCTCACCAGCTCTAATTTTAAGTTCAGTGACGTAAACTGATATTCTTGTCGCTGCCTAAATTGTTTTCCTTTCGTCCTTCGACTTCCCTCTTTCGCCTTAAATCGTGCCTCCACCTGTTCAGCACTGACCATCTGTCTTTGTGAGGCTGTGTGCATTAAACGGTGTGAAAGGCTTTAACCAGATTTTGTGGGCAGTGCACATGAGGCCACCTGATATCTCTGATGGCTTTAAATCAAAAACTGTATCCCTGCAGCTATTTGAAAATGACACGTCTGATTGTTACCACCAGCTGGTTGGTTTAGTGCAGCACTTCCACTTCACAATGTACATCTGTCAACATTAATATGTAGTGTTTTTGTAAAATGTTGTTTTTTCGGTAATTATTCACAGCAGAGTTGAACGTCATCTGTGCGTGATCTCCTTGATCAGAGCGATCGTAGAGAAGGAGTAAATGAGGGAGAGCGCGCTGCAGCTCGCAGTGTTGAGTTTCAACCTGGCGGAAATCGACCTGAGGCAAACAGATGCCAGATCAGTCACAGTGCCCAATCTCCCTACACTGCTCTCCCTTTCTGTTACCCACACTGCACTGCAGCATGTGCTCTGTGCTTACCTCTCCCTCACCCTCATCTCTCCAGTCTAGACGGCTTCATGATGAAGTTTGACTGCAATAAATCCTGGCAGTGTTTTCTCCCTCTTCATGCATTATTTCCCTCCCTGTGTTAGACATGTGGCTCGCCTCAACCCTCCCAACAGACCGACTTTTTAATTGTTCAACAACTGCCAACCGGGGGTGTTTTCGTCTTATCATTGTTTTCACGGAAGTTGCGGGGGTCAGAAAATGCAGCGGGGGTGTAAGCTCATGCCAGCGAGCGCAGGAAGACGAGGAGCGGCTCGAGACGAACTCCGACAGCTGGAACCAGAAGCCGAGGGCCCCTCCCGTGCCGGACAGGCCCCGTCTGTTGTTCAATGACACTCATTGTTTAAGCGCAGTCCAGCTGCTGTCAAATGTAATACAACCCCACCTCCATCACAGGCTGCCAGTGACCAGCGCCAAACACTCAATGGGAAAATTGGATTCAGGAGTTAACCATGAAACTTCTGACATTGTTTGTACCGCCCACTCCCTTTTCATTTGGCCAGCGTTCCCACCCCCAGCACCTGTCAATCAACTCTACACCTTCAAGTGGTTCAAGACCAAATGATTAATTGTTTCATGGTTAAAAGAAAATGAAAACGATTGGTGCTTGGAAGCTGAAAAATGCAACTTGCATCATGAAAAGGCAGCAAGAAAAGAAGAAACTGCAACAGGGGAAGTGACTGAATCAACAGCCTGAGCAACCAGTCGGCAAAGCTCACAGATTCACACAATGGTGAAGCAATGGCCGACAGGGTGCTGCGAGAAAGCCTCAGATGTTCGTTGACGAAGATGCCAAGTTAGATTTAGATTTCAGGGCTCAAAGTGCCGGATCTCCTGCGTAAAGCTGTGAGGGGAACAAATAGAAAATTAAAAGACTAAGTTGTTTCGGAAGTTGGTGCCAGAAATTGAAGGAGCCAGGTGCTTATTTCTTCACAGTGTGCCGGAGGAAGCTACATAACACTACCAGTAGTAAAAACAAAGTGTTCTCTTATCATCAATCGGACCCTAACGTGATTACGTCACCATGAGCCACAGTTATGGTTGACAATCAGTCAGCAATAACTGATCGTGTCTGTGATAAAAAAAAACAAAAATATGTGTGCACGTTCATTGCTGAACCCGATCGTCTGTCACAATTTCTCACTTCTGTCGGTTGTAGGCTTCATGAAAAATACACATTATATCACACTAACTAGCTACATGCATAGAATCTTATTTATTGTTGTGCTGTAACTCTTGTTTTTTTTCCCAAAATAGGATTATCCAGGGGTTTATCACACATTTTAAAGCATATTATATTTAAAATATTTTTAAAATTGAGGTTGACCGATGTGGATTTCTGAAGGCTGATGTTAAAAGCTCATGACGAGTGAAGGATCGGTCCAATCAGAGTCTGTTCAGTCAGTCAGCATGTGAGTGACACAATGCATTTTAATCACAATAACCTCTTTTGTCCCCCACTGCCTCCTATTGAAAAGACCATAACAACGCAGGCAGCTCAGCTACGTGATATTGGAGGAGGTTTATTTAGTATTTAGTTTAGTGTGCGGTGTTGATGTGGAGCCCTGTTTAAATATAAGTGATCTTACTGTAGGAACACAATGTGTATTCTGACTTTCTTTGTGAAGATCAGGTGCAATAAGATGGTGTATCCTGGAGGCTGCTCAGCCATCGGCTGCTATCAGAACTAAGAATTTCAGCCAATGACAGTTTACAAAATGTACCACTGGCACTGATTCATCAGCCTAACCGATTAATCGGTTGACCCATAGTGTATAAAACATGGTGTTATAGAGAAGTATTTAAGGCTACGGATTAAGTTTTTTACTTGGAGCCGTGTAGATTCGTTTCCAGACGGCACAAAAACATGAGAGTTTATCAAGCACATTGGGGCTTGTAGGTTAACAATAGTTTCTAGACTGTTTTAGGAGCTTTAATGTGCCTCTCAGCTGAGTTAAGCAGCTTAGGGAGTCGGAGTGCAGCCGAGTCGAGTTGCCTGAGTCAGAAAAAGTCACAGTTTAGTTCACAAGTTCATCAAACCCTAGGATGAGGTTAAGCAGCTCAAACAGTAGAGAGTTTTAGGGGCAGCAGGCCTCACAATGGGCCCTCACATGTTTCACTTCACTGTAGAGGAATAAAAGTGGGAAAAAAACCCACCAAAACAGAAATGAGATCAAGATTGCGCTGCCCTGCTGAACTTTACTCACTCTAAAGACAACTTGTCTAGGAGAGATAAACATCTGGGTTTGTTGCAGAAGTTTGTGGGAGACCCAAGCAGTCGAAACTCTGATCCTGGCTCTGGTCCACGTGCACAATACCAGAACACAACCAGGCCGTCCAGGCGAGGGCCGTTTGACTCACAGCACCATGACTGCCTTTGGCTTTTTGGCGTTTAAAATGTGTAGATAGCAACCGAGTAAAAGTTTAAAGTTTGTTCCTCGTAATGGGTCTGATGTGTTTTTCCTGGCGCTGTGAAAGAGTCACTGTGTGGGGTGAGGTTCAATTTATTCATTTATTTCCCTTCCCACATCTTTTGTCCACTCTCACTCCCAACAGGTTTTCACTGCACTGTTGTTCAGAAGTTTAAACTCGACAAATCCTCGAGATTCACACGTTTGTTTCTCCGTTGTCTTCCAGGTCTCAAACTGGGCATGGAGCGAGACGCCTATGTGATGATTGCAGAGAAGGGGGAGAAGCTCTACCACATGATGATGACCAAGAGCCGACACCTGATCAAGGACCGACGCAGGAAACTCAGCATTGTCCCCAAGTGCTTCATGGGAAAGTGAGTTTCTTTCCCCTCCACAGTGTCTGCTTTTCTCAGGTTCCAGGAATGTGACTGCAAAGCTGTGCTGTTCACAAGGGGAGCTTTACAAATCGCGTCATTACATAAGATCAGCAAGCTTTCAAAAGAGCTGGTGTCCAGTCTCTCAGAGTCCTGGCAAAGTGCCCAAACTGTTTTATCCCTGCATCCTCTTGTCTGTAATGAGCCCCCCTCCCCTTCCACTCCCCTCATGGTCTCCTCTCACGGGTTGTAGAAAAGGCCAAGTTTCTCTCACTACGGTGGCCCTGAGAGCTCAACACTTTGCAACTGAGGAAAGCACATGCAAATATGAACAGGTTAACAATTCCAGTGCGATGGCACATCTGCTACAAAAAGAAGAAATCACAAACCAACTTGTACAGTGCTGTGTTGTAATACCTGCAACTGATTTAACTGGAATTGCAGTGTATTTGTTGTCAGATAATGTTGTTTTTTTTCTGAATTTGCCGTCAGTTAGTTACAGTGAGTACCTCACAGTACCTCACACACTCACACACCCTGACCCGCCTCGTTCTGTGTTAACACTGGGTGTTTTCCAGCCTGGATGGCAGATTAACGAGGAAACCAACGTTATCAAGGTAACAGGGTGTTTTTGATGTGGAAGTAGCAAACACATCAACACATTATCCTCTGCCAAGTGGTGAATTTACAAGAGTCCCAGAGAAAAATGTAATAGTGTTACAGGAGGCGTTCACCATCCTTGTCTGGGCGTTTTTCTCTCAGATAGTCTGGATCCTGAGACCTTCCAGGAATTGCTGTGTGTGTGTGTGTTTGTGTGTTCAACCCTAGCCCTCCCCACTGTTATTAGGAACAGTTCGCCATTACCACCCTCACTTCGATGTAATGTTTTTATCTTCCTTCATCCACTTGTGGGTCAGAGTTCAGAGTCGGTGCCAGAACAGTAGCAGATGGCTGAAATTCCAGTGTTTGCCAACATGTCACTGACTCCTTCCTCTGCCCTGTTCACGTGGTGTCGGTCTCGTTCGTCTGTCTCCCTCGCTCTCAGTCCATTTCCACTTTCTGCTATCTCCACCACTTTTCCTTGCTTTTATCACCCAGTCATTTCCTGCCCCTGAGTGCAACCTGCATTAGCTCTGCAATTGCCTCACTGATGAAATTAGCCTCAGGCAGAGTAGGAGTGCTCAGTGCATTAAACAGAGACTGCCAGTACAGTATGATCGCACCCTGTTGTCTTGATAGCATAATACCATCATTTGTCTGACGTCTACACTGGAAAATTGGTTCTGTTAACACACTATACATTTTCCTATTGGATAATTGCTACTTTTTGTGCTTGTCTAGCATTATTATGTGTATCTAAAGTAATGATATATCCTCCTAATTATCTTGTATTGTTTTGTTGTCACATTTTTGTTGTTCAAGTGCTGAGAGGAGCTGCTGAGACTAATCCCCCTGCACAACCTCTGGATTACTTTCTGTTCCGCTAGCTTTAGTTTTTGAACTTCTGTGGAAAAAAAACACATCAATAGCATAAGCTCAGTCTGGAGAAGACTTTAGTTTGCGTGTCATGTTTTCACAGTATAAACATGACAAAATGAAGTGCAATGAAAAAAAAAGTCAGCGTGAAAGCATGATGCAATACACAAAGGAAATGGAGCTAGAACAAATGAAGTGGTGAGATGGTTCCAGGAAGATCTTACAAAACAAGAGAAAAGGTGTTTGTTGTGGTAAAAAAATTAAATTGACACCGACACTGGTGCACACTTGCACACATATTGCATCATTTTCTGGCGGTATAGAACAGTCAAGGATGTTGATTTTATTCTTGGAGGAGAGAGAATTATAGAGATCACTATGCAGTTCATACTGTTTATGATGAAGTGATTTATTACTTCACTTGATCGACAATTTTTTTTTGAGCCACAGACAAGTGCAGATCAACTAATCATTAGCTACTATCACCACAATTCTATTAGATTGACTTCTGCTCTCGATAGCTGTGTCCGTTTGGCTTTCTCTCTCTTACACACGCTCTCACTACTCCTGCTCATCATATTCATTTCCATTAGAGTTCTGTGTCCAAAATTAAACCGAGTCTTGCATAACACCCTCGCGTGAGCGTACACTCACGCACACACAGCATCTCCTCACATTTATCAAACGCCCGGTCAGTGTCAATTAGCAGTTACACTCACTTTATGATAAAGATATTTGTTTTATGCTTATGGGTGAATATATACAGTACAACTAGTGCTTGAAGTGAACACACACATACACACTGCGGTTATGCTTGTGCATTGACGTGATAAATTCACACATACAACGGTGACATTTCTGAACGCTAAGCGATCAGACACACTCTCGTACAGCCGTTGCATGACTGTCTGGAAGCAAATCCTCACAGAAGTGCAGATTTCTCACACACGCATGCTTCAAAATTATTGCCATGCTGGTCCCAGAATTCATGAACAGACGCACACACACAGACACACAGTCGATCTCTGCAATTCACTCTTCATCATTATGCAGGGAGGTGATTTTACTCAGCACCATGAAAGACGGAGAAAGGAGAGAAAGTAATTTTCTCCTTCAAACATTTGTTCAGTGCACACTGAGTGTGAAAGGACATGAGCGGAGCTGAGGCGCTTAAATTTGGTCAGTATCAAAGCGGCTCGGAGGGACATTTGTAGCAAGAGAGGAACGCATGAACTCTACATATCGATAGAACACGCAGTGCACGTCTCTGTGGTCACAGTGGTTCATCTGCACTGTTGTCGTCCAGGCTGAAAGAGTAAACAGCCTGGTGCTGAGAGAGTCCTGCTGCGGTGTCAATGTGTTACAACATTGCGCAAGTTAACGTAAAGGCCAGCTCGGCTGCACAGCGGATACATTTCACTGGCTGTGTCACATGCAAAAGCAACAGGCTCTTATTGCAGTGCGTACACTGTTTACACATAGTGATCACTAATGTATGTATGCATCGCCTGCATCAGTGAAACCCAGCACAAGAGAACAAACAATACCTAATGTTGTGGTGTAAACATTAGCATTAGCAGCCTATTCGCGTTAGCATACGTGTTATCCAACTATAACCACAGTCTGTAGTTCTCTAGCTTTGGTTTTGACGACTCTGAACAATCCAACCTTAAAATAGAAACAGTTAAACTGCGCACTGATGTAGTTTATATTATGCAAACATATAGACTTAATATTGTAGGTCAGAGGTTACTGCAGCAATAGAGGAACTGCCTGAACCATGTATTTCCTCAATGGCGGTGCATGTATCTACAGTATAATCCATAATAACGGAACTTAACAGTTACAGGTATAGTGTAGTTTTAGAGGGGCTCCCACGAGCAGCACATTGAAATTACATTTAGAAACAGCCAAATATTTCCGTAAAGGTTATTTAGTTTTTTATAAAAATCTTTATGTTTCACTTTATAGAAGTATTATTTTCTACCCTTGTTGCTTGTTTTTGCTTTAGTCTGGTTAGTAAACATCCCTACTTCCCTAATCTGACCTGCAATTTAAAAAAGCTTGACATAATATAAGTGATTCCACATTTTCCTGTTGTAGATTGTTGATTGTTTTCATACACTGCAAGGACAAATGATTGGATTGGCACAGAGTTTTGTTTTTTAACGTTCAAAGTGTGTGTGAGTCAGTTTTTTAAGAAAACTGGTCTGTTTTCAGAAATGCCAACTTTATCAACAACAGCAAAACACAAAAACACACAGTGGCATGGTGGCACCCTCACTTCATGTCTGCCAGGTGACTCATGTGGGTTTCCACCACATGAGAACCAGTCCAGTGCCAATGATGGAGACAGTTTGAGAATCAAAACAGCGAGGAGTTTATCACTTATCAGTTCAAGAAACGTGGGCTCATCACAAACATCTTTGTCCTGTGTCCTCAGTGAGTTTGTGTCGTGGCTGATAGAGAGCGGAGAGATCAGCAAACCTGACGAGGGCGTCAACCTGGGACAGGCCTTACTGGAAAACGGCATCATACACCACGGTGAGACAAAACAGAAATCCCTCAGCTCTCCTCTCTTCTCACATCTGTGTCTTCTGTTCCCCCTCAACTTTCATTTTGATGCTCTATGTGTTTTACCTTCTCATCCTTTCTTCCTCAATTTGTTGTTTGTCAACTCTCCTCTTTTCTCCTCTGATTCACGTTCTCCTTCCATCCTTCATCCAGCTCACAGTCTACAGCAGAAACAAAGACGATCCAAAGTCATTGTCTGATATTATTAGTTCTTGAAATCAGTCTCGCATTACCCCCCCCCCCCCTCTCTGGTTCAGCCTGAAGTGTGACATTCACAGTTCCACTTAACCTGAATTTTGCGTTGAGAAATGTAACACACACACTCAACACACAAACAGATACACATGATGTATGAACACAATTGTGGGGCTCTTGTACGTACATGGCAAGAGCAAACCTCTGTTACAATTTATACCCACCATCGCCCTCGCAGTGAAATTTGCTGAGACCTGACGTTCATGCTTTCTACTGTAATACCTGTAGAAAACCCCCCTGAAATCCTCCCTCACAGCGGCTCCGCAGCCCCCCCGAGAGAGATACAGTGATGACACGCCAGGTCTCTGTGGGGGAGCGGCGAGGCTTTCTTTGCGGTCGAAGTGGAGAGGCTGGTTCCCTGCAGGCAAAGTGTAGATATCAGTAGACAGACGCAGAGGGGTGATGTGACAGAGGCAAATTAAAGCTGTCCATCTACCACTGCTGGGGTGTGCAGAGCAGAAGGAGTCAGTCACATGCAGTTTATAGGACAAATGCAAACTTTATCTAAGCACCTCTTAAAACACAGCAGTTCCCATTTGACTGTTTATAGTTCTGACATCTCTCTCTCACCCCTGTAATAATTCATCTTTCTCGCACGGGTACTTTAAATTCCACGTTTGACAATTTACAATGGTTGATTCTGTGGTGCATTCTTTTGGCTTTTATGAGGGCATTTTAAGTCTAGACTGAGACAACCAGCAGCTTGTTTGAGCTCATGCCAACTTGTTGTGGTGGAACCAAAACTGCCTCTGTTTGGCAGATCTCACTGTCAGCTCCTCCAACAGGCATGTGTTTGTGTATGTATTAGTCACTTTCCATTTTCTGTGTCGGATTGATCACCAGTGAGAACTTTTTTTTTCATTTTGAATGTTTCAGGGGTTTATTAAGCTGCTCAGGGGACTGTTTATGAGAATTGGCAGCTGTCTGCTATGTGAAGTATTTGAATGTCATGGTTTTCCCAACACAAACATGAATTTACAACTGCACTTTTTCCCCCAAACATTTGCCTCACGCCTCTTAGTTCCAGTACCCTCAGCACATTCAATGCATTAAACAGTTGGCAGCATGCATTAAAAACCTAAAGCTCCACTATACCCCAAACAATATGGAAATTGTGTTTGCATGGAGAGTGAACAGCAGCCTGAGCTTTGCCTCACTTTGCAAAATTTCCTCAGATACAAGTGTGATTCAACTCTGACAGTAGATGTTGTGTAATTACGTTTGCGTGTGCCCCTATTCAGAAAACTTGAACTTTCTCAACCCAGCGCTCAACTTTACTGGCACAGGCTCAGCTCAGCCTGTCAGTGAGATACATGACAACAAAGCTGACTGACACTTGTTGGGTTATTAATCGTGAATCAGCTGTTAGTCAAACCGTAGCGCAGCCGAGTGACGCTCTTTTCCCTCTGGTTGATATTTCAGTGTCGGACAAGCACCAATTCAAGAACGAGCAGGTGTTGTACCGCTTCCGATATGACGACGGCACCTACAAGGCCCGCAGCGAGATGGAGGACATCATGTCCAAGGTAACTGTAATTCTGTGTCTGGCGTCCTCGCCGGGGTTACATACAGTATATCACATGCACGTGATATAATGTTTACAGTATGTTTTATATTTTGTGATCAGTTAGGCTATTTATTGCATGAATAAGAAATGAACAGCACACAATCAGGTATTACTCTACAGTATTAAAAAAAATCATAATATATTTAACTTAAGAAAAAGATTTGGTCCAACATTATCAACTGTACCTGCTCTAATCTTTACCAGATTCATTAGTTACTTGGAGAGAGAGAGAGAGAGTTTGTCAACCTGATGCATTAATTCAACATGGAAGTCCATGGAACAGTTGATGCAAATATTCAGATCTCTCTTCCTGGAGGCACCAAACTCATCGCAGAAGATAAAACTCAAATCAGAAGCTTGATTCCAAAACAATGACATAAAGGTTAGAATTGATTTGCCGTGGTTATGTTGGCATCTGTAAGAACAGTGGTTTTGAAGTTCTTGTCCTGAAATCATAGCTGCGGGGGAGCTCTTCTACTCAGCGGTTAAATCTCTGCTTGTACTTGTTTAGTTAAGGTGTGTTCGCTCGATGACTCAGTGGCTCAGTTTTTCCTTTCTTCTAGGGCGTCAGGCTGTACTGCCGCCTCCACTGCCTCCACACGCCAGTTATCAAGTAAGTACCTGCCCTTCACTCCTCTCTCTCCTCTCCCCCTCCCTCCTCAGTCCCCTCCCCCCTCTCTATGTAAATTTTCCTGCCCTACAGGTGCATGATTACATATTCATGAAGGGCTCACATTCGGCCCACATCACCCTCTCTGTAAAACCTGAACAAACAGCATCTCTGCCACTCATGACGACCCTCAAACCTCGCTCCTGTCCGACTCGGACACCTGGTCATCTCTGAGCTTCTGTGGGTTCGTGTGTCTAAGATCCACTTCAGCTGCAAGATGACAGGGTTTTATAGGTGGAGGTTTTCTTAAGGAAGCTCAATAATATTCATTGTGAGATTTTAAAATACAGTGGGTTAGTTGAATACTTGTTAGCTCATTTTTAAATGTAAGTTAAGTGTGAGTCAGTGTCAGTGTCATTTTTTACCTGTTGCATCATTTTAAATTACAGTCTAAACTGTATTAGAGCATAAAGTTAGTTGGTAATTGAATTAATAAATTAATGAAAAGTAAATAAATGTATGAATAACCTGCAAAAAAAAAGGGCACATACAGCGCATTCTCGCCACTGAAGAGGGCACTTGGCTTCCAAGAGGGGACACATGTTTTTCAACAATTGGGCCACCCCCACTGTACACACCACTGAGTGGTGGTGGTGGGGAGGGCATCAGCTCTTTACGGCTGCTTTACCAAAACAAAACGCCTCATTGTAAAACACTGCTACCTTAACAGTAGTTGTGTTGTTGGAGCACCGGTGGAGCAGCTGCACTGGGCATCTGGAGAAAAATTCATCATCAAAATCAGCAAATTGAGTTTGTCAATTCATCCAAGTTGCAAGTAAATCCTCCTCAGCTGGCAGTTTAAAGTTAACTCTTTACTATATTTCAGTTTGATCACCTTAATTGTCATTTAAATTTTGCACCTAAAGAGCCTCAGCAGAACAAAATTGTGAGCATCTGAAAACACAATAAACACCACAAAAGAATGGATGATATATTATTTAAACTATGTAAGAATAAATGTGATGCAAATGTGATGCAGTAATGGTTTAAACTGGTTTAAACTCAAAGATTAAATTGGAGTTCAAAGTTTTGTTGCAGCAAAATTAAATTTAATCTTGGTTTAAAGTAAAAACTAGAGAGAGGTTTAAATGTAATCTCTAAAATTGAATTTCTATTCAAACACCATGAATTAATCAGGTTTAAAAAGATCAATATTGTTGGTGTAATTCACCTAATCACTTAATCTTAACTAGAACTAATCTACACTCTCAGGCTAAAACTGAGTTTACAGAAGTGGAAGAAAGCTTTCACTTCACAAAAAAAAGTTTTCCATCGGAAGGAACATTCAGTGGCACAGGAAACACACATTGTGTACCTCTGACATACACAGACACACACACACTCTCTCTCTCTCTGTCTCTCTCTCTCTCCATTAAGCGCAGCCCCTCCCTTCGTACTCCCCTCCATATCTCTATCTGTCCCTCCATCACTCACCCTCTGATTGAAGTGGCCGGACTTTCTGTCGGTGCAAACAAAGAGCTTTTTGGTCTAGGGACAAATCCTATTAACATACAAAGGCAATCCCTCTGTCTGCCAGCCAGTTATTATGTAATACAGCCTGGCTTTTTTTTTAAATAATCCATCACTAAATTGGCATTGTAAGTAGCAACCATTAATTATAATGTTTGAGTGATGGATGTGCTGCATTTTATGAATCATAAATAATAATAAACTGTGCCATGGTTTTATTAAAGTCTGCTGAGTGACATAGCGCTCCCGGTTTCATAACATTAAAGAGCAGCGAAAAGAATCACAACAAAAGATAAAAACCAAATACAATCAATCTTGATAATGCCAGAGATTTATTATTGTGTGAAGGATGATGTTGTTGGTGATAAATTAAACGACTGATCTGCAAACGATGTCTGGAAGTCGCTCACTCTTCATGTTGCTTGAAGGTCAGTGCACAGCTTGACCACATCTGCACAATGTGTGTGTGTGTTGTGTTTGGCTTTAGTTCGTTTACAGTACGGGCGGTTCAGACTTACTCACAGTGTCGAGATGTTACAGCAAATAGAATATAATGTTCATTTTTTTGTCGGATGTGATACACCCACTGAGTCACAGAGCCAACCACACATCCTCTTTCCTGTTTCACATGTTTACATGTCGAACAAAAGCATGCACCGTGCACATTTGTGGGCAATCTTACTAAAAGTTAAATGGTGCAGAATTTAAAAGGTGAAAAACAGTGAATGTGGAGAGTCGTTGTTTTACTTACAACTTCAGTATCAGGACACATATACTGTTTATTGTCTTCCCTGTGTGTTACACAAGAAATGTGGCAAAGCAGATCATGTTGGGGTGTCACAAAGAGGTTTTGTTATCTGTTAATCTACATACAAAGCTGCTGACTGTCTGTTTTTAATTCTGGTGCAATGTTGCAATTTCACGTCAAAGTACATTTTGTCAAACCTGTTTTGCTCTTTTTTTCCCCTGCTCTTGTAGGGACAGAGACCACCACCTGAAAACCTTTAAGTCTGTGGTGCCTGCCGGCAAACTGGTGGACTGGCTGCTCTCCCAGGTAAAATCAGTGTCAATTACAATTTAAGCCACACAGCACAAAATACTACAGGAGGCACAAAGTGTGCATCAAATCTTATTAACTATCATTACTGTGAATATGTGTCTTTCATACTGTCCTTCTTGTGTGATTGTTCTGTTTGAACACTTACTCGGCATCAGAATTTCAGGAAACAGTGCTTTGGGTCTTTAGCATCTTTTGTCTCCAGTCAGTAATTTCTAAGAGGGCAGCCAAGGCCTGTTGCAACGACATTTTGAGTTTTCTCCCAAAATAACAGTGAATGTTGAAATGTAGAAACCTATTTTCACAATTTTCCGAGAGAGAGAGTGTTTCTGTTTTGAAACCAGCAGCAAAAGTGGTGATGGTACTATGACCTGTTAAAGGTCTCATGTTCTGTAAAATGAGATTTCATGGCTTCATCGATTATAAATCTGTTTGAGGTTCTAGATTAATACTCTGAAAACATCAAAACGTCAGTCCACAGAGAAATGTACACAACCCATATTCAGAAAGATTAGTGACAGGACCTCTGTAACTTTGTTATGTCACAACAAAGCAGTCACCAAGTCCCACCCACCTGGACCCAACATACAGCATTGAAGAATTAGCTTTTTCTGAGTGCTTAACCTACAATCTGAAATATCTTATCTCAAAAACAATCAGCCAATCAGAAGAGAAGCTCAGAGCCTCCTCTCTTATGAATAAGCACTCTAAACCAAACACAGGAAACGTGTAAAATATATTTACTTTTTAAGTTATAATTTATTACATTATTTGAACTTTGACTTTTCCTTCTTTCAAAGATGCAATGTGCCTTATCACAAAGATAAATTTGAGCCCCTTTCAAGTTGCAGTTGATGGAGCTTTCAGTCTTTTAGTTTAACAGTGACATTTACTCAGGTAGATTCAGACCTGTATAATCAGCCTCCTCATCTCTCCTTGTCTTTATTCAACACATATTTACTGACATGTGCTGCCTCAATAATCACCATCCTCACACTCAGGGGAGCAGTGCTGCAGTCTGCTGTGTATGAGAAGGTGTTAACAGGCTTTGTAACTGACCGACTGTGTGCGTCATCGTTTCATTTGGTTTCCCAGGGAGACTGCTCGACCCGAGAGGACGCCGTGACGCTGGGCGTGGGGCTCTGCAACAGCGGCTTCATGCACCACGGTCAGTTAATTTCTCCCTCACACACATGCACACATATGGAGGATGGATAAACACACACAGTCTTGAGCTGAGGGTTTCTACTTTGATGACACAGTTACTCAGCTCCCATTAAAAAAACACACATTGCACATTGTCTCATTTAACCTGCAGTTTAGATTTCATTAATGCTCTTGTTTTGCGACCTATTAATTATCCTCCTTTCCCCTTTACTCTCTTTTCTTTGCTGTTTATCTTGTCCATCGTCTGCCCTCCAGTCTCTCTCTCTCTCTCACAACTCAAAAACTTAACATCAATCTCTCCTCTGTCACATTGTCATCATCAGGTTTGAAAAGGGGGCATCGTAAATTAGCATCCCCGGCCTAGCCAAGTTTCTGTAACCTCACCGACCACGCTGTAGCGCAGCGGCCATGGCTCAAGCCCAGCATGTTGAATGTAAACAGCATTAGCAGTGTACCTTAACCAGAGCCGTTTGGCTTTGCTACATGGCCGTCTGGGTCAGAGCACTGAGCCATGACCACTGGTTAAGGCCTAAACCTGGGTTTGGATTAGTGAGGGGGTTAATAGGTGTTTTATTATAGATAAGCTTAGTAATGGAGAGTTAAACATCTGTAACTGTGTAGTATATAGTTATAAAGTGTTACTGAAATAACAGTTGATGGAGCCTGATGTACTTGAATCTAAATTGGAGGTCATTGTAATTTCATATTCTCTGATTGGATGCACAGATAAATCTGTTTTAAAGTTAGAAATCTTCTATAGACTTCTTGTTTTTCTTCTTGTCATTTAAACACACACATTATCACTCCTTGGCAGTCACAACACTCACACACATACACACACACACACCTTCCTCTTACCACCATCTGTGGGACAGTGTCACCTGTTCTTTTTTATCTCTCTCTTCTCTCTTGCCCTTCTCCGGGGGTCACAGCCTCTCTGCACCCCCCTCCTCCTCCTGTCTGCTCACCTCACCCCTTCCCCAACTCCCTCTCTTTTAGCTCTTAGTCAGCACATCTGTCGCTCCTCGCCTGGCTCCTCTTGAACTCTTCTTCTCTCCCCCTGTCTGGCTCCTCAGCAGTGGGAGGATCGCTGTTAACAGATAAGGCAGTTAAAAGGCCTTTCGTCTGTCCTTACCTGCTTACATCATTCATCCACATGGCTGTCCTGAACATCTGTTGCATTTTGCCCTTCAGGCACAGCAGCACATACTGCAATACGTTTACTTCAGAGCCACAATGTCATTTAAAAGTCATTATCCATTGGACAATAGTGTATGTAAACTACCGTAAGGGAATCAATAGTTTATTGACAGCTTAATTGATGCTTCATTAGCTAAATAAAGATCTTTCTGTAAATTTTGGTGAATATGTCTGCTTCACATTTATCTGGACCAGTGGGTCATATTTCATAATTTACATTTCTGGTTAAAACTCCTGTCATTGCCTCCCTGTTTCTATAAACAGCCGAATGAGTCTTAACTCTGTTTTCTTCACCGTTGGCTGTTCTTAACTTCTAGTTGAGAGTATGTATGTGTGTGTGAGTGTGTGTGTGTGTGTGTGTGAGTGTGTGTGTGTAACTCTGTGTGTTATTCAGGCCATGACTGAGTTTCCGGAGCAAGCACACCCTTCAATTCAATAGGTGGTGTTAAGGCATTATATGACCACAGCCTCCGTGACTCAGAGGAAATAAGTGGCGTTTGAGTTGGCATGAGGCCAGTCTGAGTGGGCGTGGCCTCTGGGTGCGTGTAAATCAGTTTGTTAAAGCTTTTGTTCATCTGAGGCTGCCAGATGCTCTCCAAATCTCTGAACAGCTGGGTACCTTTGGCTCTGCTGAGTTTCCTATACAAGGCTTGATTTTACAGTGGCCTCACAGAATCATACACCTACACACACACACACACACACACAAGCATACACACTTGTAAGATTAGGCAGTATCCCTGGTTGGCGGTCTGTGACGTCTGTGAATGTGTGCGAGCTCTAGGCTTCGCGTCACCAATGGCAACTCCACCGTTGCACAAAGAGGATGGATATTTTCTTAATTCTGCTCAACACAATAATAAAATCCCTCGCCCACATTGTGGATGAAGTCCAAATGTGAAGATCAAAACGCTGAGGCGAGGCGATGTCAGGGCCAGCTGTTGAAGCGCTCACAGTACAGTGGTGCATGCCTTGTCATCTCAGCCATTACTCCTGCTGCACCTGTTCCTGCCGCATCCAGATTTTGAGCTCCGACTTCACTTAAACGAGAACTCCCAAAATGATTGCGAAAGGGCATGACGTCCTGTAATTCAGCGATCCAAAGAAAGCAGCACAATGAAGGACCTTTCACTCGAGGAAGCCGTTGTTGAGATGAATCAATGCTCGCACTCTGTAATTTAGCTGTAATTTAGATTTCAGTGCAGTGAGGTCGTTGTGGTGTGTTTTGGTTCAAGCTCCAGAAACACTGGGACTAGAGGAGCATCTATATCTATATGTGCTGCTCACCTGTTTCAAGAGCCCCATGTGTTAAGGAGAGGCTCAGCTCAACAGTGGGATATACAAACACACACACAACACAACAACACAACAGTTTCTTATGTTCTCCAGAGAGTCTCCCCGAGCCTTGGCCCTGTGTTAGCTACGCCCCAGATGTGGTCTGGCTCCAGATGTTTCTGCTCCGTCATTAGCTAATGAGCTAATTAAGCATTAGCTGTGTTTGTGCGAAGATGTCCCCACATTATGCGACAGCTTCTTTTGATTCTGCTCGGGCGACATGTGCATCTCCACAGGTCCTTTGAAGCTGCAAATGACCTGCGAACAGTGCATGTGCCGTCATCTCACACCGCCTCACAGATGTCAAAATATTAAAGGAGAAATCATGTATGATTATGTAACTGGATTACACCAACAAGGTTGAACTTCAGAGTGAGTCATGGTCTGACTTGAAATTTAAATTTAAACTTGAGTTGTACATTGTGATCTGGGGTCGATTTAAACCCGGTTGAAGAGGTGAGTTGGTTGAAGTGATGAAGCAATCAACATAGAATTCCTCAAAGAAAACTGAGACTGACTAAACACAGTTGAGTTTTATAATGAACCTTTGTCAAGTTGCTGGTTTTCAAAGGAAACTGTTATGGATCTGAAATGAAGGATTAGCTGTTAATTTAAAAACTAATTTTACTAAACTGTGATTAGAGCTAATCTGAGAGTAAATTTAACTTTATTGGTGCAATCCAGGCTAAATATATTTATTCAAATCAGCTTTGAACAGGAAAGACTGAGATATGGCTGACTGGTACATTTGCCTTATTACTTCATGCAATAATTCTGTGTTTGTGTGTTTTCTTCTTCAGTTTTGGAAAAGAGTGAATTCAAAGACGAGTCCCAGTTCTTCCGCTTCTATGCAGACGAAGAGACAGAGGGAACCAGCACCAAGAGCAAGCAGCTCCAACGCAACGACTTCAAACTCATCGAAAACATCTTGGCCAAGTCTCTTGTGGTGAGCCACAGCATACACGCATACACACATGCATATATATATATATATATATGTATAGTGTGGTTACAGAGTCTATTGTTTCTTTTTGAGCAAACACTGGATAGACGGACACTATATATGGATAGAAAAAAAACTGCTCTTTCAAAGTTCAGTTGAACATGTCTTTCATCCAGATAAATATAGACACGTGTAGAATAACAAATAGCCTGTGTGTGTGTGTGTGTGTGTGTGTGTGTGAAGATATAGGGGCAATACTGTATGATGTGGCTCTTTAACTGTCATCTAATATATCCTCCTGTTTGTTTAGACGTTTGTGTGTGTGTTCTTCTGTGGTATCTCCACTGGTAGATGTAATTAGCATCACTATACACACAGAAACAGCTCCCTCCCTCCCTCCCTCCCTCCCTCCCTCCCCCTCTTCCTCCCTCCCTCCCTCTCACAGGAGTGGAGGCTTTGATGACAATAAGGACAGTAAATCTGTTTGCATCTCAATGCGTGTCATCCTCTCGAAATGTAATATGGGAACTATGAGAGCTCACAGAAGGATTATTGTTGTATTCTGTACATTCGTCCTCATTTGAAGATGAAACAGTGAAATGTTTCATGTTTGTAGACAGACAGTAAACAGCCAAACGCCTGCTAATGAGTCCAGCTTGGATTTTTCCCCTGTTCAATGAATGTTCTCTTTTTATATGAAACATTTAAAATGGCTCGCCACCCAGGACTTGTGACCTTTCCTGTCCTGTCTTAGATCCCAGGAGTTTTTATTTTATTACTTTTATTTTATAAAGGCTGCTCAGTTCCCTTATCTAAAAAGAAAAAGAAAATCTAATGAAAATGAAAATGCAATGAACAATGTCTCAGTTTTGTCCTCCTCATGAACGCTCTCTCTCGCTACGTGTGTGTTTACATTCTTTCCTCCTCTTTAACCTCCATGATTTCATTGACATTTAACGATCTTAACCCGTGACATGAGAGAACAGCTGCTGGAGGAACTGGGTGAAGATGAGAGATGGGACACAAACCAAAAGGGATGTGCACTGCTACCCCTGCACTGCCTATGATTTTTTTTTTTTTTAAGTGTCTATTTGCACCAGTTAAAAAGCATTACAGTGGTCATGTTGGAGCATTTTTTGTGAGACAATGAGCATGATGACATTAGTTTCTGTGAAGTGATTTGTAGCTCTGTCTCCGACACATCTGTTAACTGCTTGAAACAACAGATTCCTCAAGTTCCTAAGAGTTTGGGAATGTTTTTTTTTTTGTAAAATAATAATTACCAAGATAAGAAAAGTAACTCACTAACTTTTACAATTCAACCTTAGCTAAATCAAAGTAATTAATTAATTAATGGGATGAAGCAGCTGCCTGTATCTATTTCTGGCCAACACATTCTTCCAAAGAAGAAGGTCATAGTCTAAACTACTCCCTGTGTAAACAATGTTATATTATCTCAACTTGAAAAAGATCTTTTGCTATTTTCTGATGTTTGAACAAATTGTGTTCAAAATGATAGATTCATACCGAACAGATGGAGAGTGTTTACTCACTTGATGAAGACTCTCACAACTTGATCAGCCAAATGAAGATAATGCGATTATGGGATGTCCCTATATTTTGTGGAATAGGCCACATAGCATGTAACACACTCGTAACTAAACGTAACCTCATTAACGTATATTTATTTAGCACATAAAATAAGGTCAGTGTTGACTGTTTGGCAGGCTGTGTTTTCCTGAGGCTTAAACAGAAAGTCTTTGGTTAATTCCATTAATCTTCAACCCAGAAGCATCAGTACCGTCCTCCTTTTCCAGGTCAGAGTGGGGAGAAGCCACGCTATCTGACTTTGCACAAGAAGTGGAGAATGCTTCTCTCCTTGATTAGCAAGACTAATCATCCCTCATGGCTATTACCAAAGTGAAGTGCAGGAACTCTTTATTTACCGCAGCCATCTCCTCTGTTGTAACAGCAGAGATCTCCATCTTATCAGGGCCGTGCAGCAGGAAGATGGCCCCTTCAGCTTTTACCTAATGGGAGCCGGCTAATGTGCTTGGTGACGACAGCGTTTAACTCTAAGCCTCGCCCCACCGGGGGGAATACAACATGAGACGCATTGTCGGATGCGAGACACCTGATGTGCGATGAAAATCGCAAATTGCAAATGTGCAGGGTTTAAAATGCATGGATACTTTGTGTATGGGATGTGAGACCACCCAGAGAGAGAAGCCTGTGTGCCGCCTTTTGTAAAATGAAACTACAGTGATTTATCAGAGGAAATAAAGACACTGCAGCAAATAATCATTTAGATATGAGATTTAATTACAAGATATTTCTGGGGTGTGAACAAAGTCAGCAGAGCAGGAAATAAGAATGCGTGTCACTGTAATTTTTGCCTCTTTGCTCACTCATGATATGAAAGCAGTGAGAGATATTGAAGCCTGACAGTCCGTCGCCATCAGTAATTAGATGTTTTTTTCTCTGTGCTAGATTCACCCAGAGGAGGAAGACTACGGCTTCGAGATCGAGGAGAAAAACAAAGCCATTGTGGTGAAATCTGTCACCAGGGGCTCACACGCCGAGGTAATGGTCAACACACACACACACACACACACACACGCTTTCTATCTCTTTCCTGCCCTGGGGCATCAGTTCCGGTCGGTAATGGCTGTCTACTGTTTGGACGGCTGCTGTCAGTCTGGAAGGACTTGCTTTTGATTGGCTGTGAAGCCATTAGACACGCTTACTCACATCACCTCCACATAACACACTGGAGAAAAGGCTATGACAAAACATTAAAAACACATGAGATTATTTGTTTTATATACGCAACTAAATCACATTATTATAATGCATAATTTTCAGGAACGGGCAGTAAACATGGGTTTTGTTCTTGTTTTTGCACTCTGATAAAAATCACAGTGTCACCTTTCATTCACATCTCTGACAAATTTGTCCATTTGACCATCTTCATACCTGAAACCTCGGGCTGATGCTCTGGTTGTTTGTGAAATCAGGTTCAGAGATGGAAAACATTTCCTCTGGTTCAGGTTTAGCCATCGTTTTCTGTTCTTTTTTTACTTGATATCTTTTTTTTTCTCTCTGGATAATCTTTTCTCCTCCTCCCTCCACCACAGTAAAGCCTTGCTCTTTTCCTCCCTTCTGAACCTTCTTCTCCATTTCTCTCTCTCTCTCTCCCTCCTCTCCCTCTGTTATTCATCCCCCAATGTCCCCGATTCACCACAATAACAGGATTGCTAGTTGTGACACAGCCTGTGTGCCAGCACAGTGAATGAAGCTCAGCTGATTCCCATGGGGCTCTGAAAAGGGCCGAGAAACACTCGCTCACACACACACACACTGGGCTCTTTCACTATATGATACTATTAGAGAGTCACGTGCAGACTGGCACCAATGCTACACACACACACACACATACATACATCCTTCCACATTCAGATGGCTGTGGCTCCTCCCAGTCGTTCCTACATCCACCCAGGGCCGTTGTCCAGAGTTGGGGCCTGGCTCAGCCAAGGCCACCCCACCGGATCTGTGCCCAGGACACTGGACTCACACAGCGAACATACAGAGGCAGCATTATTCTCACAACGTGACCGAAGATGTGCGAGATGACTGCATTTTACTGACGGGCAGCGGGCCGCGGTGCTGTGAGCCTGTCATTTGAAAGGATTTTTAGAAGCTGACATCTAAACCGTGTTTGGTTAATCTGCGTGCATATACAGTATATTTGTCTCTTCAACATGCTTACATGCGCCATGACTGATCAGATTACATTGAGTTAAAGCAAAGAGGCAAGATCTGATAAGTCAAACCACCGCTGGTTTCAAACACAAACATGTGGCTCGCATTAGGAAGAGAGAGAGGGAGAAATGTAAATAAAATACTGCGCAAACTAAAAGCACTGTATCCATGTGCAAATCCAGGCAGGAGACTCAGGTGTAAATACCGTGCAGTTTAATCACATCCAGTAGCCAAATCTTGATATAGACTCCCTCCGTGAAAGGCATCTTCTTCGTATGCAGGAAAATAAATGACAAGACTGAACAGGTTGAGCCGTGCACACTGATTTACTCTCTTTCATTTTGGTGGGTTCTTCGGAGTCAGATCAGATAAAAACTTGAATTATACTTTATTGGAGACACAGTTCAGAATGTCATCCACACCTGAGAGTCTCTCTGTGTGAACGGGGCTTCAGACGGAGCCGAAACGAGAGTCCAACCTGAAAATAAACCTTTCTGTCCGTCTGTCCGTCCAGATGGCCGGGCTGCAGGTTGGCAGGAAGATCTACACCATCAACGAGGACCTGCTGTTCCTCAGGCCCTTCTCCGAGGTGGAGACCATGATCAGCCAGGCCTTCTGCATTCGACGCTCCCTGCGGCTGCTGGTCGCCACCAAGGCCAAGGAGTGAGGGAAAACACACCAACACACACAACCACACACACACACACAATAACATCCATTTGTCTCATTGATTGTCCTTCTTCCAGGATTGTGAAGATCCCTGACAACCCAGACAGCCTGTCCTTCAGACTCTGTGGCTCCGCCCCCCCTCACGTCCATGCTGTCAGGAAAGGTGAGTGACAGGTCCCACTGACTCCTTCAGCCAGTTCATTCACCACAATAAAACCTTTTTGGAGACAGAGAGTGATTTCATGACTACTACTGCCCGTGAGAACAACAAGCATAATAGATGCTTGGATGTGTTTGTAGCTCCTAATCTCAGGCAGAGATGGACGAGGTCTGATAAAATCACTGGTTTCTGACTGAACACCTGCAGCTTTTTCCTAATTTTCAAACTTGTTGTTCTCAGATATTTTTATTTCGCATATGCAGCGCTGCTCCTGAAGCCCTGTAGACAAGTTTAAATGTGTAATATTGGTGGAGTTACCCTTTACATACACCAATGATAAAGAGATTCAAATAAACTATGAAAAAAAGTAATCACCCAGACTAAATTATGTCTAAACATGTTAATATAAATATTCATATGAACATATAATGAATTTCATCTTTATTATTTAGTCTACTATGGAGTTTTTAAGGTAAAATGAATCCATCAGTTTGTATATGTAATGGAAAAGTAATGTGTTGAGTGGTTTAACAGTTCAGAGCTCCCAGGGAGGTCTCATAAAATTAATTTGTCTTAAATTCAGTTATACGAGGCATATATTTTGTTTAGACCCTGCAATGGATCGTCTGTGAATTGATTTGTGAGAGTTTGACCTTGTTATTGCAGCATCAGTGTCATTAAAAGCTTTGAGAAATGTTTACAGTGTCATGAAGACAAATAATTTGAGGCAAATTCAAGGCAAAGATGACGTAACACGAGCCTCCGACCACCTGTTACATTCTGCTTTTACTGAGCCTCTATTAGGTTTTTTTATGACCACCTGTCAGCCAGGCAGCCGGCGGTCAGGGTTCAGACCCGTAATAGATCAAAGTCTGCTTTTAAAACACACAGACATACACAATGCTCTGTGATCATAGCGCAACAGGCATCAGAAAATAAAAAATCCATATTTTGCTCTTCTTCTGCCTCATCCCTCCCTCTCACCTCCTAACACCAGATGTTTGTGCTGCTCAAACTGACTTTTAAATAGAAAATTTAGAGATTTATGACAAGTTGGATGAGAGTTAATTCCCAATGTGTAAACCAGACTGGAATAAGGGAGGACACACACACACATAAATACAAGGAGAGGAGCTGCTGGTTGGCCAAAGAATGTGATCTCATGGTTTTACTTTTTTTATTATGGCAGAGGGACTTTATTTCTCCTCTTTCCGCTCCCTCTCTCTACACTCCTCCTGTATCACTTCTGGCTCTGCTGCTGTATGAGGAGCAGTTTTTTCCATTTGAATTCAGAGTCTCCAGTTGTTGTTTTTTTCTCCTCTGAAATCAGTCCCCCTGTGTGCTATCTATGCATGGGTCAAGTAGCCCCAGAGTTAGGTAATTGCTGGCACCCTGGGTGGAAGTGATGCCAGCGCTGGTATTTTTAGATAGAGGAGAGGAAGATGATGGAGGTGTTGATTGGACATCCAGGCTGTAAAGCCATTAGCTTGGGACAACGTGTTACAGCATTGAGCCAAGTAATTTCCTATTTTCCTGGAGGAACAAAGGGGGAGAGGTTATGTCCAGATTTGGGAATTGAGGTTGTTTTTAATTCCATGTAAAAAAAAAACTAAAAAAACAATTTGTTTTGATTTCGCAAACTTTTTTAACTCTTTCATTTCTCTGACTTGAACTACTATGTTTTCATAATAGCACAGTGTAATGTATACACTTGTCACTGTATTTATACCACCCTGCGACCCCTGACCTCTGATCCTGTTTCGACACGTTTGCAGGCTGGGAGGCCGCAGGGGCGGGGCTTCAGCCCGGACAGGTCGTCCTGAAAGTCAACGGAAATAATGTCAACAACGGCGGGTACCAAGAGGTTCTGGACCACTTCACCGCACAGCACACACACCAGGAGCCTCCACAGATGGTGAGGAGGACCTAAGAAAACACACACAGTCATCGTCAGAGCATCAGAGTTATAATGTTAACAGGGCATTAACTTATTCTCATTCTAAAAGACAACTTGTGTCTCCCAGTCTATCCATTGATGATTTTCAGCCCTATACATTAATCTAATTCATGTAATAAAACATAAAATTAAAATTACATAAAGAACCCAAGTAGAAATTTTAGAAATTTGACATCTGGTTAACATGATTAGAATTTACAAGAAAAACACATGTAGTACAAATATATATCATAAATACATTTCATTCCATAAAATAATCAAAGATATTTTTTAATATTTGTACAGATAGAAATTACATGATGGATACTTGATATATATTATAAGATTAGATAAGTTATACTGAGTATTAACAATTTTACTGATTAAGTAAATGTTAAGTAAAAATTAAGTAGATTTTGCACATCATACACATCATATAGGTGACAAAAATAGCAACATGAATGTCAAATATAATATTTCTGTATCTGTTGTAATGGCTTCTCCCTGATTTGCTTTTTCTTTTAATATGATATAAACTCCATTGCGGCAGGAGCTAGAATGATTAGCATCAGTAGCAGCTGTGGAAGTTAATTTAATTCAAACCTTTCAACAAAGTGGGACAGTTCACTAAAGTCACAGTCAACAGGCTGACAGCCCATAGAGCCCTGGTGACCCAGACATTCCTGCTCTGAGACGCTACATAAAACATAATTAGCATTAGCTGGAGACGGAGTTAGCTGCAGCAACAGCAACTTTGAAAAGGCAAAAGAAAAACATATTAAGACTGCAGCGACAACAAGAGCTTCTTCTTTTCAACAACGCTCTAGGCTTGAACATTGGGTGGCCCAGTAAACGCCACTGTAAATCACTGGCTGTCGCTGTCGCTGCGGGCTACATGTAGTAAAGGGTTGGACATTTTTCTGCTCAGAATACAATCTGCCCAGAGGGAAAGAGGAGCCCAAAGCAACAAATGAACTCAACCTTTTCCACAGAAGTCCTGTTTCTTCGAACATTTGCCTTATAGTACAGATTTAATATTGCATTTTCAAATTGACTCCGGACTGGATTCAAGTGTTTACGCGCCACACAACATGGCTTATGTCAAAAATACCAAACTCCTGTCACGTTTGTTTTGACATTCTTACAGCAGCAGTTCATGTCTCCAGGCAGTATTTCACAAGGCTGCAGACAGAGTAGGACGTCCTCCTTACTGTATATAGCCCAGTGATTTGTTTTGTTTTGTTTAGCCTGGGCTGCTTTTCTGATAAATCCCCCTTTTGCTCAGAGCCAGTGAACAGGCTCAAGCTCAGCAGCCTTATTTTTGGACTTATTCCAGTAAATGTTTGTTGGTTCATTTAACAGCAGGATGAATTACCAGGATGTCGTTGATGTGGCTGACTGCACTGCTGAGTTTAGGGTGGTGCAGTCAGTGTCTCTGTCCACAGGGCATAACCACTTCAAATTATTTCCTCCACATGATGTGTATAAAGTGCATCTACATCCACATTGTGAATCTGCTCGCTTGCACTGACTTCCTCCTCTGCTCACTTCCTCATTTAATTTACAATAATGATTTATTACATATTGAAAGCGTACTGGATATGACGACTGAGTTCTAATCTGTCCCCCACAGTGTCAGTGGGTGTACCGAGCGTTCGAAGATGTGGAAGAGTTTCAAAGAGAAAGAGGTGCAGGTGAGAAGGAGGAGAGTCCATTCAGTCCTTATCCAGTGGAGAATGGCTCCGACCGTCAGGAGGGGAATGGCACTAATGGAGCAGGTGAGACCCCAGGTTACAGGTTACATCCTCTCAACATGTGCAGTGCAGATGAATTGTAGTACATTCTTGTTGTTCTTAAATAGTGACTTTGCAAAGTAACAAAAAGTAGTGCGACTGTAAATTTAAAAAAAAGGACGATGGACATTAAATGACAGCAAAAACAAAAGCTCTGAATTTGAAAAGCTGACATTCCACCACTCCGACTTATTTTGAACTAAATGATAATTATAACAATTTAGAAAATATAAATTTTTTAACCCTGTAAAGCCTGAACTATGAAATGATTGCCAGAAAATTCCAATTCTTTGAAAATGGAGTCTTTCTTGGACCTTCTGACAAAAAAGAAGAAAAATCAATTTTCATTTTCATTTCATTCACTGCTGCTGAAAACCAGACCTGCATGTCTCGTCCCACTGCGGCTCTGAGGCTCTGATCATGCAGGTTTCAAATGTTTTAATGCTGAATCAAAATGTAAGGCTGATAATAACTGCAAATATCTGAGCTCCGTTGGCTTTAGCAGGGACTGTCCTGTGTTTAAACTGCAGCTGCTTTGTGTGTTAGTCCGGATTGATTGCAGACTTGATGGTTAGAGAAACAAGAAACAAACATCTGTCACAGCTAAAATCCTGACATTAAAACATGATGTTCCACCTCGACTGCTATTTTCAGATGAACCCTAGGTCACTGTCAGTGAACAACAACAAAAAAAAACCTGGCTACGGCAGGAGGTAATTTACTGAAAAAAATTATGTTGGCTCACGCTAGAGTTAGAGGATGTCATCTTGTCATATTCACTTTTCTCACAGTGCTGGCCGGATCAGCTCACATGGAGTATGTGCAGTTCTGTACACCGTGCACCTTTACATGACTACACATGTCACAACTAAAGAGAATTATGCTGTTGTCAAATACATCTTGACTTCATTTTGAAACAACTGAACTGAACTGAACTGAACTGATCAGCAATTGTGGTGAATAGAAAAAAAAACTGATCAAAACAACGGCCATCAGAAAATATGGCTTTCCTTCTTGTCTAAATCCTGCCACATAAATGATCAGATGGATGAGGTGAGATCACACGCCGCTGTCTCCACCGCCGGAAATGATGATCAGATCAGCGTATGCAGACAAAACAGATCAACACCACAGGTGAAATGCTGAAACTTGACAAAAGGGAAACCTTTGACCCACAGATCACCGGCTGAGCAGGCTCTCCCTCTCCGACGAGCTGCCTCTGGTCAGTCTGACCGTGGATAACGTCCACCTGGAGCACGGCGTCGTCTACGAATACGTCAGCACCGCCGGCGTCAAGAGCCACGTGCTGGAGAAGATAGTGGAGCCCAAAGGCTGCTTCAGCCTCACTGCTAAGGTGAATATGGAGGGGGAGGGATGTGAAGTTTGATTAAAGTAGCAACTGTAAGTGAAGCTGGGATACATTTGAGTCTTAATGAACAAGAACAACTGAGGAGAGGCTACACAGGAGCTTCAGGTCGCTCTTGTTGTGTAATCGTGAATCATGAGTCATGGAAGATCCTGACCTGGCTGTTCACCAGATTGTGCGTCACTGATATTATTTAAAGTTGTGTTATTATGACAGGACCTAAAAGCAGCAGAGGGGGTTTTGGCACCGCTGCTGGTTCCAGTTGTTAATACTGGAAAGCTGAATGTTTAGCTACATGAAATACACAGTTGCCTCATACTGTTGCTGTTGGAATGTTTTTTTGTTGTTTTTTTTTGTGCTGCGATTGACTGCAGGAGTGATCCATCCTTACCCATGTTTCTTGTCTCTACAGATCCTGGAGGCATTTTCTGGTGATGACAGTGTCTTTGTTCGTAACTGCAGCCAGCTCATCTCCCAGAGCGACCGAGTGGTTACCATGCCTCAGTACGAGTTCAGACAAATCTGCGACACCAAGCTGGAGAGCATCCGACGCCGGATCAGCAGCTACCAGCAGGTACTAAAACACCCTTCAACTTCCCCTCAAACAGACAGCACATACTGTATCTAGAAACATGTATACTACTCTTTAGAAACAATGTATCTTCATTCACGTGGATCGAACGCCTCTTTCATGTTATTAATGTCATTTTTCGCTATATTCATATTTAGGTTTTAAGTCATATGATGACCCACTCATGAAATGTGACCGCATGGTAAAATGCTGTGAATTCTGCATAAATCTAATATCAAGTTAAAAACACACTCTGATCCACAGGCTTAAGTTTCCATTACTCAATATGAGTGTGCGCGCTCTCTCTCTCTCCCTCTAGCTACAGTTACGTTACATTATTAACCCTCATTTTTCTGTCATTACATGTTGTATCTCCGTGTTTGATTTTAAGATATTATCTTGTTAAAAACAAGGGCTGCAGATATAAGAGCTGTCAGTCAGTCATCAGTTCTTTCATCATCTTCTATCATCTTTTTTTCCCGCCCAGTTTGCCCTGGAGTTGAAGAACAAGGTGTGGCCCTCCTTCAGACAGGCCGGCGTTCGCCCTCACCAACTGGGTTGCATGGACTTCGTTCCCACCAACTGCCACGTCAACCTGATGCAGGTCTCCTACCCCAAGAGCACGACCTCTGCCGGCAGGACCTTCAGCATCCGCTTCAGCCGCAAAAACTCCCTGTTTGGCCTGGATCCTGACCAAGGTAGAGGCACACACACACACACACACACACACACACACACACACACACACACACACACGCATTTCTATCCGAGAAGATTTGAACATTAGTACGATCTCTGTCACATATCACTAAGCTTCTCTGAGGTCCATCCCCTTCATGATAATACAGCTTAACCCACTTAACACCAGCTCAGTGATCGTTGTGACTAATTACCCCCCATGACCATTTAAATCATGCAGCACTAAGAGAGGTACAACCCTCCACCCCCTCCACATCCTCCTCACCCTCCCCAGATGAGTTTGCCATTAAGTCTCCATTAGCTCCAGGCCACACGCATGTTATTGACGTGAAAAGTGAATGAATAATGTCAGCAAAGATGGTGCCTGGAGGCCGTGCAGGAATTTGTGACGTTCACTCTGCTGCTGCTGCTGCTCCGGGGGTCAAAGGGGGAAAGAAACAAGAGAGAGCGGGAAATTGAGAGCGAGAAAAATGTTTTAAAACTGCTTTAAGCATAAGTACAAAGTCAGAATATTTTATTGAGCACTAGATGGAAATTAGGTCGGTTGCAATTGTTCCTTTAACTAGCAATAGAGAATATGTGGAATAAATTGATTATAAAGATAAAAATCAAAACAAACTGTGTATTATGTACACACAAACAAATTCAGGTTATGAGTTTTAATAACAAATGCCAATGAGATTTTCAAGGGAGACCTGAACATTATGAAAACAATTCATAAACAAATAGTCCAGAGATAATTCTGATTACAGTATCAATAACAAACAAAAAATACTAAATTAGTATAACAAATTTACAAGGGCAATGTAAAATATATTAGATACCATGCTTTATAAAATGCAGCCATTCATCCAGTAAAAGAAAAACAAAGTTTAAAAACCTGTTTCTTAAATGTGGAACAGTTATTAAACTACTAAACATGTTTTTTTTTAGTTTGTTCCATGTGTCTGGGGTATCAAATTTAAATTAACTCTTCTCATATTGAACATTTTACTTATTTCTGTAGGTACAGTGGGTGGTAGCCAATAATGTGACAGAGAGATTTAATATAAGATGGTAATTTCTTGATAAAACAAAAAAATAAACATGTCTAAGGACCAAACAAGCTTCTTGTATAAGGGGCAGTAATGTGCACCATACATATCACCATCCTAAAACAGAGCCAAACATTTCAGTGGATCCAGAGGTTTGAGGACAGACAGGAGCAGCCTGCCTGTAACTTCCAATGCAGCTTGATGTGAACAGAGTCCGAGGCTGATCTGCCGATGTCCCTGCTCTCTCAGCTCTGCACAGATGAGAATGCAGCACAGCTGTCTAGACAGACAGCAGACACTTAACATTGCTCACATTATTCCAGGATGCCTCGTCCTCGTCTTTCCTCTCAGCACCAGCTGCCACTCAGACATCTGCCAGTTCGACGGAGACGTTCGGCTCCGGTGCTTTTCAGCTCTGGTTGTGGGGATGATGATGTTTTCTCCAGCCTTTAGTTGTGCAGTCAGAAAGAGAATGCATAGCAACACTGAGCTTTATTACCTGAGGTGATGAAAATATTTCCTCCTGCAGTGAAATAACCACGGTGTTTTAAAGGAATGCCTGGAATGGGCCACATGAAATAAAATAAGAGCTTCTCAAGTTAATTCTAGTGATTGCTCTTTTACTAATGGGAAGAATTGGAGGAATCTGTCTGCAGTGTTGAGAGATGTCAGGTTATTGCAGCTTAGTTTGGCTTCCTACCCAAGTAAACGGGTTTGCATCCTGCTCTCGCTGTGTGTCAGTTGCATAAGACGTTGTTTTTCATGGAGTCCAAATGGAAAACAGACAAGAGAGTAACTTCACAGGCTTTGAACATCTGGGGGAGATAAGTGAAATCTTTTTTCATCCAGCCACTGTTAACATTGTTGTTTATCCTCCTCTCCTCTCCTCTCCTCTCCTCTCCTCTCCTCTCCTCTCCTCTCCTCTCCTCTCCTCTCCTCTCCTCTCCTCTCCTCTCCTCTCCTCTCCTCTCCTCTCCTCTCCTCTCCTCTCCTCTCCTCTCCTCTCCTCTCCTCTCCTCCACAGCACAACTCAACCCCATGTCCCACACCCAGCACTGTGTGACCAGCATGGGAGCGCCCTCCTGGAACTGCACCGGCCTGGAGGGGGATGAGGCGGACAGCGGCGGGGATGTGTCTATGGACGGAGGCGAGAGTTTGAACGACAGTCGGCGGAGCATCCACGGAGAAGGCGGGCTCAGCTTCCTGCTCAAACAGGAAGACACAGAGACGCAGGACAACTACATTCACTTGTACAGCCGCCTGGACGTTGCTGTGAGGGAAATGAAGCAGTATGTCGCTCAGATCGACGTGTAAGTGTTGTTTCAGCCTCTTCCACATCAGCCAGTCTCCTCCCTTGGTGTCATCCATCAAATCATCAAGTGTTTACTCACATCCACCACCGGTTGCCAAATATTGTGATTCCACTGGTGTTTGTTTGTTAGTTGAGTATTTTCGGTGACATTTAGAGATCTCTGTTTGAAAGCTGGGAGCCGTTATTCCCCAGCAGCAGCCTCCTGAGGCTGTTCGTCAGCCTCCCTTTGTCTGTCTGCCCTTTGCTTCGTTTAAAGCCGAGGATTTACAAAAGGAACATTCTTCAGGCCCAAAATATTTACGGGCCCGGCCCCAGTACAGGAACAGGGAGTGAGGCCAGGATAGCATCAAGAGAAAGACACACATATTGTGCATCTGTGCCGAGGAGGGGGTGTGACAGTGTGGATAAATACATGTTTGATAGTGAAGGGCTCTAAGCAGCAGATAATTATAATGGAAATAACAGTTGTTTCTTAACTCTTCCAATGTGCTTTTATTCGTATGTATCTGAAATGTACAACACAGAATATACTACAAAAATATCTCATTTTTGGAATTGAACTCTCTCTCATTTTCTTCAGCCTCCTGTCGTCTATCACGGAGCCCACGCAGCTCCAGGGGGAAGGCGGGGAGCCCCCGGTGTACGAGCCCACTCAGCCGTCTCTGGCCCCCTGCGAGGACGGCTGCGACCAGGACAAGGTGGAGCAGGGCGGCATCAAGAGAGTCTGCTTCAAGGTGAACGAGGAGGACCAGGAGGACTCGGGTCATGACACAATGAGCTACAGGGACTCGTACAGGTAACCGGTCAACGGTGTGATAAATCCCAATTTTCTGTTGTACGCAGGTGGACAAATCTGTGTGGTGTCGCAGCGTCTTTATCAAACACCAGTACGGAGACATGGGACACCTTTGTCTCACACCTAGGTTTTAAACCGTGGACTCTATAAAACAGGCACAACCTTCAAACTTCCCTCGTTACTCCACAAACCTATAATGCTGCTCATTTCCCCCCTTCGGAGGCTAAAACTCATTCCAGATGTCGACTGTTTTAACCGAGATGGAGGAGCTAAAAATTACTTCAAAATGTTTCGGTCAGCTCTGGTTATGTCATTTGCTTGTTGCGAGTTCATTCAGATGTTTCTGTGTGTGTGTGTGTGTGCATGGTTCACTGGGCTGTGCTCCACTGAGCCCCACCCTCCACCACCCACTAAGATGTAGTTATTGGTTGTTGGTGCGGTGGGCTGGTGTATAATACAGCCAAAATGTTTGGGGCGCGGCCTCCTCACCCACTCTGTCATTAAGGCCCCAGCCACGGCATGTGAAACGCAACTACCTCATCACAATAAAATGTAAAGGAAAATGAAGGCTGGTGCACACACACACACACATACACACACACACACACATACACGCACACTGAGGTGTTTACTCTGGATTTTAAAGCCCAGTGGAAAAAAAAGCCCTCTGTGTTCAAGGTAACAGTACAAAGCTGCATAGTGAACGTGGATGAATCATCCCACATGTGAAATTCTGGATGTGATGAAAAGTGCTACTGTGTCTCTGAGGTGGGTGGCGGGTCCTGCTGAGATAATCAGACATAAAAAAGCCAGAGGTGGTGACAGACCACAACAGAGCTCAGCACTCGGAGGTCACGGCCTGAGAGGAACATAATGTGAGAACAAGGACGGGAGAAAGTGGCTTCCAACGCAACACAGACACGACGGGTCAAAGACAGACACACACAGAAAGAACAGAGCCAGTGTGTGAAGAAATAATCATCAGGCAGCGTCCGTTCCAAACTCGAGTACAAAGTGTCTGTCATTAATCAGAAACTTTGTTGGCTCATATGCCTCTGTGTGTGTGTGTGTGTCCAGCTTTCTTAAGACCTTTTCTCTGGCATCTTGTCTTATCTAGTGTGTGTCCAGTTCCAGATCCAGCTATGGCCGACTAAACGGGCAAATCACAGCTAAAACCATCCAGTGTGTACAAGACAGTCTACTTCAGAGTCACCTCTGCTTCTTTAATAAAAAGTGCACTCAAAAATCAATTTAAAATGCGTTTAACGTATCGTTTTCACTAGTTTATTTAAAGTGTAAAATTACCATGGTGCAACATGGTCTCAGTACACTTTACAAAATCAATTACAATAACACGAACAACAAGATTGAAGGTAAATGATCGGCGAAATACAGGCCAAAATAGACAAAAACATACTGAGGAAGACAGAAGAAAGAACAGGCAAAAGAACATTGTATTGTATTGTATTAAGGGACGACGTGTCAGGCATTTCCCACCGTGAAGACTGCGTATGCAAATGGGACATGGCTACAATTAAAGAAGCGAAGCTCAGAGGAAGTCGTTAATGAGCTGCTCACCGGGATCCCAGTGTGTCCTCGGTGTGTTTATGAATGCATTTCCACCTGATTCTCAAGCTGTGGATGCATCGCCCTGCGGTGCTGCTCACACTTTTGGCAGGAGGTGTGTGTGTGTGTGGGGCTAAATTTGGAAATCAACTCGTGCATGTGTGTGTGAAAGAGAGAGTGTGTATGTCTCTGAACTCAGGTGGAAAATACAACTCCCCATGCAGAAGCCGAGAGCAGAAGGGGAATAGCAGAGGGTCCGTGGGGACGGAGGGAGCTGCGTTTATTTCAGGCAACAAATAAAAGCAAAGGGGGGATTGAGGTGTGATGAGAGGAGGTTGGGTGAGGAGAAGTGGACAAAGACAACAGCATGTCTGGATTTACCACACACACACATGATTGTGAGTGTGTGGTGGTGTGTTTGAGCCAGACTGTGTGAGTAGAATCTGAGCCGAACTACTAAAAGACGACTCCACCAACTCTCTCCCTGTAATTGTAGCAGCTCTTGTGCAGCCAGTTTCTCTCCCTCCCTCCAGCACAAACACACATCCACACATATCACGGACCGCAGAAACAACCCCAGCAGGTTGATACCCACCCCCCCCTCCCACACACACACACACACTCCCTCACTGTGTCATCCAGCCAAGACGTATCACAGTAAAGGAGGACAAAGCCGATGTTGTCGTTTTGTAGCTCGCAGTCGCTCGTAGGCCGTTTGTCTTTGTAATTCAGCCTGTGAATCACTCGAGGGGGGGGGTTGTGAGCTTGCTCTCCTGAAGCGACGTATAATTTAAGCCACATAAATCTTCCACGTGCTCCCGGTAATCATGTCAATTCGCGTAGACCTACCACTATAAATACTAAACCGAGACGTTTCTTAAAGAGCATGAAGTCCACCCAGTCTGAAACCATCATGTGTTTATAGGTGAGCTGCTTTTCTCCATTTGAAATCTAAAGTATGTGTTTAACATCAGTCAAATGTTTTGCAGTCTAATACAGCCCCAGTTAAGTGAATGCCTCTCTGTGGAAACCAGAGGCAGAAACATTTAATTACCTTCACTCTCACATACTGTAAATCAGAAAAGGCATTTACAATCAGAGGGATTATTTGGTAGCGTAATTACAAGACGCTGCTTCCAAATCCCCTCTGTGGTCGAAGAGCGGAATGAATGAGTGAACCCTCGGCCGGGGCGAACAGCTCTGACCGTGTTTGTTTGTGTGTTTTTTTGTGCTTTATTCCAGCGAATGCAACAGCAACAGAGACTCGGTCCTGTCCTACACCAGCGTGCGCAGCAACAGCTCCTACCTGGGCAGCGACGAGATGGGATCAGGTAAATCCAGTTGTTTGTGTGCGGCCGATGTCGGTTCCAGAAAACCTCTCAGTGCAGTGTCTGTGTTTAGTCGGTTACATGTTGTTTTGGCTCGGCGCGTTGGATTACAAGCGAAACAATGATCATTTTGGATCCAGCGCATGAGAGTAAAGACGTGTCGCTGTCCAAACAGACAAAGTGAATTTAACATAAACAGCATCAGCTCGGGCCGACGCCAGTACACTGTGTGTTTCCTGAGTGTCAAACAAAGACGGGGAATAAAGGATGTTTGCATGAGAACAGATGATTTACATTATTATAATGTTGATCATATGTCACTGTAGAGTCTTCTTATGAGGTCACTGTGGTCAGATATTATAGACACAACATTTCATAATCCCTACAGCCACATTGTTTGTGCAGAGAGCCAAGTATGTGACCGCTGCTGTTTATCACGTCGCCTTTATTAGTGTGACGTCATTAAAAGCCCACAACCAGTCCCTGTTGGAGTAAAGCCTCTCTAATTTGACGCGTCAGGATTTACGTTAATGTATTTAACATGTGCAGTCAACACTTTTTCTTTTTTCAATAAAGGTTTTTGCTTTGGTGTTTTGTGGTTGATAGGCGACGAGCTGCCGTGTGACATGAGGATTCCTTCGGACAAACAGGACAAGCTGCACGGCTGCCTCGAGCACCTCTTCAACCAGGTGGGTTAGGGCCGACCACGTCAAATCTTTATTCACAGAAGAAGAAATGTGGAAGACCGAATGTTACTGAAGTTGAACCCCCCCCCCGGCTTTCTCTCTATCTCAAACCATATGGGGCCGATGATGTGATAGTAATCAGTCTACATCTGGGCTGAGTTACCTCATGCTGCTCCCCCTGTCCTCTGCTCTGGATCCTCTCTTCTTTCTTTCTTTCTTTCTTTCTTTCTTTCTTTCTTTCTTTCTTTCTTTCTTTCTTTCTTTCTTTCTTTCTTTCTTTCTTTCTTTCTTTCTTTCTTTCTTTCTTTCTTTCTTTCTTTCTTTCTTTCTTTCTTTCTTTCTTTCTTTCTTTCTTTCTTTCTTTCTTTTCTTTCCCCCCACCTTACACACATATGTACGCACAGACAGACTTTCACTGATATGATGATTCGGGTTAAAGACATCCATACCTCCTCTCTTCTCCTCTTACCAGCATTTGATGTTGTTTGACTCCACGTGGGGTGCCTCCCTCTCTTTGGCTGCTGGTTTTTTTTTCCACATGGAAACAGCAGCTATGGGGCTCACAAACACAAGCCTAGTTGTTTTTAATGCTGACAGACCCGCGCCAGAGGTTACTACACAATGTGTGGGAGTGTGTGTGTTTGAATGGCACATAGAGAAATGAGGGAGCTTGTAGAAGACGGGAAGTAATTTTGTGCAGAATATGAGCAGATGAAATATTGATTAATTAACTGACGATCTTTCTGTGTGTGTGCGCTTTTATTTCTACACAAAGGTCGACTCCATCAACAGTCTACTCAAAGGATCTGTCATGACCAAGGCCTGTGAGGAGACCAAGCACTTTTACTCAGACCACAGCCAACCAGGTACATGTGCTTCTTTGTGTATGTGTGTGTGTTGTGTGCTGCATAATGGGTGAAAAGGTGTGTTGACACCTCTCTGTTAACAGAGCCGTTACACAACACACACTCATGCATTTCCTGCTTTTTATGCGGACAGAGTTTCGCCAGACGGAGGACTGGACAGTTCGGTGTCGCTATATTATCCACAAGAACATCCAGGAGGACCCGTGGAACCTTCCTAACTCTATCAAAACCCTGGTGGAGAGCCTGCAGAGATTTGTGGATGGTTAGCAGAGCGCACACACAGTTTAACACTCACACACACTCTTGCCATGTGGTCATATACAGTTACAATCGCTCACTCCGCCTTGTTTTTCCTTCTACCTCCACAGATGGAAAGAACCAGCTTCTCCTGGCTCTGCTCAAGTGCACAGGTACAGTAATGTGTCAGTGTTCGACACAAAGCAGTTCACACTCTGAACCAGATGGTGGCAGATAATCAAACTAGATACAACACGACTCGCATTTTCCAGAAAATGACCAGGAGAGATGTCGGTGCTCGGCAGAACTCGGTCTGCAGCAGCTGGAAAGGTCTCATAACTGGAGCATTTAAAAATGAATCCAACAGTTTTCTCTCTCTCTGTAAATGAGATCATCCATCATATGAAATTACAGCCAGTTCTCCATCTGCACGTCCTAAAAACATCTTCAAAGATGATTAAATTTTAAAAATGATTTATCTAAAGTGTCAGGAATCCAGGCTCTGTGGAATTTTATTCACCATTTAATGAGGTTTTACTTTTTATTATCTCCATTTTTTTACTTTCATATTGTAACACGTTTACATTAATAACAAAATATGACTGTAATAGTCCCACATCAAGTGTGTTTTAATTTCATCACATCTGCTCATTAGCAAAGATAAAGCACATGTTTAAATTGACTTAGTTTTCCACTGTGATTAAATGACTCTGAGGAGTCGGGAGACATCGGCTGTGTTTTCATTCCCGAAGCAGGATCATGTCCAGGTTGAGGCCACTTGTTTGTACAGAGGGAGGTTTGGTGTGGAAGCATATGATGCTCCAGTCACTTTGAACTGTTCACAGTGGCATATGGTGTTAGTTAATGGGAGATATCCTCTCTGGGGATCCAGGCTAATGTAATAAAGTGTATGTTTTGGAGCAAGTCCAAGAAATGTGTAATGAGGAAGGTTAGCAAGGGGAGGTCGGGGTGTCTTACCCTCTGCTACCCGCTGACTTTTTCATCTTTTTGCCCTCTCCATTTTTAAAAATATTTTCTCTCCCCAACTCCAGACACATCTCTACAGCTGCGACGGGATGTGATCTTCTGCCAGGCAGCGACGGGCGCCCTGTGCACGCTGGCCGAGCAGCTGCTGGCGGCGTTCCGCTCGCGCTTCAACAACGCCGGCGAGTACCAGGAGGACGGCAAGGAGACCAGCCGCAAGTGGCTGGAGCAGATATCGGTCATCGGTGTTCTGCTGCACTTCCAGTCCTCGTTGGCGCCTCACCTGGTGAGGATGGGCTTGATGTTCTCTTAATTTAAAGAACGCAGTTCAGTTTCATCATGAATTCAGAATCTTACCTACAAATGCCGTTGTCGTCTGCATCCATCCCGTTGCATCCATGTGTGGTGTCTCCCTGATTCTCGTCACAAGCAGCAGCACTCTCCTGGTGCAACCTCTGAGCTTTCTCTTCTTTCCTCTCCCTGACAGAAGGAGGAGCGGACCATGCTGGAGGACACCAAGGCCGCCCTGTTGGACTTGGACAAAGTCACTGTGTTCTTCAGGCAACTGGAGGACGAGTGTCTCGTTGCAAGTAAGAGACTCCATCAACAAAGACTGACTTGGCCCATTCAAACCAGACTGCTGCTAATGAGCAGCTGTATGGTTTGACCAACTCTGAAAAGAGTTCTATTATGTGCATGTATAGAAGCTATTGAGGGTGAAATTGTCATTTTGCCATTGCAGATTTAATTTTCTTTTCAGCAGAGAATCTGAATAGGAAGCTAAAACAACAGTATAATGGCTCCATAAATCATCTTTAACAAGGGCAGAGCATGTAGTCTGTTAAAGTGCTCTCTTTGTCCAAGTATCACAGATAACGCGCTCCCTCCTGACGGCCTGTGAAGGGCTTCATTTAAACTTGAGTGCTGCTGTGAGACACATGAGACACTAGTGCATATGTGGCAGAAAGAAAGCAAAGATACACACATACGTTAGAGGTCTTTAATTTACTTTTTAAATGTTTTACCTATATTTTGACAGTCACAGCAAAGAAGGGAGAGGATGATAGGGAGAGGGCTACAGGTCGGCTTCACACATTACAGTTAATACCTCTGTAATATTCTTGCATCAGCGTGCAAGCTGTGCTGCAGTAAGGACATTCTTTTGGAGCATGAAAAATGACAAATTGATTTTGTGGTTTGCGTTCGCTTCTTCTCCAAAAACACTCACGGTTATGTGAGAGTAAGCATTTCAACAGGGCAGTGTGAGGATGCTTTTTCTCTTTACTGCCGCTACGTATAAAGTTTAACACCTTTGTGCTTCTTAATAACCTTGGTATATGTGTTTGCTGAGAGTGCTGCGGGCGGCCAGAAGCCCTTTAAAGCCAGCAGATACAAACAACGGCTGCATTCTGAATCAGGTCCTTTCAGCTGCCTCAATATGGCCGACAGAGATTGCCGCTCAAAGGAAACGCGCAACGTGCACTTCTCATCTTAGAGGGCAAAGCTGTGAGTGAGGCAGGGATTTAGTTTTTCAGGTTTACACTCAGCAGCAGAAAGTGTTTGGTCTACATGTGTATATATTGTGCACAAACATAAACGAATGACTCCTGCTGTCCTATACATTACATAGTACAGGCATGTAGAGATTAACACTGTGCAATCTGCCGTTTAACCAAACTGTTCTCCTGAAGTTGCACATTCAGCTCAGATTGCCGCAGTGCCGGCGGGCTGGTTTGTGGCGGCAGCTTTCACTGGACAGTATTGATTTACTAATGGCATCTTCAGCGAGCAGTGAGCTATAGGCTAGGTAGAGTCATGTAAGCACCGCAGAGTCTGTGGCCTCTGAGTTCAGCCCTGAAGCATCGCAGCCAATTCCGTAGGATTAAGGCTTGATGGGTTCTCTAGGAAAGAGCGCTGACCCTAGAGGTCGCTCGGTAAAGGTCGTCTTTTCCATTTTCGGAGAACTGCCCATGTCTCGCAGTCGAAAAATGTTAGCAGGAATCAACACAAGTCAGAGTCGGACTTATAAATTATTACCAGTCATGTGTTGTTCATAGAAGCACAAAAGGTTACGGCTCCGCGTGCAAGAGGTGCAGCGAACTGACATTCTTCTAAACTGCAGTTGCTCTTTTTTTGCTCTTTAATTTATTAAGGAAAGATAAAAACATGCGTCAGACAACAATATAAATATCTAAAAGGCTCAGAAGCAACAGCTACACATGATGAAATCAAGGACCAACATCAGTCAGGCTTTCCTCAATAGTTGGTCAGACAACCACACACACACACACACACACACACACTAATGATGTTTGTAAGCTGATGCTGCATTAAAAATCTGTGTTGTTGATTTTCCTAATGTGATTAATATTAACAGGTAACTACTTCTTTTATATTTTGACTAGATTGATTTTCTGAAGTTGTGGTTGGAAAAAACATAATAAACAATGATGCTCACTACCTTGGGGCCTGGAGTGTAAGAGTGTGAGATTGTTTATTTATGACAGACTTTAATGCACATTAGACAAGACTTTATTATTAATGCAGAATTTGTATATATGAAGTGGTTTGACAAACAAAACTTGTGAGCAGCATAAATCTTGACCTCCTTATAATTCTCATGTGTATTTATGGAGTTGCTCAGACTGCCACAAGTATAACACCACTGTCTTGTTAACCTCTCTCCTCCTGTGTGTATTTGTGTTGCAGACACGCCGGTGTATTACCAGGTGGAGGGCAGCCGACAGGCCCTGAGGGTCACTCTGTACCTGGACAGCTGTCACTTCAGCGAGTTGCCCAGTCGGTTGCAGAACGGCGGCAGCCTCAAGCTCCACACTGTCCTCTTCACTAAAGGTAGGACTGGGCAGACTGGGCAGAATGGGGCAGAGGAACTGGAGAAAGTGACAAGATTTATTTTGTTACTCTGTGAAAATGAGTCAGAAATTTCAAAAACAATATTACTTTAATGCAAAAATCACTTCTGTGAAATTGAATCATGGTTTGTGCAGCCTCAGCTGCTCTCACATGTACATTTCCCGGTAACTTGATGTACTTTTATTAAGTTACATTGAAGCCTTTTATGGCCCATTTAAAACTCCACCTTTACCCCCTTCCACGGTGCCAGGCTCCGTTTAGTTCTCCATCAGTCTCAACAGGCCTAGTATGAGCGGACGGCATTATACATAATACCTGTCTGCCAAATAGCCATTAATTTTCCATATACACGTTCCACTTGGGAAATTTAACTTGATGAGAGCTCATATTGTTCTCATTGACTTGAGTGTCGAGGGAAGTGCTACAGCACAGATTCAATGATGCAGATATGTGGAGCAACATCGCCACCTAATGGAAGAGAGCGCTGGTGCAGGCTGAGGAGAAGTCTGAGGTAGACTGTGACATTGCAGATGCTGAAGTGTGTGTGGTCGCATCTGTGAGCACCCTATTCTTTTTATACTGATAATTTCATACCAAGGGGCAACTCGATGTGCTTTACAAACAGCAGATAAAACATTTAACAGTAAGAACTGGAAACAGAAAAAGAACAGCATAAAAACATGCAATTTAAAAAAAAATAGAATAACCCAGAATAGTAAAAGTTGTAAACACTGAACATACAGCAAGAAGAAAAAAAAGAAGAAAAAAGTACAAAAAAAAAGAAATGATGTAGAAAACAAAAACAAAAAAAACCTGTTTCCACCTAAAATATGACTAAGGGCGCTTTCACACCTGCAGCTGTTTCGATTCAGCAACTAAACCGATACAACTGTTGCGTTCTTTTTTCTGGGCCGTTTGTGTTCACATTGCTTGATACTAAAGCGGTACAGAGCTTTGCACTGTGGAACAGCGCCATAGCAACGGCCCTAACAACACTCCATCAGCTGATCAGCAACAATGAACCGCGGGCTGACTTGCAGTAGTGAGGTTAAATATCTTATCAAAATTTGGGCAGACGAGTATTTAGTTTGATTTTTTTTTTAATGCCCAAGCTGGCTGGTTTTCAGAGACCTTGAAGTGTGCCTATAATGTGCTATAGCTACAAATGCTATTATTATTTATTAACCTATTATTATTAGCGTATTGACCAAGCGTGCTGTCTGTCTCAGTGCTGACACGTGAATGAATGACAGCGTGCCACTGCCCGTTTCAGGTTGTGCATGGTCAAGCTGTGTTTTCAGTTTCAGGTGTCATAGTTATGTCAGATGAATTGTCCTCTAACACACGCTACAGTTTGACTTTTTTCTAGTAAACGGACATCGTAGCGTGACTAGTTAGTCGGGGTTGTTTGCGGAGCTCTGCCTGGTGCTGATCAGCCGCGGCGGAGCTTCTCCATAACAATGCGCCGCTACCGGCTCTGGGTCAGCTTGGAAAGCTGGACTCACGGCTTCGCGTCTTTCTTTTCTTTTTGCCACCGGCTTTCCTGTTTTGTGTACATTATTAAAAGGCCAAGACGACGCGCTGATGCTCCATTATGTTTTGGGAGCAGTTGCCGATGGTCCACCTCCTTCGGTTGCCAAGTAACCAGTCAATTTGTTCCGATACATGTGTCGATTACGTTCTCACTACAAACGAACCGCTCCAGGCTCGGATGGAAACGAGCCGAGACCACCTCTCCAAAGCGGTCTCGGCTCGCTTGTTTTGTTCCGGAACGAGCGCGATTGCTGTGTTCACATCTGACCAAACGAACCGGTCTATGACGTAAAACGCTCCCTGTTTCGGAACAAATGGTCAGGTGTGAAAGCGCCCTAAAACTGTTATACGTTGAAAAAATACTTTTTCAGAGTCATGTAGGATTATGTTAAGGTTGACTGGATTGAATGAATGATGTGATCATTTATGTGTGCGCCCATGAGTGTTGGACTAACTGCCCCCCGCCTGTTTCTCTCAGCACTGGAGCGTCCAGAGGGAGTGTCCCAGCAGGACTACGCTGCCATGGAGGAGTTCCAGCAGCGCACCAACGCCGTCTCACTAGAGAAGGTCAAGGCCTACTATCGCAGACTCAGGTAAACTGCATCACAGCCCCCCGGTGGTTTACTCACTAGAACTCTGGATGGATTTCACCTTAAAGGGAGAGTTCACCCTCTGATGTTGCGTAAGCATGAACAAACTGTGCTTCGGTTGCTCTTTTACTTGACATCCGGCTGTTTTCAAGGTCCAGGTACTTCTCAAGGTGAGAACTGGATCATTCATCGAGACATGACCTCAACAAAGGCACATATCCACTGACAGGATTTTGTCGGTTCACTTAGTTAGTGATGCAAAATGACTTGTTTCTTAAACATGAGAATGTGTAGCTCAGGATTATTGACCCATTTTACAAAATATCAAATATTCATATGTTATATTTATTATATTATATAATATATTAACAGCTCAGATCACAGTAAATATTGCAGGAAGTTCATACATAGTGAATAATTCTGCCGTAGCTCTAATATTCAGTGCCTAAGATTGTTGATTTTAATTTTTGTTCTACCTTGATAATGGATATGTCTCTGTAACATACTCATCTTTTATTAATAGTCTGTTATGAGTGTTGTGATTTCTGATACGTAAGGACTAATTCCCAGGAAATGACTCATGTAACATCAGTAAATGGTGAAATATTTACTGTAGCAGATGCATCATATTCTATATCATGAAGTGCTCTCAACGCTCAGTGACTCAGCTCTCACACAAAATGAGTCAGAGGAGGGATCAGGAATCTGTAGGTTTGCAAAGCAGGTGGAGAGTTTTAAAAAACTGAAATAGAGATGTTTGTGTCTCTTCAGGGCTTTCTATTTGGAGAAGTCCAACCTCCCCACAGACTCAAACACCACGGCCATGAAGATCGACCAGGTAAATATTCACTTACTCTGATATGTTCCCCATTTGCTGCTCTTGTTGTGCTCACAGAATGTGTGCATTACAGCCTCTGTGTGAACGTGTATCATGTGACTCGTATTGTGTTCTTGTAACGCACTGTAAGTCCATTTGTATATAATATTGTGACTGAATATAAATGCAAGCACAGATACTGGGCCTTGAAGTTAGAGACCTGCAACCAAGCATTTCAAAAGTAAGGTGAACTGGTGTCCTGTTCCCTCCACTGGACCCCCCCAACCCCCACTAGCTCGTCAAGACGCCCACCCCCTCCCATTAACTCCAACTAACCTCAACACATCAGCATTATAAACCATGTGAACTTCAGTGATGATTAGAGTAGAAAGGAAATTCTAGTGTCTTGAACTGACTCTAGCTTTGGTAGATTCCAGTGATTAAAACTAAATAGATCATAGTTTGGATGAATAGAACCACATCCTCAGGTCACTGTCTTTCAAAAGAACGACTGAGACAGAGTCAAACCTCTGTGTCATTGTTGATTGGTTTCCCTCTTCTCCTTCTGTTTCTACTGGTGCGCCATCTTAACAAGTCACTTACTCAACTACTGATGCTGCGTTCCATTTACCTCGGAGGTCAGAGCAGGGAATGTTGTTGGTCAATGACAACACATTATTGCACATACCAGCACAAGTAAGACTGAAGTGCTAAAAAAAAAAACAGTATATTACTACAGCCATTACCTGTGTTGACACACACAGCGGCCATTTTGGATTTTGATGTTGAGATTTTGTGAGGCACTTCAAATTTTCTGAGTTGGAAATTCAACTGCTGGTTGAAATTTCTGGCTAGAAAATCTGAAATTCTGCCTTCCCAGTTGAAATGGAACACATCATGAAATATATCAAGTAATGTGAGATAATTTCCAATTTTCAAAACAAATATGCTCATTCCTCTCAAACTGAATTTCACTATTTGAAATGCATCAGAGAAAATTGTCAGAACTGGTGAATTCATGAGGAAAACAAGCCTCTTTTTCCTCCACCTGTTTTTTTTAAATGCAGATTTTAACACTCTAAATGACTTGTTGAGATGGACTCACTGTACTCACTGTCCGTTTAACCACTGAACCTTTCTGACCTCCACTTTTCGCTACCCCTTAGCTCCTGCGACCCCTAAACACGCTGGACGACCTCTGTCGACTGATGCAGTCCTACATCAACGTACGCCCGAGCGCCCACGGCCACCCGTCAGGTGTCAGCGTGCTGTGTGTGTCCTCCGAGCTGTGCAACCGCCTGGGAGCCTGCCACATCACCATGTGTGGCACAGGCATGCAGAGGTCAGCCTGGCAACACACCATCATCATTCTTCTGCTTGTGTCGTATCACTGGTCTGTCAGCTGGAATAAAGAACCACTGAACCTCAAACTGAGCCTTAGCCTCAGTGTCTGAATTCATTACTACTCCAGAGTATCCAGCACATGAGCACAACTGTATCGGTGCGTGTTTGTTCATAAACTTTTTTTGTGCTCTTTGCAGATGTACACTGAGTGTGACACTGGAGCAGGCCATGATCTTAGCCAGGAACCACGGACTCCTGCCGCGCTGCATCATGCAGACCATGGACATTATGCGTAAACAGGTAAAACTCTGCAGCTGCTGATCTCAGCATAAAGGCCCAGCGGGGTTTCCTTATGGGGTCATACTGTATCTCTAAACTAAGAGTACTGTCTTTTCACATCAGTAGTCACTTTAGGTTGAGTCATATGTAGTGCAGTACAACAGCTCTGCCATTAATTCACCTCCACCAGGTTTATGATGTAAATCCTGTTGTAAATGTCTAAAATGAAATCACATGTTCTGCACTGAGGTCATGGTTAAAGATGGTGTCTTGTGTTGAGTGGGAGTAATACAATCATCTCTCAATGTGATCAGTCCAGTGCAGCTCCACCACTAATCTGCTAATGCTAACACATATACTGTAATTGAATTTAAACCTCAATAAAAGTAGAACAGTTGCATTAGGTGTGACAAATAAAGTGTTTAACTACATCAGGATAAATTATTCTATTAACAACCAGTGCTGGACAACATGGTTGAAATGAATGCCACAATATGAATTGGTGTTTTATCAGATATTGACATACAGGCCACAGTTTCATTGCTTTTAAAATGACTAAACTCTGGACACACAACCAGCTGAGTAGCTTTGTCGTTGTTTTTTAATTAATTCTGCTTGAGATAATTTATTCGGACATAATAAGAAGGTGTGATCATGTTCTCACAGTAAAATTTAGTAAACAATGTTTAATCATCCTGTCAGAGGAGCGTGATGAGTGTTCATGAATCTGTCATGACTCTTAGACAAAATCACATAAAGAGTAGTATGTGAATTTCATTGTTTTTTCAAAAAAGTCTGTTTAACTATTGAGGGCAGTTGTATTAACTACAGTACAACGTGACCAGAGCTTATAACATAACATACATTCTCTTCACCACCAGGGAGCACGAGTCGAGCTCTCCGCTAAAAATCTCAAGGTAATGGACCAGATGCCTCCATCAGCCCCAAGGTAAAGTATCAAACCACATGTGTCTTCAGCACACTGGACAATGTCTGGCCTTTAGATGAGGCGGATCCTCTCATTCAATTATTATTATTATTTTTTCCCAACAGGCTCTTCAAGCTGTGTTTGCCGCCCTCGGACGGAGAACTCTAAGAAAAGTGTCACTTCAGAGAGCTCATCAGAGCGAGGGTGGACGTGGAAGAGAAAGATATGATGAGAGATGACGCTTACAAAAGAGGGCAAGTCTCACCGGAGAGACACTGCTGATGGACAGACCCGTACCTCCCCACCCCCCAGCCCCCTCCGCTGCCTCAGTTACACAGGGATCATTCCAGCATAGATACCACTAGAGTCTTCAGGGCAAAGAGAAGTCAGATGCTGTGGAGCAGCTGCACAGAGACTGACGCAGCCTGAAGACTGGTCATGTACTGTTGTACTGGGAAACCACCCAGATAGAAGTATTACTGTTTTGGCTGTCTACACGTAGCTGATATGAATGACTTGATAATGTGTGATATGTTCACAGCATGAGTGAAAAGGGAGACGTCTGAGTCTGAGGCCTCACACAGACAACATCCACAGCTCTTATTATTAACTGGATTAACCAAACTACCTGTAGCTGACTGTCGCCCTGAATGCAGACGTTTTGAATTTTGCCTTGGACTGCAAGTCCAGAGAGCATTGTGTCTCTCTCTCTCTCTCTCTCTCTCCCCAGGTGAAGTGGGACACTTTGGACACCCTGGTATTCATGTGTGATCGCAGACTGGACAGATGCAGAAAGTCAAAGAATAGAGAGATGGAAGTAGGGATTGAAAAGATTTTTAAAAAAAGATGGATGATAGACGGGGTTGCTCTTCAATCAGCCCGTTGCATGTGGTTACTGTGCAATTACTGTAGGTTTAGTGTGAGTACTGTATTACTGCACTATATGAAGGATAGTTATTTATTGTGTCTGGAAGGAGTGTTTTTATCCCTCACTTATTCTATATCAGGTATTAAAGAATCTAAAAAGCATTCCAGCCTACATATTGAACAGTATTTAAAGGACCAATGGCATGCCTTTCTTTCTTTTTGTTTGTTTTTTAGACATAACTGCTTGTGTATTTCATTTTTATTTATGTCTGGAATTTGATTACGTCAGGAAATCTTCAGGGAGCGTGAGGGGAGGACGGACAAACTGAAGCTAGCTAATCAGAATCAGGACAAACGGAAGCTAAAAACAAACCATACGAGGCTGTCAACAAACAGTCGATTTGCCAGGTTGCGATATTGAATCGTTGTTAAATTATTAATATATTAATGAAAACATACTAGTTGAAGGAGCGCCTTCTGTTAACTAAGACATTGTGTTGACTTTTAAATTGGCTTTTATGTTGTCTGGGGTCTGTCGTATTTACTGTAGGTATTAAAAGAAGCACAATGATTGGTCCATACAAGTTGCAGTGTTAGCTGAACGTACTGTAAGCAGTTTGCAGGTGATGTAAACAAAGGGATCTTTCCAGGACTTAATCACAGTACCATTATTTTACTGAAGATTTTAATTTCTTGTACATACAAACTGTAACTATGTCAGAGGAAAAAAAGAGAGTAGGATATGTCTTATGGCAGCAGAGTAATGCTATAAATTAAAATGCATTATTTTTATGGAAATAATATAGTATATAAAACATTTTGTATTGATGACTGTGCATTTAAAGAGAAGTTTTTGTTTTTTCTCTCTCTTCGCTGAGCGTAACCTCACTGACGACTAGTTGTATTTGACTGGTTTGAAAACAAAAGGGTTTAAATGCATTTCAAGAATCATCCTTGACATGCTGCATTCATTACGCAGACGACTTAGTCCTTTTTATTTATTTAAAAGCAGCCTGGTTCTAAATGAGCATGTTGGAGTAGTCTCTGCTCATCTCCTGGCAGCAGCATGGCCACTGTACATCTATATCTTCTGGCTGACGTATCTGATGCAGTGGATATTTGCATTATCATCATGTCCCATATCAAATTTGCTCTTAGTGTACATTGTGTAAACTCCTGGTCTTAAAGTGTGTGTGTTACCAGTTGAAATTAGCTAATGACTGCAGCATGTTGGTGTAGCTGGACAAAGAAATATGTCACTGATTACACATCTATTTACATTATTCTAATGTTTCATTACTGTATATACTTTATTTGCAATTTTATTTTGCTTGAAAATAACTGTACAAAGGATCTTTTGTTTGAATCTTTCTAAAACGATCATTGTAAATGCAAACTTAACAAGCTAGTAAATAAAATCTTCACAGTACAACGGTGTTTGTCAGTGCAAGGACGTGATGTTCAACATAAAAATGCTGATGCACAAAGTTGAGGTGGTTTTCCATCCAGTGAGGACTTGGCCTCCTGTTTGTCTCCCAGCTTTATGATGTGTCAAAACACTGTTTTTATTACCTGTGGTTGTATGTTACAGCTGTTTCACACCGAGCACCACTGAGTGATTCTCAGTACAGGTGCTACTGTAAGAGAACAATAACACCCTGACTCATGTCGTTCCTGTCCATTTAGCTTGTCAAAAGTCTAATCATTCTTTTCCCAGCTAACCTGACACTTACTGAGTTGGATGATGTACTGCATATGCACTCAGTGTCCACTTCAGCTGTACGCTTGTTCAACTGCTCCTCATTGCGAATATCTAATAAGCAGCAACTCAATGCATTCATGTAGATATGGTCAAGACAATTACTTAAGTTCAAACCGAGCATAAGAATGGGGAAGAAAGGTGATTTAGTGATAACACACCATGTCACAAATCATCCAAAATAGATTTCTTGAACGTGATAACGTTCTCCGCAGTCACCAAATCTCATTCCAGTAGAGTTCTGGGATGTGGTGAAACAGGAGATACACAACACGGATGTGCAGCCAACTATGCTCTCATGTCAAGATGGACCCAAAACCACTCAGGATTGTGTCCAGTACCTTGTTCAATCTATGCCACCAAGAATTTAGGCTGTTCTAAAGCCAAGAGAGTCCAATTCGGTACTAGCAAAATTGACCTCTACATCATTTAGCCCTTATCTCTCACTTCCTCTCACAAATTGATCTACAGTAGGCTACACCCCCAGCTGAGATGTTCCATGTCTCACTGGTGTTGACATTATGTGAGTGTGTGTGTGATGAGGGAGGGGGGGGCGGCTTTAAAAACACAGCTTGACATAGTTTTAGGTGTCCATTACCCTGACTGAAGAAAACTGCACCTGAATATTGCATGAACATGCATCATCAGACTGAAAGCCTTCCTTGCAGCTCCTCTCTTGGGTTGGACTTGAGTGTAGAGGTTATCTCAGGATTTTTTTAAATTAATTTTTTAAAAACACGACACGTGCATTTTTTCCAAAAACACAGTTGATCCTCTCCTACCACTGGGCAGCTTGTAATTGTTGAGAAAGCTCCAGCTTCACAAACCGGATCAGATGTTACTGCACCAGAACGAGGCTGCTCGCATGTTCAGTGTAACTTTAAGTTGAGTGAAATGATGGATCTTTAAATGGCTGCGGATAGATAATTTCTAATCTGCTGATTGCTGTAACGTGATTAGACTGGAGAGAAATTCATGTGCGTTTCCATCCCTGCTGTGTCTGTCAAATGGCCGGAAGGGGCTAATGTAAAAGCATACACTGTGCAGTTTCGCGTGGATATTGCAATTGGTTTTCAAGGGGGACCGACACCGACTGCATTCTCCACCAGCACACACCCCTCAGCACCGGTGATGCATCCCCGCGGCAAGGGCACGGACAACTCCTCGTTAGAGTCGTCTCGACTTTAGAATGGTGCAGAAATCTCTCAACGGCGGGGTTTACCCAACTCAAGCCGGAGAGAAGAAGCACAAAGTCGGGTTTGTTGGATTGGACCCCGGGGCTCCCGAATCCAACAGGGATGGGGCGCTGCTCATTGCGGGTTCGGAAAGCACCAAGCGGAGCAGCATCCTCTGCAGACCGAGGTCCAGCATCTCCGCCGGGAGACCCAGACCGTCAAAGAAAAACGCCAGCTATCGGAAACTACAGAATTTCCTTTATAATGCGTTGGAGAGACCGCGGGGATGGGCGTTCATCTACCACGCTTATGTGTAAGTGATGTGCGTGCTTCAACCAAGTATACATTCTGTCATCACGGCCTCTTACTTTGGCACGCACATTATGCACACACACATAGGCACAACATGACCGGTGCTGTGACTGAGTCATGATCGTGGTGGTGGTGGAAGGGGGGTTGCTGTTTGGGAGTTTTGCTGGTTTGTATGCTTGTATGGTTCCACATTGGTGACCGTGTTCAGATGGCGCAGTAAAGGGTTAAGTGCTGTCACGCTGCCAGGCTGCTGTAGCCGGATCATAGGCGGGTGTCTCTTCACCTGCGGAACTCCTGCTCTCACTCTTCATCCCGGCTATTGCGACACGCTCAGGTCGCATTGACGCCTCTGTTGATGGATCAATATGATGTCACACATTCCTCCAGTCTGTTATATGTTTCACACACTAGTGTTTGTGTCGTTCGGAGTTATTTTGCCGTATGTTGCTGCAGATTCGGGTTTCAGCACCTCGCTGTGTGGACAGCTCCGCGCCGCGTCACTACTTTCGCTAATTAACGTTGCAGTGTTGTGGACTCCACTACATAGACACTGTACTAGTCTGTGTATGTGTGTGTGCGTGCAGGCTCAGGGAGTGTTCTGAATACTACAGTCGGTGACTAGACAGTCTGGGAGCGTTTGCAGACTCCAGTGATCATCATAATAGTAGTGATCCATCATCATAGTGATCCATCATAAATCAGCTGGTTGATCATCTGTGACCCTCTGCTGAGTGGAGTGGTCAGCAGTGAGGTCTGGAATTTCAAAAGTTGTGTGAGAATGTGAGAAATTGTGATTTGGAGCCTACATTTCCCACAATACTTATGGTGTCTTTGTGGTCAGGACCCTCCCTGCCCATTTTTTTCTGTTGAGTGTTGATATTCTTGGAGTTGATGAGCTCCTCCACAGCCACAAGATGCTGCTCAGCTGATTGACCGACCTTCTTCTGACACACATAATCTACCACCATTTGGTACATCATATTAAGATGAAAGCTGGTAATTACAGTAATTACAGGCGTTGGCTTCACAAGTACATAATCTCTTTTCTTTTCAGAATTAAAGGTGGGTAAAGTGCAGTTGGTAGTTTGCCCTCAAGCTGAGCCTGAACCCTTCTGGATAAGTGATACTGTATGCTTCATAGTGAGGAGCTGAAATTGCCTGAGCATTAAGGAATTCACTGTGTACAGCCTATTGACTCCCCTGAGACAGTTGGATGCCCAGAAGTATGCCTGCGTTTTAACATGAAACCACACGCACAGGCCCCTGTGGGTGCTTTTGAAATATTTACTGAATACTACAGCAGCCAGCTAAAACTCTCTCTCTGCCATTTGTGTTGCATTTTGGAGGCTCATTGACAGGCGCCACTCTCAGGAGGTGCTGCTTTTATCTTCATGGATGAATCTAGTGCAGAAAGAAGGGATGCTGTGTTGTTTTTGGAGGATAATACAGCATTCAGAGCCAAACTACTCCAGGCAACCTAGTTAGAAGAGGGACAGTAGCATATGTTCTGCCTGAAACTAGAATCCTCCAGAAAGCAAGTCATAAATTAGTGTAGTACAAAGAAATGTGATGATGATTAAAATCACCCTGACACACACTTACAAATCCATATAAAGTGCAATAACCTCGTGCATGAGCTGCATCTGCACAGAGTAGCCACGACTCTGCCTCGATTCCATTTGTCTGTTCTATACATTATTCATAGTCACCACACTTCATTTAATCTCCCAACTCTTTTTACTTCCAGCCAGCTGATTTATAAAACTATCATGTGCTGACTTCAGTCAAATCACCCCCTCCTTCCTCATTCTTCTCCTTATCTCTGCTCCAAAAGACAGCGTTTGGCAAACAGAGCAACGCCTTTACCTTGAACTGAGGAAGGGGAGCTTCGCCAAAGAAAAACGTGCTCACGCACTTTTCTTTTTTTTTTTCTTGATGGGTTTCCTGTGGAAATGTAAGGCGGGTGTTTTATTCCATAGCCCTCGGTTGTAATGCATGTGTGAATGATCGATATGTGCAACATGACTACCTGGATACAGAGTGCTCTCTGTCTTGCTGCCTCCATGTCTCTCTCACCTACTCTTTTTTCTCTCTCTTTGTCTGAGCTGTCTGAGCCCAAGGCCACCCTTCTCTCGTAGATCTGTTTCTGGTCCAACATCAGTTAAAGGAGAGAGACACAGTGATCCTCATTTTTCACTGTGTTCGTCTCCAGTCAAGGATATTCCGGTGCATCTAGATCTTTGGCATCTTGTACAATGCAGCTCCCTGCAATGCTGTGTTTGAACATTTTCAGCTCTCACGGAGGCTTCAGAGGAACAGCCTCTGCCATTATTGACACAACTTTTGGTAGGAGGAACAATTCAGCAATTTACTTTTGTCAGGTTCTCATCTCTAGCTACAGTTTAGCGTCCTTTTATGATGCATCTGAGCAGTGGTGTTTTCCTGCACTGATATAGAGGTGGCAGCTCTGATGTCTTCAATGGTTTGGCTTCAGCAGGAGGGAAGCAGCTGCTACTAAGTTGACAACATGTGTTACAGTGGAATATCAGTCTGTGAGAAAGGACAACATCCTCTGTCAAACTTTCTTTAAGGTGATGCATGGGGGCAGAGTGAGGACTTGGTGCAGTTATTCATTCTTCTTCTGCTGAGCTGGCCTGCTGAAAACAAACTGGGGGAGAGAGTGAGTGAGAGGGAGTGAGAGAAATAAGGCGAGGACGGTGGCAGACAGGTGTGGGCTGCCAAGCTGCTGAGCTGTGATTGAGCGGTCTGTTTGAGTGGAAGCTGTGAGGAGGTGGAAGTCTGCACGCTGTGAGGCCTGTAGGTGGGCCATGGCTAGGAATGGACTGAGTCCCACTGATGTTACTGATATTATATAATATTTATTAATGTCAGCACTTGGGATGTTGAAACAAGAGCTCAACCTCTTGTCAGTTCAACTCACTGCAGCCTTGTTCATTCTTTTAATGACCCGTTAGCTTGTGGTTGCTAATGTTGCTAATGTTGGATAAATAATACTCCAGTTTGCTCATTTTTCTTAATCAGATTATGATTGTTTTGGTTGTTTGTATGATTGTTTCTGTGGCGACTGCAGCCTCTTATTATGCTTTCAATATGACATAATGACCTGGAGTAAAGCTCCACAATTGGATTCCCTGTGACACTGGTGATTCAGTGTGGAAATTCACTTTGAGATCATGTCATTTATAGCATGGCACAGTGGTTCAGCGGTTAGCACTGATACACATTGGGTGGGTTCCCTTCAGGTTCTTAAACTTTCTCCCACAATCCAAAGATGTGATTGGTGACTCTAACATGACCTGCTAGAGAGTCACCTCTCCTCTCCTCTTCTAAAGAATCCTTTTAATGGGAAGAAGCATAAACAGATTCTTTGTGTGTTGAAGTTATGGCTCAGGTTGTTTTTGAATTTTACCATGTAAATAAAATTGTCTTGACATGACTCCCCTGTCACACTAAGTATCACACCAAATAAAATTCTTATCCTTTACATTTTGCATTGAAACACATGACATGACTTAAATCTCTCTTTTTTAATGGATTTGGCTCTAACTGGCTTCCAGCAGGGTTGTATATTGCATTATTTGCTGATATAGCTCTCACTTGGCAGACCCCCCTAAAGCTACAGGGAACATTATTTTAGAGCGCAGGCTTGATAGATTTTCATTTCTTGGTTCATTTAATTAATCGCAGAGGGAGTATACAAGATTTCTATTTCCATAACAAGGAGAAAAACTCTTTAGTGTAGATCCTGTTACGTCTGGATACACACAAAGGCTCCCGTCTCATAAGGAACACAAAGACAGCAGGTAGCTACAGTAGCAGTGTCACTCATATATGCATTTATGCGAGATGGGTGCCCCAGGAAGTCATCGCCGACCTCAAACACCCTGTCAAAGAGGACCAGCGAGGGGACGCTGCAGTACTGGCACACGATCGTCACCATCAGTGTTTGCTTGGTGAAAATCCTTTCTTCCTTATTTGCTCTCCTCCAGTTCATTGCAGTCTAAATTTAGCGTGATGAGTATGTCTGGGTAGGCAATGTTGTGCTGAGAGGGGCAAATCAATGCTTCTTTCTCTGCAGCTCAAGAGGAAATGCAGGTCTCTCTGCTTCCAACAACAGGCCCTGTACTTGATTGATCAACGGCCTCGTTCATACTGATGTCGTCTGGACCTCTCTGGCAACAAGTGGATGTATGAGTGTGTTTGTGTGCGTGTGTGTTCGCTGCATCTTGCTTGATTGGGGACAGAGGTGGCGACCCAGATGTGAATAAATAGATGTGTATAAATAGAAATCTATGGCCATATATATATATGTGTGTGTGTGTGTGTGTGTGTGTGGGTGGGTGAGAGCTGTGTTGCAGGAAGTGTCAGAAAATAACTTTATCAATAGTTGAAACATCCATTTATAGAGCTGATGTGGAATTGAAAACATCTGATCCCTGTGCTGTTGGGAAATGTATCTGTAAGTATCTGTAACATAATTATGGATCAGTATCCTACAAGATATGTAACATTATGTGTAACTGTGTGTGTGTGTGAGAGAGAGAGATAGCTTGATGGAAAGGTGTAAAGGAACTCTGCTGATGGTAAAGTGGAAGATAAGTGAGTAGCAATAGCCACTAATTGTTTGACTGCTTCAGGATGCAGGTTCTGTTCCCCTCCTTCATCAGCAAGTGTCCTCATTAGTAGGTGCTGATGAGCCTGGCAAGGTCGAGTCAGGAAGTTACATAAACTGACGTCCAGTTAGACCTGCAGCCAGCTCACGTCTCTGCCCGCACCGTCTCATTTCAGGGTTTATCTCTATGCAAGAATTTAAATAGATCTGTTGTCATTTTAGAACAAGGAGCCATTTTTGGAACCCCACGGAGTTGATCTCTGGATTATTGCTTCTTTAAAATGACAGTAACCTTCAGTGACACTGCAAAATAATTGAGTGACTGAATTTGTGGGTTAAAAATGTTTGTTTCTTATGTTGTCTTTGTCATTCCCCCCATCTTGGATAGACTGAAAAAGCCAAAAAAATATATACTAAAAAAATGTTTGTTTCTTATGTTGTCTTTGATTGTGTGACAGTGGTGGTCCTGTCACTATGCCTCCAGTTGATCATGTGCACTGGACTGGTTAGCGCGCATGACTCCGACCCAGGAGTCTAGGGGCCTCTTATCCATATCATTGATAGTTTTTTCCTTTCAGGCCCATATCAATGAAGATGTCACAGTTTCACCAAGTGCTCAGACAATTATGTAAGCCTATGTCACTCCATCAAGACAGTTTTGATTTTCCCCAAACTTAGACAAACTCCTCAGCATAAAGCCATACAGCCTATCCATGACAGCAGTCATTGGAGCCAATAGAAATGTTGAATTGACAATGTAACTATGCCAACTGCTGTTAAAGACGAAGAAGAACTCATACGTTACTCTCAAAGATGGTGGATGAGAATCGGATGTATAGACACATACAGTACACAGAAGAGCGGCAGAAATCTGGTCAAATTGACCTCACATCTCTCCAAACATGTCACATCAGTGTTTTGTCGGAGTCAGTGGGTCAGATGGAAAGCACTGATTCTCTGATTCATGGAGTAAAAATTGGTGAGTCTGTTGCTCAACCAGAGTAATGACACTCTAAAAACAAGCAAAATTTGGAAAAGGGGGGGGGGGGGGCGATTGGCTTCACTGAACTTAGTATAAAGACTGGAAGTACAGTAGGTTGAGACTGCCCTGTGCAAAGGAAATCAGGAATCCAGGAACTATTCTTATTGTGATTAACGAATTGTTGTGAACAATTTGTAGATTGTGTTTCCAGGTTGTGTTGAAGAGAAGTCAGGTCACTTTTCCACTGTTTTGCTAACCCTCCTCCCAGCCATTTGCATTCTTTTGTTCACAACAACACCGGCCAGACATTACGATGTGTATATCTATGTAATCTTACCTGTCATAAACAAGCGATTGCAGGGTGCGTTTGTGTTGTGGTGCCACAGAGACGAGAGCTGGGACACTGGGTCAGAGGGGCTGATCTTACAATGGTTTTCAGCCAAGAGATGCTATAGGTGGAATGCAGAGAGCCTCCATTCTACCTGTAACAAGTTACACATCATTTATTTAACCATCACAATTACTTCAAAGCTGTTTAATTAAAGCAGAAGTAAGTGATATATTTGTGTTAATATAAGTCTTAAATAGTTATATCTTCCGACAGCAATCACTTACATAGAGTGTTTGGACCAAAACACGGGTCTGTCAGTCACTCTGCTCTGCTCTGAGCCGAGGAGAAAACATTTATCGTATCCTACAGTTTTTATCCAATGAGGAGAGAGAACGGCATGCAGGGCTGTGTGTGCAGCCAAGGAACGCCGTGAATGTGGCGACGTAGGGACGAGGACTGTTATGGTGCGTTCAAGGAAACTCGTATTTTTCCGACCCTGAAGTGGTACCAGTTCGATCTGGTACGAGTTCACCGGTCGGAAGTTACGAGTGGCTGTTATAGTGACTTTCACCGGTAAAACAGGTCGGAAAAACACGAGTGGGTTACCTGGAACGCTACAAAGTCGTAAGTTGTGACTTGAAGCTGTAATTTACGATTTCAAAAGCCTGCCTGGAACGCAGCATTAGCGAAAACGACCGGACCACTTACTTCTTCTTTAAGGTAACAAATGTAGCGTAGTTAAGCTAAAAATCCTGCATAGTTCAAGAGGTGAAATCAAGTCAATGTGGTGGGTCAAGTGACAAGATGTGAAGTCTCTGACACTGACTGACTGACCTTAATTTGCTTCATGGCCACACAACAGTGAACAAGATGTGGACTAACTAGGAACCTACATAGATACAAGTGTGTTTATGGTATGTGAGGCATGGAAATGTGTTACTAACAGTGACAATATGTGCACAGCTTTACATTTCTGGTGCAGCATGAGGTGATGGAGGTGATTATTAGGGCAACAAATGGGCATTAAAAGAAGAAGGGTTTTGCCATTACCACCTGTCAGAAAAAGGCTGAAAAAAATTGTGACCTAGAACACAAGGAATAAACCTTGCTAATACAGTGTTGTTAATGTGATTCACAAAAATCTATACAGTGATTCAAGTGTATAGCCCTTCAGCAGTTTAAATCTAAACTATTAAGCTGCAGACTTAAGACAGAATGAAATAAAAGCTTTCTGTGTGCATGAAGAGTTCATTTTTACCAAGCAGGCTTTGACTGCTGCAGTCATTAAAGATGTATGAGATGCCAAAAACACACATATAGTGTAGATGTGAGCGAGAATGACCTCAATCTAACCTAACAGAGTGAAATGTACAGAAGTGCTGCAGCCACAGCAGGGTTCTCCAAGAGTCTCACTTTGCTTCCCTTTGGCTTATTTTCTGCCTCTGATAGACCCATAAAGAATATCATAAAGAATCAGCAGGTCCATGGACTCTTTTCTGACCATTGCTACACACCATCGATCTCTGCCGTTTCATTCGGGTTGGCTGGCAGCCAGTGGCCACGAGTGCCAAGAGTTTGACATGACCAAACTGAAAGTGCTGCAGCAGAGAAGAGGAAAATCAGGAAGCTGGAGTAATTTATAGTGGAAAACGGTATCATAATAATAATTATTATTATGTCTGAAAAACACTTAGGCAGTGTAGATAGGACTGATAAAGGCTTGATTGACTATAATGAAGAGTAAAAGCTTAGATGGCAGAATGCATCATTTGAAAATTCACTCTGCAATTACTCAAAGAGTGAGGACTTTGCAGTAAAAGCTTTCTCTAAGGAAAGGGTCATAGGTGGAAAAATGTATCTTGTCACAATAATGCGTTTGTATTTTCAAAAAAAAAAATTGCTTTTTGTCTCTGGACTGTTTAGCTGATCGTTGTCAGAACAAAAACATTGCCATTTGTGAACACATCAAACCAGATCAATGTTCGCAGTGTCCCTGATGCAATGGGGCCTGTTTTCACGACAATAGACTGTGAACCATGTGCTAAATAGACTTAACGTCTGAATTTATGCATTGCACAAAGCAATAGTTAGGCCAATAGTACAATGAATTCTCGGTACACACATGCCACAGAACTTTCCAATAAATTATCCACCTCATTCATAATATTCAAAATATCCAAAATAATTTGCACCCGATTTTATGTGTCCTTAACTGTGTAATATTTCAAATCCAGTATTTCCCTTATTTTGTATCTGTATCTTGCATCATTCTCTGTATTAGTGTAGCATGTGCGAATGTTACACCTGATCCTGTGTGCAGTAGCCTAGATACTTAACGTCATTTCACTTTATCTCTACTTAGATTAATGCTGGTTGCACTTGTATCTTTTAAAATCCCGCATTGTCCCAGTATTGGGTTTCACCCGGCCTTCTCCATTAGCTCTGCTTTGGATTCCCTCCAGCAGATCTTTTCCAAAGAACGTCCCTTAGGTCGGGCCCCACTGCGCCTCTTCCTCCACAAATCATATGCTATATCCTCCATCCAATAAAGCTCTCTCCTGATGTTCTCCTCCGGGGGTGTGGCTGCAGAATTGATTTTGAACGTTGAAAGAGAAAAATAATTAAAACCAAAAAAAAGTTAATACAGTACAATAAACCAGCACTTATGACTTCTGAGGAAGGAAGATAATGTGGCTTGTGAGGAGGAGTTTTGACCTTTTCTTGTGAAGAGCTACTGACAGTAAATGCATGTAAGGGTGGGTGTATATTGGCTTCATATGTACAATCACAGGTTATTGGATTTCCTATACAATTTGTGTTTCATTCAATGTCCTAACGTTCTTCTCCTCCTCCCTTAAGTTCTTTTATGAACTTTTCTTGTTATTTAGTCACTAATCCGCTCATTTCCTCATTCTAACGGAGCTTCTGGTGCTGCTGTTGATGCAGTTTGGCTTGTTTCCACTTATGAGGGCACCACCCAGTGTCTGCAGCTGTATCTCTCACTCAGTCCCCAGCTGTACCCACTTACACTCAACAAATAGCCCTAATCATAACTGTTGACAGGACTCTGTGGTTTACCCAGATGAATAAGATTAATACTGAATGGACCAAATTACCATTTCAGATGAGACAGTCTGTAATTTCACTTTTAACTTGTGCTGATTGACCTTGATCTGTCTTTGGTGGTGTTTGCTGGACTGACAGGTGTCTTGATCTATGAAGCTCACAAAGTTTATCACATGCTTACTGTAAACAACATGTAGGTTTTGCGGTGTAAGTGATAAGCAAATAAACCTCCTCAGAACCCATTCAGCAGTAGTTAAAGGAGCTATTTGTACTTTTTTCTTTTGCTGCACAACAGTTATTCATATGCACTGTTACTCACCAGTCAAGTACAGTAGAAGTGGTGTGAGTTCAACATTAAACTTCATTCCTTTACTCAGCAACAGCTGTCTCCAGAGGTGAAAAACATATACAAAGCAAAACAGGCCGTCTGTGGCTCAGGAGGTACAGCAGGTCGTTCACCTAACCAGAGGGTTGGTGGTTTGAATCCTGGCTACTCCAGTCCGCATGTCGAAGTGTCCTCGGGCTAAACACTAATGTGTGAATGATTTACTTCCGAAAGCTTGTCTGTGAACAGTGCTGTATGCATGTGAGTTTGAAAGGGTGAATGCGACAAACAGTATAAAGTGCTTTGAGTGGTCTGAGTGACTAGAAAAGTGCTATTTAAGTGCAAGACTATTTACTGTAGTAAGTTTTGTTTCTATCACATCTATAGTTTCTTTTCCTAAAGTTAGCATGGTACTGTAGCTATCCCTGGCCCGTTTTCATCACTTTCTGGCAGCAAGTCACTCTAGCCTCCAGTCACATGAACCCAGTGATGATTGGATTTCTCGTTAGGCAAATGACCAACACCTGCTCCCACTAAGAAAACACATCCACTGGCAGAGAAAAACAGCCTATTTTAAAACACTTTTGTTTTTGCTCCCATTTTTCATGAGCTGAACTCTAAGATATAAAACGTTTTCTATGTACACAAAATACCTATTTCTCCCAAATATTGTTCACAAATCTGTGTAAATCTGTGTTAGTGAGCACCTCTCCTTTGCCATAATCCATCCACCTCACAGGTGTGACATATCAAGATGCTGATACAGTATATTAGACAGCATGATTACTGCACAGGTGCGCCCTAATGTGCCACAATAAAAGGCCCATCTAAAATGTGCAATTTTATCACACAGCGCAATGCCACAGATGTTACAAGTTTGCAATTGGCATGCTGACTGCAGGAACGTTGTAACCGACTTGAGTGGCCAAATGCTCACATTAGATCGCGTCTGGGACTTTGGAGAGGTGTTCTCTTCACTATACAGGGCAAATGGCAGACAGCGTGTATGGTGTAGTGTGGGTGAGTGGTTTGCTAATGTCAGTGTTGTGGATCGAGTGGCCTATGGTGGCGGTGGAGTTATGGGTAGGCGACTAGGCGTATGTTATGGACAACAAAGACAGGTTCATGTTATTGATGGTATTTTGAATGAGATACCATGATGAGATCCTGGGGTCCACTGTTGTGCCATTTACCCACCCCAGTAAAGCTGCACATTTTAGAGTGGCCTTTTATTAACACCTCTGCAATATTCATGCCGTCTAATTAGCATCTTGATATGACACACCTCGGAGGTGGTGGATGGATTATCTTGGCAAAGGAGACGTGCTCACTAACACAGATTTACAGATTGTGAACAATATTTAAGAGAAATAGGTCTTTTTTTTAAACATAGAAAACATTTTAGATCTTTGAGTTCAGCTCATGAAGAATGGGAGCAAAAACAAAAGTGTTGCGTTTATATTTTTGTTCAGTGTATTTATCTGCTAAAACTACAAATGATTTTGGTCTTGTCTATTGGACCACTGAGGCATCTTTAGGAAATACTATACATCAGGCAGTCACCACCAAACTTTTGTGTTTGCAGGTGCAAAAGCCAAGAATAGGTGTTGTTACGCACTTACACAGTGACAACTACATTATGGGCAAACACCCTGAATCTCAGGGAGAATCATCGTGGCCACACTTGAGCAATCATTGTACTGTATGCTAATACTGTATTGTGTGAATTTAACACCTGAGAATTCATTTTTACAGTAGATACTTATGTGATCTAAGTGGCTTTAGTTTAACTGTCTCCTTTCTGTAGCTTTGCTGTACTCTAGTTCAACACTGCTCTACAGTCTGGTACTTCCTGTCTGAAAACAGGATTTATCAGTTGGTAATGATTAAAAAGAAATGATTAAAAAGAAAAGAAAGAATTACTTCTTTTGTCCCCTCTCTTCCAGATTCCTCCTGGTCTTCTCCTGTCTCATACTCTCAGTCTTTGCCACCATCAAAGAGTTCAAGAATAGCTCAGAGAGTGCCTTGTACATCCTGGTGAGTATCATTTCATTTGCTGTTACACTCTCTCCTGCTTATATACATTCACGCCACAGGGTTAATTGCACTGTTTGGCTTCACTCCACAGGAAATTGTGACCATCGTGGTATTTGGAGTTGAGTACATTGTGAGGATATGGGCTGCCGGCTGCTGCTGTCGATACCGAGGATGGAGAGGGAGGCTGAAATTTGCCAGAAAGCCTTTCTGTGTCATAGGTGAGAAAACAGGGCCGTCTGTGGTTTCTGTCACCTTTTACACAGAGCAACACAACACCGACACATTGACATGTTTTTCCATCTCCTCTTGTTTCACATGCTGGGGATATGTCAGCTAGTGTTGGTTATTTCATATGATTTTCAGCCTTTAAAAAAAAAAAAATTGTTCTCAAGGTTATGCAAAAGACAAGGTGTAACCATAGAAACCTCACTGACAGTGCAACAATCTTAATGCGAAGTGCTTGGGGCATCCTTTATATTACAAGACAATGATCCTCATTGTTCAGTGAACTGCTGCTAATTCGGTCTGATTTGATCACGGATTCTACAACTGTGTTGCTTTTCTCTCCAGACATCATGGTCCTGATCGCATCAGTGTCTGTGCTGGCAGCTGGGTCTCAGGGCAACGTTTTTGCCACCTCAGCAATCAGGAGTTTGAGGTTCCTGCAGATCCTCCGCATGCTGCGTATGGACCGACGAGGCGGCACCTGGAAGCTGCTTGGATCTGTAGTTTATGCCCACAGCAAGGTGATGCTGAGATCATTAGCCTTTCTTCTGAACCGTTGTTTTGAAGTAAATACTTAGAGAAACCAATGCAATCTGATGCAATTCCGAATGATGACTCTAGGTGGCCAGGGTTTGGGGTGTGCGCCTTTCTGGTGACTGCTTTGTTATGACATCACAAAGTTACTGAAGCTCTGATGGCTGGTTTTAAGGCTCTGAGCATAGGCTGTGTGCATGACATGTCTCAGTGGACTGAAGCTTTGATACTTACGGTAAATATAGAACCTAGACCTGTTTTGTAATCAAAAGAGACTATGGACATCTACCTTTTATACAACATGAGACCTTTAATGAATTATTCTATGATATCTGCATCTCAACCACAGAAAGGTTGAGGTCAGAAAAGTAAAGTTACAGGCAGATAGTGTTGGTTAAATGAACAGAGCTGACCCTTCCTTTACTTGTGTGAAAACAATGTTTTCAGTTCTGAGGAGTTTATTTCTCCCAACAACCTCCCAAACACCTCAAGGCATCCTGAATGCTGGCTGAGACAAAATCTCTGGGCATATATTGTATTTTGAGTAGATCCAAGTGTAGTTTATGTGGATTATTTGCATGCCAAAAAGGGGATTTTGACAAACTACCTGTGTGATTATGTAAATACAGTATATGAAAAAATGCTTCCTCATGTGTCACCTGTGTGGTATATACGTGTGTGCCTGCATACATATATCATGCCAGTAGGTGGCAGTGTCACTACATGTAACCCATACATTCTGAATGTGCGCAGTTGTCCTCCTGACTCCGTGAAGTAAACACCGTTCCTCTGAAGTAGCTTGCCTGCTAGCTTTCTTTCAATTACACTACACAACATATTGGCGACGAGGATGGCTCTGCTTGGGATTTCGCCACCTCCGGCATTTTTGCAGAGCCCAGGTGAGCCTACGGTGCCTTTTGAAGCATGGATTCGCATGTTTGATAACTACGTGCTAGCTCTGGCCGACAATGTGGAGGATAAGAGGAAGCGTGCTTTGCTAATACACACGGTCGGCGCAGAGGCTCAGCGGATCTTCTACACGCTGCCAGGGATCGGTGATTCCTACGACGATGCACTAAAGGCTTTAAAGACATTTTTTGTACCCAAATTGAATGTCGTCGCGGAGAGGAATAAGTTTCGCCAGAGAGCTCAACGAGCTGGTGAGTCCACAGCTCAGTATGCAGCAGCCCTGCGGGAGCTAATTGTGACTTGTGAGTTTGGAACACTATCTGAGGACATGATAAGGGACCAAATTGTGGAGAAAACGTCCAATGCTCGGATCAGAGAGCGCTTGCTGCTTGAGGATAAACTTACACTTGACAAGACTTTGACAATTGCTGCTCAGATTGAAAATGCAGTTGCTGAAGCTAAGACGATAGCTTCGTCAAGAGGAGCAGCTGAGGCTGTTGTCGGCATGGTTCGTGGGACTACTTTTCGTGGCGGGAAGCATAAGCAGCTCAAACCCTTCAACTCGCCCAGACCAACCCCAAAGACTGCTGGCTTGAATGGCTCAACAGCTGCTGGTAAGACGTGCTACAGATGTGGCTCTACAACACACGTTGCAAATTACCCCAAGTGTCCAGCCAAATCAGTCACATGCAGACATTGTAATAAGCCTGGACATTTTGCCAGAGTGTGCAGGAGCAGGACTGCTTCATGCAATGTGGGAGAAGTTTCCAGTGATTCCGTCACAGTGCTATTAGTTGATGAAGATGATGCAAGTACACTGAGCAGTAAATTAATGTGCAATGTCTCCATGAAAGCTTCAGGTGGCCCTACAGTTACTGCTGATCTGATGGTGGATACTGGGTCTGGTGTCTCTATTCTCCCAGAGCACATGTACAAGAGTTACTTCAGCCACACCCCGCTCCTGAAGCCCAGAAAAACACTGACCACGTACACAAAGAAACCTATACCTGTGCTAGGTTGTCTGGAACTGACGGTGACATACAGGACAAAATGCACGTCCCAGTACATTCATATTGTCCCAGCAGGTACGCCCATATTAGGCATGGATCTCTTCAATGCCCTGCACCTTGAGATCAAAGAGGGTCATGTCACTACTAACACATCCCCTGCTGTCCCTGTACAGTACACAGCTGCTGAAACTGATGCTTCAAAGACTGGAACAGTTACTGGATTTGTTCACAAAGTCACTGTACGACCTGGAATACAGCCTGTGCAGCAAAAGTTACGTCGTCTGCCTTTTGCCATTCGTGATGCAGTGTCTCAGGAGCTGCAGAGACTAGAAAACGACGGTGTCATTGAACGCATCGACTCCTCACCATGGGTTTCACCCATAGTGGTGGTGCACCGCAAGTCGGGTCGGCTCAGGATATGTCCAGATCTGCGTGAGCCCAACAAGGCTGTGGTTGTGGACAGCCATCCACTGCCACACATTGAGGAGGTGTTTCATGAGCTACGAGGAGCACAAATATTCTCATCTATTGACCTGCAAAACGCATATCATCAGGTACCTTTGCACCCCGAGAGCCGAGACCTTACTGGTTTTATCACTCATGATGGACTGTTTAGGTTCACTAAGGTCCCCTTCGGTCTTGCATCGGCGCCAAGTGCATTCCAGAGGATGATGTCGCAGATTCTGGCAGGTTTGGATGGTGTACAGTGTTACTTAGATGATATTATTGTGTATGCTGAGACTCCTACACTGCATGAGACACGACTCAAAGCTGTACTGCATAGACTGAACAACAGTGGACTGAAACTAAATGTAGAGAAGTGCCTGTTCAGGAAAAATGAACTTTCGTTTTTGGGCCACGTTGTTTCTGCTTCAGGCATCCGTCCCAACCCAGACCATGTTGCTGCTATAACAGAGGCTCCTCCCCCTCGTGATGCCACGGCCCTACAGTCCTTCCTGGGCCTCACGGGGTGGTATTCAAAGTTCATTCCCTGCTACGCCTCTGTTGTGGAACCTCTTCGTGCTCTGCTGAGGAAAAGTGCAGAATTTAAATGGACTGATGCTGCTCAGGAGGCTTTTTCTCACCTCAAAGAACTGATTGCTACAAGCCCAGCACTTACGCTGTTCGATCCTGCTCTCCCTACACTCGTCACTACAGACGCCTGTGACTACGGCATTGGTGCAGTGCTCACCCAGCTTCACGGTGACACTGAAAAGACTGTTGCATTCGCATCCAGATCCCTTACTGACTGTGAGAGGAAATACTCTATCATAGAGAAAGAGGCGTTAGCTTGTGTGTGGTCAGCTGAGCGTTGGCGCACTTACCTCTGGGGAAGACACTTCACCCTGCGTACTGACCATAGCCCACTTACTGCCCTGCTGTCCACCAAAGGTTTCGGAAGAGCAGGGATGAGGATTTCGAGATGGTCGGCTCGTCTCATGTGCTTCAACTACACTGTGGAATACAAGCCAGGTCGTGACAACGTCATAGCAGATTGTTTGTCTCGCTTGCCCCTGCCGTCTTCTGACCCACAAGAGCAGGATGAGGACATCATAGCCATGGTGTCTGTGGACCTTGCAGCTGTTACTACAGAGCAGCTACATACTGCCTACAAAGAGTGCCCAGTGCTGCAGCAGGTTATGGCTTTTCAAAGAAATGGTTGGCCCCGTACAGCTAAAGGCCTTGATCCTGCCCTTCTTCCCTTCTACCGTGTACAGACTGAGCTGGCTGAACTTGATGAAGTTTTGATAAGAGGTACTCACCGAGTTGTGATTCCGCAGACTCTTCAGCCACAACTCATACAGCTTGCCCACGACACTCACCAAGGCATGGTGAGGACAAAACAAAGACTAAGGGAGCTCTATTGGTGGCCCGGTATGGACTCTGATGTGGAAGCTGCCATTAAGTCATGCACCACCTGCTCCCAACATGACAAAACTGCCATAACCAAAGCTGCCCCACTGCAACCAGTGCCCTTTCCCAATGCAGCCTGGGAAAAACTTGCCATGGATATTGTGGGCCCATTCCACTCTGCTCCACCTGACTGCCGTTTTGCCATCACCTTAGTTGACTATTACAGTAAATGGCCTGAAGTGGCATTTACATCAGATGTTACGTCCACTACTGTCATTGCATTCTTGTCTACTGTTTTCAGTCGTGAAGGCAACCCCCTCGAACTTGTAACTGATAACGGCCCTTCATTTGTGTCTGCTGAGTTTGAGGCTTACTTAGCAGCTCAGGACATTACACACTGCCGCAGCTCCATCTACTATCCGCAAAGCAATGGAGAAGTGGAGAGATGGAACAGAGTATTAAAGGACTGTCTACAAACAGCTGACATTGAAGGTCAGCCATGGAAGCCCTTTGTCACAGACTTTCTCCTCACTTATCGAGCAACTCCCCATGCACTGACTCAAGTCTCCCCTGCTGAACTTCTGCATGGACGCCCATTCCGCACCAAGCTGAACATCAAAGGCATTGCTTCGCCTCGTGCATCCGTTCAGCCTGAAGCTGTGAGAGACACTGTGGCTCTGAAACAAGCCAAAGTAAAGCGCTATGTGGATGAACGTCGTGGCGCACAGTCTCCAAAGTTTCAGTGTGGTTCCTATGTTAGGATCAGGAAACCAGGAATCATAAAGAAAGGACACACCAAGTTCACACAGCCCCTCTGTGTTGTTGCTCAGAAAGGCCCGGCAACCTACGAACTTTCTGATGGTAAAGTATGGAACGCCATACACTTGTCCCCTGCAAGTCCCCCCTCCCCTGAGGTGCACACAACAAGTACCTGTGTACGGCCTGAGGATGTGTATGTGCCTCCTCAGACGCCCCCACCTGCTCAACCGCCTCCTAGGCTCCAGCGGAGTCGCAGGCAGATTCAGCCGCCTGCTTGGCTGGAAGGTTTTGCTACCTGACCCCTGTTTTTTTTAAAAAGGGGCAGAATGTGATGTGATTTATGGACTGTTACCTGTGTCCAATTTGAAGTATGGACTGTTACATGTTCACAAATTATGATGTTATGGACAATTCAAATTTACATATTTTTCCACGTGAAGCTCTTTACAATCAGCACGAGATTACAGGAAATTTGAAAATTTATGAAAGTACAAATGTGTCACTGTTGGTGATGTATAAGTGTTATGCTGAAAAGTAGTTTACAGATTCTAAGTAATACTGAGATCTTCAGAAGCTAATTTCAGGTTGTTTCGTTTATTTCGTAATTACTTACTATGCAGGATTGGTTACTATTGAAGTGTTGACGCAGCTAAATGTTAACTATCTGTTGTATTTGCGTGAGAGGAAATTATTCTTAAAAAAGAGGGATATGTGGTATATACGTGTGTGCCTGCATACATATATCATGCCAGTAGGTGGCAGTGTCACTACATGTAACCCATACATTCTGAATGTGCGCAGTTGTCCTCCTGACTCCGTGAAGTAAACACCGTTCCTCTGAAGTAGCTTGCCTGCTAGCTTTCTTTCAATTACACTACACAACAACCTGCCCTTGACCTGTTACCTGCAACAGGATTTCTCTTTCCCGAGGATCACCCAAATGTTGCTAGAAACATTTTACACTATGTGACAAAACAGTCTTAAGCCCAATGCACAAGTTAAAAATCCAAGGTCTTATCTTCAACTCTACTTAAGTTATCCTGATATGTTGTTTACTAAGCTCTTCCACAGTGACACACTGTTTTCAGCCGTGCCTCCTCCAACTAACTGTCGCAGTGAGGAAACATATTTCCATCCGATTTATTCAAATGAGCTTTGAAATATAACCTTACACTGATAAGCAATGGAAAATTTTTCCAGCTGTGTGTATATCTGTGTGTTTGTGTGTAATGTGGTGCGAGGCAGAAAGGTGATGCCTCTGTGTGTGTGTGTGTGTGTGTGTGTGTGTGTGTGTGTGTGTGTGTGTGTGTGCGTGTGAGAGACGTGTGGAGCTGAGGGAAATAAAGACGTTTATGAAATACTTGGTTTGCCACAAAGGGAGCGTGACTCAAAAAGTCACATTCAATATTATCACAGAATTACAATTTTAACCAATTCACAGGGGTTACATCATCACACCACCAGGCACTGCAGATGACACTTTATTAGTTTCCAGTCCCTGATGCTTATTGTGTTGGTTTTCTCTGTAGGAGCTTATCACAGCGTGGTACATAGGCTTTCTGTGCCTGATCCTGGCTTCTTTCCTGGTCTACTCTGTGGAAAAGGAACTAAATGATGAGTTTGAGACCTATGCTGATGCTCTTTGGTGGGGATTGGTAAGACTGGTGTTTACAGTGACCACTTCACAGTTCTGAAAAGTATTTAAAAAAAATGTTGCTTTCTGAGATGTTATTAACAGTTGATAATGACAATAACAATAATAAAAGTTCATCTTTTCACCAGATCACACTCACAACCATTGGTTATGGTGATAAGGTTCCCAAGACCTGGTATGGACGTTTGCTGGCTGCCACGTTCAGCATGATCGGGGTGGCCTTCTTTGCACTCCCTGCTGTAAGTATCAGGATTCATTGAGTAGATTAAAAGTGCTGATTTTTTAAGACACTCATTTGTGTTTGGTTCTGAGTGTCTGAGTGTAGCACCCTACCCAATAATTTCATTGCCATTGTTTTATTCTTTAGAAAGGCACACGCTTTTTTTTTTTCCATTAAACTCAAATTATGTCTTTGAGTCTGCACTTACAGTATCTGTGTCTTTCTGTTCACAATGGATAAAAAAACACATACTAACTGTCCCTTTCATCTCTATAAAACATTTTACCATTTTACCTCTCTCATCTTATTGTCTTGCTTTTGTCAATCTTCAAGTTTTTTGTCCCATTTGTTTCCCGACACAGTTCAATAGTTCAAAAGACATAACAGAGCCTTTGTAGGGAAAGAGACAGACATTCCCACCAGGAGTTTATGGAGTTCAAAATATAAATATTGGACCAACAAATGGCAAAGTTGGCTACATTTTAATAATTTAAGTGGTGTGGGGAGTCTGCTGGCTGGAGGAGGTTTTTTTTTTTTTGATCAATTGCCACGGGTTGGACAGGATGGGTTGATTGATTTTGTATCTTCCTAAGGGCAGATTCACAAAAAAAAGAAAAGGAAAGAAAAAACCCAATTTTGGCAACATTTTGGGGCATTAAAAGACAAGTGTTGAGTTACTGTAAGGTGTAAGTAGAAGAATTTCTTTGAGTTGTCAGAGCAGGAAAACCACAAGTGGATAACATTATATAGCATTAACAATTACAATTACATTACAATTATTTCAGTCAATTATTGTTAATGCATTGTTATTAACAACACCTGTACTTCCGTTTATACAGTACATATAAGAATGGGATATGCAGAGCTTTATAAAAATATATTGTTTGCGGTCTTTTATAGAGAAAATAAAAGAAAGCACTCTACAGTAAATGCCCCTTTTTTGCCATGTGTATATGGTGCTGAGAGTGTAACGCTGAGATAAAAGCTTTCTCCGACTCCACAGAAATTCTGCTCTTTATCCTTTTGCATTCAGAAATGAAGCTATAACTCCTGTCGGCGATGTGTTTGTCAGGTGCCGTTAAAGGTTTGGCGTCTCAGCTCATATCTGAAGATGTCAGACTCAGCAGGAAGCTTTGATTGAGCAGCTAAGAACTGTTTAGTCTATCACGCATAAAAAAAATAAATTAAAAAGAAAAACTGTGGATTGCCGTCTCAGCACCCAGCTAACTGGAAACAGTTACTCTTTTTTGCCACATTGACACCGCATGGATTTGGAGAGAATCAGCATTTTGCAGACATATGGAAACCTGTGATATTGCCACTTTCTCAGACTGAGTCACTGGACTGTAACACGGTGCAGCAGGAGGAGATATCTTCCTGTTGTTGCACTTCCACCTTCTGGCCAGTAGAGGTCAATAAAGGTTATTGATAACTCCATGCTGCTTACACACTCTGACTCTGTGCAGGGCATCCTGGGATCTGGCTTTGCCCTCAAAGTTCAGGAGCAACACAGGCAAAAACATTTTGAGAAGAGACGCAACCCTGCAGCAGGCCTCATCCAGGTACATGTGTAGGAGAAACTGTATGATGCAGATTTATATAACAGATAATGTCTGATGTGATCTCCTGACAAAAAGCTAATTTTGTCTCTCTCCATTCAGGCTGCTTGGAGGTTTTATGCTACCAACCTTTCCCGTACAGATCTGCTGTGCACTTGGGATTTTTATGAGCAGACTGTAGCTATCCCCATGTACAGGTAAGTGATACAGCTGGAAGAATAATGCTGCACATTATTCAGCATTTCCAATAAATACTGTTTAACTGTTTTCCTGTATCACATTCTGCCGTGTTTCTTAAAACTAGGAATCCAAAGGGACGACTGACCCTCCAGAAAATCTTATTTCAAATGTGTCTGTTGAATCAATGCTGCTGTCTGTCAAGAAGAATTACACTCTTATGTGGCTTATTCACTTTCTGCTTTAATAAGTGTAATTTACAGTGGATGAAGCTGGACTCTTGGCAGTGACACTAAAACTTTTTTGAAATGCTGTACAAAAGACAAACACTGCCAGTGGCTACTTTGTAAAATGAAGTGCTTATTTTGCTGTCCAGCTGTATGAATCAGCAAATAAGTCGTCGTGTTTCACTTCTACACTGCTGATTTCTGACATTATGTGTCTAGAAGCAGAGGATTGCTGCTTGTTTCTTCCAATTTGGAAACGACTTTGTGTTTGGTGTTATTCCAGTCGTAATTTGAGGTGAAAAGGTGATGACCAGCAGAACAGATAACTGCCAAATGAAATGAAATGAGCTTTGAAGTGCCCAGCGGCTAGTTTTAACCTTCCAACACTGAATTGGTGAAAAAGTCTTGGCAGAATAAAAAAAATGCTTTCTGTCTTTACTCAGGCTCATTCCACCCCTGAATCAGCTGGACCTGCTGAGGAATCTGAAGGGCAAATCATTCAGGTATCAACATGATGATAATGATCATGGGATGCTGATAATGTGTATAAAGATGATGATACAGTAACAGTTTAAGTAAAGATTTTCCCATCCATGTTGCAATAATCAATATTCTATTACAGAACTAAATGGGTTCAGTTGTGATAACAAAGTCACTGCTGAACAAGCAGCTTGCAAAACCCATTGAAACAGAACCTGTAACCATTACGCTGATGCACACAGTGAACAACGAAGCCTAGAATCCAATTCAATTTATGGTTTACATGCAAAAACCTTTAAAACAGACTGAATATTGGGACTTTAATTCCCTATGGTGCCGGAAACCTGACTCCATAGTGTAAATGTTACTGTAGGCAATAGGCCAAAAAAACTGATTTGGATGATTGATTAATTCAGCCTTATTGTGGCCATTATCTGTGTTCTTCAACTGCATAATGTGAAGAGCGGTTGCAAACATGATTCTTCAGTTCAGCGTCCACTGTCGTTTTGTTTTTTTAAGACATGCTCGGCTCTGATAGCACTGTGTTTAAATGCAGCAAATGACTTATAGCATCAAAGCTATGATAAGTGAACACTACTGTATCTGTTCAGCACCAAACAGCAGATAAACAGTGTTAGCTCTTGATTCACATAGTGGAAGCATTAAGCTGCCAAAAAGGCAGGTAGTTGTCATTGGTGTAATGGAAACAATCATGAGTGAAAAAATGTTCAAACAAGGAGTGCTTCATGGACTCCTTTCTCAAATTAGTGGTGCTCTTTGGAGAGGGATATACAGTAGGGGAGGTAAAAACAGAGAAACAGAGAAAATCTTGATGTTCGACCAATGACAAGCTTCCACTTGGTTACTGTGACCAGTGGGTGTGGTCACCAGCCAATGCCCAGGCCATGCCCTTTTGGAGAAGTTGGCTGGTGACCACACCCAGCAAGACAAAAGAACCAGGTGCTTCTGAAATGTCCGTTTGACTCCCTGATGATTTATACTGAAACGCGTCAGAGTCAATTTTTGATATGTCACTGCGACGATGCCATGTTAACAAAGGCATTTTATTCATTCAAGAGAGTGCCTTGGAGTTTTCTCTGTTTTTACAATCCAGAGTGAATATTGGACTTACATTCATCAGATGGACACACAATCTCAGTTTCAAATGAATGCTTATCTTGCTCAGTATCTGCTGAATGTGCAAGCAGGCAACTCTTTGCAGTCAGATTCACCATCTCAACTTAAAAGGTGTTGGTGTTATGTACATAGTTTGTTTCCACTGCCTCCAAGTGGCCAGAAATTGGTTACTGCAGGTTAGTGGCCTCGGTGTTTTCTCCCTTGATAGAAAAGTGATCTTTTATACTAATCCATCTTAAAACACGAAACAGTGGCAATGATAAAAGACATGACTGGTATGCACTGTTTGTAATTGTGTGTCCTGTATCCTCGCAGGAAGGAGTCTCAGACAGAAACCTCTCCCAGGTCTGTAATGTGATTGGTTTCTATCTCTCTTCACCTCCCTTTGGCTTCTCTTCAATTCTGCTCTTAGCCGCTGCTAAGGCACTCTTCTTGGGGGAGTGCGTGTGTATAGATTATATCTGTGTGTGAGTGCGTGTTTGCTTGTTTGGGGTGGGTTTACCTTAAGTCCTGATGCAAGTCAGACATGGACGTGGCTGCGTGTTAAGTGCCTCCTTCAAGAACGGTCATGCTGCATTTGCTCACATGGTGCTCAAAGATCAGCTCACTTTGGCCTCACCCCTCAACTGACGGCTTTATTAAAAATTCACCAATAAGCTGTTCTTTGATGCTCAAGCTTTCAGCATCACCTCAGGAAAAATAATGATATGAACACCTTTAAGAGCCTTGCTTGACTCTTACCACACTGTTTTTTGACGAAGGAAACAAGTGTAATTATTGACAATGTAGTAACACTTTGTCATGACTTTGTGTTTTGTAAGCCATTTGTACATTTTGTGTCAAGTATTGTATGAATCAACCGTAAATTAGCAATACAAATGATCAGAAAGATACAAAAGGCATTTAAATTATTATTTAAAGATATTTAGCCACTCAGTGGTATGATATGATTGGCACGTGGGTTGCAAATGAATTATAAAATATAGTCAGAATAAAGTGTTACTTGCATCACAGTATGGCACACACTGCTGTTTTTGTGACTGTATCCACTGCTATTTTATCTTTTTGTGTCTCCTCTACTGCCCACCACTCCAGTAATGAAAATGCACACAAAGACAGACTTTGCGGGTGCTGTCCGAGAACTATTAGGTATAGTTGCTGCACAGATACTAACAACTGCACTGCAAGTCTGTGTGTCACCATCCATTCCTATCTCTGTCCCTCTTCTTTAAACAGAAGTACAGTACACAAAAGGTAGAGGAATCACAGAACAAGGTGGATCTTAAATAATACCTCACTCAGTGAACAATAACATGTCACTGCTTTACAGTAGCACCGTTCTGTCAGTGATGTGTACATGAAAGGTTTTATGCTCAGTGTGAACACGGATGCTAATTTTCCCACACCTTGAACCTTTTATCCATAGAAAAATGCAGATGTACATCTTTGTTGACCGGCCTGTCAGAGTTGATGTATGGTTTCTGTTTATTGATGTCTTTATGCAGTTGATTTGCTTGCTGCCTTTTTTTGCTTAATCGGCCCTTGTAAACTTCTGTTCAGCAGGCAAGGTGCATATTGCCGAGTACGTAGCCATGTTTTTCCTTTTACCTATTCCTGTGTATGAGGCGGAGCAAACAGTATGATGGTGAATTATTTTGCATGATTTTTGTTCACTTACTGCCTAAAGTGAGACCACAGCTCTTCCTTTTGAGATGTGCAGTATCATTTTGCTTCCCATGCATGCTTGCTCGTAGCTTTCCTGCTGCTTGCCTGACCCACTGAATGCTCCACAATGTTCGTATGTGGACATGGCACCTGCTGCTGTAGGACATTACCCATTTTGCATTTCTGCTGAGGTAAGATTTATCACATCAGTGGTGAATTCTACAAATTCCCAAGATTACACTTAAAACAGCACAATAGGATAAAGACATTTAGTCACAGATTGGATTATCTTAACATTTTTAATGAAGCTGTAAAACTAAAACAGCAAAGAAAAAAAAAAGATATTTGTTAAATTTCTCTTCTTATTACTTGCTCCTTGTAGTCGAAAAGCCAGCTTGAAGGACAAAGTGTTTCCCAGCCCATCTAAAGCTCCCATTGCCAAGGGGAAGGCACAGTCTCCTGGAGGAGAGGAAGGGGCTGAGGCAAGTCCCAGCAAGGTCACCAAGAGCTGGAGCTTCAATGAGAAGAACCGAGGGCCAAAGCATGCCTTCAGAGCCCGCGGCAGCACTTCGCGGCAAAACTCTGAGGGTGAGGGAACTTCACACCATGCACAGTCACATCTGACCGGATTATCATTGAGCGGACTTGCAGGACAGCACACCTACTACTACTTCTATTTACCAAGTATCCAACATAGTAAAATAAACTATCCATTTGATCTCTGTGGTCAAGGTGTAAAGTTTAAATACGGAAACAATAATATCTGCAGAGAGAGGCTACCATTTAGATTTAAGAAGCTTGTATAACTGTGACTGTGCCAGCAAGTATCCAGCCAGGGAGGGGTTGGAAGCAGGGGTAAACATCTACAGTAACCCAGCTCTGTCTAATTGTAAGGTCTGCTTAGGGGTTAAGTTAAGATAACCAGATACTAATCATCCAAAGCTGAACTAACCAGAATTGCGGTGTGTTAAGATAAGATGGCCAGGTGAAAGTTATGTAAAGATAAGTCAACCACATGTTAGATACAGTATGTGAAGCTTAGTTGAGCAGATGTTAGTTATGTTTAGATAAGACAACCAGGCCCCTAGTTTGGTTAAGATAAGCCAATTAGACTAGACATGTATTAGTTACATTAAGCTAAGATGACCAAATCGTGGCAAACTGAATGTTTCTTATGCTTCTTTAAGTTAAATTTGATTGGTGTTTTCTGTAAGTTTCTTTTAATTTTGGTCAGACATAAACTCCTGTTTTATCATAGTAACAGTAACAAGCCTTAATAATAAACATTACAGAAACTTTTAATGAGACTATTGAGATGAGAAGCTGAATGACCAGTGTTAATTTCTGGCAGTCAGTCTTTCCACAGTGATATACTGTACCTGGGCCGAGTTGATGTGGAAGAATTTACTTCAGTAGAGCTCTGTGCCATTAACACTCAACTCCAAAGCCAACATTTCAACTTAATGATGGGGAGACAGGCGACTTTTTGCTTTGGACTGGTGTCCAGCTGTCATTTATTGTTGGACAACCAACCAAGTGCATCCATATTGTCATCCAGGCTACTGTATCACTATCAACAAATATATTTCTCTCTTTCACCATTTCTTTGCCTTTTTGTTAAGCAGTTTAAACCAGTTCTCATTAGTTGTTTTTCCTCTTCCGCTTCATGGCATGTTAAAGTGCTGATTGAAATGCAGGATGAAGACTTTGGACTGAAGCGTTCTCCAGGTTAGACAAGTCATCATGACATGTCTTCAATATAGACTGTAATTTACTGTAATACAGACTGTAGATTGTAATGTTTAGAAATACAGTTTACCATATTTGTCACTTATAAAGCTTTGTAGTACAGTAGCCTATATGCAGCTGGTAGTGTAAATGTAAGAGAAGAGAGACCAGCCTTTTCAAACATGAACTACAAACCATTCACTGGACTCCACGAGTTACCATGTTTGGAATTGATTTGTCTGCCATTGTCATCCTGCTAGAATCCATAACAAATCTTTTTTCCATGTCTCTCCTCTCTCTCTTTTTGCAGCAATTGAAGGTTTAATAAGTAAGACATTGGGATATTTTGTTGGATGTTGGGGAAATAATAAAAAGACAAGTCAGCTTCACCAGTCTGAGAAACCTGCATGCTGAAATCTGCTGAGATTTTTTCACTTGACATGAACCCTTTTTTTGGATTTTTTTCTGATATGAGTTCCCCACCCTCCTCTTTGTCCCTCCTCCCTGTGATGACTAGAGGTTCTGCAGCATGAGTATAGCTGAGAACAAGCATGTAATGACTAGTATCCATTAGGATTGTAAGAACTCCATTCAAATTATTATATATTTAATCACAGTAGCTGTACTGATAGAAGCTTATCCTGGGTTCAAGTCAAGTGGTGTCAAGATGATCCAAAATTGACCCAGAGACAAAATGCCCCAAATTCCCCCGCTTTACGTTGCATGAAGAGACCTCACTTTCCCTACCAGATTCTCATCTTATCTGATCAGCAGTGATTAGACCTCAACACCTTTGCCTGTATGCACTGTGCTTCAAAATCCATAGATTGGCCTTTTGGCTAAACTAAACATGCTAGTTACGATGCTAATCTTCACTGTAATTGGTGGTGGGAAGAGAGTACTTGTCATTAAAGGTTTCAATAAAGCTTTATCCCATCAGCACTATCCTTCAATTCTGCACCAAGTCTTTTTTTTTTCCGTTGTTCCACAAAGCTCGCTCACTACGCTCACAAAATGGCTAACTGGCTTGAAACAAACTTGGTAATTGAATTTTTGCACCTTCAAAGCTCAAAGCAAGGGCTCTGCTTTGCATCTGTTGTTGACGCTGGCCGCATGGAGGCCGGTGAAATATTCTTTAAGAGTGTCTTTGTCTTTGCTCTGTAGAGGCGAGCCTCCCAGGAGAGGAAATCGGTGATGACAAGAGCTGCCACTGTGAGTTTCTCACTCAAGAGTTACCCCCAGGATTGAAGGTTGCAATAAGAGCAATCTGGTAAGAGTTTATGCTTTAATTGTGCTACATTTCACTCATATGGGCAAATTATGATTGTTTAATGACTTTTTTCTTTACTGTGTGGTTATTAATCGTTCAGGCCACACTAGCCTCAATAGTCCTTGTAGAATAGGATAATCACCATTTTTTTTTATAATTTGGCTTTGCCTTTAGTAGTTTTACCATCTTTCCAATCTATAGTAATGACATTGTATTCAAATTTGAATTACTTAGATCTGGGAAATCACTTAAATGTCAAATGTTTTTTAATTGTCTGGTGTTTAATTTGTGTCAATCCATAAAAAGATATGGTTCAGTGAACCAAAAAGTTGGTGTCAGCCAATCAGAAGAAAGGAGGTATACGGGTTGCTTTCACAGTATTCCTTACTGTAAAACTTACATTTATAACCCGTGAACACATGACCTACTGTGATAATATATGGGACCTTTAAAAGACTTCTGATGACAAGATGTGAGTAGTCAGATTTTTGATCATCATCCAGTTTAGATGACTTAGAGTTTAGATAGATTGTTTTAATTCTGCCTTTGAAAACAGTTGCTATATAATATACTATTGACTCAGGATCCACTTACTGTTTTTTCCTGAGCCTTTACCTCTAGGCTATGTTGTGGGGTTCATCAGTAGTTTCACAAGATGCATTGAAAAAAAATCTTGCAATATGTTGTGTGTGAAAGTAACATGTCCTCCCTCAGTGTCATGAAGTTTATGGTGTCAAAGAGGAGATTCAAAGAGAGCTTGCGGCCTTACGACGTCATGGATGTGATCGAGCAGTATTCTGCAGGTCACCTGGACATGCTGTCTCGCATTAAGAACCTGCAGACCAGGCAAGTGCATGTGCACTACACAGTGTGTTTGAGTTCTTTTAGTGTATCCAGTCCACATTAGTTTTTCATGGTAGTTTCAGAGGCTGTTGTTTCACTGTGAGTGTTAATGTCAGGATGGATGTAAGTTACTTCTTAAGTGAAAATATGTTAAAGTAATTACAACAATAGATATGATATTTGTGGTCTAACTGGATACACACATGTTGTAAAACGTTGATCTGCCTGTTTTATTTGTCCAGCTACGTTCATTTTATTCAGATCCCAGTTTTATGTCAGTAAACTTTACCAAAAATGTGACTCACTTGTTCTGCACTGAATGTGTCTCAAACTCATTTTAAAAATGACATTGATGTTATAATTCACATTGTTTTCTGTATCAGTTTTCCCTCCCACAATTAGTTCCTCCCATCTTAATCCCCCAAAGGTCTAACATATAGGATAAATATATTCCAACAGTGAAATACATACACTTTTCATCCACAAAGTCAGACTCACTGTATGTCATGGGTGTGTGGAATATATTGAGACTTCTTCTCCATAGCTGATGTGATTCCCACGTTGCTTCATTTTGCATTGCACTCATATCGTCTCTGTGTGCCTTGCCAGGATAGATATGATTGTGGGGCCCCCTCCCCCCTCAACACCTCGCCATAAGAAGTCCACTGAAGGTCCTAGGTTAGGTTAATAGACTGCACCTCTAGAATGACCATGTTATCAGCATTATGCTCCTTATAACATAAGACCAAATATTGAAGCAGTTACACGCTACCTTTATTATTTTTGATTGATGGGACCCCTTTTGAGTTCAAGCCATGACCTGGCTCATTGAGCTTGAGAAAATCTGCAACTTTTGTAACAATTCAAAGAAAATGGTTTGTATGGCAACATTTTCAGGATGTTGTGTCCTTCTTTAGCTCTTAGTTTGTCACTCTATATCAGCTGCTATCAAGAAAAGGCAAAAAAAAACAAAAAAAAAACACTAAAAGGTGGGACTTCCCGTCGGTTTCTCACTGAATGTTAATGAGCCATGTCATATGGCCTGACTCAACAGGGGTTTGACAGTGCTAGATGCTTGCTCTCATATTGGAGAGACACAGGGAGAGCTCCCCCGTTAAGATGCAATGGAAATGAAGCATGAAGCACAACAAAAGCATGCCAACTGATGCATTTTGATGTGTAGGCAAAACGACCCCTGTAGCCACACTTTGCTTCATTCAAGACTGCCTAATGTTATATTGCATGCCTCCACACTGTCCACCTGAGATCAATACTTTCTCAGTGTTAGGCCCATCATTCATTCATTCACTCTTTCAGTCAAAGCACAATTTTTTGTAGCTTAGCAAGAATCATTAACATTAATGCTTTTTCTCCTTGTTTTCTATATAAAAGGAATTCACATTATAGCATCATGAACGTCTTTAGTGAAATGACATCTGTCTTTTGAAGCAGAGCAGTGTTTTTTTTTTTTTTTTAATCTCTGATATTATCTTTCCCAAATGCCAGGGTGGACCAGATAGTTGGTAAAGGTCCTAAAGCTGATGGAGAGGCTGCAGAGGACCAGAGCATGATGGGACGTCTAGTCAAAGTGGAGAAACAGGTAGGAATGCTTTACCAATCCTGAGATCAAATCATTTGTTTTATGTGTGACCTCTGTTTTCCTGATGATTTTAATTCAAAGGAACACCATTGTACATTGTGTGATTCTCGTTTGCCCTCCAGGTTGTCTGTATGGACCGGAAACTTGATTTTCTGGTCAATGTCTACGTGCAGCGCATGGGCATTCCTCGCTCTGAGACAGAGGCCTTTTTCAACTCCAAAGAGCCGTATCCAGCCCCGCCTTACCACAGCCCGGAGGAGAGCAAGGAGGAGAAAGAGGGAAAGGAGGAGGTGAAGGAAGAAAAGGTGGTGAAGACGTGCTCCGCCGCAGATGTCCCATGCTCTGATGTGTCTATGGAGAAGAGAGACCCTTTACTGGGTCTGTCCGTGGCGAGATCGGTGGGTACGCCCTCCGGCAGCAACAGCCGCCCCTCTACCTCTTGGCAGCACCAATTGCAGCACCCCCTGAGCCAGCCTGCCTGGAACAGCAGCGTGGCCAACACCCCTTCACCCATCGGTGGCAGTGGCGAGCACTCACCGACTCTGTTCCGCCTCCCTCCTCCCCCCGCTCCGGTTCACGACCGCTCCTCCTCCGGCCTGGGTGGCAACAGCAGAGAGAGCGGCTCCCAGAGCAGGAGGCGCCACAGAAGGCAGAGGTGTCAGCAGGATGCTACGGCTGTGGAGAGCGATACCTCCCTCTCCATCCCATCAGTCGACCACGAGGAGCTGGAGCGCTCTTTCAGCGGCTTCAGCATCTCCCAGGCCAAGGAGGACTTCTTTGGGCCTTCTTTCTTCACAGGCTCAGGAGGAGCAGGAGGAGCAGGAGGAGCAGCTGGAACAGCACCTGAACCTGGAGCTGGACATTCACTCTGTGCCAGAGTCAGACCCTTCATAGCAGAGGGCGAATCAGACACAGACTCTGACCTCTACGCTCCCTCACCCCTGTCCTTCACTGGAGAGGTCTCCTATGGAGAGAGGGGGTGGCCAGGACTGAAGTAGGCCAGGAAGGACCTGCTCTGCCTGGTGGAGAGGGATTCACTTTGAAAGAGGTCAGTGCTTCAGTTGCCAACAGGAAACCTATCATGAGACTGTGTAGCCAACTGACTGACTGTTGCTGATGATTCAATTACAGACTAACTTTAGGTTAAGTGAATGGGTATGGTTAGCTATTTATTACAGAGGATGGTGAAAATACGTTCTTATAAAAACAACGGGATTGTCCTGTCACCTTTATGTTTGTAATGTTACACTTTACAAGCAATGCTTAGTTACAGTTGTGTTGTATTCATCAAGTTTCTTGATTCAATCAAAAAATATCTCTTTAAGGACACTTAACTTAGTTGAGAACATTTTTTTTTCATTGTGTTAGTGATGACAGATACATGTGTGAGAGTGTGATGTATGACACTTGGAACTCGACAGTAATTTGTATCAAGAGAATGTCACTTTGCTTTCTTATGAGTAGTGGGTGCATTTGGGGACTTCTTCTGTTCAACACTGACCACTCTAACTTTGAAAACATAGTGGCAGTTAGTTAAGCTGCAAAGATTGTTGAAGTCCTACCATGTGGTTAGAATAGTGTCTTGATAACTTCTATACCTTTGAATGACTTGAGGTGTTATGATGCCAAAATCTTAGCTATGATAATCAATTAGATTCTTGCAGTAAAAAAAACAACAAAAAAACAATGCTTGCTTTTCAGCATCATTAATTCAGCCCAGTGTTTGCTGAATACTACAGAAGTCCCCTCAGAGTACTGCAAATACTTCCCCATCAATAAACCAGTGAACCTCCTGCATGGCATGTTAAATGGTTGATTTAAGGACCGTGTTAAGCAGGCTACAAAACCAGACAAACAGTGGCTAAAGTCAGGACAAGAACATCAGCGAGTGTTTTTCTTCTGTACAGACAAACAGCTGTGAATAAAACATGAAAATGTGCATGCATGACTGGTTTCAAGCTACAATGTGTTAATTTTTAAGGAGCTTTTGCTTGAATTCCAATCATGTAAATGCAGCCTGAGCTTGCTGATTACAATGGCTCTTCTTTTCTGGGGCAAGTACTGAATGTCCTTAAAGTATGTACACATCCAATACAAAGGTAGATGTTTATTAATACATACTATATGTATGGCAACAATATGAACATTTGCTCATTTATTTTGTGTTATTATCACACTGTGTCCAGTGCTGAGGCTGGACTGACTGATCTTAATCATGGGACACTTGCTACTCAGACGCGTTGGTATTGCACCTGGAATGTCAGTCATTTCTCTGCAGCTCTGTCAATTCTGCACTAAATGAGGAGATGCAATAAGAAGCAAGCAAGGCAATCAAGAACCATCCTTTAAAACATCAACATAGCCTAATTTTTCACGCCAAAATCCATTATTTTATAGGTAAACAAATGAGTAACTTCATAACATTTATAAAGCGCAAGTACTGGGAGTTTATGGCCTGAGGGCATATGTTCCAGGTCACAAATTTATCCACTGTTAATGCTAAAAGCATGGGATTCATAAGGTCATCTGAAGCATGAACAGTTCTTGTTAAAACTAACCCCTGTCACAGGAAATCATTATTATCATTAACACTGAAATATGGACATGATAACAGAGGGAATATAATTTACTGTAGGAGAAATTGTCCACACAAAATCCATATTTTTCAAAAAAGAAGAAAGAATCCTGCTGGCATACCCCTCCCCTCCCTCACCTCCACAGCCCATAGGACCTGTATGGTCAAGCAGTAGCTCTTAGTTCAGCACCATCATGTAACTGCACCTTCTTCTTCTTCTCCTTCTTCTTCAATAATAAAACTTTGTACATCACTAAAAAGCTTCTCTTTGGTCTTTTTTCAGTTTTGTGCTTTGTGCAATTTTCAGAGAGATACAGTATGTCCCAGAGATAGTGTATGGACCGAGGTGTAATAGTGGCCATGGTTCACTAGATGGCGATGCAGAACTGCATTAGTGGGTGCTTGACTGCTTGTTTGATGGATGGATGGATGGATGGATGGATGGATGGATGGATGGATGGATGGATGGATGGATGGATAGATGGATAGATAGATAAATAGATAGATAGATAGATGGATAGATGGATAGATAGATAGATAGATAGATAGATAGATAGATAGATAGATAGATAGATAGATAGATAGATAGATAGATAGATAGATAGATGGATGGATAGTTTCAAACCACATCTCACCTTCAGAGCTCACCACACACAGACAAATGTGCTATAAGTTCAGAAAACATCTTTATCAATGTTACAACTCATGTGCTGCAAAAAATGTGCCTATTTGCATGTGTTCTCTTATAGCATGTGGTGTTATCAGGGTCTCCATACACACCTCAAGCCCGGACCCCAGGTTTGGAAACTCCTGGCTACAGCTTTTGTTGATGCCTGTAGTCAAAAGGTAATACCATGAATTTAGTTAAATATATATTTTTTAACCATATTTTATGATGCATTTCAACATAAACTGAGCTAATTCCAGAGGACTACTCACTTTTTCTTGCCAAGTATTAAAACGTCTAGAAGAACACCTCTCTTTAGCTCTGCAATAGGCTATATGCCGCTGGCTGAAAATCCAGGAAGTGGTGCTAGAAGAACACCTTTATGTCCTGTCTTACACGACCGGCAAACTGATTAATCAAGGTGTGTCTGACAAAAAATAAAAAATAAAAAATCTGAAAATGAAATTATACCAACCAGGAAGTACTTCCTGACCATCATAAAAAGTATGACCATCAAAAAAAGGAAAAACCTGCAGAGAAACTGTTTAACAATCCCTATATTTACAATTAAGAAACATGCAACAGACTTGATGACTTATTAAAAAGTTCGAAAAAGTGTAAGTGTTTACCTCTTATATGAGGATATGTCACACCTAAGGGAAATTACTTTCACTAACTACAGAGGTGAGAGGAAACATATACATATTTAGCTACACTATCACTGTTGAGGAAGGACAGAGAACAGCAAGAAGAATCTATTGCAAACTGGCAATCCATGACATAAAAAAATAATAAAATACAACTTATATAAACCTTTTATGAAGCCTGACTTGACAAAGCTTCCATTCAGTCAAAAGTCTGTTGGTGATGTTGGTCAATCAAATAGGAGGTGAGTTCAGTACTCTTTGCAGCAATGGGAACATTCATCCACAACAAAATAGGAAGATCATACTGTATCTCCAATGTTGTCTCCTTCAAGGTGCCTAACAGCCCCAGTCAGCGGAGGAGCACAAGCATACAACCTGCCCACAGTCGATCTCTTTGTACCACAATCAAGTTCTGTAGAGCAGGAACAGGAGGAGCAAAAACATCTGCAGGTTTCCTCTGACATTATGAGACGGTCACGTCAGGAGAGAAGCAGCAGAATGGGAATAAATAACAATTACAGATGGACATTTTACATTTTGCCGCTTCTTCTATGAAGTTTATGGGTGGTTGGCAGCTGCCTTTAGTCACCTACTGCACTGGAGTGTGGCTCAGTAGGAGGACAAAATGGGCTGCGATTAATCGCGATTAAAAAAATTAATGCATTATTTTTTTAAATTGAGTTAAAGCGATTAACGCTTTAACTCTGACAGCCCTAATTATTTTATAGGTAAACAAATGAGTAACTTCATAACATTTATAAAGCGCAAGTACTGGGAGTTTATGGCCTGAGGGCATATGTTCCAGGTCACAAATTTATCCACTGTTAATGCTAAAAGCATGGGATTCATAAGGTCATCTGAAGCATGAACAGTTCTTGTTAAACCTAACCCCTGCACAGCAAATCATTATTATCATTAACACTGAAATATGGACATGATAACAGAGGGAATATAATTTACTGTAGGAGAAATTGTCCACACAAAATCCATATTTTTCAAAAAAGAAGAAAGAATCCTGCTGGCATACCCCTCCCCTCCCTCACCTCCACAGCCCATAGGACCTGTATGGTCAAGCAGTAGCTCTTAGTTCAGCACCATCATGTAACTGCACCTTCTTCTTCTTCTTCTCCTTCTTCAATAATAAAACTTTGTACATCACTAAAAAGCTTCTCTCTGGTCTTTTTTCAGTTTTGTGCTTTGTGCAATTTTCTGGTTACGTAAGACAGATACAGTATGTCCCAGAGATAGTGTATGGACCGAGGTGTAATAGTGTCCATGGTTCACTAGATGGCGATGCAGAACTGCATTAGTGGGTGCTTGACTGCTTGTTTGATGGATGGATGGATGGATAGACAAACAGACAGATAGACCACATCTCACCTTGAGAGCTCACCACACTGCCGTTTAAGGAAACATCATGTAAACAGACAAATGTGCTACAAGTTCAGAAAACATCTTTATCAATGTTACAACTCATGTGCTACAAAAATGTGCCTATTTGTTCTCTCTAGTTATAGCATGTGGTGTTATCAGGGCCACCATACACACCTCAAGCCTGGACCCCAGGTTTGGAAACTCCTGGCTACAGCTTTTGTTGATGCCTGTAGTCAAAAGGTAATACCATGAATTTAGTTAAAGATTTTTACCATATTTTATGATGTATTTCAACATAAACTGAGCTAATTCCAGAGGACTACTCACTTTTTCTTGCAAAGTATTAAATCGTCTAGAAGAACACCTCTCTTTAGCTGTGCAATTTATGAGTATGACCATCCAAAAAAACGAAAAGCCTGCAGAGAAACTGTTTAACAATCCCTATATTTACAATTAAGAAACATGCAACAGACTTTGAAAACAAGTGTAAGTGTTTACCTTTTATATGAGGATATGTCACACCTAAGGGAAACTACTTCACTAACTACAGAGGTGAAAGGAAACATTTAGCCTACCGTATTTAGCTACACTATCACTGTGGGAAGGACAGAGAACAGCAAGAAGAATCAGCAAACTGGCAATCCATGACATAAAAAAATGATAAAATACAACTTATATAAACCTTTTATGAAGCCTGACTTGACAAAGCTTCCATTCAGTCAAAAGTCTGTTGGTGATGTTGGTCAATCATTAGAGTTCAGTACTCTTTGCAGCGAAAATAGGAAGATCATTTCTCTGTTTATCTCCAATGTTACTGTTTGCAGTACCTTCTTCAAGGTGCCTAACAGCGCCAGTCAGTGGAGGTGCACAAGCATACAACCTGCCCACACAAATTAACCCACACAGTGGAATCGTTTCAGTGTTCAAATCCGTACATAAATGGGGGCGTGGTTACGTTGAGTGACAGGTCCACAGACAGTTACCAGAGCAGTAGATATAACAGTTACCAGCTGTTATTGGTTGCTTCGAGTTCAGTGGGCAGGTTCTTGGCCGGCAAACCACAGCGCCTAAGTAGATTCCCACTAAAATCCAAGATGGTGCAGCTCAAATGCCCGTTGTAGGAACACAAAACAGCCTCCCCCAAACTAATGGGTGGCGTCACAGGTGCTACGTCCATTCTTTTTACAGTCTGTTTGAAACACGTATTTTACACACAAAATTTAAACATGACAAACGATTAGAAATATTTCGAGAGAGAGACATTTTAGGGATCGGACACGGACGAACATGTCAAGGCTCCATCTAATGATGATTACAATCTGATATAATTCACTATACATCTATTACTTCCCTCCACACCATTGATTTACCTGTCCCAGCACTACTAACAGAAGATAATTAATTTCCCCCCCCTTGTTTGTGTCATGGCTGCAGATGAATGTACCTACCTCCTTATATGGTCATGGGTGGAAATCTATGTCCTTTGCTGATCACTGGGGACGTGCTGTTAATTTACAATGTGTGGACATTCATGATCTTACACACATGCTTACGATCAAATCTGAGATTCCTGCACCGTTCATTCGGAGTAGGCTTTTAGTAGCGTGGGCGCTTATGTGCAAATCTACATACAGATTTACTAACGTTTCATGAATGAGACCCTGTAGCCATATACCTAAGCAAAAATTAGATTTACTCATGGCTTGACAGACTTTATTTAACAACCTATTTAACAACCATTGGTGATTGTAAAAGAAAGAGTATGCTAAACCCCAGGTCAGCCAATTTGTTAAGTGTTGTGAAGCCAGGATTTTAGTTGAAAGGGTGATACAAATAGGAATTGATTAGCTCATTAATAAAAGTCAGATGATGGTAACACAGCAGGTAAGGCTTATTTACTCTCAGCAGCACCAGGGGAATTGTGATGGCTTGACCACCCACAGCACAGAGCAGAGGACAAACCAGCAGGGACGAACATTCAAAACAGAATCCATACGACATCTTATCATTTATTTCACTCCCTGGATGGAAATATCAAGGACAGACTGAGAGTTTTGATGAGGGTTGTGTTTTGCTGTAACATTATTAATTAATACCAGAACACTCAGGTTTGAGCACAGCGATAATGCCTTTCAATTTGTTGAGGCCCATCTGCACGAGGCATTTATTCAGAGATGAGAGATTTGTGTTTAAACAGTGCCATTAGATAGTGGTGGGACATTGACCCTTTGGTGATGAACGATAAAAGCCAACAATCAATGATTCCATTAGTGATGTGGCTCTTATGAGACAACTGTCGAAAGACAGCACAAAAACAGATGGACTGTATGCATTTTGGTAATGGTATGTGTGCTCACATGTTTCACCACTTAATGCAATAAAGCCCTTCCAGCAGCCTCTCCGACACTTTTGCTTGGCTCCCTGGCTCTTTCACCTTTTCATATGGACAAATTCTACTCCTTCATTCAGTAGTTTCATTGCATGAAAAAAGAGATCAAATGTGAAGCTTTAATTTGCTGAAGATGACTTTTGCAGCTGAGAGGAAGAAATGACTCCTATGTCCTTGGCACCAGCTGTGTTTGTGCACAGGTCTGGACTGGTGGTCTCCATGTAAACATTTTATTTATGTACAGTGTTAGTTAAGATCAGCAAAATGCCATCAATGGCCACCAAGGGCAGACACAGGTGACCTCTCCTTCTCTCTCTCTCTGTAACACACATTGAGACACACATGGGTCCATAATAACGATGGGGGTGGGGATTAGCGGTTGTGTAAATAATACTGCTGAACATACATCTCAATTTACATTCATTACACATTGGCTGCAATTCAGACAATGGCTTTTTCTGATGACAAGGACGATCTGTATTGGTTAACTGGTTCATGACTATATCCATGCTTATAAGGCAATGAAACAGTGTGGCTCTTGTACAGAAATAAATGGGGAAAAAAAATACGGGGGGGAAAAACATTAATGAAAGAGGGGGTTATAAATGTGAAAAATGTAAGTATGTGAGGTATGCCTGAACCCTTGTCACATCAGGAATTAAAATATGTTACCATGTGAAGATCTTCAGTATATTAACTGGTTATTGACACCAGTTCTTTCAAGATGATGTTATTCTAGTTCAGGGTCAAAAATCTTAGGAAAAATGTAGAAGTGCAAATAATGTTTCCTCTTGTGAGAAAAGCACCTTGGACCTGAGACCATACAGTACTGTACAGCTCATCATTAATCATCACACAATTACTGAATTGCATTGATCTTAAATCCCTCAAGGCTTTTGCCAGAAGCAAGTCCAGTCATCCATTTATCACACTGGAGGATTGATTTCACTGATGCATAACCTGACTTGACTAATTAGTTAAATATGCTAGTTATTTGACAGCAAGGCATTTATGCTTGGATGTGAACACAGTACAATACAATGTACCTTAAATTATTTTTGAATTAGTGAGTTTAGAATCACCAGCAGACAGTAGTATTTGTCAGACCACAAGATAATGAGAGAGATTTTATTTCAAACACTCAGAAAAGTTGTTCCAAAGCCACTTTTCTCTGAGTCTATCACACAGAGATTTAACCATGGTTTGATTTCACCTTCAGAAATTTAACAAGATTACCTGCAGCTATGCTAGCAGCGCTGTGGCAATCCATACAATAAATATTTCAGTCTAGATCAAAGTGCTGAACGAAACAGAGCAGTGTTACCATAGACCTGCAGTGATTTTGTGAATAATTCCAACAACATAGCCTAGAAATCTAGACGCACCCTAGCGGCAGCAAATATATTTGCTCCACAGGTGGGTCTAGAAACGAGCCATAGGAACTTTTTGCATCTCGAACACCGTTTGTGTTCACCAATTACAGCGCTCTATCTGTTTAGAGAGTCATTGGGCAGGCTTAACGCGACGACGACATACTTGCAATGGTGAAAAACATGACAAGATGGCTTTGGCAAAGGAATCGTTTGAATTGGCGTTGGCATCAACTTTGAAAGAATTAAACTTGTTATTTTCTTAAAAAGTTGAGCAGGGAAACTGCACTGAAGGCATTCATTTTGAAGAAGGATGTATTTGGTGTTTTGCCGACGGGATATGAGAAAAGTTTAATCTACCGACGTCATCCTGCTCTTTGCTCTGATTAGTTGTAGCACTACCCTATTACAGTACATGCAGAGGCAGTTTGAAAGACAGCCTTCATCCCGCCCCCTGGATTGAACCGAGGTCTACCGGTCATTGCCAGACTATACATTTTAATGATATAGTCTGGCTAACAACATAGAGCTGTAATGACCCAAAGCATTGTGGTGCTTTAATGACCATAACAAATCTTTTTTTAATTTTTATTTTTGCTTTGGTGTTTTCCTAAAAAAAAATTCCATTATTTATGTAGACCATTATGAGCTCATTTTGAAGTAATAGGATTTTTATTTTTTTAGAAAATAATGCTAAACATGTGGTTTGTCTTCTGTTTTCTGTCAGACCAAGTCCTCACTATGAGCTCTCAATAAAACAGTAGAGTTTTTCCTGACTTGTAATGTATAGGCAGTCACAGGTCAACTGGTTTTTTGCTTGAACAGTTAAACAATCCCCTAAAGACAAGTGAAATTTGGAGGAACTCCTGGGCCTGCGGTTAACCCTGAACCTGATGGCTACAGTGGTTACATGGCTGTTATCATGACTGACTTGTTATACAAGGCAACCTGTTGTGCATATTTGTTGCTATAGCTAAAGGTTGTTCCTGGGTTATTAGCCAGCTCTTGTCTAGACAAGGCAATTTAATTCAGTAGTTCAGTAGTTGGGAATCAAGGTGTGGACGGAGTGGTCAAAGTCATTATTTTCAGTTTGCTTCAAACACAAATGTTGTTGGCTTCATTGTTAATACATGAACATCATAAGTCAGGGTGGTTCACAGATAAATAATTCAAAACCAAAGTAAGGAGAGAAAACTGTAGGTTTTGTCTACAGAGCAGCTGAATGTGTGAGTACGACAGTTGTTGTTGTCGTTGTTGTTGCTGCTGTTGTTTTCAGATGATTCGGTTCCCCCAAACTGGGAGAACAGAGTGTAACACAAACTCACCACAAACTGAAATACAAGTGAGCAAAATATCAACATAGTGGTAGCCTATAGTGGCGTGCATTTCAGTTATTACTATTTTTCAGTAAAATAAGGAAAATTGTGTCAAGAAAAACCGGATCCAGCAAAAACAGGAACAGATTAAAAAATATATGCGACATCATGAATACTCTCCAATAGCCTACTGGTCTCTAATCCCCAGCCTTCCGGATTTATTATGAAAATTTCCAAGATTTTTTTTCTGCAATTGCCACCTAAGTCTGCTTCACCCTGCACTTCATTACAGTAACTCTAGAGTATGAATAGCAGCCACTTCCCACTCCTGCCTGTTAACTGCAACTGTGTTTCAAGACCTTTGGCCTGTCTGAGACCCGCCTTTCCCTTGTTGCATTAGTTTGTGTCTTTTGACTATACCTTGCGTATGTCTGACTTTTCCTTTACTTGCTTTACCATTTTCTTCATGCACTTTCAGGATACATTTGAGCTGTAAATACAAAACCAAGAGATACTACAGTATGAAGTTTCATAACACTAAGGGGAACTGCAGAGTCTGAGTCGACAATACTCTGTGGGTTTGTCACACAATCATCTGACCCATATAAAAATATCAATAGAGAACTTTGTGTCATTCACACACAAAGAGAAAAATCCTAGATATTATCACACTTCTTTCTATTCCTGTTCCAATGATACAAAGAGGAGAACAGGAAGTAGGAATTCATGAATGTTCTTAAAGAGAGATTCTTGAGTCTGTTTGTGTGTTATGAAAAGAAATTATGGTTGACTTACTGTAGCTGCTTAAAGCCGCCATTGCAAGTTAAGATTGAAAACCACAAATTGAAGCTGATAGATCTTCATTTCATACTTTAAGAGTGATGAACATTCATGCCAGTCATGATTACTCTGCGGTTTCAGAAGCGCTCCATATAAATTGGAGATTGGTCAAGGATATTGAATTGGATAACATGACTCACTACTGAATGCTCTGTGTGTGTCTCATTTTGGGCCTCAGCTTTTCTACCTATAGCAGTTCTTTTTGCCAGCAAGAATATAAATTCATATCACTGCTATCAGTATTATAGGAGTTGCATTCACTTGTCTTAAAAAAAAAACTTTTACAGTAAACTAATGGAGATATAACAGAAATTAACTAAACAATAAAAAATGTTGCTGAGTTCATTTAGGCTGGTGTGTGTAGCTCAATAAATCCTCCTCAGCAAAATGAGCAGAACATAATTGAACTCCAAGTAGACAAAGAAACAATGCTGCTGAAGCACAATTAAACTGAAAACATTTTTTTTTGCTAATTCAGTGTTTATTAGAGTAGCATAAATTAACATTGTTCAAGTTAAGGCTGAGTTTATATCGTCATGCTGCAGCTGGAGAGCTGGAACCAAAGCCTGCGTTGAGCATGCTCAGCACACTGGGGGTAAAATGTCTGTCCTCCTGGCCTGTGTGGAAATGGACTGAGGAGGAGAATGACCTCCATGACTATTTGACCTAGACAGAAATAGATTTGATCATGATCCACAGATTGCCAAACCAGACACAGATACAGATACCATATCGTGAAATATTTTTCGCCAGTGCCTCTCTTGCCAGTTTCAAACAGCCTCAAGTGATGCAGGCTGTTTTATAACACACACTGTGTATGACTTTACAGAACGCTGTAGTCAGTAGTCTCTTTATTACAGTAAATCATACTTCATGACGTGTTGACTGACTATCATGATAATCTTTGAAGGCTGCAGTTTGTGGTGCTGTTGTGTCAAGTGTTTCTTTCAAATCACTGAAGGCAGGTCGAATAGCACCTCTCTCTCTCTCTGTTTTTTTAGCAGTGCATGAGAGAACTTAAGAGAATTAAGTACTGTGATTGGATTTTTAAAATTTGATTTGACTTGATTTGACCTGAGGCATCAATAATCTCTTCCACATGTTTGTAGGGCCTCCGGCTGTGTTCTCATCTCAATGAGAAAATCATCTTGCTTGGGTGTTTTTGTAAAACTGATTGATCTGCTCCCTCTGTTCGGTTAGTGTTTCCACATTACCTCCTCAGCTCAGCTCCTCTTGACTCTGAATCATCTGTTTGAGTTAAATATAAATCTTTTGAGCTATGGCACACAGAGACAAAAACAAACAGCACAAACCCAACAAAGCTGACAGAAGTAAATGCAAAATGCATGCAAAGCAATCACATAATAACTGACCATCTCCACATTTAGTAGCAGGTCGCCCCCCACAGATCTAATCAAGGACAGAAACTTCTCAGCTCGCACACATGGAGGCTGTTCATTCAACTCATATGTTCAAGTCAAAAAACACATGAAGAGAAGAAGTAGAAGTAGAAGAATCGTCTGTCTATGTAACAGATGTCGAAATTTGCCTGTGGCTTCATTGGCTGGGAAAAACGCATCTGTGTAACTTGGAAAAATAAAAACAATAATAAAATTGGCACAAAATACACAACACAAACAACAGACATGTTCTCCTTTTTAATAAATAGTGGATGAACAGGATCAGATACAGTTTGAGCTTTTTGTTTCACCTGCAGTTTGGACACACACATTGGCAGTTCCTGCTCTTTCATAATTACGATACACTGATAGTGGTTGCAGTCTGCTGTTTTTGTTGTAACACCCCCGGTGCTCATATCATGTGCATGTTAAAATATAAACTATTTTCACAAGATTTCTGTAAACAAGCTTTAAAATACTGTTGCACATGGATCCAGTTTCCTGATAAAAAAAGCACTGCAAATCCTGTTCCATTCTGGTTGTAAAACTAAAAGTGCAATCAAAAAATGTTCCTAAATATTTGAACACCTCTGCAACAGGCTGATCATTGAACAGAACAGGTAGAGGATGATAACAGACAGTGGTAGCTCTCAAGAACCACCTCTGAACCTAATCAGTTCTTATTTTTGTTCATACTCAGTTATGTCAACATAACATTTCATTTTACATTTCCCAAAAGACTCCTTGTTGATGGTCGTACAGTAAACGCCACTAACGGACATTATCAAATAATTCAGTGATGGGATAAGTGCATTTCAACCAAAAACACCAGGAACATTTCTGGGGATAGATTAATTAATCTGGAGCAAAATCTATACCCTGGTTCCTGTTGTTGAGTTGTAATAGTAAAGGGTCCTAGTTCCTGGAGAAAGTTCTTGCTTTGGAAATGAGGCAAATGGGTTTTCCTATATTACACACCACCAGACAAGATGTAACAATCCTGATGTGGTTTATGAATATTATTCCAACACTGTCCAGCTTTCAGTGCTGCAATAAACCTGAGACAAATCTCTCCTATGTTAGTTGGAGGGCCACAGATAGCCAGTATTGAAAATCATTTATTTTTTCAGGTGTTCCTGAAAACTGCATTATGAAGTATGTGCATGGAAAAAAAAGAAATATTTTGTTTGTCCCCTCCACATGGAGGTGAGCACAAAGTTGGCAGAGCGGCATTCTGGAGCGGCTGTAGATGTAGCTGTCAGTGTGATTACATTTGTTCATTAGTATTCAGTGGGAGTAGCATGGCCGATCTCAGTCAGCCATGGGGGAAGCCTCACTAGACTCAGATAGAACCAGCTGCACCTATGATTTTTTAAATGTATGAATGGGTGGTAAAACCTGATTGTAGCAACTTCAGCCGTCAGGGTTATCTGACAGCTTTAATACATAATTAATACCGGTACTCTGTCATCGTCACTGACGATCAGAAGCCTCAGATTCAACAGTTAAAATCACTAGTTCAGGAATTCAGAGAGCAGAGTGTGAAGGGGTTGTCAAATGTATGGAAGCTGAAGGCAGGATGCGCTTGTGTATCCTCCGGAGTATTAAAGCTCTATCTTTGTGGAAACGGACAAAAGAATGCCAAGAAGGGGAAACATACAAGGAATGAAAAACGGACCAACATATATATGAAGGTCTGATGATTGTGGGGTGAATGACTTGGAGGCAAATGTATAATCTTGTTCCTCCTCTCACTTTGGAGAGGAAAATTTGATAATTTGATGCCTCAATTATTACATTGGCACTGGCAGTTTGCCTACTGTAATTATCAACTTGGCAGAAAGCGAATTGAAGTGTGTGTATTGACCTGGCCTGATTCTGTGATTAACAAGGGATCCTGGAGATAAGCGTGATTTATTTAGGTTGAGATCTTGTAGTTTCACTGCTGGCAAGATTCAGAAGCCAAAGAATACAAGCCCAATCTCAGTACCTCCCTGCTTATGTGGTGATAAGCAGGGAGGTAGGCCTACTGTAGGTGGAGTCTGGCACTGCAAAGATCATAATGGTTGAGCAGCTCACTTTTCACATCAAAACTGCTTTTCAGAAATGTGTGGGTAAACCATGAATACTGCACTTCCCATGGTTGTGTCTTTTGTGGCAAGGTGAAGAGGGCCCGGGCGGGGATTGAACCCCCACCTCCCGGGTAAGCGTCACGTGTGCTTGCCAGTCAGCCAAAGGGACATCCCTTTGGCCAAGTAGCCAAGTGTTACCGACCTTTATTTACAGTCCACGGTCTCTGTGGGATTTGACAGAGCTTAGATGATAATGATGATAATAATGTTCAAGCCTGTTATTGGTGATTCAAACAGTGATTACCTGCGCCCTCCTGTCAGTCATTGTAGCTCCAATAATGTAGACACTGAATACCAACAGCACAGCGTCTTGTTTCTCCCGTGTTTAGTGCAGACTTTTTATGATGGTTTCAGTTGTGGCTTGGTCTGTCATTCCTTAGGAATAACTTATGGATACCACAATTATCTCAATTAATATAAGTCTGGACTGTCTTCAGCAGAGACATTCTAAGCTTTTGTCTCACAACTGTAAAGATCACTAAGCATTAAAAATTTGAGCACATCTGGTAATCTAATGAGTTGCATTAAGAAGCAGTCTGAAGATGAGGATCTTTTTAAAGTCAAACTTTCGAACATCATGAGAAAAAGCCAAAAGAAAATCAATCAGTTAAAATCAGTGTTTAACCAATGCTGTACTGGTTGGGAGCTGAGATTGTTGCTAAACTTCACTGTTTCAATTTACAAACCTGATGTTCACAAGGTTTTTACAAGCAGCCAAATTATCATTATCAGAGTTTTTATCCTCTCCAAAAGGAGAAACACTTAATAACAGGATTCGATGTTATTGTTACTGTACACAGAAATACTGTATATGACAGTACTGTATAGCAAGTCCAGTCATAACATTTTAGTAACATTTTAATTTGGAAAAGTTGCACATTCTAACGTAAGGTGAAAATGTTATGGGATAAAGAAGATACAGTGAAATTTTAAAATGTCAGCTTTAGAGCTACTTGTATTATAGACAGCTCAATAAATCATTTCAAAACAACCTAAAACAAACAATACACAACTTTAGGAGCTTTACCATATTCTACCAGGCAGCCAGCGGTGGTGCTGCGAAGCACGCCTCACATAACAGTGGGTGGTGAGAGACAACACAATGGGAAACCCTAGGAAGTCTTGTCAAGCTCTGCCACACAATTATCACTCATCCATCTTTAATAGATCATCCATTTTATCCATCTCCACTGACAGGACTGTGCTCACCTTGCAATTACTGTCACAGCTGGTGTCCAAATTGAAGGAATCAGATCTTTTGCCCTACAAAAATGACTGATGTGTTCAGAAAACAAAAAAAGAGGGAAAGAGACAACAAATGCATTTCTTATTGTCTATTGAACTCCATAGGGATAGGCTTGTTTAAGACTGACGAAGACTGACTGAAGTCACCAGTTCATCCTCTGTTCCCTCTTCATCAGTTTGTCTGTGCTAAACATTTTTCATAATGTATTTTATGTTATTTGATTCAACTCTCTTAATTTAGTCAATTTTAAACAACAATACATCAAACAATCTATGTTTCTCCATTAGGGCATGGAAAATACAAATGGCAGCTCTGCCAGAGGAACCGTTGAACCTGTTGCCATGCATCATGCATGCAGAGGCATGTGCAAAATATGTAATGTGAATGTTGAGATTGTGAGTGTTCTTTTTTTACTTCATGTTTATGTCCGTCCCTGTGCTCTGCCCTACCTTGCTGTCCCTGTTGGTGACACTCTGAGGGAAAGGATAGATGATTACTTCTGGCATAAAAGGAATGCACGGCATAGTGGGATAATGTACGACACAGACTCCTGCCTCAGTGGTGTCAAATGACAGTCAACAAGTGACGTTATATGTTGAACTATAAATTCAATCGTGCAGTGGAGCATCTTGGTAAGTAACACTTTGATGAAGAAGCATAAATCTGTCTTTACTTACATTTATTAGGAAGACACTTGGCGTTAGTACAGCAGATGCAAGGACATGAACCCTGGCATCCCATCTGTGAACACACCCACCCATTTTGTGTTGTTGGTTGCAACATAACATAAATCTAAAAGGACAACCAACCTTTGCAGTGTCCCTTATCACAGTTTTACTTCTGGTTTTAAAAAGTTTTTTCATTCTTTTAATTTGTTGACTCCCATGGTCTACTATGCCTGGAGCAGAAATTTAGAGTATTATGCATTTAATATCTTACTGTCTTCCAAGAGATTCATAACTTTCAGTATTGTGGTTCTTACATAGAGCAGCAAAGATTAAACCTTTGTTCCAAACCTTTGAACCAGAATGAAAAACTGGTTAGCTGATCCCCTGTGGGAATAAGAGAAGCATAAAATAGTCAGCCCTTCAATTTGGACACTGTTGAAATAACTTCCATTAAATTAAAAGAGCCACTGGATAAGGGCCTGAAAGCATGAGTGCCCAAGTCTCATCAATGAATTTAGGTGTGTATATGAAGACAGAGAGAGCTTTGGTTAAACAGCACTCTAAATTAACTGCATTGTGAAGCAACTTTGCTGACTAAAAATGGGCCGATTGGCTAAAGCTAATTGCCTTCACGGTTTGCACTGAGCACTCATTGCTGCTCGGACAAAGAAGTCGGGATAGGTTGGAGCTGTTGCGCTGGTCTCGTGGTCGTTTGTCACTACGTGATGTTTCTGTGTCCCAGGGGAGCAAATTCTAGCACTTACCTATTGAGGATATTTTGATGCATTGACAAGAGCCCACCCCCCACTGGATCTCAGATGGTGACCTTAACATGAGGGGAACAGTATTAGTCACTCAGGCTGCACTTAAGTATTCCCCATTTAATTAAAGCTATCAAAATGGGATGCTCTTTAAACTGAGCAGTCATTAGGCATTAACGAAAGACTAATAACAAAAGCCAAATGAAAGATTTTGTATTAAAAAGCTGCGGTGCCATAGCAGTTTTGGTTCAGGTTCAGGTAATTCGTTATTGTAACAATTAATTCTATGCAGAAAACTATATTAATGCTCATTCTATCTGCTATTAACAAAATTATATTAATAAAATGCTCATCTGCAATGCAGTAACTGTGTTGTCAGTCACATAAAAACCTATTTCCTTTTTCACCCATTTAGGCCAAAGATCTTTGAGAAAACATCACCATCTGTGAAGATGGTATTTAACATGTCCTTTCTCAGTTGTTCAAAATTCTGCAGCCCATCTGTGATCATATATATTCAAGATTAAAAGTCTATATTTGAGTTGATTTGAACCATCGGTGTGCACTTTACTTTTGATGGAGCACAGCATGTGAAGTTTCCACGAGCCATTTCATTAAAATTGTTGAAGTAACTTGAACTGCTAATTAGCTAAAATGTGAAGGTTGTTTTTATTCCATTAAGGTCCAGTGGTGCATTGTGTTGTGGGCTTTTTGATTCAGAATTATGACACACACACACAAAAAAAACTAAATAATCATTGTCATATAAAATGCTAGCAGCATCCCCTTAACTTGGCTTCATACCACACAGGGGATTTACAGCGCTGAGGTCTTTCTCAGAGTCAGGACACTACTGTCTTTTTTTTTTTTTTGGCCAATTGTTTTTCTTACAGAATGGACCAGCCCCAAGTTTTTCCAGAGAGATTCATTCTTATAAATAAAATATTACCATTAATAAAACAAACAAACACACTATTCCTGCACCACTTCCATGGCGTACTTGAGGCATCAGAGTTGTGGGGGTAAGCTCAGTCACCGAGTGCTGGTGGGGTTTTGTCACTGTCACATTTAAATGGGGCCAGTTACACTGAAAATTCAACCTGCAAGCAGTGAGAATGGCTTTATTAAAAACTGTAATACTGTAGATATATAATAGATACAGATTGTTGTTTGCTGAGGCAGAGACGTTTGTGGACTGACAGAGAGACAATGTCGTAAGAGTAAACAACAACTAAAGGCCTCTGCATACTTTAACTGAGGTGATTGATGGATCATCTGACGTCCTGAATTTTTTCATTTGTTGAAAGTGGGGATGTAACACCATTTTTCTAAGTTTTCTGAAAAGACAGTTTGACAAGTATATCAACTCTATATAACAACTGGGCAGGCATGCAGAGGTGAAAAAGTACTGTAGGCAGAATTTTTTAGGAGGCAGTTTGAACTTTCTCTCAGGCTTCTTTCTTCATTTTTCACACAGCTTAATCACACTGAGCAACTGAGTGGAACACCATCCATACTGTACAATACCTTTTTTTTTGTGACATGTTATGAGATGCGGAGATTTGTTATGTTGAGATCATGGGATAATTATCTAAATGATGCTGTTATCTAAATCCTGAGTAATGGCTAAAAGATGTTTCCTGAGGTCACCACAACCCTTGAGCACTAAAATTAAAATCTAATCTAACAAGTTCATCCTTGAGTCCAAGACTGTGCCAAATGTGATACCTTTTAAGAGTTCTCAAGATATTGTGTTCAAAAGTTCAAAATCAAATTTTATAATGTCAACCTACCTGTGACCACCAAAATGTAATCAGTTAATATACTTGAGTCCCAAAGAATGATTGAAGTGATTCCCCCAAGGGATTATGAAGATTCTTGGGGGCAATATGACCATGACCTTTGCCATTTGCCCTTTAAAGGGACAACGAGGAGTTTTGGAGAAGCGAAGTGTTTTCACGCTGCCTCCGCGCGCACCGTAGAATTCCTCCACCGGCGCAAGACGGACTCATGTTTTCATTCATCAAGGATTAAAGCAGATATCAGCGGCACGGCCAAGACGGGCATGCTTCGTTCAAGGATTAAAGTCAGAGGTTCAACAGTTCAAGTACCGACTTCGTAGTTCCAGGACCATAACCGTCCTGTTGCCTGTGAAAGTTCACTATAACGGCCACTCGTAACTTCCGATCCGTGAATCGAGTTTCCTTGAACGCACCATGAGTTATTCTCTACTTTACCACATTCACGCGCACTCATTGGCTGCACACACAGCCCTTCATGCTGTTCTCTCTCCTCATTGGATAACACTTGTATCCCACAAGGAAAATTTTCTCCTGGGTTTACAGCAGAGCAGAGTGACGGAGAGACTCGTGTTACGGCTGAAACACTCCATGTAAGTGATTGCTGACGGAAAATAGGACTATTTAGGACTTATATTAACAAAAACATTCCACTGATATCTGCTTTAAAGTCAGAGGTTCAAAGAGGTTCAGTTACCGTCGTAGTTCCGACCATAACGCCGCCCGAATCGCCGTTATTCTCATTTGCGTCCGCGAAACCGAAAGTAATAAGTGCTGGTCGGCTCGACCAGCATTTCCGCCACCACTAATAATAACAAAATAATGATAGAGACAAAACGATATATTGATCGAAAATGGACCCATTAACAAGTGTGGGTAGCGTAGATTCATCCACAATAACGTGAGACTGTTTTATAACCGAATAGAAACTCCTCGTTGGCCCGTTAACCCTCCTAATGCATGTTTATGCCAAATTGAAACAGGTTTCTGAGGACTGAGATATTGTGGAAATGTAGACAAAATACACCAGGGAACATGTAGCGCAGGGACTGATGTCCATCCAGGTTGACCGTGTTCCTGTCATGAGTTGGTAACAAGTTGGAAAAGCCATCCTTTTGGTAGGACTTGTTGTTGTTGTTGTTGTTGTTGTTGTAAGCATTGTTGGATAATACCAACTGATAACAACACACACACATGACTTGATAGTTTTCATGTGAAAGCAGCATGCACATCTAATAGCTCTAATCACCATTAATTCACATAAAAAGGCAAAGGTAACCTGTTATTCCCTGGGCCTATTTTCAAGGCCTTTCCTCGAAAATTGCATAACAATAATAAAATGAGAATATCTCTGCAACCACAAGGTCTATTTGAATAATTTTGGTGTCATTGAATAGGAAATAATTTGAGGATTGTTGGGATATGTGTAATTATCAGTATATATGTTACTGGTGAAGACCAAATGATGATGACACACAGCATAAATTTAATAAATTCAGTGCTCGCCTAAAAAAAATTAATATTTTTGATGAGTGTCCTTTAGAATAATGCTAACATAGCTCAAACTCTCTATAAAATCATTGTACAACATATGAACATTGTCTCTGCAGTGGTTGATTCTGATAAAGTGAAGCAGGACAAAATTATTGAGATTTTACTACAAAATATTCAGGCGAGATTTCCAAAATATTAATTTTTGGCACAGCTTAAACCACCTGCCACTCTAAACCATTGTTGAATCTTTATTTTCACACAATTGGCAAAAAATAACTGAACAAGAATCCACAGGTTTTTTTTAAATCAGCATTTTCTGCTGTGAGCTACATTCCTGCGTCTGTCTGCCTCAGTTCCCTCACCCGTAGACGTGCAGCAGAGCGACCAATCAGGTTCATTCAACCACCGTTGTGACCGGAAGAGCCAGACGAATCAAATGAGCCCTAGCTTGTCTTTCTGGGCCGCACTGGCAGCCAATGAGCTAAGCTTTTGTTGCACCTTCGGAGCACACAGCCTATGGCTGCTCTCCACCATATATGGACACAGAGCAGGAAATCCGCCACACAGACACACGAGGAGGAAGAGGTGCATTCTGGGGGTTGTAGTCCTTCAAACGAAATGAGATCTGTAGCTGCAGAACAGTGTTTTCTCTGTGAAAAGTCCCAGGTAAGACAGCATTTCTGGTTCAGTTTTCCAAATGCGCTTGTTGTTATTTGTCTTATTTGGCTGCTGGATCAGTGAAACTTTGGTTAAAGAGGATAAAAATGGTAGTTTTGGACTCTGTGGAGTGTCTGCTTTCTTCTGGTTACCATTAGCTCTGGATCACAACAAGGATGCCTCTTTACTGGCTCGGTTTCTCTGTCTATGTCGCTTTTCGGAAACTTTTTCGCAATGTTGCGACAAATTGTTTGGTTGCTCGGTGTTGCAACTGTGTTTGTTTATCCTATGAATGGTTTATATCAGCGTTTAGCGGAGATTCTAAGCTTTCTATTGATATGCAACATGTCCATGTGTGTGCTACGGGCTTGCTCTATGGCTTTTGCGTTTGCGTTCCAATTGCGTTCCAATGTGGATTGCCCCCAAATTTGGGGGCTTCAGGGAACAACACAGGTGTAACACATTAGGGCTCAAATTACAGAGGTGGAAAAGGGAGAAAGACCCAAAATTAACACAAAGATATACTCTAAAATAAAACAGGAAATTACCAAAAGTCCAAACAAAGAATCCAAAACAGAAAGTGGTCAGACACTCGTGTCCATCAATACCTTAAACATGGGACACACACTGCTGTGCCACTCATTATGTAGAAGGTTTTCAATGCATTATTGCACATAAACCATGCCCTAAGAGGACAGCCTTACTTAAAGTGATAGTTCACCCAAAATTCAAATTTCATTCATTCTCTTTATCTACTCACACTCATGTCGAGTAAGGGCTGGGATAAGTTTCAGAGTCCTCCATGCCTGAACTGCATTGCACAATGACAGTTGTGAACGGGGCTCACTTTTCTTCGTCCAAAAAGACACACCAAAAAACGTCCAAATACCTCCATACTGCTCATCTGTATGTCCCTCTTGTATTGAAGCCCCGACATGAAGTGAAGTGTATATTTTTAGCTTGTTTGTAGTGGAAGCTCCCAGCACTGCTCTTCCTGGTCCGTCCAAATCTCACGCGATTTGCGCCGGCGTCAGTGCAAATGTCAACATGAGGGTGAGTAGAAGGAGTGAAATCTGAATTTTGGGTGAGCTATCCCTTTAAGTGTTTTAGATAATTTAAAGCAGAGCAAATGTGAAATTTTGGTGTGAGTCATGTTTTTTTTCTTTTAAATCACTAGTAGTTCTCTTCAGTTTTCAACAACTTTCACAGCAACAACTCTGTCACAGGTGAACTGTCATTTTTGGATATCAAGTTTTATCACCGTTAAACCCCTAACACTCATTAATGAGAAAATGTTCACAGTTGGCCATGTCAGCAATTGTAGGCATCCACACACTGTTTAAAGTAGGTCACACATGCACACAGGTTTATGCACAAACTCCCCTGACCCTCCTTATAGTGAAGAGACAACAGCAGGTGGATTTGAGGAGACAGATTGAGATGGATAGTGACCCAAAAAGGGACAGACGGTGAAATAAAGCAAGAGTGTAGGTAAAAGTTAGGACAAGAGTGGGAGGAAAAACGCAGAGCCAGAGAACAGGAAGCAAAATTTTGCAGCAAGCACACACATTACAGTATGTGCAGAATTTGAGTCTCTTCAGTTTTTGTTGACAAAGGTTTGGGTATGGGAGTTTAAGTGCTGTACAGTCAATAATCAGTCAAGGCCTCAATGTTGAAGTTTTGTATTCATTTTTTTTCTCTTTGATTGGGTTCAAAAGCTTAAAGAAATGCAAAAAGAAGGAGGCCGGATATTTCTCTCAGTAATTGTGTTTTCTGCTGCTTTTTTAGAAGACAAGGACACTTCAAATGACGTGGTTCCTATGTGCTTTGCTGAACTTCTACCACTGTCTCCTACTTTTGAATAAAGTGGATATGGAGACTTCATACAGAAAGTCCCCTCTGGCTGTTGACACCCTAGAAAACTTTGCAGCACAAATGACTTGCTAATCAATCTGAGGAGCCTTGGCGCCTACAGTCAGACTGGCCTCTTCCTTCTCCATTATTACGACAAGAAAATGAGATGGGTTCCTTTATGTTTATTGTTGCTCCAGCTGGTGGGCACCTACTTTACATGCCTGGTAATAATAGCAGTGGTGGATAGGATTATTTTTTCACGTGTCAGTGGAGCAGGAGGTGATATTGTGATGAGACAGCAGTGTATCATTATTATTTTATGATTTTTTTTTTTTACAAACTTAGTGCCACCCAACTTTGCTTGTAGCCTACATACAGACACACAAGATTAGATTTTAAGGAAATAAAATACATATAATAAAAAGAGGAAATTCATGGAGAAACAGCCTCAGTGTTTAGAACCACCCCCACACACACCCAACAATATCAATACTTCTGACAGGGGCGGATCTTTCTTCTTCAGCACTGCGTATTTTGTTCACTCCCAAAATATGAATATAAATTAGGAGCTTATTCAAGCACTAGATGTTTTATGGCAAATGTAATCATCCCTGCCACACACACACACACACACACACACACACACACACACACACACACACACACACACACACACACACACACACACACACACACACACACACACACACACACACACACACACACACACACACACACACACTGATCTCAGTCAGCAGTGACTCCTCCTCTCCAATGGGGTTTCCACCCATCAGTGTTTTCTTGGGATTGTTCTTTTTTGTCCTGGAATTTTTTTATTTTTTTTCCCCCAAGGACATGAATTATTATGCTTTGTTTTGAGGTTTTTTCCCCTATAAATATGGAGATCTATGTTAGATCTTAGTTTCAAATAAAACCATATCCAATCCTGGGTCTGTAAATGTATGAAATACAGGTACAACAGTGACAATGATCGATGGCCATGTCTGTACTTTTTTTTGATTGGTAGCGTAACTACAAAAGTTTTTGAGGTTTGACATTAGAACAGTTTTTCCCTCATATTTTTCTCATTTAATTTTTTTCAAATGTACTTTTAGCGTCTGCGGATTTGCTAACTGATTTTAATGTTGTTCATCTATAAACCTCTTCTAGCAGCCAGTATTACAGTGGACAGAAGATAACCCACCTCAGTTATATTATATCCCAAAATATTTTGAATGACAAATGGAATGTTTTATTTTATTTTATAAATAAAACATCACCAGCATAACTTTACTGTAATATGACAAACAAATTGTTCTTTTTAAAGGGATGGGGAGTTTGTATTTGGTTATAAAAAAGTCTCATATTAATGTGGATGAATCTACGTTATCCACACTTGTTAATGGGTCCATTTTCGATAAATGTATCGTTTTATCTTTATCGTTATTTTGTTATTATTAGTGATCGGCTTGCCCAGCATTTCCTACTTTCGGTTTTGCGGCTGCTGCCCGGCGGGTCATGGGAATAACACAGCTGAATCACTGTTTATGGTTGGAACTACGACGGTATCTGATCGTCTTCGAACCTTTGACTTTCATTCTTGATGAATGAAAACATCCTTAGCAAATATTTTTGCTTTTGTCCGTCTTGTGCTGGTCCAAGAATTTCACGGTGCGTGCGAAGGCTCATGGGAAATGTAGCTTTCCAAAACTCCTCGTTGTCCCTTTAAATTTACCTGAATGAAAACAGGGCATTTCTTTACTTTTCATTTATCTTTTCTGTTATGCCTTTGTTACAGTGAAAGTGAGAGAGTGACAGGAAAGTAAGGAAGAGAGTGAAGGGGCATGACTGGCGGGAGAGGGTTGGGAATCACACCCAGACTGCCGTGGCTAAAGGACTAGGATACTAGTGTGCATGATGACTGCATACTGTACTGAACCATAAGGGGCTACAGTATCAGACAGCCAGGTACAGTTCTCTACAACAGCCTGAGAATAATTTGATAATAATCTCGACACAGAAGAGGGCAGCACAAATGCTGCCATAGTGCACGGCTGAAGCAGGAGAGAAGGAAGAGCAATAAGGGTGTCAACATTACATACATTACCTGTACTAATAATGTCATTGATGGATCACCATTTGTTAAAAAAAAGATAAATCACACATGGCTTGCTGCGAAACACAGTGGGATGGGCAAAGAGGGATCAAGGGCTAATAGACGTAGAAGTCATCCCGGCACATTGTGCGCTGTCCTGTTGACTTGTGATGGATGAGGGAGCCTATTGCAACATCCCAGAGACAACTGAGACTGTTCAGGTGCCTGGCATCTCCATGTGGGCTGCTTGCTCTGGCCAAGACAAATCACTCCTAATATGCATTGGAGATTTCCCCTAATCCACTTGACATTTAAGAGACGTCTTGTTAATTCCACCCCATCTCCTATGAATTACATTCATATGCAGCGATCGTGCGATGCCAATTTATGCCTGTGGCAGTGTTCAGTGCACATGGAGGTAATGGAAATTTCATATAGTGAAGCTAAAAGTGAGGATAGCCTAGTATGAAAACAAAACTTTAGATACTGTACAGTATGTGTAACCTTAAGTCACAACAATATGATCTGTTTACAGTATAATAATAATGATATAGTAATATCTTTTTCTTTATCTCTTTTAAATAACGTGCTTTTAAAGTGCTCAAAGATGCTTACTGTAGATACTGTAAAAATAACAACACAATACAGAAACAATGTAGAATAACAATGCAATTTAAGTACAAAAACAAATTAGATAAGATAGAAGAACAGAAAATTAGATATATTTAAAGGAGCGTTATGTAAGAATGTGGCCAAAATTGTTGCTGCAGGCAAATTCAAAACACAGCAGCGCGTTGTTTCCCCTCCCCGAGCCCCCAGACTCGAGGTCACCAGACAGCGGTGCGCTAACCTCTGCTCTGCTCACTCAGTCAGTCTCGACATCTCAAAGAGTAAAAAGCCGAATATTCAGTGGTGGAGTAGTGTTGGAGCAGTTCTGTGTGGTAGGGGAGGGCCAGGTTGTTAAGTGATTTGTAGGTGAGCAGGAGGATTTTGAATTGTATACGGTGTGAGATGGGGAACCAGTGCTCTTTTTGGGGGAGCGTCACCCACACTTGTCAATGGGTCCATTTTCGATAAAAATATATTGTTTTGTCTATAGTTACGTTTAGAGATGGGATTTATGGCTCCTTGACGGGATCCGGATCTTTGCGATCCGTTCCTTTCAAAGAGCCGTTCAAAAAACTGGCTCTTTTGGCTCTTTTTAAAAATATTTCTGCAGTTTTCTGGATGTCATTTGGATTTATTATTTACTATAAATAGTCCATAAGGTGGCTCAGCTAATTTGCATAACTAATTGGGCACGCGCTGCTCATGTTATCGGAGCAAGAGCAGTGCACTTTTTTTCTTTTTTGTGGGGGTAGGTGGTTGCACTCATGTGAAGACAGCATGCACAACTCAATGTCACTGAATGACCTGCTCCTCCTCCCAATGTACTGTACCTGTAGCCTACTGGTCGAGAGCAAAAGAGGAGCTTTTGACACATACTAGCTCACACACACACACACAAAAGAACGGCTCCCAGCTGCGACTCGGTTCTCATCGTTCATGTTAATGAACCGTTCAAAAGAACCGGTTCGTTCGTGAACGTCACAACACTAGTTACGTTCAGATTCAGATTCAGAAAACCTTTATTGTCCCCTGCACATAGCAGTGGAAATTTTTCTTAAACATGTGCATATGCGCGCATAAAAGAAACATAAAAACACAGTTTAGCATAACATAAAACAACAAATAAATATAGTGACACAAGCAAGATACAGAATGACACAAGTAAAAACAGAATAAAAACCTTAAAAAAGAACAAGAAAAAGATGTCACAGTGAATTATTGATGATGTTGATATTATTATTTAGTGGTCACCTTGTCCAGCATTTCCTAGTTTCAGTTTCGCGGAATGGGAATAACGCCACAGAATCGCAGTTTAAAGTCAGAACTACGACGGTATCTGATCGTCTTCGAACCTCCAACTTTTATTCTTGATGAATGAAAACATTCTTGGCCTCTGGTTACCCTGATCACCCAAACCAATGTACCCTTCTCAAAGAAATCAAAAGAACTCATGGTCCTGGTTTTGACAGCTAGTTTCCTCTGTCACGATGACTGTTAACATCTTATTAAGACCCAAGTTTTGCATAACTGAGAGCGTGACCTCTTTGAACAATAGATGGATGAGCATATACTTTCCAAAAACTTGCATGTGCAATTCAGCTCAGCTCCACACATGCCCCTCCTTTATGCCCATCTTTGGAAAAGCCAAAAATGAAGTGGAGTCAGGCATTGCCAAGATGGCAATTGCAGAGCAGCCCACTCTCAGCATCAAAAATGCTTTTTAGGATCCTCTGGGTGACACTTGTGCAGTTTCAGTTTTTCCGATTTAAATATAATCTCAGATCTTTAGAGCCAGAAGTTAGTGGTGTAGCCCCTGGGCAACATTTGTAACACTGGCAGATGATGCATGATCCTTACTTTCCCATTAATCTTAGAAATTTTCACTCGTTGGGTAGTTTCCATGGGAACACCCTATGTTTCTTTCCCTTCTCATAGTGGTAGTTAATGCCGACAGTTTTATTGTTTTGTCTGTTTGTATGTATTTGTGTGTACATTTACGTAATTTGCAGAGGATGTTGTTGCTTTAGTCCTCAGCCAAAGGAGACGATTCTAATTAGGACATCACAATACACAGAGCTCATAATAAGCTCATAAAAAAAAGGGATAGTGCAGTATACAGCAAAATTTGAAACAGTGTTGGTTGTACTGTAAGTACCATGTGGGGAGGTTTCGCCCCTTTTTTCCACACCAAACATACATGCTGAAATATGTATCCAAAAAGCAGTGTTCAGTAAAATTGAGTTTTCCCTCCAGAAAAAAAGTGAATAGGTTGAATTGGTGCCCGTACACTGTTTCCCTGAGGCACTTCCTCAGCTATTTCTACTGATATGTTGCTGACACACCAGGGACTTCCTACCGCACTCCCCCACATACAACACTACCCTCTGAAGACACCCTCCAGACATATCACAGCCTGCAGATGATGCATGGAGCAAATATTTATCATTGGTTATTTACTGGTGAAGATCATTCCAAGTCCAAGTTGATTTATGGCCACATTGTTGGCAAACATTTGGCTTTATTAAATTGTAAGGCAATAAAGAGACAAAAGAAAAACATGCAGAATATCTCTACTCATTGAAACATGTAAGTGTAACCCACATAGTGGTGTTCCTCTCTGCTGCCTCTGCTTTTGTAATCACTGCAATTGGATTCCTCTTTGAATCAAAGTGGTGCTGGGGGGAGATTTGTATGTTAGTGCTCACTCTTTATCAGTGTTTTTGAATGAAACTTGCACTGGTAAATGACATGAGGGCCTTGTTTTTCACTTTTATGGAGAACACTGCAAATTCCACTGATACTGTACATGTTTGGAAGTGATGGACCTGTGTAATATGCTCTGCACCATTATTGTAGTTGTGCTTTTTATTTTGCTTGTTTATTTTAAGTTTTATGTGAGTATTTCTTTGGTTTTTAAACCAAAGCAGGTGTAGCAGCCACCATGAACACCAGAAGGTGTAAAAGAATATAAACTATAGTATTGAACATAGCAGTCTGAGATTAGACAAGGTCCTTCCATCACTTTACAAATGATTCACTTTGAGCATTTTAACCAGTTTCAGCTTTCATTTTAAACAATAACGCTGGAAAATCAAGAACACAGACACTGTGCTGATTGAATGGAAGTGGGGGTATGGATAGTGTTAGGGTTCGTTTGGGTTAAGCAAGGGTTAACGGTGGAACTGTTATTTAATTACCACCTAGAATTTCTTCCAGTTGGTTACAAACATTCACTTTGACTCAATAATGAACTGACGTGGTTTATGTCCCACAATGTAAGAAACATTTAGTGAATTTCATTACATATATGCACACATTGATCTATATAACACAAGTAATTGCTAATAATTTATAACCAGTGGGTCAAAGGTCAATTTAACTTTGACATTGTAATGTCCAAGGAGACAATACTGACCATTATTCAGTGGCTTCTTTGTAAAAGGCAGTAATTTGAGTTTTAGATCTACACTGCAGGCAGACACAGAGGCATAGTGAGGAGATTAATATTAAAAAAAAAAAAAAAAGAACAGTTAAATGCCACTGAATTAGTCTTGAAACTGAAATTCAAGCTTTTTCTTTGACACATAGCATCCCTCTGTGTTTCACTTATACTGGGGTATACACTTTCAGGGTGAGCCAGTAGGATGCCTCCATCAGTCAAAGAGTCAAAGAGTGTAAAAGCTGAACGTGTAGGCCTACCTGTAGGGTTACTGTACAACAATAGTGGCAAACTTATAGCTGCTGTTTATTTCCCAATTGTAATTATTCTGTGTTTCTAGTGTCCATGTGCTTGCTATGATGCAAATAGGTGTCATATAATATATATTTAGACAGATTATAGGACCATACTGATACCTAAAAGAGAGAGCAAGCAGGAGGAAGTGGGAGGGGCAGGGGGTGAGGAGATTAATATTATAATTAAACTCCATAAACAGTAAGATGAGAACAGTTAACCAACAATGCCACTGAATTAGTCTTGAAACTGAAATTCAAGCTTTTTCTTTGACACATAGCATCCCTCTGTGTGCAATTCAGCAGAAATGAACAGCACATACAGTCCATGCCCCTTCATGGAAAAATGCTATGTCAGCAGTGGCAGCAGAGGATTGTGGGGCTCAAATCCTTTGTGTATAATAATTAACCTGTAATTGAATTTGGCCGCACCTTGTGTATCCACTGATTTGACTGTATTAGCTTAAACCTCTGGTGGCCATTCAGTTAATAAAGTCCAATATACACACTGTGTGATCTCAACGTAACCACTGAAAGCTCAGTTGCAATGACAATGTGTTAAGGCAATATAGCTTTGTCAATAATTATGGTTACAATGGCGACTTCTCCTGAAGGTTGTATGAGGCTGCAGTGATTGATTAGCTTACGTATTATTGCATTTAACATTTTAATTGCAGTTTAACTATTCACCAGCATGAATGTCATACTGTGCATGCCTCATTACCTAGAGGACCATGGAGTACTACTGTATAGACACTTGTGATTGCTTTTAGCCTGTGCATATTCTCATTTGTCCAGGTCATAGTATTTCAAAGGGACTTTTAAATCGAACGCAACTAGACTTGGTTGTTTGTCTGTGAAGACGTTTCACCTCTCACCCAAGAGGCTTCATCAGTTCATGTACGCATCTGACCAGGCTGGGACTGGTCCAACTTTCTGGTGTGGAGACCCAGGTATTTAACTGTGTATTTAACTGTGATTGCTTGTTTACTTCCTTGCAAAACTTCTGACTGCAAGGTTTTACCAAGGCCATATGTCGACTAGTTTTTAATGTTGGAAGAACTAAATCTGTGTCTCTCATATGTAAACAAAAAACAACATGAAAACAATATGAAATGTTTCAAGATAAGAGCAGAAGTGTTAAGAGTTCATAATAAAGCTTCAACTACAAGATAGGTTTTTGTTTTCCTTAATATTTGAATGTGCTTGTCTCAACCAACACAACCAAGCTTTACACATAGTTGGATGTTCTGGCTTTTCATTGCTGTTTGATTGACTTTCTCCTGAGAACTGGTAACGCTCCTCAAACAGTATTGGGCCAGTGCTGCACAAATATATCCACTAATACATTAATGACCAGTCAAACACATTTAATTTATGAAGCACTTTTAATGCCAAGAAGACACTTTACTGACTAAGCCCAATTTTAACCCTGCATGAGTTGTCGACCATAAGGATCAAGCCAATTTCTCTAAAAACTGCTTTAAATGAAGACAGACAGGGAGGATTTGCACAAAAAAAAAGTCCAAAAGTGTATATAGCAGCAAATGAGAAACAACTGTTTTTACTGTATGTGATTAAGACATGTATTTCCATAAAAAAGAAAATACTAGTGTAATCATGTCTTGATACATGTCCATTTCATATGAGGACATCAATGTATTGTCTTCTAAACAAAATGTATTCTCCCAATAATATTCTCCAACATTGACATTGAAATGTAAACATTAGCTGTCATTACTTTTACTAACCTGTGACATCAATGAGCACTTTTGCATGTAGTTCTAATGGCTCTGTCATATCATACAGTGATGATCAATCAGTTAAGGAGCAGCAGTCACATGAAGGTGTCACCGCCTCTGTTCCTGGACATCATTTGGTTTAATGGTGTTTTATGCCTATTGATTCTTACTGTAATCAAAATAATATTGATCTCAGATAGCAGCGATACCATCATCTGGCATGAGCCAGAGTGAAAGGATAGCATTGAATTGTCAACACCTCCTTGTGGTCGCCTGTCTCCACCACTCAGACTAGTTTCACATCCATGTTAATCCAGAGTCAGATAAAATACTAATTTATGTGACATAATTGTGGTGTGACATTTTAAGTTATGGTTAAATAGTGTGAGGTGACACTGACCTTGACCCTTTACCACCAAAAGCTTATCAGTTCATCCTTGAGTTCTCTGAAGACCTCCATTGTAGGTGTTCACAAGGTCAAATCAGATGTTGTAAAGAAAAAACATAGCTTTTGTGATAGCTTAGAGTAAACTGCTCTGCCGTCTCCATCTTGGCAGTACATAAATGATCTAAGATTTAAAATTTCCCCCACATGTGCAGTTTCCATTTCTGCCTGGGAAACTGACCCACTGTTGGAGCTCTAATGGTCATTGTGTCCTTAGCCACTGACCTTTAGCCACCAAAATATAATTAGTTTGTCATTGAATCTTGAAGGTTTTCCAGGCTTTTTTTCAGGTTCCAGGGTTAGAGTTTGGGTCAGGCCAATGAGTGTGTTTTCTGTGGTAACCATGACTTTGATCTTTAACCAACAAGTTCCCTTAAGGTATTATGGAGACATTGTGTGCATGAGAAAACAAATGAATCCATGTTTCATTTTTAACAGAAATCAACAGACATGGTCCACTCTGTGATGTTTTGTTAGGTTTTTGTGTTCATGACTAACAGATGGTGTCCACCCCCCACAGATGCTGCAGGTGCCCTATCTTTGTTGACACCTGATCAGTGGCCATCTCGGCTCACCCCTGGGCTGTTGCAGGTGGGTTCATGGTTGGCATCTGTTTATGTCAATATTTGCCTTTGCCCACAGTGTTCAGGACAATATCAACCTCCCTGTACTTTGTTGGGGTGGCAGTTTGATCCAATTTAAGCTCAGAAAAAAACAAGACAATATGAAGGCAAAGGCACCAACATTATTATTATTACTGAATTCTAACTTTGGTTCACATACCTACAATCGTTTGCAGAGAAGCAGCCGTGAAGCCTGTTAATTTTACACAGATACCCCGGGAAGGGTGTAGAGTGTTTTTTTTTTTTTGTCTTTTCTTGAAAGAGGCAGTAGTTATGATTGACAGGTGATCTTGGCAACCCTAGTGGGCTCGGTGTTTATGCATGCATGGGATGAATCCCTGCTTCTGTGTGGGCTTGTGTCTGTGAAGGTGGATGCATGTTAGAGTGAGAGTAACAAAGGAAGCCGTGTGAATCACTAAGGCGAAACACACACTGTGGAGAGTGAGCCAACCCGGTGATCCCAGTTCCAGTGAGCTCTGTTCTCAGAGGCCGGCCTCAGTGGGAACATGCTGCGATCTGATCAATACTACAGATGCTTCACTGGGTTTTGGGAGCTCATGGATCCATAATGCTATTATTCACGTGTATGATTGAATTCCCTCATGACTTCTGACAGTTATCTGGTTAAAGTTAAATCTATAGCACGCACTCCCACTGTTGGTGTTGTTGTCAGGTACATGTATGCATCCCCGCTAATGGGGGGTGCATATCACTATCGGTAGCCATGGGTAGCATATTGTTTGTGCAGTGTGGGTTTTTGGCTGTCTAAACAACTTTTGCTCCAAAAGGAAAATAATTGGAAAATAATTGGTCCAAGGTAAAGCAATACTCCTCCAGCAAAATTACAGTCATGAACAACAAGAAACTACACCAAATTAAATCCTGGTTCATTCACAAAATCTCAAAGGTTGAAGACTCTCTACATCCAAATGTTGAAACTAAGGTTGACTACAAGAAGCACTGTGATAAGGAATATTGGATTCTTTAGGTTATCATTATTATTATTGAGGTTATCATAGAGAGACTTTAATGCAAATGTACAGTAAAGAGGAGAAATACTTCAGACTGACTGTGTAGGATTAGCAGCAAAGTAGCAGTAAAACCTTTTTATTTTATCACACATTCTCTCATGAGGTTTCATGAACTTCAAGTGAAAAGGAATAAAAATCATCTTCTTTGTTTTAAGATTAACTTGAGTCGACATGTGGGAACTGCTGCAAAATGGTTAATGCTGAAAGTTGTAGATTACATATTTTTATGATATGGCCGGAGGAACAACATTAGCTGCAAACAATATGATTTTCTTTTTTTGTGTGTGTTTAGTAACCACTGCAACAATTAGGATTTATCTTGACTCACTGTTACTGTGAAATAACACTATCTCAACATTTTTTGTGAAACAGTGAAGTTAGCCTTTACTGTACATGTACATGTATCAATAACAGATCACTACCATTATTTAATTTCTGATTGGTTATTGATTTTATAAGACAGGATCAAACCTACCAACTGCCTGCCAACCGACTGCCAGCCACCTATCAATCTTTGATGCACCAACTAATAATAATAATAATAATAATACATTTTATTTGGAGGCACCTTTCATGGTACTCAAGGTCACCTCATATACCTGTAAGAACAAAATAACAATAACAACAAGAAGTAAAAAATGCTAAATCACTAAAATCAAACAAATCTGCGATCTTCAATAATGAAAGATACAGGGGTTGGGTGAGGGGGCAAAGAGAGTTAGAGGGAGAGGGCCGGTTTAAAAAGGTGGGTTTAAGACTCAAAAAACTCAGACTCTCAATGAAGAGAGCTGTGTTCAATATCACATTACTCTTTTGCTTAGGCCAATTTGTTTCATAACATCAAAATATCTTTCAGGGAGGGAACTCACATCAGTCTTTGAAATCTTGTTAAATCAGTTTCTTGCTGGACAATGGTCAAAATTTAGCTCATAATACATAGATTTTTTTTTTTTTTTCTAATTTGATGTCCCAAGTCATAAAGAAACTTGACTCTGATTTAACTCTGATTTGACTCATCACACCTCTGCAAACTTAGCCTAATGATTTATTTATGCTCAGTCAGCTCTTACCCAACAACGGGTAAATAGGCAACCACAGAGTCCACAGCGTATGGTACATAAGATCATGTGGTCAATCCTCTCCCTCTGTCTCCTACACATTATCCATGTGAGAACAACACATCTGTGAAAGAATGACAGCTTTGTCATTCTCAGATTAAGTTTAAGAGGAGTTCTGAGTCATTGTCTAAATTGAGGAAGAGTTTGACGTCTTCTTTTTTTCTGAGATTGTTGAATAGAGGCTGAATGCGCAAACACAAAGGAAAATGTATATCAAGACAACAAAATGGAGAATTGTGTTACTATGGAAATATTTTTTTGACTGCAGAGTTCAAAGACATTCGAAGCAAATACTTGAAGGAAATAGAAGCAACTTTATGGGCACCATTACAAAGAGGACACATTACTGTAAAGGGGAACTATATGCAAGTCTGGTCGCGTTTCTGCTGTTTTGCTAATCATGAGCATTTGTTTTCAACAAAACCTGTGAGAAAGCAATCCAGCGGATATTATCATTTATCATGATGGTACAATTTGTGTAGTCTTATCTGTCATAAACAAGAGATTACGGGGTTATGGGGTGAGTTTGTGTTGTGGTGCTGCAGAGTCGAGATCTGAGACACCTGGTCGGAGGCACTGATCTTGCAGGGTTGGTTTTTGGCCAAGAGATGCTAGGTGGAAGGCAGAAAGCCTCCATTCTCTCTCGTAACATGTTACAAGTCATTTATTTAGCCATCACAATTACTCCCAAGTTGTTCAATTAAGGTAAAAATGTATCGTAGTTCAGATAAATATATTGCACAGTTCCCCTTTAATGAGTTTGTGCTTGTGTTGTTGAAATATGTTTCACTGGATGAGTGAACGTTTTGACTGGTCAGAAGAGGATCACCAGAATTTTAAGGATTCATCCTCATGAAAGGATCATGAACCTGCAGGCAATACGCACTGCCAAATTCAACTGCACTTAAAAATGATGCTGAAATGTATACACACATGAGCATGTGTGAGATGTGTGAGCTACAGGAAGTACAAAGACCTAAAGAGTTAAAATACAGAACTTAACAAATACAATAAGGTCAGTGACAATTATATTCCAATATGCATGTCGTATTTCCCACTGGTAGTTGAAACTAATTAGATGACACACAGTTGGAGAGTGACTGTGGGTGTTTATGTTCTTTCCAAAGGTCTCAGTTTATGCCAGTCCACACTGAGCACAAACCCAGAGATTTCAAGCTAAAACGGGTCCAGCAAAGTTAACAACTTCAGGTTGTGTGGACATAGCGAGAGTGACTCCTAAACAAGGTAGTTAAATTTGGGTTGTGAAATGCCAGGAGTCCAGGACACTGCCCAGCTTGGGCTACATCTTGGTGCCAGATATTAATTGTGCAAGAGCTCAGTTTGATTATCCTTTGTTTGTGCACAGCATTGGAGGCAGCAGGTACAACGACTCCCAACTGCTTTAAAAACATGACCACAGGGAGTCAGCCTGTGTGTTTGGGCTGCGACCATCTGAAGCAGAGGTCAATGTCTGGGGGTGGCCGATGCCTTTCCAATGTAAGGGCAAATTTAATTATTAAGGAGGTAGCCATGAGAGGCAAACACCACTCTTACTCTTGGAAAGAGTGCACAGATGGTCCATCTCATCAGCTAAGGTGGCCACAGAGGGAGCTTATACTATGTGTCTGTGTGTGGGTGTGAGATAAACTAATGTATATGTCATCCACCACCAGGCTGCAATAGGCTCGCTTTTGTGGACCCTGCACCTTTCCTCATAGTGAGATTTCCTCTTCCAGTGCGCCCCCCTCAACTACTGGACTGCCTCCCTTACTAATTCCTGCTAGACTCATGTCAGCGGTCCAATCTAAATAATAATCTATCAATTCTCTGATGATATAAGGACGTACTTCTGCACTCATGGTGACAGACTGGTGAGAGGAATCTCTTCATCTGTCAAGTCGGCGTTAGTCATCGCCGGATCAAGAGAGCCGTGTCTTTGATTAGAAAAAATCAATGTGTGCACTGCGGAGGCTTTTCTCTGTGGGCTCATAGTGTATTGAAAAGAATCATATCTGACAAAGACATCTGCAGCAGCAAAATATATCTCCGCCCGGACCTGTTTTTTCACACTATCATGTAACACAGTCCAAAAGTACTGTCAGAAAGTCAAACGCCAACGTCTGCGTTAGCTGATCACAAGTAAACATGACTTTTATGTCAAGGCTCTTATGAGTCTCGACTTATTCTCTCTTGCTTTGTGTCATCAAAACATGACATGAGGTCATTGAGGATGTCTTGACAATAGATGGTCAGCCTCGGCACTGAACTCTGCTGACGCACAGAAGCTGCACAGAGTGTGAAGAAAGAGGAAACACTGTCTGTGTTGAAGAAAGTGCATGGAAGAAAAAGAAAATGACAGTAGATGAGGGTCAGAGGTGTTTAAATAAAGAAGTGGGAAGAGGGGGGCAAGATAAAGGGACTGGGTATTGGAAAGGATGTGCTCGTGGGAAAACGGGGGCAGGCAGGAGATTGAAGAGCATCCAGAGGTCCACTGACTCACCGGCACTTAGACTGGAATTTGACAGGCATCTACACACACACATGCACGCATATAGACTCACATAGATAGCACACACAGCTGTATGTGACACAGTTTCCATACAAATAAGCGCTCTGTAAAACACACAAGCACGAAAACCGCAGCTCTGCTCATGTATACTGTATATACTGGGAAAAAAAATCTCCACCGATACTTTTTCTTTTTCCCTCTCTCCCTCACTCTCTCTCTCTCACATATGCACACAGACACACAGACTGACAGAAAAGTTCACACTTTTTTATGTTAAAAAGTGAGGAAGAGACAGAAAACTGGAACAGGGAGACAAGAAAATAAGTGGGAGGGAAAGAGAGGAATGAGGTGTTCATGTGCGTGTATGAGAGAGAGAGAGAGGGAGAGAGGGAGATGAGGTGAGGAGGCGGAGAGATGAGAGGCGAGGGAGGGAGTAATGTAGACAGGGAGGGTGGAGAAGAGAGGGATAAGGCACACTTGGATGAAGGACTCCAGTGGAGTGAGGAGGGACTTTCAAGTGTTGGATGAGGGGGGGAAAAAAGCAGACCACAAGACAGAACTGCAAGTGAAGAGATGGACAAATGGGACCGAGGGGACCATGCGGCCCGGGGCTGACGGGGACTGACACAACCTCTCCATCTGGCTGTTTTTACCTGAGCTGAACCTCTCAAGAAGTCGCTGTTACAGGGCAGAACTGGGAGCTCTGGGGATGCCCGGCCAGGTCTGAGGTCCAGCAGAAGTTGGAGGGAGCTCACTGGTACAGTTGGATTCTAGTGGAGGCGCAATGGATGTGTACAGATGTTTGAGTTTACTTCTCTTCACTCTTCCTCCACAAGGTAAATCACTTAACTTCTTCTGTTCTTGTTGCAGTCACTCCATCATTTTTAAATCCTTTTTAAGTCCAAGGGACTGTGAGAAATGATGTCATCAGAAAAGGGGGAGCGAAAAGTATTTTTCCTTTTACATCTAAAATTGTAAATTGTAAAATTCAATACTAATTCAGTACTGAGGTGCATCAGGGAGTAAGAGTTCACTCTATTGTCAAACATAGAGAGTTACTGCATGTTATTATTCCATAAATACAAACATAATAATGTTAATTATGAGTAATCAGTCTGTGACTTTTCTTTTACTTTTTTCTCTTTTTTTAATAAGTGCTAGAGTCCGAGAAATATATTGAAAATACATTTTTCTTTCAGCCCCTACCTACTCATGTGTGTGCAGTCCACAATGAAGCTTTGGTCACATTATTTATGAGAAAAGTGAGGATGTTTTTTGATGGAAAATAAGGTGAGCAAAACAAACACGCAACCTTCAGCAGGACACACACAGGCAAACTTGTGTGTCATTGAATAACCACCTTGGTTGCTTAGAGACCTGGTTACAAGCTTTGTTTAGTCCAGGAGCAATTTTTACTTGAAAAAAAAGGTGATATTTCCTGCTCGCACATTATTGGCTCACGAGAGTGCATTGATCAAACAAAGACAGAATTAGGTCCAGTAGCTGTGAGATAACTACAGTAACCATGGTGAAACTGTTGTGTAGCTGATAGTTGCCCTATGTTTTGTGCAAGATTCTTAAACTATTCTCTGAGATCTACAAATTCATCATATTTGATTTTCAATGTTTGGGTAAATAAATAGTGAGATCATCCAGGAGGAAGTGGTGTGGTGAGGGGAACTTTATAGAAATTGAGAATCATTGTGACAGTCAAGTAGGAAACTGGAAAGTTTCCATCTGAGAAGTGAATGTTCTCCAACCTAAGTGAGCAGCAACACCACAGTCTGCTCTGGTGCTATTCATAGCGTCCTGTAAAGCACACCAAACAGAAGACATCACCTCGTCCAACAGTTGCCTTCTTTCCTTACCATACTTTTTTTTTTCATTATCCTCACATTGACAAAGTCAGGATATCCTGCGAACTCCCCCATCTAAACCCATTAGCTTTCATGGCTGCTCCAACATCAACCAGAGCATCCCTCTTTAGTCAATATCATTTGTGCTCAACAGAAGTCACTCTGAGCTGATGTGATCAAACAAGGTAGCTGTGTCAGTTTCTCTCTATCTGAAAACTCAGAGACATTTCAAGGTTGTCTGGAATCTGGACTCGTCAAATAGACTAAGATAGAAACAGGAAGATGGAGGGGAAAAAAAGAAAAGAAACACTATCCATTTAATAAGGTATTGATCCCAAACCTTTAAAGATCATGGAAGCCAGTTTTGAGGCAACTGAAGGACAGCCCATCAGCTGTGATTGAGTGGGTAAGAGGACCTGAGAGGAAGGCCGGCAGCATGACAACAACACCTGCGTGCCTATTTTAAGAATTCACATGCAGTGCATAGATGGATAGATGGATATTAGTGGTGCTCTTAAAACATCCATCCATTAGCTATTGCCCTCACACTTTGAGCGATGGGAGCCAATCCCAGCTCACAGTGGGTGAGACGTAAGGTGCAGCGTGAATATAACAAACTTGTCCCTTATGTGCAACCACTTCCCCCAAGTTATAATGAGGTAATAAACAAATGCCCCCCAGCTTCTATATAGTTTATATTGCACAATAAGTTATTATAATAATAATTAATATAATAAACAATATCATGCTTCACATGCGAAAAGAGACACTGAAGTATGCCAGGCATAATGAAATATCAGTTAGGTCGGTTAAATAAATCACAGCCTTTGATGTATTGCTGTGGCACTGAATTACCTGCACAGAGGCACAGTGTCCAGAATAGAGAGAAGCCTAAGTGAATATGGAAAAAGGACCGGAATACAAAGGACATTGTACTGTACCGGCCTTGGGACGATCCCCGTCTCATTAATTGTTCCCAGACCTCGTTAGGTCATCCTCAGTGCTATGTGAGCTGATTCTCAAAAGGGTGTGCGTGTGTGTGGAGAGGGGGTTGTTGAAGGAGGGATGAGACATCTGAACAGATCGCTCCATCAGCACGTCTGTTCTGAGACACGACGGATGTCCTCAGATTCAGATTCATCCTTCCTCTTTTTTTTCTCTCGCCCCCCTCCTCCCTCTCTACCCCCTCCCTCCTCATTCGTCTCATCTCTCAGATACAGTCTCATGTAACCATACGCCACCTGTATAATAGAGGTCACCCTTCCTTTGGATTACACTCTGTATCTACAACGGTAGACTCTTTGTGGTGACGTGGTTGCATCAGCTAAATCCGGTTTAGATAAGTGCATTGCAGATGGTTGCAGATATATTCAATATTATGAATCTGAAATGATATTTGCTTTTTCATATTTTTACATATATATATGTGCAAAAGAAAGACGGGTTATAAGGATGCATACAGTGCAAAGTTTACCGAAATGGCACTTGTATAAATATTTAAAAATGCACATGCAGAAGGGCTACAAAAGTAATTACAAATCTAATTCCCTATTTCCATCTCAGTTTGTTTCCAGGTTGGACCTCGTGCCCATGCTGAAGAGAGGCTGCTCCAGGATCTGTTTGCACATTACAATAAGCTTTCCCGGCCTGTCCAAAACACCTCAGACACAGTGCTGGTCCACTTTGGACTGTCAATTGCTCAGCTTATTGATGTGGTGAGTAAAAGCTGATGGCCTTGTCAAGTTTCACCAATAACAGAAACACATAATATCTTTCTTAAAGGTGAATTTATTATTGTTATTGTGTTACTACAATGTGTAAATTATGCATTTTCAATTCGGTCCTGTCTGTTACACGTATTATATCTGTACGATCACAATAGCAACCAGCTCAAAGCCATCACCAGACAAGAGAGATGAATTTAGATATACAGATCTCTTATCAGCGGAAATGAAACCACAACAGGAGAGATTGAATTATTTTCCTAAATTAAATTCAGGTGTCAAGTATCCTAACAGCAGCAGTAAATATTCAAAAGTGTCTCCTAAAAAGCAAATCAGACACAGCTGGTCTCGACAGACCGTCTGATTGAAGTTTTTAAATGCGTCTGGAGTTTTAAACTGGGGGAATTTTTCCACAAATTAAATTGCAGGGTGTCTGTGGACTAAAATTGAAACGCCTCCAACTGCCATTCTGAGCCAAGCAACGTTGCCTATTGCAGCTTTAAGACTGAATATGTGCAGCTGGCATTGCTGTAGGGATGACTCTCCAGGTTTTTGACATGCAATTAGGTAACTGTGCTCGCCTCACATGCCTGGTAGGGAGCGTCAGCTCTGGGTGAAGTTGTCCTCTCCTACAGAGTGTTTTCACTGACTGCTGTGCCTTAGATGTTGCTAGAGGAAAAGTTGGAGAGAGCAGCTTGCCAACAACGCAATAGATACAGATAGAGTGAGGCAGTGGTGTAGCCTAAAGAATTTTCCTTGTGTTTGCACAACTAATCTGCCTTTAAAAAAACATTTACTTATTCCTACTGCATGTGCAAACTTTGAAAAAAGAGACCAAATGAGATGTTGAGAGAAATGATGATTAATGTCACTCTTCTGTTTGCATGACATAAGGATGAGAAGAACCAGATGATGACTACAAATGTTTGGCTCAAGCAAGTATGGAATGTTGAATGACAGAATGCATGCTAAAGGCACAGTCCAAAATAAAGGTACAGTACATAACTATGATCCATGTTCTACAGGAATGGAACGATTACAAACTCCGCTGGAACCCAGAGGAATATGAAAATGTCACTTCCATCCGAATCCCCTCAGAGATCATCTGGAGGCCTGACATCGTACTTTACAACAAGTGGGTTTTTAATTTGCCTGTATATTTTTGCGTCACACAGGGTAATAGCTGAGAGTCAGATGTGACCGTTTTCAGGGCAAAAAAAATAAGCATACGGCAACTAATGTTCAGAATTTGATGATTTAATTCCAACAGATGGTATGGCTGGAGGGAAAACACGAAGATTCTGCTGTAGTGCCAAATCTCTCCCTATGCCAATGTCGTAATGCAATTCAGCTGAAGTAAATGTGAACAAGGTCAGGCTTAATGGATCCGGTTACAAACAAAGCTTGATATGTCGTACAGAGGAGCAATACATTAAGGCAGGGAATTGGAGGCTGAAATGTGACTGGATGTGTTTCAAAGGACCTCACAATAAAATGCATCTAGTGTGAGTGACTCAGGTGGACGTGTGTTTACTTCACTCTAAACAAGGGAAATTGGCTAATATGAGAAACTGTGTCAGAAACAGGCCAAACAGAATTAGCTCAATACAACTGTCAAACTCAGATCATTATAAAGACATGGTCCTGCTCTCTCAGTTATTTATTTGTGGGAGGTAAGGTGTCAAAGTCATGTTCTGTAATTTCATTTGTCAGGCACATTTCATAGATATTTCAAAGGTGTGGACATGACACACTGAGACCAAAACAACAACATGACATGAAATGAAATGAATAAAGTGCATGTAAAAGGAGAAACAAAGATCAGAGATGTTCTGATCCTAACCCACTTTCTGATTTAGGAAAAGAATAACAGGATGTAATATTCAATTGTTTGGAGAGGTGAAGTGTCAACTCAGTCTTTTTTGGCCATGAAGATTCTTGAGTTGCTAATTCTGATTTTGTTTTCATGCAGATGTTCAAATTTAGGTCTGTATCTATGAATATTCTCAGATCGGGGTTAACCTAATTTTAAGTGACATCGTCATGTGTCGTCTTCATGCTGTATCAGACCGGCAGACACAGGTGATCACATGATCGAGATCAGAGTGACTGACTGATATTCTCTTTATGCACTGAGACTAATTGCAGCAAGGTGGGCAGACAACGAGGTCAGATGATGAGGCTGAGGAAGGAAGTAATGAGTGGTGCTCAGGTGTGTAATGACAGGGCTGAAGTGATGTAAGAGGTTTAATATGCAAAACAGAGATTAATCAGATTAAGTATAGACGGAGAGGACAAAAGAGAAAAGGAGTTGTCAGTGATGTTTGGAGCACCGACCTCCTGTGTTTCTTCTTTTTTTTTTTTTTTACAAAAAACAATTTATTTGGCTTAATCATTATTTACTGAGGAAATTTATTCATTTTTTTATTTGCTTGGTGATACAGAAATGTATTTATTAATGTTAGTGTTGCCAATATACATACATTAGCAAATAAAGCTTCTCTAAAAGGTTTAGAAAATAAATCCTTTTCACTTGGATCAATTAATCATTTGAATAAAATGATGATGATAAAGCTTTAGGTTTTAGCTGTAGTTCCTCAAAGTCTTTAGTTCTAAGGATAATTATTAATTGCACTAATCTTAAAGGGACTATTTATAAGGTTTGTTATACTTAACAGCAGTTAACTGAATCTGTGACATCTGCCCCTGCTGCACCGCCACACCCATTTCGGCGGACCACAGCCTACGACCGTATATAAACTGACCGTGCACCACTGCGCCATGGTTGAAACTTGTACTGCACCACCCTGCACCACATTGCGCCATGCCATGAAACTAGGGCCCTAACTCTTGTCTCTATCATGTTTTTCACTCTACTGAAGTTAGCATGTTACAAGCTAGCAAACCCACCTTTCTTCTGTCTGATAGCCACTGACTCCAACCTCTACCACTACTCAGATGGTGTATTATATCCTCATCTTGTAAATACAACAGTGGCAAAAGCTCCTGTTAAGGGACAATCACCAACATGAGCTCCAGGCAAGAAACCAAATTGTCAAAGAAAACTTACAAATAGTATATTCAAAACTTTATTCAATGGATAAAATAATGTAACTGTTTACCTTTTAGTCAAAGGTCCAAAAATGTTCAACTTATCAACTTATTTCTCTTCAACTTAGAAACAGCAGTGAAAGAAAATCTTGAATCAATCACCAGTCACTTGCACTATCTCTGTGATGGTTCGGCAAACTTCATCTTCTGAGAATGACTATAGGGCCTATGATTGATGGATGCTCCAAGGAAAAGCTAAGAAGTGGACACTGATTGATCAATCAATCATTTGATCCAGAATTAAAGTCTCACACCTTTCTGATGGAATTTAAGATATAGATTACATTTGAAAAATGTGTTTCCACCTTTCTCCCCCTTTTATGTCCTGTCTCTCATCTCCAGTGCCGATGGTGACTTTGCAGTGACTCATTTCACGAAGGCACACCTGTTCTATGACGGTCGGATAAAGTGGATGCCACCAGCGATTTATAAATCATCATGCAGCATAGACGTTACTTTTTTCCCTTTTGACCAGCAAAGCTGCAAGATGAAGTTTGGCTCATGGACTTATGACCGTGCCAAGATCGATCTGATAAACATGGACAGTAACGTGGACCAGATGGACTACTGGGAGAGTGGCGAGTGGGTTATCATGAATGCTGTGGGCAAGTACAATACCAAGAAGTACGAGTGCTGCACAGAGATCTACGCTGACATCACCTACTACTTCATCATCCGAAGGCTTCCACTGTTCTACACTATTAACCTCATTATCCCTTGTCTGCTGATCTCCTGTTTGACTGTACTGGTGTTTTATTTGCCATCACAATGTGGAGAGAAGATCACCTTGTGTATCTCTGTGTTACTTTCTCTGACGGTGTTCCTCCTGCTCATCACAGAGATCATACCGTCCACATCGCTGGTGATTCCACTGATTGGTGAATACCTGCTGTTCACCATGGTCTTTGTCACTCTTTCAATCATAATAACTGTCTTCGTGTTAAACGTGCATCACCGCTCGCCACAAACCCACGGCATGCCTCACTGGGTGCGGAGAGTATTCCTGGACTGGGTTCCTCGAGTCCTGTTCATGAAGCGTCCGCCAGGCACAGCAAAGCAGCACTGCAAGAAGCTTATTGAGATGATGCACCGTCCTACTACAATATCCACAACAGGCAACTCACAGTCCTTCTGGATGGGATTGGAGACAGGACTGAGACAAATGAGACAGATTGAGAACACACTCCCAAAGACTCCGTCTGACAGTCCAGGCATCCTTGTTTGCTCACCTTCTCCACCATCTTCCCCTCTTCAGGACCACACCAATGGAGATCACCCACTGAAGGGCAACATCTTCTGCCGGTCCACAGCTGGTCAGTATTCAGTTCTCACAGAGAAACAAACCCTAAGAGGACATAACTCTGCAGCCTCGTCTTCTTCCCAGTTGTCCTTGCCCCCATCATTGCCACTAGGTCCACTTCGCAGCCTATCAAGGGAAGAATTGTCCCCAAATGGCCGCTCCCTCAGTGTGGAGCAAATGTGTGACCAGCAGAAGGAGCTTCCTCAGAGAGCTGAGCATCGCTGTCGCTCCCGCAGCTTCCAGTACTGCTGCCTGCATGATGACGGCACCGGGATAACTGGAATTACAGGGAGGGTGAAGAAACAAGCCCCTGGAGAGCACCTAGCAAAAACCCTCAACACAGAGCCAACAAAAGATGCAAGTACCCAACAGGACACTGCAGTTACAACAATTTCTCCAGCTATGCAAAGCGCTATCGAGGGAGTTCAGTACATCGCTGATCATCTCAGGGCAGAGGACGCAGACTTTTCAGTGAGTCGACATCATAATCATTGTGCTTTTTCAGATTCCATTCATCAAGGGAGACCATAGACATCTGTTTGTATCTTGTAGCTGTTTTCAGCCGCTGCATTCAAAATGTGATAAAAAGTAGTCACGTGTGTCTGCTCTTAAATAGAGTATGTGTTATTGACTCTTAACTGAACAGTAGATTAGCTGGGAGTTGGGGTCCACCCCCAACTCCCAGCTAATCTGAGTCGCTGACAAGATGGCGACAGTAGAGCAGCTCACCCTGTGTTTCAGAAAAATGCAATGTCCACCTCCAGCCGGAGAAGGCCTAAAACAATTGGACCTCAGTTATTTCACCTTGAATGTTTCGTAAGAGAAACAAGCACGGATTGACTGACATTTAGGAGCTAGAGCTGCCTCTTAATGAAAAAATCAGCCAGTCGAGAGAAATCAATCAGGGGTAAAAACTGACAGCTGGTAAAATGAAAGGTGGTTAGGTGTGAAATTTGAAATGTCCCTCTCTGCTGTTTCTCCTCTCTGCTAGGTGAAGGAGGACTGGAAGTATGTGGCCATGGTCATCGACAGGATATTCCTCTGGATGTTCGTACTGGTGTGTATACTGGGATCTGTGGGACTCTTTCTCCCGCCTTGGCTGGCTGGAATGATCTAGACTCTTGCCATCAAGGAAAAAGTCAATAACCCTGACAGAAGGACATGCTGTCATATAGATATTTTTTCTTTTTCTTTTTATAATTTTCACTTTTTTAAAGGAGCTACAGGTCACACTGCTTGTCCTTGCAAGGGTTAGGGTCACTCGTGGAGAAATGAGATGAAATATCTATAGTTGATTCCATTGGGTATATAAATCTTTTACGAGGCAAAAGGCCAACAGTGGAAATATCCATCTGTGCCATTCTGTTTTGACATGGAGCTTCCCCTTCATGAAGAACAAGATTTGGACCACAGGACGACCAAGGCATTGTGAGATATTGACAAGACTGTACATTACATTACAATAACAGTGTCAGTGTTTGTGCGTCTTGATCACAGCACAGGTGACAAAGAAGAGTGATTCAGTGAGATTCAGTGTGATTCAGTGCGTGTGTTTTTGTGTGTGTGTGTGTGTGTGTGTTCGTGTTCTGCTGTCAACACTTTGCAGTTGTCACCATTAAGACAAGGACACACACAGCTCTGTGGTTATCTAATCCTGGCAGTTAAATAAACACATCTATTCAATATTTCCTTTAGCCCTACTCTCTTGTTACTCCCACAGCACCTTGGTGTTTTAACAGAGAGAGATTAAACCCCCCACGCCCACGCCCAACCTCCATCTTCAACTTCACCCACTTAAAAAAGAAAGAAAGAAAAAGGCAAAGACACATTTAACCTTTTTCAGTGGCCCGACAAATGGGTGGAATGGGAGTGAGAGGACTGGTCTGAATTTATTGTTGTTATATTTTGCTCTGTCACATATAATTTCTTTGGGTCATTATAGTTAGTATTAATCATCGCTTCTCAAGGTTAAAGGTGATCACCAATAAACAACAGGCTGCTGCAGATTCAGCATCATCACTAAATTCTGCACACTGCTCCTTTAATTGCATCACTTTGCGTTGACTTTGGTACTGACCTGACTTTTGCAGCTGTTGCTTAGGTCTTTTCAATATCTGATCTCAGGAGGAATTGTAATGTGTAACAAAGAATTAAAAATAAATAAATTAAAGAGACTGAGTTATTACTAAAATTAAGAACATAACATACATGTTTAACATTATTCCTTTTAAACATGAATATGATGTTAGCATGTTATATTGTCCAGCCTCATAGAACCACTAGCATACTGTAGCAGCGTAGCAACAAACTATAGTGGCACTGGTTGAGTTCCCATCACAAAATCAGGAAACATTCAAACAATTGTTGCTCTGTTTCTAAAAAATAAAAAACAAAGACCCTTACAAACACTACATACACCCTGGTCTACACTGACACAAAGTTCACAAATTGATAAAAACACTCATTTTAAGTATTTGTTTCACTTTGCATTCTGCAAACCAGCTGATTAGTTTTAAGTTCTTATGTCCTGTCAGAAGTTTAATTTCAGTTTATTCTAAGATGTATTCAGTGAATCCCATTACAATTTACACAGTTTTTGGACCAGTCTATGAAAAACATGTACATCTTTTTTTTGTCTGATATGTACAGTACATAAGGTATTTATCAAAAAAGAAAAACTTTGTAATTTTTTTATTTTAGATGCTTTACTGGTACATTAAATTTGTTTCTGCAGTTTGTTGCTTTGTTTTATTTTTTGGTGTTTTTTTTGTTTTGTTTACACCATGTGTGAGATTTGATATGATTTTTTGTGCTAAACAATTCTTTGTCTGTGTCTTATATAAGTATCTTATTTTTGTTCCTTTTCTTCTGGCATGGTATGTAAAAGTCCCATACATTTGAGCTGTTACTGTACATATTTTGTTCTTTTTTTGGATTTGATTTAATTTTATGTATATGTAAATTAAAATAAAGATACAAGAACAAAAACTGTTTAATAAGATATGAAAGCACAGTACATTTTTACATTTTCCCTTTTGAAATATACGGTTTTGATTTAATTTTATGTGTTAAAATAAAGGTACAAGAACGAAAACTGTTCAATAAGAGACAGCACAGAGCATTTTTACATTTTCCCTTTGAAATATATTTATTTCTGATTTCAATTAAGCTGTTTAAGCTGTAAAATAGGGGCAAATTTGTCACATAAATAACATACAGTAAGTACAGTGATAAATGCATCAGTGAATGAATAGAGAATGAAACAATGTTGAGACATGAATACTTTCAGTTTCTCTCATCCAGTTCCATTGATGACTTCCAGTGGAAAAGGTGAATATGTACAGTATAAGTATTTCTGAGTAGCGACAGGATGGTTTTTTATTTTCCTTGGATGAGTCAATGCAGTTGATGCTCAAAATTGCACGTTTCTTTTTTCGCATTCAAATCATCACATTCTGTGATGGAAAAAGTGCGGAAAGGAGTCGACTAACAACATTAATGATGCAGCACGTCAGTGCTTTGCAACATCTGAGGTTTCGCACAGATACCATATTGAATTGCTTTGCTTTTCCGAAATTATCAATGTAGATCATACCTGTCAGTCACCAACTCTTTAATCCTATTCCCATACATCTGCATCCTGATGCTCCAGCCCAGGAAAACCTTCAATTTAATTAGATTTAAAAGCATCTAACGTTACACCTGAATGCCCAAAGTGATGACCTCAGGCAACAAACTATTGTATTTCCCCCCACTCAGCACAGAACCATTGATCATTGTGTAAAATCACCAACAGGAGAAAATGGCAATTTAGCATAATTTGGAAACACTGCACTGAAACATGGTAAAATACCTGCAGTGCGGTGTTTGTTTAGTTTAGCTCATAATCTGCAGGGAAAATGTTGGATGATAATCTGAAACCTAAAGCAGCTTTCTGGCTTTCATGCAACTCCAAATGAAATACAGAATTATATATTAAAAAAAGGCTAGATGAATTTAGTCTTTTGTCTGCATCTACACATTCATATATGAACGGATATTGAATTCGTGTCTCCCCCAAGTTTTCTCTGGAAACTTAATAGGGTGGTATATTGTCTATTGAATTCATAAATTAAATGAGGATGGAAACTACAAACTAATTTCCATTAAATGATAAGACGTGGCTTTTTCAGCAGGGATTTCATATTCATAATTTCACTACTAAACACTTTCACAAAAGACAGCAGATAATATAGACTCAGAACAATGAAAATGTCACGCAAGTATACAAAGTCATTAATTACATCTGAATATCAAATTATTAATAACTATTACATTTACCTTGATAAAAAAAATGACCTTCATTGCTAATTTCAATTAGGTGATGCAATGTGCAGACATATGCACTGGGACTTTGCTAATTAGTTCAGACAGTGAGAGGTGTTGTAATTTAATCACACTGGCTAAATCCAGTGATAAGATGCTCAGCGTATGAACCTTATGCTAATGCTAGCTTGTCTCTGATTACCTATCTGGATTAGATGACTATTAATCTGCATGGTTAAATATGTACTGTATATGCAAGCCATAGTTCATTCTGGGCTTGTTCACAATAATTTTTTTTACTTTCAAATACAAATCTATATGCATTTTCAATCACATTATTTCATATTATAAAAGTATGTAGGATGAGAATATGTATAGAAAGTAGACCTGTATATCAATGTGAATACATATTTGCAAACACACATGTAGCACATACTGTATGTTTATTTATAGATGCGGAGATGCTGAAACAGGTTCTCGTTACCACAGCAACCAGCCACATGTAGGCTATCCTACTTAGTTCGTCTTTCTACGCCTGTCAAACTAACCTTCCCACTTGTGTATTTCTATCATTAAAATGTAATCAAAATGTTAATTGTTCCAACATAATCCCATAACTCACAATACAACAGATAAAACAATGTAACATTTTTGCTGGTATTTTGGTGCCAAACAAAAGCTACCACCCTCCAAACTCTTACAGTATCTTGTTATCACTGCAGTTCCCTCATACACATCCATCTAGCACACTGGAGACATCTCCACAAAGTCATTCTCATTTAAAGTAAAACTCCTAATCTGAAAGTCTTGTGAGTCAAGCCAACAATTTTATAAGAGAACAGCATCTGCATCCAAGATTTAAAGCCAACCTGGCAAAGAACAATGTCCTCTTATTATGAAGGTGCAGTCAAGAGATGACTGGCAAACTGATGCGTCCCCCCCCCTGCCAATAACAAAATGACAAAATATACTGTAAATCTGACAGAATAAAGGGAGAAAGTTAAAATAAAGCCAAACAGAGCTGCAAATATACTGAATTGTGTTTACAGGTACATCTTTAATCTTTAGTATGAGCTCAAACTGCTCATGCAGGAGGAAAAAACAGACAGATGACAGGGATAGAAATTCAAACTGGCGGGTCTGCTGAGGTCAGGGGCGAGGCCTGGAGCTCAGCTCTGGGGCTTTAAGATCAGCCAGGGCAGGTGCAGATGGTGTAAGCCCTCGGCAGTCCTCCACTAGCGCTTTCCCAATCTCTGTTCGCTGGCAAACACCACTGAGGATGGAAAAGAGGAACACTCCAGGCGAATTATAATGACCTGGACAATCTCAGTGGGTTTAGATAAAAGTCCATCCACATATGGATGTGGCTCGAACTCCAAAAATATCAAAATGCTCTCGTGTTTCTACCGGGATCCATCTGATGGGATCTTTATGCCCTGCTGGTGACGTTTTCTCACTCTGTGGACAGAGATCTCCATTGATTAGTCCACAAGTTTTGTCCAGACTGAAATATCTGAACAACAGGATACAGTATTGTTCTGAATTATTCAGACGTTCATGATCCCCAGATTTTTCGTCTGGTGGCACCTAAAGTTTTCACTTCGTGAGATATCTTATTTAACTTTAGAGGCTGAAAAATAAGCCAGCAAGTACCAAACCCAGCAGTTTCTCTAATGTACACTAGAGTAAGTCAATCTCATGTCTGGAACAAAAGAGAAAAATCATCTCTACAGCTAATTTCCCTCTATACGTTGACTCTATGGGCGGTAAATTATTATATGTCATATTATCTACCATACTGACCCATTACCCTGACAACCCTGACAATCAAATCTTGTTTTAATACAGAAAATAAGTTATTTGAAGATAATAATAAAACACAGCAAGGTTTAAAATGGCCATTTCCATATTACATTCTTTGACACCATATTCCTGTGGCTCAGCTATTTGCTTTATTTGTCTTTGCCATCTTGAAGTTTGCATCATAATTTCTACTTTGTTCTTCAACTTGCCCTATTCAGGAGCCACTTTTTTCAGGACGGTCGGCATGTTCCTCCATCTGTCAGGCCAATGTCGCTTTTTCAGATATGTTAAAGATAAAGTTTGCCATAATTTGACATTTATGGTCCTCAGATGAATTATTCTGAGGACCTCTGTGATACTTGATGTTTCCTCATGGTACCACCATGAGGTTTTAAGTGAACATCTCAATAACTCCATTATATTTTGCGCAGATATTAATATTCTCCTCAAGATGAATTATCACAACATTTGTGGTAAGAAAAACAAAGGCAAATACTAACACACGTCTCACACACATCACACATCAAGAGTGCTATATCACTCTGAGCATGAGCTAACATATCCTGTGGAAAAAAACACAATAGCCACAGCATCGCTTGATTCGTTGCCATGACAACTAAATTAACCATGAAATCTGCGCAGTGACGTTTGATTTTGTTTTATCAGAATTTATTAACAGAGCGAAACATGACATAAGTCAACAGATGAAACTTTAAGAGACAACTTACTGTATGATATAAAAACAGATGAATAGTACAAACATAGGCCTATGTTATGCCTGTACAATACTTTGTGGAAATCAGATGCAAATTTATGCCAGAGAGAGGCAGACAGGTAAACACCCTACTCCACACACACAGAGGCCGACCTCTCAGGTCTGGCAGCCCCTAGTTCAACAGCATGAATTCCTGAGACATCTGTCACTGTGTCCTCCCAATCAATTCTCCAATCACACATCCCTAATCACATAATCCTGGCTCTGATGAAGTGCCAGTTAACAGCTAAGACTCCCCCATCAAGCCAGTCTGAATCCATCCAGGAGACAGATGTCCACAGGAGTGTGCACACCTGGACCTGAACACACACACTCACACACACCCAAAAAGTGTCTGCTAGCGGCTGGAAAGCAACACCCTCTAGACCTGAGGCCTATAAATGGGGTAAAGCGTGAAGCACAGACCCCCCGAGGGAGCCTATTAAATCAACACACATGGCGCATTTCACCATTTTTCCCCAACGATCAGCAAATTCAGTCTGATCCCTCCAGTCACTAGCAATCTGAAAGTGCTGCCACTCAACAGATCAGAGCGCGAGCGGGCGGGCGATCCCTCAGGGCACCAAATGGAGGGCTCATGAGTTCTGTATGTGCAGCCACCCCCCGCTCCACCACAGTCCATCCAGGCTTCACGGAAGGCTCACTGTATCTCTCTGCTGGTCTTATTGCTTTAACATGAGGTATTTACTATCACCTTCCCCTCAGGGACGACACAAGCACTGCCACATGCTGTTAGTCTCTGGTTTTCTAGCTGTCTTTCATGGACTCCAGCTCACACTGAAACTTGTGTATTTATCATTTTCTACTACCCTGATCTTTGAGCTATTAAAAAAGGCTGATTGCAGGCAGAAAATATAATTTCTCATTTTAAATCTTTAACTCTGTTTTCATGTCATGTCAGTTTTAGATTAAAAAAAACTTTTTACAGCAGGCATGAAAAGGATACAGACCTCATCTACAGCTACCCAACATCACGACTTCAACCTTTTACTTGAGACTATGATAGGCAGCAAAGGTGGATGCTGTCACCGCCCACAGTGTCCGATCTCCGTGCAGACAAGCTGCTCTCCAGATTCATTATTTAATAGAGAGGTTATGGTCGTAGCTTCAAAGACGCTGTGTATGAGCCGGTAAGAGATGTGGGCTTTACTTCAAAACTCTGTAAAGGTCTACCAACCCCCAAGGTTGTATCTTAGAAACCATTCTGCATCCAAGTCAAGGGGTATTGCGTTCATCAGAGCAGCCTGTGGCCAGAATGACTGAAACTTCTCCCAGAAAAGTGGAGCATCAAAAATTCTGTGGTGGTGAAACATGTTTTTACAGTGGGGTTTAGTTGTGTGAAGGTGTGTGGTTAAAAAAAAAAGATGAAAATGCACAGTGGCTTCTCCAAACACATGGTTTTTAGTGATGATTATCCACTTTGACAAAGTGTTCATTACAAATAAAAATCTGTTTTTAACATAGCTGTGAACTGTACAATTTAAAACCAAAACAGAAACACTTCCCCAGTCCATGAAAAATACATGAGAAACAGAAATGATCCACTCTGCACAAAGCCGGCTCCACTGTCAGCTCAAATCCATAAATGTGGTGAGAAATAATGCTTAAAAAAATACAGTAAAATACAGTAGAGCAAGTAACTGACAACAGCTGAGGGACAAAAGTTCATTTCAGGCGAGCAGCGCCTCCCTTTATCCTCCAAGTGTTTGAGAGCCCCGAGCTTAGAACTCAGTCATCTTCTTGTGTGTGTCAGCCTTCTTGTGCTCTCTCTGGATGGACAGTTCCTGGGCTTTCTGCTGGGCCAGCAGCCGGCGGGCCGCTGACAGCCTCTCTTCCAGCTGCTTCACTGTGGATGTGCCCCTTTGCACACACAAAAAACAAATAGATTAGGAAGTGGAGAAAGATAACGAGACAAGTTGGTTTTTCAGCTGCATCTTTCAGAGAAAGTTGGCCGTGAAGACAAGTAGTCTAACCTCCACTTTTCACACATCATTAGCATTTTCACACAACTCCCACTACCCTGCTTATTTCTGAGATCAAATCTATAATCATTTTGCTCGACAGGAACATCAGAGCAACTAGTGCTCATATTCTACAACAACATATTGTTGTGTATCTCCTCCATGTCCACGGCAGAAATAACAGCTGCTGAGCATCTGTGGAGAGACAAGGAGCTGAGGTCGCACTGCAATTAATGGTTTATCTTTGTTCATTTAGGGAATCTTATCAGACAAACAGAACGGTAGACTAAACATATGCTGAACTCAGTACCAACCTTCCTGTTTGCCTGCTGAGTGACTCAGTCAGTTTCTGGATCTCCCTCTCTGTCTGGGACACCCGCTCAGCAGCCTTGAACAGCCTCACATTCAGATTCCTCTTTGTACTCCCATCTCCCCTGTAAGCCTCCACTCCAGACGCTGCCGATGGCGCAGCGGCACCCCCTTCAGCTGGACCGGCGCCCCTGCCTCCCAGCTTGTGGTTGAGAAAGTCAAAGACGGTGTGGCGTCCCCCCGTGGCAGCCCGGCGCTTCCTGCGTTTCTTTGGGCGACCTGTTGGTGCGCCATCCTTTGCAACCCTGCTCTGAGTGCGTCTCTGGGTCAGCTCTGCACACTGGTCTAAAGATTTACCTTTGGGTAGGACTACTGCCGTGACTGGCTCCACTCGACCCTCCTGTGTCTTTCCTAAGCCTGAGAGGACAAAAGAGACCGGGTAAGGAAAAGGAACAGTTCTAGTTGTAACTAATTTTGGTTAATGCACTTACCTTTCCCATATTCATAGCCCATTTTAAGCATCAGCTTTGATCCGATGCCTCTAGTATGTGCCTCCCAGCCACCAAAATGAGCAGTATCTACCACAACTGTGGACTCCACAGCAGAGTCCATAACTGTTGGGTAACAAGTGAAAATAAAAGTGTTCAGTTAAGAGACGAATGGCGAAAAAAAAAAAGCAAATGACTGACCTTGGATTTTTGCAAAATGTTAAATAAGCTGAGTTGTTGATCTGGTAATACATATTCAGACAAACCTTTTGCATAGGCCACATCATCTTCATCTACAGTGTCGTCAGAGTCGGAGGAGACCTGGTCATCGTCTCTCAAAGGCGGAATAACACCATCAGCTTCTACCACAGCGTCTTTCATTAACAGTGAGTCGAACTTCACTGTGTAGAAACCGCTGTCTATTTCTACACAGAGGGAAAACCATCAAAATCAGTAAAACTGGATTTAATCTGTCACTGTCTTGGTTGGTTTGTCACACCCCTAAAGTGGAATAAGATGACTTTCTTGAGATTTTTCAGTAATGAAATCTACTGCTTCTTTTTTGAACCCTGCAGGAATCAGTGTAGAATAGCTCAGGACACGTCAGTGGAATACCTTTGATTTTTGCTGGGTACCAGATGCCGTCCTCGTGTCGAGCCAAGCATGATGAGCCTTCCTCAAGATTACTGAGGTCACACTCGACAAATTCTCTGAGCTCCGACACATAGACCACTTCACCGTGAGAAAACCTAAATTAAAGGGAAAATATCTTATAAAATACTCGGATAAGTGAGGTGAATCATACCATTAAAAAATCAAGGAATGAAATTTGCTAAATTAACAAAATGGTAATTATAGTTTATTATTCCTCAGCATGAAAAAACCTAGAGATTTTATTAACATAAAAGCTGACATTGTTGCCTTAGCTATTGCCAGGGAACACCTACATCAAGTAGACAATGGGTGACACTTGGTGGATAAAATATGCTATTACAAAGAAGGCTGATAATGAACAAGTAAGCTTCATACAACAACAATGTAAATATGAAACACAAACAAACAAAAAAACAGCTGTACTTTACCTGCAATTGTCCAGGAAGCGACATTTGTCCTCCAGATAGTACGGACAAGGTTTCATAGACTTCTGGGTGGGGTAGACATAGAGCACTCTGACTTGTGCCTCGTCTCCATCAGGCGGTTCTGCTCCCACCACCATAGCGTTGTGGTACTCCAGTGTTCCCCATGTCGTCCTGTAGGGCGCTCTTACTTTGGTACCACTCAGTGCATCCTCTTCATCCTCTTCCTCCTCCTCCTCCTCCTCTCCATCATCTTTTACCCCACCGTCCCACTCTTTGCCTCTATTATCAGAGCTACTACCCGAGGACTCCCCCACTTCAGAATAAAAAGCAGCAAACTCATCGTCCAATTTGCCATTTTCACGGGTTGTGTCAGTTGCTGCCTCTGAGGTGTTTGTCTGCAGGCCATTGCTGTCCTCGAGGCTGGCCAGCAGCTGACTCTTCCTGACAGACACCAGGCTGGACTCTGTGAGCTCTATTAGTTGACATAGGTCCTCTTTTAATTGGAGCAGGTCTGACTGCTGGGAAGGGTCCACGCCAGCTGACAGAGCTGCCTCCACCTGCTGCAGCTGGGCACCATAGGTAGCAATGGCTGTCTCAAGGGTTTCTTCATCCATACTGACGCTTGGGTCCAGCCAGGTGAGGGGTGGACAGCATCAAGCCACCAAAATATCTGAGGATGAGGAAGACAAGGATTTAATGAAGCAGATATCAGCAGGATGGGTTGCTATGTCTGGCTTCATCACATGATAATCAAATGGTCCTTTTCTGAATTAGATACTTTAATAGCCCTCTGTTGGCAGCAAGCAACTACTATTTAGGCTGGGTTTGGGTTTGGTATGTTGTGTAAGAGCTTGTTTCGTAAAGTCTCTGTAACGTGAACCATCAACTTTAACCTGGCCATGAATCAGTGACCCGGCTAGCTACACATCACAGCTAGTGTTAGCTAAATGTTAGCCGTCTTTAAGCTTACTTTTACAAGTTATTATGACAAGACTAGCATTACCTTTTTAATTCGATCAGCTGTCTGATATCCACTGCATCGGTGACTGAGTAAGAAACATTTGCGCCGTGAAGAGAAGAACTAACTAAAACAGCTACATGGACACAGTGGAGCAACACAACCAGTCCTGTATCAAGCTAGCGGAAGTGGATTTTTGTTGTGAACTGCCTCTTCTTTCAAAATAAAACGAAGCTCTTAAGACTGAGTGACTTTCATAGCTTGCTGTGTAACCAACCATAAGGTTAGAAGGTTATAACTAGTTTTTGCTTGAAGTAACACCGTCAAAAGTCATATGGAACCTTTTTTTTCTTGAAAAAAAAAATCAAAATCACTGTTTTATACAACAAAACAACTTGAACGATTGAGGGCTGACATTTACACCCAAATTCAACCACTAACTTTAATGTCAAATTCAGTAAGACCACATTTCACTTCGCGACAAAAATCACGCGTATGGCCACATTATTTCACGATACATATCTTGACATAGGCCTACATTTTCTCGGGTTTCCCCACGTCTGTTCTTTTATTTTGAAGGTAAATCTCGAAACCCCGAGGTTGCTTCCTTTACATCCCTTACGTCAAGGGTGTGCGCGGTCGACGCAGGGTCATGACGTTTGCGTTAGCGAAAGTTCAACTTGAGTCTCATATGGAATTCACATGTCTCTATCTATCTGTACATTATAAATGATCATTATTTGAATGTATCGTTCCGCGCAGTCTTCGCCTTAGTAGCGCTAATGAAAAAGGAGGCTGCCCTTTTCTTGACGCTCGTTCCTCAGTGCAGCAGATGGAGACTGTCAGCTAACAGACTACTTTGATGTTGCAGGTACAGTATTCTCCTCTTTTGCTTATGTACCCGGTTCCTTGTTGTTTCTGTTGAGTTCAGTTTTTTGTCACTTCGGGAAATGACTGATAACAAGAGTGTGAAGCAGCTTTGGTTACAGCTAACCTTACTCTTATCTATCAAACGAAAGATCTTATGTGCATTTTCTACCTTTTGAAGGGAGATGGAATAGTTGAGAGAGGATTGAGGGGTTGGCTGGATATCAGACAAAACGATTCTCAGTGTAAACAATTGCATTAGATTTAGCACTAAGCACACAGATTCTGTGCACATTAATACATACAGTATGTAACTGATTTGTCTAATCCTCATTTCTCTTTCCATGCTCCCTAAGTGACCCCTGGTGCAATGCCTCCAATCATGGCTCAGATTAGTGATCCAAAGATCGCTTTTGCTTACCTCCGTCCCGCCTGTGTCCTCCTCACCCGAGAGCCCTCCGTGACCAACGTGGAGACACTGAACAGCCAGTTAAAAGAAGTCAATGATGCCACTTTGCAGCAGCTTCAGGAGTATGTCCTCTTCCCCCTTCGGTTTGTCCTTAAAGTCCCGGGGCAGAAGAAAGAGAAACTGGTGCAGGCTGTGGCTGAGGCCATGAGCCAGGTCCTGGAGAACACTTGTGTCCGGAGCTGGGACACCCTCCATGGCCTCCTCTCAGAACTGTGCCTCTGCCTCTGCACTCCAACAGATCCTGGGAAACCTGCAGATACTTCAGAGGAGCTGAAATCAGCCGTGCTGAGGTGCCTGAATGCTCTGTTACATGCTGCTTATGGTGATATAGTCTTCAGACTCTTTGAACCCGTCATGCTGCCCGGACTGGGAGCTGCCATATCACTGCTGCTTGCTTTAGGAGAGAAGGAGAAATCTCGTGATATACAGGCTGCAGCACTGAAGTGCCTCCTGGCTTTGACTCTGCAGTGTGACTGCACTCAGGACCATGTAGTCCCATCGACAGAGGAGCAACGTTTAATAGGCAGCACTATGGCTTCATTCTTACCAGGGATCACTACGGCTGTCGCCAGAATCATTACAGGAGACATGAGACAAGGCCATGCAGTTACAGTCAGGGCTATTAAGGTACAGTATTGAACATCTTTCTCAGCCTCAACTCTGGATTAATGTGTTTTGATGCGGTTTGACTTTCAATTACAGAAGTATAGATAGTTGACTGTCATAGTCATTATTACTGTATGTACTATTGAGGTGCCAACTAAGCATTTACTGTATTTTTACTGTTAGTTTTTTTGTTTTCATTATCATAATATGAAATACTGTATGTTACATTTTTTGGTGAATAATCTGAACTATAAAGAAAATAATAGATTACATTTTAATTTTTTTAGAATTCTTTAAAAAGTTTTTTCATCATAAAATACCCCAAATAATTAATTCCTTGTCATAGTTGCATCCTAATATTTGATAATAAACTTTACAGTTTTCAATATCTAATAGAACAACAGGTTGTGTGTACGTGATGGCAATGGTGATCAGATCTTTAAATCCAATAAACTGCTCCATAATCCTCTCTTTTCTTTCCTCTTATTTCTTACAGGTTTGGTCGAGGACTGTGGGGCTTGTCATGGAAGACGCCCAGCTTCAGGCCAATGAGTCACACCAGACCCCCTCACCAGACCTGGGTAGGATCGCTCAGCTGGTCATCAGTCGGACACCAGACTGGGTGAAGAGCACCGCGGGGAGACTGTCCGAGCTGCTGAAAAAGATCATCTCCTGCACCTCAGCTCATCAGCACTGGAGGGTTCGGCTGCAGCTGGTGGAGCTGGCTGACCACCTGCTGGCCAGGTGTAGTCAGTCACTGGGGGAGTGTGTGGGGCCATTACTGGAAGCACTGGTCGGGGCGGTCAATGACGAGGAGCCCAGAGTCAGAGAGAGGTTTGATTTCAGTTGATATGTTTTGTGAGGAAAAAGAATAGAGGCCAAAAAAAATTGCATAAGATGTTCATTTAAACACTCATCCTCTTTACTCTGCTCCAGGTGTCAGTCTGTTCTCAGAGACGTGTCACAGAGGAATCAGAGCTGTGGCAGCCGCGGCGATGGTACCAGTCAACACAGCGGCGCACAGACCTTCACTGACGTTCTCTCAGAGAACCTCCACTCTTTGGCCACGTCTCTTCCCAGACTGATGAGGACCTCTGACGACCAGAAGAAACTGTTTGTCCTCAACGTGTTTCTGGGTTATTTAAAAGTCCTGGGGCCTCTCGTCTCTGTGGTGCTGAACTCAGCTGTACATCTGGAGAGGATTTCCAAAGCCCTGATGCAGGTAATGTTTTCTGCTGTGCTATCAGAGTGTACTTGGTATTTTGGGTGGGAATTATCTTTATGGTTATAAAACCTTGGGAAAACTATTCAAGTCTGTTTATTACAATCATATTAACAACTATTTAGTGGTTTAGTTTAATGATTTTAATAATATTTTCTTTTTAGTTTGTGTTTTTCCATTTTTATGCATTTTCTTAACTAACAGTGTGTTGCACTCTCACCCACCGTAGTTTTGTATTTATCCATTGTTTTTTTGATGTATTATATTGTAACAAATGCTCTGACTGTAGTAACTGAACGGTGAGATTATTTTTTCTCTGGTATCAATACAATTTAGTAATAGGGACTGTGCATCTGTGTGTCCTGTCTAAAGTTTATACAGATAACAGAGAATAAGGAGCATTCATAACAAAGTCAAATTTGAATTAAACACCCAGCCCAGCAGTGTGGTACCTTTATATTATATATACAGCTATAAAATGTTTTTGGTCATTTAATAATTAATTAATTAAATAATTTATATGCTAATTATAGAATTCAGTTTTTAGAGCGTACAGCATTTAGCATTCAGATAGTTGCCAGTTTCATTTGAGACCCTTTATGAGGTATGACTTTGTCGCATTTGTTTTGCAGGTGCTGGAGCTGGACGTGATGGACGTTTGCATTGTAGAAGAAAGAAGGCAAAACTCTGACTTAGAGACTAGTTCAACCTCTCCTGATTCCTGCACCACTCACAGACAGAGAAAGCATTTTCTCTACTTCACTGATGACAAGATCTTGTCTGTGCTCATGGAGATCTGTCGGACGTTAGGTATGAACACTGCTCAGAACAGAGAGACAAAGTCATCTACAGTTTTGCTCAGCATTTAATAATTGTAAACTCTACAATTTTTAAGGGAATATAAAGAAGGTAAGAGTAGTTAAGCTGGTCCAATGGCAGCTTTGCAATATAAATACCTGTAACCTTTCCTCTCTTTAGGTCACCATGGCAACATTTACCTGCTGACTGATCACTTTCTGGACCTGTACCGCCAGTCTTCAGCGTACAGAAAGCAGGCTGCCATGGTGCTGAATGAGATTGTCAGGGGAGCCGCAGGCATTGGCGTGGCAACAGGCAGTCAGGATTTGGAGGGTGAAGGCCACGGATGCTGTGCCACCGCGGACGACCTTGAATCAGCTGTGGTGTCTGTCCTGGACGAGTACACCAGTCTGAGCAACTGGCACCTGATGACTGTCAGCGAGGAGATGGACAGAGACCGACAGGATCAATGGGTGAGGATATGTGTGAGCCCTGCTAGTGGAGACTCTGTGTTGCTTCTCCACTGGCTGCTGGCGGCAAACTTAGTCAGGTGGATGTTTTTAGTTTCTAGCTCCAGCTTCATATTGAGTATAGAGACATGAGAGTGTTATCAATCTCCATTTCCAACTCTTATCAAGAAAGTAAACAAGTTCATTTCCCAAAATGTTAAACTACTCTTGGTTTAAATTAAATGTGGCTCATGGGTAATGAATTGTGCATCATTATCACCATCATCAGATAAAAGTGCTGATGAATTTGTAATGTGATTGATCATCACTCCGATGATCCCTCTCTTCCTGTGAGGATACTCTAAATGAATAAGTGATGCTTTGCTATTGAATCTAATATTTCACATCTCATTTTGAATTCTGTGACCAGTTTCTATCCAATATCAGTCTCCCTCATTTCCAGCCCATATTGCACAGCTCTCTCTGCATTTGAATTCAGTCACGGTCAGATCACTTCACTCCTGAACGTGGTGCTCCAGGCCTTATGGAGAAACATGGTGTTCACAATATGGCCGCAGACTGAAGAGCTGGAAGAGCTGCTCCGGGCTTTCAACTAATCGCTCTGAATTTTCAAAGCATGATTACTGAGCTGACAGGAAACATTTTAGGGCCTCCAACCAAATACAACAACAGTGCTGTGTTAGCTCGTAGATAAACGGGAGCTTCCTCTTTGTCAGCTAAAATGTATCTCCGGAGACACAGTAGCTAATGACATGGACTCTAAGCACAGAAACACAGAGGGTTTGGCCACAGCCACGACTGTCATGGCTTCCTCCATGGAGTCTGATCTTTTACATTCATAAGTTGAACAGTGGATAAATCTGAACATGGTTTAAGCTACAGGACTGAACCAATGTGAACTACAGTTGCTATAGACAGACAGGTCAAACCAGTTATTGGCTAATACGAGTTTTGGGCATCAGCATTAATCGTATAAGATTATACAGTTTTCAAATTTACAGATATCTTGTGTTTGAATTTTTACAGAACTTAATAAAATCCACAGGGTTCCTTTGTGTAAAAAAAACAGACACCTGGTTGATTTAAACAATTGTAGAAGTTTTCACGTTTTGTTTACATTTGCTGTTTCTCAGTGCAAATTGCTTGTGCCCCCCAAATCCAAAAGAAATGTGCAGAGCTCATGTATGGCATAATTTGAAACCAATATCATTAACGTCATAGTCATAGTTTAAAAGTCATATTATTTAATACGGTGCAATCAACAAATGTATTTCAGCTATAAACCATCAGCAACGAGCAGCTAAATGGAACAAGGAGCACCAAGTAAAAAATGAGAAAACGCATTGCATTAATTAAATAGGTTCCTATTTCCTGCATAGAGGAAAAGATGTGTAATAACACCACATTTACAGTCTCTTATGCTGATGATTGATTGATTGCTAGTGATAAATTAGATTATTTAACTGTGAGCGCCGGCATTTTTTCACATAGTCCACTTCCATGTTTGCTGGTTGTCTCCTTCTTCCCTGCTTTAGTTTTTGCCATTTTAGTGCAATGATCAGCAGAACTGAGTGAACGCATCCTACTTAAACAGGAACACTTTGATAAAAATATTTCTCTGTAGCTTTCTTACTAAGACTTTAAGTTTGGATGAGTCATTTTTTTCTTCTCTAGTTGATGCAACACCTCCTAATCAGTAGAGGACAGTCTTTATGCATGACACTGACATCTGTCTTCTGTCCCTCTGTAGCTACTCAGCCCACAAAGTCTCCTCTCCATATCCAACACGAACACAAACTCTCTCCAAGTGATTCCTTCCTCCTCTGGCTTCCCGTCACCCTCGTCGTCCACCTCCACAATCCACCAGCTCAACAGCAACATCTGGCAGCTGTGTATCCAGCTCGAAGGCATCGCCTGCTTCTCTCAGGCCCTTGGGCGGAACTTTCGTCCCCTCCTGATGACATCACTGTACCCCGTGCTGGAGAAGGCTGGGGAGGAGACGCTGCTGGTCAGCCAGGCAGCACTGGGTGCCATGTGGGACATGAGTAAATCCTGCGGCTACGTCTCCCTCAAGGAGCTGATCAATGAGAACTCAGATTATCTGCTCAATGACATTTCCCTCAACCTGCAGAGGCTCAGCCAGCACCCACAGGTAAAGGTGCAGTAGAGAATAAGAGCAACGTTTTCAAGAAACAAAGTGGTATAAACATGAGGAAGAATGTGACTATTCAAAGCACTGAGATCTCATCACCTTTTTGATTAGAGTTCATGAGCAGGTGTGACTGCGCAAATGAATGGCGGAGTGGGGGGGTAACAGTTATAGTCATTATCAATTTAAGTGTTGATGTTTGTTTTTTGTTTAGCTGCTCATTATTTTACTCCTCAGGTTGCTTACCTTGTCAGATCAAAGTTTCAAAACAGAAGAATTATCACTTAACAAAACAGAAAAGAGCAACTAGTTCATGTTTGTCACTGAATGTTTTTGCAAAATTAATTGAATTAATTAGAAAACTGTCTGAATTATCAGAATGAATTACTTCATCACACAAAATTGATAAAATACTATATTAATAACAAACACAGTGAATAACCACCCGTTAAATCAGGGTCATTATTTAATAAGTTCAAATAACTCGTAAGGCCAAAGTCAAATTCAGTGTATTTCATCACACTCGTGTCTTGTTGGCCAGGCTCCACGGGTGTTGACAGTGATGTTGACTCACTCCGACTGCAGTCTGCTGCCTCTGGTCAGTGACATCGTTCAGGATGTGCTGATGGCTCTGGATCTGAGCTACGACCACACAGCCGCCCTCTTCTGCTCCGTGCTGCACGCGCTGATGAAAGCTCTGAGTGAGTGATGTCAGTTTATTTAACACATATGGTCGGGGGTCAACATGTGAATTTATTGTACCCACACAGTAACTGTAATTCTCTACCATACAACCCTATTTAACAATAATGTAGTAACTTAATTATATTAATTTATATTTGAGGGGTACAAAGGGGTATCATGATATTCTATAGGCACTGTAACTCTGATTATACCTATTGAAGCTGATAATTTTATTTATTTTCTGACCTGTTCTAGCTTTTTTGTTTTGCTCAACATTACTGTGAATGAGGGCCGGCACTTGAGTCTTGATTACATATGCAATTTCCATGGTACAGCTTCTGATTTACAATAAAAGTCAAAGGCTTAAGCTCTCAGAGGGTTTTTTTTTATGTTTCTATCAGCTTCAGAGGCTTAGAAATAAAGTTTTATATTGAATTGATTTAGGTCTTATTGGTTCAGAGACTACCAAAAGGAGTTCAAAACAAATGACAATGTTTGGGTTAGAAAATGTGAGAGCAGAAAGATGTGAGGAAATTTTAAGGACTGATGTCTAACCTGTCTGTATGTGCCATTGTCCATTGTCCTGTCTTTTTGTCCTCCTTCAGTGCGGTGGTTTCCCTCCAGTTGTAATCGTACCAGTGAATCTGCCAAACCCAAGCAGACCTCCGCTGACCAGGAAGTGTTCGACATCCGCCAGTTTGTGCTGGATTACCGTAAACAGAAGGAACTGGCAGAGGGCATTGGGATAGAGGAGGACATCATTGAGGACCTCGGTAATGTCTGTTAGGATAATGTCATTTCATAGCACTACTGTACATCAGATTTGTCTTGTCATTAGGGAGTTATAGTGACAGAATATACAGTAACCTTTTTAGAGTTTTTGCTGGTTGACTGACCCGTGCACATTCACTCTCTTCCCAGATGTCCCTCCTCCCACAGAGTGTGAGGATGTAGAAGATATTGATGGGCCTGATGTGAAAGCAGAGCTTCCCTCCCACATCAGCATCACTAAAGATATTATGGAGCGCTGCATTCATCTGCTGTCAGATCCCAGCCTCAGGCTCCGGCTCAAGGTACGGTTTCTATGGTTTTAATGACAATAACGCGAGTGAGGCTACTTTTCATTAACTGAAGAAGGAAATTAGTTCTGTCTCTCTTTATGACAAATCCTCAACCTGACAGACTGGCCTAATGTGAATTAGACAAAAAGATTTGGTTTTCAAGTTTTTTTGGAATGGGATTAAAAAAAGGAATTAAAAGAACAAGACTTGGTTAGATCTAAGCCTCTAAAACTGCAGAGAGCCTTAATCACCTGTACAGCTGTGTCTGTCATTGATACGCTCTCTGTACGCCCTCTCTCTTTCTTGAGGTGTTGGATGTGCTGGAGCTCTGTGTGTGTGTCTTGAGTGAGAAGGAAAATGAGCTGCTGCCCATGGCCCATCGCTGCTGGCCGCCGCTCCTACAGAGACTGACAGCTGACAACCCTCTAGCCGTCCTCAGAGCCTTCAGGGTAAACAATTCCAACAAGTCTGCTCTCTCATTTCATTACACGTTGTAAAATGGATCATTTGATGGTGAACTTAATGTTGATTTGGTGTCAAAAATGTATCGTATATGTTGTATCATCAGGATCAGGTCATTATTCGCAGCAACTTAACAGTGAATTAAAAGTCATATTCTGTTAGATCAGGTTAACAGCAGGTTATATTCAAAGACGTCATCTCATCCCTAGGAGCACAATGAAAAACTATAACTATATAAATAATTTTGCAGCTTACTCAGATTCAGTTTTTATTCAGATTTTATGTTATATATTATATTTACATCTATATCTCAGTGCTTTTATTCAGGGGAGAAGCCACACATAATTTCGCAGACCGTGTATAATGATAATGAAACGTTGCTGTTTCTGATCCGGAATCAATCAAAGGTTTGTAGTTCGCTGTGGCTCTGATGCTTACTGTTGACTGGCTGTTTCATCATTTAAATCATTCACCATTTAAGGAAATATTTTAGAACTGATTTCAAATCGACCACCACCATGTCAATTGATTCAGCAAATCACTAAATTATTCTACTTGTCAACATCTGTGTTGAGTTGGACTGTGTTGATGTCGTTTCCCAGCTGTGTATCTACTTTACATGCTGAGTCTGTCTGACAGGTGCTGTGTACACTGGGGGAGACGTGTGGTGACTTCCTGAGAAGCAGGGTTTCCAAGGAGGTTCTTCCCAAGCTGAGCGCCTCGCTGGTACGACAGGCTCCAATCAGCGCCAAAGCCGGACCTGTCTACACGCACACCCTGGCCTACAAACTTCAGCTGGCTGTCCTGCAGGGGCTGGGCTCGCTGTGCCAGAGGCTGGACCTGGGTAAGAGAAACAAAAGCACACACACGCATAGACATAACCCACAGTATAAATAACTATGTTAAAGGAATAGTTCACCCCAGAATGATATTTCACTCAGTATCTACTCACTCTCATGTCGACTAAGGGCTGGGAGAAGTTTCAGAGTCCTCCGTTCCTTCTCTGAGTTACAGGGGGTCTCGGCGTAGCAGTGCATGTTCATGTAACGGTTGCAAATGGACACCGGCAGTCTTCGTCACAAAAAGACACACCAAAAAACATAGGTGGTCAGATAGATTGTCAGTCAGATTGCTGTCAGAGGACACTGACTGTCTCTCACCACCAGATGGCAGTTTTGTATAACAGTGAAAACCAGGCAACGTTAACAGTACCTTAGCATGAGTTCTCTCTCTGTCTAATAATGAAGACCTGAAGAGAACAGAGCTGCATCCTGAAGATTTGGTTGTAGAAAATTAGAAAATTCGGTTTCTGTTTTGATTCTGTCTAATGTGTTTGTGCAGCAGTTTTGATTTTAATCCAAGTCAGCGCTCTCTTTATTACACGCCCTGTTCATTTGTTTGTGTCACAAATATGCACAGCCTTTTCCGTTATATAAAAAATTGCACAGCATTCTTTCGTAACTTAAAAGACCTTCAGGCTGACACATTGTTTGAATTCAACATACGTAGCCAACTGAGACACCAGGACGCCACTGAATTAAATGGCTGCTGCAAGCAAATGTTCTCCCTCAAGAACAATTAAGCAAAAATGCTGTTAAATCTGTTCTGCAATCAGTCAAAGACAAGATGCTTCAGGAAAAAGAGACTTCTAATTGATTAGAAAAGAAACACAATGTTTTGTAAAGTTGTGTTTTTTGTGCTCAGCATAGCTTTTGTTATCATCGCTAAATATGTTCATCCACAGAGGAGCCTGGGAGCGCTCTGTGTGTGTGTGTTTATTAGGAGTGATGTAATTATGAGTTGCTTGTCTAATTTTCCATCAATCATTATGTTCATTAAGCAGTGACATCCCTGTCTCAGCCATACTGGGTTCAGATTGCACTAATTTTCCAGAGCTGCTAAATACTCAATTGGACACACACAGAACACACAGTGGAAGTGATAGTGTCTTCATGTGGGACCATTTTAAAACTCTTATTTTGGTGGGTTTACTCTTTTTTTTTAAAGATTGAGTTGATTAGTGCTTTTCCTGAAAGTCACGTCACGTCAAACGACATGCTCATCACTGAGAGCAGGAAGTGTAATCAGTGATAAAGATTACACTGAAAATGGTGTTTTCATCAAGTGATAATTGCAATCACTTTTAGCTCCCAAGGACAGGATATGTGTTCACAGGAGCTGGTTGGTCGGGTTGTAGGGATAAATTAACACAGCTCTGATATTCTTTCTTTTGTGAAATAAAAATGGCTGAAAACGGCTTCAAAAATTACAATGATGTTAGATTTTAAGAGGGTGGAACAGGTCTTAAATTTCCACCCATAAAAACCTGGGGTTTGTTTTAAAGGTGTGGCATCTCCAGGCTGGTCCCCACTACAGTGATGGTGTGAATCCAAGGGGGCAGTTGTCGGTCTGAGAAGTGAAGCTCACTTCCGCGTTCAAAAAACTGCAATCCCCCCTCGAAAACGAGATGCTGCATCTCAAGGGGCTATCCTAATAAACTTAAACTTAAACTTAATCCCCTCGGCTTCCTCTGGGGGCTGGTACCACAAGGGAGCAACTCTCCATTGACTGCCATGTTAAAATAGCCGACTTTACAGCTTAAAAAAACATATTTACAGCCTAGTACCATGTACTTTTTTGGCCTCAACCGATAGTTTCTACCCCCACACACACTGAGTGAGTGAATTTTTTTTAAACTCTACCGTTTTACTATTATTAGGTTTAACATTCTGGCCAATTAGGGCGCGGAAACGTTGAGTGACAGGTCTGAGGACCACTGCTTTGAGGCCAGTGGGCGAGATCTCGGCCGGCTAACGGCCGCACCTCTCCAAATATGGCAAGTAAAATCCAACATGGAGCAGTTCAAACCCCTGTAGTAGCGGCATAAAACAGACTCCCCCAAACCAATGGGTGACGTCACGGGTGCTACGTCCATTCTTTTTACAGTCTATGTGTGAACCTCATACCTCCCACCAAAGCTCATCACAGACAGATGAAAAGTTAGCAGCTGGTGGCACCATGTGTGACAGAGATGACATGGTTTTCTGCAGCGCTCCCCAGGCTAACAGCAGAGACGGGGACAGCACAGAAGAATGCATAATATTAAAAAAAATACAATAAAAAAAACATTTACAACAGCTTCCATTATGAGAAGCATATCTGAATTGTTGTCATCGCAATGGGACATTGTAACAGTAAACTGCTGTAATCAGTCTCCTTCCTGCAGCAGGATGTGGAGGTATAAAATCACTGGAAATCAGATTAAACAGAGCAATTTGGTGAAGATAAAAAAAACAACCCTACTAAGACCGACCAATATTCACATAGACAAACATCCAGTCTTTGTGTATTTAGCATCAGTTCTTTCATCTTTAATATGTAACAGTAATATTTTCACATAGAAAAATTTGAAATAGAAAATGCATGATTTACCTTCACCTTGTAGCTACTGTACAACAGAGAATGCATTGTCCTTGCTGTTCAGTAAGGTCAGTGTCCGTTTTGCTTACACTTGGTGGGGGGCTACAGTTTGGGTTCACGAGGCTAGTGTGACAAGGAGACAACCCTTGGCAGAAAGGCAGTGCCACTGGCATTCAAGGCAAAGGACGGCATGCGGAATAAATGCTCACCCCGGGCAAGGCAATAAGCTTTTTGCACTTTAACCACTCACCTCTGTGCTCCTGCAGTAAGTGTCAGTGCTTTCACTGTGAGTGAACTGCAAAGAAAAGATGAGAAAAGCCATCAGAGATGTCCCTTGCACCCTTGTGTGCACATATTTATCTGACATTCACCGTCTGATTAGATGATGTCGCCTCAACCGGCACATTGCTCTGCAGACTTTGGTATAGCTTTGAAAATTTCAAAACATGTCAGGAGCAGCATCAGTTTAAGTTAAAACACTGCTCTAAATTCACACACTGACCTCAAAATTGTGTAACCATAGCAACATTGCCAGGCTTCGTACATGTATTTGAATTTAAGCCTCTTAACTCGACAACAAAGAAAGCAATGTGATGTTCTCAAAGCTGCACTGATCAATATGTTTTATATTAGCAAGGGATCAAACGACTGCTACAACAGCCTAGACTAGTTTACCATATCCATAATGTTAAAGATTTAGGACATTTTTGTCACATTTGATGCTATTATTTCATTTATATTCATAATAATATTTATAATTATAATCATTGTATTTGTTAAAATGGCATTTTAGTTGACAATTTTTTCCATTTTATACATAAATATGTAGCTCACACTGTTGTTCAAATACATCATCCCTCTTCAGCCACAACCCATAACTCAATCAGTTTATATCAATTTATACACTTGAGCACCTATTTATACAACATAAAATGTACTTAGGATATTAAAAGAATGATAATGAGAATGTGAGTAGCACTAGCAACAATAAAAAGAATGGATGGAAGTGATAAATTGTGTGTAGAAATACCTTGATAGAACAGTACATACTGTAACAGTCAGATTGAAAGGAGTTTTAAGTGTATGTTTATAAAAATTAATAATTCTGATGATGTCCATTGTGCACTGTAAAAGTATTTCAACAATGGGGAAACCTCATGTCTGAATAATGTGTTTTAATGTTAAACAACCTGATCTTTACAAATTGACACTCTTCTCGCATCCCATGCATTTGACTGTAGTCTTTTCCTTTCCATCAGAAGTACATACTGTCAGAACTCCAGGCTTATTTGCTAACCTATCAGGTTGATCCCTGCTGATTCCCACACAATAACATCCCATCAGCTTAGCAGCTCTGCTTGTAGGTGTTGATAAATCCCTGCCTCTCTTTACTTTCTGCCATCAGATGCTCAACTCATCTTTGTCAGTTTTTTTCCCCCCCAAGGTTTTCACCAAAAATACAAAAAAAATAAAACCTAGCTCTAGAGCCACAGTTACACCATTAGGGATGTAATGATACATTCAGGGTTCATGTTGTAGTTGTATATGCCATACTGGGTGCTTGTTCATATTGGCATAGTATTTTAAACAAAACCAGAATGAAGTCAGGACTGAAAAAATATTTTATTCACATTTCTGGGAGGCAGTAATTCATAGCTACAGGTTTCGATGTTATTTACACACAGTATTTCACACAGAAAAATCTTATGCCAGAGGTGTGAGTTTCAACATCTGTTTTTCCTTGTCTTTCCCTGTTACTGTTGAATGGGTTAATTATGTGTATGGTTAAGTCACATTAGCACAAAATACCATAATTATGTTATGTGCAGTGTAGGATTTTGTTTGATGATGTAGGTGTGCCTCTTGTTGATTTACATGAGTTTTGAATCGTGGTGAAGAACTTCAAATTTGAACTCTGAAATTTCCGTGGATAACCCTGTGAGCATTTCCAGTTTGTGTCTCTGTCCTGAGTGATTTGCCAGAAGTCTCTGAATTTACTCTAATCAGATATTTTGGGAAATTGCTTTTACATTTGTCTGGCTCCACATTATTTTCACAAAATCTGAAATTTAATTGCTTTTGTCCGGTCAATATCTTGACTCCAGGTAATGTGGTGGTGTTGTACATTGTTGTAAGGATCTTTGCAGGATCAACATGAATTAAAACATTTATTATACAGTTATTACAGAGTATTGCTCACAGGTAAATTTATAAGGAGCAATTTGTAAGTTTTGTTATTCCAACATAGCGAGTATGAGGATTAACAGCATCAAACTTGTTATTTCAACACAGCATCAGCATTACTGTAACTCTATCACATCGTTTCTTTTGCTGAAGTTAGCATGCTACCCAGCTAGTCCCTGTCCATCTCGTCACTGTCCAATTGCGACTCACTAGCTTCCACTCTGCCCTGTAGACGTAGCACTGCTCCCCCTGTCTTGTAAACACAACAATGGTTGAAGCTTTTGTCAATTGACAGTCACCACCACCTGCTACTGGCAAGAAAACCACATTGAACAGCAGAGAAAATTTTCACACAGCTCCTGTAACCTCCTGCTTTGCACTTAAAGTACTTTTCTCTTTACTGCCTTATTTCTCTTTTTACCCTTTATCTAATTAAAACAAGTGTGACTAAACCTAGGTCCCATTTATCTTTATCCTTTTACAGTATGTGAAAAAACATTAGTGAAATTAGTAAATTAGTGAATACCATTTCTGCACCACTCCACATATTTACTGTAAGGGGAAGAACCAGCATTCATCTATTCAGCACTGACGACTTTAAATCATCCTCTTAATGTAGAACTGTTCACCTTTTCTCAAGTTGATATGGCCTTTCAGACACTGAAGCCACCATAGAAGACTATTTATACTGAGAGAGGTTATCATAATACAAACGTTAAAACTTGTCATAGTAGGATAAACACAGGGCTGAATACGTTCTCATTAACAATAATGAGAATGTGAAGTTCTGTCCGTCCTGTGAGGTTGTGGTTTCATTGACTATTTTACTGTGTTTTTGGTTGATAGGCATTTTAATTACAGCTCTTTAGTCGACTTGTAATTAAAGCAGAAACCATAATTTGAGTGGAGACAAAAATATGTCAGTGCATTGTTCAAGGATAATTGCAGTTTATTACTACTCGGCTGCTGTTTTTATTCTTTTGACCGTAATTTTCTGTCATTCTGTTGAGTGTTGGACTCATCATGTAATTGCTGAGGTCTGGGATTATGGTGATACTGCTACTATGACAGAGCAAAAAGTAAGAATAAATAATTAAAAATAAAACAGAAGCTGCTTTGGTTGATTGCAGATGTAACTCCAGTTGATCACAAAAAAAAAGAGAAAATATAAAATTAAATGTAGCAGTTTAGACTTAGCTCTGTCTTTAGGTCCCGGGTCGGATTCTGGTCTCATTTTGATGCCGTGCACAAATTCTGAGTTTTTGGCTGAATATGTGAAGAACAGGTAAACAATGGTACAATATAGAGATCGACCTGGATTTTTAAAGGCAGGTATAATTACCATAGTAATAGTCAATATTCTTCTGAAAAAAAAAGAAGTAGAAGATTACAAGTCAAGGGTCCACAGAGCTCTGTTAGAGTCAGCACAGTCAGTCAGGATGTGAGTGATGCAATACATTTTAATCATCGTAACCCCTTTTGTCCACAACTGTCTCCTGTTAATGACAATGCAGGCAGCTCAGCGTCTGCAATATATGAGGCAATTTATTTTGTATTAAGATTACCAGTGTCAACCCCTGTTCAGATCTGGTGCTAGTGGAGGGTGCAGAGCCGTTGCCCTGCCATCGCCCAGTATCAGAGCCACAACTTCTGACAGTTTATAAAATGTATGTATGTATATAGGGTGGTGTTTGTGCAGAAACTAAGTGATAGATACCAGATATATAGAAGACTTACTGTTTGAACTGAATTCCTGTATGATAAATGTGCACGTCTTTGGTCTTCAGTGTACCAGGTGACACTAGTGAAAGGACATCTAACATTTGTGAGTCTGCATTTATCTTGACAGGAGGAGACAAGTCGTGCTTAACAGTGAAAATTTGTCAGGTTTGATAAATGACTACTTTTTTTTTTTCATTTGTGTTTTTCCATTAGCATCCATACATAAAAGGGAGCTTTCATTCACAGATTCTTGACTGGTTTATTCTACATGAAAGAATTGTGTGGTGTGGTGTAGTAGCTTGAAGGAGCCTCCACCCACTGTGTGACCACTGTGGACTGCAAAGATAACATCACTCCCACACATGCAGTGTTTTGGTTACAACCTTCATATGAATGTAATGTAGCAAAGACAGTAATCTCACTCCTGTCACATTGAAGGAAATAGTCTAATCCAGACTGTTTGAGATTCTTGTCCTTGATTTTTTTCTTTTATCAGAAAAGGAGAGATTAGGTGTTCTGCAATGGAGAGAATGTGAAAGAGCAGCAGAGAAACAGTCAGCGGCTGCAGCCTTACTCATGTGAATACCGATTTGGCTACAGCCTACCTCTGGGACGCCTGCAGCAAGCCAATTACCAGGCCTCAGTCACACAGAGAGAGAAAGACAGAAACACAGATTGGCTGAAGCAAATAATACGTTTCAGCTCGAGTTCCAGCTTCAGCTTTAATTCCACCCTGTTGTTGTGGTTCTTTTTTTTTTAACAGCACCTGGCCACCTTTCCTCTTAAGTATTTTATTTCTCAATTCCACTGCTCCCCTCCATCCACCTTGATTCAACAAAAGACTACACTACGAGTGCAGCGGCAGAAAGGGGAGGAAGAAAAGGGATAAAAGCAGTTGCTAAATAATCCCATTTAACTCTGAAATATGCACTGCTGCTTTTATTCTTGACACACAGCGAGCAGGCCTGGTTCAAGCCGAGTGTGGGTTGAATTGGCAAATAGAGTGAGCAGAGAGGGAGAGAGAGATGTTTTGAAATGAGGCTTGAAAGGCAGCCCAGTTTGCAGCTCAGGGAATCACTAAATGTCTGCTGGGAAGGATGGAGAGAGAGCAAGAGAGAGATAGGAAGAGGAGATGACTGAGTGGAAAGGATTCAAATGGATAGAGGGAGCAGGAGCTGGCAAGGTTATGAAAGTTACAGTCAGTAGAAAGGGGGGGAGAAAAGAGGAGTGAGGCAGGTTCTCAGGTGTGAAATCCAGAGACGTGGAAACAGCCTGCTGTGGAATTTTCCTTACGCGGTCTCAGCACTTTCTCTCAGCTCGTTAGGGAGTTACAAAAAGTAAAGTCCAGGCATGATCTATTTTTTCCTCTTTCATCTTCTTCTTCTAACCTCTTTTATCCCTCCTCTCTTACCCACCATCTTAACAAGCTGTGCCATATACTGGGGCAACTGATTATATCCTGGGTTGGGTTTGAGGTGTGTCAATTTATGTTGTTTTGTACATATAGTGAAAGTGGTAACCATAAATAAAGTGGCCTTTGTATTGATATTTTTCTAGGTTGATTTCCTTTGTGATTTATGATCTTCTTGTATCTTTTATTGCGTGGAACAAACACATTGATCATCCTTATGTGGGCGCACACACAGGATGCATCTTGTTTATAACAACACGACTGAATTTCTTCAATGTACAGTATTAATTTATATTATGTAAGACTATCTCTGGTTCTGTTGGGGGAAATATTGCATAGTTTGTGTTTTACGGTACAGATGTGTTTGGTTTCCTAAGGTGAAGCAGATCTGGATGCTGTGTGTGAAGCCTGCCTGCCCTACCTGAGCTGCAGACAGCCCATCCCACTGCAGGAGGCCTCTCTTAGGTAACTCCTCACTCACACCCTTATGATTTGGGTCCAACACTTTTTAGATGATACTGAACTTTATATACTCTATATATATATATATGTTGTACATTAAGATTAATCCAGTTTGTTCAACACACTAGTAATACTGTACATTTCACTCAATGTAGCATACAGTGACACTTGCATGAGTTAAAATGATCACAGAAATCTACTAAAAATGCACAACAAACAATGTCATTACATATTAATGGCAGCTATGAGGAGGTACATTTTGATTTGGGATTTGAAGATGGACAGATTCCTGCAGTCTCCGATGTTTTTTGCACTCATTAACAATATATTTGTGTCACTAAACAACTCTGAATTGCAGTTAAAAACTTGAATGAAAACAGCATATTAAACTTATTAAAATGTAGCGAGTTAGAGCAGACTCAGAAATACAGTAAATGGAACATTGGGCAGGATCTAAACTTTGGTTTATACACGCAGGGTCAGAGAAGACAAGAGCATTTTGGGCTTTTTACAAAAAATGACATGGCAGTACCTGATCAAAGGCTAATTTTAGAGTTACCAATAACAAAAATGCTGTGACCACATATTGCATTTAGCTTATTGACTGGTTGATTGATTGATAAAGTTGCTCATCTGCACAATATGTTTTCTTGTTTTTGTCCTCCTTCTGATTATTTCAGAAACAAAAATACTTTATTAATCCCCCATGGGATTTATGAGTTGTGTGCAGCTTTGAGCTGTGTAAAGCATTTAAGCATATTTCTCTTCTTCCAATATTACGCATTTTGACATTGACCCATTTGTTAAAGGGATAGTTCAACATTTTGGCAAATTGGCCCATTGCCATAATCGCTATAGTCATAGCAGAAGGTTCGTTACCTTTAATTGTCGGTGTCAGCTATTTTCAGTACGGCGGAGCGGAGCAGCAGGCTGCTCAGGGCTATTCTATGGAGGGTAAGGGAATTTCTTGGTTTCCCTCATCAAACTCATCAAATACACAACCCAGCAACTCAAAAGCAGTAAATGGAACATTGTGAACACGTTTTGTGAGCTGCATTTTGGGCTTTTTACAAAAAACCACCACTGATCAAAGGCTAATTTTGAGATAATGACTGTGACCACATATTGCATTTAGCTTATTGACTGGTTGATTGGCAATGGGCCAATGGGCCAATTTGCCAAAATGTTGAACTATCCCTTTAAAGTTTACAAATGCTTTAATTCCATTCTTAATATCAATTAGTTAATTGTTTTTCAATTAGTGAATTCTTACCTTTCCTCTAAATCAGAATCATGTGAACGATTCCTAGCATGGAGTTGTGTAAAAAGAGTGTTTTGTTTTGACCAGAAACTTCACATACAATCCATTAAGCACAACATTCCTCTAGATATTGGGGTAAGTAAACAGTGAAACGGCATTGAGTTACTGAGCTTCTAGTTAAACCTGCTGTGTTCAGCTCAGTCTGTCACTTTGGATTACAGGAAGGTCCTGTCTCCCCCCTCCCCTTCCCAACACCACAGATATTATGCATTTTAGAAAACTCAGCCCAGAGCTAATCCTCTTCCTGTGCATCCTTCCCCATAGCGTTTTCCGACACTTAATCCAGGTGGATCCGGACGCATTCTGGTTCATTCTGAACGAGCTGCACTGCCCGTGCTCCTACGTCCCGCCCCACCCTGACCTCCTGCCTGTGCAGCTGAGCGGGATGGGCCGACCCAGAGATGAGTACTCGGACAACGTCCTGAAACTGCTGAGGGAGGAGTTTCCCGCCACAGCCGAGCAGCCAGTCAGCTAATGAGCTGCTGAATGATGTGATCGACTATCCTGTCAGATGGACGGTCTATTGAACCACTTCTCCAACAAGTCAATTAACTTAACGGAAATCTGACAATTGCGCCGAAAAACAGGCATCAGATGGGTGCAGTGATAACCTTCGAGGTGCACGCAGCTTTGATAAGCAGCCAGGTACAAAGAGGAAACGCCAATGCAGCATCTCTGTTGCTGCTCAGCCTCCAGCTGCAGTCGACACCCTCGTCACCCCGACCACGTCTGTAGTGACAGTGTTGATGTTTATTATTTCATGTAAATGCAAATATTACCTTTGCCACACCCTCTCATGTTATTTCTTAATTTTCTGAAGAAATGCTTTATTTTGAAAAACTTTGCTGGTTTGAATTATTCTGCCTCACACTTCAGAGTCGTTTTGAAAATCATTGATCACTTGGTTTCTGTTTCAAATCACAGTTTTGTCACCTTTCACACACATTTGGCTTCTCCTGAAGGGGAACTCGCTGATATTAAGCTAGTTAATAAGTAAAGTAACTAAAATATTTTTTTGTGTTGACCCAATGCTTGAGTTTCAAGCATTGGGTCAACAGTCAATGCCCAACCTTACTCCAGAAGTTTTAACTAAATGATCCTGAATTTATACAACTCTTGTCAATAAGAAGCCACCTTAAAGCGATATTCCGGCGTAAGTGAAAGCCATGGTCAAACACACCGTAACACCGAGTCAGACCCCCCCTCGAGAGATCAATTTCCCAGATCGCTAGATTCACGAGTTCCACCAACTTCAGCAAACACCGCACTATCGCCACACACGGCGCTGTGCGGATCCACTGTCCAACCGCAAAATGCCACTTTTAGCCACAAATAATGCTCAGAACTGCACCAAAGTTCATCAATAGTACATTACAGGGTCCCAGCACGTAGTACGAGCCGTCAAACATCTGCTAGCTTTACCTGTTTTCTTCAGCAGACACAACTCACCTACTTCTCCTCCTGGAGCTGCTTGTTGGTGGGGAAGCCCTGACAAGTCGATCACCGAGTGCAGCGGAGTTAAAGAAAACGCAACCACGGATTTTAGTCCTACGTGCTGGGACCCTGTATGTACTATTGATGAACTTTGGTGCAGTTCTGAGCATTATTTGTGGCTAAAAGTGGCGTTTTGCGGTTGGACAGTGGATCCGCAGAGCGCTGTGTGTGGCGATAGTGCGGTCTTTGCTGAAGTTGGTGGAACTAAGTGAAATAATGCTCAGAACTGCTCGGTGTTACGGTGTGTTTGACCGTGGCTTACACTTACGCCGGAATATCGCTTTAACATCCTGAATAGTACAGTAGGTGAACATTTCATCGGTGCAGGCCTAAATATTCAGTTAAACTCATCTGGAGGACATTTAAAGCAGAAGTAAGTGGTCCGGTCGTTTTCGCTAATGCTGCGTTCCAGGCAGGCTTTTGAAATCGTAAATTACAGCTTCAAGTCACAACTTACGACTTTAGTGTTTCTTGCCTGTTTTCGGTTCAGCAGACAGACAACTACCACTTCACTACTTGAACGCACCATCGTCCCTCGCCCATTGGAGCACGCATGCCGTTCTCTCTCCTCATTGGATAAAAACTGTAGGATACGATAAATGTTTTCTCCTGCTCAAGCAGAGTGACTGACAGACCCGTGTTTTGGTCCAAACACTCTATGTAAGTGATTGCTGTCGGAAGATATAACTATTTAAGACTTATATTAACACAAATATATCACTTACTTCTGCTTTAAGTGTGTTTAACCTAACCTAATCTTTTCTTTTTTTTGATAGCCACAATGAAAAGAACCAGGAAATCACAGGTGGAAAAAAAAGATAAAGTCAACAGAAGACTGAATCTACTTACAGTATGAAGCCTGATGGATCTTTTGGAACAGAACAGAAACTATTAAAACCTCACAGAGCCACATGGGTACAGTGGCTGACATGTTTCTTGACACGTTCATTACAGGTCAGACAGACGGCGCAGTTTATTTTCAGCCAATCCCATATCCACAGTAAATGTCAGCATAAACCAATCAGCCATGACACAAAAACAAGTGCCTGGTTTGATAGTTGTGACTGATAGGTCCGCTCTAAGAATTGATTCTGAATTATTAGCAAGGGGAAATTCATGGTCTATTTCATTTCATCTAATTAATTGCCTAGCAGTTCATTACTATTAATAATATTAGTTTAGAAATAAATGATAATAAACAATATTAATTCAGGCATTTGATTCATGAGCCACTTCCTTTGGCTGAGGTGTTGTATTGTGATGACAGCGGATATTAATTAATTTAGTTTCAGTTATTTTCTGTGGTTTCATGACTTCAGTCAAAAAAGAAACAAACTAAAACAGTCACTGTGTCTTTGTTATGGCTGAGTGGCGTAAATGTATGGAGCTAGAACAGTCTCATAATCAGTAAAGTGCACAAAGGAAGATTCACAAATGTATTTGCGTATGCAAATGTATTGCACACACAAATATATGCATGTAAAAGTATTTGTAATCTTCATCAAATTGGGCCAGTGGTTTTGGAGAAAATTACCAAAAAACACACACACACAAAAAAAAAATCGTTTTTTTTGACCAAAATTCGAATTTTTTCAAATTTCTCCAAACTTGGATGTATCATCTGTGGGGCTGAGGGAAGTCCAATGCAGGAGGTTTGGTTGAAATGGCACCAGTGGTCTGGGAGAAAATGACCAAAAACCTCACTGGCGATTTTAACCACCAGGGGTGTTGAATTTATCTTTGGACCAAAATTCAACTGTGAGAATCAGCGTAACAATCATCATGCCGCTGTTGACCACATGTTACCACGCCATCTTATCTGTCCATCAACAGTGGACCGTACAGTATCACTGCTGACCAGATTCTGGATTCTATGCAAAGAAAGGATGGAGCATGTCTGTGCTGCTAGTAGGGGATTCCCTCTCTGACCTTTGGTCTTAACCTGTCAGCTACGTCTCGTGTGCTGCCAGCAGAAGATGGACGAGATAGTGTAAATACAGAGAAATCGAAGGACTCACAACACGGACGCTGGTTGATCTGTCATTGTACCTGTTTACACTCAGAGCCCTGCAGGGGTCAAGAGATCTGTAAATGAAGGAAACAAAAAGCCCCCAACCCACCCCACCATCCTATTATCGCATCACCTGACAGCCCACAGCCTCCACACCTCATCACTACATAATGAATGTATGAGCCCACTAGTGCGGGGAAACAAGATCGCCACGTGTTTTGTATTTAGCCGGCCTGGCTTAACTGTAGTGAGCGCGGCACTGCGCCTCTTTATCTCATCCTGTGCTGTTGCTATTTATCCTGCTGCCAGTGCTGACAATAGCACCATTAGTCATCAGCAGCAATGGGTGGCAGAGGAAGAGGAGGAGGGTGGGGTGCAACAGTGGTCTGCTGTCTTCCTTCATTCCCTTACCTGCCTAATATCATTACTATATGAATTAATATAAGAAATATACTAGTTTGTTGTCTCTTTCACATCAGAATCAGTGAGCAAATGTTGTTTCATATACAATTTATTTCATTTGATAAAGGCATACACTTACTGTAGTGTGAGACCAAACATTCTAGAAGAAATGTACATTTTCCCTCTTTTTGTTTTTTGATCTTTTTTTATTTTATCTTTTTTTTTACAGTGAGCTCTTCTTTACAAAACATCAAACCAATATTTACTGGTCGAAAGAAAAAAAAAGACAATCCTACTGATCACTGATCCACCCACTGCCCACGGCCACACAAGCACTGTCATCCCTCTGATAGATACTACAGCAGAGAAGTAAAGCCCCCCCCCCCCCCCCGCCCCCCCCCCCCCCCCCATTTTGAGGGCAGTGTGGACAGCCCATTCTACAGAAGCACGAAGCTGCCACACAGTCTTACATATTATTTCCTCAGTTTTCCCAAGATAACAGGATAATTTTTCTCACCCAGGGCCTTGAAGCTGGTTAGCGATGTAGTTAACAAGGCTCACAATTATTTGTGTTCCAATTAGAACTGCATGATACACAAAAAAACATCATATTGCGATTCTATGGGAAGATATACAGTAGTAATATGGTATTTAAATGGGAATTTGGGCATTTCATTTTCACATGAAAAATGTAGCTTTTGTCCCAAACAGGCCCCAGTCCCTTTACATTGTGAAGGTCTATTTTGTTGGCAATGTTGTGACACATTTTACCTTAAAAAAAACAAAACAAAAACAAAAGTAGCTCCTGCGTTTTGGATAATTCTGCATTGCTATTTGATTAAATTGTGACTTATCACTTTCCTGCTCCTCTGACATTGCTACAATAAATTGTGTTTCCCTCAGTGAACAGCCTACAGTACAGTATACACACTGTTGTTTTGTTACTGTATGTTGAGTTCTCCAATTAATTATATAATTATCCTGGGATAACAAAGTTTTGTTTTCTCAAGTCTTATGTTATCTCAAGAACTGGGGGAAATAAAATGTGTGATTGCCTGGCAGCCAAGGGCTTCCATAGTTATTCTAACAACGTTTTCCTCTTACTTCACCCTCACAGCTCAGACCTTTCTCCAGGACATTATCCACATTCAGTTTGTCCCATTTGATCCCTTCAGAGTGAAATTTCTGCCCTAAGGTTTGAACCTCTGCATTTCACACAAGCATCTAAGCAAAGAGATTATCGTTAAGTTACAAAAATGACAGGAAGTACAATGGCCTCTTGAACCTTTTTCGAATTGAATCCCAGTGTTCAGGCTTGTGAAAATATGGTAACACTCATGTTTACAGCCCTGCACATCCAGTACAGTAGTTTAAGAAACACTGCTTTAGTACTAAGATACATTGGGGAAACCCCGTTTCTGAGCAGCTATGAAGAGAATGTGTCATTCATCTGTCTGTACAGCACTTTTGGAGCAGTTAAAGCAACGGGGAAAAACTGCTTTGAAAAAGAAAAACATTTGACAAGACTTCATAAGAAGGGAAAAAGAGATTCAGAACAAACTGGACATTTTCTTGTAAAATAAACAAAAATGAAAAAAATATCTTTAGCTAACACACTGTCTTTGTGTATGGTTGGTTGAAAAAGTTTTTAAGAAAATTACTGAACATGCACTCACTTTATTTCATATTATACAGTCATATATACAGAGTGGATTAGAGGCTTGTAGTGGAGAGGATTGAGGCTTTTAAATGATTGATGAGCACTCGGCCAGAGAATTAGGAACAAGAGAACCAAGCTCAGAGTAAAATGCAGCACTGCTCTACCCTAAAAAAATGTTTTTTCACTTTTGGCATGGAAAATCAGATTTATAGAGCACAGATTTGATCTTTTCATGGTGTTCCAAACAGGTAGCATCTGCAAACTGTAGAGCGATTTGATTGATTTGCTTCAGTGTGAGCATCCATGAACGGATCGAACCTGTGGCACAAGAGGGTGAACAAAAAACTAAGTGAATCACAATTTCTATTGTGCTGTTGTTCAAAAGCGTTGTGGGGACGATGCAGGCTGTGATGTGCTTTGTTTGAATTGCAAACACCAAGGATGGAAAATCCCACGCTTTCCACACTGCCACTGTATTCAGCTGCATTCAGCTTTAATGAAATGAGGATGTATCTGTCCTTGATGAGCTGCTGCTGCTGCTCTGGGACTTTGATGAATTCCTGCTGAAGAAAGCATGTTTCTTTCTTCCTATAAATAAACACTTGAATCTTGGGTGTGAACAAGTTTTGCACCATATTCATGTCCTTTATTTGAAAAGATCCAATGGATCCAGTGGAGAATTAACTGAGTTTAATTTAGCACACTCAACATTTTATGTCAGGTAGGGTATGATAGGATTTTTTTTTCTGAGGGTGTATCAAATGACGAGTAAGGCAGTGGAGGAAGTATGAGCGTGAAAGCAGGGTTGTGTCATTTACAGTATCTAAAGTACAAGAGTGGAGAGCATGGGTTAATTGTAGGGCAAGAGTCTTTCGTCAGTGCTGAGACCAGAAACAGTGGAGCTGCCTATATTTACATGTCAGCCCCTCCCCCTCTGTTACTAAATGTCGTGAAGCAAGGCTTTACAGACAGTGAGCAGTCCAACCCAGACCCATGCACAGCAAGAAAAAGCTACTTTCCCTGCACAGTTTACAGTACTGTGCTCTGAACAAGCCTTGCTGTACAGTAGGTTTCTTGGGATTCTGGATTTGTGCACAGGCCTGCGCTGTGTGGGAAGAATAGCTTTTTTATGCTGTGACACACATCATGTTATGTAATCTATCACTCAGGTGAAATGGGCCAACATCTACGGCGCACAGCTCGGCTCGTTGGTGCAGTCATTGTGGCTGTGGTTACTGTCCACGTCCCTCTTCCTCAGCTCTCTGCCTGCCTTGTGCTGCTGACTGCTGCTGCTGCTGCTGCTGCTGCTGTGACTGTGGCCGTGGTGAGCCGGTGTCGAAGGCTGCTGCTTGCTGTGGTCTTGGTGGTGCCCGTGATTCTGGTGGTGACCATGAGCGTGCTCTCTGGCACCACCATGAGTCTTCATGTCATCGCCGTTGACGAATCCAACCCCTCTCTTGGTATCGTCCACGGCCTCGAAGTTGTCGTTGCGGTTGCCGTCGATGATCTCACTCTCTGGCACCACCTGCAGGTAGGCCCTGACCCGGTGGTGGCGCGCACCTGCATCATCACTAAAGTCAATCACACGGCACTCATAGGTACCCTCGTCAGATGGCTTGACCCGGGATAGGCGGAGTTTATGGGAGATGTTGCTTCCTACAACCTTTACGACCTGGAAAAGATAGGAGTAAACAGAGAAAAAACAATGGGTAACAGGGTAGTCTCAGCTAAGGTCATATCAGAAGACACCAAAAGTGTGTTTTGTCCCCAGTGTGATAGACTGTCAAATGTCAAGCAGCTTCTTCTGAGCATACGTTTTTTAAATATGCAGATGATACAGCCTTTGTCAGATTTTTTTTTTTTAATCTGAAAGAGCATCTGTGGAGGGTTTTGACAGGGAGAGGGTTTTATCCAGTGGTGCTCAGACCACTTCTTGGAGGTCAACGCCAAAAAGACCAAAGAGATGGTAATTGGTTTTAGTAAAAGAAAGATAATTGTCCCCCCTGCTAACATAAATGGTGAGCAAATCGAGAGGGTCTCAACCTATAATACTTAGGAGTTGAAATAGATAACCAACTTAAATTCAATGATCTCGTGATGAGTAAGTCCAGGAAGCCACAGGAGAGGTTGTTCTTCCTTAGAAGGTTGAGCTATTTCAGGATAGACCGACGTATCCTTCAAATGTTCTATAAAACTGTCCTGCAGAGCGTTCTGACCTTTGGCTTCCTCTGTACTGTAATATGTGTGCCCAGGATCAAGTCAAACTACAACGCATGCGACAGCAAGTAAGATCATCGGGATCGATCAGGCATCGGTAACCCAACTGTAAGGAGCTGACCTTAAAGAAGGCTGATCAAATCCTGACTGATCACATGCACCCTCTCCATCTAAGGTTCCAAAGGAGTGGCAGGCATGTGAGATATGACAAATCGTTTGTGCCAACAGCAGTTAGACTGCTCAACAGCAGATAATGTTGACATGACCTGCTGACATCCTTATGTATGCCTGTTTGTATGTATCCTACTTTTTTAATGCTTGTATGTATGTATGTATTTATTTATTTATTTATTTATCTCCATTTCTTTTTTTATCTATCGGACATAGGCTGTGCAGTGACCACGTGAATTTCCTCATTGAGGATAATAAAGTTAAACTTGACTTGTCTTGACTTGATTAATATCAACATTTCAAACAGCTTTTTGGCAAAATCTCACACATATTTCTTACATACTGTACATTTACGTGTACGATTTAGCAAAAGGAACTTCCACCCACAGTCCATGCATTTGTTGACAATTTTATGTTCAAACAAACAAACAAACAAACAAACAAACAAACAAACAAACAAACAAACAAAAAAGACATCAAGCAGACAAAACAACATCAATACATGGCCATACACATTAGACTTATGTAAGGAAGGGAATAAGCATATTTCCCGAATGTCAAACTTTCTCTGACTTTGATGGTAGTCCTTGTGTGCACATCCAGTTTTAGAGATGAGTGATTATTAGTAATTATTAGTTTGATACATGCAAAAAGTTTATGGTTATCAATATGAATTAGACTTGCTGTGTTTGAAAGAGAATATAATTGCTTATGATGCGAGACAGTGAAAGCTACAGATTTGGTGTCATGCTGAAATCATCCGTGTAACCTGAATACACTACTCCACAGCGGCGCTCCTCAGAGCCAATCACTCACTCAATCTCTGACAAAGGTGCCATCTAACAAATTCTATTTGTGGCCTTGAAAGTATGAAGACACTACATCTGGAAGCTGAAAGCTTTGCAAGTTCAGAGACCAACTCTGTTGAGATGATGAGAGTCTGGGGACATCATGAGATGTGACGCACAAAGATATAAATACAACTTAATTTATCACCCAACCTCTTCCCTGTGACGCTAGTCGATGTTGGATAGTGTGCGTATGTGTGTGTTGGAGATAGTTACATGTGTTTTTGCAACTGCTTGTAAGGTTTAACACTTTCTGTAACAATTTTCACCGGTTTGTTGGCAAAATATGCCATGTTTTTGTTTTACTATATGGATGTGGGCCAACATCCATTATATAAAGAAAACTAATAAGGATTTTCCAGCTGTAGAGCCTGCAGTGTTCAGCTCCACCCACACAGACTTACACTGACACTGACACACACACACACACACACACACAAACCACAGCTGGTGTTTTCTTTACAGCAAATCAGCAGAAGCTAGCCTTTGTGTGAGAGAGGAGAGAGGCTTCATGTTTTTTGTTTGTGTTTTTATGTTTATCTTTTCACGCACAAAAACAATACCAATATATCCTCATATTAATCTTTACATGTCTAATATTTTAAAATTTATTTTTGCTGATTTTACACAAAATCCTGTTGAGGGAAAGGACTGTATGATTAGCCAGCAGGAGTTGTTACTCTTTTCGGTAATTGCAAAGTGAGTAAAAAGAGATTTAGCAGGAGGAATAGGTTGACTTGGAGATAATGTGCAGCAGTTCCCTCATCAAGCTCAGTTTTTCAGCTAATTAGAAGGGAAAAGTCAACATTTTGAGAGACTATATGGCTGAGCTTCCTCGGTAAAAGACCCTCCCTGCTTGTTGTGGGAAACCATTTGCCTGGGTGAGTCACTAAAAGCCCCGATGGATACCAGAGGAGATATAAAAAGTTCCGGCTGCTCCCCCTCCCTCACTGTTTATTGTTGGGACCTGGTGTTGCAGTCATAAAGATGCAGGGGCGTAAATGAGAATCTGAATATGATGCACAGCGGGCTATGCCCCCTTGAGCAGGACACTTAACCACCCACGAGTGGCGGCACTGTCTGCTCTTTGGCTGACACTGTGATTCCTAAAAAACCATCACGGATAAAGTGAACATACTGATTTGTGTCTCTCATCTTTCGCTGTGCTGAGAGCTTCGGGTGAGAATCAAATCCTTGTGTGTAATACAGCAGTGTACAACAATCTGCAGACGATCCAGAACATTTACATTTACATTCAAGACATTTTCATAAGGGTTTTGTGTCTCATTTCATCACATCACTCCAAGGCAAACACAAGGCTTTTCTCAAACAGTGGAAATAGGTAGATTTCCACTCACACTTATCTTTGTAGCGTCTTTTGGTATCTCCTCCTCTGGAGCAACCTACCAAAAAAAGAAAAGAAAAGAAAACATATGGGAAAGGATTAAATCTTAAACCATTTTCATTTAACTGCAGGTTCACATTCTGCATTGATTTCAGTAATTAAAAAGGAAAAAATATGTACTGTATGTAAATTTTTAAATTGCACTAAACCAGAAAATCAGTTTATTTGCTTGTTGCTTGTTGTTTTTTTTACAGACATTTTCCACATGTGTAGAGTTAAAGCAGTGGTACTACACAACTTGCTAACATGCACCTCATGATAGTGCATGGAATATTTAAAAAAATCACTTGGTAGGAAAAAAACAGAGTTTTAATCAGATTTACAGTAAATCATTCCACCCACTTCGGGTCAAAATGAAGGGGGTTTAAAAAGTATTTTTCATCTGCATCGATAGATCATTAAATATTTCAGTCCCTCAGGGGATTAATTTCATCTGTCCAGTTATGGCTCAGTTATGGTTGTTATGATTGGAGACCTCTCATCCTCCCGTGCCCCCCTCTCATGTGGGGTCCCTCAGGGTTCCATTCTTGGCCCTCTTCTTTTTACCCTTTATCTACTGCCTCTTGGAAAGATTATCTCCACTCATAATCTTCACTTTCACTGTTATGCTGATGACATTCATGTTTACCTCCCAATTATCCCCAATGCTCCAGCTGCCTGAAGAAGAGCAAAATGCGCTCGAAACGTAACGACGATTGATGTGCTAAATAAAACTGCACTAGGGAGCAAAAGTGTGCGGCCTCCACTCTTGTTTTTTCTTGCATCTATGTTTGAGACCAGCACCTGTTAAAAGACTGGATGTGCATGACCTGTTTCACCCTTTGTACCTCCTGATTATCCCCAATGCTCCAGCTGCACTGAATTCCCTCTTCAAGTGCCTAGAGGACATCGACCGGTGGTTGACACAAAATTTGCTGCACTTGAACCAGTCTAAAATGGAATGTATTGTTTTTGGTACCTCTGATGTACAATATGTGAAAATGTGATTAGTAACTGCGATTGTTCTTCCTTTGCCTATCTTTTTTTGGACCCTGGTTTTGGACCTGGTCTATGTTTTGACCAGCAGATTGACTCTGTAGTGAAGCTGAGTTTCTTCCAACTACGTCTTTTAACTAAAGTTAAGCCCTTCCTCAGCAGGAACGATCTTGAAATGGCTATCCATGCTTTTATCAGTTCTAGGTTAGATTATTGTATTTCCTTGTACTACGGCATCAAGCAATCTTCTCTCTCCTGCCTTCAACTGGTACAAAATGCTGCAGCATGCCTTCTAAGACGACACCCCCCGTTACAGTCACATCACTCCCGTTCTTCTTTCACTACATTGGCTCTCGGTTAAATTCAGGATCATTTTTAAACTGATAATGTTTGTTTTTAAAGCTATCCATGGTCTTGCTCCAGTGTACCTGTCTGATTGTATAAAGCTTAGACGACACTGTAGAGCCCTCCGGTCCTCAGAACAGCCCCTGTTGGAGGTTCCTTTTTCTAATTTTTTTATTCATGTGGAAAAAATGTAAAAAGTATTTTTGAGGGAATTTTTTTTTTCACCCAGGCAAAAATCACTTGTGTTCACTGTATTTAGATGGCAAAATCAGTACAACAATTATCCTTTATAAACATAAAAATAAAATTCCTGTCCTGTCATAAAAATTAAAAATAAAGACCATACAGTACTCGGTAACAGAGTTTTTTTTAACAAGTTAATTATTTCCCATCATCATCAGGCTGCCAGGGTTCTTGTGATGACCGCACCTCATTGGTCGTCCAGGGCTGTCTGTCCGTCCAGTCCAGATGGTTCCTGATGTACCACCACTGGATCTCCAGTGAATACGAGGGTGTACCTGCCCCTCTGAAGGAGCATGCCATCTCTACATCCTGACCTCTGTGGGCAGTCATGTCATGAGGCACCTCTGTGAACATAGCTGGACAGACACAACATAAGATATTATTAATATTTAGTGCAGTTAGAAAACAAGGTCTAAATATGTGATGTGGCCACACAAGACGTTTGAAAGCTTAAATCTAATGTTGTCTACAATAATTTTATTTTCCATCAGAAGGGAGATAAGATGGATAAGCATCATAGATCAAGGCTGTGGTGCAGCTTCAGTAGATTCCCATTTAGACTCATCTTTGCTGTTGTAAGGCTCAGACTGCAGAAGAAAACATTCAGTGACAAATGTCCGGTAATGTATCATACAGTAAAGCAGTTTAACAAGTTCCATGCAAAAACCTTAATTTACTTTAACAGTGACTGATTAATCTGCGTGAGGCAGTGCAACGACTGAATATTCACAGGAACAATATTACAGCAGCCCTGACACTAAGAACACTAATCACTGGGAAAAAAGGAAAAAAAGAGAGGGTGAGCTCTTTCTCAGCTGCATTTCGAACACGTGAAGTCACATTATAGCTGTCTGTGATGGTGAGAGTCAAAGTGATGAGTTGGAGTGTGTGATCGTAAAAAAAGGGAGTGAGAGAAGAGATAAAACGTGTTTGATCAGAGTCAAGTGTAAAAAGACAAGAGGGTTTCTAGAGTTAGGGTAAGTTTGTGAAGTCTTTACTTTTATTACATAATTTAATCAGCTACATCAAGCCACCTGGTTTTTTTCTTCTTCATTAGGGCCACGGGGCAATGAAATAGCTACGGGGACGAGTTGTTTTGTGTGGATTTCCTCTTATTATTCCTCTTCCGTATCAAATTTTGGTTTGCTACTTGTCCTACGGCTTTGACTGGACCCGGGCAAATTATATATCAAAACATGCATCTTGATCGGGATCCGTGTGCTATGACTTTTGTCAAGAGAATATGATTTTTTTTGCGACGTAAGTCAGAAAATAAAATTTTGCATTGAAGTCAATGGGACGGGCCGAAAAAAAATTATGAAAAAGAGCAATCATTGGAGTCTTTCAAATGTCTCAGGCATACTTTCACCTAGAAACTCCATTTAAACTTTTAAGTCTTGTGTATTGGTGTATTATTCCACATTTTGATTTTGATCAATCCCTGATCAATGACCATGATCATTTTTGGAGAAATTATAAGATTATATTGGGTGTGTATTGCGCAGAATGTTCATGGCAGAGTGGGTGACATTATCGGTCAGAGTGGGAGAGAGCCCAAAGAAAATCTTTTCTCTTTCCACACTCCTCCCGGCCTCAATTTACACTCTACACACGATTTTTTCCAAATTTGTAGACAAACTTGTTCTGGCTCTCAACGTTCTCAAAAAATCAGACTTGCAGAATTTTAATTGTCAGCCTCAAAGTGCGGTCACATCTGTCTAGGCTCTTCATTGACTCCAATACAAAGATTTTCTGAGAGAAGCGGAACGTAAACTCGCAAGTGTCTCCAAAATAGTTACTGTAGGAACACCAAAATCACACCAAATCTTTTCCTCCGTGTTTCTGTCTGACTCAGCCTGGGGGGCCCCTATCGTCATTGGCAACCACCTCAAATTGCCGTGGTAACCTCTAAGCCTCAGGCCAGAGGTCCTCCATGTATCTTTCTGATCAGCTCTGTCTTGACCATAAGGTCATGGGTTTGATTCCCATGTTGACAGAGATGGCAACCCTGTAGCTCCCATGGCCCTATCAAAATTTCCCGGAAGAAATTTTCTAGTTTATTTTCTTGTCCCTGCTCAGTAGCACACCGTACTGGACATCCCACATGGGATGATGGGATGTCCTTTCTCTTATATCATTTTTTCTTGATTGTAAACGTGAAAAAAGATTTAAAGTGAGGCTCGCAAAGACAAAAAATATTCTGTGTTAAAATGTCTCCTCCCTTAATATGCATGATAATGAAATTAACATGTGTAATAACACAACAATAATATCTGTGTATATCTGTATAAGTGTTCATGTTTTGATGAAATATTTTGGAAGGATAGCCTTGTGTTTCTTATGTAGCCTATTTTATTTGTGCATGTGTGTGTGTTTTAAACCAAAGGAGAAAAAAATACAATTGTTTGATTTACCTTTTCAGTTCTAGTAACTATTCATCTTTCAAATTTGTACACTAAGCAAGCAAGTGTGACTTAACAACAAAAGTCTCCTACACACATCATTACATCACTCGAATAGTTGACTACTCTACACTGTCCCTTTTCAAATAAACAAATAAATTAAAAGATTAATGATGATGAAAGGTGTAAATACGGAAACCCTTTACATACATACAAATACTGTACAGTTACTGTACTCTATTTGTTACTGCTGAGTTGTTTTGTGAGAACTATGTAGGTTTGTAAACTCCAGCATTATAAAACAACAGTATTTACACTCCAACAAGATGAAGTTGGAAAACTTTGAATTAACATGTTGATAGGGAGCATCCAAACACACCACTGCTTTCTGCTTTTGTGGGTTTACATGTCTCATTAGAAGAAGAAGCTCAGCTTGAACTCCTCGATTTACAGGATCCAGAGGGACACATCTGGAGTAGCACTTGTGCCAGCTACTGGCCTGACAGCAGATCAGTTGTCAGGCTTGGAAAGGCTCAAGCTGGTTGGTTAATGTCAGTAATCTTTTTGTGGAGAGGTCTACTGTTGTCCAAATCGTATTACAGTATGAGCACAGCAAGTTTTTTTGGAATCCCTAAATTTGGCAACTAGAAAATGACAAGCTCTGATCAGTGAGGCCTATGGAAACAAATCCTCCTACTAAAACAAAAACAAAAAAACTTTTACTCTTTCTCTTTTTTTATATATTCCTTGCACTTAATGGGCAGCTTTTCAGCCAGTTTTTTCATCACCGACATCAAACGTCACAGACTCCAGCATTACAAACTTTAAAAACCCTGAAAAAAAGCTGTTTCTCCTGACTGGAGCTCAGCAGGTCAGCCTTTCATACTAGAGGAAAACATTTTAGGCATATGACTGACACTTGTTTTTCACACTTTCCAGGTAACTTTATAATTTTAGCTTAACAAACAGACATTAAAGCATGATGGCACTGTGAATTTCCCTTTACTTCCACAGACTCTCATGAGTTAGTTTCCTTATTTTGTGAATATAAAGGTTTGTTTTTGACCAAGCACTGAGTTAAACAAATGTATACTGTCAAATTTAAGCTTTTAAGACAATTTGTTATTTCATCATGTTTTAGTTTTATGCAATGAATGTAACTAACTAATGTTAAAAGTGTGTGGTTTTGAGAAAATGTTCTGATATTAACTGATGAAAAAATAAAAGAAGGGATAATCTTAATCCTTGCTAGCACAGGCTAGATTACTAGCAAGTAAGAGCAAGAGTCCTGATTGATCACCATAGTTGGAAACAGATTGGTTGGACTTGCCAGCACATCTGAAATGTTGTGCTTATCCATCTCTTCACACTCAACAAATTACCACTAAATTTTGAAGATGACGACATCCAACAGGTTCCTCCTTTTTGTGGAAATGCCTTATTTATTGTCATCTTCCACTTTTTATATTTATTAATAAAATATAGAAGGAAAATCATGACATGCCAGATTTCACACAGCATGGTCAAAGGCCGTACCGGCTCCAGGAACCCCTCAAGTTGCCAGTGTGAATGTCACAATATTTTCCACTTCTCATAAGGGAATTTTCCATAATAACAATTTGGTCATGTTGTGATTTCCTTTTTTGGGAATTTCTTTGTTACAGATGAAGAGTTTTGCTCCACCATGTTCCCGGTGCATGTTGGACTCCGGCAGGGCTGCCCTTTGTCACCGGTTCTGTTCATCATCTTTATGGACAGAATTTCTAGGCGCAGCCAAGGGCCGGAGGGGGTACGGTTCGGGAGCCACTTGATTTCATCTCTGCTTTTTGCGGATGATGTTGTCTTGCTGGCTCCCTCGAGCCAGGACCTGCAGCGTGCACTAGGGCGGTTTGCAGCCGAGTGTGAAGCAGCTGGGATGAGAATCAGCACCTCTAAATCCGAGGCCATGGTTCTCGACCGGAAAAAGGTGGCATGCACCCTTCAGGTCGGGGGAGAGATCCTGCCTCAGGTGGAGGAGTTCAAGTATCTCCTGTTCACGAGTGAGGGAAGGATGGAGCGCGAGATCGACAGGCGGATCGGTGCAGCGGCTGCAGTCATGCGGTCACTGTATCGGTCCGTTGTGGTGAAGAGGGAGCTAAGTCGAAAGGCGAAGCTCTCAATTTACCGGTCGGTCTACGTTCCTACCCTCACCTATGGTCATGAAATCTGGGTAGTGACCGAAAGAGCAGGGTCGCGATTACAAGCGGCCGAAATGAGCTTCCTTCGCAGGGTGGCGGGGCGCTCCCTTAGAGATAGGGTGAGGAGCTCGGTCACCCGGGAGGAGCTCGGAGTAGAACCGCTGCTCCTCCACATCGAGAGGAGTCAGCTGAGGTGGCTCGGGCACCTGTATAGGATGCCCCCTGGACGCCTCCCTCGTGAGGTGTTCCGGGCATGTCCCACCGGGAGGAGGCCCCGAGGAAGACCCAGGACACGCTGGAGTGACTACGTTGCTCGGCTGGCCTGGGAACGCCTCGGGGTGCCCCCGGAAGAGCTGGAGGAAGTGTCGGCGGAGAGGGAAGTTTGGGGATCCCTGCTCCGACTGCTGCCCCCGCGACCCGGCCCCGGAAGAAGCGGAAGATAATGGATGGATGGATGGATGTTCTCCTGCTCTGTTGCTCTGAGCTTTGTCCAGACACTTTGAGTGACACTTCAGAGGTGCTTTTAATTATGGAGTTAGCTTTAAGAATTCTGGACTTTTGTGCTCCTGCTCATAGATTTGTCTAGCTTATTCACTCAATAAGAACGAGTCAGACCTGTGCCAACTAAGTGCCAATTTTCATCTGGGCTCATAGATTAACCTTGGCTGTTCAAACTGTGACGCTGCGCTATGGATCTGTCTTGTATTACAAGAGCAGTGTAAGCCTCGAGTCACACATCCCTCTTGTACATTGATCTGGAAATCTGCTTGTATTTTTCATTTGTGAAACCTGAAACGCACCAGGTATCGATTTGACAATACACAGCCAAAGCCAGCTACAATGCCCAGAGCCCCTGTCTTGTAGATAATATTCAAAGCTGGGACATAAAAACTGCTGCGTAAGAGATAGAGCCTCTGAAGTTGCTCTCAGCAATGATAATCTGTCTTTTCCCACTTAGTGCAAAGCTCACAACGCAAAATCCATGCACACTTTTATTCTGCACAAACGTTTCGCATACTTGAAAACTGCAGGAAGATGTGATAATCATTGGCAGATCATTACAATGCAGGTGTGATTGCCTTAATCAAACAATTTACAGAATCCAAGCAGCAGACTGCTGCAATCTGATCTCATGGGACCCACATAAACATGTCTTCTTTTATTACAGTCGCTTCCACCAGCATGCAAATTATACTATGCCAATAAAGAGGACTGTAACAGTCCTTACAGTATGCTGCTTGATTAATTTAAGCTGTCAAATAACAGTACTTGAGGAAAAAGTGCGATAATTCCCACAGAGATGTGGATGGAGTAGAAGGATGATGTAGCATAAAACATAAACACTAAACAAAGTGCAGATACCTCAAACTTCAGTACAATAGTTTGAACTAACATGTTGTTTTTTTTACTGCAATATTGTGCAGTTACCCAACAAGTAAAACTCAAATTAAAATTAAGTAATAAACTCTGTGAAAACAAACCCCAACAACAATCGACATCGGTGCTTGTATCAATGACAGGAGAAGAATGGCTACTGCTGAACAAGCTGCTACGGGAGCCAAACAGTGGCCAAAAGGGATAAAGGTAGGGGTGGCGTGGCTGGAAATAGAACGTTGGCATAAAGAAACATGTGGGGTGCCCAGACCAGCGTCCAGCTGCAGCTGGCTGTGGAGTTCTTCATATAAAACAACTAGAGTTGCTGTTTCAATAGCCTAATATTCACCACTGCACTAATTCCTCCTTATTGTCTCACATCTCATGACTGAGTGCCAGCATTAGCTAAACTGTGACTTAGGTTAAGGTAACATTTAACTGTAAGTTACAGGACTAAAGTTTATTAGTTTGCTGAACTGTGGCTTTAAGCTAAAGTTAGAAAATAGCTAATTAAATCTAAAATCTAATAATTGTTATTTTGCAAAACTGTGACCGTGTCCTAAATCACTCACTAATTCACTGATAGGGAATTATATCGAGTTACTACAATTGACCCTTCGCCAACTCCTCCCACAAATGGCTATTGTCCAATCGTTAGCAACCGTCACTATAGAGAAGATATGTTGTTGCTGCTGCTGCTGCTGCTATGGCGGCAGCAGCAGCAGCAGCAGCAGCAGCAGCAATATAGAGATGTTCAGATACAAGCTGACTTTTTTTCGACTTGAGCAAGTGTAAATACGGGGATAACCATATATGTTCACCTCCGACATGACAGCTATGACATACTTTTGGGCTTTTACCTGGGCTTTTAGGCGAGGGATTGTCCAGGCAGGGACTGCTTTCACTGACTAATACAGCGGTGGGAGAAAAAAACAGCAGCAAAAGCTGTATTTGGTTCACAATCGCCCAAAACTTTCAGTTTGACAACTAGTGAGATGACCTCCGTCTTTGTGGGTTGATAGACGGTAAAATTACCAGCCCTTACTGCTGCTCTTGTACATTGTCCAGTCGTGTCATTGAACAGATGTTTTATCCTCCTGGCCAATATGGAAAATAAGCTGTAATTACAGTGTTTATGAATGTTTCAACTCCTTTGGACAGTTCTTTGTTTGTTTGTTTGTCTCCACCTCTATAAGGGGTGTCCAAGTCATATCTCCCCTGTAATCCCAACCCTGACTTCCATACTGGACTCTCTAGAAATTGATACAGCATCCTTTGCTCTGCTGCAAATCTCTCTTCTTTTTCATTGTCTTCTTGCGCAACAATGATTCTTCAAACAAGTGGTTATCTAATGTTGTATATCTCAGCAACAGTCATCTCCAATCTGCACACTGTCGCTTGATGAGGCTATAACCATGCCTGTGATGAGTTGGGTCTGCTCACCCTCAAGCATTATCATTATCTCCAAAACAAACAGTGGTAGGCTCTCAGGCAATAGTTGCAAACAAGTGCTCAGAGAGCTTCAGTACAGCAGCCAAGTCAGATTCCACACCAGCCCATTTACTACGGCGAAGAAGGAGAGGTGGACGGAGAAATGAACATGAGAGAAAAACAGTGTTTATGAGAGTAAGAGAAGAAATAACAGTGTGTGTATGTATGTATGTGTGTGTGTGTGTGTGTGTGTTCGTGCAGCAGGAAATAAATTATCGCCGGAGATTGAATTAATGAGCAGGTCTGTGTTTATATGAACATGAGGCCCAGCGTGTTTGTGAGAGAGTAAAATATAGCAAGAATAAACGGGAGGAATTAATATGAGACTGTGCATGTGACAGAGAGGGAGAGGAGGACGGTGGAGGACAATGTGTGAGGTAGTAGATAGCTGTGGGCGGAGAAGCTGCAGGGATGCGTGTTATCATTTATTTCTTTGAGAAATGGAATGAGGCAATTACAGCTGTGATAAAAGAGGAGCAGGAGGTGTTTCATTGTGGCGTTGTCTCACTCCAGCCTCTCTAAACTTCCATCTTACTCCACTTAATAGCTCCATTTCTTGAGATGCCAACATTTCAGAGAGCAAGGAGGGAGACTGTTGTATGTTATACTTAAAGAGCATTAAAAAATATATAATAGAATAGAGCTGTAGGAGTTGTTCAAAAGTCAAATACAGGGCATAATGCACACAAAATGGGGTTAATGAGTGGGAGGGGAGCACTTGTCAAATCCATGTGCTACAGACCGGACATTAGTCTTATCTGGTCAAAGTATGGACTTTATAGACTTACTTATATTATACACTGTTGCCCATAAAGTTGGAGTAATTTTGTTTTCAGACACATTGCTCCTTTGATTCCCATTATTAAGGTTAATTGTGGTTTATCTTTCACAGTGATATGTTTGGAAGAGATTGATCAATAAAGAATAGATCACATTCCATTTTTCCAGTCTTTCAGGGAAGTCACATCACCTTTACACTCTCTTACCAGCACCAAACAGGAGGAAGAGTCAGCAGCAACTACAAACATCTAGAAAGTAAAGAGCCAGATGTCGCGAGGAGTTATCAGAAAGCAAACCAGAGATGAAAGGAGGCTGGAGATTGGACAGAGATTCATCAGCTGGACGGAAACACAGTCACGTCCAAATAAGTGATAAAGTTGCTCTGTGTCTGCTGGATTTGTATAATTGTTAACATATTTTCATTTAGGCATGCCAGCTTGTTTTAGTGTTCAGTTTAATACCATTTAGCTGTCTTGACACAAAACCCTGCTACAACACACCTGCTTCACTTTGATAATTAGAACACAAATTCACAGTTTACAACATCATAAACAAGCTGATACAATGATGTACAATCAACATAACACTAGTGTTTTCCATCTGTCATTTGTTGACCTGCCGACTGAAGGCCATGACATAACTGACATGTCTATATATTTGGGTGTTTGTCTTGCCTTACGGCTCCCAAATGTGAGAATTGACAAAAAAAAACAAAAAAAAACTGTAATGTGCAGGCTAGGCCCTAGTTTTAAATCCATGTGGTGAGCTGTTCCCTCTTCCAGTGATTCAAGTTTGCATAATACCATACCAGCCCTATGGGAGTTGGCATTTAGTTTGAGATGAAGGCCACTAATTTCGTGGCGCAACACAGGGTGGTGCAACACAGAGTGGCGCAACACACAGTGGCGCAGCGCAGCGAAGCCTGGTGCGGCCGGCGCATTGGTAATTTCTTCCTACGCAGCACCATGCACATCGGATTTGGTCATTTGGCGCCGAGATGGGTGTGGCGGCGCAGCAGGGGTAGGTGTCCACAGATTCAACTTGGCACAGGGCGATGTGCAGCCGTCCCAGTGGTAATTTGGCTGCAGTGCATAAACATTTACTCACTCCTGCTCACTGGATTTGTTGCAAAGTGGAGCTAACATACTGAAGATGAAAGATGGAGGACCTGGAAGAACTATACTGTTGTGGCACATAAAACTTTTTAGCTCTTCACCTCTCCCCCTTGCTCTCCTCTGTCCCTCATCAAACTTAGATATGTCTCGTCACCAACTCTCATAAGGTATTTTACAGTTGCCTAACAAGGATATTGAGAGACCCGTCATGCATTTTCCCCAGGGGTGGAAAGTAACTAGTTACTTTTACTCAAGTTACTGTAACTAAGTAGCTTTTTTGTGTATTTGTACTTTTTTGAGTAGGTTTTAAAGTCAGTACTTTTACTTTTACTTGAGTACATATTGTTGAAAGAAATTTACTTAGTTACATTTTAAAGAGCTTTAGTTACAAAGTAAAAAATTATAGGGTATGAATCTGAATCCGTCTGTGTGGGTTGTCAAAAGTACTACGCTGCTGTGCTGCCGCCTCTGAATGTCAATGCTGCTCAGTTTCCACTGAGATGGCTGGGGGCACGGCACGGTTGGCTCGGTTTGGTTGTGTTTTTACAGCTGAGTTCTCTAGAAACTCCTCAGCGAGGAAGTGGCTACGGCACGGGGTGACTCAACGGAGATCGCATTGTATAATGTTAATTCGATCCGCTGTCAGCTCCAAACTCACTGGTCTGCACCTCGTTAACAGACACAGTGTGGATTTCTGCAACAGTTTCCTCAGGTGAAGGAATAATAACAGACTCGATACAGATCAGTTGTTCAATGTTTTTGAAATTTCGGGTTTGAATACAACTGTATTCTGCCCAATCCGCGGAGGCAGTCGGATGCTAATTTAGTTAATATTTCGCTTGGAACCAGGGCCGAGGAGGTAGAAAAATGGGACCTTTTATTTAGGGCTAGTGGAAAATAAACATTTTCAACATTTTCACTGCATTGCACCGTGCTAGTGGTGACAGATTTGTCCCTTCAGACGCACACAGCAGCAGCAGGTAGCAGTCTCTCCTCCTCACCGCTGAACGTCAGTTGGTGCATAATTGCTCATCACCATTAGCCACAGCTAGTGGTTAAAAGTGACGTTAATGATTAAAGACAACGTTATCAGGCATGTCGGGGCTTTAGAAGAGGGACATTACAGAGAGCAGTATGGAGGTATTTGGATGTGTTTTGGTGTGTCTTTTTGGACAAAGAAAAGTGAGCACCATTGACACCATTGAACTATCCCTTTAATATCGATATTGAGTTGAAAATTTTAGTATCATGATCATGATAGTGACAACCTTAGTGCCAGTAACTGTCAATCTGATTGGCTCTGGACAGAAACCAGTGTCTGAAGGTCAGAATCAAGTTGGTTCCACAGGAGCTAAAAGATGATGGAGACCAGTGTCTCGATGGAGAAGGGACAAGTTTGGAACACAGAGACATGCATGGAGAATGTTAGGCCGATCTCTGGCCATTTACCCCCCACCCCCCTCAAAAAAAAAAAAAAAAAAAGTAACGAAGTAACTTTTACTTTGAGTAAATTTTAAGAGAGCTACTTTTTACTTTTACTTGAGTAGATTTTTACACCAGTACTTTTACTTTTACTTGAGTACATTTTCATCAAGGTAACTGTACTTTTACTTGAGTAGATTTTTTTGGTACTCTTTCCACCCCTGATTTTCCCTCTCTGGGTCCTGCCCATGGGCTCGTATCACCCAGACTCACTCAGCATTCTCCTCTCACTCACTGCTGCAACAGTCAGGGTTTTTTTATACATAAGGGCTCTAGCAACACTGAGCCTCTCCGTGCCTTTTCTGCTCTCAATCTGAATCCATCATGATCGGGCAGCCAGCGGCAGCAGCCTCTGAATGTCAATGCTGCTCAGTGTGTGAGATGGCTGGTGGTGCATGCAGGCTGCCTACAGTACTCTCAAGAGCTTTTCAGATTCTTGAAATGGCTTCATAACAGCCGAGGAAGTGGCTACAGCATAGTGTGACTCAACAGCTATTATAATGTTAATTAGGCTGATGTACTGTATGTGCATCCCCGGGGACACTCTGAGGCAAAAGAAGGGCTTACACTGCCGCATTGTTCAGTTATAATTCAGTTGAATACAACTGTATTTTCATCACAGTGCTAATTTAGTTAATATTTCCTCACCGGTAGCTTCTTTTTATTATATGAATAAACATTTTCAACATTTTCACTGCATTGCATGTGACAGATCTTTTTATTTATATAAAAACATGTGCAGTGGCTGCTTTAAAGTGAAAATCAGTTGTGTTTATCGTTTATCTATTGCTAAGTCTGCTGAATAGGTAAAAGGAAAACTTACATTACATTTGAAGAGAATTAAAGACCTGGATTGATTTCTAGGAATGTACAAAAACATTAGAGAAATAATAGTAACTTGTGCCCATTCCTTTCCCACAGAGGTTGATCGAATTTGCAGCCATGTGCTGTATTTAGAAGATGGTTTCCTGTTTAGATTTAAAATAAACTTTCAGAAATCCATGTTTGAAGTAAATGAGAGGGGATATACCCAGTGGAGCATGTGCACAGTCCTACCTAAGATTAGCAGATGGAAACTCTGTGTGCTCTGGAGTTTTCTGTAATACAGGATTTGCATTTGACATACAGTATGTTGTCATTTTTTAGACTTTTCCCACTGATACAAATTATAACTTTGCTGTGGTTGCAGTTGTGGCAAGGTGAAGAGGGCCCGGGCGGGGATCGAACCCACACCTCCCGGGGAAGAATCAAGTGCGCATGACTCTTACTTGGGTGGTGGGAGTTCAATCTGGATTTAATGTGGTTAGTACTGTTGTTGAAGGGACTTTAGTTAAATCAGTCCTAGATTATGGCAACATTTTGTTCAGACTACAACTCGAAGTCTATCACTCTGCGTTTAGGTTCAGGTAACAGTTTTAAAGCCTCATCATAGCATCCTGTGCATCTGGTGGTCCTCTCCCTTTGAGAGGCATAATTTTCACACACATTGGTAAGATGCCTTCATATATAAATTTCACCATTGTTAAGTCCACTGGACCACATGACACCAGGGGCTCTATTTTCCTGGCGCAACTCAAGGGGGCGCAGTGCTATTTTCCTCCAGTGCAACAACATGCGAAGCGGATTTGATAAATTGGCAGACTGCTGTGCACAAGATGGGAGTGGTCGTGCAGCAGGGGGAGGTGTCGACAGATTCAGCTTGGCGTAGTGACAATTTGATGCCAGAAGGCCGCCCCAAGAGTGCGCTTAAAGCTCGCCAGCTCCAACCAGGTCTACTCTTGGCGCAAGGCGAAGCACAGCCAGTGCAGTGGTAATTTGACTGCCCAGAGCGCAGTGCGCACACGTTACCAAGATCACACATGCAGGTTTCCACAGTTCCAGGCACATTTAAATGCAATAAATGATCACAATAACCACTATTTATTGTAATCTGAATCTGCACACACATTTATATCTATGTCGACTGTCCCGTCACATCTGATGACAGATCAAAGGCTGTCGGCATGCCGCATAATGGAAACTCAACCTGACTGAATAAACAGAAGAAACCAGGAGCAAAAACAAAAGCAGCCGTGGATGTCCCAAGAGCAGGACTGTGAGGGTGGATGACTGCATGTTGCTAGCCTGGTCACGGCCACACTAGTGACGTCACGCCCCGTGAGCGCAGCTGACTGCTAGTCTGGCCAACTGTACTATTTACTGGATTCTGTCTCCAGCAACCGCGGGAACTCCACCCTATTTTTCGAGAGCCAATCAACGTTGAGCATCTCCAACTCTGGGTAGAGGCGTGTTCAAGTAAGTGACGCAGCTTTGACACCACCTACAGTATTCTGGCTTCGACCAATAGCAGACTGAGGCATTTGAGGGAGGCGGGTAAACCAAGTTTGAAGGATGCGCTTTGAGAAAGGGATCTTCTCAATGTCTTGGCCAGACCCAATGCTGAGCATCAACATTGGAATCTCGTAACAACCAGGCAAGTATGTCGCTGCTGTGTTGACACTACACACTGTGCTGTGCTGTTGTGATGATCCGCTATATTTATTTATTTACTTATTAATTTTCTGAGGGTGAGCGGCTGCATTGTTACGCGACCATAATGAAAAACTGAAAACAAATAAACTATACTCTCTCTCAGCAAACCACAATCAGCCTCGGCATCAGATAGTGAGCAGATATTCACATCTCCCATCTCAGGAAAATTCTAAAGAAAAAAGAAAAAGAGAGATCCGTGATGCCTCCTTGACACACAGCTGTGCATGGTATTTGTTTATCTGTGCATACGGGTTTAAATATAGCTTACTAAATATGAGTGTCTTTATTAATGGAAAATGGGTGTGTGTGTGTTTTTGTTCTTTTTACTGGGCAACACTAATAATGTATTTGTACTAATTACCACTCAATATGGAATGTACTGTATCTCCTTATAGCATACTGTATGTTTTTCCTGTGCCTGCACATGGTCATGCTAACTGCAGGTTGAAGCTTGCACATGTATGTTTGTTGAGTCTTGTTGTATCAAACAAACATGTCTTGTTATGTCTTGAGGATATGATTTGTCTCTGTAGCAAAACAAAATTTATAGTACTCTGCCATTTTGCAATTTTGGTTATACTGCAATTAACTGCACAGCCCTAGAGTGTAGTATGCACTACATATTTATGTATGTGTGTCTCTTTTTTGCGGACCTTCACCACCCTTGGTTTTGCCAGCTACTCCACTTGAGCTCAGTTTCCCGCTGTTTTGGCCCAAATCCCAGCTGCCGCCTGCCTCCCCACAGCGCGGGTCAGGTCAGGTCTGTTCTCCCTCTTAATCAAATGGAAAAGGTTAAAAGGAGAACATGGGCTCTTGAGCCAAAGGGTTCAGCCAGAACACCAAGGGCGAGTTGTTGTATTTTTCTGCAATTTTGTAATGTAATAAACGTTCCACCTCTGCACAACGAATTATCACCACATCATCAGTCAGCGATTACTTCCTCATAGAAACCCAGCAGATACACAGAGTTCAACATAACAATGACGCCTTTGTAGTACAAAGCAGTTTGAGTCCAGTGTATTTTAAGCACCTTTTGTTTCACTGTGAGTGAGACATCAGCCACATGAAGGGAATGTGCTCATTCAAGAGTCTGCCAAAAATATGAATCACAATGTACTAAATAATCCAACATAGTCATTAGTAACAGTAAACACTCAGCTAATTGGAACATTTGTGAGTGAATCCGTTTGCTTGGGTTTTTTTTTAGCACAACATGGGGCAAAGCCTGCAAGCTAGTTCAGGCAGGCAACTCTTGCCTGCCTGAACTAGCTGCGTCACTCTCATGACATCATGCACACACCCTCTCGGTCTATTTTTTATTTATTTAACCTTTATTTTAACAGGGAAGGTCCGTTGAGAGCAAGCTCTCTTTTTCAAGGACGCCCTGTAACATACAGAGATCACAAGAAGACATCAATACAATACAATAAAATGCAATTTAAGATGGGTGACATACCCATCGCCCTCTTTGCTTGTCTATAACACAGCAGCATCTCACAGCTCTACCCTATTTTCTGCCCCACCACCACCTCAGCATCCATCTGGAGGCTCCGGGTTATGAAGTCGGAGAGATGAAGTCGGAGCCTTGACGCCAAACTCAAATGTATAATGAAGCTGCAATAAACATTTTTAATCGCAAGTTTGTCTGACTGAAATACAGTTAAGCCTGCAGCACCTGTAGTGGATCTAGAGGCAACCTTCCTCTGAGAAATATTGATATAAATGTATGAGCTCTCAAACTCCAGGCTTTCCTCTCCATTATGACCAGGAATAACAAAGGCACATAAATCTGGCTTCTCATCCAGCAAGGGCCGTATTTTGTTCAGGAGGACCACATCAGTTGTCTGGCTCAGAGCTGCTGGCTGGAACAATAAGAAATTCAGGGCATGAGCTGCGGCTGTTTCTGTGCCATGCATAAAAAAACAAACAAACCCATGGAGCCTGTGAGGTGCTGTAAAATATCTCTTTTGTTCATTGTGATCAGTGAGAAGCAGAACATCTACAAATTTGTAAATCACTAATAATTGATAGGTAGTAAATCACTAATAATTGATAGGTAGTAAATCACTAATAATTGAATGTGTTTGATAGCAAAACACAGATTTGGTCTATTTATCTCTTTATTTATTTTGTTGTTTTTGTCTGTATTGGTTGAATTAGTCTGTTGTTACAACTCAAAGGTTGGTAAAAGTGTTGAATCATGTAATTGTCGGCAAAGCCCTACTCGGTTAACTCTGGACCTTTGGTCATTCAGACACATACAGCAAAAGTCCTACATTTTACATTTTTCAAAAAACACATGGAGTGGAGTGCTGCATGGGTGTGGAAAGTCACCTCCCTCTCTGGTGCTCTTGCAGTTTACATACAACATGAATTATGTTGGGAAAAAATGCAAAGAGAAAGCATGATTGGCTGAACATGAACATGCTATTAGGACAGGCAACCGCTTCTGACTGATGATCTAATGTGCAAAGAGTGGTTTTATTGTGTATAACAGGCATTTTGTATTACTTGGGATTTTGTATTGTTTTGTTTTTTTTCATTCTCGGCTGAAATTGTGATCTGTAATTGACTTGCAGTTCTAGCCTGTATGACTATAGCTCAACAGGTCAATGTCAGCCAAGAGAGGAGCTCTGCAACTAATGTCAAAACATCAACACGATTCAATGTAACAGTAGATAAAGTTTGAATTTACACCTGATTTTGTGGCTCATTTGTATGTGTTTGCTAACAGTTCAACTTAGAACACGATCATATACTGTATGATACTCTGTAGGATCACTCCAAAACAGTTATCAGTTCATCAGACAGAGAGTGTTTTTCTGAGACAAAGACAGGACTCAAAAATGGAATGGTTAACATCAAGAGTCTGGAAATGGAGACACTCCTGGGAAGCAGCTCCTCACTTCCTCTCCCTCAGCTCCAACTGTGTGTGATACATACAGATCATCAACAGCAACTACAGCTGTGATTGTTATTGGTGTTTCTCCACTCAGACAGTTTTATGGCTTTGAATGCCTCAACAACAAAAGATGCACTCATAATGTTTTTACAGCAAAAACACTCCAACAGACTGCAAAAAAGACATTGCACTTACATTTCAATGAGTCATGCAGCTTCGGTGTGAAGTCTGTTGTGTTATAATCAACATTTTAAACAGCTTTAATAAGTCATTTTAAGCCAGTAATCACACACAATGGTGCCAAATATCAGTGCCAAAGGTAGGCCTTTGCTAATTGAATATTCAGCTTTCCATCTATTAAGAAATTCATCAATGTTAACACCTGTCACGGGCAGAGTCACATTTTCAGTGCACTGGACCCTGAATGGTGAGATGAATGGGCTCTATGCACAGCTCCACCACTGTCTGACCATTGTGACTACTCAGACACACCTGGATTAATCAGTTTGTCCAATAATGTAAGACAGGAAATGAGGGACCTATTCAGGAAGTGGTGGAGCTGTGCATAGAACCCATTGTTTTCATGGTAGACTGTAACGTGTAGCCAGGCAAGTGCCTAGATGCTTCCAGCCAATTTCATTTGCCTCCACCATATAGTCAGGAAACTAGTGATGCGTGTCCAGCTAACAGATGGGGAACTGAAGGCGATGACGTTGAACTCAAGCGCTCAAGCTTACATTTCCGGTGTAGTTCGAAAGCAGCGGTAAACAGTTGAAGAGATGGATGTCGGCGAAGCGATACAGAAACTATTCCTAATAGTGAGGAAATAAAGCCAGAACAAGAAGCATGTTTGAGGAATTTTATAGAGGGCAAAGACGTGACGCATAGCACACGTCACCACCAAGCAGCAGCGATTAGTTGAAGCAAACGGAAGCAACCGCCTCCTGGAAGCAAACGAATCCCTATGGCTCGTGTTCAGACGCTCTATGAAATGGAATGAAATAAGAAGCTGATGCATCAGGCTATGACATGTGAGGTTCCTTCCAACATTTTTGCAATTATAACCACTGTCTTAACTTTACAGCATCTCTGGTTACCTGAGTCAACTTCAACTAATGGGAAATAATTTTAGTCAAATAGTCAAATAGATCCAATTATGTCGATGGGAATACAAACAATAGATAGTGTCCAGTCATTTAAATGTACAGCTCCATCATTTCTCCTTCTGTGTTTATTTACTGTATTCTCTGTTTTAATGAAAATATTTTTTAATCAATGTACAGTCAGTACAAACAAAAAGCCAACATATGAGAAAAGTTAGAACAAATACACTATGCGATGAAAGAAAAAAAATGCATCTACAGAAAATATTGCTTGGTTAGAAAACAAGATATCAGGCAATACTCATACAGACACAAGCTTAAAGCAGATATCAGTGGAATGTTTTTGTTAATATAAGTCCTAAATAGTCATATTTTCCTTCAGCAATCACTTACTTAAGTGTTATCCAATAATAACCTGCAGCCAAACGAGGTAGATGCCTGACGCAGCATGGTGAAGATACAGTGAGAGTTTCCTGAAGACCACATCTGTCTCATGTCGTTATAGTGCACTTTCACAGACAACAGGACGGTAAAAACACTGCTACGGGTTACCTGGAACGCTACAAAGTCGTAGTTGTGACTTGAAGCTGTAACTTACGGTTTCAAAAGCCTGCCTTTTATCTGCTTTAAGTTCAATTAATAACCTCAAAGTCGCAGCAGGTGAAGATACAGTGAGAGTTTCTGACACATCTGTCTCATGTCACCCACGTACAACTGCACTGCACTTTACCTTTACTGTACATCTCTCTGCGTCTGCTCTCATTTCCATCCAGACTTGCCAGGCAGCTCCTCAGAAATAATTAGCGACTAACAAGTCTCTCATACAGCCCCATAACAAGCTTCACGCTCTAATAATGAGCCTCTACACACACAGTTCTGCAGTAAACAGCTGCCATCAGTTACACAGAGAACCTGCTGGAAGCCTCAAGCCCGAACGAACCCGAAAGACAAACCAGCCTGAGCAAGCAGAATCCACAAGATTGTTTTTGTCTCTCTGGAACATGTTTCATTTTTTTTGAGGATTCTCTAATGAGGAGGCATGAATGGATTCACTCTAGAAAGACACTGTTGGAAAACGCAGCGCCTGTTGCCTGTTCATGAGTCTACAACACTTTCATCAGCAGTCCAAACAACAGAATGAAATAATGGGTTTCCACAACATAATACATGTAAAATAGTTTGGGGGAAGGAGAATTGAGGCATGCTGTTTCTAAGTACAACCTTTTCTGAGAAGATGCCAGCTTTTCCCCATCAAAGCCAACTTCATGGCCTTTTCAGCACATGCGGAAAGGCAGTTAATCCAACCCATCCCTCGATTTGTCATGTACTTATCGTGGTTTTCCAAGTGATGGAGATAATCTGAGCATTTCAGAAACAAATTTTGGAGGATCAAGGGAACTTCCTGTGTAATTACAGAAAATCCATCCTCATTTTTGAGGAATTAACCTGCCTCTGTGCAACATACAGCAGGGTGTAACGCCTATCACCACAAATCTCTCACTGCAGTGCCACTCTGACATACGACAAAAGTGCTTCCTTGAAAAGATAGTGTCAGTTATTTTGGCTTTCAGGCATTATTGAGGGCAGCTTCTCCAGATTTTTTAAAGGTCTTGATAAAAGATGGGCACACACACCTGCAGGGTGTGTGTGGTCAGTGCAGCAGGAGCTGAGCTAACTAGCCATGAAACAGTGATGGATGATATGAAGGTTTAAATAGCCATGTGAAAATGCCATGGTGTTTATGAGTGGCACCCTGGTGTTCACGAGGGTTTGTAAAAGCTACATGACTTTCATACCAAGTCTCTAAAAAAGACACCACCGTTATCAGGAAATGAACATTCAAACTTAAAGGTTCTGCTTTATCACAACCATTTTTTTATCTACTCATTTCAAAGTGTACCCTACTCTTCCTCACATTTTCCTTTTACTGAATACAATTTTGATTATTATTTATTGTGACGAGCAATATCAAAGTCACGGGCTGCTTTTTTTTCTTTATGTATTTCATATGGCCACATGTGTTGTAAATTTTCTCCTAGGTTGTGATGCCTATTGCCTAATAATACTGTATGTTAATTTATTTTATTTCCATTTTTTTGGGTTGCTTTCCAGTGAAAATAAAATGCAATATTTTCCAAAATAATTATAATACAATTTTGTTTTGCAAAGTGTGCCTTATATGACATCACCCTAATCTAATCAAAGTATCGTGATATTGCTTTATATACTTAGTAGTTACCCCAATATTGTAATACATAAACATAAAGTAGAGACTCTATATACAGGCTATACTGCATGTGTGTGTTTAAAATTTGAGTATGAAGATACATTAGGTGAATACATCCATTCACTATGTGCTATGTGCACTACACGCTCATGCCTACATGTGGAGTTGTTTTAATTCAGTCTCTCCGGGACCGTTGCTACAGTGCTTCAGCAGTGTTTCTCCTCACATGGTTGGTTGCATAATGACTACATATTCTCCACCATTACAGTGTGCCATCACACAACAATTAAAACACCTTGCAAAACAAGCAGTCAATGAATCTGAAGCTGTGCGGCTCACCCTGAGATAAATCCACCCCCAGGGTGAATCTACTGTATAGCAGCAGGTCTTAGCAGAAACCCACTGCGGAGAGTGTGGAGGTACAATTGTGTTTTCAACAATACAACTACAGCAAAAACAAAATACCCAGCATAGCTAATCTTTCTTTTTCTTTTTTAGTTCTAGGATAAAGCCCAACCTTGTGTATTGTTTCTCTTTTGGTATTATTATTCTTATGTTGTGCAGCAGTGCAGCCATGGGAGGAGGACTACTTCTAGAGAAGAAAGCAGAAGAGGCAACAGTGAAGTCACAGGGAAGAAGAGGCCAAATGAAAGAAGCAGGGCTGCAGAAGTCACAACAGGGAGCTTTTTTTTCCCTCTGCATCTTTAAAAGCTGCCTCCACCAGCCTGTTCTCCTGGGCCAGGCAGTAGCAGCAGAGGGGAGACATAGCAGGAGAGGAACAGGAGATATCAGCACTCAGTATCTAATCTCCCTACCCTCTCTAATGCACCCTGGAGTATCCTCTCCAGCACCAACACATGCGGATAGATAGGAGTCGACAGCTGCACAGGCTAAAACCCAGCACCCGAGCTTTACTGCTTGAGGTAAGCTTTCCCTGCTGGGCCCGACTCTGAACAGAAGGGAAGGGGGGCAAGTTTGTGAGGTGGAGAAAGGCTGAATCAGCGGGGTTTGTTTTAAGTCTCACAAAAATAGTCTACCTTTCCAAAAAGAAAAAAAAAATTAAAACAAGCACAACATCATGTCATTAAAGTGACATTTGGTCCCAATAGTACACTTTGCACATCTTTTTTGTGAAAGAGAGTGTCAGCATCTTTGAATACTTCAAGTCAAACAGGTACTGCAAGCACACAAATGATGCCTCCTCCTTATGGGAGATTGTAGGAACATTGTAGACTCGTATTGCAAATCCCATTGTGGATATGTCATACTTGTTAAAAACACGATTAGCCTATACCCATCTCGGCTGAATGCCTGCCTACAGTGCCTACCGTATGTGAGTAACAATATTTAACTATATATTTTTCTTAATTGGTTCAACAATATTTAACTATATATTTTTCTTAATTGGTTCAACCGCCACCCGCCCGAATCTAATTAAAATATATTTTTTCATCATGTCACCCGCCCGACCCGCGGTTTATCTGTGGATGTGCCCGCAAATCGCGCATCTCTAATGTTTAGGCCTACTGTACATCTGATACGCTGCACCACCGGCCCCATCTAATGGCCGAACAAAGAATTGGAATTTGTGATAGTGCTACTTTAATCCTGAAAGCCTAAAAAGACTTGGGGTAAGAAAGATGAATCCTACGCTGATTACAGAGGCAATGAAAAGGCCGGGCAGCCTATGGCATAGAGGTCAACCAGATTTTTAAAGGCCGATATAATAACAATAGTTTAGAACAGGAAAAGCCTGTAGCCTGACTGTGTGACTGGTGGATGGTACTCAGCCCTCGGCCACTATAAGAGCTGAAACTTCTGCCGGCACAGATAGTTTATAAAATGTTCAATCAGCCACTTCTAATGTGGAGTGTTGAGGTTTGGGTGTAGGAGACATCTGTGGAGTGAAAGACATGATGAATTGGATGTTATGTCATGACATGTGGTTATGCAGTCATTATCTGGTTACTGTTACTGGCAGAGCTGAGAAAACCTTTGTGTCCAAAGCTGGATGCAGCAACAGAGAGAAGAGGGAAGAGGAGGAGGAGGTGTTAGTTGTGTTAGTAGGGGGCTTGATGGTAGACAGGACAGCTGGAACCGAGCCTCCTTGTCTGGCAGGGAGTGGCAAAACTCCCTTCCACCCAATTCACACGTCCTTCTTCCCCTCCTCCTCCTCCGCTTTTCCTCTTCTCTCTTTCTCACTCCTCCTCCTCCTTCTCCCTGCAGGTTACCATTGTGTGAGCGAGACTCTCGTGAGGCGAGCTGACAGCACAGATAAACGAGTGAACTGGCTTGTGGGATGCACGCGCACACACCCTCGCACGCCGAGGAACACTCCACTCACACTTACCTTACAACCTCCTCTAAATTGATGTACATATTCTTACACATATAGCACAAAAAATGACTCTGGAGGGGAGACATATGTTCAAAGAAGGTGAGACTTACACACACTGACGCACACACACACCAGATGTATAGGCAGTCACAGGAGGTTTACCAAAAGGCCTCCTTTCTGCTCATTTTCGTCTCTGCCTCTATTAAGGCTGACATTGATGAATGGCAGAGATTACAGGACAGACTGCCACTTAGCTCCATCACAGAATGAATGTAATCAAACACAGAGACACGGGAGCATCCAGGGAACTAAACAAGATGGAGGCGGCAGAGGTAACAACAGACTGTGAGAGAGTGTGAGAGTCTGCCTGCAAGGAAGCAACAGAAAAACAAAAATAAAGAAGGAAAAAAATACGTATATATCCGGTGTCCCAGCTCTCATCTCAGCGACACAAACACACCCCATAACCCGTAAGCTCTTGTTTTTGACAGATAAGACTACACAAATAACAGTCGTAATGTGCATAATATACACATATTATGATGTACATAATAGCGTTATCTAGCACTCCATGGATTGCTTCTTCACCGGCCTCATTAAAAATAAATGCACATAGCCAGGAGAAGATTGGAAAAACAGCAGGAAACTGACTGGACTTGTATACTGTAGTTCCCCTTTCTCTGAAGTGTTTAAAAATAATGTTGAAACTTGCAAATCACCTGTCTCCACTGTAAGTCGTTCAGGTTGCTCCTGCCATCATTTTCAGAATAAAACAATGCCTGACATGATAGCAACAAGCATATCAGCTGGACAAGTTGTGGCGTATTTCATTTAAATTAATTAATTTCTTAATGACCCATGTGCAGTGATAATGTTGGGACGGCGTTAAAGCCCCTACAAGGAACTTTTAACTGGATATGCAAAAATCTCTCGTTTTCACTGATGTCTCTGTGTGACAAATGAGCCCATCGGTGTAAAGATAAGCCATTTCTAAATAGTGAACCGGGAGGAAGTTGTCAGGTCGGTTCACAGCATGGACGAAACGATTTACAGCACTCAGACCGGAGATGGCGCGCGTGGCAGGGCTCAAGACCATCCCATCCTCCCGGGTACATAAAAATATGTATAGGATGATAGCCCCCGGGGCACAGACAGTACAAAGTCTTTTTCATTATGTGCCTATGACTGTCACTACACAGACGGTGCTTAACTTCTTGCAGCAGGAGACTCCTGTAGGCTACCGTGTCGTGCCACAGCTTATACTAGAATTAAGTGGCCATGTTATTATTTACCTCATCTTCAAACTTTACACATTTAGCTTTCCTTATTTTCAGAGTGTAAATATATAAACAATTTGCCCGACGACTCAGGAAAAACAGCACAAGTCTAACACTTTTAAATGTTGATTAGCACGTCAGTTATCTAAATAACCAGGGATTTGGATAACTGTCGAATGACTTGAATCCACATCAAGGAGAAACAAATGGCTGGGGATTTGGATAATGAACAAACAGTTTTAATTAGGATGTAGAACTGTGTTTGTGTTCAGAGACTTTAGTCAAACACCAAAGCCTGAGCTGACGACAACTGTGTTCAAGGAGATCGCTGAAATCACTGACCTGTGGCAAATAAAATGAGTCCATTGTAAAATAAAAAAGAGAAAGAAGAAGAAGAAAGAAAAATGAAGAGTAAACAAGGTTTTCCTGTTCCACTGTGGTGGTGGAGTAATATACAACAGGGCTGTGGTCTGCAGCTGTCAACTGAAAGATAAATGCTTCGAGATAATGCAGTTCATGCTTGTCTGATAATTCTGATAGAGCTGAGATTAATTTACTTGCACAACAATTTTAATTCTTTTTCTTTTTTTTTCAAATAAATAAAATGTGAAAGACGCTTCTTTGATCCTGGATGGATTCCGCAAACTGATACTGAGGGCTCGGAGAGACTTGGTGGATATTTAACTTGTTGACTGAACGGAAGTTAAAGCCTATTTTGTTCTCATTCATTTCTCCGCCATGTGCTCATTATTGACTCGCCTCAAATCAGCCCTTTGCTAAATGCCAGCCTCCCTTTGGCTCGTTCACATTATAGAAACCAATAAACAGGAAATGCCATTTGTATTCTGGAGCGAGGCCGCAGCTCTTAAGAAATGGCATTTGAAAAAGAAAAAGGGAATTATAGCCATGAGGGGAGAGCTCCACACCTGCGTTTCACTTCCGCAGGCAAAAAGATTAGCTTTCAGAGGAGTAAACAGGAAACAGTGTCCTAAGTTGTCACAGGACTCAAGTGAGCAGACATTAAGGCTTTCTCCAACCTACTACATTTTTGGTTTTCAAACAAGGGCTTTAGACAAATTAAAATATTTATAAAACATATATTATCCAGTGTCCATAGTTAATCATGATTAATCACAAATTAACTGCACATTATTTATTCAGAATGTTCAAATAGGGATATTTTTCAAGAAGGCCTACACATACTTTGGTGGAAACTCATTTCACATTGACAGTTGATGCAAATAACGTTGACAGACTCATCTCCCGGGACTTTGTAGCTGAACCTGCCATTCAGAAGACTTTTTTCATTATCAGCAGTGACTGTTAGCAGAGAGGGTTTAGCTTTTGACTGTGAGCTGATTTCATTTCTGGCGACTGATTCAAACTATACGTCAGGTCAAAGGCTAATAAAACAGATGTGTTGGGGCTTTAAGGTGTTTCGGTGTGTCAGGTCACTGGGGTCAGGGCAAGGGTCAGTACTACACAGACACTGAGTCAACACAGCAAAGAGGATAAGCTCAAGTTTTTCCACAAAACAGCGTGCCACCTGACAATACGCCTGAAAGGACAACAAAAGACCAAAGGTTGTTGCTGTGATAACTGAATTAGGACTGAACAGTTCGTCAGACTGTGGTGTTACAGAGAAGCCGCTGGTCACCAAATCAAATTCTACCAATTTTTATATTCATCCACGTCCAACAAAAACAAATAATCTTTTTTTCATTGAAAATGAAAAATAACCACTCATATTGCAATCACAATATTTGCAAGAGGAATTGTCTTTTACATTTTAACTTTTATATTTAGGATTACATCAATTATACGCTGTTGTTCTCTGTAAAATGAAGTGCGTGTGTGCACATTTGAATATCCTTCATTCATATGGGTAAGAGTTGAGTTCTTTAAGTGGTCTGTGGAAGGATCGACATGAAACTCTGTGGAGAAATTGATCAGAAAATCAATTGTTGATCACCTTCCAATACCTCTCCTGAAGCTGGACGAGCTTGTTCAGCTCAGCTTGTTTGTTCCGTCGAGTTATAAATTCCTGATGTGCAGCCAAATCTTCATCCTCACAGATCTAACGGATCCATTACTCAAATCTTCCTGGATCACATTATTTATTTACCTCACCTGTGAGTGGTTTTTGTCAACACTGATCTGATTTCGAACATGCAGCCGCTGACAGAACTGTCTGAGGCACAGATTAATGAGTGTGACGTCTTATCAGGTGCCTGAGCGCTGCACAGCCATTTGTAAATATTATGAGTGAGGATAAAGCCAAGGACAGGATCTGTGGTGAGATGTTACCGCAATTATTTTGTCACCGTCACCAACACTGCCAGGTAAACAGTGCAAATACTCTCTGTCAGGAACATGAGCCGGCTGTTTCTCATTGGTCAGATAAACTAATCCAAGTCAGAAGGACACCCGCTGTTCCGACAACACAGTCCCATTCAAAATAAATGAGGGGGCAAGATTTTTTATTTTTTCCACCCTTGCCTTCTGTCTCTGTGAACGTGGCCTTATTATACTAAACATGTGATAACATTCACACTTCCGCTTCATTTGGGAGTGAATTTTTGGTGCTCCTCTTCATCTGAAAGCACTTTCAGTCGCAAAGGAATATAAAAAGAAAAAGCTGTTAGTCTTTGTGTCATCTAATGAGAAAATCACAGTGATATCCTGCAGTGGGTGGACAGAGGAGCGACTTTGAATGCAACACTGGGGCTTGTTAGGAGTCTGGAGCAAGGGGCCGTACTTTATTCAACATCCTGAAAGCAAAGCTGACCTTGGATTCATCGCCTCGACTGTTTGGACTGCGAGTCAAGAATAAATATCAAATAATGCATTTTGCTTGTGATACACTGGTTGTACAACTGAGGAGAGGGGAGAAACATATTCAAATAGCAGTGAAGTCTCAGTTCAGTACAAGTCATTACAAAAATCAAAGTACCACCTCAGGACTCAGCAGGAGGAGTTGAGTGGGAGAAAGCGGCACATAAAGGCCAACTTTTCAAAACCTTGCCCCATTTTTTTTTTTATTTTTATAAAAGCGAATCAGATTTGATTAATCAGAGGTGAAAAAACTCTTTGCCTGCATCAGCACTCTATCTTTTCATCTTCACGGCTGTTGCCACATCTGTGACACTTTTGCATGAACAAGTGTTGAAAGAAAATAAGAAGGAGACGAAGGAAAGGGAGCATGCAGAGGATGAGAGGATGAGAGAAAAGTGAGGCACGGCCCAAAAAAAGACAAAAAAAAAAAAACTACAGGCAAAGAGCATGACTTTGACACAGCAGATTAAAAAAGAATAACAGGCACGAAAAGTGTCACATTTAATAGGGACACAACACGTCAGGCCTCCTCAGAGACACCAAGCTATCACACCAGAACCACTCTCTCTCCTGAAACAGAAACAAGCGGCGTCTTCGCGGCGCTAATCAGAACCGACGTTGGGAATACAACTCCGCGGCTGTAATCTATTTGCAGCAGCGACGCTAAGCTTCATTTGGTGGAGATTTCATTTGCAGCGAGGCTCTGTTTGTCTTTCTGAAACTACAATTTGGCTGAGCTAATGAGCTTGACATATCACACAGCTCAGGACAAACAGCAAGACATCAGAGCTTATCAGGGGGCTCACTGTTACAAGCACAATCGCATTTAATCTAGTTGAAAGAATTGCATTCTCACATGTAATCTAAATCTAATGAGACGTGTGCATGTAATCAGAATTGAAGCATTTTGACATCTACATGTGAACATCCTGAGTCAGTCAATTTTTTGGCAGAACACCTGCAGAGAGATCATCAAGTGTCAGCAGCTGAGGAAACTGATGATTCTCCTGTTAAGACCATACAGTACTGCACTTTAATAAGGAGGAAAATCCTCTGATAAATCCTCTGAAATCATATGTCTGTTCAATCAGAGATGATCAGCTGTTTCTGGTTGGGTTTCAGCAAATCTGTTAACAGTAGGAAGTGGTACTCAAGACTGTTTTGATGAATAAATGAATTTAGACTACTATATCTTGAGTGACTAGTGTTGTGGTACTTGTTCTTGGACTTGCTCTTGCCTCTCAACCCCCCGGTCTTGGTCTTGACTCGGTCTTGACCAAAACACAAAGTCTCACCATCTGTTTCAAAGACATATGTCTGGTGGACACGGGCTATCAGGGGAATAGCTGAAACCAACAAAACAGATGAACAGATCAAAACCAGTAGCAACCATGAATAGTAGGATAGTCTCACTATAGAAATCAGCCAGATTCATGCACACTCTTCAGTGGACACAAGATGTCTGTAGCTGAGTCGCTTGACATTTACTCAGCTCATAGTCACTTGAGACCCAAACAACTGACAACACAAATCCTTCATCTGGTTGAAATATAGATTTAGAAATGACCAAGGTGTAGAAAAAAAGAAAAACAGAAGAAGCTTGTACCAAGACAAAAATCCATGCAACCAAGGAGAGTTGCCAAGACTTAAATACCACAGACGTTGAAAACATTTGGGACAATTTAAGCAAAACTTAAAAAGCTTTAGCTTTGTTCTCTTTGTTTATTGTCTGTGTTTTTGTGTTATGTCTTGTTGTGTTATGTTTTGCTATGGACCCAGAGTCCAAAATAAATATATACACACACACAGGTGTGACATACAGTAGGTCTTGTCAGATCAAACTTCTATAATTCCAAACTGTCTGGACCATGATCATCCTTCATTGCAAGTTTGAATAAAAAAAGAAAAACGCCAAAGCTGCACTGATCAGCTGATACTGTACGTCTGCAGAGTGTCGCGCTGCCACAGCTCTGACGCCCACCTCCACACACCTTCCTACACGCTCACCTGGGTGAGTCACTGTTATGAGTCAGCTGAGGAGACATGTCTGTGTTACTTCAGGGAGTCTGAGGGACATTTCATTTGGGCGCTGTCAGTTTATTAAATCACTTTTCCTCTAATGGCAGATGTAATGGATGTGTGCGCACGGTTCACTAAATATTCCCGCACAAATAAAAAAAAAGGTTTACAATAGTCGTCCAAGTCAAACAATGATGTGGGATGAAGGATGATGCAATTATGTTATGGGCCATTAAAAGTCAATACAGTGTGTATAGTGTGGTGATGTGCAGTGACTGCAGAAGCTGCTGCTCGGGGAAGTAGTCAGTGCAGAACCAGCAGGGGACGGATTTCATTTTGCGGCCAATGATGAACAGGATGACTCAATTTTTTTCACTAAATCGAGAGTCTTGTGCATGTTTGCATGCACCAACACCATTTTGATATCCTGAAGACACTTGAGTAAAAAACATACTGGCAAGAAGGAAGAAGGTAAAATGGCCACTGGAGTGAAACTGCAGCAAAAACTAGCAAATGCCAAGAACCCAGAGCGAGAAGAAATTAGTCTGCTGGGTAAAGCTTCCTCCAGTGAAAAGGTGATTTGATATGCAACATATTCTCCTAACTAATCTCTTATAGCTTCGGCACTGAGTGGCTTCATGGCTAAACTATCCCTCTAGTAGCAATTCAGCTGGATATGCACCGTGCTCTCATCGCTGATACCATGCCATGTTTAGGGCTGTGTAGCTCAAATATTGAGCTGCATCCTCACAGTTCCTCTGTGAGCTGCACAGCCGGATGCAGACAGAAATCCACCCAGGGGACGCTTGAGCACAGCTCTGCCGTGGATGAGGCCTCAGTGCGTCTCAGCTTGTGAAATGCCTGGGACTCCCTTTTTTTAGCATTAAGGTGCTTTTCTGCCCAATCTCCGTGGAGCCAGCTGTCACCGTCCCACAGAGACCCGCTGTGGAAAGATTCTACCTTATTTTCTAATCATTTTAACGTAAGCGGATACCGAATCATAGGGAACATGTAAGAAAATGTGTTTATTCGCTAGGAGACAGCTATCATAGCATGAAGAGGGAAAGAAACAGCTAGTTTAGCTCTGTCCAAGAAAACTGCTAATCACCAGATGTCCGCTGCCCTCTCTGGATGACATTGCCACCTCACACCACGTCAGGAGACCAACTAAAATCATTAAAGACTCCACACACATCGCACCAGCCATCACAGGTTGGCAAAGACACACACAACCAGGTTCAGAGATTTTTCCCAAAAGCAAAGGGCACACAAAATAAAAAACAAAACAAAACATATTTCTGTATCATCGTTGTGTAAGACAACTTTTAAACTATTCTATATACTATACTATATCTATTTTTGTGTTGTATTAGAGCAGTGTTTCAAGCTTGATTTACACAACAGTGTATAACTTTTGTTGTATGCAATGCGTTTTAACTTTTGATGTTGTTGTGGTGGGGTGGGGTAACATGCAGCAAAGGTCCGTGGGTGGGACTTTAACGCACTAGATCCATGTGGTCTGTGCTCTACCATGTATCTTTATTACAAAATCCTTACTTTTATTAAATCTTTGGCATTAGTATACATTTACAGTTTTTATTAAACAGTTCTTCAGTTTTTGTGGACCATGGATTATTTTAATGTGCAGCCTCAAGACATTTTGTCGTGGTTATCAAATAGAAGTATAGCCCAATAATAACCTCTACACTGAGAACTTGTTGTACCAATTATGAATTTAATATTTCTTAATTTTGGATCAAAAGTTTACAACTACAAAAAGCATTTATTTTTCACAGAAATCAGTTGCTGCCCAAACAATCATCAATATTTTCAATAAATTCTGAAGGACACTACTCGGCTAAGTGTCGCCAGCAGGACTCAGCGTTTATCTGGACAAGAGCTGCCACCTGCAGTGCAGCCAACCGTTACAAACCACACTGAGAAAAGACTATTTACTCTTATGCAGCTCCACCACAACAAGCTGAGTGTAAGGGTATTAGCGTGGGTGTGCTTACATGTTTCATTGTACACTGCCCTGCAGGTATGAGGCTGTCCAACGCAGCAGCCCTTTGTAAATACCATGCAGGGCCTCAAAGATGGCCAAGAGCCTATTAGCTGGACATGAAAGACAGAATATGTGAATCACTGGCAGCCGGCTAAAAGGGGGGAAAGCGCATGATTGGATTCAAGCAAAGAGCGGCTGTCAGTCTGAGTGTGTGTGTGTATGTGTTTGTGTGAACTCCAAACAACACTTTGAACAACTCTACGCGTGTATGCCAGTTAATTTGGCTCAGGACTGGTGGGTAACTGCAGAACCAACCACTGGATGTAGAGTCATTCAAGGGCTACAATTGCACACAAGTACACACACACACACACACACACACACACCATGGCCTCAGTCATGTGCACACACTCCCACTGCGTAGGAAAGAGGCTCTCCACAGCGTCGTAATTTGGCCTGGTCACTGCAGAGACGTCGTAATGGATAACCCTGTCTGAAAATGGCCAGGGGCAGCACGCATAATTAAGCAAGCTGTGTCTGTGTGCATGAGTGTGTGTTTGTGTGTGAGCTTCACAAGGGAGGGGCTACTAAAACGGCATGTCTTGCTGCTTCATGTTTTTCTCCTCACTTTGAGTTTGAAGCCCCCTAGTTCTTGTGTATGTACTGGGTGGGTTGAAAAGCAAACTCAAACTCCACATGGATGGATATTCAAAGAGATAAAAATATCTCTGCATGCTTAGCAGAGAAAACATCATTGCACATGAGCCATAAGTTCAGAGCATAAGGAAAGGTGGATGAAATTAGGTGTAATGGACATTTATCTGCATGTGCAGCCTCGTTTTCTTTGTCTACACTGCAGCTCCGAGCTGAAAATGTCCCACATTATTGAAGCTCTGAGTCTAAAGACGCTTTTCAGGCACAGATTACAGCAAGAAACAATGCTGCCTTCATTTTTCTATTAAAGTGATTTTTAAAAGTGTTAAGGTTTTTTTTTAAAAGGTATTCATTATGTAAATGTTCATTGTGGTGTAATTCAGACTTGACAGGACGTTAATGGAAAGAGCCCCGATGCTGCTTCTGCTTTGTTTGTAACCTGAGAGGCAGGCGAAAAGCAAAATAAAAAAGTAAGCAATTTCTTTTTTTCTTTCCAGTGATTTTGAATCATTTTACATGATCCCTTTTCTCCCAATTATAATTCAAATAAATATTGTTTGGCTGAGCTTGTGACATTTACAGTACTTGAGTCTTTACTTTCTATTTGCTTACACTGTATGTTGTATCTTTTACACTGGCTGTTCATGTATGCAACATGGAGGGAAACCCATGTTTCTATGAGGAGAGTTTTCTTGAAGCTTTGAGATTCTTTAAACTGACTTTAAATTCTTTGTGCATAAGAGATGATAGGTTGGGTAACATTTACAGCAGTGCTGTTTCAAAGGGGAAACAAGGCGTGCATTGAGTCTCTGTTTATTTACCCTGTGCGGCTGTGGTCTTTATGGTAATATGGCAGTGTTAATTTAAAACGGTGCCCTGTTGGAGGTGGCACGGAAATGTCAGATCTATCCACCTTTTTCCGACTGTCAAAAACGTAAGCCTGTTTTGCTCTTCCGGTGGAATTTTATGTTTACGTTTCCATGGTTTCAGTAGTTGTGGTAAATGCATGTATTTCTTTTTTTTTTTCCTCAATGAAAATCTGTAAAACACATGGATCATTACACCTGCTTTTAACAGTGGATATCACACAAATTGACATCTGTGTTGAAAGCCAGCATTAATAGATCCATGCGTTTACCGCAACTATGACAACGACTGAAAACCTTGGAAACGTAAAGGTACAATTCCACCAAACCGGCAAAACTGGCTTCTGGTTTTGCCCATAGCGTTCTAAAGAAACTCATGGATAGTAACATCACACTGTTGTGCATCAAGTACATATCACCATGTTTTCTATAAAAATGTTCAAATGAGAAGACCTTTTTTAAATTATAAAACATTTAAGTATTTTAATATTTTTATATTCTTAGAAAACTGTCTTCTTGTATTGCTATTTGATTTTATTTGTGTCTGCATTCATTGTATGTCTGCACCTACACCTGAAAAATACAATAAGTGTAAGTGGGGAATGTAATTTCCCTGATTTTTCTTTGTTTGAATAAGGAAGGAGAAATAAACTTAAGTTATTTGTAGTTTCGTTGTTTATCATCATTGAAGGCTTTACCTGAACACATGAAAACATGGACTGGATTGATGAATCAGAATCTTGCATGATGTTTGTACACTTTAAAGCAGAATAACTTATGAAGTGAGTATCATTTCCTTAAATTTCAGTGGTTCACATACAAAGTGTCATCTGTATACAGTGTATTCTGCTAGTGAGAGATTTATTGAAACTAATGTCGCCTCATGCTGAAATAAATATTTAAACAGAGTAGTGTTTTCATAGCTGCTCTGTTAAGTATGGGCTCACGGCTGAGCCTGGCAAAGTTAAGAGGTTCAGGCTCTTTACATATAAGCCATGGCTGATAGGGAGCTTCATAAATAATGTAACCTCTCTCTGCCTTCCTTGAAAAAAAAGCTTCAGAAAAATCTCCAAATGTAAATGTTTGTTTCAATATCGATATGGTATGAAAGGAAGGAGGAAAGAGGCACATTAAAGGGACCTTCAAAGCCGGCCTCTCATGCTTGAAGTCATGGGATACCTCCTACTGATAAAGTGATGAGTTTATTCTAAGGAACTGACACAAGACCAAAGCGTCATGGCGTATAGAGCAGGTTCACGTGAGACAGTTACCATGGTGAGGAATCAGTAGGTTTGGAGAGAGGTTGGGAGTATGAAACAAAGAAAGGTAACACTTGGAAACAGACACTTACATGTGCAAAGGCAGCTGCAGCCAAGTGTAAAATGTAAAATGTAATTCTATCAGAGAGTAGCTTAATAATAGTAGAAAAATCCCGTCAAAACCAGGACTGTGCAGTACAAACTGTATCCGTTACCATGACAGCAGTCTCTTCAATACTGTATTTCTCGTAGATGTCATTGTTGCCTTATGGAAATACTGGATCGGTCGAAAATTAAGCTTCAACATGATAAAGCATCTAATAGTCATAATATCAATTGGAACAGTCAGTTACTGTCAGTTCACCTGTTCAGGTCAGTTTGCAACAGCAGCAGGTTTACCATTTTGCATTGTTATATTTCATAACATTAATACTATATCTACTATTACAGAATTTAGGACTATTTGGGTCCTGGGTTTCAAACATTTTTACTGCAGTGATGTGGAAGGGTCATTCAGTTCAGCCCAAATATTACAATGTACAATATTATCAAACTGTGTTTCAAAGTTTTAGATAGCAGACAGCAGTCTCAGACTCAGATGTCTGTAAATTGTAAACAAATAATATTTTTAAAAATGCCGGTAGATATCACAGTATTTAATATTGATACTGCCCTTTCCCACAAAACATAATAAGATATTATCATCACGATAAGATTATGTTTGTTAGAAAGACATGACATGTTTGGTTGCTGGTGTGGCAGTGGTGGGTTCGATTCTCGGGGATGGGGCCTTTCCTATAGGATTTGCATGTTCTCCTCATGCACTACCCAGCGATACGTGTATATACAGTACCTTGCGCACAGCAGACCTGCTGATTATTTTCAGGAGTTGTCAGTGGTGCGTGAATTATAAATTCAGCACCATAGACTGATGAGGCAGCCCTGTAATTGCATTGCAGCGTGTGAGTCAGAGGCACTAAGGCAGCTTTTTGCAGTGCACACTTGATTCTTTTAAAATGCTACAAATATGCAACACTGGCTTTTCTTTTTCTTTTTGTTTCATGAACAATTTATATTTCTCACGATCCCTGAAGAGAGATATACACATAACAATTTGCTGATTTCCAAGTTGAATGAAGGTTGATGACTGTTTATAAAAAGAGTCAAACAAACAAGATAATCTGGGAAGTGAAATGACACTGTGAGCGAATACAAAAACCAACCAATGTCGAACCAATGTGTGGCTTAAAGATACAGTTGCACACTTGGAAAAAAATAAAGTCTAACGCAAATCAGAGAGGCTCTCCAGGGAACAATGACACTTCACTAAATTATGTGGCAGCCGGCTGGAGGCTGAGGAGCTCTTTCAGGCTGCAAATGACTGATCCTGGACTACGGATACATCACGTTCCCCTCTTTGCCTGTCTTCCTTCTCCTCCTCCTCCTCCTCCTCTTTCCTCCCTCAGTGTGACTGCCAACAGATGAATCCTGCCAAGTGCCTCCCCAGGAGAAGTGTGTGTGTGTCTCTCTAAATCAGAGAGTCAGTGTATGTGTGTGTGTGTGTGTGTATGTGTGTGTGTCTACACTTTGGTGGCAACGTTGGCAGTAATGTGTCTAATGGAAGATAAGCAACACTCTCTCAGACAAGTCTTCACAGCCAAGCACTTCCCCCAACATCATCATGCTGAGTGCAATAGAGGGAATACTCTATCCCCCTCCATCTTTACGCGCACATACACATGCGGGCGCGCACGCGGCTCGTGGTGTACAACCCATGCAAAGACACAAACACGCACAGAGAATACACAGAGCAAGGGTTTGGATCATCTGTCTCAAAGCTGCCTTTATCATCTCTCACACAACGTCCGCAGAGCCTCACACACACGCATGTGCACGCACACGCACGCATGCACACTCACACACAGGCCCGCAGGTTGGATGATGAGTCTCCGAGATGAGTTTCAGTCATAGAAGGACACCTCAAAGAAAGTGCAGCTTTGGATCGCCACACTCAAAGCTGTTTGCAATCATTTCTCCTCCGAAGTGGAAGTGAGTCATGCCACACACACACACACACACTGGTGAAATGCTTTGCAAAGAGAGCGAAGGACGAGCTTGGCAGAACGCACTTACGGAGAGAGACAGAGGGAGAGTCCTTGACTGCCGACTGACCCCGCAGCTTGTTTGTGCCGATTTCTGAAGAGAGCGTTCTCATCGAGGGGGGAAGGAGAGTTTATTACACACAGCACGGCAGCAAGGAGAACCAGGCGAGGGAAGGGGAGGAAGAGGGAGACAAGAATGATGGAGGAGCTCGAGTCCACGTTGTTAAGCAATGACTACAACACCTGAACTGCTGCCATGCGTGTGTACGGGTCAGACTGATAAATTGGCTGCTTGAGTCAGATACAACCGATCAGTGTCGTCCACTCAGATGACATGCTGCTGCGTCACCACCACAGATACAGAGCAGCTGTCAGCGACACACTCACACAAATCTTGGATTTGTGGCCTTATCTGAGCTGCAAATGATTATACCTTCATAAAAACCCAATATAAGGAGCCAATTCAACTAAACTTGTTTCTCTGTGTATTTTCAATTTGTGAAGGAAAAAAACCTTGAAAAATGTTGTACAAAGAAAAAGGTTTTTACGGTTTTTGAGGAGAAACAGATAAGTCATGAAGCATGAAATAAATAATAAAGCAGGCCACATGAATTAAACCCAACCTAGATGTGGTGTGATTATGAAACACAGACATGTTCCTCACATGAATCAAATGAGTGCTTCGTGTTCAATGTTCTTTTCATTGCATCATCTTGTTGCTTCCTCTTACTCTAGAGTGGTTTCATGGGTCCCAACTGGAGCATTAGTGCCACCAGCTGTAAAACTCGGTCTCAGATGTTTTGTGATACTTAGATGAAATGCTTGTGGATGTGCACCACTGAAGCTGAAAGAACCTTAGGGCCTTATATATATTAGGGCAACACATGGTTCACACCAGCTCCTAGCCTGAACACAACTGCTTCACAATATTCAAAGAAAACACCCAAACCAGGAGCCCCTGTGCATATTTCTGATTAAATTCAACCAAATCTCAACAAACAAGTGCTAAATAGGGGGCCCCTCAACCACTAACTGTTGCCCTGAGGGCCCTCAGCAGATTCATCCGGCTGTTGCCATGAGGAACAAAAGCAGCTTTGTTTCAAGGCAAATTCACCATCTATCCACAGAGGTTAAGTGATTTAAATAACTGTGCTAGATTGGACTCCACACTGACCAACTCACAAACTGTTTGACTGACACGTCCCTCACTCTGCATGTGGAAATCAGCCTAATTAGTGTACAGAAGCTCGGGTCCCAACTCAGGGGCCGCATCCATCAGAGGCTGCATTTCAGAAATCTGTCCTTCATTACCTGGGCGATGGAGGCTCCAACACTAAAACCTGTCCCAAGTTTCAATGTGTGCTTCTAACAGAAGCAAACAACACTGACAGAGAGCCTGAGGATACACTTTTAAATCTTAGAAATGGGTTTACGGTCAGTTTACTGGTTGAAATTCATACTTCATATTAATTTACATTTGTTCAATATTTATTTTTCTCTTGACTGTTTAGAAAATATGAGGTATAAAATATATCACACAATAATCCATGAGACCTTTTCAGTCCATTTTTACACTTTCTTTTGGTATTTCATTGTTGATATTGTTAACATTTACACAACAATAGCCTACACTTCATGTTTGAGTCAATTTTGATTAGAAACCATTTCTGCAGTGGGACTCTTTGCATCGCTGCTGTGACTGAGTCATATTTGACCACCTGTGACTCAGTGGGGGGGCTGCATCCTTCGGAGGACCACTTGAAGGCTGATTACGTCACAGCTTCGCAACAAGGCCTGTCCCAATTTGAGGGCTCCACCAAATGCAGCCTTCTCCTGCCTGTTCTTGCAGAACACACACCTATCCTTTGTGGCCTCCTGTATTTTCATACTGTACATAATCGTATTCTTTGCGCGCCTTTATTGTTAGAATGTTTAGGTGACCATGGTATTTGTGCTTTAGGATGTTGATTACTTTTTTGGACAAAAACAGCTATTTGTGTTTAGGATGTTGATTACTTTTGGACATATTTATCAACGGTTGACATGGTTGTCATTGATGCCTCCGAAGTTACTGCCTCCATAAGCCACGAAGGCTGGGTCCTCTAAATGATGCAGCCATGGGACATAGTTTACATGTTTCCTTCTAGGGTTGCAAAGGGGCGGAAAATTTCCGGTAAATTTCCAGAAACTTTCCATGGGAAGTTAAGATGGGGAATTTAGGAAATATTCCAATTTGGAACCTTTCCACGGGAATTGTGGGAATTGTTGGGAATTTATGGGAATTAACTAGAAATTGGGGGTAATTTAAACAAGCTGTATCATATCCAAACATATTATTGTTGATTATTTTACTTATTTAACAACACCCCCCTCCCAAAAAATAATAGAAATAATAAAAATAAATAAATAAATAAATAAATAAATAAAAATAAAAATCCCATTCAAAATTTTAAAGGGACAATAAGTAGTTTTTATTTGGTTATAAAAATGTCTCATATTAATGTGGATGAATCTACGTTACCCACTTGTTAATGGCTCCACTTATGATAAATTTCCTAGTTTCGGTTTTGCGGATGCTGCCCTGTGGGTCATGGGAATAATGCCACCAAATCGCCGTTTATGGTTGTAAATTTCTGATTTATTCCCATATTCCCGTTAATTCCCATATATTACTGTTTATTCCCATGGAAAGTTTCCAACTTTGAAAATTCCCGGAATTTTGCAACCCTATTTCCTTCTGATGTCCTGTCAATTCCATATACAGTAAATTGACAAGTTGCGATAAAGTTCTGGGAGGAAAAAGAAGTCAAGTCAACCGTACAACTGCTAAGCCAAGGACCGCAAAACTGAAAGGCAACAAGATCCATGGTGATGCAAAGTCATAATCTTAACCAGACCATGTAATTTCAGTTTAGCTTTTAAAGGGCCTCATCTTTGGAGAGCACATCCTCCGAAGAACGCAACCCTTGAATTGAGACACAAACATGCGACTTCCTGTTAAGCATCAATGCCCCGCCCAAACTCCATCTGACTTTCTGGGAAGGTTAAACCACACGAGTCAGTCTGTACTTTTTTTGTTATTAAATTTTCAGTGTTCAAAAATTCAGCAGCTATCATGATGAATACAGTACAGTAGACAAAACTCTAATCGCTGCTAGTGTTTCACTAAATGGCAGGAAGCAGAAAATCAACACACATCAATATGAAAAGGTCATGGATCACATCTCTGCTGAGGACAGAGTATGGAGACAAAGCCCGGTGATGTGAAAGATTGATTATTGAGTCCTGAGACGACCATGCTGTGTATTAAACATAGGCAAGATGCAGCTGCAGTGATAATTTCCTTTGTGTAATTCATCCTTGGCTGCCCTGCAGCACTTGTCTTCTCTGTGACGAGTATATACTGAGGTCAGGACCTAAACACACTGACTCTACCTACTGCTGAGTGCCAACAAGCTTTAAAACTGTCAGCCTGTCCCTCTCTCCTCTGTTACCTCACCCAAGCCTCCTGTTTGTTCTGACACTTTCCCTCTTTTCCATTTTTCTGTCTCTTTCTGAGCAACATAGCCACTGACAGTCAGAGAAAGAAAAAGTAAAAGAGTATTCTGGGCCAGGAACAAATTTAGGCTAAGTCACATATTGGAAAGAGCATCAAAGCAAATTGGAAAAGATATCGAGGCAAACTGGGTTACACTGCACAAAATACAAAATAATAAAGGTACTGAATGAGCTTAGAGTAGGCTACAGAGGAGACTGCAACTAGGTTATTTCTGTTATCATTATCGCTTATTGTGATGGTTTTATAATCATGAAATTTGATAATGATTTATTTAATGGGTAAACTAATATGAAAATGTGCACTGACTGTCAAAGAACCAGAGATATTTAGCTCACATGAGAACGAGGAACCAGCAAATAACCTGCAACTTGTCTTGATAAATTGGCAATTAATAAATGATCAGTGCTGCTGTTGATTACTGTAATGGTGACCAACTAATCAGCTATTCAGCTAATTGTTATAGAGTAGCTAGTTTCTATTTCAAAGTGCTCATGGTAGCACACTGATTTTCTTTTAAAATAAATGTTGTTTAATTAAATATGGATAGACAACTCATCCTGAACATGACTACAGGTATCAGGCATCAGCCAACTGTTACTTGACATCAGTAATGAACTGTTAAATTTGCTTATTTAGTCTCTTGCTGAGAGCTATTCTGATTATCTTATCTTATCTTAGAATAAAGACTGGGAATGGCAAACTCTAAATTCTAAATCTTGCTCAACAATATGTTGTATTTAGTTTGATAAATCTATAAGTGTAAGAAAAGAAAGTTGTGGCTTCACATGTGGCTTGTTATAACTGCAAGGTTGCCGGGATTCAAACTTTTTGCTAAGCTAAGGCCAATGCTGCTCACAAATCTCTGATTGGTCGAAAGTTTCTCTAGTCTACGGCCACAACCTCCAACAGGCACAAACTGAAATATGAAATGAGTGCTTGTGGGTTTTGTTGCACTGGCATATTCACTTCCATCAATCTCCTTCCCGCACTTCAACTTTTTTTTGTCTTTGTTGTTAGTACTGTGGAGAGGTGACTCCCGGGTAAGAGTCATACGTGCTAACCACGCGCTAACCACTTGGCCAAAGGGACATCCCCTTGGCCAAGTAGCCAGGGCGCATGATCAACTGGAGGCTTAGTGACAGGACCCTCAACTGTCACAGTATCATAAAGCTCTGGGGAAAACATACTTCTTCATTTTCTTGGTCATCGTATGATGAACCCTGACTTGCTTTTCTCACAAGTTCAGATAATCAACTGGAAACGTTGAGAAACGTGGATGCAAAAAAGGGTGGAGGACAGTTAGTGCAAGGCGGCCCAAAAATAAATGATATAAAAAAGACAAATACAGAGAGTTTATGTTAATTTACAGGTATGAACATAAATTATAGGAGACCAAGGGGTGATGCCATAAAGGTGAAAAAAGCCAATACCTTCTGTCAATGAATTAATTCTAAAGCAGCAATAAAAAATGTCTGTTGTGAGGCGATACAAATGTGTTTGCCGATAGTACTGGAGGAGAGAGAAAGCAGCTGTCTTAAAACCAACTAGCAATTGAACAACAACAGTACCTGAAATAGGGCCATTAAAAGAACAATAAACGTATGCTCCTAGGGAAGCTGTTTCAAAAAAATAAAAATTGACTCAGCAGCATAATGTTTGTGAATGAGTCAGTGTGTCTTTTTTTTCGATGCTGAACTAACAGAGGTGAAAAAAAATGTTGTGTGTTGTTTTGTTTTCTGTATAATTCTAATTTAATTTGGGTGAACATTATTACTAAATCTCTGTGATGTGATGAAGCAGCTGCTCATGTAATTATTTTAGAAAGTGCCAATCGCATGCAGTGTTTATTCAGGGCTACTTGGACGGGTGCCCATATCAGCTGATCCAGTTAAGAGTGTCTTCGGTGGAAATAAATACAGAAAACTCAGTGCACCCGATTTGTTGTTTGTCTAATGTATGACGCTGTATGGAAACCCACATGTCATGTCAGCACACCTCCATCTGCGGTGATGTGTGAGCGAGTGGGAGGCGAGAAGCAGACGGGGACATTTGGTGTCTGATTCTGCACAACACACGAGTAAACCCCGCAAGCTGCTGCTGAATCCTTGCCAGTGATACTGCATTGGACACTGTTAAATTTTTAATAGTCTAACAGTAGCGTGATGTCACTGCCTCAATGATCCAGTTAGCTTTGTGTGGAAGTCCTATTTCCCCAAAAATTTCAAGGGCTGCTGCAGGAAAATGGATACAGCCTAGTTTTGCGACATTTTCTTATTCACAGACACCAAGCATATATTTTTTATTATATAAATTAAGTGTACAACTTCAAGTTTTTGCTACTAGAAAACCCGAGAGTACTTTTTATGATTATTTTTGGTAGATCTCATTGTCTGTTTGATAATCACATTTTTGCAAGAATAAAATTTAACTAACTTCATCTTATAGATGAGAGATGTTAAGAAAACTTTTCTATTAGATCTTAATGGGAAGTTGCAGAATAAATCACAATTTATCACAGCCAGTGTTCAGAGCACCACATTACTTTTTGTATGATCAAGGAGTGTAACTTAGTACTTTTTGAAATTAAATAATGCAATTATAATGAAAAACTTCAAAGGATTATGATTTATGATCAATGATCACCTGATTTGTTGGGGGTGATCACAATACTACCAGACATTTCTAATCTTCTGAAGCACTAAAGACTTGTTTCGAAAGTTTTAATAAAGGCATCTATCAAAAGTTTCAAAATCAGTGTTTTATTGCACTGATAATAGGCACAATGATGACAGATGAATGTTGACAGTTGTTCCACACTGTCCCAAAGGAACACAACAATAACACCCTGTTCCTGTGTGAACATTAATAAGAGAATTTAAGAAAAAACAAAGAAGCAACAAAAAAAAATCCTTTCCAAGTGACTAATTAAATTAAATTAAAAACTAATTAAAAAATGGTTCAAATACGATCTCATAATATGAATCAGAATGGGTCTGGTTCCTCTGGTGATGGAGGTCAAAGCAGGGTGAAGAGCTAAGCCCAGCCCTGAGTGCAGGCAGGCAGTGGTGACAAAAACTGTAATGTCTCTGGTGCAAAAGAAACAGTGGAGAGTGTCTGGTAGCACTGCTCCTGTTGCATTGTTACAGTTCATTTTCTTTTGCAAAGTTTCAGCACCTCAATGGCCCAACAGCTCGTTTACCCTCCCGTGATTAATTAAGGCAATCGACTGGCTGAAACAATCGCCTCGCTGGATAACCATGCCCTAATTAGAAGGTAATTGAAAAGTATCAATGACTAAAACAACGTCTGGGCAGATGTAGCCCAGAGCAGTATGGACATTGAGCATTTCCAAACGTAGAGTTTTTTCTTTCCTTATGCTCTTTACTGTACCTCATGGAGCCAGTAATAAGGGGGAGAGGAGAATGAGTTGGGGGCTATTCTCAGAAAAGCAGACGAATGCCTCTTGACTTCCCTAACTTGACCTCGTTCGTCAATCCATTTATTTGATGTGACTCATTCTGTGAAGTCACCAAACAGCTATGGACAGTCTAAAAAAAGAAGTGGTAAAACTTATTCTGCAAATACGTTGGTATTAAAGTGACTTCAGGTGGGCTTATCCTTGTCTTTATCCCTAAATCCTCGTCACTCCCACCCTGAAAGTCATTACACCAGCGATCCATCTGACAATCCTATTAGACTTAACTTCATACTGGAGCTTTATGCCCCGTGTTCCTGATGTTTTACTAATTATTACATTTCAAGGTTGCTTGGTATTTCAGTTAGAAATTACAGCATGAATTTGCCAACGCTCTCACATCTGTAAGAGTTTTATATCTGTAGTTGGCCTCCTCTTTCTTTTTTTTATCGTGCTACCCTCAGGACAAAACAAAAACAAGTGTATTTGCACACACTCATTTCCATAAAAATCCCACATACCCACTGTTCTAAGACATCTGCTCCCACAAGCACATTATTCAGTGCAAAAACACATTCAGATTCTTTATGTCACGGCTGCACAAACCTGCCATGAGATGTTAGTCATGCTGCTCCGCATAGCAACAAAATAATCAATAGTTTGAACTTAAGTACAGATAAATCCTCAGTACAAAGAGACAAAACATCTAACGGATGGTGCATATAATAGGCCTGAAGGATGGACTCTGCTAAATCAACAGACCATGGCACATCCAAGTGAAACTAGCTGGGCTGCAAGGATACCTTGTCTGGGTTTTAAAGTCTGATCAAGGAAACTGGACCTGTTAGGAAACTTTTAACACCTCATGGTCTCTGCAGACAAAACCTCAAGATACCCAGACAGACGCCCCACCGAGAAGAAGACCGGAGTAGAATATGAAATCACACATGAGAAAGAGACGTAATGAATGAGGGAAATGGGCAATACCAGACCAAAACAGGTCTGGAAGTTCCATGTCTCAACTGATATCTGAACACCGCCACCCAACCACATATAACCACCTGTTCTCCTGTCACCCAAGTCATTTTCATGACTACTGAGCAACCTCCATCAGCGGATAAAAAGCTAGAAAAGAATAACAAATTGACAGTCTGGGCAATCTGCTCTGCTGCTGCTTTCTCCTTAGATACATTAATACTGGTAATACTTATGTCTGCACAATAAACATGAAGCCAGTGTATAGCTTTAGACACGACTCACTATGTCAAAGAACAAGGATTAAACTAGTGAGATATATTATTTTAATGACTGAATGACTTTTATTTGTCCAGAGAGAGTCTTGCTTTGTTTTCCTATAGCTTTCAATCAAATTCCTCTCATCACAGAAAAACTGTTAATATTAACTAGAAATAAAAATAAAAACTTTGTCTTTCTGTAGCTGACATATCTGCCCATTGTCTGTTAGTCCACAACTCACCCTTATCATGTTTCAATTAATCACTTTTCGTGGGTGCAGAGTGCAGATATGATTGTACCTGACAAGATAATTTTATTTGTGCGTATCAGTGTCGCAATGAAAGGGGGAATCTTATCTGTGTTGTTAATATAATTTTGCCTGTTTCAGCTCAAGTGTGTGGGATGAATACTGACTCATGGGTGTCGAGCTGTTTGCTGCGTCCGATGATGATGGAGCACATTTACAGAACAAGTCAGAAGAAGCCGGTAATAGATCTGTAAGAGTCAATGTCTCAAGGGCAACTGAGACATTCAGACCTGCTGGCCATCACTTCCGCTCAATCTCCCCTCTGTCTCAACCCACACAAACTTAGAGCTGTCGGCACATCTGCCACACTGCCAGCGTGAAAACACCTGTGGAGACTTGCATCATGCAAGTCTCCACAGTTGCATCCCAAGCCAAAGTTGCCAGGACAAAGCGGTGAGCCAGGACACTCTCTCTGTGTTATAAGACTGCATGACGTAACCATGTGTAAACACTGGAGGCCATTTAGGGAAGCTCCATGGTGAGAGAGGATGAGGAAGATCCTAAGTGGGGAAAAAGCGAGGATTGATTGTTCATGGGGGATATTAAAAAAGGACAGTACTTCCATCTCTATGAGCTGACATCACCTCTGCTCCTGCTGGATTAATCAACCCACTGATCAGGAGGAGAGCAGGGTGAGGAGCTCTACTGAAGAGCTGCAGCTCAGAAAAAACACAATCCTGTGTCACTCATGAGCACTGACTCACTGTACATCACTGTTACCGGTCATTTCAGAGACCACTGTCCCCCTGACACTCATTAAAGGAGGGCAATGGAGTAAATGTGAATTCAGCCACCCTGACTGAATAACAACAACTGGTCCAAAAATACACAACTAAATAAGGTTATAGACACCTTGTGGGTCTAACAAGATAATTAAAACACATCCACCGACTCAATGACAGGTAGATTTACCCACTGCACATATTCAAACTCTTCCATGGCAGCACAGATATTATGCATGTTATCTATCCACAGTGCAATCACAGAAAAAAACACACATTTCATCAAATGAGTTGCCATATCATCAGCATCAGCCTCTCGGCGCGCGTGCTATGTTCTTTGTTTAACGCATGTGAGCAGATACAGCATCACATCACTTATGTCGTCCTCTCCTCTGTGAAGGGAGGTGAAGTGCAGTGTGGAACCTACCGTTCCCAGAGACGTGGTTCTCTACCTCGCCGTGTCCAGCTTGCCTCGTGCAGACACTAAGTTGAATGTAGAGTCCCATGTAATGCAAACTCCCCAGCAGCACCCTAAACGCTCCCATTTCTCTTCTGTTTTATCTGCTCTCCTTTCCCCCCTCTTTCTTTCTCACATCGGGTGGAGGGGCACGTCGTTATTATTATTATTTTTTTTTTGAATTTATATAGATATCTTCTTTATTTTTCTTTTGTTGTTGTTGCTTTTTTTGTTGCGTTTTTTTTTTTAAATCCAGGTGAGTTGCTATGGCGCGGAAGGTAGTGTGTGAAATAAGGAAACGAAGAATTCGCTGCAGCCTCCCTCAGTGCCAGCTCACACTGACTGAGCACCCGCTTCCCTTCTCTCGGCTTTACATGCGGCGGAGGAACACATCCTTCATATGGGAGGTGCCGCGACTTGCAACGAGGAATATCAGTTACAGGCGGAGTGATACTAACCTGCCCTTAAACTTTACCGTTGGTTAATATTTTTTCGACCACAACGTGTGCTATTACGGAACAACGAGTGACCAGTGAAGTGTTTTATTTAGCTCAATATGTGTTGAATGCTTACCAGCGCATGGATGCGCTTTATGTTTGATTGTGGATTGTGCTTTCTGAGGATTGTAGCCTATTAGTGTAGCCTATGTGGTTATGTTCCTGCGTTTATTGTTCTTTATTGCTTGTGGTGTGTCTTAATAACACTCAAGGTCGCCTCACAGAAAAAACAAATACATAGCCTATAGAACATCTCATAATTGTAAGCCCCTGAGGGCTATGACACCGTGAAAAAAAAACCTAAAAAAAAAAAAACAAAAAACAAATATTTCTAAACTCAATCCGTTTGCTGACAGTGTTGCACAATTTTTTACTGGATGATCTTTAGTGTAAAAAAGCCTTTTTGCAAGGGACACTGTATTGGTCCACACATTTTTTCTGCAAATTATGTTTGAAAAAGTGGAGTGGAGGTCAGACAGAGACCCAGCAATTCCCACCAAGAGCAAGCACTTGATGACAGTTGCACGGAATAAAACCTCCTTTTAAGAGGCAAAGCATAACTACACTCAGGGTGGGAGGCCATCTGACCTGACTCTTTGGGTTGGGAGAAAAACAGATAGAGAGAAGACAGGGGGCCACAAGCAGAAGGAAAAAAGGAGAGATGAAAAGGCCACCATGCAGTGATAGCAATAATCAGTAACATGATGATAGTAGCCTAGTGGTAACTGTAATGCACCTATACTAATATAAGCAATAATGATAGAAAATTACAGTAAAATTATTAATATGAATCTATGAGTCTAACAGGATCAATGTGGCAGTAGGTGATTATCCTTTGCAGATCCAGACCCCACAGTTCTGGAGGTGGGAGGACTTGCAGGGAGAAACAGGAGGTGGGAAAGAATGAATAATGCAGTGATTTTCAGTACCTTTACCGTAATCTCATTGGCAGGACATCCTGGAATTTTTTTATATATACTGGTCTCATCTAATAATATGAGATGTATTTCCTGAATGGAGAGTGTTTTTAAGTGTGTGAGTGGTAAAGAAAATCCCGTAACACTCTCAAGTATTCCATAATGGAGAAATGAAAGTAGTGGGCATTGTATGGACAAAGAAACGCTCAACATTTCATAAATGCAGGAATTATAGCTGGGTGACTATACACTTTTATGCTAACAGTCCTACATGCTCTACGTTTCTTGGATCTGAACATATCCACAGTGAGTACGGCTGTCAGTAACGACACAAAATGATGATGACTAGAGAGTGAGTGAATTTACTGCTCAGTGTTGAGTAAACTGTGTCAGCCTTCAAGACTGATCAGGGAAACACTGTGCTGTGGCTCTATGCTGAGTTGCTGTCCGTGGTGCTGAAAAGCAGCAGCCTCAGTGTTGGTCACATTGAACAGTGGAAGATAATATTTTCAATGACAAGCCACACTATGAGGGCTGTTACGGGCTATTGGATTTTATGTAACTATATGTAACCCCCAAAGGACAGAATAGCTTGGGAGACATTTTGTCCATCTTAACAGGCAAAGCAATATATTGTGTGTCACAAAGCAGAGACAGCCTTTTTTACCAAAATAATTTATATTAATGCATTGGTTTTATGTTTGTTAGAGAAAAAACAAGATGTATGGTTTGTGTTATTTATTCATTTGTATCTGGGCAGTAGTTGCACACAGCTACATTTTAAATGAAGGCAGAAATTGTAAAATATGAAGTTATTATTAGTGTAAAAGCCAGCTTTTAAATGCTCCTGCATTCATTGGTCATATTGTGAGCCGACTTCTTCACATTTCTTATGATTAAATAAATCTTTGCTCATTTTGTCTTCAACTGAAAACTGTCCCTTGAGAGAGCAAACCATCACATTACCCCACCCCTGCAGGTACAGGTCAGTATGCAGTATTACCTTTCCTTCTAAACCATTGCACCTTCTATCAGAAAATTTAAGTTTTCCCTAATTCGTTCACAGTATTTTGTTCCATTAGCCCTACGAAACCTGTACTTTAGATATTTGAGATAGGTGGACATTTTCAATTCAAATGTTTCCTGGGGGCTTCCTGTCCATTAACATGGTTCTTGTTCATTTTTCCTTTCCTCTTCCATTACTGCTATTTCTGGATCATTGAATACAGACATTAGCAGGTTAGTTTGAATTGAGTAATTTTGTTTGTGGAACAAAATTAATGTGCATCCTATGTCTACATCCAGACTGTAATACCAGACTCTAGCTTTTCTTCAACTTTCCATAAAAATCAACAGCATCGTGGAAAATAATGCAAAGAGAGAGAATGAAAGAGACTATTAAATTTACAATTGCTGGCTGAGTTGCCTTTATGGTGATCACCAGCTGGTGTTCAGTCTTGGCACCATTATTGGGGCATATGCCTTGGTAATATTTTACCATGCCCCAATAAAACAATCAGGGAGAAATGAATGTTTTTTTTGCATTGTCCAATAACATAGAGTGAGAGTGGCCAAACTTTATGCAGCAGCTGAGCCCAGGCTCTGACTGACAGCTGAACTATGGCAGCAATTAACCATTTTGTTTTGAGCAAATTTGAATGGTACTGTAACAGTTTTTATGTGTGTGGGCTCATTTATCTATCACTTTGTGAAACTCAGGACATTTTTAAAATACATTTAAGTCGTAAACACTGCAGCGACTGACCAACTAATGTTTAATTTAAGTTCCATGGGTACTAAAATAGTAATTCCCCATCCCATTTCCCACCCGCTTGTAATTAAGGACATCTCAGAATTGAGATTCAAATCCCTTAGGTTAGTTTTGTCATTCACCCACTGGCCCCTGCTGCCTTAAATTCAGACGGACATTAATACATGTAGAGTGTGAAGAAGCCAGTCCAGAGCTGCCTCTACCCCCATTAGCATCACTTCAGTGAGTGAGTGTCTGCTGTCTGTATGAGCATGTTCATGGCTGAATGTGTCTTCTCCGAGTCATCGTGTCGACTGCAGCTCAGGCATCTGTCACATACAGTGATTTCACCTGGCAGTGGACACAGGTGGGTACCAGCTGTCTCTTTACATGATTCTCATGTCCTGATGGAGGATGCTTCGCTGACTTGAGATTCCCAAGGAGTTTTTACATTGACTTCCTTTTCTCGATTTTCCCAAATTATTCCAAAGGTCTAAGGGCCTCATCACAACACGGACCCTGTTGCACCATATCACTGCACACATCTCTGTTTGAACGGGGGACTTATCTGCCCAACAAATCAGACTGCAGCATGGTTTAAAGTTGGTGAGACAGTTGCCGATGGTAGAAATACTTCTCCTGACTAGACTGTTAACCTCCTCACTGGCTATCATCTGGCAACCTGGAAATGATCAAGCCAACAAACATTAAAAAAGCCAGCTTCCCAGCTTCAGTAGCAACAGTACCACTAACACACCCAGTGAACTTGTGAGCAGAAAAAACATTACATTGTTACATTTTACCTGGAATGAATAAAAACACTAAGGTAATTTTGGCAGAGTGTTCTTGTTTTATGTTGAGATGCAGGTTACTGCTTATTACAATTCATTTCAACAAATGAAGGAGCACAGTCTCACATAAGCAGCTCAGTAGCAAACAGGTCACACAGACCTTTCGCTGATATGCCAATGTGCCTGCTTGAAATCTCACGTCTCACCTGAAAGGTTTCTTTTGTTCTATTATAGTTAGTATTATAACTCTAGTGGGGTGGTTCAAGGTTTATTTATTTGTCTGCTGTGGTAAAATTTGTATTGGACAAAAGGGAAATACTGCAGTGCAATAATAAAACTTTGGAGGTGGTCCTACATGTGGGTCACATCTTGACCCAGTACCTAAAGGAAGGCCAGTTTTCTTTGTTTCAATCACTTAACAGTACCAAGACCTGGATGACTGAGAACCTACAATCATCAGTTTGCCATAGTCATTGTTTTCTATCAGTACTAAAATACAAAATGCTTTGCCAGCTGATGGGAATGTTATTGGTTTGATGCATATTTCATTATAAAACAACAGGTTGGACCGGCTTGACCTGCGGATAACGATGGGTTATGTCAGTCGGACTAACCCATGGTTTGACCGAACGCCACCCATAGAGCCACCCTGTAATCATTATTAAAAAGAAGTGCATCACTTATTTCCATACTGACACTCAGAGACCGGTGTTGAGTCTCCAGAGGCCTGCACACTGAGGCTTCCAGTTGCAGTGCCCCTGTTTAGCATACTTAGTCATTCCATGTACTTACTCAATAACTGAATACCTTCTCCTCTCTGTCCCATACTAAAGGAGAGAAGCCCAAAAGCACAGCGGTGCACAGTGTTTGCACTCATTCATTCGGAAAATACAATTATTCTCCCTCCCCTCGGCTGTGAAATTGCTGTACAACCGCTGTTAAACACGCTGCAGTCATAATCACTGATAAGAGATGCATGGGGCCGGTCCTCCTCTGCCAATACAATATGCAAACGACGCCCTGCCGTTCTTCCCATCTTGTTACTGAGCGATATTAGAGTTTCTAAAGACACTTAGGAAAGGCAGCAGATGTGACGCCTGTCAGTGAGCGGCCCCCCCCACTTCCCTTGTTCCCTCCCAACACTGCTGTTTCCTGCCAAGATCATGGTCAGGGATCCAGGGAAGGTGTGGTACAAAATGAGTGACTAATAATACAGAGATATAGATGGGATGCTGAGGGGAAGAGATGCTGCCTCAGTTTCATATGGGAAAAAACCTGTTTACCTAAACCTTCAGTTGAAGAAAACACGGCTTACCTTTAATTACCTGTTAAGCAAGATTGTTCCAGTATGAGCAAGTGTGACAAGACAACAAATCATAACCAGGAAACTGCAGTATGGTTTCAAGCTGTGTGAGGTTCTTCTTTTGTCTCCTCGACAACATTTTTGTAGATGTCCATGAACGAAACAGATCAGGTAGACTCACATTGATTATGCCGGTGTTCAAATCCCACAAACGAGCACCTGCTCCTGAACAGGTGGCATTCGTCAAGCTGAGATGAACACATTTTCCAGTTTGTTTGAGCCAAATTTGTGCATTTTGGAAAATCCAACTTGGAACACCCATGAACCAAACTTGAATACAAAAATGTTTTTGCATTAAGAGTGACAGGTCTTATAGGCACAGAATACCACAAAGTAGAAACTGGCAGATTAAGTGTCTAAAGTAACTGTAGATGTTCACACTTTAAGTTAAAAAATGTAAGAAAAATGTCGGTTTGAGCTCAAGAGTTCATGATCAATGACCTTGTGGAAATGTTTAAAGGGATTTCTCATGTCAGGGCTTCAATACAAGAGGGACATTACAGATAAGCAGTATGGAGATATTGGATGTTTTTTGGTGTGTCTTTTTGGACGAAGAAACCTGGTGTCCATTGACAACCTTTATATGGACAAATACTGCTTCGTGGACCCCCCCGTAACTCAGAGAAGGAACGGAGGACTCTGAAAATTCTCACAGCTCTTAGTCGACATAAGGGTGAGTAGATAATGAGTGAAATTTGAATTTTGGGTGAACTATCCCTTTAAGGTCTGAATTTCAAGCTGTTCACCAGTGACATCAACAGAAAGTGAGTCAGACTTAGGAAACACCATGTACCTCTGCATTTTCTTGCTTCTACATTATCATTACGGAGTCAAATATTCAATTTAGCCTGCTGTCCTTATCAATTTCCCTTTCACCTCTGGGTTAGAAGGTCAAGCACGGTATTGCTGTTAATCAGTGATGACCTGATGATTTCTATCTTTATAAGGAAGCCGTTTCTAATGAAATTACATATATTTAGTAAACTAGAAATTTTTCACAGTGCAGAATTTGTCTGAGCAACCGTGTGCTCGGAAAAGGACATGAAGATTCATATCAGACTATAAATAGAGGGTAAACTGAGAATAAGTGGGTCAGCTCTTTACTACAGGTCTCTGCAAAACATCCTCCTCTACTTCCCCTCTGCACTGATCCATCTCCTCTCTTGCTTAAAATGCACAAGTAATTGGCAGCTTTTTCCCCCTCATGCTCCGAAGGAAAAAGATGACAAAGATACAGCAATGTATTGTGCACAAGATGGGCAGAATAAAAACAGGAGGTTTGTTTGTGTGTACAGCTCCACCACAATACACCTCCACACTGATGAAGAGAGAGCTCTGGAGGCTGCTGAGATCCAGCAGTGGGTGGGTTCAGACAAATAAATAAGAAGCAGCTCCGTCTCAGTGCGAGGATTCTCTCTCTGTGCAGGAAGCTGCAGATATGTACGCGCTCGTCGTCTCCATCTGTGCCTGCGTGCAACGGTAACCAAGTCTGGGCATAATGAGATTCATGTGCACAGACGGTGGTTATCAATAAGCTGTGTCAGTCTCGCGCACTAAACCGTGACATTAATCAAACAGTACAAACACACAATCCAGATTTTATTACCAAATGTTTTATTAGAAAATATTTTACAGGCAAAATCCAAAACAAAAACCCAGGTATTGTGATGAGAGGAAAGTCTGTCCATTTTTATCCCACAGAGTCCAACAACACAGTACAAAGAGTAAAATAGAGCTGAAGCTCTGAGCCCATCTCCTGTGCACTGTGCCAGTCAATACACAATATTCTGCTCTCAAAACCTTGTACTGTTTCTGCAGTGAGCACGTTTACAAGCACAGCCTGCACTGGACTTATACCAATTATTCTAATGCACACAAATTATGTTTACTTGATGAAATAAAACTGAATTAAATCAACTACCACTTATCATTATTGGTGAGTTTATTTTCTTTTTTTTAAATAAGATAATAAAGATTCAAAAAAGAAAACACACGTTCTTACATGTCTTAACAGTAAATGAAGGATTGCTTGTAGCTTTGCATGTAAACGTCCTCACCAACTTAAGTCACAGAAAAACAGACGACTGGCTCAAGGTCACGGTCGGTCCCGGATAAGAACCGAGGGATTTCAATGTTCTCACATGGAAGAACATCCTGTTTGTGTTTGAGAGTGAGATAGAAAGAGAGAGAGTGAGGTTAGTTAGAAGCTGTCCACGAGGTCCATGATCCTCTTCCGCTCAGCCTCTTTGTACTCGTCACTCTTCCCGTCTCCGATGCTCTCCGCGTACTCTGCAAAAGACGGAAGACAAGTCTGCGGATTAGTTGACTCGACAGCGCGGGCGTGGCTGTTTAACTTCTGAGGTTACAGAGAACATCCTCGGAGCAAGCAGTTAGGCTGCGACTCCCCCACGCTGAACAGAAGATAAATGTGAACAGGGGGAAATAATACACGGTTTAGGAATCTGCCTGAAAGTCTTAGTCGGAGCGACGGCTCAATGAGCTTCAGTTTATCACCGAAACTAAGAAGTGAAAGGTGAGAGTCCTTGTGCTCTCACATGACTCCTGCAGACGTTAGTATTTGAACAGCAGTTGAATATGAAGACACAAACACACACACATTAAAATGTGTGAACACAGTATAGATTTCTCCAAGAAAAAGAAATGCAGAAGCAAACACTGAGATGTTGGCAGCTCCCACTCCTCCCACTCTTTTATATCTGATTGTCTTTCATTGCCTGTTAAATAGAGGACAAAGCTGTGTGACAGTGCATTTAAGAATTACCACCACCGAATAGATTTTCTGTGCTATTACGAGATCTCTCCTGTGAAAAAGTGCTGTCATATGATGAGACGTCCCCAGACAGCGACTGTGTCCGCCAATCAGTCCAGGTGTGTTGTGCAGTGTTTTCACAGTGCTGCCTTCATTTTGTGTGTCTGCCTCTCCCACACAAGGCCTCCGAGACCGTCCGACAAGTCGATTTGTGAGTCTAATGTGCAGAAAGAGGAAGTTGCAGCTGCTGCAGACCCGGAGGAGTGCGGGCATTTGTTCGTCTCTCAGTCAGCCTCCGAGGCAGGGATCACACATTAAACCCGGGGATGTCGGGACAGGGAGATGAAAAAGGCTTGCCTACTCTGCGAGACGCAGCAGAGAGGAGAGAATGGGGTGGGTGGGGGGGGCTTTCCTGACAAGAGACCGTAGGGTTTAGGACGAAACACGGCTGTCAAAAACACAGTAGAGATTTAGTTTTACAGTCTCTCTTTTACAGTCTGGGGGGGGGGGCTGCTTCTTACCCTTCAACTATCTCCCTTTCTTCATCAGACACCAACAGTTATAATGGCATGAGCTGGAAACGATGTCAAAACTACAGTGAGTAGACAGTTCATTTTAGATGAAATTGAACTATTATTTGAACAGTTGTAGTAGTTAAATGGACTTGCACTTATATAGTGCTTTTCTCCACAACCACTCAAAGTGCTTTACACTACTGTCACCCATTCACACACATATTCATACAGTGCTTCTCACTATGGTGTAATTTTTCTAACCATTCACATAACGTTGAGACCAAGGAAGAAAGCCCAAAATTCCACCCATGGACTTGAAGAGTCAGGGGTCAAACCACTGATCCCCCTAGTTAGCTCTTCTATCTGAGCCATGGCTGCCCAACATTTAAAACATGTACTGCTGCAACTGGCCATAGCATGGCATTTAAGCTTTTTTGGTTACAGAAAACCTTGATATGAAAAAGTTGGAGTAACTACAGCTGAATGATGGACAAATAGAAAGTACAACATTTCTGTCTGAAAAGTATGAAGTAGCAGACAATTATAAAAACAGAAGTACGACAGAAGTAAAGGAAGTAATCAGTCAGATATTTAGTTATATTTAAATCAGGACTGGAGCAACAGTAAGCATATTTGAGCTGTAAGGAAAGCAGACAGAGGGCAGGAGGGTGGAGCAGTGGGTCAGTACCGTCACCTCATAGAAAGAGGGATGTTACTGCTGGCGAGCTGGGGCCAGTAGGTGCTTCAGCCTCTTCTCACAGTCCTCAGACAGACAGGTCTGGGTTAATTGGTGACTCTAAAAGAGTTGTAAGTCCAACACAGGGATCACCCAATGTCAGCTAGGATTTGACTCCCCCATGAACCACAAGGGATAATCCTCATGGATGGATGGATGGATGGATGCTTAAGATACAGGTTTTCATTTGGGATGAGAAGATGGACAGTGAGTGAAAGAGAGGTCGCTGCATCATTGAGTATTGTGAAGTGAAGTATGGTGTGTGTGTGTGTGTGTTTCGGTTTGGACCATGGTGCAGATATAATGCAGCATTCACAGTGGCACCAGGGACCCCAGTGTGATCCCAAGAGGTGTGGGATGTTACTGAACTACAAAATGGCAGAATTTTAAGGTTGACTGAGAAAAGCAGGTTCGGGGACACGAAGCGAGCGACTCAACAAAAACATGAAAACCTACAGCCTCTTTTCATTGTTCGCCTGTCATTGTCCCTGTGTGTGTGTGTGTGTGTGTGTGTGTAAGTGTGTGTGTGTGTGTCTCCGTGTCTATAAATGGCGGTGCAGTCAGCCACGCAGACAGAAAGGTCAGAGATTCGGTGACTCTTCAACTCTCTGCAGAACCTTTTCTTTGGCATGCTGGTACTCTCTCTCCTTCTGTCACCACGGCAACACGGGCGAGGACAATACAGTACTGAGCATCGCCATTACTCAGGTCAGTGACTGGGAGTGATCTGCCATGAGTACAAGGAGAATCATTTCCAGGAGCAGCCTCTGCAGCGGCGGCCGCGGGTGTAGGGACGCACTCAGTGTGATTACAGCTGCAGCTGGGACGCAGCAGCTCATCTGAAACACCTACACACCCCCAGTCTGCTGGTCTGATCCAGACGCACGCGGGGCACATGATCGTCGCACCACATAAGTTGTCACATCAACATGCCCATGACACAAAGACAGGGAAGAAATCAAAGTCTTTTTGATGTTTTGTTTAGTTGTATTTTGCTTCCTCATCTTTACACTGCAAAGACGTCTCTTGCATCGCACCATCAAAACATAAAAAGGACACCTTGAGAAAACTCACCAGCTAATTTGTATGGCCACATTTAGCCAGCCATCTGCTGAGCTGTTTTTTTTTGTTTTTTTTTTCTCCAATGGCTGTTTCCGAGGCTTTTAAAGGAAAATGGCAGCATTAACAAGCATTTCCTATGTAGGCAGCCTCATTACTATAACTGCATGGTCATATGAAGGCTGGTTTCTGTCTTAGAGATTTCATTCTTGATGGGTGAGGGGAGTTGTGATCAACAGCACTGTTGGTTGTTGGATGTCCAAACACACTCAGAACCCCCACTTTGCCCCTCTTGCCTCTCACACACCTTTTATGATGTTCGACTGGGGGCTCTGCATCCTGCCGTTTCCCCTCCATTTCCAAACCCACAACCTCTTTGTATGATTGCTCAGCTGATTGGAAGTGAGAAGGGAGAAGGTTTGAACTCCTCTTTTCCCTGTTCACTGATTTTTCAATCCCCTCTCTCCCTATTTCACACACAGAAAACAGACTCTCCTGTCAGCCTGAATGCAAAGCAACAGTGCGCGCCTTTTTACTGTATCTGCATATAAAGCAGGGACTAAGGTTTTCAAGTAACAAATATGATTTCCATCCACACTGCCCATTTTAACTATATATTAGAAACGATCTCAGCCTCTACTGCTTGCAGTTTATTTGTTGCAAAGAATAATACAAACAAGAAACAAGAATGAGTTGCAGCATTAGAAGGGCAAAAGTTAACTCCTCAGACCTGCTAGCAATAATGACAAGGTCAGTCAGACTTGTATATCTGTGTTATTTCACCACCTGTGGTCGAGGCAGATAAGATCCAGTCACAGAGCAGCTACGGGCTTCATCTCAGAGGACTCAGTTTTGCCCCGTCCTTGAATCTTCAAAAATCACGAGGAGAGGAGGTGATAATGTAGAAAAAGAGATGTGTTGTATGGATGTTGCATTAAAGCTGACGACTTGTGATCACATCACCAACATAGATGTTAACAATAGGTCTTTCTTCTTTTTATGGTACTCCTCTCCTAACACAACTATTTCTGTCACTTTTCATAGGAACAACACAATGTAAATTACAACCTTCAGAAAATGTTACGAAATGTTGCATTGCAGCCATTCAGAGAGGTAAAAACCATTTGGCCGTCAGACAAGGTCACACTACATGTTGTAGGAACTAATTCTGTTAGACCTTGGCCCAGCCCTGAGGCAAAGAGCTAACCAGTCCACCAGAAAGTGTATTTTACATCACTTGGATGTCCTTTTCTCCTGTTCTCCTCCATTAGCATTATTAATGGGCTTCCAACAGCATTAAACACAAACAGCTGTGACACAACCTACCTCAAGTTTTTTAAGTGGAAAACCTCAGAGAAGGTTTTCACAGCATTAATGAAATCAATGTTCTTCCTTCCAGCGTGCCGCTGAGCCTTCCTTCCTGCAGAGCGGCTGCTTCTCATTCAGAGAACTAAAGCCATTAAGGTCAAGACATCAGAGCCGGCAACACACTCTGCATGTATTTAACCTTTTTCAGCAGTTTCATATTGACCGGTTGAGGCACTTGAAATGGAAGAGGGCTCCACAGCATGGCCTAATGAAAAGGGTGAGGCCAGGACACACACACACACACACAGCGCTTCAAGCACCATACCGCTACAGGTGCATACACATGGCCTTCGACACATACGCACAAACAATGCATGACGAGTATGTGTTGTCAAGATCATACAAGGACGAGTTCACACGACATGCGCATTAATATGTAAAAACATGCACAGGCAGACGTGAGTAAAGTGTGCTAACTGTGTCACAAAGGAAACACACTGAACATGTACCTGCACGCTCTCTCAAAGGGATGTTATACAAAAACAACTTGCATATAAACATGCAGACATGCTAAAGGCAAATCTACATCCAAACTGTAACAAAGAAAAAACATACCACTGACAAGCAACATGTATGCAAATATGCAGATGAAAACAAAAGCAAGACATTGACACATTTAGGAATACACACTCACCCCCCCCACACACACACGCACACACAATGCACACAAAAACACACAGCGAGGACTGGAGAATTGCCACGCTTGCTTGGCACTGCCATGCGTGACGGATGGCTCTATCTACAGTGCTACATGCCACCGAGAGCCAGGGGGGTGTGTGAATGGAGCCTCATCCTCGAGCTTTATCCGACAATGATACAGGAAGGATGGATGTCACACCGGGAAGAAAATAACACACCTGCTAGGTCTTTGAAAACCAAACAGAAAACAAATACCGCAGGACAGGAAATCTTTGGGAACGAGGGGGGAAAAAAAGATGAATGACGGTCTCTGCTCTTCTCACAGTGACAATACGATCAAATTACAGTCTGCATTTGCGTGCCAGGATGTATTTCTCTGTATTGTTTTACCATCTGCACACAGGTAATGTGAATAAGAAGCACATAAACACCTGTATTACAGACACCGGATTTGACTGTTTGTTTACTGCTGCAGTGTCTTTGAATTACACTAACTTTCCAACTGAATTTTATATGTAATGATTTTCAGGAGGATCATCATCACCTAAATCCTCCTCTGCTGCTTTGCCTCAGTGGAGCTCCTTAACTAAGTAGGGGACAGTGTTCCCATTACAAAGGAGGGATGTATTGAACAGTGAAGAAGTGCAAAACACAATATATAAAACTTGAATTACCAGCTCACAGTTTCCTGCCTCGGTCCGTTTCAGCTTACTGTACATCCTTGTTTATCCAGAGTCACATGAAATAATAGGGCTGCACACTATATAAAGCATCATAGATTATATAGGTAGGTTTTGTGATTGAGATATCAGTGTGAATTGTCATGGTACCAAACAAGCATGTCCCCTCATGTCTGAATATGATTTGTTAGCCAAGGTATGCGATAGTAACACAGAACTTGAAGCCGTACAATGCACAAAAATGATATCACACATTTTTGAGAGATCAAAAATAAATAAATTACTGCTCCTCCACTTTCTCCTCTATATCGCACTTACATTGCATTACTGCATTAAATGTGCAGCCCCATATGAAACAAACCATTCATGTGAAATTCATTGTTACAATTGCTGTGTGAAGTAGTAGTGGCTAAAAAGTGTTTTTGTAAGGTCACTATGACCTTTGCTCACCAAAGTCCAATCAGTTCATCCCTTATCAGGGCAAGTGAACGCTGGTATTAAAGAAGAATTGAAGAAATTTCCTCATGGTGTTACAGTGATATAGCATTCACAAGTTTGGTGAGTAAGATCACTGTGACCTTGAACTTTGACAACCACCAGACTCTAGTGGATGTGAAGACAGACAACCTGAAAACAGCGTGGCTGCAACACTGGCTGTCACTGGCAAAGGAGTAATTTTTTTTTAAAAAAGAAGAAAAAAATCAGACTTGAAAAACATTGAGCTACGTCCTGTCAGCCTACTTTCAAATTTTTGTTTGTTCCTTTGTGCTAGATGATAAGATAAATCATAGCATTTTATCATAATCCATCTTCACCAACTCTGGCAGGCAAACAACATGTGTTTGCTCTGTATCTAGAAACCAATGTGCAATACACCAAGTTGGCAAAGCTGCAGGCTGTAAACACCCCACAGAAAGTGTTTGTGCCAATCTAATTTTGAAAGAGGAAATCCATCTCCATCTGATATTCGGCTGACCGTTCGTGGAAATAAACTCAGTCAGTTAGCGGCATGTGTCCATACTGATGCTGATTCACTGTTTTATCCTAAAAAGCTGTTAATGTATTTTTGCTAGTCAATGTATGACGGATGAATGCTTTATTTCACCTTAAACTCTTCTTATGACATTACTTCAATGGAAAAAAAATCATTTCTAGACTTCATCTTTATGCTAGTATATTTTGTCTTATTTTAGTGAGAACTTGAAAGTGAATCATTTTCTGACAGTTCCTCCACAAGTTTCACATTAACAGGGCCCAGCACTGCTGCGCAACACCTGTAAGGCAGCGAGCGACTTTCAGTACCGGCAGATCACTGCGGAGAAATCACAGCAAAGTAGAACTGAGTGGAATTCATTAACCAGTGAGTGAAAGAAGTTTTTGTGACAAGGAAAAACACAGCAGCAGCGAGTCTGTGATGCTGAGATGAGTTCATACTGTGATCGGAAGTGAAAAAATGTGAATCAGTGCATCCCTTCTTGAGGGCTGTGTTTTATTTGAGAAATGAAAAGAAAATAAAGTGACTCACCTCTCATGATGTGGCGCACCACTTTGACAGAGCCTCCTCTGAGGTTGAGGATTTGATGGACTCTCTGCTGCAGCTGAATGCAAGGAAACAGAGCATCAGCAACACACAGCAGAACTGAGGGAAAATTGAAATTTGAGTTCATTTTTTCATTGTAAGTTTATCTGGGAGTTTATTTGCATGTGTTGTGATTTTATTTTATTTTGCATGGTATGTGTTTATAACATCGTTTTTTTTTTTAAATTAACAGCATTTATGCTTATTTGCTTAGGTGGCAGTGCTAAATCCGCATACCTAAACTTTGTGTAACTATGTTCAATTATTTGGTTAGTTCTAACCTTGCCATTGCCACTTCAACTACATCCAGACATGCTAAGCACCTAGCTTCCACTTTCTGCGTTAAAGCTAATTAGCTTAGCTTACAAGCCTGTGCTTCCAGAATGAAATACAGGCTAAACAGCACAGTGGGTTGTTCTGACAGCTGTCTGAAATTGCTAACAGCGGATGGCAAACACCATGAGAGCTTGTTAGAAGTAAAAAAAAAAAAAAAGGGTCTTGTATCGATGTTCGTAGGTTATTATGTGTTCCCAACAGCAGCGTGCAAGAGAAAATGAAAACATGTCTCCAGGCAACACCAGCTGTGAGATGTCAGTCAGCTGCTGCCATGACAAACACCCACTCAGAGGCCTCAAGCTTAAAGGCTGTTTTCACAAACATGTCCAAAATGTGTTTTGGACATGGAGAAAATAACTCAGAAATACAGTACAGTTACTGTTTCCTTTCTCAACAGTTGAACAAATTCAGACTGGCATCAACCTCAGACAAATGTTGGAGCTGGAAATTAGATGGGCAACTAATTTGTTACGGTTCCCTTAAAAGCACAAGGTGATCAGGACTAGACTGCAGCTCTTTGACGGCAGGTACACACAGTTTAGTGTCCGTATATGTGGCACCGCAAGAGTAAAGTGAATTCCAGATTAGTGGTGAAGCAAATGAGCCACTTGGCTGCCGTGTACATAAAAACCATCTGACTCCTGTCTGGTTTTATAGCTCATCTGATCAGATGTCCTAACAATAATTAATCTGAGAGGGGACTCATTTGGCAAAACCAAAGTCAGTGTGTGCGTGTGTGTGTGTGTGTACCTGTGAGATCCCAGAGTTGCTGATCTCCACCATAATGTAGCAGATCAACTGAAGGACAAACAGTCCGGCGTCCAGGCGGCGAAGGTAGAACTCGTCCTCCATGGTGTCGTCCAGGATTTCCCCACGACGAACCATCTCCTACACACACACACACACAAGCACAGCGCATTAATAAAAAGAGAACATGGACCTATGCATGACGAGGTGCAGAAAGCACAAGCAAATGTTTTTTAGAGAGTTTCTCTTGTTCAGATTCAACAAACAAAATCAAAGACTGAGTTTAATTTAGGTGTTGTTTTTCAGCATTTTCCACAAATCCATTTTCTCCATTGACCAGACACACAAATCAATTGATTCCACAGCCAAGCCGCAAAAAAGAAGGGAGGGGTGCGGGCGGCACACACACACTTGCATAGTTATCCATCTTAACAACCCTGTCAGTATGCCAATAACACTGTGCTGCCAATACGCACACAGACCACATTAATCATCATTAGAGATTAAGAAACAGACCTGTGGGGGGAGAGGAGAGCCTGGAGTGTGAGCCACTGGACTGGGACAGAAACAGACAGTGTTCGGCTGTTGCACAGTCTTACCTTGGTGCATTGACAATACGAACACACACACCTAAGTTCTGTTCAGGCTGTACAAGCCAAGCTGACGATGCAGGTTTACATTTTAATATGGATCTGAACCATATTCTACTGTTTGCGCACCACATGTTCGTTTATTTGTTTAAAGACACAGACACATGGTTGTGCAGCCATCTGCTGTACAGCAGTAAAATTTTATTGTTAACGTACCAGCATGAGTGGCTTCTGATGGAAAATGGTAACTTCTCTTGCAGTCACCAGCAGATACTTTATTTCATATACTTGTACAACTGCTCATAAACAGAAATATATAACACACTAATGACAAGTAATGACAGCAACTCAATGCGTTCAAGCCTGGAGACATGGTCAAGAAGACAATCTGCTGAAGTTCACAACGAGCATCAGAATTGGAAAGAGAAGTTGATTCATTGACTTTGAATGTGGCAGTATTCAGAGAGTATGTCCATAAAGTGACAGTTAACTTGGTGAAAATGCCCTGTTGATGCCAGAGGTCAGAGGAGAATAAACTGGTTCTAGGCAAGCTGATGGAAAGGCAACGGCGACTAAAACAAAACCCCACTTGTTTTCCACCAAGGACTGCTGAGCATCTCTGAATGCACGACACGTTGAACCTTGAAGCAGGAGGGCTACAGCAGCACAACCGGTAGCACTGTCAGCTAACAACAGGAAACTGGGGTTGCAATTCACACAGGCACCAAAACTAGACAATATAAGAAGGGACAACGTTGCCTGGTCCGATGAGTCTCAACATCCGCTGTGACATTCAGATGGTCGGATCAGACAACATGAAAGGACGGATCCATCCTACTATACCTTGTATCAACACTGCTCCTGTTGATGGGGGACATTTCTTCCAACATCCAACTCTCTTTCTTTGTAACTTGGTAACCAACTGAGGATCATGTTAACACTGCAGCCTACCTACAGTACCTATCATCTCACACTGGTTTCCTGAACATGACAAAGTTCAGAGGGCTCTGTCACCTGATCTCAGTCCAACAGAGCAGCTTTGGGTTGAGGTGGAGGAGATTACTCATCATTGACGTGTCGTGCAGTCGACAAATCTCCAGGAACTGTTCGATGTTCTCATGGTACATGTTAATATGGACTGAAACCTGAGGAATATTTCCAGCCCTTTGTTGAAGCTATGCCATGAAGATTTATGGCGGTTCTGAGGGCAAAAGTGTCCAACCCAGAATAAGCATGTGGTACCTATCTGTTGAGTGTATAATCAAGTGGAAGGATTATGCATTTGCCCATGTCATGTGTTGTGTTTTATACACAATTATCCACATTAACCAAAACATTAACAGTTCCCAATCAAGTTTTCCTGGTCTTTTTTGGGAAAATCTAACACAGGCTGTAAATCCGCTTGTATCAGTTAAATCTGAATCCTGCATGTGTTTCAGTCTAGAACAGGACGGCCCAGTACTAGAGGGGGAAAAACAAACACGCTCCAGTATGTGACAGTAAATCAAGAAAAAGGGCAACTTTTCAAACCTATTCTAATGAAAACAAATAGCTTTCAGCGTGAAGCTAAAGGGTACTACACATGACATTTACATCCCAATGATTTAATCTCAGGGAAAATTAAAACTTTCAAAAGGCCTTGTCCTTAAAGATCAATTACACTGTAAAACCCAATTATAGCCGTTAAGTTCAGCTCATTAACATGCCTCAATCAAAGGGCAGCTCCTGAGGACTACAGTACAAGACTGTTCTAGGATAAAGCATCTAAGCTGCAGGTTGCAGAGTTGGGATGAAGAAAAAAAAACAAAAAGAAAAACAACATATCCATTTCTGTGACATTGGATTCTGACAGGAGAAGTTCATCTCACTTTAATGATTTCTTCCCAAGAGAAGAAAAGACAAGCGGTTACAACTTCAGAACAAAGGCCTACTGTACAATGTCAACTGTAGGTTATTAAAGATGCAAAACAATGCAGATAATTAAAACAAGAACCTTTAATAGCAGCTGAATGTAGGGCATTTGTCTCTTCTGTGTCCTCTGGGTAAAACACTGGCCCAGAATTCTGTTTTATTACAAAGCTGAGTCGTATCGCATTGTAAAATAGTCCCAGAGCTTGGCCTTGTTGTCAACCAGCAGCCATTAAATATGTAAAAAAAAACTACTTGAAACAAACCTATTTGAATGTAAACTGTGTTCCCCCTACTTCCTGTAGGAAAAATGATTATCTCTGTTTCCAGGACAACTCGGCTCATTATTCAGAGCCAATACAGTAGCTGGAGGCAAAGACACACAAATCTCACAATCCAACTTCAGCAAAGATACAAAACACAGGATGTGACAGGATACAATACATACATGATGACGTGACCCCTGAGGGAGAGTGAAGAGCACGCACACACACACACATACACGCACGCAGATGTGCAACAACACACTCTGCCTTTGCTGTGTTTGCATTTCTCCCCTCGTTGTTTCACACACCAGAAGCCGACTGGCTATTTCCTGTCATCCTCATTACTGCTCATTGGCCGGCACTGCAAAGAAAGAGCCGCAGGCTTTTTCTGGGAGGCTCTTGGACAACTCAATTACTGCATATCCACAGGTTTCCATTACAGCTGTCAACCTATCAGCTGCAGAGGACGTGGGACTTTATCACAAGCACAGAAAACAATGCGACAGCGCCTTGCTCTATGATGTGTGTAGCAGTGAGAGGAAGTACAGTATGCTCCGCAGCAAGGCGTGTTCGCAATCAGAGGTGAATACATTCATTCAGACGTCAACGCGACGCAGTAATGTCAACATCCATCATACACAGTGGTGTCCAAAACACATTCCAATGAATCCTACAATTTACTGATGTTTCCTAAATGTCTCACACACAAATGATTGGGGCTAGATCCCACTTAACGTGGTGCGTTCATGTTCTCCTCTAGATGAACTGTAATGACGTCTGTGACCTTCTCAACTTTCCATTCGTCCCATCATCAGGTCACAACTTCTATTAATCCAATTCCATGGTCTATGACCAAATAACTGTCAATTTGATGACACTTCTATCAGTCACTGTGACCTCTCCGACCTCTGTCTTAGCTCAACGATGATCTCTGGCCTCTTTTTCAACTCTTCATTGATTCATGGTCAACGACTGTGACCTCCTCCCAGTTGTTGTTCATGGTAGATGGCGACACGGTAGTGGATTTTTACACTCCTGTCCCATCCCATTCCCAATCAAACATTCAAGTCCTGTTCCCGTTCCACGACAAAAATGTGAGAACAAGCCAAATATCTCTTGACATTTGCAAAGTCATGGGTTATAAGTGATTTGATGATCCGAGACCGTCATCCATCATCACAAGCCTTTCCTAAATCTACAATACACATTCTTCATCGATTAGAGCAAACAGGACAACAGAAAGACTGGCCCTATGTTTAAAGAGGAACTAAGCAGGATTTCTCCCGTGGCTACATTTTTACCTTAATTAAAAAGCTCTGGAGTAATTGTGATAGTTAACTACATGACTTGTAAGAGTGACAATGGAGGCTCTCCAGCCACTGATATTGGATCTGTCATCCGTCATTCAAACGTCTCACGGCTGAAAACCAACCTTGCAACATCAGTGTAGTTTTTACAGCGTGTTGCAGCTCGGTCTCTGACAAACGGAACAAACGGCCATTTCTGTACACCTTTAATTAAAAAGCTCTGGAGTAATTGTGATAGTTAACTACATGACTTGTAAGAGTGACAATGGAGGCTCCCGTATTTATTTTTTTTGACTGTTAAGACTACACAAACACATGCGCCGTAACATACTGTAGTATATGTTATGTAACATTATCCACTGCTCCATTTATTTATTTTTCGCCGGCTTCGTTGTCAACACATGCACATGAGCGAGAGGAGAGTAACCAAAACAGCGGAAAAGCGAGCGGACTTGCATAGTTCCCCTTTAAAATAAACTAACTTCCATTTATTCATATTAGAGACGGTGCTATTTTACATACACTTCCACTGACTTTTTATTCATGTGATCCATAGTGAAATTGAATCCCACAGACATCCTGTGGCCCCTTTTATATGGTTCCCTTTTATTTAACTGTCTCCACGATCATTCATGACAAACTGTCTCCTGCATAACCTCACAATTTGTGTTTCAAACATTAATTTTAATCCATCCTCCTTACTTTCTAATCGTTACTTGAGTGCATCAGATCGGTCTACAAACAGTAATAATCTGTGGAAGCCGGACTTATGCTTCTGCAGCTGTACACGTAAATGCATCTACAAACCTGGAGAGATAAGACTGTTATGGGTCTCCATAGGTTGCAGAGGCTCACAGAGAGGATTAAGATGACCTATCGAGCTGTAACACATCGAGAATACCTAGTCGCTTCAATTGTAAATCTTAGTCAATGCCAGACATTTACTTCTGTAACCCCTGACATGGGCTCTCCATCCTCCACTACTTTTCAAGGGAAAAAGACAAACATTTTTAGGTAAGTAAGGTCTTATCACATTCCGCACCATCCAGATGTTCAACACACATGATGAATCAAAAGCCATCAAAGAGTGGAGGATTTTGAACGATGATAAGAGCATTAACTATTCATTATCGTGACGAGTGGAAGTAGAAATTTGGGATATTAAAACCCAATGGGATGTGGGCTGCGTGGTAGTATTCATTACAGCCGCAGAGTTTTGTCCATTTGTGAGTTTTGACATTGCGGCCAATATCTTTTGTGTGGCAGCTCAGTCCCTCTGGCAAACAGCGGGCAGAAGAAGCAGAGAAAGAATAACGTGTTTAAAGGAGGGATTGGACAAGTCAATTACTGCAACCTCAGGGGAGCCCAGCAGCCTGGCTACAGTACAGACAAAGTAATAAGCAGTGATTTTCACTCTCGGTCCCTCTACTGTAACTCAGCTGCATTGTGCAAAAGTGTTTGTGTGATGGGGTGTGTATGATTTATGTAAGGCTATGTGTGTAGCGCGAGTGCTGCTGATGTGTTCTGCAAACCATACACGTGTGTGACGTGCTCAAAAAGCGTACGTCTTTGAACAAGAACCTTTATCTTGGTATGTGTTCCATAATGAAGTATACGGTTTTGAAAATGCGTATGTCTTTCCTCTGTGTGTGTGTGTGTGTGTGTGTGTTTGTGAGTGTGGATGTGGATGGTTGTTATTCATGTGCTTTCTTTTCCGCTGGGATGCTTAGATGCAGAATTAAAGTTATTTCTTTGTCAGCACTTTGCAAAAACCCACTGTGGCTGTGTGTGTGTGTGTAGGATGTAATGCTCTTTATGAAGCTTAAGAAAACACCAAGAAGAGAGAGAGGTTAGATATCCTCATTAAAAACAGAGACACAGAGGTTGATAATGAGGTAAAGTTTAAGGGAAAAAAAAAAAACAGAACTTAGTGAGACTGGGAGACAACATGCTGATTTCAAGTTATGATAATCTCCACAAAAAAGCCCAACAACAGTCCTGTCCTCAGGGTGCATCAACAATTAGCGTTTGCTTCACAAAGTGGGGCGCAGAGGAGGAAGGAGGTACTTGGTACTTGAGCTGGGTGATAAATCAATTCTATTGATTAAATCAAACCAACACTTATTATAAACACTGCAATTCATAACAAATTAACTAGTACTGAACCACTGACAACTCCTAAATAACCGGTTTGCAACTGCTATAATACTTCAGTTATAAATGCTGAATCCATCAGTCATTAGGTGCAACAATGAGCTTAAACATGTATAATTAGTTAACAAATCACATACTAATAAGTATCATTGTGGGCAGAATGATTTATAAGAGATAATGTTAATATTTCACAATGCTTAACTACTGATTAATTGTGTGAGGTTGTTATAAATTGTTTCCAAAGAAGCTGAAGTGAACAAACAAATAACAGCTTAAATACACAACATCCTGATGCTGCTTCCTGCCCTGTAACACAACTAATGCCTTATACTGTAATGTAACTGTCTGTGACAAATAACATTACTGTTTCTTCCAAAACGTACAGTATTAGCCATTACAAAATAGATGCTTTATTTATTTATTTATTTATTTGCCTTTATTTAACCAGGTCGGTCCCGTTGAGACACAATGACCTCTTTTTCAAGGTGAATGTATATTGTAGGAAATAAGTTAAAAAAAATAAGAAAAAAAGACAAAAACAAAACAGGAGGACTGAGTAATTTTCAGGCATCTCAGTGCGATCCAAGAATACATAACTCAGCCTTCAGGAAAAAACTCTTTAACTGACATGAACTGATAAACCTGGCTGGAGTTTTTAGATCAAAATTTCACAGCGGCTTAGCACCACCGTGTATCACACACACAGTCATCCTCAACTAATGAATGAAGGTGAGTTTGGATGGGAGAAATGATGGATGAGGGAAACTCAGACAAGAAAGAGCAACGATGAGAGGAAGATAAACAACAGAGAGAGAATAGAGAGAGAGATTTTATTCATTCTTAGAAGACCTAGAAACTGGACATGTCACATCAAGGTGTAAAACCAATCCAAACTTTACGTAGAGTTATTTGAAAAGGTATGCTGTCAGCAATGCTAGACCAGGCCATTTCTGCTACACACATGCACGCACACAGTGAGCACCTGGGTTTTTAAGGTGCTAGTGAAGTGCACTCTGCTGTGCATTCTGCAGCATTGAGGTTGGCCTCAGCCATGTTTTGCTGAGCTTCATCAATCTCCAAGAGCTGTTACAAACAAGCTGAGAGCTGAGACGAGGTCTAGTGAGGTGAAAGCAGCAACATTAGACGGGAAGAAGGAGAGAAGAAACAGGAGAGAGATGAAGGAAGGACAGGGAGGAGATGATGAAGGATGAAAGGTGCATGACAAGATGCAGAAAGAAGAAATGCAGCGAGTGAATGGATCAAAGGCGACACAAGGAAATAGGGAAGATGCAACAAAGAGGACAGAAAGGATGTGAAAATTAAGAGGAGGAGGAAGTTGGGTAAAGAGAGATGAGAAAAAGAGAGGAGAAGAGGGAGGGAAGTCATAAATGAGGAATATAGGTGGCTGGGAAAAGCAGCTTTAAGGAGGAGAAAGGGAGTGAGAAGGAGAGAAAGAGTGGAGAGAAGAGAGACACCAAGGTGGGAGGAAATAAGCAGCTTATTAAAGGGACTGGGCTCGAGACGCAGAGAAAAAGCAGCAGCAGCTTTTTTCCCACTATCCTACAGAGAAATCTGTGGATAATATGTTGCAGAGGAAAAACATTTTGCTTACCGCCCCTTAAAAACAGGCTTAACTGGGGAAAACCAAAAGGCACGAGAGAGGGAGAGAGAGAGATAATACGCCGCCGCTGCTGCTGCTGACGGCCGCCGCTGCCTCAGCTGAGACTCTGGACAGAACTGGGTTGGCGTTGTTATCGCGTTATTTAATGTAACATATGACATTTGGTGGAAGCTTTGATTTGCACAGTCCCAAAATACCATCTGGTTGTTTCAGTTTTAGGGTTGTAGAAGGAAGAAAGCCACAGATTCTGCTTTATCTGTTGAGCTGAACAGGACACACAGTTCAGTTATTTCACAGCCTGGATGAGAAACCACTGCTCAGAGTAGAATATTCGTCTTTAAAATCATGACGTCAACAGACGGTAGAAAGCTGGACTCGGCATCAGCATTAATGCTACAGTACCGTCAGGATGCTAACACATTCGGATGCTGAAGGTTAGCTGGTAATGTTTACCATCACTGCCATACACACCTGTCATTTCAATTCCCTTTAATCCAGATCAGATTTAATACTTTCACTTCTATCCAGATACTGTATGCAACCATCTCTCAGCTGCACAAATTATTCCTGACCTGACCAGGGATCAGGATGAATGCTACATTCTGCACAGCGTACAATGCACAACTTGAGATGTTCAGAGTCTGATCTTTTAGGCCGCGTTCAGACAGCAGGCAAATCTGATTCCTTTTCATGTCCGATTTCGCATTTGGCTCTGCTCAGACTGGGCCACATTATTGACCGATGTGACAGGTTGCTGTAGCAAGGACGTCGGAGCGGAGGCTACGCCGTGTGTGACAGGCAATGCCTCGCAGTGATCTGCCCGGCGATGCAGCCGCACTACCCCACTATGTCAACCTCAGCCTGCCTGGTGTGTACATGTGTACGTGTACCAGAGACTGGTGTGTGTGTGTGCGTTTAGCCACAGAGACGGGAAACTCCAGCACTCCAGAGCTGGGAGTGCACCATCGCTGTCACTCCTGTCGCCAACAACACGGTAGTTTGCATAAAAGAAAAGTAACAAGAAGGAAATTGATATTTAACTGGAGCTCACAGGACCTGTACACCATGACAGCGCCGCGTAGAGTGACGTCACGGACAGTCAAACCAATCTGATTGTTTGGAGCTGTTCAGACTGAGACGCATCTGTCCAAATGTGATTTGAAACTACCTCCTGGAGGTGGTTTCGATCCGTTTTGCAAAAATCGGATCTCATGTGGTTTGGGACTGTTCATACTTAAAAAGAGTCATCCAGTTCCAATCTGGATGGGCAAAAAAATCGGATTTTGGCTGGCGGTCTGAACAAGGCCTAATAACACTGCCTAATAGGTCCAGCAGTAAATCATCAAATTTGTTTCATGTTTCTGTTGTTACAAAATAAGTGTGTAAACTTGTTAATCTTGCTTTTCCTGCATGTTTGAGGGCATAAAGCATTATTTCTGTTCTCAGCTTGTCTTATTTTTTCTTTTGGAAAGCCATGAAAAGTAGTGGTGAGCATTGCTGCAAGACTGATAAGCAGTACTCAGTAATAGTACCATTCAAATTCGAATAATACTCACCTCTCATCATACAGTTTCAAATGCGAAGCCAAATTTAGTTCAGTTGATCTTGAACATTTGCTGTTTTCAGAATCGACCAAATGATGAGCCAAACAGCCGACATGAGACTTGTAGAAAACTGTTTACTTTTATTAGCATTCCAGCTAGTGTTGCACAGATAATAAAATTAACCACTTGGTCTTTAAATGAATCTAATTTATTCTCTTTCTCAGTTAATGATAAGGCTTCTTTTGCTATGTGGCAAAATAAAACTATTGAAATCCTGGTGACATCTCAAGTCAATTGCACATAATCAGTATGAACCACTCAAAGTGCTTCACTGTAGAGGGCACATTCACCCATTCACACTCATATTTCCACATTATTATATAAAAATGTTTTTTTTTTTTTAACCACACAGCAATAATGCACAGAGGGCAGATGGACTTCAGTATCTTGCCCAAGGACACTATGAAATCCGATTAGTGGACAATCTGCTCTACCTCCTCAGTCACGGCAGCACAACATAGTTACTTTTAAGTGAAATTAAAACATTATACTCAATAAATCAGTGCAGCAAATCTCAATGCTAGGAATTAAAGTAATGTATTACATTATTCATACGTCAGAAGGTTCTGTGGTGTTGCAGGATTATTTTAATCTATAACACTTTTCATAGCGCCAGAGGTTTTCTTTTCAAGTCCACTGCTAGGAACAGTGGGTGGCCAAATTATTAAGTGTTTTTTTTTTAGTCTATAATGAATAGAACAGTACAGCTTTGCCACAAACAGGTATTTTATCAGTTCACATGTGTGTGGTGGCTCACAGAGCAGCTGTGACCTGGGGAAAGCTCAACTGTGTGGCTTCAAAAGATAGTGGCACACGCAGATGAGGTTTCTTATCGCCAGGTTATCACAAAGTCATACTCTGCCTCATCCTGGACGAAGAGGCGAGAGAGCAGCGGAAGGAGGGAGACGGTGGGAGAAAAAAGAGGGGGAGGAGACGAGAAAAAAAAGTCAAACAGTCTGGCCTTTTCTTGGAGATCCCACCACAAAGTCTGTCGGAGAAATTAATCTTCTGTCATCTCCAGATAGAAATCTCACACTTATCCGTCTCCATCCATACCTCCCTCCACCCTATAATTCCCTCATTCACTCGAAATCCCTCTCTCTTCCTTTTTCTTGCTTTTCCCTTTTTAAAAATCCACTCCTCCTCTTGTGACTGTACTTCCTGTCCTGATATTTACGGTATCTCTCTCTGCCTTTTTTCTTTCTTCGATGCTCTTTCTCTCTCTGTTGAAGCCATTATCCTCCTGCCTGGCCACGTATCGTCTATCTGGGTCCTTCCATCAGTCTGTCTAGCCCACAGCTCAACACTCTGGCACACACACACACACACACACACGCACACGCACAGAGACAGCTCAATATGGCCCTCACACACTGCTATCAACTTTTCCATTCCTCTGTAAACTGCCATATTGTTATCAGCAGGACCGTGATGTTTTTGTCTTTTTTTTGGGCTTTGGATGTGAGACTGTGTGGGACTGCACATCTTATCTCCCAAAAAGGGGACAACATCCCCCCCCCAACCTTTTATAACGGGATTCTTGTTGATATCTGAGCATCTGTAGTGCAATTTGAATTTCTTTTATCTAGCGAGTGATAATGAAATCCACAAATGTGCAGTGGGATTGGAGTCTGTGTTTTTCCCATTTGCAGACAATTGTTCTGGAAGGTTATTGTTTCTGTCGTATCTGTTCTTCTGCAGGTCAATTTAAGGTTTATAGAAAAATAAATTGACCTAAGTCGAGCCCTAAGAACTCATTTTCCAAAAATAAAGATAGTTTCTGTCATCAGGGCAGTGACCACAACAAACTGATTGTATTGTCACCTCTTTGCTCAGCTGCTTAATTGTCTCATTGAGCAGCATGTTCACAAGACCCACTACTACTCTAGATGTGACTAAAGGGAACGGACATTTTTTCCAGACCGTGGTTTGTTGAGTGTAACCAGCGCAACATTAATGAGAGCTGCACCCAATGCAAATCAAACTAACCTTGGTTTGTAGCTGTGTTCAGAGTGATATCAGCATAGTATAGTGGTGTCAAATAAGAAAAGAAAAGGGAAAAAGCTCTGCTCATTATTTTCTTAATTAAATAAAAGATATCAGTACTATTTTCCCAGAGCCGTAAATGTTCACTTTACCATTGTGTATATAAAAGAAAACAATCTAATGCTCAAGACGAGAATCATCATCAGAGTAAATTTTCTGTTCATCACCGGATCAATTACAGTAAATCGTTGCACCTCCAGATGTGACATCTGACAAATCAAATGTGAATTTTATAACATGACTGATGATAACTCATTTTGTAATTATTATTTATTGACTGAACCTTTTGCAAATGAAAATGAGGACTACATAATTTGTGATCCTGCAACATTTAGCTGTGAATTCATGAACACAACAGATGCGTCAGATTGATAAATAAAAAATTCAGAAGTTTTAGAGTAAGATCTAATGTGTGTGTTGTTCTGGGACTGTTCACAAAGATAAAATGGTTTTCTGCCAATGAAGTTGGAATATCTTTTGAGGAGAAAATTACAGTGCTCAAGAGGATGGTGGTGTGTGAGGAAAAACCTGTTAAAAATCCAGATGTTGCCAGCTCAAGATCAGTGATTAAGTTATGAAAAATCAGTGGAAGATTATGACGCTATCATTCTTGTAAACAGAAATTAAGAAGTAATAACCCTAACCCTTTCATATTTAGCAACCATCACTGGCCACTCGATTTACTGTATATCACAGCAACGGTAGTGGTGACCTGTGGGAAATAATGACATTGAATTGTATGAAAAAGTAAGTTGCTGCGTAGCTGCTCTGGTGCTGCTGTGTTGAGTTGGTCCTCTGTCCACTATAGTCTAAAGTCACTCTCTGCATTTGTCCAACAGAATCAGTGCTTTAGATTTAACTTTTGCTGGATGTTTTAGAAACCTAAGTCACGTGGCAGAGTTTAATTAAAAACACCACAATAATTAAGTTTTTTTTTTTGCTCCTAAGAAAAAGCCATAAATAAATCCTGAGTAAATATTATCCATGGTCTCCATGTAACAGCCACTCTGACTCATGCACAGTAATTTATTCACTATGTACTAATCTCAGCAGAATGTAAAATTAGCATTGTTTTTTTTTTTCATTCTAATGTTTATTGTTCCTATTTTTGTATTGGTGCTCACTGGAGACTTTTTGCTCCATTGTTAAATGGAGCATGCTCCCGCACAGCAACAACAACTACAACTGAACTGTAACCACGTCCAAACAGCACATTAAAATGAAAGGTTTATTAAGATTAAAAGCTGTTGCAACGTTGTATGGCACAGATTTATGGATGAATTCACACAAGTACAATTTAAATTTCGTGTTGAATGACTTTTTGGAAGGAACTAAATCGATACTGATGAATTGCTATCATTAGTTTAACACAGCATGTTGTTATTAATAAAGCAGAACTGATTTTATGGTCTGGCCTGTGGAGGTCAGGGTCAGATCAGATACTCATACATTTATACTAATATACAAAGAATATACTACAGAGCATCACTACCTCTCTAGTGATGTTCTGGTCGGACATAATTCCTTGATGGCGTCTCATTTGTGGTCAATAAATCACAGAAAAACATCAATCCATCCATCAAGCTGGTTAATATGAAGTCTGTGCATATAAGCACAGCTCAGGGAGGAGGACGCAGGGGACAGAGGAAGGGAGGGAGTGAGGGGAGGGGAAAGATTGCTTACATGTTTCTCTCCTTCGATCCTCTTGTCAGCCTGTTGAACAGCCTCCAGGTACTTAAAATGCAGCTCCATCAGACGATCAACCTGGAGACAGAGCAAAATGGTGGCAGACGATGAGACAAATGAGAGATGCAACAGACAAACGGCAGCTAAAATAATCTGATAACACAGATTTAATAATGTAGTATGGGTTGTGTATTCCCTATTTGTCATTATGTTTGAGGATCGATATTTCACCCTTGTTCAAATTATGTTTTTATTAATCATTCATTAATATTTTTTTCAGAGTGCTTACTTATAGGAATAAACAATCATGAAACACTATCAAATCCACAAAGGATCTGAATGATGGAGATAAAACTAGAGGAGACAGGATGAAGCCAATGACAGGCAGTTTCTACATCAAAAGTCAAGTGTCCCATTAAAATGGCCTTGAGCAACCAGATGAATATGAGGCGTTTGTGTGTATGTGAGAGGAGAAGTGAGAGTTGTTTGGGGAAAAAAATTGAGCATGATATTTTAATCGCTCTCTCAAGGTCAGTAACATGTGGCAGGAACCTGTATACACAGGTACAGAGCAGTGAAGTCACTGACGCCTGATTGAGCGACCTGCATGTGAACCTGGGATAATTTAATCTACCTTGTAAACTCCTGCCTCTAGCTTTGGGTAAAAATAAGATTGACAAAAATAGTCAGATGGAGTCAGCTCAGTATCTTCTGATGTGCCTGCATGCACAAGGCACTTGGCCTTGATGGGTTCGTGCACAAGGAGAATGAGCACAGTCACAACAGCCAATTAAGACGTAACGTGACAGCATCGTTTTCCTGCAGTGTTCTTGCTCTATCTCTTCTATCAGTCCAGTTCAATTACGGAGACAATACCATGCAAAGGATTACGCCCTGATCAAATGAAATTATTAGAATTTAAAGCAATTAACAATCTCTACCAATGTTTCAGCTATGGAATTAAACACTGAGATGTGAAAACTGCACAAGGCTTTAATTCCATCTTAAATAGTAAATGAGGTTTCTTGATTTGTGAAGGGGAAACAAAGCCTTACTATATGAAAGATAAACAACAACATCTCATTCACTTTTTATTATCGATTCATCTGCCATTCACTTGACTTCATTAAAGGAAAAGAGGATGCAAGTTCAACTGTTTGGGGTGTATGTTTCACATTGATTCTCTGGCATTATTATCATTTGATGGTTATTATCATTTTGATGGTTTAATAAGTAACAATCTGAATGTCAGCTAAACAACATATGGCTGTGTTTTTATTGACCACTACTGTAGTTCACTCACCCGCTACATAGTGTTTGCTGCATGGAAACCTCACGAGTGAATAAGCGCAGACAGCAGTTCATATATTTTTGACACTAGTTGAATGTTAAATTGCTACATACTATAATTATTTGCTGGCTATACATAATTAATATCTTTGTCACATGAGCAAATGCCACAATATCTGTATCACACATAAAACACATGTTATCTTATTGGATTTTTGCACATTTTTTGTTAAAAGGTTTTGTTAGGGTGTCACAGGCTTTATGAGATACAAGAGACCTTAAATTCTACCAAATAACATGAAACCTCTTTCTTGATTTACAGATTAAATGGGTTTTTTTTCAGTAAGAGATAATATTAATATATCATTGTCTACTGATGAAGAAGCCCGATGGTAATCCAGCAACAAAGAAGAGGAGTACGAGAACAGAGGAGGAAAATGGGATCAAGGAAACTGACCTTCTCGCAATCATTTTCTGTGAACTTGTTGAGGAGTCTGCTTCTCTGTTGGGACTTGAGATTTCTCAGCATGGAGGCGATGATGGAGGAAACGTGTTCTAGGGAGAGAAAAGGCGATAAGTGACGCTAAAACATCCCCATTTAGATCAACAAGACTTCAACTTAAGAGATTCCCTCATAGTCTGACATGGGATGTTTATACGCATAATATTATTTTACAGAATAAATCCTATATACCAGTATACGCACCACTTGCGTGGTAGCACTTCAATGAAGATTTCATTGTGTTTTACGGTGAACTGGTTTTGCAATCCAACAGGTGTGATGTGCTTTAACTAACGTATGTGCTGCTGTTAAAGTTCCTTGGTGAAAACAGTCCTAAACTGATTACCGCAGAGCTCATTCACACTCACATCCAGAGCCTTGTGAAAGAACAAATCGATTAGCACTTGATAATTTGCAATTATAGCACGCAGTCAGCTAAGCATGGATACTCTTACGGAGAGTGCACAGAACAAGAGGAGGAGAAAATGTTAATGAAATTAAGGAATCAATTTTCATTTTCAGGCGTGCTGGAACATGTGTAATGGTTTTGGCTGTGGCTGAATAACATTTCTCGGGGTGATAGAAATTTGTCCGTGGCAGCACTGGGGCCATTTAATGAGGGGAAGGTCTAAAAACATGTTAATTGACTAAATTAGCTACAAAAACGAGTTAGTCCCATTGAGTGCCCTTGTCGACTAATTCATGCTATGACTGATGTGATATCCTATTCAAAGACTTTCTTACTCACAGGCTGTAGCCGTAGGTGACATGTAGACACAGTATATATTTCTCTATATGATATTGAATGAAGAATACACTGTAAACACACTGGGGGGGAGGGGTGGAATATGACATTGTAGAATCTGTGGATATACAGAGTGGAGAAAAAATGTAATTGGACTTTATCAACAAGAGGTCAATATTCTCTCTCAACGAGGCTTTGCAGTTGCTAAGCAACAAGAGTACAGGAATCAATCCCATTTCTGCTTTTTAAAAGGGGTCGTGTTTGCTGTCAGCTCCCTTTGTGCGCTCCCTTATGACCCACAGCATCCTTGCCCACAAGACGCTGACAAAACTAAAAGCCTTCTCTTATGTCAGACCTCTCAGAATATACAGATTATCCATCTATAATACCAATACCGTTGCTGGCACAAAAGACAGGAAAATGCACTGAAATACAAGACAAAACTGAATGGGGGTATGTTCTGTTAAAAAGAGGGTCCAATAGGAAAGGTGTCCCACCAGCTTTGGTGATTTCTGAGAGAGAGAGAGAGAGAGATGCCTATTTGAAACACTCATCTTACCCTTCTATTAAACTTAATCCTTCAATTGTTATTAGAGATGTAATTCAAGTCCTTGGAAATGTGATTTTAAATTTTAAGTACATCTCTATAAAATTAAATATTGATGATTACAATATACATTTTAAGAAGGTTACTTATTATTAAGCAGCAAAGACACCTTAAATAATGATCAAATAACATAAAGGATATTACTTAAAGCAGAAGTCAGCAGAATGTTTTTGTTAATATAAGTCCTAAATAGTCATATTTTCCTTCAGCAATCACTTACATAGAGTGTTTGGCCCGAAACACGGGTCTCTCTGTCACTCTGCTCTGCTGTAAACCCAGGAGAAAACTTTCCTTGTGGGATACAAGCGTTATCCAATGAGGAGAGAGAACGGCATGAAGGGCTGTGTGTGCAGCCAACAGATCCATGACGAAGGCGGGGGCTGCTAACTCATGGGGACCGTATTCACAAAGCCCTTTAGATCCTAACTTGCGCTAAAAGTTTTTACGTAGGAGTTTTTTCTATTCACAAAGCCGCTGAGACCTACTAAGGATAAATCACTAAGAGCAAACTAAGAGTGACGCCCTGGTGACGCGCCGTTGCTATGGATTACGTCGATTCTCGTGCACGAATTAGAGGCGCTCGACACAGTGATTGGTTGTTGAGTGCCGGCGGCACCCCTCTTATCACCCAGTCATCCTAGTATGTCTGTCTTATTGTCTGTATTGTATGCTGTATACTGTATGTACGGACGGGTTGATTGCTGTAATTTTGCTGTACTTCTGTATAGTGACAATAATGGCTGATTTTGATTCTTCTGATGACAGAGGTTACATGTGTTTGATGCTGTGTGCTCAAGTTTAGTCCACGGTTCCTTTATTTTCATGTAGACAACAAAATTTCCTTTACACAATGACAACATGGCTAACTGCTATTTCCGAAAGGACACTACTTTATCAACCTGATCCGAGTGGTAATTGATGTCGCCACCTCCACGCCCTGCTGAGAAGGTTATTGATCGCTGGCTGTGGAACTTTCTCTCCAAAGAGTTTAAAAACCAAACACAGGCCACTGCGTGGAGGTTTGTGAAGGGGTGGAAGCAGGATTACATTGCAGCTACAAGATAGAGGGCAAGGCTGAGTAAAAACTGTTTCCTCATTTGTCCTTAGTACACGTTAATTCATTTACATGTGTACCTTTGCACTTGAATCTCAAGAGTTAAAACAAGGAACAAATAAGTGTAAATCAAGCCTGTAGTCTGAGGTAAGCTACCACCATCATTGGGCATTGAATTGAGGACGAAATTATTAGCTCATCTATGAGAATTTCACTTTTTTGTAAATATTTCCCTAAGTGCTGTTAAACGGAGGAACGAATTTTTAACACAGCGTTCTCATACATCACAGTTGTATTTTGGATACTTCATTCCTTTATTTTGCACACAGAAACATAATTATTTCACAAAAACCAAAAACTACCAGGGTTTATTAGCCTTATTATTAAATTATTAGCCCCCTTGATGCAAATAGTATGTTTTAGTTTTCACCAAGTCTCTGACACATCTCCTGTCGAATCCTAGTCGATTTGTCTTTGGGAAATCTCTCAAGCTTCTCCAGATTTGATGGTCTTCTGACATGGACCTTGGTCTTCAGTTCACCAAACAGATTTTCAATGGGATTCAAGTGGCTTTGTGCACTACACAGTCACGGCTCGACTCCTCTAGAGTCTAGGTTGTCCCTAGCATACTTTGTCTGAAACCTTGCAGTCCATTCCTGTGCAGAGCTCTATTGATTGTAAAAGTAAGGCAGAGGTGTAACCCAAAGAACACCGTCCCCACACTGAAACATGGTGGTGGGAGTACTACGCTGTGGGGATGTTTTAGTACATCTGGAACTGGGAATCTCGTCAAGGTGGAAGGAATCATGAGGAAAGAGAGATATGGTGAAGATTTTCAAAGAAAACCTTAAGCAGTCAAAAGTAAGCAGTCTGGGTCTGGGTTGCTGCTATCTCTTCCAACACGACCATGAACAAAAACATACGTCACTCCTGGTGAAGAACTACCTCCAGAGGACCAAAGTGAATGTTATTGACCGTCCTACACAAAGCCCTGACTTGAATCCTATAGAAAATCTGTTTGGTGGACTGAAGGCCAAGGTCGATGTCAGAAGACGATCAAATCTGTAGGAGCTTGAGAGATTTCCCAAAGACGAATCGACTGGGATTTGACAGGAGACATGCCAGAGACTAAACTAAAACATACATCCTTACGCTGTTACACTTAGTACGCGCATAGTATTTTGATTTTAAGTGTTAAGTTCAGTTCACTACATAAAGCAATACATTCTGTACAAAATGCACTAAAAAAGTCTACATTGACTAGTGTCACAGATTTTATCCCTTCTGAGACTCTATCACCACCACCATTTCCCACCCATTCTTCATACAGTACAAGAAGAGAAGTTACAGCTTTTATTAAAATGTCTCTTGTAACATATAGCATATTGCACATTTGTTTCACTTTGAGATATGTCCCACTTTAAGAAACTGCCAAACCTTTCAGATGGCTCATGTGAAAAGGTTCAAGTTATTAAACAGAAGTTCTTCGTTTCATTCTTAACGTCACCTAAAATACATTTACTTGCTTCAATGTTCTGTAAGACCTTACTTTGGTTCAACTATACACAATCTGTCCAATAGAGCCCACTGTGCTCGGATTGGCCAGCTTGTTGGCAACAACCATTGCAACTAACTTCCATCCATGTCTTGCTGTAAATGAACAATTGTGACAGTTACAGCTTAAGATGTGCCCATCGGTTTGAGCTAGAGTCCGATCTAGAAGATGACAGACGCGATCCAACTTCACAAGCTGGACTGAAGCAGGAAAACAAGCATACCCTCTGTCAGGCAACAGGAAGGAGGGAGGAGGCAGTAATGTGAAGAAAGATTTTGAAATCAAGTCACTGGACTGTCTCCAAAGACTTTATATGACAACATTCTTGTTCTTTTTTTATCTTATGGATTATAGGAATACAAACAACTGAGGAACAGACAGAAAGCCAGACTTTACAATCAACTGACAAACGTTTAAGCATTTATGATCAGGTTGCCAGCAATGCAGTTGAACATCATAGATCCACAATAACAGTGCAGAATGGACAGGCAGCCAAATCCCATGGTTTGGCTGCATAAAGCTTGAACTACACAAATAACCCTGTGAACATACAGCATCTGAGGCTACATCCACACAACAATGTTTTCTGTGTCCAGACAAGAGCTTTGGCTGTGTGTCCATACTAACAGGCCTAAAATGCACACTCACTTTAGCAATCACATACACTCAACGTGTACAGTGAGCCAGTGTAAACAGAAAGCAGATTGTCTGTGATTAGTTAGAAAAAAATACTACGAACTCGTGGCAACAAAGACAACTGCAGAGTTGAAAGTAGAATTTACCTGGGGAACAAGCTTCCTGGTGGGCAGCAGGAGCTTTTGATTTCAATAAGTCTAAGAAGTAAGGTCAGGATACCCAAAAAACTACTTGCCAAAAAGGTTTGCACCTTGACTATTTAAATACACAAAAAGCCTCATAAAACACTGTAAGAAAAGAAAGAACTCAAAAGGTCATAACCGTTTCCTCTAACTTTTCTCATAATACTGAGTGTGGTGCATTATATCTCAATGCAGAGTATGTCCTTTCCTCGACAGAATATTAAGCGTTATGAAATCTTTTATATACATCTAAATATACCACAGCATATTTGATCAAAGTATGACTTTACAGAGATGGAATATGATCAATGATCCCACCAGAGGAAAGACCAAACGTCAAGAAGATGGTAATTAGATGCGTCTTTACACAAGGATCTAACAGCAAATCTCTCCCTCAGAAATACACTAATAATAGGATTACACAGCACGACTCTGACAAAACAGATTATAATCAAACTTGTGTCATGTAAAATGTCACTAATCTCAATCTGTGCCAAAGGCGCTGCTGCCGGCACGCAAGATGATTAAATGAGACTTGTATTTGATTCTCTCCTTTTGACTGAAATATGTGATGAAAGTTTCATCATTAAACCCAGATAACCAAGTTCCTCTATTACAGGCACTTATCTAGTCTCACATATTTGGCTGCGTTGTCATGCTTTCTAAATCTCCATTTGTTAATATCAGAGGAGAGATACTGGTGATAAAGTAATGGGATGATAAAAGTCCATGTTTTATCTTTGTCATGAAACTGCCATAACTTTACTGGTAAAAGGTTTTAATAAAAGCATCCCTTTTCTATCTTTTTTTTTTATGCTAATAAACCTAATAACTCAGAGTAGTATGCACAATCTCCAACAGTGTGAATGGCTAAGATTCAGTCAAGTAATTTTGCTTTGTGGTGGGTTTGAGACACTAACAGTGCACAGACAAACAAGACAGAGAAACAACTGACCAACTTTGTTACACTTGCATAACCAGTAAAAAAGTTAGTCTGGAGCCATTCGTTAAGTTTCTTGCCATGTCCAATTATACTTAGAAATCAGAAATGGGCAGCCTTCATTATACCTGATCTCTTTAAACCTCATACCCCCTGCTCTTTGGGCTCTCTGGTGAAACAAGGTTCCAAACAAGTGGCTTATACTTTGATTATTTCAAGTACCATTCTCCCCCCAGTGGAGGAGTCTCACTGAATTCAAACCTAGTATGTACATTATAGTTCATTCTCCTGGCTCACTACCCGTCAAAGATTTGGGTATACCCTGTACTTCAATGTTTATTCTTTTCTTATTTTCTACATTGTAGAATGATGCAGAAGACATTTTAAAAAAGCTAAATGTTTTAGATTTTAGAGCCCCTTTTTGCCTTGATGCTCTGCACATTCTCTGAACCAGCTTCAGGAGGTCGTCACTAGGAGCGGTTTTCCAACACTTAAAGGGATTTATTGAGCACTTCTTAGCTGCTTTTCTTTTACTCTGCTGTCCAACTCAGCATTAACCATCTCTAGTGGCTCACTTGGGTTTAGGTTGGGTGATGTCATGTGACTTGCACCATCAATTTTGAATAAATTGCCAACCAGTAAATATCCACAACTCCTCCATGCACCAGTGCAGATACAATCCTTTCCTCTTCTGTCTTTATTACATTTCACAGCTGTGATGTCTCCACTCCTGTTGGAGTACAAATGTACTAAATATGGAAAGACATATGCATGGTTTGGTGTGTCCTCTTCTTTGCCTGGTATGTTGCAGAAGTCCCAGCTTTCCCTCTCCTAGTTGTGTGAATGATGTGCTTGGTTTTGCCTGCTGACTTCCCACCACTTCATAGTTTAGATAAGGGTTAAGTGGGTCAAGTTGGTGGCACCCAGGAGTAGCTCTGTTATCCTAAATGATATTTGTCATTAAACTGTAACACTGTCATGCTGATGTGAAAGTGATCTGTGATATTGGGGAATGTGAATAAAATAATAAAATTTGTCTTGAATTGCAGGGCTCACAAAACACTCATCAACACATCAGCAAAGGTGTTGATGTGGCATTCAAAACACGTTGACTTCTGTACCCTCCCTCAGCCTCCCCCCCCGTGCTCTCTTTCTCTGTACCAAACACCCGTGTGAACACAAGCACACAAAGAAAACACTTTTGTGAGCTGGAGACGGAGCTATGACTATTGTGCCTCACCATGTAAATGAGTTGTTTACTTCTGTTCCCTCTCACACTCACTCGCATCATTAGCCATCTAAATATAACAACCGGCTGCCACCAATTTCCATCATACAATCTCATTTCACTGGTAATGACAGAGTACATACACCAATAAACTGAGACCCTAAAAACAAGGTGAATGGCAGCGTCGTGACAAGAATATTCATGAGAAGGGAGTGTAATTTGTTGCTTGGATTTTTTTTTTTTTCCCAGATTTTTTTTCTACCCCACTCACAATGTCTCTATTAATTATGTGGTTCTGTATGCTAATACGGCCTGGCAATCCCTGGTCATTTGGACTGTTTCAATTGCAGAAAGGATTTTACGGGGATCAATCTTTGCACCAAGGTTTATGATAAAGAGAGCTAGTAAATGAATGTGTGTGAGAGAGAGAGCACGAAGGATAGGAGGACAGAGAGGCCCCTACCTTCTAATTACTTTTGTTTGAAGCAGCTGATAGTTAATTAATCTACTGTGTTATTGTGTTATTCTGGAGAACCACTTGATTCACTACATTTTCAATTAGTAGTCTTAGTGAGGAGGAGGGTTCACTCAATACACCTTATATTATGACAGGCATCCCATTACGCCTATAGCTGCAAATCAGTGGAGCAATGCTGGACCGACACAGACTGAACAGATGTGTGTGCATGGTAAGTTGTTAAAACCTTTAACTTATATGGTTGAATGTAGGCAAGACAAAGCAATTTTTTTGTACAGCACATTATCATACACTGAAATTATACAGAAAATACAGAATCATAACAAACGCAGGTTATGTTTGCACCACCTATGGTCAAATCCTGATTTTAAAACCTTAATGTCATCTGTCAGAATCAACAAACATCAAAGACAAATGCTGTGCTTTTATTCTTAGCTGTGTTTACTCTAGATTGAGCTTTAGAAGGAAAGTTAGAAATGACAGAATATTTATCTTTTTTGTCTCTCACACAGCTCACAGCCTCCGTGTGGGATCAGTAGTATATTATTATTTCTAGGGATGCACCGATATGAACATTTTGGCCGATACCAATATCCGATATGAATTTTTCTGTTATGGCCGATAATCGATATTTACCGATATCGATATTTGTTTTTGTTTTTTTTTAAGTTTCTGAGATGATACGTTTTTGTACAGACTGAAAATCATGCAAACTGAATTTCTGAATGTCTTCCTTTATTTTCAGAATGTATTTTACTTCCAAATAACAAGGTTACAGGCTACACATGGCGAAATCGCCCTCCCCCTCCTTCTCCCTCTCCTTCTCCCTCTCCCGAAACAGCAACTAGACGGATATACATCGGTTGTGCATATCGGCCCCATTTTACTCATCCGATACCAATATGTTAAAAAATGACGAACATCGGCCGATACCGATATTAATGCAGATATATCGTGCATCCCTAATTATTTCCTTACTTCAACAGACTTTTAGTAGAGGCAGATTTTTATTTCTGATACATTCTTTTAAGTATGGAGAATTAGTCATGGCTGTAGCTTTTTAGTGTGCAGTCTCATTTTCAGTTGTCACTTGCTGTGTCACTGCATTACATGTTCATACAAACTCAGTCACTCTTCCTGTAAGCAGTTCAAATGAAAAGCCCCTTCAGTGGCTTCATCACTCAGCCAATTCAGATAACAGCCAAAAGTATAAGTCAAACACATAACAAGAAAACAGTATAAACACTGTTAGTGCAGGAATATTCTTATTTTGGTTTGACGTGTGCATGCATTCTTTCTTTTTTTTTTTAGAGACCTGAATTACTAGCTGTTATCAACATTATCATTTATGATGGCAATACACCTACACCATCAGACCCTGAATCTCTGGATACAAACAGAAATCTAGATCACACTTCACAGGGTGACGGTACCTTCAGGGTGGATTTCCACATGTTTGTTTTAATTTAGCGTGACTTTTACGTGCGTGTCTGCTATGCCGAGGGCTCCACCATACACAGGGGGGAAAGGTTAAACTTTAACAACGGGTTATCTTTCCTCCTCTTCCTCCCGCTGCTCAATAAGTTCAAAGGTTAATTCATCCAGTCTCACGGTGACACGGGAAGCAAGGAAGACAATTTATTCTCCTCCGCAGGGTTGAGAGGCCTCACCTGATGTATCAAACTTAATTAATATGGACAGAGAGAGAGGAGGGGCTTCACATTTTGGACATAGGTTATCAAACAAAGAGATGGACAGGGTTTCTACCTCTTTTCCCCTCAGTCTCTTCCCTGATTTGTCCTCTCTCACCCTATCTTCCTATCTCTCTTTCCTTGCTTGCCTTTCCTATCTCTCACTCAGAAACAAGAGAGGTTTGAGAGCACAGGCAGGAAAATCAATCAAGACTAGATTGATAGAGTAAACTGACAGGACGAAGAGGCAGCAAACCGTGATACATGAGCAGATTAGGATTGAGAGTGTCTGCAGGAAACGGGTGTGACTGCACTGCATGTTGTGAAAAACTAGAAGCAGGAGAAGAATTAACATCTCTGTCTTGATCAGTATCTGCAATTAGTGCAGTTAGTGACGTAGACATATTCTCACCTGACGAATACCAAACACTCATAACAAATGGTGGTTTTAGCACCATTGGTCATGTTCATCATCAACACCTCTGGCTGGATCAATGTTTCATTATTAACTCCACATTAAATCTCTAAATGCATGAAAATCTCAACAATTATGACTATAAATATGTCTCCAGAAAAAAAGTGTGTGCAGGATCCAAACAGAAAATGTTGGCAACTGGATATGATATGGGAGATCAATATAAGCAACCTAAGATAACACAAATTAAAATGTGCATTGTAGTAAGACAATAGCAAATGAAAAGGCAACTGAACTCCCTGAAGCTTTAAATGGACACAAGATAACGAGTTAACAGACTGATCAACTAAATTATTGTGGTTCTTGTCACCCTCCACTGATACTTGTTGTGTTTTACTGTGTGCATATTGCTCAGCCTTATGTGCAAGCAGCTGTGTTAGAAGGCCAAAGCTCACAACAGGGTGTTTATACATTTACAGTGAACTCAAATGCAGCATATTTACACTTTATTTGAACCATTTTACGGTTGAACCATTTTACGGTTCTGAACATGGCATATTCATAAATCTCTAGCTGCAGTGACGCTCCTCATTTGTATAAAGTTGGAGTCTCCATTAAAAATGAATGACTTCTGGCCACCGCGACACTCCCGACGCTTTTGGTGTGAACGCACAGTAAGGCTTTCTCATTCGTCTGCCACCACAACTCAGACTAGTACATCATCTGTTTATGCAGAATCATATGGGGTTGCTGTGAGCTTGACTTTTGACGACCAAAACCTAATCAGTTTGTTCTAGTGTCTGACTGAATTAAATTTATTGAAAATTCCTTCAATGCGTTACTTTCACAGGGCCAAAAACTATGACTATGCGATCACTACATCCTTGAGTCAGGGAAAATCATGATATGCAAGGGTCGCAGTACCCTTGACCTTTGACCTTTAGCCATCAATATCTAATCGGTTTTGCCAAATTTGCAAAAGAAGTTAAAAAAACATGAAAATAAATTTCCCTCTCGTTGCTAGACATTATCAACAGATCAACCAGATCAATAATTACAATGATCTCAAATGTGTCATTATCACACACGACAACTGTTGTCCTGTTACCACAGCGGTTTGGGTTTCTATTGGTTTGTTCTTTTTACGCATTTCCTGCAGCATTTCATGATAGAAAGAAACCTGCAAGAACAAATCTAACTACAGTCTTTACTGCTCAACCCAGAGACTCACGCTACTATAACAGGTCAAACCAGGACAGCACCACTTGCATCTGCACACTTGCTTTTGCACTAAATGTATTAGTGACTGACCTTCATGCTCCTTCTCAGAAGCACCAGTTTTCCTCATCTTCTTGGGGGTTTTCATGAAAAGTGGGAAGATGGTTCGCAAGCCCAAGATGTCCACGAATTTATGGCAGTTATCTGCCCCCTCTGGTCCGATCATCCCATGGTCCAAGACCTTCATAGCACTGGTTCGAGACATTTTCTTTTCTCTGCAGCAAAGAGAGGAAAATATATTAATTTATATATAATACATTAACATTTCACATTATGTAATTGTCATGTCTATATTTTTACACATTCTATTGTACACACATTGTAAATAAGTTTTACAATTGTATCTTTGTGCTGAAAATAATGGCTGAAACAAAGATGGTATTCAACAGTTATGCAGCTATGAACACTGTAAGCCAGCACTCTACGAACAGTTGACAGAAAAATGTCTCTCACTTCCACCTCTGCATGTTTGTGTAGGTCGTCTAATTCACTCATCTAGTGTTTGCATGACTGTCACATCCCCTGTCATGAACTGCTTTGCTGAACCAAGATTTCTTTTTAGCACCTCGCTTTAAGTGAAACCTGTCACTCTTTTTTTTCAGTACATTATCATTATTGTGTTTTCCTGTTGCTCCAGGTTCCCTAAAGCCTCTGACACTGCTGCAGTTGTTATTTTTGCTTGTTGGTTTGTTAGTGTGAAAATGTAACATTTTCTGAAATATTGTCACATACGAAGCATAACAAGTAGGACAATGTAATGGTGATGATTGCTGCTTTACAGAAAAAAAAATAGTTCATGAGCAGAACACAATGTTGGTCTGCTGAGAGCTGAAATCCACCTCACTAAAACTTACACTGCAGATGACACACATCTGCACTCATAAAATCTGCATCAGTCTGAGTTGACGGTACTGTCAGACCATCAGACAACCCTGAATTCACCACAACAATATTCAAAATGCATCGCAAATCTTTCTAAAGCCATAGAAAAGACCCCAAATGTTCACTGTTCAGCCGAAACACGAGTCTCTCCGTCACTCTGCTCTGCTGCAACCCGAGGAGAAAATTTTTCTTGTAGGATACAAGTGTTATCCAATGAGGAGAGAGAACGGCATGAAGGGCTGTGTGTGCAGCCAATGGATGCGCGTGAATGTGGTGACGTAGCACGAGGACCAATAGATGCCTGACGAGGGCGGGGGCTGCTAACTCATGGTGCGTTCAAGGAAACTCGTAACTTGTGTTTTTCCTTCCTGTGAAGTCATACCAGTTCCATCTGGTACGAGTTCACGGGTTGGAAGTTACGAGAGGCCGTTATAGTGAACTTTCACAGGCAACAGGACGGTAAAAACACGAGTTACATGTTACCTGGAAAGCTACAAAGTCGTAGTTGTGACTTGAAGCTGTAACTTACAGTTTCAAAAGCCTGCCTTGAACGCAGCATTAGCCAAATGGCCGAACCGCTGATATCTGCTTTAAAATAAACTGAAATGAACAATAGTCATCGTGAGCCACATGATACTAAAATCAAGTAGACTAAAAAATATGAATAGGATTCAACAAGCAAAGAAATTGGTCTGATAATTGACTTTGCAAATTAATAGCGTCATCTGTTTTTTCACCAAAGCACCTCTATGACGAGACCAACTGCTCAGCTTTTTATTTCCACAGCACAGCCTCCTCCACCCCCCCAACCCCCACGAACTTCACACCTCCTCTTAAGAAATGTAGCCGTCTGTCACAGTGTCACTTCCTCCGCTCCCACCAATGACAGATGACAGTGTTTATCTCTGAGGAGGGACACATATTTCAGGCAGTTGAGTCTGGTCCTCCAGACAGACACATTATATATGATGGACGGCAAGAGAGGCCGGAGTTGGGGGGTGGGGAGGGGGGCTGTACATGGTGTACTTTCTGAAGGGAAACTAGGCAGTTCAATTGGTAGACAGCTGACCTAACTCAACATCCTGGTGTTGTGCACCACGCTTTTGTCACCCCAAAATGGATCACAGGTCGATCCATTAATAGGGTCCGGTGTCTATTTAAGACCTGGCTTTTAAACATAAATTATGGTTAAATATACTGGCTATACTGGTTGCAGGTTTGAGCAAATAAAAGCTAGTCTTAATTAGAAGCCAGGTCTATTTTTATTTTCTGCTAGTTTATGTTAATGTACAAAACTTCTTATAGCCCACGATCACCGGTTAGAGCAGTTTCTAAGCTGCTTAATATCTGCTAGAGTTCTCAACAGGAAAATCAAAAATGCGACCCCGTCCGACCCACCAGGACCCGACATGCCCAGACTCGAGTCATGGTCATTAATTCTCGACCTGAATGCTGCCAAAGAAAAAAGAAGCCTGTGGTCCGACCCAACCTGAGTTATTTGTATGTGTTTTTGACCCAAACTTGGCGCATCTGGTTGTGTTATTCGGGCAAGTGAAGCAGAGAGGTGAGATCCAATCACAAGCAGCCAATCAAGAACATGTTTTAAAGCCAGACGTGAAAAGACCACTTGTGATCGATCACCAAAGATACAGCTAAAGACCAAGTCTGAGCAGGTCAGTGTCTAAGGTTTGTAGACATGTGTCTGTAATGTTGTACATTTCAGCGTCTGACAATCATTTAACTGTGCCTTGAATCAACAAAGCAGATGTGAAATCTGTATGTGGCACGGAGCTACATACAGACGAGGGGGCCTGGTACGAATTGAAATGGGGTTTTTGATGGAAAACCAATAAATATGTCTCTGTGAAAGACGATGTTTTTTTTCCTCTTTTGTATTCTGTTGCTCTGTGTTTGTTATTTTCACCTACATTGTGTCTTGGTTAGAAAGCAAGAGCCAATCTCTCCTCAAAATTATAATGAAACCGTTCAACGACTCACAAGTTTGATGTTTTGAATATTATTTTGACAGGTTTGCAACATTGTTGCCGTCACATTACCTCTGCCTTTTGTATAGGTTTACGTTACAGGTTTTATTTGTTTATTGATATAAAAATATTGCTTCATTCAATTTTTTTCAATTTTTCTATATTTTTGCATATTTTCTATTTCATTTCATTCATTGTGTTTTTTCCTTTTGAATTCTGATGTGTTCAACTGCTGTGTGTTGGCCATAAACCTGCTCAAGTGACTAAATGTAACCTGGAAAGGTTCTGATCAATCAAACCAACCTAACGTGATCTGAAGTTATCAGGGACTGATGCGAAAAACTAAGGTGTGTAAATTCTATTTTTTTTCATGAGTCTTGGTAGTTAAACTTGATGCTTTACAATATTTTCCATAATTTGCAGTCACTGGGTTTATAATCATATGTTATAGAGTAAATCCACATGTAACTACATAGCTGCTGGACAGGTAAGGGTTGGAGACCATAAAATAAGAATTAGTCAGTCTATGCTACTCATATTTTTCTAAGTAATTCATACGTAATACATTGCCAATTCGCTGAATTAGGAATCAGGAATCTTGTCCATAACAGTAAACATGATTCTCACACTGAGGAAAGGTCAATGCTAAAATATGACAAAACACTGCACAGCAACAGGATCATACTCGGTAATTAATATGAAGGCAGAATGAACTGAAAGAATAATCTTATCAATAATGCATATGACTAACATACAATGATAGATGATCAATGCATGCTTAATAGCCTGAAAATATAGGACATGTTGATCAACTGTAGCATTGGTGACATCAACGTTCAAAATCCAACACAAACGATGGACCGGCTGTTCAACATACAGTACGTGTCTAAATCCACCTGTGCTTATCAATATTCTATAGTTCCAATCATGCGCTGTGTTGACAATCAAATTCATGATTAGCTTCTCTGCACAGACTTTAACAACTTTCCCCAAAGTCATATCTGGTCAGCTCTTTCTCCTCCCACTGCATCTCATTCTTTCTCCGTTTCTCTGGTGGATGATTTAACACAAAAGGGTTTTTGCATTTCAATAATGAGATATTGATCCAAGCCTTAAATCTACGTGTCCAGTGATGTGATTATCAGTGCAGAGGTGCAGAAGCTGTGGAGGTTTCATAAATGCGTCTAATGTTTCTTTATGAGTCTTTAAGGTCACATCTCTGCCTTGCTGCGCTCCACCAACTGTTGATTGATTAGAGCGGCAGCCTCGCCAGGCAGACGTGCTGTTCTGAACAGTGCTACACCCTGTTGTGCTATGAGTGTTTAAATTTTCACCGGGGAGAAAAAAAAGTCTGAAGTGAGCTGAGAGAGCTGGACTGTATATCAAGAGATATTCAGTACACGCCTCGAGACTGTATATTTCCCTTTTAAAGAATTTATTTATAGCACTAAAGCACTTATTGCCCATTTGTTATGATGTCCAGCTCTCCAGTACATTATGAAGGGTGAATATAACAGGGTACACACCTGCATAATGCATTTGTGCTTCTGAAGATTGTGACAAGCAGCAATCACTGCCTGTGTACTGTGCAGATAGAGTAGTTCTGCACTTGTGTTTCCATTTGAAAGCTGCCTGCAACACAGAGGTTCCCGTCTGACTTCTAAAATCTCTGAAGTCAGAGTTTCCCTCAAGCTCACATTCACACTTTTCAAAACATGTGAAAAAACAACAACTAAGCTCTCATCTCCCACACTTCCCCACCAGATAAAGAGGATTTGTTTTCCGAGCTAAGAATTACTTGTATTTTGTTTTGACAAGAATAAAATTACCTTCCAAATATTAGCAAAAAAGTCTTCAGTCTTTTCACATTTTAGACGCTTATTAGTGTTTACTCAGCCAAAGATGCGTACAAAACAATAATACAGTAACTGGGCTGCAATAACTTACCCACCAAAGGTAGAGTTTTAACAAAGACAGCTGTGGTTTTCACACTCAGTTTCCCTTAGGGGTATCAGCATGCCATCAATATGGCCAACTACAACTTTCAGTGCTCTTCCATACAGATGATGACAGATTACATGAGTGGCCAGTTTGAGCAGTTCCTCAGTTTCATGTCTTTATACTTCACAGCCTCACCTGAGCATGAGGTTCATTAGCTGAAGCCCCTCTCCCCTCAGGAAGCGGTCTCGATTACTGGGCAGCATGAGGCAGGAACACAGGGCATCAAAGAGGTTCTCCATCATTTCCTGCTCCTCGGCTGTGGACGGGTTGTGACGTTTAAACACCTGAAAGAGGGAAACGGGAAGAGAGAGAGCAGTGAAGAGGGGAGCATCTAGGGGAGCGTATTCCTTTTTCCTTTGGTTCCAGTGTTTGCTCCCAACATCTCACCTGCCATCATGTTACTACACTGACCAGCAAACCAGCACACTGCACTTTACAGTAGGTAGCACAGATATCCCATCTACTATACTGCATACTGCTCAGATCTTGCTTTTGTTTGCAAGGTTTATTTGGAACATATGTTTCTTTATATTTTATTACCTTAGACTTAGCCTGTCAATTATCTCTGTAATTTAATTAATGCAATGTATTTGGAAACTGTACAGCATTATGTTGTTTTAGGGCACATTTCACTACATGCTGCACTTGAAAAGACAGCTCTTCAATGCAGCAACAGTCTCTGAAACTGTTCATTGGAATAATTTAAGTTGGGCGAAAGGAGCCAATTTTTAAATAATGAGCAGGAATGGGCCTAGTGTGATACGATGAGACAGGTTTGTACAATAATTAAGAGAACAGAAAGAGACAGGGTGGGGAAAATGCCAGCAGTCTACACCAAAACTCTAAGCAATGAAAGGTTTAGTAGCTCTTTTGGTGCGTTGCAAAGTAAAGTTTTAATGTCCTATTTTGGCTGTGTCCATTAAATGTCACAAGATGCTCCGAACAACATGGAAACTTGAGAGGAATTAATAGGTTAATTGAAAGGCTTAAAATTGGGTTGGATACTGACTTAAGGTTAAAATGGGTTTGGAGAGTTAGCCCCGTGAAGCTCAAATGGATAATAATACGTATAGCTGTTGTGCTAACTAAAAATAGAGAGTAACAGGAAAATCTTACAGATAGTTGCTGTAGTAACACATCAATGCCATCCATCTCACCCAATAGTTCTCTGGTATCTGTGGAAGAGAGACGCAGAAAAGCTAAGAGATAAAAATGGAAGAACAGGACAACAGGGAGATTAAATTGAGACCGTTTCAAAAAAGGGAGACAGAAAACAGTTGGAGGAGAAAAAAAGGTTTAAGTGGATGGATGAAGAAAAACAAAAAAGAGAAAGACAAAAGGCAGGGAGGAAAACACAGCAAAGTGCTACAGAGGCATAAAATGAGCATAAACACTGACGAATGCTCTGGCCACGAGGGACCTCCAGAGAGAAAATGAAGAAAAATGAGGGCACTGAAAAATGTATATCCTCACAAGTTATTTCATCTAGACCTGTGTATTAAAATGTTTTTAAGGTTACACAACACAATTCTGCTTCTCAGGGACTCCGAATGTCAAATGTCTTCATCTCAACAGCCAAGAATCCTGATAATTATGCTCATGTTCACCGCAGTATTTTGAGCTTTGCATTTCCTACTTTCTGTAGACAGCGTTCCTAACACAGTGTTCCTAAATGAGAGCAGACTTTGATTTTAACAGTGTGGTGAATCTACAGGGTCTTAATTAGTAGGGATGAGATGCTCCTCTCGTTTGGAGCAGCGAGTGTTTTACATATAAACCATTCATAGTGGTGTTTCAAGTCAAACTTGACAGTAGGAAGCGATAGTTACATTCAAATTAGCACATCAAAATAATTCCCTAATTGCTCCTTTCCTAACAGTAGTCTTGTGATTTGCCTTCAAGACGGTGACAGTATTATATGGAACAATATTTATGGAAACACGTGTCCTTTGTGTTGTGGAAAAATACGTTTTTATTAGATTTTATTTTGTATGTGAAGGGCAGCAGGGAGAGGATGAATGGAGGCAGCGCCGCTGAAGATGAGCAGAAAGAGACACGACTCCCACTGAATATCAATATGGCTTGTACCATTAATGAGAACCTGTCGAAGGACCTGATAGTCCTGCAGCTACCTGAGGCTTTACTCTGGTGAGGGAGGGAAAGGGCGGAGAAGACGGCAACTAGACAAGGAGGGAGGAAGTGGATAAGTGGGTTTGGGGGATTGGAAGACGAGTAGGGGGAAGAAAACAAGGCAACATGAAAGGTAACATAACATCAAAAAGTGATGGAGACCAACGAGAGAAAAGATTCAACAGGAAGGGAGAGAAACTAGAGGGAGGAAAGGGCAGAGGAAGGGAGCGAAAGGGCAGAGGTCACAGACATGGAAAGATGAAGGGACACAAAAATGAAGCCATGAAAGGAGGAGAAAAGGCCAGCATGGATGGAAAAAAGGGAAGAGGGAGAGATAAGAAAGAAACTGTGGTGAGAAAAAGGACGGAGAGGAAATAAGGACAGCTGGTTGAAGCAATGGCGGTCTGTTCGAGGAACCCACAAACCATTTACTGACACACTTACTGTCATTGTTTTGCAGCAGAATTGCCAGGATTTCACTGCAGTACAGCTTGTTAGCATCAAACGGCATCTTTGCCTGCAAGGGAGAGGGAAAGCACAAACTCCAATTATCACTAATCTTGAGAAACTTTGCTCTCCAGGGTCTTCAAACACCATGTGTCTCATGACAGCATCTGCTTTTATTTTATCATGAGCAGAGCTTGCACCAAATATACTGTATATCATGGTGGTAAACATGCAAAAGCAATAAGCCTCACATCGTTTAACCTATGGATCGACTGCTACTGAAAATCCACTTCACTGCACTGTGTACAAGTGTTAAATTAAAACTACTTCAGCAGCAACTATAATTATTTTATTTGAAGAAAAAAAACCTCATAATTTCTTTACACATTCATAATAACATTTCAGTATTCACAACAAGCCAACAGAGTAAAAATGTGGTGATAGAGAAATAAATGAGTAGTAGTAGATGATGGTCTTATGCTTGTAACCTGTTTTGAACAGATCTAAGTGATATCATTTTGTTTTCAGAGTTGTTTCTATAATCTTGTAGAATTAATTTATTTTTTTCAAGTTGTTTCTATAATCGTAGTGTGAATTAAAAAACAAATGAAATATCTTTGCAACGGAACATAATGGTCAAGTGGGGGTGGGTTAAACGCTCTTGTGCTCTAAAAAAATATTTCTTAAACTCTACTTAACTTTTGGAATCTGGGTTTGTACTAAAGCTGATAACATGTCTTTAAAATTTACAATCAACAAACCGTTAACTGACCAGTCACTGCAGTTAAATAGTTACCAAATTCTTACCTTAATTCTCTTGAGCAGCCACTGCATGAGTCCTTGCTGGGCGGCCTCGGCACACAGGCCTGGTCTAAACTCTGCCATGTTTTCAATGATAGCTGAGGACGACACAAAATATCCACAGTCAGAATTTAGTCTGAATTTACTCAAATTCATTCAGCAACACCAACGGCCATGAATCTGATTTTTGGTAGAGAGTCTATTCTCTTTCTCAATGTCATTATAAATGTCAGTACTTCCTCTCTGGGTCAATATCAAACTCCTCAGTCAGTCACCTGTAAACATACAGTGTAAAAATGCTCTGCGCACACACTTTGATCGAAAAGAACAGTGAAATATGACATTCATCTTTTTATAGCAGGCTCGTCTGGGTTCTGTCCTGGCATTTTCTAATATTATCATTAGAAAGCTGTCTCTGCCACATGATATCTCTATCAGAGCAGACTGCAGCAGAAGGTGACAGAGAGAGAGAGGGAGAGACTGTGGAGTGGCGATAAAAGGAGAGAGGAATGGGGGAATTAACAGGGAGAAGGGAAGGGAGGAGAAGCAGAGGGGAGGAAAAAGAGGCGGGAGGACAAGGGATGCAAAGCTGGAGGAGCGAAGGTCCTGAGGAGTGGGGAACATTACAGGAGGATAAAAGATTGTATGGGGAGTTGGGATGGAATGAAAAAATAAGATAAAAAAACAAAGGGGAAACATCTGTAGAGGGGGGCCGCAGATGATAGAGAAACGTTAGGAAAAAGAAATGGAGCAAAAGATGGAGAGGAGGGATGGAGAAAGGGAGGGATGGAGTGAGAGAGAGGGAGAGAGCAAGGGCCTTTATCAGTGATTCAAACAGAGCAGACAGACAGCATCCTGGAGGACAGCAGGCGCAGAGCAGAGAGCAGCCAAGGCAGACAAAAGGCGTATTCAAGCTTGGAAAGCTCCCTTGATAACACACACACACACACAGACACACACACACACACGCTTGAATAAAGGATGCACAAGCACCTCTCCCTCAATATAACCCACACTCATGCACAAAGCCAAACACACACACACCTAAACAGCCCTCCTGACACTCGGCCTCAATCTGGCAACAAAGGGGGAAAAATCATCTCAGTAGACTCATTCAACACAAAAAGAGCTGAGAGGCAGAAAAGTTGGATTCATGTGAGGCTTAAAAAAACTATCTGCTGGCCCGTGACCTTGAGGCTAATGCTGTCAAATCTACGCAGCTCTCTGTAACCTGCAAGCTTCGCTTTGAGGACTTCACCCCTTCAGATTAAAAAAAAAAAAAAAAAAACCTCCCATTATAAGTGTTTCTTCTTTGCCAAAACATTTAAATGTGACATTGACAGCTTCTATTTGCTGACATGGAAAAACTTTAGGACACTTGGCAGCAGAGGGACATACTGATCAAGCTTAAAGAATACAAATAAAGTTTGTCTTCGCCCTCTGTAATGTCAAAGCCAGGGTCCACCAGGACTTCCTGTCACTGCGCTGCCCAAAGCTCTGACTCGGGCTCATAACACACCTTAAAGGCAACACCTCCCTCTGGAAGAGCCTGTCATGTTTCAAAACCAAACAAGACAAGGTTGATCAGTTATGCTTGCTCTGAATATTCAAATGATATTTTTATCCAAGCCTGATTTCTTTTCTCTCTCTCTCTTTTTAAAAAAAATCCTATTCCGTTTAGAACCACAGAGATGTCTCCCCAGCGAAATTTGTCCCAGATTTCTCACAGATATGTGTCCCACATGTTTTGAATACGAATTAATGCACAAAGCTGTGTGCTGCCACTTTGACTCTCTCACAGTTCACGTTTTGTTTTCGCGGCTGAGACACATGTATGGGCATTAAACTCATATGTCTGTCTCACCGATTGTGTGTTTCACTAATTAGGAGGTGGTCTTACTCTGTCTCTCCCTAGTGTTCTGTTTAGTCTCGTTATCGACTTACAACTCATGGTGATGGGTCACAATGTGTTGGTATGGTGTTTTCCTATTGGTGTAACGACACAATATCGTTGTTGACAGAGTTGTAGTTGTAGTTCAAAATGTTCCCTGAGACCTACAGGCATTATAACATGTGTTATTTTTTCCCAGAACAGAAACAATAAGCTGCTGCTGCAAAGTGAGCAAGTAGCTGTTTTTCTTGCACCAAAGATCTTGTGTCTGTGGATGTGGTGCAGTCACCGTGGCCACATAACTCTCAGTATAGAAATGTATAGGTGGCTGTATGGACTGATCAAAGCCCGAGACACTCGGCTTGGATTGACGTTTATGACAGCCAGTTGTAGCAAAAGATAAGAGACAGCTTTTTTCTAGACCAAACACCATCCACAAAAAACTAAATATGTTCTACATTCAAATGCAATGATAGAGTGAGCGGCAAAGTTAAGACGAATATCTAGGACACTAAACAACAGGACAGCCGCAGGTTTTGTCAGAGAAATGATTTAGGATTTTGTTCCTGACACCTGCTTCATTGGGCAGTTTCAACAGTGGTCTGGGATCCTGGTCAAAACTACACAGTCCTTTTGAAAGGCATTTAGTGTGAGATGTGAATAAATCTGGGTTTTCTCCTCTTGTGACGTCATTCCAGTTAATCATGACGACAGGTTTACAGGAGTCTGCCTCTGGGTTGGAACTGGCTCCCTGAGGCCTGATCCTGTGCGGCGGCACAACATGGATTTAATTTTTGCAAGATACTGCTTTGTCAAACTGTCTGAGAAACCACTTCAAGCGGGCATATTAAATTTCAAATTGTGCATTAAGCAGATTAGAGGAAACACACCAAGAGGAATTTCTGTGGCTCTGTTTCTGTACCATTTCAATCTCAATAACTACTCTTAAATATTTGTATTCCAGCTGATACTGTGTAAGGCACAAACTGACAAATAAAACAAAGATTAATCTTTGATAAACAGCTGAAAATAAACTGTGTCAAGTTTATTATAGCTTTACTGCCTTTCAGTCCAAGAATAAATTATGGAGCTACACATACAGTGAATGGCAATGAGGTCTCTTGGGGAGTAAATTAAATAAATACAACTTTGTTAATGTCGATGGCATTTTGTCTCAGCGTGAAAATTAAGTGGGACATCGCTATTAAAGCCTTGCTGTACGTCACGTGTCCTCACCCAGTGTGTTGTAGATGCCGTCAGCCTCCTCTTTCACCTGCTCGTCCAGCCGCTCCATATTCTGCACCAGCAACGCCACCACCTGACCCTCCAACTGTAGACACAGAGATGAGAGAATTAACAATCCTGGTCCCCGAAACCATGTGTCTTCAGCATTTATTTATTTATCTTAGTTTTGAGCAGTGCCACGTCTTACATCATAATCTACCTTGACAAACTACAATGTACTGTATACGTTGTTATGTCCTTTAATCTTTATACGTTGTTAGTTGTGTGTATTGGCAAGGATCTGGTGATACGATATGCATCATGATACAACAATACAATATATTTTGACAGACTGCAATACTGTAAGCTAGACAATATATATTTTTCCCTTATTTGACTGCGCTAAGTTAGCTAACGCTTGAGCCTTTCGATGAGCCACAAACCTGTACTCTCATGAGATTTTATTGATTTATTGGAGCGGAGGCTGAATGACTGATTTAAATGCAACACAAAAGTGATCGACCAGCATGAGTGTAAATTGTTAATTTAAAAATCAATACAGTGCTTTTGAATAATGATACAGTATTGTGAAACGAATTGTGATATTATGTATCAATATATTCTTACTGTACACTGTATCATCTTTACAGGGCCCCTTTCTCTGTCCAGTAACTTTAAGAGTTAGAATTTGAATTCAATAAAGTAAACTTAATAGCTACCAAACTGTCCATCCCTCTGTGAAGTCACATTTTAAATTTCATCCCTCTTCACGGATGCAGCAAAACCCAGTTAAAGTACCTTCATTACATTAATGGTCAATATTCTTTAAGTTGAAATGTGCATCTCACTACCCAAAAACATGGTCTGTCCAATATGAGATGTAATTGCTGCGGTGGCTTTTTAAAATGAGGAAATCTGGAAATCTTTCAACTGAATCGTCATAGACATGATGTGAAAACTCACTTTGCAAAGCACAGGGAAAAAGATGCAGAGGAACGTGGACATGACAGAGTGAGGGTTCACTTTTAAGCCTCGGCCTTGGCAGAAGAAACACGCTTCCTGTCTGAGCTCCTCTGTACATGTCCAAGTGTTATCAGTCAAGTCGCGATTGGAGACTCATAAACAAACAGCTCGCTGGGTGCTGACTGGCCAGATAAAAGTACAATTACTGATGAAAGGAGATGGACAGTCAACACAGATTTATGAGTCACCAGAGACCGTTGTGAATCATTTTGATTCATCTTATCAAGGATACCACCTGGCCTTCTGGCAACAAGGACAGAGGAGCTGCAGGCAGTACAGCAAAGAGGAGAGACAAATGGATTCGACCAACCCTCACTGCCCCGAAACTGTTTCACTTGGATGTTGCTGTAAAGACACAGTGTGGTTTATGGGTGCTCAACTGCATGGCAAATGAACTATGCTTATATAATGCCGTTATACCGAGAGTGATGCAAATCCACCTGAGCTATTGTCTCATCCACTGTCACATCACAAGCCAGTTCACATACACACACACACACACAGCTTTCCTGTCAAACACAAACCAGCCAATGAACAGAAACGCTTCACATCACGATGCTCCTAAGCATGCCTGGCAGATGTTACTGTACAACCTCAGACTGAACACAAAGATATACGTAGCTTCTGCGACGTCACCCAGAGGTTTCTAACTCGCAGCTAATCTGAAAATGGGTGAAGAGGAGGGGCATGTGTCATGCAAGCTTGTGGAATACGCTCACCCACCTGTCACTCAAAGTGGACACACCCTTCATTACACACATAACACATGACTTTAAACCTTGCAGTATCAAAATTTGGTAGTTTATCTTTTTAAACATATTTTGCACTTTAATGTTCGACTAGTTGTACTACTACTGTAAATGGTGAATCTTGAATACTATCAAAATTGCATTATGGCAATTATGGCAATATTCAGATTATAAGAGCTAATAAAAATGTGTCACTGCTAACCAAAAATCGCATAATCCATTTTTTCAGTGAAAACAAAATGCTAAATCAACAATTCCAACTGATATTGCAGATCTTTTTTAGGATTCAGTATTCAGGAGCTACCAATATCCCTGATGAAAGCCGCTGAGATGTAGCCTGGCACTAAAATGGGTTCAAGCAAACAGATCGTCTGATGAAGTGTCACAGAGAAGCTGCCGTGAAGCTGCTTCTTTCCTCCACTATAGGTACATCAGCACTTTATTGCAATTTGACCTTTGTGTGCGTTGCTCCAAATGTCAGCAAACATAATGGGACATCAAAAATCATCACTGGCTCATGGACAAGCTCAGTGACAACAAAAAAGGAAGCGAAAGAAAGACAGAGTTGGCTAACTCTGAAGAGAGGGGATGAGACAAAGAGGGAGACGATGTTAAACACACACAGCCACGCAGTGACAAAGAAAAGCTTTAGATAAATCCAAAGTAAAGACTGGGAGTGAAGCTGCTATAATTATGTCTCTGACATTACACATTGAAATGTAGTGTTTTTCTACTCGACTAAGTTCTTGACAGTTTCTAAATTTCAATCTAAAAAGTCATTTATTTGCAAGACCAACTTACACTGGAGCACGGCCAAAAAGAATAAATAAATGGTCGTATTAATTATTGAATAAACAGAGGCAGAAATCATAAAGCGGTGTGAACATTTGTGCCTCATTTAAATTGCAGTATGTTTTCAAAGCTAATACACCATTTGTTTTTATTATAACACCAGTAAAAAGAAATAATGGCAGGTTTTCTTATTCATTTTATCTGTTCTATCAACAGAAAAATTATTATATATCATCAATATCAGTTACACAGGTTTAGATCGAGACACAGCATATAGTCTGACTGACAACTCAAGATGTCTGCACGTACTTCAGTCAGCGAGTGCCGACTTCCTTAAGAGAGACAAATCATCAGCCTGATTTGGATGCCGGAGAACCACAGAGACTTATTGACTCCACAAAGTGCTGCTTCATCAGTATCGTCAAAGACTGACTCAAAATCCTGAACTTACCAGAGCGTCTATGAGCACCTCAGCACCCTCCTCGCTCTCGTGGAGTGTGTCGATATCCGTCAGTTCCTGCAGCAGGTCCACCACTGCTATGGCCACATGTGGTTCAGGCTAAGGAAGATAAGTTGAGTTGATGCAAAAACATCAAGTTGGTCTCAGTGTTGTCACATTTCCAACCTTTATATGTCATTATTTTTGAGGGAGGGGGTGGGTAATGTATCAAATGCATGACTCTTGAACAGAGAAAACTCTGGCACTGCACTTGCATGGGATTCGTTGGGGATGCAGGTGCAGACAGTGTGTGGGAGTTCACTTTAGACAGCCATTAGATCCTCTTCAGTTGCACCTGTCTATCGTTTGAGTTGTGCATGAGTTTTTCGAGTTCAATAATAAACAGTTAAAAGACAGGGATCCCATGAAAAATAAAACTCAGCTGTTTTTTTTTTGTCCATCTCTCAATACTTTCTGACCGCCCACGGCTCCCAGTCTCCAGAACAGTCGTTTCAACTAACAACATTTCCAAATAGGGCAAAAGTACAGTTTCATTTGAAGGCTCAGTGACTTCCAAAAAATAAGTGGAGACTATTTTCAGGTGCACTTCGGGTGTACCTCTACAGGAGATTGACCAAAAATAATAAACTGCTTTGTGCGAGTTCAGGTAAGGTAATAAAGGAACATGTGCCCCTTGTGCAACGGTGTGGCTCCCTGATGTGTTTCTAATGGAGCTCTATAGCACAGAGAAATAAGCAATAAAAAGCTACAGACACAATACCAGTGCTTGTTGCAAGGCTCAACTCTTTGCTAGTTTTCTGCTTTTCATGAGATTTGCTGCTGACAAAAAACAAACATGCATGCATATGTTTATGTTTATGCATATAATGATGTATCTGGTTGAGACAGCATTAGATTCCACTGACAGGATGATTGCATGAAAATTGATTAACAGTCTGAGTCAAAAGGATATCAGTGTTTTCATGACTCAGGAGGCCGAGCAGTGAGTGGACAGCATTGAGCTCCACCAGCAGGTGGTAGAGGTCTGGCATTGTAGCAATTACATGCATTTCCTGGATGATGTCGTTCAGATCCAGTTCTGACTCCATGAACCTGTTTTGTTTTGTTTTTTTAAAGGAAAAAGAAAAAGAAATCAATGGTTGGTTGGCACTTGAATATTTTGTACTGCCATTGCAAGTGCAGGATATTGAGATATTGTATCAAGAGCAGAGGTGCAACACAACTGATGATGTTTCCATCTATTTAATTTTGCTTAAATTGTTACAGTCTTAGTTTAACAAATGAAAAAAAACAGACTTACTTCTCTGGATTGTCTGGAAACTTAATCCTCAATTCCTGATTTTTGTATGATCTTTTCTCAAAGGTCAGGATCATTTTCTTGACTGAACTCTCATCCACTGGCTCTGCCTGTTTGATTAGCAAGAGAGAGAAAGGGGAGGAACGGGGAGAAAAAAAGAAAATATTATAAAATGTATTTTGGATTGTGGGTTCAAATCAGGATTAAAGCTTGTAAAGTGATGTTCACAAATTATTACAAGATCTATAGTTGTTAATCAACTTTTGTCAGATTTATATTTCAGGATTCTTCAAAATTTAGCCACTTAAACAATTTTATCTCATGTTAAAAAACAAAATCGACCTATTTTTTTGTGAACATCACATCACTTCAGGTTAAAATCTTTTTGAGCCCACTGTGAATAGGTCAAACTCATCGAGTGAGCTGAGCAGCGCAGCAAGGAGCTTTTTCCACAACCAAAGGGAATCAGAGAGCTTTTCACAGGAAAAGGAATGTGTTTGACCTTCTGATGGCTTAAAAGCCCAATAAGTGTTGGAAAGATAATGACAGGTTAGGAAATTACTATTGTCTGACATTATGGAACAGAGCTGCACTTTCTTCTGAGTAGCTCTTGACACGGCAAATATTTCAAAAGGCTGCTGTGTGGGATAATAGGAGCTGGATTATAGATGTGAAGTTTTCTAATGCACTACATAATATGGCATTGCTGGTACTGACAATCAGGAACAATCACACAGAAATGTCTGGAACAATGGGCATGCGCACACAGGCAAAAGTGCTCAAGAAAGACTACTTGTCTAAAAGCCCACACTGTGAAGAAATGTCAGACGCTATGAGATGTGTGTAAAGGTTTCTCTGTGTAAAAGTGAGTAAGCTTTTGATTTCAACCACACTAGCAGAGGCTTAAGCTGGATTTCTGCTGAACATAAGGGGTTTACATGAGTCTGAGGTCCTGATTTACACTTCTGTTGATATCACCGCCGCAAAGCAGGTACATTATAGAGCCATGTTGTGCTTTATATTCATCTCCCACTAATTTCATTAGACTTTCGGTCACTTTTTGACTAAAGCAATAGAATTAAATGGTTTGTCCCGTTTGATTACTGGACATGAAACTGTCTAGTCCCGTCTGAGCCGTCTCTTCTGTGATAGAGCTAGGGGGTTAGTGAGCATAAAGTTTATCATCTTCATTAGATGTGTGCATTAGTGAAAAGGGAAGCTCAGTTTTATGCTGTCTCTCTAAACTTTGAGAACTTTGTTGAAGAAAACACAGTCCAAGTTGACCAGTCACAGTTTCTGTTTATAAATGTCTATAAATGATATCTCCACCACACCTCTACAAGTGAAGCTCACAACAGAAACATCAAAGAAATGGAAGTGCAATGTTGCAACACATCAAGTCGCTTTCTTTGACGTATAGTCGCTGCTCGACTTTTGATAAACCTAAACCTTTTCTCACTATCACGAGTATTACTAGAGGGTGTATGGAAGTCAAGTTTATGCTTGCAAACATAAAAAATATCTAGAGACTTCTGAAATTGTGACATTTGCTCATGAATGACATGTACATTTCTTGTTCTTTGGGTGAGCAAAGTGAACAAAAATCAGCTATGAAACAACAGCGATAACATTTGCACCGACATAACAAAACTATGCAAATACCACAACACTTTGTTACCTATTGTTGGATGATTGTTATCTATGAATGACAACTTTCAGTTCAAAGTGGAAACCAAATACTGTACAAACTGTACAAATGCACAGCTCCTCACTTTTCAGACTCATTGAATTAATATTACACTTTACAGAAATGATGTCATGATCCTATTATAGCTCTTAAATAATTTCCCTCACCTCAGGTTCCTCTTCATCCTGGTCCATCAGTTTGTCCAGGATCTTCTTCTTATCTCCAGTTAGCTCCTCAGCCTCCCTCATCTCAGCCCCACCTTCGTTTCCTCCTGCTATTGCAACTTCCCGGTATCTGGCCATCTCCCTGGCACCCAGACCTTTCTGCTGTTTCCCCCCTCGGGAGTCCTCCTCTCCTCCTGCTGCTCCTCCATCATCCTGCCTGGGACGCTTTGCTCCCCTATCAGGCTGTAAGAGGAAAGGGGGTGATGAAATGTAACTTTTTACACAGGTATATGGTATGTTCAGAAATTTCATGGGTGGAGCTGGTGTAACACAGTGTGGAAAGGTAAAAACATACGCTTTCAGTTTTATAGGCTACATGAGAAATGACTGATAGAGAGGTAAACAAGGATGAAATGCATATTGGAAATGGCATAGTATCTTCGGAAGACATGGAAAGCACTGCACCTCTCATGAATTATTTCCCTCATAGCACCAGTTGAACCAATACAAACAGCTCCTCTGAGAAAATGACAACTTTTAGCAAGTTGCCACAAGCGGTTAGAAATAAACGAAGAAAATGTTGGATTGTTATTTTGAGGAGTGTGTCCATGTGCCGAATTTGCAAATGAATACAAACGAGTAGATAGATAGATAGATAGATAGATAGATAGATAGATAGATAGATAGATAGATAGATAGATAGATAGATAGATAGATAGATAGACTTTATTAAAACGAGTGATAAAATGTATTTTGTTACGATACAAAGTATCTTGAAAACGGAACCAAACTGGATCGATTCGGATGATTTGAAGTGGACGCTTGACATGATACGTAATCGGACTGTCCTGAATGAAGTCAGTGTACACATGCAATGCGCACACGTGTTTGTAGTTGAAGTACGTTTCTGAACCTAGTTTAGACAGTAACAGTTATGGTAGCATTATGTGTAGTTGATGTCGCATCCTGCCTCCCAATTCACTGCACGTTCAGCTAGCATGCTACATGCTAACGATACTGTAAACAAGGGTCAGAGTTAAGTTACTGTCCCCCCGTGCAGGTGTTACATTATACACTCGGGGCAAATCAGTGAATGCATATGGACACGACAAAATAAATAACAGGACTAAGCTAAAGCCTCCCTGATAACGCTCAGAAGTAGCCGCTAGCAATGCTAGTGCATTCAATACAATGAATAAGACGAGTTGAGGTTAGCTGAACTAAGTTTTCCAAACACTGACGAACAGAATCAAACATCTACCTGATAGTTCAGGAGCTCTCCAACATCCATTTGTCCGGTTTAGAGGCTTCAACGGTGTCGCCGTTTTGTCCGGGTTTAGGTTTACAGGAGGATATGAAACACGAGCTACCCGGGTTAGCTAGTCGGCTAACAACAAGCTTCTGGCTTCTCATGCCTGCCGTAAAACGTGTCGATGGTGGGAGAAACATACTGTCGTAAACTTTGTTACCCTGGTTATCATGGATGTATTATCTGGTTATTCATAGACTTATGAATGTGGTTATCCATGACCACGATGAGCAACAACCATGGATGTATATGCATGAATACATTTGATTAATCATACAATAATAATTTATAGCAAAGAGGCAATCACAGAAAGCTCTGCACACATTTATAATTATTCCCAGTCTTTATGACACATACTATAGGCTACTGACTTGTGACAGACTGGTCTGGGTTTGATCAAGGAGAATAGGCTATAGGCCTATGAAAAATTCCATGTTAATTAGATTTAAATGGAATTGATTTGGTTATGTTATTATGTCTGTTGACAGAATAAACAGCCTCTATTGAAACTCAGCAGTGGGTGTTATTCGTAATCATCATCAGATTGATATTTTAGGCTACACATAGCCTAGGCCTACAGTGTGATCATGTGTAAAATATGTGACAATTACCTGACAGTATAATAGTTAAAATGAGCTAAACCACAACCAGCAACAACCTAAACATTGCCTACATGTGAATAGAAAAATAGTGATAGCACAAAATGTATGCCAGCATGCTGAAGTTTAATAATCTGCAAAATGAGAACTTTAGTAGTCTACCCTAAATTAGGTAAATTTTGGTGACTGTATTTATTACTGTATTTGGGGTATTTTATTCATACTGTATTACTAATGGCCAACTTTACTGGCAATACCTCTTGACAAAACATGTGAATGAATCTGAATGAATGAAATGTGTTTATTTCGGCCAGATCATTCAGAATTAAAAGACCAACAGAAAACGTTATTTCACATAGAAAAAAACTGAACCGAAAAGGCATTGGCTGAAGCTATTGCTTATTTACGCCTACCCTTCTTACATGATCAACTTATTCAGATCACAACATCCAAAACATCATACAAAAAATCATATCGTTTACAAAATCCCAAATATAATTCCATAATAGTATCAGCTACTGGATCCCTCATATTTTTCAAATACATTAAACTTAAACAAATGTTTGAATTCATGAATAGACTGGCACATCTTCACTTTGTCATCGAGTGCATTCCATATATTTAGCTACACCCCTTACAGTAATACATTGATCTTTAATTTTAGTCCTAGACTTTGTTTTTTCAATCATATGCTTCCCTCAAAGCTCATAAACATGTTTGCAATTTTACTAGGTAACAATCTGTTGTATACTTTGTACATTATCAATGCTATTTTGTATTCCACTAAGTCCATACATTTAAATGCTCTTAATTTAATAAATAATTCATGTGTTCCTCCTTAAATAAAATCCTCATGCTCACTAACACCCACCAATCCTGTAATAAACCGCCTCAGTGATACAAGCAAAATTAGACATGACTGTTTCCTCATCAGACCTTGCATATGAAATCCTTCTGGTCTTAGGGGCTCAATTTTTTATTTTTTTTCTTTAGTATTCATAGCAGCAGAGCTCGATATGCCAAGCAGGCTTATTGTACCAGACAGGCAGAAAATCACCTTTTCAATGAGCGTCATGGGAAAATGTATGACTGGTGCATGGTGTACAAGCCTGCATTGCCACTCCAGTTTCTGTCCAGTGATCTGTGACAGTAGAGCAATAGAAAAAACATTTAAAAGGAAGGCCACTGCCAAGCAGCCAAGCTTGACATCCCAGAAAACATTTGACAGAGCACACTTGATCAAAGGAAAGAGAGAGAAACAGGGTGACAGCGAATAAAAGGGAGAAAGATGGGTGAAAAGAGAAATTTATATGGAAATCCCAAGGTATGGAGACAGCATGACAGTTGTAGATGAATACAAAGCCTTGATTGGGCAAATTGGACAAACACTTTTTTATGAGACAACAACTGAATTCGAGTTGAGAAGACCCTCAACTCAAATTTTACAAATTTCACTAAAGAGCACAACTCTGTAATACTGAAAATATTAGAAAACAATATTTTGATAAGTCAAACCCACAGAGACACAATGACATAGCCTAATACTCAAATGGAGCCAATTAAAAACTCAACCAGATCCACAAGATACTATGTGACAAACAGCTGGGCAGTTAAAATGTGTGGTATATTTTATATAAACATGTCAAATACAGTTAATTAGCATCTTCAAACAGCCCTGAATCTCCTCCTCCGCTGCAGCTGCTGTGAAGCCTTCATTATTATTACAAATCCTTTTGGTTCTACACAATGATTAAGGCATTCCACAATCCCTGAAGGAGCGAAAAGCTTTTCATACACAACTGTCTGCTTAATGACATCCCCTCATCATTTCCCTGCAGAATTATTCTGGGGCGACGCTGTCGGATCATTTCCACAGAATCATACCCCATTTCCTTTGAAACAGAACAATACAATTTCACACAAGCTGTGAGGGCTGATTGCATTAAATCACACGAGGTCAGTGTGATTGTATCATGCTGCGGAGGCTCACATAAGTGTGCTCAAAATTCAGAATGGCAATGCTGTTGTAAGAGAGAGAGAGGGAGAGATGATGAGGACTGATTGTCCTTGTCATTTCCCCCTTCCCTAAGTCAAGTGGTGTAATCAAATGGTTTTCTCTGCTCTTAAATAAGATTTGAATTTTGCATGACATCAGCCTTCAATCCTTCAAAGCACCCACCTACACACTAATCAATAAAGTTTCTGCATTTCTTAAGAGTCAGTAAAAAATTATCCTGATGTAAAATGGTAGGCTACACTTTATGGACTAGTCCAAGGTGGATATGAGTCGCACTGAAAAGTTTTTATAATATGGTTACTGTACAATACTGCCTATATGTTTTTCATTCTGTTGTTTTAGTCTTAATACCTAAGCAGGGCCATGGGAAATTATTGTTGTCTTTAACCTTTACACACTTATATTCAACTATTCATCAGTGAGTTTACATTCATCACAGTTTTGTTTCTCATGACAGAAGTTAATTTATATGTCAGGGAGCAAGAAGCCAGGAGAGACAGTTCAAGGCCCTGATGGGGATTTGTCAAGGTTTAAAGAATATTTCAAAACAAGCAAGACAATTACTGGTGGTGCAGTGGTATAGCTAAAACAAAACTGAGCTTAAATTAAAACATTTTGCTTGTTTAGTGATTGTGTGACTGCTATAGTGTCCAGTCTGTTTAAGGCCACTCCAACCAATCAGATATAAAACACAAATGTGGCATATTCGAGTGGTAAAGGCAGTAGCTTCATACTTACGCAGCATCATGTTTTCAACATGATCATTGCTGCAGCTTAGACAGGTCTTAGTTTTTCACTGACCCTCCAAAGCAGAAAAGGGAGGTTTTACAAAGGCTTACTGAAGGACTCGAGGAATTATTTGGCAATCCATCTGCTGGGGCAAAACTCATACACATAATGCAATTTTTCCCCCCACATTCATTCCTGCTTTTCCTGCAATTTAAATGGTAACAACCACTTATTAGCATGCACATTTGCATACTATACACTGTATCAAAAATTTAATTTTTGCATTGTGTTAGAAAATGCAGCTGTAAAAAGCTTAAGCCCATTTCATATAAAAATGTTTTCAAGAAAGCCAGCACATGTGTAATAGCTTTCTTACCGCCTGGTACACAAACATGACACAGCTGGAGGCTGCTGCACCATGGTAGAGAGACAATGAACAACAAAAGAAAGAGAGAGAGAGGGGAGATGGCAAGTGACAGGACACACACCAGACCTTAGAGATAAATGTATGTAGGAACTGTTTGGGAGGAGAGAGAGGAGGGGGGGGTGGGAGATAGAGGAGGTAGAGAGTGGCATTCAGAGATAGAGGAGGGGAGAGAAAATTAATTTTATCTCCATTATGAATATGATGGCTGTGGTGGTGGTCTAGTGGACCAGGGGTGTAGCTAATCGCAGCAGCCTGTGCGCACAAGCCCACACACACATACACACACACACCGTTCTGGGATGAAAAAGCCCCCGCAACAGAGTTCAGAACAAGATGTGATACAAAAGTTCTCCAAAGAAACTGATACTGATGCAAGTGTTTTAGGTGGATTAGCAGCTCCTTGAAGGCATGGAAATTAATTGAATTAATTAATCTGCTCACCCCCTGTGAATAGCAAGTGGAAACTCAATTTAAAGTCACAGAGACACCAAATACAAGGAGCCACTGTTTCAAAACAATCTCTACAATTTCAATGTACTTGAAGACTTCAGAAATGGATAAAGTAGAAATAAATTGCTGAATATTTTAGTGCCATTATGTTTTAAGATGTAAACAGTCATCATACTACACATTCATTGGAATTTTATAATCTTAATTATGTGTTATTGAGCCCAATCCACAGTGTCATTTTCAATAAAAACACATTGACTTACAGTAACACACTTACTTAAACAGAAATATGTTATGAGAATAACACAGAAATCCAGTTGTGTTGTTGTAGTGGTTGGCATGGTACTCTATTTCTATCTCTCTCTCTATCTCTGTGTGACATTGGTAGTTGTGAGATCAATATGTACTCTGCATGAATACACTAGAGTTGTAGCTCAGTGAAATGTTGCAGGGGAACACGGTGGAGAGGTTGTAATGCACTTTACAATGCTGAATTTGACATGATTTGAAATATGGCACCATAAAAACAACTTGTTGAGCTTTTATAATGTGCTGGGTCTGATGTGACTGTTCAACTGTAGTCTGCTCCCAATCAGACGAATACGCTTGCAGCCAGGTTCTGTGTGTGAGCTCAGTTGCATAAAAAGAGACACATAAACATCTTCCAGATCCATGCATTTACGCATACTCTCAAGCAGTGAATTCAAGAAGAAATTTAAATGATGCTTTAAAATCAAAATGTGTCATTATTGCACATTTTAATGAATTATTCACAACACTGATGAAATCCCTTTGGATTAATCCCTCCATTTCGCCATCTTAGTGCTCACAAGCAGGATCAAGTCCCTATAAAGCTTTGCTCGTCTTGAATGACATTTGTGCACACAGTGAACTATTTCAAGTCATGGAAAAAATGTCAAAATGTCTTAAGATTGTGTTGACCAGCATTTTAAACAAAGACCCTTTCAACATCCCATAGACTCCAGGATGAGGGGACTCGAGCAATTAAAACAAAAATCTTCAGATTCATTCTTTAAGACCTAAAATAAAATATTAGGAAACTAAAGCCCTTGGTTGAAATTGCCCCTTCAAAACAAGTTTCTGGGTTTGATGCCTGGACCGTGGGTCTTTCTAAACAAATAAATCCTAACCCTGGCCTAAGTAAACACTACATATCCTGACCCTAACAAAGGGCTATCCCATTTTAATTGTGAACTCTGTAGAAAATGAGAATTTAGACCTAATCTCTGGAGCAGATGTGAGAGGTCAGCATGTGCATTGCATGAAACAGTTGGGAGGTTGATGGTAAGAAATGAGCTGAAGCCACCCAGAGGAAAAACAGAATGTTTGAGTTTTTTCTAATCCACCTAGTAGACGGTATAAGCACAACAGGTATAAGAACTTGGACCAGACAGACTGAAGTTTGTGGCCCCAGGACACTCCAGCAGTAGATGTGGAGGAAGCACAGCACACTCCTATATCAGTCCACCTCTGCCTCTACTGGAACTTAAAACTATCAGTCAGTATGCAGCATCAGCATTTGGTCACATGCTCTACAACTTATCAGCTTTACTATTAAATGTATTTCCCCGAGCAGCATGAGCAGGATGTCACCTTCCTCCACAGAAACACTCAAGCGGCCTAAATACAGTGGGTAATGTACTCTACATCCTCACAAAGCAACGACAGACAAATAAAACAAATCAAACTGCCAACAGGCAACCTTGTGTTGTGAAACACATGTCAAAAATAGATACCTGTGGGTGAACAACAAGCAAGGAAAAGATGTTTACTGTAAGGTTTGAAGGACGTTAAGGACACAATCTGCATGTAGGCGAGGGGAAGAGAAATCCAATTTCACTGTGTATACTGCAGTCGCATTTTAATGTCAGGCGTAAATGTACTCCAGCTGAATCATATCCAGAAGCAAAGTGGATGTGAGATGAATGTTAAAGGGGCTATAAGTAAAACTATTACTGCACCCAGCACAGCCGCTGTACTGTATCTGCAGGGCTTTGATAAAGGCCTCAGCTGTAATTAACAAGCTTATTTGTGGCTTTTGTGGAAATCTGACAATTTGACCTTATTGTTTTTCTCTTTTCTTTACAGACCATTGTTGCTCAAGGCAATGGGAGAAACTGCTGAAACTGTGTCCGAGTGATGATAGACATAATTTAAGGTCAAATGTTATAATGTCATAATGCCCTTTAACTCCAGGTGTAAGGAGATTGGATGTCTGTCTGTGTGGCAGCCTGACAGTCTGTCTGTCTGTGTGTCTGTCTGTGTAATCCCTACCTACGCCTCTGCAGCGGTGAGCCACAGGCAGTTGGCCTCTCTCTGTATGAGTCTGATCCCCACCGCCTGTGAAGTCAAATGTTGACAGAGAATCACAAACCACATCAGAATACTAAAGAGGCCAGAGAGTGGCTTTATGAGAAGGAGAGAGGGCTAAAGAGAGAACAGAATGTGTGTGTGTGTGTGCGTGTGTGTTTCTGTCCTCATATTCCCACACTGTAAAAAATTTACAAGCTTGGCAGCCGCCTGTGTTTTGTAGCAAGAATGATCACCTTCACTTGAGGGTATTTCTATGGAACTACATCACTGCTTATTTTCTTGAAATCCACACAAAATACCTTGTATTAGAATTCATATCACACACCAGGAAGTTTAGCTCCAAGCCTGCTACACACTAGATGATTTTTTTTTAAATCATACAGTAACCAATTTTAATCAGATCTCACAGCAACACATGATCAAACATGACTCTAGAGGCAAAACATATGGAAGACAATCAATGATATAATCTGACTGTTTTGGTGTGTGTTCTTATGCTGTAAAAAAAAGAAAAGAAAAAAAGAACTATGTTGAAATCTTGGCTGAGAAGACAAGGTAGGCACATCTACCACGTTTGTGAGCTGCAAAAGCACACGATTTCTACCACTACTTCAATCTGAATACTACTTCAGCCCAAATAAAACTTAAGTTATTTAAGTTTTATTTGGGCGAAAACATCAGTGTGTGTAAAATACACATACAACCCAACAAGCCAACAACAAAAATTTGCACACACATTTCACATACAACTCTAGAGTGCTCAACCATCCCAAAATAGTCATCAGGAAGGAAATGAAAGAGGGACATATGTTACAATTTGAGATAGGGGAAGGAGTAAAATAATCATATTGACACGACACACTTGAGGATCATTTGAATGAATCATCAAGCATTGAATGAGGCTATGGTCCCCGATCACTCGGGGCCTAGAATGATTATAGTGTACAGTATACCAGCCTGAGCTGACTGCAGCTACCTGAAAATGTGGTTGAAAAACTGTGATATCGAACAAAATATCTGGACAACCTTGTCATTTTTTGCAGCGTGTGCCTATTATTCTTCTGTGCCCGGTGCGTGTGTGCTTGAGTGAAGAAAGAGAATAGGAGAGTAAAGAAGATGGAGATGAAAGGCCAGTGTTGACTAAAGCGGCTGGCCTGCAATGGCTCTGTGCTTTCTGAAGGGTGTCTTGGCCTCTCATGCAAATGAGTTCATATCTTATCAGCTCTTCAAGACACCCAAGTCCAAATAATGAATACTTGGCCGTGGTGCGCTTGATTTGGTCTGTCAAGCGCCTTGAAATCTGTGGAAATATAAAAGCGCTAAGCCTTAGACGCCATGACAGTGAGGCTTAATGAAGTGTGTGCAACCTCAACTGAGCAGATGAGCAGCAGAGCTGCAGATCATGTGAATGACAAACATCACAGCATTGGATCCACTGTATAAACTGTACGCCTGTGCTGATCCATCTGTAAATCCGATAGTGACACAATGCACACATGCACATCTGCTCTGCTGTAATTGCTATACATTCATATGTATGGCTCTAAAATAAAGGAGAACTCTGAACAAGATAGGTTTTAAAAATACTGTTGTCAGCACAACACTTTAATTTATGTTTCTTTTTTTTCGTTACTTACGCTGGTGCACTGAATAATCAACAGCTCATTTACATTAACTTTTTTTATTTGCATTCCATTACAGGAAGTTGAGCTGTGGTTGTCACAAGGGGATCTAGTCTACTGTAAACAGACAGCGTGTTTCTGCTGTTGTGTCTGGAGACGTTAAATCTCAGGGAATCGGATTTGCAAACCTTTGTTGTTATTTCTGGGGCAAACGTTGTTTAAAAAAAATCAAGAACTTAAAGTGATGAAGCCTATGAATCATAGTTCATTTAACAGTGGTGGCCACAAAAGGATTAAGATTCATTCCAGCCCCAAAATCACACCACTTTAGAAACAAATGAATTGAAAGTGAACCATAAGCATAAAAAGAAAAAGAAACATAAGTTGCATCATAGCTGAAAGTTTTATTTGATACTTGAGTCTGTCAACTTTGGTCGCTCGTGACGTCAAAGTTCGATCACGCTGGTCATTGCGGAGCCGAAGGACAAAAAAAAGGGAGCTGAAGGACGCCTCTAATTCTGACAAGTTGTCGCTGAACCACGTCATCGCTAATTACCCAAAAGTTAACCAAGGCTCAACTTCTCATCTGGTGACGCTTTGGAAGTGCAGTGATTGCAGTTGACACTTTGGTCGCTCAGGTCGCCAGGCTTTCATTGAAAATGAATTGACTTCCGTTTTGACGCTTTGGAAGCTTTTGGTGTGAACACACAGAAAGAGCACAGAGGTTTGGGTCAACCATGCAGGACTCTTCCTAGAGCTGGCCATCCAGCCAAACTGGACAGTTGGGGGAGAAGAGCTTTGGTCAGAGAGGTAACCATGAACCCAAAAATCACTCTGGCTGAGCTTCAGAGATCTTGTGTGGAGATGGGAGAAAGTTTCAGAAGGTCAACCATCACTGCAGCCCGCCACCAATCTGCGAAGTATGGCAGAGTGGTCCTATGAAAGCCTTTCCTCAGAGAAAGACACATGAAAGGCTGCATAGTGTTGAAGTTGTTAACTACTACAGTTATGTCTTGTCCCGGCGCCATCTTTTGCATTACTGTATCTTACGCTGCATGTAGGCTAGTCTTTGTTGTGCTTCTTAGTGTGTCTTTCTGTTGCAGTCATCCCTTATCCTTATGGCAATCATTTAACCTTAACCTTATCTTGAGATCACATTGATTTTCCTGCTGGGTTATTGCTATTAAACCACCTACCTGAGGACACTAAATCATTGTCAGTGTCATTTTCTGTGTAAGAGGATGTTGTGCGTTTCTTCTCCTGGGCGCCTATTCCTGTGACATTATCCAAAAACTCAGGAGTTTGTTTACCAACAGAAAAAGCATGGGTTTTTAAAATGACTGAGTCATTGCTCTGCCCCACTGATGAAGTGAGCAGATTGGAAATGGGAAGGTTAATGAGATTTTCACAAAGTGTCCGTCTAGCGGTTTGAACTGAGATTAAATTGACACACTCTGATTAAAATTAATTGACCCGTGAAATGAGTGTGTCTCTGAACAGTTAAGGATTGATGGATATCGCGGAGAGGTCGAGAGGGAAGAAGACGGGAGGAAAAAATGAAAATTAACTTGGTTTGGGTGGATGTAAAGGACAGATATGGTGAGAGACAGCTCACACTCCTTATTAATGATAAGACTGGAGAGCACGCTGGGATCCAGTACTGTGCATGATGTACTATTATTCTTGTCATTTGACTTTATCTTTGAATTTTTTTCATATATAACTTTTATCTTAGAGCGTCTGTAATTAGCCACAGAAGTGCTACAAGCTAAATGTTAACACCAGCATGCTAACATGATCACAGCGATAATGCTAGAATGCTGATCTTGAAGTTACACATATACTAGGGCTGTCAAACGATTACAGAAATTAACTAATTAATGGCACAATTTTCTGAAATTAATCGCGATTGAACAAAACTTTTTATTGAGCTGTGTCAATTAAACTGAATGTAGACCAATCGGTTCATGGTAAAAACATTTATGTATTGATCTAAATGTGGCGATTTCTGTAGCCTACATAGAGATCCCAAAGGCAGCGCTGCTCTTCTGTCCAGGTCACACAAAAAGCTTCACTTTTCATTCAAACAAACTAATCAACAACTAAACAAACATTAAACAACCAATCAATGAGACCAACATTTATCTCCTTAAAAAGAATTAAACCAGCCGGCGGTGGGAAAATTAATTGGCTCGCTTTCTCCCCCGGCTGCCTATTCTGTCATAGTTTATTTGTGCCAAAGTTTTTTCGTCAGCCTTCATTAGGATAATGTTTAGTTTATTTGGTGGTGGGTGGGGACAAAATTGTTCTTGAAAAAAAGTGGTGGGGACTTGTGCCCAGTGTATATTGCATGACCTAACAGAACTACAAAAGACCTTAAGAATACATCGCATTTTGATTGAATTACGTTCAAGCACCTGTTTTCAGAAAAGGAAAAACAAAATATGTTGGTGCATGCGCATTGCGCCTAAGTGGTCTGGGGTTGTCTTGATGGTTTTGATATTCAACCTGCGATTAATCGTGATTAATTACAGAAAATTGTGTGATTAAGTATAGTTAATTTTTTTTAATCGATTGACAGCCCTAATGATTATGTCAGTAGGCTATGATGTAATACAGAACAAATTAAATATACAACCTTATCACATGTTTTCCATCACATAATTTTATATAGCCTAGAAAACATTCTTTTTATAATAATATATCCTCTTAAATGTACCAGGCTGTAAACATTTAAATTTCTGTTGTGGAGTTGGACTTTTTAACACATGGCGACTCACTGCTGGAGCCACACTCTAGTGTTCAATAGGGGAATTGCAATCAATGATACTTGTATGTTTTTTTGGGGTCCAAGCTTGTAAGCTGATTCTTGATACTTAAACAGGAAAAATGGAAACTCTAAAATAGTGAGGGGACAATGGAAGTGTGTCTTTTATTGCTACTGCTGTCTTCTGTTAGGTAAAAGGCAAAACATATATTTAAAGGAACAAAAAGAAAGAAAAGCAGTGTCGAGGTGCAACAAGGCATGGTGGCAGATCCACAAAGACGAAAATTATGGTTGGCATTGCTTTCAGGCCATTGAAGCCATGGTAAAATTGATGTGTGTGCCTCCTCTATAGTGCACCTCTTGAAAGTCAGAGTAATAATAATAACAATATTACATTTTATTTGAAGGCGCCTTTCTAAACACTCAAGGACACCGTACATTGGTTAAAAACAGTGAAACACAAACAATAATAAAAACTGTGAGGTAAACAAATAATCAGATCAGGTTAAAATACAACAAGTGCAAATGAGGTCAAAGGGAAAAGGCAGTCCTGAACAGATGGGTTTTCAGTTTGGATTTGAAGTGAGGGAGTGAGGTAAAGTTTCTGAGATCAGGTGGTAGGCTGTTCCAGAGACGGGGAGCAGAGTGGCTGGATGCGCTGCTCCCCATGGTGGCAAGACGGGTGGCAAGAGTAGGGTGGAAACTCTAGAAAGAAGCCTTTGCTCTTTGATTTGGCACTTTAAAGCCCATCAAATAGAGTTAACAAATATTCTCCTGCATTCACGGCCCCCTGGAGGTCTTTTCAAATGAAGATGTTTTTTTTTCTCCTTATCTGACAGATATGAGTAAGAACAGAAATACACCAAACAACAGAATTGCTTCAGAAAAATAATCACAATCAAGTGCAGAGATAAAAAGCTGAGGATAGGCGTATGAGCAGAGAACATTGTATTTCTGGCTTCAGACTCCCTGCTGACAACATTTACTATCTCTCTCTATATATAAAATCAAAATCATAATTGCATCATTATATTCATCACATGCAACAACAGTGAGAGTGCAGTGATTTATCGGTCTCATTAAATGTTTGATTGGACCCAGAGTTAGTGCTCAGACACAGAGATGTGGTTAAAGTTCTAACACCTGGTGGTTTACAGTATTGTGAAGCTGTGGAGTTTATCCTTGAGGGTGGAGCAGGGGCCGGGCAGACAAGGGAACAGGTAGCTGGAGTGGAACAGGTTATCTCCTGCAGAGTCAGGGGACAACCGAGGAACCAAGCATAACAGGTTAAAAAAAAAAAAACTCCCAAAAGACCGGAAGTCAGGGAGCTACAGAGCTGAAGGGCAGGTGGCCAGAGGATTAGCCAAGGGTCGAAACACTTGACGCTGTGAGGGAGTTGGCAGAGTGTTAACTAACACCAACACACAGGCCGGGGTTTAAATACAGCAGGCTTCAGGTGGAGCTGATGGGTTGACAAGCAGCAGGTGTGCAGACAAATTGGCAGGAAGAGAAAACTAGATACACACACTCACTCACTCTCTTGCACACACACAGACACACACACGCACACACACACATAGACATTGCACAAGGAAAGGAAGAAAAAGCAGAGACAAGACAAACTCACACTTACTGTGAGGAGCCATTCATACTGTACATGCAAATTATACCACACTAAAACTAAACTGTGGCCTCTATAGTGCTGTAGAACAAACCACCTACCACCCACTGATCCTGTTTAACACCTGCTGTTAAATTTACTATAATTAATATTAATCATCATCAACAGCCTTTAATTATTTCTCAGCAATACACTGAGAGGGTGACCCTCAGGTTTCATACTGCTGTGATCACACAAAGCATGGAAAAAACCAAACAATTAGAAAACAAAATAATGTCCTAATAAAAACAAAGGAAATAGCCTACGTTAGAATAACTAAACAATATAAAGTGTTGGTCAAGAAAAAGTTCAAACTTGCTGTGTGCTACAGTATAAAAAGCAGCTTGGTAAACAAATTTTTCTTCATTTAGGCAGTATGCAGTATGAATATGTAGCAGGCGGTTCATTAGCAGGTGGTGGTTAAAGGATGGTCGCTCATAACTCGACTCCTCTTCTGAGGTCTCCAAGCCTTTTTTTAAGGCCTTTTCTCGAAAAATGCATATCCATAATAAAATGAGTATTTCTCTGCAACCACAAGGTCTATTTGAATAATTTTGGTGTCATTGAATAGACACTTTGAGGATTGTTGAGATGTGTAATTACATGTTTGTTTATTTTTCTCTAACTTATTGTGGTATAGTGGACACTCGGGTTGTAAAGAAAAACGTGTTTCTTTTACCTCTAGCCAAGTATTGTTTTTATATTTATATTTAATAATTTATATTTTTGGAAGTCCATCTCTTGTCTTCTATAAACTGGTGTACCGAATCTGTGTGACCTCATAGTAGTCCCAGTACAGGGTTGAGTGTATTTCCTGGCATGCAATTCCCCAGGTGGCGTTGTTGGACAACTTCGCCCTTCTCACTACATCGCGCCACATTGGCTTCTCTCTCTGCCTGCTGCTGTGTAACTTCTGTGTTAGCCACGGTTGCTGGGTAACGTTCCACTCTTTGTAGCCTGCTTGTTCAGATGAGCGGTAGCTGATGTGTTTTGCATAATGTAGGCTACAGTAGTATACGAGCCAGAAATGTGGAGACTGGTTCCACACCGAGGTGCTTCATGAAGTTTGATGTTTAGTTGTTTGTTTTTAGTAGTGTTTAGTAGCGTAGTGTCATATAAACATGGTATTTACATGTTGTAGCCCAGCTTCTGCTGTTCAATTTGATATATAATATGACTATATTCTTTCATAATTGTGCGGTAGTGGCTCTGTGATTAATCTGCATGTTAAAGTCCCCCAAATGGGGGACCTTGGTTTTTAACAGAAGCTTTGGTGGGAAATGTTGGGTCTCTGTACATATTCACTTGACCGTGTATATACAGTGCAAAAGAGCTGGTTCTGTTCTGTCCATGTATACCTCAATACTCAGTCTATGTGATGATATTGAAATTGTCTCTTGCCTCTCAATATTCTCTATAATCATTAGGAAAACCCATCTGAATCCTAAGAACAGCAGTCCACAGTTCATAAAACCACTGTTGGGATAATTCACTCTCAGTTCAAAGTAATGGAAACTAACTGAACTATACCATTAAAACTGCAGTGAGAAATCCACTTCAGGAATTATACAAAGAGGAGAAATCGCACAATGACTGTATTCACGTAAAAACAATTGTCCCTAAAGACATGAGTTCTGATAGCAGGACTGAAGATGCTACAAACCTTTCTGGCAGCAGGGATATAAAACCCAATGTTCCTTGCATTTGGCAAGGCCATGACTCACAAACATAACAAGGATGCTGATGGTAGTAGCAACAGTCCAATGAGTGAGAATTATATAGCTGCAAGGCCATAACTGGGTTGTGGTGGATGGACGGCTTTTACAGAGTTTGTCATGCTTGGAAAGAGTTTATTGTGTGTTTTACAAAAGGATACACAGCTGGACTGACAACGGGTCCAACAGGTTGATGCAGTAGAGATGAGTGACCCCACACAAAGTGATGTACAAAGTCATGACACCAGTTTAAAGGCAATAAACTGGTTCCATAGACAAACCAGGGCCTCACACACAAGGTTGAAATAAATATCACCATCAACAAGAAGTGGAGACTAAGAAATTTTTTCATCCCTCTATTTTTGCTTTTGATGACTAATTATAAATTGTCTTTTATGGGCTGTAACTGCTGCTGCTGCTTGAAATGAGGCTGATGGCAACACTGGAAGCAGATACCCAATGGCAATTATGGACCCTGATGCCAAGATTCTCTATTTTTTTATTATATTAAAGCTGTTCAACACATTTACACCAACATTTTTTATCTTCTTTCCAGACGCCCTTCTCATTTCCACTGCACCTGCAAAGGTCAGTATCAGAACCGACTCTTTACCTGCCGTTCTCTTTAAATAAATCATTGCTAATATGAGACTCTTGACCTGATCAGCTGACTAATCAAATCTACTCCAAGCTTCTGCTGCTTTCCACGGAATAAATCAGGTCCTTAAAATGAGAGTGAGAAGGAGCACTGCAAAGTTCACAGGGTATTATTTCACCTGTATTAACTGTAGGCCAGTACTTAATTAAAATCATGTCCAAGATCGATTCCCTGACACAGGCTGCATCAGCTGCCTGATCACTGTCAGTCTGGTTTTCTTTGTTGCTTGTTAACCTTTGTTCTGCTGCACTATGTTTGACCCACCCACCACTCTTATTTATTTCCTTCTTTTTTCTCTCTCTTTTGTTTTAACTTTTTTAACTTATCCTTATCTGTTCTGTTTCTTTGTTGTCCTTGTTATAACTCTATTCATTAATAGTAGTTTTTTTTTATTTTTTTTTTTTATTATTATTATTTTTTATTTTACATTATTTTTTTTTTACATACAAAAAATAAAAAAAAGAGGAAGTAGAAAAAGACCACAGAAAGGTGCAGGTGTCTGTATTGAGGGGATGTCTGTAATGTAAATAAATGGAGAGAGAGAGAGAGAGAGAGAGAGAAAGAAAGAAAGAAAGAAAGAAAGAAAGAAAGAAAGAAAGAAAGAAAGAAAGAAAGAAAGAAAGAAAGAAAGAAAGAAAGAAAGAAAGAAAGAAAGAAAGAAAGAAAGAAAGAAAGAAAGAAAGAAGGAAAAAGAGAAAGAAAAAAGAGAAAGAGGGAGGATGGACCTCAAGACTGGCTTTCGGGAGGCGTCTTTGGCTGGCCCCCGCGGGTCAAGACCCCTCGGGGTGGGCCTAGGAGAGGACTGGCCGGGGCAGCAGAGGAAGAGTGGGATTTAATATATTCATTTATTTGTATTTGTTGTCTGTGGTTTTCTTGTTATTATTCAATTAAAATGAGTTGTGGTTCAATTCGGTCTGATTCTTCCCTTTTTTTTTTCTTTTTTTTTTTTTCTTTTTTTCCCCTCCCTTTAGTAGTTTATTAATAGTAGTAATGAAGAAGAAGAAGAAAAAAAGCTCTGTTCATAGTATATATATTTTTTTTTTTTTTCTCCAGCTTTTCTGACATAATGAGATGCAGAAGTTTCTACCAGGCAAGTAACGTTTACGTTCACAAAGACTCAAATAACAGAGCTATTGTTTTTTTTATGTGCAGTATCCATGATAAGTAATGTAAAGGCAGAGTCAAATTCCCACTGTGATTTGGAAGTGAACCAACATGATGCAGTTTTAGGCAAGAAAAATAAACACCACTGACTTTGAGTTTTATTGTTAGTTAGCATTTACCCCCTTTCCCACTGGTCAAAAACAACTAAGACTAAATGAAAAGGATTTAAATATAGCCCTAAGTCTATAAAATCATCAGCTTCAATCTTCAATTGTCTATCATTTGCCTGTGTTTAAAAAAAAACTGCATACTGTACACCTGCCAATTTGAGTGGAAAAGCAGTATTACTCATACTGATCCCACAGCCACAGTTTGTGACTTTCACCATTTTCTGAATTTGAGACTTAATGTGTTGGTGATTACATTTCAATAACAGATATAAGGTTTTAATTTGTATTAAATTTACAGAGAAATGCACCAGGCTGTTTAACAGCAGTGCTTTTTAACTTGTTTTTAAGACATGTCCCACATCAGGAAACACTCTCCCAGTCTGCTGGAGGAGGAAAATTCCTTTTGTTTAGGTTAAGTAGGGTTGCATCTAATTTCTCCAGGTGTGTCACTTCTCATCTTGTCATCTTTGCTTGGTTCAAGCAGCAGTGCAGCATAATAAAACAGATAAAAAATTATGCTTCACCATGCACCGCAGGGAATGTGCTCTGGACTTGCTGCTGCTTTGGGAGCTGAACAAGTCTCAGATTACATTATTGTCAGACAGAGAAATAAACTATCAGCACCTGCAAGAGCTGAAATGTTCAAGGTAACATTATCTTGTGTCTTTAACCACATTTCCCTCTCCTGCTCCACTGTAGTCTCTTACTTTCTCCTTCACAGCTACACCACGGGGGGCAATAATCCAGGAGCAGCTAGAATATACATGTGTGCATTTTCTATTAACCACCATTATTAGCCATCGTGTAACATGTTAATGTCTCGCCTTCCCTCTTTTGCTCAGCTGTGACTCTGCATAAAGGGAAATGTAGCATGAAAATACAATTACCATGCAAATAAGTCATGTAAATGACACCACTGCTGAGAACCTGCAGTCTCCATCACTGCTATCCAATCCCTGTTAATGATACATGTAGAACACATTAAAGCAACAGTTTTAAAACTCTCTCTGAGCCTGCACGTACATGTAGTCAAAGCACCAAGATGCCATAACCCGCATGAGTGGTTTCTTCAGGAAGTTGAGGTTTTTTGTTTTTTGTTGTTTTGTTTTTTTGCAACAGTTATTGTTTCTAAAGTATATTTTTGGCTGCTTTTTATTGCCTGTAATTGATAGCACAATCGAGAGAGAGGGACAGGAAATGGGGAGGCAGAGAGGGGGAATGACATGCAGGAAAGAGCTGCCCAATGTGGGATTCAAACCAGGGCCGCCTACTGTGAGGACATCAACATGGGGCGGCAGCTCTACCAAGTGAGCTAAACACCCCAGTTATTGTTTCTAGATGAGATCAAACTTAAGTACATGGCACTCAAAGGTTTTAGAACACGACAGTTTTTCCAGATTTTTTTATTGAAATTCAAGCAGTTCTAGTCCAATGAATGCCCAGGTCATGAAACACTGCCAATAGACTTCTGAAGAAGGTATTATGGACTGATAGATTAAAATTTGTAATCTTTGGTTCATCACACAAGATTTTTGTGCTCTGTCAAGTAGGCGAAAGGATGGCCCCTCGGTGTGATTCATCAACTTTGAAACACGGAGGATGGTCAGGGGCTGTTTTAGCTGGATCCAGAGTTGGTGACTGAATCAAAACGGCTACCACAGCATTCTGCAGCATTATACAGTACCCTCTGGTATGAGTTGCTTACCCAAACCATAAAGTCCAAGCTATCTACCTTAGGAAAGAAGAAAACCGGTAAACTTGAAAACATTGAGTGGCCAGCACAGTCTCTCAAGCTGGTTTGGGATGAACTGGACAATAGAATGAAAGCAAACCAACCTAAGTGCCACACGTGTTTAAGAAGAAACCAGGCTTATTAGATTAAAGAAGCATAAAACATAAGAATGGGATGTCCTTTATGTTCCGAGTATTTGGATATGAAAATAATTCAGATCCATCTTATTTTCTATCTTCCAGGTACACCTCTTATGCTACAGTGTTTTTTGTGAAACGGATTGATTCACCTGGTAGATAGAGCGACAACATGAAGATGTTACTTGTAAAAACAAGTCTTAATTTTCCTCATCCCTCCTTCCAGCACTTCTCTATTCTTTCATGTCTTTTCATCACTCCATCTCCTAAACTCTATCACCTCTTCCTGCCCCACCTCTCAATCTCTCTTCCCCATCTTTCCTTCATTCCTTCTCTCCCTTCCTTCACCTACCTCATTCTCCCCCCCTTACTTGTTCTCCTTCTCTCTCCATTCTTCCCTCCATCTCTCCCAGGCCTGAGTGATGGTGTGTTGAGGCGAGGCAGACGGACGGTGGGTGAGGGATTGCCCCTGCCAGCCTCTGACATTGGGCCCCATTCAGGCCGGGGAAATGATCGATGTTAAATCTAATTTTAAACACCCCCAGTTTAACTCCGGGAGACAGACGGAGAGTGGAGGCCAACGTCTGGCAACACAGCTGGGGCAGCCTGATAAGACCTACAGTTCAAGTCTGAGTGCAGGTGTGTTTGTGTGCACGTGTGTGCTTGTGCGTGTTGCTTTCTTACCCTGAAACAGCTTACTTGACACAGCAGCCATCTGTCCTGCACTTAAAGGGGAGTTGGAGGGCGCCACTTTAGAGACAGACATTAGGATTTCTATGCCCTTAAAGCTGAATCCACCAACATTACCTTAGCCAAACAGCAGGAATTTTCTGATATGCAGCTAGAGAAGTTAAGACATAGAGGCCAGATAATTATTGATCTGAAAAACAAAAACAGTTTATCTCTTTCCAAACTGATTTGTCTTCATTGGACTGTGCGTTTATTGCTGGCACAAGATTTCTGTGGTATACTGATTTAAACATCAAAGCACAGTAGCAGCTTCTTCTCCATGAAGACTGAAGAGGCCAACAAGAGCTAAAGTGCCAGATATGAGGGCTTTGGTGGATGAGTGCCACAGGCAGGGGGTTGGGTATGGGGGCTGCCATGCTGTTTGCCTGTTGAGTGCGTTGTCAAGGGCTTTCAAGTCTCTCTGCAGGGTGTTGCAGGCATGAACCTCCAGGCTGAACAGAGTGCCTAGATTGGGAAGTGTGATCTTTAGAGTGTACCTGCTAACGAGAAGTGTGGAGACGCCTTTGACACAGCATTTAAAATCAAGTTTTACAGATCATGCTCTGTTTAAAATGAAGGCTTCAGTATAGTTATCGCACTATTTCTTTGGTAGCTTGTCAGTAATGGTATGCTAATGTGTGAATTTAAGTCAATATGTCTTTATAGTTAACATACCTTGTTAACATGTGTTTTCTTAATATTACAAGACATATCAATGAAGTAGTAAATGCCAAGATACAGTATTTCCACCTTGAACCAATGAAAGTCTCATACAGATTCAAACACCCAGCATGGCTAAGCTAACACCAGTGTGTTCACCCACCAGATGGAAGAGTATGCATCTAATGTAAAATGATCCACTGCACTTGTTAGGCCTGTATGATGGAAATATCCCTGTTGTTGTAATGTAAGTAAAATATTTGACTGAAAATATGTTACTGTTACACTTCAGTGGAATTTTCACATATCTTTACTTATTTATTTTTCTGACAACTTTTACTCCGCTACAAGTTCTAAATAAAACGTTTACTTTTACTCCGACACATTTCCCTCAACCATCTTGGTTGGTGACGTAATCGCTGTTTGTTGTCGCCAAACGCCAAGAAGAAGCCCTGCTTACCAGGGCATATTATTACTGTCATGGAAGCACCCGCCGCAGGCTCTGACTGCTGCTAACGTTACCAATCTGAAAACAGTCAATAACTCAGGTCAGACTACGGGCTTCTTCTTCTTTTGCTACGGTTTTTAGTGTTTGTCCTGGGCCAAGACTGTAACATGTCTGATGAAAACTGCTTTTAAATAAATAATAAAGTTTGAAGTCATGTGATAGGGATCAGTGTTAAATGTAAAACAACAGAGGTCAACCACAAGATGACTTCAGGTGAGATGCAGTGTCCAAAAAATGGGCACAATAGAAATCTGATTAACATTTTGTGAACCTTCATTTTACATTATTAGCCTATTATTGATTGGTATTATCATTAATGCATTGGGAAGGAACCACATGCTACCATGTTTGGAATCCACTCAGGAAGTGGAAGCTAAAGATCTAGTTGTTGATGTTGACATCAGGTTATTTCAAACACTCTTGCTAAATTATTGTTATGTACTCTCAACTCTCCATACAGTACCATGTTATGTCAGTGACAACACAATGCATGGAACAACATACTGTAGGGTGGGTTAAACAGATGGGATTAAGCAGCAGTGTTGTGTTACCCAACTTCCTGTGTTACTATTGGAGTGATACCCCAAACTGTTTTCAGCAACAACTTCCTTGAATTTTAATTGACTTTAAATATGTTTCTCTCAGTCCCTGGACACTGGACTAAGAAACTTCAGATCTTGTGGACTCACAGTCACCACACACTGGACCATGTAATTGTTCTCTCCTGAAAAAGAAAAAAAGAAAGATTTAAACTAAAACACAGAAGTCTGGGGGCAACAAGCTTTTCCTCCCAGCATCAGTGATGTGAGTTCTGCTGTTTGCCGGTGTTTCTCCTTTAAGCCTTTGTAACTCAGCCTGATGATGATTTATGGCTGGCTGGGTGAGCTGATTAAATCACTGAACAGAACGCCAGGTAACATTACCCCGGCCATCACCACTTTATGCGGCCGTCGCATGGCAACCAACACATTCCTATCTGCCTGTCTGTCGGTTGAACCTGACTGTGTCTCACACTTCCTCTCTCTCTGTTTTTTCTCTTGCTCTCCCTCCTCTTTTTCTTTCTCCAAACATAGAGGGTGCAGAGAGAGAGAGAGAGAATGACATAGAGCCCCAATGAATCTAATTAATCTCCATGGATACAGCACTACAGAGCTGTGTTGTAAAACTACATACTGCTATTTTATGAGAGATGTGATGGCTGCACATGAATGAGTCAGTCTAACATGCAAGTACATCCATTGAGACTTCAACTGTATCTCTCACACTGAAATGTGCCTCTGCCTTTTCATAATGTTAACCAAATAAGGTTGTGAAACATACTTCAGACATGCAACAAAACATTGTCTGAAAATCTACCTATCTATCTATCTCAAAACATATGAACATTTTTGTTGCTTTATCAAATTACAGTAAATCCAGTCTGCTCTCAAAATTATACAGGTGGACTACAGGTGAAATAGGCTAATACTGGTGTGGATATACTGTGAAATTGTGCAATCACAGTGCAACCCACTATCACAGGCATCCCTGATATCTTGCACTCCTTTGTGTTTAAAGCAGGGAATATATGTGCTGTAAATGCTCAGTCATGTCAAACACTTAATATACCAGTTAAACAGGCTCCCAGCAGCCCTAGCAGTTGATGGCCTGTAAATTGTTGATCAGTGGCTTGGCACAGGCAGGGTAAATTGATTCCAGGAGAATCCTCCAGGAGTGAGGCTGTCTAAACAAAGGCCAAATATACAGCCATGCATCAGAATGAGATGGGGGAGAAAAGGGTAGAGAGAGGCTGGGTGAAGGTGGGAAGAAAGAGAGAGAGAGAGGGAGGACAGGGAAGAAAAAAAGGGTTAAAATGTCAGTGGTGCTGTGTGTGTGAGGAGGAAGATATGCACATGAGACACAGTGGAGGGCGCAAGAAAGTGAAAGAATAATGGTTAAGAATGAAAGCTATGTGTGTGTGTGTGTGTGTGTGTGTGTGTGTGTGTGTGTGTGTGTGTGTGTGTGTTTGTACTGACTACGTTGTGAGGACTCGAAAGAGTTTTTAACCAACAGAGTGAGGACATTTTTGGGAAGTGAGGACATGGGTTAAGACTTTAGGTTAGGCTATAATTAGGTTTATATTAGGTTAAGAGTAGTGGTTAAGGTTAGGCATGTGTTTTGGATGGTTAAGGTTAGCGTAAGGGGCTCGGGAATACATTATGTCAATGAGTGTCCTCACAAAGTTATTAACACAGCTCATATGGCTCTGTCCTCCAGTCCACATCATGTACACAGGCAAGATACTGAACTCAAAATTGGGTGCCTGATGTCTGTCCGACTACCCATTTCTCCGACAATACATTTCTTTATTTTTGCGTCCATTAGTCTGACCTCCCATTTCTCCGACTTAAGTAGCCCTAACCCTTAACCTTACCCTAGACCTAACCTTAATGCTGTAGAATAGGTAGTCGGAGAAATGAGCCGTCGGACTTTGGGGCAGTCGGACTGATGTATGCTCCCCTTCAAAATTGTCCCCAGTGTTTCGATCAGTGTGTGGTTTTGTTTTTATGGTAGAAAAGTCAATGGCATTAACCATTCAAAGGGAGTGAGGGAATTACACTTTTCATGAGACACAGCAGCTAGGTCAAGTTTGGGTGGTTGCACTGAGCCAGTTAGATTTGCTACCACGGTACCTTTACAGATATTTCAAGGAGCTATAAGTTTTACTATTAACTTACGAGTCTAGAGGTCGCAAGTTCGGCATCAAACTTTCTTCATTTATTCACAGAGAGGTTTCTCTAGAGGTGTTTTACTTCTGTTTCTGTTACTTTTCTTTTACTGAAGTTAGTTAGCATGCTAATCAGCTAGCCCCAGGGAGATAAACAGAAAATCAACAAACAAAGTTTTTCTGCTAACCCCAGAAAATATTTTAAAGCCAAAGATGTCCAGAAAACAGTTCTGTGTAGGTTTTGATTGATAACCCACTTCTAAATGATCTGATTTTGTCGCAGGTGTTAATTTGGACAGAGCCTTTTTCTAGTATGTATCTTTTTGTATATCTGAAGGTGTATATTTAATTTAAATTTATTTTGTTTTTTGTCTTCTTTATCTTCATTTTCTTGTCACACTGCAGAGAATCCAGAGATTCAATTGTCCAACCATTTAAAACTATGACTCGAGATATAAATCTGGACTGGAGGCAGCATTGTGGGAGGTAATGAAAAAAATCTCAGGATATGATCCAAAATCTTGAAGGAACCTTAAAGTATAGCCTATCTAACATGTCTGGACTCAGCTCAGGTCTCACAGGGACACGAGACTGCCATCAATCTTATTGTCTGACCTTTTGGAAAGCAAACAATTGCACATTTCCCAAAAATATTGAACAACTGTATTCATCCCCCAGTTCTGAAAATACTATGGTGATATGCATCGCCGCCTCAGTGTCTTGAGAATCTGATCCACAGTGTTGGTGAGCGTGTGTGCCAGATGGATGGATGTATCAAATGATGAATGGGGAAGCGGGGAATCTATTGTCCCGGAGAACAAGAGAGACACACAAAAAGAGACAGTCAGTTGCTCCTGTATATTTGCTATATGACTGTGATGCTGATAATGAGTGTACGCTTGTATTACAGTAATGAAGTCTTTGGTATTCAGACAGAGAGAAATCCACTGCTGCATGAACAATGAGGCATCAAGGCTTTTCTCTCTGCCAGGCCTTTGCAGCCAAGATCCCAGTGTGACTTGGCTCCTTGCTGTTGCTGACTGTAACTTCTGTGCTGCGCCACAAACTAAAGAACAACAATGCACTACAAACACAATAAGATATTTTTGTATGATATGAGATTATTAGTATTTTGCAGTGACAATGTGGAGCAGGCATTTGAAGCCGACAGGTGTGACCTTTCTTTGACCTCTGCTGGCTGGCTGAGGAAGACTTTGAATGTCTACTGATTTACGTTTTGTGTGTGTTTTCATTCACGTTTGTATGAGACAGCATTGCCACAATGAAACCATCAAAAAATCATTCAATGTTTGCAGACAAAAGTTAGCAAACAAACAATCCAGCTCTGTGTCACAGTCACTTTATGCTTTATCCTTGCTCTCCAAGAGTTCCTGTGTGTTTTGAGCTTAGCACGGTAACACAAACATGATCCTTATTCCAGATAGATGAATAGATCAGTGCAAAACATTGCCAAAACAAAGCAAATTGTATTTGGAAGTGGGAATGGTTTTGCTAATCTGACATCACTCAATTTGTTAAGGGTTGAATTTGATCATCATTTGATCATTAGCATCTTGATCGTCTCATATTTATCACAACTGTCATGATGAGAAATGATATTGCAGTTACAATTACTGTAAATCTTCTGCCTATATGCTATCTGTCATGATTGATATTGTTTGATCACTTGTTTTGTCACATTTGACTGTGTACTGCCAAATTATACAGTCAATTTCTGCACAAAACAAAGCAGCCATGTTGTCTTTTCGTTATTGTAAACTACAGTAATATCTGTGAGATGGTGATAGATAGATAGATAGATAGATAGATAGATAGATAGATAGATAGATAGATAGATAGATAGATAGATAGATAGATAGATAGATAGATAGATAGATAGATAGATAGATAGATAGATAGATAGATAGATAGATAGATAGATAGATAGATCTCCACTCTCACACACGTCTTTGGAACCAACCAATTAAAACCTCAGGAGTTGTGGGACTTCGCTCATTACCTTCCAAAGTTTTGGAACAAAACAGAGACTAAATTCATCAAACAAAAGTTTAGAATGTTATTTCTGCCCCGCCAGTGTAATTTATCACGTTTAGGGAAGCTGTCATGAGTTAAGTGGATTGCCAGTAATTGTGGTTGGCCCACCTCTAAGCAGAACCGACTAAACCAGCTCATCAGGGACAGACTTGTGAAATGGAGGGTAGCGATCTCTTTATCCCTGGGCAGAGAATTGAAGGTGGCAATCTCTCTTTCTCTTAACTTGCCTGTCTTTTCTGTATGCTGTTTTTTTTTTCTTTTAATCCTCTCGCTTCTTATTCTTACTGCACCTCACAGCCTCTCAGCTCTAGATGTAAAACAGATGTATTGGTATGAATTTGTTTATTTTAACCACCACAATAAGAGCTGGTGCTCATAATACTACAGCATATTATATTACTCCTTTTTCATGCTGCTTTGGATTCATAATCTCATATGTATTTTACAACAGAGGAAAGATGCTTTACAAGTATTTTCCCCACAATAAGTAAATTGTAATAGTTTCATTCCACTTATTCTGTTTTTTAAATGAATGCTATTCTGAGGAGATCAGTAGCAATAATATGATTACTGCTCTGCCTCTGATGGCTGACAAGTAATTGTTGCCTGTGTGTTCACACAGACTCAAGGTGTTTGTGTAAACACAGATGAAAATTAAGACTCCAAAGCACGTGGATCTTGTCACACAGCAGGTTCTCAGACAGGCGGCACAATGCTGGATCAGACAGACACGAGCCCTGTGATGAGGAGCATTTGAGGCATTTGAGTGCCTGGACTCTAAGAGATAGATCCGAGTGTGGCCTGAGTGTCCCACCTGAGCTCTCTATCAATCCAACGGATCAAATCTCATTCTGTCTTTGCGCCCCTTATCTGGGTAGATCAGGCCTTTAGTCTGCTAACAAGCAAATGTTAGTGTGACAGTGGTGGTCCTGTCACTGTGTGCCTCCAGTTGATCATGGGCCCTGGCTACTTGGCCAAGGGGATGTCCCTTTGGCCGACTGGTTAGCGCGCATGACTCTGACCCGGGAGTCTGGGGTTCGAAGCCCGCCCGGGTCCCTCTTCACCTTGCCACATTCTGGCGTTGTTGGCAGGATCCATCCATGTGGCAGGTCCATGGATTCCGATTGTGTGGCAGCCTGCGCGGAAGCACGAGGACGTGCTTGTGAAAAGAGGGGGAGAGATGTGACAGTGGTGGTCCTGTCACTGTGTGCCTCCAGTTGATCATGGGCCCTGGCTACTTGGCCAAGGGGATGTCCCTTTGGCCGACTGGTTAGCACGCATGACTCCGACCCAGGAGTCTGGGGTTCGAAGCCCGCCCGGGTCCCTCTTCACCTTGCCACATTAGCATACAGTGACATAAGCAAAGCGCCTTCACAGACAATGACTTTTTGCCTTGCTTCTAGGACTTTTGTTACAATTTGTTATGTGTATTTGCTGTTCAATAGTAATCACTACTTCTTTGCTCCTCATCAGCTGCATCTGTTGCAAATTTCTCTCTTGCCCCTGATTATTCTAATAATTATCTGTGTTTATACAGTATATACCTCCCTCCCTCTTCTGCCTTGTTGCCAGATTGTCCCTGTTCCCTTGTGTATTTGTTGCTTCCCCATGTTTGCTTCTGTGGTTTTTCTCTTGGCTTGTTCCTCTGGTTGTACGGATTCTAACAAACTGATTCATTTGCCTTTTATGGGACCAGTTCACCACTCAATGGCCTTTCAGATTGTCAGTAAAAACTTTAGCTCTGTTTAACTCAACCTTGCCTCCAGTAAATTTCTCAACAGTCTCTGTTCCCATCAGAGCGTTTACATGTTTAACAAACTGGAGGGGATTTTACATACAATTACCCTATTAGGATTTGATAAAGCTAATTCATAACTTCAGATTGTAGTGTTTAATTCCTTTTACATGGGCTTACTTTAAAATCTAGATGGTACACTGAAAGGCTATCAGACTGCAGAGTGTAAATGAGAGTTCACTTTCTCTGGCATGTGGAGAGAAAAAGTGCTCTCTCTCTCTCACACACACACTCGCACACACAAAAAACACACACGTACAAATCTCACCTCCCGCCCACCCTATTAAACATGCGCTTCAACTGGGAGCAGCAAAGTCTGGTAGCTCTGAGTTTTTGAGTTTTTACTCAACATTTTGCTTTATTTTTGTTGTGTTTTTGTCATCTACTGATGGATGCTTCTATGGAGAGAAGAGATTCTTCAAAGATGAGCTTTTTTCATTGAAAATGGACAGATCTGGAGGACACCATCCTGTCCCAGAAGAGATGAAGAGGTGCTTTTGTGGTGGTTGTCGTGCTGCTATTGCTGGTACAAAGTTAAAGGCTTGGAGGTGGAGATGTCCAGTCCTTCCTGAGGTCAGTCATCATTGGAAATATCAACTCTCTGCCCAACAAGAGTGATGAAGAGCTGGAGATATTGGTGAAGACCCAGAAAGTAGACATTTCTTTTAATTTTTCGAATCATAACAACACTTGTGTACATCCCACCCAATGGCAACCGCTTAAGTTCCATCTGAAGTTCTCCATGAAGTTGTTGCTAGGATACAGACTAAACATCCTGAGGCACTAGAGCACTGAAGAAGGAGGAGGCCTGGATCATCCACTTCATGGCACCTTGACTGACCAGGAGAGCAGCGGTGGTGGACGGCTCCTCTCTCCTTGCTGCAAGATGGAGGAATATAGTCGTGGGGCAGATCCTGATCCACCCAGCTGCCCCTTCACCATCGCTCCTGCTTCATCCAGCGGTCCTGCTGCATCCGGTGACCTTTCTCCACCTGACGGTTCCTGCTCCATCCCGTGGCCCTGCTCCACCTGGCGGTTCCTGCTCCATCCAGCGGTCCGACTCCACCTGGTGGTTCCTGCTCCATCCAGAGGCCCTGCTCCATCTTTCTTTCTTATTTTTTTTTTTTTTTTTTTTTTTTTTTTCTTCTGTGTGTCATTGTCGTATAAGCTACTGGACTAATTTGAATTTCCCTCCTTGGGATGAATAAAGTATTCTCTACTCTACTCTACTCTACTATTAGCGCCAGTCACCAGGGGTTCACAACTTCTCAGAATCGACTGATTTTTTAAAAAGAGATTGATGAACCTTTTGCTTATCAGACAAACACATGTCCCAAAGAACTATGGGTATATTACACCCCCCACTTTGCAAATGATCATTCCTGTCACTCCCTGTGTACGTGTACGTGTGTGTGTGTGTGTGTGTGTGTGTGTGTGTGTGTGTGTGTGTGTGTGTGTGTGTGTGTGTGTGTGTGTGTGCGTGTGTGTGTGTGTGTGTGTGTGTGTGTGCGCGCGTGCGTGTGTGTGTGTGTGCGTGTGTGTGTGTGTGTGTGTTATATCATTACAGACAGATCAATCCAAATAATCATCTCAGAATTTCACAGGGGACACACACAACAGTAAAACATTCATTTCACAACCACAGTCAGATTTTTGGGATATCATAATCAGAATCATAATAACCTTTATTTCCAATTAGTTATTGCAGGAATTTGTTTAATATTTTGTTAAATGTTAAATATTTTAAGCCACTTAAAGTAAGCAAGGCTGAACCAAAGTGATATGTTCTGTCTGGCTTGGGCTCAGTTTTACGTGATGATCTCGGGCAAGCTGGGATCAGGCCTCGATGCATTCAGGTTGGTTGGGTCAGGTTTGGATTTTTAGGTCTGTTGAGAACTCGAGTCAGTAAAGCAAACTGCTGGCTGAGAAGAGCAGATGTCAGGAGATCAGTCCAGTGCCAGGTGGGGGGAGAAAGAGAAAACATGTTGGGACTGAGATTGATTCGATTGAATCCCAGAATTTGTTGGTAGGCCTATACTGTTTTGTTTTTTTGAGTTACAGGATGGTAATACCTTACTGCAGCTCTCCAAAGTGATTTAATTCCCCAATGTCATTACTCCAGCATGTGTTGATTTGCTTTGCGGTGCTTTGTTCTTGTTCTGAGAGCTTTTTGTTCATCACTTTCTCTGCAGTCAGATTTAACAGAAATTTGCTTTCTTTGACTTTGTGCATCAGTCTGTTGTGTGTGTGCGGGTGTGGATATTTATGTAAACTTACAAATGCTAACAAAGTTGTACCAGTTACAGATCTGAGCAAACTTAGAAGAAAGATTTTTTTAAAAACAACACCTGTATAAATGGCTATAGACACAATTTCTGTCTTCATAACCAATTTCTACTGAGATGTCATATTGCAGCTGTGTCACTATGTCTGTGGTTTATATGATTGTGGCAAATGTAGTTTGACACCCTCACAGGAATTTTCTAAAACAATTCATGCTCACAAATCTATAGACAGAGTGGGACAGCTTAGAAAATGATTATAATTTAGGCTTCACATAAAAATCCTATTGCACTTATACTATATAATAAAAATTACTCTCCACTTTAAACAAGCTAGACATGCAATCACATATATGGCCCCCTCTAGATCACACTGATAAAGAGACAAGGGTTGGCTTTCACTGGACCCAATATAGTTTGATTTACCTGCGGTCGTTTTAAAAGGGGAGCACAATATTCCCCTTAATGTGAATTGAAAAGCACTGGAGGAGAAAATCATTTCATCACTCTATCTGTGATGGTGTCAGCAGAGGGAGCAAGAATTGACTAATATGTGTGGGTCAGTGTGTGTGTGTGTGTGTGCGTGTTTGTGTGTGTGCGTGAGCGTTTGGCAGACATCGTTTCAGTGGATCCACAGAGGATAAATGATTACCTCTGTTAAGATGGAGCTTTGAGCTGAAGAGACTGTGTGATGGTGTGATATTGAGGGCCCAGTGTGAATCCTATCGACCACAGTGCATCACCACCCACTCAGCCTGCATTCATAAAGACCTGCTCGCTACACACTGAGTGCACAGTCACAGCATCACCTTCTTCTCCTTCACTGAGCTACAGACCCTTATTCACAATTCATGTTTCCAGGGTTTCAAAAGCTCCTCTGCATCTATCTTCATTTGAATCCCTCCAGCTGGGAGGAAAAGGGAATTTCCATCTTCTTCCATCCCTTAGTTTTAAGGTAGTGAAAATGTTCAAACTTAACCGCTTGCCCTATGCCAAATAGGGACATGGGCGGAGCCTTCTGTCTGTACTAAAACGCTGAAGTGCCACCAGGAACCATCAGTGTGGAGTGTGGCCTACAGTTCAAGGTCGATCATCAAAACACAACAAGAAAGAAAACTTTGTAAAATGGACCAGGAGGAAGGACCAGGAAAGATCATTGCTTGCAAGTGGAGCACCGCCGTTGAGGCATTACTGTAGGCACTGCAACAGGTCAATGGCGAAAGCTAGGGGGTTTTCTATGCTGGGCTACATGCTAATTCACACAAGTTTGCAGTGCCTACCTCATAGTAGCAAACATTCACCCCCCCCATCAACAACATGAGTTACATCAGACTGTGGAGACTTTCTCAATGTAGAATGAGGAACTGAGGTGTTCTCACAGAAACCTGGCTGAAACAGGTAAACCAAGGCAAGGTGGTCTGGCTGTGAACACTGTTTTTATGGTGCCAGTTAAGTACCAACCCTTCAACTGTCTTCATGCAAAACCAAGATGCGGATTTGTGGGAATATTCACCACTGTTATTTGTGTATGTGATCGCATCCACATTCGCCAATGATGATTATCCCCCACCGGCGGGTGACTGCATTTTGCGTCTGTGTCATTCTTTGCCTGCCTGTGTCTGCTATGATTGTAATGACATACTGTAGAATTCCGCAAGGGGTCGACAGAAGTTACATATAGCTTTAACCATCATTGAATATCCTCAGTTGTCAGTTGATTTGGTACACCCAGCTAAATTGCAGTCTGGACTGTTTGAATCGAGTGATTTACTTTCAGAGTAGTGGTTCTAACAAATTTGCATCTTTTTAAAAAAATATTCAAGTTTGGCAATTTACATTTAAAGTGCGTAGAGTGCAGCACTTATGTGAGCTCACTCACTAGAGAAATGCAGCAGAAGTATCAGTGAACCTTTTCTCCAGATGTAGAAGAAGCCTCATAGTCCATATCTTTAGTGTGCACTCTCATCGTTTCAGAAAAATGCCTCAGGGAACGATCACTTCAAAAGGGCAGTGACCAAACAAGATGCTCCATGTTTCTCTCTACTGACGTTACTATAGCAACCTAGTCCTCTGCAGAGTGCATGCATGTGCATCTCTTATCTCTGGAGTAGCGTGAGTCTGCATATCCTATGTGGGTCAACATGGGTTTATACACCACTGTATGAGAATCTTGTGTGTGTGTGTTGTGTTTTAACCTTTTTGACTCCATGAATATCTCACAATATTATGTCATCTGGGGGGTCAAGGGCAGTCCAACGCAGAAGGTTTGGTTGAAATCGGGCCAGCGGTTTTGGAGAAAATGACCGAGGCCATTTTTCAAAATTCGTAAGCCGGAGGTGGCGAAAAATTGGGATTTTCTGACCAAAAATCAAATTGCTTGATTGATCATGGTACTGTTGCTGCTGAAAGAAAAAGGGATGAAAAGCAACAAAAGTGGTGAAAAGGGAGGTGCAGGAGAGGAAACAGAGGTGTGTTTCCAGGTTGCAGAATCACAATTTCCATTAATTTCTCCATGGACATTTCAAGAACTCCTCAGAGGTGCCTCTGACCTCCCTAATGCCCCACAATCTGACAGACTTCAATAGATTCAATAACAACAATTAGTGAAAATATTTGCAAAATAAAATCAAAGAAAGCATGGGGGGGGGGGGATCAATGTGTATGTGAGTGGATGCATGACAGGTTTGGTGCAGTGGTATTGAGTGGAGCAAGACTAGAAGCAAACAAACAGATGCTGCAGATGGAGACTTTAACCCAGATTAATTGCAGTTAGTCCTCCTGTAGGAACAACAGGCTCAGGTGCTGCTGTTTACCTAAATGATGGCCCACCCACTTATTACCTGCCGCAAGGTGAAAGATGAACAAAACGGACAACAGGATGGGGGGTGTTTAGTGCCAATAAATAAGCTAGATTGATGTTTAGTCTAATGGCACTATGGCTCCTATACATCTGAGTGCTACAGAACTTTACATGCTGCAGTAATTTCAAATCAGTATCTTCTACGCACAAAACCAGACTGTCATTTTTGCAATGGCAATCTTTATTGAGATGTGACTGAATATTGCATTAGAACCAGCCCTACACTGTGTTCCAAAATATTACGCAAATGATACTTTTCTCAGATTTTCCTAAATAGTCGATGCAAACGACAGTTAGCATAATTTTCAAGTCATCAACTGTGAATTTAATGAATGTGAATGTATTGAACAAATCTCCCAACGATAATAATAAAAAACTTAAAATGCACTGTTCCAAATTATTATGCACGACAGAGTTTTATAACATTTTACAGGTTGTTAATGACTGAAAATGCTACTTTTTTGAATTTGCGGCATTAGGAGGTCATAGTTATTGAAATCAAAATCTATTTCAATCAAAAACATCTTAACAGGTCAAGTTACATTTTACCATAGGAGCCCTTATTTGATAGCAGCTTCACAATTCTTGCATCCATTTACCTTGTGAGTTTTTGACAGTTTCTGCTTGAATGTCGTTGCAGGATGTCAGAATAGCCTCCCAGAGCTGCTGTTTGGATGTGAACTGCCTCCCACCCTCATAGATCTTTTGCTTGAGGATGCTCCAAAGGTTCTCAGTAGGGTTGAGGTCAGGGGAGGATGGGGCCACACCATGAGGTTCTCTCCTTTTTATGCCCATAGCAGCCAGTGATGCAGAGGTATTCCTTGTTTAAGGGGACAGCAGTGGGATACGGCTGCAGCGCTGACCAAATCGTGTACCAGTCCTTAGAGTGTTTGCAAATTCAGCCAACTTTGAACCAGCAGCATCCCAGAACAGGCACCAGGCATCATGGAGTATCATGAACATGAGTGCATGAGAAAGAACTGATATATATTATGAATACAATGCAATATATGAACACAGGAAAGAACATCAGAGAAAAAGTCCAGTCCCTAACTTCTGCTATGATTCAGTGCCAAGTAAATAAAACTGAATCAAACTGAATTGATTTTGTTGGAAAATAAAACACTGAGGCCAGCCAGTGGAGCAACCTCCTTCAGCCAAAAGAATCATTGGACATTTTCATGGTCCAGATGCTCCACAAACGTGGAATGGCACAGCACTGCATATCTTATAGTGTTGAAGTTAAAGATGAGAAGAGAAGAGTTCCTGGATCTGCCTTTTTAACTGAATCTGCACAAACATGGTTCTTCTCTGGACCAGGTCTCGTCTCTTCACCAAGTTTGGTGCAAATAATTCCAGGATGTTTTGCTGACAAACAACAGACACAGTTGAAAACATAACTTTATTGGTAATGGTTATCAATTTGTTGATTTAAAACACATAAACTACTACACACCCCTGAGTTTCAAATACTACGCATCTGGAGCAGCTCAGATATTTCAAACTAGACCGGGTGGCGAGTGTGACTGTGAGAATTATCTCTTCTGTAATTGCTTCCTCACTTGCGCATGTAGAACATGTTTCTTCATGCTGGACTTGGTTTATAAAATCATCCATCACTGTCTGTGCACCATCACACAGTTTGTAGCGTATTACATATTAAAATAAGCATATGGTGAAGATAGATGCATATTCAAGATGGACAGCCAGGTGTGTGTGTGAGTGTGTGTGCATTCACATTGTGATGATGATGATGATGACGACGATGAAGATGATGATGATGATGATGATGATGATGATGATGATGATGATGATGATGATGATGATGATGATGATGATGATGACGATGATGATGATGATGGGCTGACTGTGGTCAATGCTGAAGGTTCAGATGAGGTCTATACAGTAAAATGTGGCAGCAGAATCATCTTCACTGCTTTGATCCTTCCCTTTATACCAGCACATCATGTCTGATGAGGTAACGGTGAGCTCAATGGAAAGTGCTTATTAAAATATGTATTAATAATAAATTATTCAAATATCATCAAAGCTTTTCCATCAGATCAAATCTCTGCTCAGAAGTTGGTGCTGTATGTTTGGCTTTGAAAAGGCATTTGATCAAGTTTCTCTAAACTTTTTCTGAGGCATGTAAAACTACAGTATAGCTTCAGTGACTTCATTAAATCCTTCCCTCATATTGAAGAATACAGAATCTATGAATATGCGGATGAAGTTCACTTCAGAAGCTGAAGTTCTGGATACCTGCTGCCTCGTCCTTCACTGACAGTCTGTTTTCAGAGTTTCTGTGCTGGAGGCTCAACTTGTGGAAGTTGCACTCTGAACCGTGACTGGTTTGCAAATTCATTTGGTGTTTAAATATCAAGCTTTTTTTTTTATGTCTCTGCACAATGTTGTTGCAGGGTTGGCCCTCTATCTCATTCTTGTTGACACATGCCTAAAGGGAATTTCTTCAAATTTGGCACAGAAGTTCACTTGATCTCAAGAATGAACTGAATTGATTGTGGTGGCCAAAGGTTAAAGGTCAAAGTCACTGCACACACATCTGTTCACTAATCATTATAGAATTTAACACAAATTGCAAAAATGACCTTTTGACATTATGATCCACAAAAACACTAGGAATTGCCCAGTGCTGAAACTGAAGAAGGACAGATTGTAATCATATTTCCTGAAAGTGGGTAAAAGTGGTCATTCTAAATTCTTCTTTATTGTTTTGGTAATGGAAAATGACACACGTCACCTCTTGGTAAATATCTTTACCAAAAACCATTATTGGCTATCTGGACTGTACTGGTGAACAAACCACTGCCCCTTGAGCCAGGCTGCTGGCTGGCAGTTTTATTTTGAAAATCTTCACATGGTCAAACATCCATAGTGGCTCAACTCTAGGACATAAATGGACCAGCTTGCCTACTGTGTATGAGTGTAGAGCCATGCCCTGCTTACATCTGGCTTTTCGATGTATCCCACACAGAGCAGCAGAGTGACTCAGCCATGGAACAGGCTTCCTGTAGAGTCGCCATATTACTGCTTCAGTCTCCTCTCAGATTATAAAGACACAGGGTCACAGGCTGATCTAAACATTACATTAACATTTTGTCATATAAGATATTTCACAGACTTATCATTACTCCTTTTCTCAGAAACTTTTGATCAATGGGTTTTTTTTCTTTTTGTCCCTAAACACACTTCTGTCTCATCACTATAACATCACATAGAGACAGGATAGCTCTATCACTAGCAGTTTCTCGGCTCCATAAATAGAAGCAGCTCTTGGCAGGTACAGTGAAGCAGGCAGGAACCAGCAGAATGCAGAGAGTGGTGGCCTCAGCTTCTGCTCTTTTGGGGGATTTTAGTTTTTAAAGGAGCCAGGTTGAGTGCAGGTGATGGTGGGCCACCATCACCTGCACTCAACCGGGCTCCTGGCTCCATAGAGAGCCACTGGTAAGCCCACAGTCGTGGTGGGGACGAACGACTGTGACTTTAGTTGCTCTCTTTTAGGAAGTTTGTGAGAAACAAGTAGCTAGAATAGACACTGAAGTCATTGAGGATATATTTAGTAGTTTGAATAATTGGCAAATGACTGTTTCTGTTGTAGCTTTCTCTTCATTACAGCTTGACAATGGCAGAATTAGTGGCTATTTTTGCAGAGATTGTGTAGAGGGACAGCTGTTTGATTCGTTTAATCAGCTGTTAATGGTGAGGCTGCTTATTCTGTTGACTCTGAAAATAACCATACAACATAACTTGTGCAACCGTGGCTTTTTCCATTTATTCTACTGAGGGGTAGTGGAAACATTTTCATACACACACACACACACACACATGCACACATACACACACACACACACAAGTCGAAGCTACCCTCTCCCTCATCCATCCTAATACTTCTCAGACAAGCCCTGCGCATCTGTGTGTGTGAGCCGAGCTGGTAAATGATGACATTATGTATCAGCCCACATGATGAACGATCTGATGCAGCAACACAAAGCTGCTGCTGTCAGAAGAGAAATGCACGTTCAAAACTGGTCAACTTTCAGCACTGAAGTACAACAGACAGGCAGCTCCATCAACACAAGTCACTTCACACTGTACATGGCAACACATTTTCCGCCAACAGAGACGAGTGGGGTTCCTGCTGAGTTCTGAGATCAGTCGGTGACAACGCTGAACACAAACACAAGTCAGGCTTTCACTCAAGTGGAGAGCAAGTTTTAGCAGAGTTTCCAGAAAGTCTGAGAAAAAAGATAATTAATGCGTTTCCATTCACTGCTGTAATGCGGCCGCCCCATGTAGAGGCTACAGTCCTCAATGCAGGCGTCCCTGGTTCAAATCCTGTGTCCGGCAGACCTTTCCTGCATGTCATTCCCCCTCTCTCTGCCTCCCCCTGTCCTGTCTATTTCACTACACGCTATCAAATAAAGGCAAAAAAGCCAAAAAATATACTTCTTAAAAAAAGAAGAAAAAAAATCTGCTGGTGGGACAGCATGCCATATCAGAGCTCAGAAAATTACATCTTTATTTGCTTTGTGTATTAATTTGAGAAGCATTGCAATTTCCTCAACAGTTGAACATATCCAATGTCATGGCACACATTGTGGTTTATCTACTCAAAATTTGCTTCTGTTTCATTCTTTTTTTTAAAATGGAAAATACATCTTTATATCATACTTTTCATTACAGACCTTGATTCTGTTTCATTCTGCTTTTCCAACTGGAACCTCACAATCACACAGCTAGGGTCTTTGTTCACCTCCATCAAGTCACAGGAAATCATGTTAAAGCATGTAGAAATGTTCATAATAGTGAAATAATTAATAAGTTATGGATATGTATTGTGAGATCACTGCAACCTTGACCTTTGGCCATCACAATGAAATAAGTTCAATTGATTTTTTTTTAACAAATACATAACATGATGAGGTTAATTTTTCTTACATGTTACAGACTATTACATAGAGGCAGTATACTGAAGAAGTCAGGAGGCTGGAAATGAGGATCTTCATCATTTCAGCATCAGCTTCACAAACATACTGTACCAGGCTGCAAGATATGTGTGAATTTATACAGAAAAAAACATGGTGGTAAACATTTAATTTCCAACTATAAGTATATTCTCAAGTGTTTCTCCCTTTGTCTCATTACACAGCCTTCTCAACGACATCAACACGGCCATTTCCCCAGGATCGTAACTTTTCTCCGACTCCGCTCCCAGCGATGAAATGAAGCAATTTCATAAGCACTGCCGCATTCTTAATGATCAGTTGCACGAAGCTAAAGACAATCAAACAGTGAATGAATTGAATTATTTCTAAAACTAAATTCCAATTACCTCCCTTGAATTTACATAACCTCGATAGAAACCATTCCCCCTGTCCCCTTATCTTATTTCCCTTTCTTCCTCCTTTGTTTGTAAGTGTATCAACCTTAATTCTCTTTGGTATGGTGAGTTTTGGCAGAAAATTAAACTTCATATTTTCTCTCTCTGCCTCTTTGTCTCCCGCTCTCTGTCCTTCTCGTTTTCCGCCCTCTTGCTAGTATCGAAATGCGTGCAGCGTGAAATTAAAGCCAATGCATTTCTGACTCTGAAATAAATTTGCCCCTCTGATGAGGTTGGAGTTGGTCCAAGGCTCTGTGATGAAAACACTTTTTACACTTATTTTCCTGCATGGTGAAATTATCCACTGCTTATTATTGTTCAGCATACATGACTCTCTCCTCTGGGAGAATAGCTGCGGTGCTGTTTCCTCTGACAGTTTATTCATTGTTTTGTTCTTGTGCGAAATTCCTGTCTTTGAGGATCCTCATTTTCATTTGTGCCATGTTAAGCCTTACATTCATGGCATTCATGCGTCCTAGTATAATGAAATTTATTCAGAAGTTAAATTAGAAGAAAAAGGAGAGCATAAAAGGTACCAGAGTGTTTCCTCACAGAAGTAAAATAGAAGGCATCCTGTAGGAACCTTCATTTATCTGTAAGGAATGTTGCAAAACTGAGGTAAATTGAGTTATTCTGCTCTCTCAGAGGACTACCTATCCAGTCTTCTTCCAGCGCTAACATGCAGGGGTCTCACCAACACCCAACCAATTTGCAGGAAATATGGGGTTGTTGAAAGTTTCGGCATGTTCTTCCACGAACTGTCACCGTGATGTCAGACGGTGACGTGCTTTATCAGCTGGTGTTACGGAGGCGTGACCTTGCACCTGCAGGACGGTGCTCCAGGTGTGTGATAGTGTGTAAGCCCCCTCATCATGGTTCATGGTCCTGTGGGCCTGTTTTCTAATCTCTACCGCCTCCATAATCCATCGTTGGTACCTATGTCATCCGTGTGGATGACTCTGGCCTTCTCCCAGTTCATTATATGGTTTTGTCTTTTGCAATGATCTGTTATGGCTGTTTTAAAAATTTTCCTGGTATGCTTTTTCTTTTTCGGATCTTGTGTGCTTTTTTTCCATTTCTTTTTCACATTATTTCTGGTGTTCTTTTTTGCGGGTGTGGAAACATCTGCCTGTTTCACCTGTAGACCTTATTGCATGAATGACAAGGGATTTCGTATATGACGTTGACGTTGTCGGGTTGAATCTTGTCTTTGGGGTGCACTAATAGCTGCCGGAGTTTTGTATTGTATTTTTTTTTTGTATTTGTATTTGTATTTTTTCATAGCTTGTTGAATGCGTTCAGTGGTTCCTTTTATGTGTCACACTGCCATACATAAAAGGAACCACTGAACGCATTCAACAGGACCATGAACTGGGACGAGGGGGTTTACACACTATCACACACCTGGAGCACCAAGCGCAACCCAACAGCAGGAGGCGTGACCGACCTGTCAAACCTGACAGGAAGGTCACGCCCCCATAACACCAGCTGATAAAGCACGAACATTTCTTTCAAATTTGATGAAGTTCCATCAAGTCTATGCTGAGATGTTGCCTCTGATTAATAAAAGCCTTTTAAAGGGATAGTTCACCCAAAATTGAAATTTTTATTTTATCAGGTTAAATATTCACTTAAAGGGATAGTTCACCCAAAATTGAAATTTTTATTTTATCTACTCACCGTCATGTCGATTAAGGCCTGGGAGAAGTTTCAGAGTTATCCGTGGCTTCTCTGAGTTACAAGGGGTCGCGTAGCAGTGCATGTCCATATAATGGTTGCAAATGGATACCAACTGTCTTTGTAATAAAAAGACACACCAAAAAACATCCAAATACCTCCATGCTGCTCGTCCGTCCTGTATTGAAGCCCCCGAAATGCGAAACTGGGAAGAGGACGGACCCTGGTTCGTCCAAATTTGAAGAACCAGGAAGAAGAGCTTCCGCTACAAACAAGTTTGAAATATAGACTTATTTTATTATTTCAATATAAGACATACATACGAGCAGCATGGAGGTATTTGCATGTTTTTTGGTGTCTTTTTGTTACGAAGACAGTTGGTATCCATTTGCAAATGTTATATGGACATGCACTGCTACGTCGAGACTCCCTGTATCTCAGAGAAGCCACGGATAACTCTGAAACTTCTCCCAGCCCTTAGTCGACATGAGGGTGAGTAGATAATGAAATAATGAAATTTCAATATTGGGTGAACTATCCCTTTAAGTTGATCAAATTTGTCCTCTGCGATTTAACCTGTTAACAGGCGCAGCAGTAAAGTGAGGGAGATGTCCATCAAAACATAGTACACGCCCACACAGTTGTGAGGTGAGGTCTAATCAGGTAAAGCAAGTGAACCGCAATGTCTACATTTGTCTGGATAACACAGAAAAAAGAAAAAAGAATGTATTTGCCATTTTGACTTCTCGTGGTAAAAACAAAAAAACACTGGTCCACTCCCGGTCAGCCATGAGTGAGTCAGCATCAACACCATGGTAGAAGCAGCTGAATGAAATTCAACCACATGACATGTCCTTTTGACATGGTGAAAAAAAGTGTTATTGCAGATCTTTTGTCATTATGATGTGCCACTTGGATGATCAGACAAAAACAGTCCGGGTTTGTTTTGATCATCCTAGACAATTTCCAAATACAAGCTGTGAATAGGATATTGCAAACTATAGTAATTGTCTTTGCTACCCAACTTAAGACTCTACATTGTGTGTGGAGAATGAGAAGGAGGATACTCACTGATTTTTACATGGCTCCATGTATTTTCTGAGATGGAACATAATTATGTCCTGATCAGTCACACAACACACCACAAGCAAACAGCAATGTTAGCACAGAGGCTAATTAGCAATTTGTTGCCACTCTTAACTCTTCCTGAATATGAATGGCTATGGTGAATATGAATATTTGCACATAAATGTTCATATGCTGTACATAATAGACAATACAATATTGCAAAGCTGTCAGTGGCATTGGCATACTACCTCCAACAGACGGAGCCAACAGCCAATGAAAAAAAAAAGTTTGTTGAATATGTATGATTCATTTGTCCCACAGATTAAAAATGTTGTATATTCACTTTTTTAGTCCTTTTGTTAGCAACCAAGAAATACGGGTCATAAAGCAACGGTGACTGAATGAATGACATCAGTATGATTACAGAGTATCAACATTATGTTTTGGTGCTGGTTGATATTAGTGGGACTGAATCAGCAGACTGAAATAACTCCCTGAGCAGCTCACACAGGGGAGCAGTTTCAGCACTATATGAAATAAGTTGATGTTTGAAAGGTATAAAAGTTGGGTCTAAAGTCCTGGTATATAAATTAAAGGTATTGAATTTCAAGCTCTGCTGCCTCCGTAATCAATCAGCTTTGAGAGCGTAATAGCACCGTCAAAAGCAGCAGCTCAATCTTGATATATCCTGCTTCAGAGATGACCAAAAAGGAGCTGAGGAGGAAATGAAAATTACTCTATCTCATAAATTATTGATTGTTGAAACATACAGTCCAGTTTTCTTTCATACAAGGGTTTCATAGCTCTTTTCGATCAGAAAAGGGAGCGTGTAAAGAATTATGGCTGACCCTACTTTATTCATTACTTTGTTCCCATATAGCCCCAGAGGTATCATTATTGTTCAATTGGCAAATAACCGTCTTTCAACTTTTTTTTCTGTCTCCACTCACTCAGAGAAATTGCCCATGGATCATCATCCTCAGAAGCTGAGAGCCAGGATCGTATTTAAAATTTGAGTTTATTTCCCCTTTAATCTTTGATGATTATAACTCACGCAGCAGCGCTCCAGCACCCCAGTGGTGATTATTCATTCACCGGCCCATTTCTCTCTTGGCTGAGGTTGCTCCCAGTCCAGTCATATTAATCAACCGCCGCTCTAATTGACTGATTAAGTCATGACTCCAGCAGCCAAAATGGCTGACTGACTCATTAAACTATGACATATATTCAGCTTGCAAAATGGCTGACTGCAATTCAATATCCCTGACTTTTATGGGCAATCAAATCTTTTCTTCTACAGAGCTAGAGAGGTTTTATTTACAGGACCACATCTCTACACATTTCAGCATGCAAATCATGAAACATATAGCCTACTAAAATGCTACGATCACAGACTCAAACTACTGTCTTTCTCCAAAATATTTACATGTTTCCTGTTATCGATGGATGCGAAAAAGTAGAACAGATGACCTGATTTGTTAAATTCTCCATTCATCCGTTATCTTCTGCTGGTCAGGTCACTGTAGCAGGAGCCTAAGCAGGAGGTTTCTGACATCCCTGTCTTGAGCGATGCCCAAGGCAATCCCAGGCCACATGGGATAGTCCCCTCCCCCAAAAAATCTGTAATTTGCAAGATAGCCTACCTAGATTTGTGGCTCATTTACATTTAAAGGGACAGGCACTGAAACCAGACCAGATGAAAAGAGCTGTGATGTTTGATCCTTGGGGTATTTTGACCAAAGCATGTCACATATATGTCTTTAAGGGGGCTTTCACACCTACCATGTCTAGTTTGGACTTTCGAACTTTCCAGATAGTTTGCACCAAAGTGACAGGTGTGAAAGCTCCCCCCGGACCACGGTCTGGACTAAAGATCAGCTCTAAACTCACTCTTCTACACTGCGATTAAACCACAGCGTGCTTTCCAGCACATATCATATTTTTATTTTATTTTTTTCAGAGCACTTCCTACACGTTAACGTCAGATGCACACTCATCCAATCACTGACAATTAAGCCAGCGCATCCCTTGCGGGTAGTGATGTCATGAGGTAGATCCTTTAGTCCGCTGGCACAATATCGGTGTGAAAGTGAACTTTACTGGACTATATGGAAACAATATAACAAAAAAAATTAAGTATTACTACTACTATTACTATTTTAATTTGTGGCAAAGGGGAATGATGTGTCCTTTAAGGCTGAGGCCAACCACACAGTGGAGACTGGAGCTCATGACTGTAAAAATATATTTACAACTTTTTCCTGCTGGTCCATTAATCAACCACTTTGCATACTTGGAAATATCTCAACATTTATTTATTCATCATCTAGCTACCCATTGAGCTGACATAGAATTTTGAACACGAATTCATAGTGCTCAGATGATACATCCTCCTGACCTCAGTGATCCACTGGATTTTCTTCTAAAACAACAATAGGTTTAGTACTAATTAGCATATAGCCCAGTTAACATTGCAAACATTAGCATTGTAACTGAGCAAAACACCAATGAGCATTTGTACAACCCCTGAAAGCTGAAACCAGACCTTAGCATGGCTGCAAACAAGAGAATAACTGATACATGAACAGCTTTATCATGTGAGGTCAAACAAGAAGTGGTAGAACAGACACTGTGCTACCCAACTCTCAGTTATTAAGTTAAAATTGTATTTTTTTATGGAGGCATCAGGCAACAGTAAGTGTCTGATTTATTTCAGGTCCAGAACTATAACCATTATATCTGATTTTATTACATTTTACAAGAATTTGTTGAACTCCCTGTCCTCTGCTCACTGTGTATAAAATATGATATGACCTAAGCTCCCGGAGCAAAATTAGCGATATGTTTTCGTGAGCCTTGGTCTCAGAGTGAGGATGAATTTGTCTTGTGTGTCCCAGGCTGAAAAATAAGGTCTACATTAGAGAGGAAATGTGCTATCGGTGGGCTGCCAAGTGCCTGTGCAAGAACCTGCTGGGGACAATTCATTTATATTAGGGTGCCCTGTAGCGTTAGTCTACGGGAAACTGCAGTGACCAGGGATATCCATCTGCACTGAGCTAATGAGGCAGTGCTGGGTTAGTGAATATTGGTCATATTGAAAGACACACACATTTTTATTCATACGGGGATACAGAAACAGGCTAAGATTACAGTGGCCCTGAAGGACAAAACAAAGTTTTTTTCAAAATTAAATGTTTCTGTGTCCTAAAATGCTTAATGTTCCCTGAGATGTCAGGTTTTCAGAAATGGTCAGTGGGTTTTTTTTATTAATTATTTTCGGTAAAATAATTTGAAATGTCATGTTGTCTCAAATGTTGCTACTTTGTCCAAAAGATGGTCCGTGTGATGTGCATAGCACCATTGTGGTTTCTGAGATGTTTTTTCAAATGTAATTTTTCCAAATCACGTTTTTTTCTTCTTCACATTTTTGTCTTTTAAAATGCTGCGGCATTTTCTAAAATATGTTTCCTATAATATGGTAGGCACTCCAACATTGTTGTGTTTTCTAAAACATTGTTTGCTGAAACACGAATTTACCAAAAATTTACCAAAACTACTATATTTTCTAAGATATTGTTTTCAGCTTTATGATTTTTATAACATGTGTTTTGTGAAATGCACTGCACACGGCCTACAGTCACACAGCCACTTCTTCTCTTGGTGGTAACGAAATCCACACTGATCAATGTTGAAAGAGAGGCCAGTCAAGCAGCAGTTCAGCCACTACAGCAAACAAATAGTCCAGCTGACCAAAGCACCTCTGGCAATTGCGGGCTACATCTCACAGCGGCATTAGCCGGCATTGCTAATGAGCTATTACACCAGTGACCCTCGGGACAAACTCATTACCAGATGACAATAGACGGTAGACAGAAGCTAGATTCATTATCATAATTATCAGTGCCGCCTTTATTGCAGCTCGCTGGGGTTGTTGGTCGAAGTGCACCCTTCTGTGTGTGTGTGTGGGGACACCGGCACAAGGAGTGCTACAAGTAGTTATAGACCAACACAGTGAGAAATGATCTCCTTGCCCATGTGATAGCTCGGAGCAATTTGAATGGAATTCCCTTATACGTTTTCTGCTGTAATGAGGAGGCCGATACTCTCTAATAACATCTGGTTGTGTCCATTTTGCCCTTTACAATGTTGAATGATTCTTCCTTTTAGTTAGGTTCTTTTTCTTTTTCTACCATAATAGGCTGAAGCTAAAGCTCTAAATCTGGTCAATAGGCCCATTACAAATCCTGTCTGAGTCTGCTCGCACAAGTCTGAGGATGGACGGCCACTTCAGGGCTCTGCAGCTGTTCCATCTGTTCAGCAAAATTCATCAAATGCCCATCTATCAATCTGCTCACTCGCTTGTTGACTTGTATCAGGAAGTTAACAAACTTCTGCTTCTCACGCTTTGAGGTGAGGAGAGTAATTGTGTGTGATTCTTACTTCACAGACATGTTTGTTTCTATATGAGGCTAACAGTTTGTCCTGACTCATATCCCTTGTTCTTAACTAATGAGCAGGGGCAATTCTAGGGTCTGGTTGTGCTGGTTTGCCGTAAGAAAAGGAACTGAAATTAATGTGAATTCTGCAATTATGTTGAAGTTATGTGTTTTTATTTAAAGTTTTTTCTCCTGAGTCAAAGGTTTTATTTTAGTAGAGGATTGCTTCAAACCTGTGGACTGAGGCCCAATGGTGGACCAAACTGGTATCACAACATTTGCAAAAAATATTGAAAAAATATTCACATGAATAATGTTTGTAAATGCTTTAATGCTCATGCGTCATACAAAATCTGCTACATTGCTATTAAGAAGATACCTGTGATGCTGATCCTTAATTTTCTTCCACCAGGTCCGGATCATCATCTTGATCAGGAATAATGCAATCTGCTATGCTGTCTTTCTACATCAAAATTCACAGATTATTTCAAGATAAATTAATCACAGTGATGAAAAGTTCATTATTGCATGATAATTTAAAGCCATTTCTGGATTCCTCATTTTAACTGCATCCACACTACAACAGGTTCTTCCACAGCCTCCACCACATCGCTCCACCTACAAGTTTGGTAGAACTTGGTGCAGAACTTTTTGCATAATCCTGTTGGAAAACAAACAAACTCACCGAGGTCCAAACCAAAGTGCAGGTAATAAGCCTCTAATAGTCTGGTGAGCAAGAGCAAACCATGGTTTTTGTTAAAAAGAAAAGAACCCGACTCGATCCTCCATTCATTCAAAGCCCATGAGGATCCATTAAAACTTGTGAAAGGTTAACGGCTGCACAGCAAGTAGAAAAGTTTGCTTACTAAGATAACTGGGATGAAGAGGGGAAGAAAAATAACAAAGACACAAGAGGAGAGTGGTTTTCAAAGAAAGTGATGGGAGATGGAGGGATGGGAAGATGGAAGACAATATGAAGAAAAGGAAGAAGTGATGAAAAGAGAATATTCAGAGGAGGAAAAGGTGATCAAGATTAAGGAGGAACAATTAATGAGGAGCAGATGGATGGGTGGGAGAAAAACCAGTGGCTGAAAAAAGGAGGCACAGAGGAGGGAGTGAACAGAGGGAGGGAAGACAGGGGGGTGATAGGAAGGAAGAAAAAAGGAGATGATTGGCACAGAAGATGAAGAAAGGTGAGAGAGTTCAGAAAAAAGAGTAAAAGTGTCTGAAAAGGAAGACGAAAGTGAGGAAGGAAGGAGTATGATCAACATCAAAGATCCAGGAAGGAGGGATGCATGGAGCAAAGGATGGCTGAAAAGAGTGAAGGATGACGAGACAAGGGCCGTGACGGGGAGCCATTAATAATTTATGATAGCCTCAGCTTTTCAAAGCAGCCCAGCGGTCCCGCTCTCTGCTTTCCCCTGACGTTTAATTTGTCTGAAAATCAGCGAGCGTGGAGTCTGATTATCGTCTCCGTCTGCCAACGCCTCTACTTCAATCTCTCTGACACCAAGGTGGGATCACAAGCTGTTCTGTACACGCGTCAGCCTGGAGTCCTTTAGGTTAAAACAACCCTCCACTGTAAGCTGCACCCCTGAAGATACAACGTATGAGGCCATATCACTCTGTAAAGCATCTCTGAACCTCACGTCTCCCTGAAATTAAACGCAGTGACACCCACCGTTCTGTGTTTTTCCATTTATGAGGCCGTTACATTGACAGGGATTTGCAATAAAGTGTCTGTGTCCAAGCTCTCTGTGTCGGGTTTTACAGGCTATTTGATGGGCCTGTTTCTGAAAAGGGGCCAGAATTTCTCAGCCTCTTACAGTAACCCAGCGTCTCTAACAACAAAATGGCTTTTTGGTCTCTATTGATGCCTCGCTCACCACAGAGGAGGGATTAGAGTCAGAAAAACTAGAAATTAAGCTTCTCTCACATCAGAAAACTGTTTTGTAAGGATCGTTGGTGGGTCAGGGTTAGTTGATGGTAAATGTCTCCTACAGAACAAGGGTTTCACAGTGGCTTAAATCTAATAGTTATAGGACTATCTACAGTAGTAAATGTTGCTGCAGTGGTCCAATATGGTGGCCCTCAGAACTCAACACACGGCAGTTTTTGATCCAAAGAGCCACTGGTTTGGTGAATTTTGTATATTTGAATGTATTTTTTAAAGTTGCAGTAGCCTATAGGCTACATTGAGCCACCGCAGTTTAAAAAATAATGGCCACATTTCCATTCAGATGCCTTTTGAAGAATTATTTCTCTCTCTTTTAAAACTACAAGAAAATAATTCAGTTCCATTCAATTCAATTGTCACTTCCTTGAAAAACCTTGCTTATATTGGAGCAAAAAAAATTGAAAGCATGTGTCTCTCACTTTAAAATTGTGAGAAGGTTCAAACATGAAGCTGGTGTCCATCAGTCATCAGACCCAAACACTTTGGTGCAACAGATATTAAGATAAAGGAATGTGGAAAATGAATCATATAATTTATAAAACAGACACACAAATCTAAACAAATCAAATACAATGATATTATAACATCATTCAGGAGTGACATTAGTCTGTAGGCCTATCATTGGTAACTCACAGCTATAGTCATACTCTGACAACAACTGAACTCTGCTCAATGATCTAAAAAAATAAATGAAAACAAAGAAATCAAACATGAAGCCATTTGAACAACATCTCACATACTGTATATCAGTGCTACCCCTTTTTCACATCTTATTTATTATATTTTTAGTCTTTAGCCTAATCTTTAAGGAATCCCTTGGCAATTAAATCATGTCAACTGGACTTGAAGACAAAACTTAGTCCACTTGATTCAGTTGCCGAGAGATTCCTTTGACCAGGACAACTTGCACAGACACATGACCACATAAATATCTCAACAAAAACTTTTTATCAAGCTTAACACATGGTCAACCTGCTAAGTCCCCCATTTGGGGGACATACTATGACAAATTACAAATACTTCGTTCCTGTACTTAAAGCAGAAGTAAGTAATCCGGTCGTTTTGGCTAAGTTACAGCTTCAAGTCACAACTTACGATTTTGTAGCGTTCCAGGCAACCCGTAACTCGTGTTTTTCCGACCTGTTGACTGTGAAAGTGCACTATAACGACCACTCGTAACTTCCGACCCGTGAACTCGTACCAGATCGAACTGGTATGACTTCACAGGTCGGAAAAACACAAGTTACGGGTTGCCTTGAATGCACCATGAGTTAGCAGCCCCCGCCCTCGTCATGGATCTATCGGTCCTCGTCCCTACGTCACCACATTCACGCGCATCCCTTGGCTGCACACACAGCCCTTCATGCCGTTCTCTCTCCTCATTGGATAACGCTTGTATCCCACAAGGAAAGTTTTCTCCTTGGTTTACAGCAGAGCAGAGTGACTGAGAGACTCGTGTTTCGGCCGAAACACTCTATGTAAGTGATTGCTGATGGAAAATAGGACTATTTAGGACTTATATTGGTAACACTTTACACTAAGGTACACAAAAAAAGAGTAGTTAATGAGGAAATAATGAAGGACTAATGAGGAACTAATGAGTAGTTACTGAGGAACTGAGGGACACAAACTTAGAGTAGTTACTGAGGAACTAAGGTACACAAAATTACAGTAGTTACTGAGGAACTACTGAAGGACTAATGAGGAACTAATGAGTAGTTACTGAGGAACTGAGGGACACAAACTTAGAGTAGTTACTGAGGAACTAAGGTACACAAAATTACAGTAGTTACTGAGGAACTAATGAAGTACTAATGAGGAACTAATGAGTAGTTACTGAAGAACTGAGGGACACAAACTTAGAGTAGTTACTGAGGAACTAAGGTACACAAAATTACAGTAGTTACTGAGGAACTAATGAAGGACTAATGAGTAGTTACTGAGGGACACAAACTTAGAGTAGTTACTGAGGAACTAAGGTACACAAAATTACAGTAATTACTGAGGAACTAATAATTAACTAACTATTAGTTATTGGTGAGTTCTTCAGTAACCCCTGATCAAAAATCAGAGAGGTAGTTAAGGGACTAATGAGTAGTTACTGAGGAACTGAGGTAAACCCAATTAAAGTAGTTACTGAGGAACTATTGATGAACTAACTATTAGTTAATGGTCAGTTCTTCAGGAACTCCTGACCAAATTTTAGAATAGTTGCTGAGGAACTAATGATGAACTATTAATGGTCAGTTCTCCATTAACTCATGATCAAATTTAATATATGATTAATAGATAGTAGTGAAATAGTTAATTCATCAGTATAGAATCATTACTCAATAACCTGTCCATTAACCTTTTTATTTTCCAAAGAAAAGTGACGCCTAATGAGAGGCCATTTCATCATCATCTTTACAATTAGTTCCTTTAAGAGAAAAACTCAGACAGCAGGATTCTTGAGATGAGTTAATTCATTTATTCCAGACCACATACACATTGATATGACCATCCATGTTATTCTGTAGGCTATATTAATCAAAACATTGTTCACAGTATAGTTGTTTGAGGTGCACACAATTACCTTCTGAGTAGCTATGAAATAAATTTGGAATGAATGAGGAACTCACTATTAGTTAATGTTCAGTTCTTCGGTAACTCCTAATCAAATTACTGAGGAACTAACTATTACTTAATCATTAGTTACCCTTTTTGTGTACCTTAGAGTAAAGTGAGATATAAAAATGAGTAGGTAATGAGTACTGAATTATTACTTAATCATTAGTTACCCTTTTTGTGTACCTTAGAGTAAAGTGAGATATAAAAATGAGTAGGTAATGAGTACTGAATCATTACTTAATCATTAGTTACCCTTTTTGTGTACCTTAGAGTAAAGTGAGACATAAAAATGAGTAGGTAATGAGTACTGAATCATTACTTAATCATTAGTTACCCTTTTTGTGTACCTCAGAGTAAAGTGAGACAGAAAAATGAGTAGGTAATGAGTACTGAATCATTACTTAATCATTAGTTACCCTTTTTGTGTACCTTAGAGTAAAGTGAGACATAAAAATGAGTAGGTAATGAGTACTGAATCATTACTTAATCATTAGTTACCCTTTTTGTGTACCTTATGATAAAGTGAGAAACCAAAATGAGTAGGTAGTGAGTACTAGATCATTACTGAATCATTAGTTACCATTTTTGTGTACCTTATGGTAAAGTGAGAAACCAAAATGAGTAGGTAATGAGTACTGAATCATTACTGAATCATTACTTAGCCTTTTGTGTACCTTATGGTAAAGTGAGACATCAATATGAGTAGGTAATAAGTTATGAATCATTACCTACTCATTAGTTACTATTTTTATGTAAGGTACACAAACATTACAGTAGTTACTGATGAACTAATGAGGAACCAAAATAATCATTTGCCTCCATGTGCACCATAATAACTTTTGTCTTCACGGGAACCAAAATAAGATTTTACCTGGTACACCAAAAAAAAAAAAAAAAAAAAAAAAAAAAAGCACACACAGGAAAATGAAATAATAGCCTAATAAAACATAACAAGTGTGTAGCATCCCCAGCTCAATGGAGGTCAATTGATGATTCACATTCTTTAATTCCGTAGACCGTATTCAGCTGCAGGGCTATGAGAGGAAGAAAATAAAATACAGTTAGGCTACCTTTCCTTTGAAATTACATTCAACTGCTTTTATCACATAAACAATCATGTAAGTTGTCTCCTTTTTATCTATTTTAATCAAAAGACAGTATCCAACTGGAGTGCTGGATTACCATGAAATAAATATTTTTAACCATTTGTTTTTAATCCAATTAACTGTTTTAACCTTACCAGACCTCATATCAAACAGACAAAATAGCTACGTCCTGTTGCATTAATAAAACAACCAACGAGTTAGCTTTGCACCATCTCACTTCAATGTGAGATGGAGCTAAGCCAAGCTAACTAAGCTAGCTGAGCTAAGCTAACTAAGCCGAGCTGCTGTGTCAGTCTAGCAGCTCAGTCAATGCTAATAATAGCTACCGCTTACACATCTTCAAATAAAAAAGACACACCATTAAAATATACTTATCACTGTACCATCAATCACACCCTCGTCCTTGAGATATCATCGACATTTTCTGTCTTTTGCTTCTCCCTGCATGGTCCATTGCTTCTCTTGTGCCAAGTCAATTCACTGCTCCTCACACAGGAAATGATGATCTCGTTTCCAAAATAAAAGACAAATGACACTTTGTAAGTTACCTTTAATATGACAAGAACGTTATTTCATTTGTTATCTTTATGTTTATTTGTTTAGTTTCTGAACATTAGTCAAGGTCAAGGCTTTATTTCTCATATATTAGGCCGATGTTACAGTCACTGCTTTTATTTTGAAAGTATCTCGCCGAGATCTCATACACTTCCGGTGCTTCGGATTTTACTTGCAGTAGGAAAAGTGTGTCTGTAAGGACAAGAGTGTCTTCAATGCCAAAAGTGAGCCTAAACGTACATGAAACGCCCTAGCACCTGGCTAATAAGGAGCACAAGGTTTGTTTTTGTTACTTTTTCATGCTATATTCATTTCCGGTTCAAGTTTGGTCGCTGTTGATAGTCTCATGTATGGAAAGTGTTGTGGTTAGCGGTAGCTATTATTAGCATTGACTGAGCTGCTTAGACTGACACAGCAGCTTGGCTTAGTTAGCTTAGCTCAGCTAGCTCAGTTAGCTTAGCTAACTCGTTGGTTGTTTTATTAATGCAACAGGACGTAGCTATTTTGTCTGTTTGATGTGAGGCCTGGTAAGGTTAAAACAGTTAATTGGATTAAAAACAAATGGTTAAAAATATTTATTTCATGGTAATTCGGCACTCCAGTTTGATGTTGTCTTTTGATTAAAATAGATAAAAAGGGAGACAACTTACATGATTGTTTATGTGATAAAAGCAGTTGAATGTAATTTCAAAAGGAAAGGTAGCCTAACTGTATTTTCTTCCTCTCATAGCCCTGCAGCTGAATACGGTCTACGGAATTAAAGAATGTGAATCATCAATTGACCTCAATTGAGCTGGGGATGCTACACACTTGTTATGTTTTATTAGGCTATTATTTCATTTTCCTGTGTGTGCTTTTTTTTTTTTTTTTTTTGGTGTACCAGGTAAAATCTTATTTTGGTTCCCGTGAAGACAAAAGTTATTATGGTGCACATGGAGGCAAATGATTATTTTGGTTCCTCATTAGTTCATCAGTAACTACTGTAATGTTTGTGTACCTTACATAAAAATAGTAACTAATGAGTAGGTAATGATTCATAACTTATTACCTACTCATATTGATGTCTCACTTTACCATAAGGTACACAAAAGGCTAAGTAATGATTCAGTAATGATTCAGTACTCATTACCTACTCATTTTGGTTTCTCACTTTACCATAAGGTACACAAAAATGGTAACTAATGATTCAGTAATGATCTAGTACTCATTACCTACTCATTTTGGTTTCTCACTTTATCATAAGGTACACAAAAAGGGTAACTAATGATTAAGTAATGATTCAGTACTCATTACCTACTCATTTTTATGTCTCACTTTACTCTAAGGTACACAAAAAGGGTAACTAATGATTAAGTAATAGTTAGTTCCTCAGTAATTTGATTAGGAGTTACCGAAGAACTGAACATTAACTAATAGTGAGTTCCTCATTCATTCCAAATTTATTTCATAGCTACTCAGAAGGTAATTGTGTGCACCTCAAACAACTAAACTGTGAACAATGTTTTGATTAATATAGCCTACAGAATAACATGGATGGTCATATCAATGTGTATGTGGTCTGGAATAAATGAATTAACTCATCTCAAGAATCCTGCTGTCTGAGTTTTTTTCTTAAAGGAACTAATTGTAAAGATGATGATGAAATGACCTCTCATTAGGCGTCACTTTTCTTTGGAAAATAAAAAGGTTAATGGACAGGTTATTGAGTAATGATTCTATACTGATGAATTAACTATTTCACTACTATCTATTAATCATATATTAAATTTGATCATGAGTTAATGGAGAACTGACCATTAATAGTTCATCATTAGTTCCTCAGCAACTATTCTAAAATTTGGTCAGGAGTTCCTGAAGAACTGACCATTAACTAATAGTTAGTTCATCAATAGTTCCTCAGTAACTACTCATTAGTCCCTTAACTACCTCTCTGATTTTTGATCAGGGGTTACTGAAGAACTCACCAATAACTAATAGTTAGTTAATTATTAGTTCCTCAGTAACTACTGTAATTTTGTGTACCTTAGTTCCTCAGTAACTACTCTGAGTTTGTGTCCCTCAGTAACTACTCATTAGTCCTTCATTAGTTCCTCAGTAACTACTGTAATTTTGTGTACCTTAGTTCCTCAGTAACTACTCTAAGTTTGTGTCCCTCAGTAACTACTCATTAGTCCTTCATTAGTTCCTCAGTAACTACTGTAATTTTGTGTACCTTAGTTCCTCAGTAACTACTCTAAGTTTGTGTCCCTCAGTTCCTCAGTAACTACTCATTAGTTCCTCATTAGTCCTTCATTAGTTCCTCAGTAACTACTGTAATTTTGTGTACCTTAGTTCCTCAGTAACTACTCTAAGTTTGTGTCCCTCAGTTCCTCAGTAACTACTCATTAGTTCCTCATTAGTCCTTCATTAGTTCCTCATTAACTACTGTAATTTTGTGTACCTTAGTGTAAAGTGTTACCCTTATATTAACAAAAACATTCAGCTGAATTCTGCTTTAAATCATTTTTTACACAGGTACTTTTACTGGGTACTTTTGCCGTCTCTGGTCAAATTAAATTGCAGAAGCTAGCCCACAACATGTAAAAAACATGTTTAGCTATATGACCCAAACACTACTAAAATAAACAACTAAACATCAAACTTCATGAAGCACCTCTGTGTGGCCCCAGTCGCATTTCTGGCTCGTACTGTATATTATGCAAAACACATAAGCTACCGCTCATCTGAACGAGCAGGCTACAGAGATTGGAACGATAGCAGCCACAGCTACACAGAAGCACGGCAGAGAGAGAAGCCAAAAACGAGCCAAGTCAAGCAAACACAGACACTGCTTGGCCAAAACATGGTTGTAAGTTAGGTTTCCTCTTACCTTTGCTGTTTTGCTGCGAAAAGTTTGTTTTATGGGTAAATCATGGATAATATAATACAACCACCTTTGTCTAATACTTCCAGTTTGAACTTTGACCGGTGTCCAGACGGGCTTTAGGAGTCGGGAACCTTTATGAGCACTGCACACAACAGCCTGCGCGTCACACGTATAGCCTCATTCTATTGGCTCTAACGGTTCAAATGAGCTGTCAATCACTCGAATCAACCTATCCGGAGGGACACAGAGGGCCTAGAAAGTAGTTCTTTACAGTAGTCTCAGGTTGATTCTTTTTCAGTTAATTTATGCAAATTGTGTGAAAATAAAGATTAAACAATGTTTTTTGGCAGGTGGTTCCAAGCTGTGCCAAAAATGGACATTTTGGAAAACTCGCCTGAATATTTTGTAGTAAAATCTCAATAATTTTGAACTGCTTCACTTTATCAGAATCAAGCACTGCAGAGATAATGTTCATACATTGTCCAATCATTTGACAGAGATTTTAAGCTTTAGCAGCATCATTCTGAAGGACACTCATCTAAAATGTGATTTTTGGGGGGCAAATATTATTTTTTTCTGTGTGCCATCTTCATTCCTACTCTTCACCAGTAACACATATACTGAAATTTACACATCTCAGCAATTTCTAAATTTTTTCCCTTTACTATGACACCAAAATTATTTAAATAGACCTTGTGGTTGCATGCAGATATCATTTTATTATGGATATGCAATTTTCGAGAAAAGGACTAGAAAACAGGCTTGGTTTTCCTCATGATCTTCAAAAGAAACAGATTCTCGTCTAAGTCCATGGTCCTTCAGGCCTCGTCCAACAGAGACATCTATCCTCTGAACCTCTCAGGAGGTTTCATCTGAAGTATTTGGAAAAACAGTGGAAAATAGCAAGATAGAGAAACAACTAAGGGCCGATTATTATAATACAACTGCCTTTTGTCTTTATTTTCTTTCCCTTAATCATCTCCCTCTCTCATTAATGTTAGTCTTGTAAAGCGTTGGAAGCCAACGCTTAAAACTAACCAACTGTAGGCCTATCTGAAGCAGTCACCACCACCAGGACTTTACATTAAGTTGGTTTCTGCTTTGTTCTTTAACCCAAAAGAAACTCTCTATTTCCAGATTGATTCACAGGAGCTGGCAGAGTTGAATTGAATCTAATGAAAAAGACCACAGAAGAAACACTTAAGTATAGAAACAGAATGATTGTGTGTTTTCTGGGTCTCGGTGGAAAGAAAAAAAGTGTATAATGTACAAACGGATGCGCCGCTGCTGCCACCTAGTGGTGCTGTTTTGCTACAGCAATGCAGTGCATACCAACCAGTTTAGTAAAGGAGCATTGCACTAGTTTTACTCATTAACCCAGGATCGATGAGACAACATCACACGAGGTGAGGTAAAAAAAAATATACTTATGGAAATGTGCATAATAACTGCTTAGATAGAATTTTAACAGTTTTTAGATGTGAAATCAATGACCCAGATTAGTTAACACACATTTAATAGTGTGTGAAACCTCTGCAGGGAATAATTGTTTCCTTTTCCGGATGGATCTTAAAACCTTATCTCAGTCTTCATCAGGGGAATGACTTTTCTGTTATACCTATCCTGTATTAGTTTGTGATGTTGCAATGCGCATGGGCATTTTGACTTGTCATAGCAGGAGACACATGTGGAGCAAATGTAACAGGCGTTACACAAATCTAGTTGATTAGTGAGTGACAGCCATCCAGTTTGCAACAAAACCATGTCAGTGGATCAGCACAATACTGTAACTGGGACCAAATCACCTAAATCCAATTAGATGTTTTACTATGAGTTGTCAAACTTATTCAGATTTGGCACAAACATTTACTTTTTCTTGTTAACAGGGTCACAGTGACCTCATAAATTCCCTCTTTCAAATTTGGAGCAAATGTTCACCAGAACTTAAAGATAACCCAATCAGATGAAGCCAGTAGCCTATGGAACGGTGCCTTTTATCCTGTGTCCTGGTTAATCACCTGAGAAAATTCCAGGTGTCTGCAAATAGCTGGACGAACATTTTTTGTAATATTATCTAAATATAATATCAACAAAACTGAACACACAGCTATTTCTTCACCTCCATAATAAATTCGATAATATATTGGGATACGATATGCAAGGCTGTATTGTGATTTTTTTTTTTTTTTTTTTTTGAAACAATAGGACACAATGTTGTGTACAAACACAGTTTATTCTTATGCATATGGACTCACAACAGCATTTGTAGGCTATTTCACAGTAACATCCTCCATTATAGTACTGTTCTTTGCAATCTGAACAAAGGAATTACCATTGATACACAAAACCACTGTCACCATGTTTACTACTGATACTACCAATATATGTAGCTATTCAGAGAAGAGATAAACAGGTCATGAAATATCAAGATATTTTAGTGTGTTGAAATGTTCTTACACCCCTACCATATACGTATAGTCAAGGTATATGAAGAGTATAGCATTTATCAGTGAAAATGGACAGCCTCTGACAATAAAAACCAAGAGAGGAAGATAAAATAATGAGTGGAAAAAAAGTGTTAAGAAATTAATGCTAGCTAAATGTCCCCAGAAGGTTTAAGAACTCAGCATTCACCCATGAAGCTCTCGGGAGGAAGGACATCTCCCTACAAGACAGAGACTTTGTGGAAGGTCCTGGATATGGCATTAGAGCTTCCTCTTGATGAGAATGTGGCCTTCAGCACCTTAGTTCCAGCTGAGGAAGCCATGATGGACACCTGCTTCTCTATCTTCTCACCTGGCTTCAGAAGACTCAGACTGAGAGAGAGCGGAAAAGGGGGGGGACTTTATCATTTTTAGATTTAAACTTTCACAAAGACAATGCCACACACGCGCACACCATCTCAAATGAGAGAGTCTTGAGATTAATGGTTTTGCACAAAGTAGGAAAGTAGGTAATAATATTGGAAAATGAATAAAAGAGCCATTTGACACAAGATTTGCCATCCCACAGCACAAAGTGATCATGTAAATGTGTGCGTGGGTATGTGCTTCAAGTGATGAGTGATTAATAACACCAATTACACAACTGATCCGTTGCCAGGTACTACAGGTACTTGCGAGGAGTTCCCAGAACTCACTCTCTGCCCTTTCTCAAGCCAAAGAAGCAAATGCCAAAGCAGTTATATCGCCTCGGTGTTCAGCAGGAGGATTTATCACCTCTTAACTAGACACTTCTCCTGAATCTCTTCTCTATTAGCTTATTCCTCTCTGGGGTTGAACTTTTGCCTCAATGTGTGGGCCAATGAAAAGCCAGGCTCCAGGGCACTGAAACCGGTTGGACTCTGAGGTTTTTATTGACACTTTCAATGACAAATTTTGATAAATCAAAAGCCACAGAAAGATAGGATTACAGTAAGTCTTAACCACAAACAAGTAGATCAAATGCAAATATGGAAAGTAGAAAGCCAGGAGCACTGCAGCTGTGCCTTTTTAAAATGATGTAAATGTGTCTGGTATGGACGTGCACCTTCTTAGGTTAAATTAGGAACACTTACAAACATGGCAACCCAGAGGAAACTGAAGAAGAACTAAAAACCTTTATAAACTGTGAAAATATGAACCTTTATGTGTCTTTTTGGTTGCTTGTGCAACCATCTAGCTGATATATACTGCTATGGAAGATTTTGTCATACTCCTTTGTTTGAAGCGTGGTCCTGAGCAATCTTTGATTAAAGGGCTGTGTTACCCCCACAGTCTACCCCTTCATCCAAAAGAGAACAGGTTCATCACCATAAAAACCCTTTGTCCTTTTTCTTATTACATTCCTAACTACTATACATGAACTATGTTGGTGAATTATTGCACAACCTGATTTGAATACAGTATAAAGAGAAGTTGAATTAAATTAAAAGCAAAAGAGTAGGAGATTGCAGAATTGATAGTAAGTCTTAAATTAATTACAGTAAGGATTAAGTTAATCCTTGAATATGTCCATACCCTGCTCTCCCTCACAGAGCGTCACAGTAACACTTTGTTTCAGACATTGCAAAAACACACCGTTCCGCATTGCCGTGCCACATTCTTCAGACACTGAAGCCACACATCATGTCATGTGTGACATGAGTGGAATGTGACCACAGGTCAAACTCTCTTTTTTCGTTTCTTGTGTGTCACTTTTGGAGCTGAGATGACGCAGCAGTTTTAATCATAAGAATGGTGATGAACAGACTTACCTGGTTTCCTGTTTGCCTTTCAAAAGGCCAGTTCCCTCTACAGTGAGAACAGCCTCACGTACTGCTCTGGTGAATGTGTTGGTGAAGGACACCAGGGCCGCATACTGCCTCCTGATCCGGATGCTGTCGCCGCCTTTTATCTGCACAACAAAAGGTTGCAAGATCATACTGGACAACCAAATCATTTCATCTGTGTTAAAGGGATCTTTCAACATTTTGGCAAATTCACCCATTGCCACAATCCCTATAGTCTTAGGGGTAGGTTATGTCAACTTTAATTGTCAGTGCAAGCTGTTTTTAGATTGGCCGGGCAGAGATGTGAGTTGCTCACCCACTCCAAAGACTACAGTATATGCATTATGGCAATGGGCGAATTTGCCAAAATGTTGAAATATCCCTTTAACATCTGAATCTCATTACAGTTTTGTGAGTTATTATGTTAAGGTTTAGGGTTAAGGTACTCCTAGAGTTAGGGTTAAGTTTGTGGTAACACATGGGGGAGGGGAGTATGTAATAGTCTGGGAGGGTGGATGCTGTTGTACCTCTATATCTATCTGTGGTGAGCTTATGTTGAACTCCTGTGTATCCAGGACTCTTTCCTCAGTTCCCACATCTTCTATCACCACTGCCACCTTAACAAAGTCCTCTGAATCGCTTCCCACAGCCGACTCATACTCAGAGACAGCGATGGTGTGATGTTGCATCAAAGCTGCAGAAAACATAACGGATGGGGTAAATTAAAAGTGTGAGCATACAAAAGCCAATCAATGAGGCAGTCAACTGAGAGCTTGAGACCTCCTTACTTTCATGTGGCTTGATGTGCACCTCCTTCACTGTTTTCCAGAAGGTGTCCTTTGCGTGATTGTTGTATTCTTTAACTTGAGCGTTGAGGAATTCCCTCAGGACCCTGGAGTTGCCTGTATTGTTTGTGACCGTCACACACATGCGAATGCTCTCACCCATTGTTGGCGTCCCCTCAATTTCTAGGGACACCTCCAAACCACACGGCAACTCTACTGGCTCTGAAGCTGTGAAATAGGCAGAAGAAGTCAACTGGCTACTAGATCAACTTATGGAGAAAATTCTAAAGATACACTGGTGCCATCGGTGACACTTTTAGATGTAAAAGACACCCATGCAACCTCCTTTGTGTAACATTTGCAGAGTAATAGGTCTAACTCAAATTATCAATACTCTTATTAAAAGGGCTGTTTAAGAGTTTCCCTATGAACTCTTGACTATGACGATGCACTTCATAATTCCTTATGAAGTCAAAATGTTGACTTGACACATGATGGATTTTTATTTTATTTATTTGTTTGTGTGTTTGTTTGTTTTAGTAGGAAGAATATTAGAGCTCACCTTGCACAACATCCCCTCTCCTAGTGTCTCCTCCTGTACAGCAGACAGTCAGTTAGATTTTGTGATGGAAAAGCGACAGCATCGAAACACAGATTTCCAGGCGTGCCTGGTGGTTGAGTGGTTACATAGCATAATGTCCCATGTTAGCCTATGCCTGCTGAAGTGCTGATCACCCGTTTGATTCTCGACTAAGACTATCTTTCGCACATGTCATCTCAGTCTCTCTCCTTGTTTTCCTGTCTTTCTACACTGTCCTATTAAAATAAAGGCAAAAAAGAAGCCCAAATAGTATCTTAAGAAAAAAATATATATTTCAACTTCTTTTTTTGTTATATTATGACCAACAATATTTGGTGAATTGGTCTTTCTTGCCACTACACTATTATTATGATATTAACTCTGATATTAACTATATCTTATTATTTAACTACTTAAATGTTGTGTCAGTTTGTGAAGCTTATGTCAAAATGTACTTGACTTGGCATGTGATTAATTTCTATTTTATTTATTTGTTTGTGTGTTTTTGTAGGAATAATGTTAAACATGCAACGTCCAAACCAATTCTTTCAGCAAGAAGTGAGAATTTACGATGAAAAAGCAATAGCATCAAAATACAAAGTTGATCAAGTAGTGCAGTTACACCAAATGTTGTGAGGCTCTCCTGAAATTATGCATTGTGTAATCAGTATAATCTTGCAAATGTGTTGCCTGTTCTTGCCTCAGAATTAGTCAGCAAATTGTGCAGACTGGGGGCTGGATGGTTTGACTCCCAGCAGGCTGGACCGGTTCCTTTGCCCCCCCCTCCCCCCGCCCCACCTCCTCCCCTTCTGAATAGTTAAAATAAACTATTCAGAAAACACTGAGTGAAAAACAGCTGATAAGTTTTGCAGCTTGAAGATACATGATCAGTAAGTGCTTATGAACAATAAGTGAAGGTATTGTTATTGTATGTGAACATATTATGTTTGCATGGTGAAGGGAGGGTGAGGATGCTGTGTTACCTGTTGGACAACACATCATCATCATCATTCCATCTGAAAAAAAAAAAGGAATAACAATCTCGCTCAAAGTAAACAAACTCCACTTCCTCTGTCTCTACTTCTTGTCTCATGGTGCAATTAAAGAAGACAGACTAGGGACACACGACTTTTTCTTACCATGCTTTGTCTTATAACTGTTTGTCAGATTCTCGGGGCTGTCAGAGCCAACGCTCTTGGTGTAGATCAGCTTCCCGACCACCTCAGTGTCCACCTTCTTTGACAACACCATGCCATCGTGCACAATCATTCGTACAACGTCGGCGTCAACAGAGGCACAGACAAATGTCGTGTCATACTCGGCCTGGAGGAAGCGGCTCTGAACGGCAGCAACTGGGCAAGGGCCACAGCGGAATATCCCTACAGAGACAGATGTGGTGGGTTGTTATGTTATCTGTATTCATTCACACACCAGGCACTTTATAGATGTCTTTCCACATAAACTATAATGTTATTAGATCAATGTGAAACCTCCCTCAGGGAAGGGAACCTACCGTCACTCTTCTCCTGGGGGGTCGGGTCCACCACCTGCCAGCCGTCATACTGACCATATCCACTCAGATCTGGTCTCGTCATCCAACACTCCACCCACACATGGAAGTTCCTGCAGGACAAATATATAAACACTTTGAATATGAATATGCATGCACAGATAAATGATGTACAATTAAGGCACAGAGATTGTCAAAAAAGAAATCAGTTTTGACATAAATTTTAAGATGAAGAGCAAGTGATACCAACCAAATGCTGTCCCTAGAAAAATTGAGCTTCTCCCCTGTTTTTGAGTAGTGTTCCTCAATCTTCACATTAGCATTGCAGTCATGAGCTGCATTAAAAACTGTCACCACCCTGGAGGGAACACCCAGCACTCTCATCACTGAAAAATAAATACATAAATACATAAATAAATACACATACATTTCTTGTCCTCGCAACAAGGTCTCTGTAAAATACAATTAACCATAATGGTCTGTATCCCTGTTTTATTTGATATGTACTCACGTATATACCTTGTATAGAAATTCAATATGTGTAAATATACAGTATTACATTTGCATTTGGGTAATAATTGGAATAAAACCAATAATGTAAAGTAAATAGTAGTACAGTAGTACCAGCTTAGCCATTCAGGAATGATGTAAGCAACTGAATGTTAAATGAGGCAAATAGAAAACTAATTCAAAGTACCTGTGCAGAGGACGGATGCAAAGACCCAACACTGTCCATAGCGCACAGGGCTGAAGTTGGACTCAGCCCATTGGAGAAGGATGTCGGTGCTGCTGCTCCACTCTGTAGGCCGAACACCATCGTCATAGCTGCCCTGCCACTTCCCCTGCAGAATACCCAGGTCATCCTGACAGTTCACCTGTGACAGGAGGAGACACGTTACTGACCTTTATTATCCTCACTGTGAAATTGTAGGAAAAGTGGTTCCTTGACAATCAAGTGTAATTATGTCATTGATAATATTAGTCACACATACAACACAAGAGTGGATGCATGGTCATGCATACAGTATTTATACACATGAATGAATGCAATTGTTGTGAGTGTTGTTTCTCACCATAGCACAGATGACCCTGCTGATGTAGATAGGGTCTCCCCTTAGGGAGTAGTCTCCTTCTCTGTCATTAAGGTGCTGTGGGCTGACCTGCAGGAGCTGCAGACATGCTTCCAGGACCCCAGGCTCATACTGCACATATGCAAACACACACTCAACAGTCTTACTTTCAATTTGTGCTGTGATTATTGATTCGCTGCAACTGAATGAATCACATACCTGACCAAATGACCAGGGACGCTGATTAACGTTCGTACTGCTCCCCACATAGAGCATCCCATAATCATTCCTGACATACTCTTCTCTTTGGTCCTCATTTGGCATGTAAACACAATCCTCTGAAAAGCAATGGTACAGATGTGGGAGGACTTAAATGATCAGATAAAGGCAAAGCTGAAGATAATAATAAGAGGGGTTGTGACTTTGTGGACCCACCTTCCAGCCAGGGGTTACAGAGAAGCACGAATGCTCCCAGTGCGAAGCTCCTCCTCCCCTGTCTGGACTCAAAGTGTCCCAGGAGGGTGTAAACACCCACCGCAGATGTAGCAGGGCAGCAGAGGTGGATGGTGACTGACTGGTGACGCATGTTGCCTGGGAGGATTTTGGCTGACCAATTTGAAGGACTGAAGTTACCATCAAAACCCTGGACTGGGATCCTCACCGTCATGTTGCCTGCATGGTGAATAACATTTCAGTAAGTTACAGACATATTTGGTAAAGGCAGGTGTTAAAAGAGCTAACAAGCCGTTTTCGTCCTGAATGAAAAACATGACTTGTTGCTAACGAGATTTGGTAGTTTTGATATTAATTTCTTCAAAAGACCAATATGAGGATTACAAGATTTTCATCAACCCAGGTATCCCAGTACCCCACAAATTCAACTTTGTTGTTGTTATAAAGGGGATTTCCGTTGGTATAACAATTTAACATTTGAGCGAAGAAATAATTCCCCTCCTAGAAATAGATGAATCCCTGAGAGATGTTACGAGACTGTTATGTTATTTTCCTTGTGTTGCTGTAAATGTGTGCAGGTTAGAGAGCACAGAGCAGCAGATACCTAGCTGGACCTCCAGGTCCAGGCTCTCTCGGCGAGGACTCCACAGGTTGTGAAACATTAGGGTGAATTTAAACGGTTTCCCTCGTCGCACCACCAGGTTGGTATCACTGAGCCCATGTGTCTGATGGGAAAGGTGGTTGTCATGGGCCTCAAAGTTGACCAGCTTCAGCTGGCACGGGTCAAAGCCACACTTTGGAGGAATGACTAGGAAAGAAAAATACAAATTTGGAGGTTAAATTGAACAAAAGGAGGGAGAAAAAAAATCAAATTATTTCATTCTGACACACTTAACTGAGCAAAAGAAAACACAACCTTTAGTTCAAAGAAATGGTCTCATAACAAAGTGTTTTCAGTTGAAAACACTGCACTACACTAACACTGCACTGCCTGTTTGTCAGATACCTGCAAGATAGCATCTCTACATTCCCTGCTTTACAACCATGCTGCTTACATTCTTCTCTGTGCATTCATTAACTCTACTCACGGAAATCCATGTCTGATCTGTGACCGTTTGTGTAAAATTGCATTAAAACTATCAAACAATATAACTCTAAAGTAACTCTACGGAACACATTTGTCTTTTCTAGCCTTTCTAGTGGAGCTTGACATTCAGAGTGAACTCACCACAGTAGCCTTTTTGCTGTGAGTAGTCCATGGTGTGACTGCAGGTGTTGTGAGTGACAGAGGTGTTATATAGCATGCTCCACCCTTCGTCGAGTCTGCTGAGATCAACCCACACTGTCACTTTTTTCAGTTTTTTTTTCCAGTGTATATTCTGTTCACTGTGGTCCTCGGCAGCAGATTATACATTAGCTACAAAATTATGGGGATTTGATCCTATGATAGAGCTACAATAATGTACAGGCATCGTCATCCTGGTCACTATGTGTGAGACACGGCTTTAATTCTTAACTCAACAGAAAAACTGTTGAAAATACTGTATAGCTGACTCACTAGCTGCTTGTTTAGTTGCTTTTTTCCCCCATTATATATAACAAATAAGTGCAAAGAATGAAGAATGCCAGAAGTAACCAAATTACTAAAGAGACATTTACAGATCAGCTGATTAAAACAGGTGACTGTTGTTTACTGTTGTCTGCAACCTGTCTGAAGAGTTCATTCTGAATCATTTTTAATATAATAATAGTCATTTGTCATTAGTCATCTAATTAGATGTTTCAATTCCACCACGGTCACCTGTGTTGATGTTATAGCATTTCATATAATGTAAGTCACCGGCTCACCGCTAATCAAACCAAGTTGCAGTGTGAAGAGGGGTCTGTGTTACATAATTCAGTCTTATATTAATTCACAGCCATTAGCTGCACCGCTTATCTGTGCAGGGTCATGGGGGAGGGGATTCATTTTCCACATTGTGTGTTGTGCTCTTCAGCCTCTTTTAAAGAGGATACATATGTGTATCTGTGTGATCCATCTTTTCTGGAAATTCAAGTTCACTTTTCAGGGGACCCAGCATGTTATTAACAGAGACACTCCTGTCCCTGGAGGGCAATGACTGGCATAAACATGATGCCATCATTTCAAAATAAGAAGGAGAAAAACAGTCGCCCAACTCATAGCCTTGATGTAGAAAAAATAAGTGATTTTTTCGTAAGTCACAGTCACACCCATTCACACCTTTCTAGAGAAAAGCGAGTGATGACTCGTACACATACAAGAAACACACACACACACACACACACACACACACACACACACACACACACACACACACACACACACACACACACACACACACACACACACACACACACACACACACACACACAGGAAACAAGCATTATGACTGTAAGCAATACCCACAACCCAAACCTCACACCCTGTCCATCAAAGGTGCCGGCAACTCCACAATATTCACCTCACTTTCCTTTCAATTTAACCCTAACCCTAAAATCACCCAGCTCGCCTCTGCAGACAGAGGGAAAACCCTGCAGTCCAGCCAGCTCCCTAAACTTCCATGCACGGTGCTTTGGGTACTGCGGTGTTTCCTAATCCCAGTGCAGGGACTCACAGGTACACACAACCAGTGAGTGTGTCTCCGTGTCCCAGCGCATTGATTTACAGGCGCACACAACAAGAGACCGAACATCTGGTGGGGATTGGTGAAGATGATGATGGAAATCATTCAATTTGTGAAAAGTATGAACATACATGACTAAAATTCACTTTGATGGAAAACTCTGGGATTTTGTTGCACAGTGTTGTGTGTTTTTTGTGGACACCACTAAAGGCCTGGATTCATGATGTGCATTTTGAACGAAAATAGTGACATTTTGTAAACGTCAAAGCCAAAATGTGTGTAAATTTGAAATTGAAATTTTGTTCTTTTTACCGGCACAATCAAAAACTATTATGTACTATTATATTATGTTCTATATTCAAAAGTTTGTTTGTAAAATTTCTTGCAAAAGGAGAGAACATTCCAAAATTATTGAAATACATTGGCCCCCCTCCCCTCCTACCCCTTCAACAACTGGAAACACAGCAAAACCAAATGTAGCCTACTATACTGTATTTGTTTGGTCTTTATCAGTTAATCATAACGTGGGTTTCAATAAACTGGTTACAGTTCATTAGTTTCATATCCACACCAAATATTATCAATCAACCAGATGCCATCACTAACATTTCTCCAAAATTGGAAGAAAGAAAGTGGACACAGCTGACTGATTTCTCAGCTGGTTCCCTGTCTGCACAGTGGTGAGTGAAGAGCTCCCTCTGGTGGGCTTAATATGTCTGAGAAAGGACGGCTGAATGTATTTTCTCCAGCAGCATATAACCTTAGCTCTCTCAGTGTGACTTTTAACACGGTTTTAGTGAGACAAAACCCCGAATGTAAAATGGTTGAATGACATAATGGAGTGTTAGACCAGAAAAAATATCTAATCTCTAAAGATGTAAATTTGAGAATAGTAACATTCACAACAAAGGTCAGCAATGCGCTCAAATTTCGCAAGAAAAAAAATAAGATTAAGTGATTACCGGTAAATTTTGCATTTCTTGCAATTCTAATATTATGACATTCATCTTAAAATGAAAAAAATATATATATTTTGTTCTCTTCTGTCTTAGGACAAAGGACAGGAAAATTGAGTCCAATTAAAATAGTTGACTTTTTATTTTGTCAAAGAAAACGTGATACAAAAGGACATATTGGAGTCCATTAATAATTCTGAAATTACAAACTTGTATTTTTCTTTTAACCAAGAACGCTGCAACAGATAATAAAATTTGCAAGGAAAAAAAAGTGATTGTTAAATTGCTGAATAAACTAGTTTCCCTTACACACTTTGAACAGTGACTAAATCAGGAGTCATTGGACTACGTCCACATTTGTTCTGTCAAAGCAATGTCATAGCATTAGCAGTCAGCAGAGACCTCATAGACCTTTGTGTCTTCAACACGTGGAGAAACATCTTCTTACACATTTATAGTGTTACATCATTTGGGTCAAAGGTTACATTTCATGATAAATTCAAATTCATAACTTTCAGCTTCAAATTCAGCTTATTTTCTGAATAATCTACTCATCTCCTGGGACCTGCTGGTGACCACAGTCATCAACGACTCTTTGAACTGAAGGAGATTCAACTTCAAGGTGCAAATGTTGTCTCAAACATTTTCCCAAACAAAGCTGCATTCTTTCACCACACAGCATGACCCTTATTTCTCTTAATGGTTCATATTTTACACCATCAAGGCACTGTGTCGGTCCTGCAGAGAGGCAAAACATCACACGACTTTCACAAAGGTTGGCAACTTGAACAGGACAGAAAAAAAACAGATTAGATAGCAGAGGATACTGGAAGCCTGGCATTAGAGAGTGGCTTATATGATGCTGTCAGTTCAAAACATTTTTCAGATGCTGATGAAATTATGTTATTTTAAGGTTTCCAAATATAGGAAAAGAAAAGATGGCTGTAGTTACAAGGTTTTCACACATTCACATGAGACTCTCAGGCACCCAAAGGCGACACTTAATACAATAATAATAATACATGTACAACCTTAGAATAGCAATGTTGCCTGCAACTGCGATATCTAATAATATACACTGAAGTGACTGACCATATGATCTATGACCAGGCGAAGTCTCAACAATTAAGTTACACTGTCAGTCACATTGAGTCAAATATATTCTATTTGTGAAATTTCCCTTGAAAAAAACATTTGTTGGCATCATTGGCCAATGCAAAGGTTGCACATGCACAAAAAGAAGTAGGAAAAGGTAGGAAAATATATTCTCCACAAAGGCAAACAAACAAAATTAAATTTAAATGTGCTACTAATGAGAAGCTATTTTACAAACAAAATACTTCTTTTCACCAGTGAAGGACATTAAAAACAAAGCACAACTTAAAGTAAGGGTTTGGGTATAAAGTCCCTTCCTGCCAAAAAGATCAGTGACCAAATTTTGTACCTTTTTTTCCTATTAATTTTTTTTAACCTTTTTTAAATAAATATGAAATTCAACAAAAGAAATTATTTTTCTCCCCCCCCCCACACACACACACCCGCACACACATTAAAACACTACACTTCAGGAATGCAACAACATGTTAGCTTACATAACTTAGAACAAGAGAAAAAAACAAACATTTGATGCTGACATTACTAACAACAACAACAACGAATACACAGGACATGTAGCAGGACAGATTTCCATCTTACATGGAGCTCATGATGTGAAAACATGTTATTGCTGCTGAGTTGAATTGAAAATCAATCAACGGAGACACAAAGGAGATGTGTGGTAGCTTGTGGACATGAAGCTGATGTGACTGAAGTAGAAAATCAGGGAGGAATTGATCCTTTCAGGGCTGAGATAAGACATGCGTCCCTTTACGTGGTAAAGGACACTGATTTAAGGCTTGAACATGAACTTCCTGAACTGATCTGATGTGCATATAGTGAAGTGAGAGTCCAACGCTTCCTCACAACGTCTTCCTGAAGTCATCACTGCTCTACAAGGATTAGGTGTGCTTCTGTCACCCTTAATGAGACACAAACCACCGGAGTGATGATTTGAGAAAACTTGCAGTGAAGAGTGAGCGGTTTGTGAGGATCTGCTCAACCTCTCGCCTGAACCCCCGACTGAGGAATAATAATTAATAAAAACTAAATAAAAACCATACTGTCTTTGAGCTTTTTCTATACCTGTCAGAATCTACTGTCGACCTACACGTGCCCTGTGAAACATCTAAAACAGACACTCTCACATTGCATCAAAACATCGATTTCAGATTTTGCTCTGCTCCGAACACCTGAGACTAAGGCTAAACGCCTAGCTAACTAATAGAGAACCGTATATTCAGTATTAGTTTGAACCCGCCAGCGCAAAACTGCAGCGGCCCATCGACACCTGGTTTCCTATACACCACTTCAATTTGCTGGCTTCTGCTTTGATTATCTGTCTGACTGAGGCGCTTCTACCTCTGCTCCTGCAGACACCCGATGTGGAGAGGAGTGATCAATATTGAAAATGTCACGGTAACCCGCACCCTTATTTGAGGGAAGATGGGAGTCCACAGACTTTTATCACAGACTGTGGAACAAGTGCAAAATCTAGTCTGGGCCTGGGACATTAAGACGATCCAGCTTTTCAGGATTCCAGTTTTAGACACAAACTATTTGTGAGGGAGGGGCTTTTTTCCTTTTGTTTAAAACACGTATTGATCACTATTGTGAAAAAAGGAAGGAAATCAAGGGTGAACCTCAGAGAGGCTGCTCCAAGATGTTTCCGCAAAGCCCGAACATGACTCTGCACTAATATGAACCCTGGCTTCATTAGAGCAGCTTCAGACGGAGCCGTGCGCATGCAAACTGATGAGTGTAAAGGAAACCAGCCAGATGAGTCCACCCTCCACACACACACACACCAACACCTGCACAACCCACTCAGATAAAACATCATCAATAACAATGAAAACCTCACTTTGTACAAAATATCAAAATAACATTCATATAAATAATTTAAATAGCTATGCTAAAGCTAAACTCTTGGTCTAAAATGTTTAAATGGCCAAAGAGAAGTGCTAAGAATGTGCTGTACAATCTGGGAGAGGGGTTAAGATTTTGTACTTGGGGCAAATTTAGGCATCACAGGCAATTAATCGTATCATTTTCCTTCACCCTGACATTTAATATAACATTAAGCCTGCATGTTTTTTTTTATGTTTTTGTTTTTTAACAAACATTTTATCCATACAATGTTGATTTCCAGGCCGACTCTCATTCTCCCTCCTCCGCCTCTTTTTCGTCTAACTCTCGCCCCACACTTGTGACAGGTCGCCAAAGTCACAGTCAAACAGTTCACTGATGCCTTCGTGGTCCTCCAGTCCAAAGTGGTAGTCGTGACTGTGAGGGGGGGACAGGTTGATGAAACCATCCAGTGGGAGAGAGAGGCCCTCTCCGTTCAGGAAGTCCGAGGAGGAGAGGGGCGAGAGGTTAAAGTCCGACATGTCTCCGAGGCTGGAAAACGGGTCCCCTCCCATCAGCGAATCTGTCGCGGAAAGTTGAATTTTTTTTACAAAACTACTGACATAAACAGCGCCACTTCTCTGTGTTCGGGTTTAATTAATAAACCTAATGTTGATTTATTGACTGCTTCTCCCCAGTAACTGATTTTGTTTTATTTCATCACCTACATTTTGTGTGATCATGTGTAACAGCTCTTTTTCGCAACAGACGCCGACATGTCACAACAGGAAAAGCAGACGTGTTACTAAAAATGATTGATGGTTTCTGCATTCCAGTTGAGTTTCCAGGTGTGCCGGTTCCAGCATTCAAGCACTGTTTCGTACATGCTCACACACTGACCTGGTTTACTGGGGCACATGAATTGAGCAATACAACACTGTGCTATTCCCATCATGTCAAGCTGAAATGCTACATTATACAGGTTTAAGGAAGAAACCATGAAGAGAGAGTAACAACAAGGTGTAATAATCTGAGGAGAGCAGGTGTGTGCATGCATTTCATTCTGCCTGATCAAAAAAGAATATCGGTTTTGCCAAAATCTAATAAAATAGTTATTTAGAGTGAGTAAGCTGAAAGGATTCAATCTTAGTTTGGTGGTGTTGCTGTGCAGCCGTCTGTGTTTACAGCATCAGTCCACTGTGTGGATCACTGAGTAACAGAGGGGAAGCAATGGAGACTAACCCTGCTGACCCCCCCTCCTATAACGCAGAACACATCACTCAGTGTGTGAGAGCTGCTGAGGGCTCGACAGCTGTTGAGATAACAAAAACTACTGTAACCTCTGGAGACAGATGTAGGTTTGTGCTAAAAAGTTTGATACTGAACTTCCGCTACGTTTCCTTTTGACTGGTGAATAAAAAGCCCTCAAGGGTTCAGTGTGTAATAATTGGCAAGGTTTATTGGCAAAATCTGAATATACTGCCCATGAATATATTTGTGTAAGTGTATAATCGCTTTAAAATAAAAATGTGTTTGTTTCCGTAGCCTTATAATTCTTATTTTACATATTCATATAGCGAGGGTCGTGCTTTAGAGAGTGTCGCCATCTCGCGCTGCCAGCCGGAACGGAAAATCCAGCCAGCCAGAGAGCACGTTTTGCGAAGAAGGAAAATGGTTTAGACCTTCACCTCATCGCTCCATGCTCCTGAAGTACTCCCTGTCATCCCAGTTGTGGCAAACAAGTTTTTTTCCTCTACGGCCACCGTCATTTTGCAGACACAAAAAAAAGCTCATTTCCATAGAAACACACTGCTGCTTTTCCTGATATAATTATGTATTCATTCATGTAATCACGCAGCACTCACCTGTGTAACCTCCTAACACCAGCGATGAGGGGTCTTGCTGGGATGCTGCCGTTGCCGTGGAAGACGTCGACACTGGAGATGATACCCCCGCCTCCGGGGGGGCTGTGGAGGGTTTGGCCTGTGATTGTTCAGTGGGTTGCGTGGGCGACGGGATCAGGGGGGAGTCGGAGGTGGGCTTCGAGGGACTGCCGTCTGTCATGGGGCTACAGACGCCGGAGCTGTCGTCTGGACACAGGAAGACATCGATTGGACCCCGCGTGCTCTTCAGCGACACCTGGTAACCCTGAGAGACCGAGACAGACGCACAGATGTGGCGACATGAAAACCTCATAACCCCAAAACAAATAAACAAGTGTTAATGAAGCTCATTTTAAGATCTGTACCTCGCTGGGCTCTGAAACTTGCATCTGGGTCTCTGGTGGAGCTCTGATCACCATCACCAGCTGGTCTGGGGAATCGAACGACTTCCTCAAGTCCTGGCAGCGCACATAGCCCAACGTGATGGACACGACAGTTAAGGGACACACAACACTCATACAAAGACTGCTGCTTGATGTCCATGACATGACGCCCTGCTCTGCTACACACTCAGCTACCAGTCAATGGGAACTCTCTTTTGGATTCATTTTTATCTCCTGTGGACTGAATCACAGCCTTATGGGTCTGTGTCCTAAACCGGAGGCTGCGCCTGAAGACCACAGCAGAAAGACTAGACTGTCCCATTGCAAGAGCTCCTTCAAGCGCAGCATTGTCTTCCATCACAATCTCTCCCTGAGAAGCTTTACTCAACAGTGATGAAGGCCAATATCTGACACAGATCCTGAGCATCGCACCTTTAAATATAAGAACTGAGTTTCAGCTCAGTTCAACTGTAGTGGTTGTTCAAAAATAAAGGCATTAAAAACTTAAGTTTTGTGAGAAAAAGGTAACATGTTGTCATGGTTACTAATCATAACTAATTAACTTTCATATACTCACAGACTGTGTCCCTGAGTCAGGGCTGAGTGGGATAAAAGAGCAGACATGCAATTTTAACATACATGAGCTGGACAGAAGCCCCGACATCAAGACATGAAAATTGGCTTAAATATCAAAAGATGGCCTCCTCTTGTGATGTTATAAAACATACTTAGATCTGCCCCCTTTAACCAAACTTGAATATGTTCTTCCCTGGTCTGTGTCTCATCCCTCCACCAGGTTTTGTCTAAATAGGTTTATGTACTTTTTGCAGAATCCTATTGACAAATTTAAAAAACCAGCTGTGGTAGATGGCGTGGTATCTGCTCACTGTAGAGGCTCAGGCAGCGGTGCAGGGGTGAGTTAATTTAATACAGTGACTTATTACTCTCCTTCATTTGCAGCAGTGTGTTGGGACTCGCAGACTCACAGACAGAGGCGCACCAGCAGAACTGCTGTTAGAACAGGCGCGAGCTGTGTTTGGAGCAGGGTGCACGGTGCCCATGTTGATCTGTGTTATTTAAGCCAATACGTTGTGTGGTGCGTGTTGAGGTGAACCACAGGAAACGACGAGCTGCTACACCAACAAACAGACAGACATGGCTGGAAACATAACCTCCTTGTTGCTTCCTGGCGCTGCAACAATCACCTTTTTTTCACTTTTTCCACATTTGTGACCAGCTTTCCGTCTAACAGGGTTGATCCCGAGTCAGAAGGATATTTTTTGTTCTGTGGGTCCTCGGTGAGGAGTCGGAGCTGCAGGTTGCATTTGGAAATGAGCTCATCCAGCTGCTCTTCAGCCTCCGTCAGGTTACACACCTCCCTCTGCAGCTCCTTGTGGCGGGAAACCAGCGCAGCATCAATTCGATTTCCACTGCAGGACAATACAAAAATAAATAAGAGTGGTTTATGGGAAATAGAAAACACACAATAGGCACTTTAAAAAAGTACATCCTGCTTAATGGCTGCAATTCATGTCTTCTGATGATGTCATAGTTATTCTTAGCTGCACCACTTTCCTCACAGTGGCATTATTGTTTGTGTGCCTGGTGACACATTTCAATATTACTTTTTTTTAACTCACAGCCACTGGATGTTGTTCTTGGACTTCTTGGAGATGAGTTGAATTCCCTCTAGGACGTTGGTTATGTCGTAGATGCGTCTCTTCTGGACGTCGAGGACCTGCGAGGCCCAGTTCAGATCCACCACGCCGTCAGCCGACTGGGACAGCAGGCTGAGGAAGCGCTTGGTGGTCAGGTTCAGCGATGTGTCATACCGGGACTTCTCTGTGGTGGTGCGAGGAACTGGAAAGAAAAGATCCGTTTGTAACCACACTGGGTCATTTGTTCCCATATAAAGATGCACGCTTACTGGCCCATGAAAGAAAGAAAGAAAGAGCATATCTGATAAAGTATGAATTTATATTACACTACTGAACTGAACACAGAGGTCTGTTGGTTTGCGAGACAGTTTAACTCTCATCACAGATGATTAGTTTCTGGGAAGCATTCCTTTTGTCTCCATCTTTTCTTCATCCACTCTCCTTCTTTTATAAACTATGGCGATGGCAAATGGCCCAAATACAAATGTAAAAATCTATTAGAAATGCTCCTTCAGTACAAAACGTCATCAAAATTCAGAGGCTTCCAGAGTTAGAAACAGAGTTTTGAAAAACATTCCTTCATTTCAACAGCTTTGGATCAAATTCACACTATTTGCTGCGACTTCTCAGTTTCACTACCACTGAAACGTCCTTAGAGAATCTGAAATGAGATGTGTGTTTTGTACTAAAAACTCTGCTCCGGTTAAAGTCTGTGAGTGAAACTTCCCGGTCTATTCTTGTAGTTACACATTATTTATCCCATTTGAAAAAGACATGAAGTGAGTTTGAGGAAGTTTATGCTGTTGAAGCACAACAGTGTGATGTTTGATGTTTTTCTGATCAGCCTCACAGACCAGAGGAACTTCTACTCCCACAAACATGATCAATAAGAGAAGAGATAATGTGGGTCACGTGCCAATACCTGATACCTGAACCTATACTATCAATCAGTTATTTGATAATGACAAACAATCATTACCTACCTTGTTTGTGACTCCCACAAGAACCCACTCAAACTTTAAACCTTGTGCTTTGTGTATGAACCACATGACTGATGATCAAAGTCAATGAAGAAAAACAAAAAAATCTAATAAACAACAAGTGCTGTCATTGTTCCTTTTTTCATCTGAACTTAACAGTTTTATTATTTTTCCTACTACTTAGTCTGGTGAGGACAAGGACAGGTTGGAATTTTGCAGCAAAGTTAGACAATGGATGGATGATAGATAGGACATGGTGCTTCTGCTATGAGTAGAAATTAAAGACAAATCAGCTCTGTCTGTGTGTGTGTGTGTGTGTGTGTGTGTGTGTGTACCTCTGGGAGGGGCAGGTGTGGAGGGTGGTGCCTGGCCCACGGACGGTCGAGCGGTGCTGACGTACTGATGGTCACTATCCAGGTCCAACTTCCTCTTCACCTAAAGAAATATAAATGTTTGCAGAAAAGAAAGAGACTTTGTAAAAAAAAAAAAACACATTTTAATTATAACAGCTACAGTATCTCACAAAAGTGAGTGCTCCCCTCATATTTCAGCAGCCATTTTATCATATCTTCTCATGGGACAATATTATAGAAATGAAACTTGTATATATATACACTTCAGAGTATGATGTACGGCTTGTGTAGCGGTATAGATTTGCTATTAAATTCAGTTCTATGGGTGCAATTTTCTCATATTGTCCACTGGATGCTCAACATGGCCCCTCGTGGCAAAGAAGTCCAGGAGGATCTGAGAAATAGACATGTTGTTCTCTACTATAGGAAGATTAGTAACACCGTTGGACGTTGGCCGCCATCTTTGGAGGATCGCGGATGAACCTGAAAAAGTTCCCAAAGTCGCTTAAAAGTAATGATGGTGGGACAGTACTGCTGCATAAAAAATGCCACAGCAGTATATGCACTAATACGAAAAACGAGATAGCTCACAATGTCTGGATAAGTCAGTGGAGGGAGTAAATCTGGGTTTAGTAGTGTTTCTGTTTACCTTTGTTTCTCATTAAATTTGAATTTATCATGATACGTTCCCTTCTCCGTTTCTTTTTTGTTTTCTTTTTTTGTCTGTCTTCCTCATCTCTTTTTCTTTCTCTTTTACTTTTTGCTCGTTTTCCTCCGTTTTTCCCACTCTGTTTACGTTTGCGTTCCTCCAAAGATGGCGCCGACGTCCCACAACGGCAAAGCGGCGTGACGTCAGCTTCACATTCTCTATAGGAAGATTAGTAACACCCTGAACCTGAGCTACAGCACGATGGCCACGGTCATACAGCGGTTTTGCAAGACGGGTTTCACATGGAACAGGCCTCGCTGGGGTCGACCAAAGAAGATGAGTCCTTGCGCTCTGCATCGTATCCAGAAGTTGGCTTCAAAAAACAGACGCATGATGTTCTTCCAGCATTGCTACAGAGGCTGAAGAAGTAGGAGGCCATCCTGTCATTGCTCAGAGCATACACCGCACACTGCATCAAGTCAGACTGTATGCTCATTGTGAGGTGTACTCACTATTTAGACAATAATGGCAGTGTGGTGTATACATATATGCTATACAAGATGTGTATAAGTTATATTTAAGTTTTATTTCTATAGCACTGTCCCATGAGAAGATGTTGCTGAAATGTGAGGGGTGTACTACTGCACTCACTTTTGTGACATACTGTAACTCTGATATTGATATTGTGTACTACTGTATTGAGGCGTGAATAGGAAATGCAACATTACTAATAAGGAAATCATCTGGTCAACTGAAAGCAAAACAAAACATCTTACAGCAACAGGTGGAGGGCCTTGTACAGCTATGCAGGCAGGAGCAGGTTCATGTAAACATTTCCACATATACTGCTGACAATAGACTCCTCAGCCAACCACTTCCCATCTCACTCTTTCACTTTCTTTTACATCTGTCTCCCTCCCTCCCTCCCTCCTCTCACCGGAGGTCTTCCCAGAGCCGGTCTCCTCTTGTCCTGGAGCCCCACGTCAGCAGGGCCCTGGGGCGTGGCAAACAGCAGGATTTCCCCAGTGCTGGTGGGGGCGACTGCCGGGTGGAGGCCCTCATTGCTGGGGCTGGTGATGATCACTATCTGGTGGTCCTCGCCCAGGTCAATACTCCCAGAGTTCAGCAGGGTCTCAAAGTCGGCCAACAGGTCCTCCGATGTCTGGCCGGTTATGAGAGTCTCTGACATTGCAGTGTGTCTCACTGAGTGACCCTTCACTTGACTTGAGGGCCGCTGGGGTCAGAAACTACGTGGCTGTGTTTTGACTGAGGCTCAGCACCTACTTGCATTGGCTGTACCAAGTGAATTTAAGCAGCAATGCTGAAACCCCCTGAAAGTTTTCCTGCAGGTGCTCGGAGGCAGCCCAAACATCTCTATATGAAATATATGTCCCGCCCTACCGTCCCTGTTGACTGTCTATACAGAAGCTACCACACACGTATAACTTTAAAGTGTTATGTATGGCAATACGCGACGAGCTAAATCAATTACAGAGTTATGGTGACGGGATGTTCAGCCAAACAGGATATTTGGCAAATAAAACAATACAGCTAAATGCATACCAACTGTGCGCCTCGAGGCTCGTCCGCTGATATGGTATCAGGCATACATTGACCGTGTGGGTAATAAACGGTGTAGGTTAGCGAGCTAGCAAAGGGAGCAGGCTAATCTTTTGTTTTCATCTCTCCTGTCAGTACAGTAGAGCCGCGAGGCCTGGCCACACTGCCCTCAACACAGCTACCGACCCTGCTAACGAGCTAGCTCCTGTCCTGACGACACACACTGACACAAGTTCACAAACAACCCGGTGAAGCCGATGAATTAGCTCTTGTCGGCTATAAAATTTGTTATTTCTTCTCACGGTCGAGACGGAGCTAAGTTTAAAAGCTATTAAAACTTTATAGCAGCTTTCCAGAAGTAAGCTATCGAGACTAAATATCTACTGTGTAAAACGCATTGCCGTATTTCGACAGCATCTCTGAGACCATACGGACGAGGGCGACGCTATTTCGGCGGAAAATACATGGAAAACGTTACATATAAAAATATATGGCAGATTAGCATGCTAGCTAAGTTATTAGCCGCAGTTCTTCAACCCCCTCGTTTTGTTGGGGCACGCAGGAAGCAGTCCGACAAAACTGGAAATAAAAGGAATAAAGCGGTGAAATACACACGCATCCTTCACAACAGGGGTCGCGGGTCCTTCTCTTGTTCGCACTAGAGGCAGTCCGTGCATGAAAGCGCTGTCCCGACCCCGTTATCGGCTGTTATTGTTGTTATTGTCCCAGCTGATCTACATCTAAACAAGGCTTGGACGGTTTTCGCGCGAAATCTTTTTTGCCGCGAAACGGGCACGTGCGCCTGTCGGAGGGTTCTCATTGGTCAAACGGCTGCTCATTATGCAGAGTGGGACTGGCGCTCTCCGATTGGTGCAAACGGACGTCTGTCAGTTTGTCGAACGCAGATTCTTCGATTCGAAGGTGCATTCAAGTTCCACGGAAAATATAACGCACTCTGACAGGTAAAATAACATGGGGTTGATTGATTAATTGAGACAATTCTCAAATATAAACTAGAGTGCGAGACATTGCTGTAGCGAGAATAAAACTATATCAAGTTGTATGGTTAGTTTATCTGTCTTTATACATATATGGTCATTCAAGCAACGAAAACATCAACTTTTTAAATAAATGAGCTGTGTCCGACTGTCCGACCATATGACGTACATTTTATTGCCCCGGAAACGTAGCCTGAACATTAATTGGACAAATGTTTGCCTCCAGCTCCCTAGTTAAAGGTTTCCTTCGTGTTTTTAAGTCTTTGAGTGGAGCAAACTTCAACAGACAGCCCTTGCTAATCGAGCACCGACCGCGCAGCTGGAGAGCGACAAGATGGCGCAGGCAATATTTGAAGTGCTTGAAGGTATGGATATTTTGGTAATAACCGCGTTATTACGAGTCCAATGAAACACAAATGTGTATTTTAAACAACGTCCATATACCGGGCCGTTTCGATGTCCGGAAAACCCAATATAAATCTATGCAGTGTGTATATTCTTCTAATAACAGTCAAAACATCCCCCAGAAGACAGGGTGACCATGACTGTAAACAAACAAACAGATTGATTATTGATTCTTTATGCACAGATTATGACTTTAATTTATTCTCACCTATTGGAGTCAGGCAGCAAAATACTGTCTGCCTCGTCCTGCTGTTTACACTGCACGTTACATGTTTGCAGCAGGCCATTTTGATCAAAACCAACAATGATTCATAGTGTGTCTTTTTTGGTGAAGTTATAGCAACCTGATACACATTACCTAAACGTGCAACCACTTTTTAATGTCTTGAGGTATTCTACATTGAATTTAACCACATTTGTCAGCATATAGTATTATAAGGTAGCTGTAAGTGGTGGCAGTGGTTGAAGATAACTCCATATGAAGCTGCTTGTTGACTTAAAGCCATGTGTGTTTTTCTATTTACTGAGCAAGAGGCCAATGCATAGATTAGTCACCTCTTAAAGTTTAATACAATTGTGTATAACATTGAAACTACAATAATATTGTCAAAAAAAAGTGTATATGCCGACTAAATAAATATATATTATACCTATTATGTTTGTCCACCCTCTTCTTGTTCTTCCTCTGTAGGGATGGACAACCAGACAGTGTTGGCGGTCCAGTCTCTGCTGGACGGCCAGGGTGGAGTTCCAGACCCAAACAACCAGAATGTCTCTGGCACGGCCGCTATCCAGTCTATGGGTATGTACAACAAACATTGTATGTGACGATGATTGCAATACAAACAGAGGGAAAGTGCCAAAAAATGGTGGTTACAATATCTTCATGAAGGAAAACTGGTTTCAGTTTGTGAAAACTGTGATACGAGGTTTGGACACATCCTTTCTTTTCCATCTCCTTAGTTCCTTAGGATGAAGGTCCCGGAGAACATATGTGACAAAAGACATTAAGATATATTAGTTTTGAAAACTTCCCCTATTTATCAATAATCCATTAAAATCTCAGACTACGAGTGTTAAACGTGTGAGCAGAGGTCATGTCTTCAATCAAAATTACAGGTCACACTGCTGTTCAATGATAGTTACTGTGTGTTTGTGCACCACACTTCTTATCCCAGCCTTTGCCTCTGATGGTGCAGCCATGGATGTGTTTACTGCTCATGGCCAAAGACTTTTGTCACTGCAACATAAAGCAGTGTAGGTGGTGTGTTGTCCCCTTTCTCTCAACGGCCTCAAACCTCCATGTTTGTTTTCCCACAGACGACGAGGACGTCTTCCTCTGTGGGAAGTGTAAAAAACAGTTCAACTCTTTGCCAGCCTTCATGACACACAAGAGGGAGCAGTGCCAGTCTAGCGCCCCCTCCCTTTCCACAGTGTCCTTGGCCTCAACTAATGTCTACACACCCGTCCCCTCTATCAGCTCCGTACCACAGACTCCTGCCAACAGACAGGTGAGGATACAGGATTTCGGTTAGTTAGGGACCGCCATACAGTTTGTACATAAGCCAGTAATAAAAGATGATACACATTTATTGTGAGGCTTTAACCTATGGGCTCAAATAATAAACAGACAGCAACGATTAATTAAAATAAAATTTAAAGAAACTATAAATACATTTTGGAAATATTTTGTAATTTGAATTTGTGTAAAAAATGACAGCATTACTGTAAATATGAAAACAAGAAAAAAGGAATAATTGCAGCTGCTTGTAGAAAAGATGCACTGAAAACAGAAATGATTAATAGTTTTGACAATATTATTTAGCCAATTGTTAAGGGTTATATTTCCTTTGACACAATCATGTTCTGTTTTAACACAACAAATTTCAAGTTATATTTATGTTATACTTCGTGTGTGTCTTTTTACCAGGTGTCCACCTACATAACAGTCCCCCCCTCCCCTCTCACACACACTCTGGTCCAAGGCAACGTGCTGGTCAGTGACGACGTTCTCATGTCGGCCATCTCGGCCTTCACCTCCATCGACCAGCCCATGGCCGCCATGCAGACGCCCATACAGGTGAAGCAGATATAAAATGTGATACGACTGTGTAAGAGTCACATCCACCAAAATAATGATCAAATCTGTTTTTATTTTGTGTTGCAGAGTAACCTGAGTATGCACACAGCAGGCGTATCTTACCTTCAACACCATCACCACCACCACCACCATCATCACCATCATCAACAGCAACAGCCTCAGTCCACCCACCCGCTGCCCTCCAGCCAAACGGCAGCCCACCCCCTGCCGGCCGCACAGCCCACCCAGCAGCCGCTCTCTTCCCAAGTGCCAGCGAGCCACAGCAACTCAGTGGTGCAGGTGTACAGCACGATGCCCCACATGGCTGGAGGAGGAGGAGGAGGAGGCGGCGGCGGCGGTGGTGGTGCAGAAATCCACACACTGGGTCTGCAGCCTTTCCATCCTGTGCAGGTGAGTACAGTTTGCTGCTTGGTTACGATATCAAGATAACATATGTCATGCATCATTTAACTCCAAGGTTTTTGCTGTGGCACATGAAAAAAAGTGTAAAAACTTGGTGGCCAGGTGGTCAAGTACAGGTGATCCATGTAAGACTCTGTGTCCCCCAGGTTCCCAGTCAGTGTGTGGAGAGCCAGTCGTTCACCACCCCTCCTGTCTACAGCCCCGGGAGGCAGGGCACCAAAACAAAGACCTGCAGCATCACCACCAACCTGACGGAGCTGGGCGATTTTGAAAAGGTCATCATTCCCAAACGTCCGAGGAGCAACAAGAAGAGCCCAGACGGAGCCACAGGTAATGTGAGAAGAAAGAATAAAGGGCATTGTTCTACTGATTCCAAGGTTAAACTTGTATTTGACCGATTTAACATTTGAAATTCCCTGCTTCCCTCTGTAGATCCATTCAAAATAAAAATGAATAGGTTTTAAAGACATACACACTGTGACTGCAGTTATAAATACATTATTAATATTCAAACCTTTATTTATTCTCAAAATGGACATTGAGGTTCTGCCCTCATTTGCAATGTCATAAACATCATAAACAGTATTCAAATCAAAAGCACATAATAAACCATTAGCATGATTAGGACACAATTGCAAAAGGTAAAATTAAAAAAAAAAAAAAGTAAAAACATGAACAATATGATGATGCTCAAAGGATAAATAATCATCCACTATATTTCCCTCCCCAGCAGAGCAGCTGAAAGGAAAAGGTCCAAAGCTGAAGTGTAATTTCTGCGACAAAATCTTCTCAAAGAACTTTGACCTCCAGCAGCACATCAGAAGGTGAGTGATGTGTCGGCGCAAAAAAACTGTACGCCAATCAAAAACAGAAAGTGACTCAGATTAGACTTCTCAAATATTTTCCCATCACAGCCACACAGGGGAGAAACCGTTTCAGTGCATCGTCTGCGGCCGAGCCTTCGCCCAGAAGTCCAATGTGAAGAAACACATGCAGACGCACAAGGTTCACACAACCAGACACAGTTTCTTCACCCAAATGTTGTATCACTGAACATTGATCCATTGAATATACTGTAACACCATGATGTATGATACAACAACTGTCTCTATTTTAAAGGTTTGGCCTATGGGTGTGGCCAGCACAGTGTCAAGATTACCAGTCACAGTAAAGGTGGTGCCGGTGTCAGCCAATGAGGAGGAGGGAGGCGGGACTCAACAGCAGCAGCAGCAGCAGCAGCAACAGCAGCAGCAAGGCGAACAGGAGGAAGAGGGGCCTCAGCAGCAGACCAATCAAACACAAGCAGAAGAAGCAGCAGCTCAGACAGGTAACGTCTGTTAAGGTCTTTGCACACTGAGTCCGTTTTTTTCGCATGCGTTTTTCGCATCCGTCATCCGACAAAAATCGTTACGTGCAGGCTCCTTGCACACTGAGTCCGTTGCGTTTTTTCGCATGCGTTTTTATTTTATGTTCTAAATTTCGGAGAGGGAGACAAAAATCGTCACGCAGTGGTGCACTTTGTGGTTCTCTCACTTGTAAATGAAAGAGAAAAAGAGTTCATGCTGAGAGGACGCAGTAGCGAGGGGATCTGCTGCTTAATGAGCAGCGGGACTCATGATCACTTCAACTGGTTATTTTACCATGTCAGTGTCCACTTTGATAGATATTGATTATTAGCTCACACGGTAAACACAAGACGGCCAATTTACATGATCCTGAACAGCGGCTGGCCCAAGCACACACACAGACACACACACACACAGACACACACACACACACACAGACACACACACGTAAACAGCGGCCGGTGCACATACACAGACACACTCTCAGCGGCGACCCCCCCCCCCCCCCCCCACACCCTCCTCTCTCTCCAGCCTCAAAACGCTGATGTGATTGGTCAAAAGGCTTTTCACGGATGCGAAAAACGCATTAAATCGAACCTGTTCCGAAAACTTTAATGACGGACGAAAGTTTCGGACTCAGTGTGTAAACATGATTGACACAACATGAGGTCGAATTTATTTTTTGACGTGCGGCAATTTCGGACGAAAAAAACGGACTCAGTGTGCAAAGGCCTTTATACTGTTGTATGCTCATTGTTTCCTGCCACAAGTGCAACAGTCCTTCAAAGAAATCACCACCAGCATCATCAGCAGAGGTTGCTATCAGGACCAGGTTCATCGCTCCTTATGTTCTCACAGTTGATATGTTGTGTGATTCCAGAACCCTCCAGGGATTTGGAGGAGAGCATGACCGAGGCTCGGACCGATCCGGAGCGGGGCCAGGGGGCAGAAGCCGTGCAGAATGGACACTCTCAGGCGCAGGCGCAGTCCAACCAGAGCCAACAGTGTCCGGCTCAGACGAAACAGATCGTGGTGATCGACAGCTCCTACCAGTGCCAGTTCTGCGCCAGCAAGTTCAAGACCTACTTCCAGCTCAAGTCCCACTTGACGCAGCACAAAGGGGAGCAGGTGAGCACATGCAGGGGAGGCAAAGTCGCTCACTCATTTATTAGCTTTCTCAAGTTCCTGTCAGGTATCTGCGAAGTGCGATTGATTCTCATAGCAGGGGTTTGCACAAGAATAGTGGGGAATTCACACTACAGTATATGAACTAAATGGCTTTGAGCTAGCCTGAGATTGAGCCTACCCTGGTGCGAGAGGGGGAGCTCATCATGTCAGATCACACCCGTGTCCTTCTGGGGTCCCTTTATGCTAGGTCAGTTTGGGTGCGGATGAGTGATGGGTGAGGTCTCATCTCAACAGTAGACCCAACTGAGCTCAACACCCATCACTACCTAATTTCACGTTGTTAAATCATAAATTGTTAGTATTTGTATATTATTGTTACACAGAAGGGTAAGAATTATTTTATAATCACATTTCATATCATATTTACATTCTTTTTGGTCATAGGGCTTGTATTTTTTTTATTTTGCATTATAACATTGTAAGAACGTCATAAATATTGCCTTTAAAAATAAAGGTTTACAAAGTGCTATGACATTAGAAAAAACAGCACACAAAATTTGCTTTTGTTATGCAAAGTCACTAATAAAAAAAAGAAAAAAGACAGCAAGATTACTTATCCTATTAGACATAGTAGCTGGGATCAAAATTATAAAACAAGGCAGCAAAACTGGACTCCCTGTCTGCCTCCCTGCAGGTTTATAAGTGTGTGCTGAAGTCGTGCTCACAGACTTTCCAGAAGCTGGATCAGTTTCTGGAGCACATCAGGACGCACCAGGAGCAGCTGACCTACCGCTGCCACCTCTGCAGCAAAGTGTTCCCCTCCCTCTTTGAACTGGGAGTCCATCAGTACTCCCACTGCTTCTGCCCACAGCAGAACACACGCAAGGAGACCACTGTCTACAGGTCAGTTGGCCACAGCCCATCATTACATATCAATTACAGCAGAACACAGAGAAGCAATACTTTTTTTTTTCTTTTTTTTTTAAAGCCTGACTTTTTTCCTTTTCAGGTGTGTGAAATGTCAAAGTCGATATTCCACCCAAGAGGCTTTGGAACAGCATCTACTCACTGCCTCGCACAACTTCCCTTGCCCGCACTGCCAAAAGGTGCAGCAGCAAACACACACAAAACGACACACTACACACATGTGAATCTGTGAAGGCATTGTTATACAAAGGGACCTATTGTGTGTAATTAACATGTTGATTTTTGTTTGTTTCAGGTTTTCCCATGTGAAAGGTATTTCCGACGCCACCTCCCCACTCATGGCACTGGAGGGAGGTTCAAGTGTCAGATCTGTAAGAAGGCCTTCAAGACAGAGCACTACCTCAAACTCCACACACGGATCCACTCAGGTCTGAAAACATTTCGTGTGCAGGAAAAAAAACTTCCTCCAATGTACAGATGTACATTTCTTATTATTTTGCAGTCAGGAGCAGAGGTGTCACTATTGTTGCCGTCACATTGCTGTTGTCAGACTGGCTGTTGATGATGTTGCCTGTACACACTGCACACTCTGTTATGCTCAATAGACAGAAATGCCAATAATAACATAATACTGATAAAAAATAATAAAGTGGAATCATCACTCACAGTGGGTTTGATTCCACTTCCAGGTGAGAAGCCGTACAAATGTTCCCTCTGTGAGGCGACGTTCAACAGGAAGGACAAAGTGAAGCGTCACATGCTGATCCATGAACCTTTTAAGAAATACAAGTGCCCCTTCAGGTGAGGACCATCGACAGGAAAAGCTTTTGTTTTATCTTTCATTTTGATTATTTCCTGTCGGACTGTCTCACTGTACTTTTCTATTTAATTTCATGCAAACTCATGTGTTTTCTCTAATAGGACACACGTCGGCTGCACCAAAGAATTCAACAGACCAGACAAACTCAAAGCTCATATTCTGTCGCACTCTGGTGAGTCAGTGGTGCCAGTTTGTTTGTTTGTTTTTGCATGAAACAAGACATAACAATGAGCAAGATATAACTAAGGAACCAATCACATCAACTTGATATGTACCGTCATACAAAAAATATTTAAGCAGAAAACTATATACATGTTGTTTGGTCGAAGATATTGCACAGTGTGGGTGGTCATTAAGAACAGGTATTGCTTGTAATTTGGACAAGGTAAAAATAGAATAAACTGCAGAAAAGAAGACAAGGTGCTTGGTAGAACAACATCACATTGCTTTCAGCTCACGGTGAAATCAATAATGCTGTTGGTTGATTAAAAAATGATTGTCGTGAACTCGGCTCTCCTGCAGGTATCAAACCCTACAAGTGTCTGTTCTGCCAGAAGGCGTTCAGCCGGCGGGCTCACATGCTGGAGCATCAGCAGTCCCACACTGATAACTACCGCTTCAGATGCTCCACCTGCAACAAGGGATTCACCAGGCAGAGCTACTACAGAGACCACAAATGCCCTGTGGCAGGGAACCGGACAGGAGGCGAAGAAGGCGAGGAGGAGGATGTCGCAGGAGTGATGATGGGGCAGGAGACGGATGGAGAGGAGGAAGATAGGAGGAGCAGGTTCATGACAAGAGAAGAAGCAAAAAGGACAGGGACGGCAGGAGGTGACGGAGAGGAGGAGGAGGAGGAGGAGGAGGATGAACGCTCAAAGGGAAGCCATGAGCAGGTGGAAAGACATGAGGAGGAGGAAGAGGAGGAGAAGGGAGCAAGGAGGAGGATTGATGAAGGCTGTCAGGCCGCAATGTCCATCACCACCATCGCAGAACAGACAGACAGAGAGGAAGAGGAGGAGGAGGAGGAAGAAGAGGAGGAAGAAGAGGAGGAAGATGAAGGGGTGGAACATGGCGACGATGCACTGGAGCAGATTCAGAGCAACGACCAAAACTGTTTGCAGCAGCCATGTTTGTAGTTTTAAGCATCATCTTTGTGGGAGTGTTTCCTGGACATGGACCAATAATCCATCAACAAGAACAATCAGAGTCTGGGGAATGATTTCATCATTTGTTTTAAATTAAAACGCTATTTAAATGACATGCTACATTTTTGTGACTGTAAATGAGAGTGAGCTATAGGATGTTACCTGGAACATCTGTTCGGCCAAGAAAACCAGGGAATCATCTCCATGTTCTGAAGTACAGTATTTTGTGCAATCTAAAGGATCAGTGTGCAAGATTTAGGAGGATCTAAAAGAACAAAACTTTATAATCACCTGAAATTAAGAGTCTTTGTGTTTTAATTAGTTTACAATAAGCTCTTCATCTCCAGAGGGGCTGGGTCCTCTTCCACTGAGCCCACAATGTTGCACTGCCATGTTTCTACAGTAGCCCACAATGGACAAACTCTTAGCATGTGATGTTTTTACGTTGCCTGAAGGCCGCTGCAGATGCAGGATCCCTGTACTGTGGAGGGTGGTTCTGCAGGTTCACCATTAGATGGCACTAAATCCTACACACTGATCCTTAAAACCATAGTGGTCAAAAGCAACATTCTTTTTGAATTTTATGTAGCAAAGGGTAAATTATTATAAATTTGTGTATCAGAGAAGATTTGTGTCCATATAGATGTCAGTAAAAATTTCACCCTCTGACACTTTACCTGTTTGTGTGTGATCAGTTTTCTGCTCAGGTGTTCAGGTGCATCCCAAACATGACAGGTCAGCACGCTGCAGCTTTGGTAAACACATGCAAAGAGACAAACATGCTGCAAAACAACACAAGCATGTAAACCAATGCTAAACTCAGTCCCACAACACCACAGAAGTGAATTCACCAGAGACCACCTCCTTGGGCCACCTAGTAAATCTGTTGATCATAAATAGTTATTTAAACCTAGCTGTATCATATTGCAAGGAGGTTATTTCAAAAACTTGTTTTGATGTTGAGATGAGTAGTAATACTGCTCATGAGAAATAGGTGAAACTATTCCCGTCCCAGATGTCATCGAAACCCCTTGTGCAGAAACTCCCCCTGGACACCGACTCTGATCTTAATCCGACTTCTTACTAATAAAATTGGAAAGTACAGCAGCAGTGGACAAAAATATTATGAAAACGACGGTGCTAACCACCTCACTCACAGACAGATATAGACCCTTAACTCTAAGTGAAGAAATGTAAAATGCATGAATTCAAAAGGCAAAAAATGTGCTTCATTTATGGATCTACTGAAGGTTTTATTACTATATTTATTTAAATATTTTTACATTTCTTGCAGGTGTACTTGTTTGTTGACATTAAACATTGTTTATTGATAATGACTCATAGTATTTCTCTCCAAAACTACAAGTTTTCTATCAAAACGTCAACATCTTGTTCCATACTATTTTCATAAAGCTTTTATTGTTACTGTGCATCTGTATATACTGTAGCTTTGGGCCGTTAACAGACTTAATTTTTCTTCATCGATCAGAGATTTTAACCGGCTCATTACTATTGATTTTATTTACTTAAGCCATTATGTGACCTTGCATCTTCTGATGTGTACCATTCAATATAATGAAAACCTAAAAGACATCATATACACTCATTTACCTGGGAGTCTGGGACTAAAACACAACACACAATTGCCAACACACACCACACACAGATTTTTGATTTAATTTATTAAGGTGACAATTTTTTTTAATCTATATTACACATCTTTCATGTACATCAGAAATTAAACAGGGAAAAGAAAATATAGTGTTACCATAAACCTCTTATTAAAACCATTCTTTTACAAAAGAAAATTTGTTATTGACACCATTTACAACTTGTTTTCATATACAGGGGAGTGACAGTGGTTTAGTTGTACATGGAGGATCCTGGAGAACAAACACACACACACAAAAAAAAGCAGTGAATTATGATATTTACATATTCGTTGGACTACTATGTACGCAGGGGTTTTGTTATGAGATTGACCCAGAACGAGATTAAAACCACACGCTGCATTAGGGGCAACAATCTGAGGCAAAAATATATGTAAATAGGCAACTTTACCAATCAATTATTCATCATGTTACATTCGTTATGTTACACTGATTTTGTCTCAGTATCTGTCGTCCCAACTGAGGCCATCGCCTCGAGTGTCATAGCTTTTCCACACTTGTGCAGTTTCTTCATATGAATTTAAGAACTTCAAACTCCACTGGGTCTGGATCCTTCTCCCCAGCAGAGCCACCAGTCCAGAGGATGTAGCTCTGTGACCGCGGTCGACCTCTGGCCTCTGCCGACATCAGGACGCCCCGATGTCTGAGGGTGGGAGTAACGCTACCTGACGGCTAACGACAAACACCACCTCACCATGCATGTGGAAACACAAGCTCCACAAGCAGCAGGAGAAGCTGGAGGGGGGGGGGTGTTTTTAAAGTGCAGTAAATCCAATAATTATCAGTAACCAAACTTTATCTTTTTGGTGTGTTTAAATAAATAATTCAAATGGACACTCCAAAATGAGAAACCACACTATCAGGTGTTTTTCTTTTTTTTTTCTCTCTTTTTTTATTTATAGATAAATAAGATTAATCACCTGTTACTGTTGAGCAGATGCCGTGTAACGTCAGCCAAACCAGTATTCACAGTTATATTATAAAGGCCGTTTCTGTACACGCTCAGTGCTGGACTCCATGTTGGTAAAAGCATGTGGAGGCCGTTCTCGCTGCTCCAGCGTCAACAGTCGCACAGTGAGGATCTTTCTCGTTAAAACATCTTCAAAAGTGAAAAGCACATGAATCAGTTCTTACGAGCATCAGACGTTAGTTCTGAAGCAAGTGACATGAGAGGAACTGTGACCGTCATGAAGTGGAAATACTCAAGAGGTAAAATGTTCCTTCAAGTCTGAAACGGAAGACAAAAAGTTTTTAAATAGCAAACTGTATCTTTGTGACAGAGCTTTTTCATTTTAAAAAATCTATAATTCATATCATTATGTGGTTTGATTTGGCATAAAATGTAATCAATTTTTTTGATTTGGTTTGACTTGAATTTGTTTTTTCTCTTATCTAATTAAGGATTTTAATGTCTGGACACATTAAATCAAGCACATCTTTAAAACACACACACCATCTCAAAAATACTTTCTTCATCATCATCCTCTGATTTATTTCAAATCTTGCTTATGACAAGACCAGCCCTCTGATATTGATCTATAAGATTCTCCCAGAATACTCTCTTCTAAGATGTCCAGTCCAGCCTCTGGCCCTATAAAACTAGGGTCCCTTTGAGTTCTGCCTGAAGCCTTCAATGTTTCTCCACCATTTTAAATAACTGAGGTTAAAAAACTTTTCACAATCTTTAAGTTTTTCACAGATCAAATACTGCTAAATACTACAGAGGCAGAAACACGAATCTGTTTCTGTCTTTGTTACTTAGACTCAACGTGTCGACCAAACCTTTGACGCACTAACACTGTCTGTTGTTTTAGAGTTGACTTGGGAAACTCCCGTTCATACCATCACTGTCTTTAAAAAAAATACTCAAGTCACGAGAGATGCGAGAGATGGGATGGGATGGGATGGGAGATGATGATGATGATGATGACGAGGATGATGACAAACAATCTCTGAGCAACAAAGTTTGCTTTTTTTGGTGAGATGTTACCCTGTTTTTTAAAAGAAACGCACCCTCACAATCTGGCACTAAAGTTTAACGCTTTGTCATTGAGCCGATGCTTCAGTGCAGAGCAATTTAAGAAGAAGAAGAAGAAGAAGAAGAAGAAGAAATCAGACTGGATCCAGGTTCGCTGTTGGACCTTTCAGGTTCTGAGATTTTGACTGTAGCTCCAAGGCTCCGCCCCATGGCGCATGCTGTTACATCATCACATGTTAGAAGAAAAAAAATTAAAAAAAACTACTGCAGTCCCATTTAACAGATGTCGCTGAGGGGGAGTTGTCGGGATCCCATGCATGATTGGGCGCACAATCTGCAAGACGGGAGCAGCTTCTGTGTTTTGGTTTAAAAGAATACGATTTTTTTTCACGTACCAATCAAGCGTGGAGAGGCCGGCTGCGGGCGCAGCGTACACGGCAGACGCCAGTTCTCAAACCCCAGCTCCTTTGCAACATCATGCACCCATAGAAGTACCGTACAGGTGGGCGCAAGCACGAGCACAAACACACAAAAAACACCCCCCTGATCTGAAGAGGCTCCCTGATTTGAACACTGGTGGTCTTTTCTTCCTTCAGACTCCCGCACCCGCTCTTTAACGTCTCCTGGTTCTTCTCACTCCTGTCCGAAGCCTTCCGTCTCCTCGATGGCGAACATCAGCTTCTCCTTCAGCTGCTCATAGCTCTTGTACGGCGGCAAGTCCAGTCTGTTAAAGCTGGGAGAGGAACATAAAGGTTTCAGCTCAACATTCGACCTCTCTTACATCATTCTCTTTGGTGTTTAACACCAGAATATTTTTGCTTTGACCCTTGAACATCTCCTTTTCCTTATGACTGTAAATCCTTGTTTTCTGAGATCTGTTCTCAGAGCTGGCTCTAACTTTTAAAGCTACACTTAATTAAATCAGAAAATATTGTAACTTCCTACAATAAACCACAACAAGCTTGGATAATTAATATGTCAACTCACCACGTATGACTTCTGGGAAGCCAGTTTTCTTTTCCCACCTTCTCAATACAGAACTTCTGAGGCCCATTACTTCCTGTAAAGTGAAAGAACAGTAGGAGCTTGAACAACAACAGTGGTTAATCAATACGATCATAAAGGACATGTAAAAGAAACTGGGGCGAACAGTGATTCCTCTCTTTAAAATCTCAGCAACAAAGAGCTTCACCCAGACACTGGTTTAGAAACATTTCATCTGCCTTTTGAAAGAAATGGCACTTGTGTTTTTTACCCATGAGGTCAGCGAAGCCTCCTACAGGCAGGCGACAGGTACCGGTGACGAACTGCAGCAGCCTCATCCTCTTCTCATTGTCCATCTCCTTTATGAACTGCAGGGAAAAGTGGCAAATCAATCACAAGTAAGAAAAACAGCATCATTCTCTCCCACACATTTAAATCTTTGGTCACATATAAGGGCTACCACCAACCTGTTGACTGTTACATTAGAATAATATAAGATTATTATTCTATTCAACTAAGAGAAACAATTTGTCTTTAAATACAGGCACTGATGATAATGATCAAGACTAGAATCACCACCTTGTAGTTGTCTGCCTCCACCACTCAGACTAGTTTCATCATTGTGTCATAGCTGTTATGTGAAGTCTTGATGAATGGCTATTAATGGCTTTTTAAGGTCATTATGTACTTTTGGCCTTGAACCATCAAGATTTGCAATTGAATAGTTTTACCAAATACACAGACTTCATAGCATAAATACATACTATGTCAATTTTAACTTGTGAAGTTCGAATTTATTCAACTAAGTCATTAGACCCACACCTGTACCTACTTAAATCCAAAATATACAGAATTTACATTTGAGGGAAACTAAATGGACCACTATTTATGCTGCACACTGACCTGCCAGAACCAGATGATCTGTTTGCTGCTGCGAGCGTAATGTCTGTAGATTGTGTTTCTTTGCCAGTCTGCCAGGTCGATCTCCTGCATACCACACAGCATCACCTGTGACAGAACACAATATATTTATATCTAGAGAAGCCGATGAAGCATAAAGACGTACGCTCCGGTGATGTAAGCCTCGGGTTTATTCGCACCTCCAGCTCTTTAGCATCAAAGTACTGCAGGTACTGCTGAGGCAGGACTTCGTTGAAGCCTTCAAAGAAAGCCTGTGTCTGCTCTTCCACTCCCCTGGACAGCCTCCACTCTGCTACCAGCCTGAGGGGGAGACAAGAGCAACCAGATATTACACTCCACCTCATAAAAGCCAAAGTACTGCAATAGAAAACTACATTCTAAATGAAAAAACAGGACATGCATTGAAATTAAAGGGCTGTAAAGTCACATATACTAAAACCCACCTAATGTACTCCTCCTTGTTCTCCTCTGTGACTTGGATGTCTCCTCCTCCAGACTTCAGCTCATGAGTGGTGATCTCCCCCAGGATCTCTTTGTCCACGGAGAAGAACATCTCCAGCCCACACTCCTCGATGTCATTGTCCCTGTAGAGCAGCACAGACAGTTACAGCTTTACTCTATTCCCTTGTCCAGTTTTGTTATATTACCTTCAGTGTTAGGTCTTTCCTGTCTTCCCTCTCTCATGTCTTTATGTTTGCTTATTGTTTGTGGTGTTGCATATACCCTAATATAAAGTGTTACCAAAAAAAAATTTAAAAATTGGATCCCTTTGACTCAGAAACACACAACATGTCACGGAGCAGACAGATGAAGTTATATATACTTTCAATATTATATTTGCATATGGAAAACAAGCAAACAAAGAAGGCTCGCGCACATGCAGTGTAACCAGGTGCTGACGTCAGAAAAGAAATATGGAAAACAACCCTGTTCTTGCTAAGTCTCTGCAGATGTGAGATTTGACTGTGTGAGTGAGATTCCAGAAAATCACACCCACACTAGCATATAAAAAGACGAGTCAGGAGTGTTGCATTCTTCAATCCATTGATGAATTACTCACAGACTGCTTTCGGCATTGCTCCATTTACTCACTTGATCCACATGAGCGAGTTGTAAAACTCTGGGTCTATTGACTCCAGGTCTTTGAGGGCCAGCGGCTTGTTCAAGATGCGCTTATAAAACGGCAGCGAGAAACCAGTGTCGATGAACTTGCCGTGGAAAAGAGCCTGAGGGACGGAGACAGACAGTGTTTAATTGTTACAACACAAAACACAAAACTGCTCTTACACTGATCTGTCTCGACATATCAAGGAAAATCTCAGCATGTGATAACACGACTAACCATGGCAATGAAGCGTCCTATAAACTTGAAATATTTGAGGTGGTCTGGGTTGATGTAGGAGGCGGGGTTGATCTGGAGACAGTAGTTATCTTTGCCGGCATATTCAAACAGGCAGTACATGGGGTTCAAAACCTCATGGGACAACAGGAAGAACCACTCCCTGAAGAAGATAAGACAACAGAAATGTAACCAGTTAGCTTGGGAACATGTGGAGTCCATGTGGAGCAGATTTAGTCCAAGTATGAGCAGATTTCAGAGACATCCTTGAGAAAAAAAATCATCCCACTTAAATATTCAGAGGAGACCTCTGCTGTAGAGTTTGTGCCACAGATCAATATATCCAATTAATTTAGAGGCAAAAACACTGATGAATAAGTGATGGAAGTAACTATATGACACATTGTCCTCTTTTTATGCCAAGACACATTTATAACCATTTCTGTTCTGCCATTTTCTAACTTACCTGGCAACGCCTCCATAATCCAGGCCCTCCTCTCCAGGGAAGATGATCCACAGTCTCCTTCGTAGATCCTGAGCGTTGAAGCTCATTATCTAAAACAGAGACGATGAACTGACAGGTTGGTGGAGGAATCACAGAGTCACATAAGAGTATTTTCAGTTATTAACACTGCTGCCACTCTCAAAACATTCAATCATAAAAAATAAATAAAAACATAAAAAACTTCATCAATAAGTTTAAAAGTTAGACAATGTGGCTTCATCATTGCTAAAACTGAGATGACCAAGTGTCTACGAGCCATAATGTCAGAGTGATGGTACACGATTTAATTCAACTTTTCAAGTTCTATCTCATTAAAACTTGGAGAGACATAATAATGAAGTCTCCTCTGCAGATGACTAAATAAACCTTGATATATGTCTCTGTTATCTATTTTTACAAGCACCAGGATAAACACTGAACCCATAAAAAGTGCAAACTTTAAATTCATTTTCGTACTGCTAAATGACACAGTTAGTTCAAAGTATGAGATGTTGATAAAATAAACTAAAGAGAAAGCTGTAAAGTACAAATGTGAACAGTAAATTCACATCCCAGTGGAATTTAAACTTGTAAAATGAACTCTTCATTAACTCAGTTGAGATACATTATCTCAAGTTGTGTCCACAACAGCTTTTGAGTTGCTGGGTTGTGTTTTTGATGAGTTTGATGAGGGAAACCAAGAAATTCCCTTTTCAGGAATGCTGACTACTGCTATGACTTGCAATGGGCCAATTTTTTGAACTATCCCTTTAAGGTGGTAATTGTACTGATTTAAAAGAGCAGTGGAAACGAGTAATGACCTGGACAACATCACATTAGCTAGAGGCTAAAACGCAGAGAATGAGTGAGGCACATTTCTGAACAGCAGGTAAAGTGTCGGGCTGAGAATAAGAAGATGTCGTCCTGGCGCTCGGGCCGGGGCGGGTCACCATACCTGCTGAAACGAGTCCTCAAACAGGGTTTTTCTGGTGACGGTGATTTTTATGTGTTGAGGCATCGCCAGTTGCTGGGTAAAAGGGGAAATATGAGACATTATTAGGCGTCAAATATGCTTCCAGTTCTGACATGACAACACCTGTCAGATCATGAGTCATGCAGGATGCAGGTAACAGCTGCTATAAAAGACGACGATACTGATGCATGTATTAGTCGGCTACTGACACTAGAAAAACAACAACCGTAACATGAATGGGGATAAAATAGTTGATGCTTGTGCTACATGTTTTCTGATGATTCATTTGTGATGGTTATATAAACACAGATGAACAAAAGATTTATAAAAAGCACAATGCTTGGCAATCTCTTCATCATAACTACAGTATATATACATATATGATTATTATATAATTTACATATTAGATGTGATTCACCATTCTGTGACTAACCTGACTAATCTTTTATAATGCTCTTAGCATACTGTACTTAAAGTGAATGTGTTTCACATAATATTCTTTAATTTGTAATAATAAACTGTAAATAATTTCTATCCACACTGAATTTAGTTTATGCAGTCACAGATGAAATGTGACAACAGTGAAAGAGATGTGACAAAACTTAAAATAGAAACAGTCATCATTCTCCATGGTGGTATTTGCAAACTAACAGTGCATCCCTTGTTATTAAGTCTAATATTAGGCTTTTGTAAATAATGTGATTTGTTTTAAGTTTCATTAAAGGACGAGTGCAGTACAGGCTGGTGCCACGTGTCTCTTCTTCGTCTTTGTGTGGATGACTCATCAGCCATTTATCAGACTCAACGTGACTCAACCTTGATAAATGCCATCTATTAAATCCATCTGGCACCGCATATGAAAAGAATTTGCGAGATGAATGTTATGGCAGAGCATAAAGAGAGTGTACTGGGTAACTGTGTGCCAAGATTGTTATTCTGACGGGCAGTTTCTCTCCTCAGATCTTAATCAGTGAAATCATCTTGATGTGTGCAGGTATCAGGTGGCAGATTATTGCAGATCCTTTACATGTAATGTCTATCGATTTAAAACAGCTTGTTCTAAACAGGATATCAATTGAAGCAATCTGTCTGAATAAGTAACCATTCATATACTTTGACCCCTACCTGGCACCAGAATCTGAAGTACTGTACTTTGGCTTTGAAGTCTCGAACGTAGGTGATCTGAGGCCCGTTTTCACTGTAAAGGAAAAGGAACAAACATTTTGTTAGTTTGTGTATTTGTGTCTTATTAAAGCTGTTATTTGTTTGCCCTTTCTGTGTGACTTTTGTTGTTCAAACAAATACACTCTCAGAGGCAATTACATGATCTCATTTTGAGGACAGTATAGTACACAGGTCTCCGACACATACATTGACGCATACGTATATGTGTGTGACGCTTTACCGTCACATTCCTTCAAACATTCACCAAACCGGTTTTTCCACTGCTGTAACCAAAGTAATTAGTTTCAAGTCAGACTGTGCTCACAGGTTGTAATCACTAGTCAGCTGAAAAGCTGCATGGGTGGTGAAAGAGGCTCAGTGACCCAGTTGTCATATCGGGATAAAGCATCACAAGCTCTAAAAATAGAGGGGGATTTTAGAGACAATGACACAGAAACACAACAATAGAGAGAAGGAAATAATCTAACTGTCAAATCCAAGTTAAACTGGAGAAATACCACAGCTTCAAGTGGCTGTTGTCATAATACCAGCTTTATAGCCCATTTGAAGTTAATTCTTAACACTATTATGTTTTCTTCCTGGCATGTAGACATGCTGGATGGACTTAAGTCAATATGTTATTGACAGTAGCTCCAGGTAACATGTATCCAAGGTGTAATAGTTACAAACTGGGGCTGCCACTATATGTGACATTATGTCCAATCAATTGCCCAATTTTTTTTGTGTCAGACTTGCTATTGTAATGGAAAATTCTGGTATAGCCCATAGTATGCTGACAAAGTGCTGTATAACCATGTTGTAGGTGAACATTCTTATTCTGCTTATTCAGTTAATTCCTTGGATGGTAACAGTGTGAGGTACACCAGACACAGAAATAGATTGAAGGACAGAAGCCGAGGAGCTCTGTCCTCCAAGGCTCTGCATGCTCTGTAAGGTGCCATCAACAGATGATCGGCGCCGAGCATGAGGTGGCACAAAGTTATGATGTAGCCTATGGCCTCCAGACAACTCTTACAGCCCAGGGAGGATGCCATTCACATGACAGGGGATCAGCAGTTACACACACAGATGGAATGTATGAATTTGGTTGATAAACAGCAAAGACAGTAAGTCTCTGCACCTAGTGCAGAGATGATGTCAGCTAACGCCAGAAAGGCTGTAGAATGCAAAGGGGGGTGTGTGCCTGATCTTTTTCTCTCTCTGTGTCCTTGTTTTGTCTGCTGTAGCAGGGCCACATATTACTATAAACATAAAGTGCCTGAGAAACATCTTCAGGCCACTCACTCACAGACTGTACTCCTGTTCGGTTGTGTTTTGGGTGACTCCATTCATGAATGCTCTTATTAAAACTCCAAAAAGACAGCTGACATGTCAAGATATTCTTTTTTAGAATACTTTGTTGGACAAATAACATTTTTTGCCACCACACTATTAAAGGGGAACTATGCTCCAGTCACTTTTCCGCTATTTTCCTAACCCTCCTGCCACCCATGTGCCTTTAATAACATTATTGATAGCATTATTTATCATATACACACTACAAAGTGTATATTTGTGTATTCTTATCTCTCATAAATAAGAGCTTATGGGATACGGGATGGGTTTGTGTCGCGGTGCGGTGGGACACCGGGTCAGAGGCGCTGATCTTACAAGGATGGTTTTCATTCAAGAGATGCTACGTGGAAGACATTGAGCCTCCAAGTCTACAAGTTACAAGTAATTTATTTAACCATCGCATTAACTCCAAAGCTGCTCAATTAAGGTAACAATGAGTTCTGGTAAAAGTCTCTCATAGTTCCTTTTTAAACCCTTAAAAGCTGAAGTACACTTGTTTATATTTATATGGTGTTTTGACTCATTTGAGCTGATGTCCCAAAGGTTCATGTTATTCTGGAGCCAAGAAAGCAAAAAACATCCAAGCAGTCTTGCTGTTATTACAGTTCATTGTATAGCGACAGACTGCCTCTTCATTGGCTCAGTATTTGCACTACTGATCAAACTGTTGGGAGATATGACTCCAGTTGTCAAAGGTCACGGGTAAATTTGAAGTCTCATTTAGTAACAAAATAATGTGATTTTATGTGATTGTCGATGGTGTGAAGATTATTAAGTAGAAATCAATACGGTGGACATACAGTGAGGACTTTCCAGTGCGAGGGTCGATGTAGGTGGTGGTTCTCCTGTTGTGGTCCACAAAGTAAGGAATACCATCTACCGTGAACCTCATCTCCCAGCCCTCTGGGAGCGGCTTCTCATTGAGCAACCTGAAAAAGAAATAAAAAGATGCATTAAACAACATCATGTCACATACAAGCTTAGAGCATTTAAATATTTATCTGATGTGCGTGTGTAACTGACCCCTGTGTTCGGGGGTCCTCCCACTGCGTTGACCGTGTAGGGTGATGTACAAAATAAACTCTGCCATTGGAGTCCGTTCTCTTCTCTGAAAGACGTTTTGACAACATGTGGATTATTAAACCTGAAGCAATTCCGTTTGACCACTACACACTGTTAAAACCTGCCAGCCCTTTGACTTAATACTTCTGAGATATTGGGGGTTTAGAGTGATTATGTTATTTCCCAGAGACCACCCATCGTGGCCTTAATCTACTGTATGTACTTAAGCTTCAATGCAAATTCTTCTCTGATCTGTATAAAGACTGAACTGTTACCATATCAAAGATAATCACTCATATATACACCTACTGTACTGTTTAACAAAACTGATATTCAACAATGCAAATGAGACCTTGTACCAAACATCGGAAAGCACCACTGTACATTAATGCAGGCAATGGAGATAAACAGGTAGTGTGCTACTGATAGTAAGCACTAGATGCGGTAGATCAATGCTGAGTGATAATCAGATCCACAGATCCAGCGATAAAAGTGATGAATCAGCCGAGCTGGTGGTCAAAATCCAGGTAAAGCGACATAACACAAATCCTAGATATGCTATTTCTCATTATTTCATATTACATTTTTTACATGACGTGGAGGTGAGCAGTTAACTGTATGTGTGCATATACATGTATCATTATGAAAGCACAACTGTCCGAGGGCTTCGCTTCATCAATAAAGTTTTCAGCCACTAACTGTAAATTACACAACCACTTAGCTACATGTCTAAATCAGGCCGACAGACATCTCCAGTGAGAGCTTAGAGGAAAGGCCAAGCGGGGCATTTAAACACACTTCATTCCTGCCAAGAAAAACCCAAGGTATTGTCGAGCTTTATACACCAATCAGATGTAGCCTTACAAAAATGACTGGTTTTGATGTTGTCACTGCTTGGTGCATAACTTTGACTGCTTTAAAGAGTTAATACTGAACCATGAGCAATTTGATTTAAATTTAATTCATAGTTTTAATTATTTTCCAATAATTCATGGCTTCACAACAGTAAAACCAGCCACCTGTTGTAATGTTATGGCTGATTGGTGTAAGTGATGTCTCAGACAGGTGCATGTATTTAAACTAATTAGCTTCGATGGTGTTTAATGGTCATCACTGTGGACCTCTCCAAGACCAACAGCACCACATCACTGGCAAAAGGCTCAAACACGCCTCTGCTTCCTCTGCAAACTGAGGAGAGCACGAGTCCCACTCCCCCGATCATGTGTTCTTTCTACTGGGGCACCACTGAGAGTGTCCTCACTGGCCGCATCACTGTGTGGTATGGAGGCTGCACTGACTCCTACTGTAAGACCCTGTTATGCACCTGCAGAGCCATCAGCATCACTCATCACACTCCCTCTCGAGCCTTCTGCCTGCAGGGAAAAGGTACCGGAGCCTCCCGGCCCGCTCCACAAGACTTTCAAACAGCTTCTTCCACCAGGCTGTCAGGATGATAACCCTCTGCCCATTACCTCCCCCCCTCTGCCCCCTGCCCCTGGACTTGAACATTAATATCAAATCAAATCAAATAAACTTAATTTGTCCCACCAGGGGAAATTTGTCTTGTGCAAGGGAGTTATGACAGCTGCCGTGTACATGTAAATCATCCATATATTTTGATTCTTCTGCAAACAAATATGTCTCAGATACAAATTCTAAAAAATAGCTAGCTATTTAATTTATAACTATAATATTTATCTTAGGTGAGAGAAACAACTTTTTGATCTTGAATCTTAGTCTTACCCCATCCATGTGGCAGAGGCCCCAGAGGATCAAACTCCTTATTCTGTGTGGCTGTGACCTGGTCCTGAACCTGCAGAGAAGATAAGCAGAGAAGTTCAGATGAAGAGAATATGGTTTGAGAACCTGCAGTGTTTCTCATTAAGATTAATGACAGAAACATAAACGTGTCAGTGCTCTAACAGCTATTTAAACATGTTATAACCTTGATATGCCCGTTAATACTAACTAGTTTATACTGTGCATTGATGAAAGTGTTGAAGTTCAGCACCAGGGGACACGTTTCTGTTTCATCCCACACAGGAAATCCAATAGCAGTAGCTATTCCAGTCATTAACACCCACATCACCAGTATGGTGTCGCTTTTTACATAGAGGAAGTCTCACCCCGAATATGAACCTCTGGTTGAACTGCTGCATGGCGCCCTGCAGCTGGTTGCGCTGGTGCTGCCACTGCTCGTAGTTTCGCACCGTCTCCATCGTGGGACGCTGCCACGTGGTGGTTCGTGTGATGTGGTCGACAAAGTAGACACGGCCCATCTGGTCAACACGACGCTCCCAACTTAAAACAAATGACATAAAGAGAGTCAAGCACTATTTATAAAGGAGTGTGACAAACAGGTGTCAATAAACCCCAAAAAATAAAGAGACAGAAAGAGAACAAGAAGGATTTAAGTATGTTGCTACGGTGAACATGAGCCATTATGTCATCTGGTAACCATATCAGGAGAGGCAGTCGTACTTGATCTGCTACTACTTTATAACCCACATACATCTTGAAGAAATAAAACTGTCTACTTCTACTGTCTGTGTCTGAGAAGAGAAGAAGAGAAGGACTTTTTACCCAGGGGGCAATGGTTCAGGGCGTTCCCACGTTGTTCTCTTTTCAACGTGATCGACAAAATACACCCTGCCGTTCGGATCCACTCTCTGCTCCCACCTACAGAAAACATGAACAATAAACTTCAGAACATGACTGCAGGCATTCAGGCTCTACTGTATATAGATAGCAGCTGTAAAGATATGAGTCACTGTACGACACAAAAGAAGCCAGTGAAGGTCATGACGTTTCCGCAATGACAACACAACAACAGTCGACAAAGGAATTACAGGCAGAAACTGAAGAGACAGACGAGAGAAACATGGTGATGATACTGAGGTGTTACAACCCTGCTATAAATGTGAAAACACCAAAGCGACAAACTCACAGATGCAATTATTGTTTAGTCACATCTGTGTTGTACATGCAGATGAACAGGCAACAGGTTGCAAAACATTTATCTACCCTCACTCTCTCCTTCTGTCTGTCAATTCTGGATTTCAATGATGATTTAGTGTGAAATCTAAAATAGATGGGCCAGTAATGTTGCTCTATCTTTTATTGAACTGGACTAAATTAACTCTGAGATATGACTTTTTGATTAAAGATGATTGAATCCTCATCTGAGTGAAGTGGTTCCCAACCTTTTTTGGCTCGTGACCCCCTTTTGACATCACAAATTTCTGACGATCACGAACTTGATTCATGGGGAATACAGTTGTTTAAGATTGTGTAAACATCATTGTTTGTCCCTAAAAAAAAATACTTTTTAAAAAATGTATCAGTAATTTTTATTAAATCAATTACTAGACATTTCAGGTTTTCAATTCAATGTCCCAATCCCAGGTTTGCTTTTTTAATATACAAATCAGGATAGTTCAGAGATAGACAGATGAATGACCAGGATACAGTGCGGGATTCAAACTGTTGACCAGATACAGTAACTGACCACCAACACCGGCTCTTAACAAAGGGAGAGCTAACCCGAGGGGCAGGGGCCCAGTGTTGGCGGCTGGGGCTCTGGGAGTGGCCACCGGGGTGACGGTCGGCTGCCTGGTCGCTGCGGATCCGGAGCTTGAGGCCAGCGTGGAGTTCCTGTCCGAGCCCGCCGATGGACTCGAGTCTGGGGTCGACGAGGGTCCCGAGGCCGGTGTTCGCACTGGTGTCTCAGAACCTGACTGAGCATCGCTGCTGTCGGCTGGTGCGGAGCCGTTGCTGGACGAGGCTGAGGGAGACAGGACACGACTGTGTTAATAGCGAATCCTCAGACTGGGGCAGATGATTATAGATGAAGAAACACAAGCAAGGTAGAATTCTGAATTGTTTTGTCAAGGCAGACAGGCTTTGTGACTTGAACTAGTAAAGAAACAACAACATGTTTAATTAAAGACATAACGCCGACATGTTGACGGTGTAATTATTTATCTCACAGTATTTGAATGAGGCCTGGATTAAGGTAAACTGATTGTACAAACAAGTCAAGTATTGGCCCAACTCCCAGCTTGGCCTCCGGGTGGATTCTTCACATTAATTAGATTGCGACACAGCAGCAAGTGTAAGTATGAGAGGAAGAGCTCTTGATATTTGTGTCAGACATCAGCATGAGACCTTCTTCTCTTTGTATGATAGACCTCTGACCTGGTGAGGAGGTGGGTCTGCGGGGGGTGGGAGGAGGAGGTCTGGAGGGCCTGGGTGGTCGAAGAGGCTTTGAGCTCCCTGATGACACCAAGGGTGACCCCGTGCTGTTCGCTGACCTCCGTCCACCGGGAGAAGACTTGTGTTCGGCGCTGTCCACAGCTGGAGAGCTGTCTCGACTCTGCCTGTGAGGAGCGAGCGTGGACGAACAATTAAAAAAAACATTCATTCCAACTGCAATTACAGCCCTCGGCAGTAGAGGAATTTCAGTATACTGTACAGTAGCCACTCAGTATATTTTTTTTAATTGGTGTACTTTTTTTTCTTGTGTATTTTTGTTTAGGCCTTTTTAATGTCTTGTGTGTGTGCATGTGTGTAAAAGAGATGTTGAGACCTGTCAAAGACAAATTTCTGTTACCCTTTGGTGTCAGACAAATAAAGTTTCTATTCTATTATAAATACGTAAAGCAGGAAAAAAAGTGACAACAACGAAAGAGAGATGTTGCTCTACCTCATGGCATGATCCCCATTAAGTTGTGATTCCCCATTGGATGTACCTGAAAGCAGATAACACAACCAGTCAAACAAGCAGGTTCAAACATGATCTGTTGTTAATACTGATGTAAATACAAAGGTTTTGCTTCATTATCCAATGTCTTTAAATCGTGATAACTGTCATACTGAGAGGATGGAAACCATTTAAAAATGTTTGGGCTTTGTTTTTACAAACAAATGATTCAATATGATTAGATAAATGCATTGATGAAAAACAGGCCTGTGACTGTAAACTGTGACTGTAAGATCCATGGTTTTAATGTGGATACTACTCTTATGAGAATGTTTTATGCTTGTTCTGTCGAGTCTTGTTGGGAAATTTTGTCAACTCATGTATGCTTATGCAAGACTGTGTAACCAAAGACTGTTTGAAGTAACCTACTGTATGTAAACCCTATCGAAACCTCTGTGTGAACTGATGAGAACACATGTACAACACATGTGGATGCTTTTCGTTACTTCTAATAATATTTGCTGCTCTTTTGACCCCTGTGGAGACAGAGCTCTGAGTTACAGTGACATGGGGTTGGGGGAGGTTGAGCAGGTGAAGACTGGCTGGAGACAATCCCATGAAAGAGTATTGTACTGTATTTTGTCTATTTGGCATGTGTTTTGGAACTATAAGACTGACTTCAGGCCACTCACTCACTGACTCCTGGTCAGTTGTGTTTGTGTGACTCCATTCATGAATGTTTATTAAAGCTCAAGAAAGACAGCTGACGTGTGGAAATATTCCTTTTTAACAAACTAACATTTTTTTCCCCCCCACAATCTCTATTAACTTTTAACTTCATCTGTTGGTTTGGCCTTTTAACATGTAAAAACAGGATTTTCAGGATGTGCAGTAAAATTGCAGGCACAGCCTCAAATAACCTCTCCGACCTGCACAAGGAGAGGTGCTTCCTTCCAGACGCAGATACCTGCTTCCCAGATGCAAGACCAATAGATTGAGAGATTAATTTGTCCCTGCATTAATTAGGCTTGCATGTTTTTTTGGATGTGTTTGCTGTTTTGGTATGCATGCTTGCTACTTGCTGTGAAACAAATTGCCCCTAGAGGATAATAAAGACTCTTGAAACTTGAAACTCTCTGTGACTCACTGTGATGGTCAGCCTTGGCCATAGCGAACATCTCAGGGTCGACGGTCATGCCGTCCAGGCAGACTGAGAGATCTCCCACCACATCTGTCTGGTCTCTGTCCGCACACAGCTGTAAGGTCTGCACCACCTCAGAGACTACATCCAGATGACAAGAAGACACCACGGTTAGAGAAAAACAACAAGACAAGATATTTTACCACCTCTAAACGTCACCACACCAGATACTTTTAAACTACGACTATCTAAACTACAATAGAGGTTTTGAAGATCTGCTGTTCCCGTTCAGGCTGAATGTTTGTTCTTGTTAGAGTAATAAGGGGGAAGATTTAAAACAAACACAAAACATGCTCAAAATGACTAATTACTTTAATCCCAAAATAACAGGGCTCATTGTGTATTTTCCCTGCTCTGACATTAAACACCAAACAGCTCTTGACATGTGATTCCTGCCCAGAGGTCACTATCATTAGCATTGCTGGACATGGTCCATGCATAAAAAATGACCTGTCCGAGGGTTGAACCGAGTCTTTATGAGAAACACACCAAAGATAAACAGCCTGAAAATCTACCAGGGCAAAAGTGGACAGCAAAAAAAAACAGCAGCCTCCTTCTGAAATGTTAAATTGGGCCCTTCAGTGATTTGTTTTTTATTCTGAACAAGTCTGATGAGCTGCATGTGTAACTAGTTTGAGATGCTTTCTGTAATTTAAGATTGCGTGATTTTTTTTTTTAAACTAAGACCTCAATAGCCTCCAGGGAAGAAGAAAAGAGGGCGGCCAACGAACACCTGGCCATGGGATCTCCAGGCAGACACTGGGAGCCTGGGATACACCTGGTATCAGATATGAAAGAAAACAAATGACCCAGAACTCTGGAGGTTCCTCACTGAGAGTCGATCGTGAGAGGGACCGTGTCAGGCAGAAGTTAGTGACTCGACTGCCTCGGACTGTCTCTTGCTATTTTACTTTGCCGCTGTAACACAGCTGTATCATCTGTTATCACAACAAACGGCTCTTTGCTGAAACCTCCGGTGTGTAGGAAGCGATGCATTTTACATTTCTAGCAGCTGCCACAGCTGATTGAAATAAATAAAGGAAAAGCAGCAGCTGTGGTAGTGACAGCCTGAACAGACAGAGGATCATCAACAGGAAACACACACAAATAAAAAAAAAGCAAAGTTAAGCCTTGATGTGATTAAAAATGACTCTAACACAAAGTGAAGATCAGAGATTCAAAAGAGTTCCAACCAATAATCTCAATAACATACGGAGATTTATTCAGAAATAATCACACCATCCGCCCTTAGTGCAGACTGCAGTCAACCAATCATTTTGAAGACAGTTAAACCATTGAGGTAATCTGGGATGTACATTTGTTTTTTGTTTTGTCAAACCTGTGTGTAATTCACTTAGAAGATTCTCAAGGAGAGTTTCTAAAAATGAGCTGTGTGCATTTCTCCGTTTATGACCAATTTGATTCATGGGATGGTATTTATGTGGCCCTTCCCTGTCTGGAAAGGACTATCACAATGAAAACCACATTGGTTAAACAAATATAAAACTGAGATATGATTATTGTTATTGTAAATACGTAGCTTTATCCGGCTGGGTCACAGGGGAAGCAGACCAAGCAGGCCCAAACTTCCCTCTCCCAAGAGACTCCTCTATCTCTTCCATGGTGATCCCAAAAAGCATTTTTAAATGTACTTTTAATAATTTTGACAATAATTAGTTACCACTCATGAGGTCGCGAGTTCCTGCTTTAGACATGTTTCTTGCATGTCATTTCGCATGTCTTTTTCAATTTATTCTGCTAATTCAGCAATGGCTTTCAGCATTCACACGCATTTTCCGTTTTATTTACTATGCATACGCATACATATTTATTGAGTTGAACTGCTTATATAGTACAAAAGTGGGCCTGAAAAGAGAGAGAACATAGACCTGCTTTTTGTGTCCGTGCATCATATACTCACTTTTCATGTCATTGGACTTGAGTGTGTCGCTGATGTCCAGTGTGGCCATGCCGAGCAACACGTCGGACTTCAGGGTCTGGTGGCTCCACACGCGAAATGACAGTTTGCTGAATGGAGTCACAATCCTGAGGAAACAAACAAGCTCAGCTCGACACATGCAAACCATTTGTACGTCTCGTTGAAAGACACAGCGATATCTTGATTTCATCCAGTCAGGGTCTGATTTTGAAACGCCCTCCAGGGACACAGTTTCCTTTACAGCTCCCCCCTGACAGCTGCATCTAAATTAATGAGCATTTAGTCTAAATTATACTGCCATTAACTGTCATTAATGACAATAACAAGAGCAAGTAATTCCACACATGGGACTTCGCTGTCTTAACCAATAAATGCTGTTAATTCACATTATTGCCAGATGTGTGGTTGTGATGAAAAGACCTATTTAGCTGGTAAAGAAGTGAAACCAGTGTGTGTGTGTGTGTGTGTGTGTGTGAGCACCACAAGTTTTTGTGTTGTGGTGAAAACAACTGATAGACAATGAAGCTCACAAGCTATTTAAGGACAACAAGTGTCTGTAACCATCACTATGACAGTTGTTTAGCTGGTTCCCTCAGTGCCTCCAGGAAAAGACATCTGTGGACACATGGGCTCAGGTCCGGTTACATCTCATAGTAAACGCTTGTTATATAATAACTCTACCCCGCCTCCTCCTCCTCCTCCTCCCATGGGTACAAGAGAAACTGTAGGAGACCTCTATATTAAGAAGGTCACACAGTGCCCAGCAGAAGATCCTGGACAGGCTAAAATTAAGAGGACATCTGATGTGTGAATATGTGGGGCAGCAGGAAGTCGAGAGGTGCGAGTGCACTAAATGTCCAGTATACGTGTGGAAACAGGATTCCTGTAAATGAACCGGACACACTCTCTCACTGCCGTATGGCGTTCTACGAATCGGGGCAGCCAATTAAAGGCACACAGAGAGATGGCCTATCTTCTCTTTCAACTGTTCACACGCCATTACCCACAACCAGAGAGCCTTCCCAAAAGCCTTCCCAAAACCGAGAGCTGGTGACTCACTCACAACCGACGCTGTGGCAGGAGGTTAAAAAACAAAAAAACATCTTGATCAAGATCATATCTTACACCACCAGTAATTTTACACAATTCTAAGGAACTATTTTTTCCACACACACTTATGAGAAACACTCCCAAGAATGAGCAGTTTTCTGAGAAAACTACAATGTGCAGTCAGCAGTCATTTTTCACAACATGCTCCTTCCTCAAAGCCAAGCCCTAATTACGCCACTGTTTTTCATTCATCACAATTCGAACTCTGGAGAATTTGAACAACGGGGGGTTTGACTGTCCTCACTCGGCAGCACAGGCATCGACTGCTGCGTGCTTTTGTTTATATTGTGGATACGCCTAATAGCACAACAGCAGCACTTTAAGCTGCTCCTGATCAAACTGACATGACTCTTAACTTGAGCCTTTCTTGTGCTGCATCCGGCTAATCAACAGGGGACTATGGTTTTAGATGACTCTGCATTTTGTAATTCAACAAACCCTGTGCCAGGATTTTAACAAATGCTGCCAAGAGCCAAGACTTCCTTAAAATGACTAATACAGTATAATCTACGGTTTATTAGTTTATGGTCTTCCTCATTGACTATTGTTTCTTTTTTCTTTTAAATACTCAACATTACGGATGTGTTCCCCTCTTTACACCATCATGTCTTTACTGTTTTTGTTCACCACCTGGGATATGAAAACATGAGTTTTCCATGCAAGCTAGAGGAAGTAAAAGCTGGAGTCTTGGACATAGCTCAGTTATGAAATTCTAGCACAGCACAGAGTGTCTCTCCTGCAGGGCTGCTGACAGCGCTGTCAGCCGGACACCAGAGCTGAGGGAATCAGAGTGGCCAACAGAAACAAGTCGCACTGCCCGGCCTCGCATGGCCCGCGTGCTGCTGCCCTGTGGTCACATGATCTGTCTCTGCTTCCATCACAGTTAGTTTTGTGGTTTGATCAATTTAAGTCTCGATTTCCAGCCGGAGTGACGACTCCCTGTGTTCACTCAGGCAGGTAAACACAGTAATCTATTTTTATAAGCATAACCCTGATTATTGTGATAAAGGTGATAAAAAGACATGTCTGGTAACCGTGGAAAGACTTGGACTCACACAGTGAGCGGCTGTTTCCATTTGGGGCTGTGCGTGTTGTTGCATTTCTCTGTTTTCTTGGACTGGCCTTCGACTGTCACTTCCACATAGGGACTGGGACCAAACCAGTTTTTCTTGTTCTCTTTCAGTTTTGCTGAGAGCACTGAAACAGGAAGAAGAGACAGCGCAACGGACAGTCAGTCACAGATGTGGTGGGTGGAAAGACAAAAACAATATTTCAGGAACAGGGAAATACTGCGTGTAGCATACATTTTTATTAGTAATGACAATAATACTACATTAATAGGCTCTTCCCTCATTGAGATCATCCAAGTATAATTGAACACACAAGGGAACAAAGGCAAGGATGGGTTCAAGTTCTCAAAATATTTTTCTCACCAGACATTGTTACAGTAGCAAAAGCACAGCTGTTACTAATAACAATGTGAAGTGTCCCAGTGAGCTATGTCGGTGTGACAGTGAGCCAGCATGGACGATACCATGGGCCGACAAATGGAATTTAGCCACCTGTCATTTTATTATTTCCACCTGCTCTTTTCTTATGCTGACACGTCAGCGTCGTTTTGTCCAGAAATACAAGAGGAGTGAACGTCGTGTTTTCACTTGACTCTTTGTCCACCTTAATAGTGCCTTGAACACTCACCAATGATTTGGAGCTGTGCCTTCATAGGGTAACCATTGGAGGTGCCCGGCTTGGTGACTCCACTGGCCATGACATAGGGCTGGGATAAAGGCCTGCAGCACAGACAACATATCATGATTAGAGTGATGACAAAACAGTTTCCTACAGCACACACACATGAGATCATAAAATAAAATATAGTACATTAATCCAATAATATGAAAGACTTGCAATAACAGTTAGTTAATGAAAACATATAATTAAATCATTATTACTCCTTCAACACCTTCATCTGTTTCCAGCATGAACATGTTCCACACCACAAAATTTAACAGTGTTTTCCTGACTCTATTCACAATACAAGAAAAACAAGACAGACAGTAAATGAAGTGAACTCGTCTCGACACAGGGATAACACAACGTTGCCCACAGTCACAGACTAGGTATTACTAGTACTCCGTTTACAAGTTTTGATGAAATCTAATTCTTTCTCCTTTATGCACTTAGCATAAATCGTTTTGGACAAAAGCCTCGGCCAAATGAATATAATATCAAGTAATGTAATAAAGCTCATGTGAGGTGTGTGCTTTAACGGAATGAGAGTTTAAGCTCCCTTCCTGGAATATATCCCTAATACCAAGCAGCAGCACAACGAGCTCTTAAAATTTGCATTCAAAATTGCAGCAGGAGAACAGACCGACTGTATGCTCAAAACAGACGGTATAACAAGGAACACTCAGTCAACAAGCCTGTAACTCTATTAGAGTTACCTGCCAGACTGTCTTGTGAAACACACACATGCAGCACCATCATGGAAGGTAATAAAAGGAGACCAAGGTCAAGCCGGGGCAGTTTAAAACCGGCTGCAAAATACAACCTGCAACTATGTGTCTGTTCTGTGTCTGAGCGGTCCACGGACTGCACAGCTGACTGCAACCAGAGCCACACAAGCACCTGCACAGCTGTTAATAACTGAACGTACCGAGGTCATCTCTGTGTGGCTCTACACAAATAATAACTACTTTTTAACTTCTACACATACATGTATTATCTATATACATGCTTAAAATGGGTGCACTAGTGGGTGAGTGGTTGGAGAGCATTGTCCCATATGAGCTCCGGCCCTTGTGCAGCAGGAGATCGCCGGTTCGGCCCCCACTGGCAGGACGAGAATGAGGGATAACAGGTTCCCCATTTTCTCTCTCTCCGTTTCCTGTTATACCTCCAACCAATAAAAGCAAATGTGACGGTTTTAAAACCATAAGATATTGGTCTGGGGACGTTGACTTGCTCTTTTGGTAAGCAACCAGATCCAGGGCGAGAGAGACAGGCCTTTCCATCAAAATAAAAACCACCAAGCTAATAAAATGCGGTGAGCCATTAAGTAAACATTTTGCTTTTATTGTATTACAAGTTAATGTCTATTTTATAAGTTTTATGTTGGTTAACACTTTTACTTTCGTGAATTTGGTGATTTCCGGGTCCGCTAGAAGACGGGAACCAGAAAGCCTCTCTGAAGAGCCTGGTGACGTGAGGCTAATAAGATATGAGTGTGCAGGGTCACCGGGGGCGGAGCCCATCCAAGGTTCCTGCCTATATACAGTGCATCTGGAAAGTATTCAGACACCATCAGATATTTCTGATGGTGCAGCGGCAGTCTCATGCTGAAATTGTTCGTGTTCATTTCTACTCGCATCAACCCTAATAGCAAAGTTAGGGTTAGCACAGTTGGAAGAGATTACGGCCTTGCATGTTCTTGGGTGTGACACAGTGCTGACGACCTCAGGCCCTCTCAGGTTTGATAAGGAGAGCCGTGTGTGTCTACGATCATTGTCCTGTTGGAAACCGAACCTTCAGCTCAGTCTGAGGTTCTTAGCAGCTTTCCCTCAACCCCAGTCAGTCCACTTTGCCCCTCCTGGTAAAAAACAACTACCACAGCATGATGCCGCCGCCACCACCACCACCACGCCTCAACGATGAGATGGTTCCAAGCAGGTGACGAGCGGTGTCTGGTTTCTTCCAAACGTGACGACACCAAGAACTGTCTGAGGCTCAACAGATCAATCTTGGCTGCATCGCATAATCTTTCTCCTCACTGTCCTTGAGGTGCTTTTTAAAGCTTTGCTGAACGTATCAACTCTTTGGCATTTTTGTAGATGTCTGGGTAGTGTTTGCAGTTGTTGTTTTTTTGTTTTGTTTTGTTTTTTTCTTGTGCCTGTTTGCTTGTTTGTTTGTTTCCTGTTTCTGTTCTGCTTTTGTTTGGCTTGTGTAATTGTTTGTTGTTGTAATTTTGGATTGATTTTTGAACGCAGCCTAATAAAAAACACAATAATCAAAACAGAATGACAGAGACCATTGTGGGAAGCTAATACAGTCCACTGTGACATATTACATACCCAAGTGTGTAAGCTCCTGTTATAGCTATAGCCACTCACATTGTTCAGTCAGTTTAATTTACCACAGATGGACTCCAACCAAGTGCAGTAACATTAAGAGCTAATTTTCCCAAGTGTCTGTTTCATTTGGTTATGATGGCGAATTATATTAACTGAGGTCATAAATGGAGGAGGATGAAAATTTTGTGAATACACTGTATCCCTCAGGAAGTGACTTGCATCCTAAAGGATTATAATTAAACTATGAATTAAGTGGCTATGTTACATCGACCAAATACTGACTTACAATCATGGTTGCAAGCATTCAAAGCACGATACTGAACATGGACTGACAAATATATGTTTGCTGGTGCAATTTTAGAAACATAGTTAAAGTTGCAGCTCTAAAGAGAAGCCTGACACCGAGGCCTGATGTTTATGACATCAGTTTTAGACTGAAACATGTTAACTGGGTCTGCTAAAGCTGACATAGAGATGTCATAAGAGACAGTGACAAGAGAGTTGAATTGTTTTAGAGGTAGTTTTCCACTTGTATGTAATAACGTAATAACTGTCATGTAATGTATGGCAACAGTTATGAACTCTGATAAGTGAGCTGCACCGCTGACTTAAGTGTCAATAAAAGGGAAACATTAAGGAAAAGGAACCCCTCACAAAAGGAAATCAGTTCCTGTGACCTTTCCTAGAATCTCGTCTGAAGCTTCATTGAATAATGTATGTTCCTCAGTCGATCTTGTCCAGTATACGCGTGGCGGAGCAGGAGAAAGTGAGGAGCTCCTGGGTAAACTTTCACATTGGCTACTGCTTTAGTCTCTGTCAATAATTCATTGCAACTGCTGACTTTGCAGCCTCATGAGCAGGCTGACCATGTTTCGCAGATGAGGGCGTTCGCTGAATATTAAACTCTAAAATGTCCTGCCTTGACTTTAATTTTTTAACCAGCTGCAGAACATCTTCCAAAGGCCACTAAGTTGTGCTTGGTTAGGTCTGTGGGGAATTTTTAATTGAACCTGAGGTTAAACCGTCATGTTTCTTTGGCTACAAGGCGTCTCCTAAGATCAGGAAAATCTCTAAAACTTGTACTTAAGCACCTCTAAGGCATACATTGTTCCCATCATGACTACACTACATGTACAAAAACAAAGGCACATGTTTCCAAAAGGCCAGGTCAAAGTGACCAACTTTGTATGACTGTAAAACAAAAGATCAAACAGGTTCTTTGATGCTGTATGGAATCAACAAGTGTTTGTTTGAAATCATTCCACCAGCAGAGAAGAGAATAACTTCAGAGTGACCTCTCTCATACTTTTATAATTCATCACAGACGTAGGCTATTACATGCCCTGAGTTACATAGAAAAAGAGTTATCAGAAACTAGGTTTCCAATGAAAAATCAAACTTCCGTCAAAGCCATATCAACTTTTCAGGTGAAAGCAGGGACACAAACAGCAGTGAGCCAGATCAGCCTTCAGATGGCTGAACAGACAGGCAGACAAGGACGTAAACCAACACAGACTAACTTGCCAAGTTTTGGCTGAGTAATAATTGTAACAAAACAAATCATTGTCTACTTCCCTGGACAATGATCTGCCTCTCCCACATAACTGTGAGTGTCCAAGAGGACTCAACTCTGCAGTCAAAACAGCTGCTGAGAAGACTGGGCAGAAATTGTGTCTCATAACAACAATAATGAAGTTTGACAGCTGTTTGCCTTATATTGAACTAATGGGCAAACTATGTCTTTGCAACCGCCCCCCTCAGCTCAACTAAAGAATATCTTCTATAATTCGTTATTAGATGTTCTGATTATTGTCCAATATGTAGGGAGCGGCTCCTGACACTTCCAACAAGTCTCATATGCTCGGTTTTGCAGAGCAGGTAAGCAGCACCAAGCTCACAGACGATACACTATGTAGTTTGGCGCACTGTCCCGTCCGCGTAGCTTAGGGAAAACAATTCTAACCATTTTAATTCCAGCTGTCACCGTGTCCTTTAATTACAGACAAAGACCTGGTGTGTGTGTGTGTTATCATTACCATTCAACACATCCACTCTGGTAAATAAAATCACCAACGTTGGTAAAGATTATATAATTTCGTCCAACTAGCAGTGGACAACGAGCTAGAGCTAGCGCTAGCTGTGTTGGCCGTACAGTGAGGACCAGTCTGTCCTCTTTAACTACCAAGCTGCTCTCCTGTGAGGCGGTGTGTGGTATTTACAGTGGCGGGGAGGCAGCAGGACCTGCTGGGTACGTGTTGAGTGTCACTTCTGACAGCCCGCTGCCATCCCAGCCCGGCTAACCGCTAGCATACTAGCTCATGTCATCATCATGGCTGGCTACAGATCCCAAAGTCCAACGGCTGTGAAAAAACACCAAACGCCACCGTTGATAGATCCGGTAACCGACTTGTATCACTCACCCGGATCCCAAGGGAGGTTGTAAATCCAAGGTGGTGAAGCTGCGGTGAATTCCCAGCCCTCGCTCTGGAGGATGTTTGGGTTTCAGTCGGTGTTTCACTTCAAGGAAGAAGAAACTTCCACCATCTTCGTATGCTCACGTCATGTGACCGAAACAAGGTGGGGCGCACGCTACTCCATCTTCGCGCTGTGATTGGACCAGAGTTGGAACCAGATGGACCAATGAACGGTCAGTAAACATGCTGAGGCGTTCAGGGTCCCTGTAATTTCCAATTATCAAAACCAAGAAACCATTTTTTTGTAGGCTACTATAAAATCTTTATCTGCAAAGGTTTTTTTGTTTTGTTTTTATAGCATTTTTCTCCACTCTGCGCAATTTTTCACTGACACATTTAAACACGATTAAGATAAATAAATAAACAAATCGATTGCCTACTTTCTTTTTTCAATAGGCTAGAGTTGTGATGGTTTTGGCCTCTTATCAACCTAAGCCAAGAAAAACCTATAATTACCGATAACATTTCAGCAACATTTTCTTCCACCGCTGTACAGTGCAATATTAGAGGGCAACGACTTTTTCCATGTTTCTTCCTCCTAAATGTATTGTAAGATCAGTATTCCTGAACAAGAATGTCTTTTTTTACTCATTCACGACTTTAAGTATTTATGTCAGGTTAGATTGCGCATGTTAAAATTATGTAACCTAATGACAGTCCCCCTGCCTTTGTTTTTATTCACTGTATTTGCGGATGATGACTCGAGTGCAAACCCAAACACCAGATGTCATTGTTGTACTTTGCAGGTGGAGTTTTGCAGCTGCAGCCCATCGTGAAAATCAGTCGCTATTTTTTTCTTTACAGCCGGTATTGACGACTTATTGAATGACCTGTTTATAATTTGCACGTTTGATTTTTTTTTCCACAGCATGCCCTTCAATAGAAATGTCAAAACGTTTTAATGCCTGTATAGTAGACTACTTATGACGACCCCCCCCCCCCCCCCCCATTTTTCTTCAGTGCATTCACTGGGAAATTCAATCCTACAATTGACAGATTGATTAAGGATTTAAAAAGTAGTAAATCAAAGTAGGCCTGGAAGTATCGGTGCTGAATTCTAACAATGCATTGACAAAACTTACAATAAATTAATAAATAGGATGAATTAATAAATTACATGATGCCTACAATTTTATTTAATTTCATTAAGGACATAAATCCTGAAATGTTGCTGCGAAATACTGTTATATGGTCCTTCAAAACAACAAACATTTCACGACAATTTGACGGTGCTTTATTTTGGAAGTGGCAACAGGAAATTGCAGTTCATATTGTTCCCCGTGTTGCCTGTAGCCGAGTGGTCGGCGCTGGTCAGTGTTGACAGAGAGAGACAGCATGAGAGACTTCTCTGCACAGATCATGCAAATATGGATATATTTGGAGGAATTATCGGTTTGACAACTCGTTCAGAGAAAAGGTAGGATATAAATCTCTGCTTTTATAGAGTTTGGCTTCCAGACATTTGAGAACATGACTTAATGTAGGTGTTTTTTATGCGGCTTCACACTTTAATGCGGTTGATATGTTTCCCCAACTCCCCATCTTTACAACTCGGACGGAGCCCTTTCGAATAACATATCGATGTAATACACAAAATTAAGTTACTGTGGTAATTGTACAAATAAAGCACCTTAAGATGTTTTTTTTTGTTTTTTGTTTTTTTTATTCATAGACAGGCTACACTACAAGTTCCCAATTGAATCATCATTAGGCTGTGTCTGTATCCTAAAACACAATAGGGTGACTGTAGACTTACTGGTGACACCCTCAGACACAATCAAAGTGTTTAAAGGAAAATAATAATGGAATGTCACAGTGCTTTTTCCTGTATATCATTCTGGATGAATAGTAGCCTACAGGTTGAAGGAAGGTCACACCCTTAGCTGGCAGGTTGCCTGCCTCTACAGCTGCAAGTCTAAATAGCAAATTAATAGAAATAGAAACAGAATAAAATAGAATAGCAGTGTTGGAGTAGGGGTGTTGCTGTTATCTCCATTAATTTGAAGCATAGCAGATGGACTGATGAGTCCTTGGTCAACATGAGGCAGCCGAGTGAGTCAACACAGTGTCGGAAGTGACTGGTATGTGACAGTAAAAATGGGTGTTATTACAGTAATCTAGACATTTATTTGAAACGACCAATGGCTTCTGTAAGAGCTCTGAGACTCTTATAATGGGTTTCTAGCACAGCAGCATTTTAAAGCAGGAGCTAGAGCTTTTGTGTAAACTGAGGTGCAGGAGTTCTGTGCATGCAGAGAAATGAAACATTTCAGCTTTCACACACACTGTTCAAAAGCTGAGCCGGCAAACATAAAACTGATGAAGGTTGAGTTGCAGAAATTATGTAAATTAACTCATGTTGTAAAATAGTGCAGGTAAAATGGAGGTGATGCACGCATCTACTGTGAACACTCCCAACATGCTCTGACAGATGCTCTTTGTTATTTTTCTAGGTATTTGCATTTCTCCCAGGTGATTTTCATTCACTTTTACATGCACATTGGCAATCACCAGTGAAGCCTCCTGACTTGCAGAGGTTACTCTCATTGCTCGCTACTTTATCACCTTGCTGTGCACGGAAAATGAAGCTTTTGGTGTTTTATGTTTATTCGGATATCTCAGTTTCACTCTGTTTAATAGGTATTATTGAATGATGATGATGATCAATTGACATGCCCGAAATGAACTAAATAAATAAATAGAGTAACAGCCACTAATATTATACCTCAGCCTTGGACTTCCCTCTGAAAAATTTGCCAGGCAGCTTTTATTTCACCAGCTACGGCTATTTCCATGCTTGCTTTGTGTGTTTCTGTCTATAATTAGCTCCATTTGACTGGAGTGTCTTCAGGAATACCCTTTACCCCCCTCCTTTTAGTGCTGCCAAGTTGTAATCCTCACACCCAAGACATCGATCCCTCGGACCAGCTCCTTACTTGACTTTTGAATACCTCCAAACTCCACGGCCTGGCCACGCATCTGCCCGTGGGAAACTTCCACCCCCCACATACGCCCCCACTAGTGTCCCAGCGCGTCTCTGACTGGAACAGCCTGCTCTTGTTGGTCAGCGATCAGTGTATTAATAGGTGTTTTGGCTGCTACTTTGCTCCTAACCCCCAACTCACACACTCTCCGGTCCCCCTTCCCTTTCATAACACAAACAAGCCAACAACCCCCTCCCCCCACCTCACTGCCTCTTTTTTTGTGCTTATTTTAGGCTCAGTGGTAGATAACTGACACGTCAGGGTTGCATACTGTATGTAAATAATAGGTGCAGGGGGGTTGTAGTTAGAGTGGCAAAGACTTCCTATCATTTTGAATGGTAAGCAATTGTACGACTGGTGCAAATATACAAAGCCACAGCTTGAGTAACCGGCTTTCATGAATAATACCAACTCCCTTTTCTGTTATCTATAAAATAAAAGTTATGAATTGCATCTAGTTTTTATCACATGTCGAAAATGTGGATCAGATGATTCAAAGACAGAGTGAGAAGGAGCTTGTTTATTCTCGGGAGGGAAACTTTCCCAAGTTTCTCAAGATGAAATGAGAAGAAAAAACAATTGGTGTGAATGCTTTGGTGGTGAATGTGGTGTCAGGCTGACCATATCTGAGAACAGTGTGTGCTGGCTCCCACATTGACTGATGTTTGGGGGTGGGGGATTTGTAAGGCTGATGTATTGCTGCTGTAGCGTCCATGTACAACCTGCTGCAGCCCACAAGTCAGCTGACTGGTGGGAAAGACTGTGCTCTGTTAGATTGGGGGGGGGGGGGGGGGGGATTCTATCGAGGTCTGACCATGTGTCTGGGGAGAGCTGCCTCTCATCTCTGGCCTGTACTCCCTGTGCAGCTTTTACGACCTCAGGGACAAGGAAATACAGATGAAAAATAAAAATACACCACACGGAAAAGCTTCCAAGCTGGTGCAGCTATTTTGGGGGTCCAGTATGGGAAAATAACCAAGTCCATAATCACTCATACGCGATGGACAGCTCAGTTGATATAAATCCTGCTGCTGCCAGTTTGAACCTCGCAAGTGATTTACAGGATCAGACGGTGTTAAGAGCAGCACTTTCCACACAGTCTATAAGAAACACAGGGCTTCAACAGTGGGAAATGGATATTCATGTCCTGATTTCATAATGGAGAACAGGTTCAGACCCCCTGAATCAAATGATATATCTTCTGTCCTCTGAGGATCTAGATGTCTCTTTAAAGAGGACCTTTTTTGTTGTTTTTTGAAGTTTTTTTTTTTTATGCCTTTATGCCTTTAATGACAGGATAGCCAGAGAGAGTTTGGAAATGGGGAGACAGAGCAGGGGAATGACACGCAGAAAAGGGCTGCTGGGGGATTCCAACTGCATGGGGCTGGCTGCAGGACTATAGCCTCTGTATGTGCGGGCCCCATCAACAAGGAGCTATTTAAGATTTTTACCTTAATTAAACAGCTTTGGAGTAATTGTGGTGGTTAAATGACTTGTCACAAGGAGAATGGAGGCTCTCTGCATAGGGTCTCTTGGTCGAAAAAAGATCGAAACATGGGCTGCTTTACGGAAGTATGACGCAAACACGCCCAGTAATACGTAATCTCTTGTTAACGTTACCCACCTCAGTAGACATCGCTTCCCTCTTGCCTTCTTACTGGCTTCATTGAAAACAGATGCACATAGCCAGGGGGGTAGACGAGGGTTAGCAGTTAGTTTTTATGACAGCGAAAATATGCATTTTGAAACTGTAGAGGGAGCTCTGTAGAGGGAAAAAAGGACAATGGAGCAAAAAAGTAACCAGACGTGCATATAGTTCCCCTTAAGAGATAAAGTCTGTATTAGACTCCACACTAAACAAGTGTTCTTTTAATTAAACTTCTTTATAATATGTCCTTTCCTAAAACCCTTATGTGTCACTAGCACTTACTGTTTATTTTTGGTTCACTTCTTTAATACATTTACACTTGTTTGCTCTTCTTAAATAGATGTGGTTGTACGGGTTGAGGTAGGACACAATAGCAGCACAATGAGTTTGTAATGACTTTTATTGGATAGTACAGTGGACACTGGCAGTAAGAAATGGAGCAAATGGACAAGAGGGAGCAGGCAGGTCCGAAGGTCGTGGATGGACGGGGAACTGGAGGATCAGCAGATGAAGTCAGACCAGTGAGGGGCACGCCACACAGGCAGACAAAATCAGGAGACGGATATACAAAAGTGGTGATCGAAATCTTGAAGTCTGTCAGGTTTATCAGAGACATGGAGAGGTGGTCAGGAGGAAGCTGAGACGAAACCAAGGGGTCAGTCCATGAGAGGGTGCTGGAAAGTTTGGCAAATTGCTGAGAACAATCTGGTAAAGTTGAATGGTCATCCTATCCAGGATTTTCCCTGCTGGGCCACCTGGGTGATTTTGGCTGCCGCCTTGGTTGAAGCGTGTCTGCATTCATGGGGGCGGTTCAGATGTAGCGACTTTTGCGCACACAAATCTACCACGTTCAATGTAAATGCGCGTTGTGTGCTCACAACCCAAAGTGATGCCATAGCTGTGCACAGTCAGTGCAACGCGCCTATTTTTCGTGTACATTTTTTGGAGGCAGCAAGCCGCCGCATGGCATGTGATAAAAATTAACAATTCAGCTCCACGGTCCCGCTTTTCCTACAACAACATGCTATGCGGTTCTCAGTGTTTGCCGGTGTTGTGTCAGATCCTGGTTCCCCATCAGGCTGTGTCTCCCCCACTGTTTTCCATGTACAGTAGCTCGGCCCCAAGATGTAGAATGTGTATTGTAGAAGACAAATATTGCAGGACAGATGACTTGTATTATCAGAACAGACATGTCCAGTGATTTTCAGCCTCCTTTTATGTTTGTCTGGCCGTAATATTTTCAGCTATGAAAGAGTTTAAAACATTCTATTTTCACAAAGTGTAGGAAACAGAGTTTTGTTTCACGAATGAAAAAAATGAAAGTTTATTCATTTTTTATTAACCTTTATTTATACAGGTAAAATCTCATTGAGACCCAGGGTCTCATTTACAAGAGAGACCTGTGTTAGAAAACACACGCAGTTCATTTCGTTAAAGTAGCTCTCAGATGAAAAAAAGAACCTGGAGACCCCTGGTCTAGCCTAAAATCTCAGTATGACAGACATAAAATTTCAAACTATTAACTTTTGGTCCATTTTAGCAGCTGTTGCATAGCAGATAGAGACAGTGGCACTTTAGAGACATTTTCATTTGATATGAGACCCTGCTTTGTGTCTAAGCACCCTGACACGTTTCTCACAGCGGATTCATCAGACACAGGTGCAACTATAAGGATGTTCCACAGGTGCTGCAGATATTAACTGTGGACATCAGGCATCCTGGGACTATGTGACGGAGTTAATGTCTTTAATTCCACCTGTGCCCAGAGAATTGTCTGTTTCATAGCACATATTGTCTGTATCTATATCTCAGTCTTTGGAAATATGTTGCTGTATGTATTTGGGTCATGGTGGTTTTTCAGTACTTGTAGACGTTTCATCTCTCATCTGATAGCCTTTTTCAGTGTGGCATGGCACAGTACAGGAGAGCCAGCACCACTACATCTGCATCCATTTTGAGGATTTTCCACATAGAACGATGGATTGAGAGAGGAGTAAAGGAGACCATCTATGTCCAACTAGAACGCCAGAGGTTGTGGCTTTTTACGCCAATTATTTGCCGTCTACAATGAAGACTTGAGAACCCTACCCAGGCTTGACTTTAACATTACTTTCCTAACTTTGTAAAACGTTGTTGCCCTGTGATTGTTGACACTTGATGTAGCACTGGTCACAAACATAGAATTGAAGTGAATAGTTCGGCATCATGGATCTGCCCATCCGATACCCGATCTAGCTATTTAGTCAACATCTGCAGGCCGATATCCAATCTTAACATTGGATTAGTGCATCCCTAAAGGCAAGGTGGGGCAACAAATCAACTCATACCTTGGCCCAGGTGATCCTGATGACCCACATCATGGGTATGTTAGTCTCAGGACGACCACCAACACCACCACAGGTTAAGTACTTAGTACTTACACTGATAATAAGTTGATATGAAAATTATGATGGTTACATCAATCCTGTTTGTGCTTTTTACAATTGATTAGGAAAAGCATTGACGAATTGAAAAGAAAAATAGTCCCATTTGGTTTGATATTGGTGTCCTCTTAAAACAGAGATTTCAGAGTCAGTGAAAGCTGAATTTGTGTTCACTCCTTGTGCACACAGTCAGCAGCACCATCTTTACACCGGAGCGGCGATCATTTGTCAATTAATCAATTAGTACATCAACAGACTGACTAAATAATAATGTAAGCATTTTTATGTAAATGTGTTTTAAATGATTAGTTCCAGCTTCTCAAATGTGGAAAGTAGCTTTGTTTTGTGTCAACACAGTAACTTTCAGTGTTTTCATATTAAAAGCCCATGAGGATGTAGCTGTGTGGCCTCACTCAAGTCCCCTCCACGTCCCTTTGTGTATGTGTAACAATAGCTTATTTTTAACCTGTTGGGCTGTTTAAAAGTGGAGAGGGGGGTGAAGGGAGGAAGTGTTCGCAGGATGACAGAGGAAGATAATAGCGTCCTCTTTAACCTTCATCCTTCCTCCACCTTCCCTCACACACACATACGCACACTAACTTTTTGACACATGGGACACACAGGCTTGCAGGGTTTTGAGTTGCTTCTCTGCATCCCCTGCTTGGAATACAAATAAACAGGCATAACGTGTGATAGATACAAACACACACACACACACACATGGACACACACACTTCCTAGAGGGAGCTCTGACAGTCTGACCTATAAGACAGTCAACCAGAGCAGCTCATTAGAGGAGACTAAATTCAGTTTGAGAACTGAGTTTCAGACTGAACTCAGTGAGACGACAGATGGGCGATGCAGCTGCACCAACTAGAACCACTTTATTCATCTGAAATCAGACATAAAATTAGCACTGCAGTGGAGTGGGAGCTCGTTTTAGTAGGTTGTGTTAAGTTGTGTTACCTTTCAGATACCTCAATGAGGCAAGTTTAGTGGTGTAGGGTTTCACACCATGCTGATGTTTCAGATGGTAAATGTATACTTTCTCCTCCACTGCGCTGACAAAAGCAATATTTAGATTTTTTAAATCTTTTTCTTCTGCTGCTTCTTCTGCATATTCTGCTTTTTCTTCTCTCCAAACTCATTGATCATCATTCAGCCCCCGATTTATCCTGTGGCCCTTTGGTGGGGCCTGACCCCTAGATTAGTCTTGAACTGGCTGTTTGTTTATAAAGCAGATAAACTCCTATCTCCACTTCAAGCAGCTGCTTGTAAAACATTACTGACACTAACAGTCTAATAAGACACAATTTTACATTTTGTAGCAGAGTACACTTCAACTAGCCACAATTTATACTTCACAAAATGTTTTTTTTAAATTGTAATGCTGCATTTTTATTTCTATCGTTCAAACAAAGTATCTTAATAGAGTCTTATTCCAACAGTGACAATTTACACTGTAGTTAGAAGAGCTTAGAGCTTAGAGTTTAGATATTCAGAAAAAAAGTGAAACTATTCAAATAAAATATAACCCAGTGGGGATCCTAGTCTCTTGAAGTTGTCTAAAGGTTTTGAAGGGACTTTGAGAATAATTGTGAATAATGAAAATCAAAGTGAGAGAAAGAAGTTTGTGATTTTCTGCAGGGAGTTGAAAAGTCATGTATTTTCCTTCAGTTATCAAATGAAAACAAGAATCTGACAGGTTAAAGTTTCCTAGTCTGTTGACCACATCACCCTGCAAATGGTCAAAGACTTCCAGCTCAGTCTTGGCTGCTCTTAAGTCAGCAGCTGTGTATTTGTGCTTTCTCTTGTTAATTCTGGTATTTTATCTTATCTCTGTCTAACAGTCTCATCTGCAGCACAACATGAACATTGTCATAAAATTAGGTTTTTCTTTTATGCGCTCTTAGGTGTTTTACTTCTCTCTTCAACATGTCACATGTATATGCTTGGATCCTCTTAAATGAACAAACAAAGCATTAAATCACTGCATTTTTGAAGACAACATTCTTTGTAGTCTGTGTAATAAATGTTCCACCCTGAAAACATGTAACCTTGAACATAGTTCTACAGAGGGGTCACACACATGAATCTAATTATAGAAGTTTGTCTTTTTCCTTTCTTTTTCTCTTACTCATACCTCAAATAGAAATGACGCCTGTGGTCAGGGTAATATCCTGTTTTACTACATAGCAGCATCTGCACTCCACTTTGCTGGGTGCAGGGGGCAATGAACCTAAATCTGGTGCATTAGAACAGCAATGTTTGGATTTCCCATCATCCCATTTGATGACCCGTGACCCCATGAGAGCAGCGTGACTCTCGCAGTGAGGTTTTAGGATGTCGAGGCCTGTCATTCACTGAACGATTGGGATCAAGAAAACCAGGGTTTTGAACATGACAGAAAATATACTCTAAGGTATGCTGGATATTTATCTATTTATTTTAAGTATTTTTGGGGGCTTTTTTGCCTTTAATGTATGGGAGAGTTGAGAGAAATGGGAGGCAGAGAGGGGGGAATGACATGCAGGATACGTCGGCACAGGATTCGAACCGAGGTCACCTGCAGTGAGGACTACAACCTCAACACATGGGGCGGGTGCTCTGCCAACTGAGCTAAACACCGCCCTATGCTGGATATTTTGATGCATAAACTTAATAATTGTCCAGGAAGATATTACTGAGCTACATAAATAGAAAATAACTATGGGATTGATCCTGAGGAATTCTGGGAATTATAGGAGATCATAATTGATTTAGACAGAGAAAGTTTGAGGAAAATAACTCCAAGAATGGATGAAACACTACAGAGTGGTGATATTTAAACAGTGGGGGTAGATGAAAGTGTGGAGCGCTGGCCAAGCCAACAGTTCAGAACTGTTGTTTGGACTACTCATAGCCAGGAAAGCTCTTTCTAAATTGTTGTCTGTTGCCAGGTGTGGCTGGTCTACTGTATGTCCGATTACGTCCCAGCATGAGTTACTGAGAGGAACAGTTTCTATTATTTATGTCCTACCTGATCGTACTGGAAGGCAGGAAATACCAGAGCTGCTCTTGAATCTCTTGGTTATAAACAAGTATATTTGTTTAATATAAAAGTTAAGAAATTAACTGATGACTCATCCCAGCCTTTGTATAAATCAGGAAATGTGTGTTTGTTTCCCTCAGTTGAGATTTGTCTCCATTGGAATGTCTCTAAATATAAAGTAGCTAGGACCCTGAGGCTCAAACACACAACCCTGTGTCCTCTTTGTTTGTGGTGTGCTGAAGCCAGTCAGACCAGTTCAGACACACTGATATATACAAAATATTAAAGTTCCCTTTTCATTAAATATGCTGATACTATTTTTTTTTCTTTTGTATACCCTTCTTCTTTAAAATAAACAAAAGTTGTAGGAGGCTGCATGTTTTGATGATTATACTGAGCCTGGCAGCATGTGCACATTTGTATCTGGGATTATGTGTGTATATGTTGCAAGGTGTATGATTCATGCACATAAAAGATGGTGCATTTATCACAAGCCTCACTTACCTTTGGCAGCATGGTTGCCAAGAGACACGGCTGCAGATGTGGGTTCTTTTGAGGGCTGATGCATTAGTTCATATGTTTCACGATCCTAGCTGATGACTTTGCTCTGTGTTGTGTTGTGTTATTGTGCGTGTGAGGCTACACACGTTGCACTTGTGGCTCTTGTTTCTACAGCTGTTACCAGGCAAGCAAACCACACATTCCAGTTTGACAATGGCTGCTGTTAGACCATCTAAACACCACACTGGAGAAAGAAATCAGGACTCCTTTAAAGGAATACACTGAAACCAGATTTATCCATTAACAGAGACATCTACAAGTACATAGATCATAGAGAACATAGATCATCTGCTGTCATTATGGTGAGAAAGGAAGGGAGCTTTCACAGGCGCCTTCGAACTGAATATGTTTGAAAAATAATACTGAAAGTGGAAATATAAGAAAAAACTCACACCTGGTTTGCAGTACACAGTCTGCATGTTTGCTATTGTGAGTGCATCCCACAAATACAACAAAATTAGAACCGGACTCACACTTTCAGCTCAGGACTATGCAGTAGAAGGGCTAGTGTAATACTAGTGTAATACTATCCTGCTGGAATTGTGCAATTCCACACTGATTGTGAAAATATTGCTGCTACCAGTTTATTTATTTTATGAGTTGATGGGCCATTTCATTTTTGTGTCTTTTATGTTTTTTGCCTTGCACCTTTATTCCTTTACTGTATGTACAACTGAGTGGAGTTGCACTAAACGGTTCATTGTACATCCTTTGCAATGACAATAAAGGCATTGGGATTATGATTTTGAAACCAACTATTTGTTGGTTTGCATCTCAACCCACTCTTACTGAAAGTGGACATTGGAACTTGAGTTTGTGTTTTTATATAACACCAAGGCACTGTATTTGTTTTAGACATCACTAATGTATTTTTTTTTCCAGAATAATACACTATCCAGACCAGTACACTTGTCTTAGCAGTATGATGACAGTGTACATGCCTTTAATTACAATGGACTATTGTGCCTACATTCATCATAATGAAGGAACACATCACCCAACAGTGTGGCTGAGATGTGTTTTTAATCATTGTAGGCAACATATACTTGTCAATTCATCATTGGTGCAGTCTTTCATCCACATTGCAGCAGAAAAAGTCATTCTGAGTGCGTCGGCTTAGTTTTTCCCACTCAAGGCGTACATTAGCTAATGCTAATATTTCCCGCCATAGATTGCAATATTTCACCGTCTGTTCTAACTGCCTGTGCTCATTGTTTCATCGTCAAAGCGAATAATCTTGTTTGTCTGTTCTGAAAATTAGTGTGTTTTTGTACTGTCTTGGAGACTTGGAAAAATTAGTTGTTTTTCATCTATTGTTCAGTTAAAGCAAGCAACCGCACCCACAAGACAGCACAGGTCATGGTTTAAATTTCAATTGGTGTTGTTGCTACAAACACATGAGTATCAAGCTGTGTGTATAAAACCAAACATCAACTTTTCCACCTATCGAACTATTCATGGGCCACAGATGAAAGACAGAAACAGCTTATAGTGGTTGACATCTGAGAGATTTTGGTGTTTTTGTCCTCATCACTTTACAGACCTGCGCAACAAGACTGCAGGGCAGCCTGGGAGCATGAGGGACACACATACTTACACACAGACTCACGCATGAGATGGTGACTGCATAAATGTTGACAGACGACAGTGTCGGAAGAGAAAAAACAGAGGATACGGAGACAGGTTGGGGGGAAAAGATTGTGAAAGAGCAGGAATGAGAGAAAAACATGGGAAGAGATAGAAGAGGGGGGCAGATGTCTTCCTTTAGTGAGAGTGATGGAAACACTGGCACGGCACAACATGGAGCAGAGGGTAAAGTAGATAAACACACACTTTATCATTAACAACTAGTGTGCCTTGCACAAATATGTGCATACATTTAAACAAAATTCTTTTACATGTAGCCTATGTCTCATGCTCTGAAGCACCTCGATTATAAAAACAGAGGTGATGACCCTGGACAAAAAGACAGGGACAGAGGAAGTGTCAGAGGCAACAACCTCTCAGTTTGTATTGTTACCAGAAACCAAGGAACCCAAACTACTTGACCACAGTTGATAGATGGATTGTACGCAGTGTACATTGGTGACAATGGCGAACAGCGAGCACTGCCAAGGTATTATAATGTGGGTGCACGTGTGTCCTTGGATTTACAATGTCCTGATTGGGAACAATGCATCGCTGGAGTCGACTGTGTACAAAACAGACAGAACAGCATTCATTGTTTGGTTTTTATTGAATGGAATTATAATTATAAATGAATGTGTGGGTGCTGGTGAGTGTCTCTGTGTACAGTTGTTGTCGCCTACAGAAATTACAGAATACCAGAAATTACCATCAGAGTGCTCAGCAAAGATGATAGTTGAAAATAACAGTGTTTATGTTGCCTTTTAATCCACAAATGTCTTTAAAATTTTTGTTTTCAGTGTGTCAAATTACATACAGCCACCGAACTGTACTGTCACTTGACGGAAACAATTTCAAGATCACAGAGCAGGGAAGATACTGAGGATGATTTATGAGCTGATGGGCTGTGTTTTGTGTTAAGCTGCAACTTTAATGGGTCTCTGACCGTAGTTTCCTGTCCACCATGGTTTAGCCTACTATAACCCCAGAAAAGACACTGAAATAGGAATAATTGCCATTTTTTCCTGTGGATTTAGATAAGTGAATGTTAATTGGCTATGTAATATAAATATAAAGCTGTAGAAATTTGTTAAATCCACACAACAATGTACAGTTTAATGTGTAGTGGCTGTCATTGCTCACAGAGACAAATAGAAAAGACCCATCTTCAAAGGAGGTAGGCTATTTGAAAGTTCAATTACTATAAAACTAATGTTGTTGTAGCACATACTATAGCTAATGCACACTGTCTTCTTTTCTTTTTATAAGTGTGAATACAATACAGTGTTGGTGTATGGTGCATCTTGAGCTGGTTAAGTTAAAGATGCATTAGCTATTTCCTCCAGCTTCCTATTTTTGCAAAGCTAGCTAACATTAGGCCAAATGTGTTCTCGATGAAAACAACGATGATTTAATCTTGGAAGGACTGTAAAAGATAAATAAAAAATCCCTAGCAGTATACAATTAGCTATAATTAGCAAGAAAATGAACTGAGAAGTACTGCAAATGTTTTAAAGTAACATTGCAGAGTTTTTCAGCCTTAAAATAATGTTTCCAGACTCATCTCCCCTCCTCCCCCGACCACCCGCCACATACATAGTCTCCTTGCAAACGTGGGAAATACTGTCGTTTATTAATGGGAATAAATGCTGGATGCGCTGGCTTATAAGTTTTGTTTTCGTTAAGTTTCGTTTTTCACCCCAGACGATAGCGCTTCTCAACCAGATGGTGGAAGCACTGAGCTGAAACTCCGCAGTGTTGCTTTAATTATTACCTTTGTGTACAAACAACTCAACCCCACACAACCATCTCCCTTTAATACTAATTTGTGAATTAATTATTTGTAACAAGGGGTAGACAATATAGGTTTGCTTCTTTCTCCCCCCTTTCATTCAAGAGTTGTAGTATTGTCATTGTTTTTTTATGAGTTTTATTTTATTTTTTGTTTTTATGCTCGATAAATGAATGAAATAAATAAATAAACTAAACTAAATAGTCACTAAAGCATCTTTAATTAGAAATCTCCGTTTAATTTTTCTGATTTTTGTCCTGTTTTTTCCTCTGCTCTATGTCCTTTGCTGGACATACGAAAATAGAGCAGGTTAGGTAGAATAACTCCAAACAAAGAATGACGAATGGTTGTCCGTATACTACACAAAGCGTTGATTCCCGAAACTTCCGTGCGCCCCTGACGCACAGCATTTCCCACATTTCTTTCTCCTTTATTTCTCTATTAGTCTTTCCTTTGCTCTCAGCCGTCAAAATATTTTCATTACTGTGGCCTCTAAAAAGAGTTTCTTGGCAATTTAAACCATAAATGCTTTTCACATTTGAGTACTAAAAGTTTCCAGTGTCCCTTTCTGATTTCTCCTTCAGAGTGATGCTTCAAGCTATATTTATTATGTTTTTATTATAAGATCTAATAAGCAGTTAATATATTTTGATTATTGACACCTTAAACACATATTTCCCATCATCAATGACAACAAATGTTATGTTCTTTTCAGCATCAAAATGAAAGAACACAGCCGATGATAAAATGTTATCCTCTGGTTTCCTCCTCAAAGATGAGGACCGTCATATTTCCTCATGTCCTCACGCTGAGGATTTCTTTCAGCATTGTTAGGCTCGCTACAGAGGAAACCCCAAAGGGAACTTACTGCCCTTTTGCCCAAAAATAATAATAAACACTCATCTGTTTCTCTGACCCTGAGTGGACAGTAAAGAGGAATGACTGCTGGAGCATGAACTTCCTGTCCTGGTAGATGAGAAAATACACATACTGTAAATAAACATACACAAACACACAAGCTCACACATGTTGAAATCCACATTAACGCTGCGTAGTTCTTTGTTTCTGCTGTTAATTACTTTATGACTATTGTTTTCAGATTATTTTTTTCACAGTTTGGGGTGAAATGCAGCTTTTACGTCACATGCACTGAGACTTCATATGATTACTTGGCAAATAAAAATGTCTTATAAATGCAATGTTCTGTATCCCCTTCTAGAGACATGTGGCGGGCTCTAACACTCTCACTGATTGTTGCACTGGTTGTGGGCACAGAGGTTAGTACAATGTCTATAGATGCATCTCCTTATATCCTTGTCACACATATTGCTGGAAGTCCCTTCAAATGTGATAATATAATGATGTGTATTGACGTATTTGTATGTGGATTTTCCAGTTATTATCTCCAGTATTCCTTACACTATCTGTATTCTTGGATGACCTCCCTATGCAGGTGTCCCAGTCTGAGGATGTGGGCTCCATGGTAGCTGTGGAAATAGAGAAACATGAGCAGCAGGGGAATTTCAGCGACATATCTGCCGTACTTGGAAATTCCCGACACCAGATCCTGGCTGCTCAGTTTGAGTGCTACCTGAAGATAATCAACGATCCGCCACGTACAGAAGAAGGTGATGAGATTGTACCTATTTATTCACAGTTGAGCTGATAACAGCAGAGAGAGTGAGAGAGAGAGAGAGAGAGAGAGAGAGAGAGAGAGAGAGAGAGGAAGTGTGTCTGAAAGAAAGGAAACTTGCCCTTTGTCTCTTCACCAGTGCCTTTTACTCCGGCTCAGTGCTTCACTGCCTTTGAAATGTTATTTTGTGCTCTATTTCCCAACATGCCACTGTGCAACCTGGTACCACCAGGTTTCCGTCTATTGTTGACGCTCTTTGCACAAGCTGACCACGCTTAGAAACAAAGATTATATAAGTGTAACACCATTTAGGTTGAATAGATAATTTATGACTCATTCAGGCATGGAGGTTATTAAAAATTTAAACACTTCTCTACCTTTATGATTCCTTGGTGACATGTGAGATGCTGACAGTGGAGACACAGAAGACTTCTGCCCTGCTCTGTTCTGAGACGAGGTTGCTTCTCAAATGATCCTTGAAAATATTCTGCTTTGCACAATCCATAAAACAAAGACTATAGTATAACCTTTATTGTAGTACTAGTAGCCATAAAGTTTATGAGGACAAGCTGATTCTCAAATCATCTGATTCTCTCATATTAAAAAAAAAAAAAAAAAAAAAAAATTCACATACCTCGTTATACCTCTCACAATTGCTAGTCAAAATGCCACTAATCATTTATATTTAATGCTTTTACTAGAGTTATAGGTAATATACTAGAGATTATTACTGAGGAAGATCATACTTTACAGGAGATATCAGCTTTTACTTTTGGTGTTAAACATGCAGAGGATGAATCATCTTCTCACTTGGAGGAAATTCTCTGCTGCCCCACAACGGTGAATCCTCAAATGCTGAGCAGAGAAAGAGCACCCCCTACAGAGTGCATGCGTTTGTGCATATATCATTTTGTAACTGGAAATGGAAAAGGTTTACGCTCTATGAGTAGTCCTTTACATCTATTTTTTTCTAGACTTGCACCAGTTTGGAATTTCATATGACAGAATAGCCTGATGTCTAACGTCCACACCTGTAGGAAACAGTATCATAATAAAATGCCCAGTTTAAAAAGCCAGGCCAAGAGCACATATACACATCTGTCATGTCTAGTGTCTGCACACTCTGCAAGTTCACTGTCATGTCTGCGCTGCCTCTGCAGGTTCCCACTGTAATCGTACGTGGGATGGCTGGCTGTGTTGGGGGGACACAGCTCCAGGGACAGCCATGCAGATGTGTCCTGAGTACTTTCAGGATTTTGACCCTGCTGGTAAGGCTCTAACACACTCACATACAAACACATTCAGATACACACGCAGTCCAGAACTGTCAGTATTTAGACAGTTATGCATTTGTTTTTTTTTCTTCAATTGCCAAGCCTCAGCTTTAATTTTCTTAATTATTACATTTCAAAGAATGTTTGTATGATTTAATGTAATGTAATCATGTTGCCTTCAACAGAGAAAGTCACCAAAGTGTGTAATCCTGATGGTCAGTGGTTCCGTCACCCAGAGAGCAATCGAATTTGGTCAAACTACACCCAGTGTCAGGCCTACACTGGTGACAAACTCCAGGTAAAACATCATGTGCATGAGGGTTGCAAAGGTTTATTCATTATTGTCATTAAATGGAATAAGAAGATGAAAAAATAAGACCTTCGAGTACCCCTTAGCGCACAACCATTTGCTTGTCCTGGATTAATGAGGCCTTTTTGCACCATTGGTTGATTTGCACTTAGTCCTATACTGTGAGGTCTTTTGGCATGATTTAGAACTGATCACAGGAAACAACACCAGAGGGGTTTATGACAGATGTTGATATTTGACAGTCCAGAGTTACACAACACATGCTTGGACAGCTAAGGACAACAACATGACCTGAGAGCCAACTGGAGTCTGGATTCACTGAATCATGTGCTCTGAACTGGCATAAACACCATAGACTGTAAACCACAGCAAACAAGCTGAGTCCACCACACTCAGCTGAAAGTTACAGTTCAGCAGGTGGGGTTGGATTTCTTTAAAGTTTCAAACGAAATGTCGAAACGTAACTTTAACCTTGCATTCGCCTGTGGCAGCCGGTGTCACTGTATCCTCATGAAATGCTCACTGTTAGAAAAAAAAATAGTGCTGCTGATTATTTTATGCTTTTATGTGTTTGTTGTTTATGTGCTGTTATTTTTTTTGTCAGATTTTTGTGTGTTTTTTGTGAAATTTTGAAATGCCAAACATAACATTGAGTTTGCCCTGTGCATGAAATGCACTTTATAAATTAAATAAAATTGAATTGAATTGAAAACATAACCCAATTCTAACTCTGAATAGATATCAATCCCCTTGCTTCCCACATGTCCCAATATGTTACCTTTAAGAGGATAGATTATTATCACATGCACATGCTGTGAACAAGGGTTCACAACATATGTGATATACCCAAAGCAAAATTTGTAAATGTACATATTAGATATTAGATTTTTTTAAATTCTCATCTACAGATGTTTCCTTAGCATGTGTGCATTTGACATTTTGACAGCATACTGTATGGAAAAACTGCTGGTGCCTGTTTACATCATGAACTCGTGTAGCCATTGTTAGTAAGTTAATTTATCCCTATTTATTCTAATGAAACCATCTTTCCCTCCAGATTGCCTTCAGTCTCTACTACCTGGCTTTGGTGGGTCATGGTCTGTCTATTGTCTCCCTGGTTATCTGCCTGATCATCTTCTCCTACTTCAAGTGAGTCAAGTTTTCTTCTGTCTGGGCTGACAGAACATTTCTCCACTCTTTATGTTTGGATTTAGTTTCATAATCTCACACAGTAGGTTTTATGATCAGTGTGTTTGGTAAAAAACACTAAGCTATTGAAATATTTGAATCTTATTTAATATGCATTGTAGTCGTGATAACAGCCTGTGAAAATATAGATCATTACATTTTAATTTTTAATGATTATTATATTTTAGTATGATTTAATGATCCATCCATCTAAAGTAACCTGAACTGATAAACCATCCATCTTCTCTGTCTCTGTTCTTCTAGGAGTCTTAGCTGCCAGAGGATTTCCATCCACAAGAACATGTTTCTCTCCTTCATCTTGAACTCCATTGTTACTATAATGTGGCTCTCAGTCACTGCCAGTAACCACACCATAAATGCCAGCAACCCTGTGAGCTACTCAGTTACAGTTATATCGCAATACACAATGTTAGAAATTTTACTTTTTTTGTTTGTTTTTGATTGTATGTCTTTATGTCACCATGGCACATTTGAAGTGAAGTTTTACTGTTTCCTGTCCATCATCAGGTGAGCTGTAAGGTCCTGGCTGTGCTGACTCAGTATACGACTACTTCCAGTTACTTCTGGATGCTGTGTGAAGGCATCTACCTCCACACGCTCATCATAGTGGCCGTGTTTGTCGGGGAACAGCAGCTCTTCTGGTACTATGTTCTGGGATGGGGTGAGTTCGGACGATTTGGCTTCCACTTCTGACACTGGCATTTCAATGCAAGTTTCCAACGTGTGGTCATGTCTATACCATATAATAGATTGTGTAGTACTGTAACGATGTGTGCAGAAAAAAAAAACATTGGTACATGATGTTCAGTCCAGTAGAATACACAGATGATTATATTATACTGAAAAAAAAAATACAGAACGAAATTAAACATGAAGCACTGCCAAAAAAAAAAGCTCAGACTGAACACTTGCAATTGCATTCAAAATCAAAATGATTTGTAATCATAGTTTTAAACTGGCCCGTGGTAACAGTTGTGTTGAGTTTGAATGTATCTTCCAGGTATACTGCAAAAACTCAAAATCAAGCAAAGAATATTTGTCTTATTTCTTGTCAAAATGTCTAATTTCTAGTCAAAACTAATCTCATCACCTAAAAATTAAAACTAATTTTCACTTGAAATCAGTAGAAAAATCTGCCAATAGGGCAAGTTTTTCTTTCTTATTACAAGCACAAAAAACTTGCTCCATTGGCAGATTTTTCTACTTATTTCAAGTGAAATTTATCTGACAACAAGTTAATTTTTAGGTGATGAGATTAGTTTAGACTAGAAATGAGACATTTTGACAAGAAATAAGACAAATATTCTTTGCTTGATTTTGAGTTTTTGCAGTGTAGAAACCACTAAATGTTCTTATATAGGGAACATTCAGAATTAAATAATCACTTGAACTGTTATAAATGTGCCCATTTCACCTTTGCATAATGTAATGATGATGGTATAACTTTCATATATCTTAGCGCCAACACTGATTTTGACAGCCATGTTCTACAAAGATGCTTTTATCTTACACAGTGACATTATTTCCAAGGTTAACAGTCTTGAGATCTTTTCTCCACTGAGAGAATCAGATTAAAAACATAATTCAACACAAAAAGTGTCACCTTGAAGGCAGGCTGTACCTGTGCACGGATAAGTGGGCTTTTCATGAGAAATTCTTATCCAGGCTTTCAGTCGGCCTCTCTGTGCAGCCACATTCAACTAGCTCTTACACATTGGAAATGGATTCTTTTATGTAGAAGGGTCGTGTCTTTTTACATCGGAATGAGTTGCTGTTGTTGTTGCTGCTGGTATAGTTACTGAAAACCTTTGATATTTGCTATTTAAAGGAAAATATACATATGATATAACAATTTCTGCTTCTGTTTGTGTCCTTCATCCGAAGGTTTTCCTGTCTTTCCTGCCTTGACGTATGCTGTGGCGCGTGGGCTCTTCTTTAATGACAAGTAAGAAGTAGCTACCAGGTGAATTATCCATGCCGATGTCACCAGCGCAGTTAAACGTGCTGCCTGTTCTCTGCAGTGAAGCTCACGTCCAGATCAAGTCCTATAATGGAACTGTGAAACCTGACTCCAGGTCGGGGTTTCTCCCTCTCCTCAGGGAGTGTAGGGAAATGGGGACTGAGTTCAGAACAAGAGCAGCCCTAAAGAAGCTTCTGATGTGCAGGAGAGAAAAAGAGGAAAGAGATAAAGAAACTTAAACCCCATGAACCCTCTTTAACAACATTCTGTCCAACCTCTGTAGTTCCTCAGTGAGATTTTTCTTCCCTTCCCTCACTCTTTTTGCTTTCAGCTTAGTAGCTGGTTTATTGAGCAGGATGATTTCAGCTATTCAGTTCTTCTGTTCTTTGGTCTTCACTTCTGGTGTCCATCTTGTATATCTCTGTGTGCTTTAATTTTGCAAACATGGTGGTGATGAACAAGTGATGAACACGGTGTGACAGTCAGACAGATAGAAATCATTGAGGCCCTGCTATATAGTTGGATGTATTGTCAGGGACACCTGCATTGGTAACTACTGTAAGTGCCACCAGTGCAATGCAGTATACAGGACTTATAGCCATGGCTAATATACTGTCCTTGTCCCGTGTTATGCACATGATACAGACACTGTAAAACAGACTTAAGAACTGATTAAAGCAGATTCATACATGCATGAATAGTAAAGCTGACATACAGTACAGTTGCCAACGTCAGTAAAGATTGTGTCATACAGATTCTGATAATCACTAACCAGATCTTTTAAGACTGAGTATAAACATAGTATTCTGGTCAAAACGCAACGTTCCATAGTCGGACTGGCTTTCAGGATCATATTGAGTCAAAAATATTCTGTGTGGCTGTCATTCATTCATTGAGAGCATATTGTGTGTGTATTCTGGGACTGGGTTCACAAATGTAATCAACCCTCACCAACACCACCGGACTCCACTTGGATAAAAATAATTCTGCAAGGAGCTGCCAAAAAGTAGAGTTGCATTTACAGTTCTCTAGTCCTCACCTCCGGTACAAACAAACTACATATATTACATGTACCATTATCACTAAAGGAGGCTGTGGAATAATAAAGATAAGACACAGTGAGCAGAGAGAGCAGCAGAGTGTTTGGGAGAGAGAGATGCCATTTTGTAACTGCCCAGGTAAAGAAACAAGAACCTGTAACCAGAAATTAGATGACACATTTAATACAACATGTTAACACATTAATTTGAGATGAAAAAAAAGACTTTCATCTACACATTCAAAGAGGGCTTTTAATTTGAAATGATTACAGGAAGTTTTATATAATGCATAATGCAGTGTCTTTGACGGGGCAAACGGGAGTGTTTTAACCACAATATCAATCTGGTCAATTAAGTACATCAAACGGAAGGAATTAGAAATAAAACTCTTCCTCTAATCAAGTTGCGCTCATGTCTACCTGTGGTAAATGTCCCCTGTTGACAACTCTATCACTCACTCAGTCACTCAGTTGAAGATCTATATTCTTACATTAACAAGAATTTCTGACAATGTGCTGTGAGCTTGCTGGTCCTGTTCCTCTGCCCTACAATGCACTGCATCTCTTGAGGATGCTCAGTGGCACCCAAGACCTGCAAAAACTGCAACATATTCACAAACAGCTGCTGGTTACAGTATACACTGACCACACACTGAAAATGTAAATTAAAATCTGTTTTAGTCATTGCTAGTGCATTTTGGCATTCAGTGCATTCTGGGATACAGGAGTTTCAGTGCCTTCTATGTTTGTTTCAGATGTTGGATCAGCGCCCACACTCACCTGGTCTACATCATCCATGGGCCCATTTATGCCGCTCTGATGGTGAGTAATTACTGAAAGTGTTTACACATTATAAAGTAGTTCCTTCACCTCACATAACACTATTGTTGATTTATTTGTTCAGTTATTAGGATTTTGGCGTTCTGTGGCTGAAATTGTAGTTTTGTTCCTATATCCACAAGCTTTTGGAGCTGATTAGGATATCCTACTTTCACTCACTAGCCTACTGTCATCATGATTGTGTGTGTGTGTGTTTTTGTTGTTGTTGTAAATTTCTGATTTATGTTCAGTTAGGACGCAGACAAGTAGAATATGTTTAACCTGCACACCTCATGTACAATTTTATTTATAGCCCACTCAACCACACTGCTATTGTCACCAGTGTCTCCAAAATATTTAGGCTAGGCTACTGTAGAAACACCAAATCGTACCAATTTTTTCAGGAAATTCTACAGTGCTGATTTTCTGTGTTTTTTTCTGATAGGAGTTACTGTTTTGTCACAGTAAGCCTAAATGCGAGACCAGTGCAGAGGCAGAAAATCGCTCTTTTTCTCAACGTTTCTGTCTGCCTCAGCCTGGGGAGCCCATATCGTCATTGGCAACCACCCCGAGTTGCCGTGGTAACCACTGAGCCTCAGGCCAGAGCTCGTTAACTTAATAAACAATCCACCTGGTGCTCGTTAACCTGTTTATCAACACATCAGACTGACACAGGATGCAGCTCATAACATGTGTCAAGTCAGTCACACACACACACACACACAGACTCTTTACTCAAAACACACACAGGTAACCTCATGTGATAAAAGTTAGAGATACACACACAAGATGATCATGTGTCTATTTGATGACATGACATTAAACAGGATGCAGTAAGGAAAACAGATTTGCTGAGTGAATCGGACGTTTGAATGACGGATGACGGATCCAATATCAGTGGCTGATGAATCGTGTACAGGCTGACGTATAATCTGTGCGCCTGCATTGTCCAATGCGAAAAAAAATACCACACTTTCATCCCGGATTTACTCAAAAATAGAATTTTGCACAAAGTTTGGCCTACATCGTCTGATAGATGAGTTTTTACACTAATTTTATGACCCAGAGTGGGCTCAAATTCAATGTTGTTTTCTGTACACCTTTAAAGCCCCAGTATGTGACTTATTTGGCTTTTTATTTGCAAAAATCAAATATTGCTTTAATATACATATTTCACTAGCTATAGTTGAATCACACCCGCATGCAAATGAAAGCTTTCTCGTACATTAGAATGAGTTGTTACAAGTCGTTACAATTATACAAGGGGGGGTGCACGGAACCTTGGCTGCCATGTTGCATCACCATTTTTTACATTCAGTGGCAGCGTGACCGTAGGTAACCACGGAAACTCAGCAGAGCTGTCGGCTTGGGGAGAACGTTTTCGAGGTAGCGCCTGTTAAAACTGTCACCACTGTGTAGTGTGAGGAAGGACGGAGGCACTGATGTTGCATTCAGGTGCAGTCAGACACAGAAGGATGCTGTCGGCAAACCAACCGGATGTCATTTTACTGGATGAGACAAAGACGGTAAAACGTAGGTCAGGTGAACAATACCACATCACAATGACAGCATATTGTCACGCCTGTATTGTTTTGCCTCGTGCTGGCGGACCAGCATTCCTGCATACTGGGGCTTTAAGATCGTGGGTTTGAGTCCCATGTGGACAGAGTTGGAATGCTCGGCAGTAGCTCCCCTTGGTGGGCAAATCATAATTTCCCAGAGGAAATTTTCTAGTCTTAACATTCATGTTGTTACAAAGTTGAAACCCTGCAGAGAATATAAGAGAAAACTGGGCTTCTTATTCAGACGTGTTGTTATAGTGCCACCATCAGGCCAGTCATTGTAATTCCTTAGGTAGTGTGAAAGGATGTTCCTTCCCTTTAAGTTTAATGAGGTCAAATCCATCAGCAATATTAACAGATTTCTATCTCTGTCTTTTCCGTCCTCCCCATTAACAATCGATCCAGGTGAACTTCATCTTCCTCCTGAACATCGTCCGTGTCCTGATCACAAAGCTGAAGGAAACCCACTGTGCTGAGTCCACGACCTACATGAAGGCAGTGAGGGCCACCCTCATCCTCATCCCTCTGCTGGGCATCCAGTTCATCCTCTTCCCTTGGAGGCCGGAGGAACGCATCAGCCGTGCCATCTATGATTTCTTCATACATATTTCCTCCCACTTCCAGGTACAGTTAATGACAAAGTAGAGTTCTTGGTGATACTGCTACAGATATCAATTCACACCATGAATGTGTTTTACAAGCTCCTATGGTGAAGTTAACTATAACCTGCAAATTCTCTTATGAATATAAGATTTCACATTTTCTGTTCCAAACACAGCTGATGTTCTGCATAAAGATTTTTCCAAATATTAAGTACCATTAACACTGTCGTCAACAACATCAAATAAGCATTTTCAACAATTTAAACTGCGCTCCAAAGCCTGATAGAGCCTCTCCGCTCTTGAATATGAATAAGCAAGTGCTATTTGGTTTCTTGCCTATGTAAAATTGGAACTATAGACAAGAAGTTAAAGGGATAATTCAACATTTTGGCAAATTGGCCTATTGCCATAATCCCTATAGTAGAGTATAGAGTAGGTTTGTTACCTTTAATTGTCAGTGCAAGCTATTTTTAGAACGGCAAAGCAGAGCCGCGAGCTGCTCAGAGCTACAATACGGAGGCTCGTGGAATTTCTTGGTTTCCCTGATCAAATACATAATCCAACAACTCCAAAACGCTGTTGTGGAGTTGTGACCTGCACATTCACTACACTATGAGATAATAACAAAACGTTACGAGACAGTTGTTTTCAGGGTAAATTCATGCGGCAAGCAGTCTCTGCCTTTGGCTTGAAATTCCATGAGCCTCCATAGCATAGCTCTGAGCAGCTTGCGGCTCTGCTCCACCTTTCTAAAAATAGCTTGCACCGACAATTAAAGGTAACAAACCTACTCCTAAAACCACTCCTAACCCTATAGGGATTATAGCAATGGGCCAATTTGCCAAAATGTTGAACTATCCCTTTAAAGCATGTCCATGCTCAAAACATTTTCACTAGGCTAATTAAATAACATTCAGCATTTACAGATAATATCATTGCGATGTGTCCGTATTGATATTAATTTTTCTCATTTGCATCTGCATTTGCAGGGACTCATGGTGGCAGTTATATTCTGTTTCTGCAATTCTGAGGTACGTTTGAATGTTGTATTATTGTGTCAAAGGTAGTTTTTAACTTTTTCAACTTTTTAAAAACCTTAAACAGGCTTTAGGAAGATTGGGTTTTGTCAGCTTGCAAAAATTAAAATGTTTTGACAAGATACTGCATTTTATTCAAATGCTCTTTCGACTGTCATTGTTAACGTCCAGGCCCAGCAAGCTGTGAAGAGGAAGTGGGCTCAGTGGAGGTTCGCCTGGGGTAAAACTGGCTGGGGAGAAACACCCACAGCCAGTAACTACCACACCAACTCCTCCATCACCGAAACAACCCGTGTCAGTGCCACCATCAACCTGGAGCAGCCCCACTCTGAAACCCCAGAACAAAACAACCTGTCCAAGGTGCACCACAAAGCCAATGGGGAACTAAAGAGGAGCAATATCTGTAGCAATGGGGAGGTGGTCATGCTCAATAAGATGGAGACCACTGACATCTGATTGAATAAAGCACAGAGAGGCTACAGATGGACTGAGGCTGCAGGAAGAGAGGTTACAGGTATATGTTCATAATAAAGATGAAAGGTGAACTGCCAGGGCAGTATATCTTTATCTACATAGTATTTGAAGAGCACTTAAAAAGCATGTGGTGTTCTCTCTCTCTCTCTCTCTCTCTCTCTCTCTCTCTCTCTCTCACATGCAAACACACACATTTTTACAGCAACACCTCCAGTTCTGAATTTAATTTTTTTTGTGTGTGTAATTCTGTAAACCGATGTTAATAATGTTTTTGTCCTAGTTTTTATATCTCCTGTCAGAATGGAAAAAATGTGCAAATGCCAAACCTGCCATCTACAGTAGATATTACAGATTCACAACTCTGTTTGTGTAGTCTGTTGCCTTACAAAGCCTCTGGATGCTTTACCCATACACCACTGTGACCAATGAATGTCATAGCCCACTGATGTGATCACACATATTTTATTTTATTTTTTACATATTTTTATTTAGACCTGTACATATTTTTATTTAGACCTGTGGCTCATGGAAAGCCTACATCCTCATCTGTTTTTGTAGAGGATCAAAACCCCACAGCATATTGTGTCAATAGGATGAAACACAACAAAAGCAAAATAATAGTTCAAATTCTTCAAAAGTAAGAGTTACTTAGTCACAAGTGCATTTGCTGCTTCACTTGTAACACATTTAAGACTTATTTTTTATTAAGAACTGCACAACATAGTAATGCTAATTGGTGAAACAGCCAGTGTTAGCCTTAGCTAGAGCTTAAATATATACTATTTTTATCTGATCTGAAATTGAAAGATATAATTAAGTACTGAGAACCAACTGATGACATCGGCATCATCTAAGCTTTTAGCTCTCATCAGATTAATGTTTTAGACAGTCACATAATGTAATAAAAAAAACTAGTTCTCAGCAGGTAAATGTTAAGTTTAAAATAAATAGAAGAAGCCACATATGATTGCTTTTAATTCTGTGGTCAGTGTGTTCAGTTACACAAATCTTAGGTTTGCTAAAATGATTACCTTACCTCTATGTTAAATTAACAGACCTCATGTAAATGTGGATTTTGAAAGGGCTTCAGATTCGCCGAGGAGGTATAACAGTATAACATCCTGCAGGTAAACATGTTAGTAACTAGCGTGTGGTTAAGCCTCATCTGATTCAAACTGAAAGTTTACCTCCTGGAACTAGATTATGTGCTGAAACACCTATGGGTAATTACTCCTCTAATTCAAAGTAGGAGCTGAGCTTTGAATACAGGAGAATAACAGAGATAATGGAGCTCTGGGGTGAGGCAATCATTTCACTCATGCTGAATCTCAGTCATTCTCCTCACTCCATTAACACAGAGGGCCTGGGTATTTTGGCAGAAACATGGCACTCTGAGATGCTATGGTGTGTGGAGTAGTGCATGTGAGCAGTGTGTGCACAGGTGCTTTTCACAAGAACACCAGCCTTACAACTTGTTAATATTTTGTATGACATTACATTTATTTTAAATGACAGGAGGTCTTAATCTCCTGAAACATTTCTGTGATGACTATAGCTTTTACAGACACAAGACTGTGCCAAAAACTCAAAGACTTAGGCTATGTATAAATTGTTTGAAAAGTTGTTGTTGTTTTGTTTTTTAAAATGTCTTATTATGTGCACTTGAGTCAGCATAGGAAGGAGACAATTTCAAAGATTTGTCACTTGTTTAGTGTTCCTATATTGCTTTGTAAAGTTCTATTATTATTACTGTAGTGGCTGTTTTACTATTTCTATCTGCACGAATACAATTTCACTGCCATTTCACTTATTTAATAGTATTTCCATTGCACATGTACTATGCTGTATGCACACTGGCAGGCTGCAGTACCAGCACAATTTCAATTTCCACTGGCATACTGAGCAAGTCTTATGTTTGAAAGCAGCAAATGTGTTTTGGTGTTTTTCCAGGATGCATCCACAGACAACATGCTGGGAATACAAATGCCCCAGTGTGGATACAGCAGGGCACACAGATGCATAAGGGAATAAACCACAATTGTGGTAAGAAAACAGCTGTGTTAAGAGAGCAGTCCACCCCCTCATTCTGTTCAGGGTCCCAAAAACCCTGTAGCCCACTTCTGCCATTGCTGCCCAGTAGAGAAACAGCTGTCATGGACACATTTGCAAAGAAATTCGAGAAACATTCCAATAAAACGTCAAAAATAAATGTTAAATTCAAGCATATTACTGTAAATATATTTTTAACACTGCCATTTATGTGTGGAAATAAAGTTGTTTGAATTTAAACCTGTGGTCTCAGTGTGACTTTCGTAATAATAATAAATTAACTTTATTCTATTTTACTGCAGCAAAGGTAGCCTACTGTACATTTCAGCACAGCTTTGTATTCAACTTTATTTGAGAAGGAAATATTCTCCACTTTACTTCTTGTTATAACAAAAGCATGTTGGTTATAGAATATAAAGGAATGGATTTTAACATAGCCTACAGTCTTCCTGTTGACCATGAAACCTTTGGCACCATGAAAACATGAATTATTGAATTATTAGTCTACCTATATTTTTCCATTAATCTTACTTAACTTCCATCCAATTATCAATTCCTTCACTGGAATCTAGTCAAAATGTTTATTTTTTATTTAAAAATAAAAATGTAGGCTATAGCCTACTGTTTTGAAACCATGTATACCTTTACCCCAATGTGACCAGTTCAAGTTTGACCCAAGGATCACAAGTGATAAATTTGAATAGTGCACCCAAATTGCAATAAGGAAAATAATTATTTTGAATAAATACATTTGCAAAAAGTGTATTGATGAATCATCTATTATATTTCTTGTGACAGAGATCAGATTTGTTATAAGATTTGAAAACAAGTTGAGGACAGGACAACCAGGGAGTAGCTGAGGAACACTGCGAGTAGGAAACGATCAGTGTAAATACTAGACTAGTCTTTTAGTGCCTTGGTCTTTGCAGCTGCTGCTATTTTGTCCACATATAAATCCTCCTGTAGTCGATGGATAAAAGGCAGAACGGACGAGTAAAAGAAGAAAAGGATGAGGTCCCACCGAGATTTGAACTCGGATCGCTGGATTCAAAGTCCAGAGTGCTAACCATTACACCATGGGACCGAACGGTACCGCCACGTTGGGTCCTCGGCTTTTGAAGCAGCAGAGTATCCCATGTAAATCCTGTGTCGAAGAGTAGCCCGTGACCAGTGTGCACCACTGGTTCGTCTCTTCAACTGACTCATAACAACATTGATCCACCTGGAAAGACAACCAGGACGTGTTAGCATTCATACGGTGTTTCAACAGTATCGACATGAGCCGTCAGTGCCGCTAGGTGCTATCTGAGGCTAACGCTAACTAAAAGACAACAAACCTTCACCTTATGGCTAATGCGGAAGACTCGGGTCAAGGTAACGTTACGTTTTATTTAGAGGTTGTAGGCTCCTCGGTAAACAAAATAGCCTACAACTACAGTATAGACCATGGATGTATTATATTGGTATCATGGTTCATGTTTAGCTCCCTGGTTTTGTTAGCTAACCTATCGTTAATGAAAATCAAAGATCACACTGTAGCCTGATAATATCATCAACAGTAACGACGACAGAGGACGATGATCATTGTGGAGAGAGCAGTGTAGCCCACTTAAATATAAATAGGCTATTACAGATACACCATTAGCTGTTAGTTTTTGCTTAAGTTTCGCACAGATTAACATTTGAAGTGCAGCCAAAGTAAGGAGTTAGATTTCATCCACGTGTGTAGTGGTAATAACAAAAATCACCACATGGGGGCAGTAGCCTGCCTATCTATCTATCTATCTATCTATCTATCTATCTATCTATCTATCTATCTATCTATCTATCTATCTATCTATCCATCCATCCATCCATCCATCCATCCATCCATCCATCCATCCATCCATCCATCCATCCATCCATCCATCCATCCATCCATAATAAATGGGAGGATGTAGGTGTAGCTATCATTACTAAGTTGTGTATGTAGGCTACTATAAATCGTTTTCTGCTTTTAGCCTACATATCTCTTTTGGAATAATTCTTTTTATTTAGAAAACATTATTAAAAGTTATAATATTACCAGGCTAATGGACTTTGGATTTAGTGCATTTCACAACACAAAGTGATTACAGTTTTTCTCAATCGCTTTGGTGCTATTCTCACCTCACTCTTAACATTTGCACAACAGTTAGTGCATTTCTCAAAACAATTGTTACAAACTGCAAAACCTAGTGGACAACCTGCAAAAGTGCGTCACTTGCTCAAAATGGATTGTCCATCCCTCAAAAGCAAGTACTTGTGTCAGTGAAACTGTCAGGGTCGTCAAAATGAGAAGTCTTGCCATCATTGTTTATGAGCATGATAGTCAAATGGCTTTGTCACGTTTTCATTATGACACTTTATTCTCTATGCATTTTTCAATGCAAAAAGTGATGATACTACCTGAAGATGTTCAAGATAGCACTATACACTACAGCCACAGTAAAGTTACACATTAGCCTACTGTAGTGGAGTGAATATGTATGTTTCACATTTTTACTGCATATGCTCTTTGCAATTCTGATTTGTTCACAGCATCGTGCAATAGAAAAATACACTACAGTCATCTACAACAGACATAAGAAACAGCCTTTGAGTACAACTTTACGTACATGTAAATCTGGTCTCTAGTGAAGCCGAAAGTCTAAATGTACAGTAAATGTAAAAAAAATGATTGTCCCACTGTATCTTACAGTAAAACCTGACACAATGAGCAGTGCAGATTGTTTAGTGCTGAATTACTGTCCAATACTATACATACCTGTTCTCCCTGAAATGTTTGAATACAGTGCTTCTCCCAACATTTACAATGAGTTTGACAGATTTTGAAAACTAGTTCAACAATTTTGTATGTGATGACTGAATCAATGAAATGAGGACTATTAGTTTTTTAGGGAAAGACTATTCAGTGTTGAAAAGTACAGTTCATTTTGACTGATATGACATAAGCAAATGATAATGTTGTAAAACAGCAGAGAATTGTATGAAAGCAACTGATACATGTCCAAAAGCATTTGCAATTTGTTCAGAGGAAGGAGAAACTGCTACGATGATGTGCACAAATGACTACGTGTTGTGGAGGTTGAACTAATAGTTATGAGAACCTTCATTCTGATCTGAGAATAGCACCAAAGCGATTGAGAAAAACTGTAACAACAAACGAAAGGCACCAGTCACTGAACTTAGCCTACACTAAGCGCCCAGGTCAAAGAGGTGTGATTGGTTGTGCTTCTGCTGTGTAGACCTGGATAATTACAGAGCACTGGCTCAGCTGCCCCCCTACCCAGTCTGTCTGTGTGGCTGTAAGCCTGCTCCATACAGATCTATCCACCCATAGCTTAACAGAGAGGTGCTGTGAGGATGCGTTAACCTGATGTCCCACAGCTTAGTCTATACTAACAGCTTAATGCACACACTCAACTCTGTCATCACAATCCCTGACACGTGAGCAGACCACTCCCACGTGACCTGCTACTCCTTTAGTCCCATTAAAGAACAGTATACACACACACACATGCATACATTTGACCAGCTCAGAGGGATTGGTGGTTAATCAATGTGTCGCTGGACTTTGGATGCAGGAATGTGAATGAAATCAATCTGTCGGGATGCAAGGCCGCCTGATTTCACAGAATATCATTACTGGTTCAACCTATGCACTAGGCTATATGCTGAAAGTAGGTCGACCACACAGACACAGAAATTAATTTTGTATGACTATTTGTTTTCAGTCTCCCTTCAAGGGAACAGCAGTGATACTTGATGATCCAAAGCCAATCAATCCTGTGTGAGACCAGGCCAACATTAAATGACATTGCCGCCCATGAAAATATTCTAAAGTTTCATGTTGTTTTAACAGAAAGAATATGAAACTTCTAATAGATAGGTAGAGCTGACATTTGTTCTCTACTCTCACTGTAATCATGTCTGTCTAATTTGAGTTAAATCCTATTTTAGTGATATTCTCACCTTGGAGAATAAAATTGACTTGGTAGGTGAACAGAAGTATAACGATCCATTGTTCATTTCTAATCGCATTTCTCTTCCTTTTCATTTCATATCACGTTTACCTACTTGCATGTTCCTCAAACGTAGGCTATACCTTATAATACAGTTTATCTATGCATTATCTGCTGCTGTGACACTTCTATATTGCTTTGTGGTCACTGCTACCAAGGGTTTCTAGATCCTGATCAGGGCGCAGTCCAAACAAACTCCTGGTTAGTGAGTCAGTGGGAGTCAGTGGATTTACCTTTGGTCCAGTTTCCGAGTCCCTTCACTGAAAATGCTTCAATAACTTAACTTCTGATTATCTTTCAAAGCTTTTTCAAAACAAACGTTGATAATCTCTGGACTACTGTGGATCAGTTTGTGGAGAACACAAACTCAAGTGAAAATCACAACATTACAGCAGCAAATCACAGAAACACCCCATGCAAATACTCCATGTGTGCCAGCTGCAGCTCCAAGCCCTGGAAATGACAGTCATTGAGTATGTGCTAAAAAAAAAAAGAGAGAGATGGCAGTTATTTTTCAGTCTTTTTAATAGTAGACTTACACAATAAGATAATAGTGCCACCTTGACCATTATTCTACTGAAGGAAGAAAGATTTAAGTCATTACATACGCATGATTAGATGTGACAGCCACGCAGGGCTTTAAAAGCTTGCTAAATGCATCCGGTGAATCACTTCATGACACTCATCTTCACACATTGATTTCTGAAGTCAGAAAGATTAACTTTATTTTTAAGGCACCTCAAAATTTTGATTGTCAAAATTGAAGGTGATTTATAAAATAGGCTACATACAATAGCTAATAGGTAACAATGACAAATCCAACGTCAATCTTTTTTTTCCTCTTGCTGCATTTGGCTGGAGTTGTGTGTTTGCTTCTTTTACATTGATTGTGTCAGACAGGAATAGCAGCATCCTTTAAGATTTAAAATGTTAATGAAAATAAAGGTCAATTTAAGCGAAATTATGTCTGTGCAGCCATGCATTAGCAGTCACCATGTTCAGAGTTTAAAGTATCTTTGTTGTCCCTTACAGGGTCCTTTATATGGGCACCAACAGACAGATGAGCGGAGGAAGAGTTCATTCATCAAGACCACATGTCAAGTAAGCAGTCTGCAAGTGATCTTAATCTTAAACCGTCTTTGTTTAGTATGTTAGCATGCTAACATTTGCTAACCTGCACTTAAAGTGATAGTTCAACATTTTGGTCAAACGCTTTCGTGGAGAGGTTGTGACTTGCATGTTCAGCAGGTTATGAAATAGGCTAATCTTGTAACATTACGACACACTAAGCAAATACTTGGAACTACTTGCACTTTTGATGTAGTGGCTGTGTTTGCCTCGAAAACAACTCGATTAATGGTTGCATTTTTATTTCATAGCGTGGTGAACGTGCAGGTCGCAGCTTCTCCACAAGAGTGTTTTGGAGTTGTTGCATTGTGTATTTGATTAGTTTTGAGGGACAGGGAACCCGTACTGTTCACCTCCATTGTGTTCACTAAGCAGCTCACGTCTCTGCCCCGCGGATCTCAAAACAACATGCACCGATAGCCTAATTAAAGCTAGTGAACCTAGTGCTATGACTATAGGGATTATGGCAATAGGCTAATTTGCCAAAATGTTGAACTATCACTTTAACACAGCACGGTTGAGACTGATGGGAATGTCATGAGTTTTGTACTGTATTTTGGGCAAATTAAATTTTTTTGTCATGATCTGAAGATGGGGTGATTCATAAAGGGACCTTGAATATTTGCACCAACTTTAACAGAGGTCCATCCAATAGGTTTGGAGATATTTCAGTGTGGTCCATTGTGCTGTTCACATGACTCTATCCAGCAACTGACTTCTGTCACCTCCCAGCATTCCAGTGATCATTTCCCAGTGTTTTCAGAAATATACAGAGATTTAAGACGTGTGCCAATTGCTTTTTTGTTAAAATAGATGAAAAACAAATGTTTGGATTGACGCAAAGCTGAAACTATGCACATACCACAGTTTCCTCCCGGTTAGTGAGAGAACAGTAGCTTCAGCTTTGATATAACTTAGCAGCAGTGTTGTGCTGCGATTTTGCCTGGTTTGGTTTGACGAGATTGACAGCTGGTGGTTGCTGAGTTAACCGCTGAGAATGTTTGTTATTGGTTGAAAGATTTATTTTGGAGATGAAAACTGGACACAGAGTGTATCGGAAACTTTAGCTTGTTTTATTTACCCCTCGAGTCTTTTCTCAGCTTACAGTGTTCCCAAAAGTTTGCTTCAAGACAAACTGGTGAAAGGAGCTTTTTAGAAAAACGCCAGATATTAGCGTTGGTGGTGTGTGTCCAAGACCGTCGCAGGGGCCAGAGGTCACTTCTGCTGAGGGCAGGGTTAAGTTTAGGTTTTCATTTTTGTGCTATAATAATGTCTCAGTGTGGTGGCACTTGAGCTGACCTCAGGAGCACCAGCTCTCAAGCGTCTCACTGTGCAGGCGTGAAGAGTGGAAATGTCTCATTAGGGCAGTGACTCACTCTTGACAAGCAAAAACATTTCAGAAAAGGCACTTAGAATAGCAAACCGTACAGAGGAACACAAAGAAAATGCTATCTAACATATGAAGTGAAAGCAAAACAGGGGTGAGGCAGTGACGTAGACGGCATTCAGGGCCCTCATCTCAACTTTAATTTGCTCGGAAAATACCCCCATCTCTGTGTCCAGGTGCACTTTACAGTATCTCCTGAGCTTTTTCTCTCATCTGTTTCATAATGGTGCAGCCTCTGCCCTGACAACGATAACACTCATTGTTCTTCGCCTTTATAAATCAAGCCTTCGTGCATTTTTTCCAAGACTCTCTGATGGCGTGTAGCTGCAGCACTGCTGGTACTGCAGGTGCTACAAGGAAGAGGAAATGCTGGCGGCCTTGAGTGAGTCATACCTGCACAAGATTGTTTGCATAAAATCCTTATGGGTCAATTAGTCAATCGCATGCACTTCCATTGAGATTTATACAGAGATTTGTGCAGGATCAAGCAAGTCGACTACGTGGGGATTCCCTGACTTCTTCCCCAGCACCGCCATACGTTTGCACCACCATTTGAGGTTTTAAAGGAGTCATCACCTGGTTTTTTACGTATCCAGCCCCCCTTGGATCGCTTTGGATCAATTCGTAAAACTTATTAGAAAAAAAAAAAATTTTTTTAATCAAACATTGAGCTTGTTCTGACCCTCTGAGATTACGCGCGAGGTTTTGACTGGTCCGGATGTGCACTGTATGAGGCACGCGTTGATTCGCCGCAGGAAGGACAGAGCCGGGGGGGGCTTGCCTGCATGCAGACTCCAAAACATAAACAGCCCCCTGGTACTGCTTCGGCGATTTTTAGCCTCCGCCGGTGAGGTCACCGTAGGAGCAGAATCAAAATCTCGTGCTTTAGGAAGGCACACCATTGTGTGCTATTCCTCGAAAAAACTTCAAAGTCCAGCTTTTCAGGCAAGTTTCAACTGAGGTCAAACACCAATATGCATGTTTTAACAAGAGAAATTGCGATTTCCGGGTGATGACTCCTTTAAAGAATATTCTAACAGCTAATGGTTGGACTGGAATGCAAACTTAACTGAAGTGACTTTTGTGATCCCTTAAATCTATAATGTCTCACTTTGAAAAAATGTTTGACTATATATTTTGTTCAGGTAATATCATCTCAAATGTCCCCCTGAATTTCCATATTTTGCGCACTAAATAGAGTCCAGTAAAAAGTACTGAGGAAGAATAAAACGTCTCTTAAAAAATTGAAATCTACCTTAGCAAACACCAAGATTGAAATAAACTCTAAAAATGGCCCAGAATATAATTTATAAGCAGCAACTAACAGCAAGCCCTGAAACCCAATCTGTAATACAGTGTTGGTTTTCAAAAGACCGACTAATCCTGTTGTTCTGAATCACTTCTAAGTTCCACATAAACCCATGTGTGGCTCTTCACGACAAAGAGCGTCTGCTAAGAGGCTGCGAGTCTAAAAAGCCTTCTCTTACCCCCATGGTGAACCCTTGTTGCTCAGGTCAGCCCAGTGCACCGTGCGCACTCGCGGTGCCTGCTTTCCTTGGCTGTGACTCTGACCTCTCATGCTCGGATGCTCTCCGATTGGATCCTGAAACCTGACTTCTGCCTGGCAGGGAGGCGAGGGATAGTGTTTATGTAACACGCACAACCTTAGATTAGCACCTATGGGAGCCCGGCCTCCTCCTCAGCCTCCTCAGCCCGGCTCTGTAATCTCTTGATCTCGTTTTGACATCTCCGTCTCTCACTCCTCCACCACCGTCTCACACGTCTTTCCTTTTTTAATTCACACTCAGCTGGTCACTTCAGTTTTATTCTCTTATATTATGATGCTTCTGTTGTGTTGTACAGTGTACTGTATGAGTGTACGACTGTAAACTCCTCCTTCATGTTGCTTTCCCTACCCCTGGGCTGTGACTGGCCTTTTCCCTCAACATCTCCAGATCTCCTCTCCTGTTCGTTCTTTGTTGCCTTCATCATCTCCCCACCCCCATGCCACCAACCCGTCTGCGTTCTCTCCCTCACTGCTGGTTGACGTGCAAAGCTCCCTTTGCTGCAGTTTTGTCACATGTGATCTAGTCACTCAGTGTCCACGCTTCACGCCTGCTCGGCCAGAGTGAGATTCACCACGTCCGACTTGCGCAGAAGTGGCAGCAGCAAACATAAAGCAAACAATGACTCTCAAGCTGAGACCCTCAGCTCTGGTTGCTTTTTACATTTTAAAATGAAAACAACCTCTGTTCCGTATCTGCATCACAGATGAACGGTGGCATAAGGAAGAAAAAAAACATAGAAATAGACAAAAAACTAATTCAGACAATGTCGCCAACACATTTTATTTTTGTCTTGTTTTGTTTTTTTATGTTTTTCGATGGAAACTCTAATAAAAACATATACATTTCGCCAACACGTGAGCTGCAAATACTTCCCAGGGAACATAAATACAGTGATGGGCCTGGCTCTTCAATAGCCAGTTGTGACTTTTGAAAAACAGTTATTTTATTTAGTTATTTTTTGCCTTAACTTCTTAATTTCTCTACTTTAACAGCAACAGCATGAGATAGAGGATGAAAACCGAGGGAACTTGCGATTCTTTATTCGTTCTGCTTCCAACACTGGTAGTCAAGGCTGATAAGACTTAATCAGGGAGTGACTGTGGGAGTCTATGTTATCTTTTACAAAGGTCTGAGGTTCTCTCAACTTCGGAGTTGTCAAACTGAAACTGTCTCCGTCTCAGAGGGGCTTGAAAACTCTGGTGCTGTATAGACCACAGTAGCAAAATATAGTAAAAAGATCAATTTTAAAACTTAAACACAGCTGACTGCTGTTATAATAATGATTCTGACCCAAAGAACAAGTTTTCAGCTGTCCGTGTTCATTTTTACACACATTTCACAATAAGAATTTTGCTGTTGTTATTTTGAGATATTTTGTTGTAATCGTTACTCCACTACCTCAGCTCAGACGCACTTATTCTTTGTTCTGTTACTGAGAATCTGAAACTAAGAAGCCAGTCGAGACAACGACTTGCCATCTTTAGATATTGTCACATTTATTATCACTAGAAAACAGGACGTAATGTGTTGGTATAAGGATGTACAGTAAATACATTTTATAAAGTGTAAATTATGGCCATGAGCTGCAACATAATCAATAAGCAATTAAAGTGAAGATTTGCCTCGTTGTGCATGATGCTGTGATTCATGTGAAGACAGTTTAAGACCCAGTGGTCAATATGTTATTATGTCACTATTTATTATGGTATCATCCTCATCTCTCTGCACACAGACCACACAGAGGTTTCATCTAATAATCTAATAAAAACATGATAAACACACAGCTCAGTGTAAATACTCTGCTCGCTGCTGCTTCGTCTCGGCCCCTCGCTGCTTCATCACCGTCCTGCCCCTGTTTTGTTCTCACTGTCTCATATATTTACTCTCTGTGCTGTAATCAATGTAAAGAATAGAAGGTGGCAGCAGTGCCCCAGAGGATCATTATTAACCTACCCTGACACTTTCCTTTGTGAGTATAGAGAAAGAGCCTGAGATTAACCCCGGCCACACCAGCAGATGCCATCAGACCTGGTGCAAAAACAGCAAATGCCTCACTTTGTCTGGAAGGTTCCTCAGTTTCATTGAAACCAAGCATGTGGGATATTGCTACAAAGCAACCCGGGTTGACCCTGATGCTAATAACTATATCTAATAGTAACATTTTGACATTTTTTTCCGCACTTTCTCAACCAAAAATGAACATTGTTCTGAGCCAAACTGTAGTGAAAGAGTGATTGTGGAGAAATCGCCTGTGGGGGGGGGATTCATCTTGGGCCCTGTGCTGATGTGCACCTGACCTGCAGTTCATGTTTTTTGCTGTAGTACTGTTTGCTTCATCACACACAGAGCCGAGGCACAAGTGGAGAAGATACTGAAAGCCACTGAACTGATTGTCACACAGTAACATCCAGTCTGAGTATTTTTCCAGCCATCACTCAGTGGTGATTAAAAGCATTTCAGCCCTCATATATTCAAATAAATATTTAAATAAGCCAATCAGACTAATTTCTATGAACCATAACATTTTATTTTATAGTAGTAAAGAGTTTTGTGTTCATAACATGCAGTTCATGCAAGTGTATCAACACGCAGTAAAAACTGCTCATAGTCATGTTTACATCTAATGTAAAATGACCAACTAATTAAAAAAGCAAAACGCGCACATATTCCATATCTCATTATCCTCCAAAGGCCGCGAGGGGGGCGATCCCACTTGACACTGGGTGAGCGGCGGGGCACACCCCAAACAGGTCATCAGTCTCTATATAGGCTATATATAAATGTACCAGATTCTAACCATGTGTTGAAATGGATAAATAACCTACACACTCTGAGGTTTTTATGAGCTACCTGCTTTAAATTTGGTTTCAGTCTTGTCAGCCTGACTAAATTTAATCTGAGTCACATACCAGGCCCAGAAACAGGCCTGTGACCTATTCTGGGTCCCGAACTATATTTTAAGAAGACATACTGTTCTGTAACACAGACAGCTGCTAAACACATTTCTGGTTCATCCATGCGCGCGCTCACACACACACACACACACACACACACTCAATTCTTGATTCTTAAAGTGACACATTTATGCGGCTCTCATTCCTTAAGTGCCCTATTTCCTCAGCATTAAATTCAATTAGGTGCTAAAAAAAATCCCAGGATACAAAAGTTATGAAAAAAAAGAGCTCGGGAAGAGTGGTGATCCACAGCCGAGGCTTAGAACAAGGTTATGTCTTTTATGAGACTCTTTAACAAAGGCTTTACATTAAGTAGCATGAAAATAATACATACAGATTAGCATCTATCCGGCTTCTTTCTTTCTTTCTTTTTGTCAGTTCTGTGTGTTGGCATTTTTGCAGTTTTTTTTTTTTTCACAGACTTATATGCAACAGCGTCATTATGCATCCTCACACTCCAGGAGCCACTTACCAATGGGAGGCTCACTCCAAAAAGAGCACTAGTCAAACACCACGCAACACAAACACTGCTCATTCATTCCTGTGGAGCAGAAAGAGCTCTAAATCTGTCTGAAGCTGTGTTTTTGCTCCCAGACTCCCTCCAGGTGGGACGCCTCTGATAAAACCCACAGACTGCATACTGTACTGAGGAGAACTCCCACAGACAGGCTTACACTGTAAGCAAAGACTGTGTGTGCAAGTGTGTGTGTGTGTGTGCGTGAATGTGTGGAGGAAATAGCGAGACTGTCAGACAAATAAAACTGAAACATAAGGAAAAGTATCTAAGGCAGGAAAACATTCACACTAAATAAGTCAATTTAATGAAGTAGTGTAAGATCCCACAAAACAACAACAACAACAAAAACACTATGTTTCTTCACTCAGATCACGTGTAATGGAGGAATTTTCTGGATTTTAAAATGCTTTCAGATGTTTTGTCACTGGTGACGTTGATGTGACTGTTGCTGTTAGCCATATAATGAGCACAGGGACAGAGCTGTGAAGGGTTATTGTAGAAATACAGCACAAAGCAGCAGATGGTAGTGGCAGATAATTTTGTTTTCTCTTTTTTTTCCACACAAACAAAGAATAAAATCCAAGGACAAATACACAAACATGGTTATTACAGTGGGTCTCTGCATTCAATTTCAGCCACAAAATACCTCAATGCAATACGAATAACAAAATGGTCCAATGACATACAGTATATCTCATTAACAGGCTAAATGCAGCATCGACAATATGGAAAATGTGTGCCAAGTTCATATTTTCATGTCATTTCATCATATTTTCATAATTATGTTCTGTGTAAAAACCAACAGAGATAGTGACATTTTAGTGTTAGCTTGTCTCACTCCTCTGGATGTCTACAAATTATTTAAATCTAATATTCTCACTCTGTAAGATCCTTTTTTAAACTTTGTAAATTGTGTGTAGCCATTGTAGGGTTATGGAAGGTTAAGAAACATTTTATTTATTTTTTCTGTGCAAATAATATTGGATTAATCAGATGCAAAACAGAAATGGGTAAAGGAACAATATAATAATTTTTGCCTTGCAGAAATGCTCACTGCATCATTCCTGTCCCAGACCTTCAGCAGGAACTAAAACATTATGCAGGATTCTTTGATTGGCCTCAAAGAATGCAGAAAGGCTGCAGACCTCTGGACACGAAGGCGCAGACAGGAAGTCTAGCTAATTTTTTTAGTATTATCCTACAACTTTATTGCATTCATTCAGTAATGGAGTGCACTTAAAGAGCTAGTCTTATCGACCACTCCGAGCGCTTTACAAAAACATGCCGTATTCACATGTTCACTGACACATTCATACATCACACCCACAGAACAATTGGGGGCTTTTTGGGCTTACCCAAGGACATTTCTACATGCAAATGGCATTCTCTACATCCTCCTACCTACCTACAGTAGGTCACAATTTAAGTAAAATGCCAACAAAGAAAAATATGCATATTATTTCCAGTTAGTTTGCATGTTCACTCTGTGCCTATGTGGGTTCTCTGGCTTCCTCCCACAGTCCAAAGACATGCACAATGCTTCAGCTGGTGGCTCTCGCTGTGACGTGCTCATGTGAGCATGTGAGGTTGTTTGTGCACATATGATGGACCGGTGACCAGTTCGGGGGTGAACAGGGCCCTCACCCATTGCCAGCGGGGATCGGCTCCAGCCCCTCACACGACCCTGCGTTTATGTGCGGGACATATTGGATGGCTGGATGATGTAGCTGCAGGGCTGGTAAAGTGAAGTTAGACTTGTCGTGACAGGAATAGAAGGTGAAACCAGTGTGGCTACTGATGGCTCAGTTCCATCAGTGTTTCAGTAAACCACGCCAGTGAGCCACCAGGAGCCTGAAGCTGCTTCACCTTAATGGAATGCAGTCATCGCTGATGTTATCAATTACACATGTGTTGTTTCTGCTATGACATGTTTAAGTATGGAGGGGGTCTATCGAGCTGCTACACTAGATGCTTGCTCTCTTGGCAAGAAGAGGAGATTGATTGTGTGCAAGATAAATTTATTTACTGATTTGCACAAAAAAAAGAAAAAAGATAACAACAGTAAATAAGGCGTCCACATGGGGATGGTAAAGTTGCTCCTGGGGATTCCTCTCGTCTGATTGGCTTAGAAAGTCCCAGGCTGTAATCCGTTCCAGGTTAGGTAGGGTTAAGTTGTTTGCTAACAGAAGAACAGTGTTAATGGTCTCGTTTTAGCACTTAAAGACCTGCACGACCACACACCAGACTTCATGTTCTTGATTTGTAAGAGGTGCATGTACAGGTCTGTGGTGACTAAAAGCCTCCGAGCAACGTCAGATTTTCAACCAAGATGAAAAGATTTTCTATTTTTATTCCACCCAAATTACAAGAAGTCAGTGTTTCCTGCCGGTGTGGAAAAGCCTCTGTAGACCATCATGAGACATTAACTTTCCACTGAAACCCAGACTAATGAGGTTTCTTTGAGGCTGGCAGCGTCTTAAGAGAGGGTGGGTGACCCCCTGCAACCGCTCTAAGGAGGGTAAACTCTAGGGTACTAGATTACTAACTGATTTCTGAGTAGACTCCAAGTCTTGTTTTATCTTTGAGAATAAAAGCACAAGCAGTGACTCCCAGCTGAAATACCCTGGGTAATGCATTTTTCTTCTTCGCTTGTGAGCCTTGGCCACAGTTTGTGTGTCTGTCAGTTGAAAGCCGTGCAGTGGAAGATGGATTCTTCTCTTTGCCTCTTCGCATTGTTTCATTTGAAATGTTTACAGAGCCTGGAGAGGTGGACCTATATAGTATTTCATATGACACAATGACATACATAAAGAAAACATCCCATGATCTACAACAAACAAAAACATCTCTGTTCTGTAAACTTCTCTGTTGACATTTGTGTTTTATCTCCGTGGGTGTTTTTCTTACTGTCAGTGAGTGATTAGTTTTCTCACTTTACAGAAATGTCAAACATAACATGTTGATGTTATATATAATATGATTAATGACCAAGCTTGCCTATATGTTAACTATTATCATTATATATATACATCCTCTGGATATAAGAAGATAAACATTTGTATCACATTTGTAATATAAATATTTTTTATTAAAGCAGAAGTCAGTGGAATGTTTTTGTTAATATAAGTCCTAAATAGTCCTATTTTCCGTCAGCAATCACTGAGTGTTTCGGCCGAAACACGGGTCTCTCAGTCACTCTGCTCTGCTGTAAACCCAGGAGAAAACTTTCCTTGTGGGATACAAACGTTATCCAATGAGGAGAGAGAACGGCATGAAGGGCTGTGTGTGCAGCCAAGGGATGCGCGTGAATGTGGTGACATAGGGACGAGGACCAATAGATCCATGACGAGGGCGGGGGCTGCTAACTCATGGTGTGTTCAAGGCAACCCGTAACTGGTGTTTTTTTGACCTGTGAAGTCATACCAGTTCGATCTGGTACGAGTTCACGGGTCGGAAGTTACGAGTGGCCGTTACAGTGCACTTTCACAGGCAACAGGACGGTAAAACACGAGTTACAGGTTACCTGGAACGCTACAAAGTCGTAAGTCGTGACTTGAAGCTGTAATTTACGGTTTCAAAAGCCTGCCCGGAACGCAGCATTAGCCAAAACGACCGGATCGCTGACTTATGCTTTAACTTATATAGGCTACTTTTTACATTATTGCATATAATATCAGAATATGTACAGACTGTAAAGCTTACATTAGCCTACATTTACACATAAGTTATCTAACTGTGGCCATTATTTTCCTTGTCCAGTTGTATTTCAGTATGTATTTCTGTGTGCAGCACATGGACTTTACATGTGATGACATGTGCTGTGCTATACTGTCTCAGAGTCCCAGAAATCACAGTTGCTGACTCACTGTTAATCATTAATCCACAGTGAGCACATTTGACAAAGTAAAGCAGTGAACTAATACCGTGGGTTAAGTCGCTGATGAAGCTGAAAGAGCACAATATGTAAATTACTGTACATACGTAACGCGGACACAGTTACTGTAGCGCACAGACGCTGCCGTTAAGTACACACAGTAAGTGAGCCATATATTCAGTGCATATCTAAGTCAAATACATCACAGAGTAAGTGTGTAGTGAGGTTATGGGTGAGTACATACACGAGGATTATGTCAATAATAAAATCCACACAGTCAGACCCAGCGTAGTAAACAGAAGTGAATGCAGAGTCGGAGCAGATATACGGCAGATGATATAATTACCCAGGCATCTTTGAAATGAAAAGTTCACTTTGGGATGATTGTGTGCGTGTCTGATTTCTCAGTGACGGCGGTGTCTCCTCCCCCCTCCCTCCCTCCTCCTGCGCAAGGCCTCCTCTGCACACTGGCGTGCAACAAATATGACGAGCAGGGACACTCTTAGTCAAACATTTACCCAAGGCAGGTCAGGGAGCTGAGAGAGTGCTGTCTAGATGGCAGTGGTGGTGGTGATGGTGGGAGGAGGGGGGAGGAGGGGGGACTGTTTCTGTTCTCCCTAATTGTGCGACCACACATGTAATACGTAAACTAACGCACAAGAGCTCAGACTCTGTACTGCTTTTGCCTGACCTTTTATTTTACTTTTGTTTGTTGTCATCTTGCCCAGCTTGTCTTCCTTTACTCCCTCTCACATGAATGATTTAACCGAGGCCCGTCAGGGAGCCTATCGCTTTAGTACTCCAACAACGTAGCAGCTTCTCCTGCTTTCACCTCTCAGTTTCTTTTCTCTGTCTTTTTTTAAATCATGGTTTAAAAAATTCAAATGGAGTCAGCATTAGTTACACAGCAGTCGGGCGGTTCCATCGTGGCGACGGGACTTCGTCATCAGGGCTGTAAATATGAGGTCTGGACGTAAAGGGCAAAGTGCTGCTCGTGTTCAATTTGTTTGGCCGTCATGTTTTGGTGTGTGAGCACGTGACTGCATACCTGACGTATGTGTAACCGTATAGACTCGTGTCTGTAGACTATGTGCAGTATGTGTGAGTGTGTGTGTGTGTGTGTGTCTGTGTCTTAAGTCAGGAGGGGTTGGCACAGCACTGTGTAATTTTCTATGTATAACCCTGCGCTCCGAGTCATTACACTCAGGGTTGCCAGTTTATGTTTTTTTTTTCTTCTGCTTTCTGTCCGATGAGATCCAAACACAGACACCTCACACAAAGCAGAAATACACTAATTACTGTCTTATTGATTACTGCAAGATGTGCACATGCTGTATCGTTTCCCATTTGGCTGCAACATGCAGCTGAAGAAAACTGACACTTTTTAACCTCTTTCCTCCTTTTCGTCTCTGTCTTAAAATCCTCCCTCCCTTTCTCTAGCTCTGTCCCTCTGGGGAAATTACGCTGGATAATGTAGAAAGCAGTTGAGCTTATACAGATTTGCACCTGTTGTCTTGGAAGGAGAACAAAACGCATCTTTAAACAGCTTGCACTTTACTGGGCTATGACTGAAACGAGAGAGGAACTCACGTCAGCACCGCAGGGACAACCTATAGGGAGATCCCAGCGATGTGAAGCCACACACGCAGCCATGCTACATAACCATCCATCCGTAGATTCAAGTGCTCTTATAGAAGCGCAGCTGCCATCTGCCTGCACACATGCAGAGGCTGAAGACAACACAACAAACCTTTTACGTGCAAGTCATTATTTTAATCGTACATTGGATTTTCTTTGACTGTTTGATTTGTTACATCAATGAATAGCAGATTTCTTTATTAATATACAATAATAAGCATCCACTCACAGTAGAAAACCATGTGACTACAGTGAATATTTGGTGGTATTTCTCAGCACCTGTAGCCTACAAACTGTCATCCAGACCTAGAAGAAGAGATTACCAACAAAACTTTTACATGTCAAACTTTCCTCTTTCTGCTGATTAGCTACACCATTCCGTGTCTGATGAAGGGCTGATGCCCGAAACGTTACCACTTGGTGTGTGACATTAAAATTGTCACGGGAGCAAAGCTAGTGTGCAGTCTTCTTCTTTTTTCACCTTCTTCTTTCTTTTTTTTTCTTTTTTTTTACACCATTCCAAGATCATGTGATGTTTCATTCACTATATTTATTTGAACGGAAGAATCCAGACATTGTACCTGACTCTAACCCAGAGGATGGTTCCAACAGAGATAAGGATGCTAACAATGAAAGGATAATTACCATTTTTTACAGTCTGGACCTTATTTCTAGCATAAATACGATCATTTACTCACCCAGATGACTTTGATGTCATGACAAGTCATTCCGATGAAATTAGATCCAGCCGAGAGCCGCGTATAGGCTATAATGTGAGAACACCCCCCTACAATGCAGCCTCTAAATAATACATCATCCACCGCGAATCTTGTTCATTTCACCAATATTTTGTTATGATATGCTAGTGCTATTCCCCTCTGAGCCCGTGGTGACCCTGTTATCTGGGTGAGTAAATGATCGTATATTATGCTAGAAATAAGGTCCAGATTGTAAAAAAAAACCCCTGTAATTATCCTTTAAAAGTACATTAAAGGGACAATGAGGAGTTTGTATTTGGTTATAAAAAAGTCTCATATTAATGTGGATGAATCTATGTTACCCACTCTTGTTAATGGGTCCATTTTTGATAAATATATCGTTTTGTCTTTATCGTTATTTTGTCATTATTCTTTAGTGGTCGGCTCACCCAGCATTCCCTACTTCCGGGTTTCACATGCTGCCCGTTGGGTCATGGGAATAATGCTGCTGAATCGCCGTTAATGGTCGGAACTACGATGGTATCTGATCGTCTTCGACCTCCAAATTTCATTCTTGAATGAATGAAAATATTCTTGGCTTTTGTCCGTCTTGTGCCAGTCTAAGAATTTCAGTGTGCACGGAGGCTCATAGGAAATGTAGGGTGAAAACACTTCACTTTCCAAAACTCCTTGTTGTCTCTTTAAACAGCAAGCATTAACTCATTCATTTTGTTGTTTTATGATGATATCATACTTGTGCAAAATTGATTTACCTAATAACATTCATCTACTGTATTTATCATGTTTGTTTTAGAGCAATAAATAAGATAAATATTTATTCACCTCAAAGTTAAAGTTAGTTTTGTTTTGCATAAATCATAGGTATCACAAAAAAGCATTTATTGCTAATTATAAATGGAGGAAGTAAATGCAGTAGCCTATATTAGGCTCACATCCACCTAACTCGAGCCCTAACCAATGTCAGGAGTGACAAACTGAATTATTTGTAACCCCTTGCACATTAGTTGCATTAGCAATTATTGTTGCATCTGTTCTGCTGTGGGACAAATTAGCTGCACATATTAAACACTGTTGTGTGGTCTTTTTTGATACGGTTAATAACTCATTGCATTCCTCACCACAGAACATCATGTCGACGGGGGCTAACAGACTTACAACTATAGTCAACGATTAATTCATTCAAAAATCTTTCTGATTGGAGGAATAATACTTTACTATTATAAAGTATTTACCCAATTTGAGTTATCAGAGTGATCAGAACTAGACCTTCTGTTTTGTTTTTTTTACTCTGCTCAGGACAGTGCGGTTACATTTCATTTAAATCAATTCACTTGAGTTCGGTTAAGATAAATTCAGATCACCTCAATTCAATTCAGACTTAATTGGATTGAACCACAAGCTACTATTTGATGTTCCCTTAGCAGTTATATCCCAGCTATACATGTATACCGTACAAATGCTGTTTTTATATTTTGGTGTTAATGACCAACGGATAGAAGTGATAGAATATCATAGACACACATTAAATACATTCAATAAGAGCAAATCTCTTGCTTTCTTCTTATTCTGTATGATCATGCAGTCACATGTTCTGTGCTCTCTTTAACCCCCAGAGCTTAGCATGTGCTTCAGGATGTTGTGATCTGTGTCACATGCGTCCGCTCATGAATGGACTAATGTTCATGCTAGAAAACAGAGTTATGCATGACGAACAGGGGAAATCTGCGCACAGAATTGTCCATATGGTTGCACTGAAACTGTCTCTTGTCAGCAGCAAAAAGGGGAAACTTGTTTGTGCGCTCGTCTGAAAAGTCTCCTGTCGCCAGTGAGATGAGGAATCGTTTCACAGTTTTTGCAGGAAAAATCCGAGTCAACGAGTGTTTGTGACCCAAATATAGCAAATGTGGACCTGTGGTATAATGTGTTTACTTCAGGGTCCTTGGTTAAAACAATAAGAAATCATGATGAGAGGGGAAAAAGTCCTTGAAATATCATAAAATACACAAAGAATTCAATGGAAATGTCATGCAAAGAGCAATAAATAACTGTGAGTGATATGTGAGAATGAATGGTGAAACCTCATTGCATTTTGGGCAAGAAAACAAGAAGTTTGCAAAATCTGGATGCAGAAATTGTTGACAACATGCAGCCCGCAGTGGAAGGAAATGCCAACCAACCTTAAGCCTCTGTGTCAACAAAAAAGTAAAATAACCAACAATGGTAGGGTGAGGATGGACTGATGGTAGGGAGAATGGGCTCTGCTCTCCTCTTCTAAACCTGCAGCAAGTTTCCAGCTGTGGGGAACAAGTGTGGGATGTGTGGTGTACGACATAAAAAGAGAAATATTCGTGGTAGGAAATTGCCAGTATGGACCGAAAGAGTATGATTTCATAGTTCACTGAATTTGAATCAAAAAGGGACACAAACTGCCACACAAAAATATCCAAAATAAGCGCCAAAAAATGCACTCAGAAAACACACACACACAAAAAAAACTGAAAAACAAAAACCCTTACCCTGCTGGACCTGGCTGCTCTGTGTTATAAAAAGCCAATCCTCATCTTTTATACATGAAGTTTATATTATAGCAGCAGTTGCTGAGCTTGTTCTGGATCCTCATGAGAAAGCGTGTTGTGTGTGTGGACCTGGGCTCTTAACACTGGCACTCCTGTCATGTGAGGATCCATTTTGGGTTCTGACGCAACGCTGGAGGAGCATTACGTTACGCTGCTATATGAAACATGGACATTTTCAGGGGGGGATTTGCGGTTAATAAAGGAGAAGATCGAGGTATTTATGTGCAGAGCGGCGTTCCCAGCGAGGCTGTAATTCCAACTGCGCTCTCAGAAGTCGAATAACCTCTATCTGTTTGTTGTGGGAGTGGGATCGTCAGTGTTTCCAATCACGGACAGATTCATTTGAAGCTTAGGTTCAGGCTTCCTCTTTGCCACTTGTGATGAATCCCACTGGGGCAGAGGTCACAGAGGAATGGGGAGGGAGGGAGAGGGGGAGGGAGGGGTGGCGGGAATGAAAACAGCCAGGCTGGAGAAGGAGGGGGTGGAGGGGGAACATGCATTGTCATTACTCTTTAAAGCTAAAAGGAAATTTAAAAAAAACAGGATAAAGTAAAATATTCTCCAGCAGGATCGCTATGACGGACCCACTATAGACAACTGGAAGCAATTTGAATATTGATGAAGTCATCTATCAAAGGTTTTTTCATGGCTTCGTCCTCGTAACCAACGCATCGCGTGTGGTGCGTGTGTGCACGTTTTGTTGGACAACATGCAGAGCAGCAAGAAGTGAAGCAAGAGAGGAGGACAAAAGAGAAGGGGCTTGGTGTTGTGCAACAATTTGACATTGATCAGTGTTGTCAAATGATGACGCGGCAGTCTATTGTCTCATCCGTCTGTAGCGTGCAGCCCCCAACCCCCAGATACCCCCAGATACCCCCTCCCCCTCGTCCTCTCTGTCAACTCTCCCCACCCGCAAACTTTTTTGTCCACACACTCCTACAGATATACGTAATCAATATGGATTCAAGACTGTGGCAGTCGGAGCAGAGACACATGTCAGCAGTCTGTCTTCCTGTTGTTGTTGTTGTTGTAACAGCACAAACTCAACATGGTTTCATTTTGTCGTGACAGCTATTAATGGGTTAAATGAATGGAGAAGACAGATTTTTTTTTAGATTTTATTTACACGCTGAAATACTTAAATGAACTGACTAGTTGAATCCAGCATATTGTAGTTCCACTGGGGTGAATTTTGTGGCATAAAGAGGTAGAATGAACAAATATGTCCAAACCCGCACCGCCCCCCCCAAAAAAACAAAAAAAAACAAAACCTATACACATTTGTGTCAGAGCTCTTTGCGGCTCCTGCTTTTCTTCCCACTAATCATCTCATGATCCATTGGGATTTATGTGACCTGATGGTTGGGCGTCTGGACTTAAAACTACCTCATTGTACAAAACACATCTAAAACCATTGACATCGAAGCTTCCCACAATAGTAAACCTCATTATGTGTCACGTCATAATATGTGAATCACAGGAGCCATGCAGAAAATAAAGCTTTTAATCAATCTTAATTTGTGTGGCACCCACCTATAATTTGCTGTAAAGTGAGATAACTGACAGGTTAATAAGAAAAAAGACAGTCCACAGTACTGTAAATAGTAAGACAATTTGAGCCCAATGCACATGAACAAAAAAAGTATTCAAATCAATTAAAAATATTAATGTGATCAATGAATCATAGTTTAGTTTTAGTTTTTTTAATCTGAAAATTAAATTAAAAAACAGAAAGAAATTGTAAATTAATCAAAATAATGGCAATATGGGTTCGTTTGTTTTTTTGCATATAAAATAACAATTAAATTAGGCAAAATACACTAAAACTGAACGTAAACAAAATATAAAGTCTGAACAGAAGCTTTCAGGCAACCAGTTTATAAGTAATTTGAAATGCTGTAAAATATACTTTTTGTGAGTTCTTTGAGCGCTTTCTAAGAATTATACTAATTCAGTTTCATGGGATTTTCCTTGTTCCTTTGTATTACTGCCTTTGCTCAAGGATGTGACTAATCCTCCCTTCAGTGGATGAAAACCTGCATATTTGATAGGAAATTTAATAAGCAGCTATACACAGCCTGTGTATTGCAGCAGTGCATTAATGCAGTGCAGAGTCAGCAATGAAGGAACACAATGTGCTTTTATTCTGAAAAGTTTCTTTTTTTCCTGCTGACAACAAAAAAGAGGGGGAAAAAAACAGATTTTCTTCTTTTCAGTTGCAGAGACAGTGTCTGAAAGTATTTTGGCCGACATTTGTTATCCACAGGTGGTGTATTATGATGGAGCAGATTTATGACTGTGTAGCTGTGTGCAGCAGGCTGCAGCCAGTCGGGCTGAAAGTGTCAGCGCTGGGTGTGTATCCTCTCTCCAGCCTAGCCACTTCACATTAAACGCTTCCTGAAGAGCTGAAATGAGTGGAAATAATCCATCAAACAGATTTCCCATTTCCCACTTGGCCAGCTGGATGCAAAACAAAACACTGTTTGGTATTTACTCAGATTTTATTATAGTTTATTGAATACTTTTATTTTATTGCAGCAGAGGAAAAGTGGAATTCACGTAAAAGTGACAGCAAACATTTTTTGATTGCACGGTGGGTGCACAAATAAAATGAGCTGCAGAGGCGTGGCGGCGACCGCGGTTCGGTGTGTGTTGCAGACAGGTGATGCTGCATCACCTCAGGAAATGTCAGACATGCACTATGTGTCCTGTGAAACAGGAAAGACATAATAATGATGTCAGCACTCTATACCACATTATAATAATATTACATTTAAAATAGAAATAAAGTAAGTGCACAAAAGACGATATTGTGATGTTGCACAACTCAGGCAGAAGCATGTTTATGTTTTCACTGACTCTAATCTTTGGATATATGTTTGTGTTCCATCAAGTGGCCTAAAGTGGTGGTCAAAGGTTTTAGTTTTATTGTACCCATGGTTCTTGGAGAAGGATTTCCTTTATGTGGCTCTTATGGATTCAGTCTGCCAGAGACGAGCCCATTGTTGATGGTGGTTTGCATCAAAGAGGTGATGTGCTCGAGCTCCGTGCTCCTTTAGGTTTATTATGCATTAAAGTCAAAGTTGAAAGCTGACAGACTGTGGTTAGGTGCCTCTGCTCTCCGATGCCTCCACATTCTTGAATCCTGTTCAAAAAGTGTTTCGCGTATTTGATGTATTCCCTTCCTGTGGGAGCACATAAAACACTGAGGAATTTAGGAAGTTATGATCTTGACATGATGAAAATGATCAAATATCAACCTGATCGGTTCAGTCTAGCGCCGACTAGATTTACGCTGTTTTTGCTGGACTACGGGAAATGATCATGCACTTTTTTGTTTCTGCACCTCCCCTCACATGAATCGCATCCTCAAAATATATGTACTGTATAATCCATACTGGAGCTTTAAGGTGAGATCTTAAATCAAAAGGGGGGGCTGTGTGAGCTGAAAAGCAGGGGCAGCATACAGTATTTCCTGACTGCCTTCTCCCATGTTTCACTTTTGCTTGGCTATCAAATAGCTTCATGTCTGATCGGAAAGAATGCGGCAAATTTGTTGTGAATATGGGTCGAGTTTATTGATGTTGGAGGCCAGTGATGACATTGTTAAGGAGTCGAGTTAAGGACCGGGGAAGGGGGGAGGTGGTGGTGGTGGGGGGAGCTGTGGAGCGTACACATTTTAAAATTGGGACAGGAGAAAGGTCGGGCTGTTACTGAGACAGGCCCCCTCTCTGGGCTGTGCGACCCTCTGTGTGGCCGTATGGCTGACAAAATATTCCTGAGAAACCTGTGGCACGAGGATGACACCGCCACCAATCTTCTGGCCGCACACTGCAAAGCAGATCAAAGTGTGTGTTTGCTAACTACTGCAGCATTCCTTTAGGTTTGTGCAATTGCACTGTTCCTTGTGCTTTTTCGACTGCAGCTGAAAACCCAGTGTGAGGACTGCATTCATCCAAGTAAAGGTCCAGTCATTTGTGAGAGCCAGCGGGCCGGGGCTCGGCCTGCTTGTGACTATTTGCTTTTCCAGCTGTTTCCTAGACTCACCCTGTGAGTGGGAGAAAAAAGTGGTGTGTATGTGCTGTGTGTGTGTGTGTGTGTGTGTGTGTGTGCTGTTAGGAGGTGGGGAGCGGGGGCGTTGAAATGAGATGGAGAGATCTTGAGTCCCAAGTAAGGAAGATAGTGAGGAAGACGGAGCAACAGGGAACGTATGTGTCTGTGTTTGTACACTTTAAGTGAGAGTGTCTCCAGTTCCTGTTATACTGTGGTGTGTAAGCACTGTGGAAACAGCCGCAGACAACCCAAGCAGTATATACTCACTCGCTCTCTCTCTCTCTTTCGCTGGTACACACACACAAACACAGCAGTGGATGAAACCGCGTGTGCGCATGCCCCCACTCAAACACGCCCATATGCCTGGCTGCCCCTCATATAGGCTGATCCGCCTCTCAGACACAAAGCCACAAGGGATGGCCTAGATTCCAGCACATGCACACACAGGCTGGCTGCAGGGAAAAATATTATGCACACTTACATGTGAGGATGTGAAATATACGTATATGTCATACATATACACACACACACTTACAGCTAATGCTCTTTTGTATATTGAGTTCATGGTTTTTTAAGACTCACAAATGATTAAGTCTCAGTCGTGAAGTTTTGTGTTCAATGTTCATCAACACTGGAGCTATTATACTAAAATCAGTGGGAGTCAGTGTGTACTATGTGGCAGGAAGGTTTGAGCTGTACAGGACCACACTGTTTTAAAAGGGATTTATGCATTTATTGGAGGTTTCCTCCAAGCTATAATGGCTCCCGGTCAAACCACTTATTTACCATTGTAAGATAACAACATGTCTGTGCATAAGCATCTATTTTTTGACATTTACATTTTAGGCACTTTGCAGACAGTCGGAAAAGATGAACATCATCATTATCACAGGAGACAGTCTAGCCAAGAAGAAGGTTAGCGTCCGAAAAGCATATTTGTCATTCCCCACTTTTGGTATTTATTATTTTATTTTTCCTTTTAGTTTCATTTGCCATGCGCCATCACCACCTAGATCGAGATAAATTGTTTGTTTATGAATGTGAAAGAATATGTTTGGATGATTTGCTGTATGTGTTATAATAAGTCATGTATAATACACCGCGCAAAGGTGGCTATATCAAGGTTTAGCATATGTTGTGTTGCACAGAATATACTGCACAACACTATAACATTGTGTAGTGTACAGTAGTATACTTCAGTATATGGTATAAAGAAGTACATTATAAAGTTTAGTATAACACAGTATACAGTTTAGTAGTACTTTTTACTTTACTAATGTTTTTATATCATTAGCTATATTTTGCAGTGTCCATTTTAATCACTTCATATTGTCATTTTGCAGATTTTCCTTGTTTGTACATTTTATGTCACTGTTATGTTATCTTATTTTAGTATTGTATTTAGTAATACCCAGATATTTTTGAAGTAAGTTGGATTACAGCGGCATTACAGCTGTTAGGCAGAGAAGATGTTCCATGCAGCCAACTGTGATAATCGTGTTGATGTAACTGTAACAACTTCAAACTCCATCTGTGAGGGAAACATCACCGCTGCTTTACAGCAGCCTCCATCTACTCAGACATGTCAGCGAAAACACATTCTTGGACATGCAACAGTACAAGTTGTGAACTCGTTTGCACAGTCTTTAGAAAGTTAAGAGCTGGTCTTAATATGATGACATAGTTCTTTTTAACATTTAAAAACAACATGCTACATATCACATAGTGAATAAGAAGGATGTTTTTTTAAGCTTCCTTTCACATAGCAAATAAAGCCAGCTTTTAAAAAGCCCTAATCCTTTCACAGAGAACTCAAAGCCACCAATAAGCAGGTTTCATGTTGCCCTTTTTCCATCTGTCAAAAAGGGGCTAATGTTGTCTCATTTGTGTTGTTGCTTGAAATGTGCAGCAAGTTATGGATACTCACAGATACTCAATGTGGGCCTCCTTGTACTGTGAAAAGCTGAATCCTTTAACAGGCAAATAGTCAAAAGTCCAGTTGGTGTGTGCCCTTGGTAAAAAAAGAAAAAGAAAAAAAAAAAGAGACACTCACATATGTAGCTCATCCAGGGTTGTTGCTCTGCACTGGCCAGTGGAAATGGACCCCCTCGAAAACGAGATGCTACATCTCAAGGGGCTATTCTAAATAAACTTAAACTTAAATGACAAGAGATGTTTTAAGGAAGATAATCATGACAAATTAAAAACTGAGTATGTGGTGATTGAGGTGCAATAATAAAACCTCCCAGGGGTGACACAGTATAGCACTGTGGGCCCCTATCGCTCTCTCTGAATTCTTCCTCTAAGTAGACAAATTATCCTGTGCATATATATATAAATATATATATAGCCTACTCTCTCTCACACACACAGACCAACAGAGGAGTTGTTGAGTTGTTTGGGTGTCTCAATGAAAATGTTTTTCACCAACCTCTTATGCTCTTGGTATGTGTATGCTATATCAGTTACCTTCAGTTTCCAGGACAGAGAGACCAGAGTGAGTGAAGAGGATGCTGGAACTTTCATATATTATGTATAGGTAAATCATTAATAATTCATAATTAGATATAACTGTAGAATTCAAAATACAGCATTGCATAAACACTTAAAAAAAAAACATAAATATAGTAGGACAGAAATAATAATAGTGACATTTTTGACCCTGTCTCCATTCTCTATAAATGCAGGTAAACAGATGCGCCTGAGCACTACCAGTTTCTGAAGGCCTCATCGGTTTTACGTTTAATTATGTAATTTCATTTTTATTATGAACTGTTATTTTTGGACAAATTGTTTACTACCTTTCAGGCTGCGTGCTACGTCACGACACACCCCTATATGGTAGGGAGACAGCTGGAGACTCAGTCGGAGACTGATAGGCCGCTCGACCAATGGGCGCAGACTGTGTCCCGGGAGTGGAGAGCTGTGATTGGACGACGGAGGCAATATATATATGTATAGATATGCCTGACTGCTAAACCGTGGGGGCGGGATCATGGAGAAGTGCGGTCCATCTATATTGATACAGATCTAAAAAAACTGGACTAACACAGAGTCGCTTACGTTGCGCTTCGCATGGATTAATGTAAGTTTTCCCACCACTTTCCCTCTACCTTTGCGACTGTCGCCTGCAAGTAAAGGTGTAACGCCGCCCGGCGGAGCACACTGTAGTTTTTTTGTTGCTCTTTCTCGTGTCGTTCTTGCTGAGAGAAGTGCTTTCAGGCCGAGAGGCACACACGCTTTTTAGGCCAGTAAAGTGGGCTGCTGCCTGCCGCCGCTGCTGGTAACGTAGCGTTAGCCGCTGTTAATGCTCTCTAGCGGGCTGCAGTATTTTTGACATACCACTGACTCAAACAATGTACCCAGTCAGCCTAGGCGTAATGTCATTGTAGAGAGGCCATTTCACAGCAGCCCCCGCTACTGTAAGACAATAATATCTACGGTGTAGTGTCGGGAAAGAGGGGGGCAAATTAAACGTTTTAGTTTTTTGTAACTGCTGGCGGGTTTTTCCCCCCTTCTTTTTCTGCTAGCTAGTGTCCGAGCCCCGTTAACGTCTGACCGCTCGTGCGTGGTGGGGAGAGAGGGAGAAGAGGAGAAGAAGAGGAGGAGGAGGAGGAGAAGGGGGGCACGGCGAAACTCCTTTTAAAAATGTGGCAATTGAATATGGCCGTGTGTGCTGCTGGCAATATGAAACAACCTCAGTGACATGACTTGAGGCGAATAAGAAATAGTTAGGATCCATTATTCAAGTCGTCGGAGATCACACATACGAACACGTGAACTAGTTTCTTGCTTTTTCTCTTTCTCTTCTCCCCCTTCAACCTCGCACGTTTTTTCCTCCCCTCCAACAATGCTACGGAGCGGGTGGGGGGCGGGGGGGTTGAGTGAGGGAGAGAGAAACATTAAACTTGAAACTTGTTTGGGTGCAGTGCTGCTGTGTGCCGTGTAACTTTGTGAGCCGAACCCCCCAGAAGACTTTAAATGGCCTCTTTAAATGTCTGAAGTGTTATTATCGGCAGTGTTTACCTTCGCCCGAGCACCGCCGCGACTGAATTGCCAGATTTAATGAATGACGTTTGGCATGACAGTGTTGTCCGTGGAAGAAATAACGGGACGTAGGGGCTCCAGCGTTACTCAATTCCCAGCCAACTACCCCCCCACCCCCCTCCCTCCCTCCCCGGACTGACCGTTACATAGCCCTGCCTAATTCACTCCTCCTTTCTTTCCTTTCTTCTGTTGACAGTTTTGTTTTATACCCGAGGAGAAAAGTTTTTTTTCAACGTGGTGGAGAAATTGTTAAAAACCCGCCTTCAACTCCACTGGCTCGGAAAATTTTTGGGCGACCTGGCTCCAACATTTTGGGCCCCCTCCCCTCTGCTTACTGCACAAAGTGAAGGTTGATATGCCACAGCAGGTAAGAGAGGAATCACCAGTTTTGTTGTTTTTGTGTGTGCGTGTGTGTGTGTGCGCATGTGTATGTGTGACAGAAACGCACCATAGGCTCGGGTTAGCATGCAAGTTGTGAGCTAGCCGCTTGCACATTAGCAAAACAAAATCTTGCAGCTTTTTTCCTCCCCGCTTTATTGTGTTTATGTGCGCTGAGGCCTCATGGTGTTTTTTATTTTTTACGTTTCAGATTCATTCCGCATTTCAGCAAACTTCCATAACCAGCCTTGTCCCGGTTGTGTTTTGTGTGTGTGGTGTTATTGTTATAGGCGGGTGCTTCCCTCCACATTCCACATGTGTATGTCTGCCTGCCTTGCCTGCCTGCCTGCATGCAGCAGGGCCAGTGCGCAAATCCCTTGCAAATCCAAAAACACCGACAGGGAAACAACCCCCGAAATGTATGGCATTAACTCCGGTTCACGTTGACGTGTATTTAAAAACTGGCAGGCAGATGTTGCACATCGGTGATGTCTGTCATCCGTTCCTGGAGGTTGTCAGTGGCTGATGTGGGGGAGAGGCTGCTCCTCTCAGGCGGCGAGGACAAAGGGACAGATTAGCATGGAGCTGAGTGGAGCAGAATGGACATGGGTAGTAGACTTGAGCCAGTTTGATATAAATGTTTTTGTTATTGTGTGACTCCTGGGAAGCGCACAGCACAGCGTGTTGTAAAGTTGACTTGGTTTGTGATATTGTATTCTACATGTTTTATCTACGGTCATCAGAGAGCAGCATCTCGTATAATGGGCATTATTTTCTGTTTTTATTTGGAGGCTGAAGTTTAAACTGAAACTTTGGTCCTGCTTTTTTAAAAGAGAATTAAAACTGATAACTACACACTGAGAGATTGATTTTAGCTATAGTTGGGCAGCAATCTTTCTCTTGCATTGTATGATTTACTTATTGGTCTTTTTTTGCACTGTCGTATGTCAAAACACCATAGCTGTGCTGCTCTGTTTGTGGTGCTGCACTGGAATTACAGGGACTGTTCCAGCCTCTTTTTTGTGGTGTTGACTCGGCTGAACACGATGAAAGGCAATGTGTGAGTTTAGAAAGTTGTTTTGTTGCAGTACTTGTATGTTTGCCTGTTTAAGCGGATTGTAATTTTTACTGGGTTGCTGCTCCACTACGTTGTGAGTAAACACACACGCTGCAACCTGCAATGACATGATTCACTGACCACTTACCTCCCACTGCTGGTGGGCCATAACCTTGTGCATGCTTTCATATTGGCAGCTCAGAGGGATACAGTGTGTAAGATGGTCGATGTACAACTCATCACGGTTCCACGAGTCTGGAAATAGCTGGAAATCGAGAGGTTTTGTAATGAAAGGGACAATTGCTGTGTCACTTTGCTGTGTTGATTCCTTCATCTAAAGGTACCCTCCACCCACCTATTACCTCAGTGGGATACAAAGGGCCTTTTTCTGTAATGAGGTGCTTAGTGGAGCACATTGTGCTCAGGAGGTTTGTATTCTGCTGAGTTACAGGCAGGTTGTAAAATGATAACAGATGCATGGGGGCCTCAAGGTGCAGCACTATTTTGAAACATAAGCGAATTCCTAGCAATATGGATTGCTTGTATGAATTTGTGCATGCATGCACACACACACACACACACACACATTCACACATTCGGACCAACAAGTCTGCACACTCACACACTTGTTGCTATGAGTTAAAACATTTCCAGTGTCTTTATTGAGTCCACAGGGTGTAGACAGTGCTGCTTTTTATTTGCTTTTACAAAAAGTGATGTTTGCAGTTAAGACTCATTACAATGCACATCCAACAATTGTTAGACTGTTTTTCAAAGTGTTTCCTTCATCCTATACCTTGGAAGCAAATATTTAAAATGAGATGTGCTGACATCTACTATGCTGGCCTTTACTAAAGTGTCCCTCATGTCAGGGCTAAGTGTGGTGTTGTCAAAACCTGATGCAGGAACAGAAAAAGGATGTTTGTGTTTATGATCTTTCATCTTTTGATGTTTGATTATTTCAGTTAATGACCTATAGGGCCATCACTAACAATCATTTTCACTATCAAATATAAATGAAATCAGGCTAACAATGATTTTTCTTGTCCAACCAGCTATCTAACAACCTGTCTAAGATAAAAATGAAGCAGCAATACCGTTAATTAAAACTAAACTACTGAATTAAATTGACAGAAAAATTGTTTTTGGGCAAACTGGTGTTGACCACACTAATAAAAACTGATACCACATTGCTATACAACTTGATATCTCCATAAACCCTTTTCAGTAATTTACACTGACAATAACCACAATGACCTAGAGATTTCACAAGGGGACAATATTATTTTTTTGGGGGGTTATAACAAATATATATTTGGATTATTTTATATTTTATACTGATCACCTAATACAGTATAAGGTGTTTTTTTTTGTCTGTCATTGCTGCTGTTCAGTCTCCCCATTAAGAATCAGTGAGGGATTTTAGCATGCAGTGTTAAGTGTAGTGATGAGAATATACCAGATTTTGGTAGATAAATAATAGTTTTGGTGTGTTGCTGTCAAGGCACTGGTTTATTTATGTTTGACAAACTGTGATGCTGGCATGGCTACCTCTTGTCCTGAGTCAACACTGCAGTTGGATGTTTTCAAAGTTCAGATAATATTTGGCTACTGATTCCAGTTTAGTCTGTAATGATCATTTCAGATCTAGATGATCCCTTGTAACAATGTTGTTACAGATAGAGGCTCAGGCTTAGCTGAAAATTAATGTGTAAGATCAAGGAACTGATGGTTGTATTCACTCAAATGTTGGTTAAATCTGACTCTTGGAAAGGACAATAACTGTCTTTAACTACAGAACTCCTCTTAACAGAGTGTCGTATTTTTGTTTACCTTGTACTTCATATCATTTTAACAGGATGCAGATATTAATAATTAATTTTATGTCATAATTACGAGTAGTAGCTTATCGATCTTGCACAAATCGTTACAGTCAGGCATCAGTCAACATTCAATAATACATTCATTAATTCAAACTTAATTCATAAATGTTACATAAATTGAAAAGGTGTAGGCTGAAGCTTTTCATCTTATAAGTGCCTACCCTTTAATTCCTCATTTCACTTAAACCTTTAGAGCTCTTCATGGTTTCAGTGTAACAGAAAGTAGCAGAAATCTTATAATCAACGGATAAAGCCAAATAAATAAACAGCATTAAAGTTGTAGTCAAATCCCAAATGATCAATCCTGTTTTCTTTCTATCATACTGTTTTAATTCAATTCAAACAGTCATGAGTTTAGTCGTTTTTGTCTGTTAAACTGGTCTTCATTCAAACCGGTTTCTGTTCTGCTTATGTTGAACACAACCCCCTGTGTGGTGTAGTAGAAGGTTGTCCCCAAGGGAAGATCTACAGCACCAAACCCCAGGTGCCAGTGATGGCAAAATGACATGAAACGTCCATAGGTGGCATCACTGTTGTGTGATATGTTTCAGCAATAGAGCGGAGGGGAAAATATATTTGTGTGCTTTGTGACATTCACATGTGAGGGAATACTCCTTTTTTGTTATTCCTTTAGTCCTACGGCCAGTCTCCCTCTGCCCTCCTCCCTCCTTTTAATTTGAACGTGCTAAACGTGGGCTAATGGATTCCTTATGAGAGGTAGTTGTGTTGCTACAATGTAAATGTAGTGGAGGCTCTGGTGTTGTGGCTGGTGTGATTAGGCCTTGTTTGAAGCCCCTAAGGGGCTTGGCAAGATAAACGTCAATAGCGGCTCGGCTAGCAGTTTAAGGTCACAGGATACAATACAAGCAGCGCTTTCAGAATTGCAAGTTCTCAGGGTTTAACAGAATGACTTGGTGGAGGTATACTGGGGGTACACTAGGCATATAGAGCCTAGAGATCACAGGGTTTGTGCAACGTGTTGTGGTGTGAATACTGAATAAGGGGTGAGAGTTCAATTTCCCACAATACGAATTATTTATTAATTATTTGAAATAATAGTGCTATTTGGATAATGGTGTCACCATCGAGATGCGGTGCTCTGCTCTTGTATTGTAGTGTGTGTAGGGTTCTGTTTAGGGAGTTAATTTCTTGTTGATTTATATTTCTTCAACAACTTTTCTTATTTCATGCAGTTTTCTTGAATGGGCCATGAGGTTGGGTCGCACTTTGGAAAACCTGTGAACAGTATTTTTTTTTTTTTGCAGTTTTGCTTTGAGCAACGCACGGTAATGCTAGGATTTCATTAATCCATGCAATACGCCTGAGGATAGTGAAACTTTAAGTACGCTGGCTGCTCATTTCCTTACACTCTCTTATAATCAATTTGGCCAGATCTATACAAATTTAATTGGTTGTCAGTACGCTGAATGTTTGCCATGGTGATGAAACCGTCCCCTCGGGCACACATCTAAAACCGGTTACCAGTCATTTACAGTGTTCATCAGCATCCATTTGACCTGTCAGACTGACTTAAGATAAAGTGTAGGCCCACTTTTCTTTCAGCAGGGCCACGCGGGGCTTAACGTGGTCCAAGAACAGCTTAAATGCTTAACAAGAGACTAAAATCACCATCAGTCTGACTTCTGCAGAGGTAAGTCAAGACAGCGAATCCGATGCGGTGTTCAAGTGACGGCAGCGTAGTGTAATGTCCCAAGTCCTAAATCAACAGGCTAAAGCAGCACAACGCATCTGTAAATACAGGTAAGATGCCTTCAGAGAACCAAGCCTCGCAACCCTGCCAGACTCCAGTTCCCTGATGCTAGCCAAATAACACTTTGCATGACATTTTATGCGTGAATAGTTATGATGCTATGCTAGCATATAAAGTCTTGTATTTTAGTTGTTTAAATTGACTGAAACAAGTCCACCAGCCATGGATTCAACCTGTTGCTGATGTTTTCTTCCTGTCATCCCTTCAGTGGTCCAGGAGAAGTTGACAGATCGATTTAAGATCTTGGAAAAGTTAGGAATGTGTGTTCCATCTTTCTCCCAGTGATAAAAATCCAATTATAATTTTGGCCACTGGTTGGGTAATAACACCACCACCAACAACCACCACCTGCTCAGATTTTATTCATGCAGTTTGTTCTGTGTGACATGGTGAAATGTCCATGGCGGTAAATTTTACTGTAACAAAAAACCAGCAAAAAGCCTCGCCCTTTTCTCATGTCACACAAACACAGGCTTTTTAACAAGAAGCAATCAAAGTCTGCCTGTGTTTCCTAAAACGCTCTGCTCATTCATTGACTTTGATTTGGCTTAATTGGAATCAGACTACCAAACTCCAGGCTAAAGATATTTCCTGAAGCAGCCAAAAGTCTATTATAACCATCGCTGCCTTCTGTGTGGGTAAATGGACTCAGTTTCCATTGATTTAAACTGGGGCTTTTTAATTAGACTGATGTGAGACTTAAGTTGAATGTGTTTTACTGCCACACTAAAAGCACGGCTTGCTCATTAGTGCAGCCACTCATTAAACCTGGGAGAGTGTGCGTGTGTGTGTGTGCTGGTACTTCAATCTTTATGAGGACCAGTTTGAGTTATAGACCCGAAGGAGTAGGGACATTTTGGTCGCTCGTCATAACTTCAAATTGCTGTTTGAGAGTTAAGACTTTTAGAGTTTTAGAGATAAGCTGTTTAAGGCATCAAGTTGTGATGGGTAGATTTTCTAAATCCCTTTTCATGTAGAGATCTGTCTACCTTTTTGCTTGTTTACATAGAACCAATCTGGGAAGAAAAAAAAACAAAAAACCAATGCCCCCCCTGTGTGTGGCTATAGATGTCATGGTGGCGTTCTGGAATCAGAAGCGTGAAGTAATGCAACAACGTCAGCACCGGTCCTGCCATGTCAGCTCTCCCTTTTACACAGATGTGGGAGGGGCTCTGTGACGAAGGTTGGTTTAAAAATGAAAGAGCTAGGACCTACGTGTTTCATACCATCTTTTCAGCTCAGGGAGGGGGAGTGAAGGCGCCCTGAAGAGTGACACGGTAGAGAGTGACACACTGCTCTTGGCTCCAACCCTTAAGGTGGTAGTTTGTGTTTTTTGACGTGGGGTTGTCTGAGGTACTAACTGACGTATATTGCTGCCGTGCACGGGGCCATCTGCAAAAAACGTTTTCATCCACCTACAGAAAACACTCAGTTGAAGTGTTCCCTTTATTGTGAGCATTATCCGTAACACAGCGTGTAGTGTCGCTGCGTCCAGAAAGAGAGGCGTGGCCTTTGTGATTCAGTGACTTCAAGTAGTGATACATTTGTAAGCAGCTGTAACATTTTGACATGTAGATGGTCTCCTCACCTGGATAGCACCAACTACAACAGCTAAATCCACTATTTGTTTGTTTGTTTCATATGTTTATGCTTATTTGACAAATAAGAAACATATTGTTAACACTTTGGAGAGTGACGGGTGAGTGGTTTTCCCTCTTGCACACACTTAAATGACTAGGAAAATAACATATTGTGACATCATGAATCATCCTTTAACAATATCCAGCATCGTTTGAATGTTTCTGAATATTTCAGGGACTTTGCCACAGAGCGAGGAGGAAACATTTGCAAATGAGATTCAGCTTCTGTCTCCTTCTTGCTCACTCTTTCTGTGTCTGTCTGTTGAGGCCCAGTGTAAGGGGCTTTCACTGAGCTGCTAACCCTCCTTCCCAACCTTATTTTTTTCTTCCCCTCGATTCCTCATTTTCTCTTTCCTGATGCTACTGTAGCACAGAGAGGGAGAGACAAGCCCACAGAGGGGGATTGGTTGTAACTCAACAGGCCCCCCACAGCAGGCTCCACCCCTCTCGTCCTGTTTGTGGGACAATTAGTCATCCAAAAGTGTTGCAGATGACCAGGCAACTGGCTGTGCACGCACACACACTCACACACACTCACACACAATCACACATACACACAAAATGTGGTTTACGTCAGTTTATTGCTATAGGTGTAAACATTTCATGCCTCTGTCTCATGTCTTCTTCCTTACTGCGTCCTTTTCAACATACACACACACACACACACACACACACATACCGTACAGTAGATCCAGTGTAAATGTAGAACAGCAGGCCAAAGCCGACAGGACAAAGCATGTTTTTGGCTCTGAGCTACAAAACTCTCGCTCTGGCTCTCTCCCTCACACACTCTCCCTTTCTAATGTATATTGTTAGCATGTGATATTAAGCTCTATGCTTTTGGATTCTGCAGCTTTAATGAAATAACATGGGTATTATTGTATTGCATATTATGTGCCCATATATCAGAGAAGTCCAGAAAAAAGTCACTTTTACAGACTGTTTCCAGAGGGTTTTTACTGCCCAGTTCCTTTTAATATTAAATAAAAATATAACTTGAAATCAGTCATGTACTTATTTTGCAACCTTCTTGGCACTTTTAAACACTCCGAACCATCTGTAACTGAAGGATGGCAGATCTGTTAACACCCTCTCATCTTTTTTTTTTTTTCTTTTCTTGTGCCGTTCATTTACAGTTTCATCATGTACTGAAGACTAGCTGGAGTTGACAGCTTTATGTCCAGTTTTTGGATTTATATTTGGTCTTAAAGCCAGCCTTCGGTAGATTTACAAATTGGCTTCCTGAAACCTGGTTTGGTATCCTCTCTGTAAATCTGTTAAATAGGAACTGAGACAGAGGGACTAAGTCGAGCTTTATTTTAGTTCGTATTTTCTCCTCCTTTATTCTCATGTATATCATCACAAATCACAAAAGAAAAACAACTCTTAAATCAAACTAATTGTCAGAGAGTCTGGCACTGAACTTTGAACCCACCTCTGGGGAAATTAGATGAAACTGTAGTGTTCAAGAAATCTAATATAGAATAATTTAATATTTTAGTTTAATTTTATACAATTTCTTTGCCTACTATATTTTCTTTGATTTATAATAATTATTGATTTGTACCTCAGCAGTTTCTCTTTCCTTCCATGCAGTTTCCCTTCACCCGGTGCTCATCTTGCACTTGACCGTCTTGCCCGGCCTTAGACCTAAGCAGCGTGCATGTGTGTGGGCTGTGTAATTATTAAAACGGAGTCCAAACTCCTGCTCCACCTTTTTGGTTAATGTGTCATCGTGTCTTCCTCACTGATGCATCATGAGGGAAAATAAAGAATTCTCACATCTGATACTCATACAAACCTGCCCGAATTGTGCTGCATCAGATTTTGGCAATATATTTGTTTTATAATATAATCATTATAAAACATAATTTGTCTTGTGAAATTTCCCAAATGTATTTAAATCTACAATTAAATGTATTGTAAATCAATCTTTATTCTGCTCTAATATCACATCAAACAACAATTATCTAACACTAGATTTGACTAATATCTTAATGCATTCTGGCAGATACTCACATTTGTTTTCAAATTATTTTTAGGAGAAATATACAACATATAAAAAAATAGATATTTGCAATTAAAAGCAAATGAAAAGAGGCTGAATTATCTCAACAGATGGGTAATGGACAAGCGCAGATCTTTATTATGTCTTTATTGCTTCACCTCAGGTGGTCAGACTAAGTTTTATTTGCATACTTGTCCACTGTTAAATGAGTACAGGATGGGTTTAATGCAACACAGCTTTGTCTGTCTTTTTTGTTTTTTTGTTTTGGTTACAGAAATTGGTCTTAAATCAAATTCCTGGTAGCAGTAAAATCTTAATTTGCCTTTAAACGTGCTCTGTCTCGTCTTTCTTCCAGTCCGTCTCTGCCTCATTTCCCTCTGATGTCGTTTGCGCCTCTTCCTCTCTTCCACCACTGCCAGCATTTTTACGCTTTCTGCTCCAGCCTCTCCTTCTTGTCTGTCCTTACTTTTGCATACAGCATGGTTTTTTTTTCTTGTTATGGTTTTTCTGTGCCGTCCTGCCCCCCCCCCCTTTTTTTCTCCCTCCCGCTGTGTACTGTATTATGTAGCGTTTAAGACTCTATTTGCTTTTGGCAGAAGCTGGAGTCTGCTTGGGTCAGATTTGTTTTAGTACTACGCTGATCGCGGCTTGTAGTATATGCCCCAGAGTTTGCAGCAGAAGAGGAAAACACAGCTACACACTTGCATAGTTCCTCTTTCCCCAACACATGCACACTACACACTTAACATTTGGGAACATGATGCATAGTAAAGATATATGATATGATGTTTGTGTACCATGCCATCTTTAAAACACCACAGTTTGAAACCATGCATACATGTGGAAGCCTTTTGATAGTGTATATAAAATTTCAGGTTTATCAGTAAAGCCTGATTTTTGTTGGTGGTGACTTCTTTTGTTGTGAACTACTCTGAGATCAGAACTAGCTTTGCAATTGGATGGCAAGATTGGCTGTTTGGTCTGCTGTGTGTTGCCAGTGAAGAGTGGGACTAGTTTCTAATTGAATGAAATGACATCATGATAGCAACGATATAATGGATTTTATTGTGATGAAAGCCTCAGTGAGCCAAAAAAAAGGACGTACATTACATTAACTCCTGCAGGGAATGTAGTTTGAAAACACATTTTGTTTTCTCCTGTCTTTGAGATGTTAAATGCTGAAATTAAAGTAATGAAAAAATATGAGTAAGTTATGAAGTGGGAGTTTACACTATCATATTGTTTTTCTAATTGGATGTTTTGTTATTCTTGATTCCAATTTATAATTTTTTTTTTCTCTATGAAATCAAATTCATTCCACAGACACGAAGCAATTCCTGTTGTAGCCTAATTGGCTGCTTCATTGTTGGGACTTTTCTTTTTCTTGCGTGATAGCAAGAAATTAAAGTTTATAGCTACAACTTTTTCATCAAAATCATGAATTTTTCAAAAATAATACATCTACAGAATGTCTAGAGGGGCTCAGAATAAAAAAAAGTATAAATTTTACTGAAAAAAAAAAAAAAATTTGACGAGTCCAAAATATATACAAATGGTTACGTTGGCAACGACATGAAATGATCTCTGTGCCAACAGCATTAGTACGTGATGTCACGTGGGGCGGAGCCAGATTGCGATAGCTCTTTGAAGAAATGGCATTGTGCTAATGCTAATGCTAACTAATGCTCAGCCAGTACTGTAACGTTTTCGGTGCAGGCGTGATGCTGCAGGGTTTGTCGGTTTTGTCTGCAGGTGAGTTAGTGTAAAATGATTCAGATGTGTTATCAGTCCTCTGTCAACTGGAGCTGCTGCTCGTTAGCTTTAGCTTAGTTTAGGGTGCGCGATTGTAGCGGACATAATGAAAGTAATGGCAAACAAACACTGTATATCTCCAAAATCAGGCAGGTTTCCAGGATGCCAAGTAGCCTCATCATGTAACAATTGCCGATGAGAAGGAGGTGTCAAAAAGGAAAAAGACAAAAAAAAGAAAGAAATCATGATCGATTACCATGGCAACGATCGAAGCTTCAAATTTTTTGGGTCAGCCCTATAGCTAACCCCTTTTAAAATATTGGGGATTTACCTTAACGTTTTAGGATTTTTGCACACTGCCGAACTGATTCTGCCCACCGCACAAGCACAATGAATGAAAAACAAAAACTTGTATCCTTTATGCAGCAGCTTTACCGCGTCAAACCACCACTCCTTCAACAAGTCAACAATCGGTCTACCAACACGTGTCCGTTAAAAAGCGAATCATTTTTGGCTGGTGAGTTAGTTATCTGCTCTGACCTGTTTTGCTGGTTCATAAAGGATTGAAGGAAATATTTATTTGTCAGATTGTACTGACGGCAGGTCACTTTAGTTGATTTCCCTTTTGCTTATAATAATTTAAAAAGTTAGCCTATAGCTAAGAAAAGTGGTTGAATAAAGAGTTGAAGGTGAATTCAATGTTGTTGTTTTTCCCCCCTGTGGTCTTTATTGAAAGTAGGTCATTAAGCATAAAATGCCCCACAAATATTTAAAAGATACTGATCAATAATCATAGATATCGATAATCAATATGATTTTTTATTGATATCGCCCAGCCCTACTTCACTATATGATAAATTACATGAATTAATCGTTTTGACACAATTACAAATTAATGAAGGTGCAATCAATCGATGATGAAAATGATCTTAGGCTGTAGCCTGCGCTCTCAGAATCAACGATCAAAACCAAATTGGCACATGTGATCAGCACATCTGAAACGATTGGACTGCAGATTTATTTATTAAGCTGTCTGGGCTCTGTAACGAGGTTGGACAAGCCACAGCCACAGAAACGTGTGTGCATGCACGCGCACACACACACACAGTGTTGGCATGGAGCGACACACACCAGTGTTATTAACATCAAGAGACAGAAAAGAAGGCTCAGGCCACATGGCTGAGCTCATAAACTAAAATCGACTGACCACCGTCCTCAAATCGAGTTATTACTGTCAGTCCTCTGATTCCAGCCGCATCAAAAGGAAAGATACCATCTTCACCTATTCATTTTACCACCATGCATGAAGAAGATCACAGCACACCAATGTCCCACCTACACTCAAAAAAATAATTAAAGCAAAAACATGGACTTTATGTATTTTAATTACATGAAGTTTTTCCATGTAACTTCCCTGGGTAAGTTCAATGTGAGGGTCCTATTTAATGCAATGTGTTTCAACCATGCTGAATCAGTGTAAATACATTAAATAAAGTTAATGCAAAAGTATACATAAACCTTGTGTGTTGATTCAGTTAAAGGTAAGGTGAACTTTCACATAAACCATGTGTATTGATTCAGTTAAAGGTAAGGTGAACTTTCACATAAACTTTATGTGATTATTCAGTTAAAGTCAAGGTGAAAGTTCACATAAACCCTATGTGTTAAAGTATACAATAGTAATGCAATTAAAATGTGTTATCCTACCTCCTGCTAAAATCACAAAGCAACACAGCTTATTTCTTGACAACTTTATTTTCAAAGTTCAAAATTCAACATTACAGTAACTTTAAATGTGTCTACCACACCTGACACCTGTGGTGTTGGCACTTTAACAAGGCACATCACAGCCACTACAGGCCCTGCAGAATTCAAATCTGTGTCTACCTCAACACAAATGGAAGACAAGAAAAAAATCAAGCAAGTTCACAATAAGGTTAAGACATTGCAACACTTCTAACAGTTAAAGTGTGAAATTACAGCAGAACAGCAGTTGAGCTAATGTGGGGTGGAGGCATTCATGACAACTGCACACATCCACAGTGTAGTTGGATGTGTGCTGGAACAAGATAACATTAGGTAATGTCAATGAAAAGTGTCCAGAAGCAGGTTCACCCAACAAATGCACCACCTCTTCCACACATCCACATTGTAGGTGACTGTCCACCTGAACCCCAGGGACACAGGTCCAAGGATGCAGGTAGAAACTAACAAGAGGACTGAGGGAGAAGAACAAGGTCTGCACATATCAATATTGGTAATCGTTTTTCAAAAAAATACAAGTTGTTTCCACTACTAATAAACAAATAGCATTCAGTCAGTTGCAGTAATGACAGCTGTGCATATGAATGCTGTATTCCTCTTCAACTGGAACAAGATAATATTAAGTAATGTCAATGAAAAGTGTCCAGAAGCAGGTTCACCCAACAAATGCCCCACCCCTTCCAACAGCACATTATATGAACAATCAACAATTTCAATTAAAGTCAAAGTGGTGGAGGAAGATCACAATGGCAATGTCCAACAATCCAAATGCGGCTGGCTCAATTGTCCAGCACCTTGACTTATGAGCTCACTGAAGCATCTTGATTTTAAGTGCTTGGATCTTTGGGGACAGTCTGTTACCATCCAAGTTCATCAACACTTTCTGGAAGAACTCAAATGTGAGTTTGAGTTCCTGGGGATAGCTCAGGTTGAGTGTGTAGATGAGGCCAAAAAGCATGGCACACCCAAAGGAAACACTTCCCAGATTGCACAGAAGTTGCACGCCCTCAACCACTACTCCAACATCCTCTGGGGTTTCCTCCTCATCACCCTCTTTCTGGATGACATACAGCCCCATGGTGGTCTGTGTGATGTCTCTCCACTTCCTCATGGTTGATGCTCTGTGATGGTGAGAAACAATTTGAGCATTTTGAAATACACTAATAAAACATTGCAAGACTGAAAGATGAGAGTAAAATAAAATGCAATTACTGACCAGTACTCCTTGATAAGAGTGTTGCTGTCCTCATTGAAATAAGCACAAAGGCCGCGAATTACACAGTCTCTCTTGACTTCGATGTCCTCACTCTGCAAAAAAATGTATATCAAATATTAAAGCTATTAATTTTTCAAGACATTTTAAAAGAAATAGTTGAACTCGCTGTTGCTCCTCTTCATAATAAAGAAACCATTGCCTAACCATTGAAAGTGGAGGGTATGGAAAGGAAGTTGAAGGGGAGAAAGAGAATATGGATGAAAGAGGGGTGATCATGTAAAGAAAAGGAGAAATTGTAGGAGATGAGAGGAAGAGTGGAAGGGAGAAGTAGTAAGATGGAAGTATGGAAGATGAAAATATGGGAAGGGTCCAACATCTCATCCACAGAGGATAAGGATGGAGGCAAAGGAAAGAAAAATGAAAGAATGACAAAGTAGATTGAGGAGGAAGAAGATTAAACAGATGAAGGTCGATAGGAAAAGGAGATTATCTGGCTAAATAATTTAACAGTGTGCTGCACTTGCCTTAGCTGTTGGAGCCATGAGGAGCCTGATCTTCTTTCCAATAGCTCCTCTTCTACTGCTGAAGACTTTCATCAAGTTAGGTGTGTATTTGTCAACTTCTGCCAAAAACTTGGCTTGAAGTGGCAAAGTTGTTATACGCATGAATTCTGCATTTATCTGTAAGAGAGGAAAAAAAGGTGTAAATGGGAGAAGAGAGAAGTAATAACTTTCTACAACTAGAAGTATGTCAAAGTCTTCAAAGCACCTGCTCCAGCTCATATCAGGCTCTACAGAGCAGTTGCACAAGTCACCAATAACAAAGTTTGGCAGCTAAAAATTGAAATAGTGAAAGCTGATGGCATGTCAACATTGCCATTGCCATGACGGAATGTATTGTAAAAATCAGTGTATAGTCTCCCTCTACAATCAGTCTCTGAAAACACAGTCTTAAGAAATTCTGTTGACATGAAGGGGAAAACAATATGTTCATATAAAATGAAGTAATCTTTTGCCCAAGGTAATAATTACCTCAAAATAATTTCAAGGCAGTTACACATCAGCAGAGAGGTGTGCAAAAGGTCATCAGTAATGCTTACCTCACTCACTGTGAACAAGGCAGGCCATCTGTTCACCAAGTCAGAGACTAAAGGTGAGTCCTGGACAATCTCTAGACGTCTGTAGGAGAATGTCTTCTGCATTTTCTCCTTGACCACAGTCTCATTGTGTCTCTTTTTGACCTCTGTCAAGAGAGCTACTCTTTCATTTTCAAGACTCTCTCTTGTTTCACCACGAGGGAGAGATGGGAGAAAATTAACCTCAGCTTTTCTTGGTTTTTTGATGTTTGCAGCTGCTTTTTCCTGACCTTTGCGCTTATTCTTCAGAGAGTTTACACTAACTTCTGGGTATCCAATCTTGCACAGTTTGGTGCGGAAATTGGCAACTTTTGTCTTTAGATACTGTTTCCATCCTTCATGGCCAGCTCGAGCTCCTCTTTCCCTCAAACATGGATGGACATGCACCAAGACCTCAGCAGCCTCTTCAATTTGGGAGTCACTGGGGTATGCTGTGTATTTGAAGATCTGTTCAGCCATGCCTTCAAGAATATCCATTCTTAGCTTTGGGGGAGGGGTAAGAAGAGTGCCGTTTGCGCTAAATTCTGCATTTGCTCTCTGAAGTACAATTTCAGCAAAATAAGAAAAGGTGGGAACAATGAAGACTTGAGGCCATGAAGAGGTTCTTGACTCCGGAGCTGGATCTGGATCTAAAATGATCGTGTCTGCGCTGCCAAATGAATGATCAGAGGAAGTCCCATCCTTGTCCAAGGATGGAGAGCTGACGGAGTTCACAGAGCTTTGGGATGTATTGGGAGAAGGCAGTGGGGTGCTGGTGCTGCATGATGCTAGAGTCCCTGGAATGCTGGAGCTGGTTTCTTCACATGCAAAAAATACCACTTTCACAGTATCCCTGTCTCCTATTTCACTTGTTGACATAAGATTGACATATTCATTTCCAAAATCTGCATCTTTATACTGCAGTCTGAACTGCTGCACAAGTCCAAAAGCAGTCTTTATCTCATGGACAAGTTGATCCACAGATGCTGGTATCCCTGACATCAGGCTCAGTTTTCTGGCGTCATCTCCACTGAAGACGACTCTCAGGTGGACAGGACTTGACATCTTTCACTTTATGTATTCTAGGGAACAAATACAGGCCACAAAAGGTTAGGAAAACATTTAATTACTGCAACTTTTAGAACTTAAACTATGGTCATCTTTAGCGGTCTAACTTAAGGGATAGTTCAACATTATGGCAAATTGACCCATCACCATAATCCCTATAGTCATTGCAGTAGATTTGTTACCTTTAATTGTCGGTGCAAGCTATTTTTAGAGTGGCAGAGCAGAGCCGTGAGCTGCTCAGAGCTACACTACGGAGGCTCATGGGATTTCTTGGTTTCCCTCATCAAACTCATCAAATACACAATCCAACAACTCCACAACGCTCTGGTGGACAAGTTGTGACCTGCACATTCACCACGCTATGAGATAATAATGGAACGTTACCAGAAAGAGACAGCAGATGTGCGTTGCCTTCAGGGACAGTTTTTCACCAACAGTTTCTGTATTTCCCTCTAAAACAACTCTGTCTGGTAACCTTGTGTTGTTATCTCATAGCGTGGTGAATGTGGAGGTCACAACTTGTCCACCAAAGCATTGTGGAGATGTCGGATTGTATTTGATTACTTTGATGAGTGAAACCAAGAAATCCCATGAGCCTCCGTATAGTGTAGCTTTGAGCAGCTCGTAGCTTTGCTCCGCCGCTCTAAATATAGCTTGCACTGACAATGGGCTCTATGTACAATTCCACTACTTCCTGAACTTAATGCCTTGACAAACTAATTAATCCAGGTGTGTTTGAGTAGTCACAATGGTCAGACACCTGGATTAATCAGTTTATCCAATAACGTAAGACAGGAAATAAGGCATTAAGCTTTAAATTCAGGAAGTGGTGGAGTTGTGCAAAGAGCCCATTAAAGGCAACAAACCCACTCATAAAACTATAAGGATTATGGCAATTGGCCAAAATATTGAACTATCTAGGGATGCACCGATGCATCGGCCGACCATCGGCATCGGCCGATGTTCGGCTCGTTGACTGCCATCGGCCATCGGTAAAAAAACGTGACATTCACCGATGGCAGTGGCCGATGTTTATGTTGGTTTAAATGCCGCATGAACAGCTGTGCTGGGAGGAACCTTTCTTCTTTCCTTTTTCTGGGGGGAAGATACTAGTGGTGCACCGGATTGATCCGTGATCTGTTCGGATTAATATCTTCAGTTCAGCACACATGTGATCCGCGGATTGATTTATGAAAAAAAAAAAAGAAAAAAAGTTGCGCGCATGTAAACACGGTTGTTAAGTGCAGAGCGGTCATGGCGAGCGGAGGAACGGAGGAGCCTGAACGCCCCTCGTCATTTAAATCCCCTGTACGGGCTTAAAACACCGTCAGAGAAACTCGTCTGGTCGCTTTTTTTTCTAACCTCCGCCTGGCCACGTGTATGTGTTTACACCGAAGCCGGCGAGAAATCAATAAATGGAGCGATGGATTACGTAACTGTCATTACGTTACGCAGCGCGTCTGTGTCGGTGCCACAGAGACAAGAGCTGGGACACACACACCGCAGCGGTGGCCTGGTTGCATGCTACAGGAGAGAGACGCCAGGTGAAAGGCAGAGAGCCTCCGTTCTCACTGTAACCAGTCACAAGTCATGTAGATTATCACAGTTAGGACTCTGGGGCTTTTTAATTGAGGTAAAAATGTAGCGTAGCCACCGGAGAAATCCTGCTCAACTCCTCTTTCAGTATAGGCTACATATTACAACAACTCTTATCATTCTGTCTCTGTGTTAATGAGCAAGTTGGTTAATTGCAGATAAATGGGGTTAGGGAGAGAAGTTCAAGTAATTTAACATATTTGAGCATTTTATTTAATAAAAATAATGGCATAGTTACCTTTCTTGGTAACTAATTACTTTTACCATGTAGCAACTCTAACTCTTGGCCACTGTAAGTGTTTTAAGGTCATGTCAACTAAAAATTGACATTAAAGATTGTTTTTGTTTCATGAATTTGTCTAACTGAATTTGTGCTCATTGAATAATATGATGAAGAGCTGAAAGACTTTTAAAATACAGTAGTTCAGTAATGTTTCTGTGGCACCAAAGACGGAATAGCAAAAAGAAAAAACATCGGCATCGGCATCGGCCATCGGCCAAGTTGTTATTTTAAACATCGGCATCGACATCGGCCCAGAATTTCACAATCGGTGCATCCCTAGAACTATCCCTTTAAAAATCATCAATCATAGACAGATGGATAGATAAATGATAGAGAGATTAGAGAGACAGATGAAAGTTACAGCTCTGGAAAAAATTAAGAGATCACTCCCAAAATGATGGTTTCTACAGGGATGCGTTTGAGTGATTTGACTTGATATTTTTGTTGTCATTAGCCAATAAAAGCTCTAAATGACTTTTTTCCAATTTTGGGAGAAATGTTGTCAGTAGTTGATAGAATAAAACAGGTGCAGATGCATTTTAGTCAACACATACCTATAAATAGTAAAACCAGAGAAACTGATCTCTTCATTTTTTCCAGAGCTGTATACAGACGGACAGATGATAGATGGAGACACAATATACCATATTGTGATGACACTGAAGTTAGCCTCAAATTCGGCACTAAAGGACAATTCCGGGCAAATTCAACTTGGGGTGTATGTTCCTATCATTTTAGTGAAGATTTCATGTTAAGATTTTCAGTTTAATGTCTCCTGTTTTGCGGTACTGTGTCTGTCCCTGCATCGCTACGGCAGCAATGAATGGGAGCGGATGCAAGTTCCACTGGTTATAGGCTGTTTACATCCCTGAAAGCAGCAAAATTTTTTCCACAGATAGCATCACATGGTTACTCAAACATGTACCGATAAGTTCATTTACTTAAAGCAAGGCGACATGCTTGTAAAACTAGATATAAATTCAATGTCTCCCGGAGTCTCGCGCGAGACCCTGTTGCCGTGCTCGGTGCATTCAGGGGCAGTTAGAATTCTGCTGTTTGTGTCATAAACACAGAAATATCTACTCTTGACTTGCTTCACGTAAAAAAAACCTCAACGGTTTTTGTTTGAGTCGCCACCTGACGCTGTCTGTTGAAAAAAAATGTACACTTGAAGCAAGTAAAGAGTCGATATTCCTGTGTTTATGACACAACGGTAGCTCCAACTGCACCTGAATGCACCGAGCACGGCAACAGAGTCTTGTGTGAGACTTTGAATTAGATCTAGTTTTACAAGCATGTCAGCTTGCTTGAAGTAATTAAACTTATCAGTACATGTTTGAGTAGCCATCTGAGGCTGTCTGTGGAAAAAAAATTGCTGCTTTCAGGGATGTAAACAGCCTAACCAGCGGAACTTGCATCCACTCCCATTCAATGCTGCCGTAGCGACCCGGGGACAGACGCAGCTACCGCAAAACAGGAGCGATTAAACTGAAAATCTTCACATTCCTTCTTTTAGACCTAAAATGATAGTAACATACACCCCCAAGTTGAATTTTCCCGGAATTGTCCTTTAAGAGTAAGAGGAAATTAACATAACATAATTATTTAAACAGGAATAGAATTTAACATTTTTTCATGACAGTTGATCAGGTTTTTATTTGTCACACCCCTATTTCATGAGACATTGAGAAAGAAGTTTTAGTATAGACCTACCTTAAACAATAATGTGCCGTTTCAATGTAACCATTCGTTTCACACCCACAGTGTAGTCACAGAGTGGATAAGCATCGGCCAGGCTTTCAAGATCAACTAGGGCAACCTCTCTATTAGGAGATGTAGTTAGCTCATAAGCTCTGAAATGGTCATGGTACCATGCACACAATAACCTTACAACAAAGCTCAAACTTCTTTCAACAATGCAGATTTGAAGGATCTCTGCAAACTCAGGTAAGCCTCCTGTGGAACCATATGGTATTAGCATTCCAATTTTGTAGGAGATGCCTTTCATGGTTGCATTTTTGGCAAGCTGTACATCATTGATCTCAGGATATTTCTGCCGAAGGCTTCCCACTACTTCCTTGTTCATTACATCCACAGGAAGCACAGAAACATTTTCAACTTCCAAAGCAGGTTTAAGACCTAATGCACTGATATGATACGCAATCATTTGCTGATGTTTAGTTGCTAATGTGAGTGGTACATTCTTGAAACAATTTGTGTGACGAGCAACTGTCTTAAAGAAACTGTGCTTTGCCTCGAACCTCATTGTCCACTGCCCTACCAAAGGCCCAAAACATTCTATCATTTGCGGATAATGTTCGAGGAAATGATGTTTTGGTAAGAGTCGTGCAGGAAAAAGTTCCAAGAACCTGTCTCTATGTTCTGTGATTTTGCAATCTAAGTAGGCAATGGTTTCTTTATTATGAAGAGGAGCAACAGCGAGTTCAACTATTTCTTTTAAGTCAAGCAACACAAGCCAAGCAGGCTCTGCCTCTGGTACCACGTCTCCTATTATAAATGGAAGCAATCTCAATAGATTCCAATTTTCGTGGGCGTTACCCCCGATGGTCCTTCTAGAGGCGTAAGTTCGTGGTATAATATGAGGTTTATTAGTTCTGTCTCCCCACTTATAAGGAAAGTTCAGGATTAATTTGTTAAGAGTCTCAAGAGACAGATATTTTTTGGAAATTATTTCACTGATGCAGAGTGCAATTTCAACGGGGACAACACCCTCAAACAGGTCATGGACTATATCAGGGGGGTAGCCTCGGGTAACATCAAAGTAGGATAGATGCTTAGTAAAAAAACACTCTCTCTTTACTCCACAATAGATTGTTGAATTCTCCTTTGCAAACTGAACGTGCGTTTCGTGTAGATCTTTTGTTCGCAAGTTAAAATGTCCTGACTGAACAGCCTTGTCCTGAATGTCTTTTTTCTCACCTGTACAAAACCTGCAGAAGTACACTCCAGAAAAGCTTTCGATGAAGCCTGCAATCCCGTGGGCTCCTAAATTATCCGCAATGACTGACTGGACTGTGCCTTTCACAAACTCTCCAAGACCTGTAATAAAAACACCATGTTTCTCTAAAATGATCAAATCCTGTAAAAGGGGCTCTAGAATTTTTTCATACCCATACTCCTTAACATCAGTACTCTTACATAAAATGGCTAGGTAGATGGAAGAAAGAGCTGAATGAGATCCAGGTGGTAAATTGTTCAAAATCCAATATACACCACAAAGCTTATGAGTTTTTCTGGATGTGCCTAAGGGGTTACACACCTCAAAGTCGTCCACGTATAGTGACACTGATAATTTCAAATCCTCCCCAGTGAAAAAACTGTTTTCTTTAAAGTAAACCCCATCCCTTACTGATTTGTACTGTACTACATCTGAGATACTTTCCTGTGTCTTGTGTGTATGGATTACACTTTCTAAAATGTCACAACTACTTAACAGATGCTGAAGAGAAGGCAAAATAGGAACGTACTGGTATGTTTTATTTGTCTTAAGGTCAAGGATGTACTCCACTGGGTTTACCACACTGAAATGTTTTTTATAATACTGTTTCCTTTTGTAGGCTGTAGCTAAGGGGCCATCTTTTGCAAAGGCTTTAGCTAAAGGGCAGGACTTGCACACTGTTTCAGCAAGCTCCTTGACAACTGACTCATTAACTGTAACAGAACATCTATTAAGGATGGTACACAGGCTGGTAAATGTGACTGGAACAGATACAGAGCTTAACAGATGGTGTAATTCCTGAAGTAATTCATCAATAGCTGTAGCTGGTACGAAATGAACATGCTCCAACTTTAATAAAACTGAGGCTATATTCTGCTCAATATCTTTGGGAAGATCTTCAATACGAGAAGCATGTGCATCTACATCCGTTTCAGATTCTACATCTGTGTCTGCCGCACAAGAAACATCAATAACTGAAGTGTCTGATTCCTGTAACCTTGAAACACTAACAACCTCAGCTTTAAAATCATTTACAGTATGGGGTTTATGTTTCCTGTTTTTATGAGTATGGAATGTATTGTAAATGTTCGTTTTAAAAGAGCAACCTTTGAACATGCATGTTACAGTTTCATGTTTTCTCAAATGTTCATTTACATGACTGAAGTATTCTCGTTCATTTGCAAGTTTAGGACATGTACACAACTGACATGAATATAAAGATAACTCAGATGTTTGAAGATGTTCTGAAGATGTTTGAGCTTTGTGAGAACGGTATATGTGACTCAAAAGACTGTTCCAAAGCCTAAATGTGCATGGACAATTGGAATATGGGCAGAGATGCCTGAACCTGCTTCCATGATGGTTATGTTTTAGCCTGCAATGTTTAAGCAGTTCATACCTACTTGAGACTGCTTTTCCACAGAACTTACATTCCCACGCACACATTCACATCTACCTAGAAAAAAAAAGGAAAAAACAGATGAATATAATTAAAGCTAACATTTTAGCAGAAAACTATGGCTTAATTAAGCTTCAACAGCTGACAATAACATCACATGTACTCACCAAATTTGAGAGGTTGCCCATACGACCGGAGTTGATCTTTGTTGATTTTGAACAGACTTTAGATTCCCACACACACATTCACATCTACCTAGAAAAAAAGGAAAAACAGATGAATATAATTAAAGCTAACATTTTAGCAGAAAACTATGGCTTAATTAAGCTTCAACAACTGACAATAACATCACATGTACTCACCAAATTTGAGAGGTTGCCCATATGACCCGAGTTGATCTTTGTTGATTTTGCACAGACCTCAAATTCCCACGCACATCTTCTGCCTAGAAAATAAAAACAGATGAAAATATGATAAGCTAACATTTTAACAGAAAACTATGGCTTAATTAAAGGGACAACAAGGATTTTTATGGTCGGAACTACAACGGTAACTGAACCTCTGACTTCAGTACTTGATGAATGAAAACATGAGTCTGTCTTGCGCCGGTAAAAGAATTTCACAGTGCGCGCAGAGGCTCAAAAATGTAGTGTGAAAACGCTTCGCTTTTCCAAAGCTCCTCGATGTCCCTTTGAGCTTCAACAACTGACAATAACATCACATGTACTCACCTAATTTGAGAGGTTGCCCATACGACCGGAGTTGATCTTTGTTGATTTTGCACAGACCTTAGATTCCCACGCACACATTCACATCTACCTAGAAAAAAAGGAAAAACAGATGAATATAATTAAAGCTAACATTTTAGCAGAAAACTATGGCTTAATTAAGCTTCAACAGCTGACAATAACATCACATGTACTCACCAAATTTGAGAGGTTGCCCATACGACCCGAGTTGATCTTTGTTGATTTTGCACAGACCTTAGATTCCCACACACATCTTCTGCCTAGAAAAGAAAAACAGATGAAAATATGATAAGCTAACATTTTAACAAAACTATGGCTTAATTAAAGGGACAACAAGGATTTTTATGGTCGGAACTACAACGGTAACTGAACCTCTGACTTCAATTCTTGATGAATGAAAACATGAGTCTGTCTTGCGCCGGTAAAAGAATTTCACAGTGCGCACAGAGGCTCAAAAATGTAGTGTGAAAACGCTTCGCTTTTCCAAAGCTCCTCGTTGTCCCTTTGAGCTTCAACAACTGACAATAACATCACATGTACTCACCTAATTTGAGAGGTTGCCCATACGACCGGAGTTGATCTTTGTTGATTTTGCACAGACCTTAGATTCCCACGCACACATTCACATCTACCTAGAAAAAAAGGAAAAACAGATGAATATAATTAAAGCTAACATTTTAGCAGAAAACTATGGCTTAATTAAGCTTCAACAGCTGACAATAACATCACATGTACTCACCAAATTTGAGAGGTTGCCCATACGACCCGAGTTGATCTTTGTTGATTTTGCACAGACCTTAGATTCCCACACACATCTTCTGCCTAGAAAAGAAAAACAGATGAAAATATGATAAGCTAACATTTTAACAAAACTATGGCTTAATTAAAGGGACAACAAGGATTTTTATGGTCGGAACTACAACGGTAACTGAACCTCTGACTTCAATTCTTGATGAATGAAAACATGAGTCTGTCTTGCGCCGGTAAAAGAATTTCACAGTGCGCACAGAGGCTCAAAAATGTAGTGTGAAAACGCTTCGCTTTTCCAAAGCTCCTCGTTGTCCCTTTGAGCTTCAACAACTGACAATAACATCACATGTACTCACCTAATTTGAGAGGTTGCCCATACGACCGGAGTTGATCTTTGTTGATTTTGCACAGACCTTAGATTCCCACGCACACATTCACATCTACCTAGAAAAAAAGGAAAAACAGATTAATATAATTAAAGCTAACATTTTAGCAGAAAACTATGGCTTAATTAAGCTTCAACAACTGACAATAAAATCACACTCACCAAATTTGAGAGGTTGCCCATATGACCCGAGTTGTTGATTTTGCACAGACCTTAGATTCCCACGCACATCTTCTGCCTAGAAAAGAAAAACAGATGAAAATATGATAAGGTAACATTTTAACAGAAAACTATGGCTTAATTAAAGGGACAACAAGGATTTTTATGGTCGGAACTACAAGGTAACTGAACCTCTGACTTCAGTACTTGATGAATGAAAACATGAGTCACCCCCCCCCCCCCCCCAACAAAGAAAAAAAACAATTCACAGAAATATAATCATATTATTTTTAATATTAACTTACTTACTCCTCCATTAAAACTTAACAGAACATTCCTACACAGCAGCATGTGGCATTTAGCAAAGAAAAACTCGGGTTGACATTAAATTAATACGTTTCAAAATATTTTAAACTCGCCTTGCCCACTGCAGAGCAAGTCAGTGAGTTAGCGCCCAACTGCAGCAGCAGGTAAACACGTGCTCAGTTAGCCTAGCGATATCACTTAGCATAAAAAAAGCTAGCCCTTAGCAAGGCCATCGCGTCCCGGCAATGGAAATGGCGACACCCGGCCTCGTCTCGGTCGCTCCGACACAGGCTGAGCGACAGTAACTTAGTAAAATATATTCCACAGAAATATATTTATATTATTTCCAGAGTATTGATAACACCACCCATCAGAATTAAAATGGTTATGTTAATTAATCACTTAATTTATAGCGCCAAATCAGCTCACATGGGCCTTACTTAACCAACTTACTCCTTCATTAAAACTTAACAGAACATTCCCACAGAACAGCATTTGACTAGCGTTGCAATGACAAAGAAAAACTCGGTTTGACATTAAATTAATACGCTTCAAAACATTTTAAACTCGCCTTGCCATAACGTTAATTTCGCTTGCCCACTGCAGAGCAAGTCAGTGAGTTAGCGCCCAACTGCAGCAGCAGGTAAACACGTGCTCAGTTAGCCTAGCAATACCACTTAGCATAAAAAAGCTAGCCCTTAGCAAGGCCATCGCGTCCCGGCAATGGAAATGGCGACACCCGGCCTCGTCTCGGTCGCTCCGACACAGGCTGAGCGACAGTAACTTAGTAAAATATATTCCACAGAAATATATTTATATTATTTCCAGAGTATTGATAACACCACCCATCAGAATTAAAATGGTTATGTTAATTAATCACTTAATTTATAGCGCCAAATCAGCTCACATGGGCCTTACTTAACCAACTTACTCCTTCATTAAAACTTAACAGAACATTCCCACAGAACAGCATTTGACTAGCGTTGCAATGACAAAGAAAAACTCGGTTTGACATTAAATTAATACGCTTCAAAACATTTTAAACTCGCCTTGCCATAACGTTAATTCCGCTTGCCCACTGCAGAGCAAGTCAGTGAGTTAGCGCCCAACTGCAGCAGCAGGTAAACACGTGCTCAGTTAGCCTAGCAATACCACTTAGCATAAAAAAGCTAGCCCTTAGCAAGGCCATCGCGTCCCGGCAATGGAAATGGCGACACCCGGCCTCGTCTCGGTCGCTCCGACACAGGCTGAGCGACAGTAACTTAGTAAAATATATTCCACAGAAATATATTTATATTATTTCCAGAGTATTGATAACACCACCCATCAGAATTAAAATGGTTATGTTAATTAATCACTTAATTTATAGCGCCAAATCAGCTCACATGGGCCTTACTTAACCAACTTACTCCTTCATTAAAACTTAACAGAACATTCCCACAGAACAGCATTTGACTAGCGTTGCAATGACAAAGAAAAACTCGGTTTGACATTAAATTAATACGCTTCAAAACATTTTAAACTCGCCTTGCCATAACGTTAATTCGGCTTGCCCACTGCAGAGCAAGTCAGTGAGTTAGCGCCCAACTGCAGCAGCAGGACAGGTCAGGTGCAATGTGCCAGCCAGCAGCTTAACATGTAATTCAGTTTGCCTAGCGCCACCATTTGCATAAAAAGCTAACGTTAGCCCTTAGAAAGGTCGTCGTGTCCCGGCAATGGAAATGGCGACACCCTCTTCTCAGTCGCTCGGACACCGAAAGTATTTTAAGCGACAATAACTTTGCTCAACCTTTAGCTTCATTCTGCTTACATAACCGGGCTGGAAGCAGTGCTGCTAGCTAATGCTAAAAGCCATATCCTGCTGTGCTAATCGAACTTCACCAGACTTTCAAAAATATAAAGACCTACGGGAAAAAAAAAAAAAAAAAAACCCAATAAAAAATAACATATCGATATTATTCTAAAATATCATATCACTACCATTAACACAATGCATTACAAACAATTAAACTTACCGTGTTAAGCCCACTCGTCGTGTCCGTCGGTCAGGATCAATGCGTGTAACATGTGCTCCGCATCATGGCAGTGCCAACTGTGTGTGAGGGCAGTGGGGCGAACCCGTAGATTTCTGCAGTTACCATGGTGACAACATGACGGCACACGCTCACTTTCTTCTTTTGTGATCCAGTCAGATAAAGTTTACTCGATTTGTTTACATTCCATTTGTAGAATGCATATTTACATACTGTTTACTTATTCTTATTAAATAACCTTTTAGGTTTATACATTTCAGTTACAATTTACTTGAAAATATTGCTTCATGTTTATTGGGGCCAAGAATCATTTTTTTGAGTGTATTGGGTCCAAAAAGTAAAGTCAACCCGCACACCTCGACTGTATTTGGCAGAAACAGTGGTATTACAGGTTTACCTTTGAAGCCGCAAGGCAGCGAAGTGTTAGAAATTTGAGGAGCTATGTAAACCATTGTGTTGTACTTGTACTGTATTAACACTAATGTTTTGGTCTGCTATTGTTATCTAAAAGAACTGAAGTATTGGTTTCTGCCATTACAGTCATGCAAATTATTGTAACACAATGCTGGTGTCAGGTCAGATCTCCAGTGTATACTCACTCTTACCAGTCGTTTCAGTGTGACAACATCCAACCTTTTGTTTGCACGACAATTCTATTGTCAGGTCCAGGTCAGATTTTGTGCAGTCGGGCCATGCGTTGGTATGATGTTACTCGTGTGTGTGTGTGTGTGTGATTTACTTTTGAGGCCGTCAAAACAAAGTGGAAGCGTATGTTGACGTGGTGTTGGTGAATGTGGGCATGTGCAAATTGTTACATGCTCACATCTGGCACGCTGGTCATGTTACGGTGTGCCAGTCTGTCTTGTGGCCATAATAACATGTTGTAGGGAAAACATTAAACATGCATGTATTTTGATATTTGTCCATGCTGTTTGGTGTGTGTGTGTGTGTGTAAGGGCTTCAGTGTGTTTGTGTGTATGTGTGCACGCTGAAAGCTGACACAGCTGTTTGACAGTAACAGCACTGTTTCTCAACACTATCTACAGTTTCACTCTTTGGCTCTCCTCCAATCAACTCCTGCCTCTTCACTCTGTCACCATTTCTCCCCATCTCAGATTTTCTCTCTCTGTCTGTCCTCCCGTTTCACTCTGGGCATGTGTTTGTGGTTTGTTTTCGTGTGTGCGCACACACACGGCTGTTATTGTGTTCTAGCCTGTAGTATGTAATGCATTTAAAGCCCTGGAAGGTTCATTTTTGTTTTGAGCTCTTGTAAGTGCACACTTCCACTTCAGATGCCCACCTAGCTTTTCACTGTATTCCCGCAAAGTTGCACAGAGTTGTTTTTCCTGCTGTTTGTTTACACAGCTACACAAATTAGTTGTGTGTTACAGTCTGAAGATTAAATATCACCTACGTCAGGCCTCATACAGTCAGTAGGATCACTGGAATGGGTAAGCTAAGCTCTAAAAAAACAACACATGAGACCTGAAGAGACCCCAGTTACTGTTAGGTGTAGCTGCACAGTTTGTTTCAGGCCCTTTTTTATGAGTTAGCTTGGTTTTGATAGAGCTGAAAAAAATTTGGACAGAAGTCTGTGGAGCATGTTCTCAGTATTTCACTGGACAGCAGCCATTTCAAGCCATTTAATTTTCAGAATTGAAAGCAATACACTGCTGCAGTGCAAACAACAACAACAACAGCAAAAAAGTGTCATATTTCTACTGTCCCTGTTCCTCAACCATTTAGAATATGAAGCTGCAATGGAACAAGTGGGCTGAGGTGGCAAGTGTGACAATGACTGGACATTGTGAAGAGCCTGTGGGTGTGTCAGTGATATGAAGGGGTGAAAAGTTGACAGCTGCTTTTTGCCCTCTTAAACACACTGTAACCAGAATTACTGTCATTTCTTTTGTTTTTGCAGATAATGAGTGACTAATTATTCAAATTAAGTTGTAGGACATCCGCATTAAAATGGTGCAGTGTTTTAGTTTATTTACAGTTGTATTGGATGAAGAGTGCAGGCTCTTTAATTGTGCATATTTCTGAGTTTTACGACAGTGCAGCAGGACAATAATAATTCGCAAAACAACCACCGAGCGCTTTTTCTAATGTGGCTAAACTGGAATGTTTTTGACTGGTCAATTTGGGTTGCCTGACCTCAGTCCAACTTTTACACTCGCAAGAAAGAGACTGAAGACAAAATCCCAAAGCAAGCAGGGAGTACAGACGCCTGGCATTGCATAACCTGGAAGAATGAAAGGATACATTACTATCCTTTTTTACATCATTACTTTTAGGACAAATGTGGATGCAGCAGTCAAGTGCTGTCATGCAATGTTTACCAATCGTCATTTTCTTTTTCTTTTGCATTTGAAACGACAAAGATCGTCAGAAGGAATCCTACTGATACTCATGGTTTAAGATGCAGGCTTTCAGCCCCATCACCCAGGCTAAGAGGCCCCTCTGCTGGCTCGGTGCCATGGCAAGCAGGGAGGTTAGGTATTTTAATTCACCTTACCTAGGAAAGGAAATTGTTTGCACCAGAGTGAAGCAAACAATGGAACCAATTTTTTTGTGACAGCGTAGATGCCATCAGACTAAGCTAATCCTACAGAGGGAAAGAAAAACAGTCCAGATTCTCTCATAAAACCTGTGCCCTGAGAACGCATGCAAATAGACCAACAGAGAAGTGAGTGGTCAAATTATAGCAGGTATGTCAGTATGAACTCTTCAATATTAGTTGATGATTTCATGTCCCATTTAGTGACATTAACTGATTGTAGTGTGTGGAATTAAGTGTTGCAGGGGATGCCATGGATCACATGTGCATAATTGTAATATTCTTTTTAACGTAGTGTTCCATCTCCTCTAAACTTTTCTGCCCTTGGAGAACCGACTTGCATAACTTTGGAAATTCAGATACACACTAAATCAACCTCTCAATTTTCCCCCATGAAATTCCCACTGTCATAACTTTCTCTCCTGCTGACGCCAGAATCCAACTGGACACCTGTCCTAGAGTTGAGTGTATTTTGGGCGGAAAGTCCTGATGGAAAAAAATCAGTTCAGGACGCACCGCTTTTGCTCACATTGCTGATGGGGAGAGTGCAGACGTTATCGCTTTTGGCAATACCGTAATTGTCTTGGCAACAATGCAAATCAAGAAGTGGTTCCAGTTGAGCAGGAGGTGCAAATTGTCCGAACTATCAAGATTGTTTTGCCTCTGAGCTTAGATCAATTGCAAAATACTGACGTGAAACTCGTGCAAGTTTATTGTGTTTACTGCTGCATTCAGTCCTAAAATATACATATGAAGGAATAAAAATTAACAGCACTTTCTTCTCAAGTGCTGCCAGTGTCTTTTCCAAAATGTTGAAATGAAATGAATCATAATGGACGGTTGAGAGCACAGCATCAATTATAAACCACTTTGACTGTGATAACTGCGATAATTTCTTTCAGTGCGAAGTTCCACCATTTTCACTGGCTTTAAAATGATGAAAAGTCTTCAATTGCTGTCCTGTGCTCAGGCAAGTTTGACATTTAACTACGGTACTCAGATGAGAAGCAGGCAGAGAATCTTCAATGTAATATCAGTCAGTACCACGCATTTATAACAACAAAATGATCAGGATTCAGATGATGCTACATGAATGGTAAAATCATATCAGTTAGTTCTTTTGTTTTAACGGAGTGGATTAATTAAACAAAAACAAAAATGAGGTAGCTCCAAAAAGTAGAGTTTTCAAAGCTTGGAGTTAAATATTACTCTGTGTACTAGGGATGGGCATTTCACGATAATGTAGTTTGATCCGACGCTAGACTGCGCTCTAACATGCCATTTTTTAAATCCTAGGTTAACCGGGTAATAAATTCATAACCGAGTAGCAGATTGCCCACTCAGGTACTCGGGTAACCGTGCACATCCCTACTGTGTACATAATCAATAGGAGGCATTATAAGCTAATATCAAATCAGAACAGTCAGTATGAATCAAAACAGCATTTCACATCCAGTGGCATTCAAATCTTTACCCCTCAAATAGACTAATGATAAAATATATAAATCTTTGACGATATTTTCACAGATGTAATAACATCTCATGTCACATTTCATGTTTTTCTACATTTACTGGTTTCTCTTCTCCTTTTGTGAAGGGAGGTCCACAATACCCCACATAAAAAGTAGGAAGTAGCTCCTTTCCACAGCATTTAGAATATATGATCAGCTCTTACCATGGCATTTCCCAGGAACAATCAGCTTTATCCTGGCTCAACTGCAGTCTGCTTTAGGTGATGAGGAACACTGATTGGCGTTTATACTGTAAACATCCACTTTAACAAATTTGTGCTGTACTTGTGTTTGGGTGGAGTCTGATGACAGTCATCATCCTGGAAAAGTCATGTCCATTGGAATGGTTGGGGGATCTGAACAGTAATTAGCTGTACTTTAGAGATTCCCACCCCTAATGATTAGCCATATTTTTACATTTCAGGTCAACTTTAAACAATTATCTAATGCAAGGTGGTATGGAATTACACCCAACACTCAAAAATCAATCTACTCCCTTCATTAATCTGTTACCTATAGGGCCCTACCATGGCCTGTGTCAGCCCTCCAGCACAAACAACACGCTTGGACTTAACAAAAAAATAAACATTTCAATTTGTGAAAAAAAAAAATCGTGCCAGAGAATTGTGATCACAATTCTAAGCAAAACAAATTGTGATTCACATTTTTCCCAGAATCGTGCAGCTCTACCTCAGATGTAGTGTAGCAGAGAGGCTCTATAAAGGAAGCTACAAGGTCAGATGTGATTTACAAACAAGAGTATGGGAAATATATTTATAGCAACAATGTTGTAAATATACGGTCACAACTGCAGGATGGACTTGAGGATCTGGCGATTCGAGGGATTATTGTGGTGGTTATTGTGGGTTAGGTATTAAAAGACCAGTCTGAAAAAAACCTAGAGGTCATGCACAACAAAGCTCTTTGCTGTTGTACAGAGATGTGGTGACGCAAACACGCGTTTCATTGGTATTACTCATATGTTTTGTGTGTGTTGTGATGTGTAGTACAGTATGTATGGACCCATGGTCAGAAGTACAATTAACAATTACAGAAAATGAAAAGCTGTGAGGAGCTCAATTCCAGCTCAGCCTCACATTTCTTTTCTACCCAGCCCCCCTCCCCCCTGGCAGCTTTCACTGGATTCAGCATCACTTACATAACGCTGTCATTCCATGGATGCCTTGTAACTTAACTGTTTTGTTTTTTTCCCCTACACATTTGTCCTTGAATCAAATGTTTCACCCTCTGTTTTTGATGAGTTACTTGGATTTAAATGTCTTGGATTCCCTGATGAATTGCTTCTGTTTGTGCTGAAGGACAAATTACTACTGCTGTCCCCCTCTTACCTTTTTAGTTTTTTATTATGGGTCTCTTGACACCACATATTTGGTATCCTGAACCAATAACAATGAAAATTCCATGATTCACATTCACAATACCAAATTAGGTATCACAGCAACAAACGGGAAACATGTTGCTAATGTTAAATTGACAACTGAGTTCACCTGATTTTTGTGTAAAGATCTGTGTGACCCTATTTAAACTGCATAGTCCTCATTTCAAGCGCTCACTGTTGCACTGTTTGCAGACTGGCCGCTCATAACGCTGGGGACACACCGGACGCGGATGTGCTGCGAAGCGCTGAGAAGCTGAGCCATTTTCATTTTTGCGCCCATGTCAACAGACTGTTTTGAGTACACCAGATGCGTCTGGACTGTTTTGTGCACGAGCTGCGGGTGATTGCGTCAATCCTGGCAGGAAGTCACACAAAGAAACACGAGAGAATCCGGTCAATTTTCAACAGATTCAGATTCAATAAATCATGAATCTGAATCTGAATCTGATAAAACAATTTTCAAAATAAAATACTGAGATAGGCTAACATACACACGTTGGAAATGCACGTCTGATGTAAACAGGAGGGCTGCTGTCCGTCCGATGTGGCCCCAGCATAACTTCTCCCTTATGATCCATGTATTACACACATAGGATACAAATAGCATTCACTGGGTTTTGACATTTTATTTTAAAAAAAACAACAACAAAAAACAACAACTTTTTTGCATGTTGCTGCAGACCTGTTGCTGCATCTGTAGTCGGTGCTGCCACTCCATGTTGTTGTTGTTGTTTACTGTGCCTGCCTTTTTCTCATCCAGCTCATTACACTGCTCTCATCAGTCCCGCAAAAATATCACATCTCAGTTACTGTGTAAAAACATGTACCGTCACATATGCAGATGCATTTGATGCATCCAAACCAGCACAGAGCCGAAATGTAAACAACTCAATTGTAAACAACTTCCTGACCACCTGCATTTATCTTCAACTAGTGACGTGTTCACGAGTGTTTGATCCAAATGTCTGAATCTGGATCAGCTGACCAGAGCTTTGCTATACAGCAGCTGTTGGCACTGGTGTTTTCTCTAAGAAGACATACACCTTTATTCCAGTGAACATAGTGTGTGTGTGTGTGTGTGTGTGTGTATATGTGCGTATGTTCCTGTAAATATCTGCTTGTATACACAGCTGTTGAAATCAGGAAAGAGTGGTTTTGTTTCCCAAGGATGTATGTTGGTTTACTCAGAGAGGAAAAAACCAAGCAACAAACAACAGCCACAACAAGTCTAAACAGAGGTAATGATTTGTACTACTCCTCCCCCCCCCCCCCCCCCCCTCCCCACTTGCTCTCTGCTCCATATGGTGTCTGTTGGTTGCGGTATTTGTATACTGCAACTCTGTGCGCTCTGTAGCGACTTGGTGAAGACCTCATGCCTGGCCGGGAAACGGGAGGGCATTCGTCTTCTGCGGTACATGTAACTAACGTACACATGCATGCGATTACACACACACAAATCCATTAATTCAGGCACATTTGCAGAAGTAAGCAGACGAAAGCCCGACTAAACGTCTGCGCGCACACACTTTGCTCTGCCCAACCCCTCCCTTATTCCACTTGTTTACAGTTGTGCTGGTCACCGCAGAGTCGAGGCTGTCACTCAGAATCAGATCGTGCTTTCACATGTGGTGATTCAGACCGCCTGTTTAAAAAAACAACCATCATGACTGACAGACTTGTACTTTATGGCTTCACCAGAGGCTTGATTCCTATTTTGATAGTTGCTTGTACTTCTGATTGTGTGTTTGTCTTCTAATAGTGAAACTGTGTAGTCCTTGCTTGGCCGGGCTCTTATGTGTGACTGTAAGGGTGTGTCATTGTCTGCAATGCCACAACCCCCCCGGCCACCCCACCCCCTTTTTGTTTTTCTCTCCTTGGTCTGCTTAAAGTACAACAGAAATGCCAAGGAAAATAATCCATAAAAGCAGTGGCAGACGGGACTGCTTCAGTGACATCTCTTGAAGAGAAATTGTTTTCAAGGAAGGAAAGGGGTTCTTCACTAGAAGGAATGGGATGTGGAGATCAAAACAAACTCCAGCCAGCAGTTATTTCTAAGACCTTTAATACACAGGAAGTTGGGATTTGAAGCAAACATTTCTTTTGACCAGTTTGAAAAAAATTACAGATTTAGAGTCAAAATAGAAACAAATGTTATCTTTGCATTAGTATGAATCTTTTGTAGTGATCGGATCTTTCGATGTTCAAATACATTTTTTAAATTGCTCGGACTATAGTAAAATTGCCGAGGGCATCTATAAGGATTTTTACCTTTTTACCCAGACAGGTCTGTGGAGAAACAAAGTGGTAGTGGGGAGCATGGAGCAGAGGATGAGGTCTGCACTGGATAGCACTGAGCCTGCACTCTGTCATGGTTAAAGTCTGTTATTTAACGCTGAAAGAACAGTTAAAATTTGCTTGTCTCAGTTTCTCTGTCTGACAGATGCCTTCTTAGTCAGGGATGTGATTTTTCTCTTATGAAGAACACAGCTTTTTCTGGTCATTTAAATAGAAATGTAGTCCACCCATTGATCTTTTTTATATCCATGGCATGTAACTTGTCCCTCTACCCGCTCAGTTTTACAACTTGTCCAATTCACAATGACAACAAATTTTTTTTCTTCAAACTTCTATCCAAAAAACGTGCGCGTTGGTTGGCCAACAGACGAGGGTGCTGACAAGGACAAAGCAGGAGTTATCAAGCCAGCTGAGGCCGGAGCCGTGTTGCTGAGCAGCTTTCTCTGCAGGAGCCGCTCGCACACGCTGTTCATGCGCTTGTAAACACACACACACTCTCTCAAAGACGCCCTGCTGTTTGCAGTCTGCAGGAACTCCTCTAATCTAAGTGATGTATCGAGAGAAACAAGCATCTCTAATGTGTTTTTCACATGTGCTGCACACACAACTACTCTCACACGGCATCTTTTTCTGTCTGTCCATTCTCCCGCTCATCACAATATATGGGAGAATCGAAAGTTAAAGTCTGTTTTATAAAAAAAAGAGAAAAAAGAAGAAAGAAGTCACATCTCATAGCTTTTGTTTCAAAGGGATTTTTTTGAAGTAATACAATACTGGCAATATTTATTTTTACTTAACTGTTTTCTCTTATTTGTTAAAAGCTATGACTGTTTTTCATAAAGGGTTATTTTTACGTAATACCAAAACTCTATCAAAGTAAAACCTTATGAGGTCGTATGAACTCAGTATATGGACCTTAAGGAGACAATGAATGCAGCATTGGGACAAGTTTGTGTAAAACAAGAGCTTGTTCTTAATGCATGTGTCCTTATATCAACACTAACCACTCTATATGCTATCATTTATACGGACAGAGAAACATGCTATTATTTTTATTTCCCAGCTCGGCTCTCATAGAAACCCTCCTGGTGACCCAGCAGGTTAACCTCTGCTTTTATCTCATCACTATGTGAAAAGATAATATGTACGCAAAGCAATAAATTCAAGGTAGTTCAAACTAGTTCACTATAGTCTACTTGTGGTGTTGTGGAAAAAGTCAGATGAAACAGTCAATGTCTCCATAATAGTTCCTGTTTTGCTGTTAATATAGTAACCCCAAACATCCACACTGTAGTATCTGATCCATTTTACTAGTGGCTCTTTGTTTCTCCCACATTCTCATTTACAAAATCTCATTTTTAAGGAGTCAACCCCCCAACTGTTACTCACACTGACTTGCCCTCAGCAAAACAAAACAACAAAACCTTCTAAATCTCCACTGTGAAATTCACTGTAGCTTAGTATTAGAACTGGCACTCAGGCTTTATTACCGTGGTGGGGTTGGCCAGAGCAGCCTGAGCCTCTTTGCTGCAATTCGTCATTAATCAGTTACTATTATGAAATGTGTTTATTCTCCAAATACAATGCAAATATATCTATTTTTCAAAATAGCTTATCTTGCCCAGATTCTCAGCTGCGCCCTTCTATCAACCATTACTGATATGAGTAAACATCAGGAGATGGTGGTAGCAAACTAGCCACAGCAACATGTGGGTATTATGGACATCTATCTCACTCCCATGACTACAGGGAGATGAGGTAAAAAGAAAAATTGGTATCCTTTTATGTTCTGTGTTCATCTCTCCCCTTTTGTTCATTTCCTAATTATTTTTATTTTTTGGAGCTGACTGTAAAGCCATCGTATCCCGTATCTCATATGGACACTGTTTATTCCTTTAACTTTATTTTGTCGGTCTGCTGCTCAGTTCTAGCAACGGCATGAGTGTGTCGTCCATGGTATATCGGTGTCTATGTTCTCTCATTCAAGTTCAGCTATGTTTTTATGTACAGGATGTGCCGGAGCTGGTAACTAGAAAAGAGGAAGGGAGAGAGCGAGAGATGGAGGGATGGAGCGAGAGATGAGTCATTTTCTCTGTCAGACACTGTTGTTTTCCACTAAGCCCTGTTATTTTCGCTCATAAAAATCGATGCCAGGTAGTGGGTGGAAAAAGACTCCCTTTTTTTGTTTTCACATTTGGTGTAATTTTATAATGGGGGCAGACTGTGGTTAAACTTGAAACATTTGCATGGACTTGTCCCTATGTAACCTTCATCTCCCTTTTTATGTATACGAAGACATGTATTGTGAAGTTGCTCCATGTATGATTCAAATATTTGGTATGCTACATTGAAATGCTTGAGCTCTTAAAGGCTTGTCCCCTAATACTCACAATAATTATAATAATGGTCATTTTTTGTCCTCTTGGTGGCAGCAGAAACAAAACGCAAATATGGTATCACCATATAAATTGATATGGCAAAGACTTTTATTTTACACATTCTGCTGATTGGACTGCAACGTTCACAGAGTGTCACTCATTTGGTCTGTCAGCGGGTTTCAAGAAAAGTTCTCTACTTGAGAGGGAACAGCTTTAAAACCAAAGATCAGAAATAGCAACGCTCTTCACATTCATGTGATCCACCAAAATGATATGGATAGAGCAATCTAAGTATTTTCACAGCACTTGGCTCGTACTAATGGTTATCACTTTGCTAGGATCTAAGACTGATATATGGTTGCTAGTTGGTTATAACACTACAACCTACATCACCAACTGCACATTTCACTGTTGGTCACTGTTAAAAGTTCCACGTCTACAATGTCATATAGTGTTGGCTATCATATTATCTACGTTTCCTGTCAGTTGTACAGATTGTGCAATAAAAAAAGTGCTATAGTATAGATACTTTGAAAGGGTCAATTGGTGCCAACCGCTAGACAGGCAACAGTGGTCCTTCTGCCCTGTGAGGTTGATGGTGTAGCGCCACATACCAGTCACTGCCCAAGACAGTGGAGTTACAATGCAGTTGTTGTTGTGTTTCTTTTGTTTTTGTTTTATATATTTTTTAGGGGGCATTTTTTTTTGCCTTTTATGGATAGCACAGTTGAGACAGACAGGAAACGGGGAGGCAGAGAGAGGGGGAATGACACGCAGTAAATGGCGCCCGACGCGGGATTCGAACCAGGGCCGACTGCAGCGAGGACTGAGCCCGCTCTGAGTCTCTATTGGCTGACAATCCAGCACCAACAGTGGAGTAGTAGCTCTTGCCATTTGGATTCAGTCACTGTGAGCCAAAAATGCTATAATTAGTTTAAAATGTTTGCCATTTTGTACATTTTCAAGGGATGAACTAGGGATTGACAATATGATTTTTTCAGGATCGATACAGAGTATTAGTAATGAAGGAAACTGATAACCGATATTTACTGTAGAACAATATTCATTTGCAGCCAAAATTAAAATTTTGGTGTAAGAATTTGTTTATTTTTTGTACACCGTGAAAATCTGTAATAAAAATACCTTTTTTAATTTTTGTAGAATAATACTTAAACTTCAAAACAGATCTTGGTTCGGGAGGCAGGACATGGTAACACAGCTACTGTAGGTTACTAAAGACAGAGAGACGGCTACATTGGAGTCAAAGGAGTGTGTTATTTTAATTTATTTTTATTGGTTATTGATGAAAAAATGGCAGATATCAATTATCGAAAACATGCCGAATATCGGCTGATATTATCTGTGTCGATAATCGGTCTATCCCTCGGATGATGAACACAACTCAAATCAGCACCGTGACCATAACAACGGTTGCAACAGTGCACACGCCAACACAGTTCAGGGTGTGCGTGTGTGTGATCAGCAAAGATAAGTATTAAGTGTTGGTACTTTATTCTCATGTCATAACTGGTTGTTTGGATTTGGAGCAAGTTTCATGACTCATGGTGAAACTTGTCTCTTCACAGATGCTGTGAGATCTCATGGTAAAAGTCAGCTTTGGTGATCTTGTATGGAAGCAGTGAATATTCAGTTTGCAGGAGCCCTGCTGGCTCTGTGGTTGATTGACAGACTCTGGTGGCAAGTATGCCAACTTAAAAAGGGAAAAAAAAAAAACCTCAGAATCGTCTTCTCTATGACAGTGAATAGGAATGAATGGATTAGTATTAGATTAGTGGCATGAATGTATTGAACCGAGGCAAAATACAGATGCAACAGAACTGAATTAGATAATGTGGGTTTTGAATGGAGGCTTATGCACATGTTTGGTTCTGAAGGAGCTCTTTCAAGGGGCCATTTGCTCTCAGTTAAGCTGCCTGTGAGAGTTTTTTCTTTTATCACAGTGGCTATTCTCTTCCCTGGCAGCGGCCGCTGCTGCTGCTCCTGCTGCACTGTAACAGCTTCTTTCCCGCCATAACTCGTAGAGGATTATGTTCTGGCCTTGCAGTGGCCTCACAGTTGAAGCCATTGTGGAGAATTCATTGATAATTATCATCTTTATTTATTGCACTATAGATTTGTGACAGTTAATCCTGCGAGACCACACACGTGATGCTCTGTATGTATTACCTCACTAACCAAATGTTTTGTGCACAAGGTCTTATATTTTTTGTAATGGGAGGGAAATGTTCCAACATACTCAACATCTAATCAAGACATACTATGCAATCAGTTGAGCAAATGGTATGGTATGGCAAATTGTCCACCAGCTGATTTAGTGTTGTTTAACACTTGTCCTTCACGGGACACATGCACGCACAAACACTCATGCACACATGTGCTCGCAGGTCTTAAAATGACAGAGCCTCTCTGTGTCTATAGAGACAAACATGTTTATCTATTTTCTTTTTATACTTTCAGCTGAAATTTTATAACTCAGTTTGTTTCTGCTGTTTGATATTAGCTGTGGATACAGAGGTTTGATGTAAACAAGCTGGAATTGCATCAAGGACAACATCCATTTATTGCTCCATTTAGCAATTACTGTTTACAACAGCTGACAGTCTCAGGATCAGGTTACAGTTACAATATTCCTTCTTTGTATGCGTTTTCTTGAAGGAATCAATATTTCTTTCCAGCAGCTTTTGTGCCACTTTACCTGAGACAACAGATTTTATGGTTTATTAGGTTTGACTTAAGACAGATATGCATCAAGCGAAGTTACAAAACAAATACATTTTTAAAAAAATCTTATGCTTTAAATTGAGCAATGGAAAATATAATGCCCCTTTCTCTTATTAAGCTACCTTGGGACCAGAGATTTAATGTTTATCTGGTTGATCCTCTGTCCCCATAGACCTGTTTGTGTGAATGATCCCTGTGCTTATCTGTGTGATACCTCCCTCAGATTAGAGTCATTAAAAATTGAGATGCGCGTGTGTGTGATTACACCTTAAGGCTGTTGTTGAGAAATCTGAAAGTGACACGTGATTCAGCCTTTTCCAAACACACAAAGCTGCCATCTCTTATTTCTCTTAACACAGAGAAGAAGTTCCATTGTACACGGCGCCAAGTGTACCAATGGTTACGTGTCATTAGAACAGATAACCCTCTACAGTAGATAGCCCTAGATCTGCAGTCCTATCTGCATTACATCATGAAATCCATACTGTGTGTCCTAGATCTCTCGTTCCACTATCCTTTTATCCTTTAACTCATTTACAGCATCCACTGTCCACGTGCATGACTCGTACTCTGTATAAAACTTTTAAAGCTATTATGTAATCCTCTCTTCAGTATGCGTTGCTGTACAGTCAGTTGCGCTATCATGCAAGATGAAGTTTCTGAATAAATAAATATTTGTGAGAGTAACATTATTTATTCATTCTAATTCCATAATGCCTCGGGTTATTAATAGATTCTTTTCCAGTGAGGGGTTATTATTTATCCATCTTCATCACCCACTGTATGATTATTTTGTCAGTGATGATAAAACCTGAAATAAATTACTGCAGATATTGGCAAAAATATACTTAAGTCTGGTTCTGCAGTTTGGGTTAAAATTATTAGGAATGGTGCGTGTTGGATATTTAACACCCCCATTATCTTGAAGAAGTCAGGCTCTCCTCCTTCAGTGAGAGGCCCTTCTGCTTCACTGAGTGCCAGGCTCTTCTCCTCCAGTGCTCCTCTCCTTTTAACAGCTTGCCAAGCCACATCAGGGAATGTGAAAGGCTCTGTTTTCAAGCGCAGACTCAAGTTCCATCACTCCAGCTTATTATATGCTAACCCCCTCGCCCTGACCCCGAACCACGTCCGCTGTCACAACCCTGCTTTTTACGAGGCGTCGCTCTCTCATCTGATACGTTTCTGTCCTTCCTGTGTCGTCTCTCTGTTTGTTTTCTAGTTTGACTGTTGTAAAACTGGCCGAGAGCGCGCCGCTAAATACACTTTAGATTCCTGTGGAGTTTAAATGTGATCTTTGAGTGTGTGTGTGTGGGTGCTATTGGTGGATGGGAGGAGGGGCTGTTTTTTTTTTTGGTGGGGGTGTATTGATTTACACCTGCATACTTGGCAGTCTAGACGAGTCCCCCCACCCCACCCCACCCCACAATACTGCAGTGGAAGATAACGTGGTCTTACACTGCTATTATAACTATTATTACCTGCTCAACAACGCTGCTGGCAGCTGCTCACAGGGGCCAGTCCTGTGCCCAGTGTGTCAAGTCCCAGAATGACAGGAAACTAGAATCGGAAGAGGAAACATGGGAGATTTTTTTTTTTTTTTTTTTTTTGTGCGTACAATTTGCATGTGTGTCTGATTATTTCAGGGAGCTGTACGTCTATCAGAGGATGGTAGGCCTATTTTATGGAGTTTTTAAACTTTGATTTTGTTGCATTAGTTGTGCAAATTAAACCTGTGTCCTTTTTTTAATAGCAATGTGTGGGTGTGTTTACCATCTGTATGAATCTCCTTCTTTTCAACCTAACGCCCACACCCATTAACACTTTGAAATAGTGTACAAAGGAATTCATTGCTCTCACTTTAAAAGAGGATAAAGAGCACGATGGACTACAGTTGCATACCGGGGGGGCTTATCCCATCTGCTTATTGGCTCCTTTTGGTTTGGCCTCCCCACACACATAACACTTTCAAGAAGAGGAGCGAACAGGGTTGACATTCTCACCAGAGTCAAGTTAAAAACTAGAGAATGAAGGATCCTTCTACCATGCCCTTGTAAAAATAATGCTTGGTAGAGATGTAACTACATTTATGCCAAGAGTAGAGTGGCAGTTTATTTTTCTCTGACCAAGGCGACGGCTTCCTCAGCAGCTTAACTTACTACTTCAGTTCAGTCACAACAATTCAAAGCTCATCTTGTAATACTCTCAACCTTATTCTGTGACCCAAGTATGGATGGATCACTATTATTATAATCAATATTTACCGATATTGATATGTGTTGTTTGTTTTTTTAAGTTCCTGAGATGATAAATTTTTGTACAGACTCAAAATCATGCAAACTGAATTTTTGAATGTCTTCCTCTATTTTCAGAATGTATTTTACTTCCAAATAACAATGTTACAGGCTACCATACGGTAGGTGTTGCATACGGATATACTGTATATCGGTTGTGCATATCGGCCCAATTTTACTCATCGGACCGATACAGCTATGTTAAAAAATGACGAACATCTGCCGATACTGATATTAATGCCGACATATCGTGCATCCCTAAAGGCATGAAAAGCCAAAAAATATACTAAAAAGAAAACAAAACAATTTATGTTAACAATTAACTTCCTCCTTTGACCTCCCGCTCCCCTACCTTTCCCACTCATTTCTCTATTGTCTTTGGTCTTTTCACTACCGTGTGTACATTTGTGTGTGTGTGTTTAACTCATGGAGTTAAGTCGCAGTGATTGGCTGAGCAGCATCACATGACCAGTAGCATAATAGTTGTGCTAGAAACAATAGAACCGCCTCCAATAATTAATGGGTCAGTCCACCACCCGAGTCTAGACTGAAACATTACAGTATCTTTAAAATGGCTTAACTTGATATTGGTATTGGGTGTACTTTTTGTTTGTTGTGCTAATTTGCAAATTTTAGCTTCTTAACATGCTAAATTGATATAATGAATATCTGCAAACACATCACCATTAAAATACTACAACTACATGCTTTTGGCAGAAGTTGTTTTCAGAAGTTTGTTAAAATAACTATAGTCATTTTGCTTGCGTTCACTCAACTAAAGACTGAAGTGAAACTTTTCCCCTGTCCTTCATAATGGAGCTGAGCAGTGAGCGATGTTCTCAGGAGGACACTGTCTGCTCTGTGTGTTTGCGTTGTAGCTTTTCTTCTGCAGCGTACCAGCAAAATGCAATTTCAGATATTTCAGAAATGCCACACCAACCACAGCTAATGGAGCAATTGTCCAATAACTATTTAATATTACTGAAAGGAAACTATTTTCTGACAAGTTTGTTTTGGACTCTAAAAAGAATGTTAAATGAATGTAAAGTGAGAAATAGTTCACTCCGAGTGCTGCCTGGCCACATCAAGCACCTTACAGTACAGTTCACTGAGCTAATATGTTAGTTTTGGACTGTTGCCTTTAAAAAAAAAAAAAAATCACCTTGACATGGAGCTTGTTGGCAGGGTGAGCAATTATTTTATTTATTTTTTAATGTGTAACTGTGACAGTGTGATGAAATCCCAAAGACTCTGCTTTTTGGACTGGAGGCTTAATTTCACAACAATAATGGTGTACCTGGGCTGGTAATATTATTGTTGTTATTATAATAATAATCTCTGAATTGTTATTTTAATTTACGCCACATTATTTAAAATAATTGACACATTTAAAGTCAATAAATAATTCAGATAATAATTAACATAGGCTTCAGTCATTGGCATGTCTTTAATAAAACTTAAAATCCTGCATGCTCTCTTCCTCTCTATATTACATTAGATTTCTTAAAAAAGCATCATGCTTAAAGCAGATATCAGCGGAATGTTTTTGTTAATATAAGTCCCTAATAGTCCTATTTTCCGTCAGCAATCACTTGCATAGAGTGTTTCAGCTGAAACACGAGTCTCTCCGTCACTCTGCTCTGCTGTAACCCGAGGAGAAAATTTTTCTTGTGGGATACAAGTGTTATCCAATGAGGAGAGAGAACGGCATGAAGGGCTGTATGTTGCGCGTGAATTAGCACGAGGACCAATATGACAAGGGCGGGGGCTGCTAACTCATGGTGCATTTGTAACTTGTGATTTTCCTTTGTGAAGTCATACCAGTTTCGAGTTCCGGTCGGAAGTTACGAGAGGCCGTTATAGTGAACAGACAACAGGACGGTAAAAACACGAGTTACAGGTTTTGTAGTTGTGACTTGAAGCTGTAACTTACGGTTTCAAAAGCCTGCCTTGAACGCAGCATTAGCGAAAACGGCCGAACCGCTGATATCTGCTTTAAGTTTCTACTGACTTTCCCATCGTTCCAGCCATATCATGTCAGCCTTTGGGATATCTGACTCAGAGACAAGTATTGCTTTTATTTCTCTAGAATTGTTTATAATGACTCATGATTCATAATAAATATCAGGTTGACCATTGTCTCATAATCACAACATCCACCAAAAAACTCTACTCTTATTCACAGTGGCAGGTCTTGCATGGGTGAGTGATCTGTCCAGATACTAACATAACATGCACAGATAAAACATTTGCTGTTAAAGAAGTTGTCAATTGCAGCGATTGGCCCGTTGGTGATACATTAAACCGTCCAGTTACTGAAATGATTGACTTGAATTCACCAAAGTTAATTATGGGTGCTGCTGTATTATTCAGATCTTGTTCTTCTTAAGCAGAGAATGCATGAGAGCATTCTGCTGGAATGTATCCGTTGCCATCAGTGGCGTGTTCAACAGGGGGTATGACTCTACACCATGCCATCCTCCTCATGCCCCCTCATTTTCACTGTGTCTTAATTTAAAATGGCTAATCTCAGTATGAACGTCCTCAGGCTATTTGAGGCTTAGGGAATTCCCAGTACCATAAGTTCACCGCTCTGCAGCATTCCAGTGTCATGTGGTTCTCACCATTGGCTTATAAGGCCAATAACATAAAGCAGTCAGCAGACCTGTCATCCACCTCATTATTCAGGTCAGAAGACTGTGGTTGTCTTCAACTTGACACTATCAGATTGGTATAAGCAGTAAAACAATAGCCAGCTCATAAAGCCTTGCTTAACCTGTTATATGTTGTTTTGTACTCAGGATAATTTAATGTGCTTTGAAGCTGCTCTAATCAATGTTTTATGTTAATGGTGCATCAGATGTAAATCGTGAGAAGCCACTTATGATGTGCCCTGCAATCTCTTCAGCCCCACAGATCATTTAAAATTCTTGAAGCTTTTTTTTCTTACAACTTAATGTTTGTATCAAAACAATCATGATAAACACTTCTGTCGAAGCGTTTATCGTCAGTTTAGATCAAAATAAAAAGATGACTGCTGTTTATGGCCAGTCTAACGACAAACTGGCACCTACTTCTGGCTTCTATAAAAAAGGTGTGTGTGTGTGTGTGTGCACGTGTACATGTTCTGCCAAGATGTAGCAGTTGTTATGCTCATTAATTTAAATTATTTAAAATCAAAATGGCTGTAATGAATGCTACATCAAAGACCTCAATCTGCATGTGAACACATTTTTCTAATTTTACATTCTCGGAGAATTGACCGAATTATGGGCCGTAAAACCAAGAGTTGCTGAGTTGCAGAGTCTAACTGAACTTTAATAACCTTATCACACTCCCTTCATTTCGTGACATCATATAGGGTTGTTGTGGAGCGTTCACTGAGATCATAGACTGTTTGCCCAGAGGTTCCCTTTGAGTTTAGGGAATCCTTTTTCTTTCTTTCTTTGGTTTTTGTTTTCTCCTATTTCTCATTTCTCCTTCCTCCTATACTTTCTTCTTCCTGTCTTTCTTTTCATTTCTGCTTCATCATTGTTTAGCATTTCTTTAATGTAGAATTTCTCCTCCTATTTTATTTCTTCACTCATCTTCTTGTCTTTAATTACATTTACATTTGGACCTTTTTGACAATTGACACATTTGTCCCTCTTCCACTCCCCCTCCTCTCATTCTCCACCCTAAACTCTTTCCTCATGTCAGTGATGGCATGTACTATGTTTGTGGAGTTTGCCCTCACCCCGCTGACCCCAATTATCAGGTTAACCATTAACCTTCAGGTTTCACCTTGCTGGCCTTTGGCCCTCACTCTGTGTCATTACTGACATAGCTACAGGCTGTTCTAGTCCATGCTGCATCCAATATGCACACTTCTGGGTAGAAGAGGGTCAGAGAAGTAAAGGGAGGTATCTGATGTGATGGGAGTGAGTGTAGTGTAGAGAGTATCGCTGAATAGCCCGATCAACTGGAGGAAGGAAGGCAGAGGAAGTGTGAAGTGGGGTTTTTACATCTGCACCTGGAGGGATTTTCATTCTGGAGGTGTGTTGAGTGCAAGCTGCTGCGTTTGGCTGCTGCGAAGAAAATGAGGGACGTTCTCGCATAGTAGAGAAAGGTCAGTTGTAGCTGCCAGCGCTGCTCGGTTGGAGCGAATGCGATAATATCTCCTGTGCTTCATAGAAGATATTAATTGACTTTGTTATTTATTTCTGTTAATTCCCCTGGGTTCCACCTGCAGCAGCTGAATGCTTCATCTCAGTCTGTGTTATTTTTGCATTAAGGAGTTAATGTTATGACTCATTGTTGGCACTTGGCAACAATACAAATATACTATCTGCACAGATGAATACAACAGACACAACAGAGGTAGGCACTAGGCAGACACTATGACAAACAAATAGACATCAAATGAATTTATTTTTAGACACCTTCATGTCAAAGTCATCCCAGTGTCTCTTCAAAATGGATGACAAAATGACATTTTGTTGTAATTTTGACTGCAGTCTTTGTGTACTGATGAGCATTTGTCATTTGTCATGGATCCACCTATATATGAATTAAATTACATTAAGAACTTGCTCCTGTCTCAACAGCAAGAACATTCTGGGTTCAGTTCTTTCTGTTGGAGTTTGCATGTTCTCCCTGCACCTGTGTCGGTTCCCCCTGCGTTCTCCAGCTTCTTCACACAGTCCACAGACATGTGTGTGCAACAGGTTGATTGGCAACTCTTAACCATAGGTGTGGATGTCAGTGTCAGCTCTGTGATAGACTGGTGGCGACCTGTCCGGGCTGTACCCTGCTCTCACCCTAAGTTGGATTGGCTCCAGGCCTCCTGTGACCCAAGTAGAATGAACAATGGCAGTGTTTCAGGCTGGCAAGGAGAGACCGGATCGGACCTTATGCTTTTGCGATATTAAAAAATAACTACTATCAAATGATTACAATTGTTTATGAGATTAGGATTTATGGGAGATTTCCTGATAGTATTGATCATACATCAACAGAGCAAGCATCTTGATGTAAACAATCCTTGGCTGATCATGTGACCGCTCACAGCTTCCCCATTGGAGTTAAGCTCGTCATGTGACGGCACCAGGGTCTCCTATTGGACACCCGATCTTACCGGCTTGACTGCTCGGCTTCCGAGTAAACTGCAGACAGAAGTGTCCCGGTTTCATTAAAAAAAGAATTACGTTGTTATTACTTTCCGTTAGGAAATAGACGCGAAAGAGTACTTGTCACTAGCGATGACGCCAAGAAGAGGGGCGATGCCGCTGCCAGGCTGTCTGCTCAGTCAAGTCAGGGGGAGAGAGAGAAAGCGGCACAAGGAGCTGGTTCTGAGCTTTTCTGCAGCAAAACAAAAGTTGAAATGTTGAAAGAGTGAGAGAGAAAACATCGTGCATCCTGCGATGTGACTATCACGCATGCGCACATCGCAATGTACGATGTAAAACGATATATCAGCAGCCCTAACTTATGTGTCTCGCTTTTACCGTGCACTGCTGTCATGCATGCACGCTTCTATCTATTCGTGGCAGACGTAATTTATTTATGGCGGGCCGCCACGAATAAATGAATGTATGGGAAACATTGAATATGGGAAGAACAGTAGCAGTAATAGTCACTAAAATGCCATAGTCACTCTGATTCAGCCATAACAATTAGATAAACAAACTGCTGTGGAAGGCAGCTATCATGTCGATATGACATCAATAGGTTTTGTCACCGAATCCCTAGATCGCATTATGGATGACACGTGTGTGTTAAAGGGCCAGTATGTCCACTTCAGCCTGTAAACACGGTCACCGAAACGAAACTCAAGATGATGGACCAGCAGCCACCAAGCACACATGACGTATCTAGCGCGCTCCTTGCCTCACCGACCTTCTCCGAGACCATCACCTGTTCAGACTTTCTGTCACTCCGTCTGCCAACTGGGCTATAGTAACACTATATGCAGGAATGTTGGAAATGAGCTACTTAACACTGTTAGGTGTTGTAGTGTGTGTAAAGTGATTAATTACATTGCGTAACGCTTTCTCGGGTTTCATCAGCCCCAGATCTGACGCTTATGTGCAATGTTTTCTGCGCCGCTCTGTGTTTATCCTTAAATAGCTCAGAGATTACTGCCGTAAGATTGTCGAAAACAAGCTTCTCTATTTTCCTCATTAGATGTTAATTGAATGTAATTAGAGTAATAGAGTGCAGTTAGAGTAATATCCATTACTCAGGGTGGTTTGGTGTTTGGTGGGTCCTCACGAAACGACAAAAACATGGAGTTGCATGTGCCGTGGTGGTCATCATCGCAGGCCGCTGGACCACACAGAAACTCTCTGTCCTGACAGCTTCACTGGATGAATGCTCAGACGGCGTCTTCTCCTGCCAGAACGAGGCAGCCAACGACCTTCGCCTTTTCCTTTTGGTTGTTAATAAGCTGAGAAGAAGAAATGGTGAACATGGAGGCGCATATTGGTCCTCAGAGAGAAAACGACTAATAATTAATCTTTGTGTTGTTCGAAAGTATTTAGCTTGGAGTTTGACTCATGAATTGGTTTGAGCGTGTGCCATATTTAATGTTATGGAAATATTTCCCAGTGGAATCAGTGGGTGGGCTTTTTTTTTTTTTTTTTGGAGGGGAGGACAAGGTGATTTGATGTTATTTGTCCTAAAGGGATTTAACTGGAAACAGAAAATGAATTAATTTAATGTGGAGCTTTTAATTCTTGTGTAATTTGTCTTTTTTTTTGTATAACTCAGACACATTTTTCATCTATGTGGACATCTCACAAGACCAAAAAAACACACCCAGAAAACAAAATCCCCCCGCTCGGCTCTTTGTCTCCAGTGCTCTCCACCACCTCTCTGCCGTCCACCAGATCACACTTTACGTCATCAGATCTGGTCTGAATTACTGGGCTGTTTTAATTTGTTATTTGTTTATCTTGGACCACCTTGGAGGGGAAGGCAGAGGCATCCTCACAGTCAGGAGTCCATTGTTTCCATGGCTGAATCTAACGTAGAAACAATGGTCTAATACGAAATTCAAGTCGCATAATGTCCGTGTTGGTATTGAATATTCAGGCTTACTCAACCACTAGACAAAGACTCCTCTGTGTGGGTTGTAAGTAAAGCGATGAACATCCAGAATATTATCTCTCTGAATTAGCAGCTTGACATGAACATGAAATACTTTAATCGACCCTACAATTGAGGAAAATTTTATTTTTACTGGATGTACAGCATTAGGCTTAAAAACAGTCTGTCACTCCATTACAACTGGGGAGAATGCCATTTGGACAAAAGGGGCCATCTTTGAATGAGCAAAGCTTCAGCAGGGAACACAAAGTACAGCAGGACCACCTGACAATTAGTCTGCAAACAGAAACTCAATTCAGAATCAACACAATTTTTATTTTTATTAATCTGTTTCAGAAACGTTTGGTGTGTAAATTCAGCTCCATGGTTGCATCTTTGCATGGTAAGAATATCTTTTCTTTTTTTTTTAACCTATTTTAACTTTGCATCGGTTTCCAGTCTTGCATCATAACGTCCTGTTTGTGTGAGGGTTCGCTAGTACAGCGTGTGGCTGCAGAATTCCTCCATTGACACTGCATGACATGGTGTCCAGTCAATCAGCTGGTGTCCCTTTGCCCTTATTTACATACTCTGGATAAGGATGTATTGATCGCCCTGGAGCGGAGCCTCAGCTCTTCTCTGCATGCATGCAGGGAGCGAGATTCATCCGGCATTTGTCTCAGGAAATTTACATGAGCTTAAATTAATAGATAATAAACATGTCATATCCCTCCATGTCTTGAATGAAACACACTCAGGAGGTGAAGGACCGTGGACACATGTTGCCTGAGTACGTTACAGCTTCAGTTCTCGCTAAGCCATTACAATTAAGCTGCCAGGAACAGCACTGGGCAGATCATGTGACACCCTCGGGCCTAGAGAGACTTTCTGCTGCCGCACACATCCATTACAAACAGCTGTAAACTGTGGGGACAATTTCCTGATTTTCAGAAAGTATAAGTTGTGTGACGTTCTTGCCCCGGGCCGCATGGCACTTGAAGGAAAAAAAGAGCATCCAGTGCAGTGGAAAGTTGAGTTCATTTTATTTTTATCTTATTTACCTAATCCTCGCTTGCCTCTTTGTTTTTTTATACCTGTATTTATCCAGCCATCTATTGTTGCTTCCTTAACAAGATTAGTTTACTTTCCTTCCTCCTTCACCCTTTCTCTCCCTTTTCTCTCTTGCCTCGTTTTTCCTCTCTCCTTCCCGCCTCAATTTTTTTCATTACTTCATTCCTTTCTTTACAAGCTCCTCTCTGTCTCCCCTTCTCTTCCTCTTGTTCCTCCCTCCCCGTCTCCTTGTCAGCCTGCCAACAGACCGACGGCCTGTACGTTTTCATCCTCTGCCTAGAAAACAAGGTCTAAAGTTCAAAGCTGCTGTTGTGGATTGGCGGCAGGGGAGGGAACACAGGAGGAGGCCAGGCCTAGGTCAAAACAGATCGGAATATCACCTCCAATGTGGAATTTTAATCCAATCAGATGCCACATTTCGATTTCCATCCTCAAAATCACTTGTGAATTAGCCTAGATAAGATAAGGTAGGGTTTTATTAATCATAATTTCTTCAGGCTTCTTGATAGAAGGTTAAAAATCCAAATTACATGTGGAATTTGTTCATGTACATCATGTGTAATGTACCATCAGGGGATTTCCACAGATTATTAAACCAGTGAACAGAGTATTGATCCCATGGTCCTAAAATAACCCTGAGAAACACACTTTGTGTTTACCAGCTCACTGAAGTGGATATTTGTGAGATGAGATGAGTGTCATGCAGTTAAACAGAATTGATATCTGCGTGTAATTCTCACACATTTCTCTTGGTGCTTTTAATCTGAAAAACTAGGGCGATGTATTTTGAAGGAGAAGCCATTTTCATGCCCGTGCGTACCTGCCATAGGGCTTGTGTGTGATTTCATTAACATATTATTCATTTGCACAGCTGGCTTATTCCAGGCTGTATTTATGTGCCTCCATTTGAGAGGAGGAGAGAGTGAGCGAGGGAGCCCACCTGTACGTAGGCTACACCAGCACAGCTTCCTCCAGCCCCTGTTATTACAGTACCTGTGTAAAACACCCGCCCACTATCTCGCTACACTTGCTGGCTCAACATCCAGACAGTCAGTAGCATCTACAGCATGTCTCCTCCTGGTGAGTGGGTGTGTGGGAAGTAGATGAAAACCTGCTCTGGGTTTTCAATTGTGAACGTGGCTGTATGAACGAATGAATGAATTCTTTATTTTCGTGTCTTGCCACCACTGTGGCCCATCCCATATGGAATTATAAGACACAATAACAAATACAAAAACAAAGACTAGACAGTCCTTCCTGCCACACAGGTATGACATAAATAAACAATTTAAGATTATTTTCACTACTCAATTATATAACGCTCTTCCTTTCAATGCCCAAGCCTTTTGAAGAAATAAAGAAAATGCATGAAAAAGAAGTTTTAGCTTCTCAGCATCGTCTAACCACGCAATGCTGTGATTTAAAGTCAGTTTCTATTTCCTGGTTTTATTTACAGTAGACACAAGATTAAAGAGACCCCATTTGCTTTTGGTTACAAAAGAGTCTCGATGTGGATGAATCTACATTACCTGTCTTAGTTATTTTTGATTATTATTTAGTGGTAGACTCGCCCAGCATTTCCTACTTTCAGTTTGCGGGATGCTTCCCGGAAGATAATGGGAATAACGTCGACTGATCGCTAGTTGGCATCGTTTATGGTCGGAACTACGACGGTATCCGATCAACCGAGTCTTTGAACCTCCGACTTTTGTTCTTGATGAATGGAAAAAAATGCTTCGCTTTCGTCCATTGCGCCGATCCGAAAATTTCACAGTGCGCGTGTTGGCTAATGGAAAAAGTAGTGTGAACAACACCTCATTGTCCCTTTAAACAGTCCCTGCAGAAAAACCATAATTATGCGAGTCATATTTTTTTTCCAAAAAAAAAAGTCGCACTTTCAACGCATAAATCACCAGTTTCTGTGCAAAATGCAGAAAATATGCAGTGCTTGCATGATTTAATAATCCATGCATTTCCGTTGAAAAAAAGTCACACAACTTCGCAGAAAGTTGAAAAATGTTGCAAGTTAATGTCACACATAAGCAGCCATTTCCCCCCCTGTTGCCCTGGGAATGTTATGAATTGACGTAATTACACGACATGACACATTATTGCCTTGCGTGAGAAGACGGGCACACAAGACAGGCCAAAAGACACAAAAGTGAGGACAGGGTGTTGGGGACTAACGTTTTTATTCTTTTTTTTTTTTTAATCAAATCGCATTGTTTTCCCAGTACCCAAAGTTTTTGCGAGTTTCCACAATTATTGCTAATCATCGCAATTTCATCGCATCAAATTGCATAAAAACCCCACACACTGTATTGCATTTTTTATTTTAGAAAAACCTGTTACATTTAAAAAAAAAAAAAAAAAAAAAAAATGCCCGGAACAATCACAGAAATACTCTTAGTTTTTCTGGACTGATGTCTGTGTCTGTTTTGGTTTGTGCAGAGCTTGTGGCTAAAGTGCGTTTTTTGAAAAGTCTGATTACATTTTCGTGAACTATGTTTGTTTAAAATTGTGCAGCCAGCGCGTGATGGTTAGAACAAATTGGTCGAAGGCGATGGCCACTGAGTTGTGAGTGTGTTTATGTGTGTATCTGGGCCTGTGTGCAGGGGCGCGCCACATACCAACCAATCACATCAGTGCCTCTGTAGCGTACTTCTGCAGCCAACTGGGACGCTCCCTGGTATCTTTCAGACAGACTTGGCACACACACACAAATGCACATGCATGCCCATAGCCGCTCCTCCGCCCTTCCTTTTAATGGCCTCGGGCTCATTTGTTCGATGTGCAGGCATCTGCTTAGATAAAATTAGAGTGCTTCCTTTTTCTCTAGTCCATGTTTGATGTTTTGTGACCGTGCTGTATCGTGTGGTACGGTATTGAAGCCCACTTTAATCTATGGATACTGACATCCAGGTCTTGTTTTCCATCTCTTGGATTGGAATCTGCTCAATTTACATAATGCAATCATTTATATCATGCAATTGTTTGCTCCCTTTTCATCCTTTTGTGGATACATTTACCGTATACATCTGTGGATGTTTTTACTATTATCTTCCAGTCCTTGTTGTTGTTGTTATTACTTACCAAACCCAGTTTATCTATTTATTTATTTTTTTACTTTTCCCCACTAAAACGTTCCTGCCTCAGCACAGATTATTACACTAAATCCAAATTGGGATATTATTTCCAGCCTACCTGAGATTAAAGGGACTTGGGACATACCTGTGGACCCATGTTAATCTCTCCATAACCAAGCAGTGGGCACCAAGAGGGGGGAAAAATGAAAAGCCTTTTGCTTTGATCTTGGTGCTCCACGGTGGAGGTTTGGGCCAGCGGTATAGCTTGTTGAGGCTCCTCTGTGATTTCTTAAGTTACCCTTGATGTTCTGGATTTATGGAGCCAAACAGGGATCAAATACCTGAGACTGACCCTGTTGTAAAAAAAGAAAGTCCACTGCTGCTCCAACCTGAATGTCGCTCACTGACTTTCGTCGTCCTGCCTCTTTGTTGAGCTGGAGTCTCTGTGTTACCAGCCCGTCAGAAGGCATACGGAGCGGCCATGTGCAGCTCTGCAGTGCGTGCGGTTGTGCATGGTAAACTCTGGGCAGGCCTCCGCTTTGCTGTATTGTACTGCACTGGAGTTTATGGCAGTTAGCTGTTAGAGAGGCCCACTGTGAGGCAGCTGGTGGTAGAAGTAGGCCATGCTCCCTGTTGTGCCGCCTATAGAGCGAGCCCCTCTATATGCAGCAGATTCCATTTCCTATGGTACCCCCCCCCTCCACACACACACAGAGTACTGATCCCTACACAGGGGCCAGGGCAGCTCGGTATTAACTGCTTAAGCTTTGAAGAGAAACTACGTGGACGGAGAGAGAGAGTGAACCCCCACCCCCCCACCCCTTTTTTTTTCAAGTCTCACATTTTTTTGTCTACCGGAAGGAAATGTTGCTGGAAAATATTTTGTTCAGCAACTCAGCCTGACATTCTTACTGAGACCAGCCGACCAGAGAGAGCAGAGAGGAAGAGGAGACTCGTCTCCGCAGATAAAACAACAACAACAGTGAAATCGAATCAATAAACAGTTGCTTTTTCACTCGTCTAATAATCGAAAGTGTTTGCATAATATTAACATACCTGTCGGCTAACAGTGTGTAGCTGCGTTATGTACAGAAATATGACTGAATAAACAGATGTTGGATTAGACTTGATCATTACAGGACACAGACACTCGAGAGACACCAGAACATCCCCGTTCAATACATGTGGGAGGTCTTTTAAGCTCCTCTCTGATTCATCAACATGATTCATCTGTTGGTAGATCTGATTCATACTGCAGCTACAGTGGTTGCATTTGCACCAAATCTTCAACAGAAATAAAGATGCCACAAGTATTTTTCTTTTTCCTTTTCTTTTCTGTGCGTCTGTGTTACACATCTTCACAGCGAAGGTCCAAACTCTTGAATTACCAGTTAGCGCAGCTCGAACAAAAGTCAGCCGCTTCTTTTCTGTAACCATTCACCGACTTCAACAAAGCGGCTCCTGTTTCAGACAATGTAGCAATGCTTTATTGATCCCTGTGGGGAAATTGTCTTTTCACTCGCCGCCGCCACTGGGAGGTCGGAGGTCAGGGTCAGCTGTGGAACGGCGACCCCCCCCCCCCCGTGCATCTGGTAGGGGGGTTTGGGTGCATTAGTTCAGGGAGACTTTGAGCAGCCGCAGGTGTTAGCTGGTGTGGTGGTGTGAAGGCGGATCCTCAGTTAAGGGACAATGTCTTTAACCCCTGTGTTTCCCTTTTGCCAAGTTCAAACTACTTGAGCAGCATGTGGCCACTTTGTAAACACTGATGGGAAAGATTAAAGGAAAACTTGTTTACTTCTTTTACGGTGCAAGACTTTAAAGGAAGTTTCAGTGTGAATATTTAACTATTTTGAGTCTGTAAATTAGTCAAAAATTGCAGCACCAGCGCTAATAAGAAGGCTCCCCTCTTAAAGGGATAGTTAGACATTTTGGCAAATTCGCTAAAATCCCTATAGTCATAGGAGTAGGTTCATTACCATTAATTATCGGTGCATGTTGTTTTGAGATCAGGGGACCTGTACCATACACAATCAAACTACTCCAAAACGCTCTCGTTGACAAGTTGTGACCTGCACATTCACCACGCTATGGAATAATAATGTAACATTATGGCGATAGGCGAAGTCGACAAAATGTTGAACTATCCCTTAAATGTCTAACGATAAAATAATAGAATCTATGAAGAAGGGGGCACACCTACATTGCGGCCCCAAAATTACTCCTGTTTACTGAGCATTGGAGACAAAGCAGAAGTGGTCCAAAATGCTGATTTGAACCAATTTGTTGTTCAGCAACCTCAACACTTTTCCTGTCAACAGGACAACACAACAATCAGTTTTGTCAGGTGGTGTTTTTGAAAGCAGTTAGCTTCACTGCGTGTGCACTTTTCCACCATGAGAGTAAAGGCCACAGGATCGTTATCAATCCTCAGGCTCGCTCTCGGTGCTGTAGTGACAAAATGCTCAATCATGGTGATGATATTTGATGGCACTGGTGTCGGTGAATCAATACATTGATACAGTACAAGTTCACCTCGTGCTCCATTACATGACAACTGTCACACACAGTGGTGGACGGCTCATACCAGTTGCATAGCAGATACAGTGAATAGTACTTGTCATTACTCAGCATGCAGCATACCCCCCCCCCCCCCCCCTGCTGGTGGTCTCACTCGCTCCAGCAGCTCATAGGCTGCTGCACAGGTTTTTGCAAAAGTGGAACAACAGATTTATGATAGGAAGCATGAAGACAAACACAGCACACACACTGCACAACACTGATGGGCCTGCAAGGGGCACAGAGGGGGTGGAGGGGAAAAGGAAAGGAAAGCAGACACAGTCATAGAAGAAGAGAACTACATGCAGGGATTGAAGGCGGCGCAACCACGTCCACAGTGTTTATTTAGCTTGATAGTCTGTTGCAGTGCAGCAGGGAGTGTTTATTGGTCATCAGTACGTATTCAACCCTTCTCTCAGTGCATCTAATCTTCTGTTTCCTGACTGATGTTTTCATCTGTAAAAGTTAAAGGTAACTCTTTCCTTGGTATTCAGAGGTAACATATTATCAGGTCTCTTTTAGAAATGAGACCATGTGTCTCAATGAGATTACCTGTAGGAATAAAGGTTAAATAAATAAAATTGAAATTGAAAAATTGATTGAAATCATTCTGACAGTGGAAAAGTGCAGGGTCCTGCTGCAGTCTTTGCCTGTAAAACACATTCTTTATTGACCAACAAGCAGGCTCTCTTCATCCTACCAAAGAAAAATCACAACATCAAAATGGGAAAAATAAAATGCAAACACAAAGATTACCATTCCAGCTGAAATTGTTATTGTTATTACATTTGTTGTTGTCAGTTTTCAAGTATACGATCCATTGTATAATGTACAGAAGAAGCCAACACATCCTAATTCATTACTTTTACTGTGGACAACAGGTGTGCTGCAGTGTTGAGTTGGCTCATGAAGTAATTGATATTATATTCAAGCACTGGAGTGAGTGGTCTTGCTGCTTTTAAACGGGCTCGGCTATAGTTTCGATGCATTTGCTGAAATCAAATATTTAGCTCATTTCATGGTGAAATATCACAAATGACTCTGCAGTGAATGCCAAATCATTCAGTCTGTTTTTTTTCTCCACGTACCGCACGGTGATGGAGTCCTAATGGCCAGCATCGTGGGACTGTGTGTTTACATCCTGTGAGGGGGAGTTTATGAATTATAGCGCGACTAGATGGCACTTGGCTACGGAGAGAGAGAGAGAGACAGAGAGAGAGGGAGGAAACTGTCTGTTTTAGCTGATGCTGATGTTAGAGTGGCTCGGCCGTGATCCAGTGTGATTACCCCGCTCGGTAAATGTTTGTATCTATTCACACTAGACGTCACTCGAAAGAGACTTTGCACAGCTCTCAGGAGCAACATGGGCAAATATGTTTACAGCTTGGTATCGAGAGAGGGAGAGAGTGATGAGTGAAGAGGGAGAGGTGACAAGTAAAGAGAGTGAAACGGAGAGAGATTTGGGAATGGGATGACACACTAGAAGTACGACTGAAGTTCCTGTGTTTCACAGCTTAGTTGTTGAAAAGAAAATACCGACGCCTCTGGACTGGTGTCTGGTTTAAAAATGAGTGTTTGTTGCTTTTGTTATGTTTTCACTTACTTGATTCCAAATGTTGTGGTGCACAGCTTAGATGCAGGCTGTGTGTATTTAAGTGTTTTTGTTTTTTTTTCTGTTTCACTTATTCATACCAGTCTGCAGATGCTGGGCCTCTGGGCTCTACTTTTGAGGTGGGAATTAATCTTGTGGATTACATTTAGTCAAACTTGGCGAATCTGAAAGTTTGCAAAAAACACTATTGACATAGCATTGAATTTTCTTATTGTGTCAACAGCAGCAAGGACTTTAGGTTTATGGTGAGTGGCAGGAGTCACAAGGTTGTCAGGGGATGCAAGGTGACTGTTGAATGTGGGGCCGGGGTGGGTGTGTGTGTGGGGGGGCTTTCTTGACAAAACAACATGGTTCCACTTGTACACTATAACCAGGTCATTCAGGGACATTTGGCAAGCTGATCCTGACCCCAGGGAGTTCTTTTTTTTTTCTTCTTTTTTACCAACAACACACGATGTAGAGAAATGCAGGGACTCCAAATGAATATTATTTTCAGAACCACTTTTTCATCATAAAGTTAAAATTCTTATCACTATTTCCTAGAACTGTAGGTGATGTTGTGACACTGAGTATCCCAAAATGTCAAAATAGCACCAAAAATAGAAGAAGCACGTTTTCACATTTGAGAAGTGAACCCAAAATACAGTAATCGAGCATTGGTCTTCACTTCAACCTCACTGTAAATCTGTAAATTTTACAACCAGATTGTGAATGAGCAAAAGACAGACTAATACTCTCCTTCTGGCATAAAACAAGAATATAAGGCCTGCTGTAGTTTTTCTCGTGCAGAAAACACTTTGGAGCCACAGCCACAAGTCTGAACCAATTCTGTATCAACAGCTGTTGCAGTAATATGAGAATCCTAAAATGCTTTGCACAGCTAGAAACGGGAGACTTTGAGCTTTCCAACAGTTCATTCACAATGAGCCTTGCACATTGTCAAGTCTGGTCGAGACCTGAACACCCCTCTAGTTAGTGCTACATACGTCCCCAAAGTAATATTTCCAAAGGTTCAGCAAAAAAAAAGATCCATCTCCTTTCAGAATCCGAGATTAAATGATAAGGAAAATGTATTTTCTTTAGTTGTGTGCCGTGTAAACAAAGTGTCACATTGTGCGTCGCTGTCAGCTCTTCCTGAGTGTTGTCTTAATTCTGCCACAGGGAGATGAACAACACCACCACGGTGATAATCAGCTCTGTGTCTGCTTATGAGCCCGTGCATGTGCTCCCAGTATGTTTTGCTGTTTCCCTCGTGCGCAGAGATGATGTGACCTTAGCTGGGTGACATGTTTAATAAATCAGTTCTCCAGTGTTGAAACCCTGGATTTCATGAAAATGGATCCATGAAGAATCCATTATCCACAGCTGAGGTCTGTTTTGTCCACTAACATCGGCTCTCCTGTCCCTCCCAGTTCAATTGACTTTGTTTTGCTGGTTTGAATGTCACAAACTGGAACTGAAAGAATATACGACATGTAAACATGTTTCTTTGTGTAGCTTTTGTCTAAATGACACTTAAGAAAAACAACAGATCAGTTATTCATGACAGACTTGGGTTGGGTGATATTGTCTATAAGTAATATAATAATGTGATATACCATGATACATGATATATATTCATTCATTGAAAATCTTCATAAGACTTCATAAATCCATAAACCCTTTGATGCACAAAGAAACTCACTCATTCATGGTGTGATCTAGACATTTGGCATCTCACCTTGTTGACAATCATATTGACGTACCAGCAGCAGCATCATATATAATCTTTCACTAGCCCACAGTGTTGATGTTGTGTCTTAATACAAATCTGACACCGACATGGTGGGGAAAAAAAGAGGAGAACTTAAGAGGAGAGCATATAAGAGCAAGATTCCAGAGAGAAGTTCACGCCGGTATCTGAAACATCTGTGTCACATCGCACAGCTGCAATATATCGAGTATATTTGATGCATTGCCACTGTATTTACAATGGATGACTATCTATATACCGTACATATATATATCACAAAAAAAGGGAGGACAGCATTGTCGAAGATGCTAATGAACCTGTTTGCTTGAAACAGATGAAAAACAAATGTGTTAAAATTGCACATTGGGAAAACAGAGCTGGCATTACCTGCCAGTCTGGCAGTCGGAGAGTCTGGCCTCTTTTCTCTACCCATTAATTATTTTGAGTATAAATAAATAAAATTGCTAATTATTAAGCAGTGTTACAAATGAGAGACGTGTAAGAGAAAACACATAACAGCCTGGGAAAACAGTAACGGAGAAGTGATTAAAAGAGAAATGACAGCGGAGTTGTTAATTAGAGACCTGGAGCCGCCTCTCTGTGTTGTTAATCAACACGACTAATGAGCCCGCAGCTTGTTTTGCTGTTGTTTTTGCAGATGTGCTGAGATGTTTGACACCGGTTCTCCATCCTGACCCCTCCAACTATTCCATTATTCACCTGCTGCTGCATCACAGGGGGAAAAAAAGCTGTTTTTGTGACATTATGACTAATGTGTTTTGTTGTTTTCATGTGCACGTCGGTCCTGTCAACGCACCGCTCGTCCACCTTGACACACACACGGCTTGTCGCTGGTCAACATGTGCTAGTAATGCTCCACCTGCACTGAAGTGTGTGTGTGTGTTAGTGTGTGTCCTGCTTTTGCTTTGTGTTCTGGGTAATAGGGCTGATGTTTCACAGCTAGATGCGTGTGTGTGTGCTATTATCCTGGGAACCGGTGCTGAAATTTTTAGCTGGCTGGGACGTAATGAGAGCTAATGGAGTCGGACCATGTTTGTCTCCATCTTTCATTTGTGCTCTAACCTGCCCTCTTCCCTCCCGTCCTCTTTCATAATTCTTGTCTCACCATCCGTCGCTTCACCGCACCAATTCTTCAGATCTCTTTGTCCTTGTTTGAGATTATCTGAGAGTCCTGCTTCTGTATACGTCAGTCGCCCGTCGGCTATATTCTGCAGCCACGTGACGCGACCCTTTTCCCTGCTGTTCGTAGGTTCGTAGTGTGTAGCCCCGCCCCTTTTTGTCCTCATTTGGTCATCTCGCCCTCATTCGACCTCTTCTTGTCCCACATGTAGGAGTTTCTCCGTAGCGTTGCAGGTTTGGTGCAGTGAAACATCGAAGGAGGACAAGGTCAACTGGACCATTAGATCCATCCATGTTTTGTTGTTTACTGGACATTTCGCTTTAAGTGTTCTGCTGCTTCACTGCTGACCTCACCTACTGTGATGCCTTGTCATTTTACTGCCTGTGGGTTTTGATTGGTTTCTGTAGTAGTAGTTTGAACTAATTTTCATGTATACCAAATGGTCGTGTTGATGATAAGCAACACAGGAGAACACATTGAGATTTGATTGAAGGCCTTTAATGACTAACATTTAATCTTTTTAATAGAAACAAATTGATTTTTTTTTCTTTTTGCTTGCAACAAAAAACTTGTTTTAGCAGAAATGACTGAACTTCAATGTGTCTATAAAGGAATATTAAGGAATATTTAACCAACACAAATGAATGAAAACATACCGAGGCTGTGTGTTTGTCCAGTCCACATCCTTTGCTCTTGTGTCTCCTTTGTTTTATGTTCCCCTGTTGTTGCTACCTCAGAAGTTTTATTCATTCAGAAAAAGGTTTAGTGATAATGATGATGATGATAATGGTAATAAAACCAATAATCAAACAAACATCAAGTCATCTAATATAAATAAGTTGACTTGACTTGAGGCTACCAACACAACTCCAAGTCATCTTCTTGTACACTGTGTTGCAGTCTGGTCAGTTAGGCGACACATATTCATAAGATATCATATTCTTCACTTATAGTTCAGACTGAGGAGCTTCAGAAAATAGTCTGGATTAGTTTACACACAGATGGTCCGTCTGTGTGTGTGTTACTCCACTGCTGTTTATTTCATAGGAGACGGCCAGATGGTGTGACTCTGTGTGTGTGTATGTGTGCATGTGCTTGTGGAAAAATGAATACTGTCAAGAATATTTCAGCTTGGCTGTGTGAGACGTATCAGTCATTTCTCAGCCGCTGGCAAATCACTGCGTTTCTGTCATTAATTCTCTTCGCTGTTACATTCGTAATTGCATGATTCCTAAGATTTTGTGTGCGTGTCTGTGTGTGTGCGCACCTGTGTCTGCCGAGTCATTCAGCCAATAGCTGCGAGATGCAGAGTGTGGCTGTCAATGGCTTTTGCTAAATATGCTAAACAGCCCAACACCTGTTTATATAAGAAGAGGAAAACACACACACCTCCCCGTCAAGCACACCCTCACAGTGCCTCGCAACACAAGAGCAGAGGGGACAAACAGAACAGATTAGTTTGACTTTATTCAAAATCATAGAAGTGCACATATTTCTGAGTTTTGTGTTTTCGTTGTTTTGTTTTTTTGGTGCGTGTTTTCCTGGAAAACGAAGCACAGGCCGCCAGCGTCGTACAGAATCTCATGTCTTCTCTCTTTTCAACCTCAGTGATGGAGCCCATGACGGTGACGACGTCGGTGGTCGGGCCGGATGAGTTTGACCGCAACGCCCCGCGGATCTGTGGCGTGTGCGGGGACAAGGCCACCGGCTTCCATTTCAATGCCATGACCTGCGAGGGCTGCAAGGGCTTCTTCAGGTAAGTCTCATCATACCCTAACAATTGTGTGTTTGTGTGCGTTTTGTTTTCATTTCACTGCATGATGGGAAATGTGTGTGTTTACCCCTGTTCTATGTGAGGTGGTATTTGCAGTCTTTGCATGCGGAGGAGGTTTTTTCATCATGCATCCTACTTGCTTTAATTCTTGGCATGAAATACTTTAACAGTGATTTTTCTGCCAAACTGTAGCTGAGTCAGTGCCTCTCTGATTTTCCACCTGTCACATATTAGATTTGTATGTCCTTGTCTTCTCTATATTCAGGATTGAAAACATAGACTTAGCGAAACCTACTTAATTTTGTTGAATATCATCACATATACATTCAGTCTTGGGTCATGCAGTGATCACCTCTAAGTATTGGACTATTAGACACTAGACTGCATATATAACATACAGTAAGCAACCTAGTTGTTTTTTTATTGCCCTAGGACCATTTTTGATCTAATTATAAACAGGCAGTTACTTACTCACTAGTTATGTAATTCTCACATGTTATTGCCACTGTTATTCTTATGTTACAGGTTTTATTTTGCACCATTGTTAGAGAAGACACACAAAATGAAAAAGTATAAAAAAATATGTGCCCTCTGAATTGTCCCATGGAGGACAGATAAATTCTACTGAGTTGAAATATTAATAAACATGCATGTTTCCACCACCTATAGCCAGTTAACATTCAAAGAGTAGCGTGCACATGGAGGACTGTCAAATGTCAGTACACTGTATTTCTAATGCTACATGTTTTTCCTTCTGGCAGCATCAGCATGCAGTGCAATGAGAAATGTAGATTATTTTCTGGTGACAACAATCCCGTACCACACCCACACCCAACCTTTTATGCCCTCTCTATCCCTCACTCACTCACTGACGGACATATTTGATTTCCAACCCGAATAGAATTCAGTGATGAAGTGTTGTAATTGATTTTAATCTCAGCATCTGAAGGGAGGAGAGTAAAGACATCATCCCATTGAAGAGGGCTTTTTATTATGAGTGGAATGAAGAGTTCAGCTGGAGTTTAATAACTTTAAAAAGTTCATTTCCATGACTTCTCCAGTGCAATGTTTAGGTTTTAAAGCTTGTTTTTAAATGCTCAAAGTTAGTTAGTACTGAAGGAACAAAAGAGGTTAAGATGAAAGTTATATAACCTCCAATGACAAGTGTTTTCATGACTTCCTGCCCTATGCAGTGTTAAGCATAAAGCCTCCTCCCTCTTTCACTGCCACAGAGAATTAATGACTTCTAATTTAACAAGTGATTTACCTTGATCTCCTGTAGACGCAGTATGAAGCGTAAAGCCTCCTTCACCTGTCCGTTCAACGGAAGCTGCACCATCACCAAGGACAACCGGCGCCACTGCCAGGCCTGTCGTCTCAAACGCTGCATTGACATCGGCATGATGAAAGAGTGTGAGTTGACCTTTTTGAGTTTGACCCCTGCTGATTTGTTGGAGTCGTGCCTCGAGATGGAAAATTACATTTATTACAGCTTCAGGAAAAATTACATTTTATTGTTTATAATTCTTATCTTGGCTCTGTTGTAATGGATTTGCAGCTGTGTATTAACAATGTTCGGACAAACACGGAATTAGTTTCTAGATCCAGGACTGATTGGATAATTAGATTTTATTTGTTTTTCTAGGCAGTTTCACTTGGACTGTTTACATTAGTCAAGTCACAGCACCAGAAGTGGATCCAGTGTTATCTCTGTTGAAAGATATGACTTTGGAAAACAAGTTCACATCTCAGCCTGCTGTCTTTCTGCCAGTATTTGAAGGCAAGGCTAATTCATCTGTATAGCCCATTATCATACACAAATGTGCTTAACAGAAATAAAAGAAGCATAAAAACAGAAGTAGAAGCATAATAAGAAAACTCTATAAACACATAATAAAATGGGTAATAATTGTGCAATATTGAAGATTAGATGTCATGAAGGCAGAGAATGGAGCAACTTTAACTGTATCTTCAGTTTTAGCTACAGGTTGACAATGACAGGAATGAAATGCCACAACTAATAATGTATTACCCTAACTGTCATGCTAAAAGAAAACAAGTTGTCAATGTCAAACAGATATTAAAGAATTAAGCTTAATTTTATGAAGAATCAAAAAATGTCATGAATGTCATGAAATCACTAAAATGCTACTGCTCAGTACATTAGGGCAAAAGGTGACATCTTGACCTCTGCTTGACTTGATTTCCTACAGTGTAATATTCACTGAAACATCTGAGTAGGCCTAACTGATGCTGCTCCAGGATCAGTGCTCTGCTTGAAAACAACAGCCATTACTCTGAGTTGTACAGTTTTTAAGTGTTTTTTTCCCCCTTGACCAGATGTTTTTGATGCTTTTTGACAGTAGCTTGCTGTCCAGATACAAGACTCAACTGCAGCTGATATTCGAGCAGCCTGTCTCATGACTGTGTCTGTCTGGCTCAGATCTTTTCTTGTTTTTCCTTTTTTTTGTAAAGTTAAAAAAAAAAAGTTCCACTAAAATTGAGTATGTAAATCAGTGCAATAATCAAAATCAAGCTATAAAAAACATCAGAGCAGAATGAAACCCCTCCATACTCTGATTTAAGTGCTGTATTGCAGGCAGTGATCAGTGCAAGGTTGGCTGCTGCTTAAAGGCATTCAGGGAGAATAATAACCAATAGGGTCAGTGTCTGGGTGTAAACTGATCTGATTTGCCTTAAGAAGATGGAGAACACTGGCTATGCATAGGGGCGACTGTGCCATATGGTAAACTCAGGCTTGGGTCAAACAGAGGCTGCAAATTATAGATAGCATATTTAATCCTGCTTTTATCCTGCCAGATGGAGTTTCCATCATTACTGTAATTCGTTGTTAATCACAGTATGATAATGTATCGTAACTAGATTAGAATTGCTTTATCATTGAAAGGCGGTTTGACACAGCTCTGCTCGTAATTGCGTTGGTTATGCAAAAAGCACCGGGGTGTAATACAAGTAGAACGTGAAGAAAGAGACGTCACCTCAGCCCGCGTTAACACAAAATGACACCTTGTCTCGACTAATTCATAATGACTAACACAGAGGCCTATCTTTAATCTGCACGATGACAAATTATCACATTATTCAGTAATTACCGCAGCATTGTCGCTGCTTCACACTGATTTAAACGGGACAGAGTGAGGAAGCAAAACTGCTTCTTTTTTTTTAATATGACAAATCCATGTGAATTTGGGTCTAACACCAACATCAGTGCATCAGTACAAACCATGACAAGTGGTAGATGACAAGAGGAGAATAAGAGGGGAACGGAAGGAAGGAAGCAGGGGGGGCGGGTTACAGTCTTGTTCAACAATGGCTGTCTTTCTTCAAAGAGACGCATAATGCTCTTAACCACATTTCATTCACAGACACTGAGTGTGTGGGAAAGGCTGTGTTTTGGTGAGAAACTGAGATGATGCAGGGCAGGAGATCATACCAACGACAACAACCATGTCGGCCACAAACAGCCACGTGACCCCGGAGAGTCTGTGTTGTGTTGAGAAAGGAAAGGCAAGTGGAGACGGAGGAAAGACAGTTATCAGCATGGAAGGATCGCTACGTCTCTCAGCGGGTGTACAGCTCCGTTAGATAACAGGGATGCCACTGTACTGAGCACTATAGCTGCTATATGGCGTATGCGCCTCCTTCTGAACAGAGAGCTTAAAGGCAGCTGTGCTGTTCACATGCTGCACTGCTGCAAACCTGTTTCCACGATGTCTGAATCAATAATTTGTGTTAAGGCAGAACCAGTGCAGTGTGGCACTGCAGCCAAACATAGCAAGATGACAGCTCTGCCAAATAGTGCTTAAACTTTTCCTCACCCTTAGACGAATAAAAGAATATCTTATTTTAAAAGCATAATTCACATTTACCTTGATTACTGTAAGTGTCTTTGCAGTCATCAAAGAGCAGAAGGTCTGTGTTCGTCTGCAGCCTCTGATTGAATAGTGAACCATCAAGATGTTGTCACGTTCTTCACATCCAAAGGTTACATTTATGAAATCATGTACAAAAGGTATGAGGCAGTTCCATACTGTACGGATTATGCAAATTGGTGTTAATTTTAGTTTTTTAAAAAATAGGGGAGGAGTGGGGTGCATTGGTCTGTTTCAGAAATGTGTTGGCAAACTGCACTCTGCAATAAATGTGGCTTTGATGTGAAAATGATTTCCTTTCACAATCTTTTTATAGCAGCATGTGTACATAAAGAAACAGAGAATGTTAAGAGAAAGCTGTCACGATGCCTTTTTTATATATATATTTGAATTTTCAGCCGTGACGCAGATCATTTCATGAACCAGAGAGAGTACCGAGGAAGATGATAGTTTACAGTGAGGATGGCTGGGTGTTTTTGTGCCTGCAGGCCCAGGCCGCAGCCAGAACACCCTTTGAGTCAGAGTGCGCTAAGTTTATTTTCCTGTTTTAAAAAGAAATAAATCCAGGTTCAGTAGGTCATGGTTGAGCTACCACCCTTGCCTTAGTTTTGAGCCAGGAAAAAGCCTGTGGACCCATGTCACTGTGACTACTGTGAGTCTGTACGTGTGCTTTTGTATAGGCCAGGATGAGTGTGTGGCATCGATTGGTTAAAAGTTCAAAGCTTCACGTCAATGTTAATCTTTGTTTCTCAGCTGGAGCCGAGTCTGGACACAGACACAGATATAGCACACACATGCACACACACACACGCGGCGTTAATAAAGTAGACATTTATTTGCATGATTGATCTCCATGTTGTTTTGGTTGCTGTTGGCGGGTAGGCCTTTTGTCCTGTGACCTGTTGATCATGTGGAAACTGAGGAAAAAACATGTTGTTGTGATGATACAGTAGTTTCCCCAACAGCTTCCCATGGTTTGACTTTCATGACGGCACTGACAGCAAGCTTTCTGCTTTATCCCAAAACATATTGATATTAAAGAGTCATTAAATTGCGGTGCCCCGCAGCGTCGGCAGATGTGTGTACTGTGTAGTGACATTAAAAGCAAACACATCTCTGTCGGGAACAATTTACTTAACATACTAATTTTTATCCCTCAGAGATACAGTATTTTGACTGAAATTTCCAAATGAATTAAATCAAGTTCTTTATTATAAACACAAAATTTCCTTTGGTTCCTCTTGGCATAAAAGACAAACACATTATAGAAAAGATGAACACACTATGAATAATATAAAACAATATAAATACAATTATTTTCCTTGCATAAACCTTCATTTTAATGGAAGACACTGTATTCTATGATGTTCAACACACCTTAGAGTTTGAGAGCGTTTGTGTGTCTGCCTTTACACCATTCTCTCTATAAATTGGCAGCTTTGTTTAAGCTTCACTAGCATTCAGATTAGAGCCTTGTGTGTGTCTGTGTGTGTCTGTGTGTGTGTACCCTGTGAGCTGTGCCAGCTGAATGCGTAGTAAACACCCCTACGCTGTCCTTGTTTGACAGAGGTTAGAGAGATGCCAGGAAAGGACCTCCCCACTTGTGTGTGTGTGCGTATGTACTTGCATGCTTGCTGTGTTTGTCTGTCTGCGCGCGGGTGTGTATTTGTAACAGGATTAGAATCGCAGGCGAGTTTCTGAAACATTTGAGCCTTTAGATGATTGAATTCCCGCCCTCGGTGTCTTTGAGTAGCGAAGCGTCTCCTGCGGTGCTGACCTCCATTTACCTCCCTAATTCATATTCTCCATCCTCCCTCTGACTCTTTTGTACTCTGTCTCTTTGACAGCCTTTACACCTGCATTAACATAAGTGCCAGATGCTTGATTTATAGCGAGACGGACCACAAACATGTCAGAGGGAGGCGTGAATTCATCCAAACCACAATCGACCCTTTTAGCCAGAGCGTGGACCTCGTACTGTAGTTTTCAGATTTGTAAAACGCAACAAGTTCTCGTTGATTTTCTGTCATCACCTAAAAACGTACAGTAAGCCGAGTCTCGCCTCGCGCCTCTGACGCCGTCTGAGCGTTCATACATCTGCCGCGAACCCACTGATAAAGCCATTTTGTGTCACACTCAGCATGTGTGGGCGCCCTGCCGCCTGACTGACCTGAATTTACCTCCCAAAAACCTCACAGGCCTGGAGCGGCGGTGGAAAAAAAAAAAATCTTGGCCCCCCACCAAATCCAGCTTGACATATATATCACACCAGATCTGAGTGCTAGCAGTCTCCATTGTGTTTAACCGGTCCGTTGGCTGGTTAATGAGTAAGCCCGCTGTGAACCTCGGGCCTGAAGCGCTGCTCTGCCTTTTTTTTTTTTTTTTAACCTCGTAGTCTTGTGGCGCTACTGGTGTTTACCAAACTCATATTTTTTATTTATTTATTTTTCCACCACCCCTCCCTCCACTGTTTGCCTTTCTCTCTGTCTTCCTTTCTTCGCTCCTCTCTGCCATTCAGGCCGCCGCATCGCCACATCCAATCAGTCGCTGCCCAAACAGCAAACTCTCTTTGGTAAACTGCCGCGTGTCTGCCAAGCACTGTGGGGTGGTCAAGATGTTCCTTTGATGGCGTGTTGTTTTTTGTGGACTCCTGCCTTAATGATGCCATCCAGGGCCTTCAACTTGGCTGGAAACTGACTGGTTCAATCATGTCCCCGGCCTTAGAATAGCTGCTTTGACGGCCTGTGCCAAACTCTGACCAAACTGTGCCTATTCATGATCGGGGCTTTGAGCTGCACCACAAGGAGTGGTTCTAGGCAGTCGCTGCTGGCTTGAAGGTGGGGGGGGGGGATGGATGGACATTGGAGTGTGGCCAAAGCCTAATTAATGATGGTTTGTTAAAAGAGATGAAAGCCAAGCAAATCCTTTTGGTTAGCTAAGCAGTCAGATTCATTCAGTTGCCTTTTTAAGCCCGTGTTGCCAAACTGTTGTTGTTGTTGTTGTCTGCATCACCACATCATGCGGTTACGTAACGCCGCTTCTGTGGTTGCAATCCAGGGTGCAATCACTGAAAATCCACTTCAAATATAGTTGTTTACAGCTTCCAGGAAAACAACCAGTACTTAGTATGAAGCGCATGATCCAAGCGCTGTTTAATTTAGTCATCCATGCCATCTCATTGGTCTCTTAAATTAGCAGTTACTGTGAAGTATGTATTTATTTGGTACATTTATTCCTTTGATCCAAACATGCACTTAACCATTGTGAAGGCTAAAAGGCCGCAGCTCGCCACACCACCACATGGATGCGCAGATGAAACTGCTGCATTAACAGATTACGATCATAAAACAGTTTCGACCTGTTGAATCATTTAGAGGACACAGCTTCGAACGGAATAACTCGACCTTCATTAACAAAGGCTACAATGCAGTCACACACCTAAACATGTGATATGATTTATTGGTGCTAAATTGAGTGTGAACGGTGAGACAGTTTCCGTGTAGCTGCCCGGCCGTAGTATCTCTGTGTTTTGACCTCGTGACTCTGGTCCCCGTCTCCCTTTGGCAGTCGTGGTTTGTCTGGCAGTCATTGCCGTCTGTCCGTCTGTCAGCACAGTTGAGTGCTTCATGGGTAATCGGTCACTGTGGCACAGAGTCAAAAGGATAATATGGGCAGAGGCATTCAGGGGTCAGCGCATTACACCGATGACGACTGCGTCCACTGCACACCCGGAGTACTACCTGTACAATGCCACCAAAATTATTCCTTTTCTCTCACAACCACAGTCTGTACTTTCTGTGCAGCTTCTGTTTTTCCCATGTGCTGTTATTATTGTGCTTAAGTGCAGAGAGGAAAAAGAACAGTAATATGAAATGTGGTGCAGCAAACATTGTTTATCTTTTTTTTTTTTTTTTGTGGTTGATATTTGCTCTGAAAATGCGAGCCCTCAGTTCTCCTAGTGTGGTTTTCTTTTATCTTTTTTCTCTGTATGTTCTGTACAGTTTCCGCTGTGCTCTGGGAACGTGTTGTCGTCATAAGCTGCAGCTTCAAACACTAACAGTGTGACACTCTTCCTGCTTCCTTCCATGGGCTTTACAGAAACATTATGTTCAGAAACATTAAGTAGAACAGCATCTACCTGAATACAGTGTGTTAATGTGACGTCTCATATATATTAGTTGTGTGTGCATTTATGGAGTGCTGCAGGTCCAGAGCAGATGCATCTGTTTCCTTCATCGCACAACTCAATTAAAACAGTGACTAATATCCTGTCAAAACCTGTTTCCATTCAAGTAACAAATACGCTCCGTTTACATTTTAAAGAGCAGTACAAGTGGATTTTTTACCAAACCACCTCGTTACAGCTGTCACTTTCACACACTGATCATTCAGACCCCATGTTTTTCATTTATACTGTATATGAAGTCTTAAAGGTAGGGTCTGGAGTTTTGAGCCTAAAAATAAAAATTAGACTTTTACAAATGAAATCCGTCTGAATCATCACCTATGGGCTTCTAGTCCTGTGTGGTGGGGACTCTGTCTGCAGCCCCTCCCTCCCCTGCCTGTATTTTGGTTTTTTGGTTTGTTTTGTTCATGTTTTGCTGTGCACGTGGACGTTTCTAGGTGGAGCAGCATTAGCAGAGACACCTATGGTGAGAGAGTCTGTGTCATCCTCCAGCCAATGACGGAGCTCAGGTGAAGCTACCTGCAGCAGGAGGCTCAGGCCTGTTAGCTGTGCTAGCTGTCTGATGCTACTGAGTCTCTATCTCTCTCAGTAGCAGCAGTCAGGACAACAAAGAACAATAAATACAGTCTGAGTGAAGCGCTGGAGCCACGGACCGATTCCCGACCTCTGGTAACAAGTATTAGGACCATATTAGTGAGCTAGCGGGATGACGCGATTAGCATCCGCGGCTAACACCCGCTAGTTTACCACAATACAACGGCATAACAACATACACGGAGGCTCCCGGTGTTAATTATCGGCCCGCGGCTCCAGCACTTCTTTCAGACTGTAATTCCTTTCCTTTATGGTCATGACAACTGTTGCTGTCAGAAGCAGGAGGCTACACAGCTTAGCCTGAGGGGAGGGGCTGAGTTTCACTGTTTTGTTTACAAACTGAGAGGGACAAAACTCCAGACCCTACCTTTAAGTCACAGCTTGTAATTCAAGGTTTCCTGTTTCACACCAGCAGTGCAGGAGTACACATGCAGATGTACCGGTAGTTGTGTTTTGTTTTTTTTAAAACAAATATTGCACTTTCGATGTAGTATGTGACACATTCTTAACTGAATCGATGTAATTGTGTTGTAAGAGCCCTCTTCACATTCAACAGTTTGAACGGAGCCGCTCACAGCAGCTGTCTGACGTAAGGAATGGGCTCATCCAGAGACTGTGCCTGCGCTGTGAGCACGTATTATAAATAACGTAATGAAAATAAAAAATAAAACAAAACATGATTTGTCGATGAACCTGGACATAAATTTACACTGACCGGCTCTGCTGTTGTTTGCATTTCCAATATGCTCTTTTTTTGTCATCTGCTGTTATATGTGGATGGGGATATGGAGGAAAAAGAGGAGCAGTCACTAAATGATCACTTCCTGCACGGTTTTTCAGCAGCGAATGGCCTCAACACTGTGACGACGCCAGACAGGTTTAGCTAACATTGCTAACATTTTTTTTAAAGATGTAGACATTTTTATTGTTTGTCTGCAGGTCGATTTATAACACAACATGGACGCAAAAGGTTTTTATTACAGCTCTGACATTTCTGGAAATATGTTTTTATTATGGCCAAAGGGGTCAGAGTTTTGGCATTTGAGTGAGGCGGCCTCCTCTCTATCCACCACTCTCTATAAACACTGTGCCTAATCCATTCTGCACCACTGTGCTGCTCCGCCTGCAGTCTTCATTCGTTGCAGCATGAATAAGGCAAAAGGCACTTTAATGTCCAACGCCCGTTACATCAGCCACATAAAGAGGCAGCAGGCATGGCAGGCTGTATGTGCGTTCTCGGCTCAGGAGATGTATGTTTCATGTAAACTGGGATGGAAGTTCACATGAGATCTCCCTCACCTAGTTTTCAAATCTAACTTTAAGTTTATTCTCACATCACACTCGTAATACCACACTGCATTGTGGGATATCCAAACTAACATCCAGACTGGTGGGAGCTAATATTCTTTGATCATTCATCCAAAGTGTCATGATAATGCTTTCTTTTATGTCATGACTTTATTTTCCCATGTATTTTTTTATTCTTCAAGAAACTATATATATATATGTATTTATTGTAGGGGCTTTTTCGCCTTTAACCTTTATTCCTACAGGGAGCACTGGCACACAGTTTTGAAGAGATAAATAATGTATATAGATAATAAACACAGACAGAAAAGCATCCTGTATGCTGTGAAGCCCACACATTCACACTGTCATGAGTCAGCAGACAAAGGTTTAAAAAGATTAAAAGGGGTTAAGCCATCTAATTTGAAGCTTTTCTGCATGTTATTCCACTGGTGTGAAGTGTAAAATGTTGCTGCTCCACTGTGATAACACAGTGGTTATTAAGATCCGATAGTCAGATAGACTTAATACGACATGCTAGGCAGCCAAGAACCATTATTTTTATCTACCACAAAAGTCACTCGATGACAACTACTACTGTGAACACATGTCAACAAACAGAAAGAAATTTGACAGGACTTAAATACAAATTGTTCTTTTATTCTTGTTGTGTGTGTGTGGTGTTTTTTTTTTTTTTTTTAACTCTCTCTCCTCTTAAGTCTCATTAAACATGATTCTCTGCTTTGTCAGCTATTATTAGCTGGTGCTGGTGGTGCTGGGACTGGTGCATATTTTTACTTTCACTGAACCCAGATCAGTTTCTGTCAAGTGATACTTGTGGTTTTAATTTTGAAGGCGTGACCCCTCGATAAAATCTAGTCTGACACTTTATGTTTGTTCCTGTTTTGATAGTTTGGAACCATTCATTATTGATAATAATACTGATTCATAATACTAATGATTTTTATGCTTCTGCATTAACAACAGAGTGGAAACCGTTTTGTTTTTCAGTTGAACGTCCGTCGGTCTTCTTCAAATTTGGCACAAACATTAACCCAGATTCAGGGATGAACAGATTGGAGTTTGGTCGTTAACAGTTAAACGTCAGAGTGAATTCACACGATTTCAACGTTGTGAGCACAATTTCTCCATAACCTGAGGGGAAATAGTTTTTGATGGCCCAGACTCAATTGCACTGATATGATCATGCACCGTTAATATGAGGAGTTTCATTTGTTAAACATTGAATCGTTCTTCTTTGGCTTATATTTGTTTCTCTCCTTCTTGCTCCATCCTCTTTTTTCCAGTCATCCTGACAGACGAGGAGGTTCAGAGGAAGAAAGAAATGATACTGAAGAGGAAGGAGGAGGAAGCGGCCCGGGAGGCGATGAGGCCACGGCTGAACGATGAGCAGGCACGGATGATTTCCTGCCTGGTGGAAGCTCACCACAAGACCTACGATGCCTCCTATTCTGATTTCTCTCGCTTCAGGGTGGGTTCATTCACTAAGTTTCTTTCCTTCATTGACCAAAACCACAATCACATTATCACTGATGCGGCCGAAATCACTTTGTTCCCCACCATGAAGTTGGGTGAAGCAGATCATGCTGTCATGCAGTAGAGGGTGGGATTCCCTGAAGACCAGCTTTGACGTAATACTATTAACTTATAGTTATACTCATTTTACATTTTCAAGTTCACAGCTTGACAGTATCGAAACTTAATTTGATTTAAAAAGCAAACAACAACCCCCCCAAAAAACGTTGTCATAGGCAATACATGCCGCCTACTCTGTTTCACTACAACACTCCAGACACTTTATGTGTATGTTATGATTTAACAGGAGGTAAGTACACGGGAGCGTTATCTGAGAGAATGAACTCTTCGGTAGAATTTGAGGCAATACAATTGAAGGTTCTAATTTTTAAGGTACTGAGGTACTTGATTTTAATACTAAGTAATATTATAAGTCATAATAATAAACACTAGAGAATTCAAAAGTTTATTTTTCATGCCAATACACTGTTACGTACATTGTTGTGTGGAAAAACACCAGAAAGTGTGAAACAGCATACGGAATTAACTGAAGCTGTCGTAAAAGGCTTTTAGGATACAGGATTTGGTCAAATCCTACTACAAGCTCTTTAAGAGGTTACTTTGAAATTAAGCAAATATTACCTTAATTCACTTGTATGTTTTTTTTTTTGGCAGTGATGGAGTACAAAACTCAAGTAAATGTATTTTTAAGTGTCGCTGTAAATAACTCAAGGAGGGTACATTAACAGATAAAAGAATCTAGAAAGGCCATCACTACTTCATCTCTGAAAGTTTGTTTACACTATAATAATTTACTTGTGAATGATAACTACCCTTCATCTTTTATACAGTGTTAAAACACGACAACGTATGTATTTAGGTTAAAGTCTTCAGTTTTAATGTAACTCTCGAGGACACAGCCACACCTACATTTTGGTCTCTTGGGTCAAAATAAACTCTTTTTTTTTCTTAGGGAACCGCAGATTGTGAATACACATCACATAAACACACAAGCAGCTGGTTTACTGGCTGATGTGGTGACGGCCAATGTCAGCAGGTTATAGAGATGTTGAAGGCGAAGAAGCTAAAATTGAATGCGATGGACTTGACTGTGGTAATTAATAGGTTATTTTTTTCTTGTGTTCAGACAACGAGTAGAGAGTATTATTAAACCTGCTTGACAGTTTCAACTGTGACTCCAGTCTTCCTCAGAAGCGTCATCCGACGTGCTGCTGACGTGTCATTGATCAGCTGGCCGGCTCGGCAGACAGAGAGTCTGCCGAGCCGAGAAAAAAAAAACAAAACCTATTTCAACAAGAAGACAAAATGAACATAATCTGTGGTGATTTATGTTCTCCAGTATTTTTATCAGCTAAGATCACAGGGAACACACATGCACGAGGTAATGGTGACAGTCAGATTTATTATGATCAACATGCGTATGGAACATATTGTGGAGTAAAATGAGTGTACTGGGTATAAAAGTGAAGGCAGTCAAAACCCCTCCTGTGATGTCAAGATGTAGCTGTAAATAACGTCTCTAACCACAGCCATATTTCAGACCGGCGCGTTGACTAACACACACCCGTGTGTGTTTTCAGTTTGCTTGACACCAGTAACACGATTCACCAAAGGCGTTTATCCGACCAACAGTGGTGTCGTATTTTCTTCCCCCGCGCCACCACTCGATACCCTGAGACAACGTTCCTCTCTGTGGACCATAACAAACAACTGGGTCGTCGGAGAAAAATGAGATGGAGGACACAGATTGGATGGAACGAGAAAGTCTCCAAACACTTCTCGCTGTCTGGTTGATTTATTAGCGTCAAGTGTGATCCTGTCGCACGCTGCGCACTAGACAGCCACAACCACACTCCCCTTGGGTAGTAAATACCAGAGTTTTTCAGTCGTGAATGTCGCTTTGAACTGCATGTGAACCCTGCAAGACGTAGTGCCCGCTTAATGCTAAAAATGTACGAGGCAACAGCTTCTGTTCAGAGTAGAAAATACTAAAGTGTGCTTCAAAGATAAAGTGGGAATAGATTCCAGAAGTGCAATGAACTGTGTTTTTGTTTTTTTGAAGGACTCTCCACACTGGTCTTTAAGTAAACATTTATAATAAGCTGACACTGATATGGATCACAGACCATACTCTCCTTACTTACACTTATGTTTGTTTGCATCTTCAGGATCTTCTACTTTCTCTGCTACGTCCACTGTGACTAACCCTAACCTGATAACTGGGGAAACCCTGCTTCTGTGACTTTGCACCTGATTTGTCACCATAGAGAAGCAGGAGGTAGAGCCCAGCAGTGCACTGAGATGTGAATGTGTTACAGTGAGGATTTCAATATTTGTTGTCTCTCTGTGCTTCCACAGCCTCCAGTGCGTGAAGGCCCGGTAACACGCAGCGCCAGCAGAGCCGCCTCCCTTCACTCTCTGTCTGATGCCTCCTCTGACTCATTCAACCACTCTCCTGGTGAGATGCTCCTCCTGCGTTTGATTGCTCTCGTGGTTCAGGGTTAGCGTTTGCAAAGACACAGGCCTGAAGCAATCTATCGAGTTAAAAATACAAGTGAGCGGTAACTCTGTGCCCACGGTCTGCCTCGGCTTCACACTGTGTGTTAGTGTGCCAGAGACGGCCCATTCAGTGTCTGTGTTTCTACCGATTCTTGTTTACTTGAGTAACAAGCAAACGCAGCAGATTTGCTCCTGAATCTTCATCTTAGCCCTTTGTGCATTTATCCATCCATTGTATTGCCCTACTTTGTGTTTATTCCTGCTCTGTATTACTATTAAAGTTGTCAGTATGAGTCAGATATCAAACTCAGAAATTAACATTAGACGACATTAAATATAAATGAAAATGTTCATTTTTAACATAGAATTGCTCTGTGTGTTCAAAATGTAGTAATCACCTCCTTTCTCTCTGCCCATGACCTCTCGTCCTTCCCTCCTCTGCTCATGTCTCCTCGTTCCCCTCCTTAAACAGAGTCCGTGGACACCAAGATGAACTTAAGCAACTTGTTAATGATGTACCAGGACGGTGCCAGCAGTCCAGACTCCAGCGAGGAAGACACCAAGCTGTCCATGCTGCCCCACCTGGCTGACCTGGTCTCCTACAGCATCCAGAAGGTCATCGGTTTTGCCAAGATGATTCCAGGCTTCAGGTACAAAACAAGACACACAACAATTGTAGTCAGAGAAGTTATGTGGTAGACACGGTTCTCATGGGTCCTTAAAAAGACTGAAATTATTATAATCTATTATATTTATTATAAAATAGAGACACTAAGGTGTCATATTTATTATTTAAGCAATTATCTTTATAGGTATTAAATTGTAGATAGGATGTTTAAGTTATGGTTATTTCGGATGGTGGTTTTTTGATGCTGCTGTCAGGTGTTCAGTTCTTTCTAGGCTGGACAGTTTCTACTCGACCTCTATTTTAAACTGGTGTTTACCGGAGAACAAAAACTGAAGTCTGAGTAAAGGAGATTATTTCCACATGGTCAGATTTTTATTTTCATTTCTTAAAGTCTTTAAAAAAGTTTTGCTGCACTCAGTTTAGTGTAGCTCACATTACTGTCTTGGATAGTGTTTTGGGGATTTTTGTGTGTTTTTCCTTGACGAGGAGTCACCACAGGAAGAAGTTCTGAGTCATTGATCAAAGAAAAACACCAAATATTTGCTGTCTCTTATAAGATGTAAGGATTTACTGCTATTTAGATTTAGTTTAAATAGTGTGGTGTGGTCACTTTTCACCCCGGAAAATAGTGACGGAGCAGTTTTCATTATTTTGTGATCTTTTTTTAGACCAAGGGATTAATTAATTCAACAAGAAAATGTTATGCAGATAAATCAATAATCAAATTTAGGCCAGAATTAGCGAATGTTTTTATTAATTGTTGGTTAACCTCAGGGACACAGCACATTTCTGAAGCTGAGTCAGCAGGAACACCTCTGATTGGCTCCAGTCCTCCGGTGTCATCTACCAGCCATCTTGATAATTAAACGACATTACCCCCGCAGCTTCCTGTTTCACTCAGGCCTAGTAATCATTTGTTGAATGGTAAAATTCTGCTGCATCCAACCAGTGGCTTCTCCACACACTGAGGCTAACAGCCTGAATGAGCTCCCCGCCCACACGCAGAGCACAATGATTTGCTGCCCACATGTACGCGTTGTATTATTGGGTGAGATGCTATTATCGCTCCCCAACAAACAAGCTCCTCCAAGAAAACGCTGGAACAAGCTGTAGCTTTTATAAATACATGCTGAGCAGAGAGATACGTTTCTAAATGAATGCACATGCACGCACCATGTAATAAAAGACCAGAAGTGACACATCTGCTGTATGGACATAGATTATGCATACATGAGTGTTTGCAAACAGAAATGGAAACAGTTGATGTGCAGACAGTGCTGCATTTATATGCAGTTTTGCTGCTGCTGCTGACCTCGCTGCAGTGCATCATGGGTATATGGGTGAGCTGGGTGTAGCTGGATTTTTTTTTGTTTACCTTGAAGATGAGACAGATACATAATAACATAGAGCTTTTTGCAGCACGATGAATCGATTACAGGTTTGCACGTTTCTAGCCCGGAGCAGCAGATTAAGTCTGATAGACCTCAGCCCTCATCTTGTCTCTGGGCCTTCATTTTAGACGCACGTGTTCAGCTGAACGCAGGATTTCGTCCCCATGTGCTCTTTGGAGTTCCTTCACATTTTTCACACAGTGGTGTAAATTAACTTTCTATTTCTCGTGGAAACAGATGGCAGGTCATTCTGTCGCATTGGCATTGGTGAACAGGATGACAAAAACCGTATTATTTCATCATCTGAAGGGCAAAAGTTGCACCTGTGGCTTTCAGGGTGTGGGGACACATGTCCTGCAGCACTGTGCAGTAATTATGTGAGGCTTGAGGGAGGGGTCTGCTAATGACAGAGGTCTGTGTGTGCACTGTGGTGCTTGTGTGTGTGCGCTTTTGTAGCCACACATAGCTTAGGGTTGGACACACTGTTGCTACAGTAACTATATAATACATTCAGCATGCCTGCTGTGCTTATTAGCCTCCCTCCCACACACACAGACACACACACACAAGTAGAGGTGGTTAAGTACAACTTTCTGACAGACAAATACCTGATTTCTGTTAAATGGATAATGTAGGATAGAGCATGTGTGTGTGTGTGTGTGTGTGTGTTTCACAGTGGTCATTTGCTGTGGCTGCACACACACCCACATACAGACTTGCTCCATGTGTGCGACAGTTTGGACACATGGAAAATCCAGCTGTTCCTCTGGTTTTTCCTCTGGTCTCTGTCTGCTCCACGTCCGTCTCTATGCAGTCGAGCCCCGCGGCGATAACAACTGTTTATCTTTGTATTTTTCCTGCTGTCTGAATTTATTCTTTAACAAAACAGACATTAGCAGCTTTATGTTCTTAAATTGTCATTGTCACTAAGGGATCCGTTTGTTTTTTTTGCTATTACTCGACAGCTAATGTTAGCTTTAAGAGCTATTCCAGAGTTGTGTTGTTCATAACGCGTCTTTGACCGTGTGTGTTCCAGAGAGCTGACGGCAGAGGACCAGATCGCTCTGTTGAAGTCAAGTGCCATCGAGATCATAATGCTGCGGTCCAACCAGTCGTTCAGCCTGGAGGACATGTCCTGGAGCTGCGGTGGACCCGACTTCAAATACTGCATCAATGACGTTACAAAGGGTTGGTTTCATCTCACACCGTCACAGTCAAGGAATGGGATCAGTGGCTCTGACACACACACACCTGCCCACTCGCCGCATGATGGCTTTGATTATCGATCACACATAGATATGCTCTTCCCTGAGAGTTCAATACACTGCTAAAAAAAACACACACAAAGGATCCAGGTTGCAAAAATAAACATCTTCATCAATTTGATGACACATGCTGTAAAAAAGCACACACACAAATAGACAAACCTGCTGCTAATACAGCCGTTCACCACAACAGAAGTTTATTTTTTGCTTATTTATTAGGATCCCCATTAGCCATGACTTCATTATATGAGCAATGGCTATTCTTCCAGCGCATACAATTACAAATATAGTAAAAAAAACAAACAAATAAAACCACACTACAACTACACTAGTGCTTCCAAGGGACACTGAAAATGTATGAACCTGCGTATGATTTCTTGTTGACTCCTGAAGTTAAAAGCACAGATTAACAAGGACGTTCCCACAGGTTCATCACTTATATTCCAATAGCAAGGGAGTATGAGAGACAGACACAGAGACACAGTTACAGTATAGTACAAAGAGCCACTGGTTGGACTGAAACTCAGCTGTGGTTTCGCCTTCTCCCCACACCTACTACACGGTTGTTTGCAGGTGTTTGTATAATTTCTGCCGAGCATGCGTCAAATCGATTTTGCAGCAGATCGGTGAATTGTGTGGCAGTGCATTGAGCTCTCAGGGCCACTGCAGCGTCATGAAGCACTGCCTTGATGAAATGTGACTGTACACACAACAACAGGCTTACACAGAGAGAAATATGTTCATTGTAGCTGCTGATTACACAGCTGGGATGGTTTTTTTCCCGCACCTTATATGACAGAGCTTTACAAGGATCTTCTGCAAACTGTGTTTCTACGCACACTTGCACATTATTATTAGGTTTTGACTTCAGGTTTGACTTCAGGTATTTTCATGGAAGCAATAAAGCAGCCATAAATACACACTCTGTGCTTATTGGCTTACATATGCAGGACAGGAAGTGATGTCGTCTGTCCACAGTGTATAAACAGAGAGAGAGAGTAGGGATTCTCTAGTGAAGCTCACTGCTGTGTGTTTTCATTCAGACGTCAATAAGAAAGCTCCATATATGTTTCCATACCTTTGTGTAACTGACTCTTTGCGTCAACCTCTGTAGCCGGTCACACTCTGGAGCTGTTGGAGCCGTTGGTGAAGTTCCAGGTTGGTCTGAAGAAACTCAACCTGCACGAAGAGGAACACGTGCTGCTCATGGCCATCTGCCTGCTCTCCCCAGGTACCGCTTGTGTTGTGTGTGTGTGTGTGTGTGTTTGGCTGTCAATGTTGTGGGTGTTTTTCCAGCAATTTTTTAGATAGTTGCCAGATGGACTGTCTACGAACAACACCATTTAATCAAAAGTGTGCTGTTCAGTTTTTTTGAGGTTTTAATGACACTTTGAAAGCCAGAGAATGATCATCACTGAATGAGGCCATCAAGCAGCGAGGCTACTTCAGGATTACGTGACACGGCCTTATTTTTGTCTAAACATTTCTAAGGCTTTTGTAGCCTTCCTCCTCTAGGCTTGAAGAACATAACTCCATTGCTGTCAAAGCAACAAAATCTTTGTACATAAATGAAATGAAGCAGAGTCTCCTTGACCCTTCGATCCACATGATGCAATTTGTGTTGATCAGCAGAGCACAGTTGTATTACAGGCTCTGTCAGTGACAGCAGTGTCTCCACTTAATATACAGCAAAAAGAAAAGCTGAGTCAGTCTCTGAATATGGAATGTTATTACAATCCTACCATCGAATACATTTAAAAAAAAAAATCTTTAGCCAGATCTTAAAGGGATAGCTCAACACTTTGGTAAATTGGCCCATTGCCTTAATCCCTAGAGTTTTAGGAGTAGGTTCGTTACCTTTAATTGTCAGTGCAAGCTATTTTTAGAAAGGCAGAGCAGAGCCACGAGCTGCTCAGAGCTACACTATGGAGGCTAATGGGATTTTTTGGTTTCCCTCATCAAACTCATCAAATGCACAATCCAAAACTCCAACTCCAAAATGCTCTCGTGGACAAGTTGTGACCTGCACATTCACCAAGCTATGAGATAATAACGGAACGTTACGAGACAGAGTTGTTTTCGAGGCAAATGCAGAGACTGCTTGCCGAAAAACTGCCCCTGACGGGAACGTGCATCAGCGGTTTTGCATGAATTTACCTCGAAAACAGTTCCGTCTTGTAATGTTGTGGCATTACCTCATAGCGTGGTGAATGTGCAGGTCACAACTTCCACGTCCACCAGAGCGTTTTGGAGTTGTTGGATTGTGTAATTGATGAGTTTGATGAGGGAAACCAAGAAATCCCGTTAGCCTCCGTAGCAAAACTCTGAGCAGCTCGTGGCTCTGCTCTGCCGTTCTAAAAATAGCTTGCACCGACTATTAAAGGTAATTAACCTACTCCTAAAACAATAGGGATTATGGCAATGGGTGAATTTGCCAAAATGTTGAACTATCCCTTTAAGAAGATGTTTACCAGTGAAGATGTCCACAGACTCATCCTTCTTCCCCCCTCTGCTTGGTTGTCTTGCTCGTCCTTCCCCACCGTCTCTGACGGCAGATCGTCCAGGTGTCCAAGACCACGCCCGCATCGAGCAGCTGCAGGACCATCTGTCAGAGGCGCTGCAGGCGTACATCCGGGTCAACCACCCAGGCGGACGCCTCCTCTACGCCAAGATGATCCAGAAACTGGCCGACCTGCGCAGCCTGAACGAGGAGCACTCCAAGCAGTACCGCTCGCTGTCCTTCCAGCCTGAGCACAGCATGCAGCTCACCCCCCTGGTCCTGGAAGTGTTTGGCAGTGAGGTGTCATAGCAGAGAAGGCAAGCACATAAACATATACACCCTCATCACACACAGGATGATTAACCAACCCTTACCGCCTCCCCCCTCCCCTCAAGAACACCCCGGCCTTGATACATCCCCGGACATGTGGGAGAAAGATTAATATTCAAGTAGGTAGACAGTAACCTTCACCTCCTCCATCATCGGCCCATCCTTCTTCTCTTCCTCCTGACTGTTAGGAGCAAGACTCAGATCAGGGTTCGGGACACCTGAACATGCTGTGGATGTCCGCAGCATTCGGATCGGGTTCACAAACACAGTACCGAAAATTATATTTCATTAGGTCACGTGGATATCTTGACTCACAGACATCTGGAGCAGCTGGACATCCTGATCCTCTCTACAATCCACAAAACTCCAGATTTGCCTTTTTCTCATCACCACCTTCCCCCCCCAGACATCCCTTCTAGATTCCTGCCATTATTTTTATTTCTAACAGTGGAGACAGCTCGATGGATGTGACGTCACATCCGTTTTTACCGTCATCCTCATAACATTGCTTCATGTTCACATCATCGTGACGACGGACAGGAATAGATACACAGATCTACAGTGATTTTCCATGCTGGCACTCGTGAGGTACCGATAAACCGCTTCGCCATGTTACTACACTAGTGTTAGTTAGCTATAAATTTGTTGTTTGTTTGACAGCAAATACATCCAAATATATGAAACATCAACATGGCCAGCCACGGGCAAGCATACAGTAATGTCGTGAAAATTATACTTGGTTCACTGGTTTTAAAAATACTTGGTGGAAGATGGGTGTGCAGCAGGTGTGTTTTCCTGCTAAGCCCCTGTGTATCTGCGTGGGCGAGGTCTCAGATGGTCCGATGAAGTGAAGAAAGGAATTTCAAGTAGGAATGTTTCAGCGTGGGAATGGTGGGAGAGGAAAGGTGAGATCGGGAGGAACGAGCGAAGGAGATTGGGTAGACGGAGGGAGATGCTACGGCTGGAATTCCTTGTTCACAAGACAAAAAAAAGGAATTTCACAAAACAAGAATGTATGTATAATGCTATATAAATATAAATGATACGTATAAGCTGATATATATAAATATATATATAGAAATATTTAAGAGAGCAAACGGTTGCTTCCAAGGAGGCAAACAGTTCTGAGTGTTGTATAATGTAGAGGATTCAAAGGCCCCTCCTCCGTTGAGTGTGTATGTGTAACTTTCAAAAGACAAATGTATACACGCATAGAGAAAGCGCTGAGAAGTGTGCGAGGAGTCCTTCTATTTTTGTGATGTGTGTACAGTATATGAGAATATTGATGGACCACAAGGGGGTGTGTGTACAGGCTCTGACTGAGGGTTTAGTGCAGGGAAGCACTTCACTGTTGGATTTTTGTCGTTATTGGACCTGTGAAGTTTGTAGACTGACATACGCAAACACAACGTCATATTTCGTGGATAGTGACTATCCCAAAAAAAAAAAAGAAGAAAAAAAAATTGTCCGGCTGGTTAGATTGCTGCTAAGACAGTTAGAGCTAGATAGTTGGCTAGAAACCAACTACCGGCTGTTGCCTCAGGGAAAAGTTTGTCTGATGATATTGTGTACTTGGTGTTTACGGTGTGTGTGGCGTAAGCTTACAATCATGAGACGGAGATTGTTTTTGAAGCTCTAGGCATCACTGTGATTTCTAATCATACTAAATAACAGCATAAGTAAGCTAAAAGTGAAACTTTTTAAAAATGGATTACTACAATATTTTCATTCCTAAGCTTCTGTTCCAAAAAAGAAAAGAAAAGAAACAAAAAAAAAAGTCTTTACAAAACAGTTAACATTTCGGATCATTACAGTCAAAGTGGACATACCCATTAAGTGGCAACATTTGAGAACACCGAGACATCTGTGTTGAAAACATTGCTTGATTAATATCAGCCTTAAGTTCAGTTTGTTTTTCTTTCTTCAGGGCAAAGTGAGTATTTTACAAATGGTAGCAATATACAGTAGTTGAAAAATGTATTGCCTGTATAGTGTTTTTTGGAATGAAATCCTTCAGATGCTCTTAACAGCAGGACAGAGTTGTAAAAACATGAGAAAGAAGAACTTTTTTTATATTCAGTATAAAATCAAGCCTCATGCCGTTTTGTCACATTTATATCATTTCAACACCAGCTGCATAAGCGAGGTTTAGGATGTTACTTTTCAACATCACTACATATCATATCACGTTTCTGTTGACACGGTGCATGCTCTCCCCTCACGCAGGCCTGGATCACCCCCTTGTGGACAAACCTTGTAAATACCACTTGCTAAGTCTGTACATAGTTAGAGGTTAATGTAGGCAAAATACTAAGAGAATTCAATTGTTGATGGCAAGATGCTCTGGAAATACAGCACTATATGCAATTAGGAGATGGACTCTTATGTTGTATTTAACTAGAACACACAGAGGTGGCAATCCTGGTCAAAGAGACTGAGTTGTTTCAGAGAGCGCCGATGAAAACTGTTGGGTTCGGGTTTGACCAGTACGGCTTTTTTAGCAAGCTGATATTTGTGACTGGAAGTGCTGGGAGCCAATATTCCTAAATTCAAATTGGACTCAGTTTGTATCAGTGAAACACACAGAGCGGGTTTCACAGAAAATAAATCTGGCCAATAGTCCCCAGTGAAGGGCCAGCATTGGTCCAGCCCTGTTTTGGATGATGAGCTCTTACTGAAATGAACATTATGTGCAATGGTGGGACTCAGAAACCTAATTTGTTGTATAATTTGCAAAGACTTCACCTGACTGAACATTCCCAGCGGTGGTTGTTGTGTTGAGCATTCCAACTGGCTGAGTCTCACGCACCATCTGAACACGCATGCAAACATCATGTGCGAACATCCTTAACTCTCCGCCAGCTTTTCTGAAGGCGCCTGGCAACTCAGTATGTCTCCATAGGAAGTGTCCCCTCTGTCCGTTCCAGGCTTATGGATGTACGTCTTTTCTCTTCTCTCTCTCTCTCTCTCTCTCTCTCTCTCCCTCTCCCTCTCTCTCTCTCAATCTCTCTAAAGTCAATCGATAAGCTTTTGACAATTATATAGTATATCCATAATATTTTCATTTTGGTGAAAAACTTTCCTGTTTTTTCTTTTTTTTTTTTTTCAAGATTGTCAATTGTAATGTGTGTCAGTTTGCTGTCTAGCTAGTGCTTGGCTTGCTGCGCCGGGACGTCATTTTAATGAAGCAGAGATGAGCAAAGTGGACTCCTGGAGCCTTTTCCAATTGCAAATGAACAAGTTCCCCCTTTCCCTGATTCCAACTGAGCGTATATGGAAAAGCCCTCCTTAACTATCGATGTGCCTCCACCTTGTTTGGACAAGGGAGGGACACTGGCACTTGCTCCCGTTCCCTTTTTCCTGATGGAGTAACAAAGACTTGTCATTGCAGCCATGTATCTGTAGCCACACAGTGGAGCTACGTCTTTGTTAAAGGAAAGGCAGTCCCCAGCTCTGTATAACAAAAAAAAAAACCCACATCTACTTTTCCAGAAGCAGGATGTCAAACACATGTCAAGTGTTCATAAACTAACACTGCCTCAACTGACTGACAGGATTTAGCCAGAGGCAAACTGTCGCAGCAACAGCATGGGCGTGCCTCTACATTCGTCACCCAACCATCTAACCGCCTCTTCTTCTGCAATAGCAAATTACAGCAGGATTACTCTTCATAGCTTTAACTCAGCAGCCAATCCGCCTCTGCTTCTCTTTGGATAAACTGTGGCGCACCAAGGGCTGATGGGAGTCTTGAGATAATAGTGAAAACAGGCTGCTGTGTGATTGGACGTGTCATGACATGCGATGATGACGCAGAAAGAGCCGGCTCTTTTTTGACCCGGGAAAAAAAAAAAAGTTTTGTGAATTGGGCGTCCAGACGACTGTGTAGAGTTTGTAGAGTGCAGGAGATAAAAGTATTTTTAAAAACGAGAATCGCCACAGGCAGATGTAGTGACATGACGCTGTACAGGCAGTGTGCAGTGACCGACTGAGATGTCGCCTCCTTAACCCAAAGCGTGACATTACCTTTCTCACTACTCTGTGTCTCGCATCGCAGCTCTTGAAATTTTTAAAGAATAGTTGTTGAATGACATATATAAATATATATATAAAAGTGGACTTTTTACATACAACATCAACACCTACATCATCTGTTTAAAAAAGGAAAAACAGGAGAGGGTGATGGGGAGAGAGTTTCGCTCGGCTGTCAGGGCTCTGAGAGTGAAATTATGTAACTTTGCTGCGCTGCTTACGGACATTTTGCCGGTTCCTCTTAATTTCCAGCACTAATGGTCAAGTTTTGGCGAATGATAAACATGCAACACGGATCTGATTTAGTAATTTTACATTTTCCCAGCAGTTAACACAAGGACCGTACATGTAGCTGATGCTAGAAGCCATTAGCGCTCCAATGGGCCCAAACAAAGCTAAAGCGGCGCTCTCTCCCCCCTCCTCACCCCTCCTCCCGTCAACCCAGGTCAGCAGCTCCACCTCAGTAGCCTTACTTACAGAAACCTCACTCAGCTGGAAAACATCAAACAGATACCTCAATAATTTACAGAATGACTTTTTTACAATAGCTTTTAAGGGAACCAAACATAAACTCATACCACACACACTCAAACAGACACACTACAACTCTTTCCTCAATCTTTGCAGTGTTTTTATGTCAGACATACAGTGAACTAGTTGCCAGTTGTTGTACGAAGAAGATTGTCCAGTAGAATCCTGTTGCCAGTAGACCAGTCAGTATACGAGTGGATCCCAATGTTTCTAAATGTTAACTGTCACTCTCCCTGTTTTTTTGTTTGTTTTTTCTGCTTTACTCACTTGATCCTCATCTCTGCCTCATTTCCATATTTTCTGTCTTTGTTGTCTCTACAAACAGATGACGTGCCGCTAAGCTTTGGCGCTACGTTTAACCAAACATACTACCTCTCCCTTCCGCACATATATATATATTTACATATATATAAATATTTTTTTGTCGCAGCATGATTTTATTATTAAAAAAACATCCATTTTTATTTTAACACTAATTTAGTTTTTTGTGTATATGTACAGTATATTCCTTTTTATCTCTTTTCATATGCTGGATGATTTTTTTTTTTTTTACCTCAAACATCTCAATATAAGCCTACAAATCTTAAAGTCAGTAAATCAGAGGCCTGTGTAGCATTGCGTCACCTCTAGAGTGTATGTGTATAAAAAAAAAAGTGAATGGAAGTAAAGCTATACTCACATAGCAGCTGAAACTCCTTTTCGCTCCCTCTCATGTGACACAAATTTGATCAGATGATTTTGAGTTAATTTTTTACATTTTTCATCTGGACAAAATGAATCTGTGGAAATAAGGACAAAAGCTGATACATAGAAGCCCAAGATACATAACTATCAGTTAAGTGTATCACAGCCACAGTTAAAACTGGAAGAAGTATCTATATCAGAAAAGTGTTAGAAATTACTGAGATTTCAAGACTATAATCTGTATAATCTCACTTTATAATTCTAGTAATGAGATGATGGACTCTCACATTTGTGCAGTGAATGTAAAGTTAGCCCTAGGAGGCAGTTATCTTAGCTCAACTTAAAGAGCAGCTAGTGGAATTTTTTGAATGGATTAAACCTTTGAGGTATTGCTTTTAAAGGTCCCGTATTTTACATTTTACTTTACTCTACTTTAAGTATCGATCCATAAGACAATATATTTGTCGATTTAACCAAAAACCATCCCAGTGTAGTTTAACATCCCTTCTCTCAGGCCTGTCTCTGGAGCTCCAGTTACAACAGATCAGTCAGTCAATCAATCAGAAGAGAAGAGGCTCAGACTGCCTCTTCTGATTGGCTGACTATTTTCTGAATGGTCTGGTAAAAATGCAGCAGGTTTTGGTGACTTATTTGTGACATCACATAGTTCAGGAAGGTGTGATTAAGGCTCAGTGTGTCAGGGTTCAGGCTGTGTGCATTTCTCTGGGGACTGTGGTTTTCACAGTCTTTTCTGTTTTCATGAATTGTTGCTGTGTTGTCACATATGTTTTTAAGTGCAGTGCTGTGGAAAAGAATTTCCCCTCGGGGAACAAGTCAAAACTCAAAACTATTAATATGAAACCTACCATAACTCTGCTTTATAATCACACTACACATGGATATCTATCTTTATCGTATGGGACCTTTAAAAGTAACGAGAAAATACTACAAACAAATTCTATACCAAAGCAGCAAACACTTATAAGAAAAAGATTAAAAGATTGTAAGTGGTCAGACAGGTTACTTCAGAGCATAGAGGAGCATGGAGATAAAAATCTGCTATGTGAATGTATCTTAAAACCTCAGAGGTGATGAGCGGGCGCGAGTCTGCTGTTTGGTGCACACTTCAGAGGCACTAAGAGAAGAAGTGAAACAGGATGCAGGTCAAAGCACCAGCCCTTAAAAAAACACTCTGACGCTACTAAACATATGGGCGATGTTGTCGTAAAACGTCACCTGTGATTCGGGCTGAGGACATGTTTGTCTTGTTTGACTGATGGGACTCGGCAGAGCCGCTGCTTGTTCTCTGGGCTTCTCTGCAGAGCTCAAAGTGCTGTCATGTGACAGACACTCATCATCAGGCTTGTGCGAAGATTAACACAGCCATTCAGAGACGAAAGACGAACGAGGTCTTTGCATTGATTTCACACTGACTCAAACAAAAGGGAGTGGTAGTTTGACTTTGATAACTGCTCTGTCCTAACAACTTCAAGTGTAAACTAGTGCTGTGGCCTGGACGTAACAGCGACACCACCAAATGCAGTGTTGTCCCTCAGTCGGCTTTGCTTCTGTATCGCGGGTTTCCTGTGTATTTCTCTCTGTATGCTTTCCTCAAAGGTCTCATAAGGGTTTGTAACATTGGGATCCCATTTTAGATGTTCTAGATACAAATAGTGCATTTTATTTTTTTATTTTCATTTTTTTCTACTGCTGAGTCTCACACACCTGCTCTTGCCTGACCTCAGCTCTCTCCTTTCTTGTAACCCCCCCCCTCCACACCTCTCTACTCTGGGTCTGAAGCTTAATGTTGATTTGCTGCTCTCACTCAGCTTTCAGACGAGCAGGCCTTCAAAAATATATGCTGTGAATGACACACCAAGCCTTTAGTGATCACTCTTCGTATTATACTGACTAAACGAATCACGTTTTCAACTCACAGCATGTGGAAGTTAAGGCTCTTCTAAGGTTCATTTACTACCATCAACCGCTGCTGATAGAAAGCTTTGGACAGACATGGAAATTCACAGGTTGAGTTTAATCAAATTTTTAAAAAAAATATTTGATATTAAATGATACAGTTTTATTGTATTAAATCAGATTCATGGCCTTTTGGGAAAAGGATGAATTAATAAAGAGCCCGTATGGGGAAAAACAGGTAATGTGAAATGGATTCAAATATTTTTTCTTGATGAAATGAAATAAATTAGATCATGAAAAATGAAATGAAATTCAGCGGACTAAATTGAGCTTATCTCAGTTGACGTGCGGCTCCCAATGAGCCGCTGAACCTGAGGAGAGCAGGTACATAGAAAGTCAGCTTTTCTACTGTGGTGACAGTCGGACACTCGTCCTTCAACTGTCGCTCTGATTGCGTTTCTCTGCTACCTCTTTGAATATGCGCTTGCTCATACACACATGCACTTACAACAGCTGCACTCACAGACCAACATAAACTCATATTGACTGACTGAAGAAGACAAGACACTGAACACAGCACCCACACCTACACACACAGATAGACATAAACATACACACAACGCACCCCGGTGTGCACTTCTTTCTCCCTCACCAGCAGTTTTTGCCAATGATGCACTTGTGTTTTGTCTCTAAATGCTCTGCAAAATGTGTGATGTCGATAAAAAGATTTGTTGTCATCATCTGTTTTTTTGTTTTGTTTTTTAAACTGGACCTGGAGTAGCCAGGTGGTTAGAAATAAATCAAACATTAATTCATTCAGTACATACAGAAAGTGTCATGTCTTAAAAAAAGAAGTAGATAGTAAACATAAATGCACATATTGCTCAGCTCAGTTTAACCTTGGTGTGCCTAGAACCCACAGCCTTATTTTGGGACAATATCAGGGGTTTTAAACCAGAGTACAGGACGATCTGTCTTTGTATTACTGATGTTAAGACAGTTTCATTGACTTTTAGTAGTTGTTTTTTTTTCCTCTTCTTAAATCCACACATTTGTTAGTTTCTTCAATCGTCGTATCAGTTTTGAGTCAACAGTAGTTTGCTTGTGGGAGGTACGTGTGACTGGGACGTGCTGTGTCAGAGCTTGTCTGCTGGCTCATTCTTTACTTTAATTTACTCGCCTTTCACGGGTTCGTCGGTGACGGTTGGTTCCTGTGAAGCCGACCTGCTTTCTCAAAGTTAATTAGCAAAATCGGCCTCTAATAAAACTTGTAGATTTTATTCAATTCGACTGTAATTTTCCACAAATTTCCAGCAGATTGTGACCTCCCATAGCACACCCTGCTCTCATCATTAGAGAACACACGCAAAAACAAAGCTTAAAATTATAGTTGATCTCATTAGAGTCCCAAGATAAGAACCTTTTACCCTCACACATGCACACCACATTGCAGTAAAACTCACCAGACCTCAGTGCTTCTAGCGGAAACTCGTCTTTTCAACATAAACAGTTGCCATGGCATCGCTGTTGATGGCACCATCAGCAGCCCTATATGAGAATAAATAGTGTTATACATATAGTACCTTAACCAATGTCTCTCTTCGTGGTTAAAAATCACCGCCTGTTTTTTGTGTTGCTCTTTTCTTTTTCTTTTCTTGTTTTGCTCTTCTTCTCTTTGAAGTTGATCCATTGTACTTTGATTACATGCATTGTATGTAGTAAAATACTGATAATGTTTTGGGGAAATCACAAATAAAACAGCTGTACATAATGATGCAAAACACCTGTGGCGTCCCATTTTCTTTATTCTGTCTTGATGTTTGTTGTGATTCAGTGAAGGAGACATGAGGATCAGAGAGGGAAGAGGTCAAAGGTCAGTTCACTCAAATTCTGAAAATCCTGGATTTGAGGTTTTAGGTCAGTTAACACTGACATTCTATTATCAGTAGCAGCTTATAAAATGTGTGTAGAGCATGGCGTGCCTTTTCTACCGTCATGTTACATTATTAAGAAAAGTACAATGAAGAAGGAACAGGTTTGTGTCTCTACTACAGATTTGTCTCCACATGTTGTCTAATAAACATTATTATAATCTCCAGCATTTAGAAAGAATAACCCATGGTTTGTTCATTTAGACAAACTAAGATGTTTTTCTTAGGAAAAACGCAGGTTCTGGCTCAAATATTTAAACGTAATTTTATATGCTTTATTTGTTCACACATAATCTCATTGTATCCAGAAGTTCAAATGAAGAAAAATGTATGGAGAAAAGGACACACAATTGCATAATGTCTCATTTAAGAGATATATTCCCACACTCCTCAGTGTCAGATTTTCCTTTTGTTTGTTTATAAATTTATTCTACTATTCTCACAACTATGAGCACATGCAGGACATATCTGCGGCCAGTGGAGGGCGCTAAGACCTTGTTCATGTGGCCAAGACCAGCTGATAAGACTTTTAAAGTCTCTCTCCTGCCAAATGTTTTCTCTATCTCATGGGCTACTTTGATTTCATGAAGTTTACACCCATGAGGCTTTAGACTTTAGATCAGTCGTCTACTATGCAGAAAGAAATGAAACGTAAGATGTTTGATCCCAGATAACCAGAGACTGTGGATTAATAGTGCAGCTCTGTGATTTATATCAGACACTGTAGGTGTATATGGCAGTGATTCATTTCCAAACCTGTGGGTTGGGCCCACCCACGGGTCCCAAGAGAGGTGACAAAGGGGGTTGAAGAAACATGAAGTGTTTCTACACAATGCAATCATTCTTTATCTACAAATGTAATTATAATGTATTGGACATCTTTTCTCAAGTTAGATTTGTGTGTGTGTGTGTGTGTGTGTGTGTGTGTGTAAAGAATCCAGATGCCTCTGTCATGCCTCTAAAAGTACTGACAACACTGACATTTAAAAAAAAAAATGAGTGTGAAAAATGTCTCCTACAAGTTGAACTTGTCTAACTCAGTCATTATTAGGCACTGACAGATTTCATGATGCAGCATCACTGGTGGTTTGGTCAAGGTTACTTTTAGTTTTAAACATTTTTCGGCTCAACATTTTTTAAATGTTTGTGTAGGAGCAAGAGATGCTTTTAAGGTTACTGACTGCCCCGCAATTATGAATTTGACATCTCAGGAACTGAAGCAACTTCAGATGTTCACTCTGAAGTATAAAAAGACATCAGTTATGATGTAATACTCAAATGTGTATGTGATGATTCCGAAACCGTCAATAAACTATGTTGCACTAATATGTACAACTACCTCACACTCAAGGCTGGAATCACCAGAGGCCCCACGGTATTGCAATGATATATTGTGCAATGTTGCATTTCATTACCTTTTTGCAACTGTAACTCATGTCCTGAAACCTTTTTCCAACATCTGTTTTATCTAGTAAGATAAAGTTGTTGGTCTATTCTTTTTTTTTTTTTTTTTTTTACATTTTTGTCAAGCAGACAGACCACCACAGTCAGAAAAAGTACTTTAGTATTCTAGTGCTAAGAACTTAATTTCGTATGTGCAGTTGGTAGCCTACAATAGAAAGATTGATTCTAATATAAAATCACCTGAACTATCCATTTAAGTGTTGCACAACACATTTCTAATCTTTTTCAACTTCAAGTGCCGTCCACTGCACAGACCACTGTTGTCAGACCTTTAAGACACAGCCACCATTCCACTGCAGGCATGAAAGGCAAGAAGACATGATATACGGTTTTATGGGGTTTAAATTTCAGACGTCTGAAAGTGTAATAATAATCTTAGTTGTCTCTCTGATATCTGACACTTAACTAATTTGCTATGTTATGATAAAAACCCCACCCGCCTGGGCCTCCAAGCAGGATGAAACAAACGCCAGCAATGTTGTTTGCAAACCCCTGCATGACCCAGGTCTGGGAAGCGGGAGGATGACAGAGTGCCTGGGCCTGTCTGTGATGGGAGTCATCCAAACATCATTAGGACAATCTCCTCCATGTGACCAGGCAGGAGGTGCCTCGTATGCAGATCTGTGCGTTCTCTCAGAGAGAGACAGACAGCCAGTGAGAGAGAGAGGAGATCATTGATTGGTTTTAAAAGCCGATATTTGTGTGATTTAAATTAGAGCAATCACATGACCCATATGAGCTTAGTGAGCATTTTCCTTTGTTAATGCTATCTCCTCATGGTCTGATGACTGTATTCTCAGGCTGGAAATAAACTGCAGCCATCAACACTTCCACTATATTGTGCTCATTGCGGTTTTCATAATAACTGTTTCTCCCATATTAAATTCTCCTCAGACCCGTCGACCAGATGCTAATGGCACACGCCGCTGTGTGTTGATTGACTATTACATCAATGGCTTTCACAGCTCATAGAAAGAGAGTTACAGTCATGGATGAGACACAGAGCCGAGGTGTCTGAAGTGTCTCTACAGTCACATTCCTGCATAATTACAGATGCAGCCATGTTGGGAAATGGCTGACACACACATAGACATGCAGAGGCGTGAACATACACACACATAGCCTACTGTATGCTCCAACCAAAGTGTTATAAACCCCCCTGACATTAGTCACATCCAGCTCATGCCAACATACGATCGTTACTGAGTACTGTATGTTGTAACGCTGGATTGACGCAAGCCTCTTACAAAGAAACCTCAATGAAACACTAAAATTCCTCCAGAAATAAAATTGTAATCTTTATTTTTCTTCGTCAACATATCCCACAAACACGCCTAAAAGTTCGACCAGTTTAGTCTCACACCTTCCAAATGAAGCTGTAATGAGGTCAGTTAACTAAATAAATGGGCTATAATGAGCTTTTTGTGTCTGATTGTGTTGACAGTAGAGATGCGCGGATAGGCAATTATTTCATCCGCAACCGCATCACATAAGTCGTCATCCACCCGCGATCCACCCGAATCAAAGTTTTTTCAAAACCACACCCGCCCGCCATCCGCCCGCTGTTATAGGCCAATATCTATCAATAATGGAATTGTTTCAATCTGTCATTAGCGCGCGCTTTTTTCTCTCCACCAATAACGGGAAAAACATGCGGGGATCCCAAAAGCTGAAAATCTACTGACGTCCGCGGTCGATATAAAGTCCATACGTTTCATTCATCCATGTTTTGACAGACAACACAAACAGCCAGTGATAATGAGTTGCGCCGCACCGACAGTCATGTGGCTCAGCACCAGGTGATGCACACAGCACAACAACACACAGCGTGGCAAAGGCTGCTGCAGCTGTGCACATCAAAGGGACACCGCTGAAAATAAAGTGAATAGGCTGCACGTAGTTTTGAAATTGTTTTTGCACATGTTTTCATCCATAAAATGACCAAAAATGAACACTATAAGCGGATTTCCTCACAAAATGCATAAGGTGTTGCCATCTCTCATGCACAGACCCTAGTGGGCAATTAACTGCAGTGTCTGATGAAAATGTGACTGTTTCAAATAGTGCTGCTCATTTTTCGTATGTGGGTAACAATATTTAACTATGTAGGCTATATATCTTTCCTAATTGGTTGAGAATCTAATTAAAATATATTTTTCGTCATGTTTGTTTATGTCTGATTGCATCTCTAGTTGACAGAATGACCAGGAAAACACATTTTATGAAAAATGGAAAAAGTCAGGAGTTTGCACCTAAATATTAGCCAACTTGATCGCTGAGAACTTCTTCATATTTGATTAAAGGTGTACAGAAAAGAACATTGAATTTGAGCCCACTCTGGGTCATAAAATTAGTGTGACTCATCTATCAGAAGATGTAGGCCAAACTTTGTACAAAATTCTATTTTTGAGTAAATCCGGAATGAAAGTGTGGTATTTTTTTTTTTTTTTCGCATAATGCAGGTGCACAAATTCAGCCTGTACACGAATCCGTCATTCAAACGTCCGAGACATGCACACGCGCACGCGCGCACACACACGGAGCTCGGGCTCGCCTCAAACTTTGAATATCCCGCCCGCTCGATAACGACCAATCAAATCCGTTTGCCGTACTCGGCTAAACTCGCAGCTCGTGACAACTCGGCGCGACAAACGGGACAAACGGCCATTTCTGTACACCTTTAAAAAATAAAAATAAAACCACTCTTGTCCAAATTCTTTCTGTAGGGTGGCTTGGACATAACCCCACCCACCCACTTTGCTGTTGTGCTGTTGATGGAGAGGTGAGTGACATTGTGCTTTTAAGTTAGTAGGCTAATATCTGTGTTTTAGCGCTGCTGAACTGAGATTAATTTGTTATCTTAAACTTAAGTGTTAAAAATTACACCGTTTACAACATTGTTATTTCTTTTTTATTCCGCCACCAAACGCAGGAGCTAGTGAGGAGGACACCCTATGGAGGACACACATCGAGGCTAGCTACGTAGCATGCTAACTTAAGTAGAAGAAAAGACCAGAGCGAAGACGAGTTTTCCACCTCTGGACGCAGCTGTTGGTGAGTAGGCTACAGCAACGAAGTTTGATGCTGAACTTGCAACATTTATCCTAACCTGGACTCATAGAGCCAGTACGTGCTTACCAGCAAACATTATGTAGGCCTAGAAAAAAGTAAAATGTTCAAGTATAAAGCATGATTTGCTACAACCACATTAGCTGTTCCAATATCACTCAAACATTAGCCTAGTGCTTTTGTCCTATTGTCATTAGGCCTAGTGGTTTACATTTTCAGTCGTACCTCTTGTTACTTCCACATTCTGTTTAAGATGATTTGTTCACCCTCATTTTAATCTATAAATTATATTTTTTGTTTATTTTTAGTGTTTTTGTGCCTTTTGGTCTGTTTCTTTGCACTTGAATTTTGTGCCCTATTTTATAGGCCTAAGGTCAACATTAATGGTTGTGTCAGGGACCTTTGGATATATCTTTTGCTCCGTCACATATGAGACTTACAGTAACTGGGTGTATACCTACAGTATGGTGTATACCAGGTTACAATAAAAGACAACACTAAACTACAAAGAAAATTATTATAAAATTGTAATAATTTGATAATCAATCTTTTAATAAATCAGTTGAAATGAAATTGTAAATATTAAAACATTTACAACAAGAAACGCCCAAATATTTGAAGTGCCATGTTCCACTAAAAACAACCAGCTGGTAGTCTATGAACTCCAATATTTCTTTTTCTATTTTACGGTAAGAAACATGTGTAAAGACAGTATCTGTTCTCTCCACAAAGAGGAGTCACCCTCACTATTTCTTACTTGTCTCATTTTCACATCAGCATCTCAGTGCTGTGAAGAGATGCTTTCCCATTGAGGGTGGGTGGGGTGGGTGGTATTTCAGGGGATAAGACTCTCATCTCTCCGGCCAAGCATCCGACACCCACAGCTGTTGCTGCAGACAAATGGAGGAGGAGTTGAGTCTTCAATATAACATTTATATTTATGTCTTCTGTTTCCCACAGTTAATCAGGTACATGCTTAAAGTAACCTGCCATCTTTAGATGAGTTATGTCTTACTTTTGCTGCACTGCCTCTAATAGTCTAGATTCAGGAGGGGAGCAGGAGATAAAGGAGAACACCCATTGCGATACTGGGGTTACTGTATGCAGATAATGTAGCCTAATGTTTGTTCAGACAGAGAGTGAACTTAAAGCAGATATCAGCGGCACGGCCGTTTCGGCGAATGCTGCATTCAAGGCAGGCTTTTGAAACCGTAAGTTACAGCTTCAAGTCACAACTACGACTTTGTAACGTTCCAGGTAACTCGTAGCTCGTGTTTTTACCGACCTGTTGCCTGTGAAAGTTCACCATAACGGCCACTCGTAACTTCCGACCCGTGAACTCATACCAGATCGAACTGGTATGACTTCACAGGAAGGAAAGTACGAGTTTCCTTGAACGCACCATGAGTTAGCAGCCCCCGCCCTCGTCAGGCATCTATTGGTCCTCGCGCTCTGTCACCACATTCACGCGCACCCCTTGGCTGCACACACAGCCCTTCATGCCGTTCTCTCTCCTCATTGGATAACACTTGTATCCCACAAGGAAAATTTTCTCCTCGGGTTGCAGCAGAGCAGAGTGATGGAGAGACTCGTGTTACGGCTGAAACACTCCATGTAAGTGATTGCTGACGGAAAATAGGACTATTAGGGACAAACAAAAACAAAACAAACATTAATGTTTAACAAAAACATTCCACTGATATCTGCTTTAACAATAAGCATTTACATTTAAAAACTAATTTCCACCAAACCAGAGCAATCAACCGCTCTGCTCCAGACCTGCTCCTAACCCGAGTTTTGCAACATTCACCAATACTTTAGAAACTTTTGTCCACTTAAACTCAGTACAAATTATGAAGCCAGTCACTCTGTTTTTTTCAAAAACTGTAAAACTTATTAAAACTATCTCCTCCCTAGCCCAGAAATCTAGACGCACCCTAGCGGCAGCAAATATATTTGCTCCGTAGGTGGGTGTAGAAATGAGACATATACCCCTTTCCATAAACCCGTTTAAACCCGCTAACAATCGGCTTTTGGTGGCAGTGGGAAAGGCGCACTGAGCCGCGTCGACGCGGGTCAAACGACTCGGCAAGCGACCCGGGTTAAAATCGCCTCGGCTCGGCTCGGCTTGCAGTGGGAAAGCCAGACCCGGGTCAACCCGCTAATTTACGTGACGACGTTGAGTGTTACGTGACGCCACGTCATCGCGCCGGTCTCGTCTCATAGCACGTATTGGGATTAAAAGATCAGACAACACTGACCGAAAACAATTGAAACAAAAGAAAAGAAACTACAGTGTGTTTAACTGACAACCGTCATGGTTGTCCTTGTCCAGGTGCTCTGTAGGCCGGCCAGACGTCTCGTCTGCCTCGGCCGACAGACCTCCGCTGCGGGCGGCTGTGGCATGAGCCTAGGGCATGACAGTGCTTCTCGCACCGCGGATGAGAGCGGGGCAACAACATGGTTGTTTGTCCGATCCCCCCGCAGGGGGTCAGACTCGTCTTATTTTGGTCAATGGGAAAGGGGCCAAATGCCGATTGTTAGCGGGTCGACCCGCGTTTAAAAAACCCGCGTCGACCCGCTAATTTCAGTGGGAAAACGGCTATAGGAACTTTTTTGAGTCTCGAACACCGTTTGTGTTCACCAATCACAGCGCTCTATCTGTTTAGAAAGTCGTTGGGCTGGCTTAACGCAATGATGGCATACATTTTAATTGGCTTGTCAGGCTAACGTTGTCCTGCTCTTTAATCTGATTAGTCGCAGCGCTACCCTATTGCGTACAGAGGCAGTTTGAAAGACAGCCTTCATCCCGCCCCCTGGATTGAGCCGAGGTCTACTGGTCGTTGCCAGACTACACATTTTAATGATATAGTCTGGCTTGTCAGGCTATCTCCTCCCACAATTTTTGCTCAATTGACACTAAACTTGCTACAGAGCATCTTCAGACTGTACTACACAAATGATCCACACAGGTTTTTGAGTTATCAGAAATTGAGCCTATGGTGCATGAAAATGTTTGGCTGCAAATTCTTGCTAAAGACATTTTCAGTGTTCATTTAAAAAAGACAACATTTTGTAGTTATGGTAGATGATGTTTGGAAAATAATAGAATATTATCTCAAAAACTGATTTTTTTTTTTTTTTACAGCATTCTGAATTTCGCTCTCATGCAAACAATTGAAGTCAATGCAAAAATGGCATTTTTAAACATCGGTTTTTCACTTATGGAACCAACAAATCATTGTTTAAAACAAATTACCAACATCTCCATGATGTCTTGATGCAATTTGTGTATTTTCGGATTTATGTCTTAATAACTGAACAGCTGCTGTCTTGCACACAGGTGACTGCCTGGCTTAGTCAGTTTGTGAAGCTATGTGCCATTTCGACTGGCCAATTAGCTCAGTGAGATAGACGATTGGTGTGAAGATCGTGAGTTCAAGTTAGCTTTAGAAACATACAACAGACATTTCTAAGGCCTCTACAATGTGCAAAATCTCACAAAACTTTGCACACATATTTATACTGATGATCTGTTTTTCTGACATCACTGCTGGCATGTGGGCTTAGTAGTGCCCCCTAATAGTTTTGGGGCATTTTTAAGGCTTCTGGGATCCATGAAAACTTACCAAACTTGCCCCATGCATCAGAAAATAACTTGACAGGATTACTTGAGCACTGAACTGCGGGTGAAGCTTAATCAGTGAGGATGCACTGCCTGCAGCTTTAATGCAGGGACAGTTACTGCACTTACATCTCATCATATACTGTGGTTACATGAACACAGGGTCTTTCTATTCATGTGACATGTACAGGAGTTTCTCCAGTTCTGAACTCAGTGTAAATGACTCTGAATAGAAGCTACAGCTGAAGGTGACGAATATTAAAGTGAAAGCTGCAGAGTGGACGGCAGGTTTTATGTTGACCTTGCTGACGTTTATTTTTTTTTCTCTGTAACTCAGAGGGAAATAAATCATTGTACTGTAACAGGAGTGGAGAAAGGGAACAAGATGGAGGAAGAGGGAGGGGAAGGAAGCATCACAGAGGATGATGGAGGGATAAAGAAGAGGGGGATCATAGAGGAAAAAAGAGCGAGGGACTGAGGAAAAGGAGGGATGTGTTGGGTGAAAACAAGAGGGTGGGGGTGCATAAAACAAGGAGGATCATGGGGTTACAGAGAGAGAGAGAGAGAGGTTGCGGTAACACTGCTGACGCACATGTGAAACATGGAGGGGAGGGAGGGATGGAAAGGAATCTCTGGCAGGGATCAACAAACCTCGAGACGAGGTCAGAAAGCCACTGGCGACATGACGAACACACACACGCACTCGTGCACACACACACACACGGGGTAGAGTTCGGGTAGTAATAATAGTAATAATAGTAGTTTAATAGGTGATAATCATCGATGAGGTATGATCGCAAATACCACAGGGAAGGAGGAAAGAGGGTGGTGGACTCACAACCTCTCGCTCTCTCTTATATACACACACACACACCTTTCTTCTTTGAAGAGATTATTTAATTTAATTTATTTATATTTGGTCAACGCTCTCCTGTCCGTTACTTTCCTAAATGTGTGTGACTGTGTGTGACTGTGTGTATGTGTTTATGCATTCTGACATTTGCCAGTGTGTTGAACGGTTTATGTTTTGGCTCTTTTTGTCGCTGTGTTTGACAGTTTTGCTGAGCGTTTCTATTGTGCAGCTTTCTACTCCTAATAAATCACACACGCACACAACAGTTGTATGTATGTGTGTGCCTCCCTGTGGCTGTGATGCTACAAGTGCTTTTTATTTTTGCATAGGTATGTGAGTAGATGCATGTGTGTGCGTTTGCATGTGTGTTCGCGTGCGAGCGGGACGCACACGGTCTCGCTGGTATGTATACAGGGTACGTATGTGTGTGTGTGGTTGCATGCTTATGTGAACATGTGTGTTCTGGCCAGTGGGAGCGTGGGAATGTGGTGAAGGATTTCTGTGGTATTTTTAATGTTTGTTATTAAATATTACCGCGAGGGACCACGACCAAGCCCCAGACACTCCTCCTCTGCCTTTCCCCGTCCTTCTCTCTCTCTCTCTCTCCTTAAATAACAATGAAACCAAAAAGGCTCACCAGTTGGTTTAAATAAATCTGACACTTAAGGAACAGGCCAAACAAACTAAGTCAGAACCAGAGCATGGCAGGGGTAAGAAGTTAAAATAACCAGGGTAACACAAGACGGCGAGCAGACTGACAGCAGCAGCAGCAGCAGGTGGAGACATCAGTGTGGGAGTGATGGACAACAGGTCAGCTCACTCACAAGACAGACAGTGACGTAGATGTGTTGATTTTTAGACTGATAAGAGAGTTAGAAGGTATAGGAGTGAACAGGAAGTGAACTTGGGTCACCAGGTCACCTGGAACCCGTCTCCATATGAACAAAGGTGAAAATAAGACGTTTAATGAGTATTTTACCAAATATTTTAATCATACACTGAAAATTAAGATGGGCATGATGTCATCCTCGGGTTTTGAAGCCCAGTGTGATGAAGAGTGCTTTGTCATGGTCTTTTTAAATGAGGCACCATGCACATTTAAAGGGATAGTTCAACATTATTGCAAATTTGCCCATTGCCATTGTGACCGATGTTATTTGGTTCGGACCACGACCTCCTGCACCGGAGGCGACGATGCTAACCACCTCGCCAAGAGGTCAACAACTGCTTCGTGAATTCGTTAGCACATCTTTAATGGGTGAGTGAGTTTACTTCCAGTACCGCTACCGCCACAACCCATCATTTCACCTTACTGGTCCCTCGTGACTATGGCACACCCGTGGACCTCCGTTACACCATAATCCCTATAGCAGTAGGTTAATTACCTTTAATTATCGATGCATGTTGTTTTGAGATGCACAGGGCAGAGACGTGAGCTGTTCAGCGAACACAATGGAGGTTAATGGTATTAGGTCCCCTGTCCCTCAAAACTCATCAAATACACAATCCAACAACTCCAAAATGCTCTCGTGGACAGGTTGTGCCCTGCAAATTCACCACACTATGAATAATAATGTATAATTATGTAACATTACAACACATCAATCAAATACAGAAAATATTTGAGCTTTTGAAATCACTTTTGAATGTGCAGATCAAAACGTGTCCACAAGAGCGTTTTGGAGTTGTTGGATTGCGTATTTGATGAGTTTTGAGGGATCTCAAAACAACATGCACCGACAGTTAAAAGTAATGAACTGACCCCTACGACTATAGAGATTTAGGTGAATTTGCCAAAATGTTGAACTATCCCTTTAACTATTCAAATATAAATCCACTTCAATAATTGCAGGCACTTTATTGGATTTGCGAAATACATTACATATTTGCACATTTGTACAGATTATTTACCCTATTTATTTAATATTTTCTCCATATTTGTTGTCCTTTTAAAGGAGCCATTTTAACATTGTGGGTGTTGCTGGTCTGATCCTAGGATGTTTGTTGTTGTTGTACTGCTGGTTGGAGGTAGTTGATTGAAACATCCTCATCTGTGACACACTTCAATGCTGGCTGTTCATCCTTTCTTTGCTTTATTATCCAGCCGCATGTTGGTCATCATTACACTAAGTGGGATGCGCAGCTCTCTGTCTGAGTCCGTCCCCTCACTCCAGGCTAATTGAGAAAAGGTAACGAGGTGGACTTTGTCAGTTTATGTCATGCATGCACTCAGTCATGTTTAAATCAAAGCAGCCTTGGCTGAAACAATTAATAAGAGAATTGAAGTTCACTTTTGTGCAGTTGTCACGGAGAAGGAAACTATCAGTTGGCTAAAATACATTTTTATTCCTCCTATGAAGTTGGACAGTTTCCAAACTGAGCGACCCTCTCGTACGACACGTGGAAGTGTCTTCTGAAATAGGGCCCCTAAGGGACATTTATTGTTCCCAGAGATGGTGAATAAATATGCAGGTAGCCTCTGTGACTCACCGACAGGTTTCTAAAGAGCAGTTTTGAAGCTTTGAGTGGACTGCTCTGCTGTGTTCACTGTAACTCCGCTGCTAATTCCCAGCTAATTAAAAAATTTGCAAAGGGGGGCCTGGAGCCCACATGACCACACCCTCAATGATGCTGATCTTTAAGTTTCAATAGAATTTAAACTAGTGAGTTCTACAAAAGTACATTTCCACATGGTGATCATTGTTATGGTCATTTGCAGAAGTGCAGTTTTGGCTCCTCTGTGTTGGTGTAATTCTCCAGCCAACCTCAGCTGCCCCCCCCCAGTGTATTGATGTTCACTACGCAATGTGTGCTAACTATTTACTGAAACATGACGTTATGTGAGACTAACATGACACGTTTCATTAGTCGGTTATTTTCCCCTGAATTTGATCTCATGGTGAGTTAGTCGCATTAATCACAGTGGGAGTTTGTGAGTGGTGATTCGCAGATGGTGTGATGATAATGATGATGATGATGATGATGATGATGATGGGGATGGTGCCATAAAAGGAGGAAAACAGAGGGAAGATTACAGCTCTACACAGTGTTCAGCAGATCTTCCCTCTACATTGTTCATCCCTCTATCTGATACAAAACCAACCAGGTTGTGAAATTACACTGAGTCACTTCATCTTCTTCTTCTTCTCTTGTCCTATCCCAACTCAGATGACCATCATCATGTCAAATGCCCGGACATGATGATTATTCTCTTTCTTCAGAAAGATTATCAGCTGTAACAACAGAAGTTTTCATCATCACTGGCTTATTTATGATTTCAAAGCTGTAGAGGTAAACATCAGTGTGTAAAGCATGGATCTGTTTCCACATTATTTTTTGTTCTGCTGCTTCAGTTCTTTTTAACTGACTGTAGTTTGAGTCGTCTGGCATTGAGCTCCATTACGCCGTGTTGTCAGGGAAGAGAAGTTCAAGTTTTGGGTGGAGCTGACAGATGGAGGGATTCATACCATACAGTAAACTTTTTTTCTTACTTACCAAACGCAGACCTCATTATTCCTCTTTTTCCTCAGTGGAGCTCTTCCACCCTTGAACTCTCACACCAGAAATCTTCGGTTTGAATCACAAATACCAACAAGCTCGACTTCTCTATTGTCTTAACTGGATGGTATTTGTGTCCTTGTAGTAAAGCATGTGGTTTCTTTTCTGCCAAGGCTGATATACAGCGGTGCAGAGGTCATATAAACAGGAATTCAGAAATACACTGCTGCAGGGCCTATTTTTAGTTTCATATGAGGACTGACATTTTTTTTCCTGTTTTCCAGAAACAGATCATTTTAAAAACATCAGGTAACTGTTCCTATCTTTATAGATCCAATAGATTATCTTTATTCATACGTCAGCATATATTTTTTAAACTTCAACAAGATAGACACATTTAAAGTGTGATTCGTGTTTGGGATGATGACTTATTTCATGATATGTGGCATTATTATATTTCAGTCCTGTCTTGTACTTTTCCAGCGTTTTTGCTCTGTTTCTAACTTTTGACAGGAGTCCTCATGTTCCCCCATCAGCCCCTGTTTTCCTTTTTATGTCACCCAACTCCATCTGTTCCCAACTTTCTCCATTCGTCTGTTTGTTCCCCTCATTTCCGACTCGCTGCTTCTCGACTATCTTTCTTCTTCTTCCTCTTCTTTTTTTTGTAGGAAGTATGTGAGAGCGCAATCACGGAGACTCCAAGCTTTTCCGCACAAGCAGCCAAATTTATCCTTGTGGTTTTCCACATGTTTATTTTGGGTTTTCTTGAGGGACGACATATCTGCGGGAAAACCAAACGGCCCAAAGCGGGTGCTTTTCCTCTGGGGATCATCTCAGCTCAGGGTAAAAATAGGAAAGTCTTTTTTGGGAAATGGAATTAAGGATTGGTGAGCGACTCCCGAGGGTCCCTCTCTCTCTCTCTCAAAGCTGGAGCAGGACGGGGGAGATCATCACTCATTCCTTCCTTTGTTTGTTTGTTTTGTTTTGTTTTTTTGTCTTTTCTTGTCTAGTCTTCTCTTTCCTATCCGCCGAGCATATGAAAACAACAGTTTGTGTCGTGTTTTAGAAACAATAGAAAAGCACCACAACATTGGTTCGCCATTTTTAATGTCACTGTAATTTCCCAGAACAATTAGCACCAAAACATCCCATAATTACTCTACACAGAATTAGTTTAACAGAATAAACAAATCTCCTCCTCCTCCACTTATCTCCTCTCTCTGTATGTAAATCTGCTTTGAAAAGATTATTCATCTCTGTCATCTCTCTCTAAAAACTCGTCCTCTCTTACCCTCCTGTTTTTTTCACCAGTTGAACTCGATGGCTGTCATTGTAGGATGTGTGTGTGGGTTGGGAGGAATTCTGGGATAGGAAAAAAAACTCCTCCGCTCTGACTTCTTGGTTTGACCTGTGTTTAACATGCTGTCTGCTTTGGTAATCTACTACTACTACTGCTGCTGCTGCCTCTGCAGACATGGAAAGTGTTGATGTGCAGGGTGGGCGACCTGCTCACGTTGCATCAGGGGAGTAGGCTGGGCGAGGAAAATTGTTTTGTTCACCTGGATTTTACTGCGGCTGACCTGCAGAGGCCTTTCTGATATCAGGCCAGCGAGGCCTTCATCCAGCGACTGTCTGTGATATGATGGAGGTCCCTCCCTGCTCGACCTCTGACCTTTTATAATTTATTCTTCATTCAAAGGCAGTGGAGTAAGTTTTTCAACCAGTGAAAGACTATCGTAGCCGGCTTTGCCATGAAGCTGTCAACAACACACCAAAGAAACGTTTTATTGCTCTGAATTTCAGTGGAGAGTTGAAGGTCAAAGTCGTAGCTAAACACAGAATATCTGTAGTTTATCAACATGAAAATTGACAAAGTACTGTACATCGACATCTCCTGGAGTCTCCTACTCCCTCTACACTTCCTTTACTTCACCTTTTACTCACCACTTTACCTTATTGTTATTCAGTAAAGAGAAACAAGCACAGCTCCACAGTATGTCACAGTATACTTTGACTGCAGAGAGAGGGGCTCATACAGGAAGCACATGACTGTCTGACACGGTTATTGTTAAAAAACATTTCAAAAACACAGAAACATCTCACCAGCTCTCGTCTCTGCACACTGCAACACAAACACGCTCCGTAACCTGCAATCTTTTGTTTATGACAATTAAGACACAAATATACACGTTGTAACATCGTGTATGTTATGCTCCATGTAGCCTTTTGATTTTTCGCTGGCTTCATTGTAAACAAATGCACATGGCCAGGCAGAGGGTTAGCAAAACAGAGGAATATCGACCAGACTTGTGCAGTTCCCCTTTAAGTGACTGCAGACATTTATTTTGTTTGTTGTGGATTTAATCACTGGGACTTATTTTGGAGAGGAGATATTTCAGATCCCTTGTCAAACTTGTTGAACAATTGACTGAGCTAACCTTAACTGGGAGCAGCTGATGGCAGTAGTGGTGGCAACAACAACTATCATGATCCCATGCAGCTTTGTGGCACCACCAGACACAGTCTTCTGTTGTTGTTTTGAGTGAGAGAGCCCAGAAAGCAGTAAATTACACACTGGTTATTTAAGATGAGTCAAACAGTTAGTCCAATCCCTCCCTCTTTACCTTGTAGTTGGGCACATATGGTACAGATACTGTATGTGTATATACTTATAGAATATATATAAATAAATAAATATATATATAAAGAATATATAGATTTGTTATGAGCGCCAAATGCTTGTTTGATTTAAACTCTAATGTAAAAGTTGCCTTGTTGAAATAGTTTCTAAAAAGGGTAGGCATAATAAGCCTAGGCTTCAGCCTACACCTTTTCGATTAGCACCCCTCATCACATGTACAGTAAGCACTTGTGTACATTTGTAAATTTTACCTGTGTAAAATGCTGATCGAATAAACTGAACTGAACTGAACTGAACATCAGTCAGTATTGTTGAGAGTAAATAGATGAATCATGTGTTAGTGTGAAGGTGAAACAGCTACATTCAGTTACAGTAATATTTATCACAGCCAGTCAAAGCATCAGTAATCAATAAAGTGATGGATGTATTATTAGAAGTTTTGTGTCAATGGTGCATACACTGATCAGCAATAGCATGACAAATGGTCTGGTTTTACTGGTGTTTGATTGGTTAACCAGGGAGCTGATGAGTGGATGGGCTACAGGTGAGCATGCAGTTAACCAGGTGGCAGGTGGTTGAGGTTACTTCATGGCAAGAGGAACTGGCTGGATGTGAAACGACAGGACATAGAGGAAATGAGAACAGGGCAGGATGAAAATGAATGAGAATCAAAAGCAAAAGAATGAATGTGATCATTTCCCGTCTCGTTCTGTCTCATCCTGAACTTTCTGCTCATAAAGGCGTGGGTGGATCATATGAAGAACTGTCAACAGGAATTTAGCTGGAAACCCAATGGGGATGTCTGTGGTTGGCAGCTCTTGTTCTGATGGTATCAGCAGATATTAGTGTGGAGCAGATATGTGGTGAACCGAGGCAGACGTGGGATGTACTGTATTCAGAGCTCACAGAGCTTTAAATGCACTAACGTCAGGAACACAACATTATTTTCAAAGGTGTGATATGGTCAGGGCTCTTTGCTACTTTTACTCTAATGAGCTGACTATAAGCAGCTTCATGTCCACGTCAGCACTGACCACAGCTTTCATCACTCAGCTGGTCATTTGGGTGGGGCCGGGTCTCGGCCGAGTGCTGACACTGTGACTAATAAGAAACATGTGCACACATACAGACATAAACACATTTATACTGCACAAGAACAAGAAACAGTTGAGAGGAGGCTGCACAGAGTGTGCAGGAGAAATTCACGTTCAGAACATGGATTGAATTGTGTTTTGATATACAGCGTGATTGTGTGAAGGCTGTGGCGAGGAGTGGAACCAGAAACAAGCAGGACATAGAATCAAAGCAGAGTCAGCAGAGCATAGTGAAGTCTTGAGGTTCTGTTCATGGAGCTTGTTTATATGGTCAGAGCTTTATAAAGCCCCTGTAAAAAAAACACTTGGCTGTTAATTTAAAGTTCCCAAATAGTATAAAGGTCAGATTTCCATTTATTCTTTGATTACAAAGCAGGTCTACGTTCTCTATTGTTACTGTAAAAGTGTCAAAGCCTCCGTCCACAGAGAAATGCACACAACCTGTGAGCCTTAAAACCAGTCGCCTTGACTTCAGTAACTTTGTGATGTCACAACAAAGTAGGAAATGCACAGATGAGATGCTTACTCAGAGACTACTTTTTTCTGATTGGCTGACACAGACCTGTTGCTACTAAAACTCCAGAGAGAAGCCCAAGAGAAGAGATGTAAAAGTAGACTCAGATGTTTTTTGTTCCTAAAACCACAGATATATTTTGTTATGGATCAACAAGTCATTAAAGCGCAGGAAGTGTAAAAGATCTGACCTTTTAAAGCACAACTGTCATTAATGACATCTGACTAAAAACAACCCAGGCAGTGAAAAAACAACAACACAGGGCACACAGTAACACAGGAAGTCACAGTTTAGAGCCAGCAAAGGGTCCACCATCTAACCCCCGCTGTTACAACCACATCTTCTTTTGTAAACATGAAACAAAAGTTTCCATTAATGAGCTCCAGAGCTGATAGTCGTTATATTGTTTTCCCGTCTTCATATTAAGCAAAACTGACTGAACCACCCTGTCATTGTGAATTGTCTCATCTGACTCACCCCTAAATGTCAAATTATTCCACTAATGCAGAAGTTAAAACTTCTTAATTAAAACTAACAACTAACTAACTTTAATATGTCACAACTCCTAAGAAGTGGAAGACCACTTAGTAGTTATTACTTTGTTTTTTTTGCTGAAATATATGAGAAAAGAAAGTAAATGCCAACATGAAAACAATATGGAAACAAAACCAGTTTCAGAGTCCAAGTCCAGTTGCAAAGGAGACAAACAGAGTGACTGATGCTGTAATTTCCTAAGCAAGTCAGTCCAGGTGAACGAGTCTCCTTGCTGGAGTAAGCTTCTTTTTGTCACAGAAAAACCTTTGTCATATAACACTTAAGTGCAGGTATGTATAATAAAAATGACTTATTTAGCTAAATTCAGATCCTGGTGCAGACAAATGTCTTACATGCTTCTACACCTAATGGCCCTCATTTATCAAACTTGTGTAGGATCTTGTGTAGATCCTGGTGTAAAAACCAACATATGCCAGGTGTCACGTGTGATTTATGAAAGTTGTATAATGTCACCCATTTCGGTGTTAAACTGGCGTGTCATTGATAAATCAAACGGCACGCCCCGATAATTCCCGCTACAGTATAAGGCCTCATCCTGCCCCCTATATGACATCAAGACATGGAAGATGGCCAAGACTTCACTGACATTACAAACTTGAACAGGGAGAGGGTGGCACCACGAATTACATAGCTACATTAATACTGTAGAGAGATAGTTTTCGACGAATGAATGACGATATCGATGAATGCTGATGGAGGGCTGTGAAACACTGGCTCTATCCTGGATCTCTGAAGGATCCCGGTGGCCAAAAACTCTGCTGTGGAGAACACCTACACTGGCACAGGTATCGCACCGGACCGGCTCGTCTCCCTGCTCAATCGGAGCTCAGCAACCAATCATCACTCTCAGTCGATCTATTAATAATTATCTGACAGCCTCTGTAATGCATGTAATATGCTGCTTCAAACACCTGGTCAGACCTGGCATGAGATTTTTATGCATGCAGCATGCTACAGTAAGTACACTCACGTTTGGATTGATAATGGTGATCCTTGTGTCAGGTTTGGTGTACACCCATTTTTTTTTGTCTACGGACGTTTGATAAATGAGGGCCATTGAGATATGGAGAGTAAAAAACCCTGTCATTCAGAAAAATACTGCTGATGTCAATGTGCTTCTGCTTTTGTCTCCATTGTGACTTTGCTCCGTCAAGAGCAAACTTCACAGTCTTTAGAAATAGAGTCAGATGACCTCTCTCATTTTATTTACACACTAGAAACCCAGTTGTCCAATCAGTGCATTATTTGTTTAGCTGTTTTTATCATCTGTAGCTGACTCTAGCCGTGCATTCCTGGAGTTCCTTTTCTATAGGTCAGGACAAGGTCTCTGGCCTCTGACCTGGTCAGAAGATTAATGTGTTTTTAAAAGTGCCCAATCACTTCAGAGTGTTTTGGTCTGAACTGCTGCAGGACAGAATAAAGGGTTTTAATTTTTGAGGATGTATATTTTACCAATTACGGTTCGAGATGGGAAACTCTGTGGGTCACAGAGTTATGCCCTTTAACACAGACGCTGTGTATTGATCTAACTGCACTGTATCCATCATTTCAGAGGTGACGACACGGCCTGAGGAAAATATATGATTTTTGGCTCCGCTTGACCGGAACAGTCTCAGATCCCACAGTGAGTCCTGGTCTGGAGGACTGGAGCTCTGAGCGTGTGCAGCGCAGAGTGAGCGTCCCCCATCAAAGAGGAAATGACTTCACGAGACTCAGAGGCCTCTGCAGCGCCTGGGGGAGGGCTGGTATGTATACACTCACACACACACACACACACAGACTCACACACCTGCAAACCCATGCAAGCATGCACAAATGTGCAAAGCAGGCTGCCACACACAAATGCACAAAGACACACGTAAATACACACACACACACACACACACACTGCAGGAGCACACATATTGGTCCTTTAAACACACAACACACACTGTGGCCCGTCACCTCCCAGGTTGGGTGCTGAGTGTGTTATTTATTTTAGCCGGCCTGTGTGAGAGTTAAAAATGGAATGTTTCAGCTACATAAAACACTTCCTGTTTTGACGACTGCCTCTCTGAGCCGTTCCCTCAGCTAAATAGTCCCCGAGCACCACGTAATGACGCTCTGTCACACAAGAAAAATGTGTTTGTTTGTGTCAAAGTGAACTGTGTACATTCGCTCATACTGTAGTTATCCTTATGTATCCTTTGTGTGTGTTGCATGGCTGCTTATGTGTCCACATGTGTGTAACCACAACAACCGGATGAAAACTCTGGATGAGAGCACTTTAATGGTCCCGGACCCTCGTTTCCATGACATTTACATTCAGCAGATGCTTTAAATAACACCAGAACTCTTTCCAGCGTCTTTTTAGTATGTTACTGTACATTTCCTCAAATCACAGCTCAGGCCCTGTACTCTGGCTACAGGTCAGACTCCTGCTGGGCCCTCGAGTCGGCCTCTCTCAAAGTGATCACACAGAGTTGTGCTGCTGCAGATGTATCCGCTCCTAAAATAACCTGGGGTGACCGACTGACTGACCTTAATGAGCTGTGCCACTCTGGTGTGTTTGTGTGTCTCTTATATGAGGAGCTTCCAACTGATGTTTTCATTTGTCTTATATTGCACTGAAGTGAAACTCTTTGAACTCTGCGTAGCCTGTGGAAATTTGACTTAAAGGGATAGTTCAACATATTTGCCCATTAGGTTTGTTACCTTTAATTGTCGGTGCAAGCTATTTCTAGAACAGCAGAGCAGAGCCGTGAGCTGCTCAGAGCTACTGTACTACGGAGGCTCATGGGATTTCTTGGTTTCCCTCATCAAACTCATCAAATACACAATCCAACAGCTCAAGCGTTTTGGAGTTGACGGGAACACGCATCAGCGGCTTTGCATGAATTTACCATTTTACCAAAATATTTAATTATCCCTTTAAACTGCAGCCATTGTTGAATTGACAATAAAAGAGTTTAGATTACTGATGAAACCATGGATCTATTATACATCCATGGACGAAATCAGCTTAGCTGGTTAGCCAGTGAGTGCAGTTGTGTAAAAGATGGGATAGCTAACAGGGTGTTATTCTCCACGTGCAGGCAGCTCTTGGTGAGTAAAGGATACTACAGTAATTAACAGCTGCTAATGCTAACATTAGCTACGTAGCAATAGCAAAACTTAGTGATGGCTCCTTTTTTTTGCACCAAGAAAATAACAATCGAAGGAAAACAGTTGGCAGTTTTTGCTTTTGTACTGAAAAAACACAATTCCTCTCAGTCAGATTTATTAATGCAAATTTTCTTTGTATGAGATGTGTAATCAGGCCATTATCTCCATAGCGCTCATTAAAAACAGATAATCATCTACTGGCAGAAGTCCCAGGTCCAGATGTTTAATCGTGTGTGTGTGTTTTTTTTTAGGTGCTTTCACTGCTCTGCTGACAAACCAAAGAAAACACAAACCGCTGCAGAGAGACGTGAGCCGCTGCAGACAAGAGCTGATTACATCTCTACACCGTGATGCTGTCGACTCCGGGCTGAGTGAAATTACAGGTGTTTCCAACAACTAAGTGTATGATCACACACACATGCACACACAACCACACACCTCCCACCCACTACCTCTCAACCACTAGCCCACCCCCTGACACAAGCCAACATATAGCAACTTGCTGTGTGGGTTTTGTGGAGTGCGTGTGCATGCGGCACATTATCTGCATGTGTGAATCTGCACACACATACACACAACATGCAATAAAACGCGCTAAAACGAGCAGACATGCTAATTTGTTCTCTTTCCATCCCTTGACGCATTTGTCTTTCCTCACCCACAACTCCCTTTTTTTTGTCTTTTCTCTCACACATAAATACACACACACCCACATTGCTTTACAACATTTTCACTCCCCGGCGTCTACACACCCGCCCACGCACACAAACACACATACACTCCCTCCTCCCTTTCCCTCCCTTGTCTCTAATCCCTGCAGCTGTTGCTCAAACTCAGGCTGCTGCCTCCTCCAGACAAAACCTCATCTATGTGTTTCGGTGTGCATGCGTGTGTGTGTATGTGTGTTTGCCATAGGAAAAGCTAGATTCTGAATGAAGGAGGGAGGACAGAAGGAGCGAGTTTGAGATGTGAATGAGAGGATGGGAAGATGAAGAGGTGGACGAAAAAATTCCCCTCCAGTTTCCCCCTTGAGAGAGCCCCCGTCTTCCCTTTCTCCCAGGCCCATTGTGTTCCCTCTTCACCTCCTTCCTCCCTCCATCCATCTCCACATCCTCAGGGTTCTGTGTTCGGATATCACAAATCTATCAGCCACATCTGGCTCCATCATGAATGTCAAGTGGAGCGTTGGCAGCCTGCAAATAACAGCTAAATATATAACAGGGACATTATATCTCTGAAGAGACGGCTGTGGTTTTGGACAGAGTCTCTTTTCAGTCGTGTTGTAAGTTAACACGCTGATAAACTAGATGCTTCCAAAATTAATGTCACAAGATTTTTTTTTCTCCATTTGTTTTTTGGATCTGAAACAGGAAATGAAAGATACCATATTTATCCAGTTCTAGCCAAGTTGTAGTTGTAGAAACAGTCTGTTCAGCCAGTGGATGGGTTGTCCTCTGTAAATGAGCAATCAGTTGATTTGACATACACTACTTACTTACTGTAATTTAAGTAATGCAATAATAATCAGTTAAAACAGCTGTTTAACCCTCTTGTTAAGACTTTTTATCCTTTTATACCTTGGTGATTTCCTAATTAAGTTGTTAAAGTTTCACCAAGTACTGCACAGACTCAGCAGCAGAAATTGCAAACGTTTGGTATGATTGTTCTAGAGGTGATTTTTTAGAAGCTTTTGTCTTTGTCTGATAATGAGTTATTCTTTGGAGTGGTATTTTTCATAACTCTCATTGCAAATAATGAGAATAACTCTCTTTTATACTTATATGAAACCATAATTTAACACTTAACATGTGACTGGTTGCATTTTTCAGTTTTCTGTCACCACGATACACATCTGGATCAGACACTGTGATTGGCTGTGACAGCATCCACTGGAGCCAGTGACAATTGTGAATTTAGGATGTGACTCCAGACATCACTCATAAAGAATGTGAAAAGGAAAAGATGGATAAACTCACAGGGATGAGACATGAGTTTAGCACTGGGCAGATAGGAGCTGGCTAGAAAACACAGATTTTATGGTTTAAGGAGAAGAAACAGTGCATTTCTAGCTGATATGGTCATGGAGAAATGATGCTCTCTAGACAAAGTGAAAGTCAGAAGTGGAAATCTGCCAACATTGAGACAGAGACATCGGAATAAATGATGCTTGAAGCATCAAGTGTGTCAGATGTGGCATAACAAGCAGGGAGGCGGGTCTCACAAAAGGATGCTTTTGTTTACAGAGTTTGACCCTAAAGGCCATGATCTGACAGGTAGAAATCATTGCACAAAGTCACCCACACACACATACACAAAAAGCAGCCCTATCATTCATTTAAGGGAGTCCACTGGTGCTGATGCTGTTGGATTTTCTGATATAGGCGAGTCTAAAAAAAAAACCCAGAATATCAACTTACAATGCTGGAATGTAATGTGGCGTCACCCTACAGGCTGCTACGGTGTCCTATCAAATCGGGGCAATCTTGCATTCCTGTTGGATGACTTTGTAACATTACATGAATTTCTGCTGTTTCACAACAAAAGATAAAATAACCGGTGTCTTAACAGAGCTGGAAACTCCTTCCTAATAGTATAAACTGTTGTGCAGTGTTTGGAGTCTCCGAATGCATCATTGGCTTGACTGATGCAGCCCAGTAAGTGTGGGTGCTTCATAGACTCTGATTCACTTTGTGGAAAATAACCAGTTCACAAGGTTTCCAAAAAAAAAAAAAAAAAAATCCCTGCGCTCTTTTAACCTGCAGAGTTTCCCACAACTTTTTCTTTGACCTGAGATGCGCTGTGATTGCTTCGTCTGTTAGTGGCCACTTGGTTTACATACAGATCCCATGTGATAGGCTACATTCATGGAGGATATTGATTAACTGAGTCAAGTAATAATGCAAGTGCCTGTGATAAATATAGATAGAGACCAATTATACTTGCTGTTAATGGATTTTAAAAGTCCAGATATGTCAGCCTTTGCTGTGTCGATTGTGACCATTCATTTACAATCAGTCTCTTAAAAGAGGTCAGGAGTCTCAGGACTAATTAGGGGAAGTTCCCCTTTAGTACATGCTCGCAAGCCACTGACCTCACAAAGTACAAATCCTTACTTAAGCGTTGGAGAGTGTTGCAAGCTCTAAAATTCCACGTCAACAAATTCTGGGTGATTCAGGTCTCTGGACTTTATCTCCCCTGTGTTTTAAATTTTACTTATCTCAGAGCATGTCCGGTAAAAATGATTTTTTTAAAAACATTCTTGCTCTTAAAAACTTAAAAATGTCTGCCAGGCTCAGAGTGTCATTTTAAAGGACTAGCCTATATAGAACTTGTTACATGCAACGACAGACATGCAGGCTGGCTGGTTGACACTTTGCCTTATAAATACATGTGGTTGTTAAGCTGTTAAAGGCCATAAATTAGCGGTATCATGGTGTTATTTATAAAACTGTGCTTTGAAAGGAGCTTCCTATTTGTTATACAGAGTGAAGAAGTTTATAAGACCTTCAGCTCTTCTTTATGCTCTTTTCTTAACTGAATTGTGAGAGTAGCCTAATAGATATTTTTAAAATGTTCATTTAGTAGTTCATAATTTCTGATGCTGCTTTATGCCTGTTATAAACCGTGTTACTTTGTCGGACAGAATGAGCTGTCTCCATGACGCTTGTATACACCACTGGCAGCGTCGTGTACACACCGGTGTTTAGATGAAGCCGAAGTTTATTTACATTCAGACTGGGCCATGACAACAAGCTGTTAAACACACTGAAATATGGCTGCTCGCGCCTGGCCGTGCTGTGCTGATGCTGCGCTGATGCTGCACGGTGTCAGGGTCCGAGTCCGACTCATATCTGCATCTGATTGGTCACCGGATCACGACACTTAGTTACACAACGGTTACACAACAGAGATGCTGCCTCGGTGTAAGACACGTCTGAATCTAGATCCGTAAAAAGAAACTGCCCCTTCTGCGTGATGTCATCAGGAAGTATGCAGGGACACGCCTCATTAGAAGTGCATGAAGGGGAGTGTATGGTTGCCACAGCAGCAGCACCCATGGGCGATTGGGACACATCCTCTGCTGCATAACTCACACTGTCAGTCAAACATTTACCATCAGGTCTCGATGATCTCACGTGTGCTATAGGCTCAGCGGTCCAGTGTGCGTCTGTTTCTGTGTGTGTGACTGTCTCTGTGTGTGCCTAATGTGGTTCACTAGCAGCGAAGAAAAAGACGTGACCCGTGTTGGAAGTCTGGTGCCTGAGAGGCCAGAACCACACCACTTAACCTCCGCATTATACACACACACTCCACACATCCACTTACTGTGAAATCCCCCAACATATGGATGCTATAAATCCAAAACCACCTATAAATTCTTGCTCAACACATCTCAGATTTTTAGCAGAATTGTTCTGACTCCTTTGGGTTTGACGCATTTTCTTTGCAGAAGAAGTTAAAACCATAATTCTTTCCAAAAGGACAGCTGGCACGTTAAATCGAGCATGATATTGACGGGCCGTGCACTCTGACACCGGGCGGTCCCGGCAGCTCTGTTACACTTTTTGATAAGAAGTGAGAAGCGTGTGCGTCTTGAGTTCCTGCGTGAGCACTTTGTTAAAGAAGCAGAATAAACTCTCTTTTATGAATGATTATGTTCCTGACGATGCATTTCATTCAATACCAGTGTTGAAGTTAATGAACTGTGCAGACTTTTTTCCAAATGCTTTGCAGGACTGCATTAAAAATATTAGTACAGTGCAAATAAACTGATGAAAAAAAAAAAAGCTTAGAAATTCAAAACAATTCACCAAGCCAACGTTTTTCAGGCAGGACTCCAGTTTTTCAAAAAACATTTTAAGGCCCCGCTTCCTAAATTATGCGGTCTTTCAGCAACTGCTAATAAAACAAGATGACAAAACAGTGTGTGTTGCTGCGCGTTGGGTAGGAGGTGAGTGAGTGAGTGCTGGGAAGTCGGGGAGTATTGCATGTCATCTAACACTAACATTCTTTAAGTAGGTCAAGTAGAGAAGTGATTCCCAGCCTTTTCCATAAACCTACTGATGTAATGCTGACCTACAAACAACAGCAGCTGCTGGGATCAGGGGTCTGGACCCCATCTTATCCCCTCCTTCCTACTCCTGCTCCTCCTCCTCTTTGTCCTCCTTTCCTTTCCTTTACTTCCCTTTGCTTTCCTTTCCTTTCCTTCCCTTTGCTTTCCTTCCCTTTTGAAACCTAACTTTACCCACATGATGACACCTTTATCCTAACCCTAACATAATAGTATTAGATAACCTATCTTTGGACCACAATGTTTACACCTGGGTTTTTCAGCTTGTGTGGGAAGTCCCCATCCTTTTAATTAACAGCTGAGTCACAGGTGTTCAAGGTAACAGACTATACTGTAGCAGGTAGATAGCATATCTGCAGCATTAACAGGCTGATTTGTCCACTTGTGGACAGTAGAACAAGGTGAATGCATTATATCTGCTTTTTTCAGCTGGATGAATGTAAATATACAGCCACCTTTTAACTCTGCATTGGTCTCAACCAACGTCTCAGGGGAACACTGTTCAAAATGCATCATATTGTTCACCAGCTCCATGCAAACTTTGCCTGTTTTTTGGTGCTGGGAAGGAAAACCAACAATAATTTAAAAGAATAGTTCACCTCAGAATGATATTTCACTCATTATCTACTCACCCTCATGTCGACTAAGGGCTGGGAGAAGTTTCAGAGTTATCCATGGCTTCTCTGAGTTACAGGGGGTCTCAGCGTAGCAGTGCATGTCCATGTGACGGTTGCAAATGGACAAAAACACGGACAAAAACACACCTGGGGTGAACTATTCCTTTAACATCAGAGCTGAGGAAGAAACAGAAAAAAACTCTGAAAACAAAGACTTGCCCAGAGCAATGATGTGTCGCACCAGGTCATCAAAGGTGGTATTTTTGATTCAAGTTCAAGTTCACTTTTATTTATATAGCACAATTAAAAAGACCTGTAACAGTCATCCAAACTGCTTCACAGAGACAAAAACAAAAAGAACGCATGTACAAGAAACAAGAAAACATGCATATCATCACACATACTCACACAAATGATGCGAAGATAGTTCAAGCAGACGACTCAGGCCTGATCAGCTGATCAGTCACTTGCTCTCCTCGCCCAGATAGGGCAGGTTATTTCAGCTAGCTCGTCCCTGGCTATGCTTCTGCTGCTACTCCGCTGAATATGAATATGAGTCAGAGCCTGACGCCAAACCTGCTGCAGCCATGCTCAAGAATAGGCTATCCCTGCTGTGCTTCAGCTTGACATGCTTATGCTCAATAAATGATTTCTTCTCATTCCAGAGTTGTCTGATTGAAATGCATGTAGCATGTGCACATACAAATATGCACATACACAGCTACAGTAGTCATAAACAACAGTGCAAGATTATGTTTAAAGTTGCACATGACAAAACAAAAAAAAGCAAAGCAACATTAGTGTTCATTTGGAATCGTCGTTTCTGGCTTTTCAAGGGATGTCTGAGAATATTTACTCTTCCATTTAAGCTGTCTTGAGAGCTATGTTTGTAGATCAGATAATATAAACAGTGAGAGAAAAGAGGCTGAAATGCTTTGGACAGCTGAAGTTAGCTACAGAGCCTGATAATGCAACAGGTCAACACAATGCAAAAGCCACAACATGAATGTAAATTATGATAACAATAAATTTCCAATAACGGCAAATGAAAAAAAAAAAAGCATACATTTGAAAATAAACACGTTTAAAAACATTGCCTCTTTAATTAGTCAGTTATCTCACAACAGTGACTTACTTGTCAAACTGCCTCAGAAACTTCCCCAAGTCTCCTGGTAGCTGAGTGGTTGGGATGCATGTCTGGACAGTGAGTCTCTGCTTCATCTCCCATGACTGTTGCTTCTTGCTGTATGTCATCCCTCCTCTCTCTGCCCTGCATTTTCCATCCATCCACGCTGTCCTTTCACAATAATACCCCCCACCCCAAAAACCTCAAGTAAAGGGACATTTGGGCATTAACTCCTTGGCTCAGTAGAAATGGATATTAACATGATTCTACAGTAAATGATTGATATAGGCACTATGTAGGGAAAAGGAGTGTTGTCTCCCTTCAGAGCACTGGAAATGCTTACGCAATTAACTTACACAACTGGAATCCAAACTATAGACATTCGAAGTCTGCACAGTGTGATCTGATGAACACACAACCATAGTCGTGTGGTTACTCATCGTTATGAGTTACACATTTACCGTCAGATACATTTGATCTACAGTATATTGCTCCATGTAGCTTTCATTTCGCCTCTCAGGCAGTGAGCCTACATACTGTGTTCATCACCCAACAAGTTGAGTGGTTTGTTTGTTTTTCTGAGACAAAAAAATGTGAAACTTGACAAAAATTTGTACTTGAGGCTTCACATGCTTTCATTTAACAAAATTAGAAATTTCTGTCAAAATTAGACCCTGACCTCGGATGACTTTGTCGGCTTGTCCTAGTTTTGCCAAATTAGATTTTGCTTTTTTTTTCCCCTCAGAAAATGATTGAACACATCAACATGTGTAAACCCTCAGCAGCAGCTCATCATGAATGAGCGACTGAATGGGCCTTTTCATGAACATCTCTACCTGCTGCTGAGTGCGAACGTTCATATCTGATACTGTATGATTAGATTTTCTGAACGCCCATTGTTCTCCTGTTTACTGAACAACAGCTCATCTGTGACTCTGAGGAGGCGAGGTGGAGGGGGGGGTTAATCTAAAGGGTTTACGTCTACTGTATAAAGGCCATTACAGTGTGAGGGGGAATTCTGTGAGTGACAAGCCCGTCCATTGTATGTGAATTGTTCTGTGTCGGTCTTGTGTTTCTTCTCCTGACAGCAGGACTGATTAGTGAGGCTTAGCAGACAAGGCTGGTAACCAAAACAGAGGAGGGGAGGTGGAAACACACAACAAAGTGCACTCACTCGCGAATCATTGTGTACGAGAATCACACCCACATCTGGAGACATCTTGGCGTATATGAGTGTGTGTGTTTGTGTGTGTGTGTGTGTGTGTGTGTGTGTGTGTGTGTGTGTGTGTGTGTGTGTGTGTGAGAGACTGCGAGTGTGAACAGTAGTTTAGTCAGAGAGGATGACAGAAAAGGTATGTGACGGTTAGTATGTGTGTATGTGTGGTTAGGACAAAGATTTAGGTGTCCGCGTTTTGTTGAGGTTGCACAGAAGTCAAAGGGGTTGTGGGTTTAACTCCGAGTAGAGACATTGCTAAAGGTAGATGAGGGCGTAGAGGAACTGTGTGTATGTGTGTGTGTTTTGTAGATATTTAGCTACCCACCCCTCCAGAGGGACCTCGCCCTTGTATTCAGTCATTTTAATGACAAACACATTCTCTGCTTTTTAACACACACACACACGCACAGACACACAACACAAACATGCACATGCACACACACATACTCCATATGTTGCACATGCATCTGACAGTGATGCACAGCATTGTTTTATTTGGCCGAAATGAGACTCAGATGTGTTGAACGGGGCTGATAAACAACCTGCAGCGAGCCAGCCGCTTCATCAGGCTGCATTACACCAAATCAGTGGAAAAGCCTGCAGATCTGACCCCTCGCTTTAAACTGAAACAACAATTTTTATGAAAAGATTTCATCCCCTGGGTCCAAATGAGAATTTATTGTCTTTCGTAGGACCCAGGATTACATGCTGTGAGCTCGTGTTCTTAAGGCTCCTGCCAGAACCAGGCCTGCAACCTATTTAGGGTCTCTATCCCTGGTTTAAGAAACCTGGTAGGGGAACACAAGAGGCCAAAGGGCATTTGGATCTTCCCTGACAAACTGACTCCCATCATATAAAACTGATGCAGTTCTGCATTCTGCATCTCCACCCTGGTTTTTAGTGAGTTTGACTCATCGCACATCATTTTCTTCAAGGGCTGTAAAACAAACCCGCAGAGAGACCTCCAAACCTCCCAAACGAGCATCATCCTCAATTAGTGTTTGGTCCTTTTACAACTGGACTGTAAAGCTGTAAATTAACAGTGTTGATGTACATAAAAAAAATAAAAAAAAACTCATGTAACTCCTCCTTAAGTTCCATACAAGAGGCGTCACAGCAGAGCTTGTGGTGAACAAAACATGCACTGTTCAAAAAAAAGATAGTGCAAGAAATATTTATAGACTTAAAGGGATAGTTCAACATTTTGGCATGAGATTGATGAGGGAAACCAAGAAATTCCATGAGCCTCCGTAGCGTAACTCTGAGCAGCTCGCGGCTCTGCTCCGCAGTTCTAAATATAGCTTGCACCGACAATTAAAGGTAAGAAACCTATACTGCTTTGACTATAGGGATTATGGCAATGGGCCAATTTGCTAAAATGTTGAACTTTCCCTTTAAATGAGCTATTTTTATGTTTTGCTATTGGTATACCCAGCGATAGCATTAACAGCTGTTTACTTGCCACTCTTTGCCCTTGCCAAGAGCTTCAGCCAGTGCTGCTTTCAGAAGACAATAGTTTACTATTCACCCTCTGAGCAGCTTTTCTTCTTTAGGTCAGCCTGGACACTCATCACTGAAAATTAGATAGGGCGCACTCACACTAAGCAATCATACCATGCCCAAGCACGTTTGCCCCCTAAAGTCTGGATTCTATTGCTAGTGTGAGTGCAAGTGTTGAGTAGGTACACTTCCCTAGCTCGGTACGGTTGAAAGAGGTGTGCTTGGGCACGGTGCACTTGGTCACGAATGGTCACAAGCACAAGCAAGTTTGTTCTCCACCACATTTCTGCAACCGCGTGTAAACAACTGTCACTTAACAATTACATCGTGCCATGCATATGTCAACATTGCTAACATCGCTTTGAGTAAACTTCACGATAAGCATGACAACCAGTCAAACAGTTACAGTTTGTGCCCTAGTGAGTGTGCCCTAGCTCGCTTACTTCAGGACAAAAAAAGTGTGTATGTAAGAAGTGATAGATATGAGGTTGTTTGTGAATGAAGTTTGGTGAATTTTCACATGTTATCATCACTGCACTGTACTGTTTGCACTGTTATCATCAGTGCAAATATTAAGATTAAAAAGTTGATTGATCTCAATAATTAAACAGTTTTCTGATCGATGGTAAATAAAACATTAAGTCAGCAGATGAACAAAAGTACCTTTTGCTAGACCTACACAATTCATGAGTCTCCTCAAATAAAAATCAGAGTTCCTCGTTATTGTTCTTTCAGTCTAATATGAAAACTGACAATGTACTGAGGGCACAAAACCACAAAACACAGCATGCAGATGTTCCTGTCTTTCTTTGTGTTCATGTAACATTATTTGTTTGCATTCTTTGTTTTCACTGAGGTGGGGGCTCATGGGTTTCCTGGACCAAACCTGACTTCAGGGCAAATACAGTATGATGATCAAAGAGTTGATTAGCACTAAATATTGTTTTGCTGCATGTTAGAGCAGATATGAAGTGATTCATTGAGACAGTGTATTTACAGGCAAAGTTGTTCCACATTATTCAAGTAGGCCCTCCAGTACAACATGATTTTTGCTGAATTGTAATGATAACTACAAACTTTTTTTCTTCTTCTTCATTCTTACAGATCACATACAGTACAGTATACCTGGCAAAAAAGTTGTCTGCTCTCACAAATGCTGTAAGTATAAATCGCACAGCAGCTGCACACACACTTGTTTCCCACCATATAGTTGTCTGTGTTGCTCTTGACGGCCTGTCCACTGTCCCTGATGCACATCTGCACCACCGTTAGTCATAAATGATAATACAATAAATCAGATTTTTGAATATCTGTCCCCTGCAGTGATCAATACACATGGAAATGTGGAAAAAAAACCATAATCATCATTTACCACGAAGGCTGAACCAAAGTGAGACTGTCTGGAATGATGTGTGTCCCCAGCTGTGCCCCCCCCCCACCCCCACCCCCTTCATGTTGTGTCACACAATGTGGCTCCTGTCGCCTAGCAACCTCCACAGCACCTAACTTCTTTTTCATAAAGCCTTGAGGTTTTTAAATGCCCACAGTAGTTGTGTTGTTAGCCGCTGAACTGAGCTGAAACTCAATACTTTAACATTTAAAACTGAGATGGACTCTCTCTGGAGGTCTTGTTTGCTTTCATTTCCAGAGGATCCAACAAACGATCCAGCGGGTGGATCTTTTGTTGGATCCTTTATTGCCTGTGAAAAGACGTCTGCACTACTTGGCCACACTGGAAGCGAGTCTTTGAAACTGTACAGCCCGGTCGTGCAGCCAAATCAGTCTTCAAACACAGCCTCCCTGAAGGTGCCGCACCGCAATCGGGACACCAGCTTTATTTCTCATTTCACTATTAGTTTACGCTTCACCGTCATTGCATCCATCGTGACGTGTCCATCTCGGTGGCCAAAAGACTCAAGTCAAATTTTCCCAGCAGAGAGGAGGAAGGGCTCTAATTGGATCCGACAGAAGCATCTAGTTAAGATTTAATACGGCCCCATTTACAGAGCACGTCTTTAAAAAATTCAACACATGAGGCCTTAAATGACTCTAATAAACAGATTCATCTCACACAGCAGCTGCCATGGCTAAGATACATTGTTAGACCAACTCACTTCAGTTTTCCCTCCAGCACACAGCAGCCAGAAACATCCAGAACTGAACACTATGGTATTTGATCTACCTTTTGCCCCCCCCAGATCAGTTTTTGTGGAAGCAGCTTGTTCTCCTCAACAACTGCTTAATCAGTTCCTCCTTAAGCACCCTCTCTTTCTCTCTCCCCATCTCACACACACACACACACACAGACACACACACACAGACGCACACACACAAAGGTTGACCTGGAGGGGAGGAAATTGAATTAGCAGGGTGTAATGCAGCTCCTTGTGTGTGTAATCAGAGCAGGCTCCGAATACAGGGCCATTGTAAGTCACTGTGGTCGGAACCCAGAGAGCCAGCGACCGCTGGGGGAAGCTGCCCTTATCACTAGATATGATTACAGCCCAGAGAATGTGTGTGTGTTATGTGTGTGTGGTGAGATTTGTGTGGGAGTCATGGCTGACTGATTGCATGGGGGGGGGGGTGTGTGTATCTGCATGCTCGTGATCATGCGCAACTGTGTAAAATAAATGATACAGTACGTGACGAAAACACATTTTTTGCAGAAGTTTTTGCCCAAAAGTGCAACAAGTTTATTTTTTTCCTGCAGTGAATCAGCGATGCAGTTTTTTTTTTGTGCATCTAATGCTGAGGATACAAAAATAACAGCCACATCCATCAGCGCTAACTCCTCAGATCTTTTCGGATTTGGGGGTTTTTATATCCTGTGGTAACAACAACAACGACGACGAGTCCTTTTCTGTTGGTTTGCTTCCACAATCATTGTTCGGCGCAGGCTGCAGGCTGTGTTTTCCACCGTGGATGTCATTGTTTTTCACTGTCTGTTAATTATTTTTGTGCTGGTATTTTGCCTTCTCCTGATATAGTGTTTCCTGCTATTGTCTTTTTCCACTAGGCTGGCTGCCTCTGGACTCATGCCAGCCGGTCCCTCCTACCTTAGAACACACACGCACACGCACATGCACACGCGCACGCACACACACACACACACACACGTTCTCTGCTCTCCCTTCCTCCTCTTGGCACTTGAGAGAAAACACAAGAAGTCAGTGATACGGCAAAGCAACTGTGTGTGTGTGTGTGAGAGAGAGAGAGAGAGAGAGAGAGAGAGGAAGGAAGGGAGAGAGTCCACCAGTCAGCTCAGAGGGGTTAATCTCTCTCTCTCTCCCTCTCTCTCTACCTCGATCTCTTCTTCCCTCCCTCTGTTGCCTTTTGTTGCGGCCCCTCACTTTCTCAACAGTTGGACAGAGGGAACTGATACTGCGCCTGTGTATGTGTGTGTGTTTTTTTCTCTGTGTGTAGTTTGGGTGTCCTCCTCCTCCTCCTCCTCCTCCTCCTCCTCAGTGCTCTCGATCTCTCTGGACTGAACTGTACGTTAACATGACTGAGACTTTCTGACACCCTGCTCATGCTGGATGTTGGCGCTGCAGACTGGTAAGACAGCTCTCTGATTGGGGGGAAAGTTGTCTCATTTCATGCGAGGTGCAGAGGGATGAGTGTGTGTGTGTGTGTGTGTGTGTGAAATGCCACTTTGTGTGTGCGTGTGTGTGGGAAATGCTGTGAGGAATGCAACAGGTCATTTGTAAATGTGGGTTTTGTTTCTCAGCTTCCGTCAGCTCAGATGTCATGTTTTCAATCTGGGGAGACTTGTAAAGGTTTCTCTGTCCCTCGCTGCCTCTCCTCTCCTCCCTTTCCTCCGCTCCCCTTTCCACTTCTTCTCCTTATCCCCCTCTTTCTCTCCTTCTCCTCTCTCTGTCCGGCCCTGAGTTACTCAAGTTACCGGCTTCCTCCTGTTGTTGTGAGCCCCGTGGTTTCTCTGCAGCGCTCTGAGGGCGCTCCCACGCTCTCCCAAAGAGAAAGAAAGGAAGGAAAACAGCGATAACCATTTCAGAGCCACAAAAGAAGTGGGAGAAGCACTGCCTGCCTTTCCCCCTACGTCTCTCTCTCTTTCCCCTCAGCATCTACATGCATGCTTTTGTCCCTTTAAACACCAGCACCTTGGAAAAATGTGTCTCCTTACTACATGACTGCTTGGCTACTTTTTTGTTTTCTGGACAAAGGTTGTTTTTTTTTTTTCCTTTTTTCTTCCAAGGTGGTGGGGTGGCTGAGTTGGTGAGAAAATTGGAAACAGAGCCACCCACAGTGGAAGTGAGTCAGCCCAGCATTTAGTGGTGTGTTGACTTTGGAAATGGCAGGGATTGGAGGGGGGGTTGGTGGTGGTGGTAGGGACAGATGAAATTGTCAGAGGAGAAGAGGAAAAAACAGAGAGTGTCAAATTGTTCGTGTTTTCTGCTGAGGGTCTCACAATCGTTGCATAGCGGGAGAGGAGAAGAGAGGAGAGTAGAGGAGAAGAGAGGAGAGGAGAGATCTACAAGCCAGAGGCTGTTTATAAAGGGAGGGAGCGTCTTGTGTCCATCTGGGACAATCCCAAGTGCTGAAAGCTTCTCCACCCTGATCCCAAACATCTCTTTCCCCCCTCTCCCTCTCTCTCTCCATTTTCTTGCTGTCTTTTTTCTTGCTCCTTCACAATAAGGTGTAAACGGCTACATTTCGATTTGCAGCCTAGAAATGACATCAAACTTGTTGCATCTGTTCCTTTTATTAAGATACCTGCTGCAAACTTTCACTTTCTGTCCTTGTTTTCTTTGCCACTTCGTCTCTTTCCTCCTATAGGCCGGGATGCTGCATGCAGTTGGTCCTAACAGCATGAAAACACCCACCGAAATTGCAGGATGCAATTTCCTTTGCATCTGCCATCAGTTTTTAGTTGAAGTGAAATGGCAATTGCAAGTGAAATCTGTGTTTCCATGTAATTTGCAAATAGTTTCACTTTGCTTGCTTGATCTCCCGCAATGATGTCACATGTTGGGAGAATAAAGCTGCAAGTGATTTGTCTCTAGTCCAGAAACCAGTGAGACAAATCATTCTTGAATATTTTATAACAAAACAAGGTCATAAGAAGTCAAATGCTGTGTTTCCTTACAGTGCAGTGGCTAATATTATCTAGCAGGCAGTAGCCAAATGCTATTGTAATGTCCCAGAGGGGAGACGAAGGCAGCTGTTAAACAAATCAACCAAAAAGCTGAGATCACACAAAGAATAATCATTAACTGGATATATTGTGTAGAATAGATCATCACCATAAATGAACTACAAGCCTGCAGGAGATCTTTGGAACATGTTCTCCTTCTCCCTGTCTAACCCTCCTCCTCCTCTTCATCGCCTTAATCCGCTTTGATCAGCACTTTCTTTGCATTTCCTTAGACAGAAATTTAAAAAAAGAAAACAAAAAACTTCTACACGGCTCTATCTGCCTCTTTAGTCCTCTCCCTTTGTCTAGCCTGCTTCTTCCTCCTCCTCTTCCTCTTCCCTACCTCCCTGCCTTCCTCCCTGTGCGCTGCCTGTGTATCCAGCGATAAGGGGACAGCGACGGTAGCACTTCCTTTTGCCACAGGAAGCAGGAAGTGTTGATTTCCAGCACAGCCTAACTCTGCACTCAGTCCACTGGGATCGACATTTAAATGCGAGCAGCACGCACTCTCAGGCCTGCACGCATGCACGCAACAAGGTTGGAGGATACAGACACAAGTGTGTTGAGTTGTGTGTGTGTGTCTTCATACAATGACTCCACTATATATTTGGCACCTGATGGTTTTCATGGGAAAGCACCTGGAGAGCAGCGCTCTCTGTGTCTCTTTGACCTCAGGGTTGGCTCGCAGGTCAGAGGATGATTGGCTAATTACTCCTCTAATCACAGCAAATGTTTGGTTATCACTCAGCTTGGCCACGCAGGCCAGGGTGGCGCTGTTGAGCTTAAAAAAACACAAACAACCATTCATGAGCTAATGGATACCAGTTATAGGCTCTACTGCCGTGTGGGAGAGAGAGAGAGAGAGAGGCTGACATGAAGAGAAAGTAGGGGAGGAGGGGGAGACAAAAAATTAAGATTTTGTTATCCCATGACAGTCAAATTAATACAGTACAATACTGTATGATAATGGCAGTTTCTTTGTGTGCGGTTACTGCTGAAGTACTGAATCACAGCTTCTCGCATCACGACAGGCGGTAAAACAGCAGCAGTAATGTGGAAATCACACTTGATTCAGGAAAATGTAGTAATCTCAAATTTACTGGTAGATTCTTTTTTTGGTGTCAGTTGTTCCGAGAGGAGGATATTCAAGCGTGTGACGCACAAGGTCAGACGAGAAGTGAAATTTTGGCCAATGGGTCATTTTTAAAGTTACAGGAAATTGTAAAAGAAATTGTCAAAGAGAACAAGGTTAGAAGAAACAAAGAGAGTTTACAGTGTTGTTCTGTACACACCTAGAAAATATAATGTTCTTACTATTTTCTTTCAGTCTGTTGCTTATATAACCATTTGTGCCACTGTGTGTTGTATGGTGCAGATTTTATGTAATGGACAATCAGTCAATCAGTGGAGGCTCCTGTGTGGTGACAAACGTCTTGTGTCAACTGTACAATATCTTAACAGCATACAAATGGTTAAATATGACCATATCACATGTGATGCTTCTAAATTTTAATGCGTTGCATAGACACCAAGGGCATGTTTGCTGTTTATTTTAATGTAATATTCTGGAGAAATAACTGGAGATAGTTCATTATTTTATTATCTTGCCTTGGAGACACCATACAGTGTCTCTACTGGCCTCCCTCTCACCAGAGTTGATGTTATAATTGTTCAGGTTACATTCCTGAAATCCTTGTCTCCATTTCCACCTCAGAGCCACTGACCAATCACTGCTCTCCATTCCCCACCAAGTTAAATTCAAAGTGTGATGAAGCAGTTTCTTCTTTAGAGATGGATTTTTTTTTTTGATGGTTCTGTTTTTTCTACTTGTAGAAGTCAGTTCACGTCATGTAGTTTCCTGGCTCATGGTGAACTTAAACAACCGTCGTGTGTGTTTTGCTTGTGGTTTTCCAGGGATGTTAGAGTGTCCCCGTTAATGAACCGCGTTAGTAAAGGATGATGTGACTTTAGCAGCAGGTTCGGATGGAGCAAAGGCAATCAGAGAGAGAAAATAACACAGAGGATATGAGGAGGACGAAGAAGGCTGGAAGTATTGAGTACAAAGAGAAAAAGGAAGGAGGGAAATTCAAAGTGACACCTGTGTGAGCGTGATGGAGGAGTGAGGAAGGAGAGAGAGCAAAGAGGCCAAGAGCAAAACTGAGAGATTTAGGTAAAAGACATGGAGCCTAAACTATGAGCGGGTCACGGGTCAAGAGGGGTGAGGAGGTCAGAGTGAGCCCAGCAGCTCTACTTAGAACAGGATATCCTGCGAGGAAAAGCCATCTGTCTCTCTTTCTCGCTCTGTCTCTTAAATCCCCACAGAGGGCAGAGTGGAGAGGAGAGGTGTAACCTTTCACTGGGAGCACCGGGGAAAACGCACGCTCTCCACCAAGACGCTTTGTTTTCCGACGACAGACGCTGACGGACAGACAGACGGCAGATACGATGTGTCTGAGCGTGTGAAAAGTGTGCGTCAGTGTGTGGTGAGAGCTGTGATGTGATGTTTTCATCCCCGCGCTGCTGTTTGTTGCTGTTTTCATCCCCGTCGCTGCAGAGGATCCACCAGCCAAGATAAATTTCCCTGCGGGGACAATGAAGTTTACATCACTGTATCTTATCTCAACCAGACAGACAGTGAGTCAAAAATGATGAAACGTCCCCGTCATATTTTAATTACCATCATGACATAAATTGATATCGGCCTATTGAGTCCTGCAAAAACACTGACATCCATTTGTGGCTTTTTAAGGTTATTGCTCATCAGATATGAATCAACAGTTCGTATTGTCATAGAGTTGTGTCAACTGGGTTTGGGTAAAAGCTACAGGGTTGGCTTGAGGTTTTCAAAACTTCTGTTCTTTGGCTACCTGCCTGCTGAAGTGCCTCTGAGCAAAGCAAACCCCGTGACGGCTCCAGGCCCACGGCGAGAACAAAATGAAACACATCAGCTGTGTGTCGGGTGTGTTTAGAGAGCGAGACAGGTGCTTTGTGACGGGCCATCTCAGGTCACTTTCTCTCTCTTGGCACCCATGAGAACAATGGCGTACAAACTCGAATGCCACCCAATAATTACACAGAGATGCCAGAAAGCGAGAGGCTCTTCTGGGAAAACTGTGGTCTGTGGTCTGTCGAGGCGGAGAACAATCTTATCTAATAACACAAAATGACCTGAAACATGAGATTTTGGTTTTGTTGTTTCGTCTTACAGCCAAACTTGGAATGAGCAGGACCCGATACTGTTCGTTAGAACGGCCTGTTAACTATTCTTAAGCGCAAACATTGTCGTTTTTGCCAAAGCAACCAAATCTCCTTAGATAAATGTTGGAATTATGACAGCAGATGAAAAAAAACAAAACAGATACAGATAAGGTTTTATTTTTATAGTTTTTTGTCACGTATGAAACAACACCAACTCAGTAGCTGTCTAGCTAAAAGAAGTCAGTCACAATAACTCTGTTTAGATTTCTCTATTGTAAATCATCTCATTTAAAAGGCTGAAAAGAAGTGAGACAGAGGAAGAAACATGAGCAGTCGGACTAATCAGACTGTTTGTGAAACACCCAGGTTTGCCAGATATACTTAGTGGTGAGCAGTAAAATTATTACCCAAACTTTAAACATCCTTCGCACATGTTGGCTTGATTCTTCGCTCAGCTCTGAGCCACCACACTTGCCATAGTTATGTTTGATTGAGACGTTTTTCGCCCGGGTATCCATGCAGCAGCATCAGGAGGGATCGTCAGCACAATCCCACACCTCGACAATTACTCTACTGACTGTGGAGCTGTTGTAGCAGAAAGATGTGACGGCCAAAACTAAGAGAGTTGTGATTAATCACAATGATCCTTTAAGCACATCACAGTGAGACGGGTTAACGCAGCTAAGGTCGATATCTGCCAGAGAAACACCTCCACGCCAACCGCCGCCTTGCTTATTCGACAAAGTCTGCAATTACATTTTGTTTAAATGAAATCTCTAACTTTGCAGGATGACAGGTTACTAAAACTGTCCGGTAAACAGGCTACTTGTGAGTCCATGTGACCTTTGTTTACAAGCCCTGCTTCACTTGTAATTGGGTATCCTGGAGGTAAACAAACTGACAGAGCTGCCACCACGGTTTTGGAAGATATCTGTGGGTGGGGTGGCATCCTGGAAAAAAAAAAGATGCAGGAGAAGAGATCCTGATGAAGATCGACATGGTTAATGGTGTGTGCTTTTTTACTTTTTTGCTCTGATCCAAATTTAACTTCATTTTGGCACAAGTAAAAAAAATACAAATACCCAGAATTACTGTATTATTTTCTCCTTAAGGAGTGTCCAACCTCCCTCATCAGCTCAACGTGTCAGACCAAATTTCAGCCTACTAATGTTTCCCTCCTGTGCAACAGTCATGGCCAAAATAGTCATTACTCCCCCCATACACTCAGTCATATACCCAGTCTCATATTCTCACATTCAAGTGCACTCTTAAGTGGGTGATATTTTCCGTACGGGAACATTAAGGTTTTTTTTTTTTCCTATACTGATGGTTTGTAGTGACAACAAATGAGAGACATGAGAGAATGAAAAGAGAAAGACAGTGAGGGACTGAAAGTGAGAGATGGGGAACGAGTGTTGAGCTATTTTTGGCCCGTCTGGGTGTTTCCCACACACACACATACGCTCACGCTTCTCAGGCTTGTTGTTGTTAAGAGTGGTGGGTGTTAAAGGAGGGTAAGTTTTGATTTGATTTGACTTTGCGTTTTGAGAGATCCTATGTTTGTGTGTGGATGTGTACATTGTGTGTGTGTGTGTGTGTGCGTGCGGATGTTATCTCAGGGATTTTCCTGCGGTTGCTATGGTTTCTGACTGTGTTTTAAACAAACTTGCCATGACTCCAAACATCCTCAGGGTGCAAAGGATCCTCGAGCCCTTTATTATACACTCCGCTCATGTTGTCGCCGGAGCAGCTGACCTCAGTTCACTTTCATTTTAACCAGATCAAACGTTCACGAGCGGCTGTAATTCATTCACATACGACCATCCGTCACTTTAAGTATTTATCTCTGTCCTTTTGGTTGTGGTGGCACTGCAGCTTCGGGTTCATCGCGGTATTTACACTATGACTGATATTGTTTCTGTAACGTTACTCCTCAGATCGCAAGGCGTAATTAATTTTTCTCTATGCCCCTGGAAAAAAAAAAGTCACATTACTGTTTTCACTTAACCTTTCAGCGCTGGTTAGTGATGACTGCACACACGGCACCGTTGCTCTGTTGTGGAAAATGTCTGTCAGCGATGCATTGTGTTTCTGTGGACGGCACATGTCACCGAGGCTTTCAGCGTGGCTGCTCCTTTCAGACACTCTGCTCTGTCTATCACTGTTTTTCACACATACACACACACATGCACACACACGCACACACCATGGAAATATTTAAAACATGCTTGTGTGAGCAGTCTGTAAGGGAATGTGTGATTGTGTCTTGTTTGGGTTTCCATTCATGTTTGCTCAGCCATTCTGAGGGATGTATGTGCGCATCGGCTTTTTTTTTTTGGCATCGATGTGTTGAAGACTAAATCCCATTATGACCTTTATGTCAGATGATGTGTCGGAGCTTAATTTAAAGATGCTGATGTTTAAATTAAGTAGATATTTATAGATCATTGCAGGATTTCATTTGGTGTGAGTTTTCAGACTGGAAACAAAACTGCATAACAACTTCTATTGACTTTAACTATCATTTAGCACTGCAACTTGTGATTATTTTCATAACTGAGTAATATAGTTAGTTTCTTTTCTTTTCTATTTTTTATGTTGGGAATTTCTGTATGATCTTCTTACTTCTAAGACCACCGCTGTTGTTGTTTTTTTTTTTCAAAGGGGAGGTATTTTCATAAGCCTTTTTTGGCTTCCACCTCTACTGCACAATGTTTAATTTCACTATTTCCATTGTTTATGCAGGTTATATAATGTGCAAATAAAACAAAGTACAGTAAAGTAATTGTTACAGATCTAAGACCATGAACTTGAAATTAAATGTAATTCAAAGCAGCTACACCTCTTGCTTTAGTCAGCGTGTTGGACGTCTTTCTATGACATGGAAACTGTAGTAATGTGATTAAATTCAGTTCTAGCTGTCAATAATAAATGCATCACTTTCACAGAAATACTACATTTCTATGATAATGTTTTTATCACGTAAAGCAGATGCTCAAACCACAGGCTCTGATGCCAACTCTGTTTTTAGTGGCTGTGTTTTGGCCGGCTGGGTCTGCAGCTCTGTCTTCACTGAGTTCAATCTCTGGAGGCAAACTGTGTAATTTTCTTCAGTTTCAGTATATTCTGTGTTTTCAGTGCTTTAAATAACTCGCTAGCCTCCATGTTATACCTGCCACGGAGCTGGAGAATCGTGCGGTTTGAGTGTGCAGCGTCTCTGTCCGTCCGTCTGTCTCTCGTGATCAGCAGCTGACCTCCACAAGACAGATTTTTACTGGACAATCCATCAACTATGGGAAAAGATTATTTTCTGTAGGATCCTGCAGGTGTGAAATTTCTGGCGCTGAGAAAGATTGTTGGCAGAGAGAAACTTTGAGGGGAAAAGAAAACTCTGCGTTGAGTGCCACACCCTGATACTCTCTCTCACTCTCTCCCTCTGTCTTTCTTTCTCCCTAACACACACACACATATGCACACAGATACAAGTGTGTAACCACACGCAAACACATGCTTGTGTGCATACATGAATATCCACATGCACAAAAAATAAAAACACACAAATAGAGCTCAAGTTTTTTTCCTCCCAAATATTTTCCAGCCTTATTATTTTTATCCTCTTTGTTCTTGTGTTTTCTCAGCCCACTAAAGATAATAAGTCTTTTCCTCAGTGTCTGCCGCCCCCCCAGCCCCCCGCACCCCTCCTCGTATTACTCTCTGCCTTTAACTTCCTGTCTCCCTCTTTCTATCTTATTTCTCCCTCCTCCTCCTCCTCCTCCCTGCTTCTCCGTTTTGGCTTTTCTTTCTTTCCCATAGTCCTCCTCCTTTCTCCCTCTCTCCTCCACTCCTTCCTTTTTCTTCTCATGCAGCATTCCTCACATTCCTGTTGGCTTCTTAAGGGGAAGGACCCCACTGGCAGACCAAGGCCAAACATTATTACAGTGCTCTCAGCCTCTCTCTCTGTTTCTCTCATCCCATCTCTTTTCTTCTTTTACTCTCCATTCAACTCCTCACTCCCCACTTTTTGACTTATTGTCTCTTCTTTATCTTTTTAATCCCTTAACTCCCTCGTTCCTTCCCTCGAAAACCTCGCTCCCCACTAATTCCAGTGTACAGATAGTGCCTGTAATGCTTGTGCTTTAACTGTGTTTAACCGGCTCACTGAGACTACTGTGTTTCATAATTAGTGGAAATAAGGGTCATACCCTGCTCTGTTACGTAAAAACAGGCTCATTCATGTTTATACAAGCGCATGGGCTGCGTTTTTTTAACGACGACACACTGTCCGCACATGGGAGATAAAGTGTCAGACGCACAAATGTTCACAGAGAAGACAGAACACACACATAGCCTTGTTTAAGCCTTTGCAACATAGATTATCTTAAATATTGAAATTTGACATTTCAGGATTCAGTTCTGCGGAAACACCGGACAGCAAAAAAAAGTAAAATAATATTTCAGACTCCACCTTTCTCATTGTCGTTCTGTGAGTTTTGCAGTTTTTTTTGTGTGTGAAGAATCGCTTCTTGTGTCGAATGTTGTGTTGTAGCAGGAGCGCACATCTCTGCAGGTGGGAGGCAACTATGTAGCTCACAGTTGACCACATCCTGCCCCATATAGTACTGACAAAAGAGCTACATACGTCAGACTGGCTGTTTTTAACTGTGTCATTTCAGCACAATTTACTTCTAAAGTATGACTGATCATGTTTCTGAAAACTCAACTTGATTCCAACTCTTTTTTTCTTTCTTTCTTTTCTTTTGGCACTGAAGCTGTGGTGCATTAAATTTTCAGCACTGACCACACTGTCTTTATAGCCATGTTGAATTAGCAGGGATTTCCTTTGTATTTGAGGCGCAGGGCAAGAACTCAGCATACAGTATTCAAGTTCCTATAAGCTCACATATGGGTTAACTGACATATTTTAGCCTATGCAAATACTTCATATGGCATGTGCAGAGTTTTGGAATACAGCGATAAACACTTTATTTATCGATCTGAAAAACAAGATAAAGTGAAATGCAGTCCCTGTTTGTGTAAAGGAAATCTCCTTTTAGATCAACTACATGCTGTTTGTGGAAAATAACAACTGACCAGTGCTGGACTGTGTGCATGTGTGTGTGTATGTCTATAATCCTCTCTCCCTGTGGGCGGTTGCCTGCTGCACTGCTTTTCTGTCACCCTGTGGTTTTGTTATTTTCAGTCTGAAACCGGATGTGATTCAGACTGCATGGTAGATTGTGTAATTGAATGGACTAACCACATATACACTCACATGTGCGCACACACACATATGCACACACTCACGCACACACACTTTATGTCGATGAACATACACAAATGCGATCACACACGGAGTTATGAAGCGCTCGTACACCCACGCGCTGAGGGTTTCTGGGAATGGTGCTGGGTTCCCCCCGTTCTCAGAGGCGCCCCAGGGTGAGCGAGCGGACGGTGCAGAGCCACCAGCAGCAGACCGACGACGCACGCTTCTTGGTTTCAGTATTGGTCTGAAACATCAGTTGTTGACCCGACTGACACTGAGATCGGAAAAAAGGATAAAACGCACACGCTTGTGCTCTGTGGAAACAGAAGGACGGTTGATAGTGGGGAAAAACACTGAGAAGTGCTAGTGAAACTCATAATAAATGTCAGTTTCTGCCTCAAAAATTTTTTTTAGACTGCATTATGTAGATAGGGTTAATGTCAGAGAAGATAAGGAAATCAGGGAAAAGACAGAGTGGAAAAAGTCTTATAGTTATTGTTATATTCTGAATGTGGCATTTTCATTCATTGCCGTTTGAGGCTGGGGTTTTGTGTTGCAGGTTGTTAACGTTGCAGAAATGCATGGATGCATGATTAAACAGTGAAAGGAGTGAGGACTTCCATCAGGCTCGCTACGATTCAACACATGCGATGTGATGCTTTAGGTGATGTTCTCACACTCAGTGTGAACGTCTGCACAAAACAGCGACCTGATTCTGGGAAAAACTCTGGACCGGAGAATCTGAGAAAACGACGGCCCTGCGTCACATAAGCCACCACAGTTAACGTGTGTGTGTGTGTGTGTCTGAGCGCTGACAGGATGCTCTGCTTCCTCCAACCTCCTCCTCAGGGTGCCCCGCGGTCTTAGGTGGTCGTGACAACAGCGAGCACAGATTTACCTGCAATGACAGAGAACTGTACAGGATGAACTGCCACTTGTTCCACTAAAATCAAACTCATGTGCCCTCCGGTTTGTCTGTCACAAAAACACCAATGTAACCCACATGTGAAGAACACTGAGTCATTATAGATAATCAATAGATCAAAAGAAGTCACAAATCTGATAATGTCAGCAGCAGCATACGCAGACTTCATATTCAACCACACATTTTACAATCTGATCAATCATTTCACCTCATTGCTTGTCCTGACGTGTGCATTTAATGTTCTTATCTTTTCTTGGGCTTGTTTCAGACTGTGAGAAATATAGTCTGATACTACAAAAATTAACTGCTAGCAATTAACAGCTTATTTACTGCAGTAGGTTGAATGTAACCTGCACAATATAGACTGGTAATTTAATTATAGGAAATATATAATTACAGCAGGGGCATTGTAACTTTAAAATAAAACAATACATTTTGTAAGGTCAAATAAGATATTCCTCTGTTACTCCCACGATGGGGAAATTTTCAGTATTGTAGCTGCAGCAAACATAAAAAAGAACACTAAATAAAAAAACATAATATATATATTAAATATATTATCTAATAAAATAGCTGATACTCATAGCAATCAACATACTGCTTTACAGTCAAGGCAGTATTACTGAAGAACTGTAGTATTAAAAATAGTTAAAAATATGTTTTAGTTATTTACCATGGGAAGCCAAATGCTTGACAATTATTTATGGATAATTTTGGAATAGTAGCAAACATACCTCTGTGCTCAGCATGCTGTACCATAGTTATAGGAATTTTAATGGTCTTTTTCCATATAGGAATATCTGCTGTGAGATGTGAGCTACCATCTGGTTTTCCACATCCAAACAAATGGATTTCCAAATGTAGTTGGAAGACATTTTCATAGAGGGAACTCAGCTTTTCAGCTCTTTCCCCAATCCTCCTTTGCGACATTAAAACTGATCTGCTGACCGAACAGTGCCGTGAACACTAACAACGCCACTATAGGTGTGTTTTGTTTCATAACAGGCTTTCTTAGATGTGCTTTGATTCTATACAGATTTCACCTTTAATCCTACAGCACATGCACCAAGTACAGCTTTAATCTCAATGAGATTATAGCTCTACATGCTTTGGGCCAGTACAATAGAGTACAGTAGATGAAAACTATTTGTACAAGCAGCTCAGCAACATATGACATGGTTATTAGGCTCGTGGTAACTATTCCAAACATTTCCTCTAATGAGAGCCTTTCAACAGCAGTGAAAACAACGTCCAGGAGTCATTTCCTCGTTTACACGGTCGGACGCCACCGCAGATTAATCACAAAGACGTTTTGTGAGGCTGTCAGTGTGATCACAGCTCACTGAGGCCAGCATGTTTTTATATGATGAAAAACGATATTGCAGCAGCATTAAGTGTATTTAAGAGAACTGATTCTGACATGAGATGAAACTTTAAAGGTCTCCTGAAATGACTCAACAAACCGTAACATGTTATTATTAAACAGGCTTACAAGGGAACGTCTTACTGATCTCCTCCTCAGCGAAAGAAAATTCTGTCCAGTGATTTATTTTTATTCTGCGGCTTTTCATTATAGGAACCAAAACATGTTCACTGACAGGAAGTCCAAGTGAAAAAGGAAACCAAATGAAGTTCTAGAGAAGATTTTTGTTTCCCAAGAAAAGACTTGTATCTTGTTGAGATGTCATTCTGTATAGGAACGTGCACCAACCGCAAATAGTCATTTGTTCTGTGTTATTACCGAGACATTAGTCATTAACTGGACATAAACTGAACTGGCGCGTGAACGTTACCAAAATGTTTTCGTCTCCCCACCTACATGCAAAGAGACAGTTTAGCACAGGAAGCAATTCAGGATCAATAGTGGCCGTTTATTACAAAGCAGAGCAGTGTGAGTCAGTGATGCAGGTTCCTTTGATTTTTAAAGCAGCAGACTCATCAACACGTGCTTCATCTTGAGGAGTCACATGCTGGTCTGAGGTTGTTTCACTCTGACAAGACCAGAATAACACGCTGACCAGGCTGGTGGTGGGTTTGGAAACATTTACCGACTTATGAAATCACTCAAAAGTGGCCGATATCGGTTCAAAGTTGTGGAGAGTTCGTAGCAGCGTCAAGATACAGGAGGTATAGAATCTGACTGAAAAGTGTAATGGTCCTTCAAAAATGAGGGTGTCTGGACCATAGGAGGGCATCTCAGTGTGGTGCTACAACAAGGCTTGGTTTAATGGATTTTGACAGCAGATGGTGCCACAGTGTAGGGTGGTGTGTGTGTGTGTGTGTGTACTGTATGTGTGTGAGTGAGGGGGCATTGCTGCACTTTATTTGACACAAGACTCTAGAGACTGTGGAGACAAAGTTAAAGACTGTTGGAAAAGTTATGAGGAACCAGTCGCGGATTGGCTGCAGGGCTCACCCAATGAAAATCAGGCGGCGCAGGAAAACAATAGTCCTGAAGGTCCGTGTGAAGTCAAGGCTATTTTTGGTGGGGCCCGCCTCGCTTGCTATTTCTGTCGGCAGGAGAACGGAGGGGAGGGGGCAGGACCGGAGGGGGCCGGACTTTCTTTTCTGCAACTTGCCTCCGATAAGTCTCTTTTCTTTTCCTCCTCTCTTGCACTGTGTTTGCTGACAACACCAGCGGATCTCTCCATCACCTCCCGTCGGGCTTTTTCTCTGTCGCTCTTGAGTACTACGCGTCGAACTCCGCTCGATACTCGCTGGATTTTTACCTTCAAACTTGAGTGTTTTGGAGTCGGGAGTTGTGTCAAGAGGCTGTTTAGAGGTGTTCACGGCTTCTGTCGTTCAAGGTAGGAAACACGGGCTGGCTGGTGACAAAGGTCCTGACGTGGGAGCGGCTAGAAGTTTGTTAAATGTCCTGTGCGTCTTGTTTTTTTTTTGTAATCAGAGTTTTACATCGCGGGGAGAAGATACGGTGCTGTACCTGCGCAGGTGTTCGCTTTGTTATACTAATTGCTCGCGAGCGCTCAACTGTAGGTTAATTTACAGTAGGCTGTATTTAACTGCTTAATGCTTCCTATTGTATATGTTATGTTATTTTTCATCTTTCATCAGTCTACAGTTTATTTATCATGGACACAAGCTCCTTAGAGGATATTATAAAAACAGGCTGACAGGTAAAACTGTGCTCAGGTGGAATAATAAATTGCTATTAAGACTTACTTCTGAACCTATAAACTCCTAAAGTCTTATCAGCTTTGTCTCAGTTATTGTTCAAATTGGGTTATACTTTTTTTTTTTTTCCACTTTCGGCCCTGCTGTTTGACCACATGAGGTTTTTGCTGCTGAACAGATGTAGGCCAGCGTCACACATGCACACACACACCGATTATTTCAGAGCTGCCTACTTCTGTACCATTTGAGAGTGTTTTATTTCTGCCGCTATACGCACTCTTTATGATCTTTTTCTATCCAGACCTGGGGCACTAATAAGAGCTGACAGGTTGGTGTTACATCACAGGAGCAGCTCAGATGGTGCCCAGCCACACCCGTCAGGTGTCCAGGTCCTGCTCATACAAAACCTTTAAGGAGCATTAAGTCATCTCTGACTTTTATTTGCCTCTGCTGGCTGCCAGCAGGAATGGCAACAACCCTCTCTGGAACAGATTACACTGTCGCGCTACTGACACTTTCACGACCAAAAGGAGAATTTTAGATTTGAAGAAAACTGACAGTTTCTCTTTTATTGTTACGTATGGGCTTCTTTTTTTTTTACTTATTTGTTTCTCTCTTTGTTTCTGCAGATGGAATCAGCTCCTCTGGGAACATCATAAAGACAAACAGACACGACAACATATTTCACACAGTGGCAGGTAGGACGTTTTAATCTCTTGAAGAAACTTTACTGAACAGCAGCTTAATAAGTAGTTGTCTTGTGGGTTGGTTACATTTTACACAAACTTGTTAAAGTGAGGCCACGGCCGCCCATCTGCGCTGAAACATCCATGTGGAAAAATGCTGCCTGTCTACAGTCAACCAACCCCCTCAGGCCTACATCTTGTCCTTTTTACTACCTTATTTTTTACAACACGCGCACACACACACATTACACATTTTGGGTGACAGCAGTTTTTCCAGTGCAGCGTACAGAATGATCTAAGCTGTTTGACTCTTAAGAAAAAACAGCAGAGAAGTACAGAACAGGTGTTGGCCTACTTGGAGCGCTGCACTCGGTCTGCTGTGTTTTTCATGGGTTTAGAAATCTGGTTTTCACCGCAGGTCAAGTGTAGGTATGTGTGCTAAGAAAAAAACCTACAAAAATATGTGAAAAGTAAGAGTTCACATGCCGTGTTAAACTTAGTATAATGCTGCATTGTTTTTTTTGTTTTTTTTAAAGTCTGTTCCAAGTACTGGAAAGGTACAAATCTGCCAGTGGGGCCAATTCACAGCACAGTTGTAGGATTCACTTCACTTTTTTCAATTTCACTTCCATGATTGTGTCATCAACATCTGAAATTATCCAAACGCATCTCCTACAAATGACGTCCAGTGATATCACAGCATCTCTGAGCGCGGTCGCGGTCTGCCGGTGAAAACGTCAGCAGCGTCTACTCTATATGATGCAGGATGTGAACTCGAGTCAACTCGGTGTGCTTAATAAAATATAAGAAACTGAGATGGGCTTGTTAGAATTTCAGTTTGGTGACTCACTGTGGGCGAAACGCGCCAACATCTCCTCTTCAGCCGGAGGTTAAAATGCATTTGATGTGCTGCTCCACCCGTCAGAAACAAGTCACTTGGCTGTTTCTTTGTGTCCTGCCTTTTTAGTTTAGATTAGCATTCTCCGCTGTGAAGCATGCCTGTGTGATCACACTGTGTAGGATTACAATGCATGACTCTCTGAATGGAAGCCGGCTCTCGCTGTGCCAGGCTCCGCTGACTGTATGCTAACCAAGAACCCACTATGTGCCCTGTGCATGTGTGTGTGTGTGTTTCTGTGGAAAAACTCAGTGAGGTCATGGCCGTGGCTGCAGAGTCTGGTTACATGTGTGTTGTCCACACAGGGCAACTGACACTGGCTCTCTCTCCTTTGTCTTCCTCTGTAGTCTCTCACTCTTTACCCGCACGGACCCTCATCTAAGCTTTTTCAGCATCCAGCATCCTGCTCTGACACCTGGTGTCTCTGGAGCTGGAGACGGGTTAGCACTCTGTGGTGGCAGCACTCCATGCCAGATGTGTAAAACATGTGAAACCACCTTTTTTTTTTAAAAGTCTCAAGCAGACTTATAAACACACATGGGACGCACAGGACTGCTATAATATGTAGGGCACCATGATTACGTCTGGAATACCACTGAAAGTCATTTCTTTACACACACACACTAAATAAATCAACAAGTAGAAGTACTGTCTCCAAGTGTATTGGAGGTGGTTCCCATTGCAGTGACCTGAGGAGACCCTGCACACAGGGATAATTCACCATGCAGTCAAGTTGTGAATCTCTTATAAAACCATGAAAACTCGTATCTTCAAGATTCTGCGCTCTTGAATCATATTCCAGCTGTTTCTCCCAGCATGCAGCTGTCTCCTCTACACGCACATATCTGCATGCATACATACAGTACCGTCAGATGTTGTGTACTTCATATCTCGGTCAATAGGTTGGTAATTTTAGAGTTAATTCTGAGGTCACACTTGAGTGTTTAAAATGTTGTTTTCCTCATAAGAAGTCAAAAGGTCTGTTCACAGATTTTCAGCCACCTCTGTACGATAATATCCTGCAGTCCAGTGTGCATATGTTCAGCTACAACTAAATATTTTTGTGTCCTCTTTAGCTCACTAAGCAGAGTAGGGACAAACTTCAGGGACAAATAACAAAGGGCAGGATAGTGGTAGCTGCAGTGAAGAGCACGTATCCTCTTCCTCGTCCTGGTTTCCAAGCACCAGGATCAGCTGATCAGGCTGCTCTGCATGATGCTGCTGGGGGACGAGTTAGTTACAGCAGACGGAGCAGGAATGATGGGAAGGTGAAATAAGAATTAAGGCTGCAGCTGATGCGATGTATTACATATTTACACAAGTAGGTGTACTCGGATTTCATGCTTTGTTGGGTTTGAACAGTCCAACAACACAACATGATATTCAGTTTATTATCAGAGAAAATCAGGAAAATAACACACACTGGAAAAGCAAGAACACATGTATATGTAAAAATAAATCAACGTTTAAAAAAAAAAAAAAAAAAGTTGCTAAAGTTTTGTTAAATGCGTATCATGTATGTTGATGGATTAATAATTAATTGTCACAGTTTACATACACAAGACATATACAAGAACACACTGCACTATTCATTCAACATTAAATTGTGCTTCAGCCTGAACGTCAGGTTTGTGAGGCATTTTTGTTCCAACACGGTACGAAATCATTAAATCTCATTTCTTCTGATCAACAACCATATTAACCTCTGCTTAGGGTCACTTTAAACCGCGGGGGCCCCTTAGAGCCAGGCTGCAGTGCAGACACCGGCTGTGAAGTAGTTGTGGTGGTGGTGGTAGTAATAGTAGACGGCAATGAAGGAGGCGGCTATTTTTTGACCTGCTGAACAAATGGCTCGATTGTCCTGCCTCTAGGTGCGTGAAATCACTTGATATGTCAGGGGTAATGTTATATAATACTCTCCTTGGGGCCCCACAACACTGTGTGTGTGTATTTTTGTGTTTCTCTGTGACAGCCCACACTTATTAATAGTATTTTGGTGCAAATGGGCCAGAGAGACTGTGTATGTGAGTGTTTTGTGGCCTGAGGTAACATTGTTCTTAACGTTTTTATTAGTGTGTCAAATCAGTTCATGTTGTATTAACCTTTGAGCTAAAGGCTCCTCGCTGTGGTCAGCTGGCTAACTGGGCTGTGATTGGCCTCCAGCCGCAGTCTGCAACCCCTCGGGAGTTCTCCCTCTCTCCTTCTCCCTCTCTCGTCTCTCTCTCACACAGGCACACACACAAAGACACACTTAATCCCACTGAAATTTACTGAAGTCGATGGAATTATTTTTCAAAGGATTTATTGCTGTGGCATTTGGAGGGGGGAAAAACCTTCAATTTTCACCTCGGGTCCCACCCACTGCTCCAGACCAGAAGCCTTGGATCTAAAAAAGCGTTTCTTTAGCCTTCGCTGATTTGTTTTTTGACCAGAAAAGCAAATTCACTCTTGTTTAGGATCAGGGCGCCGGCTCGTGAAAACTGATACTGAATATTTCTGCCTGTGTTTAATCAAAGCTTTTTGTGTTTGAAGTGATAAGAAACAATCTTCATGAAAAGATCCTATTTACTACAAACATCTGGCAAATGTAAATGCTGATTATGATGACAGATGTGCCTGTGTCAGGAATGCTCATCATAACCGATATGACAGTCAGATATGGGATGTCTGATGAAAGGCCGGCGATGGCCCCATATATCAGTCTGGCTTTAAGTTTTTTTCCGAGACGGGCTCCTGGCTGTATTTGGGTATTGTCTGATCTAAAGCGCGGTGGAGAGTAATGGCTGGCTCACATTCACTCCAGATCAGCGAGGTGACTGACACTGACCTCAGATCAGATAGCCTGTTGTGAGCGCAGATGTAATAGGATCTCCTCTCATCTGGATGGACTCCTGACTGCAGGCGTGCATGTGCGTGTGTGCGTGTGTGTGTGTGTGTGTGTGATGGATGGTCCGCAGTGACGTTTACAGCTCCAGGCTAATTTCAACAACTCTTGTGAAGAGAAGGAGGAGGAGACACAATGCATGTTTATTTAATGTGTGTCTGTGTTTGTGTCTGTCTGTGGGTGTGTGCATGTGTCGGGGTGTTTTGTGTGTGTGTGTTAACCGTTTTCTCAGAGATGGCCTTTTGACACTCGCAAGCTGCAGAAACAGACAACAGTGCAGCAGACTAAGGGAGTTTTATAGATAGACACCACAGAGAGGGATATATTCAATATCACAAAGAGGAAGGAAACTAGATGCGCAGTGATTTACCAGCCTGCAGCTTCTTCATACGCACTTCATCACATTCACACACACAGTCAAGTCTCTCTTAATTTAACACCCCAAACATCATTTTTCTCATTAATCCTGTGTTTACACAGCCAGAGATGTGCTATAATATCAATTGAAGGTATCTAATAGCAGACTTGTGGCAGATGCCTAAACACTGTCTGCTGATTTTTTTTTTTTTTTTTTCCTGGCAAACAGAAAGACGTTCACATTCTCCACCAGTAGCACTTCATAATTTGTGCCGCCTGTTTGTGGCCGGAGACGCTGTTAAAGCAGCTCGTTTCTCAGCATGTAGGAGAATAATGGTCGCTATGTAGTCTGGGCAAGCACAGCGACTGCTGCTAGAGCTGCTGTTTATCACACATTCATCTGGTGATAATTGTATTGATTAATTGATTGCTACATACAACATACTGTGAAAAATGACATTACCAAACAGCTGCTTTTGTCAGACCAACTTCATTCACACAGGTCTCACAGAAAACAAATAACACCAATAAATATTCACTTTTGAGAAGCTGGGACCAGAGAATATTTGACCTTTTTTCCTCACATGAATCAGTGAATCAATTATGTGTGATAGTAATGAATTAGTAATAAATAGATATCACATTAGTTGCACAAAAAATAGAGCTAATTGATTGATTTCAGCACTAATCAATCAGCTGTTTGTCAGCCTGTGGCTTTATTTACTCTATATAATAAAACTGATATCATGATTTATCTCCATGCATGTTGTCTAGAGAAGCCAGACTGGGGGAGTGTGGTTCAGAGTGTATTTGTGGTTGGCCATGTCTGGGTTTATATGGATTTGTGTGTGTGTGTGCGTGTGTACCTCTGACCAGAGTGCAGAGCATGTGCAGGAATGTTAATGTCTTCTTCCTTTGTTGTCCGTGCAGACAGCTGAGTGTGACTGTGCATATTCATGAGGCTGCCTTCCTGGAACACGTTAACTATTAACTAGAAAAGAATGTAGATTCAAACAAACAAAAAAAAGTAGGATGAAGAAAATTAAATGAAAGAAAAAAGTAGCACTGAGCGGGTATAGAAGTAGAGAAAAGGGGACGGTGGGAAGTTGTATGAAAATAAGAAGATGAAGTAAGAGGCGGAGGCAGATGTCGGCGCCCTGTCAGCAGATCCCATTTCACAGCGACGCTTCACTTCATTAATGTTTTGCAATTTCCAGAGGAACTGAAGTTGTTTATTTATGTCTGTTGCCCTGGCGGTCGGCCAAGCCGAGGTGTTAGGTTCCCTATACGAACTCTGCAGGAGAGAGTACGTAGGTCCTGCAGTGCAGCGTTGCGTCTTCAAATCTGTTTTAGCGCAACATAAAAAACGAATTATTGTTAAATCTCCCCCTACATTTATGATGAGAAACTAAAAGACTTTCCTCACTCCTCTCTTTGTGTTCACCCTGATGTGATTTCACATGATGCTGCCGAGCGTGCTGCAGGGTGAAGTGGCGCTGCAGCAGGCCAGGCCGATATCTACACCGGCTCTTATCAGCTGAGAAGCCGTTTGCTGCAGACTGGTTTTACCAATCTCGCCGCCACTACCACAGGCTATCAGTGTATCAGTCAGCCAGTCACCACTGTTTTCATGACTCACTGTTTTCACCACTGATAATCAGCTGGATCAGTCAGTTCATTTGAAATCACTTCCCCTATGATGCTATAAAAAATATGTGAGAAGAAATTAATAGAAGGGAGTCTTCAGAAACAGTTGTGAACTCAGCGTTTTTTTTTTTCCTTTTGTCTACCTTTTGTAGTGTGACTGTGCTGTGAGAGTGTATTGTGGCTTGTGATGATAAAGGTGTGCTGATATTTGTGTGTGATGTGTGTCTGTGTGTTCTAAGATAAGGAGGGATGAGTGGGGGGATCCCTTTGAGTGAGATGTGGTGTTGAGCGGCTTTATCTGCATTGGGAAATGTGGAGAATGTGTTTGATGTAGGGGAGAGAAGGAGTGTGCGAGATTGAGAGGGAAAGCTCGGACACACATCTTAGAGTGTGTCCACTACAATGATTATAAAACAAGACGTTTTGAGATGTGTGCGAGTGAATCCCAGAGGATTCCCACAAAGCCTGAGCGAGCATGCAAGGCTGATTGAAAGCAAAGGTGTGTTTTGTGGTCGTCCCTGCGCTTGCACTGGTAGCTGGTTGCCGTGTGACCGCTGCAACAGCTGTACGGCAGCCGCTGCAGGGAAACGGTGTCATGGTGAGCGACTTCAAACAGGCGGCTGAGTTTTCTGTTTTCCCCGCTGAAGTGAAGTGTCCACAGGCGAGGCGGTGGGCGAATACCTTCCAGTCCCAGGACGTGTCTTTGCAACTGATCATGATGTCTGACCTCCCCAAGGAGGGCGCCAACAGAAGAAGAAGGAGAAGGAGAAGAAGAAGAAAGAATTTACCCACAGGGAGAAGTAAAATGTCAGATGTTTGCATAGGTCAGCAGCTGATTCAAAGCATGACTGCTCCGTGAGAGGAATTTTGGTTTTTCAGACGAGCTTAGTGTCAGGTTTCTGAGAGATTGAATGATGGCGCTTTCAGGCAGCACAAAGAGACACTTCATCCTCACCTGCGCTTACACGTAAGATGATTCAGTCCTCTGCTCGGACGGGGCAGGTGTCGCTGCTCACGCTATGCACTTCCTCTTCTGTTTATTCCCAACAAACCAGAAACAGATTTATTCCCGGTAGGTGGAGAAGTGGAGGGGTTGAATCACAGCTGAGCACAATCATCGTGCATAGAAGTGCATCTATCAAAGTCCCAGTTCCACTTTTACCCCTCAGCTCTACCCCTGCCATCTGCATGTTCACATTAGGGGAAGAGGTATCGTCATCCTCTTCTAGGCTAAAGGGACCACACTACTAATGAATGGGTATGACAAACATCCCAGAATGCACTAGAGTAGATACATAGGTCACCAGATGAGACAAAAGTTAATTTTAACAAGCATTTAAAAATTGTGAGAACCATTTCTGTTACATTCAAGCATTAGGTCCAGAAATTACAACCCTGTGCTTCATAGAAAAGTTTTTTTCTTAAATCAATAGTTTGCTGGTTTTCGATTTTGCCAGTTTTACATTGTTGTTGCTCACACTTTTAAATATTTTCATGTCCAATAAAGCGGATGATGTCCAAAATGATAACTTAAATTCAGCAGCAGTGAATTAGTAATTTTTTTTCCTGCCCATCTGATATCGATGCCTTAGGTTGCAGATGATGACGTACCTGTATCACATTAGTGGTAGTGTCTTATTTTGAAGGGGGATATTTCTTGCCACTCTGCTGGGAGGGGACAGGAGTTGGGGGTAAGTGAAGGGGTATGACTGAGGAATGTGATTGGGCCCAGCAGAGAGTATGATGGACAGGAACCAGAGGTGAGAAGGTCAACAAGGCCTTGAGTTGTTGGACTGTTGTCGTCTGTGCCGGAGAGAAGAGGAGTCGCTGTCATTTATCAAAACAGGACGGCACACCTGGTGTCTCTTCTCTGACAGGCAGAGGCTTCCACATGCATGTGATCATCTTAGTTTGTGTGTGTGTGTGCGTGTAATGACTGAGACGCTCTAAAGTTTCCAGCTTCAGGCGATTTTGAGGCGAGGACAAGATGACAGGAACATATGGAATGTTTATGAGTGTGAGCTTTGACGGCGAATGGGAGCGTTGCTGGCATGCAGACCTGGTGAATCCTAAAGCACCTGTTTAGTCGAAGCAGGACAGGATGTAATAGCTCACTTAAATTCCTCTTTTACAAGCCTGCGCGACATTCATAAATCTCTGAGATGAACAACGAGCAGCCAAATTTTTTTAAACCAGGAATTTCTTGAAAATAAGATTGTTTGTCTGCCTCAACCCAGTGTGTCTTTTCACCCGTGAAAAGAATGCACTTCCTTGTCAACGTATTTATTTTCATTCCCACCATGTTATCGGAAAACCAGCATTTATAATGACATTAAACAGTCAAAGCAGAGTGTGTTGCAGTCACAAGACATATTGCAAGAAAAGTGTGACTCTTTTTTTCCATGGTAGCGGCATGTAGGAATGACAGAGTGGGTTGGCCGGTCGGTTTGGTGCCGACTAAAATATCTCAACAACATGAGGTGAACTGCACTGAAGTTCGGTGCCCAGAGGATAAATTCACATTTGTAGTTTTGAGTATTAGTGGATGGATCACGTTGACACCCGGGTACAGCCATGGCTTCCTCAGGACTTAAATGACCCCTTGGCACATTTTCCTGTCATTCCAATATCAGGTAAAATTTTATTTTACACCTGTAACTTTAACCAATTTTCCTTCTACACATATATATTTTGAGAGTATGCTGATGTTAGCTTTTAACTTAACATGCGGTGCTGTTTTTAAAGCCACTCCCTCCATTCAGACTCTAAAAATAGCAGCGCTGAGGTTGCAAAAAAAAAAGATGACTATGAAAAATTAGTTGTTGAGTAAACAATGAATACATCTTGTGGATATTTTTCCCTTTTAATTTGATAAACACATTAACAACTCGTATTTGTCCAGTATTGTCTGAAGGCAACAAGTTGACACAATCAAAAAAAGTATCATGGTTATAACGGGGCTGAACCATATGCCAAAAAAAAAAAAAAAAATTGCAATTGCGAGAAGAGTGGTGATTTCAGTTGAAACTGTCATTTCTGCATTTCATGTTCAGTGGGAAAAATATGTAAAAATGATGATGATGTGATTTCTTGTGAGGCGTTGTACCCAGTATGCTTTATTTATGGTTATTTATGTGACATTTTTTGCCGTTATGAGAATAACTGCTCTGACCTTTGGATATCGCACTTAGTCATATTGTAATTCTAATAATGTTTTGGATAATTGATCAACGGGTAATGGAAATAATAAACAATAAAAGTCTGTGTAAAGGAAAATCACAGCGTTGATTTTTTTTTAAAGGAGATAGTGACTCGACGATCTGCTGCCAAAGATTTACACGAGTCATGTGGATGATTTAGGTGCTGCCGGCGTCCTCACTTAACCCTCCGTAGATGTGATCAACAGCAAAATGTTCTCACTTAAAAGGGTCGTCCTCATCACACACACCACAGAGGGTCATTCTCAAAGTTGTCAACAGCCTCTCACACACACACTCACTACCATTTACACTTGAACAGTCAAGTGTGCACCAACAGAGCAACACTATAAATATAGAAATAGTTTGGCGACAGTTGTAGGCAGGCGAGTCTACACACAGACACACACACACACACACGCATACATGCACACACATGTAGCTCAGTCGGGGCCAGCTGCTCAGGGAAGATGAGAGGTATTGAATGGGAGTGACAGCTGTGGATTCCTCAAGATGAAGGAGGGAGAGAGAGAGAGAGAGAGATAGGGGGGAGACAAAGAGGGAGATAAGTTGGAGAGAGAACAAGTGTGTGTCAGCGAGAGCCAGAATGGCAAAGAAAGACACACACACAGAAACACACGCACTGACAGAGGAATGAAAAGAGGTGGGACGTGCTGGAGAGGAAACACTGATGATTTATTTTCCTTTTTTCCCCCTTCATCCAGATTTAGAAACTGAGGTCTGATTCTTTTCTTGTAATAAAGTTGATTTATATAAAGTAAATAAAAGTAGAAGAAACAGAGTGAGACATTTGTTACAAAGCTTTGAACCTGAGACCAGAGTTGAATTAGATCAGTATCTGAGTTTGTGCTATTTACCTCTTTTTTATATTTGTTGTACCTCACACACACATACACACAAACATTACAGCTGGTACTGGGTAAGTATTGTGAGCCAGAGAGGGAGATAGAGTAACGAGCATGTGATCCTAACTGTCAGTATTAGACTATTCATAGAGATCCTGTGTTGCACAAGGAGGATTTAGCAACTCTGTCTTTTTTCCTTTTTTTTTGATGAACACTGTCACCTCCTGCACCTTTTACTGGACGTGGTAAATGACCTTTTATATACTGATACATACATGCATACATATATAATGTTATCAACGACATTAGTAACATGTGTCATCAATAACCTCTGAAATAGCTGCTCTCAAACTATAAATATCTGGCAGGTCTTTGCTGGGAAAACGTTCCGATTCTCAGGAAATGATGAATTTTACAGTTCCAGATGATCGGCTCATGTTTCTAACAAATAAAGGAAGGCGTTGGTATCATCATGAGGTGTCGCAGTCACCGCGGTTCCACAGACAATGAGAACTTTCAGCATCACAGACAGAAACTCAAATTTCATCACACTGAAAGCATGTCACACTGATGTAACCAGCCGGCAGACGGGTAACTTCTGCAGGAACACCACATCGCTGCACTTCTCCCAAACTAAAGGCTGTAATTGATATTAATACACTGTGTGTCTGTTGTTTGTCTGGGAGAAAGTTTAATAGTTTTGTTTAAAAAAAACAAACTTTTTTCGATACCAGTCGGGTGTTTCAGTAACAGACTGCCCTTTCTCCTTTCTCCTCTCACTGTTTAATCTTTGCAACTAGACTTTCTGTAATGGATTTTTTAATTTCAACCAGTATTTTGATCTCCATCAGCCGGCGTCCTCTGACTTACAGCTACAGTCAGCAGACAGTTAGCTTAGCTTAGCAAAATGTGAAACATCATGCTGCTTGTGCTTTTCAGCGCTGCGTTGTTTTTCTCATGAGCAACAAAGTTTATCCAGATTGGTCGCAGTTAAACTCACAGTTTTATTGACACCACCAATTGAAATAGATAAAACAACAATTTAACTGGATAGTCAATAGTTTACCTAGTAGTTTTCCATGTTCCTGTAATGGGTGTGTGTGTGAGTAAGAGTGTATTCAGCACATTAGTGCGCTGCCTTCAGGGCCGCTGTTAGTCATTAATCTGAGTTGTTAATGGATGTCAAAGCACTCAGCTTTTTTTTTTAAAGCCGTACAGTGAGAGGAGGAACGGGAACAGTGATTTGGGTGTGTGCGCGTGTGTGTATATGTGAGAGAAACGGTAAGATGGGGACTGGTTGTGTCTCCTGCCACTGTGCTCCAGTGGGCAGCTTCAGTGCCACAGGGCTCAAGGGCACTGCGGCAGCGGCATCACAACAACAGCTGGAGGGGGGAGAGAGGGGAGGAAATGGGAGTCTAAACTGAGCACTTAAACAGGAAGCCACCCGGGTCTCTCATTGTTGTGTTTTTATAGACTCTACTTCCTGCAGGGCCGACCGCCCCGTTACCACGGTTACAATCCCTGTTGTTTATGGGATGGATGGTAAAGATCCCACAGTTGCAAGAGCTGATGATCATCCATGTGACACTTGAAAAAGAGAAGAAAGTGGGACGTTTTAAAACCCCTCACCCCTGTTTTGTCGTCATAACGTCTCATTATTCTCTTTTTTCATTCCCTATATTTATATTATCAGACTGATTTCACATTACACATTGTCTGTCCTTCTGTCTGTGGTGTCACTATTTGTAGTTTAAATGAAGTTAAAACTCTTTAAAAAACTCTGCAGCCTGCAACACGTCCTTTCTTTCTCCGAGCTAGGTGCTAACACACCGTGTGAATGACATGATGAAATTAAGAGTTTGACGTCCGACACTGTCAACAGACAGAGGCAGAGATAGCAAGAAGGAGGGAAGAGAAGAAAGAGAAGGAGTTAAAGAAAAGAGGATGTGGCCGACAGTAAAAGATGACTGGAGGGGAGTGGAGCTCTTCGTCTAATTATAGATCCTGCTGTTAGCTGGCTGATGCAGAAGTGCTACTGGGGTTTTCACACAGCCGGATATTTACAAGACGCGGTATGTGCCTTTGACTTTATTTGTTGTTTAACTTTGTGCGTCTGCCTGCACGTGAGCAGTGTGTTGTCTCTCTGGACGTCTAGGTCTTCTGTTAGTGTTGTTGTATCAAACTTCTCGGTTCTGACTGTGCACGGGAAACCCGCTGTGCTGTGTGTTTGCGAGCGTGACAAGCTGTGATGATCGAGTCTCCTCAGCCCAGTGGGGAGTTGAGAGAGAAGGGGGGGTGAGAGGTGTGTGTGTGGGAGGGGGGCAGATTTTCTGGCTCATTTTCTTCTCTTTTGTCTGTCTCACTTGTTTAGTGACACTCCTCCTGCACTGCTGTTGCTACACTTGTTTCAACAACAGCAACACAATGCAAGACATGTACTGTCTCATATTGTGTGTGTGTGTGTGTGTGTGTGTGTGTGTGTGTGTGTGTGTGAGCCTGCTGACCTTACAGACAGCGGCCCTGGATGTTTATGGAAACTCAGTGAGGACTTAGGAAACTGGACCCATGCTGCATTATACATCAACCTTCCTCTGTTACTGCCATCCACACACACACACACACACACAGATAAATACAGCTGTACAACTCCATGGCACCATTTCACACACTCTTACCCTCGTCTCTCACACACATTGTTTGTCTTGATTACCAGCAACGACGACTTGAAATGCAGGAAGCCTTTGACACTGGTCCATATGTTATCGTCCAGTAAAAGTGTGTGTGTGTGTGTGTGTGTGTGTGTTTGGTTTGTGTAGCTCCTGCAGGTTTGTTCCTTCAGCAGCTGTACTTTCTTAAAACATTCATCACTATGTGATGTGTCTACAGTAGATAAATGCTGTTTTCGAGGTGTGAACTATAAAATCCAGGTGTACCAGCCCAGATCCAGGCAAAGTCTCCACAGATTGTATTTTTGTTTCCCTCTCATCTAATCAGTCTCCTGTCAGTCGTCTAGAGGAAGGTTTAAAATGCGCCTTCAGCATAAAGGTTTTAGTTAGCTAAATAAGGAAGTGAGGAATAGTAAGATTTCAACAGTGTCCAACTGTACGATTCAGTGCCCTCAGTCTGACTAAACTTCCTCTCTTTATTGCTGAAATGATAAATTTATCAACTGATAAACATTTATTTACATATTCATTTTTTTCATTAGCTCATTTATTGGTCTATTTATGAATAATTTGCTTGTTCCAGCTTCTGAAAACCAAGGATTTCAAACCATTACACAGTAATCATATTCAAAGACATCAGCTAGATGTGAACAGTGACTAGAGTGTTTCATTAGTACGACTGACAGCAGCTGGACACCGCTGTCATCATGTCACCATAACAGTGTCACAACTTTCCAACATAGAGTTTGGAGATGGATGTGGACGACCCCTGAGAGACGGAGCCCGCTCTTCATATTATGAAATAACGACTGAGTCCTCATGGGTCAGAACGTGGTCATGTTAATGGACGTCACAGCCGCTGTAATCCCATCACATCCTGGTCTCCAGTTTTCAAACTTTCCTCAGACTCATCAACACTTTGTTACAAACGATCAAACAGTGAGTGATGGAGTGAATAATGAAAAAAGTGTGAGGGATGTTTGATAAGTAAATAATCAGCTAATCTGAAAGTCTGAGAGTCTCTACTACCACCACCATGAATCAGGTTTTGTTTTGAATGGGTGATAAAAAAAGATCAGTCCTGTGTTTCACCAGATCAATATGTGACCAGACATATGTTTGCATTATGAAACCTACAGTATGTAATAGTGAACCCCAGTAGTCAATCACTTCATATTCAGGCCTGCACCGCCCGCTGCAGCGGGTTAGTCAATTTATCTGTTTATTTTGTGTCTGTGTGTGTGAAATGAGAACAGTTTGGTTTGGCAAAGAGCTGCTGCAAACTTGGCTCAGTCATTTTGTTGCGCACGCACACAGACACCTGCACAGACATTCGTACACTCATTGATTCGCTAAATGTTCCAAATAAGTGTGATTGTGAATGAGCCGACTGTACTGGGAGATATATGCGCATGTGGATGTTTTTTTTTTTTCACTCCTGAGCCAGGGGGAGAGAGATAAGAATGAGCCTTTTCTATTAACAGCCTCGCAGACACCCGGAGGTGATGACATCTATCAACTGAAAGTGGCTGTTGCCTCTAAAAGGTGTAGTGTGATTTCGACACGCTCATGCACACAGGACAGTCAGAACAGAGGAGGGCCGTGCAGCTATATTTGGACGTGTAACGAGACACAAAGTGGTGGCGTCTGTTCGCTTGTTGACTTTGTACAGCCAGAGCATCTATCACTTGTGGCCCTGCGCTGGCTGTCAACTCTTCCTCAGCGTGCAGAGTGACTGCCTGCAGCCTGTTGAAGACCGAAACTTGGCCGGTCCTTGTTGTCTTTTGACTTTACTTTCACTTGTTTTTTAGCCAAGTGTGTCTTTTTTTTCTGTTTTTATCGTCCCTATTCTCCGTGGCTTTGCGCCGTTCAGGCTCCTCATCTCCCTCTGTCAACACATCCACTGAGGGAAATGGAGAGAGGTGGGGAGGAAGAGCCACATCTTTGTATATCCTCGTCTTACCTGTAGAACCAGTCCTGACTGAGCAGTGAACATGTTCACAGTAAAAGAACAGAGGAGGGAGGAATGAGCGTGAAGGGATTAACCAAACATCAGGTTGTGACTCTCTCTCTCTCTGTCACACACACACGCACGTGCACGTGCACACATGTACACACATGTACACACACAAAGAAATTCGTATTGTTCACAGAACTCAGCCTCATCCACCTAATCATACAGATAAATCAGCACATTTCCAACGGCCTCTCTAACCAGACGAGCCATATCATAGTGCGTCGTTGGTGATTTCCATAATGACACACTGGCACGCCCATATACTGTACAGTCACACACACACACACACATTATTATTTTATTCAAGAGGAACTTATCTGTACTGAATCCAGGGCCTTTGAACCCGTAGGACACCCGTCTGGCTTGATTTGGCTACAACTGCGGTTACTGCTGCTTTGATAGAGCACACACACACACACACACACACACACACCTTAAGTACTCAGTTGTTAATACGACAAAGTCAGAGCCACCCTTCTCCCATCCCTGTATTAAACTCTGGCATCAGTGTTTTAGTAAAGAACTTTATAAAGGATCTTCATCAACGGCGTAAAGATGAATCATCATCTTCTTTTCTGCATCCTTATGTCTTAATCCGAGGTCGTTGGTTCATCGTTGACGCAACAAATAGTGAGAATGCTGGGACATTGCCAGCCACATCGCTAAGTAGCACCATCACATAATTGCGCAGTTGAGTTTGAAACTAAAACGTGACACTGATAATTATGTCGAGACCCACCGAGATCTGCTGAAATGTAGGTGGTGAAAATAAGTAGTTGAGAAAAACTCAAGGAATATAGATCGATCAGGCAAATCCTGATAGAGTCTGACTTTCCTGCAGGTTCTTCTCAAGTTGTCTCATGCTCTCACATGCACCTGCTGCCAAAATGCACAGTAGACGTGTGCGCAAAACAGTGTGTGTTATTCTCCTTCATGGTTTCCTGGGCTTGTTCTCTCTGGAAAAAAAACAAAAAACAGCCCTATTTAAATTAAATCAACAGAATCACAACCACAGGATCAGGATTTGTTATTCTTCTCTGAGTGCTACACGCAGATGTAATGAGTTGTAACATAATACCACTTTTTAAGAAGTAAAAACATTAGAGTCTCTGTTCCTCGGAGAGACCCACGAGAGAGGGACTGCGGAGAGATTACAGTAAATGTGGTCGCAGAGGTCCGGAGACCAAACCGCAACACGGATTGTCGACTTTAAGTCACACTGGCAGCAGAGGAACTGGGTCATTATCAGGTAGTTTACAAGTGTCTATCACTCACAGGGCGGCAGTGGTCAATTAGATTGGTCCTCAGCTGAAGGACTGGATCTCATGTGCAGCTAATGAAACATGATGTAGAAAACTGTCGAAACAAAAGACAGCCACTATTTCTCATGCTATAATAATATTAAATGGTGCAATTCTCTTGAGACTGATCTCAGTGTGAATCCATTATGGATATTTTACTGGAAGCTGAGGTGGGAAACTCCAGGATGAGAAAAAACGATGGGATGTTTGGGAATATCAAGATGCTCACTTCACTAATGCTTAAAATCATAAAATCATCTAGTGGTGAAACGTGGACATCTAATAGCCTGTATTACTGTATACACTGAGGAATGTGAATATTGTGATTTTGTTCTATTTTTTTCTATTAACTTGTATTTTATCCGGCTCACTAACAATCTTTAATGTGTTTGTGAAGCTCTAAATCAAACCAAAAGTCTGAAGGGCACAATGTGTGAAAGCCAGAAAGTGAAAACATGAATTATAACATGGAGTCTTCCCGTCATGCCTTGTCTTTACTGCTGCAGAGTCAATAACTGACCCTGTCACGTCTGTTTGGGAGAAAATGTCCCCAGTCAAGTGGTGACTGAGTGTACAGACAGTGAAAGGTCAATAAAAGCCACTTTACAGTGACAATCGAGCGATTCACACGCTCGCGTTCAGTGTCGACCCTGTCGCTCTCTCTTTATCTGCTCTGTTGTTCTTCATCTCTTTACCTTTTCTTTTTCCAGCTCTCTCATTTGCATCTTTTCATTTCACTTCACCAACAACTGGAAACTGGAGGTGACATCACCGGGAGACTCTGTGTGTATGTGTGTGCGTGTGCGCGCGTGCATGTAGGTGGTTTTCTCTGTCGAAACAAAAGGCCCAGTGTAGGTAAATGTTGGAGCAGTGTGTGTTTTGCTATTTATAACCCATGGGAGGCAGGGAAGGAGAGAGACACTGGTGTTCCCGACTATGTGTGTGTGTCTACTGTAGCGTCCTTTGTTTCCTTGTATAAGCATGTTCTCCTCTCCTTTTCCTCAGAATAATAGCCTTGTTATTCTTTGCTGTCATTACCGAGAATATATGTGCGTAACATAGTGTGTGTGTGTGTGTGTGTCTGTCTGTCTGTCTGTGTAGGTGTGTGTGTGTGTTTACCAAGGGATTTCTGTTATTCCAGTCATGGTCGGCATTCAGTCAGTCTCTCTGCATTCATACCTCCTAATATGGAGGAGGAGTACTGACACTGCATGCACACACACAGACACACACTCACTGCTGTGTCACATCAACCCAAACAGTGTTGTGCTAATAAGATCACTGTGTGTGTGTTTGTGTGCGTCTGTATATGAACATACATCCACTTGTACGAACATGATCATTCTATTCAACTTCATTCCCTTTCACCCATTTCCACTGGCATGTTGGCACGAGGCCAGATTTCTGCTGAGTGACATTTACTTCACACACTGCAGAGCGACACCATGAAGCACAACGGAGATGATGTCACACCGAGTTATTTCAAGACTCGCTCTCCGTCTGTGTATTTGTATGCGTGCGTGCATTTCTTTTAAAGGGTCGGTTCAAGCATCGAGGCAGGTTTGTGCAATAGGTGTTTGCTCAAGCCTGTCGTGTGCGCAGCTGTTTACGAGCGCGAGTGTAGATATCTTCAGTGTGTGTGAACCTTTAAGGAGGTTTTATTGAGTGTGTATGGTGTATTTAAATGTATTTATAATGAATGTATACATATCTGCAGGTGTTTGTATGTGGCTTACTTCATTACTTCATTATTTTCCACATGTGCGTTTATTTTGTGAATGTGAATTTATGTGTTTACAGCTGTGTTTTCTGTGTGAGTCAGTGTGCATTTTTGTGTGAATATGCAAGTGCATCTGTGTGTGTGTGTATGTGTGTGTGTGTCTCACAGACAGAAACCACCCCCAGCCTTTTCCCAAGCTGTTCCCTTCCTGGATCCTGTTTTTAGTGCCGGATGAGGCAATCTTTCCCATTGACTCAGCCATGTAATGCAAATAGCCCCAAAAGCATGCAAAGAGCATGGAAATCACACACACAGTACCAGAATGACAGTGTTGAGTTTTTGTAGAATAGAAAGACAATAACAATCTATTATTTTGCAATTGTGTGTGTGTGTGGTATGAGTTTAGATGTCAGCCCAGAAACCCAATGCTAACCTCTGTTAGCTTTTCATTGCTGTTGGTTTGTTTTCATTGTCAGTTTTCATTCATATGCACTGGGGCTGTATTGGATCCAGTATCGTGGAGCACCTGTTGCATGCTGGGTAGTTGCTGCAGAGCTTAACTTGTCTTCACATAAACAAACGTCCTCACGTAGGCCACTAAACTTCTGGTCACTCACCTGTACAACAGATCACTTCTTACACTGTCGCACTGAGGAAATGAAAACTAACTGAGATGAGATGATCTGCCTGTTTTAACACGTGCCATTTCTGGGCTTTTTTATAGCACAGCAGTAGCAATTTGATGATCTACAGTGAGTAGATTTTATGATGAGATAATAAGAGGTTAAACATGCAGTCACAAAATATGATCTCATCTCATTCATGTCGGTTTTAAGGCCCAAAAACTGTAGTTTTCTGTCCATTTCATGAACCAAATCATTAACATTTAACAGTGGGTAATAAGGATTTTGACAACAAAATAGTTTTAGCTGTAATTATTAGTAATTAAAGTAATCCCTATGAGAAAACACATGAATACAAGGTGCAATATATCAGAGGCTTGTTTAACTGGCTATTTTAACGTTGCTATCACACAAACTTGATTTTTGTGTCACTGTGTTGTTTGCTAAATGTTGGTTCACGCCAACTGATTCTGAAGCTGCGCTCTTGACAGTTATTATGATGAGTGATAATGAGAGAGTCGCTCAGAAACTTATATTTATACATTTCTCACCAACACTGATTATTTCTGAATGAGTCCTCCAGCTGCATTGCGTCTGTTAGCCTGTAGCCTACGAAACCATGAACGCTGGTTCGTTTAGTCTCTCTTCGCATGTGCTCATTGTGTTGCAGGTGGACTTTCCCACACAGTTGTGTGTAAACCAGCTGGGATGAAGCAAACTGACGCCTCTCTACCCTCTCCATCCCCTCTCACATGTTTTTTTTTCTTTTCTTTCCAGACTCCTTGGTGGCAGTGCCGGTGTCGTGTGCGGCCTCGTTTCCCATGGACCTCAGGGTGGGAGAGCGGGGGATGCGCCCTGGTTCGGACACGGCGCTCCTCACCCCGCTGCACCCGCCTTTACTCCTCACCCAGTTCCCTCCCCAGCCATGCGCCCCCTTCTCCCAACAGCAACTGCATCAACAAATCAGGGTAAAGGATATAGCACACAGAGATCGATGCTAAAACATCGCCAGCCTCATGAAAAAAATACTGCTGTATAATACTATAAAAGTTGCTAAACCCTTGACTCTGGCTGTTTTAGTTTAATGTGGAGCAGAGGAGGCGAGAGCAGGAGCACCACGAGAAACAGCAGGAGCTGCAGCAGCTAAAGCACAAAGACAAGAGTCAACAAAGTGAGTCCGCACACACACACACACAAACACACACACTCGCTCTCACACATCAAACTTTACCAACATGTTGCTTCCAGTCCCAGTTTACATTTGAACTTGTAATTTCTTTTCACTGGGCTGCAGTAAGCTGTTTCCTCGTCTTTAAAAATAATTACCGACCACAGTGCTAATCATAACCAGAGAGGAAAGTCCCTCCGAGCGATGTCATTCATCTTTATTGAACAGTGTTACTCGCCTTTCAGAGCTGTTTGCATTGAAATGAGATCTAAATTTAACCCACGGCTACAACAGGGAAGTTAAATATAGCTTTGGTCTGAGCACACAAAGTCACTGGGTCAATATTGACTCGATCACTCCTCGCACCTCTGGTCGCCTCTTTGTGCACACATGTCCACATACACAGACACACACAGACACGCACACAGATATAGGAACAAACTTGAAGACAAACTGGTGACCTTTACCTTGCATCATACCCAAATTTGAACATACTCACTTACACTGTACACGCTTAAGTCTTGCATAAATGTTAAGAATAAATAATAAGTAAATGCCGTTTGCCCGAGTTTTCCTTGTTCCTTCTTTTTATGGCGAAGCACTTTTTTATGATGGGTGCAGCCATGTTTTTAATCGACTCTCTGTGTGGTTAATTGACAGGTGCAGTGGCCAGTTCCCTGGTAAAGCAGAAACTCCAGGAGGTGATACTTAATAAACGGAAACAGGCGGCGCAGGAAAGAACAAGCTCCAACACTCTGGCTGCAGCTCCTGTAGCATACAGGTGACACACGCACAGACACGCACACACTCACACACACACACACACACAAAAGCAGAACACAAAAGGAAAATATTACTAAATCTGCATCATGAGCACATTAGTTACACAAAATCGACTTCACATCTGTAATTCTTTAAATAACTCCTTAAATCTTTGTCAGCTCTAAAATCAAAATTTCGAATAAACTTCCTCCACATGTTGTCTGACTACGCTTGTGTGTGTTTGTGTGTGCGCAGAAAGCTTGGCCCAGACCCAAGTGTATCCTCCCAGCCTCTGGTCTCATCTCCACCACAGCCTTCCCCTGAGGGCTCAGAGGGGACACCGCTGCGCAGAGCAGGTAAAACACCACTCTTGATGAATTAGTAGATTCATCGATTTATTATAATAATGATATTTTGGTCAAACTGCAGTGTTTTCAGCATTTTAGGAACTAATAACACTGAATAAACAGATGTGTTGTCACGGTTTGCCAATATGTTTGATATTAGATGAGTGTAATGAAGACCTCTGAAGACTATTGCATGTCAGTGTCTTTCCCGGCCAGACATGATTTTGACTTGTCACATTCAGAAAAGAACAGGTGCAAACAATAAGATAAAGGATGGATTCCATTTAGTTGTCTTGTTTTTTTTCCCATGCTGGCTCACAGGGTCACTTGAATACAACAGATCCATTGTTGATGTTATTAGTAACACCTGTGGGTTGTCTGCTGTTACCAGTAAATTCAAAGGATTTCATTGACTGGAAATCTCTTGAATCACTGTTGGGATGTTACCGTCAGCTGCAGCAGAATGAAGTTAACTATTTGGACTCACACTGAGTAACCCCCCACCCCCCCACCCCTCTCCCACACACCCTGCCACTTTCATTTTTCAGCATCTGAGCCCAATCTGAAGGTGAAGCACAAGTTGAAGAAACACCTGAACACCCGCAAGAGCCCGCTCACCCGCAAAGAGAGTGCTCCGCCCACTATCAAACACAGAGTACCTGACACACTGGGTAACTACACGCACAAACACAAATGAGTTGTAATACAACTCAGTTGTTTGATTATTACATGTGATATGTGCTTGATTAGGTCAAACAAGGGAAGAATGGATTCTCTGATGTGATCAACTGCAATATGCAATGTACATAATGTATATGTATATGTATACATATGAGACTTCTTTTAATTGTTTTTTTGTATATTTTTTGTCCGAGTGAAATCTGACGCTGCAGAAAAAAACAATTTAAATTTTGAATCAAATTACAAATGTTTCTGAGTGAACTCTTTAAAACAAGCAATTGTTATTCACCAATTCGTCAGTCACCTAATTAATTAATATTATGTCTGTATGTACAGTACATGCTCACATTTATATTAAATGAAATGCACTGTACATGCATATTCATATTTAAACTCCACTACTGTCTGTTCCTCTCCAGACTCGTCTCCCAGCAGCAGTAGCACTCCCGTCTCTGGCTGTAGTTCTCCTAATGACAGCCTGCCCAATGAGAATGGGCTACTGCCATCTGCAGGCGGCCTATCACACGAGGTGAGAAACACACACATTTACTCGTTGAGTCTGTTCAGAACGACAAAGCAACCACGTCTCAAACTGAACTGCACCTTTCCTTCTGAAAACTGATTTGGGAAGAGACAGAAGTTACGAAATCATTAGAAGAAACTCCTCTCTCTGGAGGTGGAAAACCATGAGCATTTTAAACAACTGAGCACTCGGTTTGATTAAAAAGAAAAAGAAGTGATTGTTTTATGTGCATGAGCTGTGCCGAGACCCTGAGTAATGACATGTTTAAAGCAGCGGCAGGAGGCAGAGGAGCAATGCATTTGTGTCAGCTGTTTATGCATAATTCATTTAATCACAGAAAGTCAGAGCAGAGCGGCCTCTGTCACACCTGCCTCGGATGTCTGATTCATGATTCTCCAGTGTCCAGACAGGTCACGACAAAACATTAGCTCAGGTTTAATTGGACTGGACAGGCTTAGATTACAGCAGCGGCAGCAACCATTAAGAGCATAAAGCAAAGACAAACTTTGTAACTAGAGCAGAAGAAAGAGGAAGGGTCTTTATTTCTCTCCTGTCTCATAAAAGCAATACTTCTAATCGCTGTTGGTAAGTTATGAGCATAATTAAATTTAGATTTGAGTGTAAATGTAATAATTTTCAATGGAAAAAATGTGTTGTGCACTTCCAGGCGCAAAAGCTGCTGCTCAGAGATGGCACTCTAGCAAACTTCACCATCCAGAGCTCTTCCACTCTGCCCACCATCACTCTGGGACTCCCAGCCCATGCCAGGGTAAACACTCAACTGCTCACTTATTTTGAAATCATCTGTTTTCCCTAAAAGAAGTGGGGAAAAGCTGCTGGGAAAATCCTCTGCAGCCTAATGATGTTTTCACCAAACTTACACAGTGATCTGCTTCATTTAAGATACATTTTCAAAAGTGAAATTTAATCTGGACAAATGATCAGCTAGAACAAATTCATGTCTTTATGTTGGCCTGATGGCTCGGCTGTGATGAGACGTGATGTTTTCTGTAATAATAAAGTGGCTGAACTGTCTGTGTGCAGGCTGAAGGAGAGCTGTCCTCCCTGAAGGTCAGTCGGGTGCCTGTGCTTACGGCCGGGGGCTCGCAGGTCTTCCTCCCCCTGAGCAGAGAGGATCAGGCTGGACACCCCCACCTGCCTGTCATCATCCTGGAGCCCTCAGGACTGGTACACACTCCACTACTCACTGGTGAGGCACACATATATACGTAGGAGATAAATACATATATATACTTCAGATAATGTACTTAACACACATATGCACACTCTGTGTATGTGCACAGTTGTAGGGACACACTATCATTGTTTAAACCTTGATAAGGAAATGCTCATTTTGATTTTGCACTCCGTTACTGATTTACATCACGCCCTGGAAATGTGTGCACATGCAAAAGTTCTCAAGGCTGCAAAATGCACCACAAATAAACCATAAATGGACACACATGCATTCATCAACCAGGGCCAACTGGAAATGCAGTGGTTTCACACAGAGGCCTTTAATTGTAATGTCTGAAGTCTTATAGCACCACCCAGTGGTCACATTTGAAATGATAATGTTTTTCTTTGACACCGTGGCAAGTGAAGCACTTCCAGCACATCCACCTGTCAGTGGTTTTATCATCTGTAAAAGTAGCATATACAACCTGTGCACACAGTTTGTCCTAAACAACACTGGAGAGAAATGTGTGCGTACATGTCAGCCTAACTCCTCCCTGTTCTCTGTGTGTCTCTCACCAGTTCCAGGCTTAGACTCGGTCCCGCTGCAGTTCGCCTCCCAGTTAGACCACCTGTCTCCTGGAGCTCCTCAGACCCACAAGCCCCTGAGCAGGACACGCTCTGAACCCCTCCCCCAGAGCACAAGGACCCTTCACACACATCTCCTCCAACAGCAGCACAACACACAACTACTGGAGAGGCTCAAACAGCAGACCCACCTAGGCAAGGTGTGAATACACTCTGATCTGCATTCATGGAAAGTTATATAGAGGGAACACTTGTCTCTTGACCTTCTATTTGAATTTACTGAGACTGGAAGGTAAAATAGTGGTCGACGCGTTATTACACATTTGCATTTGATTTAAATTGTAAATATATTCAACTTGGTGAAGAGTTAACAGCCTTTACAATGGCAGACTTTGAAAGTTAATTCACTCAGAGACCAAGTTTGTTTGTTTTTTTTGACTGAATTAAATGAGTTTGAAATGATGAAGCACACCTCCCTAGGGGGGTCTAGGAAAGGTGTGTTCGTTTGGTCTTGCTCAAGTCACACACTATAGTGCATTTGGATTCAGTATGAAAAAAAACGTACTATTCAAGGATACCATTGGATACCATTGTCCCTCGTGTCTGTAAATCTACAAGACAAATCTCAGAGGTTTTCCCGTCTGTATCGAAGTAATCCATTGATGGCCACTGCAAACTGCTGGAAGTGCTGGAACAGCTAGATTCTCATACTTTTAATTTTGCAAATTTGCTAACATGAGCGGTGAAACCACCAGATCAGAAGAGTTTTTTCGAGACCGCAACAATCCTGTCTCAGAAGGAGATGGTCTCAAGGCTGAAATCATGGGTGTGGGCACAACAATTTAAACATTAAAACGCTGCTTTGTTGCAATAATGAGACAGAGATGTCTTCCTCCAACAGGAAGCTTGACCAGCTTGTGTTTACTTCTGGGACCACATTGGCAGTTTTTGCATGTTTGCCCTCAGAATCTCCTTGTAATCCTGTGTATAGTTAGATAAGAATTGAGACAGAAATGATACAGAGTTATAGGAATTATAGTCAACAGAAAAAACTGTATCCATCTGTCATCAGATGTTGCATCAGTGATGTGCTGGTCCTACTTGTGAGTCTCTGTGTAGATCATGTCTTCATCTGAATGTTGAAACACCTACATGTTCATCTACGTGTGTGTGCAGCTGATGTCTAAGCCCAGCGAGAAGCCCAGACTGCACCAGATCCCCTCTGAGGACATGGACTCGGAGGACGGTGGTGGGATGTCACCAACGGAGCCAACCTATCAGAGCAGAGTGAGGTCGGAGTCATTGAGAGAGGCGGAGCCAACAGCGTCTAAGAGCCATGAAGAGCAAATGAACCTGCAGCATGCACTCATACTCAACCAGGTAGGAAACAGTGTGTTCCGTTCAGACGGACAGACAGATGGCGTAAAACACTCCTGGCTGTTCCTCATCAGTCCTGTAGATGGCAGCCTAACTCCTGAACTTGCACGATTCCAGTTGTCCTTGCATCATCTTGTGGTTTGACAACCACTCATTATATTAAAGTGGTCATTTCAGCACGATATGATGACAGAGTGCATGTAATATGAGCTGAGCTCCGACTCTTTACCACATCATCAGGAGTCCAGCCTGGACAGAAAGAACAACAATAAGAGGATTTTTTTAAAGAGATCAGAGTCAGAAATGAGTTCAGTCCGAGTCAGAGATGACTTCCACAGCACTTGATACTGATCCTAATTCCCCTCGATGGTGCTGGTCAGGTCAGAGAGGACAGTTCAATCATTTTATTGACATGAAGCTGAAAGCCAAGAATACAAGTCTTTATTCACTGATGAACTACTTTACAATGAACGTTATGATATTTGCAATGAATTCTAACCATGACTGAATTCTCCTTCATCCTCATCGCCCCCACCCCTCTCTATAGTCATTGCTATGGGAGCAGCAGAAGCAACTGCAGCAGCTGCATCGACAGATGGAGACCCTGGCAGTGCCCATGTTACGCGGCAGCAGCAGTGGTGGGGTCGGCAGCGGGCTGGGGGTCCACCGCCCCCTGTCTCGTACGCAGTCGTCCCCAGCCTCCACCTCTCTCACTCTGCCTGAGAAGACCCTGAGCCTGCCCCCGCAGGAGACCAGCAGCAAACCACGCTTCACCACTGGTGAGTCAGACAAGCTCGTGCAGTATTATGATATGTACTCTGTGTGTGTAAGTATTTTCTTTTCAAAAATTCTAACCCAGTGGCTCCAGTGGCCTATATGTTAGGATACTGATAAACAGTTCAAACAGTTTCAATCATATTTTGCAAGATTGCTCCCTCATCTCCTGCCCTGTCTCCACAGTATTATGATCCACAACACTAATCATAATATTGAAAAAACTCTAAATGCTCTGTGTGTGAAAGAAACAGTAAGTATTTTAATGCAAACAATAAATGAAGAAGAGACTGATCAACAAAAGGAGAAATTCATAGAATAATTAAAACAGTAATGGCAAAAAACAGTTGTGTTTTTAGTTTGACAGTGTTGTAAATCTGACTGTCACCAGTCTTGCCAAAAAAAAAAAATTCAACACAGAGCTCCACATAAAACCACAAGTTTTAATTAAGTATTAATTAACATGTGAAATACACACCTTGTGGTTTCCACTGTTATCTATCTTTGAGTCAACATTTTCTTTATATTTAGCTTCATGTTTATAGCCAGACATCAATCTTCTCATCTAAGGGTTAGGGTTAAATGTGTCTTTTCCTAAAATGTTTGAATGTTCCTGTGATGGGTTAGGGTTAGTGTCAGCAGGTGGAGGACAGACTTTCACACCTTCAGTGAAAAAACATCTGATACAGGATATAAATCCTCTACATCAGACTCAAAATAATAACAACATACAGAATTTAAACACAAATTGAGGTCATGGATAAATCAACTTCAATATTATATAATAAACTTCTACTACTCTTGTTATTACAGAAGTGAAAGCCTCAAGACCCTGTGGGTGTTGGTCTTTGGCTTCTGGTGTGAATATCTTGTTTGCAAAATCATGAGGCCAGTTTGTGCATGTGTGTGTGTATGTGTGTGTTCAGGTCTGGTCTATGACTCTCAAATGCTGAAGCATCAGTGTACATGTGGAGACAACAGCAGTCACCCAGAGCATGCTGGGAGGATACAGAGCATCTGGTCTCGACTACAGGAGAGAGGCCTGAGGGGACAGTGCGAGGTAACACACACAAACACACACACTTTCAGGTTAAACAGTGTTATTATTTTTATCTCCTTATAGCCTGAAAATAATATGGTTTAGTTTCCCTTTGAAATTCAGTTTTCTGTCTGTTTCCTATTATTACTCGATGCTAATATAATACACTGTCCACATGCATATGATTCTTGATTGTAAGGTCAAATGAAAATCTTGTGTCTCTGCAGAGTATCCGTGGTCGTAAAGCCACTCTGGAGGAGCTGCAGTCAGTCCACACAGAGCGTCACGTGTTGCTCTATGGCACCAACCCACTCAACAGACTCAAACTGGATAATCGCAAACTGGCCGGTAACATACAGATCACACTGATAAAACGCTAGACCTTTTTCTGAGCCAGATTATCTATTTGAAAACTATTTGAAAACTAATAATGTTTGTCTGCAGAGTAAGTGCATTCAAAAGCAAACTGTGTTTTTCTCTCGAGCAACAGACTTCATTACATTCACAATTATGTTTCTATTTTCCATCTTGAACTATGTTAAGTTAATTACAAGCAAGATTCATGTAGGGAATCAATAGGGGGCCATCCTATGATTTTTTATTCATAACATTTTATTCACACAGTGTAATATAAAAGAAGAAGGAACTGTAACATACTGTATATGATTGTATAAAAATTATTTTTGTCTCTGTTTTCACAGGGATCCTCTCTCAGAGGATTTTTGTGATGTTGCCATGTGGAGGAGTAGGGGTAAGAAGCACACTAACACACACACATACACACACACGGACAGGTTTCTATTTTTGATTGTAATTCTCTAAAGCTCTTAATGGACGCTATACAATACACCACAATCACTGCATTGATGAAAGTTGATCTTGTTTCAAAGAAAAGTATAGAAAAGCACGGAGAGAAAATTACAAGAAAGACGGAGAGGACGACAGGATATTAAAGAGGAAGAGAGAGTTTGCTTGGCCCAATGCTAACGTTCGCCTGACAGTCCGTGTCGGACCATGACAAGTCAGACTAATGAGAACAACATGTCCGTGACCAAGGATAAAAGAAATGCCTCGGATTTCATTGTCCGAGCCAGATGGACAGTAATGCCAGTTTGTGAACAAACAGCAGAGAGAAAAAACAGAATGGAAAGGAAAATTAGTGGCAAATATGGATCTGGCCTCGAGATGAGAGAGTGAAACTGACATTTTTACTCTCCAGTCACAGCTGTGTGTTTGGTTATCCGTGCCCTAGGGAAAGACTTTGGTTTTCTTTTATTGCCCCAGAGATCCCATTTTGGACATTCAGACGTAATTCAACAACAAATATTAAAAAAGAAGAAAAAAAAAGGTTCCACACATATGGATAAGTGAGCAGATATAATCAGTGGAATCCTTTATTTGTCTGTTGATTGGCAGGTTGACAATGACACAATCTGGAACGAGTCACACACCTCCACGGCGTCACGCATGGCGGCGGGCAGCGTTGTGGAGCTCGCCTTCAGAGTGGCCAAAGGAGAACTGAAGGTGAGGAACTGAACTGGGACAGAGAGACGCACAGGAGAGGGACGGGGGACAATGAGCAGCTACCTCCCATTTGTTGCTTCAACCCCCATATCTGTTTCTTGTTTACGTCTCCTGCCTCCCCTGTCTGTCTTCATGAGGTACCGTATTTAGACAGTGATTTAATTTGCCAAACTCCAAATTGGTTTGCAGATTTATTTCTTCTCATAACAAAAGTTTTACCCCACAAGAGAATATGTAAACAGTTATACTGCAAGATGTTTCCCTATCAGAATATGATGGATGAAGTGCAGGCACAGAAGTTCGATCCAATAAATACGATCTGATGTATGGTGTGGTTGTAATATTATATAGTTGTAGTATATTATAGGGTTGTCGGTTTATTAAAACAAACACAATTTATTGCTTGAGTGTCCATGGTTAATCCTTTTTTTTATTTGTTCAAAATACACCTTTGTTTTCCCAAGTGCTTTATCCTAATGGACAAATATGCTGCTTTATGCAAATAAAATGAATAATTTTAACCAATAACAAATGCTCAAATAATGACATTACGGCATCATCTGATCATCTGTAACTATTTGCAGAGACAGAGACAGTTTAGCTTGTGACTGCGAGCAGATTCATCACTGGTCTTAAAACCATGCAGGACAAAAGCCAGTGTAAAAAGATGTCTGTTGATCGCGTGACAAATGCAAAAACTAATTTTGAATCAACGTTTTTCATGATACCTTTGACAGCACTAATTGTGTGTTTTCAGTTACTTACATCATGGCAGGAAAGCATAACGACTAATTACGCAGTCATTTGGTCAGAAGGTGAAAAAGGCAGAGACGTTTTTTTGTGGCAAAGATGTAAAAATTAGAATTTTAAAGTTAGACTCACAAGTGCAAAGTTAGTTCTTTTGGCTGAAAACAGGCCGATGACAACTGCTAGGGTCAGAGAGGAACATCAGCTCAGAAGTGCATCCAGTAAAGAAGCATGCCTCACCCAGCCTCAAGGAGCTACCAACCCACTTCAAAGGCAACTGGGTTTCAGAAAAGACTTTCCCCTGTCACATAATGACCAAATCTTTCTTCCTTTTCCTCCTCTCGCTGATTAAAAGTCTGGGATAAACATGACATTTTTCTGTTTTTTCAAGTGTAAATATACCACTGGCCGAAAGTATTTATAGCTAGCAGCTTCAATCCAAACAATTCTCTACCCAAAAACAAAAAGATGAAAAAACAGAAAACAAAGTGTAAATCGGGCAGAAAACGTAAAACAATGGTCTGTAGTGAGCAGCAGCGGTAAACAAACCACCAGACCACAGCACAACCACAGGACAAGCACTCCACTTCAGAAAAGCTGTTTTTGTGCTATACATATTGTAGGTTACGTATACTGCATACTCATTTACAAGACAACATAATAAGTACCATTGATGTCCCGAACTTGTGCATTTGTGCTCGTATGTGCATGAAATGTTTTGCTTCATGCTTTGAGGTTTACTCTCTGAGATCATAAAGATGAAGTCAACTTTGGTTCACTTCACTGGATTTTAAAATAGAAGTGAAAATATAATTTTATTTAAAAAAAAATCCTTTAAAGCTGCCAGACTTTCTGTAAACCTCTTGGGAAAAAACAATATTATCAGGTTTTAAGAAACATAAACTGGGTTTAAGGTCAAAGTAATTTTGAATTATTATGACACTGAAGATTTGTGCCATTGTTACTGCTGCAAATACAAGGAGCACTGATGTAAACAAACCTCACACAAACCAGGGCACAGAAGCTGCCATTGACAGTTGATGTTTGTCACTATCGATCTCAATCTCAGTCACAAGTTGTACATTTTTTCCTTCATGTAAAATGCTTTATTTCTCATTCATTTAAAAACCTTTAAAAGTGAAGGATTTTCTTGACATGTTAAGTCCTTCACATCACGTTAAACCCTGATTAATGGCGCCTTCTTCATCTTCCTCTGTGCAGAACGGCTTTGCTGTGGTCAGACCGCCGGGGCATCATGCGGACCCCTCCAATCCAATGTAAGTGTGTGTGTGCATGTGCATGTTTGTGCGTCATGCTCGGCCTGACCACAGTGAGTTTTCCTGTCCTGGCTGTGCTGTCAGCAGCTTCTCTCCCGAGGATATTTATGGAGTGATAGAGAAAAAACAAAGGGACAAAACAAGGAAGATTAATAAGTTTGTTCTTGTGTGTGTGCGTGTTGTTTTCCTCTTTCACTGATGCTTCTTCCTTCATTTATCCTGAGCACAGTCCTGCACAGCTGCTGGTGTGTTGGCCATTTTACATATTTGACATGTAGCTCTAACAGCTCATCAACAATGAGTGAGGATGCGTTTAAAGTTCTGAGTCACTGAGACTACAGAGAGGCAGAGAGGTCCCATGTGTGACTGTACACCGCACATGAAACTCTGAAGACAGCAGACTTTTACTGATTTTTTCCCTCCCATATTCTAAACTGTCTCTACACTCACATCCACCGTGTCTGTCTCCACAGGGGCTTTTGTTACTTCAACTCAGTGGCCATAGCCGCCAAGCAGCTTCAACACAAGCTCAGCGTCAGCAAGATCCTCATTGTCGACTGGGTGAGTCGTCAAACTCTTAACACTCGCGTCTGTGAATTAAATTTTTTTTGTTTTGTACACTATCAATATACCTTTATCCTGTTGATAGGACGTTCACCATGGTAACGGAACCCAGGAAATCTTCTACAGAGACCCCAGCGTTCTCTACATCTCACTTCATCGCTATGATGATGGGAACTTCTTCCCTGGCAGTGGGTCTCCGGCTGAGGTGTGTGCTGTCACAGTAAAACTCCGTTGCCCTGTTGTGAGTAAAAGGAGTCAAAGAACCGCCAGAATTAAATGAGTTTTCTACATGTTGGTTTCAGGTCGGTTCTGGAGCGGGTGAAGGCTTCAACGTCAACGTGGCATGGACGGGAGGACTGGACCCACCCATGGGAGATGCTGAGTACCTCGCTGCTTTCAGGTACAGTATGAGCAGCTGCTGCTCGGCTTTGAACACTGCAACACGAGCTTCCAACAGAAGTTAATTACGTACTGCACATCACAAAAAGATAAACCAGCATAAAGTGTCTCAGTTCCAACGCTGCAGGGACAAACAACATCCAATGTTGCTCCAGAATCTCTTTTATTCTTTTGTCGCTTTCATCAGCAAGGCTGGCACATGAGGAATGCAGAGAGTCTGTCTTTCTGACTTTAATTCATGTCTTGGGATGCGAAATCCGGTCGATTAGGCAACAAACAAAAAAAGCTTTGCCACCAGCTGTGTTCCACTTTTTATTGATCAGGATACTCAGTGAAGCTGTAATCAGACAATTTCTCTCATTTCCTTTACACTGAGCCACAACAAACAGACTTAAGCTGATCAGAGGCTCGGCTCCACATCGCCTCTGACGTACTTCTTGCGTAATTAATAATCTGTCATTTGGAGAGCATGTGTCTGGCATTCTTGGTTTCCAGTAACTTCAGATGCTTTACAGCATATGGCAAATGGTGTCCAGGTCTTGTGTTTGACAGACTGCAGACTGCGACTTCCTGCTCGTGGGTTGGGATAATTGTCGTCGGTGGGTGTTTGCCACCAATAAAGTTTCAGTAGTGTGGGCTTTTTGGTCGTCTGGCGGAGCAAACACTGAGGAAACTGTGGCGACCGCATGGTTACTGGAAAAGGGGAACAGTGGCAAAGCTGCAGACATAAAGGGCGGGGGGGCTGCTTGCTTACATCAGGTGTGGGGGCCATGATCCCAGAGTCTTGTAATTACTGTGCTCCTCCAATAACACACAGTGAATATGAGATTTATCCAGACATGTTGCTGCTCATCTGAAGAGTTGGATATCAGAAGGCAGAGACCCTGATGCTTTGGGACGCTGTGTTTCCCAGCTCCAGCCCTGCCTCCCTGTAGCATGAACCTGACCTCTGACTTCTACATAAAGACAGATTCCCTCGTGAGAATAAGTCAAAGCAGGGGGCCCGGCTGGCGCACACAGTGATTTTGAGGGGGAGCAGTTACCTCCATGGCAGTGACAGGACATTCAAAATTTATTTGCAGGCTAAACGTGGGTGTTTCGATTGGATTACAGTATATCTGCCTTGTGAGAGCATATGTGAAAATGCTCATCTGGCTGTTTTGAGGCAAAAGCCCAGAAGCTCCTCTGTATGTTTATTGCCCAACGAAGAGTGGTAGAGCCAGGTAGATGGAGAAAATCACCAGAAATTGGATCGATATATCATGGTTTTATGATGTTGTTCTCCTCTTTAGTATTTTTTCAAATGTTTAATGCAGCTTTCAACATTTGATGCCTGTAGATGCATCTGCTTGTAATCTAGATTGAAATTTGTCCCTGTTTGTATCTTAACATCAGGCGTTCTGATGTGAAGCAGGTAATGTCGCCTTCAGGGGTTAATCCTCGTGTGAGAGTGAGTTTTCCAGGACTCTGTGTGTCCACAGAGGCCGGTGTGGTGTTTACCTCCCACAGCTTGAGATCATGAAAAAAAAAACAGAAAAGGGAGTTTTTTTCACATTTAAAAGAGAAAATGTTTTGAAAAGTATTTAATGACAAAATTGAGCCGAGCTGCTCTCCCACCAGATCCAAAGAGAATTTAAGAGGGATGTGCCTCCTCAAGTTCAATGGGAGCGACAGATTCAAAGTATCATTTTTATTACATAATGCCAATCGTATGGGCCGCTCTTCAGATCTGGACCTAATAGAAGATCTAAGTAATTCTCAGTTTGTTTCAATCTGCCTGTAGCAGCAGATGATGAGAGTTCACCACATCAAAACCTCTCAGATAATTGCCTGCGCAGTTATAGAAAATAATACTGATTTAAAGATGTGATGTGAGCTGAGGTCACTGATTCCAGATGAAAGTTGAACTGAGTCCAATAGAAGGTGCCATTTCTACCGCCGGTCACTTTTAGTAATAAGTCATATAGGAGGAGACATGAGAGGAAAATGTGAGTAGAGAGAGGGAAGACATGACACTGGTGGACTTGAACTGTTGTATAACGTCATTATACTGTGTTGAAACATAACGAGGGACAAGGCTCTCTGCTTTGTATTGAAAGTACATTAAACAGCTTCATCCTCATGAAATAAATGAAGCAGATAATGTGATTACATGGTCAGGATCTCAGCCACCCAGAACACCAAGATGCAGTGAAAATCTGACAGAACACAGCGGTGTAACTGGTCCTGGATCAGTCTCGAAAAGGTCACGTCACTACACGACTCATCCAACTACACTCACTACTAAGGATGGGTACAAGTACTGTCATTATTCAAGTACTGTAGCGTTTAACCTCTCACGCGCCGGTGCATTAGCCACAATATATCCCCTGCAGTACAATCCATCCACAGCCAAACAGTAGGCTATGTCAGAGAAGTCCAGTCTGACACAGGTCTAGCCTATATCTTTTCTTACAATATTTGTATTTATTTATATAATTTGCAAGCAAACATGTACTTATTATGTACTGAAAGTGCTTTAACTTTCAAATGACTGAAAATGCCCATCCCTACTTGCCACCTGTTGTCACCTGAATCAAATGAATGTCAGTAAAACTTACTTTCTGAGGCATCCATGTACAGTACTTACCTCAACTCTCTCAGAGCTTTATACTCCGGAGTCCAAACTGTTCTCATCTGTGCTTCCCTGATGGTGGAACAAGCCACCGTGTCGTCTCCTCTCTATCTTCAAGAAGCTGTAGAAGTGTGGTGTGGTGCAATGGGTTGAGCAGGCGCCCCATATGCAGAGTCTATAGTCCTCATTGCAGTCAGCCCTGGTTCGAATCCTGCATCAGGTGGCCCTTTACTGCATGTCATTCCCCCTCTCTCTACTATCCTGTCAAATAGAGGCGAAAAAAGCCCCAAAACATACTTCATAGTTATAGCTACTTCATACTTCATGGTTTAGATCGAGCAGCTGGAAAAAAAAAACATCTTTCTAAAAAAAGTTGTTCTCCAGATTCCGAACAGAGCTGGGAATTATTCATTAGGTCAAGAACAAAGGTGAGAGGGAATAACCGGTGGAATTTGAGCTGAAAATTTCTTCAGAGAATCAGTGATGATGATGATGATGATGATGATGATGATGATGATCCTGCAGGGACACATAATCTCTGCTGTAATGAGAGGCCACTTTGCTTTAACGTTTTAACAAACAGCATTTTTCCTTTATGGAATCAGGATCTAAAAAAGCCCCCACCTCCCACCCACCCACCACTCAGGCTGCACACATCCCTTTGGAATTAATGAAGTTTGCAAATGTTGAGCTCTGGAAAAGAGTGTATGCCACTGATTGAAGTCAGTTTAATGGGTGAAAGTTTGAGAAGCGTTGGTGCATTTTCACCTTATCCTTCACTCTACCCCCCCCCCCTCCCTTCTTTTCCATCAACCAGACCCCCCCACCACCACCACCACACTACACACACACACACACACTGCCCCTCTACATCTCCTCCCTTGATTGATCTTTAATAAGCATTCCCTCCTCTCCTCCACCTTCCCTCCTCCCTCCATCTTTCCATTAGTTTGTCTGTAGTTACTCTCTCTGGGGGGAGCACAGAACCTTTAATGGGTCTACAGGGGAGGTGGGGTTGGGTTTTGCGGTTAGGTGTGCTTGTGTGTGTGTGCGTGCGCGTGCTCTGCTTCATATCCACACGACTATGATGAAGTTTAGGTCTTAGGAATTATTTATCAAATCAAAGCATAACAGAGCCCCAACATAACCCACACAGTGATGTAAGGGCTGTTATGACTTTGTGTGTGTGTGTGTGTGTGTGTGTGTGTGTGTGTGTGTGTGTTTACATGCATTATATGTTATGGGTGCGCTGTATATGTTTGTGTTGTGTATTTGCGTGTATATGCTGGAATGTATTTGTGTGTTTTATCTCTGTGTGTCCTCATTTTTGTCTATGAGCTCATGTTGTCCATCTGCATGTAGTCATGACTGCACTGTGTGGATATGTGTGTGTGTATGTGTGTGAAAGGGAGGGAGGGATAGGGTGGGGAGGGGGGGGGGCGGGGGTCTCCAAAGTCCCCAGGCAGAATAATGAAAGTAAATGGATCCCAGATGGACTGTTTTTCCTCTTTTTCTCAGTGTTGTCAGTGACGTGAGGCGAGTGACAAGCCTCTAATGGGAAACAGACTCAAGCACTCTGACTTTGAACTCTGCCGACGGCGTCGAGCCGCAGAGCTGAGCCTCTTTCCACCTCAGGACACCACCGCTCTCTCCGCAACAACAATAGCATAGAGGAAATGGTCATGTGTTTGATGTCCACCAGTAACACTGTGCAGCGAGAAGAGCTGACAAAACAATGTGAGTCGTTGCACCCGAGGCTCTGCAGCCTCTCCAGAGCAGGGACAATGGTCTTTTGTCAGCTGCTGCGCTGGGATCAAAAGTTGTTCACAACTTTTTGTAGATTTGATCATAAATATTTGTTGTGGCAGAGATCATCCAGTTTGGAATATTAGTGACAACATTCAGGAAGCATATTGATGAGACGAATATGAGTTATTATGCTTTGAATCAACTAAGATGTGAGTTTTTTGAAAGTCACTGTTTGGACATTGTGTTGATGTGTGCCTCTGTTTGTCCCACATCTTAACTTGCTGACTTGCTTGTTCCTCACTTGTTTTTGTTTCCCATTCAACACAGATGCGTTTTGTTCACATAGCGACTGAATGTCGCTGGTTTTACATCTTGTTTGTGATTTGAGGTGGAAAAACAAGCAAGGTGACGTCACCACATTAACTTAGTAAATAGCGTAGTACAGTAAGTGTTGCTCTTTGGAACTGGCTGTTGACTGTTGAATTGTGCGCTTGAAGTCACCACACCAGGTGTGTGTTTGCATGTTAAGGTGTGACGATAGGTTCAATGGTGTAATGATGTGTTGAGTTTTAAAATCTCAGGATCCAGATTTTCTAAATTATTATTGAGACGTGTGCGTGAACTCGACTGTATTATTCTATTACTGTTTTTTACTAAATATAACAAGTTTCCTTTTCATTGGCATTTGCGGTAAAAAAAGAAAAGAAAAATAATGATATAATACACACTATTATGTGATTTGTATAATGAAACTCTTTAATTTACAGTCCTGTGTTTGTGTCCTCAGGTCTGTGGTGATGCCCATTGCCCAGGAGTTCTCCCCGGACGTCGTCCTGGTGTCGGCTGGGTTTGATGCCGCTGATGGACACCCAGCTCCTCTGGGAGGATACAAGGTCTCCGCCAAATGTAAGCACAGCTCTTTACCACAGGCCGCAGAGTCCGACCTCCAGCCGCTACCTCAAGGCCTGGTTCTTAGGAAGAGAAGCCAATAAGAGCTTTATTTTATGGTGCTGCCAGTGTTTGGCGATATGAATAGATTATTACAGCTCCTGTCAAGCGTGGACCAAAGAGCAGGAGCTGCGTTCTCGACTGTAACTGGCTTGATCACTGATGTAACCATAATCATAGTAATTGATAGTTGGTAATGTTGCTGTGGGAGGATCCACAAGGTAAAAATATAATTTTGTTTTTGTAGAATATAGGAAATTATAGTAAAACCTAGCACCAAAGTCTTGTGATACATGTTCTCAGCTCACAGCACAAACTTCATTTTTTTTGTTGGCTTTTGCATGGTTCATTCTTCAAGTTAACATTTCTGTGTGTTTGTCTACCTCAGGTTTCAGCTTCCTGACCCGCCAGCTCATGTCTCTAGCAGGGGGTCGTCTGGTTTTGGCGCTTGAGGGAGGTCATGACCTCACAGCTATCTGCGACGCGTCTGAGGCCTGTGTCAGTGCACTCCTGGGCATACAGGTAAAGCATGCTGGGTAATGGAATCGGTTTTTAAACGTGTGCTTTGGGATTATGAGTAACCAATACAAGAGGGACGCATGGAAAGGAAGTACTTCTCAGGGTTTGTGGAATTTGGATTTGTGGAGGTTTGGAAAGCTCAGACGTGACAGGCAGGAAAACCTATTAAAAAAATAAAAAAAATTAACAAACAAATTCAGTTTTTAAACAAGAAATTATCTCTAAGTAGCCATTAAGATAATGAAATGTTTCCAGAGTAAAACCAAAGATCACTGACTGTGTCCTCATGTCTGTCTCTGTCCTGTAGGAGCCACTGCCTGAAGACGTGCTGCTCCAGAAGCCCAACGCTAACGCCGTCCGCTCCCTGCAGACGGTCATCCAGATACAAAGTGAGCAGCACTGACAATATTCTTCTGCTACACTTCTATTTTGTTGTTTGTATTGTTGTTGCATCAGAACAGACTCCATTAATTTTTTGTTTGTTGTTTTTTTGCACGACACTAGTAACCTGTATGTGTGTGTGTGGCTTTTGCAGGTCAGTACTGGCAGAGTGTGAAGGCTCACAGTGGCTCAGTGCCTCTGTCCTACCTGGCTGCTCAGACAAGAGACTGTGAGGAAACAGATGCTGTCAATGCTTTGGCTTCACTCTCAGTGGGAGTCCTCTCCAGCAAGAGGTACAAACACACACACAGTCATTCAATCAAGCAAAGGCAAAAAAACAAACCACTTTCTCCTCTTACATCTGTGTCTCACCTTCTCCTCCAGTCTCTCTGATGAGCCGATGGAGCATGACAGCGACTCCATGTAGAAGGATCTGACCAATCACCTCACAGAGACTCACCTTCAGGAGTCCAGGCCCGATATAGTGGCCTCGGGTCTCTTGCGCTGTCACATTACCACGATTGGGCATGTATTGTAATGCCACCGAGTCCCGGCCATCTGCCTTATCCACCGACGCATGCACGTCCACCGACCCACAATGCGGAAACCTCTCACAGACCAGCAGTATGAGCACCTCAATGCTGGTCAACACTCAGCTGAAGCCAGCGACGCTACCTGCAGCTGGTAAACCTCCTGAAACCTCACCAAAGAGCAATACAAGATGATTTTTAATAGACTTTTCATGTCTCCTGACTGACAGTGGACCGTGGTCCCGACCCACAGCTCCGTGACCACAAACCTTTGTAGGAACAGACACTGATTCTTCTTGAAGCACTATGTACCAGCAGCTGTTTTGTTGCCTTAATTTCTTTGCCTTAAAAGAAAAGACCAACATCTGGTTCCAGAAGGAGACGACTTTGGATTATAAACTCTTTTCTTTCGTGCCACAATCGCTTCATCCATATCAATGCTGAAGCAACTGTCGACCAAATGTATTGCAGGACAGATGATGCAGAATGAACCTACTGTATGACACCAGGTGAAAGCATGTACTGCATGCACATGCACCTGATGGATAAGATGCAAAAAAGAAAAACCAACAACAACAAAAAAACACAAAGAAAGAAGTGGCCACATCAAAAAGAAAGAACATGGAGAAGAAGACACGGAGATTGTCTGTTTTAACGATGTCATTACATGCAGTTAACCACTAAAAGTAGACAACGAAGTACTCAAGGGAAAGAGAGAAAATGAAGACACAAAAAGGACAACTGTGGTTTTTGTAGAAACAAAGAAAGGGCAAATGTCCCTGTTTTTTAATTGCACTGTTCATTCCATAATGTGAACCATAAGAAATTCCAAAGCTCTGGGAAAAGAAACAACTCCTCTCTTTAGGTTATTTAATAGTTAGGTTTTTTTTTCTTTTTCTTTTTTTTTTTTGAAGATTTGGATGAAATTGTGTTTGCTATATTTTTCCCACTCTTTATGAGATGTCTTATGAAGTCTCTGACTCAGTCTTTGGACTTATTTTGGCCGAAATACTGTACAGTTGTATTTCCTCTGAAGTTCATCTGAAAAGTAGGCAAGGTTTTAGTAGCAGGGTTATTTTTCACTCCTGTTCAGTGTCTTAAATGCACACACACACACACACACACACACACACACACACACATACACACACATACACGCATACGTACATATACACATACATGTACAAAGCAATGATGAACTGTTGATGTACCACTAGTATTGAATACTGTATATTCTTGTTTATATTTGAGACTAAAGGAGCATTCATTCCACCGTGGCACCACTGAGGACCATTGTATTGTTCAATGGCGGCAATAATGTTAATGCACTTAATGGACATCACCCAAAGAAAACTGCCTTAAAAAAAAAAAGAAAAACAGCCTGCACATGGGAATGAGACTGTATGCAAGCAGCACGAGGGACCAGTGCGGACACTGCTCTTACTCTATGTTTAAGAAGACGACATTTGAACCTGTGGATTTAGTTGAACATCATATATGCAGACTTTTGTATTTGTGTGTGATGAGTACAGTCACCCTCGCTTGGTCTGAATGTTTTGGAGTCCAGGCTTCACCACAGGCTAATTAAGGAAACGAATGCATTGTGTTTCTGTTTGAACGTGTTTTGTGAGTGTTTTGTGTTTCCCATATGTGACTCTCTGCAGCCGTGCTCAGCAACTACACTCCTCGTCACGTTACCATCAACCTAGTCATATCATCATTCCACAGGTGAAGCTAACATGATCATGATTATTAGTTTGCAAAAGTCCATTTGTCATGTACACTAGATTTGACCATTTGATGACCAATGCTAATGTTTTAATAGATTAGAGCTGCAGATAGAAAAATATTCTTATAGGTGATTACTTTTGACAAAATTTGACTCTTATTTTTAATCATTTGAAGGAGTGTGTGGACACTAAAAGTCTCAGAGTGAAACTGAGACTGATGAGATTCATATTTAACTTGTGGATCTCATGTGGCTTTTGTCTGAAAGTTGTTGCTTTTGAGTTTTTACATCCATGATTGGATTTTAAAAGCAGCACAATCCTTTTATCAACAGATTTGATAAAAAGAGATGTTTATGTGTAAATACAGCTTTTTAAAAATCTAGAATAAAATAAGCACGACCTCCACTGCAAGTTCATTTAACTGGCTGAAGGAGCTATTGTCAGTATAGCGTTCAGATAGGGAACTGTATGAGAGTTTAGTCAGACCCTGGGCAGCATCTGCCCAACAGAAGGACTCAGAGTTTTTATAGCAGAGAACAGGACAGTCGGTCCGTCTGAGGTCCCTCTGCTGTTGCACTACTGCTCCATCCCAGTAGGAATAAGGAAATGTTGCATTGAGGACTTTTATTCTGAAACTAGTGCAAACAAAACGACCGAAAAGTGTCATTTCTTAGTGTTGTTAACGAGTGACAGCATTCGAACGCCATGCTGTGCCTGTCTTACACAGCACGCCCAGCAGGTGCACGCGGTGTCTATGAAGTAATGTTTTCTGTGTAAATGTGTGAGAGTGAAAGAAGTGAATGTGTGTGTGTGTGTGTGTGTGTGTGAGTGTGTGACCGCATGTGCACTAGTACATTGTGTAAACTTTTGTCATGTGTGTGGATTTGCAAGTGTCAGAATGTGTGTGTTTATGTGTGAGTCTGTCTAATACTGTAAGTGACCTCTCCTGTATTATATTCCCAGTGGCTGTTTTTTGTCTTATAGAGGCCAGTATTGCCTCAACTCTTAATTCCCTTTATTACTGATGTCATTTGTACCTTCTTCTTAAAGAAAGACACTGTAAATAGAAACTTTGAGACCAAAATACACATGTCACACATGTGCCTTGATGCATTCAGTTGTATGTGTATTGGTAACTTTAACTAACTGGACTTACAGTAACTCTGTATCTAAAAAAAAACATGACATTGAAATCTTTGTTTCATTGCTATTCTTTATTATTCACCCATATGTGTTATTTCCCCTTTACATTTCCTACCATGTGTATGTATAGAAAGATTGTCTATTTTGTACTGTTATTTTTGTCTTTTCCTCTTGATTAAAAAAAAAAAATCCAGTATAAGCCCGTTTTTATACTTCCTCTCTTGTCCAAACATGATCGTATAAAATTGTTTGCATAATATTTTTTTCATAAATGAATAAAATAGTGATCATCTTCACCATATCCTGATTCTGAAACGTTTAATGGAAAAAAGGGAAATAATATTGGAGAAATATTTGTCACACACTCTGTGATCAAACTGAATACTATCACTGACTGTTTGCAGTAACGGATTGGATTTAAGGCTATTTGAGCGTTGTCCAAATGATTGTATGGGAACAATCTGAAGTTAATTGTGAAAAAGAAAGTGCTTCATTGTATTATTTTTTTCAGACATTTTAATTTTTAAGAGGAAATAAATGGGTATTTCTACCAATAAAATGTGTAAGGTTAGAGAACATGAGCTTAAAATTGTAGACAATTTAGGAAATATCACAGTATTAACAGGGTTAGGGTTAGGGTTAGGGTTTAGTCACCTAACAACATGTTTGTCCAATCAGTCCGATCTGCCCTGTTGACCTTAAGCTAATTTGCCACTTCAGCTCTAGACATAGATATTTAATAATGCAGTACTGAGCTACAGCAAATTAGAGGAGCACATTGAGGCATCATTTTGATATTCAAAGTGTGTGTGTGTGGGGGGGGTAGCCAAGTATTTTTCTGAGGTCTTTTCTGCTCTATAAGTTTGTTAATTCCAAAAAGAGAGAAAGAAATCACAATTACTGGACTCTGTTTTATTTATCAAACATACCCAAGGCTGAAAGTAGGTCCTCACACCAAACACTAGGCTGCATCTTACCAGATATCAGCGATCCGGTTGTTTTTCCAGGCAACCCGTAACTCGTGTTTTTCCGACCTGTTGCCTGTGAAAGTGCACTGTAACGGGCATTCCTAACTTCCGACCTGTGAACTCGTACCAGATTGAACTGGTACGACTTCACACTTCGTGTCGGAAAAACACGAGTTACGGGTTGCCTTGAATGCACCATGAGTTAGCAGCCCCCGCCCTCGTCATGGATCTATTGGTCCTCGTCTCTACGTCACAGCCCTTCATGCCGTTCTCTCTCCTCATTGGATAACGCTTGTATCCCACAAGGAAAGTTTTCTCCTTGGTTTACAGCAGAGCAGAGTGACGGAGAGACCCGTGTTTCGGCCCAAACACTCTATATAAGAGATTGCTGATGGAAAATAGGACTATTTAGGACTTATATTAACAAAAACATTCTGCTGACTTATGCTTTAATACAGAAATGCTTGAAACAAATACAGTCCACTTTCAGTTCAGTTTAATTAAACTCAAATGTCATGCTGCATGGAGAGTGAAAATGTGCAGGGTCTTTTTAACCCCCAGAGATCCAACCACAATCATACAAGCATCTAATTCATAAATAGTCATTACATGATACTCTAGATCCAGCACTTTGTTGGTAGCTATGGTAGCACTTTTCCAAGATGACATGAATACTTGGACGTTTCCCATCCGTTCACATGATGGATGATGTAAACGGTGTGATTGATCACAGCTGTGACTCAACAACATCAGCAACCTCTCTAATTAGTCACCTGCTAACAACCAGCACCTACGGAAAAAAAACTAACCCTAAACCTCATCAGGTCTGTGAATTAAAACTTCTCCTAATTAATAAGATGTCACATGATCAAGGTAAACTAAGAGTTGACGGAGGGTTTTTTGGCAAAGAGGCTGAGAGAAAAGTTTATCTAATCACTGTAAGCCACGAGCAGTTTCGACACCCCACTCATTGACGCCTCACTCTAATCAGGACAACTGGAGACACCTGAGCACGACCAGAGGTGGCTGCACCCACTGTGAACTCAACACACATGAACAGCATTTCGCTGCAGTGTTTCAAAGCTGTCACGAAGAGGAAAGAAAGAACATTTTCAAGTAGTGTCACTGAGAAAATATGCAACTATTCTTGGTCTTTAGATCTGTGAGAGATGCTGACATATGTGTGGGACTAATTAGCTTCTAATTAACTTACAATGTGGATTCAGGAAAGTACCAGGAAGCTGTGTCAACATAAATCAGCAGACATGCATGTGTAATGTTTTGTCATGTATGTGGTCTAATAGATGATGGAGTATTTATTTTCTTACACTGATCAGCTAAATTATTTGTATTTTCAGAATTTACTCCTTTATTTTTTTCTACTTCAAACGTGTGCAGCATTTTAATGATTTAACTCTATGCTCAGGCATGAAAATACACAACTGAACAGATCAAGCAACAGCCAAGAGTTTTTTTTTTTATGTCCACACGGGCTGTAAATATCCCCCAGAGCCCTTAATTGCATATTAACCGTGTTCTTTTTGGAGGCATTAACTGTTCCTCAGTGACCAGGCAGAGGCACACATACCTCATTAAAAAAAAAAAGGACAGAGAGCGGGGGATGGAGGAAGGAAGGGAAAACAAGAGAGAGACAGTTTAACAAGAGAGACAGGAGACTAAGAGGGTGTGGTGCCAGTGTAAATCTTTGTGCTGTTCATCATCATCCAGTTTTAGCCAAACAACAGGAAACCTTTTGAAGAAACTTTTATTTTTCAGACAAATAATGATACATGTGCGGTGTGTATCACGAAATCTAATCCTGCAGGGATGGTTTCTGCTTGTAATGTTTATAATCAGTCAAACTGTATCAGTGTTGTTTGTCATAAGCACCACACTGTATACTTCAAGTAAATGCTCTCAAAACAAAACAAAAAAAGTCTCACGCTGTTGTAAACACATGTAGTAGAGATGAACACACTATTATCTGAGATTGGAGTCTAGCTTTAACTGTAGTATTTTTCCAGTGACAGCTATTATATAAGTTTCCTTAGAGTAATCTCCAGGGGAAAAGGTACGGTGGCCTGGAGGTGCAAATCAACATTACAAAACATAAAACACTTTTACAAATTCTGAAACAAATTTACATTTCAGAAAACACATTTACAAATTGCAAAACAAATTTACATTTCAGAAAACAAAATGACAAATAACATAACACTTTTACAAAGACCAAAACACTTTTACAATATCTGAAACAAATTTACATTTCAGAAAACACATTTACAAATTGCAAAACAAATTTACATTTCAGAAAACAAAATGACAAATAACATAACACTTTTGACCAAAACACTTTTACAATATCTGAAACAAATTTACATTTCAGAAAACAAATTTACAAGACACCAAACACTTTTACAAACACCAAGACACATTTACAAGTGGCAAAACACTTTGACAAACTGCAGAAACAAATTTACAAAAAGGCCAACATCAACCGGTGGAATGTACCAACCCCGGGGTTGACCCGGAAGTGAACGAGGAGCGGTCAAGAGTTCTAGCATGGTTCTAGCATGGATGTAGGTTCTAGTCCAGACGTGGGTAGCGGGCCGGGCCGGCGGCCCGTGGACCAAATCAATCCAGTCTGACATGCACAAAAAGAAAATCCTCCAAAGGCGTACAATGACTTTATTATGGCCCGATTGCTTTTATTACTTATATTGATGCGCATTAATCCGCTGTTTGATCGCCCCTCTGGAGCTTTTTCTCCTCCGTCGGACGCTTGGTCGGACGGTCGGACGCCGGAGCTCCGACGGAGGAGAGAGAGGAGCCGCTCTCCAGGTTTTCTCCACAGCTGAGGTTCTGACCACCGCGACTCCTAATCATGTCGGAACTGCTGACAATTTTGCCATCAACCTAATTATAACTTCACAAACACTGAAATTTAGCAAACTGTGATTAAAAGAGCATTTTATGAGATCGCTGGCGACCTGAGCCACTGCGAGTCACCGTGGTGCTGTGAGGACTGATGTGAATGCTGCATTCAGGTGCATCGTCGGTAACAAACCAGATGTCATTTTAGTCATCTGCCTTGAGTCCATAATACATTATGTTTCTTTAGTGACCTATGATGGATATAAATTGAAAATGCAATTGGTCTAATATATAACGCAATATGTCCACCAAATATGTAGTTTAGGCTAATCTGGCAATAAATATTATGTTTCAATTTGATTTCGAATCATGTGGCCCTTCACTCACTTTATCGGAGTCAATGTGGCCCTCTGGAAAAAATAATTGCCCACCCCTGGACTAGAACAGGGGTGGGCAAATGTATTATGGACTCAAGGCAGATGACTAAAATGACATCTGGTTTGTTACCGACGGCCGTTTTTCCGACTGCACCTGAATGCAGCATTCACATGCCGTCCTCACAGCATGACTCGCAGTGGCTCAGGTCGCCAGCGATCTCATAAAATGCTCTTTTAATCACAGTTTATCTAAACAGTGTTTGTGAAGTTGATAATTAGGTGCCGTGATGGCGCTTCATAATTGTCAGCAGAATGATTTGACAGAGTCGCGGTGGTCAGAATATTACCTGTTCAATTTTTTTGATCAAACAGCTGATTTGCGCATCCAGCAGTTGCAAGTCATTGTACGCCTTTGGAGGAACGTCGCGGGCCGGATTGATTTGGTTAACGTCTGGACTAGAACCTACATCCATGCTAGAACCATGCTAGAACTCGTCATGACCGCTCGTTCACTTCCGGGTCAACCCCGGGGTTGGTACATTCCCTTTCCGGTTGATGTTGGCCTTTTTGTAAATTTGTTTCTGCAGTTTGTCAAAGTGTTTTGCCACTTGTAAATGTGTCTTGGTGTTTGTAAAAGTGTTTGGTGTCTTGTAAATTTGTTTTCTGAAATGTAAATTTGTTTCAGATATTGTAAAAGTGTTTTGGTCTTTGTAAAAGTGTTATGTTATTTGTCATTTTGTTTTCTGAAATGTAAATTTGTTTTGCAATTTGTAAATGTGTTTTCTGAAATGTAAATTTGTTTCAGATATTGTAAAAGTGTTTTGGTCTTTGTAAAAGTGTTATGTTATTTGTCATTTTGTTTTCTGAAATGTAAATTTGTTTTGCAATTTGTAAATGTGTTTTCTGAAATGTAAATTTGTTTCAGAATTTGTAAAAGTGTTTTATGTTTTGTAATGTTGATTTGCACCTCCAGGCCACCGTAGAAAAGAGTATGAAACGAAAAAAAACAAAAAAACTGAACAGAAACACTGCTCCAACTTGACCTGGGTTGCCAGTTTCTTCTCAATAAATGAGATTTTTTGTAGGTATAGCTGGTCCAGAGAAATGTCAGTCTGCATCCCAAACAAGATGCATTTTATTATTTTTAAAGTCTTTTTTTCTTTTTTTTTATCCAAAAGTGAGGTACCTAAAGGTTTCTGTTTGCAACAATGTCCATGTGATTTGGAAGGAAGAAATGGCAGCAGGGAGCATGGAGATGTAGAGGGAAGATCACAGTCACTGCATTCAGCAGCTGGAAAGATAAAAATGGAGACATGTTACTGACACTCATTTGGGAGTTTGTGATTTTACTATATGTATCACTGAACAATGGACAGAAGGATTTCCATATTACCGCTGTTCAATTTTTTTTTAACATAGTATTTCCAGAATGCTGCAACATTAACCCTTACCACATAAACTTTACCACTTTTAGCTTTAAGATTCCTACATCAACTTGTCAAGTTACAAAATGACTTCAAAACATACATCGGCATTAAAATGAGGAATGTGCCAAAGTTAGCAAAAGCACTGGCTCATTGTTTCCAAATGTGCAAATCATCAATCACTGCACAAAGAGTTCTGGAGTAAAGCTTGCAGATGCCATCGTGTCTCGAATTAATGTTCATTTCATAAACAAAATGCACAGGGGCTGCTTTTTTCCCCTCTCTCCAAGAAGTGAATTCTTTTTAAATGTCAAGTGTCTTGTAACATGTCAGGGAAGGTTAGTCCTCTGAGACCACACTGTGCTGACTGTGGGGCTCATTCAAAGACTTCATAGGAGCTGGAAACATTAGCCACCTCCTCGGGACATTCTAATGATAGGTTGCTGGGCTTCATGCATATTGGCAATGAAGGAAGAAGTGGTTTGTCATGGATATGTGTTGAATACAAACACCATGTCAGACCCCATTTCCTTGTAGTTTGGGTGTTTATACAAAATGAAAGCTAAACCTTGCAGGTGCTGTTTGCTTGGCATTTGGTCTCTTTCATGTGAGACCAACGTCTGAGGCGCAATAATGCAAAAACTGGCTTTTGTTGCTTTGGTGCTTGTGTATAATTTGGTAATTATGGATGTGAAGGGCACCCGGGTTCTTTTTTAAAACTCAAGATGTGGGGGGATGTGAGTGTGTTTTAGTGCCTGGTTGCGCGCGCACTACTACACCTATGCATGATGGCTCATTTGCGTGCGTATAAATCAGCTCTCACCTCCTCCATCACTCCCAGTGGTTTATGGGAGCCCAGCGGGGAGGCACATCAGCCTCCCCCCTTTGATGGTGACACAAATGATTCATGGCTTCTAGAGACCGTTTGTTTTCATTACGCCTCCTCGTCAGCTCGCTGTAGCTGTATCACAGTTTCATGCAACGCAAGCAAATTTGGGCCAAAATGAGAGGAAAGAATTTCAAGAGGAGAGTTGTTTTTGGCGCTGGAAGAAACAAAGGGGCTTGGTTTGGGAATGAAGAGGAGAAACTTAAGTCAGGATGACGGCTGCCCGCGGCTACTTTTTCCACTGTCGTTTGGGTTCAGAGGTGGTCAGGGATTCATAATATGTCAGAGTGTCGGAAAAGTAGGAGTTGAAAGGGTACGGAAAAGTCAAAGGTCCCAGTCTGCAAACATCCAATTTTGTCTTCCCAGCTCTGACCTTTTGTCTAATCCCTCCTCTGTGTTCTCTGGTTGTTGCACTGTATGTGTTATATACAACTTGCTTACACTAGAAATTAACTTAAACAAAAATTTCAAATGAGCATCACATGCAGGTGAAAGAATGCATACCTATGATGATGACAATGGTATCGACGATGATGACAATGATGGCAGATAAATCAAGGGTGACGATGATGATCGAACCAGAGGTCAACCTTCCCAAGAAAGCTGAGGGGTCAAAGAGTCGTGCTGTCATGTGGAGGCAACAATTATGGCACTGCATCCTGTACCATCGTCAGGTTGTTGACTGGGCTAATTGTTGAATGAAGTCTGGTTGGTTTTGTCTCTCTCCTGTCCTGCCCTCCACTGTGATCTATGTAAACAGAGTACAAATGTCGGGGGGGAAAAAAGAAAAAAAAAACTTCATTTCTCCAGACCTGTCACTGGCACATGTGAGCAGTAAGAGCTGCTCGTGGCAAGAAAAACAACAGAATCACGCACAATCCATATTTATATCTGATATGTAGGTCGACAACAATGTCAGCTACTACATCTTTCATAAAGGTGCGGTGGCTTAAATGCTCACATAAAACTATCAAGGGTCAGATAGTCTTTCCATTGAGGCAACTGGATAATCCATGCTGAGGTGTGTCAGTCTACTGGTCAGCCACTGGTGAGCTGTCTGTGTCAAGTAAGAATATTTCCGTCTTGAGAAATTCATCACACGTTATGGGGCAGCAGTCAAAAGACGAGTCCTGCTTCCAGGCGGTGGTTAGTGACCGGCAGACATGGTCGACCAGGCCCCCTCCATTCTCCACACAGAGAAAGCATAGCTCAGTCTTTCATGGGCCAGGTAGTTACATCCAGCCATCTTAGAGTCCATCTCATCACTCTGCAGTACCTGGTACAGGAAGTCAATGTAACGTGATGCCAACTTGAGGGTCTGTATCTTGCTTAGTTTGTCAGAGGGGAGTGTAGGAATTATCTTACGCAGCGAGGCAAAGGCCTCGTTCAGGGATTGTGTCCGCTGCCGCTCCCGGATGTTGGCGATCACCCGCTGGGCATGTGGGTCCTCGAGGGCTGAGAGACCTCCAGGACTGGGGCCGGGGACAGGAGAAAGGGACGGGCCTGAGGAAGGCGGCCGATGCTGAGGACTCCTCTTGAGCCTTTTGGGTCCGGTCGGAGTGTAGATCTGGACGTCGTCCCCTGGCTTGACCTTGCTGTAGTTTGCTGATGTGGTGGGGGTCACAGCGGTAACGTGATCCTCTGTGCGTGGGCCCGTCTGCCGTTTACGCCCGTTGACCCCCGGTGTTGCTACAACAACAGGGCATGCGTTCGAAGGTGGTCTCCCCATGTTCTCCTTGGTGGAAACCACCCCTCCCTCAGGGTGGTCATCATTAGACTGCTCCTCCTCTCTCATGCTTGGCCACGTTTTTTCTTGAGTTTTCTCTCTTCTTTATGTGATTCTCTATCCTTCAGTGCTGCTCTGAATATCTTCAGTGTGTCTCTCTCCACTCCCCCTCTTCCTCTTTCACACTGTGTTCAGGTCGTCTTCAGGAACTCCCTCTGTTACGTTGTGTTTCTCTGGCCCTCTGCTGTGTCCTTCTTCTCCAACAGTCTCTTTTTTTTCCTAAATGTTGTCCCATCCAGACACGCTAAGCCATCAACACTCAGCTTTGGTTTACCACAAAGCTTCTTCGTCCACTCACATGGAACCTCGTCTGAAGATCTCTTCCCAGTCCCTGTCAGTGTACACTACATCGGCAAACTGGACTGTTCTCATGCCTCACTCCTGTGGCTGCATGTGAGACAACAGCAACCTGAATCTGACTTTTTAAAGGGAGGAGACCGTGAAACTCTCAGCTACCCACCCATCTGTCTCTCCGATTGGTCCGCAAGCCATTTTTTGGACAGCTGAGCTTAAGACAACAGGAAGAATGAATCGTAAGGGATTGGTCCGATCGAAGGGACGAGGCGGAGACAAAGGTGTGCCGCGCAGCCAACCAAATCCAACCGTTGTGACGTTTGCTTCTTGTCATAGAAGTTGCCCAAGTTTATAGGTTCCAGATTTCCTCCGAAGCGAGTCCTTACCATCCCCCCATCCTCTCCTGTCTCCCTCAGCACAGCTCAGCACCAGCATCAGTTGCTCTCTAGTTCAGAGAAAAGGAAAAAGAAGCTGAGAAAATGTTTTTGTGTGTGTCTGGTTTGACAGTTGGACAAATCCACCTACATTTTTCAGCCACATGGTGGATCTCTGTGCCTCAGACAAAATGAAAAGTGATGATATTCTGAAGACATAGCATTCCAGGCAGATGCAGTAATGGTGGTCAGGGACTTAGGTAACATGTCTTTTGATTGTTTATTTTGTACTGGGTAAACAAAACTTCAAAAGCTGTGGTTGCCAGGTCTGGCATCATTAGTGACGGAAGAGGAAGAAAGACGAGTGTGTTCAGTACATAATATAATACGGTCGTGCAATACTATTATAGCTCATATATCATTATTTTTAGTGTTCTATATAAATTATGTATATTCACAATTTGGGGAAAAAAATATTGAAGAGCTGAGACAGAGAGTTCTTCTTGTTTGTGAAACAACAGAGGGAGTGTGTTTTATTGTACTGGCAGAGGCTTGGCCACAGTTTCTAAGCATAGACCTGGAGGGAGGGAAGAGCTGGCATTCAGTCAGCACCGCCGCACCGAGGTCTAATCACAGCATTAAGGAAAGAATGAGTCGTGTGAATCAGAGCGAGGCCTGTGGGACATTTTGTTACTTTCATCCACTTGAACTCCGTCTCCAGAACAAGCCTCGGTCCAGGTCCAATGTGGACTGTTGCTTTCCAAACTTGTGGGGTGATCCCTCCAGCATGGCCTACAGCCACACCCCCACAAGAGAAGAGACCATTGTTGCCGTGATGCTTTTCAGAGACGAGATGCTTCCCGCTGATGAGGCCGCTGGAAAACTCAAGGTGGTTTTTGCACATGACACAGAACTGGAAAATGTCAGAATCTCTCCACTGAGTCAACTCACTGCTGGCTCAGGTCCGCAACAAGAAGAGAAACCTCCATTGTCTAACCACAGATGATACCATTTCTCTTGCGCATACACAACTGTACACACACGCAACAATATTTGCCCCTGTATTCATAGTATTCACAGCCCTAAGTCAGAAAAAGTGTTTCAGACTCTTGTCCCAAGTTCACCTGCATTAAAAAAACACCTGCTCTGTTGCAAAACAATCTCATGATGCTTGCCATGTATGTGTCTGGGAGATCGGCTGGCTGATACTTTACGGTGTCTAATGTGAGTGTTTAATCAAATTAAGTTTAAATTGAGTGTGAAACTAGTGACAGTTTCATCTCTGCCACAGGCCAAAAAATCCTGTGGCATGATCACTTTTAGCTTTAAGTTATTTTTCTCATCAAGACAAAAAAAATCTCTCTGCTGCCGAATGTTTGACTTCTTTCATTGCTAACTTTGATAGTTGAGTTGGCTGATAGCAAGTTGTGGGGTTCATATTCGCTTGATTTATTTAAAATCGCAGAATTCAGCACAGATTGAATGATTCTGGTTTGAGTATACGAGAAATACATTCTTAAACCTTATAAGAAGAAACTGGGCACCCAGTCACACAATGATTAAATTAATATTAACACAATCAGTCTGGTGTTGAATGACTAGAAGTATTTACATGAGAGAGCTTAAGTTACTGTAACAATCCCGATCTACAGTGCTTCAAATTGTTGTCGTGTAAATTAGTGTCCATATATACTGAGTGCACATAAACGCTGCCAGAGTGGCCGATTCCTTTTCATCTTCTCCTCTTTAAACATCATCAGAGCGTGCGTCCTTTCCCTGGGCAGTGAGTGAGACACCTGTGACGGATCACAACTATTTACATATCACAGCTCCCTTGAAAGTGTTCCTCGCTTGCTAAAAATAAATACCTCCAAGCTAGAGGAGTGATGGAAAATGGATATCAGGTTTTGATATAAACACGTATATTGGGGCAGGGGAGAGCGGAGGGTCGGGTCACGCTCACGCTCACAATGGTTGGTCTTTGTGTGGGAAGGCCCCCCGGACGCTGACTGCGTCTGGAAAAAGGGGAAAGAACACTGGACCCTGTCTGTTTGAACTGCACGCTCAAATGAGGACTTAGCATAAATATTTCCACCATGAGAAATGGGAGAATGTTATCACATGTGGAGCTTATATATACACACACATGGCACACACACATGCTCGAAAATTCATAGGTTTACAATGTGGCACGCACTTACACAGACACACAAATAAAGAGGATCCACTATGTAAACAAGTCGGTGTAGGATGTTAGTTAGGGGACATGGTGAAATTTAGTTTGTCGTTCATATGAGTGAAGCTAACTATAACTGTAGTGCATTTAAACCCCATTTTTAGATTACTTATTTAATATTAACAAGCTATCTACATTACACGTGGGTTTCATCAGAGCTAAGGTTCATTATGGTAGCCTATTGTATTTCTAATGTGGTAACGTTATTTTGTATAATTCTGTGTTTCCCATTCCTTTTTTATAACAAGTCCTCCAATGTGAACTTACATCATGAAAGAGTGTCCCCATGGTGGGTGGCATCGTCACAGTTACAATAATAAGCAGTTTAGGTTCAGGTACAAAAACTACCAGGTGAGGTTTGGGAAAACATTGTGGTCTGGGTTGAAATAAGTACTTCCAGAGGTTTGGAGGACCTGCGTTGTCATGGTAACAGCAATATGACCTGAAAAAGCAGTAGCCGCACTGTCTTCAAACAAAAAAACTGGACTTTTTACTCAAAGACACTTTTTATTCAGATAAAGCCACACATACACAGAGGTGGTTATGGTTAAGATGAGGCCCTTGGTGTGTGAGCAGAAGTTCTCAAATGCAGCAGCTAAATGCGTATGTGGTTGTTGCTCTCTTCTCTAATCTGAGAAACAGCTGGTAACTGTGACATGATCTCTTAAAAAAAATGAAATAAACAAAAAAATCATCAAATCAGCTATGCAGATGAATTTCTCCTTTTGATTGCTTCATCACTTAAAGCAGATATCAGTGGAATGTTTTTGTTAATATAAGTCTAAATAGTCCTATTTTCCGTCAGCAATCACTTACATGGAGTGTTTCAGCTGTATCACGAGTCTCTCCGTCACTCTGCTCTGCTGTAACCCGAGGAGAAAATTTTCCTTGTGGGATACAAGTGTTATCCAATGAGGAGAGAGAACGGCATGCAGGGCTGTGTGTGCAGTCAAGGGATGCGCTTGAATGACATTCAAGGACCAATAGATAACTCATGGTGCATTCAAGGAAACTCGTACTTTGGTTTTTCCTTCCTGTGAAGTCATACCAGTTCGATCTGGTACGAGTTCACGGGTCGGAAGTTACGAGAGGCCGTTATAGTGCACTTTCACAGACAACAGGACGGTAAAAACACGGGCTACGGGTTACCTGGAACGCTACAGAGTCGTAGTTGTGACTTGAAGCTGTAACTTACGGTTTCAAAAGCCTGCCTTGAATGCAGCATTAGCCGAAACGGCCGTACCGCTGATATCTGCTTTAATGGAGCTCTCTCAGTGCAAATTAATTTTGACACATTATGTGTTTGCAGAATTGAACATGTCAAAATCTGTCAATGTTTAAATATCCAGTGCTCCTTCCAGATACATTCAAGATACATTCACTAGTATCTCCATCTCTATCACTGCCGAAGTAGCTAAATATATCCATAGAAACAACCGCCAACTGCATGTTGATAGGTACAGTAGATGTAGAAACTATATGTCACTATGTTGAGAGGGTTTAAAGTGACGGCTCTGAAAACACCACCACAAACCGATGGTCTAATAATAAATCATCAGTTTCACTCCGAGCTGCAGCAGCTGCTTCAATTTTCATCTGGTGGCAGAGTAAATTACATTTGGCTCCATGTCTGTCTCTGGAGCAGGCCTCTTTGTTTTTGGATGAAAAGTCACTGATGCATAATTCAGGTCTGAGTCCTGAACCTGTGAACAAAAGGATTTTCAGACAGTCTCAGAAAAAGACAGTAACAATGAGAAAGTGACCACTGTAGCAATAGCTGAAATACAAAAATGGAAAATCTTTACCATCACCTCCGTCTGTAGTGCATTCTGTTCCTCAATGCAAACTACTGTGCAGAACAGAAACAGCGTGTCTGTTGTTTGATAAATTCTACAAAAGTGTTGGTTTTAAACAGGTGTTTGACGATGTGACATCATCATCATGAATTACCTTTCTTAAGCTTTTTTATTTTGACAACCAAACCAATGGTGGCAACAGTGAGGAAAACAGTCAGACCACCCAGGATCCCATTCATCATCTTTGCAAGTCCACTGGACCTTTCTACAAGAAAGACAGTTGAATTAAGGTTCATAGGTTTCACATCACTAGTTGCTTCAGATCTGATTGATTCAAAGTGAGACATACACAGAGCACAGCAGAAATGTTAATATTAAACAGGATAAATTAGATTTTTTGATTATTAAGGGTTGAAAATCTGAAACTGGTGTTTGCACGAAAATGAAATGTTAAAGAACCAGCCACTTACCAATGATCTCACCTTGAACTTCTAGATAGGTTGCACCGACAATGAGCATGTCTCTACTAATTAAATATCCACAAAAATATAATCCAGAGTCAGACACATTCACTTGTTTGACTTTGAGAAAGATAGTGGACAAATTGGACGTCATCTCAAATCTTCCATTTTTAAATCCATCACAGTATGACTCAGTAGTAGGAGCTTGGTATATATGAGAAATACAGTGTGGACGTGAAAGCTTGACCACTCTGAACCAGTAAATCTGAGTGGGAGCACTGCTGTAGTTGGAGCACAGCATAGTGACTTCTTCACCAGACTGAGCCTCCACAGTGTGAAACTCAGAAACTGAGACAGAGATCCTGCCTGAAAAAAACACACCAAAAATCAAGATGCAGGAACCCAAACAATAACGAGAACTATGTAAACTATTATTAGTTATCGACAGGTGTTTTATTTTTTTCCCCCCAATACTTGCAAATACTCACAGAGGCTGCAGAGAAGTAAAACTGTTGCCAGGGTAAGGTTCCTCATCGTATGTGTGATGGTGTCACTTGAATGGTGTTCTTGCCTGAACTGAATGCAACTGAAAATGTCACACTTATCTTTAAGTGGGTTGTGTGGGGAGGCTGAATAAGTAACAGACAATGTTCACACCTTCAGAAGAGATGGTGAACATAAGACATTTGAAGTGAGCAGTGAACTGTAGCATTTTGGTATTATTACGATTATGATTATTATTATTATTATTTTAAACTGCTCTCTTGTTTGGATCGTTACTCTGTTGTGTGGAGCGCTGGAGGCTGAGCTCCGTCATGAAACACCTACAGAATCGTATATCTGCCATTTTCATTTGCATTTCTCATCTCAAATAAGAAATCATTTGAAAAGTCACATTTAATGTTTACTACATAAAATGGTCAAATGACTAATCTTCAACCTTTGCAACAGCCAAGGTTTTGTGTCTTAAAGTGCTACAAAACCTGTCAGCAGGAAACTGTTTGTATAACAATTTGTACTGTGTAAAAAAAGAAGAAAGCACATGCCATCCTGTGGTTGCGGCTTCCTTCTCTTTAGTTCAAGTTCAAGTTCTCTTTTATTTATATAGCAGGTTTAAAAGACCTGTTACGGTCAGCCAAAGTGTTTTACAGCACAGAAGTGGAGAAAAAAGACAACAAATTACACACAATAATTTAACACACACGCATATCAATACACATCCAAAAATATATACATGCTATGCACACGCATATATATACACATACATAACCATGATGAAAGCACAGCAGTACAAGATTATTTAAACAAAGCTAAACTGAAGTTCATGATCCAAAGGACAGGGACTTGAGGCAGACTTGAACCTCTTCACTGAATCTACAAGTCTAATATATAGTGGCAGGCTATTCCAGAGCTTGGGGGCAGCTACTGAGAAGGCTCGATCACCTTTAGTCTTTAATTTTGTTCGGGGTACATCCAGCAATGGTTCTCCAGAGAGCTCTAGCTGGATATCGGACTTGAATGAGTTCTTTAAGATATAGTGGGGCCAGACCGGTTAAGATTTTAAAAACAATTAATAACACTTCAGAATCAATTCTAAAACAGATGGGAAGCCAGTGGAGGGAGGCCAGAACAGGGGTGATGTGTTGACTTTTTTTGGTACCAGTCAAAAGGCGAGCAGCAGCATTCTGTACCAGCTGCAGGCGGCGAAGCGAGCTATGATCAAGACCAACATATAAGGAGTTACAGTAGTCAAGTTTGCAAGATATAAAAGCATGCATGACACTCTCCAGGTCATTAAAAGATAAATAGGGCTTGACTTTTGAAAGAGTACGGATTTGATGAAAGGACCATTTAACCACTGTGCTGATTTGTTTTTTAAAATCAAGGTTGGAATCGAGAGTTACACCAAGGCTTTAGGATGCTGATAGTGATCAATATAATATGAAATAACAAACTAAATACAGTTAAGACAGACAGTATGATCAATACAGTTTTACTTAACTCACAGCGTTACACACCTGTATGACATTTACTATAGATCAGAAAGTCAGAGGTGTTGCTGCCATTAAGAGACCAATGTGTCTGGTTGTATGTTGACAGTCACTTTGAAGTGTTGTGTGAAAATGCAGTGTGACACGTCTGATTTCCTTCCTGTCACTGTTGTGAGTGGAGGATTTTAGATGTTGCTGAAAGTCAAACTCCTTCCATACTCATTGTGTAATGTTATAACTGACCCTCTGGTCTTATTCCTCAAAGTTTCATGTTAAAATTCTCTAATTCTTTGTTATAGCCTAGTGTAAGAGAGGTGAGCACACTGATGTCTTCCTGCTGTGTTTATATCACATCACATTTAACTTGAAACATTAACTGCTTCTTATATTATTGTATACACATGAGGGGACAGACTGTGATAAACAGAAGCAGATGAAAGTATTTCCTCCACATACTTAGTAAATCTGTTGTTTATATTTTCTGCTCATTTTTGATATGATGACTGATTATGACCAACTGAAAAGATCCTCCAGTTTCTGTGGTTAGGGTTGTGAGATGCAGTGGAAACAGCCGCTCTCCAGCAAGAATGGCTATGAGGATGTCATCAGACACAGATAGAGGAGCAAGACACAGATATACTGTACCAAGCTCCTCCAGGTTCTTTCAGAGGAGGGAAGAGAAGGCATCAACATCACAAAGTGACACTAACATTTCAGTCAACACGTTCAGAGAGAAGACCAGAAAGGACACAGACATACAGTATCTAACTAACATTCGGATCATTGGGACAATTTCTACTGGCCGTGCGAAGAAGGCTGCAAGTGAGATTTCTGGCAAAAATTGGGGAATTGATGCCACAGAGGAGCCATGCACCGGAGTGGTGTCCTTCCACATTTCTGTGGCACGTCGTCTTAACATTTTGGTCGTCCATGCTGGAGACATTGATCTGTGACTAATATCTGCCAAGGCATTTGCAGCAACGTTCACACCTTCTGTCAATAAGAATTGCGTCTTCTTGCATCAGTGAGTGTCAAGTGTGGAGATACAGACAAACCTGTGGAGAACAACAAAGGCAGGAAGATTATCGTTCAGATGAGAAGGGCTGTTCACAACTTTGGTGGTAAAGTTATTCATCAACACCTCCTGTTCAGTATATTTCTGCCAGATGCAGATGGAGTGCACTTCACCAAACACAAACTCAAGAAGATCTCTCAAAAATCTCCATAAAACCATACTTAATTTCATCCCATTTCAGTGGGAGTACACTGGATGTTTTCCACAACACAAGCATGTAAACATTAATGTAAAATTGTTGATGAAATAAAAACAACAAATGTATACATAAGTGAAATGTTTGTGGGTATAAACTTTTCTCAAGTTTAAAAAGTAGCAGAAGGGTTTCAGCTTTACAGTTTATGTTAGATCTGTCTGAGCTCTTCATCCATCCCTTACACACTGACAACACATTACTGCTCAAGTTATTCACCACTTCTCTCTCTCTCTTTTTGTTCTACAATTTTAGTCAGTCTAATAATTAATAATATCAATAATCAGTGAACTTCATTTGATAAGTCAAAGTAAGACCAAGTCATGATGTAAATTTAAAAAGGAAATATAACATATTCCAGTTTAAAAAAACTTGATTGAACCAGGTTTGAAGTTAAACCTTGGTTACAGTGACCTCTGCTGGAGTTTTGATGATCTCCACAAGAAGCAGCAGCTGTTCAGACTAAACCACAGGTGCAGCAGGACTCTGCACAGGATGTTAAGTGATAATAGGACTTTGACCTGAAAAGCACAGGTTCAAACCTGGTTCACCTTAAAGTGCAGCTAAGCTAGAGAGAGAATGTCTATAGCTATTGATGAGCAAGAAAGAGAAAAACACAAGAAACTCAGGTAGCTTACTGTACCTACCCAGAAAGGAAGACACAGTTCAGGGCAGAAGCATAGATTAAATGTTATGTTAAGATAATAAAAAGTTACACAAAATACAACATCAAAAGGTGCAATAAGTTGAGTGGTCTTGTTTATTGATGAACAAAATAGTCAAATCCACTCAATCCCCATTCACAGGAAGCAAAAATAATGTTTTGGGGGTGAAAGGAGAAACAAAAAAGAACACAACCCTGGCCCAAATATAACCAAATGTAATAATAGTGCTAAAATATATCTGGTGTTTAATCAACACAAAATGCCACAAAAATGTCTTTCACTCATATGCTTTTGCTCCCTTACACAGACATTACAATTAGGCCTATAATATTCTTCCCACCCTGCAGTCATTTTACAGTAAGCCAAAATGGGGGTCAAATTTAACAAATTGCAACAGAAGCAAACTCAGCTGATTTTGTATCCTCAAATTGTCCTAAGTGTGGGAAAAAAACCCTGATTAATCCCATTAGAAAGTTTTTTTAAAAAAAGGAAAAAACAAACAAACAAAATATAGCCCATTCATATCAATTAGGAGGCACGATCCTCACTTGACTTCACAATTACGGTGAAAGCACAGGTGATGCTCTCCTTCTCATGGACCTGCTGAACAAACTGAAGTTGGTAAACTGGAAATTCTACATTCTGTAACTTACCCATGATGTACTGTACAACGTGACCACTGATCAAAATCTTTGAGTGATGATTCATTTTGACTCTTTTTTTTTGCTTATGCAACATTTTCTTATCTTTGAACTCAAACTCAAATTAATTAACTGATTTGAGAGCTTTCAAATCTACTCAATATCTTTGAGTGTAAAAATGTTTCACCAATTGTATTAAAGGCTAGGTAGGCAGCTTTTTTTTTTTTTTTTTTTTTTACAGTATTAGGCAAAAACTTACACACTAACCTTGGGGATAATGTAACTGAAGTGATGTGAAAAAAGATCAGACGTCTGTGTCTCCCCTAGGCTCTGTTTTCAGCCTGCAAAGAATCTACCTGTGAGGGTAGATTTTGACCAATCACAGAGCAGCAGCCCTTATTCGTATTATTAGGACGTTTTAAAACGTAAGAAAGTGACGTTTTTGCTCTACTCGCTGCTCTGGCTGAGGGGATGAGAACCGTGTGGACTCAACTCAAAGCTTTTTTCTAGATTGCTGCCTCCCTTGCCTTTAAGTAATATGCAGTATTACTTTTTAGAGTGTAGACTTCTATTAACACAAACATTCCACTTACTTCTGCTTTAACATGCCAGTTAGCAAAACAATAATGGAAACCATGTGAGGTTACAGTAAGTGCATCATTGGTTGAGAATATTCTGTCAAAAAAACCCTCTCAGTTCAGTTTTATAATGTAATATATTTGATATCTTCTGTGACACGTTATTTTATTTCTGTGTTTCCCCTACAGTACATGTCCAGAAGGTGTCCTCCTTGATGCCCTTGTCTTTAAATATGTTTATTGTCTCAATGTACATAACAGACGTGCTGACAACATGTCTGTGGTGTGAAACAGATCAGCTGTTTGTTGACAGTGTAATATAATGTTGAAAACCTGGGAAACCTTATGAACATGAACCAAAAATAACACGTTTGATCACTGTCTCTAGTGCTGTTTTTGTTGAGGAAGGACACTGTCAGATAATTAATGGCCCATTTTGTTTCATGAACTGACTTCTATGCTCAATGTACTATATTTATCAGCTCCTGTGTTTTAAACAGTTTACCTGCATGTTACTGGTTATTTTCAGACACAGCTTTTCCACCACTGCCAAAAGGTTAGAGGATGAATTTGGAGAAAACCCTTCTCCTTCATTAGATTGAGTGTTTTTTCGCTTTGCTTTTTGTCAGTGGGTGACCTTAATATCTCAACTGGAATGTAGCCTACCCTAGATTCTTTGTGAAAACACAGCAACACTGTTTACAGTCAACAGGAGTTGTTTGTACATGTGATTTTTACTGTGTGTACAGTACCAGGTTCCCACATTTTGTTCACATCCAAGCACAAGCAGCTCATATACACGTATACTCACAGTGAACCACAGTGGACTTGGCTAACACCTTTGACCTCCATGCATTTCTTAAGATCAGTATTGGTTGTTGAGTTAGTAATTCGTAAGCAATGTTGCGTTTGTTCAGCTTTTTTTTCCCTCTAGATTTATCCTTTGCAAAGTGGAGTCCTAACACTCCACCAAAAAAGGCGCAAAGGACTTTAGTATAATAATGTCATGTGCAGCATATTTTCACTATCAACAGCAGCCTCGATGGTGGTGTCAATACTTGGCAGTGAAGACGATGCAGACTCTCCGAAAGGAATGTTGTCCAGCACACATTTGTGGATTAACCTGCCGTTCAGATTAACAGCTGAGGGTTGCTGACTTCCTTGTTTGCTCTGTATGCTACCTGTGTTCATTCTAGCGTTAGCTGCATTCTTAACTGGAGGACTGGACAAGACAAGAGTGCGACAAGTGAAGAAAGGGAAAAGAAGACTTTTACCTTATCACCTCCATCATGTCTTGTTCCAAGCCAGAGGAGTTGCTTGCTCTGGAGCTGAGCTGCCCTATCTGCCTTCAGCTCTTTTCTGATCCGGTGGTTCTCCCTTGTGGGCACAACTACTGCCTATCCTGCATCGGCAAGACAGCACACACTGCTGACAAGATTGGCAAAACACTTCCACGTTGCCCAGAATGTCGTGAGGAATATCAAGGTGTTGAAACCCTGAAGAAAAACTTCAAACTCTCCAGCATCGTTGAGGGTTACTGCGCCTCCGCACCACATCAGCAAACGCTTCCCAGCTCTAAGCCGGGGGTGATTGAGGTTTTCTGCACCCAATGTACAGACGAGCCGTCGCCCGCCGTGAAAACATGCCTCCAGTGCGAGGTGTCAATGTGTGCCAGGCATCTTCAGAAACACCTTGAGAAGGAGTCCTTCAAGACACACTCTATGATGGAGCCTTTTACTAAGATGGGGATAAAGCACTGTGCCACCCACCTACGTCCGTTTGGGTATTTCTGTTCAAATGACATGACCTTGCTCTGCACCGCATGCTTGGTAGAAGGCCATCACCAGGACCATGATCTTCTTACCTTCAGCGTGGCTGAAGAGGAGATGAGGCGGGCACTGGAAAGCCGCAACAAGGTTTGTTCTTTCTATCATTGACATTAGCCTGATTAATGATATTGTTGCCATCAGGTAAACACAAGGCATAATGAGACAGGGCAAGATGTACTCTCTGTAGAGCTGGTTATAAAGTGAATGACAGGCATTTTTTGTGACAGAAAATTTGACAAATTTCAATCCAAGATGTTGCCTGGTAAGAACTGTGGCAACAGTTAAAATTAAATTATAGACAATTAAATGAGATAGTCATAACTTGTCAATGTGAACATGTTCAAACTCTTCCCCTTAATTAGCAAGAAAACATAAATATTTCTGGGACAGTCATTATTGTCATTCTGAAATTTCACATAAGATAAACCTTTTACTCATTCGGTGGGAAAAAGATCAACCATTTTAGGCTTGAGCAATATGACTGGAATTTATGTTCCTCCTTCCATTGTTCTGCAATGCCAAAACTTGTCTTACCGACAAGAGTGTGAAAATGAGGCCAAACAGGTGTTGTGAGTTCTCAATTCCAGGGGAGCCATAAAAGACATGTGTTGATGGTTACATACCGGTAGGCTACTTTAATTTCACCTGATATGCAAATGTGCTTTTTTTAAACTCACAATGCATTTTTGCAGGTGGTTGTCTGCAGGCTGCAGATGATTGAAAATCTCCTACAGAAGAAAGCACAGGAGCAGGGAGCTTCTGAAGCTGTAGGAGACAAACTGATGAACAAGGCTGTTACTCTCATGGAGAACATGGCTGCACTAGTAGACAGGTAACAGACTGCACAAGTGCTAGTAGTGATAATTGATAAGCACTATCACTGACATTTCAAACATTCTTTTTAAAAGACATCGTCAGTCACTGTCTTGGCTTGAGCAATGAAAACACACTTGCTTGGGTGACATGAAGGGGTTTGGCTGTGCAGTTTTCTCTGTGCATCTCACTTCTTTAAAGTCAAACTTACCATGCATCTGTTTCATCCAATCATTGTTGACTAAAGAATCAATGGACAGTAAAACTATTTGTATTGACAGATGGTTTGAAATTGTGCTATAATGTATATAATAATGTATTCTGTCTTGTTGTAGCCTATTGTATGTTATCATCTAGCTTTCATGACATAAAAAACAGACAGTAACAGATGAACAGTTTCCTCTAACACACACCATGTATTTAAATTGGTCTTATGGGTTTTCGGCTGACACACTGACTGCCCAATTTACTGTAGGCTACACTCAGGCAGCCTTCTGGAGGAACAGGGCTGGCCAGTTATTGTAAACGCGGCACATTAAAGGCCTGCTTTAAGGTTTTAGATGTCTGAAATGCACAAAGAACAATATATTTGTTAAAGTAGCTGCAAGACAAAGAATCTAAGTACAACAGTCCATGGAGCTCACAACAACATGCTCTAAACAGCATTGCTAGCATGTTAATCTTCTCCAGGTTGTGTTTACCACATTTACTGCTTTTACTTTGCTTACATTTGTTGATTTTCAGACCAAAGTACATCAGAGGATCAGAGAGAATGTTATTGCCCATCCACACATTATATAACTTATGTTATGAATAGGTATTCTGCCATCAACCAAAGTCCTGGACAAATGAAGAGTATGACCTAATGATGGTGCTAAATTAAGTTATGACATCACCAAAGCTATACATGGATTTGTGATATGCAATGGCATTATGATGGAGTCTCTCATCCAGCCTCCTGCTGGTGTGCTGTCATTGTGTTGTGTTCAGATACAGGGAGCGTCTCAGCATGCTGTTGGAGGAGGAGAGAGACCAGCGCAGAAAAAGCTTGCAGTTTGGACAGAGTGCACTGGAAGAGCAAAAGCAGCAGTTACTGAAGGTCCAACAAAGTGCGACAGAGGCACTCAATGAGGTTGACACATGCATCTTCATACGCAGGTACAGTAGAACCAAATTAGCCTAAAAAGTCTCTCTATAGTCTAATCTATGAGAAATAATATCCACACATACTGGAAGTATTTTTAGTATTTTCAAAGGCACAACCAATAGAAGCAAAGCATATTTTTGCTAGATTTGAGCATGCAACATTAGGTAAAAGGCCAAAAATAAAGAAATTAGAAGGCATTCATATTACGTGTTTTGCAGAAGGTACTGTATAGCTAAAAAAATAAAACAATTTTTATTTGTACAGCTACTAATCTATGCATTCAAGCAGACTATCTGAATAAAGACAAAGACATGATGCCGTCCATAAAACCACCTGGCAGCATTGTAATCCATGAAAATTAAAGTCATTAAATTACTCTGCTCCCTAGATTCATGGAGCTTGACAAGAGAATGAGAGAAGTTGTCGAAGACAACAGTGTCTCCATGATCCTCTCAAAGGCCCCGCTCAACACTCGCCGTCTCCACACAGACCTCAAAACCCAGGCTTTCCGTTCAGAAATGACCTGCCTCCTGGATTCTCTACACCTTCTCCTCAATCCCCTGGATCTCACCTTCAACATCTTCACCGCCCACCCCAGCTTGAGTGTGTCCAATGATCTACGCACAGTCAAGTACAGCTCCACCAAACAGCAGTATGGTGAACACCCAGAGCGTTTCACAACTGCACCTCAGGTTCTGTGCAGCCAGAGCTTCTCAAGTGGGGAACATGTGTGGGTGGTGGAGGTGGGGGCCAACACCATGTGGTCAGTGGGCTTGTGTTACAAGACCAACCCTCGTCGTGGTGACCACAGTCGGCTAGGGCACAACTCAGTGTCCTGGCGGCTGCAGTGGAAAAACGGCAAGCTGACAGTGTGCCAGTCGTCCTGTAATGTGGCTCTGGGGGAAAGGACCCATCCTCCGCTGAGGATTGAGGTAGCACTGGACTATGAGGGAGGGAAGTTAGCCTTCCACAGCATCAGAGGGCACAGGGAGCACCTCCATACCTTCAAGGCTGTATTCAGGGAGCCGGTTTATCCAGCATTCAGCATTCATTCAAACACACCAGAGTCCTGGATCACGCTGCATAGTGGGATGTGAATAATGTGTCACTGTTTGATACCTTCCAAGCATAGAAGTAGTTTTTTTCTTTCAAATATTTGCATGGAAACACTAACCTATGGTTGACTAAAACTCTGCCAACATGGTGTGAGGGTCATTGCAATGGAAATGTGACTATGGCCACCACAAAAAATTCTTAACCATGCCATGTCCATTCATTGTCTATAGGCCTACTGTAGCCTATCTCATGCGGGGTGGCGGGGGGCCTCCTGGATAGGATTGCCGGTCTATCGCAGGGCTGACGGATACAATGCACACACAACAATTTAAAGACCATCCAATGTGCGATCTCCTAAAGCCACGCTGTGACTGCATTATCCAATCAATCAAATGAGATCATTTGCTATCACTGATCAGGACTATGATTTTTGTGGAGTAGGCTAGCCTATAGCTCAATACAGGTGTTCCATAAATTAATAAGATTGGGGGGATTTATCTGTGGTCATTTGAGACACACTAATATGTACTGTAATGTTTCAGTTTTAGCTATTTGTTTGGCATTAACTAAATGTTACATCAATGTTATGTTTGGTCCTTTATTGTCTATAGGCTATATAGTAAATGTATGAAAAGATGAACAAACCATGAACGTCACAGTGAACACAAGCCTGTGTTTATGCAACAAATAAACAGATTTTAATACTTCTGTCTGAAAATCTCTGCGTATAACCATTATTACTGTGTGTGTATACATGACTGGTGTGTGTGGTGTGTGATTGGCTCTTGGAAGTTCATTCATTCAAGGAGAATTAGGCCGTGACTGTTGCCAGGTTTGACTGTAAATAGGTAGCTAAAAGCAATTCCGTCGTATATGATTTATCTTAATACACAAGTAAAACACATCCCTGTGAATTATTTTATGAATAACTCTCTTCGTGTAATTTTATTCTTGCCTAGTAATTCAAAAATAGGCTCCTATGGTGCGGGATTTACATTTATCTATGAGAGGAGGGACGAAGTACAGAGAACCTGGCAACCCGTATCCCATCTGTCACAAATTCTGTCATTGGGCAGGACACTAACATTATTTCATGTCAGTGGGATTATTACACATAAGACAATTAGCAAAGCCGTCACAGAACACCAGGAGGTATGGGCTCAGGAGAGAGTACGACCAGGAAAGTGTCATTCGGTGTGGACGATGAGGACAGAGTCAGGATTCTCCGCGGAGTCAAGGTAATGCTAGTTTAGCCAGCGTTTGATAAGCCATGCTAACGTTACTTTGATATGACGCTAACGCAGCTAACTAGCCGTTAGCTTGTCGCTACACGGTAAATGGAGTAACAGGTTTATTGTGAGGTAAACTGGGGTAAAGTGTACAAGCTGTGAGGCGACTGCTGATGCCAGCAGGATGTACAGGGATGCAGGGGCTGAGGCAGGTTGATTTACGACCCGAGACACTCAGTCGTAACAAGCTTTGGATAGAAGTTTGCGTTTCTTATTGAACATGGGTAAATATATGCAGCATGACTGACCCGTGTTAAAAACATTCAATGTCTTCTGGTAAATTCGGCGCTGTTATTTTCCACATTGCAACTGAATTCATTGCTAGTCCCACATTTTCTCCACGATCACTTGCTGCTGTGCAGCCTTTGCTAACAGCGTTAGAGACGAGGCGTTCAACAAGCAGTTAAGAAAACTCGTTAACTAAATTGGCAAATTGTAAGAAAGACACGCACTGATGTCTTAACAGCTTCTATTGTTGTTGTAGCTGTGAGGCAACATGGCCAGAAACAAGGTGGCTTTAAATTGACAGATTTCATATGGGGTCTGGCTTCCTGTTCTCTGCTTCTTCATCCTGCTGCCTTCAAGGACTGTTGATTTTGTCGGAAATTTTCTGAAAGTCATGACCAGCCAATTAAATCTATGTTAAAACACCTCTAGGACTGCAACTAATCGTTACTTCAATTATCTAAAAAGCAAATTATTATTTTATTTGTTTATGTGAACAATAATAATATTCATATTTTCCACCAGACTTACTTTAATTGCCTCCTTTTAAGTCTAACATCCAAATATATTCAGTTTACTGTTACTGTGTGACAGAGAAATATATCAAACTTGATTTTTGAGAAGCAGTTTTTGATCATCATCATTTGATCACCAAGATGCCTGATTAATGCCTGATTAATTGTTGACTTATCAACAAATTGCTACCTACCCCATATTCACAGTTGTGACACCATGTATTCTCATGCATTTGCATTTGCAGAGATATGTGTACACACAGTAAAGGCAAATGTGCCTCCTATCCTACAGTATGCTGCATTATCGTAGGTTAAGAGTTCATGTCACCAGATGGAGATTTGAGCTTGAACAAATTCCAAGTCCTTGTGTCACCAGATGGAGACTTTGGCATAGATGAACCAGAAAGACGTTAAGAAAGTGTCCGACACAGGAAGAAATACATTGGTACACCTTGACCTCTACCTTCACAGCCTATTGGCACACACAAGACGATATTTGGCTGTCCAAAGTGTGACTGCAACTGCATCCATAGCATTCCTACTTTCTTAGACGTGGGAGGAATTGTTTGTTATGGTTGCTAAATTTCCAGTAGGATTTGAAGGCACCTGCAGCTCTGGCCAGAGTCATGCAAGTGCAAATAGCCTAACAACTGTAATATAAAAGACAGAGCACAAAAATTGAGTGTTTGTAGTTCAGAAACTTGACTGCAACACAATGACTGTGAACAGCATGTTCCAAAAGCAAACAAACAAACAAAAAAAGACAGAGAACCTTTCCGATAAGCATACTTCCCAGCCCTGCCTGCACATTCAAATGTTATGAGTCATAGAAACAGTGAGTCAAGGGCTGGTCCTACTTCTGTGGTTTTTGGTGTCGCTATGTTTAACTATTTCCCTTGACAGGCACAAGCACACACATCCAGTGTTCTTGGCATACAGTACTTTCCTGGATCATGTGGGTTTTTTTTTATTTAAACAAAGCTAGTCTACTTTATAAACTTACACTAAGGATAGAAAAGATAAAATGATGCTTCTTTGAATAAAAATCATACCATATAATGTGTATGGTTTGCTTTATAACTGTGTAACCTGCCTAAAGTTTATGTAAACATGTAGCAAAGCCTCTAATTATTTTTGCTGTGATGATATTGAAATATGAACGTCGGATACTTAGTTCTGTGTTGCTTGTGTGTCTCATCCCTTTTCATGCTGCTTTTCATCCTTCTGTCCAGCTGTCAGAGGATGTGCTTCAGAGGATGAGAGGAGTAGCCAACATTGCTCCAGAACGCACATCAACATCACCCTCCAGCACTCAGAAAGACACAGGTATCAACAACCTTACGACCATCTGTTTATGTTGCATTTAGGCTCTATTACAGATGTAAGAGAAGATCTGCTGTCATTTCTGAAAGTCTGTGTCTGTCAGGACATGAAGGTTGATAAGGCAAGGCAAGGCAAGGCATCTTTATAGCGCATTTCATACCAAGGCAACTCGATGTGCTTTACATAAAGATAAACCAGAACAATTTATACTGTAGGCAAAGGGAGTGTAAGGAAAACATGGGAAGTGTAGTATTAGTTTTGACCATTTTATTTATAACTATTTTTATATTTTTTATTCATTTATTGATAACTCACCTGTCCCCAAGTCCACATACTTTATGGAAGGGCTCCACTGAATTGTAGGGATATCCCCAAATCATAACGCAAAGAATAATCAGTCAACAAAATCCAACAGGTATTTGTTGGAATAAAAGATGACAATGATTTCACGATGAATCTTGACTCTTTGACTCACCTCTGTTGAGAAACTTTCCCTGTCTTCCCTGTCAGAAAAAAAAATTGCCAGAATATAAATTGAAAATAATTAATTATAATGTGAAATCTAAGTCTCACTTTGAACTTGTCTAGCGGCCACATACTCTCATGTTCTCATCTCAGGATCTTGGTTCACAATCCTTTTTGAGCTCCTCATTATGATGCACTGTGACTGATTTGATTATTAACATCTTAACAGATAATCTTGTTGATTAGTTCTCCAGTGAAGAGCAACTTGTCCAAAGACACATTTTTAGAGCTAATGAACAGACATGCTATAAAAAAAGAGAAACCTTGTGCATTGACGTTAATGGTACAATCAACATACATATTTAAGGCATCAAAACAAAAAAGGACAGTAACGGGTTCAATAATCAGGTATTAGGTTTTATTAACATGAACTTATAATATATATAATAATATACAGGGCTCCAGACTACCATTTTTAACTAGGAGCACAGTGGCCCCTAACTTAAAATTTTAGGGGCGCAAGCAGAAAATGTAGGAGCGCACACCGAAATCGACTTGCAAAGTTTTCCTATAATGTTCACTGTATTACCGATAAATACTTATACAATACAATACAATAAATGCAGAAACTACAATCTTATAAATTCATATTTTATTGTGCAACAATTTTAACAAGATTAACCAGCTAAACAGCTTAAAAATATAAAGTGGAATATTTATCCTGTACTGGCAGAACAAGAACAGAACAGAACAGAACAGAACAAGTTGTAAACACACACTTCCTAGAAAAGGTCGTCCCTTGGTGGTGGCTGAGGTGCCTTGTGTAGGCCAGCCCTTGTAATTAGGCCTCCTTGCACGTTGCCCCTGGTTGAGCCACATATCGACTGCCTCTTTGGCATCAAACTGAGCAACACTTGGTCCCTCCATGCTTATTCTGATCAAGTCCTCAACAGGACCAAAACCTTTCTAAGTGGTCAAACTGACAGTGTTACAACTTACCCTTTGTTACAACCATCCCCGGTCTCCCCTACTGAGACCGTCAACTCAGTTCTTGAGCGAAACTTCGCAAGACTTTGTATTACAGCTCCATTCACAAGCATGTTGGCTATATTGAAATAGTTAAATCTCTGTGTATGCTGAAGAAAAACGATTCTCCCTGCACAGCCACAGTTCCTCAGGTGCAGGTGGTTAGCAGGAGTGCGTAAATTAATAGGAAAAAGACAACCACCGCACACTGATAGGACTCTGCTGATACTATACTTTATTCATGAACAACGCGTTTATCCATGCTTGCATACTGTAGGTGGCGTGCCCCTAACCCTAACCCTCTCTGTGTATGTTTTAATAGCAATCTGATGTTGTTTGTGGAAAAATAAGTGGTTTTGTGGGACATAAACAACGTAAGATCAATCTGCTCCCATTGTATGCTGCTGTGGCGATCCAGGGACAGAATTACTGCATAAAAGAAGAAATTATAAAGACAATCTTCGGATTAATTATTTTAGACTAGTTTAGTTCTAACTAACTGAGAATCATGAAAAAGCTCTTTCACACCTTTATTCACACCTTCATTAATTAATTTTACCTTAAAATAATTAATGATGCACGTTCTTTGCCAGTTGGTTCTTGCTTGGTTTGGCATTTTGAGAAATACAGTCATTTCCGAGTGAGATAAGAAGATCAATATGTGTTTGTAGGCTAAAGCTACAGAGGACAGAGGATCTTAACATTTAAATTAAACGTTTCACTGGTGACCAATAACATGACTGACTGTGTAAATGGGCAGTTGTTTTCTAACAGATTAACAAACTTTATGGCAGCCATAGTTTTTCTATTGCTATATGACAGATGTTAGCATTTGCTGCTTTTTAGTTTTTGAGTCTGGAAGAACTGCTGAAAGTATAGACCAATCTTATGCTGTTTACATCCCACAAAACCACAATTTGTTTCCACAGACAGCGCCAGGTGGCTATTCAAACACACACCAAGGGGTTTGTTTACTTCAAGGAAGCAGACATGTTGTGAATAATTAATACAATAATAAAAGTCTTGTCGAGAGTCAAGTTGACGCGTTCAGTATGTTTACAGGTGGAATAAACAATATCCAGACTTGATAGGGGGCACTATACTAAAAAAAAAAAAAAAAAAAGAAAAAAAAAATACTCAGGAGTATTCATCAGCGTGAGGGTGAGTCACTATTGACTGAATATCATTTTTTGGTGAACTATTCCTTTAATGTATGAAAACTGCCATACAAATAAAGGTTGATTTGATTTGAAAATGAGTCAGGGCTTGCACCCTTCCGGAATGCAACATAAAGGCAACTGTAAACATAAGCTATGATGTCACAACCTGGAACTGACTTCAAAGGCGAAAAAACATGATGTCATGATGATGTCACAAAGAATTTTAGAATACTTGTGAATACAGTCAGAACTTCACAGGCTATTTATTGTTGCAGCTCAGACAAACGGTGCACAGCATTCGTTGATCGTTCTTCAAACGTACTGTAAGTAAGACTACTGACACGTCATGGCTGAGAAAAAAGTCACCTGGGCACAAATTGTAGAAGTTGTCCTTCAACAAACTCCTGCAAGTCCAAGCAAGGAGCATCCTGGAGGACAAGCTTCCATTACAAAAATGCCCAGCAAACGCAAAACAAAATGGGTAAAACTGGACCTCAGTGACTGCCAGGGCCAGCGACATCAGGCCAGAGCAGGTGTTCAAGGTCAGTCAAACAAGCCCATTTTCCACCTTGAGAAATCTGCAGAACACGTGCAGAGCCCAGAAAAGGTGGTGGAATTGAAAGACATGGGAAAACAGCAAGAGACTGAAGAATGGCCACTCATTCAGGTGAAAAGGGAACAACCTCAGGCCAGAGCAGAATTTCCAGGTCAGCTTAACAGGCTCATACCCCTCAAGAAATCTGCAGAACAGCCAATGCAGAGCGCAGAAAAGGTGGTGGAATTGAAAGACAAGGAGACTCAAAGCCAGCAACTCATCCAAGAGAAAAAGGACCTCTGCTGCAAGGTCAGTAAGACCGAAAGAGATGGAATCTCTCAAGAAGAGACAACCAAGAACCTCCAAGCAGAGTTTGCCAAAAATACAGTCTCCTGGATGAAGGTGATAGAAATCACAGAGGCTGAGAGGAAAGAACTAGAGAAAAAGAACCAGCAACTGGAAATGCAGGCAGAGGAGTCCCACGAAAAGGTAAAGGAGATGGCAGAGAATGTCAAACAGAGGGACGTTCAGATCCAGAAGCTTAAGGACACTAATGAAAATCTGTCACACACACTCACTAAGACCTCAGATCAGCTGAGGAGCCTGCAGCATGACAGTGGCCTTGAGCTTGTGAATATAGAAGATTCCTGGATGAAGACATTTAAAGAGCTGGAGAAGGTGAAAGAAGACCTGGAGAAGGAGACACAGGCCCTGAAAGACCAGAACAAGAAACTCTTGGTAGAAAAGCAACTCCAAAAGGACGTGTTTCAGATGGACAATGAAGTCCTCAAGAAGGAAAAGCTGGTACTTCTGGCAGAAAACCATGTCCTGAAAGAGGCTGAGAAGAAGCTTCAAGCAGAGAACAAAAGCCTGGTGGAAATGGAGAAGAACCTGCAGGCAGAGAAACAGGTCTTTGAGAAGGAGGAGAAAAAACTGCAGTCAGAAAACGATCTCCTGAAGAAGGAAATTGAAAAGCTTCAATCAGAGAAGATAATCCTGAAGCAACTGGCTGAAAAACGGCAGGAAAATAACCAACTTCTTCAGGATCTGAAGAGACAACTACATGCCCAGACCCAAGTCCTGAGGAATGAAAAAATAACCATCCAGGCAGAAAACGATGTTCTGAAAGTAGAGAAGAAAACCCTGCAGGGCACCAACGGCATGTTGCAGGTGGACCAGCAACACCTGCAAACACAGAATAATGTGTTACATGTGGAAAACAACAAGTTGCAGGCTGCCAACAGTGTAATCCAGACAGAGAAGGAGAACCTGCAGGTAGAAAACAATGTTCTGCAAGTAGAAAACAAATCCCTGCAGGCCACCAACAACATGTTGCAGGTGGAGCAGCAAAACTTGCAAAGAGAGAACAACGTGTTGCATGTGGACAACACCAAGCTGCAGGCCGCCAACAGCGAGCTTCAGGCAGAGAAGCAAAATCTGCAGGTAGAAAATAACTTTCTGCAAGTATCGAACAAAAACCTGAAGGACAGCAGCAACATGTTGCAGGAAGAACAGCAAAACCTGCAGACAGAGAACAATGTGTTGCATGTGGACAACAACAAGCTGCAGGCTGCCAACAGCGAGCTTCAGGCAGAGAAGAAGAACCTTCAGGTGGAAAACAGCACTCTGCAAGAAGAGAACAAAAACTTGAAGGGCAACAACAACATGTTGCAGGTGCAGCAGCAGAACATGCAAACAGAGAACAGTGTGCTGCATGTGAACAATAACAACCTTGTCGAAGACAACAACAAGCTTCAGGCAGAGAAAAATAATCTCCAACACAACATCAATGTGCTGCAAGTGGAGAAAAAGCACCTGCGAGATGACAAAAACATGCTGGAGGTGGAGAAGCAAAACCTCCAAGAGGAAAACAACAAGCTACAGAAAGAAAACCAAGAACTCCAGGGAAAAAAGCAAGAACTGGATGAGCTCCTGTTGAAAAAGCAGAGGAAGAAGAGACGCTTGCGTTTTTGGAAAAGGACCAACGTGGAGCAGGAAAGGGGAAAAGAAAAGGAGGATGGATGTGATGAGAATCAGGTGGTGGAGGGAGCTGCTGCATGTTGTGAGTCTCAGGTCGGACAACTGTAGCTCCACCCATCTCCTCTCCTCACCCCACTCTCCTCTTTGTCTGTCTGTCTGTCTGTCTGTCTGTCTGTCTGTCTGTCTGTCTGTCTGTCTGTCTGTCTGTCTGTCTGTCTCTCTATCTGTCTGTCTGTCTGTCTGTCTGTCTGTCTGTCTCTCTGTCTCTCTGTCTGTCTCTCTCTCTCTCTCTCTATCTATCTATCTATCTGTCTGTCTGTCTGTCTGTCTGTCTGTCTGTCTGTCTGTCTGTCTGTCTGTCTGTCTGTCTGTGTGCGTGAGTGTATGTGTGTGTGTATGTGTGTGCGTGTGGGTGTGTGTGTGTATTCTATACACAGGGTGCGTGTGAAGTGTCTAGTGCGGTAACGTAGAAGTGCCTGTAGTTAGTGCCTGCTGCATGTTGCATGTTGCTTCCTACTTGCCACTTTCTGCTTTCAGCTACCGCCGCTGGCTAGCCCTGTCACAGAGGGTGAAAAGATGAGTGCGTAAGTCTCTCCTGCCAGTACAAAGCCTCTCCACCACCAAGACTCCTGTAGTACCTCCTCGTGGTCACACACGGTAACTGGGTGCCCCGTGCCCCAGGCTAAACTACAGGGGATCTCGGAGCAGCAGTGGGCCCCAGAGATGCGGTGTGCAGGCCCACCATCGAGTGGACACGCGCTGGCGCCCATCAACCACTGCCCCAGCTATGGGTAAACAGCCCCACTGCCTTGCGGGTTAGCCTCTTGAGGCAAGGCTAAGGGAGCACCCCCTGACTGAAAAGCAATGCGCTGGTGGTGCGCAATAGGCGGAGCACCACCAGCACCCCAACCTTATGCCCCAACCCTACCATCAGACACAGAGGCTAAGGACACATTCTACCAGTCACTGGATGAGGTTCTTCGCCGGATCCCCAAGACTGACAAGATCCTCCTCCTTGGGGACTTCAATGCTTGAGTGGGGCAAAATCACGAGATATGGAAGGGATTACTCGGCAGACATAGGATTGGACAAGTGAACTCTAATGGCATGAGACTACTCACTCTGAGCATAACCTTACCATTACCAATACCATCTTCCAGCAAAAGAACAGATTCAAAACATCTTGGATGCACCTTCGCTCCAAACATTGGCACCTGATCGATTACATCCTTGTTAGACGCTGTGACATCAAAGACGTCCTCACAACCCGGTCTATGAGAGGTGCTTAATGCTGGACAGACCATCGTATGATTATGTCCAAAGTCCACATGAGGGTACCACCCCATGGATGGATTGTTACATCCATCCATGGGGATGGATGTAACAATTAAATTATTATACTTAAAAAAAGATCCACACTTAAAATGTATGAAAGCACTTCAATGAATAATAAAGAAGGAACCCTAAACTTGTCAGAATACAAAAATAATGATAAAAAAATAAATGAAAAGGATAAGTTAAATACAATTAAAAATACCATGAAATAAATAAATATATATTAAATAAAATAAAGAATAATAAAGTATAAACTGGTGTGTGTTGCGTGTGTGTGTGTTTTTAGTCTTGGCGACTCATCTCATAGATGTTCCCTAGCTGTTCCCTTTAGGAGAACTTCTGCAGGGACACCCCCTACACAAAATGTCAATAGGAGGAACATGTTACAACCCTCCCCATGCCAGGCAGCCATTAAAAAGCTAACCATTTTTAGCATTTAGCTTCAAAGCTAGCACTAATGCAACTTATCAAATTAAACTAGAGAAGAGCTTATGTAAGTGAAACAACTATCTACAACACAATGGACACCATGCAAAAAATAGTTGTGATGGAAATATTTACTTTCTTACTTAAAAAATTGTTTTTTGGCTCCAGAACAGCCAGTTTTCAACTCAGAGACCTGAGTCTTCACCTGTGAGCTCAGTTTGTAAGTGGGCATGGACTGTATCGATGACATTATAATAATTCTATCTAGTAATAGTGATATTTGCAAAAGTCTTGATCTTTGATATCTTCTCTGTCCAGGTGCCTCGCGCAGTCCCAGCTCAAGCTCCAGACCCAAGCAGCGGCCCCAACAGAGCAGCCAGTCCAGTGCCAGCAAACCAGACTCCTACGCTAAGGAGGAACAAAGGAGGTGGCTAAAAGAAACTTCTTTTTAATAATATAGATTTTGATTGGTAGACAAACATTAAAACTGATGTATGTTTTGTAAATATATAAACTATATAAGATTTTTATCCAAATTTAACAGCTTTGGGGTAATAGTGATGGTTAAATTACTTTTTTACGAGGAGAATGGAAGCTCTTTGCCTTCCACGTAGTGTCTCGGCTGAAAACTAACCTTGCAAGTTTAGCGCCTCCAAACCCCGTGTCCCAGATCTCATCTTGCGAGAAACATGGATGGCACTACGACACGAACATGCCCAGTAATCTGTAATCTCAAATAATTGTAACATTTATATTATATATAACATTATCCACCCCTCTATGGATTGCCATCTTGCCAGCTTTGTTGAAAACAAATGCACATGGCTGGGAGGTGGGGTGGAGGGGGGTGAGGGTTAGCTGTGAGTTGAACAATATGCACTCCGAAACTGGAGGAGAGGAGAGAAAAAGCGATCAAAACACTGAAAAAAAGAGACCAGGCTTGCATAGTTCTCCTTTAACTGGGTAATTGCTCTGGAACTTTAGTTTGAAACTGAAGTTAACAACAAAGACTCGGGCGTTTTAGGGTTTGATTGAAGTCAAAACTGAAAAACAAGGGAGGTTTGATATATAGAAAACATGTCTGCGTTTTGTGGTAGGTGTTTAAAATTTAACTTTAATTTTCAAAGACTGGGCATTAAAATGTCGAGATTCACTGGTTATATCTTGACTTAATCTTGACAATTCCTCTCGACCCCAATGCAGAAGAGGAACAAACTGTCTTGGATACTACAGTAAATGGATCTGAAAATTGTTATTTGCTGCCCCCTTGTGGACATACATGCCCAAAGTATTTGCCCACAATCAGAAGACTTTGAAAGCCAGGCATTTACTTTCACAGGCAATTAATGTAATCATTGTTTGATGTATTTCTGGTAAAAATGTGTTTTAGGTTTGAAAAGAAGCAGAAGATTCTCAAGGAGGAGTTGGCCAAGGTGGCACAGAAAGAGAGGGAAGCAGCCATTCAGGAGATAACTAAAGCCATGAACCGAGAAAGGCAACAGACACGGCAGGAAGCTGAGAAGACCAAACAACTGGTACATGCACACACACGCACACAAACACAAACAGAGGCTTGTGTGTGAAAAATGGGCTATATGTCCTGGTGCAAACCCCCTCCTGACGTGGCGATGTCAGACCACGCCGTTAGTAAATCACAATTTAGGATTTGTCCCGTGACTATGCTACATTTTTACCTTAATTAAAAAGCTCTGGACTAATTGTGATAGTTGTGATGGTGTACTACATGACTTGTGACTTGTTATGAGTGAGAACAGAGGCTCTCTGCCTTCCTCCTGGCGCCTCATGGCTGAAAACCAACATCAGGTGTCGCAGCTCTCGTCTCTGCAGCACAGTTCTGTAACCCACCATCTTTTGTTTATGATGGTTAAGACTACACAAATACACACGTTGTAACATCATATATGTTATATGACGTTATCCACTGCTAACATGTATTGATTTTCCGCCAGCTTTGTTGTAAACAAATGCACATGGACGAGAGGAGCGTTAGCAAATCAGTGGAAAAGGAAACCAGACATGCATAGTTCCCCATCAAATCGGTTAAGACAACGTTAGATGTCACCTTTCACAACACACGGTTCACCTTTAAATAAAAAAACTGCTTCTTTTGCTTTCTATAGTACTTTTAATACAAAAAATGACTAATCTAATGTAATGAACATGTGACAACATGAAGAACTGAACAGGTTAACGCACAGGTCATCATGTGTGTAAGCGTCATGTCAAAACAGAGGCCCCGGAGGACAGTGACATCATATTGTGTGGGCCTCCTGACCCCTTTGCCTTCCCATAGTTAAAAGAATAATGTGTGCCTCACAATGGTCGTGGACCCACACTGAGAGGCACCCACCTACAGTACTGTCTGACTATTTATTGTCCTTACACAATGCTTCTTTTGGTGGTTTAAACTGTATGATGGACAGTGGAGGATGGGAGCCTGTAAGTTGTGTATAGCTCAGTTATAGGATCGCTCACCTTGATGCAGTTGTAGTAGGTTGACAAGAAGCAAATATATAAAGCAAATATATTTGCTCCACAAGTGGGTCTAGTCTTGAACACTGTTTGTGTTGTTGGGCGGTAGGCCTGGGACGATAATCAATAAATCAATTAATCGCACGATAAATAAAAATGAAGTCGGTAACTTTTCCGGCCTCGATAAATCCCTATGTGCATGCGTGTATTTGTTTTCCTCATAGACTATAACGGGTTTTCCTCGTCTCTCGCCTCCAAACACGCTGGATGACAAGAGGGTTCACTCTGTACATTGGTCTCAGCCAGGGGCGGGGTGGCCACAGGGAGGTTCGGGAGGATTCCCGAACGGCCGGTCTGTTCTGGGCCGAACCGGCCGGTGGTCAGATTTTTTTTTTTTTTTTTTTTTTTTTTTAAATGTAAAACGGGGCCGCGGCCCGCGATTAAACAGGCAGCCTGCCCTTACAGCCCTTGTAGGCGGCAGATTGGAACGCCAGACTGGGTCACTCTAATATCTTGCATTTTAAGGGGGGATACGAGCGGCCCCCCCCTCTCAATTTGAGCTGATCCTTGTTCCTATTGACATGTGATTGGCTCAGCCGCTCAGTCAGAAGAACGGCTGTTTTCCTGTTAAAAAAACAAAAAAGGAAGGAAGGAAGAGGGGCAGGATCGCGATGATGAAAAGAAAGAAGCCAGAGAAAGAGATGGGTGGAGCAGAGAAAGTGAGGATGAAAAAGAAAAGAAAGTTGATAGAAGACGCAGCAAAATGCGCGAAATTAACTGATATGTTCCGTCGTGGTGGGACCAAGGTCGGCCAGGCCGGTGATGACGACACGGGTCCGAGCAGCACGGCCACAGCAGGTTAACAAGCACCGTCTACACCGCGCCATCATCCCAGACAATATAGTGTTTGTGTTTCAGGACACAGACAGAGCTATCAGTAAAGTTACACAATAAATAAATCATTAATTTGCTTTGTCAATTAAAAATAAAATCCATAGGCTACCAACTGACCATAAAACACTAAAATTCATTGCAATAATAAATAAATAAATAACATTCTGTTTTAAAGATATAATTTAAAATTATAAATATATATATAATATAATACGGCTATATTTCCTGTTATGTTTCTGCATTAGTGTGTGTGTGTGTGTGTGTGTGTGTGTGTGTGTGTGTGTGCGTGCGTGCGCGCGCGCGACACTTTTTCTTAAATTGAATTTTAGATTTTGTTTGTGTTCTAACACTGAATTATTTGCAAAAGTACTATAAATGTTATCATTGTTGCTGTTAATGTTAGACACAGATAATGCCAGTCATGAGAGTGGGGAGGAGAGAGGGACAGATGAGGAGGGACAGGAGAAGGAGGAGGAGGAGAAGGAGGAGGAGGAGAAAGAAGAGGATGGGGAGAAAGAGGAGGATTTAACAGGGAGAGGAGAAAGAAGATGAAGAGGAGGAGAAGGGGAGGAGGAGAAAGAGGAGGATTAAACAGGGAGAGGAGAAAGAAGAGGAGGGGGAGAAAGAGGATGATTTAACAGGGAGAGGAGAAAGAAGATGAAGAGGAGAAAGAAGAAGCAAAATGTTATCAAACTGGTTAAAAGCTGTTTAGATGTGTAGAAGAGGAAGTGGTTAATAATCAACATACCTGTGTTTTGTTGCTTATACTCCGAAATATTATATATTTTTGTGGTTATGGTATTGTATTCGTCTTTTCACATTTTGGGAGTTTTTGTCAATTGTTGACATCTATTTTTGTGAAGAGGAGAAAGAAGAGGGGGAGGAGAAAGAAGAGGAGGAAGAGGAGTAGAAAAAGGAGGATTAAACAGGGAGAGGAGAAAGAAGAGGAGGAGAAGAGGGAGGGAGGGAGAGAGAGAGAGAAAGGAGGAGCAGCAGTTTGTACAGTATATTGAACAGGTATTTTTTCACACACACACACACACACACACACACAGTAGTTTTGTTGGTTGAAAATAAAGTATTTGTGTTTAAATTAAATGACGGTTCTACTTGTGCCCTTCGTGCGATCGGATAAAAGGCCTCTCCAAACCAAGCTCCCGGGCTGAATTTCAACCCCAGCCTGCCCCTGGTCTCAGCACCTGGGCGCATTTGTGGCTTAGCGGAATGAAATGAAAGGAGTGAACCATCTTGTCAGTCATTCAGGATCTTTGTACCTGTGGGAGGAGGCGGAGCCGCAAGCACACACACACAGTGAGGGAAATATGCTGGGACCGCTGCTGTCAACACACGAAGCGTTAGCTCGGCTCGGCTAGCCCTGTTCATCCCGAGCCACAGTCCAGCCGAGCCACTGCAGCACCGGACCCACGGCTCACCGCCACAACAACGGGAGGAGCCTTGAAAGCTACACCGCGACAACAATGAGGGCTGCCACCGTCAGCACAGGACGAACGGACCTAGCGTTAGCCGCGGAGCTAACGCTAGCCGTCGAGCTAACGCTAACAGGGCAAACGGAGCTGCAGCTCTCCCCTGCCAGGACTCTGCTGCTGACGGTGGCGGCCCTCAGTTTTGTTGCCGGTGAAGTCGTTGCTGTGGCAGTTAGCTGTGGGACAGACGCTGCAGAGGTTCACCTGGATGTGGCTGTTTCGGCTTGAAGAGTTTTACCCCCGGGCGCCGGCTGGTCCCTCTGTGGGAGTCTTACTAGTTTGTTTGAATTAAAAGTGGAGCTTCATGTTTCACATGAGAGCAGCGCTGCCACTGGGATCTGTACAGACTATGTTCTAATAACACCACATTTACATCAATAAATAAATGTTTTACCATGACCTGATAAATCTGCATTACATTTTATTAAGACAGAGACCATGCTAGTGGACTGGTAGCTCTGGTGAGGCAAGTTACACACAGGGTATGATACACATGATTTCAGTTTAGTTAGCCGCTAACAGTTTTGTTTCCATCATGCCGGACAGTTAAATTACTCAGAAAAACAGGAAAAAATTACTCAGAAAAACTGATCCCCCCAAAAGATTACTCAGAAAAACAGAAAAAATTACTCAGAAAAACAGGATCTGTATTTTTTTTTATTGAATGAATGCAATAAGCTTCCGTAATTTTGGTCTCGATAATGTCGACAATAATATCGTTTATCGTCAATTATTTGTGGGACAATATATCGTCTAGCAAAATTTGTTATCGTCCCAGGCCTATTGGGCGGGCTTAACCCAATGACGACATACATTTTAATTGGCTTGTCAGGCTAACGTCGTCCTGCTCTTTGCTCTGATAAGTCGTGGTGCTACCCTATTGCGTGCAGAGGCAGTTTGAAAGACAGCCTTCATCCCGCCCCCTGGATTGAGCCGAGGTCGTTGCCAGACATTTTAATGATATAGTCTGGCTTGTCAGGCAAGAAACATATTGATATGATATTAACAAATGATAAGCTCTTGGTCAGGAAACAAAGACGGTGCTTTGCAGTTAAAAGTCTGGTGATACATTTTTGATAAAAGGAAAGTCAACGTTTGTTCAGAGAATTGTGGTTGGATTTTGTTGGGTGTCTGGAGGGAATGATTTGTAGTCCAGGGCATCTCCGTGGTAATGGCTGTTAAAATCTTGGGCAGTGCTTTGGTGACATTTGTCCTTCTCATCTGTGGTCCTTCTTCTTTGCTGAAAAGAGGCTATTAGGGAAGTTTTTTCTCTTTGCCCTTGGCCATCATTCACAGTCTACAGAAAACCTAAGTGCTGTATTGTCACTCAAATCTGTCCTTCAGTTAATGCGGTGCATAATGTGAAAACTCCTCTTCCCACTGCAACCTCCACTGATGACCAGTTGGCGGAGCTGTCGTAGCCTGTGTGTACCGACGCACAGTGCTGCTGGTGTTTGTTCAGCAGTCTCTCTTGAACGTTTGGCTGAAGACTTTAGGGGTTTTACATGTGGAGCGCGCTGTGATAAAGCTATGTGAAAGCGGATTCATTTGAGAAGATAAGTTTGTGCGGGGTCAAGTCATGATTCAGTTCAATGCACTTTTCTCTGGTCAAATCACACGTTGGAGCATTTTGCACAGACACAAATTGGGTCTTTGGGATTGCATTTGTAATTTCCATGGTGATATTCCCTCTGCCTCCTCCTCCTTCTCTCACCTATTATATCGCTCTTCGTTTTCCATCTCCCCCTCTTCTCACCGCTACACTCTACCTCTTTTCCTTGGTCTTCTTTCTCTCTTCTCGCACACCCCCACCCTCTATCTCCCTCTGTTTTCCTCTCTTTTCTATACCAGCCCATCGCTCTCTCCTTCCTGCCCTGGAGACAGTATTATCAGTGCAGTGCAAGCGGTAAATTGCACCCTGAGAGTTTCCTGGAGCTGGAGATAGGACTGGTGCAGGGTTGGAGGTATAGTCATGGGAAGAGGAGAGCTTGTTTTACACACCAGTTTCACATGACCCCCCCCTCTCCCCTCCTCCCTGTGTCGAGACATGCTGTAGCACCTGTCTTATCTCCACTACAACACACTCCCACTCCTAATAGAAAGCCGCTGGAGGGACGTTGTGAGCAGAATGACCAGTGGAGCAGCACCGGACCTCCTTATGCCGTGGGCTCCTTGTAATTACTGTTACTTGTGCTTTGAATACATATATGCATATACACATCAGAATGGGCAGATTTGTTCTAGTATAGTTCCAGTATGAAGTGTTACGCTGCTGATTCTGCTGTACCTACACCACAACAGCAAAATGTGCAGATGTACAACAACATACTGTAACAAGATAAATACTCAAACAAAATCTGTTTATGTACTATGTTAAGTACTGTGTCGGGTAAGATCCAAAAATGTCTGGTTATACATTTCCCATAATTCATAATCCCCATGTTTGTATGACTATCAAATCAAATTAAGTTATTTGTATATGGGCTTAAATAAAGTCGTCCCTTTTATTTCAACAAGTCATTCAATATAACTGGAGTGTTGAATCCCTTTACCTTCATACAACTTCTACCCTAATGTTTTCATCATTAATTCAGTGATGGAATTAAATGTTGTCACTACAAAGATAACACCATCATTACATTACATCCTTCTCTTCTCTTCTTTTCCTTTGTTATTACCATGGCATTACATTGATGTAACCAAGCTACATGTACAGTATAAGGCAACATGCCACAAAAATTATTTGTTGGACAATGGTTTTACTGACATTGGGAGACTAAAATGACCGACTTTACATTTGGAAATGTGTTATGTCTTACACATACTAGACTTTTAAGCTGCAGTAATCTTTTCATTTGTTTGGCAAACTATTTCCATGAAAAGCACATCTCAGTAATTCAACATTATTTCCATACTGTACATGTACCAGTGGATAGTTGCCTGCATATGTTCATGTTCATTCAGTACACTTTAGCAATGCCCATCCCAACAAAAGACACAGTTGCATTAATTTTTCAAATATTTCAATGGACCGCCTTTACCTGTAGCTTTGATTCAGATCTTAACACAATTTATCTCCTTAAATGTTTTATTTGCTTGATGCATGCCAATAATTTGACCCTTCTGAAACAGATAAACATCTTTTCCACGACCACAGGATGTGTCTTCTGACATAGGTGTTTAAGAAATGAGACTGCATCAGTTAAATAAGTTGTTGCCAGCTGAAACATAATGCAGTAACCATCCAATGCGAGGCTCTTACTAGCTTAGTTAAATCCAGGGTGGTGACTTTTTATGCGTTTATGAGTGTATTTATATGTGAGTTTCCACAAAGTTAACTAACACCCACAGTTTAGGTGTAACGTAGCACATGTACTCTTAAAATCTATCTCCAAGAATTCAAATGGATCTTCATACTGTATGAAAGCCCCCAAATTAGAGCACATGCCAGCACGGCTGGTGGTATGGTCAGCACCAACCTACATTTGGCAGCTGGCCCATGTTAATTTCACACCCTGTGAGGGAAAGGTTTAAAGAGATGACAGTGATGCAATATTGCCTGGAGAAAAAGGATGAGGAAGACTGAACATATGAGGAGATGAGAAATAAGAGGTGACAGCTGATTAAGCATTTACTAAGTAATTGGGAGCAAGAAGGATGTGAGGATGAAAAAGAAGTGACTGAACATTTTGTGAAGGGTTAGAATGAAGAATGAAGAGGTGCGGAGAATGAAGGCGAGCGAAAGAGCAGATGACACACATTTCCTTTGGAAGTGAGCTGAAGAGGAAGGAATGGACGGAAAGGTGAAAACGAAGTCTTCACAAGCGATTTAACATTTCCTGGAGCATGAGGAGGTGGAGGGGAAGAGCAGCACTGGAAACACCAGAGGGAAGGAGTGACTCTTTGTAATGTAAACTCTTCTGTGCTTTGGGGAGATGATGTTTGCAAAACACTTCCTGTGAAGGATGCACTTGAACTAAGACGGTGCAGGGGTTCACCAGTGTTTCTGATGGGGGGGGGGGGGGGGAGGAGGAGGTGATGAAGGTGAAGGGGAGAGAGAGTCATGATGTAAATGTGTGGCCAGTGACTAAAGAATCACTGCGCTGAGACGAGCTGATGAAAACAAGGCCCAGTTTAGCCTTGATTGTGGAACAAAGGTGTGAGGAGAAGGTGCTACAGGTGACTAAGTGCTTCCTGTCCTGTGTGTGCGTGGGCTCAGCTCTGAGTCACGAGTCAGAGGGAGCCACACAATGATGTGTGGCATCTGCTATTTAGTTGCCTCTTTCTTGTCTTAGCCTTCACTCCCTCACTCTATTTCACCCTGCCTTTTGTCCTCCTCCCAGAGAACTGTGTGATCCTGCCATTCCTTGGGCCCTTTCTTCATCTTTCAGCCAAGGTCCTCATCCAGTGTGCTGCGCTCTGTGAATAGTCTTTGTTAATAGCAAATCTTCTGCAGATTAATTTCAGAATGGGAGAGGGGCATGGGAGAATGGAAAGAAAGGAAGCAAGTCGAACTAAAGGGCTGAAAGGGATTTTCTCTTTTTATAATGTATTAATGGCCTTTTGGCGCCTGTTGAAAGCAAAAAAAGGTTATAAGTCACATTAGCATACGGTAAATTTCTCCCTCTCTCTCTGTTCCCGCAGAACAATTATGCAGCCTATTTTATTAGCTGCCCTTTAACTTCCTCTGATGGAGCTTCAGCTAATACAAAATGCCATCCATGCTTTCTACAGTATATTCTTTATACACGTGAATCACAGGTGAACTTGTTGCATCCAACAAGAACTTAATGTGTCAGGAGAAATGTACAATGATTTAAGTTACATTATGTTGAATTTTTGTCATACGTGATGATACTGTAGCTCTAACTGCTCTGATTGCAAAAGTCATGTTAATTAACACAACATTGGTGCAGTCAAGGACCACCAGCACCCAGTTGCCCAGCTGTTGTCCACAGGGCTGGGTGGTTAATGGAAAAAGTATCAAAACCCCAGTTAGAAACCTTCACTGACTTGCTGTCAAAAGTTCAAAATCTTACAGAATGTTCAGTCATGTCCAAAAAAAAGTCTAGCTGGCTAGATGACTATAAAACGAGCAGACTCTACACAGTTAAGGAAAGTTAACACTGGGCAAAAAGTTAGTTAATGTTAATGTGAATCAGTTTGTTAATTTGGAGCACAATCACATTGAGGAATATGAAGAGTGCACAGTTAAAAAAGAGTTGTATAAAAGATAAATGCTTATATGGAACTTGTCAGAGAACCATAAGGGCAGTAAAAAGTATCCAAAATAAATAACGGATCTAAATTTAAAAATAGATAGATAAGTAAATAAATAAATAAATAAGAAGCTTGAATTAACTTTAATCAATACAACATCTTCAGGGCCTTCTGGCTCAGATATTGTGGGACTGGGAGTGGAGTTTGAAAAATGTAGGAATTTAGCAGTGAGATGAACAAAATTGAAGTCTAATGGAGGATTTAGACTTTTTTTTTTGGAATGATACAGGACCTGAAGAATAGTTGGTTTCTTTAAATGATGTGTTTGGACAGGTCTCTCTGACAGCTACACCCCAGGGATTTAGGTGAATTTGCCATGCACGTTAATGTAAGTAGTGTGGAGGTGATTTAGCTAGTTGATCAGTAAAAGTTGTGAGAATTGGTAAGTTTTCAGTAAGACATCTGTTGAAAAAGCTGGATGAACCAGTTCCTCTGAGAAACACTAGATGGCAACAGAAGGATATTCCATATTTCACTGACTCTCCATCTCTCTGTCTTGCGCTGTAATATTCAGTCTGCTGCTTTGTCTCTGTGTCCATCATGCACAATATTAAGTTAAATTTCAAGCGTGAAATTCTCTCATTGGAAAGCCAGTCACAAATGTTATGCCGGAAGTTCCCCATGTTAATTTAATCTACCTTTTCTCTCTCCATACGATGACCTTTCATCTCTTCCATCATTCTTATTGCTTCAGAATTGGTTGTGGAGTGGCACAGTGACAGGGAACATTTCATTGTAATGTTCAAATTACTTTAGTCTTCACGGAAGCTGTCACATGCCAGGAGCCGCTGCCGCTCCTCATTTCACCTGCCTCTATCGGAACTGCAAAAATAAAGCTGGATTCTTCCACAGGATGTAATTAGTCTGTAAAAATTGGCAGAATTTGTTTTTCAGTTACAATCTGTGACTTTCCATACATTTTCTTTTGTTTGCATGGATTTATTTACTTTTGCCTTAATACCTGTCTTTCTCGGTATCACATTCTTTTTTTTTTTGTATGATCTGTGTTTTAACTGCAAGAAATTCTAATTTTATTCTGGCTTTCTCTTGTTTTATATTTCAAACAGTAGCATTTCATTAGAATTGACTTGGGTGTCGACGCCACCACAGTTGGAAAGTTGTCTCCTGCGAGACTTAAGCATTCTTTTTTTAAGTATATTTTTTGGTTTTTCAGGCCTTTATTAGATAGGACAGTTCGGAGAGTGACAGGAAATGGGAGGCAGAGAGGGGGGGACATGCAGGATAAGGCCGTCTGACGCAGGACTTGAACCGGGGCCGCCTATAGCGAGGACTACAGCCTCTACACATGGGGCGAGTGCTCTACCAACTGAGCTAAACATCGCCCCAGACTTAAGCATTCTTCTCTATTGCTCAACCCTGAAGATATTAGTGAAGATTACAACACAAATGTTCTCTCTCCATGAGAACAATTTAAAGATAAAAGGTTTAAAATGAAATGCAGTGTGTCTAGGATAGTTACCCTCATGGAATCAGACATACTGTAGCCGATGTACGGTAGAGCATTTCATGTCGGTAGCTAAATCACATGAAGCCTTACATGTTTGGTGGTTTTGATGCTGGTTTCACACAGTACTGTACAGAAAACCTCTGTCTTTAAAGATGACCTAAAGGAACCATTCCCGGGATGGGACAGGAGTACAGTATAATAAACCTGAAACTGGTGTAGAGAGCAAACATGTCTGTTCAGTGGCTTTTTAATTCCCTCTGGGAATCGATAAGCAACCTCTGCTGCAACTTATGGTCTGTGGGTTCAAACATTTAAACTGATCCATGTCCTGGAGGGACTTGCATGGTTAAGTGATAGACGCAGCTTCTCATCTTTGTGAGACAGTCTGTGCTTGTTTATAGGTTTTTAGCATATATGCTATATATCTATAATTGTAATTGAAGTACTTCAAACATGAGCAGCAAACATCTGTCACAGGAATACTCCCCTGACATTGGCACCAACAAAGACCGTAGCGCTAAATATTCAGCTGAATTCCCAGTGTTTGATTCCCAGATGTTTTTACGGATGTGGCAGCACCACTCCAGAGCAAGATCGCACTGGGATCCCTCTTGTCTGCCTATCTGTTTGTCAGGCAGCCCTGCTGGAATGAGCCAGATGTTGGCTCTGATTGGACAAACCTGCCTCCCTTGTTTTTACCTAAATCCATGTAATCAGCTACAGATTCTGTGCTGATGGAAAGTCTCTTTCTCACACACACACACACACGCACACACAGTCAGAAAACTCATTCAGGCTAAGAGTGTGAGAAACAGCTGTGTTCACGCACATAGACACACAGCCGCACGCGTAAAAAGTGAAACAGACTGAGGCAGATGGGAACGTGCTTCATTATAGCGGTACATGTGAATTGTTGAATGGCTGGATGTTTTATCATGTACTCCTCTGACTGCTTATTTAGTCCGACATATGGTAACACACTGATATTATATCATTTAGATGAGTGGAAAACTGGTTAAATGAGTTGCTTTGCTCGGCTCACAGGCTTTGTCTTGAATTTCAATGGATTCACATTGTTCAAGCAATTTAAGAATCATTACAGAGTTGATGCAGAACACACGTGCGTGCTTGTACACTAAAACTCATGAACCCTTGAACAGTTAATCACAAAGCTGCAGGGCTCGGCTCGAATAAACGTAAGCTCACTAAGGGTTAAGGAAGTACTGTACAAGCGAGTTCGGAAAAGAGAGGATGCAGTGAAAACAGGGGTAAACAGGAAAGGGCAGACCAGAAAAGAGAGAGCAAAAGGAGAGGGGGTGTTGGGAAATGAGGGCTGCCGGAGAGATGGGGAGATGGCAAGACTGGCATTGAAGGGAATAGAGGGAAAGAGGTGAGTGACGGAATGGGTTGAGGAGGAGGAGGCTGAGGTACAGATAAGCCCGCAGTTGTATCAGTAATTGTAATCTGCAGCAGCTGACATGGTTCTGCATGTAAAGCTATTAGGCTGCTCAAAAACCAGCCTCCCTCTGCTCTGTCAGATAATCAGGTAAGAAGCGCGCAGGCAGACGGATGGATGGGAAGCCCAGTGAATCGTAGTGCACCGTAAAGCAGGGCAGACTGAGAGAAGATTGGACATCAGAGTAGATCCATCTGAATTTATTAGCGACATTGTTGCTGCAAAATCAGCACACTTACAGGGGCCTGTAATCGACAGAGTCACATTTTCACACAAGAGATGAGTACGTTATAGCTCACTGGAGCAGTTAAAGGGTAGTACACTGCGTCTTTGTGCTCGATATAGCTTGTGTGCTGTAATACTGAAATACAGCTCGGATAGGATGTAAGGTGTCGCTGTGTTCCCCACTGGACCGGGATATACATTTTATTACTGTAAAATCGATATTCTCAATATTCTCTCATCCTGGGTAATGCGAAGTGAAGGTTTGTGTCTAAACAACTCCCAACTAGTTCCTGAAATCCTCAACTCTCGCTGAGAAAGATCATCTCTGCTGACGGTTCATGTCAGCTCACCTCCAAGCTAACTCCGACTTGGGCATGTGAGCAGATAGTAATGAGACAGTTTCAGCAGGTTTGATTGCAGTTATGCTTCCTGACAGGTTGAATGCAGAGTCCCTGCAACACATCTGCTCGCAAAATCCAATGTTGCTTGCTACGAATGAGGAAGCATTTTCTTTAATGTGTATCACGCTGAACATCCAATCATTATGAGCCTATTTTAAATTGCAGCTTCATAGACACTTTGACATGTCGCAGTAGAAAAACACAGGTGCACATGAAATGAATGATGGCCGAGTTCCATTTAGCTACTTCATTCACAGGGTGTTGGTATTATTCATACCCAGCTCGCTGTCACACTGTCGAGGCTCGCTAAGACATTTGAATAGAACAGAGGTGTTGTTAACATCATTGATTACGTCCCCCGCACTTTCTCTACTGTAACATGTCAAAATGTCAACTGTAAAAAGGCCTGTTGCCATTAGCCTAAACATTTCATGCAACACAATTTTTGTTCAGAGCTCTTATTTAGATGAGTCTCATTGAGTGCAGTGACTGCTTCAGACAATGGGTTTGGATTTGATCAGATTTAATCACACAAATCTTAATTGTAACAAATTGTATTATTTTAACATCTTAAAGCGCATAATGTATACAATACATAGATTAAATGCAGATGATACAAACATACAGGTGTACAAGAAATGTTGGGATTTAGTCTTATCATGGTTCCAGGGAATTTAACCAAAGGGAATTGGTCTGATCATTCTGTGGGTTCATATCCAATATTTGCAAAACCAGCCATTATAATGATTAGGATCCTTAAAACACATTAAAAGAGTACATCACAAATTACATATTGAGCATCCTCGTAGTGCTTGTGCACACTTAAAATACCCACACTGCATATCGTCGACTCCACAAGACTACTTTTACTCCACATCTCATAATTATGTAGAAGCTTAACATTAAAACACACGAGACGAGATGTCGTAAGGAAGTGAAAAAAATCTCAAACTATTAATAGAGGAGACAAGGAGGAGCAGGATGATGAGGATGAGGAGGGGGAGGAGTAGGAGAAGGGCCAGTGGCCACTATTGTACTACTCCTTTCTCTGTAAAGCTGCCTTGCTGTAATTATCAGTCAGATTATTATTGAGTGCTAATTTATTGCCTCGCTGGGAGCTATGTGTTAAATAAACGCAGCAGAGTAAATAAAGAGAGGGGGGAGTACGAGGGAACGGGAGAGCAGGCTGCTGCTACTATCAGATGGCAACGCAGCGCACAGGCTGCCCACGGGGGAAGAGTGTGATGCGTGAGTGTGATGCGCGAGTGTGTATTTATACATGTCTGTCCTGTGAGCCCAAACACTAGTATTCCATGCTCGTGTGGTCTGTTGATGATCCGTTGGACTGTTAACATTGGTGGGTTGCCCTCGGATGCTCTCTTCATGCGTTCCTTCTGCACCGGATCAGTGATTCGGGCCCCTCAGAGCTGATATCACTGTGGTGAAGACACACTAATAGTCAAGCCAACCGCCATCTGTTGTCCCTAACAACGCTATCTCAAAACCTACAGTACAAAAAGGCTATTGTAGGGTAGAACTGTTTGACTGTGGGGTGTGGGGGGTTAAAATACATATGTTTTATTTTCATATATATGTGTTTTAAAGGGACATATTTTTCGTGCAAGTAATTTTAGTCAATATTATTTTTTTCAAATTCTGGTTTTCATCACGAGTCCTTTCACACAGACAGCGAATGTTACCAGCGAATACGCAACATAATTCTTTTTCAGAGTGAGGTTGATTTTTTTGAGCTTTCGCACAGCAAATGAACGCATCAACCAATCATGTAGCATGGGAAGAGGCTTTTTTGTTGTTGTTTTTTACTGATCGCTCTATGTTTTTTAGAATCGTCATAGGTAGATTTTTACTTCTGTGGCCAATCACCCTGGAAGCAGATCATCTCCATTTAGGGACAGTTTGTCTTCTAAGTCAAAGTAGCTCTAACCTTCACCTCCTTCCTGGTCCCAACCAGTCTCTTTCACTTCTTTCCGAAAGAAAATTGCCACTCGAAAGCATCACAATCCCAGGTGGAGGTCTGAAGGGAAATGAAAATTGAGCTGAAGTACCTAGGTGGGTGGAGCCAGTCAGCCGGGCATTGCCAATGTTTGAATGATGGACGAGAACAGTACAATAAATTATTTGCGTTAATAGTTAAAATGACTTGGAAAAGTAAACTTAGATATGATCATATCTATGTCGAGAGAAGACAGAAGTCGGGATAAGTTGAGATTGTTGAATATGAATATAAGTAGAGACTGAAACCAGATTCTCAACAGGTCTCTAGAAATGGAGGATGCACATGACATGTCCTATCAGGAAGTTTGGGGGGATAGAGGCAACTGTGTTTGTTTATATTTTAAATTCATCCACACCATCCTTTTCACCTAATCCTGTTGTCTTGGTGGTGGCTCCTCACAACTAATGAACTGTATCAGACTTCTCTTGGCAGCAGATCGATACCAACATCTCAGTGTGGGCGTTTGGTCCACCCCATCTCACAGCTGGCACCGTGACATGTAGACAGCTGCAGCCAACTGGCAAAGATGACACATAGAAGGGCCAGAGCAACACTGAGGCAGTAACACTCTTCCCAATGACTTCTCTCACATCATTTCAATGACATGTCTCAATGTAGAGCAAGTCATCGCTTTTAATGCCCCCCCCCCTTCGATTTAAGAATCGTTTAGTATTTTAATATTACACAGCAAGAACATTTGAACCAGCTGTTAGACAGTGATAATGATGAGGGTGATGCCCTCTATGGATTAGTCCTGCTACTGCTTTACTGACAGAGTCACTAAGACCTCATTGAAAATTATGACAAAACCCAGAGTGGTTTTATTTCACTTTTTTTCCCCCTCCATAGTAAGTGACGACCTGGTTTCTAGGTTATGGAAACATCTATTCCTATTTGTGCATAATTGACCTTGCTGTCTGGAGTCAGTATAGATGGACAGACATGTTTGTTCTAGGTTTGTGGTCCAGAAATGAAAGAGTTCAATGGATTTTTGAGCAAATGCCTTAAAGTCAATAAAAGTAGCCAGAGTGGACTGTGCTTGTACTGATGTAAAGTATGTTCTGACACCTCATCACTTCCCAGTGAGTTCTGTCATTGTCTCCACGAATGATTGTTGTCCTCAGCATGATTATTGCAGAAGTAGATTTTTTTCATAAGCAAATAGTTGATAATATGTTAAGTTCATATCAAGTCAGGATCATAACTGTAGCCATTTCTATTTTTTTTTGACTTGCAGTTTTTATTTCATATCAATCCTGCAACATACAGTACTGTAATGGACATGAGGCAAAAACAACAACTCATTGTCTACATTTAATGAGTATAGAGACACTGCAGATCATACAGTACTGTACCTCACTACAGATATCATAAATAAAGATAGAAATGACATGGCATAACAAATATGAAGTGAGAGAACTAAGCAATAAAAATAGAAAATGAATAGAAGATTACCATCACAGCTTTATATCTTATTCCTGTTTAAAACAAACACTGTGCATCCACTAGGAGAGTTTTTTCTGTTCTGTCCTGCAGTATGTGACATAAAAATGTTTCCAACAGGTTTGTGATAACTGTTATAAACCAGTCTCGACCCATCAACATCCCAGAAAGTCCCTCTCATCTCTGTAGGTAGAAATACAGGTACTGTACCAGCATCAGGTGGGAGTAGTAACTACTGCGTAAAAAAGTGTCCCCAGTGCTGGGAGTATTTTACCCACATGGCAACACTATTAGCGTCTGTGGTTGGCAGTGTGTGTCCGTTGATAATTTGGTTGTATTGGTTGTTTGCCTGGCTCAGACCCTTTCAGTCCATTTGGTCTGCATGTTCAAGTTCGGCCTCATGGCACTGTGATGGGAGCTTTTAGATGCTGTCATTTAGCTCCAGCTAACAAGCAAAACTGTATTACAAACAGTGGGAGCTGTCTAAACCTCTCTGCTAGATTTCAGAGATATTTCCACAACAGAGGCACAACTTGCTTGCTCACTCAGTCTTGCTAGGATTTAGTTTTTTCCTCACATTGTCATTTTTTTTCTCCCCATTTGTTAACGGTTCAACCCATCTCTCCTCTTTTTTTTCCTCATCATTTTCAACTCATTGTTCCCATCACTTGCTCTTGCACATTTTTCCTCTGTCTCTAGCTTCTAAATAGATGCTTCACACTTCTAGCTGTGTACTGAATTGATTTTATATGCAGACGGTGCCTGGGGCAGGAAGAATATACAGTAATACGTATGTATTGCATCTGTCTTGCAGCCCATGGCTAGCAGCTGCCATATTCAATTATGCACCTTCTTAATAACTGAAGCTGTTTTTCTGCACTTGTTTACATTTGCTGTGTATTCGGTCTTCATCCTGTTTCTTGAACTTTGTGCCTTCTTCTCAACCAAATCAGATCTATTTTCTTTTTCATTTTAGTCGTTTTGTATGTTTTTAGTACAACTTCAAAAGTGTTAGAGGAAACATAATTTGATATGGGATAAGACACACAGCATTAGGAACACGAACAACCAATAACGCAGTGTAAAGTGTGTAGATCTGAACAAATTAGTCTGATACTTTGTGTTGATCAAACTGCTGTTTTAAAAATAAAAACAGCTGACAATATTTAAACGTCAAGCATTTCCTGGTTCTTTGTACACTAAGGAAGACTATTCATTTGTACCTCGCCACCTGCTTCACTAAAACACCAAAAGGACATTTTGAGAGTGCTGGCCTTTCTACTCTTTTTAATGTACATCTAAAAGCACAGCGATTTTCCTGGTCATTTTACGCTGTTTTTGCGGCTCAGCATCTTGCCAAATTGAATTCCTTTTGTGTACCGGTGCACTCGGCCAAAAAGCCGATGGTGAGTCTGATATCAAAAAGGACTTAAAAACAGACATTACCAAATGAACAAATCCACAGCTCGGGCGCTCAGTTTAGGGATTAATTTGGTAGGGGGATAATCCTGAGATGACTTGGGTGTGTTTGTTAGATTTGTTCATCATTCTTGAAGCTTTGGGGTAAAAACTGTTTCTCTATCACTTCTGAGGCTAATGCTGCTGCTTTGCCATTAGTGAATGGAAAGGATAACCACTTGAATTAATTTTCTTTCTTTCTTTCTTTTTTTGTTTGCTAAAGTTTTATTTTGACTCTGCTCTTGGCTCCAGGGTCAGACCGGGTATTGAACATCAATACCTCTGTGCTTTGCTTTCTCGCTTTGTAATGAAAATGGTCTTGTAATGTTCTTCAGTTATTTCCTTAAATTGTATTCATTTACTGATTTAAACCAAATGTTAACAATTTAAACACTTATCTAATTGTTAAGTTCTTATGTTTTGACACCGTCTGACATTGGAGATGCTCGTTTTCCTTCTTTAAGGCAAATGCCATGTTAGCAGCTCTGTGAAGCTACAGCATGTTCTAGCATGTCAGTGCTTTTAGCTGAATGCTAACCTCAGCATGCTAACATGCTAACAATGAGAAAGTAAGTAAGAGACCAACTACATTTGCCATTTTGGTTTAGCATGTTAGCACAGACCCACTGACCTGGTGCGTGTGTGTGGTTGTCTCCGTGTGTGTTCTTTAAACAGTCTATCTGTGGGGTATTTTCACCAACATTCAGTACCTCTGTGTCTTTTTCAAAGCCAAAACTATTGTGGCGGTGCGTGGCGCAGTGGTTAAAGTGGCCGCCCCATGTGTCCCGCGTCGGGCAGACATTTCCTGCATGTCATTCCCCCTCTCTCTGCCTCCCCCTTTCCTGTCTATCTCACTGTGCTGTCAAATAAAGGCAAAATAGGCCAAAAAAAACTATACTTAAAAAAAAAAGCCAAAACTATTCCATATCTGACCTTTGGAGTTGATTTGGTTTGCGCCAGAAGTGAAAATGATACATTATTTAATTTTTCAGCTCCTACGGTTCGTGTTCACACACGTTTGTTTTCACGTCTGTCCAAAGCTGCACCACTGGCAGAGTATCCAATTTCTGTGACGTCTCTAGGTAATGCTAAACTTTAACAATGTTTCCAGCTCAAACTTGTGGAGTGCACCGGGCAGTGGGAACGGATCGAGGTCCGACCACGTTCACATAACAAACAAACCGCAGCAGAGTTCGATTGCAGCCACGCCGAGACTGTGCATCGTTTTCATGCGCACCCGAGCGCAACTGCACCGCACTTGGGTCGGCTGCTTCTGCCATGACTGTGTTGTGTTTGTGACTGACTATAATACACCTACTATACAGGGTTTTGTTGATAGATATTGATCTCTGTGATGGACAAACAAAATTAATTGTCATACCGTAGTTTCATGTCTGCATCGGCTGCATAAACCAAATTCTATGCCTTCACACCACACACACAGATACACTCTGAGCAGCTGAGTTTTGTGTAGGTGCCTTGCCATGATTTAAACACAGCAGAAGAGGTCGATAGACAGACTGAACATGTCACATATCGCCTATTGCTAGAACTAAACTACTACCAAAACACAGCGTGGCATTACAAACATCTTGGTCGTATTCTTCAAAGTAAGATACAAAAAAATCATATAGCATGGAAATATTTGTTAACAATGCTCAGCCATAGGGTGAATGGGCGAAACTCAGTCAGTCACCTGTAATATGCTTCATTGGTTGTCTAAGGTCTATACAGTATATGTCATTGTCACTGCAGCTTGTGAGCTGTGGAGGTCTCACCAATGACACATTGTGATATATTAGTGCATATTTCAAACAGCAATCACATTCATATAATGTGGAAAAATTCAGTTCCATTCTTTAAGGCAACCTGTTTATCTTTCAAGTAATGTGCTACTGTATGAATCTGAACTTGCGTGTAACAACTGGGAGAATGCAATGATTTTTTTTTTTTTTTCTCACCACATGACGGTGTTTACTTAGCTGGAGTCCTCTTGCACCGGCACGGTGGGATGCCATAGCAAAGATAGATAGAAATAAATCAGGCGACTGTGTTTGTTTCACGCAGTGCTGATGTCAATTTAAATGTCAGTTTAAACACAGTCTGGAGCAGGAAGACATAATAACAGGCTCATTGAGACGCATAAGTAGACACAAAAAAAGTCTAAATGAATGACACAGACAGGTTCTTCCAGGTATCCCAAAAAAGAGACAGACAGCATGAAGCCCCAGCCCCATCCTCATTGTGTGTGTGTGTGTGTGTGTGCGGTATGTTGTGTGTAAAGTCACGCCTGGCTGGCTGTTATCTACCATAGACTCGCGGGTCCCTGGAGGGACACCAGAGGAGTCATCTGATTCACTCGCAGTTTCTTCTCAGACTGCAAATTAAAACAGGACCAACACAGAGAAGCACAGATAGGAAGGAGAGTTGTGTGTGTTTTTTTTTAATTAAATCCATTCTGTTTCTGCTTAATCCCTGCCAAACAGATACTTGTCTAACATATAAAATTAACACATGAACAGCTCCGGTTCCTCTTTTCACCTGCATCAACATGCAGCAGCTGCAGCTTTTCAGCTCACGGTGCAGGTATCTCTCACATCAGAAACCCTCCTGCTCTTTGTCTCTCCTCAGTTAAGGTCTGTTTATGAAACACAGACGATCGGCTCTGATTTGATTTGGCGTTCAGCGGCCCTGATAATTATGATGAATCTTCCTCCCTCTGTATGTACGTGCATGTTAGGCTCACCTCACCTCGGTTTCTCTTTTACGGGTGCAGTTTTTTCGCCGCCGCAGCGCTGCTTGTCAGACCTAATTCATGATGATAATAACGATGATAATGCTGATTGAGTGACATTAAATTGCGGTGTGTGCTTGATGTGAAACGTTAAGTACATTGGCTTAGCGATACAAAGAGGTGCTTTGTAGTTATTATTTAAACCTTATAGATGTCGGTTTTCCAATGTGCACCCATCTGGCTTTATGGATTACGTGTGCTCAAACAGTAGGAACTTGCAAGATGTTTGCCTCATGTCTATACTTGGACTCTCAGAGCAACAAGTTTCTAATCTGAGGAAACATCCTCCGCTGTGACAGCGCTAACATGCTGCTCCTGTGTAGTTCACTGGCAAAGAAACCAGAGGAGTCTTGTTTATCCAGGCTAATTGCTATTTTGTTTTGCATGGCACAACTGCAAAGCTTTTCATTTTCAACATATTCCAAAATAGCTGCTGCTGAGAGTCCATCAATAGCCACAAGTGGCTGACTAGTGAGAATTGAGTCAGAAAAGCAATTAACCTTACAGTCTTTACCGCATGAGGACAGTGTAATGCATAAGTGACCTGAGAGTCATATTGAAATTATGTAATGTTTTAAGATAACTGGTAAGTTTGATATTTTTACAGCAGTTAGAAGTTAGAACTCCTTGGTGCAAAGATTTCTCATTAATTTAACAAGTCAAGTAACGGCAAAGTTTGTATTTATGAAGTTTTTATTCCTGCTTCAGTTCAAGTTGTGAAATTACAAATATTTTTTTTATTCATAGATTCTTGAGTTTTCAGTAAAGAGGAGGGAGTAGGTGTGAAGAATTTCTAACTTCTTATTTCACCATCTTTGTATCGTCCAAAACAGTATTTTCTAAAACATTTTTGAAGATGACCTTCAGCATTTTATACACATACTTTTAACATACTGTTAAACTTTGACACAAGTACAGTAATCTATTATTGTGCTTGTCCAATTGCTTCACTGGAACTCAAAGAGCAGAATATATAAACCAAACACGCCTTGTTCATTATGACAGCACCATGTCACCAGATTTATCGATGATATGCGCTAGATGGAATATATGCTATTTTTTCAAAGTGTTGTCATTTCCTGTAGAATGGAGAAATCTTTGAAATGTTCATTTCAAAGGAGCCATCTTGAATGTAGACAAATGATACCGACTGATTTGACTCCTTGAAAGTTTTCATTCTGCCACAACTTAGTCATGGTTTTGTGAATTCCTTGTGAAATTGAGTATGTTTTGCTACAGATGATCACAATAGCAGTGGAAGTTTCTGAGGGACTTTAATCAGATCAAATCTGTGATTAATTGCAGCTCTATCTGCTCACAGCTCCCACTCCTCCTTGATCTTTCTGTCCTAACCCTGCTTTGTCTCTGTACACCCTCTTCTCTTTCTATTCTATTTCCCAACCCGTGTAGTCTGCGGAAGAGATGGAGGAGATGGTAAGTTATGTGACAGTTTTGAAATTCCTTCTCTTCCGTCCATTTCATCTGTTCCGCTGCTTTCTTAACCCTCCGTGTTTTATTTCACCACCGTCACAAAAAGACCGAGCTGAAACCATCACTGTGCTGATTAGAAATATTCATAATACTTTCTATTATGCCAAAATCCTTGACCGTTGAAAAAATGAAATAACTCTAAATTGCAGCTTCTGGAGAAAAACATCCTGTTTGATTAGATTTGAATAGGAGGTAAATTGAAAGCCCCTTCTTTCTGTTTTCTTATTATCTCTGTCTTTAGTTTTTTCATGTCTCTTCATTCCATTTCTCCTCCCTTCCATGTATTTTACTTTCCCTCTAGCCAGGACTCTCCTTCCCTGCCAGCAGCAGCAGCAGCAGCAGCAGCAGCTGCAACATCCTCGACACTGTCGCCAGACTGCCTGCGTTTGAAAAATTATATATTGGCCTGACATTCAGACGTTTGGTTTTAGAGGGATTTATAACACTTGTTGGAAAGCTTTTATTGCACTTAATGTAACGAGTTGTCAACCGCGTTCTCCTCCACCCGGCTCCACTCTGTGTGTGTGTCTGCTGAGAGACACACACACATACACAGAGCAGAGAATCATGACTGTAAATCAGAGTAAAACACAGTAGAGAATCTCACATTGAGTTGAAACGAGTTCACATAAATATAAATAGATTTTAGATTTTTTTTTATTTTGGAGGGGTATCATCCAGGGCAGGATGCACCTCCAAGGCAATAGTAGAGATAACACTGGTAGGTGAGCTGAGGTCTATGCTGTAGTTTGTTTGTGTTTTAGTTTTTCCTTTTTTTCTACAGTTTAACATCCTCTAACTGCAGCAATCTCCAGTCTGTCAGTGATTAAATTCGATGCAGATTAAATGTTAAATAAAAATTTGGATCAATGCTTACTGTGGCAAAACAGACTCACAGCTAAGAAGAAAGTTTCTTTTTCCAGTTTGCCCCTTGCATCTCTCTATGGTCCCTCTTTGTTCTGTCTTTTCATTTTCATTTCTCCAGTGCTGTTCATTTGCATGGTTTTTATTTTTGGCTGTAATTGAATCAGTGTTTGCATGTGCCTTTACCATGTGAGCCCGTTTGGCATGGGCTTGTTTTTTGTGCACATATGAGTTATGTTTATCATCTTGACTGCTTCATTTCTGCTTGAAAATAACATATGATCTGCATGGAGTCGGGGTTCTGGCGTGATTTTCTGCGCTGGCACAAACATACAGCACGCACGGGGGGATCGATTGCCATAGATGGATAAAAGGGTTGGTGAAGAGAGCCAGGTGAAAAGGGAAGGTTTTCAAAGAGGGTTGGGGCTTGCTCTTTGAGGGATTTTGGATTTTATTTTCTTTGTACCAAACATCATATAGTCGAGAGAGAGTTTGCTCATACACTTGTGTGTTTGGGTCTGCAGGCTGCAGGCTGGTTCATGCATGAATGTAAAAGCATCTTAAAAAGTCTTTGTGATGCATGTGATTTGTTGTGATACATGAGTACATTCACTAATGCGTTTCCTGTGTCTCTTTGAATGTGTTCCGTACCGTACGGTCAAGTCAAGTTAACATATTGGAAGTTCAAGAAATTATATAATATTAATCAGCAAACTCACTGTGTGAGATATTTATGAAATGCAGAAAATATAATAGATAAATCCCCTCCAGTCTTCCATGGTGGGAGCCTGAGTCTGGTTTTGCCAAAGGTGTCTTTTCCACATGAACGATGTTGCATGATTCACAGTTTGAGCATTTCTACTAACATGAATGGATGTGAGAATCTGCGGTTCACACGATGAGCAGCTGTGTTGGGAAAAAACAGGACACTTTGATCATCATCTGGGAGAGTTCTGTGTTTAAAGTGACATTGAGGACGGTGTTTGAGCAAACATTTGGAATAAGAATACAACAGCCCCTCTCATTTCTCCCATCAATATCTTCCTACTGTATCCTGATTATTATCTGTAAGCTCCACAGGCTGAACTTCCAGCTCTAACTCATAGGATGGGCACCACTGTCATATTGTATGAAGTACTCTAAGAGAAATTATCACTGGAATTCAAATGAATCTGATGACTTGAAATTGTGGGGGAAAAGGACAATAACAAAGAAAAAACAGTACTGATACTGTACAACACCACTTGCCTACGCTGTAGTGAGAAAACACAGCATTACACACTGTATACATTATTTCTATCTCACTCTCTGTGTGTCTTTTCTCTTGTAGGTTCAGCAACTACAGAAAAAGGACTCACAGCTGAAAGCACTGGATGCCTTCTACAAGGAGCAGTTGGCACAACTGGAGAAGAGGGTACAATATTTACTCACACACGTACGCACGCACACACACAAAACAATGTTTGCAGACTTGGACGGACTTCACTTTTCAGCACACAAAAAAAGATCCCAAAATACACCAACAAATTAATGTACAATCACAGAAATGCAGGCACAGAGACAAATTCCACACACACAATAATTATTCATATGGTTGGTGTATGAATGTGCTGATATTCTTTGGAGGATCCTAAACAGCTCCCCCAAAAAGTCCCCATAGTAGATAACATGAAGACAAAAGAAAAGACTGTGAATCCAGGAGGGACTAACTGCTGATAATCTTTGTTACCGGAGATGAACGTAACAAGCGGCCCCTGGGGGTTACTGGCACACACAGTAGTATGTGTTGATAAGTTTTTTCCTCCAAAGAGGTGACGTAACTTCACATTCTCTATATTCACCTAGCTGAAGACAAAGTGTGAATCACTAACTGCTGATAATCTTTGTTACCCGATACCACGAGTACCCCCTCACTCATATGTGTTGATAATTCTCCAAAAGGGCTCATATAGAACGCAACACAACTGATTATGAAATGAGAATCATTTAAAATGTTCTCTTCAATTTGTACGAAGCATTTAGTTGTTTCTTGTTGTTTTGGCGTTTGTTTGTTCAATGTGACACTACCTCAGCAGTGCCTCCCTTACAGTTTTTTTAATTGGGGTGGGGGGGGGGGGTGGGGTGGGGGTTCATTATTTTCTTTTGATTATAATCAAAATAACCTATAACAGTTTTTTTTTTTAATTGAATAGAACGCTTACTCTGAGTTGTGCAATTTCAGAGTCTAATGTGTTGCTATCGTTTCATTACATTCATTACAATGCACTTCACCTCTCCTCTGACGGGCGGGGTTCCCCCCTCCCACCTCTCTCACCACACACACAAGTGCTGGGGAGAGGGGAGAAAAGAGAGGAGTGTTGCCGTTAGTATCGCCGTTTTTAAACTCTTCCTGCTAAATTCACCCTATAAGTGCGTCTTAGCTCTGTGGAGCTCTGTTACTCAGCTCCAAATGTTCTGGACGCTGCCTGCTCTGCTCTGCCTGTGGAGTGCACGCGTGACGGTCACTGTGGGGGCGTGCTGTTAGTATCGATACTTTTAGAAATCAGTAATGTATCCAGATGCACCATCCTAGCATCGATACTTTTGACAACCATGCAGAGCTGTGCCGCAGGTTGTTGTCTTCTGTGGGGAACTACATCTGCATACATTTTAGTAATGGGCTGACTGATGAAATGACTGGGAATATCTCATCTTGGAAATAATTAATAAATGTTTCCCGTATCCCTGGTTGGAAATCACTGTTGTAAGTCATTATTTGCAGTACAACACACCTGTGCAAAAATACATAAGTGCCATTAGAGGACAGTGGAACTGTGGCACCAAGATGGAACCCTCAGATGGGAAAGTTGATGGTATTATACCTCTTCTACTTTTCTCCTTTCTCTAAAGCAGCTTTACCCTTACACTATGGCGGGTAGAGTAACTACAAGTAATGCAACTGTGCTAATATCAATACATTGCACATTTCAGCATGTAAACATGTTTGAAGTAAACTGCAAGGTAGTACACACAGAACTCTGCTGCACAAGGTGCATCTGTTAATGTGATTCAAAGGGGAACAAGAACTGTAGCCAGTCTCTCCAGAGGGCCCTTAGAAGCCTCTTCATTCTCTTTCATCTGTCCGTCCAACAGGGAGCACGCAGAAAAGGTGTGGAAGCTGTTAGTCTTGAGTTTGGTCTCAGTCTCACGAGGAAGACCTTCACACAGGCTCTCTGAGGGGCCGAGCTCTCCTCCAGTTCTCAAATGGAGTGTAAAATCTAACTATGATGCCGTGTTTACCGTGCTCAATTCAAGCTCGTCCTGCTGGAGCAAGAGCAGATGGAGACACACGGTGCTGGCGTGACATTGGAGCGCCGTCACGGCGGAGTTACAGCTGCCCCCTGTGGTTCGTCAGCTGGTAGCTGAGGGCGGACTTCAAACTCAATCAGTCCTTCAGTCCTTCACATCTTCACTTCACTGTCACATTTAGTTAGCTGTTTGTTTCTAGTTGCTGTTGTGGAATTAAAAGACAGAAAATCTCCAACCAGTTTGGAATAAGTCTTTGATGTCGGGCCCACCAGTTTTATAAAACTTGTTTCGGTGTGGTTGTGCGCATAGAGGTTATGTTTAGTGTCTGCCATAAGCTACAATAAGCGGATAGAGTCACTGACTCGGGCAATGAGCTTTTTTCTGTTTGGTTAAATCTGAAGTTTGAGCTTTTTGAAACTAGGCATGTCCAATCCTGTCCTGTTGCCTCTGCTGAGGACGACAAGGAAAATGGTCTTTCCTTTCCTCTTCTTTTCTTTCTTTCTTTCTTTCTTTCTTTCTTTCTTTCTTTCTTTCTTTCTTTCTTTCTTTCTTTCTTTCTTTCTTTCTTTCTTTCTTTCTTTCTTTCTTTCTTTCTTTCTTTCTTTCTTTCTTTCTTTCTTTCTTTCTTTCTTTCTTTCTTTCTTTCTTTCTTTCTTTCTTTCTTTCTTTCCTTGCTTCCTTCCCTCCTTCCTGACTGATGTCTATTTTAACTAACAGATGGACAAACACACACAGACTCACATCACAGTAGCACAAAATCTGTATTCTAATTACCATACAGTCATCCTAAATAAACATTTATTACGACGGTAAATAGTATACACACATTTTAAGCACACGCTCGCGCACGCACACACACTCAGATGTCTTGGTGTCAGCTGCCTGGCTGTTTGCGTTAGTCTCATTAGTAACAGGTTGGGTTTGCAGAGGGAGTAGGAGACTGGCAGGCTGGCATACGGGTGGCACAAGCTGTATTTGCTGTTGAGATTAGGATGTTTGTAGACAGACCTCTACGTGGGTGTGTGTGTGGCGTGTGCATGTCCGTGTGCGACAGAGAGACAGTGTGATTTGCATTCATACTGTATATTCAGGTGCCCGTGTACTGTAAATGTGTGAGTTTATGTGTCTATCTGCAGGGCTCGGTGTGTCTGCAGACTGTACCAGAAGCCACATAATGCCACGGTTTTAGTCTGTTTGACTGCTCAAAATATTCTCGATGCTTGAGGTTTAGTTTTTCCCAAACTGCTTAGACGAACTGAACGGAAAACTGAGCTGGGCTTATGTTAATGTTATCTCACCCCTTTGCATTAACATACGTTCCTGGGTTGAGATGTAGCAAAGCGCCCTGACAATAGATGTTTGACAAGATGTACCGGGAAATTAAAATAAAGGCTTGTAATTTCAGATGCAGGATAATACTGTACCTAAGTCACACACTCAGAATAGAGAAAACTGAAAATGGCTACGTAGCCAGTGCGAGGATTAACTGACGTTTCAGTCTTCAGCCATCATTGCATTCACAGCACAAAAAGATACTGTAATTCACCATCTGTGCAGAGTTACTTGGGAAGAGACTAGATGCAACTACTGCACTGGCTGGAGTTAGCGAGTTAGCATTCTTAATTCATTAAAATTTAACAAGAAAGTTTGATGCTAAACTTTAAACAATTTCTTCTAGACTGGTAATTAAATGGCTCTTTAATCAGAGTTTTTATCTTTTTTTTGTGTTTTTTTTTATTCTTTAATTTTTCCAATAACAATGTTCTGAATGCTTTCTGTGTTTTATAAATTCATGTTTTTGCCTGCTTTACACTTGATATTTTGAGAGCACAAGTGTGTTTTCACTGACTAATTAGTGCACTCTAACTATCTTGATGGTTTATGCTGAAAAAGTTGAGAGTGAAACCTTGGACACTTTGCACCCTCAACCGTCCCCATCTTGACTACATACTGTATGTTACGATGCCAGGCTCGCCGCGGCTAACCAATACCCCTTTCCAAAGGTTAGCCCAGCACCTAACATAGACCTACTCGTCCCTGTGTGGTGCATCGACGTGTAAGTGGAGTCTTGTTACCGTGGGTGAGTGCAGTAGCTTCCTACCCGGAGGGGGTCGTGTGTTATGAGAGACTCACCCAGGTGAACTGCGCGCACCCCGATGGCCGTGGGTCGTCTCCGGCCGTTTCCTTTGGCCCGCTCAGTTGGTTTAATGTGGGTCAAAAGAAAAACAAGTGGTGGTGTGGTGGATGTCGCTTCAGTCTTCTCTGTGCGTGATCCAGTCACCTTTTCCACTGTGGCGTCTTTTCCGTGGGCCTCTGCCTCCTTCCTACTTCCGGCCAAAATTCCCAACCTCCCATTTCAGGAGCAGCCGCTATTAATTTGAGGATTCCTCCAACACCACGCCCCTTCCTCACGTGTATGTCAGTCCTTCTATTGTACTGTACACCCCACCAGACTGACTCATAACGCTGTAGCAGAAGAGGAGGGACCACCAACACATCTTTCAAACTGAAGAAAATGCTGTAGCTGTTTCCATGGTGAACAACACACCAGACAAGTTTAACTTGCATTAAATCTTACACAAAATGTTTTTTTTTTCACTTAGTACCAATATTCAGGTGTTGGATAGAGGCTATCAGTGTTTATTTGATTCAGCAGTCTGTGATGACTTGCTACTGTGCATGATAATGCAAATTGTTGCTGGTAAACAATAGTGATTGCACAACATTTGTGCATTGAATTTGAGACAAAACTACCTAAATCGAAATTTATGCTCTACAAAAGTAAGTGCGTAGAGTGCACAATATCTTAAATGAGGCAGAGAATTGGTCTTTTATTTTATTTATTTATTTATTTTTGTCTCGTCCTCTCTTTCTCTCTCTGTCTTTCCCTAATGGCTGCCTTTCTCTCACCCTCTCACACACACTCCTGTCAGAGTAGAGTAGAGTTTGAAGCTGGTGGAATTAGAGCGTACAGAAGGAGATAATAATCCTCCTCCAAGTCTGACAGGTTGCTTGACACACTGTCAGCAGTGGCCTCCACGCAGTGCAGCAGAAATATCAGCACACCACACACTCACATGCACATTAACACACACAATTTCAAATAATGTCAATGGCATTACCTTTATTCCTGGCCAAACAGGGAGGCAGAGGGCTTATTTAGGATGGCATGCACATATAGCTACACACGCATGCACACGCACGCTCACACTCACACATACACAGACATATTAACATATACATATTGACAACATGCTGTATGTGTAGGTGTGACAGAGCCCTCTGATCAAAACCTGAGGGTTTTTCTGAAAACTGTATTAAAAACTCCACTTTTCTGCTGTGTTGCACTTTCTTATGGAAATGCTTACACTCTGGGCCCTGTGTAGACTAAGTCAAAGTTTAACGCTTTCATCCTGTGAGAAGCTATCTGCTGCGGCGAGGGCTTCGAATCAGCTTATTAGTTTAGCTTGTTAGCAATATTTCCACTGAGGCTGCACCCATCTGGAGATGAAGATATGAGTTTTATAATAAGTTAATGTTTCTAAACATTGCAGTCTTGTGGCTAACATTCCAGTCACCTCATTATTTTTGCTGGAGAAAAAAAAGGTGCTTGTGTACATTCCTCAACAATGGTAAACATTTCATGAGATCCAACCAGCTACATTTATTTAATTTAAGTATACAGTGTTTAGATAAAAGCGGTGTGAGGCAGAGAAATATGAAAATGAATTTGACACAACCTCTTAAGACATAACGATAACTGTTCCAAAAAATATTCTAGCTATTGTTTACTTCTTGCCGATACAGTTTTAAGAAATAGTTTAACATTTTGGGAGATGTGCTTGAAGTTAGCGTTTCTTAGCACAAAGAGTAGAAGGAGGAAACAGCTAACCAGCCCCTGTCCAAAGATGAAAACATCCACACGATTTTTTAAAAACTCTTCTAAAATGTCAAAGTGATAAATTAATGATTGATTAACGCTAAGTAATCCTTCCTCTCAAATATCAAAATCAGATAAGATCCACTAGGATTTGATGCCCCAGAGTGAACAAATGGATACCAACATGCTGTGAGTGAACATAAACACAGTCGTCAGTCAGTCAGATGTTCCATTAGTGACCTTTGTGACCCCCTCAGTGGCTTCAATACTGAAAACAACAGTACAGGAGAAGAATGTAAGATATTCACACAAAAGAATAAGTTGTTATGGCAGTACATTTAAGCATATGACAAATAATATAACACAATGACATATTTCTTGAGGCTCAGGCTCGTACACACACATACGCACACAGACAGAGCAGGGTTGAAAGTGTGACACCTTAAGTGTTTATTGGTGTTCGGTGAATTCTGTCGCCACTGTCTCGTCAGACCAAAAGGTTAGATGAAGTGGGAATGTGTGTGGGTTCAAGTACAACCTTTCCTACTGTTGGATCAAAGAGTAGCATGTGTGTGTATCAAAGTTAGTTTTGCCACCCACCTGTAGACCAATGTTTGGGATGGCTACAAAAATCTATGCTGTGCTTTATGTCATGGCACAACATTTGAGTCAGTTTCATTAATTTACTCTATCAGGTCCTGTATCTTCATAAAATAACTTTGTTTTCAATTACTCAGAAACAATGGAAATAAAAATAGACATACTTTCCATGTATTGCTAGTCAACTTTTGCCTGGATCAGGACTTCTGGGGTTTTGGGCACAACTGGGGTACAAAGCCCAAAACCTGAAAAATCCAGAAAAATATCAAGCATCACTATCACCTATTGTAGAATAAATCACGTAAATGTCTGACAACTTTGAATCCAAAATAGGGGGAAAAAAATTGTTGTAGCATCACCGAATATCACTGAAGACTCAACATTCACCCCAAGCTAAAAAGATGCAGAGGAAGCAAATAGATTAAAGGGATAGTTCAACATTTTGGCAAATTGGCCCATTGCCATACAGTAACTGCTATAGTACCCGTTTTAGAGGTAAATTCATGCAAAACCGCTGATGCGTGTTGCCTTCAGGGACAGGTTTTCAGCAAGCAGTCTCTGTATTTACCTTGAAAACGACTCAGTTTCGCAACGTTCCATTTAGTAATTACTAAACCACAACTAAACCCTTAGTAATTACTAGTTAACAACTAGTTGTTTACTAATTTCGGTTGCACCAGACCGGTTTAAGCAATCCCATATCGAGTAAATGCGTAAGTGGTTAGTAGCCGGTTACTAGTCGCAACTTGTCCATGAGAGCATTTTGGAGTTTTTGGATTGTGTATTTGATGAGTTTGATGAGGGAAACCGATAAATCCCCTGAGCCTCAATATAGCTCTGAGCAGCTTGCGGCCCAGGCACTGACAAGTAAAGGTAACGAACCTGACTATAGGGATTATGGCAATGGATCATTCTAGTGCCAGCTATACTGTACGTTAATAACTTGTATCCTTTTCAGTGCCTGAGCAGTGGGTTGTCTTTGCAATCAACCTTCCAACTTTGGTGAGTTTTGCTTCTGTGGTTGTAGCTGTAAAAACACATTCAGCAGAGAGAAGAATAACAAGGGCAGAAACCATAGGACTCCTGCAGCATTGCCGCCTGCACTCCTACAAATAAATTTACCAAATAACTTTTAACGTTCCAATTGGTCTCCCAGCTCTAAAGTTAGGAAAATGTTTTCCATCGTTGTAGAAGTGGTCAACATCTGTTGACAGCTGTGAGGACTGACTACAATCATATTCAGTAGGGAAGCACAAATTTGTTTGGCTCTTGAAGGCTGAGGACAGTAAAATACAGCTGTTGCAACCTTTTCACAGTTAACAAGCTTGTTGACGCTACACACTGTGGGTTTCCCCTGGTTTTGTGCATTTCTGTTTGTGTTTAGCACAGTTCTTCTGAAAGCTGTCTTAATAAAAAACAATCTAGTTTTACATCATTGATATTCACATCATTTTTATTCTTTTTTTTCTGTGCTATTCACAAAGTTTCCCCATCACTTTGATACCTAAGTCTGGTCCAGCAATTAAACATTCTCTCCACACACCACTGTTATCGTTGTATTGTGTGTTCAGATGGAAATTATGAGGGAATACAGGATCTTGGTGTTGGGAATAACTTTTCTATTTAAAGAGCAGAGAGAGCTGTCGGAGCTTTATAAATGAAAACTCATGAATATAAGGTTGGAAAAGAGGTTGCAGGTGGACTGAGAGTTGTAGCCAAATCCCAGGCCACTGAATGAATGATTCAGGTTTTGCAGCACCGCATTCTGTCAATCAGTTGATATGTGTTGAACGCTGTCAATTTTGTCCTTGACGAAGATACTAGTGTGGTTGATGAGATCAATGCAGCATTAATGGGAAAAAAAATAGGACCAGAAGAACAGGACCTACTAAAAACAAACGAACAACAACAAAAACAATTTTTACTACATATTTACTACATTATTAAGCCCCAAGAAATAAAGTATGGTCATATGGGAAACTAGAAAATATATAGGTTCCTCCTGGTATACTCGCTTTTAAATTATATTTACCTACATTATATAAAATAAATCCCCCCAAAATAAAGTATATATCAATTGTTCTGTGCCCTGCCCTGAACGGGTTTCGAACCCGGGTCTTCAACACCGCGGGTGACGATGCTAACCATTTCGCCAAAAGCTCAACGGGCTCTCTGCACATTACAACGTGTTTTAAGGGTGAGTGAGTTTAACTCGAGTACCGCTCCCCACCCATGGGCCTCCAGACCTCAGTTTTAATTTTATTCATATATTAAACCCAGTGTTTGTCCATTATTGACCACTTTTTCTTATTCTTCATGTTTAAAACTTCACAAATACATGCTTCTGGTTTATTCGCTTTTATTTTGAAAAGCTTTGAATCAACTTCCATCCCCACAGTGCAGGTGGCCTCACAGTGCTGGTCTGCAAAGAAGCGCCCTGACAGTGGAGGTCTGCAGCCAGACCCTCTTGGACCTTTGGGCCCCACAGCATTTTTGGAGTATAGCTATTAGCTATCATTATTTTGCCATTAGGTTTGAATTTTATTTTCAGCAAACAATGTGAAATGTCATGTCTTTTTTTAAACAAAGCAGCATAATCCTTATTTGATAATGTAAAATATTATAAATATGCTATGTTTTGGTTATCACAAACAATCAATGTCAAGATGTGGAAAAGTTTTTTTGAAAAGAAAGGGTGTAGAAATATGTTGAACAGAAGGAAGACGGGTTTGGTTTCAGTGCAGTGCCAGTGTGTAAAGTAATACAGACAGCTGGATCAGAAGTCCTGCAAACAGCTATTAATTCCCTTCTGTCACCATGGCAACCGATGCTGCCACACTCTATGAATAAGGTATAGCGAAGTTGATTTTCATTTCATTTTTCCATACTTTTAAATGTACATACTGGAACTGATCCTAGACTGCGAGGCTAAAATTATATTAACATGTTCATATCCAGAAAACAGAACAAATAAGACACTTCTGCTAGTAATGTAGTCCTGTTACAGGAGTAAAATGTTTCCAACCACCATGAAATTACAGGATTTATTCTCTGTTCCCACCAAGAATCTCTCATTCACTGTTTGTCAGTTCATGAATTCACTTGAGACTCGGTGTACTACACACAGTGTAAAAACAGTGCTATTGCACCTTAGACCTACACAGTTTTGTAGACATGACAAGATGGACTCTAACTACTGTATTTGTTTGCCACTCTCAATGATTGCATGCTCTGAAAAATGCCCGTCGTACTATGTGTTGGGTTGGGATTCACCAGCTGGTGTGTGTGAGTCTCGTCCCTCCATGTCAAACTCATCTTGAAGTAATACAAGTGTTTCCCTTGACATCACTACATATCAAACGAAGCCAATGACTTTGACAGTCTGTTGTCTATAGCTGCTTTATACAGAACGAAACATTGTGCCTTTATTTCATTAAATCCCTTACATTATTAGAACTGATCGGCCTGACCTTTTCATTATAACACAGTCCTAGATTTGTTGTGCCATGAAATACTAAAACTATCTGTGTTAGATGGTCACTTAGCAAGACAACCAACTACTGGTGTGTCACTGTGACCAGACACGTGCTATGTGTGGTCCAAATGAGTTCGCAAATCTCTCCCTCCTCACTCTGCCTCCCCTCTCTGTATTCCATTCCCTCTTACCTTCCTGCCGTCTGCTGCGTCTCTTTTTTTTTTTTTTTAATTCTTCTCTTACCTCCCTTCAAGCTTTTTCTCCTCCCTCCCCAGCTGGACAGTATGCTGGTTAAATATTTGGGGGGGGATACCGGGTGCTGGAAGGCCTAATCTAGGAGGATCAGTCGAGGAGAGGCTGCAGTTGTTGGGGATTAGCTGCTTGTTTTATCATAATACCACTGCCTGCTTGCTTTGGGTGGGTATTCACCGGGCAGGCTGCAAAGTCAGAAATCATGATTTCTTAAAAAAAAATGTATGAGTAATGGAACTCATTATTGCTGAGTTTTAGTTCAGCTAAAAGAGAGTGGAAATGCTAAAAAAAGAATTTAGGATGAAAGTACAACTCTGTAACTTCCCCCACAATGCTCCTGAATTGGGGGAAAGTGGAAAAAAAAGAAGCATATTGAAACAAATAACCCCTGAAAAACACAGTTTGTATGGCAGAAAATGGAAAAGAAAGACAGAGTAGAAAAGGAAGCTACTACAAATGAGTTAAAGACAAAGATGAAGATATGCAGTAAAGAGATAAATTGTGGAAACACGAACAGACAGACAGATTGTGAGTTGAATTTAGTAAGTAAGTAAGTTCACAGCGAAGAATAAAGTTATTAAAAATCTGAATTAAATGTCAGTTATTTAAAGGAATGGGAATACATTTTGGGAAGAGTGCCTGTTGATTTTATTGCCCAGACTTAGATCAGAAGATCGATTCCTCTCCTCCCTGCCATAAACTATGAAGCTTCTGCCAGCATCTCATTAGCATAGCTTAGCATAAAGACCAGAAACAGGGGGAAACAGTAGTCCTGGAGCTCACTAATTAACATGTTATGCCTCTTTTGTATAATTCATATTAAAGTTATAGTTTTACTAGTTTTTTTTTGTGTGAAAGCTCTCCCCAGATCTCACGCTTGGTCTCATTATTATTCCAAAAGTGTATCCCAGTGCTCCCAAATATCAATACATTTCTCAATAAAAATTATTTCAACAGTGATAACAGCTTTCATATAGATATTTGTCCAAGCCTGACTGGATTTTTTCTTTTCTTTTTTTTAATTAACAGGTAACCAGGACAACGCATAGCAACTGCAATTGTCAGACAATGACATATTTGTAACAATCACTGCATCTCAGGTGTTGTTGTATTTATGGACACAAAATTGGACAAAAATGTGAAACTGATGGAAATCTGGTAGCGATTATACAAAACAACAAATTCCCCAAATGCCTTTGTTGTCCGCTTATAATCACACTCACTAACTATACAAAAAAAAAGGAGACACAATAATGCACATGTTACAAACTAAAATAATAATAATAAAAAAGATTTCAGCTAATGTTTCCTCTTTGTCTTCCTGTGTTGTCCTCCTGCATGTCTAGAATCTGGAACGATACGAACACAGCAAGGAACAGTTCCATCAAGCTGCCTCCATGACTGAAGCAAACGTGAGGTGAGACACACACACACACACACACACGTCCACAAACCAATTTGCAGTTCCAAAAGTAAGGAGATATTATTCCCTGGAGCTTCTGGCACACACTCACCAACTCACACATGACATGGGCATACACACAACAGAATAATAAGCAGCCATAGATAGCGATCTGCTCTTTTCCTCATTTTTTAACCAGATAAACGCACACATTCTCTCGAGCAAACCTGACTAATGTGATAAGTGTTTTAATTGGCTGCTTTAATTAAGTCGAATTTAACAATACCCTATTTCCCCATCTTTGCTTCTCACTGTGGACTTGTAATGAGCCACAGCCAGGGAAAAGGTAGCTAAATTGCCACTGCAGCCTGTAAAACACACAGCTGTAATTCACATTAGAGACCAAGCCATGACTTGGCTGTTGAAAAGTACGGGGGCTTTCAAAAGACAAGAGTCGGTACAGCTAGCAGAAAGACTCAAGTATGCTCGTTTATGTATGTGCCGCGGTGCGTCCTTATCCCTGTGGGCAGGTTTCAGACAGTAGCCAACAATTTGTAAGTCAAGTTTATCTGTGTTTTTCTTATGTTGCCACAAATTTGCGAACTCATTTCACTTTCAAATTGAAATTTTCTAGAACTCCAACTTTCCAAAGGGAAAAAAAAGCCAAATGCATTAGGGAGCATTATAAGTCCATAACAATTTACAAATCTGCATCCACAGGCTTTTTCTCTGCAATGAGCTTTAGATATTTTGGGTGCATCTAACATCAGCATCAGGATCAGCAAGGTAGACAAGATCTTCTCTTCCCAGGCCACGTCCATCCTCTCCCACTGCGGGATGTTCCAAGGCCAGTTAGGATCTTCCAATGTCTGTGCTGGTGTCCTCTCAGTACGACATGGCTGCAATCTATTTAAAGCTTCTCTATTCAGTATTCTAACGTTAACAATGGATTAAATGACTACACTCAACCGAGCACTTCACTAGAGACCTATAACACCCGCTTTATTTGTGTGATTATCCAATCAGCTAATCATGTGGGAGTGTAGTGCTGTTCATAACAACCCAGCAGATACAGGTCTGGAACTTCATCTGATGTTCACATCAAATATAGGGATAGAGGGGAAAAAGTGATCTCATTAACTCAGGTTGATAGTGCCAAATGGGGCTGAATTGAGTATTTCTGAAAACTGCCGATCTCCTGGGATTTCTACACACAGCAGTCTCAGAGGAGAGCGGTGTGGAAAACAAAAAACACGAGAACAGTGAGTAGCTGGTCTGTGGACAAAAATACATTGTTGACGGGACGGGTCAGAGGAGAATGGCCTGGCAGAAAATCTATGGTAACTCTTCACAACTGTTGAGAGCAGAAAAGCAGCACAGGCGACCATAGGTGTGAATAATGAATTACTCATTAAGGACATTTTAAACTCTGCTTGTTTTAGTATCTAGGTATTAGATAAGTTGAGCGACCGAAGAGGACAATTAGCAACGCTTCTTCTCTCCTTGATCATGAATGCATGAATCGACAGCTCGATTTAAGAAGTCCAGACTCCTGAGATGGGGAATTGTACTTAATATTCAGAGTTTGAAACACTTGCATGGTCAATTCCACCTGGATGACTCTAAAATCAAGCAAGAACAAAAAGGTTCTGCTTTTGGACAGAAGAGAGGATTACCTGCCGACTTGCCTTTCGCACCAAAGCCCTGCACTTCAGTCTTAAGCCTGTCGATAACGAGTAGCTGTGGGCTTGCTCCTGCGTACTCCAACTGCCCGTTGTGTATTAGCATGGTGGGGGATACACCCTCTCCGTGATAATTTGAAGTGACTGTCTGCTGCTATCGGCAGCTTAGGAATAAGAGACCCCCATTACAGTCAGGTTTTAAACAACGCCAACGTGTTTTTGATCCAATCTGAGCAGATGCTGAAGACCAGGTGATCTTAACCCCTTGGGAATACAGTACAGTAATACCTCTAATCCTCTGCTCATTGGGATGGTGTGTGTGTGTCTGTGTGGAGGGGGGGAGGAGGGTATTCTAAATCCATGAGTGTTTTATCAGGGAAGATAAAACGATCCAAGCTTCCTGTATGGCACTACCTTTATGGTCTATTATATGCTGCTTTTACAGGCTTTAGAGAGTGGATTAGGCTCTCATTCATTCTGTAATCTAGTCTAACCCCAACCTCCGGGGAATTCAGTAGTGTTACTTCAACGAGTGGATTCAGGTGTGAGGGAAAGAGAACGTCTGTGTATGTGGTATCAAAATATACGCAACAGAGGGTATTTAATTTGGATCTGTTTACTTCAGTGTCACGCTTCACCTCACTCGAACACATCCATTGTTAATGTTTGCAACACCTGTGCTTTTCATACCATGACATGTCAGATCAGTGTCTGATGCTCAACAAGTGATAGCATTTGTGTTTTGCCCTATCTTTGGTGTGCATGTATCTTCCAAGATTAGTAAGTATGGTCCACTGTCCAGCCCTTTAGATGAAATCAACATGTAACATGATACTGTATCATTTTTTGGTCATGAAAATGTAGGGGAACCTAAACTGTTAATGTCTTCAGTACCTGTGAAGCTAGTTCATACTTGATATTAGCTGCTCAGAGTTTGCGTTAAAGAAGAAGTAAGTGGTCCGGTCGTTTTCGCTAATGCTGCGTTCCAGGCAGGCTTTTGAAATCGTAAATTACAGCTTCAAGTCACAACTTACGACTTTGTAGCGTTCCAGGTAACCCACTCGTGTTTTTCCGACCTGTTTTACCGGTGAAAGTCACTATAACAGCCACTCGTAACTTCTGACCGGTGAACTCGTACCAGATCGAACTGGTACCACTTCACGGTCGGAAAAATACGAGTTTCCTTGAACGCACCATAACAGTCCTCGTCCCTACGTCGCCACATTCACGGCGTTCCTTGGCTGCACACACAGCCCTGCATGCCGTTCTCTCTCCTCATTGGATAAAAACTGTAGGATACGATAAATGTTTTCTCCTCGGCTCAGAGCAGAGCAGAGTGACTGACAGACCCGTGTTTTGGTCCAAACACTCTATGTAAGTGATTGCTGTCGGAAGATATAACTATTTAAGACTTATATTAACACAAATATATCACTTACTTCTGCTTTAAGTTACCACACAGAACATTCTGTTAGTCAGTGTGAATGTCTGTCCTTGAATTTCTTTTCTTTCCTTATGTCTTTTTGTTGTATCTGAACATCATGTCCTCACATACTTGTATTAGCGGCTCCATACACCTCCTCAGCTTTGTTGTCTGCTCCATCAGTCCTTCAGTTTAAACAGCCATCTAGGCCTTATGTCACCAACCTTGGATGCAAGTGTACTGGGAACAAAAATGCAGCATGGCAGTGCACTAGATGCAGTAGTTGCCTCAGTCCTTTTGTTTTCATGGTTACTGTTAGAACAATGCAGTTAATTTTTTGCGAAAGCTACTCTGTTTTTGGTAAGTGCCTAGAGTTAGGGTTAAAACACATGGTTAAGGATCATGGTTAAATGGTTCCAATAACAAAACATACAATGCAATTCAATTCAAGAACTTTATTTGTCCCCAAGGGGCAATTAAGAGGCAAGTAGAGCAGCAAGCTTAAGTTAAAAAGGAAAAAAAGCAGTTATGAACAGTCATGAACAAGATAAACTTGTGATACTGTGTGATTTATTGATGAACAGACAAAAAAAACAGCTATTTCATACTTAAGTCATGGTCCCAAGATGTAAAGAGAGAGAACAAAAGAACATGGCTATCAAAAAGTAGAATATGTAAATAAATATGGAAGTATATTCATTTTCTGAACTTTAAAATCATACTTTTACAAGATATTCAGTCAATAAATGTGACTAAGTTGTCAGTACAGTACAGTAGTACAGCAGATGTGTGTATTTTAATTTTGTACTCATGTTTAAATCTTTGTTTGTCTCGAAACAAGTTAAAATGGATACAGAATGTGTGATCTTGAATCAGTCTTTGAGTTATTATTGAATCATTCATGTATTTGAAAACCAAACACAGTGCGATGTTCTAACATTTTCTGATGCCAGAGCTTCAGAGTTCCCGGAAGGAAACTTCAGGCCTGCTCCGTCTTTATGCTGTAAACTGACTAAACTCAGCGAAGTTTCTTTCAGTGCAGCGCTGTAGAACAAAGCTACTATAAAATATGAGTTGAGTGACTCCTAAACCCCGTTGGCGCTGCTATCCGTGTCATTCTGTGTTTTGTATAATAATGTGTGTGTGTGCGTGTGTGTGTGTGAGAGAGAGAGATGCGTTAATCCGCAGTTTAATCCTTGAAGCAAGAAAGGCGGCTTCGGCTGCCAGCACTCGGTGGTTTGAGGGACCCAGGGAGCACAGGGCCAGTGTGTCATTGTCGCTTTGCTTATAAGAGAGAGACGGAGAATGAAAAGAGAGAGAAAGTAACCTGTAGCTCTCTGAAATGTCAAACTTGGTGGAGCATAATGGAACAGATTGACTTTACCGTTTTTACCCTGGCCAAGGAGGTTATGTTTTCACCCATGTCCGTTGGTTTGTTTGTTACCTTGTATTGTCTGCGGGATTATGCAAAAAAGTACTGAAGTGATTTGCTTCATTCATTCTCGTTGTTGATGGAAACCATTTATTGCAACAAATGGTGTACAGCTAGACTTGGTGTTGAGGGCTCCACTCCTGTAGCCCCCTGGATTTGATTTATTCCTCTAAGTAGTTTTGCTTGGTGGAGGTCTATGCTTTCTCAGTGTCCTTCCAGTTCTGTATTTCTCTCACTCTGTCTCTGTTTGCATTGTTCTCTTTGCTCAAACCTTCACATTTTCCAACACAAAGATACTGAATGCATCGAGATCACCGCTCACCGGAGCTGTAGAGGCTATTCAGTGATTCTTTAACAGAGATTTATTTTTTGGGGCTTAGTAATATATTTGGCGTCTCTTTTCTTTTTGTTTACTTACGTGTTTACTTAACACATGACACTAGAAGAAATTTATATTGAAAGAGTGAAGAAAAAGGTTTTGTGAGATGTTTTGCACGTAAGCTATTCTACCTCACAAAAATATATGATTATTTTCCTGCCCCATCTTTCTTTGTAATTTTGTTTTGTAAACAGGATGGAACATTGAACTCTGGAAGCGCTGATTGATAAACTTTTCATGATCACAAAAAAAAAGCTTTCATGATGACCAGAGGTGGGTAGAGTAGCCAAAAATTGTACTCAAGTAAGAGTATAGTTACTTTAGAATAATATTACTCAAGTAAAAGTAAAAAGTAGTCATTCAAATATTTACTTGAGTAAGAGTAGAAAGTACTTGGTGAAAAAGCTACTCAAGTACTGAGTAACTGCTGAGTAACCTCTGATTTGTTCGTTTAATGATCAGCGTGTAACTGTAGGCCTAATCAAATACACAGAAATATAATAGCAATGAAAAAATTCAGATATTGCCAAAGAACAACATTTAACAACTACGACAATAGCCTAAATGACTTTTTTTTCTTTTTTCTTTTTTTACAAAGTAACATAAATTAAGACAATTTCAGCCGCAACAACTTGCATAGGCCTATGAACTGACTGAGACTAATGCCAGACCCAAGAATTTAAACCCAGAGTGGGTGGTCCTATGATTGGTTTCTAGTGAAACCAAAGTCACATGACCACACCCCCCGAGACTCGAGTCACATGACCACACCCCGAAACTGGAGGAATGGTCATGTGACTAGGAGTCACATGTCTCCAGGTGTGTATGGGGTTTAAATTTCCTGGGGAGGAAGAAGAATAAGATGACCTGGATTACGGAGAACCTTCACCAAAGACGGTTTATATTGAATATCTTTGCCTTCACGGATGTTATCCACGACATACCAGCTAGTAGTGAGGGCTGACGTCGGGTCCTAATCATTTACTAGCCGCATTAAAAAAAAGATTTCTCAAATTTGAGGCGGACGGTGGCTGGACGCATCAGCCTGTTGCGAGCAGGGACCGTGGAGATTTTGCTGCTGCTGGTCACGTGACTGACAAGCTGGCTCTGTCTGATTGGTTAAACGGAGAAAAAACGGGCTGGGGCGGGTTGAAGTACTTCATAGATGCGGGACCCGCGGGTGGCTACATCTGATTGGTGAAACGCGTGGAGAGTCATGTGACAGAAGCTTGGAAGTATCTCCATTAAAACATAAACAATTTGCACATTAGATCGATAAGAAAAAGTAGCGAGTAGCAACAGAATGTAGCTCAATGTACCGGAGTAAAAGTACCGCTTCTTCTGAAGAAATATACTCAAGTAAAAGTAACAAGTAGGCTGCATGGAAACTACTCTTAGAAGTACAATTTATCCAAAAAGTTACTCAAGTAAATGTAACGGAGTAAATGTAGCGCGTTACTACCCACCTCTGATGATGACTGAAGAGCCCGCTGCGTTAGCCCGTTGTCAATGACTACGGGAGCCCTTTTAGCTCAAACTTGACCACCTCCTCAGTCCGCACTAGTTTTGGTGCACACTAGAGTGCGATGTGCTTTCACACTGACCCAAACGGGACCAAATTTAGTGCGCACTAACACTGCAGGTGTGAAAGCACCCTTAAAATATCTGTTCTCAACTTATACAGGGAAGCAGCAAAACTCAAATCAACATGTTACCCTGCACTATTCATGCAAGAAGACACATCAATACAAATACATACCTAGCAAAACAAAAGTACAAAACAAAGTTCCCTCAAGTGAACCAAAGAATGGTTATTAAATGAAACTAATACTTCTAGTTGACCCCATCCCCCAGTCCACCACATCCTCCATCCTACGCTCCCTCTCACACCCACTCCTATCATCCATCTTGATCAACACTGAAGTACAGCTATAGTCCTTCCACCTCACAGATATCATTAATGCCTATAGCTTCTACCAGGTTACCAAATGACTGGAAATATGACTTAAGGCTTGCATCAGCAAGACTTGATTGAGCAAACAGATGTAATCTTCATCAGAGCACCAGAGATAACCTAAAATCTACACCCCTAGGTCTCCCATTGATTGTGTACATATGGACCCTAAAGCACCAGTGGCAGGTGGTGATTACTTACTGTACCTGGGAGAAACTATCGGCAGCGAAAGTCTAACTGAGATAGAATCTTGAGGTAAGAGTCGGTCAATAGCTTTGAGGTTTTTTGCAGTAGTTTAGCACAGCTGCTCAGCCGCATGACCTGTACACCCTCCATCAGCTGACGACCACAAAAAACAGAGGAGGCCTCTCAGCAGTGGTCTGTGGCAGAAAGTTGTCCTTGAACCGACAATGAAGCAGTGATTGCTTCACCTAAGTGTTAACCACTTAGCGAAGACATTTTGAATTTTCTAGCTCTACAGATTTCAGCAAGCTGTCAAAATAAAACCAATAAAAGTGAAAGAGACGAGAAGATGGAAACGGCTCTCTCTTTTTTTTTTAGTGTAGATACACTTTGTATGTCAGTGTGAGGGAGACGAGCTCCTCTTCAGAGCCGAAAGTAATCGAACGGGAGAAAGATGGAGACAGACAAGGCAGATATCCACGTCAAACCGCTCAGGTCACTATCCAAGGCATTTTAACAAGGCCAGCTGTCTGTTACAGTAGTAGCTGAACTAGCCTTAATAGCCAGCCTTTGTCAGATCCGGCCAGCCTGTGTCAGGCGATACCAGCCTACAGAGATCACTGAGAGATAAGGCTGGGAACATTGACAAGACAAGTCCAGAGTCAGACTCAGTCCAAGTTAAAAAAGCAGACGACTTGGCAACTGTTGCTGTGGTATAAGAGAAAATCCAACCAGAAACATGGTGTGGTGTTGTTGTTCACTGAATCTACACCCAGTTATATGTTCAAACGTGTAGCTCACACACTGCTGAATGTAAAAATGACTCTTTAGAGAAAGCTGTCTGATTTGGATGGAAAGGTGTTAAATCTAGTGTGTTATTAACATTGTCATGTGGCTATCTACAGCTCCTTCAGATGGATCCTTAGCCAGTTATATGAGATTATTACAAGATATTCAGTGCACAACACAAGATCCTAAATGATCTGATACATGTCCTAATTAATAAGGAAAGTCAGGAAAATTGGAACTACTTAATACCAGTAGATCAAACAGAGGGTTTGATGAAATACTGTATACAGGGGAAAAAAGGTGACACTGAATGAGAGGCTGAATGAAAGGTATAATGTTGAAGCCAAGACTGTCTTGCTCAGTCTTTCCGGTAATCAGAAATCATCTGAAAACTGTGCAGCCTTTGACTGCTATTCTGTTAAAGATTGTTGGGTGGTTAAGAATGGACACCCAACACGCCGTGTGGCGCAGTTGGTTGAGCAGGCGCCCCATACAGTATGCAGAGGCTATTAGTCCTCACTGCAGCCGGCCCTGGTTCAAATTCTGCATTGAATGGCCCTTTACAGCATGCAATTCCCCCGCTCTCTGCCTCCCCATTTCCTGTCTCTCTTAACTATGTTATTAAATAAAGGCAAAAAAAGTGCCCAAAAAATATACTTAAAAAAAAGAAAAGAATATACCCCCTTTTTTCAGCAATACTTGAAGCCAGTACTTGACTGTATCTACTGTGCACCGGGACACTCAAAGTTAATGCTTTACACTTTATTAATTGACATGCTGTCTGTTGGTTGACAACTTGTAAAGTATCAAAACAGTGCAACACCCTCTCTTTTAAAGTGGAATATGGTGGAGTATGTTTGGATCTGGGCTTTTGGTTCATCTCAGTTTGTGACATGCACTCATCCACCTGTTCCCACCACCAGCGCAAATAGGAAATTATGAGACCAAAACTGTTGTTTGCCCCCTGCACATATTTTTGCTGTAATGTTGGCCATTTTTTAACATGGAAGTTTATGAGAACTGACTCACTCTTAGAGTCATCTTCAAGTGGTCATTTGAAGAAAGCACTTTGGAGTTGTCTTCATTTTCTAGCTCATGAGGTAGGCATTTGTAATACTGTTATACTGTGTGTATTTACTAAAACAGCATACTGTAGAGAAAAGAGTGGCAGAGGAGAGGCATCGACAGACATGACATACTCTACCTCATATTCAGCACTTGAGAGACAAAGTAAAGTCTGAGCTCTGGTTTATAGAAGACACTCTCTTCCTGGTTGCAGGTGTGATGGAAATGGAGAGATGGGGGAGGATGAGTGAAGCAGTGTAGAGATACAAGATAGAGGAGAAGAGGATGTGTGCCCTCAGTCAATTGAAAAGCTGTCAGGGTGCAGGTGCATACAAGCTACAAGCTAGAGATAAGAGGCAACTCTATCTCTCTCGCTGTTTTCCTTCTCCACCTCTTTTGCCCTCTTTCTCCCCTTTTCTCTTAACTTCACCATCACTCCAGTATTAATCAGGCTAGTGATGGTGAAGCAGTCAGTTTCTGACCCTCTAGCATGTTAAATGACGTTTTCCTCCTTCGTAAAGCATGAACCTCTGTCGATGTCATAGACATTTGCTCATGAGTAGAAGAGTCCAGTAATGAGCAACTTCTCCCTATACGAACTATGTTACACTGCTGTGATTTGAATTAAAGCTAATGAGATGACCTGCTAAAATGCATACTTTCACATTTTATAAAATGTGCTCACATTTTCTTGCCAAGAAATACCAGAGAAGATAGTTATCTTAGGCTAAATGAAAGGTAGGAAAATGAAGCATAAAGACTGGACGCCAGGAAAATTGGCTATAAAGCCCTTTGTCCACTGGTCCAAAACCTGACTCGCTAACATCACAGCCTTTGTTTTCAATGGAACAATTAGCATTCACTCTTGAGTCACCTCTGGAGTAAATGCGGGTATTAATCGGCTCTGGCTCTGATTGGCATTGACGGAATCACAACACTTGGGTGAACCTGCTAATCCCTCTCCCATTTCTGCAGATACTGGAGACAGACCTGTTGTGTTTCCAACAGCACAGTGCTGTTAAAACAGGAGTCAACAGGGCTACATGATGAAATGAAAAGAATGTGCTACAGTCCTGAAATAAGTTTGAAAAACTCAGTCACCAGTTAAAGCGTCTTTCAGTCAGGACATCACTCCTTGCAGTTGGATGCATCCTCACTCAGTCTGAAGAGAAACTCGATTTGGTAGTGGAAAACGTGTCAATGAGCTTAAACCACATTTTTATACAGTACTGTTATTTTCTTATTTAATTGCAATTTGGTTGTATTTTCCATCTCTGCAGTAATGTTCAACAAGTCTTGACGCTGAAAGATGTCGTATAAAGTTGACACTGCAGTGCCCATACAGGGTTAAACAGCGTAAAAAACTTTATTGTCACAGGCAGGAACATGCAACACATGCCTCATGTGTTGGCTCACAAACAAGATATTGCAGAGTTTCGCTGAACTGGTGCTGTAGCCCTCAAGTCAAGCACAATATTGGATTCTCTTCATTTTTCCTCCTCAGGCGCTGCTTCCTATGAGGCGTTAACAAGATTTTCTAATTACTTGCCTGAAACACAGTAGAGATACCAATACTTTGTAGTTGACAGGATAGAAATAAAATGGCACAAAGGACAAACAATGCTTCACATGTGCAGCCAAAGCCATTAAGGAAAACACAAAAAACATCACTCTTAACTCCAAGAGAAGCATTGTTTAGAGCTGATAAAAGCATCTTCCTTATCAGTCTCGGAGCTTTGCCAGTGGCTTTTGTAGTTGCTTTTTTTTTTTTTTTGCTTTTTGCATGTGTGCGTGTTTTGTGTCTCCCATTTTCCTATTTCTCCTCTCTTTCATTTTCTCCCCCCTCCTCTCTCTCTCTGCCTTGGTAAGCTGGTCTGCATGGTCCAGAAGTCTGAAGCCTCTGTGTTCCGTCCGCCTCTGCCTTCGCAGCCGGAGATTAAAAATAATGGGCTGCGCCATTAATTAAGCAACTAATCTTACTGTTTATGTTTTGTCATATTTACTGCTCACAGATGCGTAGAAAACTCCCCCAAAAAATGACTGCTCCCACACACACATGTTAAATAGCTTTCACAATCACACACATTAACAATAACAACACCGTACGAGGCTCGAGAAGCTGTCAGAGACGCTGCTTTACTTCATTCCAGTTGAAAAGCCAATGCCTCCTCCTCCGTCTCAATTCTTATTTATTTATTTTTCTAAGCGGCTAAGTTAATATTGTTGATTTAAGACCTCACCTTCAATTTGGTGTAGCATGTAGACAGAGCTTTAGCTTTTGCCGCGCCTGAACCAATTTTCTGCTTCAAGCGCCTTTAATAAACCACGCAGCGCTATCAGGAGGCTCCGGCTTCCCTGATGAAGGCCATTTATTTCAAATTAAAGGAGAGTTCCTTATCTTCGGCTGCCTCAAACGGACAGAGAGATAAAGTTGGCGCGCTTTGGTGTCGTCCCCTCTATGTTGTTAATGTAATGAGAGAAACGGAAGGACCGCGTGAGGGAAAAAGTGAGACAGAGGACAGAAAAAGTGGAAGAAAACAGATTAAACAGGAAAGATAAACCAATGGAGGTGGTGTGGGGAATGGAGTAATCTGATTGGTTGTCGGTCCTCTTTTTAAAATGGGCTTGCGAGAAAACACCAGTGGATGTTTCATTCTTCTTCTTTCATCTTTTTTTTTATCTAGCTTCTTTCCTTTAAACGTTCCCCTCTCTGTTTCTTTCCCTTTTCTTATTTAACCTCCATCAGCTTTTCTCAGATAAACTCTGTCTTTGCCTCCATGATATTGTTGCTGATGATAAAGTGCGTGTTTTCCTCCGTGGATATTGGTATCCTGTAATTGAAATGCTGGGGTCTGCTCTCCCCTGTGAATCAAAGCCAAAAAGAGCCTTTAATTTGGCTTTCAATTAAATCTAGTGTTAAACGCTGCTCACAGAGAACGGGGTGTGTGCGCTCGGCCACCGTTCGTAGGAGACTGATGTTTCGGCATGTAGGGAGGTGCCTGTGTAAAGCACGCTTACAGTGTACCACAAAGTTAGTGTGTGTGTGTGTGTGTACATTCGTGCATGAGCCTTTTTCTACCTGCGTGGGTGTACATAACTTGCTTGTCTCTGCTTCAATCAGTCAGAATCCATTACAGAGAGGCGCCCAGGCATCAAGCCTGTCATAGTTAACAATCACACAGATAGACAGGCAAAGACCAATTATAATACAGCCCACATATCAAATTAAGCCTGGCTAATTCAGTCTCTCAAAGCACACTTTTCTGTTGTATTTGATCAGAATGATCCTACCCACTCAATTAAATGTAATTTAGCAGTAATTGCATGATTTGCAATGTAGCACGTACTATGAGCACCATAGGTTGTCAAACAGGTTGCTGTGGGTGGAAATGTTAATTGTTTTTCATCTTTGTCTTGCCTCAGACCTCTTTTTTACACTTTGTTTTTTTTTTTTTTGACTAAAACGAACACACCAAACAGATTTTTATCTTTTTTTTGTGTGTCTATATTTATTTCTTGCAAGGATTTCGAGGGCACAGATGTGGGCATCTTCATTGTATACAGTCACTATGGTTACACGTGTCATCTTTACCAGAAAATGCATCTTATCTGTGCACATTTACTTCACACTGACGCTTTCAAGTAAATCCAGTTCCCTGTGCAGCACCTGCTCAGGTCATATTTCTTAAACCATTACCTAGTCTTTCAGCTGTTTTGTTGCTCCCATGGTCATTAAATCCCAATGGATCGTAGGTGAATTCATTTACTTTAAATGAAGTTTTCTTATTCTTTTTTTGTTTAAGTCATGGAACATTTTGTCAGTAATTTGTCAGATGGTTTTTATTGATGAAATTAACAGTCAATCACATCATTGAATAAATTATCTTCTTTCGGCCACTTTGGGGACAGCTGAAACAAGCTGAGAGCATGATTTATTTTGTCATCACAAAGTTCATATGGTGAGCTTACCGTAGTAGCAAACCATCTGCACATCCAGCTTTTAAAGAGCATTGTGTACTGTAATTCACTTATAGCCTATTTTCTGCCAATCTGGCGAATGTTCTTCGACTATTCACACTCATTTATCCTTTTAACTCTGTTTCTGCTCCTCACCAACTCCTGGGGGAAATATGTGGCTGATGCTCTGTAGACCTGAAGGCACACTGCAGAGTTTAGTGATAATTTCCAGAGTGGAACATGTGATAGCCTACATTGTCTCACATAGACAAACATAGATTCTGACTTTAAATAGTGGCTTTAATTTTGTGTCTCTTTATGGAATCTGCAATGGTTTCTATTTGTCTATTATACTTATTCCTTCATCTGTTATGATTTAGAAATCCTCTCCAAAAACAAACCACATTTATTCGTGAAACTTTGATCTACAGTAGATGTGAAAATCTAACAGTCTGATCCAATATGGAACTTAACTGCTGGTGCATGTCAGTTTGTTTTCTTTTATTTAAGTGATCTTACTTTTTATTCTGTTCACATCATTTTACTGAAAGCTCAGATTTACACCGTCAGTGATCAAGTGGGAAAAAACACTTACTTTTCTTTCTCTCCATTCCTAATCCCATCTGTTTGTACCTTTGTGTCTGCAGGGCTCGTAATACAGATCCAGTCTGTGTAGGCCTTCAGTCTCAGATTTTATCCTGCTACAGGGAGAACGGAGACCAGACCCTCAGGTGTTCAGACTTCGCCAAAGCATACATGCAGTGTATCAGCGCTGCAAAGAAGGTAAGACACGCATTTGGTATAATCACTGACGATCCTCAGGTTGAATTAATCTGAACAAAAGTATAGAAATACATTGCAATTATTGTCAGATATCCCATAAAATTGGAAGAAATTAGTCTTGAGGAGCCACATCACTAGCCTTTCTTGTTGTGACCATGTTCCTGCAACTGTGACACAACCACTGACATTTTCTTTGTGAGATGCCTGATTAAGATTCCTGAGACACTGGAGTTTAATGACTTCACTTTGAGTGTCGACAGGATGGAGGAGTAGCGACTTCCTACCAAAAGTAATAAAAACGTTGAAAATAATAATATCATATTGGACTTCTCCTCAAAGAGGCAATGCTTCAGGGAAGTTTGGGACATAACAATTCAGTCTGAGTGGTGGCTTTTGAAGTTCTCTAAGGAGAGACATGTTTTTATTTTCACAGCAGCTCTCTGTCTGATGTAAAAGAAAGAAATTCATTTTTTCTCATGTTCACAAGATTATTCTGGGAGAGTTGGAAGGAAAAAAAAACATCTGATTGATAGGGTTTTGAGTGCTGTCACTTTAGGTTTTTACACAGGAAAAAAGCCTTGTCATTAAAAACAGCTTTCAGAGTGAACGTCTGATGCAAAAGTGCGTAATCCAATTTCTTCAGCGCTAGCAAACTTGTTTTCCTACCGAGACTGGAAATGACACCTTTTCAAGGAAAACACAGTTTTTGGTTTGCTATAAAATAAGTCTTCAATCACAGTTCACCTCATCACTGCAACATTTCACTCTCAAGGTCATAATTTGAGGTTGTTTTCAGGAGCCACATCACTTAAAGTCATCAAAGAGAAGCAGACTATAAGCAGTAAATGAGGGTGTGAAACCAAACATTAATTACATGTCTGATATTTTCTGAATATCACTTACTGAAGCATGTAATGCTATGCGTGCTTTTTTAAAAAAAAAAACCTTTCAAGTTTAAAAACTAATTTTTGCAAAAGATAGGCCTGTTAGTGGTTTACTTGATTTCAAGTAAACAAGATAGAGAGCAACGTCCAGTCAGACGCAGCAGGAACGTCTGCAGTCTCCTCATTAGATTCAAGGAGGGTGTGAGAGAGAAATGCTTGCAGTGCAGACTGTGTTTGACTGTAAATAGGATTATGTAATATTAGGCCCTGTTTAGAGGCTTTTTTAATGTTCATTTGCATGATGCTTCTGCAGTTTGAAAGTCAAGTTTGAAACCTGATCCTTGAACTCAGTGCTGCATCACAACAAAAAGAGGACACACTGTATCTCTGGTGATGCTTTAGCTGTGCAGTAAATTAGGATAGTGTCACAGTGCTTTTAATTTTAGTAAATAACACAATAATGTTTACTGTTGAAAGTCAAACCTGATTATACACTCAAGGGTAAATGGAGCACCAGAATCTACCAAGGAGGAGGTTCAAAAACTTGTGTGCTCTGTGCGTACTCCGTACCATGTCAATATTTCTTACCCTCTGGTTCCAGCTCTGCTCATGTTTTGGGACTTTTACTGTATGTAATGCTTGTTCCCTTTTCTCACAGCAGCATGTTACCCATGTGGCTGCTGCACAGTTTATTTTACCTGGAAATCAGTTTGAATGTACAAATGACCGTTAGATGTTAATCTGCATGAGAAATAAAGAAAAATACATAGAAAAAGTTTATATAGTAGTAGTATTTTAGTATAACACCTTGTTGGCTTCAGTTTCAGTGCTCAACACTCTATCTTACCGTTTCTAATTAAATGCCCTCAAGTGTTTCAATGGGCAGAAACACTTGAATTTCTTAACTGGGCCTTTACTTCTGTCCTGCCCTTGAACATATTGATTGACTCATGTCTGATTGCTGGTATGTCTGTTGTTTACATGCAGTTCAGATCTGCAAGTTTCTCTGGCTTAGCTGTTAGTGATGACTTGCTTCTTTCTCGGTTCACACTGTTGAATTTTTTGTAATTCCTCTACCTCCTGTAGAAATAATGATACCTGAAAGTTTCTTTTCTGTAACGGAAGGGAGGCTCAGTGTATTGGAGGAACTCCTCTCCTTCTTCAGCAACTGGGAAACTAGGGCATAGTGCAGTCATGAACCAGGTTTATACCCAGTGTTTTTATGGACAAAGTCTCTTAGCAACACGGCAGGCTGTAAACACCTTGTTAACTGAACTTGTTTGCACCAGAAATGTCAACTGAGCATCGATAAACTGGGCTGAGAAGACGTGAATTATGATCAGTCAGTCAATCAATTAGTCATTCAGTCCGTCAGGGGCATCTCAGATTACAGGGCCATGATCAAGTGGTTTCTACTTTATTTCTTATTTACTCTCAATTTGAATTATTTAACAAACAGCATTGTTTTATGCTTTTTTCCTACATCATATCAGTTTCATAAGCAAGCCTTCCAATTACAGTATATGAAATAAGGTTTTGGTGATGATAGTTTCATGCAGAGATAAAAAAAAAATTTGTTATATGATTTTGCCTTCATCTCTGCATTAGAGTTGTCTTTGTGTCTGAGCTGTCAACGGAGGTCATAAACTATGCATCTACTGAGTCAAGAGATCTCTTTTTCTCTACGGCGCTTTTTTTTTTTTTTTTTTGTATTTCATCCGCAATGAAGACCAGACAAGAACCTCTACTTATGCATGCACTCAGTAAAATCCAGCCTTTGTACTGTACTTTTCAGCATTCCTCATTCCTCAGTTGGACCTGCTGCTGTATTATTCAGAAGCAAAGGCAAGTTCCTCAAGTATGTGCATCTCTGCAGCAGTTTTAAGTTACAAATTCACTGAAAGTTGGAGAGAAAAATTGCGAGGAGTAGGAGGAGGAGGAGGAGGGAGAGAGGAAGTTGGAGGGCAAAAAACTGGAAGCATGCACTTCCAAACTTTGTACAGTACAAGCATTTGAAGGTGTAGCTGCTCATCATGTACCCAAACAACGTATTACTCTGCCTCATGCTGGTCTCCGCTCACATCTCTGCAGCGTTGCTCAGGGGCACTGAGGCTTCCCCTGGCATACAGTAATACAGCATGTGATAATCAGTCTGCTGAAACGTGATTCCTCTGCTCTTGTACTAATGTAATGTGTGCGTGGCTGCCCGTACGTGTGCGCACTGTCAATGGCATCTAAACCTTTGTATCTGCCTTGTATTACACTGTCCACACACAAACCTACATTTATATACACACAGTCGACGCTATGTTTACAGCCTTGTATTTCTGCACTTATGAGAACCAAATGTCCTTACAAGGCTGAGCAGTGTGTGTGTGTGTGTGTGTGAGTGAGTGTGGGTGTGTGTGAAAATGTCTTTCTTATATTAGCTGGGGTGAGATAACGAGGAGTGAAGTGAAGACCCTTTGAAGACGGTCTTTAAAAGAGCACGGCAGATCATGCACTGTGTGTATGTGTGTGCGCACATGTGTGTGTTTTTGTGCGTCGGGTGTCTGTGTTTGTGCGGTGTGTGTGAATAGCTTTCCACATTGCAGTCTGCTTTAACCTACACATCAAGGTCTTTCCTCTTGATTGGCCCCCAAGGCATCTCCCTGACTTTCACCCCATCAATTTTAAAGTTTATAAAGTTCTTCCTCCATTTTCTGTCTTTAAAAGCTGTCACAGTTAGTTTGGTTATTACTGATAACTTTTTTTTCCTGTGGAGTGGAAGCAGCAAAAGCTGTACAAAAACAAGAAGAAGCTGTTAACAAGTGCGAGATGCTGTATTTTGTTGACAGTGAAAAGCATTGCAAGCGTGTTGAACTTTTAAAGACACAGTAACAACCCCTATAGACAGAACTAGCATTAGGTGATCAATACTAATTAGTACAGTAGCACAATGTCTGTGTTTTTTCTGCCCCATCAAACTTGTTTTTAATGCAATTGTCACAATCCATTGATTGAACTATAAATATGTGAAGACGTAAATATCAATATCAGCAGCTCAGTTTCCAATTTAGCAGCTAAGGTCAATAATGCTGTAGACACACAGGCAGACACAAAAAGCTGCTGCTGAGCTCTGACAGGTCAACGTGATGAATCTGGAAAAATGATGTGAAATGCTTAGATTTAATTGGGAGGTTTTGTTCACTGCTAACAATCAAGTGAAGTTGAAAAAAGAGGCCAGTATGGAAGTGCTAATGATTGCAGTTCCTGGAAATGACCACTAGAGTGTGGCTCCAACTGTGAGTCTACCCCACTGACCCTCATAACCCTGTGAATATTCAGGTCATAAATCGAATGCAACTGGATTTGGATTTGGTTCTTTGTCTTTGAACACGTTTCACCTCTAATCCAAGAGGCTTCATCAGTTCCTGCTCACATCTGTCCAGGCTGGGACTGGTCCGAGTCAGAGTTTGTGGTAGAGTCAGGTACTGCATCTACAGTCTATGGATCCCCCACAGTAACGATGGTGTAAAATGAGGACACCAAGCTTTTAGCATATCAAATGAGAGTAAAATGTGATTTTTTGTGTTAAGTTTTCATTTTCTTCCAGAATTCAGATTGATTGAGCACAGCTGATAAAATATTCCATTAACATTTGTCATTTAAGCAGATGCTGACAAAACTGATCCTTCACTTCACTTTATTAAATGTAAGGAAATATGAATTTCCGTTTTACTTTGACCTCGGAAAAATGAGAGCGCATACTGTATCATCACAACCTAAGATGTCGTTTAAATTTTAGCCTTAGACTTTAACCTCTCTTTGAATGTACAGACAGTTGATTTTAATTAACAGTATTTCAAGCTATCAGTAATTATCTGTCCATGAATAATTGGTTCCATTTCTAATAATGTTCACTTTATCAGTCTTTGAAGTAACACCATACAGTACATGTTGCTTCACACTCTTCATCAGCTTTTCCTTTCTACCTTGTATAAAATAGTCTACAGGAGAACTCTGGCACGCTTTTATTTAAATCATTTAGAATGTAAATGTTTGAGCCCAACAAACTGAGTGGGAAATGATAGTGTGATATTTCTACCGTGTCCACTTAATAAACCAAAAATATTGTTTGTTTCAGTGGTGTGAAACGCATATTAAACAAGTGCCACGACTCTGGGGAAAAGCTGTTATTTCTGTTTTAGTTTTAGTTGTAAGAACAGCTGATGAGAGATGTGCTCAGCGTTGTGAACATACAGTAACTTTTATTCTGTTTTTTAAACTTTAGGATCAAGCAAAGCATGCTGCTGTTACTTTGGTTCATGCTGTCAAAAATGAAACGATAACAGACTTTTTAATGGGTGAAAGACGACTTTAACCGGGACTGAATCTGTGTCCAGTGCTTGTTTTGTCTTTCCAGCGTCACAGATGCAGCTGTGATGTGTTTTGATCAGTTTCACAGCAGGTCAGCGGACGGGCCTGCATGTCAGGGCCGTCCTCCAGCTGGCCCACGCTACTGTGTCTGTGCGTGTGTGCGTGTTTGATGGCAAATGAGGGGGGGGACTCCACAGAGCCTGCAGAGGCAGAGCAGACGACCTCGTCATTATTCTCTTGGAGGCCGAGCCTGACACACCACATGGAAGACATCGACACTGTCCGGTGGGAATGTGTAGTCATTTATCTGCGCCCTCGGATGCAGATACATACACAACATGTGTGTGCTTGTGTGCGTTCGTGCGTGTGTGCGTGCCTGGTAGGGTTTTCAAGTTATTTAGGGCCAGTCTCAGACGCAGCCTGGCTCGGATGCTGATCAGTGTCGGCCTCAGCTCACAGTGGAGAGGTGGAAAAGGAGACGGACTGAAAAACAAGAGGCAGTGCAAAAGACGTACAAGAGAAACTTAGCAAAGAAAATCTGTACAGAGAAGTACAGAACAGGCTCTGTGTAGGTGAGAGTGAAAATACCCCAATGGAGAGGGGAGAAAAAAGAGCAGGTGAAGGATATAGGGGTGAAAACAGAGAGAGTTTTGGGAAAACAGAGCAATGACTGGTCCAATCACAGATAGATGTGAAACTACAGCAAGGTTGGGATCTGGTCGGCTGCAAGTTGAGACCTCTGAATCTTTAAATGCTGTTATTTTCCCCTTCAGCAAGGCCAACTGCTGAGGCGTACACACACTCACATGTATATATCCGGAGTCCCGCTAGTACAGACATCGCAGGCTTTGGGTTTAATACCAAGGGAGCTACCCCTAAAGTTAAAAGCTGCCTGTCAGACTGGAAAGAAAGAGAGAGAGGGCAAAACAGGACCACAGAGAGAAGGAGGCAGAATCAGAGCGAAAAAAAAAAAAAGTTTAGAGAGTGGTGAGAGGCAGCAGAGTGATTGAGAAAGAGATTTGGAAGCACTTCTCCTTCTGTGTGCCTGGACATTCTTTCTGTGATACATGTAGCCAGCTCCTCTATCCACTTTCTTATTGTCATGCTGTCATTGTGTGCGTTTACAGTTATTGGTTATATTGTCATCATCTCCATCCTGTGAGGCAGCGTCACTGTAAGAGAGGAGAGAGCAGGTAGCCCACTGATTGTGTTGTCTTAAAAGCAACAATGTTTTTAACAAAAATGTGTTTCTCCGTGCTGTGGATATAGTGGATATAGTGAGCGGATATAAGAGTTCAGTGTTGTTTTAGCATATGTTTTAGCAGCACACCAACCTCTAATCACCTGACAACAAAACTAACAGTAATGCATTTTGATAAGGGTGATTGAAACAGACAGAAGAGTGACACAGGATTTATTTCTGTTTGCTACTTCAAAGCTTATACAAGGTTAGCTGTGTGAGTAAACCTACAGTAACCTACAGGACAGAGCTGACAGATGGGATTTTATACTTAACCTACTGTAACCCCAAACATAACTCTGTTTAAATCTTTTAGATGACAATGTGTGTGCATGTCAGCTGTTGGTACTGTATGGGGTGGTTATCAGGATTTATCAGGGATAATATATAGTTACATTTACATGACAAAACATCATTGAGCAGAACATTCCCACCTCCAAAAGGTCAAAGACTCCGTCTAAACTGTCACTTTTGTATCATACATATGATATATGAATGTTGCTTGCATGTATATTTTATGACAGACCATCCTTTAATCCATATTTGTCTTCCAGGAAAGGCACAAACAAAGGGTCTACTAGATTTTCCTTTGTTGTGCTCAATAGACAATGACAGTGACATCCTGCTTTGCAATACTGTGAAATCATCCTTGACGATTGACATCAAGGGTAATTGTTGGCAACCAAGATACGGGAGAGAAAAACATGTCTGTTAGCACAGCAGCCTGAATAACTCAACAGTCCAATAGAGGACTCGGATATGACGGATATGAAGAGACAAGTAGACTGAATGCAGCTCACAACACGTCTCCTGCAGATGATGCACATAGACAACTAAACCGCAACAGCAAATAGGAAACATGCTGGCAGGCAACACATTTTTTTTTAAATGAATGAAACCTCAGATTCAGCAACACTAGATCCCCTGAGGTGGTTAGAGTGGATGGTGGGGGTATAAAGCATATGACTATAAATGTAAATATTGAGTCAATTTCATGTGTATTGAACTAGACTGAGGTCTGATGATGATCTCAAGAAGTAGTAGTTCAATAGTGCCCTTGTCCAGTGGTTCCCAAACATTTCCAACTCAATTTTTTTTTTTTTTTTTTTTACGATTTTAAAGATCATTTCATTTCAAAAACATAATTTATTCCTTTATTTTCTTATATTATTATTTTCACCAAAATAGAAATTGTGTGTGGGTCCAGCAGCACGGCCCAGCAGAGAATGCAGCACTGATGGATATTTTAATGGAAGAGAAATGTGTTTCCTGTGAACATTTTAATGATTCATTCAGTAACAACATATTTGCCACTCCAGATATGTAAGGTAACAACGAATCCTCATTACATTAACGCAAACATTATCCAGTCGCAATTACACAATTTACAGTTGCCATTCAGTTGTATTTTTCATGTCAATTTATTTTGGAGACAAGGTTGCAGCTCGTGTACTGTTTTTCCATTTTGAGGATTATGATTAAATTAGATGTGTATTTTGTAGTTTTTCCTTTTCTCTGGCTGTCCAAGTTGTTGAACTCCACAGTTCCTGACAGCCATGGCTAGTTGCAGCAGGGCGTAGGAGGACTTGCTCAGGAGTTGTCAGAATTGTCAGCTATCATACTGTAAGACATTCTCTAAAATTAGCCGGTGCATTAAGACTGAATGCCCCTCTCCTGCAGGGAACGGGGTCATTAATTTACAGTTTACAACTAAATCCTCCCTTGATGCATAGCTCATTTTAGATTATTAGACTGTTGAGTTGTTGATATTCATGTCATCCAGGGCTACAGGCAGGTGAAAAAAGCAGGTAGGGGGTTTGAGTGAATGTTTGCTACTGTTTTCATGTGAATCCCCCACATTTTTATGCCCAACTTTGTTATCTAAGATATAAATGTCTGATTAAACGCATGCTTCTGCCCAGCACTTATGAGCTACCAGCACCAAATCCAATATGACAGGCCTGTATTGTGAGGCTGATAATGTTCACTTTTTTATGTCAAAGAGGTGTTGTTGATGTAGCACACAGGATCATAGTAAGAGGTGTTTGCTATAATCTGCCCCCCTTATTTATGTAAATGGGAGGGTGAGCAGAACATTTGAGCAGGAGAACATTGCTGTTAATGCAAGGGGAGTGTTTGTGCACCCGGAGAGTGACGGTTTAGCATTTTGTAGGAGCACCATTGAGAATTGAAATGGCCCAGCTTCATTGTGCAGGAGCCCGTGTGCTGTTCCTGAGGCAGGCTTTGTGTACGAATGCGAGTCCCTGCGGATATCACACCTGAAGATAAGGGAAAATAGAAAATAGTTTCATCAAGTTTTGATAAGTCCATTTGCAAAGAAAAACCCTATTGACAATACTGATATACTGATAATAAATCAGTATCTGTTGCCTATCTGAGCACACACTGACTTTCGCAAAGCCAGTGAATCACAGCAGTATAAAACCTAATATTGATTTCTTTTTTTTTTTCTTTTACCTTCAGTCTTATTCTTGATTGAACAGGAGTCATGCCGGTACAGAGATCACAGCAGCTCAGCTACTCTGTATGTAATATAGACAAACACTGAGGAAAAATACAAAGAGAAGGCTGAGGACAAAGAATTGTATTGAAGAATAATAATAAAAAACATGTGGTAGGTATACAGATGTAGAGAGTCTTAGATAAGCGTGGTTGACGTGAAAGACCAATGAGAAATAAATGGGAAGGCCTTGAGAAACATTGTACACTAACAAACAAAAAAAGAAATATTGAAAGGACGAAGAGGAGGAGAGTGTTAAAGTGTGGCAAGAGAGCACAGTGAAAAGAAGAGACACATACAGTAGGTCTGATGTGAAAGTTGAGATTAAATGTTAAGAGCCAGGAGCTGTAGATTGCTCTAAGAGACAAATACGCAAAGAGACTCTCCATATGGAGTATGAAAGAGAAAAAGATTAGTAAGACTGGTAGAGTGGAGATGAACTTTGTGTTAAGGCTTTAGGGCAAAGACGAGCGCTGCGGGCGGGAGGTCTCGGGCGCACGGACCGCGTGGGCGTCTCTAAGTGCACCTGCTATTTTTGCTTGTGTAGGTGCAGTGGTGCAAAGTGCTATTAGGGCTGGATGAGGTGCAACACAAATCAGAGGATGCGATGATTTAATAAATTCACTCTTGGCCATAGTCACATCACAGTCTCATCCTTTGGAAACAGCCATCACAGTCACTGTTATGCACAGCAACAACAGCTGTTTAACAAATGTTGAGAAGTTTCTCCAGGTGTTAATGGTGCACCACATCACTTTGTTTCAGTTGTTATTTCTCACCACAAAGGACACACTGTAATGCATTTTATACATCAGCCCTGATGCACTCCAACTTAAAGTGATATTCCGGCACAAGTTTCACTCACGGTCTAATGCACCGTAACACCGACTCAAGAGAGGAAGTCTGCTAACCGCTAGCTTCTCTAGTTGTAGCAACATATAGCAGTATTTGTGGCTGTAAGTGGCTTTTTGATCGGTGGCTAGTGGATCCATATACTGCGCTGTTTGTTATGGTGCGGTCATTGCTAAAGTTGCTACAACTAGAGAAGCTAGCGGTTAGCAGACTTCATCTCTCGAGGGGGGGTCTACCTCGGTGTTACGGTGCGTTGGACCATGGGTTAAATTTACGCCGGAATATCACTTTAAGAAAACTCCACATTGGCCTCATTCCTGTGCATGATTATGTATTGTGTTGTAGTATTGTTCAGATTTACAATGAGTGAGAACCTGAAGAAGAGAAAGAGGAGTATAGAGAAAATGTACAGAGTCAAGGTCAGAAAAAGTAAGCAAGAAAAGCATGATGGCAAACACTAAGCAAGTGAAGAAGCAAGGAGAGGAAATAATGAAGAGGAGGTGGACAGCTGGAGAACAGAGGTGGAGGCAGACGAGGGATGATGGGAGATGGGGGAACGGAGCATTTCGGACAGATAAGGGCGAGGAGAGAAACCAGGAGGAGGCTTGAGTCAGGAAGGGAGGAAGAGGAGAGTACGAAGAGGTAAAAAGCGAGAGTGGAAATACGGGCAGCCGCCGTGAGGAGAGGAGTAGTTGTGAAAGAAGAGCAGGAGATGGACAGAGAATGAAAAGATGTAGAGAGAAGAGGGGGAGAAGAGGAGATGGCGGGCCCCTCAGCAGTCAACACTAATGAAGAAGAATGAGGATCCTCAGCTGCTTGCTGGACCTGCTACTGACCTCACACACACACATCCAGAAAGTTTCACACGCCTACACTTGAATATGCACTCCTCAAGTTATGATAAAAAAATTCATGAAGCGAACAAGTAGCTGATTCGCCTCATTCTTATACGTGAATAAATATTAAGTGTGTTGTAGCTTTCTTTAAATTCTCAATCTTTATGTCTGTTCTGAGATGTCTCTGTCAGATTAAAATCTCAGACACTGGAGTTTCACACCGAGCATCTAAGTTGGTGTCGGTTGCTTGCAGTGTTTTTTATGTATACACTATCCTCTTTCAAAATGCAGAACTTTTCTACAAAGTTGATGTACCATAGAACAGATAGCACTGTCTTATCCTTAGACACTATCCTGTGACTCTGCGCATGAAGTGAGTGAGTTTGTGCCCACTAGAGAAAACAAGAACAAAGCTCATAGGTACACAAAGAAAGACAAATCTAATATATTTAACAAATGTTCAGTAGTTGTCTTTCACGGTTTTTGCAAAGGTGCTGAATTTATTTTAAAAGGTGACATTCATTTGGAGCACTTTTTTTTGTCAGATTCCTGTTTCTCTTCTCTCAGTTGAAGGTCTGTTTGTGCCTCATTAGCTGTGACTGCCTACAGACAAGAAAAAATAAAGCCTGAAGGAATCCTTGAACAGTTTTTCCTCCCCAGCTCACAGTTTTGAACAAATGTTAATAAAGACTCAGGAGAACATAGCACGCACCGAGCAATGAGGAAGGTCTGTTGACCAAAAGTTTTCCTTTCCCTCTGCTTTTATTTCTGCTGTTGCAGCTCATCAAAGAAGGTGTCTGTTAAACCCACCACTGTACGACTGTTTTACTTGTGTATATATAGAATATATATGATTCTAATCTCAGTCAAATCCAGAATCGCATTCAGTCACACTGAATCACATGACACCAGGCCCGCACACGTGGACAAAAGAAGTAGTCCACATACTTTAGACAGGTGTTTTGATCCCAGGGTAAAGCTGCTGCCAATCTGGAGCTTTGACACGCGGGCTAATATGCCAACATGCGTCAACATGCCAACAGTGTGACTGCAGGGCAGCGCCTTGACTTAGAGGTTAAGACACTGTCTAAACACTGAAGCCTCCTTTGGGATCCTGCTGTGTTACAGCTTCCCTGTCATCTCTCCATCTCCATTTCTACAGTTTTTTTCTTTCATGGATATAAAAAGGCAAAAACAGTAAGAGAGATAAAAAGAAGAGTAGGCGTCAGTCTTCAAAAATCCAGGTTCAAACAAATGAGTAATTTATCTTTTTTTTAATTTTATTTTATTTGGAGGCTTATTCTGAAATGTGCCGGCAGCTGGCACTGTTTAAAAGGCAAAAGATGGTGACCCTAAATACTGATTTGATTTGTCTTAATTATAGTTAAAAAACCACCCATGACATTATTGTTGAAAGCTTCCTGACTTAAAGGGACTACGAGGAGTTTTGGAAAGCAAAGTGTTTTCACACTACATTTCCCATAAGCCTCCGTGCGCACTGTGAAATTCTTGGACCGGCACAAGACAGACAAAAGCATACTCATTCACTGGCCATTAATATGCATTGTCCCGACTAAATGAACAAATAAAGTAAAGTAAGTAATTAAGAATGTTTTGAAATCAAGAATGAAAGTCACATACGTTTTAAGTTTTCTACTAATAATGGGACATGAAGCGTTCCAAACCAAAAAGAATGAGTCGAAGTATCTCTCCGTTGCCTTGAACATCAGATACCATCGTCAAATAGTTCCTTGCTACGCTACCACCATCATAAACAGCGTCACTTTCTTACATTTTTAATATGTTTTCATGCGAGAAAGTGGCGGTTTGACTCCCAATCTGTTGTCAGTTTATCCACATATCGCCTGTAAGTAGATGCGCCGACATTTTTCGGAGGAATGTCGCGGCACACACGAGCGGCAGCGGCTCGTCACTGAGACTGCAGCCGGAGAGCTGAGCTCACCGGGCACGAAAACCAGCCGAGTAACTCAACAGGTTTTTATGTCGGCTGGTTGAATTATTATTTAGATAAATGCTGGTCTCGTTGATGAAATCTAACTTTGTGGCAGTTGTATAACGATAAAGACATAATCAAACTTCAATAAATAAATAAATAGTTTTACAATATGTTTTATCGAAGATGGACCCATTAACAAGTGAGGGTAACGTAGAGTCATCCACATTACAGTAATATGAGACTCTTTTATAACAAAAAAATAACTCCTCGGGGTCTGTTTAACTACATTTCACAGGTGCCTCATCAAACTGTAGAGTCATCCAGTAATTGAGAAACTTTCAGGGTCTGTTTAACTACATCCACTGTGCTAAAACCATCATTAGAAACTTCCATTCCTCTCTGTCCTCCCCCTCTCTTTCCTCTAAAACCCAATGTCAAGGCCATAAGCCCCTCCCACCTTGTGCCATTTCTATTGGAGGTATTTTCCAGTTGTAACCTTGCCTTAAAGCTGAATTATGATTTGGTAGAATATGTAGAAAATGAATTGAATTGAAGTGAACATATACAACAGTTTCGATCCATCCATGAGCTTTTTCACTAATCCATGCGGGGTCACAGCTGTGCACCCTGGAAGGCCACAGTCGATTTGCATTAGATATTTAGCCGTCTAGGAAAGTGTGCAATTTGTGTCTACAGCTCATATTTGGACCTTGTTTCTTTAACTGTGCCGTCGGGTTTCCGCACTGAACTCTTTCAGCTAAAAAGGTTGCCATAGTTAGCTGGGAAGTCATGCTTTCTTTTCCTATTGTTTACAGAAGGGAGTAAATACAAATAATATGACCAGCATGTGGATACCTGTAATGCGTACATGTGTCTCCATGTTAAAGTTTAGTGTTACTTCACATCGGCTCATGCAAACATGACAAGTCTTATGTCTTTTTCTGGTCAGTCGTCATGGAAACATGACACTCTGCCACTTTTGCAGTTTTTGGACCAGAGTAAAAAAAAAAAAAGGCGTGTACTAGCCGAAAAAAACATATCATTTTTGAATCTGCTGCTCACCCTTGATCAGCGTCAGTATGTGTGAAAACACCGCCCGACACAGCGAGGCAGCACAGGTGACCTTAAACAATTGATTTCGTGGCAATCCAGCCATAATGACTGATTTCCAACATACAACCTTGATGCCTTCAGTTTGGAGAAGTTGCCATCGGAAGGTCTGCATAGATGATGCAGTAGTGTGCGAGTGTTCAGGATAGTAATATTTTGCTTTCCAATTCCAATCGAGTCAGAGCTGTCATGATTTATTTCAAGCATGGTTGATTTTTACAAGCTGAATTTGTAAAAGTAGGCCTAAAACATAATGAAGGCTGCTGGTAGCTGAAGAGAATTTAGTGTTAGATAAAGGGGGAAAAAGAAACAACAAGGAGCGGTTCTCAGTGTTTAATTGGTGTTACAGTAATTGCTTGTTTGTGTATTTTCCTTCAACGTGAGGGGTGCTTGCATTGTTTTGTTGGAAACATCGAGTGGATTTGATAGACAAGATGGGTTTCTTCTTTGCTCCATGTTTCATTAATGACTTTTGCTGCCACAAATCTGTTTGAGCATATGACATCGGAGATATTCAACTCCAGCTTGGACCCGGGTGTGTTTTATATTCTCCACATTTTCAAAGTGTGTTTGTGCCTCATTGCATTTTGGCTGTATGACCTTGAGGGTGCTCATGTGTATCTGAGTGGAGGGTTTGACGCTGGAGACGTGGTTTTTCAGACTTGCAGAAAAACAGCCAAATTTGTTATCATGAATAGAGGGATGGAGTTCAGGACGGTCATTAATGCCGGACTGGTGTAAACAAACACCTTGTTGAATATTTCTTTACAAATAACATTATTGGATTCTCAAGCAGGCCTTCCCTATATCATGTAACCACTGGTTCTCTGTTCAGGATAGAAAGAGGAAGTCCGTTGCATATCACCTCACTTCTCCTGTGTACATTTACCTCTGTGTGCACACATTCGCACACGCACACATAACACAACATGCAATTGCATGGGGTTTGTAGAAAGAGTTGTTGTCAGTTGGTTTATCTGAATGTTCAGTCAGTTTGTTTTTGCTTTAGTCTATTTTTTTTATTTATCTTTAATGAATCTTCCTTCATCTGTCAATTTTGTTTTTCTGCATCAGCTTCCTTTAAACCAACACCTTTCATCTGGCTTGTATGTCTGTCTGCAGCGTCTTTCTTTTTCTCCCCGTCTTTCTCTGGGACTACTCCTGTTTTTGTCTCTGTTGTTTTATTCCGTCTAGCCTCCTATCTGTTTCTCTTTCTCTAGTCTAAACCCTTTCTTTTCATTTTCTCTGGCCGCTTCCTTCATTTTTCTCTCCCTGCTCTGCAGTTGACTTATTGATTTCATTTTCATACTGTTGGCAGTTATTCCCTCTGTCGTAAACCATCAGCGTTGCCTCCTTTCACAGCGGCATTGATCATTGTACAGCCGATCACAACCAATCACCAGCGAGCGTCATTATCTGCTCTCACTCTTTCTCTTTTGTTGTTCGCCTTTCTTGTATTGTGTGCTCTGTGGGTTATATTTTTTAATGCAGCTATTCAGAGCTCCAGTGAAATAACAGCCCTGTACATTTGGGTATTTAGGGAGTGAATTAGGCTTCACTTTTCTTTCTCTTTTCTTTCCCTCAGACTCAGTGTTGTGAAAAATGACTCACTCAGGTTTGAAGCCAAAGGACTTTCACAGAAAACTGCATCACAAAACTTTCATAAGAAATTATCAGAGGCGTACTCTTCTTGTTGCAAAGAAATTAAACTTTTACAGTTCCTGCGTTAGTTCATAGTTAGTGCTGTGTATGATTGGATTTGAACATAGTGTGTCAGTCTCGAATTACTGTTCAACCAAAATCAAATTGCCTTTTTTTGTCTGCTACAGCATAAATATCTGCTCTGTAAATCACATGTCCTGCTGTCTTCTCCTTGGGGGGAAAAACTTAGCAAAAGGGGAAAAAAACATTGCAGTAAACAGACAAACTCAGCACACCCCTGTGGAGTCCATGGCACCCCTGGGAGTCAAGGAAATTCAGAGAAGTTGGTGCCATGTTTTTTTGTAAAACAGAACCATTACTATAAAACAGTTATGATATTGAAACATGGTGCTAACCATTTATCTACAGAGGGTGAGATAATATAATCCAACAACAGATGAAATGCTGAAAAGGAAGTCGACTATTTCCAGTGGTGGAGGGACAAACCTGATATACTGTATGTGTATTAACAGTATATGTTAAAAAATGTCAAATTAGTTGTTAGCTGCTATCATGTCACTTGGCTAGTTTGCAAGTCTATAGGCTAATTTATTTCTGGACATGAGTGAGCATAAACACATTTTTTAATTATTATTATAACTCAAATCTCAATATAGAGTGAGGTCATTTTTAGCAGGGGTATTTGATCCTCTGAAATTTTGAACATACTGTGAAGATCTGCCTCTTGTTTAATGATTTGTATTTCTCTTTGAGGACCATGAAATTATCAGAAAGTACAGGACGTTTCACTCAACTGCCGCTGCCCCATCTCTCTATTCTCTTGCTTGCTCGACCACAGGTGCTCACACTCTCTCTGAATCACAGTTGCTGTATCGTAAACTCAAGTGGAGACTTAAGATGATGCTGAAATTGTAAATACTTTTGCTTTCATGTCAGCAGAGGTTTGACCTCCACTTGTACTATACAATTTAAATGCAGATGAAATAAAGGTCCTCGCTGTGTACCATTTTTGTTGACAGTATCACAAAACCTTTTCTCCTCACTGAAGCTTTGTGCGTCTTTCAAATCAGATGGCACATTTAAACAATGAAGCCATTAGGTCATTTTTAAAGGGCATGTTTCTTTTAATTATCAATTAAAAAATCTGCATCACATTAGCTGTGGTCAATTTGAACTCTAAAGTAATTTAATGACAACACCTGCACAGCAGGTCATTCATCAGACTTAGGCTTTGTTTACATTTTAATGCAACTTATATTACCAGTAAATGTGTTCTGTATTTTTAAGCTGGATGTGATCATAAAGGACTTTTAACTGAACGTCTTGGCATCATGTATGATGCGCTTCCTTGAAAGCTTCATTGCGGCCATAGTGGAAGAGGAGACAATTGTTCCTCATCCCCTCAGAGATAGTTTTGCTATGCTAATAGGCACCATGTACTGCCTTAATGTGGAATACCCTTGTGATATGAAGTGCTCATTTAAATTCCTGCAGAGAGTGATATTGAAGATGAAACCTGACCACTGCTCAGCTAGGATCCGCAGACTTAGAACAAAGTGCTGAGCTGTGGTTTATAGACTGATGACTACACATCTCAAGCTTTAACTGGGAGGAAACTGTTACTCTGCACTTTTGAACATCGCTTCCCAAGAGAAAGTAATGTGTGGATGAAATATTGGGGGGGAAAAATATATAGGTGAAAAACAATATAAACTCCCGGTTTTAAATGCTGTTAAGGAGTTATGTGAACGTATCTAACCCGTAAGGACACTTTATTTACTTGACAGTGTTTTAAAATTGATCTAACAGACTGTCAAACAAAAGCCAAGTTCTGCTGAAAAATATCAGAAGCAGAGATGTATGGACTTGTTTTTCTAACCGTTGGAGGAGATGTTTCAGTGTTAAACTCCTGCTGAAAAAGTCGTTGGTTGATACATTTTAAAAGCAAGGTTACAGTAAATTCTGCTCTTTTGTAGTTATATTAACACCTCAAGCTTTTACTTGGAGGAAACATCTGTCATTGTGCACTGCTGCATAATAGACATGCTTGTTCTTCTTGCTTTTACAAAGTGTACTGTACTGCTTGGGTATTGGACACCTGACGCTTTTGTGCGTTAGGAATCATAGACATGGAATTGCCTTTACTTGTATGATATTTTTTAAGCCATTCATTTTCCACATTTTGTGACATATGCTGTCTATCACTCTCTCTGACAACCTCAGTCTAAGTAACCTTTCTTCCTTTTCCCTCTTTTCTCTGTCTCCTTCAGTCCTTTTCCACTCTCATCTGTCAGATTATATCTTTCTGTTTGCCTCTACTTCTCAATCTTACTCTATCTATCCCTCTCACTTTGTCTCCCTCTCTCTCAGCTCTGTACATAGGAGAAACCTTCATTATGTTATCGTAATGTATTTTTTTCTTTGACCGCTTTATGTCCATTGTGCACATTTTAGACTGACTTTTTTAAAATCAATACATCATGAAATATTGACCATTTAAAAAGGTCTCACCTGAAATCATGGTTGAACCAGTGTGGAACTGTATGTTGTTTGTATGATCTCAAAAAATGGTCGTTAGAAAATCAATTTAAACACAAAAGATTATCCTCAGGTTGAGGTTAGTCAGATGGTTAAGGGAGCAGGTGAATATTTCATTCAATTTTTAACCAAATCGAAATACAATTATAATGAATGGTACTTATAATTTAGTTATTGAAACTTTTTTTTGTTTTGTTTTTGTTTTGTGGGGGGGTCTTTAAGGTGGATACAGTTCTAATTTTTATAATGACAATGTTCAAAGAATGGGACAATGTCAAAGGGACCACTCATGCTGATTAATGTGCGTCATCTAAATCTGCAGCTCAGCTCTTGGCTGGTGCTGCTTTCAGTGAAGTCAGACACCAGTAGCCATCAGCTGGTTACCATAGTGAAGCATTCAACAGAGCGTGGTGAGAAATTCAGCTTCAGATGAACATGATGATGTTGAGAACTCCTGGATGTGTAAATAAGCAATGGATAAAATCCTGATTGGATATCATTTGACAACTTGAAGTCATCATGATGAGCAGTGTGTTTGGCCTTAGGATGAGTTTTAAAAAGAAAAAGTTTGTTGACATCTTTGAGTTTTGAGACCAGAGAGTAAAAATATTATTTTAAATTATTTGATTCTTGTTCCTCATCTTAATTGAAGTTTAATGCAGGATCGCTGCTGGAATACCCTTTTTAAAACAGTGGAAGGTTAACTCACCAGTGCACGACACTCACACTGGGCAGGACAGCACGACAGAACGACTGGAAGTACAGCAGTGGGCCACGCCAGCCATGAAAACCAGTGTGATAAAGTCGCTTCTAGAAAACAGGGCTGACTGTAACTTGGTGTGGCAATGCGTGTCAGCCCGTGTACTGCCACTGTGTTTTGCCCTTTTGTATGCAAATTATTATTTTCCTCAGCGCTGGCTGCTGCACAACGACAACAAACGTGTTCCCTCGCACGACTCTTAGCCACTGTTGTGTTAAACACTGAACTCTCTCTCTCACTCCGAGATACGTAGCGCTTGCTGGGTCTCTATCTGCCATATCTCTGTCTGTCGGTGCTTTTCCCTCATACCCCGACCCCCCCTCCTTCTTTTTTCCCTTTCTTTTGTTGCGCTGCAGAGTGCAATCGAACAGCACATCAAACCAAATCTAGTGCCTCTGTTTCCTCTTTCATCTGCCTTGAGGTCCCCGGTGGCCCGCAGATGCCGCGGAGCTTTCGAACAAGGCAAGGGCCGAGGGGGTGGCGGCGGGTGGGGTGCAGAGACATGGAGGGAGGGAGGGAGGGAGGGTGGGGGGAGAATTGAGGATACTCACAACTGCCTTTTAAGGAGGTATTTTCAGCTTTAGTACCCGTACCCTGCGTAGCTGTAGCCTGACCTTTCTTAGCCTCGCCTTACCCGTCTGGTAGCACGGCCTGCTCTCTTTCTGCATTCTCTGGTGGTGGACGCGGAGGGGGGGGTGGGGGGGGGTGTTGAATGCACCCCAAGCTGCATATTGCAATTGACACACTTAGTTTTGTTTTTTTTCTCCCCCTGGATGCATTTCACACCATTATTCTGGTCGGCATTTCATCGGCCCCGTACACGCGCGCCTAAGAAAAGGTTTTGTGGAAGAAAGACCACCAGCTGGGATAAGAGAGGACAGCAGTGGGGCTTTTAGGTGGGTTTTTCACCGGCTTTTGTTGCCTCAAAGCAGCCGCAACATTATCGGAACAGTCCACTTTGTACCAGCCTCTCTTTTGTGATATTGTCGCTCAATCCATCAGTCTCTCCACCCCCTCTTTCTCTTTATGAGTTGAAGCCTGCCTCTCCTTTGTGATCGCTCTCCAATTCACACCCTATTCTCCAAAAAGAGATCAATTTTTTTTCCCTTTTTTTTTTCTTTTTCTTCTGGCTTTTTGGTAAATAAATAAATACCATTGTGTTATTGTTTGCTCGCAGAGCTGTGTTGACAAGTTGACTTTAATGTGAAACTTTGAAAATTACTTTTTTATAGTTGCTCTCAGTTACACACCATTTTCTGTCTAGCAAATGCAGCACGTTATTTAGTCTGTACTAGAACAATGACTAATGACCTCTGTGGTCATCTGTGGGGTTTTATTTTTTATTTTTTGTCCAGTAAAATCATTCATCCAGTACATCTTCCTTTGTGCTTCCAAATGGATGATCTGCTTTCACTGCTCATTCTCTCTGTTTACACTAACTCACCCTGCTGCTGCATAATGTACTTAGTGCCCAGAGCTACTGTATACAGTAGGTGTGCCCACCTCTCAGTGCTTTAAGCTGTAAGATACAGTGGCAGGATAAAGTAGCCGTAGTGAAGTAAAAAGTGTCTTTGGTATTTGGAGGTGTAGGTTAGAGTTTTGACAAAAAAAGCATGGGTGTGAGCCATGCCTGCAGAAGACAACAACTGCTAATTTGCATGAGTATGAAAGGGTTACAAGGTCGTGTCAAAGAGCGTAGATATTCATCATTCAGATGTAACTGTTTATGAAGGCAGATGACTGTGGCTACCCTCCGTAGGAACTGGTTCACATTAACACAGCAGGTGAAGCTCCTGCTCTCCATATAAAACACCACCGCGCCCATGAAGTTTGGCAAAGAGCAACTTGAGTCTCCACAACACTACTGTACTTGGGAAATATTTTACGGACTGGTGAATCTAAGGGTGATTTATTTGGGAATGACATGCAGCGCTGTGTGTGGTGTGAAAAGGGCAGCTCGACATTATCGTGGGAAAATGAATTCCTGAGTTTATCTTCCAGGATAATGTCAAGGTGTCTGTCCACCCGCTGAAGCTCAGGAGAAGCTGCAGGACGATGACCCCCAACATCAAAGTAAATCCACTAGGGTGACTTCAAATAGCCTTTTTGGAGAGGCCCAATCACAGCCCAGACCTAAATATAATAGAGACTATAGTGGAATGACCCAAAGAGAGCTGCTCAAAACAGACACCCTCAGAGGCGGCGGCGACCGGAGGGGAACCGCAAGTTTCGCTTTTACCCACCTCGTCTCTCCCTCGACGCAGAATGGAAGGGGGAGGAGGGGGGGCAGTGTTTTGCACCCGTGCAGGGAAGTTACATAGTACATTGCAATGAGTCTGGAAACATTATTTTAAGGCCGAAAAACTCCGCAATGTTACAGTACTTTAAGAGTAGGAACTTGCAAAGTTATTCACAAAGCATCTTAGCTCTTAAGAGAGCTCCTTAGGTGACAAACAGACGAGGAAGGAGGACTCTTAAGAGCCCTAAGAGTTTCTTAAAGGGATAGTTCAACGTTTTGGCAAATTGGCCCATTGCCGTAATCCCTATAGTTTTAGGAGTAGGTTTGTTACCTTTAATTGTTGGTGTAAGCTATTTTTAGAATGGTGGACTCGAGGTGCGAGCTGCTCAGATCTACGCTATGGGAGGCTAATGGGATTTCTTGGTTTTCCTCATCAAATACACAATCCAACAACTCCAAAACGCTCACGTGGACAAGTTGTGACCTCCACATTCACTACGCTATGAGATAATAATATAGCAAATGCAGAGACTGCTTGCTGAAAAACTGACTGTTTGCATGAATTTACCCCCAAAACAACTGTAAAATTCTGTTATTTTTTCATATTGTGTGGGGAATGTGCAGGTCACAACTTGTCCTTGGCATGACGCAAGCCAGATAAGCGTCTTCTTTACGACAATATGCGCTAAAGCTCATGGGAATGGAAGTCTTCATTCAGGCAAAACACGACCACTTTTGTCCACAGGGATCGCCAAAATCAATACCGAATGAAAATTCTTTGTAGATGCTTTAAGGAATGATGAACTTCTCTTGTTCAGTGAGTCACAGTGGCAATGTTAAGCAGGTGTAATCTTCAATGCCCTTAGTTCAGGAAGTTTATATCTTCTTAGTCACAGTTGAATTTCAGCTTTAAAAACTTGCATGGTGGCTTTTGGAATAAATTAAGGAAGTAGGGAAGTTGTTTTAGTTGGCACACATTTCATCATTGATTCTGCATGACTCTGATGTTTGATTATTGATAACTGTGAGTGCTGATCGGACAGTTTTGATGATTTATTAAGCAACAGGATTGAGACAGGATTCCTGCTTCTCAAGTGGATTTGTTGCTTTTGCTCTGTTGTATAAATAGAACATCTTTGGGTTTTGGACTGATTGATTTTATGAAAAAGTTATGAAGAGGTTATTAATAATTAAACAATTCTTTAATTGCCCTCATAGCTCCTATGTTATTGATAAAAGCGGTGAAGTATCCCAAAATGAACTTTGTTAGCTGACAATCTGTGCAGTACGTGTTCCCTCACACATGCTCCTCCACATCCATCCCTCCAACCCTTGCTCATACCAATCAACCACAGAGCCTTAGCCTATCACCTGGGAACCCCAATTGCCTGCCAGTCATCAGATAAAATGGATTTTCAATTGAGTCAAGGCTCCCAGGTTGAGTCAAGTAAAATGGAGGGTGGGCAGATGTGCTGCTCCTCTACCTCTCCCAACTAGTGTTGTTTGTTTCTCCAACACAGTCTCACTCCCAAGGCGTAATAAACGGACGTTTGGTCAGGGCCCTTGCGCGTTGTTTCCAGACGCTCAAGGTACCCCTCAGCGTGGGACCTGAACGCACAGGGTTTTCAATTGATTTTAATGCAATCCCCTCCGCGGCGATATGTGCCGCTCAGAGCATTCATCCATTCACTCCTATTATGAGATAATAGCTCTATTGAATGAAAGCAAATCCAGAGACTGCTTGCCGAAAAACTGACCCGACAGGAACGCGCATCAGCGGTTTTGCATGAATTTACCCCCAAAACAACTGTAAAATTACATTATTTTCTCATATTGTGGTGAATGTGCAGGTCACAACTTGTCCACGTCACGCACCAACGACCCACTATGATTTAATTTTATCTGGAACAGTTAGAATGCTCTTTTTCAACAAAGTCCAAATGATTGATCATGTAGGCGAAAACAACATTTCTCCCCCTTCTCCCTCCTCCCTCTAGGAACCTTAGTTTATAATATAGTGTAGAATGAACCCATCCACTGTAGTAATGTTTATGCACAACTGCATCAGTTTAGCTAGCTCATTTCTGGGATTGGACAAAGATTCTCCATTCAGGCAAAAACATGCTTTGGGTTATACACTGAAATGTTCACGGTTTTTTGTCCACAGGGATCCTTCAAAATCAAGGTCAACTTTTCGAATGAAAATTCTAATTTTGTGAGATGCTTTAAGGAATGATGAACTTGCTCTTGTTCAGTGAGTCACAGTGGCAATGTTAAATCATTTGGGGTTGTAATCTTCAATGCCCTTGTTCAGGAAGTTTATATCTTCTTAGTCAGTTTCAAGTGAGTTGAATCAAGGAATTCAGCTTTCGAAAAAAACTTGCATGGTGGTTTTTGGAATAAATTGCGACTTTTGGAGGATTTTTCATCCATTTGGGCTTTTCTGACTCAGAGGGTCTCTCAGGCTATAAGTCTGACAGGCTCTGAATCTTTATTTCCAAAAGGCACAGTTCTGAATTTGATATCATTTCAAGATGAATCATTGATTCTGCATTACTCTGATGTTTGATTATTGTTTAACAAATCACTTGAAACTTGGTGCTGACACCCAACTCTGTGGGAGGACAGTTTTGATGATTTTTATTATACAACTGACCCAAATTTCATGATGATTATTGAGCGTGTGTGTTTTGTTAGATTCACTCTGATGTTTTCCTGACCTTTGACACTTACCATGGCCATTTCTGAATGGAGCACAGCTCTGATTTTTTGCAGAATCAATCTATTTTAACAGCTCAACTCTCAAAGAATTTGTATAGAATAGCAAAACATCTTTGGGACCCCTGTGAAGGTCGGACAGGTCTTTTGGACTATTGATTTATGAAAAGTTATGAAGAAGTTAAAAAGAATTAATAATTGAAAAACTTAAAGCTTGTCCAATGTAAAACTTTAATTGCAGTTGTGCATAAACATTCACAGTGGATAGCTCCTATGTTATTGATATAACATGACTTGAGTTACTTGAATCATTTGGAGTATCCCTCAAAATGAACTTTGATCACAGCTGACTGACAAAATCACTGTTGGTGCAGTGACCGTGTTCCCTCACAGATGCAGTGTCCCTCCAGCGTTCCATGGCATCGTCCATCCAACCCTTGCTTGAAATAGGTCCGGCCATGAACCAATCAACCACAGAGCCTTAGTCCTATCACCTGGGAACCCCAATTGCCTGCCAGTCATCAGATAAAATGGATTTTCAATTGAGTCAAGGCTCCCTAGAAAGGTTGAGTCGGAAATAGGAAATGGAGGGTGGGCAGATTGCATTAAAATCAATTGCTGTTCAGGTCTACCTCTCCCAACTAGTGTTGTTTGTTTCTCTCCTTCTGTCTCCTACTGTGTTCTGCCCCTGTCCCTCTTCTCTCACCACTCTCCTCATGCTGGCCAGAGCCACATGACATGAAAATAGGCTTGTTGTAAAAGCCCAGATACCAGTGTACTCCATATCTAGGAGGTGGGGAGGTGTAACCCCAGCAAACACTTAAACTCTGGATGCATCTCCAATTAGAGCAACAGGTGGGAAATCCATTAGTTTTTTAGTAGGAGAGTATCAGCGCCCAGTGTGCTGAGTACTTATTTCTGTTCACACCGTTGGCCAGCAGCACACCACCTTATTTATCATTGTGAATTTAATCTATCTGTTTTTTTGTTTGTTTTTTGGAGTAAGTGATCAGTTGAAAATATAATGAACAGATTAACTGATAATAAATAAAAAGAGGTAGTTCATCTTTAAGTAGTGGACAGTGTATCTGGCTAGCCTGGAATCGACTTCATCAGTAGACACAATCTTTTCGGTGTTTGTTCTTCTCCACATCCCACTCCACCCCGTTCTCTCCACCACATTCTTCATCATGAATCTTTGGACATTTTTGTCATCACAGTGAACATTGCACGTTAAAAATGTTGGTCTTATCCCAAGTGAATACAAAGTAGATAATATCAGGGCAAGGATACCACTGTAACATAATATTTTGTACATTTGTACTTCCTGACAAGGGCACTACTGTGTAAGTCAGGGGATGTATTGGATTTTTCTTATTGTCAACAATTATCAAGGCCAAAACCAATCTGTTCTTACAAGGCCTGATACTATATCTTACTCTTGTTGCTGTACAGCCTCGTGCCCAGAAACTGTTACAATAATGTTTCCCATCAAGAACCACTCTATTTTTTTATTATGAGTCATAAATGCAAAGTTCATAACGGTAAAGATCAGTTTTATGGAAGGAAAGCTTTTGAAGAGGTGATGATAAGAATAAAACATAAGAACAACAGTCTAAAGTTGATCTTTTTTTAAGTCTTCAAAAAATTCTTAATTAGTTAAAACAATCTATTTTTTCTTTATACGTGTAGGAGGTTTTCTTTGGTCTTTTTTTTATAATAGAGACACTTTATCTAAATGCATTTCTTTTCAAATATTTATCATTGTTATTTCTGGTTGCATGCAAATCAAAAGTTTTCTTGAAAGTTGAAGGTATGTGAGCAACTTAGTGATACATGCGGGTCCACAGCTACGTATCAGATCCAGTGTTATTGGCCTGACAAACTGTGATTGTACAGGTCAAAGATCACTGCCGCCTGTCTGTCACTGCTGCTGTTTGTGAATGCATGTGAGGAAGTCTTCCTCTCTTTTCTTTTTGAGCTAGAGAGCGACTTCACTCCTGAACCTGCACGCATCTCTATGACAGATTTCTATTTTGAGTTGATGCTTTATCAGTCGCTTTATTTCTCTTTTAAGTGAGCAACTGAATACAGAAGCATTCAAGGAGAGAATATATGCATTCTCAGGTTTGCATTGAAGTTATTGTGCTACAACTCTGAGTCAGTGCAGTGTGGAGTTAGAGCAGAAAGGAGAGAAGTTGGAGAGAGGGGAGTGCAGGCTTAAAAAAATGAAAAAGTGAATGATTGAAGAGTGGATGAGAGGAGAAGAGAAGAGATGATGTAGTGGAGCAAATAGGAGAAGAGGACAGGAGAATGGGAGGTGAGGAGAGGACACCTCAGGGATGAGATGAGAGGACGGGGGATGGGAGCCATATTGATCATTCTGCTCTGTGAGTCTCTCTGTGGTTTTAATGGTTTGAGTTTCACAGCTGGCATTAACTCTGCGGTGCTTAGAACAGATAACATGCTCCCTTCACTCACACACACACATACAGATACACACACATGCACATACAGTACATACATACACACTGTCTATATCTCTTTACCAGCAGGCTGCGGGTCAATGCACCCCTGGAGTTCAGTCAGTTCAGCTCAATGCATCGTTCCACATGGGCTACAGGAGATATACTGGAGGTTCAGTGGGACCGGTGGTCACACTGAAACCAGCCCCGCTCCCGCTGCTGCCCTGCCTCTGAAACTGAGCAGGATCTATGTGTGAAACCAAAGCAAATCAACACAAGTGCTGATTTTTTTGATTAAAGTATAATAATAATAAAACATAATTATACACCATTGAATTAATTGCTATAATGCTAATTCAAAATGTATTTTTTCTCTGCTTGTTTAATAAAAATGTGTGCCACTGAGGTTATTTTCACCTATATAAATCCTTGTTTGCATAACAAGTGCATAAGCAAATTGTATGTCTTTGTATACAGTACAAGGCTGAAGTTATCCTCCATTCATTTTCCAAATGCAGCAGATGTACTGCTGGTTATGTTTACCTTCTTTATCAAGCTGTTACCATGCCAGCATGCTGATACAGTATTTCACTAAATGCCATTAGTTTAGCAAGTATTTGATAACCCAAAGTTTTACATTTAAATTGGAACATTTTTAACATTTCTGATAGTTGTGACAAGTTATTGAAACAAAGAGTTTCAAACATGATGGCGTCAGAGATACAGTAAAGTCATAGGATCAGCAAAATCATGAGAATTCATCCTCTGGGAACCATGAATGTCATCATAGAATTTCATGGCAGTCCATCCAATATGTGTGTAGGTATTTCAGTCTGGACCCCGTAAGCTTTAGGTTCAGTAAGAGCATTTGTCTGACATCACCAAGTGCACACAAAGAAATGATACTGTATTGATCTTGATTCTAAGGCTTTACTGCAGCTACTGTATGCTTCAACTCTACTTAATAATAACTATTACTGATGAAATAATATTACAATCTAAGGGTCTAATATCATAAGAGCTAGATATGTGGGAAATAAAAAGAAAATGACTGGCACGCAGGGGATAGAGTATTTCATACCACAGCTAGTGAAAAGAGAGTCACTTATGACCAGAAAAAAGAAAAGTGCAGTTTCAGCCTCTTTGAGGCACAGTTGTGTTTTTTGTGAAATTTGATGCAGACATTCATGCCTCCCAGAGGATGAATCATACTTACTTTGGTGGTGATTCATGAACTTTTCATCTTGCACTACTGTGTCATCACTTTTAATTTTGTACAATATTTAGCTTGATGACCAAATACCTGCAGAGCGATGACCATCCCATCATCCACGGCTGTACCTACTTTATGTTTACTACCAATAGTGTATTTTCCTGCACTAAAATAGTGAGAAAGGATAACTTTAGCTTTTACACATCAACATGCTAGCATTGTGTTATCCATGCCCATTTCTAGAGCTGCTATACCCTCACCCTATATCCAGTTAAACAATACATTTGACTTTTCTTGATTTTATTTAGATTTCTGCAGAGTGAAGGTTAAACCATATGTCCTTGTGCATCACAAACCTATTCATAGCTTGTGCGAATCCTGTCTGTGCTAATTCCTACCTGCTTATCAGAAATTAATCAATGTAATCAGAAAAATGAATTGCTCCACATTGTGTGACCTCAACAAATCCATTGAATAATAAGTGTTCTCTCTTCAAGTCTGTCCACCCATTACTTGCATGAACCTCCTTTCATGGAGTATGTTGAATAGAAGGGGGGATCTCAGATAAACTCTCACTAAGATGGCTAACAAACTGAATTCATCATGGTGCTGCTGTTTGAAAAATACACTGCATTCGTCTGCAGTGGGATGAGAAAATCAAGTACACTGTAATATATCTGGCTCTCTGTCTATTGGGATCCTATCTGGGAGATGAACTATTCAGAGTTAAGCCACTCTGTTGTAATCAGGTTGGTGATCATGGCTACGATCTGTCTTGTTGGATGTTGTCTCTTGGAAAGCATTACTAATAAGGCTTCATAGAGTATATTGACTTTCACATAGAAAGACATTCACCAGCCCTTAAAACACCCATGAGCATCCCCCTCATGCTCAGTAACTCAATATCTGACTAACAAAGTGCTGTATATCACCAAGCGTTATTGAAATAGGAACAGGTCTCCATAGTGGAAAAATCTCTATTCATGTTGAATAGTTATCACCTTGGCTTAACAGGTTGATCGTGTTGCCAGGATTTCAAGGTGTTAATTGATCATAGCTGGAGAGCACACAATCTGAGTGAAGCCGTCTTGGCCGTACACCATAGCTTGGAGTCACGCTGTCAGATCTACTGTCAGGGTCACTGTGCTGCTTGGGTTTCTAAGGATGTTATTGATCTGTGGTTGAAGGTTCGAGGTTGCACGTCTTTGATCAGTGGTATGTATCTGCTTTCAAACAGGACTCAGGTAGACCTGGTAGTCTATAGAGGTCATCAAGTCCCCCCCCCCCCAGAAGAACAGAGCACTGTGTCGTGATTATAAATGAGAATTAACCTGAATCTGAAAGAGGTCACCAGTAGATCTCCTGCATTATGAGCGAGATCCTGAGTGTTACATTCAAAGCCGGCCCCCACAAATGTGTAGCCCCGATGAAACGATGGAAGGAATCTTTACTGAGCCTTATGAGAGGCTTTTAGTCTATGGTTCTTGAATGGATACCTGTGGTTCCAGTTAGAGCCCTCTTAACCTCCAGGCCAGGTTCATATCTGCACCAAAATAGGTTTTAAATTTCAACAAGCAAGGAATTGAAGGGTTTTTTTCTCTGTATGTGTGTTTTTGAATTCAGTGATGGAAATATGGTTTATTGTTCTTTGAAATAGAACCTGCCTCAAAAATCAACAATATTATTGGCTTATGTTAATGTCTTTGCTACATACATCGGCAGACATTGTTGGAGAGATAGTAGTCACAGGTAAGCCTAGGATCATTTAGAAAATACTTATTCATTGCTTCACAATCCTCAGATATGTCACTTTCCTCATCCATTACCACTGTGACATGTGAGTGGGACATTATACTGAGTCACTATATTTGTATACAGTTATTTTAGAAGATACTAGAAGATTGATAGCATTGTATTTGATGCCAGCCAATGACACTTCCAATGCTCAGATTTCCCCTCTTATTACAACACCTCCTGACTTTGGCAAAGATATACTTTTGGTTGACCAAATATTATAACACTGTAACACTGTTAATTAAAAGAAAGCAATAATTAAAATATATACAGTGTATATATACAGTCATGGAAAAAATTAACAAGACTACTTTCACAAGTGTTTCTTAAAAGCATTTCTTATTACAGTCATTCTTTTCTTTTCTTTTTTAAATATCAACACAAACACAACTGCTTCTACTTAATGAGACACTGATGAGGTCTTTACCTGAACCACATCTGGTATTAAAAGAAGATTATAAAAACCACTGCTGGGATTAAACATTGACATTATCTCACAAAAACTGATTTATAAACTCTTCCCGAGTTAAAATATTCTTGCTGTGTTCTTTAGGAATAAATATGAACATGTTTTCTTAGCATTATTACAGTATTAATTTTCAAGGTCTGAAAAGACTTGATATTTCTTTTATATAGACTAGTTTAATCATTAGCCAATAAAAGCTCTAAATGACTTTTTTTTTTTTTTCAATTTTGGGAGAAATGTTGTCGGTTGATAGAATAAAACAAAAATAATAATAATTCAGTCGGACTCAAACACATACGTACAAATAGTAAAACTAGAGACACTGTTCATTTTGGGAGTGGTCTCTTAATTTTTTCCTTGACTGTATTATAACAACCTCTCTGAATAAGATAAAATTCATAAAGTGCATCTTTATTTTGATCGAGATTTTTCTAATAAAGCTCCACAAAATGGGTAATGGATTGAAAGGGTTAATGGCCAAACCTCTTACGCATTCAAGGGTGAAGGATGGAAACCGGGGATTATTTCATAGGTCAAAAGGAACAGTCCCATAAAAATCTGACAACTGCCAAACACAGAGTTGCATGTTGTTGCAATTTATTGCAGCATGAAAAAGCCTCCGCAGTAGCACTGGAGAGCTGAGTAACATCAATCAACGAGTTCACTTCACTCCATTACTGAAATAATCACTACTATTACCCGATCTGACCTTTCAATTGTGGTCAGTTAAAGCTGGGTAAGTAGCCTATGCACAAAGCATGAACAGTCCCTGCACCCAATAACATCTTAAAGGTTAGAAGGTGTAACAGGGGTGCAAATGGACTAATAATCCCTTCTTTTGTCTCTTTTTCTCTTAGAACCTGCTGGTCAACCGCGGATAAGGAGCGGGAGGAAAAGGGTAAAAATGTTACTTGAGAAGACTTTTACTTTGGCTTCAAGAAGCACTTTTTCTGTTCCTGGTTTAAATTATGAGAGAGTGGATTTGCTATTACTGTAGCATGCCTTGTTTTTAAAAGTTTCCTATTATGCTATTGATCTGCTATAATTAGTTAAAGTTGTTCTGCACTGCTTCATTTGAAAGGACAAGCTTTTTGAAAGAGTGTTAGGTTCATGTACACTTTCAATTTAGTAATCTAAAAGACGATCAGAAAGTATCTCTCAAGCTGTAAAGATGAAGTCAGGGTCACTCCTCCATCAGCTGAATGAACTTGCGTCCAAACCTCTGCTGCTTCTGTACAAATGAAAAGGAAGAAAAGCATTCCAGGTTGGGGCCAAATCAGGTGCATAGGGACCGTCCTTGTTTTGATCTGTAACTGAAAGAGGGTTGTATTGCTTTGAAGTTTTATGGTTTTTTAATTCTTTTTTAACCACGCTAAACTCAGATAATCCTGGCCATGACTTTTAATTCATTAGACCTGTGATGTGTCATTATTTTATTAAACCATTCATTTCTGGTCTCATCTGTGTCTTGAGTTTCTTCTCTCATCTACTACTCAACTACTTATTACGCTAATTCAGCTTTAATACCCTGTGTATTTCATCTCAACTAAGTGATTCACTGATTCCTCAGTGGAAGTCAAAGCACCTTTATGTGTTTTAAGACCACCTTTTAATGAAATGAAAGAAAAAGGAGTGACTGTACTTCACAGAGCAACAAGGAAATGAGCAAAACCTTGGTTTGTTCGCCTGTTGGTTAATGTCTGACACTAGCTGCACTGCACTTCTTGTCTGCAACATGTCACTCCCTAATTAGACTTAGCATTTCAAATTCAGACTTCAGGCTGAGCTCAATTTTACTAGGAAATAGTGACAATGAAAATCGCACTACAAATTGGCAGCAACAATATGTTTGAAATGAGGCCAAGTGTCAGTAAAGAGGACATAGTCTGAGACAGGAAGACAAATAATAGTTGATGGAAAACACATGGAAAAATACAAATCCAGGTTTCTGTTGAACAAAAAAATCCATCAGCACACAAACAGCATCTGATGTTTCCATCCAAATCTCGCTCGAAATTGAACAGAACTACAGTCACTAGAGCCAATATCAGCAGACGACTGATCGACAAGAACATGTGGCGAAACTAACCCTCCAGTATGTATCACAGGAGAAAAGGACTAAATCAGATGACGTGATTAAGGGCTCAAACAATGCCAAAAAACATGATGGAAATATGGCATTTATGTTGTTGTCATGTATTAATACAGAGACTGTCAACACCCTCCTCATCACTCCATTATTCCATCTGCCACTATTTTTTTGACGACTCAGTCCCGCTTTTCATCTGCGTCATCGTTTATTTGCTACATTTGCTTTTTATCATAACACCAACTTTTCCACGTTAGAATTTTTTTTATTGTATTCCTGAATGTCCTGCATGCATGATAAAAGAAGAAGTGCACTGGTGAAACTGAAGCATTGTGAAGAAGCTTGAATGGAGAAAATACTGAGATTCAGACACTGAGGAAATATCGATTATTGACAAGAAAATTAATGGTAATAAATGAAAGTCTGTGACTGTGTTCACAAATAAAATGTGTGGAACAATTTTCCGTGTGCCTTGCTGATGTTTTTCTTAATCACAATTAGGGCTGATGATTTTTTCTTAATCACAATGATCATGTGGTCATTCCTCCTATCAAACACGTTTATTCAGTGAGTTTGCCCCAAGATGTGATTGTTTGTGGTTTGATTCTAAGAGAAAGTCCGCCTTGTTCCTGTTTTCTGAGCATCAAGGCAAAGTGTTTGAGCAGAAAACAAATCAAGTGTTTCCCCTACCGTTCTGTTGGCGGGGCGGCCCGCCCCCAGCGCTCATGCCGGGTAGGCTACAGTACATGCCGGACGAGGAAGCGCCGCAAACAGAGAAACGCCGAGAACCGCAGCTGTGTTGTTCACATGCACACGGCGTGCAGCTCCCGGCGGGCCGGCTCGCGCTCTACAGCGATCATAGGAAGTCAAACAAATAAACACGAGGTGGTATCGTCGTCTCTTTTAACCCAGCTTGTAGATAATCAATTTATGCTTCAGAGTTTAATCATAAAACTGGCGATAAAAGCGCCGCTGTTTCACTATTTAACATCGATAAGCTTTACTGTGAAAGTAGGATCAAACAAATAAACACGAGGTGGTATGTAGTTTAATCATAAAACTGGCGATAAAAGCGCCGCTGTTTCACTATTTAACTTATTTTCAGCTGCGTCAGCTTTACTGTGAAAGTCCAGTGGATCAGGATCAACAGAGCGTTTGTACGGAGGAGAGATCAGCTGATCGCTGCTCTCAGCGTCTCCGCTAAGAGTTCTCTCCGCCTCCTTGAGCTGAGCGTCAGGAGCTCTTTTATTTAAAAAAAATATTTTAAAAAAAATTTAACGGTGGGGGAAACATTGTGTTTACACGTGCGTCATGTATCTGCTCTTAAAAAGATGCACTTGTGATATGGAGTTGACATTTAGCCTACCACTGTCTATTGGAAGATTTATTATTGAATATGATGCTGGGTAATGAATAACTTTTTCAATATTTATCATATTATTAAATGATTACCACATAGTAATGGCCAAAATAACAAACTTTGAACCAAATCAATATTAGTATCAAGAGGAGACTATCAATCTTATTTCAGTTTCATTTCAGCACCAATGGCTTGCTTGTGGTTATCAAGGTGTCACATTAATGTTATCACTTAAAGTAAAGTATATTTTTTGGATAATCGATATAAAGTTCATAATTTCACACATCTACGTGTGTATGTTTTCTGTTAGTCCATTTTTTTTGTATTACTCTTAAAAGCTCAGGGATGTTCAAGGAGCAACATGTTTTTGCACTTTCTGAAGATTTTGTGCACTGTGAATTTGTACTGCCAGCTCTGTTTTAGAATAAATGGTTGGAAATTAATGCTTTTTTTTTTTATCCGATTAATCGATTAATCGAAAAAATAATCGACAGATTAATCGATTATTAAAATAATCGTTAGTTGCAGCCCTAATCACAATGTGTGGTCATTCCTCCTATCAAAGCACTGATACCAGGCCCCAAGATGCACCTTTTTAATTCTAAGGAAAGTTTGTCCCCAGGCATTTGAAAACAAATCAATCTTTAAATCTGCCGCTTTTCGCCCCATGCATCATGTACAGTATGGGGCGAAAAGCTGTATCTTAACCTATTGACTGACAATTCAATTCACGTGCCTCTACAGAAACTCAGTGAAGTGTTAAAGTGACCAGGTTAGAGAATGCACATCAAATGTACACCTAGTGCCACTTGTAACATTAAAGGGCCAACGAGGAGTTTCTATTCGGTTATAAAACAGTCTCACGTTAATGTGGATGAATCTACGCTACCCACACTTGTTAATGGCTCCATTTTCGATCAATATATCGTTTTGTCTCTATCATTATTTTGTTATTATTAGTGGTGGCGGAAATGCTGGTCGAGCCGACCAGCGTTTCGCGGACGCAAATGAGAATAAATCGGGCGGCGTTATGGTCGGAACTACGACGGTAACTGAACCTCTTTGAACCTCTGACTTTAATCCTTGATGAATGAAAACATGAGTCCGTCTTGCGCCGGTGGAGGAATTCTACGGTGCGCGCGGAGGCAGCGTGAAAACACTTCGCTTCTCCAAAACTCCTCGTTGTCCCTTTAAACAACAATTTGTTTGCTACTGGTGCAACGGATGTCTAATGTAGGTTTGTTTGGCAGCACATACACCTGTTGCTCTTCTGTTATATTACTAACAGGTAGAGTTTTACCGGTGCACAGTGTGCAGCCCCTTAATTCTGCATCCTATAGTATTGAACAACATTTTCTGTTATTACTACTAACCATACATGCTGTCTAATCATTTGACGCTCAAGTTAATGAAGCAATAATGCAAACACATACAGTACTGTGCAAAAGTTTTAGGCACTATAAGTAAAGTGAAGACGTTTCCCTGACTCGATAACGTTGCGATCAGGCCTCTGTACGGGGGCTTTAGCATCTGTTACAGGACTCAATCTTCTTCTCCTGAATTTATTTTTTGACACTGGCTGTAATTTTGGGGTCATTGTCATGCTGCAAAATAAATTTGGAACCGATCGGAGGCCTCTCGGATGGGATTGTATAATGGACAAGAATCTAAACACGCAGTACTGCAGCCTATGTGATTTGACATATCATTTGTCAAACAGAAAATGTCTTTATTCAACAATAGGGGAGAATAACTGTCTAATGTTATCTGAACAGTGCTCCAATCCAGGTTTCTGTGAGTGGCACATAGCTATGTTTTATTTTAAAAACACTATTGACCCTATTTTCTTCCACATTTACAGTTACCATTATTCCATTTAATGAAAGCCACTCTACGTATATAAACCGAGCTTGCACCATATTCTTTATTTGGCAATTATATCGAAAGTGAAATCAGTAAAGACCAGGAAGGTTTATTTTTTGTTTTGTTCTTTCAGTTGGATAAATGCTGTCTAATCACCTCCATATTTTAATGAAGCCTTGTTTACATTGTGGTATTGTGGCTTAGTTATATTGAGGAAGCTAAACCTTTAGGTTAAGACTTACTTTCAGATGCTTACAGTAGGTTTACGGTTCCCCAGGAATTGTTTCATATATTATTTTCTAACTGCGGCTGTTAGAACTGTGACAGTTGGACTTATTGATTTTGTTGAACTTAAATTGCATCGTTGTTGGACAATTTGGAAGAAGCTGAGATATGCTAATCTCCTAACCCAAACCCTGACAATAAATCACAAAGAATCAAGCAATACTGACAACATGCACAGTATACGATACATAACAGACACTTCCCAGAGAACTCTTATGAATCTGTTAAATTTCCCTTATTATAGGAGCTGATTTTACTCTTATTTTTTCTTATACCGTACCCACAGCATCCACGAAGCCACTGAAGAACGCCAGTCTCATAGTTAAAACCTTATTCCCCAAGATGTGTCCCTAAGCCTGATGTAATTTGTGGTTCTAACATCAACAATTATACAAAGAGACAGGCGCTTACTGTGGTGCTGAGATCAAATCCCTATCTAACCTTAATGCTCACACACAGAAACTAAGCTCAACGTTCTGCCGTGGTTCCTGTTTCTGAACTAAAGAAGGCAAATGTTGTATCAAAATTAACATTCAAACAAAGAACAATTCTTACAAAAAGCTGTGAATCCCCGACCTTAGCCTTTTAGCCTGCGGAAAATAAAATGACAATAATGAGGAGGACTGAGAAAGAGTCTGCCCTCAGGCCTGAAATGGAATTTAATGAAAAAAGTAGATTGTAGGTAAGAAAAAATATTGTTTCAACATATTGTAATACAACCCATTTTTAACACTTTTTTGACAGAGGGGGGCAAAATATGAGGAAGGATTTTATTTTTCCTTCTCAGAAACATGTGTTAGTATGTTTTTGTGTGAGCCGTGTGACTTTTTTCCAGCTGGATATCCCCTCTCAGCAACACTGAGGTGTACCCAGGTGTGCAATAATGTACTTGATTGACTTGCGGTAACAGGTTTGATTCAAGTGGCTACATTTTACCTGCTCGGGGTAATTCCTTGAGTTGTAGCTTTATATTCTGTAGTGAGGCTCTGGTAATTGGCTTTGAGCATGGAGTCAGGCTGGCAAAGCTCCGCCGCTATGCACCTCACTGTTGAGCGGTTGCACACAAATACACACACACATTTGGGCATGAGCGGCCAATCTTAATAAAAGAAATGACACATGGGTGGAGGAGGGAGGGCAGGCAGAAGATGCGGTCACGCAGATGTTGCTACGGTAACAGCGGTGAGCAAGGAGTAGAAGCTGGAAGGCAGCAGGTTAGAAAAGAGAAGTGAGGAAGACGACATCCGGCGCATTCAAATGCGTCCTTGCTCTCTCCCTGTTGATCCCGTGTCATACCCAATTACCACTGCAGCGAGGGAAAGAAGGGGAGCGAGGAGCGGGCGGATGCTGGGGTGGGGGGTTGTACAGAGGATGCACACAGAGAAAGAGAAAGAGGAGTTCTCTGGTGTCTGTTTGAACGTGTCAGGGATATGCTGCATGTGCATGTGCCGAGGTAAACACCCACGCCTGTCATTACACCTTTACAAGGGAAGGTTGTGGCAAAAAGTCCTCATAACCGCAGCTTCAAGAGCACAGCCAGATGTGAAGATTCCAGTATTTGACAACTTCTCTGTGAAACGTGTGAGGATGTGCATGGAAGACAGATTTCCCTCTGTACACACACTGGCCCCTGTTGTATATAATGTTGAGACAAGGCTCTTATATGTGTATAGTGACAGTATATGAGTGGTGAGAGAGGGAGGATATTATATAATGGTATATTGTTCCTATTAAAACTTGAGCCTTATTATCATATTTTTCATCAGTTAGTTTGTTAGTTGATTATGATGCATTGTTCTCATCAAACTAATTACAGCCGCTAATTGTTTGTTTGTCAGTTTGTAATCAAGAAACAATTTAGCAAGCTGATCTAAACCACTTTATTTGAAGTTAAACCTGAAATGCGACTCAATGATCACTCATTTCTCAGGTAAATTGAGTGTGCATAACTCCACCAGGTGCAGCAGGTCAAAGATGCTATGGAGAGTTGGTTTATGAATTCTGATGGATGCTCTGAACTGTTCGGCCAAAGGGCTTCATTGAGGGAGACCAAGGTGTTCCCAGGCCAGGAGGGATATAGTATCCCTCCAGCAACTTCTGGTTCTCCCCCGGGATCTCCTCCCAGTTTAACATGCCTGGAGGATGTCCAAAGAGAGGTGCCCCCAGGAGGCGTCCTTGTCAGATGTCCAAACCCCCTGAGCTGGTTCTGTTCAATGTGAAGGAGCATCACCTCTACTCTGAACTCCCTCTGGATGTCTGAGCTCCTCATGCTATCTTTAAGGCTGAGCCCAACCACCTTACGGGGGAGGACCATTTCAGCCATTTGCGTTGATGATCTCATCCTTTTGGTCACAAGCCAAAGCTCATGACGATATGTGATGGTTGGAATCGACTGGTAGATTGAGAGCTTCAACTCAGCTTCCACTTCATCACAATAGTCTGGTACATACTGGTGACAGCGACCTGCTCCCTCTGTTGTTCTTCCTGTGGTTCTTACTCTCAGTCATAAACTAGACCCTGAGATACTCCTTGTCAGCTTGAGCTCCCAGTCAGTAGTGGTAAGTATCTGCAGATAACAGTATTGGTCTGTGAAAGGACAGGGACCAGGAGCTGGGGTGCATTAATCACATCATGGAGACCAGAAGACATCCGATCCAAAGCAAATGCAGGGTGTCCTCAGAGATACAGCACAGGTGTAAGTGGCCCCTGAGCTGAACAAAGGTAACACATGGCTCTTCTACATGATGGGGCCTCAACCTGCTGCTCTTCTACGGCCTGTGGCTTTTTACTCGAACGCTCCAGAGTTAAGTTTTGTCAAACAATTAATTAATGCAATGAACTAAATAACAACAAATGAAAATGTCCCCTAGCCCCCTAACTATAACCCCTCCACAAGGCAGTGATGGTTATATTAGAGCAGAAATTAAGTCCAATCGCAAAAACCTAACTGCAACTTTAGCCTGTTGTTTTAATTCCAGCAGTTCATTATTATAATTACCAATAGTAATTATGGACAAAACTAGGAAAATAACATAGTTAACAACTATTATTATGTTATTTCACTAAGTTACAAAATCCAACGAGCATTCACATTTTAAATTTAGTGCTCAGTGCAGTTTGTACTATCACGTCTCACAGTGGTGTGATCCCAATTATGATGCTTGGAGTAAAAACCTAAAATTGCTGTAAGATCAAATGATACAAAATAAATATTTGAAAAAAAAATTCTGGATACAAGATGATAATTGTTTCTCTCTCTCCCTCCCTCTCTCTCTCTCTCTCTCACTCACACACACATGCATATAAATTACATGCACACACACACACACACAAGGGAAATCAGTCTCTTTGTCTCTTCCCTCTATCAGAGTATCAGGAAAACTGACATCTATTAGCCGACACTCCATCTACTCAACTTGTGTGTGTGTGTGTGTTTGCGTGTGTGTGTGGTACTCTGCAGTGTCCTGAGCTTCCCCACTACATTGCTCCTTCGATTTAAGACTTCCACCTCTCTAATGTCATCAGGGGGATGAGAAAAGGACAGGAGGTGGATGAGGGGATGAGACAAAAGGAGAAAATCAGGACAGGGAGAGAATGGTCTGCTTAACCTCCGCGGTCTGACGGAGCAAGCGAACATGCAACGAGAGAACAATTTAATCCCTCTGTAGTAGCCTGGATTAGTCCTCCGATTTATCACTGCTTCGCTCTTTTCTCTGGGCTGCACTGTCATTTTCCCTCCGCTCTCATCCCTTTCTTCATCCCTTTTTCTCTCTCAGTAATGCGTCTGGTACTGAGTGGCTTAATGCTGTTTAATGTGGTGACTTCCTTTTATCAGCCTATTGTCATTACTCCTTCTTAAACACAAAGGGCTCGAATAGTGAGGATTCCATGGAGCTATAATGGTACTGACAATAATGTGTGTGACTCGGCATAGGGCTTTGCATTTATTTTATGCAACTTCTAAATTGTCTATCTGCTGTTTAACATGCAATTCTGGGTAAAAGAAAAGAAAGGTGGGGAGGTGTTTAGCTCAGTTGGTAGAGGCTATAGTCCTCGCTGCAGACGGCCCCGGTTAAAGTCCCGCGTCGGACGGCCCTCTCTGCCTCCCATTTCCTGTCACACTCTGAACTGTCCTATCTAGTAAAGGCATGAAAAGTCAAACATATACTTAAAGTAAAAAGAAAAGAAAGGTCTCTAAACGATTACCCTGACTTTAAAGCAAGACTTGAGTGAATGTGATGTTCAGCAGCTGTGATAATATTCACCATGATCACCCAACTGCCTAAACATCCTGACATGCACTGTGTCCTACGACTCTGTGAGCTTATGCAGGACGTCAGCTGAGACAGAAGCTGTGCCCAATTCAAAGGCCTCATCGTTCAGAGAATGCATTTGAGGACCAGGTGCATTACAGCAGTGATCATTCCTGAACTGTTGGAATGTATAACCACGTTCAACCATTGTAACCATATCATAAATATCAATATTATTAATACAACATTTACCACTTAGAATACAAAACAAAACAGTCACTAGATAGCAGCTCAGGCACCTTTATAATGAACCTCCTGCCTCCTCCCTCCCAACCCAACTTGATTCAAATCTGTTACTTTGTTGACATTGCAGGCACTTCTGCTTCAAGGAACCCTCTGACCTCTGGGTGATATCTGTTCCCTTTGTGCACCATATATGATCATGCCTATGCTGTTTTTACTATTTCACTGTTTCGAGATTTCCCCCATGACACTTCAAAGACCAGCAGGTATCTGTCTGGGAATGCAGACAATTCTTGTGACAGTGTTGAGGTCCTTCTTGAACTCTGTCACCACCAAAATAAATACACACAAACATGGCCTGTACAGTTTCAATATTCCCTAAAAGCACAATTTCCCTCAGTTTGACCCACACTAGTAGATCTAAAATCCATCCCAAAAGATATGGGTCAAATTTGATCCGAAATAGCCTTAGTTAAAAAAATAAATAAATAAATAAATAATAATAATAATAACAATAATAAATTAAATTTGATAGAATATGATGGAATCATGAAATTTCAGGGTAATAGCATGAAATCAGGGTTGTTGTTTTTTTTACTGCTATCAAATATCAAAACGTATCACAGAAAGTAAGGGTTCATCATTTGGGGAACATGCTTAATTTCCAGACAGATACCATGAGCTCCAGTTTACGATTAGAAGAAATGATTCTACCAAGTAACTTTACTGAACACCACAAATTGTTGTCTACATGTATGTCAAGAAATCAACTTTGTTTAGGTAGGTAGGTAAATAACTTTCTCACTCCAAGTCTGACCTCAGATTGCTAAAATTACCTCACCTTGTTCTCAGAGCAATTGCATTGGTGGAACTACTTCTTTCAAGAGCATGAAGAGAAAAAATGTGCTTCTTCTCTGGACCAACTACACAGAACCTAATGTGTCAGTTTGATTTGACCTGTAATTGTAGCTTCACTTACCTCCAGGGCAGTCCCTTTTTTTTACTGGAAATCCTGGAAGACTAGTGACATGGACCAGTCCCTCAAGACTGTCAGAATCTCATCAGCCAGGTGAGATGATGCTTGTGACAAACAGACAAGTGAACGCAGACCAATCCTCAATCCACCCTCCTTGTTAAATTGTGACAAACTGACTACCAATCACCTGCTGTCAAAATGTTTGCTCTCATTGCCCCTGTCAGGTATAGCTCACAATAAATGGCATCCACCTTGTTAGGCAAAAAAATTCAGACTTACTGCCTCCTTATTAAATTGAGGTTTATTTTAGGTAGAACGGGGGGAAATGACAAATGCACTGTCCAGTAGCCTTGTTAGAACAGGACAAATGTCTTTCTGCTGACCATTTGTGGGCCGTGAGAGGATTTCAACTCAGGCCACATGTATCATAATGGCCTTATTTCATTGTGTGCCCCTCAGCCAACACTATAACTAGTTTATTAAGAGGAGCCCATATTTGTGACAGAAAGAAATCATGTTGTTAAATTGAGTGGATTTTAATAATGAAAGAAATAGAAACATGAAATGATTTCTTTCGCAGACAGACAGTTGCATCATCCCCTGGCCATATCACCAGTCATCAAGGTGATTTTAGCATAAGACTGCAACATAACAAAAAATGAAAAGTTTTCCTCTTCTGAAGTTGGACCCTGGATTTCTAATTGCCATGATCAAGAGCTTTATTTCTTTGGCACATGCAAGAGATGTTTCTTTTTTTGTTCAATCTTAAAACAATGGTTTTTTTTAGAACTAATATGTTATTCACCATATGGACCAAATGTAGCAGTGACACCAGAAACCATGGTTCAAGCATCAAGGAGCATTACCCACAGTTCAAGCCAGACCAGCAAAACACAACCAAGGACAGCTTTGTAAAATATTGGAACTTTTTGGTGAGTAATTATGAACATCTGTATGATGTTATCTCATCAGGGCACAGAGACAGACATCTACCATACAGAGCAGATGGACAGGGACCAGATGAGAATTTAATATGAGTTGGACAGTAACAAAGACGAAGAGGAGGTTCGTGCAAAACCGGTTCATTCACGGCTTCATCCGAACCCTTGATGTACAGGATACACCAGAGGAGTACAGCATGTGGTCAGTGAGTCATTTAAAACAGACATCTATGTGGTATAGAAGTTTACATTTTGTTCTGAAAATTTGGTAAAGTAGAAACTGTTAGAAAGATACAGTGAATACTCTGCAAAAAAATTCAATACAGTCCAAGAGTCCTTTTTTTTTTTTTTTTTACCTAACAATGCTGATGAGAAACAACTTTGAATAGCTCTATGAGCAGATGCCGAACTTACACCAAGGTCTCTTTTTTCACTTAAGCTTTATTGTTGTCTCACTTGTCAGTCGCTTTGGGTAAAAGTATCTGTCAAAAGCAAAAATATATCTGAAGGACCAAAATTGTGGATTGACAGTTAGAACGAAAGCCTAGGACTTCTCAAGTGATCAACTGAAACGGCTATGTGCAAAACCTTGCCAAGGACATTGTATGATAAATTCTGTGAATTAGCCAATATTGAGCTTAGCTGTGCAATGCACAGTAAAAGAATATTTCAAGAGAATAAATTATATTGATACATTTACTTGATTGACACTCTTTATCCTGCAAAAGTTTACTCTACATAATAAATGTACAGTGTTCCACATGTTTGCTTCACACCATGAAACAATAGTATAGAATGCAGGAAAGATATTAGATGAATTCAACATAGGTCAGTGTCTTGTTTTTCACTGCTGAACGATCAGATCAGATAATCTCACAAGAGCACGGAGGAAAGGTGATAATGATTGTGGGAGGCAATCTGGGTTCATGTCTTCCACAATGACCAGTACAGTGCACATCTAATTACAGATCAGACTCTTACTTTGAGTTGCATCATGTCATTACTGCATGCGAGTGCGCATGTGGGTGTAGATGTGTGAAAAAGAGATTCAACACCTTTTTGCTAAAGAAAAGAAAGATGAACAGATCATTTTGAAAAATAACACCAAATATGGTCATTAACAGTGTAAAACAAAGCCTTTATTGAAGACTGACACAGGTGACTCACTATTAGTGAGACTGGGTTCATATAGGTGTTGGTTGAAGATTTAGAGTTGTATAGTTTCAGAGTATCACCTCGCACAGTTTCAGTTCAAACTGATTAAATACATAATGTACATAAAGTTTCTACTTCACCGTCTCTGTAAGAACAAAAGGTCGCCAAGCAAGAGTTGATCCACCTACCCAGTTTTACTGCTACAGGTAAGAGCTAACTCTATGATCAGCAGATGTTTGTCTTGAAAGTCTTTACTTGGAAAACTGTTTTAGCTAATGAATTGGAAACCCTACTAAATGGACTCAACTACACCTCGAGCCATACCCAGGACTGCATTAATATGATTCTTATCTCATCAGACCACCCAGAGATCTTTTTACTTGTCACATTCATTTTACGATACATAAGAACATGTCTACATGTAGGTTACTGAAGTTCCTCTGAGTTCACGGTGAAAACACAACTCCGGGGGGCGTTTCTGATTATGCAGCCAACTGGAAACTTGGAAAGTAGTGTTGTGTCAGACAGAGGTGGATTAAAAGAGGAATCAGTTGGTCGAGATGCAGATGTCAGATGGGGAGTCTTTTTATTTGCAGCGTGGTCAGAGATATCTCCAAACATTACAGAACTTGACATGCCTTTTTATTCTGAAAATAGTTTGTTGCCTGCTTGTACATGTGTTGGATAGGTGTCATCCTGTTTACCAGACTCTTTGGCTCAATTCCTCCAAAAAAAAAGTGTGGGTGTGGGTGTGTGTGTGTGTGGGGGGGGGGGGGGGGGGGGGGGGATTTCTCACTTTCACTTATTTTGACCTTTAATTCAATTCCTTAAAAGGGGGGACGTTTCTCACTTTCACTTATCTTAATGTGTAGTGAACTTTATCCAAGATGAGAGTTGGTGTCTCAACACTGTGTATGTGGTGTACTTCTGTCTATGCCAATTATTTACAGATGTTTCCTGTTGTTTGGTGGACTGATATGTTGGGCATCAGTGTAAGTTATGGTGACCTGGCTCTCAATGTGATCTGCAGTGGCGCTCACTCCTACAGTAAATATGTCAATGTGATGTTTAAGTTTTTCCTTTGTGAAAGAAATTGCTACATTTTCAGAAATGGAATTTTCACTTAGTAGCATTTCACATGTACTGATTTGGCAGATGCTTTTGTCCAAATTGTTTTTTTATTAGTGAAGGACATCACTAAAGCCTTAGTGCTGTCAGACCTTGGTGTAAGTGCTGCATCTATTCAACAAGTGCAAGAGGACCACAAAATGAAATATCATGACAAAAGGTGGAAGAAAAGGAGAGGGTCTGAACACTTTCTGAATGCAAAACAGCCTCTTTAACTGTGCTTTCCTGCAAAACTAGGAAGCGATGCAATAAGAGCGGAGTTCAGGGAGGGGGTAAAGTGACAGAAATGATAAAAATGCTCATGTGCACTACAATAACAAATTTACAAATGCATGTGTTTGTGCCTTCAGCAAGATACTGTATGCTTGGCTGAGAGGTACTTGGACTCAGATGTGATAATTGAAAGGTTTGGCACACCTTTACTCATGCACTGTGACACATGGATTACTGGCAGATCAATAGAAAACCGCTGTTGTCTCTACATAAATGAAGGTATTAAAATACTCACGTTCTCCTGATAGAAGTCTTATCAGATTGGACCAAAGATGTAGTGCTGCTTCTTGTTTCTGCCCTGCAGATACGCCTCAGGAATTCCCCTGTTATTTGTTTTGATGCTTTGTGATGCCTGCTGCAGATATATTTTTTCGAGGTAACAGGGACAGCACAATCCATATGTCTAATCCCCATTATGGAGACTTACAAATGTTCAATGTCAAATTTTCATCATTGTATGTTTCATCCCACCAGGCACAGCAGAATCCTTGACTTGTGCAATGTTTCTGTCAGAGAGGCTCTCGATGTGAATCCTGGACCCGGGCATCCACTGGAGACAGCTGATCTCGACCACATGCACTTTATCTGTGTGAGTTGCAGTCTGCTAAAGATGTTCAGACATGGCCTTATGATTCTGCTACGACTCTCCAGGGCTGCACTGTCTGAACTTGAACATTTAAAAAATGTTGTCAGCCTTTGGGTGTCACTTTATATTGATGCATTCATCCCTAACAACAATGTGAAAGTATTTCCAAATGGCCCCAGAACACTAAATCTCCTGAATGAGAGGGCCTTCAAAAGTGGCAACCTCTTTGAAACAGAACAGAAATAAATTAAAACAGAAAATATGAAAGAAAAGGCAGGAGTAACGTGAAAAAAACAAACAAAAACAACATTGATAACAAAGAACTATATTAGAGCAGAAAAATTAAATCCCAGAAGAAAATTATTATCAACATCTTATTTGTGATACAATATCAGTGATATGCATGTCTACAGTTTATGGATGTTACCTGAAAATGTGTCTTGCCTCCTGTCTTTCCTTTTAAGGTGAGCTCTGTTATATTTGTTCATGTTCAAAACCTGTGTATCACATTTTGTGTATAACCCATGAAGATTTACATAGTCAAATACTGTACATGTCCTGATGTATCTCTGTTAATGGTGCCTGTGTAGTGGAAAGATACTCTGGTATTAGACCTGTTAATAACACAAGCCACTATTATATTAGCGCCCACCAGAAGCCTTGAAATCTATAGTCATGAATTCTTTTGAAAAAGCGATGGAGTGAATGGGAGGTGGGAGTAGAGGAACAGCTAGTGATGGCTGAGAAGGACACGCAATACCATCTACCCAACACAATTGATTTTGCTTTGAAAAAACTTTTGTTCACTTGGGGGGTGGGGAACAAAAACATTCTGTAAACACAACAGTGACTCATTATCCTCCTCACAGAGAGCCAGAGGTAAACTGAAACTAAATAGGTCACAGAGGAAGGCTCATTAAAGATCCCAAATAACTAACACACACTAAAAACACTTCAATTGTTTTATAATTAGTTGTATAATGTGTTTGTTTATTCTGTATTGCTGGTATTAAAAGCCTTTCATGCACACCATTTCCCAAAAGCCTCACCCATCACGGCTGAGGTGTCACAGCTTGACAGAGGAGGCTGTGATAACATCTGACTAAATGGAGTAGACCTTTTTATGCAGATGAGATAACAACTAAAACATCGGAAATAGACGGAAGCATACGTTAATATTGAGGAGAAATATACAAAACCAAGATACAATAGTCACTGTTTAACTTGGAGCCAGTAAATGATCGTCATTGTCAACTGAATATTTCCGTGTACCACCAGCACATCAAACCAAAACAAAATGCATCCTTGGCCACAACACCCGCAGTGCAGTGAAAGCGGCTCTTCAACACAAAACAAGAAGCAAGACTGAACGGCGAACACAAGAGCGAACAGAAACAAACCAAATCCTGGTTGCACATAGCTAGTAGCAACCAAGATTCCCACAATGTGCCAACCAGTGCTGCTGACTGTTAACCATGCTGTTAACCACTTAGCGATAGCAACATTTGCCAATTCATACTTGTGCTAACAGCAAGTTAGTGAAGTTATCATGGCTACTCAAGCAAGTTACACATTTTAATACACAGGTAATATTCAGTAGACATCAAGATATCAAGGAGAGAAGACAGTTCTCAGTAGAACCATTTAGCATCTCATACAGGTTCTCCATCTCAGAAAAGCCAGATCAGTATGGACTTCACTCCACGGCTAGACTGGAATAGAAATTCTGTACTGGATGGACTTGGACTGGGACTGTCCACACAAATAACTCTAATGGAGCTGGTTGAAACTTCACAAACTTAATGAATGTTTTATTAGGCCACAAGCCGAATGTAGTTTGAACCGCATTTTGTTTGTGGGCGGCCACTGTGTATTAGTAGACATGCCTGTTCTGACATCAGTCACAAGCCATTAGATAAGTTCTTAGGAAAGGCATGCAGAGTTATGACACTTTCCATCAAACTTTCAAATTGATAAGAAATGAGGACAACCAGCTTTTGTTTTGTCACAGAGATGCACAACCAGACTGTGGATCAAATTTTCACCTCCAGAGGATCAATAAATGGATATAGGCAAAGATGAAACTCAGACTACAACGCATTCAGAGCTGGTGGCTCTTTGTTCTCTGCTCAAGATGTCTTCACTCCACTCTATCTTTATATTAAACATGCTTCATTCATTCATTGATCACACCAGCAAGCGGTTGCTCATAGATAGATGCTGTTGTTGTAGCAGCATGAAATTTCATAATCAATGGCATTTGTATGAATTTATTTGTATTTACTGTTGCATGTAGCTTAACTAACTGGGGGAATCCTGTATATAATATTGTTATTACCAGAACAGCCCCTAGTCTGTATGATAAATTGGATAGCTGGGTTAAATTTAACAAGAGGATAGTGGAATATAGTCTCTGCTTACCTTCACCCTAACAAATCCATTATTAACAAGGAGCCAGGAGCTAAAACATCTATTTGTTTGCTACCAGTCAGTCTCATGCTCCCTCAAACTGTCCCCTGGACATGTCATTATTTACCCAATTATAACAAGACTGCACTTTTTATATTGCTATATCCACAGCTTTCGAACCAAGCCCTATTTAATGATGTATGACAGTGTCTGGTTCGCCTCCCCCTGTGGTCCCTTTGATTGGCAGACAAGCACTTGACACAACACCAAGCAGAAAAACACTCGCTGCTTCTCTCTTCCAGTAAATCCCACAGTTTTTAAACAGTTTTTTTTGTTTGCTTGTTTGTGTGTTTTATCTTCCCTTTATGTCCAAGAAAAGTTCTTTAATGTGATTGAAAGGGATTCATGTTCATGTGCGATTGCATGTGAGTGGACGGGAGAGCTGCTGTGAATGTGTGTGCAGGGTTTATTGTGTTCTCTTTGATTGTGTGTGTTTGCACTGAGGAAAGGCTTATATAACACACAAACACACACACACACACATAGAGAGAGAGAAAGAGAGAGACACTGCTCTGGGTATGGATAAATATTCCAGGTTTTGCCTTGATCTAGTCAAACAGTTAATCATGTTAGGCTTTACTTTGTTAAACTTCCTTCTCAGAAGAAAAGTATGCAAAATTAGATTTCTGGACTAAAAAGCCCTCTGGGAAGAATAGCTCTGCGATTAACACTCTGGCCTTCTAAATTTGTGTGGGCTGACTTAATTGGGGCTAAGTTTTATCAAAACCTTGTAATATTTTTCTATCCTAACTAGAGGTTGCTATGGCAACATGCCAGTAGGTAACAGAGGTCTTAAACACAATTGGAGAAATAAGAAAACATCTTTCAGACCGCAGACACCAGACGGACTTTCAAAAGTGGCTAATGAGCATCCAGTTGTTTTTTCATTTGTCAATATGTGGAAACCTAAAGTCTGTACAAACAATATAAATGATGTGAATCACTTTCAATTGTGTCTGTTAGTCACATCTTTGAAAAAAGTGAACTCAAGTGAAATAACATTCCCACTTTTACTGGAAAACCCCCGTAGCACCTGAATATCTTGTTCAAACATCAAGACCAGTGTTTAAACACAGAGCAACCGCTGTTAATAAGAAACCTGCACAACAGAGTCTGCACTGATAGTCTTTCAGTCTGAAGCTGCAAACATACATCTGGAGAGAACTCTTCCATTAGTCTGCTGCAGCCTCTTACAACTAAGCCCATCACATAATCCTGCAAAATTGAAGCAAAACTAACCAGATAATTTCTAGCTTCAACACACGTTGGAGGAATGCAATTTTCTCCTGGAGAACATTATTGAGTCAGAAGTAAAGAAATATATTGGTTTTTGACTCAGAGGCTCTGACTTACCAAACATCATATTGCAGTGAACCACACTCAAAAATCTGAGCAATAACAGCATAAAGTTATTTTTCTGCATGTAGTTGTGCACAGTGGATTGTACCACAGCCAAAATGTTGTGTGAAGGTCTCAGTTCAGTCCACTGTAGAATTATTGAACACATCAGAAGATGTGCAGCAGATAATTCAGCTATGTTGTGCATCCATTGAATCTGCCTCCACAAATACGATCCACCACTGTCACCAAGCTAAGCAGCCTAGAAGGGGAATTTGTAAATAGTTGTAAACTTGTGAAAATCAATATTAGAATGGCATAATATATGAGAATATTATATTTGTAGATTTGTAGCATAATAATATTATAACTATTTGCTGTAATTATACACACGGTTCGTACAAAAATCCTAAACTTTGGTTTTGCCTTTCAGCAGAGAATGTTTTAACAATGTGAAAGCATCAACAGCGGACGTCACGCTTTAGTGTCAGTCTGTCACAATCAAAGAGCAAATGCACAACTGGAACTTCGCACAACACTTTTGTTTTCATCATTGAATAATCCCTCAGCTGTACAGCCACAAACCTTTCTGTTTGAGGGAGTGGCACGACAAGCCCTGACACTCTGGCCCTGTCACTTTAGGCATCACTGGCTTTACTTGTAATATGCATGTGTATATGGTGCTGTGTGGACACAGGTTCTGATGGATGTGTTCAAAAAGAGACCTGAGTAACATGAATGTAGCTCTGTGTGCGACTCCACTGTGACAGTATGGTGCACACAGTCATGGTGAGATCATGCAGGAACGATAGATGGCAGCCTTGGCTTCAGTTTACAGCTCTCACACAAACACACACACTCACAGCCATCATGTCGTGTTGTATGATTCTCACTGGATTCACAGCTGAAAACTCCAAATAAAACACATGAAATCTGGACAAACAGAAGGGGGGAAAAGAAAATTGGAAAAGGAATTAATGTATTTAACCTCAAGAAAAACAAACGATGATTTATACAAAGCTGATTAACAGGAGTTATTATTTATTCCAAACTCCTACAACATGCGCACACACACACACACACACACATCTTAGAAGTAACCTGGAGGCAACAGGCTGATAATTAATCACACAATGTTAAATCACATGAAGAAATTACTTAGATTTGAACCTTGACTTTCAATTATGAATGTATCTATTCTGAATTTCATTTTTCATCAACCATGTACTGTTTTTTGTCTCTCCTTCAGAATTTGGTTTATATCTTCAATTGACTGTCTGCACTGCTTTTAACCCTGAAGCATCTCTGTGTTGCAGGAGCTGATCACATCCCTTATTACTGATCTGCAGCTCCACTCCGCATTATTCATACTGACCGAATAGGCGCTGAAATAGTGCCTAGGGCTGCCAGAGGAGGCGAGGATGGAGTGGAGAAGGGGACAAGGTAATAGAGGAGAGAGAGAAAGATAGGAAGGCAGGACGAAAGGGCAGGGAGAGGTGAGGACTGAGCAGAGAAAGGAGAAGTAGAAGGAACAGCGAAAAGGAGAGGGAAGGAGATGCAGGTAACTGATAGGTGTAGAAAAGAAGTAGAACAGGAGATAAGAAGAGGGAAGAAGGAGAAGTGAGAGAGGAAAGGAGGAGTAGAAGAGGGGAAACAAGGTTCTAAGACAGAAGAAGGTTCAGATGCGCAGGAGGCAACAGGAGAGGGTTGGGGGAGTAAAGGAAGGAGGTGAAGGGAGAGAGAGAGAGAGAGGATGACATGCAGCAAAGGGCCACAGGTCAGGTTCAAACCCATAGCTGCTGCAATCAGGACAACCAGGCACCAAATTCCCAGCCATTATTAATTGGGGCCCAAGCGATGACAACGTCATCCGACAAGGACCCTATATTGAAATTGCTGTCTATAATTTAAAATTATACAGTGAGTCTGACCCTGAGAGAGAGGAACAAGTGGAAAACTGGTAAAAACAGGCAAGTAAACAAAGTGTGTGTAGGACAGAAGAGTGTTATGGAGAAAGAGTAGAATAAAAGACTTTTTTTTAACCTTTATTTATCCAGGAAGGATCCATTGAGATTTAACAATTTTGGATGTCCTGGTCAGGAAGAGCAGCATTACAAAACAAGCAAGAACATAGCAAGAGCAAAAAGACAATGATAATCGATACAATAAAAGAGACCCCAAAAGTGCAACACAATTTGAAAGCTAAGAGTCACAGGTGCAACTGGTGACTAATAGTTCAGAGAGATTGTTTAAAGCCAGAAAGAAATTTGGCAGACAGCACGAGGGGATGTGTAACAGAGAGATGGCCACTTCTGATATAGTTTAGCATTAAATGGAAACACTTAAGACAAGGAATGACCGGATTCTTGCTAATGTGAATGTTATTGCACTAATAAAGAAATCAGATACAGCAAAAGGGGTTCTCAGCTGGATGCAGTTTCAAGTATGGACAAGAGAATGAAGAATAGAAAGAAGGAAAGACAAGAAGCAAGGATGCAGAGAGAGGACGAAATGAGATTTCAAAAATTAGAGGAGAAGGTGCTGAGGAGATCAGAGCAGACGGCAGCTTTACAGCAGAGCTCAACTAATCTGTGTCTGTCATGCTCCGCATATGAAACACCAAGTGATGACCGCTGTGATTCACTGCTGCTGGCTACAAACCAGCCACTGGCCACTGTGAGTGAGTGAGTGTGTGTATGTGTGTGTGTGCGTGTGTGGCTTTTCTATTCAGTGCAGAGGGCTTCTTTTAACAGCAGATTTGCTCTGACATGATTCATGAGGACCTAGCTCCAGGGGGGGCACAGGGGACACGCACTCACAAAATTCTTGGAGTTCACAAAGCAAGATTAGATTTTTACATATAATCTAAATCCTACAGGGACGTAGCTGTGGGTGATGGTATGTATCCAAGCATGCACACACACACACACACATGGTGAAGTGGTGAGAAAATGGGAAAAATGTGTCCTCATCTTTTCACTTGTTTGTGTCAAACACTGTCACAGGTGCTGGACAGGCTCTGTCTTTGAGTGTGTGAGGGCTGCGTGGCCATGGTGACACAATCTCAACACACACACACACTACATGCTACACACACAGATGGGAAATGCGTATATTGAGGAAGAAACACAGCGCTTGTCATCTCCCATCTACATCTACAGCAGTGGACCCCGAGCCACCCAGCCAAGTAGCCACTAATGGAGGCTTGATTGACAGGTAGGGACACACAGCGCATCCCTGTGACTCACTCGTAGAAAGCTGTGGGTGCTTGTGCGTGTGAGAGGGAGAAGAACAAGCCTTTGTCTGTGGAGTCGGTGGCTGCAGGTGGAGGAGAGGGGAGACGAGAACATTAGCGGACGAATGCAGGGAGTCGGTACAGGAGGTCGTGTCTGATGATGTACATGTACAGTTTTAGTTTGAACAGCAGTCTGAATGGATTTATCTTAACCTTAGCATTTCTCTCTCTCCTGTCTGTTACTTCTCCTCCATCGTCCACCTCTCTGTTGCTCAGTCTATCAGCTGACAGTCGTGGATAAAAGACATAAACATGGGCTCACCGCTGATCTCATTACTGTGAAGGAAAGCTAATTAACTTTGTAAGGTTAATTTTTACGACCTAAATGTTCCAATCAAACTCATATCTTTTTGAAAAGGGGCGACTTATTTCATTCGTGTTCGCCTATTTGTTGAAAGCTAATTATTTTCTGTCCTTCATTGTAGCTGCAATAACATGGAGGCCCTGTAAAAACACTAATTCTAAATGGCAGGGAAGAGCGTATAGAGGTACAAAGAGAAAATGTTCATTTTGGGAATTGATTCTCTTGATAAATGATGAAGTCAGATTGGAGAATAACAAATACTTCTTTTTTTTTTACTAAATCAAAACTGAGAACAAAACACAGTACAGGCAGCACAGTTCTCTGCTGTCTGTAATGAGCCACTAAACAGAACAGAAGTAGACAAGTGAAAATTGGAGGGAAAGGGGGGGGGGCAATGCAAATCCTGTGAATTGTTGATTTATAGTAGCAGTTTTCAAAATGTGAGGCAATCACTCAGTGGAGGTGAGATACAAGAGAAAATTAACTTGAAAAATAAGTAGATCATGTCGTGACTGCAGTGACAAAGGACACAGTTTGGTTCAACAATTGACGGTGTTTTGTCCAGCACTGACATTGTTTAAATATCGAATACACTTGTGAGACTGTGGGTTTAAAGATGAGCTGTGATTAAGGTGCGTTGGTGCACTCACTGGCATCGGGTAGAAAATTATCAATTAATACCTGCTGTGCTTGGAACCACCTACTACATACTCACTGATCCCAAACAACACACTGCCTATTGAATTAACAAATTACCAATAGTTGCCTTTAACCAAGCTGATGTTCACACTGAAGCATACAGCCAGTATCCCATGATTTTGCATTTATTGGTAGCAACAGCAATGGCTAGTGGGGATTGCACGAGCTTCCGCATTGCAGCTCGCTATTGTATTTTGAAGAGCTGCAGTGCATGATGGGGCAGTTAGTTGTTGAGTGTATGAATCGGTTTTTATTGCGTATATAAAAATTTAACGTACTGTGCAGTGTGAACGCACTACATGTTCATTTTGATGTCAGAAAGCGGTTCTCAGCAGTGTTGCATATGTTACTGTTCTATTAGTGCTGCATTATCAACTCATACTCATAAGCAGTGTGAACTGAAAATACACATTTAGAGAGTTGAAGTAAAGAAGCAGGAGTAGAATACAGTCCACAGAAGCTCAGACTGTTCTTTTTGTGGAGCACCGATTTGTTCCATTACCTCTTTATAAACCTGTGTGCAGTGCATGGATTCACTCAGCCCTTCCTTGCCTCTCAGGCCACACATAATAAGGAGACGAAATCAGTTTCTTGCCGAGAGCACATATGAAATAGGATTTACGCACAATGTTGACCACCTGTCTTTATGTCCTCTGAGAGAGGGCCAACGTTCCACCACTTTAACAACCACTGCTTCATAGAACATGGGGGCCTAGCCAGATTTATCCAACAGTATACTACAGTATATCTGCAGGGAGTTGATAAGAGTTATTAATACCAATGAGTTAGTGAATAGCATTTAAAATATCTTTTTTGGTCTGCAGCCAAAACTTGACCGATGGAGTTTCAAGATGCTCATAAAAAAATTAGGGTGTAATCAGTGGAGGCAATGAAGAACAAATGTCTCCTGGAGTCAGATCCACCACAACACTCAAATGACTTGTTTACCTGTTTTAACTAAGGCAGTTCCTGCCATTCACCTTAAATTACCTGATGCTCACAATACTGGGCAGTTTATTATTACTCAGTGTAATGAATCTACCAGTTTAACTTTACTGTTTCAGAGCTCAAGTCTGTGTTGAAGATGTTTTAACTCTCCACATTTGCATAATTTTCATTTAAGACTTTATCAGGTAGATTTACGTCATTAGGTAACTGACTGTATGAGCAAAATTGGTTTTGTTCTCTCTGGTGTCTCTTGAATGAGACTAAGCAGGATGCCGAAGATTCAGCAGCAAAATTAATTAAAGCTCTAAAATGAAGTGGCTGGGACTTTGTGGAAGGGGAGGGAGAGAGAGAGAGAGAGAGAGAGAGAGAGAGAGAGAGAGCACATCAATGACGTCATCCAGCAGTCGGTGTAAACAAGTAGCAGTGGGAAGAAAAGCGTGGGTGTTGCTAATAACACTAAGGATGGCTCAGTCTTCAGTAAGTTGTTACAGTGTGACAGCGTGAGCCAACAGGCACAAAACCATACAACTCATGTTATTCAGACCAGAGTAACTAACAGCTGAGTGGGGAAAACCTCATGTTAAAGGATCAACTCTGCTCACAATCCTTATATAGAATCAGATGTAATTGATTTCATTCTTTACACCTGTGCTTTTTCTACTGTGATATGGTCATGTTCAAATATCTTGTGTGAAAATTATTGACTGAATTGTTGACCATTTTTGATAACAAAAAAAAAGAGAGGGAAGAACGATCAGGTTTAATTTATACGTAAAATAGCCAAAAAGACATTGCTTGTTTTGATAAACAGATAGGGTAGATCTTTGAGGTCTTTCTTGACACCATGAAACGTGAGGAACGGAATGCGGTGCTCAGGTTTCACATTGTAGGCCTATCATGAAAGCTCTTGCTTTACAGTTGTTTTCAATTGGGAAATATTTTAGCCCAGAATCATCTGGTCATAATAGCGCCTGTGTTATTTATTCTTGCAAATTTGTGAGTTAGTCTTTTTGTCTCAATTTATGACTGTAGTAGCTATAACAGTCATCACCTAGCCTATGTGACTGTTTGCGTATGCGCACTTTGTTCCCACAAAGTCGCCTTCGACATGAGGCAGACGCTGCTTTCATGAATTGTCAACACACAGACGGCCCCCTGGGTATATGAGTTTCAAATGTAGTCCTACAATCTGCCATGTTGAGGACCCACAGGTGTTTCAAACTAATTAATTGGTCCTACTCCGACAATCAGAAACACAACTCAAATTGAAACACCTGTGTTGGTCCTCAACATGGCAGGTGTAGGACTACATTTGTAACTCATGAATAGCGTCCAGCAGTTTCGACTAATTCAACTGCAGCGATAGATAACTCCAATCTCAACAAATGAGCTTTCATTTGAGGAATAAACAGCAGCTTTTACCCGATGGGAAACCAACGCTGCGCTACGGTAGCAGCTTTTACAACCCCCCTCTCTCTTCTTGCACACACTCTCTCTCTCTCTCTCTCTCTCTCTCTCACCCCCCCTCTCTTTCTTGCACACACACGTGTAATGCGTGTGCGTGCCATGTAGGCTACTGTAATGTGAGCGGTGGTCCAGGCCGATCGCAATCCTCCATGAGTTGAGTTTTAATAACAGCTGATAATAATAATAATATATCAGCATAATCCCTGTTTAAAATTAAACATTCATCACTCTATGTCACCAATACAGACTTCATATGGCGAAGGAACTTCTGCTTTTGTACCTTTAAGACACGCTCCATGTGTGGCCACGCCCCAATCAGTGATGTCACACCTGAAGTTTTAAAAACTTGGTACACACTGCACCAGCCGTCCGTGTGCTCCAACTATCGATTCACCCCTTAATATTCAGTTTAGTTGAAGTTGCAACAGCATGAAAGAAGAACCTTGTAGCTCTGATGGTGGGTTTGGATTGAGAGAAAATCCTTTACCTGACTCACAGGAAGATGTCTTCAGGCTAAGAGACAAGGTAAGAATCCACAATCACAACACCAACGATGTGCTTTTCACGTGATACAGCACTCTGCAGTGGAAACTGTGGTGATGAAAGACGTTAAAGGTTGGGTCTGGAGTTTTGTGCCCAAAAATAAACATTAGACTTTTACAAATGAAATCTGTCTTAATCATCACCTATGGGCTTCTAGCCCTGCGTTGGTGCTTGGGGCTGTGTTTGAGGAGACAGCAGCATGTCCCGCCCCCCCCCCTCCCCCTGCCTGTATTTTGGTCTTTTGCTCTGTTTTGTTCAGGTTTTGTTATGCACAGGGACGTTTCTGGGTGGAGAAAGAGAGTCGCAAATGAGCATATATCCAGCCAATGAAGGAGCTCAGGTGAAGCTACCTGCAGTAGGGCTCAGGCCTGCTAGTCGCACTAGGTGTCTCTGATGCCACTGATGCGCACCGATTCCCCTCTGTTACCGACACTGGTAACAAGTGCCGTTGTAGTGAGCTTGCTCGATGCTAACCTCGGCTAGCGCTAGCGACTAGCATCCGCGGCTAACACCCGCATCTTAGTTCACCACAACCACATAAAAACATAGCCTACACAGAGGTTCCCGGTGTTGCCGAAAGGCCGGCTAATCGGTCCACGGCTCCAGTGGTTCTTTCAGACTGTATTTCCTTTCCTTTGCAGCCCTGACAATGGCTGCTGTCTAGGGCAGGAGGCTACACAGCTTAGCCCAAGAGGAGGGGCTGCATTTCAATGTTTTGTTTACAAACTGCAAGGAACAAAACTCCAAACCTAAAACCCTGACAGTTGAAATCTGATAAATCAATCATGAAAACTCTCATCTTGTGGCCTATTTCTCTATTCATTCATTGAGAGAGACATGTCTATAGCAATCAATTTAGTGGCAGGCACATTTTTTAAATAAGAATTCATAAACAGACCACAGATGGCTTTTTCTATAGGTTACCTTGCCTGTGACTGTACATAATAACAAAATAAATACATTAAATTGCAGATTATAAGGGGAAATGTCAAATCAGGACCGTCTCTAACATTTTGTTCAGACATTCAAAGCTGTTGGATGGTGTCCATCCTGTCTGCATTCGCAATGATGCACAATTCATCTCTATCAGTGTTCATGGTAGGAACACATTTAATGTAAATGGTTTTTAAAATATTCAACTTCATGTGTGATTAGTTGTCAGGGCCTCATGGGAAGGTGAGAGAGGAAAATAACTGTATTTTTAATGCCTTTTTCTTGTACCCACTTTTTTATGTGAGTATCATGCAATGCAAATGCACACCTTTTTTAGATTCTTTTTGTTGAGTCCTAAGGTTTGGGATGGAAAAGTCCAGTATGGATCATGATGCACGAGAATAGAAAAGGTGTTTTTTTTCTGTTCCTGAGATTGTCAAACGAACCTGACCACCAAGGTTTTACGTGCCCTGTGTGTGTATGTTGCCTGATGTGATCTGACCATGTCCACCTTGTGGTTACAGCTTTGAAGAGCAGTCTAATGGTGCACCCTCTTGTTTGGGCCTTGCAGCTGCTGTTGTGTTTGTTTTGGCAGTCGTCAGAGGTTGAGGACAGATGCAGAGCCACAAGGTTTCTCCGTCCCTGTGTCACAATGTGTGTTTTTTTTTCTCTCTGTGAGTTTCAAAACTCTGACTCGTCCAGTTGCTGTGTGGTTGGCAGAAGGGTGAAATGGCCACGGTTAGAGTCAGAATGTTGCTTTCTCTAGTTAGTTTACAGCAAAGAGAAAAATACAAGACACGACGGATAAGTTAAAAAGTTTTCTGGCATTTTGTCTGACTTCCGAAAATTCTGTGACCTCCCTTATAAAACCATTCTGTATCTGAGTCTTTGCCTCCATCTTTCCTTTCTCTCAGCCTTTTCCTGCACTAAGTTGAGGGTCACTCTGGTGTAAATGAGAGCACTGTTCCAGAAGGGGAAGACTGGCTTTGCGGAGAGGATTATCTGTTGGTGTTGAGCTGTGGGATTCAGTTCCTTCTGGCGTATGAGCCGGTCAGCGAGCTGCATCGCTAAGCTTGTTATTATTGTTTTGGGAAAAGGAGGCAAAGTTCTGAGGGAGAAAGCACAGGAAAGGAGGGAAGAAGGAGGGAAAAAGCATGAAGGGGGAATGTGTTAAAAGATGGCATAAAAGCCTAGGCTACATCTTTAATGATTTACTGAATTTAGAAGTCAGGACAAAGATGAATAACAGCAGGATAGAAAATCACTGCATCTGCAGAAACCATCATCAGACGCAGGTTTTAATGGGGACGAGGAGGAAAAATGCTTAGATGAGCTTTTCCCACAAGCAAAACTGGAATGAGAAACCTGAGGAAAAGCTCAGTTATCTCCTCTTGAGCGGCAGGCGGCCTTAGACACCCAGTTTAACAGATAGGACGGAACCTTTATGGACATATCAGGTGCCATCTTTGTTTTGAAAAAACATGTCCACTCTGTATGACAAATCTTGTTTTCTGGACTATGATACACTGGCTGCACATTCAACCACACGCTGAATTTCCAAAGGAAATGCTCTACTCTACCGTCTTAAATTTCTACCTTAACAATGCATCTGTTTTATTTATTGTAGTTTATTTAAGGACAATGCTCAAGTCATATATTGTGCCAGATTATATACACTAATTTTCATCTGCAGTCCCTGGGCACAGACACCCGTAAACAAGGGGCAAAGAGGATGTTCTTATTAAAAACGTCTTAGTTACATGGATACATGGTATCATTAAAATCCAAAATCTGAGATTTCATACATAAAAATGAGAAAAAGGCTAGTTAAAACAAATGCAGTATATTAAATCTTATCAGCTGATGTGACCTAGCCATGACTGGCCTATCAAATTTGACAGGGCGGCCATGCCTGCTGCTGTTCGGTCGCTCCTCCAGGAAGGTGCTCGCCACAATATCCCTTTAATTTTATGGGTGCATGACTGTTTTTCCTTTAGCCACTTTTTAATACTAGCTTTAAAGCTCCTCTAGCTTTAAAGCTCCTCAATGTACTGCACTTTGATACCGACTGGCAAGGTGTTCCACTGTTCTGATACTGAAAACACATTCAGGGAACAAAAAAATGTGATAGGTGTAGGGTCACAATAGAAACCATATACGTAGGCCACTGGTTCAAGGCATTAAAACCCTCAACAAAAGCCTTTGTCCTGTGATAATGTAGAAAACCAAAACAAGGTTAGAAACATTTTTCTAAATGACAAACTAAAGTTAAAATAGTAAACAAAACATGAAAATTAACCTGACTAATGTAGCCATCACCGTTGCCATCCTTAACAACAAACATAATATCAGATCGACAAACAGATGGAAGAAATTTTAATGAAGTAGCTAAATCATAAACCCTATGCTCCTTATTAACTTATTAGTAAAACAGAACTACACACTTGAACTCAAGGTTTTTACTAATTTTGCATTGATTTAAAATTGTTTAGCAAAATTTGATGTCATTTCCACCTAACTATATCTCATCACCACAGTCTCAGTGCTGCTAACTCTACACCTCCATTATGGTGAGCCTGTCTCTCTATCTATAACTTGCTAGTGTAACTGCCAACTTCCGCTCTTGGCTCAAACATAGCCAATATAGTGTCAGTCCAAAAAAATGTTTTTGCAGTTTTCATCATCTTCCACTTAATCTATGTATGACTTGTCAATGAGCTCCACGGGGTGGGTGAAGGTGGAGGACATCCTCCACAGCAGCAGGTGAAGAGTTTAGTTAACAATCCCATAGACGGTGCCTGGTGCACATTCAACACTGTTGGCTGGCAATCAATATCATTGACAAGTCCCTCCCTAGCTTTGTGTTTTTTAGAAACACACGATCAAGAAGAACTGAATGAGGAACAGTTGTTTTCAGGGACGTTTTAAAGGTTGTAGATGAGAATAAGAATGGATTAATGTGTGTAACAGCATGTCTGTCTTGTGTTAAATGCTGCTAAATTAAGCATTTAATGTACCTTGGGGCTACATTTTGTTTCGGGCTTTGAGTTCAGATGACCAGAAATCAATACTGTGAGTGAATGATCATGAGACAATAGGGTTGTAACAGCATGTGGCCTGCTGTCCAGTACAGGATGTCTGATGTGGTTGAGTTGAGATTCAGATCAATATTCCTATCCTCTAATTATCTCTTCCAATGTTCAGACTTTACCTGCCAACAAGTTGGTACATGGTTGGCAGATGAAGACCTACATTGGGTGTAAATATCCTCATGATTCCATATTGGCAAAGTCCTATTGCTGTGCCTGCTACATCTGGATCAAAACCTGGGATAGTGCCATTAGCGCCAAGCAGCTTTTAGGGAAAACCTGTGGTCCTTTGCTACAAATGGATTTTTTATTTTCTTTTTGCTTTACTGAAGTGAAAACATACTGAGGTGTGATATCAAATGTGACTCTTGCAAACTGTGACAAATGATTTTCTTCCAAAAAGAGAGTAAAATTGAATTAAATTTGCAGACGAAAATCACCAATGTCTTACACCGTAAGTAGGTAAGGGGGGCGATCTACAACCAAATGATAAAACTAAAAAAAAAAAAAGAAGTAAATTTTAAGAAAATGTCACAGCAAAAGTTCTTTAATGTAATTCATGTGCACTTAATGTTTGCTGACTGCCTGGCTGCCTGGACTGCTGGTTGATTCCTTCTCCCATCTCTCCAGCCTGTCAGCGTTTTGACTGGGGCTGCTTCAGGTACTGTACTCTGCTGACACTGATGGTTGCACCGTGCACATCCCATGCACTCAGGCTGAAAACTCAACCTGGCATTTTCCTGGAGCTGATTGGGAGACTGGGGAGACAGAGCACTCTCACACTGACAGGCAGGTCCAGAGCCTTACTTATGATACAGTCATATCAAGGAAACTAGTGGCCATAAAAAATGTTAGGAGATAATGCTATATGGGAACAATTAGAGAAAAGGCTATACTCTCCATCTTCCTCTAACAAGTGGCCAGAAATTCTCTAGTGTCAGAGAATATGCTGGTCTTCATTCACACTAAGCTCGTTTCTGGTTGGAGGTGTGTGAAATCATCTTGTTTGATGTTTGGCTGTAATAAAAAACTGCAGGGTGTTTGAAGGCATGTGATACAGCTCGCCAGCAGCAAACATTCTCTCTGGTAGCAAAACCGTTTATTTTAGTTACAGAAAATGTTATAAATCAAATGGCGACTGAACAAGGAGACATTGGAAGAAAGAAAATGAAATCCTCTGACAGTTTAAAAGACAAATTCTTTCTGATCCGCTCTAAATTTTACAGTTGTTTGAACCTCTCAAATGTTCTCCAACTTTCTTGACAAATAATTGCTCATGTATTTAATATTTAAGAATATTTAAAGGTTGAATATGGAGAATGCTTATTAAAAGCTATAATAAATAATGCATCCACAGGGCGTTTAAATGGGTGCAGAATACAAGCATTGCTCTTCCACAAAAAATTACCAGCCAGTAGCCATCACTTTTCCGCTGTTTCGTTGAACCTACTCCCGGTCGTGTGCATTTGTTTTCAACAATTCCTTTTAAAATCAATCGGTGTATCGATGCATTATCATATTCATGTTTGTACTCTTACCTGTCATAAACAAGTGATTATGGTTTACTGTGACTTGCGGTGCCACCGAGACGAGAGCTCTGTGACGGATTGTGCAGGTTTAGTTTCCAGCCACAATGTGGAAGGAGCCTCCACTCTCAGAGATACAAGTCATTTAGCCTATCTAACATAACAATTAGTCTGAAGTTGTTTAATGAAGGTAAAAAATGAAACTTAAGGAAAATTAGACAACTGATCAAAAGCATAACACAATATACTAGTGTACTTTTGAATGGTGATACTATGATGACCCTGGCAGTTAAACACACTGCATCTAAAAAAACAAATGAAAATACATGCTACAAATTCAGAAAACAATTGTATTTTTTTTTAGATTTGTTTAACATTTTTGGTGACCATGCAGACAGCAATATGGAGTTTTGCTTCCCGTCATGCGTCAAACTAATACGGTATGGACTTATCGCACAATGCTTCTGTTTAATGTTGCAGTGGTGCTGTGGTCCATACAGTCTGGTATAACTGCACTATTTGTTTGGCACTGTGAAGCTTTAAGGTAAATGCTAGGATCAACATGCAGCTTACATGTACATGTTCACAGCCTGATATTTAGAGGGTAATGTTCACCACCTTAGGTATCGTGCATGTTCTTATTTGTAGTAATCACACAGTACAGCTGATCACCCAACAAATTGTCCCTGGAGGAACATAAAATGTTGTTGTCGCATCGATGTGTCACAGGAAAGTTGAAGTCTTTAACCTGCTGGTATCACATGAGAAGTCATGGGATCAACGGTGCTTAGGAGCATGAAAGTCTGCATCAGTTTTCGTTTTGTAGTTATTGAGATATTTCAGTCTGAAGCAAAGCTGTGCACTGAACCACTCTCGTCAGGGTACAACACCTATATGGACTAAATATTCTCCCTCATTAAGTGTCTCGGTATTTGATTTCACCTTTTATAATATGTCTTGGCAGTGATTTTTCCGCTGAGAAGAAAATAAGGCTTAATTGACTTAATGTATTTGGGGACAGGTCTGCTAGATTGACAAGCACTTCAAACTTCAACATTAAGCCTTACTCAAGGTCCCACTGTTACTGCAATTTTGCTGGGGAGAGGTATGAGTCATTTGCCTACTTTCGTCTTCTCTTTTCCACCTTTTTTATTCACTTATACCCCTCATGTTAATCTCTTGCCCTTAGGTCTGGGGGATGTCCTCGCCTCACCCTACATCTCTCTCCTCATGTTCCTCCTCTTCCAGCCCACCGTTTCTCTGGTGTTAATCACAGCCATCGCCTTCTCGCCACGGGGGAAATCTCCATTGCTACTCCTCACTTCATCTTGAATTAATGCATGATGTCGGAGAATGATGGGAGATTCGGTGCTGCCAAGAACGGATCAGGTCAGCGGTGGGAGATCCAGAGAGGAAGAGGTAAATAAATTCTTAAAGCGATATTCCGGCGTAAGTGAAAGCCATGGTCAAACACACCGTAACACCGAGTCAGACCCCCCCTCGAGAGATCAATTTCCCCGACCGCTATATTCACGAGTTCCACCAACTTCAGAAAAGACCGCACTATCGCCACACACACGGCGCTCTGATCCATAAAAAACCGCAAAACGCCACTTTTAGCCACAAATAATGCTCGAAACTGCACCAAAGTTCATCAATAGTACATTACAGGGTCCCAGCAAAGCCGTCAAACATCCGCTAGCTTTACCTGTTTAGCTTTACTCGGTGATCCACTCCTCAGGGCTGCTCCACCAGCAAGCGGCTCCAGGAGGAGAAGTAGGTGAGTTGTGTCTGCTGAAGAAAACAGGTAAAGCTAGCGGATGTTTGACGGCTCGTCCTACGTGCTGGGACCCTGTAATGTACTATTGATGAACTTTGGTGCAGTTTTGAGCATTATTTGTGGCTAAAAGTAGCGTTTTGCGGTTTTTTACAGTGGATCCGCAGAGCGCCGTGTGTGTGGCGATAGTGCGGTCTTTTCTGAAGTTGGTGGAACTCGTGAATGTAGCGGTCGGGGAAATTGATCTCTCGAGGGGGGGTCTGACTCGGTGTTACGGTGTGTTTGACCATGGCTTTCACTTACGCCGGAATATCGCTTTAACATAAAGCACTTTCGGGTTGTATAGAGCTCGTGTAACAAAAACCCATGCAAGAATGAAATCAGCATTGTATTATATGATAATTTACCATCTACTCAAAGCTATTTATTTACCGTAATGTGGTACTTCATTGGCCACCGTTTGAATTCTAGTAGGGTTAGAAAGAAAGTCACGGTAGAGAGAGGTGTGGAAGCAAAGTAAATTAGTTTCATGGTGTGAACCAAAGGCTGAAGGAATGAATGAAAGGAAGATAAACTTAATAAAAAGGATGGTTGAGGTAGATGAATGTAGAAAATGAAGGTTTTAGGGTTATAGCCTCGACTCAGGCTGAAGAGGTTTTCTCTCAGGATTCAAGTTGCAGTGGCCTTGCAGCCATCAAGACCAATCACTGAACCTATTGCTTGTGTTTTGAAGGAGCATTGGTCGCAGTTTGATGTGTCACCACAACAAGCAATTGTGATAAGAGAAAAAAGATCACCATGAATACTTTCACTCAGAAACTCACAAGGTCAACAAGATGAGGGAGTGAAAACTGAGCCAGTAATATATTGAGCTTGTCAGAAAGGTGTGTTTTCTTGTAGCCAATATCTTTCATCATACCCTTCTAATACCCAAGTACATGGCACAAATAATATACTATAGGTTTTTCAGATTGTAAAAGGGCTCTCGCTGTAGTACCTTATTAGCACCATGCTTTTCAAGGCAAATGAGCCATATCTGAGTTGTTGCTTGTCTGTCTCTCTCTAGCAGGCGGTCCATACCTATATGCCCATACCTTCTCTAATCTGCATAAACAGAAGCAGAAAAACACTATTAACTGCACAACTTGATCCTCTGCGGGGTTTCCTCCTTCATCATGGTCTCCTGTGCAGCTTAGAGTTACCCGGTTTGCTCTGCGTGACATAAATATGCCAAGTGCATACATATCTTGGAAGCGGTGACATGGTCTCAGTCAATTACACTGCTGAACCAGAGTACCTGAAACGCAGTCCTCAAATATCAGAGTCAGTGAGAGTTACTGACTGTGGATTGGAGTCTGATGTTTTAAGCACTTTTTCGTGATAATATTAATATTAATGATAATTAATATGGTATTTATACAAATATGCAAAGGGTATGCAAATGTGTCATTCCATGTCAGCGCTTCAGCACATCAGCAGAAAATAGGGGGGAAAGAGGGGGAATACATGGGCAGTCTGCTGCAGCTGGTGTCAGCAGCAGCAAAGGTGAGGCAATACACAGACACCTGCCAACAAAATCCTGCCCCATCCTAATGACACCTACGTGCATGGATGAGTGCATGCATGCACATGTGGTACACTTAATAGTTCTGCTTTCAGGGTATGAAAATATGGTCCTGTTTTAATTTTAAAAAAGCCTAAATGAATGTCTGATGGAACAAACAAGAGGACACGGTGAAGTACAGTATATTAGGATTCAGAGGTGGGTAGTAACGCGCTACATTTACTCCGTTACATTTACTTGAGTAACTTTTTGGATAAATTGTACTTCTAAGAGTAGTTTCCATGCAGCCTACTTGTTACTTTTACTTGAGTATATTTCTTCAGAAGAAGCGGTACTTTTACTCCGTTACATTGAGCTACATTCCAGTCGCTACTCGCTACTTTTTCTTATCGATCTAATGTGCAAATTGTTTGTTTTAATGGAGATAGTTCCGAGCCTCTGTCACATGACTGCGTTTCACCAATCAGATGTAGCCACTCGCGACGTTTGCCTCCGTTTAACCAATCAGACAGAGCCAGGCAGTCACGTGACCGCGCACAAAATCTCCGCGGTAAACAGGACGGCCACTCCGCCTCAAATTTGAGAAACTGCGGCTAGTAAATGATTAGGATGACGTCAGCCCTAGCTGGTATGTCGTGGATAACATCCGTGAAGGCAAAGATATTCAATATAAACCGTCTTTGGTGAAGGTTCTCAGTAATCCAGGTCATCGTATTCTTCTTCCTCCCCAGGAAATTTAAACCCCATACACACCTGGAGACATGTGACTCCTAGTCACATGACCATCCCTCCAGTGTCGGGGTGTGGTCATGTGACTCGAGTCTCGGGGGGTGTGGTCATGTGACTTTGGTTTCACTAGAAACCAATCATAGGACCACCCACTCTGGGTTTAAATACCTGGGTCTGGCATTAGTCTCAGACAGTTCATAGGCCTATGGAAGTTGTTGCGGCTGAATTTGTCTTAATTATGTTACTTTGTAAAAAAAAAAAAAGGTCATAAAGGCTATTGTCTAGTTGTTAAATGTTGTTCTTTGGCAATATCTGAATTTTTTCATTGCTATTATATTTCTGTGTATTTGATCAGGCCTACAGTTACACGCTGATCATTGAACCAACAAATCAGAGGTTACTCAGCAGTTACTCAGTACTTGAGTAGCTTTTTCACCAAGTACTTTCTACTCTTACTCAAGTAAATATTTGAATGACTACTTTTTACTTTTACTTGAGTAATATTATTCTAAAGTAACTATACTCTTACTTGAGTACAATTTTTGGCTACTCTACCCACCTCTGTTAGGATTCTGCTGATGCTGCAACCTGTGCTGTATTGCTGCAGGCTGTAGCTTAAAGGCCTTGTTCGCTACAGAGCCTGTCTGCCTGTCTGCAGCCCCAGCTGGCTGGAACTGAGCTTGACCCACATCATCAGATACAGAGGATGAATAATGAATGCACAGACAGCCAACTAGCCATCCACAGAGACAGCCAGCCAACCTTTACGCACGTCAAGAGGCCTGTCAGCCAGTCAACCTGCCGTGCAGCCTGTTGGTCAGAAATCCAGTCAGTCAGCCATGCAGCCTGTCAACCTCCCAGCCCTGAATTCAGCCAACCAATGAAACATCCTCTCATCTACTCAGCCAGCCAACCAACCACACAGCCACCCTCACAGTCATGCCCATCCACGACCCTCATCGTCGTCTCTTCACTTTCTCTCTTCCCTGTCCTCAGTGACTTCCTCCTCACTTGTTTGCATTGTTCCCCTATGAACCCCCACCACCACCAAGCCACCCACCCTGGCTGCTCTCGTGTTCTCCTTTCTCCTCTTCGTCTTCCTCATGTGTAAAAAGGGCAGGCCTGTCAGAATAGTTTAGCCACAATGCATTGTTTTCTCTGAGGCACAGACAGGGTCAACTGACCCCGACTGTGTATTTACTGTCGGGAAGGAGAAGGGGTAGAGTCATAGCAGAAAGATCTAGCTGTGGCGGAGTGTTTGACAATTCACATTTATTTTTTGTGAGTTCAGAGCTAACAACACAAGTCTCAGGGTTCAACTGCTTATTTTTTATAATGGCTGGAATGCCTTGGAAAAAATGGCATTTCTGAATAGTTTGGTCTTTTTACATCAAGCCTCATCATCTACAGTAATACCGTGTCTACGCAGGCTCTGAGGTGAGAGTAGGAGAAGCAGCAGCAACACTAGCAGCAGCTTAAGGGCCAGTTTATGGGCTGTCAGAACTAGTTTGTAAGACATGCTGTCGAAAACATCAGAAATGAAGTGTTTACGCTCCATCCAAATGGTCACACTGGAAGGTAGATTTGGAAGCCGGCCTTCATATGAGAGAAAGGAAGAGGAGATGTTTAATATTGGGGTTAATGCTGCAGCCATACGTTCTTAGAGATTGATGTAGGCTCTGTGACGTCACGTAGGCCTATACATGTTTCTAAAGAGCACTTTGAGGCTCAGTGGACTACTCCGCTGTCATCATTTTGCGTCTAACTCGCCAAATCCAAAAATCAGAAAAGAGGAGGGGAGCATGTAGAGCTGAGACCTCCATGCAGTATACGTATCAGCTGCCGCAACATTGCCGCATGTAGTTGGCTTGGGTCCATGGCATTGGTCCGACCACCCATTAGTCCGACCTCCGAATTGTTTTTGTTAATATAAGTCCGACCTCCCATTGGTCCGACAATCAGTAATGAGAGTTGAACTAATGGGAGGTCCTCATTAGTCCGAACTGGACTAAACCAACTCTCCATTCCCAACATTCACCATGCATTTATATAATAATTTTAGGCTCCACCTGTCTGTCAATAAGTTATCCGGAAAAGAGGAGAGTTTACACCAACGAGGAGCTGTCATTAGGGCTGTTTACAGCCACTGCTGCGCGGAATGTGCATAATTAACTGCAAAACAAGCACTTAATGACATATAGCTGCATTCTGCTTCTGGCCTGTCTAGCCTCTACCTGGCGTTTTTACTAAACTTAACCAACTCCTTTCTTCATTGCCTGAACCAAACCAAAGCCAACTTTGTCTTTTTCTTTCTCCCTCTCTCAGTCTACTGTCAGTTTGATCGGCGGCTGCAGCAGGTTCACGGATCGGGGAGAGAATAAAAGTGTATTTACTTTACTCTGTACTGGGGGGGGGGGGGGGTCATCATATGGGGAGATTCTGGGACGTGTAGAAAACTGCATGCAGGTATGAATGGAAGAGCTTGTCAGAAAGTAGTGATGACAGTTGACTAACGGGACCACCCAGCTGTTCGACCTCCTATTGGTCCGACTTGTGGTTGATTTTGTCGGAATAACGGGAGGTCGAAACAATGGGAGGTCGGACCAATGGGTATTTTGTCGGTGTAACGGGAGGTCGGACCATTGGGAGGTCGGACCAATGGGCAGTTCCCGTTGGCTTTGAGGGTGTTGGATGTTTTCTTGTCTAGCTGACACACACTTAAGCCTGATTTATGCTTCTGCGTCGCCGTCGCCGCGGACCCCGATGTGGACCCTACGCCGTAGCCTGACGTGCACCTCCAAAAAAATCCAGACCCACTGCCCGGTGGGTCATGGGAATAACGCCGCCGAATCGCCGTTCATGGTCGGAACTACGACGGTATCTGATTGTCTTCCAACCTCTGACTTTCATTCTTGATCAATGAAAACATTCTTGGCAAATGTTTTCGCTTTCGTCCGTCTTGCGCCGGTCCAAGAATTTCACCATGTGCACAGAGGCTCATGGGAAATGTAGTATGAAAACACTTTGCTTTCAAAAACTCCTCATTGTCCCTTTAAATGAAAGGGGCCCTCCTATTGTGCTTCGGCTCAAAAGTGTGGCCTCCAGGGTTCAAGAAATCATTTGTGCATGTGATGGAGGAATGCACAGTGCATGTAGGGGGCGTGGCCTCAACAGACCTGCAGTAAGCAGTGTGGTGTGTGCATGTGGTTGAGGAATAGCATATAGATATTCAAGTGCACTAACTTATTTATTTCCGTTAATTCCCATATTTTCCCGTTAATTCCATGGAAATTTCCCAACTTTGAAAATTCGCGGAGCTCTGTGAGGCTGTACTTCTGAACAACAAGGCTTTGGGCCAAATGTCATGGCAACAGGCTCACTTGTAATGCAATCATATGGATGTGTAGCAGGTTTGCTGAACATATTCAGGATCTTTGCAAACAAGCCAAGACACAACTGTATTCTTAAGATAATACGTCTTCTAATAAGCTATTGCTGCTACCCCACGAGGCTCAATCAAAAATAATTAAGCTAGTGTCAGAAATATTTTTACAACTCAACATAAAGTTCTGATCTTCTTTATTTATGCACTTCAGAGCACCACCAATCAGAGTGGTTTCCTTTTTTCAGTTGTAAAAGTATATGTGCAAAGTCCTTCTATCTGATTTATTACATAGAGGAAGACTAACAAGTGTCTAATCACTCAATGTCAGAAAGCTCTCTTAAAGTCAGACTATAGCCTCTGATGATGGCTTTGAAGCTGTTATGTCATAATTGAGGGCAATGTTATCATGGTGATGGAAAAATAATATACACGGTGCAAACAAGACTGCACTGTAATTCTCTGTCCAACGTGCAATTGATTCTGTGCACCGGGGCGTGCCGGGGCGCTAACCCAAGCTCAAGTCAAGCACGTCCTGGTTAAATTGCATAAGAGGCTGAGCTGCCTTTTGGGCAAATTAAGCCCCTCTGTTGCCCTGCTGCTGACTGCCCCAATCCTTTGCTGCCTTGTTCACACTGTATCCTCCCTCTCTCTCCTCCTTGCAGTCTTTCTCTGTCTCTCCTCGTCCTTCCAGCCCTCTCTCCCTTATGCTTTCTGTCCCTTTCCTTCTTGTACAGTATGTACCCACATAGCTGAGCCGAGCCAAGCTGAGCTGGCCAGGCCTGCCTGCTCACCGTGATAGTAACGGCTTTAATAAAAACACCGTTTGGGGGATGAGAATTGAATTTCATACTTGGACGCCCCGACACTACATGTGTTTCGTTTTAATAAAGAAAGAAGAGCAAGCGGAGTGAGAGAGCGACGGTGGTGCAGAGCCACTCAGCCAAAAGAAGATAGGCCAAGGCTTTTCTCATTTGTCCTCACATTCCCGCTTCCTTAAGCTCAGCTGTGTGTTTGCTGTTCCGCCGGGGAGGGGAGGGGGGGGCTTGCATCTGTCTTGTCAATCAGAGCACTTCCACACTTATTCAAGATAAGACTGAGTGTTCAACCATTTCAAAAACTGGCTCAAATTTGTCTCATCTCCCCCTGCCTTTTATTCTGAAGTCGGTACGGATACTTTAAATCAATTGATCTCTTTATTGTTCGCTATCACTGATTGTGATTGACGTTACAGGTGATTCAGTCAGTTTATATTCGGTTAAATTTTAGGAACAGGAATCATTTCTGATGACGCATTTTAAGGCTCAGTTTCTGAGTAGGCTACTGGCTGTGTGTATTTCCCTGTGGACTGCATGAGCTCATTGATGCCTGTTACGAGCATCACTTACAGAAAGTGGGTAGTGAGAGTGGTAAACTTGACATTATCTTTGAGTCAAATAGCTTTGCTCAGGTCAGGGTAAATAGTTGGATTCATTAGTTTATTATAATTTGCATAAGATGAGTGAAAACATGAAATTCACAGTAGTATCCACATCAGTAATCAGTGATAGGTTGCATCTCATGCTGGATTTAATTTTGTGTTCAGTGTTGGGTCTGTTAGTAAGGTTTATAGTTTAAAGATCAGCAATAACCTCATCTCCCAGTTATCAAACCATGTTTTATCAGCTATTCCAAGGTGTGTTTTCACCAATATAAGATCATTTTCAGTTTCTTAGGATATGTAGATGATATGGGTCTTGATCTGTAAAGGAAACAACAACAAAAAAAAGGCAAATATATGTTTACTGTGTGTCCTCTGAGCGCCATTATAATTTCTATAGAGTTTGTGGTCTTGTGTTGGAGGTGTGTTTGTTCATCTACTGAACTGTGCATCAGGTGACACTGCTGCGTAGAAACTCTTGAAGTTATGGTGCTTAGCAACACGGATGCAGAAAACATCTGAGGATGAACAAATGAGATTGTTGCAAATGAAGGATTCAGCCACAGTATTCACTATGAAATAAGGAGCACGTAACTATTGTCAGAGACTTTTGGCTCATTTCCAAAAAAGGATTGTTTTAAGTTCTTTAGATTTTTTTTTATTTGTGTATAATATCTGAGATTGGCTGGTGTCTCTAACGCTTGATAGTGAATTTCTAAAGACAAGAGTTTTATCAATTGAGTCTTGTGACTAACTGCAGCCATGAGGAAGGCATACAGCATATGTTAGAACTGAAAAAGGAGACAATTGTTCCAATAAACAAAAACAAAAAATTGATTTGTCTCCTTGTCATTTCCATCCTGAGATCTGTGAAAAATCAATTTCCCAACCTTGTCCTCAGGGATAACTATGTGTCAGAAATGTTCATGAGCGCCGCGGATTGTGTCGCTGACTGTGTGTGTTGTAGTATTGCAGTTGGGGAGCTGAGTGCAGCAGGCTTGTGTTTACACGGACGCGGTTTCAACGACACAGCAAAACTCAGAGCCACATCAAATCATTGAGTGCTTGGGAAATGCCAAACAATGCCTTCCTTAGATATTAGACAATACATCAGCTGCACAGGAAGCTCAATTAATTCACTTTTCATTAATTCTGATAAAAGATAATGGTGAGTGTTAGAACTGATTGGCTCTGAGAGCCCTGCTTCCTTATCAGAGCTGTAAACATGTAAAAAAAAAAAAAAAAAAAAACTAATTGAAATTGAGAATTAACACTGATATTAACCTCAACTGCCTGCAACTGACCCAGTGTTGATCTCCTTGAAGTATCTGTCCTGACCTCAGAGAAGCGTGGTGCTGCATTGCCTCTGACGCACAAGTCAAGAAGCACAGGCTTAGTTTGCTGTTATTCCTGCAGGAGCTGCCCCCTCGCATCAGGCACTAATGGAACAAAGCACCACAGGAGAAGATGTAGTATTAAATAAAACCTTTTTGCCAAAACATCTTCAGAGACTCAATAACAAGTAGCACAATTTCAAATATTGGCAGAAAAATAATTTACCTTTTGTGAGGAGAACACGCTTATGCACACACACGCAAGGAAAGATTGTTGAAAGCTCTTTTGGAGATTGTGTCCGGTCATTCTGCATTATTGATCATAGATGGAGGACCAGGGGAGTTGCTCTGTTTTGAAATGTGTAGAAAGAAGAACAAAAGAGAAATAGAGAGAAAGAGCAATGAATGAGAGAAGTGGCAGAAAACAAATGGATAGAGCCAAACATTGTCTTCCTGTGGGGCTTGACTACAGGCACTCACCAAATATTCTCTTGAGTACTACACACCCATACAAACCCCCAACACTCGATTGGTCTCGATTGCAGCTGATACCAGCTCTCGTACATCTCAAACTCACACTGTTGCACCGTGGAAAATACCAAAGTGACCACTTGGGAACTTCTTGGCATGCTAGATCCACTCATTTAGAGCAACATTAGACTTCTGTGGATAGTAATCCTGATCCTGCAGACTTTGGTTTGAGTCACTGATAAAGCTTGTTTGACAGATGCATACTTTTTATTACCTGTTTGAGATCAATGTCAGGGATGGAGGCAAAAATACGTCTGCAGTTTCATTGTAAAGAAGAGACTTCACTACGGCTATTGGCTAAGTCAGATGACGATGGTCAATAATTATCTCCAAATCAAAGGCTAGCTGCTTGTTAAGCCACGAGTTTCATTTCCTCTGTCTAAGAATCAACTGTGGAGCTTGTTGAAGTTTTGGAGGGTTCCTTTGAGAGACATGTGAAAACAGGACGTCACAAATCATTCCTCATAGCCTTCATGGTCGCTGTTGGCTGTGATGCGTATAAAGACAGGCGATGAAAGAAAATCACTATTAGAAGAGGGGATGTAAAGGGAGAAATTACTGCAAGTCTGTGTATATTTCAGTGCAAGCTAGTCCTGGAGAGCAGCTCATCATAAAAGTGTACAGGCCTTAATGGAAACTGGCTGTGTTGTCTCCCATCTCATTTGAAATGTGGTGCAGGACGACAGTTTTTAAAGTTGCATGCCATCTTGGGCAAGAGAAAACCTCTTAACAGATCCAGGCCTACACACATGCATGTATAGACAGTCCTTTCAAACGTTGACCAAGCTGTCATGGGGGAAAGAAATGAATAAATGGATGAAATGTGCCGTGATTTTTTGATGGTCGGGGAAAAAAAATACCTGGGTGAAGAGGCAGATGAGAGGAGCAAGAGGGACAGATTATGAGATAGAAACAAGAATGAGTGATTGAGAAAAAAGAGAAGGAAAGAGGAAACTGGTGACAAATTGCAAATGCTCCCTAGCAGCTCTGACTGACAGGCCAATCATCTTGCAAGCACATCTTGAAGCGATGCCTGGCTGACTGTTATTAATTGAAATGTGATTGGAGGAGGAGAGGGGGGGTTTGTGGGCGTCCACGATGCTCACATCTAATCCACATCAGAGCAATTAATAACGCATTCACTCCTCTCCTCTTCACTCTCATCACCACTGATATTTCCAATGGTGACCAGAAATTAGAAAAGGAGGGAGAAATAATTGAAAAGGGATGATTCTGAAAGGGGAGCTGGAGGCGACTGATGGAATTGGGAAAGGGGATTAATTTGTGCAACAATTCAGGGGGCTGCCCAGGGGGGATTTTTTTTCTCTTTTAATTCCCTAAGAGATTTTGTAATGGCCAAAATCTCAGGACTCACTTTCATTCATTGCATATTGAGGGGAAATAGCAGAGAGAGTTCAGGTTCATTAACTTTCTTCCTTCATCAAGCTTTAAATAGGCAGGTACTGTTAGCAGAAGTACTTATCCAGCTGAAGCCAGCCCCAGGCCACCAAGTAAAGTTAAGGTCACATTCATCAGATTCTTGGATGTTTCTGCTCCTTCTACTCTGTTTCTCTTTAATTTTTAAAAATGGTTTCCCACGCAATATTTCTGATTCATACGCAAACAAATGTGTTCTACCAAAAAAAATCTGGGTAGTAAGAATTTGCTACATGTATGTGCTTTTCTTCCCACACACAATCTAGTAGATGTGTCATACTGCACAGAGGTCAGCAGAAGGCTTAAAGGGATATTCCGGTGTAAATTTAACCCATGGTCCAATGCACTGTGACACCGAGTTAGATCCCCCCTAGAAAGATGAAATCTGGTAACCGCTAGCTTCTCTAGTTGTAGCAACTTTAGCAATGACCGCACCATATCGATATAAAACCAGTCATTGTTGTTCTCAAACTCCATAAACTCATCCGTGTTGTCTCTTCTGTGATGTCTGCTTGTTACTGCTATGGTTACAGGTATTCCGCTGGCGTGGAGGCGATTACCGAGTGAAGTAGAGTCCCGCAGCTCAAGAATGAATGTGTGTGTGTTACTCCATATAATGCAGCCAAAGTTTCTATCTTGCCTATCAGTTTATAAAAGCTATTATCGAGTTTCCACAGGGAAATGAATGGAATTGGGCATTTCTAACTTTATATATTTGCGGGAGAGAATCACAAGCGTGAGATTAGACGTGCTGTCACACACGAGATCAGGATGATCGTTGCCAGAAGAGACTGCCGGTAACATAGTGAAGCAGATACAACACGGCTGAGTTTATGGAGTTTGAGAACAACGACGACTGGTTTCATTTCGATGGGAGCCACTATCAGCTTGACACTGAAGATGGGCTGAAGGAAATGGAGGAGAAAAGTGAAAGAGGGAGATCTGCCGGTGGAGCCTATGTGCTGGACCTGGGGTAATCAAGTGGTCAGTGTGGTCACTGCCTGCCAGTGGCCGCTGAAACCGAGTCTTTGTGCTGCCAGTCGGACTCTGATGTGTGTTGTCAGTGCCTGGACGTGGAAAGTTGTTGCATAGCGCAAAACTGGAGGAGAGTGGGTGAGTTGTTTTTGTCTCTTTTCAGTAGAAACCGGGCAAAGCTAACAGCTGTTTGATGCCTCGTATTATGTGCTGGGACGCTGTTTGTACAGTTGATGAAGGTTGTTGCTGTTCTGAGCATTATTTGTGGGTATGAGTGGCTTTTTGATCGGTTGTGCGTGGATCTATAGACTGCGCTGTTTGTTATGGTGCGGTCATTGCTAAAGTTGTTACAACTAAGCTAGCGGTTAGCAGACTTCATCTCTTGAAGGGCGGTCCAACTCTGTGTCACGGTGCGTTGGACCATGGTTAAATTTACACCGGAATATCCCTTTAACTTGTTGTAATCGCAATGTTGGATAAATCTACTTTATGCTGGTTTTTGACTAAAGATCACAGTCTATCTTGAACCCAAGATCTGTGGTGGCAAAAATAAACAGCTAACCCAAGCACCAGCTAACTAGTGTGGTTAGCAAGCTGCATCTGAGATGAGACAGAAGCTTGTTTGGTGGCTGTCCTGACAGATTTGTGTTCTAAGGCTGCAGAGAGATGACAAAGGGATGTGGTTGATGCAGTGCCGACAGTGCAGCGGCTCATCTAGTCTCAGGCTGCACTACCTTGGTATAAATGGGTGTTTTGACTGCAACAATCTTAGTTGCTGAGTGAAATCACAACCTGAAAGAACAACTGCATATTGGATTCCATCTCTCACCTTATTTTTCATTCTCCATTTAATCAGATCACACACACAGCTCCTTCACATACAGTGCAGGTTATATGCATGGTGGCATCTTTTTCTAAATGTCAGATTCATGTGGCACTTGCTGTATACGTTTATGCTCTGAGCTAATGGGCTTTATGCACAGCTCCACTACTTCCTAAACTTAAGCTAGCTCCTTTATTTCTTGTCTTGAAATATTTGAACAAACTCAGGAAGTAGTGGAGCTGTGCATTAAGCCCATACCCAGTATCTGTATGCCTGCATATGAGCCTAGAGTATGCACAGTGGTACATAGTGTGAACTGGTGAAAGCAGGATGTCTGAGGCACAGGTTGGTCTAAGAACTCAAGACCCAGATAAATAAACTAGTGATAGGTGGTCCGACTAAAAGGTCACAATCTGGAGCCCTGTTTGCTCGTGGAAAATCGTGACTGCATGTTGTGATTCATATCAACTGATTTGATGTTTCATTCAGATGTCATTTTGTTTGCTGCTCACCGACTCTACTGTCTTCAGTTTCTATATTGTGCTGGAGCCAAGCACACTTTCTACTAGTTCATACAGTTATTTATTTATGAGGTGCTGTATGTGAATGTTATGTCATAAGTTCAGTGGACTGCTGCTGGTGACAGTTGTTCCCAGTGGTAAACACAATCTTGTCCCTGGTCTCTTTGAAATTGGAAGAAACTTGAATAAACATAATTTAATATGTAAAAAGTGGAAGTTAAATCTTCTTTTTGGAACTGATTTCGAACAACATCTTTGTAGCAATAAATGCTTGGTTTGTGTTTAGCTGCTGCGTCACATAGTTTCTTGTTTTTCAGTACTACGTTTGATAGGAATCGGACACAACTGCCACACACCAAACTCTGGAGCTACACAGCATCTTATGTAAGCTATCAAGGTTCAAATTTTCTGTGCAATTTAAATTCCATTATATTTTCTACTACATAAAGTTGAGGAGGAAAGGTGAGAGGGTAACCTCGCCCTGAGTGGCAGCTTTTAATGGACATCAATTTATTTGAGTTTTTTTTTTCTCTCTCTCTCTCTCAGAAAACAAATCTTTGTCAGCTTTACCCTGACATTCTCGTTCTCACTGAGAGCTCTTGCACTGTGTGGGCACACACACGCGCACACCCATGCATAAACACAAAGATTACAAATGCCGCCTCAATCGAATGACTCCTCTTGAGTAAGGGCTGCCATTATAAGCAAAACCACATCACTGTGAACATCTGTAGTCAGAAGTGAAAAAAGCTCTGAAAGGAATACAGCAGCACATAGAAAAGCTGTAGAAAACTTCAGGTCTCGGCTCTGACTGCACAACCTTGGCCCTTCGTATTCAGAAAACCTCCTGTTCTGAGACCTTTTTAAAGGCTGAATATCATTTGAAAATGGATTGAAAAACACGTGGGAGAATAAATGAAAGGAGGTAATCTGTGGTGTGGCTCAATGGGCACAGCTCGGCATCAACACTTGACAGGATTACAAAGTTTGTTTCCAACTTTTATAACTGAGCTACTATTCTAACTTAACAGGCTTCGAAAAAGATTTACTACACTGAACAATATTAATGTGTCTGATTGGCGGTGCCCTAGCGAATCAGCGCTGTGTGTGTGGGAGGGGCGGAAGTGAGAATAGTAAACAAATGATTCGGTTTCTCCTCACTTTTTCCCTCTTGTGATGTCTTCGGGCAAGAACGATCCTGAGTGTGTGGGGGCCTATAGGCTTAGACTGCTGGGGGACACATCTGGTTACATGGAGCCCTCTCTTCTCGCACATTTGAACTGTCATTTTCATTATCTGTTGCAACTTGTAGTTTGGCCTTGATGTTTCTCTAGAGCTCCATCCCTGTGCACAAACCACCGCCTGCAACTGTTTTCTTGTCTGTATACAACATCTACTCTACTGCATGTCTGCCTGTCCTGGGTGAGGGATCACTCCTCTGTTGCTCACCCTGAGGTTTCTCCATTTTTTTCCTGTTAAAAGGGTTTTCCTGGGAGTTTTTGCTCAGTCGATGTGAGGGTCTAAGGGCAGATGACGTTGTTATGATGCTATGTAGAGCCGTTTGACACAAACTGTTTGTGAAAATGAACTATACAAATAAAATTGCCTTACCTTGCTCCCCTATATCTGGTGGAACTCATGAGTCCAACATCTAGCTAGAGCTCTCAGATCATCTAATGAGCTGCTGTTGGATGGCTAGTTGGAAGGCTGGTTGGAAGGCTAAAGACTATTTGGTGCCTTACAATTGTTGTTGTAAAGCACTTTACGTTTCCCACGCAATAATAATAATCTATTGGTCACTTTGCGATTTAAAGAGATGACATCTAAAATGATGATGAACATTTTGTTCTGGATCATTCTGTAATTCACATTTTAGTAAGTGCAGGCATTTGGATTCAATAATCACCACATGAATCCCTGTATTAATGTCATTAGTGTCCCATCCATGATTGGACACTTAATACCATAAAGCACATCTCCCCTCTTGTTGTGTTTTTTTTGTATTTAAGCATTCCCAAATCAATAGATGCTTTTCTGCAGCAGGACGCTGCTTCATATTTCCGTTTCTGAATGCAACTAATATGGAGTGAGGCAAATACTTTGTAACCTAACAGTCACATCCTCCCAGCAGAAACACAGATGGGATCAGGGAAAATATGTTGGTGTCTCTGATGAGCAGGTCCTGCCCAAGACTGTTTGCCCCCCTGCAGTGGAAGACGTGCTATTAGCAATGCAGGACAGGCTGCCTGTTCTGGATTAATCACAGCAACTGACTGGAGCAAATCAATGAGCTAAATGCTAACACTTTGGCTGGGACACAGACAGAAAAACTGGTCTGTTAGCAGAGGCCAAGAGGTGACATTTCCACTCGACATGGACAGCTGCAGTGCAGGCCAACAAGACACACAAGAGAGATCAGTATGTTTCTGTAACTGCCACTTCCTCCTGTAGACACGGCTTTGCCATGACAACAGTCATGAAAAGATATTTTCAAAGATTGATGTCTTCCTCACTTCTTCGACTGATGGACGATATTGGTCTGATGTTTTTCCTAACTACTGTCTTATTCGTGCATGCCTACACAGGCACGCACACACACACACACTCACACATACTGTAAATGAAAACACACAAGTGGGCTGTGGACAGAAAATAAGAATTTGATGAAATATAGCATTGCACGTAGCATCACATGAATAACATAATACTGTACTTGTAGGATTTTCAAAAATGTACCTCTGTTTAGAGCAGGGGTGTCAAACTTTCTGTTTTGATATCTTTTATATACTGTAGTTATAGCTACATAGTAACTGCAGCTTTTTGAATCACACTTCCTATACTTTCATTAGTTGATCAAATCACCAATTGTGTTAAAATATGCCAGTTAAAACTTAAGGAAAGATCATATTTTGCATTCAAACAACACTCAAACAAACAATGGCAATACAGTACCTCTGTGTTTAGGAGAGGTGTCCCAACTCAGTGGCCAATGGGCTCTATGCATACTGTAACCCCTTGGTCGCACTGTAGCGGAAGCTGAGCGCGCCTTCTCAGGCACTTGGGTGATCGCGCTGGGAGTGTACTTCTTCTCTCTCTGCGCCTGTCAGACATCGACTGCAGTCGGCCATACTCGTATTCACACACACACACGTCATTTTAACTGTGTGTGTCTCGTGTGCAGACGCAACTGACAAATATTTAGGCTATAGACGGACAAGCAGCAACTTAATTAATCATCATTTTATTTATTTTATTTTGAAAACTGACTGGATTCTCTTGCCTTTTCTGCGCCCGACTTCCTGTCTGGTACGATCTGGTCTACCCAGCTTGACAGACCGCGCTATCGGCGCTCGCGTGAAAACTAGAACTGAACCGATCTGAACCGCTGCAGGTGCGAGCACTGCGCTCCAGAGCTTGAGATGTGCGACCAGGCAGACCGGTTAACATGTGCGCCTATCTGAAACTGCCTCTGCTCCAGGGCGCTGCGGTTCGTTTCCGCATGCAGTGTGACCAGGCTGTAACTCCACTGATTCCTGAACTTAAGGCCGCTCTTTTATTTCCTGTCTTACATTATTGGACAAACTGATTAATCCAGGTGTGGTGTCTGACCATTGTGACTACTCAGACACACCTGGATTAATCACTTTGTCCAATAATGTAAGACAGGAAATAAAAGAGTAGCCTTCAGTTCAGGAAGCAGTGGAGCTGTGCATAGAGCCCATAAAGGCCAAACTAAAATTAGACAGTCTGGTCTTCAGATTTCTTATCCTAAATCAAGATTTGTGAAGTCTGCCATAGTCACTGTTTTGAAAAGTGACTCATCATTAATGAATCCTGACATAGTTTAAGACACCTATTAAATCACACATTTCTCGGTTTTGAAGGAGCCTCTTGAAAAAAATTGATGCAATGCAGCCTTAGAAGAATGCGACTCCTGAATTTAAGGTGATTTGACCTAATGATGATGCTGAACTAACGATTCAGTTTGTCATCAGAGATACTGGGGTTCATCTTATGGCACCATTGATGTCTGCAAAATTATCAAAGTATCCAGCAGTTCTTTAGACCAAAGTGATGAACTGACTGACTATGGCAACGTAACTAACATAATGATAAAAAAAGACCTCAAAGTGCAACAATTTGTCAGACCATTTTTTACTGAAAGAACTTGTTTTAGGCAATTTTCATCAACCTTTTACTGTTCCCTGTCTGAAGTTACAGGTTGCAAAACCAACACCACACGAACCTGATGGATACTGCAGGGTTGGATATAATTATTTATCTCCATGTGAACTTCCACATGATGTGTTTTGATCTATTGTTAATGGAAGTGCAACTTTAATGTGAGGAAACCTTTGCGTAGCAGATTGAGAATAAACTTCCCATAGGTTGAAGTTACACTTTGTACAACTGATTTTGCTGCACTGTAAAAAAAAAGAAAGGAAAAAAAAAGTTCTTCCCTTTTTAGCTTTACTTCTGAGTCAACAGTCATTATTCACAGGACCATAGGAGGTCCTTGTCAGGTACATGTACACATAAATTGCTTTAGGCATTTGAACAAACAACCAATGCTTCTACTTTTTCGGCATCTGAATTTCTTCTGCAGGCTTCTTTTTATTGGTTTGTCTTTATCTCCTCTCCTTCTCATTTTCTTATGCTTTTTTAATCTCTCTCATTTTATCTCACATCTCCTCTTATGCACAACTTATACATCCTCTTCCATCTCTCTGCCTTTCCTTCCTGTCATTTTCCTGTCCATTTTCCTTGTCATTTCTTCCTGTTTTCCCTCCTTTAACCTTTTCTCTCCCCTGAACCCTATTCCCCCCCCCCCCCTTTTTCCTCCTCACTCTTTCCCCATTCTTCCTATTTCAATTTAGCCCTCTTTGCAGCTTTTCCACTCTTATTTTATTTTATTTCCTCTCCCTCTCTTTCTCTTTCTCTTTCTCTTTCTCTCTCATTCTGGTTGCCATACAACCTCAGCCTCCTCCCCCTCCTCCTCTTTTGTATGTATCTCTCTTATTGATACCCCCTCCTCCTTCTGCCTCTCCCCCCTCCATCCTTCCATTTCTGGGTCTCACCAGTCGTTTACGCCTCCTCAGTGAGTGCTATTACAGCATCACTTTGCATTTAGATAACCATCGCCTCGCCATCCCAAATTGGTCCGGAGCAGAAGGAGGGGGATAAAGAGGGGGGAGGAGGAGGGGGAGAGAAAGGGAGGAGGAGAAATAGGAAGAGGAGGAGGTGATATAGAGGTTCAAGCTGAATCCTTCCCGGTGAAATAATTGCAGATGTTGGAGCCCCTGTGAATGGTGACACACAGGGAAATTTTAGAGGAAATACAGACCGGCAATTTCACCACCAGCAATTATGATCAACAGCATTTTTTCCATTACACTTTCATTTTGCTGCTCCCCTGCTGTGTCATCCACACACATTTATTTTGTCCCAGAATTCCTTCCTACCCTGAGTCCCAGAGTTATGCACGGATGAGTTGCGGTCTAGTATCTGTAACATGAAAACTGTGCTGCTTTTCAAAGCCAAAGAGCCTGAACTGTGGGAGTTGAGACCTAGAAAAGTGACACTTAATGCTTCATCTTGTGTCCTGGTAAAAGTTTTGTTGGTCACACTCTGTGGGTTGCGCTGTTGTAATGTTTGCTGACACACATCATTCATGCCGTGCTTGCCGCTCTTTTCTTCTCATCATGAGGCAAATTTGTATGGATGCAACACAAGCAACATTAAGCAACATCCATCAGTGTGTTCAGCTACAGTTACAATACTATCACTCTAAGTAAATTCCTTCCAGTTGAAGTTTTGCAATGAGCTGTGTATGGGAACACTAAATCAAGTGATCAAGTGGGGAAGTTTGTGTTTATGTGCATCAAAGCGTGTAATTGGATGAAATGTCTTAAACTTTTCTCAGAGACAGAAATGAGACTCACTGGTGTTATTTAAACCGAATGAGCCCAACAGCAGTATGTCAGTTCTTTTTCTCATTAGAAGAAAATCTGCATTGAAACACTAAGACTTTGCAGTGATTTGCATTAAAGGGATATTTCAACATTTTGGCAAATTTGCCTATTACCATAATCCCTATATCCTTAAGGTCCCCACACACCGCTACAGCGCGAGCCGACTGCCGACTGCCTTTACCGACAGAAAAGAAGCAGTGAAACACACCGCCTCGACTACTGCTGACTACACGGCAGCATGTATGTTCTGCACTTGCGCAAGATGCAATAAGTCTCCTTAACATCGTGTGCGTTAATACGAAACCTGAAAACAGGAAATGACTTAACAGAGAAACCATAGAAGAAACCATAGAGATGAAAAACAAGGCACACACAACATTAGCTTGTAATTTGTTTTGAGAAGACGTTTTGGAAATCAAATCTAAGCATAAAGATCGCTCTGGCTTAGCTGATGGTCATGTTGTCTGCTCTTGAGCTCGTTCTTATTTTGTTTACTATTGTCACTTCCGCTCCTCCCACACCCCTCTCTGATTCGCTCAGGCACCGCTACCATAGCTTGCACACAGCCAATCAGAGTACCCAGCTGCACTAATCCTCCAACGGTCGACACTCCCTGACCATGTCGACGGGCCTGACAGTGCCTGATGGAGCTGAACACACCTGTACCCAACGTTGTCCAACTTTCCCCAACTTTCTCTGAGCTCTGCACGGCACACAGTTTTTCAGGGCTTTCCCTCATCAAACTCATCAAATACACAATCCAACAAAAGTTGGGACCTGCACATTCACCACTAATGGAATGTTACGAGACAGAGTTGATTTCAAATACATAACCGGAACTATTTTCCCATGTGAAAGTAGTTCTGAGTATTTGCTCCATGTGTCGTAATGTTACAGGCGAATGTACATGTCAGAACCTGTCCTCGAGAGTGTTTCTAGACTTTTTTTTAGACTTTATAAATAGAACTAAAACATTTACTTATCTCTCTTACTAGTGAGAAAGATACGAAAACATTGTGCAGGTGAGGTCTGAAATCCAAAAGACTTATAACACAAATGTTGAAATATCCCTTTAAAGAATTTGCTAAATGACTAAATACAATAGCCCTCTCTGATTTATCTTGCAGTCCCATAGTCCCTCTGTAGTTATATTTATTTAAAGGTTTAACAATCAGGGACAATGCACATTTTAAAACATTTTAGCAGTGCTGTCTTCATAAGACAAGTATTGTAAATGATAGTATCATAAACTAAACATAATCTTCGGATGGAGATTAAAAATAAAATAAAAGAACCTCTTGTGTTGAATTCAAGTTCACTGAAATATACTATGTTCCCTGAAGGAACAGTCACAGCACGAGTGAAAAGAACACATAAGCCAGAAGATACAACTTGTGTGGGAAGGTCTTTGAGTGAGCTATGAGCACCAATGGCTGTGAAGGTCCAATCTGCCTGTTGTTGAATCCCTAATGAAGGACTAGAGTGGGTAACCACGTGCCCGCACTATCCTTTTCATGTTACGCATCAGTTGGGTCAAGCTCAGATGAAATGTAAATGTTTGCTATAGGAAACTGAGATGAGGGTTACACATCGGTCCTGTATATTTTTGTATATTTCTGTGTGTGTGTGTGTGTGTGTGTGTGTGTAGCGTAACTGCATTATAATGCAGTGAACAAGGAGCACACATAAGACACTTTTCCACTGCTCCATCTCATGAGCAACTTTTCTGCAGGGTATCTCTTGCATAAATGCTCTCTGTGCCTTTCCAGGGAATAATTTATAGTGAAAAAAGTAGAAGTACATGTATGCAGTCACATTACAAAAATCTATTATATATAATGCATACTGGTTATTTATTCATTTTCTAAAAAATATACTGTATCTAGCCACTATACACCTGCAATATACAAAAAGAAGCCTTCACAGTTATCACTTGATCTGCTGAAATGCTTGGGGTCAAAAATATTTCAGACTTTGTGAAGTTCATAAAATTTATAGTTGTATATAAAATATAACTCTATTTTCCACAAATATCAATATTTTTCACACATGCTCAAACCTGAATTTCTTTTGCTGACACTGACAAGTACCAATTTTGGATTAATTTGTGTACATCACTTTATAAGTCTATTGTTGCCCCCACCTTTTTTTTAAAAGCCACTTGACCTTGATAGTTGTTTCTGTGCCTAAACTGACCCAAAACTTTACCTCAGCATCATCAGGTATTTGTAGACATTTGATTTGTAACTGTTGGAGGGCATTGACAAATGATGTCTGTCTGTTAATGGATCTGACAGATTAAAACTATTTCTGTTGTTGCACAGATTCAGATTATGTACATTGTTTAGTTTGGAGGCCTTGTGGCTATACACATTTAGTGGAACATTGGTAATTTGCAGATTTATGTGTGAAAATAAATACAATTGCATCAAATATTAATGCATTCACCTCACACTCATTTCAAGTAATGTCACCTAGCCTATAAACAACAAATCAGCAGTGAATATGTCCCCACACCTGCATAGGGAGGTGTGTCTATGAAATGAATAAATATATGTATTTACACTGCAGAAAAAAACAACACCAGAAAGTTTAGTACATGTATAAGTAGGTATACTACATACATTCCTAATTCACTATTCTGAATTCAGCTAATGGGGAAAAAAAAACCCTTTTAGCTTTAATTTCTTTGCAGTCAACAATTTCATGTCATAAATTTGACTTATACTGTAATGAATGGGAGTCAAAAGATATGTGCTGCACTGGGGAACGTACTGTATGTGAAGCTGCAGAGGAACGGCATCTTCAGTCCTGCTCTGTTTCTGTGCAGCGTTGGAAACAATGCAAACAAAAGCCAGTCACCTTGTTCTCTCTGTGGCTCTTATTCAGCGGTCTCTCGCTCACACATGTACATGTACACATGTTTCAAAGGTTGAAAGCTCCCAGTTAGCCATAGCATTAGCAGCCTCCCCTGCTGTTCATCACTGGCCAGGCTGTAATTACAGACGCATCCAGGAGAGACAAAAGGAGAAAGCTGGAAAGACGTCTGGTCTTTTAGCCCCGTTGTGTAGCCCAGTGTGTGTGTGTGTCTCTTTCAACACCTGCAAAATGTGTGTGGGTGTGCGTCATGTGTGTGATAGAGATCAAGGAGGAAGATCAGGAGTCCCCCACCACCCACTCTCTATTTTTCTCTTCCCCTCCATGTCTGTTTGCCTCCGTCTTTTCTTTCTCTTTTTCCCTTCCTTTTCAGACTTCCCTCCTTCCCTCTGTAATTGCTGCTTTATAACAAACAAACAAACAAACAAAACACTGGGTAAGCAGAAGGCAACAAACTCCCCGATTAAAAAAAAAGAAAAGAAAATAATAAAGTAATAAAATTTGTCAGATCTGGGCAGAGAACTCCACTCTAAAACACAAAAGTTAGGAGTTAATTTGATTTGTGTCTAAAAGCAAGAAAAAGAGGGATGAAAACACTGAGTTATTTTAATACCTAATTAGCATCTTTTCCAGGCAGCTCTCTGTGGAGATTTAATTATGATTTGGCATCAGCCGGCGTTTATGGGATGAAATGGACATTGTTGATCAAGGCTCTGTTGGAAGGTGGTGGAGATGGAGGGAGATACAAGCACACCAGAAAAGGGGAGAGAGGGAGGGAATTTGTGGCCGGAAACACATTTTCATTCACACTGTGAGCGGCTACGTGCTGACGAGTCACGCACACTCAGACACAGCCATGCTGGAAGTGGAGCCATTTTTGCTTGTGTTAGTATTTCCACTTAAAGTCAAAGCGGCAACATTGGAGCAGAAATGCCTGTTTGGCGACTCTCTGCTGTTAGCTGATAATGAAAGCTTTCCCATTTCCTGTTGGGCACTAAATGTCTGCTCGCCGTCTTTTCCTGAATGAATTATTTGGGGCACAGGAAGTAGTTTGGTTTCTGTCTCTACTTGTCTCTTTGTTTGAACTAAATATGACCATGAGGTGCTATATAGTCAATATAAGGAACATATATGTGTTGTTATCTCTGCAGATTTTCTCAGAGATGAATGTCATGGTGGGTCACAGAGGAGCAGTCAAATGAAAAACAAAAACACATTTTTTTGGCAGCTGAGATAGATTGTAGCATCAGTTGAGGTCTGTTCATTGCAGTTTAACCAAGGGGGCAGTCGTCGGTCTGAGAAGTGAAGCCGAGTCAATCTCACTTCCGGGTTCAAAAAACTGCAATCCCCAGAGATTCCTGTGGGGGCTGGTGTCAGAAGGCAGAATGTCTCCATAGACTCCCATGTTAAAATCGCCGACTTTACAGCCTCCAAAAATATGATCAAAGCCTGGTGTCAGGACGTTTTTTGGTCTCAATCGATAGTTTCTACCCCCGTACACACTCTGAGGGGGGTGAAACAGTTTTACTGTTATTAGGATAAGATTTTGGCCAATCAGGGGGCGGAAACGTTCAGAGACAGGCTGCTTCGAGGCCAGTGGGCGGGTTCTCGGCCGGCCAATCCAACATGGCTCTGTTCAGGCCACCATATTTGAGTCACAAAAACGACTCCACAAAACCAATGGGTAACGGAGCAGTCCATTCTTTTTACAGTCTATGAGACTGACCCATGTTCAATTGCTGTTCACATGAACCCTTCTACACTTTGGCCTTCAAAGTTCTCATTGAAATATTTCCCGCTACCACCAAGAAAGGGACTTAACACCGTCAATCCTGGAGAAATGGCGGATACATGCAGTATAGACCTACTTACCAGTGAGGAAAAGGAAATATGTCCGGGTGAAGTGCTGGAGCATTGGCCCCGTACCTGGACATTGCCGGCAAAGGCAGCCTTGAGGGAGGTGACTCCAGTATCAAGCCAATAGTATCTGCGGCAGCTCCACCCGGGTCTGTGTCGTGAAGGGATATAGTCCAGAGTTTACATGAAACGACGTAATTTAGTGGGTCGACGCAGGTTTTTTAAACGCTAGCTCGACCCGCTAGCAATCGGCATTTGGCCCCTTTCCCACTGACCAAAATAAGCTCCCCCGCGGGGGGATCAGACAGAGCAACCATGTTGTTGCCCCGCTCACATCCGTGGTGCGAGAAGCACTGTCATGCCACAGCCGCCTGCAGCGGAGGTCTGTCGGTCGAGGCAGACGAGACGTCTGGCCAACCTGCGGAGCACCTGGACCGCGAGAGCGAGTCTGCCGCGACCATATGGCACCACACGTCAGTTAACACAATGTAGTTTCTTTTCCTTTGTTTCAGTCGTTTTTGGTCAGTGTTGTCTGATCTTTTGATCCCAGTCTCAAATGCGAGCAGAGCTCGTAACGCTCAACGTCGTCACGTAAATTAGCGGGTTGACGCGGGTCTGGCGTTCCCACTGCAAGCCGAGCCGATTAAAGGCAATTTTAACCCGGGTCGCTTGCCGAGTCGTTTGACCGCTCAGTGCTTTGGCTTTCCCACTGCCACCAAAAGCCGATTGTTAGCGGGTTTAAACAGGTTTTTTGGCCATTGGGAAAGGGGTATAAGTGTCCTGAAGGGATAAAGTCCAGAGTTTATCTGAAACAACGTCATTGAGGCAAGTCTGGTCATGTCCATGTGCGTCGCGTGTCACGTGAACGCGCACCACACAAATTCAGTACAGGACTGTTTAGGCTGTAAAAATCCTTAATGACGTTGTTTCGCGTAAACTCTGGACTATATCCCTTCAGGACACTTGGATTTTTGTGGACGAGCAGTGTGGAGGAATATTAAATGTTTTTTGTGTAGTTTTATGGATGTTTTTGGGTCAGGCCCTAGTACTCTCATATAAAGTTTTCGTTTCGTTTACGAACCGGCCTCCTGGGTCTCCAGATGCACTTTGAGGATTAAAAACAACTCCAGTGTATTAATCAACTCCAGTGTATTAATCAACAAGAGGGCGAGTCACGAATGACTGAATGGTGAACTATTCCTTTAAGCAGGATTTCTCAGTAATTATCAAAGGATCAGCTGGTAACACGCAGAAAGGATAAGGTGCATATAATAACTTCCTGTTCCTGTGCCACATGGTGGCTTCTCCAACACCCTGGCTTTTTAGGAGACCAGCAGCAGGTCTGATCGTTCGATCGAATGGGATAAATGGATATTATTGCAGATTATGACCCAAATGTTTCACCACAGTCGTGAAAATAAATGTAGTACCGATGTATCAGCAGCCACAGATCCTTTGTACAGTCTGTCTCAGAAACAAACTCTTGTGAGATCTCATAACACAGATCTCTCTTCTCTATCTCTCAGTTCTGCTGTCACTGCTGCTTTACTGCCTTCACTTCCCAATAGCAGAAGTTCATAGGAAGACAAATATTATTATACATAGTACACATTTTTAACCATTTTTGGAGGGAGGTGTTGTATCTGACCAACGCATTACAAGGTTTTTTAGTCCAAGCGAACAAGCTGCAGATTCAGGTGTAAATTAAACATGTATTGTTTTGCTACTGTATGTTCTGACATAAACAAGCACTTACAACCACTGCCCCCCTTACATAGAAGTGTGTACCATTTCCTCCAATCAGCCCTGCTTGTAATGCAGCATATTTTCTTATTGAGCATCTTTGTTACTATTAACTCTGCAGTTCCTCTCAGAGGGAGTTTTTTTTAGTACTGTTCAGCTCATTGCTTTGGTTTTACAAGCCACACCAGATACTAACTAACCAGAATTAAACAACTAGCTGCAGTATAGCACAGTGGCATGTTAAGCTGCTTAAGCTACACATATTTGTCAAAAGAGAGGACATTGCATTGTTGTATGTCTGTTTTCATTCGGCTGTTTGATGCCTTTCCAATACAGTGCAAGGACCTAGTCATACAATGTTCACTGCGTACAGTATTGCAGATAAATACATAGAGGTGCAGCAACTATTATACCTTGAAGGCTACATCTACGTATTGGAAGATGTTGTCTTGTATTTTTTGCTGTTTATCTGCTTTTACTTACACTGACAGGTGATATTTTCAATAATGGTAGTTCACATTTTTAGTCAGTAGTATGATGGTAAAATGGGTGTTATTCAGACATGTGGACAAACTGTATTTAGTGTTTCTCCCATTCCTTATTCTTATTATTATAAGTCACAACAAATTATTAATATTATAATTTTGTAGCTGTAAGACGTGGTAACATCTGTTGCACGGGTTGAACTGCACCAGCTGCTTTCCAGGGACCAAACAGCCTATGGCACAAATCTTTAAACATTTCATATAATGCTGATTATAACTGATGAAGGTTCCAGCTGTGCAAGCACAACCAGGCACATGTGCATGATGTATTTAGGATGAGAAATGAACCCCGAGACCGGCAGAGCCACATCAAGCCTCGTAAGACAATGGCAGTAAGCGGAAAGGATGTTCACACATGCACACGCGTGCACATGTACGGTAATCTGAGCGACGGAGTATCATCTGTGTAATCACATCCTCTGCCTGAGTGTGGAGAGGAAGAACCTGACACTTCATCTCCCTGTATGAAAACTCCCTAGTCATCACTAATATGGGCAGAAATATCAACATTTAATATGCACAAGGGGACCGCAAAGGTCACAGCAGGGGCCCACGATGAAAAAATACTGTGCAGATTCTTGCAGCTGTGCAAAGGTGATGGGGCTTGAAACAACACATCCTCTTTTATTCGAGTTGACTTTCCTTCTCTCTCTTCCCTCTGAACCTCTCACTGTATCTATAGGATCACAGTGAAAGTCATGATGTCAACACTCTGCTCATATCACCATAATACAGCAGATAAAATACAGCACAAAACTGCAAAAACAGCTAAGGCTGTTGTGTGTGCTTCACCTCATAGAGACCCACTTACAGTACCAAAGGTTATACTAAGTCCAATTCTTCTTTTTGTTGTTTTTCTGGAAATTATTTTAAGTGTGATTATCACTACGAACTTTGTCTTTGCCTTTTAATAGTCTAGATGTTAATTATCTTTAATTATCTATTTATTTTGAAACTTTATTATGTTTGCTTCTCTGTGATGAAAATTAAAACAAATACTGCAGTTATCCCAGGTTATAAAAAGTCTCACGTTATTGTGGATGAAGTACCCACACTTGTTAATTTTGAATCATTATTTTGTTATAGTGGCGAAAACGAGCTTCTCACAGCGTTTCCTTACTTTCGGTTTCACAGACGCGAATGAGAATGACGGCGATTATAGCGGCGTTATGGTAGGAACTACGATGTTAACTGAATGCTACGGTGCGCATGGAGGCTCATAAACGTAGTGTGAAAACACTTCGCTTTTCCAAAACTCCCTGTTGTCCCTTTAAATGGCAATATATCTGTGCTCCCTTGCAAGCACCAACAAAGTGAGTTTTACAAACAGCTGCAGTGTTATCCTGGCCTGTTGTGTTCCAACAAGGTGCGGTATTATTTTGAAAATCGTCAAAAGTACTTGCAACTAGTAGTGAAATCATTTATTTCACATTATATTTTATTATCATGCAGTGTCCTCAAGGTTTTACAATGCACCAAATATGCTAAACCCAAAATAAAGAGCCTGGTTCTGCTGGTTCTACTCACATTTGCTTCAGTCAAATAATATAAAATATGGGGCGGTTGGTAGAGCAACCGCCCCATTTGTTGAGGCTACAGTCCTCACTGCAGACGGCCCGGTTTGAATCCTGTATCGAGTGGCCCTTTCCTGCATGTCATCCCCCCCCTCTTTGCCTCCCCATTTCATGTTTCTCTCTCGACTATCCATTAAAAAGGCATGTATTTAATAAATAAATAAATAAATAAATAAATAAAAACAATATGAAATATATATGAATGCATATATAGATTTGTGCAGCTCTGAAACGATATTAATCCTATAACTGATTGGCAGTTGCATTTGGTATTAAATAGATCGTCCTTAAAAAACAACAACGTCCCCATGGAAACAAATGAATCATTCATTACTTTTTGACATGCTACAGGTGCCAATATAATAACCCAAGTACTGATTCCACAGAGCTGCGTCAGTGTCAGGGTGCTGCTGCTGTTGTTCCTGCTTGTTCACTGTCACTGTCCTGGCTCACTGGGACACTTGATCAGGTGTGGTTTGTCTCACTCTTATCAGTGTTACCAGCAATTTATTTTCTTTACTGCTGCAATAGGATGAAAGTTATGTCCATTTAGCATGTACATTTATTATTCAGGAATCCTCTCATTTCAGAAGAAAAGTTGTTGTTTTGGTGAATATCTGGTGCAATTTAGCTCCAGCAGCCAGAATGGACGTATTCTGATAATAGTTCCACATGCATTTACATAGTACGAGTGATAAAACAAAACTCCTATAAGAAGCACACACACAAAAGAAAGTAAGCGTACTCGCATGCGCGCGCGCACACACAAAACAGGGGAGGCATGGAAACGGAGCAGTGCCACTCTGCAAGCGTTATGACAGGAGCAATCAATCGAGCTAAACAGGAGCAGCCTATTATCAATAATATATCAAATATTCCGATTCCTATAAAACTACATTTATCTGGTCATTTATGAGTCTCAACCAGACAACAAGCAGCAGAGGAACACGGGCAACCACAGCCTGTCCCGGGTCCAATGCTGCCACCTATGCGCGTCTTGGAGCGGTGCGCCCGGCAATCCACTGTAACGCAATCATACAGCCAGGGGGCGCACTCCTGTCGCTAACCTCTCTCTCTTTCTCTCTCCTTGTTCTCTCTCTCTCTCTCTCTCCTCTCTCCCAACCAGGGGGATGCCGCCGGAGTCTAACCGCAGCTCTGCTTTCATTCATGCTGAGCGCTGCTCTCCTGTGCGCACGGAACTGCAGAGCTGAGCTTTGGAACCGGTGCTGGTGCCGCTGCTGTTGCAGTCTGACAAGCCCGCCGGGAATAGATAGAAATGTCTCTTGCTGCAACTCTTCCAACCTAATAACATGCCAAACAGGACGCACGCGAAGGACACTTCGATCAGTAAGTACGGCCCAAACTTTTTGTGGTTGTTCATCATCTCTCTCCTCGTCTTGGAGCCCCCCCCCCCCCTCTCTCCCCTTCATCCGAAATGTTGGTGACATTCCTCTGCTCTCCGACCCCCTTCCTCTTTCCCCTCACTGTCCTTCCTTCATACCTTCCGCCGATGTCTTTCTCCTCTCGCCGCTCTTCAGCGGGGCACACATGGACCAGTTGGTGTTGCGGGAGATAACAGGTTTTTGTCTGCTTTTGTATGTGCGCTACGAAACGTCGCATGGTTTATGTGTTGCGCACCCGGCAGGGGAGAAGCAGCCAGACGCGCGCCGAGGGGTTGCGGATGGACTATCTCAGCCGCCTCCTTTTTTTTCTCCCCCTGGTGGAGTTGGTCAAGTTGTGGGTGAAGGTGAAGGATTGTGTGACTTCGCGGGGAAGGAGCTGCGGATTTAGGATGCAAAGTGGCAGTCGGAGCGGGCCGTTAGTGTGAGCCCCACGGGGTGTTTTGTCCCACATGCCCGAGCCTTAATGTTTATATGGCACAATTTAGATCGCGGGAGTATCATAGGACAGTTGTCGCAATATAATAATGATGCCAATACACTCCTAGTCTCTCACATTTGGCTATAAACCCTCTGCTGGGCACCACGGGCGCACAAGCCCTTAGGAATATTACTGGAGTTTAGCTTTTTGTAGCTGTTGTGGTTTAATGTGATGAGTGTGTGGTGAAGAGGAGGACTGAACCCTGTGCGAGTGCGAGCATCGGTACCATCTCCGCACAAGACATGCAATCAACTTGAAGAGGCACTTTGCGTCCACTGAGCGCGTGCGTGTGGGCATATATGGTTGTGCGTGCGTGCGCGCGAGGCCTGTGAAGTGACAGCAGACTGCGCGCGTGTGTGTTTTGTGTGGAAGTTTGTACGTGCAGCCGTGTGCCTGCTTGAAGTGTGTTTGACCTGTGAGGGCTTGAGGCTGGTTTTTATTTTTTAGAGATGTGTGTGTGTGTGCGTGTCCTTTACCCACCCACACGCACGCACGCACGCACTGCATCATCATTTTGGAGTCGAATCAACGTGCTTTGACAGTTTTGTGTCACCTTATGAATTTTTGACTTGAAATGCGTAGGTGAGGCAGACGGGCTGATTTTGAGAGACTACGGGCGCCAAGCCACCGCTCCGGCTGCCAAGCACATAGAAAAAAAATCTCTTTAGGTTTAGGTTGTGTGTGTGTGTGTGTAGGGAGAGCGAGGGAGAACCTCCTCATCTCCTTTTCTCTCCCTTCTTATCTCACTTGGGGGTGAACTTGTGAGGATGTGTGTGTGTGTGATGATGTGGTAGCTATGGAGAATGCAAAGGGATGCATAGGGAAGAAAGACTTCTTCCCCTCTCTCTCAACTGTGTGTGTCATGATGTGCCTGTGCTGGGACACATTGATAAGCCAGAAACTCTGAACATCACCTCCACGTTGGGGCTGAGGCGTGACATCCAAAGTGACTGCGCGCATGGTTCAAGTGACATAATGACTATGGAACATAGTACTTCCTGTTACACCCGCAGACATGCGGTGTTTTCTGGAGGTTTTAGCCTGAAATGAGTCAGAATCCGACTCCGACGACAGCGGAGCGGCATGTGCTCTGAGCTGCCTGTAACCTAATTACCTAGTTTATTCTTGGAGTCCTTTATTATTAATTTGTTCTTAGAGGAGATCATCCTTTCTTTCCGCTCTCTATGTATCCACCTTTCTATGTATTCCAGACGTTCCGTGTGTGCTGTAACCACTGTTCAGTCATATTTAAAGACTAGGATGACACCTCCCTTGTGGCACGAGCATTTATCATACTTGCAGTTTTGAAGGTAATGATGGGACTGATGCTGTGTGAATGGGACCCAGTATTAATAATAGATGTCGTATCACCCAGTGACATCTGGTTGTTCTTATTTGTCTGGGATCATTTGGGTGAACACTCTCTGCTCCATGCTCATGAACGCAGCTTACTTTGCTGTTGACCGAGTCTGGTCTCCGTGCAGCTTCCTTGACATTGAGTTCTATGAGCCACATTATAAATGAGAGTGGACTCAGCAGGCTCACCACCTTTCCCAGCTGGAAACCATTGTGTTTGGGCCAAAGCATCAAGCGCCACGGGGAGTGTGTGTGTGTGTGTGTGCTTGTGTGTGGGTGTGTGTGCGTGTGGGAGGTCAGGTGGGTGGGGTGCTGGAGCTGTGTCTGCACTCTGAGACCCCAGCTGAGATGAGAGCCACAGACGATCGACAATGCACCCCGTGGTCCGTCTGCATCAAGCGGCTCCATACCTCAAGCGTCTGTAATAAATAAACCAGGGAGGAGAGGTGGAAATAGAACAAGAGGAAAGCTGATTGTTGAAGCTTTTTGAACTGTTTCATTTTGAGGAAGCATGTGTTATCATAACACACGTATAAGATGTGACGGAGGTGGCGCTCGGCTAAGGTTGTGCGTTCACCGTGCCTTCAGAGTCGACAGTTAAACGGTGTATGGGCAGCCCCAGTGGGAGCCAAAGCGTCAGCGCGGCAGCGTCAGAGCCGAGCTCTCTCCTGTTGAGCGGCAGATGACCAAGGAAGCTGACATTATGTGGCAAAATCCCAGTTTGAAGCCCACATACTGTACAACACAAGTTGTTTAGACTGCTTTCAGGAAAACAGTTTGTCTGATGTGCTCAGAGCGGCATGTAAATGAAATCACAGAGCGACTTCTTCAAATTAAAATCTGACAGATTTGATTCACTGGAACCACACAAGATTTAACAGGGAGAAATTTGCACTTGCTTTTTTTTTTTTTTTTACAGCGCTCTATTGGTGGAATATGAGGCATGGATAGACTGCTGTCTCTCCCCTCGCTGGCTCCTCCTGTCGTGGTCGGATCAATTTCAGACAATAACAAGAATTAAAAGTATCCTCATCAAATGTGCATCCGGGAACATTAGTGATGGAACACATTCTCCGGAGCCCTGGAGTCAGTGGCGGGAGGACGTCTGACAGTGGAGCAGAGTAGAAGGACAGAGCAGAAACAGATGTGATAACAATCAGAAGACAAAAGGGATCTCCTTGTAAATATACGAACACATAGTCGGTGCTTTATTTTGTGTAGTCGACAAGCGAATCCTCATTATGGTGACAATTATGTGTAATCAGTAGGAAACGCTACGCTGTGCATCTTCACCTCATATACAGAGTTCATTCTCTTGTTTTATAGACTTCAACATATGGCCATTCTATACGACGTGAACCAGTTTGTCTTGTTTTTCTCGTCCTGCTCTGATCAGCCAGTGACAGAGAGCTCCCAGCTCCCGGTTCCTGCCTGAACGAAACAGACAGAGGGAGAGATTGAGAAGGGGGGGCGAAAGAGGGAGGGATAGAGAGAGATGGAGAGAGGCAATGGAGCTTTTAAGTTCCCCGGCGTCTTTTTGATGCAGCCTCCACAGTGAAAGGCCACAGCAGATCAAACAGGGCAGGCAGATTGAAATAGTTTCTCTTGTAAGGGGAAGAGACGATCCGACGGCGCACAGATGTCAGAGGTAACCACCTGACGAAGGCGCCAGCCAGTTTTTTAACACGCTCCTTGATTGCAAATGCTCGCTTCCCGAGTTCTAAATAGGACTTGCGAGGAGCTAAATTGTTGTTAGCAACGGCGTTCAGGATTCGTCGAGTGAGACGAGTGGCATGTGGGTGGGCGGGGAAGTTATTTCCTATCCTAGCGTGAGCAAGGATAATTCCGCTGTTGTTTGTCAGCAATTAAAAGAATTTTAGCAGCTCGCTTTCCTCGGCTGCTGTGGAACATACAGCCTGTGTTGGCTGTCCCAAATGGCCAATTTCTTCCTTTATGTTCTGTGCTGTCTGAACAGTTGAGGCAGCAGAATAATCAGTGTGTGTGTGTGTTTGAGTGTGTGCGTGCATGCACAACCCATATCTCAACTGAAACTGCAACTGAACACTGAACTTGTCTGCATTTCCTGTTCTTCCGCAACATTAGTCCAATCAGCACATCCCCATATTTCTAACACACACACATGCACATGCACACGGACATCCTCCCTTTTCCCTCCCTCTCTCCTTGTGTATATTTAGTTCTGCGCCAAGGTCAAAGTTAAAGTGCTTCATTCTTGTTTTTTCCGTACATGGCTCTCAGATGCGGATCTGTGTTGTGTTGCGTTGTGTGTACTTCTGAGAAGACTCCTCAGGCCACGATGGGAGGGGGTGTGGGAAGTGGGAAGGATGGACCAGTGCTGTGAGACCATGACTTCTTGGCATCATACCCTGTGCACCGTATTTGAAGAACAATACCAGCTGTCATATTCTGTTTGCAACTCTCAACTGGGCCTTGCAAGTACAAGGAAGATTTTTTACCATACAACCAGAAAAAAAGATTTATATTTAAACACGATACTGAATGGGCTTTTTTCTCTCTCTTGTTCATCTTGAATTCTCCTGCAGGCCAACTCATGTAAATCTTTCTGAGGTGAAAAGTCTGTGTTGCAGTCCTTTACAGCCCGAGAGAGAGGAAACTCTTTGACTGCTTCAAAGTTAATACTCAAGAATTCATATATTATGATGTAGCAAAACAGCTTCACTGCAGGCTTATCTTAAACAAGCCAGATGATGTCTGCTGCTTTGCACTAAATGACACTCCAAAAAAAAAGGAAGGAAGAAAAATGGTCCAAAATACAATGTCAGTCGAGCTTTCTCCACTGTTTATGAGGCATTTTTTAATTTCTCTTCAGATCTATCGCTTGGTTTGGAGACAGACGTGAACATGTCTGACACCAGAGAGGATCAGTCAGGATGGGAACAGGAGGGAACCACTTCAGTGCTGGAGCTTGTTAAGACGTGCTGCTGTAAAAGTGTCTCACTTGACGTCTGAGGAAGAGAGAGAGAGAGGGTAAATGACTGGTGGGATTTTAGGGCACTAAAGCGGGGATGAGGAGGAATAAGTGGGTCTGTGAAGGTGAGAAGATGGATGCACAGTGCAGCTTCCTGCTAAGGCTCAGTAGAGGAATGAGTGAGTGGAAGAAATGTGTTGGGTGAGGAGGTCAGATGGGACGACAATGACATGCTACACGTCTGCCTGGAAACGGTTGTCAAGTTGCAAAAGTTAAATAGCAAATTAAAGCCAATAAAGGAAGAGAAAAATGTGCAGGAGATAAAGGAGGAGATAGGGAAGTGGAGGAAACAAGTGAGTCAAAGTTTAAAAAACAAAGAGAAATGGAAGGAAATGAAGGGAGAAGAAGAAAGAGCTGGGAGCAGTGAGGCAAAGAGAGGATGACGGTGTTCCTGACAATGTGATTCAGAGAGAGGAGGGGATGGAGGGGAGCGAAGGCACTGAGGCTGAGGTTGTACTCTTCAAACTCCGCTCTGTCTAGAAGTGATTAGGAATTCAAAGGGGGAGAGAGGTGAGGGGAGTGGCACGGGCGACTCAGTGACTCAGTGGATCAAACAGGCCTTCCCCTCTTCGCCATGGCAAACCTCATATCAGTCTGCAGATCGCCATCACCGAGATTTTCCCAGTGATAATCTCCTGTTTTTTTTTCTGTGAGATGTCACCGTGCAGCCTGATCTTTGCTGGACAGACAGTTTTAATAACACGCTTCAGACTCTTCTCGGTTCTGAGGAGATCGACAGCAATCAGCAGGATTTCTGTTCTCTGAACTGAAACCTTGACAGGATTGTAATACCTGTGGCTGGGCGTTGAGGAGCTCTACCTGTGTAGCATTGCCTTGACCGAACTTTCACTATTCACCATGACTGAAGGATGAACTGATTACAAGTCATGTCACTTGGAAATACGCACAGTGGGAACCGATTTTCTAAGTAGTGGATATGCTCTACTGTACCTCCAAAGCCACAACTGTCCATAACAGACTCTAAACTTATACATTAACCACCACACATGAAGCAGAGGATGGTTCTTATCCCCGTCATTTATTATTTGTCAGGTATTGTCTCCTCGCCATTGTGTCCTGTAGTGTTTTGTCTGCATCGATGTATTGTAGCAGGATATAATTTGTATAAAATTCTTTGCAGCCAGATAAAATAGCAATGTTCAAATGCACTTAAAAAAAGGGGGTAGTGTCTGCAAACTCTATTGTCAAGTATCATGTCAGGAAAGTTTTCAATGAAGCACTCTGTTCTGGCAGTGAAATTGCAAAATAAATTGCAGTCTAAAGTGAGTTGTTAGCATCCGAAAAAAAAGTCACGAGTGCACTGTAACTTCACTTTCATCACAATGCCAAGCTTCAGCTTACCCAACTGTTTGGTTTCTCCTGCTGTGAAAAATATAACAATCTGGAGTTCAGTTATCCTCAATTTCCACTGTGGGACCAAACAAAGCTCACCAACAGTCCAGTCAATATTCATATCCCTCAATTTCGACCAAAAAGAAGAAGGGAAAAAAAAAGCAATAAAGAAAAAGACAGAAACAAACGCACAAAAAAACAGCATTTGTATGATTATTGTTTCATCGTGCTGCCAACAGAAACAATTTGCCATCTGGGGAAAATACAAGGTAAACAGACGTTGTCATCGATCTTGTGCTTGAGAGATTTCGAGAGGGACCACGACGGGTCGGCTGCTCGGGCCTCGGTGCGAGGGAAACCGTGGAAACGGTGGAAACGACACGAGTGACGGCGCGGAGATGCTGAGTCAGCAGGTTACAATGACACCCCCTCCCACCAATCATCTTTCACACAAAGCTGCTCTCACGCTGTGGCTCATCTCATTTTGTTGAGTGCTTAGTCAATCACAAACAGACGTGTGCGAGGGAGGGGCAGGGTGGGAGAGGGGTGTGTGTGTGTGGGGGGGTGACCATAAGGTTTCGTCTGTGTGCGTTCTGAGAAATAGGATCAGAAAACCATATGTGGTGCATCCTCTAATGTGTCTCTTGGCTCTTATCGCGAGCAGCGTCCCGTCCAGGAACAGCGACGCGCTCAAGGACACCGCAGCAGGTGTTTTTGCATCCTTAAGCAGCTTCTGTGAGCGCACGCAAATTTTTGGCATTTGAGGGGTTTTGAAATTCAATTGCTTAATTGATTTTGCACCAACCTGGGGGGACGGCGCTGTCAATGTCTCTCTGGGGAATCTTAGCCTCCGGTGCAGACGGAACAGCGCTCCCACTCCGACATCTTAAAACTGACATTTTGTTTTGCTCCGAGTTGTTAGGAGTACAGTAAACACATGCTGCTTGAAGGTAACTGGATTTTTGTCTTTGTTGTGATAGATGAACTTCTTTGCTGGAGTTGAGAAAAGGGAACTTCCTCTGCTCAGTGTAAGCCTCCTACAGTGAGGGTCTGCCAATCCAGCTCCGCTTCCCTTCTGCCTTTTTGTCTTTGTGTGTGATTCTGCCAGCTTTAAATTCCCCCGCGCTCCGTCTGAAAGAAGTATACAGCTGATAAGACTCGGTAACAGTGCAGTGTTGGTAGTAAATGCTTCAGGCCCCCCCCCCCCCCCCACACACACACACACACACACACACACATACAAATACAACAAAGCAAACCACAGGGTCAAAAACATGTTGAAATCCACTTAAGGCACCTTGAGGTTTCCTGTTGGTAAGTGACGGAGCGACAGCATCTCCTCGGCCGCGGAAATTGCCCCACGTATCGCTACCTTTACAGGCTGGTGATGCATGGGAAACCATTTTAAGGCAACGCAGACGGGCAATTTAGCTTTTAACAGACCTGGAGGGGGGGAGGTGCGGGGGGGTGCAAATGGACGGAAATTGGAGAGAAAATGTTGAGTTTGGTAGAAGCAGCAGTGACACAAGCACAGGAGAAGCTTTTGTCTAGTGAGATGAATTTACTCAATAACCTCTGCCTAATGGGGCTGTCTATTATTTTCTGTTTTTGTGCCTGTCTCCATTTCTCTCTCTTTTTCCATTCCCCACAGCTCAGGTATTGTGTTCTTTATTTTGTGTGCTATTCTTTTGCTGGCTCTTTATTCTCTGTCTGCCTTGCTTTCTTATTCTCACTGTCCTTCATTCAGGAAATTCACGTGGCTTTGAAAATGAGAGAAGAAGAAGAACTGTTTTTTTAGGGGTTATATGGTGAAAAACCATAGAACTGCAGGGACAACTTGGTGGTTTGCTTGTAATGAAGTTAAGCACAGAGCTTGCTTCAACCTCGCAATGATTCGAAAGCTTTTATTTATTTAATTGAGAGTCATAATGTCCATAATGTGAATGTATCCACTTAATTGCTTTAGAACAAACTCTATGTAACATTTCCATACCTCGTGTTTACCACTAATTATCCAAATATTGCATGTTTTATGGCGATATAACAATGTGGACATTATTCCTGCTAACATTTTAACAACAGTTTTGTGCCTGTATACATGCAGCTCACAGAGATGCTAATGGCTGCACTCCTGGTTTAGATCTTGGTTGTTTCTTTTTGGCTCTTCTGCACATGACTGCTTTTCTCTTTTAAAAGACCAGAGAAACAGCTCCTCTTCGCTTTATATTCCATCATTATCAAGTGCACTGTTCTGCGCTGTCACTGTTAAAAGTGCTAGTGTGTCTTTTAACATGTTTTGAATTGTGTGGAAAGATACTTTCAGACTTGCCATTTTTCTGTTTTGTTTACTGCTATAGACTGGTTTTAGTCGAGGAGGTTTTTGAGAAGTAGAAGATTGTACTCTAGTTGTTGAGTTGTGTTTCTACTTTATTTTCAACAGAGTTTAGCTTAATTTTAACTGCAAAGGAGTCAAGAACTTTTTATTTTAGGATCAACAAACAACATCTACCTTCTCCTGTCTGTTGCGATGTCTGCTACAGGCACCAGGAGACTACATGCCCTCAAGTTCACATCTCTCATCTTCTAATATAGTGTGTTTTATTCATTCATAATCTCCAACTTTGTTTGGCTTTGAGTCTGGCCTCACCGATGAGTCGTCTCACTCTTTGAAGTCAGATCAGTAAATGTGAGATACCCTGAAGATGCTCAGCAGCTACTGTTCGTACCGCTCTTTTATTTCTCACTCCTCATGATTCCATGTTCTCCTCCGTTCAGCTCCTTTATCTATTTTTTGCAGCTTAGGTGCCGTGTATGACTGTTTCATTCCTGCCTCCTCCCCTCTCGCTCTGACTGGTTCTGTTGGTTTTGGAGATCTCAGCAGACTGACTAGAGGAGGCTGTGCTGCAGGCAGCTCCTTCTCCCTAATGAGAGAAATGGAGCCATTCGCTGCATACATACACTTCCAAGCTCTTTGTGTGTGTGTGTGTGTGTGTGTGTGTGTGTGTTGGGGGGTGTGTTTGAGTGTTTATGTGTGTGGTTTTGTGAAATTGCTTGTGTGAACTGTTATGTGTGTGTTTGAGTCAGCGTGTTCCTGTATGTAGCTGTGGGGTTTGTTTTTGAGCGCTTGCGTGTGTCTGTGTGTGTTTGTTTGTGTGTGTGTGTGTGTATGTCTCTGTGTGTGTGTGTGTTTCATGTGTCTCCTCTCCACACAATGCTTCAAATTCTTTCCTCTTGTGAAACCGAGGAAACTGAACAGTTTATGGAGCTGTCGAACACAACATTTCATTTTCCCACTGTGTGCTGATGTACTTGACTTACTTCCCTGTGCACTGGGAATTCAACTCCATGTTCTGTAGCACAATATTATAAACTCAGTTTGTCCACGGCTGCACCTGAGTGTGCCTTTGTGTGTGGGGTTGTGTGACATTGCACAATGTGTATGTGCAGTCGATCCCAGTGCAGAATATTTCATATCAAAGCATCCATGACAGTTTAACTAAGTTATCTTTACAACTAGGTAATCATTTTCTTTTTTCTGATAAATTGATTCAATTGTAACAAAGTATCACAAACTGCCATGGCCACCCAAAGCAACATCAGTTTTTGATTTACAGCCCTAATTTGAAACTCAATCAGAAAACTGAAATGTAAAAGTTGTTATATCATCAGAATCTAAATCAATACAATCAACCAACTTATCAATATGTATATATGCATGTATGGCAGCCATTGATTCCACTGTCTATTGAACTCAAGCACAAGCACACCTCACTCTACTCAGCTGATCACCTGAACCACATCGTATTTAATGAGGAAGAAAGATTATTCCACCAATTTTGATTTCTAAACTATTCCTAAGTTTAGTTTAAAAAGCAGTGTTGTGGTGTTGTTTTCTCTGCATTTTACAAAGTCTGAAAACATCAGAATTGTTATTTTGACCTGTTACCATTTTCTGCAAATGACTGCTCTAAATGACAATATTTTTATTTCCAATTTTGGAGAAATTTTATAGAATGAAACAAAAGTGGTCATTTTACCCAAACACATACCAATGAATAGTAAAACCAGAGCAACTGGTCATTTTGAAGTGGCCTCTTCATTTTTTTCCAGAGCTGTACGTCTGCTTGACTCTCTCTATAGTACATAAAGCAGCGTTACGCGACTCGGCTGTAGTGTGTTCCTTATGTGTGTTATATTCATATTCCCCCCTCGCTGTGTGTGGTGAGTCGTTGCACATGTCTGATGTGTTGCCACAGCTGCCGTGGGGATTACTCTGGAGGCTACAGAGAGAGTGAAAAAAGCATGAAAAAGTGTGAATTGACCATAAAGCTCTGCCACTCTGAAGGGATTAGAAGGGGTTAAACTGCAGGACGTGATAAAGACTGCCATTCTCTCTGACACACACTCAGGCTGCTGCTGTGCACGTGTGTGTGTGTGTGTGTGTGTGTGTGAGGGTCGGGAGAGAGAAAGATGTTCAACTTCTCTGACCTATACGAGCCACGTTGTCGTGCTTGTAGATGTGTCTGTCTGCGCATTTGTGCTTCTGGGTGCAGTAATGTGCCTTTTCAGAAGTTTGTGCATGTGTGTGTGTGTGTGTGAGTGACCTATAACTACCATGGGGCAGCCAGGCAGTTCCAGCGCTGAGCAGCAGGGGATTACTGATGGGTTTTTCTCTGCATGCTGATGCTCAGAACCGGGAAAAAAAAAGAAAAAAAAAGTTGCATGGAGAGAAATACAGAATAGAAGGAAAGATGAGGAGGAGGACAGGGAGTGTGTGTGTGTGTGTGTGAGTGCGTGTGAGGGAAATCTGGCGAGGCAGACAGAGTGAGGAATGACAGCTCATGGTGCTGTTTAGCAGTGACTTAGTGGCTGTTGGGGCCGCGCAGGAATACAGCGCAAAACCTCGGTTCATCATCAGAACTCCGACCTGTAGTTGTAAGATAAAAGAAATTCCCTCTTATCATAAATTAAATAGCAGGATATCTGTTTCCAGCGTTGGAGCAGGTTCACCTCCTCCACGCTCGACTCGGATTGTTATTCCAGATGAAGAATTTATTTCCCTCCTCCCTGAGAAATTGTGACAAAGGAGGTATAGTTTTCCATTTGTTTGATTTACTCGAAGCTTGCCATAAGTTGCCTTTTTAAACTTCAATACAGCATTGTCAAATTAGCGGTGCTACCTCGTTATGATTTCAATAAACAGAGGAGACAGATGGTAGCCCCCGTCTCACACACTTTCAAGAATTAAAATCACATTTCCTCCTTTTGCTGTAGAGCTGTGAATGAAGTCATTGGCTCCTGAGAGTATTTTAACTCATTTGAAATGTTTATTTTAATGATATCGTCAGTGTTTATCCATAAACACAGGTTTAATGATGGTACAGGTTTGTGTAACAGCTTTTGTTTCCCCGACTATGACTACAGTGTTTTTTTCTTTTTTCTTTTTAGAAATCATGTTTTTTTTGTTTTTTTTGGCAAGTAGCTCTAAATACGACAATACCCATGAGCCTCAGTGGCCAAAAGAAGACATGGTAGAAAATTCAAATTGCTCTAGTCTTACAGTTGGGAACAAAAGGACATAGGTGCTAAACTTATACAGGTCACTATGTCTTTGTTGTTTGTTTTTTTGTCTCTCATTCAAGAAAACCAAAATGATAAAAAATAATCCCCAGTTACAGCTCTAGCTCACATCTTTGTGTTTTTATATACTCGTATCTTCCGAAACAGGTGCTCATCTTCTGCATGTAGAAGAGTTTAAAGTGATAGTTATGAGTGAGGTTGTGTGTAATGGCAGTGATGTCCTGCTGTGGAAAGTGTCATCAGAAAAACAAAAACAAACAAACACAATAGCCACTTAAAAAATGCAGGATGTTGAAATCACAATTGGTTAACGTTGGTTAACTTTTCACCACTTTCCTTTACTTTAGAGCTACATTTTCTAAACTGTATTCCTATGCACAAAGCTCTGGTTACGTTCCACACAGCCCCATGTCAAATAACCCAAACCATCACTTTAATGCTTGTTCATGCCTTAAAAGCTGCCGAACAGTTGTTCAACATAGATGGAAATGCTTCATGTTCTCTGTAATTCTCTCTGAATCATTAAAAGAAACAACACAATCACTGTGTCGCTGAGAAGATTCAACACAAGCAGCATGCAGAATTTCGCAGCACTACTGTTTTCAAACAGCCCACCGCCCACCGAAACCCACCAGTCCCTCCAGTTTTCCTGGCTGCCCTGTTGGGGTTCTGGAAATAATTACCGCGCCAGACAGAGCAGATAAGGCTGCTGCAGCGGCTGCAGAGGGTTCATGGGTAGGGGTGAGAGGTCGCATTCCTTCATCCCTGATTAGATCCACTCTTCACACTGCTCCACTGTAAACTGTCACAGCTGCGAGAGTGCACATGCACCAAAATCAAAGCTTCAGCATGTTTGATAATAGCTTCAATAAGACGCTCGGGTGACGTCATAGACTCACTAACAGTGTTATGGATAGTGTAGACTGTCATAAATTTACAGCGGCAGATGTCACTGCAGCGGAGAATGAAAGAGATGCTCTGTCATCATGAAGGGGACCACCAGAAACTGGAGCTGTCATTCACACTCGCTCCTGAAAATAGACCAGGATGCAGACAAAAGGCCATTTATTACAAAATCAGGTTGTGGTTGAAATCAATGATGTCATCCTCTCGCATCTACATGTCTGTCTGTGTTGAACACTAACAAGTGGATCTGACTTTGCTTCATGTGCAGCTGTTGTTTCTGAAAATCCCCTTCCTGCTGCCAAAGTGAGCCAAACCGGGCCATGCCAGGCTAAGCTTGAACATGGCTAATGGAGCCATGGATTTTTATGTGTTTGTCCTGGTTCAGTGTTTCTGGCACTTTGCTTCACGCTTGGAGTCACAGCGCATTTTTTCCACATTTTGCAGACTGGAAAAAGAGGCTACAGGGCCAGAGCAAGAGCTTTATACCCTTGCGCGCACACACACACACACAAACATGCAAAAACACACGTTTCCATTCAAGCCTGTCCCCTAGGTTGACCTCTTCCCATGGACACTTGCACACGTGTTAATTCAGTCATGCCTTATGTCAACTTCACTCTTCTTCTGTGTTTCTTTCCAAACACAGAAGGAGTTTCGGTTGCATCAGAGCCAACGTTGCAATCAGACGGCGACAGCGGTGCATTCACAGCAGCTGACGGTTGACATTTGCGTGTTGATTACGTCTTTACATTTATGGCCGCTCATGTCTTGTTTACTTGAAATGTGGTGCCTGCTGGCGAAAAGACTATGTCAACTCCAGTGACACAGTGGAGAGGATTACTGCTCCAGTGCAACACATATACATCAATGCTGCTCAAACATCTGGTTCTCTCTCTCTCTTTGCGAGTGTGCGAGCGAGTTGTGAAGCTGAGTGTTACCCCCACTCCAGAGGTCCTTTAGGGAAATGAATGGGACTGATATACTAAGAGGGGGGCGAGGAGGGTGCTGGTGTTGGGGGGTGCGGGGCGGAGCAGCCAGATTAACAGATTTTATCACTGTAAATGGAACTTGTTTTCACAATCTTTGCAGCTCTCCTTCTCGTTTTCAGGCACAGACACACAGTCACGCAGGCGTTATTAGTATGCATCACATGAACAGCCCTGGTGTTTCTCCCTCTTTTCACAGTCTCTCAGTGTTCAAGGAGGGATCTTTGTGGACAGATGTTGCTGGTATTTGGTGCGTTACACATTCTTGACTTCATCTCGCAGTTATCTCATCTCACTCACCAATAGGGTTGCACATCTCTTTGTGATAAACGATTCGATTCGAATCTAGATACACAGATTACGATTCGATTCAAAAACGATACCCTTTTATTACAGACCGATTCGATTCGATTCGATTCAGTGTAGGACGATTCGATTTTCGGTTAATATCTGTTGTAGATCAAGAAGCCAGTTCTATGAAAGTGACTACCATTCTACAGTAGTACAATATTTTCTTTTCAAATAAAAGACCACATTTCTCCAAGCATTGTTGCTTTAAAGCACTGGCAAAAAAGAAATAAAAAAAAAAGGAAAAAAGAATAACAAGATCACATGTCAATGTATTCATATTTAGACATGGACCAGTATCTGTAAGAGTTTATGTAAATTAGCCATGCGACCCCTTTTCCACCCAGCTGGTTCAGGTGCTTTTCGGAGCCAGTGCTGCTTAGCACCAGTTCTAGGTTCAGCACCAACTCCTTGCTGTGTCAGAGCGAGGTTACCGTAGCAACAAGACCAGCGCATACAGAGCATAGACTGTATAAAAGATTATCGCTCCGTTGGTTTATCAATGAAGCCATGTCTCTGACGAAGCTAACAAGCTACAGGCAGCGGCTAACAGCAGCTAACGCTCGTCTCACAACATTGCTGTTAAAACGTAGTTGTCGGTCATCGTCACGGCGATCACGGCTGCTTTTTTTCAGCCGGGTTTAGAGTTATCAAAAGTCTATGCTTCCACGTCGGGTCCGGTGTTCAACAGCCGCAGTTTGGAGCAGGTTTTCTAACTGTAGCAGCAGCAGACACAGGAGCAGCTCCTGGACGAGGAGTGTGCTAACTAACAGCAGCAGCAAAGCTAACATCAGGACGTCAGCTGTTAACCCCCCCCCTCCCTCCTGTCATCGGATACAACATGAAACTACTCCAGTTAGCGAATCGTGTTGTAACTAAGATATTCGCTGAAAAAAATAGTTTTTATTTGGCCTGCTGATTGATTTATGAGTTATTAAAGAGACCGCTAACGGCTAGGCACTCTAGCCCAGAGCGATAACCGATTCATGACGCTACAACCGATTCATCTAAGAATTCATGGCTAATTTGTATCGATTCAGGAGGCTGCTACCGATGCAGCCGAATCTCTCACTTGTTAAACCGAATATCCGGTCGCATCGGTTTATCGTTTACAACCCTACTCACCAACATGCTTATTTCTTCTGCTTATCAGTCTTGATTTCATCATGTATCACCATCAGTGATGTAGAGTTTAGAGTTTGGTTTACCCCCTTACCCCCACATTATCAAAAGTAATCATAATCAGTCATAATCTAAATTTTCAGAATGAGATCGCTTTGTTTTTTTTTCTGATGTGGACTCATGTATTTGTGATAAGAGTTCTGGGAGAAGCTGCTCTGCTTCTTTTACAGTCATATCCCTGCATCTTTTACTTCTGTATTTCTCTCTGTCTTCAAGCTTAAACAAAACTGCCACCTGACAGGACTGCAAGTGTAAGCAGAACCATTCACCTTGAATTTATAGAAAGAGGTAAAAAATAAAATAAGACTGCTCCTATTGAATGTGTTAGCTTTCCAGTGCTCTGTGACAGAAAAGTTCAAAAAGCTCATGGAAGCCCGGAAAAACAAACACACAAGTGGAACCTGTGAGAAGATGCCCAGCCACTGCCAAGGTCCAGGAACTTAAAAGTGTATCATGACTTAAAATGTTCCAAAGCTCACTTGAAAATGTAGGATGCAGGGCCTTTTTGATGGAAGCTATCAGTCCTCCAACAGTGGAAACAGCAACAGATATATGATCAGAGAAATATGGAATATGGTCCCTCGTTCTGTGCCAAGAAATCCTGGCAGACAAACCTAATGCCTGTGTTCAGAGTAGAGGTTTTAGTTAGTGTATACACACATTTATCAAAGGCACAGCTGAGGCTGAAGACGTATTCTTCAAACCTGAGCATTGTGAGGCCTGAAAACCTTTACCCAACATGCACCCCGCTGTGTTACACATGTGTTTTGTCTGAATATAAAGATGGAAGCGATGGTATTTCTCGACTAATTTATGAGCAGGGGAAAAGTCAGCAGGCCAGTTCACCCGCTGACCTCTGTAACCTTGGGCTCCTGGCTTTCATTTGCTATGTGAAGGTGAGCTGTGACAGTCATCCTGATCACTCATAACTACTTTTATGAGCTGCTCCTCATTGTTTTTTTTTTTATGGTGCCTCAATTTAACGCCTTAGCCAGACACAGAGTGGGTGCTCGGCTCCGCCCACAGAACTCGCTAAATGATGTTTCTTACAGCAGCTACACAGATAAATCTCTGCTCAACTAAGATCTGACAACACGCTGCTTGTAAACTGACAAATCATGTTGTTTTTTCACAAAAATGGTGCATATTATATTCAGATCAACATGACGGCTTCTTTCTTTCTTTCTTTCTTTCTTTCTTTCTTTCTTTCTTTCTTTCTTTCTTTCTTTCTTTCTTTCTTTCTTTCTTTCTTTCTTTCTTTCTTTCTTTCTTTCTTTCTTTCTTTCTTTCTTTCTTTCTGTAATTTTAGTAATTTTCTCAATTCAAATTTGGGTCAAGCCGTTGATACTTTTCCAAAGGAAATTAAATGCACTCTGCACTACTTTTAATTAAAGTAACCCAATTGTATCCAATAAGTAAGGTTACAGTTCGAGGCCTAATGCCAGATTCTTATTTAAAAATGTGACATTTTTGTGTTTGTTGTAATCAGGAAATTCAGAAAGAAAAAAAACAGAGACTTAATTGCAGCAGTCACTAAGGCCGCTCAGAACTCAGTGACCAAATATTTTCAGTCAAATGTCCCGTGGGACAGCATCATCACTGCCATGATGTGTTTCCTGTTCAAACAGCACGATGAGATGTGAGTTCAGACAGTGGACAAAAAAAACAAAAAAATGGCTTCGTTACGGAGATAAATGCATTTTGACGAAAGAGAAAAGTCGCATTGTTGAAAACCGCCGTCTCTTCTATTAGTGGTGGTTAGCGTCAGTGAAGAGATGACAGGAAATGAAGGAGAGAGTCATCGCCTTAGTCACAAGGGCGTCCTGTGATTGCTGAAAAACTAGTGCAGCATGAGGTCACCACCGAGGATGCACAGTTTTCCAGGAAGCAGCTTCGGGGTGAACAGCAACAACTTCAGAGGAGGAAAAGGACTTCATGGTTTTTGACTTAACAACTCGTCAGGATTTAGTCAGTCGAGGTAATAACCTTGTGAACTCCTCCTTGTGAACATCTTCTCGCAGCGTCCTCTGGGGGTCACGTCTCCCAGGTTAAAGGGAGACGGGGTGTTTACAGTATTGGATTGCTGCCTTGGAGCAGATCCACATGAGACACAATCCCTTCGGCCTCTGTCTGCGTCTGCGTCTCCGTCTCTGTCCCTCTCTCTCTCTTTCTCTTTCTCTCCCAGCCAGGCCTTTCTGTGCTCTCACGCCCTCTGTGACCCTCAGGCCCAGGGGTGTCCCTTCCACATGCCTGAAGGGAGAAACTGTTTAACAGCAGTATCAGGAGGGTGCTCACTGTAACATAGCCCTGACTGAATATTTATTCAGCAGCAGCAGGTCTCTGGCTGTTGATGGGTGATATGAGCAATACTGATATTTTTGCAGTGGAGCCGTATTTTCACTTCTCAACACGTACCTGGGTTGAACTGCACCTACCGGTCAACATTAGCAGTGCCCGGGGGTGTGTGTTTTTCCCTCCTGACCTTTTTATCACCACATTCAAACAGTTCAAATTACTCCTGAAAACACACAGAAACCTGGTCCAACTCAAGCTTGATTGTGTTTTTTACTTTAAGTCTCATGTAAAATATTTCAAGTCATTGAAGAAAACCCATTATTCTGTAGGTAAACAGTTTATTCCTTAATACTGGCGATAACTCACTGAGGCAGATTCTTCAAATTTGACACAAATCTTTACTTGGACTCAAAGATAAACTTATTAGATTTGGTGGTCAATGGTTAAAGGTCGCAGTGACCCTCACAAACCCCTTTTTTTGCCCTTGTTAACACAACATCTTGGACACACCTCAAGGGAATCTATTCAAATTTAACACAAGTTATCATTTGGACACAAGGATGATTTCATAAGGTTGAAGTGGTCAAAGGTCAAAGTCACTGTGATGTGAAAAGACCCTTGTTCTTTGGCCAAAGGATGAACTCATTTGAATCTGTTTGTCAGAGATCAAAAGTCAAAAGTTACAGTGACTTCACAGAGCATGTTCATACACCCATTGTGACACAATTTCACAAAATGTCGAATGGGGTAAATTGGAGTAATGGCGTTTTAAATCCAGACAGTCAAATGATGTACAACACTGTAGACCAGGAGGAAGAGGTTGTGACCACATCTCCTGTAACCAGGCTTTTTTTGTGTGGGCAAGATGGTGATTCTAGTTTGTACTCAGTTTTCTCCTTAAAACTGTGTTGATAGCTGCCAAATGAAGAAAGGACTTCATTATCGTTGCTAGAGAGGGCAAGTAACAACAACAACCAGCACCCTGTGATTCGGCTGGACGTGCATTGTTATTCGCATTATGCACTTGAACTGTAATTTCCGCACAGAAAGAAAAGTAAAACAAAGGCGAGTTCCAGTCCATCACCACTCTCAACCAGGACAGCAAACATATGCGGCTAATTATTTATGAACCCCTATGGGCGTTCGCCTGCCAAAATCTACACCACATGACTGCACCCAGCTGAAATATTGCTTTAAAGCAGAAGTAAGTGATATATTTGTGTTAATATAAGTCTTAAATAGTTATATCTTCCGACAGCAATCACTTACATAGAGTGTTTGGACCAAAACACGGGTCTGTCAGTCACTCTGCTCTGCTCTGAGCCGAGGAGAAAACATTTATCGTATCCTACAGTTTTTATCCAATGAGGAGAGAGAACGGCATGCAGGGCTGTGTGTGCAGCCAAGGAACGCCGTGAATGTGGCGACGTAGGGACGAGGACTGTTATGGTGCGTTCAAGGAAACTCGTATTTTTCCGACCGTGAAGTGGTACCAGTTCGATCTGGTACGAGTTCACCGGTCGGAAGTTACGAGTGGCTGTTATAGTGACTTTCACCGGTAAAACAGGTCGGAGAAACACGAGTGGGTTGCCTGGAACGCTACAAAGTCGTAAGTTGTGACTTGAAGCTGTAATTTACGATTTCAAAAGCCTGCCTGGAACGCAGCATTAGCGAAAACGACCGGATCGCTTACTTCTGCTTTAAGGTTAACAAGAGCAAATCATGAATATCTGTAGCTGTGTCGTAAGAATGCAGTAAGCCGTGGGCAGGCCTTCGAGTTCACCTGCCTGAGATAAACACACACAGTCGGAGAGCATGGCTGGAGGGCGCGGGTTAAGATGTTGTGTTAACAAGAGCAAGGCTGTGCTCTGAAATGAGATGTGTGTGAGGGGGACTGGATAATGGTGATTAGTATGCACAAGGCTCTGTGCAAAGTCTATATTCTGAGTTATTTAAGTGTGTGTGTGTTTGCAACGGCGACTGAAATAAGGTCCTTTTTAAGGTGTGTGTGTCTATGTGTGGATGATTGTAGTAGTACCACATAGGTATCATGTTTGTATGGCACTTTATTTTTGTGATTTAAGGCTAAAGGTGAACTCCTCTTAGTGCTTAAGCTTCAGTTTTATCTGCTTGAATGTAAACTTGTGTGTGCATTGTCATTTAGAGGGTAATACACTCCTGCATATTTATTTTCCACTTCCTTTTGTTTTGGACTATATTCTTTTTTAATAGAAACGGGTACAAAAATATAAAAAAATGCAATACTTTTTCACATGTGCCATTTTGTCCATCTTTCATCACATAGCTCTGTTTTAATTTGTAGACAGTAGGTCATTTGTTCCATTGATTAAATTTCATCAACAATGTCCATCTCAGTCCAGTTTGGTCAGTTCTCTGGCAACTTCTTGTAATGGCTTTCTTAGCCACAAAAGATAGGATCTTATATCCTAGATATATACCAGGGATCATTAGGAATATTATATCCATATTTCACCCATGGCTCTCAGACCTCCTCCCAAAAAAATGGCGCCATGCTCCTGAAACACTCCCAGTCATTCCAGTCGTGGTCTTTTCTTTTGTCTTTAGGGGCCACTGCCACGTTGCTGATGGTAGTGGTGAGTGCGAGCGAGTGAGCGCTGCAAACTAGAATCTGAACGCTAGATATCACAGTTTTACCCCCATATTACACACTGGACCTTTAAAACAAGAGAGCTCATCCGCTGATATCACGCTGATCATCCCACTCGATGGGAGATTATTCTCCTAACAAGCTGATCTGCACTAGAAAGGAGTGAGACTACCTGATTCAACAAAGGTTATACTAATTATGATAAACAGGCAGAGACAGGATGAGGATAAGTCGTCTTGTACATCAATATTCAAGGGGATATTAGTGCAGGATGGCTTCTATCACATACTCTTAAATGGACTAAGTGACTTGCCAAAATCCATGGATTAGGATTTAAGCACAGTAGCGCCGTCGCAACCATCTGCTGCACAACCACTTGTTGAAACTTGTTGGTGAGGATGTTTCCTCCTTGTTCTGAGTTTGGAGTTGTTGTCTTATTGGATAATTAACTGTTTGGTGAGAATCCCACCAAGGGTCTCATTTATAAAACTGTGCGTGGGATCGTTACTAAAAGTGTACGTATGCCCAAAAGCCACGTTTTGCGTACGCCAAGAAATATTCAGATTTATAAAACCCTGCGTACGCACACTTCTAAGCAAACTTCCCTTTATAAATCACAGAGTTCCTACAAGTGTGCTCAGCTGAATCAGCTGCACGTTCCGCCCTGTCCACGCCCAGTTTTAACCGTAGATGGTCAATGCACACCACGACATGAATGCGATCTGCATGTCCATGAGCCTGACGTGCTCTTGTTCTGTCGCTGTTGTGAATTGGCTGCAGGTGTGGAAGTGGCAGCGTGACACGTTGCTGCAGCTGTGAACGGCGTCAGCGGCTTACCCCTTGGTCGCACTGCATGCGGAAGCTGAGCGCGCGCACTGCGCGCGCCTTCTGGGGCGCTCGGGTGGTCGCACTGAGAGCGTACTTCTCCTCTCTCCTCGCGCGAGTCGGGCACCTATAGCCTACTCGTATTCACTCGGTTTCCACACACACACGTGTCATCGTGTCATTTTAAACGTGTGTGTGTGTCGTGTGCAGACACAACTGACAAATATTTAGGCTACAGACGGACAAGCAACAACTTAATAAATCATCATTTCATTTATTTTATTTTGAAAATCGACCGGATTCTCTTGCCTTTTCTGTGCCCGACTTCCTGTCTGGTACGATCTGGTCTGTCCAGCTTGACAAACGGCGCTCTCGGTGCGCGCGGCTCGCGCAGAAAATAGAAATGAACCGATCCGAAGCGCTCAGTGCACGCGCACTGCGCTCCACAGCGCGAGATGTGCGACCAGGCAGACTCGTTAACATGTGCGGCTATCTGAAACTGCCTGCGCTTCAGGGCGCTGCGCTTCCGTTCCGCGTCTAGTGCGACCAAGCTGTCAGAGTTTCAGTGCGCTGCCTCTCAAGCGCTGGACCCGGTTCGGCACATACTGAAGTTACAACAATGACGACAGTTCTAATCTGAAACCAGTTATTAACCAGTCATCATTGTCTCCCTCTCCCTCCTTTTTCCTCCAGCGGTGCCGTGGTGCAGAATTACGCACGGGGCTCACCGCTGTATTCATACATTTACAGCAATTAAACCGATCGATAAAACTTTGAATAATTAGCAGAATCAGTTACATTCTGAGGAATGATCAAAAACACTTCTCTTGATAACAAGAGTACAGAATGTATGTGCGAACGATTACTGGATTTTTTCCCAGGCTTTGAGATTTAATTGACTCTGGATCATGTTCACACAGTATCACAGGAACATATAGTTATTTACACATGTATTTATTCCATGCAGCAGCGCCGTCCTCTCCTCCTCGTGCGCTCTGAGTGGACAATATGACGGAGAGATGGTGCTGATTAAATATAGAGAGGGAATTTTGATTTTGAATCTTAAGTTAAATTCTAAGAAGATGTTTCTGAAACACCAGTCCGATGCAAAATAATGCTGTTGAAATGATTGAAAATCTATCATCATCCATGCTTTTACAGCACAAAGAAACCCAGATCCCTCTTTTCTGTCAGTCTTGGTCCAGTTGTCTAGTCTGCTGTGAGTTTGATTGACAGATTTCAGACCAACACAGATGGTGTAACACAAGTGCTTGTTTTAACTGAACCAAACAGTGAAGGTGTGAAAGCCCCCTCAGTGGCAGCAACACTTCACTGTCCACTGGATTATAGATTATAGATAATGAACTAGTCATGAACTAAATGTGTCATGTGTTTAGTTGCCCTTCTTGTCCTCAGTCTGCAGTAACACCTCTCTGACACTTTATTGCCCCTCGTAGGGAAATTCTCTTTTCACTTGCCCGCAGGGAGGTCAGAGGTCAGGTTCAGCTTCGGAACAGCAGCTTCGGAGCTTGTCTGGATTCACCTCGTTGCACAAAGTTCGTTCAACAGAGCTGATTGTTTCCAGCATTCGGGTCTTTTGATTCGCCATCATCGAGCCGAAGGATTAACCATCTGCACACCGCCATCAGGTCCTCTTTGTCTCTGTCACATAAAGGCCTATAGGATGAGACGAACACGTGCACAATGGTTGAATTCTTCACCCTGTGAGACCGTGGCTGCGCAGCAGCGCTGGAATGCTGTCAGTTCTTAGACGTGATAATCAGAACCAGATTCAGCAACCCAGGATCCCATCCAAGCGCAATCAGGCCTGCGCGACGCCTCAAGAATCCGCCCTCCTGCTCTGTGACTGTAACCCCATGTCAAAAATGTAGATCCAGATTTGATTAGAAATCGAATTAGAGCAGAGTTTTCTTCAGTGTTTTTATGTCACGGCTCCCTGAGGGAAGACATATTAGGCTAAAGACCCCCATTTGTTAAGAGTTTGTCCCTGAGATCGCATATGGAAAAGAGGTCTGTTGTTAATTTAGTGTCAACGGGGACTGGAGTGAAATGTGTGTCTGTCCAAAATGTAAGAGTGACGATGATGGTGCAGAGAGCGACATATGGATATAACGGACGTCATGCATTGTCTAATTGGAAACAGTTAAATGAAAGTATAATTAAGTTTTTCTACATGTTGATGTAGAGGCCATGAACACCCCCACCCCCCCCGGTTACACCTGGGGCCTACTGGGGCTACTTTGACAACCAATGCATTAAAATATATTATGGCAGGAAGTGAGGGTGGGTTCGAAATGTTCTCTGTGGACACTGGTCATACAAAGGCAGAGATATATGCTGTGTGCTTTAACATTCCTTCCAGAGCGGCAGAGGGATTTTCATGCAGGTCAGGAAAGAAATAGAGAAGTGGTGCCTCAGATCACAATCAGTCAGATTTTATGTCCCTCTCAAGTGAAACAGTCAACATGAAAGTAGCTGACATACAGCCTCACGTCCCATGTTAGACATGGTTAACACATGTGCTCTATAAGCAGCATCCATCACTGTCCAATGATTCACTTTATTGTTAAAAAGAAATGCGCATACTTTTCCAGTGTGACGATTCCATAGATATCATACCTTGCCTTGTATGAGCTCCTCACCCTGCCATACAAAGGTCTGGCAATCAGCCTATGAACAGTTGATTCTTGTATTACTGCTGAAAAGCCCTTTGAGAGCATTTTGTGAATATTAATGCTACGTCTAATGAAACTGAAAATTTATACTGGCGTGAAATCTAATCGAAATGTCACAGTGGAATCTTTTCAGGTTCAGAGCTCCTCAGATGCACTGAAACAAGAAGCGTGGGAGACTCGGTTTCTTTGCAGCAGCTGTAAACTAACTGCTGTAAAAGTTCTCCAGATGTGGGCTGATTTAACAGATAAAAAATTATACAAGAAATGATACTTAAAGGTCCGATATTTTACACTTTCTTGTGTTTTGACTTTGTTTTTGAAGTTTTGATCCATAAAGATATTATCTGTGGTTTTAAGAGATAAAAACCATCTGAGTGTAATTTTACAGCTCTTGTTACTAGAGCTCCAGCGAGAACAGGCCAGTGAGCCAATCAGAAGAGATGAGGCTCTGAGTCTTTCTTGATTGGCCGACTGCTTGAATGAAACTGATTGAATGAAACCATAGCTGATCAAAATGGGTCAGAGGTTGGATGTCGGATCCAGGTGTGCGGCTTTGGGCATGGTGGACAGGTGACAGTTTTGTTGTAAAATCATGAAGTTAAGGAAATCCTGACTGTTTATTTTAAGGCCAGACATCTGGATACAGGCTGTGTGCATCGTTCTGTGGACTGAGGCTTTGATGTGTTTAGACTCTAAAGAGTATTAAGATAGAAGCTAGTCCTGCTCTATAATAAAATAAAAGATAAGGAAATCTGTCTTTACAAAAAAAGGGTGGTGCTTAATTCCTGACACAATTGATCCAAAGAATAACAACTACATTTTATTCATTCAATGAATTTATTAAGAATAATGCAAAACAAAAACAAAAACAAAACTTGCTTCATCTTTTTTTCCTGTTTTTTCCACAGTTTTTAATTGAATGCTTTTGGGTTGTGGGATTTTTATTGTTCACAAAGACATCACCAATGGTTCAGTCTTAACTGAGGACCCATGAGGAAGCTAATTTACTCACCCGACCTTGAATGATAGACGAGAAGAAAAGAGGGATTGGAATTAATCTATGCGCGGCGAAAGAGAATGAGGGGGTTAAACACTGTGGAGTTAGTCAAGTTCTTCTTCCATCTGATCTGAACTGCTGTGTGCACTTTAATAAGCACTTTCATTTATATTAAAGATGCAAATGTAGCCTTTACAGGGAGATTGATATGCATGGAGGAAGCGTGTGCGTGCGTGCGTGTGTGTATGTGTGGGTGTGTATCACTTTATCAGGGTCCTCTGTTCATTAGCCCAGTGTAATTGTGTTAGCAGTGTTGCTGGCAGGGTGGGAAGAAAATATCTGTGTGTAAAGGTCACATCAGAGGAGAGATGACATACGGATAGAGGACACACACAAACGCTCGCCGACATCTTGACGCACACACACGGCTCCACTCTCAGATGGACATGGAGACAGCTTTGGCTCTGTTTGCCGTTATGTGTTTGGATGTCTCCTCTTACCCTAAGGTATGCATATGTCTTTATGTGTGCATGTATGTGTTGGTGTGGGCCTGTGTAGGTGTGCAAGTGGATTATTTAAGTGGCAGTGTTTAATCAAGTGTGATATTTCTGCTCTGCAAGCTTGCCATCTGCAATGTAGGCAGCGGAAAGAGCAGTCATGTTATCATTTCTGCTGTGTGGTATATGTGTGCGTGCTGCACTTATAGCTTTCTTTGCGTGTTGCTGCCATTTGCCATTTCGTCAGTATTGTTTTGCAGAATTCACACCAAGCAATCACGTTGTGCCAAAGAATTCAGAGTGGTTACCTCATGAATGCTTTGAAGGCAACTTACCTCTCAGATGTGATCAAAATATGCTGCTCATAGTTCTATGTGAGAACTACTTGAATGTATCTAAGTGCTTTTTCATTAATGTGCATCTGTGCAATGCAAAAATTCTGTTAAATATCATAATGAGTAGAGAATAAATTGGGTTGTATTGAAATATTGTTTGCAATATCCAAATCATAGGGTCTGCAGTCTGTTTAAAAAGGTAAAATGTATCACAACAAACCATAAATGGGGCATTGTGGTGCTCATGCTTCACCTAAGAATAAAAAGGCTGAGATTACCTTTGCAACTGAACTTGAGACTAATGTCTTGAAGTAATAACAACACTTTTTTTTTTTCGCACCTCAGCCTTGAATAACAAACAATTATGTGATTGTAGGGAAATTATCCCTTTGCTGCCAAAAGCTCATTGTCAGCTTCACACAAGGAGCTGGATAGGATTTAGTGCATTGCTTTTAAACATTTAAACTTTAACACTGCAAAGCTCTATGAACCAGAAGTTTTCAAACTGCGTGGCTTCCCCAGAGAAAAAAAGATGTGAGGCAAAGATACAGTCCAGCGTGAGGTGAGGGGAACAGGAACACGCTGTGGTTCATGCAGCACTAGCAAAGAGCCGGCTGAGAACCATTTGGAATTTACCACCTTACAAAAACTTCCTCTTCAGTCTCCAGAGAGCCAGCAGCAGGTACATCTTCAAAATCCACTCCCCCATTTTCACAATTTTACCGTTGCATTAATATATATTTTTTTAGAACTATAAAGGACCTTCACATGGCGGTTGGTGACCTGCCAGAGTGGCTGATGAAGGAGGCAATTACCAAAATTTACCAGCATTTGGCTCGTGGCTGCTGTTAATTTTTCACTCTTGTACCTATACTTCACAGCCAAAAGGCTTTCGTCCTGATTATCTGCGGCAGGAGTTATTTTAACCTCTTATTACCTCTTTAAATGATTGAAACACTGACGGTGCTCAGATCAGCACTGACGGCAGAGTGCACCTGCTAGGACTTGCATTACATCATGATGGCACCCGTGGGTAAGTAGAAAGTCAAAGTGAGGCACTTGGGACAAAAAAGCTGTTAAATATTAAGCGTTTTAAAATCAGTTTTCAAGGCGAGAGTGTATAAAACTTTGTACAGTATATTTGCTCAAAGTTCAGGCTGTTTTTCACGTACACTTTAAACGTCACAAAGAAAAATCAGCACTTTGCTCATTGAAATTGAGATAGTCGGCATCACTGTGTTTTCTATATTAAAGTTGTATTTATCAGAGCACCAGGAGAATGTAAAGCACAGAGAGCAAACAACAGCTCAGCAGTTAATGACCACACATACTGGGAATTCTGTGTGCGTACAACATTACACAGACTGTAATGGGACAGTAAATGAAGGCTCATTGACTTGGAGAATTCACCTCTATAATCTGCAGGGCTGGCTTCAAGCATAAACCTGGAGAGCTGTCAATAACGCTGAATTAAGACTGTCAGTGAGAGCAGCTGTAAACACAGGAGTGCCACAGCGTGAGTTCGATTCTACAGTAAACAAGCTTGTACAGACACGGACAGCTTAAAACTTCCATAAAACGTGTCTGTGGTCACGGTGAACACGCAGCTGAAGCCAGAGAGCCCATAAATGATAAAATAGCTGCAGCTAAAAACCACATGCAAACTCTGAAGAGAGCCAGGTTCATCAGGGAGTTTTCACTGTCAGGCAAAAAAAAGGTGACTTTAGGACTAACAGTGTTTTCACAGAGCAGGTAATCCGTATTTCGCCGTAGCTTCGTCAAGTGTTTTCATATCTGTGCTGCATCATGCTTCACTCTGTTCCCTGTCAATCATCTGACACCTTCTGGAGGAAATGAAAATCTCTCGGAAGCTTCGCCTTAAACACGTCTCCCCGCAACCGTCTGAAAATCAAACCCGAGGAATGTTATCGTAGGTTATCTGGGCTTTGGCCCGTTCCAGCAACGTGGGCATCTTCTGGGCAGGAAAGATGGAGTGATGTGGAACGTGACATGTTGGGGACTGAAGGTCTGGATACCTCGGCCTTGGTCGGTCGGTCAGTCGGTCCACTGCTTTTGTCCAAACTGAATTATCTCAACAACTACTCAAGGTCTTACCATGAAATTTTGGTACAGATGTTTACGGCGCCCAGAGGATGGAGCATTGCTTTTTTCCCCTTACCCGATGACGATGAGGTCAATATTTCCGATTTTTCCGAACATCTCTGGACAACTAGGTGGAATCACACACTTTTACATCCCCCCTAGGATGAATAAAAAACTTTGTTGATATCAAACTTTTCATTTAATGCCATCATCTGGTATTACATCACAAAGAATCACATGCCCGTGGACCTTAGCTGCGCTGTGTTTTCATAGTTACTGCCTCCGTACGGCCTCACAGAGCCAGTAGACTCTAAACTTTTAGCCTCGTTTTGGATTTGACTCTTGAACCTCCCCCAATTTTATGGAAATGCAATATTAGATCACCGGAGGACGCCTTTAAGCTTTGCAATTGATACAGTGACTCACTAAGTGCATGTTAACATTTCCATTTTCTTCATTATGATTTTCAATTACATTACCATCCATCAAGCGTATTCAACATCTGGCTGTCTCCGCTCAGCTGTACCAGTTCAGTATGTTGTAATTAAAAAAAAAAAGAAAGAAAAAGAGTAAAGAAAGCAATCCTCACAGCAGAAGTTTGCCAAATCAGTGTGTTTACATCCCCACCCTCCTAATGGCGACTGAACATTTGTACTAACAGCCTCGGTTTATAGCCACTGTTACAGCACCGCCGCAACAATAAAACAGGTTTCTATTGCAGCTTGAGTATAAAGTCTCTCAACCAAGATAGATGGTGATATTCCTCCAGCCTCCAGATATGAAACTACAGTGTGCACTTAGTTTCCCATCTGTCTCCTCACAGACCGATCAGCAACAGTGAGGAACTCTCTCTTTTTGTCCTTGTGTCAGGGTTTCTGCACCGTGTCCATTTGTCCTCAGTATGCATGTACACACAAACACAGTGATTCTAATGCAGAGCTTCTCCTCTCCCAGATGTAGAATGAATGGAATGTGCAGTTTCGTTTTTTTTTGTTTTCCCTTTCTCTCCATCTCTCCATCCTTCATAGCTCTCTCCCTCTCATTTTCTTAAACTGCAAAATTGCTGTTCTGCGGTCGGGAGCCAGCTTCGATTATGTACGCCAAATTCCCTGATAAAGAACTGTGTTTCTGCGCCTATTCAAGCACTTAAAGCCCCTCTAAATGGCTTTAGCTGCGGGGTCCCCTCTTTGGAGACTACACACACACACACACATACACACACAGTGATTTCAACACCCATCATGGGAATGATCCAACTGCAGGGTAATTTCTCTTTTTTAAGGTTTGTCAGCACATACATTTCTCTCTCTCTCTCGCGCACACTCACATTCCTGCCGGCTCACAGCATCTGCTAATGTGCTTTCTCTCCTGCTGGACAATTAGTATGTGTGGAATCGTTTGTGTGATTAGGATAGGAGCTGTTTGTGTGTGTTTGTATGTAAGGCAGCTGTCCTGAGCACAAGGACAGACTCAAGCCACCTAAATGGTTAAATTAAGTTCTCGTGCGGACAAGTCTGCAGCGAATTGAGAGGTTTTTTTCCGAAGGTTTCTGACTGACGCCGAAAAGTGTAGCTCACGTCCCGTCCCCTCCATATATCAAACCTTCAGGTTTCCACCAGCATGCACCAGGGCCGTTGCTAAGAATTCTGGGGCCCCTGAAAGAATACTAAAGTGGGCCCCTGACTTTTTCCCTTTTTTTCTTAGACTACATATGTATTATCATTTTTTATTTGGCCTACTTTGTTTTGATGCTAATGCAGCATTAGTATTACTATGAGTATTAGTCAGGGTCTTACGCAGAACAATTCAGTCATACAAAGATTAGACTACCGGAGTTTTTTGTGGGCCCTACTGGGCACTGGGCCCCTAGAATTACCATCACCTTTCTCCCCTATACAACGGCCCTGGCATGCACAGAAGTGTTTCATCCTCATAGTCAATATGGAGCATGTGTTGAATGACTAGGCGACAGGTACACAATGAGTTGAGTTGTGTCTCCGGGCAACAGCTGAAATCCCCCAGAGAATGCGCTCTGTTCACCAAAACAGATCCTGACATCCATCTATTTCTAGAGATGGTTTGTTTGAATGCGATGCTGGAATGATATACAGTACCAACCAGTTACAGGATTTTAACATGGTTAAGATACAGATCTTTGGTTTAACATCCACCACAGGAGTGAATAAATGGGACTTTGTCCAAATCTTCACTGTAACAATAACACTCAACAACTGCAACTTGCAACTGTCTATTAAAATGCACTTAACTGGCTTTACTGATGAGATTTAGAAGATCAGCTTCATTTGTAATGCTAAATCTGAGGCTACAGCAAGGAGATAAAAAAATAATCTTCATAGAAATTGTGAAAATATTTGTCGGGAGCACGTCTTGACCAGATGCACTTACTTAATAGCTATTCTTATATTTACAAAACACATGCAGAACTTGAAACGTTAATGCCTTAGACTTAGAGATGCTGGTAGCTTTGGAAAGAGCCTGGCTAAACTTCCCCCTCTGCTTTTGATCTATGATCCACAGAGTCGGGCATACTTGACTCCACGCATACTCGCGGCGAACTCGGTGTGGACCCAAAGCAGACATGGGACCCCTCTGCGCAAAGCTCAATTTTTACAACCACGCAAACTCCCCATACGCGTACTTGGTGTCACACAATAGACTGTTTTAAATGTGACACCATATGCTTGACTATGAAACCTCAAACGTTCGTGGACAGTGCGCGTCACTCACAGTATGTGGCGGCCTTCACTCTAATTCTTTTCCAGTGCTCTGATTCTCTTCCTGTAACAGTCATGATTTGGGAATGTGACTGAGAACCAGCACTGATTCTCCTGAAACTTGTTAGTTTTAAGGTTTATAATCTGAATCAACAGAAAAGGGGGACATTTTGTCGTGGTCATTTGCTTATTTGTACCGACCAGACGACAGACAATTGGATAATGTCAGAGCTGCAGGCCGCCGGCTGTCCTACCACATCCAGCCCCTCCACACACATTCAAGCTACCGTTTCTGTTTGTTTCTACAGTACTTGTGTGAGAATAGACTGAATAGCCGCTCTGCCACCACCCTCCACCTCTTTATTGAGAGGAGAAAGCACTAGAAAACTAGTGGCAGGAACACACACTCGCAGGCACATGCACACACACACACACACATCAGGTACTGGTTAATGGTTGGACATTTTTGTAGCGGCAACAACTTTGGACAGTGGAGTTGCTGTTGACATCTGCAGATAAAGAATTCAAACAAAACCATTCACTTTTCAACAACTGTGGTAAAATCGGAGTGATGTTTTGTTCAACTGGAGTACAACTGGTTGTCGAGTGATTTTTGTGGCCCTCTGATGTGTCACATGACAGACAGACAAATGATACAAAGAACCCAATGCTTTAGTGCAAGAATCTGTTACTTTTATTTTTATTATTATTATTATTTTTTGTAGAAGGGGATTATTTCAGTGCATATTATTCTGTATATAGTCAGCACTTTCATCATTTCTGGACATTTTTCAATTCAGCTTCAAGAGTCATTAACAACAAAATCCCCAATAGAAACTCACTTGTAGCTTTCTGGGTCCATTTGTCTGGTTTGGCTGCGATTTCCTGTCTAAATATACACAGCTATTTCCAACACAGACAATGCCAGAAGATATAATAAATCTAAACACAACCAGACAGAGAGTCCTCTTGGAGTCGTTACGTTGGTCTGCTGTTCATTGTGAAAACCTCACATAACAATTTACCCACTTACAGAGTAATACGGTCATAGATGTTTTGATTGTGGGGCATGACTTGCCTGTTTTTTGTTTTTTTTCACCCCTTGATTGGGAAAACTCTCACTACCCTGCTGCAATCATCATCATCATCATCATCGCTCTCTCCGCCTACATACGCCAAATTAATAGCAAGTGCTGCTCTTAATGGGAGCGTGACTGGCCTGGTGAGAGAGTTTAATCCACACACGGGTGAGGTCTGATGATTTAAATAAACCAAACATACCAAAAAGATTTAGGACAACTTAATCACTAATTAACTCCTGAAATGTGCTGAGCATGAGAGGATTTCTTTTTTATGTATTTGAGGCAATGGAGGATTTTAGTCTTGTAAATCTGGTTATGTTGCACGCAGCAGCTCATCTTCACACCTAAATAATTGACTTACTGTCCATACCTGAGGGATGTCATGAATTCATACGACTATAATTGCTGTTCATGTGATTTTTTCCACTGCGGGGCGTGAACATGAGCATGTTGCAGTCGTCAGGTTTTTTTTTTTTTACTTTATCTGAGAAATCCTTAAATCCTTCCAGTGTGGAGAGCTCAGAGACAGAGCGAGTGCATTGTGGAGGAGACTCAGTCAGATTAAGTGTGATTAAGGCTCAACTACTCGGCTCTGTTCGCTGTAGATTTTTACTTCTCTGTCTGAAAGAGTGATGGCTGAGCTGCACCTGTCAGCGCGGGAGAATCAGTGTGTGTGTGATGGAGCGAATCTGTGTGTTTGGTTGTGGATGTGCATGCATGACTCTATGTATCAGTATCTGTTGCAGTGTTTGAGACCACCCACCCAAAATAACCTGTGTAGGTGTGAATGGATGGGTCTTCACAAATGTCTCCCTGTTTGTGTGTGTGCGTCCATTCGCGCATGTGTGTATGAATATTTTTCTGAATGGAGTGGAGTCATTGTGTTGTCTGCCTCCTACTGCTAATCCCCATTGTTGACAAAAAACAAAGTGTGTGTGTGTGTGTTTCAAATCTGCGCTAAACCACGAGGAATTATGTTATGCTGAATGATTGCCACATAATTGAGCAGTGTGCGTGCTTGTGTGTACTGTACGTGCGCGCACGGTGTGATGCTGCACTGGTTTGCCTACCACTGTGTTTGTGTGTGTGGATGCAGCTGTCTGCGGGGTCAGTGGGTCAGTCGTGGAATGCGACTGTAAATGAACCACTGTGTCCCCGCCGCATGGTGCAAGCACAGCAGCCCACATGTGTGCGCACACACACACACCCACACACCCACAGTCCAGCCCACATTCTCTTTATTCATTCAGCCTCAGACAAAACACTTGTTTTATTTCAATGGATTCACACACAAGTTGAGGCATGGCTCCAATTAGTTTGGATGACTTGGCACATTGTCATTAGTGTCATCCAATTGTGTTTGTATAAAAGATAAAAACAAACAAAAAAAGACACAATGTAATTAAATTATCACCCTTTGCCATTTGAGAAATCAACCTGTTGTGGGCATTGAAATGAACGCTCTACAAGTTGTGAGTGAACATCACGTCGGTGTAAATGGCGGTTTCGGTGTATTGTCTGCTAGCGTCTCGTCTGCCGCAGCAGCCTCTTGATGCTGAATGTAGTAATATGGACTGAAACCATGTGCTTGATATAAACACAGGTTGTGCGTGTTTGTTGGTTGAGAGTCTAAACTCACTCAAGTATGTTTCCATTGAGGAAAAATAATATGTTTTTAGCAAATACTTAATTCTCAGGCTTTGAAGCATCTCAGACATGACTGGCGAGGGGAACAGCTCTAAGCTGACAGCATCTAAAGGGGGTGTTGCACTGCAGTAGCAATTTTTACCACAAAACTGAGCCAACTATGGGAATAAAGCCAGACATTTATCTTCACTAATAATAATATCTTAATAATAATAGGTAACATCTTCTCAGCTGCTGCAGGATGTGGGCCCGTTGGTCATGGAACTCTCTCATCAGTTAATTGCTAATAGTCAGAAGTCACTACCACATGTTACACTTATATCTAGATGTAACCTTGTATAGACGCGATGGGCAGTTAAATTGGGTTTGCCAAACAAGATATTTTTGCAGCGTGTGTAACTGTCTTTGTATCTATTTAATCAAGTTCCCCGTCCTCTCGTCTTTTCTTATCTGTGCCCGTCTCTCAGCAGCCGGGAGACGAGAATGTGAGTCGACTGAAGTTTGCGGTATTAGCACTTGTCAATAGTTCGCCTTTTGGAAGATGGATTCCAAATAGAAATTTCCTCACGTTCAAGTGTGTGTCTGCCTGCTGCCCCCATTCTTACATTTCCTCCTCTGTCCTCGTCTGACCTGCACAGTGACTCTAACTCTGCTACCATCTGTTGTAAGAAGCCCGTAGTCAGGAAGTGAAATGATCAGATGACATTCTGTATGCATGGTTTGAGGAGTCTATTCTGCTGCATCTAAGCAAAATAATTTAGTTTTTTTTTTATATTTCAGGAGAGTCATGATCGACTTTACCAAATCCCCATGCATACCTTCAGCAGGACAACCTTTCAAAAGAAGTTCTAAAGTTTAGGAATGATAAAGCCCCGCTCTCTTCTCATGGCCACAAACATGTTTTAACCTCAGCTGTGTCTGTGTCTACACACGGCAGCGCTGGAAAAATACTTTGGCTGTTCCAAAATGCACCTCTTGAGATTTGTTATTGTGGCCTCATTTTCAAATGTTGTTTCTGCCTGTTACACTGCATAGAGCACCTATCCCATAATATACGAGGCACCGGTCTTTGTTGACCAAGGTAACTGAGGCTCATAATCACCGCTGCACACTGCTGAGCTGCTTCATGCCTTGTGGGTTTTACACCTCACCTCTAAGCTCGTAGTTCACTAAGTTAACTCTGACCATGAAAAGGACAAACGAGGTGGCAGCTTGTCCATCCTGCAACATTCAAGAAAAAAAAACTTTATTGGAAAACAGAAAAAAAAAGGTTGAATGGATCCAGACTCACTAGTCACTCACTAGTTGAGCTTTTATAGTATTTTTCTCCTCTGAGGGAGAATAACTCCCAGCTCCTTCTTTTGTCTTAAACTGAAATACATAATTCACTGATGCCCTTTGCTACGTTTTGTTTTGTTCCTCTTTCTTGTGCTTTCCTGCAGCGATGTTGATGTAAATAAGGCTGCAAGTAATGATTATTTCACAGGCCCCAGTGTGATGTCTTTTTGAAAGTCTTGTTCTTACTGACAATTGATCCAAAACTCAAACATACAGTGTTTCCTGCAGAAGGTAACAGGCTTTTATTATTTAATATTCCCTCTGTATGCATTTGGATAGATTTTAGTAAGAAGTAGTGATTTGATTTGTTTTCATTTGCCCCAGTAGAGTTAAAGCAGAACAGGGTTGCTGTGTTTTTCCGATTGTGAATCATTTTCTTGCGTACCAGATGCAGCAACAGCCGGACAGATCAGAGTCAATGAATCCAATATGCTAGATGAGTAATCCAGAACAACAGAGTGTTGAAAATTGCTTAATTATATTGTTGATTTTTGAGCTTTAGGTGGTAAAATGTAGGTTATACTTAACTTCCATTATATTGTGTATTACAAGTTCATACATCCTTGTTTTTCCCCGCTGTTATTTGTCCATGTCCAGCCATGACTGACTCACAGTTTTAATCCATGGAAACATGGTGCTGGCATTACTATCACATAGAAAAACATAAAATCGTCACATTCAAGTCACTAACAACCATGTTTCTTGAAAATGAAACAGTTGTTCCTGTGAATCAACTGACTGACTCGTCCCTTGATGTAAAACCGCTGTACTTTTCCTCGGTGCTCTGTGTTTCGCCTCGGTGCATTCACGGCTCAGACCACTGATCTGCCTTCACGTGGTCAGCAATCACTGCCAAGCGAGATGCAGCTCTGTCCTGAGACCCCGGCGCTGGACTGAAGAAAAAAACCAATACGCATGTATTTTTAAACCCCACTTTGCCTTTTAGATGTTTATACCTTTTTGATTAGTTGGTTAACTGAATGCACTGGCTTTAAAACGACAGATGAAAAAAAAAACATGTTCAAGTTCAAGGAAGTGCAGCGAGAAAATAGCTTCTACGTTCAGCAAGAGCTGTAAAACCTCAGTGGTATCATCAGTGGTTTGCGCTGCAGCAGAGCGAATACACCGCTGAATATTATATATAAAGATCCAACCTGGCTGGTTCACTGGCTTTAATCAACAGGGTCATGAATGCAGGTAACAGTACAGAGGGGTTCAATTCCAGCTCATGCCCTCAACATTTTCCTCACTGCACCTCACTGCATCCAGAAAAAGAAAAAAGTCTGTTTAAAATGGAAAGGATATAAATGTAAATGTTTATACTTTGCCTGTGGTTTGTGCAGTTGGGCTACATTTATTTATGCTTTGTGTACATACAGTTTATGTATAGGCTGATATTTGTGTGTGTGTGTGTGTGAGTAGTGAATAAGATTGAGTAGCTGCAGGGCGCTCACGCATACATGCATGCAGACAAACACGCAGACCCACACAGAGTGAGGCCAGCAGGCATGGATGTGAGCTCAATGCTAAAGAAGTGCTGTGTATAAATTTGCTTAAGTGTTTGGCCAAGGTCTGTGGCTGTGTGTGCAATCGATGTGCCAGCAGCAATAAATCAGCTCAGGACAGACCTGAACGCCTTTACAGCTTCATCCGATGTGGCAGGTGGGCTTCAGGAGGGCCCTGACGCACACACGCACATATGAACACTCAGAGAAACGAAGGCCCAGATAATCCAAGGTTTTCTTAGATCAGATAATATGCTGATGAGTTTGAGGAAAATTAATGACATGATTTATCAAGTGATAACATTGTGCTATATATTTCTTTTTTTTTTTTTTTACAGATTTGAGATGGCTTCTGATGATATATCACAGAGGAACTCAGACCAGATTATAATTTATATCACTTTCAAAAGTTTTGCCATGGAGTTATTTAGTTTTGATATACACTGCACCACGCATGAATGTATGGATGCATGATTGAATAATATTACCTCACAGAATGTGAATAAGGGAGTATAAGCTACACAAATTCCCATTCAAAATGTTTGAGAGTGAAATACATAATGAGAATGGTAATGGTTTGGGTTGCACATGGTTTTTTTTAGCGCATCAGGATATTCTGTCTCACTTTCCTCTTGCATTTGTGGCCACGTTCACTTTCCTAACCATTGTTCTTCATCCATAAACTCAACCCATTTTTCTGTTTGATCTAATTCAGGCATTAAAGTAAGACTTTTAAATCAATAACTTGTTTTTCACTTCAAAGACGTCTTCTTCTTTCTCCTCTCATCTCTTTGTCCAATTTTAGTCACACAGCTCCCAACATCATCAGCACTCAGCTCCAGCGGCTACTAAAGCTGCACAGCCACAGAGTTCACGTGCGCTGCTTGGTTTTCACTTATTTATAGAATTTATAAAATACATCAGTCGGGGGTTTGATGAGCTGCGGCAAAAATAGCCGTTTCTTAGCATTGGATTGATTATAGTGAGTAGCTACTGTAGATGTTCAGTTTCTTCCACTATTGTGTAGTCAGGATGATGTGTGTGGATGCTTGTGTTGGGCGGTGGTGCATGAGTGTGTGTGTGGGCAGGTCCAATTTATGTCAGTTATGTCTGTGAATGAGTGTGTTGAAATGCACTGAAGTCAGTGGGATCTAAGGGAGTGTGTAAAAACGCCTTTGACCCCACTGTACATGATGTCCACATTGTGTGTGTGCGTATGTGTGCGTGTGTTGCTAACTGCCAAGATGCTAACAGTGGCTGTATTGTCCTAACGGGACAGGCAACAGCATCGTCATCTGGGCCACTGTAATGATGGCTGGGCTCAAGATGAAAGACACTATTGACAAGAAATTAAGTCCCTGTGAGAGAAAGTGAGAGCGGGAGCGAGAGAGAGAAAGAGAAGAATGCAGTGAAAGAGAGGAATGAAAAACAGCAGCAGAAATAGGAGATGAGAAGACTTTGTGACCAAACTGTGTGTGTACTACTTTCTGACCTAGCTCCATTATGAAACAAGCCTTCTCCTTGTGCTCTGTGTTTATATATATCCAAACTCCAACCAGTGGACCGGAGTTTAGACAGGAGTGTGTGTGTGTGTGTGAACACGCGGCTGCTTCAGAACGGTTTCAGACGACAACCAACAAAACCACTCATATGTGTCGGTGTCACATCACAGACTGATGGGAGGAAGAGAACTTGGTTCTGGCAGATAGTAAAGAACAGTAAGTAGGGGTCAGTAGGGAGGGAGGTCTGACTCCACATCCAGCTGTGGACATTGCAAAGTTGGGACACAGATGTTTGCGAAGGCTCATAGTAACTCAGTGATGATGGTCATCAACAGCATTGTTGCTATGCCCGAGTCTGCGGAACTTTTCTAGTGTTTACAACTTTCAAGACTGTACTTGTCCCCCATTGGATTCTGGGATAGTCCCCAGCCTCTTTACTTACAGCCATGACCCGGAGAAGTGGATCTACAGTAGAAAATGGGTTGATGGATGGAATGGACCAGAAAATGGAGAGATTGTTTGTCTCCTCTTCTTTACTTATTCTGCTGTGGCCCGAGGCGTCATGTGTAGTGGTCGTGCTCGTGAACTCGAAATCTCTGGAAGGCCTTGAGGGAATTTTCTTCACATTTGGCACAAATGTGTACTGTACGCTATGACCATAAGATGTTATTAATGTATTTTGGGGGTTTACTCCTTAATCTGTATACTAATTACAACAAAATACACTCCAATACCTTCACCACAACACAGTGGTTGGTGGTGTTGTGCGTATTTGAGGCTGTAATTCTGTATTTTTTCTATTTCTACTGTTTCATATTGAACTAGTATGCAGCCAAACAGCTTTCACTTATCTCCCTCTCACTGTCTCCTGTTTTATCGGGTTGAACCGATTCTCTTCGTCTCCCTCTCTCTCTCTCTTTAGAAGAGGGTCCCTGTATTTCTCTGCTCTGTTGGCCTGTAGTAAATATACTACAGAATTCTCCCTGCAGCGCTGCTTGCAATTTATGGATGTTTACCTGCTATCTCAGTGCTGGCTTACCCTCTACGTGTTCTCAGGTTGTGTTGTCTCCTTTTCCATGTGTTTCGTATCCACGTGTTGTTTGGGGAAAAAAACTGTACATCCACACCTTCTTGTGCTTTCATGCACTTGAGTGCATTTTTGTGCGCGTTCAAGATGGGTATGTATTTCTGTGTGTATGTGCACTTTGTCTGCTGTATCCTTTAATACCTCCAGACGATCAATACGCAGAGGAGCAATGTTTGGCCCTGTCTTCTTTTAAAAGATGTACTCCACAGAGTAGTGTGAGCCAAGAGTCCAGAAGTCAATAAAACAAAGCCGATAGTGCCCTCATTTGTTTTTTTGGACTTCAGCATCCAGGCCTCTGAGTCTGGGCTGTGGGCGAATATTAAGCGTGTTGTCATTTCGATACAAACAAATGAATCCTTTCTTTGTCAGTTGTTGAAGTGCGAAACACAATCGCATGAATATATTGACATCTGTGTTTGCTAAGATTTTTCTCTTTCTCTTTCTCAGGGCTGGAAGCAGACGAGACTGAGAATCGGGGGATGAGGTTATAAAAACAAGAGTGGAGAAAGGAGGAGGAAAAAAGAAGGAAGACGAAGTCGATTGCTCGGAAACTCTTGTCTAACATCGTACCCTGCAGCCCAATAAGGCGCCGACTGACCCTGCAGAGGATTACACGGTCAAAGACACTCACCAACACCCACACGTTCACACCTCCCCTCCCTTCACTGCCATGTCCTCCCGCCTCGACCCACCCCTCCTCGTCCTCCCCGCCTTCTTTCTCCTCCTCTCCCTCGCCATACCCACCGCCCCCACTCCCTCACCCCCTCCCTCCCCTTCCCCCTCCCCGCTTCTCTCCTTCTCCCCACCCGAGGGAGGCCTCACGCACCTGGTGGTCCACAACAAAACCGGCGAGGTCTACCTGGGCGCCGTCAACTGGATCTACAAGCTGTCCAGCAACCTCACCAAGCTGCGGAGCCATGTCACGGGCCCTGTGACGGACAACCCTCGCTGCTATCCTCCGCCCGGCGTCCAGTCCTGCCCCCACGAGCTGGTGCAGACCTCCAACGTCAATAAACTCTTGCTACTTGATGCCGCCCATAACCGCTTAATTGCCTGTGGGAGTACTTCCCAGGGAATCTGCCAGTTCCTACGCCTGGATGATTTGTTCAAGCTCGGTGAGCCCCACCATCGTAAAGAACATTATCTATCCAGTGTCGCCGAAGCAGGCACCATGTCCGGTGTCGTCATCTCCCCGGATATTTTCGGCGAGGGCGGGAAACTTTTCGTCGGCACTCCCATCGACGGGAAGTCCGAGTACTTCCCGACGCTGTCCAGCCGCAAGCTGATGTCCAATGAGGAGAACGCAGATATGTTCAGCTTCGTCTACCAGGACGAGTTTGTTTCCTCGCAGCTCAAGATTCCCTCAGACACGCTCTCCAAGTTCCCGGCCTTCGACATCTACTACATCTACGGCTTCAACAGCGAGCAGTTTGTCTACTATCTCACCTTACAGCTCGACACCCAGCTCACCTCGCCGGACGCGAGCAGCGAACAGTTCTTCACCTCGAAAATCGTCCGCCTGTGCGTCGACGATCCCAAGTTCTACTCCTACGTCGAGTTCCCCATCGGCTGCACCAAGGATGGAGTGGAATACCGCTTGGTTCAGGATGCTTATTTAGCCAGGCCTGGGACCCGTTTGGCGCGTTCACTTGGTATTCAAGAGCATGAGGAGGTTCTGTTTACTGTATTCGCCCAGGGTCAGAAGAACAGAGCCAAGCCGCCCAAGGAGTCGGCTTTGTGTCTGTTCACAATGAAGCGGATAAAGGAGAAGATTAAAGAGAGGATTCAGTCGTGCTACAGAGGAGAGGGGAAACTCTCCCTGCCCTGGCTGCTCAACAAGGAGCTGGCCTGCATCAACTCGGTGAGTGTTTGAGACAGTGTTTTTGATTCTGATTTTCTGATCATCCTTCGCTCCACTGATTCTTCATGAGAAATGTTTTCATTGGCGCTCAGGTGTGCGCGAGATTGTTTACGATTCCGAACGAGCCATTTCCCCTCACTTTTAAGTTTTGGGAGCAGTTTCTAGTTTCTGAAATAATAAGTGTGAATTTTTAGTTTGTGTGGCTTGTGCTTGCTCAGCCTGTCTTTACCTTGCACCTTGCCAGAAGCATTTTAGTGGTCATGGGAGCAAGGGCGTGTTAAATCCGAGCATGAGAGGGAAAGTATTGAGTTTGTGTGTGTAGGTGAAAACGCAGACAGCCGTTTGGTTCTCAGTGACCAGCTTGGCAAGTTATTACAAGGGGTGAGAACATGATCAAAACCAAACCAAATGAAGAAAAAGAAACAAACCTTAAATGCAACATTTGGGGTGAAGTCCAACATCAGCCCAATGTTCAACTGAAATTTCCAGTAACCGAATACATTACACCCCCATACTCACGCTGCCACCCTACATCCAAAGCCAAAATCTCCACCCTGGCAAGATGGCAAGTCTTCAAAAACTGCTTGTGCATCCACGTGACTTTCCCTGGTTGGCCTTTGAGTGGAAAATATGAATCTCAACAAATTCTTCAATGCAACAGTGCAATATTTTCCTCTGGTTTGGGCCAAAGTGTAGGTGGGATTGCACATTTAGTGCCACATGGAATAAATGCTGTCTCAGTGGCTTTTCAATCCAGCATTATAGCACCATGGGAGAATGTGGGCAGCAAATGCAAGCACATTTATCATGATCTTCTTTTAAGAAAAGAGAGGAGCTATATCTGTTCTGAATGAGAAGATGCATGACTACATAGTATATCATCATATATGGTTTATTTACAGCATCTACCTGCAGAACAGTAGCCCTTGTTTTCTCAGGTAATCCTTCATCCTACAACTTTCACAATTCTTTCATGATGTTGTCAGCTCTGTCAAGTCCATCGGTAGTCAGTGCTGATCTGTACGTACCACGTGGAGTGAATTCATGTAAACCTACCAGATGGGATGCAAGAAGACTTGCATGAATTTACCTCTGATTGTGATGTACTGCAGGGCGAAATATGTTCTGACACTGGGAGGAGGTAGAGGGGTGGAAAAAAATAAATCCTACCATGCATTAAATTTCATGTCACTGTTGAATGAGGTGGTATTCCTTTAGTCTGAGGACAGGACGGCTGACTGTTTAGGGATAGCTCTGTCCACGGGTCATGAAGGGCTCGTCTTGTCTTCATACATGAGCTGGCCTAAGAGTGCCTCAGAGACATTAAGCGTGTGTGTGTGTTTCACCTGCTCTCGTCACCCACGTGTCACACACACACACACACACACACACACACACACACACACTGCCATGTATCCTCATGAATAATTCACCTGGTCTCACCTTCTGTTATTCAGTCGGTGCTCCATAACAACCTGCCATAAATCTCCGGACTCCCCTCCACCTTTCTGTCTCCATATCTCTCTGCTATCCCATCTTCTCTTTTCTCTTCCGTGTCTTTCACTCCAGCCTAATTTGCATAAGGATTTCTTTCATTCTGCCAGCCCCATTGTCCCTCTGCTCCTTCTTTCATCTTCCCTCTTTCTTGCTCTGCTTCTCTCTGTTTCCCTGCCCTCAACTCCTCTCCTGACCTCCTCTTTGTCCTAGCTGTGGCCCAGGTGGTAGACCGGGTTTTCCACTAATCAGAGGGTTGATGGTTCCATCCCTGGTTTCCCTTTTCCATGCGCCAAAGCATCTGTGGGCAAGACACTGAATGTCAAAGTGCTGCAGGTGCGGCTCTCACTGTGAGCGACTTGTAAAGCGAGCAGAGTGGTTGATAAGGTTAGAAAGGTGCTTTAGAAAAGCAGCACACCTAACCGCCCATATTTTTACACTCTGGCTTGTTCTTCTGCCTCTCTCTCTCGCTCTCTCTCTCGCTCTCTCCAGCCTTTGCTCTGCCCTCTCTTTGACTTTCCACTGAGTGATGAGGTATAGAGTGACTTACTGTGTAAAGCCAGCGTCCGGATGTGATTTGAAAATACAATGTGGAGGGAACAGGCAATCCAGTGAAAAAGGGGAAGAGAGTGACAGGGAATGAAAGAAAAGTGGGAGCTGTGGCTTTTACGGGATAAAGGTAGGGATTGTGGGTTGGAGAGATGACAACGAGAGTTGAAGGAGGAGGGTAGTAGGAAAGGAAGATGTGAGGAAGAATAGGAAGGGAAAACAGATGGAGAACTATGAGGACAAAACAGGAAGTTGGGCTAAAGGAGAAGACAAAGAGGCGAGGAAAGACTGAAGTGGGAGTAGGAGATAGGAATGGAGATGTTGATGGGAGAAAAGGGATGGAGGAATACTTGACCGTGTTTTTGCTGTATAGACCAGCTCAACACTTTTTACCCCATGATTGACAGATGTGATGTGTGTGATATCTGCTGTGGGATGTGTTGCTGTGCACATTCATCCTAGAGGATGAAACCTTCAGCATCGCAACACTTCTTCCGTAGGTTAGAACAAAATGCTGTACAGATTTTCATGGCTCTCTGCTAGCATCTCTTTGAAGTCACGTTTGATTTTCAGTGAAATGTCCCAACAAATATTGGATTGATGTGGCTTACATTCACATCCCTCTCAGGATTAATTATACTCACTTTAGTAATCCTCTGACTCCCAGTCGCATTTTGGATGTGTTCACTACTTTGGTTTATGACCAAATACCTGCAAAATGAATGACATCTCCATCAGCTGTAGGTGCTCACATGGTACAACACAACTTGCTGAATCTACCTGCAGATCCTCACCATGCTAGCATTGTGAACAGGTAAGAAGGCTAACTACTGTAGCATTTAGGTCAAAGCACTGCCGTACTCATCATACTTGTATTCTATCAACAAGACAAAGAACTGCTCCTCTGAAAGCCACAGTGTAATTTGGACCTTGGCTTAATCATGGTGGGAAATGGACCGGTCTTTGTTGGTTTGTCCATTTCCTCATTATCTGTGATGTGTCAGACACTGCGAGTCCTGTACTGACAAAGCTTGGGGGAGTGAGCTAGCAGGTTCAGTTTTTGTGTTTTAACAGGCCACATAGTCGCTGCAGTGATCAAACCTGTGGCTGTTCTTTTAAAGGATAATCACTCTAATCGTTTTCTCTCCCATGCCTTTTCCATCATTCATTTTGCATAATAATATTTTGTGGAGCTTTTCTTGCCATATAGGAAAAAGTAGCAGTGTTTTTTCTTGCTAAATGGAAGAGAGACACTGTCTGTTCAGCAGGAAAACCACAATGTTTTTGAATTACAAAAGCACATTTCACATATTATTGCAATACTGTAGTTGCTAATTAAATTTTCCCTTTAAAAGTGTCAAGGCTCACGCAAAACAATAACAACATTACCTCCCTGTCACAAGCACAGTGGTGCTGTGCGAGCACCATGTGGCCTTGTAGTCTGAAGTGTACTGTATACGCATGTGATTATGCTAATGAGCATACAGTTACATGATTGTCCTTTATGGCCATCTGTCGTTCTGCCTGCAATCGATCAAGGTCGTGTCAGCAGCACTTGCTCTGGGACGTCGCGGTGATGAATTCATCATCTCCTCCTACAGACATGTTCAGTGTTTCCTGACGAGAGCAGTGACAGCTCGTTGCCTCTGCACGAGAGTCATGTGGAAACTTTCATAGCGGCTCATTTCAGGAGACAAGGTCGGGTCAGCCAGTCAACACTCAGACACTCCTCTCTACCTGGAAGCTATCAAACTTCATCATGGTGTACAGCACTTGAAGAAATAATTTGATATAAGCTGTACCATGAAGCCCTATAGACGATTCTAGTATTTTAATATAGAACCAAACCTAAAACAATGATATGAGATCTTGCCTCATTGTTAATTAGTTTAGTTTTTTTTTCCCTTCATTACATCCCAAGTAGCGACTTAACAGAAACCACTGCAGCATGACTGTCCGCGGTGCTGATTTGCCAGAATGTAAAGACATACAGGCGAAAAACTGGGGCTCAGCTGTGGCCCACAGCCTAGAAATAAAGAGAGTGAAAACCCACCAACAGCTTGGGGTTAATCCAGGTGAATTTAGCTGGCTTTGCAGCCAACTTCAAACTGAAATCCGGTTTCCATTTTCATTGCCAGCATGCACAATCCTACTCACTTCCTCTAATTAAGTAATTAAACATTGACAGCAGACAACTCTCTTCCTCCATCCATAATACTGTCAGTTTGCAGTTGGTCATTCTGGATTGATTTCCAAAGACTTCATCACACCTAACACATTTAGATCAGTCATTCAGACTTAATGTAAGGCATAATATTGGATCTAGATATTAACACTAGAGTGTCAAATGAATCATTTTCGGTCAGGCTTTTTAGCATATACTGACAGTGACATTAAAACTCCTGCAGAGTTTCTTCTTTTTCTTTTAAAGATTCTTTAAACATGCAAAAAACAAAACAACAACACTTTATTCATCAGGAAAGTGTTCCATGCCACAATTGGTTATTATGCGGTTGTGCTTTTACTCGGAAAAGTAGACACTGAAAATAATTATGCCCTTTTTTTTCTTTCTCATTATCTCTTTTCTAAAAATCCTTTGTAGATCTCCTGCTCAGAATGCATCACAATACCACGGTAGATTTATGTGTTTGTGAGGATGCTCCAAGTAGGTTTCACTTGGGGTGAACATTTTCTCTCCCACACATCCTCACCGCGTTGGGTGTGGCTCACACCACAGGTCTCTCTCTGTGCATCTTTATGTCCACTCATTATCAGGAAGAGGCCAGTGTTGGTCTGGTGGGAGTTAAGACTGAGCGGTGAGTGACCTTCGCTGGCTGTGGGCTGCCATCCAGCTCTACAGCTCTGTAAGCAGGCTGACCCAGCAACGCTACAGCCTCAGCATGACTAATGAGACTGATTCAGGCAGAGAGAGAGAGAGATACTATCCTCTGTGTGTGTATATGTGTGTGTTTAGGACTCACTTTATCTCCTTTTTTTTGCATCTTTTTCCCCTCTGTATACCTCTGTGCGTGCTCATTTGTGTGTGTGTGCACCCACCTCTTATCCTGGCCTCCGAAGAAGAGGGACAAAACAATGGTGAAAACAAACAGAGAAAAATAGGCTGATAATAAGAACAGAGAGAAAGAGAGGGAGAGTGCATGAATGTGCATGTGAGTCCGCAAAAACACTAGGTGGACGTCGGAGGGAAAATTGCTTCCAATAACAGAGTGCAAGAAGACTTGTCTATTGTTATTGCCCCCTCTCCCTCTCTGTCTACCCCTGCCTCTCTCTATCCTTTCTCTCCTCCTCTCAATCACTCTGTGTCTGTTTTCTCTGAGCATAATAGTGTTTATTAATATTTATCAGTGTTGATCACTGCTGGCCAGGATTATAGTCTATTTATTTTGTATTCTTCCATCCAGGCAGTTAGTGACTGGAGGGTGCGTGTGTTTGCTTCATTCTCACTCTATCTCCCTATTGTATCTTCAGTCTCATTAGCATCAGCCTGTGCCTCAGTGGACAGATCACCCGCGTTGCATCCTGCTCTGAACCTGCTTGGTCTGGAATATCACAGCTCTAATGGCTGCGCTTGCATCATACTCACTAATATGTCCTTAATATTTGATGTAGAAAAGTTGATGCATGTTAAAACCATATGTGTTATGCAATGACCAACAGCAGGTTGTTAGAAACATGTAGTGACAGGGATATTATTCTCAGCACTGACTGAGGATCTGCACAGTCACAATTGCGATTGTTGTATAGATTGGCATAGAGGGAGAACCCATTTCAGGCAGTTAGGACCTAATTCCCATTCATTTTCAGCAAAGACAGTGTTGTGTGACTTAAAGTTGGAGCACTTCCAGTTGCCTTGGGTGAGCATGAATGTGTCCTAATTGAATTATCGGTGTAAAAAGATGAGCAATTATGCTCATAAATCGCTGGATCTTTGTTTAAAAAATGGTTAAAAAACTCATCAAAGGTGCATAAAATGATGTAAAAGAGAAATACTGTGAGTCCCAAGAAGCATTTCAGTGGAATAGACTTGCTTAATAGGCCTATTCTGGTATGTGCACCATTATCAGTTAACTAAAGCTAAAGACTACACTAAGTAGACATTTGATGACTGAATGTTGCTGTGGTTTTCAGAACCCTAATGAATTAGTTAACAAACAAGATGGAAATTGTTCTGGACTCACCACATATGGTTATGACAGTGGCTGAGCATGACACGGAGGTCCAGTAGTTAGCACTTTCTGTCTCAGTAAACAGTTAGCCAATCATTGTGCCAACACATCCACATTCTCATAGGATGTCATATTTTTGGCCACATTATAAATGTCCAAAATTAGCTCTGTTTTGGTCTCCACCAGCTCCTGAAGGAAATGTCTGGCTCAGTGTTTACTGTCTTCACCAGCTAGTTTCTAACATATTTTGCCTGTTGCCTGCTGTGGTTGTAAAACAAGAACACTGACAAGAGTGAGAATTTATTTAAATTGAGCTGAAATTAACTATTAGAAGAGCAGCTACCGCACATTTCTGTCTAATCCATTTACAAATGGATGCGGATGCTTCATGGAGTTAATATGGATACTGACTGTTTGCGAGCCTCTCCAGAAGAAGGTCTTCCTTTTCATTATTCACAATGTGTAATATAATTGGAGCTCAAGAAACTTAAAAAAAAAAGGCAACTCAGCCGGTGGGCTATAGTAGGAGCCAAGATGTGTCATATTTTGGCTCCGTATTCACTTTTTTTTCTAGAGGAGCAGGTGAAATCTCACGCTATGGAGGTAGAATTCCTCCTTTGTTTTAAAGAATTCAAGTTCCTCTGACTCTGTGGGAGATTAAGAGACTTGTAAAGATGAATTTGTGTGGCGGTGCACGGGTGCAGTGATAAATACATGCAGTGCCGAGGCGAATTGCTGTCAAACGCTGTGTAGAATACAGCCCATTGGGAGAAATACTTTTTGATGAGGTGCAGTTTTCTCTCCTGCCTCTTGAGACATTTTGATGCATGACACTGCAAAAATGTTACATACCTCTGGGCATTTTAATGTCTTAGCTGCAACTTCCACATATGTTTTTGTCTTGTGATATTTTCCGCCTCCGGCTGAATCACATGGTGCTTATCATGCTGTGAAATCTCCCTAATTTATAATGAATTCTCAATGGGGGATTTTCTCAGTCTCAACTACAGTATGAATGGAGCCCATGAGCTGAATTTATTGCACAGTGGTACCCATTGTTAACTCTAGCACAAAACGGATAAAATAGATTAACGGCAGCTATAGTGTGTCAGCTTGTTATGAATTTGGAGTAATTTCAAGCCGGTGGCTGCTCGGCGGCTGCTCGGCCTCTAAGATGTGTGAGCAGGACCTGAAGTGACCTTTTTTCCTCAGAAGCTCCTCAGTAGTCTGAGAGAGATTTCTAAGTTGACAGTGAGCAGAAATATCAACAGAGGTGCAGTCGTTTAAGAGGCTCAGTATTAGAGTGTCACATTTTTGGAATGAACAGTTCTTATCTGTCGGGAAAGGCTGGAATTAGATGTGGTTAAGTGGTGCGACGAGTCATGAAACCCTAAACTTTGCTTGTCTCTGTGTCAAATATCATTTCTGAGTTCAGCGACCGGGCTGCTCAGAGGGAACCCAAACGCTCTGAAAAGTCCAATTCATGTTTCCCATAGCTGCTTAACTGGGTCAATAAGCTGACAATGTTTTTCCTTCAAACGTGTGTGCTGGTTGTCCAGGAGACAACCCTCTGCAGCGCACTCCCAAAACTGCTGACCCTGCAGCATCTAATGAAGAGTGTAATTATTTATTGATGAGCAGTTATGGTGCGGTTGTATATGTGTTTGTTTGTGTGGGTTTATGACAGCCATGAATGTCTGCATGTGGGCTATGTGCAAACACATTTGTTCATTAATGTGTATTTGTTCTTCAATTATTCACGTGATTGCAGTGATGCACATACATGTAAGTGTGTGTGTGTGCGTGCACGCGCGCATGTTTAAAGCAGTCTGTCCCAGCTGTGTTTGGATTTTCTTGCTAACTGATCAGCAGGCGCCAGCAGAGGAGATGAAGCTTATGCCGTAGACATCTCCAGGCTTCATATTATGCTGTGTAGGCCTGGAGCCACATATGCACACACGCACACATACACAAAGTAAACAGCTAATATTGAAAATATGGAAAAAATTCAAAGTATACCCTAGACTGGCTGCACTCTTTGAAAATTCAGCAGCATTTCCCCTTAAAACTCAATCAAAACATGACTAAAAACAACTCTACTGTTTATTTGTTTCTTCTTTCCTTAACCCTAACACTCTGTCTTAAACAGGATCTTCCAGTAGCATCATTCTTGCAGTCACACTCTTGCTGAACAAAAAGCGACATGTTTACTCACAAAATATGTATATTGATATTGTGAGCCAGATAGAAACAAAAGCCTGGCAGTCACTCTCAACTCTGATGTGCATAAAAGTGTATGGTTGAAAATGTGCCCATGCTTTGTGAGCACATGCTCCTCTGTGTCGGTCTGTGTCCACTACTTTAACCATAAAGCAACAGTATTTTTTTACAGGCTCTCATATTTGGGTGAATCCCTGTAGTGGTCTGTAATAATTGGATTATGGCTGTCAGGAAGGGCTTTAGTTCAGATTACACAGATTATAGTCTGCAGTGCTCAGATGGACAGCATGGCTTAAAGAGCATCATCTGGCTCCTGTTACATAGAAAGAGCATTTTGGCCGAGTTGCAACTGTGATGTTTGCCTACATTTGGTAAATGTAGGCCAAATGAGCAGATGTGACCCCCGCTGAAAGTGTTGACAGTTTATACTGTACATGTTGCAGCGCCGGCCTGCCACAGTGTCGCGAAGTTGCAGTTATGTGACTTTGAAGAGGGCTTTTAATTTGAAATGATGGAGGTGGAGACTTGTTGTGACACTTGTCTGAAGCAAGAGGGAGAAAGAGAGAGAGAGAAGACAAAATTGATTCATATTACGCAGATTTAGTCTCCTTGCGTACTACAGGCTTTACAAACCTCTCAAGTTCAGACTGGCCATCAGATTCTGATACATCCTGATCGACCTTTGTTCATGAGACTAGGGTAATTTCACAGATTTTTTTGCCAACAATGTGTACTGTAATCCATGTTCTGGTTCAAAAATATTATGTTAACAAATCAAATTGTTGAAGTGACGAAAATGATACACATTCTCTCCCATTAACTGGAGAGAAATTAATGTGACAATATCCAGTCAGTCCACTTGTGGTTGTACTATAGGGGTGCAGCAGAGTGGAGCATCTTCCTTTCCATTGTGGACCTTTGGTTGGGTGCAGACAGTGGCTTGAAAAGGGAGCAAAACCAGATATTTCATTTTGGTTTATCATCAAGTTACTCTCAGAATCACTGTTAATTACTGACAGATGTTTGGATCTGTCATTTTGGTTAACTTGTGGTCAGCGAGAGCTCTGAGCTAAGCTGTCATTTGCTCATGGAAGAGAGAGACGAGATGATTCAACAGCAGCTAGTTAGTGTCTGACAACAGCTGAGTCGTGTGCAGGTGTCAGAACTCAAAGTCACTCACAATGGTGAGCACAGATCTTTCTTCACACTCACTCTAATTTTCACTTTCACTGTGGAGCCAGCCTGTCCTCACGTACATGCCGAAGTGGTAAAGTACAGTAAAGGGAGGATTAGCACTCGACTGGGATTAGTTTTGTTTTACTGATACTGATCCATTAAGATATAGTATAAATCCAGATCAGGCCCGATGCTGATCTTGTATTAGCTCACAATACCTCCCATATGTATAATACTGTATATGTACATCTGGACCTCTATGTACAAATCAATGCAGAAATGAAACAAACATAAAATTACGATTAAATGTTGAAATGAGTAACAAACTAGATGAGACCGGAATTACAAAAAATTACGATTAAATGTTGTTACTTAATACAGTTGCATGTAATTGCATCTTTCTGCGGATCCACTGTAAAAAACCGCAAAACGCCATTTTTAGCCACAAATAATGACTGAGACTGGAATTACAGTGATGACCAAATTACAACCTTTCATTCACAAGGCCAATCATGTTTTGTGACATGAACATGACCTTCTTCACCTTTGACTTTTAACCACAAAAAAAATCTAGGCTATTTTCTCCTTTAGTTCAGCTTAACAACACACCTCCAGCCCTGGATGTCTGTGGCACAGAGGAATCAAAACAGTCATGAGTTTCAAATTAAGAAATTCTTTGGTACTGAATTGTAGTTGGGTAAACTGTCACTTTCACTCTTTTCTATTTAAAGTGGCTATTTGAAAACAAAAGTCCTATTGCTACAGCTAATGTTAGCATAAACTGCAGTTTACGACCGGTCAGTAGGGAACATAGCAAGTTCAGCATCGAGCTTGACTCCTGTTTACCAAGAGCTGTCTCCAGAGGCGGAGAGCAACACCAATGTTTCTACCACATCTTCAACTGAAGTTAGCATGCAGCATGTAGCCTCCACTCTGCCCTTAAGACCTCGTGTTGCTCAGGGGACGAATCTTAACCTCATGTCTTGTAAACAGAACAGTGACCACATCTGGCAACCGAGAAAAATACTCTTTTGGCAACACAACATGAACAGGAAGTAACATGTAGGCATATTAGATGAGTCGGAGTCCTCAACTTATAGTACATACAGTACACCACCACCAACACAGAGATTAAAATTCACACAGCAGGCAGGGTTAAAAATTTGCATCACTGCTGTCAACAAATATTTACTCTGCCAGAAAAACAACATGCTGCACTGAGGCTTTCCACGTGGAATTAGCTGAGCTGCTGGCAGAGGCAACCCGGGGTAAAGCGAGCCACTGTCCCACTGTGGCACATTAACCTATATGGCCAACTGACACTGGAGTACTGGGGCTAAACCCTCGCTTCCCACAGATCTCTGTCTCTATCTCGGTGGGATTCCTCCACTTTGTACATTTTGTTTTCTTCCCCTCCCCACACCTTAATGAAATTATGACCCAGAAAGGTTTCCCACCGGGGATCTTGACGAGACCGGGCTGGCAATGATTTTAAATGGCAATTCCAGTTTGTTTTGATTTTACCAGTGTGGCACACACGGTATTCATGATGCAGCCTCTACGTTGAACCTCAGCAATTAAATCAGTTCACCATCCCAGAAAAGAGTGTTTCAAGGTATACGGAGTGTGACAGATGACAGAGGTTTGCTGATGAGGCTTCATGCATGTGTGGATCCCTGTGGTGAAGGATGGGGGAAGTAAGGTAGTTATTGCCAAATCATTTCACATTTGTATCTCCTACTTTGTCTTTTACTTTCCTTATGGAAAGAATTGAAAGGAGTTCAGAAAATGAATGTTGGAATTTGTGAGAAAATAACAAAGTACAACATACAAACAAACAGTTACGTGCTATTCAAATTTGGTGGTGATGATCGGGGGCAGGGGTAGTGGACGACAGAGGGTGAATGACATGCAGAAAGGGCCACCTGAGTCGGGATTCGATACGGGGCCATCTGCGGTGAGGACTGTAGCCTTTTCTGCACATGGGGCGCCTGCTCCACCAAGCGAGCTACACAACGCCCTGGTCAGTCAAGTCTTCAGAATTATGTCTCAGCTCCACACATGAGCACATCTGTTTTCAATCAGAGGGGGGGGGGGGTTCAGAGACAAAGAAAAAAAGATAAAGGAGAGGAATGGAAGAAAACAATGAAGGAATCAGAGAATGAAAGAAAACAAGATGTGTGCATGGGCAGGGAACTAACCCAGTGGAGTAAAGAAACAGTGCGGGATGAATCTAGCTGCTAAATAAATGTTGATCTCCTGGCATCCCAGCTATTCCTCTGACTCTGACCTATGGGGCTCAAGGCTCTCTCTCTCTCTCGCTGTCTCTCTCCCTCTCTTTTGCCTGCAGCTTTTCGTTCCACCAGAGCTCATCTCCTTGCTGCCAGCTTCTCCCTCCATCTCCAACTTAATACTCCTCATTTCACCCAAGCCAAAACAGCAGATGCTGAAATGTCGGAGTGCCTTCCCTCCACTCGTGAACTTGCAAAAAAGTTAAAAAGAAAAAAAAACAAAAACATTTTGCCAAAAAACAGGGAGAAAAACAAAGCATGAAACCAGACTAGCCTTGTTCTGTATGCAAAAATCATGACGAGACATTTAAATAATACAAACGGTGCCCAGTGTTCATATTGGCCTTTTGCTTGTTAAAAAGAAAACCAGAAGCACTGTCAGACGCTGTGTGGGACTAAAAATAATTTAAAGTAATCTTTTTTTTTCTCGCAGATCTGGTGGATTATGTCGTCTTCTCTCTTTCTCTTCAACAGTTGACATATTTGCACTACCAGGGTTCCTATTTCCTGTATTGATTCACCAAACCGCAATGGAGAACACAAGTGTTTTTGGTAACACTTCACCTGAATATGTGAAGAAGAGAAGAAGAAGTTTTTATACAGAAAAAAGTTATACTTGAATACATATTCATAAGATTGACATAACACACAATAACCATGACATGACACCTGTGATAAACATCAATGAATACTTAACGGAATTATACTTAACGACAGATGTCATAAGTATTCATTGATGTTTATCACAGGTGTCATGTCAGTCTTATGAATATGTATTCAAGTATAATAAGTTTCTGTACAAAAACTCTTCTTCTCTGGCTTTACTTCTTTGCCTCCTCTGCACACATCAGTTTATTAGCACCAAATGGACAGAAAGTGTGTTCAGCATTACCTGCATGTTTGTGTGTGTGCATTTTTTTTTTATGCACGCTACTTGACCACAAGACACAAACAAATTGGGGACCAGCTGATCAAAGCATGGCTGCGTGACAGAAGCCAACAAAACTCCGCAGGGTGCCTTTAACTGATTAAAGCAGACACGACGAGAGCTGGGATGGAGCTTCTTCCCAGCTCTGGTCCTGAACTTGTATTGGTAACAGTAACCGCTCAGTATTCAGCATCAGTCCAAGGTGTTGGGTGTTGGGTGTTTTCATCATAATATTGTTACAAATGCTCACTGTGAGAAACTTGTAGCTTGTGCATATCCAGTTATAATAGTCATTATGGTAACTGTAGTGATATGTTATGTGTGTGCGACTGTGACAGCATGTGTGTGTGGGTGGGAGATGCAGATGCCTGTAGTTCTGTTGCCATTAGAGCAGACTGCACTGCCAGATGTCTGCACAAAGTCCACTCTGTGTGTGTGTGTGTGTGTGTGGATGTCTCGCAGAGGGCGTGCACTCTCCTCTTTCCCACTACACACACATGCTGTTTCTCACCCACACGCACACAAATTCACATTAAACAACTGTGCGTGTGTGTTGACGCAGGTCAAGGCTTTGAGTGGCCCAGTCTGTTAGACAGATGTTAAAGATCCCTGCTGCACCCCCCCTGCCCCCCACCCTGTCACACACAAATACACACTGTCTTCCTCTCATAAACACGGACAAACAAACATGCGCAGACACACACGCACGGACACACACGCACGCTCTCTCACTCACTCATTAACAACCAATTAGAGAGCAGATATTGGCTCACTGGGGGAAACTAAAGGCCAACCAGTGTTGTTCTCCGCTTCCAACGCCAAGGCACAACAAATACCTGGATTTAGTCCAGTGTAGCGCAAGTGTGTGTGTGTGTCTGTGTGTGTGTGTGTGTGTGTGTGTGTTGACTCCTTCTTCCTAAGTTTGGCAGTTCACTCGCATCTCCTGTCTTTATTAAAAAAAAGACACGCACATGCACACACACAGACACACACCAACCCGCACATAATTAAATGCATTTTTTCCACTCTGCAAGTCTTGTTGTTCATTGCATCAGCCAGTTCGTCTCTGTAGTACAACTCTCGCTTCAACATTATCTTTATCACATGGGATTGAGGCATGAGCTATGTTTAACACACACACACACACACACACACTCAGTCTCTCTCCCTCAAACACTCAGAAAAGCATGCGCACGCACACTCTCATTCTCCATGGGATTGGAGCAATGTGTTTATGCCAGTGTTGGATGATGAGATGCTTGAGACATTTGGCTCTCTGGAGAGCGTGTTGACAACGTCTCTCTTTCTCTCGCTCGCTCTCTCCCTCTCTCTGTGTGTTTCTGTTTACCTCCATCACTCGCTAACTTGCTTTCTCTCCCTTTCTTTCAATCTGCCGCAGTTTTTCTTACATCTCCGCAAAAATAAAAAATAAAAATCTGCTGACAATTTCAGTCTATTAGACAGATGTAGTTGCTTTCATTCCCAATTACTGCAGAGAACTGAAAACAGAGGGAGAGAGAGATGCACACATACACACAACATAATAAACTTCTAGTACAGGGACAATGCCTCCTGGTATGTTCAATGAGGTTTTGCTGTTTTTTTTGAGTTTTGGAACTTCCACCCGACATTTTCAAAGAAACAGAGACCCGATCCGAAAGGGACATGAGGACAGTCATGATGTGAATAAACCCCAGGCTAACTACACTCCGATCCAAAATGCAGCCGCTCCACAAACACACTAATAGGGAAATAACAGCAACACTGGCAGCAGCTTGATGTGGCACCAATTAAATTGCAGCAGTGATCAAACAGAGCCACGGCACATGGTCCTCTGAGTCATTTAAAGCCACGGAAAGCAATTTTGAAAAATAAGTCATTCTTTATGGCTCAAAGACCAACGTCATTGTCTTTCAACGGCTTCCTCGGCATCAGTGGGAAACGTAATTGCGTAGTTTACCAAAGTAAAAGTGGCGACGCAGAACAACAGAGTGAGACACACACAGGGAGCTTATTTTGGTATGCACCTAGACCTAGTTAGACTGAGAACACTTTGCCCCAGGATCAGTTCCTATTGAAGCCCATTGTGGTCTGGTCTCCCAAAGCTATGTATCAAGAAGATGCCAGCGTGTGTTTTGGTTTAGTTGGACAGTTTCTAAAAATTGCGTGATATTTGAAGTCTTTGTATACATACAACACACTTTATTAAGGGCATAGTCAAAGGTCAAACTATATAAATGCATTTATCCTTCACACTCATCGTCACTGAGTAAAATATGCGCTACAGTAGTGCAATACATAAGGCACACAGATATACTGTAAAAGGTTAATGCAGTATGTTAGCCTAGTGTGTACGTTTGCTGTGGTAATGTTGGTAATATGTGCTACATCTTCTAAAACCACAGTCTGGTCAGTGCAGCTCTCATGTGCACACTTAATGGACAATTCAAAAGGCCACGTCCTAACTCTCTGTCTCCCCCTCTATCTCCTCTTCTATCTGGTCCCCTCTCTTCCTGGGTTGAGGCTCATTAGTGGCGACAAGAGCGCTGTTGACCCTTAGCCTCCCCCCTATGTCTCTCCCCTCTTTCTTCCACTCGTCTCTCCCTCCCACTCTCCTCTGCTTTCCCTTCATCTCATTTGCCCCACTCTTTCCCTCATCACCCCATCATCATTCACCCAGCAAGAGTTTGGCAGGGGTCTGTGTGTATGTGTGTGGGTCTGTTCTCTGTGTGCGCGCGTGCATACGTTGCCAGGGGCCAGCCTGCGCCCATGTACAGCAGAGGTCTTCGGCAAGGACAACACAGGGGACTCTGTCCTTGTCTAACCCCCTGGAAATAGAACAAAGGTGTGTGTGTGTGTGTGTGTGTGTAATAATGCTATGTACAGTGTCCTGGGTATGAGCTATAGCTAGTAATAATAATAGCACGGTCAGAGGTCCACTAGGCCAACAGGGACAAACTATATGGTGCTTATAAAAGCACTAATAAAAGACTGGAGCGGGTCACCTTATGTTCAGGGCACAATAAAGGATTATTACACTGATTTACACCAAACTCTCTTTAACCATGTAGGTCAAGATACTGAATGAATTCAGTCACTGAATTTTAACACGTCAAGTCATAACAAGTCAGAGTTTAAAGAGTTTAAATGTTTTACAATGGGAATTAACTGGATCAAAGTGGAAATGGGAAGTGGAAAACGGCCTGTTAAGTTGTGTCAAGTCTCTTGTATAAAATGCTGTAATGCATTTTTATTTATGCTGGCATTCTATTGGGCTCTATAACACTCTGTGTTTGAGGTCGGGCCCACTTCAGTGTAACTGACCAAACACCTCAACAACCACTTTAGCTACAACAGCTAAACCGTAGTGATCAGCAGCTAGATGGCTATAACAACTATTCATAAACTACCAACTCATATGGATGAACTGCATTGTTCCTTCACTCTCTCACATAGATCAATCACTGGTTGAACTGATGAGAGATGGGATACGTGCTCGACACAGCTCAGAGAGTCGTGTTCGTGAACCGTTTTCTCTGTGTCAGGAGCAACAGGAGCATCAGCTGATGTCGCGGTAACTCTGGCGGCCATCCTCACAGCGGACAGACCCTGCGAGTGGTTTTTCCCACCAACTGCCCTTTGGATTCACCGACTGACTTCCCACACGTGCGTGTGTCAGGAGGAGACAGATGTGTTTACACCTGTTGGGTGCATCTGTGGCATCTGCGGGTTTCAGTCTGTCTCTAATGCTTCCTGCACCAGGGCCATAAACTGCATTTAGATGCAATAATGTGTGTTTTCAAAGATGCACTTGATTTATATACAGCAGACTTTGATTTGTGGTCATTAATATAAACAGAGTGTGGATGAAAGGCTTTTTATCTAAATTTTGCCTCATGAGTCACTTCCGAATGAAAACGCTTCAGCGTCTCCTCAATGAGTTGCTGAAGAAGAATGATAGAGGAGGCAGACTGTAGGAATTACATGTCTACAAGGCAGACAACAGCTAGCAGATGTCAGGTCTGTGTGAGGCCACATTTGTCTGCAGTGAAAACACGTCGACTGAACGCTCCACTGTGCCTCAATCTGAGCTGTTGACTCTACGGTAATGATGCAAGTCAGGCTAAACATAACAAACCATTAGCGTCCTCAGCACGCCGGTTACAGCGCTGGGAAGATGGCGATCTCACTTCTGTCTGTGCGAGCACCACAAACACTGGGAATGCAGATTAGTTTACAAGAGCGAGGCGCCTGGTGTAAATAAATCCAGGCCAAACGATGCTGTTATGAGTTACTATTATAAACAGTTTTAGTCCGGTTGTGCTCCTTCAAACTTTTGGTTTGGACAGGAACTAGGGAGCGGGCCTGGGCTTAAGTGGAGCAGAACTTGAGTGCTTGCTGCACAGATATTTAACCATCGTGACACATGAGTCTTTTTTTGCCCCCGTAATTTATTTTCATATTAACGGAGAGACCCCCGCAGCAGCATGTAGCTATTTATCAACCATCATGTGACCTGTAAATGATCCAACCAAGATCATCCTCACGATAAAGATAGGGAAGAAAGTCGGAAAGAAGGAGAAAAAAGAGTCTGAGAGCCACAGGCTTGTGAAAGCACAAGAAAAAAAAAATCACCCTCTGGGAAGGACGTGATTTCCCACCGGTCAGTCTCTGTGAACCTTAAAAGAAAAAAAAAAAGAAAAGAGAAAGGCATGAGAGAAATATGTGAACATAGAGAAGAGGAGGTTTAGCAGGGAGAGCTGAGAGAGGGATGGGACAGGAGATGGAGAAAGGGAGAGGAAATGAGTGAAAGAAATGAATGGAGGTCTGGTTCTGGTCTGTCTTTATCAGAGGAAACAAGGGGGACTGCATGGCAGAGACCCAAGGCCAGGGTTCATACTGTCACTGAGGCATGGCCATCTCTCTCTATTTATTCCCCTTTCCTTCCCCTCCTGCCACACTCCCTCTCCCTTCTTCATATCTGTCTCCACATCACTTCACTTGCTTCATTTGTTTCCTCGCTTGTGTATTTGCCGCCCTTTGTCCTTCTTTTCCTTCTCTCAAATTACTCACAAACAGTCTCAAATTGAGAACATGTTTATGGAAATCATACAAAAGCCAGAGCATTGTGTGTATGTGTGTGCGCATCAGTCTGTCTCTCACTCATTTCGCCTCACTTTGTGTCTTTGTTCATTGGAGTTAAACTTTGTTGTGTTTCTGGCTGCCTTTGAAACTCCGGTAAAAGCAGACAATGTCTGCCACAGGCGTTTTCTCAACCTTTAAAAAAAAAGCAACACACACGCGCACGCGCAAACACACGTTCCCTGACAGCTTTGCTGTTTTGGAGGGGTGGGGTGATTGATTAGTCTCTATGGAGACGATACGTCTTGTAATGAACAAGAGGATGCTGGCATGTTAATTTGTGTAGTGTGGGAGGCTCAATCACGCTTGTGCTTGTGTGTGTGTGTGTGTGTGCTTTCCCATGCATGTGTGGCCAGAAGTGTGTGTGTGTGCTGCTGTTTGCATATGTCTCCATGTGAATGAAGTGCTTTTTGTATCTGTGAATTCCCACTGCATGCATGTGATTATGCTTGTGCATCTTCTCTGCTTTTGGAAGTCGTCGCTGCAGGTGTCAGTTTAAACATGAAAGTACCACAGAGGAAATGCTGCTGTTGATATTGAAAATAGTGCAGAAAATATACCTTTTTTAGGCTGAGGTGTTGGCTTTATTGATACAAAAGACACAGACTTTGCAGAAGAATCCAGATTTTAATGATGTGTGATGAACAGCTCATATAAAACATATAAAAAGCAAACTGCCAAGAAGCATTTCAGTTCTGAGTAAAGCAAAACACATTCTGGACCACAAATCACTCATCTCACATTATCTACTGTTCACTGATCTTACATTACTGTGCAGAGGTTTGGGGCAATACTTACAAATATACAATCACTATCCATACTGCAGAAAAGATAAGAATAATTCATAATACCAGCTGCAGAGATCACACAAATTCATTCTTTATTCTTAAAATCAAAAACAGGCACAAATCATGTACAAAGCAATAAACAATCTGCTTCCTGGAAATATTCAAAAATAGTTTTTTTAATCTGAGAGTGGAGTTCAACTTAAAACATCAGCGGTCACACACAGCAATAAACAAGTTTTTGTGTTTCTGTTTGTGGAGTGAGGTTGTGGAATAAATTGGGTGAGGATGTCCAAGCATGACCCAGTTCAAAATGCGGCACAAACACATGGTTTTCACGAGGTACAGAGAGGAAGAAGGGCTTTAACAGTCGTGCGTTTTCATAAATGATTTATGTATCTGTTTATTTATTTTCTATTTTTTATAAATATGTATGTTTGGGGAGACTAATGGGCTCTTTGCACAGCTCCACTACTTCCTGATCTTAATGCTGCTCCTTTATTTCCCGTCTTACATTATTGGACAAACTGATTAATCCAGGTGTGTCTGACCATTGTGACTACTCAGACACACCTGGATTAATCAGTTTGTCCAATAATGTAAGATAGGAAACAAAGGAGCAGCATTAAGTTCAGGAAGTAGTGGAGCTGTGTAGAGCCCATTGTTAACTGACTAGTGGAGAAGGGGTAGGTTAGCATTATGCTTCATCCTGCTCCTTTTCGGACATGTTGGATTCACATTATTATTGTAGTTTTGACTATTCTTCTTGGTTTTGTTTGTTTCTCAGATTAAAGCAGAAGTAAGCGATCCGGTCGTTTTCGCTAATGCTGCGTTCCAGGCAGGCTTTTGAAATCGTAAATTACAACTTCAAGTCACAACTTACGACTTTGTAGCGTTCCAGGCAACCCACTCGTGTTTCTCCGACCTGTTTTACCGGTGAAAGTCACTATAACAGCCATAACTTGGATCCAGATCGAACTGGTACCACTTCACGGTCGGAAAAATACGATTTTCCTTGAAGTTTTGCCACATTCATTCTCCTCATTGGATAAAAACTGTAGGATACGATAAATGTTTTCTCCTCGGCTCAGAGCAGAGCAGAGTGACTGACAGACCCGTGTTTTGGTCCAAACACTCTATGTAAGTGATTGCTGTCGGAAGATATAACTATTTAAGACTTATATTAACACAAATATATCACTTACTTCTGCTTTAAGTTAAGATTAAGCAGATTTGGTTAAATTGAGGGAAAAAAAGGAAGAATATTGTGATTTTGCTGAACTTTGTTGCTCTTTACACTACATCACCTAACTTAGGCCCTGTCATAATTACTATAGCCAGTGTTCCGTAGCAACAAAAAATAACAATGAGTCTTCATAACCTGCTTAACAGATGATCCTCAGGGCTTGTATCTTTTACAGGACAGCCTTAAAACCTGATGTTCATGTTTGTGACTTTGGCATACTGGTCTCTATGTGTGTATGAATCTGCATCTATTTAATCTCACTTAGGGCTGTGTGGGTTGGACGTGTATTTCTCAGTGTGCCACTCGTCAGTTGTGCATATGCATGCGTGTGCACGTGCGTGAGGTCGTCACAGTTAATACAGATGCCGTCGATTATTTCTGCTACACATGTCAGAGGCAGGGGAACCTCCTGATGCGTACATCGCTATCACATTCTTTTAATGACATGCCTATTACACGCACGCACACATACACACACACACACAAGCATACAGTATGTTCATAAATCAAGCGTGACACATCAGTGTATCAGGGCAGCGATGTGCCTATATGAGACACTTTGATTATGATATGCTAATCTGACCTATAATTTGCTTCCCGTCATTCCTCTATCATCTCCACCAGTGTCCTGCTCATGTGTTCACCCTCCCCTCTGTGTTTATTCCACTTGCATTTGATTTACTCTTTTCATTGGCTTGTCTCTTATTAGAAGCTACGCTGTCAGAGCTGTACACAAAGAAATCAATATTTAAAACATTAGCAAACAACTGTTGCTTCATTTAAAGTAACCATGCTGAGACGCTTGATTGCTCGGCTTGACATCATGTACCATGAAATAATCAACGGCTGTAATGGAGGGGAAGACAGCCATCACTGAAGACTTGACTACTTTACAGTTCTGGTTAGACTGGGCTGTTTTGTTCTTAATGAAAGATACAGTTAACTGTCCCACCTTGTCTATCAATTCTTTTTTAAAAATGTCCAAAAAAAGGGGATTTGGAAGTTAATTTTCCCTACGACGCCCATTAATTTTACACCATTTCTCACTAAATCTGCAGCGACTTGGCTTCGCTCCAGCACCATAAAACGTCCACTAAGTGCTGGTGAGATCGAAAGCCTCCCCCTTATTTAAGAATTAATGTTAGTTTAACAAGAGGAAGGGAGGAATGTTAATGCTTGAGTTAATGGCTTTCTCTCCTTCTCCCCCTCCCCAATATCAACAGCCACTGCAGATAGACGACAACTTCTGCGGCCAGGACTTCAACCAGCCTCTAGGGGGCACCACCGCCATCGAGGGCATCCCGCTCTACGTGGACAAGGATGACGGCATGACCTCCGTGGCGGCCTACGACTACCGCGGACACACGGTGGCATTCACTGGCACTCGCAGCGGACGCATGAAGAAGGTAGGCATCCTTGTGTGCGTGTGCGTGTGTGCTCTCAGTTTGGTTTTAAAACTGAAAGCACTGTTGCCGGGGAGAGAGCGAAAACCTCAGAACTCCATTTTTGACGGCTCATGGAGGTAACCTTTGTATTAACCTTGGAGAATGACAACAAACGCTTTGAACAGACAAAATTCAACCATCATTTGATCCTGTTTGACTGTTTTCAAAAACCCACAGTAGATGAACTGTCAAAGAAAATATCACAGTGAAAGGAATGATGCTGTTGTGCAGGTGGAGGATTTTCACCTGACAGCTACTGTTGCGTTTTTTGTTGAATACTTTCTGGCTTTTGTCATTCATTGCGTCTTACGCATTATTAACAATGTGAGATATAAATTACAGCGGCAACTGACATAAGACTAATAAAATGTGACTAATATGGTGATTGAGATCGTCCTGCGGAAACACAACACTGAGTGTGTGTGTGTGTATGTGTGCGTGAGGGAGAGACAGAATGTGTGTGCGTTTCGTACTCTGCGGAAAACCATTTTCACGTTGGGACAATTTTGTGTCATTTTGTGATGTATTTTCAATGGTCATTGGTTTTGGCATCGCTGACAAATGGTTTTGTCGTCAGAAATCTCATTGCAGACATCAGCTCAGTGTGTGTGTGCGTGTCTTTAATGTCATATTGTGTGTGTTCTGTCTTCAGATGGCTTTACACTGCTTTGTCATTGCTTTGTAATGCAGCAAATGAGACGCACATACCTTTGAAGAGAAAAGTATAGCAAGGAGCTCTGGAGATGCCAGTTTTCTTCTACAATGCATGTTTCTTTTGTGTGTGTGTCTTTGTGTATGGTGTGATGAGTGGAGCTCATGTTGCTAGTCACACTGGAGCTGTGTGGGTTTTTATCTCGCTGAGTGTTGTTCGGTGGTCCAGTCACGGGATTGTCAAGAGCCAGGGAGTGTTTCCGAGTGGTTATAAAGGTGGGTGAAGATGATTTCTTTTGTGTCTCCTGTGTACCATAGGTGAGAAATTCCTGTATTGTGTGTGTGTGTCTGTGTGTGTGTTTGTGTCTGTGCTTTCAATGACTCAAAATCTAGTATTAAGTAGTAGTAACAGTTATTTCCCATCATGTTCAGCATACACACAGCATGGGGCCTCTTTTTGTGTATGCGCGCCTGTGGGGTTAACAGTATGTGTGTGTGCTTCTGAAGTACCCCCGTTGAGTAGACCGCACAGTGTGTGTGTGTGTATGTGTGTGCCAATCAGCTGCTCCTTCATCTGAGATCCGACTGAGCCGCCTGTGTGTTTCTTTTTCTGTATTTTTCCGCGTTTTTGCTCAGCAGGACTCCTCCATACAAGTGTGTCTGTGTCACCAGTGCTCCGGAGACTGAATAAAACAATCACCTGAGGATAAAAATAATTGAATACATACATACAAAATAAGAAATAAAGGAATAATCCGTGCACATTTCACTTCAACTTTGAAAAGTTAAGATAATCTTAGTGTTTCGACTTTTGTTACATTGTATTTGACTGAAGTATAAGGTTCAGCGGCTGCACTCTGCCAGTTAAAGGGATAGTTCACCCAAAATTCAAATTTCACCCATCATCTACTCACCCTCATGTTGAAGAGCTGTGAGAATTTTCAGAGTCCTCCGTTCCTTCTCTGAGTTAAGAGGGGGTTCGCACCGCAGTATTTGTCCATATAATGGTTGTCAATGGACACCAGGTTTCTTCGTCCAAAAAGACACACCAAAAAACATTCAAATACATTCAAATGTAATGTCCCTCTTGTATTGAAGCCCCGACATGAGAAATTGTTCCGCCGGTCAGTACAAATCACGTGAGAATTGCACTGACACAGGAAGAGCAGTGAACTGAGACACTGGGAGCTTCCGCTACAAACAAACAAGCTTAAAATACAGATAATTTCTTATATCAGGGCTTCAATAGCCTACAAGAGGGACATTACAGATGAGATGTATGGAGGTATTTGGATGTTTTTTGGTGTGTCTTTTTGGACGAAGAAACCTGGTGTCCATTGACAACCATTATATGGACAAATACTGCTGCACGGACCGCCCCGTAACTCGGAGAAGGAACGGAGGACTCTGAAAATTCTCACAGCTCTTAGTCGACATGAGGGTGAGTAGATAATGAGTGAAATTTGAATTTTGGGTGAACTATCCCTTTAAAGCATCAGCTCTGTGTGTGTGTGTGTGTGTTACAGTAATGCTGCATCTGCTCATACAGACTACGACAATATGCACATACACTTGTGCAGACACACACATGCCTCCTTACACAGCTTCCTGTCTCTGGCGTTTTGCTAAGTCGACTGAAACCTAGCCCACTAGTCCTTGCGCCTGACCCCTGGACATAGACAGTGTCTGTGTGCTTGTGTTTGTGCGTGTGTGCAGACGGATGATTTGTGTGAGTGTGTGTTGAGCGCGTGGGGTCAGCAGATCCTGGATGATATCCCGCTGATCGGAATCCCATTTCCTCTCAGCCGGCGTGTCTTCCTGTGCTCAGGGATGGAGGGAGGAAGGTGAGCGCGGAGGCGGAGGCGGCCGGCGTCCTCACTCAGATCAATGCAGATGCTGCAGTAACACGCAACCCCGAGCGGGGGGGGGGAAATGGCGACACAGGAACGACAATTAGCGTAAATTACCAGTCACTCAAGCTGCAGTTTATGAGGCTTTTATTTTTGTTGGTGGCTTTCCTCTGATGGAGGAGGTGATTAGTTTTAGCTTTAAATCAGGTCTTTCCATATAAAATGGGAAAACAGCTGTTAAATGACCAAACTGTATTTGTCCAACACAAATGTTGGGAAGGAGGAAGAAGGGGAACAGAGGATGAGAAGAAAGGAGAAAAAGATGCGTGAGGCTGAGGCAGATGGGGAGAGATGGTTACGGGCTGTGTGGTTTTATTGCTATTCATTGGGAGTTAAACTGTGCTCCTTGGCCTAATGAAATGTAAAGCTGCAGCGTATTGATGTCTGCACTCGCACGCACGCGCACGCTCATTAGAATTCCTACAGTGCGACTGTTGCTAAATGTGTGTTTGCTTGCATGGACATGTCTCGGCTGCTAGACTCTCTCTATTGATTGATCTATGAATATATAATCACTGGTGTAAATCTTAAACCTAGGCAGTCCATTGGATGAGTGTTGGCAACTTTGTATGTGCATGAGAGAGTGACAGAGAGGGATAGAGCCGTGACGTAAGCCAGTATAAATCAGCGGTGCTTGACATCAGCATGACTAATCAGAATGCTTTGACTGACTAAGCACAGCGTCTATGTGCAAATAGCCCACTTAACATTTCCACTACTGCACAGGTTTGCACTGTGTGTGTATGGACTAACACTGTTGTGTTAGTTGGCCCAGTAGGCTGCTGTGGCGGCTTTTGAGTTGGACCAAATTAGCACTCAGTTGGTCCATTCTTCAGCCATTCTTTATTGGTTTTATGTGGCACCATGGAGGACGTGTGATTAAGAGCCTCATGTCAAAGTAAAGGCTCATTTTATGATTTAATGGCGCAGTGTGGCCTTCGTTAGAAAAGGGTTAAAGACGAAGGCCGACAGTGACAAAACACTGGCACTGCACGGCTACTGATCTGCATATTATATTTAAGATATAGAGCTTGTGATGTAGATTGTATGGCACCCCTTGGATGAAGAATATTAATTGATGAATTCATTAGCCAGATTTTGTAATTGTAGATAACCTTTAGCACATTATCATGTTTCACATTGGATGTGCAGTGTAATATGTGGGATACATGATAAAGAGGAGTTTGCAGGATATTGAAGCAAAGACATGTTAAACTGGACTTTCACTATCAGAATTTAATAAAGAGTGCTGGTTTTAAGTGTAGAGTGGCTGCTGTGGGTAAATGTGAAATAGTAAAGTGCTTATGTGATTGGTTTATTCTTGTAAGACCAATTTTATTTTAATCATGAATTAATTTGGTCACGTTTGTTATTTTGTTAATTTTTTTGATTTAGAAGAAGCAGCAGGACTTTTGAACGGTTATCCTAAATAGTCTGAATAACAGTTTTCTACTTTAGTTTTACAAGTTTTCAAATAATAGTACTAATAGTAAGACAGCGCTGTTCTGTCTGACTATGATTTTAGGGGCTTTTATGTGTTCACCATTAAATACTGTTAATTCTAGGGCTGACCCCCAAAATCGATCATGAGGTCTGTGATGGATTTTTTTTTTCCTTTTTGACACTGATTCTCATCAGCAACATTGAAATGAGTAGACTACTTGGCATCCTGGAAACCTGCCTGATTTTGGAGACATGCTGTGTTTGTTTGCCATACATTCATTAGTCCTCCCACCCCGCCATCAAATACCTAAATATGATGATCGGGACAGCCCTCTACCTGCAGTTGTAGCCTCTTTTAATTAGACCTAATGAAAACCAATAGATTCAGCTTGAGATCTTTTAAAAAGTCCACTAAATGGACCTTGAGCTGATTTTTTTGTAATGTGCAATGCACTCGGTTCTGAGTTATACACACATAAACGTTGGGATAGGATGTAGGACCTTGAGTGCAGTGTGGAGGCTGGGTGGAGAGAGAGTTGTGATATGACAGACTAGCCCAGTCCTCTTCCAGTCAGCTCTCGTGCCTGCAGCCAGCAGCAGTATATACAGCATATAGTGGTACATATGTTTTTTCTATCTTCGGGACTTCATAATCACACAGGATTACATTTTCCTTTTAAACAACACTATACTGTATGTAGGGTGACAAGATGGAGGTGGGGTACCGATAGCTTTTCTCAGCAGGAACCTGCTCTGTGTGCTGCCTTGTGCGCCGTTTACCAGAAACCTCCTAAAAAAAAAGCCCTCCTCAGATCTCAGTAAAAACCTGGAAATCCTTTCATTCCCCTCATTTCGTTTGCTCTTTTGTCTACCTGAGAGAACAAGGCGCTCTTGCCACATCAGGCAAGATGAAAAGAAACTCTCAACAGCCTGAAGTATTTCCAGATTTCCAGAGAAACAAAAAGCAGCAAGCGCAAGACAGACAGAGAGAGAAAGAGGGAGAGGGAGATTTAGTCAGAGTGGTGTAAAGGTGTGTGAATGTGCCTGCGTGCGTGGTGGGTGAAAGGAGGATGGTTTCATGTCATTTCATCATTTCCCTGCTAGCAGCAAATCCAATTACTTTACCCTTTCCTTTCTATCTTGGAAGATAGCCTGAGTGACAGGATTGGAGTACAGCACTAGTGAGGTAGCTGTGCCAACAGGTTGATTGACATAATGCTGGCACTTCACTGTCTCGAGACAAGGAGACAAGTGAGACTGGTTAGACTTCAGGGCTTCTCAGAGCTGCTGAGGTGGACTAGAAGTTCACCTGCCCTGCTCCTTCGATCGCTCATCCCTCCCACTCAGAGATGATCTAATTCACTCTTTGGCAAGATGCTCCACATGTTCCCCTCAGCGTCTGTGTGACAGCAGTGACATATAACTCCATCCCTATCTGCCCTTTGTGGAATAAGAAGCAGCACATATTGTTCAGCTATTCAAAATATACGTACATGTAACAGTTGACACATGTTGTCATGAGCAGTCCAGTAGTTGAAAGTGCATTTACCGTACATAAGTACAATGTTCAGGTATTTCCATTCTTTGTCAGGACACCGGCTCCCACCATCGATCATACGTTTTACTCCACTTTAGAACACGGCTCACTTATATTTGACAGCGGACAATAATTCTGATTTGGCGGACTGGAGGAGCAATCACTCGTTATATCAGCATACAGCAAAGAGAAACTTTACCTTATGTTTCGTTGTTTATGGTAATTAAACAGCCTCGGACTAATAGTGATGTTAGATAAAGGGTTTGTAACTTGTTCCAAGGAGAGCGGCGGCTCCTTCCACATCGTGGCTGCTGATCAGAGCCTCTGACCCGGTCTCAGCTCTCCTCTCGTCTCGGTGGCACCGCGGCTCCGCCACACAAACGCACCCGTAGGCTAAACGGTAAAGTTATAATCTCTTGTTTAGGCTATGACGTCTACACACAACACACACATGTAACACGTGTATGGTAATCAATCGATCCACTGAAAACGGGAGGAGGATCCACATCGCAGATTCGCTAAATGATGAATTAATTATATTTTGATCAACATTATGTTTCAAATTAAATTTTAACACCGGGATAATGAAGAAATTAATACTTCCTGTCGGGGTTTATTTCTCCATAACAACCTCCGAACTATACATTATCCCTACATATTTGACAGCTACAGATTCTGATTTGGCATAAAAAGAGAAAACAATACGATTATGAATAATTATAACTACAAAACACCAATGAAGATTAATAACATCCACATCTCTGAGACTTAATTTGCGACCCCTTAGTTGGTAAATCAACAGACTACACCTCTTTTGTGTACATAAAGTGAATCATTTTCAGTAATTCAACACTTCAAACACTGACATAATATCAAAAAGTAACCAGTAATTTTACTTATGGATAATTTTAATACCTGTGATACTTTAACTGAAGTGTGTCTTTGCTTTGTAACAGAGTACATTGTATATATTTTTGTATTGATGCTATTGCCTGAGTGAAAGAGGCAAATACTTCTGCTTCAGCGAGTCTCTGAATTTCACCAGTTATTTTATTGGAAATGCCATTAAGACTGACAAGATCTTTTTACAGCCTGTTAATCAACATGTCACTCTTGAAATTAATCTTCTGACCCATGGCAGGGGTTCTGCACACAGGTTGCACCAAGCGGCGCAGCAGCTCTGCAGCTTTCAGCACCGAGCGAGGACTCCTTAGATCTCCTCATAGAGTTTGATGGCCGTGCGTATATTGGCTCTGTAAGCTTAGCAGTAAAACTAGCTGTCAAAATGATTAAGCCTAATCAGGAAACATGGGATGGGAGGTAATTTAGCATGTGAATGCTAATTAGCACTAGCATTTAGACTGGCAGATGATGATTGAAGCAGCGCATCGGCTGCTCAGCCTGGTTAAATGGCAAAAACACCAGACCGGTAGAGATGATTGATAATCCTGGGTCGGGCTGCTGTCTGTTCCCTCTGTTTGTGTGCAAAGACTCTGGTTTGTCTTCTCTCCAATGCAAACGCGTAATGAGCAGATGAGCGCAACACCTGAACACACTAATTCCATCTTTATCCCATTAACCAGAAGTTAGCGGAGTAATGTCCTATTAGCTTCTCAGAATACACAACATGCTTTCTGAGGTGTGTGTGCGTGGGTGTGTGTATGTGCGTGTGTGCATGTGCGTGTGCATGCATCTTAGTATCATTTATACCTGGAGCTTTTTTTCCATTGTGAACCCCTCCAGGTCTATGCACACGAACAGAAGCTATTAACTGTATACTAATACTCAAGAGGTTAGAGTAATAAGACTCTGTGTGTGTGTAGCTGCCATGTGGACATGTCATAAAATTACATATACCAGTGTGTCGGTTGCCTGTGTGTGAGAATGTGTGTGTAGCCGTTGTAAGAGCCTGTTGAGGGAAGACTAGTGTGTAAATCATGCAGAGATAATATTACTGCTGTGAGCGGTGCAAGTGTTTGAGTGAATTATCTTGCTATTCTCTCCACTAGTACTTCTCTGCACTCCTCCACTCCTCTGGTCTTACAGTTTTCCTGTCTACAACTCCACTCGTCCCCCTCCCCCTGCCCCCCTCACTCCCTCTAATATGTCACCTTCAGCTCTCCCTCTCTTTTTCTCTTCCTCCCATCTGAGGTGGGCTAGATGCCCACAAATCTGCCTCCCCTGAGAATTTCCCTCCTCATCTCATCTACGTGTGTGTGAGTGTGTGAGTGTGTGTGTGTGTGTGTGTGACAAACTGTCCTTCTCTCCTCTACCACTTGTTCCCTCTCTCTCATTCTCTACATCTCCTCTTTCCATTAGTACATTAGTGTACATCAGTCAGTCGGCAAAAAAGTGCTGTTTCTGTCAAACCTTTTATGACATAGAGGCAGATTCAAACACTCAGAAGAAATAACTTCTTTGACGGATCAACTTGGGAATGATCATTCTGCATACAAGAGCAAACCAGAACTTCAAAAAATAGCACTGTCATCAGTGTGTGAATGAGTGAAATAAACACAGCCTTTATCCAATAACCACTGACTTCACCTAGTGTAGTAAACCTGCATTAATGCAGGCAATGTCAGTCTTACATTGTTAATAATGGAGAGGGCTTCTTATAACAGTTATTTCGAAATCCTAGTACAACCTATTTGTAAATTGATTTTAAAATGTCATACATGGTGTAAACTGTGCATTGGACAAAAAGTACATAAATACTCAAGTACTGTAGACATATAGTAGCATACAAATATTTGCAAATTAATGTCATGAATGACCATGTTCATTTAAGAACATCAGCTTTTTATTTTTTGTATTGCAATTTGCAAACTCTTTCTTTCTTTCTTTCTTTCTTTCTTTCTTTCTTTCTTTCTTTCTTTCTTTCTTTCTTTCTTTCTTTCTTTCTTTCTTTCTTTCTTTCTTTCTTTCTTTCTTTCTTTCTTTCTTATCCATCAAAATTATTCAGTGCAGTAAATGAATCCAATAGTGTGAAAATGAGTCAAGGGGACTGTACATTAAATTGGCTTCCTCTGGTTTAAGTGTCTCCTCGACACTCATCTGCATTTGAAATCCCCAGCTGTTACTTATCATAGGAGACAAATGGACAGTAGGAATAGGAAAAAAGAGTGAAGCCCTTTTTTTCAATGTCATCGTAGTGTCAGGTGAGGATGGAGTGATACAGAAATAGTACTTCTTTAGTGCTGCTACAGAGTGATCTGAATTACAACAGCAGGATCTCTGCCACCTCCGGGACGGAGGCTGATATGATACTGTTCTGCATCACTTATTAGAGGCGGCTGCTGCTAATGTGCCATTGTGGTTGTGGGTTCAATTCCCATGTGGGCTATCACTTCATATGTATTACCCCCTGTGTCCTTGAGCAGGGCATTATCTCAGCAGTCCCTCTGGAGGAATATGGCTTAGTGTTAATGGATGGATGATGTGCATGGAGAGCTCAATGGATATATTAGTGAGCTAATGAATCTTTGATAAGTGGGAAAGCTTTGTGTGCGCTAAGAGACGGAAGGAAAGATCCCAGCTAAACCTATCAACTGTGAGATGGCGTTAATTCACATCAAGCCTCTGACATTGGCGTTGCTGCCGTGGAACGGATGCTTGTTGGTGTTCTGTCTGTAAATATTCCCCATTCATGTTGCAATCAAACTGCCAGTGAATCAGAACAAAGTCTTAAAACAGGTCAGAGGTACACACACCAATATATATGCATTGATTATAACTTTACTTAGTGTTGTTCATGAGGCCCCTGTTACTTATAGACTCAGGTTGTTTGGTAATAATGTAGCTCACCACCAACAACAGCCTTCTTTTAATCATGCTGTTGTAGGTTCCACCTTGCACCATATTCAATTTCCATCTGATTAATCTATAACCACGTTCATGTCAGCAGTATAACTCAGAGCTGTTGTTGCTATTAAGAGTGACTTAAAGTTGCTAAATGGCTGTAGCCTCTAGCTGCACTACCTTCTAATTGCTTTGGCCTCATCACACCTTCCTTGGAAACAGAGCAAAGTTAGCTTCCATTGTCTGATGAATGTAAGTCCAGTATTCGCTGAATTTTGAGTGAAGCATCAGGCTTTTGACTTGCTTCAAAATATTTACCAGCTTTGCCTGCCTGCTGTTTAGTGCTGGTCATGGTGGAGAAATTAAAAATATTTAATTGAAATACATGCTCCATAGAGCTGAAGGGATCTTGAGTGACCCCTTTCACATTAGTTTTGATTTACCTGTTATTAACATAATGATTTTGATTAGTGCAGCTTTTTTTCTCCTTATTTTTGAACATGAGTCCAGATGTCCAGATGTGTGAACACTGACAATAGTAAAACTGATAAATGAAGACCTTTATTTCATGATGCAAAAATGAGTGTTGTATTTTTTTTTTCCATTATCCACTTTTTCCATTTGTCCACTGTCTACCAGGAAGAGCTTCTCCCTCTATGATGTAATCCGCTGTGTGAATACAGCATATTGTGAAAATGTGCAGTCAGAAAAGAAGAAGAAAAAAAAATCGCCCACTGTTAACCCTGTGACTCCAGAGATCCCGGCCCCCTAACCCATGTAGACAACACAAGCCCTGGCACTGAGTCACAGCGTCCCACTGTTAGGACATGCACTGCCACGAGTGCAGACAAACAACAGACACGCACGCATATGCAGACGCTCACCAGCAGCAGCGGCAGCAGCAGCAGCCCAGCGATGCAGTCAGACAGCTGCTGCGCTGATGACCGGTGTCAGGTGCCAGTGGCCTGATTCAAGCTGGCTAACCTCCACACATCACAACATGTGTCTGCACAGATACAGGAGGGGACGGCTCGACATGTGTCTGTATCTGGCGTACATCTGGAGAACAACTGGCATGTTGGGGGTGGGAGGGAGTGCACTGTGTGCCTGGCAACGGTGCTGTGTGTTTGACACTAACACATACACTGTGTACATTGTACTTGTAGGTAAAGATACGGTGCACCAGCATGTGCGTATTTTTCTGTATTAACATCTGTATTAACATCAGGGGAAAGATGCTGCCTGGATGGGTGTGCGTGTGAATGAAAGGATCATTACAGAGTGTGTTTGTGTGTATTCGTGCCTGTTCAGGAGGGATCCAGTGTGTGTAGGTGTGTGTGTGTGTATGTGATTAGAGGGCACATGCAGGAAAGGATGCAGACTGTTTGTGTGCAGTAGGGTGTGTTTCCCATTTGTTTGTGTGCATATTTTGCCCAAAAAATGTGTGTGTGTGTGTGTGTGTGTCTCTGAAAGTTACTGCTTGGTAGATTATAGGGAATCTCACACTCTGTGTTTGTGTGTGTGTTGGAGTTCATCTTCAATTAGTGTGTGGGGTGTTTAGAGTAGGAAGAAGGGTGTGTTTACATATTACAGCAGCTGTGCTTTCTTCATGTAGAATGGGATCTGCCCACCTGATGCCAGGGCAGCTGCCACACAAACAACCCAGTACACACACACGCACACACACAACTGGTGCCAGTGCTTTTTTTTTGTTTTGTTTAGTTTTTTGTATCTCAGAGTGTGTGTGTTTGCTGTGGAGGGGAAGAGAAAGGGGCAGCTGCAGTATAAAGCCTTTCTCAACTGTTCCTCTAGGCTGCCCCATCTGTCTATCCATTAATACACACACATACACCGATGCATACACACAGTCCTTCTGTTGTCTGAGCAGACACACATGGCATACTTCACACTCGCCGGGGTCTGTCACGACCATAATGTCCGTCCTCTGATGTCTTATGTGAGGAAAAATGTGTGTCTGACACCATTAACATTTAATAAAATGCTTCAGTATAGCAATAGAAGCAACTGTGTTGTGTAATCACCCCCCAGTCCTCCCTCCCCACAGTCGTTAAGTTTCCCTCCAGATTCCAACCTTGGACAGAAGGAATGAACGACTACTTTATTTCCTGTGGTTGAGATTTCCCCCGCACTCCACTGTGTGTTTTGTAAATCACAAACACTTGTTTTAATCCGGTGTTGTTTTTGCTCAGTCACCGCTCTAACCTTGGTTTCTCTGTATATGTTTTAGTCCAATTCAAAGCCAGCTTGTCTGCCAGACACAAGGACATCAGGGCCATGGCTCAGCACCCATATGTTAATGACAGAAAGAGAGAGGCTGGGAGAAACGGAGGGCTGGTGGGGGTCAAGGAGATCATAATGAAATAGACAATAAGAAGGCTGAGAGCGAGAGCGAGTGCGTGCGTGTTGGAGAGCCAGAACGTTGTCCTTGATGATGTATATGATATTGATTGGCCGCTCTCCAGAAGCTTCCTGATTTCTGATTTGGACACTTGTGAGCGTTGTGATTGCAGCGAGAACATCTAATGTCTGGAGTGGCCTCTGCAATCAAGGACAATGACCCTTCACTCCATGTACACCCTCTCTCAACCCACTCTCCCACATGCACTTGCATACCTAAAGCTTTCACATGCAGCAGCTGTGTTGTGGCTGCATTTTATGATTACCGCGTCTCCTTCACTGGGTCATCTGTTGCATTGTTAAATTATCACAGGCTCCGTACATCATTTCCTCGACACCGATATCGGTTTGGTTTTTGAGAGAGATGCTGGAGGCGTGATAAAATCCAGAAATCAGCTCACATTTTAGCGCCACCCTTTCCTTTGTCCACAAGTCTGTTGGTTCAATTGAATACGTTATAAATGTGGTCTGTGGTTACTGTAACACAAGCTCAAGACATTTTAATGTTTTATTCTATATAATAAAATCTGTCAGTTAAAACCAGTTGTGATTTCTTAAGACTTGTACATGTTTTAATCAAGGTGGTTAGTAACAAATGGCTAAATAAGACCACAAAGTTGTTGGGAATGGTAAATGTCATCGTGCTGAACATGAAAACTGATTAATTCACCATATGGTGATTTAGCCAAACATAAGCTTTTACTTTTTTTTTAGGTTTTATATGTTTAACTGTCATACAATTTTGTTATAGCCCGTGGAAAAACCCCATAGGTTGTGTCCAGGGAACCAGGATGATGGATGTATGGATGTATGGATGTATGGATAGATAGATAGATAGATACAGTAGATAGATAGATAGATAGATAGATAGATAGATAGATAGATAGATAGATAGATTGATAGATAGATAGATAGATAGATAGATAGATAGATAGATAGATAGATAGATAGATAGATAGATAGATAGATAGATAGATAGATAGATAGATAGATGGATGGATGGATGGATGGATGGATGGATGGATGGATGGATAGATAGATAGATGGATAGATGGATAGATACTTTATTTATTCCAAAGGAAATTAACATCCAGGTTGTCTTCCCTGCTGCAGCCTCCTCAGTGAAATACAAACCTCACAGTGTACCACTATACTAATGTTTGCAGCCTCTGTAATCGCTGGACCACTTATTTTGTTCTGTTCTCTTTTCCACTCTTTCTTTCTTTTGCTCTGCTTCCCCGAACTACAGTATAACTGATCTGGTACACAAGTAGAAACACAGAGTATATTTTGTGGAGCTGTTTGGCTTCATGCCTGCTCGGCTGCATCAAAAAATGTTCGCTTTTAAAGTTTGGAAGAAACTATGAAGTTTTTTTTTTTTGAGACGGAGAAAAGAGACAGATAAGACAGACAGACAAACACATAGAATAAATGATGAAATATACACAGGTTTATAGTGAGATAATGGAGGAGGACAAAGAACAGAGCAGACCAAAGCTGGTGTGGAGCCATCTGGTCTCTGTGTCTGTGTTTGTGTGCACGCACACACACACACACACACACCTGCTTCTATTGTATCTGAAGACAGAGGAGAGAATGACTTAGATTACTAAGGCTGATATCAAAGTCACACTCTAGGACACGCTCCAAGTGCTAGCCCTGCACACACACACACACACACACACACACACACACACACACACACACACACACACACACACACACACACACACACACACACACACACACACACACACACACACACACACACACACACACACACACACACACACACACACACACACACGCATAGACACACTCCCTGTCGCTCTGCAGCCTTTTGGTTTTCATTGGGAAGCGTACAAAGCATTCAGCTGAAAGACAGGCGACCTTTGCGTTGCGTGCGCGCATATATATAAGTCTCTGTGAATGTGTGTGCGCGTGCACCGAAGTCTCTTCTCTAATTGAAGGGTACAGTGACTTGGCAGGCTGCCTGATGTTGCAGAGTCATATGGAGGGACAATAGAGGAAGAGAATGACACAGAGAGAGGGAGAGAGGGAATAAAAAAAGGGAAGGGGTGGATGTGTGGATGATGGGAGAGAAATGGAGAGAGAATAAAGGATAAAAGTGGAGGGTTGGGGGGGAGGGGGGGTAAGAGGAGAATGGAAATGAGCTGATGATGGAGAGAATTAGACAGTAACAACAGAACTAATGCAGTTAGGCTTTTCCCAATGAATCATAATGCAACAATATTACATTTCACATGCTGCTTGTAATGTTTGGAGTCATGTTTCCGAGCGGCTCAGATACTCCGAGCTGAGGATATTCCTTTTTATTAAAACCAGAATCAAAGAGATGTGCGCCATCTACCACTGAGGAGGTTTCAAAGTCAAGAAACTGTGACTGTTTTCAAAACAAAATCAACACAATGGCGCCACATTAGAAGGATGCCGATAAGCTTTTACTGTAGCACTTCCTGTTTACAGCCTGCCCATCGATGCACAGGCAGTTACACTAACAGTGCCACTTTGAGACCGAAAGAAACTTTAAAATGTGTTGATTCTCAGCCAGCGTCTGAACTTCTAAGTGACTCCTTCTTCTCTCTATGTAGATTTATGGACATTTATTCTAGATGGATGTGAGAGATGTGATATATTTGGAAAGTTCAGGTCAAACTGTATCAAATAATAAGTGAATTGAGCTTGTCTCTTCAGGTTTATCTGAGTTATGACTCCATGAATGAGTGTGATTCTAGGTGCAGGTTATGGAAATCAGGTGATATATTAAAAGCACTTTAATTGCTTCCATGAGCTGTTTGAGAAACCTTCAGTTGGAGCTGCTGCGATGACATTGTAGTTTCAAAGCAGCTTTGACAATCAAACGTGTTGTCAGTGTTGTTTCTGTGCGTCAGTCACAAGTTCCAGTGGCATCTCAGGGCGTTAGCTGTCACACAAACGCGCACACTCTCAATATACTGTCGCACTTACACACACTAATGAGCACTCTGTCTCCAGAATAAGAAGGCTTAATCCACCCAGTCTGAGGTGTATATATGTTTGTGTATGTGTTCAGGATTTGGTCCCATGCTCCTTATCACCTTCTGAGCCAGGCATGAGCTGCTCAGCTCTTTGAAAGCACCAGGCGTCTAGATAGACCGCTGTGAGTAGATAGACTGTGCTTTTTTTTCCATCTACACTAAACACCAGCATCCCACTTTGGAACTTTTTTACAATCTTTCTGTTCAATCCATATAATTATGTGTCGTTGTGCTTTGATTAAAACCCAGCAGAGGTACTAATTTGTTATGCATACAGCAAAATGTTACATTACTGTATGTTGCATAGGACGTTTGCTCAGCGCTTCGCCTTAAGTTTTGCTTTTTAAACTGCTACAGCTGCTATTTACTGTGCTTTTTATTTCCGTTATTTATTTTGCCACATTTAAGGTGAGATATTCTGCCATGCCTCCTCTTTCGTCATTACACTTTATCTCCCACATATCTTTCCGCAGTCGTCTATGCCTCAACTCTCTAGTTTACAGAATAGAAAAAAACAAAAAAACCCACATCAGGTATTGTTCTCACATGCACATAACAAGCGCGGCAGTAAAAGAAATGAGCAGCTCTGGGTGAAGCTTCAGCACTGAACCAGAACCATCGGCTGATGCCAGAGCAGTGAGGTTAATCCATCAGATTACAGCAGATTACAATGCACCAGGGATGGCTGAATGGAAGATTATAGCAGAGAGATGAGGGGTAGAATAATGGATGGATGGATGGTGGAGAGTGATAGAAGTTAAAGGATCAAGGAGAGATAAAGGGACGGGTGTTTGCAGTTGTTTTGCTGATATGAACTTGTTGGAGCATTGGTTCACGGTTCACATCAGAAAAAAAGAACAGTGAGCAGTATATCTTTGTTTGACCACTTACTCTGAATAAGGGGAATTGGTGATTGTTATGATAATGTTGCAGGCCACCAGGTATGGAAAACCATCTAATATGTAAGTGACATATGTCTAATTCATAGTTGTGTCATCTGTATTTAAATCAACAAACATTTTTACAGCTATTGAGCGATTAACACAATTCCCCTTCAGTTTATTATTACATGATAATTTGATTCATCATAATTGATTTTAAAGTACTGCGAAGACCAAGAAATCTAATTTCAAAATAATCACATTATTACATGCTGATGATCTGACAACTCTTCTCTGGTTGTCATTTTATTTCTGAAATGGTTCAAATAAAATGTACCATATTTCTGATTGGCTCTCCCTGTTTGTTCAACTATGACTTGGTTCACCCCAGAGAAAGAATGTGGTCCTGTTTTCTGTCTCATTTACACTGTGAATGTGTGCGTGTGTGTGTGTTGACTCTATGCACTCTGACCCGGTGTCGTGACATTTAATCCGTGAGCCGGTCACGCCAGTGTTAAATGGGACCATGGGACCTTTGAGACTTCAGACCAAATAGGTGGACCACATAGCTGCTTGTGACTGAGCACCGCAACATATGACTTCTCCCCTTCCTGTTAGAAAAGAGAGTTCTCCAAGGAGCCCGTGGTTAAGATAATGGAACAGTGCAGCCTGGTAATAACGTCTCAACTGGGCTCTGACAGAAGCCTAAAGAAGCGGGTCCTGATACTAGTATATGTGTGTGTGTGACGACTCACCATATCTGTGGCCTAGAGAAGAGTCATCTCATCTTGAGGCACAATATTAGCATCATTTTTATAATTACACAAGTCAACATGCTCCTCGGGGGACCACTGGTGCTCAGGCAGGAACCACTGGTCTCCCTTGAGCCCAGTTGGAAAATCACTGGACAGGAGATTGTACCGCTGTAATCAGGTTAGCATAGTATTCACCATGTCCATGTAAAATAGAGACCAATTGCTTTATTAACGCAGCAGAAACACTGTGTCCAGTGTAACTGATTCTTATTGATATTCTGAACCTGCTGTTTGTAATGAGTGTTTTTTTTTTTATCTTACCACAGACATGCAGCTGGTTTATGTTGTATAAGCTGTGTTGTTCATAGCGAATAAGGAAGAGGAAGAGTGAAGAGGTTGAGTCAGACGAACAGACTGATGGACTGGGCAAGAGGCAGAGGACCGAGTGGAAAGGGGTGAGTGAGAGAGAGGGAGAGATTAGAAATGAGAGGGCTCTCCACATCCTGCATCAGTCCAAACAGCCTGCAACCCCAGCCAAGAGTCACACTGCCTCTCTCCTCCTTTGTTGGTCCTTCTCTCTCTGCCAGACAGATGACAGAATGTGGAGAGAGGGATTAGGGAGGAGAGGTGCAGGGAGACAAAGGATAACAGATTCTTGGACAATGTAGGTGTGTCGTGTTTTGGACATGGTCCCTGTACTTGTGTAAGTATTCATGTGCAATGGATATGAATTCTATATGACCGAGACACCAGCATGTCATTGTAGAACGTCTCATTCAGAAAGCCACGGGCGTCAGGCGGCTGCCCCCGGGAAGTGCTTTCCACAAGAGTTTGGCTGCGGCCATGTGCTTCCATTTAGCCGAAAGTGCATTAGTGAGCTCACTCGCTGATGTTGTGGTTAACAGTCTGTGTTTCAGTTCATATTAAAAATGCGGGGCAGGTCGAGGTGTGGGGAAACCTGCTTTATGGACTTTACATTACTCACATTTTTTTTTTTTTATCATTCCATGTGTTTTGCTGCTCAGCTCTCTCTTTTACTTTATCCACACAGCCATCTTAGACATAACCATCCCACTCACAGCACATACATCAACATGTGCACAAGGTAAATAAAGTTAATAAATGAATGAATTAAATGTTGCTTCTATGCAATGTGAGTAGAACTTATTCCACTGGCTGCTTTGTCTTGACACCATTTTGTTCTACTTTGTGACACAAAGAAAGTGAGTCATGCAGTTTATTTAGGTGTTATATTACATTATGCTGCAGTTGCTGGACATCTCATTTATAAGTAGTTTTGCTTGTGAGCCTGTATCCAAACAGTTAAGTGGCATCACCAGTTATTTTGGGCTTAATTTAAACTTTGCATTATCATGAAGGTGGTACACTTTCAACCAGTGAAGATCACCATGGTAACATATCAATAGGCCACAAGAAAATGAATCATTATTCCTACAGGACTCTGACAGGGACAAATCCTACTGCCTTTACTGGACACACCTTGTTTACCATGATAATAATGCCAGAGGCAGGAAGACCAAGTGCTTGTTAACAGGACTCTTCCTTTAGTCTGGGATAACATGCAACAATTTTGTTTTCATAATTAGAAATAAAATGATCTGTAATTATTGGTAATGTACCTACAGTGTATTTTATAAAGAAAATCTAGTGTTAATTAGCACAGTAAATCAATCACATATATCACATATACATAGTCATCATGCTATAATTATACACAACTAAACAAAGTCCTTTTATTTAATACATTTTAAAATTAACTCTAGGAAATATTGAACATGTTTAAAAGGCCTGTATAGTCATGTCCTCACTTAGTATTACATTTAATATTTTTTTATATTTACTTTTTGGATATGCTTCCTTATTCAATGTGTCACAATGACCTCATTTCCTAAAAGGCTTCACCGTTTCATCATGATTAGCTGCCAATAAAGCTCCTAAACTCAGAGTCAACTGAACCAGCTGATAACCATGGTGATGAAACATCAGTTAATCACCTATGTTAGACACAGTGAAGCCCAGCAGAGACAGACTGAAGAACCTGTGATAAATCCCAGCACTGCGTACACTGTATAGCCGACTATGTATATCTGTGTGCATGATTTCAAATTGCTTAAGAATAACAGATTTTATATTGAACACCTTCCGCCCCTTCCTTTCTCTCTAAGTGTTTTATTACCTCAGACAGCAAAGCAACCGGATCAGAGGAAATGTTGCTTTGACTATTTGCCGTCAAGTGGATTTGAGCCCATGGGGAACAGCACTCTGTGTTCATATATATATATATTCCTTCACCCCCTTTTATTGTTTATTTGGATTGAACCCACAATCTGCAGAGTTGCTCCCAGGTCGGCCATTGTGAGTTGTTTACTTCTGCGAAGAGGGGGAAAAAAGGAACAGTTTGAAACATTTTGAGATCGTCAGTCAGCCTCAGGGTGAAAGCCTGTAGACTGAGCGGGTTCAAAAAGGCAAAAAGCTTCACTTTTGGAGCTGGTGGGGAGCTGGGAACGGCGAGGTCAAAGTTCAACAGAGAGGAAGTTTAATAAAGAAAGAAAGGGAGGGCAAGATGGGGTAGAGGGGAGGGAGTTTGATTGATTGTTTCCTGTCTGTGCCCGAGTCTGCTCTCTCCATGCTGCTGCCCGCCCTGCTGCTCGCTCCACTACAGTGTCTCAAAGGGTCGTTTATTAGGAGGCAGGTTGCTGTTGCCGTGTGGAACATATGAAGAGAGACTCAACTGATAACATTTTGTTCCAATCAGACCTGAGCTGCTGAATTATTTGACTTTAAAACATTTACAACTTGGCTCATATAATCACCAATATCTGTAATAAACTGAGACAGTTGTAAAAGTCAGAAAACAGACAGTAAAGTCATTCAAAACCCAGGAAGGGCAAATCGGACAATGTCTGTGTTTCGTGTGTGTGTGTGTGTGTCTTTGAGTCAACCGATGTCTCCCTCTCCTTTTCGTCTCCTCCGGGGTAAAGCGACTATTCAACACATTCCTTTGTTTAACCTCCTAATTGGAAGACGTCTAGCAGGATCACACAGTCTTTTATGGCATCACAAGGCTGATCTCACACACACACACACACACACACACACACACACACAGTGTAGTCTCCCACAGTGGCTGTGAACAGGGAACAAAAAGACACAAGACAAAAAGATCAAATTATCAGCTACATTTAATTACCCACAACTAGACAGACACAATAACGGTGCTAAATCCAGATTTGTCTCCGCTCGAAAGAGAGAGAAAATTTAGTCTCTCTCCCTCTCTCTCTCTCTCTCCGTGTCATTCTTTTGCAGCGGGGAGTTTTTTCTTTCTCTCTTTTTTGAAGGCATCACAGCAGAGTGAAGTGATGACAGCTTATCGGATTAGGGATCGCTGGATAATAAATACCCTTGTTTGATTTCTCCTCCCATACTCCTTAAACATGATTACTGCTTACTGTTACCGCCAACATCACATTATAGCACACTGCACGGCAGCACAAACATTAGCATAATGTTTATAGAGATGGAAAGAAGTGATGGCTATGACGGGGATGGAGCCTTCCCTTCTCGCTTTTTTTTTCTTCATGACTTTTGTTGCTGCTCAGACTTGACCTTGTTACCTGGTGCTGTGAAAACACGTGGAGCTGCTGCCTCTGCTCTGCCACTTGTGCATGCCTGCTGCCACCTCTGAGATGATTTACTTAACAATGCTTGTAATAGAAACATGAATAATACCTCCATGAATCTCTTTTCTTACATTTAATCCCAGACTTTTGAATACAGGTACAGTTTGGCAAAATGCCTGGATATGCTTCACTCTGACTAATCTCCAAATTATTTTTTTAAGCAAATTTTTTATGTGTGCCTTTTAAAAAAAAAAGTCATCATGACTTTCTTTTTTTTTGCCATTTAAAAAGTCACCGGTGGTAAATGTATCAGCTGTGGTTAATATACGCTGATTCCATTAAATAGCCTGACAAAGGGCCAAAGTGAAACTTGGCTTTTTGTCTGGTTAACAGGCTCTTTACAGGCGAGTGTCTGCACTCAGCCAAAGGTCGTTTGTTAGCTAAGGACACATCACTCCAGCGCTGCTGTTGAATTGCAAGTGGGATGTTTGAAGTTAAAGTTGATTTGTGTCACATTGAATCTTCGCATGTTAACAGCTCTAAATCCGGACCTTTAGTATTTGGATCAAGTTGCTCGTGAAAAAGTTAAGTGCAAAAATCCGTGCCTTCCGCAGTTCATCTCATTGTTTTATTCGTATTGTGTACATGAATCAGGCTGCTCTACAGTTTCTAATGTTTATTCCCTCCCATCCAACGTAAAGCAATTATAGGTATTTAATATATACTTATAAATACTTATGATAAAATGCTCTTGAGTCAGCTTCATATATCACCAAATGTCCTCTCCAGATATTATAATTGCGTTGCTGTGTGAGATTCACTGCTCCTGAACCGTGTAGTTATGTGTGTGCACGTGGACCGGGTTGTGTTTGCTGTACACCGGGCCAGTGTGAGGCCACTTTGAGTAAGAGAGACCTTCAGTGAGCCAAGCGGCCGATAGAGCTATCAGTGTTTGTGCTCCAGCACAGTGACACTGACCAGACGCCCAAACTATTTCTGTGTGTGTGTGTGTGTGTGCTACATGCTTGTGTGCATTAGCAAATAAGAATCGATTTGTATATGCAAGTGTGCGCGCGTGCGTGCATGTGTGTACAATAAAACAACTTTCTGAACTTGTGACCTTGCGATGAACTTCACTCCATTCTCATTCAGTAAGCATCACAGAGAGCCTGTTAGCAGCATTAGCTAATTACAGCTGGGATGCTGGTTGGCTTTCTGTCCCCACAGCTCTTGTGCACACGCATGGATACACACGTGATGCACCCCAGCACGACTCTAAGGCACCAGTGTCTAGACAGACGTCGCCATGGTCGCTCTTTCACTGCGGAGACAAACTCCGCTATTGAGGAGTTTCCTCTCACTTACTGTAGTGTTTGGTGAGAATTTGGCGCTCTCACTTTGTCCAAAGTACTCATCTTTGTATAGCTCCAGCCGTCTAGAGGAGGAAGTAGTCACATGTAATGGAATTACTTCATTAAAGGAAGCAACAGGCTGAAATAATGGTGCGGAAAAATCGTCAAAATGTAATCACGTGATAGACTGTAAATGTTTTGCACCTATATTATGTTTTTTTTAGTTTTTTCCACCACTCACAGTGCTTTACATACCACACCCACCACTCCCATCACAAGTTTTTTTTCACTATACACTGACATAATTCTCCTTTATTAAGTAATTAGTATTGTGGCATTACTTATTATATTTTTATGAGGGCAATTCATCATCTATAACCTGCTGCATTTCAAAAGCTACCCTCCTATTTTGTATTGAACTACCTTGGTCTCTTGTAACTGTGGCAACTGTGCACCTGTTGCCTCCTCTGTGTCTGAATGTATTATGTGTATTGTTCTAATGCAGTGGCACTTTCAGCCCAAAACAAATTTCCTTCGTGACAATAAAGCAAATCTAATCTATCTATCACTGATGATAAAAACATCTAATTCAAAGTAAAATAAATCGATTTTAATTTCACTTAAATTAAAAACAAACAAAAAACATATGTGGCCCAAAGTCTTTGGCTACCAGAACATTATTACACCCACCTGTTCTTAACGTCTCACTCCAAACATGTGCAGCCTCAAAGCTCCTGGAAGGTGTTTCCCACCATATTTTGGGACCTGGCTGCAGAGACTGGCCTCTGTTGAGCCTCCAGAGCATTAGCGAAGTCGGCCAGAGCTGTGTTGGGTGCTAGGGCCTGGCATGTGCTCAGCTTTTCAATTCATCCCAAAGGTGCTGGATGGAGCTGAGATCTGTGCTGTCTGCAGGCCGCTCACATTTTTCCAAACCAAGACATTTTTTCACCAAGCCATAAAAATAAGTGTGCTTCGAGGCTTTCTTGAATTTCATACTTTTAATTTCAGGTATGAAAATCTGTTTTTCTTCTACCACGGCTCAGCAAGGAGACAATAAAACTCAGAGAATGAGTTTTGTAATCACTTTATTCAGATAACTCAGACTGCTGAAGCCTTATATTAACTCAGCTAAACAGTGGAATAAGCTCGGCGGAATGGAATTGTTTCCTGATTGCTTAGTTTGAAACAGTTTTAGGAATCACGGTCAATTTGGACAACATGGACAAAAACGGTTTAACCTGTCCCAAAACACTGAAAATAGCTCCAAAAAGACAAAGAACGTCCGTCCACATCTCTGCAATCAGCTGTCGGTCAGCTCTAAGTGTTGCATTGTGTTGGATCAGTGCAGCTTTTGTCAGCGCTGCTCCTTTGAGGTTGGCTTGGTGTGTCAGGGCCTTATCAGAGGGAAAGAGCTTAAACATAAATTGGAGGCAGTCATCACAGCTGGAGACACCCTCAGCACGTACAAGTCGTTTCACCATCTCCACTGCAAAAATAATCTCCTCACTTTTTTTTTCAAAGGAACAAAGGAAACAACATTTCCACTGCCAGCAAATATGAGGAATGTAATTTTCCATGGATTTGACATTTAGCACAACAAAGTGCCACACGTGACAAATAACTCCCGGGTGAAACATGGTGTTGACTTACGGACTCTCTTGATGTCTCTTCCCTCTTTGTCCTCCACTCCGTGTACTTACTGCCTCCTGAACTATATGTCTTTGCATTGGTCGACTGAATTCACTTGATGAATTAAAATTCGATACCCTGGATGCACACTGCCAGCAGAAAAACAAAAAAAACAAAAAAAAAAACTAACTATTAAGCTTGCTTCTCTCTTGAGGTGGAAAACGACCCCAGAGAGGAAAGCAGGTTCTTTTCATGGTGATTTCTTAATAATCATTTGCATGAGGTCGTGTGTTAACACATGAGCCTTGTAGCTTATTCCATTTTTTTTTTCAAATACATGGCATTTGTGTTTTTGTCACCTCGTATTTGAAGCTTTGTATCAAACAACACCAGTCTAATCTGATTGGGCTTTCACTCAGAGGCGTGCATAAATCTTTCCCAGTACATTTCCTATGAATCCATTTAAGGAAGTTCAGAAGAGCGAACAGTCAGAGAAACAGAGCTATTTGGCCAAGGTTGTGTGTGCATGCATGTGTGGGGTGTATATGTGTATGTGTTTCTGTTTGTGTTTGTGTTTGGCGGACATGAACTTATCAACCCTGTCGCTAACATGATTACCCTCTAGCCATGTGGCCTATGAGTTAACACAAACTCCCTCCCATGCACACACACACACACACCAGGCCAGGCCACACTGCCTGTTACCCTGAGTGTCCTGGCTTGGAGACCCAACAGAAACAGACAGCACCAAAATATCACTGCAGGGTTCCCGTGTCAACACTAGCAGATGCAACATTAATTCAATCAGCCATGGAAAGTCACCGAGCGGAATGGCTGCAAGAAGGCCAGCGTCCTGGAGCTGCTGTGGCAGCGTCGGGGAGTCTTCACAGACAACAGAGAGTTTTATTTTTACATTCTGGGTCATTTTGGCGGCTGTAGTATTCGGGGAAACCCATTCCAAATTCAGTTTTCAGCTAGATTTAAACATTTCCTGGGGATCAAAAGGAAAAACAGGAACTGATATTTCCACCAGGACTCTATCTCTACTATCACTACAAATATGTGTTTTAGTTAGTCACGGGAGAGTTCAAGTTTTATTCTCACTGTGTCTTGTTTCCAGATTCCTCTTCAGTGAGCATGAATGATGAAGAAGAGGGTGTTTTGACTTGAACTGCAATGGGATGTCACGAACCTGTGATCATTTGCCTGTCATGCAGTTTCACGCCGGTCTCTGAAATTTCCTTCAATTTCATTAAATGCTTTGTCGTTGTCAGAGATGATCACGCCACTATTTCTCTATGTAAATTCAGTTCAGTTCACCTCAGGTCACTGCCCTGCATCAGCTTTGGCAACACCTGCTATAGACCTGTCACTGAATGTTTATGTGCAGCAGCGGGAGGAAAAGAAAATTACAAATATCATAGGAATTACTCGTCGGTGAGGATAATAATCTCTGACATTTCATATACATGAATGTCCTTTTAACCTGAGGGGTTCTAAACCTTTCTGGTACCTCAGACTGTTTAATATCAACAGTTGTTCTACAGATGGAGGAGCTGTGGTGGGTGATGGAGCGCTGCAGTGCTTACCTCCTGTATGGATGACCTACTTAAAATCTGTGTCCTGTTGTTGTGGGTGTGACAGGGAATGTGGATGAAAGGTTCAGTCAACTCCAAGTTTAAAGTCTTTCCCTTAAATGAACCTGGGAAGTTGTGTCTTTTTTTTTTTTCAGATGGGCAAATGTATCATTTTAGTTCATCTTGGCTGATCTGTATATCATCACCTACACCTACTCAGATTTGTTATGTCACAGAGATCACAGCTGTTGACCAATCAGAGCTTTGCAGGCAGGAGGAAAACACAGCTAGCACCTATAAACCATGACACCAGCTCCATGTTTACTGAAAGACTGAACATGGCACCAAAGCCGTATCTCATGTTAACAAACATTCACCTGTGTTCTTGAACTGAAACATCTTAATATGTACCCGTTGTTTTTAATGCTTATATAGATTTTAAAATTGTAATCTTCTGTTTTAACCATCCCTTTCCACAGGGATTCTTGTAGTGCAGATAAACACTGATTATTAAACATTAGTATCTGCATGACAAAACCTCATTTACATCCTTCCAGAAATCACATTCATAGATACAGCAAATTGGATTGTGCTGCAAGAACCTCAAAGCACAATTTCACATTACACGTATAATACTCTCAACTATATAAAACACATTTGGAATCATTCACTGTACAACATTGCTATAGCATCAGGTTTCCTGCTCAGCTCCGATTGGCTCACTGGGAGAAAGGAAGTGCACGGATCAGGTGCGATTGCTCACGAGTCTTTTGAGACTTTTTCATTTTGAGTTTGTCACATCTGGTGTGACTGGAGAGACGTTTGTTTCCAGAGGTGTTAGCGGAAGAAGGAAAAGAGCAACGTCGTTAGTCAGAGCAGTGATGGAGCTGTTGGTGCTTGTGGAACAGAAAATACAAAGAGAAAGACGCAACAGTCGTAGATTCACCTTTCGCTGAAGTGCCAAAAAAAAAAAGGAAGAAAGTCACAACAATGGAAAACACTAGTGGAATCTAAAGCAAAGTGAATCTTTGCAGAGGGAGTATTGGATGACCTGAGGAAGAGAAACAGAGGCGGGTCTGTGTTTGTCCAGCTGATCGTGAAACTGAGACAGACACGGAGCAGAGACAGACTAAACACAGCACACGATGACATTTGTGTCTATAACTTGTCACGCTTGTGGAGAAAGGATGAGTGTGAAACGCTCACGGATGTATTCAACCGCTTCAACTGTTGTTTATCCCCCTGTGACATTTTTAGGGAAAACACGGCTGACGAAGGCTGTGATTTGTCGATGGAGGTGTTTAAAGGCTCTGTGTGTATCAGTGCAGCAAATTTGTGACTTTTAGAAGACTGCTTCTCTTAGCCTGTAACTCTTGTGGAGCATACAGCCCGCTGTGTTCTCTAATCCCTCTTCATCCTTTTGGTGTCATTTGCAGTGAGAAGTGCTGCACTGTGCAATCTGGCTGACATTAAGCATATCCTGCCATTTAGCCCCCTTCTTTACCTCCACAACTAGTAGCTTACTGTGACACAATCTGTCTCTTGCATTCTTTTTTTTAAAGCTATTCATCCAGGAAATGTTTGCTGAGCACACTTGTTCTGTTAGAACATCTCTCTGCCTCACTTCCATGTACTTTTTACACTCACTAACACCACATACAGAACACGAGGGCCACTGAACACCAGCAGCACCTGGTTCAATGCCTGGCTGAAGGGCACGTCTTTATTAGGTGTCAGCGAAGGTTTTAGAGAAATTCTTGTTGTTTTTAAATGGCTATTCACCAAAATAATGGTGACTGATTTTAATTGGAACCAGGTTCAGCCACATGAATAGTCCCTCTGAAAGCTGTTTTCTGTTTTCTCTCGCTTGAAAGTTCAATTCGACCTTGTGAATAGCAGGTTCAAAGGCAATGAAAATGAATCCATGTGATATTTTTCAAATAAAACAATATGTGCAGGACAGCTCCTTTAAAAAAAAAGGTCATACAGAACATCTCTGTCCATCTGTTAGATTTCAGTCATAGGTCATTACAAAGGGCTATGAAGGGAATAGATTAGAAATAATGAATGGGACAGAACAAATATGTTCACTCAATATGAAGTAAATTGTAAATCGATAAGATAAAAAGATATCTTGTTTACTCAGTTGCCATGCAGACAGCTTAGTTCAATTACCTCCACATGATGGAGTATGGTTGACAGTCTCTCACCAACATGTACAACCACCTGTTATCCTGCCACTGAATTATCAATAATGTGAACATCTGATAACAACTGGATCATGAACTGACTTTTTGTTGAAGTTCAATTTTCCAACGATGTGAGAAAGATCAAATTTTCTTCAACTCAGATAAGTAGAAGACAAGATGTGAGAGGTGGAAGTCAGAAAACCTGGGACACAAAACCAAAGTCTGTATGACAACCTGATGGATTTTGTGTTAATGAGGTTTACACAACACTGACGTGAGTGTCAGAAATTACTGTAGATAGTTCAAGATGCAGTCCACACGATATAGTACAACACTATGAATATATCAATAATGTAAAAGGTTAACCAGTATGTCATTAATTAATATGACCTGATTTATTAGCTGTACTGATTTATCAGTGGTGCCTTAATCCGTATATTCAGTCACTAATAAATGTGTATGAGAAAAAGTTGAGTACTCTGAAAGAAAGTAACCATGATGTGAGGTTAGTTTTGAACAGTATTTGAATGGAAACTGAAATGAAACACTTTGACACAAAATGTACAGTAGTTGAAGGTTTTTTTGATAGTAAGCTGCAACTAAATGCTGATACTTGTACACAGGAATTAAAATGCACCACAGATACTAATGTTTCTGCAGTAAATGCAGTGTGGAGCCTGGTGGGAAAAGTTGGTTTGATGTCTTGTTTCAGGATTTATTTATTTTTTTTCGACAGTAGAATATTTGAAAGACAAAAGCTGGCTGAGTGGGTTGGAAGTTGAATGTGAATGTGAGGTTCGCCGTGATTGAAGTGCACCAAGGCTTCATCACCATCCCTCCATGTCTTGGCTGTGTTTTTGCCCAGTCTGTGGGGGATTTGGATGGGGCCATGGGGTGCCAGAGAGTGGGGCGAATCAACATGCACTGGGGCAACAGAAGGTGTGTGTGTGTCTCTGTCTCTGTGCCTCCCTGTGTGTGTGTATGCGTGTGCACAGGCGCTAATCTTCTATGAAGGGGGTCCACCAGGATTAGTATAATCAGGGGTTTTCGAGGACCCCCCCCCTCCCACCCCCAACAGCGTTTCACCTCCTTATCCTGTCATCCCTCTGCTGCTCGGCCCTCCATCCACCTCCTCATCCACTCAGCCTCCATCACCCCCCCTCCTCCGTCTCTCCATCCTTCCCCTTATCCCTCCATCCGTCCCTCAGTCTCTTTACGACGCTCTGTTCCCGATTCTCACCCAGCTCCTCCATTCATCCCCCTGACCTCATCCTCTTACACTTATCCTTATCATTACCTTCTGCATTGTAGGCATTTAGCTCAGCAGCTTGGAATTACAAGCTCCTGCACGGGTTGGAGTGCAGCTCCGAGATACCGAGAATCAAAGTTTCGTCGTCCCAGCTGTGTCTGGAAAAAAAAAAAAAGTCAGATATCTTGTGAACACTGACCGACCACATGAGAGCAAAGTGCCTGCAAAAGCAATTTAGAGTGGGGAGTGTATCTGGGTGCAGGGCTGCACCACAAACTCAAGGTGTGGAGGTTTAAAATGCTGATATTCTAACAACAGCTACAACCAAAATAGAAACACAGAGAAATGGCACTGCATACAAATGCAAGCTCACTCAGGCTTCACGTTATTCATTTACACTCAGCGACAGGGAGGATTAACCCTTTTAACGCTGAGCTGTTTTTTTTCCCCTCACTCCCTTTATTTGCAGACTAAATGTCATTTCTCAGCACCCCACATACGGTGTAGTCCTTTGTTGGATAAGGCAGGATACTAAGAGAAGCCTGCATCTTCTATGTGAAGTGTGCTGCACTTTTTATGAAAAAAAACTGGTTGATGAGACATTCTGTTCCTCAGTTGGTAAACACAAATGCACTGTAGGGTAAAATCTGAGTCACTTCTGAGCTCTTTTGTGCAGGAACTCAGGTTGAAAGGACACAGCTGCCCACATAAACTTTTAGTTGAACCCTGCAATGTGCACACTATGTTTTAAAAGGACTCTGTGTATTTCAATTACTCAATTTCAACCTGAATGTGTTGAGGCTGAAAGGCTTAAGAATAAATATAGACGGGTATGGTGTGGTTTTGAATCAGTACTCTAGAAAGTAGTGCATCATTTGGGTTGAAGTGCATCACTCAGGCCTGTGGGGTAATAGAAGTTATAGCATGTGTTGGATGTAAACATGTTTTCTCTTCCTCCCAGAATCAGCCAGTAACACCAGGGGTGTGCGACTGAAGCCGCTTTGGTTTTCTTGGCTTTTAAATTCAACGTCATCCCCCATGTTCTCAGCCCTCTGTCTGCATATATCTCCTTAAATGCTCCACTTTATCCCATCCCCTCATCCATTTATCTTCCTCCCTCTGTCATCCACCCCCTTATTTCAGCACTGGCTCCTCCATACAGTAACTCAACACTTCTCACAGTCAGCCTCATCTACTTATCTTCACCCTTTCGAAAGGTCATTACACGCACAGCCTGTTTTGCCAGATTAAAACAGAGGCCTATGGAAAGGAAGATGAGGTGTGTCATATCTGCCAGCCTCCCACCTTATCAAGCACACACACACACACATTCAGATGTAGACACACACATGTGACCATATAGGTGGAAATACATACAGTACAACATGCTGCCAAAATAAGAAGTGTGGAAATGTTCACATCCAGTCAAAATACACATCACACGCACCTCGAGATGTGCAGGCTCATAAAGAAGTACACACTCTCTCCCACACATGTGCAGTCATACATGTGTTTCTTCCCATTCTATAGTACACACACTGTCATACCCACAAACACATCATTCATACACAACTTACACTCAGTCATGAGAATAAATTGAGGATATATGAAATACGTATAGTTAAAAATAAAAATAAATGAACAGATGTCTTTGAGAGTGAAGAGGGAAAGAAGCAAGTTTAAGGAGAAAGAGGAAAAAGAGAAATGTATGAAAAGAAAGAGGAGGAGGCATGGAGAAAGGGATAGCAGGCCTTGAAATAAAACCAGCAAAAAAAAGGAGCAAACTGAGCTTTTAGAGCAGGAGTTAAAAAAAAAGGAAAGGGAGGTGTGTTTTTTTTTGTTTGTTTGTTTTTTTTTAGATTTATTTTTTTTGGGGAAAAAGAGCCGGGGGGGCGGTGTGAGCAACGCCATAGGAGAAGGATTTGGCTGCAAGTGATGCTGGAGCCTTGACGAATACAGATGAGTTTGAATTCACAGATGTAAAAAAGGACAGAAAGGACCGTTGCCAATCTATGGGGGAAAAACAACAACAAAACAGTGATAGCAAAGGTAGTCTCTGTCAATGCTCCGACTGGTGCAACAACAGGGAACAAATTGGGATTCCACGGTCGCACAAGTCTCCCTCGCCGTTCGCTGTAGTCCTGGCTGGAAAAGGTGGTGTCTTTTTTTTTTTTTAAAGAAAAAAGAAAAAGGTTACTTATGCTGTCAGGACTTCGGCACAGGAAGGACTCTTGGTTAGGGTTATGATTTATTGTTTTGTTTTGACATTATTATTGCAATGTTGGAAATGTGGAATGAAAACCACGGAGAATTAGAGCAAAGTGACGAGCTGTTGCCAAATCCTCAAGAAGTGAAAACTTCTGTCAGTCACTCTCCCTCTCTTTTCCTCTCACTCTCCCTCCCTCTCTTTTGTTTTTCATTGAGTGTGTGTATGTGCATGTATCCATTTCTTTGAGAGGGTCAAAGCCTTGTATAAAATGTCTGCGAAGCCCTCATGTTTTTCACATGCAGATCAGCCACATAAGCCTCTCCACGCAGGCTTTCACATGGACCTCCTATAGTCTTCAGCTTCTTGACAAAACCCACTTGTCCAGCATAGTTGGCCGCCCGGCCACCAGCTCCTTTATGCGGGTACAATGCTCAGTGGCTGCTGTGGCTGTTGACTCGGCTGACGGCTGGAGGCTCCTGTTGATTCTGCTCCAGTCAAAAGCCTTTGTGGCCGTCTGATACAGAGAGATCTCCGTCTTCATTTTATTTTTTGAACGTCAACGTTCCTTTGTGCCCTGAAGGACGCGTCAATGTTTGCTGACTCCAATCAATCACGTTCTTACAATGGGACCGTCACTTTCTCTACGTGCTAAATCAAGTTCATACAGTTGTTAACCAACATGTCGAATTAAAGTCCTGTAAAACTGACACATTTATTTGCCTCACCGCGTGACAAGAAAAGAGGTGACTTTAGATTTGTTGTCGTAGTAATTACGGCTGCAACGTCTGATTATATTCACTGTCAGTTAATCTTCAAATTAATTTGTGATTAATCGGGTTGTAATAAGGTTTTGATTGAGTCTATGAAATGAGGAAAAACATCATTAGAAATGTCCAACACAAACAGGCCACAACCCAAGGGAAGGGCCTCAAATGCTGTTCACCTTGTTGTCTGATGAATGATTGATATTGTTCGCCGGTGATCAAATTTGATCAATTCTGTCTGCATCTTGAATTTAAATAATCCACCAGCCCGTTCTTCCCTTTATAGCATCACATACCCAAATTATTATTGTGACCTGTTCAGCATTGTAAACAAAGACAACAACAAAGACCAAATCTGCTGAGGCCAGCCAGATGCGCATCACAGAGTGTCAAAGCATCTCACTAAATTCCCACCCCACACCCCCGCCCTTGTCGTGCTTAGACCCAGTAAATTTTGAATACGCACAGATTATTGCAGAGAATACCTCATTTGTGCTGTATGAACAGTTTCGAGTTATTGAGGTTTTGCAGTTGGTAATAAAAAACAAAACAACAAAAACCTCCCCTGGGGTCTCCTGGTAGCCATGGGGGCGGGTCAGGACTCCTGGCATTCACTAAAATTTTACTTCCAGGAGTAAAGGGTCTTCCGCTGAGCCAAAATTCTGAATTTTACTGGCATGAGTTGCCTGGCAACTGAGCTCACTGACCAATAGCTCATCGTATGTGAATCTTTGTGTGTGTGTGCGCGCACCCGTGTATGTTGTCTGCTGTAATCTGCACAAGCCTTAAAGCCGTAAGCTTAACCTGTTTTATTACACTGCATTCCTATAGGGGCACATGTTAGCAGACACAAAGGAGGACACGCTGCTGATCACAGAAAATACACAACATAGACAATCACATCTGTTATTAATCTGAATGAGTGAATAAAACCATTGAGTGCATTCTATAAGCTTTTCACTTCTGTGCCGGTGCAGATTCAGAAATAATGACAAACACAAAACTAATATTCTTTAGAAAAAAAATACAAGAAATATCTGATTATCTCACAACTCTGACAAGGAATATGAAATATTATACATTAATTGCAGCAACAGCACACTGTGGAATGAAAGTCTGAATTTCCCAAATGTGTTACTAAGTTGTCTTAATGCACAAAACTGTTCAGGGTGCTGCGAATGCCTCGGTTTTCTCTGCTTTTTCTCTCTCCTCATTAAGGCGCTGTGCCCGAGCTGTCCTTCCAGAAATATAATTGAAAGTGGAGAGAAAGGCAAATGTTGCTTTAATCTCATTTGCAGGCGAACAATGGGCCTGGGACTGCGCTAAATTCATAAAAGTGGCTTTAATGCAATGAAATTTAATGAGGTAATTTGTGATGGGGGTGAGATGGTATGAGTGTCCTGCCATGTGCAAGGGTACATACATACATTCTCTCTCTCTCTCTAACACTCTCACACTCACACTCACACATACTGAATACGCTACAGGAGTGCACAAACATCACATGAAGATGAAATCTGCCACATTACAGTGATAGTTATAGTAAGCAAAAAAAAAAATACATGGATGCTTGTTTGTTTCCAATGTGTTTCCTTTGAATAGTCAGCTGAGTCATGCTGTGTTTGTGATACAGCATGATTTGAATCAAAGTTTGCAAACACTGACTGAGAATTTAAGATTCAAACCTGCATTGTCAGTGATCAGACACAGATGGGATTACGTCTTTAAATTTGATGATCACCGAGGAATGCCCTTGATTTTAATGCTTCCTCTGTCACAGCTCTCTGGACTCAACCTCTAATGCCTCTGAGACAGTTAACACCACTTCCCAGTGTTGACATAGACTCCAGATGGAGCTGTCGACCTCAGTGGGACATGACATCCACTCTGGCAGGCATTTTTTTTTAGCTATTAGACCAGCTATCATTGTCCCAGAGCTCTGCATCCTTATATCTTTTTTTTCTCCCCAGTTTGAAAAATAAGAGGCAGAAAAAAGAGCAGAAATTATTCATTGTTTCAAAAGCTTGTTGATCTGCTGCTGAGTTAACTGCTAACATGTTAGCATGTATAAAGTCATGTTTCCTTGTTGAACATGACAAATTAATAGTGTATGGCAGAAACAGAAATCATCAATCCAGTGAAAACCACATGTTATTGTACTTATTAGTAGGCTGCCACGTCGCGAGATGGAGGCCTGTTAGAAGTTATGGCTTAGGCTCAGAAGCTAATGAAGCTAATACAGCGTTCCAAAGGGTTTTTGGAGCGCATTCACAGAGGAAGCTGGTCTTGGGTTTGAGCAGCTGCTTCCCCTCGACAAGATCTCATCAACTTTTGGGAGTTAAAGCCAGCGTTCATGGCCATGAGGCCCGGGACGCAACAGCTAGATGGATTGGTAGTGACAACTTGCGATGCAGTCTTCTTGTTGGCGGTTTTTCCAGCTGTCTGAAAGTAAAGTTAAAATTTCTGTGAAATAATCTCATATTTGAAGCTGCTTTGTGATCATCCTGACAGCCAAAGAGAAGGGAAACAGTTTTGGAAGTTAGAAAGGCAAATTGAAACGGAGTAATGGCTAAGAATCAAGTTTCTCTGGTTTCCAAGTTTTTATTTTAATTTTTAATTTTAATTTTAATTTCAATTTTTTTTTTTTTTTTTGGGGGGGGGTTGTTGTTATCCCTTTTTTAATATTGCCACAGAGACAGAGAGACAAGTTGTAGAGAGAGAGAGAGAGAGAGAAAATGAAGACAATGAACTGCTGACAGCACTGAAGTCAGCGATCCGGTCATTTTGGCTAATGCTGCGTTCCAGGCAGGCTTTTGAAACCATAAATTACGGCTTTAAGTCTCGACTTACGACTTTGTAGCGTTCCAGGTAACCCGTAATGACCTGTTGCCTGTGAAAGTGCACTATAACGGCCACTCGTAACTTCCGACCCGTGAACTCGTACCAGATCGAACTGGTACGACTTCACAGGTCGGAAAAACACGAGTTACAGGTTGCCTTGAACGCACCATGAGTTAGGAGCCCCCGCCCTCATCATGGATCTATTGGTCCTCGTGCTACGTCACCACATTCACGCGCATCCCTTGGCTGTGCACACAGCCCTTCATGCCGTTCTCTCTCCTCATTGGATAACACTTGTATCCCACAAGGAAAGTTTTCTCCTCGGTTTACAGCAGAGCAGAGTGACGGAGAGACTCGTGTTACGACTGAAACACTCCATGTAAGTGATTGCTGACGGAAAATAGGACTATTTAGGACTTATATTAACAAAAACATTCCACTGACTTCTGCTTTAACAGTATTGACTCTCTTACTAACTTAACTGCCACACATCCCCATGTTTAACACACACCCTTTTGTTGTTCTATTGAAAGCACCAAGGGCACAGTCTGTGTAGTCTGTGTATACACAATATACACTTCAACAATAGGCTATCTAATAAATATGTATACACTACAGCAACAGCTTATGTAACTAGATTAGATTGAATCGTCTCCTACAGTTTCAAACTCTTTGTTTTACCATCATCAGTATGGAAGTCACACTCACATATTGGTTTCACTTCCATGCAGTGGGTTAGCATATAGTGTATAAGCCAAGGTACTTAAAGACCATATCACTTCTTGGCACCAAACCCACTGAGTTCCATTTCATTATGAATGAAATGGAACTGAGCGCTGAAATTAAAAGCTATGAATGACTCTCCTCACTCATATTTCATGACCTAGTTACAGTTACCTTCATAGTGTTTCCAAAACTAAAGTGCTGGATAGGAGTGTGCGCACAATGACATAGCATTAATTTGTGTGTCTCTTTGTTGAGTGATGCTAAGAAGTTCTAGTGAATGTGTGTGCGTGTGCATGCTGTGTTTTAACTGGATTGGCTTGAATACTCTCATAACCCCCTCCCTACCAACACCAAATAGTTGGAACAATTCATTTGAATCATATACTTTTATATTTGACTTTGGAGCAGTGCATACAGTCACACAAACTCACACACACACACACGCTTCTTTTTGTGCTGCCAAGTCGTGGTGGTGCTGCTGCTTTGCTTCCTCCGCAGAAGCCAATAACAGTTTAACTGTTAGCCTACTGTCACTCAGCAGCACCGAGCGAGAGTGAGGGATGAAAGTGAAAGGGAAGGAGGGAAAAGGAGACGAGAAAAGAGCGAGAGATTAGAAGCGGAGAGATGGATGAGACGGAGGAAGAAAGTAAAGGCGGCGGAGGGAGGAGAGGGAAAGAGATGGCTGCTGGTCGGCGGTGCTGGAGCGAGGGGTGGATGAGAAATGTGACAGGAGGGGAGGAAAGGGGGAAGAGAGGAAAAAAAGGAGAGGAGTGGATGAAAAGAGGGAGAGAGCTTTAGTGAAGTGGAAGTGCTGTGGGGAAAAGAGTGGCGTGGCGGTTGATGCTAGCAGCTTTATAACAACAGTGTTAGCAGCTAAATCCCTGCCAGGTCTCCATCGATCACAGGTCACCACAGGCTTAACAGACCCAGAGCTCAGACTGCTAACTGCTAAACCCCAACTCCCACAATGCATTTAGAGCCTCACCTGATGACAGGAGCACACTGGAGTTGTTTTATGAACTTAATTATACAGTCAATTTAAATAAAAACTACAGATCTGAGCTTTAAGTGAAGTGTGGATCATGTGTTGCTGTGGTGTTACATTCCTCCAGATGAGAATTTTACCAGGACAACAGTTTGTTCTACTACTCAGCTGGACATGAAATGTATTTTTTGAACCTTTAAAGAGCCATGTTCTTTTCCTCATCTAATGACGTGGAATTATCTTCATCCTAAGATTAAATATCTCCTCCACCCAACGTCAGCCAACCCCCTATAAGCTCCATTAGCCAAGAGATGAGGTGAGGACTGGAGACATTATCTGAAACGGAGGTGAATTGCCTTCCCACTGGCATAGCAGGGGTTAATCACACTCTCATCTGGGGAATGGGATGTTGAGGGAGGAGAGAATAAAAAAAAGAGATAAGAGATAGAGAGAGGGAGACCTGCTCTGCACCTGTATAGTCTCAGGTCAAGGTGGGTGTGGTGGCCAATTTTAATGAAGGATGCACACGCAGACAGGAGTCATGGTCACTGTGTGGCACACTTGGTCTCATCGTGTGCACACATCATGTTGCCTGTGTGTTCATGCATGTAGTCCTGTCTGCAGGAGTGACACTGAGGAGCAGCCAGGCAGTAAATGAAGTTCACCCACTGGACGAGCGGGCCTCTGTGGGGCAGCACACAAATCAAGTCACTTTTATTTATTATGTCGCCCATAATCAAAAAGTTGTGCTGGAGGCTTTTTACAATCCATTCAGTACAGGAAGTCTGTTTATTATTAGACTGAATAAGTCCGTTCAAGTTGTGAAATCAAATGGTTTAAAATTCAAATCAAGCTCACCGAGAGATGAAATGGTCTCAAAACAATAGAGCACATTCAATACATAAATAAATGAACAGGGCAAAATATATATAAAAAAAACCCCTGCAGAGTAATTTGGAAACATTTGACATTTAAATTTTTTAGTGCAATGTTTTGTTGACTAGTGGTTGTATCGCTGTGAGATGTGTCACAGGTCCCCATTAATGCCTCTTAATGGTGCATTTACGGAGCCCATAGGATGAAGTGTAATAACAGCCTCCCATCACGGATCACATGAAACAAAAGGGGCCGGTGATTAAAATTCAAGCTGAATTCACTGACAACTGTGCACTTAGCAGTTATTTGGTGCGTTTCAGCCCCGTGTGTCTGCACCCGGGGTTTGATCATAAAACACTGCCTGCACTCGGGATTAAACACTCAAAGACAGAACTGAGCGTTAATTAAGTGTTTCATACTCGTGTGCGTATTTTCCCGGCACCGCGTACTGGAGTGAAAGTGAAAATATAGTCAGAGATTCATAATGAGACATGAAGCCATATGTTAGGGTTGCAGCGGGAGGTGTGCAGTGTGGTGTGGCGTAGATCTGCAGACTGGATGGAAAGCGCATGTACAGATGTTTAAATCCGATTTTTTACGTTAACAGACTTCAGATTCACACTCTCATCGCTCTTTGCGATTCCACAGATACAGTAACCTTTAAATCCCAAACTCTCATCAGTGCGATCAGTGACAAGGGCCAGGTTGTCCCAGACACCTTCCTCCTTCTTTCATATAACGGCCTCTGCTGCACACACGCACATATGCGCGTGCACAGGCTTCTCCCGCCTATATGAAGTGACACTAATGGAGCGTTCCATAATCTGCTCAATCCATCTATCAGTAATGGGCCTGCACTATCAATCTAGCTCAGTTGGGGGTGGGGTGGGGTGGGGCGGGAAAGGGTGGGGGGGGCTGCTGTATCCGTACTCTACCCTCATCGTAACCATCCCTCATAAGGTGCGTAATAACCATTCGCTGGGGTAATCTCCACCGTGATGAGACGGCTTCTAGCCAGCCTTGACCCCGGTGACACCGTGGCTGGTGATGATGTCATTTCCTCAAATAGGACCCTTGTCTTGAAGTGTGTCTGTGTGTGTGTGTGTGTGTGTGTGTTTGTGAGGTGACTGCTCATGAGTAGCGGTCAAAGCTCTGATCTCATCTGTCTCTCTCAGCACACTGATTGAATCGAACGACCAGAGCGAGAGGGAGAGATACAGGGAGTGTTCAAAGTTTGGGGGAGACGAGTGAGCGTGTTTGTGCGTGCACGCGTGAGCACTTCTCTCATTACTCTGAGGAGAATATGAAGCAGGTGCTCGGCCGATTCTCCTGTTTGTTAGCAGGGAGTAGCAGGAGGTTTCAGCTTTTCCAAAATTCCTGTATTAATGAGCATGTTCCTGTGAGGCGTGCCAGCGGAGCCGGGCAGCCGGCGTCTCCTCTGCCGCTTTTTGATCTTCACAATAATGGAAAACACAAAGACGGTCTCTCCCTCCATCTCTCTGAGTTCACATGAATTCACTGGCTGCCTTATTGGCGCGACGCTGAGACTCCAGACATTGCTGACACCAAATGTGACAAAAAAAAGAATTTGCATTCATAACATAGCAATATATCAAAACTATAAAGAGTACTCCTCCCCTCATTTCCCCTCATTCCACACACACAGACAATTCCTCTCACCACAGATACTGGGAATGTTCGAAAGACTGGGATCTTTTTTTTTTTTTTGTCTTCATATTTTTTTTTCCAGCAGCAATTACTGTACAAAGTAGCTTATTTTGGTGAGGTGGCCTATTGTGACTGTTTCAGTGTCTTTTGGTGTAGTGTCAGCCCCGCTGTCTTTATTCCTGTTCACCATTCTTAATGAGCGCTCCGTTCTGTGGAGCAGCAGTGATCCGTGACCTGTTTACGCACCTTTTACTTGGCAGAGCAGAGTTTATCCAACTTTTTGGGCTGTCATCGATCTTCATGATGTGGCCTCCTAATTTGTGTCAAAGCATTTAATTCATGTGTGGCTCAGTTTCATTGGAGCAACTGAAGGACTGAAGAACATGAACCTGTTCAATTTAAGGTGACTTTAATGCAATTCAGTGCATTTTTATGATGCCAAGGTAAAGAGGAGCTGCATAAGTTAACTACTTCAGAAAAGAAAACATACAACAAATGTACATACCTTGAAGTCATTAGCATAATAGCATTTTTTTTATGCAAACGAGGTGGAATTCCCTTTATTGTTTTTATTTAATTTAGTGTAATTAGTGCTGTTTTGTGCTCTGCCACTGGCTGGTGCAGCACTTCCACAGTAGTTCAAATTTGAATGTGTCCTTGAGCAAGACAGTGAACTCAAATTGCCCCCAATGTATCGTTGTTGTGACTGTGTGTGCGTATGGCAGGACGTTGTGTTGTACTGTTGTGGACAGCAGGAAATGCACACACGCGGTTCTGCACCACAGTGCACCAGCTCTCCGTGTATGTGCACATGTTCCTCATATTGGAAAATGAAAGTCTGTCCGACTTCCAAGAAAAATGACAACCTCAGTTATTTCAGCAAAATGACCAAAAAACAACATATGTGTATGTTCAACTGAAAAGAAGAAGAAGAAAAAATCCCTCTGGCAAATATAAGAATTCTGACTTTTCTCCATCTGGAGTACAAGACGCTGTAACACTTCGATGTAGTCAGACGGGTCACAGATTTCTCTTCACTTCCCATTTCTTACTGACACACAGCATCTGTTTCCATTTACCCACGGCCACAATTGTTCTTTATTCTAATGCAAGTAGTTATTTGACCTCAAACCACAGTCTTTACTCAACCATAACCAGGTCGGTCTTGTGCCTAAACCCAATCAGACCTTAACCACAGGTGTTAAAGACGGTTGTAAAGTTTTTGGACAGATTCTTGCAAACAGAGCAGCTGTGGACCGGTAAACAGGCGACACGCTGAGGGTGGATTTGTTCTCTGTCCGTAATTTTCCAGCTAATACACAAAGTTGCATTCAAAGCCAGCGTTTGTCTTTTTTTGTGCCAGATATATAGTTTGTGGAATCATTTCCATCACTTTGTCCTTCATCCTCCTCCACGCCACACAGACACACAAAGAACGGGGGAGATTGTTGTTGCTCCGTCAGCTCTACCACTCCTTAATTGATCTTTAATAAGTTAACTTGTCATTTTTCTTTCTCGAGCCCCAGCCCTGCAGCTCACGTTTAGTCTCTCCCACCCAGACTTCTTGTTTCTTCTTCTTCTCTCAGGAGGCTGAGAAACAACCTCATTCCAAGCTGCCACTTTTGCTTTTAATCACCATGTGTGTCTTTCCTATTAATAGAAAGGAAAGAATCCACGGAAATTTAACTCAGACTTTTATTTAATCTTTTACAGATGGAGCGTCAGTTGCGGGGAGATTTATTCATGCTGAGAAGAGACACTTTACTATTTTTCAGCTCTTAAATATGCAACATTTTCTTCAACCGGACACACAACCCACTTCATGGCAGCATTATGTTCTGTTGCTACTGGGCAAACGCATCACTGCTGCGATTGCGGAAAAGTTCATATTAAAACTTCAGTGAAGGATCGCCGCTGAAAATATAATGATGGGGATAAAACAAGACGTCTGCACTTTTCCAGAGATGTTTTACTTGCAGCGGCTTTAAATGATTTTGTCGTCGGACGTCACGCTTCAACTGGACTTTAAACATCAGGCTGTTTTAATTCTGATTTGCTGCTCTGTGTGTTTGCTTGCTCATGATGGAGGTTAAGAGTGACAATGGCCGCATTGTTTCTCGCAGCAGCTGTGATCGTTTAGAGGCAGAGACAGAGAGATTTTGTGTGTGTCCGTGTGTGTGTGTTTTTTTGCTTTTCGCTGGCGTCCATGTGGTGCCAATGTGACTGCAGGATGGTCGCACCTCACTAATCATGACATCATGGTTTCCACTGGGCCATTTCCATCTCTCCTCGCTCTGTCTTCTGCCCTCCCTCTGTCTCTCTATTCGTTTCTACTGACGCTGAACTTCCTGTCTCTGTAGGGCAAAAACTTCCCACGTCTGCGCTCTCCAAATTTTTAGATTCTATCTTTGCCTTTTTCTTTCAGTCTCTTTTTGCACAGGCAAAATGGGGGGAAATAGCCCAAGTGAAGAAAAAAACAAAAACAATACAAACACACCAAAACAGAGAGAGAGGCAGAAAAAATGAAAGACCTGCGGAAAAAAAAATGAAGAGGAAGGATGGAGGGATTAGGGCACTTACAGCTGGATTGGTGTCTTTTACTGCCTGGCACAGCACACACACACACACACAGGCGCCCACCCACAGCAGACGAGGGATCAGCACATGCCCACATTCCTCCCAAGCTTACAGTACCACACACACAACTGCAGAGACTGGCACAGAACCACACACACACATACACAGTTATACAAACATATTTCTTTCCCACATATGTATGTAAAGGGTCTTTTAAAGATTTCACACATTCAAAATGTTATTAAAATGAGGCTAAAATGTCTTCATATACTCATTCTTAAAACACATAATAGATAGGATAACATATAACTTGTTATGCAATCTGAAAATATTTCCAACACCATGTAAGTCTGCAGCATGCTTAATAGTATATTGCTGTAAGTTTATTTAATGCGTTTACCTCATTTATGTCTTGATTTTCCAGAACACATCTGTCTGTCTATGGGTTGAAACAAGCGCAGTTACTGCTTTCATATGTAACATTTGCCCTGAGGGTTGCACGGAATGAAATGAATGAAATCCTTAAAATCGATAGGACTTACACCTTTAGGGTAAAAAATCTGTTTATTAGATTTTTCCAGATTGTGACAGCGCTATAGTTATCAAAGTAAATTTCATGGAACGTTAGCCATTAGTCAGGATAGGTTTTTAATGGAACAGTGATGATGGTGGTTTAACAGAAAAAAAAAAGAAAATGATGCTATGGCATTAATGGTTTAAAATATAATCTAGACCTGATACACTTTATAATGTTGTATTTCTGCACTGCACTGAGCTCTGAGCTTTGCTGCCTTGTCTTCCACTGATGGTTGATTGTGGATCCTGTTTAAGGGGGATATTGTGAATGAAAAGTTTCTAACTCACAAAAATACACTACAGAATGAAGACAGAGTAGTTTGTGTGTAGCCAGGGAGGCCACCATTATGAGGGGGGTGTATTATACACTTAGTACACAGGGTGCAAGAAGGCTTTGCTTCAACTTACTGGGCCTTTGTAAATACTTTTTTGACTACAACACTAATTCTCCAATCTGCTATGGATGTTCCAGGCCTTTGTTTTGATGTAGTAGACTGATAAATGGATTTGACATGTTTTGATTGAAAGTGAGGTTAAACCTGTCAAAATGACTTGAAAGGCAGCATTTTTTTGTCACCGGATGGAGTTTTTACGCAAAGATAAGGAAACCTGTCACCCTGAACACGCAAACACACTCCCACAAGCGCACAAATGACTATTGACAACTCCACATTTTAAGCTGACAGTTCTGTCCCTGGTGCCCTCACATCCTAGCTCTCTACTACAGCCTGTTGGGCCCCTTAGGTCACATTCAAATGATGACGCTGTCACTTCTACAACAGCCAACGTTTGAGTTGATGGCTTTTTATTCACAACCCCACAGCTGCAAAGGAGCTGGAGGTTTGGGGGCGTGACAGGAGATCAGCCCCGGGATAGTGCTCTGTCAGCGGACGAGAGTGGAGACAGCACCCTGGCTGCGCCACGGTGGAGGTGGTGGAAGGTTTTTGAAGCCGCGGAGAGCAGCCTGAGGAGAATATCAAATTCAGTGACAAAACTTTTCTTCTCTGCATTTATTCCCTGTTTTGTGTTCACTCATCATCCCTTCAAAACACACAGGCTCCTCTGTTCCTCTACCTTCCCTCCTAACCTGCTTCTGCCTACTGACAATATTGCTGCTGGTAGATTTTACTTCTCCAGCTCAATAACAGCACAACCTTTCATAAGCAAAGATTTTACAGAGAAGAAAAGTAACATCATATTAAAATGAATAATAAAAATAGATACTCTTGTTCAGCTTATATGAACCACTGCACCCTGCTCTCTGTACTCTGTGATATGAGAATTGCACAGTGCCTTCTTGGTTTAAACTCTCTCTCACTCGGCACCACCTTCAGTGTCATTACAAGGACACCTTGTCCCATTCTGTCCCCACAGGGGGACCCCAAGGGTCATTAATGGGACTCCTTTTATTTGCTCCGCACACAACCTCATTTGGTCAAATGCGTACAGCTCATAATACTGCTGAGCTAGTTAACACTTTAAGTTTATTGTTGTTGTGGCCTGTAAATGATGTGTTGTGTTGTGTGCTGCTTCATTCTGTAGGTCAGACGATAGTAATTGAACACTTGTGAGAATGGTTACATTATTCAGATGCTGTATTATTTTCTGGGCTGGTCACACAAAACACCTTAAGTTTGTTATTTCTACTCTACACTGAAGGTAGAATTTCTCCTTAGCTGAGAGAGTCTCTTGAGGTTGTTGCACAGAATATCATAAAATAATATAATAGTTTAATGAAAGGGATTTTACATCGGCAATTTCCATGGAGACCATTTGTTTGCTGGCTTTAGTGCATGTGATACCAATTATCATCTCACCCGTTGGCTTATAGAAAGAAATGGAAAAGATGAAATGAGTTAAATAAAGAAATGTTGCCTTTATTTATTTTTATTTCACCTCTACTTTGTGGAAAAGTGAACTGTTGCAATATCTATATGTTCTACCAATTGGCTGATCAGCTGAAATAGCTTAAATCAAACCTGACTTCTCATGTACAGGCACCTCACCTCCATCTCATCACTTGCATCTGTCTGTCTCTCCTTCATCTCTGTCCACCTCATCATCTCTTTACTCAGCAGTTGTCTGTCTTTGTTTCAAATGAATACAGTGGTAAAAAGAGACAGTAAAAGGCTATAACCGAGTAGAATTGGTGGTAAAAGAAAATGAGCAGAATTGTCATTAAGGAGAATCTAACGAGGGAGAAAAAGTGATGACGGGAAAGTAAAGAGAAATTTGCTGGAAAAGAAAAACTGAATCATATCCAAATCTGCGCCTGGGGGTGTGTTTGGTTTTCGTAACGGGTGTGTGCTGGCAGGCAGGCCGGTTGGCAGGCTGGGTGACTGTTTATGGAATGCAAGGCTTTAGCTTTACCACCAGCTGTGAAATGACCTGGGTATAGAAGCAAAACCCAATATCCATAAATACAGGTACAGCAATAATGGGAGGGATGAAACCTTTCATAGCCTCCAGTCACGTGGTGTGTGCCTGCAGGAGCTGTGGTTTACAGCCAGGCATTATCTGCAATGATGCTGTGGTAAATAAAAAGGTGAGTAAACTATTGTGTGACCCTCAGGCATAAGGCAGCAGTATAAACAAAAATCAATTACATTAGCTCAGAAGCATTGATATATATTTGGCCCCTGAACAAATCCATCCTCTGGTAGCTTTCTTCAGTTTGATGCTACTGACTCTAATGTTCAGTATGAATTCACATCGTAAAGATTTTTATCATCTCGGACAGGTTGTTAAAGTTTGGTTAACACTATCCTGCGCACATAAAAAAAAAGGTAATGTGGCTTTATTACGGTTTACACCATAGAAGCCCTTTGTTGGACCTGGCAACATAAACCATTGTGTCAGATGGAGTTGGAAACTCTATGTTGTTAGTGGTTTTAATAGCACAAATAATCCTTGAAACATGTGGCCGAGATGTAAAAAGGTCAGTGTGTTTGTGTGCGTGGATGTGGACGTGTCACTGCCTGGCACGGTAACCAGATTACCAGTCATGGGAAAAGCTCTGCATGTGTGTAGAATATTAACCCATGCTAGCAGCTTTAATGATTCAAGCCACGCTAACATAGCAGCTCTAGCATGGTGAAAGTGTCAGCCTGTCATCTGGCTCGTCTACCACAATGGTCCAGACTGAGATACAGCTTGATAATTATAGGATGGATTATTATGACATTTTGACTTTCTGGTTGGAGTTTGTATGTTGTCCCTGTGTCTCTCCAGGTTTTCCAGCTTTCCAAAGACTAAGTTAGCAACTCTAAACTGGTCGTGGCATGTGTAACCCGCCCTGGCCCATGTCCCTCTGGTCACGCTGTATGGAAGAGCTGCATAGATAGTGGATGGATGGACATCTTAGAGGCGTTGCCATGACATCTTGTACAGGCGTTCATATCAAACCAGTGGATTCACTGTGATTGTTTATTAAGCCAACAAAAAAACAAGCATTCATTAGGTTTTCATCCACCTGTTTTTTTGTGTTTTATTAATTTGTGCTTGATGTGAGAAAATGCCAGAACTTCAATCACGGAAAAGATCAAAATTTTAATCAAGGTTGCTCGACTCGCTCGCTTCTCTAATTGCGTACGTAGTGCTTCTATTACTGCCAGTTCCTGTTTGATGTCTCCACTCGCGGCCCCTCCAGAATAATGGGAAAGCTAAAAGAGTGACAACATCAGGAGAATCTGCCGGTCAAGGACAGCGTCCCTTGTTCCAGTCCAGCCTGTGATCCTCGTTGGACGTCCGGGAGGCTCTGACGGCGTGCCAGTGGCATGTGTGCACGCCGGAGTGGGCTGGCAAACCTACTGTAACATCAGTGCTACTGATATCATCCTGTATCTAACCTGGTGTTAGTTACAGATAGGATCAGTGTCTGGTTACAGCTCCTCTTGCACTCATTACACTGATGGACTGTAACTCTATCGCACACTCATTCACACACAGACACGCGCGCGCACACATACACCCATGCTGGTAATTAATTGGCACACGAGGTACGACCCATGTAAACCCAACCAAGTGTTGTTGGACACACGAAAAGGGCACACCCGCACAAATAGTGTTCATAATGGATATAAATTGAATGATGACTCGTTAGTAGTTTTTCCCATCTTATCCTGCTGCAGAACATCCTGCAGCTGTTTTATCTGTGTGTGTGTGTGTGCGAGAGAGAGTGGAAGTAGAGTTATGTTTATGCACGCGTGTGTGTAAGTCCTGTAGAATTTGAATATGCTCCCGAGTTGCAACAAACTCTGCTTCTGATTATGAGGAATGTGTGATTTTGCAAGTTCTCTTTATTTCTGTGTGGTTTTCAATGTCTGTGTGAAAGAGAGAGAGCGCTATGGGTTTCCTGTGTGTTTAAACGACGGCTGGAGGCAGAAAGACTTTCATTTGTGTGTGTGTGTGTGTGTGTGTGTTGGCAGTGATTGTACCCTCAAAGCACATTCCACCGCAGACCACAAAATCCCGTCTTGTCCAATCTCTAGCCGTCCTCATTTTCTCTTTCTGTTTATTCTCTCTTATCACTCCCTCCATCGTTCTCTCTCATCCCACCTCCAACTTTCAGCATCTCCTTTTCTCCTTCTTGTTGTTTTCTCTCTCTCTCTTCCCTCTGTTTTCCCTCTCATGCCTAAAAGGTCTGCGGATTCAAACTCCTTCCTCAGCTGAGTGCCTTGGAGTTTCATTTAGCCGAGCAGCGCACAGTTAATAGTAGAAATCAGTCTCTGTTTGCTTACAGAGGGGTGCGGGCTATTCGCTGGCATACAGTGAATAAGTGAAAACAAACAATAAAAAAAGAACACAAGAGGGAAACTTATCTGTTAAATGATGTTGATCTGAAGACCCATTAACCCCTCACACCTCTTCCCTTAATCTGCCCCCACAGCTGCTCGCACACTATGAAATTCACAGGCATTTTAGCTGCTAAAATATGGCTTCTTGTTCAGGGAATCAGTCATTTTTGACTAACAGGGTTGCAGGGAGCTTTCTCTTTTTTTCCCCTTCCCACTATTGCTGTTATCTCCTCTACTGTGATACCTCCATGCAGATACACTTACTACACAGCAGTGACACCACCAGGGGAGTGTGTTATTGTCTCCCACCGTATGGCTGTTTTAAATGGCAATTTGAAGCTCCGCTGGCTCTATAATTAGCTGCGAGCTCCCACAGGAGAGGGGGAAAAAACTGGCTTATCATCTCTCCTTTGTAATTACACATCCGAGTAGGGCGACAGACGCACACATAAGCAGACACGAGTGCAGACAGAAGCACAGACATATGAAAGGCGTGCATGTATCGGCATCTACATGCACATTTATAGTTCCCACCTGTGCTAATGCGCTAAAGCTTCTCCATCAAGTCTGACTTTCTGCCTGTTCACTGAAGGGAGCGACTTTTTTACTTTTTGTGTCAACAGCTGCGACAGATATACAAAAGTGGATATGAATGACAGCACAGCAGGAGAACAGACAGTCCAAAAATATGAGTTCTGCCTGCCTGTCTCACCCCGGCGCGGCTGTGAGGCGCTACACGGCGGCAGATAGACATAAAGAGGAAGACAGAGTGTGTTAGAGGCTGTGGTCATTAATCTGACTGCCCACTGCTGTCTCTGTCCCCGAGACAAGAAAGCAGGGACGACGACGAGAGAGGATATGCAGAGGAGCAGCAGGAACACAACAATGAAACCCTGTAACTGTCACAGAGACTCACAACCTCAGATATAAAGGTGCTAACTGAGTTAATGACCTTTTCTTTTGAGTTCCCCAATTAAATCATACTGCATGGGAAGTTGACCAAGTTTTTGCTAAATGGTCAGATATAAATGTTTTTACAGCTTCTATAGTTTAGCTTAGTTAAGGTGACTCTTGACATGATGGTCTGATCCAAGCTACTTACAAAACTTAACTTTAGCTGGCAGCATGAAAAGTAAAACTCCAGATTGTGAAGGAGCATAATGGTGTTATTAAGGCGAGGCACTAGAAAACTGTTTCTTTTGTGAAATTATCAATTTTGAGATTTTGGGCTATTATTCTTCCTTACCATGTATTCTTTCAGAAAAGTTGGAAGAAATGGTAGAAAATACACATTAAGGTGGCTATTTTACTTCATTTTGTCGTCTTTTTTCAGTAGATCACTATATTCTGAAGGCTTTTACAGAGGGGATTGTTGGTATATCATTCAAAGCCTAACATTTTATTCCTAAAAAATGGTAGAATTTGATTTTGTTTAGGGCTGGTGACAGTATTTACAGAGTCATAAAAAGAGATATCCCAAATCCCCTCTGTTAAAATTTCTGACTCTGATATAACAAACTAAAACAATAATTTTAGGACACGTTTAATTAGTTATTGCCTCATTTACATATTTAAACATATCATTTTACAAAAGTTGTAATACAAAAAAATATTTGTATTAATGTAAGTGATAGGCTAAACTTGGGAAGTTTCATGGTGATATCTTACTCTCATTCACCAGTAGTGCCCCCCCTTAAGATGGAAATGAAATAATGAAAATAACACAACAAATTCAACTATAGAAGCAACCAGAATGATGCTGTTTGTGGCATTGTGGGGTAGATTGAGCTTGACTCCTATGTGTGGTTTTGACCATTCTTGTTTAAATTTATATCTTGTGAAGATTTAATATTCATGAAGTAATGAAGTAAGCAGCTAAGCTATTAGTAGCATTATAGTATTTATACAAATTTGATTTGATTATTAGAATTTATTATCTTGCTAAAAATGCCCACATCATGGACTCCAAGGCTTTTGCACAGTAGACCCATAAATGAGATGAAGTGATGTTCCAGCTCTACCATGTCACGTAGAAAGTGTTATTGAATGAATAATGAATGGCAGCCATCTTCCAGGAATGTAGAGATGACCGTGGCAGTGCAAAGAGCCCTGGCGCTGATGAATGTTTACACAGAAGAATAAAAAACCAGAGAATATCAGTGAATTGATCCTGAATGACTCTATGTGCTGATGCTGGCGAGTCGCTGGGCTCTCATTAAACCAATTTACCCAGTAACTGCACAAGTGATTGCTGGTGATCTGTATGTCACTGCTGCTTTCCCACGGCTTTTATTTTATTCAGAGCCAACTGATGTAACTTTGATGATTCCGTATCCACAGAAACTCAGAGTGAGAGAAAGAGAAGGAGGACGAGGAGCAGAAGGGGCAGACTGGGACGAGGGGATGAAGACTTCCCTTCAAAACATGGGGTGAAAACTACTTTGTCTGATAGAGATTAATGACTTGAAAAAAAAAAACATTTCCCCTTTGCATTTCTTGTTATCTCCCAAGCACAAATTAATAATTCACACCTCCTCTCTTCTTTTAATTGCTTTCCCTTAATGTACTATATCTTCACAAACAAACTGGAATGAAGCTAAAGTAGCAACACACACAATCCCTTAGGCTTATCACTGCTCTTCACTCAACTCACCTACAACTTTGGGTGTAGCTGTTAATGAATTCATATTTGTGTGTTTGCGTGTTTGGAGGGCAGTAGCCTCGTCACAGTGTCTGTGTGTGTATAGCTGTGATAAGCTCGTGGCCTTTGAAGCAAGCCTGTCTAAAATGTGTCAGTCACATCGGTCTTTCTCCCTTCTCCCTCTGTCTCCGCGTCCCGGAATTAATCGTCGTGGCAACGGGCCAGAGGAGGGAGAGCAAAGAGAAAGAAAGGGAGAGGCATCTATCATTCGCTCAGTGGACGTTCACCCTGTGACCGCACCATGACATTGTTTTCTTTATTTAGTTCATTCGGGCCAGCGGCTGATAATTTATACGCACTACGCCTTTAATAATGACTGTCTCCTCCTCGAGGTGGGGCAGGCTCTTGTTTATGTACACACACACATAAAATGCTCAGTCAACATTGAGGTCTTGACCGCTCTTTGTCAAAGTCAACACACGCACACGCGCACACGCACACTGGAGGAGTGGCAGTGATTAAGTATCCTTTCCTCCTGCTGTTTGTTCCAGTCAGGCTGATCCCAAGGAACAGAATTGTGTGTGCTGATACAAAGTTTGTGTGCGCCATCAAATGGAATTTTATCATTTAATTCCTTTTTCCTCTCTCTGCTTTTAAACCCACACTCCCCTGTTTACCTTGAAGACAGCGGTACGGTGGTCCACAAGGCCCACACCTCTCTGCTCTTGACAAATTGAGCTAGTTTAGCAGTAGTTTCTCTACTCACTACAGGGCAAAACACAAATATACACACACAAGCGCGCGCACACACGCACACAGACACACCAGCTAGGCTGCGCGATACACCAGTGTGTTCTGCTTGGCTGCTCATGTGTGTCAGCTGAGCTGGTACATCAAGGGAGGGGAGAGAGGGGAAAAAAAAGCAAAAGAGAGAGAGTGTGACAAGTTGAAGAGAGAATGGGATGAGAGAGGGACAGATGGATAGAGAGGGACGGAGAGAGAGGAAAACAAAAGAGAAATGCAATTGTTTCCAAAGCTCTGAGGAGCGAGGGAGAGGAACGGCGGCGCCAAATCAGATATTGCGAGGGGAAGTGAAACGCTGTGTAGATGCAAATACCGACTCACAAACAACACATATCGCTGATAGAGCTGGAGAGATGAAGATTTGTCCTCACTTATCCTCATCTCAGAGCTGTCAAGATAAAACTATTATGGCTGGAGTGTGAAAACAATAGCTTAGGGCCAGCAGTTATATTTTGGGTGCAGGAATGCATCCTCCTTCCTGATTGCTCTCTCTCTCTCTCTCCGCTGACCTCGGCTTTCTGTTTCACCTTGAAATCCTCGGCCCGACATGTTGTCCAGGGCGACCGCAAACATGTAGAGAACGGATGACTCGCTCACGTCTGCACGGTCTCATCGCCGCAACCCACATAACAATATCTCTGTATCTGACAGAACATCTCCTGCGCACGGCTGCCGTCAAACGAACACTCTGCTTTTGTGTTAAAATAATACAACTGAATCAACAGGGGCTTGTAAGCGATGCAGATATCACTGGAACAGTGTTACTATACCGTTAGATGTCGCCTGAACGACAGTGCGGTGCCTTTATATTACTGTAAAATGGTTCACTTACTGAATTTATCCTGAACATTCAACCGTGTGGTTCATGGAGGAGGATGGAGTTTGTCCTGGAAATGTATCTTTAAGAATCACCGGAGTTTGTTGTTCACCATGGGAAATGAAAACAATCCAATCCAAGCCTGATGTGAAGTGGTGCTGAGCTGTTAGTGGGGATAATTTGTGTCTACAGAATCTGAGCTTGCACGGTAGCCCTTTTAAAACTGTCACTATTAATTGTTAATCATATGCATCCTTTCCTGATTTTACACTGAAAATGAGTAATTAACTTACTAATTCATTAATGTCTGCCAGTTTTGTGTCAAAACCTTAAAGGCCTAAACCATAACAGAGTAAAGCTGGTTCAAACTGTTGAATATGGGTTCTAATAATACGATTCTGACCCAGTTGAGTATGGAGGATGTAATCATCGCTCATCACTTGTCATTTATTCCCATTATTTTACTAATTGCTGAGCAGTTTGTGTTCCTCATCCCATTAGCTCCAGTGAATGTGCCTCCAACAACCTCCACAGCCGCCACACCCACATGTCTCATCCTCAGATTTTAATATTTGTAAAAAAAAAAAACAAGACACTGAGACATTTTGGTTCAAAGAGCAGGCAGCCGAGGCACTGGAGCTTTTCACTGCTCATTACCATCCGAGTGTGAGCGTCGGCACACAGTGCTCCAGAAAAGTGAAAAGGAGAAGAAAAGGGACGGACAGTGACTTCACACATTCCAGACCCTAAAGAGAAAACTGTTACTGAGCATTGTGTTTACAACCCAAACCTGCTCCCTGGTGGGGAATTGGTCTTCTACAGGGAGGCCAGATGAGCTCTGACGTGTGGAGACAACACCTTCCTTGCTCATGACCATTTCAGCAGGAAGGACGGCGACCAAACACATGATGTTGCAAAGCCATTTTATCTTAAAACATGTCCTCTTCGAGCACTTTATGATTTCAAATGTATAAATCCAAACACGCATATATAACCTGGACCCGGCTTGCTTACAAATGCAGTTTTCATTACCCACCCTATCGGTCCAAGGTTTCAAACCGACATTGTTACAAGATATTCTTCACAAGTGTGTGGATGTCAATAGCTTCACATTGGCTTCAACCAGCAGGATTTGCCTCAGGGAAAAATGTGGACCTGCTGTTTTAGCACAAAGCCAGACCTAGTTATGTCAGTGACGTTCTCAGGGGTGGCATGGCACAATGGGACCGGAGGAGGAGGAGGAGGAGGAGGAGAAGGGGGAGGAGGTGTAGGAGGTGAGAACACTTCACAGAAACTACCTTAACAAGTCATTTAAAGCTAATGATAAGCTGCCATTGGGCATGATGGTTCGATTTCAATGCAAATCAGCTCATTTTCAAGACTGTAAGTGAATAAGTTGTCATTATTTGATACCAGTTGAATGATTTGCTTTATTCTGCACTGTTTCATGATAATGACACTTGTTACTGAAGTAAGTGAGACAGCACTGAAATTAAAGGCTTTTTTATGGTCCCCTAACGGTAGAGTTTTTCACTTGTTTTAAAATAAATAGGACTTAATGTGAGGCTAAATGACTAAAAATGCCAGGCAGTTTTTTTGCATTGCATTGCAGTGATTATGGAAGCAGAAGGGGAAGATGAAGGGGAATGGGGAAGGTTGGAAGAGTGGAAGTAAGAGAATAAGAGAGATGTAGAGATGAAGTCGACAAAAGGGAGTGAGAGGAGTTGAGAGAGGGATGAAAGAGATGTAGAGGCAAAGACGACAAAGAGAATGAAGAACGAAGCAAGCAGCCATTCCAGGCGCTGGTTGCAGCTTGTGGTTATGATAGCAGCAGGCAGGGGAGCCAAGCTGTGTATGTGTGTGTGTATGTTGAAGAAGTTTGTGAGAGCAGTGCTGTGGGGAAAACTCAAGTCCATCATGCTTGAGAAAGATTAAAGAGGTCTTACGCCCGCAAACACACACACTCAAAACACACGTGACCATGCCAGCCTGACCCGGCTGACAGCACAGAAAGCACCGTGGCCTGTCTCACTATCTGACAAGAGGGGTACAGATGCAGCTCTGGTGAAGGGAGCTGTGTGGGCGCAGCGTGCTTATCTGTGTGCTTCTGACTTGAATAGAAAGAGACATCTTCTGTTAGTGTCTTCTGGTTATGCAGTGTCATTTTAAAGCACATATTTCCCAGCAGGGATGTAAGTCAAAGGGATACAGTGACATCTTGACATCCGCAGTGCCCTGCAGTTTCAATGAGAAACCTTAACAACGCTAATAGTGCTAATAATGCGTGCCAGGAGTCTGGGGAAGAAAAATAACATCAGTATAATCCAAGCTGTTGTCAAGTTATACCTTTGAGATTTTTCAGTGCGAGCGCGTCTAATTGCTCTCGCTGCTTTCGCCACCCCCCCCTCCCTGTCACATTCTGGCAAGTCCAGGCAGCTGAAAGTGAAAATGGTTCACTGCTGCTCAAAACAACCACTGGTGGAGAGGACTAACATGTCAGCTGCTCACAAACACAGCTCATTTTCCAAGCTGGTGCATGACTCACTTACAGCGAAATTGTTGTTTTTGCACACAGACTTGGCTCTCACTTTTTGTACTCTGAACCTTTATCCAACAATGTTTTCATAACCAATACAAACGACAGCCAAAACTTTGTTAATAGAAAGTTATTTCAAAGTCATAGCTGTATTAACAGGAGAGTTTTTTTGAGATTGGAGAAAAAGTAAACACATGGCCTCATGAAGGAATCTCTCAAATGAAGAAACTGAAAAAAAAATCATATCTGTTCACTATATAATCATATTGAGATTGATTCATTTCATTGGCATACAGCAAAGTATACATGTCATGGAGCAGATACGAAAGTTCTCTGTGTCTAACAGCTCCCTCAGGGTCTTTTTTCAGGTCACTACCAGTCAGATAGTGTAAGTGCAGGACATAATGTAATTCGGTCTAATATCTCCGTGACTGTCACATGTCCTTGACCGCCTGTCATATTAGTCTTGGTCCACTTTGCTTTAACTTAACTTCATGGCGGAAAACTTGCTCTTCGCACTCACTGCTTCGATGAAACGTCATCGGTAGCTGTAACACTAATCTTTGTTGTTTACAGTAAGTTACCAATATGAACATCTTTTTTATGCTTGATATTTTAGCGATACTATGATACCACAAGAATATAGCTTAACAATGGTGTCATCTAAAGACACTTAAGTAGAAAATAATAATACTGCATGATGCCCAACAGAGTTACAACCATCAGCACCGTCCACTCCCAGTGAGAAGCCAAAATAATGTGAGCTTAAAAAAAATGTAAAAAGCACATCAATTTGATTTTTCTTAGACTTTATGTGGATCTGTCAGGGTTTTTTGTGTGTCTTCTGCACTAGCAACAAATGTTTTGATTACTTTTTTTGGAGGTGTAATTAACCTTGATAGATTCTTATCTAACCACCACTGATAGCCACACCACAGTCACACAGTTGAATCTCAGCAGCAGCAACAGACACACTTACAGCATGGTTAGGGCATCTGATACAGTAGCTGCTGCGATAAGAGCCGTTCTAAGGGCATTTCTGTAGAAGAAACATTTCCAAACAGACTATGTGATCAGAATAGTGAGTTTACTGTACATTCACTGGACCACACCTTGGCAGCGTTGTTCCCTTTTAAATCCAAGCCAACTATTGTTAGCTGTTAGGGAAACAGCTTCATAGTGGCATGCTGTCACCGGCCAGCTGTCTGCCTGTCATTCTGTGTGTGTGTCTGTGTGTGTGTGTGTGTGTAAGTGTGTGTGTGTGTCACCTGGGGCCGGCCTCCTGTTGTGAGAGCAGCGGTGCGACAAAAGAACAATGATTAATTTCACTCCAAGTAACCTGTCTCACTGATGTGCCTCTACCAAGTGTGTGTGTGTGTGTGAGCTGTAGACTGTGTAGTCAGCAGGTGTGCTGTGATACTTTGGATGCCCTCCACTCAGGGTCAGACGCACACACTCATGTACACATTCACTGAGATGACTTCCTTATAAATCCTGGCCCACTAACTCGCCCTGACACTGTTCAGTCTCTCTCTCAGTCTGTCTCTCTGTCATCTTTTTGGACAGATGATGGTTGCATACGTAATATTTACTTACATCTTTTTTTTTTATTTATTTTATTTTTTTTACTATCTGCTTGTATTAAATTGAAAATTGTCTTTGAAACAGATTCCCGCTCTCAAAGCGTTTAGCATCATCTGTGTGTGTGTGTGTGTGTGTGTGTGTGTGTGTGTGTGTGTGTGTGTGTGTGTGTGTGTGTGTGTGTGCAGACCCCCCTCTCAACAGATGAGACCAAAATCAATTTCATTAGGGATCATGAATACAATGAGGAGCTGTTAACACACACACACTCATCCACACACACTTCTGTAGATTTCATTAAGGAAATGCCTTTTCCCCTCCCTCTGTTCCCTCCATCATCAAAGAGCTACTTGAACATCGAGGACACCGGTTCATTACTTGCCCTCACCGGACATTTGTAACATCGGTTTCAGTGAGAAATGCTAACAAGGTTAACAAGCTGCTCCCATCTCCTCCTCTTTTTTCCTCTCTGCATCCTTCCCTCCTTCCTTTCTTCTCTCCCCTTCCTTTTGTCCAGCCGTGTAATTAACTAGATGTTTAACAGCTGAGGTTGGACAGGGCACTGCTGTGTCTGGACACACATGCACTCGCAGACGCACACACAGAGGGAGAAAGAGGTCTGTGTCTCTGTAGGAGGAGAGAGGACAAGGGGAGGTGTTGAGGCAGAGGGAGGAGAGAAGAAGGACAGAAAGAAGGAATACACAAAGGTAAAAAGAAAAAAAGAATGGAGAAGAGCTATAAGGGATAAAATTGGATGGGGATGGAAGAAGAGAATGAAAAAGAAGTTGAATCAAAGAATAAAATTGAATAAAATACAAGTGAAAAAGCAATGGATCATGTTGCGTTCAATGCCTACTGTGCAAGCCTAAGGAAAAAAAACAGACAAAAAGACACAAAGGAAGTCAAACAAAGCTGGTAGAAAAAAGTGAATGAGAGACAACTTTTAAAAAAAGACAGATTGTCTCGAGAAGAAAAAAAAAATGACAGCAAGTCATTGTGTTTTCTCACCTGACCCAAAGGTGTGACCGGTGTTTGAACCCCTGCATGGTATTAATCACTGCAGGGCTCGAGCTCAAGCTCATTACTCTGCTTTGTTCATTTTTATGAGCTTGTCCTCCTCTACACACTCCCGGCACACTTGCGTGCACAGACATAACCGCACCAAGTCCTCTCTCTATCGCACCACGTCGCCAGCCTTCATGCAGTCTCATCCGTCTCTGTCATCATCATCGTTGTTGACATTGTCGTCAGCTTTCGCCTCGATGCTGAACCCGTGTTGCATCTGCGCTGCAAAGCAATCTTGTGGGCTAGCTTGTTCTTACTGCCAGTCTCAAAACAGGCAACTTCAAACCCTACAGACCCATTGAGAGTGAGTCGAGATTTGAGCAAATTATTATAGCACAACAGGTTTCTGATTGGACGGTTGCATCTGTGAGGCTGCAGATTCTTTTCAGGCTGAACTCTACTGGTTATGTAGTACACAACACCTGTGATATGATTTTGCACTTTCTTACTCCCTTGTTGGCTTCTCTTATTTTGGGATGCTGTTGAAAAGTGCCTCCTTGGCGGACACTTCTGACAGTAAGCTAATACAGTAGAATGAACACACTGTGGTTTTCCTCACCAGGAAAATACAACACTTTCTTTTTGAGAGCAACAACGAGACCCTTAAGTGCTATAGCTTATTTGGGGCAACCTACTGCAGCCAGACCAAACCAGGTAAAAAGTGGGTCAGGGAATGGATGACCTGTTGTGTTTGTACAGTATTATTTATAACAATATGGCAGAGATCTAACTTTGTAAGATAACTCAGTGCATTTACATGTTTGTTTTTTTTTACAAATGTTTATTAATGTGCATAGTCCCTTTTCAAATAAACCAAACTGAACTAAACTATTCATATCCATGATCCCTCCCTAACCTGAACTATACAGTAGAAGTGACAGTTTAAAAAAAAGTGCTACATACATTCACTTCTAATAGTTTAAGCAGGCACTTAATGAAAGATGAAAAAGCCCATTCGATAAACAGTGTGTTGAGTCTAGGAATTTTGTTGGCACATTTGCTTGCACTTATTTAACTGTAAATGTGAGTGCGTGTGCCCCAGCATGTATTTTTGTGTACACCTGTGGACTTAAGGGTTACAGTGTCCTTGGTAATATCAGTGTTGGTTTGGTAATGAGCCTAATCCCAGGAGGATAGAGGAGCCGGAGAGGTCTGGGGGGTGGAGGGTGGTGGGGGGGGGGGGGGACGCAGGATGGTAAAGAAGAGTCCAAAGTCAGAGCGTGGGTGGGAAACTCATTAGGAAAAGTCACCTTTAACTTCCATCCCGGTCCTAACTTTTCCCACAGTGTCGTCACTGCAGCTGCATTATTTAAGGTGGATTAGAGCGAGAAACCGTCCTTCAGCTGAAAGGTCGAAGATGATACATGTTTTATTGCGCTCCTCGAAGCAAGACACACAACCTGCTCGTTGCCTCATCAATGAATGTACACCACCCTGGAAAAAGGGGCACTAGCTAAAAGCCCGGAATATTAATGGTGAAATTAGCGATCACTCACACGGCAGTGTCTGAGCAGAGCGATGTGTCATTTTAACCCGGATATATCCCAAATAAACATTATGTTTTGAAACTAATTGATTGGAGGATAATTTGAATGCAAATAGCAGCAATTACTGTTCAACACACTCATCAGAGAGTGGCACTGCTGAGCAGGATAAAAAATACATATGATTGTGGGGCTCCAGAGGAAAACTAATCGTTAAAAAAAAAAAATAACAGTCTGCTTTAATTAGTCATAAGCTTTCAGTAACATCAAAGCGGGAAGCTTTATGGGGTTTGTTTTGGTTAAGTAATCATCCTGGAAGCAGTTAGAAAAGCACATTTAAGCACCTTTTAAAACAGGTTGACACTGCTTTTGGACCAGAGTCTCTTTCATCTTATAGCTGGAGCTCTTTGCTAATAGGCTCCAGAAAGTGAGGTAGTGGACAAATAGAAATAAATTAAAAAATAAGATCCAGATGCCCCACTCCTGTGGCTTTGGATCTAGAGAGCACAGGCATGATACAAAGAGAAATGTGTCACTTCTGCTTCAAAAGTGACACATTTCTCTTTGCCTGTCTCTGTGGTTCCTTCTGATGTAAACCTATGGTGTTCATTTGAAAACTCTTTCCATATGAAGCTAGTTCCCACCGGTTGTGAGTGCACAGTTTGCATCACTTCAGTGTGAATTGTAGAAAAAGCAAGTAAAAAAAAAGTAGATTGCCAGACTCTTACTGGAAGTTTGCTGCCACTTTCTGGGTCTTGTGTTTGGACATGGCAACCTCCAGAGTGCAGAGGTCGCAGAAGGAGAGCACAGGCCTGCAGGCTAGTGGAGTAGATGAGAAACTACAGTCACCTGCTCCAGTCTGCGGTCGCTCCCCCTGTGCCGGCTGACCTGAATCCCACTCCAACTGCCCTCTGCCCCGAGCTGTAGGGCAGAGCACGCTCCCTGCTCCTGTCCCCCTCCACCACATACTGTACATACAGTCCTTCACTCCTCACAAGCGATGGAGCAGCCTCAGGCATGTAGCAGTCATGGACCGGTCGGATGAAGTGTTTTTGTTTGTTTATTTGTTTTGTGTGTGTTTTTTATGTTTTGCGTTGTTGTGTATGTGAGAGTATTTGAGTGTGAGCTGTTGACAGTGAGAAAGAGCGAGAGAGAGAAGTCGTCAGAGCCGCAAGTACAAGTGGACAAAAGGTCAATTCACACCTAAAGTTTTAGTATGTCTTTTTTTGTGTGTGTGTGTGTGCGTCTTCATGTGGGAGCAACTGTGGCTAAAACAAATAACCCTGTGACAAGAACAGCCGTGTAATTTGCATCTTTAGACACAACATGAACGTTGAGCCACAGTAAACTGTACACATTAGTCCAACATTGTGTGTCCAGCAGCATCAGATTCCAACAAAACCTGTTCCTCTTTGTTCTGTTACTGTGTAAACATCCTGACATTTTAGCGATCAGTGTAAAATCCATGTGTTTTAATATTCTCAGTGTCCCACTGAGTAACTACTCAAAGCTGATTTGTCAAAGCACTTGACTTTTAACCAAAGCCACTTCCTCCTCTTAAGCAACAAAAGCACATACAGTGATGACAGCCTGTCTGTTAGTGAATCTTCTGTTCAGAAAAAAGATTAAGGGAACTCTGGAAGTGATTTGGCAGATAATAACCACAGAGACTGTTGAGACTATAATGAGAAAAAAAAGGAGAGATGACAGAGTGAGTCTAGGCGACAGAAAGTTTTAGAAGACTAAACTGCTGTCAGGTGATGGATGAGCAGATAGAGGTCGGGAAATTAGAGGGAGGAAGATCCAGACAAAAAAGTACAGAGGGAAGGGAGAATTTACTCTCTGGTAAAGCAGGAGTGACCCTCGTGGCTCTGTCATTTTGTCAGGAGACATAACACCGGCTTTAGCATCAACAACAACCATCGTTTAGTTGTATAGAACTACACCTACAGTTTGTGGCTGCTATGATTTCGAGTTTCAGCATAAATTCAGAACCAAATGAAAGTGCTGAAAATCTCATCTGCCCCTTAGATGGCTGTTTTTCAGCTGACGGCAACTTTTTGAGTAAACTTTTTGAAGTGTTACAGCAAATGAAATGGGAATTGGATGTATTCATATGAGGTGAAAGGGAATTCATGATTTTCCTGAACACAACCGTAGCAGCTGTGCATTAGAAAAGATAGAATGGGTCTAATGCAAGATTCAAAGGTACTCAGCAACAATTTGTTGTCATGCTCCGAGGTTAGATGTGTTCAGTGCAGTGGTCATTGGTGATAACAAAGAAACAAGACGTATTACAGTATATGGTCGGGCTGTGAGTGGGTGTGCACAAGGTGCCATAAGTCCAACACAGTGGTTATTGCTTTCCTGTTCAGAACATGAGCCTTTTCCTTTACTCATGCAGACACATGGGGAATGAGATCAGCAAAACTAAAGGTGAAATATCATTTCAAAATGCAGGTATTAAATCCCCCTTTCAGTTCATGGATAGCCCCATTCATTTATAAATGTTAATATCTAATATAAAATAATGTGTAAGTGCAGTTGACATAAAAAATAAACATGCTATTATCAGAAGAGCACTTCATTGTTGTTTACACTTTAGACTGACGGTCATGGACAGCTGCAGATTTGTCATATTGTGCTTAGTAGCCTATAATGTTTCAGATTTGTTTCACCCAAAATCTTTGCCTTTGGTCATTTACAGTATTCTGTTGTTAAGCAAAAAACTATCTCTTCTGTCCTCTTTCAGATCCTTGTGAACTCCATTACCCAGCCTGCCTTGCTGTATGAGAATGTGGTGGTGAGTGATGGGAGCCCCATCCTCAGAGATCTTCTCTTCAGCCCGGATCATCAGTACTTATACGCCCTCACCGATAAACAGGTATAAAAAAGCACACACAAACACTCAAAATGCAGTGATCTATCCATGGGAGGTTAGAAGGGGCATCCCATAATGCATCCCACAATTGCCATTGAAAACCATGAGGATATGAGGACTGAATAGTTGATATCTGTCTGGTGGTTTTAAAGTATATTTTTTGGGGCATTATTGCCTTTATGGATAGTATAGTTGAGAGAGACAGGAAACGGGGAGGCAGAGAGAGGGGGATGACACTCAAACCAGGGCCGACTGCAGCGAGGACTATGCCGCTATACATGGGTCGCCCGCTCTAACTACTACGCCATGCGACACCCCTGTCTGGTGATTTTAGGGTCAGATCTAGTGATACATCGCCTGTGGCATACAAATATACAGTATCTACACCTAGATGAATGTGTGTGGTTTTTGTTTGTAACAATATACAGTACTCACGCTCACTCGTCACTGTTGAAAAAAAAAGATAGAGGGTTGTAAAGAGGGAGCAGAGGAAATAAAAGGAAATTAAGCCAGAGGAATAGCACCATAAACAGTTGATGAGAAAAGACGTAGGCCTATTTAAATCATACACGGGGGGAGAGAGCAATCTAGCTAATAGCATACATGCAGTGCATGTATAGGCCTGCTTTTGCAAATTAAGCAGTATTACATGTGCACACACACACACACACACACACACACACACACACACACACACACACACACACACACACACACACACACACACACACACACACACACACACACACACACACACATACAGCCATGAGTGCTAATTAATATCATGAATATTAAATGTATTTTATATAGTATGAAGCCTTATATCCCCCCTCCACCAGGGATAGCCTACAGTATACATACAACCTCTGCATATTAATTGAAGCATGAGAGATTTAGTCTTTTAAAGTATGACAGCTTTAGATATTTGATCTGAGCTCTGCGAGACAAATTAAATGAAATTTGAAGGTCTAACCATCTATACTTACTGCTTTCACCCTGAGTGCCTGGTACATTTCAAACATTAGCTGTTGTGTTTTATTTGACGTCCTCATTCAGAAAATAAACTAACTTTTATTTGTATAGGCCTGCACTTAATATGTTTATTGTACAGTAAGCAACCAAGCTAACAAGCATGCTAACAATTAGATTCATTCCTCTAAAATAATTACAGTTACAGTCACAAGGGGAAGGGGGAAGAAACAAATATGTTGCTCATCGATTTGCAACAGCAATTGCACATTCTAAGCTGGCTATGGTATTAATGTTAAGCTCAGCAGGCACATAAACATCTTAACCATGTAGTCACCATACTTTTAGAGCAAATAATAAGCAATGTCTGCTTACCATTACTGCTGTTATATTACTGAGAAAATACATATTTTAATGGGCTGAAACTATCGAAGAGTATCTTAACTGCGACAACTTGTTTTTGTAGTTGTAATTCTTTTAGTTCAATTTAACTTTCAGTATTATGCAACCCAAGTTGATTTTGTCTCATTTACCTTCCAGTTCCCATACCTGAACTAATCTGCAGAGTATAACCATGAAATTCAGCAGTGTGGGCACCAAAGTGTTGTAATCTTGACCTGTCTTCATTGAGAGTGTGATAGTGCAATTTGTCAGAGTTCATCTGCAGCTGCTCCTCCGCTCTCCTTCCTTTACCTGCATGACTCTTATCTCTTAACGGTTAATGACCACGATGTGATAACCTTCAATGAGACTCCCCACTACGTAGGCAGTAGCTGCCATGCGAGAGCTGTGTAATTTACCAGCGATTAGACATAATTGACTTCCACGTGTCTGAATGAGTCCAAAGAGGAAGTGGAGTGTAATTGATACAAATGGACGTCGTCTGTGTTGATTTGACCGGGGAAATAAGGCCCTTCGATCATGCATAGCAGTCCAGGGAGCTGTATGGTGTACTGTAATGTACTGTATAGGGAGATGCAGAGGGTGTGCACCCATATGAAACACACACATACACTGAAACACAGAATTATGTATGCGGTTTTTGGTGTTAATAGGATTTATTTAACACCGAAAACAAAATTACAAACAATAAACAATGTGAGTTCTTATATTCATAGTGCAAACAGTAGAATAAAGCTGGATTTCCTGATCATGACAGTCGTACAAAAATGACAAAATGTACTGTAATTGCAAGGTCAAGTCTCAGATGAACCTGAGAAAGTGAAACTAGAGCTCCAGGAAACCTTCAGAATCAGACTGTACATTTGCAGAAAAAAAGTGAGCTGTCAACAGAGACTATAAGACTTGAATTATGCTATCAGTTATAGTGATAATACTATAGCAGCATTGTGTCTGTCTCCAGTAAGTATCTCTGATTTAGCCAACAGTGCTCAGCAGCTGCTCAGCAGGATGAAGAAAGCTGTGTGGAAAGTCCACGCTGGGAGTGTTTGCAGATTTCCCCTTTTAACTCCTGTCATCTGCATTAAAGATGACTACTATTGCTAGCAGATAGTGTTTTTCTATTATTAAAGCTAGTGTTTTATTTTTGATAAGTGCTGATACAGTATGTTCACAACAGGTTTCTGCATGTTGGTGCAGTAGATTTTGGAGGTCCTGTGATGAGGGGAAGCCTGGTAGACACCTCCACGCATGATGAACATTATCAGAAATCCACTGCGAAGGGTTTCCCTTTTCTTTTTATGCTATAATAATAATGTTTATTTTTTATTTCAGGATTTGCATGCATGTTCATAAAAGACATCAAAGACACTCATACCAAGATTAAATTATAGCGCTAGCAGGTAACTAACCTGTATTAGCATTTAACAGGACACAACTTTCCTAAGTAATTTAAAAAAAATTTTTTAATGATTATTCTATTAGTGTTTGTCATGCATATATAAACTTAAAACCCAACATGGTTGCAGTTTGCAGGGAATTATTGTGACAGAAACTATTGGTTTACCTCTTTTTTACAGGGCTCTCAAATCCGTCAAGGTTTTTGCACCATGTTGTGGCTTTCATCTATAGGGAGATTTTATGCTAAGCTAACTGCTTCTCACTAGCATATTTAGTTTAAGGTATTTCTCGGCAAGCGGCTTCAAGCGATTGGAGGCAGTATGAGATCATGTGATGGCAGGTTTTGTTTTATATTTGATCTTTTATCTCTAATATTGTAATTTTGTTTCAATGAAAATCTGTATCACACTGCTCGACAGAGTAGACAAGAGAGAGTGACTGATCTCTTTGAAAGTAGAAATAATGGCCTTTCACTTCAACACTGACCAAATTCACAGTCCAAATGAAACAGAATGAGAGAGAGAGAGAGAGAGAGAGAGAGAGAGAGAGAGAGAGAAAGCAGTGGTGGGAGTTGAGGAGGTGGGAAAATATAATTGGTTTGCAGGATATGCTCTGTTCCTTTCTCCTGCCTTTTCAATATTCTTAGGGCTCCTCACTTTCAGATGGAGTGAGTTTGTGGAGTAAGTGCTCTCCCAGTAGTGGCTTCAGACAGCATAGTATAGAATAAGGATCTTCCCTCTGCAGCTGAAAGTGAATTTGTGTTTCAGACAGTACAGGACCAGAGGGTGTGCCGAGCCTCCTCGGCTTGCTGATGAGGAACGTTTTCTTAGCCAGAGACTGTCTGGACTTTGTGGTTGTTGTATTGTGCAATGTATCATGGTTTAAGGTCGCCGGCCAAGCCCAGGGGTCTGTAAACCGCTGCTTTTTTCAAGCCGAAAAAAAAGTATCCCAAACAAAAAATAAACTGCTTTGTGTGGTCTGTGGACTGACTTTTACTTTGACCTACACCCAATGATCCGATCTAATGAGAAAATACAAGGAATGACGAATTCCCAAACGGTGGTGGTACAGTTTAACTGTGTTTGGTGAGTTATCTTGACACTGCAGGACTATTATCTGCCTCTGCTCAAGAGTATGGATTTCCAATATGGCTGCCAGGGTCATTAGTGAAATGTGTCTTTTAAATTTACAACCACAAACACAAAGTGTTGTCTTTGTATGTCTTACTGATCTGAAGGTAAGCTTCTCGCTTCATCATGAAAAGATGTAAGTAATAATAGTGTAGGTGTTAATATGTTTGTTAGCTTACAGGTTAGAGGTTGACAACAATCAATTTTGTATAATTCCTGCTTTGCCAGTATTTTTACTTCGTAGTGTTAGCGGCTGTTCACTTACCAGTTAAGGGGAAATGTTTGAGTAATTTCCAAGAGTTGCCTCCAGCACTGGAAACAAACCCTCTGACTATTATGTACACGTACACCACATAAACAGCTATTGCCAGCCCACTCAACCTGTCATATACTAACTATGGTGCCAACTGCCAAGTAACTTAGTTTTATATAGTGCCAGATGTGTAAGCCAAATGCTTTGCCAAATGCCATGTGATGTTTAATATTGTAAGGCTGGTCGGGCTGTAAACTTATGGTTAACGTGTTAGCAAACAATTGCCTATTATTGCATCTGGAAAAGAGAGTGGGACTTTTGGATATTTTGTTTATTTACTTATTTATCTATTTTCTCCCTTTAAGCTCTATTTTGGTTTCGCAATAACCTATACAGTGTAAGCCTATATTTAGATCTTCACTTTCTAATTGCTGGTCAGCATGCAACAATGCACTGGGCTAAGATCAAACCAATGAGATGAGAGCCAGTAAATTAAAAGAGCACAGTGGGACCTCACCGTTGGGTGGCATGGTGTGCATGATTAACAACTCCCTGAAAGTTGTTCAGCATTATGTAGCCTGAAGTTTTTTCTTTAATAAAAAGGCTTCTCAAGGAGGTGACACAGCTCACTATAGCACCCACAGGACCTCTTCTCACCATGCCACTTGTAATCCCATCATATGCATGGGCTCTATGATGAGCATTTTTCACAAGTAAGCTATGCCTCCCCTTTTGTCCTCCTCCTCCCCTCTTCACTCCCCCCACCCCGTCCTCTCTCCTTGTTGAATAATAGAAATGCCAAGTGATGAGAGCTCAAACATCAAAAAGCCCATTTCCCAGCTTGACAGAGCAATTTACCTTTCCCCATATTCACTCACACACATAATTAAAAGTGGAGGATTGGACTGCAGCATATAGTCTGTGCATCTGTACAGCAGTAGAGGCTTGCATGTAAGCATACGCGCACACATTGAGAGAAAACATAAAACTGTCCGACTTACTGCGAGAGGAGTTTTCGATTAGCGAGCGATGGATTTATACATGGCTCTGTTGTGTCTCTGCTGTGTACACACACACACACACAGACAGAGGCACCCACACACTCTCTGTCCTCTCGCTCTCTGTATCTCTTTGTTTCTTTCCCTGCCTTTAGCTTTTGTTCTGTCACTTTTTGGCCAGTGACGTCACATCATTACATCGTTTTTTGTTCATAAAAACCAACAGTGACAATAAATCAATTTCATCATTGCCGTTGTTTCCTGCTTGCATGTTCGAATTGCCACGATCTAATAAAAAGAGCAGAGTAAGAGAGATTTTTCATCCTGTCATTACCGTCTGTTGCTGACGTCATCGAGACAGACATATTTCTTGGATCCTTTATGTCCCCGTGGTTGACATCACCTAATTGCTTTAAAGGAAGTGACTAAGTGAATTACATCTCATAATATATTGATTTCTACTGTACCTTTCTACCTAATTACTCACTTATCATATAATTACCTTCTGCTGCCTCTAAAGTGCTGCTATGAGGTGAAGCTTTCTTTTTACCTAATTCCCATTATAATGACTTATTCTTAAATGTGATTACACGCTAATAGAGTCAGGGGCCTTGTATTTTGTGTTTTGGTTTGTTCTTTGGGGATTTGCAATGCACTTTTTTTTCTTGTAATCTACTGGATGTTCAGTGCAGATCTGTAGCCAAGGCCAGCCTCTGATCTTTAGCGACACAACCAGATTTTCACTACTGTGCTCACAGGGCAAGGTCAAGCCTGTCTGCTTGTAAAACAGCTTCGTAAGGTGACCCGCTGGCAGCCAAAGGCTTCGCCCCTGCCTCGGTGAGGCCGCTCAGACAGTGGCATAATGGTCTGATGATGTACCTCCGTGTATTGATTTAGCTACAGTACAGAAATGTACTGAGCTGTACTGTACTGCACGGTGGAGAAACCCTACCCCTGGCACCACATCAGAGAGGGTTCATATTCAATTCACTCAGCATTTACTGCACTTGGAGGTCAGGGAGAAAAGACTGCCGTGTGCTCCTTTTTAAAACAGTTTCTTTGGTGTTTGTCCAACTTTGAAGTTGCTAAAAAACGTTAGTGAAGACGGGGACAGGGAGAATAATGAGGAGAGGATACTGAAATCTAACGGAAGTGCCCTTGGCCCTGTCAACCGCTTGCCGAGTTGAGCTTTGAGATGGCCTGTCTCAGCTGTTGTTTTGCGTGGGCAATCTCAAATTAAAGTGACAGGATAGTTAAAACCACTGCTTAGAGACAGTCTCATTTCCAGCAGAAATTAATCATGAATATAAAGTCTCTGAGGTGTCTCTGAACGAGACACTGGAGTCTTTCAGGGCCACTGCTGTGTAAAGATGAAGTTTAATACTTGACTCTTGCTGGCCTCTGACCTCTCTGAATATTTTTTATTTTGTGTAAACCAAAATGAGCAGTGACTCCACAGTTGATGTAAACAGTGACTGTGGGAAAAGGAGACGCTATGCTTGGCTTTTTCCAGAGACAGAGAAGCTGCTTTTTAAGTTGACAGCAGTAGAGGAAGTGTTGCAAGTGTTGATAGCAGCTTTTGCTTCTGTGCTCATTAACAGTCTGTGTGGCGTCCACTGGATGTGTTGTGGTGTTTTTTTTTTTCTTGTGAGGGTTTCAGACCTGGGCACAGTTACAGTTTCTCACAACTGGAGACTGCACATCACACCGCCTCTACACAAAGTCCAGTTCAGGCAATTAGTGTTGAATTTCATAAGCAATTAATAAACATGTTTTTTTTTTTTTTTTTGTCATTTCAAAAATACGGAACATGTTAATGCTATATCCTCGCAAAAGTTGAGAACTTCAGAATTGGCAACTGATAATTGGCCTTTTTAAGTTCATTCCTATGTTATTCGTATTATATGAATAATGTTTGCACTGTCATTTCTCGACTTACACACAGATATGTATACACACACACACTCCTACCCCAAGGTGTCTGTCTGTCAAGGCAGAGATGACTGATCGGCTGATCAGAATGTGATTTGTGAGACGATCAAAGAGACAGACAGAGTGCGAGAGAGAGAGGAGAGAGAGATGTCTTAATGTGGCTGAGAGGAATAGCGTGACTTGGGTTTGAGCAAGGGTAAAGTTGATTTGTCAAAGGACTGAACTGTGTGCGCGCGTGTGACAGGGAGAGAAGGTCAAGAAGGACGTGGGTTGTGTTTCCTGCAGGTTCGTAGTTTGAATGTTGATTTTTGGAGCAAACATCAGTCATATCTGCAGTCAGAGAGGGAATTTTATGTTTGAACTTAAAGCCACAGTTGTGCATTTTAGTAAGGAGCTCACTACTCACGTGTCTGGTAAATATGAAGCTACAGCATCAGATCTGATTAAAGGTTAAAACATGTCAGCTGCCAGAGCTCAATCACTAAATGTTTAATTCTGAAGTTCTGTTACCACAAGATTGTCTGGGACCCAGAAAATCACTGCTCTTTCACACAAAACAGTCACATGACCTACCTGTGATTACCTGTACAAGTTATAATTTGGAATTGTACAAATTTACCAAACAAAATAAATCACATGGGTTGAACAAGGCCGAGCTCGCTGTTTACCGCTGCGCCTGTGCTGTAGCTTCATATTCAACTGTTCAGAGTAACAAGAAAGCAAAAAAGCAACTAAGACAGGGGATGTCCTCACATGGTCCTTCAGGTGAATGTGGCTTCTTATTCACCGTAAAGGGGAGACTAATATTAATGGTTGTACCTACGGCAGTTTTCACTGTAATTGTAACCTGATCATACACAATACAGGGTAGTGATGTCACATTAAACAATTCCTTCCTTCTGTCTTGAGCAGGAGTGACACAAACTTAGAAAAATGACAAATGACAAACATGTAAAAGAAGGTGACTGTACAGGTTCTGTATCAGGAGGGTGTTGGTTTTCTATCACAGACCCTGGGTATGAAACCGATGTTCTCATTGTTTGAATATGTTAAATACATGCAGGTGATTGTAGAGCTTGTGAAAACAAGATGCAGTAGATTAAAGGGATAATGAAAGGTCTGTTTCTGCTCCCATGGTTTTGTCTGTTGGGTGTTTTACCAGTGATCTATGGCCTCATTCGCCGTGTTTTTGTGTGTGTCCAGCCAAATTCAAGACAGATGAGAGTGGGGCACAATGACAGAGAGAAAGACAGGGAAGGAAATTGGATGAACAAATGAAAAAATGTACTGTGTATATATAAGAAATTTGAAAAGAAACTAAAAAAAGTGTTTTATAAGAACCTGCTATTATTGGACTCTGCAGAATGAAGTCTATTTATTTACTAAGTATATTGTGCGTCATATGTAACATTCACAACTCATTGTCTGTTTGTGTGTATGTGTGTGCGTGTGTTTGTGCATTGGCTGAATTGTAATCCAGAGCCACGTGTCAAAGGTCACACAGTTTATTAAGTCTCAGAGCAGCTTCATGAACAAATCTGTCTGCATCAATGTATGTATGTTACCACAAATTGCATATCTGTGCTGTGTCCTTGCTGGTAACATGTGTGTATGTGTATGGCAGTCTCAGAATCCTGCTCCCTGGCAGAGGAACCATCCATCACAACATTGTGTAGTGATAGCGCCTTATATCCCCCCCCCCCTCAATATTATACAGATGGGACAATTACAGCTGGGCCTATAGCTGCGACTAGCTGGGACCACACGGGCCCCATATGTGGAATGAAACATCAGTCGCAATTACATTTGTGTGTCTTTCTCATCCATCCTTCGCAGCACCCCCACCCCCCCTTCCACCCGCACCCCCGTCTTTCCTCTCATCTGCCACTATAGGCAAATTAAGAGCCTCTCTATCACAACCCAAATGAGAGAGGCTCATTTGTAGCCGTTATTTATTTGTAACCGTCTCCCCACATCCACCCAGCGTCTCCTCCGCTCTCCTCTCTCCTCCACTCTGAAAGCACACACACAAAACATTTGAATCACAGGAAGGTTTTTTCATCTTCTCTACAAACACTGTCCATTATTAGTCTGAAGACTAAAACTAATGGTTGAAATGGACATTTTTTCCCTCTTCCACCCGCCGCCCCCCAAACTCCCTCCGCTGTCTACAGACGAATGTGTTTCCCTCTGCAGCGGCAAATAGGCCAGGGATGAAAATGCCATATTTAATTTTAGTAGGTGATTCTCACTTACTTTCTCTCACATACACACAAACACACACGCCGCCTGTAGTCACCTCAGTAAGACAAAGAGTCTTTGGCAGAGCATCTCTCATTTCCCATCCCATTATCTGTTTTCTAAAACTCAATAATTGAACTGTTCTTTTGGAATACATCATCTGCCCCACTATCACAAAACCCCATTGAATAAACTTCTCTCCCTGGCTATTGTGCTTGAGCGTGACATGTTTTTTTTTTCTTCTTTTCCCCACCTCCCTCCATCAGATAGGCTGTATTACTAACAATGGTATTTGTCCAGGCGCAAGTAATAACTACAATTTGCTGCTATTTGGTGTCCTGTAAGAGGCCTGTGCCTGGTAATGGTTGCATTATAATAGTTATCAGACACAGGTTACTATTATCATGCTATGAATCTGCCATAAGATAAGAGGAGACGTACAGTCTGAGGATGAAACAGGGTTCTGTGATGTTTGCATGAAAGCTGTCTGGGAGGATGTATCTTTGAATAACATCATATTATTATCATACAATATCCAAACCACAAAGGGACAAAAGAAGCAGCAATATATCATGGGGTGGCCAGTATTAATAAATGTGTTACAGCATCATTATATCAGATTCATTAATACACATTCGGATTTCCCTCACCTGCACTACAATGACTTTGCTAATATGGCAGAGTGGGTGGCACTGCGCTTTGAGCTAAATACCAGTGTCATGATATGCTTGCATTCTTACAATGATCATTTACAATGCTAATGTTATGCTGCCATGTTCACAATTCCAGTTTAGCATATAAGCATGCTAACATTTGTGTGCAAACATATGACGCTGAAAAAAAAGTGATGCAGATTTATTGTGACTGTGACACAAATGCTGCTAAATCATAGATGTCAGAAGGGAAACCTGAATCGCTCCTCATCAGACTAATCAAGCTGTCTCACCGCGCCACCCGTGGAGTGCAAAGCGTTGCCTTGAATGCAAAGTTTTGATGCAGACTGATCATGCTGAGCCACAACTGGATCAGATCCTAGCAGAGCACTCTGCAGAAGGTTGGCAGCAGCAGTGGGATCCATCTGAAGGAGGGCGGAGCTTGGGGAATTGAGGGTGCTGTTAGAGGAGAAATAGAGAACAAAGGAGACAGCAATGAGTTATCAAATGTAAGCTGGTATGATCTTCACTGAAGCACTGATTGAACGAAAGAGCCTGGATGACACAGAAATATATCGGACATTTTTAAAGGACACAGCAACATGAAATTTGTGTATGATTAATTATGCAGCAGTTGTCAGGGCAAAAGGTATGCAAATAGTCTAATTTAACTGAAGATTAAGAAGTTTTTTTTTTTTTTAAAGTACATGAAGGTAGTTTCCTCTTTGAAGGTTCTTATGCTGCTGTGCCTGAAGCTTCTATTAGAATTCACCCTGAGCACCTTCCAGCTCACCCGGTGTGCCCCTACGTCCACAGTGTTATTGATGTCGTTCTTCACCTGACTGTGGCAGCTGGAGGTGTGTACCTGCATGTGCTCATCCGTGTGAACTTGTCTCGGGTGGTCAGCGATGTATTGAAGTATTTAACAACTGCCCCAGAAAACTTGTCTGAACGTCTTAATTTAATTTCAAATAATATTTTCCAGTGATGTGTGGGCCGGCGTCTGTGTGTGTGCACGTGTTTGCCTGAGGTAGATTCCTGTCTGACAGTCTGCCTGTCAGCGGCAAACAGCACCCACCAAGTCGAGATAAGACATATGGATGCAAATCATATGCATTGGAGATTTTGGAGATATAGAAGTGAGAAGGGTAAACCTCAGTACTGTATGAGCATGCAATGCTGCTTTAGAGTTCCCTGCAGCCTGAATGAAGTTCAACCTGTGCTTCCTGGTAATTGCACAGACAGATGGCAGATGGTGAAGCTGCAGACAGCAGCAGAAAACATGTCTGTTTAATGGTACCTGCAAAGACAACTATCTGTGGGAATGGACTTCTTAAATGGTAACTCCCGTCTGTCTCACCGTGTCCCAGAATGTTCACAATCTTCTTTGGTAGCAGTTTAACAGACAGGTACATTTGGACGGCATTGTTTGATGTTCTTGTTAATACCCAGATTCTATGGTTTCCTCAAAGAGATCATTAAAGTTTCATCTTATCTTAGTCATACAGACACACAGATGGCAGTGGGTAGAGATTTAGCGGACAAAAGGAGTAATCCTCAATGTTTATCTGAATAGTGTTAAGTACAATAGCAGATTCTTTGCAAGGAATTCACAGGCATTAAGCAACTGTGGTCTTCTTATGTTCTAATGACTATAATGGGTAATGCAGAAAATTACCATTTTCAGCATGATTTTGGAGATGAGAAGAGTTTGGATCCAGACAGCTGTAAGATTAAAAACAAATGTTATTGTCTATCTAACATTAGAAACAGGTGAAACTTGTTGGGGTATATGGCAGTGTAATAGTGAAGACATAACAGCTTTTTTCTGCATAACAAGGCCTCAAAAGGAATTTTTTATTACACAAATGCAAATTTGGGGGGCAGATTAGGAAAGTAATTGTCAAAATCGATGCAAAACAGGCAAAGACATCCTGACTTACAGTGCCATGTGCAGGTTAAGATCCAAAAATCCTGCATCCTACACCTCCCATAATCCCATAACCTGATCTTTTCTTTCACGTTATGCTCTCTGGCTCAGTTAAACCCACTCCATGCCCCTTGTGTGTAACTTGCACTTCTAAGACTCCACTGAAACAAGCAGCTCTGTGAAGCTTTGAGTTAAAGGCTAATGCCATTCCAAGAAACTCACGCAAAACACAATGCACACATGCTGATCTTTAGCAGAGATTGTGTTTGCCATTTTCAGGGTCTTAGCTTTAATGTGTTAGCATGCTAACACTATAATACATCCATGCACTAAACACAGAGCACAGATGAGGCTGACTTCCGAAGCCCCGCCTTTCCGACAATAGACTTCCATTCGTCGTAATAGCAAAGACGGTTTATAAACCAAGACCGTCCATGACGGGCAGCTTCCTGTATGCATGTCACGTGGGCTTCTGCGCGGCCACGCCCCTTTAGGGAGACCAGAGGCAGCCTGGAGTGTATTGACTCCAATGGGACAATTTAACGTGAACACCGATTATGGTCGGGTCTTACTCCCCACGGTCACTGAAGAAAATTTTGGACTCATTTTCCAAAAGCCACATCTCTTCTGAACAGTTTGACATGAAAATGGTAATTTTCAGACGGACACATCAGGAGAAAATCCACTTTGTTTAAGACCTGTCTCTGGCTCTACGACACACTCTCGCGAGATTTGGCACAGATCTCCTAGGCAACGTCAAACAAACGGCCGCAAACTCCCGTAGAAATGATTTAAATTATTTTTGTCATGTTAAATATGACTGTTACTAGTGTAAATATTTAATGTTATCATAAGAAAATATAAATATCTCACTTTCACCTACCTACAAATTGTATAAATCCACACACATGATCACAGCCGATGTGGGGTGACGGTTGGCCCCGCCCATTTAGAGAGACAGGAAGTGTATACAGTTTGCTATATCTTTGGTAATAGCGGGGTTTTCTTTTTTTTCTAAAGACACCGCTATTTCGAAAAGGCAACTGACATAAAGATCTAACGTTCATTCTGCTTCTAGCCTGTCTAGCCTCCACCTGATCTTTTTACTAAACTTAACCAACTCCTTTCTTCATTGCCTAAGCCCAACCAAAGCATCTCCCTCAGTCAGCTGTCAGCACGAGCGAAGGCTGTCGGAACAGCGGTGTTTCGGAACAGCGGGGTGTCGAAGTGGAGGTGCGTCGGAATGGAGAGCTGTCCCCACTGAATCTTTTGACCTATGGTGCAGGATAAAAAGCTGTGTGCTCTTCCATCACTTCTGCAGATCACCCTGTGGTGCCAACTAGAAGAACAACTCCTAATCAACAAAATCACTCCCTGAGGGAAACACAAATGTTTACAAAATGTAGCCTACAAATGACCATAAAGATGCCTTTGACATTGCCACCCATCGCTAACCCTTGCTAACATTGCTAACAAGCTAATAATGTGTAGTGTCCAGGCTCATAAAGCTGAGTGAATATGAATAGGTGTGTTAATAATAAAATAAGAAAGAAAATAAGTAATGTTCAGGTGTTTTTTGTGATTTCTAGATGTTTCAGAGTATCTTTCAAAATAAACTGCTGTCTTGCCTTAGTACTGGAGAACTGTGGGCATTACACCAAATATTACAGAGTGATGTGGGTCAGAGGGTGTAATCTTAACCCATGTGAGTGTTTGCATGTGTTAAAACCTCAAATTGTTCCCCTCTAGCTTGCCTTCTGTGCAGCGGTGTGGAGTTGTAAGCGGCACCTCCAGAGCTGTTTATCTCTGATAGTCACAGTGGGCTTGTTCCTTTAATCTCATATGTTCCAGGCACAGGACACCTTGGGTAGATCCTGTTTATACTAGGCCCATATTATGGTATAAGCCTTTTGAAGATGGTGGTGGACACAAGATTTGTGTGCAACATTAACCAGGTGTGTATTTGTGTGTCTTTTCCAGGTAACAAGTGTACCAGTGGAGAGCTGTGAGCAGTACACCTCCTGTGGAGCTTGTCTGGGATCAGGAGATCCTCACTGCGGCTGGTGTGTGCTGCATAACGTGTAAGTGCATCTACTCTGCATCCATGCAGTGATCTCAGTGGTTACACAAAGCAGATGCTCTTCAGTTGATGATAATCTGTTACTGTGATGAACGGAGCTGATGAATTCCCATCAACTCACAGTGATAATCTGCTTCCACAGGGGCCCCAATCTGTGACTAGCGGCTTAGACCAAAACCTCCAGGTTCAGGTTCTCACAATGAAATTACAGTCAGACCACACCTAAAAAATAAAACTATTCATAGTTTTTCCAAATGCGCAAATTCCCCACTCTCTGACAATCTCTCTTTCAAGGCCTTCATGGAGTTTTGCTTGCTCATACACATCAAATCTGGCAGAAATATGCATGTGTAGAATAGAAAGGAAGAGTTGACTGATAGTTAGGCCTGACTCTAGTGGAAGGGTGGGGCTTCAGACTCATAAGACCCCTTTAGATTCCAATCAGCATCAAGTTGGCCTAATTGAATTTCCAAGAGGTGGAAATAATCTGTTCTTGAAGGAATCACGTTCACAAACATATCAGCAGTATCTAATGTGGTAGAGTCAGCAATCCCTCAAGCATGGCACGTAAGGATGGTGGTGGAGAAAGCCGTAGCAGCAGATGGGTGGGCAGTCGGGAATCAGCAGAGTCTTCACTGGCAATTGTTACTATTATCACCTGTAAATATGATTGGACGCAACTAGTCATTACAAGCAGCTGCTGATAGTAAAGCATGAATGAGCAGCTGTTGCCGATCAGTTACAAACTCTGCCTGAACTTAAATGCAATACTCTGTTTTATTTTCTCTAATCTGAGTACAGTGTTTGACTGTTGTGTTTAACATGATTTCTAATATCTACTATGAAGTGGGACAAGACATAGGAATATTTATCACTATTGATACACCATAGTTTGACTAATACATCCCCTAGTGGTGAATACAGTTATACAGTACATATATATTGTTGTTGGGGTTCCAGATGGCTAAAATCGTAAGGACAATACAATGCTCTGTCTTTAATATATGTAATTTCAACATACCTGTTCAGCTATTTAATCGCATAGGTTGTTGAGATTCCTACATCAGAATGATGACACTTAAACTGCACATGCTCAGGTAGACCGTCTCACCCCAAGCAAAGCAGGAGACACATTTAACATTTGGCACTGCATTTATTACCATTAATTACTGACCACACAACAGCTTTTGTTGTGCCATAACCTTGGGCAGCCCTAAGGGGTACACCACACTCTACCTGTGACCCAGACTCACACTCACGAGACACCCCTAAAACATCAAAGTTGAAAATAAATAAATAAATAATTCAGCACACAACACAACCAAAAACCAAAAGCCCCCAAGCTGAGAGGCAATGACCACCCCCACCCTCTGTGCCCTCTGATGCTGTCAGTAGAGCTTGTAAACTCTTCCTTCTCAGGCCAGATGCATCTCATGTGGCAGTAATAAGGACCAGCCTGGGTGGAGCCACTGGGGACAGGATACAAACAAGTTAATTTGGGAATTGTTTTGTGATGCTCTCATGTTCTCTCCATGATAGGCAAAGGAATAGCTGCATTGTGCCTATTTGGCCTATGTTCATAGTACTATACTTATTGGGACAAAGAACTAAAGCTCATTAATGAAATTTAACTATTGACACAGCTGACCCCAAGCCTTGGGACTCAAAGTGAATGATATGTCATGTATAATCACATAGCATAATTACATCACATGATATATTGTCCTCCCCCAGATGTTCGAGGAAGGACCGATGTGAGCGAGCTGAGGAACCTCAGCGCTTCACCACCAGAGTGGAGCAGTGCGTCCGACTGTCCGTCCAGCCCGACACTGTCTCTGTCACCATGTCAGAAGTGCAGGTAGGTACAGCATGTTGGTGTATGTTAGTGTGTGTTTGTGCGTGCGTGTCAGAGTTGTCAGTGTTTGTGTTTGACAGGGAGGTGGAAGAAAGACTGATGACAAGGAAAAGTGAGTAAGATAGATGTGAAATGAGATTATATAAAGCTTGTTTTCGTGTCATCACAGGCAATCTGTCCATCATTTTGAGTGTGAGTGAGTTTTGAGACAAATACCTGAACAGCAGTTTCTGTCGTGGGGCAGTAGAAATCTTGTCTGATGTGGTATATCAGTTTAAATCGATGTTGTCCTTCACCTTTCTGCCTTTGATCCTCTTAGTTGGTGCTTCAGACCCAGAATGTGCCCAGTCTGTCTGCCGGAGTCAACTGCTCCTTCGAGGACTACGTAGAGACGGAAGGACGCATCTATGGCGGACGCATATTCTGCCTGTCGCCCGCTACAAAGGACGTTGCCCCCATCACACGAGACAGAGGTAATTTTTTTTGTAAAAATCCAAAACCAACAACATCTGTACTGAACGCCAAAGTGCTCAATACTAAATAAATGAACAAGATTATGGGTTATTATTACAAGATACAAGTGATTAATAAATTTTATAAAATGCATAAATGAACCAACAAAATGATGAAAACTCTACTCATCATTATGAATGTCTTTTTTTTGTTTTTTTTTTCATGAAAATAGACATTTTGCATCTTTCCAGCTTGTGACACCTATATTTCACAGTGACCTTTTTCAACATGAATTGTAATGATAGTGGCTCTACCAGCAACGTGACTAGCTGGGAGGTGAGAGGGCGACAACAACAATGTTGTTAACTCTGACGGGGAAAACTATTTATTCATATGATATTTAATGATTTTTATTCAGTAAACACTATGGGACATGCGTGGCAGAGAATTAGTCCGACTGGTCTGGAAGATGAACCTTCTGTTAAAAAAAATAAAGGAAACAAAAACATTTTGGGCACAAAGTGTTTGTGTTTGCAGAGTGGTTTCATTTGTTGTTCCACAGATTTCTTTGTCTCATTCAGCTTTGCTTTTAAACTCTACCCTCTACTTTGTGATTATCCTAATAAGAAACTGAGAATTTACTGCTCTGCAACCTAAGTAGCTACAAAATAGAAGCTTAACAGGAACTGACAAAAAAATGTTGTGTACAATAACACTTCAGTAAGCCTGGGACTCGGCACACACTAATCAGTTTTGCACTATAGAAGTAAGACTGGTCACTTGTCTCTGATGTGGGTGTTTTGTCTCCCCGTAGGTGATCAGCGTGTGATAAAGTTGTATCTGAAGTCGAAGGAGACAGGAAAGAAGTTTGCCAGTGTGGACTTTGTCTTTTACAACTGCAGCGTCCATCAGTCGTAAGTGGTCTTTTCTTCAGATTTTAAAACTAGAGGTTTTCTGCACAAAATATGGTTTAAATGGAAGCTGAAGAGAAAAGTGGGAGAAACAGTAATTCCTTAAATCCAATTTCCTTTAGTGTTAAATTACGGCCCAGCTATGGAGGCTACAACATGTCAACTGTTCTTTAGAAGTAAATTACCCCCAATGTAAGTACAGAGAGGATTGAGTGATGTTTCAGCAGTGGTTTGAAAACTGTTTTTCTTTTTTTCTTTTCTGCTTTTGTGTGCAGTCGAGTCTGAAGGAGAGCAGGAGAGACAGAGACCTTGTAGAGTCTTTTCTATTATATAATCTGTTGAGGAGAGTTTTTAATTTAAATTGAACTTAATCAGGGTCTAGTCTTTTCTTTTAACACCTGCAATATTACTTTAGTTGATGACATATCATTTGAACAGTAAGAACTTTAAAGGAGGAAGCTGCTCTGCTGGCTGTGAGAACAGTTCTCAGCTGGGGCTCATTAATCTTTATTTTGTTTTGAGCTTTTCTCCTTACAAGAAACTCACAGGAAACTCATGTTGTGCACATAATGTAAGAGTAAACGTTGAGATTTTAAAGATCTTCTCAAAATGAAATTAAAGCTTAACTAGCTCCATCATGAATGATGCTGAAAATTGCACCAAAAGTCCTTTACATTTGCCTGCACAGAATTATAAATTTGTATTAAAAAGAGGTCATTGATAGTTTCATGTAGTACACAGGAGGAGGGATAATTCATATTTAAAGAGATAGAGAGGAAAAGAAGAAACAGGATGGAGAGCGCTGTAGTGGGACAAGGAGAAAAACGTCCATTCCTGGAGAGGTAAAGAGGGAAAAAGACTTACAACATAAGAGAAAACAGAGGTAAATAGTCAAATTACACAGTCACTGGCAGAGAGAAGCTCATATCAGCACAAAAAGTGGGTGGATTTTTTTTTGCTAGCTTTTTTGAAAAAGCTAAGCAACATAAAAGATGCCAAATCTAGTAAGAGAATTGCTAAATTGGCTCCACTAGTGTTACTGTAGCTCAAATACACACTTGCCAACAGCATCAATAGTAGTGTCAGTCAAATACATCATAACTCATCAGCAGATCGTGTACATTATTAAGTTGTGAGAAAAAAACAGAACACTATGTAATAGACCACAAATTGGTTTAGAGCTTAAACATTTTTAAAATTTCAATTAGATCCCGCCCCCCCCTGAAATTGGTGAGTTTGTTTTTTAATCAGAGTTCTTTAACTTTTTCAGTTGGATGTTTCCAAACAGAGGAGGGAGGGTGTGTAGAGAGAGATCAGTGCGATCAGCCTGATAATGAATGAAGAATGTTACTCCTTAATTGACTTGCCTTGTTAAATAAAGGTTAAATTTGAAAAAGAAAAAATCTAAATGTCATCCCTTAGATGATTCCGGCGCTCCTCCAGAGCTGAGCCGCTGAATGCAATCTCACTGATGGCTAGTGTTAATTTCTCACCTTAATGTTTAGATTATTTAATACATCCTAGAAAAAAAATTAAATAAATAAATAAATGGAAATACTTTTCACTGGTATTTTATTTTTTTTATTTTTTTATTTTTTAAATAATGACTCAGAGACTCTGTTTCCAAATTCGTTTTCTCTCTTCTTTGAGCTGATGTTTGCATTTTTAAACATTTGAAGAACCACGAGGATAAAGACAACAAACTAATAATGGATTTAATGTCAGCTAACGATAAGGAGGCACATTTAGCTTCTGTCTCTTTTCCTCGAATCACAGATAAAGGACCTCAGTGTTTGTGACGGCTGATTTAAGTTTAAAACCCAAACTGCTAATTATGACAAGAAGCGTTAATTCCTGATCACCGGCATTAAAAGAAACTTGTAATTAGCCTTGTAAAGTGCACTTGTCCTGCTTTCATTGTCTTGTGTGCCACCATCCATCCCCAGCTCCCTGCCTCTAGCCCTCTAGCCCTTTTTTTTTACATTCTTGCCTTCCCACCTTCTCTTACTCCCCCCCCATCCGCTCTTACTGTAGCCCCTCCACCCTTTACTTGCCCCTCTCTCGTTTATCAAGCCCATTTATTGCCTGTGCTCTGCTCTTGGCCCTGCATATATCTGCATAGTAATAGGCTGTTAATTAGCTCTAGCCGTGGTGCCTGTGTGGAGATGGTCATAATGGAGTGGGCTTCAAGAGAGAGCGAGAGCTCACCTGGGCCACTTCTGGGGGCCTCCAGGCCTGGTTCAATGACTTGATTCATTTTGTGAATGTATGTGCGTGCACATGTGTGTATAGAGTTTTCAGTTTCCAAGTTTGCGCTGAAGTGTCTGCATATTTGTATGCATGTAGGAGGTGTTTTGGTGTGTGTGCGAGTATGTGTTTATGCTCTGTACCTCTGATAAGCCACCTTGCCCTCCTCCCGCTGCTGCATAAACAGGCACACTGCTGTTTAAGCCTTTGATGTTGGCTTCGCTGGCCCCCTCAGGACTCCGCAGGACTGTACAACTACTGTGCAGTTATTACCGCAGCATCTGTAACATAAACTCACATATTATACACTACTCCCCCTCTGCTGTCACCTTTCGCCTCTAAATCTTTGACCCCCGCTCGCGGAAAGCCGAGCGCAGGAGTCGCGATGTTCAGTGGCAGATAATGGAGTTGTCGCGTAGGCGTGGTGGGCCGGGTGTGAAAGTGTAGCTCAGACCCACAACGGCAGACACACAGAGACGTACAGCATCAGCACAGATGCACAAGCCGAGCAGCCCCGCAGGCGAGCGCCCAGACAGGCCGGTGTGCAACTTAATACAGCCTAATGGTGGATCCAGCACCAGCATCACGGGCTGCACACATTCTCGTGCAAACACACACGAACAGGTGCGCACACAGTCAGAAGGAACGTGTGGAGACAGAAGGCACAGACTTGGCACTGCGAATTGCACTGCAAGCTATTTACATACGCTGTTACAATATTAGAAATTTGCATTAAAATAGAGGTTTGGAATAGTTTAATTGAGCATGCGGGCAGAGGAATAATTCATCTTTAAACAGAGGAAGAGAAACAAACAGGAGGGAGAGCGCTGGAGGGGAAGAGGGGGCAAGGAAGAAAACTTGCATTCCCTGAGAGCTGGAGACGGAAAAAGACAACTGAGAAGACGGAGGCATGAAGAGGGAAAGAGAGATATAAAGCAGAGTGTTAGTGAACAAGAGAGAGATTGTGCCTATTGTGTCAGGAATAATGCGTCCCACACAGCTAAAAGGTTTGCGCCCCAGCCTCAGGCCACCATGACCATTACAATATGAAAGGGCTGAAATCTATGCAGTGAAAAGAAGCACTCATGGGAGGGGGCCAGCCCACGCTCCGGCCCCCAGGAAGGGCTCTCATTTCCAGGCTGCCCGTCTGCTACTGCTCCCGCTCAGAGACCAGCCATCATCGCGTTGGAAACGCTTTCCATTAGTTGATGTTGATTTTGCGGCAATAGTTGTTGGTCCAATTTTCAGCAAATGTGACCCGCTTTAATTAAACTGAGGGTTGAGACCCACAGACTTACCTCTTTTGGACGTCACTGTGATTAGTCGAAATAATATCTCATAATGAGTCCCCCGTTGAGAGTCTAAACTTCTCATTTAGCTCCTCTGCAGCATCCTTTATTGGATGAAACACAAAGGAGGCTACTTATAGATCACATAGCACAGTCAGTCTTATCTGTCTTCTAAACACTGCTCGCATGAAAGATAAGTGGGCGACGCGATCAGAGGTTTTAATCTGAATTACAATTTATAGCTGTTTAAAGGACTGATTAGGCATTAAAGCTTTATGATTTTTGCCTTGAAATGTGTTTAAACAGCTTATTTCACTTGGGTTAACACATGTTGACACGTTTTTTCTTGGAGTTAAATGAAAGACTAACCTCTTAATTAAAAAAGAATTGCAGCTTTATCTGTGCCTGCATCCACATTGACCAGAATTAAATGAGCATAAACGTTCTCCCCTTTCATATATTACATCCATGCGGGTCCATTTCTCGCATATCAACAGCTTTGTTCCATCGATCCAGCCTCACTAGAACAAAAGCTCTGAGAAGACGAAAAGGCGTTTGACCCGGCTCTGTTGCTAGGCCTTGTTAAATAGCAGGGGATTTTATTGACTACATTGCAGCAGCGCAGCCACTTTCCCAAGGCGGGTGTCCAGGCATTGACAGCTCTACTGTAGAACAAGTCTCCACCGCCCAGGTGACCCAAAGGAATGCTACCATGTCAACATGGGTGACAGCTTGCGTATATTAGTGTGTCTCACTCTGAGTGTGTGTTATGGCGGACATGAGCCTGCGTGCACACCCCTGTGAATGTGTGCGAACATGTCCCTGCAACAATAAATCAATAAACCCCGGGGTTAATAGTGAGGAGGAACTGGCTCACCAGCTCCACTAACAAACATCAGACTGTTAGCATAACCCCAGTCCACCTTTCTTCCGATGGAAATCCACTGGCATTGATTGTAAAGCTCTCACTGCACTTCAGTCTTGTCTGACTAGCTTATCACTGGCTATATGAAGACCCTTCTATCACTCTGACACTCTCACAAGGCAATTCAGGAGTTAACCCTCAAAAATCTGAATAAACCAAGGACAAGGGGGCAAAGACGGGGCACGGATTAGACTAAAATCCAATTTAAAGCCAGTCTTTCCGGCAGCAGGGTGGCATGGCGAGCTGAGCAGTTGTCCTTCTGTTTTCTGGGCTCGTTTTAAACCCCCATGGTGATTCATTACTGTGGTGTTTCTGGACTAGACTTGGCAGAGATCACGTCAGTCAAACTGCGCAGGTGGTATTGCGATTTAAGAGAGCTTTTCTGTACTCACTAGACTGAGTCATGGCTTTGTGTCATTGATAAAGTATCACCAGAAATGACTACATTTGTGTAGTAATAGGCTACACTGTATGTCACACCATAGATCTGGATATTATACCAAAGTGTACTCAGCATAGGTAGATTTTATTAGAATCCTTTTCAAGACAAGGCCACAATAGCAAACAGAGGTGATGCAGTTTCTTGTCTGGAGCAGGTGGTCATGATTTTCACTCATTTCCTCAGCCACTGTTGTGTTTTCACAGCAAGAGGTTATAATAGGCTACATCTGCTGAGCAGTGTATATCTTACAGTTAGGTGCTATTGAAATGTGACTATACTGTGCTTGTTAGCATGCTAACATCAGAGAGACAACTTAAAGGAGAATTCTGGCCAATGTCAACCTTTGGCTATAGTTTCCTAATATTTTAGGTCTAAAATAATTAATCCGAAGATTGTCTTTATAATTTCTTCTTTTATGCAGTAGTTCTGTCTGTCCCTGCATCGCCACAGCAGCGTACAATGGGAGCAGACTGATCTTACGTTGTTAATGTCCCACAAAACCACTTTTTTTCCACAAACAACATCAGATTGCTATTAAAACATACACAGAGAGGTTTGACTACTTCAATACAGCCAACATGCTTGTGAATGGAGCTGTAATACAAAGTCTTGCGAAGTTTCGCTCAAGAACCGAGTTGACGGTCTCAGTACCGTATGTTTACAGGTGGTCTGAAGCTTTCCCGTTGTTTTACCAACAAAGGAATATCAACTCCAGTGTTGCCAACTTGGCAACTGTCTCGCTAAATCTGGCGACTTTCCACTTTCCAAACCCTCTTGGCGACTTTTTTTTTGTCAAAAGCGACTAGCGACAAATCTAGCATCTTTTTCCAGTGATATTACAAACGTTTCTGGACCTGAAAGCACGTTATTACAGTTGTTTTCTGCCGTGAGCACTCACTTGTTGTCAGCCTACACAGTAGTGTCACAGAGCTGTCTCTGCTGCATTCAGAGACGCACTGCTCCACACCATAAACACACAAAGAGCCCCCCGCCCAACCCCGCTGAGGTAATGACGTCATTTAGCAACTTGTAGCGACTTTTACGACAGCCAATAGCGACTTTGCTTACTGAGGTTTTGGCAGCACTGATCAAGTCTGAGGCACAAGGTTTTAAGTTTATTACACTGTTCTTGTTTAAGAGTCGCATACACTTTATATTCTTAACTGAACATCCTCATTAACAATTAATATTAGTTTTTCTATACCTGCTGCAACAGTTTCTCAATTCAATCAAAGAGACAATCAGAAACAATTTTGATGATTGATTGATACTTCAATATCTTTTTATTGTCACACAATAGTAACTGCATACTGTGTCTATTTGCTGTCATTTTACGACCAACGACATTCCCGCAGTGACGCACAGGAAGTATGCATCTCACAGGAATGAAGGGAGGGAAGAGCAGTGAGTCACCTAGCTTGAGTTTCCGCAGAGGGGGGCGTACCCTCATGTGGACTTTGGACATAATCATACGATGGTCTGTCCAGCATTAAGCACCTCTCATAGACCGGGTTGTGAGGACGTCTTTGATGTCACAGCGTCTCACAAGGATGTAATCGATCAGGTGCCAATGTTTTGAGCGAGGGTGCATCTAAGATGTTTTTAATCTGTTCTTTTGCTGGAAGATGGTATTGGTAATGGTCAGGTTATGCTCAGAGCAGAGAGTGAATAGTCTCATGCGTTTAGAGTTCACCTGTCCAATCCCATGCCTGCCAAGTACTCCCTTCCATATCTCGTGATCTTGCCCCACTCGAGCATTGAAATCCCCAAGGAGGAGGATCTTGTCAGTCTTGGGGATCCGGCGAAAATCCTCATCCAGTGACTGGTAGAATGTGTCCTTAGCCTCTGTGTCTGATGGTAAGGTTGGGGCATAAGGTTGGGGCGCTGGTGGTCCACCTATTGCACACCACCAGTGCATTGCTTTTCTGTCGGGGGGTGCTCCCTTAGCCTTGCCTCAAGAGGCTAACCCGCAAGGCAGTGGGGCTGTTTACCCATAGCTGGGGCAGTGGTTGATGGGCGCCAGGGTGTGTCCACTCTAGGGTGGGCCTGCACACTGCATCTCTGGGGCCCACTGCTGCTCCGAGATCCCCTGTAGTTTAGCCTGGGGCCACGGGGCACCCAGTTACCGTGTGTGACCACGAGGAGGTACTACAGGAGTCTTGGTGGTGGAGAGGCTTTGTACTGGCAGGAGAGACTTACGCACTCGGCTCATCTTTTCACCCTCTGTGACAGGGCTAGCCAGCGGCGGTAGCTGAAAGCAGAAAGTGGCAAGTAGGAAGCAACATGCAACATGCAGCAGGCACTAACTACAGGCACTTCTACGTTACCGCACTAGACGCTTCACACGCACCCTGTGTATAGAATACACACACACACCCACACGCACACACATACACACACACATACACTCACACATGCACACACACACGCACACAGACAGAAAGACAGGCAGAGAGAGAGAGAGAGATAGAGAGATAGATAGATAGATACAGTAGATAGATAGATAGATAGATAGTAGATAGATAGATAGATAGATAGATAGATAGATAGATAGATAGATAGATAGATAGATAGATAGATAGATAGAGACAGACAGACAGACAGTTAGATAGAGAGAGAGAGAGAGACAGACAGACAGTTAGATAGATAGATAGATAGATAGATAGACAGACAGACAGACAGACAGACAGACAGACAGACAGACAGACAGACAGACAGACAGACAGACAGACAGACAGACAGACAGACAGACAGACAGACAGACAGACAGACAGACAGACAGACAGACAGACAGACAGACAGACAGACAGACAAAGAGGAGAGTGGGGTGAGGAGAGGAGATGGGTGGAGCTACAGTTGTCCGACCTGAGACTCACAACATGCAGCAGCTCCCTCCACCACCTGATTCTCATCACACCCATCCTCCTTTTCTTTTCCCCTTTCCTGCTCCACGTTGGTCCTTTTCCAAAAACGCAAGCGTCTCTTCTTCCTCTCCTTTTTCAACAGGAGCTCATCCAGTTCTTGCTTTTTTCCCTGGAGTTCTTGGTTTTCTTTCTGTAGCATGTTGTTTTCCTCTTGGAGGTTTTGCTTCTCCACCTCCAGCATGTTTTTGTCATCTCGCAGGTGCTTTTTCTCCACTTGCAGCACATTGATGTTGTGTTGGAGATTATTCTTCTCTGCCTGAAGCTTGTTGTTGTCTTCGACGAGGTTGTTATTGTTCACATGCAGCACACTGTTCTCTGTTTGCATGTTCTGCTGCTGCACCTGCAACATGTTGTTGTTGCCCTTCAAGTTTTTGTTCTCTTCTTGCAGAGTGCTGTTTTCCACCTGAAGGTTCTTCTTCTCTGCCTGAAGCTCGCTGTTGGCAGCCTGCAGCTTGTTGTTGTCCACATGCAACACATTGTTCTCTGTCTGCAGGTTTTGCTGTTCTTCCTGCAACATGTTGCTGCTGTCCTTCAGGTTTTTGTTCGATACTTGCAGAAAGTTATTTTCTACCTGCAGATTTTGCTTCTCTGCCTGAAGCTCGCTGTTGGCAGCCTGCAGCTTGGTGTTGTCCACATGCAGCACGTTGTTCTCTCTTTGCAAGTTTTGCTGCTCCACCTGCAACATGTTGTTGGTGGCCTGCAGGGATTTGTTTTCTAGTTGCAGAACATTGTTTTCTACCTGCAGGTTCTCCTTCTCTGTCTGGATTACACTGTTGGCAGCCTGCAACTTGTTGTTTTCCACATGTAACACATTATTCTGTGTTTGCAGGTGTTGCTGGTCCACCTGCAACATGCCGTTGGTGCCCTGCAGGGTTTTGTTCTCTACTTTCAGAACATCGTTTTCTGCCTGGATGGTTATTTTTTCATTCCTCAGGACTTGGGTCTGGGCATGTAGTTGTCTCTTCAGATCCTGAAGAAGTTGGTTATTTTCCTGCCGTTTTTCAGCCAGTTGCTTCAGGATTATCTTCTCTGATTGAAGCTTTTCAATTTCCTTCTTCAGGAGATCGTTGTCTGACTGCAGTTTTTTCTCCTCCTTCTCAAAGACCTGTTTCTCTGCCTGCAGGTTCTTCTCCATTTCCACCAGGCTTTTGTTCTCTGCTTGAAGCTTCTTCTCAGCCTCTTTCAGGACATGGTTTTCTGCCAGAAGTACCAGCTTTTCCTTCTTGAGGACTTCATTGTCCATCTGAAACACGTCCTTTTGGAGTTGCTTTTCTACCAGGAGTTTCTTGTTCTGGTCTTTCAGGGCCTGTGTCTCCTTCTCCAGGTCTTCTTTCACCTTCTCCAGCTCTTTAAATTTCTTCATCCAGGAATCTTCTATATTCACAAGCTCAAGGCCACTGTCATGCTGCAGGCTCCTCAGCTGATCTGAGGTCTTAGTGAGTGTGTGTGACAGATTTTCATTTTTGTCCTTGAGCTTCTGGATCTGAATGTCCCTCTGTTTGACATTCTCTGTCATCTCCTTAAACTTTTCGTGCGACTCCTCTGCCTGCATTTCCAGTTGCTGGTTCTTTTTCTCTAGTTCTTTCCTCTCAGCCTCTGTGATTTCTATCACCTTCATCCAGGAGACTGTATTTTTGGCAAACTCTGCTTGGAGGTTCTTGGTTGTCTCTTCTTGAGAGATTCCATCTCTTTCGGTCTTACTGACCTTGCAGCAGAGGTCCTTTTTCTCTTGGATGAGTTGCTGGCTTTGAGTCTCCTTGTCTTTCAATTCCACCACCTTTTCTGCGCTCTGCATTGGCTGTTCTGCAGATTTCTTGAGGGGTATGTGCCTGTTAAGCTGACCTGGAACTTCTGCTCTGGCCTGAGGTTGTTCCCTTTTCACCTGAATGAGTGGCCATTCTTCAGTCTCTTGCTGTTTTCCCATGTCTTTCAATTCCACCACCTTTTCTGTGCTCTGCATTGGCTGTTCTGCAGATTTCTTGAGGGGTATGAGCCTGTTAAGCTGACCTGGAAATTCTGCTCTGGCCTGAGGTTGTTCCTTTTTCTCCTGAATGAGTGGCCATTCTTCAGTCTCTAGCTGTTTTCCCATGTCTTTCAATTCCACCACCTTTTCTGGGTTCTGCACGTGTTCTGCAGATTTCTCAAGGTGGAAAATGGGCTTGTTCGACCTGGCCTGATGTCGCTGGCCCTGGCAGTCACTGAGGTCCAGTTTTACCCATTTTGTTTTGCGTTTGCTGGGCATTTTTGTAATGGAAGCTTGTCCTCCAGGATGCTCCTTGCTTGGACTTGCAGGAGTTTGTTGTCTCTCTGGACAACCCTCAGGGACAACTTCTACAATTTGTGCCCAGGTGACTTTTTTCTCAGCCATGACGTGTCAGTAGTCTTACTTACAGTACGTTTGAAGAACGATCAACGAATGCTGTGCACCGTTTGTCTGAGCTGCAACAATAAATAGCCTGTGAAGTTCTGACTGTATTCACAAGTATTCTAAAATTCTTTGTGACATCATCATGACATCATGTTTTTTCGCCTTTGAAGTCAGTTCCAGGTTGTGACATCATAGCTTATGTTTACAGTTACCTTTATGTTGCATTCCGGAAGGGTGCAAGCCCTGACTAATTTTCAAATCAAATCGACCTTTATTTGTATGGCAGTTTTCATACATTAAAGGAATAGTTCACCAAAAAATTAAATTCAGTCAATAGTGACTCACCCTCACGCTGATGAATACTCTGGAGTATTTTTTTTTTCTTTTTTTAAAGTATAGTGCCCCCTATCAAGTCTGGATATTGTTTATTCCACCTGTAAACATACTGAACGCGTCAACTTGACTCTCGCCAAGACTTTGTATTACAGCTCAGTTTACCGTTCACAACATGTCAGCTTTCTTGAAGTAAACAAACCCCTTGGTGTGTGTTTGAATAGCCATCTGGCGCTGTCTGTGGAAACAAATTGTGGTTTTGTGGGATGTAAACAGCGTAAGATTGGTCTGTAATATAATTTGATACTATACTTTCAGCAGTTCTTCCAGACTCAAAAACTAAACAGCAGCAAATGCTAACAATGTAGCAATAGAAAAACTATGGCTGCCATAAAGTTTGTTAATCTGTTAGAAAACAACTGCTCATTTACACAGTCAGTCATGTTATTGGTCACCAGTGAAACGTAAGTTAAATGTTAAGATAACTGTCCTCTGTAGCTTTAGCCTGCAAACACATGGTGTTGATCTTCTTATCTCACTCGGAAATGACTGTATTTCTCAAAATGCCAAACCAAGCAAGAACCAACTGGCAAAGAACCTGCATCATTAATTATTTTAAGGTAAAATTAATTAATGAAGGTGTGAATAAAGGTGTGAAAGAGCTTTTTCATGATTCTCAGTTAGTTAGAAACAAACAAACACAAAAGACATTTTCATTCACAGTTCACAGTCGCTCCATTCTCCATGTAGAAGCTATTCAAACTAATTGAAGCCAACTTTCAAAGATTTTAACTTATTGGGAGTAAATATCCTTCCCTCCAAAAATAATTTAACAAGGCATTAGCACAATGAGAACTGCCAAGTACAGTATTAAGGTGCCATACAGTCATGGTCGTGATAATAACTCTAGAGAGTTATAACTTGATGATCGGCCCCACAGGTTCCCAGTCAATCTCCAGGGCAGATGTGAGTTGGAGGGCTGAGACTGGGGGTGTGCGGGGGTTGAGTTGTAGGAGGACTGATTGAGTACAGTGACAGCAAATGGGAGAGAGGACTGACATGTAATTAGAGCTTGCTTTTCTGAAGCCAGTTAGCTGAAATTTGGTACAGAAATGGTGTGAAGACGACAAAGCCAGTACTTGCTTTAGCTGAAAGAGAATGTCAGGTTCAGAGCTACCGGACATATTCTTCTGTCAGTCACTGTAGTTATCGTTTTAACTTTTTATATTACTGCAGTCCAATTAAAGTGAAGATGAGTTAGTAAGTGGAGACTTCCTGTGTATCCCTGTTATTGTCAGCTAATTGACAATGAGACCTCAGTACAGAGATGATGTGAAAACACTTTATTATGAAATGATCAGGTAGAAAATTAGAGCACAACAAAACAAATCAAATTCATACAGGAGACGTGGACAGGAATGAACTTTCTCGCTTTTCATTATGGAAATAAGACTTTTACAGATTTTCACAAATTAAAACAAACAAACAAATCTTTTCATTTTTACACAATCTTCACCTCGACTGCTTTTTTCCCCCTCTTCTGGTAGCTGTCCTTGCATTTCTCTGGTTCTGTATGTCTGAATGTGTATGTTGTTCTTTCTTAACTCTGAAGAATGAGAAAAAAAACATTATGTTATTTAAAACCGGCTTATCTTGGTCTGCCAGCTTAGTTCACTGTAAGCCCCCAAGCATGGAGAATAAGAGGAGAGGAGTGGATCACCAAGGATTCTTCCCTGCTCTCTCTTGGGTGTTTTGAGCGTCCGCCTCGGCCTCGCTGACAGCTGGAGTGAAGTCTTAATGCACAAGGCCACAGTTACACTTGTCATTCAAACCTGATTTCTGGAGATTTGGACCATAAACATTTGATGCTCTGTGAATACGGTGATGCATGTCCACGCTCGGCCTGTCAGCGCGTGATATGCGTCTCCCGTTGAAGGTTCTCTTTTGATCTGTGTTTCTGCTTGTGCTGTATTTAGCCTGGCAACAGTTCTTCCTGAGCATATCATACCTAATCTGTGATGAATTCAGGTCGCTGTGACTGCATTTTCCATATATATAATGCTACATAGTTATAAAGAGTGATTTTGAATTTCAAATTTAGGAAATTTTGATGATGTCTCTGTTTTCTGTGTCTTCTAAGTGTTGCTACACGTTTTCCTTTTGAAGCAGTGAATGTGGTTAACATTAAACATTTAACCTTTACCAGGTCCCTGACACTTGCAACAGAATCTTTCTGATGCAAGTTGACGTTGCATTAGTCAGTCGTTTTAAATCAGAAACTGGCTACTTGGATGGACAGTGAATAATGAAATTCTGCCCTGTGGTGTTTTAGTTTAGTAATTGCATGAGATGGACTGAGCTCAGTCCACGACTGCAAATAGGAGAACAGAATCATAAAGGTTATTTTGTGTATTAAGTAAGTACATTGCATTTCTTTCTTTATTTTATATTTTACTATGTATACTTATGGTTTAATGGAAATGAAGCCTCATAAACTTAAGATATGACTTTCTGTCTAGCTTTTTTGAACTGTTCCATAAAAAAGGGGACTATCAGACCACACAAGAGAAATGTGGATTCCAGTCAGCAAGAGCAGACACAACAGTATCTTTCCATACACTGATGCTCACTCCATTGCACAACTATGTCTATCCACGCCGGTCTTGTTCACACCATGTCCACAGTTGTGCACTGAGCTCAGTCCATTTCAGACAATAACTAAAGTGAAACACTCCAGGGGTGAGTTTTATTATTCATTGTCCATCAAACAGGAAAACAAAATAGCGGCACTCTCCACAGCATGCTGCTTTATTCTTCCTCTTCCTCTGTTCTGGCTTCTCTCTGCCCTCTATCCTGTTGCAATTGACTCCCAACATTTTTACATTTTGCAGGTTGTCATGAAAACTCATCTATGCAGTATATTTTCTCTTCCAAACACTTGGTGTCTTACAGGTGCTCCATTTTCCCCCCTTTTGTTTTATTTGGAAAACACAAACGTCTAAGGAAAATGTGCCACAATAAAGGCAGTATACTCTGTTTCAAATGATTGTGATTGTTGCTTATGTTCAAAACCCCTGACATCCTGTCCTCTTCCGCACACTCACTCTCTCCAGGTGCCTGTCCTGTGTTAATGGAAAATTCTCCTGTTACTGGTGCAAATATCGACACATGTGCACGCAAGACGCCAGTGACTGCTCCTTCCAGGAGGGACGAGTCAACACCTCTGAGGTGAGGGTGTGAGCACACGCTCGCACACACTCTCGCACACATACACACGTGCAGAATTACAAAATCACACCCCACCCATGCGGTTAAACGTGTTTTCACAAATACTTGCACACAAAGAGACGCAGATTCAGAAACACTGAAAAACAGAGCAACACATGAATACGTTTAATAATATTAATGCATGCACACCCTGACACACATAAGTGTGTATAGTGTATAGTGGCATCATAATGCAAAGGGTGCAGCTGGGACCTGTACAACATTTGTGTGTGTGTGTGTGTGTGTGTGTGTGTATGAATGAGTACTGCTGTGAGTGGCCCAGCAGCAGCTGTTGTACTCCAAGCAGTGCTGGATTTATTCACTTATAAACAAGGAGGGGTGAATGAGTATGCAAATAGCAGCGCGTGCTACTGTCCCAAATGTTATATTTGCATGAAAACCCACATCCATCCACAACATGACGGGCTTTCACACTCCCTCTGTCTCCGTCAAAGGCTCCGTCTCTCACACAAGCACGAGAAATTCTCACTCAAACACAAATGAACTTTTGTGTTTTCACAATACCTTCAATTCAACATGTGCATGTTTATCCAATAATTCATGAATAGGACAGTCACGTTGGGGAGTTTTGTTTGAAAGTGTGTCTCTATGAGTGTGTGTGAAACACTTGACTCCACATATCACATCCTCCCATTAACACACCGTGCTGACATCCCCATCTTGTTTAGAGAGCCACACCAATTTGCTTCATGTTTTTTTTGTTGCACGTTACTATGGTTACCAAGACAATTTGAATGTCAGCTTGCTATTGCTGAATTGTGGTACGCTGACACACACAAACACACACACATATATTGATGCCATCACCACATCCCCACATAGATTATTGTTATTAAGCTCCCTGACAGTGAAGTGACAGCTTTGGGCTTTTCTCTCTCTGTCATTGAACAGGTAACATTTTGAAGCAATGCATATGTACACTTGAACACAGCAGCAGCAGCAGTTTTGTCGTCACACATTTATCTCCCGTAGCCTTGATTTTGTTCCAATTTGCCAGTCCGCAGCCCCTGCTGAAAGCAATATTGCCCATCTCTGCTGCCTGAAAAAGTTTCCCCTGTGTCATTAGCAGTCGGTTGCCAAAGTGATTGAATTCACACTACACTGGTTATCTTCCCAAAGGCATTTGTCATATTTCTTGAGGCTGACTTCACTTCATATCTGATAAAATTCATAGCATCTGCGAATCTGTGCCACAGGTAAATCACAAAAACACACCTCCTCCTCCCTGTGCGTGTAAACAGATAAACACTAATGTATAATTCTTGCCCTCTCAAAGTAAATATAAGTCTCTGCTGTCACTTCCTGGGTATGTAAATATATATAAATCAGCTGTATTATGACAGCAGATAAACAGAGAGGCGCATTAGGGGCGACCAGGCAGAAAATTGCCAGAGTCAGAGAAACACTTGAGAAGGCCATCAACAGAAATGTGTATAAACACAAACAATGAGAGAAACAAACACCAAGACAAACAAACACAGAGACAAACAAATTTGCTCTGCTCCAATGAATCCCAGCATTGGGCTGGTATGGCAGACTGGGCCCACACTCGGCCTGGGGGTTGGTTCAAATGACTTTATTCAGATTTAGAGGAAATAGGAAAAATGAGATAACAATAAAAATAAGAAAACAAGTAATAGAAAATCCAGATTTTTGCATTCATTTCCCTGCCTACCAGCTCACCTACTTGTCCCTTTACTGATTGCAATTTGCCTGCTTGTTAATTAAGCTGTTCATTAATTTTACATGGCGCTGCTTTTTACTCTGGATATTTTATGTCCCACAAATGAATTAATGTAGCACAAGATTGACAGCGGAGACTTAACATGGCTGCCAAGTAAGAGCCCCAGATGGAAGCTTTGACAAGGAATGGCTTATTTTCCTTTTTTTATGAGAGTGTAGAACAAGTCCTCCAACCTAAGTGTCCAGATCATAAGTCCAATATACTCACGGTATGACAAACAGTAGCAAGCAAGTTGCAGGCACAGCAACAATTGCCACCATGGTGCTGATTATCTGATTATTGGACGTGAGGAACAAATAGCAGCATGCAAGTCACCTATAGTTTTTGTTTGCTTTAGACTGTGGCCACTAGAGGTCGTCTAACAATGAAATGTTACTCTACTATAATAATGCAGTGGTTGTACAAGCTTGTGTAGAATGCTACAACTGCATGCAACAGCAACTTAATCATTCGTAATGACCTGAGTTGCTGATAATTGATGATATCCTAATACTGCCTTCATGTTTTGTTGACTCCATCATAAATAAATCTTTTTCTGGAATCTTGTGGGTCATGGGATTCTTGTGGGATTCCCTCAGGTTGGAATACTAATCATGGGAGTTGGACGAAACAGGAACAAAACTCAACAGAAGTGGGCAGGGCATGAATTGTATTTAGTACTATACTGATACAGTGAATGATATCTCATGCCTCTGCTTGTTGTCCCATTAAAATTCCCATCAAATGCATTCTTAGTGTCTATATTCAAAAGACAGTGTCCATGTTTGTTTTTGCGCATATGTAGCACAGGGAAAAGGCAAATTAGTGGGTATGCTGACGTCTGCACACCAGAGCCTCAAATACACCCTTTGATGCTGGAATTTACATTGCGAGGACCCCAGCTGACCCCCCCGCATACTCAGGTGGAAAGCAGAGCACAGACTTTAAGCTGCATGGTTGGGTAAATTTGCTGTTATGGATAATTAAAAAGCTCTCATTAATTGGGGATCTTTGACGGGAAAGTCAGACAGGCTGTGAGCCCAGCTTCCACTCCCAACCCCTACATGGTCTCTCCCCACGCTGGTACATTAAAGGAACACAACCTCCCGCAATGGCATTAAATGTTGGAATTGGATGTTAAAACTGAGGTGCAGCTTTGTCCATTATGACCGCATTACTCCTGATTCTGGCCTGGTTGAGATGGAAAATCTAATGACTGTCGTGGTGAAAGCTCTGTAGAGCTGTCACCTTCCCCCATAAACTTTGCAGTGTTTTGGATTCTGGTAAGCCTTAAAACCCCTGGATCTTTCCTCAACCTGGCCCTTCTGGATTTAATTGTCTCACTGGCACCTGAAGCAACACATCGCCACCAAAGTAGCCCCCATGTTTTTTTAATGCAGTGTTGTTTTCTGTCTGTACACCTGTTTTCACCTAGGCTGCAGTAGATCGTTCTTCATGTGTCTACGACTGAGTCTGTCAATTTTAGACCCTTTCCTCCCCCTATTTATTCATTTCTATTTTAGGACAGTGTAGCTCATGGAGGGTATTTATTTAGGTCTGATTTATTCATGAAGACACTGCTTGGGTGAAATCATCTGAATCTGTGGAAAGGAATGCTCATTATGAGGCCGGTGCTTGTTCCGCATCAGCCGCTCTGAAACAGTTTAACTATTGAGGCATTGACCTTTTCAGTGAGTGAGCCTGCACCCCACCAGCTCTGCCTGTTCTCAGTCCCCTTTCACCTCGCAGCATCCTCTTTTCAGTCCTCTCCCTTTTGTCCCATTCATCTCTTATCTCTTGACTCTCCCATGTCCTCCTCCTCCCTTCCATCCTCTCCTTTTCCCGGTGAATCAACCTCCAGTAAAACGCATACGGTCCGTGATGCATTGCCACGGCACATGGGATTGAACCGCTGGCTCCGTAGCCTCGCCTCATTGATAATCATTAGCGGGCTGTGTTGGGCTCCAGATGTACAGAAGGTGAATATAGATATGTGGATCAGCGTTAGCCTTCGTGCCGCTAATTAGAGGATGAATCACCATGATGAGTGAGTTGGCTAGATGGTCGTATGTTTCTGTCAAGTCACCTCGCTGCTGCAGGAAACGCCAGCGCAGGCTTGCGTGTATGGAGGCACCCACAAACACCCACAGGCCATCCCATCGTATCACTGCTCAGACCCGGCGTCTCACCATCGTCTCCATATGGGTTTCCCTTTTTGATCTCTAACCATGCGAGCTCTTCCCTCTTGTTCACCCACTCCTCATTCCCTCAACAAGTCAATTAGCAGAAGCCAGACACTCTCTCTTTGTGTCTTTCAGCTATCGGGTGTCAGAGTTACAGCTGTTGTTCCATTGGTGCTGGTATCTGGAGCTCAGGCTGGTACATATTTCCGAGTTGCCCAGCTCTGAGACTCTGGGGCTGGGGCTGGCACAGAGTAAGCTTCCTTTTTCCCTCAGAGTTCCTCTGGCTGGGGGAGCAGCCTGCCACTGATAGACTCAGCAGTGTGGGTGTGTGTGTGTGGGCACATATGTGTGTTAATTATTCAAAGTGTATTAAAGCTTAAAGATGCATCTCCAGATGCTTCTCTGATCGTTGGCGTGTTTAATGGAGAGAGACAGATGAGATGAGAAACGAAAGGTGGAGCATCCACAATAAAACATAAGGGGAGGAGTGTGGCAGTGGCCTAGTTGTCAGAGAAGAAGCAAGCTTGCTAAAACAGCCATGGGCCTTATTTATGAAACTATATACACACTGCACATAAGAAATTAAGAAAAAAAATAGTGCAGTTTTTACACACATCCTCCAATAAATGAATAATAAAATATACTAAACAAGTGATATCACCTCTAATATGGCCCCTTAAAGTTGTTACAATATTCAAAAATGAGTTTAATACACAGATTATAAATGGAAGAGGATATCGCCAGAGCAGGGCTTAATGTTTTATTATCTCCCCTCTCTCCCCAGAAGAAGATCAGAGGTCACAATAAAATGCCTCTAATTAAGTTTGTGTCAGGAAGCTCATTTTTAATTGTCTCATTATTGTTGAAAATTGCAGATTGGACAGTGCATTTGCCCAAATTGCTCAAGGCCAGTTCGTCAACAAGCTTGGTGAAATTAGGATTGATTAAACATGTTGTTTTTGGTCTCCATGGTAAAATGGGGGAAAAAAATGGGACAGAAAGAAAAATCTGAGGATGGGTGAGGGGGTAGGGTTGATATGCTGAAGGAGGGCAGGGAACGGTGGGTGGGCAAGGGGAAGGAAGATAAATGACACACAAGGGAGAGGAAGTATCAGGGTGATAAAATATATTAAAAGAAAAAGAGATATCAGTTTTGATCGGAACAACATTAACGGGCGACTGAACGGAAAGAGAGGAAGGAGAGAGTGAGTTGATGAAAGGTGGAGAAGGATGGAAGAGTCGGAGAAGGATGCAAAAGATGTTTAACCATTCAGGAGATGAAAGGATACTTGGGGGTCGTGACACCACCCTGCGCCTCGTGCCGTGTCTCCTTAGCATCTACTCAATAATTCCATGTCATTTAGCTAATGCTATCTGCCCTACTTTCTCCCTCCCTCTAAGCTCGGCTGCTGAAAATCACTTGAAGACTACTTTAGAGCTACAGAGCTTACTTTTGTCTGCACACAACATACATAGGAAATGTTCAAAAGTCACTAATGATTTTTTCAATCAGACAACTCTGGAATGAGAAGAAATCATTTATTGAGCATAAGCATGGCAAGCTGAAGCACAGCAGGGATAGCATATTCTTGAGCATGGCTGCAGCAGGTTTGGCGTCAGGCTCTGACTCATATTCATTCCCTGAATGATCTGCCTTGCCAGACATTACAGGGAATGAAGCGGACCCCCCAGCAGGGAACCAAGAGACAGAGCCCACAGGTGGATGCTGGGGAGGTGGTGGGTTTGCAAAACCTCATGGGCAGCAAGGCAGCAGCAGCAGCAGCAGCAGCAGCAGCTGAGAAAGGCAGGGCGGCAGCGGAGTAGCAGCAGAAGCATAGCCAGGGACGAGCAGGTAAGCTGGGGGATTTTAATAGTCGTCTGCCTGAACTAGCTTCGCAGGCTTCACATCATAAGTGGCAGATGATTCTCAGCCAGTTTTTTATTTTTATTTTACATGGCTGGTTATTGACTATATACTGCCTTACATTCATGGTGCACTTGACTTCTTTTTAATATCTGTTAATACACTCAGCTTTATGAATGTATGAAAACACAAGGATAAAGAGTCAGTGAAGACTTGTATTACTCATGTGATGATGGTTTCCTGTGTTGCTTTTCTCTCTTCTTTCTACAACTTCACTCCACTGTTGCTCTGAAGGCAGAGATGAGTATTCATATACAGTCTTTATGTGTCCCTTGTGACTTTCCTGGAGTGCAGCACCGAATGGTTGTAGTAGCCAGTTTGTTGATGACAGATGCTGCGGCAAAGAAACTGATGTATTTATATCCTTAAAACTGAAGACTTCAATCTATGTAAATACACTCCCTGATGTGAAGGTTGTTGAAAGTCTATGGCTGTGTAAGACTGAGTATTTAGGTTTCAATACCACAACTTGTTCATACCACCTTTGATGTATATAAGTTAAGCAACATGAAATTGGCAAAGTCAGAAATATAATCACAGAATATTGGAAGAAGACTGGACAAAGTATTCAGACACTCAACAATAGGTTTTCTAAAAATTGTAGAAGGACTGAATCCTCTGATCACATTTGTTGTATCAGAAATAAAGTCATGGCTAAGTTCATCTTGATACAGTTTAAAATCTTCTGACTTCATTTTTTAAAATTCATATGCAGTATATATGTATTTTTTTACAATACAGGTACAGCAAATGTAAATTCATGGTAGAAGTTGTTCGTCACTAGATGTGGGACCTCTTTGATCAGTGATGCTTTATTAGAACAAGTATGGACAGCAAAATTGGACAGCTTTCCAAGTGAAACATCCCAATCTCCCACTAGCAGCTGTCTGCAGTAATACATGTAGATCACAAAACACCCACAATCAGATGAAATAGGGGCTCAATCAAAAGTCCCCCAATATGGGTTTTGTCATTTTAGGAAGTCCTTTCACATTAATTCATATACTGTAGCAGCTTTGTTGCGAATATAGTTCAGCAGCAGTGTGACTGAAGCTGTAATGAAGTTAAAGTGTTGCTTGTGTTTGTGTTTTAAGTATCAGCATCTCAGTTCGTAGCAGCACAAACTCTTTCCGTGTTTTTATCTTTCCTGCTTCACGCGTCTCTCCATATCCCCCATAGTAAAGGGCTGCAAAGAGTGGGTGGACACTCCAAAAGACTTCTAACACAGTTCAAAGTGCCTTTTATTTAACAGAAGAGCTCCTAGTGTGATGCGATGGGGTGCCTGCCCTCCTTCCACCTGAGACTATAACTGAGGTTCATTTGAGCAAAATAGATGAAAAGTTTTCTTGTTGAAACGAAGCATTGGGGGATGAATCACAAATGTAGAATAAAAGATGAAACAGGCTCGCAGAAATGATAGCTTTCAAAAGTTTCTGGCACCAGTGAATTTGCATGCCAGATACTATGCTGCGTCTTTTATTGTGAAGTTGACTGCTGCATATCGCTTAAACTTTCCCAGCCTCTGGGACCTTTGAGGCCATGAAGCTCATCCTCTCATCCCAAGACTAATGGTGGATATAAACCAAAAAACAAGAAGGCAGATGATGGGGAAGCCACTGCATTTATCTTGGACTTTTATAGTGTCCTTGAAAGGTTGGCTGATTCTTAGGTGGGTCACAGAGACGTCTTATTATTCACTAGGTCATGGTCTAAAATTGGTCTTCTTTTTGGTTGGTTCCCACATGGCAAGGAGCACTGTGCCATTTTCTCTTCATAAGATGAAACAAAATAACTCAAATTTGGTTCTGCAGGCTAAAAAAGAAGAAAGAAAAGAAAGGGAGAGAGCAGACGGCTGTACTTAGTGAGGCCATCCCGGATAACTTCTCGTTATCAGTCGTGTATCTACTGTGTCACCCTCAGAAATACACGCACACATACTCACAAACAGCCTGCGTATTTTTAGAGGCTCCTATCGATCCACTAGCAGATGCTTATCGGCTACATCCTCCTCTTTGACCATCCAGGCCTGATAGCATCCAGATAGACACACAATCGCACTTGGTCATCAGAGATAATACACAGGGCACTGCTATTCTAATGGAGACATGTGTGATGAGGAGCTCTATACAGTCAATGGAGAAGAAGCCTTTTCCCAGTAGTCACAGCATTTTTCCTATAGCTTCTTATTACTCTTGACAAATGTAGATCTGTCTCAAATGGCAATGTTTTTTTTGGCTGTCAGTAGTAGGTGATTGTCTTTTTTTTTTCTTAATCGCTGGATCTTAATCAATTGTTGTCTTTTTAATACAATTATGGTTGTAATATGCCGTCTGAACAGAGTTCAGTGCAGATAGGTTGTGGCTAGCTGGTTAGCGTGTTAAACCTCTGTCAGACATGACAGATATGAGATTTAACATTTGTTCTGCTTTCTACCAATGGCCAAAGCTTAAACTAGCATCATTTCCTCTGGACTAATTCATGTGATTTGATGAGTGCAATAACACAACATACTGTAATAAGGAGGAACAGTGCTGTAATAACCACAGATATACCTACTAAATAAACCAGATTGCGTATGAGTCGTACATATCCCGCATCAAACACTCAGACAGGGCCAAAAAGACTCTCCTACTGTAGTAGGACCCAGCTGGTGCACTGATGGATACCAGTTTATGTCTGACCTCTGGTTGACCTCTTTTCTGGGTTTTTTTACATAAGGATTTACGGAATTGACTGCACAGGCAACCTTTAGGGAGGATAGCTGGATGCTGTGATGTATGGGTTTGATAAAGCTCCCTCTGTTTTGACTTGTCTTCAGTTGCTAAAGGGTTATGAGAGACAGACACAGAGATTAAGGAAAGCTGTTAATGAAGGGAGAGAGAAAAGAACACTCAGGAGGAAAGATGTGGGAGAAAGTATTTCAGATGACCTATATATACGGCCGTCGGCCTTATGACTTGTCTGTGTGTTGATTGAATGCACAGATCTAATGGGATCACGAGCATGAACCATTGAACATTATTGTGGTATTCTCTGGAGTGCATGTATGAGTGTGTGTGTGTGTGTTACTGTTACTTTCTGTTGGATTTATTCTCTAAGGGTGTAACTATATTAGTGTCTAAAACTGAGACATTGCTCAACAGATGACTCTTCCCCGCTCTCCTGGGAAATGTGGTCATCATATCAGATCCTTTCCCCTCCCTTAGTGTGTGTGTGTATGTTTTTGTCTGTGTGTGTAACAGCACTGGTCGATGGGGTCTCGCCCCCTCCTTTCTGAAATGGTTCATTGGACTGTAACGCTAATCCGTGGGGACCCTCTACACTGCGGTGACCCCCTTGACACTCACACACATAGACAAACACACACAGACGCCCTCATCCATCATACACAGGGGTTGTCAGTGCCTCGGTGAAGCGGCCTCATGGGTGACAGCCGGCAGCCAATCGGGGCTCTCGCCTCATCTCTGACATCACCGCGGATGCGATATCTTCATCCTGATAGAAAGTAATTAGAAGCGAGTGAAAGAAGGTAAACAGATAATATAATGACTTTAAGTGTGGCAGAGCCAGATATAGATTAAGTAAATGTCATGTTTGTTTTTTTTCCTTGTCTTTCATCCCACACATTACACCTCCATAGCGACGGAAAATGAAACTTCGTAAACATTATACTCCTGCCTTGATGTATAAGTTTTATGAGTGATTCTTATTCCTTAACTTTGCAGCTGTACAGACTCCAAGACAGTTGGAGTTCAAGGCTTGATACATGTTTGGTTGAACAAATGAGATAGGTACCAAAATTCAGCCAGGACATTGTGACAGTATCCATCCAACAATCATTTGATATGGATACTGATTTCAGCCGACTTTGATATTTAAAAAACGTAAATCCAACATCTGCCTAATGTCTCATGGGACATAAAATACTGACATTCTAGTAAGAGCATTAGATTGGGAAATGTCTAAACGTCACAATGACATTCTGACATCTACATTTCCAAACAATATCCAATGTGTGAGGTGCGATTTGTAGCCACCGTCATCTTTCCGATGCAGCATTGACGCCTGAGAGGCAGCAGAGCAGGTAGAAACCAAAGGGCGGGGGGTGAAGAAGGTTAGTAAAGTGTTTGAAGAGACTGTGAGACAAAACTAAAGAACAGATAAGAGAGTGGAGCAGGTGTGGTTTGGGTAGACGTGACCTGACCCCATACATATATACGTCCCTGCGAACACCTCAAATCTGACAGTGACTGTTGGACTGTGAACTGTCCTCTTTGTCTTGGTTCAGTTCCTCAACTTCTTGGTGAGATTGTCAGACACAGACATGTGATGTGTAAGAGTCATAGTGTAGAGACTGATGCGGCCATGGGAGCTAACATCTTCTGTGTGTTCAGGACGGTTCGTCATAACTCTTCCTCACATAACCTTGTTTTCCATTTCATCGCAGTTTGCAGATTTACATCATCCTGAGCCAACTGTCCAGGATCCGACATCAAACAGCTGAGTCACAAACATGCCAAGACCCTGCAATGCTATAATGCAAGACAAAAAAAACCAAGAAACCTATGATTTGTAGGCATCACCATTCAAATATAATTAAACATCTATACAATGTTGAAGTGACCGGATCAATATTGTGGCCTTCAGCACTCAAAAATCATACACACTGCCAGTTAATATGCGTATATGATACACAGCTCAACATGGCCACATCATAGGTGTTTTGCAGGAGGCCCAAAGATGCCAGAAACTACAGAAAGACACTCAATAGAAATCTCCATTTGCAGTATGGAATGTGAGGTGAAACTATTTTTTTCCCCTAAAAGCTTACCTCCCCACCTTTGATCACAGTTTCTGTGTATTTACCCCCAAGGCTACTGTAAAACACTCCACAGGCCTGAGTGCACTCAGTTACTGCACAGAGCCAGAGGGTGAAATTTAGCCTCAGATCAGTCTGTGTGTGTTTGTGTGTTATAGTAATGGTTATATGTGTGGATAAGTGTGTGTGTGCATTTGGTTTGTGTATTCACCTTAGGCTATAATGTGCAATTTGGGTATACATACCCCGATATAGCTTAGTTTGTGTTTGTGTGTATTGGCTGTCTGGGAAGTAGCTTGGTTAGATAAGTGTATGTATGTCTCCCATGTTGCTGTGCTCCACCCCTGCCTCGCTCTGTTGGGAACTTGACCTTCCAGACTCCCATCCCCGACTTTAATAAACGAGTGTATGGCTCCCAAGACCTTGCCTCGCCTCCTCATCTCCTCCCCTCCTTCCTTCTGCGCTTCACCCCTCCTCATCTCTTTCTGATCCACTGGTTTATCTCAGCTCATCCTCTGCATCGCCGCTCATCCCAGCTCTCACAGCGTCATAAGTGTATGCCTCAACAAGACACTTCTTTGGAATGTCACACAATTCCCAGTGGCTGCCAGTGGCAGACAGGTTGTTGTAACTGGGAATCTCTACTGGTTGCGGAGATAAAAGAGGACGCACGCTCAGTCAACTCTTCGGGCCCGGGTGAAATAAAGGTGGAAAAACAAGGCAGGTAATGGGAGCGGAAAAGAGACGAAACATACGGAGTACATCAAAAAGATCGAGTGTGAGCGAGGGGAAGGAATAAAAGAGAGGAGAGAAAGCGAGGGATTAGAGGAATCCCCCAGGTAAAGAGATTGTTGCCACGCATTGTGTAGAACTGCTCCGCTATCTGATGCAGACTCAGCTCTGACACCTGTCACCACTCCTAATGAAACAGCTCCCACAATCCTCTGCTCCCAAATCTTTTGTTCGCTCGCTCCCTCCATTGTGTGTGTGTGTGTACCTGTGTGTGTGTCTGTGTGTGTGTGCTACCCTCTGTTTTCCCCATACATCTTCGTGAAATTGTGTCTTTGTATTGTATGCAGGTCCTATGTGGGGGATGCCTTTGTGTACGTGCGTGCATATTATCATGCTCCTCAGAGGGATGCGATGTTGTGCGTTTTATCCAGACTGGTGCATCGGTAATAAGGAACAGACCTTAGGAGAGAGAGAGTGTATGTGTGTGTGTGTGTGTGTTGCTGAAGCAATAGGGAGCAAAATGTGCAGGAGAGAGGCACAGATGTGTAGTAACCCCCCTCTCTCTCTCTGTGTTTATGTGAGGCAACCAGACAGGATGTCCACTCCGCGATTGGAGCAGATGCTTGGTCCTGGTTATCCCAATATTAACAATGACTGCTACTTTCAGACTAGATACTACCATGTTACACACACACACATGCGTTCCCTCTTCCTGTCTGGGCCTTTTTTGGTCCTGTTTTCCATTTTATTAGAGGCTAGAAGCAGTTCATTAGTGGTCTGTCGCCATCTGTGAATACTTTAAACTTTAACTGTCAGCCTCACTAATTGACAATCTGCTTCACTCTGCTCGCTGCCATTGATTTAATCTCGTCTCCATCCCTCTCTCCTCGATTCCTTCCTACGGAGCTCATTGACAAAACATGACGAGTTTCAGATTTTCTTAAGGGGAGCATTTCAGCAACTAATTGTGAAGTTAATATGGGTTTCCGCTTTTATCTTTTATGTCTCTGTCATAAAGTTTACACGTACATTTGTGTTTGTTTCATCAACTCCTTTGTCTTTTTCCGCTCCACTTCGTTTGCCAACTTGAGATGTGCTGAATTAAAGATAAAACTTTTGAAATGTTTCTTGGGACAATTTCACATCTTTGCCATGCATCCTCACATATGGCATCCATGCAATCACCTCCTGCTGTGGGAGCGTGCTGTAATAAGGCGAGGGGAGGAGAAGCGGTGTCTCCGGGCGCCATTACGTTTAAACCTCTCGCTCCCCACCACATCCTCTCCTAACATTCCCAGGCCAATCTGCAAGTCATTACCGATGCTCCATTACACAGTAGCTCAGCGCAGAGCAAACTCATATAGAGATTGCCCTGCACAGTATGCTTCTGCTGGTGTGGTTTAACTTTACGTAGTCACTGCTGATTAAACAAAATGAAGCTCCCACAGATTTATTATTGCAGATATAAACGATCGCTATACCTAATAGGGAAGTTATAGTTTGCTTAATGGCGCTTTAAGTGGAATATGACCTGATTTATAAGTTCTGGTTTGGTGTTTGAATGGCCTTCATGATTGTTTACCGCATCTCCAGATGAGCATCAAACGCACTTTAGTGGATCTTACTAGTTTAGTGGTAATTAGAGACTTTATGGTATTGCACAAAGTCCTAGCCTTTTAGTCAGACTTAATATTAATCAAGATTCCCCACGAACATTATCCCCAACATATTCCAACAATTATCAGGTAAATAACTGAAGCTATAGTAAACTGGTATTAAATCCAACTTGGGGCTTTTTCAGCTGTGTTCTGACTGTTTTTAAGTCAACACACTGAGAGAAAATATGCAGTGGTGGTAAATAATGTAACACCAATCCCCACACACAAATAAGATGTAATTGAATCTCATTTATTGAACCAGTTAAAAACGCAGTTTGAAATACAAATTAATTCTGGGAGTATGAGCAGTGATGTAGCATGGATTCCAGCTGACAGCTGCATATTGTCTTTTGATTTACTCAGGGCTTTAAAAAAGCCTTAGAGATTTCAATTATTTTGCTTCAATTAATATGGTGCAAAGCCTCTATTCAAGCCAAATTTTTTTATTGATTGAAGAGCTGCTGAATGGAAGTGCTGACCCCTCAGTCATCTCCCTCTCTAATCCTGAGACTGGAGCTGTTCAACACTACAGCACAGTGGAATTAACACTGTCCGTGTTTCTAAGAGACGCTGCCTCTGGCTCTCGTTTTTTTTTTCTTCTTCTTTTTTTTTTTCTTTGTCCGTGCTGAAAGAATTAGAATATCCTCTGGTGTATTCTTTTGGAGGGAGAATTCATGCCTAAAATCCATAACGGCCTCATTAATGTGGAGAAGTGGTCGATTCCAAAATGACATGTGCTCATTTTGAGAAGCAAGTGCCACATTCAATCATCAGCGTTTCATAACTAAGACAAGAGTTGATCCTCAAGAGTGTTGATAATTTGTAAGTGGAGGTTAGAGGTTGGTTGGCTGAAATATTTTTCCACCATTGGGAAACAAAGGAGGCTGCAAAGGATCTGAAGCAGCACAACACCGTATGTGGTTGGATGCTGGTTGGAGTTGTGCAACGTCATGGTACCAAAATATATTCAGTGTATCTCTGCCAATTCAAATAAATCATGCCTTTAAGGCATGCTGGAGTGTATTGGATCTGGATTTGTAGTCAGGAAAGAAGATATCACTTTTCTATATCCAGAACATTTTGTCCAGTCTCATGTGCATCCTGCTGGGAGCTCCATATTTATTTTCCATGCACGTCTCAGTCTCTTTATTCTTTTTTTTTTTCTCATTTCCAGGAGTGTCCTCAGATCCTGCCCTCCACCCAGATCTACATCCCCGCTGGCGTCATGAGGCCGATCACCCTGCTGGCACAGAACCTTCCCCAGCCTCAGTCTGGACAGAGGAACTACGAGTGCATCTTCCACATCCAGGGCAACACTCACAGTGTCCCGGCTCTGAGGTTCAACAGCAGCAGCATCCAGTGTCAGAAGACCACGGTATGACCAATCACACACGCACACGCACACACTTACAACAGCTTACATCACCTGTTGTCTGTTGACCTGATAAATGTGAGTTAGTTTAGTGGATAAGAGGCTCGTTATTGACTCATTCATTACTATCTCAGCCAATCCTGATCAACTATCTCATTGCTGCGACCCATCCCAGCTGTTAAGCTCCATCCTGGACGGCCATGCTGCTTTAACCATTAGGCCTTACAGCTGGTTAGCTGTAGCGTGAGACAAAGAAGGCAGCAGTCATAAACTAGTTCGACAGTGACTTGAAACTGAGGCATATGGCCACAGGGAGCGACTGTCGCAAAGCCACTCTCTCTCTCTTCATGCCCACTCCTCATTCCTGCCTCTCAGCCCTCTCAGTCAAACTGTCCCCGCTAATAGGGAGCAACCATTTCAGCAATGTTAATTTCCTCAGCTCCGATCGGGGCTATGAGACGGAGGGGAGGCATTTTAACGACACCAATTATGACTTACTTAACGAGACATATGATTAACATGCGAGCCGCACACCGCAGCACTCCCGCTCGCAGTGATAGGTCCAATAGCGAGTCATCGCAAGTTGAAAGGCAGCAGGAGGCGAGCGTGTGGCTTTGGCAGCTTCCGCCAGCCGCCTTTTCTCCAGCCTGTCACACACTTGTCAAGGGCTCCGGGTCGTTCAGCCGGCTGCCACATTACCACCGGGCTCACAACACATCTCTGATTTGTGGCCACTCGCTGTTTTTGAACTCTACCCAGCCACTAACTTTCTCTCCACAAAGGGAGAGATTGAGCTTCAGCTTTGTGGTGACACGAAAAACTGTTATGGGCCACATTACTGAAGTTGATTTCCTCCTAGTGATGATGGCTCCTACAGTTCCTTTGTGTTTTCGGAAAGCTAATTTGTGCATATTTAGTCGCTTGTCCGTGTAATTGCTTCATGCAAGTGAGTGTTCTGATAGATTTGACGTTTTGGGTTGTTATTACAGGTTTTTGTCAGATTTGTCTTCGGTGACCTGACTACTTAAAAGCCCATTGAACAAAGAGTGAGTCAGAAAAATAATTATTGTTGTACATCAAGTTGGATATTTGAATACATTTGTCAGGATTCAGAGGCACAATTACTTACTGAATCAAATCTGGCTTTAAGTATTGAATTACTCTGTGTACCTCAGACTTGGTGAAACCATTTTGAACAAGTTAACCCTGACCGCCATCGCTGGCATTATAAGACCAGTGCTTCCAAGTATCTGCAGATAGAAAATGAATTGGTTGAAAACAACAGATGTACGCAACATTATTTTCTGTTCACTCTGTTGGGTTTTAAGTGTGCTCTGAAAGCCTCCCACGCCTCCAAAACACCAGCACTTACTCCAGGAAATGGCTGTTTGCATCCCCAGCGTTTGATACACTCACATTCACTCATTACTACAGCACAGCCATACAGCTGAGAGCTGCTGATGCTGGAGGACAGAGACCTTCCTCAGCAAAGACTCACTAGCAAATAGACACGCACGCACACACACACACACACAACATCAATTTCTTCACTCCTCAGTGCACTTTAATGTTTAGTAAAATACCAATGCTCTCAGCAGGAGGCAGGAAAAATAGTAAATATACAGGCCCCAACACAACTTTGCAGCTGTTGATGAAGCTAGACAGAGGGCTGTGTGTGCGTGTGTGCGTGCAATTATGTGTGTGTGTGTGCCTACATGTGCGCATCCATGTGGTGTTGCGAGTGAGTAAGCCTCCTCCTCTCCAACCCCCCTACCTCTCTCCTCGTCAGGTGGGACTGTGATAGGATCCAATTAAGGGAGCTGTAGATAAAATGATGATGAATTGCAGTGGTGTGGTAGACTGACGGACAAAAACACACACATACACATACACATACACACACGCTTGAACACCCACATATTCGCAGCACACACACACACACACACACTGGTAAACCACTAAAACAGACAAGAAGGAGGCGAAAAGACAAAGAAAGAGAGAGCCAAAGAGGAGGTGAGGGAATTAGTGCCAGACAATGACGATGCAACAAAGAGTGCGATAAAGGAAATAGAAGGAGGGAAGAAAAGAGTGAGAGGAACAGAGGGGAGGAAAGACAGACTAAGCTCAGCAAGCAGACTGAGGGAAATAAACAAACGAGGGAGAAACAGATGGAGGAGAAAGAATGTTTGAGGAATATAAAAGATGTGCATGTCCAGGAAAGCGATGCTGATAGAAAAGGAAATCATGATCCAAGAGACAGTGAGACAGCTGAGATGAACTGAAGCAGCGGAGGGTGGAGGGACAGTTGGGACAATAGGGGGTGGTTACAAAGTACTGTGCAGTGATGCTTTTCAGATATTCAGGTGGACAGTACAGTGCAGCACTCAGGCAAACAAGGAGCCCACATCTCCATTCAACAACTACTATTCAAGATGCCCTTGAGCGAGGCACCAAAACCATACTAATTCCCTTCTAACTACAGTAAATATACTGCAGCCAATATAAATATACTTCAACTAACATTGACATTGCGCTGCATACGCACCACACTGTTATCAATGACAGTGAACAAAACACTTCCAAAATGTTGTCAATGTTCAGTCGATGCATTAATGTGATGATGATGCAGTTTGAAGATTGATTTGAGATGTTTATGTTACACTTCCTGTGCAACATACACATCTCAAATCAAGCATGTTTCATAATGTTCTTCTCATACCGCAGTTGGTTCATTTAAGTTCACTCATTATGAGCAGTGGTGCTCAGCGTATGGCAATAACTGTGCATGTCCTCTGTGGCTCCAGTGATGTCAAGGCTCTATCAAATTGCATGATGGTAAGAGCAGCATCCAGAGGTTTTAAAAGCAGCTCAAGACTCAAAGTGAGAAAATCTTGGATTCTGATTGAAATGTTTCTCTTGTGACATTATGAAAATCAAATACTAAATCTTTAAAGGTGCACTTTTAAAACAATAATGTGATTTGTTAGTTATTCTTTTATTAATTCTGCAGTTATGTATAATGAATACTGGGTGTGTCTGAGAAGTTTCCATGTGGGGACAAAAAAATATAGATGAGAGCAATAAGAGTGAAGAAAAGCTGAAATCATGATAACCAAATGAAAGACATCAGACTGCTCCATAGAAGTGAGAGCAAAGAGGTTTTAATTCTCTGTGGATTCTTCTTAACTAATGTCCCCTTTCATTTTACACATGTATTATAATAAAATATTCATACTGTGGTGTAAATGTTTGTCTCCCCTTCACGAGTAATTACTTTTCATCTGTAATAATCAGTGCATTTTAGGGAAGAAATCTGAGAATGAAAGAGTTAAAACCAGACACTCAACGCACAGAGCAGAAGATCTCTCTATGATTGAGAACCTGCACACCACTAACCATTGTATTCAGTATCCTCGGTAGGCAAGTGTGTGTACATGTATCACAGCTGGTTGTGACTGGGACAGTAGAGTGTAATAAATCACAGAGAAAATTAGCCAGCAGTAGACGTACGCTCATCCATTTAATCTTACTGTCTCTTTGTGCATTATTTAGCCTCTCGCCAAACACTGAAACATTGAACTTGCATACGCAAATACACCAGGGACCCAAAGTATGCATGGATGCGCGGCGGGACGCTCACAGGAAAACACATGCTGGCAGGCGCGCACAAACACGCCCACTCACACTCGCAGGCGCGCACAGATAGGGGTGCGTGCAAGCTGCGATGATACCTACTGGTTTCCTCATGGACAAACACACACACCCTCCCCAGGGGTTTGGAAGCCCAGTGTGAGGCAGACATATGGAGATTCTCCACATGATCCTCTTCCTAATCATGTGGAGCAGACGGAGACTGTAGCATCAGCAACAACCAGCAACCTGCTTTACATGATTTATTACACTGACACACATAGGCTATCAAATGCTATGTGTGTGTGTAACTGTGTGTGTATGAACTTCCCCGCTGTACGTCCATGCATCAGGCATGCGAGTGAGCAGCATAGTGCGTTTTTTTTCAGAGGATGACAGGGTGCGTCTCTGTGTTCACAGACCGAGGCGTCCACAGTCTAGACTGTTCCCTGACTTCCACAAACATCACACATAGTGCCTATGCAATATACATTCCACTATACAGACGTTTATGTTTCTCTGCAACACTACCTTCTACAAATTACATTTATATAGTGACTAATTTACCCTGCCAAGTGTATTTTGGAACAGTAATTTGTTATACAGCCTAGAAGTCACAAGGAGGAGGTCAATGATGATGAATGATGGAGAAAACTCACATGTTTGACAACAGAGACTGCAGCCTGTGTACTGCTGCCTGGTGTATGTACGCAGTGGTGCAGGTAATATTTAGACACTCAAGTAAAACAATATTGTGATTCTATAGAGAAATAAGGTAATTGCATTAAAAATGCACTCAAATTGAGAATAAATGTGTTATAAGAGACTGCTATTACTGTGCATTATAGGCTACATACTGATCTACAGTAGTGCATTATTGTGTAATATCTATAGTTGGCCAATGTGGAGCTGAATTCATTATATTATCAGTACTGTATGTTTTTTGTTTTTTTAATACATATTTTATCAGTCCATTCTTTCATTCTGCAAACAGTGCTGACTTTCTGTAAGACAACAGTCTTTCCCTAACCTTAACAGAAAGCAATGACCTTCCTAACCATACCCACAAGTACCATAATCATGCTAATCATCATGCTACCCAAAATTGCTAGGAATGGTTATTATAAGGACCAGGAGTGGGAAGTAACCTAAATGGTTTGTGATAAGTGTAGAACATATTTTATGAACTATGCATAGACCTTTTGTTCTAAAATCTTGTTTTTTCAATTTCTGCCACCGGGAACTTCTAGTCCACTTTTTACTCCATTTATTTCACAGTGAAGCCATCATTTTTACTTCTATAAAACAAAGTCATAACACAGGTAATATTGGGTTCAATTTTCAAATATCATGTCCTTATAATAGTTACACTTAAATGAGTAGGAACTTTTTGAGCCCAAAAGGTAAAACTGTCCATTATTTCACCAAAGACGAAGATGAGAAAAACCTTTAAAAAAGACTGAATAAGAATGTGTAATTGATTTTGTGACTTTTTCTTGCCTCATATTTATTTATCTTGCAGCACCTTGCATGGCAGCTACCGCCATCAGTGTGTGAATGTGTGTGTGTGAATGGGTGAATGCGATGTATGTACTGTAAAGCACTTTGGGTATCGTTTCAGATGGAAAAGCGTTATATAAAATACAGACCATTTACCATTACCATTTTACTTTTGATGTTTTATTTGGTGAAAGTGATAGGAGCAACTTGAATGCAAGAATCAAACTTGTAAATATTGATTTTATACAGTTTTATTAATGCTTTATTTACATAAAAAAACACAAGCCTCTTCCACAGGTTCCCAGATATGAAAGTTTTAGGTGACGTGTGAAAAGTAATGTTAGCATTTTTTTTTTCTACAGATTCTAATAATTTATACATTGTGCACAAACAAAAGAAGCTCAACTGAAAGCCCATTGAAATACTGTGTGTGTAAGTGTGTGTTATAGCCGTGTATTTTTAACACACGTTATCCTTCAATGTATCCTTCAACATGACTAATTACAGGAGGGTGACCTGCACATGCACACGCACACATATGCACAGCTCTCCTTTTCTCCCCCTACCTTCGCCTCCCTCACCAGCCAGCTGCTCTGTTTTGTTAACACTGGCAGTTTTCAGTTCAGACGTTCAAGCATGTACTCACGCACACACACACGCACACACGCACACACACACAGTGCCATATCTATTCATACAGTCCATGGAGACATGCAATCCATGGAGACGATTCATGTAGCGAGAGAATAAACGAGTGCAGGAGCAGATAACGAATGAACCCCAGCCAGGCTGGTGTGTTACTGTAATGAGGCCAGGGACGGCTTTGTGCTCACCTTGTACTTTTTACACCTCCTCCCCTCCCTCTCCTTTTTTCTCCTGTTGTCACCTCCACTCCCTCCCTTGTCCCCTCTCAACGCCCCTCCTCCTCCTCCTCCTCTCTATATACTCTCCTCAGCCTTATCGCCTCCTTGTTCAAACTCTCCTACTCTCCTCTTCTCTTCTTTCTGTCCCATTTGCTCTTCTTTCCCCCTTTCTATCCCTCTACTACTCTCTTCTTGTCATCCTTTACTGCCTCTCATTGCTTCTCCCTGATTTCCACTTTGCCCTCTGTTTCTGTCCTAATCTTCTCTCCTCTTTTCCTAATTCTACTGCTCTCACTTTCCCCTTATCTCCTCTTAAGCTGTCCTCCACTTTTATCCAACCAACCATACTGTGCCCACTGCTTTTCCTCCTCTCCTCTCCTCTCCTCTCCTCTCCTCTCCTCTCCTCTCCTCTCCTCTCCTCTCCTCTCCTCTCCTCTCCTCTCCTCTCCTCTCCTCTCCTCTCCTCTCCTCTCCTCTCCTCTCCTCTCCTCTCCTCCCCTCCCCTCCCCTCCCCTCCCTTCCCTCCCTTCCCAAGGGGGGCTACACTATGAGTTGGCTCAGGTAGATTAATTACATGCAGTGACATGGAGGAGCTGGCCAGAGGCTTCAGTAATGAGTCTGATTACTCATCTCCAGCAGCCCTGGACGCTCAGGGGAGGGAAGTCAGGACAGCAGGCCAGCTAAGGGGCCTCTCAGTAGGCAGTGAGAACAACTTTTTACCTACAGGGCTCCTCCAATAAAGAGTTTTTAACAGCACTTGTGCCGCCACTTTAAGATCAAAGCTTTACCAGGAGTTATTGACACGCTTATCAGTTGTCAACAGCTGTTAAGTTCAGCAAGTTAAAAATGTGAGCATTTTAAACAGGAGCCATCAGTTTCTCTGAAGGAAGCTGTATCTTCCTTATACTGCCATAATCAGTTGTTGCAGTAAGCTGCAGGCAAGCATGTAATAGACTAGAGGAATGCCTAGTATGGAAGAAATCCTACATGGAGGCCAAAGAGGTAACCCAGAGTGGGATGGCTGAGAGACAAAAACATAATTAATCGCAAGGAATTCAGAAAACACAAGCATGCATAGATAATAAATCATACAAAACAAAAGACAGCTACAGTTCCTCATTAAGCCACAAGAGAGTTGTTGTTTTCTTTTTTGTTAAAGACAGATGACTTTAGGTAAAGCTTTCACTTGGTCTCAGCCTTTCACTTGGTCTCAGCAGGAGTGATGTGAAGCTGAAATGGATTTCTCAAATGACTTTTTTTATCGGTTTAGCATTTGACTGTATCCAAGGAGAGACATGGTCATTAGCTGCAGTTTGATTACAGCACAGTTCATGTCAATATATCGGTCAAGCTGTGCCCCAAGCCCCCCACCCCCCCCACCCCTCTTCCCTCTTTTTCTGCAGTCCCAGAGATAGCCTCGCATCACCAGGCTCAGAAAAGCGAAGAGCCTGGTGTCTGTTGACTTCGAATTTTGTCTGTATTCTGGTTCCCGTCTGTAGCGGATACCGAAATCACCAAATTCACCAAAATAAAAGTGTTCACCAACATAAAACGTATAAAATAGACATTAACTTGTAATACAATAAAAGCAAAATGTTAACTTAATGGCTCGGGGACTTTCTTGTAAATTATATTCCTTAAATTAAAGAGTTTCACCACATTTTATTAGCTTGGTGCTTTTAATTTGACGGAAAGGCCTGTGTCTCTCGCCCTGGTTCTGTTACCAAAACAGCTGGCCCCAAACTACCCAGAGGTAGCACATATACTGTACAGACAAATCACATTCACTCTTACTAACACGGACACGTCATTTACATCTACAGTATTATACTAGTGTGCATATCGGATAAAATTGTCAAGTGACCAAAAAATAAACAAATAAGTAAATAAATGAAACAGAGAGAGATAATGTTGATAGCTTGTTGCAGTTAAAGGTTTTCAGCATTTGCCATATTTTAACAGCCAGTAAGCTACTGCATCCTGGGTCCCACTCACGAAAGAGTCCAAGTCAAGAGTCCAATAGGGCCTACACAAAACAAAATGACACCACGATGACACAGTATTGAGTATAAGAGTTTATTTAGTGTTTAATACAGCAGCCAAACAAATGAATTTCATTGCTCGAGTCTGAGTCATAATTCCTGAAACCTGGACTTGTGTCAGACTTGGGTCCAATTTGTGACTTACAACACTGAACTCAATATCCAAATACAGATCCTTAAAAAAATATCACCTTAGCTGTAATCTCATGTCTGCTAAGCATAATTTCAATGAAAAGATGAACTACTGTACTACACAGCGCTCTACTTGTTGATACAAATGAAAATGGGGATTTTTGTTGATGGTAAATTGCTTGTTCTTTTAATTTAAACATTATGGGGGGAGAGGGGCTGAATCTAATTCAGTGCCACCGACTACTACTAAATATGTTAAGAAACTAATTTTGAATGTCAGAGGTCAGAGCAGAGCAATAACTAGTGACTGATAAGACCAGTATGATGGATTAATATTCTATGTAAATTTTACTAACATCACTGAACACGAATCCTACTGAATTTGAAAATCCCAGACATTTTCTTTGGCGCCATTATGAGCTTGATTTTATGCAACTGAATGAGATGATTTTAATAACACAGGTGATCATCTGACTTATTCATCTAGCGCCATCCTCTTTGTTTTTGATGCAATTTTAGCAAATATTAGCATGAACACTGCATGATAAATACTGTAACTTCTAACATATCTCAAAGTGCAGCTGTGCCTGGCTCACAGAAGTGCTCACATGGCTGTAGACTCCCTTGTCCTTGTCCCTCTGCTGCCTCTTCTCCTTTCTTCTCCTTTCATTTCTCTCAGCTTTGCATCAGCCTACAAATCATCTTTTACTCCCGAGCGTGCCCCGGGAAGCGGGGTTAGACAGCGGGTGACGCTTGGTGTGACTGGTGGCACGGTGTCGCTGTGTCACACTGTGGTTTGTGTTGGCGTTTTAAACCATGTGACAGTATGAATAAAGCATGATGTGGCGAGCAGCAGAGTGGGCAGGGAGTGACAAGAGAACAAGCTCACCTAGTGTTTTGGTGATGGCAAACAAGTCGAAACCCTTAAAGTTTAATGGGGGCCTCTCCGCGGAGAGAGGGGGAGTAGTAGGGCATGTGTGTGTGTGTGGGTCCTGTGGTTTCACCCGGGACACTAGCTGCCATACACAGGTCTTCAGCAATGTGGGATGTAGCGATGCTCATAAAATCAACATCCTACCTCATGCGTGATGGATTAGAGTCCCACTGAACTGTAGTGGGAAGGGAATAAGATCAATCAGCATTTCCTTTGTGGCAAAAGAGTGTTTTGGTTGAATCTCTCTCCTCCGGAGCTGCTGACCTCCCAGAATCCTGTGGTTTCACTGGCCTTTGCTTCTCTCAGCTTCTCACTGTCGCAGTAGAGATCCAGACTTCCCACATCCCGTCTTATGTGGCTGATTACACGCTTTCCTTTCACTCCTGTCCTCTTGTTTTTGGTCTTCTTTTTCCTCTGTTTGTTTACTTTGTGTCTCATCACCCTTTGGCTCTCTACACCGATCTAAGACCATCTCTGAAATAACACATTTTTATATATATTTCAGTAGCTTGTAGACTTTACTGGTACAGACAATCCATGCATGTCATTATGTGTTTAGTCTATCAGCATAAACCAGAGTGATTCCGCACATCACATGTGAACAACATCCCATTCACTCCTCCATATGTTTGGTATGGAGCTGGATCAGAGAAATTGTGGAGAAAAGTTTTGACTCTAAGTGTTTGTGTGTGTGTGCGTGTGCGTGTGTACGTGCATGTGTCTGTCTCAGGGCCTGTTGCCCACATGAGATGGTCGAACCGTGTCTTCCAAATCCAGTGTGTCAGGGAGCAAATTGGAAATGCCAATTTCACTTTACACTAGCCCCTATCTTATCTCTGCCTTACCCTCATCCCACCACTTAGCTCATGTGTAAATGAATAAGGTCCTCTCACATGTCCACCGGTGTCCGATTCCTGTCTGCTTTCACTGCTCCTGACCACCCCTCTTCCTCTTCCTCTTCCTCTCCGTCCTCATCCCTTCTCCCATTTTCTTCCCATCACCCGTCCCATGTTCCTCTCTCCCTCCATCTCGTTCTCCCTCCTTCTCCATTCAGCCATGCCCATTCAACTGTAACCCATCTGTTATTTCTCTGTGTGTATTTATGAAATATGTCTGTTTTGGTGAATATGGATTTATGCATGTGTTCATGCTCGGGCTGTATCACTGCCTGCAATGAACAGGCCGGGGCGAATCACTATGCAAATGAAACAATATCTCATACAATTCCAAATTTGCATTGAATCCATTATAAATCAACTATTTTCTTACACGTTTCTCTTACACGCTGTCTGTGTCTGTGTGTCTCTCTCAGTACGACTACGAGGGCAGTGACATCAGCGACCTACCAGTCGACCTCTCCGTGGTGTGGAATGGAAACTTTGTCATTGACAACCCGTTCAACATTCAAGGTAGAATGCTTTCTTTGTTGCCTGACCAAAAAAAAAGAAAAAAAAAAGAGACTCTCCTGCTTGTTTATCTGTCGGTAATGATTTTCTGTGAAGCCAACAATACTGTGTGCAGTGTTTCCCCTTCATAAGAAATCTGTAATTTCATTTTTGACAGCCATCAGGGAGAAAGGTGAAAGTGTACCATTAGTTTGGAAAAACACTGTTCTTGTCTCTGGGATAAGAGAGGGGCAGGGGGAGTGATTGATGGATGGCAATGATAACAAACAAAACATCCAACGCAGAAATTAATAGGGATGGATGTTAGAGAGGAAGATAAACAAATGGAGAAAGAGATAGGTGGAAGAAAGGATGAAGAGAAAGAAAGATGGGTGGATGACAGGTTGATAAATGCGCCATGTAATGGCGGGGGGTAGATGAGAGTAAAGGGAATGATAAAGAAAAACAGAAAGCGACATGGAGGGATGGCATTTATTATTTTTAATCGCTATTTGTGCATGAAGTGGAAAACAATTACCAATTCTAAATTCTTTATCAAGTGTAATATATTGGGTGGTGGAGGCTAATGATTTTAGACGTCCCATTACACAAGATAATATAAGTCTTGCTCTCAAGTGTGTCATAAAGTCTTTTGCTCTGAATTTGCATGTCTAGAGTCAGATTAACTAACCCTCCCCACTCTATTCTTTTCTCTTTTTTTGTCGATTTCATTCACCATTCATTGCGGTTTTAAAAAGACACACATGCACTTTTTAATCTTATATCCTTTGTGTTGTATCTGACCTCATTTTGATAAATGTCAGACATGTAGTTCATTTTGCAGATTGCTTGGAAATTAGTTGCTTATCGGTCATGACCTAATTTTCCAGCTAGTGTAATTTTGTTTAAAATGTGCTTCTTCAGGCTTTTCTGGGGGTCTGCGCTCAGAGATTCTCTCTGGGGGATTAAACATCCTGTGTTTACCATGTGCTCAGAAGTGTCGTAGCTGTCACAACAACAGAAATAATCTCATTTCTGTTCAATGGAGTAGATGGATCCTGGATTCTGTGTTGTTGAGCTAGCGACCTACAGACTGAGAGCTAGTGATGATGCATATATACTGTAAAGTAGTTACTATCTATGGAACTTCATGATTTCTGCTTTCCAAACAACACAAAACTGAATACACCTAAAACACAATAACAGCCGGCAATGTGTAAGGTGGTCTGAAACTGAGCTACTGCAACAAATATTGGACAAACTGCCATCAAAGTTCTCATGTATCATGATGATGCATCCTAAACCCTGTTGATTCTAACCCTCAGGTCCAATTTATACATACAATGCCATCAGTCTGAGCTGTACTGAATATGTTTTTTTTTTCTTTTTCTGTACATTAGTATGCTCACTCACAGTTGTAAACATTATGTGACTATGTTGTCATTGTGAGCATACAGGCTACTTAAGCATCACAGGGTGTTACTTGTGAAATACTTATTACAATTACTCTTAGTTTGTCGAGCTGTGAAACTGTGACTGACCCTAGATTTACCTGTTTAGTGAACATGATGATGTTAGAGATCGGTCAGGACTCAGAGGATACAGTTCTGCGACAATTGGTTAAAAAACATTTATGCGTGTCTCCCATAATGATGAATATATTTTATATTATAAAATGTGAAGTTCAATAAATAGGATTTAGGCGTCACATGCTTTAATCATTGGCAATATGTGTCATTTCACAATAGCCTGTCAGCCTTGGAGTGACTATTAACACAGAAATACTTCAGAGAGAGCAAACATCATACTGTTTTGAAAACACAGACCTGCCACATCGTTTTTGTTGCAGCACCTCCAAATTCCCAAATTTCTTCACTGCTTCCTGTTGATAGTTTGAAAATAAAGTGTTGCTGAAAACTGTGAGCTGTGAGGAATCACAGGGTGCCTCTTCATACTGTGTAGAGAGTGTTTCTTTTCCTTTTTTAGAGGTTATATGGATGACTTTGAATAAAACTCATCACTGCACTTTTGACATCCATCTTTCCAATGTGAGGTTTTATACAGCAAAGTTATCCTGATCGCTCCTGAAACAGGCCCCAGGGATGTGTGCCACAGTGAGCGTTTTGCATGTGACAGGATGGTGTGGAGCTCTGAGAGTTTTGGAGTGTGAAATCCAATGATCTTAGAGGTTTTGTGTGTGTGTGTGTGTGTGTGTGTGTGTGTGAACTTGACAAGCATGTTATGACTATGAGTGAGCAGTACGTGCTTCTCGGCTTTCTAGGTGGCAAGGATTTTATGCATGCAGCGTCCCAGGTCATTGGAAGATTTCTCAAAAGAAGCCCAAGACAGACTTGCGAAACAGCTGGCTAGGTTATGGTTTAATCATAAGTATGAATCAACAACCTTATAACACCCCAATAGATATTTTATGGTTATTTTGTTCTAAAGCCTCACAGAATACCCTTTAGGATTATACAAGTTCAATGCAATGCTTAGTGTTGAAGGTCTAATGCTTGTTTAAAAACGTGCGTTATAAACCCATCCTCACTCATACAAATCTCATAAAGACCTTCTCCTTTTCTCCTCCTTTTTCTCTCCATCCTTTATTAATCCCCTCCACGCGCCATCCCTGTCTCTTTCTTTCTGAATTGGAGCTGTATTATCCGTCTGAGGCAGAGCTGCTCGCCGCTGACCCGGTTTTGCCCCGGTGTAAAGTGGAGATGTTAATGTTAATTAAATCATTCATTTGGTTCAGATTAATTAGTGTCGCGCTACTTTTAAGCTGAGCCGTGGCTAATCAGATTAGGGCGAGCGAAGGGCCGAGGCAGGCAGATGGATCCTAAAGACGCTCGCTTTGAAGTCCGGCTGCCGTATGTCTGCCGAGGAGGAGGTGAAGGGAGGAGATTCTTGCATGCTCTGTTGCTCTGTTTTCTCTCTCTCTCTCTCTCCCCCTATGTTTTTCCACTTTAGTTAATTTCAAATCTGTTTAGCTGGTGTGACGGCAAACAAACCTGCCTGCAGGTTTTGGCAATATCAGTATCAACAGAGATAATTATGATGGAGATTAACAGATGATAAGTGCTAACAAACAAAAATCAGAAGATCTTATCCATTTACCGGTATATTTTCTTGTCTTGTTTGCATGTGACCTCCCCTCTTCTATTTGTTTTTCACATTCTCTGTTGTTTTGGTCTCTCCCCTCCTCTCTCTCCCTCCCTTTCATTTCCTCACAACCTCTCGCTCATTCCTGCTCTATCTGTTTCCTCCGATTCTCTCAGCCTCGCGGGGCCTCACCATCTTTAAATTCATAACAATTCTTGTTGCTATTTTGTTAACAAGCACAGCTAAAATTTATCCTCCCCCTCTCTCCCCTGTTTGCTTTCATCTCCCTACCCTCTAACTTCTCAGGTGTTTGAGGTTGTAATTATTTATTTATCTATTTATTTATTAATATATATACACATATATATTTATATATATATTTTTTTACTTTTAATGACTTTTTCCACTCGGCAGAGTTTAGGGAATGGTTTTATACACAACAAATTATCAATTCCCTATTGGCATTAGAAGACATTACCTGTTGAATTAATTTCTCTAATATCCCTCCAGGTCTCTTGTTCATGTTTTTTAATTTTTCTATTCTCCTTTATTTATATGTGGGAACAGTTCTCTCATCGTCACAGCCAGAGTGGTAATAATCACCTACTCAAGGTTTAAGGTGTTATGTGGGTGATTAACATTAATTCATGCCGGTCCTTTGCTCTCTCTGAAGCTCACAGACACATAAATACCTGGTTACTTTTTTTTTTTTTGCCACTGTTGTACTTTTTTTTTTTTTTCAAATTAACAACTCACAGAACTTTATACCTACCCAAACACATAAAGCTTCTAGTCCAAGCATTTGAATTAGGCTACGACAAAGCTACAGAGAACCGAATAATAGCCTAATATTTTCCTCAAATATTTAGTAAAGAAAGTTGAAGAAATAAACATACTGTAGAATGTAGAAATTTAACTATTTATTTGGAAAACTAATGAATGTGATTTATCCCCCAGAGTTAAATTGTGGTCTGAGTGTTTGAAGCCTAGAGGCTATATGAACGTAGCCAGCTGGAAAGATTAGATGAGGTCGATGTTTGTAGCCCAGCATGGTCTAAAAAATAAAAAAGCAAAAAAGACAGTAAATGTGTCTATTACAGTAGAACCTTGTATAAATTTGTTCATGAAATTTTCTGGATAAAAGTGCAAGGTAAGAGGTCCTAATGATCCCAACGCATTTGATTTAGCATTTGTTTGATTATTAAGCATCTGTGTGCTGTGTGGGCTAGTTTCTTGGTTTTATTTATTTTTCATACAAAGGATTGCATACTGGGGGTTACATTGTAACTGTATGAAAAGCTGAAACATTAAACTCTATAGAATTGGTGTGACTCTGAAAATTAACGCTATAACCATGCTCAATTAGCAAGATTAGCTTGCTAGCTTGTAAACTATCATTAAAGAAGCTAGCATGTTAATCGTTTTAACATGCAGAAGTGAATTTGACTGCCATTCTGTTCATTTGTGTATCATAGTGGACATTTTGTTAAAGGGATAGTTCAACATTTTGGCCCATTGCCATAATCGCTACAGTCATAGTCACAGTTATTATCTCATGGTGTGGTGGTTGTGCAGCTCACAACGTGACCACGACAGCGTTTTGGAGTTGTTGGGTCATGTATTTGATGAGTTTGATGAGGGAAACCAACCATTCTCTTAGCCTCCATAGAATAGCCCTGAGCAGCCTGCTGCTCTGCTCCGCCGTACTAAAAATAGCTTACACCAACAATTAAAAGTAACAAACCTACTGCTATGACTATAGCGATTATGGCAATGGGCCAATTTACCAAAATGTTGATGCTAATAATGACAAACTTTTGTTCAAAACACTGAGACAATTTCATTCTCCAAAGCTGCCCACTGACTGAATAACATTTTGACTAGCTATACTTCATCAGCTTCAGCTGTATTACATCTGTCTCTATCCCACTCTTTCTGTCTCTCAACCAGCCCACCTGTACAAGTGCAGAGCATTGCGGGACAGCTGCGGTATGTGTCTGAAGGCTGATCCCCGGTTCGAATGTGGTTGGTGTGTCCAAGACAGAAAGTGCTCCCTCAGGCAGGAGTGCACCGGCGGTGGAAATTCCCACCTCCCACTGCAGCTGGCTGATGGTGGAGGGTGGATGCATGCCACCTCTGGAAACAGCCGCTGCACCCACCCAAAGATCACTAAGGTAAGCATGTGCGGGTGTGTGCTTTTCTTGGTGTGGCTGCATATATACTGTATATCTCACCACTCACCACAGCAGGGTGCAATATGTGTAATTGAGAGGATGCTAATATGTTTTCAGGCATGTCTGCATTTTTCTTTCTGTGTGTGTCTGCAAGTCGACAATTTTGTAGCTTGTGTGAGTGTGAAATGTTTTCATTTCTATTTTTATGGGGTCATAAGAACTTTCTGTTGTATGTGCATGTGAATGCCATCCATTACTCAGATTTTGGTTTACGTATGAACTACTGTATTCTGTGCTTACATAGTAGGCTACACCCAAATTTAAAAGGTATTCTGTCTTTTCTTCAAGTCTCTCCCACACAAATGCACCCAAGAAGAGAAAATCTGCTACACAAAAACCAGCTGAGCGGCTTATTTATTTATATATTTGCCTTTTTTTTTCCTTTCTTTTTTTTTTTTACTGTTAATGGAATGGTTGCCAGGTACACAGACAGAAAGTGTTGAGCCTGCCTTCCTTTCACACACTACTGAGTCAACTCTAAATCACAGAAAAGTTCCACTTTATGGATTAGCTGACATGATATAGACAACATTTCATGAGCCACTGCTCAAAAACATAGAGTTGGATGCTACTTTGGCAGTTGATGGGAAACCAGCGTGACCCTTGCCCTTTGAGCAATGGTCAAACAAAAATAGCCCAGCCACACAGAACATCCATCATTGCCTGAGCTTACATGTGGAGTTTAAACCTTTGCTGAGTGTGGTTCAAACTGAAAATCACTTTTTAGATATTTCCAAACAACACCATCAGAACAGGAAGGTCTGTGTTGGATTTTAGTGATACAAAGCTACTATAAATATCACAAACCCTTATAATAAGTCCTGTAATTATGCAAACATAAAACTGGAATCAAAAGTACATCTTTCTCTTTAATATCCAATATTTCAGGTTAGAGAACATGGTTAGAATAGCTCCAACATTTTTATTTTTTATTTTACACCACCAAACTTCAGTGCTTCTCCCACTCTTCTGAAACTGGCTACTGTGACAGTCACTTTGGCTCCAGCAGATACTTTTTCATGATGTTGAAAACAAAACAGACGATGCCAAGATGAAAATCAAGATCAAAGTTTATGAAAAAGCAGGAGAAGCCATATTTTCCTCATTGTTCATTTTGCAGCTATTGAGACTGAAGTATGCCATTTGCTTTATCCTACTATTTAATTTGAATGGATCGGGTTCATTTTAAACCCTGTGGTTTTCAAATGTAAAGAAACATGAACTTATGTCTCTATTTGATCTTGTGAGTGGACATGTTAAGGTGAAACAGGATGGCACTATGAGTTTAGAGAGTGGAATGGTCACTGTTAGGAAAGAAAAATTCCCTCGGATTCCCTCCAGTGTTACGTTTCTAAAGTCACCTGTAAAGAAAAGCAGCACTCTCTCTTTGAACTCCAATCTTGTCAGTTCATGAGGAGTGTGGAGTCACCTGCGCAGATCCAAGACTTGTAAGCCTTGATAGGCCGTTGCGTCAGCTCTCTTTGTTGAAGCCCCCGTGGTCATGAAAGCCCTACGTGTCCTGAACTGAGAATGAAAACTGCTCTATTTTAATGTGTTGCTATTAAAACCCACACATGTTGGGACCTTGTGCCTGCCCTTGGCACAGAAATGGTATTATTACTCACTGTTACATCAAACTGGTACTCGGGAGACAGGCATGTAAAGGTTTGTTTGGTATTGATTCCTCTTTGTCTTTAAGTTGTGTTCATTTTTATATGATACTGTCTCTCTGTGTATTGATGTCTTTACAACACTTGGCCCAGCCTGTGATAGATTTCAGATTTATTCAAGTTGGTTTTCTTTTCAGGTTTTAATTGTTTAAGATTGTGGACTTTTTTATTTTCTTACCTGCCGGATAAGAGCCTCAGTACCAATCCAAAACAAAGAAGAAAAATCATTCAAAGCATCAAATTACTGTTAACATGTTTCTTTTAGAACTTAGATAAAATCTGATAATATTCACAATTTCTTATTTTGTTTTAAGAGCAGTAAGACTCATCAAAGAGACAGTCTGTTTCTTTCTTGCATTTATCTTTTTTTAAACTGAATAAAGAAGACTTATCTCATGTCTCAGAGATTTTGTCTCTTGATACGAGGCCAATCATTTTGGGGTCATGGGGTAGGTTCAGATTACACTGTTGGATAATGGGTGATTCTGAGGTTCTAACTCTTAAATAGTAACGTCTGACGTAAGGTAATGATATAGCCTTGAAGTTGATCAGGATAAGAAAGTTAGTGAAATGTCTACTGTGTGAGATGTTTGACGTGTGAAGCATGTCTAACTTTTTTGATTGATTGATTAATTGATTGATTGATTGGTTGATTGATCGATTCGCAACGTGGTGGAACAAGGACAGACAGAATTCTCTGCACTTCTGTAACTGTCTTGTACTGACACAAGCTGACCATTTGCATAATGTCCATTCATGTGTGCATTAAACATGCACTTGCAAATAAAGAAAAAAAAAAGGTATATGAGCAAAGTTTATCTTACTGTCATGCTTCAGTTGAGTGTGTGTGTTTCTCTGTGTCTGTGTGCTCGTGTACACAAGGGCATGAGAAGGAGAAGGCAGAGTAAGAGTGATGTGTTCTTATTTTATGATAATGGTACACGTGGAGTGAAACTGGGGGTAATAAATGTCTAAAGAGTTATGAAAGTAAAAGACATCTTGATACGAGGACAGTGGCTGTTGTCTCTGTTCTCTTGATGCATGGATTCATTTTGCTCTGTTTAGTTCACAGTTCCTTTCAGAGGAGGCCGCGGCACAATAACTTAAAACTTTTTTTGTTTATCAAGCAGCAACATCAGCCATCGAGAGGATCAGCCCTGTTGGTTTTGCGTCAGGGAATTTAACACTAATTCACTGTTCACCTAACAACCATTCAGCCAGGAACAGGTTAATTTAAATAGTGAAAGAACCAGGTATATTTTTCATCATATATCCTCAACGCTATAGTTATTTAATCAAGAGATGATTATGTGATCAGACCATAAATTGGACAAACGGCACCAACTGCATGTTAGACCTTCAAAGGTTAAGCTACTTCATTAAGTACAGGGTAAGGGTCAGGTTTTAGACATAATTGTTTTAAGATTAACTAGGTTCATTAGTCACTGGTAACAAAGAGAATGGCATTTTACTCCATTCACACTCAAAGGCACTGCCTGTCCTGTATGCAATAGGTTCATCATGAAAGAGTCTCAACATAAAAATGGGCTCAGTTGATCCTGTCACAGACAAGAATAGCCTTAATTAGCATTGGTGTCCAACACACTAAAATCCATATTTATAAAAATACTTCCTATTCCCAGTTTTGCTTTGTTTTTTTCAAATATGTGTAACATAATAATGAAGATTTGTTTGAGGCATTATTCCTAAGGAAGAAAACAGACCCATAAAAAAATTCCCTGGCAAATTGAATTTCCCGTACGCCCTGTTTGCTAGCAGTTTTCTCAAACTATTTTTTTTTACCACATAAACAACTCTACCAGCAGTTTTTAACAGCTGCTGGCCGCTGCTGCATGGCTCATATGTGGTTAGCACAACGACCACAGCAAGATTACCATGTGACAGAACACACACACATACACACTATACGTACTGTAGAACTTCTAGGAAACCACCGTTATAATATTGATGATTTGATGTGGCTACTATGCGGTCAGGACTGCAATATAAAGTCTACATCACCACAAAGTGACGCCACAGTGCTTTACCTCTACTGTATTACTGGTGAGTGGTTCTTTGTGTAATCCTGAGAAGTTTCCAAGCATAGTAAGGAATTATAATATAATCAATAAAAAAGATCAATTGTATTCATTGATACTTTCAAATCTGACTGATGTGCAGCTAGTAGTTATCCTTCAGGTTTGATGTGCCTTCAAATTGGAATGCAGTGGACAAGGCAGTGGGAGGTCCAGTTCTCATCATTCATCTGTGCATTGTCAGTTTTGACTGTGGGTTTCTCAACTTCTGATAACTCTGATGACTAATTTACCCTCAGCGTTGACCGAAAATGGCATCAGAGCAGCCAGATACGCAGAAGTAAATCATTATTGATTGTTCAGAGAAAAACCAAATACTGCCCCAAAAACAAAACAGTTCACATGGAATGCAGTTTCACACTAAATGATGGAGAAATAAAAATGAATAGCAGGGGGAAAAAATGCTGTTCAGTGTCAATATCTATTGCCTCTATAGTTGTGTGGTTAGCAGCTAGTAGCTGGCAGAGACTGTGTTTTACTCCACAGGCATTTGCGGTCCTTTTGTCAGTCATGTCCGAGATCAGTCTGGTTGTTCATGTGGAACAATTATATTTGTTATCCTTTTGCAGTTTTATCCTCAGGCTCCTTAGTTAGTACTTATATGTGGTTCTGTTGTATCGAATCACAATCTACCAAAAAACCATTTTCAGGGCGTTTGTACTTAACATTCCCCAGAGAGTGGTGGTTATGTGGCCTGGATGTAGTGGTGTTGTGTCAAATCACTGCAACGTGAGTCCAAAGCTGCTTGAGATCCCATTTCCACACTGTGGCATCTGTCTGCATGCCCGCAGGCTCAGTGAGCGCTAGTTATCTTGTTATGCGGTGCCATACTTTTATACTTCCAAGAGTTGTTGTGAGGTTGCAATGGAAATCCACTCTCAGATGTTAGAGGAACATTATTATGGTACTACCCAACCATTACAATCTGTCAGTCATAACAGCGTGTAGGTATAATGGACTTGCTCCATCTTCTAAAGTATACCACAGGGATCAGGTTTCAGATACATAGCTAGATATCATAATGTGGTTGATTAGAGGCAATGTTATTGCTTACTTAAGTGTCCTTGTTCCATGGAGTATGAAAGGCATCTGTGTTTGGTCAGCAGCTCCACTTACTGTTGGTTAGCCATGTTGCATCCAACGCTTTAATCATCTTCTCAGTCCCGCTCTCTCTCCCCCCTCTGAGGTTTTTGAGGGATGTTGAGATTGCCAGTTCTTGTTTGGGTCCCATCGTGCTGAGTGCATGAAGTGGTAGTTTGCGCAACATATGCCCCAGCTATCAGAAGCTCACCTATCTCCTCACAAATATGGATGAGTAGTGACAGATGGCCATGGAGCCACCACAAGCACCCGAGCTCGTTTAGCTGAGTAACAGCTTCGCTGAAAGTGGCAACAGAAATCTAAGCATTCAAAAATGCGGTCTGTCTTTCATTTTAAATGATAAAACAGGAACCATGAAACCTGATTATTTGTACCTACTGGATCCTGTCAATGCCAATGATATAATAATGAGGCTACAGAAGTATGACAGTACATCAAATACACATCTGGATACTTAACTACAGTGATGTTGTCCATGTAAAACTAAAGAGGAGCCACAGCTGTTCCTTTTTCTTCTAAGTGGTTATAATTGAAGACAAATCTTACTGCTTTGATTGACTATTTGAACCTTCACTTTGCTTAAGAGCACCTCTGAAACTAAAGATTCAGAATGACATTACAAAGTTATGGAAATCATGGCAGCTCATTTTCAAGCTGCAGTTTCTTAATATCTAATAACCAACAATGTATTCAGCAGATTTAGCGCTTTGAAGCTGAATCAGTTTAAACAGAACCTGAATCTGCTTTATAATTTAAAACAAACAACAATGTTGAAATATCCATTTTTACAATATTATGTGACCTTTAAAGCACAGTTTGATACATGAATAGAAGGCTGATCACTTAAGTGCATCAGTAGTGAAAATAATTAAGCAGTTCTGTTGCAGTATTTGTTTTCCATGTCCCACTGACTGTTGTGTGTTAGTTTGACAGTATTTGTTTCCACGGTCCTCAGTGGTGATGTTGGTAATCCCTTTCAGCAGCACTCACTCTTCCCTCTCTCCCTCTGTTGCCTGTCTGTCTGTGGCTTTGCCAGTGTTTATATCCCGGGCCTCGGTGGCTAGCTGCTAATGTGTTTTGTGGTAGCATAGCTTCATTCTTCCAAAACCATCTGAAGCCCCATTTCTGCACCCTGACATCTGTTGTCCATATCGTACCCTAGAGCTTGATGGCTACTCACTCTGGTCAGTGTTTACCAGCTATTGTGTCTCTGGAACCGAAGTGCTGAGGCTCCGGTGGCGCCTGAGGTTCCAACGTTGAGTCAGCTTCCAAATAGTAGGCAGCATTATCCCCAGCTACACGCCTCTCTCTGTGTCTCCCTCGTGGTCGCTCCATTCAGTTCACTCCATGTTGTTCTGCAGATGATTTTACATTGTGGGATGCGAGGTACCAGTTTAAAAACTCCAACACAAAACGCTTGATACATTCAGACATGACTATATCTGTCTTTCTCTTAAACACCAAGCAGATAATGTCTGCCTGGAGCTGTTCTGTCTTTGTGTATTGCACACTAATGCCCATCCCTTGCACAATGCTGCCAAATGCATTGTGTTTTTTGCTCCTAACACGCAACAGCGTCCAAGATGTGGTCTGTCTGGCAATCTGTCGCACTCATGTTCAGTAGCTTTTTGGCAAGATGAGCATTAAGTTCATTAAAAAAAAAAATCATTAGGTAATTATATTGAATTCAAAAAGATTAAGTACCCATATGTGTATTTTCCTGTGTGATTGTAGCATCTTTTAAATAATTGTAGGAACATAAGTTCTTGGAGATATGAGATGATCCTGGTGAAAGTCTTTTTGGATACTGATGATGTACTACTGCAAGTCCGTTTTTTTTATTCTACTCATTAAGGCTTTTCTAATCTTTTATATGATTTAATGAGGCTTTTACTGTACCACAGGCTTTGAGACAAAGCTTATTTATTTATATAAATACACTAATGGTCAGCTTTACCCCATAACCCATTACAGTATAGTATACACTGTAGGTTAAAGAAGAAAGGCAAACATTGTGCACATTTAAAAGGAAAGGCAACAATGGAAGTACATTAAGCCCTGAAGTGCAAACAGTTTCAACAGGACAATGACTTACAAACCCTCTGCCTGTACAAAGGCAGTGTGTTAACAAACAGTGTGACTAAACACCTGATGCATCATTAGGCTGGTATTGCACTGCAGGACGCAGCACTGTATGTTGCTATTAGAGAAAAAGACAGGTAACAACGGACGACCAGAATTTTAGTCTGAAGGTGAAAGTAAACCGACCTGCAAGTGCAACACATCAGTGGGAACTTCTGCAGCAGTGTTTAGATGAACTTTGCTCGTATTGATTTCTATAAGTGTGAATACAGGGCAATAAAGATTACCTGTTGTTTTGAAATTGAATTATGAGAAATTAAATGATATTTATGTGTTCTAAAACATCTGTCTGTCTTTGTGTATGTCATGTACAGTAATATGTGGTAACTAAATAAGACGTGTACAGTAAATGCTACAGTTTATGAGGCAGCAGTGTAGCCTTTGCTTCTGAAGTAGGGTGCAAGAAAAAAGAGGTGACTGATGACTGTCTCCGTATAAGAGTTTAGAATTATATCTCATTTACCTGACAAGACACATTTTTCATCCTCCAAGCTGGTCCATACTGTTGAAATTTGTCAAGGTCTGTTTTTTTTTTATAACTTTCTGCTCTATAATAATAGCAGCATCCCTTCACACTGACAGTGCCTGACTTTGCATTTCCACACTGCACTGGCTGCTCAGCCAAGCACTGCAGGAGAACAGGGCAATGGACAGATTATACATAATTACCTTGTGATGCTTGTTAGGGATTAGGTTTGCGTGTGGATGTCCGTGCCGTAATGTGTGTGCGTGTTTGTGACAGCCACCGTCCATCAGTCACCATATTTGTTTTGTCACACCACACCTGTCCCCGTTACGCGCCATAATCTGGCTAGATAAATCACATTACGGGTCGGCAACGCGACTGTACGTTACAGCACCACAGCCTCGGTGACAAAGCCAAGCCGCTGTAATAAGTTTCAATTAAACCCCCGAGATGATGCCGCTTTGGTTCTGTGTGTCAGCATAACTTGTTTTTTCGCCCCCTCTCTTTTTATCATATTCAGTGTTTTTCAAACGCAAGGGGGTGATTTTTCTTCATTAAGACTTGAATCACCTGATATGGGCAATTCTGTGTGGTTTGTGTGTGTATGTGTGTGTCCGGGCTGGGCTGACAGCTCTGTGTTTTTCTCTGCGTCACTTCTGGGGACATTTTTCATTTTAAACTATTTGAGTGCAGCGTTCTTTTGTTGTTAATTTGTGTTTACTTATGTCAGTGTAAATTGTGTTTGCATGCACAAGAGAAATGGGTAAAAAAAAAAAAAAAAGATTATTCTGTCTCATTTCATTCATTCTGTAATTGTTCCTTTTGGTTTTTTGCAGTTGTTCCCTGAGACGGGGCCTCGCCAAGGGGGAACCAGGGTGACCATCTTGGGGGAGAACCTGGGTCTGCAGTTTAGAGACATCCAGATGGGCGTCAGGCTGGGCAAGGTGCCCTGTGTGCCTGTTGAGGAGGAGTACGTGAGTGCAGAAAGGTAAGGAAAGGAGCAGGAGAATAACATACACACACAGAGAATGTAAATGGCACTGAGATGCATATGCTCACAAAGTGCACATACTCAGAAAAATGCATTTTCAGGTGCACTCAGACAGCAGTTGTCTCTTACCTGAACATACACACCAAAGGCAGCAGCATCCCGCCTGCCGCCTCTCTCATCCTGACTAATCAAACGTGTATGTGCAGCCTTATTCAGCGGCGGTAGAAGATAGTGACATCAGGGAGGGTGGTTTTGTGTGTCTGTAAATTCCATCTGCCGTTCCCCTCCATTACTTCCTACATATGCTCTTTCCTTTATTTTTTCTCATCCCTCCATCCTGACATTTACTCCTCTGCTGGGTCCTACACGGCTGAGGAATTGGGTTCACGCAGATCAAACAATCTCTCTGTAGTGCAGTTAGTTGAGCAATGATGCATGTTGAGATAGAGGGCATCCCTATTCAAATATTACACACACATCAGTTATTTTACACATTATTCTTGACATGCCTGCGCCGCTTCTAACATGTCGTATTTTTTTTTACATCCTCCCCTCTGTCCTCGTCAGAGTCACTTTGTTTTCTTTTTACTTTCTTCACTACTCCTGAGAGATGGATTTGAATCTATTGTGTCAGGTTTTTTTTTAGTGCAGTGCTCTATGCATACAAAGCCTGCCGTGGTGGTCACGTGACCGACCAATCACTCAGCTCCGAGTTGTCTAGAACACGCAGTACAGGGACTGCAGGTTTATCAGGGAAGCGAATTGGCCGCGTGTGGATGTGCTCGTCCTTTGTGGTTGATGTACAGTACGTCCTTGCTTTCGCTATCTTGTTGGCACAATTGTGTAACTCTGCAAAGTGGTTCATTAATAAGGTGGATCCATTATTAAAGAGATCAAAGAAAGAAAACAACAACAATGAAACCTTCACCCTGACCTCCAACTTCTTCTTATCACCTACAGAATAGTGTGTCTGCTGAACGACGCCACGGGCTACAGGGTCCAGGAAGCTCAGGTGGAGGTGTGTGTGAGAGACTGCATCAACGACTATAGAGCGCTGTCACCAAGGCCGTTCACCTTTGTGGTAAGCACAATGTGACAAGCTTCTTTTGTTGGATATGTTTTTCTATAAGAGTCACGTTGATTCTGCTCTGTTGAAAAGTTATCCACGAGGTGGTGAAGTGATTTACCTTGAGAACGATGCTGCATGATGAAGTGATCACACAAGCTCATTTCAAGAATTTTGTAGAAACCATTTAGTTTTAAAGTTACTATTGTTTTTAATTCCACGACCATCATTTTTAAGGAGGACCATTGTGTCATTAAAGTTTAAATACCATGGACACTAAAAGCTAAATGAGCAGATCCTTGCCTTGGCAAGGGTCAATGCTTTCTCTTGTAGATTTTTAAAGTCCTGTTTGTTTTGCCTTAATGACTTTGTCAATATCAGCTATTTTAAAATAACCTATTACATATGTACTGTACAGTATTATTGACTTTTTTAATGTCATCTCATTTGTCTTGATTCTTATCTCTCTTATTCAGTTTAGGAGAATGGTACTTAATGCTGTACTGAAGGCCACTTTATATTTGCTAAGATATAGTGAGTGCAATCATGTAGGTTTTCCTCCACTGCTATGAAAATGAAGCTGTGTTTATTTCCTCTCTCGTCCAGACTCCGTACTTCACCCGTATCCAGCCATCCCAGGGGCCCATTTCTGGCGGCACCCGGGTAACCATTGAGGGGAGCAACCTCAACGCAGGCAGCTACGTGTCTGTCAGCATAGGACCACAGCCCTGCTACTTCAAAAAGTGAGGATCAAATTTTTATTTCATTTTTTTCTCCCATCTAAATGAAATTTTAATCACCCCCATGTTGGAGAAATGGGAACATCATAAAGAATATTTAAAATATTAAAACATGTTCATAACTATGACTGAAGGTACTGGAGAAAATGCAGAGATGAATAAAAATGGAAAATATGTGTATATGAATAAACATGCTCTTTTTAAGGACTTGTTTATGTGCAAAACCTGTCATCATAAAGATAAACCCTGCACATGTAAGCATGTAATGTGTCAGCTGATGGCATATCTGCGTGTGTGGTGGTGGGGGATGCTCACAACTGTTTGTGCTTTAAGTGTATGTACATGCTTGTAGCCTGCAAGCGCACAGTATCCCTTTGTCTGCACTCACACCGGCTTTTCCTAATCTAGCGCAATGAAAAATTCCAAACTATCACCACAGTTGCTGGCATGTCAAATGCACGGATTAGCTTCTCGTAGCTAATCTCCATTGAAGCAAGTGTGCGCTAGCTTTGATGTCACAGTGTCATTTCTGTGCCGCAGCCTCCTCGCAGTAATCCAACATCGCCGCGACTGTTCGCTCACCTCAGCTCCATCTTTATCTGTTGCGCCCTCACTGTGTAACTGTGTTTGTGGCATCTTGCGATTGTTGCTGGGGCATGCGTTCTTTGTGAATGGGGTTGCCATGGTTACAGGCTCTCCCTTTTTCTCCCTCTTTCTGTCACACACGCTCTCGCTCTCTGTGTGACTGCTTTGGTATAGAGGCACAATAGAATGTGCACTACTACATTAAAGTGTATACATGCACAAAAATATGCACGTGCACATGCACACACACACGCACAAACCCAGCCATGCACGCACGCACATGTCGCTCCTGTGAAGTCATGGCCCAGAAAAGCAGCCACCACTCAACTGTGCTAAATACATATTAGATAATGTAGCTACTGGGGACTGCGCACAAGACTGCATTTGAAAATGTTATTTTGCCTTTGGGACATGCAAGCACGGACACACAAATCTACAACACATACAGTACACACACACAGAGACACACAACCTCTTTCCAACCCCTAGTGTTTGTGACTGGTGGCACCGATCTTTTCCAGAGCACCAATCAGAGCAGGTACAAACTTCATTAAACATGACTTTAGTTCCCTGTTTTTCTTTCTTCATCTTTCTAATCCTCCCCACAGTAAAGCTATCCCATTTCTTCTCATCTAAAAGAATGACAGGCTGTGGAGGAGGGGTTACATTAGTCATAATATACAGCTGTTACTGCTGTTAGAGCTGTTATTTCTACCTTTTATTTTCACATTTTGCTGAAGTATCTTTGATACCGTTTGTTTAAATGTGTTGTTTTTTACATTATGTATTTATTTTTTTGTTTAGTTTTATTTTCTTAAATAACAAGATTCATCCACTGTATACATAACACTGCTTCATATCAGCCAGTACAATCAATTCAGTGTTACAGTGTTACATTCTTAAAAACAAAACAAAAAAACCCTCCAGAAAATGATATATTGCGCGAAAATGTGTAATATCAGATATTTTAGAACAGTGACAGCCATCCAAGACGTTATTCCCACCGACCAGCCTAACTGATTTGCATTTTGAGATCTGAGATACAACATGAAAAGCTGTTTATGTACCCTAAATGCAAACACCTAGGGGTTAATATCAATATCCCAACCCTACTGTAGATCATTGATTAATATGAGGGTTTAAGTGATGCCACAGACAGTACAGTGCACATGCAATATACATTATTGTGAATGGCTCACAGTGCTCTGTTTAAAAGCTCCAACTGTGATTAACCAATTGTGATGCTGCGATGCCGTAGGCCAGGAGACTGGTCACCTTACGGGACTTAACAGGCTATTTTGGGCTGACATGCACTGGTCACCAATGGCTTTATTTAATGAAATTAGTAGCATATGATTTTAAGGGAATGAGATTAATTGGCTTCCCAGGCTAGACACTGGTAATTACAGTAAGTAAGCACAATGAGCAAATCATTAAGTGTGTCAACTCTCTCTGCTGTTCTCTCTATTATGTGAATTGTTGGTTTAAAGTCATTTTTACTTCAGTTTCCGTCTTTCCTCGAAGAAGCGGGATTGTTATTAGATTAAAAAGTTTCAAAACCTGATAAAGTAGTTGTTCAGGTTCGACACGTGTTGATGATCCTCCTTCATCTTTTTGCTCCCTCTCCTCTGTTCATCCAGGAGGAACGCCCGTGAGATAGTGTGCGTCACCCCAGCTGGACTGGCACCGGGCAGTTCTTCAGTCCTGGTGGACATTGACGACGCTGAGCTCAGAAACCCGGAAGTCAAGTTTAACTACACCGAAGACCCCACAGTCCTGAGGATTGAACCTGACTGGAGCATTGCCAGGTAAGCCACTTTTGCGCAATCATTTATTTAGCTGTTATTGTTGTATTAAGCTCATTTAGGTTCATTTTGTAGCCCAGGCTAGACGTCCTCACAACTGGCTTGGCTCAATAATTTGTATTTGGCAACTTGTCATCTCACTAATTAACAGATTTTGGTTGACAGAGAATATTTGATAAGTTATAGCAACGAATGGCTGTTTCTCCAAAAATGAATCAATGCTGGAAACATCCTACAGGGAGCTTAATAAATGCACCAAACAACTGCAGTTGTGTTTAACTAGTCATTGCCCATTCAAAATGCCCCTGTGTATAAGGGCTGATTGCTTGGCCTGTGTCGATCCAGCTTGCCTCTTTCTGGAGAACATCATCCAAACAGCCTCACACTGCTCCTGAGCAACACACCCTGCAGTCTCTCTTGATTGTTACTGCTGGAGTTGGCTGCTCTGCTCCGATAGCGTCTGGGTGATGGTGGGGAAAGCGCTGTCGGCTCTTCTTAAAACCCTGACCTGAGCACCGTAAATAGTCTGGTTGCTGCACTGCCCCTTGTTATGTAGCTCTGCCATTTTTGTCACATCAAGAAAAGCAATTTTTGAAGCATCTACTTAAAACTGTTCATCCAAAAAAAAAAATCCCACAATCAATTCTGGCCTGGAGCAATGCACCTGCAATGTTTGCAGTCATTTGGATGAGCGGCCGTCGACAAAATCAAAATACAGACAGACAGAGATTCATGCCTAAGTTCTGGGTGGATGTTCTGATGGGTTAGTCGCTGGAGGAAATCAAGGTTTGGACCTTGACGTTTACGGTAGTGCTTGTGACGCAGCAGCATTATCAGTGCAAATTTGAGGAAGGGTTCTTGAGGCAAACACAAGTACTTAGATGTGAGCTCTGACAGCAGGTTTGGATCGTGGCAAATTGACAGTGCCTCTGGAGATTTTTCATCAAACTCTAGTAAAAACCTTTTTTTTTTTTTTGGAGTGGAGGAAATCAGCAGCAGCTCCGTTGATCCCAAAATGAGGAGTGCGAGCTTGTCAGATTACACAGCCCATTAATTGTTTGAACGTGATTGGTGACTGAAGAGGCAGCTAATGCTGATCAGCTGATAATATGTGAGGCTAAAGTTCTCTGCCTGAACTAATGCAACTCTCGGTTTCACACTCAGCTTTCCGCAGCCTGTCATGCGATGCTGCAGTGTGTATCCCTACGCTAAATAAATTAAGACCCTCCACTACTCAGCATTGAACATGACAGCAGCATCGCTGGAGAGCGCCACACACAAGCAAAGGTTTCGCATTAAAGTAGATTTATTGACAGCGGAGGGCACACACACACGCACGCACACACACACGTACACAAACACTCACACACTGCTCTTTATGATAGATACGTGGCACTGCAGAACCCTATCCCTTACCTCAGCAGCTTTTCTCTGTGGGACACTGGGTGATTTTAATGTGCCTCGGACTAATCAGTGATTTGAATCCTGTCTCGGGCACATATGTGGTTGATTTTTCAACCACTATCACAGCATTTATTAAATTCACAAATGCTCACATATTATTTTCCCCTGATGGCCCTTGTGTGATTTAAGGCCTGTCGGAATCCTGGGTCTTAAAGTCAGCTGGATGCCAACTCGCAAAGGAAAGCCACTATTTTTCTACAGTCTCCCGCATTATGTTAGTCTCATCTGTACATCACCAGAACATACGTCTTCTATCTTGATAGAAGATATTTCATATTATCCCCGTTGTGTCTTTTTTCATTCCCTACTTTCTTAATTTATTCCAAGATGTTGAAACAGGCCGCCACACTGCCCAGTTTCCCCTCCTTCCTCCTTCCTTTCCCTCTCCGTGTTGCCTCCCTCCCTGTGGTGACTCATCAGTAGATCATGGTAGCAGATAGATGAAGAGCTTGTTAGAGAAGAGTGTTGATGAATCCTGCCCAGTTCCCTTTGCTCAGGAGAGCTGGCCAAGAAGCAGCTAAGGCCCAATCACTGCCCTCCACACCCACTGTGAGGGTACGTGTTTGTGTGTGTTTGTGAAACTCCAAACCAGGGTTCTACTTGAGGAGACTCACTCAGGGGTGATGATCCCGCATATAACAGACACAAGCATGCACAAACGCACAGACAAACACACGTCCCACTGATTCCCAGAGTCCCCGATGTTTGGCCCCAGATCCCCCCTCCATCTGGAGGAGAAAACCACTAAACAACACAACCTCACCTCACAAACAGCGACAAAACAGTAATACACAAAGTGTGTGTTTGTGTGTGTGTGGCTTCAAGCTAAAAGCTTTAATTTAGCCCGTGCTTTTCAGCCACTGCTCTTTTTCACGGTGTCACGTGTTGGCTCAGGTAGAAACCAACAACTGAGATGTCTTATCGTTTTCATCGTAGTTCTTCGTATCTGCTTCATTGTCTGCTTTTGTGCGAATACATGCACGCCTCCAGAGTGCTATCATTGTGCTTGGGTGATGATAGCAAGAGTGGATGAAAGACAGTGAGAAGAGAAAAAGAGAAAAAGAGAAGGGGGGGTGATAGAGGGGAGGGAGAGAGATGCAGTGCATTATCATTGTGCTTGGCTGATGATTTTCCATTTAGGAAGAAGACAGAGCACTTCAAAAATAAATCAATGAGGAGTGCTCATCTGGGACAGCGAGGGGAGCTATTTAGGTTGCAGCAGAGGTTAGATGAGCAATTTTGGGCCAAAATATTCAGATATTCTCCCAAACAGACTGCAGATGAGGAGGGTGTTTGCCTTTCCTGCAGCAGGCACTGTCAAAGAGTGCCCTTAAGCAAGGCACTGAACCGGCCTAGTGCAGCATCTTTCATCATTTCAGTCTCAGTGTTGGCCATTGTGGCCTTCTTACAGTTGTATTGTTCAAATGTAGTTATATTAACTGTTTGTTTTATAGTTGTTGACTTGTTTTCTTTCGCCCCCCTCAAAAACAAGATGATACATCTCAAGGGGGGTTTATCTGCGTAACCGTCAGCAAACTGGTTGCATTAATTGCAGGTGTTCGGGCAACTAGCAGGAGCGTTTCCTCGACATCCTGGAAGTGCAAATTATCTAACCAAAGTAGGAAGAAAAAGAGGACAACAGAAAGTCTTCTGAAAGTAGGTAGACTCGACTGCCTCGTTTCATACTGAAACAGAAGACGGTTAAAGAAAAGTGGATGATGCAACACAGCTAATGAGCTATTTAAAGGGGGAAAAAAGCTCTCTAGCTCTTCTGTAGGACTGTTAATACAGCTCTCTGTTGGTCTGAAGTGCTAATTCAAGTGTCAACGCTTCCAAAAGTTCAACTTTGGATGCACACAGCCACAGTGCAGGCCTTGTTCAGACTGTTATGACACATTCTAATATGAATCACTGAAGTATCAAGGCTTCGCTGAGGACGAAGCATGTTGTTCAACAATAGCTGAAGTTCTCCCAAGACCAATAGGTGAACATAAGGGGACGACTTACAGCAGATTCAACTGTGTGTTTCTTATATATTAGCCTCTATCCACACTTACTGCCATTCTAGCTAAAAGTGTCATAGTTAACTTACAAAGAAGCTTAGCAAAAATGTACCAAAAAACAAGTAGCGGTTATGGTGATTGGACTGGACCTAGTGAACAGAGTGACAAAAAGGACAAGGGAGAGAAGAGGAAAACAGGAAGAGAGGACAGGAGATGACAAGAGAAGGAGAGGGAGCATCTAGCGAGACGCGCTAACAACAGTGGTTGGATTTCCCCAGCTATCCCTGAGAGTTTATCCTGATTGTCTTGTTGTCTGTTCCCTGAAGCATGTACCTGAGCTAAAGAGACTCACTTAGACAAAGAGAGGAGCAGCAGGGACAGAGGGACTCAGCACAAATATACATCAAGCTGAGCAGAGCAGAGGGGAGGAGGAGGAGGAGTACGGAGGCACAGGACAGGCAGTGTTATGTAAGTGTAGACGGCTCTGCCCCATGATGGCTTTGTGGCAGTGACATAAACATCTAATTAAGAATTAGTTCACTTGAATGTGGCCTCATCCTTGTTAACCAGCTGCCTTCATCTGCTTCTCCTACTGTATACGAGCAGCCTGCATTTTACAATGACGTGCAGGTACTGAAGCTACGTGCTTGAAATTAATATGGAGCTATGTATTGCAGTCATAAAATGTAATCTACTCATTAAAAATATGCATTATTAAAATATAACAGCTAAATAAATGATATTACTGCATGGCAACAGTCTGAACTAATAGAGGAGGAATCCAGTTACTTGGCTGTCGCACATCAGAAAACTAATTTACATTCAAAGTGGAGTGTAGATTAAAGAATGAGATTTAAAAAAAAAAATCATTATAAGATTTTAGATGGAAGTTTTACAATATTACAACTTAAACTTTTTAACATTAATTAGACTCTGTTAGACAGAACAGGCTTGATTGGTGCAGAATTAATTTCGCCACATCATGGCAGGTTTTCGTGGCACTCAGCCACAGTTACTCGAAGAGTCTCACTTCCAGTTCAGTCAAGCTGAATTTGGCTCTTGAGGATTACAGCGCTGCAGTGGAAATGACAAGAGTGCAGTGTCACAAAAAGTGAATGCAAATGGCACAAAGTGGAAGCAAATAGTGATACACCGGTGTCAGCTGTCAAAATAAAAGTGAAAGACTTGATGCCTCACAATAACATGTACAGAGTCACTGAAACTCTGAAGGAACGAGACTCATTTCCCTGTGCTGGTAATGGGCCATCTGCCAAAACAAAACAGTATCTGAGAAGAATACTGACTTCAAGCCTTTTGTCTATTAACAATGCAGGTGATGGTACAGCTATCTTTATCATTTACACATTGTGCTTCCCTATCATTACCATTTGATGTTATTGTAAATCTTCCTGGATTCGAGTGAGGGATGGGTGTCTTGCGTTAGCCAGTGTGTATCAGATTAATGTCCACATTGAAAAGACATCTGTATATCACAGTGGTAATCAATGGTAATACATGATAAATGAAGGGATGTGTCTTGTTATCTGTGATGATGGGTTGAAGGCTTGCCTGATGCTTCAGTGAGTGACATGACGCCATACCATGTCTTATCATTATGTTCTAGTCATTTTGTCTGCACCATTTTTTGTAATAGCAGAGGACATTTTGTCTCAAATAGCTGCAAGGGGCTTTGGAGCTGTCCATGATAAAACAACCTATTGAATCACCGAAGGAACATGCTACCTTATTTGTCCGAGAGTCAGAAACGGCTGTGTGTTATCTCAGACTGGTATGGAGACAGTAAGGTTTGTCGATAGAAGCTATTACATCCTAATCATCCGATTCAAAAGCAGTGGTCACCATTCATCCACTTGTAAAAGCAGTGAAAACGCTCACCGCTTTTTCAGTAAAATTGCAGAAAGTTGAGAGATAATTTATATGGCAAGTTCATCACTTTGACATGGAAATAATAATACTTGGATTACTTTTAGCTATTCAAGATATCACGAGTGTAGAAGACTGTTGAATAAGGGATAAATTGATAAAGAACAAGGAGAGTGTTTCTATTTCATAAGGCCAGATCCCGTAGAGTCTGCAATGAGGATTGGGTAAGAAGATATAGCAAGATGTCTGTTTTTTAAAAGTTTGAAATTATTCTCAAATATAAAGCTTCATAATATATGTGAAAAGCTGAAAGAACAGCACATCAGGAGATGTTTGGCACATCTGTCTACAGAATAGAGACTTCTTTAGTTAAAACGCCTTAGGAAGTGACAATGAGCAGTTCCCCACCCCGGCAGAGAAGAGCTCGTATCACTGAAGCAACAGAGAGAGTAAATCTTAAAAACCCTTGTCTTTAAGGTGTAGACAGTGGAAGCAGCCGTCAGAGTCTGGCATATGTGAGTAGAGAATTAGGTGTATTACATCCCACCACAGCCAGCCACAAATCCATAGACAGATGGGATGTTCTAGTGATTTCTCATGACCAAGTGTGTTGGCCATTTGAGCTACAACCTTCACCAAGGCCCAAAATGTCCATTTGATGCTCACTTAACATGTTCTTGAAAAGAAAAAGGTTATGGTCAATGGCCAGGAAGGTAGCTGCACATTTGGTACATTGTTATCTCAGCCTTTCATTTCAGACAGCAGTGATAAGACTATAGTCTTTCCTCCTCCAGGTGATGGGAAACCTGCAGAAAGACATAGTGATAGGGAGTCCCATACGTTATATTTCTCATAGGCACTGCAGTGAAAGGTGGTGGTTTTCTAGTAGAAACCGAGCTGAGTGCTCAGAAGTTGGAATTACCACAGTAGAAAAAAAGAAGGCAGGCACCAAGAAGGTAAGGCGACTTTCACGAAAACCTTATAAATCCAATTTAAGTATTGCAGCGAAAAGGACAGAGTAACTCCATTGTCTTTACAAGTGTCAAGAGTCCTCCATGATATAGATTTTATTTCATCTGTGACTTCATGGTCCTTTCCCTGCACTAGGAACTTTCACAGAAAAGGAAACAAGTCTGCAAATCATTTTGCGTCAGACCGACGTGGGACACCACCGAAGAGCGCTTCACGTTTTCCCAAGACGTGTGTCACAACCACACTCCAAAAAAACACATGAAATCTTCAGAATTGATTCAAACATTATACATAAAAAGGGTGGGAGGCTGCCTCCTCAGTATCCACCAGCCAAGTAGTAAGAGTTTAGTGGGCTCGGTGCAGTGACCTTCACCGGCTCGAGGGTGAGCGTATACTCTCCGTGGATGGAGTCGTGATCGAAGAACGTGCGATACCTCTTTGGATCTCTCCCTTTGACTCAGTTTCTCACTCAGCATCTTTCTCCTCCCTCCCTTTGACATCCGTTCACACACACATACACACACAAGCGCTCTGTGCTCCCTCGTGTTCTCATTCTTTCCTTTCTTTCTTTTTCTCTCTGTTAACTCCATTATAAAACACCTTATCCCCGAGCCCTACCTGATGCCCAGGGCACTCCACTCCACACTCGGAGCCAAGTGTTCTTTATTTCCTGCAAAGTGGTCAGGTTGTTATTGTCGAAAGTTTCTAATAACACGCGAAGTGCTGAACCTCGCAGTTTTCTGAAAAATATTTTTGTTTGTTGACGCTGCAAATGTCTGTGTTAATTCTGCTCCTTATCATCATTTTTCATGTTACCAAATCCTGTCTCCCTAGAAATTACATTTATATCTAATTTACAAAAACAAAATACGCTTTTGGTGAAACATAATGCTGTGAAGATTATGTTTTCTTTTTAACATAATTAGTTAATTAATTGTTATTTATTGTATCTGAATGAATCAGTGAAATGTTTTCATTTCTCCACACTTGCAGTACAGTATCTGCTCAGAGCAGCCCCAGCATTATTAAGCCTTGTTTTTTGTGTGGTTATGTTTGGATTTAAAGGTTAGGGAAAGATTGTTGTGTTGGTTTTATGAAGACAAAATATGACATGATGAGTTAATTAGCATTTTAACAAAACAACAGTTTTTCACACCCCTCAACCTGAGGGTTTCTGTTGCCTGAACATCCATATACGGCACATTTATTGCAGTGAAATCTGACTTCTGCCAATCAGAAATCCTGAATAATGCGGATATAACTCGTCATCATTTTGGACACTTCTTCTGATAGTCTCCGCCCACTCTCCTCTTTTTTTGTCCCTACAGTGGTGGGACTCTGCTGACAGTAAGCGGGACCAACCTCGCAACCATCCGAGAACCGAAGATCAGGGCCAAATATGGGCAAGCAGAATCTTTTCATGTGAGTATGGAAGCAACAGACACTCACCCCACAGACAGCAGGCACATGCTTATATATTCATGCAGTATATATATACAGAATTACAGATTTATACATATTATTTATGTATCAGTCATACCTCTCCCATCACACGCAAGTACTTCTGCAGACAACTGCTTCTATAATACTGCTGAACATGGCAGACAGTCTACAGTACGACTCTGTGTTTGGCTCACGTCTCCTCTCTCTACAGCTACAGCCTCAGACATCTAACACTACCTCAGGCCACACAGCTTTTCAAATGTCACCGCACCACATGAGTGTTTGTGTCGCAAAAAGAGACAACATGAGAGAGACTGTGTGTGCCTGTGCATGTGTGCACAAGAGATGGAGAGGGAGGGAGTGAACGGAACCTTTTGGGGAATAAAGAAGAAAGGGAAAAAAAAATCCACGTAAAATCTAAAAGTCCCACCGAAGAAGCCAAAGAGTTTCATCGGTTCTATGGATAATATTCACAAAGCACTTTGATGATTGTCACCGTGAGTTGAAGCTCTTTAGCTGGTAGGGTTAGGGAACTAAACTTCAAACAATCCTAAGGCACTTCAATCTGGAGATAAGGCTGCCGTTTATTGAGGCAAACAGCCTTCCCAATGCATTCGATACAGCCCTCCATCAAAGTGATACTTTGCACTTAAAGAACCATGCTGGTATTTTTGAATGTTGTCGCCCATTTACTCCAAATCACGAGTGCTTAACTGCCAGCCATTTTCCAAAACATGCTGTAGTGTTTTCCATTTTTCAATACATTTGTCTCGCCGTCCCGACACACCATTGGTTTCTATTCGTTTTCGGTTTCAATACATGAGGCAACTTGCAGAGATTTGCTCAGGATTAGTCACATCAGACATCATCAGACTAGCATTACCACTGAGTACCTTTTCTACTTCTCAAAACACCTGCTAAGGCTTCTCAGCATCTCACTTTTTCTAGCAACAGAAAAGGGTTCAATCAGCAGTCACATTTAGGTTAAATGACTCTGCAGAAGACGTAAGTAGCTGTCGACGCAGGCTCCGTTCTGATTTGATGTAAACTCAACATCCAGGTGAACATGCACATTTAGTGTCTGTTTCCCCACTTGTGACACCTTTCAGACTGTGCAGACCTTTCACTTGATGTTACACCAGAATCCACCAGAGACTCACACAGAGGCTCAGACACTTAAAGGACCACTTAGCCAAGAGACATGACTGACTGTTTGTGATCACGTCCTGGTGAGATGCTCCAATGTCAAAGACCGGATGGCCTAATATTGAGTGTAGCATTAACAAAGCTAGAGCATGATCACATTTTATCATTCAGTATTAGCAGATTTGATCAGTGTTAGGTCTGAATCTCTTGTTCTGCATCTGCTGTGTTTTTTTATTTGTTTGTTGTTGTTTTTTTTTCGTTCACTAAGCTTATTTATCCTAGCTACACGTTAACAAAGATCAATAATGAATCAGTTATTCATTACATTTCTTTCAATAAGCAAAAATCTGTATGGTCTTAACAAGCAAAAGCATTTGTAGGGTCTTCCAAACAGGCATATAAATGAATGCAAACATGGCCATGACATAATTTATTCATGTACTTTCCAAAGAAATTATGTGAATTATTCTCAGGTACAAGGAAATGCACACAGTGCACTGCCCATTATTAACAGATGATCATAAATTTCCATCCAATTTCCATTTTCAACAAGTTTATCAGCATTGCAGTTTCACAGGGCATTGATTTACAAAAATGATGGTTATTATACCCAACAGATCCATTTTAAAGAAAATTATAGCCTGGAGGTTATTCTCAGTATCTTAAAAGGACATTGTGCTACCTGTTTTATGCACAATACCCTTGTAAATATAGTCATAACAAGATTATTAGAGAGAAAGAGGAGTTATGTGCATTATTCTGTAAGCATCTCCATTCCTCATAGGACTGAAGGGTTGGTTTTTTTGTTTGTTTGTTTCCCTTCTCATCTGCAGGGCTTTAACTCAGATTTGAATATGGTGGATTTACACAAAACATTAAAGGTCCCATATTTTTCACTTTTTCTGTTGATATCCAAAAGGCCCATTTGTAGTTCAAGAGCAGAAAACCATCTCAATGTAGTTTGATATCACCCTGCTCTGATTGTCTGAGAGAATAAAAGTATAGCAGATTTCAGGTAACCACCAAATCCCTCAAGGTTGGTTTTTGGGTCCAAGAGGGCCTGGCTTAGTCTGCAGTTGAAAGCAGTGACTGCTTTGTTGTGACATCACAAAATTACTGTACAGAAATCCTGACGGCTGGTTCTCAGGCTGATCTGAATACAGGCTGTGCCTCTGTGGACTGAGGCTGTGATACTTTAACAGTAACAATATACGGAAACTTAACCTGCTTTATAATCAAAGTGTAATTTGCATAGTAATCTCACGGATGCCATACGGGACCTTTATCTTGTGCTTGTTTCTCCTCTCTCACTTTCAGAACTGTACAGTGTATAACAACTCGGTCATGGTATGCCTGGCTCCATCGGTGGCAGATTCAGAGCTCGGTTTCTCAGACACTGGCACCGGCCCAGACGAGATCGGGTTCTACATGGACAATGTCAACGCTTTGGTCGTAGTCAATGAGACGTTCAGCTACTACCCCGACCCCGTGTTTGAACCGCTGAGTCCCTCTGGAATATTGGAGCTCAAACCCACGTCGCCGCTCATTCTCAAGGTCAGAAAGGCAAAAGTGTTATTTTTAAAACATTGTTCTGTACCTCTGGAGATTTCAGTTTAATATATCACTGCTCTGATCTGTTGTTCTTACCTTGCAATGAGCTTTGGCTTGTACTTATCTAGGGAGCTTTGCAAACACTTTTTAACATGCTCTATAATGGAACTGTGTCCTGCCTTTAGACAGCTCACACAGAGGGACTGGGGCTACTGACGCAGGGAAATGAACATAGTGTTTTGAAAATGGTGCAGATTTCAGAGTTTGATGTTTTTTTTATTGATGCTCAGAGGTAAATTCTTCACATGACAAGAACATGCATTGGAAATAAAAAAAATAGAAATGTTCCCAATCTTAGCACTATGATGGAATTGACTGTTGGGATTTGCCAGAGTTTCTCTACATTCCTGGGAAATCTTCCAAATTGACCTGTCACTTAGCTCCACCTCTCTTAGTTAGTGTCAATATTTCTATTCAGGACTTTAGGTACAGTAAAAGACTAAAGCTTATGCTGTAGGACACAGAGTCCATTTTACATTCATGAGGCTAGCTATGGCAGTGTAAACCTTCCTGAAAACAGACAGCTGGATAGAGTTGTTAACATTACGCTGACCACTGAAAGTGTGCTGGACTTACTGTATGAAGTATTGACTTATTTTCTATAAGCGCCCAAAACAAATGTAGCTTGTTGGATGACATTCATCTTGACCTCCAGATAATTTTTTACACAGGTACTTTTACTTTTACTCAAGTAAAGAATCTGGGTACTTTTGCCATCTCTGGTTGTTACTTTCAATATCAAGAAGAAGATGGCGTGACAAAACTGTACAAGGTTGCTGGTCTTTTATTGTAAACAGCACTGGAGGCTGGTATAGCTAACACTATAAAATGAAAGAAGGTCAAACAACAAAATATATAGACGTGATTTATTATTTAAATCCATACATTTTTAACAGAGTATTGATGCTGAGCAGTCATAGAAAAAAGTTTTGGGTTGTGGTAGGCACATAGTTTTTCTGCTTGACTACAACAGCCTCAAACATATTGAACCAATCTTCTATTAATAATGGCAAGGGCTACATTCACCGACACACAAACACACGCTCACTGGCATTATTGTCTCATAAGGAAGGAAAAAAAAACCACTCAAATGTGTTAGAAGGTCTCTCGCAGGAAAAAAAGAAAGCATACAAATTCATAATTGAAAGCTGAAAGCAAGCGTCCACACCTTCCAAGGCCTGTTTCTGTCCTTCAGTAACTAACAGTAACTTCTTTGACTGCCGTCCTCCTCTGCAGCCTCGAGCCCTCTTAAATAACACTGCCTCCAATTTGTGTAATTAATTTCTAGCGCTGGAAGAGCAGCGTGGCAGCACACGGGCCCAGAGTCCAGGAGATTTGGATTATATTGGTTTTCATTTTCATTAACGGTGATTGGACATAAGTATATGAAATTAATTGGCAATTTGCGAGTCGTGTGTACGTGTCATTATATTATCACACTGAAGCTCACCTGAAATATTTAGTGGAGGAGTTATTGGAGAGGCATTAATGCGGCTGTTTCGGAGGGAATATAGGTGCTATTATGAATGTGAAATAACCAGCAGATTAGTGAAATAATTATTAAGGGGGTAAAAAACTAAATCTCTCAAGTGCACAGGCAGGCGTTTTACTCCTGTCACTATGTGGAATATACAGCAAATCAAATGGTTTCACGCATTTACTTAATCTTTAATGAGAGTTTACAATAAAAGGACAATATACTATTCATTTATTTTGAATCAATACCACATTGATGTGTTGCGTTACCATTAAATTCAGCGTTCAGCGTCTCTGTGTTTGTTTCTCAGATTTGCCTTGACTATCTCTCGTGTTATCACAGCGAGCGTGTGCCCGTGTCTATTTCCATGAAAACATTTAAAACAGCGTAACCATCATAATTTATTTCTTAAATGATAATGTATTAGCAAAGAGCCTCTCAGTAATTGCCAAATCCCCTGCTTGGCTTGTTGGTGGAACAGCCTACCTCGTGGAAGCGCTGATGAGATGGACAAAAATGCAATTTGGCGAGATGGGATGTGGGGGTAGTGTTTCTCTCAGATGCATGCACCGCGCTCGCCACGCAATTAATTTCTCATCTGAAGTGTCGGCTGTGTTTTCATTGAGGTGTGTTAGCAAGAGAAAAAATATTTATCTGGTCTTGGTGTTTCTTGAGTGCTTTCCTGCGTGTGTGTTTGTGCGTCTCGGAGAGCGTGTCCCGGCGTGATGCCTCCTCGCCCGTTGTGTGCATGTGTGGCAACAGCTCTGTGTGTGGCTGTGACTCAAGTGTGTGTGTGGCTCGAACTCTGCGTGTGTGTCTGTGTGTGTGTGTGTTGCGAGATGGAATGGGATGCATGTTTACAGGGTTGCAGAGCAGGGCTGGGTGGCAGCCTGCAGAGACGAAGGGATTGGAAAACGGAGTCTGTCTCTGTGTCCCACTGCTCAGCCAGCGGGAGACACGGCAGCTATCTCCTCTCTCTCCCTGTCTCCGTCTCTTACTAGCTCTGTTTCCCAGTTATTCCTCTTTTTTTCCCTTCCTTTCTCACTTCTGAGTGTATTCCCTGCATCTTTCTTTACCTCACTCCATAATCTGTTCTCTGCTCTCGCCACTCGTCGCTCTCCTGATGTTTTCTTGACATGTTTCCTCTCTTGTTTTCTTTGTATTCATCTTTCCCCCTGTTGCTTTTTGTTTTCTTGCTTTTACTTGGTTTCCCTATTTTCACACCACCAGCCCCCCCTCCATCGCCCGTTCCCGCTTCCATCACAGACAAAGTGTGTGTCAAATTGGGCTTGATATTGAAATGAAAAACCGGCACTGAAATTGACAAATGTTAGAATTTACACACCTCCTGCACGTCTCTTACGTGTGGAATTCAGTTTTTGTGGACAGCGGGGAAAAAACCAGCAGCACTGGTCTATGTGGTTGGTTGAGGGTGTGTGTGCTTTGCTGCATGAGTGCCCTTTTATCTCCCTCTTTTTCATCTTTCTCTGTCTTTCTGTCTTCAACATAGAATCGAATAAACCACAGTCAGATGCACAAAGGCAGCACAAAGCTGCACATCAGCGAGTCTACAGTTACAGCTTGTTGTCTACTAAAAGACCAACAGACAATTGATCTCACTAACAAGAGCTGTGTTTGTATCTTATTCATTTGCCGTGCCATAGAGCAACATAGTTGTTGTCCAGAGCTGTTAGAATCACGTGTGAGTTGAATAGTCACGGTGTATTCAGTTACGGGACATACACTGCCCGTCCAAAGAACACAGTCACCACCTGGATTTAACTAAACTACAGTAATAGATAAAAGCCTCCCAGTGGATAATTCCTGAATAGATGATTATGTTTCAGCTATCAACAATGTATTTAACTCTGACTGATGCATCTCATTTCCTAAACAACCACGTCGGAAGACACATCCTGTGGTCGTGGAAAAAATGTTTATCTGTTTTAGAAGGGTCAAATTGGGCATGCATCAAGCAAATAAAACATTTAACCCTGTAAGACTGCTGAGCCCATTAATTACTGAGCCCATTAAAATTGGGTTTAGGACTGTGCAACGCATTATTAAAAACTGGAAGGATGGGGAACCATCATCTTCAAGGAAGAAATGTGGTCCAATGTGACCAGAGAGGCCAGACCTTCACCCCAGTAGGAATCTCTGAAAAATTAATTCAACTCTGGACGGAAATAAATGTTGTCACATTGTAGCTTATTGAAACGATGCCGCAGCAAATGCATGTTGTAATCAAAGATAAACGCAGTCGAACGAAATATTAAGAGTATGTGACTTTTTGGGGGGGATGGGCAGTAATTGTCCTGCCTTGCCAGGTGAGTATTCATCTGCAGCTGAAAATCTACCCCAATGAACTGTTTGACTTCTCAAGGTTTGGTGAAACTGTGGTATCCGTCTGGTTAAGGATATTTCTGACACTTTTTTAATGAATAATTGAATACTAGTGCCATTTTTTAAAGAGTAGCAGTGGAGTCGTTTTCACACACTTTGTCCCACTGCTGCATAAACGACTTCAAAATCTGAATTCATCCACTGCTGAAATTAGTCCCCAACAAAGGAACTATTTCCTCCTTTGTGAGTTACTGTGGCTAAAAACTATAGCGCCCACCTCCTCGTGGGAATAATGGCCTCCATTTTTTGAAGACTCGTGTTGTCTGGTTGTCTGTTGTCTGTTGTGTAGACAGTAATGGCATTTTTGCATTAGTACTGAGCAGTTTTATTGTTTATGTCTCTTCTCTTTGCACCTCTACAGACAAAAGAATCAAGTCAATAGAGGAAAACTATTAGAGTCATATTGAGCACTTTATTGTTTACCTGTAACCGTCAAAAGGTCATTCATAACTAAAACGTGTTGATAGTGTCTCACTCCATTTCTTACTCAAAAGACTCGAAAACAATCTTTGTCCATGTGAAAATATTCATGAGCTGAAGGCCTCTCCTGTCTCACATCTTCTCTTTCTGTTTTTCTTTCTTGTTTGTGTGTGCGTTTAGGGTCGTAACTTGATCCCAGCAGCTCCGGGAAACAGTCGCCTCAACTACACGGTGCTGATTGGAGAAACTCCCTGCGTCCTCACCCTGTCTGAGAGCCAGCTGCTGTGTGAATGGCCCAACCTCACTGGACAACACAAAGTCACGGTCAGACCATCGCTCTGTGTTCCCTTACCTCTTTATCTCTGTCTCCATGGTGACTCTTTGACCTGTCGTGACTTTGACTTTACTTTAATGTTGCACTTTTCTGTCCTGTTTTGTCCCCTTGTGCACTGAACTGATTATCTGAAAGTGTATTCGCTCAACACTTCTGGTTGAGGCTTTTTTCATAATATAATTTCTTATCTTTTTTTTTATTATTTATTAAAGTACAGGGTCAGTTTTCTGTTTGCAAGATTTCTTTAAAAGGCAATTTACAAAAGAACAAAGGAAAAAGTACCACCTGGTATCTCCACACTGACCCAGTAGATGATGTTTATGAATATGAAAACATTCCAGCCTGACAATCTCAGCCCCATAATGTCACTCTAACCTTGATGGTGAGTTATGTGAATTACCCCTCATGTCTTTTCAAAACCATTTCCTCTGACAGATCTAGGATATGCTCCATTGAGCTTTCACATCGAGGCTGCTGTTAAATATGTAACGCTTAATTAACATGTTGATCTTCATTGGCCTTCAGCTAGCCTGTTGCTCAAAACAGCGAAGGGGAAGTATAGTATGATTGAACATTTAAAGTACAAAAAGCACAGTTGTCAGTGCTGTTAATGTTGAATCCATTAAGTGTCACAACCCACGGGGGAAATTATTCATTTGTTCACATTATATACTCGCCATGACCTGAGCGAACCTTTAGCCGTGACTGCAGATGTAAAGCCGTGCTTCTTTCCATCCGCTGAAGCGTATCCGCACTAACAGCTGTGCAGGCGTCAGCACTTCTCTTCTGCAGGTGCTGCTGCTTTTGGATTTGAGAGGTTTTTTCAAGTCCCTCAGTGCCATCTCCATTTTTCATGTATTTTTATTAGTTTCCCTTTACTCTGAAGGTGTAGACATTTAATAGTGCACAGAGCACTCCCTGCCCATCCAATCCTTCACCCACAATCAAGTTTAATCAAACATGCACTCGTCTCCACTGCCCCATGCTCATCTCCTCTTCCGTCCACTTAGCCCAACATTACACCCCGTACTTTCTCACACTCAAAAATCAATTCTCAGTCTGAGACTGCAAACAGAGAACAGAAGACTCAACTATAGATGTTTGATTTAGATTGTCCACACCAAATGAAGCAGCTTAAGGTTCCTTAAACAGGAGTAATATAATGGAGGCACTGACTGACCACACGCATGTATCTCAAACTGCAAACTCAGGTTGCTCCTATGTGAAGTGCATCACACTCTGAACACAGCTAATTCTCCAGAAAAGCAGCAGTTTTATCACATTATTTGCTCATGAGGATCGACACACATCAGTGCTGCTGTGCAACTTTTGACAGTCTGGGGCTCAGTGAAGGATACAATACATCACAACAACTCTTTTAATACATCCCAGGTTGCGATGTGTGTTATTGGTGTCATTAAATCATGAAACTCTGCGCAACGGGTGAAGAGCAACGCAGCTTGTGGTGATGAATGGCAACAACAAGCACCTGATCAGGATCTTTGTACAGGCCAAGACAGTACAGTCATGTTGCCTTTTTCAATACATCTTGTCAGTGACCTTTTGATGTTTGAGTCTATAAAAATGATGACTTCTTCAGATTTATTTTATTTACACAGAATTCCCAAGAAGTCCAAAGATGTTTCATTTTTAAATAATAATCAGTAGATTATCAGAATTGTTGTTGATTAACTGTCAATTTATCCGTTCAGTTACAAAAGCTTGAACATAATGGTGTTAAAATTAAGTTCACATGCAGTCTGCATAAGCATTGTGGGTTGGCAGGGAATGTGCTGCTGTCAAGACTGTTATTTATTTATTTATTTATTTATTTATTTATTTATTTATTTATTTATTTTAGCAGTTTGCAAAATACCCAACGCAGTAAATATTTTTATTTTCCCCTATTTCTGTCTTAGAGTGCATGTTTAAATTGCCCCCAGGCACCCACCTCCTCCTCCTACAGGCACTCAGCTTCTGTCACCTTTTCAAATCCTCCCCGGGTTACAGGCCTGAACCAAGTAGTGGTAATAGCTGTCAAATAAAGGCAAAAGGATAAACTTTACTGCTGCCTCTTGTGACTAAGCAGGCGCCTTGCTTGTGCCAATAAGGCAAGTCGTTTTTTCTTTTTCTTTTTGTTTTTCCAGCAAAGCTTCATATACAGTACAGAACCTACACCACATAACTAATTAATAATAGGATATGTGATCCTGCAAGCTAGAAACATATTATTCATAAGAGTAGAAAATGAGAAAGTGCACAAACGGAGAGGTAAATTATGTATGCCATGCTGCACGAGAGATAAGAAAACTGTACGAGTGTACATTTTTGCTACAGTTTATGTCCATGACAAGGCACTGTCAACAGCAGAGCTCTGTCCTACAGTTATGCAGAGACATAAAAGGTGGTATTAAGAATAGAATTGTTCTTCAGGATGCCACCGATATGCAGACACTAAGCTTGTCTCTAAGCTTTAATCCAGGAACCTTGTTCACCGTATAAACTCTCTCTGATGTGCAAATTTTGTCCAACTCTCAGCAAATCCGAGCGAAAGCATCATCACATCAGCAGTGAGTTACACTTCCTGTTTTCTACGGTATGTGAAGTGTCACGAGCTGCAACACAGTCTTTCACCAGCACCCACAGCGTGAACGCTGTTGATGTCATTTTCATTTCTTACTGTTTCATTTCACAAAGAGAATGCAGCAGAAATAGTTCAGGGAAAAAAGTAAAGGAACGAACTCACAAGTGCGTCCGTCCTGCGGCAACTCTTCAGCTTCACTTGTCCAGACTGTTGTGCTGTCAACAGACGGCAGACTGAAAATCCTGATCCGCTCTGACTGGAGCAGACTTTCTAAATCGCCACGCAGCTCCTGGAGCATCTGTGTTGAGGAAGGTCAGACCTCAACCAGGCGACGCAGCACTCACTCTGAATATATTTAGATGTTTGTCTGAATTTCCCACCAGTGCACACACTTCCCCCAAAACCCCCCCAACACTCCTGCCCCTTTTAAACTTATCGCCAATGTCCTTTCACAGTCATTTCACTGTATCTTTATGACATTTACTCCCCACTAGCTACAGCCAATATACCTAGAAAGCCACTGACAGTGCATCCATGTAATTCAATATGATAGCTCTCAACGGATACAGCTCCAGCTCCAAGGTGGAACTCTCTTGATTCTTTTTTTTTTTTCTCTTTTTTTACTCTCCCCTTTCTCTTTTTTTGAATGAAATGTCATGTTGAATATCGGAGCGATGCGATGTGTTGGCGGGGGTGGTGGAGTTAGTCCTTCGCCTGACAATAGCCGAAGAAAAAATAGAGCTGTCTGTTCTTATCTCTTCTACTGTGCATGTGTTTATGTATGTGTGTGTGTGTGCGCGTGCACGTTTTGTGCCTCGATTCTCGAGTGCGCTCATATGTTTGTGCTTATGTGCACATCTTCGTCTGCAGAGCTGCAGAGAAGGACACAGCTGTGGCACAATAATATTCCCCATGTAGAATGACCTACATACAGGGTACCCCGATGGGTGTCCAGACATACTGGGCTTGTGTGTGTATGTGTGCGTGCATGGGTGTACAGTAAAAAGTGTTGAGCGTGTATGTCACTGTGCCTTTGTGTGTCCCCTCAGATGCTCAGCTGTGTGTTGGCAGCTGCGCGCCTCCCTTGAGTTTTCGAAGAAACTTGTTTGTTGTTTTGGCCTTCAGCTTTTTAAGTTCCTCCGTCAGTCCTTCAGCCTGTCAGGAGAATAAAAATAGAAAAATGCCCAGAAAATGTGTCACTAACTTAATATTGCTCCTCATATACTTGCACTCCGCTCAAGTCATCAGAGGATATGTTTCCCTCTGGTTAATTGTACCAGATATACCAGTGACCTCTGATTAGATAATGAGGCTAAAGAAGAAACTACGTGGCTTATTAGTTCACAAAGCAAAACTCTTCCTTGATGGATTTTGTGTTGAAAACTGCCTGAACACCCATGACCCAGGAAAACTATCCACTATCAAAAGAAATGCTTTTTTTTTTTGCGATTTTCCCCAAATCCGACAAGTTGAAGTCTCATTAATATTTAGATAGAAGTACAGTACCTTGCAGCATTTTGTTTCATGTGGAAACATGTTAATCAGCCATAGGGAGCCACGGTGTCAGTGCCACCTTCAGATGTATATCTCCTGGCCTTGTTCTCTTCTCACTGCTCACATTTGACCTGTCACAGAAAAGCACAGATTGTACTGATATCATTATTGATGCCTCTGTTCTATTCAGCAGAGCCATCATTAATGAGACACTTGTTCTGTAAGCCGTGGCAGCGTGACAGTGAGCCGGCACGAGCGGTAGCAGGACCCTGAAACTGAAGCAGCTGAATGGAATTAAGCCATCATTAATGCAGATACTTACACCAGGGCTTTTCTGCTGTGACATGTCAAAACGTCCCGTGAGAAAAAGTGTGAGATAAAACCTCCTCCCATACTATGCTAACAAGCAAGATATGATAATTTTCTGTAGTCGTATCTTTTTTTGTGCAAGCTACACACAGTGGTTTGATTTTTTTTGCACCTTGGACTCACTTTTTTCAAAGCAGTATGAAGGTTAATCAATTAAAATCTACCGTAGATAAATCTCGAAATTCAAAAGTTGCTGGCCTCACTTATCATAGTACTGTAGGCTCTGTCTTAAAGGTAGAGTTGGAGATTCGAGCAGGCAGTACACAAGTCCCATCCCCTTTCCTCAGACTTCTCTCTGAAGCCACGCATTCACCTTTCCGCGGACATAGGTGAAGACACCCAACACTACATTGCCACCCGTCAGACTGGAGTGTGGCTTTTCCACGGACGTAGGTGAAGACTCGCGCACGTGAGAGGAGGGAGAGAGACGGCAGCTTGATTGGGTGTAAAAATAGAAGTACTCGAAAGGGTACAAACCCTCCAGGCGTACCTTTTTTAGAGACAATTTTGTACCCATTGGTGCCGGTACGTTTTCGTACCTTTTCAAAATGTAATTGTACAAAGTACAATTGTGCACCCAGCAACTGGTGTGCGTGTTTGCTCTGTGACTTGCCCTGAGTGAGGATCAATCCCACGACCTTCTGTACTGGAGGCGACGATGCTAAACGCTTCGCCAACGGATTGACAACCGCTTGACAACCACTTGACAAATTGGTTAGCACGTCTTTTATGGGTGAGTGAGTTTACTTCTGGTACCGCTACCGCCACAACCAGTCACTTCTCCTTACTGGTACCTTGTGACTGTGGCACACCTGCGGACCTCCGTTATTTAAAAAATAATTACTAGGGTTAGGGTTTAATTATTATCCCTACTGTATGTTAAATCATATTGCCTCATAGGTTACCAGACTTATTTACTTAGGCTACTAATTTTTTCTAACACACTGTCTCTGATAACGTACCTTTAGGGGGTAAATAGGTGTACCTTAGGAGTACATATATGTACCTTTTGCCAATCTGGAACATTTATGTGCCTTTTCTATCCATGTACATAGGTACTCTAGAGTACAATAATTGGCCCTATAGGCTACAGTAGGACAGAACTGTACCTTTAAGTACAGAAATGTCCCCCTTCTGTATCCTTATTTTTCTCTACGCAGAACTAAACATGAAGGCATCTGATTGTTTTTTTGCTCTCGGAACGAAAAGCACGGATTGGTCAGGGTTTTGTCAGTCCTGCAGCTGCCACAAAGGTCTGATTATTTCCGTTCCTTTTTCTGATCACCTTTTTCTGACATGATTACCAGCCATAACTTTAAGTGTCTGATTCAGATTGACAACATGGTCATTTTCCCATCCATCCAGTGCCCATTTTGCATAAAAAAGCAAAAAGTACACTGGGTGTTGGTGTTGAAAGGTGTGGTGCGGCACAGTGGAGCAGTGTGACGCTGTTATTTTAGGCACAGCCTCAGAGCCTCCTCTTTTCTGATTGGCTGACACCAACCTGTTGCTACTATAGAGCTGCAGTGAGTAGTCTGAGGGAAAACCACACTAATATAGATTTTTGGTGAATTTTGATACCACATACCTTCTTATTGATCCAATACTTCAAATGAAACACCAAAAACGTGTAAAATAAGAAAAATGTATACGCTCTCTTGCTGCGTTCATTTAACTAAATCTCTGTGCGGAACAACAGCCTGCTCCTATGCACACAGCTACATGGCTGCCTTATGCTATACAAGCTGCTTTAATTGAGAGCAAATTCAATTTGTAGGTATTGACTACATTGATATTGATGTAACAGCTCCTCTATTTTATTTTATTTTTTCAATCAGACTTTGAGAATGTTAACATGAAAGTGCACTTACAAGAACTTCTAAGTGCATAATCACACCTCATTTGAATCGGTTATCAACCCCCCTGGTGGATAGCTTGATTTGATGGATTCCTTTACTCCGTGTGTGTGTGTGTGTCTGTATTCTTTTCTCTGACACACACTTATGTAAATGTAGTTAGTCATAGAGAAAAGAAAACATTACATGTGTTTGACTTCCCATAATTAACAAGGCTCCTTGGGGAGACATTTAAAAGATGGTGATTACTTTATTTGATTACCTATAGTGTGTCTGAGTATGTGTACTATATAGCGTACATGTGTGTGTTCTGTGTGGTTAGGTGTGTGTACATGACTTTGACATTGTCTGTATCCATCTCCACTGCCCAGCTTTGACTTTGTTCACCCATACATACGTTGACTTTCTGAGTTTAATCAGTTTTGACAATAATAAAAGAGAACATTAACAAACTAAATATCAATATTACGCACACAAATATTGAGCCTCAGCATCTGCAGACAATGCAGTGGAGCGTGAATCATTAAAGGCACTGAGCGAGTTGACTTGTGAGATCTTCATTATCAAAGCCCTCTGAAGCTGCTCCCCTGAAGGCAAGAATCGAAAACCTTTCCTACAAGTAATGTTCACAGCCAAGGTGATGTAAGCCTCTCCGGTATGAGCCTGTCAGAGAGCGGCATGTTTAAATGTGAGCACAGAACAGATAAAAATTTAATGATCCTTGTGGTAGAAATTGGGTCAACCAACTTCTCTTTCATCAGACCACCAACTTTTGATCTCTACAGACCACCTCATCTATTTTCAAACCATCTGCTGCTGGAGAAGTGACCGCTGCCTGGTTTTTATGCCTCTCTGGAAGGTGCTCGTTCACATTCCCAGACTGGCTGAAGAAAACCTTATAGACGGAAATAAATAAGTAGTAATTTCCTCTCCCTTAACGACCGCGGTGGAGCTGCTTTTGAGCAACGCTCTGAACCTTCGGCGCTGATAACGCAGCTGCTCGGCAGCCGCCAGCACAAGTCTGGCATCGCATCTCTCTGGTGAATTACTGTATATAACTGTATGAATTACGGGGGAGTTACAGGAAGTTCTGTCTTTTCTCTCTTGATCATTAAAAAATCAGTTGTGTTTGTGTGTTCAGATCCGTGCTGGGGGGTTTGAGTACTCCCCCGGGACCCTTCACATCTACTCAGACAGCCTGCTCACGCTTCCAGCCATCATCGGCATCGGAGGGGGCGGTGGTCTGCTGCTGCTGGTCATCATCGCCGTGCTGATAGCCTATAAGAGGAAGTCGAGGGACGCCGACCGCACCCTGAAACGTCTTCAGCTCCAGATGGACAACCTGGAGTCCAGAGTGGCCCTGGAGTGTAAAGAAGGTAGGCGATGGAAACAGTGTGTACACAGTTGAATCTAATAACAGAGCCTTTCAATTATTAATCAAGCATTTTAATTATCATATAGAATGAAACTTTAACTATTAGGAAACTGAATAGTAAAAACCACAGGTAAATTTTGAAATTATGAAAAGTGCATCTGTTATGACTCACTAAATGCAAATATATAAATGATTTCCTAACATGGTATTGAGAGCCTGAAAAGATTTTTTCGGCGGAAATAAATGATTCATTTCTACTGTTCAACATCTAAAATGAGTCTTTAAAACAATAAGGGGAGGGCAGATGTTTACTCCTGCTTCCAGTTTTCGCGCTAAGCTAAATGAACATAGATTTTACTTAGATATCTTTTGATATTTATCAAAGTTTTATACTTCATGTAAAACAACCATGCCATGTAATGACCTAGATAGCAATGCCGAATGTTATAAATTACATAATGGTCACACAAAACCCAGCTGTCTCTATCTAATGCTACCGACACATTGGCTGAGTAAACTAGTTTGAAGGTAAACCACTGGCAATAACAGTGATTACAGTGTGTGAGTCTGATACACACTGAGTGCATGCAACAATACATGATGAAAAACAGAAGCTGGTACTTCCAGGATATAAATGTGCAGGCTGAACAGTATTTAAGGATATTCCTGGGGTGTTTTGTAGCCATAAAAGAATAACACTGAGATATTTATATATATGTATACAGACAGAGCAAGAGACTCCATTGATTGCAGTTGCCGTCATCACTGACAACAGGGTGTCTGCAGGGTATTTTTACTGAGGTAAATGCTTGAGTGTGTCATAACTGAGTCATAGCAAATAAAAAAACAGTTTTATTTATGAAAATATGCACTGATATAAAATTGTATATAAACAGAAGGATATTGAATCCAGGTTAGTTGCAGTTAGGATCAAGGAGGATTTGTCACAGCACAGATGCACAATGAAATCCTGTGTGTGATGTAGCCATGACTTCAATTACAACTTTACTTCTAATCATAAAAATTCAACAGGTGAGTTACATAGAAAACTCACTTGTGCACAGTTCTCATGAAACTGTTTTTGTACCAGACTGTAAACATGTTTATTTCTGCTGTAAAGCTAGAATATTTTAGCATGGGAGTTTCAAGGGACTGACACACTGCTGAGCGGCCATTTGATTAACTTTTTGGCACTTTGGTGTTACATTTTTGCAGCCCCGGCGGAGGCTTCAGCTTGGTTTTCACTCACATGCATGAAACATGACATGACACACTGATGAGTGAGAAAGTAAATGGGAAAAAAAGTGTCTCAGTAAAAGTGTTGTTCCACCACAGGCATCTAAAAAAAGAGCTCCAGCTCTCCGTGATATAGATTTTCCATAGACAACTGGAACTGCACCGGCTGAATGGACACTTTTCCATCCAAAAGATGTTTTTTCCCTCATGCGGTGTTTTGTCTGACATGTCGGTTTGAGTATAAAACACGGCACGACATTGAAAGAGTGTCAGGAAAAGACAAGAGAGCATTACAGAGTGTCGGGAGGTAGAGGGGGGGTGTGAGGTCAAAATAACAAGGGGGGTTGTTTGCACAGAAATGAAAGGTAGGACGAGAGAGAGCAGTGAGAGACAGAGAGGGACTGAGAGGGACTGAGAGGGGACGCGTGTTGGGAGCAGCCTAGATGAGTGATGTAAGGACAGCACAGGTGTTTACACTTGATATAATGACACCGGGATACACAGTTATGGCACAAGGTTATAATAAGATTACACCACTGCCATGACATAGTGTCACGACTCTATCAGGTGCCAAGGATCGGCTGTCAAACCAAACACTGCAACTTTTGATTTAAAGTGCTACAGTTTCTGACTGAGGTGACATTTTCAAAAACATGTTTGCACCAAGTCGCCGTTTACGATGTTATTTGTATTCTTTCGAAGAAAAAACCAAAAAACAGTTTGTCACGTCCTTCTCTCGCTTTGGTATGAAGCCAAACAGTCCTCCAGTCAATAGAAATAGAAGCATTCAGTTTCCCAGGAAGTGAAGCATGGCCTTATTCCCACCTCCCCAAAGCACCCCGCCCCGCCTGCTGCACTCCCAGCTGGCCCGTAGAGACGCGGCAGTTCGTGTGGGCAGAGGAACAGATGAAGTGGGCGGTCCACTGTGAGTGTGTGTGTAATACAGTAGCAAATGGACGTGTATGTGGTGTGCTTGAGGGGTCTTCTTCATTTTAAGAGTGTTCAGGGGGAGGGGACAGGGGACATCTCGCTGTGGACTACCATCCAATCATCAACATATTAGAAACAACAACTGCTGCCCATTCAGGTGTCACTCCTGAGTTAAGAAGAGGTTATACAGTATGGATGTTGTTGAGATGCTACATGATCAAACTAAACTAAACACAAACATGCCCTCGAATGACTTCAGGGGTAAAGCATTGTTTGCACACCAGTGTCATCACACTCAGTGCTTTGAAGGTTCTTATCAACTGCAGATAAAACCTGCATGTTCCAGCAACAGGTGAGAGTGTGATACAACGAATCACAATCCATCATTTTACTAGCCACAGGCTCTAGAGTGAATTTCTATATCAACAACAAAAAAACAAACAAAAAAAAACTGTGTAATTGACAGGTGAGTGAGTTTGTTGGCTTTTCAGCTGTTCTCTGTTACATTTCAGTATGAGTCAGATAACCAATAGTTTCTACCTCAGAGGTGAAACAAATGCGATCACAGCAGGACACCGTTAGATATTTCAGTCTGATGTCTGTGCAACTGCCTCATAAGTAAAGAGCGATTTGGATCCCAAATGAAATGCCCCCATACCTCTCATTTGCTAGGTTTTAGTATCATCATGTGTTGCTCTCTTATTGCTCTGAAAGTTTTCAGCAGTGCTATTTGCCATTTCATTAAAAGAATAAAGGATTGATTAATGGATAGAAGAGATAGTGAGAGATAAGATGACATAAGAAGCTGCGTAGATAATGGAAGGAGAAAATGAAAGCAAAACTGTCTGAAGTGTCTCCTTCACTAACGCTCCCTCTTCTCTGTTGTATCATGTATCATTTTCACTTCTTGGAGTTTCCTCCTCTTCTTTCAATCTCCTATTTGCCTTTATCACCCATTCTGCCTATGTTGTTTGTCTTCTCTCTTATCTCGACATCTCCACTCTGCTTTCCTCCTCTTCTCAGGTTTGACCTTTACCTTCCTCCTATGTCACCCTCCATTCCCTTTTCTCTCTATTCTACCATCCTCCCTTTCTTACCTCCTGATCTTCTTTTTTTTTCTTCTTGTTCGTCTTCTTTCCTTTATCTTCTCTGCCTCTCTCCTCTCTCTCCTCTCTTGTGGACCAAGCAGTCCAATAACAGCTGGGGGAAATTATGCATGAAAACTCATCCGTCGCTCTCTTAATAATTATCCACTCATGCAATTAATTGTCTTTCCTTTCCAGGAACTTTGTTTTCTGTTTCCTGGTGCTGCTTTTCTCTCCCCGGGCTGGTTTTCCCTTTTTTTAAAATTCCATTATGTCTATTTTTTTCGTTTCTTTTTTGGACTCGAAAAGATAGAATTTTCCACGACTGATGCACCAAGGCAGAAATTTACTTCACTGCATTTTCAGCTTGAGTCATATTTGAAAAAAATGTCTAAATTAGACATGGAGACTGTCTCGATTTTGCAACCACACATCACAACTGACTCAAAGTAACTGAATTGCTGATTCGGGATCTGTTATTGTGGCGTAATGGCTGCCTATCTCTGTATTCACCTTATGCTTCTGTCTTGTCTGCGTTTTATTTCTCATTTATTGTGTTCATCATGGGCTTTTTCCTCATCATGTCTTTATTTTCACGCCATTCTGTCTAGCCCCTGTTTTTAAGACCCAGACACATGAATTGATGCACCGTGCTCTGTTAGCGTTGTCTGCTCTTCTCTGTGTCTGGCTCCTCATCTGACCCACATATATACTGTTCATAGTGCTGTCAACACACTGCAGTGTGGGCATAGCATAGCAGAATAATCTTGTTCTGTGATCCTTATATATAAATATATATTTGCCCACCGTCCGTCTTTGTAATCATTGCCACTGGTTTAGCATAATGTTGGAGCATCATGTAATCACTCAATTACCCTCCAACCTGCTTTTCATATCATAATGAAATTGGGCTCACATAGAGTAGTTGTATCAAGCTCATAGAACATAGACATTCAACCACGCAGGCATGTTTATGCTTTTCATGGTACCGTGGGTTTTGTGAAATTTGTTGTACCAAATGTTACTGATGATATAAAAAATAAAAATAAAAATAACTTGGCTTCAGTCCCCCTCATTGTGCATTTTAGCGAACACAATTGGCATTTTTCATAAGTGGGATGCCAGATCTCTGAGAATTACACTTCAGGATGCTCTGAAGTACCAGCTGGAGAGGGAAAAAAAGCTCTTCACTGAGTGAGGGAAATGAACAACAATGGGATACATTTATAATGTAGAGATAATAAGATTAATAAAAACAGTGACTCAGCTCTAAGATCACACTGTTTGCTGTTGATCAGTTACACATATTCACAGCTTAAAGGAGAATTCCGGTCATTTTTGACCCCTAAATCATTGTCCTGATGGTCACCCAGTGTTGGGGGGAGCAAAAAACGCAACTAAGATTGATGCAGGCACTTTTTCCTTGTTGTGATGATTTCTTTACAAAAATAATGGTCGAGCGGTGCAGTGGTAATGTCCAAAATGTCTCCGACCGTTTAGGTTAGCGTTGTCACTATCCCTACCACTGGGTAGCCATGGTGTAGCTCCGGTTTGCCTGCATCAGTTTTAGTCGCATTTTTTGCTCCCTCCAGCACTGGGTGACCATCAGGAAAACGATTTAGGGGTAAAAAATGACTGGAATTCTCCTTTAAAGTTCACCACAGTTGAACTTGAAGGTTAAAGCCTCAAATTAACTTAACCCCTGTAGATTACATATTATGAATTTATGCCGATGAGCAAATCTGTTCAAATTTGCTTAATCGCAACTCATTTAAAGTACATTTAAAATTCCCCTCATCAGGCTTTATCCTGACTTCTCTGTTTCTCCATCTTCTCTTTGTAGCTTTCGCTGAGCTTCAGACAGATATCCATGAGCTGACCCAGGAGCTGGATGGGGCCGGTATCCCCTTCTTGGACTATCGGACTTATGCAATGAGGGTCCTGTTCCCTGGGATAGAGGACCACCCCGTGCTCAAGGAGATGGAGGTACGGGTCAGTACACCACCAACCAAACTTAAAACTGAAACCAACTCACCCAAAATAATCAGATGCAACAGAAACAAGTAGTACTGATGAACTAACTTCAGAGGTGGAAACACTGCACAGTAGCTGATTCTACTAACATCAAGCAGTTCACCTCAGCAAGATGAAAACATACATCCATGCAGAGAAGTAGCTGGGAGAAGTACTTTGGAAGTTAGGTTTAATGGCACAGGAATGTCCTTCTGGCTTTACCGCTTAATGCCTTTGTAGCCATTATTCCATGACAGGTTTCATCAAAGACAGGCCTCGGAGATGCGAGGCAAGAGAGACTCCACACATGCTTCACCTTAAAGCAATCTCATAGCCCATATTTTACCTACTTTGTCTTAATGTATTCAGCTTGTCTCAGTGAATGCGAATGACTTTTCAAGAGCCTTAGTCATTAGTCTGAACTCATGGGACAGAAGCTCATCACGCTCTCATGATGTGGGGAAGTGGAGTTTTTAAAGTGAGATTGACTGAAAAGAAATGTTATATAAGAAGTACAAGAAGATAAAAAGATGTGAAAAAACAGATGTGAAAAGGAGAGAGGAGATGAAGCAAAAGATGAGAAAGGAAGAGGAAAAGATCATGAGGATTAGAGCGGAGAGGGAGAAATAAGAGTTCGGGTTACAGGGATTGTTACTTGCATTATACATCACTGTTAATTTATTAATTAGGCCACTACATGCAACTACCTTTCAGCACAGCTGAATGGAGATAGTGCATCGGATTTATGAAGACGTTTTACTGCCGAGGGAAGTAGAATTAATAGTATGTCAACAGAAACTACCCTCCTCCAAAGCTTGAAACCAAGAGAGCCAAGTTTGTAATCAACGGTATCATTAAGATGTAGAATCCGGTGCTGCACCATTGACTTTGATTGGAGCACTGACTTTTTGGAGTCAAAGAATAATTTGTTTGACCTTTTACAGCTTCATTTAATCGTTCTAATCCAGACAGTGGATTTATATTCCTAGAAAAAAAGAAACCCTCTGGGGTTTCATATGTGCCATTTCTGCCTTTTTTCTTTTTTTGATTCATTCTTAGTGATTTATTCTCTGCTATTTTTGGCTAGAAGGAACGGTGGTGATTATTTAAACGCAAAAATATATATTTATATATATCTTCGAATACAGACAAAGTTAATTATGTTTTCCAGCTGGGACTATAGAACTATAACTTAAATGTACTTGTAATGCAAAATATTAACAAATATAGTTGTTTGCTGCTTTTGCAGACTCATATAAAGCTTCATGACGATTGATTCGATTAAGTATTTGAGTTCAACAGCATTTTGAGGAATATGAGCAGATTATTGAATTTATCAGATCAAAATACTTAAATCCCTTAATAGATTTAATTAGGTTTAGCTTGCAACAATTATAAAGCCATTCATAACTAAAACTCAAACATTTAATTTAATTAAACTCCAAAATCTTCCTTTATTATCTGAGACACCAGAAACACATTTTTTTTTACTGATAGTCCAAATCATGTTCACAATTGATACTGTAGATACAGTACAACCTAAAACATAATGAGATGAAGATCAAATGTATATTGTTAACTAAATGCATTGAAATAGCAAAATATTTAATTAACCTATTTTTTACAATACATTTTTCATGAAATACTCAAGGTCCCAAGTGAAAATTATCTCACTAATAGGATTAAAGCACTGGCATTGAATGCATTAACAATTACCTTTGGGAGCGCTGCGTTTAACATGATGTAATCTGAAAGATTATATCTCCCAAGATATCATCACCACCCACTGGAATATAACAACACATTCAACACACTGTTGCAAAGGGATGCCCAGTGCTTTCAGAAAATATTCACATAAGACACGTTTGATTTTTCCTACAACGTTGTTGAGTTGTAGATTTAACATCACAAGGATAGCACTGTCATTTTTGCCAATCAATAACCAATAAAGACAAAGTGAACACATGTTTTTACTTTTCATATAGGCATTGATTGTATTGGAGTTCACCCATGAGTACTTGAAAGACAAATTTGTTAATACAAGTTCTCACGATTCACAGTGCATGTTGGCACATAAACCAAGCCATTGATATCTCTGTAGATCTCCATGATATCAAGCTTATAAATAAGTTAAATGGAGGAAGTTTGGAACCAGGACTCTTGTCATGTAGAGTTGTTGGAGTTCGCTGCCCCCCCGCCAAACTGAGTGTCTCCCTCTGTTGATATTTGTCATTTAACCAACAATAGTAGCGGTCAGTGCTTCTCTGCCTGCTTCCTGCTGCTAAAAAAATGAAAGAAAATCAAAGGTCAGATCCACGTTGTTTTGCAAAACAGGAACCAGATCAAAATGGAACTGACAGCTGGAACCCAGCCTTTCAATTTCTTGTATTTTTACTCTTTGTCATGTACAAGCTACAAGGACGACTGCTCCAAAGCTGCTACTCGTTCTTCCTTTTCATCGTGAAGAAACTTGAAAATCAGCATTTTAACTCTGCACAGTGTCTCCAATTAGTTCAACCTATCTAGTTAAGAGATCACTATGTGATAATAAACTATACACACGCTCCGGTATGTGTAAAATTGAGATACCGCACCATAGAAACTACACTGTGTGGCTGAGGTGTTGCCCCTGTCCCTAAAGCATTAGCACACGTCTAATTTGTGGTAGCAGGCGGGCCTGGATGTAAAGCGATCTTCCGTATTTTATAGTTATGTCTAGACTTCCTTCTTCTTCTATCTGTATTTCCCACAGGAGCTGCTGCCTCCTAATCCAATGGCCTGTGTAAACCAATGCTCCTAACTTTATTGCTCTGTGTGACTGCTCTCTCCCCCAAGCTAGACAGTACCACCACACACCAGTTGTGCCCTCTCTCTCTTTCACACTCACACAGTCTTCCATATATCTGGATTTACCCCTCTTGATATTCAGTATAGACAATGTGTACATGTATCTCCGTCTGTCTCTCTTTCTTGTTGCCGCTTGCTCTCACTCTCTCCTTTCACACACACTCATTTTCTCGCACACATCACACTCAGTATCCACCCTGGAGGCCCGAGAATCTCATTTAGCACTTAAGAGAGAGGCCTAGACACTTTATAATGGCACATCAGAGGAGAGAAAGAATAGATGTTACAGTGGTACACGACAAAAGGACGCCAAAGAAAGAGGGAGGTGGAAATTATGTGTTTGTGTGTGTGCGTGTGTGTGCGCGCATGTGTGACAGAGACACACACAATGACAAAGAGGAGGAGAAATTAAAATGGAAGAAAGCCCAGTGATGTGAAACAGTCAACAATAAGTGCAAGGGGAAGGAATTAGAGTAGTGAGGAAGACGGAGCCAGTGAGCGACAGCGAGGTGTCTTCAGGGCCTTTAGTGTGTTGTTGATGAGTAGTGACAGGTGCCAGCCACTGGAACAAGCAGGGTGCACCTCTGTCACAAACCCTGACACACACTGTCCTACTGTGTCCCCACTTCTAGTCCTCTCCATCTTGTCTTTCTTCTTCTGTTTGACCAAATACCCTCGCTCTCTCAGGTTGGTCTGCTTCAGGAAGGGATGATTGGATTATTTTAGAAAGTTCCTCAAATAGATAAAAAGTTACTCGGGGCAGCAGCTTGTTGAGAGTCGAATATAAATATAACTGTTTCCGCAAAGTGGTGAGACGTCAAAATTGGGCATTTACGTACATTATTGCACCACAAAGCTCAAAGAACAAACAGGGATCAAGATTAAAGTAATAGACAAAGACAATCTATGAATACACAGGGAGTAGCCCACTGCTAAAACATGCGGTCATTGGTCAGGGCCGATGATTAAAATTCACATTTTACCGATTTTCTACTAGAGGACGCTTTGAGCCATCCACCCCCTGAAGTCAAGAAGACAATTATGTCAAATTGTCTGCTAAAATCACTTGCAGCGGGAGAGAGAGTAGCCAATCAGTCTTGCCTTTCTGTTTACAAGCCAATCTAAGCTCATCATACGCGAAGAAAAAAAAAAAGCCTGCTTGCAGACGTGCTCAGAATCCGTCTTCACTCAGAGTTTTTCTACGCACGTTTTTGATCCTGTGTTATTCACAGTATTTGGCAGTTGATTGCATGAAGTGTCTCACTGGCATCCACAACTTTTCGAACTGTTCTTATTTTCAGCTTCATTCCACCAGTTCACAGAGCTGGTGTAGTTTTTATATGCTGAATGATCCCCTCCATACATGCTTTAAGCCTTTTAAAATACTTAACTTAAAAAAAGAAAAGAAAAAGAAAACGACAGGCTTATAAAGTTGTACATTTTGCAGACACATCTTCAAAGTTACCATTATCAGCAGATTATTGGAAATACAGTACAGCCTGTTGGTGTCAAAGTCGAGTCAAGGGACGGCTTTTAAGTCACTGATCTAAGTACCATTGTAACACTGGGAAAAAGGATGTTCGTAAATAAAGGAGTTAAGTTTCCATACTCCATCATGCTCTGTTGTAACTTGTCTGGTTGTGTCTTTCTTCAGGTCCAGGCAAATGTTGAGAAGGCCCTGACGCTCTTCGGCCAGCTGCTGACAAAGAAGCACTTCCTGCTGACGTTCATAAGAACCCTGGAGGCACAGAGGTGACCATCTTATTCTTTTTCATTTATAGTTATTAAATTAAATACTTACATTTTACAATTTCTAAGAGCTTAAATAAACAATGTGTCCCACTTCTGAAAAATAACAACAGAAAAGAAAAAAAATATATCAGTCATGGGAATACAGAAAGCAGTTGAGCTGCTTGTGGAACAAAAAACAAAAATGCCTTCTTGTTTGTCTTCTGAAAAACATGCTTTTATCACCTCTTAATATTTACAAATATGGCATAAAAGGCTTTGCTTTTTACCTGGGTTCTGACAAATTTATATTAAAGAGTAAAAAAACATTTGCTTAAAATTAAAATAAAGCACTTGACCTACTGTAGTGGTTTATGGTACTAATAGATTAGATGAGCATTATTAGCTAAATGAACTGTGTGTGTTTTGATGAGAAGCTTTAGATGTAATGGAACCAAAGCAGGAGATGCTATTAATTAGACATCTTATTAAATAATTTCAATTCATTTCCAGGTCGTTTTCAATGCGGGACCGAGGAAACGTGGCGTCTCTGATCATGACGGCCCTGCAGGGAGAGATGGAGTACGCCACCGGAGTCCTGAAACAGCTGCTGTCTGACCTGATAGACAGAAACCTGGAGAGCAAAAATCATCCTAAACTGCTGCTGCGGAGGTGAGGGAGACAGGGGACACACACACAGACGACACTGCAAAACATCATAATGGGACAAAGTGAAATCAAATACTGTGTTTTCTGTTTTTGTAGCCTAAATTCATTAAGCTAAAGTTGATTACACTTAAAATTCCCAATTTAATTCACATCTTTTGATTTTTTTGTTTTGTTTTGTTTTTCTAATTTATAATAATGCTTAGTCAACTTTAAACAAGTAGTCAAGTGGAGTTCAGCACCGGGACTTTTATTGTGCAGAAGAACCAACAGCACAAGGGACAATAAGATTAAATTAAATTATATGGAAGATGCATTTAGAATCAAATAAAAAAAAAGATAAATGCAAAGATGAGCACAGAGATAGGTAGAGGAATGATGAATGGAAAGAACTAGAGAGAGAGACAAGAGAGAAATGAGAAGATGGAGAGGTGCGGGACAATTTATTTCATAAGGGAAAATAACAATTAGGAGAACAAGTGAACCACAAAGCAAATCCAAGTATCTGTTAGTAAAATGTATCCATCTCTTAATTGCTTCATCCAATATTTACAGTCCAACTAGCAGAAGATAAATTAACAGAATCTGCAATAGCTTTACTGATGTGGGAGCAAAACATAATGAGAGACTCACAGACACAGTGGGCCGCATTCACGACCCGTTCTTAAGAAGAAATGTCTTCTTGAAACAAAGTCTTACAAAGTTTTCAAGAAGAGCAAAATCTATGCACACTCAAGAGCATACTTGTGCAAATTTGAGAGCTGACACTTAAGTGGTTATACCGTTTTCTTCTATTCTTCAGTTGTATAATATTATATGATTTGAATAAAATAATTTTCATATCATTTATAAATAATTATTTTACAAAGCATTCAAAGTCTTTATCTGTCTTCTTTGTTTGGCAATACTACCTCAGTTTAGATTGAACCATTTCTTCTTTGCTCCGTCAGCTACTGTATGTGTTCTTCTCCAGATACAACATTTACTGTAGTGAGCAACTGATATCATCCAATGCGTCATTTCTTTATGTTACTTTGCATCCACTGCTGACTCTATGAAATATAACAGCTGGTTTTACTGCAGCAGTGCCTCGTCTTCAGCACTACTAAAGTTCTTTTTACGGTTGGACTTCGGTGCTCCCTCTTTAGATTTCCGTTTGGGCATTTTAACTTTCTTTTTCAACTCTATTCAGTTTCTGTGGTCTCTGTGTGCACACGGCCCTGCAGCCTCATACCCTTTTATGGAGATGATGCGTCATTTACCTATAATCATATGTCAATTAGGATCACCTGGCACACGCACTCAATTTACGAGGAGATTTACCAATCTAAGAGGAAAGAGTGAACAATTTAGTGTAGACAGAAGCCACCACAGATCTGGACAGAGAAATGAATGAGGTGTGAGCCCACTAAAAACAGAAATCTGTCTCTGACCTGCCATTGCTTACATTACTTTATCATATGGGTTCTCTGTTTATGCATTTGCAGTTAATTGATTCTAATACATTTCATCCTGTCTTTTAAGTCTTTCAGAACACAACAGATCAAGTAGAATTACTTAAAAGAACAATTTGCCCACAGCCATTTATTATGATAATGATTTATTCATATTTACTGTGGTTGAAATGAGTGGTTCCTGACCAGGAGATCAGGAACTGACCAGGAGATCAGGAAGATACATATTGAGAGGTATTACAATTAAGAGCAAAGAAAAACATGTGCCTCACTTTTTTTTAAAATTCAAATTTACATATTCCTAAACAGGAACAAAACATGTGCCTCATGTAGAAGGATTTTTTCCTTGAGTTTTCTTCTCTTTTGCACAAGAAAATGCATAATTTTAACCACTTAAAGGGCTTACAGTAACAGTCCTTCAAAAACCCTTACTCACAGCCCATGTCTGCACTGAAGCTGTTACCTGCAATTTACAAAATGGTTGTGTCCACTCATTTAAAAGTAGCAGCTCTTCTGTTACATTCTTCTGGAAATCAGCAACTGTTTCTCTTTCTCTCTCTCTTCTATGTTCTCCTTGTAATCGGCACCAAATTGTGTTGATCTTTCCAAAATCGTTGTGGGAAATTATAGAGCCGGAAAAAAAATCCACATAAACTGTGCATGTTTTGTTAATCTTGTTACTCAGTCATTTGTTTTTATTTAATTATTCCCCTCTCCTCCTGTCTCCTCTCTGTGCATCAGGACGGAGTCTGTGGCTGAGAAAATGCTGACCAACTGGTTTACATTCCTCTTGTATAAGTTCCTGAAGGTAAACCTGAAAACACATAATCATATCCAATCTTCATTCAATCTGTTCGCTGTATCTTTTAACACTAAACAATTGTCTTCATCTAAAGTGGATTTATATTGTGTACGTCTACGGCTCGAATGTAAAGGAGATTTATTAAATGCCTTTGGCTTATATTATTTCTCCACTGCATTTATCTCACTGTGGTTATTAAAAGGTTTTTTTTTTTCCAGCTGCATATTTTCTTTGCAGAGCACATACAGTAGATAATCAAAGCCTCCCAGCAGCATGTTTCCTCTTCTCTCAGTTGTTTAATATCTTTTTTTTCTTTTCCTTTTTTTTCCCTCCGTGCTCATAATTTCCCTCCTGTAGCCGACACGTCCTCTTCCCTGATCCTCATGTCGTTCTCTGAGCTCACATCTCCTTCCTCTGATCTCTCTTTCATCTGTGTCATTTCTGTTGTCATTATTGCGCAGTCAGCCTCCTCTCTGGCGTAAGGTCATTTTCCTCACCGGGGGGCGTGCGGTGTCGCTCGTGCTGTCCTCCCGCTCCCCCCTTTTCCTTCATCCTCGCCGTCCCCCGGTCCCCTCATCCCAACACTCGCCTCTCACAGAAAGAAAGTCCAGTCAGAAAACGGTTTCTGATGTTTCTCTCTCCTTCTCTCACTGGTTTCCCTTTGTCTCCACTCACTCTAATTACAAACTGTGAAACCTGAGGTTGTGCCTCATGCGGCATTACAATCCGAGATGTGATAATTATTATGGTCACATATTCATCAAAATATATTGGGAGCAGAGTGTTTAAACTGTATCACATTGCATGTCATTACACTGTATGCCGGCATGATTATAGTGCATTCATATATATATTTTTATACCCTTTTTACTTCCACATAGAAAATAATAAATACATGTTTTTGACTAGCGTATTGCTGATGTATAATTTCCACTGTTTGTTAGCTATGTAGGAGTCTGAGCCTATTCATCTCGCCGTACAGCAGGAGCCATCATTATATCCTCAAAATGTAAATATGAGCATACAATTAGGGAGCCCTAATGAAGGCAGTATGCGGAGGGAAGGCAAATTTCATAGACAAGCGTGCAGTGGCCGAGCGTCGAAGGCGGAAAGCCGAAGCCAAAGCACAACAGTGTGATGCATGCTCCGTGTGTCTCGTTAGCGGCTACCCACCTAATTGGCCCAGATGCTAACAAGGTCCTTAAAGCATTCGACACTGGGATAAAGACGGAGAGAGAGATAGAGGGGGAGAAGAGAGAGGAAGGGAGAGCGGGGAGGAGAGGAAAAGGGTTGGAGGATGGCGTCAGAGGTGATGGGGCGAGGGGAGAAGAACAGAAGAAGACGTGACAATTAGGAGTTAAAAGGAGGAGGGGAGAGAGGAGGAGGAGGAGGTGAGGGAGAGGAAAGGTAGGAGTTACAGAGGAGAAGGCAGTGTGGTGTGAGGGATGAGAGGAGAGCGAGGACGGAGGAGGGAAGAGCTTTCAACCAACAAAAGAAAAGAGACTGAAATTAAAGCAGACAGAAGAAGAGACAGTGGTAGTAGGCGATCTTTTATACTGTATACAATCCACATTGTAGAACGTGCAACATGCAATTGTGATTGAATTATGTTTCCTATTAATGTAATGTGGATAATTACATAGGTAATTTTATCATTTTAAAATGATAAAGTTACAAATGCGTTGATCCTCAACATGATGATTTCTCTAATCTTAAAGTGTAGATTATTTTCCTCGTAAACAACACAGAGGTTCTGTTTACATTCACTCTTTCCCACCCGAATCCACTTTGGCAATGCATCTTTGGTATATAAAAATACATTTTATCTTTACATCGGGTGCATTTTCTTACTTGTCAAAAGTAACACAAGGCCGACAGTGCTCTTAGTGGTCAAACACTCCACACAGTATCTTTATTTGACTTCAGGAGAAATAAGAAGGAAAGTAAGATTCCTACATCTCTACTCAGGCAACATCCAGCGTATCACTCTGTCTTGTTGCTATCACAAATACTTAAGTGTTTTCAAGAGGCTCATTATAACAAATTTGTTATTCTAGTCGATCTCTATTGGTTTTGTGCTTAAACCAAGTCCATGACCAAGACACTCTTGTTCCACAAACACAGCTGCATGCTTATTATCGTTACTGTGTCGATGAACATCCAGTATATTCTATCCTGTCTATCCCATGGCTCATATTCCACCAACTACCACCTCAGTCTCACTTGACGTATAATTAACCCCAGAGATCATCATCAAATACATCCTACGTGCCTATCAGCATTGCGCGCGGAATCAACAGGAGCCGCAGGAGTAACACAGCGTTTCTGTGTGAATGTAAGAGAAAGAGATTAAGAAAAATACTGAAAGAAAATCAAATAAACAGTAAAAGGTTGGAGATTGGCTTCACATTGAGAGAGGGGAAAAAAGAGGAATGCGTTAGAAAGAAAAAGCGAGTTGTTGAGTGTGCTTGAAGGTGAGACAGATAAATTAGTGCTTTTCCCCTGTTCTCGTCTGGGCCTCATGCATCTCACACACACACACGCGCGCGCACAATCTGAAGTATATCCCTGAGCCCTGCGCGGCCGATCATTAAACTCTCGTCGGGATGAGTATTGGCCGTGATGTGTCCTCTCTCTCCCCTCTAAACTGCCACTGCTTCAGTCAGGAGTGTTTTCCTTGAGCCCAAGTGATGACTAATGACACTATTGATTGGCAAGTGTCTTTGATGGAGGGGAGAGTGGGAAACATATTTATAACATCTGTGTCTGGTCACATAAGCCCTCGGAAGGATGGGAGAGACCTGAAGAGATTTATGTAACTCTGTTTTCACTCCGTCAGTCATGTGGACACAAAGAGACAGAAAGAAAGAGATGTTTACATAACACTACAGTGTCCTTCACATTTTCAGACATCACAGCAGCTTCGGCGAGACTTTTTCAGGTCTGATGTCTAAAATTCCTCCTCTTTAATGCACCACTTGGTGCAAAGAGGCCTTTTAGGGTGTTCTTCCTTTACATCCCTCCTCCTCCGCATCTTCTGTCTGCATCTCACAGGCTGTGGCTGCAATAGATTTAAAGATCTGATACCAATTTAAGCCAGTTCTACGGTGGCCCCGAGAGCTCAGTGCAATACAGCCTCTAAAAACACATGTAAATAGACAGAACACAAGTCAGAGAGCATCTTCATCACAATGACATGTGCTGCATGTATACTCCCAACACAACAGAAGTATGTTCCAGCTGGGAAGTTAAAAAAAAAGAAAAGAAAAAGACTTTTCTTGTGTTTCCTGAAGCTAAAGTGTGTCGAGCTCTCGGCGCCAATGTACAATTCCAATTTGAAACTGCATTTTAACGGTTTTAGTTTTTGTAATCTGTGCTTGTTTCACTCATCAGCCTCCATTTGCAGGCATCTATAGTGTTTTATTAGAATAGAAACCTGTTTAGCATTTCAACCTGGAATACACATTAGAGACTCACAGCTGTGTGGGCTGTTTTCGCATTGCCAAGACAGAAAGTAGAAACCAGACTAAATGTCACTGAGGTCTGTATAGCCTATATTTGTTAAAGAACGTTATGCAAACCATTACTAATGATGACATTAAGTAATAAGAGTGGGAAGATTCGAGCAGTGGACAATGAAGGGGAAATTTACTAAAGGCACGCAGCCGATTTCTTTGGCACACAACGGCCAAATAGCTTTAGACTATATTCAGGATGACATTGAGGTTTTGTGCCAATAATACGGAAGGAGAGCGATGAAGCTATAACTGGCGTGCTCGGTTTCATACAACATGTTTCCCTGTGCACAGGCACAAAATATGTGAGGAGGGAATGGAAAGGAGAGAGCAGGAGAGAAAACTGGGTCTGAAATTTGACTTAAAGATTTGATTTGAAGATTGCAGGGCTGGGGAAAGCAGGTGTAAAGGAGTGAGGCACATGGACAGAATGAGAACGAGAGAGAGAGAGATGCAAATTGAAAGATGCATGAAGTTACTTCACCAGTGAGAAAAATAAAACGGCAGCGGTGACACAAACTGCTCTGTGCACTTTTTTTTCTAACATGTAGCTGGAGATGACTTTAGGCTTTGTAATTAATACTTTCTCACATACAGTCTCCTCATGTCCTCTCCTCAACCGATATCACATCCTAACCGGTGGAAAACACTTTCTTGTACGGTTCATTGCTTTCCCGAGATGCACAACACGTGTCAAAACAGCCCCTTACCTTATTTAGTGACACTGTTAATAAGGTGAACCACAACCTAGCTCATTTACACCCAGCCTTCACAAATTCACACTAATTAAAAAACTCACCGTTTTTCAAATATCTCCTGACACTGGCATTAAAGTCGGCTTCAAATGTTACTTTAGAACATTTTTACAACTCTCTCCTCAGACAGATGGTCAGAAGCCGTGTGAAATGAGTGATGGAGACAGAAACAATCTCCAGGATTCTTTATTGTGACTTGTTTGATATGTTTCGCTCTTTTCAAGCCCCAGATAATTATTCAAATGAAAGAATTTGTGAAAAGGAAAATTCACTTCCTGGTTGAGCTGCTGGCAACTGGTCTCTGTGTGTTTTCTCCCTGCCTAGGAGTGTGCCGGGGAGCCTCTGTTCATGCTTTACTGTGCCATCAAGCAGCAGATGGAGAAGGGACCCATAGACGCCATCACAGGAGAAGCCCGCTACTCCCTCAGTGAGGACAAGCTCATCAGGCAACAGATTGACTACAAAACACTGGTCAGTAAACCCACTGTTTCCTGAGGCTTGTGTCTGACTCGCTTTGGTCTGAATCACCGCACGAGTTGTTAAATTGTAGTCACATTTGATGACGGCTGGAAACTCTAAAGCAAACTCTGAGTAATCAGCAGTAGAAATGTGGGAGCCTCCTTTCCCCTAAATTAATCTGGAGTCTGCTGAAGGATTCCATCCAGTGTGAACACCGAGCTTGTGTTTGGAGCGAGACTGCGATCTGGCCGTGGATCCGTGGCCCAGCTCCCGCTCCACGTTAATCACCCTGTCTTCGCAAACAAAGCACTTCAGCTTTGGATTGGAAACATACAGACAAAAACCTAGTTGTTTTGGTCCGCACCCAAGTGTGAATCCCGAGTTATTATTTTCCCAAACAGTCCCATCAGACCAGGAAAATGTCCAGGTGATAAAATAGCTGCAAACACGCTAGGTGTGAAAATGCTCTCAGGTACTTTCAAATGCACCAATCCCACAATCATCTAAACGTATCACTAGTTGGCAGCGCTCAAGCTGCGTGCATCCCTACTTAAGCCATATTTTTATTTTTTTGTCTTTTTCAATTTCCCTTTGTGTCTGCCTGTGTCTCTGCCAGACATTGCACTGTGTGAACCCGGAGAATGAGAACTCCCCCGAGGTGACGGTCAAGTGTCTGAACTGTGACACCATCACTCAGGTCAAAGAGAAGCTGCTCGACGCCGTGTATAAGGGCAGCCCTTACTCACAAAGGCCAAAAGCCTCTGATATGGACCTCGGTAAGACAGACGCTGCTGTGCTGTACAGTACATGTATATTCCAACCATGCTGAATGTGTAAAGGTAGAATGATGAGAACACACTGCAGCTTTGAACACACTGTTTTAGCTTCGGCAGTCTGCCTTCACAAATTAATTGTGAGCCAGATGACTAGGGGATGGACCATAGCTACACTTTTTGTTAGCCGATGTTAGTGGAGAGGTGATGGAGATGTTAGGATAGGGGAGGGAGGATGACGATTTCTGCAATCAGCCCCCTGAGCTTCATAACTGCTCCTCAGAAACCTGTGGGTGATGTAATGGAGGCTATGTTCATATTTACTACAGTTTTTGGTTGCATCCTTGAAACTAAACCAACAGAAACAAGGGGCTGAAAGATGGTAATTTATGAAATAATTCATTTAGCTTATGGGAACTGAGCCACATAATTTTAAAGAAACAATCACGAACAGCATAAAGAAATGTACAGCAAATAATGCAAGTTTGCAGTTTGTGCATAGTTGTGAAGAGTTCATGTTTCCATATACTACTTCATGAAGATGGTTATTTTTGGATTAAGACAAGAAACAAGACATACATACAACATATAGAGCTCTTGCGTTTCTCTAAAGCCTCTGTTCCCTCTGTTTGAAGAATGGCGTCAGGGTCGAATGGCCAGAATCATTCTGCAGGATGAAGATGTCACGACTAAGATCGACAATGACTGGAAGAGACTCAACACCTTGGCTCACTATCAGGTACGAGGGGGCTCAGAGAGGGGCACGAGCAACAGTCAACAGCTAAGCCGGTTTCATACTGAGAGTATTTTCGTGTGTGTTTTGCTGTGCAGGTAACAGATGGCTCAGTGATCGCCCTGGTGCCAAAGCAGAACTCTGCCTATAACATCTCCAACTCATCCACCTTCACCAAGAGCCTCAGCAGATATGGTACGGCTCCCGCTCTCCTCCTGCTCTTGATCCTATTTAAATCATTCTGTCAATGATTCCCATTTCTCTAAGTGCCGGCCTCCCTCCGCACCCCCTAACTTGCTTTTATTCGTTCTTTCTCTTTGTTTATCATCGCCATGATTGGGCTCCTTTTTTTTTCTTTCCCACCTCCCTCTGAGTGAATGGCAATCCTTTTTATCCATTGCTATCAGCCCGGGCCAAGGCTATTCCACAGCCATTTCCAAGCAGGGCGTAAATGACAGGCATTAAAGTAGACACCTTGATCCCCAGCTGAATGAGTGAAAGAGAAGGAGAGAGAGAGGACACCTGGCAGTTAGAGAGACAGACAAACACAGGCCTAGCATCAATATGCTATACTTCAAGAGAAAATTAAACTATATGGAAGATAAATTACTCTGTAGTATAAAACCAGGCCCTTGTCTGATTCTAAGTGGTGCTGTAATAACCCTCACATATACACAGCTGCCACTGCTCTGCTGTTGTCCCAAGGCAACTGCATTTCCTTCAAACTAACCCCTGATCAAAATGAAAAATGTGGGATAGATTTTCTATTTCTTCTTCTTTCTAACGTGCGTGCACATGTCCGTGTGTGGTATGAAATTCAACATATACAGTTTTTTGTACAGCAGCTAGTGACAGGAGAGACCTAAGACTGAGCCAGCAAATAAAACAAGATATTCCCCTGTGCAAAATGAGAGAGGAAAAGTCAGATGTTTTGATGACTAAAAGTGGGGTTAGAGAATTGTGAATGAATGAGTTAGACAGATGATGTTCCTGATTAAACTCAGCCTCCTTACAGCGCCTCCTCCATTTGTTTATCAGACAGAAAGGTGGTGTTCTTCAGCCGAAGGTGACCATGTTCAACACCTGTCATATGTTATAGACATTTTCTTCTTTTTTGCCTCTTGGGGGGCTGCAGAAACACAACACTGACATTTTATATTTTTTGAGTTCATATGGCAGTAGCACACATCCAGTCGACATGGAGCAGCAGTGTAAAGTTCACAGGGCAGAGTCAAAAAAACAGCCACTCACCATCCTGATGAGAGTGATACAGTAACACTGAACCACAACAGTAAAAGTTAGAGGCTGGAAACCAAAACAACAAGGCACTAAGAGATAAACTGCACTCAGGTTAATACAAAGCCACAACTTTAACACACATTCATATTTAAATTGTACACATTCAATTAAACCCAGATCGTTGATCATTAATCTGTGACATTTTGCATCTCTGCTCTTAATATTTCTTTTGTTATTTATTGTATTTTCTCGACCCAGGTTGCTCTTGTTAATGAGATCTCGACCTCGATGTGACTTCCTGATTAAAGGAAGCGCGAGTATAGTCGTAAGATTAAGTGTTCATACAGGAACAGTGATTAGCTGCTTTAAGTCCCATTTCTCAACAAATATATCAAATTCTGTTGCGTGTATCTGGAGGCCACTGGACTTGAATAAGTATTACAGTTACTGAATCACTGTATTAAATGACACCTACACTGAGTGGTAGATTACAGATGAGAAATGTGGTTTAGGCAAATTGAGTCGCCCCCTCCCTCCACCCCCTGCTCCAGCTGCTTTACTTCACACTGAATACATTGTAAAAATGTGTTGTTGCTTCATCATGTTTATCTTTGCTTTTCGGTTCAACTGTGATCACAGTGGTTTGTGTTAGTGCTTGTATATATATATATATATGTGTGTGTGTGTGTGTGTGTGTTTATGTTTATTCACAGACTGTGGCCATGATGGGTTTTGAATCGGAGCCACTCAGTTCCCCACCCTCTTTCACTTCTCTGTCCTGTGCTCTCCCATTACTCTCCATTTCACCCCTCTCTCCTCTGACCTTTTTGTCTTTCTGTGCATTTACCCCACCCTCCCCTTTTTACACCATCACATTCGCCTTTTCCCCTCTTCTCTATAGCCTTTCACCAAACATAAAGGGATTGCAACATACATCAGCATCTCTCTCGTTTTTTATCTCTCCACGTTTTCTATCCATTAGCTGTTTTTACTTCTTCCCCCAGAAGCAACAGCTACTCAGCAGATAGTCGCCTCCCCCTGTGCACCTCAGCTCACTGGTTCCAACCCCCCCCTCACAATCCTAAATGGATATGCATAGGATATGTCAAAGATGATTTGCTGCGTTCTAATCATCGTTGACGCTCACACCATGAATAATGAAACCGACACAGATGACAGAGGAAAAGGGAGGGGGAGAGACATTAAAGAAACATGCTGTGCTCTGGGTGATTGTTGCTTAGTAAAATGATCTCCTAACAAGCAAAATCCTTGTTGTTGGTGTTTTGTTTTTTTTTCTTCTTTTTTTCTTTGACTCACTAAATCACAAGGTTTCTGTGGGAACCTGACATAATTGTGTCTTGTGTGTCTGCGTTTAGAGAGCATGCTGAGGACAGCCAGCAGTCCAGACAGCCTACGATCCCGAACGCCCATGATCACCCCCGACCTGGAGAGTGGCACCAAACTGTGGCATCTAGTGAAGAACCACGACCACTCAGACCAGAGGGAGGGCGACCGAGGCAGCAAGATGGTCTCTGAGATCTACCTGACCAGGCTGCTGGCTACGAAGGTAAGAAATACAGGGAATCAACCACATTAAGCAATTCCTATAGGCAATTAAAAATAGATAGCGCCTTGTAAGACTAGCTGGACTCGGTTGTACTGCGCTGTGCAGGTTCACGGCTCCTGAAGTCATCCCAGTTTGTGAGAGGAAACCTTAGACATTGAATAAAAAATGTAGAGACTAGCTGGGTCGACCTGTTGTTTTCAATATGAGATGCTTTTAAGGTTATTCAGTGGACCCATCACCACTGAAGGACGCTGAGCTTTAAATGTTGGAGGTATTGTAACCTCGACCACAGAATTAAAGTAGAACATCACACTGAAGAATTTAGGGAGTGATTACGCTTAATCTTAAAGTGGTTAGCAGTGGTCCCACTGTCTTCACCTTAAACTCTAATATTCACATGATGACACTTGCTATTTGTCCATATAACTTGATTGTGTAGGTCCCCACAACATAAATATGGTATTCATACACACACACGCACACAAACAAACAGACCATAACTGTCCTCTCCATCTTAGAAACATGCGGCATGAGCCAATCCAGCTGTCTCTCCTTTTCTCCTTCAGCATCTCTCAGTTCACTGTCTCTTCCCTAATTGTACAAGGGGGAGGGAAATATAGCAATGGGCAGCACTTACAAGAGAGCTGGCTTTTCAATTTCCACTCGTAATAAGAAAAAACAGATTAATAAAAGGTGGGCTTGTGGTGCAGAGTGCAGGGAGGCAGATACAGGAGGTGTCAGGAGACAGGTAATTTGTTGAGGGATTGAAGATTTGGCCATGCATGATGAAAAAACAGAGAGGCAAATGCAATTGAGAAGCTCATCTTGTCCCTGTCTCTCCATGGCTGTCTGTCTGCGTTGGCCTGCCTGGGCGTCTCATCGATGCAGATCTCTGTACTTTGATCCGCGACTGGGACAGAATTCATTCCTGTTCCATTTCACCAAGGCTGACTAAATACGATCCCCAAACATTTTCCCAGTAATAGATTCTGCCAGATGGAGAAGTCCGCGAAACAAATGTGTTGTTAGGGAAATTCACTTAGCTACATTTGATGTAATTATGTTGGAGAATTGTCATTGGAGGACAGCACAATCCCAATCCAAGAGCGGAGGCTCCTGTTTGCGATTCTGCAGGGCTCAGTGGGCAAACAGAGGCAGTCACATAGCCAAATATATCACTCCGATTCCCAGTGGGGCCAATCATACTAAAAATCTGCACACTTGTGGCCCATTCAGGTGCTTTGGATTCAAGTGACTGAAAATGGTGCACTATTTTCTGTCACACAGCATTGTGAAACTATGGTTATTGTCATTTTCTCTGAGGTTTCACAACATGTTCTCGTCTGGTTAACAGGAAGATTTATAGCCTATATGAGCACATGTGTGGTGTGTTTAAAGAATTGGGGGCTGATATGATCATTGACAGCAGCATAAGAAATGCTTAACACATAATTGACTAAAATCACTGTAAGTAATAAAATAACAAAATCACATGAAAAACAAAGGTCACTGCCATGATAAGGCAATCTGTATGAGAATGTGAAACGAAACCAGAGGCATAGAACTGACTACAAAATGCATCTAGATTATTTTGACCACATACTGTATTGGTGCACCGGGAATAATAACAGCTAGTTATTGTGCTACATACCGTTGTTACATGTTAACATGTATTCAAACTCCAAAGTGCAATATATTCATCCACAAAGAATGGAAATTTCATGAATTTATTATATTATAATAACTGTAAAAGAGCCACTGTCGTGAGAACCATTCAGGAGTAACATGATGAAATCAAAGTTTAATATAAAATCAAAGTTAAAAGCGATGAATTAACTGATTGTAATGCTCTTGTTTTCTCAGGGTACATTACAGAAGTTTGTGGACGACCTGTTCGAGACCATCTTCAGCACAGCCCACAGAGGCAGCGCACTGCCACTGGCCATCAAGTACATGTTTGACTTCCTGGACGAGCAGGCTGACAAACACTCCATCACAGACTATGACGTACGGCATACCTGGAAGAGCAACTGGTAAGTGGGAGGGTTAGTCTTGAGTGGTTTGTGTCATACACAGTTTTATGCATTTCTATTGTAATTGATGTATTTTGGGGTCAAAACCATTGCATTTCTGGAGGCTGGTAATCATTGATGGACGGTAGAATTCATTGTCAAAGTGTCTTTAAACGGCCTTGAAAATGAATATTTCATGGAATAGGATGTGCTGATAATGGAAGTGTGATATGGGCCGTCTGCTAATGTCTGGAGAGAGTAAATACCAAAGTCATTAAATCAATAAATCTAGGTCTGCAAAAGGCATAGAAATTTTAAACAGTTGTTTAGTCAGATGTTTGGTCATAATTTACTGTGCGACTTAATAACATCTTCAGACTGGTTTTGCAATATTTGTTTCCATACATTATTTATTTCCTTTTATTTCATGAAAACAGGTTTTGCTACATTTGCACAACATTTAGATGGTCTGTGTATAAATACATTTTCTAACAGTCAGCTGCTCCATTGCCTGAGGGCCATGGTACCTACTCAGCAAGGTTAAAATAAAGACATCAGAAACCATTAGGAAAAACAAGGTTTAATGCACACAATGCACTAATCAGTGCTGAAAATGAAATTGTGCAATATGAACAATAGTGAATTAAGCAGTTGAGGCGAGGCAATCAATCACCTTGAACGATGGTGTAAGTCAGCTGTCACAGTGGAAGTGGTAATATAGGCTATTACCGGGTCACATTTAATCACTGTGTTTTCTCTTGGCCTCTTCAGTCTTCCTCTGCGGTTCTGGGTGAATGTGATCAAGAATCCCCAGTTTGTATTCGACATCCATAAGAACAGCATCACAGACGCCTGTCTGTCCGTGGTGGCCCAGACCTTCATGGACTCCTGTTCAACGTCAGAACACAAACTGGGAAAAGACTCGCCTTCAAATAAGCTTCTCTACGCTAAAGACATCCCTAACTACAAGAACTGGGTGGAGAGGTGAGTCAAAGTTCATTCAGACCAGTTGTGAAATACCAGTAAAACCCCAGTGCAGTGTATCCTCATGAGGTAAGCCTCGCCAACTTCATATGAAACCATGTCACTGTGCTTCCCAGTCCATTGTGAAAGGGGTTTCAGCAGCCATGCTACCTAGCTGTTAGCTGTTGTGCAGACCTGCTGAAGGCATGTTTTGCCTTTGATAGGACAGTGAGAAGAGAAACTGAGAGAATGACATGCAGTAACGATCGTCTAGGTCGGGAGTCGAACCGGCTATCAGCTATTTGCCATGTAGGACGTGCTCTAACCACTCAACCACTGAGCCCCCAAGTTTTAATACATAACAAAAACGTCTCACACAGATGCACCAACGATGACAGGAGCATTAACCAACTGATGAGACATAACAGATCCATTTTACTAGTGTGCACAGTTCACCCTCAGTCCAAACAGAGCAGCACCCTCATCTACTGGCAAAGAGCTAGAGCTGGGGGGTTGGACTGGGGAGTGGGATCTTGGATAGCGAATGAGAGTTTGTCACTAATAAACTGACACATTTTACAGCATAAAATTTCATGTGGAGTAGTGGCAGTTGCATGAAATCAAAGAGAACAGCAATTTCTGTTGTTTTGTGTCCAGTTACCACCATGGTCTACATAGGAGCTGTCATATTTATGCCTGATTCTGTGTGATTCTGACAAACTGAAGTTACAGTCACTTAGCACTACTGTATGCTAACACTACAGTACAGTATGTAGTCTGAGGACAGACCTTATCTGTCACCAGTTTTAAATAATTTCACTGAAATTATCTGGATTGAATAGGCAGAAACAGTTTCCTGAATTTCCTGAAAGAAATCTTGCTTCAGGATTATAAATATAAAGTGCAGTCCACTCATAATGTAAATATATCAGTGTTATCAGTTCTGTCAGACATTTTAAATCTTGCAAATTAAGGTCCAAGACAAATACTGTGATGGAAAGCAACATAAAGGATTTATAGAAGCTGTTTGGTTTTTCTTTCCAAACAGAGCCTCACTTAAAAATGTCCTCTGTTTCACCTTACGTCTTTTATTCTGGGCCAGAATGTTTAACTAAACTCAATTTAAGTTATGCACCACTGACACTTGCAACAGTTGCCTTTTCTGTTTTTTGGGAACAGTCCAATAGTCCCTAAGTAGCTTTCCTAGGCTGACATAATGTTTGGCAACGTGCTACCACGCAGTGATATTGTGATTTTTTTGACTGATATCCAAATTTCCGAGATACCATCATCTGCCAATGGGAATAATTACACATGAAACCAAATAGTCAGAGAAAGGATGCCATCAGAATGGTAAATACAAAGTTTATTCCCCTTTTCCTCTTACTAGTGCAGCACACATGCACTTACAGAACAACATGCTTCAGTGTGCTATGGTAGGTCCTGAGGCTTGCAGAGAGCATTTGGAGTCAGCATGAGATAAGGATTTATAGGTGAGGGTTAATTGGGTGCAGTTAAACCTCGTTTCTATTATGCCTCCTAACCCACACTCAACCCCAGCCTTGTCCCGCTGCAGTAAACCTTGAGATAGTCGAGATATGGATTCTGGAAACAGGTTGAGGTACAGCTCAATATCGGGATATATACTTAATATACTGAATTGTTAACTGCTTGCCTCACATTCAGTGGGCTTTTTACTCTTCTGCTGCAGCTAACAACACTGAGTCGATAACGTGAAGGTTGCTGTTGAATACAGTCTGGACCTCAATGAGAGCAAGTCAAGGCTGTGGTCAGAATTAGCAACTGTACGGAAAATATTAGGGTCGGAAGGGTATTGGGATATGCCCCTTGACTTACAATGACATGTAGAAATTATTTTGGATCCATCCATATTCAGCTTTTCCTTCTGGATGAGCTCTCTATATAATAGCATCAGTTAAATAAGTTAAATAAATTTGAAGTCACAGTCTGTTACTGAAAAAATGTATTCTTTGACATAACTCAAATATTCATACATTAATTATCACTCAATTTAACTCAGTGTATAAGGATGAAATGATGAAGTAATGACATTTTATACCCAAATGGTCAAAGGGCAAATGACTGTGAGATCATAATGTTCTGCCCAAACACTTCCAGACATTATTCAGTGCTGTAACTCACAGAGGTGGAGACTGTGGTGACCATGTTTGCTGTGATCTATAGTCGATGACACACAGTCAACGTCACACCTTTGTAGTAATGCAGTAATGTCTCTCACATGTCCATGTACTGAAACATCGTCTACTGTACCTACTGAGCATGGGAATGTGAACTCACCAGCCGCCACTGTTTGTATTCATAACATCGAGCTACCAGTAAGTCCAGATCATAACTCAAGATCCCAAATGATTATTAAAACTCTGCTTGCCCTCTCTTCCAGGTATTACTCCGATATCTCTCGCATGCCAGCCATCAGCGATCAGGACATGAGTGCCTACCTAGCAGAGCAGTCCCGCCTGCACCTCAGCCAGTTCAACAGCATGTCTGCACTTCATGAGATCTACTCCTACATCATCAAATACAAAGACGAGGTGAGCTCCCTCTGGGTGCGGAGCGGAATCAAACAGTCTGAAATGATGTGATAGCAGGGTGTGTGTGCTGTTTGTCGTCCCCAACCTGCTCAAGCCCAACCCCCAACCCCCCACCCCCCAACCCCTCACTTGCCTTGACTAATACCATGAGGTCATTTTAATTCAATTACACTGATAACCAGTCCACATCAGTACAGGCTGGAAGGTATTATCACCATTAGGATGCACATTAAGGCATGAGCTCAACACATTATGGGCCTAATGGAGCTTCATTGAATTTATGCGATTTTCTTTTTTTTTCTCCCAAAGACCTGCATGTACAGTACAGTAACCCACAGCTGCTGCTGGTTGATTAAAAACTTGACATTTCTGCATTTCTGTGGTTCATCTGTTAAAGGAATAGTTTGACATTTCAGGAAATATGCTAATATGATTTCCTGCTGAGAGTTAAAGGTAGAGTAAGCAACGCTGGAGAAAGACTGTTGAACTGACTGAACTCCACAGAAAAACAAATCCATCCCTCCCCTCACTGCATCCTCAGAGAGTCCATCCCTCCCAAACTAAATGAGGTGCATTGCCAAGACAGCGAAATGACAGAGCATTTTATGCAGCGAGCAAGTGGTGAAACAAAACAAAAGCTTATGATGTGAAGCGATTGATACGCACACAAAAGCAGCATAGTCAAAAGAGGACAGTTTGGTTTGGAGCTTAACTGACAAGGAAGACAGAATTACTGGGTGTTGCATTTCAGATTATACTCTGCTAGCTATCCCATGTGAGCAGCAATAAGACAGGAAAGTTAACATGTAGAGAGAATGAAACTGTTTCCAGCAGACAGATATCACACAAACAGTATATTAGCCAAACATGACACAGGTGGAGCCAAGTCAAGCTATAACAATCAAATATTAGCAAAGCAATAATGACCATCCAGCTCTGAGACAATGAAAAACAAATGTCACTCACCCATCTGTCAAATCCCCCATCCATCTTCATGTATTTTAATATTCAGGGGTAGGACTAGCCATTACAACTACTGGGATGAATCCCATTTGGTAGCTGCAGTAGTTGGCCTGTGGACCACAAAACCATTCATTAAGTTTTTACTAGCCCTCTCTGTGTGCCTGTCATTCCGGGTGCCGTAGGGTCCAGAGGATAAATCCCAGGATGAATTTCTCTCCTAGCCAAATTGTAACGACAGTATAGACTCCATTGTTTTTTTCCCTAAGCCTCCCTGCTTTAACCGCTCCTCAGCCATCCCTTACAATGCAGTTATGTTGTAGAGCATTCACGTCTGTGCAGTCACCTGTGTCCCCACTGACATCACCACAGAGGATGAGCTCCATTCTCCTCTCTGTATGCTAAATACTGTATGAAGCTTTTGTAGGAGTTAAAGAAACAAGATAAGTTCATTAGCGAGTGAAAGAGGTCTGTCTTTACCCCTGATTCCTGGCTAAACTAAGCTAAGCTTAGGCATTGGCATTGAAGGTTTCATCACCTCTGGTCAATAAGGTGAATCAACATGTTACAACTTACAGCTCCAAGCGGAAGAAACTGTATAATGCAGCAGAGTGACTTGTGAATGCTTGGAAATTAAATTGTGTATGTGTTATTTGCCTCTGCTGACAGAAAGAGAGACAGAGAATGTGTGTGTGTGTGTGCACGCTAAATGTCCTATTTTAAGTGGACTGATAATGTAGCCTTAAATCTGTACCATGCAGCCGTCTCCAACCCATTAAGACTCTGTACACACACAACTGAAATGACAAAGAAATGTCCCCCTAGCTATTTAATCTTTCCTCTATCTCCTTATCCCTTCTTCTCTCCTTCCCTGCCTCATTATCCTTCATCCTCTCCATCCCCTTATTTTCTCCTCCCATGAGTCACTGCAGTTCATACCCCCCCCTCTCGACTTTTACCCTCCTCCTCTGGCTTCTGATGGACAGCCATATGTCCTTTTCAACCTCTGCTTTTCCTAACTTTAACAGGCTTTTATGCGGTGAAAGATAACTTGTCTCAACCTTTTCCCCTCCCCTCCTTCCTTTTCTCCATCCCTCCATAGCGGCAGCATTACAGTAGTTATGCTGGCTGGCTGCAGGTGGCTCCATTCAAACCAAATGCTCCCCTTCATTATAGCCTATTATCCAGATGTAGGCAGCTGCACAATCCCCGTCACCTCTAACACATGCCCTGACCTTCCATGCACACAGAAACACGCACATGCATAAATGTACACACTCACATACACATGCTAATGCACATACACATATCATTAAGGGAAGACAAATGCACACATAAATACAGTCTTTTTGCACATACTGTACCAGCTCCTCCCTCCCTTGTTCATGGCACACAAAATAACACACCAGCACGCACACATACACCGCAGGACACACTCCCAGAGGCCACGGACATGCCATTGTGGACCTCTCACTAGCCCAAACACGTGCCCTGCCAACCCCATCCATGTTGTCAGCATCTGTTTAAAACGTAATCACCGACAGGGAAGCTGAAATTAGCATTAGAGCGCTCTCTGTGCCACATAGCTGGAGTGTGCTGAAAGCCACAGCGCTGGAAAAAAAACAAAAAAACCTGATAATACAGCATAATCTCTCTCTGTGTTCGTGTCCAGATCCTCTCAGCGCTACAGAAGGACGAACAGTCGCGCAGACAGAGGCTACGTGGCAAGCTGGAGCAGGTGATCGACACCATGGCGCTGGCTAGCTGAGGACCGGCCAAGTTGCACGCCTCGGCTATCGGAGAAAACCGGCCAACCAACACGCCTTCCCTGACAACCTTTGATGCCCGTGACATCTTAACCCTCGACATTTGAAGTCTGTCGTCATCACCCTCACAAAACAACAACCGACAGCAGCAGAAAAGAGACTGCAAGGACACAAGCACTCAGCAGCAGCAGCAGCAGCACACTGGAGAGACAGCAGAGTTTGGAACTATAAGCCCCACCGTGCGGGTTGGCATTTTGACTTTTTTTTTTTTTTTCCTTTCTTCTGAGCCACAAACCCTGCCATGAACAACCAAATCAAACTCACCCTCAGCCTCATCAGATATGGACCTCAGCTCAGGAGAGCGTTCATTTTCATCAAGGCCCTCATCACATCTAGACTCCTGTGGGAGCAGCAGTTGGGTACTTTGGCCACAATCAGGAGCGGTACAAGCACAGTGGTGACCGTTAACTTATCTAGCTGGACGCTGAGGTGAGGTGTTACAGGAAAGGTACAAGTCACCAGCTCATAGCTTTCCACAGGCACAAGCTACGGTTCAAACTGTGAGCCAATGAAAATCCAGGATATATTATCTCAATACTTGATCCCTTTCTCTTTTTTCTGTTGCCGCCCTCCGCAGGGAGGTCAAAGGTCAGGCTACAGAGCAGCAGCCATGGAGCTGGTAGACATTCAGTGTGTTGTTGGAGACACTTCAGCAGGGTGGATGCTCGGCAGCACATCGGTTGCCGTCACTGCAGGGCAACCAGGAGGAGGGACATTGCAGGGAAACTCTTCCTCCCCTAGTGACTCTCCAACTCTCTCTCTCTTTTAACATGAACTCCACTGTAGTCTAACAAAGGACATTCTCAGTTTCACCACTGCATTTGATTTATTATTGCATTCAATCCCCCCCCCCCTTCCCAAACTGCCTACTCTCCCCAGTGCTGTGCCACTTGTGTTACTGCTGAATTTGCACAACAAAGCTAAATCAAAAGAGAGAAGAGGATATATGAATATATATATAGATATATAAATACAAACCTTTTGTTTTTAAAACAAATGAAAAGTTGAAAAAAATGTTTTCCATTTTAATGTACAAAAGATACGTAAGAGGATTTGATATTTCCAAGATGAAAAATTATGAAAACACGAGGAAAAAGTCGTCCTGTGCCATGTTTTACTTTGAATGTTGTTTAGTGCAAAGAGACTTCTTTTCGTTAGATGAAATGTGATGATGAAAATGTTGTCATGCTTACTGACTGAAAGTGAGAGTCTAAAAATAGGTAACTGGCAAAAAATTATAAATATGAGTATATATATATACATAAATATAATTACAGACACTTTCTATATTTCATGAGGTCTTGAGGCCGTTGTGTGCTACATCTTTGGCTCTAAAGACAAATGATGTCTGGAAGTCACCTGTGAGCTAACCGACCTACAGTGCTCTTGTGTTTGTTTTAAAGAAACCAAATACACCTGGTCAGCTGATTTAGATGAAAAAAAAAAGTTATTTCTGTGGAGGTCAGCCTCATTGCTTCGTGGTAGCAGACTACTGCACAGGAATTAGGCAGTCATTAAGTTGGACCCTTCAACTTCTTGATCTTGTTTTATAGACACCCCACTTGTCTGAACCATTTTAGTAGCTGTGCCATTCAAAATGACGGCTAGTTTTGTGAAACAGAAGATGGTGAAACAGTATTGTCAGATTATGGCTTGTTTTTTTTTGTTCTTTTCAATTTTTTTTTTCTTTTAGCTAGCAGTTAATACAGTGGAAGCTAAAAGTTCTTTAAAAAATGTGAATGTGGTTTATGAAGAGATTATGAAATGTAGCTTGATTTGTTGAGTTGAAGGCCTTTTTTCATTCTGTGGTTTTATAGGGGTAAAAAGAAAAGAAAAAAAAAAACAAGTACACGCTGCTCCGCGTTATCTTGCAGTGCTTCAGAGAACATGCATTCATAAACAAGACATTCCTTTCTCCTGTGGCTGTAAAAAGGGTTACGAGACTAATAAAGAAGGTTAGAAAATACATTTACAGAAAGACTGAAAGGTGTTAAACAGACCAAGGTAATGTATACCATATGTTGCCATTCATCATGTACGCAGAGCAGCAGCATCAACAACCAGATCAGATGGATGAATTTAAGAAATCAGAGCTCCTCTACTCATCTCTGTTTGTTTCTTTTTATACAGACCAGAAAGCAGGTGATGGAAATGTAGATTATGCATCAATTGCACCTTAGGAAACCACTTAGGAAACAGTTACCAATGCCTCAAAATCATTTTCTTTTCTTCCTCTTCAGCAGTGCTTCCTTTTTTTTCTTTTTTTCCCCCTGTGGTCGGGTGGAGAGGTCTCCAACCAGTTAAAGCTAAAGTCGCCAGTCCAGTCCAAATGGCACAGAGCTGAATGGTTGAATTGGGATCCAGTCGCAACAGGGGTGTAGTCAGATGCCTAAGAAGTTTATTTAAAACTGGAAGTTACTACAGCCCTTTTAGTTAGTTTTTTTTTTTTCCCACTGGCCAAAACACCAACGCTAAGACAGTTTGAGGAGAGGAAACTGAGATAGCAGTGATTGCTAGTTTACTTTCTTTGTTTGTTTTTTTTCCCCTCTCAGTGATGGATCATTGCGATTGCAGTGAGTGCTGTTCTTCAGTGATCCAGCAGAGCAAAGGGAAACTCTCTCTCTGACACAGCAACCATCCATCTGCAACGAAACACGTTCACACCCCAGTGTTCCCATTCCCCATTGTCTCAAATGAACCTTTACTGGCATATGCGGATTGCTGGTGCTGATTTTAAACCTGCACTCCTCTGATGGCACATTTACATGATAGAGGATTTATTCCAAGTTTGAAATGTTATGGAAAAACACATACATTTCTGAATTGTAACATTGTGAATTGTGTCTTTAGAGCAGCAATCCCTTCAATCAAATCCATATGATTTAAAAAGAAAAACAACAACAAAAAAAGTTTTAAATGAAGATTGAAAACTTTACTTGTCATTTCATGTGACAGTGACCCACTGACAGGCAGTAGCCACATCATGTTAGCTACTCCTGATGACTTGATTACCTAGGATTGTAAATGATCAGTTTGATCTAATGGTGATCTAATTGATCAAAATGATTAATAAATCAATGACATAAACCACGTACTCTATACAGACATAAAAATGAACAATATTCCCTACAGTTGTTTCTCATTTTCAGTTTTCAGGATGGTTTTTTTTTCAAATATAATTTCCAGACATGCACCAACCTGAATAATACTGCTGCTGTCAGGTGAAAACATGAATTCCCCTTGATTTATCACAATGTTTTACTAAACCCTTTAAAAATTCAGTATACATGTTGACACTAAGATGCTGTGTTTCCATTTGACAGCATGAACATGTCTGGACAGAACAAAACGTACTGTATGTGCTTCAATACTTGAACCACTGATCTACACAGGGTAAAACAACATACAGGACAGCCGACCAAAGCTTTCTTCATCCACATCAGGAGAACTTCTCCATGACAAGAGATTATCTTTGTTCCATCAACATTTCAGTTCTTCCACGAAAAGGATTTTGCACTCACTTACAGTCACTTAAAAACCTCCTCATTGAAGGTCTTTGGTGTTTGACTCTATGCTTGATGAATGGTGAAATTGAGATTAGGTTACTTCCATGTACAGACGCTCATTAACACATTTTGTTTGATTTAAATGAATGACTGAAACAGTCTGAGGATGTGGACCACTGCATTGATGTTTGACATCTATTCACTTGCTCTATTGTTCTTTTGATAAAGACTTGTAAAGTTGATTTTTGTGATGTGGAAAGAATAATAAGGCTTAGTTAGTGCTCTCTTAAAAATGTTGGGTTATTTTTTCAACCCAACAGCTGGGTTGAGACTGTTGGGTGGTTTAATTGGGTTGTTTTGTAATCTAAGAACCCAATTGGCTGGGTTATTGTCGTTGGGGGTTGAGTTATTAGCTGTTGGGTTGTATTTTCCATTATAAGACTACCCAACATGTTGGGTTGACGTTGGGTGGGAGGAAATTCCCAGCATGCTTTGGGACAGTGTTTTGTGATTCAAATTTAGGTTATTTCTGTTAAATATCACCATCAGCTACACAATCTTTAGTGATACTGTTCTACACACTAATTTACTAATTCAATGTTCTACTCAGTTTACAATTACTGCTATCGAAAAAATAACTTTGACACCATAAGTGAAGGTATGTTTTTGGGTTGTGGTATCCCCTCCTTTGTGCAGTTCTTGCATGTTTTGAGGATAACAAACAGCATTCTCCCTCTAAGTAGTGTGTGAGGCGCAGGAGCTGTTACAAGATCTAATGTTATTCTCTATTTAAGTTAATGTTAAATAAAACCCTAATCTGCCACAATATAAGCAGTGTAGCCAATGTGAACCCTTAATCGGGTTATTTACCCAACTGGGCTGATAAACAACCCAACTGTTGGGTTAAGGAAATCAACCCAACTTGTTGGGTCAAAATAACCCGCATGTGTTCTGTCCCATAGTTACCCAGTGTTGGGTTAAAAAATAACCCATATTGGGTTGTTTTTAACCCACCATTTTTAAGTGTGTGAGCCTAATAAATTACTCTGTCGGGTGTCGAAAAGAAAAAGAAATAGAAAGATGGCGGGAAAGGCCCACATGGTCTTTGGTGCTTTTGTTTCTTAGTTTTGCTACAGTACTTGCTTTCTGCTTCACCACTTGTTGGGGTAAAAGATGAAAAGACTTAGGCGAGGCAGAGGAAGTGCTTTGATGGCCATGGTACCGCTTCATTTTCCATTCTGTTGCATCCGTGGTGTTCAGCTTCTACACACAGAAATAGATAGTGGTGAAGGAGGGGAGAAAGAGGTGGAGGAGAGATTCTCTCAAAAAATGACCGCCACAGAAGTGTCCCTGTGCCTTGTCAGCCTCTTCCCATACGGAAAATAATGTATTTCCATATACTTAAGAATGTGATTCAAAGTAGGTGTTAGAAAATATAAATATATTTAAATCAGAATTTTAGCAACAATCATTTTCAGAACAGCCAGTAACTGTGAAATATATTTATAAATATTTGCTTTCTTTCTGAACCTGAAATGAGAAGATTGATAGAAGTTCTTACTGAGCAGAGATCAGGATGTAATCTTAATTTTAAAAAAATTAGCTCAGGATTAATTATGTAAGAGCAGCCTGTCATGAAAAAAAAAATCTAATACAGGATATATCTGACATTTGATATCTAAAGACATTTACAGTTTGTAGATTTGGGCCAAACAACCATGATACTGAATTAGAAAAGAGAAAATTTACCAATGTTGACAAATTTTCCCTTAGGTGCAATACAGTAGACTTTAGTGCAGATGGTTAGCTCACTTTAGCAAGAAACCCTTAAGTCAGCTTGGCTCTGTTGGAATGGGAGAATTCATTTAACCTTTGAAAAGAGCTAGGCCAGGTGTTTCATTACTCCCTGCTAGCCTTATAACTGAGCTAAGTAATCGTGCTCTAGCTGCATTTACATAACCATGCATCAATCTTCTCAAATAACTCTCAGAAAGAAAATGAAGAATAGCATATCCTAAAATGTTTTAGGTTTAGGTTAGGAAAGGAAGGTAGAATGTATTCTTTAAATCTATTCTGAAGTATATCGGAAATCTGGGTTGCACCCATCAACATGACACCACCTCACATCCATGGAGAGACACACAACCACACAACCCTAACACAACCCCCACTCATCTGCCATTTTTGATTTGATCCCACTCAACAGCAACACCCGTGGGTTTTTCTTCCCTCCAGTTCCAACTCTCCAGCTTCCTCACCTGCTGAGTTCACTTTGATTAAAGTACATTTCAGAGAAGGAGTATAGGACGTAAAATATCTTCACACAGATTAAAGACGAGAGAGGTAGAAAGGAAAAAAAATACCTTAAAGAGTTTTAATACTTTATGAATTCTGATACCTTTTTAAGAGTTTCAGACTTGAAGCTGCTGTGACAGGTTTTGGCTGTTTCACGCCCGTGTAAATATCCTGCTCTTTCCTATTTTGCAGATTTATTACGTGTAAATAGACACGCATCAAGGAGAGATTAAACATGTTTTTTGCTAAATCTGGCTCGTCTGATGTTTTTATTCCCTCACCGTCCCTGCATACCCTCGAAGTTCTGGATTTGAAAGTTTGAACAAGTTTTTAGGTTTATCTCTAGTGCACGTCACCATGGCAGCACTTGAAAGATCAAAAGCAGCAGAAGAGACTTTAAATATTATTGTACTCTACAGTATGTATTTTGGAAAAGCAAAAAAACCTACTGTTTCTATTTGATTTCCCCTCTGTTTTACAGCAGTGACGTAGATGACACACTGACAAAAGATGTGACAAAAAATGATGAGAAGCCTTTACTTTGCAGACTTTACAGAAATCCCTTTCTGTCGTAAGGCAAGAAGATGCTGAACTCAGTTTCCAGTATACAGCCCCATCCCATCCTTGTCTTCTCACTTTAACATCTATGTGAAAAGACTGAAATTGCCCCAGTGAGCAGAACAGTGACTCATTACATGACACTGTCAGGTTTGAATGTAAGTTGCAGTAATAATGCAGCACAAGTCTGAGAATCGCCTGGGCTAGGGTCCACTGAATTTGCATGTAATGTAAAATAAAAACCTGCTGGATCACCATAAGTACATTATATCTAGCAGTACTTGTCCTGTCGATCTGGGGGTTATTTTAAGCCATGCTAGCAATGGGTCCACCACCGTGGTGATAACCCAACAACTATGGAATGGAAACCACATGAAATGTGTCACAGATACCCATGGATGAATCCGAATGATTTTCGTGATGACTTTTCCTCCAGTACCACCATTATGCTGATTTGTTTTATGTTGTTACAACAGCTGAATGTACCAATCCCACACATCCATGACCTGTGCAGTTTTCACACAACCGTCTTGAGTTATTAGATAATGTGAACATTTGCAAGTAGTTCAACATTTCCAAGGCCTGAGGCAGTGTCAAAAATCTCACTTGATTTACTTCTTAATACACAATGTTTACTCTCTGCCACTGTGTCCGAGTCTTTGGAATTTCAGTTAAAAATGTATAGACAAGAGCTTTGAAGAAATGAATGGAAAAACAAGTTTTGTCTGAAATCTCCGTATTTATAATTTTTCAATGTTTAAAATCAGAGTGTGAAAATGTATACAGTAAACGGTGCCCTCAAAAAAACAATAGTGTACTAATACCAGTAGGTGATGACACAAATTGAAAATGATTCTTAAATGAAGTCTATGTGCACTGCTCACTGAGTAAACCGAGTGTGTTGACAGGACAATTGAATGACTAAGTGATTTTGGACTCTGCTTTTATTTTATTATATATTTATGTGTGTTGCTCACTTGCTTCCCTCCAAGAGCAAAACATATCAAAACAGATCAAGTCCTGTTCTCTCCTCATGTCTCATAGACTCTCTGCCTCTGTCCATTTCCAGTTGGAGAATGTAACATTTAAACTGTGGCCAGCCCTCCCCTCAGGAACACAGGGATTTGACAGGCAACCCATCAATCAAATTAAAAGTCCATTATGAAAAGATAAAGAGGAGAGATTCAGACCCCCAGAGAGAATCTGACCTGGATATCACAGAAACCTTGTCTTTGTTCTGAAAGGGATTGACCTGTCTTTATTATCCTAAGTGCTCCCCCCCCTTTTAAATTCATTTTCCTCTTCATTCTTCTTTCCTTCACCTGTGGGGCCATTTCTAACTCAGACTCCTATTTCTTTCTCTGCATGGTGAGGTTTCAAGCTGAGGATGGATGGGATAGTAGAGTGTGTCATTTTGAGGAGAGACAGCTTCCGCGGGAGTTTCCTTCCTGCACTCCCTTTCCTCTCCTTTAATTTGCCTCTTGCATATTATTTAGGTTCCCTGCTGCAACATTTGTCACAGTAGGTAAGGCACAGCAGTGTTGAAATAAAGCTACAGGTAGAACACACTCCCACTGTCAGCAGACAGCGCCTTCCACAGCCTGCAGAACCGTCCGTCTGGCTATGAGTTCAAATATCTCGAGGCATCCGATTACAATGTTTGAATCGTAGTTGTTGTGGAAAAATCACCCTCACTCTGTGATTTTGTTTCTTCTCTCTTTTTTTTCCCCTCCACACTCACGCCTGAAGGCTTGTCTGGCAATTCAATCACCCTGACTACACTCAACACAAACACTCAGGTCTTCTTCTTAGAAGCCCTGACACAGAATAAACGGTACCACAAAGTCACATCGGCTTGGACCCCACACCTCTGACTCTCAGCTGGAGATGAAATTGTGCTAAGACCCCTGTGTTTCTCCAGAGAGGAGAGAGGGAGAAATTAAGAGAAAGAGCAAGAAGAGAAGGACAGGAGAGTGAGAGGGGGAGAAGTGTGGAAACGGAAAGCAGGAAAGAGAGCTGACTTAGAGTGTCTCGGAGGAGGTGGGCGGTTAATACTGCCTGGCTGAGATCTCGCTCGTTCTGTCTTTATGAAGCCCCAATAAATGACGACCAGCAAGGGAAATAAGATGATAGCGCAGAATCAGGGCAGCAGACAGAGCCTCGTCTGTCGTGGCTGCTTCCTCTCTGTCAGAGCTGAATTAAATGCAGCGCTAAACTGTGACTGTGAGCACATGTCTGGATCCACTTCAGAACAGATACAAAGTAAGTGAGCTTGCATAATTTAAAGTAATCATCGATCCATATAGCAGCATAGTTATTCAGCCTACTGCTCATCTAACAGCTCAGTCAGGTGCAAGGGAATATGTTTGGAGTAAATGGAAGAAAGGCAGCATGCCATAACTCAGATGACAAAAAAGAAAGACTTTAAAGAGATTAAAAAGTTGTAAATATGAGAAAACAGTCTAAAATATGAGATAAAATTATGACCAAAAAAAGTCCAAATTATAAATCACAAATCTCATAGGCTAATTATAAGATACGGAGCCCCTTGGGAACATGGGAAAAAAAATTTGATGGGTGAAAATAAAAAGAAGAATGAAGTTTCTTGAGATCCCGCAAAAGTTTCTCAAGATCCCAAGAAACTAGGCCTACATCACAGACTGTCTGTCTGTGAGCAGATGAATAAATGACAGATCTATGGACATTTCTCACTCTAACGATGCTTTTAGTGGTGTGGAGACGTGTTTACAGTTAATATTACACAATATTATTTATTGTGACAGTGTGGTCTGATGTGAGGCGGAGCTTGGCGCTGGTGGGTACGCTGCCTGATGCTCAGCTACAGCAGCTCGCTTTCTCCCGGTGACGACGGAGGATTTTGACCCTCTGGCTCTGGTGTGTGTGTGTGCCCCCAATGCCCACCATCCCTGCTTCTGCAGCCGGGTCTGATGCTCGGCTATAGCGGCTTGGAGTTTGACCCCTGGCTCCGGTGGTTCCACAATATGTTTGTTTATCCAAATACTGTAATGCTTCTTTGTAAACTTGCTCCTCTCAGGATCTCAAGAAACATTACGAGATCTCGAGAAACTTTTGCGGGATTTCGAGAAACTTCATCCTCTTTTTTTCACCCATCAATTTTTTTTCACCCATGTCCACTAGGGGGCTCCGTGAGATATAAAGTTGAAATATGAAAAAAAAAAAAGAAAGCGATAAAAAAAAAGTGGAAATATGAGAAAAAAAAGAGTTAAATATAGAAAAAAAGTTGAAAATTAAGAGGGAAAAAAATTCAAATTTATTAGGAAAAAAAGTAGAAAACAAAAGGGAAAAAAAAGAACAACAATGGCGTGAAGCCTCCAAGCTAATAGTTCAGGCAGAAAACTCGAGCTTCATTGCTTTACGGTATTTCACCATAAAATTGTACACAAATGTCCACAGTCCCCACAAAATACATTTTAATAACTATGATGATTTCTTGACTTTTCAAGTAGCGTCAGAAGTGGTTTTGAGATAAATCTCAACAACTATTAGATTACCAGTAAATTTGGTACGGACACTTTTATTCCCTTCAGGAGGAGCTGTATTAACTTTGGTGATCCTCACACTGTCCCATTTTCTCAATTTTTTAAAATGTATTTCTACACCCCTACTGTTCACTTTGGTATGAAGCCCAAAAAACATGTGTCATTCCCACCAGGCTTGGTGTATACCAGTACCAGTACCAATTAACTTTTTTTTGTTTAGCTAAGATAAAATCTAAAACAAACAACGCACTGTGCCTGATGCATGTTAGCATGTTAACTCTAACTAGCCATGAAGTGTGTTGTTAGCATTTAGCCACACTCCAGTAGTTAGTCTGACTCCTCCTGATTAACTGTACAGGCTTGTTGGGTAATTACTTAATTGGATAATGAAGTCACTGTGTTGTTTATTAATTAAAGGTAACAAACCTACTGCTATGACATAGGGATTTGTCAATGGGCCAATTTGCCAAAATAATTTGCCTTTAAACTAACCACAGAGAGACTTACTAACTCGCCATGGAACAGAATGATGTTCCGTCGGTCAACGAGAGTTGATAGAGATGCGATTACCATTCATACGCAACACTCTCACTCCGGGCCTGCGCCTAATGACCTTAAAACAGCTCATTTGATTAATGTGTTTGTGGTGTCACTCTCCTGATAGCTTTGGCATTTAAATTTGGATGCTTTACTCAATTTTCAACAAAAAAGTGAATAAATAAAAAAAGGACAAGCAGCTCTCCACATGAAAAAAAATTATCAAATATCCACCTTAAAATGTAAGGATGCCAGATGGGATTTCAATTACTAGAGAACTAGCAAATTCAAAAGCAGCAAGAAATTGCAGCAATAATTATTACTAAGGGGGGGTGAAAAATTAGCCAATCACTGACGAGTGTAGGTAAGGTGAAACTCACTGCATCTCCCCTTGAGAAAGAAATTACATCCCAACTGAATTTGTTAGTTCCTAAGTCATGTATAGAACTCCTGGTGGCTGAAATGAGAATGAACAGGGCCTTGGGAGATATTTGTAGCTCGGTAATTATTTGTGATCACTTATCACCACACCCCTAGCTTCATTAAAAACTCTTCATCAAGTAACCCCCCCTACAGACTGTGCCTCAGCTCAAATCTTGATCTCACTGTGTTCCTCAAACGTGCATGCGTGTGCATTCAAATGAAGTGTTACCAAATGACTAAGCCAGCTGTCAGTTAAGAATAACAGCTAAAAATAAAGATAATTAAAACATTTTTTATAAAGGCTGACTTTCATTGCACCAGGCTAGATCGATGAATTCCAGAGTAACCCCTATAGGGGAGTCCTTTAATACTTCGGGTCTGATTATAAGTGCTTCTTTGGCAAGCAGCGAGTGACGGACCACCAGAGCCAATGAAAAGCAAATGTAGCATTAAGAATTCAGCTTGTAGTTCAGCTCAGGCTATTTTCACCAACTCTTACCCCCCGCCTGCTCTGCTCCTCACCGTCCCTGCAGGAGCGCAATTCACCTTTCCTCTAACTAGCCGCTGAGCTACCCTCACACTTTCATCTCTCTCTGTCTCAGCAGGATGGACGGATGCTTGGGAGAGCTGACAGAGGACACCCCCACCCCACCGACCCCCATACTCTCACCCATCCATCCGCCTCTGTCACTCTTCCACTTTCCCTGTCATCCTTTTATCTCCTCCAACCTCTCATCTACCCCCTTCCTGCCTTGCTGCCTCTCTGCTACCTGTGCCCCTGCTCTCTATCTATCTCTCTTTCTCTCCCTCTTTCTGAGCATCACTTATGGCTTGGCTGTAGGCAGTGCGGCGTTACTGGAGGCAGCATGGGGCTTGAGGAGTCATCTGGTGCTAAGCAGAGCTAAGCCTGGCTTCCGAAAAGCATCTTAGCACTTTGGTCTGGAAAGGTTTACAAAGAATATCAGATGATAAAGCAGTAAAGCCAAGCATTTGGCCTCAGACAACCCAGGGAGGGGGGCTGGGATAACCGAGCTAACTCAATTTTGATCTGAAGATGATTTTAGGGTTAAGTCGGACTTTGCACTAATTTGGTGCAGTATCCAAAATATACAGTGGATCAGGGTCAGAACACCAGGAAGTTCTGGGGACAAACATTTCAGGGTACGATGCTGCGCAACTGCTAAACTTTCATTCAATCAAACTTTATTACAGAAAAAAAAGGTAAACTGGCAGCAATCAAGATTATCTTCACTGTGTCAATGATACTAACAACAACTATCAATACTAACTGTCAATGAAGTTAGTATTGTAATATTGTGAAAATTTCACTTTGGCATCAGATCTGGAACAATGCACGTCTCATGGGTTTCCAGACTGTGTATTTGGTAGCATTGCTAACCAGTCTGTTTATACTCGTAGTAAATATGCAAAATAAACAAGTGAAAACTTGAAAAAAAATATTTTCAGAAAGGCGGAAAGTGTTGAAGACTATTCAACCTACTACCTTGGTACCTCACTGTACCTTACCCAGTTTTGACAAAGAATTCTCTCCATGAATCAGAAGCTACTGTGTATTTCCAGCCACTTATAATTTGAAATTATCTGACGATCGCGTAAATTTATATTAATGTGAACAAAACAGATGACAGTGTGTTTCCATCTAAATTGAATAAAAATCTGTGCATGTGTGCTGGAAGATCGTGGTTGAAAGGGTTACATGCTTTCATTCCGACATCCCACCATTCCAACCTCACTCCGACATCCCACCATTTAGACATGGGCTACCACCATTCTGACATACCGCTATTCCAACATGTGAACATCCCAAGGAAATTTAATATAAGGAAATGTGTGTTACTCAACAGGTGACTCCCTTCTTTAAGAGATGGTGATAGAGGAATATCCATGTGGTTGTGCGTACTTACGCAGCAGAGCACAGACAGGGATTAGTCTGCCTGTCTAGCCTCTACCTGGTGTTTTTACTAAACTTCCTTTCTTCATTGCCTAAGCCCAACCAGTGCAAAATCCTTTGGGGAAAAAAATGCGCTATTAAAGGAATTGTCGGAAAGGCAGGGTGTTTAGAAAAAAATACCGACATTCCGACCATAGGGGCAAAAATTGTCGGAATGATAGGACATTTGATAGAAAATTAAGTGTTGCCAGACAGATAGACAATTAGAGGCATATGTCGGACTGGTGGGATGTCGGAATGGCAGTTGCCCCCCGGTTGAAAGACACTTCACGGAAAGCCTGTATCTGTCCAGTGGTCCATTTGTGTCTTTATTTATTTATTTGAAAAGCCGGATATACATAAAACGTGATTAGCTGACACATTTATCTGACAAAGAACTGTTTCCATCTGCATTTACTGCTTATGCCTTTTATCAATCAAGAGAAAGTCAGATGGGATCAACAGTAGAAACTTTTTGTCGATAGTCATGACATTTAATTTTATCTATGAAGCATTTTTAATTCACTACAAAAAACTTGTGGATGGAAACAAAAATAGATATGCAAAAGAAGTTCCTAATTTAAAAATAAATTGTGAGAGACACAAATGAAAGACATCCAGTAAGAATATGGAATATGAGATAATCTTTGTGAATATGCATGCACTTACAATCTATTTCTTTATTTTTTTACATAGTAAAAGTCAATGTTTGGACAAAAGTATCAACATCTTCATCCTGAAAAAAGGAGCCAAAAGTACAAAGACAAACAAAAACAAATAGCATTTCCTGTCTTTCACTTTATTGTCAAATCTAAAGCACACACTTGCAAAGAAAAAGAAACAACACTTTTTCCTGACAGACACTTTGTTCAAGACTTGAGTCTTGCAATCATTGGGAAAACACTTATTTTTCAAACTGCAAAACACACCTGAATTTGGCAACAGCCTCACACATAGTTAAAAACACTGCAGGGATTAGACACCAGTCTGAGTCCTTATGTTCCATATAGACCTCAGGTAAACTTCTGTCAGAACGGAGGTGGTGAGAGCAAGCAGAAGACGTGGCTCTATTTTCGTGAACCAGGCGCAGGCGTGGCGGATTCTCCGTTCGCCTCACGTCCGCCGCGCCAAAGGGGTGTGTCTCGGTGCATTTTGCGATTTTGCTTCTATGTACGACGGAGCGCATCCCACCCACATCCCTCCCACAGGCGCAAGTAGGAGGGAAGTGGCGTATGGGGCGGAGAGTGGGTTTAACTCAGCCGAGTCCGTTCTTCACCAATCAAATGAGCTCCTCTCCTCTCCTTTAAATCCTCCGCGGGAGTTTTTTTCACACCGTGCAGGAGGAAGTAGAGAGACGGGAGGAAAGTGATGTTCTGATCCGGTCCAAGCTGCAGGGTCTGAACATGGTCTCGCGAACAGACCTCACGGGATGACTATGCAAAAGTAGTCTCTGAAGACGTTACTAACATTGTTACCCAGGTTTGCTCTGACATAATGAGAGCCCAGTAAAAAAAAAGAGGAAAAGAAAATACACACACACCTATTTTCCATTAATAAAGACACTTATAGTAACCTATATTTAAACGTGTGTGCACAGACACAACATCTGCCATGCGTAACTGCAGCTGTGCGTAAAGGAGGCATTGCGGAGTGACTCTCTTTTCTTTCCTTTCTTTCCTGAGACAGGAGATGAACAGGTGAATATCTGCTCACGTTGCAGCACTATCTGATGCAGAGACTGATTGTGGTTTGCTGAGAGAGATTATAGTTTATTTGTTTTCAGTTTTTCGTTATGGTCTCGTGATGACACGGCCGCTCCTCTAATTAATCAATAAGTAAATAAATAAATATAGCGGGTCATCGTAATGGCACAGTGCTTAATGTCAACACAGCAGCAACATGCAGTCATCCACCTGCTCGTAGAACATCCACAGCTGCTTTTTTTTTTTTTTTTTGCTCCTGGTTTCCTCTGTGTTAAGGTTGAGTTAACATTACGCACGCGGACAGCCTTTGATGTGTCATCAGATGTGATGGGACAGTGACATAGATATAAATGTGTGTGCAGATTCAGATAGTTATATTAAATAGTGGTTGTTGTTACTGTTTATTGCATTTAAATGTGCCTGGAACTGTGGAAAGCTGCCCGTTAGATCTTGGTGACGGTTGCGCACTAGACCCTGGGCAGTCAAAATACGACTAGACTGGCTGCGCTCCGCCTTGCGCCGAGGTTAGACCTGCTTGGAGCTGGCGAGCTTTCGGTGCAGTCTCGACGTGGCCTTTTAGCACGAAAATGTCACTACGCCAAGGTGAATCTGTCGACACCTCCTCCTGCTGCGCGACCACACCCATCTTGGCGCACAGAAGTCTGCCAATTTAGCAAATCCGCTGCGCGCCCTGGTGCACTGGAGCAAAATAGCTCTCCGCCAGCTGCACCAGGGTTCGCCTCGCTGCGCCACCCAGAGTTGCGCCGGCAAAATAGAGCCCGTGGAGGCGGGGGAGGACGAGGGCAAAAACAACCTTACGACCTGATCATATAACTCTAGTTCATCAGGCAGACTTTCTTCACTCTAAGTTACTAGCACTGTTTCCTGCTATGTATAAGCCCCTCACACTCTTTCAGCCAATCACAACCTTAGATGGCGACCTTCAGACAATGACATGTAAGCTGTCAAATTTGAAAACTGTGTTATCTTTTTGCTGTCATTCAGCACAGTAAAGAATTCATAAAAATCCTTCTCCACCTCAATCACTCACACCAGACCATCAAACATCAAGCCATCCTATCACAAGTTTCGCTCCTCAAGACCTCAAGCTATAGTATGGGGAAGACCTGTCCCCTTGGTTTTCCTCTCATGTGTCTCTACTGTTTGGAATTTAAGAAGACAATAGAGTCACTTTGGCCGACAACAGCATTTTGACTCAACTTTATTGACATTTTGCAGGATGTGGTCGGTGTCGCTGATCAATTGTTCAGTGTTAAATAACTGGAAAAATAATATTTCACTGCTGTTGTATAAGACCTCATTAGTCTTAGCTCTAACAAGGCAGCAGGATGTTTATCAATTTATCTTGTTCTGGGCTCGACTGCTGAGTGGATAGATCAATGTGCAAAGTTTTTAATCAGAAATTCATAGTATGAGCTTGTAATAAGAGCCTGAATCAGTTTAGAAAAAAAACAAACACAAATTTGGAGTATGGTGCTATCTCTCCGTGTGCTTCAGTCTGACATAGTCATATGAAAGTGATGGGAACTTTCAAGATGCATTTTTCTACGTCTTTTGGTCCAGACAGAACTTCTTTTTTTAATTTCCCTGTTGTTATCTTTCTAATTTACTTCTAATTACCTAAAAAAAAAAGTCCTACCAGCTCTGCCAACCTTCTCCTGGCTGTGGATGCTCTGATACACAAGGTCATACCAGCAGCTTCTTTCACTTTACAAGCATTTCACTATCAAAGTGTTATGTGCTGAGGTTTGCCTCGAGGTGTGTGAATTCCCCTAGGGTGCAGGCTAGAGTGAGTCAAGGTCAAGCAACATCAGAGCATTATGTGACACACATAATTACCATACTTAAACTTTTAGGTAAGGGGGTCCTGATGAAACATCATCAAGACTTCTTATAGTTTTCAGCCGTTAAAAGAAGCCTGTCCAATGTTTTCATAGGTCCTACAATTTTAGGAGCCATATGGAACTGAGGGCAGCAGAGGGCTGGTGACAGTGGCTTCCTCTGCATACAGATCTGATTAGGTTGGGCTGCTTAGACAAGTTTTGACAAAGAACTCTCTCCACGAATCAGAAGCTACTGTGTGTTTCCAGCCACAAACATGGATTTATTTAATTTTATTCTGAACAATTTCTTATGTCAGGGCTTCGATAGAAGAGGGACATTACAGATGAGCTGTGTGGAGGTATTTGGATGGTTTTTGGTGTGTCTTTTTGGACGAAGAAAAGTGAGCTCTGTTCGCAACCGTCATATGGACATGCAGTGCTGCGCGAAGCCCCACTGTAACTCAGAGAAGGCACGGAGGACTCTGAAACTTCTCCCAGCCCTTAGTCGACATGAGGGTGAGCAGATAATGAAATTTGTATTTTGCCTGAACTATCCCTTTAAAATGCAAATTCTCTGTAATTTATTGGCTATTCCTTGAATCTAGCACCTCAGTAATGACATTAGCAAAGCTCCCCCTGTATTACATCATTATAGGAACACGCCCTTTCTTTACAGATGCTATTATTTGCCTTTCAGTTTCCCAACCTCCACCCTAGCACCCACCTGTGCTTTAGTCAAAGAATCTCTTTGTTGGGGTGATGGCCAGTGTTAGCCCATATGATTTGATATAATATTTCCATTAGTGTTTGACTGAATAAGCTAGTGTTCACTATGAGGCAAGTCGAGTTCATTTGTATAGCCCATTTTTACAAACAGTTTGTGTAAGAGGGCTTTACACAGCATCATAACAACATCCTTGGCCCTTAGACCTTTATATCAACTGAGGAAAAACTCCCAAGAAAACCCTCCCCACAGAAGAAACCTCAGGATGAGCAACAGAGAAGGGACCCCTCACCCAGGATGGGCAGATATTCAATAGATGTTGTGTACAGACAAGAAAACAGAATGCAACATATTGACATGAAATATGGGATGAACGGGGGTTATTCAGTCAAGGAAGGGTTTATTGGGGCCAGACTGGGACATATACAGGAATAGTATGGAGAGCAGGCCGGGATTATTACGTGTACTGGTGGGTAGGATGAGAAGGCTACAGCAGGTGTTGGTTTTGGAACTAACCATCCATCTGTACTAACTGGGCTATAAATGCCAAGATGACGTTATTTGTATTGAATGTGAGTGCTAAATGGAATACTGGCAGATTAATTGAATATCTTTGAGTTTCTAACTCTTTGGAAGTTTTGAAGACTTCACATCATGGCCTTGAAGAAATAGTTTCAGTATTTGTTGACTGAATTACAATTAATAATCGACAAGTAGGATAGAGTGTTATAAAATGAAAATAATTTCTGCTTGGAGATTTAGTGACCTTCATGCTTTCCACAACTTATTGAAAACAAAAGACTAGAAGGACAAGGAGAACATAAGGACAAGAGGAGGAAAACGTTCCACAGTGACTGGAATGATGTGATCATTTAGTGTTAGTCCCACACACTGAGGTACACTGAGCTCCTGTTCTCCATGTTAGGAGGTTGAATCTCAAGAATAAAATAGGAGCCACATTTTCATTATAAGGCAGATAGTTCAGACTGCTCAGATGTATTGCAGCTGCTGCTGTACAGACGAGGAACAGACATCTGCTTTAAGCTCTCTGTAGCATTCTAATGTTTATTGCCGGTTTAATGAGCCGTGCCACAGGTTGTGTAAGCTCAGTGCTTAATGCTTTGTTAATTAGTAAGATAATGCTAGTGGTGTGTGTACAGTCTCGGTGTCTGACATGCAAGTGACAGTAAGTCAGGTTTGATAATTTGCTATCGACGAGCAGTTCCCTTGGAGTGACCGTAAGATCAGAAAGTGGTTCATGTCTGATTGATTTGGTGGAATATAGAAGCTGATTTACATTTTATCAGAAATTAGCACTGCAAATAACAACATTTCTCATCAGTTATCACAAATAATGTATGTGCAGTGTTTTTGAAATGACATTAATTTCATATCCCTACAATTTTTTTCAAACGATAACATTAAAGGGACAACGAGGAGTTTCTCCGTCGGCAGAACAAAAAATTCTGCGACAATAAATAAGTCTCATATTAATGTGGATGAATCTACGTTACCCACACTTGTTAATGGGCCCATTTTCGATAAATATATAGTTTTGTCTCTATCGTTATTTTGTTCTTATTAGTGGTGGTGGAAATGCTGGGCGAGCCGACCAGCATTTCCTTACTTTCGGTTTCGCAGACGCTGCCCGGCGACTCATGACAATATCGCCGACAAATCGCCGTTTATGGTTGAAACTACGACGGTATATGATCGTCTTTGAACCTCTGACTTTAATTCTTGATGAATGAAAACGTGAGTCTGTCTTTCGCCGGTCAAAGAATTTCACGATGCACACAGGCTCATAAATGTAGTGTGTCGTTGTCCCTTTAACAGCTAACATAGCCTACCTATTTTTAGCCCAGCTACTGGCACTACCCACTAACATCAATTTAAAGACAACCAACCACCATTAAATTATTTCATTATTATTTTCAATTAGATGGGTTATAGGATACATTCAGACACTATAAATCTACAGACGCAGGTTCCTATATCTGGAATGAGTGGAGACTGTAGCCTATAAAAGTTTGGTGGGATCCAGTCACTATTTATGTTTTAACCACTTTTATTTTGAAAGTCTTTGAGAGACCAATTTAGCTAATTAGGATGTAAATGCTTCGTCATGTTCATATCTGAGCTGTGTAATTAGGTTTGTTGCGTTCACTGAATTTCACAATATTTTTAGGAGCTTTTTTTCAACTTGCTTTGCTTTGATGTGAAAGAGTTAACTCTTATTTATGTGTCACCGCTGCATATAAGTCAATGAAGCTGTAAGCAAGCTATTATTTGATATAAGCTATTGTGTAATGTGTGTTTGTGCTGCATCAAACGCACACACAAAATGAATGAAAACTTGACAGATGCTGTCAGGACCTCATTCTCCTAATCTGAATTTCTGGACTACATGTGATTTAAATCAGTTATGTTTTTTTTACTTTTTTGAAAAAGAGGCCACATTCTTTTTAGCAAATTTGTGAAACACTTGACACAAGGTGCAGAGATGAACTACCAGTGAGGGAAGGAAAAACAACATCTAAATACACTAGTCAGGGGAGGAGAATGAGAAACAGAAGAGGTGAATGTAACCAAATAAAACAGGAAACAATGATAAAGAAAAGCTACTTAATGATCTTAACAATCTAAATGAAGCAGGCTGCTTAGCGATCAAGTTTAATCAATGCAGCAGTTGTTTTCCACTTACAAAGGAAAACCTAAAATTAGGAAATTAAAGACAATGACAGCATGACAAGATGGTGTGCTATTGAACTCCCACGACACATCAAGTGTAGTCATTCACTCAATTAAACCTTGAATAGGTAGGAAAGCAGTTATGTGTAGGGTAATGAGCTTAGATAAGGAAGCATCACAGTCAAGATGTGAAAATAAAGAAAAAAAACCCAAAACAAATCAAAACATATCCAGGGAACTATACAGCTTGTCTTCAGTTGTAAGTTCTGGTATACTAATTTAATTTCTCAGACACTGTGTTTGTTTAACACTTGTCTGAGACATCTTAACAGTTCTTAATTCATTGGCTGTTGAATGAGATTAAATGACACTTTCTTTTTAAGTTCACACTTTTTTTCTTTCGTGCTGCTGTGTGCTGTGCAGGTTGTGTTGTTGTTGATGTTAACTGTCAAAATCCTGCATTGACAGGTGGATATGAGTGAAGACTTACCTTTCTGCCATGCAGGCATCTTTAATGTGTTTTTATCCTGGGAATTTAATTGTGCCTTCTGTTGGCAAAAGGTATGAACTTCAGTGCCAGTGCAGGCTGATGCCCACTGTGAGTCTGCGTCATGCAACTGTGTCATTTTAACTGCATCTCCCCAAACATCCAACTCAAATGAGGTGGACACTGCACACAAGGAAAACAGTTAAAATGACTTGGGGCAGAATCTGAGGAAAAATACACACGCATTTTAAGTTTTTTTTAATGCTTATGTGTGATGATGAAGCATTAAAAAACAATCTCTCCATTGCCTTGAACAGGCTGTGTGCTGCATAATGTGCTGCAATTCGGAGTCCGAATTTGCAGTCCTGCAGATGTGACGACAGATGACGCTGAAAACAATCATGTGAACAGCGAGTTTACGAGTTTAGGTTAAACTCTTTTTAGGAGATAAATGTTGGTCTCATTGATGAAATCCAACAATTGTGGTAGTCAAACTAGTTTTTTTAATGAAAAGTGAAGCCTTACTTACACTACTCTAAACCGTCTTTGGTTAGGGTTAGAGGTCAGGGCACATTGCCCCGGTAACGTAGACTGGCCAGATGCTTGATCGATCCTCACTCAGGGCCTCACTCGGACACACATACTGCATACTGCATTTTGGCCAAATCAGTAGACTAGCACAGTGTGCGGTTTTGAATATAGCCACAGTGTCACAGCATCATCTGCACTGCCGTGAAGAGTTCATGCGCACTCCCACACCTTGGCTGATGGCTGCAGTTACCCTAATGGCCACAATGGCTGTCGTGTCACTATAATGAGTCTTATTTCTTGATGAAGTTCCTTTAAACTGCTGTGTGTGTGTGTCCAGGGCTGTGTTGAAAGATTTTTCTGAAACAACAAATGATTCTAATTTCTTGCCATTGCCCTGTTAATGGTCCAGTTTGGACATGTGAAGTGTGAATAAAACAGTGAACCCATACATCTACTTCAATTTCTGGGTGCTGCTAATGTGAGTGGAAATAATGTGAATGTTATGTGATGTTGTTGCCTTGACAGACACCAGATAACCAGATAAGTTGAACACCTGGGGGATTTTGGACTGTCATGTTAGACAGCGTTCTCCAACAACTGTGTGATCATAGCTGGGAAGTCGAGCACTTGCATTACTCATCTTTAGTAACAACCATTAAGCCACTAGAAACCTAGTGATATTAGATATTATCAGCTTGTTTGATAATATCCTTATTTGCTCTATTTTAGTCAATCTTCACTGAGGGATTTTAAAACTTAATTGTGGATAAGCCTTAAGGTTTGTGTTGGACAAGCACCAAGGTACATCTATAGTATGAGCTCTTCGTTCACTAGAGCCCAGTGGCAGACAGTAGTCCTTGGGTAGTGCCTTTTTTTTCAGTGTTGTAAAAATCTTGGCTAATAGCAAGGGTGATGAAACCTTCACAGTAAGAGCATCAGCAGTGTTGAAAAGGCTTCCTGAAGAGTGCCACACTCGCTGCCACGGCCTTTTCTCTCCCAAACCTCGTAGAGCAGAAATGAATCGTGTTGTCTTTCCCACAGCTTGCTGCCAGACCATTACTTACAGCTTTTGACATCTGAAAAGATAAGTGAATACACATTTTCCACACAAATCCACTCAGTGGTGGAGTAAAAGTGATGCATTATTGGTGGGAGACTATTAGACTAGACTGAGAGAGCAGAATCTTTTTAAAAGGGACACATTGTCCTACAGGAGTAGTTGACATTTTGAGAAATAATAATTTCTGCTTTCTTGCTGATATTTAGATGAGAGGATTGATACCAGTCTCACTCAACGTGGTGATTGAGCCAAGATGTTAAGTTTAGTTTAGTGTGATGAGTTGAGGGGGAACAGCTGCTCAAAGTGTAAAAAATGACAAGTTGCAGTGTAACAGTGGCTTATGTGTTGGGCTCTTTCTTGTTTGGCAACAGTGACTTCATACAGTGACTAACTTATTGTGTATTATCAAACAAAATGGGGCACTGCACCTTTGAGAAAGTGTACTGTAAGCTAGTTAGTCTTCAGCTAGTTTCAGCTAGTTTCCTCTTATTTATTGTCTTTATGCTTAACTATACCTATAGCCAGCCACAGGCTATGATAAACAGACAAACAATTAGTGGCTACTGCAGAAAGTAGTCTAAGTGCATGTGTAATTGGTATGGAAAGGATGCTGGAGCACATGGTCAAATCAAGGAGCAGTTGCTGACGTTTTGACGTGGAGTCTACGTTTAAACATCAGCAAATGCACCTTAAATGCACCAGTCCATCAGCTGAAGCGCGGAGGTTCTCCTTCTTTGTTTATAGCCATAATGTTTAAGGAGAAGGAGATTTCACATCCTTCACAGCTAAGCTCCAAAGTTTTGGGAACAGCTGAAGCTTATTAGCTACACAAACAGAGTCTTTGTGTGTCTCTGGTGTGCTTATCTGTGTATCTATGTGCTTGAGTGTTTGCAAGTCTAATTTGTTAGATTTGAATCAGCTGCGTGTGGCTGGCTGCAGTTAATGGTTGCCATAGTGACAGTAACTGCTTAGTTACACCTGGTTAAAACAGAGTTCACAACTTTCAAACTCTGATTTGCCAATCAAAGACTATTATCACAAGATTTACATTTTCTGAGAGGAGACTGATGAATGCAATTATATAAGATATTTTACTGTAGCGGTGAAGACCTACAATGTGCAGCCATTTTAGAAATTCTCTCTTTTCTGATTTTCTGGTGTCTGTAACACTTGAGTGTATGGGACAGTTGTAGAATTTTCCTGACAATTTCAGGCTCACTTTTCAAAGTCTGCATGTCACTGCGTTTTGGTTGTGATATGTTTTGATAGAAAACACATTTACCTAGCTGCATTCTGGGGAAAAAAAATCAATTCTGTATCAACAATGTAGCTGTGAGAATGAGTTAAACTGAAATATGTCATCTTCTCCCCACACTGCCAGTTTGGTCGGTCACTCTAATGTAAAAGTCTGAAAGGGTAATCCAGAATTGATCATGGAACTTTAACATTCAGAAGGAGTACAGGTCAAAAAAATTGGTGGAATGACACTGAAGATTTTTTCTTTTACCCTGAAAAGAAGATACAGTTATGATTGCTTTTCTGAAGCCGCAGCTAATTAATGTGGTGTTCTTTTTATCCAGTGCATTCAAAAATGTAGTTCTTGCCATAGTTCTAGCTATTTTCCTTTTTTTCCCCTCCAGTTACAGTATCTGTCACAGCCAGGGATGACAGCAGCATGTAGAGGAAGACAAATCACTCGAGTCTTTTGGAGTTCAATTTTCTTAGAGGAGGACTGGGATCTGCATTTTAAGGTGTTGGATTTGAAATAAACCATTCCAAAAACAATATGCTCTTAAATCCTTGTATGTCATGCGTTGTGTATTTATGTAGGGATTCACAAATCCATTCATTCAAATGCACATGGCAGAGCAGCATAAGGCCAAGGCAGGGCTGAGGAAATCGTCTTTCCGCCCTTCCACTGCAAAGTACCTTGGCATCACGCTAGACAGAAATCTTACATTTAAAAAGCACATCAAAAAAGTGGCGAACACAATCCGATTCAGTCTACAAAATTTTAAACAAATCAGGCTGCTCATCCCGTCTGAAGCAGCTAAATCCTATCTTTATTGTATGATTTTGTCTCACATTGAATACTGTTTTGTGATATGGTAGTTTGCTTGAGTCACCACACTGAAATCGATTGAACAGCTATATAAAAAAGCTATCAAGGTATTTGCCAAAAAACCTTCATCTCTCACCACTGTCCGATTCTTCTGAGGCACAACTTTTTGAGCTTTGAAAATCTTAGAAGTTTTAAAAATAGCTGTCTCATCTATAAAACCCTCAATGGGCTGGCTCCTCCCCTGCTGAAGGAACTTTTCAGACGGAGAGATAACACACTCAGCACCAGATCTGCCTCCAGAGTTGTAGTAATAGTTGCGTAGTAATGTAAAAATGACAAGAGTGAGACTTTATTTAGTGTTCTTTAACGTTTTTTAAACGTCTTTTCAACGGTTGGCATGAACGTTTTTCAAACGTCTTTTCAACGGTTGCACGTTGGCAACGGTTGGCATAAACGTTTTTTAAACGTCTTTTCAACGGTTGGCATAAACGTTTTTTGAACGTCTTTTCGACGGTCGGCATGAACGTTTTTTGAACGTCTTTTGAACGGTCGGCATAAACGTTTTTTAAACGTCTTTTCAACGGTCGGCATAAACGTTTTTTAAACGTCTTTTCAACGGTTGGCAAAACACTCGCCCGCTGGCGGCAACTACGGCAAGCTGCGAGTCATGGAAAAAAAAAAAAGAAGGGAGTATTGAGTGGGTGATCCCACAACCTGCTCTCTGTCTTTTTACGCATCTTTTTATCTATTTTTCTATTGCTACGAGCGCTATTAACATTCTGCATCCTATTGTGTTTGCGCAGGTGGCAATGCCATGCAGTGTTCAGAAGCGTGGTATCGCCACCTGCCGTCTTCTTTTCCACTGTTATTATTATTGTCATTATTACCTATGCTCTGTGATATGTCTGTCTGTTTTCTTTAATGTGAGGACTACTGATGGAAACTAGCTCCGAGCTAAATCCAGCACACTTACAGGACGCCACGGCGTGAACTGTTCATTAATGTGCACTGTCCTCAAACAAATAAACAATAAAAAAAAATGTTGTTGAAGTTGGAGATGACTTCACTGCACCAGACAAGGTCAAGGCACCAAGGGTCGCAATGATTATCAGACATGCGGTGCAACAGCACAGCCGACCAGCCTAACAGACTTGTAGACTACACAAACAGAGAGAGACAGGAGAAACACTGCTTAGTACTTAGCAGACAGGTGTGGCTGTCAACTACAATGGGTAAAGACAGTGAGTCTGACAGACACAATGCAAGCCAGGCAAACTAAACATAGGACAGACAATTCCTCCTCACAATGAAGAAAGTGCAGATAGACAGAGAGAAAGCAGAAACAAAAACCGGTGACAGTCAGGCTGACAGGTAGGTAGATGCCACTGCAGAGTACAGAAATACAGAAAAGGAATAAATGACACATTGTTTGGAAATTGCCTTGGAGGGTTGGAGATAATTAGATGGGCTAGCCAGGCATAAAGGGGGAACATTTGTGGTGTGTGAAGAAAGAGGAAAGTGTTAGGAGAGTCTGTAGAAGAGAAAAGAAGAGAAGTGTTACTCGTGCAGACATATTGTTTTTTCCGTAACAGGCCTGAATGCTCTACTATTTTTGCAGATGACACCCTTTTGCAAACATGGAATCATAGCTGTCATTGCATCTGCAAATGAAATACATTAAGGAATTTATTTACTTTAACACATACTGTATACTACATTTTTAACTTGATTAAACTGTTTTGGAGTACTTGTGATGGGTAAATAAATTACATGTAACTTGTTACGAGGATGAATGGAGGCTCTGCCTTCCATTTAGTGTCTCTTGGCTGAAAAACAACAAAATCAAAATCAAAGTTGTTGTTTTTTCTCCCATCAGAGTGCAACGGGCAATCAGATACAGCAAGCCACTGTAATTTTATATATTAATTGTTGTAACCTCCCTCTTCTGTCAGCCTACAATTCTCAGATCCCTACCAAGTGAGGCTGGGAGCAGCCTCTCAACATCTGCAGTCTGAACAGAAGCTATGAGAGCAACAGCTGCTGCCAGAGCCTGGTTTTGCTCACTTGAAATCTCAGTGTGAATTATTATTTTCTTCCTTTACTTGCTTCTCTGAAAAATACACACAAATTGCCATAACGTTACATCACGGCAGAGTTCTAGCCAGCCTTCTCTTAGTCAATACAGTGAATGTATGTGGCCTTGCCTTTGTTTACCCCTGACAGAAGCACTCCCTCTTCCGAAGGGCAACAGCTCTTGTCTCCGAATGTATTATGTCTGAGTGGAACACAGTGACAACCAAGACACTATAACCTCAACTTACATCCACCTTATTTGCTTATACCATGGTAAAGGTAAAGATAGATAGATAGATAGATAGATAGATAGATAGATAGATAGATAGATAGATAGATAGATAGATAGATAGATAGATAGATAGATACGTAGATAGATACGTAGATAGATACGTAGATAGATACGTAGATAGATAGATAGATAGATAGATAGATAGATAGATAGATAGATAGATAGATAGATAGTGTGGATGAATCTACGTTACCCACACTTGTTAATGGCTCCATTTTCAATTTCCTTCGTTTTCTTACTTTTGGTTTCGAGACGCCCATGACAATAACACCGCCGAATCACTGTTTATGGTCGGGACTACAACGGTAACTGAACCTCTTTGAACTTCTGACTTTAATTCTTGATGAATGAAAACATGAGGCCGTCTTGCACCGGTTGAAGAATTCTACGGTGCGCATGGAGGCTCATAAATGTAGTGTGAAAACACTTTGCTTTTCCAAAACTCCTCGTTGTCCCTTTAAAAGCAGCAGTGTTCACACGGCGCCCGTCAGGAGTCGCTCACTCACGTAGCGCCCCCATGAGGAATGTAAGATTTGCACCTCCACTTAATTAAAAAGCTTTGGACTAATTGTGATAGTTAAATGACTATTTACGGGGATAATGAAAGCTCTCTGCCTTCCACCTATGGGTCTCTTAGCCGAACACTAACCTTGCAAGATCAGCGCCTCCGACCCAGTGTCCTAGATCTTGTCTTGCAAGAAACTTGGCCTGCTTTACGGCACTACGACACAAATACACCCAGTAATCTGTAATCTCTTAACCACCTCAGTAGACATTGCTCCACAGATTGCCTTCTCGCCAGCTTTGTTGAGAACGAATGCACATATGGCCAAAGTTGGAGGGAGGAGGGTTAGCAGTGGTCTTTACAACAGTGAAAATACGCACTTCAAAAATGTATGGGGAGCTCAATAGAGAGAAAAAAGCAACCAAAACAGTGAAAAAGCGACAAGACTTGCATAGTTCCCCCTTAAAGATGTACAGAAATGGCCGTTTGTCTCGTCGAGTTGTCACGAGCTGCAACACGAGTTTACCCGAGTAAGGAAAACAAATTTGATTGGTCGTTATCGAGCGGGCGGGATATTCAAAGCTTGGGGCGAGACCGAGCTCCGTGTGTGTGTGCGTGTCTCAGACGTTTGAATGACGGATGACGGATCCAATATCAGTGGCTGACGAATCATGTACAGGCTGACGTACAATCCGTGCGCCTGCATTACCTAATGTGAAATAAAAATACCACATTTTCATCCCGGATTTACTCAAAAATAGAATTTTGGACAAAGTTTGGCCTACATCGTCTGATAGATGAGTTATTACACTAATTTTATGACCCAGAGTGGGCTCAAATTCAATTTTCTTTCCTGTACAGCTTTAAATAAACACTGTACAGTTTACCCATGTCAGGAAAGCAACTACTGTAACTTGCCATATTATCTGTGAGCAGAGTGGTCACAATTCATGTATTCTTTAGCAAACTTGCAATTTGCTTATTCAAACTGATGGATGTTAACTACCATCCTGATCTGACAGTACAGAGAAATATCTAATCGGCTGTTGATTAGCTTGGCCATGAGCTAACTGGCTCAGTTGTTTTTGCATGCATTCTGATCTGTCACCTAAATGCCTTTTCATGTTAATTCAGCTCAAGGCGTTTCACAGAAACACTTAGGAAAGGTGCCTAAGTGCTTACAATTTTCTTCTAATATCCAGGCTTTATTCATTATGTGTTACATTTACCATTACATTGCAACATAAAATTTCAACTTGATTCTGAGTTAACAAAAAAGCCTTCATTGCCATAGGGAAAAGTCTTGGTTGTCATTGGTGAACCCATTGTCCATTGAGTTTATTTGACCCTGAGTTATGGAGAAATGAAAAGCCACCATCAATGGAGCAATTAGTGGAGTTAGACATGTGAATGCTGATGCAAAATATGAGAATTTTGCAGCTGCAAAAGAGCATGAGCTCTTAATTAAGACAATAATATAGAGTATTTATCTTAAAACAAAAAAAAGAAAAACTTTTTATCTTGAGTGTTCCACTAAATCACCAACTCTGTGTGTTTGGGCATATGCAACAACCAACTTGGAAGCAAGATGAAATATCCTCCTGAGAACCAGAGAAAAAAAGTGTCTTACAATTTCTTTTTTTTTTTTATTTCCTATCTGTTTGGGCCTAAAATAACACCTTACAATTTTTATTTTTTTAAATTTATTTTTTATTTTAATTTTACAGGATGTCCACTGTAGAGGACAACGGGACGATTTCCGTGTGAAAATACAATAGAATTGAGATAGTTATAGTAACATAATTATAGTAGTGTAATAGTGATATTAACCCAAGAATACATAAAAAAAAATACTAATCCACACACCTCCAGCCACTTCTTGTTAATGCATAAGCCCTAACAAGTCGATTATCGAATGCAGTTGAAAAGTGACAAGTCACAATTGGTTCCAAAAATGCACGCACACTTTGCTGACTGTGACAGTATTAGCAACTCAACCTGCCCATTTCCCTGTCATACCTGCTAGTGTTATGTTGAGAAAACTTAACTTAAACACTTAAACTGCTTACCTAACACAACTACACATAGGGAAGACAGATAGGAACATTGATGCATTCGGTAATCGACTTGTCAGGGATTCTGCATCAGTAGGAAGCAGCTGGAGGAGAGTGGATACGTTGTGTTTTGTTTGTTTTCAGAAGAAATCAGTCAAAGCTTGCAGGTGTTTGATGCCTTGTATTATGGGATGGGACCCTGTTTGTACTGTTGATGAAATTTGGTGCTGTTCTGAGCAAAAAAAATCTGAATCTCTCTCTCTTATCTACTAGAATCCCATCTGCCACACTTATTTCTCCTACGACAAAGTGCTGTCATTAAATACATTAAAATGGTCCTGGTGTCCACTACAGTTGACATTCATAAAAGGACTGTTATTTCAAAACAGAAATTATGAAACTGCTTTCAGATGTAATAATATTGTTATTGACATGTTAATAAACAAATATATATATAATTATCATGGTAAAAATAGCAATAGATAACAAATATTTGTGTTACCCCTACCCTCTTCATGAAATGTGTGTTTTGGTATGGCGGCCATCTTGATAGAGAAAAAAAATAAAGTTCCCACCATGCAAACCCATCACATGACACATCACTGGAAAGCCCAGGATGTCCTCTACAGAGTACTATAGAGCTTGATAGGGTAACTCCAAATACTTAAGGAAGATACAGGTGAACAAAATGTCCACTACAGAGGACATACTTGCATGGGCCGGGTCTCAGGAGGATATAAAAATAAAGTTTGGGTGTGCTAAAATTTCATTTCGCAGCCATGACATTGTTTAACCTGCATTCAACATGTGATATCAGAACTCCTATACAGAAAAAACCAAAAAAACCAAAAAACATTATTTGGATAAATCATCTCTTCTCAGCAAAAAATGATTTTTTTTCAGCTGTCCTAACCCTGTCAGTAGTTGTTAAAAGCAACATGTCTTTACACCGCAGTCTCCAAATGTGTGTTTATCGGATATGTTCAAGTTTGTCTCCATTATGTGACAGAGATTTGCGTGTGGTTTTATGCATTGATCACACCTGGAAATAAATTGATAAGTGGGTTGAGTCTCTACATTGATTATTATTGATAGATTAATAACGTACAATAAAGAAAAATAAGAGAGAGAAATAATTGCAATTTGCTCTGAACTGCATGCATGTTCCCGACATGTCATGTGAGGGTTGCTCAGATAAATGGACAGTGCAGAAAAACAGGAACATTCAAACAAATACTGATCGCGAATAAAACATCCAGTCGAGGTCTAATAATCCTTCTGATGGACACGTCCTGTCTGCCGCTTCTTTCAGTCTGCAGGCCTCAGATAAAGAGGAGAAAGAGTTAGTGGGAGAAAACCTGCTTCCGACCAGGTTAGGTTCACAGAGTCAGTTGCCGAGTCAGATTTGAGTTACATCCCTTTAATGGGAAAACCCATAGTTTCCCTCATTTCAGGGTTAATAGACTTAGAGTTTTCACTAAACCTGCTTTCTGAAATGGACCCCTGGAGATGGATGTGATGGTATGGAGGAGGGATGTACTTAAAGCATAAGTAAGTGATCCGGTCGTTTTCGCTAATGCTGCGTTCCAGGCAGGCTTTTGAAATCGTAAATTACGGCTTCAAGTCACGACTTACGACTTTGTAGCGTTCCAGGCAACCCGTAACTCCTGTTTTTCCGACCTGTTGCCTGTGAAAGTGCACTATAATGGCCACTCGTAACTTCCGACCCGTGAACTCGTACTAGATCGAACTGGTAGGACTTCACAGGTCGGAAAAACACGAGTTACGGGTTGCCTTAAACGCACCATGAGTTAGGAGCCCCGCCCTCGTCATGCATCTATTGGTCCACGTCCCTACGTCACCACATTCACACGCATCCCTTGGCTGCACACACAGCCCTTCATGCCGTTCTCTCTCCTCATTGGATAACGCTTTTATCCCACAAGGAAAGTTTTCTCCTCGGTTTACAGCAGAGCAGAGTGACTGAGAGACCTGTGTTTCGGTTGAAACACTGATTGCTGACGGAAAATATGACTATTTAGGACTTATTTTAACAAAAACATTCCGCTGACTTATGCTTTAAGTAAGACTGAAATGACAGCTGACAGCAGAAAATATTCCAACATGACTGCTGGTTAGCTGTACTGTAGCTCCAAGTTTCATACTCAAAATGAATTGGATCATTATAAATATGCCACAGTTCATAGTGATGAAGAACATTTATCCAGAGTGTTTAAAGGTCCAGTACTTAAGTTTACCTCCAGCCTCTGCACATTTCAGAAATTTAGATTCAGATCATTGAGCTTGACACTCCAAAGAGTTGTATGAAGTGCAAACAGAAAATCATTTCAAATGAGGAAATTATGTGATTTTCCTCTATTTTAAGTAGATAGCAACATTATGGGTTGCTGTGGGGGTGTCTCTTTCTCTTGTCTGGCAGCTTGTTCTAGCAGAATGATCTAATTACTGGTGTTTGAGACTGAAAGCACTTGCACTTCATGTGCTTAATTATATGGTTCTGCCTAAAATGATAAACCTAGTTTGTGATATTTCCTGTCTTTTCTGACATGAGTTTTTAGCAGAAATCAACAACATACAACAACAATACATTCTATGTTTGACTTTCAGTAAACACCTGTCTGGGGCTTATTTATTTGTCCTCTTGTAGCCTCAGCTGTACTAAAAAGCAAAAGTTGTAGTTACTGATGAGTTGTTGTGCTTTAGGTTTTGCAATTGAGATTGGCTGTTTATATTTTGTTACAAAACATACTTTGTATGTTATCTATGGAAGTAGTAAGTCATTATTATCACCAACAGAAACAGATACCTGCATGACGAAGAGATATAGAAGATCTTTTGTACCTACAGCCATCATGCTCTTACTGTAGTTCTACTGCAAATGGTAGGTGAGCTGCCAGACAAATTTCTGTTTTGGGATTAATTCTTCAACTGATTCAACTGAATTGTTTTCAACTAAGATACACACAGTATTAACTTCAGCCTGTTGTTCCCAAATAAAACATCAAAATAATATATGATTATGGAAATCATCAGATACTGATTTCTGTATTGCAGGAAGATCAGAAATCACTTAAATCTATGTTGCTTTTTCACCATCATAATAGACAATTTAGTAAAAATTCAATTTTAATAAATCCTGAGAGGAAAGGTGGCAATTTTATTATTATTATTATTATTATTATTATTATTATTATTATTATTATTATTATTATTATTATTATTATTATTGTAATATACACAAAAAAGAACCTAGGGACATTCTACTAATAGCCTACTGTCTTTCTTACTGTCTTTTACTTGCAGTCTTAATTCAAATATGTCCAAAAGTTGTAGATTGAAATTGAATTGTCTCTTAACACAGCTTGCTGTTCAAAAAACACCTTGAATCCTTCAAACCTCTTTGACCGCGGATTAATCTCAAATCAGGGGTTCACACATTATATTATAGTGCCAGCATACAGAAAATATTTTACATAAGTAGGGCAAGAACCACAGTCGTCTTGGTTATGTGTTCATTAGTCTTCTGAGCATATAGATGAGAAAGGCAAAAACCCACACTACAGTTTGAAGTAATATCTAAAAATAAAGCTATTTGAACAGCAAACACAGAGGATATGCATATGTATAAAGCAAAGCTTTCCATGTGGCATATGCAGTGCATGTGGAGAGGCACTGACTCATTGCAGGGTTCTTGTCTTGCCTGGAGCGGAATGTTGTATGCTGGCAATATACAGTATACAAATAGAAGAGTGTGGCAATCAAACAGATATAGCACTGCTGTATGTCATCATGTGTTGCTCTCTAGGGTTGATTTTGTCAACTAAAAAATATTTTTCAATGACTGTTTTTTGTGGGAACACAAAGATGTTGGTGAGATGAAATCCAACTGTAACTAACTTTCAGTACAGTATTTATGACAAGGAGAAAATGTTAAAAGGTAAAAGCCAAATATTTGGCCATTTTTGACAATACAGACAGTGGCAGAAAAGTAGTTAAAGGTAAAGCTGGTTAGCATGCTAACTAACCAATTTTTGTTTTCGCTGGTGTGGGAAGCTTTAGTTTTTTTTCAAGGCGAATAAGCATTCAGCAGTTAGTCCTAATGTTAGCTGTGTGGTGAACATATAAAGTAGATGTTGTTGATAATCCTACTGATTAATTGCAGACTTTCAAAGAGCAAAAAACAAGGCTTATTATATCTGTTACTTTACAATTTTATCCAGAACTTTGATCAGTCCATGTTATTAACTGTGAATGTGTTCTTAGATTTGGAGCCTCAAAAGACGATGGTACTGTAGCTTTGTCCAGCGAATATTTGCATAAAAAATGCCACAATCACCCTTGACTCACAGGCTGGGAACAACTGTTTTACAAGTGGCTAGCTAGTAAGCATGCTAACTTAAATGAAAGAAAAGACACAAAAGAGTTATCAGTGGTTTTGTTCCCCTGGTGTCAGCTCCTGTAGTGACATAAGCAATTTGATGCTGAACTCAAAATTATTCTTCTAGATGTGGCAAGGTGAAGCAGGCCCAGGCAGGGATTGAACACACACCTCCCAGGTAAGAGTCATGCGCGCTTGCCAGTCACCCAAAGGGACTTCCCTTAGCCAAGTAAGTAGTCAGGGCGCATGATCAATTGGAACCTCAACTGTCACATAGACTTAAACAGCTGTTATGCTAATGTTAGCTGTTTAGCAATAACAACATTTACAAATAGGTCCTTTGGTCTAATTATATTATGCATACATAACTGTGGAGCATTAGCTACAGCTTAAGGTTTGGTTGAGACCAAAATGTTGGGAATTTTATTCAACTTAAAATAAAAAAAAGATGAGTTGAAATAAAAAAACATGACAAAAACAAACAGGACTGTTATCTACTGCCAAAGGTCAGATGAGGGTGGCATGCAGTACAGATAAGATTCACTGCTGGGATACAAAGTGGCTTGATGGTTAATGGTTCTCTGTTGATGCCAAGTATACTTACAGTAATTTCTCTATGCGAAATCTGTTTTACTACTGACTTTCAGGACGCACAGTTCTATTGTACTGTATGTGAAAATGTTTGAATAAATGAAAGCATGCAGCGCATTAAACAGCAATGCAGTTAATTATTCATTGTGCAGCATCATTCACTGATGATGTTTTACACACAAAGTCCATTAAGCTAGGCTGTGTCAAAGTGTGTAAAAGCCATCTTAATGTATACTGAGTCGAAGGATACAAAAACAGCTTGTTGTTTTTTCAGTTCTGCTCTTTTCTTTGCAGAGGGGAGGAGGAGGTGACTATAACCTTGGTTGACTGAGTGAGAAGAGTGTAATTTGCAGCAAAACAAGGTTAGGTGTCTAATGGATTGGAGTAACAGGGCAAATGAGGAGAAAGCATTTTCATTTAATATTTCTTTTCTGTTTTTATTGTTATCAGCACCATAAACAACAGGGAAATCTGCTTCTTTGTTACCTCAGAGTTCTGGGATGTCTAGAGTCGGGTATCAAAAGCCACTCCAAAGGTTCACACATTTTCACACAATGTCCACACTATGGTCAAATCATTGTACTGTGTAATTGTGAGCTGCTGTGATGAATAAACACAAAATGATCCTCGTACACATCAGCAGCTTAACAGTATTATTTTGGTCTCTCAAGGCACATATTACAACTTGAGATAGGATTGTCAGATTCTTAGTAGTAATCCACCTACCAAACAAATGTTTCACCAGCTGCCACAAAAAAGTTTGAGAGGTGTCCCTTTCCATTATCAGCAGGTTATGTTTTGCATTTGCACCTTAACCCCACCCTCAACCGTAATCGTAGGGCCTCATTACCAGTAAGGAATGAACTAGTCTTATTTTGTGTAGATGGTATGATGTTACTATTTGGTTGTGTTAAATATAAAGCTGCTGTAGGACAATACCTTTATGAATATTAGCCCAATTTGCTACCAGCTCTGGTGATGCTGTTCTGTCTTACCCATCTTTACCTCAACATTGTGCTCTCTCGGTCTCTTTCTAACCCAAACCTCGGCAGTGGATGTGTCACTGAATGTGCCATAAATGTTTGATTCATTTTCAAGAATAAACAGACAAAATTTGTGACCTCTTAAAGATGTGCATATGCTGAAGTGCACATCATTATCATCAGAAGGACCGTTGTTGTCATTGCTATTCTCCAAGGTCAATAACATCATTACTGACTGAGTGTGGTTCTCCTAGACTGATTTCCTCAGCATGGTAACTTTGGTCTTGGGAGAAAAAAACAACACTATGAACAGTGTTTCATGCTCAAGGTTAAAGCCTTTCCCTATGTAGTCTAGGTAAACTTGCTCTGCTTTCAGATGTTTGAGACAGAGATCGCACAATATACTCAAAAAATGTGAACCAGGCCATTTGATGCTGCTATTGATGGGTAGACCAGAGATTCAGGCTATAACCAAACCAGTAGGGGCATCAGGTTGTTGTTTTGCCTCACTGAAGAATCCTGCGTCATCACTCAGGTAGAGCATACCATCAAGATCTAATATTTAAGAGTGAAGGGCCTGTTTACAATCAGTGCCAACAGAAGAGTGAAACCTATAGAAATACATGGAAGGTGGAGGCGGCTGTGAGGCGAGCAGGACTAATGAAGTGAGCTGTAGTGTATGAAAGGCAGAGGCTGGCCGGGTGAGCGAGAGTGCAGACAGCGAGAGTTGCAGAGTTCAGAAAACCCTGTCTGTGCTCTTTCTCTGCAGCTTTCGCTCCAGCAAACTGACACCACAACCTCCATGCATTTTTCATGACCTGTGTTGGCTGACAAGCTCTCTCTGGCTCTCTCACTTTCTCTCCTTTTCGCCTCTCACCTTCGCAGTAACACACACGCACGCACAGACGTACATGCGCGCGCACACAAACAGAATCACGCATGCACCGTCACACATTCTTTCACTCTCAACTAAGCTATCTCCCAAAACCCTCAAAAACCATCAGTCTCACCAATTCACTCCCTAATGCAGAATGGCATTTCATTCTGAGAAGACAGCGAGGGCAGAAAGACACCAAAGTGGATGAAAGAAAGTAGAAAATGAGGGTGAATGAATCTAAAGAGAAACTCCTCAAAGCATGACTTTCTGCCTTTAGCCTTTCAATAATAGCTGCTACGCTACCATTTTGACTAAGAGAGTAACATTGTACAAGTAATGGGATTACGCATGTCTGAATTTAATCAGAATGGAGATACTTTTTCAATAATACCTTATTGAGAAGCATCTGTAATCTGATATGTCTTTGCAATTGGGTATTGGCTCAAATTAAATATGCTGGGGAAAAGAGTTCATAATGGTTTATTGATGAACTATTAAAATTACAGTCATCAAATGGAAATAAATTATCTCCCACTCTGCAGATTTCTGTGGCAAACTAATTGGGAAACAACTAAAAAGAAATCAGACTTCATTACCAAGCAGTGATACAATGCATTACTGATTGCAGCTGCACACAGGTAATCAGTCATATTAAATGGATTAGCCCACATTTGAAAGCCAATCCCAAGAGCCTGAGACTGGCTTGTTATTGTCATCCAGTGCTGGTCATGGCAACACACCGAGGACAAACTCAGTCTGCTCAATTAATCTGTTAACAAATGTCCAGCAGCATATTAAAGGTCTAATTCAGTCCTAGGATAATTAGTTTTGTTATGAGGACAGTGTTTACTGTTTGCCTCTCAATGCACTGTTGCACACACATTACAGCAGACATTATTGTTTAATTTTTAGGATCACTTGCCTGTTGAGTCTGGTTTGATTTATGTGTATAGTGCTACTATTCTGATACTTTCTTAAGCTGGTGGTAACAACTTAAAAACTAAATGGGGGAATATTTTTGACATGTTAATGTATGATAGATCCTGGATTTTGAAGGGTAATTATCACAGACAATCAGTTTTATCATTCAATATGTTTGCCCAATGGGTTAACAAATCTCCAAGAAATGCATGAGACACATCACATAACAATATCTAGTACATATTGGCATTTTCATATTATGTGTCCACAGCAGCAATATAGCCAAAGTATCATCGTCAGTTGCATGTTTACACATGACAATGATATACTAAGGATACATTTGTTTTTCCTTTTTTCCCCTTACTGTTTCCATGATGAAAAGGGGAACGCTAAAAAGAAGGAACTAATGTGTTTATGGCCACAAACAAAAACAGCAGTATCTTACAGAATCAGAAAGTGTTGCAGCACCATAACAGCTGAAAAACTGACAGTATGAAAGACATCAGTGTTCACAAACCAAATAACAAGACAAAAGGCCTTGAAGCTAAATTTATCCCACATAACAGACACAAATACACACACACACACCAGCACAGCAGCCGAACTTGAACACCAGCTCTGCTTAAACTGTAACACAGCTCCAAGTATCTGTGGGGATATTAAGGCTAATGTTTCTGATGTTATTATAGCTTCTTTTTTATTATTATTGCCAATGAAAAGTCTGAAACATGCTGATATTTGGCAAACTCCAAAGCTCCTACTGTGTTCCTGGAGGCTTGCCGTGCTCTCCAACGATGCGATTGTCTTCAAAAATTCATTTGAAAAGAGCTCAAAGCGACTGCTGCCTTCACAGTCTTCTTCTGAGGTTTTTATCTTTACTGTACAAATGCAATACACCAATTTGAACAGTATCATTCAAATCAATTGTGTAATTATTAGAAACAGTCTATTCATCACATAACAACAGTCTGAGGTGCCAACCTAAATTATAGGTGTAATCTGTGAAAAGCAGATGGAAATTAGCAGCACCATATAAATGTAGTAATTACATGTCTGGTATAGGGTCCGTGAGAGCAGCCAGGCAGGTCTTGGCAGTTGAGTTGAGCATGCGTGTGGAAGGTAGATTGAAAAAAAGAGAGAGAAAAAACAGACAGAGGTTAGCTTTAAAGAAACAAGGGAGTTTCAGTAAGACAGTGTCACACAGTGTGTGTTCCAGCTCTGTAGCTGTCAACTGTGGCAGAAACTTTTGGCAACTTTTTGTTTGTTTGTTTTTTTTACTCCTCAGTGGTCATTGTTGATGGTGCAGGTGGTACTGGTGTCAGAGCTGGGAAGTCATAAACAGATTTGCCATTTAACATAAAATATCTATGTTGACAGACAAACAACATTATTCTTTCAAATCCATTATGAAAGAATATTATTACTTTTGTTACCAAAGAGAAAATCTCCACATCCAAGAACGTAGTGTGAATTAATTCATTATAATCATCTCTTTTATGTGTCTTATTTTAGGCTTAGGATTGTTTAAAAATTTAATACAAATTCTAATTAAATCCCTTACAAACAAACAAACAAACAAACAAAAATGCAGATACAGATTTCAGTTTGACTAGTTTAAATGAAAAAATAAGAAAAGAAAAAAAAGGTTTGTTGTTTTGACAAGAGCGTCAGCCATCATTGTGTTAAACGGATATTTTTCAACATTTTGGCAAATTCGGCATTGCCGTAAACCATATAGTCCTAAGGGTAGGTTTGTTATCTTCAATTGTCAGTGCAAGCTGTTTTGAGACCGAATGAGCTGAGATACAAGCAGCTCTGCTATCGCTACAAAGGCTCATGGTATTTGGGGGCTTTCCCTAAAAACTCATCAAATAGCCTACACAATCCAACAACTCCAAAATGCTCAAATGGACAAGTTGTGATGTGCACATTCACCACACTATGAGATAACAATGAGGCATGTTATGAGACAGAGTTGTTAATGCTAATGCTATTGATAGCTATGGCTGCCAACTTCCTAAAGTGGAAATAAGGGACACAAGTCACAGCAGGTGGAGTAGGATGGTATATAACATCATTTTGATAAAAATAATAATAATTAACATCATAATTTTATTATAGCTCTACCTTTTATATCTTTTAATCACAGTGGAGTATCCTGACATGCTGTGGTTCAGTTTATCTAGCTTTGGTTTCAGATTAGCTCCATGTCACTGCCTATCTGTAAACCAAATTTGGGTTTGAAAATCAATATAATTACTGATCTGCCATATCAACCTCTGGAGAACAGTGATTCCTCCAGTAACTAATGGAGAAATTTTGTTATGAGACGGTGCAGTTGGATTTGTATAAATCATCTCACATTTTTCTTCTTCTTTTTCATACTTCTGTCATTGTTTTTTTTTTCTTTTTTCCTACTGAACTTGTCTGGGTAGCATCATGGGTCAGCCACAACTCTGAAATTGGCATTGCAGGCATATCATACTGTAGCAGCACTGACAGTGCTTTCTATTGGTCAAGAGATCTGCAGTCTTGTAGCAACAGTGGCACATAACAATGTCCCATTGGTCAATGAAAAGCTCAGTCCAAACATAGACCGTAGTCAGCAGTGGCAGTCAGAACTGCACCATGTCATAATAAAAATCACACAACATGGATTTTCAAAAATATGGAACAAAATGCATCCCTTATCAGTTCAATAAGGGACACATGTTTTAGTTTCTAAATACCATACGATTCCGTATTTTAAGGAATGGTTGGCAGTATAACACATTGTATTATCTTCACCAATTCCTAATAATTTGTGTTCATTACCTTTTGGCCCAAAAATACTAGCTACATTACAGCTTGTTGCCTGCCTTTAACATCTCAATGTAGAACACTACAATGCATCTGATGTTGGGCAGTAGGTCACAAGAACAAAGACAGGCGTAACAGAGCTATAGCAACAAAACGATCTGGAAAAAAATGAAAGCTAATGAATTTTAATATCATTTTGCTGGTCTGATTATTGGGATTTTCTGTTCAGCTGCCTCATTGCTGCAGAGAAACACTGGAAGCATAGACCTTAGTTTTATAAACCTAGTTTTTTTTTTGCACAGTTTCTATTGTGGTGTGTTGAAGTTGTTTGTCAGTGCTTCCTCTGCTGCTGACCACCACTGCAGTGGACAGGGCTGTCAGGACCTAATCTAGAGAAATGCTGTGTAGTGTGCCTCCAACCTCAACACACCTTTAGCTTTTTTTTCTCCCCCAACCCTCTGTTATAACCTCCCCTACCATGACAGGCCATCGTTGCCATGGATAGCCTAATGAGGAGTAGCCACAGTTTTGTTAGGTTAAGGTGAAGAATATGATTTGAGTTAAAAAACAAAAACAACTTATTATATACATCAGACATACACTGCTGGCTCTTATTTGCTCCCACAACTAATTAAATAGACGGATAGTAATATACTGTACATAAAAAAGGACTTTAAGAAATCTAAAACCGCACCCGTTGAGTTGAAAGAGTCAGCATAAATGTCCAGTTAAGTTATTCCCCTCATTATTCTCATGAGCAAAAGCCAGTCTTGAAAATATGGTAAAATTAGCAACAATTTTAAATGTGGCTGTGAACCAGTACCTCTGCCATCACTGTCAAGTAGTTTGTGAAAAATACAAAGTTAGTATGTTCCAGATGTTTCAATGTGTAAAAAAAACATCATTCAACATTTCATATCTTCTGCTGCTTGTAGCTTCAGGTTGTGAAAACTAATTAGGCTACAGTAATCTCAATTCATCTTAATGTTGATTTATTTCATAACTACCATTAAAACAGTATTTTCTCTGGCAACAGGAGATCTTAGGTTTAAAATCAATTTTGATTTTGATTGTGTGGAACATTATTATTTAAGACTTTAATCTCAGCTTCCTTCTGCATCAAATTCATTATCTTCCAAGGTTTTCTAGATGTTGAATGTAAGTTAATGTCATGACCAGTGTAAGCCAGTTCAGTGAATCCTTGTCCGCACCTGCGTGCCAGGATAATTTTTTTTACACATTCAGAATAATTTTCCATTTTCACACCAGTGCGATGCATGCACTATAGGGTGTCATGGAGGACAGAAGCACTGTAACACCAGCAGGGTGAGGTGAACAAAATAGCAGAGCAGAGATTTCAGTTGTCTTTTTGTCTATAGTAAGTCCTTAAATATAATACTACCTGGAATGAACCTGTTATGGATCTGAGCAGCTCAGGACATCTGTAGTTATAAAATCTTCTCCTCACTTTCCAGCTTTTACATTTTAGTGTGGAAAATAGCCACATATCAGCTGAGGACGAGCAGCGGGAAGCCAACTAATCAGCAAACTTTTAAAACTGAGTTCATTTTGAAAGTAAATGGGGTTTTCAGATCTGACTCATTAAACACTGATCCAGTCACCTTTAAGTGTTTTATTTTATTTATTTTTGCTGTAGAACCGTCCAGGGCTCAGTGATTGAAGTGGGATTTGTGATGTGGCTATTTAAAACTACAAGAGTGTACCTTGCTGGCATTTTACTCCCACTTAGCCCTGCTTTACTCTGTTCCTGCATTGCCTCCTCTTGTGTTGTCTTTTCTTCTGTCAGTGAATATAAACTGCCACTGCAGGGGCTCTGACACACATGAGATCCCTGCACTCCACTCTCCTGAAACACACTTCCAAATAAACATCACCTCAGCTCTTGCTTTATCTCAGTAGTCACACATAACATTTACCACACTTACATGCACAAACACACACACACACACACACACACAAACCTTTCACCCCCACTTCTAAGCCTCAATCTGCTTCACCTCATTCAGTGCACGTTCTTTCCTCCCCCTCCATCCTTCCTGCCCCCTCGTCTCCCCCTGCTCTTGGCTGATCAGGGGTCAGCCTGCAGTGTCTCCATTAGTCACGTCTCATTTCTTCCCGGCTCCCGGACTCCCGGATCCAGGGTCAGAGACTGCCCAACAGCCATTTCCCCTCCCTGCCGGAGCACAGGTGTTCTGGCTGACCCTACCTCTTATCTCTGTTAAGTCAGACACTTGCTGGCGGTGGTCCTCTCATCGCCTCTTAACCTCCCTGGTCTCCTTGTCACTGCCTGCACATACCCACAAGCAGGTGTGCTTCTGATATGCACACGAGAGCACCGGTGGCCATCCTGTACATGCATGGCAATGAGCATAAAAGTCTCATTTTAACTAATTCAAAGATTTATTGTTTGCGGCACAGGATGTAAAGAGACGTGTTGCTAACACAGGAAATTCATGGTAAGTTCTTGAAAGCTTTTCAATCAACTGTTTATTACACAAAACCTCTTGTTGGATTGCAAGAGCATTGACTGCAGCATTGACGCAGAGCTGGCAACTCAATGAGAAAGTGGGGTAAATATGAGTGAACTATGTGGATGGATGTTTGGTAACAGCCTTATCAACTATAGCTAAAGCCCAGCAGAAAGACAAATCACAGTAGTGTGAATATGTAGCCAGTGGTCCATTGTCATCTGAACAAGACTACAATCATGTCTACACAGAAAGTGTTTCAGTCACATATACGCCTGAGATACGCTCCTGCATTAACCAGTCCAGCTGCTCTGCTAACATGTTGCTCACACTATGACTCCTGTGTTGACATGGTGTAAGACTCCTCAGTCTCCTAGAGGCACAGCAGTGCTAAAGTCCTTTCTTTCTTTTCTTTTAAAATAAGAAATTGTCGAGGTGGTGTTTAGCTCAGTTGGTGGAGCACCAGCCCCATGTGGCGGCCCCGGTTCGTGTCGAGCATCCCTTTCCTGCGTGTCACTGCCTCTCTAAACTGTCCATTAAAGGCAAAAAAAAAAAAAGCCCCTAAAATATACTTAAAAGCATAAATTAAATAAAATAAGAAATTGTCAGCAATGCAGCAGTTGTGCCACATTAGTGATGCCATAGATTAATTTACCACTGGAGAATAAAAACATGGAGCTGAGCTTTAACAGCAGTTTGCACTAGTTTACTGCTGTCAGAAAGGCCTTAACAGAGAATTAATCTATCCTGGTAAGTAATTTATGCAGTGAGTAGGTTTTTTCAGCAAAAGCGGCAAATTACCTAATTTCAGCAAGTAAAACAAAAATAATTTCACAGTTTCCACTGGAGTTTAAGGTTTAGATGTTTGACTCAAAAAAACATCTGGAGAAATGTTCACTTTGGAAATGTTTCACCTATTGTTTGCCATTAGTGACAGAATGTTTATTGATGACTGAAAAAATGATTTAATGAGGTAATCAATGATCAATCAATAAAATAATTGTTGGTGGCTAGTTGTCTTAGTCCTGAATATCTAATCTATTACTCTTGGCCAGAAAATTGAGCACATTCAAACAAATTAACCAGAGCTTTTCTGAAACTTATATTCCCACAATGTTGACATTTTTTGTGATTAGTTCATTAGTGTAAATGTGTTTGATGTAAACCGGTTTGATAAATCTTCTCCAAGTTAAATATTTGCTGTGCTAATGAGACTTGATTCCTTCAACCTCTGTTCTTCCTTAACCTCTGCCCACAATAACACAGCTACAGCATGAAACCTTCTGTCCATATCTGTGTTCATTTGAAGTACTGTATTCCTTCATGTATCCTTGAAGCTTTCAAATATGGAACATATGTAGCAGTGCCATGAGCACTGGCATAAACGGGGGAGGGGCCCGGGCAGCCAAAATGTGTGCTAAAGTGCCCTCTTGGGAGCCAAAACACGTGCTAAAGTGCCCTCAAGGGGGCCACAACGTGTGCTCAAGTGCCCTCTAGGAGCCAAAACACGTGCTAAAGTGCCCTCAAGGGGGCCACAACGTGTGCTCAAGTGCTCTCTAGGAGCCAAAACGTGTGCTTAAGTGTCCTCTAAGGAGCCAAAACACATGTTAAAACAGGCCATTCAATGTTAAAAAAGGCCAATTATCTTCTTGGTTGCTATATTAGTGGGTGACACACCATGTCTCACTCTATATATAAATAAAATTTGATTTGATTTGATTTGATCTTGTCATTTTCTGAAACGTGGCAGCCCTGAAAGTGCCCATAGGAGCCACATCTACAATAGGAACCAAAATATGCTAAAGTGCCCTCAGGGAAGCCAAAAGCTTTTCGCCCCTGCCCTTCAAAAAGTCTGTGCACGCCACTGGCCATGAGAAACCATGGGGACAGTGTTGTAACCCACAGTTTGAGCCGAATATAACAGAAGTCAGAGAGCAAAGAAGAGCAGTTTGTTATCCATGTTGCATCCAACACCAGACTCGATCAAGGATGAAGGACATGGGTGTTATCCCAGTTTTAGGAGTTTGAAAATGTCGAAAAGAAAGACATGGTAAAAGTGAAAGGGAAACATAAAAACAAAAACATGTTAGTATGGATGTAGCCTAACTTATCTCTCATTCCTGTTTCTCCTCCAGCCTGACCCTTTCAGCTAAACCTCCAACCAGGGTCACCGGCAGCTAAACTTGTTATACACAGCTCAATACTCCCTCATGTGTTCCTTTTTCTGGGTGATTGTGCACTGTAGCCTATAGCTGTGCATGCGAGTTTGTGTATGTGTGAACTGCTGATTTCTTCCCTGCCCTGATTCTCTCCCCCTCTATTCATCCATCTCTCTTGCTTTCCCTCTTGGTCCTGAACTGGCTGACCTGCTGGAGAGAGAGAAAAAAAGTTGTGATAGTCTCACTTACTTAGTTTAGTTGCAGACTGGAGGAAATGAGCTCACATCCTCATTCATACCACAGTCTGTCAGGAAGAGAAATTGAATGTCTTCTTTTAAGGCAACCAACACGTTTGTCATTCTGAGTATTTACATTGTGTCGATCCTGCACCTGTTAGCTGACATGTCAGCACATACACCAATTTCCGCTTGAATGATTCCCAACTAAATTGCTCCCCTTGATTGGCAATTTTAAAGACTTCTATGAAATCTTGTCTCACTGTGACATGCCTTTCTGGGTGTTTTTGATGCAATGTAATGTCTTCTCATCACACTTTGTCTCCTTTAAATGATTTGTCGTCTAAGCGGCCGGTTTGCACTGCCTTAATTATAATAATCTTTTATCAGCAGCCGCTCGCGATAGCAATTTCAGCACAGCGGTGGTGTTTTCTAGAGCTGGTTAACGAGCGCCACTGCCATTTTCATCATGCTTTGTTTTCTGTAATTTTTTTTTATCATGCATTGAAAGACGCATTTCATCCAGGGTAGACTTTTTTTTGCAACCCTTCCCAAGTGTTTATCGAATTTGTAGCCTATGGGGGCAAAACAAAACTAAATCTATAAACGCATCTGAAGCGAACGAGTGTTTTAAGTTTCCTGACTTCAGTCAATAGCCCAACCTTGGTTCATTTTAATCATTCATAGTCTAATCTTGAATGTAATAGTGGCCTCAGGGTGTGATAAGCTGAGCACCTTGTCTATAAATGATGGCACGGCACTAGCCATAGGCTGCAGAGTGACAGGGAATCGATACAAAGGTCCCTGTTTCAAATGCAAAAGGATATTTACCTGTATCACCTCAAATTAATGAGAGTGTAAGCACTTCTTCGATGATTAATGAAATTCGATTCCAGAGATATTTTTTACATCTGCTATAATTAAGCCTGTGGTATTGACCGGTGGTGCTGCTTTCTCTCTCTCTTTGTTCCATTTTCAGCTTTATTTCTTCTGTGCTTTGTGTTCAGCAAGCGTCCGTGGCCCCTCATCACTGCACCAACTACACAGCAAGGTGGTCAAAGAGGGGCCCCCCTACTGTGTTCATCAGTGCAAGAGAGGGTAGACACAACCAATGTAAAACTGCAACTGTGGAATAATCTTGTAACTATTCCCTTATCAGCTTTCCTCCGCTTTAATGTATAGTGCATGTGGAGAGAAATATTAAAGAGTTTCTATTTATTATGGAACAAAGCTGGCTGCTATTGTGAGTGTAGTACAGTAAACATGTAGTGTGTGTGCGCACATACACACAAACTGAGTATAGGTACTGTCCTATGCTGTGTTTTTTTTGTCTGAAAGCAGAAAGTGAGTTATTAAACACTACTGTAAAAACAATGAAAGAAAAACACAGTTTATCAAACCAGCATGTCATCAGCAACACAGCTCCTCTCAGTAATTAGTCTCTGGTTAGATGAGAGAAAGAGAAAGAGAGAGAGAACTGGGATTGGTGAGGTGGGGTAATGTAATAATAAACACAACTTGCTTGACATTATGGTCATGTCCACATCTGTCAGATTTTTCATACAGACTCTGTTTGGATGTGTCCGTTCTCTTGCTTCTGGCCTCCTTTCTTTGTTCACATGATGTCCAGTAAAAACAACCCCTGTGCTTAAATCTGACTGGAAGTCCAAACTCCCTGGAAGAGCTGCTGCTCCTTTTTAAGGGGATATTTGTACGTTTGCTACTGAACATTGGTTCTTGTCAAGATTGAGTGCCATTGATTGTCACTTCATCCATTATTGCTTTTACAAGAAGAGAGGTTATACTACTTCCTCTAAGTGGGGCCACCTGTTCACATAAGAGTGAGGCTAACTGGTTTGCCTGCTAACTCCATTAGGGGAAAAGAAGTGATAGAAATTGTACCAAAACAGGGGGCTTGTTTTCCATCAAAGGAGACTTGCTGTCAGCAAGTTTAATGCTGAACTTACATTCTGCCTTCCTATACAGTAGAGCTAGCAAAACAAATGTACAAATGTACTTGCATGTGATAGCCTAATAATAATAATAATGGCTTAGATTTATATAGCCAAAGCGCATTACAGAAACCATTATTCATCCATACCACATTCACACCGGTGGTGGTAAGCTATACGTGTGTACTGACAGAAGCAAACTGCCCCTTCGACCACCACCAAACATTAATAGTGTTATTAGTGTTCACTTTCACTCGAGTTTGAAAATGTATTTGTGTTGTGAAAACAGAGATATAGTCACGTTCACTCAATGACAGGGTCACGACCAAAAACCATCATGTTGTCAAATTCTTATGCTGTTTGCTATACACCCTTTCATAGACAACATTTTGACATATCAGAGTAGTGGTAGGTGAAGCAGTTGGCTCGATTGTATTTAAATGGGTCATCCATGGCAGTGAGCCAGCTTGCACCTTTAACAACTCTTTAGTGTTGGAATGACAGTGCTGTTTTAAATATGATCTTCTGTAACAAACACATATAAAGAGTGTAATGACTCAAAATCTGGATGATCCGCTTTGCAGTTAATTAAGCAATATTACCAGAGAGGGTATGCTTTAAGAGGTCCGAAACCATCACAGAAATGCTCAAACTAGAAAATTTCCTCTGGGAAATTTTGACAGGTTCACGGGGGGCTAATGCCAGGCATACCATCTCTGTAAACATGGGAATAAAACCCACAACCTCAAGGTCAAGACAGAGCTGATCAGACAGACACATGATCATCTTTCACTGAGCACTGATATGGAGGAGCGATAACCACATTAAGTTACCTGTGTGCTGGTGTGTGTGGGTGCATCTGTAACTGTAATCACACAAAGCTACCTGTGTGTGTGGCTCCAGGTGGATTGTTTATGAACCTTAACAAGCTCTGCCCCGAAGCTCAGAGGTTACCATGACAACTTGAGGTGGTTAACAATGACGATGCCCCCCACCCCCATAGACATAGTAGACGCCGCATTGACTGCCGATCAGGAATACCTATCGAAACGTGGAATAATACATAAATACACAAGACTTGTGTCTATTGTTTAAAGCTCAAATGAAGTCGGTGAAAGTGTGCCTGAGCAATAGGCATTTGAAAAACTCCAATGATTGCTCTCTTTTTTTTTTACGTATAGGGTATATTTACATATTAGTTTGAACTGACAAAGGAGCCATGTTGTTTTCATGATCAGGAATGTGTAACAGACCTTCACAAAATCCATCAACATAAAATCAAAGAGAAAATACATGACAGAAGCGGTATACAGTACGTTGACAAGTGATCCGCTGTAACAAGGAGTACCAGTTAGTTCTTTCATGCTTACCCACAGGACTAATGAGGAAAAACGAGTGACTCCAAAAACCAATTAATACACGTGCTTTTAACAAAATAATCACGGCTGCAACACACTGGCTCCAAGACTTTAAATAGCCATAATCAGCCAATTATCATGAGACATTTCAGTTAAAATAGGCTGCAAGAAAAGATGAAAAGATTCACCCACTAATATAGCAACCAAGAAGATAAAGCTGTGGATGCTGTTACTGTGAGCTCTTTTATGAAACATTGTTTGACTAAAGAGAGCAGAGAGACGGAGGGCGATATCACGAACATCACGAGCTGCAGAAATCCAATTCAGCACGCAACGACATTAGGCTGCAAATAGATGAGAGCCAGCTGTACTCTTACCAGCCTGATCTCAACATCAAATAAATCTGTCTGAAAATGGCCTAATGTGGTTGATTAAATTATGACTGTGTCCTGTTAGGACTCAGCAGTGCCTGCACAGCTCCAGGTAATGTGGAACTTGTATAGGTCAAATTGAATAAAGCAAATACATTTTTACAGCTGTAATGACACAATCTTTTATTTCCCTTGTAGCTCATAAAAAATGAGAAATTAGATGCATAGTGAAGACATCTAGGTCATTGCCAAGTACTTATTTTCACAATCCGACACAAGGCTGTGAGCAATTACAAAGATGTTTATCACTTATCATTTATCATATACATTTCTTTTCCTGCTCTGTTGTCACTCCTATAATCACATCAAGTCAAGGCCTATCTGTATTCACCTCTTCAGAGCAGATTCCATTCCAGGCAGATTGAAATGATGGTGTGTGGCTATTGTGAGGACCAAGGCTAGAAAAAAGTTGTGCAATCAAACTGTCAACACACCCATTTCTGTCTCAGGATGTGCACTAGCTTGGACAGTTTTGTTATTACATTTGATATTCAGGATGCATGTAAGGGTTAGCCTAAGCATACTCGAGTACCATCAGTAAACGTTGTGTAAATACCTGTCTCCTCTCAAGGGAATGAGTGATGTGTTTTTAAAAAGAAAGTGCAAACTGCTTGCTGACTCTGACCACATCAATTTAGCTTGAACTCTCCGCGTCAGATGAGTTGTTGATTAACTACTTGTTAGATTACGTAAAGGTAAAGAGAGATGGTAGAAACTGCACATACTGGTATGTGATTGGCAGACTCCTTTTCTATACAGTATGTGAAATGGCTGCCACAGAAAGGTTAATTACTTCTGGAAAATCAACACCGTTGAATGTCTATGCTGTAAGAGCTTTCAACACATTGGATGCAAAAATGGAAAATGTCAAATGTTTGTTGTGTCCTCGATCGTTTCAACAAGGGCTCACAAACAGGGTACCACTGTAGAGGAAGTGATTCACATCGCAAAGCAAACAGCAGTGATTGTTTATTGTTACATTCAAAGAGGCTCTCTGATGAAAATCAAGTTTTTGACAGTGTTAACATGCCCATGTAATGTTTGTTTATAATAATATAAAACAAGATGTTTCAGTGCCACGACTGCATTTCCACTTTGGAACTGTAGTGAACTGATGACAACCTCAGTAAAATGTATTAGCTAATCCCAATAAAGCAAAAATCATCTATCAGTATAAAAAGGCAGCAATTTGCATTAGGCATTTGAGCAACATGGTGGTGCAGTGGTTAGCACTTTTGCCTCACAGCAAGAGGGGTTAGAACCCATGAGTTTGCATCTTTTCCCCATGCATGGTTCTCTCCGTGTACTCTGCCTTCCTCCCCCTAACTCTTACACATGCAGGTAAGGTTAACTGGCAACTCTAAATTGTTGAGAGGTGTGAATGGGATGTTTCTCTGCATTTGTCCGAGATTCAGAAGATTGGTTTGGATTGGTTTACCAAAATCAGTTGAGTAATTTATTTTTCTAAAAAAAAAAGTGGGTGTGTACAGAAAAACTAATTTACTGTTGGAACTGTGGAGCACGAATCTTCTAGATGAGTGGTCATGCATTTGCTTGATAAAGAAAGTAAGGGAACAGAAACAGAAAGGCCAGGCAACAGTTCACAGAAATACAAAAGAAGAAACCATTGCAAAGAGTTCTCTGTTGTCAAAATAATTGAAAGAGAAAAGTATGGAGAAAAAACAGGAACAGCTCATGACCCAAAGCTGCCACCTCATCTGTCAAACATAGTGCTGGTTCTATTATGGCTTGACCTGCCAACAGAACTGGTGCATTGGTATTTATTAATGATTTCACTGTTACCAGAAGTAACAGGAATGATGCATGAATGAATGCAGAAACGTACAAGAGAATCTTCTGAGCTCAGATTCAACCAAATCTATCAAAACTGATTGGACGGCAGTTCATCATCAGGACAACAAACAGCAAAACGAGCTGGAGAATTTTTGGGGTAAAGGGATGAAAATCTTCAACTGACCGACTCAATCAGTCAATCGCTACCCGATTGCCAGAATTCCTGCTGGGAATTCCTCACAATTCTTTTTTCTTCCTTTTCTAGGTGTAACTGCTTTTTCTCGCATGTCAGCACATCATTATGTCCAATGGACTTTCTGTTTCACCGATATTGCAGCATGATGCCCTGATCGCACACTATCAGTCAGTTACGTGTTGAAATGCATTGGTCAGGTCCTGATGCATCACACCTCGTTACCAGCACAGTTATTAGATGACAGTTTAGATAGTTGCCTCTCTCATTAAATACCTGACCTTTGCTGTGTGATGTAGCACCACTGCCTTACTTCACTGAAGCTTAAGTAGCCTTATAAATGTCTAAGACTTTCCTCTGACGTTAATGGAGGTGCACTTAATTTGAGACGAGATGGGTCGCCTCGACTATAAAACGCTGTGGGACACCCTGCTTGCAAAACTAATGACGTTCCCATCAGCCTCTGCTCAACTTTATGGCTGTTTCTGAAATCACTGGCGTTTTCACTCATTCACTCAAACTATTAACCCTTAACTAGATTTACTCTACAGTGAGCAGTAAATGGGCTTGCCAAATAATACCAGTCATCACTGCGACACAGTCTGTTTTTACCACAAAAAAAAAGACACCAGTTGGAATGATGATAGGATTGTTAAGGATTAACACTAGAACCGCCAGTGGGTCATTTTTACCCCCTCTGTGTAACTATGTTAAACTAAAACCCCTACTTCTCAGTTCATGATTCCATCTAGTTGTAGTGGTATGGGAAATTACATGTCTGCCCTTTAATTGTCGTGGGTTGGTTGGCCTATGAGGTAGAAGGGTGAGGGCATATAGGGAGGCTTGTGCCCTCCCCTCTTCCTCTTGCTCCTTGGCACTGAAACTTCCTGGTTGCAGTCTTCACTTCCACGCAGGTAAGGAGCATGGCTGCAGTGCCGCTGATTGTTGTTTAGCTCTCGTTGAATGGTGTTAATCTATTTTATTTGTGTTAGCGGGTAGTTGCGGGTTGTTGTCGTTAATCCCCGTCCTAGTGCGCACATGTGGCTGGAGGAATAAGGTGCGTCATCTCTGGCGTTTTGCTTCTTTAGTGTTGTCAGCTGACAGGCTACCTGTGTGATTTTCCCTGTAGCTTCCGGACGCTCCACCCGCAGGCCTGACGCGCTCCATCTCGCGCATCTCCCTCCTCGATTGGTCACAAGGACACCTGCAGAACCAGAATCTAATGGCCTGGACGCATTAAAGATAAGTAGCTGTTGGGATCACTGCTGCTTGCCTCCTGTAAGAACATACTTCATAGACTTGTTTACCAGACTTACCATTGTGATCGGCGGAGACCTGATCGAATTCAGAGACTGATACCTGCTGCCTGCAGACGCTTCCTCTGCCCTGCCCTCTGTGTTGTACCACGTGTGTGTGTGTGTGTGTGTGAAATGCATGTGTGAGTGGGGGTAAGGGGTTCTGACAGGGATTTCTGTTGATTATGTTATTTATTTTTCTTGGTTTACTATTGGTTTCATTATTGTCTAATTAATGCATTTATCTCTGGTCAGAGTTAGTTTCTTTGGTTCTCTTTTGGTTTCTTTGTTTTCCAAAGTCAGTAATCCATTGATTTAACTTCTGTTTTTCTTTAATCTGAATAGTTTGGTACTAAATTAAGTGAATTTATTTCTGTTGTAGAAACTGTTATAATATTATTTGTTTATGCTTATTGTTTATGGTTCCCTGCGTAATTGTCCCCTCTTTGTCTCCTGTTTTAGTGTTTGAGAGCCAGCGGTGGAGGTGGTGTTCCTGGTGGTGGTTTCCCTGTGTGCTGTGTGACACCTTTTGGTTTGTTTTTCCTACACTTTATAATTTGAGTTTAATTCACGTGTGAGTGTGGTGTTCCTTAATTTAAAGGGACTCCTTCCCCTCTTACCCATCCCTGCTGTCGCTTCTCATCCTTACAGGAGCCCAATATTCCCCTAATCTCCCCCCATAGACTTTTAATTTATGATATTGTGAAAATAAACTGATTGTCATATTTATTGAACCACGTCTCTTGCCATTTTGAGTTACTTACCTGTGTGTCCTTTTTGGTTTTGTCGATTTACCGTTTATTTTCATTACATTTTAAAGGTCCTGGGGTGAGACCCCCCAGGTGGCGTTGTTGGTTTTGGTTATACATTTGAATAAGTTTCCTTTATTAATTTGGTAGTTTTTTTGAAAGTCCCCCACCGCTCGTACCGCCACACTTGGCGTTGTTGACAGGATTTATTCAAAATGGCAAGAGACGTGGTTCAATAAATATGACAATCAGTTTATTTTCACAATATCATAAATTAAAAGTCTATGGGGGGAGATTAGGGGAATATTGGGCTCCTGTAAGGATGAGAAGCGACAGCAGGGATGGGTAAGAGGGGAAGGAGTCCCTTTAAATTAAGTGTCACACGTGAATTAAACTCAAATTATAAAGCAGAAAAACAAACCAAAAGGTGTCACACAGCACACAGGGAAACCACCACCAGGAACACCACCTCCACCGCTGGCTCTCAAACACTAAAACAGGAGACAAAGAGGGGACAATTACGCAGGGAACCATAAACAATAAGCATAAACAAATAATATTATAACAGTTTCTACAACAGAAATAAATTCACTTAATTTAGTACCAAACTATTCAGATTAAAGAAAAACAGAAGTTAAATCAATGGATTACTGACTTTCAACCAAACACAAGGAAAACAAAGAAACCAAAAGAGAACCAAAGAAACTAACTCTGACCAGAGATAAATGCATTAATTAGACAATAATGAAACCAATAGTAAACCAAGAAAAATAAATAACATAATCAACAGAAATCCCTGGACCCCTACTTACCCCCACTCACACATGCACACACCAACACGTTTCACACACACACACACACACACACACACACAAATGAGGCTCTGCCCACACAGAGGGCAGGGCAGAGGAAGCGTCTGCAATATCAGTCTCTGAATTGATCAGGTCTCCGCCGATCACACAAGAAAAACAAGCCCCATGAAATGTCCAAAGGCCCGGCGAATCAGCAGTGATCCCACAGCTACTTATCTTTAATGCGTCCAGGCCATTAGATTCTGGTTCTGCAGGTGTCCTTGTGACCAATAGAGATTCAGGCCTGCGGGTGGAGCGTCCGGAAGCTACAGGGAAAATCACACAGCCTGTCAGCTGACAACCTAAAGAAGCAAAACGCCAGAGAGATACGGGGATGATAACGGCGGCCACAACAACCCGCAACTACCCGCTAACACAAATAAAATAGATTAACACCATTCAACGAGAGCTAAACAACAATCAGCGGCACTGCAGCCATGCTCCTTACCTGCGTGGAAGTGAAGACTGCAACCAGGAAGTGGGTGGGGCTCAGTGCCAAGGAGCAAGAGGAAGAGGGGAGGGCACAAGCCTCCCTATATGCCCTCACCCTTCTACCTCATAGGCCAACCAACCCACGACAATTAAAGGGCAGACATGTAATTTCCCATACCACTACATAGTGAATTTTGAGGTCTTTGGGATAAAAACAACAACAAAAAGGGGTCATTTATACCTCGAACCGACGAGGTGTCATTTTTACCCCTAATAGAAACACGTGTTTAGAGCAGTGCTCAACAGTCACGCTGCTGTCCGGTTGCTAAGCAACGGCTATTAGATGCCCGTTTGACAAATAGCCCACCTATCGTGGTGACCACCATGCCCGAAGAGAAGAGGAGGAAATGCGGTGTGAACAAGGGGGCAGTTGTCGGTCTGAGAAGTGAAGCCTGGTGTAGCTCACTTCCACGTTCAAAAAACTGCAATCCCTGCGGATTCCTATGGGGGCTGGTGTCAGAAAGCAGATCGTCTCCATAGACCCCCATGTTAAAATCGCCGACTTTACATCCTAAATAAACATCTACTTACAAAAGAGAGAAAATGAGGTAACCACCTTAATGTGGATTGAACACAAGAAAAATAGCCCCAAATCCAAAATTGATCAGTGCATTAAAAAACAGTGTCTTTGCCTGTAGTGTCTTGCCTTAAGTTATATTCAGCCCAATGAGATATATTTGGGATGTATCGAGTTCCTTTCTATTGTCTCACTCCATCAGAACGGATTAAAACATGGTTAGGAGGGTTTATTTCTAATTGTAAGAGGTATAGTTTGAAGTGCTAGAAAAGTTTGACCTACAATTCAAACCCCACTAAAATGAAATATTGACATTATATAGGCGCCTGCACACCTTGAACACAGCTTGTGTTTTGTGGGTAGACAACATAGGCTATATAACTACTGAGGCTGCTCTAGCTGCCAAACATCAGCATACTGGTGCTGTGGGCTGTTTGAGAAGGCAGTGACTTGAACTTGAACTTCCTTTGAAGTTGAGTTTTAAGGACTTACTGTAGCAAAAGCTTGCTTTTTCAAGAGTAGAGAGAGATTTTTTTTTTTATCTGTGTGATGAACAGAGACATAGTCAAGAGGTTGTATCCTTTGTCCTTTCCTAAACCACTGTTGATGGAAAATGTCATGAATTCAAGGGAAGATGCCAGGGACAGTTAGGAAAATACAACCTATAGAACAACAGCATAGAGTGGGACACTATTATCGTTTCCTTCTGTAAATTATGTATACAAGAAATAGAGATTCAACTTCAGCCGCAGTTTGACAGAATATACTTAGCAAACCTGGACGCAACATGCACGAAGCAGACTCGTGTTTCCAGATATCTCCTTGCTGTAACTGGGTTGCATTTTCTTCAAGAAGTTTGAGACATCAGAATACCAAATCTTTTTTTTTTTTTCATGTGCAGTATTTCAGCAGATGTGCTTTAGTGAACACCTGTAAAGAGAGAGGAATTATCACATGAAGAACGGGTGATAATTAATGTGCCACCGTACATGTGAGCGAAGCTGTAATTTTGGTGTGAACTTGAATCCACTTCAGAGGACTTGATTAACTTCCTTCTTTTGCTCACTTCATGAACTTTTCTTACCTCAAACATTTTAGCCTGCTGTGGTCTTTCCCTCTTTATATACATTGTTATTCACTGTCACTCCATTACTTTCGAACTGAAAGACAGTCTATTAGCCTGCAGCCGAGTGAAGATATTATAGTGCGAGGTATTAGTCCTGCTGACATTTTAAAGGCATGCACACTCAAGTGGGTACACACCGTCATTCACTGCGTTAATGATAAGACAGCCTGACCAAGGCACATTCAGAGGTGAAGCTCTGAATGCTTTTGTTCTTCTGCAAAATAACTCTGGAAAGAACAGGACCAGAAGTTTTCCCATTGCCTTTATGATAATTACTTTTCTTTTCAGAAGTGAGTGCAATAGATTAAGTCAACCCTGCCTTTGCAAGTGATGGACAATTTATTTGAGAGAAGGAAATGGTTTGAAGTACTCTGAGGAGATTGTAAAGGCATGATATTGCTGGTAAACTGAATTTAAGAATGCAGCTTCATCCAGTAACTCAAACACATCATCTAAAAAGCATTAACTAAAGTGGTTCATTTCAGAAGTAGATTAGGCTACAGTTGGATTGAGACTGACAGCAATGAATTCTCAAAACAAAGCATTTGAATGACAAGTCAGAAGGAGGCGTCTTTATTCAGTTACCCCTTTTTGTCTCTGTCTCTTTCCCTCCTCCTCCCACTCGTCTGTCCCATTTTTCATCCACATTGTCACGGCCACCCTCACCTCAGAACACACTGGCTGATTTTAATTACAGCGACTGTGTTGACAAGGAAGGGGAAAAAAAGATGTTATTAATGTCTAGTCTAAACTAGGGTAGATCCCAGGGCACAAACATTTCCTTGTTTTTTTCAATTAATGTACAGTAGGAACCACGTGATGATACAAAATGACACTACAATATGCAGATATTTGAATTGGAGTCTCCCAGCACCTCCTGTGTGTGTCCTGTGTATTGCCCTTTTTGTCTTTGTAGACAGTGAGTGGAAAATAACAAATGGAGTGTAAGAAATGTTTCTCTTAGCTTTGGCGATGTTTTACTCTCAGTATTGCTGGATAATGTTTCACATATCTGTCGAGCTGTTTGTCCAAATTATGCAAAGTGGGATTGTTGGTGGGCTTTGTTTTCTTGGCTGTTACGTTAATTTTGTCCAAGTCTGACTCACTGCAAGTAGGCTTTGGGTATAGGGCCTGTCACTGGCTGCCTGTTTCAGGTGGCTTTCTCTTCCCTCTCTCCTTTCCATAATCCCCTTTGCTATGGAAAATACAAAAATCCCCAAGCTAGCGACCTACATGCTGAAAATGCATGTTTTTATGAAGATCTCCGTCATGCAATCACACAGTCAACCAAGTGGCAACCTCCAGAGCTGAAGAAAGAGGCAACACAAATGTACTAAAAACTGCAGTTCCTCAAACGGCCACTTGAGGCACCAAAAAGTGAGTCCCCATAAAATTTCCAACGTGGTTTTTGTCTTTTTGTTCTATTTTGGCTAATTTCCATAATAATTTTAATTAAAGAGGAAAATAAAAATCTTGATGATTTAAACAGGTAGAGGTAAATAAAAATCTCACGAAATAAAAATCTCACTCCCGTTCATTTGAATGGACCGTTTTTCAGAGTTGAGGTCCCATGGTGACCGTTACTTCCTGCTTAGGCTCTCTATATGATAAAAACTGCTCTATGGATTGCTCTCACTGGCTTCATTAAAAACAAATGCACAGGGCGTTGTATCAGTGGGTTGAGCAGGTGCCCCATATGGCTACAGTCCTTGCTGCAGCAAGCCCTGGTTCAAATACCCCATTGGGTGGTCCATTTCCTGTCTCTCTCACCCACTTTTATAGATCATTGTGGATCATAAACTTAACAGTCAATTTAATTATGAAACAGCAGCACCTTAAACTCAAGACATGATGTCCCTCAAAAAGCATCAGTGTTGGTAATCAGACCCAGAGCTTTCAACCCACTGACTCACTGTGCTGCACAGATCCTCCCTCAGCTGAGTAAAAAAAAAGAAAAGAAAAAAAAATCTATCTATAGTTTCCAGCCGTTTTTTCAGCCACAGAGTATCATTCACAGGTAAAACTGATTTAAAAATGAATTGTGTGTGGGATCAAACTACAGCCTGCACTGTCTATTGCAGAGATAGCATATAGTGTATCTAATATTTCATAGTCCAGCTCGCTGTGTATCAGTTGTCATTACATACTTCCAACCAGGACGAAAAAGAAACAACTTGCACTATACTATAATAATCTTTTGTGTTTGTTCGTGTGTGGTTATGTGTGTATGTGTGTTTCCTCCTCCTGCACTGTGTCCTTTTCTCTGTATTGCCCCCTCCTTCTCTTTCCAAACCCCTCCTCTGGTGGATGGTGCTTGTTTAGACTTTGTTATTGTTTCTTTATGTAACGCTGCTGAGCCAGAGAAAGAATGGGCCCGGCAAACACCGCAACAATACTGTGATGGATGAGGGTGGCTGCTGTAATTATATGAGGACCAACAGGTAACGGAGCACACAGACAGAGAGCGGCGGCCTGCCTGGGGATGATAGCGCAGATCTTCTCTGCTCTGTTTTGTTTCGTTTTGTTCTGCTGCGAGGCCGGCGAAGCCTCAGATACTGAGGCGAACACACACACACACACAGTTGCTGAGAATTGCAAGAGCTGCTTGTGCAGGCACAGCACACACACAGACACACAAAAAAACACATGCATGTATCGGTGCTAAAGCATACAGCCTATAATGTGTTTGACTCCTTTCCGTGGTGGCGCTGGATGCTTACTTTGAATTTTTCTTTGACTTTATTGTTACTGATAAACACCGCTCTGCCCACCCTCACCAAAAACAACAACAATAACAACAACAACAACAACAAAAAGTCAGTGAACTGGGAGAGCAGACGGAAAGACACCACTTCAAGGTTTTCCCACTTGAGTGTATTACGGAATTATTGTCGCAGACGATAGCTAACAGAGAGAGACAGATTGAGGTCGTTACACAAGAGAGGCAGATGAGAGAGAGAAGGAGAGAGGAGATGAAAAGGCATGGGGTGGGGGGGTGCCTCCCTGCTGCCTCAATACAGTGTAGCATTGAGAAGAGGGAGATAGAGAGGATATGAAGAGGGAGGAGAAGACAGGACTTGGGGAGGCTGGAGGGAGAGGGAGGGGGTGGGGTGGGTGTTCTCAAAAGTAAGACAAACTGCTGTAAAATGTACTGAACCCCCACCCCCCCAAAAAAAGGAAAAAGAGAGATGAAACTGCAGAAAAAATAGGAATGTGTAGGAGATTTGTTGGTCTACTGTAAGTGAAATAATAATATTGAAAAAAAAAAAGTATTGTGTCAAAAGCAAAAGCTTCCCAAGTACAAATGTTGTGGAACATCCAGGGCCACGGGAAGATCCGGCTCCGCTTTGTATGTGTGTGCCGTTACTTCGGAGTGATGCTTTGCTCTGCAGGAACATTTCCTTTTGTCAACTCCACTCAGCAACTGATACGTGCTCATGGCTGCTTCATGCTGAGAGTGATGTACTGCTGTGTCATGTGTGCGTGTTGCAGGCTTGCTAAGCTAGCTTCGCCCGAGGATAAGCTTTTTTTCCCCCGCTTTTTCCTCAGTGTCTTAGTTTGCCTCGTCTTAGACTCACTCCCAAGATTGAGTGTCGCAAAACTTCTTTAAGTATGTTGAAAATAGCTATTTTACATAGTTTAGTTCAGTGTTAAATGTGTTAGCCTGAATTCTACATAGCATTCGGGACATCATGACTATGTAATATTCAGATTTTTGTTGTGTGACTTTTTTTTCTCAACAAAATGTTTCAGTAAAGTATATCATGTTTTCATTCAACAGGAAAATATCAGTCTATTAACATGTAATTAGAATTTTTGCAGGTGCATTAATGACGTGATGTAATTTAGATAGAGCCTGGTTTGTGGCTGTGTTGCCACCGGGTTTGTCACCCATCCGTTGAAATACAGCAACATCCCGTAGCCTATTTGAGGATTAAATGCTAATGGGATTCATTTCCATCTTGAATGCATCATCATCCCATCTGCGTTCTCTGAAGACCGTTACAGTAGATTATAAGAGTTATTTTCCCCAAACAAATTGTATCCTTAAATTATAATGGATTGTAAGAAATTGCATCTTCAATACTGAATTACAAAGAATAGAAGAAACTACAAGTAATATATAATATTTAGTAATTTAATTACGATTAATCTATTTGTATTGCAAATGATCAAGTTAATTTTTTTTAATTGTTTGACAGCTCGAGTAAAAAATACCTGAGGAAGGTGGGGCAATCAAACACAGATGAGACACACGAGGTAATCACATGAGGGTGGGCACAGGAAGACAAGACATTGGGAATTTCAAAATAAAACAGGACAGGAAACAAGAGACAAACCATAACACTTTCCTCTTGTGTGATGTCCATTTGTCAAGACTGATAAATTATTATTATTTTTTACAGGGGATAAATGGGATGGTATAATGGGGTTGGAGAAAAAAACAATTTAATAAAAATCATGTTAAATAAGATATTTCTACTGTGTAATTAAATAAATGAGCAGCAAATACTGTGAATTGCAGTTTGATTCAGAGGATATGCAAGCATAAACATATGGCAAACCATTTTTTTTTCATTAATATACATTTTTGCATTATAGCACAACAACATCTGCTCCTAGTAAGTGATGGCTTTTAAAAGGTATTAAATTTAGGCTCCTTTAAGTGAATCTTGTTCAGACTTAAGCAAATGACCCTAAACTTTACAGTGCTGAGAAAACTACAGTTTAAATGAGTCTGGAAGAATGAATCTATTTCTGTGTTGTCATGTTGCACTGCCACTGTGATTGTCACCTGTCACGGACATCTTTGATATAGTCACACTATACAGACATTGTTTGAAGTTAAGCTTAAAAATGGGACAAACACACTTGATAGCCCTCCTCCCTTTTCACATCTTCAGTTCAAACTAACACTTAATTCATTCAAATGAATCTGCATGCGGCCCCATAGCCTAATCCAAAACTACATTGTAGAAAATGCTTCACTTGAGGGACAAGCTGAAAGTTACCGCAAGGCAGCAAACAGCCTTGGCTTTAATGTGATTTTTTCATCTTTGATGCTGAATCCAAAATGTTCACTCTCATTACCTCTCAGATGGCTCACAGTCATGATTATTTGTTCAGTGCTACTTGCAAGTTTTCTTCATTTTGCCTCAGCAAAGATAACAACAAGAGCAGAGTTAACTGAATGTGTAGCCCATGATTACTGCAGCTCGGCATTCTGAGCATATAGGTTGAGATGAGTTGTTCTTTCATGTACTTTTTAAAAACTTATATTTGCAAAACATGTGGCATTGAGTTGAATGAAAGTGTAGTGTAGGTGCTATGCAGTATCAGAGACTCTTCAGAAATGTCAAAGTTATGTTTAATAAAGAAACAGCATCACAATTTTGTTTTCCACCAGAATCTATGTCAGTTGATTTTACTGTAATTATATTAATTTATTCTCAAACATAAAACATTATTATGTATGTGTAGGTGAGGGGAGAAACCAATTTAGGTTTAGGTTTATGTTAAACTGAAATGTAATTTATCATATCATAAATGAGAAAAAAAAAAACTGTTGTCTATATTAATTTCTGTACAAGTTTGGACATTATGGGTCAAGTCAAGTTTAACTTCATTATCCTCAAAGAGAAAATCCACATGGTCATTGAACAGCCCATGTCAGATAGATAAAAAAAAAAAGAAATAGGGATAAATAAATACAAACATACATACAAGCATTGAAAACGTAGGATACATACAAACAGGCATACAGGTCAATTCAACATTATCTGCTGTTGAGCATTCTAATTGCTGTTGGCACAAAGGATTTGCCATAACTCACTGATATGCTGATACTCAGAGCCTCAACTCAAAGTATCAGTTCTTTGTCCAGGCTATGCAAAATAAATGCACCATGAGAGATGAAAAGATGTTGCCATAGATGACATAAGTGATCTATAGAGGAACTATGCAAGATTTTTTACCTTAATTAAACAGCTTCGGAGTGATTGTGATGGTTAAATGACCCTGCCAAGTGGCTGGAAACCAGCCTGTCAAGATCAGTGCCTCTGACCCAGTGTCCAGACTGTATTACAACTCTGTTACAAATGTCATCTTTCTTGAACTCAACAAACCCCTCAGTGAATGTTAGAATAACCATCTGACGTTGTCTGTGACAAAAAATGTGGTTTTGTGGGATGTAAACAGTCTAAACAACCTAAGATCCATCCGCTCCCATTGGACACTGCTGTGGCACTGCAAGGACAGACAGAACTACTGCATAACAGTATAAGAAATTCTTCAGATTCATTCTTTTAGACCTAAAATATTATGAAACTATAGCCCCAAGTTGAATTTGCCTGGAATTGTCCTTTAAGAGCAGTAAAAGTAAAAAGAGAGAGCCTGCATGACCTCCATTATATCCTGGCTTCGCACTCACCACTGTAGCTCAGTTTCCTCTGACCCCAAAGTCATTGAAGTTCACTTGACTGTTCTTTTTAACGCGTGGTCCTGTCCATGTTTCGACTTTGTGGTCCTGCAGAACAAGGTTGTTGCACTGGTGCAGAGCGGTTCATTATCATGCATATGTTCATACGCTAATCTAACTGCACCATAACAAATGACTTGATTATCCACACCTTGTCTCAGGGTGGGGGTGCAGTAGTGGTGTGTGTGTGCGCGTGTGTGTGTGTGTGTGTATTATTGTGTGTAAGTCAGGAGCAGAATATGTAATGGGAACAGGTGTATAAGGGGGTACGGACACCCCATATATCATGATCTAGCAGGTATATGTACTCTCCATCACCCCCCTCCTCCCAAACACCACTTCACACTGGAGAGCAGCATGTACCCAACAGCCTCCCCCCCAAGTGCCTCTATGCACACATGCACGCACAGACACACTAGTAGACGACGACAACCCCTGGAGCTCGACCTACATTGTGCGTCCTCCTGCCTCAGATCTGACTATTCATCACCACATGGCACCAGTCCCCCACTGGGAGGGAGGTGGGGTTGTTTTGTGGGGATGAGAGAGTGAGAAGGGGAGACAGAGGGGAGAGAGAGCGTGGTATGCAACGTAGTGTAGGGCAGGGTGTCCTTTACACCTCCAGAGCTGGGCGCTTCTGCATTAGCGCTGCTATGTGAAACTCTATACACTGCACAGTCATGAGTGGATTAACATGTGCAAAAAGAATTTTGAGTACATAGAGCCAGAGTTTAGAAGTCTTATCTGGGGTTCCTACTGCTCCGTTAGCGACTGTAACTCTGTACAATCTCTCATTTATGTCTGTGTTTAAGATTAATCTTTTTCAGCAGTTAGGTTAATAATATCCACCCCCTTGCAACTCCACAGTTCCCACATGACTCCTGGAAATCACTGCACTCTCAAAGACACACTGTGTATCATCTAACTCTGTCTAACACCTTGTAAAACCTCAATGTGTAATATTTAGTGAGCGTTGTAGCTTTGCAGTCCTTCCTCCTTCCTCCACGCCGGTTACTTGTTGGTATTCATGGTCCCCAGACGCTAATCCTACTGCCTTTATTGATCCCCTGACTTCCCATGTACTGCCATCAAAAGATTGACATTTTTGGTTTTTTAATAAAATCTGAACAAAGATGGATGGCTGTGAAATTTAATAAAGAAATGGTTCCCAGAGGAAGAATCCTACTGATTTGGTGACCCCCTGATCTTTCAGCTAGCACTACCAGCAGGTGAATGTTTTTACTTAATATTTTGACTTGGACAAAATTTTGTGCAGACATTTGTGGTTATTCTGCTAATCTTGTTACATCTCTGCTTGTGTTGAAACAAATACATGATAATAAATCGATATTAGATGGGTAGATAGTCTTTTAACTTGGCTGCTTTCCCTGGTTCTGGCCATTTATCTATTTCAAATTCTTAAGCTAGGCTAATTTCAATGTGGATCTACCACCAAAACCACATGAAAGTGATCTTACATTTTCACAGACAACTAAACTGAAATACTACTGAAATATTAAATAATTCATCTGGCTTGTAACCATTAGCAACTTAACAGAGTTACCGACCTCTAAAATTAGTAGAGCTAATTTATCTATAGCAAAGACATCTGTGGCGGGGGTCAATTTGCAGAGTTACGAAGTTCAATATTTTTTGGAATGATAGCAGCAGTAATACCACAAACCAAGACTTTAGGTAAATGATCACCCCTTCTCCCTTTCCAGATATTCATTATCACCCAAAGCTGTTGATGTGGAACAACTTCACAGTTCAAGTCACTGAAGCCCCAATAAAGTTTAGGTCTAGTTAGACCAGAGAAAGTTGCAGTTAATTTTAATTTACAACCATTTCATTATGACTCGTTCCTGACACATGTGCTTATATAACTAGGCCTGGGAGACTAATTGGTCACAGTGTGAAAGTACTCTGTCCACTCAGCCACCATAAAAAGGAGTCTGGCATGACTGCACTGATTGGGAAGTTTTAATATAAGTGGACAGGACCAAACAACCAGAACCCCCAAAAGGACCCAAACTTAGTAACTTCCTAACAGGAAGCAGTATGTTTGATATGTTATTGCTTGCCTTGAGAAACCTGCCTCTGTCAGTGGGATGAAAATCAAGCAGTGCTCAGTGGCTGAAAAGTTGTTTTTTGGAGATATAGTATCTCTGTAGGACACTGACAATCTAAACCAATAGTTCTGTTTGTTGGGCACGGTGATTGCACTGGGCTTGACTGATTGCACTGATTGGAGAGTCTGAAGATGATGGGATGGGGCCAGATAAGCATTCTCAAGGAAAGGGCTGAATTAGCTTTTTTCTTTTTTGAAGAAAAAAAAAGAAAAAGGTTTCCATGAAAATCCCGGTTTGAGTAGTTGAGATGTTTGGATATTTTCAGTACGTAAGTAATAAAGTGGTATTATAAGTGAATGTTTGAATGGAAAAGACATTTGAGATTATATACATTTACTTCTTTCTGTCTGTCTGTCTGTCTGTCTGTCTGTCTGTCTGTCTGTCTGTCTGTCTGTCTGTCTGGTCAAAGACACTGGGCCCTCAGGACTGTTGTGGAGAGACATCTATAGTGCAAGAAACAGGACATCACGGACAAGACCAACCACCCTCTTCACAATTTTGGCAGGACAGCGAGGTACCTACTGTACAGCTGCAGCCAACATGCTGCACTTCAGGGTAAGAGTTTCACAGGGTTATTTGCCCCCACTGCCATCAGCCCATACAACACCTCAGCCAAAGGCAGTGGCTTATGACCAGGACTATTGAGCCATTATTGTTTATTCAATAACATTGCGTTCTTAATAATATTCTGATTGTATTGTATTGTATTGAGTTGCTGGACAATCAAATTTCTCCTAAGGGATAACAGTCCTCTCACACATCACATATAGCACTGGAAATGTTCCAAAAGATGTCACCATTAGTAATACTACTCTTTGACTTGCACATTTCTGAAGCAGTAGTTTGCTTGCTATTGTTATATATTCTTTCTTGTGTCTATGAAGAAAGGCACATTTAGCTCAAATTGAAATACTTATCAGTTATTGTACTGTAATATGAGAATTTACAAGACATTTGAGATCCAGTACTAAATAATATAAATAAGGGCACCAGTCAATAATATAAATAATATAAAGATAAATATTTGGGGGTTTTCACTCTATTCCAATAAATCCAACAAAGATAAGGTTGTTTGTGCAGCTGCTTTATTCTGCTCTATAACATCTGAGGACTCACCTCGCAATCAAAGTAAGGCTGCAGAGGTGGCACCAGAAACAAGCTTCATCTGACTGTCTGTACTTTGTCACATTTGGCCTCGAGACTCTTGCCAGAGGCTCAAAAATAGGCCACCAATGGCTGGATATCAAGCACTAATAAGACAGCAAGATTTATATGCAAGGATATGCAGCCTAATTACATGGCTGTGACACAACAAAGGAAATATAGACTGAGTGGGGTGAGTGGGCTGTGCTATTTAGAGAAAATGTCCTACAGTTAAAACCCTTTATAGAAAAAGTAATCAGGTTGAGCCACAAAATAGCTTGGAGTTTGTTATTGTAATTCATAATAATTCATACTTGAAGAAATAAAAATATACTTTTTGAAATTGTGTGGTTTGGTTTTTGTATCTTTTTTGTCAATATTTCAACACAGTATGCTCTGTAGGGTCTTGACCAGTGACTCTTAGATAAACCTACAGTAAAGACACCCTATGGAGTTTTTCACCACTAATGGAACCTTATTTTTTAATGGGCACGTCTGTTCTGTGCAAACCAACATTCACGTCCACCAATTGTTTCACATTATTCCACATAATGATGGTTTAAACAGGCCAAGAAAAGCAGCTCAAGCAAAGACAGGAAAGAAGAAGACTGTCAACCAATGTAACCAACATACTTTATGTAAACAATAGAGGTATGACATGGATTCATGTTTGATACATTCTCTCTCTCTCCCTCTCTCTCTCTCTCTCTCTCTCTCTCTCTCTCACACACACTGAATTTTGGTGGGAAAGACTGTATGTAAACAAAACCTTTGTTGGTTTACAACAAGACTTACTGAATTTTAGTAATGCTTGATGTTACAGTAACAGATCTTGAAGTGAATACAGGAGAAGAAATGAGCTAATGATGCATAATTGATCATTAGTTAGCAACAACTCAGTCATTTTATTGCTCTGCTAGCTACTAGGTTAATGGTTAAATATAATGAAATTGATTAACTTGTCACTTCAAATCCCATTTAATTGCAGTTAAGAATTATGCCGACCTATACTGTATGCATCTGTTAGATAAATTATCAATATCCACGATCATCTCCATGTGATTTTAGCATCAGGAAGACATAAATTGATACTTTCTATGATGCTGTATCCAGAGCAGACTTTTCTGAATGCAAAAATATTTGTCTGTAGAAGAAGAAGAAGAAGCTTTGATTTTGACTAGGCTGCAGAGATTCTGCAAGACCAGACACGACCAGACATCTATAGCCAACACTTTGAGGCTTTGGCTCAGTTTCCAAGCTACATATTCATATTCAAATGCAATGTCCAAAACCTTTATTTCTCTGTATGGGTTGTTGTCGATTCAGATGCCTTTTTTTCTTTTGTTAGTTATGTTTTATTCATTTGTTTTCCTCTTTTTCACTGCAGCTTCAGCCATTCAGCAGCCATAATGACTTTATTTTGACCACTCACCAGGAGTGAGAGCAGCAGTTTCATGTGGAAAAGTTACATCAATGCGTACCCTCTATTATGCATAGTGTTGCAAAGAACAAAGCACAGTATGAGATCACTCTCCACATGATGGTATTGATTCAGATCAGATCGTAAATTCATCTAATTTTCAATGGTTTTTCAACAGGTTTTTCTTTTTCTATTTTTTCTTTTACACCTCTGCAGTCAGTCAGTTTCTAAAATGTGTTTTAAAGGTTTGCCAGTGTTTCATGTTCCATCATCAGTAGTCCTGAATGTCCTTGATTCTGCATGTGACGGCTCCCATAAAAGCTAGTGGTTCTTTTGTCTTTATCCAGGCTTCAAAATGGGTTTTTCTGATTGAGATAAGACTTTTTTTTTCATGCCAGACACAATCTCCGTCTCCCCGTTTTCCCTCTGGATCTGGAAAGAAAAGGAGAGCAGAGAAGATTATAATTGCTCTCCTCTCATCCACATCTGCCCCACCACATTCATCAGCTCATCCTCCCCTCTTCAGAAAAGGGGCTGGAGGGTGCCTGGGAGTAAGGCAGCAGGATTTTATTTTATTATTTTGGGGGGTATAGGAGGGGATTCTCTCATGGGACGGGGCACATCTGGGAAAGGAATGGTGATGGGGGATAAAGGGATGAGGCAGAGAGATTGGTGTTTGTGTGTGTCCGTAACTACAAACCTGAACAGGCTTTCATAGTGTGTGTATGTGTGTGTGAGGAGCCTCTTTATGTGTGTGTGTCTCGTGGGGGGAGGATGACGAGAGAGGGCCTCAAATCCTTGGGGAGTCTGTGATTGGGAGGGAAATAGGGAATTGGGACTGGGGGAGTGTGAAGCAAAGGTGGACGAGAGGAAATAAAAGACAAGTTTGAAGATGCAAGGGCAGAAAAGGTAGAGGTGGAGGAATGAAAAGGGCAAGTAAATGCTGGGGTGCAGCAAAAACACAATTATACAATGTGAAGAAAGACAAGTACCTTTTTCGAAATCGCTGGCAGCAAATAGAACAGTCCTTGAAAAAAGCAAAAAGTGTCTCTCCATTGATGAAAACCATCATTTGAAATCGTCACGCTAAAACCGGTGCTGTCGCTTCTTTTATGAAGAAAAAGAAAATCTGGCCACAGTGTGCTGACACATTTCTTTTAATAAAAGCCTTCGACACAGCATCCTCAATGGGTTTCATCAGTGGAGCGAAGCTTTTTCTGCTTCTCAAAAACTTTTCCTTCAAAGCAGCGCCATATTCATCACCACATCTTGATCTCAGCCAGGACGGGTTTTGGTAACCTGCAAGGTCCAAAGTCCACAGCTTCTATTGTGAAGAACTGATTGGACACAAATTATTTCATATTTGTCAACGTTTTGGCTAGCTATATGTCTGAATAAAAAAAAAAAAAACGTTTTAATTAAATCTTTTTGAAATACAGACTCGAGGAGTGAGGTCAGTATAGTGAAAGGTGGGAGTATACAGCAAAAATGTGCATCGTGATGTGCTGTCCCACCACGTCTAAAGCCAAACTGTTTAAAGCTGTTTCAAAATAAATAACTGGCCAAACCTTTGCACATTCATGAAACAAACATGAAAAATAATAATAATAATAAGAAAAAACATGTGAGAGAGCTTCAAATGCTGCACATCTTCTGTGTACCCACTGTCCTTCTTCCCAAGGTCACACATAAATAAGAGCCACTTATAAGGCTGCTACCTGCGAGTGAGAACATTCTAGACCAACACAGCCCCATTCATTGATCATCAGTGGGACTGTAAACAGTCCACACCCTGCACGTCATACAACATGCAAACATTACTTTCTTCACTTGGTCACATCTCTCATTAAAATCAGTGGTCGTGTGCAGTGATATTTTTCTTAATGCCACAAGCCATCCACATGAGGATAAATTGCTCTGTAATCATATGTTCATCATTTGTCACATTAAATTTCCAGATAACAAAAGGGCCTGGGTTGAAGCTTTTTGGCTGCTCATCTTTGAAAACACACTTGAAAAGAAAAGAGGGGGTATAAAGGAGCAGTGGTGAAAGAGTGGGACTCCCAAAGGTGGCGTCCCGGATGCTGGGAGGCCCCAGAGGACCCTGGGATGATTGTCTGTGACCTTCCCCCTCTGCTTGCACTGTTCAAGGGCATAGAGTGTGTGTGTGGGGGGGGTTCTTTAAGCAGTTCAACATCACATTGTGCAATAGCAGTATGTGTGTATTCAGGGACTAAGATTTGGCTATTTTACTCTTTAGATTGTCTAGTGTGTGTGCGTGCGTGCCAGTGTGCGTGTCTGTAATGGATTGTCTGTCTCTTAAATCCCCCACTGGATTTAAGAGACACAAACCTTCTTGTTTAAACAGCTCCTGTGCCTCTTTTCTAACAGATCTTCTTTATTTCAGTAAACCAACATCTCATGTATATTTCAGCAGCCGAACCTAGAGGCAGATGACTCAGCCAGCGAGGAGGGGGCACAGCAAAACACACATTAAGAAACAGTGCCAGGGCAACTCGGCATTTCCAATTTAAAAATTCTATACATTTCCAGACTTCTTGATTTAGATTTAGATAGCATATTTGACATTATTTCACAGGTGAAACAGCAGAGTGCATCAGTATGAGTAGCTGTGAAGAGGATCAGACCCAGACTTAGGAGCATCCGAGGAGATTGTTGTGACCAGAGGATATATCAGAACATTTGGCATAGTTACTTGGTTTCATACCATAGTCTGGGTGAATACTTAATTCTGATTGGCTATAGGGTATCTGTTTAAAAGTGTTATAGGACACCTATAAAGATGTTATGGTCAAATTGCCTGATGACAGTTCTAAATATTATCGCGCTGGCTCAACCACTAGTTGGTAACCATGGCAACAGAGGCTCAGAGCATAAAAAGTTTTCTTCAGCGCACCATCCTTGGACCTTGGGATCCTGTAACACACAAGCGGTAAGAAATGCACTGGCCTTCTGAAATAATACTCATGTAACATTAAGCCATCATCTCACTTCCCCTCACTGATCAACTACTGAATGCTGCGGCAGAGTCGCTATGGCTCACAGTGGGTTTCTTTTTTCTTGCCTGCAGAGGAGAGATAGACTATTACAGTAAATGGTCCACTCAGCTGTGGATTGTGAAATACTCAATGATTTTAACAACAACAACAACAAAACATTAAAACATAAAAAACACAAATAACTGATTTAATATGTATCTCTTTAGTGACCATGGTATAAGCAGGATAATGCCCTTATTGGAGGTGTCCAATTATCAGGAATGAATGGACTTTGCGACGGCTCACGCCTCCACGTCATCTATTAATTCCGGCTGACAGCAGATTTCCATATAATGGCGGCGGATAGTGCATGCTTTTGAATCATCCAAAACACACACTATCCAAATACCTCCATACCGATCATCTGCTGACCCAAGTGTCGTGAAGCTGTGACATGAAAAAGTTGTTCGGAAAAAAATAATTTGATCTCTGTTTTTGCCTTGCTGTAGTAGTATGGAAGAACATCTCGCAGCAAATCACTTTGCAGGTACGGCAGTCACACAGTGTGTGTTACAGGACTGATTAAAACATGACGCAAACAATGTGACTGTATAGGACATGGAGATAGGCTACTGAAGGTGGAGGGCAGACAAAAGTGGTTAGCTTTAGTTTCTGTTTAAATCCAATGGCTGATAATAATAATTTTGAAATGATTCAATGATTTCTGGCAACATCAGTGTCTGTGAACCAAATGGTTTTGGGGAGCTGGTTGATCATTGTTAAGTCCTTCTGACCTCAATTTGTTTTGATAGCCAACTACATATTTTACCCGGTTTATGTGTCCACTGCTATCCTTCACCATGTTGAGGGAGGTTTGTTTTGTCATTCAGTCTGAACGAAAGGGGCGTGTCCCAGAGCAGTATGACGTAAACTCATACCCTCTATTACCAATATTTCCATGTTATTCCTGACAATAATGTTTCGCACAAAGACACACAGCGTCCATGTCTCAGTGCTCTGCTGTAATACACACTGACTCTGCTCAGCTACATACATAGAGGAACAGAGGAGTGCCAGATTAGTCCTCATTATGCAGCATTAATCATCTTTAATCTGTTCTTAATCCAATGTTTTCACCTCACTTTATTAACAAGCCATACATCAAGACTGGATTAGACTGAGAGATCCGAGGAAAGAAGGAGGGTGAAGAGCAGATGAATGGCAGGAAGGAGAGAGGGAACAAAGGGGAGAGTCATGGAGAATGAACAGAAATTTAGAAATACTCAGAAGGGTGCAGGTTTGGTTTAATATTTGGTGGGAAAATCTTGCCTTACAGTTTGTCTGAAACTGGACTTTCCACTTAATAAATTAAAAAAGTGATCAGTTGAAATCAGTGCAGCTGCAGCCAATGAAAAGAAGCTAACACAATGGTGGTGTGATCATCTAATGAATTTTAACCAAGATTCCCATCCATGCCATTGTGCACTGTCAATCTGTGTTTATTTTAACTGTGTAGTAACCATGGTGACACATGTGTGTCGTCAATATTTAAGTGTATAGACTTTCCCTGATCAGACTGTGAGACCCTATTAAAACAATGTCCTGTTGTGCTCTGTGTATGTCAACTTTTCATTAAATCCTTTGAAAAATGTGTGTGACAGAAACTCAATAGAAATACCCACTGATGTGTTGATGCTTGTGTTGGAAATGATTCATTCCAATCAGTATTTTAACTTCATATTTACTTATCTTGGTTCATTCATGTTTTATGTGCTTCCATTTGCATTCTACACTGGGGGAAAGTATAAATTACCTAATTTATGCCTGAAAGATATATATGCACATATCTTTGAATGCGTTCATTATCATCTTGCCTTCTCTGAAAGGCTCCAGACAAATTAGGACACCTCTGGAGGTTTATAAATGTCAGCAAGCACAAATAAGTTGGAAAAGTTAAGAAGTTGTAGTTCTTAAAAGGTCCAATAAAGCAGCACGACTTCCTGCTTTAACATGCTGGGGAAATACGAGCCCAGGTGTGTTTTCTGAGCTCATTTGTAAAATGTTTCCTTTGAAGAGTGAATTTCAACAGGTCAAAGGTCAGACAGCAGTAGAAGCAAACAGTAGTCGGTCATGTTTTCACTACAATAACAGCAAAGCCACATTTTGCCTCTGTCTGTGTGTGTGGTTATGTGTCCCTGGCAGAATTCTAAGTAGCATCACCTTGAGAGTTGCTACCTGTGTTTCCATGGTAACTGAGTCATAGCACATTCACCTGGCTGCTCCTGCTCTGTTTCATACATTCATGGTTCACACAGGCAGAGCCAGAGATGAGACAGTTGCAGAAAGTAAACGGACAGTCGAGGAAAGATCAAAGAAAAAGGGAAGTGAAGAAATAGCTCAGTCATTTTGACAGTTGTAGCCTACTCGCCTGCCTATTTTCTGTCAGTGTGTGTATGTGTATGTGTGTGTGCGTGTGCGTGCGCGCGCATGTGTGCATTTGTGTGTGCTTACATGCAAACTCTTCCATACCCATAAATATCCTGAAAGATGTGAAAATCTTTTGATGTATAAAGGTGTTAGTTTATGGAAAGGATCTGGGTCTAGAGCTAAGATTAAAGATTTAAGAGGATAACTTCAAGCTAATGAATGTGTACAGTGCTCAAACAGCCGGGAACATACGCTTTGGAGCAAAGATGGAGATAAAAACAACAACAACAAAAAGAAACTCAATGAAAACCGTTCACAGGCAAAGTAAAGGAAGAACAAACACAGACAACTGAAAGCTCTCCCTCGTACAGTCAAATAAGTATGGGTGTGTCTGGGCAATATATACAGTACATCTGTGTTTTCCTCTGTCATTCAGCTTCTGCTACCTGTCAACACCATAGATATCTCATCCAGCCTCTGAATAACCTGCTCCAAAACAGTCTGCGTGGGCAGGAACAAGATCATAAATAAGGAAAAAGAGGGATGAAAGGAAATACAGTAGTATTGTTTCTGTTGGGTGAGATATGGAATAAATATGTCTTTGAGACTCCCCACTAGCCATTCAACAATTCAACAGTTTCCATTGTGATTATACAGCTGTTATTCACATCCAGTGGTGGTCGGGACAACACAAGTCCTAATTAACCACAGAAACAGATTATTAATAGATGTTAACTGTTGAATTAATTTACAAAGTGATTGTACATTCCAGCTTCAGGGTGGATAAAGGCCAAAATAAAAACAAAATATCAACGTAACCTACACAAATTCAACAAAACATAATTACAAATTCAAATAAACTCCATAACCAAGAAAATGTGTTTCAAAAATGGTTTGAGTGTTAGAAGGGGTGGACTGCCAAAGCTGTAGACATGGCAGAAGTAACTCAGATGCAGACAGGTGCTCAGGTGGCAGGTTGGCAAAGGAGGTGCATGTGACTCTTTCCCCTTGCAGCCATCCTTCCAGCATCATCTCGGTTCCATATATTTGAAGGACATCTGAGAAGAGTCACTGTCCATCAATCACCTCCCAGCCCTGGCATGCTGCTTCTTGCATACACACACTTTGACAGCCTATGCCAACCTTCAGGCAACAGGAAAAAACAAAACAAAACAAACAAACAAAATACATAAACAACCAGACAACACCATGACCACAGTAATAAAATGTTGTTAGAAATGGAGATCTCTGCTGTATATTGGCATGAGATTGTATGTGACTCATAGCTACAGCCAGAGGGCCAATAAAGAGATCCAATGATTTCAAATTTATAATCTACTGTTTTGATCATTATGATGCAATTTTAAGGAATTTAAGACTTAATAATCTTAAAAATATATAATAAATAATATATAATAAATAGATAATCTTAAAAAACAAGCAAATATGAGACTTAAGGAAAACATGGAAGGGAATAATCTGATTGCCATATGAGTTTAACATTCATATTGTTTTAATGTTAAGTGTTTTATAGTGTAGTGATGCTTTTCTACAGTTACTAACTGGAGAGCTGATAACAAGCATTACCTTGTCTTGAGAGCTAGCTTGTTGATGTTATTCTCGGCATCTGAGCCCTTGTTCAACCTGTTTGAGTTTGGGGTGAGTGGACAGGTTGCCCTTAGGGCAGCACAGCACTTTGCTTAAAAAATCCAAAACACCACAAATTTATGCTGTATTGTCTCATCGGGCTGCATATCTGCAGAATGCCTGTGCCACAGCACTCACCTCTGTGCAGTCATTTGGTGGGGTTAGTCACTCTGATCCGAGGTGGCAGCCTGGCTCCAGGGATGCTGCTGTCGCTCGTCAGTCGGTCGGTTTGGTCCAGACTTAAATAACTTGACAACTGGTGGATGGATTGACTGATATGACATTTGATAGAAACATTCATGGTTCTCAGAGGATGGATCCCTCTGACTTCAACCATCTTCTGACCTTTCCTCTAGTAGTGACTTTGCATATTTTGATTGTTGTGAGATTTCTCAACAGCTGTCACATTGATGGCCACGATATTCGATACTGATTTACAACAACCCAGAGGACATGTCCTAATGACTGGGCTCACCCTCTGAATTTTCCCCTTTGAGTTTAAAATGCATGAAACTTCAGCATTTTTAATTCAGTCATTGGTAGTGATCATGAGGCTTGTCTCATTCGCACACATTACAGAGATCTCATGTCACAGGCGAGAAAGAAACAGTCCAGTTCCCCTTTGAATTTTTTTTCACACAGAAAAAAAGTCACTTTTCAGGTGAGACGAATGCTGTGTGGGAAAAACATGAAAGCAGCAGAAAGTCAAAAAGACATATGGTTGTGAGAGGTGGAATGACAAACACGGGGCATGTGCACCTCTCTGAAGAAGAAACAATAAAATGTTAAAAAGGATCGGGGGAGGTTAGCGATGTCGTTCACCATTACTCACTGTCTGACAGACGGGCTCTGCTTTGCCAGCTCTCCTTCACCCCTCAGACAGAGTTCAGATGTTCACCCTCAGCAGCCACTGAATGTATGATTCTTCCCAGAATCCTTTGCTTTTCATTTAATATGCCTGACACCATTTCAGGCAGTCTTTGATAATGTCTGAAGAGACATTGCTTCAGGTGCTGTGTTCTTTAAATCTCTCTGTCTCTCCCTTCCTCCCTGCCTCGCCCTCTGTTCAGGTCACTTCCTTCTCCCACGCACACCCGCACTGTGTCATCTTTGACAGACCTGACTTTCATGCACTGCATTCCTTCACCACTGTACCACTAAACCAGTCTATGCAACAATGTATAGGCCACAGGTATAGAGACATGTGAATGTGATATTCAGATGTGTTTACTGATGTTGGATCAGAAATCAACACTCAAGGGCAGACTCAGCAAGTTCACCTTCCTAACTCAGAGCACCCTTTGTTTAGGGATACTGCTTTGTGCACAGGGAGACACACCGCCTCACCTGACATCAGGTGAACTACCATCAGAGGAAAATATTAAGCGTTCAGGAAATATTAGACTTGTATGACTCCGGGGGAAACAAGTCCTTCAATCTCAACAACCAAATACAAGGTTTTGTGTTTTTTTTTGTGTGTGTGTTTTTTCCCCAGTCTGTGATGATATGACCCATGGGAGCGCTTCCTCAAATAAACAGCCCTACAGCAGCAGGCATTGATGTTCTCTAATTACTATGCCATCTAGAAACTGAGCTTTAAGGAAATTAATCTTTTCCTTAACCTAACCAAGTAGTTCAATACTTATATAATCCAGTACTTGAAAATGTTGTCATGATTACAATAACAACAACTTAGAACAATACTCTCCTGTGCCATTTTTCTGTATCCATCATCCACCACAACCTCCTCCTGATGAGGACTTTGACACTATGCCACCGGCGGCACAGTGATGCGGTGGTTAGCGCTGTCACCTCGCAGCAAATACTGTAGGTCCTGGGTTTGAATCCGCGGCTGGCCCCCCAGTTCCTTTCTGTGTGGAGCATGCATGTTCTCCCCGTGTCTGTGTGGGTTTCCTCCAGGTATCCCAGTTTTCCCCACCACTAAAAACATGTTAGTTGGGTTAATCTTCTAGTCAGCTGTTCCTCCAGTTGTTGTTGTTCTTGTGGTGATATGTGGAGTTATCACCCATTCATTTGAATTGGACAATGTGTTATAATGCCTTCACCTTCCAAATGACTTTTTATCTTGGCTTTCAGGGGAGGGATTCTCCAGTGGAAGTACAGCAGTGGACAAAAAAAAAGAAAAAGAGAGAGTGCTGGATACAAATCACCCTAAGTTCAAAGGCACTTGTTGCTAATTTGTTTGTGTCTGTGGTTGTTTTCTAATGTTGTTATTGTAAAGCATCCTTGGGTATCTTATAAGGTGCTATCAGTTATTATTATAATTTCTGATTCAGTATTTAACTGTGGAAGTCCTGCATTTCACATTATCTCGGTTTCTCCTGGCTCAAAGTTTGCACTGTATAACTGTTTACCCTTGAATTTCCCTTTAATAGAAATACTGTAGGTAAGGGCAACCATAAAAAACAGCCTACAGTAGATCAGGTTTAGACCCAAAATGTTAATGTTTTTTTCCCCTTATTTTTTGGGAAAATGCTGCTGTTTTTGTCCCTCTCTACTTTTAATAAATAATTCACTAACTTTCAGAAACCATTTTCTGTCAGTGTGAGTCTCCCTGCTCTGTTTAGCTTCCTCTCAGTCTGGCTTTGCCTCTTATCCACAGACTAACACTGCCCTGGTATCCTGCTGCTCCCGAGCTGCATCCACACCAACTGTGTTAGAGGAAGGACTCCTTGTGGAGGTACAAGCTGGGTTTAGTGTCTGCACGGAGATGTGTGAGCCTTGTGGTGCTTCCGCAGGTACAGTATGTGTGCACGCTTAAGTGGGCTTGGGCTTGTGTATGAGTACTGTATGTGCATATAAGTGGCAACTCTGTAAGCATGTACTGATGCTGTGTAATGTACAGTCCTACAGTCCTCTCTCTTGGCCTGTGTTCACCTTTCTCTGCCCTCATCTGGTCCTGGGTAGGCTGTGGTGACCAGCAGAGCAGAGAAATTGCCTGTTATCGAGGGGGGAGGAGTTGATTCTTCATGGGGTCCCGTAAATTGCTTTGTATTGACACCCTGTCAGACCAGGATCCTCATGTTAACCCCCCACCCACCAAACCTGCCCTCAGGTGAGATGACTCTTCCCCCAACATCCACCAAACCCCCGCTTTCCTCTGTCTGGGGAAACGCCTGAAATTAACCACTGGCTACTTCAGAGGGTGGCTGCAGTCTTCATCAACATAAATTTGAATTTTTAAATAACTTTAATGCCAGCGAGAATGAAGCAGAGTGACACGGGCAAATAATTCAGATGGACGTCCACAGTGTATGACCCCAGAAAGCTACACTACCTCTTCCTAATCTTGTGGGAGGCATTTAATCAAAATCCATCATGTTAAGATGACAGCTATGGTGGCTGGGAGGGCTCACACAACCCACAGAGGGTGTGATAGATGTGATTGTGAATCACCTGCATGCCGATGGAACGGAAGCCTTTCTGGTTAGTGTTGGAACTGCAACACATCTCTGACAGGTCTCATACGTATTTTTATGGTTTATTTTTTGATACTTGTTTTTCAGTGCTTCATAGCCCTGTCAGAGGGTGTCAGGCGTAGTGCCCCTAACCACCCACCCACCCTCTCAAACTGGACCAGCCTGCTGTCATTGTTCATATTACATCTCTCCCTGTGCGGACACACAGTGTAGGTGAGGAGGTTATTTTGGCCAAGGCTGGGGGATGCCAACCTCATTTTACCTTGCTTACCTCAAATATCACAACTTTTATATTTTCACATTGATGTAGCAAACGTAGGTAGAAATAATATATATTTAAGAATGTTCATATTATAGTTTGACCAAATACAACATTATTAGCCATATGCAAACAATGAATTTCCTTTTGGGGAATAATGAAGTCATTTCATCAATGTGGATCCCTGACATTTACTACTGTATGTCCAGAAGAGAGTGACAAGTCTGGTCTAGGTCGCGCTGCGTTTCAAACTATGAAGTTGTGATGCACAACGAGTGACAGGTTTTTGTGTTTATTTTATTTCCCATGTTTTTTCCATTTATGTATAAGAGATGGAACATGCCCTTAACTTAACAGGAAGCTGATGCGTGGCTACATTGGAAAACTGTCCCCACCAGGTGCTTTTCACATAGTTTGTCCGCATTGTAAGATATGAACGGAAACACATAAATTTAACAGCACGCAAATGTTAATATAGATATGGTTCATATTCAAACAGGTGTGTGCGTGTGTGTTATACAATTATGATAACCACTGACAACTCCTCTGATAACTTTCACCCAGGCCAATGTCATAACACAGACTGTGCAGAGAAAGCAAGACCAGTCTGCCCTCACTTTGATGTAAGCTGTGTGTTTTTTTTCCCTTAGTGGGTTAGGAAAAGCCTCCATTAGTGTTGCCACACCAGCGTTGTGTAGCCAGGCGTCACGAACCCAACACCAACCAAAACCAAACAGGCTCCTCAGGGGAGAAGAGTGAAAACCAGAAGTGAGCTCTGACAAGGTTTTTAATGGTAGCACAGGGACACAGGGCCCAGGTGTGTCAGGGCTGCTGATGAGCACAGGTGCTACTGCTTTACTGATTACTCCGCCTCAATGGCCGAGCAACAGGTCCACAGGACAAAATGGAGGGGGTCATCACAAAGTTTGTTAATGAAGCAGGATGTTAACGTCTGATGAGACGTTTTAAAAAGTAAATTTCAAAGATTGTTGGGATTGTGTGACACTAATTTAATTTCACTGAGACTGGTCCCAGTCCTCTGTCACATAATGATCCAATTATTTTGTGCATTTTGTTTTCTTAAAGCCCCAGTATGTGACATTTACCCCCATCTAGCGGTGCGGTTGCATGTCGGCACGTATTCTTGCTGTTGCGTTTACGTAAACTCGAAGTCAGAAACAGAAGTCAGAAAAACAACACACGCTGCATGTAACAGGATAAACAAGCCTCTATGTAAAGAAATGGTCCGCCAGCACGGGGCAAAACAATACCGGCGTGACAATATGTTGTCATGGTAATGTCGTATTGTTTACCTGACCCATGTTTTACCGTCTTTCTCTCGTTGAGTAAAATAACATCCAGTTGGTTTGCCGACAGCGTCACTCACAGCGTCATTCAGGTGTCTGACTGCACCTGAAGGCAACACCAGCGCCTCGTCCTTCCTCGCACTAGCCTACACGGTGGTGACAGTTTTAACAGGCGCTGTCTGGAAAACTTTCTCCTCGAGCCGAGAAGCTCCGGCGGCCCGAGTTTGTGGTTAACTATGGCGACGGTGACACTGAACGTAAAACAGGGCGATTCAACATGGCAGAGAAGGTTCTGTGAACCCCCCCCTGTATGTTTGTAACGACTTGTAACATCTCAATTCTAAGGTACGAGAAAGCGCTCGTTTGTATGCGGGCGCGATTACACTTCAGTGAAATACGTATTTATGAAAGCGATATTTGATTTTTGTCAATAAAAAGCCAATAAAGTCCCATACTGTCCCTCCACACTGGTGACAGCTACTGTAGAGCTTGAGGAATAGTGTTCCACTAGCAAGGACCATGCCATTACATTAGGTGGGTTTACATGGACACGTTTTCCTCTTTCTGACTGAATCCATTCCGAATTATTCTTTCGGGTTAACTGTTCACATGTGATATGATCTAATCCGATTAGGTGTTTACATGTGCCATTGAATGTACTCAGAATGGAGTTTTACAGCTATGTGCCATGGTCGAGTTCAGGCTTCAACACCTGCAGATCCAGGATTTTAATTGTCAGACCTGTTGAGAACTCTGACATCAAAACATTGCATAACTGATCAAAGATAGAGATCCATGGTCTGATTAGCACTGTTGTCATTGTTTTGATGCTTTCATTCAAGCATTTGTAAGTGAAGAAATGTCACTACTCATTTACGTAGACAATGAAATTTCATTCAGTTTGGCTCAGTTTATTCTGATTGAGCTGTTTATGGAACATTTTCATTCAGTTTGCACACATAAACCAATTCTAATAAATATTTGGCTCCAGATGTTGAATGTTGAGTGTTTCATGAAAATCAATCAATCAATCATCACTCAATGAATGTGTGTGTGTGTGTGAGTGTTGAATGGTCTTGTGAGTCTTCAGCCCAGGCAGAGGGAGACTCTGGATGGATAGGGGGGTGGGCTTAGCTGTCTGGCAGACGCAGATAACCATGACGCAGCAATTCTAGTTTTTACTTGTGATGACAATATGAACTGACATAATGCTCTCTTTTTGTAACAGACTTGATGTGGACATTTTTTTTTGTTCAAATCATCTCTAACTTATTGTGTGTGGCATCTCTTGGTTATTGCCCAAACTGTAACTACACACCAATGCAATGTATCTGCAGTGTTATTCAGGGAGATACATAAGATCACTCACTGTGCTGGTTTATTTCAGATTAAGTGACATCAAGTTATCAAGTTCATTCACTTTTGTTCAAAAGAAACAAAATAATAACAATAATAAAACATTATGAGATGTAACCTCCAACTCCTATTATTACCCCACTCTTTAATGATGAGCTCCCAGTCAAAACTTGTACATTTAGTCTTCACTGCACCAAGGTAAAACCACTGAGCATTCTCATTCTGCGTGGACGACATTGAGAGGATGTCATGTGGGAGGCAGAGCGGGTCCACCAAGGACTCTTGGCATCACTCCACCACTGGCCTTTTCCCCAATAAACACTGGGACACCATCCAAACCTCCCACCACACGCTCTGTCTCCGACTGTTACTCAGCTATCCAGCAGTGCACTGGTTTTAGCATTGTGCGCTGCGGAGTGTGTGTGCTTGTGCATTCAGAACTGTGTGTGTGTGTGAGAGAGAGAGAGAGACGGATTTAGGAGTAGATGATAGGTAGAAAGTGTGTAATGTGTTGTGATAGGAAACCCACTGGGAATGGCATGAGAAGCTCTGCATATCTCATAACTCACACATCAACACACACGCATACATACACACCAGCTGGGCTAATCCTCCCACTTTTTGTGTATGTGTGTGCAAATGTGTGTGTGTCTCCTGTGAAGTGCTGTACGCCCAGGTGGTTCAACCAAATCCAAAGGACGCCCTGGAGAGGCGCCCACCATCTTCTTTCCATCCCTCCCCCTGAGTGAGAGAAAGGCTGTATCTCTGAATAGGTTTGTGCGTGCAGCTCGATGTCCTCACTAGGAAAAAGGTACAGGCAGAGGAAAGGGAATCGCAGGTATGGATTTCAGTATTCACATTAGCTTTAAAACAGTGTAAGTGTTAAGCATGGAGATCAAAGTGAGAAATGTGTGGAAGAAATAAATGAGTGTGTCGTCAACGAAGAGACAAAAACTGAAAAACATCTCAGACTGACACAGATAAAGAGAGAGGTCAAACAAAGAGGAGTGGACTTCTCTTTGATGTAAGCTGCGTGTCTCCTTCCTGTCTGGATATCACCATACTGAAAAAAATACGGCACAGGCTGGAGACGACTGGAAACAACGGTATGTCAGTAGAGTTATAGGAGAAACCTATAATATTTGTATACTGTTTCAAATGTACCTGTTTGGAAATTTTTCCAGGAGGTCTGTGCCCTGAGGGCACTTTAGCATATTTTGGCTTTTTATGCCTTTATTTGACAGGACAGTTGAGAGTGTGACAGGAAATGGGAGGCAGAGATGGGGGGGATGACATGCAGTATAGGGCCGTCCGACGCGGGACCCAAACCGGGGCCGCCTGCAGCGAGGAGCATAGCCTCAACACATGGGTTGGGTGCTCTACGAACTGAGCTAAACACCGCCCTAGATTAGTAGGTTTGACAGCTTCTAATGCTAACAGCTAATTAGATATTTAATAATAGCACCGTTTAATAATAATACCCTATGGTGAACAATCCACAGCCTAAATGATGAAAAGGTTGTCTCTTCATCCTGAGTAACTAGGTTACAATGTAAACAGATGCTCTTTGTGGGGAGAAAAAAGTAAACACAATACATGGATTTTTAATAATTTACTTCCATTCATTCAGTGCACCTTAATAGCAATTTTCCTCCATCTGTGACAGGAAAGATGGCAGTGTCTGTCAGCTGATTGGGCAGTCAACTCAGTTCATCCAACATTTCCACATGACTGGTCCATAACAATGGTCTTTGACAACTACATGGGGCCTTATCAAACCACTCAGTTTATTTATGTTCCTTGGAGAATGACTCCTAATGTTTTTGGTGACCCACATGACCTTTAGTCTACCACACTGTCAGTTCACAGTTTCCCCTTGACTGAGTATTTGCTTCATGAAAAAAATGGTTGGTTTTCCATTAAAGCTATTATGGCCATAATGGTCCATGGAGGATAAATCCTAATGTTGCTGGTGACCACTTGACAACACTATCGGGCCAAATATTCCACATCCACACCAGAAATATCAAAATGTCACAATGATGAGTAAGGCCATAAAACTTACAAAGCACATTCATGCTCTTTACAGATGCCCCATGAGGCCATTTCATGAAATTAAAGCTTTAGATTTGTCCTAGAGGGATATTTGGCATTTCCAATTAGGGTTGATTTAACAAAATAATACTCCGTTGAAAAAAATGCTTTGATGAATTTGGAGATGTGAGGACCAGCGTCCATGATTATCCCAAAGAGGACGTCTTAATGTTGGCAAGCGCTTCAGTAATTTACTTAAGTCTCTGATGTCGCAGTAGCTTTTTGAACATAAGATATGATGTGCCTCTTGGAAGATACATTTTGATCTCATAGTTAAAAATCTAATATGTTTGCTGCCAAGCGAGTTTATCTAGAGGCAAAGTTAACATTTATATGTTTACTGGACAATTTACTATTACAACTGCCTCTGTAGAGATTTGGCCCTGACATGTAACCACTCTACATAATAGTAATGTAACAAATAAGAGGGACAGTATGCAAGCCTGTCTGTTGACTGATCTCATCTTTCACACAGCTGAAAGATCTTAAAAAAAAAAAAAAAAAAAGGTTCTTACACAATAGGTGTTGACAGTTATGTTGAAGTGTATCACCACAGCTTCGTTGAGCTGCTTCTCAGGATGACAATGATAAATTGAAGGTTGGATGTTACGAATACGTTCAAACTTATTTTTACTATTTTTAACCATCTATTACCCCTCCTGCTCTGTCCTTGTATCCTAAGTGGCTCTCTTCCATATCCGTTTTCCACTTTCTATTGGTTCAGTGTTGAATGTAACTTGTGTGTAGAAAGGTTAGGGTTAGGTCACGTCCAGGTGGGCAAGATTACTTTGTTTGTCATTATATTGTATTTTGACAAACACACAGCATGGGTAAATGTATGCCAAATCAGATGCAGTACATTTTTGGAAGGTACCAATGGCTGTTCAGACAACTATGACTTTGGTGATTACTCCGGTATTTAGCAAAGTGTTATTGAAGATAAAGGTATCCTTGGTAATGTGAGTCAGACTATGATATCAATGTGTGTCATCATGACCAAGTGTGGTCTCTGACTCATGCACCACTCATCTCTCCCTTCTCACCTTCAGCTCAAATCAGCCAAAACATCAGTGTCTCTGTTGCCTTTACAAGTTTTGTCCCATTTATTTCTAAGACTGGGGTTAAGATCAGACTCACTTCATCTTCTTTCCATTCTGTCTTAGATGTTTGTCTAATAGACTTGTTGAGGAAGTTTCAGTTTGTGGAGGAAAAGGTTAAGGTTGTTTATATAATTACTTGCTTTGGAAACCTTGACAATGCTGCCCTCCCACTCAGCAGCATCTTTGGTATCAGGCAGATATTTACCAAAGCTATTCAGCTTCACACTCTGTTGAAAGCCTTTTTATAAATTTCAAGCGCTACTCAAGTGCTTTTCATCATCAGCTGTTGATGTTATGAAAAGTTTGGGCCTGTGTGTCATCAAACTTTCTTTTGCCCGTTTCCACCACACTCGGAAAAAAAAGTGCTGGAAAATAGAGGACGATGAAAAAACAAAACAAGCATAAGAACCCATTTAATCTGCCTCCCAAGCTGTCTGAGGCATAAATGCATCTTTCCAGTACGGTGATACACAGATAGTGAGCATCAGCCTTGGCAGTGGTCCACCTCTATTTGTAAAGGTCAACGTCTTTACTTTAAAGAAACATCCCCCCGTGGTGAACTGCCAAGATCTCCAGAGTGCCAAAGAGGGGTGAGAGACAGACGCTGGGGTGTGGGGTGTGGGGTGGGGCATAGAAAAAGCATTTCCCTCAATACCAAATGACGCTTTTATTCATGTGGAGTGCTGAAATGCACACCCGTGGTGTGTACTCTCGTGGGAACTCAGTTGGAGTCAACTCCATTTTCAGCCTGTTGAAGAAAGTGGCGTCTTGCGGAGGTAAAGAGCAGCTGAGAGGCAGTGAGGTGATGGTGGTGCACAGGTGTCAAACACTAAACAACTTCAAAGGCACATGCAGATGCAAACACAGTGCAAATATTCAAATACACTTGGATTCATGAACACAACCTCAGATTGCACACACAAAGTTTTAAGGGAGAGAGAGAGAGAAAAAAAGACTTGTTCAGATTTCTGGGAAACTGCATAAAAATCAGGCCTGTAGAAGTCTGACTTTGAAGTGAAGTACAGAAAGACTTGATATAAGTGAATATAAAAACATTTAAGATAAAGCTGCTTGAAACTAGATTGTCTCTTCAAATTAATTAATACCTTGGAATGAAACATGATTTCCATTCAAGCTCTTAAAATAAGGCTGACTTTACTTTTTAAACTTTTTCTGCAATATAGAATTTCCTTAAAGGCAAACCTAAACCTCTTTATGACCTAAAGGAAATTGTGCTCTCTTTCCACAGCAATCTGTTAAGGATGAATAAGTTAAATTGCTATGACAATTATCACATAATGTTCCAATACCTGATTAGATGGTCTCCAAAAGCTAAAACATTAGTCTTGTAGCTGTAGACTTACACTCAGTCATCAATTCATTAGCTGTGCCTTCCTCAGTGTAACTTCCATCAACAGAAATAGACAAACATGACTCAAATATGACAGTACAATCTAGATAGCGTTGCAAGTTAATTCTTTTGTCATTGACATGTCTTATTCTGAAATTAGCATATCAGCTAGCCGACCTGTTGCATCACTTTGCCATAGCGACTCCATGTGGCCTAGGGTTGATCCCCATCCCATAATGTTATTTTCTGCCAATAATGTAACGTCAAGTAAAACTGAACCTCTCTTCTCATGCAACAGTCACTCCCAGCAAGAAACCACATTTGGCAGGTAAAACGCAAAAATAGGACTCTTTAATCATGTAACTGAAAAAGATAGAATTGTGTGCAGTGTTTTTCTCACCTGTTTCAGTCTGATTCCTGAATAAGCAAAGTTTCCTAGTTTCCTATTATGAGATGTTGCAGATGTGATTGAGTAACTTACTGTTTTTGTAGCTGAAACTTTAGATTCACCATCTTAGAAGAATGGAGTCTAATAATCAAATTCAAGTGGCTGGACAAAATGTTTAGTCTTAAATAAGAACAAACAAAATCTCAACATTGTAAAATAAAATGACTTGATTTGCTTCTTCTGCTTCACACACACACACACACACACACACACACACACACACACACACACACACACACACACACACACACACACACACACACACACACACACACACACACACACACACACACACACACACACACACACACACACGCATGCTTCCTCTCCTGTCCCTTCACACAGCTCTCCCACTGGGCCCTGTCATCATGAGAGAGGAACAAATGAGAGATGAGGAAGACAGAGAGGTGTGAAAGTGCTGCCTGGACCCTGCAATCTTGCCTACTTAAATCTGTTGTGTGTGTGTGTGTGTGTGAGTGTGTGTGAATAGATGTGTTTTGTCCCGGAGCCTTGTCTGCTTGCTCAAGTTGTCTGCCATCTTGTTTATCTGTGTGTGGGCGTGCATGCATTTTGACAGTATCCCTGTTTGCCAGGAAAATGTCCCTCCAGAGACCAACAGCATGCCGCCACTCTTCTGCAAGGTGTCAGAATGTTGTTTCCTCCAAACAAAGTGATGACATCCTGTCTGCGATTCAGACCACCCACATAGATTTACACCGGATGGAGTGGACAGCTCTGGCCCTGTGATTCAAATGGTGCAGTCAGGTAAGCCCGCGAATTGCATTGCCACATTTTAATGACACATGGCCTCAGCATCAGACAGTCAGAAAAAAATGTATGCTTTGAGCACACGTACTGTACTTCTCCCCATGAATGAACTCTATCAGCAGTGATGGCTGAGTTCAGTAACTTCAATAGAAAATGCCCTTTCTTGTCAGACAGTGCTGCAACACTCAGTATGATAAAGCAGCACAAGGGCTTATTTAAGTAGCACCATTAGAAAACCACTAGAGGAGGAAGAATATTGAGATGGTGTCAGGGCAGAATTGCTGCCACTCACCGCCACATTTTATGTAAAAAAAAAAAAAAAGAAGAAATTTAGAAAGCCTCATTTGCAAGCTAATGCACTGCCAATCTACAATGGTGTAATTTTGATTCAATCACTGTCAGTCTGTTGACCTGGCTGATATTAACTTCCTCCATCTCAGAGACAGGTGTTAATCTAAGGGCTTGCTGTGAAAGTTGTAGTCTCAGAGCTCAGTCTGAAAAACATGTCACAGTAAGTGACCAAATGTAAAGTAACTACATGTCTGCCTACTATACCTGCAACAATTTTTGATGATCTGTCCTGTTGCTATTACTATAGCTTATGTTATTAACTGTGTAGCACATTACCAGCTGTTACTAACCAGTCTACATGAATCTGTGTAGCCTGTTAATGCTAACGGTAACTGTGACCTGTTGTATTCTCAAGTAGTTAACTGTTCCTAAAGGAGCTACACCATTTGTATAATACTATCTTCATAAAAGAAAAATAGAGATTTGATTTTATTTGTCATTCTCATGCCTCACATAAAAACTGTATATAAGTTGTATATAGGTGCTCTGCATGAAATCTGTTCATGAGGATGATAATTAAGATAAACAAATCATGAACAACATAGCTTAAATGTATGCATGATCCATGTTGATAAAGGCAAAAAAAACAACTATAATTTGGAATGATAACATTGATACAGTAGTAATTTAAAGACCTCTAAAATAAAAAAAATAATAAATAAATAAAAAGTCTTGAGGTGACAATGGAGCCTTGGCCTATGACCCAAGCCGGCTCATCATCTATCAAGTACAGTAAGGTTAGAAACTTCCAAATAAAACAGGAAATATAGCCTAAGATTAAGAGTTGCTACAAACACAGTGAAGGGGCAGACCATGACAGCATTATAGACAGGTCAATTGTTAGCATCAGATATGATGGAAATGTAAATAATGTTTGTTAATGTTTTTGATAATGTATTTATATAAAATTACAAAAAATACCATACTGTATGTGTGTATAAGCAGACAGCATTGCTAGAAGACAGGCAGTCAGCTAACAGGGTTAAAGCTGTCAGCCTGTGGCTAATTATGTATGCTGGAAAACTAGACTTTTTGTATTCCCCAGCCACCAGAGACGGCAGATAACAGGGCTCTGACAGAAGGTCACTGCCAACACTTAAAATCAGACATCACTGGTGCCGCATGTGAACTGTACCATAGGCTTTAAAGATCTGTCCTCTGTTGGTGCGCTAAAGCAGGTTGACTGGTTTCCCTTCGTCCTCGGATCAGTTTTCACAAAGCATGTTTGCTTATTTAATTATTGATAAAGACAGCCATGAAGAGGGAAGCCTGTGTGCTGCTGCTGCCGCTGCTGCTGCTGCTGAATACAAAATTAAGGCGATGTTGCAGTTTCATAGAAAATGAAGTTGTGCTAGATAAGTGCACTGAAAATGAGGAAGTTGAACCAAAGTGAAACATCAGTGTAATTACTGAAGTCAGACTTTATCTTCAGAGGATGATGGTGGGAAGCCAGAGGGAGCACACAGATGCTGCTTTAATACTGAAAAGAAACAAATCTGTGCGCCTTTTTTTGGGGAGAGAGGGGGGGGTTAGCTGTCTTTGCATAGTTTTAGTCATCACAAAGGCAATGACCCTCTCAAGGAAACAACAACTTACTGTAACAGCAAATCAGTTTCACAGATTGAGATCCAGGAAGTGAAGGACTCTTCTTGAAATGAAAGACTCCTAATTTATTTTCATTAAATCACAGGGATCCTCTGACGGCTCCATCTGTCCCTCCAGCTTGTTGATGGTGAGGGGAACCTGTTGGTTTTTGCATTAAAGCAGCACCTTTGCAACACTCTGCTAAGAGCTGATGTGATCAATATTTTCATATCAACAGTAGATCAAATGTCTAATTCCAAAGAAGCCATTCATCATGTTGAACACAACTCAGCTCCCATTCACCTCTACACTTCCTCCACTTCCTCTCTCCATTTCAGTCTCTCCTAGATAATCCCACTGACAGTTATAAACTAGCTGCGCATTTAGCAGCTCAGGGAGCCAGATATTTCCCTCAGGAGTTGGTAAAGATCAAAACAAGGCTATAACAGGGCTGGTGTATATTTGTCCAGAAATCCAAATGAAGGATAATGCTGTTCAGTGTGTGTTGGAAGTTTTCTATAAGGTATCACAAAATGGCAAATTACAAAAAAAATTGTGCATCTTAAAGGGCAATTATTAGGAAATTATTAAAGTTCATGTTCAATTAGATGATGTGAAAGTATCAAAGTGCACCATCCGCACAGAAATGCACACAGCCCTTAAATAAATGATCACAACTTCTGTAACTTTGAGATCTCACAACAAAACAGGCACTGGTCTCAGTCATGCCTCAAGTCCCGCCCACTTGGACCTACCATATGATCCTGCAGAATTTGGTTTCTTAAAAAATCTGCTCTATTTCTTTTTGATAACTCAGAAAACGGTCAGCCTATCAGAGGAGAGGCTCACTGCCTCCTCTCTTCTGATTGGCTAACCATCTACTTCAGCTCCTTATTGGTTCTACATTTTGACCTATTTCATTATTTTTTTGAGCTTTCAATTTTGGGAATATTAAACACAAATAAATTACTTTACATACAATATGTTTAATTCCAGCTATGTGCCCAGCCACACACATGTGGCCTGTTCTGGGAGGAGCCGAAGAATGAGTTTTTTGTCTTTTTTTTTTAGTTTTCACAAAGATCAGGCACAAAAAACATAAAGTTGCACTCACAATAAACAACTCAGCTTTGTCTTTTCTTTTTGCAGCTAACTGACACCGTCATGCTGCTTTCTTCAAATCAGAGCTATACCAAATCTTCTCAATAGCTTTGTCTCTGTGGACTATAATGCATACTTCATGTTTTCCAAATTATTTTGGAACCATTACAGTAAAACAACAGTCCCATACCTTTCATGAGGTTATCAACTTAAAAACTCTTACTGTATTTTTACTACTTAACAACTCCTTATGGAAGACCTGTTTTCTCTGAATCTTGAACAGCTTAAATTCCTTTGGAAAGCTGCCTGTGAGCACTCCCCTCGCTGCTGATCACAGTTCTGCATCTGCACTTTGGGGTTGTTTCTCACAGCGTTCAAAATCCTGATCAAAGCGGCTACTTGCACCAACAAACACTCCATGCCACATGTCTTGGAAAAAAAGCAAGCATTTTGCCACAGAAAAGAATAGGAGAAACGCCAGGGAATATGACCCAAATGTACTAAGACAACAAAGGACCATAACGGTGCGTTCACACCAAACGCGATGGACGCGATGAACGCCACAACTTTCCATACAAAGTCAATGTAAATGGCGCGACGACACACGGGCGGCGCGTTTTGGGCGATACAAGCGACGCGATGAAGCAATGACGCGTCCATCGCGGCCATCGCATCGTCGCGTCCATCGCTTGAAGTTGAAAAATTTGAACTTTTCAGGCGGCATCGCGCCGCGACAACCAATCAGCAACGAGTTCAAGCCGACGACGTCACTTCTCTGTACGGTTGTTAACACTCAGAACAACATGAAGGAGAAGCTAATTGTGATTAGCTGGGCATCGCTGCCGTCTGCTACACAGAGTGAAAAAAACACACACACACAGTGAACCCAGACACGACGGCGGATGGTTTTCCGGTGTTTCTGAGACTTGTACAGCAAGTACAGTGCAGCAACAGTGGTGATATCAGCTACGATCGATGTGGAAAGAGAGTAAATGAACGGGTGGAGCGTCAAGCGCGAACAGAGCCGGTTCAGACCTCCATGGGGCCCTAGGCAAAATTCTGCTTAGGGGCCCTCCTAACTGAACCCCAAAAATTTTCAACAGTCGCACCTGACACCCAGTGCTTCCACGCATCCCCCCTTTAAACGTATTGCAGTGTTGGCCTAACTAAGAATAAATTCAGAACAAATCAAATCAAACTAAATGTAACAATCATCAACATGTTAATATTTGAAAAAACTCACTATTAAATAAATCTCTAGATAAAGCGACTATTAATTCAGCTCCATCAAATTGGCTGCACTTGTTTTACTTTCACTTCAAATGTAGGTAATTATGTTTATTATTATTTATTATATAATTATTATTATTTTTAGCACCATTGTCATAATATTTCACAGGTTTTATTTGATTCTGCATCTATATTTGCATGTAGGCTATCCAAGCAAACAAAATTGAATCTTAGTAAATATTTATCCATTGCTTTCCATTTTGTATGTAGATGTAACTACACTACAACTAAAATTATAAAAGCCAGCAAGACGCACACAGAGAGCGGGGTTCACCCAGGGCCCACCGCCCTGTTAATGCAGGTCAAACACGGACTAGTCCCTCCCTCCCTCCCTCCCACTCTCTCACCCGGAGAGGAGAGTTACCTGACTGCTGTTCCTGCAGGTCATTGTCAGCTGTTTCTTCCCCCTAATTCCCCGAGGGATAACTCAGCTTCATCGTGGCGTGCTAAACGCTGTCTTGCTAGGCTGTACTGGGAATCCGGGAGGCTACACGTGCGCGACGGACGGTCACGTCGTCAGTTTTTTTTTTTTTTTTTTTTTTAACGGGGCCTCTGCTATTTTGCGGGGCCCTACGCAACGTGCGTAGTGTGCGTATTGGGTGAACCGGTACTGAGCGCGAATGATGCGATGGACACAAATGACGCGATGGACGCAAATAGTCCAAAATGATCAAGCGGCGCGATACAAGCGTCTGAAGCGATTGTATTCGCGTCTATCGCGTTTGGTGTGAACGCCCCTAAAGAAAAGCAAGTAAACAAAAAAAAGAAAGAAAAGATTTTCCAACAAGAACATGTAAAATATTAGTACAATATCATACAGGTCTGTCCCTCCCTAACAATATCCAAAAGATCTTACCTGGGTGGTAACAAATTAAGATTGTTATTGTTTTTTATTACACATTGGTCCAGTGCTGCGTTCTGTTATTTCTGTATAACAGACCATCGTCAAGTATAACAGACCATTGCCAGGGACGCCGCTCTGATCAGCACGGCACAGAAAAGAGAAACTATGCAGGATATTTACCTTGTGTTTCATTTTTACCGTCATTAAACAGCTTCAGACTAATATTGATGTTAGATAAATAACGAGTAACTTGTTACAGGGAGAGTGGAGGCTCCTTCCACATCGTGGCTGAAAACCAAACCTGCTGATCAGAGCCTCTGACCCGCGGTGTCACAGCTCTCCTCTCGTCTCAGTGGCACCGTGACTCCGCGACACAAACATGCCGTTAACAGTAAAGTTAATCTCTTGTTTATGACAGAAAACACTACGCACAATGCACACACCGCAACACGTGTATGGTAATCCATCGATCCACTGATTGATTATCAAAGGCTTCAAATGCACAAACGGGAGGAGGTTCAGCAAAACAGTGGCCGTGACCAGGCATGCAGAAATGATGCAATTAAAAATCGATGAACGACGTAGGCTATTTTGATGAACATTATGTTTCAAATTAATGAAGTATAAGTACGCTTCGCGTCACATTTCATAGGTGCAGAGACAGGTAGGTGATTCGGTTTAGTTGGTCCCAAAGGAAAGGGGTCAGCTGAGGACACTGAGCACTTAGTGTTTCAGACTGTCCTTCAGTATGTGTGAAAAGCAACAAGCAAAGCTCATTTGATTTACAGGACTAGATTATGAAGAAGGAAAGTGAAACAAATTGTGCTGTTTTAGATTTTTTCATAGTAACTGTGTTTTGCTTCACAAGGAGTTATCTGTTCTGATCATTTTGCCAAACACATGACAATCTTCTTCCACATAACAGTAACAAGTTGTTTACTCCTGTTGGATTAAAACATGTTGCTATTTTTTCAAGTAAACCTCTGCTAAAACATCAAACACAAGCTCCTTTGTAAAAGAAACACGCTCACACACACACTCTATTTTACCTCCTCGAAGTTGATTGCCACCTACACACTGCAGTGCTTATCTCAACTTATTTCTGATCAAAGGAAGCAGAGAAGTGGCCCCTTCATCTTAACCAGACACCTGGGTCGCAGTACAAATCCCTTGGGGCTTCATACACCAAGGTTTTGTGCATGGGAAGAGGGTTTCAGATGAGGACTGAGATAGTAATTGTTCATACTTGATTAGCAAAGCCACTACATAGTGAGTGTTTCCAATGTTGGACCTAAAAATACAAGGAAGGGGGCGCATCAAACAATCCAACACCTTGAACGAAAGCTTGTTTTCTGTGTAAAAAAAAAAAAAAAGTATATATATATTTTTTCCAATTGTATTCCTCACCCAAGCCCATTTTGGTCATTGTTCCTTTCACCTAAACTGCCACTGGTGTTTCCCTTTTCTAAGAGTGGTTTTCAACCTGTGGGCTGGAGCAAAAGTATCTTAACCTCAAACAGTCGCTGGTCACATCAGCATTAACCAGATGTTGCAGCATAAAAGCAAAGCCATGTGGAGCATTGCCATCAATGTGCTGACTGGCAAAAGTATTTTGTGTGTTTCTATGGCCAATATGTTGATACAGCATATCAAAATTACAAATAAATAAATACAAAGTTTGGTCACATGAACAATAATGTTTGTATGTAACAATGGACATATTTTAAAATCAAAATCTAACTTTGGGCTGCATACCCAACTACCCAAAATTATGTCACCCTTCAAAGAAACCATTCAACATTTTGGGGAATATGGTCATTCGATCTCATGCTGGGTTAGATAGGTCAGAAAGACGCCACTGTCTTCATTCATTCTTCATTCATTCATTCTGGCTTAAACAAACAAGGATATAAAGTGTTAATGAATGGGCCCTCGAGGTGCCACCTCTTTTCATAAAACATGCCTGCATTTATTACTTTTGGAGCGCTGATAAGCTCCAAAGTTTTATAGATTGCTCATCGAGTCGCCCTGTGTAGCAGTGGAATCAATTAGGCAGCTTAATATGCTGGTCGAACTCCCATCTCTCTGTAGTAGAAGGCAGAGGTGTGATCACATTAAACCCATTTAAGGTGTGACGGCCTGTTCTCGCATCATTTATCGCCACCAAATTATCTTATGGTAAAGGAATAACTGTAAGTGGTGTCTGTAACTTTTTGCACAATTAAGAATAAGGCAGCTATCATCTTTCATAAAAAACAAGGAAAGGGGCAGAGGAATATGTATTTTATATAATTTATATACACATATTTCAAAATGTCCAATATTTCAAGGCCTTTGTAAGCAACACTGGAGACTCAATCATATTCAAAATGGATCAATGTGTGTCTGCGCAAAAGAAAAATGCCCTTTATACAATATTTAATGCAAGTAGAACCGCAATATCCACTTTGTTGAAAATGTAAATATGAATGTTTAATTTATTTGAATGTGTAACTGTGCCATAGTATTCATGCACGCAGTGCTCATTCATATTTCATTCTTATGAATATCAGAATACTCTGTAGGCTCTGATGTCAAGTTTGGTGTCATCATTGCTGATGTGTGGTGTGTACTGTATGTGTGTGTGTGCGTGTGCAAACTGTCCTCCAGCTCTTTGGTCTTCACAGATGAATTTAGAGAGAATAGCAAAGATATGACGAACAAAATACAAAGAGGGTTCATAAAATTGATCTTTTCGATTGTTAAAGTTGTTGCTACATTTCTGTAAAAAGTGAAATAAAAATATAATATGTAAAAAAAAAAAGGTTTGAAGATGATGAGATACCGTCATAGTTCCAACCATAAACGGCGATTTGGCAGCGTCATTTCCATGACCCGCCGGGCAGTGTCCGTGAAACTGACAGGAGGAAATGCTGGGTGAGATGCCCAGCATTTCCACTAATAATGATAATAACAAAATAACGATAAACACAAAATGATATATTTATTGAAAATTTACCTATTAACAAATGTGGGTAATGTGGATTCATCCACATATGAGACTTTTTTATATACAAACTCCTCGTTGTCCCTTTAAAACCATGACAGAAAAATCTTAAGGTCATCCGCCATTTTGACAGATTGCAATTCATACTCATGGCCGTCTGGCTATGTGCATTTGTTTACAATGAAGCCAGCGGATAATCAGTAATTGGAGCGGTGGATAACGAACGATACAATGTCACAAAGTCAGTATATGGTGAGAATTAGATTAAAATTTGGTTGTGTGCTTTCAGTAGAAAATGCTGTAGTACATACTCTGGCTCTAGGCCTGTTTGGATCATGTGTGGCATTGTAGCACTGCCACACGTAAACACCAACAACAGAGAAGAAGACAGAAAGCTTTCCCACACATTATAAGTGGATTAAATGTTGACTGGGAGTCGGGTCATTGCAAATATGACGATCAATTATAATTTAACAGGAAAGATTCAGCTGCAGAGTCCGAGGGACAGACAGTAGTCAGCCGTTGTTAAGTTACGTTCATAGACCGTAGGCTACAGAGTGGTGTGTCTCAGAGCAGTTGGGGGTGTGAAATCATCATTTCAGAAAAGATCCGTTTTGGGTATTTTCAGACCAAGATGTGCAATGCTTCATAAAAGAAAGGTCCAGGTGCTTCAGTTTGCCTTTGAGAAAGACTTGACCCGAAAATGTACAACCCAGCGGAAAGATGCTGGTCTTCGAACTTAGGTTAGTGGCCATACAACTCTTCTAAAGGTAAGCCTTCTTTGTATTTTGCAAGCCATGGAATTGTTTATACACATAAACACATAAAGCTGAATGGTGTGATCATAGGTTTTTGGTTGATTAAACCTCCTCTTTCTGCATGGACAACCGTTAGAAGAGGTGTTTGTGTATTCTCTGTCTATGATCCTCATCATCCTCTTCCCTTTTTCATTTTACACTAACTGGAGAGGTGGACATGTTCAAAGTCAAAACATGGTGGCTTTAACGTCCAGCCAGGGTTGACTTTTTCAGTATTTAGCTAGGATACAAATCCCAGTTTGCAGTGTCACAACACTGTGTGCTGCAGACACTGTGACACAATTGCAGCTATAGCCATCAATTGCACAAGCTTTTCTCCTCTAATGCCTACAAGGCAACAGTTAAGCAGACCCCTGGTGACAGTGATTATCAGCAGAAGTCACAGACTGAATTGAGCTTGTAACTCAAACTACTGCCCTTTTCTAAGACTATTTGCTTCACGTGAGCTTTATCGAGTGAGCAAGTTCTTTGTCCTTACATTTATTAAGATGTAACACTTTTAAATACTCTAGAAGGAATTTGATGTGTAGTTTGGTGCATAAGGGCCTTTTTGTAAGTTTTGGGAATGGTGCAACATGGTGAATTTAGTGTCAATTCTCATTACTCATACACACACACTGATACTCTCTCACATATGTGTGTATGAGTATAGTGGTATGTGTAAGAGTAGTGTTGTGTGTATGAGTATAATAGTGCCTCTCATAAATTTGCATTACATCTTTGCAAAACCAGAAAACCTATACCTAGTTCCGAACTGAGAAAAATGACTTTAAAGTTATCCTGTTGTCCAGTTTAAGTAGTTGTAGGTAGATTATTGGACGTGTGGCAGTTTTGTTGCTTTGTATTAGTTTATTCTTTGTAAATATTAATTCTCACATTGGATTTGATGTTTTACCCCTATTTTGCAGTTACTGTATTCTTCCTTTGTATTACTTGCCAAAAATGTGGCACCATACCAAGCAAAAAGGCAGTAACTGCAGATTATTCAAAAACTATTCTGTCACAATTTGTGCTCTAGGTGTGTTAGATACTGTACACTGTATTTGGACTAATTGGAAACATTGACAACTGAACATGGATATACCAAACCCAAAGTAATCTGACCATTTTAGGCCAATATTTTCCACCCGGAAGCTGTTCTGGTGCTGAAATTTCTGCTTAAAGTGTCTCACATTCCCAAGCTGTATCAAGGCCCAAAGGACAATTTATTTTGAATAGGACCACATTCTTGTGTGTGAATATTAGTTTGTATTTAACTTAAGTGTATTTCTGTATCTAATGTAGGCCTATCTGCTAGCTATATACAAATCACATTCACTTTGAAGCAATATAGGCAAGTTAGGCTAATTCCAATTTCAACAGAGCAAAACTAGCCTAGGCCTATAGTAAATCATAAATATATTTTTATATTCAGAAGAAGAAACCGTGCACTAAATAAATGCTTAGTGTACAGGATCAATGTGTTTGAGCATGAGAGCTCAGGGGAACGTAAATACCTGTCGGCTCACCTGCTCAGAAGTTTCTTTTTGGTTTGAATAGCAGGTGAAAGAAGTGCTTTGCTCCATGTGATCGTAATGTCGGGGGCGGGGTCATATGGGAACCACTGAGCTGACAACACAGTTGTTTTTACGTTAAGTAAAACAAAGCAAAAATACAGTACAGTCTTCTTGCTTTGTTTTACTAGGGCTTTTTACTAGGGCTTTTTGCAGTTACTGTAAAAACGACTACCATTTTTCTCCAAAACGACACACATTTGAGATGAGATATTTTGTCACATAACAAAGGATGCCTTGAATGTCATGAAAATGATAATAACTCATTTTGGACAAAAAATGCCTTTTTGCTTTGTAGGGCAGTATGCCACTAGGCCAATCTAGCCCCCATCTCCCTTCATCATAGTGAACACAACCCATATCTACAACTTGGTAGAAAAGTATGAAAGGAAAAGGAAAGGAAATATCTGATCGGTGTCCATAACAACTTTGCATTACATTATTTATGGCAGAGTGATGCAACATTGTTAGCAGATCAGAGGCCATGCAGGAGCTGATCAAGACTTGAGACACTGCAAAATCTGACTCAGTGAGATCTTTTTTTATAATACCAAATGAGAGACAACAGCACCTGCCAACAAAAAAATAACATCTGCATCATGCATTAAAAATCAGCCTATGAAAGACTTTTAGTTTCTCTGGCAGATGTTTTTATTACATTGGGCTTTAATCAGGAGGTCTGCTCATTGTGATGTTTGATTTTTCAAAAGTTTACCCAGACTCACAGTGACAGTAGCTGCAGCTGGGCAAACTGTGCTTCTTGTGTGGCCAATAACTTTTAAAGCTTAAGTTCTCCTCACACTGAGCTAAAAACTTTTTCCTCCCCGATGTTCTTTGCCTTCTGCTGTCTTAGCCCTCTCTCTCCATCATCTCACTCCCTTTCTGTCTGTGCAATTGATACAAGCCTGTTTGGCTGGCAACAGGCAGGAATGCAACCTGAGTGGGCTGAGTAGAGGGAAGGGGCAGAGGCCAAGGCAACACAGAGCTGATCCGAGAACAGCCTCTGCCAAGGTAAACACACAGTGAAAGAGTCGGGGGCCGTTGATGTAAATATAGAAAGATTATCGTGCTTTGACATGTATCCCACTCCATCTGATTCACATCCTGGAGCATTAGCTATCCAGATACGCTCTGCGGAAAGCAGCAAGTGAAAAAAAGTTTTTCAAAAGATGAGGTAGCATTCATATATTTCTGAACAAGTCTATTTTCAAAACTGCAAAGACTAAGAAAGAAAGATGTAAAAAAAAAAAAAAAGACTAAGATAACCTAAAATCAATTGAGTATTGAAAAAAAGCAGCATCAATCATTACCTGGTACAAAAAAACCTTGGAATTTCCTGATCAAAGATGGACTGGAGAATGGAATATGATACCATTCATAACCAGGATATCATTATAATTTACAATGTCAATAAATATTCAGCCTGTTCAAAAACATGGTGAAAGACTTTCTAAGACTTGCCTTATGATCTCTATGTTGAAGAAATTCTAAAAATCAATTTGTCATACAGGTTTCAGTGGTGTAACTTTGTCAGTGACACTCACATTATAGGACTGGCCTCACTGTTACAGTCCAGGCAAAATAGCAAGAGGACAAAGAGCTTGTTACAGTATAAACAAAACAGAGACACTTATATACCTGAAACACCGTGTTAAAGGGACTCCTGCTTATACAGTAATGTGTGTAGTAAGTGTTGTGTGTAAGTTATTCCTCTATTGAGTTTGCAGTATAAGTTATTTTTTGCAATTATATGAGTTTCTTGATAAACCCACAGTCTAACAAAGTTTAAAACAGGTCAAAACACACCCACGTACTATAACACTTTATAAAGTTATTTATATATTTTCCAGCCACAGTGAGAATTTGAACTTAGGCGACACAAACAGAAGCTTATTGTATGTATTATGTAAGTTGTTGAGGGAAGTTTGGAGGATATTTATACACTGTTCGATATTTCCGCACAAGAAGTCAATGAGCAGGCTACTCTTCTACTCCACAAAAACTTTTTTTTTTTCCCCCCGTCTTTGTGGTTTTTATTTAACATCTCCTTTATGGAATGTGACAGCTTCGATCGCCTGGAGACTTTCTGTGTTCTTACTGTATCTGATTGGAGACAACACAAGGTCATCTATCTGGTGCAAACAAGACTCCGGAGGCATCCGCCCACCACTATCATCAGCTGACAAGGTTAATGCATTCAGGCTGATGTAGAGTAGGCTACACACAGATTACACAGAAAAGTTGTGTCTGTCTAACCTCTCAGACCCCAAAGCACCTCACAACCTAATCAGGATTGGTATTTCACATCATCATAACATAACACGTTCAGACTGTGTAAAGGAATCACATCACGCCACCTAGATTTTAATCAATTTAGCCAATAGAGAGTTTGTGGTCTAAAATGTTTGAGACAGATTTTCAGTTCTCGGTTTTTAGAAATGTGCATCTTTGGTTTTGTTTCTTTGGTGCAATAGCAGCTATGCTTTAATTTTCCAACATTGGATTTGAAACCAGCACAATTTAGCTCATCTCTTTTAAGGAATAATAATTATGTGAGTCTGTTGATGTGTTAAGTGTGTGAGATTGTCTTGTGCTCATATAATAAGTCTTTGTTCACTACAAAACTTTTCTCTCTCAAAAAAGCCAATGCCAAACCTTTCCATCTGCCCTGGAGAGCAGAGTTTATTTTCCAAAAGAAACTTCTCAGCATATTAAATACATTGAAAAACCTGGTTTTAGGTCTAACATGTTTCTTTTGTGTTAATGTTTATGACAATCAACGTTAAAGCTGCTCTAATCAATATTTTCATTTGAACAATGGCTGAAATTACTGCAAAATGCGAGAGGGGCTGCTGAAAGTAATAAAAGCAAATTACTTATCACTCTGCTCTGTAGTTTCCCTTCAGCTTGGAGCGTTTTAACAGCTTTAAAATCATGTTTGGTTTTTCTCTTCACAGACTCCATCTTTGCCGTTTTTTTGGTTGAGCTTCATCAGTTCAGTTTCCATACTCAGCCGGCAGCTACTTTCAGCGAAAAGCTGAAAAATCCCAATGTATGCTAAATGTACTGCCAAATGGCAAACAGACAAAGTTAGCAACCAGCTGGTGAACAAAGTGGAGCATTTAGCAACTCAAAAGCCAGATTGTCTTCAATGGAGACCTTAATAGAGCTAAAAGAAGAGGTTGGATGTTGGACTTCAGTTTGACAGGTGGACAAACACGACTCCAGGTGAATGTCAAAAATAACAATGTGTTTTCAAATAGCACTTTAGGCTGTGATAAATAGCAATGTTGTGTTTACAGCTTGTTCTGTTGGCTATGAGTGGCTTGAATAACAGTTATGGAAATGAGAAAAGTCTGACCAATCAATGCATTTGGTCTAAATGCAATGATAGGATGAGCATCTTGAACGTACTTATGTGCATGTAACTGCTCAAGCTCTCCCTTCAACCCTGGCCAGGAAATAAACTGTTTTGTAAAACAGACCAACAAAGACCACAAACCACCGGAAGACAGTTTTTTTTTTTTTTTTTAATATATTTTTTTTGGCTTTTTATGCCTTTATTTGACAGGATAGTAGAGAGAGTGACAGGAAATGGGAGGCAGAGATGGGGGGATGACACGCAGTAAGGAGACTTCTGTGATGCGAGGACTATAGCCTCTGCACATGGGGCGGGTGCTTGAGCTAAACACCGCCACCGGAAGACAGATTTTGAAAGAACCACCACCAAGAGAGTTCTGGGATGTGTCTGATACACACACACACACGAACACACACTCCAATACTATGTCATGGTGGCAGCATCGCAGTGGTAACAATGCATTTGGATGTTTAAATTTCCTCTGTGCTATGTGAAATGCTGGAAAGGTAAGAGTTACTTTACAAGGCTGGGGACCGCTCAAGATAATAAAATAATAGGATAACATATCTTTTTTTGATTTTAAGGTGTAGGTTTAGGTTACTGTCCTCAGAGAAATACACACAACGTGCATTCAGAAACTGAGCCCATCAGACAACCAATCTCAGCCCCAAACCCAGGCTCCACCTGGACCCAATCCATCTGGCAGCATTTGGTTTCGCAGTGTTTTACCTGAAATCTGCTGTATTTTCCACAGTCCAGCATGGATTAGAAACAATGCGACTCACAGGCCAGTGGGTTTTTCATAATATGAGTGTGTACAGTACAGACACCTCTGCTTTAGAAATGTATTTAATGAATATTGTAATTGTATATCTTTTGCTTTGATCATTTTGAAACTATATAATTATATTTTGGACCTCACTGTCCCTTTTGTGATGCCTGGTTGTGCATCCAGTCACCAAATACCACTCCAGAATCCATTTGATGTTGATTGAGCCAGTAACATCTCTTCTTGCTGTTCATGTGGTGAATATCAGTTGTGTGTCAGCTAGAGCCAGTGTTTCTTTGTGTAAAACAGACTTAAGTGATTCCAACAACCTAAAGCTGTATAATTTGCGGTTGAAGCTGGGCTTATTGTTCAGTGGGCAGATGGACGTTCGGACAAGGCAGGTGGGGTGCTAGACGGACAGACTGGAGGGAGGGCCTCTTGCCGCAGCCTACAATGCCTTGCCACAGTCCCTCATGGTATGCAGTGCCACCTTTTTTTCCTGCCCTCCATGTGTCTGTTTCACCCACATGTAAACAGACACACACATATATAAACACTCTGAGCTTGTGGTTTGGGTGCGAACTAAGAAAAGACGATCTACGCCATCTGTTGTGTAGACTTAAGGATTTCCCCGCTGAAGCACAGCAGAGATTCCCAGGAGGGAGAGGAGATGGAAATAACTTATTTTTGTTTGAACACCTTTTTCTTTTTCCAGGGGAACAGTGTGCCATGGTTAAAGTTTACATTACCTATGGGAATACCTGTGCCAAAAAAATGCCTGCACCTCTAACAGTGACTTGGGACTCCGTGGCAGCTTTAGTACCAGCTACCAACACTATGCTGTCAAAAGAGAAATGTAGTCATCCAAAAGCACCACTGACAATAACTCTGAGCTTCGTAGTGATGCAAAAATGCTGCTTTTACAGCGAGAGGGCTCCGTGGCGCCTTGTGTATAGCTCCTGGTGTGATGAATATTGAGGTGCAGGCACTCTGCTTGGGGAGAATGTCATATTGTCATATAACCTCTGAATGTCATGATATTAAAGAAGAGTATGGGTGCAATTTAGGAGACAAGCTCACTCTGTGTGTGTGTGTGGAGAGAATGGGAAAAACAGCTGAGTTGGCTTCCTGCAAGAGTGTGTGCAGGGGACACAAAAACACCAGATACAAAAGAAGTGGTTCAAACAATTCAAAGTGTGTGCGAGTGAGTGTGTGTTCATGCAAGACACTGGCTCTTTCAAACACAGCGTTAAAAGTGGTAGGGCTGCAGGCAAGGCCATCCATCAGAGCAAGGCACAGGCAGGTAACTCCCACAACTCTCTCTCACTTGCTCTCCTCTCACTCTGGTTTTCTCTCATCCCTCACAACATTATTATCACTCTATTTAACCCTAAACCAAAATACTGGATTTGGAAGTGACTAACAGTGATGAGGGCAACAGAAAGATTGAGACATTATTAAATCATGGGACATAATAGTCTGCACATAAATTAAATAGGGTCCTGAGTAACACCTAATTATGTTGTGATACATGTCCACATTATCTTAATCCTTAAAGCTGAACTAATAGACAGTTTTTTGTCATCAGTAGATCAAATGATGATGTGCAACATGTCACATGTTGTGTTAATAGCACTTTTACTTTAATTTTATCTATTTAATCTGCAAACATGCACCTTCAAAGCCTCTTTCAAAGGTACATTGAACAGAAGCACCAATCATCGATCAACTTAAGCCATACCGGCCAATCAACTGCAATGTATCTGAGCTATCAGGGATGATAATCACCATTTTACACGTGCTTTGGCTAACTGATCAATTAAAGGCACAAAAAGGAGTTCCGTGTGTCTTCCTCATAAGTCCCCACTGATTCCAGTTTGTTCTCTCTTCTGTCCAGCTGCACAATTTATAATTGGTTTATTTCAATCTTCCATCACAGATCACATCCCAGGTGACTGTTTATTTGATTTCCTATCTTGACTGTTACAGAGCCAAATGCAGTTCGGGCACCATGTATAACTCAATGCTAAGAAAAGAAATGAAACCCTTTTTGTCCACGGGGGCCACCGTCACTTTGCCGACTTGAGGGGTGAGCACAAGCGACCAGTGAGCGCTGTAGTCTAGAATCTGAACACCAGATATCATGGTTTCCCCCCATTTTACACACTGGACCTTTAAAATGCCCCAAATACCTCAATATCTGTTTTAATTTAAAAGTCAGTATTGAATTTGCAACTGGAGACTTCAGGCTGTGCATTAATTAAACTGTTTGATAGTGCCTCTGTTCTGTATCAAACAGCATATATTAATTCAATTTATATATTTATTTGCATTCATTTTCAGTCATTTTGTTTGGCGCTGTATTTTGTTTTGAACTCTGTGTCGTAGCTGTAGACCAACAAAAGACAGAACAGCTTCATACCTGAATTTATGGTTTAATAATGATGTTAAGTTAGTTTTACTGTATATTCTGAAATATCAGCAACGTGACTCCTGTGCCTTGCTCTAATGAGTAGGGATGTCACGATTATAGATTTTCTTGGTACAATTATTGTCAGAGAAATAATCACGATTATCACAATTATAACGATTAACAACCATATATCATCAAAGTATAATTGCATTACCAATTATATAAACACATTATTTAAAGTATCTATTAATGTAGATTATTAATAGTTTATAGATTATTAATCCTTCAGAGGAAATGTGAAACTTTTTTAAAAAATCACATCTGTCTTCATAGGAATGAACCTTTCAAATAAAACATAGGAAAAGTGTAAAATATTTGGCTTTTTAATAATAATAATCAATGAATCTATTGTGCCATTGCTTTCAAGAAAGAAAAAAAAACATCACATCATCGTAATGGAAACATACTGAGAACTCTTTGTGTATCTTTGACAGCCTCTGCAGTTCTGAATGTATCAACAGGCATCATAGTTTTCTCATTTCTCATATTCCTTCAATTTCAAAGAAAAAACCGGCATTTTCAGTCTCACCAACAGCAGAAACGGTGTACTGTCTGGACTGCTGATCCATCGGGATCCCAATTATTGCCCTAATTCAAGGCACCAATTTTACACACAAACACCAGAAATGTGTTTCTTGTGCAATGTTCTTGTCTGAATGCGGCACCATAGACGTGCCATTGATTTAGCTCCAAGTGATTTTCCAGCCTTTTTTTTTTTTTTTCGGGATCCTTGGCAGGATTTTTCTTTCTCAAAGACAAGGTTGCCAGGGCAACAGCCCCAGGTTAAGATGACTTCAAAATTCTGGTTTGATTCCACTTGAAAGGTGTGTATGTAAGTATGTGACAGCAACCCAGTCGGAGTACACACAGAGTATGTCTTTTCTGTCAGCTCTTAGTTTGCATGTGTGCGTGTGTGTGTGCGTGCGTGCATGCTTTTGTGTTAGCGTCCAAATCTACATTTATCTGTGCGGACAGGTGCCCATGTATTTTTAAGTTGTGTTTTAATTTATTGTGAATTCATGAGGCAGTAGTATAATGTCACTGCATCACAAGAAGCAGGTTTTATGGTAAATAAAGTCTATAGTTGCAGCAGTAAAATCCGCAGCCTGGAGGGGGTTCTGATGCAGCGAAAGGCATCATAGTATTAGCATGTGCAAATAGGCTGATTTACCAGAGCCACTGGCAGAGTGTGCTTGAGTGTGTGTGCACTCGCGCACTTACGCAATTGTTTACTCCAGTTTTCATCAGTATGTGTTTTCTTGCTGTGCCTGCCTAAGTGTGTTTGCATTTGTGTGAGTGACAAGAATAGGAATAAGAAGAGAGAAAACCATGGTTGCACATAGACAAGGGTCTCTTGTGTGCTTTTATTTATTTTTTTGTTCCATACTCTTGTGAGGCAATTTGTTTGCCCTCCCCTCTGTGCAAACACACACTCACACACAGAGGGAGTGAGACTCCCTGAGCGAGAATCATTTTACATTATACCCACCTCAATATGAAATCATGTCATTCAAAACAAGTCTCGCAAGTCTTACAAAAGACCTAAGTGCCTGGGGGTTGGTGGGGGTTGGTGGGGGGGTCTTCAGGACAAGAGTAAGCGAAAGGAAAAAAAATTGTTAGGACTCTCTATCATTATGGCGTTTTTATACCAAAAACCTATTATGATGTTTGTGGCATGATTACATGCTGTGGAGTTTGAATGTATCTGCCTTTGTGCGGATGTGTGATATGCGTCTGTTTTTAGATGAGGTAATTAGAGGCAATTACAATACGACTGTATCCATCGCCAGCTCTGCCTCGCTCTGTATCAGCAGCTGCAGCGTCATAGACAAGAAAGCATGTTCTGTTATTCTTTAAAAAAGAAAGAAAAACACACACCTTTTTTGACACCTTCATGGCTACAATGATCCACATCACGTTGACCCTCGAGTACACCCAGGATGCCAGAGAGAGTCACATTGCCACTGGGCAAAGAAAGAAGGAAAGAGGGAGTCGAGGGAAGTTTGGGAGGGACAGAGGAAGACACAAAAATACATAGAAAATCAGTGTGATTCAGGTCTTTCCACAGTCATTATAATAAATGTAGAAGCAGAGTAGAAACACAATTCTTGTCCTAATTTTGTCATTTTGTGCATGGAGGAGCCAATCACCTTGACATATACCCCTGGATCTACAATAGACAATACAGACCACAATAAAACTTACCCTAACGTCTACTCCAGGTTGGGTGGGGTAGCTAGCCAGTGGAAGAAAAGACAAGCTGGAGAAGAGTTAATACTGGAAACAGAGATTGTTGCCTGTGCCTCAGACATCAAAATGTTAGGTGTCCCTCAATGCTTCATTGTCAGGCAGATTGGAGGCTTCAGTGAGAGTAATGAGATGGGCTGGGGCTAGCTGGTTAGCATGTTAACATCACAGGAAAAGAATAAGAGTTGACATTAGCGTCACTTCTCATTTTAAACAAAAAAAAGCCAAACCTACCAATAGCTAAAGTCAAGTTATTTTATGTTGGCTACTTTTCTAAAACATTATACAGACTATTGTACATTTACATTTTCAAACAGTAAATTGATTTAAAAATGAATCACCAAAATTATAATCTTGGACAATGTACTCCATAAAGTGGAAAATATTATAGGTTCTATTAATTCAAATTATCCAAAGGGGAAGAAGCTATAGGTGATATAAGGAAAGAGGCAAACTTTGTTCAAATGATCTGAAAAGAACACTGGCCTATACTGGATTGAGTATACATGACTTGATGCTTTATGTTTCCACTGTAATGCAGAGTGCCAGGTACCCCCAGCACCAGCCCACTGAAGCCCTTGTGTCTGAATCATGCCTTATTGTAGAGTTGAAACTCGCATGCAATGATGAAATGCTTTTTCTACCCCGAAGCACATCTTTATACTTTTGAACAACTTGTAAAGAAATACTGTAAACAGCACTGCATTTGAAATGGATGCGCTGAATAAATAATATATTACAAACATCAGTGTTCATAAGTAATGAACTGCTGAAGTTTCTAACGACTCTTTTGAAGAGCTACTGTCTTCTATACAGTATATCTTCTAACCCAAATCCAGCACTGAATGATTTATCCATTTCATCCATTTATGGGGAGAGGTTTCAGAAGGACTTAGAAGACTGTGCGGATATTTTTTAATGTTGCACCTTTGAATTAAATGAAACAGAGCATATTGACGTTTTTTAAAAAAGGAGAGTAAATCCCTTTGATGATAAACATTAGTCAATAAATAATTTATTGTTTATAGAGGGAGCAACAATCAAGCTTGAGTATGTGAAAAAGAAAAATCTAAAGCCACAGACAAGTCAACATTTAGTTTTGTGGGTTCAGCACTGAAACTCAGTTATACATGCGTGCGTGTATGTGTGTGCATGAGTGTGTGCATGAGTGTGTGTGTACCCCTTGCTGCGCTGTGTCTCCTCCTAACATCTGGCTCAGCAGCACAGAGGGTGGAGTCGCCAAAAAAGTGGACCACGAATTCAAAACGGGTGGGCGGCGTGACTTCAAAAACAGGGTGAAGAGGAGAGGCACATCTCCAACTGATGCACTTAAAAAAAAAGAAAAGAAAACACTTTGGAAACAGCTGCAAAAGCTGTTTAAGCCAATTATTCCTGTTTGATGATAACTGAGCGATGAAACGACAGAGTCTGTCAGTTACCTTGATTATTTTCATCCATTATCAGTGATAAGTGTTCCAATAGTGTTGAGGTAATGTTACATTAAAGCAGTGCCTGTGTTGCACAGCTGTGGACTAGATTTGCCACAATAAACACAATATGTTTACTGAAACGTGGGATATACAAGGTTTATCTTAGAACATGTGGAAGCAATACTTTCAGTCAGTGGTGTGTATGTGATACACAGGTATATACTAGGAAAACCCCAGAATTTCTGTATAACCACATAACAATGTTTTGTTGTTGTTGTTTTTACAAAAAAACACTTTAGCAATTTGGTTTTATGAAAGAAAATAAATTAAAAAAAATACAAGAGATTTGACAGACTCAAAAACATGTAATGTTGTGTTTTACCCACAGCAACATCTGATTATTATGTCACTAGTGGTACACAGAGCAGACTGCAGCAGCTCAGGTTAGAGAGTAGAGTTGTGTCAAAGGCAATTAAAACATCAATGAAGTTGTAATAAGTTCAAAAGACACAAAATACGTAAAGACACCACACTCCAATAACAAGTAATTCATTTGTTGATCTGAGACACACCATGCAAGAGAGAGAGCAAAGCCAAACCCAGTAAAGTTAAGGAATTGCCAAATTAGAGATAATCAAAGGAGCAAGGAGCTCTCATGGCCTTTGGTTGTAAATGCAGTTCATTTTCTAATAGAAGTAGTTATATATGACGATCAACAGTATGTTTCAGTACATATCAGTTAACAACAGTACAATTAACATTTATCTGACAACTGCTATTATCTATTATCTATCTTATCATGTTTGATTTTTACCATTAGAGCCACACATTAACTCTTGCTTAAATGGTTTGACATTCTAACAAACTCTGGGTTCACCTGGAAATCCCAAACCACAGACGAGTTAGTGTTTCTGGGTTAAGGGTTACCCTCTAACATCAAAGGAGAGGCTGTAAATGTCTTACTTTGCTGAACAACATGTTTCTTTAGCCCTAGAGAAAAGCTTGAGAGAGTAAAATTGCATTATGATGAAGCTGTATATATCCATTTTGAACTTTTCATTCTTTACATTTTTCAGGTCAAGTTATCTTTGGATTTTTATTCTATTTCATTTCATTTAAGTATTTTATTTTTATTTCCCAGAGTGAGTTTCTAATGGGTGACCCATGAGCAGGCTGCAGTTTGATAGGTGGGTAACTATAAAACCTCAGAAATAAAAAATACACCATCACTTCTTCTTGGATTTAACTTATCACACTGTTCAATGAAGCAGTTGAACCCCATTATTGGAGAAAATCCCTAAACAATAACACTTGCTGTTATTTGGAACTGATTCCCCTAAAGGCACCTCTCCTAACACGGCACACCTACTGCTGGGTTACAGCCAAGACAAACTAAGCTTTGAAGCTTTAACTTTAAATTAACTTCAAAGTAGATAGAAAAAAAGAAACCAAAAAGAGTCAAAGCATGAAACAGTCCCGGATGATTTTAAACCAAAAACCTATGAGAACCTGGGAGCTTCCTGATGGGTCTCCGAGAGGCATCACACCAAGTGCCTGCAACGTTGCCACCCCCTCCCCTGTCAATCTGTAGTGACCGTCCAATGAAGTAGAGACACTTGTCCCTTCAATTATGTATTTGCTACACTCAAACTATCTTTTATGAATTCACATTGAATAATTAACAGGGATGAATATCATTTGTCTTCATCTGGAGAACTCTCAGAGGGCTGAGAATGTAAACATTAAACCACACAAAAGTGGCTGTGGCAGACCAGTCAAAGACAAAGGGAATACCAAATCTCTAAATGGCTTCTATTTACACTTTCAATGTGTTGCCTCTGCTTTTGACTTAATGTTTAACAAGGAGAAGCTGCATGCACAGTTTTTTTAATTCTCCAGTCTGAAATCAGTGGCAAAGACATCTTAAAAAAAACATTCAAAAACAGAACTTCACAGCTTAAACTTTGCAGAGTCTCTTTCCAAAATAACTGAAATCTGAAAGACATGTTTGGTAACACTTTACAATAACCATAGTTTATAAATGGTTAATAAACCATTTAGAAATGGTTAATAGACCATTTAGAAATGTAAACAGATAAGCTTACCAATGATGAATTATCATTTATAAACAGCATATAGACCAATTGTAAATGGTAAATAGATCATTTACAATTGCTTAATAAACCATTTATAAATTGTAAACAGATAGTTTACCATCATCTTTTAATAATTTATTAACAGCATACAGACAAATTTTAAATGGTGAATAGACCATTTATAAGAGGTTATTAGACCCAACTATAAATTGTAAACAGACAGTTTACTAATATTTAACTAACGTTTATAAACAGTATATAGACCATTTATAAAGTGTAAGTAGAACAATGTATAGACCAATTATAAGCGTAAGTAGAATATTTATAATTAGTCAATAGACCATTTATAAACGGTAAACAGATAAGTTATTAACTCTTTGACTGCCAGCCATTCTCAGAGCAGCGTCCTCCAGCTTGCCAGGCATTTTCCAGCTTTTTGACTGATTTTGGTAGACCCACCATGTACCTACCTACTTTTAATAAATACACATTCAGCCTATCAAAGGAAAGACGAGGGTCTCTACTTTCCAGCAAAAAAACCTGTTTGTTTCTATCTTGTTCCAGTCTTGTGAAATTGGCGGTTGAATCAGGGGCGGAGCTACGGGGTGGCCAGGGGTGGCCGCGGCCACCCCTGGCCACTCTCTGGCCACCCCACTGGCCACCCCGATGGCTGGGGCAAAATTTGACAAAAAACGGCTCTGCGCGCGGAACTTTAGTTCCGCCCTACCGCCGTTTCCGCACGGACGCATTTTACTGCAGCGCACAACAAATTTACCGCGGGAGCAGCAGAGCAGGAGCAGCCGGTCTGTCATGATACGCTGTCGCCAAGCAAGGACACCTTTGGAGGTAAGTTTTCTATGATCACTTTGGTCGGTTCTGGTCGAGTTTTCTTACTTGTTGACTGTGACTTTACTCCAGTTTGGACGCATTTCAGACAGATAGGCCTACGTAACAGGTAGTCTACTTGTGGTACGAATGGAGATCTGCTCTGACTGCCTCATTTACGTTACAGTTACATTATATGGTGTGTATTTCATGATTTTTAAGACAAGTCTTTTGCCCTTAAAAAATAAAAAATAGACATCATTATACCATTGATTAATCTCCAGCTGCAATGTTTTTACCCCCACACATTCAGCACATTAACACTCAAATCGTGTGGTAACTTTATGTATTTTGCTGCTCTCCTCACTGTCAGGCAGAATGAAAAGAAAAAATGCTGCTGCTTCAGTAGAAAGACAGGGAATGTTGAAAGGAGGGACAGTGGTGAGGACAGACAGGAACAGGATGAGAACACAGATCCACAGGATCACAGCACTGTGACTGCCTGCCGTTTCTGCCTTTTGTATCACCTATAATGTTATATGTAATGATGCTTCATAAAATCAGATTTATTGACAGTTTCAACATTTGTGTTTCAGACACAGTCACCACAGAACCCATGCAGGGCTCATCACAAGGTATGTATGCCCACAGCTACTGTTTACTTTATGTATTGCAATCAATCATTACATTCTAAGTAACAATAGGTAATAATATAGTATAATTTAAACCCGACATGACCGAATCCTATTAATATTTTATCGTGTGTGTGGTTCAACTGACAGGTGTCAACAGACTAGACCCGCAGCAGGAGACAGTGAACAATGTGTTGTTAACTGTTTTCTTGTCTGTATACAACATCCACTGCATATCTGCCCATCCTGAGGGATCCCTCCTCTAAAGGTTTCTAAAAGTTATTCTCACCAACATTCCAGACCATCAACATATAACTGTTTTGTGCATTTGTACAGTAGCCCTTAAGCCTTGTCTATGACTGGAATCCTTATGTTGACCCAATTTGCTGGCCATTATTTGTGTGTGTTTATACTGTAGCTTGATCAGACGATAATAAAACAGCTGTTTCTCAAATCATGTCTTGTGTATTCCTGCAAAATGAGCTCATAGTGATCACTACAAGCGGAGCTGATCATCTCCAAATGCTCAAATCACAGTACGCTGTGCAGTTGTCTGTATATTGTGCTACATTTGTATAGTGTAAGCATCTTTGTTACTTTACTGGCAGGAATAAGAAAAAAGTTAGATACACTGAATATTAGTTGATCTTTTACATCATTACCTGCGTTCTAAATATTATGGAGGTGTGTGGTTTACAGAAGGGAACGTAAATATCGCTATATTTTACAGTGAGACATTGCCACCCCATAATGATCACATTACCCTCCTGGCCACCCCACAGAAAATTTCCTGGCTCCGCCACTGGGTTGAATATAGGTGGGTTTAGCCCAAAATGCCATTTTGGCAGCAAAATCTTGAGAAAAAGAGGTTTTTGTGTCGGCTGTGATTTTCAGGTGAACCAGGACAACTGGGTCCATTATGTTTTGCTTTAGTGACACCTCAACATCTGTACAGCTGTTCTCTTGTAAACAGCAATGAAATCAACACTGACAAATGACTTTTGATGACAAAAGACACAACATTTAGCTACTGACACAAAGTAAGCTCCAGCCTTTTTCTTTCTTTTCTCTGAGTTACAACTTTTTCTCTCCTTTCTTTTAGTGTGTGTGCGTGCCTGCATGTAGCCTAGGTGTGTGTGTGTGTGTGTGTGTGTGTGTGTGTGTGTGTGCGCGCACGTGTGTGTGTGTGTGTGTGTGCGCGCGCGCACGCGGATCAGTTCGACAGGTTTTTGTTGCCGACACGCAGCGCTTTTTTTTTTTTTTTTTTTTAGATCAGATCCAGCTTCCTCTGGTCTGCAGGCAGCGGTCTCACTCTCTCTCTGTCTGTCGCGCACACACACACAGCCTCCAGCTCTGGCTGACGTGCCCCCTGGACCCACAACCACAGACAGTCTCTGTAGACCACAACAGACACTCCCACCACCTTCAGCTCTCGTTCCGTTCGCCGCGGCGCCGTCCGCTCCTCCTCCACTAGACCGCGGGATTTTCAAGCTGCTACCCCTTTTCCACCAAACTGGTTCCGGTGCTGGTTCGGAGCCAGTGCCTGCTTAGCACCGGTTCTTTGCTTTTCCACTGCCTAAGCACCGGTTCTTGGTTCTTAGAACTGGTTCCAGACCAGCACCAACTTCTTGCTGGGCCAGAGCTAAGAACCGGTTCTTCCAGGGGCTGGCAGCGGCAACAAGACCAGCGTTATGCTGTGTTCACTCATCAACGCCAGATACACACACGTTATCGCTACGTATTAAGCTTGTTTATCGATAAACACAGGTGAAGCTAATTAGCTGAGCTACGCGGCTAACAGCAGCTAATTAGCTGAGCTACGTGGCTAACAGCAACTAACGGTCGCTCGTATCAAAACATATCGCCGTCAAAACGCAGTTGCCGCGGTCGTGGTGATTAATTAAGACGGCGCTTTTTCCTCCTTTTTTCCCCAGCATGGTTTACAGTTTAATTAAAAGCCTAGTCTGTGTTTCCACGTCGGGTCCGGTGTTCAACACCCGCAGGTCGGACCGGGTTTTAATTTTCAGGTCCGTTTATAACTGTAGCAGCAGCAAAGACAGGAGCAGCTCCTGGATGGGGGAGTGTGGCTCTGACTTGGCTCCTGATCAGTGGAAAAGCAAAGTGGTTCTTTGGAGGCACCAGAGTTGAACCAGTTAAGCACCGAACTAGCACCAGAACCAGTTTGGCGATTTTCCAAACGCTGTTGACGACTAACGACGAGTGATCAACGGGGTTGTTGTTACTAACTTGTGTGCTTTGTATCACGGAGCTGTACGGAGCTGCCGAGCCGCCATGAGCGCCGCCGCCGCCCCCGCCTCCCTCTCACCGGCGGCCGGTGTGTGACGAGCAACCCGCTGCAGTCAGACACCGCACCGCTCCATGAGGGGGGAGAAATACTCTATATTTTTTTATACCTGTTAATCCAAATGTTTTTTCTGCACTTTATTTTGATAGTACAAGTCTGATCTTCACAGAGGAGTAGGGCAAGACATTCAGCATGGCATTGCAATTTTAAAAAACGCAAAGACGAGTTATCTCGTCTTTGGCAGACCACGTACGAGTTGTACTCGTCTTTGGCAGTGAAAGAGTTAATATTTAACAATCATTTATAATTGGCAAATAGATAATATATGTATGTAAGTTCATAGTTAATTTACCTTAACAATTGGTTTATACACCACCTATAAACATTACTCAAATGGTTATTGTAAAGTTCCCACTGAGCATTAGACGTCTATTAGACGTCTAGTCTAAGTTTAGACCGACATTCGCCCGTCTATAATCAGTCTATATTTTAGCCCAAATCTAGACGATACAATTTAATCCATTAATCATTAAATATTAAATAAAAAAACAACTGTAAATTGTATAAATGGTGGCCAAATGTTGGATTAATACATTTTTAACAGTCATTGATCAATGTACAGTGTAGTTTAGATTTAGACTCGATTTAGACGTCTAAATCAAGACCTCATATCAACGTCTATTTTTAGACCAAATCTAGACGATTGAATTATATAATGAATACTGACCAAAGAAAACAACTGTAAATTGTATAAATGATGGCCAAATGCTGGATTAAAACATTTTTAACAGTCATTGATCAATGTACAGTGTAGTTTAGATTTAGACTCTATTTAGACGTCTAAATCAAGACCTCATATCAACGTCTATTTTTAGACCAAATCTAGATGATTGCACTAAATGATGAATACTGTCCAAAAAGTAACTGTAAATTGTATAAATGATGGTCAAATGCTGGATTAAAACATTTTTAACAGTCATTAATCAAAGTGCAGTGTAGTTTAGATTTAGACTTGATTTAGGCGTCTAAATCAAGACCTCATATCAACGTCTATTTTTAGACCAAATCTAGACGATTGAATTATAATGAATACTGACCAAAGGAAACAACTGTAAATTGTATAAATGATGGCCAAATGCTGGATTAAAACATTTTTAACAGTCATTGATCAATGTACAGTGTAGTTTAGATTTAGACTCTATTTAGACGTCTAAATCAAGACCTCATATCAACGTCTATTTTTAGACCAAATCTAGACGATTGAATTAAATACATTAAATAATGAATACTGACCAAAGAAATAACTGCAAGTTGCACAATGGTGTCCAAATATTGTACTAAAATCATCTGAATGACCATTGATCAATATACAGTGAAGTTTAGATTTAGCCTTGATTTAGACGTTTAATCAGCATCTAGATTTAGACCAGGTTTAAACTATTAAGTTATCTTTATTTTTTAATTTTTAATCTCTCTCTCTCTTCTCTTCTAAAATAGTGTTATTCTGTTTATTACAAGAATAAAAGTGTAGCCTATGGGGAAGGGGGGCGGGGTGTTACAGTCAATGCCATTGTGATTGGCTGAGGCAGTGCGTCATCAACGTACATCATAAAAGCCCCTCCCATTGGCCCAGGTGCATCTCTACTGTGAAAGCAAACGTTTGCGTCGTCTGTGTTCATTTTTGCCTGAGCGGAATTCAGCGGAAGCGTCTGCAAGACAGCTCTTACCAAGATGTCTACACAGGTAGCTAACATTAGCTTAATAAGTAGTGATAACAGTTAGCCTAGCTGACCGGACGGTCCTTTTTTAACATTAGCTGAGACAGAGACCTGTTGAAAGCTTGTTCCTGGAGCGTGATGTCGTTTTTTTATTCATTTATTTTTTTTGTTTGGCTGCACAGGAAAGGAGTTTTTTTTTTTTTTTTTTTGCCTCTGCCGGAGTTTCCTCCTGGAATCCCACATCAGAACATCCAGAAAATCGGTAAGTACGATAGGCTACTAGCAGCAAAAAAGTTTTACACTTCTTGTCAGGCTGTGATGATGAACCACAGGTATCCAGCTAAGTATTAACCAGTTAGCCTGCCATCAAAATGAATTACTCATCACCACAACATAGGCTAACTGCTGCTGCAGCTGACTGAGAGGACCACTCCACGTCGACCTCGTTGTCGTTAACGAGCGGAGCCGCTGCGGCTCAGCCAGCTGCTGCAGCATGACTGTTAGCTGTTAGCACGTCCCCCCTGCAGCATCAGAACTCCGGACTTATGTGAGCCCAGATGCTTTTATCAGACGTGAAACTGGTCCATTGCTTTGTTTTTCAGCATGTAAGCTTCATGTTCACACGTGTGTTTTCACTCTGGTCCAAAACAGTAGGTCATTGTGACGTTATGACGACTGTCCGGAAAAAGACGCATGGCTGTTTCAGCAATAGGCTACGTCTTCTTCAGATTGTCAAAAATCTCTGAGAAATTATGCTTGCGTTTTTTTGTTGTTTGTTTTTAGTGCAGCTGTTGATATTATTATAATTTTTTTTTGTGGTTGGTTGAACAGCATATCCTGACTCCACCAAGTAAGGAGCAGATGAGCCAGAAGCCTGGGAGAGTGGTGAAATGGAAGACTTCAACCCCCATGTAACCTCCTTCATCAAGGCCTGAGTTCGATTGGCAGGTGAGGTTCTATCTTTTGCATTGAAAGTTCAAGATGGTTCATTTAATGATGTTATCTCAAACATTTTATTAAATAATGTGTGTTAAAGGGATAGTTCACTCAAAATTGAAATTTAATGTTTCCATGTCCATATGACGGTTGTAAATGGATACCATATGTACGTATGTAATGTCCCTCCTGTATTGAAGCCCCAAAAGGCGAAATTGTCCCGAAGCTCTTCTTCCTGGTCTGTCCAAATCTCGCAAGATTTTTTAAGGCTTTAAGACGGACTTTACATACGAGCAGCATAGAGGTATTTGGATGTTTTTGGTGTATATTTTTGTTAGAAAGACAGTTCATATCCATTTGCAACCATTATATGGACATGCACTGCTACGCCAAGACCCCCTGTAACCTAGAGAAGGGACGGAGGACTCTGAAACTTTTCCCAGCCCTTAGTCCACATGAGGGTGAGTAGATAATGAGTGCAATTTCAATTTTGGGTGAGCTATCCTTTTAAGCAACTGTTGTGTCTGTGATTGAATGGTGATTGAGACTATAATGGTCCACTGTTGAAGGCTCTTGAGTCGACCTCAGCAGGAAAAATTTAACATGCTGTAATTCATGGTCAATTAAAAACATGTTAAAAACACAGTTAGTTCAACATGTCTTTAAGCATTTTAACACATTGTTAAACTCAACTGCATCCTGATTGTGGGCTATCTTAAAGCAGATATCAGCGATCCGGTCGTTTTGGCTAATGCTGCGTTCCAGGCAGGCTTTTGAAACCGTAAGTTATAGCTTCAAGTGACGACTACGACTTTGTAGCGTTCCAACCCGTAGCTCGTGTTTTTACCATCCTGTTGCCTGTGAAAGTCACTATAACGGCCTCTCGTAACTTCCGACCCGTGAACTCGTACCAGATTGAACTGGTACGACTTCACAGGAAGGAAAAACACAAGTTACAAGTTTGCTTGAATGCACCATGAGTTAGCAGCCCCCGCCCTCGTCAGGCATCTATTGGTCCTCATCCCTACGTCACCACATTCACGCGCATCCCTTGGCTGCACACACAGCCCTTCATGCCGTTCTCTCTCCTCATTGGATAACACTTGTATCCTACAAGAAAAATTTTCTCCTGGTTTACAGCAGGGCAGAGTGAAGGAGAGACCAAACACTCTATGGAAGTGATGCTGACGGAAAATAGAACTATTTAGGACTTATATTAACAAAACATTCCGCTGATATCTGCTTTAAACTGAATGCAGCACTGTCATCTTTTCATATTTGACACTTTCTATCAGGAATAAGTATCTTGACACAACATCACTATCTTAGACCCTTATCACATACGTGGTGCATTACAGTAATTATAAATCAATTTAATTGTGTTTTCTTCTTTAATTTCAGGGCTCCAACTCGGATCTTGGTCTCCAACTTTAGGGCAAGCAAGAGGCCATAGACCTTTCATAGAGGAATGAGAGGATTTCTCTTCTCAAAGAAGTTTCTTTTGTGTCCAGATGCATTGTTCATGCAAATATTAAGTATTTTACAAGATATTGCTATTGTGTTTTTTAATGTATAAATGTGAATCTAGTCTGTTAATAGTTTGAGCTGTTGGGCTGTTTCCACTCCACTGTCCCTGTAACAAGCTACAAGCCATTTACAGGTTGGTACAGTGGTACCGTACTTGGGCTAAAAAGTTTGGTAACCTGTGCTTTATCATGTTCCCCTCCACCAAATGTCTTTAATAAATAATTGTGCTAACAATTTTCTTGTTTTCTTTAGTTAATTGAAATATTTTAGATTATGGGTCATTCTATTAATGAATGGATATATTAACTGTGTGTTACAGCCCCTAAATACTGTATAGTATTTAATTTGTACAGTGATCAACTGTTACCTTCTGTTACTGTATTGCCATACAGTATACAAACCATGAAAAATAACAGTGCTTAACTGTTTTTATTTTTAAATCACAGTATTTAAATGGTATTTACTTTACAGTTAAAAAAAAACCAATACTGTAAATACAACTGAAATCACAGTATTTAATTGGTATTTACTTTACAGTTAAAAAAAAAACCAATACTGTAAATACAACTGAAATCACAGTATTTAATTGGTATTTACTTTACAGTTAAAAAAAATCAATACTGTAAATACAACTGAAATCACAGTATTTAATTGGTATTTACTTTACAGTTAAAAAAACCAATACTGTAAATACAACTGAAATCACAGTGTTTAATTGTTTTTTAATTTACAGTAAATAAATTAATACTGTAAATGGAAGTACAGTATCTCTACTGTAAAACATATTTACAGTAATTACTTGGATAATTGTTGCCAGTAAGTTACTGTAAATTTTAAGGTAATTTTGTTACAGTGTGGTTTCACTGCGGTTAGACAACCCATTTGCAGTATATTCGGTCCACTTCTACCTTCCAGCTGGACTTAGGAAGGAGAGGCTGAAGCTTTATGAGGATGAAATGCAGAGGCATTCCACTGCCATGAGCTCCTCCAAACATTTGGAAAGGTACGATCCCTACAGTAATTTGCACTGTCAGTGTGGATAAAGGCTCAGTCAGCAGGCATGCCTCGCTGCACAGCTCCCACTGCTCTCTGGACTCAGAGACCATAGTGCGGAGAAATCACAGGCCTACTCTGCATATTGTAATTTCTCCAAACTTAATCAGATCAATTTAATGACAAGCCCTGTGTCCTGTTATTGAAGTGGCATCGTAGAAAGTACCCAGGAAGAGATTCCCAAGTCTTGGAAGCTCTCATTAAAACCATGTGCCAAACCATTAGCAAAGATTTCAGCATGTGGAAGTACTCAGGCTGTGTTAGGGAGACTCTTCTGGAGACCACCTAAACCAGACTGGAGAACAGCAATTACTGCAGGAGAGATAATCAGAACTATGTGTGGTCGCACAGATTTATCCAATGTGACATGTGTTCCCTTTGGTGAACGAATGTTTGGGTGTAAAATCTCTAGTTTCACCATGTTGCAGATGAGAGGGAAGACAGCAGGATGACACAGGATCATAAAATTAGACTCTTCAGTGTTTGAATACCTTAACAGAATGAAGTAAAGACAATCAGATGAAGACTATTGAAAGGATAAGGCTGTTTTTGACAACACATCTCATGAGAAGAAAACTAACAATGAATGAGCACTGTGTGTGTTTGTGTAGCCAACCCCTGGTAATACTTGTTGCTCTGTGCCAGAGCTGTTCGTAAACTAAATAACACAAACTCAGATCTTGTTTGACATGTTCCCCTATCATAAAAACATGGTCACTTTAGTTTATTTGACTGTAAATAGTTGTTTGAGCACCAAATGTGTATCATTTCACAGCTGACCAACAGACCATTTATCCCTATTTGAGTAATGTTTGTGAATTTGAATAACACACCCACCCACACCCAAAGACACAATATAAAAACAATTCCAGCTGATCCTTATTAGGAATGAATGTTTTGGGGTATAAGAGCCACAGAGAGAGTGTTAAGAACCTGATCTATGTAGTTGGTTTGGCCTTTTTATGTATTTGTTTTAGTTAGTGGCTGGTTTTCTGGTGGAAAAACGCAAACTAACAAAGTTCTCTTTCTTGCATTGATCATAATGAGCACTACTCTGTAATTTATTCTATTCCATGAGCATTAAAAGTTTGTATAGAAAGTTGCCATGTTGATGTGCCATATTTATATTACAGTACCAGTCTATAAAGACAGACCTTTTTTCAGTTCTGTACACTTAACAAACTACAAATTACACTACACACAAATTGCCCTTTGGGGACAATAAAGATCTCTTGACTTGACTAAAAATGTACAAACGTATACCTTTTTCTGTTTGCGTCAGGCACCACCCAGTATTTGCGTCACTTATGAGGTGTCCCCGCTGTGTCTGCATTTATTTCACTGATGTCAGCTACATCTTTGGTGAGGAAGTGGTAATGCTTTAATCTAGCATCATGGCGCACCAGCTGCAGAGGCCTGTAAACTGTTGAGGTCATGTTTGGCAGATGTAAGCTAGCCAGTTTAAGAGCGCTGTTGGATGCCACATGGTTGGCCATTTAATGGAATTTGTATTATTTTCTTTGGGAATGTTCGTTGATGTAATGTAAAGCAGAACCACAGGATCTGCTGAATACTACAGTTTTTATATAGTCTGGTACAATCATAACATTGCATCATTAATTACATGCATACTCAAAGCCAATAAATGACATTACTAATTATCAGCTTTTTTGTGCACACAGAATAAAGTCATTAATTAATACTAGGGAAATTTCACAGAGAACTTCATTTTATTGCTTTTAAGATAAATTGTTTAAATTTAAAATGTTAAATATATTGTTATTTTATTATGTGCCATCAGCACTTGTAATAGGTGAAAATGTCCACCTTTCTATCATCAGGATATCATAAAGATACAGACACAAAGCCTCTGCAGTGTGGAACCTGGTTTGTATCAATGTGCTTTGCTTTGAATTTTTCATATTCATGTCGGTATCGGTAAAGATGTAAAGAAACAGCCACTGAGACTACATCAATAAACAAAAAAAGGGGGCCTTGGAGGTTGTCAGGCTTTCTTTCCACTATGGAGTAGGAAGAAAAACTGTAGGAAAGATGTCAAACAAGAGCTTCTCCTCCTGTTGTGGCTCATGCCAAACCTCCAGCATTGGCAGAACAGTTGACCAAGTGAATGAGAGAATGAAGTCCCATCCAAAGAAAATCCTGACTGGTCTGACCACTGACATCGAGTGGCCAAGTAAGACACAACCCGATGATGTAAGAGGAAAAGTTGGAGAATAATCTGACTTTCTTACTTTCTTAATTAGATGAGAAGTTTGATAGAATTCATCTGTCAGATAAGTGTGTCACTGTAGCTTAGCTAAGGATAATTAAAGATTTTTACAATCTGGACCTTATTTCTAGCATAAAATATGATCATTTACTGGGGCGGTGTTTAGCTCATTTGGTAGAGCACCCGCCCCATGTGTTGAGGCTGTAGTCCTCGCTGCAGGCGGCCCCGGTTTGAGTCCTGCATCGGACGGCCCTGTACTGCATGTCATTCCCCCCATCTCAACCTCCCATTTCCTGTCACAATCTCCACTGTCCTATGAAATAAAGGCATGAAAAGCCAAAAAAAAAAAAAAAAGATCATTTACTCACCCAGATAACTTTGGTGTCATTACAAATCGTTCAGACGAAATTAGATCGAGTTGAGAGCTGCGTACATCTGTATAATGCGAGTACACGGGGCAGCGCAATGCAGCCTCTAAATAACATATCATCTGCCACAAATCTTGTTCATTTCACTAATATTTTGTTATGATACGCTAGTGCTGTTCCCCTCTGAGTCTAGGGTTAGCTCTTATAAACACCCAGGGTCTGTAGGTTGACCTATAACCTCTGACCTGGATGATATAATCTCCAACTGCTGCCCGGCTCATTCTGATAATAATCATTCTGCTTCGGCATTCGGGTCTATTTTAAGCGCAACTAGCCGGAGCTTTAGTGAGTCCAGTGGTTGTGGAGAGGAAGCCCCCACTGAGCATTAGACGTCTATTAGACGTCTAGTCTAAGTTTAGACCGACATTCGCCCGTCTATAATCAGTCTATATTTTAGCCCAAATCTAGACGATACAATTTAATCCATTAATCATTAAATATTAAATAAAAAAACAACTGTAAATTGTATAAATGGTGGCCAAATGTTGGATTAATACATTTTTAACAGTCATTGATCAATGTACAGTGTAGTTTAGATTTAGACTCGATTTAGACGTCTAAATCAAGACCTCATATCAACGTCTATTTTTAGACCAAATCTAGACGATTGAATTATATAATGAATACTGACCAAAGAAAACAACTGTAAATTGTATAAATGATGGCCAAATGCTGGATTAAAACATTTTTAACAGTCATTGATCAATGTACAGTGTAGTTTAGATTTAGACTCTATTTAGACGTCTAAATCAAGACCTCATATCAACGTCTATTTTTAGACCAAATCTAGATGATTGCACTAAATGATGAATACTGTCCAAAAAGTAACTGTAAATTGTATAAATGATGGTCAAATGCTGGATTAAAACATTTTTAACAGTCATTGATCAAAGTGCAGTGTAGTTTAGATTTAGACTTGATTTAGGCGTCTAAATCAAGACCTCATATCAACGTCTATTTTTAGACCAAATCTAGACGATTGAATTATAATGAATACTGACCAAAGGAAACAACTGTAAATTGTATAAATGATGGCCAAATGCTGGATTAAAACATTTTTAACAGTCATTGATTAATGTACAGTGTAGTTTAGATTTAGACTCTATTTAGACGTCTAAATCAAGACCTCATATCAACGTCTATTTTTAGACCAAATCTAGACGATTGAATTAAATACATTAAATAATGAATACTGACCAAAGAAATAACTGCAAGTTGCACAATGGTGTCCAAATATTGTACTAAAATCATCTGAATGACCATTGATCAATATACAGTGAAGTTTAGATTTAGCCTTGATTTAGACGTTTAATCAGCATCTAGATTTAGACCAGGTTTAAACTATTAAGTTATCTTTATTTTTTAATTTTTAATCTCTCTCTCTTCTCTTCTAAAATAGTGTTATTCTGTTTATTACAAGAATAAAAGTGTAGCCTATGGGGAAGGGGGGCGGGGTGTTACAGTCAATGCCATTGTGATTGGCTGAGGCAGTGCGTCATCAACGTACATCATAAAAGCCCCTCCCTTTGGCCCAGGTGCATCTCTACTGTGAAAGCAAACGGCCGTAGGCTCTGCACCGTCGACCTCCACAACAACCAGCGTCCACTAAATTGCAGGTAAGTTCGGTCAGACCGTCAGCCCAAAGACCCATAAATTAATTTTATGTTAATTTATGCATTTATAGCGTTTGCCATTAGCTTTATGCCTTAAACCCATGGATGCATTATGTTTTAACATGTTGTTGCTCCAATTGGCATTACATCTGCTAACGTTAGCTTTTGAACACGACCATTTTTGTTTAACGTACAATGAAACCGGCGAAAAATAAATACATGGAGTGAAGCGCTGGCAACAGGCCTCCAGTGTTAACGAGCAGGAGGGCCGTTGTGATGAGCTGGGGTGGGACCGGGTGTTAGCAGCGGATGCTAACAGCGAATGCTAGGCGAAGTTAGCCTCGGCCTTCTTATTACCGGTGGAGGTGCGCGCGCATCCAGGGGGCAAAAGACTGCTCGGAGTGAACTGATAGATGCGGTAAAGCGGACGGTCTGATGGGGGGGGGTCGGGCGGATAGCTATTTGAACACATAGCTAGCATTAGCATGCTACCGTCACAACGCGACCTGCCCATCTGCCTGTGTGTTTAACTGCCTGTGTGTTTAACTGCCTGTGTGCGAGGAGGAGAGACAGACAGAGCAGCCACCAGAGACTCGTTAATTCATGCAAAACGCTGGATGCACAGGTTGATAAGTTTCGTTTTTTTATCAGACCCATAAGTTAGCTGTAATATTCCCTGAATGTATTTCAGTCTAATTGTCAGTGGCAGTCGCTTATTGGTCCGCGGCTCCTCCTGCTTTTTTTTTTCTTTGACGTGCTGTGGAGTATGGAGTACTGTATTGCAAAGTTTTAGTAAGGGGTTTCTAAATCCTTTTTTCTTATCCTTTTGTCAGGTGGTGTTGGGTCCTCTTTTGAACGTGGAGTGTGTCCTGCCCTTTGAAAGCCACCCAAACAAGGTACAGATTGTGACCTCATGCTCCTTTGCACACACCTAGTCAAAGAAATTGTAAGACTTCATTTTGTTGTTTTACTGTATGGTATACACATTCTTTACACACAAGATATGAGTTATAGGCTCAATCGTATGTTTCAGCCTCTCAGGTCTGGTGGAGCGTGCAAGTGGATCTTGGGGAAGGGACACATCAACACCAGGTAAATATTTAACAGAACTAATGCTCACCTTTTTTGTTTACATTTCAACTATTTTCCATCTCTGCACATTCTTTGTCTTTTTTAAACTCTCAAATGTCGATGCCCAGTAAGTGTTCATCTCATGACTTTACTATTTTATCAGACCTTGTGAAACTTAAGGACATTCATTGTGTTTTTCAGGATCTCGACATGCAGCCAAAGGTAGTGTCATTGTTGGCCATCACTCCAGGTAAAGAAACAAAATGAGGCAATATTGTGTCAGTTATAAAACTGCACAGTGATTAAAATTTGAATGGAACTACATCCAGTGATGGATCCAGCAACCAACGCAACAATGTGTCCCAATACAGGTCCAGCAGCGATGTTTCAAGACATCGCCACAGCTCCGGCAGCGACAGAGAGGCCTCTAAGCGGCGCCCCAGGTCCGGCAGCGACAGACACGCCTCGAAACATCATACAGCTCCCCTCATCACACACCAAGGCCGGGTGAGTTGCCTTAAGACCACTATTTTCATCAAAACACTTCAGTCAGTAGCATTGATGTACTCTAAAACTACTAATGTGGCACAAATCTGTCGAGAGTTCTGTCATTTTTAAAACATACTTTGCCATGTGCCATATAAATAAAGTTGATTTTGATTTTAAAAATACCCCTCATGTAATAACCTCCTCCTTATTGACCGCTGAAAATGTCCGGGCCAGCTTGAGGTCTCGGGTTTTAAAATCTGGCCCCACTGAATTTGTAATTGAATAGCCCTGGTCTCGTCTATAGCATGTTGAAGGGAAGAAAATTTTGATCCTGCCAATCTCTAAATAATGACAACATGAAAACATTTCCTTCTCCGTTGACATTTAAAATACAATGCCAACTGTTTATAATGGCAGATGGTTTTTGATGCATAGCAACATTTTTGCTTACAGATATGCAGACTTGGTGTATGACAGCTGATTGCCTTTGCATATTTCTTATCATTTGTCTTTATCTACTTGCAGATGGAGTCATACAGTTTGATAGTAAGGCCACAGAGGAACTAATAGGAGCCATGCCGCGGAACACCTGAAGCATGCCCCACAAAGGAGGGGAGGAGCTTCACAGCTTCACAGCCACTCCAGAATAATTTTGTATTTTTTACATGTTCTAGGCCTACAGTTGCTGCTGTGTTTGTGTGTGTTTTTTTTAAATAGTAAATATTGTTATTTTTAATTTTTTTTACAAGTTTATACTGCCTGCTGTTGTAATTGACGTTTGCAATTAAAAATGGGTGACAAAACAGTCAGGATTGGATTGTGATTTATTATTGTGACCGTAGAAACATGTCCAGAAGGTAGGAACCTGTTTTCCTGTACCAGCTAATTTTACTGTAGCGTCATCTGGTTATGCATAGGAACTAAACGAGTAAAGGAAAAAAGTCTAATATTGTCATAACATACTGCAACTACATCAAGGTAAGGATCACAGGTTAAATTTGGTCATGATGCATTTTTGACAACTTTAATGTCCTTTTTAATATAGGGTTCTTGTTAATAATTTGATAGATTGTAATTACATTACTTGAATATCTAGATTTATTATAATATCCATATAATGTTTAATTGACGGCTAGATTTTGTAATAGGGTTTAAATATGGTATAAAAGTAAACGTCCTAAATTAGTCTATAAATAGACGTTCATTAGCAGTTATTTAAACGTCTAAGGTGAGACGAGGCGTATACATTTGGTATAAAAATAGACGTCTGGCAAACGTCTAAATTTAGACGTCTACAAATAGACGTATAAAAGCGGTTATTTAAACGTCTAAGATTAGACAAGACGTATACATTTGGTATAAAAATAGACGTCTAGCAAAAGTCTAAATTTAGACGTCTATAAATAGACGTATATTAGCGGTTATTTAAACGTCTATGATTAGACAAGATGTCTAGACGTAGTCGTCTTTTAGACGTCTATTAGACGGCTAGTCTAAACTTAGACGTCTGAAAAACTTTCACTTTTATACCTGTGGTAGACCGATTTTAGCCTAGACGTCTAGGGACCATTTAGACGTCTATTAGACCTCATTTAGACCGGAAAATGCTCGGTGGGTTGCAACGTACTTTATAAATAATTAACAATTGGTTTATAAACCACCTATAAACATTACTCAAATGGTTATTGTAAAGTTGCAACATACTTTATAAATGATTCTATTTGCCAATTATAAATGATTGTTAAATATTAATAACTTATCTGTTTACCGTTTATAAATGGTCTATTGACTAATTATAAATATTCTACTTACGCTTATAATTGGTCTATACATTGTTCTACTTACACTTTATGAATGGTCTATATACTGTTTATAAACGTTAGTTAAATATTAGTAAACTATCTGTTTACAATTTATAGTTGGGTCTAATAACCTCTTATAAATGGTCTATTCACCATTTAAAATTTGTCTGTATGCTGTTAATAAATTATTAAAAGATGATGGTAAACTATCTGTTTACAATTTATAAATGGTTTATTAAGCAATTGTAAATGGTCTATTTACCATTTACAATTGGTCTATATGCTGTTTATAAATGATGATTCAACGTTAGTGACCTTATCTGTTTACATTTCTAAATGGTCTATTAACCATTTATGAATGGTTTATTAACCATTTATAAACTATGGTTATTGTAAAGTGTTACCACATGTTTGGCAGTACTCATCTTGATCATTATTTAATGGGTTAAATGTAAGGAAGTCATCATCAGAAACCTTGATGTTTAACTCTTTCAGCCCTATGACAGCGATTCACTTACAATGGTAACTAATCCTGCTTTCTTAACTTAACTTTTACCTGCTTCATTTTCACAAGTCAAACTGAATTGAGTCAAATTTGCTATTTGGGTCTATTCTATTTTTATAACTGAGCTTCTAACAAACAGGGGAGAGCATACCACACTAAACAACAACATAATGACAATTATAGCTTCATTTAACTTATCAGCAACTAACTGAAGTAAAATGAATAACCCTTTTTAAAAAAAATGCTGACAGGGTTCCTGACAGAGTTTAGCAGTTAAAGCATTTGATCCAAGTTCAGGAAAACTTTGGTTCCACTTAATAGGAAGCTGCGTGTTAATTGCAGGTGTATGACAGAAAGTAAACTCCAGTGTCTCTCTGCATGGAAGTCAGATGTGAAACTCACCCATTCACTGCCACAAACTCCACACAATTACTGTCAGTCTCACTATAGATAAGGCACACTGTGATAATGAGCTCTGTGTGTGCGTGTAAAATGTTGGAGTGAAATTGCAAGTGTTGTTGCGCCTTATCTAAAACTAAATTTACACCTAACTCAGAGAAAATACAGTTTTAAACATCTAATCTAGTACTGTATCCAGATTTAAACCAACTTGCTTTAATTCACACCTACCATTTTAAAGGACACAACGGAGACATAGTGTGGAACTGAAGGATATTCCTTTGAGCCATTTGGCCGATTATGATGTTGGCTTGCTCCAGCTTGAACTATGCCAGAGAGGCACATTTCCAATTGTGTCACTAGTGTTGCAGGCAGCAGTTTGAAAGAACATAGTAGAGGCTGCCCTGGTGGTATAGACACTGTGTCACTTCACTTGGCTTTGAGATTCTTTTTATTGACCTGTTTCACTTTGTTTCTGCACTCAACTAACTTCTTGAACATAAGTGGATGGAAGCAGCTCTGTGACCTTTTTTATGAGGCTGCGATACCCTACTTCTTCTGCTGCTGAGTATTACTAAAGTAGCTAAAGTGGACTCTTCCAACTCCAGCCTAATATCTGGGACAGCTTGTGGCTAGACTCGAAGCTGACTCAGAACGATGAAGCTGAACAGGTTGAGGTACACCGCTGAAAGGTAGCTGGAGGCAACTAACAGCTGCTGAGGCTGATCCCAATTCAGCCCAGGTCTGCACCTTTTAAAAAAACACTTGGCAAATCAAGAAATCCATACATAGCCTGAGCTGGTCCCCCTTTGGTCACCTGGAGCAAAAACACAGTCAAGTGTGGACACACTCAGCCGTGAGTTTCAGGTCACTCGCAGCAATGACATACGTATTTTATGCTCTTCGGCTCCGGTTTAGTTTGCAATGTTATTGATTATGTTGGATGTTCGGCTGTGCCTTCCTGGGAACTGAACTAAAACAGTGGTTTTCAAAATGGGAGTATTGGAAAGATGATTATAAAAAACAAAATTTGGAGAAAAAAAAAAGGGAGGGGGGTTTAAATAAAATAAAACACTACAGGGAGTTTGATGCGAATGACGGGCATGGGCTCAGAGCTGATGAGAGGATGGAACAGGTGAGCAGGTGGGCGTGAACACTGGGTTTATTTAAGGGCAAGGGGGCGTAGCCAGCTCTCAAATGACAAGAGAGTTATGCCTAGTTCACCCTACCACTCCAAATTTATATTTTTAAGTATATTTTTTGGCTTTTCATACCTTGGTGCCCCTCCAAATTAATTTTTTATCATATCCAGTAGGGATGGAATGGTTTATGAAAACCATCTGAACCATTCGGTTGGTTTGCGTGTGTCGTGTTTGGTTCATAGGCATGCACTACTACTACATTTATGAAGCGTTTACACTCCAGAGCAGAAGGTGGCAGTACTCAGCCTAAGGCTGGATGCCAATGGGCTCTATGCACAGCTTCACTACTTCCTGAACTTAAGGCAGCTCCTTTATTTCCTGTGTTACATTATTGGACAAAATGATTAATCCAGGTGTGTCTGAGTAGTCACAATAGTCAGACACACCTGGATTAATCAGTTTGTCCATAATGTAGGGTTTGATCCTTGTCGGACGTCACACTAGAGTATGTATAAGCAAAACAGCTAAATCCTCAATCCGCTTTGTTTATCAATTAACATATAGCCTAGTGTTATTATAGAGCGGGTTGGATTGCCAGCATCAACGGTCCATCACTACCACTAGCCTTACTTCAAAATATCCTAGGGGAAACACTGTCTCTATTAAATGTAATCCGCTCCTCTCTCCCTCTCACACTGCAGTTCTCTAACTCAGAAACGGTGTCACCAATTCCTCCTGTTCCTCAAAAAAGGTGTAAATCATAGAACGGCAGTGTCTGCACTTTTTCCCGTCAGGTTTTGGCTTGATAGATCCCAAATTTGGTGGAGAAAAGTGCGTACGCACAAAACGGGGGAAAAGGGTGTAAAAAGAGGAGTATCCCCAATGATAAATGAGGCCCCAGATCCAGACGCACACACACACACACACACACACACACACACACACACACACACACACACACACACACACACACACACACAGATCGCACTGGACTGCTAATAGACAAAGACAAATAGATAAATGTGTTTATTGTACATTGTTGAAATTACCGCGATCAACCCCGCGGGAAAAAAAGTAGTTTTGTTCCAGTCGTCCTGACTAAATGATGTAAATTATGTCATAGCTAGAGCCCTGATTATTTTTCCCTAATCCCCAAGACCTAAAAGAACATGCAGCTATATAACATTTAAAAACAACTTCATAATATTTTTCTGTGTGTTTACAACATCAATGTGTGAAATTCATTTTCCGTTTTTTATTCCCCCCTCTATATTTGGTCAAATCAATTTTCATATGACACCACCACAGCATGCATATTCTTAAAGTTCATGTAAAATATGATGTAAAATACTTAAGCATACAACTACTGTAGTTGTATGCTTTAAGATGCGTTCCGATCCCCTGGCACTGTAGTTATTATGTAGGCTACAAGATGCGTTTCAGCCCTCTGGTAGCAGTTATTATGTAGGCTATAAACAGTCAATCTCCTGGCAAAAGTTTCTACCCACCCACTTTAATGCATGCCCACCCACCAGCTAATTTCTGGCTACGCTACTGAGACACACACTCAGTTGCAATTTGTAATGTGGACTGTTAGTCAGTAAGAGCGATTCTGAAAAGACAAAAAACAAACAAAAAGAAAACAGATTTGCATGACTGAACTGGGATATGAACTGTTAATATTAATATGCCCGAACAAAATACAGTATATGAATTTCAAACACAGTTTTTAAGTGTAATCCCTTTCACCACAGCATGACGACATAATATGCCTGGACCTAAATTAGCCACAAAGGTATAAATAGAGTTTTGATACCTCAAGACCAGCGGCTGAGTTTGAGCCTGCAAAAGCACTGATCCTCAAGGCCACACACACACACAGAGTGTAACACATTGGAACAGGACAGAAGGAAGCTCTCTTCCTAATTAATTCCCATTTTCATCCCAGATCTGATTGCAGGAAAGAGGGATGCAGAAAGGCTGCCCTGTTCAAAATGCCTAATGAGCTTAATCGACCACACTCTACAATCTCATTTAAGCTCGTCTTCTTGGCCATGAATTAAACTATTACAAAAACCTGCTTGAACTTAACTGGTGGCTGTTTAATCACAGCAAATCACTCTAATCCTGCATGTCAGGGAGGGGGAGCCTGCAGAGGGGCAATGCAGCTCACGGCCCCTTTGGCTGGGTGAACGCAATATGTACCATACAGTACAGTATGTTTCCTAAAGTTCATGTAAATTGTGTGTGTTAGTAGCTGGGAAAACATCCCATAATGCACTGCAACCTCATGATAACTGGGTAGTTAAGGGCAAGGCAGCTGAACACGTAGCACATCCTCATTTTCCTGTTTTTCCCTTTGGGGATACAGTGTTTATTGTCTGTTTGTGGGCCCCTCTCACTCATTGTGCCCTCCCTCCATCTCCTTTGATGCAAGATTTGTTTCAACAAACGCTGTTAGCTGATAGTTCAATTTTCTGCTCCTCTCCACCCCGCCTCTGCACCCCCCCTCCCCTCCTCTTCATCTCCTCATCTCCACTTCTCGTCTTCTTCTGCTTGTGTTTCAGATCTTCCTCAGCAGCCACAGAGCATGAAAAGACAAATGAAAGACGCTAACTGCAAGTCTGATAAGGACAAAGGACAAATACTGTATTAAACACCTTCTGTTTGTTGCTACCCTGACTTCTTGTCAGTGATTCACTCCCTCTACCTGCAGTGTTTTTTTATTTATGTAATGTATTCATTTTTTGTATTACCACTAAAAATTAAAATATGATACTCTTGTCAATATTTTCTAATGTCACATGTTTTCTCTCCGTGGTGTGGGTTGTGTGAGTGGTTCATCTAAAAAACATGAGTAATTAGGGACATAGAGAGGAATGGTTGACATTTTCAATAAATGCTTCTTTACAAAAATAGAAGCACTAGATAGTAAGCAGGGGAAGTGATAACCCTGGTGGATTAGTAAGAGAATCAAGCCAACTGCAACATTAATTCATTTAATTCAAAGACAAAAGTTGCATTTTTGGACAGAAAAACTTGCGAGTGATCTGTGGGAAGTGTAAAGTAGATTCACAGCATTTTTTCCTGAAAGATCATATTTTTAAAAGTAAAGATGATGGCTTCAAATCCCTCAGTAATCAGCCATGCATAGTTACTGCCGACATCATTTACACACATGAACAGTAGTGGGACTGCAGGCAGCACTAATCCGAGTGACACATTGGGCATCATGAATCCCTCACCTCTAAAACGTTATGACAACACCTGAAATGATGAGCTGATCAGATTATGACAAAAAATATGCAACTATTTTAATAATCAATGAAAAGTTTCATTCACTTTTCAAATGAATAGTGGAGAGTGACAAATATTGTTTTTCAGCCTCTCCAAAATATCAGTCAAAATAATTCGAGGGTTTGTACTCCCAATGGAACATATTAAAAATGCCTGTACTTATTCCTTTTCTTGATTGTTGCAAATTGAATATCAAATGGGCTTCTTGCACAGCTCCACTACCTCCTGAATTTAAGTCAGCTCCTTTATTTCCTGTTTTACATTATTGGACAAACTGATTAATCCAGGTGTGTCTGACCATTGTAGTGAGGTCAGACACACCTGGATTAATCAGTTTGTCCAATAATGCAAGACATAAAATCAAGGAGCTGGCTTAAGTTCAGGAAGTAGTGGAGCTGTTCAACCAAACACAGAATGTTTGGTTGGAATAACCACACAGGCGATTTTCAAAAATTCTAACCCCCAGGGGTATAAAAAATTTGAACCTAAATTCGAATATCTCCAAACTTGAATATATCATCTGGGGGGGCCGAGTGGAGTCCAACGCAAAAAGTTTGGTTGAAATTGGGCCAGTGGTTTTGGAGAAAATTACCAAATTTCAAAACTTCTAACCCCAGGGTGTGTCTGCATTTCCCAAGGAATGATGGGACATGTAGTGTACAGGTTTGTGCTGCAATAGACAACATGTTAATTCATATTTGTTACAACGTTTTAGTGGTGGTGATAGTTGTATAATCCTAACCAAATTCCAAAGCATAAATTCTTTAAAACTGCATTAAAAGTTTTCATTCAAAATGAGAGTAAGAATGTAGAGCTAAGGGTTGAGGGTGAGTTGCCTTTATTGGTTTGGAAATGTTTAGACTGGGGAATGTTCTTGAGCTGCAAGTTATGTGTCATGTTCAAAAGAAGGGAAAAACAACAACAACAACAAAAAACACATTTTACAATAGCAGTATAGTCAATTTGCCGACTATCAAACCAGCATAACACAAGTGTTAACGGTTCAACTGCTCAAATCGCCTGCACACATCACAATTCCACTGCGGCAACAGAAACAAGTGAATAAACTGACATTATTGATGTAAGAGAGAGAGAGAGAGAGAGCGTGCATAACCAGACCAGGGGCATCAGATTGAGGCTACCAATGTGCTGTATTTCCTTGTTGTCTTTGTGAAGCGCTATCATTAGAGAGCTCAGGAGACTAAGTCTAATTAGGCTGTTTAGTATGGAGCTGGGAGGACAGGGGCTAGACCGAGTCCAACTCTGCTGCTGCCTCTGAGCCCTCCGAGATACACTTTTAATGAGCTCCAGGCTGTGTGTTTACTATGAGATCTCTCTCTCTTTCCCTCCACCCACCCCCCCACCCCCACCCCCTCCGCTGCCCGCTCGCTCATTTCTCTCACCTGCTCTGGCTTTCCCTGCAGCTCTCTCGTGTGCTTCTGCGTTCATATGCGCGCCATATTCACAAAGACACACATGCAAAAGTACAATTCACAGACAAGAGATAGCAGCTTGAAACACAATAAAAGCAACACCTGCACAACATAATGTAATCTAACCCTTTATGAAGCTTTATGATCCATCCCTGTTGAAAACGAAAACTTATGGTTTGTTTCACACCTCTTGACACAGTCACAACAAAAAAAAAGAACATTATCAGTTTCCTGCACAGCCATTAAATTGCATTACACTATATAGGTGTTGCTTTTATTGCATCCTTCTTCTCAATCTATGCAGATACTTTAGACATAAAACACAAAGCATAAACTCTCCCTGTTTTTCATTCCTCTGTAACACACTAACAGATACACACATACACGCCCTTCAGGCTTCCTTTCCACACGCACCACTGAACCCACTCAGTCCACTTTTCATTGGACTTTAATTTCCAGCAGCGATCGACCACATTTCAACACCGCACCGCTGCTTCTATTTTATAAGCGTGTGGAAAAAGTCAGCCACGCTCTGAAGCGGCAAGTGGGGAAAACTAATCAACTCTGCATTAATTAATGATAGTGGAAGGGCTTTTTAGTGACTCTGGTTTTTGGGGAGAGTGTTTTAAAGTTGTGTCGAAAGAAGATTCTGGAAAATAGTGGACTCACTGGAGTAAAGTCGCACAGAGGAGACAATGCCCAACAATGTATGGTGTATACTTTGCTTTGCCCCCAACCCCCCATCCCCCGGTTCACGCAGATGTTGAATCTAATGCTGACGTGAGTGGAGAGAGGTCAAGAGCTTGTGCAGTCTGGGCAGCAGGTACCTGTTGCAAGAGTTGCACATACAGAAGCTTGAAAACTTATCAGGTGCAAAAAGGTTACACATCGGACCCATTAATTCACATGGACATCGCTTTTTTTCTCTGAATGAGGTGCTACATTCATGATCACGGAAGTTCAGATGAATTGTAGTTATATGAAGTATACATCTCTTACACCAGAGACCTGTGATTAGGTCAAAACAAAGCGAAGAAATGTGTGTATGTCCATGAATGTCTGCAAGGCAAGATTAAACTTTAACACATCTCTCAGTAATGCTAAGATTGCGGTGGTAATAGTCTTCTAATTCTGTAAAATTTTCACTCATAAACACTGATGAGGTAACAGTCTTGCTCACTCTGCTGGGACTGATAATTAAAATCATGACATGTGTGCATATGATGTATAGTTATGAGAACACTGAAGCAGCGTCTCACAGATTCATGAGAACTCAAAGGTTTTAATTTCCTGCAGTTACAAGTGCCTATTACAAGTGAACTAGCACTAGTAAACAAAGTCATCTGCATGCTGATACACATCAACATTGATTTTAAACTCATTAAATCTTGAATCTGGTGTCGTTCCAGCATTCTGGTTTGAATTATATTTTCACTCCAAACTAATTGCACCGCTGTTCTCTTGGAAAGCTCTGAGGCTTTTCCCCCCTCAAAAAGTCTCCGGCTCAGGAATAAAATAAAATGTTAGTGGTATTATTGTTTTGCTGCAGTGAGGGTTTTGGCCTTCAGCAGCCAAAACAAGGTAGGGGTGTGTGCTATGTTTGATTTTACATAAGCATGGAAGTCACTCTCCCTGTCAAAAGCCATTATGGTTTTTTGGACTAACTAAACTACAGTTTTCACAAGTTCTGAATTTGGACTTCTCTGTCCAAAAAATGAACTTGTTCACATTATTTTGGATTATTGTCATCTTTCTTTTTCCGTAGAAAAACTGAGTTTTCTGTCGCTCTGATGGACTCCAGAGAGGCCATGTATGCCTGCCTTTATACTCATAGAGTGCCTTATCAATACCTCACCTGCCTTTCAAAAGAATGATGTTACGGGGTGGTGTTTAGCTCAGTTGGTAGAGCACCCGCCCCCCCAAAAAAGGGAATCCGGCACAAGGAAAAAAAAAAAGTCAGGCAAAAACCAGTATTCGTTTTGTAAATATATTGTTCCAATTACTGTAAGCCATCTCACTCAAGTTTTAGAAGACTTGAGCTCATAAACAGACATTGCCCCTTCTGCCAAACTCTGCAGCGCCATAAAAGTGAACAATAAAGCTGATTAACTTTGACTCAATGCCGGAGTATGACAATGAAAACAAGAAAACTTAAGCGGTACTTCAGAATTGACACACGAATCACTTCCGTGTCCAACCCCTGCTGCTAACGTACAGGCTCAGCAATGCATGTTCTTCATTGCTGTCCCCCATATCTATGGTTGCCCCCCCCAAAAACAAACACACACACACAATCATTTATAAGTTACACAGACGTTATATGAGCTAACATTTACAGTGAATAAACGTGACTGGAGACACGTCCGTGACTGGACCACCGCGATCCACTGGTCTCTGTCTCCTCCTGTTGTATTCACAAATACAAATACTACAGGATAGGCCCATCTCCTCTCCTCCTCTCCTGTCATATTTGTAGTATTTACTACTACAGATCTGTCACTCTGCTGCTGTCATGGAGTCGCTTGTCGCTCTGTTGTGGTACGTGGTCAAGCCTCTGCAGTTTTTTGTTTTTTTTTACCTGACCTTTTTTTTTTCTTGCGTGTGATTTATTTATTTTTTGCTTGCTTTTTTCCCTTGCGCCGAATTTTTCTTTTTTTGGCTGGCCCTAATACTCCTTCGTACACAAAGCGATGCAATTAGCTTCCCTTAAGATTTCAAGCAAGGGAAAAAACACCAGAAACACCAGCCTCATTTAGTGCATTGAGTACCTGGTCTGAGATAGTTTCTCTTGTTATATAAATCAAAGATTACCTTAAATGAAAGCCATTCAGGACCATGAATGGTCTCTCTTTAAATTTATTCAATTTCATGGCCCCTGCATGACGTATAAGGTGAATTTAATATCTTCATGTCTACAGATCTTCTGGGTTCTCTGCTTGTCTTTAAATACTGTAAAATGACAACACACAGGACATCATGGTAAAGAAAAGGGCAACCATGGTGGCCCCATCAACTCAACCTGCTAAGGCCACAAGTGGGTGATAACACTAATTGACAGTTGGTTTGTTCCACTGTCTGAGCACAACAGGTCACCTTGCCATGTCTGAAGGTAAAATGCCTTTTGGGAGCTACAATATAATGACAGCGCCTGAAGCTGGCATGTTGACCAGGGGTCCATTTCCCCTACCAACCCCCACTTCCCCTTCTCTGTGCTGTCTCCACATTTTTCTTTCCCCTTTTCACTTTCTCTTGACCTCCTTCATCCTTTCCTCCCATCTTCCTCCTCCCTTTACCTCCCCTTCACCTTTTTCCCCGTCCCATCTCCTGATTCCCCTAGCTCCTTGTTAGGCACAGACTCAGGTGGCTCACGGAGGCTGAGATGGATGAGGTGTCGTCCCAGCGTCGACTCAACTGCATCCTCAAAGAGCTGCTCCAACAGCCAACACCCCCGCCAGCCTGTCAGGTCTGGACGAGTGTGGTGGCAGCTACAGTATGAACCGTAGTGCAGAACAGAGCACTGCACCTGATTGCACAGGCAGGAAATTACAGCAGAGCCTCGCCGGTGCATGTTCTAAAAACAGATTTGACATTGAATTAATGTTAAATAACTGCTGCTTAATTATCTCAACTGAGCGTAGCTAATATAATGGAGATATTTAACACTAAGTGTATGTTTCTCTTTGGAACTTTATATGAAACTCCACAATATGTTCCTCAAGGTTTGTCACAGTGAAAATGTTTTGAGTGCACCCTGTACAGGCTTACTTTTTCATGAATTGGAAGGTGAGCAATTACTCTGAAAAATCAATACTCCCCTCGAGAATTCTCCCGTTTTGACGCATCCGAAGTGATAGATTAAAAGCCTTTATGTAGAAGTTTTAGGAGGAGCAATGGCTTCTTTATAATTTATATTGTCAAAGCTCTTCCTCCCTGTTTGCCTAAATCAATCCACAACATTTTTACCCACCTCAATATTTTGTAAAGTGCCTTGATACAAACATAAATAAAATCAATGTTCCATTTTCCACTGAAGTGCTTCTGGAGGGTTGCATTTTACTGCTAATTAGTAGTAGCAACAAAAAAAGAAAAAAATCACAATGAAGAGGGGAAGGAAAAAACAAAAACAAAAAACAACAACAACAAAAACAATGCTGCCAACCCCACCTCTAGAATGATGATGTTTAACCTCCCTAGAAACCACCGGCTCTAAACAGATATTGATTTGCTAATTGCCTTCACTTTCAATTCTATTGTTCCTTAAGGTGGTATTTAACCCCTGTGACATCCAGCATTTACTGAGAAAAGAACACTCAACATCCCAGCCTCCAAGTCCACGGGGACTGAGCACTGTGTAGTCCAAGGCGGGACTGCAGCTGAACTTTTTAAATAAGAGTTTCCTGTATATTTATTTTTGTTGGTGTCTTTATTTTTGTTTTGTTTTCATATCATACCCCCCCCCCCCATGCACCACACTGTAGGTTGTATTATGATTCCACTGGGCCTAAATGATCATGTACCTACAGCCACACAGCCCTTTGTGGAATAATTTACCCATGCCAGCACAAGAGAAGATGAACCTATAGGACCAAGTTGCAGGTGGTGAAAAATCAAATCTGAACATTCAAAAAATCTATTGGTTTCAAGGTACCATAGCTCAATCATGTCCAAGAAGTGATGGGGGGCATCTTTGCATGGTCCCTGAACAATGCACTCATAAGCAGCCATCTCTACAGAGATGTTGTGAGAAGGAACAGGAGCAGACAGTGTAGGCCTTATGCAGGTTACATCTATTCTGTGGCCTTTATGTTTAGTGTGAACTACTGCCCTACAATTTAAGTAAATACTGCACTAAAATTGTACATTTACAATGGTGAAATGAAGAGTACACTAAAGCAATATTGCACTAAAGTGCAAGTCCAAATATTACAACAAAGTTACAAAATTAATGTCTTAAATGTTGCGCTAGCATCTTGTATTCTGGTACTGAAAAAAAAAAAGTTATGTATTCCAGCCCAATTGGCTGGCCCACCGTGGCTGGCTGTAAAACACACCTTTTTTATTCCTTAAAAAGACTAAAAATAATAATAATGATTGACTATTTCAGATGGGTGCTAATGGAACATGATTTGGATATTGTTATGTCTGGGGAAAAAAATTGGGATTAAATGGGATGGCACACTAAGTATAAATGTGGTCAAATCTAATGCTATTGTATCATTACTAAACTACAATACATCTGCAAAATGACTGTCTATGTACTGTAACTGCAGTTCATAATCTGAAGAAAAATCAACATGCTGGTTTAATTTACTGAGCTGGGTGTAAATATGGTTTGATTAAAAAGTCAAATTGAAAAAAGGGAGAAAAATTAAGATTTACAGAGGTTGCATTATTCACATTAATTGCATTTAATCTGTTTTGTTCTGTGAGATGTAAAACATTAATTGGTCAATGTTTGTTCAGAACAAAGAAAATTATCATACTGGGATCAAGCTGATGAAAGTGCAGGGTGGGGTGGGGGGTGGGGGCAATGTCTCCAGATAAAATTAAGATTGATCTTATTACAACAACTCATTTAGAGGCCAAGACTTAATCAATAGTAACTGTTTAGTACAAGGCTCTGGTAGCCTCCAGGCAATTCAGTGCCTTGTCTAGTGGATCATTATGTTTGCTGGCCCTTTTGTCAGACCGTACTTTACGGTCAGGTCACATTTGTGATCATTGCATTAATTCATTACACAGTGAATATGAAGGGAGATACAGTATAACCTTAGTGTCTGTCAATGCCAAAGACTGAATAATGTGTAAGGCATTCTCTAATTCAAGTCTGTATTCAAGAAACATTGGGTGAATCACTTCAGCCAGGAACTTCAAGCTCCAGGTCACTGAGCAGCTACAGAGTTGACTGTAGTTATGATTTGAATGTAACAACTTCATGTAACCAGTTTGATAGAGTGACTTCCTGGCTTGAGCCAGGTTGATGAATACATGTTTGGTCTCTTTTTAAAGGGACTTAGTGTCACATTTTCAGTTGTTTATTAAAATCAATGTCTGCATTCATATCTAAGTCATCGTAGGTGACCTCCGCCAATAATATGACTAATTCTTGTTAAGCAAAGAATTTCAGATTTGTTTGTACATGGAGCAGGTAAGTCGACTGGGGAGCTCCATGGCGGTCAGCCATCATGAAACTACTGCTGCCGGCAGGGGACATATAGCACAACAAGGGAATAGCCCCGCCATCAGTGTTCAGAGGGCCAACACTGCGTGACTGAGACACCAAAGAAGATCAGCAAGAGGGGCTTTGCTACTACTGCAGTTTAGTTAGACAATGTGGTTCAATACCATAGGCAGCGTAACAGTCTTGCTCAAACACACCTGCCTCGTTAGTACAAGATTGACGGGATAATGCTGCGTTCGATTGCACTCGGAACTCAGAAAGATCCGACCTCCAACTTGGAAAAAAGCAATAGAACAGCCCTTGAAGTCGGAACTCCGACTCGGGAACTCGGGTTGGATCCAAGCAGCCCGAGTTGGTCGGAATTACGTCACAGCAATATGCCGTCGCACACCGCGAGAGGTACTTATGTATTTAGGCTATTTATTTTCCAACCTAGAAGGGAGAAGTTGTGGAAAAGGGAATATAGCCTAGTTTTACATGTATTGCAGCAAGAGTTGAATCTGCACGGCTCGCTGTGACACATGCAGGATTCCCCTCTCTGGTGCGTTCAAGACTGTGTGTTGCAGAAGTGGCGTTTTTCTTTCTCTCTCTCCCCCAAGCAGCTAATGTTCTTCCCCAGCAGAACTTTTTGATGCTCGAAAGACATCAGCTTACTGTGGCCCACCATGTTTTCTAAGGTTGCGCAATGAAACGCATTTACCTCAGAAGTCGGAATTTCCGACCGGGATCTTTCTGAGTTCTGAGTGCAATCGAACGCAGCATAAGGGTTGCATACCCACTAGTGGTGTCAACAATATTCGATATATCGATTCGCCGATGCATCGCAATGCAGGACATGCACGATTCAGCATTGATGCGGCAACGTGCCAAAATATATTATTTCACTGTTTATTTTCTGGCCTCGGGAATATTTTTCATGAGGCACCAAGCATGTAGATGAATTAAGTCCAAAATATAGTTTAAAAGAAAGATGTTGTTACAGCCTCACACCAGCTTGTACACACCATGAATACAAGTTGGATAATGCCTGATTGCGATCATCTTAATAACCAAACAAACTGTAAAATACAAACAAAGTAAAAGAAATATATTTTTAATATAATCAACCAATTCAGAATATTTCACCTTTTTGGCACAAATTGATGCATAAACTGAAGTAAAACTGTTTTTAATGAATGTCACTTTCTGTTTGTTACAGCGCAAAATGTCCCATTCACGCTGCATTACAGGAGTTGCCTAGCAACAAGACTCTAATCATAATCTACCTGTCATATCCAAGGTTGGTCTTTGTAATTACACACCCATTATGTCATTCAATGTGCTCCTTTCTGACTATCAAGACTAAAAAATATCTCAGGAAGCATTCATTATGTTTCAGGTGTCATTTTGCTTTCAATAATCTAAAAATCTGTTCATATAACTTGAACTTTCACATTAATTTATGCATCCCACTTGAACTTTTGCAGGCTCCTCCAGCTGCTGGCTCATGGATCCATCACCACCTTTTGACTTCACTAGAGACGGCAGTGGGTGGGAGCCAAAAATGGGAGCACCATATTGCAATCACAGACCGAGCTCTTATCCCCACGGCTTCTCCATTCCTTGTCTCGTCTTCCCCCTGTGGTCTGTGTCGATATCTCATGCATGAACCTCACAGCGACCCGTCAGCGCAGCAGCTAAAGGTATTGCCCACAGCTTCTCTGTGTGTTCTCATGAGAGGGAGAGAGAGAGAGAGAGCATAGGCCTGCTGCTCTGATCCTATTGGCTTGAGAAGGATCTGGAGCCTCATGCTACAGCTGGCGCACTGGCAGGCTGTCTACTGCCAACCAAGTGTGTGTGTGTGTGTGTCAGTGTGTGATCAGAGCTGCTTCACATCGAGACAAAAAACCACCTACTACTGTACCAGTGTGTGTGTGTGTGTGTGTATGTGTGTCTCTTCACCCCACACGCACACTCTGGCTCAAAAGACAAAACCCGTTATAACTAGCAGCAGCACAGAGGGATTTATTTCACTATCAAATATTCAGAGCATCAAACATTTGAAGTCTGCCATGTGAAAGTAAGTCCACGGTGCAGTAGTGCGAGAAACTATATAATCCTGCTGCCAGCCTGTTATTTTCCTTCACTTCGGAATCTAAATGATGCCTCATCTTTACACACAGCCATTTCTGAAATTAATTAAGTGAGATACATGTATTAAGTGTTGTGACTTAACAAGGACACAGGAAGTATTATGCCATTAGTTCTTGTTCAGATTATATATTATTAAAACCCAGTGATTGGGTGTAATTTTGAGGTGGAAGCCTCCATTACAGTTATGGAGAGAGGTTTTACTAATATAGACATTTGTCTGCAGTGCATTAAATTATATAATTTAATGAGCGGTATTATTCCAAAATGAACGCTACAGTGCATCTCACTGCTATACATTGGGCCCTGAAAGATGTGTCGCTTGTACAAATTTGTTTCCAATGTGACATTTTGACAACAGTACAGTACAGTCATGTTATTAAATTGTCATGACTTGAGTTACCGTTCCCAAATAGGTAACATTTTGTGCAAAAATGTGCAATCTTCTAACAAAATTCAATAGTGTGCAATAATATAACAATACAATATAATAATATAGTGCAAAAATATGAAATCAGGTCATCACGTTAAATATTTTAATAAAATCTGCAGATATTTAGTCATGAAATAAACATTCAAATCAGCCGGAGCTCCACTTTGTATTTAGCGCTAATCATCATGTTAGCATTGCTAACATACAAGAGACCAGGATGGCATTATGCTTTCCTCTGGCACCATCAACAGGTCAGAAGTTTATTATTATCCAAATATTGCTTGACACAAGTATCTGTGTGGGTTTTTGCTCAGTGCAAAAAGGTTGGCTAAACTGCAAATACATATAGCCTTTTATTACAAGTAAACAGGGCTTCAAACCTAACCTGAGCTCTTTGATTATTTGACAGTCTCTTACTGTATACTCTGTCCTACACTCACTTTTCAGTCTGTACATAAACATACTGAGGTTCGATACCCATGCTTGACCATGAGGCAGCAGTGATATTTTCCAAGAGTTGGCTGAAGTGATTTTTTCACAGCCTCAGTAAAACAGTCACCCAGGCAACTCCAGCCTGCCATTCTTTCACGTGTTTAGCCATAATCAGGGTGAAGCCCAGGGGGACACCCTGTTGATCTGTAACCCTGGTTATTCCACTCAGACCCTCACTCACCTCCCACTAGCATTCAACTGGAAACCTCAATGCACTGGTGTAATTATGGCCAAACAAGTCCCATATGTACACAGAGCCAGCCAGACACAAACGAGCATGCACATGCACACATACACTACAGTCTGTGTATGGGCTGAGCTCACAGACACACACACACACACCTACACACACACATTAATACATCTCACTCATTCAAGCATATGAGGGTGCACACACAAACACTATACTTTGTATGGATGAACACACAAACACACACTATGTGAAGGGTGTAATGGCATGTTAATCAATGCAAAGCCCTTGATGTAGTGGAGCAGATGGCCTGAGGATGAATGGCACACAGCTGACAGGTACACACTCCTCCTTTTTTCATTTTCTTCATTTTTGTCCTACTACTGCATTTTCCTTTCTTTTCTAACCCTCCTCATGTTTCCCTTCATATGTCTCTTTTTTCTCTCTTCTCCCTGAACTTTTATTTTCGCTCTCTATCAATATTCCCCTCCTCTAATCTCGCTCTTTCGTCCTCTTTCATCACTACGCCATTTCACATGATTTTTTTTCCCTTTCTCCGTTGCACAGAGTTGATATGAATAATCAACAGGGCGCGTGGAGAAACTAAAACGCTGCTTTGGCTCTGAAGTAGTAAACAGTAAAATGATGTCTGATGTCTGGAGGGCAGCTCTTTGGAAATCCAAACTAGAGACCAGAAAATGGAGCGGAAAAAGCAGTGAGAGAGAATTAAAAATAATAATACTAAAAAAGTCAGCACCTTTTAGTGCCAAAACACATCAAACACCTACTTCTCGTGACATGGATGTATATATAAAAAAAACAATTACTTTGCTGAATCTTAAAAAAGGGGGATACAGTTTCCATTGAATCTGCATGACTTTTAATGAGTGGGCTGTGGCTGACCTGACATGTTTTAACATTGTCACGGAGACATTGTGGGTGGTTAATAATAAGAAAAAAAAATCAGTTTCACAGCAAATGTATGAGTCATATCACATAATAAACGACAATATCTCATCATCAAAGCACAGTCAATATCTTTCCCTGCCTTTATGTTATGAATGTGTGAGAAGAAGTTCCCACATGCACCTGCGTTCTGCTTCCTTTGCCCTTTGAAGCTATCACTTTTTACCTCACTAGCATTTCACTCGTGGCCCTCATTAAGCTATTGTGCATAATGGAACCTAATGTGCTGCAGAGAAGCTTTGCGCTATTGGTTCACTTTTTCCCAGCACTGAAGTGAAATTTCACCCCTGATTTCTACAATAAAACACGTTGATGAATCACTGGCAGCTGACGGATGAATCACAGGCAGCTTTTGAAGAGAGGACCTTGTGAGTTAACTGATCATTTTCATGTGGCACCAAGACAATTGTACATGTTTGGTGGCTCCTGGTCATTACAAGGAAAGCGACTTGGTACAGCAGAATCATAATTGTACACCACGCGCATACAACACAATAGAGAAAGGAGGAACAATAGTCAGCCAGGGTAACGGGATGCAATGGATCTGGCCTGATACTGGCCAATGATGTCCAGTCCTACTACGGAGCCAATTCAACAATGGGTGCAGCATGTTGGATTACATTTTTTTCCTATGTTTTATTTCAAGTGTTGATCCATCAGAAGATACACTTGTGCTTTTTAAGAGCCCAAAACCACCTCCCTATAGTTTCACATCTCCTAACTCAAACAAACAGTGGAAGCTTTCTTCTGATTGATTCACAGTTTCTATTTTTTGATCAAATGGACAGATGAAATATTGATGCATGCAAATGTTTTGTGGTTTAGGCTATTACTGTGCCAATCAGCTAATCAGCAAACTAGTTGGTGAGTTGAGTTGGTCGATAAAACTGAGACCATCTTACTCCATCACCTGGATCACAGGATCACCCTTCTGTTTTCGTGCAGTATTAAATGTTAAAGGTGTAACAGTCCTGTGAACTTGACTGGTTCTATAGTTCCCTTTCACGAGATCTTGAAGAACTGGGCCATCCAAATCACTCCACACCTCAGGGTGTGGTCTCACATAATAAAAGGCCATCTCAATCATATTACCAGTCACATGTTACATTTGATGCATCGAACACACATTTCCCTTTTTGTTTAGTTAAATACATGGTTAACCTCCCCAGAAACCTGTTTGGCCTCTCTCTTTTGTTCCAACCATTCAGATAAGGTTGGAACAAAACAAAACAAGCTGAGGGTAGATTCACTACAGAAGATCTGTTGTACCAGGTAGTTGTCTTTTTTTTTCTTTGTACACATCATGGCCTTCTGTATTGCCAAGGGGAACGTAGATCACTGGACTCAAACTTTACATCAAGACGTTCAGTAGGAGGCTCAAAACAACACAAGAGATAAAAAACAAAAAACAACCTCAATCAAATCCAATTCAGCAAACACTTATTCTGAAATAACTGTTTGAAACAAGGAAGGGCAACACATGAGCTGCTGATGAAGAAACTGCTCCTCTATGTGAGGGTTCGGAAAAGGGAATGAGCCGAGTGAAACCCTTAAGTAAGGTGGTAGTGCCCTGGTGAACTCAATTAGGTAAATGAGGGGTGGTAAGGGTGAAGACAATAGTCAATCAGAGATACAGGGAAGGAAGTGAGGAAGGTGAAGAAAAGAAGAGGAAAATTAAAGAAGCATGGATCTTTATTATACTAACCAGTTAGGCAGAGAATGGTAGTACGGAGAGATGGTGAATTGGGCGCATGTAGCAAATCTGATTTTAGAGCAGGTAATGAGAAATCACAGGCTCCATCACTGTACTCACATCATGTTTGCCCTGTAGAAAACTAATTTTGTTTGTGCAGCGGCACTGGATGTACAAAGTTTGTCGTCCTTGAACGTGATCCAGAGTTTTGCAGAACTGCCTGATATCGATGTTGTTGTCTGGTGAAAGGATTGTGATAAACCGGCTGATCTTTAAAACAGACTGTGCATCCAACGTGATACAGTATTCAGGGTGAATATTTCTCTCCATCTTTTTTTCCCTCATCTGTCTCCATCTCTCTCTGTCTTCTCTTGTCTATGGTGAGAGCAGTGGTGTGCGTGTGCGTGCCTGCATGTGTGTGTGAGCAGGCCTGTAGGGGTGAGCTCCAGGACAACCCTCAGGCACAAGCCCCACACTGAACCAGGAAGATGACCCTCAACCACCGACATCTACCGCACATAAACACCCATATAATATAGCAAGATCAGTAAACCCACACACTCCCCCACATGCATGGTACTAGACTGAGCCACTCCATTATTCAGCAATCTGCCAACAGAGCAGGGAAGGAAGAAGCAAGAGATGAAGAGATAGACTGAGACGGGATGACAAGCAACTTGTTTGTTTGCCAAATAATTAAGGAGACATCAGTCTCTGCCAGAGCTCAGATTTAAAGAGGGGGAACACAGGCAGGCACAAAGAGTAGTAATGACGCTGACGGCTGTGCTGTTGATTCTGTCACTCATGCACATTTTATCTCTTCAAAAGAATCAGAGGCACAGACAGGGCCAGGAAGTGCTTTTATTACAAACAGGGTTTTTAAAGCCTCACATGTGAGCTGAATAAACAGGGAGAAACTGAAAGAGCACAATGCTTACTCACTTTCTTTTTTACGATGTGCAGTACTTAACAGCAAGCCCTTTGTATTCACTGAATTACACAAATAATCACATAGACATTTAAAGGTACCATTTCCAGTGTTTTTAAGGTTTGATTGTGGTTTCAGGAACCAAAAACCATCTCAGTGTAGTTTTAGATCTCCCCTCTCAGGCTTCTTGGAGCCTCGGTAACAACAGGTTGGTCTCAGCCAATCAAAAAAGAGGGGGCTCTGAGGCTGTCTACTGATTGACAAATTGATGTCTGATAAATCTGGTGGAGTGCCAATAAACATTTAGAGACACCCAATCCTGCGAGGTTGGATGGTTAGTTCAGGTGACTTTAATTTCACTTATATTGGGAGCAACTATCAAACCATTACTACTGTACATATTGGTTACTTTATAGTATCTGTTACAAAAGAAATGTTCAACCTGTTATCAAACGCACAGGCTGTAACTTGTCCTAAAGGATGGCGGTAGAATGCAGCAGAATGTTCCGTCACTGTCCAGTCTAGATAAGAAATGAGAAGCGTTCACGAAAATGTCACCTTGTGGCATGGTTATGTAACTCGTGTCTAACGGATGTTGTTTTCCAGCTGTGATCTGGCTCACTTGCGGCACTGTTGCATATGTTTCAGGATCAGATCGGTGTGTGCTCCAGCAGCTACATTTCTAATAGTGTTAGATTATAGAGTTGTTTGCCTGCCTTTTTTCTTTTTCCTTTTTTTTTTTTTTTTTCTTTACAGTTCAGTGAAGTACACAATTTCAGTTCATCTGGTTGCTTTTATAAGACAACATTTTGTGTCACTAACTCTTCCTATCATCACTCATTGTGACTGAGCGCACAAAACAACTGTTGTCAATAGGAAATGGGTTTCTGCTGTTTTGATCGTGAAGTCAGTTTATGCAGCACACAACATAGTCAAGTGAAAAGTGTTCCACAGTGATCATTTATAGTTACTGGTACAGAATAACCAATCAATCAGTACAGTGATCAAAGGGAGACTCTGTCTTTTAAATGATCAGTGGCCACAAACAATGAAAAATCTAAACAATACCTCACTCACTCTGTGCAATGTTACTCTCACAGTCCTCTTCTATTGTGCCAGATGAAGAATTTGGAAGGACTAAAAACAAGCAGCAGAGTGAATGGGATGGAGGGACAACAGTGTGTGCTCCTTTATATCAAAGCGTCTATGCTAATCAGCTGGCTGGTAATGTGAGGTTGAGCTGCTCAGGGCTCTGTGGGTATTTGGACCACATTGCTCTGCTGTGCTGGCCAGGTAGGGCATGATGCCAGCACCAGGCTCTCTGCCAAGCTGGATTGGAAATGACCGCCAGATCCAGTCGCCATATTAACCTGTGGCTGCTACTGTGAGAGAACATAGAATATACAGTTCAGGACCAGTTCTAGGCAGGCATATATGAGGGGGCAGTCAGAAATGTGAAGGGGGCATCATGTGAACACATCATGCTCCAGCACTTTTTTTTTCTCCATGCTTATTGTAACTTCATTGAATTGGGTTGTCCAACCCCAACCTGGAGAAGTGGATTGCACTTTGTCAGGCCTCTACCTTCAGACCTGTCCAACTAGGGGCCGGGGTGGCCAACCTGGGTCTTAGAGCCCAAATTTTTCACTGTCGTAATGCAAAGAGCCCCATTATATGGGGGGGTAGGGGTGCGTATACCTGAAGATGCATTGCAAACCCAGAGGGGGTGAAAAAGGTGAGTAGCTAAACCCCTGTGGCGGGTAAACTTGTGCGGCAACTTGTGGAAACTCATAGAAGGAGGCGCGACAAACAGGACAAACAGCCATTTCTGAACACCTTTAATGTAATTTAGAACCTGACGAAGGTCTCAGGACCAAAATATTGTTTAATAAACCTATGCAAGTGAAGGCAGTGTGCGGGAGCCAAACAGAATGTACTTTTGCTGATGTATTTTAGAATCAGCACCATGGACAGCGTCATGGGCTGAGCCAGAGAGAGACGCTATCTATGGTGCTGATAGAGACCGCCGTAAAAAAACACACTTTCGGCTTAAATTAGCAGACTATTAATTATTAATATAAGACACATATTGTATTTTACCTGGGATTATGCCTTATTCAACAAGTGAGCTAGTGACAGTGAGGATGATACTGCTCTTCTTACCCAGTCCCTACATATGATCTTGCCACCAAACTGAACATGTTATTATTAAGCCCAAGGATTCCAGGGATGTGATGAGTATAAGTTTTATCAATGAGGCTTTCATTATTTTTGCCGTGTGGCATAATGTATATGTGTCAACTATCCCATCGTAACCATTTGACTGCTTTTTGCAAGAGTCACATTTGTAGTATCATTTTTATGTGCATGTAAAATGTCTAAGACAATTTGATATCCAATGATAAGATCAAAAACCATTAAGAAACTTTACAGCAAAGAACTGAAAAAAACCATCTCTCTCTCTCAATAAGGTTGACCCCATACAGATAGTATGTAAATACTTAATTTTAATTGAGCTGAAAAATCGCATTAGAATATATTTTTATTTTATTTTATTGTTGAACCACACAGCCTCCTCCACCACTGAAAGGTACAGTACAGGTTAGTTTCAAATATTTCAGAATATGAACAACGGAACAAAATGTCTAGACTGGTCCATCGAAGAATTATCAACAGTCAAGGCTTAGCAGACATAATGCAGGTTTTTAATATTGTTTTCCTCAACAGTGTGATGTATGAGGATTTTCTTTCTTTCTTTCTTTCTTTCTTTCTTTCTTTCTTTCTTTCTTTCTTTCTTTCTTTCTTTCTTTCTTTCTTTCTTTCTTTCTTTCTTTCTTTCTTTCTTTCTTTCTTTCTTTCTTTTTAACCCCAACAAACAAATGCATCCACATATTCAAATATGAAAAAGGTGTTGCAAATAGTTTCATGCAATCCATTTTCCCTTGCAGTTTGGTTATGGTGCAGCGAGGTCTGAGGCAGCTCCTTTGATGAGTATGACTCGTCAGATGATACTCTGGATAATTGTGCAATAACATTTTCAGATAGAAAGCCAGTAGACTCTCTCTACTGCATGCCCCTCTACAGAAATTAAATAAAATTAGATAACGTCATTTAATTTTCCAATGCCTCACATATCTGAAACTGTCTAAATAAACAGATTTTGGGGTGCTTAGTGACATGATGAAACCTCAAGGTTTTTGGATTAGTCAGGGTGCATCAGTCTGTTCAATGATTTTTCAAATCATCATTATTTCAACATAAGGCAATAACAAACTGTGGGAAGAAAAAAATCAGTGAGTCTGAACACTGTCCAATGCACTCTACACAACACATCATGCAAATATAAGAGCTGAAACAAGTTTTGAAAAGACGTGTTGTCATTTAGTTCTATATTTTGGCATATTCACCCATTGCCATAATCCCTATAATTTTAGGAGTAGGTTTGTTACATTTAATTTTCAGTGCAAGCTATTTTTAGATTGGTGGAGCAGAGAAGTGAGCTGGTCACTAACTACTACGGAGGCCAAATAATTTCCTGGTTTCCCTCATCAAATACACAATCCAACTACTCCAACGCGCTCTCATAGACAAGCTGTGACCTGCACATTCACCACGCTATGAGGTAATAATGGAACATTACAAGACAGAGTTGTTTTCAAGGCAAATTCAGTGCCAAAAAGAGACTGCCGAATATTATATACATATTATTATTATTACATATTATTTTATAGTGTGGTGAATGTGTAGGTCACAACTTGTTCACAAGTGTTTTGGAGATGTTGGATTGTGTTTTTGATGAGAGAAACCTAGAAATTACTCACTTCTCTGCTCCGCCAAAAAATAGCTTGCACAAACAATTAAAGGTAACAAACCTACTCCTAAACAAGAAAATTGGAAAGGTGTGATATTGTTGACCAAGGGTTTATTTTCCTTTGCAAATGCAAGATGAATAAAATGTGGCATTTTCTTAAACCTATGTAAAAAACTGCACTCCCCCACAGCTACACAGGGAGCATCAATAGCATGCTTTCTGGCAAAGGCAGACTGAGTGAACCAGAATCCACACACTGGTCCCTGGACTTTAAAAGCATCACATCTTGTAACTAGGTACAGTATAATAGTGGAGAGCTATCAACAAACCTCACAATACAGATGGCAATCTGTCATAACTTAAGTTGGCTATAGCCAGTTATACTCAATTTTACTGCTTCAATTAAAATATAATTTTCCGTCTGTGTAGTAATAACACACATTCCACATAGTAATAACCACTCAGATAATCATTCTTAGAAAAGGCTAAAACTTGACCTCAGTATTATTTTGAATCACCAAAAAATGAAAATTAGGATTAAATGGATATGTAAAAAAAAAAATAGAAGAGCCTGTGTTCCTTTCACTCAATAGTCATCTGTAAATCTACTCATACTGCAGCTGTTTTCACGGATCAGTAACAATATGATGGACTTTTGTGCAGCTCTTTCAAAGCAATATGAAAGTGAAAACAACTACCAAAGAAAACAAAAAAAACACACACACAATTGAAAGTAGTTGGTTCTTAATTTCTCTGTAACTTTAGATATTTACCACTTAGTAAAGGTTGTAAAGAGTTTAACAGAGTCAAAAACATAGCTGGTCTGTTTCATCATGACTGTTTGGTTTGGGATTGAAAAGATACAATGGACAGATTTGATGTGACAGCATTTGCAAACAAAACAACAACTGTCATCAGATTCAGATTCACATTCTGATTTTTGCATTGAAAGTCCTCACATCACCTAGACCCTGTATGTTGTCTGTGACTCACAGACAGTCAGATACAACAAACAAATCAAGGCCAGGAGCAGGCAGCAAGAAAACAAGTGGAGGCAAAGGTCAGGGTCAGGTAGGCAGAAGCTAGTCAGTACAGGCTTTGAAGCTGAGACAGGACAATTCAGAAAATGGCTATTGGAATGAGTATAGTCTGGATATCAAGAAGATAATAAGAGTGAGAGCGCGAGGTGGGCAGGGAGGTCAAGTGATGGAGGTGGTGGGAACATTGTGATGACTACAGGGCAAGTGGGGGTGGTTGGGTCTGCAATGCCCGGAGATGACCGGCTGTGAAGAGCAACAACAAGAAGATGCAGGGGATAGAGATAACAACACAACACAAGAGAAACAACAGTCTCTACAGCTATCACAATTGCAATGATTTGGTTTGGTACACTATAATAGCTAATAATAATAATAATAATAACAATAACAATATATTTAATTTAATATTTAATTCATTCTGTGTTAAAACTGGGCTGTCATTGCTGTGGGTAGGTCCAAGTAGCAAGTTATAAAAACTGACTGCAAACTTTTCAAAAACGCTATTTTTGTCCACAACAGAAAAAAAAAAACACTTTCTCTAGTATTAGTTGTATTATTCGAAGCACTTTGTAACTAAAAACTGCTTCCTCCAGCCAAGTGTGCCAGCCGAGAGTACTGAATGTTCATTACTGGCGTGACTCTTCATTGTTGAAATGTATGTGGGCGGGATGAAGCGTGCAGCAAACTGGAGGCAAGAATACAGTGGTCATGGTATTATAATTCCATCAGAATGCCAAAGTGCCCAGCATTTCATTATATTAAAAGCTGTTTGATAAGTGCTTTCTTTTTCTTTATTCATCATCACAGGATAAACTAAATATCTTGATATAAGGGTTTTGCAGCTTTCTTTTAACAAGTTTGATAAGCTACACATTAAATGATTCTTTTCTCTCTACTTGACACTTTCTGTTCTCTCATCGTTACCCCGTCTTCATTTCTACATTCTCTGACCATCACTTCCTTTCTACTCATTTTATGGTTCTCTCTTTCTTTGAAGCTTTCTGTCCCTTAACCAAACAGTCGTAACTCTGTAATTGGATGTGCTGAGATCCTTAATGAAGCAGCTGACAGCCCTTCGGCTGTCCTGTCGTCTTCTGCTATAAAGAAATGTGCTGACACTGTATCATAGAAGTTATGGGGCTAACTTTTTGCGAGGCCGCCATAAAACTTGTGATGTAATCAGGGGTGAAAGTAGTTTCAAACTCTTGCCGGTACTATAACCAAAACCTTCATCTCTCTCTCTCACTTCATGCCCCCCCCGCCGACGAACAAACAGAAGAATATATTATAATCACTGTTGTGAGGGTTTCTTTAAAAATGTATTCCCTGAGTACTTTCTGGATTTCTTCTAGCGTACTTCAAACCTGCCTGAGCACCTTTAACACTGAATTTGATCTTACACATGATCTTATAGGCTACCATGGTTCCTTTAAATTAGATCATCAATAAATGTGTTTGATTTTGTCAAAACACAGTTTAATTTCTCATCCAGCCATATTTTTAAAATAGCCAATCAATCACAATAAATTATATTAAAACTGAGCAGCTTCAGCCTCTGAACCAGTGTGCGAAATACGGGGGGGTTTGGGGGGGTCGGACCCCCCCGATTAACCCCTCGACCCCCCTGAAAGACTCAAAAGCAAAATCTGAGGGGGGTCTCAATCTTGTCTAAAAACAGGTTTTATTCTGCATAAATTTAGAGGCGGCCGCCGCTGAAATTGTCTGCCGCTGCGCTGGGATCTTGGTTGAAACTCAATGTATGGTTTGGAAGCTCAGTGTCACTGTTTTCAACTCGACCGCAGCAGGAGTGCATTTGATTTCTACTCTGGGCCAGACTGCAAGATGACGTTGATGCGCGGCGTGTCCCATGTTGCTCGTGTGCCCGCAGGGGCGGGGCTCATTAGAGCTCCGCTCCGGTCAAACCTGGTGCTGAATGTAAACGAACCCACCGGCGCAGAGCGTGAAGAGAGAGAGAAGCAGAGCGCAGTGTTGCCAACTTAGCGACTTTCCAAACAGTCTTGGCGACTTTTTTTTGTAAAAAGCAAGCAGCGACAAATCTAGTGACCTTTTCCAGAGAAATTACAAACGTTTCAGGACCCGAAAGCACGTTATTACAGCTGTTTCCAACGAGCAGCGGCGCTGCCGCGAGCACTCACTGGTTGTCAGCCTACACAGAGCTGTCTCTGCAGCATTCAGAGACGCACTGCTCCACACCAGAAACACATGGGGTCTCATAATAATATAAGATAATAATCTCAGATAATAATCTGGAAAAAAAACCGGAAAAAACTGATTTGTGTTGCTACGCGCTCCGTGGGCGCGCACTTCATCCTGATGGAGCTGTGACAGACGGCTGGTGCTTCTGTAACAATATAACCTGCCTATATAACTTCATGTGTTGATCCAACCATGATCCAACAGCTGAGGCTGTGAAGAGCCTCCTCCTCCCGTGGTTGCTCTAGCGCTGTAGATGTGTTTTTGTTTTTTTTCATATTTCATATCGAACTATTCTGGCTTTTATGAGCAAATCTACACACAGATTTACTAACGTTTCCTGACCCATGCCCCCCCCCCCCCCTCCCGGTTTAGGGACCCCCCCGATTATTGATGGGTATTTCGCACACTGCTCTGAACCATTAAAAAAATTTGATACACAATTTAAAATAGGTTTTGTTTGTGAGTGTAGGGCCAGCAACATGATGATATTTTGAATATAAAGTATGTAGGCTATGTTTAGTAACACTAAACTCACTTCTCTGCTGCTCTGCTGAAGTTGGTGTCATTTTGGAAACACTGTGACGTTGCTGACCATGCGAGATGAACCATGCTTGTTATGAACATCACGACAGTCTATACTAGGATCATTTTAAAAAGAGGATCCTGTCACAGTTCATTCATGTTGTTAACCAGAGACCGGACATTGAAGAGTTAGAGGAGGAATATTGCTGAGCAACTCGAGAGCGCATCACCAAAATGAAGCCAACTTCAGGACGAGGAGCGTCCTTTCATTCCCTGCATGAGAGCACTCTGGGTCGGCGGAGCATCCGACGTGAGACCTCAGCAGTCGCAAAGTGATCCCCCCCGCGCCCCCTCCCCTCTACTGATACACACACAACCTAGGCTTATGACTCTCAGCAGCAAGGTGACAAAGGGGCGCCCCAGCGCTAATTCCACTAACTTGAGACGTGGAAATGAGCGGTCTAGAAATATTGCGAGGTTTGTTTTTTTTTTCGTTTTTTTTTTAGCGCGCTCGTGCGCCCTCACAAAGATTGCTCCCTGGGCGGTCGCCCACATTGCCCATAGCTAAAACCGGCCCTGCAGCGGACAGTTCAGAAACAATTCGGAATTAATTAAAATTAGTTTTTATTATCAGACAAAGCAGTTTTCAAGACTATATATTTCTATTGATCTATTTTCTGATGAGTGCAGGCAGCCTCTCTCTCATGATCTTCCTGGTACTGAGTACCGCCTCTGAATCTTTTAGTGGTACGCAGTACCGGACCGTACCGGCCTACTTTCACCCCTGGATGTAATCCACCCAGCTGGCGAACTGCAGTGCCAGTGTGTGTCACTTGCTTTTGTCTGAGTGACAATGTGGGTGGAAAATTTGTGTAAGTACGTGTGAAGATCTGTGTCCCAACAGTGACAACCTTCACAGATGAGTTTATGGGCAATCTGGTCTTCTGTAAGTTAAAAGAAATGCAACCTCTCCTGCTTGTAAATCCATTTCCAAATCCATTAAAATGTGTCAGGTATATTCTCATCAAGCTTTAAACTGTTCCTTGGATACAGACTTTTTGGTGATTCTGTATGTGGTTTCACCTGGCAACTGCTGTGTAAGTCTCAGAAGTAGATTATAATCAGAGCTACTGATAATTAAAATTCTAAAATTCTATTTCAAACTGATCGCTGTTGCCAGCCCTGCCAGCTTGTTAAGGCTTATTTACAGGCCTATACATCTTAACTTAAATTGACTGTATGACAATGTGTTGCTGCATAGTAGATAGGATGTGATATAACAACCCCTTTAAGGAGCTGAGATGAAAACGTCTCTGTAAAGTGAGAAAATGTATAAGCAGGGTTTTTATTAGTTTGACCTAAGCACCACCACATTCCTTGTCTTCACAGCTAAACAAAACACAAGTCATCTGTACATGTCATTGAAACATGTTATGTGTGTTTTAAATTTGCAAATTTTAAAAACAAGTAATTGTAAATGCTGGAAATTTGAAAATCTTTAATCAAATTCAATTCAAAAAACTTTATTGTTTATCACAAGGACAAAAAATTGTCATCAGTTTGGGGCATCGATAAAAATCTAATGTGAAAAAGTGCAGCGAAAAAAAAACTCACTATAAATCAGTACGTACTTGAAGTGGGCTATGTGACTTATTTGTCACTCAAACTTCTGCTCCACTGAGGAGAAAAGAAGTGGCAGAAGAAAACATGAAGAGACTGTAATGTTTATCCAAATGATCTATGAAGCAAACATAAATGCCATACTTCCATCATGTTTTCCGCGTGGTTTTCCATCATTTCAGGGTTGACTGGAAAGCTTTTAATCAAGTAATCGTATTGCATCCTCTTCTTCTGCTACATTTGAATGACAGCTGTTTATCTCAATACATCGAGGCTCCTAACACACTGCGTGCACAACAACAGTAGCAGTCAACATGCATTCATTTGCATTTTTTAAATTTAATTTTGTGGAACAAAAGTACAACCATAGACATGGGGACAGGTGTGTGCGCATTCGTGTGTTTGTGTGTTAGTTACTGCAGCTCCTTAAAGATGGACTGGGTGTCAAGGTGTCAAAGGAAGTTAGATGTGCAGACAAGCACAAGGGGGTAAATGTAGAAAAAGAAACATGGCCAAATGCAGGACGTTTTCACAGAAATCTCCCTTCTATTTGTGTCTATCATTCAAGGTGCAGACCCACTTGACACTCATAAAGTTAATTAAACTAATTTTGATGGATAGCTAGGTAGAAGTTCCAAAAGTGCAGAATATTAAACCAGGATTTTCCCTTTATTTCTCCTCTGTCCTCTGAATTAATACATAAAAGAAGTAGCCTGAGCAGGCGAGTCTTTAAAAATATCTGGATCCATGTTTCCTGGTACACAGGAGGTGAAGAAATATGATAACATGCGTTTAGTATAGCACCTTCAGCTGTCAAACAGCCCATATACAGAAGTGTTAGAGGAGACTGCACTAGTTTCAGTTTATGTGCTATGAGAGAAATCTCCCCACAGAGATCATTATACAGGCCAGTTCAACACAACCACCTCCACACAGAAAGATAAAAAAAAGTAGAAAGCCCAGAAAGATGAGCAACCACTGAATGGAAGCTAATGGGGATCCAAATAAAGAAATACAGAGCAAAAGTACAACAAAGAGCTTCTCCTCCTGTGATTCTGCAAACAGCAAGTGAGAGTTTGACTGTTGAACCAGGAAAAACAAAAAACGTTCACAAGGCTGTTAAAAAAACAATGCACTTTTCTTCAGAGAAGCGAACCAAAGAAAGGAATACATTTTTTTCAGTTACAACAACAATAAATTGATTCATTAATGTACATGGGACTGAGAAGGAGACCGTTGTTTTTTAACAATGGTCAAGTAATTCAACACTTCTCTAATTCAACATTTTCTCACTTCATTGACAAAACACAGAGGGCCCTAGTTTGGTGGTGCAGCGCAGGCGGTGCAAGGTACCGCAGCCGGTGTAATGCAAGTTTGGACCAGCGCAGCCTGGCGCAAGGTCAGTCTGGCAGATTGGTAGATTGTGCTGCGATGAGATGGGGGAGGTGTCACAGATTCAGCTTGGCGCAGTGGAAGTTACGTGCGAAAATGTCCCGCCGAGGTTGCGCTGAAAGCTCGCCACCTCAAACCAGGTCTACTCTCGGCGTAAGGCGAAGCGCAGCCGACGCAGTGGAAGTTTGGCGAGCAGTGCACACACATCACCAAGACCTCATAGGCAGGTTTCCACAGTTCCAGGCACACTTAGATGCAATAAATAACCACTGTTTAATGCAAATAATGGAATCGACGTGAATTTATGTCTATAAAGATTGTCCCGTCACATCTGACGTCAGATCAACTCCACCTGAATTAACACAGCAGGGACGAACTGGCACTGAAAAGCAGCTGCGGATGTCCCAAGAGCAGGACTGTGAGGGTGGATGACTGCATGTCACTGCCGTGTTGAGATAGGCACTGTGCCGTTGTGATGATCCGCTTTATTTTTTTCTTTACTTATTAATTTATTAGCGGGCGAGCGACTGCGTCGTCAGGCAGCTGTAATGAAAGACAAACACTAATCATCATCTCTCTTAGCCCACCACAACAGCCTCGGTGTCAGATAGTCAGTATATAGCCTATACTCAACATCTGTCATCACAGAAAAAAAGAGACGGACAGACAGACACACATGCACACGCACACACACACACACACACACACACACACACACACACACACACACACACACACACACACACACACACACACACTCACACTGTGTGCGTCCTTTACGCTGATTCCATCCCTGTTACGCATGGTATTTGTTTTTTATTGTGATTAGTGTACACCTCTCATCTTTACACAGGGTTTGAATAAATGTGAGTTTCTTTATTAGTTTATTAGTTGTTTTTTTACACTGGGTAGCAGTTCTCAGTGTATCAGATTAAACCTGATTAAGGATATTAAACTCATTATTCATCCACTCTGAGCTCGGACCTCCGGACCAAAACACCTGTTTCCTCCTGGGAGAGGTTCGGCCTCTGGCGTCACTGTCTCCTCCGTCCATGTCAAAGTATAAAATGACAAACTTGCAGCGCGCATCGCCCACGTCTCAGTTAAAGGTGAGGGGAGGAGCTCATTTGATTGGTGAAGATCTGAATCGGCTGTGTTAACCCCACTTCACGGCTTTCTCTCCTCCTCCTTTCTCCCTCCCGCCCGGTCTCCTCCCCCTTTGCCGTTTGCGCCGGTAGGAGGGACAATGGGAGTACCTGCACTGGCATGCACCTGGACACGCCCCGTTGGCGTGGCAAAGCTGCGCTGAGCCTAGACTGCGCTCGGTCTAGGAAACTAGGGCCCAGAGTCTGTTTTCAGGAAAACAAACATTTGATTTTTGGTGAAGTGATGTGAGACGTGAGCGGAGCATGGCTGATTCTCAAGCAACTGGGTAAATTTTAGTGCAGTTCAGTGCAATTGTTTTGCACAAAAGGTAGGCCTGCTGCTTCTGAATGCTTAATGATTCTGCCTAATGATTCTGATAATAACAGGCAGGGGGTGGTGAATTAGAAATAGAATTAGCACAAATAATTAGCTCTAAAATACCACAGCTCACAGAGAATGATGATTTAGCGTCTGCTAGAACGTGTTCCTTTGGTGTAGTAGAGTGCTGAACACAGCCTTAACCAAAGAGTCATGTTAATCATGGCGTATTTTACAACCCACAGCAGGGGAGAGAAAAAGGCTTTCTGTGCCCTGTTGTACATAGTTTCCTTCAACCCTACCCTCTGTCTACGGGTTCAATGCTTTCTTATTAAAAATAAATAAATAAATAAATGTTGTTGTTTTTTCACAGCTGCCATGAATTTAAGGTTGCCACACAGCCTCTTCTCTGTGTGAAGGTCAAATATAACAAACTTTGAACAACCACCTTTCAAAGCCTGTGAGGTGAGTGTTTGAAAATACTTCCTGTTGACACCTGAAAATCAAACACTGAGAAGCATCCAGACACTTTAAAGGAAATGCATCACATTGTGCTTTTAGTTTTACCCATTTACATGTAAATGTACTTGATCCCTCGGCTGCTCAAATCATAGTCTTTCCTTGTTGTCACATGTAAATGGTGCAATCTTACAAACATCAGCTGCTCACGAGAGAGTGCAATTCAACACCACATTCAAGGCATTATACACTCCGGTCCGGGATACAAACCTCTGCAATTACATATTTGTAAGTTACTCAAAAAAAACCTGTGCATGCCTCCATAGATATGGAAATTCACAAATTTCCTGACACATGATCATAGAAATGTCACAATATAGCCTAGCTGTAATAACGTATACCGTTTGTAAATTTGACTGAATTCTGAATTGATTATAGATTGTTTTCCCTGCATCCATTAAGAACTTCAACAAGCTCAAATATCTGGTAGCTGTGCATGAAAGATATTGTTGTTATTCTGCAAAACATGCTTTCTTTCTACAGGAAGAAACTGCAAGATTCTTTTGAGTTTTGATCCAGGTTATTATTGAAAGTAAAAATTCAATTGAAGAAAGTATTCACATCTAACAAAATGTTTGTTTTTATTCCACTGTGTAGGAGTAAATGACATTCTTTTTTTTTCTTTTTACAGTGCAAGTTTTACTGTCCAAGGACACGTCCTTCACTCTTCTCACAATCTTCCCATCCTCAAGCCTCCCCATGTTTTGCTTTTCATTTGTCAGTTTCAAATCTGCCATCACCTCCTTGTCATTCATTTGTCCCCACTCCAAGCATTCGCTCAAGGTCAGAATCATAAGTGACTCTCCATGAGAACACAATGAGCCATTTGGTGAGTGAAAGACATTTGAAGGGTCAGATGATGTTTTGTTTGGTGGTAGCTGTTGAGGCACGAAGGACTTTGGATTTTTTTCTTTTTTTTTATTATGTGTGCTTATTGTGGCTTGTCTATGCCCACTTCACTTTCTTTGTCTCTATTGAGAAGCAAATTCAGAACCACAGAGGCTGCAGCTATACAAGATTCGTATTCTTCTCTCTGATGTGAAATGTTTTGTAAACCCGAGCAAAACAGTTGAATAAATATTATCTTGCAACCTACATGTGCTGCTTACAGCATTTATAACCACAAACAACAATCTCAGCCCCAATAATTTTTATTTTATTTATTTATTTATTTTTTGTGTGGATTTCATTCATGATATTGTTATATTTCCTGTGTATTTTGTGGTAGGCTACACTGCGTCTTGTGTGCCCATTTGGACAGGAGACCTGCAGCAGTTTTAAGATATCTTTCTATTTCCCTTTATAAAGGTAAGTAAATAATATTTAACAATTCAGCAACAGACAACTCGTTGACAGCTGGTAGTAAAAAAACAAATGCTGCTAAGAAGGCTGTAACCTAGCAAACATGTATTTGAATGGAGTGGGATTTGCTTGCAGATGCACTGTGAATAAGGGAATGTGTTGAACCTGCCAATAAGGATACAGACAAAGCAGTTTGGTGAGAAATACTGAATGAGGATGTTTAAAACAGTCCAGCTTTCATTGTGGATCTCTGATGGGACGCTACACTACCTGCAGTCTCTTTCAAGGAGCTCAGGGATGCTACAGACCTGCCAGTCAGGGTGTGGCGGTCTATATGGTTGTCTACCTCACAGTCAGGGTACTCCCCTTATAGGGCAGCTAGTTCCTGGAAACTTAAAATTGAGCGTACATTTCAAAGTAACATAATTTCAAGGATTATTGTGTGGTATCAATATTTGGAGAATAGAGTTGATCCTTACTCCACAGGCTGTTTCCTCTGGTGGAGTGTGTGTGGTCAATGGGTCAAATTGAGTTACGCTGAGTGACAACTGGACAGATGATGACTCTCAGTCCTATTAGTGTCACCAGATTGGGAGTCCAACTAGATGCATGATAGCAATTAGAGCATTGGTGATGTATTCCCTACAAAACCGCTGTGCTGCGTACTCAAGACGTTTGCCTACAGGGATAATAAGTCTCATAGTGTTAGCATTTTCCTAATTGTATTTTTTCCAACATACTACCCCCACTCTGCCATTCCTTCCCACCTATCCGTTCCTTAGTTTTTCTCCCCTCCCAAATGAGATGGGGTGATGGACTCCTCCATTACATGAATGCTATCAAGGGAGTGGTTAATGAGAACGGATAAAGCTCTCCCTATCAGTTAGCTGACCCATTATCGTCCCTTATTGTGGCAAAATCTCATTTGACTGTGTTTTAATTAAACAGTGCTAGCTAAGTAAAAGGCCGCCTTGCATTCAGCGCGGCTGAACCCGGGGCACCGCAGAAGTAATCATTTGGCACAGGTAACTTTTAATCATTCTGCCAACGCGACGCGGGACTCACCCTCTGCTGTGATATGTAGGCAGCTTATTAGAGGCCCCCTTTGTTGGCTGCCCCCAATTGCTCTTTTTGAAGAACACAAGGAGAGAAAAAACCCTCCCATTTCACAGCTCCCTGTATGGTGTGGCATCAAGAGAAAAAGAGAGGGGGAATAAAAGGTGAGAAAGAGGAGGGGGAGAAAAAGAAGAGAGGAGCTCAGCGAAGCAGAGAAGAAAACCAAGCCTTAATCACCCCCTCGCACACCTAAAAGTTTTATAACAAACGCTACCACCACCTCCGCTGTGTTGCAAACTGTCTGGCTTTGAGTAAAGTTTTGCTGGTGAGCTTTGCACCAGTCCCTGGAGGACGGAAAGTTCTCCAGACAAGTGAAAAAAATGGAATAAAGAAAACATTGATTTCAAGATAAGGAATTTCAGACAGTGGAGAAGGGAGGAAGAAAAGAAGAACACAGAGGAGAAGGGTAAACGACAAGAGACAGGAAAGCGAGAGAGGAGGAAAGAACTCAAGAGCACGAGAGAGAGGAAGGAGAAGTTTCTTTTTTTCTCTCCTGCATGGCCTGGTTGTGCAGGCTGCCTGTCTGGCATGTATACAGCCCAGGGGGGACAGAGAATCTCCCTGAACGACACCAAAGCAAGAGAGCTACAACTGGTGGGATGAAGCCGCTCACATTGCGCCGTCTCCCGCTGCTCCGAATCAAGAGCTGCAAAAAAGGGAGAAAAACAGCTTTGATCTGTCCTCTTCTTTCTCTCCCTCTCCTCTGTCTGTGACTCTCTCCGTCCTTCCGCCTCTTTTATGCTGTCGTTAACATCAACCTTTTCTCTTTTTGCGCCAGCCCCTCTCTCTCGCTCTCCCAAACTTTTCTTAACATGATAGGCTATCACCAAACAAGCTCTCACTCGACCAACATTGTGTGTTGTTCTCTGTGCATACATTTAAAAAGCATCATACAGTGCATGCAGCAGTCACACTGTAATTGAAGTGTGATATGACACATAACTGTAGTAGATCAAAAGCCCTCCAGACAAATAGATTTTTATTTATTAGACTTTTTCCTCTTTTAGGGAATTATATCCAGTTTTTTAATCACTTCATAATAAATACTAATTTTATTTGAAGTATTCTTCAAACCATATAACGAAACAACCGTATAGTAGTCAATAATACTTTTTCAGGTTCAATCCTAGATTGGGATTTCAAAGCAGTCACTTTTTCAAAGCATATATGCATGACTAAGCGTGTGTATGGTTGACTGTGTGTGTGTGTGTGTGTGTGTGTGTGTGTGTGTGTGTGTGTGTCAGGTGGCAGTTGAATTATACATCTGGTGTTTAGGGCTTGTCAAGTGAGAGCAGTATAGTGAAGTGAATGGATTCATGGATGGATAGAAAGGGGAGGGGAAAGAGAGAGGGGGGATATTCATATTTCATACCCACCATCTCCTTCCCACACTATCTTAACTTTTATCTCTCGCAGTCCTTTCCCTCTGAGCTAAAACAGGTCAGTGAAGTTCTCTGTCTGGTTCCAGCTCAGCAGAGAAGTCAAGGGAACTCAACTCATTGCTTCGGCTTTGCTTGAAGGCTAATTCTGGCTCATGACAACTCAGTAGTAGTAGTAGGCCATCATTCATGTCAGCCATAATAATATACTCCAACTCCAACTCTGTGTTGCTGGCGCAATGCCACATGTACAACAAAGTTGTTGCAGTTTTGGTTTTTGAGCCTTCTGTAATTTCACAGTGCAAAGACATGAGGGCCAGGCACACATGTATCTTGATCACACCAGAACTAGTCTAGAACAAGAGCGGTATGTGCAGAGGAGGGAGGGAGAGACAGAGATGGCAGTTGGATTGACACATCACGATCCAATCATCTTGAATGTGACGTTCAAGATGATTGGATGGTGTTTTTCCAGGCGTGTGCGATTTGGAGTTTTGGCAATAATTCCTAAAAGTCCACAGGCCTGACCTAAGATCCCTGGACTTTTAGGAACTCTTATAAAACCAGCTTAGGAAGGCTTTTTTTTTCTCTTTTTGGTCTGCAGTTACAGTAACATTCAATCATACTTTGGCTCAATTGAAAAAGCCGACTGGTTTGGGAAAATGTACATTGTGTTGTCTGGTCTTTAAAGTGCATGAACTTGACATGTATCAAAATAATTGTCCTCTGTGCCGTTGGCCCACAAAGACAGATCAAAAGTGTTAAATATCTCATCCCGCTTCCTCCCTGTCAGTGAGTTTATTAGCCCCCGCCACCGAGATGTCTCCTTCATTAGCCTCAGTGAAATGTCAGTCACAGGGTGCATGAATGCGCGTCCATGCTAATCAGATGTACGTGCATCTGTGGAGCCTCTGATGCTGGGATTGATCAGTCACAGAGCATCAGACATCAGATGAACATTAATGATGGAGAGGGAGAGGAGTAGCCCTCAAAGCATCCATTAGTCAGGAGACAGAAAAGTGTGTTTGCATGACAGAGAGAGAGTGAGAGAGAAATGGAGGGAGGCTTAATTTGCTTATACTTATGAGGCTGTTGTACTATGTACTGTACAGTAGGTGAGAGGATCATACTGTAGCATAATTATGTCAGTGGTGTGCAGTCAGGGCAAGCCGTGCTTGACCAGTAAAAAATGACCAGTGGAAAAAATAATTTGATTTAAAGCCATCTAAAATCAAATCAAAACTTTATTTAAACACTTTTTGGCACCTTGTGCACCTGTATCATATGGGGTCTGATATTGTCACTTGTAAGTGCTGCCACCTGTTGACTGTCACAGATCTTTGTCATGATGACCGATCTATGTGGTCAAAACTTTGATCTTGCCTACAATAAACATTTGAGGAGCTAACAGTGTGTTTTTGTTAATCCTGCACCTGTATTACTTTGGATGTGCGTGCTCTATCCTAGTATTCTCAGACTGGACTTCCTTTCAGGCATCTCTGACCTAAGGAAAAATACTAAAAATCTCTTTGCTCCTCTCAAATTACCTCCCATTTTCAGCCACAATATTCAACTGACTCCACAGTTAGAAAACCTCACAAGAAGCCATCCTCAACAGCCTACCTTACAGGGCAAAATTGTGCATATCAAGCCGCATACCAAGCCGCATACCAGCTGCCATTTCCCTCTCTGGACATCATGTCCATCTGCAATTTCATCACCCAGACTCATTCCATCCAAAAATGTGACCCCCTCAACATCCAACATACTTAGCAGGAATCAGTTTCATCATGAAACTAGCCACTTAATTCCATTGTCCTTCTACCTCAAATTCTCAAAGGCTTGCGAATACAGGAGCCTCCTCGTATAGCAAGACATTTGCTGCTCAGTTCTGACCTTATCACCTTCTGCATCCGTACTCTGTACAATCAGGCTATTATGTCCCCTATGCTGGAGTTAACCCTCTTATCCATGTTCATTCTGGCTTCAGGAGGTGCTCTGAATTTTCCCCAACCTCCTCTCATCCCTCTCATCATCCAAGTCCGACATTATCCACACTAATATTTCTTATATTCACACTCCAACAGAACAATTAAAATGTTTAATGGGAAATTGTAGTGGTGTGGTCCTTGCTAGTGAATGGTTAGGATACAGCTCAAGTAGGAGAAGGACATCACTGACCTCTGGTCAAGTTGTCCACCAGTCCGGACCACAAGATCTGTTCTGATCCACACAACTGTATTCACACTTAAGTGCAGCACAGCAGGCTGCACTCATGCCTGCAGAAGTTGTACAGTATACTATAGACAAACATAGCAGCACAGAATTTTTTGTGTAACATAGTGCCTCAACCTCAATCTCCTTTGGGCTTGAATCTTTTTTGTCTGTAATTTTGCTGACCTTTACATGTCCTTTGCATCCATTTAACCCTAGTACAGAAACACACACAGACACACAGTCTTTTTATTCCATCACTAACTCATGTCATGGTCATTTTCACACTTGTGTTCTGTGGGGTGGAGATAAATCCAACACAAAAAAGTAGGTGGAGCAGCATTGTTCTTGACAATGTGAACCATGCTGTCCTAGTGTGTGTGTGCATCTGTGTGAGTTTCCAAATGAAGTTCGACTTGATCAACGCCTCGAAGAGTAAAGCCCTTTTCACATAGAATGCGTTGAGCGCCGCCTGCGCACAGCTCACCATTCATTGTGTATTTGTTGCGTAATAATTCATCTATCAGATGAGGTAGCCCGAACTTTTTTTTTTTTCCGCATTGGATAATGCAGCCACGTCACGTCACGTTGCTCACGATTCATCAGCCAATGTTATTGGATTCGTCATCCGTCAATCAACCATCTGAGACACACACACCGAGCTTGGTCTCACCCCAAACATTGAATATCCCGCCCGCTCGATATCGACCAATCAAATTTGTTTTCCTTACGCGGGTAAACTCATGCGGCAACTTGTGGAAACTCGTAGGAGGCGCGACAAACAGGATAAACAACCATTTTTCAACACCTTTAAGAGATCACCCGTTTTGCGTGCGCTAACCAAACATGCAAAATTGTACCCAGAGCACGCAATTTACAGTAGCGTCCCTTATCTGGGATCTTAGTACTGTAAATCAGGCCCTTAGTGTACAAACGAAGGAGCCTAACATTAGCACAAGCTTACAAGTACCTAAAGTCATGTGCATGCAGTGACTATGACCCACCACTTTTCACTATTAGAGTTGTACACTCTAGATTTAGCCTAATTTTTCACGTCTCGAGTCTCAACTTGACGGCTGGAGGACTTCAGACTTGATTTCCTACATGGTGGACTTGGGTTGAATGCAAAGAGCTGTGGAGACTTGACCTGTTAAAACATCCATATTGAAAAATGCAGTGCTGGACTTCTGCATTTTGGAGCGCTGCCGAACTGTCATGAATAGATGTGCAAGATATGCACATCAATGATGTGCACAGTCTTGCACACTTGCAGTTACAGCTGCTGACTTAACAATGAATTGGGAAAAACATTCTAAATTACAAGAAATCATCTGTTATCATACATTAAAATTTCTGTGTATATGCACATTGTAGTCCCCTCCTCAGAACTCGTCTATATTTTCCTTAATGCAGACTTGAAAGTGATTTTGATGTGACTGTTACTTATTTATGTTCTAGTTTGAGCTTTTATTAAAAGAACTTGATTCCTTTTGTGTAAAATATTTAAGATTATTATTATTTTAGCTTGTGTCGAACCAACTCAAATGAGGGATTTGTGGTGAAGATTTAATTTAAAATATATTTGCATAAATGCACATGATGTATGCACTTTGTGTTAAGTACACAAGGAACCATTATTCATTCATATCACAGTACACTGGTGGTGGTAAGCTACATCTGTAGCCACAGCTGTCTGGGGGCAGACTGACGGTAGCGTGGCTGCCAGTGTGCGCCAAACCAAACCACCACCACACATTCATACACATTCACATGAGGCAAAGTGGACAACGACAGCTGGGATGGAGCCGGGTTTGAATGGCCAACTCTCCAGCTATTGGAAGACCCACACTACCTCCTGAGCCACTGTTTCCCCATCAGGTGACATATATTGCATACAAAAAATTGCATTTGGGTCATCCTGATTCTTCTACATTGACAACCATGTTTATTCTTTTGCAACTTGCATCCTAGTGTACCCAAACTTGTGAGTGTAGTTTATAATTAACTGTTGTTGAGACCAAGACCAGTGCTGATTTGTGTTTTAATTTGACCATGCAGGAATGTTTGGTGCTCTGAATTAGCCATTAAAAACCAGAATAAGTTTTTATCTAGATGTATTAAGATGGTGTTTAGTTTTCCAGATAAATATTTAATGGGACTTTGACTGTTTGAGAGCTTCCTCCATTTACAGAACAATTTCTGACCAAAAGAGACCCTGTTTTCACCCATACTCTGTTTAACATTTTCCATGCAGGGAATAGCGACAGTCAAAAAGGGTAGTTTGAGATTTCTTTTTTATGATTTGAAATGTAAATCTTCTTAAAGGGGACGTGTCATGTTCCTTATTTACTGTCATGTGCAAGAAGTTCAGTAAGAGCTCAGTCACGATGACTCTCATTCTCTAAGTCTTAATTTGGCCACCTCACTAGTTGCTCATCACGTCTCCTATCCAGACTGCATGTTTTTGGCTATTTGTTTACCTTTTTCTCACCTCGAAGCGAACTCTGTACATCACCTAGAAACAAACGGTTTTCACGTGGTTGAAGAGTGACTTTCCTCTGTGGGGTTCCCTATTCTACATATAGGTTTATCTAAATCTCATCTCTGGTCTGAGGTCTTATTGATGGGTTTCGGGATATAAAGGTGGAGCTGCTCGTGTTGTAGCCATAGACCGTACAGCACTCTACACTTTGTCCGCAGAGCAGCATTCAAGGAGACATATTACTCAGACAAAACCAAGATCACACAGTTTATAAAAAACATTATGTTTTGATTGTAGTTTAAAACAGTTTTACATATCAGAGGACTACCTTTTCACACACAGGGTACCTGAGAGTGTCTCATAATCTGTAAAAAAAAAACAAAAAAAAACAACAGTTTTGACGAGTTAACTCGTCAACGTTCCTGAACGTTCTGCACGCTGTGACAAGTTTACTGGTCAAAGGACGCAAAAGAGTTAATGATTCTCTTCCTCCTCCATCAGTTAACATTAGGTGATCGGCTTTTTTTTTTCTCCGAACATCCACAAGAGGATGAGTTGATGCTCACCAGAGATTGCAGATAAAGATGTGTGTAGCCCACAGGGCAGAGGTGGGAGGCCTGTCAATCCAAGCAGTGTGCCCTCAATTATGCAAACATTTAAGCCTTAATCAAATTGGAACAGGTGAGTCAGATTAAAATTCATTGGTTGTAGGCCTACAGTTGCCACGAAGGAGTCAATTAGCTATCAAGACTGAACCCCTTTTATTAAACATGTTTTTATGCTGTAAAGATAGTTTAACAGGGGGATCTACAGGGACTGACTTGCTTATGGAGCCAGACTCAAGTGGACATTGGAGGAACTGCAATTGGTTTACAAGCACAAGAAAGTGGATTTTTTTTTTTTTTTAGATAAATCAGGGCTTCCTTTAAGCTGTGAATGATACAAAGCCTACCTGGTGAGGACTCAGAAGAAAAAATACAGAGCTAGAAATCAATATAATTGTTCCGCTTTAAGTGGTGCCTCACCTGGTGGTTGCTGTTAAACATTCTGATCAAGCATAAAAAGGTTATCAGATATTGACCATCCTGTGAGCTGACATTTTCCACAGTAAAGCCCTGCAGGGTGTAAATGTGTGAGATACCAGTAGCATATTTATGAGACAAATATTATTTCATATTTAAAGTGAGATGGGACCATGTGGTGCAAAGGCCAGCGCTTGCATTCAAGTTTCACATTCATCCCATTTTCCTCAACACCACAACATCTCAGCCAGTGGCATCGCTTTATTTCTCTGCAGTTTCATTCAACATCCTTGCACCAAGCACAATGGGCAAAGGCTGTTTAGAGGGCCTTTATTCTGAAAAGCCTGCCAGTGTCCTTTTTGCTGTTGCTAGGCAACAAGGTAAAGTCAGCTTCTGTCAATCACTTGGCAAGTAAAGAATAACGTTGTTAATATAGTTAGCAAACAAAAAACTTTGCATCTATTTCAGTCTAAGCCAGATGCACTTGATTTGATCATAATACTCCGTATTATTCAGAGTGGAAAGGAAGAGTCACAGCCAACTTTTTATTCCATTTTATTTTGCTCACATCCTAACAGAACATGGGGTCTGTCTCTGCTTTCATCTGATTTGATAAACAGCAAAGAAGAAGTCAAGCCCTATCATGTTTAACGGGTAGTGCAGGTGCTTCCTAAATAAAAGCGGCCGACACAAGTGGGTAAATGAGAAGTGCCTAGAGTGCAGAAGCTGAATCCAAAGTGCTTCAAACTCATTCTAAATAACTACAAAAAGAACCCAATGCTGCTGGAAGTGCATCCTGTGTGATTACAGCCCTGAGGCACATGTCAAATCAAATTTAATTATCCCAAAGAGGACATTTGGGTCAGCACACAAGCAAAGAATGACCCTTGATTTTAGGAAATTCATGACATTGAAGTTTTTTTTTTTTAAATGTTACACTTTATAAAAGAAATGGCATGTAAAATGAAAACTGAGGTGGGTGGATGTGGGTTTCCATTGAAATCTTATGTTATGAAATTATATCCTGGTATTATGTCCTTTAACATATTAGGTGCAAAAACAAAGTGAATTCTAATTTGTTATTTACCCCAAAAGAAATTTCCTTAGATGTGCTCATTTTCAACAAATCTAGTTCACATTTAGTTTAGTCTGACATACCATAGAAGTTCACAGAACATTTCCACTGGATCTGTTAAGGGTTCAAGGAGCATTAAGTAAGTGGTAAGATTTTTCTAAAGCACTAAATGATCATTATACAGCAGGTCCACAGGGTGCTTGTAGAGGTTAAACCCAATGCCAGTGATCCTTCTGGCTGCTGAGATCTTTAAATCACCCTGTCAGCTCAACTTCATTTTGAAATAGAGCTCTCAACCTGACTTTGTGGCTGTTTTTGGAATTCAAGGCTGATTTTCTTCAGTCAACAGCCCACCATGGAAACTGAAAGCATGTCCCATTGTGAAGGTGGCTTCCAAACGTCAAACAATGCATGGCACACAGTGTCGCTTGAAGCTTGAAAAACAAGTGAGGGGAAGGATTCAGTACATAACTACAGGTCATATTGTCATGTAGCCTATGTGTGGCAAGGTGAAGAGGGACCCGGGCGGGCTTCGAACCCCAGACTCCCGGGTCGGAGTCATGCGCGCTAACCAGTCGGCCAAAGGGACATCCCCTTGGCCAAGTAGCCAGGGCCCATGATCAACTGGAGGCATAGTGACAGGAACCTCAACTGTCACATATGCAAGTTATTTAAGGCAAAATTAAAATTATTTAGACAATTGTGCAATAAAGGTGACCATCAAAACTTGCCAAGGGCGGGTACATTCTGACAGGTTTGGTGTATTTTTTTAAATTGTATTTTTAGAAGGACAGTGGACAATTTCATGTAACTGCATCATTGTCTAATAGCTAAATTGCATCTGGTCCCTAGACTGATGGTCCTGTTTTACATGTTCTTTTGTTTTAGACTTGCTTTAAAGGGCCAACGAGGAGTTTCTATTCGGTTATAAAACAGTCTCACGTTAATGTGGATGAATCTACGCTACCCACACTTGTTAATGGCTCCATTTTCGATCAATATATCGTTTTGTCTCTATCATTATTTTGTTATTATTAGTGGTGGGCCGACCAGCGTTTCCTTACTTTCGGTTTCGCGGACGCAAATGAGAATAACGGCGATTCGGGCGGCGTTATGGTCGGAACTACGACGGTAACTGAACCTCTTTGAACCTCTGACTTTAATCCTTGATGAATGAAAACATGAGTCCGTCTTGCACCGGTGGAGGAATTCTACGGTGCGCGCGGAGGCAGCGTGAAAACACTACGCTTTTCCAAAACTCCTCGTTGTCCCTTTAATGTATTTTTTGTGTTTCTGATGAACGACCATTAATTCTAAAATTCACATGGGTTTGAACCCCAACTTTTCTTGCTGAGGTTTTGAAGAAGTTTTCACTTAGGCCTACCGTAAATGACCAGATAAAAGCTGGGTTTCAATTAACCGCAGGGTCCCCTTTAATTGCTGGGTGCAGGTGTATATTTTGATAACCACCAGTTTTGAATAAATGCCGAGTCTAATTTATTAATTTTTTTAAATCAAGGAAAAAGATGTGACCACTGACACTAAATGAAAAGGGCAAAGAAGAAAAACATGATCGCATCACATTAATGATCGCTATGGCTCTGGTGCAGCAAAAAAAAAAGAAAAGTACAAGTTGAAAATTTCAAAGTTTTTCTCATAAAATATGCAGAGGAAAACTTGGGAGAAGCAGCCACTAGACATTTCTCTGTCGACCCCAAGAGAGATTGGTGAAAAAATAAAACTGAGTTTCAGCGTCTGTCCAAGGTGGACGGCAAAAGGGCCAGGCTGCCAGTGGTGGTGCGAATAAGGCTAGCGAGGAGCTTGAGATAAACATGCAGGAATGGGTTACCAGCAAATGGGCACGCCACAAGAGAGTGTCCGGCAAAATGATCAGGGCAATGGTGAAACAAATGCGCCACCGTGAGTGACGGCAGAGATGAGGAGTTTGCCGTGAGTGCTGGTTGGCTAAATTGTTTCCTCCGCTGCTACAACTTCACTTGCAGAAGACGTACAACTATTGCCCAGAAGCTGGCGAAGTTTGTGACATTTTCAAAAGAGCCACTTGACTGTGGTTCTGGCAGCAAATGTGGATGGGACCAAACTGAAACCTTTAGTGGTTTTCAAAGGAGGTGTCAGGGAAGTCAAGGTGATGCAAAGCATTGGTGGAGTGGTGATGAACCTCTTCTAAATACAGCTGGATGAATGACGACCTGACTGCAGACTGGCTGCCGAAAATTGTTGGGAAATTCATCTTTGGTCTTCGTCTTCTCGTCTGGGATTCCTACCGATGCTACAACAGCCAGGCCATAAGAGGAGCTCAAGCGGGGCTACGAGATACCGGGAGCATGTACAAAATACATTCAGGTGTCTGACGTTGTTTGAAATCAGCCATTCCAAGACAGTCTGCACGAGTCATATGACAGCTGGATGGGCGAGAGAGAGAGAGAGAGAGAGAGAGAGAGAGAGAGAGAGAGAGAGAGAGAGAGAGAGAGTCTGCGTGTGAAAGAGAAAGAGTATAACAGTTAATGTTATAATTATTTTAATATAGGCTACAGTTTTGGAATATTGTGCTTTTTGTGTGTGGCCTGACAGTGGCAGATGATGGCAGTGAGGACCACTTGATCCACTGTTTCAAAGAAGGGGAGCCACGTGCAGCAGGGAGCAAGAGGTTGGCTCAGGCCAGACAAGGAGAGCAGGAAGATGATGGAAGATGAGCATCAGGAGGAAGATGAATAGTTTGAAAATGAACTAGTAGTTGATGATGATTTTGCAGGCAAGCAAATTAAGAACAAAATTCTTATTTTCAAGAGCAGCCTGAAAAGAGCTAGAAGCTCTTTATGGGGAAGGGGGAGGGAAGTGCTAAAATGTGAAAACAAGGTTATATCAATTACACTAAGAAAAAATACAATGCAATACAATACAAGGTGGATGCTGATGAGGATGAGTGAGACATGGACTTGGTCTTACAACAGGCTGTTGAACCAGTTTTCTTGTTGTCTTACTCGCCGTCCGTCATGTTTTTTTTTTGTTTTTTTGTATTCATGTAGATGTTATTTTTTCTGTGTGTTTCAGAAAACAAGTTGTTGATATACAGACAGGATCTGGCTATGCTGTTCAGTATTTGGCCTTATATTGTCTACCTTCCCCAAAAAACTGATTAATTCAGCAATCTTTTACTGGTTTGAGGTTTAATTGAGTTTGCCTGAGAGTGTTGTGTTGACAAAAGAAGAAAACAGTTTAACTACAGTACTGTAATCTTACTTTTTTAAATGTAAAAGTTACTGGTTAAATAAAATAATTTGAGCATATTTTCCCAGTTTTGCTGAGCAAGACTTTTGTGAGGAAGGAATTAAATGCCTGTCCCAAATTGCCGCTTGGTCCCAAATAAACACCCCAGCTATCATTTGGTAAGAGTCTATATTCATTTCTTGACCATTCTGAATGTCATATTTGCTACACTCATCTAAAGGCCTTCAAGTCAGTCTCAATGGCACATCTTTCTTTTATGATTTAACATTATTCTGACTGAAAGAGGTGCCATTGGTCATGTCAATAATCCATCTAATCTTTCAACTGATGGTCTTTGTTCAGCCTAAAATATGGACGAGGAGAATGTGCTTCTAAAGTTTTCCAGACTGACATTTGACAGCGTGCTTAGGTGGTTTTAATAAGAATCTTACCACTTCAAACAGTCTCTGGGGTGAATTTAGATGTGGATTTGATGTGATCTGGACAACCCTCAGCTGCACTCCAGCTCTTACCTGAGATAGACCATTGAGAGTGGTGATGATTGGCCTCGTGCTCACTCTCCACTAAAGCTCAGGCTTTTTCTTTTTTCCAGCTGTAACAAGTGGCTTTAAAGGATGAGACACTGATTAGTGAGAGGTTGAGAGAGGGTGGAAAGAGAGCTGTGGTGTTCAGCAATGAAGATGGATAGAGAGGGGAGGAAGGGTGATGAGGAGACAGAGAGAAAGGCTGAAAAGGGGATAAGTGAGTAGGGACAGACAGAAGAACACACGGATGGAGGTCTTGAGGAGAGGAGTGTGGGGGGAGGTGGAGATCTGAGGCATAGTATCAAAGTAGGGGTGAAGAGCAGGACTGATTAAGAAAGGGGGGAAAGAATTGAGAGCAGCACTTTAGAGCCAAGGAGACAGAGTTTGAGAAAGGAAAGGCAGCTGTACCACTTGTTTGCTACACTGTAGTAATGTAGAGGCTCAATTACACTTCTGAATTGTATGCAGTTTATATAACCTTTATTTGATGTCAGCCACTGCACAGTTTCATACTGTAGGTGGAGTTTGAGTGGCTGCTCAAGCCGTCTAAACCCTTGTCAAAAAATGATTCTAACTAGCATTTTTTTTCATTTGGATGTACATTAAGATAATCCAGCCATTGGTTTGACTTGTTTTAAGCTTTAATTGACCTGTCTTGACTAATAACTTGATCAGAGTATACAGACGGGATTGCAGAATAGCAGTTCAATGATGGCAACACCAACAGCTTTCAATTTAAATCTGCATTTGTTTGTTGTAGTACATCTAACTATCTCAGAGGATGTAGTGGGTATTATGCACTTATACATTATCAGGCAACAGCATTGTTTTACAAAAGCAGTGCACAATTCAACAATGTGTATAATGCAATTACAACCATGTAACCATTATCAAGGGAACTAATCCAATAGGATATGTGAGTGATACAGTACCTTCACCCCGTGTTCCTCTCCTCTGCTATGGCCAACCTAGTTGTGTCAAGCTGTCACTCATAAACCAATCATAAGCTAACATCTCCCTCCTCCGGTCTTCTGTCACCTCTGACCCCGCCCCTGAACTCAGGTCTCCTCCAATAAGGCTTGAAGTCACAGTGGGGCACTCACCCATGACAGCATCTGGGATAATCAGAAATGGGCTGACCCTGAGGTGACCCCTGCCTTGCAGAGGGGCTGACAGGATGAGAGGTGCTGGAGTGGAACTTACACGGTATTTTCAAACTGTCTCACTGTCTCTCCCACACACACCACACACTAACTTTCACATAGCTTATGTGGCGGTACGAGCGGTTTGAGGACTCTTTCTACAATGACTAAATTAATAAAACTTATTCAAATCTCTAAGCCAACAACGCCACCTTGGGTTAGGGCCCAAGGTCCCATACTAAATGTCACTATCACCTATCAAAGGACACTCAGGTTCGTTCACTCAGGGAGGGTAGGAGACGGAGTTCAATGATCACATACAAAAGTTTATTTTAAAATGACAAGGTTTGCAAAAATGAAATTAATAAACACCGGAACCCAGGAAAAGGGGCTGGCTGAGGCTTACCGGCCGGAGGAGGGGTCAAAAAGGGAAGTGAAGTCCAAAAGAAAAAGGGAACACCCCACAGAAAGTCCAGGTTGGGCTCGTAGCAGCACACACGAGCGGCAGCCAAACACATACGCCGACCGGCACCCCACGCCGGCACTTGGTCGCAGCGGGGAGCAGGGTCAGCAACAGAAAGGGAGTCAGTCAGTAGGCCGACGGGACCCCAAACCAAGCCGGAGCAGCAAGGAGGGAGGAATCCATAACAGTAGTCTGGTAAATAGCAGCTCAGCAGACAGACAGCGAAGCAGCAGTAGCATGTAGCCGTGGCCATAACAAATCAGTGCTCTTCTTAGCTTTATCATCCAAAAGCCCGGTTCAGTCCGGTCACTTTATTCCCTCCAAAGAGGGAGAGGGGTGAAGAAGGCTGGCGGGGCGGGGGGAGTAAGCCACCTCACGCCATACAACCGGCCGGCTGTTGAAGGGGGAAGCAAAGAATTTAGAATCCGGCCTACAGCAATTAAAAACAAACAAAACTATCAATAACTCACCAAAGCGCCGGTAGACCACATCGGTCGCAGCAAAGATGCCGCATAAGAGTTGCGATTTAAATTAATTAAAAGCACTCGCAATGGATTCAAACAGCACGCTAAAGTGCGCCTACCTGTGCTCTGCTGCAAGCATTGTGTTCAACGACCGTCAGTGGGCGGGCCGAAGAAGCAGGAAGCAAGAGACAGGAAGAGGGACACAGCCCACCTTTATAGTCTAGCAGTGATTGGCTACAAGCCTAACGAGTGTCTGGTGCAGCAGAAACCTGCATTCTGAAGTGGTGTCTAGCCTCATACCACTACACTTAGTTTATGTAGGTATATAGGGAACGCTAACTTTGAGAAGTTTTATTATTATAAATCCATTATCATGCACAGACTATAACACAGAAATCTGCACACTAAACCTTTGTCAAGGTTTGGACAAAGTTTTTGTCTTGGATTATTGTTTACCAAGTAGCCTAATTTATTTATATAGCACATTCCATATGCCACACTGCACTGAGGTCAGGAAGCACCAGGATGGAAAGCTGGTGATCTTAAGATCATTAATGGCTCGTATCAGGGCAGTTTCAGTGGTCTAAAACCAGATTGATGTGTCAAGCAAATTGTTATCAGACAGGTACTGGTGCAGTTGTTGATAAACAACCTTTTCAACGTGTTTAGAAATGACCGTTTTGCCCTGTATGACGTGTCTTCTTCTATGAGTCTCCACGAGTTTACCCGAGTAAGGAAAACTAATTAGTCGTTACTGAGCAGGCGGGATATTCAAAGTTTGGGGCCAGACCAAGCTCGCTGTGTGTGTGTCTCAGGCGTTTGATTGACAGATGATGGCTCCAATGGCATTGGCTGATGAATTGTGAGCAATTGTGAGCAACGTGACATTGATGGCCCATCTTTTACCTATTAGGCCAGGCTACTGTACGAATTTGGTCGATAATGTAACATTGAAAAATTCAAAATGAAATGACAACATCCAATACATATTCTGGGGATACATTGAGACCTTTGGAAATGACCAAATCATGAGTGTGACCCTGATTATGTGTTGGTTCAGCAATGTTTTGTGGTAAGATGTCTGTGAACTGGTTCGCAAAGCTGTCGGAAGCAACATCAATGTGAATGTTCAAATCTCCAGAGGCAGTGTTGCTCCACATGAGCAGCTTGCCCTTGACAAACAGCAACCGTGGTGGTGATCTGGTTGTTCTTTATGATGTGCAGCAGTGGAGCCATTGGCTTGGTCTATTAACCTTTAACATGCTACAGTATGCATCATTCACTCAGGCGACTGGAGGCACCATGTGGGAGAGGGAAAAGGCTTCATATTCCTAGATCAATGAACGAGTGCAGGAAAGTGAGATGGAGTGAAGGGGTGTGTCATCAAAATCTTAAGAAGGCACCTCTTTTGTAAGGCTTTGCTGGTATACTGACACATTGAACAACACTGTAATGTCATCAACTGATTTTCTTGAGGAGGTGTGCAAAGAAATTGTTATTGCAGTTTCTGTAACCATGCCCTGGGTTGCTACAGTTTCTTTTTTCACATCAGCCACACTGAAGTTGTCCTGAAAGTGAATCAGTGTCAGCAATTTCAGAAATTGATCTTGAGACATTTCATCTCAAACTGTTTGTTGCTTTGATTCCATCTCCCAACAGGTTCGTACACTGGGCAGCTGTATCAACTGTGTGCACATATATATTTTTTTTTAAATGTGTGTGTGTGTATCTTATCTGTGTCCCATTTTAGGGGCCTTGTCCTTCAGAGGATAGTTGTTTTAGACCCAGAGAACAAACTGAAATGAGACAACTTGGCCTACGGTAGTTTCTTTGTGCATCCTCAGATGTGACTGCCCTTACCATTGAGTCCTAAAGCCTGCTTTATGTCGCCTAACAACCTTAACACATAACATTTCATTCTAAAAACAGGTTTTGTACTGTTAGCCTTTGAGCTGAATCCCAATACTTGCATTCAAAACATCAATCTTGAGGTCTTCTAATAGAGCCTTGGAAAGATGCAGCCTTCACAATGATATCCAATATAGCTTTATTTGTACTGTGCTGGCTGCCTCCAAAGAGCTTCCACCTTTGCAGCCCAATGGGGCCCATATGGCGCACATATGGGCCCCACTGTTATCAGCCACAAGTATATGAAATCTCTGAACTCTCTGGAGGAAAAAACTTTCAGGATCACAGTTTTTTGCCTGTCAAGTTTGAAGCCTTGAGATAATAAACAAAAAAACATGCAAAGTAGATACACAGCTCTGTTGTAAAGTATGCCTACTTTCCTTTCAGGTCCTTGAAAAATGAACCGTGAGGCCAAGTCACTCTCTTTACCATGAAGTTGTGCATTCATCTTTCTCCCTGTCTCACTCTCTCTCAAGTTGCTGCTCATGCTGCAGTCTTCTCTCGCTCAGTCTCACTTCCTTTCCCAGCCATCTCTGTTGTTATGAAATGTGGACTGAAATGCGGCTTTCAGATCAGTACCTTTTTTTTGATCATCTAATCAGACTTACATTTAAATTGGCTAATTTATTGTGACAACCACACTGCCTCATGTACTACTTTGAGTACTTCAACAACTTCCTTAATGACATTTGTTCCCTCTGCTTCTTTTTATTTCTATAGTCAGAACAATGGGGGAGGAAAACGCATTTTACAGACTTTCTCCGCTGCAATAGTATGGATTAAATGTTTCTAACATGATTAATTGTTGCTGAAAGTGAGTCTGTAGTATTATGTTTTAGCAACTTCATATTAGTGACACATTTTTCAACATCTTACGGGTATCACCGAAAAATTACTTAACTTCATAGGAGAGGAGGAAAAAAAATATTGGGCCTCATTCACCAATATCTTAGTCTTCTAAGTATTGCTCATGAGACATTTCTAAAGAAAACTCTATGTCAGATTCATGAACATGTTCTTAGACCGCAGAATTGTTCATAGCTGTGTTTTGAATTGAATTGATGAATGACATCTCCTAAATTGAGAATGTGCCAGGTGATCCTAGTTAACATAGGATTAGCATCTAATGCCTCATCAATCCACATAAAAAGGCATGAGACTGCAGGGCCGCTGTGACTTCAATGGATGGCGCAGACAGACACCAGATAGACAGCATGCAAGTCTACTGAGTGAAGCAGCTAGTGTCAGCTAACCCTAACTTTTGCTTGTTGATTATCATGCTGCTAACATTAGCCGTGAAGCTACTGTACTTGTGCAGGGCTTCGAGCTGTGAAATAACCAGAGTTGATGCGAGCTAACATGGATGTGGCAAAGTTGGTGTTTAAACACTATTTAACTCAATAAATATGACTGATGTGAATCGAGAGACCAGCTTTGTAAAATCATTTGAAAAATTAAAAACATACAACTGTGGAGCAGAGGAAAATGCAATTTTTTTGAATTTTTTTTTGCACAAATGTCAGTTCTCAAATGTGCATAAGTATGCTCTTGAGTGTGTGTAGAATTTTTCTTAGCTAAGCACAAATCTCAAATAATAAAACACATCAAAACCTTCTTGAAAACTTCGTAAGTGGGTTTTAAGAAGACATTTCTTCTTAAGAACAGGTCGTGAATGAGGCCCATTCTTTTTTCTTTTCTTTTTTTTTGTCAACATCTTGTCTTTGAAAAGATCAAAACCTACAACTATTTCATGCACTTGCATCAAGCCAATACCAGATTATAGCTCTGATTCAGAAGTAACTCTAAAAAGGACTGAAAACAAGTCAAGATGTACTGTTGGTTTGGTCGGTATTACTCATTGAATTATTCCAGGGCTTTATGTGCAGTATGGACACTGGGGGACTACTCGGTTCTGTTTACTACTGACCATTGATAGATCAATAGAATTTGTTGCCTTTTGATGTTTGTAATAACTTGATGACAGCAGAGCTTTTACATCTGTGTCTGTGAACTTTATTTAATGAGTGGGGAGTATGTAGCTTCCTGGCTGAGAGTTTCTATGAGCAAGTGAGAACCTGAGGAGAGTAGAGGGAATATAACAAAGAGTTTGGTTTTCAGGTGTTTAAATCAGATTGCGCTAAAGGGATAGTTCACCCAAATTTGAAACTTCACTCATTATATACTCACCCTCAGCCTGCCACACACATAAAGATTTTCAAAATCTTATCCGATTTTTTATCTGTGAGAGACCCCACACATGACGATAAAAAATCTGTCATTTAACAGTTTTGATCGTATTGTGTGTGGTGTGCTGCGATATTCCAAACACAACACACCACACACATAACGATTTTTCAGAATCTTGACCCTCAGAAAACTCAGAAAGAGATCCGTATTGCTGTAGCTACACTTTCAGGTCTATTTCTGGACTGGACAATGAGAGGGGATGATTTTTTTTTTTAATGAAATCGGGACAGTTCAGCCTTTACAACGATCCCATCTGTGTGTGTCTGTGTGTCTGTGGCTCCGGACGCCGAGCGAGCAGTCAAGCGGCGCTGTCACATGACGCGCTGTGGAGGCGGTCACGTTGTTAGCGGTTGTAGCAGCTGTAGCCGGCTACGAGCGCTACCGTCTTCGCTCTCGGCTATCAGGAAATCTCCCGTGTGCGTGAATGTCTGTGTGAACCTCATGTAAAGCCAGGGCTGCACCGTGGCTCTGTGTGGTTGCCGTGTTGTGTGGAGAAGTGGCTCGCTCGCCGCTACCAGCATGCAGAGCTCGGTGAGCAGAGCGCGGTGAGCAGAGCGCGGTGAGCAGGCGCTGCTTCTCCACCGCACACAACACCGGCTTTCCACACACAAGATGAAGTAAATATTGAACATGTTTAATATTTACGACTCAGAACGCTTTCCGAGCCGATTGTCGGGGGAATGTTGACTCTTAACACACCACACACTACAAGAGAATCTTATAAGATAATCTTAAGACCTTAAGATAATCGGCCGACTTTTGTCTTTGGTCGGAAGGGGGAAAATCGGGGCAAAATCAGCCCGATTATCTTTATGTGTGTGGCAGGCTTAAGGGCTGGGAGAAGTTTCAGAGTTTTCTGTGGCTTCTCTGAGTTACAGGGGGTCTCAGCGTAGCAATGCATGTCCATATAATGGTTGTGTGGCAAGGTGAAGAGGGCCCGGGCGGGCTTCGAACCCCAGACTCCCGGGTCAGAGTCATGCGCGCTAACCAGTCGGCCAAGGGACATCCCTTTGGCCAAGTAGCCAGGGCCCATGATCAACTGGAGGCACACAGTGACAGGCCCCCAACTGTCACAGTTGCAAATGGATACCATTCGTAACAAGAAGACACCAACAAACATCCAAATACCTCCATGCACACAAACTCCTTACAAACTCCATATTACTTATTTTCTGAGGTCATCTTATGACAACTAAGAGCAGCTCTTCCTCTGATGTTCACTACCATCCAAAGTGCTTAAATAAGATGTTACAAGATGTTTTTTTTTCTTGTAGCACCTTAATAGCACACCGTGAAACTAAAACAAATACTTTTACCAGCAATTTTTTCAAGACACCACACAGAGCAAGCCGTTCTCCATTTGACCACTCAAAGTAACCAATAATTCTTATCTTCTAAATATTAAAATATTGTCTTGTCAATGTTCCTAGAATCAGAGCTGTTTCTACCATGACCATTTTTTCAGTGTTTTTGCTTTTACATGTTCATTGAGTATCACATGCTGTTGCTTTGGAAATCATTTCAAATCTCAATAGGCCTTTCTGGTGCATAAAAGTAAAATACAGTGCTTTTTTTTGTTTAGCTTGAAACAAGCATTACCTTGGACCAAGTAGAATGCAAAATTATATTTTTAAACACAGAACAATGGGCTGTTACTTGTGCATGTCAAAACAATAGAATAAAGTTGTACTACATGTACATACTGTACATTACACTTGAAGAGAAAAGGAATAGCCTAGTAGGCCAGTGTTAGCCTTTGCAAATGTCTTCCTGTACATGTGTCCTACATTACCACTGCAGACAATTCCCTCTTGGATGCAATGAAATACCCGTAGATCCTGGCATTTTTAACCTAAAACTCTGTTAGCTCTCACAATATCTGGCAACTGAAAGAAGTGCAGAGCTCATGTTGTCGCTAGTCACTAGCTCCATAGCAACCAAAGTGGACACATCAAGGCCAAAGGAGATTTGGCTTAACAAAATTAAGGCTTTACACAACAAGTTGGGGGGGACATTTGGTCTTCTTGTATTTTTGTAGTGCATCATAATTTGAAGTTTGGCCCATCTGCTAGGGTTAGGGTGCATGATTGGTCAAATGTTTATGCAGCCATGTTAAAGAGACAGTCAGCTTCATTCTACTGTGCTAATGTCTTATAAAAGCTGATGTGAGGGCACAATTAAAAGATGATGCGTATCATCGTTATGCAAAGTAAATTCAAGGTCCTAATCTGTGTTGGACAAACACTAAAGGAACTGCACAAATAATCATTAGACGCTAAAGAAGAAGGTAACAAAGCTGCAATCACATTAAGCATCAGCTTCCTCACATTATTACATTTTTTCTGCAAAAAGTATCAAACTGACCCTAATTTGCATTAGCCTATGAAATATTGTCCGTCTGGCAAACACTCATTCATTGTTTTCCCTGCATGTTTTGAGTCAATAGAGCCATTTAACCAGCTGCTAGCAATGGTGGCAGCTAGCTAGTTTTTACTCCTAGATCTTTTCAGTAGCTATGTGATTGAAAGTGTGATGCAAAAAAATAAAATAAAAAATAAAATGAAAATGAGAAAAAAAGAGTGAGACAATGACAGCAAAAAAGAAAATGGTGAAGGTGGTGCTAGCAGAGTTTTTTAGTATTCTTCCTCCAGTGTCAGAGCTGGCCAGTTTGAGACGTCCTATTTCCAATTCCACACTCACCTGTCGTATATCAATGCAAGGAAAAGGAGGAAAGTACAACAGAGAATAAAAATTAGAGGATATCAAAAAACAAACAAAAAAAAACTAAGAGGTGAGTAGGATTAAGACAGACAGAAGAAAAATAAGAGGGAAAATCTGACTCAGAAGTTACTGATGCCATGTTACAGTCTCAGATCTGTCTTTGTTGGAACTCCTTGTTAGAAGTAGGGATGAAGTGTCTGTCAATGCATCTGTCACAGCATCAGAGTTAAAACTCGCATTAGTCTTTCATCTCATTTTTTATTTTTTAAAAAGGTGATTTTTGTGGCATTATGAATTCCCTTTTCATTAACAAAAAAGGTGGGAAGAAAGGCCATGACAGACCATGGTGGTTATCAAAAGCCTGCACCCACACACCCACATGCACACTTTGAAAGGTCACAACTTCCAAAGTTTGAAATAAACAAGCCTGTTGAAGCCAACTTGCTTATCTTATGACTTACTTCTGACAGTTTATTAAAAGAAAAGAGTTGTAAACATGTAGAGGCAGGAGTGACAGCCAGCCTGGCTCCACTCACATTTACAAAACTGCACCGACCAACAAATATTGTGGTTTTGGAGAGAACTATATGCCAGAGCTTGAGCTTGTCTACATATTTACCATTATGTCAGGGAGGTTTTGGTGAGTTTTTCCTGGTGCAGTGATGGGGTGCATCATACCAAAATCTAGCTTTTCTTCACCAGCCTACAGTTTCTCTTAGAATTGACTGAAAGTTTTTGTTGTTGGACCTGAATGTATCTGTGTCTGTGGTAGAGACTGGCCCATCTATTGACTCCTTTAAGTTTCGACATGGTTGTGTTTGCACTGACAAGTCTTCATAAACTGATAGAGCTGTTTATATGTTGTTCATGTTTTTTTTTTGTCCTTTTTTTTCAATACAACATTGATATCAACCTAAAGAGTGCAGAAAAAAGCCACTCTCTGTCTCTATCTGGACCACATTTCGCACCGGTATCCCACCCCTAAACACTTCTTGACCCCTAAACACTGGAAAGTACACGCTGCTTTCTGTTGACAAGCATGTTATCAGAGAGAGGAGGATATGAGAGGAATAAAATTAAACACTCCAAGATGTGAAAAACAGCAACCAGGAAATGCCAGGAATCTCAAAATAGCGCCGCAAGTTTGTGTACGGCCCTCGATAATTTGATTGGTTTGGATTCTGAACCAATAGAATATACTTGCAACAAAATCATCATGCTGCATATCAGGAGGACACCTTCACGTGACTTTTTCATCCCCGTTTTGCTCGCTGCATGTCGGGCCACAGTGAGGTTGTTCACCCAAGAGAAGGGTGTGTTAACGAGTCAACGAGTTGTGCCAACAGTTGTGCCAATCAACTCACCTGACACTGATCATGAGCCATGTCCACTTCATTCATTCACACTATTCAAAATCTTGTAACACAACGACAATTTCTTTAAAACTTTCCTCACAAACTCACCAAAATCATGTGAAGTCAAAAATCATGGGTGAGTACAAAGAAAATGAGTGGATCTGAAACAAACAAATCAAGTGTTTGGTTTATTTGTTAAAAATTTAAAATATATGTCAGGGTGGTGGAAATATTCAAATTCTGACAACTATTAATCTGAAAAAGGCCAAATCCTGAGCATTTTACCAAATGAAAATACAACTTCAAAACATAAATAATTTGTTGTCTGGGGCAGCTCAATGCATGTGGGTCATCAACACAAAGAAATATAAATAGTGAATCAAAATAAGAAAAAATTAAATAAATAACATTTAAATCCTAACAGTGATTTAAAATTTAATGTTGGCATTTAGTAGCCTCATAGCAGACGGAATGAAGGATTCTCAGTCTGCTCGCCTAAGGGGCACATTGTTACACCAGCCTGAGGGCATTACAGTAAATTCACTGGACACTGTACAAAAAAAGTATAAAGTATTTAATGTTGCATCAGCACCAAGAGCGAGAGTTGGAAAGAGGCGGGCAGAGAGAGAGCAAGTGGCATTAACAACGACCGTTATCTTAACATCTTCTCAAATGCTGCCTGTGCACAAATTAAAATTGAATTATTCATCCCGCAGAAATAATAAACAACCATTGCAATTCTAATGGGGATCTGTAGCATCTATATTTTATGAACGAGGAAAAGATTTAAGACAAATGGGTTCATTATAACACACACACAAAGACACGTACGCGGAGTAATTGGTATGATTGCTTCACCAAACACCCACAGTCCGACCCTTCAAATAAAAGTCTACGGACGGCCTTATCTGTGCCAGCCACATAGATAATGTCTTTGCCCCCCCCCTTCTGTCTATTGAAGTGATTCAATAGATTCAAGCAGCCTCTGCATGTGGTGCACTAACTCAAGTTACAGAATAGATGAAAGTTAGCTGAAGAAAGGCAGAAATAGTTACTCTGAAGACACAGGAGTGTGCGTGTGTTTGTTGGGGAGGGGGTACTGACAAGTAGAGCCAAGGTGAAACTTGTTTAGGCATTTATGTACCAAACAGTGATGTTTGACCAGACAAGACAACATATTGTTTCGATAGCAATGTTTCTCTTCCTGCATAAAAATAAATAAAGTTAAGGATTTGGAGCCCCTCCTGCAGAATCCGAACACAAGAACCCATTAACTGAAAGATGTATTTTCCCAATCTTTTTCCTATATTCCCATGTTAATTGTTCATTTATCTCTCGATATATATCCTGTTGAAAAAAAGAGGAGTGCTTTTTTTTTTACCTCAAAATCTATGTAATTTCGTTCTGCAATACATCTTGATGTAATCTCTGAATGACAATATAAAGTCATCTGTCTGTCTGTGTATCTATCTGTCTGTCTTAAATGTGTCTCCCTTTAAAACAAATTGAGACATTTGGTGACCAGTGACTACAATCCAGAGCAGAATCTACTCTGGTTTGGAGGCCTCCACCCCTGCACTCCCAGACAGTTCTAGTTACAGTGACCAGATGGAATAAAATCCAGTATAGTTGAAGGTAAGGTTAGATGTCTGACTGACCAAAGAAGCAGGCAATTAACGTGTTTTCATTTTCAATAGGTACCATTTGTATTGCTATAAGCAGTTTTCAGGAATTAGTCATTACCTTGTGCTCTGGGGTAAACACGCTCACCTGTTCAGGGTAAGAAGACAGTCAGTGCTGCTCTCTCATTTGTTGTGTAAATTAATATGAATGTGTTTTTAGCATTAATTTATTAAAAAATGTATGCAATGAATGTAATCCATTTATTTCGCTGGCATTACAAAACACATATAGACTGATATTGTGTAGCCATGCACTCTTGTCAGGTAATGCTTACATGTAAAAAAGTGTGTCAGTGTGTAGGCTATTGTGTATCGGTACAAATGCAGTCTCAATGTTCCTTTCTTTTCTTTTAAATGAATACACTCGCTACATCTATGGCTGTTTGTGTCTGACGGTACAACATCATTTGCACTGAAAGCCATCCTTAAGTGACATGGCCTTCAAAATATGCTGCCTGGGTTTTTCAACATAATGGACCATATGGCACTATGGAACACAGCAACATAATACACACAGATGATTCAGATATGTTCATCAGCCATTTTCTTATCAGCTGTTGTCATAGCAACATAGCAACTGTCATAGCAACATAGCAACTGTGTTGTGCAAAAAAATAAGTATTTTCATGCTTCTGCACTAGGGAGCATTTTTTAGGGTGTCTGATGGACAGACTTCTTAAAGGCGAACTGTGCAAGTCTGGTCACTTTTCTGCTGTTTTGCTAACCCTCCTCCTGGCCATGTGCATTTGTTTACAACAAAGCCAGCAAGAAATCAATCAATAGAGTTCAGTTCAAGACACAGATGTACTGTATAATAGATCCATGGTTCTGTTCCTGTTGTTGTTTGTTGATGTTTCCCTTTACCGGGCGGACTGTGAAGGCTGCAACACGGAGGCGGGACTTCCGCTGGGTGGCTCGTTGCTACGCACTTCCGTTAGGCCAGACTAAGGTCATGGTGGCCTCCAAAAATGCTTTTTAGGCATTCCTCAAGACAAGGATGGATAAAAGAGCCTTTTCTCTGCTGTGGAGAAGCTTTGGCTCGTGTGTTTCCTTTGCTTTCAGCACTCGACTGGTGTGGGCTTGGACAAGGTGAGGTCATTCATTTTACAGGTTTGGCGTCAAATTAGAAGTTGAGGGAAGTTGAATTAGCGTCGCGCGGCGGCGGCAGCCAGTTGCAGACCGGGAGGGAGAAATTGAGAGCGCCTTAGTGGACACATCTTCCGCGCTGCTTGAAAGTGGAGCCAGCTGATTTTGCATGATGGAATGGGTTGGGCTTGGTTTGGAGTTGGCGCTAATTCAAGCTTCAGTATTACACCATAGTCTGGATGTTCTTAAACCTTAAGGTTTTCAAAGGTAGCAGCAAGAACAGACACTACTTTTACTCAACAATTAGATCATCTCTCAAATTCACAGTGTCAAAGTCATTGGACTATATCAGTATCTGAATTCTGAATAGCAAAGGAATGTATAGCAATTTCAGGAAAGTCAGAAAGGGGCGAACTGGAACATATTTGAACTGGTCTCTGCAAACCACTTATAATGGCTTACTGGTTGGACATTTCAACTGCTTGAGGTGGTTCTGTTGAGTTTATCTCAAAGGCACAGAACATGATTCATGGGTTCGAGAAACATGGATATGGCAACAAAGCCATCAAACGAGAGGAAAGGTCCATATTTCAGCCCACTACAACACCCACCACCCTACCATAGCAGTGGTAAATTCAAACACTATCCAACCTCACCACATGTGCCTCCGAGGGGGGTTATTTATGCCATTGAAATGCCACTGCTGTAATTTCACATTGGTAAAACCAAGCACACTCGTCATAGCTGAATTACCTGAGACAAAAGCACCATCAACAGGACGGAACATATCCCCTCGCTGCACATTTCATCCAACATGGACGTTCTGACATGGAACTAAAGTTTTAACTAAATGAAGTTACCGCACTGTCAGAGGGAGGCCGTGATCCTGACCACCAGCGCCTTGAAGTCCCAGTTTCTCAGACACCAAGCCAATTCAGGTTCAGGTCATGTTCAGGCTACTTTTTTGTACCCATGGTAATTTTGTTGTGCAGCAATACATTATCCATTATACATTTTAAGATATAGTATTTAAAAAAAAATCTAAGTGATAATGAATACTGATTAAAAGAAAACAATAAATAAATGAGTAGCCAATAAATACATTAATAAAAACTCTAGACAGGTTTGTGCTAATTGTTTTCTAATAGCTTGTTTATCAGAGCTGGAACAAAGCTGTTTTTAAAACTTTTGGTTTTACGCAGGCCTGGAATTTCATCATTTTAGGGGCAGGGTCACTTGGCCGAGGGCACAAAGGCCCAAAGCCAGGGCAGCAAGGACATAAAATAAAGGATGTATCTGTGTGTGAAATGAATCCATAAAACAAGCTCAAACAAACAAGACATTTTCAACTCTAAATTCATTAATGCATTTAATTTTCTGCACAAGGGTTCAGTACCATGACTATGTTTTGAAATTCCTATCTTATTTGTTCATTATCACAATGGGCGATGAGAAAAAATCCTATCACAATCCTTTTTTTCAAATCAGTTGATATCATCACGATATAACTCAAATCACTATTTTAAGATTAAATGTTCTCTAAGGGGGCCTCGTAAAATTCCTGCACTGGTTTTACGCCTTGACCCCATTCAGACCTGGTTGGTGTTCCAGATGTGCAGATCTAAAATTGCAGGTGTGTGTGTGTGTGTGTCTGTGTGTGTGTGTGTTGCAATACTATAAAGGGGATGAGAAGTTCAGTGGTGATATCAACATTGTGTTAAGTTGACTATTACAGTAATTTACTTCCATGACCCCCCTCCCTTTACAGAACTGTACAAAAACTCAACAAACATTTGAGATACATGTTGAGAACATATTGAGACTGTGCTGTGGAAATGAAAATTTCATAGAAGTTGTACCAGTTTCAAAGTAGACTGTTGATGTTGTTTTAAAACCTTAAGCAAGATGGATACTTCTCTATTGAGTCCTCTCAATTGATGGACAACATTGGGATTGCTGTCTGTCAATGTATTGATCTGTACCACCCACCCCCTCACTGTGCCTCAGTACTCCCAGTGCTTCTGTGCTGCAAGTTGTGTTGATGATCTACAATAAGAAAATGTTCTGTGTGGTTAAGGTGTCCTTGAAAATGATGTTTGTTTGCAGAAGTATTTAACAAAGTTTTGCAGTCAAAGAAAAGCAATCTCTCTGGCAGCTGATGACATTTTCAAAACTAATTTAACCAAGAGGCAACACAAAAGAAAATGTTTAGAAAAGTCAGTAAATCAGTGAAGGTGATTTTTTTTTCCTTTTCAGTCATAGTAAAAGTTGCTTAACTCTCACAGAACAAGTTATTACGACCTACTGACGTATTTTTATCCATTTAAAAGAGAAGCCTTGTACAATTTCTTTTCATCCTCTTCTTGTTTCACACATGGACACAGACACAGTAGCACACTTGCTTATGGCAAGCTGTATGAGCATTTACCGTAGATGACCAAATATTCACCCGTGTGCAAATACCCACCTGGGCTCTAATAGCCGAGCTCATTTGGCATAATAAACGCCGGTTGAATTAAACGCCCAGGCGATTAAGTGTTTACTATAGTCTTGCACAGAAAAAAGCTCACTGTGTTGTGGTGACACAAACTGTCTTTGTCCAGTGGTATATGTGTGACCGATGTTGTTTGGTTCGGACTTGCCCTGAGCGAGGATCGAATCCACGACCTTCCGCATCGGAGGGTTGACAACCACTTGATGCTAAGCCCCGCCTTTCCCAATAGACTTCCATTCATTGGGTTTTCTATTTTTTCTAAAGCTATTTCGAAAAGGTTGATAACTTTTTGGAGTCACCTGGCATAATAAACTGCAAAACAAGCAAATACTTAATATTAATGACATAAAAGCCTAACGTTCATTCTGCTTCTAGCCTCTCTAGCCTCTACCTGATCTTTTTACTAAACTTAACCAACTCCAAACCAAAGCATCTCCCTCAGTCAGCTGTCAGCACGAGCAGGTGAGTGAGTTTGAGCTGTCGGAACAGCGGTGTTTCGGAACAGCGGGGTGTCGAAGTGGAGGTGCGTCGGAATGGAGAGCTGTCCCCGTTGGTTAGCACGTCTTTTAAGGGTGAGTGAGTTTACTTCTGGTACCGCTACCGCCACAACCCGTCACTTCACCTCACTGGTCCCTCGTGACTGTGGCACACCTGCGGACCTCCGTTACATATGGTGAAATCCATATTCTTTGCATGATGGTCTGGTGCTGCTCATTGCAAAAATAAATTGTAGCCTGTTGCAAATAGGCGCCTGGTTCTTATAAACGCCTGGGGTCCAAGTCGATTTAGCATATTAAACGCCCAGGCTACTAAATGGACATCTACGGTATTACATATTACATTACATTATTACATTGACATTAGCTGTCAGCGTTCTCCACTAGTTTTATCTTGGTCAACACTAGTTGGACATCTGGTCACACTAGTCACTCTTTTTCAGCAACTCGTGACACTTTTGTCAAACCAGTACCAACATAGCCTTACAAGTGACACCAGCAGCTGCACGAGTAGCACCAAAACCAATGCTATTGTCTAAACTCTGTCATACACCTTACATAGTGCAGATTCAGCCCATGCAACCCCACTCAGGCTGCAGTGGGGGCACCATTCATCCTATTAACCATTTTCCACCACTTCAAAGAATTTATAAACATTATTTTAGGGTAAAAAAAAGACATGGGGCTTTAAAAGGGAACTATGCAAGTCTGTTCGCTTTTCTCGCTTTTCCGCTGTTTTGGTTACGCACGCTCTCAGCCATGTTGTTTACAACAAAGCTGGCGAAAAATTAATAAATGGAGTGGTGGATAACGTTACATAATTCGATGTTACACATGTGTTTGTGTAGTCTTAACCATCATAAACAAAAGATTACAGGTTACAGAGCGGGTTTGTGTTGCGGGGTGTAGAAACGAGAGCTGGGACACCGGGGCAGCGATGGAACAACTACACTGATGTTGCGTGAGGCACCAGGTGAAGGCAGGGGGCTTGAAAACACAAAAATGAAATCACTCTCAGAGTGGAAATCTTAAAAATGCTCTGCCGTTGCATCTCCATGTAAAGGGTGAAAACGCAAAAGTCCGCAGCTCCGATTGCAATGACCTGTGGAGGGCACGGAGGGCAGCATTACGATGGTCAGTGTAAAGCCCACCGGAAATCAAGCAGAGGAAGAAGAAGAAAAGGGAAACATTCTGAATTACACTTTGAGTAGTTCTGCAGATGTGGATGTGATCTTATCTGTGACAACAACATTATATTGAAGATATTTGGAAGCCAGTGGAGGTCTCTTTTGTTTTTGTTTATTTGGTTATTTATTTTTACATAATATGGGATGCATACAAGTTTTTGTTGTTTCTATTACTATTTATCTTTTGGTAGATGACTAAGAAGGTAGGTCGACCAGGTCCAGGAGTTTATGAGTAGTTTAATCAGCCAAGACATTGTCCGCCTGTGTTCACCACAAGTTCTTGTTTATGTAAAAAAAAATACTTCACATTATAAAATATGTTTTCAGCCTTCAACAATGCATCAGGCTGTAATTTCCTTTCAGGGTCCTACGGTTAGCAATTATGTTTTGCTGTGCTTTTACCTTTGTAAGAAAATGAATTATTATCTGGATTTGTTGCATGGGTTTAATGGCCCTGATCCTTTGCTGCATATTGATAGAAAGTGTTTTAAAGTGTGAATTAAAGTTGGAGATGGGGAAATGATTATTTTTTGTCTGTGCCACTGTCGCTTCTTCGGTCTCATTGCTTCTGTCATAAAAAAAAGTCAAGGGACGAATGACCCCAGTTGTGAAAAGACAGAGAGAAATAGGGTGGATGGATATGAAGATGGTGGGAATTAAATATTTGGGTTGAGATCAGTGGCAGAGAAATTAGAATGCTTCATAAAAGTATATCATGGCTGGGAAGTGAAGTGGACCATAGTTTCATGGAAAAGCCACTGTGCTGAATGGGTGAGAGCTGTGGTTGGGGTATTCGTAGACCCACCATATTATGTACTCTTACTACAAATGAAAGATGAGAGTCTCTACTTTCCTATCTTGTTCCAGTCTTGAGAAATTGGCAGTTGAATATAGGTTAGTTTAGCCCAAAATGCCATTTTGGCACCAAAATATTGAGAAAAAAAGGTTTTTGTGTCGGCTGTCATTTTCAGGTGTACCAGTACACTTGGCTCCATTATATTTTGCTTTAGTGACACTCCAACATCTGTACAGTTGTTCTCTTGTAAACAACAACAAAATTAACACTGACAAATAGGGGTGTCAACAATAATCGATTCGGCGATGCATTGCAATGCGGGACATGCACGATTCAGCATCGATGCAGCAATGTGCCATAATCTATTATGTAACTGTTTATTTTCTGGCCTCAAATAAAGTTGTGACGTTTCAATTACCTCCGGGGGCATTTCCGGAGCAACGACAAGTGCAGCCTGTAGCTGCTTTTCCTTTTTATTTATTTTTTACCCGCGGTCGGGTTGAGAATTAATTAATTAACGCTCATTAGTCTGGCCGTGTTGGGTCCGAAACCAATGCTGCGACACAGATGCCCAATGTTCAGACCACTGTCTGTCTTCAGAGGAAGTCTGTATAACTTAAGCACACACAACTCCAACTCTGCAAACGTTTATGGATGTGTAGACACAAACCCTGGATAATAATCTTGGTTTGCACTTATTTCACTTCCTAAAAGTTTTGACTAAACTCTTAGCTTGTTTACAACCTGCGTGATTCTCTCACTGATTGTGACTGTTAACGTTTGACTCATTTTCAGCAATGTCTGTCTCCATGTTTTAAAATGTCAGTAATCATTTTGGCGAGACCAGTATTTTTGTACCTGACAGAACCAATGGTCAAATCCAAAAGATTAAAAAAACACTCTAGTTTTTCTATAACCCTACATTGACTTACCTTGTGAGAACCTGCTTTTTGTCCCTAATAACGCTAATAACTTTGTTAAAACATTGTTCTCCCTACAATTTGACTAATACAAACACATAGCCTACGCAGGCTATTGGAGTGTGTATGGAGCTAACAGGACTGCAAAGCCCCAAGGGACACATCAGTTGTGGGATCAAGATGGAACGTGACATTTTACTGATTACAATTTAATTCATAAACATAACATTAATAAGGGCCATATGCTCAAAATCATTTCTCACTGGAGGAAACATGAGCTGTAAACAAGATCTCACTTATAAGTACATTCATTATTGACCAAACGTCTCCTCACATAACAAGCTGACATCTTCATACTGCGGATTTAAGGTACAAAGATAGATGGATTTGTTACATTGTAAGACTTACAATAAACTGTTTTAATGCAGTCACCTAACAGGTCTGTTTTGTTAAACAGATTTTAAAAAAGGAGTATAATTTAAAGAGTATTTCCTGTGTCTTGCATCAGCGGTGTAGTTGAAGACAAGCACATACACACTTCACACATTTACACCAATCCTCCCAGTGCTCCAGCTGTCACTGCTGGGTACTTAGGTGTGGAGTAAGCAGAAAAGGGAAAGGTATGGTGCAATAATTGACTGGGGGTGAAGACTTTTCATAAAGAAAGAGGCTACTATCACCTTCTGATCCAAAAACATCCCTCCACTTCTCTTCCTGTCGCACCTTTCAAGCTCTGAATACATTATATTAGGTTGAAATTCTTCTCCAATACACAAATTAGACACAAGCCGTTTTCCCACTAAAATTACAGTAGCGGGTCGACACAGGTTTTTTAAACACAGTTCGACCCACTAGCAATCGGCATTTGGCCCCTTTCCCATTGACCAAAATAAGCAGAGTCTGACCCCCAGCGGGGGGATCAGACAGAGCAACCACGTTGCCCCACTCTCATCCGCGGTGCGAGACGCATTGTCATGCCACAGCTGGTTTTTGAGTAGTTTTATAGACGTTTTCGTATTGGGCGTTATTTTTCTCATGTAAAGTTTTCCTTGGATTACGAACCAGCCTCCCAGGTAGATGCATTTTGAGGAATAAAAAGCCACTCCACAGTATTTGTAGCCCATAATGCATTGTTTGGAGACTTTGTTAGCTATCATAAATGTTGCTTTCATTTCACACGTTCAGATTCAGATTGTCCCAAGACTGACTCTAACCGTACCATTGTTGTGTTGTCTGCTGTGTTGCAGGAGAAATAAACCCCTTGTAATCCACCTGACTGTGACCTGTCACCCATGGAAGAACATCTTGCAGAAGATCTCGTGCGGGTACTCTTACTCAACTATTGTTTGCTTTATACAAGACTGAAAGACCCTAATTCTAGGGTTACAAGGATTTACCCCTAACCCTGAAGTTACTCGGTTTACTCCACACCTACTGCAAAGTATACTAGGATTAACCTTAACCCAAGGGTTCTACCACTTCCACCACTGAATCAATGAAATCGATTCTTCCAGCAAACATTAGACAAAAGTTTCACAAACAACTCACAAGCACAGGCGCAAAAACCTAGAATGGAATGTATGCAGGGATCGCTGTGTTATGCAGCCTGTGGGTGATTACAATATGATGATAGAGGGTGATTCATGACTGACGCAACCAGCCTCTAATCTGACTTCAACCCCTTACCCCTTCAACCAAAACCCCAATTTGCTCCCTTGCATAGACATACCAGGTCACTGTGTGCAGACCCAGTTGTTTTATTCTCATTCCCTTACTGTTAGTACCTAGCTGTTAATATTCCATTCGGTATTGTGATTTCCACAATCATAGAAAAATACACTTTAGGGGAACAAATCGAGCTTTGATTAATGGCGAAGTTTTTCCCAATGCGCTTTAAACAGCATGGCAAGTATTAACCTCCTGAATGTATTTGTTGAGTCTGCTTAAGACTATAATGATGAAAACAAATCTGATACAGATGGTCTCTCCAGTGCTCACACAATTTAAATATCAAAGTCTAACTTCTCGCATGGCACAGTCAGTTTGAAGTCAGCTCCATCTTTCCCAAGGCTGAAACGCTCGCCTGTACATTCATCTCACTTCACAGAAATAAAAGCTGTAGCGTCAAAACGCAGGTTTCATCGAATGATGAGGTGTTAAGCTGAACCGAGCAGGACCACGTCAGCACAAATGATGGTTTCAAAATATTCTTTGTTTCTTGGGAAAGACAAAAGAAGTGTGATCTTCTTAGAGTTCTCGCCTTTTTGAATTGACATCATGATTAAATATTTTGTTAACCAATAGATCAATGGATCTGTTATACTGTGGTAATAACACAGTATTAGTATTAGCTGATGTGTTGTTCATCTGACTTTGGAAAGAAGCCTCAATTTACAAGAGGCATACAAGGCAATTATGTCCAATAAAAATCACAATGTGAAAAAAGGAAACAATAAACCTTAAAGCAGGTTAGGGTTTTAAAATGTCATTATAGCCAAAGTTTCTTAATGAGCAGGAGGTAACACTGACCTGAGTGGAATTGTTTTGACACAATTAGCCCTGTTTGACTAGACACCATTATTGCCTATATCCTCTTCTCTGACAGGGTTGGCCCAATTTGTCACATTACATAGCAAAACATTATTAAGAGTGCTTTCTGAGTTGGATTGAATAAGAAGGAATATTGTAATGTACATAACCTGAGCAAGAACCTGTGGTGCGCTGGCATGCATACAGATACGCACACGTACAAATGAAGAGCTGGAAAGGTCAATAGGATCCACCAATTACTGCCACTCATTACTCAGAGTGGAGCGAGGGAACGGAGGATGAAACAGTGGACTGAGAGAGGACAGGTGGTGGTGAAATGATAATAATAGTTTGGATAAATAATCTTTCTTTCTCACCATCACACAGCCCCCTCTTGGACTCCTCCCTCACTCTTTTCTCACTTGATCTATTTGGCAGCATGCTCTTAAACCTTCCTTCCTTTTTTAACCATCATTTTTTTCCCCCTAGCATCTTTCTCCTTTCCGACCAGAGGAGGAGCCAGGGGCCCGCATTGTCCCCATTCCACCTTTTCTCCTCTCTCATTTATTTCAATTTGTCATGCTTTGCTGTCCTCCCTCGGTTCGGGGTGGAGGGTGGGTGAGTGGGAGAGGAGTGCGTCGGGAGAAGTGAGGGGAGATGGGCAAAGAAATTGGTATCTCCACTTTTGCCATAATGAAACATTTAGATGCAGGCGCAGCTATGCCTCCGCATTAATGGCTTGCGATGAAGAAGGGAGGGAGGGAGGCGGAGGGAGGGAGGCAGGGGAGGAGGGAACAGCGAAGAAGACGACTAGGCAGTCTGACCACTTCACCTTAATAACCCCCAAATCCAGGTCACAAGGAATACCTCCAGATAATCAGTGCTGCCACCTTCCCTCAATGAGCCCCTATCATGGTTGGAAAGGCTTTTTGTGGTGTGTGCAAAGAAATCTGTGCACGTGTGTGTGTGTCTGTGTCTGTGTGTGCATGTCGAGGCTTCAGCAGTGTGTGCGTTCTGAAATTGCTCACATGTCCAGTCTCTCATTGCCTTTGGGGAATCACAATTGTCATTTTTTTCCTTGACAAGAATAAATATTGACGTTTTTCATCTCAACCTAGATTAGACTGTTAGCAAACTTCCTTTAAATTGTTCCTGAGTTTAAGTCTTCGCAGATTCCCCATAGTGATAAAGTGGCTGAGATATTACCTGAAAATGATGATTGACTGGCTGGATGGATGGAACCGGTCGCCAAGCCTTAATGTAGGACAGAACAGGGAAGAGAGGGACTTCATCACTCGCTCAACAATATAGCTCATGAGAATTCAAGAGCTATAACCCATGATCTACAGACGTGTTTCCTAGCAAAGGCGGGGGTTTCAAAACAACAGACTTTGGGCTGTCCTGCAGCCATATGGGTTTTGCAGCATGGCTCAAGATGGTCCACCAATGGAATATTGGTCTCAATATCATAATAAAATCAAGTAATGTTTGCTAACATTTAAGTTAAGTCTGTTAAAAGTGAATTTCCAACAAGCCCAAGCTTGACTGTCATACTTGTGTTCTAGCTATGAATCTGCCCTTGACACTTGTCACTTCTGATCTTTCCGTTAATGTGCGCCTGTGCTGCATCAGGGCTTTGTGCTATTATTTATCTCTGGCCAGTAACTGAGTATGACAAACAGAGATAAAGGCACACCCGTATCCAGGCGTGTAAACACAAAGCAGGCTAGATCACACAAAAGTTCACACCTCAGATAGACATAGGGAACTGCCCAAATACAAGGAAATCAGGCAAACTTAGTGGAGATAGCATACATTGTATTAATCAGCACAATTTATATCATACTGTAATGTCATTGTATTAAAAATATATTTATGTATTTTTTTTTTTTTAGTTTGGTCTGTCTTTAGAAACTGTTTTAATTAGTAACATCAAATCTCATCACAGATGACAAATTCACTGATCTCCAGAAACAAACAGCGTAGACCTAATAAATGTTTTGCTATTGCTACTTAAAGTTACTTAACTCGTAACTTCCGACCCGTGAACTCGTACCATATCGAACTGGTATGACTTCACAGGTCGGAAAAACACCAGTTACGGGTTGCCTTGAACGCACCATGAGTTAGCAGCCCCCGCCCTCGTCATGGATCTATTGGTCCTCGTCCCTACGTCACCACATTCACGCGCATCCCTTGGCTGCACACACAGCCCTTCATGCCGTTCTCTCTCCTCATTGGATAACGCTTGTATCCCACAAGGAAAATTTTCTCCTCGGTTTACAGCAGAGCAGAGTGACTGAGAGACCCGTGTTTCGGCCCAAACACTCTATGTAAGTGATTGCTGATGGAAAATAGGACTATTTAGGACTTATATTAACAAAAAAATTCAGCTGAATTATGCTTTAATTAATTCAGATTTAAAATCTGAATAAACCACCCACTTAATTCGGAATTAAGTTTAATTCCGAATGATCATTTTCACTCGGAATTAAGTGTTTACATGATCTTTTTAAAGCGGAATGAACTTTTATTCAGAATTAAATTATTTTAATTTGGAATTAAAGCTCTCATGTAAACGGGACAAGTGTCAGTGAGTTCATCCAGGCCTGAAGCTGCAGCCTCAAAATCATTCCAGCCAGTGCAGTCAAAGCGTCTTTGCCTCGGTGGTCCATCTTCTCATGATCTTCACCACAGGCTTGGGTAGATTTTAATTACTGCCTGTAGATTGGTTATAGAGACCCAAGGCTGCATGGGGGACAGAGCGATAGGCTCCCTTTAATGTTGCGTAACAGTGGTCCAGAGTGTTTGTGGCCCTGGTTGACACTTAACATGTCTGTATTTTGGAAGTTCACAGCTGACGTTTGCTTTGTTTAAATCCCCAAGAGTAATGAGCAGGGAGTCTGGATGAGTCCGTTCTATATCTGTTATCTAGTCAGTCAGGTGTTGTAAAGCCTCACTCACACAGGCCTGAAGTGGGATGTAAACTCTGACCAGAATAAACGAGGAGAACTCCCCCTGTGAATAAATTGGTTTACAGTTTGTGAAAATTGTCTCTAGATGAGGGCTGCAGGATTTCTTCAATACTGTGACATCTGTCCACCAACCTTCATTAATGTAGAAGCAGATTATGCCTTCCCTCTTTTTTCCTCTTACCTCCATTGCAGTCCACTCAGAAAAGTTAAAAGACCCGGCAGATGTAGCACTGTATCCGGGATGTACTCGCTGAGCCAGGTCTCAGTGAAGCGGCAGATCTGCTTAAGGCCATTTTTTTCCGTTTAGGGGGAAAAGTTCCTCCATCTTTTTGGCAAGAGAGCAGATGTTGGTCAGATGAATTGACGAAAGAGCAGTGCAAAATCCCTGCTTCCTTAGCTTAACAAGGAAGTTTCTGCGTCTCCTGCAAATCCCACAGAGTTGTTGCTCCTCCAACTAGAAGGTCCGAAAAACTTTAAGGACTTAGGAAAAACGACGTAAAATCTCCAGTTGTTTGACCAATGTTTACTGGATTAGAAAGGAATTAGTTGAACCACAAAAAACACACAAAAAGAGAAAAGTCCAAGAATAAAAATATTGGAGAGCAATGGTCCGACCCAACGATATCCTGATCGATAGTATGCTAACGTTAAAGAAAATGATCATGGAGAAATAAAACTAGTTGATTGCTTTCTACTCTCCAATAATCTCTTGGGCAAGACAACTGGGTGTTTATCTTGCTCATAGGAAACTGTTTTCATGTGAAAGGCGTTCTGTCATGCCAACACCTCAGATCAACTCCACATGTTACTCCCTTCAAAACCAGCAATTGGACAATGAATTCCACTTCAGCTTGTCATGGACAATGCATCCCCATCGCAAACGCGAGATAACTCTCTTATGCCCACTTACAGGTAATGGTTGGTGTATACTGCCCTCTGCTGGACATCTATGCAATGCAACATGCTTGCTTCGTTAGATTTTTAGTGACAATGGTTTTAACTACCATTACATAACTGACTTTTCTGTGTGTGTCAGGTTTGTTTTTGTTTAGGCTCTTCCTAAACAATTCCTCCAAAGACTGCAGCCAGAAATATGCACATATTTAATGTCATGCGCTTATAGTTACTGAGTTAATGATAGTACTGGTCTAGCAGTAATGGTAACATTTAATCTCTTTTGAATCAACAAGATGAAAGTACATTTGATTCAGGCTGAAACACATACTAACTGTTAAAATCAAGCAGGAAAGAGACACATTACAATAATTTATCACAACTAGGACTTATCAGATATGAAACACAGCAGAGCGTTGGTTCGAGATAAGAGCAGGCTGTGAGCCACTGTGAGTGAAAACTGCCATTAAGAGATGCCTAAAGATGCGCCTACATTGTGCCGGAGAATTGCTTTTCTTTTATTTTTTTCCCTGTTTTTAATGAATGCCTTTTTAACTTGTCCTGCTTCTTCTTTTGTCATCTTCAGACACACACTATCTGTAAGCTAATGGCTGCCAGAGCCCAACGGCCTGCATAACTCTTCACCGTCTGACACTGTACTGTCATATCCGGCTGAGGCTTCATTAATTCCCCATCCCAGAATCAATGACTCGCCTTTGTAACGGATTTGCAGTCTCAGGCACTTTCTTCCTCTCCTCTCATGCACTCTCTCTCTCCCTCTCTCTCTGTCTTTTTCTTGCATGCTCTCTCTCACTCCATCTTTCACTCTCTCTTCCTCTCTCCAGTCCAGCCTCAAGGGAAGAGATGTAAAGATGAATGACAACAGGGTAATTTTACCACAAGCAGAAATGTCCTACAGATAATAGAAAGTGTACGTTTGTGCGTGTGTGCTTCTGTAGATGTGTGTGTGTTTGTGTTCGCGTGTGCGCACATCTCTTTATGCCTGCTGTTACACACAAAAAACATTGGTACAGTACATGAGAATGAAAGCATCTGTCTGTGCTGATGTTCATTATGCCTGTAGATACCTGTGTGGACATAAATGATTTTGTGTGTGTGTGTTTGTGCGTGTGCCTGTGTGTTTGCATAAATCTAGGATGACGTCTTCACAAGCTGTGTCGTGGCCTTCAAACGCATGCTGACTCTTCACATTATATTCTCCATTGGAGACTAGATAAGGACGGGGCTATTCGGAAAATTTCCTGACCTTTTGACTGAGATGTCATTTTTAGTTTTGGGTCAGATGTTGTGTTGTGGGCTCTGACTTTTTATACGTGATTGTTTTTCTTCTTCTGTACTCAGTGATTGTGACAGACAGATATGCACTGGAGTTGTTGCCTTGAAGCATGGATTTTGATCATTTAGATTAAAAAGTTTAAATGTTTATGTAGTTACTTTCATATCCCTTGGATTCATATTGTGATTTTCCTTCTGCTGTATTTATGTTATAAGAAAGGTCATTCAGAGAAGTCCATTCAGTCAACTACACTTAATCAATGCCCTTGCACTGATCTAAAAGCTTCTATATTGATCTTCAATCAAGTGGTTGAAAGCAGTAGAGCAAAGGTCATTTTGAAAAATAACAACAGCCAATTCATTTATATCCATAACCAGATATAAAGATTGAGACATATGGTATGCATTCAGGGCATGGGCTCATCATAACGCATACTGTATATCATCACCAACTTTATATTGGTCTTCCATTAAAATTTCTAGATCACATGGAGCACTGGTTAACATTAACACACGTAGCGATCATAGCCGGCAGCAACAGCCGGCAGCTCCATGTTCAAACGATCATGTGACGTCGCTCACAGCCCGTCATATGACAGCGCACTGGTCCCTATTAAACAGCTCGGCATCCGGAGCCACAGACACACACCGATGGGATCGTTGTAAAGGGTGAAGTGTCCCGCTTTCATTTTTAAAAAATTACGTCACTCTCATTGTCCAGTCCGGAAATAGACCCGAAAGATTAGCTACAACAACACGGATCTCAGTTACAGCCTTAAATAATCGGACGATTTTTGTCATTTTTAGCATAACAAACCAGTGTGGCTAACGTCTCCATGGCTACCATCAACAGAGTACGTCAGATCACGTCAGATCACGTTTGATCACGCATGGGGATAAGATTCTAGTGTGTCATCAGACAAATCTTTATGTGTGTGGTGTGCTGTATTTGGAATATCGGAGCACACAACTGTTCAAAGATGTTATGTGTGGGGTCGCTGTGTAACAGGCATTAGTTTAGTAGAAAAAATTACATGAACATGTTAATTTCACACACATTTTTACTCTGTAAATCACTTTACTTTTAATCCTATAATAGTTTTTATTTCTTATTTACTTCTGGTGTATTTGCAAACTGTTACATAATAATGTTTCTGAATGGTGACTTTGTTTAATTTAGGCTACTTAATATTCAAATTGATAAAATCATGAGTCAGAATTATGTAACACTGTAATCGTGGGCTGATCTGTCTTGTTTGTCGTGTTAGTTTTGCTCAACAATGAGTCTAATGCAAGTCAGACGAAATTTTTTTTTTAAATTTTAAGACAATAACATTAAATTCTTTAAGGCTGACTCAGGCCTTTGAGGCTGCTGTGACAATCAATGACACCTATCCTAAACAATACCCAAAAAACAACACACACACACACAAAGATAAAAAAAAAAAGAACTGGAAACATGGATTGATCGTTTTTATGAGGAGGGCATCTAGAAGAGAACTTTAAGAGGCCAGAGCAACTTTTTTTCCCTTTTTTTTTTCGCACTCTTTGACTCTGCTGAAAGTAATGTCTCCTTGTAGGCTAACTACTGAATTATTTCAAAAGATGAACATCTGCTGAGGGGAAAAGGGCTTAGTGTTAGGATGTAATTTTGTCTGCCATTTTAACTAAGAAAGCTCTTATTTGCCCGAAATTCACAGCACACCTCAAAAACTAAACTGCCTTCTGACAGTTTGTCATAGCTCAAAGTCTGTTTGTGAGACTGTCCCTGTATCACAGTGTAAAGACAAACTGTAGTGTCTCTTTGCCTACTGCTTCTACTTTTTTTTTTAATTTTTCACTGGAGTCGATGAGCTAAAGATGTGAGCATCCAGGTCATTATCTCAGAGTCCAATAAATCCCAGCTGTTAGTTGACTGTCAAACCGCTGTTACTGCCTGTCATCACCTTGGTATCTGATTAATCTGCTACCACTGTCCTGTCACTGTGTACGTGTAAGTAAAGATGTGAAGTGATAATGAAATACCACTTTTTTTGTGTGTGTCCTGCTACCACCCCCACCCCCTCCCCCGCCTGCTTTCCAACTCCGACTGATGGGGTCATCTCAGACCAAAACACATCAGCAGGACTTAACACTTATCACTCGTAATGGGGAGGACGGAGAGATAGAGGTGGGCCCTTTGTCTCTCATTCACTCCTCCTATTTGTCAGGAGACTCAATCAATGTGTAATTACCATGGATGGCTATCATAAAAAACAATTTCAAGAGCCCTCTCAAGGTTATCCACCTAATTGTGTTATTTATAAATATGAAATGGTTGTAAATGCAGCTGCCAAAATGGATGGGTCTAACAGCTAATGAACATGATATATTTCCAATTTTCAGTGTGAGATCCATGTGGACAGGTCGATGCAGCTAAGAGCTTCTCTATTTTTTCTGGCTGTGGCTAATAACACTGATAATAAAGGTTCATGCTTGAGCCTGGCTCTGAGATAAAAGTGATCAAGTTCATTTCATTCAACCACATTTGACATTTAGGTGGTTTGGTTGGTGATATCCCATCCTTTCAGTTCTTAGAAGAAAGGCAAATTAAAAGAATACCACAGTTCTCAAATTGGGGCAGTGATTAACATAAAGTTGGCTGTTTTTGAAATTGTCATATAATACATTAGATTGTTTACATTATTTTGTAAAAAATAAATAAATCTGTTTTTATCTGGTTTCTGGCTTTGCTGTCTTCTACTTTCCAGTCTCAGTAGTTTTTTTTTCTCATTTGAATCTTATGTCATGATGGATCTACTTTTCCCACAGCACTACAATAATTTCATGATTGCAGCATTAAAACTACAAGAGGTAAAATGCTAGGACACGTGAGTTTGCTAGCACATTAGCATGCTAACACTTGGCGGCAAATATAAAAAAAGAAAATTAAAGTTTGGACAAAACTGAAACTCATTTGAAAAGATGAGAAAATATGATATATTATTGAGAAACACAGTGATACATTTACTTAAAGGGAAAACGAGGAGTTTTGGAAAAGCAAAGTGTTTTCACACTACATTTATGAGCCTCCGCGCGCACCGTGAAATTATTTTACCGGCACAAGATGGACTCATGTTTTCATACATCAAGAATTGAAGTCAGAGGTTCAAAGAGGTTCAGTTACCGTCGTAGTCCCGACCATAAACAGCGATTCGGTGGCGTTATTCTCATTCGCGTCCGCGAAACCGAAAGTAAGGAAACGCTGGTCGGAGCTCGCCCAGCATTTCCGCCACCACTAATAATAACGTAATAACGATAGAGACAAAACGATATATTTTTCAAAAACGGGGCCATTAACAAGTGTGGATAACGTAGATTCATCCACATTAATATGAGACTTTTTTATTGTCGTGTAATTTTTCGTTCTGCCGACGGAGAAACTCCTCATTGTCCCTTTAAGAGTTTTTGTTCCTCTAAAGAATACCACTTTGACCACAGTGTAAGGCTTTTGATTGTAGATTTAATTATGGGCAGAAGTTTCTCCAACTAAGTGTTGCATTTTTTTTCTTGCAGTTTCTTATTGTATTGTAGAATTATAGTATATTAGTAGTTTTGCCATGTCATGTTCCCTCCCCCTCCCCTCACAGAGCTGACAGAGAAGCAGCTGCTTGACAACGCAAGTCAGAGCGATAAAGAGAGAATGAAAATATTATCCTGTATGCTTCAACCTTCATCCCTACCTATTTTAATCCAGGTTTGTTTCCTCCTCTGACTAAAAACCCACTTATACCTATCAGCTGTCTTCTCTTCAGTCAAGTGAGTCACCCTCTCTCATCAACCTCCTGTGCTCCTCCTCGTTGCTCCCAACCCACCAAGGATTCAAGGGGGCTTTATTGTCATTGCCACAACATGTAAAAAGAAACATGAGGGGAAACAAAATTTTGTTTTCTCTCACTCCCACCATAAAACACATAACATAATAAATATAACATTAAAGGTACGTTGTGTAACTTCTCCTGTTATCTATTCATGAAAAGCGATTATTTTGTTCAAAAGTATGCTCTTCATTAATCAGTAATCAGCCCATCAACAACTGTGTTCTGGTAAGCTCTGAATTTGCTGTTCATGTCATTCATACATCAAGCGGGCTCGCTTGGTGCTGGCTGCCATGTTGTGTCGCCATGTTTTTATGTTCAGTGGCAGCGTGATTGTAGGAAACCACGGAAACTCACAAGAGCTGTCGGCTAAGGTCGAGGTGACGTCTGTGAAAAGTCACTGCTGTGCAGTGGGGAGTAATGGAGGGTTACACTGATGCTGCATTCATGCAGTCGGGCAGACGGCTATCGGTAACAAACCAGATGTCATTTTAGTCACAGAAGTCGAGAGAAAACCGGTGAAACTTGGGTCAGGTAAACAATACGACATTGCCATGACAACATATTGTCACGTGTATTGTTTTGCCTCGTGCTGACAGACTGTTCTGTTGTCTGCCCATTTTCATGTGAATGCAGCATGAAAAATACGATTGAGTTGCTTGCGATATACAACTGCAATGCTAGATGGGAGCAATTCCTACACAATGTAGCCTACCTTTAATTAAAAAATAAAATAAAAAACGGTAGCCTACTAAAAACAGTTCAATTAAAGAGAAAACATTTGGCAGGATGTATTCCCTCAATTGTGCAAATTCCTTAAATGACTCACCATAAAGCCTCATCACCTCCATCCCCTCCCCTCCCCTCTCAGCCGCCCACCCTCCCACCTTCACCGGTACCCGACAGCCCTCAGGGAAGCATGTCAATCCCAAGCCTATAAGAGAGGGTTTGACGTTGGCCTTGGAAGACAGCCAGCTCCCCTTTGCTCTCTTGCTCAGTGGAGGATGAAATTAGCCGGCAGTGCATCGTCCATGGCGGTGGGTCACTCCAGACAACCAGGCAGCTGTGCTTGACCAGCACTTCAACCTCAACACCACCACCACCACCAAACGCCAACAAAGAGCACCCACCACATCACCCCCAACCCCAGGCTCTTTGCCAGTAATCCCTTGCACCCTCCGACTCACCTCACGTCCATCCTGCCTTTTTTGCCCCTTGAGTTAAAGCGATTTAACCCCCAGCATGGGGCAAAAAAGCAGGGGCACAGGGGTTGGAGATTGGCCATTTCACGTTGAGTTAAAGAAACTTGCTGTTTAAATCAAACTCTGTTTGGTATTCCAGGGAGTGTGCGCCTGCTACTGTCGCATAGTCGGACTAGGACCGCCTGTGTATGAGCTCTGAACACGCGGTATGCCAGAGGATCGCTGTTCTGAAATGTTGCCATCCTTATGCCAACATTTCTTTGCAGATTTATTTCATTTTAGGCCATGATAAAGCTACTGTCTCATTGCCTCATCTGAATTTACACAAAACCTCTGAAGTCTGTATCTGTTTCTTTGAGAATGCAGTTATATGACAGCACTTGAATGAAACTAGAAACTGTTGTGTAATATATGCAATACCAAGCTCCCCTCCTTTGCATATCATTATTACAGCAGTTGAAGCCCAAAATAGCCGCACCATTCAATTTCATCCAATCCCCAAAACACAGGCCCAGTCTTTCATGAGCATCCGTGCCAGAAGTCCCCAAAGTTAACAGCGCAATTACCATGAGTGTCTATTAGACAGAGCAGGGAGGGGGCCTAAAAGATGGCTGAGTGTGATTCAGCACTACATCACACGCATAAAAGAACTAAGATGTGAAAGAAGAGGTGTGAACTCCTATCTTAAAGCAAAGCAGGACAATTACACCAAGGTTTTAAAGGATGAGATAAGAGCTTGTCTTTAGAGTCTATTTGCTCCAGAATGAGCTGAAAGGAGAGGAGCCGCAAGGAGAGTGGGGAGTTTGTTGTATGATGGGAAGCAGGGAAGTAAATGACTATCATTTGCTCTTCCTCAGCTCCCCTGTGCGGCTAATTCTGATTGACATTTCTGATCGCCTCATCTGTGGATTCTTTTAGGGATGCCAAATGTAGTACCGCTAAAATAGCTAAATTAGGTGGCATTTCTCATCCGAATGCCAATGAGTTTTTTGAATGGGTTGTTAGATGACTGAATTAAGGTCTGTGGTTAACATAAGCTCTAGAGATTTCCAGGTCTTGTTCTATAATTAAAATGTGTCAACCATGTTGTCTCAAAGCTTTTACATCTCCTATATGGCTAGTTACTAACAAACAGCTAAATTAATCTACAAAGGTTGTCAGGAACGTTAAATGTCATTTCTCTGATCTGCTGCCTTGTTGCGCTACTACTTTTGTAAAAAAAAAGAGAGAAAAAAAAGAGGAGGTACCAGTTAAATCAATTTTGAAGTTTAGTTGTGCTGATGTTGATAGAAATTAGAAGTACAAAGCTAATGCTAGGCTATGATCCACTTACACAGTTGAATTTGTGCTGAATAAAAAATAAAAGTAAAAGTCACAAACTTTTGTTTGTCGCATTGCTTATTTTCTACAATAATCTGATAGATTATGTAAAAATCCTGTTGGGAATGATGGGAACTGATGTGATGTTAACACTCACATTGGCCCACAAAAATGCATCATCTCTGCGGCACTTTATAACGCCCTATAGTCTGTCAGTCATGTTTTCCCACAGCAGGGGAAAAAAACATGGGAGATCCTGGAGGATGTAATAACTTGTAATAAATTGTCCCTACCAAATAAAATAGAAATAAAAACCTGAAATCACTGAAATGTAGTCATCACTTCACTCACAGACAAAAGGTTTCATAAAAAACGATTTTGCTGTTTGGTCAGCATTTTCTGTTTTTTCCATTTTATTTTATTTTATTTTATTTATAAAACCTCAAATCAAATAATTTCACACTTCCAAGTTATTTCTCAACCCAAATGTCCCCTTTTCCTTGGCGAGTCAATGTTCATAAAAGGCCTTTAAAATCTGGGGTGACAAATACAGCAGGTCAAAGACAAACACTTCTAAGGGGAAGCCAGTTAATGTGAGCTGTTGTTGTCACTTTCAATAGACATCATAATAAAGACGCCATCTTTCAGAGAATGTTCCCTTGAAATGTCAGGGCCATCCTCAGGAGCCTTGAAGGACAGCATCTATTTAAAAGCAATATTGGCAGTAAACATCCAAGGCAGAGTCTGTCTATCTGCTTCTGCCATCAGAGTGTGCTGGAGGATGATAATCGCTGTGGAGAAACAGCACCTGCAGGAGTTGAACTTTACCTTTTTCACATTTATTGGATCTTCTCAAACTGGGGTGGTTTTGTTGTGCAGCTCTTTTCTTACCTGTAAGGAAAAAAATCCCTACATTTCCTCCTCCTCCTCTTCCATAACAGACATTTACATAAATATGCATCGCTCTAAAGCTCTGCAGTTTTCTCTGAATGGCAGGAAATTGAAGCCACAGTGAAAAGATCACACTTATCTTCTTCGGAAAACTTTTCAGTTGTCTCCAGTCTAGTGTATTTGACATACATCTTAGCATTTTTTTTACTGTTATTGTTTGTCTCTCTGTGCCATCAAGCACAAAATGATTAATCCAATTTATTAGCAGGAAGTGTACTGCTGCAGAGTTGTTAGATTGGATTTGGCATCACAAGCGAGCTCCAATCTCAGAGTACTCCTCTGTTTTCTGACATTCATCCTGAATTTAATTTGGGTGCTGTATTGTTTCCATAAAAACACCAAAGAAAACAACAATTTAAGTGCATGTACGGGAAAGACGGGTGAATTTATGACAAATCCTGTACCACTTAACAAAATAAATAAATAATCATTTATTTATAATACCTGAACTATCAGTGTAGGTATTAAAATGCTTTGACAGTAATACTTTTTGGAACCATCTTGTTTGTGCATTGAAAGGCCACTCATGTTGCCATAGGTAGAGGCTCAAAACGTCCATTGGCCCACAACAGTATGTAGTGAATTTAGCTGTTTTATAGTGCACTTCAAAGCTGTCGCAAGGCACAAAGAGTGTAAGGAAGCCGTGCGCTGTATACTGTAGATCGAAATAGACCATCATGCACTGCAGCCTATCTTATGAAAGTGCACTGCCAAAGAAGCCATCTCACTAACAGCCTAAGCACCCATGTTAGCCACTAGGGTAGCTACTGTATTTGATTTCATAACCCATGAGATTGCCTGGTGAGTAAAACATTATCATTAAAACGTGTCATATTTTAGACTTGCAGTGTTTCATTTCAGCGTTCTTAATGGTTTTAAATATCAAAATTCATGTCATATAGCTTTGCTCTACCCTCTCAGGCTTCTCTTTGGCGATCTGACGAGGACAGTTCAATCAGTCAATCAGATTTCATGTCAACACAGACACACAAATTAAATTCTGCACTGTCAATGAGGGTGGAGCTTAAGCCATGGCTGAGAACAGTTACAGAAGTCCTGACAGCTCGTTTTAAGGCTCATTTTCTGAATCCAGGAAGTGTGTGTTTTTCTGTGGGCTGAATGCTCTGATATTTTCACAGTGCAAATATTGAACCTCAGCCTGGTTTATAATCTAAAAAGACACGGAAATCTACCATATTGACCTAAATAAAAAGTAATAACACTTTTTTAAGACAAAAAAAAAACTGAATCTTTTTAAAATCACGTTTTCAGTATCAGTGAAACTAGTAGATTGCATTATAACAGCAGTAGGATATTTATCATCATGTATTTCTCTTGTCGGTAAAAATCTTATTAGATGCAATTTTGTGGATTTCGGGTAAGACTGACAGCTTGTCGGTCACTTCCAAAAATCTTATTAGATGCAGTTTCATCAGTGTGTTGTGCCTTAGACCATATTTGAAAACAACACAAACTGTCTGTCGATCTAATACAGATACAACTCATAGAAATGTGTGAGCATGTATTTCATTTATTTTGCATCATGTGATGCAGATTATCTTATTTGTGTATGTGACAGAAAATAATTGTGATAACAGATGTGTAATGTACAATTATGTAATTAAATTTGTGTTCATTTTATTTGGTCAAGATGTGTTGATTTTAACATTGAGAGCTGAAACTCAGACTTCTTCAGTTTCTGTAACGCGTCCATGTCATTGTGGGTTTTTTTTTTCACATACAGTACCAGAGATTATAGCAATTATTACATTCACATGTCTGTGGGGTGTCAAACCTTTACTCAAATGAGCTGCTGTGGTGAAATAGTCAACAGAGTGACATAAAAACAAAAAAAAAACAAAGATGATTTGATAGAACCAGGGTGGTTATAAACATCTGTGTTGGTTCTCACTGATCATATGATAAGCTGTAGTCAACAAAAGGGTAATATGTTTAGTGTTAAAGTGTGTTTGTGAACAAAGAAATATTAGAATTATACATGAGTGCAGTGTCAATGGAAAAGAGGCCTAATTGTTTGCAACCCTTAAAAACCACAACATTCAGTGTTTTAATTTTAACAACGGTAGTGATTACATTATTATTACCACTCTAATTAAACTCATTTACAAACGCAGAATATTAAAACACTTAACCATTCTAGTGTTTTCTGGGTCGAAGACTGTGTTGCAAGCTGATTTGAATCATTAAATAACATGGAGTTGAAGACTTCATGCCCACTGTGTTAAGCTTTTTTCAAATCTGATTAATTCACAGAGGTCTCCCCCTCTCAAAAATAAACAAACCAGGTGAGTATATTCAACAAGGGCTGAGAGCTACAGGACCACCACTAACCTGATATCACAATAGAGACAATAGTCTTTTGTCAAATAACACACCACATTTATTTATTGCTTTAGACCTATGACTCAATCTCCTATTCATCTGTCCCCAGTCAGTGACTAAAACCTGCAAACTGAGCACTAAAATTCCCATTGATTTACCTGCCACTACTAATTACGGCTATAATTAGCCTACTTGGTAAATTAATTAACATCTGGGAATCTGCAATTTACTATTCTTATCCGGTTTAACTGGCAAGTGCCTATAGACAGGTGGCAAAAATGTAATGATTCCTATTCAGCAAGTCAAAGCGCTTACACCCCGCCTTTCCGAAACCCTGCCTTTCCAAAAATAGACTTCCGACCGTCCTTCATGATGGTGGGGTTTTCTATTTTTTGTAATGCTATTGGGGAAAGCCCTCCACAATGGAAATCTCCCACAATGGAGTCAGGGAGAAACAAGTGGGACAGATCTGCCCAGTCCCTGATTAGTGCACGTTTCACAGACAAGCCACAACGCAGTGTAAACAACGTCACCCGGTTCAGCACCATGGACAGCTGCAGGGGGGGTTCGGAACAGCGGTGTGTCGGATGGAGGTGGAGGTGTTTCGGTATGGAGAGCTGTCCCCAGTCAAAGCAAACCAGCAAACAACGTGACATCATTGAATGGGAGCGATCAAAATACAACTGTTCAGTTACGTTTATTGCACTGAGTGTTTGTGAGTGTGAAGTCCAGTGAGGGGTCATGGCCCCGTCACTGGGAGTATGGCAAACCAGGTTGATCAAAATCTATTATGTCTTTCAAGCCAGAGTGAGCATTTGACATTAAGTTTTTTAACATGAGACTTTTTCTGTGTCTGTGTAGCAGAGGGAGGTTAGAAGGGAGGCTATGGCAAGTTGTTTTTTTTGTTTTTTTCCTGCATTAAATATGTGGCGCAAAGCTTCCGCTGTTGTTCCACAGAGGGTTGTTTATTCTCTATTGGGGCTCTTTAACACATAGCTATGTGTGTGTGTGTGTGTGTGTGTGTGTGTGTATGAGTGTGTGTGCGTGCACAGTACGGAGATGATCATTCCACATTTATTATCCTGTGGGGAGAACACTAATTCAATGTCCTCAGGCACACACATACACATACGCGCACACACACACACACACACTCCCCTCCTTGCCTCTCCTGATGCGTTTTAACACCTCCATCACCATTACAATCTTTAAGACTAGACTGATACACGGCCCACTTCAACACAGAGTGAAAAAAGTATGTATGTATTTAACCCCTTATAGAAAGGACTGGACTGGATGGAATCAAAATGTGCCTGATTAGTTCTAACCCACATGCGTTTTGTTTGCACACATCTCCCAGCTAATTGCTCCACTTCGTTTTGTGCAGCTTGAAATCTGTCACCACGTGTGAAACTCAATGCGGATCTCTCCCATCAAAGTGGATGTGTTGGTTAACATGAACAGCATCGGCTCTTCAAATGTTGAAAATATGTTTGGCTTCTCTTCTTAATTGCACACTATTGCAATTATACTATTTATTTATTTTTTGAATGTTTTTTTTTTTTTTTCCCTGCTTCTCATCCACGCCTTCTTTGCCTCTCCCTGAAGCTGACCTGGTGGCTCACCAATCTCATTGTCATAATTACCATCATCACAATCACTATTATCTTAATTGGTCTTATCTCCTCGTTAGCTGCTCGTTAGCTAATTGACTCAGAGAATATCCCGCCAAACGCTTTGCGTGGCGAGACAAAAGGCAACAGACGGAGATCAAGAGGAGACATCTGCCTGTTGAGAGAAGAGGAAAAACTACTACGAGCGCCAGCTCATCTGTCACGGTAATGACTGTCTCAACAACTGTACACAATTATGTGGAGGAAAAGCTAGTGCCGCAGCTGCCGCCACACTAGTTACACACTAGAACACACTTTTTTTTTAGTAATCACAAAAAACTCACAGTCAGACCTTGACAGATGCCTAATGACATGTTCAGACAGACCTGAGGACACATGGAGCTACAGAAGTGAAAAAGAACGCAATTATATGCAGAGCGAGGCGCAAACATGCACCTGAATGCACACACACACTAAATAACGTGTGTGTGTGTATGTCAAAAGCCAATTATAGAACACTGAAAGGAATGGAAAGAAATACAGTAATTACAGCATGCTGATCTGTGTGGAAATGACGGAAAAATATCAGAATTATCATCAATTAAAGTACACAGTGTCTCTGCTATCTGTGTAATGACATGGGGATGGCTTTAGAAAAAGTAAAAGAAGAAGAAAAAAATAGCTGCAATTTGCTGAGGAAATACTACAAAGTTTCTGGAGGCTTACTGGCGAATCGTTTCATTTTCCAATATAGTCACATCTGAATTCATTCTTAACCAAAAGCAAATGTTTTTCCAAAAGCATTTCATCTTGAATTATCCATACTTGTTTTCTTTCTGACCTCCCTCCATCGCTCGCTGTCTCTCTACTCTATCTCTGTTGTTTCTCTTCCACCAGCCCCCTTTTCTTTTTCATCGCTCTATCCCATCCTCTTTTTCTGCCCCATGGCTATCTTGCCCACATTTCCTTGCTTTCTCATTCTTTCTATTTTGCTTTATGTCTCTATTGTCTTTTTCAGTAATTCCCTCTCTCCGTCACTGCATGTTGCTTTAAGGCTATGGAGTCTAGTGGTGTCACTGGTAATAGGGTCCCATGGGCTCTCTGTACACCATGGCTGGGGTCTGAGAGATGCCTGCATAATATGGGGGGGGGGCTCGTGTTCTCTTGTCCTACTTTAAAAAGGGCCATTGTGTGAGTGTGTGTGTGTCCTACATCAAACTTTGAAGCGACACCAAGTCACCAAGGGAAGCTGACCTATACACTAGAGGTCATTTTCACGTTCATTCATGACTGGTACTTTCTTCTTCTTCTTCTTCTTCTTCTTCTTCTTCTTCTTCTTCTTCTTCTTCTTTTTGTGACAGTTGAGGTTCCTGTCACTATGCCTCCTATTGATCATGCGCCCTGGCTAAGGGGATGTCCATTTGGGGGAGCGCGTCAAGCGCGCATGACTCTTACCCGAGAGGTGTGGGTTCAATCTGCCCGGGCCCTCTTCACCTTGCCACATTTTTTGATTTGGTTGGAAAACTGATCTACATCTGTAGAGCTTTCTATCTTATAACCACTCTACAGTTTCTGTGGACTAAATACACTTTATTATGTCTCATCAAATTTGTGTTCATGTTTATGCTATGTCATGTCTTGATTAGTTTTACGTGTTGGTCCTTTATGTTTTAGTTAAGTCACGTCACTCATGTCCAGTCCTGTCATGCATTTCCTATTGATTTTATTTTATTTATTTATTATTCCTATTTTATTTTGTACACTCCTTTTTCCCTCTTGTTTCAGATCCTGACTTCATCACTTTGTGTGCTTTCCCTCTGTTGTCATTGTCAATCCCGCCCGTGATTGGTTCCAACTGTGTCACCCTCATGTTCAAATAGTCCTTGTCCTGTTGTCAGTTTGTTTTGTCAGTCTTGGAAATCCTCAGGTTTGCGTCCCATTTTTGAGTGTTTAGTCTATCCCCCAAGTGAGTGTTTTTGTTGTATTTTTTAGCCTCCTTGAGAGTGTTTTTTGTTTGCAAATAAATTTATTTTGAGTGGTGCATTTGAGTCATCCCCGTCATGTGTGAGGTCTTTACATTTATTTGATGAATATCAAATGGATAAACTTTCCATCTTGCCATCTGCAATGACAAAGTGAAACAAGTGGATTATTATTATTATTATATTGGGCCAATTTGGGGGGCGGGGGGCGGGGGGCGCGAGCCTGAGACCCCTGGTTTACATGATCTTTTTAAAGTGGAATTAACTTTAATTCCGAATTAAATTATTTTAATTTGGAAATAAAGCTCTCATGTAAACAGGGCAAGTGTGTCAGAAACCAAGCAATGGAACTCTCTGTAGACCTTAATGATAAAACTGTGGCGTAGGTCGTGCCACATGTATAAAACCATTTCTAGAGTTTGGAGTGTTCATCTCAGCAGCACTCTATCAACCAGGGTCTTTATGGTAGAGTGGCTAGGTGGAAGCCACTTTGAGTAAAAGGCATATGACAGGCTGCTTGGAGTTTGTCAGACAGCATTTAAAGCACTCTGAGAGCACAAGGAAAAAAGATTCTCTGATTTGATGAGACACAAATTGAACCCTTTGGACAGGAGTACTGCAAACACCAGCCACTGCTCATCACCTGGCTAATACAGCCCCTACTGTGTGTGCAGTACTGTGGGAGCAGTGGCTGGAGCTGCATAGAGAGGCCTCAATGAAAAAGATTGCTTCAGACAGCCCCACTGAACATCTGTGGAGATGTTTCCCATCCAAACTGATGCATGCAAGGGGCTATTGGGCCAAATGAGACAAACTGCCCAAATCCAGATGTGCAGAGCTTGTAGAGACTTACCCAGATTCACAGTTGCAATTGCTGCCAAACAGGCTTTTAGGCTTTTAAGTACAGGATTAGGCATTCAAATATTTCCAAGTTTTTTTTAATTTTAATAAATTTGCCTAAAAGAAGAGGTGAGGGGGTCTGAATACTTTCTGAATTCTGATTCTGATTTCTGAACCCCACATCTCAGACTGCTACACCACAACACAGTCTCACTCCCAAGGCGTAATAAACGGACGTTTGGTCAGGGCCCTTGCGCGTTGTTTCCAGACGCTCAAGGTACCCCTCAGCGTGGGACCTGAACGCACAGGGTTTTCAATTGATTTTAATGCAATCCCCTGCGATATGACGCTTAAGTGCTCCAGCCATCCATTCACTCCTATTCCGATGCAATTTGAGCAAAAATAACATTTCAACATTTATGACATTTTGATGTTTTACTCTCTAAATAATGTTGAATCATTGTGTTTAATGGATATCAGACAATGTGCTTGTGACTGTCGAGCGCTGTCGAGCCGCTTTGGGCGTCGTGTCCACTCGTTGAGCCAAAATCATGGATGAATGAAGCCGATCTGACAATTTTGACAACGCTTTTCCAGCCTGCTAAACAATGTAAACTGCAACGTGACCTCATTTTATTATTTACGAAGGATTATTACCTATTTGCCGGACCGGAACTTCCGCGTTTACCGAGGATGGACGTCATTGCCATGGCGCCAACGCTGGACGGGACACTGCCATCTACGGTGTCTCAGACGCAACTACAGCACCTTGGTCACACACCAACAGTGTGTTTTGTCAGTCAGCTGTGATCATGGGGAGTGGAAATTAAGCCATGTTGATTTAATTCAACAAAATGTGAATAGACAGTGAGGAATCAGAACAGTTAGAATGCTCTTTTTCAACAAAGTCCAAATGATTCAAGTAACTCAAGTCATGTAGGAATTCCAGAAAACAACATTTCTCCCCCCTTCTCCCTCCTCCCTCCAAGGAACCTTAGTTTATAATATAGTGTAGAATGAACCCATCCACTGTAGTAATGTTTATGCACAACTGCATCAGTTTAGCCAGCTCATTTTTTTCTGGTTTTACATTGGACAAACTGATTAAGGCTCCATTTTCAAGAGACATATTTCCACATCAATAATTTTTAACTTCCACATGCTTTGGGTTATACGCCTGAAATGTTCAGCGGTTTATCAGGGGACTAGGGCCATCCACAGACCTGTCCGACCTTCACAGGGGTCACAGGTCAACTTTTCATGTCTAATTTGACTAATTATATAGGGAAAAATCACCAATTCTTTGAGCTGGGAAGTTGAGCTGTTATATCCTGGTTCAGACTGTGGAATAGATTGATTCTGCAAAAAATCAGAGCTGTGCTCCATTCAGAAGGGTCAAAAATGGCCATGGTTTCAAAGGTCACAGGGGTCAAACATCAGAGTGAATCTAACAAAACACACAGCAGTAATCATCATGAAATTTGGGTCAGTTGTATATCAAGTCCTCTATCAGGGCTGGGGGCCCCTTTCCCATGCTCCCACAGAGTTGGGTGTCGGAGTGATGGATAAAGGCATCACCGTGAATCCACAGGCCAAGTTTCAAGTGATTTGGTTGGTTTCTATGGAAACAGCGGCCTCAAGGAGACAGAGGAATGCGGCTGTTTGAAGCCCCGCCTCTCGAAAAGTAATGGCTCGATCAGGACCGAAAGCACGTCAACGTGATTGTCTTGGGCCCCCGAACCACTGATTAAAAAATCAGAACTTCACGACTTTTGGAAACATTTTGGCTTTTCTGACTCAGAGGGTCTCTCAGGCTTTAAGTCTGACAGGCTCTGAATCTGAAAAGCCAAAATGGATGAAAAATATTTCCAAAAGTCGCACAGTTCTGAATTTGATATCAGTGGTTCTGGGGGCCCAAGACACAACGTGTTGATCCTGAACCCTTTGGCTTCAAACAGCATTCCTCTGTTTCCTTGAGGCCGCTGTTTCCATAGAAACCAACCAAATCACTTGAAACTTGGCCTGTGGATTCACGGTGATGCCTTTATCCATCACTCCGACACCCATCTCTGTGGGAGCATGGGAAAGCAAAGTGGCCCCCAGGGGTCCCCAGGGGCCCCCAGCAACGGGACCACAATATTTTGATAGAGGACTCTCTGATATACAACTGACCCAAATTTCATGATGATTACTTAAAGCGTGTGTGTTTTGTTAGGATTCACTCTGATGTTTGACCCCTGTGACCTTTGACACTTACCATGGCCATTTTTGACCCTTCTGAATGGAGCACAACTCAGATTTTTTGCAGAATCAATCTATTCCACAGTCTGAACCAGGATATAACAGCTCAACTTCCCAGCTCAAAGAATTGGTGAAATAATTAGTCAAATTAGACATGAAAAGTTGACCTGTGACCCCTGTGAAGGTCGGACAGGTCTGTGGATGGCCCTAGTCCCCTGATAAACCGCTGAACATTTCAGGCGTATAACCCAAAGCATGTGGAAGTTAAAAATTATTGATGTGGAAATATGTCTCTTGAAAATGGAGCCTTAATCAGTTTGTCCAATGTAAAACCAGAAAAAAATGAGCTGGCTAAACTGATGCAGTTGTGCATAAACATTACTACAGTGGATGGGTTCATTCTACACTATATTATAAACTAAGGTTCCTTGGAGGGAGGAGGGAGAAGGGGGGAGAAATGTTGTTTTCTGGAATTTAAAAAAAATATAGGCCTACATGACTTGAGTTACTTGAATCATTTGGACTTTGTTGAAAAAGAGCATTCTAACTGTTCTGATTCCTCACTGTCTATTCACATTTTGTTGAATTAAATTGCAATTGCTGCCAAACAGGCTTTTGAGGCTTTTGGCGCCATGGCAATGAGTACAGGATTAGGCGTATGAATTCAAATATTTCCAAGCTTTTCAAAATCTTTCAATAAATTTCCTAAATGATTTTGGCTCCGGAACGGAGTCTCTGCGGGCCGTTGTAACACGACGCCCAAAGCGGCTCGACAGCGCTCGACAGTCACAAGCACATTGTCTGATATCGTTACAGGACAAATTAAACACAATTTGCTTTCATTCAACATATATTTAGAGAGTAAAACATACATTTCTCGCTAGAAATGTCATAAAAATATGTTGAAATGTTATTTTTGCGGCCAAATTGCGGATCGGAATAGGAGTGAATGGATGGCTGGAGCACTTGCTCTGAGCGTCACATATGATTTGCATTAAAATCAATTGAAAACCCTGTGCGTTCAGGTCCCACGCTGAGGGGTACCTTGAGCGTCTGGAAACAACGCGCAAGGGCCCTGACCAAACGTCCGTTTATTACGCCTTGGGAGTGAGACTGTGTTGTACACCAGCAAAGGTAAAGACATGGCTGCCTCCACCATGAGAGACTCCATCCACCATATTATGAACTGTTTGCCCCCTGGGCCTTAGGTAGCCACTGAACTGCACCACAGACTGGTATCTATTACTGCACTCTTTACTCATCTACCCCCGATTTCACATTGCTGCTATTTGTTTATTGAATTGAGGTGTCTTTTTAATGGTTTTATGCTTTTCATTCATTTATTCCCATAGTTATTTAATGATCATGGATTGAGTATGAGACCCGGATACTGCATTTCATTTTTTCCATGGTTTTACATAATCAGAATGACAATTAAGCTTCCGTGAGACCCTGGATAACTGTTGGCTTGGGTGTGTCCCTTTTCAAGTATTTTAAAGCAAAGATATATGAATCACATGAAAAGACAGGCCAGGAAAGAAACAAGAGGAAACAAGCAGATAGAGAAGTTGCAGCGTCTCGTGCCAACCTGCCGGAGTAACACTCCCAAAAAAGAGCAATTCTCGTCCTTGAAGCCAAGGAAGGAACTCAGTGTTGGATATCTGTGTGAAGTTATAGCCAATACAAACTATACACATCCAGTTCTACCTAATGCTTTAATATCACACCCCCCGAGACCAAATTAGGCTCCAGATCCGTCCAGCCAACCCTAGTGGACATACACACCGGGAGGTCCAAACAGCCAAGAGACCTCCTGTCAGTGCATCAGTCTGAAAGCAAAAAAGACTCAGAATATAAATGAGGAGCCTGTGGGAGATGCTCCCAACTGAGATCCTTTCATGCAAAAAAACAAAACAAAAGAGAGAATATTTTATGATGTTCTGGACAACTTCCTGCAATGCAAACTATTGGGCCATTTATCTCAATCAAAACTGCCCTAATGCCTAATGCATGAACTCATGAAGCAGGTTTTCACTGTTTTTAATAAAGCACTCCATGAGGCCATCCATTTGTAGATGATAACAGCTGCTTGAGACTGATAAATTGTGCATCTTCAGTCGGCCAGAAACTCTTTGTAAACCCTCAGAGATCTCTTAAGAAAACTTTCATGTGTCTCATTATATCCTGATGTTGTCTATATACGATGTGGGACAAGGTCATGTACGGCCTGGAGTTGCAGACAGACATTATGGCCATGTCTCCACTAATACTTTCGGAAGATAAAATTGTCACCACCATTATTTGATTGGATTCCCTCGAACTGCGTTAAAAGTGAAGGGATAACAGGTGTGTTGACATTTGATTGGTTGAAAGGGTTAGAGTTTGGGTCATGTTAGCCTACGACATATCCCTGTGTTAATGAACAATGATTGTTGTTATTGAAAAGTTAACTTTATTTTGAAGTTGTGACAGGACTGCTGTATCCTTGCCAATGCTGTCACCAAACCTACACCCACATAGGTCATCCAGCCATCTAAAAATCTATAGCTTTCTAAAGGACACCAGTCCAGCAGTTGGTGCTAACTGCTAAGTTATCTAGAAAAGGAGACTGAAAAAGATGAAATTGCCCAAAGTTTCTGACACCTTATTTTAAAAACAGTTCAGCTAGGTAAACATTCCAGTCATCATGCTGACATTCACAACAGGCTACAAGTATGGCATTAAAATAATTGCAAGCACTGAAATAGCTTTAGCCAGCAACCTGCTGATATCGTACCAGTCCATCCAACATGAAAGCTACTTTGGTTGTATTTACTCTCTCAGTGTTGGATCACTATCCAATCTGGCCAGGGAACCTGGAGTGGAAATGGGATAGGCCTACCTGTCTGTCTTATTTTCTCTGTGTGTGTCTTTGTTTCTGTGTGTGTTGGTCTGGCTAGAATTGCAACAAGAGAGGGAGGTGCTGCTGTAAAAGACTCATTCACTCACATACACACAAACTCACACAAAGGCCGAAGACTTTAAAGGACTGAAGACAGGACTGTGTTGTAGGAGTTGCTGCTGCAGCGAATAGTCAACTGTGCTGTTGAACTCTTGCGTCATTGTCTCGGCTCTACACAGTAAAGAAATGTCAACGAAGAACTGAACCATGTGCAGGTGTGTGTACTGTGAAGCTAAAATCACAAGTGTCTAAAACGACAAAGAATCTACAGCCACATTAATCTCCACCAGACTCCAGTGTTTTCAATCTAATGCATTGTGCATGTTAGCATGATGTTGCCATGGCCCAACCTTTGCCTCAATCCACTGGGTACCTTTCACATTAAATGTGTACAGTACCAATACTCAGTTCCTGGGAACTGGTACAAGTGCAACAGTAACAATTTTCAGTACTTCTTTGTGTACATGTGTGGCAATTGAAGTTTGTTTGTTTGTTTATTTAAAAAATGTCAAAACTTCAGAATTTTGAATGTTTTCCTATTGTTAAGTAAAAAAAAAGATCACAAAACAAGTGTGCAGGGAGAGCAGGGGTAGAGTTCTCAATGGGCCTGAAAGTGCCCGGATGCAACATGGCCTGACTCATTAGCATTATTCTCTGCCCGAATCCAGTGAAAAGAAAAGAAGAAGCCTGTATATTTTGGCCCGAACTAGCACGTCCAGTTGTGTTGGTCAGTGCACCATAGCCCCTTGAGACACCTCTGTTGTCTGTGTGTTTGTGAGGGATAGAAAGTGGGGCAAGGAGAGGCAATGATTTAAAGGAAATAAGATTTTAGACATGTTCAAGTCAGACAGACACTTCTCCACCACTCTTCAAGGGTGCGTTCAGGTAACGAAACTATTACTCATCCTAGTCACCACTGTAATTTAACATTTATCTTCTTGTTAATCATCACTGAATATTGCCATGTATAATAGCTGAGTACTGACATTGTGATGGTATCAGGGGCATAAGGGAGGTCACTAACATTTATTCCGTTCTTTCTCAGGAGAACATGATGGCAATCTATCCAAGTTGGGTGGCTGTGGCTAAGGAGGCAGAGTCGACAGAGCCACAGTTTCTCTGCTAATGTTCGTAGCAATCTATCAATCAGATGTAGATACATTTCACTGGGAGGAAGATCACCCAAGCCATCAGAATTCATCAAGTTAGACACCAGCCAACGTCTATTAACAAAACACTCATGCATAAAAAGTGAGTACCTACACCTCTTTTAATTAAACATTTTAGATAAATTCATCCAGTTTGCATAAAGCTACAAAAAGGCCTAATTAAAAGAGGATTTCATTAAGATATCAGATAGTCCTTTGCCTGCGTGTTATTTGCAACCTTTCTCTTATTTCATTCTGTCACTTTTTACCTCCCTCAGAAGTTGTGTAATGACTCACTGCATTAAAGGCTTGAGTTTAAGAGAGCCTTTTTCCTATAGTTGGATTTCCAGCTATTTTTACTAAATGTTTTTGACTTTTTTTGTTTTAAATAATTTAAAATTTAATCATTTAATTTCTGAATCTCTTAGTTTCCCCAACCCACTTCACCTTTGATCAGAGAACTGCTGAACATATTTTAGTCATAAAATGTGATTAGCCAGCAGTCCCACATACTGATTCCATGCATGTCACACAGACTGTGAGCGTAAATTATGTGATAGGTCTGGCCAGATTTGCATTGCGTGAATCTGGTGTTGCTGTACGACACCTCAGCGGGTCAAGATGTTTTCCAGTAGCGACGGTCTCCCTCACTGCCATCATGCTGCCTCAAATACAGAAACATAGATGCAGGATTAGAAAGAGGTCCCCCCAAAAAAGAAAAAGCTTTATTTTATTGAATTAATTCAACTACGAAAGAAATCCCATTCCCCCTTGCGTTCAGCGGCCTATCAGGAGACACAATGTAACAAGAGTCTTAGTGCTACAGAGTCTGAGAAGGGTCAAAAGTCCTGAGGGTCAGGTGGGTTTTATCAGTGCAAAAGTCTTATCTGACATTTGTCTCGGGGACAAGCTTGGAGAGATAATTGGAATGGGATTCACTCTCTCTCACGCTCTCCTCCTGCATTTTCATCTTTCTTTACTCTCTTCTCGGTCACTCCCCTGCACACGCACACGCACACACACACACACACACACACACATCTTCTGTACATTTATCTTGACGCACTAAGTGTCTGCCGAAGTTGGTCCGCAAGCCCTGCCTTCACATCTCTCAATATCTTATCTTCAAGTAAGACGCCCACAGTTGGCATTTTAAGACGACACATACCGACCGCACATACACTGATAACCAACGCTACTACTCACTGTCACTCACAATGGCCCACACACAAGCTGTGAATGTGTGCACGAGGGAGAGTGGGCGAAGAAGGGAGGCTTATTTGTATTGAGAGACATGTACTAGCTCAGGTTGATCATGTGTTGTCCTCGTGTGTGAGCAACAATTTGTACATTGGTTTGTGTTCAACAGAGCTTAAGAGATGTGTATAGTACGGTACGTCAGTGACTATTTATGCAAGTGCCGATATATTTTGTTTTGTGTGCGTCTTCCTCTGGGAACAGAAGCGTATTTGTGTGCATGCTGTGTTTCTGTGTGTCTGCCTGGTGCAAGCGATGGTAAGCACTGATTATACAGTAATGCTAGGGTTGTCAGGAAGCCAGCAGGCAGCCTGGTTTTAGCCACAGCGGGAGGCAGCACCATCACCACCATTAAACCAGCGTCGGTTTCAAACTGAGAAATATGCCAGTCTGGACAAAAGGGTGTTTCTACATTTCATTTTACTCTAAGTGGACCTCAGGCTGTCTGTAAAAAACATGGCCACTTGTTCTTAATTGCTGGGGTAAGCTGCATTAAAAAAAACACTTCACCTTGAGGGTCTGGTCATTTTTTCTACAGACTCTGTTAAACACAAACATGCTTTAACCAAGATGAGTTGACATGAAAATAACTATAAAGGAGGATGGTTCACCATGCTGGGTTGCTCATACAAATATGTTGTTTTTAAAATCGGGTATTTTAAAATTTGAGGACTTAGTTAAATACAAAACAGATTTTCAAATCAGATTTTGTTCAAAGCCTGGAATGCAGTAGGCTGCTACCAATAAACATCTCAAAAATGTTTATGGTCAGAGAAAGCACATATGATTTAAGAGGGAACTCTAATTTTAAACAATCTACCATCCATTCTACCTTGAAAAGTTTTAGCATCTCTGTTTGTGGGGTAAAAATGTGGAATAGACTAGACGAGGATATAAAAATGTGCAATAGCTTAAAACAATTTAAAAGTAAGTACAAACATCTTGGTCAGCTATAAAGCACTGGACAACTTATTTCATATTAAAGCAATATGTTTTAATCTTCCAAATCGTATGGAACTACAGATGTAGGCCTATGACATGAATCACATTGTAAGGGGGGTGCTGAACTTGAAAAGCTGTGCTTCCTTCAGCCCCTTCTCAAACTTGCACAGTATTATTATTGACTTTGTTTCTTTTTTTTGTTTTTTGTTTTGTTTTGTTTTTTTACATGTACTATTTGTCATATGATGTACTTGTTTGAGACAAATCAAAATCAAATCAAAAGGGTCAGTTCTCTCAGAAATTGAATAAAAACACTTATTACTATGGTTTTCCACCTGTGAGGATAGTATAGATTTTATTTCATGAGGTTTTTCACATGCTGTGGCCCTAAGAGCTCAACAATGCAAACTCTGAAAGCACACACAGGATGAACACACCTTCACCAATCATCAGCATATGCGCTGAGATAATGATGCAAAGAAAAGCAAACTGACAACACAACCAAATTCACATAAACGCATTGAAGTTTAAAACCAGTTAGGAAATTTGGAAAAATCAGTAAAAGAGTGTTTCAGTTAAACAGTCTGCTTTTATTGCACTATTGTGTTGTGCATGCGTTAATACTACTAAAAATGCAGAGTGCATCTATAGCTGGTATTACAATTAGTTATGGGAGCAATTTCATGAGGCATAACCATGGCAACAAGTCGTGAGCTTAGAATTATAAGGTTCTATCTCCGTTTTTTTCAAAATTGAGTTTTTTGCATAATATCATCCATTAGTGGCCTGTTAATGCCTGTGTGGTGTTATTTTTAAATTTTCAACATTTTTTAACTAGTTATTCATAAAATAAAAAGGTTCTGTCAACCAAAACACAAGCCGAGTTGGAACTTTGATGCTCAATATCTCGGAACTACCCAAAACGGAGATAGAACCCTATAATTCTAAGCTCACGAAGTTGTTCATGTTCATCTGTATTATGTGTACAATTAGTTTTGCAACTCAAAGACCCCCACTGATGAATATTGTGTCTTCACATTGCTGTGAACCAATGGCAGACGCAAACTGGCAATTTCAGGGAGAGGGTTGACGGCGTGACCCCAGGGCGGGGCATAATGCTACAAGCTCCCGCCCCACATCTGGCTCAAGAGTGACTGACTGCAACACAGAACAAGGATGAAATAGCAGTGTAGACAAGCAGCACACAGACTAAAGGAGGGGGAGACATACAGGTGCAACACATTAGAGGTGGGGTCAACAATCACCTGACCAAGAAACACATGGCAGGTAGTGTAAAGTGAAGAACAAGGAAAGCATAGAAAACAAAACCTATCAAAACAGGACATGATGAATCTGGTCTGACAGATTATTTTTAAACATGTGTAGAGAATTGAAAGTCCGATTTATTTTTGTTTTTTTATCTCAAAATAATCAGCTTGATAGACTGAAATGTCCAAGTACTCTAATTGGCCAAAATTTTAACCTAATAACAGTAAAACGGTAGAGTTTTTTTTTTAAAAATCACCCCCCTCAGAGTGTGTGCGGGGGTAGAAACTATCGATTGAGACCAAAAAACGTGCTGACACCAGACTTTGATCATATTTATTGAGGATGTTAAGTCGGCGATTATAACATGGGGGTCTATGGAGACATGTTGCTTTCTGACACCAACCCCAGAGACACACAGTTCAAAAGACTTTGGTGCTATAGATCTCCATCATAAGTTACAGTAACACACTACTAGATTGGCTATTGGATCAAACTATTCATCATGCTCAAATCCAAAGCTTAATGTTATAATTATAATAATATAATAATAATAAACTTTATTTATATAGCACCTTTCAAAACAAATGTTACAAGGTGCTGTACAATAAAATAACAACAATTAAAATGACAACCAGAACAATCAAATCAAATAAAATCAGGAAAATGTCCATTTAAAAATGAGTTTTGCCAGTGATTTATAGTTAGTTATTTGATTAGTTAGTCATTTTGTCCTCCATTCATTCCACAGCCTTGGGTTCAGATACTAGAAAGTTGTCAAACTTTGTTAAAACAGGTCAAACAGATAAAAAACCTTTATTATCTCAGAGTAAACATTGCAAAGATAAAATGTCAATGATGTATGCTGGACTAAAAATTGAGTGAATTTAAAAATGATTAAAAATTTAAAATCAATCCTAAACGAACTGGAAGCCAGTAGTGAAAATAAAACAGGCGTAATGTGCTCACTTTTCTTGGTTCTGGTTAAAAGCCTGGCTGCAGAATTCTGAATGACTGGAGTCTGTAAAGGGTTTTGAATTAAGTGTAAAAAGACTGTTACAATAATCCAGTGTGATGAAATAAAAGCATGTAAAATTGTTTTGTGTCTTTAAAAGATGAATGGAGGAATCTTAGAAATATTTCTAAGATGATAAAAGCAGGACATGGAATGTTTGGCTGTTCTAGTGTTAAACATCACTGTCAAACCAGACTCCAAAGTCCGGAGGGTTTGATTTTTTTAATCTCAAAATAATCAGCTTGGTCAGACTGAAATGTCCAAGACCAGAACTTAGTTTTGTTGTCATTCAGTTGAAAAGTTTTTAACATCCAGTCTAAAACGGTAGCAGTAATACAGTCTAAAAAATCACTCAATTTCCCAGGGTCAGTGGCGTTTACAGGCAGGTAGAAACTGGGATTGAGACCAAAAAAGTGAAAAGACTTTGATCATATTTTTGAGGATGTTATGTGCCCCAGGGGAAGCATGTATAGTGAAAAAAGGGGGTCTATGGAAACAGACTTTCTGACACCAACTTCAAAGAGGAGAAGGAGGACTTGTGGTTGTTTTGCAGAAGTTACGATTTAAGAAGTATGAATAAAACCATTTCAAAGCTGTACCTGAGATCTCCATGCCTCAAAGTTAAAGTAATTCACATGGTCAATTAGTTTGGCTATTGGATCAAACTATTCATCATGCTCAAATCCAAAGCTTAATGTTATAATTAATAATCAATCCATCAAACAGGTGAATAAAGTAGAATTATCACTGATCATACATTATATTACAGGACCAAAATTGGAAACATTCTTTCTATGATTAGGAGTTCTAACACCAACACCAACTACTAAACAAGTCATCCAAGCTCTGGTTTTGTCACATATGGATTATTGTACAGTTGGTCCAATACCTCGCTAACTTGTACAAAATAAAGCAACATGTGTTACACTTAATTCCTGTGGAATGAGGACAAATATTTGTAACATGCATGCCAGATCTGCTGGCTGGATGTTAAGAATGGATAGTTATATTTGTTGATGGCATTTAGTAGAAACAAAGATGCCAAAGATTTTTATAGTTCAGAGACACATAATTACTCACTTTGACATGCTGCTGGAGGTTATTTTATTTTACCCAGGACACTCTCAACATACAGCAATATACAAAGCTATGAAGGAGTGGAATGTCCTTCCTAATTATGTTACACAACAGAGAAACATCTTAAGTTTTAAAATAAAACAGGACAGCATACAAAGTAAATGTTTTCTGATTATTCAATGTAGGAGCTTGTTATTTGTATGTTTGGGGTTCATCTCAGGTGTTCTGTGTGTATTTGTATGTATTAAGTATGTGTCTTTTTCATGTGTTTTCGCTGCCCCCGCGACCTGACTCCGGATAAAGTGGTGGACAATGGATGGATGGATGGGTATGTGTTAGTGTTTAGTGTTTAGTTGGTTGGCTTAGTCACTGTATGAAAATGAAAAGACCCCAGAAAGAATAGCTGCTGCTTTGCAAAAGCTAATGGCGATCTTAATTAACTAAACTGAATCAATTATACCTACTTCATGCCGTTTTCAATTGTGAACACTTACTGTAATTTGAAAGGTTCTGACAGGAAGTTCCTGTTGCGTGCTTCGAAGTAGTGTACACGTGTGATGCTACAAGGCAACATTGTAAATTTTTACGATTTTTTAAAACAAGATGATTGATCCACTATTGATCTGATGAGTTAACAGACTGACTTCCATTTGGTGCTGGACAAGGCATGAAACAAAAACAATGAGCCAAATAATCCTCATAATTAAGAGGACGAAAGGGGGGGAAATAAGTATGTGATTCATTGCTTCAATCTCATAAAACATACTGATTATTGCCCTGCTAAAGACATTTGATTAAACATTCATATTCATTTAATTTAAGTTGCACTCATTCAGCTCAGTGTGCTACATGGCAGCTAAAGTGCAAATGCTGTAAAACAAACCTTTAACAGAAAAAAAGAAAAGAAACAAATGGGTGGAGCAGTCAGGCAGCAAATATATACTGAAATTAACCATTGTTGAAGGCCTGCGTTCGTGGTTGAGTTTACAGGACACAGACCATAATGAACTCTGAGCCACATAGCAACTTTGTTCTGTCATTTCTATTTCACCCTTGCTGATTCTTCATTAGAGTTGTCTGTACAATAGAACGCAGAGTGAGAGGAGATCAACCTGCATCCTGTTTCCACTGTTTGTCATTATCTGCACCATTGCTCTGGTCGTACCGTCTCATCAAGGGCGAAACGGAGGGGGTTGGCTGCGATGAGGCAATTAAGCTTTCCTGTAGCAAAACAAAACTTTTTTTTTTCTTTTTGCCTTTAAGAAAAAGTTTGCTGATAAACTTTATATTTTCTTTGAGGAAACTGAATTTGAAAGACCAAAGGGCGTCCAGCAGCATGGTCCAAGACAGGCGCAGGGAAATTCTCCGCTTAAGGTTTTAAATAACGGAGCGCAGAGGGGGAGAAACGAGAGCAGTAGAGAGAGAACAGTAGCAGAACAGAGGAGGCTGCTGTAGCTGGTCATTAATAGTCAACCAGGATATACCGCGGGGGGATTGCAGACCGTAGAGCCAGCTTGATAATTCAATCTGTCAAGCGCACGCTACAAGCTAGGCCAATTAACTGGAGAGGAGGCAGGCCTGACCCTGACATCCCTCCCCTCCCTGCCTTCCTCATTCCTTCTCAGTTTGCAACATCCCTGGCGTGTGTTAAACCAACATCTATGCCAGTTAAACTGTCACTCCTGCTGAGGTCAGAAAGAAAGAGAAAAGCGTATGCGTGGCTCGGAGCATGTAGAACCATTTCATTCTGTTGCTACAGTGTCGACTCTCATAATGGGGAAGATGTAGCGTTTATGGACAGATGGCCAAACAAAAACCGCTGGTAATTGACGGCTAATTGCGAACACTCGACAGGTGTACAAGCTTTCCAACAAATGAAACCTGAGTGATTTCCCTCTCTCTAATTCTCAGTCGCATCTTCTGCTTTCCTTTTCTATCCCTACACCTGTTTTCTCTCCACTCTCGTTGCAAAGGAGAACAGAGGATTAGGAGTCCTCTCGCCACTACCTCATCCCACACACACACATCTTTACCTTTCAGTCGGCAGACATTCAGCAGCATCCCAACACTTTTAACAAATCATTCAAAAGCCACTAATTAAAACTCTTGAAGGAGCCAAATAAAATGCAGTGTGGAGGTGTGTGTGTGATGTGGATGGCGTGGGGAGCATGGAGAAGGCGATGTGCCAAGTTAAGAGGAGCACGTGTTTCGGAGTTGGGGGGGTGAGGGGGGGTGGGGGGTCTTTTCATGCTCACAAAAATAGTCAACAGAAAAGAGCGCGGAGACCTTTCGTGAGCGAGGTCGCAGTGGAGTGTGAAAGAAAAGCGTCACGGTGAGCAGCATACTGTTAGCTTGGCTCAGCACCAGGCTGATTGGGCTTTTATTGTGAATAACTTACTGAGGGGAGGAAAAAGAAAAAAAGAAAAAAAAATGAAAGAAAGCTGAAATTGTACCACAGCTCCAATGCTGCATTTACTGAAACCTTCAGATAGCTTAAATGTTTCTTTTTGTCTCAGATAGGCAGGTGGACTCAAGCCATGCAGCCTAATGTTTCCTGTGTGGTTTTCATAGAACAATGTCTGTCAAATGACAATCATGTTTTCAAAAGACAAAAACAAAGAATAAGAATAAGAGGGATAGGTGATGTTTTGAAACACAGCTTGCATAACACCTACAGGGAGACACTATGAATATCAAGCGAATGTTAAAAGGCTTTGGGGATCATTAGGATTCTGGATGCAGGTTTTCCAATTAGAGACATTCCTGCACTGTTAGCTCTACTGTTGCTGCTGAGCCCCGTGCAGGTTGGTTCTGCATGTCTTTGTGAAGGTAATGTCACTGTGTCCCTCACTTTCTGCAGAAAAGCCGTCCGCCGTCTGTGTTGTAGGAAATGAGCGTCTGCGCGTAACGTGCAGCTGTAATCGTATCTGTTTTGAACAGTCTGGCTTTGATAGTCCTCCACCAAAGATGAGTCTCAGAAGAATTATTTGCACAACTCCAAACAGCTTCTTTGGAAGTGTACTCTAACTTTCTGTGAAAGAGGAAAGATGTAAAGTTTTGCATCAAAGAGCCTCAAAAGAGACTTCTCCTTTTCCCCCAACCACAAAAAAAGAGAGGAAAAAAATGGATCCAGTTTTGCGTGAACTCTCAGATGAGCTTCTTCAGAGGAGTCCAAAGAGGCATCAGAGAGTGAGAGCTGAAGCAGGTGAAGTGGGAGAGAGAGAGAGAGAAAGAAGAGAAGAGCCAGAGGTGGAGAACAAGTAAGAGAGCGGGTGAGATGAAGAGGGAAGAGACTGGTGGCGTGGAACAAAATCTGGCTCCCCTTCATCAGGAGGAGCTGCCTCACTGAAGATGACTTTTTGGGGTTAGTGCGAAAAGGGTCCCCTCCCCTCCTCCAGTACTCTCTCTTTCACTCACACAGACACACACACACCTGATCACACTCTACTTTTAAAGGAAGCAAGGATTTTTGTGTGTGGGAAAATCACCTTAAAGATACTCCCACATCCAGCGAACAACAGATCTCATAAACTCCCTGCTTAGCTCCCATACAGCGTTAGGCAAAACAGCAAAGATTAAATAATAACAGCTAAGTTTTTTAACCTGGGCCTTCGCAGAGTAGACGTTGGTTTCCCCTACAATAGAGTGTCAGACGGCAAAGCCAACATTGTTTGATCATGAAAGTTTTATGACATGTTTGCCTTCGCTCCGACTTTCAAATCTTGTGAGTGTCAATTAGCGGCAGCAGATCAGGAAGCCCTGCCAACTAAAAACAAACCTTTGTGTTTTCCGCTCTGACTTCAGAAGAATGAGGATTAAAAGGAACGCAAGAAAGACAAAGAGGGGATGCATGTTAGATTTGCATGGCAAACATCCCTGACACTTCTGATTTGTTTGTAGTGCAGCAACACTGTCAAACCGTTTCCCTCACTGGTTTTCTTTTTCTTTTTTTAGTTGCATTTAGACAATATTTATCCTCATTCACATGTGCCACAAAGGTCAAAAAGGTGTACAAAGGGCGGAGGAGGTGATATTCATTCAATTTTTCTTTTTGATGAGTAACTGAGAGAGTAGTGTTAAAAGGAGAAAAAATATCTACAACTTAGGTTTTGCTGTAGAAAACAGATGACAACCTCCAACAACCTGAAGCAAATTTTAGATAATTGCAGCAGAACAGTCAGGAGATGTTGAAATTTTTTCATCCAAATGCACTCCTCTGCTTTTGTCTAACCTGTCTTTTGTACACCAGACATCTTTTTCGCTGGTGTCTGAACGAGTCACTTTGATGTGGCAAACAAAAGTCGGTAGTCTATTTGATTTTGACTTTGAGACTGTTTCCATTATGTCTCCAGTGTGGTCTGATTTCAGACATTTCACCAGCTGGCTCATGTTTACGTAGATCAAATGGCTGGGTGGTGTTCCTGGTGACGGCAGCAGGGACATTTCCTAACAGTTTTTTGGGGACATAAACAGTCCAGCAGCAAAATAAGAAATGGTTTTACAGTATTAGTCCTCTGGAAGGAACCCCAGAGAAATGAGACATTGGGTTAATTCTTAACTTGATCACCTGATTGTCACCAGTGAGGTGGTGTCAAGGGGCCAAGTATCCTTGAAACCCTGGAAAATTATTTTCCATGAAATGAAAAGAAGAAAAAGGTAAAGGTAAAGATTGATTTGTCCTGTATAAACATTTCTTCTTCTACCTCTTCTCCCTCTGCCTTATGAGTTAACACGGATGGTAAGGCAAGGCAAGGCATCTTTATTTATATAGCGCATTTAATACCAAGGCAACTCAATGTGCTTTACTCAAATACAAAACTTTTTTTTTTAAAGAGAAGTATAAAACAGAACAAAAACAAACAAACACTAAAAACAGAGTTAAAGCGATATTCCGGCGTAAGTGAAAGCCATGGTCAAACACACCGTAACACCGAGTCAGACCCCTCCTCGAGAGATCAAAATTCATGAGTTTCAGAAAAACCGCACTATCGCCACACAATCCACTGTAAAAAAACGCAAAACGCCACTTTTAGCCACAAATAATGCTCAAAATTGCACCAAAGTTCATCAATAGTACATTACAGGGTCCCAGCACGTAGGACGAGCCGTCAAACATCCGCTAGCTTTACCTGTTTTCTTTAGCTTCGCTGCACTCGGTGATCCACTCATCAGGGCTTCTCCACCAGCAAGCGGCTCCAGGAGGAGAAGTAGCTGAGTTGTGTCTGCTGAGGAAAATAGGCAAAGCTAGCGGATGTTTGACGGCTCGTCCACGTGCTGGGACCCTGTAATGTACTATTGATGAACTTTGGTGCAGTTTTGAGCATTAAACAGTGGAACAAGCGCCGTGTGTGGCGATAGTGCGGTCTTTTCTGAAGTTGGTGGAACTCGTGAAAACATCTCTCGAGGGGGGGTCTGAAAATGGCTTACGCCGGAATAGCTTTAAAAGTAAAATAAAAGAAAACATATAAAGTTTAAGGTTCTTAAAAAGAGCTCAGCTATAAGCACGTGAAAAAAGAAATGCTTCTAACCTGGATTTAAAAGTGCTCACAGTTGGGGCTGATCTCAGTAGAAGGTTTACACTCATGCTGTCTGTTCTGATGTCTTCAAGGGCAACTTACAGGTACGTTGATTTTGTCAGATGATGTCATTGAAATGAAAAAAGGATTTCAGCGCAGCAGCAGTTTGCAAATAACCTTGATGTGACAGTTTGTCTAATTGGGCCACGTTTCACTCCATATTACCAACTTGTTCTGTTGTCTGACAAACAAACAAAAAAAGTAGACGAGAGCAGCTTCATCAGGAATTCAGCTACTAAAATATGCTGTGAACAGATACAAGGAGAGAGGAAAATGAATGTGAAGAATGTGATGACACCAGTCGACAAGTGTGTTATGTTAACTTACAGTGAACTGTTACATAATTACACCTTCACACCATAGGTGTCGCTGTGTAAGTAAGGATGGGTAAGAGAGCAGAAGAAGACAAGTGTATGAGTGTGAGTCCTGTGAATAAAGTGCCTAAACTACACAACGTCTCCTCTGTGGGCCCAAACATCACACACAGTATACGATGTGATGTCGTCATGAATATCTAATTCGCCTGTGGCCTATCCTAGTGAAATTTTGTTACATTTTGAGAGTGAGAACCAAGGTCTTTAGCTCTCATACTGGTACAGTTCACACCACGTGTACTGTACTTCATTCACATGTTCATTCATTTATTCAGTTGCAGCTAATGAGGGCTTCATTAGAAAATAAGGAGAAGAAAGACAAAAAATGGTGCATGTAAAAACAAGTCTAAAACAAATAGTAGGTAGTTTGGCTCATAACATTTATATTCATACCAGGCGGAAATTAGCAGTTGTGCTATAACCTGGCTCAGAGCATCTCTTCTTGTTTTACAAGATTAATGTTTTTTTCTGTGCACTGTCCCTGTTTTAAATAAATAAATTCATTCATTCATACCAAAATCAAGATTTATTGTGAACCGTGGAAATTCACCATTTGCATTTTGTATTGTGAAAGTAAATAACGTTCATCTCTAGACCATTAAAATATTTATCTGTTTAATTTTCATCTAGTGCAAGAGACCTAATTAACAACAAGACTCTAATGGCAGGTCCAGCTTCCCCACTCTATCCACACAATGGCCAATGCACTGCACTAGTCTACAGGTTTCACTCACACATGTTCAGTGCTGTTATACTCAGAGTTTGCACACAAGAAGTCCCACAGCAGCAGCGCATTCTTTCACAACTCAGCCAAACTTTTCCATAGCAGCGCATATAGAATATATAGTAGTTGTAGTGTGTCTGTTTCACCGGACGAATGTTGTAATGCTTTCATCATGATCACTGGCAGTGTGTAGTGGAGCTCAGTAATGCACTGTAGCCATGAGTAGGCGAGGGAAGGCACAGGGAGCTGTTGTTACACTCAGATGCGGTATTCACCAGAGGCAAACACCATAGACAGGTCCATACTGAGCTTGGATTATTTATTTCTATACTGTTAAGCTTATACACTTGACTTTATATACCACTTTAGTCCAGAGTGAAACAGCTAGACTTTGATTGACATGGAATTTAGAGCAGATATTCTTGGTTCCTGAGAGGATGAGTCCTGATGATGGAAACTTCCTCCAGCGCCACCATGAGGGCAGATTTTCTTCCGTCAACCTCATTTGCACGTTGTGTTAAAGATTGTCATTATGTGTTAACATTCATCTTCATCAGGGATTGAAGGTGTTAAAGACAAAGCTTGGCCTACAAAGATAGTAGGCCAAGATGGAGTTGGTCTCTTCCAACAAACCTATTATAATTCAATTACTCCAGATAACTTCATCAGAGCTGTAATAATCAAGCTGTCAGTGTTTTGATTTAAAATATTAAGTAATTATAGCTCAGGCTTCGGAGTGCATGGAGCAGCAACATTAATTCAAGGCTAACAACTTCTTCACTTCCCCCAAATCCCCATGTAGGCTAAGCTTCCTCCCAAAACACGTCTTGAAACAAAGCAGACATATCTTTCCAGCGATGGCAGACATCACTATCATTCCTCTCCATTTCCCAGCTGTTAGACAGCTAGTCTATTGTACAGCAATGAGATATCACTTTAATTTAAACGAAAGGAAGCAAGGAAGACAGGGCAGGCTCTGATGTTTTCTCTTGGCATCCATTGTGTCTTGGGAGCTAATAAAAAATAAGACTGCTGTGCAGTCATGGCTTCAACAGAGGGACCGCCACCACAACCACCTCCAACATTCTCACACACACACACGCACACACACATAGCGCTGTATACTTCTTTATTGGCTTAATAATGGAGGACTAAGGGCATGGTGAAAACAGTTTTCTCTCTCTGAGTGCTCCAGCCAAAAATCAAACATGAACACATTGGCTTTGGCGTCTCTGGAGGACTTGGTGGAACAAAACAGCACAGTGATATAATTAACAACTGCCTCCTGAGAGACAAGTGAGTGTGTGCTTTTCTGTGTGGGTTTAATATATATCTGCACGCCTGTGTACAGATTCACTAGTGTGGGCACGGTCCATTACACACCCCCAAACATTTCTCCCACATGCATGCACACATGTGCAGCGTGTTATTTCTCATGCTTTTGAAGTGCAGGTCGGCCGCGATTTTTAAATCAGGATTTGTTGTAATACAATAATGAACACCTCCATTGACTTGCACTCTTCTGCATGACACCGCACAGGCATGGCCCCCACCCCCTCCCAAAAAAAAAAATCTAACCCCTAACATCTGAAGGACGGCACAAACACAGAGGCTCCGAAAAAAAACACATTAAGGAAAAACTCACGCTATCTCCCTCCTGACAGCTCACAGGGAAGCTGTAGGTAACAAATCAAACAAGGAAGTCGAAGCCCCAAAACATTTAAATGGAAGTGAGGCACGGTCTCACAATGGTTCTCGCCTTATCTCCCCTCAAACACCTGCCATGTCGGCTGCTACTTATCCTCTGATTACAGCTGTAGCCATTTTGCTGTAATTCGCCAAAAAATTATTCCTGAAATAAATAAATATTATAACACGCAGACAGAGACGGGGGAGGGGGAGCATGTAGTGAAATATTCAAGTGAAATATTCTCTGGGAACATGGTGTTCTGAGATTGGAATAAATAAGTAGACAAGGAGCAGAGGGAAGAAAAAAGGGAAAAAGTCAAAAGGAGGTTTGATGTGATGTCTAGTCTGGAGTCTGCCTCTGTTACACTGTTGATCTCTGCTTCAGACACAACTCTCAAACAAGGTCATATTATACCGTGCAGTGTGCAATGAATGACAACTTTTCGGAATCCGCGTTGTACACATCTAAATGTAGTCTGCACAGTGACCGGCGGTTTCATGAAGAAAGAAAAATATTATTTTATGCCACAGAAAAAAGGAAAGAAAAGTAGTCTTTCCCCTTTTTCTATGTCAGCACCAGCGAGAGAAGAAACTCTAACAAGTTCATCCTCTCTGCTCCAGAACACAGTGGAAAAGTTTAGTTCATGACATTTTTGTGTTTGGTTGATTTTGTTGCCAAAAGATTGAGAAGAACCTCAGTGGAGATTTGTTAATCCTTGTCACTTTTTCAAAGCTTGACGAAGACGGGCCCACTTCTGTAGGAGAGTAATACAGGGAGTATTAGGAAAGGATTATTATCCAAGGCTTTAGAAGCATGGGGGAGATCTGTCTCCTCATATCCATACAGTGAAGATCTTCATGGGGCCACCTAGCTCCAAGTTATCAGGAACAAACCCAGGTTCAAGTTATAATTGGTTTTCAGTCTATTGGAATGGCTCCCACTCGGTCTGGATGGATTGACACAAGGGCTCAACCTGTTTTTAATGTAAGATGTAGAGTTTGAACCTTGAGGTGCTGTAAAAATATGACCTTCAGTCCTGCTAACAACCTGCACCATACATGCATCATTCAATCAGAAAGTGGGCTTGAGGTTTTGCTAATATTACTGATCATTAACACTAGAACCGCCAAGGGGTAATTTTTACCCCCCTGGCGTTTTTAAATGTGTGTAACTCTGTTAAAACAAAACCTCCACTTCTCTCAGTTTATGACTTTTCCTAAAATGGGTTCCTTAATCATCTAGTGAATTTTGAAGTCTGTGGGTTAAAAATTAAAAAAAATATGATCATTTATACCTAGAACCGCCGAGGAGTCATTTTTAATAGAAAACAGCTGTTTAGTGCCGTGCTCAACATTCACGCCGCTGTCCGGTTGCTTAGCAACGGCTATTACATGCCGTTTGATAAGTAGCCTACCTATCCTGCTGACCATGCCCGAAGAGAAGAGAAGGAAATGCGGTGTCAAAACGCACTAAAAACTAAATCTCAACAATGTGCATGAAGTGCCTGTGGACAGGCAGCGTGTGGACAGTGTTCCGTATTGATTAAATATCGCGCGTGTGTACAGCGTCTGTTACTGAAAGTCTCAGTCAAACCATACACGTAAGTTTGTTTGTGTGTGTGTCTGTGTGTGTTTGTGTGCGCATCTGTGTGTGTCTGTGTGCGTGTGTGTGAGTAGCGAGAGAGGGAGAGGGATTGCAAAATGTATTTTTCAATTCAGAAAGTGAAATAGTCTAGGCTAAAGCAACTGTAAAATGAATAACTATCCCCACATATTCGAAATTTAAACGTATTTTTATTATGCACTACTTATTATTTAAAATAAATGATGAAAATGAACAACTTTACTGCTTAAAAAAAAAAGTACATCCTTGTGATTGATCACGGAGTGGAGGGGGGTAAAAATTACCCCCCTCGGCGGTTCTAGGGGGTGTTGGAATGTCGGCGGTTCTAGTGTTAAACTGGTACGAAGACTGGTATTTCTCCAGTACTTCTTTTCATCTAAGCGTTGCTACAGTGCTGTGAAATAGATGTAATTGAGAGATTTTGTGAATGTAAGGCTTGCCCGGAGATCCTGTGGTTTCTGTGGTTGCCATGGCGAACAAAGAGGAAAAAAGTTGAACTATCAGTCAGCTCAGTTCAGTCCATAACAGCAAATAGCAATCACCTATCACTGTTTAGGTCCTGTTTATAATTGTGTAATTATAAATTGAATTAAAAAAAGATCACCTGAGTCTAAAGTTTAAAGATTTAGGGAGGTATTTCCTTGACCTGGACAGAGGAGGGTGCACCTTGTCCTGATCTGGCCTCTCTCACTGTGTCTGGATAGGAGTCTGTCCATCGAGGGGTTCTTCATTTGCTTTGTTTCTTTGTTTTTTGTTAGAGGGAGAGCCAGGGAGGTACTGTAGGTCCTGCCACACCCAAAGCTTGCCCTCATCTGAACCCAGAGTGCCAAGCCAAGAGCAACCACTCATGCCTAACGAACCTGACCTTGTCTAGCTCCACATCCCATCATCACTGTTTGTTGGCAGCAATGACACTCTTATGAAGATGCACAGTATGCACAAACTAAATATCTGATATAACCACTCTACTCTTATCACAGAGATAATTGTAAATGTGTGTCTTTGTCCAGTATGCCTATTTTATTTATAGTCACTGTTATAATTCGTCCTGTATGTCCTTTTTATAAAGCTTTATTATTATCAATATTATTACAATTATTATATGGCTCTGTTTTGCCAGTCAAAAAAAAATCCTCAGTCCAATTTGGATCTGGTTTCTTTTTGATAATTAGTTTATGCACATTGGGGTAGGTTTGGGATCAGGTCCAAAATGTTGGACCCATGTGGGGCCTCTGTCAAACAGTCACACATGTTGAAATTGTTTTTTATTGAAACTGTGCAGTTTTAGCTCTCATTCCAAACAATCCTCCATACTGTGACAAAGTAATTGAATGGTATCACAGTTTTTTTGGCGTCTTATTGGAAGTGTCTTATTGTGTCCTATTCACAAGCCACTCAAGCAAGAGCAGATGGGATAAACCGCTCAAACATGCTTGAATGAGAGTATGCACCATGTCAGTTAGGATACAATACTGGCATTTCATAATTAATATGCTCAGCCAGCCTCCATGGTTACAGAGTTACACAAAATACATTTGGAGCCGGCACTTCTGAGCTAAAGAGAAGACAGATAAATTTGTTGCCCACTCTTTGTTTTTCATATGTTACGCTAAGTGAGCATTAGCCCTAATTCAGGCAGTACGTCATGTTCTTCCCCTTGATATACAGTTGCTCAGGCGCAGGGCCAATTTGCTGAACAGACCGACTATGTAAGTTATTAGAGCCACCTACTCTTCATGGAACACAAGGAAATGCTGAATCCATGTGAGTGCTTTCATCCTTTTGTATGTATGGATTTGTGAAGATGATGAAGATTCAGATAAAAGGCTGCACATGGGTGAAAGAAGTCCTTTATGGGATTATCTGAGATTAAAATTGAATATAATTGGCATGCAACTCAATATTAGACTCGTTGAATTTGATGGTACACACTCAGCAGAGGCATTTAATGTTCTTTAACAAGTCAGCCCCAGAACTCCACTGAAATGTATGCAGTGAGAATTATTTTAACTTCTTTATTTCTGAGTTTTAATGCATGAATGGCTGCATTTAAAGACTATGACAGGAGAAGAATGTGCTGATATGTGAAGAAGGAAATGATGGTGATAGCTTCCATACAGAGAGATATGACACTCTGATAATGAAACACAGTGCAAAGTGACTGTGAATGTAACACAAACTAATTCAGGCATTTCATTTTTAATCCCCCATCTTCCATCAGATTGTTAATGAATTATAATATTTAGGTTCCCCCACTCTCCAACCCATCTGTCAGTCATTGCTACTTTATTCTCTTTCTCTTATTCACCTCAATGTACCCCCACCGCATACATACCACCAGTGGAACAGGGGCAGGTAACAAAGTGTGAGGGGGTCCTCTATCTTGATTTCTCAGTATAGTCAAACAGAGAGCACTGCTGCCCTCTGCTGGCCATATAAATGAATGAATGAATTACCATATGAGCATCTGGAAAAATATAGCTATAGTTCAACTTGTCGAATTTTAGCATCTGAACCTCCAGATTAACAATTTACAGTCTTAACAATATTACAATATATATTATGATTTTAGTAAGAGGAACAGGTTAATGGATAAGCAGTTATGTCATATGTGATTTTCTCTGTGCTTGTGCAGAATTCCCCACACATGCCTTTCCTCAGCCTCAGGATAAATACTGTTTCAAGGAAGTCACTCAAGATGACTGACAAGTGTTCGTGCAGAAACTTGACCAGCTGAGGAAGAGGAGGCAGAGGAGGCCCCCTTCAGGCGAAAAGACCCTTTTTTAGCTTCAATTTCACTTTTCTCTGGAGCAGGCATGAGCATCTGTGACAGCAACTGATCTTGTCAAAAAATGGAGAAAGTTTGAAATCTGTCCTGGAAATTACAACACACATATAAACAAACTATCCGGTTGAAGCGAATGGGGAACCTGCTCTCAGGTTATATGGACACCACTGCAGTTGTTATAGGTAGAGCTGACTGAACAAGAAATGCATCGATTCAGTATAGCAATGAAAAGTCTGTATTGTTGTTTGATGCCCTCATACAAGTCAGTCTGCAAACTAAACAGAGTAAATGTATGAAATATTCTGAAATATATTGTCTAAATAGCCTATATGGATGAATAGATAATGAAGTAGCTTAAAGGGACAATGAGGAGTTTTGGAAAGCAAAGTGTTTTCACACTATATTTACCGAGCCTCCGCACGCACGGTGAAATTCAGATGGACGTCTTGCCAAGGACGTTTTCATTCATCAAGAATGAAAGTCGGAGGTTTGAAGACAATCAGATACTGTCGTAGTTCCGACCATAAAAGGCAATTTGGCGGCGTTATTCTCATGACCCGCCGGGCAGCGTCCGCGAAACCGAAAGTAGGAAAAAAGCTGGTTGGCTCGCTCAGCATTTCCACCACTAATCATAACAAAATAACGACAGAGACAAAACAATATATTAATGGAAAATGGGCCCGTTAACGAGTGTGGGTAGATTCATCCACTTTTTATAACCAAATAAACTCCTTGTTGTCCCTTTAAGAGGGAGCTATTTCTAAGTTTTGCAATTGCTACATAGCCAATGTTAGCATTAACAGCTGTTAACATATCAGTCGAGAAGAAATATTCGGCATCAAACATCATTCCTCCACTCATCAACATCTGTCTTTTCCCACTGGTGAACATAGTTGCAAAACGTTGGGTATTTTAGCTCCACTGCGCATGCTGACGCCCGGGATCCACTGGCGTCAATGTGATTTCTTGTCGGACGCAACGCCTCTAAAAAATTTTCCTTTCCATTAATGTGTGCGTGTGTGTGCACGTGCATGTGTGCGCACATGTTGCAAGCAGCTGTACTGTATAAGCTTCTTTTACCCCATGTTGTTTGGCAGCCTGATACTTGGCTAATAAGCACAAGCTACAGTGATGCTTTGCAGCAGAGCAGGCTTCAGTGCTACTGGAGAGACCTGTGGAGACAGATGGGAGATTTACGAATGCTGAAAGAGTAGGGAGCGGAGCTGGCAGTGGCACACCTCAACAAAGATTTCCATATATACTACAGCCTTCTTGTCTTCATCAAGGTTGGAGCTATAATGTCACTTCTCTGCTGCCAAAAGTCAGGTGCAATTTATGTTAAGAACACAATTACAGGGCATTAAGTTTAACAGCAAATTTATCTGCATCTTTTGCAATTAAGCGTTAGTTATTTTATCTTGTAGCTTTTGCGAAAGTATTCACATAAACCTCTGTAGCTTTTATGTACCAAACTGTTTGGGAAATTGAAATGAAACTGATGAATATTTATCTCCTGCCATTGTTTCATTCTTCAGTCATTTTCTCATTCTGTTTCAGAGATGAGCCTGTCGTATCAGGTTTGTGTTGTATTTGGGGTGGCGTGTTTGTCAAAAGGTAGAAGGCAGTAATTCCGCAACTGAATACCCTCCTAATCACACATTACTAATCTGGCCTCGCTTTCGTCTCATCCCCACAAAACAGCGCCTTGCGTTCCCCCGGCTTCCCCTTTTGTTTGCTAACCCGTCTAGCGGCCTCGTGGATAATAACGCGGACCACTGCTCCGGTCACAATGAGGAAACAGATCCCAACTCAAATCTCATAACCTGACGGTGGCAACTCACTATTGATTTCTTTCATAAACCACGGTTGGTGTCTCTCCTCCTCTCTCTCACTCTTCCTCTCCGTTCCTCGACCCGCTGTGCTCTCGTCACCCACAAACTGCAGACACCCCACCCACACCCCTAAAGAGTAATTACTCACTCTTTTATTTTCTCCAGCGTGGCTCTGTATCGGGCCACTCATCTCTGACAGCGGTGTAGCTCAAATTAAATTTCCCCATCTGATAATGAAAGTCATTAGGTCCCTCTGGAGCTTTGTGGAAGGCCAAACAAAGCCTGGCGGAGGCCTGTGTAATAACCCCAGGATGAGGGACAACACACAGCTGAACAGAGAGGAATAAAAGGCAGACATAGACTTTCTGGACCAACAGCTGATCCCTATTTACTGATTATTTGTAGGCATCAAGTCTTTGAAGAATAATAATAAAAAAAGGTATTTTCCAAGTTTCACTGTTATAACATCTGAAGTTCTTGGCAAGACTGCTGTTTAGACTAATGTATGGTAATGCACTAACATATCTTTAGCCTGCACAACAACAGTTACAGTAAATTGTGAAACAGACAAAACAGCCCAACCGTGCAAGGGGCTAGCTGTTAGCATGCTTACTTTTGTAGAGGAAATAAAAGAAATACATGCAAAACAACATGGCTGCTTTCCACCATTGAAGGCAGTGGCAAGCAAAGGACAGTAATATGCTGAAATAAGTGGAGGCCTCTCGACTTGCTTCAAGCCAGTTTGCGTATCTGTATATATTTATCTCCATCTCTCTGTTTAGTTGCAGGTCTGAATGTGTTGTATTTTAAATCATTTAAATTATATACAATTTATCGATGTGCTATTGTGTGCATAATGTCTTACATCATGTTTCTTGCTTTTACTGCGGTGTCTTTTCTTTGTTTCTCTGTCTATACAGTTTTCTTCTGAAGAGAAACAGCAATGTAAACATGGTCTCAAAGCTCAGGAAAATGAGACATTGGTTTGATTCCTTTGCTAACCAAAGAAAAAAAAAACAGCTCTAATGAATAAAAAAACAGCAGAAATGGCTGTGTCTAGTGTGTGCCTGCGTGTGAAAGTGCGTGGTTGTGTGGTGGCCCAGATGGGGGGTCCCTCTATTACAACACTCATACCATCAGGTTCATTAGCGCAACAATTACACATTCATGAATTTGCTGTTAAAATGGCATTTGCTGAGCTGAGTGCGCCAGCTCCTGTCAACCTTAAGTGCTGGGTAAAATACTTTTAATTGGTCTCAGTCTTTCGCCTGGTCAATTATGGGGGCTGGCTTTCTGGGAGTGCGGCTGAAACATGGGGGCTAAAAGCCTCCAAGATGGTGGGCTGGCACAGGCAGAGTGAAGGAGATGCTCTGGAGGGAAAGGTCACAGTAATCACCATAAAGGGCAGTATGCAAAATAATTAAAGACAGAATAATTGGCTGTGACTTGTTTACGTGCATGTGTGTGTGTGTGTGTGTGTGTGTGTGTGTGTGTGTGTGTGTGTGTGTGTGTGTGTGTGTGTGTGTGTGTGTGTGTGTGTGTGTGTGTGTGTGTGTGTGTGAGAGAGAGAGAGAGAGACAGCAGCATGGAGCATTTTGTATGCATGCCAACAAAGGTAGAGTGTGAAAGTGTGTCTGTGTTTGTATGAGAGCTGCTGGTGATCACTGCATACAGGTGGAGATGAATTTACAGTTTCCTTTTCAAGCTCAGTTAAAAATCATATCCCATCCATTCCTACCATCCATGAATCCAGGCAGCATAGGCCTACATAATATTAGCTACGTAAGTTATGTTAACCAGTGCAGCTGTAGCAGTCTTACATCAATACGTCTGTCCTATGCTGGGATCCAAGAGGAACGATGGATATGTAAATGAATGCATGTGAAATGACAATAAACTTGAATCTGAGCTGTACAATTTCGTGGAGTACATCAGCCTGGGAGTGATTTCCTGGAGTACCACTGTCATTGTGAGGTTGCAAGGAAACCAGTATGCAGTATAAAACAATAACTTTTGATGCCAATATTTTTTCACACCATGACCCTTTTTGAACACATAAATCAAAAGAATAAATAAATCATGTCTTAAAAGCTAAACTGAGGGTGCAGACCTGTGTCTCCTTTCCTTTGTTCTGATTCACGGTCTAAACCGATACAATTTTTTTCACTTTTCTGTTTTTTGTTCACTCATGAGTCTTGCAAGCATAAGTTTAACTCATGGTCCAATGCAATGTTAGATCCCCCACGAGAGATGAAGTCTGCTAACCGCTAGCTTCTCTGGTTGTAGCATCTTTAGCAATGGCCGCACCATAACAAACAGCACAGTCCATTGATCCATGCAGAACCGATCAAAAAGCTACTCATAGCCACAAATAATGCTCAGAACAGCACCAAACTTCATTAACAGTACAAACAGGGTCCAGTAAGACAGTCGTTAGGGTCCATTGCCCCTGTTGATATCTCATGTGAATGACAGTCAGACAGCTAATGACTGTCAAATAACCTGGTTGAATGAGAATATTCATAGACATGGTCTAAAGTTGTAAAAAAAAAAAAAAAAAAGATGCTATGTGCATAACAACTGTTCTCTCATTGGTCAATTGGTCAGAAATCTTACCCGGAAGGAGTAAGATTTCTGACCAATTGACCATTGACCTTCTAGTTTTTAACCCCTGGTGTACCGGGCCTTTTTATGGCGTACCAGGACTTCTCACGTGCTTATAGTACTCTGTCCTGTTCTTTTTCTCTCTCCTGACATTACCAAGTGTGCACCAGCCCCGTGTCCTTTTACTCGAGAGGCGTTCACTCACAAGGAGGTCTTGTGGAGTCGAGTCTGCTGAAATGGACGTGTAGAAGAAGAACGTCACATCAGCACCAAATCATCACCAAAAGTTACGTTTGATTCAGTACTAGTATGAGTTGCCTTGTTCATCAACCTCCTGTCCAGTGATGTTAGCTGTGAGGAGCCTTGCAGTCCAAAACCCTGACATTTCTTTTGAACCCCAGAAAACACTGTTTGCATTTCTGTAAGTAATTGAATATCTTATTCATAAATAACATTAATGTTGTATGTATATGTGTATTGTCCAGTTAAGTTATACTAAAATCAAATAGGATAAGGTCTAAAATAATATATTGCCTACTGTTTTGTTATGATAGAAACAAACACAGGACTGTGCATTTGATTGATTTACTTATGAACTGCATACTGTAGCTTTTACTTCTGGTGTCCATTTTTTTTCCCCATCAACTGATATGTGTGTGTCCATAGGCAATGGTTAGTGCCAGTTCAAGTTCCCTTGTTCATCAGCCTCCTCCAATGCAGCTACTTAAGGACCCCCTCTGAAGACCTCTCTTGGGCCAATATTCAAGTGCGTAAACACTAAGAAAGGAGATTTCAGTAGGATAGAGATACCTTCTATGAAGTGGGTGAACTTCAAATGACAAACATTATTCATAGATTGAGTTCAACTCTTTGTGGAAAGTTCAATAAAACAACAAAAAATTTTGTTCCATGCGGTAGTTAATAGTTGTTTTTTGTTTGTTCTTGGACTTACCTTTTTTGTTAATAAACTCTTTAAGCTCATTACCTGCACCCTGAGTCCGGCTACAAACTCTGGTCCAAACTTCTCACCTGACACACACGACCAAACAAACCAATCTTCAAGGTTAAATGCTCCCTGTTTCCTGCTACTGCTCCAAATGAGCCAGGTCTGAATACACCCTGACTGGCCATTCACAATGACAGGGCAGATAAACATAATTCAAAAAACATGGACTCTTTTCTTTTAATATCCACACAGAGAATAGCGTTAACAGCTTTTAGTGCAAGACAGAGACTTTGATGACATGACTTATCTTGTTAAACTACATCTACAGCCTGTAGTTATTGAATCAATCTGACTTTAAGAGAGATAAGTTAAAATGCAGATGCAGAAAAATATTATAATGCACTGGTCTTGTTGTTGTTTGTATTAACGATTGTTATAAATCAAACTGCCACTTTATTTGACATGGGACAGCATCAGAAGAACAATGTGCAACAGTGGCTTCACTCATTACTGATAAATAGAGGTTGCATCATTGGGGATTTCTTCAATGTCCAAAAGACACTTAATATGCCAGTAGCACTGCAACACATCATCATTTCATCTGCCCTGACAACAGCCGCCACGCATGGGTTTTGACTGGAAACACGATATAACCAGCATTATGGAACGAGAATCAGAGGCATGCTAATGGTCGAGGGGGATCGATGTCCATGTAGCACCTAGTCAATACCTAACAATGGAACACGCTGAAATCTAAATGCCATAGGAGCACAGTGCTGGAATTAATTGTCAGATACTTCTCTCCTGCTGTACTTTGAGGGCCTAATTAGCTGAAGGTGTCTGGAAAGGGATAGGTGGCTGAATCAATGTTCTCCAATGAAAAGGCTAGAGATAGACACCATGATGTGTTTTTGTTATTGTTGTTTCCTGCCAGTGATTCCATTGACTTTAAAAGTCAAAATGGAAGGTATTCTGTCTATTTACGGTCAGAGGTTATGGTAACTGCTTAACCATTGTTTTCTGCTCGTGTTTTCTCACCTGTTTGGCTAATGCATTCTCCAAATAATGACACACAAGGTCTTTTGTATGCATGGACGTACAATTGCAGATGATGAACGAAAGCATGCCGAACCATTTGATTTTTGCCAAAACGGACGGCACCATCCGTGGAGCGGTTCACATCTGCTGTCACAATGGGTGGCACTTACTGATAATGTCTATAATCAGCCTATTTAATGCCTTCAACAGAGTGGCAGATATGAAACAGATGGTGAATCTACGGGCGTACTCTAAACACAACACGCTCCATATTACTGAGCCCAGCAGTTGGTGGAAGGCCAATGTATCTAAACACTTGACCTTATAGAGGCTATGGAAGGAAGCAGAGGTGTGTGAGGATGGCTAACCGAAGACCCACACTTCAATAAATCATTCTCTATGTGTATACTGGGCTAACCAAGCATGTAAAGACCCTTGCTTGCATTCACCCGTAGAAATGCAGGGCGAAATACAAAGTGTCCATACACTTTAACCTTCCACTGCAAGCACAGGCTCAGACTTTCTGTTGGCTTTGCACTGCAGCAGAGATATAATCAGACCCCTACGGTGAATCATGTTTACAGTCCTGCACAGACAGTAAACACGCGCGTACACACACACACGCACACACACGCGCGCTATCATGCTCAGGAGAACTGAGGTTTGGTTTGAAATGTCTTTACAGGTGCAGGACAAAAGCGGAAAGCCATAGCAGGGGAAACACGCGTCTGATTACCATCATGTTTAGTGAGAACGCTGCTGTGAGCAGTTTGTCAGCTCCCAAATGTGCATTTCATTTGACAAACAAGAGAGGAAGCACGCTACTCGGATGCTCGTCGAGAGGTTATAGCTGCAATCAGAGCCTCTGATGGAAATTGAAATAAAGCTGCCATTTAGGGCCACACACAATATGGAGCCATACAGTCATTCACTATGCATGAAGGTGTTAGCTATAACCAGCATTACCATCTGCACAAGACTGTGTGATTTCTATTTCTTTGTGTGCATTCTTTCGCAGCTTAACACCGTAGTGTGCTGCTATATTTTATGTGTGCATGTCTTTAGTGTTATTAAAGCATAATCTCAGTGTATCCAATTAGTGTCAACACCAGAAAGTGTGTGGTCCACACATTAATATACACGGCACCCGCTTCTCCTTGGAGCCATATCAGGTCAGAGGAAATGATCTACAGAGGAACAAGCCACCTGTCATTGAAAATGTCCTTTAAGTTGACGAGCCGTCATTTACAATGCATCAGAAATGGCCTAACAGTGGCAATCCCATTCAGCGCTGAGCCCGGCACCATTCATGCTTGGGAGAAAGACCAAAAAAGAAAAAAACGCTATTGTAATTAACATCCCCAGTGACCCGAAAATAAACATTTATTTTCCCATCTTCTGCACAGTGAAAGATTTTTGACATTGTCCTTTGATAGCCTCCGATTTCCATTTTCATCTGGGTTTTGCATCCCCATGTCTCAACCTGTAATTTATGCATCAAATTCATGCATAATTAATTTTGAATTTACCACTGTGCAAGTATTAAAACACCAAAACAAATTCTGTGATAATGGAGGTGTTTGAGGTCGCCCCAACCCCCCTCACCTCGTGGGAACGAAGGATAAAATAGAGGGAAAATGTCATCAAGGATACATTGACAAAAGCGACATGCTATTCCAATGCCAAAACCTTAGTAATTTAACATTCACATTCTTTATGAAGATTAGATTCAGAGATGGACAGATAGTCATATCCAGGAGGAAATTGCTTCCATGTATTTGTGCTAAATCTGGATTTGTAGTCTTTTCTTTTTTCCCTTTCATTAACGTCTTTCTCTTTGTTGTACACATTTCACTCAGACAAAGTAAAAAGGTTTCATCACCTTTCTTTGAACAAAAACAGTGAATCAGAAAAAACTGCAACAGCCCCATATTGTATCAAATCTGTCACCCCTCCGCTGCATTCACATCTGTCACAGGAAAGGTGGTTATTTATGTATACACTATACTCCGCTGAGATCAATTGTAGATCTTAAAATCAGGTTGGTGGATTTAAACAGGAGACGGTATGACTGTCAAGAGCTTGAAGAGTGGTGCTCAACAGAAATGTAATTCCATGTGAGGGTGAAGGCTTTAATTGTGCCACGTCTGTGTATTCTGTGTGCATTACAGAGTATTATCAGACCAAAATATTACAAGTGCTCCCTAAATAGCCATTGACACAATCCCTGTCTCACTTCCAGGGATTAAATGGTTCCTCTACAGTATATCCTGTCATTGCTCCTGCTACATTTTCTATTCATGACGGAAATGGGTCTAATAGGTGAAACTAATAACGAGCCCTCTGATGGCTGCTTTTACCCAAAGTGTCACACAGTGCCATGAGTGCATATACTTTCAGCACAAGTGGCCCAGGTGCAAACTGAAACCCTATTTGGGGAAATCTGGATGGCACTGTGCTCTGGTCTTTGGCCTTAGCTGTGAGATTTTAGCTTTGCAGTGAACTCTCTGTATCGTCTATATCAAAGAGGTTGAGGTGCCTGATCATCTCTGTGCATAAAACATCTTCACAAGAAAATGGGGGAACTATGTGAATTTTAATATTGGAATCAATAGTGAATGACTAACCTTGGAGCCAGCAACTACTGGGTATTTACTGTAGGTAGCTGCCTTTGTTTACAGTACAGCAACACAAAGAGGCAAGTCAACAATTGCAATGGCAGCATTATACAGAGGCGTGAGATGCAACCATCATCATCATTTCATTGTTGTAAATTGTTTGTCCATGTATTGGTCAAACTCAAGAGTCCTAAATTCAGAGCCAATACGGTTATAAATGTGTAGGAGTTGCACATGTATCTTTATGCTGTGAGAATAAGCCACAGAGCACAGAGGGAGCCCATGCAGGCAGGCACAGGGAGAACATGCAAACAAAGAAAGGCCTCAGGCCTACCTGCCCAGAAGAACAGTTCTCTCTGTCTGACAAGCTTCACTTATATTCAAGTAATATTGACATGTCCATCTGAGGGAAGTTTACACGCATTGCTTCTGTAAAATAGCCAATAGGAAGACTCTGCCCTTATGCTTTTCTAAAATCTGAAACAAGAGCCGAGTGGATCAGCAGACGTCTAGTTTGCTGTCAGATCAATTGAGTACTGCTCCAACTTCAACACCTCAAGTGTGCAACTCTGGGGCTGCAGCTCTGCATCAGTCAACACTCACTATATCCCTCCTATCTCAGGTCATTTTGTTATTTTTGTGCAACAACTTTTTTTCCTTCTGGCATTAAACATTTTTAACTATACATTTTTAAAATGGATGTGGAAGTGATAAGCCTCAGCTCGATCACCACTCTGAAGTATTGCTGGTAGTTATAGTGGTGCCCATTTGCAGAGTCAGTCCTCCTTTCTCACAAACTTTTTCAGTGATGGCAGAGAGATTTTTGTTACTCTGTCCAGACAGAAGTGGTATTGTGCAAGTGGAGGCTGGTTTAAGTTTGCCCATCCACACTGGTCATTTCAGTCAACTAGACAGTTCAATTATTTTTGGTGCACTGTGGCAATTTAAGGATGCCATACAATGTCAGTCAAAACAGGTGGATCTCTCATGGAGTGGCCCTGTCTCTATAGAGAGCACAGATGGGAATTCCATTCCAGTCTCAAATTGGTCAAGAACTTGTTAAGCTCTGCATCCAACAAATGTCTTATTATGTGTTTGATTTACAGGCTTTCTTGGACATCTAGAGACATCAGCAAGGAAATAAACTGCAGAATCAATTGTTATTAGGCCTGACTGCCTCAACTTGTCTGTCAAATCAAGTATGGATACTCTTCAAAGACAACAAAGCTATAAAATGAAAATGGGGTAAAGACAAGTCTTACCATTCACTGAGACAAGGACTGATCGGGGGGATGGCAATTGGTATGAAAATCAAAGTATAGGTCATTTACTGAAAGTTTAGGCATGAAGATACATTTTAACTTTGGATTTAAATCCCACAACGGAGTCAGAGAGCCTGATGTCTGAAGGGAGGCTGTTGCAGGGGTAACAATAGGAAAAGGCTCTGCGGTCTGCTGACTTCTTTTGAACCCTGGGGACAGACAGGAGCCCTGTGGTCTGAGAGTGAAGGGCATGGGATCCAGGAGAAAGCTGAAAGCAATCAGACAGGTATGAAGCAGGCTGCACACTTATGATTTTTTAAAGTTCTTTAACCTCCTTGAACTCTCCTTTGTAGAAAAGAAACCAGATAGGAAACTCAAAATATATTTTGTTCATCACATCATCAAATAAGTTAAGTAGAATGAAGCCGCTTTGAAGAATGTCAATTTGATTTCAATCTGATTCAATTTTGATTCTCTTAAATTTTGAAATGTAAGGTGAGTTTACAGATAGTATGAAACTTAAAGGACAATTCCAGGCGAATTCAACTTGGGGTGTATGTTCCTATCATTTTAGGTCTAAAAGAAGGAATCTAAAGATTTTCTGTTTAATTGCTCCTGTTTTGCGGTAGTTGTGTCTGTCCCCGGATCGCTACGGCAGCAATGAACGGGAGCGGATGCAAGTTCCGCTATTAGGTTGTTTACATCCCTCAAAGCTGCACTTTTTTTCCACAGACAACATCAGATGGCAACTCAAACATGCACCGAGAAGTTTATTTACTTCAAGCAAGCCGACATGCTTGTAAAACTAGATCTAATTCAAAGTCTCCTGGGGTCTCGCGCGAGACCCTGTTGCTGTGGTCGGTGCTTTCAGGTGCAGTTGGAGCTACCGTTTGTGTCATAAACACAGGAATATCGACTCTTGACTTACTTCAAGTGTACATGTTTTTCAACAGACAGCGTCAAGTGGCTACTCAAACCTGCACCGATAAGTTTTTTTTTACTTGAAGCAAGTCAAGAGTCGATATTCCTGTGTTTATGACACAAACGGTAGCTTTTTGACTGCCACTGAACACACCAAGCACAGCAACTGGGTTCATCCCACTCCTCCTTCTTTTTTTTCTTCTTTTGACTGACTGAGCAGCTCAGCCAATCAGTTTCAACAGAAACAAGAATCAGCTCAAATTGGTAGAGGCTGTTCGTATTATGCAAAATTGACCCATTCTGACGTTCCACTCTGTATTACCTGCAGCCGCGAGGGCAGGCTTCTGCGGTCAACCGCAGGGTTAAAAAAAAATGTTCCGACCAGCAGTCAGTTCGGCCTGAAACAGGACCTCCCTATGGCCAGCCCACCCCTGTGCCTGTCCCTTTAAATGCAAATGAGCTAACTGCTTACCCACCCCCTCTACTGGTACCTGTACTCATAGGTAGGGGTGGTAATATGCAAATTCAAAAACTAATGACATCATTGGATGATAACTGAGGGAACAGCTCGGAAAACCTCAGGAGCCTGAAAATTATAGATTATTTTAGCAATTCTCACATTTGAGGTGCCGGAAGGCAAACCAAACATCCAAATATGTTAAAGCTATTGTGTAACTTCTGTCACCCCCTAAAGGATTTCTGCGTTATTACAACGATATGGCCGGCACCTACAGTGGGTGCTAGTTTCATTTGGAGCATTTCACGCGAGATTCACGCGTGAGGCACGGGAGAGCCAGGCGGATTTTTTGTGGAGGAGTTCACCAGAAGCTGCGTGCGCCCAAACAACCGCCAGGTGGCATCTGTGAGCAGGATAAAACGCCTCAGCAGTGAACACGAATGGGGAATGCAATATAATAGTCTTTCAATGACAACAACGGCAGCTATACTCTCACTCTCTTTTTTCGGTCCTCTGTCTCGTCAGCTCCAAATACACCCGTCTGTGTTTTTAAAATGAGCCAACTACTGTACAGCTAGTGCAGCATTTCTCACTGCGCACCATGTATGAGAGTGGAGCTGTTTGATTTCTTGTGAATGAACGGGTCTGTGTCACTTTGGGGCTGGGCGATAAAACATAGGATAGAATAACTTTCCCTTGATAGAAGACGCGGCCGATACAAAGTCGATTGGTTTCATTCATCCATGTTTTGACACACAACACAAACAGCCAGTAATGAGACCGGGTGACACCGTCAGCCATGCAGCCGGCCTGGACTGGAGGGAGTCCGGGTCAAAACCTCAAGCCCCGGTCCGAGTTAACACGATACGCAGCTACAGTTATCAACCCAGCTTCATGCTCTGTGCCAGTTCACATCAAAGGAGGCGTGTGTTTTATTGAAAGCGAGGCTTGGTGTGCGTATGAAAATCGCCATGGAACGCATCTGGACAAGGAGGGAGGGGCAGTGTGCGAAATACGCACAATACCCCCCCCCCCCCCCGATTAACCCCTCGACTCCCCTGAAAGACTCAAAAGCAAAATCTGAGGGGGGTTTCAATCTTGTCTAAAAACAGGTTTTATTCTGCATGAATTTAGAGGCGGCCGCCGCTGAAATTGTCTGCCGCTGCGCTGGAATCTTGGTTGAAACTCAATGTACGGTTTGGAAGCTCAGTGTCGCTGTTTTCAACTCGACCGCAGCAGGAGTGCATTTGATTTCTACTTTGGGCCAGACCGCAAGATGACGTTGATGTGCGGCTTGTCCCATGCTGCTCGTGCGCCCGCGGGGGCGGGGCTCATTGGCTCCGCTCCGGTCAAACCTGGTGCTGAATGTAAACGAACCCCACCGGCGCAGAGCGTGAAGAGAGAGAGAAGCAGAGCGCAGTGTTGCCAACCTATCGATTTTCCAAACAGTCTTGGCAACTTTTTTTTGTAAAAAGCGAGTAGCGACAAATCTAGCGACCTTTTCCAGAGAAATTACAAACGTTTCAGGACCCGAAAGCACGTCATTACAGCTGTTTCCAACGAGCAGCGGCGCTGCCACCGAGCACTCATTGGTTGTCAGCCTACACAGTAGTGTCACAGAGCTTCTCCGCTGCATTCAGAGACGCACTGCTCCACAACATAAACACATGGGGTCTCAATTGGAAATATTTGAAGGGAGAAATTACAAAGGGGACAATAGCTGCCTGCAAACTAGCCTACAATATTTCGAAAAACTAAATCACATGAGCAAAGCCTCACAGAAACGGGGCAGAGGAGGGAGAAATAGACTGCTCTTTTTGTTGTTTGACTGCGTAGATGTTTCACATCACACACTCACAATAAAACAATGTGATTGATTGAAAGCTGATAATTAGCCATGTGCTTACAAGCTGATTGGCCGAAACCAAGAACAAAGCAGCGTGAATGGCCAATCGCCATGTGTTAACAGTCGACATGTAAATCAGATGTTGATGGGTGTTACGAGCGCGGAGATGAATAGGTGTTAATGTGTCTCAACTCATAGGGTACTTTGCAATAGGCTACTATCTGTAACTGGTAGAAAAACAGCCAGCTGGAGGAATGTGTTGCTTTACTTCACTCTTTCTCAAAAGTCCTGCCCGGCTGCCCCCTCCCCCCACAGTTGCCTAGTTCAGTGGGTAGAGCAGATACCCCACACACAGATAACTGAGGATCGAAACCCGGGTGGCGTAGGCTACTTGTTTACATTATAGGCTATGTTTTTAATGCGCAATTATATTCTGAATTAAATAATACAGAATTGAAATATTATCCTTCGAGTTTACATGGAAAACACATTATGTACGTCTGGGGGTCGGGAAGTGTTCTGATTGGGGGTGCACGTCTACCGGGAGAAAACAAATACATGGTGTGAAGTGAACAGAGCAGCAGCCGCGCAACAAACAACAAACCACTCAGTAGAAGCAGAGAGTTTCTCCTCCTAACTGGATGGCCTTCCCTGGGTGTGTGAGCCTGGCCGCCCGCCGCCACTGCTCCGGCGCAGAGCGAACCGCTCTGCTCCGATGGGGACGGCGAAGCTCACTGATCGCCTTCCCCGCCTGGCCGCCCCCAGCAGCCGCTGCTCCGGTGTGGATTCTGGCAGTGAGCATTGCGTTCCCCGCCGGAGCAGCGGCAGCGGCAGCAGTCGGGGACCTGGGTCTGTGGAGCGGATTCATGAACCCTGGTTGTCCCGTTGTCCCAGCAATCGCTCTGGTCCCGACATGACTCACTCACAACTGCGGCTGTAACGTGATACCGTACATAACGTGGGCAACATGGGCCGGTGTGTCCCCCACTAATAATGTAGCGTACAGTGGTAGACTCATGTGTTTTCATAATGTAGCCTAGTCATGAAGTGGATACAGTAAAATCACACACCCAGCCTCGCTTTCAACACACGCCTCCTTTGATGTGAACATGATGGATGAATTAAACCAATCGACTTTGTATCGGCCACTACTAGGCTACCATTAAAACAACCTGCTGCTATTAGCTGAAACAAAGTCACTGTTAACAAAAGTCCAGTCGCATCGGGTCCAGGCTGCTGGCACGGACAAAGCAGTTTAGAAACGGTTTAAACGAGCGATCGTCGGCTATGAGGTGGTTGTTCACAAGAGCTTGCAGAAAATAGATAGATAGAGAACCACTGATCCTGTTGAACGTAACCACTGTGACACAATAAATAAAATCGGCATTGATGTGACTGAGCGGCGTTGCGGTCCCTCTGTCCATTCACTCTCTTGCTCTCTCGACCATAGCTGCAGCTGAATAGCCATGGTCTGGGAACAGCGCCACTCTCTCATTGCAGCTACGTTGTGGTCAAACGCGGAATTACGTAAACATCTTCTCAGTACGATGCTTCCATCTAGTGGCTACAATGTGACCTGCAGTTTCACGCACTGCGTGAATCACGGTCACCGTGAGGCAAACGTCCAAATGAAACTAGCACCCACTGTATGGCCCGGTGTAACCCTCCTCCCCTCCTCTCCCCTCCGCTGTCACCCCTCACCCCTGTAGCTCTCCATGGTACCAATAATGCACATCACACACAGTAACAACACTCGCAACACACCACCATGCTGCTGGTTACGGACCACGGTTCATGGACTAGAACACTTGCAACTCGCCGCACACTGCTCGTCACAGCACACAGACTCCCCGCAGTAAGTTACACACAGCAACACAGGCTACACACGGCTTAATCAGCGTTGTATCATCTTCTCTTGTAGTGGCTTGGGTGAAACTGATATTTACAGACACATAGAAGTTACGCACTATAGCAGACGTGGGCAATTTACGGCCCGCGGGCCGTACGCGGCCCGTGGACCAAATCAATCCGGCCCGCGACGTGCACAAAGGAAAAAAAGAAAAGAAAGAAAATCCTCCATCATTTTATGTAAAGGCGTACAATGACTTGCAACTGCTATATGGCCCGATTGCTTTTATTACGTATATTGATGCGCATTAATCAGCTGTTTGATCGCCCCTCTGGAGCAGTAGCGGCTCCTCTCTCTCCTCCGTCGGAGCTCCGGCGTCCGACGGAGGAGAGAGAGGAGCCGCTCTGCTGCAGGTTTTCTCCACAGCTGAGGTTCTGACCACCGCGACTCTGTCAGCACGAGACCGGGCCGAATCATGTCGGAACTGCTGACAATTATGAAGCGCCATCACGGCACCTAATTATAACTTCACAAACACTGAAATTTAGCAAACTGTGATTAAAAGAGCATTTTATGAGATCGCTGGCGACCTGAGCCACTGCGAGTCACCGTGGTGCTGTGAGGACTGCATGTGAATGCTGCATTCAGGTGCAGTCGGAAAACGACCGTGCCGGTAACAAACCAGATGTCATTTTAGTCATCTGCCTTGAGTCCATAATACATTATGTTTCTTTAGTGACCTATGATGGATATAAATTGAAAATGCAATTACATCAATTGTGTTGCGTCAAATATATAATGCAATATGTAGTTTAGGCTAATCTGGCAATATTATGTTTCAATTTGATTTCGAATCATGTGGCCCTTCACTCACTTTATCGGAGTCAATGTGGCCCTCTGGAAAAAATAATTGCCCACCCCTGCACTATAGCTTTAAAGAACCTTCAAAAATTACCCCTTTAAGTCTGGAGAATCACAACCGCTCTTGTTGTGGCCTTTGATGACTGAAGGGAAAGTGACAAAGGTCAACTTGAGTTGGACGATAGAGAAAATGTGAAGGAAATGCAGATTTCCCACTCCAACATTGTCTTTAGGCAAAGTGCTGACAGCTGGAGAATGAAAGATGGAGGCTTTTCCATGGACCTTTATCATTGTAATGAACCAGAATGGACAAGGCACGAGCTTTGCAGGACGGCGTGGTAATGTGCATGTTCACAGCATGTATGGAAAGATAAATGGGAATGAAGGAGGGTGAGGGAAGAAGGGCTGCATTTTATTTTCTTCCTTCAGCATTTCATTATTTGCAATTTCCCATTAATACAAGCATCTCTGGAGTCAGCAAACAGCACAGGGGTAAATGGAACTGAAAGCGGAGCATCTCGCCATGCTTTGGTTTCCGTCAGCGTGGTGCACTTACTCATGCACGCAAAGACGCCATCACAGGCAGCGAGAGCCATTCGTGGCCAGTGTTTCTCCGAAGCAGCGGGTGTTCCGTCATTTGTTTGGCGAGATTACATGGTGGGTGATCTCGTTTGGGAGGTTTTATTCTTTGTTTCATGCCGGATGGGTGGGCAATATTTGGATGGAAATTGAAGGAAGAGGAACAACTGTGAGAAATAAATACAAAAAGTAAACACAAGAGATTGAGGAATATTGCAAGTTCTGTCAAACTGAACTGTGTTTGAAATCTGCGGAGCTGAGAGAAAAAAATGCAAAACAGGAAACAATCCTGTCGCACACCTTTGACCTTGATAAACTGTCAAATGAGGCAGTTAGGATAATGGTGTTGTAAATACTTTTCTTTCCAAGAGTTCTAAAATAGACTTGAACAAGCTTCATGTCATGTCATTTAAAAAGGATGTCTCTTCATTAGTACACAAAAAAATAATAATCAAACATTGAAGCTTATTTTCCACATGACAGATCCCTTCAAAGTGAATGAAATGAGCTTTGAAAGAGTTTTGGGGGAAGGAGTGGGGGGTAAAAAGTGCACAGAAGGATCATAATTAGGAGGGGGGAGAGAAAAAAAAGCTTCAAATGTCGGTTCCGCTAGCTTAGACTTCTCCCTCCACCACGTCATGCAATCTGCCTTTCTAATTCCCCAAAGCCCCCCAGGCCAATTTTCTGCTATGCTAGCACTATCCTTCCAAGGAATTGCTTATGTTAATATGGCGGATAGAATACTCTCAGCAATTAAGCAATTAATACGTCTGAAATTTACTGTTGTTGTTTACTGCCTTTAAATATTGGCATTTTCATGCCTCCCTGACCAAATCATAGATGGAATAAACAGAAAACTACAGCAAAGTTTAACTTCAAGATTCTTTTCTTTAGAGTTTGTTACTGGATGAATTGAATCTGAGTTGAGACAAATTCAAAGAGACACAGGGAAATACATCTTTGGATTCAATTAAAATTAGTTTTTCAAATCATCTCTCACACTGACAGTGAAACTCACAACGTACAACTTATACTGTATCATTTGGTCTGTTCATCTTCTCTGGTTACACTTTGTAATAAAACACCCATTACAGTATTAAAGGTATACACAAGTACGATGTGCTGGCTCTTTAGTGGTTGATGTGTCACTGAGTAATCTTTTAAAAGATACAAACATCAATTAAAAAGAAACTTTTAAGTCCAAGTAGTTTTCATCCTTGATACTTAAAAGAACCTTGATGAGATTAAAAGAGTAAGATGAACAGCAACATCAATTTTCTGCCAAATAACACAAAATAAAATGACAGAAGAAGATAAATCACAATGTTTCCTTAATATAAAATGATAAAATTCAAATTTTCAACAAGCTCTTTACAGACTCAATAATCTGGGAAACTGGAGACAATTAATGAAGACTATCTAACATTCTTGTAACCCATCAGCTCTGCAGTTTCAAATATTCAAGGTATTTAAATACCCCCAAAGTCCCTCATTTGAGGGACTGGCAAACATACAGAACAACCACAGAGCCTCTACAGCACTAATTATGAAAGAAACAGATCATGACAGACAAAAAATTGAGCTACTGAGTAGTGGCAAGATCAGGGTATGACAAACTCTTTTAATCTCAGTATATTACAAGATTTTGTCTTTGTTTGATTTTTGTCTTGATTGCCATTGATTAAATGCTACAATTCCACCCCTTAACACAACTTTTAAACTCTTTACAAAGCTTTCATTAAAAATTGGAAAGAAAATAGTCTGGCCTGTTCAGACTAATTTGTATCTATGCTGCCAGTCACGTATGGCCGTGATTAGATCCATATGCAAATGGTTGTCCGCTGTATGTAATCATAGCAGTGTGTTGATTGGCAGCACACTGCGTGTACACCTTGTTTTTTAATGTGCCCAAATGTGTCACCTCCTGAGGTGCTTTGAATGATTACATCTTCAGAACATCTGAGCCACATTTACACATCAATCTTATGCATTTCTGAATACAATTGTGATCACAGTATGCTACTGGTGGTGATTCGGCTGAGTTTTAAAGTGAAACAGTTTTTTTGTTTTGTTTCATTTTTTTGTAAAAGTCAAGGTTTGTTATTAATGCACAACGCTTCAGTGTTGCATGTGCAGTGGGTTGGGAGAGGATGAAAGACTGGCAGCTGAAGAGAGGATGAGAGAGAGACTATAGCTCATCATAATATACCCCAGCCAGAGCTGAGGAAAGGGATAGAAAATTACAGAGGCTCCTAAGTGCACTTTTTGATGCTGAAAGAGCAGGTAAGGCTCTTTGAAACAGCCCATCAGTGCTTTTTTCATGGCATAGTGCGGGGCCATATAGGCATGGGTAAATAACACCTGCAGCACTCAGTCGGCGTGAACCAACATGCAAACACTCCTCACTATCACACAGGTATGATGTTTGTGTGCATGTGTGTGTGTGTGTGTGTGCTTGTTGATGCGTGAACTGCTTTCTGTCCATCTCTCAAACTCCAACAGTGCACGCTCTCTCTTTCCAGGCTTCTATCTTCCTGACTTTTGTTTCCCACTGCTTCTCCATCACCTGGTTTGAGCTTCACTTCACCTCTGTTCAGGACCACCATTATCCACCCTCACACATCTCAGGTCACGATGTCTCAGGAGTTCTTCCGACTCTCTTTCACCTGTCTTCATTCCACGTTTAAATACATCCCTGTTTGTTCCTGAAAGGAAAAAAAGAGAAAAAAAGTGGCACTGTACCTTTGTCCAGAAATTGGTTTAAATGTCATTCTAGAACAAAATGGTTGAATATAGGGGCAAAAAAGAAACACAAAATATCCATTAATGCAGCTTTCATTTCCATCAACCCCTGAGTCTTAACTCCTATTTAGTTAAGATCAAATGCTTTAGGCTCCATGTAGCTTTACGTTTAACGCAGTGCACATGATTAAATCAAATCCATGTGCTTACTTTGCAGTTTTCTAACGGTTGTCCTAATTAGCGTGCACAATCTGTGCCTGCAACCTAAAAGTGAGCAGTTTAAGGACAACAACTATTTTCCAGACATACAAATCGATGTACTGTAGCCTCCTTACTTTCCACACACACCTCACAAACACCTCACTTTAGTTAGTTAGTTAGTTACAGTTATCTAAATGATATAAAGTTATTAAAAGATTCCAATTAGTGTGATTCAAAAAGGGTAGCTGTTTACTTCTTGGCATTTCACTATTTTGCTTTTCCAGTGATGGCAGGTTTAGGGTTAACAGCGACTAACAGTGATTTCATTCATCTTTCTAATGCAGCAGCTAAAGTCAACGTTGATTTATTCAGTCTTAAGAGTGAAGGCTACTGCAAGATGGCATCTCTGTCCAAGTGAAAATAACAGACACACATACATACACAGGAGAAAATGCTTAACTGACAATTAGCAAAGTCCGTGCTATGGTAAACCTGTGCAATATGAATTAATTGGCTGCTGTAACAGTGATGTGAGCTAAAATGAGAAGCCTTGAAAAATGTGTTCCAACCCTTTGACCCCTAATTACAGATTGTGCAGAGAAGGCATTTCTTTCGTCTAAATGACAAACATTCTGTCAACTCCATGAGACAGGTTGTCAAATGTAAATGGTATACTGTATGCTCACACTGTATACTGTATGTGTGTGTGTAGGTTGAGGGATGGCCCTATAGTTGGCCAGACTTACTGATGCTTAAGACGTCTGCGCGTCCCTGCTTGTCAATCATCTTGATGAGCTGTCATTTATCCTGACGGACACTCCGAACCCTCCATTGACATGTTAGAAGTTATTGGACCTAACACGGCACTAAAACTGCCGTCTCTTCAAATCTGCATGGACAAAAACATGTTATGCAGGGTGCACAGTAAATGCAGTTCACACATCTGTACACCTGGAGGTGGTCTGGCTTGCACTGTGATTGGATCGCAGTTAGGTGTAAATTACATCTGTCCAGTTTGGCTACACTCTTAAAAAAAAGACAGAGAGGCTCTCCCCCTCGAGTTAAAAGGTCACCTCTGACTTGACTCAAATGATGCTTTTCTCTTCAATGAAAACACAAGTAGAGCTCATATATGGAGCTGTGGTGGGTAAATGGGGTTAGCAGAACTAGCACCAGGCCCCACACCACGCAGAGCTCTGTCAGGATGGTTTGTTAATAGTTCTTTGTAAAATGCACAGGTTCAAAGTTCAGCAAAGTTGAACTTGATGTGGGTGATTCCCACATTTTCTTCTGCTCTGCCATCAGATCCCCCGCACTGCTCCACTGACATGAATTTAGTCACTGTGCAATTTGCTGATATAAATGCTTCTGTGATTGTGAGCCTTAACAAGCAATTTCACACCCAGTTTTAGCTTGAGCAAACCCCCCTTTAAAAATTCTAAAAAAAATAAATAAATAAAAAAGACGAAAAAAAATCAGCTTCTAAAACCAGCACTGAATATGAGCGCTGATCTAAGCTGCACACTGCTCATTGTTGATTTCTGTATTTATGTGAGGATGGAGGTGGCATCCTGGGAACACGATAAGCTCTGTTCAGATGTGGCATTTAACATCCATTCCAGGTGATCCAATCAAAGGTGGTCAGCTCTAAGGCCAGGTGTCAAGACACATTGAGGGCTCATTTAAGATCTGATCCAGGAGCAGAGTCTGAGGTGTAGAGCTGTGAGCAGCGCTTTGATCGACTCAGCCCACACACACACATAAAATGGGCTTTATGCACAGCTCCACTACTTCCTGAACTTGAGCAAGCTCCTTTATTTCCTGTCTTGGACAAACTGATTAATCCAGGTGTGTCTGAGTAGTCACAATGGTCAGACACACCTGGATTAATCAGTTTGTCCAATAATGTAAGACAGGAAATAAAGGAGCTGCCTTAAGTTCAGGAAGTAGTGGAGCTGTGCATAAAGCCTATTGTAACTTCTGGCCCAACATGTGCCTCAGTCCTCAGCCAATATATATACTGTATATACATTTTGATTTGGTCAGGGTCCGGCCTTTAGCTGTGAGGGACGATTTTATATACAGTATGTGCACAGGATGTTGAAGTACCATTGGACGATAAAACAAGCATGTGGCCGAACAATGATGATTGTTTGGAAAATACACCTTGATACTGTATGTGCATCACACAGATGAAGATCACATGTTAGATATCTGGGTGTGTGTGTGTGAGAGAGAGTTGTGGGGGTGGGTCTGCAAGAAAGAACACACTCCACCACTCTGGCCCGCTTTTACCTCCTCTGTTCAACCATCCATCACCACAGCTCCTCTCCACCCCTCCCCCTGACTGACAGGCATCTCTCCACTGCCTCCTCATGTAGAGACGGACAGATGGAAATGTGCGTGGATGGATGGCAGGGACAGCGGAAAGGTGGATTTGCCACTCCACCTCAGCGCTGTTATGATATTGAACGCCCGCCCACTCCTGTCATCGCGGTGGTAGCAAATAGATTGCCTTTACACTGAGCCACTTCACACGTCTGAACAGCTCTCTCCTTCCTTCTTATGCTCTCTCTCCCTTTTATTTCCCATAAGCTCCCTCCCCCCCTTCTTTCTTTCTCCGCATCTCTCCAGAGTTTCATTTTTCTTTCTACCTCTGGCATAGAAGCAACACTGGCGTGACGTTAACGATCAATTTAACAATATGTATTGAGCACTGTTCCCGGGAGAAATTTGTAATCAAGAAGAGTATCGATTCAGTGTATTATTCTGTAGTTTGCTGTTAATATTAGAACAGAGTCACATAATAACACTTGATTATAGGCAGATAGATCCCAGTTTTAGCACAAAAACACAAAGGAGACAAAAGTAATACCTAGAATTCTGACAGCTGTGTCGCTGTCAAAATGCGACACAGCACTTCCGCATTTTGACAGCGTGGGAAAATCCTACTACCTGTGACCGAGACAACAATACCAGTTGGTTTAACCTGGAAATCCCATCCAGTCGAGGATCACAGACCACCAGCTGTCGGCACCACCTACATTGAAGCCTGATCTTCGCAGCGGGCCCAGTTGTTTCTGGGCCCTGTCCGTAAGTCTCTCCTGAGATATGACAGTGACCTGACGCTCTACTCTGCTATGATCCCACCTGTGACACCGAAGCAAGCTTCACTTCAATCGCTTTCGGACAATCTGCCCCCCAGCTGGCGAGCCACATCTCTAACTTAAAATGCTCTTTAGCCCTGTTGGCCTCCTTTCTATTTTTCCTTCCCAGGTGTATCACAACATGGCTCCCCTTACCTCCCCCTCCGGCTCGACAGGTTTCGCCGAGAAGATCGCCGAGCTGGAAGGACGTATTTCCACACTGTACCAAATCCGTGAAGAGGAGATGTTAATGGACACCATCACCTTTGGCCCCCAAAACCTGCCCCCCTCGGCGCTCCAGGCTCTGATCCATCTACCTCCGGTGACGGTCCTGTTGCAGCTCCCAAGGCCGCTGAAGACACACACCCCCTGGTCCCAACCTCCGCCGCTGCTCCTCCGGACATCGCCCCCGGTGACTCCTGGATACGCCAGGGCGGTAAACCTAAAGCCCTGACTTGTTCCACCCCTTCCGACCCGGGGTCCTGGTCCCTGGCACCTGTTGGCGGCAGGAGAGGAAGGAGCTCCAGCTCTCTCCCACTTCATCATAACATCCAGCTGGAGTTTGCTCCTCTCGCCTCCGCCCCCGTTGACGATGAACCCCAGATCCCCCCTCCACCCTCACTGCCGTCCCACATGTCCCACGGCTTACTGCTGAGCGCTCCTTCCTCCACAAGAGCTCTTACCGCAGTTCACAGTGAGCCCTCGGCCATCGCCTCTAGTGAAGTCTCCTTAATCGCTCTGTCATCCAGCCCTGAAGCCCCACAAAAAGCATCCCCTCGTCCTCTTTTCCCTCCGACTACTTTAATTATTGGCGACTCGATCACTAGACACATCCGCTTCTTCAATGCCGCAACGCACTGTTTCCCCGGGGCTACGGTCCCCGTCAGAAAACTCCCAGATCTGCTGAACACACTGCCGGCCACCATTAGCAGGATCATCCTGCACGTTGGAGTAAATGATACGTCCCTCCGACGATCCAGGTGACAAAAGCTGAACTTGGAAATCTCTTACAGCTCCTGACCAGCAGTGGAAAATCCATTTTCATCAGTGGACCGCTCTCTCCTCATGGCTGTGGGTCAGAAAAGTTCAGCAGAGTGCTCCAGCTCCACACCTGGCTTCAGTCCTCCTGCAGGGCACCAGGTTTCAGACAATTTCAACCTGTTCTGGAACCGCCCATCCTATTTAAAACCCGACGGTATTCACCCAAATAGACTTGGCAGTTACATGTTAAAAGCTAATATTCAGCACACTGTCCAATCATACCCACGTGATTGACTGTTTACCCACTCCACGCTCACAGAAGATACTCCCCCTCCTTCTGTGGTGTCCTCTCAAAATACCTCCTTCAGGCCCCAGCTGTCACTGCACCCCCGGCCGCTGCTCTCCCTATTGAGACCATTGTGACAGCCAGACCTTTCCGTCCTCATGTCTTTTTTAAAACTGTAAATGAAAAGAATTTATCCTTTATTAGACCATGTGCCTCTCCTGCAACTTCTCCTCCCTCCACATGCAACCTGGCCCTTCTAAACACAAGGTCCCTCTCAAACAAGACCTTCATTTTAAATGACCTAATTTTATCATCCCACTTGGACTTCTTATTTTTAGTAGAAACTTGGCTGAAACCTGGTGAATTTACCCAACTCCTTGAAGTATGCCCCCCGCACTATGATTTTATCAGCTCCCCTCGGCTCAATGGCCGAGGGGGAGGCCTTGCGGCCATCTTCAGAGACTCTTTTAAGTGCACTCCTATTGTTACTGATGTATTTTCTAGCTTTGAAGTTCTTATGTTTAAAACTGGCAACTCATGCCCAGCCTTATGTATTGTTGTGTACCGCCCCCCCAGACCAGATGCCACTTTTCTCACAGAGTTCTCTGAGTTTTTATCCTCAATCGTCTTATTACATGATAAAATCTTAATCTCAGGTGATTTTAATCTCCATGTTGACACTGTGTCTAACTCTAAAGCTGCTGATTTTATCAGTACCATGGAGTCTTTTAATACAACGAGTCTCTGGCCCAACTCATAACCACGGCCACACCCTAGATTTAGTTTTTACCCTGGGCATACCCACTCCCACCGTGACTGTTGAGGAACTAGGGATCTCAGATCACCGATGCATTAAGTTTTCTGCCACACTCTATCCAGACCCTAAACCTCAACTACCGGCCTCATTCTCCCGCATTATATCCCCTTCTACAGCCAGGCAGTTCACTGAGGCATTTTTGTCGTCTCCATCCCGTCACCCTGATGGCTCTCCCCCCTCCCACCTGGTCACAGAAGAATTAATCTCTCAGTTTAACTCAACTTGTCTCAGCATCCTGGACACCATCGCTCCACTTAAACTCAGAAAATCCAAAAGCAAAACTCATCCCTGGCTAAACAACAACAACATCCGTGCTCTCAGGCAATTGTGCAGAAAGGCAGAAAGAAGATGGAAAAAAGACAAGTTGCAAATTTCTTTCCAGCTCCTAAGAAACCACCTGCACAAATTTCAGGAAGCAGTGAAGTCAGCAAGGGCTCATTATTTCTCGGACTTAATTTCCAAGAGCTCCCACAATCCAAAGACCCTCTTTAACACCATAAACTCCATTATTCGTCCCCCTCCCAACACCAGCTTTGACATGTCCCCTGCTAAATGTGAAGAATTCTCCAACTTCTTCATCAATAAAGTCAAAGCCATCAGAAACAACATCCCTCCCCCACCCGCAACACGGCCATACCCCAGACCTGTTCAGCCAAACTGGTCTGGTTTACGCCTATCTCCCTACCTACCCTCACACAGATTGTCTCCACCCTGAAACCAGCAACTTGCCCTCTTGACATCATTCCCACCGCCCTCCTGAAGGATGTTTTTGCCACTACCGGTCCAAGCATCCTCTCCATCATCAACAGCTCCATCATCACTGGTACCGTCCCATCCTTTTTCAAGCACGCAGTTGTCCAGCCTCTCTTGAAAAAACCAAACACCGACCCCACCCAGCCAAACAACTACAGGCCTATTTCTAAACTTCCATTCCTGTCTAAAGTTCTTGAAAAGGCCATATTCAACCAGCTACTCCCCTACCTACACCAAAATAACATCCTGGAAAAATTTCAATCTGGCTTTAAGAAAAATCACAGTACAGAATCCGCCCTGTTAAAAATCCATAACGACCTGCTCCTCTCCACAGACTCCGGAAACTGCGCCATCCTCATACTCCTCGACCTCAGTGCTGCATTTGATACTGTCGACCACAACATCCTTATAGAGCGCCTTCACCTTGCTACCGGATTAAATGGCACCGCACTGAACTGGTTCATATCCTACCTCAACAATAGAACTTTCTCTGTAAACATTGGCTCATTCTCCTCGCCCCCAGCTACCCTCTTCTGCGGAGTTCCACAAGGCTCAATCCTTGGCCCCATTCTCTTTTCCATCTACATGCTTCCCCTTGGCCAAATCATTCAAAAATACGGCATCTCTTTCCATTTCTACGCAGACGACACTCAGCTCTATCTCCCCCTGAAACCAAACGACAAATCCAAAATCACCCACATTCACAACTGTTTAGATGAAATAAAATCCTGGATGGCAGAGAATTTTCTACAACTCAACGAATCAAAATCTGAAATCATTCTTTTTGGCCCCCCTGACAACATCAACCTGATTTCAAACAGTCTTGGCAACCTGTCTACACTCATCAAACCCCACGTAAAGAACCTTGGTTTCACCTTCGATTCAGCGCTCAAATTTGATAAACAGGTTAACTCAGCAGTCAAAGCCAGCTTTTTCCAACTCCGCACCATTTCAAAAATCAAACCATTCCTCACCTCCTCAGATCTAGAAAAAGTCATCCATGCATTCATCACCACCCGCCTGGACTACTGCAACTCTCTCTATACCGGAATCAACCAGTCACTCCTCTCCCGCCTACAACTAATCCAAAACGCCGCAGCCAGACTCCTAACAGGGACTCGAAAGAGAGACCACATCACCCCTGTACTAGCCTCTCTCCACTGGCTGCCAGTGAAGTATCGGATTGATTTTAAAATTCTTTTATTTGTTTATAAAGCCTTGAATGGTGCGGCCCCCTCCTACCTGGCAGAGCTTTTAACCCCTTACTCCCCCCTCAGACCGCTCAGGTCGGCTGACCAAAGGCTTTTAACAGTCCCACGATCCCACCATAAACTTAGGGGTGATCGTGCATTTTCAATTGCTGCCCCGACTCTCTGGAACTGCATCCCCCTCTCAGTCAGACTTGCCCCCTCCATCGACTCTTTTAAATCCAGACTAAAAACCTACCTTTTTTCTTTGGCCTTTACTTCTGTCTGATATCCCTCTGTAATATTTTCTCGATATTTTTGTTTATTGTTTTTGTCTATTATTGTCTTTTCTGTGTTTTAATCACTTTTTTAAAACATTTCTCTGTATTACGCCTGCAATTTTAACTGTACAGCACTTTGGTCAACTTGGGTTGTTTTTAAATGTGCTTTAGAAATAAATTTGATTGATTGATTGATAGAATTGAGTTTCTCCTGAGATATGACAGTGAGTCTGGGAGTTACTCAGAGGATTGGTTTTTACTTTGACAATCTGAGAGCTACATGTAGCTGTTGCAAATACTGAGCTCCAGGTTCTGCTTTTGTAGAAGAATTTAGAAGTGCAGCAAAGATGAGTGACAGCAGGCAAGGCAGCAGTTTACAGCAGTGGGATTCTTTTTTATGATAAAGGATGATCATGCTCTGTGGTGCTGAAAAATAGATCAAGATAATAAACCCTCTCCTCAAACAGTGAAGATGAACACAGTCCCCAGTCCAAGATAAAAGTCGATCCCTCTCCCACAGTCAGGTACAACATGAAGTGATGTAAAATATAAATAAAATATATGCACTGAGAACTTTATGGACATCGGCAGTGCAAAAAAGCTTCGGAGAATGTTGAGTTGACTTCCAAGAAAGAAGAGGATGTTCGAAATGTGAAGTGAAATTAAATATCCACTACCATCACATCTGAATACTTCATCATACCTCCTCAATATGGGCTGCATCTCTTTTTTTGGTCCTTTCAGCAGCTCCAAATATACTTGTCTGCACCTCAATTACAGGCCACATTGGGATTTTCCAAACAACAGGCATTTAACTCACATGAATGAATAACAATAAGCACAGTACAGATCAATGGTCACTGTTGCCGGTGTTAAATTAGCAAGTTTGATTCTCGTGTTGTATGTCGTGTTTCTTTCGGTGATGACACCCCGACCAATGAATGGCCAGCAGTTGGTTGACATCACGTTTGACGCCTCAGCCAAGGCGTTACCAAAAAAAAAAAAAAAAAACAGTGTCAGTCTCCACACTTGTTCCTCTCCTTAGGGGCGAAGACAAGTGTTAGCCATAGACTGTAAAAAAAATGGACGTAGCATCCATGACGTCACCCACTGGTTTTGGGGAGTCGTTTTTGTCACTCAAATATGGCGGCCTGAACAGCGCCATGTTGGGATTGGCCAGCCAAAAACCCGCCCACTGGCCTCAAAGCAGCTGTCTCCGGACCGCTCCGGACCTGTCACTCAACGTTTCCGCGCCCTAATTGGCCAGAATCTTAACCTAATAACAGTAAAACGGTAGAGTTAAAATAAAAAAAATCACCCCCCTCAGAGTGTGTGCTGGGGTAGAAACTAGCGATTGAGACCAAAAAATGTCCTGACACCAGGCTTTGATCATGTTTATTGAGGATGTAAAGTCGGTGATTTTAACATGGAGGTCTATGGAGACATGTTGCTTTCTGACACCAGCCCCCAGAGGAAGCTGAGGGGATTGCAGTTTTTTTAACGCGTAATTGAGCTTCACTTCTCAGACCGACAACTGCCCCCTTGGTGTTACCAAGATAGCATACTGCTCTAAGCTCTAAAACTGCTTCTTCTAAACTTATGGGTGTTGTTACAGAGGCTATATCACAGTATTACCACAGTTTAGTAAGGGACCACATATGTCCAAATTGCAACTTGTAAGTGCTGTATAGTTGCTTCTTGTAAATATGCATTTCTCCACCTGGGTGGTCAGTGAAGAAGTTTCTAATGTTTGTAATGAATCATACACAGCCTCTGAGTGGTTCAGACTGAATGCCTCAGTGACAAAGTGCATAGCTCAACTAAAACTGCAGGTATGTATTAATTCTCGCCCACAAATCAGGGCAAAAAAAAACATGAAGAAAGAAAACATGACTGACTCAGTGCAACTCTAAAACAGAAATCACCTCCAACTTCAGGACTGTTGTTTTGGAAAACACACGGAGTGTTTTTCCTCCCGGGAGCTGGCTTTACCCTGACATCTTACCGCGCTGCTCTTCTCCTTCAGAGAGGAAGTTGGAGCGAGGAGCAGGCCAGCTGTGCAGGATGCACTCAACAGCTGGCAGAAGTGACAGCCACCTTGTGACAACATGCTGGAGCACCTCTTTATGATCCATTTCAAAGAAGCGAGCGAGGCTTGTGACATTTGGCAGATGATGAAAATTCCACTTTGACATCAAAACACAAGGCTTGGATTTCAATTGTTAATGCGGACGTGAATGATGTGACATCCACTCGGTACCTGCTCTGTGTTTGCCGACTTCAGTTTCTCAGGCTATTGACAGAATTCATGCTTCACACACCGCTGTTTCTCTGAGTTCTACTGATGCATGCTGCTGTAGCTTCACTTCTGTCACTGGCTGCTCTGTAGAAATCTGTCAGACCACTTTTCATGCCCTCAGGAAGTGAAAGGTAACACGCTAATAGGAAGAACAAAGATTTGGGAGATTTGGAAGACTTTGGTTGAATGTTTTATTTATTTCAAAGTGGAGAACCAGCCTAGTTAACTTCTTGTCGGGCGCTGTCTGCGGTACCTGAGGTTTCCTCACAACATGGTTATCTTAGCATAGCAGCAATTACGAGACTCTCACGAGAAGAGTCGCTATCTGAACTGTTTTGCTGAGTGACTTGTCCAAGTCTTTGTGTATCTGACTGTCAGCAACACACGTGTCTGTGTCTGCGTCTCCCTTCACATTTGGTGGGAGAGGGGGTTGACAAAGGGAGCCATTCAGCTGCAAATTGTTCAATTTTCAAAGCCAAATGAAAGGCACACGATTGTCTGCTGGAACACCCAACTAGTCTCACAGGCCAAGTAGATTGTAGGGTACATGTACAGAGAATCATTTTTAGGTGCTGCCCTGTTAGGTCTGAACCTGAAAGCTTTGTGCAGGTAAAATGGAAAGAAGGGAAATCCATGCTTCACCCGTTTCCCATACAAACTTCTTGCTAGATGAATACACACATTACACCCAAAAGCTGCAACAGTGAATGCAATCCAACATCAGATATTTATATGAGCGGGGCTCATTTATATCAGCAATGTCACATTAAAGCCACTTATTTACTCAACTAGGGTAATTTTTTTTTTTTTAATAATGTGAGAAAAGTCATAATTGCAATTTAGATAATACTTTGTGTCCAAAGATGTGTCCTAAACTTAGATCATGTGACAGATGGTGGGTTTAACATAAAATAGCCTATAATGACACCGCTCTGCATCCTTAAATATAAATTATGTAAATGATGTCCCGAGGCAGGCAAAAATATATATTCAATAATTCTGATCACCGGGTATTAAGTAGGTATCAGCTGTAAATCCAGATGTTTGTCCTTGTAATGACAGCTGTCAGAATTGCCCCACTGTGCTCTATTAACAAGACTAAAGGCATAAGTTTCAGTTGTAGCAGAAAACAATGTGAGCGGAGCATCGTTTTGCATCTGTTTCAGTGACATTTTGGAGGTGAACCATATCTCTGGGGTGCTGCTGACTGAACACTATCCTGTTAATGAGTGTCTGTCTAAATCCTGTCCAGACATTCCTGCTGCACTAGATTTAAACTGGGATCCTCTCTCAAGGGATATTAAAGGAAACACCAAAGGAATGATGATAGGATGATACTTGAGTATACTGTAGGGGTCCAACCCAGTCTCAGACCACTTTCCCTTTGTGGCCTCAGACATTTGAGCTTTGATCCCACTGTATAAATTGATTTATTAATTTCAATGAAAATCTGTGCTTTTATGGTTTTGTATGTGAAAACAATTCAGCTCTTCTTCATCATGTCTTCTCTCTGCTACTTAGCATGCTAACCAGCAATCCCTCACCATAACACTGCTCAGACGACACATTTTAACCTCTTATCTTGTAAACACAAAGATGACTAAAGCTTTCATCAGGCGACGACCATGGTGGTCGTCCTTATTTCACCTTATTTCACAGCAGAGGAAAAACACCAAAAAGACTTGTGATGTGAACCTGTGGCATCACACTACGGCACCTTGTTTATTCAGGTATAGAAGTTTTGTACAGCACTTTCCTCTCAGGGAAAAAAATACTGCTAGTTAATGTACTGTGGTCTGTGCAACAGTTTGTCTTTTTTGGAACAAAGTATATGAGATAACAGATCAGTCGAAAATCCACACAGCATCTGGGAGACAGTGTATATCAGAGTGCATCAAGCTGTGATCGCAGTGTTGCATCACATCAAAACGCTGTCTCTATAATCCACAGGAGGTGATGGGTCAAACCTTCAGAGAGGCAATGAAAAAGTCTCCTAAAGAGCAGAAAGTGAGCACTCTCTATGTTGGAAGCAGGACTCACTGACATCCTCTCATCCTGTAGCTCTTCATAAAGCACAGGGACCTTATGCAGTTTCAACACGCACACATCATTAGTGTTTCTCTCAAGTCTCAGCTATGCGTCACTGTATCGCAGCTGCACTTCTGTCTACAGCGTTGGGTACTTCTTTTTGTGTGTGTGTGCATGTTCATGCATTTTTGTGTGTCTCCTACAAGAAGTCCTCCCACATTCAGCACCGAGTGCCACATGAAATTACTCCTCACCATCCCCACTGGCCACGTATCCAACAGCGTTCTGCATTAATGCACTGACCTGCCGGGAACCCTGGGTAAATGGAGGTCCCGCTGTTGCCACCAGATCACAACACAACAAAACTAAACAAACACAACAAGCGGGGTTGAACTCAGCGGAGACCTTATCACAGCACTAATGGAGCGTTCACTGTATTCATATTTACATTAGGGATGCTTTAATTTCTTTATTTCTGTGTCTATAATTGTGTCTCGGAGGACACGGATGTGTGTGAGCACATGCAAGTGTAGCGTAACGGGTTTGTTTGTTCTCTAGTGAGTCCAATCACAGCGGAGTTGTGTACACTCAACACACACACACACACACTACACATTACTGCAGTATCCAAGCCTCTGCTGTGAAGACATGGCAGGAGTCAAGCAGCTCTTTGCAGTGTCTTTGCTCCCTGCAGTAGAGCTTTGGCAAACACACACATGCATACCCTACACACTATGACACCACAAACACACACAAGATCAGCCTCAGTGTTGAGATCACCTCTAAGGAAGCTAATCCATTTAGCTCGGCTTTAGCATTCCTATTCGAGCCGCTCTTACATGTTTGTGGCTGCATGTGTGTTAAGTGTCATATGTGACCATCTCCATTATAAGATTAGTCAGCTAAGGCTTGTAATTGAAGCTTGACGAGCCAAATGTCAAAAAAAGAGATTTTTTTTTTCATCTTAAAGCTGTAGGTTTACCGAATGTTGAGGAGCTATTATCTCACACCACAGCTCCAGGCTGCTGTTGGCTGTTCTTAATCTCACATCCAGTGTGGAAACACTGATGGCTTTTCATCAGCGTTTAGTCACGAGAGCGCTAAGCTAAGATTTATATTCGGTGTTAAAAACGTAAGTATACCAAAAAAAACTGTGACAGTTTAAATTTCATGATTCCACAAAATACTTCAACGGTTAATTCATATGTTATGTCATTAAATAGAGTTTAAAAGAAATCATACATTTAATCTCAACAGTCGCCAAAGACTTTTACTCAGGCAACACCTTGCGGAATTATTTACTGAGTTCAACCATAACTGAATACTTTTAACTCACTAATAGATGTTCTAGTGTGTTGCCATGTCTGTGGCTTTTGTTGTCATTAAACTTCATAGAAACAGTGTTTTGACTGGTCTTCTGAAAATGTCCTGAGTCCAACTCGACTGAGACCGAGAAATGTTGTTGATTCCAAAACGAGACGAAGACCTTGAAAATGTAGTCCCAAGACCAGTGTCCCCAAACCGTCTTTGTGCATTTATGTGTAGAGTTCATCAGAGTCAGAATCATGAGAAAACAGCCATTAGAATGCATTTATGTTAAATACTAAAGCCCTATTCGCACAGGATTAGTATTACCTGGGGGGGCGTGTGACGTCAGTCCGATTTCCCATTTCTTCGACCCCCTACTTGTCCGACTACCCATTTCTCCGACCATACATATCTATATTTTTGTTCCCATTAGTCCAACTTCCCATTTCTCCGACCACACATTTCTCTATTTTTGTGTCCATTAATCCGACCTCCAATTTCCTCTATTTAAATATTCCCGGTGCTCCGACTCCCAGCACCACGGACAGCGCCGCGGATGATCCGCGGAGAAGCTGCAGCTGTGAGCGTCTGGGCTCTGGGCTTAGGGCCTGGGGCCTCATTCATCAAAACTGGAAGTAAGCAGTGTAAAACTGCTTCTAAAGTTTTGCTTACGGTGAAAAGACAAAAATGGCGTACACCCATAATATTTACACCTTTTTCAGATCTATAAAACTCGTACGCACAACTCGAACCATATGGTCAGCACATGCATATTAATTAGCCATGTGCGCTCTGTGGAGCAGCAACAAAGTGACAATGAAGACGGGCAGAGGGCGGGGGAAAGAAAGCGAGATACACGGCGACATCGGGCAATAAATCAGTCAGAAAAATGCTCTTGCATTTTAATAAGCTACAATAAAAACAAAAACCTCCCAAATCTCAACAAACAGGAGCAGAAAGAGGAGAGCAGACCGTGGTTTTCAATGACACACTCCGACCGGTTGTTGCAACTTTAGAAAATAAAAAAGCTCACAAACATATGGACCAAAACAGCTCCATATTACGCACAAAAATCCCAAATAAACGAAAATTAACTACAAAAATTAACTAAACAGCATTAAATGGTCAAAATCAGTATTTTACGCATGCCTCTGCACATCTGGCCCACGTGACTTGGAGCTCTCCCATGTTGGTTTGTGAATGAAAGCTGTATGTTCAGCTCCCCTTACTTAGGGAGAAGACAGTGTTGAGTTCTCTTTCTGCCTCATATGGACAGTGCAAATACATAAACCCTGAGTCTCCTTCGTCTCGAGCCTCTCCAAACATTTTTATCTCAACTTTGCAGAACTTTATTGAGTATTGGTTGTGGAGAGGAAGCCTGTGGAAGCTGAACTTCATCCAGCTGCTCATTTTGTTCTGACAAGTCAGAAACACACAGAAACCATAGCATTAGCAGTAGCAAGTTAGCCGCACTGCACCACGGCCAGAGATGACATCATCCAGGTCAGAGGTTAGTAGGTCAACCTACAGGCGCAGGATGTTGATAACATGCCATCACGGGCTCGGAGGGGAATAGCACTAGTGTATCATCACAAAATATTGGCAAAATGAACGTGTTTTGTGGCGGATAATGTGTTATTTAGAGGCTGCATTGCATGCCTTGTGTTCTCGCATTATACAGATATACACGCCGCTTCATCAAAACGACTCCAAATGACACCAAAGTTAATTGTCTGGGTGAGTGATCGTATTTTATGGTAGAAACAAGGTCCAGGTTGTAAAAAAACGGAAGTTATCCTTTAAGTAACATTTAAACCTGCAATTGATTGACAGCTTCTTCTTTTTTTTAAACTCAGGTTCAGTCTCCAACGGTTCACTCAAATAATCCACAAAATCACTAGTATCTGAGGGCAAGGACCTTTTAGTGACCTTTCTGTTAATTGGAGTCATCTGATGTCCTGATGATGGAATTTGGTCTTTGATTCAGTACAATTTAAAAATTAGGCCCAAACAAAATTCACGAGCTGCCCTTTATTATTATTCGTACATTTGTTTGATTTCAGAATCACTGTGGCTCAATCTGAATGAATTTGGAGGAAATTACAGTATCATTATTGGGAGTCTGACACTCTATTGTCTAAATGGCAACACAATTATTTTTTTCTTTTTTGAAACATTGTGCCTTTCTGACAATTTCTTTAATAGCGTATTTTTTTCCCCAAAAGATGTTGCACTGGTTGGGTTTAAGCAATGCAGAAAGGAGTTGGTTAAGTTTAGTAAAAAGAGCAGGTAGAGGCTAGACAGGCAGACTAGTCCCTGCCTGCACTCTGCTGCGTAATTACGCACAACCAGCATGTCTTGAGAGCCAGGGTCCCCCATATGGGGTACTTTGGTACTTGCAGAACAACCACAGAGCCACCCCTGCACTGATTATGAAAGAATCATATTATAGTCATAGTGTATCAAACAGCAGAAGCTGGGCTACAAAGTGTAAAAACCATGTTTATATGACCCAAACGCAGCCCAAACACTACTCAAACAAACAACTAAACATCAAACTTCATGAAGCACCTCGGTGTGGACCCAGTCGCCACATTTCTGCCTCGTATACTACTGTACGTTATGCAAAACATCAGCTACCGCTCATCTGAACGAGCAGGCCACAACGAACAGGACGGTATACAGCAACCGTGGCTAACACAGAAGCTACACAGAAGCACGGCACAGAGAGAAGCCAACAACAAGCAAACCAGAGCAAACACAGACACTGCTTGGCCAAAACTTGGCCGTACATTTCCTCTTACCTTTGCTGTTTTGCCGTGAAAAGCTTGTTTTATGGGTAAATCCACATATTTCCAACTTAACTTTGACCAGTGTTTACATCCGGGTTCGGCCGACGGCCTTCTTAGGACGCAGGGAATCCTGTACGAGCGCACCATACACTACATCCGTGCTGTAGGAACGCACACAACAGATGTCAGCCTGCCCAGGGATCTGATTGGCTCATGGCTGTCGATGACATCAACGTGGGTCGAGCTTCATTCCCCATGCTCTATTGGTTCAAATGAGCCGTCAATGACTCGAATCAACCAATCCGCTGCAGAGATAGAGGCTGCAACGTCTCTGCCCACATGGAGCAGTTTTACGCAGCAGACACATGCGCAGCTAGAGAAGGCCTGGATTGGAGTCATTTAGTCACAATTGATTCATTTTCAGTTAGTTTATGCAAATGGTGTGAAACTAAAGATTAAACAATGGTTTATAGTGGCAGGTGGTTCCAAGCTGTGCCAAAAATTGACATTTTGGAAAGTTCGCCTGAATATTTTGTAGTAAATCAATAATTTTGTCCTGCTTCACTTTATCAGAATCAACCTCTGCAGAGACAATGTTCATATGTTGTACAATGATTTTACAGAGGGTTTGAGCTTCAATAGCCTTATTCTAAAGGACATTCATCAAAAATATGATTTTTTTTAGGCGAATATGAATTTTATTTAATTTTTTCTGTGTGCCATCTTCATTTACTCTTCACCAGTAACAGATATACTGATAATTACACATCTCAACAATCCTCAAAGTGTCCCCTATTCAATGACACCACAAAATTATTCAAATAGACCTTGTTGCAGAGATATACTCGTTTTATTATGGATATGCATTTTTCGAGAAAAGGCCTTTAAAAAAGGCTTGGTTTTTAAAAAGACGAGAGTCACCTGTTGAGTAACGCATATTTCCTTATATTAAAGCCTTGTTGGAATGGTGGGACATTCACATGCAATTCGCAATAGCGGTATGTTGAAATGGTGGTATGCTTAAATGGTGGGTTGTTGGCATGACAGCATGTAACCATCATTATTGTTGTTTTGTATATTGCTCCTCCTGCCTCAGGCCTTTTACGATCCAATCCAATATGATCTGCTCCGATATGATACAATACAATACAATACTTCATTGTTATTTCAGGCTGAAATTATTTTCACATCCCTGGATAGCTCATTTAAGAAGGACAAACATAACATGTAAAACATACAACAAGAAATGACAAAGACCTAACAAAGACAGATATTAACCCCCTATCGACATAGCACATAGTACAAAAGTGCACGGACAGATCACCATTATGAAAGTCGCTGTCCAGTACCACCCTTTGTTAGGGCAATCAGTAATATCCTCTAGCCTGATAAAACACCTTGATTGCTCATATTTGTCTCAGTCTGCTCCATTTTTGTAAAATGCTTTTTTTTTTTAGCATTAAGCACAATACATTTCCTCATCAACACAGTTCTGATGAAATGCTCTCAACAGGTGTACCATTAACATTTTCTAATAGGTGTGGGTCCTGTAATTCCACCAGTGACTGCTAAATTTGTTCTGTTTTTGTTTTCTCGTCTCTGACAGCAGGACTTGAAGCTTCACACCGTGAGATTCTTTTTACTCCTGCGTGACTTTTTTGTGAATGAACCTTCCACAGAAACGAAGTGGAACAGGTGACCATATGGCAATTTTAGGGGTGTTGATTATGCTAATTATCAAATCTCATGAATGCACAACTCCTCTTGAACAGGTGGGATTTGCCAGTGCGAAAGGAGCAGTTTACTATAAGATGTGTGGATCAGAAACACTAGTCAGTGCTCACATGAGGTCCAATGTTTTCACACGTTGGACGTGGTTCACCACAGTACAGCACATCACCTGTTTTGATGCATTAGTTCAGTTGCTGTATAGTTTTATTCAAAGCTATTCTCAACAAACTTTCCCTCACATCTCTGCATGAAGAGTTCATCCTACAGTCACAATCCTAGATCACAAGACATGTACAGTATGTGCTGTTGGTCCCCAGTGCACAGACAGGGATGGGGAAGAAAGCTTTCATATTTTCTGCTTCAGTCACTTGGAATAGTTTGAATAGGGAAAGAAAAATTAAGCAATGTTCCCAGCCTGGATTTGAATTCATTCATTCATATGGTAAATGATTCCTTCACTAATCATCTCTCTTTGTGGCTAATTTCAACTTTCTTCATATTTAGATTTTTTTTTCTTTCCTGGGCCTGCTCTTTTTGTGTTGTTTGATTTATGTGCCTGTTGTAGTCAATGTTTCTATTTAGTGTTTGCATTGCCTGCAAACACGGACCGGGGGTTGGGAACCCAGGCTGTAGAGAAAGGGAAAAACATCTAAAATGTATTACCTAAAAAACCTGATTTAGTTTTGCCAATTCAGAACATCATAAAAAGTAAATCTTCTATGGATTCTGCCTGGTGCAGACCTCTTTATACTTTCTGTTAAAAGCCTCAAAGCCACAGAGTGCAGAGATTTCTGGCTGCACCAAGGTCAGAGCTGATGACTGAAAGTGTCGTCTTTAGAGCAATCTACTCAGAGAGGCCAAATCAGAGCTTGCTTTAAAAAAGCACCTCAACACTTATTTGCTTTTAAAGTCTCAATTAACCTTTTTAATCCTGTGGGTTTTTTGTGTGTTTTTTTTGGCTCATTATTTCATTGCCATGGATTCAGGAGAGTTGCGACCTGGCTCGATTAAAAGTGAACCTAAGAACCTGACAATCCCTAAACTCTGCAGATGTAAATATTTAGTTATGATGGACATCAGAGATAATGATGTTTTTAGGGGAAGACGCACTGAATGTGTGCATTATGACTGATCAGATTTAACCTGGTTATGACCGAATAGAGTAAGACTTTTCTTTGCACAACTGTGGCAATAGATTAAACATCATGATAGTGTTAAATTGTGTGTTAAATGCACTCTACAAAAAGGGGCAGTTGTCTCTTTTCATTAGAGGGAACCTATTATGCTAATTTCAGGGGGTTTTAATGTGATATTTGGGCACTATTCAATAAAAAACTACATAACTATCGTATACAAGTTGCCCTTTCTTCTTCTTTCTTGCTTCCCTCTCAAACACTCAGATTCTGTGGTTGCAAGTGTGCCGTTTTATGCTGCAGTCTACTGGGGAGGCAGCATCAGACACAAGGATGCAAGGCAACTTATGAACTGTAATAAGAAAAGCTGTCTCTGTGATTGGAGCCAGGTTGGACACACTGGGGGACGTGGGGGAGAGATGCACACTGAAGATGTTAAAGGCCATTTTAACAACTGGTCCACTCCATAACAACTTGATGGATAAAAACAACAACAACAACAAAAAAACAGTAATAGACGACTCTTTTTACTGCATGACCAAGAGATACAGAAGATCCTTCATCCCAGCCATCGGGCTTTGATAGATAGATGAGCTGTCTGACAAATTAATTTCCCTTTGGGATAATTAAAGTTATTCTTATCTTATTTTAAATCATTCGCCAGGTCTGACTTTTTTTTGTAAAGAACTCATACTCAAGTATGAATCCTCTGATGCCTGTGTGGATTTCCACCAGGAACTCCTGATTCAGTCCTAACTGTCGACTTCCCAATAGGGATTAATAACAGTCCTGTATTGTTGACAATCTTACTCTGGGCACATGGTCTACTTTTCAGATGAATAACACAGATGGCATCATTAATTTGTAATATTTTTGATTTTTATCCAGCCCACTGTGAATTGTGAAAGGAAAAAAAGTGGCAGGGAAGTTTTAAATCACAACTTCAGGACCTTCAGGATAAAATCAGAGTGGAAATGGGATGCAGATTGCGACTTGTAGAGTGGAATGTGATCCGAACCAAAAAGATTCTCATATGATCTTTTGGCCAGATAACCCACAGTGTGACTGTGAGAGTCAGTGTTGGCTGGAATTGACTTCAGCCCCCTGTGACCCTCAGAAGATAAGCATGGCATAGCTAATGGATGGATGGACACATGAGTCAGTTCAAGGATGTGATCAAACAAACAGTATCTTAGTAACACCTTGGCTTTTAATGCATCTTTCTGTCTATAGCATAATCCTGCAGGTAATAGCTGTATTAGCACAGTGCACATTCACATTATACATGCAGTACACACTACAGTACAGTCCTTCAAATTTCCATTGCAGAAGCTGTGCTCCTCTGTGTGTGCGTGTGTGTGTTTATAGTTATAGCTTTAGTCAAACTCCTGTCAAAGGTACCTGTGAACTCCAGAGATGAAAGCGTGGTTGTTGTTTTGTTCTTTTCTGATAGGAGGTTGTTGTGTTGTTGTTTCTATCCTCCTGTCATCACCCAACTTGAATAATCTCCTTATGGAGATTATAGAGGCACAACACGGGCCAGAGCTCCAGCGATGTAGGTGCGCCGCGCGACAAAATGATGTAAATAAATAATATTAACAAGTGTCACCTCGCTGGGGGAAAGAAAAAAGCTGGAGGAGCTCTCGAAGGGATTGTGACACATCCCACGTGGCTTTACTGTTTCCACTCTTGTCAAGTTTAAAAAAAAAAAAAAAAATCTAATCCAGTCGCTTTTCACCTAAGAGCTTAGGTACGCAGTGCTGCGGTTTCAGGATAATTTTTGTCTGGAGTGGACTTAGCATACATCAACCTCATTTTCCGCTTCTTATCTTTCCTTCCTCTTCCTTGTCACCTTTTCTTTGATTCTGTTGACTTTGTTTTCGCGCCTTGTTGACAGATTCTGTTCTTTTGTTTGTTGTTTAAACCAAGTGAGGATTTAGTCCCGCGGTGACACAGGGCTTCGCCTTGCCACTGAACTGTTTGACTCCAGGCATACAGCTTTTTTTTTTTTTTTTTGTAACTTTTTTTTCCCTACCTGCGCCCAGTGTAATCCTCACAGATAAAGCAGCCTCTTCGAACACAGCGGAGTGTAGCAGTTGCTTAGGCAACAGACTATCCCATCTAATCCAACCTGTTCCCATCTCCCCAAAGTCTGAATACCTGACGAATTGAAAGGCTTCCTAAGCTCACTACTTGTTAACTTTGAGTCTTGGTGAATAACATTTTCACCCAAGATTTCAATAACACCGTGTCGGCTTATTCATCGACATTACCGCAGGAGCTGCCTCTAACTGGTCTGATTGCAGGACTGTGGGGAGAAGATTGCATTTGTGGTTCAAAGGCAGTTCAAGAGGCAACAATTTCATGACTCCAGTAACAACATTCACTCATAGCAATGTGTCCAGGAGTTGAGGATTGACTGTAATGACAATAGAGCTGACAGGGCACAACACTGTTTGTCTTTGTGTTACAACCTGCTCCTCAAAGAAAAGAAAAAAAATCTTCAATTCAACTCTTAGTTTCTACCTCAGAGAGAAATGATGGGGGAGAGATGATCTGGCCAAGCGTTTTATAATCTTCCCTGGGGTGCTGGGAGCAGCAAAGTGTTGGGGACATAGTATTGATTTATATAAAACTCAATGTTCCCACCGCTGCCCAGATCTGAGTGTGTCTGGACCGTGAGAGCGATAAGGGATTGGACTAATGTGAGTGCAGAGCAAAAAGGGCCTTGATGCCAAATGGATAAGCTGAGAGTTTTAACAACCTGAAAGTTTTCACTCTCTCTGCTGCATTTTATTCATTTTTTTTTCTCTCACTTTCTCTCCATTGTGTCGTTGCTACAGTGCCGGGGACTTGATGAATTGGAGCATTAAGGATTATGTTCTCCAAGAGATGCCCCTGGTGATTTGGGGGGTAAAACCTGGAATATGTCAAGTCACAGTCTGGAGTGGAGCTATACTGCATAGATTCTGGCCAGATTTATAAGCCTAATTAGGCCAGCCCACAAAAGGCACACACAACTCTGCAGACGCTGCCTTGTCATAGTTTGTTATCTAGTGTTGTCTAAGGGCAGCTGGATCTGGCAAATGTTGCAGCTTGTACAGCAGTTGAGTGGGTTTTTAAAAATCACATAAATACAGTGGACTGCCTGCGAGGTGCGAGCTCACCTCACGCTATAGTTAGAAAATAAGAGTGGTGTAATTTTCCACCTCAGGCAGACAACTGAAGTCATTTATAAACATTTTAATGACAAATTCTGTTCTTCTAATTGTCTTATGAAATGTTATTATTTTTCATTTATGCAGAGCCACCAGCAAATAGCTTTTTTTTTTTTTTTTTTAATTACTTCATTATATGTACACCCTTACAGATCACTTCTACTGTTCATATGGTAATTAAGAAATCCTGTTTACTGAAATATACAAAACCCGTTAAATCGGGAGAATCACTGTCTGGACGTCTACACAGAATGGAGCGAGCTCAGTATGAGTGATGTGACACCCAAAAGCAGCCATGTGTATTATAGATGATAGATGTATTCAAATTGTAATCTGTTCACTTTTGAAATGTCTATTTTTTGCAGCTTTGAGTTGAAGCTTGCAAAAGCTATAATATATATAATTATTTTAAATCTATTAGAAAACACTCGAAGTTAAAGTGAAGTTATAATATAAAACAAATTATTTCCATTGTTTCCATTTTGTGATTTTCCTGCTTTTATGTTTTTCTTACTATTGTTTTCAAATAGCATTTAATTATGCAAATCGAGAGTGAGTGAGAGTGGAAGAGAGAAGACACTGGGTGCGCACCAGATTTCATAGATACCAGCAAAAACTGAAACAAGGTGGAAATGAGGAGAGGAAAAACACAATCCAAGAGACTTAATCCCATCCTCAGGAAGAGAGTAAGGGGGGGGTCACAGGGTTAGATGAAGAAACTGTCACTATCAGCTTCACATCTGTCAGCAGGTCCACCTCATGCAGACACTATATAAAATCAACAGCTGGTTTGTCCTTACAAAACAAAGTTTGTTGAGTGGCATGTTGGATATATGCTGCAAATTAGATGAAGCACGATGGCTAGACGTCTTATATGCATCACATTTTCCATTTTCAATGGCAATGTTGTATGTATTGTCCCTGTTAACTAAACATGAAAATAAAATAAATCAGTAATGATTATTGAATTGTAACGTCTGCCGAGTCTGGTTATACACACTTATACACACTCCAGTTTGGCATCATATGATTCTACTTGTGCGGAAAATGGAGCTACATTAGTTCATTATTTATTGTTGCTTTTGAAATTTAAGAAAATAAAGATCTTCTAATGGGATAATTGTCACTGCATCTTGTATCACCTGTAGATATTGTGGGTGAAGTGCTGGGAATTGACACCATTGCAGACCATCGCAACAACAGCTTTTGAGCTTTGAGAAAGATTTTCATGTCTCATTTTTCTGTATTAAACCACAAGACAACCTTCCCTTAATCTCCACCAGCTGCTCTGAGGGCCTAAAGATAATCCCAAAAAACCTTAAAGAAAGTTGTAGACATTTTTTGACATGCCATATGTTCAGGAATGTTTCTTTATTAAAATATCCACTTTTGCAACTCGCCGATAAATGCAGCATAAATTCAATTTCTAGCAGACGGGAGCTGCAGATGTCTTGTTTTGACAGACCAAGACATTCAATTGGAAATGATGTACAAGACTGAAAAGCAGCTAAAACCAGGGCATATTTCTCAATTTAGCCATATCGAGAAAAAAAAAAAAATCTGGTTGTGATCACAATCGTTGCCACATTTTTTCATGCCACAGTACTGGTTTGACTAATTACTACTCCTCTTGAGATCAGATCTGAAACAATCAGTCAAGCGATGCTGATTGAAGTAGTGTACAGTCAGAACTGTATCAAAGCTCAAGTATGCTGCATTGTGTAAGTTAATGCTATTATAGCCACGATTAATCAATCATTGCTTGAATCATTTTTATCATCTTTACAAATGCAAGCATTCATGTTAAATTTGGTTAATTTGTTATTTTTCGACTTAATACTTATTATTTGCAACTGCAGCATAGGAGAAAAAAAAGTAAATTTCTCCATTGTGGGATGAACAAAGGTTTATTTTATCATACAACTCTGGATTATAATTCAATTGAAACCTGTGGCGCCCCCTGCTGTTTGTGTCTCTGTCCATTTTGCAGCATGTTCATCAGAGCTTTCTGGAGGCACCTGGACCCAGAGTTCACCCGTCTGTAAGATTAAGGTCCTGTCACTCACTCTCTACCCCCTTCCCTCTGCAGGCATCCTCAGTGGTGATGTGACAGCCTCAGTCTCTTTCTGTCTGTGTTTGGTCTTTTTTTTTTTTTTGCTCCTAACAAGATTCACACACCCCATTCACACATCCACACTATGATTTGTCATTGTTTGTTAATATATTTTTGTTGATATCTGTTAAATAAAGTACTCATGTTGACCTTTAAAAGCATCCCCTTCCTTGTCACGGCTGTGGCTCTGCCTTGAACAATGGGTGATTACAGTCAAGACATATAAAAGAAAACAACGGATATAAGCCTTTTTGAGACATAAATATATTGATTTTACCAAATTAAATATCCAATGTGTGACTGATATGGATTCACATGGTGCTCAAGGGATTAAGTCGTCTTTCACCAGACAACACATTCATGTAGTGCACTATATTAGTAATGTCACCTCTGAAACAGCGAACATGGAATTGTGTGATCCACGTGGCATGTTTTGTATTTGCCTTTCAAACATGGAAACTCGTGGCTAGACTCCTTCAGTGCAGCTCTCATCCGGTGTTTCCAATACAAAGGGGAGCGTGCGTGGCTTTGATGGAGAAGCTACTCTCTCGCTCCCTCTCTAAAACCCTAATGATACCTGCTTCCAAGCCTATTTCTGGGACATCAAAGGATCAACTAGCCTAAGTGCCTCATGCCACAGTGTGAGGGTATATTGAAGCCTGTATTTAGAAACTCCCATCATTATCATACTGATGTAAAGAGAGTTATTTTTCCATGGGTGCTGCAAGGTTCCAGCTGCCAGAATCTCCTCAATGTGAACCAAAGGCGCCATCACATGGAAAGCAGAGGTACTGACCACCGGTGGCTTGATAAACTGTGATTGGAAGATACAAACACCAGGAGATGCAGAAAAAAATAGATCTGGTGCAAACCTTTTGTGATACAAATTAGAAACTAGATTTTTTATAATAAGAAGAAAAATATAAGAGTTTGAGGCTTCAACCATCCTGCTCTGACAACAAACCATTCTCTTTGCTGTTTAAAGGTCTAAATAGATTATATTTCACCCAGTTCCATGTCCGTTATGCAGATGTTTACTCTAATGAACTGCCAACGCCCTCTTATTGAAGTGTCATTTCTGTTAACCGACGAGAGCTGAACGAAGTCATGTCAACTTGTGATTTTTTTGACATGATGGGGCGAAAAACATCCTCCAACAGCATCTGCTGCTGGAGGAAGGCCAAAGTGATATATCTGTTGCTTAGCAACCACTTTAACTCTTATTTTGTTTTGCAAAACCACCAGCTAGATTTTCACTGAGTTTGTTTTGATTCCTTTTTTTTCTCTTTTTGTGGGCCACACTGGACACATGCAAGAATAAAAAATGAGACGGTTTATTGTTGATGTCTGTGTTGGCACTCAATGTCAAATATCAATCATTTGATACAAAATGCTTTACAGATAGGATGCAAACATTGAAATGAAAAATATTTAGTTTTTACCATCATGTATCAGAGAAGAGAGAAAAATGGGGAGGTGAAAGTGACAGGTGCTGGTGTTCGTAGAACCTGCAACCCTTTAATAACAATGACAATGAGTAAGGTGAGCTGAATGCTATAACTAGCATATTGTATAAAACTAATTACATGGCAAGCGTGGAACGCCAAAGCTTCACATTCACCAACAGTAATGGTGTATGGCTGCAGCAACACAAATACTGTAGCCTACATCAAATTATGAAGGTGTGGGTACATACCCACTGGTTTCATTCATTCACATTAAGTTATACACCCCTTCACAGCCTCACTGAAGGCAAAACAATTGACGCAGCATCTGTTTATACAGGCATTTACGGTGTATGGGACAGGTTTGTTTTTTGGGGGGGGCTTTTTGCTTTTTTTTAACGGACAGTACAATTGAGAGAGACAGGAAATGGGAGGCAGAAAGGGGAGGAATGACATGCAGGATAGGGCCGCTCGACGTGGGATTCGAACCGAGGCCTGCAGTGAGGACTATAGCTTCAATTATATATTTTTTATTATTTTCACAAATTCATTCCAAAATCCTCACATCAGTCAAATACACAAGCCAATCAATAAAAACAACGAGACGAAGACGAGAACAAAAGCAATAACAAAAACACAAAACTGATACATGAAACAAAACAACAACAACAACAAACAAACAAACACAGGAAAAACAACAAACAAGAAAACCAAACAACAACAACAACCAAACACTACCCAGACATCTACAAAACTGCCATAGTGTTAACAACATGTTTCGTAATGGGGCCCCAGACACAGGCAGAGTCCGCGGGTGGTGTTACAGTACCCGGATTACAGGGAAGCCTCTCCAAGTGTATCCCTGAGACCATTTCCCTGGAAAAGCTAGGAGGTTTAGACGCCTTCCAGTCATTAAGTATCAACCTTTTTGCCACCAATGTACCAAACCTGATGGTTGTCTGCATGGGACGAGGGAGTGAAAAAAAATCTTTGGAACAACCAAACATTACAAATACTACATCTGGAACAAGCTGCATATCATAAACATTATACCATGAGAAAATCTGTTGCCAAAAAGAAACAATCTTTGGACAGAGCCAAAACATGTGCCCCAGGGTCCCCACTCCTTGGTTGCATCTGTCACAAATACTAGAAACATCAGGAGGACTATAGCTTCAACACATGGGGCGGGTGCTCTTTCAACTGAGCTAAACACCGCCCCGTACAGGACAGGTTTTGAATTATTTCTGTTACGCTCAGCACAGATGGGAAAACATATAATAGGTTCTGAATAGAAGAAAATAGTTGGATCCAGATTTAATTACAAGCACTGATTTAACTTCCTGTAAATTAATGTGTAGCCTACTCCACCCACAGACTGTATATACCCCCCCGGCGCTTTACTTGTGTCAGTCCGAGCTCTCAACGGGCCAGACCGAACAACACAACCATAGGCTACTGGGTTCAGCTTAAAAACATTAAATAGCTCGGATCGCATCAGACAACAAGTTTCATTTCTTGTTTTTTGCAATGGTCCGGCCAAGAATTAATGCTTGCGATGTGAGTCCGTGGCCACATCAGGTACTGGCTTCAATACCTGTGGATCTGATCAGTTTGGGTCTTTGAGAACTGTAGCAGCTTAGAAACTGCTCAAAGAGGCAACTGTGGGCTTTCAGAGGTTGATACTGTACATTCACAAAAACTAGCAGACGTCTGTTTAAGACTCAGCTTTTATTTGAGAATTTATGTTTTTAAATAACGCTCATGGTCTCGAAGGACGGGTGTACTAACATATTCACTAAAATATGCATTTTCCTTGTCGATACTAGAAAAAAAAGGGTCCAATGCGTTTGAGACATTTTACCTCCATCACCCCACCCACCTCGATGTTTACAATTTGTGAAGAGGTTTGACTGATTCAGCGCAGTACGCTACTTTCTGCCTGTGATGTTGATTAAAATATGCGAACAGGTAGCTCTCGTATGGGCCTATCAGCACAGAATATACAAACAGCATTATCAAAATATAAAATAGGCAAAGGCACTTAATGACTTGATTAACTGAATCCAGCCTGTTAGCTTGCAGTAAGTGCAAAATTCACTGCTGCAGTTGGTGCCTATTCCTGCTAACATGATACTAGTACTACTGGAGTGATACATTTGTGGGTATATTTTAAACTATTTCCTGTAAAAATGTAGCTACATGTACAGTAGCATCAACACAGTTTTCACAGGTAAGTTACTGTACAATGAAGCACCTAATGGTCATCTCCTCTGGTGAGTTGCTTTTACAGTTGCCTTTTATCCAACATCATTTTTCTTCCCTGTGAAAAGATCAGCATAGGGAGAGTGGGGTAAGTTGAGCCACTTTTTGTATTCAAGATCACTACATTAAGACAATTATAGTTTTGTTGCTAACTAACACATCTGCATATATTTCAGGATGTTTTGCATCCCTACAAATTAACAGAATGAGTGTAAATATAACTGTTTTTAAAATATAGCATGTTCAAAAAAAGTGGTCTTGTGACTCAACTTACCCCATGAATGGGGTAAATTGACCATAGGAGTGGGGTAAATTGATCAACCCCCCCTTCTTTCCTTCTATCCATCTCCTACCTTCCCCTTTACTTAATATTTCATGTGTCCAGGTTACAGCTGAACACAACCTGCAGGGACTTCCTGCTGAGCCACCAACTCACTGAGATTTGGGGAGTTTTGCAATTACGTCACATCTTGGGAAGAATCCCTGATATTTTTCTTTGAAAGTAAAGTTTGGCCTCACTATAAACAACTTTTCCTGTTTATAGGAACATACTTACTGTAATCACAAACATACAGAATCTCGATTTAATCATTTAGACATATACAGACAAAATACATTAATTAAGTGTATAGAATAGGTGGCTCAACTTACCCCTGGCCAAATGGATCAACTTACCCCACAGCTATTGGCTTGGGTTTATTACTCCCACAGCTAAATGCTAGTTTACTACCTCATGTTGTAGCTCATAGATACCACAACCCATGTATAAAATAAATTTGCAATAATCTCTTTTGGTCTAAACACAATTCTTATGAAACTTATGATCGACGAAATTCACTCTTGAGTGAAAAATGATTTTTTTGGTCATAAACGTTAAAGCACTTTACTCACATGGTTCTAATCTTCACAGACTCCATGAAATGATGCCTGCCTCCCAAATATTTGGTCACATGCTAATTTTTTCCTATAGTTTTCTAGAAACAAAGGGTGGGTCAACTTACCTACTGGCTCATCTTACCCCACTCTCCCCTACCCACAATCTGGAGTAGCTCTCCATGGAAGACTTCACACTTCAATTTTCAAAATGTAAAATTTAATTTTCACAACCTGACATGGTATCGTTTGTGAAGACTCAGTGATAATAAAGATCTAACTGGCAGAATTGTTATTGAAAAATAATCGTTAGATTAGTCAAAAAATTAATTGTTAGATTAATTGATGAAAAAATTGTCGAAACACTAATCGGGAGAAAAGTAATCGTTTGGGACAGCCCTACTGCAACTTAACACAGAAACACAGGATGTTGTGAAGAAAAATGTGTTGCGACCGTCTGTTTTAGATTTTCGCCTTTGCTCCTGAAGAACCATGTTGGATGACCACCACAGTCCAGGCCCACAGTCACAAATGCCACTGACTGACTGAGTGATTCATTTTCCCATCACTGGTCAGCAGAGTGCTGAACTGCAATCTCTGACTCGTTTTGGTTTTCTGGCTGCTTGGAAAGCAGAAGACCTTCCAATACACTGATCACCACCCCCACAGCAAATAAGCCATTTTTATTACATGTATCATTATTACCAACGGTGGCAGAGGGATACATAAATGTAAGATACGTGAGGCAGAGAGAGCAGACAAGATGGAGGGAGAGAGAGAAAAGTCATAGGTAAACATTATGATCAATTCTAGATTTCAGAGAGTGGGAGTTGAAGACGGTATCTGGTTCTGGAGTTAGAAGACTAAACAACTAAACAGGTGGATATCGACCCGTGTGTAAAGTAAAAAAAAAAAAAAAATCTTGTATGTGAGAGACAGTATTCATTCTGAAATCAGAAAGTCCTGTCTAATCTAGTTTCAACGTTCTGAAGCTACATTAAATAAAGAGGACATATTTCAATCACAGATTAGGCTATGATAAATTATGTCTTAAGATAAAACAAGATAAATTAATGTCAGTTTGATATTGTGTTCATAATAGAATCAGCAATGAAGTAATAATATAATAGTATTATTATTAGTCAATTATATTGTGACTGCTCTGATTGTGCAAATTATCCTGTATAAGGATTGGATGTTGACTGACTGCAGCCAATCTTATGGACTGCAGCTCAGCAACAAATCCAGGCCTCTTCAGACAAAGAAGGGTTCATGTTCACTTCAATAAGAATGTGTGCACTGAATTCTCTGTGAGATGCCTCGGTGTAGTGAGAGCAGAAAACACTGAGAAAGTCAACCTGTTGATCTGGATCATCGCCAGGCACCAAATTCTATAATTGCTTTTCCTCCACTTTTTCATTTACATACTCTCAGTTTCTTTCTGAGCTCTGTGAGATTCTGGAGAGTGTCTTCAAACTACAATCAAAAATGAATCGCTCAAAATAAAACTGCCGTGGAAGAATACACCAAGCAAAAAGGCAAAAAGCCAGTTTTGGGGGAACCAGTTCTGCCCATATCCTGCATCTGTTTCCAACTCCTTTCTCTTTACCTGTCTGACTCAGAACAAAGATGCAAAGGCATGAAACACATGAAACAACCTGGATCCATGAAAAAATGCTTCCAATTACTACCACAGCATTGAACACCCATCTTTACAAATTATGTAATCCTGACAATTGTAAAGTGCAGCACAGTTCATTTCCATAATGATTTACAGACACTTCATAAATGGAGAGCCATGACATTCTATTATGCTAAACATGGACATATTACAAAGTTCCTCTTCAGTATTTTGTTTTCTGTGACAGACAGGTAGCGGATAATAATTCCCCTTGCTCCTGTTGTTGTGACTATTGCCGAGCAGAAAGTGACAGATTGTTTTTGGCAAGTTGCTAATAGAGTGCAGAGAAGAGTTTCAGCAGTGATGAGTGGCTCCATTTTCTGCTTTCATTTGCAAAAGGGACGCAGCTGGATAGGACAGAGATTTTTTCCGTATTGAGGTCCCATGGCGAGTGTTACTTCCTGTTTCCGCTAAGGCTCTCTATATGTAACAGCCATAGGCGTCATTTACGCTGGGGACGCTGGGGACATGTCCCCACCACTTTTTGTCAAGAACAATTTTGTCCCCACCGCAAAATTAACTCAGCCTAACATTATCCTAGAATGACGAAAAAACGTTGATAAACTATGAAAAATAGGCAGCTGAAACAGTGTGCACGGCGCAGAGCTTTGTCGGACAAAAACAATGTAGCTTTGATTAAAGTAGTTCTCACAGCCCGGACGAAGCGGGCGCTGCGCGTACGTTCAATCTGGTCACAGGGAGCTCACTGTTGATGAACTCAAACAGGTCTGTCTCTACCTCTGTGTGCGTATCTCGTGTGCAGATGCACATTTATATATTTATAGATGGACAAGCAACTACGGAAGCTTATTGCATTCATTCAATAAAAAAAAAATACAGATCCTGTTTTTCTGAGTAATTTTTTCTGTTTTTCTGAGTAATTTTTTGGGGGGGATGAGTTTTTCTGAGTAATTTTTTCTGTTTTTCTGAGTAATTTTTTTTGGATCAGTTTTTCTGAGTAATTTTTTCTGTTTTTCTGAGTAATTTTTTTGGATCAGTTTTTTTGAGTAATTTTTTTCCTGTTTTTCTGAGTAATTTTTTTGGATCAGTTTTTTTGAGTAATTTTTTTCCTGTTTTTCTGAGTAATTTTTTCTGTTTTTCTGAGTAATTTTTTTGGATCAGTTTTTTTGAGTAATTTTTTTCCTGTTTTTCTGAGTAATTTTTTTGGATCAGTTTTTTTGAGTAATTTTTTTCCTGTTTTTCTGAGTAATTTTTTTTGGATCAGTTTTTTTGAGTAATTTTTTTCCTGTTTTTCTGAGTAATTTTTTTGGATCAGTTTTTTTGAGTAATTTTTTTCCTGTTTTTCTGAGTAATTTTTTTGGATCAGTTTTTTTGAGTAATTTTTTTCCTGTTTTTCTGAGTAATTTTTTTGGATCAGTTTTTCTGAGTAATTTTTTCTGTTTTTCTGAGTAATTTTTTTGGATCAGTTTTTTTGAGTAATTTTTTTTCCTGTTTTTATGAGTAATTTTTTTGGATCAGTTTTTTTGAGTAATTTTTTTCCTGTTTTTCTGAAATGGATCAGTTTTTTTGAGTAATTTTTTCCTGTTTTTCTGAGTAATTTTTTCCTGTTTTTCTGAGTAATTTAACTGTCCGGCATGATGGAAACAAAACTGTTAGCGGCTAACTAAACTGAAATCATGTGTATCATACCCTGTGTGTAACTTGCCTCACCAGATCTACCAGTCCACTAGCATGGTCTCTGTCTTAATAAAATTAATGCAGATTTATGTCATGGTAAAACATGTATTTATTGATGTAAATGTGGTGTTATTAGAACATAGTCTATACAGATCCCAGTGGCAGCTGTTCTCATGTGAAAAGGATGAGAAGAGGGACAGCGGGGGTAAAACTCTTCAAGCCGAAACAGCCACATCCAGGTGAACCTTGACATTGCTGCAACAAAACTGAAGGAAAATGCCCAAAATAATGATGCAGCCCTCATTTCTTTCAAGGCTCCTCCCGTTGCTGTGGCGGTGAGCCGTGGGTTCGGTGCTGCAGTGGCTCGGCTGGACTGTGGCTCGGGATAATAACTAACGCTTCGTGTGTTGACAGCAGCGGTCCCAGCAATTTCCCTCACTGCTCGGTGTGTATCCGAGACATTCAGATAAGAGCTGGACTCAGACTCAAGCTGAGTTAGCTGCTCTGGTACTCCGGTGCAGTAGAGAGCTGAAGACGGGTCATAGCATACATCCATGGTCATAGCAGGAGCTGCAGGAGTCACTTGCAAGTGAGGTGCTAGAGAAAAAATACTCAAAAAAACAGGGAAAAAAATTACTCAGAAAAACAAGGGGTGTCAGTTTGCAACACAATACCACGGCAGCCTGAAGGTTTCGGCAGACACCGCGAATGCTCAAAAAAAAAAAAGTCCCATTAAAAGTCCACTGTGGTGTCGTTAAAACGTCACTTTATTGATTTTAAATATTTCTTTGATGCGAGAAGTTTAGAGTCCTATCTTTGGTCAGTTTATCCGACTGACATTTGTTTGGAAGTTTGCTAAAGCGACCTGGGAGCAGCCACTGTCTGGGAGCTAACGTTGACTCGCTCCACTCGGCTCATCTCAGAGGCAGCAGCCGGCCGGCTGAGGTGATCGACCGGTCATCTTACGTCGTCACGCCGGTGGCCCAAGAGCAGATTCATTTATGGCCTCATTGATTAGTTTGTGTAGCCTAAATGAAAAGGAAGCTTCAGGTGTGTGCTGGTCAGAAGAGCAGCACTGACATGGCACTGTCTGTATGTGCAGAAATCACCACATTTACATCAATAAATAAATGTTTTTAGAATTAACTGATCGGTCTACATTAAATTTAATTTAATCAGAAATAGAATAGAGGGAAATTCGTGGCGACGTGCTTGTGTTTTTCCCAAAAAACGTCTCTGTTTTAAGCATATATCCGCGGTGGTCTGTCTGCTGCCTTCATGCAACCAGCGCCTGGGACGGATTGTGTTCCACGGATCGGGCACTGACAAGGGAAAAAATTACTCAGAAAAACAGGGGGAAAAAATTACTCAGAAAAAACTCAGAAAAACAGGGAAAAAAATTACTGGAAAAAATTACTGAAAACAGAAAAAATTACTCAGAAAAACAGGGGGTTAAATCAGAAAAACAGGGTATTTTTTTTTATTGAATGAATGCAATAAGTGACAACTTCATTAATCATCATTTAACTATTTTATTTTCAAAATTGAATTCGCTCGGCTTTTCTGTGCCTCACTTCCTGTCTGGAATGATCTATCCAGCTTGACAGACGTGAAAAATAAAACAGACGCCGAACTGAGGTATAGCGCGAGATGTGCGAACAGGCAGATTGAGCGCTGACTGCCTGCGCTTCGGTTCAGATGTGCAGCAAATCATTACTAAACCTGAGCCATCTGATTTTGACGACGGGACAACATCTCCTGGACATATTCTGTGTGTCTCATTTCTGTTTTTCGGTTGGAAATCAATCACTTTTCTCTCGCGCTTGCTCACTCACTCACTCATAAAACTTCAAATAAGAGTCCCAAAGAGCACTAGCCCATCCCAAATAATCTTCAACATTAGTTGCCAAAATATATTCTATGCAACTAAGCGGGTGCCTGGAGACATTGGAGGATAAACGCCTCTCAGCTGGTTGCTCCTCCCGGTCTGTCCTCCTCTCATCCGCACTCCAGCACCTGTGTCAGCTTGGCTCGGCTCGCTCCTAAATGACTCATTAAAAAGTAGCATTAACAACCTACTGTTCTCTGATTATTCATACGCGTATTTAGGCTATAGGCCTACGTTGCATTATCAAAAAAAGAAAAGGATGGTGGATCGAGCCAACACAGATGCTGAAGTGAGGGAGAGGAGTGGAGAGACTGGGCGTCCGAGTTTTATCGCGGCGGATCAGGAGGGAGGATCGGGGGTCCGGAATGCGGGCCAGGACCACAGAGGTCGAGACCGAGCACGAGTTGGCCATATTACAGTAATGTCTGAAACACATCGTTCCTCCGCCGCCTGCCGCCACGGATAGCTTTCCCCAGAAGGAAGCAGGTTGAACACTATTAATAAACGCAGGTCCCAAATAAAACTTTAAAGTTTTTAAATTAAAAAAAAAAAAAAAAAAGGAAAAAACACACACAAATGAAATGACCTCGTAGTCTAACAATTCAGTGACCACAGCTGATCAGCTTATAGTGACACACCTGTCACGTCTCTCTAAAACAGCTAAGTCGGAGAATCAGGCTAATTAAATCTCATCTGCTCATCAGCACAGGCTACCCATCAATAATGAAATTGAAAAAAAAAACAACAACATATCTTAGAGCAACGGGAGGAGGAGGTTCTAAATGGTTGGATCAACACAAAGTAATATAGGAGGTTATATTGTTAAGCTCCATCCAAAGCAGGATGTGCCGCCCACCGAGCTTGTATGTAGCAACACAAATCAGTTTTTTCCGGTTTTCTATCAGATTATTACCATCATTAGATGGAGCCTTGACGTCGTGACGGTGTGTGTGTGGGGGGGGTGGGGGCAGTGGTCATGGTAACTGTCCCCACCACTTTTCAAAGTAAACTGACGCCCTTGGTAACAGCTCACATAAAAACATGATCACAGATGATGACACTTCAACCGGGTTTTGGACAAAAACCTATAAGTCAAATCTGGTCACTGTTGATGAACTCAAACACTAGGTCTGAGCCCCAAAGGTGCAAAATAGTAAGGGCTGGCTCAGTTTGTGTTTCAAATGGTTAATCTACCGTCTTTTTTGGGTTGCTTTTTTTTCAGTGTTTATCCACTTATTGCTGCACTTTTTTTTCTTGTCAGGCAGTGAATATTATTAGGCAAAGGATGAAGAACAGCAAATACAATTTGACATTGCTGTGAAGGAAAATCAAAATAATGATGGTATTTCTATTTAGTCTTCATTGCAGATAATAACAAAAAGGATAAAGAGTGAAACCTGTGGGGTTCTGATGAGTTATGACAGCAAGAGGACGGCACCCTGTGGCTGAATTCCCAAACAGCTTTTGCAAAATACCATTAGGTTTCACTACTACCTTCTCAAAGAAAAAATATCATGGAGAGATGCACTGCATACTGTTGTAAAGATATAAGTTCATTTTTGCTCCACTGCAGGAGGGAAATTCATCGTTTTAGCCCAAGAGCTCATTTGTATGTCAGTGAAGGGCCCACTGGCTGACTCCTCATCCATGTCTAGGTGATGCAACCAGCTGCCACAGAGAAACATAAACTGTTGGTTGAGCAGTTAAATGGCTTTTTTAGTGAAGTGACTACAACTACAACTGGAATGACCACTGACATTCAGGCAGATTGAGCCACATGACAAATCACTCAACATTTTATGACATGGTGATCCAAACGAATCACTAGAGCACAGACATTAGTTGACCCAATAAGGTGGTGGATGATAAACCAGGAGTGCAGAAGCTGCAGTGCTGACCAGGAGGTCAATACTGTGGCCGTCTGTGGTGGAGCGAGAGAGAGAGAGAGAGAGAGAGAGTTTATTGATCCCAATGGGCAATTCAGTTTGCAGTTGCACCTATAGCCATGGTGAATAAATGAACAAATAAATACACAATGGACAGTACAACAACCAGCATGACATCAAAAGAATCTCAGCAACACACATTCAAATTTAACATTCAACATTCTAAAGCCAGTGGAAATAAGCCCAAGATATGGTGTGCCCCTACACGCACACACACATACAGTAGGCCTAGTACATGCAAGCAAATAAAATTAAAAAGGAGAAAAAGAACAAAACTAACCTACATACTCATAACAATCCTATCCAGCCTGATAGAGGATGGGATGAAAAAGTCAGAGTAGTGATTACATTTTGTCCTGGCTGTGCAATAGCACTGCCCTGGGCATCAGCATAAATTCGCTCCTCAGGGCGTGGCCAGGCTGACTGATAATGCATTTGGCTTTTTGCACTACCTGCCTTTTCCATAGTGAGCTCAGGTCATCGATCTGGACACCGATAACCTTGGAGCAGACCTTTATGATGCTGGTAAGACTGTTTTTGTCTTTCACTAACAGGCCATTGAACCAGCACACAAATGAAAAGGTTAAAAGACTTTCTATAAAACAATGATAGAAAGAGTTCAGCGTCCTTAGCAGGCAAATTCTTTGTTGTCCTCTCTTGACAATTGACTCAGATTTTAGTTGGTTGTCAAACACTGTACCAAGATATTTACAAGTGTCCACAATTTGGACTTCCTCCCCATGGATTATGCTGTCTTTGGGGTCTTAGCTGTTTCTGAAGTCCATTATTAGTTCCTTAGTTTTGATTACGTTTAGGTCCAAGCAGTTATCCTCACACCATTTAATAAAAAATGTGAGAGCACTAAGGACACTATCCCCTTACTCATTTAGGTCTTCAAATGAATCACCATAGCTGAATACGTAAATAAATTAAATGTGTTACAGATCAGATGAAGGATTCAAGAAGGTGAAAAATTGCTGTCAATGCCAAGATTCACATTCTGATGACCTCTAGCCTCTATACAGTATAATAATGTTGTTCGACATTTACAACTTCCCACATGTGTAACTACAGTAAACGGGCGAGTTACTGTCTCTTGGGTCATGCAGCTGGACATGCTCTGTAAAAAATCAATAGAGTCTTGTTCCCAGGGTTTTCCTGACTTTGTGAGATTATGTGTTGTTTTTGAATAAGTTTGACACATTATTTTCTTTGAATAGATGAGTCACGCTCAGTGATGTGACAACTGGTTAAGACCCCCTGCCTGTCAGAGTGTTTTTACCCCGTGGTGCCCAGGAAATTGAATCCCCCAGAAGCCTTTCTTCTCGTTCTCCCCTCCCCAGAGCTCCTTTATGCTCTTCCTTTCTCAGAAAGAAGTGACACTGAAAAGAATAGACTCTCCTCTCTGTTGAAATGATTATTTGATCATTTGCAAAAGTTGCCTGTTAGGGATTTGGGCCCCAGAACCACTAACATCCTCCACATGTACATGCAACCAAGTGATGCACAATGACCACTAAAACAAATGTAAAGAGATGGAAAATAACCAAAAGGAAATTCTAATACACCCCACAGAAATGGAGCTAGTTCAAGAGATCCAAAATGGACACAAATTGAGAAAACATGGTTTGGTTTTAAAATCCAACTTGTGCTCTGTAACTTGATTTGCAGCAAAGTAGCACAATCAGAAATTCCAAATCTTTGTTTGGCCACTAGATGGGGCCAGTGGTGCAGCATATCAGATATAAACATCATCATGTCCTCATGCCGTTCAGGAGGTGGGGCTGAGCACTGAGCCGGCTTGTCTCATAACAAAAAGGAATTCTGCATTTGATCCACAGCCACTACACCGTTGACTATATTTACAGTAGTTTACAGATTGTTATGGCTCCCCTGCACCTATTTTGCACATTAATTTTTTTAATACTGCTATACTTTAAAGCTTTCAAGTGAATGTCTAAAGTTTTTAACATGTAATTGAAGCCAGTCCACAGCCTAAGACCACTTTCCCAGAATGAGATAAGAATTTTAAAATGAAGAAGATAAACGAACAATAAAAAACATACTGATATAGAATTTTTATGGAGTGTAATGTTGTATGGGTATTTGAATATACAAATTAAATTTCATACAATGTTAAAGCAGTACTAAAGAACTTTCAATTTTGCTTGAGTTTGGCGGTGCCAGTGGCCCAAAGTTGTTTTGTCTGAAGGAAGACTCCATTTCCCATGAGCACCAGTGCAAGACGTCCAAACTAAGTTTCTGTTACCAGCGGATCATTTCATAGTAAACACACAATCCGACGGAAAGGTGCCGCATTGCCTGCTCCCTCCTCGTCGTGACTCATGAAAGTGAAAGTGAAACTTGAAGGGATATTCCGGTGTAAGTTTAACCCATGGTCAAACGCACCTTAACACCGAGTTAAGGCCCATTTATACCCTACGGTAAAAACGGAGGTCGTTTCATCCGTCAGTGGATCCGTTGCCTCTGAGCTTACGAATCCGGAGTGCTCCGGATGAAACGGAGCAACACCACCGGTAACCGAGATGGCAGTATTGAGTCAGAAGCAGAGAAAAGTCACTCCATTACAAAAATCGGCGAAGAAGAGAGTAGTTGGCAGAAAGAAGAAGGAGAAGACGAGAGTAAACATTAAACATTTACTGTAAAAATGGTGTAGAATTTGGAGAAGATATCTGACTTAATGAGAGGGTACATACATTTTTTTTTAAGTATATTTTTTGGCCTTTTGCCCTTATTGGATAGCACATAGTGACATAGACAGGAAAAGGGGAGGCACAGAGACGGGGAATGACATGCAGGAAAGTTCTGCCCGACGCGGGATTCTTTGTAGCCTCTACATGGGGCGGCCGCTTAAACCACTGCGCCACGCACCGCCCCAAGGGTACATACATTTAATGTTGGTGCCGGTAATGACAGCATTCGTTGACATGGCATGTTGTTTGTTAGCTTGCAACTGGCAGTAGCTAACACTGTGTTGATGCCAGCGCGCTCCCTCTACACAAACACTCTGTACCAACTCTGCCCTGGTTACTTACTAGTAGCTCCCAGTGACTCCGTTGATGTTTGTGTGCATGTGTGGCAAGGTGAAGAGGACCCGAGCAGGGATTGAACCCACACCTCCCGGGTAAGAGTCACACGCGCTTGCCAGCCAGCCAAAGGGACATCCCCTTGGCCAAGTAGCCAGGTCTTATGATCAATTGGAGGCATAGTGACAGGAACCTCAACTGTCACACATGCGCGAGATTTGCTGTGAGATGTTCGTTTGTCATTGTAAACCATTGGATGTATGATGCAAATCTTGCACATGAGTAACATCAATGGAGCTACAGTACAACAAGGCTAAAAACAGAGATCAAATTCATTTTTTCCCAACAACGTTTTTACAGTATGTCGCGGTTCAGGACAGTTGGGTAGAGACCAGCAGTGTGTGTTTTGGGCTATTCAAAAGTGAGCACAATCCGCCACCATTATATGAAAATCCATTGTCAGCAGGATCCTTGGAGCTGCAAAAGTGTTTTGATAACTCAGAAAGTTCTCCGAACACTTCCCTGGCATGATGGTAAATAGAAAATTGGTGAATAATTGACTTTGGGCAATAAACTGACAGCTGGGTTTGATCAGATTCGGTCACTTGTCAGATTGTATTCTGCTGCTTACAGAAGAGAAGGGTGTTGTCACTTTCCTTGCACAGTCTTTAACACTTTGTGCTGTAAATTTACAGGCACCCCAATAAACAACCACCAGATTGCTTTATAGTCCCCACTGTTCATGTCAACTGATATAATTTTGTGTAGGTTCCCACTTGTGTTCTGCATTAAAAGGCATGTGTGCCTTTGAAGACTGTAGCGGCATTTATGTAGACTTTCAGTTCATGAAAAATGGGATAACATGTTGGGAACACATGTTTCCTGCTTCATAAACCCAGTTTAAATCACTTTTTAAAATAATACCCACAGATGTTTGATGTTGAAAAAACATGAAATACAGATCAGTTTCTCTTAATTTGTCACGTAAAATAAGTAGATTTGAAAGTGCATTTTGGAGATTAGATTAGATGAAAAGACACTGTCATATCGAGTTAATGCCCTTGGTTGTCATGTAACGTTTCCCATGTGGGAGAATCTCCAGTAGATTTGATAATCAATGATGTGTAAGATGACAGTGTAAAAGCTGCCAACAGATTATTTTCCCAACAGTTACAGCGAACAGTTACAGTAAACAAAACAACAACACGTGTGACTGTTTATCTGTGCGGTGTCCTGCAGGAGGTGTGGGTGTCATAGACCACTGACAGCCGTACTGGCTCGGAGTCTGCTTAACGTAGGACAGATGTTGCCAGTGCCTCTACTGCCTCTTCAGCCATAATAGCCATTGTTGCAGTTTGCACAGCTCCAACCAAAAATGTTAAAACGCACCAAGTGTTGTGTGGCAAAACTCATCAGGGGCCTCATTTATCAAAAATGATGTAAAAGTACTACATTTTTCGCATGTGTTGAATAGCCAAAAATAGCATAAACCCAAAATATCTACACCCTTTTTAGATCTATCAAACTCTGCGTACGTATTTCCATTGATAAATCTCACCGGACCCGAGAAAAGTGCAGATGTGAACACACCTTATATTCCGCCCTCTACATGGCCGAACACAACCATACAATATGTGAGAAGTATATGGCTGTCTCTAGATCAATGTTGTACTGAGCGTTGTTGATGTTGTCGCATCATTGTTGTTTTGTTAATATGTGAAAAACTCAATAAACATATTTGAGAAAAAAAAGAAAAGAAACTGAAAGTCGAAAACTTAAAGTTTGCACCACAGATCAACTGCTTTTGGTGTATAGTCTTACGGGGCCATGTTTTAGCCACCATGTTAAATGTGTTTCACTGGCTGACAGCAGATTATAACTGGAACTTTCTGCTCACTATGCAGCATTTTACATGTTGCCTTCAAAAAGTCATATTTTATGATGTAACACGGATTATGAGGAAAGTGGATTAAATGCAGTCAGAGAGAAACGGGTCAAGAGCTGAAACTAACTGAATGCAACACAGTCCAGCCACAGGTTTGGACCCAGTCTCGTTTTTCTGTGACTTTAAATTCAGCTCACATATGTCTCTGTATTATACAAGTGCAAATTGAAACATAAGACTTAAGACTTTTGTTATTGCATCAAGTCAGCAAGCCCTGGCATTTTGTAACTTATTTAACTTTATACAGATCCCTGAGGCCTAACCAGGTGGTCTTGAGCCCACATGGAGTCCATGTTGTCAATCATAACTTGGGCTACTTCTCTTTGTAAACAAACAACAGCCTTTTGTTTCAAAGTAAACTCTACGAAACCAGAAGTACAGACATCTGCTTGTAACATGATGGTGATCTGGGAAGCTATGAGGAGAAGCACCTACAGCGTTACAGAACCAAACCTTACCACATTTTCATTAAGAAGTGTTTAAGTCTGTTGGATGGATCATAGCTGGGAAATATTAAGATGTCACTTTGTGGGCTGGTGCCTCTATAGCCCAACTGGCACAAAGGATAGAAGTGTCTGCAGATTCACTTTGGAAAACTGTGACTAAGCTTTATTCATATTTCTCCTCTTCCTCATTCACATCACTGAATTACACAGTTCTCAATGGGCAGACGTTTTATTCATTGAGTTTTTGAAGGAAGTGGACAGGGATCATTTGTCTTGCCAAATTATCTTGATCATCTTAATTTTTTTAATCAGCTTTTATCTAGGTTTGTAAAAACATTTCATAAGGACATACGTCTGTGTCAAACAATTGCATTTCTCATCTGTATAGGTTGAAGCTCTTTAGTTGAAGGAAGGTGTTCCTGCTCTCTGAAATGTTGGGCCTCTATCCAACCCTAAACCTTTAGAGCTTTGCTTTCGCTTACCTCTGTGGCTCGTTCATTAAATTCAAAACATTCTATGTAAAAGTCAGTACCTGTATCCAAATTCACTCTTTCTACCTCTCCCATCTATCTTGCATATTTCTCTGAAGGAGTCATTAACCTTCCCATGAGAGCTTGGAAAACAATCAAGCAAAGTAATGCCACTGTGTAATCAGCTCGCCCTATGCGGTCTCTTCTTCCCTGATGAATATAATTAGGAATCAATATTTCTTCTGTTCCACTTACGCCGCCACCCTGGGGTTTGAAATGACTCAGTCTCAGCAGAGTTGGTGTGTTGAGGGATGGCCTGGGCCTGAGCGCCACATGAGTGAAGTTGTATACTTTGGGAACTATTCAAGTGCACTGTAAAAAATGGCTGTGAAATCTACAGTTAATTACTGCAGTAAACACAGTAACGTTACTGTGTATGATTTTTACAGTAGAATGCTGTAAATTTTACAATAAAGCCTTCTCCATGTGACAAAATCACAGTAGTTTAAGTATTACTGTGAAAATCACAGTAGACAAATGGTTACTGTAAAGAAAAACACATAGTAGCCTACTGTAAATAGAAAAGTAAACTACTGTATTTTTCATTTAGATAAGAAAAAGTGTCTCAATAAAATGCTTATCTCTTTTTTTATTATCATCATAAGTTTGACCCTTTATATCATAGGTTATTTATCTGTTCTTATCATGGTTCTTATCTCATAATTGTGACTTTTAACTCATATTATAGGAATTTTATTTTGTATCAACTGTAAGTTTTTTTTTTTCCTTCCCCTGCATTTTCAATTCATCCAATGAGATTCAAGAGAGTTCAACGGTCGTGCTTCAAATGGGCCAATCACGACGTAGCGACGTGGGGGAGCGCGAACACAGCACCTGCAGTTCTGATTCAGATTGACAGGAAAGCTCATCCAGAAGCAGTTCGTTAGCCTACACAAAGCTGTGTTTTATGCTTGTGTTGAGTTTTGTTTCATTTGTGTGCGTTTGCGTCGTCTGTGTTCATTTTTGCCTGAGCGGAATTCAGCGGAAGCGTCTGCAAGACAGCTCTTACCAAGATGTCTACACAGGTAGCTAACATTAGCTTAATAAGTAGTGATAACAGTTAGCCTAGCTGACCGGACGGTCCTTTTTTAACATTAGCTGAGACAGACCTGTTGAAAGCTTGCTCCTGGAGCGTGATGTCGTTTTTTTATTCATTTATTTTTTTGTTTGGCTGCACGGGAAAGGAGTTTTTTTTTTTTTTTTTTTTGCCTCTGCCGGAGTTTCCTCCTGGAATCCCACATCAGAACATCCAGAAAATCGGTAAGTACGATAGGCTACTAGCAGCAAAAAAGTTTTACACTTCTTGTCAGGCTGTGATGATGAACCACAGGTATCCAGCTAAGTATTAACCAGTTAGCCTGCCATCAAAATGAATTACTCATCACCACAACATAGGCTAACTGCTGCTGCAGCTGACTGAGAGGACCACTCCACGTCGACCTCGTTGTCGTTAACGAGCGGAGCCGCTGCGGCTCAGCCAGCTGCTGCAGCATGACTGTTAGCTGTTAGCACGTCCCCCCTGCAGCATCAGAACTCCGGACTTATGTGAGCCCAGATGCTTTTATCAGACGTGAAACTGGTCCATTGCTTTGTTTTTCAGCATGTAAGCTTCATGTTCACACGTGTGTTTTCACTCTGGTCCAAAACAGTAGGTCATTGTGACGTTATGACGACTGTCCGGAAAAAGACGCATGGCTGTTTCAGCAATAGGCTACGTCTTCTTCAGATTGTCAAAAATCTCTGAGAAATTATGCTTGCGTTTTTTTGTTGTTTGTTTTTAGTGCAGCTGTTGATATTATTATAATTTTTTTTTGTGGTTGGTTGAACAGCATATCCTGACTCCACCAAGTAAGGAGCAGATGAGCCAGAAGCCTGGGAGAGTGGTGAAATGGAAGACTTCAACCCCCATGTAACCTCCTTCATCAAGGCCTGAGTTCGATTGGCAGGTGAGGTTCTATCTTTTGCATTGAAAGTTCAAGATGGTTCATTTAATGATGTTATCTCAAACATTTTATTAAATAATGTGTGTTAAAGGGATAGTTCACTCAAAATTGAAATTTAATGTTTCCATGTCCATATGACGGTTGTAAATGGATACCATATGTACGTATGTAATGTCCCTCCTGTATTGAAGCCCCAAAAGGCGAAATTGTCCCGAAGCTCTTCTTCCTGGTCTGTCCAAATCTCGCAAGATTTTTTAAGGCTTTAAGACGGACTTTACATACGAGCAGCATAGAGGTATTTGGATGTTTTTGGTGTATATTTTTGTTAGAAAGACAGTTCATATCCATTTGCAACCATTATATGGACATGCACTGCTACGCCAAGACCCCCTGTAACCTAGAGAAGGGACGGAGGACTCTGAAACTTTTCCCAGCCCTTAGTCCACATGAGGGTGAGTAGATAATGAGTGCAATTTCAATTTTGGGTGAGCTATCCTTTTAAGCAACTGTTGTGTCTGTGATTGAATGGTGATTGAGACTATAATGGTCCACTGTTGAAGGCTCTTGAGTCGACCTCAGCAGGAAAAATTTAACATGCTGTAATTCATGGTCAATTAAAAACATGTTAAAAACACAGTTAGTTCAACATGTCTTTAAGCATTTTAACACATTGTTAAACTCAACTGCATCCTGATTGTGGGCTATCTTAAAGCAGATATCAGCGATCCGGTCGTTTTGGCTAATGCTGCGTTCCAGGCAGGCTTTTGAAACCGTAAGTTATAGCTTCAAGTGACGACTACGACTTTGTAGCGTTCCAACCCGTAGCTCGTGTTTTTACCATCCTGTTGCCTGTGAAAGTCACTATAACGGCCTCTCGTAACTTCCGACCCGTGAACTCGTACCAGATTGAACTGGTACGACTTCACAGGAAGGAAAAACACAAGTTACAAGTTTGCTTGAATGCACCATGAGTTAGCAGCCCCCGCCCTCGTCAGGCATCTATTGGTCCTCATCCCTACGTCACCACATTCACGCGCATCCCTTGGCTGCACACACAGCCCTTCATGCCGTTCTCTCTCCTCATTGGATAACACTTGTATCCTACAAGAAAAATTTTCTCCTGGTTTACAGCAGGGCAGAGTGAAGGAGAGACCAAACACTCTATGGAAGTGATGCTGACGGAAAATAGAACTATTTAGGACTTATATTAACAAAACATTCCGCTGATATCTGCTTTAAACTGAATGCAGCACTGTCATCTTTTCATATTTGACACTTTCTATCAGGAATAAGTATCTTGACACAACATCACTATCTTAGACCCTTATCACATACGTGGTGCATTACAGTAATTATAAATCAATTTAATTGTGTTTTCTTCTTTAATTTCAGGGCTCCAACTCGGATCTTGGTCTCCAACTTTAGGGCAAGCAAGAGGCCATAGACCTTTCATAGAGGAATGAGAGGATTTCTCTTCTCAAAGAAGTTTCTTTTGTGTCCAGATGCATTGTTCATGCAAATATTAAGTATTTTACAAGATATTGCTATTGTGTTTTTTAATGTATAAATGTGAATCTAGTCTGTTAATAGTTTGAGCTGTTGGGCTGTTTCCACTCCACTGTCCCTGTAACAAGCTACAAGCCATTTACAGGTTGGTACAGTGGTACCGTACTTGGGCTAAAAAGTTTGGTAACCTGTGCTTTATCATGTTCCCCTCCACCAAATGTCTTTAATAAATAATTGTGCTAACAATTTTCTTGTTTTCTTTAGTTAATTGAAATATTTTAGATTATGGGTCATTCTATTAATGAATGGATATATTAACTGTGTGTTACAGCCCCTAAATACTGTATAGTATTTAATTTGTACAGTGATCAACTGTTACCTTCTGTTGCTGTATTGCCATACAGTATACAAACCATGAAATAACAGTGCTTAACTGTTTTTATTTTTAAATCACAGTATTTAATTGGTATTTACTTTACAGTTAAAAAAAACCCAATACTGTAAATACAACTGAAATCACAGTATTTAATTGGTATTTACTTTACAGTTAAAAAAAACCAATACTGTAAATACAACTGAAATCACAGTATTTAATTGGTATTTACTTTACAGTTAAAAAAAACAATACTGTAAATACAACTGAAATCACAGTATTTAATTGGTATTTACTTTACAGTTAAAAAAACCAATACTGTAAATACAACTGAAATCACAGTGTTTAATTGTTTTTTAATTTACAGTAAATAAATTAATACTGTAAATGGAAGTACAGTATCTCTACTGTAAAACATATTTACAGTAATTACTTGGATAATTGTTGCCAGTAAGTTACTGTAAATTTTAAGGTAATTTTGTTACAGTGTGGTTTCACTGCGGTTAGACAACCCATTTGCAGTATATTCGGTCCACTTCTACCTTCCAGCTGGACTTAGGAAGGAGAGGCTGAAGCTTTATGAGGATGAAATGCAGAGGCATTCCACTGCCATGAGCTCCTCCAAACATTTGGAAAGGTACGATCCCTACAGTAATTTGCACTGTCAGTGTGGATAAAGGCTCAGTCAGCAGGCATGCCTCGCTGCACAGCTCCCACTGCTCTCTGGACTCAGAGACCATAGTGCGGAGAAATCACAGGCCTACTCTGCATATTGTAATTTCTCCAAACTTAATCAGATCAATTTAATGACAAGCCCTGTGTCCTGTTATTGAAGTGGCATCGTAGAAAGTACCCAGGAAGAGATTCCCAAGTCTTGGAAGCTCTCATTAAAACCATGTGCCAAACCATTAGCAAAGATTTCAGCATGTGGAAGTACTCAGGCTGTGTTAGGGAGACTCTTCTGGAGACCACCTAAACCAGACTGGAGAACAGCAATTACTGCAGGAGAGATAATCAGAACTATGTGTGGTCGCACAGATTTATCCAATGTGACATGTGTTCCCTTTGGTGAACGAATGTTTGGGTGTAAAATCTCTAGTTTCACCATGTTGCAGATGAGAGAGAAGACAGCAGGATGACACAGGATCATAAAATTAGACTCTTCAGTGTTTGAATACCTTAACAGAATGAAGTAAAGACAATCAGATGAAGACTATTGAAAGGATAAGGCTGTTTTTGACAACACATCTCATGAGAAGAAAACTAACAATGAATGAGCACTGTGTGTGTTTGTGTAGCCAACCCCTGGTAATACTTGTTGCTCTGTGCCAGAGCTGTTCGTAAACTAAATAACACAAACTCAGATCTTGTTTGACATGTTCCCCTATCATAAAAACATGGTCACTTTAGTTTATTTGACTGTAAATAGTTGTTTGAGCACCAAATGTGTATCATTTCACAGCTGACCAACAGACCATTTATCCCTATTTGAGTAATGTTTGTGAATTTGAATAACACACCCACCCACACCCAAAGACACAATATAAAAACAATTCCAGCTGATCCTTATTAGGAATGAATGTTTTGGGGTATAAGAGCCACAGAGAGAGTGTTAAGAACCTGATCTATGTAGTTGGTTTGGCCTTTTTATGTATTTGTTTTAGTTAGTGGCTGGTTTTCTGGTGGAAAAACGCAAACTAACAAAGTTCTCTTTCTTGCATTGATCATAATGAGCACTACTCTGTAATTTATTCTATTCCATGAGCATTAAAAGTTTGTATAGAAAGTTGCCATGTTGATGTGCCATATTTATATTACAGTACCAGTCTATAAAGACAGACCTTTTTTCAGTTCTGTACACTTAACAAACTACAAATTACACTACACTACAAATTGCCCTTTGGGGACAATAAAGATCTCTTGACTTGACTAAAAATGTACAAACGTATACCTTTTTCTGTTTGCGTCAGGCACCACCCAGTATTTGCGTCACTTATGAGGTGTCCCCGCTGTGTCTGCATTTATTTCACTGATGTCAGCTACATCTTTGGTGAGGAAGTGGTAATGCTTTAATCTAGCATCATGGCGCACCAGCTGCAGAGGCCTGTAAACTGTTGAGGTCATGTTTGGCAGATGTAAGCTAGCCAGTTTAAGAGCGCTGTTGGATGCCACATGGTTGGCCATTTAATGGAATTTGTATTATTTTCTTTGGGAATGTTCGTTGATGTAATGTAAAGCAGAACCACAGGATCTGCTGAATACTACAGTTTTTATATAGTCTGGTACAATCATAACATTGCATCATTAATTACATGCATACTCAAAGCCAATAAATGACATTACTAATTATCAGCTTTTTTGTGCACACAGAATAAAGTCATTAATTAATACTAGGGAAATTTCACAGAGAACTTCATTTTATTGCTTTTAAGATAAATTGTTTAAATTTAAAATGTTAAATATATTGTTATTTTATTATGTGCCATCAGCACTTGTAATAGGTGAAAATGTCCACCTTTCTATCATCAGGATATCATAAAGATACAGACACAAAGCCTCTGCAGTGTGGAACCTGGTTTGTATCAATGTGCTTTGCTTTGAATTTTTCATATTCATGTCGGTATCGGTAAAGATGTAAAGAAACAGCCACTGAGACTACATCAATAAACAAAAAAAGGGGGCCTTGGAGGTTGTCAGGCTTTCTTTCCACTATGGAGTAGGAAGAAAAACTGTAGGAAAGATGTCAAACAAGAGCTTCTCCTCCTGTTGTGGCTCATGCCAAACCTCCAGCATTGGCAGAACAGTTGACCAAGTGAATGAGAGAATGAAGTCCCATCCAAAGAAAATCCTGACTGGTCTGACCACTGACATCGAGTGGCCAAGTAAGACACAACCCGATGATGTAAGAGGAAAAGTTGGAGAATAATCTGACTTTCTTACTTTCTTAATTAGATGAGAAGTTTGATAGAATTCATCTGTCAGATAAGTGTGTCACTGTAGCTTAGCTAAGGATAATTAAAGATTTTTACAATCTGGACCTTATTTCTAGCATAAAATATGATCATTTACTGGGGCGGTGTTTAGCTCATTTGGTAGAGCACCCGCCCCATGTGTTGAGGCTGTAGTCCTCGCTGCAGGCGGCCCCGGTTTGAGTCCTGCATCGGACGGCCCTGTACTGCATGTCATTCCCCCCATCTCAACCTCCCATTTCCTGTCACAATCTCCACTGTCCTATGAAATAAAGGCATGAAAAGCCAAAAAAAAAAAAAAAAAAAAAAAAAAAAAAAAAAAAAAGATCATTTACTCACCCAGATAACTTTGGTGTCATTACAAATCGTTCAGACGAAATTAGATCGAGTTGAGAGCTGCGTACATCTGTATAATGCGAGTACACGGGGCAGCGCAATGCAGCCTCTAAATAACATATCATCTGCCACAAATCTTGTTCATTTCACTAATATTTTGTTATGATACGCTAGTGCTGTTCCCCTCTGAGTCTAGGGTTAGCTCTTATAAACACCCAGGGTCTGTAGGTTGACCTATAACCTCTGACCTGGATGATATAATCTCCAACTGCTGCCCGGCTCATTCTGATAATAATCATTCTGCTTCGGCATTCGGGTCTATTTTAAGCGCAACTAGCCGGAGCTTTAGTGAGTCCAGTGGTTGTGGAGAGGAAGCCCCCACTGAGCATTAGACGTCTATTAGACGTCTAGTCTAAGTTTAGACCGACATTCGCCCGTCTATAATCAGTCTATATTTTAGCCCAAATCTAGACGATACAATTTAATCCATTAATCATTAAATATTAAATAAAAAAACAACTGTAAATTGTATAAATGGTGGCCAAATGTTGGATTAATACATTTTTAACAGTCATTGATCAATGTACAGTGTAGTTTAGATTTAGACTCGATTTAGACGTCTAAATCAAGACCTCATATCAACGTCTATTTTTAGACCAAATCTAGACGATTGAATTATATAATGAATACTGACCAAAGAAAACAACTGTAAATTGTATAAATGATGGCCAAATGCTGGATTAAAACATTTTTAACAGTCATTGATCAATGTACAGTGTAGTTTAGATTTAGACTCTATTTAGACGTCTAAATCAAGACCTCATATCAACGTCTATTTTTAGACCAAATCTAGATGATTGCACTAAATGATGAATACTGTCCAAAAAGTAACTGTAAATTGTATAAATGATGGTCAAATGCTGGATTAAAACATTTTTAACAGTCATTGATCAAAGTGCAGTGTAGTTTAGATTTAGACTTGATTTAGGCGTCTAAATCAAGACCTCATATCAACGTCTATTTTTAGACCAAATCTAGACGATTGAATTATAATGAATACTGACCAAAGGAAACAACTGTAAATTGTATAAATGATGGCCAAATGCTGGATTAAAACATTTTTAACAGTCATTGATTAATGTACAGTGTAGTTTAGATTTAGACTCTATTTAGACGTCTAAATCAAGACCTCATATCAACGTCTATTTTTAGACCAAATCTAGACGATTGAATTAAATACATTAAATAATGAATACTGACCAAAGAAATAACTGCAAGTTGCACAATGGTGTCCAAATATTGTACTAAAATCATCTGAATGACCATTGATCAATATACAGTGAAGTTTAGATTTAGCCTTGATTTAGACGTTTAATCAGCATCTAGATTTAGACCAGGTTTAAACTATTAAGTTATCTTTATTTTTTAATTTTTAATCTCTCTCTCTTCTCTTCTAAAATAGTGTTATTCTGTTTATTACAAGAATAAAAGTGTAGCCTATGGGGAAGGGGGGCGGGGTGTTACAGTCAATGCCATTGTGATTGGCTGAGGCAGTGCGTCATCAACGTACATCATAAAAGCCCCTCCCTTTGGCCCAGGTGCATCTCTACTGTGAAAGCAAACGGCCGTAGGCTCTGCACCGTCGACCTCCACAACAACCAGCGTCCACTAAATTGCAGGTAAGTTCGGTCAGACCGTCAGCCCAAAGACCCATAAATTAATTTTATGTTAATTTATGCATTTATAGCGTTTGCCATTAGCTTTATGCCTTAAACCCATGGATGCATTATGTTTTACAACATGTTGTTGCTCCAATTGGCATTACATCTGCTAACGTTAGCTTTTGAACACGACCATTTTTGTTTAACGTACAATGAAACCGGCGAAAAATAAATACATGGAGTGAAGCGCTGGCAACAGGCCTCCAGTTTTAACGAGCAGGAGGGCCGTTGTGATGTGCTGGGGTGGGACCGGGTGTTAGCAGCGGATGCTAACAGCGAATGCTAGGCGAAGTTAGCCTCGGCCTTCTTATTACCGGTGGAGGTGCGCGCGCATCCAGGGGGCAAAAGACTGCTCGGAGTGAACTGATAGATGCGGTAAAGCGGACGGTCTGATTGGGGGGGGGGATGCACTGGTTGATAAGTTTCGTTTTTTTATCAGACCCATAAGTTAGCTGTAATATTCCCTGAATGTATTTCAGTCTAATTGTCAGTGGCAGTCGCTTATTGGTCCGCGGCTCCTCCTGCTTTTTTTTTTCTTTGACGTGCTGTGGAGTATGGAGTACTGTATTGCAAAGTTTAAGTAAGGGGTTTCTAAATCCTTTTTTCTTATCCTTTTGTCAGGTGGTGTTGGGTCCTCTTTTGAACGTGGAGTGTGTCCTGCCCTTTGAAAGCCACCCAAATAAGGTACAGATTGTGACCTCATGCTCCTTTGCACACACCTAGTCAAAGAAATTGTAAGACTTCATTTTGTTGTTTTACTGTATGGTATACACATTCTTTACACACAAGATATGAGTTATAGGCTCAATCGTATGTTTCAGCCTCTCAGGTCTGGTGGAGCGTGCAAGTGGATCTTGGGGAAGGGACACATCAACACCAGGTAAATATTTAACAGAACTAATGCTCACCTTTTTTGTTTACATTTCAACTATTTTCCATCTCTGCACATTCTTTGTCTTTTTTAAACTCTCAAATGTCGATGCCCAGTAAGTGTTCATCTCATGACTTTACTATTTTATCAGACCTTGTGAAACTTAAGGACATTCATTGTGTTTTTCAGGATCTCGACATGCAGCCAAAGGTAGTGTCATTGTTGGCCATCACTCCAGGTAAAGAAACAAAATGAGGCAATATTGTGTCAGTTATAAAACTGCACAGTGATTAAAATTTGAATGGAACTACATCCAGTGATGGATCCAGCAACCAACGCAACAATGTGTCCCAATACAGGTCCAGCAGCGATGTTTCAAGACATCGCCACAGCTCCGGCAGCGACAGAGAGGCCTCTAAGCGGCGCCCCAGGTCCAGCAGCGACAGACACGCCTCGAAACGTCATACCAGCTCCCCTCATCACACACCAAGGCCGGGTGAGTTGCCTTAAGACCACTATTTTCATCAAAACACTTCAGTCAGTAGCATTGATGTACTCTAAAACTACTAATGTGGCACAAATCTGTCGAGAGTTCTGTTATTTTTAAAACATACTTTGCCATGTGCCATATAAATAAAGTTGATTTTGATTTTAAAAATACCCCTCATTTGTAATAACCTCCTCCTTATTGACCGCTGAAAATGTCCGGGCCAGCTTGAGGTCTCGGGTTTTAAAATCTGGCCCCACTGAATTTGTAATTGAATAGCCCTGGTCTCGTCTATAGCATGTTGAAGGGAAGAAAATTTTGATCCTGCCAATCTCTAAATAATGACAACATGAAAACATTTCCTTCTCCGTTGACATTTAAAATACAATGCCAACTGTTTATAATGGCAGATGGTTTTTGATGCATAGCAACATTTTTGCTTACAGATATGCAGACTTGGTGTATGACAGCTGATTGCCTTTGCATATTTCTTATCATTTGTCTTTATCTACTTGCAGATGGAGTCATACAGTTTGATAGTAAGGCCACAGAGGAACTAATAGGAGCCATGCCGCGGAACACCTGAAGCATGCCCCACAAAGGAGGGGAGGAGCTTCACAGCCACTCCAGAATAATTTTGTATTTTTTACATGTTCTAGGCCTACAGTTGCTGCTGTGTTTGTGTTTTTTTTAAATAGTAAATATTGTTATTTTTAATTTTTTTTACAAGTTTATACTGCCTGCTGTTGTAATTGACGTTTGCAATTAAAAATGGGTGACAAAACAGTCAGGATTGGATTGTGATTTATTATTGTGACCGTAGAAACATGTCCAGAAGGTAGGAACCTGTTTTCCTGTACCAGCTAATTTTACTGTAGCGTCATCTGGTTATGCATAGGAACTAAACGAGTAAAGGAAAAAAAGTCTATTGTCATAACATACTGCAACTACATCAAGGTAAGGATCACAGGTTAAATTTGGTCATGATGCATTTTTGACAACTTTAATGTCCTTTTTAATATAGGGTTCTTGTTTATAGTTTGATAGATTGTAATTACATTACTTGAATATCTAGATTTATTATAATATCCATATAATGTTTAATTGAGGGCTAGAGGGGGTTTAGGTATAGGGTTTAAATATGGTATAAAAGTAAACGTCCTAAATTAGTCGTCTATAAATAGACGTTCATTAGCAGTTATTTAAACGTCTAAGGTGAGACGAGGCGTATACATTTGGTATAAAAATAGACGTCTGGCAAACGTCTAAATTTAGACGTCTACAAATAGACGTATAAAAGCGGTTATTTAAACGTCTAAGATTAGACAAGACGTATACATTTGGTATGAAAATAGACGTCTAGCAAAAGTCTAAATTTAGACGTCTATAAATAGACGTATATTAGCGGTTATTTAAACGTCTATGATTAGACAAGATGTCTAGACGTAGTCGTCTTTTAGACGTCTATTAGACGGCTAGTCTAAACTTAGACGTCTGAAAAACTTTCACTTTTATACCTGTGGTAGACCGATTTTAGCCTAGACGTCTAGGGACCATTTAGACGTCTATTAGACCTCATTTAGACCGGAAAATGCTCGGTGGGCCTTTGGACGCTGAACTTTATCCAGCTGCTCATTTTGTTCTGACAAGTCAGAAACTAACCGTAGCATTAGCACCAAGAGCACGTTTGCCTCATAGCACATGTTGCTGTAGCAAGTGACTCAGTATTACGCTGATTCGGCTCTCTGAAACAGAAAACACTGAGTTTCCCTTATCTCAGGCTTAAGATACTCAGAGTTTCCACTAATCTCGCTTTCTGAAACGGACCCCAGGCAAAGCGAACAGATGTTTGATGCCTCGTATTATGCGCTGCTGTGACCCTGTTTGTAGCCTACTGTTGATGACGTTTGGTGCTGTTTAGCATTACAGTATTTGTGGTTATGATGGACTTTTTATTGTGGTTTGGAGAAACAGACTGTGGTGTGGTCTTTGCTAAAGCTTCGGGGTTTGTACAAGACCAGTGGTGACACTTTGTTGCTGGGAGTAGCCTATACTAATGAATCATCATTAGTATCATTAGTGTTGTTGTTGATGAGTCATCTGAGGAAGTGGTTGTTAAATCTCTTGGGAGTGGCTGACAGCACAGCATTGTAGATTGTGGATAAGTAACCTACAAAGAAGCCTCAAGAATTAAAGGTTATTTGTCTTTCAGACCCATCACTAGGACTCATTCTTAGAGCATGCTTAGGAAACTGGGGGTGCACAATTAGGCTATTATAAAATAAAATAAATAAAATTAAATTAAAACGTTGGGTAAGTGTTTCGGGGAGCTTTTTCATGGACAGAGATAGAGAGAAATGGGGAGACAGAGATGGGGGTATGACATGCAGCAAAGGGCCACCGGGGAAATCAAACCGGGGCCACTGTGGCGAAGACTATAGCCTCTGCATATGGGGCGCCTACTCAACCCGGTGTGCTATACGATGCCCCTGAATAGCATTTTTAAAATACTAGTTATATTTGTGCAGATTTGACCCACAACTAGTGGGGCTGCAAAAATCCGTATCAAACTGGATCGATTTAGATATCCCGATGTTCAGGTTAAATGTTTTAAAGGCTGCAAAGCGGAAAATCAAGACCAAAACTAGACCATTCACAAATGTGCAGATTCTCACAGTCCTTGGCACCAATCAGTCGCACTTGCAAGGTTCCGTAAACCGGTTCTGTGTTGTCGTAGCTTAGATACTAGTGGGCACCTACTGCATATAAGATACTATTAGCCTATAACCGATGCAATTTCATCAACACATACAGTATAAGCAGCCTACATGCAACACCAAGTGCAAAGATGTCTGCTATCTAAACACATCACAGTGATGCCTATTATCACACAGTAATATACAGTACATAAACATGAGACAACAGCAGCAGACCATTCTCAAAACCCACTGACTGCTTCTGCCACACAGACACACACCCATGAAAAACACCATTATTTTTCTGTTGTAATGTCTTCATAAGAAATATGAAGGTAGGTGAAGGTGAACATTTATTTTAATTCTATGGAAGCCAGTGGGTGGGCACTAAGGGGTGGTCTTCAGTATCTACAACCAAGTGCAGCCAGAGGGTGAGGATTAGGTTCAGGGTTAAACATCAGTGATGGCATTCAAGGTCAGAACTGCATACTAACCCAAATCAGCCATCCAGGATATTATGCAATACAAACTTCCACCACATAAAAGGGCATGGAAAGTATAATTACTGTGTTGTGGTTGTATTGTATGCCTCTGTCACTCAGACTAGTTTGATGTTTTATCCTTGTTTATACAGAATCATAAAATATTAACTGTTTGTGAAATGTTGTGATAATTGCTAGAGCAAAGGCTAAACAGTCAAACCAACATTGACCGTTTACCTCCAAAATCAAATCACTTTCCTTTCAAGTCCAAGTGGACTTTTGTACGAAATGTGAAGGGATTCCCTTGAAGATTTCCCAAGACATTGCGCTCACAAGGCCAACAATGGATTTCACAACCAAAATCTAAAATCAGAGTTGAAATAAATGTTTGTGCCAAATATGAATACAATCAATTCAAAGTATTGTGAAGAAATCATATTAACATGAATGGGATGGGTGGTTGATGCCAGCAGAGAAACATAAAAATAGTAAACAGAAGTTATTTGGGTAAACAGGAAAAAACAACAACAATGCAATGGCTATCACATGTTGTCTTTCTGATTTCAAAAAGCAGGACTAGAGGACTGGCAGAGCTGAACTATTTTCCTCTTTGCAGCCACTCAAGTGACATTTGCCCACAGAAGGAGCAGATGTATTAGTGAATTTATGGCGGGTTTGTTTGCATCAGCATTTCAACACAAACTTGACAAATGTAAACCAACAAAAGTTGGTTCTCTTTAAGAATTTAAAAATGTTATTGTGTTTTTCATAATGGCTCTTTGTCACTGAATGTAATCTGAGGTTTTGTAGAAAAATCCACTGTCATCTTTCAAAAAATATGTGGTGGAGCATGTGGTTTTGGTGATACTCCAAAAGTCTAGCACACATGGACACCATGCCGACGTATGCAGAGTAGGTTTGTTAAAGTAAACCTCTCATTTCACTCTTCAGAGGATTGATGATGACAAGGTGGGGAGGCTGGATGGGCCTGTTGCTGAATTTCAGACAGGATGGACATTTCCTTTCATCTTGAACTGTCTGAAACTCACACTGGCTTATACCTGCACGTCTCAGCTGCATGCTGAGCACCAATAAGCCCTTTTGGGCCTGTTTTCATGGAACATTTTAAAGTGGAACTCAAAAAGAGTCTTCACTCCTCCTCTCAAATAGCTAGTTTAAAGACAAATACTATAAATAATAATGAAGGAAACAGCTGTATTGCCCTAGCCTAACAAACAACACAGTGTGCAAAGCTGCCACTTTTGTATCATTCAGTACTTTTTTTTTTTAAACAGTTTTGCTGTCTGAGCTTGGAAGGAACATGCTTGACCCATTGCCCTGGTTGCTGTGGCATCAAGAGACAATGTGACTTCAAGATTATGGATGGAATTTTATTCAAAAGATTTTGTTTTTGCCATGGTAAGCCTTGAACAATTTCCTATTTATCCTGAAACACTAGGTGAAATTGCAACCCTCAGTGTAGTCACACTTTCTCCAATGAACAAAAACATAAATGCAATGCTTTTGTTTTTAATGAGCTGAAGTGAAAGAGGTTAAACTGTTCAAATCACACTGAAGGGGAATGTGTTTTAACCTTCTGCCTTGCTAAGATAATTCATATGACAGGTGTGGCAAATCAAGATGCTGATTACAATGATTAGTGCACATGTGCACACAACAACAAAATAACAGGCGTCTCTATCACCAAAAAGTCTTTCAGGTCATTCTTTTGAGTTTTAAGTTAATTGTCTTGAGCTCAGTTAGTGTCTCTGGACAGTGAGGGGTTTCATTTAAGTCACATACAATAACTAGACATAAATCAAGAGGAAGCTGGATTTACATTCAACAGAAACATGACTCCAAATTAATAAGGCTGCTGATGCTAATTATGTGTAAATGAGCAAATGTTTGCTATAGTGATATTAGGTGATAGCCAAAAGGGTCTGTTTACAGCTTGTTGTGCTGCTCTAAAGCGATCAAAAATTCAATTGCTGCATATTTTAGCATGCAGCAATTGAGTGAAATATTTCAGCACCAATTCACCTCTGTTTGTATCTGTGGATTTAGACAGCAGACGCCATGGAAAGTTGCTCATTAGGCTGAGATTGGGAAAATAAACGTTAAAAGAAATGTGGAAATATAAAATAATAACTTTAATATTCCACAATGCTTTGCCTAGCTCGCATCTTTAACAGGCTCTAATAAACATTCTTTGATTTAACAATGGACGTCTTTTATTTAACAATGGACATGTGAACCTCCAGTTTCACACATGTTTACAATAAATACGCAGTTAGTCTGGGGGTATACATTACCAACATTTTGTCTGCACACCTCCCTACCCAGCAAACTGTCCATGAACATATTCTGAGTTCTTCAAAGGAGAAAGAAACACAGGACCTGTCTGTGTTCTCATTGAGCACCTTCAGAGGTACATGATTTAACTCTTAATGGGTGTAAGCTTCTGCCCTTAATCTACAGGGGCCACAAATGGTTGCCAAATGGTTTAATGGCCCCGCAAACAAAACAGGAGAAACATATGTCACAGCAGCCCTCAACCCAGCTGAACACTTAGGGTAAACTCTGCCTTGCCATGTGAGAGATGGTATTTTCCACCATCATCAACAAAGCAGCAGATGATGTCATGGGCTGTGGAGGATGGTGCTGCTTCTCTCCAACTGAGTTTCAGACATATTGAAGGTGTTTTGGCATCTTGTCATGGTACAACACCCTATTAAAACATGAAATTCTGCTCCATTTTTCACTTTCTGTGAATTGTAAAAGCACAACTTAAATAAGCTTAAAAAGAGGGTCCTGACTGAGGTTTGGTTAGCTGCACCGCCTATAGATTTTTTTCTGATATTCTCAGACTTCAGCATTTGACATGTACCACTACACTCATAAAAGCTGAAAGGAAATGAGTCTGCGAACACTCACACACTGGTGATTATCTTTGTGAGGACACTTGTTAACATATTGCTTACGCCAGCCCCTTGTCATACCTTAAGCATGACCTACTCTCAGTTAACCCTAATTCAAACTCTATCCCTAAACAAAAACCCTCAATTATGCCCACAGAGTGTATCACAAAGTGAGCACCAGGCAAAATGTCCTGACTATGTTATGTTAAGCAACCTTTTTTCTATCACTTATCATTGGCATTACGCATTTTTGTCCTCACAAACCTACAGACGCCACAAGTATAGTAAAAAGAGAGGCTACTACACACACACAGTGATTCATGCTTTCCATGGTGCAAGTAATGGTTCAATAAAAGTGTTTTCACAGGCCAATAATCTCCTATAGGGTGACTAAACAGCCTCATCAGTTGGAGCAGAGAGAGTGAGAGGGATCAAGTGTCACAGCCGTGTTAGCTACAGCAAGAGCCCTTCAAGATGAATCTCACCTAAGTAATAAAAGGTCTCTTTTATGCTCAAAGTCAGCTATGATGAAGGGCTTTAATATATGAATATTTAGTATACTACTAAATATTCATGATATATTGGTTCCTCAGAAACATCTATAGCATTACCCATGCAATCAAAAGCATTTATGTGAACTAGAAGTCACCGGAACCATATGAAAAGTCCTATCTATTCATTTAAGATAATAGGTAAGACTTTGTTTTTTGTTTTGTAATTACATACATGAAGAAATATTCATGTTTCAGAGTTTGTGGTATTTTTTGTTTGTTTGTTTTGGAAGAGTGGGACATATCTGACTGAGATGAGCAAACACTGTGCACATTAGATCTGATTACCCTAAATTGGTTGTGTCTGACTGAAGACAAAATTAGGTGAAATTTCTGCCAGATCAGTGTTCATTTGATGTGCAATTTTAGGGAGGGTCACAGTGTCTGTTGAACTGCCTGAAGAAACAATGATCTGGTTTCAAATAATTAGTTGGATTATTGCAACGTCATAAATTTTGTTTGGTTGTCAGTCTGCAACTTGATCACCTCCACAATGTGATTTCCCTTCGGACAAGAGATTAACTGTCCTGACTTTAATCTGGTGTATTGTACCTTGAGCTAAACCAATTTTGTCAAATAAAAATTTGAATTGCTCCTATTTCCATCATCAAAACCAACATTTTGATCAGGTTTAAGGTATATTCTACTGTGTATTCCTTATTTTACTCTCCACTCTAAGGGGGTTGCATATTAGAAAATGAATGGTACATTTATCATTTGTTTATATTAGTTTTAATGCAAGTCATGCTTCAAAAATATCAATATCAAACAATCTCCCTGTCACTCCAATACTGAAGTGTTCCCAATCTGTGATAGTGTTAGTGTAGACAACATCCCAGGTGCACATGTACTGTAAACAATTTTAGTGACGGAGAATTAGTAAAATACAGTCTATCAAATGGAAATGTTGTCATTTAAGTGATATACTGTAGCTACAATAAAATAACACAAACCATATTTTAACATTGATATTACAGTAGATCACCTATACAGTATGTGACGTGTTTGATGGATTCAAAACCCTTACTAGACAGATTTTAGCATGACATACAAAGAAGGTCCAGCTGGGTTTGAAAGTCATGACGTGCATCGGTGCCCACATGGATGTTACATGTTTACATAGGCAGAATCCTTTGGTCGTATTGATGTTGCCTAGATTAGTGGCTTGAATGCATCTAAAAGGCACATGGTCATTATAGAGTAAACATGAAAGTAAAGGCAAGGTCGTTCATATCATGGGGTTTCTGTAGGATTTTTTTCTTGTTCTCACTTTGTTATAAGGTTGAGGAGGATGATTTTCAGTTGTTCTCACAGTTTGGGGATTTTGAGGAACTTTGAGACAGGGAATGTGATTACATAAACTTGATTTGGGCTTGATAGTGGAGCAGTGTGTATCAAATGAAAGCAAGCGCATGCATGTAGACAGAGAAGTACAGTCAGCAAACGGAGTACAGTACGATGACAAATACAAAAGCAGCAATTCATTTGTGACCCGCTCTGGCGAAATGAGTCGGAAGTCGCAACGTTCTATTTTTAGATAATCAGCTGTAAACATGGAAAATCAATAAAAAATCGATTTTTTTTCTTTTTAGCTAATTTCAAAGCAATGGCATTCAAAAACATTCTCCCAAAGTTTCACAGTCCAGATAATTGAGAAAAGGCAGTAAATGATGATTAAAGTTGACCTGCTACTTAAACCCTCTGAAAATGAGCGTTGCATCGTTGCAAAACATGAAATATCTTCTGATCAATTTGTGATAGAGACGAGCTGTAAACTGCATGTGATTCGCTGGATTCTCCGCTTTCCGACGGTCATTGAATGGTGCCTCTATGATAAGCAGGGACGGCTACAGAAACAGATGCTAAACCGAGTAGCATCGACGCTAACAGAGCTAGCGTCGATGCTAAACAGAACGTAGCAACGATGCTAAATCGAACGTAGCTTAAATGCTAAACCGAACGTCGCGGTCAACCCAACGCTTGCACATATTTTACAAAACATCAACAAAACATCACAACTTCTGAACCGTTTATGATTAAGCTGTAAACAGCATCTGAATTTGCTTTCCGAGGGTCATTGAATGGTGCTTGACAACAAGGGGCCGTAACTGTAATCAAGTGGTACAGGAACAGACGCCAGAGTCACAGGCGGCTAAACATGGTCAGGTTTTAGAACAGAATAAGAGAAGGAATGTAATTCAAATGGCCATATCTCGAAAACTATAAAATGTATTACTTTGACTAGGGTTTCATTTTAAAGCTCATTTTCTAATCTTTCCATTGATACCAAAATCTCAACTTTGACATTTGGGTCACTGTGACTCATTTTGCTGGATCGGGTCACATTTGTGTATGACTGTCTGAAACGAGCAGTTGAGAGTATTACAGGCTGCTTTCACAGGCTTATGATTAAATCTTTTCCAAGACTTAAAAACTGACTCAACTTCATGTCCAGGAAAATGTCCCTTCATGTTGTACAGCATGTTTTAAGGCCCTATTATTGTCTTTCAGTTTTACATGGGATGTCTCCACACTGGACCAGTCGACTCCGCCCATCCCAGCGCCACAGACAGAAAACCATACAAGATCAAAGGAAAGTAATGAAGTTATCCGTCTACTGCAGGTTTTTCAGCACATGCTTGATGGAAAACTGCAAAGGTTTACTTCCCTCAAGTTTAGTCATAAATTAAATACACGTCAAGAGTTCTTCCACAGCTTGTGTTGATTTAGGTGCAATCAGTGTTCTTGAATTACTAAATCCTAAATCATCAATTATTTCTGGTCTTTGATGTATTCTTTAATATTATGAGCGATAAAGTAATTCTGGCCTTTTCCCACTTTGACTGAATGGCTATGTAGGCCTATCAGTTTGTTAAAAAAAAAAAAAGTTATTAAAGCAGAAGTAAGCGATCCGGTTGTTTTGGCTAATGCTGCGTTCTAGGAAGGCTTTTGAAACCGTAAGTTACGGCTTCAAGTCACAACTTATGATTTTGTGGCGTTCCAGGCAACCCGTAACTCGTGTTTTTCCGACCTGTTGCCTGTGAACTCGTACCAGATCGAACTGGTACGACTTCACAGGTCGGAAAAACACGAGTTACGGGTTGCCTGGAACGCACCATGAGTTAGCAGCCCCCGCCCCCGTCATGGATCTATTGGTCCTCGTCCCTACGTCACCACATTCACGCGCATCCCTTGGCTGCACACACAGCCCTTCATGCCGTTCTCTTTCCTCATTGGATAACGCTTGTATCCCACAAGGAAAGTTTTCTCCTCGGTTTACAGCAGAGCAGAGTGACTGAGAGACCTGTGTTTCGGCCGAAACACTCTATGTAAGTGATTGCTGTAGTAGATAGTAACAAAAACATTCCGCTGACTTCTGCTTTAACTTATGTTGGGAACAATATCACTGCTACAATTCTTCACTCTGGTAACAGTAGATTCTTCTTAGATTCTACATTGAAGAATGCCATCTCCTCATAAATTGTGAGGGCATGCAGGTGATCCTAATAAACATAGTATTAGCTTAGAGTCAGGGGTGCCCAAATTCTTCTCAGTGAAGGGCCAAGAATGAATCAGGGTGGAGGGTCGCGATCCGGGCCAATCTAAACAATCATGTTGCAGTGCATTAAATTAAATATGCCTATAGCATAGGTTAACACCTAGGCCTATACAAAGTAATTATTGAAATAACACTTTTGCTTAAAGCGAAGCAAAGTTACTTGTAGCCTACTGGTACATTGGTTGAGTGGGTCTGCTGCCTGTGTTGTCCCCGGAGAAGCAGAGTAACCTGTGTGAATTTGTTAACGTTGCTGTAGCTACTGGGGGAGGTGGGAGGCTGGACACAATCAAAATAACTTATAACCCGTAATTTGTGTTTTTCCGACCTGTGAATTCGTACCAGTTTGACCTAGTACGAGTTCACGGGTAGGAAGTTAAGAATTTGACTACTATTATAGTACATTTTCACGGACAACAGGTCGGAAAAAGTGTTACAGGTTGCCTGGAACGCTACAAAGCCATAAGTTGTGACTTGAAGTCAGGAACGCAGCATTATTTCCTGTCCTTTCTTCTATGAACACTCCCAGCAGGTTAACAACGACATGGCGACAGACTCCACCTAGTGGTCGGAGTCATACATGCAACATACATCACAGTGGGAAAATAATAATAATTTAAAAAATGTTAAATTCAAGCATGGGCAGCGGGCCAAAAATAAGCAGCCCTGGCATAGGTGAATGCCCCATCAATTCCTGTAAAAGGGCATGGGACTGCAGGGCCAACAGCACTGAACAGAGAAGGTGTGAAGTGGAACTGCTACTGGAAGTGAAATAAAAACACAGGTGATGTCAGGGGATGAAAAACTCCTCAGTGATAAGTAGGGAGTAAGATCGTAAAAAACCATCCACTGATGAGAGTTGTGTGGCAAGCTAACACTACCCCCAAAACAACCACATAATTTGCCAAGTCATCCTTAACTGAGCCTCTCTCATTCTCAAGTCTGAAATCCCTGTTAAGTGCTTCCAAGAAACCCAGGAGGCATTGCACGTAGCAGATCTAATGATGGGCATGTGGATAATTATGGCATTCTCAGATACAGCGGTATGAATGTTGCTCACACGCTGACCTGGCACTTCCTCAGTGGCTCAGCTTCTGCCACGTCGCAAGACTTTGATCAGGTTAAATCTTACCTTAGGATGAACTGTCTGTCCTAATTTGAAGGAGAATTCCAATACTAATACAGTGATTAAAATAACTCTTCTATATATGGAAACCTTTAATGAAAATCATGTTCTTCAGTGGCATCAAGCTGACAAAATCTGGACATTTCACTATCACTGTCTGATCTGTGCATTTCTTTTTGTCTCTGTTATACTTGTACGGTCGTACTAAATTCTTTTTGTGTATATTTACACTTATAAACTTTTACCAAAATTATTGGTGGATGCAGATGTTTTTTGTTTGAAGACTGTGTGCATTTTGAAAACAGACCCACATGATGTAAAGCTGTGAGTAAATGGGGCACAAGACACACTGTTTGGAATCTTTAAACAGAAGTCTTTTTGATATTGATTTATATATTGACTTTATATCATCATCTTTCATCAGTAATAGCTCACAATTTGTCAAAAAAAGTTTCCATCTAGAAATGACATGATTTAAAGCTGCTTGTCATCACTCAGACCTGGTGTGCACAGGAATGTGCTCTCGTTCAGAGGGGGATTTTGATTCTGGCATGGAAAAGCAATTTATAGAACTCATTTGACACTTAAAGTCTAGCAGATTGGAGTTTGAGCGTGATGACAAAGTTAAGAACTGCATGAAAATTTGTGTGTCAAAAGACACAATAATAGGCAACAGAAGCTAAACAAACTAATTTGATATTTTGTTGTGCAAAGGCCCATTAGGTTATGTTGTGTCAAAGCAAGAAGAAACAGCCAATAAGCCTCTAATACTGACACAGAAGATCATGCAAAGTAGGCTAAACTACTTTTCCTAGCAGCAACAGCAACCTACAAGGACATGGATTTATAATGTGACCAAAATCCAAAAGGTTGGTGTATACAGTTGTTATGTTAAATGTTTATTAGTCTGGAAGTTTCACTCGGCAATATTTTTCTTTCAATTGTATCCGAAATAAGCGTTTTGAAATTGTTTCCATTTAGCCCATCTGTCAATGCTGCAGGAGACAGAAAATCTCTGTCAACGACTGTTTCTGCTGCGTTCAAAAGCTCCTCGGAAGCTTCACACACTACTGGGGCATTTCAGCTGTAGCCTAGTTGATAATGGAAATAATACTCACAACTATACTTATCAGTCCAAAATGTGTTATATTATTTTCCTCTGCTGTTCATTTAATACAAACACAGGGGTCAGTAGAGTGTAGTTACTTGATGAGGGAAATCCAATCTTCCCAGTGTAGTTTTCATGTGTTCGACAGTACCTGAAGGCAGCACAGCAGCCTCTGAAACGGGCAGAGGGCGCGAGTGAGGGGTGGGTGTGACGTCATGGCATGGTGCCCTGTCCATATTTGGCGGAGAAGAAGTTTGTGTAGCTCCGACAAACTATAGACGCCACTGGTGTGGGAGCTGAAACGAAACAAAACTGTACATTATTTACTTTTTATTTTGAATTTAGGCGTACCACAGCCGTGTAATACTGTTTAATGTTTTATCTAAGGTGACCTTGCTTAATTTGTCGTCTTTATCAAGTTGACGTTAATTTTAAAACGCGACAAAGACCACATCGGGCGGCTCTGGATGTATGTCCCCCACAACGTTAAAATTAACGGCTGACGTAAACTGTTTCGTCCATTGGTCCGGGTAACGTTGCTCTTTGATGGGCTGTTGTTATTTTTTCGTTTCCTGCAATTGATACATAGGGTCCGTAATTTCTCAGATAAGTCTCACATCTTTGTGCCGGGTGGTCTCGTATGAACCGTGTCGAGGCAGCGACGAGGGGTCGGGGACTCCGCCAGCAGAGCCGGGCTTCAGGATGAAGATGCCCAGAGGAGGACGCCTGTTCCTGGCGACGTGCCTCGGCTCGCTCTTCGTTCTCGTGCTGTACTTTCAGAGCATCACCAAGCCAGGTGAGAGCCACATACACTCACAAACACAGACAGTCTTTTGGTTTCGTGTTTAAATATCACAGCAGCGCTTGCCTTTAATACTGTGGAGCGACCATAATAAAACAAAAGCACATTTTCCATAGGCTACTGCATAGACCTCCACATGCATTTTAACGTAAACCACACCATTGTGACTGGACCCAGTATAGCCTGCTTGGTGTTGTAGACAGCTTCTTGGTTAATATGAATGTTAAGTGAGTCTAGCAATTCCCAGTATATATTAATGACTAATCTATTACAATGAGTTACAGCTTTGCACCCACATTTAATGCAGCATTCAGGCTCTAAATGGGACCATGTGTTTTTGCCAGGGTTGTTCATCTTTGACAAACAAATGCCACACTGGCACACCTCTGTGTGTGTGTAGCTGTATCTGTGCGCAGGTGTGCATGTGTGCAAATGTGCACATATGAAACAGACGGCATGCACAGACATAAAGAAATTTGAACGTATGTATGAATAAGGTCACTGTGAACAGTGGAATGTTTTGAAAACCCCCTCCCTGAGACCTCCTGCATTCCTCTGCTGTAACCCTCCTCTTCTCTCCTCTTCTTACCTCTCCTCTCCCTTTGTTTCCTGGGCTGAGCCCATTCTGGACATTGAAAGACAGATTGGCCCCCAGGGGACAGTCAGACTGGAGAGGTCAGAGCTCAGTCAGAAAAACAAGAGAGGAGAAGCAAAGGTGATTGATTTGGTCTGACCACACAAAGCTGAAGCAGAGTGGCGCATGGGCACAGTCTAGGAGGAAGAGCATTTGACTACAAGGTGTTTAGAGGAGAGGGATGGTGCAGAGTGAAAAAGCCAGTGTCCGTTTTCTGGTAACATTGTTTGCTAAGAGGAGCCTGATGGGGCAAAATGGGTTTCAGTGAAAATGGAAAAGTATTCAGATGAATTCTGCACAGCTAGCTCAAGATGATGTTGTGCAACACTAGTGAAACACGTGTCACGGAGGTGAGAACTGAGAGTCGTACACCTCAGTTCTTACCAGTTCCTTCAATCAATGTTAGCATGCGCATGTTGCAAAACAGTGACGTCAAACTCATCTTTACATTGTGCCGGAAACCCATGAGTCATAAAGAAAGATGGTGACTGAACTAGTTTGACTGTCTGTGACCTGCTATTTTTAAGTAAGGATAGAAACAATAGAAAAATGCTAAAGTTGCAACAAATTCCTGTCATACCATGTATTTCACTCTATACACTAGTGCTGCTGTTTCCCTGCTGTGTCCGTTACTATAAGCAAATCCTGTGTTACTAGCGCATTAGTGCCACACAGGCAGGCTTAAACAGTTTTGTTTTTCTTCGCCTAATGGAACCTAAATGAAAACAAATGCTATATAAATACAGTTTATGTGATGACATCCTGTTTCTACAGCTAGCTCTGAGGGTATGGTCAGTTCAGTTCTATTCTTACTTGGAGATGATAAAACAGCTGTGTTGAGACTGAAAACCTGTCTTGTCCTACTTTTTTTCTCCTCACGGGAAGATGAGGGACTGATAAAAAAAAAAAAAGATTGTGGGATTTATGTCAGTAAAACCTTCCTATTGCTACATGTCACAGCACGCTGAATCATACGTTAGTGAGAAATTAAAAGGAATCATGACACCCATCTTTTTTTTCCCGAATTGCCTCTAGCGTTCACACACTGTGACGCAAACGCAATAAATCACATTTCTAACCATCAAGCACAGAAGTATGCAGACCTGTCAGTGACGGACAGAAATAAACCACATGTTGCCAAATCTACAAGTAGCACACACATTGATCCCCTTCCACTCATTAGGTGCCTGGCCTGTTTAGGCTTGTCTGCTGTACAGCGCCATGCAAAGCCACATTAGAGAGGGATAATTCACAGGATGTCAACAAAGCACAAGGCGTCTTTAATTACTGTGTATCTAGTCAGGCTGGGTTGAGAACCAACTCTATTGTTTGTTTCTGTATTATCTCAGTCTTCTCCATTCATTTTTATTTCTTACTTCTTGTTTCAATCTGACGAAAAAGCCCAGTGAATTGAAACAAGATACAAGGAACCAGCCAGTGGTGTTTCAGTAGAACAATGTGGCCCATACTTTACACAGCGCAGTCTGTATTTTATTACTTTGAATCATGTTGTCACATTGAAAATGCAATAAACGCAGATTTTATTATGAACTTATTTTCAAGCACATTTTCACATGAGGTGATTAGTCACCTGTTTAAGTTATATCCACTAACTGTACATACTGGGTTTAAAACAGCTGCACAAACATTAGTCAAAAATCACGATAAGGACTTCTGAAAGAGGCCTTTTGAAGTTGAGACCTGACACCAACACCTGATACGTGCACGTCAAGTCAGAGGGTTTCCACTGACACACTTTAACATAGGCCTGTTGGAAATATCCTGACCATGACATGATGTCACACACCAGACTGCACGGTTAGTCAGACTCAGTAAAGGGAGTCAAGGATACATTTCCTTTCGGTTTGAAACTGGTGGTTTTTAAGTGTATTTTCATAGTGTCCTCATGTGCCAGATTTTCAATACAGTTGGGATAACAGCACCGCTGTGATCAGCCGCTGGGATTTAGCGTTTGCGCGAGTGCTTTTCATTCCCGAGGTGTTGGAGGTCTGACGTTCACCCAACCGGCAGAATATAGAGAGTGAGAAATATGAGATTTCTTCCAGTAATGATCCCTGGATGCTGGCGGAGCGGTGGGAGCTAGGTTGAGATTAAAGAGAAGAAAACAGCAGCGATGGTAATGAGCTTAACACTGGCTGGTGTTGTATTACTGTGGTACTGCGGTAACTGTCCCAGCGTTATGAATTACTAAATGAATACACACTAGCGCTGCAGTGAACAGCTGTTAGATCTGCTAGTTCCCAGTTTGGGCTGCCCTCAGGGCTGTTCTGTCTCCACCTTTATTTATTCTATACACCAACAACTCTGTCAGTCAGGATCAGTCTACAGGCAGATTCTTGATTTTTCTACAATGCGTGGAAGGTGCGTTAGTGTGCTCGCGGCTCGCTGATTGACTTGTTCATAGACAAACAACTCACCTTTCTGCGAAATATTCCGTTTTAATTCGCTAATGGGTCATCTATGAGATTCGTATAGATCTGATGGTAATTTTTTTTTGGGAGGAGGGTCGGTTAAAATGTTGATGTTGTCAAACAGGGAGACAATCATGTCAAACTGAACTTAACTCATTAAAGTTGAGATTCGCTCTGCTACTGATAACCACAAATTACTCTACTACTAGATTGCCCTGGCCCAAAACGATGGAATCCAGCCTTCTCTTCGAGTGTTCAATAGACGGGTTTCTATGCAACGTCATCGCAGATGTGCGCGCGCAGCCAGGGGGCAGAAAGCGGGACATTTCTCATTATTTACAAGCGGAGTCAAGCAGAAAACGAAAAGGACAAGGAGTTGTTGTGCTGTTAACTGCACAAACCAGCAAAAGGATGAATGGAAATTGTAATAAACCGAGGGGATCTCATCCGAAGATTATGGCTCAGGGCCATTAAAAGGGCGGATTGAGGTCCCGAACGTCCTAAAGGCGGCGAGAGTCTGTGCAGCACTGGTGTCATCTCATCAAAAATAATATAAATTTTAAAAAAATTTAAAGTTTTGCACACACAGACTTTAATGCACGCAAATTGTTGTTAGTGTACACTCTGGGCTTCTCTATGAGATAACTGCTAATGTCGGGCCATGATAGCTGGCCATTTGGACGTAATCTGAAATACATTCTAGGAATATTATATGGGTCTGATGAAAACTAAATTTATCAACTAGCGCATCCAGCGTTTCCCTTAATAAACGAGTCTGTGGCGGCCGCGACTCTCTCTCCTCCTGGCACACACAGGCACTACACACACCGGCAGATGGACAGTTCGCGTTGTGAGGGTAGCATGCTAATGCTAGCTAATGTGTTCAAATAGCTATCCGCCCCCCCCATCAGATCGTCCGGGTGGTGGAGGGGGGTATTGAAATGGCACTTGGATACTGCCCAAGCCGAGCGAGTACTGGAGTACTCGAGTACTCAGTACTTGTATATCGGCTGCAATACTACAAACAATATGGCATCTACATTGATAATCAGTTCACTCCAAGCAGTCTTTTGCCCCCTGGTTGCGCGCGCGCGCACTTACAGTAGTATTGTTTGTACATAAAGAAACCCGTCTATAACCCCTCCCCGATGCTGGCTTCAAAAGACACTCTCTGTCTCTGTTGTATTGAAACCAAATGGACACATCTTGGTGTATTTTCACTCTTGGAGCCACAAAGGGAGAAATTACTCCTGTTATTTTCAATGTTGATTATTTGTCACCAAGCTCTCTCCTCTCTGCTTCTCTTCTTTCTTTCTCCTTTCTCCCTCTTCTCCTTCAATGGCCTTTTCTCCGTTTCTTCTCTCTGAATTATAGTGAAGAAGCTGATATTCCACAGTTTTTATGGATCTGTTGTCTTGTTAACATAATAACCTACATGACCCAACCCACCATGGATAAACCATTTTAGTTAACTATAGCAGGACTGTCTATTGTCAGTCTGTTCCTCTGACCTCTTCTCATTTGAACTTCGTGACCTCCCTTGATTATTTTCATAAAACTACCACTGCTGCATAGACACAGTACTGAGAACAGACATATACCCATGTCCTTCTGAAAACGTAGTCATTTTCCAGTCCGCTTGTTATACAAAACCACATCTCCAAATCAAGCCTACTGTATAATACCGGATGTATAGCACAATACAAACTGTATTATTGTTGCGCTTCCATTGTCTGACTTCCTGTGCCAACACCCTGGGTTTGGCACTCCGGAAAAAAATACAAGTCCTCCCCAGTGTGCTATCACAAACCTAGTAGTTTAATCACGTCAGACTCATTATCCACTTAGTCTTGGTTTACTAAGGCAAAACTAGTGAGATTCCCTCTTTTCAAATCTGTTTTCAAGTTATCAAAATTAAAAGTAGGTGCTATCAGGAAAATATTAAATCTGCCCCCCTAATGAAAAGTAGCATCGAATCACTGCCATCTTTATGAAATCAGTCTAGAAAGAGAAGTTTTGGGGCTTGATTGGACAAATTAAAAATGTTATTTACTTAAGATCTTACCCCCTATAAAATCTCCCTAGGACAGTGTAAAAATGGTTTTGACATTGTGAGGAAATTTCCCTGACATGTGCTATTTCCAGTCAGCCCCTCTTATTAGATACATCGTAATTTTGACAAAAATAGAGATGCACACCCACTTTCTTTTTCCTTTCATCCTCTTTTATGTGGTTGTGTTGACTCAGCGGTGCTGTGGTGCTGTGTCATTGTGTGCGTTGTTTGAGTGTATGTACTTGTTACTATGCAAACTAACTTTGCTATGTGGATGGGTAGTAGAGTAAAGCTGTCAGGATTTACAGGATCCACACTAACCTGAGGCTTTGCCCTTTCACACTGGAAACCATTTTCATCACCTTCTACTTGCACTTTTTAAAGAAGCCTATCATGATAAAATATTAGTGATCATACAGATAAAGGATTGTGTATGTCACAATGTTGGAGTTTGTTGATCTGTTCTGAGACAGTTATTTTTTCATGTGAGTTAAATGACTGCTTTGTGGAAAATAAGGCTGCAAATAACGAAAGTTTTAATAATCGATTAATCGGTCGATTATTTTTTTCCGAATAATCGATGAATCAGATTTAATTCGAATCCCGCATCGGTCGGCCCTATACTGCGTGTCATTCCCCCCATCTCTGCCTCCCATTTCCTGTCACACTCTAAACTGTCCTATCCAATAAAGGCATAAAAAGCCCCCAAAAAAAATATATATAAAAAAAAATAGCCCTGGACTTTAACTGAGCCCGGCCCAATGAGATTATGTTGTGTGTGTGTATGTGTGTGTGGGGGGATTACTGTACGTTGTCTCTCACTTACATGCACATACACACCTGACACCTGCCTCTTTGCTGTCTTTCTGCCCTCAAGCAGTGGGTTGCTGGTGTGCTCTTTTGAGCTCCGAGATCCCTGTGTGCACGCATCTCTATGGGCTCCAGTGGGGTCGCATCGGGTCCCGGCTTCAGCACCCATGTGTCGGGCCGCGTCTGGTTTGCATCCCTGTATTGATTAAAACCAGACCTCTCTGGCTTGTCCGTAGACCTCTGCATGCATTACTAAACTGTCATGAGTGGCTTTTGGTCAACAGGTAGCCTAGATCACATTTAAATATGGCTGTCAGGTATTTATTAAAAACAAAACATGGTCCGTGGATCGGTTGAAAAAAACAGTGTGGGGACACTTACAGTAAGCGCAATGAAAAAAACAACAAAAAACTCAGCTTGTATTGGCAGCTCTACGCCGCGCACAACAACAAACACATACCCTACTACCCCCAAAACATAATTGATATGAATTGTCTACAGTGATTTGTAAAATAATTATTAAAAACATAATAAATGATAAGAAAATTATTATTATTTATTATTATTATTAAAATCATATGCAACTGCAGAACAGAAAAAAACACAATAGCAGTAATTTTACACAAGTGTCCGCTAGGCCTGTGACTATAACAAATTTTGCTGGACAATTTGTTTATTATTATTATTATTGTTGTCAACATTTTTTGAGAATAAATTAACCACTAATGTAATATTTCATGATAATGCAAGTAGACCCTTTCAAATGCACTTTGCAGAATAAACGTTTATTTCTCATGAATATTTTTTTTTTACCATTGTAATTGGAATGTCAAGATATAATTTCAACATAATAATTTTAACATGGTGGAAAAACTCCTGTCTCTATCTCCCATTTATTGGAGACAAAAACAAACTGTCTAATCAACAAGCCAAACTGCCTGCTGGCTTAACACATTTTAAAGCAGCAGTTCTGCTATACACCTCACCACTCTTTTCAAGTCTCCAGTGCTCTGTCGCGGCTGTTGTCAGACACTGATCAAATCCTAGCTGGATTAAAATAAGAAGAGACTGCCACAGATGAGTGGTGGGTTTTTGAAGTCTGTTTTGCCAGACATCACAGATGCTCCTCTCTCCTCACTTGCTGATTCCTGTGACAATGATGGATTCCACCTCACCAATATAAACAGAGGCAACATCAAGGCCTGCTCTGATGTGTCTTACACACACTAACACACACACAGTCTGCAGTCTGTGCAAAATTCAGTTCAATGCACACTATCTTTACTTGACCAGTTGTAGGTACGCACAAACACACCGTCATCGCTATCATTGACAATATGTATTTACTCATCTCCATACATGACTATTCACACACACACACGGTGTGATCTTTTAATCCAGAATATCAGTGCTACTTTATGCACGCTGCCATTTATCTTTTGACATCAACACCAGTGCAGCTGTTGTGAGACAAACAAACAATGCTATGATGCCTTCAAGGTCCCCACAATGCCGGCAGCTCTTCAGATCACACTTTGCACCACACGCTGCACCAGCTGGTTATTTATTCTATTCCGTCTCATTCTGTGGGAAGCATTTCTAAAAGTCAATTTGTTAAGCTCTGCTTTGTTTTGTAAATAACTACCACCCCAAGGAGAATTTCTGTTTCCTACAGAAAATTCTGTGGGAAACTTTACCTCACCTTAGCATCACCATTCAACAAAACACACAGAATGCAAGTGCAGTTACACTTGCTGTATCAGCAGCAATAAGACTGGGAATGAACAGCAAAGAGAGTAGTATGAGGTCATATTTCACAAATGCCCTGAAGGAATTTATCCAGATTTGGAAAAAATGTTCACTTGGACCTAAAAGTGTGATCATGTGCCCTGCAACTTGTACGGTTAGTTTGAAGTAAGAAATTAGCTCGTTAATGCAGTAATAACTCCAGAAATCTATTTCAGATGTATTTCTGTTGTATTCTTTTGACACATTTCAAAAAATCTAAGGAGTACACAGGTGAGATTAAGTGGAAGTGCCTGCACCATTACAAAGAATGTCACTGATCGTAAAGCCAGCCCATCCTTTTGGCTTAATTACCACCATCTGCAGCTCTTAGCATGTGGATGGTGTGCTTGCATGCTTTTTTTAAAATACAAGCTACATTCAGCACAGACCAGTTTTTCCTGCAGGTTTTGTGTGGCGCCTATAGTTTACCTTAGTAGCTACTCGCGAGGTGCAGTGCAGGACTCTGCTGTGAAGGTGGAGGCATGTGGCGGTGGTGTATTTGCGCCAATCAAAAAAAAAAAAATTTGAAGGATCGGCGGCTAGGATTTAGGCATGGCGGGCCGCCACTGCTAAATGAATGTAGAGGAAACACGTACTGCAGACACAAAACATCTGGTAACTTGTTACTTCCTGCTATGCCATCACTTCCTACCACCTTCCATAGTTTTCATTTCAATTTTCAATCCTAATTTCCCTTTCGATCACATTGTCATTTTATGAGACACACTCCAGTTAAGCTAATTACACTGTGGTTTTGTTTCAACTAATGGAAACTTCCAATATGTGGCCCTGAGTCATAATGACAGGGCTTCCTTTTAAGTGCAATTAAGTAAAGTTGTACCTCTTTGTGTCAATTTTTATTTACATTATTAAAGCCACAGGATCTATTCTTATCTTTATCATACCCACAGATGGGATAAGATTTTTTGAATCTCAAAAAAGAGATGACTTTGTCGGAGGAGGGCAGAGATTTGTCTTGATAAGAAAAAAAAATTAAGAACAACAACAGCTAATGAGTTTACATGTACTCCGCCCACGCAGTTGGAGCGTTTTGGTTAACTTCTTAACAAACGTTGTCACCGTCTCTTTGTGAGCTGATATTAGACAAATAGACAAAAGATAGTTGCTGTCTGTTTACGTATAAAGATACAGACCAGTTTACAGACTTAATAGACCTATGTTTGTCTGAGAGTACAACAGCAGCACAGCTTTACAGGCCTGGCAGTCTGTTAAACAGGCCCATTTGTGTGTGTTTGTCGTAAGACTAGGGCCTCTTCTGCTCCTCTTTAACTGTCAGTCTTGTGTCACTTCCTGGATTCGAGAGGAAGTTGTGGTTTTCTGGTGTATGTGATAGAACACACGACATTGAAAAAGATGTGGTTAGTGATAATCGTAAGAGTAGTAGTCATGTGCTTTTCCTCAAAGCAGAAAACATCAACAACTGACAGATGAAGATAAAAAACATTGATGCATTATAGCAGATCAAAAAATTCCTGACTTAAACAAAAAAAACACTGCTAAGGGAAGAGGAACCCCAAAGCTTGCTGATACCTTGCAGAACCAACCACCAATGCAGGAGCTCACTGATCTGCTACTCAAGTGGTATTTTAGAAAGAAATTTTATCTCTCACAACATGGACACCACCTTTACCAGCATCACGCATACTGATGTACACAGAGATAATACAGCTGCTATCTTGATCACGAGTGCTGCGTTTGTAGTGTTGGTAACACTATTTAGTGCCAGTTGACCTGACATTCACTGTAGAGGGGTAAATTAAGACCTTATAGTAGTGATAGAGGAAAAGTCAGGGATCAGAAGTCTGTAGGGTTCAGACTCTGGGGACCATGAATCCTTCAAGTCTGTACAAATTGTAGTGGCAGTCCAGCAGGTGAGTTATATCAGTCTGGAGAACAGTAGTAGTGGATGATTTATTAAATGGTGTAATGTACTTAATTGACAGTACTCCCATGTTTTAGAGCCTCAGCTCCCTCAGTGATTGTAGTGGATAAATAAGTTCTGTATTTGACTGTCACTCTCTCCTGCTCCTGTCTCCTGCTTATCTCATCAGAATGAAAGATGAAAATATTTCCTCTCCATCATGTCATGTTTATACTTGAGAACACAATAAACCACTAAAATGAGTAGAGCCTCCACAAGTGTCTCTTGACCTACTTTCCAGCTTCCTGAGGAAGCATCCTGAGTTTGCTGAAGGCTTTGCTGCTTAAGATGTGATGTGTAGTGCTGTTGACTGAGAGATTAGACACTTAATTCTTTAGATTCAGAGGTGGACAATGAGCTGTTGTGTTTCAAATGTTTGGGATGTCATTGAGCAGTTTCTCATTGTCTCATCCGAACAGTGACGTTGTAACTGTGCCTGCAGCGCTGTACCAACATGTAATTATGTTTACCTTATAGGTGAGACGTAACTGTGAGTATCCATACATGGCCTCAGGATTGTGTACGTATCAAGTAGAGCTTTTCAGCGGAGTGCAGCAGGACTTAGATGTCTATCTCTGTCTGTTCAGATGATGTGGCACAGATTCACCCAGAGGAAGTCGAGGATTTTGGGTGATTCACAAGAGCTCACGCAGAGGAGAAACAGACAGAGGTTGTATCACGGCAGCCTCAGTCGTGCTGTCTATCTCAGATCTTCTTTTTACTACATGTTCTGCTGCATTTGCTGACTCACCACCAGCGCTGTCAGTGTTCTCCTTTTTTTTGTTTTTCTTCTTCAAAATAGCAGGAAGTTGTTATGATTTAGAGCATGATACTGCGTAGACTCTCAATCTGACACAGAGATTTATATTTCTCTGTCATTTTGAGAGGGGAAATGTAGCTTTGAATGTTTGAAGCCAACTCAGCAGAAAGAAAGAGGAACAGCATCTTCAGTGGCCTTTAGTGTTCAATAGAATAACCCTTCACTGTTGTCCCAGTGCCAGCGGATATGCTTTCCATATGATGGCGTGGAGGCTTTCTTTCAAGCAGTTTCTCTCATGCAAAATCCTGCACAAAAAACACACTCCTTATCCTTCCACACCTTTTTGTCATCTCAGCTTTGTGTAAGATTTTAAGTGATCCTAGGCAGGGCCTTTTTCCCTTAAGTTGACAACTTAGGTCATAGATTTTTCAACTTAGGAAACAGCTGAAATTAATATTTCGTAATATTAAAAGTAATGAATTTGCTTGAATAAAGGCGTATGAGGAGACATCCAGGTTTTTGTTGCTACACTTTACTGATGTACCTTAAAGACCTCACCCTTCAGGCTATTGGTAAAAGCTACAACTTCCTAATGTTCTCTACACAATTCAATTTACTGATGTTCCCTAAACACCATGTAAGTTGTTGATAGATGCTGGAGCTGGTAACTGCACACTGGTAAGCCTCTAGTCCTCACTCAGTCACTGCAGCACATGCAAACCAGACAGTGTGGTTCAAAATGAGTTTGAAAAGAGTTACAAGAAGTTCTCATGTAATTTCACTTCAATATGATGATGCTGATACTGGGAGATTGCATTGACCTGAGCAGGTCTTAATCTACCTCTATACTGTGTAACATAAAAAGGGTATTAATATGAATGGTATGATAATATATCAACGCAAGAAGTAGTTCTTCGTAGTGCTAAAGTCTATTTCCGCACAAATGATATAACTGGTCTGGTCCAGCAGCACGAGTGAAACACACAATTATTTTTTTCAACAGACAACGTCATTATTAACCTAGATGAAAAAAACAAAGTAGAGGCTGTTCAGGCTGAATTTTTACAAAACCCATAGTGCCTACACTGCTGTACAGTTAGCACACATCCAGCCGTTGCTTCAAATGATGCAGTACCCCCACAGCCAAGCCCGGCTCTGCATTGTTTGGCCACATGTGCAAAACAAATCACTGTTCTTGCTCAGTACCATTAGCTTCAGACACCAACACTGACTGCCATCAGGGCTGGAGGGGAGGAGGGGGAGTGGGTAGAGAAGACAGATGTGTTTTATAAAGACGGAGGGAGGAGAGGCGATAATAAAGTCTCCATCTAGATATTGTAGCTTCTTCAAACCGACTGGAGCCTCCGGCAGGTCCATCATTACAAATACAAGCTTTGTTCTAACCAACATGCGTTTATCTTTCTCGGTAGTGTAATGTTAGGAAATCGGTAGTGGGGCTTTTGTTCTGTCTTTTATGGTTTCCTTGCTCTACTGTGTACAGCAGATATGCAGCAGACCTTGCCTATAACTCTGCTGTATACAGCAGAGCAAGGAAACTGTAATTTCCTCAAATCAAACCAAGAAGAATAGAGCAAGAGGCAGAAGGAGTATGTAAGGGTGACAGAAGGAGTGTGGCGGGATCACACTGTTCTTATTATGGTTGAACCAAGGTACGATACCATTGTCCACTTGTCTGGGTTACACTGACAGCAGGGTGCACTCTGCCACTGATACACAAAACCTGTTTATTTCTCTGTTAATTTCGCTGCAGACTGAGTTGAGACGTTAAAGTGAGTGTGTTAAGGAGTGTCAGTCAGAGAGCTGGAAATATAAAACCCATGTCTAAATCCAACCGGTTTGTGACTGGTTCAGTAGATTGTAATAAACCTAAAGAGTGAGCTTCATTGTTGATGATCATACTGACTTTAACCCTTTTCCATCATGTCTTTACACGTCAGCCCCTGACTGTCTTCGCCCATTGGGATGCGACACTGCAGGCGTGGCCGTATGGCATTTCAGTAGCCATTGCCTAAATGTACTGTATGACTTATGAAATCTATATATGGAAAGAAAGGGATTTCTTATGAGACGGAATCACATCATGACAAAAGCAAAGCAGAGAAGGGTTGGAAAGTTGGCTCTGACTCACCTTGCCTATAACTCTGCCCGGACGTCTTTACAGTGTAATTCAAGCCTCTGTGCAAATACATTATACATTGTAAAAAAGTGTGTCTCATCTGTGACGTGCATACAGGCTTATGAAAACCAACAATAATGTGGTCAGTCTCAAATCAGTGGTGAGAAAGTCAACAAAGACCTCGCTGTGAAAATCCACCAGACATGTTCTCCTGTTGACACAAAACCCGCAGCATGTAACAGATTTACTGTGGCCTTCGTCGGTTCTCATAAATCCTGTCAAACGCTTAGAAATGAACTGGAGCATCAGTTCATAAAGACATCGCAGGAACATACATCCTCTGAAATTGTCTCAGCTTGTTGTACAGCTAATCAACAGAGAATTGTTTTTTATAATGTTTTATCTATATCTCCTGTTTCACTTTAGAGCCTGGTCTGAAGACTGGCAGCAGACCTGGCAAAATCAGGAGAAGTCCACTGCAGACCCTCTACAATGGAGACCAGGTGAGAGTGCCAATGCATGCACACAGACATGCTTTTTTTTTCAGACATTTTCTTTTCTGACTGAATAATTACTGGTAAGATGCCAACACCAAATCCCCTAACAAAACATTTTCACTTTAACTAAATGGGTCTTTTTGTCTACCAGAATCATTTCTTTTCAAAACCATATTCATTTTAAAGATGTCTTGAATTTTTGGAAAGGGGAACATTTTTTACTCTCTGACCTGCAGTAGAGGTAGACACCCTCCCTGTATCTGCAGCTTCTCGGTGTGAAACTACAGCCAGCTTCATATCCTAGCATCGGTATTGGAAACCTAAAGCTAAAGCTCTACAAATGCTAAAAATTAAAGCTCGCAAATATAGAATGTCATGTTTATCTTCATTGTATAATGATTCCTTGATTTCTCTGAAAATATAATATGTCAATTTTGGCATCTGAACTCAAGTCTCAGCGGTAAGATATTAACATTCAAGGTCACAGTAACCTGAACACTGACCTAATGCTTAGTGTATAGTTGATTAAATGTGACATGCAGTCAAAACTGGACTTGCCACATCAATATAAGTCCAGCCACCTGACCTAAGATTGAACACAGGCACCAAGTGCTGCAGAGTGCTATGTTTACACCAATTTGTGCTTGGTACTGTACTTATACAATGGTGGATCTGGGGTTATCTGCTTCATGTATCACCCCTTTAAGATGTGCATGTTCAGTCAGCTCTTACTTGCTGATAACATAAAGTGATCGATCATCTGTCCACACATCCAAACTTACATCCCTGTCACTGTCAGTCAGGTGGGACTCGTGTTTTTGTCCATCATCCAGTGTGTTTTGTCAGAAGCTTCTATGCAGCCTGAGCGTCCACACAGCCCTTACAAGCGCTGATGGAGTCCACTGTCACACACAGTTTAGAGTGACCTAATGTCCTCGCACACAAATGAGACCTCTGACTGCATCATGAAACCTCTTGTGCTCCCATTCCATCCTGAGTCCCATTGGCACAGCAGCTGTGCTCCTGCAAATGGCAATGTGTGTGCTTCTTGCATGTAACTATGAGCCTAATTTGCAGCATCAATCCCATGTGACACTTTTTTTTTTACAAGCAACAAGTCACTGACAGCTTTATCACTGTCTCTGATCACACCAAAGTTTTCCCATATGTTCAGGGTGGCCTTCAACAAAGTATTGTCCACCATCTGATGTTCACGACCAGCTTCTTTGTCTTTATATCATCAACTTTGGTTTTGTCTTGTCAGCTGCTAACTTAAACTGCTTCAAAAGTGTCACCATTAGTTAAGATTAAGGGATCACTGGTGGTGTGATTGGCTTTTACAAAAAAGAACGTCACGGCAGCTGATTGATAATCACTCAGTCTCAATTAACTGACCAACTGTGCAAATATTTTCAGTTTTTCTGCAGGAAATCAGAAAGCTTTGTCCTTTCCTGCTGCCCACCCACATTAGGTTATTTTTTTTACCTGTGCCCTCTACTGTATCAAATGTAGCTATTCATTGCTTATTGTACTGAATTCAGCATCCCATACAGATATAAAAGCTGAACATGAAACTCCTGAAATCTTTAAACTAAAATGATACGATCATTGCATTTATCCTTTGGCTCATTGGTGTTCCCAAGGCAACAGTCTCTGCCGGTCCAAAGTAGATGAAATCCAGTTGTCTCTTAAGATTTGTGTCGGGAGTCATCCTCTCGATAGAAAACTGGCACTGCAGCAATTTTTATGAGGTGTTTCTGTTTGTGCTTCTTCCTCCCTCAACGGCCTGTTTGCTCCCTCCGTCATCCGCACTACATGGTCCTCATCACAAGCAGCTGGAGCTGTTGGCAGCTCAGAGGTCCCTCCAAGGCCGCAGGGAGCTGTTGGAGCAGGCGTGTCTGAGCCACACGAGGAAGCGCCGGGTGCTTTCGCCTGAGGATCTCAAACACCTCATTGTGGATGATAAACACAGCCTTATTTACTGCTATGTACCCAAGGTTGGTTACCATTACATTAAGTTAGTGCAGCTGAAATCCTAGACCAGAGGTATTCAAACTGTTAGTTTGTCGCACTGGGAGGGTTTTAAAAGGGAGTGTGGGGTCTCAGAGGGCCAAAGATACTGCAAGACGTGATGTAGGAGACAGTTATTGCTTCAACATGACTCCTCTGTGTCATAATAACTCAGTCAAATCTGAACACAGGGCCATGATTTATACATGATGCATTGTTAGATCCACTATGACTTCCATCTTTACTGGAAACTCATAAAAAATGTCATGGTTTTAAGAGTTTTTAGTTTTTTTCACAGTGTCATAGTAATCCAGCACCAGTTTGAGCATCCATGGACTATAAAAAAAAAGGACTGCTATACCAGTAACTAATTTGAAACATTTTTAATTGTGCTGACTTGCAAAAATGTACACAAATACAGACTAAAAAATAGAAATAAAGAACAGGGCTCCAGTTGTAACCTTCAGTGTGAGTCAGTGGCAAAATTATGTTTCCTGTTGACAAGGACGGGGTGGGTGCGGGCCTGAGCACAGTTCTCTCAGTTTTGTCATGTGTGGAACACAATGTTCAAGTTTGAAAACACTTTTTAAAGATCCTGCTGTATTCACTAGAGTCAAACCCATCGTTGTGTTTGTGGGTCAGTTTCCAGAGGTTGACGTTTGTTACAGTGAATAAACACAGCAGCCAAATAGTGTTTCTGTTCATAAATGCGTGTTCCTCATCCTCCCTCTCCTGACTTCCAGGTAGCCTGCACGAATTGGAAGCGTGTCCTCATGGTCCTTACCAGCGACGGCCGCTACACCGACCCCCTCGCCATCCCTGCCAACGAGGCGCACGTAGCCGGGAACCTCCGCACACTCTCCGAGTTCTCCGTCTCTGAGATAAACCAGCGCCTCCGCAGCTACCTCAAGTTCATCTTCGTGCGAGAGCCCTTTGAGCGCCTGGTGTCGGCCTACCGGAACAAGTTCACGCGGCACTACAACACGGCTTTCCACAAGCGCTACGGTACCAAGATCATCCGCCGGCACCGTCCCAACGCCGACCCCTTAGCATTGGAGAAAGGGGACAACGTTTCTTTCCAAGAGTTTGTCCAGTATCTCGTGGATCCCCGGACCCAGCGGGAGGAACCGCTGAACGAGCACTGGGAGCGAGTGCACTCGCTTTGCCACCCGTGTCTGATCCACTACGACGTGGTGGGGAAGTACGAGACTCTGGAGCCAGACGCTCAGGCCGTGCTCAGTTTGGCCGGGGTGGAGGGGACGGTTCAATTTCCGACGTCTGGTAAAAGCACCAGGACCGATGGCAACATGGCAGCAAGCTTCTTCAAGCACATCAGTCCTTTCTACCAGAAGAAACTGTTCAACCTCTACCGAATGGACTTCCTGCTCTTCAACTACTCCACACCAGAGTATCTCAGGACTCGATGAGAGGTGGAAAGACAGTGACTGATGATTTTCATTTCACATTCCATTCATGCCTTTTTAGCAATGAACATTTTGCACTTTTTAGTTGCTGTGGACAATTTTCAATGTCACTACTACTCCCAACAGAAACTGAAGGCCGTGGAGAACTTTTTTAAGTGGAAGCAAATTTTTCCAGAGAAGGAAAGCAAAAGCAGCTTGTGCTGTATTCTACCAATAATATGTCATTTTCTGTCAGGCGTGAAAACGAGAGGAACCTTTGAATGTGTTGATGTTTAGCAGAATAGACGGAGTGTTTGCTTTAGGTTCATTAGATTTCAGTATTTATTTTTATAATTTCTCGCCTAGAAATTTGTCAAATTGAGCAAAACTTCCTTTGACTTCTTATGTGTGGTTGTCGAGTTGGTGTAATGTGCCTTACCAGCCTTCCTGCCGTGCCCACTACAGTAATACTTTTCCCTTGGCTAAGGCTTTCTGAGCCATAAATTAAAGTCACACTTGAGGAGCAGGTTCTCCTCCGGCATACGGGACACAGGTGGCCATGCAGCAGATTATTTCAAAGCACCTACAGCACAATATCTCTGGAAGGCCTTTATTTATATATGTCAGAGCATAAAAGTATTTATTATGGAAGTGTGTGGATTTTGGCTCTTGATGTTGTAAAGATTAATTTTATATAAAAGAAGGGTTTAAATTTTTTTACTTTGCATGGGAAGTTACTTGCTGTTTTGGCTTTTGCACATAGATTGATGCCAAATAGAAATCTCTTCTGAGGAACTCTAAACTTATCATATCACATCTTCCTTTTACTTTGCTGAGAAAACCCAAGCTGGAGAACTACATCCAGGGCTTATCTTTACTCGTCGCTGAACTCGTTGACCGTTTCTCAATTTGTACGTGCGAGTCATTTCCAGGGAAACCTGCAGTCACTCCTCAGTTTCAGTAAAAGCTTGTTGCCATCCCTTTTCTATCGCTGTCTGTATTTAGCTCTGGGCAGGTAGGCTGAACAAACAACCACATAGCTGTGGTTGGGAGCTGGTGGCAGCCCAGGACTACTCCTGCTCAGAGCTCCCCTTGTTAGGGTGATGGCAAGCACACAAGGGGTTAACCCACCTCCAGTCATCTCCACCGCACTGAACAGCCTTGTTCAGCAGGGTCACTAAATTTATGGGAAAAGTACAGAGGTTAAAGTAGGACAATGTTTATTAATGACCTGAAATGCAGAAGTGTTCTTTTAAACAAAGGGTAGTTTGACTAATGGGAAAGTACATTGTGAAAAAGTTGCATTGTGGGTAATTGTGGATAGATCACAGACCTGATTCTATGCATCAAATTTAATACTCTTTCCTTTTTTTCTTTTTGCTATTAAGAGGTTGACAGTGTATTCTTGAGGTAAAATCATCCACCATGTTAACATTTTTTAAATTGATTAATGCATTCAGACTTAAAGTAAAAGTGTTTCTGTTTCATTTTTAGCTCCACAAAGTTCTACAAGAATTGTCAGCTTGGACTAATTACAACCGAGAGGAGTTCATGCGATTCAACTTAAACGTTTCCAAAAATACATGATTAATAAATATTTATTTTGTTTTAAACAAACAGTTTAAAGCCCCACTAAGCAGGATTTACCCCCATAGCGGTGTGGTTGCATATCGGAACGTATTCTTGATGTTATGCTCACGTGAACTCCGGAAGAAGTCAGACAGACAACAGGCGATGCATTTAACAGGATAAACAAGCTTCTATAAAGAAGTGGTCCGGCAGCACGAAGCAAAACAATACAGGCGTGACAATATGTTGTCATGGTGATGTTGTATTGTTTACTTGACCCACGTTTTATTTTAATTTTATTTTTTTATGGTTACCTACAGACATGCTGACACTGAACGTGAGAAATGGCGATGCAACATGGCAGCCAAGGTTCCATGCACTCCCCCTTTATATTTGTAACGACGTGTACTGTAACAACTCATTCTAAGGTACGAGAAAACTTTCGTTTGTATGAGGGTGTGATTCGACTTCAGTGAAATACGTATTTATGAAAGCAATATTTGTTTTTTGCTAATAAAAAGCCAAATAAGTTGCTTACTGGGCCTTTAACAAGAAAATTCAGCTGGAAATCTGTATCTATAATTAGTTCCAAATTACAGTTATTTCCAGAAAACCTACCAAATGATTAAAGAAGAAGCTGGAGGCTGGGGAAATAAAAGGTTGCTTTAAAATCCCACTGTCTGGCAACATGAACACAATTACTATGTTATACATGTTGATGATCAGTGTTGTCTGTTGGTTTAGTGAAGAAGCCTCTATCTACATCTGCCGTCTATAATTTATGAATGATTTCAGTCCCAGTTGGATCCATATCAGGTCAAAATGTTTATTAAAGAAAAAACAAAAAAATCTATACAGCATAACACCGTCTCTAATTACTGCAACCAATATAGCCTGGATGAGCTGGACCTGTCATGTCTTTGTATTGTGGGTTATTCCTGGGAACAAGAATTTAAACAAAACTCATCTTCTCCATTAAACATAAACACAGTCACACAGTCTGCATATTAGTTCACAGTTTTGCTCCAAAAAGTATGCAAGTGCATGTCAAGACAAGTTGGCACTGAAGTGGCAGGAAACAGTTTATACCCTTTTATCTTCCACATTTCTCTAATAAAATGTCTCTCTTTTCTATGTCAGTCAGGTCATTGTAGACCCACTCTGGAAAACACTGTGTTTTTCTTGCTTTGAATGGTGCAATATCTGTGTGTGTCTGAGTGTGTTCAACGTTGTGTGTTAAGTGACTTCCTCTTTGTGTTCAAGCCTTAAATTTTGTGCCACCGTGTTTGTGCCACTTTTTTCGTTTTTCATTGGCTATGGTTGCATGATTGCCATGGATAGATTACAGGGGTTTTTCATTTTTTAAATGTTCTCCTTTGTAGCAGTGTGCAATTTAAGCCATAATTTGCAAGAAGCTGTAACTTGCCAAAACCCAATCACACCCTCAATGATTTTTTTTTCTTCCTTCTGGCTGGACGACATGCTGCACAAAATACATGTTTTACCTTTTAATTTCCTTTTTTTTCTTCTTTTTATTCTGGAAAATTCAGGACACAAGTAACAAGTAGCTTGTTCTTTCAAAGAGACTACACAAGCTGTGTTTCCATCTCAAATACCCAGACACTGCTGTGTATGAGCACAGCTAGTCAGACATTTTTCTGTAGAGATGTTCCTTTAGTCACATCGGTGACTTGGTGAGTCACTGTGAACCAGAGCACAATCTGAAAGGATCTCCAGTGCACCAGATGACTTGTGCCACAAAGCTGTGAAATTGATGATTGACTGAAGGTTCAACAAATACAATCTGTTAACAGCAGAACGCTGGGTGTGTTTCTGGTCTTTTATTGTCTGTCTCATAACTCACTTCTTCTCACACGTAGTTTGAGTCCCTGTGCTGATGCTAGAGAAGATTTCCACTGAGTTAAAGTGGACAATGGTGACCTTTTACTCTCCTCGATGCTCTGCTTATGGCTGCCCACACCAAGCCAGTAATATTTAAAAAGAAGCAAGTTGTAAGTTTTCCTAATGCTCCAGCTAACATTAGCATCAACAGCTGTTTACTTTACAATCCAGAACAGCATTTCCATGACCTTTACCAGCTCATGGCCCATTGAAGATCTCCAAGAGTTTTATTGTTTTTATGGTCTAAAGCAGGGTTCCCCAATTCCGGTCCTCGAGGGCCACTGCCTTCCATGTTTTAGAAGTTTCCTGCTACAACACACCTGATTCAAATGATCAGCTCGTCATCAAGCTCTGCAGTGGCCTGATAACGAGCCACTCGTTTGAATCAGGTGTGTTGTAGCAGGAAACTTCTAAAACATGCAAGGCAGTGGCGCTCGAGGACTGGAATTGGGGAACCCTGGTCTAGAAGGCCCAGGTGAACTGTATCAGCCTTACGGCCGTGTGCTGTCTTAACAATCACCATGGTAATGGGAGGTTGTGTTCAGGAGTTGCATTTTATACAGGCCAGTTGTGATACAGTGACCTGTTTCTAAAGAGCATGAGCTACAATAAAAAGAGGATGTAATTGTATACTTTTTGAGTAGAGCATCTTTCAAGTGATTCTGGGGGGGGGGGTATCAATACAATATGAAAGCTATCAGTCACAGTTTTCCAGTTTGCACATGTTCTGAGTATCATCATCAAAGCAAAGCATCTGACTGCAAATCAAAAACTGTGAATAAATTACAGTGTCTACTGAAAAGCATGAACAGAATGGTGGCAGATGAGTGTGGAGAGACTGATACTTTGTTCAAATGGACACAAAGCAGATGAAAGCATTGTGTTTCTGTTCATTTCGGTTTAGTGCTGCACTTTTAAGGTAACGGCATGCAGTTGCTTTAGCAGTGCATTTCATTACAGGTATTCATATCAGCCTCTGACAAATCACCAAGCACAGCAAGTCTTATAGACACAAGCACATTCATCACTCAGGGGAGTGTGATCTACTTGAAGCACACAGTATGAATATAAACTCTTTAGTGATGGTATAAATGTTGCTTTATTATAAAAGGCTGGGACCTAGTGTGTGTGTTTTCCTTTTTCTGACAACTCTTCTGCTCCTTTGGATGTGTTTGGCTTCTTCTCCTATGTTGATTTACAGGCACATCACTGACGCCAGTTAGCGCCACCAACTGTTTCTCAGTGTGTGACTGATATTTAAAACAGCTGTGGAAGGAAACTTCAATTAGCATCTTTCTCAGTTTGTATAAAATCTGAACCAGCAGTGGACAAAACCTGACTCGATATCGTGATACATCATTGGATGCAGCCAAATATCTTTTTCTTTCTGGTTGATTAATTATGTGATGCTGTAAAATAAGACCAATTTCATTACACTGTCGGGTTTTTATTAAAATATAATTAGCCACAAAAAAAAATCACATAAACATTCACCGAAGATTTGTCACATTTTTTTGATTCCACACTTTTTTTGCACACACAATAGGGACAGCACACTGTGGGTGTGGAAGCTTGGGGTGACAGTGAACACAACGAGATTAGAAAATGAAGGCATCTGAAAAGCCCCTAAAGTCGTCATGTGGCAGTGTCAACACTGAAGTACAGTACAAAGTTTTGCCTACAGAAAGCAAGAGAGAGAGGACTGCTGCGATTCTGCGGATAAAGCTATCTGTTGACATTGACATGGTTGTAAAATGATGAGAGCTAAGACACAGTTAATTTTAAACATTGTTTTCAAACATTTGTTTTCAAGGCAACAATTAAACCAAAGGTGCAGTTTTGCAATCAGATATTTTTCCATCATACTCTTAGACACACGGTTAATAGGGCTGGATGATAAATCGGTCTTTTTTGTTTTGATTTATTTTTTTAAGGAAATATCATTAATTCTTAATAAACTATATTGCTGAGTGTCTTATACCACTCTAGTTGCTAAATATAAAGCTATAGCTCACAGAAAGTTAGCCATGCTTACTCAGCATTAAGACTGAGGAGAAATGGAAATGCAAAAAAAAAAAAAAAAAAAGTTAAGTAAAATTTTCTTTTGAAGAGTTACAGCATGAGCCACAGAACAAGCTAATCTCAGCTAATTGACCACTGGCTTTAGCTTTAGTTTTATATTTCATTAAGTGTAATGATCAAGAAAAGAGAGGTGTCTATTGAACTCATTCATGTTCTCAATTCGTATTTCTGTCACCTTTGATTTTTGTAAAATTACGTGTTACATCCAACAAAACAAATTCAGTTCTGTGGTAGCCTATAGTCTAGGTCTAGCAAATGGTGTCTTCTTTAAACATCAAAATATTACATTCAACATACCAACACCAATGAGACATTCTGTGATAATGGGAAAGATTTTACGTTTTATCGTCCAGCCCAATTGGTAAGGACACACTTATGTGCTGGTACTACAGTACACTACCTTAGCTCTAATCACAGTATCACAGTTAACACATCAATCTCATACAGTAAGCTTGAATGATACAACTGTGACTCAAATGGTACGTATTTATACTCCATTACCCTCTAGTGTAGAAAGTACTGTGTAACAGTGTCACAATAACAGCTTTTAGCAAAGCACTAGGAACACTGAAATAGGCTACCTCACATTATCCAGTCACTGATTAGACAGGTTGTTTTCAGAAATGCCTCAGATTTCAGTGTTAATGAGGTTTGTCTTTAGAAATTGGTACAAGTAACAGAAAACATGTTCCACGTGATGGAATGAGTGCATTTACACGCACGTTTGTATTTCTGTTGTTTTGGGATACTGAGTAAATATTTGAGATTAAGCTCAAACATACATTAAGAAATGCATGTATTACAGCAAGGATGAAGTCTATGAAATGTAGTCTCCTAGTACAATAACACATGGACATACAGTATGACCATATGAAGATGCCTAAATATATATTTAAATGTTACATGACTGGGTGTTACTTCAAACATAATGCAAGGTGAATTTCAGACATAAAAAACAAAAAGATAACAAAGCTGTAATAAAGTTACAGGAAAGATAAAATTAGACACAAATTCATCCTGGATGGTAAAGGGGCTGTGCTTCTTGCAGAGAGGAGGTGGTGGTGCTTGTTGTGTTACAAGACTTAGAATTCATCATGTATCATGTAACTGGGGTACATCTTCAGTACGTATTGGAGGCCATCATAAAGTGGCCACTAGCCGGTTAACATACTAACTTCAGGAAAATGAATAATGTAATTGAGGCAAAGTTAACATCTGTTTTGCTTTCCAACTCTGGAGACAAATCAGTGAGTTTCTTCTAGATAGCGTGTTAATGCTAACATTAGCTACGTACTGACATAAAGCTCCTTTAACGGATGCAAGGACATGTCTCTGTGTGGGCTGAAAACATTTCAACTCCAACAGTGAATTTCAATGGATCTCAGGGGTTCGTGAATTTTGTCTCATTAGCAACAGGGCTGGAGGAAAAGGGACAGAGTGAAAAACTGAAGGAAAAAATAACACTTGAGTTAAAGGTGAGTTACAGTTAGTGTGTGTATGCTGTGAGGCCGGTCGACCTTGCTGTCTGTCTAAACACTTTTAATTAGCGTGCATGTATACGCACTCGCTATAGTATGATGAGGTTTTATGGTTCTGACAACGTCATAATGAGCAGTAAGGCAGTAAGTGAGGGAATTCCCAAGATGCTCTGCAGCTAGACACTTGATATAATCATAACCCTGGGCTTACGGTTGAAAAAACAAAACTGTTGCATCAGTTGACTGCTTTGTTTCTTTTACACAGAGTGGCACAAGTTCACAACAAAGTAAATATTGCTTTTACTTTTTTTCAATATTGAGGCTGCTTTACAAACAGTGAGTGGTGTGGACACATTTTTCCAAGTGCTTTGGAAGTGGGCATTTAAAACATCTATTATAATGTAGAATCTCATTGCTTTTATTCATTATTTCATTATTTTAATGTGCCAGTTTGATGGCCTTGTGTTTACCTACTCTAAACGGAAATGAATACATGATATGCATACTGGATGTTATTGAGACAGTTTTTGTCGGGGATAATGAAGGTTTTAAGTCACAAATGTGACATTTTCCATGGACACAAAGAAGTCCTCTTACATTGCTTTGGTATTTTGATGACTTGATGAAACTGATTTCCACATAGTGGAGCATGTGTGTGTGAAAAGAAACAGCTGTCAATGGTCACGGGGATTTACACACAGACCTATAACTGTTGTTTTACTGAGTGATGTTTTACAATGCAGGGAAGGAAAGAACATTGAAGGCAAAAACTGATATTTTGTAAAATGAACTTTCTTGGTGGTAGCTGAGAGGACTGACACCAGAGTATATTCTCGAAGCCTGGGGACAGGGGAAAACAACTAGCCAGGCATTTTCCAGACACCAGCAAGCATACAAAAGAGAACTTGTAAAAAATGTTTACACAAAACCCAACACAGCAAAGCTAGCTGTTTGCCATTTTCTAGTCTAGATTTTAAGCTACATTAGCTAGCTGCTGTCATGAGAGCGCATCAATCCCCTCATCTAAGTCTCTGCAAGAGAGTCAATGTGTTAGTGTTCCAAAATGACAAACATATACGTTTGTCTACAATTATTTTTAATCCTCGCTATGTGTATCGGTAGGTGCCATCAGAGGACACTGGGTGGAGATGCTGGACACAAACACATCAATTATAATTGTCAGAAACTTGCTGGTGTGCGCCCCTGTCCCTCCCAAACAGTCTAAATGGTTGGTTGAGTTCACCTCTGCACCTCCTGCCCATCAGGTCCCATTTACAACTAGTACTGTACATGAGGTGGAGCTGCTCACTAGTGCCATCCCTCTTCCTAATCACACTTTTTACCACTGTGGGGACATGTCACTTGGCTCTGACCATGAAAGTATGCCATGTTATCTGTCTGTTAGACGCTGTGACAACTGTAGAAACTTAAAAATGAATTTGGCTTAAACCTTAGAAAAATTTGGGATTTTGGTTATTAGACACAGACAGAAGTACATTTGATGGATAATAATGGAGATACACTTTTTATCATGTGATGATGAAAGACGTGCTATGTTTGTGCATTAAACAACATCTTTTCCATTTGTTAAAAAAGTAATAATGATTCCAAACTCATATATTTGACATGACATTTGACCCATGAAATTCCAGTTAGTGTACAATATAGATCAACTGCCACAGCCTCTAGCCTTAATGCATAGTACAGCCCGCCCAAGTGAGGGCCTCTTTAAGTCTGTTTGTTCAATTCAAGTTCGAACATATTTCAGCAAACGCTGTGTTTGTTCGCAGTAAAGGCCATTGAAAAACATTTCTTCTGGCCTGCACAGTTGATTTGCTGCCATGATGTCCTGCTCCTATGATGGGAAGTAGCTACATATTCCTCTGATAAAGCCAAACTCAATTTTTTTAGTGCAGGAAAATTAACAACAGAGGTAAAGAGGAATGATTTCTCAGTCCAATGTAGTGTAGCAGATGTTCTGAAGGACAGAACTAGACTTCATTTGTCTTGAATAAAAAAAAAAAAAATCAGGTCCAGCTGTGGGCTGGACTTGTTCAGGCAGCAAACCTTACACCCAGATTGATGGGTGTATATGTGTGGGTGTCACATGTGCCGTCTCTTCACCAGTGTAGAGGTATGAAATTGTGACAGAGTCCTTGATATGAACTGACCCAGTGATAAGAGATCAGAAAATGCTTTATTGTCCAATCAAAAGCATCTCTGTGCAAATAAAAATTGGTGCGGCAAGACAGTGGCTGACTAAGAGTTCATGGTAAAGGGAGAAATTCATAAACCCAGGCTCTGAACCAGTGAGACACAGCGGAAGCACAGGGCCAGGAAGCCAGTGCCCAGTAGGTCCCCCAGGGCAGTCAGGTAGGGGATGGAGAAGTTGTCCGGGTCCAGACTCCTCCTCCACATCAAGCGCACGATAAGGTCGGCAACATAAAGAAGGATAGTCACCTGAAGAGACAGAAAGCAGATGTGAGTTGGTGGCAATTAGAGGAAAATAATAATAAAATGGAGAAACAAAGAAAGAAAGAAAACAAACAGCAAATTTTATACATCCTGATGCAAATCATCAGTATTTTACTTATCTTATCTACTAACTACTACTATCTATTGACTATTTCATTCTATATATATATTCATCTATATCATCAAAAGCAAATGGTTTACCTTGAGGAAATCTAAACAACAAAGAGTGAAAATTCATTTGGATCATATTTACTGTGTTAGGGGCAAAAAGAGTGAGCTCAGCCCTGAAATGACTTTCAAAAACATGTTTACCAACTGACATCTCTGCTGCAGATGAGATGCAACAGATCCACATTATGCTGATTTTGATGTGAAAGCACGTTAGGTTATTTCTCTCTACTTTTGCTGCAACAGCTTCCTATGAACAGTGAGATCCTTCAAGGTCTCGCTCAGATTTTGTGGACTCGAGCAAATATGAAGACTGAGCTTTATTTAAATCTCCAAGAGTTTATTGAGATTTCGGAGCACCCACTGACTCAATACCAAAGAACACAACATCTAATTCGGTGCAAGAGTACAAACACAACCATCAAACACAGTGTGTTTAATGAGTGTCAGATTTGTGCAAACACCGAGCAGCTGAGATGATGTTATGTTGAGGAGGTCAGGAAGGTGAGCAAGGCAGCAGTGTGGTGTACTTCTGGTTCTATCCTGGAGCGAGTCTTTATCTCACCGAGCCGCTGAAACACCAACATCTGGCGCGGGCCAGTTCACAGCTAGGTAACAGGTGGCATCAGCCATTTTCATCAGGCTGTACAAAGTCTTACAATGTACCTTCTGATGACTGGTTTCCACAGTTTGTATCAGAGGGCCGTGTGAAACTTCGGGGCCAACTCAGGGCCACGGAGTTCATGAGAAACCGTTCAGTGTTTACAGTACCACCGCTGGCAGGAATACATCCTCTGTGAAGGAAGGGGGCACAGGAACATCTGAAAAATGTGTGTTCAAAACCAGCTCACCTGGAGCACAGCAGCACACAGGTAGCAGACAGTGAAGGCTATAGAGATGGGAGCCTCCTCTCCCTGCAGCAGAGAGATGGCGTAGAGGAAGACCAAGTGACCGGGGACAACCAGCATCAGCAGCACACGTGCCGACTTGGAGTTCACCCCTGGGAGACACAGAGAGAAATGGCTTCAATTCAGCTTGGTATAAACACAGGTGTGATGTCCAACCATGAACTGGAAAACACTCAGAGGAGCTGTGAGGCAACAATTCTCAAATTACAGCGTCTGTGTTTTTATGATTAAAAGTTGTTTTGGGGGGAATTCTTAAGACTTTATTTGACAGCAACCTTGAAGACAGAGTGGAAGTACTGAGAGAGAGAGACTAGTAGGGGAGTGTTGTGCAGTAAACAGTCCAACCCACCATGACTCAAACCTGCTGCTCAGGGATTTTTATGTCCATGTGGTGTGTCCCCCATTTAAACAACTGTTAGTATGAAAACATTGATCGATACCGTAGCGCAGAGCAGAATGTGCACATATGTGTCTAAATACGTGATGCACTTGGAAACATAACCAGAAGAACGGCCAGAACATAATTAGATTACATAATAATTCAAATTACATCACATACGTTGCTCTTATTCTAACATTTTCTGCTGTGTGTGTTTGTGTTCATTACGGCCTTGCTACCTGAGGAGAAGAAGGTGATACAGGGATTGGGCCAATGTTGCCTCATCTTGTAAGGAAGCACCCCCGGGATGCTCCAAAAGTGCAGATAGGTGGAGATCCTACTGGCCTGGATGGCTACCAGGTTACCACCCACTCCTGCACAGGCGTGGAAGAAAACAAAACACAAACTGACTGAGCAAATCAATACAAATATGACACAATGCAGAGCAGCCGCTTCAATCCCTGGTTGTAACTTCATTTCTGCAATAAAAAGGAACACAAGATTTATTGTCCGTTCAAAGGAGCACAAACACTTGGCAGGCAAAGCCTTATTGTTTTCCCACATATTGATTTGAAAAGCTGATATTGATTTTGCATTATCATAATCAAGGGAGACAAAAAGTTCTTCCAAACATGGGACAGTGAACACAGCTTTAAAATCAGTAACGCTTAATCTATTTCATCATCGCCTGCACACAAATTAAGCCAAGTAATGACACAAGTTTGGCTCGAACGTGATCTGGCCGCGGTTTACAGAGCAGAGTCCATCTTAATAAACTACACAGGCCAAAGCCCAGCTGAGACACGGCCAGAGGAGTCACAGTAACTGAGATGAATACAAACCTGATACCAAGCAGCAACGGGTAGGTATGGAAACAAAGTCAACCGCACACAGATGTATGGTTCCTCTGGTGAAACACAAGTCATAACCCTGTTTGTGCTAAAATCATTATGTGCCTGTTCTCCAATTCTGACACCGTGTCGAGATGTCGGAGCCTTGATAAGTCAATTTCATATTTTCTAATCTGCCCCAGATGTTATGTAAATCAAAGCAACCAGAGAGGCTCTAACCAGGGTTAAGCTGTAAAGAGATTTAAGATCTTATCTTCCTAGTGAAAGTTGAGCCATCCGTTTTATTTCTCCAAAGCCAAGTTTGTTCTCAAACAAGTTTTCCAGAATCCACTGCTTTCAGTCCATTTTAATTTCGGTGTTGACAAGGGTATCTGTGCCTAATGCAGATACATCAAACACCTTTCCAAGTTATTTACCCCACAAAATAGCACAGATGTTCTTTGTGAGATGGAAAAGACTTGAGGGAACTTTTTTAGTAAAATATAAAACTGGTTTATAAGCAAGCCAGTGAGGGAGAAATGGGAAATTCAAACCAGATTGGCGAGTTTAGAAATTTGCAGAGAAGCAGAGAGTGAGATAGAGAAACAGTGGGAAGATGGGAAGGGACAAAATAATAAACAGTGACACAGAGACTCAACGGTTATTAAAGGCCCCGTCAGCTATGCAAAGGCACTGGGTGTGCACTATTAGTGGTTTAAATCAACTTCTTTCATATACTCAGTGGATGCCTGCATGCATCACCTCATAGCCAAACCACTTCTTCTTCTGAAGCTGCTTTTTTTTTTTGCCTCCACTTCTCTATGTCTGAGAGGATTTTTCAATCTGTCTGAAACAACATCCCTCTCTGATTTCTACAGTTGATTGTGATTTTCTCATGGAGAAAACAGCTGAATGCAAATCCAAAAATTAAAGGAACTGTACTACAAGGGTCAATTTACAAAATCTGTTTGTCTTACAAAAAAATATGTTGTTTTCTCTGCATTTACTTACTTATACTTATTTATCCTGCTCTTCTACATCCTAGTGGATCTGTAATAAAGATAATGGCTCTTCTCTTTTTCTCTTTGGAGTGAAATTACAAACATCATAAAAACATAAAACAAGGGGGCTCAGTTGGTAGAGCAAATGTAGAGGCTAAACAGGGACTGAAGGGTCGGACGGCCCTGTTCTGCATGTCATTCCCCCCATCTCTGCCTCCCATTTCCTGTCACATCTCTACTGTCATATCAAATAAAGGCATAAAAAGCCCCCCAAAAAACAAACATAAAACAGTCCTTATTAAACATGCATTTACAAAACAGTGGATTTTAGCTTGTTACTCGTGTGTTTGAATAAACAAGACAACATACTTAAGAACTGAAGAGAGGTGGTTGTATTTGTTAAGCCTTTATTTTAATGGTGTTATAGGCTGCTGCTATACCAATCTGGTTAAATGGACATGCTAATGTTTGCTAACCTTATAATGGTTACAGTTTCTATGCAATGATGCTGTTTGAAAATGGATTTTTAGCAAATGCAGAGGAGCTCCCTGTAGCTTGTTCCATCAAGCTGACCGGCCTGATGAGGGTTGTGCAGCGTGTGTTTTCCAATATTGTTAAAACAACCCATACATCTTTGTTGAAACTCCAAAACGGGAACTTCAGAGAGAATCATCGGAGCAGTTTGATGCTCGACGGGTCGGCCTTGGTGTGTCTGAAATGATGCATCTCAAAATGTTCCAGTGGTTTTAAGGCTTCATTTACAGGATGTTTTGGCAGCTCTGCATGTTTTAGCCCAGTGACTCTGGAATTATGTATGCTTTAATATAAGAGCCAAACCTTTTCCAGTGTATCACATATGATTTTAGACCTCCTACCTTCCAGACAACCACTGGTTTCAGCTCATTTCACCATGGCAATTTAAATGAACTAAGACTGGACATCATGAATGGTAACTGCCCTGGTCTGTTTAGCTAGCGCTGTGTATTTGTTTGTAATACTGACTCATATGTAGTCTTAAAAATCATATTCACTTGTTTTTGATCAGATAGTTTCTATTTCAAATGATTTTTTTCATTTATTAACTGTATTTCATTTCGGAAAAAGTCAATCATTTAACCTGACACTAAATGCGCTTCTTTTGTGCAATCGGAATGTTCTTAATTTCCCCCTATTTCCTCTTTTTTCTGATGACATCCCCTTTGAAGACAAACCTTCACAGCATAGGAACTCATCAATTCACCTATCAAAGGCATTTTTAATTCTAGAGTAAAAATACACAAATAAACAAAAACAGAATTGATCAGCTGTCTGCAGCTGTGTGACAGGAAGTATAGATCTATGATAAATAAATAATAACCAAAGGTAAGTTGTTGGGCTTTAGTGACACACAACACTAAATCTAGAGATCTGCTCTTCTGCATTTTCAACTCAGCATTTGGTTTGATAATCCGATTTACATACAAAGCTCTCAAAAAAATCCCGAAATTGCTGCTGAAAACAATCTGACAGGAACACACACTTGTATGAATATTAGTTACTGTAGTAGTATATCATCACTCAAACCTCATTTGTTCTTGTTTCAAGATCAAGATGTCAATATGAAGACAGTTCTCTTGCCATTTTTATTGTGTACCTTACATAGACAAATCTATGTAAGTTACACAATGCTGAACAATCCTGTTTGGATTTGCGTCGGAATGCATCACTCTGGACTGCATGCACCACATGGATAAAAAACAAATTGAACTTTTATAATGCTTTCTCATTGTGGCGTCAATTGGCTAAAGGATCATCCAGCTTACCGTTAATGACAGGTGTGAAGACAGCCATGCCCTCAAAGTTGGGATCACTCACTGTCTTGTCAAGGATGAGTCCACCGAAGCTGAAAATCACAAACACAGAGTGGATCAGAACCAGATATAATCTTTCTGATTCACTCTTATTCTGATTCAGCCGTTTAGTGTGCAATTCATATGTGATGCTGGACAGGTTATATATTAATGCATAACTACAACATGGTACGGTATTTGAGGTATACTATCTCAGATATTCTGACACCAATTATTAGTTAGTGCTTTCCTCTGACTGGTATGACAATTGAAAGCTGCACTGTATGACATAAAAAGCAGGGAAATTATAATTACACTGTAGTTATTATTATAACTGACTATTTCCTACTCTCATTCTGAATGCCAGATGTATACCACAGAAGCCGCCACTCACATTAGCAGTCAGTTCACAATCCCTTCAGTTCACAGATTACTTTTTAGTCTGCTCGGCTCAATCTGTTTCTTTTTTCTATACGAGATCTCTGGGATTCTGCAGTTTGTAATTTGTACACCAGGAAAAAGAATGAATTGATCATTGTTAAATGATTTTTCCTGCAGCAGTAGAAATCAAATGTATACTTCTCATTTTATTTTATTCAAGTTTGTCAGTTTTTAATCTCATTCAACTTCATTTAAAATCTTAAGCCATGAGCAACACTGCACATTTCCATTAAGTAAATCAACGTTATAATCAGCAATTAACAAAGATGAGTGTATGAATATACAGTATATACTGTACCTGCTGATGGACATGGCAACTATGACAGGCTGCCACCCTGAGCGGAGGACCTCCCTGATTTGAGGACTCTGTCGAGCCACTACCACCCACACAGGGATCAGAGCCAGGAAGAGCAGGCACACCAGCGGGGACAGGTACCATATATCTGAAGAACAGGAACAACAGGTATGAGGTTGTGAAGAAACAATTCAGTTGTTCTGGGAGGGAGTTTCTTTCTCTTTTTTTGTTCTCTTTTTGACACATTGTGGTATTTACACAATATTGGTATTTATAGTTGAGTCACAAGTTGCATTACAGTCCAAATTTGGAGGTGATACAGTCAGTGGGTTGATTTGCAACTTGATTTGTATGAAGCTGGGTCTGGCTCACACCGTCACCAAAACAGTTGAGTTTTCACAGCCAGACAAATTGTAAACTGTGTGTGTCAACTGTATAAAAATGATGGTGCATGGTGTGACTTGTCTATGGCAGAGGAAGCTGCTGCCTGAAGTTTGCCAAAGAGCAGTTGGACCTCCACAACATTGCTGGGAAAATATTTAAACATGATAAGTTCAGTATAACTGCTTCAAATTGAAAAAAATCTCAACTGAGGTAGAATTTATAGTGAGAATGTCATAAATATCTGTGTTATTCAATTCAACATTTGACACTACACCCATTCACATATACAAGTCCTCTGACAAACAGTCAAGAGACTCTGTCTCTCTGTATCTCTCACATACACAGAGATTCAGGTCCTAGGACAGATAAGGAACAGGCCACATACATTACAGTAGAAGATTCGGACAAAAATAGGGAACTAAACTGATGCACATGTTTATATTGCAGAACTAAAGCACACACGCACGCACACACAGACACGCATCATGATATTAGGATGAAATATTTGAAAATAAATCTGTGTTTTGCTGCCATCTTGTGTTCTGGTTCTCAGCATGACGCTCTGTGATGGTCGGTATGTTTCCTCTTGTGGGATAAAGTCACATTATCACATCGATTTTAGAAGAGCATCAAAAAATATCATAAATCAAGATCTGTCAGGTTCAGAGGAGCCGATAAACCATCGAGACGGTGCATGAAGTATTGATTTGTCTGAGTGACTGATGGCCAGAACACACTAGAGCAGCACAGAAAACAGCAACACAGAGTCATAAATCTGATTTGAGGTCTGTCTCTGGTGTTACTACTGTACTTATCTACTCACCTATATACTTATATAGCGTGCTGCTGACACCGGCCAGCAGGGAGAGGGTGATCAAATCCCCCAGACTGGCAGCGATGGGGGTGGCCACGTTGTCCGGGTTGATCCCCACCTTCCTGGAGCCGATGATCACTCCGATCATCACAAGGCCTGCGGGGGCGAGGGAGAGGAAGCGAATGAGCGTGACCGGACAAACACAGACGCTGAGAGGAATGAGAATCATCATCAACAGACGAAACAACACAAAGCTGACAAACTCTCTCAGCTGGAGTATGTCTGGTATTTCTCTATCAATGAAGACAATTTACAAAACATCGAGCAGCCTCACAACAAAGAAAAAAACTGACTCAGACCATTTGAATGTACTACTGAGTACAATGAAAAAAGAAAACACATAGGAAAACAGATTTAGAGAGACATGTTGAGAAATAACTCTCCACTCAGACAAAACATCAGGAAACTAGAATCACTGTCTCGTGGTTGTCCACCTCCACCACTCGGACTAGTTTTAGATCACATCCCTGTTGATCCAGATTCATATAAAATATCAACCATCTGTGTCAGATGTCATAATTGTCATAATAACTGTCCGAAATTTTGGGCAATCGTGGCCAAAAAGTGTTTTTTGTGACCTTGATCTTGATCGACTGCAGGAGTTCCTGGTGAAACGAGGGGGTAGGAACTGAAACAGGAACCATGACCAGGCTTACTGCTACTCTCGTCTTGACTCTTGTCTGGCCATTTTTAGTAACGGTGGGGTTTAAAAATGCTGCTTATTTTGGGTCTTTCTCTTAGAGTCACATCCTGCTTTGAGTCTGACCAATCAGCACAGAGTAAATCTGAGGGCCGATCTGAGTACCTGCCCCCAGGCAGGGACTCCGTTCGGCCCCGTAAAGGGCCCTGTGGGCGAGGTTCCTGCAGCGGAGACACGCACCAACGGGGCTGGCCCCGTAAAATTACCCTGAAGTTCCTGCAGTGGAAACGCGCTTTAAGTGAATGTTTGAGCCAAATGTCAAAGGATGGAGGTGAAGTACTCCAGGTATTGTGTTGAAAAGTCAAAAATCATGTTCTGTGAGGTCACTATGACTTTGACCTTTAGCCATCTAAGTCAAATCAGTGTGTGAGATAGCTTGCTCCCAACACTAATCCTTTTGGGTCACAGTGACCTTGACCTTCAGTCAGATAATCAGTTCATATTTGATTCCTTATGACTGTGACAAATGTGAAGATGTTCCTTTGAGGTTTTACTGAGGCAAATGTAGAGGCATAACAAAGAGCTGGTGTAGTTCTCTGACTCATCAGGCCAGATTAACACCAGAAAATCTGTGGCCAGGATGAATTATAGATAATGCACTTGCAGTAATTACATTTTGGGAGGGAAGATGTGGAGATAGGTGCTCAGCTGCTTGACAGTGTTAACTATGTGTGTGAGACATTTATCTGCTCCTTTCAATTCACACAATTACTAAACAATAAATCAAAAGTCACCTGTATTCTGTCTTCAGGATACAAACATCTCTGAAATACAGATGTGTTCATGCATCTGTGACTCCACTGGTCTATGTTAGTGGAATAGCAATTTAAAAGTTTGGAGGTCAACATCTTCAGACGATAAACTGCTCCGAGGCAAAACAACAAAAGCGTCACAGGCCACTGACCTAAAGACAGAGCGGCTACAAAGGCAGTGGTGATGCTGCTGGCACACAGAACAGCCGCCTGGTCCAGTTCAACACCTCCTCTAGAGATCGCCCCTAAACACACGGCTGCGACTGCTGCGAGGAAGCCAACCACTGTGGCCTGAACCTGCGGGGCATGAGAGGAGACGGAAGACTTAACACTTTCCGTTCAGTTTATCATGTCTAAATCAGCGAGCTGTTTGAATGCATACAGGAAATTACACAGTACATTACCTGTATTAGTGCCAGATTGCTGCACACCATGGTCCACTGTTTATCCGGATCGTCCATTTGGCCAGTGTTGGCCTAAAAACATGAAGATAAGGCAGGCTCAACTGTTCAAATGAGTTTGGGTTGACAAGATTAAAGGGATACTTCACCAAAAACCGATAATTTATCAACTGTCTACTCACAGTCATGCCAAGGAAGAGTTTGGAAAATTTTCAGTTAGAGTCATCAAAACACTTTTGGAGTTCCAGGGGGGGTCGAGCTGCCAACGGATTTACATATAATGGCGGTGGATTGTGCTCAACTTTGAATCGTCCAAAACACAAATTATGAAACATCCAAATACCTCCATACTGCTCGTCTGTACTGACCCACGTGTCGTGAAGCCACGCTATAAAAAAGTTATTTGGAAATAAAATTCATTTGATCTCTGTTTTCAGCCTTGTTGTGGTAGTAGCTCCTAGTGGCTCATAGCATGTTTGAGATTTGCTGCGAGATGTTCTTCCCTCTTTACATCATACATCCAATGGTTTACAACGCCGAACGAAAACTCACGGCAAATCTTGTGCATGCGCAACATCAACAGATTCACTGGGAGTTACTGTTACAGCTCGGCTAAAAACAGAGATCAAATTATTTTTTTCTGAACAACTTTTTCATGTCGCTGCTTCATGACACTTGGATCAGTACGGAGGAGCAGCATGGAGATATTCAGATGTTTCATAGTGTGTGTTTTGGACGATTCAAATTTGAACACAATCCACTGCCATTATATGAAAATCTGTTGCCAGTCGGACCCCCCCTGGAACTCCAAAAGCGTTTTGATAACTCCCTTCGTTGGCATGATGGTGAGTTGATGATTGGTGAATTATCAATTTTGGGTGAAGTATCCTTTTAAGCAAAGGACCGTGTTGATATAAAATATTACAGCCTATTGTTTTTAACGTGCAGACAAGTAGACAGAAGGAATGCCCACATTGATCGGCCACTGATCATTATTGGCTGATTTCAGATGAATATACGTGATCAGTGGGTCACAATTGGATCACCTATTTTTTGATATTCTGCTGTGTTTTTCTGAGAGCAGGACTGTGTGCTTTGTAGTGTGGTCAACCTCACACCTTGTTCAGTTCACTGGTGTGTGACAGGCCGTCAAAACAAAACAACATGTCGCCCAGGTGGAAGTGTGTGTGTGACTGATACACCACAGTCTCACTGAAGCACACACCATCTGCAGTGCAGCCAAAAAAAATCATCAGCATTGGCCGTTCTCCCGCCGAGATGATTACATGATAGGAATCAGTGGCAAAAATGAGGCATTAGACAACAAGTATGATTTAAGAGGTGAAGAATTGTGCAAATAATTAATCTGGTCCCAGTGAAACTTCAACAGTTGTACTTTGAGTAAGAGCTTAATTTACAGCCCACGCATGATAGTGTAATTACTAATGAAATACTCAGCAGGTGGCTACTGGGAGCAAGGGGAAAAGTACAAGATATAGGAGGCAGCAACACAGCATAAAGGAGCAAGCTGGTAATACATTACACTGCAAATACCCTTTTAATTATAGAGAAAATTCTAAATCATTACAGGATACAGTCAGGACACAACCAGACTTGGTCAGTATGTCCTTTTGCTATAAGGATTTAATTCCTACAGATATAATACCACTACTTTCTTCAAGTTCTCAACTCTTCTGATCAACAGCAACATACTGTAGTTACTGCTGTACCCTGTAAACATGTCAATCTGGGGTCCATGTGTGACACCACTTCAGTGACAAACTAAGCGATTGCAGTGTAATATGTGGGCCCAGTTGCTTGTGTTTCTTTCTGTGGCACCATGTCCACAGATCTCAGCAGGTGAGGCAGCAAAATGTTACAATAAGCAGCAGGGATGATAGATAGGTTCAAACTGCCAACTGCTGTAACAAGAACCTAGTATAGAACACATGTCAGTGTCTCTCTGAATAATTTAACATGTTGCATTGCCGATCATCACCACAGCAGTTTGAAAAAGGGCACTTTCTTGCTCGAAACATCACTACGCTATCAAAATCCTCTTAAGGGAGCTCATTGGGTGTGCGGATTTTCTTTCTTTACCTGTTTTCCTGTTTTATCCAGCACCCTTCCCAACTGGGACCAACCTGATGTGCGTGTCTTTTCTATAATTTTGCATTGCTGATCATCCTCATGTCACAAACCCATTTAACAGCAAGAGGTTGAAGCAGCTGCTCTGGTGGATGTGCAGCTCAGACTGAAGTAAACAAACCTCACTTTACCATTTAGTTTTTAGTAATGATATGTGGTTTTAGAATTACTTAAGTGATGAGATCATTTAGAAGGACTTAACTGACTCAACTGTAGATGGCGAGTTGTATGTTGGGAGATAAATGTGAGTATAAAGGACTTTAAGTTTTCATAAGTATTGGAAAAAGTGTTTCGGCAAACACTGTATTTGATAAAGTTGTCAAGGTTTGAACCAAATGATATGAAAACATCAAACACCTAGTCCATCTTACAGCAGTAGAGAGACGAGCAGCCAGGGTCATCTCCAGGTTTCCTTTGAGTCCAACCAGCGCAGGCACCAGGATGAAAATCTCTGTTATCACCTTGAACACCTCCCAGTGCTGGAACACACACACACATATAAATGATTACATGATTACAGAGCGACACACACAACAAATTAAACACACAAAAATAAATGTGTCAAATACCATTCTTCCATTTTAATACTGATGTCTGTCCTCCAGATTATCTGTGTCATCTCCATTGCCACAGATGAACTTTTTGAACTGTGTCTCCTCCTGATACGATTAAATAAGCACATAACATATTCTAGTCTAACCCAGTAGCCTACTTTTCCTGTTTCCACTTCTCTGAGCTTTGTCTGACGCCACATCACACTGTGCAGGTTCACCGGGTTTAGAAAACGTACAGTTCACAGAGTCTGCCTCATATTTTCTAACTACAACTCCAGTTGGCAGGTCCAGGACTGTTTAGATCTTTAAATAGATGCACATAAAAAAAAGAAAGTCATAGCGCCGCTGCCAAGAGCGGAGTGATGTGGGAAGGAGACAGGCAGGGAAACAGGGAATTCAAGATGAACAGAGGAGGATGAACTGACAGAGAAGACCGGAAACAAGAGGAAGCAGGAAGAAAAAAACTCATATGAGGACTTTGTTATAAAATCGATATTATAGTCTAATATAAACATCATTCAGAGGAGTAGGCGCTTCTCCAAGATATGATGCATTATTGAAGAGCTAGTGTGCATGTTCAGCCAGCAGCTTGTGCACACTGTAGGAACCTTTGTATTTTCAGCAAATGAGTCCCGGCATGAACCTGAAAAGATTAATTCCTGCAGCAAATGTAGCTGCTTCGGAAGCGGAGCAAAAATACAACTGCAAGGTTAGTTGACTAAACTGAAAAAAAAATAAAACAAAGAAAAATCATTTCCCATGAGCACGAGGTTACTGAGAGTTCGACATCTCCAACATTTAGTAGCTGCAGCTGCGTCACAGGTTTTTAGATGCCGAAAAGTGTGCCTAATGGACAGTAGATTAACATTAACGTGAAGCGCTACGGTGACTGACAAGGGCAAACACACAAAACAACGGCAAAATAATGCCAAGTAGGAGAACGTCCAAAACAAATACAACAGAAGGAAACACTGTATATCAACACAACACAACAGGACTGCTCCAGGACTCTAGGGGGGGACCCTACATTGAACACTCTGAGCATGTGTTGGAGCTTTCTCCTGCCAGAACTGCCCTGGGCGCCTAATGTGTTTCTTGCTGTTAATGTATTACTGTAGTTTTGGCTACCTGCTTTTATTATATTTCCAATGTTGTTTTGGTTTTTACATCTGCCTTGTGTCTGTATTTGCAGCTCGTCTCTCCCATTGGATGTGTTTTGGCCTGGACGAGTGGATCATAAATATGGAAGAATCAAAGTTATAAAAAGTGTGTTTCCATGCATCTTGTCAGCACAAACATAAATGACATTGAGTGGAAATGTTGGAAACTTTTGTTTTTAAGTTGAAATATTGCAAAAAGTGGCAAAAATATTGGGTAAATGACCACATATGAAACATGTGCCAGATGTAAACATCAAACATGTGTCATGTGATCAATTACTACATAGAACAAACACAGATTCCATGAGCTACTGTATCATTCCTGCCTCCTGATCTGTAACATGCTGAAGTCATGGAGTTAAAGGGAACCCAGTGTATCCCGCGGAGGGTGAGGGTGAGGGTGAGGGGGGGCTACATGGGAGCAGAGATGCACTTTTGTCCCTCAGTTTGCATTGCGTGCCTGTGCGTGTCTATTTATATGCATCACGCACAGGTTCTGGACTGGTAGGTTCTAGCTGATGGCTGTCACTTGGAGGCTATCTTGGGATGTGGCCCACTTCTGCCTTAACTCTGCTATGGCTGCTCAGCCGCGATGGACCAGCATTTATTTTATTTTTGCCACTATTGTCAATTCGACACAATTATCATTTGATCACTTGTCACTGTAGACTCAACAGCATGAGCACAGTTTGTATTCTCATTCTTTTTCTTCCTACTGCAGAATCAACTTTCACTTCTCTCAGTGATACCATGGTATAAAGGTTTCCTTTACCTCTCTCCGGCCTCCTCTCTCTCATCCTTCAGCCACTGATTAAATCAACTGTTCACTTCCATCCCAAGGCTCTCTCCCTCTCTCTCCCATATCCAAATCAGATTTGGAAATCTCAGAGAGGTGCATGTTACACAAGGATCTGTTCAGGATATACAGTAGCACTGCTAATCAATGTTCCCATCAATCCCATTGATAAATCCTTCTATCCATGCAGTCACTTATCCAGTCATCTGTCTGTTTTTGAAGGAAGAACAGTCTCTGCACATAAAAGACTGAGGTCAGAGATCTTCCTGCATCGTGAAAATGGTGGATGAAACTGACTGGCAATTATCCAATATTTAATAAAAAGCCAATGTCATATTGACCCTGATTTATCTTGTGGATATGAAATGATGCCAGCTGAAACCACAAGCTGCAGGTGGAGTCCATCTCTGCCTCTCACCATCCATTCTTCAAACTCTAATGACCCATTCAAATGTCTTACAGCTGTCTGTGCACAGTAAGTCTGAACAGCTCCAGTCTTCCCTCTACATAACTCATTAATCCATGCCGCCACCATGATGCACTGGTTGTGTATAACATCAGACCATCCAGCCATTGGCCCATCCCTCAATAAGGCTTTGTAACCAAACTCAGCTTCTTTACAGAGTCTTGACGACTGTCTCACACTAAATGTGGCATTACGCAACTGTTTTTTACATTTTCTTTTATTGATGCTTGACTTTCAGAACCAAATTAGAGCCAAAAGAGCACATTTAAGAATTCTATCTATTTTTTTTTGTTATGGCCGATACGATTACTGAAAGAATGCCAAAAATCTGATACTATATGCCATGCCGATAAGCGGTGTATCCCTGGTCGTACCCTAACCCTAATGTTAAGCAGGCTAATTCCCCTGTGCACATATTGTAGAAAGAATCAAATTATAAGAAGCTGCACTGTTTATGTTAAAATTCTATACTGTGAATTGTGTTCATCCACAAGTTTGTTTATATAAATGACATAAGTTATCATGACAAAATAAAATTTACTGATAAATTTGGTTACAGTCTCAGCGTTAGCCAACCATCATCACTCTATCTCTCAAAACATATTGTTTCTTAGATTTCCATACTTGAATAAGGTCCATAACGATACCAGCGGAGACCATGCCGAGCCCCGACACCAAGTATGGCACCATAACCTGAGCGGCGATCAGCCACGAGCTCTCTGGCAGGAAACCATGCTCCGATCGAGTCAACTTCCATGTCACGCCACGTAACTTTTTGCCTTGGTAGCGTAGCTCCAGCTCCAGACGAGTCACCACCATGTTGAACAAGGGCTTACTTGATCGCTTTAAAGTTTAATGTGTAAGTTATCCCATCGTAAGTGTAACTGCAATCCAGATGTAAAGGTTGTAACAGTTATTTTAACCGAGGCAAAATAACCCAAAACATTCAAATGGTCTGAATGCTGAGGAAGAAATCAATGATGTTTTCCTCCCTTAAAACAGGTCAAGGGCAAATGTTTCAAGTAGCCACTGTGGTGCCTGTTGAAGAGCTGAGAGAGATTTTGTGAATGACAGCTCTGCTCCACTCTTGAGGGATTATAAAGAACTGACCAGCAGTGTGTGGATCATTCGTTCGACTATGAGTGACGGAAACAATCAGCTTATTTAAATCCTTTTGACCTCTGCAGAAACCTGGAAAACAATAATCTGCTGCCACAAACTTCACTTCAGATGTTCAGAAAGAGAAAATCCAATTATAGACGTGTATGTGACTGTCCTTTAATTATCCATTTGTTCCATTTTGTTTCACAGGCAAAATCAAAGTTGAAGGCTTCAACTGAGAACTTTAGGGCAATGAAGTGAGGCATCTTTGTCCTGGTGGTGAGTCAGCAGTGATGAGGTATCCATTTGTCAGCACCACTGGGGAACCACAGTCATTAACACCATTTCTGATTCATAGGTCACACCGTTCTACACAAGCAAAGATGCTCCACATCTGCACTCAAAGTCTCAGCCTCTCTTCAGCTGACTGGCCTCAATTGAGAGAAGGCCAGTAAGGAGGGTTTGACACCCACACACAGGTTAAAGAGGATGAACCTGTCAATGGAGAGTTTGGATATCAAGTCCAGTTGGTATTTTCTTCTCCTGAATCCACCTGATGTGATTCAAAGTCTTCTCATTTGAGTTTATTGTTTGTTGGATGAAGTCCTGAATCCTTTTGGTCCAGTCAGGAACCCACTTGACCTCCAGTGTAACATAGCAAGGCTCCTGGAACTGATAGCAGCGGTTTCCGTGACAGCGAAAGTGGCAGACAGCGGCACGAGGATGGGATGACGAATTGTCCAAAAGGTCCTCAGAGTGAGTTAGAAGCAGCAGGATCCCGTCACATCTCCGTCATTATAGAGCCCATTCCTTTCTTTTGGCCCGAGCCGCAACAAGAGTGAAGAGGAAAGCGAGAGGAGCTCCATAATGTCAGTAAGTGATGTGAGAGAGGTCCAGTGATGAGATGCAGCAGCCGGCTCCTGGCAGACTCGAGTGTTTCTCTCCTCCTGTCAGCAGCAGGGTAGTCCTGCTCTCTCTGCTCTGCTCTGCTCTGTCGTGACGTAGCAGAGAAAGAGGCAGGGCTGTCTGCGCTGCCCGACATGCAAACTCATGAGGGAAACGACCGGCTTACCGCCTCTCACTCTCGCTCCTGCTATTTCTTGCTGCGTGTGTGCCTCTCATCCTACCTCGCTCCTGCCATGTGACATCCCTCTTTCTACGTCGGTCGGTCTCGGTGCATCCCCCCCCACCCTCCCCTCCCCTCCACAGCATCCCTCTTTCTCTAATCTCTCTCCCCTTCCCTATCGTGACTCATTCTTTCTTTCTGTCCAGTCCCTCCATCTCCATTCACCTGCTACAGTAAATTCGCACTGTGATCCAGTCACAGTCACTTTATCAGTTTGTTCCAAAACGCCGTGTAATCCTGCAGTACTGTGCAATTGAAGTCCTGCGCTGCCTTTAAAGGAAGCCTGACCGAACTTATGTATTCATTTCATTGCGTCGACAGAATCTGTTTCCTCTTCATCCTTCTCTCTTATTTCAAAATATGCTTTTGTAATACTGTCACTTTCTTTTAAGAATAGAGGTAATGGGTAATCTTTTCTTTATGATCATCAAATCATTAAGGTAAATAATAAATTGCATGGATATTCTAATTGAGTCATGTTTTCTTTCATCAATGTAAGCACTAAAATTTGAACTTAGAGCACTGATAATAATAATTATATTTATGATAATAACAATAACAACAACAACATAATAATGATGTATTCATTGATGTCTATAAATTATCACAATGCTAGATATACTTGAACAAACATTCACTTCAATCATGTTGGTGATTATCTGATTTGTATTGAAAAATATGCCAGTCAAGGTCTACTTACTGAATTCTCCCAGAGCTTTTTTCAAGCTTAAGTCAAAAGGGTTAATGAAAGAACTAATTAGCTTTTATGTAAACAGATTAATCTCCATGACAACTAGGCAAACTCCACCTGTGATGTGAATAAAATAAGTTGATACGATGACCTTGAGGATCCTCAGCCCTCAGACTATACTGATTTAAATCTCTACAGTATATCGCTGCTTCCTGGCTCTGACTCGTTGTTTTTATCACATTTCTACTCTGCTTTCTGATTCACTCAGCTGAACTCTAGCTGCAGTGTGGTCTGTACTGTAGGTGGACTCGTGTGTAAAAATAAGGTTCAGAGGTTGAAAAAATGTAGTGCAAAAGGAAAATGTTCTTTTCAGGGGAGGATAACCGACTAAAAATATTCTCCAAGAAATGAGCATTATAACAGATATTGGTATTACTTTGCAGGGTTCCTACAAGTTTCTTAAAGTTAAATTTAAGACTATTTAATACCTTTTTAAGACCATTTATACATGAAATTAAGACTTTAGTCGGCCTGTTTTACAGCCATATCGGCAAAGAAGAAAAATGAAATTCTTGAATTTCAGAGTGTGCGTTTATTTGAACTCAACGCCTGGGTTCTGCACTCTTTGCAGAGATCTCATTAGGTGCGTTTCCATCAGCTGTTTAGATGCGCATCTAAATGTATCGCATCAGAAAATGATGATGGAAACGCCGTGATTCGAATTAAAATCCCCTGATTCGCACAAACTGAAATACGCTCGCTATGGCCGGGTTTTGGTTGATTCGAATGGGATGGAAACAGCTGGATGTGAATTAAGTGAGACGTAGCGCACTTTCACCCCGTCTGCTCCCGTGTTTTCAGTTCATTCACAAGACAACATCAGGGTTTCCGCACCGCCACGGCAAAATAATAGCCCCCACACACCTTCATAATGATGTTACTGCACAGTTCTTCATAGTTCCTCCTCAGTAAAAACTAAACTTATCAATCAGCGCATCCAGCGTTTAGCATTAGTAAAGACTGTGCCGGGTCGCGACTCCCTCTCCCTCCCTCTCTCTCTCACACACACACACACACACGGACAGGTCGCATTATGACGGTAATAAACATATGCGCTAAATCGCGCTACTGTGCTCAAATCAGACCGTCGGGTGGGGGGGGGGGGGGGGGGTGCAAAGTCCGTAGATGGAAACACACACGATTCGACTTTATTTTAATGCGCATTTCCCAGTAATTCGAATCACTTGAGATGGAAACATGGCTATTGTCAATAAATGTTGGCCAGTTCTGCCAGTTTGTCTTTGTGTCCTCTTCTCAAGAGGTTGGACCTTGCGATCAGGTCAGCCATTTTGCTCCCTGCCTTCCCCTCAGCCTCCTCTGCCAGCCTGTCTGCATCCCTGTAATGCACAGAATCCAACCAACCCTCATTAAACTTACACTTCCCCATTATTAGCTTCTTCCAGCTCGTCACGTCGGTCTCTGCAGGTCTCCTAGCGCGAAATCTGCAGTGACGTATCTAGCTTGTGTTCAGATTATTTATACCCTCCTGATTGCGGTGCTGTCGAAATTAGTTCCGCCTCTCTGTATTTACATTATTTTTTATTAAATATTCGCGATTGACAAATAAAAACTTAAAAAATAGAGAGAAGTTACAAACAGCACAATTTTTAAGACCCAAATATAAAAATTCAAGACTTTTTCAAGACTTTTTAAGGTATTATTTTCAAATTTGAAATTCAATGCTTTTAAGACTTTTTAAGACCCCGCGGGAACCCTGACTTTGGTGAGTGTTTTTAACGCTGTCTAAAACATGTTTTACCTGTTGTCCCCATGCACAACAACACATGTCTCTGCCAGTCAGCTGGTTCTGCCCTGACCTGTGAGATTAGTCGCCCTCTGTAGTCTCAAACTTGAACAGCATGTACTGTAATGCCACAGTCCACTGAGAGAGAGGCTTTTAGTGGAGGTTTAACTCAACACCACAATCCCAATTTGAGCTGACAAAGATGAGCAGTTGAGTAGGAAGGAGAACAAATGACGAGAAGCTACAGTCTGTCTCAAACCAATAAGTAATGTTATGGAGAATAAATACATTTCCATAATTATGTATTGCACCCCAATGCAGTCGCATGTACCGTATGACTAAGGTATATCATAAGTAGACATAAGTATTCTTGTCTTTATCTCCTTTCCGTTCAGATAGCCCAATCTCTACGTCCTTCTATGTCCCCTGCGCTTTGAGACACAGCTCTGAGCCAAACCTGTGACTAATCGTCCTGCATCAGACGCAGGAGGATATCGCACTCTGCAGAGGAGAGAAAGTGGAGGAAAACACTCATGAGCAACAGATGGACGAGCCGCGACAGGACAGACGAGTGTTTATCAGAGGACGACAGAGAGGAAGAAAGAGCTACCAGCTCATCATACAGCAGCAGACAGCATTTTGTCTGATTCTCCCCGAGCCTGGCAGAGGATGAAAATGCAGCTAACACACACACACACGCACACAAAGGTATCCTCTCTACGTCAATTAAAAGGGAAAACATAGACACAAACACACCCAAGCCCTCAGGTGACATATGTAGAACAAAGACATGTAAAACAAAAGCTATTTGATAACAAAATATTTCTTCATCCTTATGTATTAGTGATGCGATGTAATTAAAGAAGATATTTTAAACAACAGCTGTGTTACACAAAGTAAAGCATCCATTTGATAATAAAACATCTGACCTACCGTGTTTTTTTTTTTACTTAATCTTTTGCTTTGTTAATAATGTCTTGTGAATAACGGCTTCATTTTTCTGTTCCTTTTCATTGCAGATATTAAATATAAGATATTATATATAAAGAAAAGATAAGATATTAAGATATTTGTGTTGGCATTTTAGCTGTTTTGTTTGATTGTTGAATGCAATAAAAAGGTATAGTTAAGTTATTTTAAATGTCAATAGTGCATTTAAAAGCTCTGACTGATTTCAAAACTGACTGTCTGGAAAAAGTACAATTTTAACAGTGTCAGTGGAAATCTCATATGATTTGCACTGACCGGTGGAACAATTTCTCATGTCGGGGCTTCAATACAAGAGGGACATTACAGATGAGCAGTATGGAGGTATTTGGATGTTTTTTGGTGTGTCTTTTTAAGTTGGTGTCCATTGACAACCATTATATGGACAAATACTGCTGCGTGGACCCCCCCGTAACTCAGAGCAGGCACGGAGGACTCTGAAAATTCTCACAGCTCTTAGTCGACATGAGGGTGAGTAGATAATGAGTGAAATTTGAATTTTGGGTCAACTATCCCTTTAAGACTAAAACAAAGATTACTGACAGTCAGGTCAGGGGAAAATCAATTACAAACAATCTCAAAAGTTGTCAACATAAATTTATCTCCAACATCTTGGCTGATCAGAAATCAGCCATGGAATCAGTGACAACACTGATGCTGCAGGACTCACCTGAACATTGTCCAGCACCATGCCGGCCATCACCATACCCATCCCAGCCAGCAGGTAGGGGAAAAGCACCTGGAGACAGATGGCTATGGACGACTCCTCCTCCACCTTGGCCACAGACACCTTTGGCCTCTCCACCTGCTTCTTGGGAGGAGGCTGTAGGACGGGGGGCAAGAAGAGGTCATCCTGTCCATCAACAGTGCCTCCTATGCAGGCACCAGGACTCCCACCAGGGCTCTTCCCCTTGGATCGGGACTTTTTGTTCTTTCTCCTCTGGCGGGTTTGCTGCGGTGGTTTATCCTCACCAGGCATGATGGCAGCGGCTGTGACAGCTGGGACGGTGTCGGTTCAATCTGGAAAAAAGTAAATAAAGTTGGACATTTGATGTTTTAACACAAGTTTTTTTTAAGTATATTTTGAGGGGCTTATTTGCCTTAAATGTACAGGAGATTCGAGAGAGAAACAGGAAATGGGAGAATGAGAAGGGGGGGGGGGGGGGGGGTGACACACAGGATAGGAAACGCTTGGTGTGGGATTCAAACTGGGGTCGCCTGCAGTGAGGACCACAGCCTCAACACATGGGGCGGTCTACCAACTGAGCTAAACACCACCCCGTTGTATCACAAGTTTAACCTCATATCTGTATCTGTGTACAAATTCGAGTTGAAAAGCCTTGTTGCACTTCCCAAATGAGCTAGGACCTCATTGTTACTACTTTCTGTAAACATCAAATGTCACCTACAGTAGGCTCCACGGATGTTACACACAAACACTAAGAAAGAGTCAACAGATAAAAACCAAGTTTCAAAAAATAAGAAAACCAAGACACTGGAAAATAAATTGTGCTAGTCAAAGACTGGAAGTGGGTGGTAACTGGGTTTTTTCCTAATCATTTAACTGCCTTAATGTTTGACTTGTTTTTGTCCTGTCAGTTTGTTGACAGAAAAATGTTTTCTTAACAAATAATTCAAATAAATATAATTATAACTTTCAATGAATTGACCACCAATCATCTGAGCCTGGCTGCCACCATATTCTATTTTAAACTATTCTGATACACGTGATGAATGTATCTCTTCCTACTATTGTCATTATCTACTTTGGCATTATCATGATATACTCTGGGGTTTCTTGGACAGATGAAATCTGAAATCTTTGCTCCATAGTCTGCTGGTAAAGCTTTTTTTTTCTCAGCTTACACACTGCCCACTTAATTTGCTGCTGCACTGATTTACACAACTGTATCACTGCTTTCAGTTTTCGCACATGTACAAAACTCTTCATGCATAGAGCCCATAGCTTTGCTGGGATGTTACAGACAAGACTTGTCCAGCCTATAATGACAACTATGCACCTGGTAAGCTTGCTTACCTGCAAACTCCTGTATTGGGCTACAATACATCTATGGTGTCTATACAATAGAAAATCGGTCTCTTTCAGACTTTCAACTCGTCATAAATCTGACTTTGAAGTTGTCCTGATGCGTTCTTCTAGCCTACATGATTACGGTTCACTCACTGCCCTGCCTCCAACGAAACGTCAGGCTACCGGCGCGGGGAATAAAAACATCGATACACACACGATGTCCACGAGTGACTTCCAGAAATCTCGCGAAAAGTCAAACCTCATCTGCAGGTCCGCGAGACGCGCAGCTGAGCCGTAAAAGACACAGCCGTGCAGTCAGACAGTATGAATCTATTGTAGATCCATGACAGATAGTTACAGGCATTCCTCCACCGAGGGCTGCCATGTGTACATCCCATAATACCACTGCCCCGGTAACCAATGGTGACCGACAACCAGGCGCTCTCTGATTGGATAGAAAGGGTAGCAAAATATAGTGGCACCGTGTAGCTCCGCCCTCCTAATGGAAGTGAGCAAATGGTTTCATGGACTGTGAGGGAATCTCAGTGTGGCTACTCACTGTCACTGTGTTTCAGATGAAAGATGGATGAAGTTGACTCGTTCTGCTACATCAAGGTTAATTCAGTTTTAGTTAATAGTAAGTAATTTAAGCAAATCTCCTGGGGTCAAAGAGCCAAAAGATAATAGTCTGAGATCACAAAATAAACAAAATGATATGATGGAACAATTTACTTGGGACATCCTGTTATTTCCATTGATGAATCCACATGGACACAGAACGCCCCCTTCAAAACTAATGACTAAATATTTCTCATACATCATTACATTTACTCAAAAACTAACAGAATATAATTGAAAGTGAGGGAAGTACAGTGCAATGTGCCATTCACCACTGATGCATGGGGCAGCGTTCTTGGAATGCACATGGATTACTCTAAGTGTCTGAGCTAGAAGTTCAACTTCAAGGGGTGTTTCTAGTGACATGGGCAGCTCCTATAAAGTCCAACTTGACACGTCTAATTGAACTGATAACTGACTGCTCAACTCCTCGCCCACTCAATAAATCAAATACCAGCATCACCACTGGGAGGGCACATCACAAATATCCTATATGACTTCACTCCAAATTTAGTGCCAACAAGTTCAGTCAAGTACTGGGCAATGTTGTCCTCCAACAACACTGGTAGGGACATGTACCTGTAATCCATATGGAAACCTATGTCATTGGAGTAAAGACCAATAAAATCCCAGTGACTGGCCTGTAATGCATCCACTCCACTGCATAACCATACTGTGGTTAAGAAGCAGTCTGTGACAGGCACTGCTGGTAATGAACACACATGCTCGGTCAGTCAACACACATTCATTGACTTGTGCTCACTAACTCACTAATACATGTTTTTAGTAATTGTCCCACAGAATTAGGCCCAGGAAACACACAGTAGAGAGAAGTTAGCCGAAATTTGATTTATCATTCTTACCTTTGTCTTCGGTCCTTGTGAGTGTGTGTGCGGCTCAGCCCTCAAAAATAACTGTGTGCTTGCTATGCTGTGTATGTGTGTGTTGTTGATTCTATATTAAGGATATGTGTATGTTTCGCTTTCCATGTGCCCGTGCATTTTTGTATGCATGTATCTGCGTAAAGCTGACAGTGTGTCTCTGTGTGTGTCTGTGTGCGTCTGTGTGTGTATATGTGTGTGCGTATATGCTGTGTGTGAGCCAGTGCGCATGCATCATAGGGCACCGTCTTGAATTTCATGGCATTAGCAGATAAGGATATCCCCCTCCTGTCTCTTTCCATCTCGGGTAAACCGGTGACAGCTACAGCAGTTCCACTCTTTTCATTCATGGAAAGAATAAACTTTGCAACAGACTCCTCATGTTCAGCATTCCTCCGAATTCCACCAGGCCATAAGCCTGTATGATTTTTTTAAAAAATCAAACACAAAACATTTTTCAAATATGTTAATCTTTTTTTTTTTTTCCCCAGCATCTCACAGCCCAAACTTAAATCCTTCTTTGTCCTTATGGCATGACTGATTTGTTGCTTTTCATTGACCTGCATGCAACACACAGCAGCATCATGATCTTTTTTATGGGAGTTCACTGTTGCTTGTAATACGACACCACACTGTGCGCATGCTGTGACTTTTAATGGTTATGTCACGGTGATGTTGTTAATACCTCCGTGGTCTGGGTCTAAATAGAAACCTCACTTGGGTATTTCAGTCATGTGGTCAGTGTGAGAATTTCTTCCTTTACTTTTACACTGAAAATACATCGCAAGTTATAGCTGCACCATAAATGTGTAATATATTGTGTCAGCCACCGTGCAGTAATGGTACATTAAGCCCAACATTTAACTTATTTCCCATGTAAGGCCTGAACCATGAAATAATTGCCAGAAAATTCTAATTCTTTGAAAATTGACTCTTTATTGGACCTTCTGACAAAAACAAAAAAAAAAATTAAAAAATTTTTTTTTCATATATGATTTTTAATTTGTATCATATTTGATACACCAGGTCTTAATGGTCCGTTTTTTTCTTTTTTGAACAAACAACTAATTGTTGTAATTCATTAAACTTCTAAACATTAAACATAGAAAATAACTTTTTCTGACTTGTTACTTGTTACAGGGAGTGTGGAGGCTCTCTGCCTTGCAAACTGCTGCTGAAACCCAGACCAGCATGATCAGAGTCTCGTCCCATTGGCCCTGAGGCTCTGATCATGCAGGTTTGATTTTCAGCAGCAGTGTGCAAGGCAGAGAGCCTCCACACTCCCTGTAACAAGTTACAATTAGTCACAAGCTGTTTAATGAAGGTAAAAATTAAATATAAGGTAAATATCCTGCATAGCTGTGTGCTACTCTGATCAGAGCGATTTCCTAGCAGTTGTTTGTTTTACTTAGTAATGGTCTTGGACAGAGGGGGTGGGTGTTTAGTTGTGCAATTTGATGAAAAAATCTTAAATATAGCCACCTGGGACAGTAACTTTGACAAAATGACTATTGCCAGATTTGCAAAAAGATTTCCTTTTAAACCTGCTGTATCAAATTTGATACATACATTTTCAACACGGTTTTAGTATAAAATAAGTTATTAAATATTAAATAATTTTACCTTACATCAATGCAGTAACTCGTCCTATTCAAGTTTCAGTGAAAAAAATAAAGTTTTTATTACCATAATGTTTTCAAAATTGCCAAAAGTATCCACGATAAAACACATGTGGGTCACTGATTGACGGTGGCCATTTTGGATGTCCCAAGTGAAAACCCTCCGGTGCATTAATTACTTCACCCTGGTGGAATATCTGACCATTACATGTATCTGATAGTATACATTAGGTTTTTCAGGGGAAAAAAATTCACAGTGATGATATAGAGGTCTCAAAAAGCCATGTATCAAATATGATACAAACGGTCATACAGGGTTATGTTGGTGTATAATCTGCTGTGTATCTTCTGTAGGTCTTAAAAAAGACACAAAGAGCTTCTTTGGCCTACAGATCCAGCTTGAAAAGCAACTTGCAAACTTTATATCTGGTTTGACTGGGATTTTTTTTTAAATATCTTAGTTAGGCTGTGTGTTTGTATCACATCCTGATTTCAGAAGCCATGATAAAACTTCACTTCTGCGAGGACCAAAAATGTAACCCAACAAACTAGAAATAGGGCTGCTGTGCCATGTAAACATAAGATTCAGGTCTCTGGTGCCATGTGCAGTGACAACCTTAAAATGACATCATGGCTCTTTAATCTGCTCTATTATTTTTGTGGCCCCTGGAGGGCAGGCTTGCACCGACACCTGTCAACTTCTACCGTTTAGTTATGGCAAACTGGAAGCAAATTGTAGCCTATTACACATACAGCAGATATTAGCATTCATTTACAGCTGTGTTTGTGTTCAGTCTACTTTTATCTTTGTTTGTGGTCTCCATCAGGCCCCTGAGGGAAACATGTTCAGCCTCACATTTTTTATTGGGTTTATTGAAAAAGATAATAAACCCCTACGCAAACTCACATGGAACAATGTGCAATAGTGGCAGATAAAAACTGGAGCACAAACCAACTTTTATCATCTCACCCATGGGTAAAGCAAAATCCCCATTACCATCCACATGGAAAATTGATCATCACCAGCATTTAATAGCTTGAGTCACTCAGAGATAAAATCATTTTTCACTGTGTTAGGTCTGTCTTGATACTCAGAGACACTGTCCAGAGGGGAACAGCTTAAATTATGTGCAGAGGATGAAAAGGACACTTGAGCTTCTTTCAGATGATCTAAGGCGGAGCAGTTTGACACCAGTGACCTCACCAAGCACGTTAAGTATATTGTGCAGCCAGTCTCTGACTCCCAGTCTAAAAACTGCCAAACCAGGGAATATTAAGACAATCAGCACATGTTTTGCTATTTAAGTTGTCACCTGAAACCTTTTTTTAGAGATTGCAGTGGTACCTCTCAACTCATGATCAGCCAGGTGCCCACATGCTTGTCATACTTGTCATACTAGTTCAGTCCCTTAACATCTGGCTCTTAAAACTGCTTAACACTGTATTCACTAGCTAGTTATTTACTAGGTAGAGTAATTATGAACTCACCCAAGTAATTTTGTTGTTTTGTCTTAAATGTATACGACAATGAGCTGTGTGATCATTCTTGGTTGGTTCTTCACATTAAACGCTTATTGTCAGTGTTATTTCATTCATTGTGTATATAAACTAATTAGACAGTGGTTCATTGTAAAAGAAAAGATAATGATGAGAAAGTCTGGCATCCCTGGCATGGAGTTTAAGTTGTGGTATACTCTTGTTTTAAAGACATGGTCATCGAAAGCAGAAGATAAATCCAGGAGAGGTGGAAAATAAAAAGCCAGGCTCACCAACACCAGGCACCATATGGAAATGAAATGCAAACGTGAATGTGCTTTGTTGCTGCACCATGTTTGACAGCACTGACGGAACAACACATGTGTAACAAAGTTGTAATATTCTCTGGGATATACAGTGAAATGACCTCAGCTGGGTTTTTTATCATATGACCAATTCAAACCAATAAACTGCACTGAATTGATTAACTATTTATCTTACAGACGTGTTATTTTTAAGCGTTGGCTGTGGATGAATCAACATCCAAAGAGCTCAATAGGAAACCATATGGTAACCATTTGGACCACAACGCTGCAGTGAAGGCCTCTTCACTTTCCATTGTTTCTGTTGAGGCTGCAGGACATCCCAATCCTCCTCTTGTCTACAGACAGGATCGTCAACCCAACATCTGAACTCAGCTCCTGTGTTTCTATTCTCGCTCCTCTGTAATGAGCGCTAATAATTAACCACTAACAGATGACATTACACAAAGTCATTTCATTCTCCCTTGCAGTGCAACATTTTACCACTAGATGGTAGCATGGATTAAAGAGACAGATGGTTCCAGTTCACATCTTCTGTCTGTTACTTTTAGGATTTAATAAAAAAAAGGCAATTGCCTGAAAAAAAGGAAGAAATCTCACCCACTTGCAACATTATACTGAAGCTAAAACAGGACCCAGTGAGGAGACTTTGCTTTTATAAGTACACTTGAACAGTTTAGTCCTGCTCCTAACTGTTGCAATCAAAACAAAGAGGCTTGTAAAAAAAGTGTTCAAGTTGACAAGAATGAAGAGCACTTTTCCAAGATTCTGAAGAGGGAAAAAAAAACAACTCAGGTGCAGTTCAGTCTTGGTGGTATCAACAACATGGTGGTCTGTAAGGATGATCTGTCTCTAACAGGCTTTAAGTCCCGGTCTTATTTAAGTTTATAGAAACATGATCCATGTTATAGTTATAGATTCCTATATCCTTCTATTCAGAAGTGGAAAGCCCCTGGAGGTTATGGAAATCTGGTTTACAGCCCCTCACTGTTTATTTTCAACTCATATTAACTATAATCAAAACCAGGAAAGACTAAAATTGCCTTCCCATGTGTACCGTATGGGTTTTGCTGTGTTCTTTTTCTTTGGCTTCAGATCACCATGGCTGTGTGAGTCTTGGCATTTTCAGCACCTCATTAACGCCTTCATGCAGATACAGTGCACACGCATGCCTGTGCATACCTTCATGTTTTAGTTTACAACATTTAAAAAGGCATTTTTCTTTCAAACAGATCATCACAGACAAGAAACGCCAGCTCCTTTCTGTAGACGTTCTGTTGTAGCAGTGCTATGCAAACTGCTTGGCCAGGGGAATTGTCACATTGTTTATGTAGAAAGAGATACAACATGCAAAACCTCTGAATGTGGCTAAGATAATATCTGCATATCATTTCACCAACACAAATGTGACAATGTTTCAGTCTCTGGATATCTGCTTCAGGAACACTTTCGGTAAACAACATCACAGCTGTGTTGGCAGACAGGAAACCCTTAACTTATTGCATGTTAGACTAGACATTGGGCTTTTATTAGTATGAATAGTGAGTCGATGATTGACAATTTCTCACTGTATCAGCAGTGGGACAATTACAAACTCAAACTGTTTTGAAATACACTGAACCTGTTTTCAATAATTAGTCTGGCAGTGTTCAAAAGAAGATCAAAACTATCATTAAACTGATCTTACGAACAAGTTGTGCTATAAAACTAAACCATTACAAATAAAGTAATGAGTAACACTTTTTATTTGGAATAGACACAGTTCCCAAACTGATGCTGTCAACACTTCCTCAACCAGCACATATTCATTCACTCTCTTCCTGTTTAAGTAACATTTACTGAGTCCTACAGTGCCAAAGTTTTGGGATATCTAGTCATCCATCTTTGAGATTTAAACACTATTTTGTATAATGATATTTAAAAGTTTACATCTGTGATAAGGATGAATGGTTTTAAAGGCTGGAGACACCAACACATGGTTTGGTTTGTTTTGTTTGTAGGATTTTACTGAGGGTATTAAAATAGTGACCAAAAAAAAGTGACCAAAACCATCATTGTTAGAAATTCCAAAGTGTCATACAGAACAATGTATATGGGCATAAAGTCACTTGCACACACCTGAAGTATTTCAACTTATTGTATAGTTAACATCATAGTTTTAACATACCGGTGGTAACTAATAAAGAATTATGACAGTCTCACTGTGTAATTTTTCCAGTTATAAAATCACTTTAAAAAGACATGAGATATTTAACATTCAGGTTCCCTTTTTCTTACATGTATTCTGCCTGTCCTATATGTCCAATTTACTATTGATGTCCATTTGAAGGCTCTGTAAGCACCGCGTTTAACAGACAGAGAGGTTTAGACAAAAAGACACAACAGAGTCACATAATGGGATCTAAGAACTCTAGTGTTGTTGGAACTTATAAGCAATAAAAAGTCAGGATCCAGCTCCATAATCATGAGTACGTGGTAACCGTGGTCTGTTCCCCTAGTGTACTCATACATTAGATAAAACGTGATCCTGTAAGCTCCATGACAATGCTACTGTATAGCATGCCATGTGGGTTGTAGCAGGCTTTGTTTAGCAAATTGTGTCGAGGAATCAGAAGAAACAAATGAAACCACTTGGGAACATGGACTTATTCTCAGTAATTTGAAAATATCTCATAAATTGCAAAATGTCAGAGCAGTGTGTTGTCAAAGTGAAGAATGAGGGGAACACCCTGGCTACTATGCACACACCAGGCCGTGCCGCTGATTCAATCTAGCAGGAAACCAAAATTAATTAATGTCGTGTGCCTCAGGACAGAGTCTTGGGTCATGCAGTGTTTTATAAGCGGCTGCTAACAGAGTGGCTTTGGTACTTGTGTGGTGATAAGTGCAGAGGTTGAGAGATAGCCATGTGCTTGGAGAGTCTCTGGCCTGCATGGTGGAAACTATCATGGAAACTTGTAATGTTGCTATAAATAAATGTCCCTGTCCCTTGTTGCCAGCCACACTATCAGTCCTTCTGTCAGTCAATCAGTGGTCTATCTGTTTCTGACTCTGCCTCCTTGTCTGTCTTCTTGGAATCTGTTTCATAAAGAAACATCTGCCCTGTGCTTTTATTTACTACCTTGACTGTCCATTTGTCTGTCTGCATTCATGCCCATCTGAGAAAAGGTCAAACAGTTTTATGCCGATGCTTCATATCCTTAAACAGTTTTACATTGTGGTTGTTTCATGGGACAAACACTATACAGTACACTAGATGTAGGCAGATATGTAATAGTGTGGAGGAATCAGCAAAAACATATTGGTTTCAATCTCTCTCTCACTCTCTCTCTTTCTTGCTCTCTGACGTACCCCTGGTTTACCTTGGAGCACCTGTTACTGGTCACACCAGCAGCTGTTGGCCTTGTGATACTCCCACTCCGAGCACGCGCACATGCACGCACATGCACGCGCACACACACACACACACACACACACACACATTATCAGAAGTCACTTCAGGGGACACTGCATAGACTTACACTCATTTCATTTATGGCTTTTTTCTCCCGTGTAAAATGCATCCCCAAATGTAGCCTATTACAGCTAGACAAACAGAAACACACACACACACACACCTCCACTCTCCTACTCTTGCAACACTTCCATATGCAATGACCTTCAATAACTGTCTCCTTCACTGTGTTTGTGTTAAAAAGAAAGAAGAAAATTATGGAAAAAAAACATGGTAACAAACTAATATATGTTTTAATTTGGCTATTGAACATTGGTCCAAATAACTTATTTACTTGAGAACATATTGTGAGTTGGGGCTTTATTTAATAGCCTGGAGCTGGATTTGTATCTGGAAGCCATCGTCACACCATAAAGACAAGCTTGCCTACAAAGTCTTCTAACCTTGCTGCTAGATGAAAACGCCAAAAAAAAATCAAATGATGTTTTTTTTTTTATAATTTGGTTTTGTTTCTTACAAAAGCTGGTCTTTTTTGTCCAGCTCAGTAGTCACAGTCACAGTCACTATGTATCACTCAAGACAGAGAAGTTAAACTGTTGTTTAAACAGCTTTGATGCTGTAAACTGTATTGGGACCATAGAGAATGTTCCTCTTCTGCTCCTGGTGAAATTCACGTTTTAGTGTCATCAAGCTTGGTATTTTCATTTCCAGTGTCTGGTAACAAGGGACCCACTAAACTATTAAGGGTATTGTTCCTCTTATCCCCTATTTATTTAGCTGTGTTCTTGAGGAGCCCATTGGGGCCTCTTATCAAGCCTGTACTGTGCTTATCAACTTTTGTTTTCCTAAAATGAATTTATTGTGAGACAGTTTTTATACATTGATATTTGTCTATCTGTAACTATACCTGATACTGCAATCAGGATAGTGCAGCAGTGCAATACAATCATTAGATAGGGGAAATATGGAAAAAGCACAAATGACAGTGCCCTGAAATGACTCAAGAAGAGGGATCCCCTTCCCCAGGAGGCCGGCTGAGATAAGCTGCTCTTTATTTTCTCCAGCAGCAGCCAGGAGTGACTTCCACTGAGAGCAGGAATGCTGTGTTAACACCAGTCAAAAGAAGACACACTGTGGAGGCACAGCTAAGCACCAGGGAAATACTCATCATTGTGAGTGCAGAGCTTCTTTGTCCTGCAGTCTGCACAGTTTGCAGTGTTTCCCTCACTGATGATGAAAGTAAGATCTGGTGATGTAGCTGCTGTAGAAGTGAAACCTACCACTGTTCTGGCTGCTTCCTGTGTCCTTCAAAGCAACGTCCTCTAAAAGATGGCAGGTTTGTTTCACTCAGTTTCTTTTTCCTGCATTGCAGTGACTTGCTCTCATTTCTGATATAATTTGAACATAGGACATGATGATAAATATCCAGAATAAAAGGTCTTCTGCACAGGATTGACCCCAGGTGACCCCTGCCAATAAGAAGCAAGGACACATCTTCAGTTGTAAAATCATAGCCTTTATTTCTTAGATCCATTTCATTTTGAGCAATAATTTCATTGGTTCATGAACAAAAATAGAAACACAACACTTTTGTTTTTGCTCTCATCAACTTGTTACACGAAATGTCTATTTCTCTCAAGTAGTTAGTGAGCACTTCTCCTTTGCTGAGATAATCCATCCACCTTACAGATCAAGATGCTGATTAGACAGCATGAATAATGACCAGGTGTGCCTTAGGCTGGCCACAATAAGGGGCCATGTCCACCAGACGCGTTTTTAGTGCTCTGGGCGTCAACTTTCCATTCAAACCCTATTGAGTTGGGCACTCACATCGCTCAACACCCTCGGCTCTTGCTTCTTTTTAACGCGGCGCTCAGAGCGCTTCGAGTTGAAATCTGTTCAACTTTTAGAACAGCACCGCACTCGTCAGCATCACTTTTCCCCACACCGACCAATCAGAATCAAGAAGAGGCGGGACGTACGTTACCGACAGCAACACAACCGGAGATGTAGCTCGGTTTATATCATGACCCACACTTGTATTGAAGGTAGGCCGACCTCAGGGTCCATGTCAAAAGCTGATACTAATGCTATTGTGTATTTCTGACCCTTGTTGTAAACAAGGCAGGAACACGTTAGTGTCAGAGGACTTGTTTTATAACCTCGCAACAGCGGCATTCTAACGAGGGAGAAGTGCTGGGAAAGCAGCGCTGAGAGCGCTGTCTGCGCTGAAAGCGCGTCTGGTGGACACGGCCCCTAAAAGGCCAGTCTAAAATGTGCAGTTTTATCACACAGCACAATGCCACAGATGTGGAGATTGCAAGTTTTGAGGGAGTGCAATTGGCATGCTGGCTGCAGGAATGTCCACCAGAGCTGTTGCAACAATCGGTTTGCATAACTCAAAAATTTCTGCACGTTGTCGTCCTCATTGGGGTCTCGACCTGACTGCAGTTGGTCATTGTAACCATAGACTGGCACACAGAGAGGTGTTCACTTCACAGATGAATCATAGTGTTCACAGTACAGGGCAGACAGCGTGTATGATGTCGTGTGGGTGATCGTTTTGCTGATGTCAATGTTGTGGACTGAGTGGCCCATGGTGGCGGTGGGGTTATAGTATGGGCGGGTGTATGTTATGGACAAAGAACAGGTTAATTTTATCGATGGCATTTTGAATGAGATATTGTGATGAAATCCTGAGGTCCATAGTTGTGCCATTTATCCACAACCATCACCTTGTGTTGCAGCATGGTAATGCACAGCCCCTGGTGCAAGCTGAAAACATCCCAGTTCTTGCATGGCCGCAAAGTCACACAGGGATACTGACCCCCCATCCACCCATCCCTATCCATGAACACATTATGTGACAGTTGAGGTTCCTGTCACTATGCCTCCAATTGATCATGCGCCCTGGCAGCTTAGCAAAGGGGATGTCCCTTTGGCCAAGCACGCATGACTCTTACTCGGGAGTCTGGGGTTCGAAGCCTGCCTGGGCCCTCTTCACCTTGCCACATTCATCTCAGCAAAGGAGAAGTGCTCACTAACACAGATTTAGCCAGATATGTGAACAAGAGAGAAATAGACAATATTGTGTACATGGAAAAAGATCTTTGAGTTCATCTCATGAAAAATGGGAGCAAAAGCAAAAGTGTTGCGTTTATATTTTATTTTTGTTCAGTGTATACTGTATATAAACCAATGAAACTATTGCTCAAAATAATATGATTTGTTTTAACTTGATCCATGAAAATTGTGTCACATTTCACAGTAACACTATTGTGCTAACCACCAAGCACTGTGTCGAGTTTAGTTTGGGCAATGAAAAGAGAGATCACTTGTTCTGTGACACAGGATTCTATTCAGAGAACAAACTGCAAAAATAATGTGTAATATTATCACAAGAAAACAACTTATACCACTGAAATAATGACAACTTCTAACAACTACCCAAACTAGAGGACTAATGACCATTGGACTGAGGTCCAAATACCTCATCAAGAAATCTGAAGTTTCCAGCAGCAATAGGCCAAGGAGAAATCCCCCAAGGAGATGCACATCAACAGGAAGAAGAAGCTCTCATTCAACCACAGAGCCCATCGTGACTCACCAGTATTGCCAAGAAATCGATATCAGCCATTACAGAGCGAGCCAGGAGGATCCTGATCTAATGGACATTGCACCTGAAGAGATCAGCCGTGCCATAACACAAAAGTCAGTCTGGGAAACCCACCGAAGGGCCCCAATCCAGTGGCGACATCTAAACTGAAAAGCAACCTTTTTTCCAGCAGACATGAAGAACCCAACAGTCGAGGCAGATGGCTGTCCACCCTGAGCTTGGTTCTGCTTGAAAATTAAATGAAAGGGAGTTATTCCTCTCCATCGCTCATGGGGGAACTTTTGATAATCTGGCATAGCAGGAAAAGAACAGTATAATAAATAAAATGCTAATATGCTGATGACAAGCAGCAGGCGAATGTTCCATGTTCACCATCCTAGTTTACTGCCTTTGCATGCTAATGTTTACAAATATTTCAAAGTGGTATGAATGTGATACAGTATGATTGACGGTGAGCTAGATTAATTTCAATACCAATGAGTGACCCCAGTTCACAACATACTAGAAAGTAAAGAAGTGACTAATGGGTCATAAAAGAAGTCTTCTGCTGAGGCTTCAATTAGTGAGACAGTGAGACACAATCTTTTCTTTTTTCTTCTTCTCACGTCTGCAAAAAGTGAATCACTGTTTAGCTGTTTATAACTGAATTGGTAATTTAATGCCTTGCTAATTTCAATTTTCACCACTTGTGAGAGCTCTGCAATATTAGTTCTGCAATATTAGCTCATCTTGTGTCAGGGTTTTGTACTGTATAAGACCGTTAAAATCTAGCCCTAATTCCAAATTTTTCCTCATTCCTTATTTTACTTTTATTTGCTCTTGCTTTTAACTCTGTTTTTAGTGTTTGTTTTTATTCTGTTTTATGCTTCTCTTTTATTTTATTTTATTTTTTAAATGTTTTGTCTTTATGTAAAGCACATTGAGTTGCCTTGATATTAAATCCGCTATATAAATAAAGATGCCTTGCCTCATTACACTTAATTTTGCTCACACGGTGCATATTTTCTGAACAAAATGTGCTATATCACTAACCAACTGACAGAAAAAAACCTTGAGCCAAGTATAGTCAGATTATTTCAGCCCTGGTTGGTCTCTGGTTGTCTGGCCCGTCATATAGCTGCTATTTATAATCTGCTGTGTGGTTTAACTTGTGGATGCCAGGGGATCTACAGTAAACAATGTACAGAGAGCAGTTGGCCAAGAGCATTTTTTTTTTTAACCTAAAAAGCATCATGTTTGTCGAGTCTGTGACTTTTTTCATCTTTAGTGGTGATTTATGTGCTGTGTATCAGATTATCAATGAAGCTGTTCACTGACTCTGGATTGGTCTTTTTTTGCTGAGTGTTTGGATTGGTCAGCCCAAACATTCCTCTTTTTTTTTTTATTAAAGGCTCAGTGTTTAATAACTGGAGATTGGCAAAATAAGAGGTGTATTGGCAAAATCTGAATAGTATCCATGAATATTGTGTATAATTGCTATAAAATAGTTTTTTGGGGGGGTTTTCATAGCCTTATATACTGTAATTCCTCTTATATAGCAAGGTTCTTGCTTTGCAGTGTCGCCATCTTGCACCACATTTGTACAGCAGCCCGAACCAAAAATCCAGCCAGTCAGAGAGTGTGTTTCACAAGTTCTATGTGCGGAAATAAACCAATGAAAAAGAAGGCAGAAGGAAAGAAGAAGGAGTGGGAAACAGCAGACTTTTTGTAAAATGGTATAGATCTTCACCTCATTGCTCCATGCTCCTGAAATACTCCCAGTCGTCCCAGTCCTGGTAAACATGTTTTTTTGTCCTCAGGGGCCACCGTCATTTTACAGACGGGAGGGGTGAGTATGAACGAGTGAGGTGAGCTGCAAACTAGAATCTGAACATATCACAGTTTTACGCCCATATTACACACTGGGCCTTTAATGGAGTAGGGTTTTAAAGTCTCATTCTGCCAATCATTTCTCGCTCCCAGACCATCTCCTAGATACAGCTGTCACATGGCTATCAGTGGCAGGATGTAAGAGACATATCTAGTCTGCGTGCCTGGAGATACAGTACATTCAATATGTATGTGCATGTATGAAAGAATGTGTGTCAGCTTTCACTGAAGGACTGTTGATTTGCTGCTGTCGAGTGTCTGTGCAGTTAAAGGGACGTGTTGCATAATGGTGCTGAGGTTAACAGTATGATGGATGACTTCAGCTCCTCACACAGTTGTTGTGTGTGCCAACACTTGAGCTCGGGGATCTTCTTTCATCACACACTCCTCAGTCTTTTATGGGCCCAACATGCTTTTGACGATTCAAAAGGGTATTCAAGTACTAAGTACTCGAGTACTAATAAAAATTTACCATTAGAACCATCATACACAAACAGAAATTTCAAGAAATGCTTAGTAAATTCAAACCTTTTATTTTTAAGACTTCTTTCTTTGAAGCACAAATTCCTTTCTTGTACAATTCTTTTCAATGTCAATATCCTTTATTTAACCAGTTAAAAAAACAACAACAAAAAACTCTTTGAGATTTAAAACCTCCTTTTCCAAGAGTGACCTGGCCAAGACGGCAGCACAAAGGCAAACTAGTTCACAACACACAAGAAACAAATAAAGCACAATCACACATTTCAGGAAAACATGGTTAAGCAATGCAATCACACAATCCGATTGAGCTCAGTTCTCTGTCTTTTATAATTGACTTGAACTCCCCCAGAGTTACAACATGTGTCAATTTCAAGTCCTTCTGCACATTGTTCCAGGTCGACGGGGCAGAAAATTTAAAAGACTTCCTTCCCATTTCCGTTTTCACTTTTGGAACCTGCATCTGTTTACTGTTCAGATAATATCGGCTGAGGTTTCTACACGTGTAAACACAAATACTATGTGGGCAAAAGTCCAAGAATAGATTTATAAATGAAAGTCAGCCAGTGAGAGAGTCTACAGACTTAAAGATGGACAATGTGCCACGGCATAGGCGTACATGGTAGTTGCAACCAGTAATAAAATGCAAAGCACATTGGTATACATGTAGGGTTCTCTAAAAATCCCTAAAAATGTGTATAAATATTCATTTTTTATTTTACTGGGTTTCTATAATCTCAGAGATGTTAAAAATATACAGATTATCCCTTTTATATTGCTGTTAGAAGACAAAGCAGAGTAGGACTTCATTTCCCAGAATCCTCTGGTCTTTATCGTTTTGCAATAGTCCTATTAAAATAAATATTTTTCATTTATTAACGTGGTAATTCATGTATTATGTTGCTTTAAAATATTCTATGGTTCTTAAGAAAAATATAAGAGGTTAACTTTTCCTGTTTAATAAAAAAAGAGACTAGACATTCTCCGGCAGGAAGTATCACACAGTTCACCGGGACAGTGAAGGAGCTGGCTGCGTTCTCCTCGGCGGAGAAAAAGAAGTCAATGTTTGGAGACTCGGACTAAAGGTTGGCCCAGATATTGCACTGCCTAGAGAGACTTTAACAGACCAGAACACTCTTTTCACGTATCTCAGTCGAGTGTGTTTGCTTTACATGACGGTGAAGTATTTTTCTCCGAGGCGCATACAGTGTGGTCTCCGCCACTAGCTCCGCCGGTAGCTCTGACATTAGCTTAGCAGTGTTGCTAGTTAGCTCCTCGGCAGAGAAACCAGACGGCTTCACCACATGGATACGGACGGAGGAAACTTCCACGGGACATTCGTGCGCGTGTGAGGACGGACTGGACGAACGGGACGAGCAGACGAGCCGACTGCAGGAGACGAGGACGTGTCGCAGGACGGAGGTGGCCGGAGCTACGAGAGGCGGCGGGGAGCTGTCTGGACATCGCTCTGCGGCCTGGCTGGCTACACCGCCATGTTGCTTCTACACTGAGAGGTTGCGTGAGTACTTGACATTGGAACGATACGGAGTGCAAGACACAGGCACGAGACTGTGTTTCAAAGCTAACTCTTTCGTTCATAACTGGATTAAACCTTCATGTGCACCAACTCTTCAAATGGGCCCCAACAGTTAAATTATCCAAGCGCTTGGGTTTAGACTTTTTTTATTTTGGTATCAAAAATCATATGTGTGAACTGTGAAAAATACTTGGTACAAGTGTGGGTATTAATACTGCATTTTGAGACAAGAGCACTATTGGTTTATATTTTCTTTGCATTTTTGGTTACTGAAAACATAATTCTGAACAGTTAAAAGGAGTGAATACAGAAAAATATTAAGAACACATCAAGGTAATTATTTCATGTGAATGGTTTATTAAAAAGATAAACAGAATTTGATTTAGGTTAAAACTAAGCTAAACCTAAAAACCTCATTTCATAGGTTTATTGTTTTCATTATAAAGATTGAGGTTGAGCTAAAAGTAAAAACATTTCATTTCATTGATGTGAGGTAACTTAAAGGGTTAAAAACACTCTTTTGGTTAAAAATCATACACACCTTGTGATTAAAAATTATTGGTTGGTTGAAATAAACTAAAACTGTTCTTTTGGTTTAAAAAGGAAGCATTTTGAAGCTTCATAACTGTTTTGATCTGTGCTAAAATTTAAAGGTACCATTACTAAAACAACAACAAAGGGTTAAATAAAAATAAATGTTTGTGTCTTACCCGTTACCTATTGTGGTTTAACATTCTTTTGAGAGTAATTCATATTTCTGAGGGCTTACATAAATGTTGCTAGTGCTCACACAGCATAGTAAGTTTTCAGTGGAGGCACCGCGCTAGTTATTTTCCTTTTTCCCACTCTAATGATAAAGTCCCTTGTTTAAATAAAACCCCAGCAAATTCACCATCTTTAGCTGAGAACCTAGGACCTGTTTTATTTTATTGAGTGTAACCACGGTGTAGATTCTGAACACTAAGGGAAAAAGGGGTTAGCCTACATACAGTATCCAATTTCTTTAAAGATTGACTAGGAGCGTTCATAAAAAGCAGGTCTCTGTATTCCAATTAGGGTAAAAAAGTTGTGCTGATCAAGTGTTTTCTGACGAAAAACATGATTTATTCCTGAAAAAGAAACCTAATTTCAATTTCAGTTTAGAAACAAGTTCATCGATGTGCAGTTTAAACGACAGGTTCTCATCAATTAAATGAGAACCAACTAGAACTTTCATGCTTGCTTGGAATAAAGATATGAGAGCAATTGATGATTTCATGGTTCATGTAAGAGGGCAAAGTTTAAAAGAATACATCGGAAGCTGAACACAAAAAAGAACTATTGCTAATTAATTTTGAGTGAACTAATGCCATTATATCATATTATTATAAATACCTCTCAATTACTAATCTGGTCCATGCAAGTGCTCAGGGATTCAGGTTACGTGAGTCTGCTGTTAGAAATGATTGGGTTCAAGGATCAGGGTCAAAGAATCTTCTGCTCGGCATTTTGGGAACTCATGTAAAGGGAGGCATCACTACAACTTGAGGGGAAGCTCAAAGTTTTGGGGTCAGCTGGGTGCTGTGAGAAGGGTCAAGGTCAGTGGACATATCCAGGGATGCAGTCAGTACATTTACCGGTATCTGGATTACTTTGCCTCATAAACACACTCCTTATTTTTACGGGCTGACTCACACTTCTCCTTTGTTTCCATTTCCAGTCAGTAGTCACAAATACTTTTCACAGATGAGAGCAGCAGGTGTTGCTTGTCTTTTTTTCTTCAAATGACTGATTTTTACGATTATATGATCACATTTTCCAGTTTATATTAGTTTGTTGGCTTTTTCACATTTGTTGTCCAATGTCCTAACTGCAACACTTATTTTTTTGTACAGACACTTTGGAATGAACTGTACTCCTACTGAACTAACATGAAGCCAATAATATCCCTGATACGAGATCTGCCATATTGCACCTGTGCCATTTGGAGCCAGGGTCCTCAGAGCGGTGTCTGGTCTGTTGGAGCCGCAGTACCAAGGCCCAACAGAGACACTTGCCCTGCCCAGTCCTAGGTCAACCACAGCTATGTCTCACTGTTTTATGGGAATGGCTAGTGGCTACGTCATCACATTCTAAAACATCACTTCCGTGTCCAATCGCAGGATATTCAGAATAGAAACAATAGGCAGAGCCGGGTCAGAAATACCGCGGGAGCTATCATTTATGAATAAATAAACATATATATTCATGTATATGAATTTAATGCACAATATAGCATAAATATATACGACCGTAAAACTTAAGGGCCGAGTCCCAATTTGCCGCGGGTCCCAATTAATCGCTGGGTGTAGCAAAATATTTTTTATATTAAACGTCCATCCCAAATAAACCACGGGTCAATATTGTTTTTCTGGTTGCCAAAAAATATTCTATGCAAATAGCGGGTGTCTCGATACAAGACGGCCGAGGACCGACGAGACGCCGCTGAGCTGGTTGCTCCTGCCCGGTCTGTCCATTCCTCTCATCCGCACTTCAGCACCTGTCCTGGGCTGCACAGTGTCGGCTCGGCTCGGCTCGGCTCGCTCCTCGTTTTAAATGACTTAACGCTATTAGTCCTTTTAAAAGTGGCGTAAACACACAGGTGCTGAAGTGAGGGAGGAGTGGAGAGACTGGGTGTCCGCGGGGTTGTTGCAACTTGCGGCGGATCAGGAGGGGCGGAGGACCGACATGACGAGCGGTCTCGTAGCCTACCTGTGCGGGCCAGGACCGCGGAGGTCAGCGAGACAGAGAACGAGCCCGCCCCGGCCGTATCGGCTGTGTTTACCGTCTCAGGTGTCATACATGGTTAGACAGATGTATTAGTCCTCTAACACATCCTAAAGTTTGACTTGTCAGAGTTTTTCAGTAGCAGCTCAGGTTTAAGTGTCAGGACTCGGGAGTCACTGTGGGGACGAAAGATACAGACGTGATCTCGTCCCTCTGCACATTAATGAGCCTGTCTGTCACCGTGCTCACTGTCACACTGTGTGTTACAGGATTAATTAAAACACACAACATAAACAATGCGACCGTATAGGCCTACATGTGTAGATACTACAGGAGGAGGCAGACCGGGTTGCGGTAGGCTACGTCGCGTTGGTCCAGCAGTGGTCCAGTCACGGAGGAAATGTTAGTTAGCTATGGCTAAGCGCTAAACGTTAGCTCGAGCTAACTTATAAATAACTTATAAATAAACTTATAAATTACATAAAGACGTTATATGAGCTCATATAACGTCTTCATGTAATTTATAAGTGTGTTTTGGGGGGGCAACAATGAAGAACACTGACGTCACACTAGCCATTCCCATAGCATCATACTGACGGTCAGAGAAAGACTGATGACATCATTCAGAATCATGGCCACTGCAGTCAGAACAATTCCTACAGTACATCCTAAAAGTATCACCTTTGCCACTACTGCTGCATCTATTAATATAACGCCGCTAATAATAACATTACTACTACATTGCAAGCACCACCACTACTACAAGCTTGTGGAAGTTAAAAGACTGAAAGATAGTTCAAAAAAGTCGATAACAAGCTGCAGTTCTCTTATATAATGAAGTGAGCAGACTCTTTGATTCCTCCCACAGAGCCAGCGGCCTGCTGAGAGCAAAGGGAAACAGGCCAGAGTGCAGAAAAGGTTGTAAAACTAAGCAGAAGGAAAAAAAGAGAAAAACATCTACAACTTGACTCTCTTATCACATAGGCCTGACAAAAGAACCACAGGCAACAGCTGCACATCAATTAATGTTTGTATTTTAATGTTGTTGGTATGTCAGTATTACCATTTTACTCCCCCCGCTTCTTTCTCTCTAAACTACTGGATACATTTGAAATAGTTGTTCTGTCCTTGTAATAATGTGAAATCACTTCCACAAAACTTCACCATGAAGTTTGTTTTATTCTGCCACAGTCTAGAACTGATCCAGGACATTAAAACATTTCCTGCCTCCGTCTTCATCCAAAACCAAATTCGCAAATCAAGAATGAATAAATCGTTTGTTGACTTGTTTCCTTTAAAGTCGCTGACTGTGCAAAACTAGAAGACAAAACCAATCATAACATGGCTTGTCCAGAGGGGGTCTAGCCAGTTGCCACCAGTGGTGGTGTGATGTGTCAATGTCTGTGCAACACTGAAGTGTCTTCACGCCTTTCTATTGCCAAGCAAACTGCATCGACTGGCGCAACACACACATACAAACATAGCCCACCAGTGACATGGGTCAAAGGGTGTATGGCCTCAACATTTCTCAGCTCTCAAAGTAAGAAGTCTGCGGGGCCTAAGATCCTCTTGAAGGTAGACGTAAGTGGTGTGTATTCCCTGTGTGTGTGTGAGTGTGTGTGTGTGTGTGTGTGGGTTTGCTTTGAGTGTGAAAGTACTCCCTTGAATGAGGCTATGTGACCACGTCTGCAGTTTCTGTTTGGAAATCGGCTTGTTTGAGTCCAAGCGTTAAGTACACAAAATGACGCAGAAGAATGTCACTGAACCGCTTCTCATTTTCTTTATGTAGTGACTCACACTCTGAAGGACCATCAAAGTGAATGTATCCGAGGGGGAGGGACGGGAAGGGGGGCAGAGAGAGAGAGAGAGAGAGAGAGCGTTTTGTTGTGCATACAACAGTGGAACCTTTTCCTCTCTTCGCCAAGTAGCATTCACAGTCCCAGCAGGACCTCAGGCTGTTACTTGATCTAATCAATTGCAAAGCAAAGCTGCACACACTCACATATGGTAAAACCAGATCTCCTTTGTAGATTATAAAAACTTCACTCATACACACTGTACACTTGAAGTATTACGGATGTCGGAAGATTTGTGTGTTGCTCAAAAAGTACAATAATCATAATAATGATAACAATTAATTTATTTGAGATACTTGAAAAATATCTCTAAAATCGGTTTACTTTCTTAAGGGAAAAGCTAATTAATTCCATGTATTTATTTTTCTTAACTAAATTGAAAAATTAAAAACTTTATACGGTTGGAGATCTTCTTCTGAAGCATTTTTTACTGAATTGCTTGAAATCCTCTTCACACCCGATTGCAACCAATTAATTAAATGCTGATGACATCAATTTGCAGTCATTTCATACAACAACATCAATGAATAGGGCTGACTTGGGCTGAATTGCAAGTCTTACAGTGTGTAGATACACAGTACTGTAGAACAATACAAATGGATAACCGTCCAAGTTAAGATATTATTTTGGTCAGAGAGGCCCCATAGTGGTCAAATTTGCATCCATATGTTCTAAAATACTGCACGGAATTGAACAACCATCCTTAACTTAAACTTAGCCCCACCCATGCGACAGTCTTGGCGCCTTAGTGCGGGGGTCGGCTAAACTGTCCTGTCAAATCAAACTTTGAACAACCCACATTCACTTATAAGACTTCAATCTCCTGTATTTTATTCAAAGAAAAATTCAAATAAATTAATATTTTGTGTGTAACGACTTGAAATATTCACCCTGCAGTAAGACATAGCGATACTATGTACAGTATGAGTCTGTGCCATTTGCCCAGCGCATCAAATGAATTCTTTCTTCAGCTGTTTTTAATGAGAGGCTCTTAAAGTGTCAAACACAAAACTTGAGGGAGCAAAACACTCGTGCGCATTACCCAAAACATAGACACCATCTTCTCACTCCCATTCACATAAAGATCCTCTACTAAATCTATTGGACAACATCCGCCCTGTGAGATGTGCTGGTTATGATTTTCTCTTCTCATTGTGGTTCTGGAGTGTGATGTGATGGGATCATTTTACTCAATGAATGGTTTCTTTTGGAAATGTGCAGGGCTGGTCTGACATCCGTAAAAAAAAGTGGAGAAAATTGACCATGGAACACACACACAAACACACAGACGCACACACACACAAGTGGCAGAGAATAGCCCGACCACAGAAGAAATTGTAACGCTAACCAGGAAATGTTGGCCCATGATGACAGGCTCTGGAAAACAGATTTTCTCACTGGCCAATACATCTTCTTACATAATTCTCCCACAGAAGTATTGTGCATTAATAAGCAACATTTTGAGTGTGCGAGTAAGTGTGTGAGTAAGTGTGTTAAACAGCGCTTTGACTCTTTGGCTGTTTCTTATTGACTTAAAGCAGGCGAGCAGTGCCTCATGGTTTTCTGCCAAGTAGTCTAATCAGTCTTTTAATTGGCCAGAGCCGTCAACAGCAGTAATAAAACTACAGTCCACTCTCTGAATGTATTTCCTCCTCTCTCATATACAGATAAGTGAGTATAAAATAAACACACAAACACTTCTCTACTTACAGATGCAGCCATATGCGAGTGGTTGCATAAGCTCACACTGTCTCAGTCTCTGTCTCTGTAGCATGTGGTAGCATTTAAAGCTCTGCCTTTAAGACAAAACTCACTCATACAGCTCTCACCCTCTCTCCTTTTTTTGTGTGCGTGTGTGTGTGCGCGCCTGTGTGTCTCTCCCTCTGTCTTCTCTCTTGGATGCCTTAACCTGAAGTCTTCGCAGAGGTCTCAATTTCTATACATTCCTGTCTAACAGAGAAAGCAGATATCCCAGGAGAGGTCCTGTTTTATAACAAAACCTATCCCAGGCCTCAATATTGAAGGCTCTTCCTCCAGGTGCAAAAAATAAAAAAAATAAAACAAACACATACTGTATAAACCCAATAAGAGTCATCTGCATGGCAGGCAAATACTTATGTAAATTAAAAGAACCAAGAGAAAAAAAGTGTCGAAAGTAAATGTCTTAAAACTGTCTTTAGATCTGTACTTTACAGAGTTCCAGCAACAATTATACAAAGAGTTTGATACAGACCTTTTCAGAGATGCCAGTTGGGGAGAGTAGGTTCAAATGTAATGGTGGGTCAAGCGCAACACCTCACTTTCCACCCAATTAGACACACATTACTTGTTTTTAATGAACCAAACCTACTCAATGTTTTAGTAGCCTACATACTAGATTATTTGAGGCTCCCATTCAAATGGCAAATGTTCTAATTAATTTAGTGGTTCTTTGAGTCTCTTAATGTTTTAAATGTCTTCGGATCCACTGTAAAAACCGCAAAAATTTGAATAATGCTCAGAATTTTATATTAGGTCAAACAAGCTATTCCACTCGTCAGGGCTTCTTCCAGGAGGAGAAAATGAAGAAAACAGGTAAATAGCGGATGTTTGATTGGGACCCTGTAATGTACTATTGATGAATTGTGCAGTTTTGAGCATTATTTGTGGCTAAAAGTGGCGTTTTGCGGTTTTTACTGGATGCACATGTGGCGATAGTGCGGTCTTTTCTGAAGTTGGTGGAACTCGTGAATCTAGCGGTCGGGTAAATTGATCTCTCGAGGGGGGGTCTGACTCGGTGTTACGGTGTGTTTGACCATGGCTTTCACTTACGCCGGAATATCGCTTTAATGTTTTAAATGTCTTCAATTTGACTTTGTGATTTCAATGAATATGTGTTCTGTTTGATTAAAACACATTTACATTGTTTACATTTTATATTTGTTAAAGTATTCATGTTAAATCAGCTAATATGATTACATAAGAATTATGCTTCAATGAATACTTGATGTAAAAAAAAACTGCAGTTATTTTCTTATTTGCGGTTATATGTAGTGTTACACATGGCCCTCCATGAGTCGAGTTTGCCAGTGTGAAGAAGAACTTCACATCGGCGCGAGTCGCAACCATACAGTCTATGGTTGCAACTGAAAATTATGTTTGATTCAGTACTAGTAAGAGTTGCTTTGTTGATCAGCCTGCTGTCCAGATCCCTGCAGTGATGTGAGCTGTGTGGGGCCTTGCAGTCCAAAACCTTGACATTTCTGTTTAACCCCAGAATACACTGTTTGCATTTCTGTAATTATATGAAGATCAATATCATCAATAATATCAATGTTGTTAGTCCTCTTAAATATTGTCCAGTTAAGTTATACTAAAATCAAATATTCAGGTCTAAAATAATATAATGTCTACTGTTTTGTTATGATAGAAACATACACAGGAGTATATCATTTGATTAATTCACTTATCAACTGCATAGCTTACCAAGACCTCCCTTGGGCCAGTATTCAAGTGCACAAGCACTGAGAAAGGACTTTTCAGTAGGATGGAGACACCCTCTATGAAGATCTATGAACAGATTGATTTGTCTTCATAGATGGATTTTAACAATAACATACTTTTTAAAACTCTTTGTGGAAAGTTCAACAAAACATCAGCATCATGTTTGAATGTATCACTGCTGCTGCTGTTGCTGCTGCTGGTACCAACCACCCATCACCAAATTTACAACCAACATACCAGCACTTATTTTTTCCACTTAAAGCACTTAAGCAAATAAACTAATATTTCAGAAATACGGCATTCACCTTCCAGTTCACACAATAGACTCTTCACTCACCTGTTTCTGTAGGTCTGGACTCTGGTTCACCTGTGTAATGTGGCATTTTCTTAAGGAACTGATGGTGACAGCAGCAGTTGGGCACGTTGTCCACTGCCTTCTTCTCCTCTCTTGCTGTTGGCAATTAAAGATTAACTTCATATGAAAAACTTAAGGCAAACTCCCAAATTGTTACAAGGCAGTCCAAAATAACAAATCAAACCATAACCCTCTCTGATTGGTCTCAGTATGACATACAGCTCAACATTTCCACTCTTGCTCTGCTGGCATCTCCCAGGTGTGTCTCATCAGTGGCTAATTAGTCTCACACAGCCAGACCATTCTCCAGCTCTGTCAGAGTGAGTTCAGAGCGGCCAGACAGAAGACTCTCCTCAGTGAATGACAGATAAAAGCTGCTCAGAGTCTCTCGGACTGTGAGAAATAGGATTCTCTGGTCTGATGAAACCAAGACTAAACTCTTTGGCTTCAAGTCTGAGCTTCATGGCTATAGGAAACCAGGCACTGCTTGTAAAGGCAATCCTGTAATCCAAACTTCCTGAAAGGCTCCATATATGAGATTGCCAAACAACCAAGGAAACAAATGTATATTTTATTTATAGCTTAAACAGTATGTGACATGAAACTAAAGTATAGTCGATTACAGACTCAATTGTTCTCTAACCTCAAAGTGGGATGAAAAAAATTGACAATAACTTAATCAAAAGAAAAGCACTCATTTATTTATTTATTTTTTAAATGTATTTTCTTATTTCCTGTAAGAAATACAAATGTGCATTTAAAAGTAATATTTAAATGTAAAAATATTAATTAGTTTAAAGCAACATTGCAGAGTTGATCAGCCTTAAAATAATGTTTCCAGACTCACTGCAATGGTAGAAAAATGGTCAATAGGATGAATGGTGCTGCTGCTGCAGCCGAGCTGGGTTGCGTCAGCTGAAACTTCCCAGTGCTGGTAGGATCACTGCACCCCCCTCTGCGTGGAGCCGTAGAGTGCAACCTGCTTTACGGTATCTGTCACACACTTACCTGACTTTAGCCTAGAGTGAGCCAGCAGCAAAACAGAGAGCGTAGACAGCAGCTAACCAGAAAACAAAGCTATTGAATTCCCCCTCTGACGGTCTGATGGAGGGTGGATGGCACTTTGAAAACTTTAGCGCAATGTAGCGCATCTATGGTCAGCACGTACATGTTAATTAGCCATGTGCGCTGTGTGGAGCAGGAAAAAAGTGACAACGAGGAAGAGATACGGCGACATCAGGCAATAAACAATAAATCAGTCAGAAGATCTTGCATTTTAATAAGCTACAATAAAAACAAAAAACTCCAGAATCTCAACAAAAGGGAGCAGAAAGAAGAATAATCTCATGTAATCTGTCCCTTTAGCCCAGATTTTTTTTCTTTTACCTAGATGTTAAAACAATGTAAAACAGGATCAATACGGTAGGCTACACTATCTTTTTGCTCACCGGTAATACATCCATGGTTGTAGTTTGTTGGCGGCATCGACCACGACGCATTGCTTGGTTCAAATGTCACTGCGTTAATCGCGCGTTTAAAAAAATAGTGCCGTTAAAAGCATGTTGCGTTAATTCCTACACAATATACCTTTAATATGAGACTCTTTTATAAGCAAAGGCAAACTCCTCTGTGTCTCTTTAAATGGAGGTTTAAATTTGTATCTGTCTGAATTTGAAACTGGTTTAGTGCAACTGAATTTCAATATAAACTTGAATAAAAATTCAAGTTTGTTGCAGCCACAGTGCCTGCATATGTGTGTGTGTGTGTGTGTGTGTGTGTGTGTGTGTGTGTGTGTGTGTGTGTGTGTATTACCGGCAGTGTTGGGCAAATTACATCCAAAATATAACAAATTACATATTATTAGTTACTGGCATTTGAAAGTTACATTACAATATTTCTGTCTCAGAATTGTAATGTGTTACACTACTCTTGTATTACTTTTGAGTTACTTTCACCAAAATAACAGCAGAAATATGACTTGCAGCTGATACAGTGGAGGGTGATGTTGTGATGATGTAATCCATATTGAACTTTCAGAAAATACAACATTTGTGATTTTTTGACTATTACCAGGTGAAAGGGACAAATTTATCCTTCTACTGTAGCTCCATAGGGCCCCATTCATTCTGCAGTCGCCCGTGAGCGCTCCTAGTGGAATTCTGGTGAAACTGCAACCAAGTTCGATACAATGGGGCTTATGGAGAGTGGCAAGGCTCTGATTCTATTTTGATTGGTTAAAAAAGCCTTCCCATTTTACCTTACATTGCCACCTATGGTTGTGGCATATTACACGATTTCAAAAACACCCAGGCTCGTGTGGACTAGGCCTGTAGATCACAAGCGAAGCTGATGCAGCTTGGGGGGATATGCAGAAGAAAATTTTAAAATACAAACGATCATATTGTATGAAGTCATACCCATGAAAACTGAAGTCCCTGATTGCTGCTAAAGGTGTGCCAAGTTACTAGAACCAAGTTAAGGGTTTAAATACTGAGTGGGTGGGTGAGTACATTGTGATATTCAGTTTTTTCAATCAAAAACAAATACTGCACTTAAATCATGTTAACATTAGGCTGCAAAATAAGAAAACATGAGAAAAGTCATGTGGTCTGAAAAATTTCTGAATACACTATAAAAACTCTTCACTAATGTCCAGGCTGAAATTTCAACTGGAAAACTCCTGCATAGCTAACTTGATACTCAACCACATGGATGTGCCTGAAAAAGCAAAATAATCCTCAGTCAAAGTCCATAATTCAAGATAATGAAACCCAAATTCAATGGCTATACTACTATTTTGTCAATGCAGTGTGATTATAACACGGTTACAGTCACCACAGTGACAGTGTCGGTTACCATCATGCATTGGACATGAACCCACTGGTGTCCAATTTCATTTTATTGCAACACACAGTGAAAGAGTTCAGATGCAGCTGGTGCTTTACTCACTGACACTTCAGTGGAGTGGATGTTTGCTGACACTGTGGCATGAGTCCAGGTTTTCTGGTTGAGTGACAGTGTTTTAACCAGCTGACAGCCTCTCTGCTGATGCCCAAAAAGCTAGAAGAGCTGCAGGCCTGCTCCTGGTGAAGGCCTCGCCAAATGAGCGCTGAATTATTTGAGTCCTGGGGTAAAAAATCAGGCTATTTTTTATCCAGGCTCCAGCACATTGAAAAGCTTTTGGAGCCCTTAGTCCACACCCTTAGAAAAAAAAAAGAAAAAGTTAAATAAGAAAATGTCAGCTGGATGGAGCAGCTAATGGACTGAGATTGATGGTCAGGACAAAGCTCTGCTTGAGGGCAGTCGAGTGGAAAGGCAGTGTGGCTGCTCTTTGCCCCCTTTAATTGGCCTGATTTACCCCAGAAGCCAAACCCTAAATGGAAAAAAAAAATGTCATTTCACCCAGAGTTAAAAGCCCTCAAGCCTCCATTAACACAAAGTTCCATCTTTTCATCCTCACTTTCTCATAATGTGTTATTATATTATAAGGGTTTTAATGAATATTGGTAAAGTGGACTTATACCTATAAAAATATTGTAGAAATACATACGTTACACTATAAAATCCAGGACATAGCTTGTTCCTATTATACAACTGAAGCCAGTTCTATTATTTATCCTGCATTTAAGTCCTGAGTGGGTTGGGGATTGGGCCTTTCTGTCTGGGAGTCAGGAGGCGCAATGAGATTGCCTATCAGCTAACACACTAAAAACCCCTCCAATTCAAACAAACACTTGGCAGTACATGGCACTGCAGCAATTACGCACACAAGATTCAATTTGATCTGGTGAATGGGTTGAGTGTGCAAGTGTGTGGCCCAGTCTGAAGGGCTCGTCTGACATGGGACATAGATGGGAAGATGATAGAGAAAAAGGAAACGAGGGATAAGGGATGACTTTGTGTCTGAGAGAATAAGAATATTTATCCTTTATTTTTGTACCTGAAAGATGCTCTGTTTCACACAGCAGGAGCTCCGAACCGATATCTGAAGTGGGATTTGTACCAGGCTTACAGTGGACACAAAGTACCGCTGTGTGTGTGTGCCAGGTTTCTGACTGTGTGTGTAATGTCCAACTTGCAGTATCTGATTTGGACAACATGCAGGAAATTAAGACCAATTACAGGTCTAAGATTGGCACTATCTAAAGTCCAAAGTAATTCATTCAAATCATGTGTTTACAGATCAAGCTATATGCAAATCAAATGCATGTGCTCGAGTGACTGCGGTTTTGTGAGGAGAGGGAATAAAAGTGCACATAGAGGTATGGGCAGCGGAGCACTTTCACACTGGCCTGACAAAGACCTTTTTACTACAGGAAAATTAACGAGCTACTACAGAACATATGATTCAAAACAGAATAGAAAAACAACACTAAAATCTCCACTAGTGGCTTATAAATGCTACTATATACGTAAAACAGCTTCAGGTTGTGATATTTAGTTTCCAGGTCCTGCGTGCTGCGGAGCCGCTGCCAGCAGCATTAATAAAGAATCGGCCCCTGAGTTTGTTAGTCAACTGGGCACTGAGCTGAGAGGGCTGGCACTGTGGGCTGGAAATGTGACTGAGGAGGTCACAGGTTCACATCACAGGTTAATGAAGAACTTGTATGATAGAGAACACACACAGTTATTCAGCCACCAGGAGGTGTTTCTTTGCCTGTGTGTGTTACAAATGAATGACACAGAAGTGTTTGTGGGGCCTCTACTGTATAGCAGGCAGTGAATTTAACTTTCACTTTCACTCCAATTTTGATGTAAACATTTAATTTTAAGATACCGGTATATTATACACCGACACACAATTGAGTTAGCAGACATGAATACAAATTATGTATCAATTCAGAGTCTCCAATTCATATAAGTGTTGTATAATGGCTGTAATTGGACTGTTACTGAGGAAAATTATTCTGTTAAAAGTGTTCAAATGCCAGCTCACGCGACTGATTTGTGTTCAATACACATGGGGCAACAACAGAAGAGCAAAATAGCTGCTCTTTCCATTCCAATTCAGTAATTCTTATATACCAGTTGTGCTCCTTGTCAAATTTGTCACAACTATTCATTTGGGTTGAAGAATTAAGTGATGAATATGGTCATTGTTGTTTTGCATATTGAGTACAGTTTGTCTTGCATCGGTTGCTTCTAGCCTCTATTAAATTGCCTCTTGTGGTTAAAGAAAGTTTCTTGTATATAAAAAGGAGTAGTAAAGATAATGACAATGTTAATGTGGTAAAAACCAAATAATTGGTTACTGTACCTATGTCCCAACCACAAATATACATCAACGAGATAGCCAGGGAAAAGTTGAAAAATAAACATAAAGATAGGCTACATGAAAAAATGCAATCAAAAATACCTACAGTAAACTGTTAAAATAATATGTATAACCCCAACATCACAAATTACCCTAACTGTAGCCATAATTGCTGTTCCATTACCATTTCACGATCATTATCTTAGAAATTGAAAGAAAAATATTTTTCACATGCAGAGTCTTGGGTTGGACAATCTACTGTGATGATTATTCTAAAACCTGTTGGTTTTCCAAGTTTGGCACACTGACTCATTGGATAATAGAAAGTGGGGTATTTGGTCATGTGCTCTCATTCCTAGAATACATGGAGATTTTAGAAAACACTCATACCCAAGTTTCAAAGCTGGGTTTTATGTCTCAATCTAATGCCTGGCAGCTGTATCCTACTGTACTCTAGTTGAACCAAATCAAAACTCTGGGTTCACAAAGTCCTTTTTCTCTCAAAGATATTGTTTATCTATTAGTTTTACTACAGAGCAGCTATTATCTGAGGTCCAAGGAGCTTTTGGGAACTCATGGGCCCCAAGTCGGTAACTTTCCAAGCTTGGCTCAGTGCTTGTACTGCAGTGCAAGGAATGCAGTGGTTGTTTTAACATTACAATGGCTTGGCAGGACTCTCTGTGGTCAACCACTTGGTCCCAGACACCCTCAGACATGCCCTGCAGGGTGCCTCCAACAACACGCCTCAGAGAGTGGAGGCAATCAGGAAGGTAGGTTATACAGAGAGTAAATCTGAGGAGCACAGTAGGGCATCCCAGAACTTGTTACCTGAGAAGAAAACATCACAGCAATACCATAAAACAAGTTGCACACCATAACAAACTGGGGAGGAACTGGATGAAAGGCATGTGAGGAATGTTACTGACATTAGAAGGTTGAGATGATTAATAAACCAGATGGCTGTATATGAGATAGCCTATCACAGGTGAAATATTGCCTTTGTTATTGTCATTTTATCTCTGTTGACCAGTAACAACAGAGATCAGGTAAAAACAGTTATTAAAGAATTGTAATAGTTTATACTGAATTTGCAGAGAAGAACACAGAAAATTATGTATTAATCTGTTCTACAGTAGTTTGTGATTTCCTGTGCATGTGGTATCTGGAAGCCCACCACTGAAACAAACACACTTTAAACACTTTAAAAACATCTACAGAAAATTCTTTTAAACAATCTTTGAACTCTAACATTGCAAAAATGAAAAAGCTGGCTATGAACGAACTACACCACATTCACATGTCTCATACTGCATGTCACCACTGCTAAACTTCAAACTTGTCATCTATTAGTTTAATTTAGTAATAGATTGTTAATTAATCTAGTGAGAAAATCAGTTTTTGTGGTCCACGTTTAACATTCCCTCACAGCCTCTGCATTCTCCTCGGCCACTTATTGGCTTGTATAATCAGTCATATACGTAAAGTTTAAAAAATCTGGGGTATTTACTGATTTATTTTATTCTGCAGTATAAAATACTTAAGCTTGTGGAAACCACAGTCAACCAAAAGCTCATTAAAAAAAACAAGAGACTGTGAAAGGATGGACGTGTACTGTGGGTGAAAAATATAGCATAGTTAAGTTTTAATAGTGAACATTTGTTATCATTCCTAATATAAATTGCAACTTTAGATACGTTTTTAAATTTAAATAAAATTACTCATTAAAATATCAGCTTTAGCCTATTTTCATAGCTCTGGCCATGGGTTCAATCGGTTGGAATAACATAGTACTAATCAAAGTAATTGCAGAGAGCTGGAATAAACGCACCAACATTACTAAAAATAGTTCCAGTAGAGAACAAATACAATTGGCCAGACAATCACTCAGGCAGCAACAGCCTTCAGCTGGTCAGATATATTTCGTAGAGCAGATGAAGATGGATGGTTACCCAAACTGCACATTATAGAAAGTCATAAAAAGCTACAGCAGCTACAGCACTGACAATTGACAGAATGGCGGGTTGAAACGGCTTGATGAGTATGCATCATTAGATTCAAACCATGTGTGTGCTGATGGTAACAGAGATATGAGTTCTGCCCTGATTGAGCACTACACCATCAGACTCCAAATACACAGTTGAAAAGAGGAAGTATAAACACTGATAGAGCAGAATCAGATATATTATCCGTTTAATCCTGTGCATTTTTCTTCCATGTCAAAACCTGGCATCAACATACAGATGGTTTTCAAGCCGCAAGCAGAAATAAGAAACAGGCTGTCGAGGTCTGGTAATATCTGACTTCTAACACCTCATATGCAGCAGCACTAGCAAAACATGAGAACAGACTTTGATGTTTGGAATCAGTGGTGTTCTCCTTTCTTTTGTGTGCAAATCTTTAGCCTGCCAGACTCCTCAACTCATGGTCAGATAAACAGATTTATTTCTCTACTTGCATCTTATTAAGAATATTTTATTGAGAAATGTAAGAAGAATGCAGATTGAGGTTTTGACCTACAGTTAGGATTTCCAGCAATCTACTGTAGTTTGTTTTATGTGTGTTCCAACCGCACACTGTTAAGTTGTTCCAAACAGCAAATATTTTCAATTGCTACAAAATTCTGACTTTGGGACAGTGTGCCAGTATGTGGTTCCTGAAGCTTTTTGACCGCCCTCAAAGGATTTTGGTTGATGCAACTTCATGCATCATTGATGCTGCGTAGAAGCAGTAGCGATGTTTTGATCCATTTCTGATTCTGTAACATGGGTATCAAGCAATACTCAGCAGCAGTCCAATGCCTTAACTGAAATATGAACAGATACGTGGGGGGCAATTGATACATTGATCAACCGCTGCTGGTCCCCTCACAGTGTTCTTTTAAAGAGGAACTATGTATTCTTATCCTGCTACATTTTTCTTTAATTAAACAGCTTTGGAGTAATTGTCGTGGTAAATGGCTTGTTACAGAGGGGAGAAGGAGGCTCTCTCAGCGCCTCCGACCCAGTGTCCCAGCTCTCATCTCAGTTGCAACGTGGCACAAATGCACCCCGTAACCCATAATCTCTTGTTTAAACTCTTTATATAGAGATGTAAACTAAAACTTTTATGAAAACATTATGTGGTAACGGACTAAAGCAGACAATTACTCAATTGCCAGATTCCAATCAACATTTTAAAGGTGTAGTGTAATAATTGGTCAGGTTTATTGGCAAAATCAGATTATACTACCCATTAATATTTTTTGGATAAGTGTAAAATCGCTATAAAATAAAATTTATTTTGTTTTCATAGCCTTATAATTGTTATAGCCCCATTATGTGACATTTACCCCCATCTAGCGGTGCGGTTGCATGTTGGCACGTATTCTTGCTGTTGCGTTTACGTAAACTTGGGCAGAAGGCAGAAAAACAACCGACGCTGCATTTAACAGGATAAACAAGCCTCTATGTAAACAAACGGTCCGCCAGCACGAGGCGTGACAATATGTTGTTATGGTGATGTCGTATTGTTTACCTGACCCACGTTTTACTGTCTTTCTCTCGTCGAGTAAAATAACATCCAGTTGGTTTGCCGACGGCGTCACTCACGCCGTCATTCAGGTGTCTGACTGCACCTGAAGGCAACACCAGTGCCTCCGTCCTTCCTCACACTAGCCTACACGGTGGTGACAATTGTAACAGGCGCCGTCTGGAAAACTTTCTCCCCGAGCCGAGAAGCTCTGGCGGCCCGAGTTTGTGGTTCCCTACGGCCACGGTGACACTGAACGTAAAACATGGCGATTCAACATGGCAGCGAAGGTTCGGTGAACCCCCCCCTGTATGTTTGTAACAACTCATTCTAAGGTACGAGAAAGCGCTCGTTTATATGCGGGTGCGATTCCACTTCAATGAAATACGTATTTATGAAAGCGATATTTGATTTTTGTCAATAAAAAGCCAATAAAGTCCCATACTGTCCCTGTAATATAGAGCAAGGGTCTTGCTTTAGAGAGTGTCGCCATCTTGCACGGCCATGTTTGGCATATTTCACGTTCATAAATACACCAAAGTACAAGAAGAAGGAGGAAGGAAAGAAGAAGGCATTGGAACAGCAGACATATCATGACATGGTTTAGATCTTCACCAGGGGTGGAAAGAGTACCAAAAAAATCTACTCAAGTAAAAGTACAGTTACCTTGATGAAAATGTACTCAAGTAAAAGTAAAAGTACTGGTGTAAAAATCTACTCGAGTAAAAGTAAAAAGTAGCTCACTTAAAATTTACTCAAAGTAAAAGTTACTTCGTTACTTTTTTTTTTTTTGAGGGGGGGGTGGGGGGGTATAATGGCCAGAGATCGGCCTAACGTTCTCCATGCATGTCTCTGTGTTCCAAACTTGTCCCGTCTCCATGGAGACACTGGTCTCCATCATCTTTTAGCTCCTGTGGAACCAACTTGATTCTGACCTTCAGACACTGCGTCTGTCCAGAGCCAATCAGATTGACAGTTACTGGCACTAAGGTTGTCACCATCATGATCATGATACTAAAATTTTCAACTCAATATTGATATTAAAGGGATAGTTCACCCAAAATCTCTCAACTCAACTCTATTTCAGAGTCCCCCGTTCCTTCTCTAAGTTACGGGGGGTCCACGCAGCAGTAGCTATTTGTCCATATAATGGTTGTCAATGGTGCTCACTTTTCTTTGTCCAAAAAGACACACCAAAACACATCCAAATACCTCCATACTGCTCGTCTGTAATGTCCCTCTTGTATTGAAGCCCCGACATGCCCAGGGACAAAGAGAGAAGCGGCAGCAGCGTAGTACTTTTGACAACCCACACAGACGCAGTGCAAGCTCATACCTATATATTTTTTACTTTGTAACTAAAGCTATTTAAAATGTAACTAAGTAAATTTTTTCCAACAAAATGTACTCAAGTAAAATTAAAAGTACTGACTTTAAAACCTACTCAAAAAAGTACAAAATACACAAAAAGCTACTTAGTTACAGTAACTTCAGGTCATCCCAGAAGTTGTTTTTTTTTTCTCTCGGAGGCCACCGTCACTTTGTGTGCAAGCAAGCAAGTAAGAGGTGCAAACTAGAATCTGAATGCCATATATCACGCTTTTCTTCCCATTTTACACACTGGACCTTTAAGCAGTAATCTTACCTCAAACCTCAAACTCTAATCTCCATGGTGATAACCTCCAAGTGGCTGAGACCTATACAGAAATTAAAAGCATGCCTGTTGCATTTGTTCACTCTCATTTCAGATTTTACTCATATTCCTCCTTGTGATATACAGTCCTGTACATTGATTGGCCTCACGACGATGAAAATGGAGCGCTCCCAAAACAATGCTTTTCTTGTTCGTTTCTAAAATGTTTTCCGCAACCACTGCATAGTTTCAAGTAGCCTAATGTGTGCATACATACAGTAGGAATCCACTGAAAATGACTCCAACACTGTAGTATATGCCAGGCCTGGATGTTTTGCTGTCACGGTACACCAAAACAGAGAAGAAGACAAAGCTTGTGTGTTGTATTCAAACTCCAAACATGACAAGTCGACATATTGAAATGTCTTGGAGACATGCAGCTATTCCAAATGTGTCGATCAGTGCTGATTTAATGGACTTTCAGGCACAGTGTCTGAGGGACCCGATAGTTATCTGCCATTGTTGTTGTTATTGTTAAGTCACATCTAGCAGGTTAGAAAGGTGGGGCAGTTACATCATCGTTTTACAAAAGATCAGTTTTGGTTATCGAAATAACAGTAAAGTGGAATTTGAGGTTTACCCACTCTGAGACCTGTTTCCAAAAAATACCAAAACGTGGTCTCTGTGGACAGAACGTTGAAATGATAAAAACATTTTTTTTGGATACTCCTAAATCCAAATTCTTATTTGTTCGAGAAGAACAGTAGCCAGCCTTGTTAAAGTATTTCTTCAGCAGTTTTATAAAAGCTCCTGTTAATGTGGACTCATGCTGAAGGTGTTTTTTTCCCCCTGCTGTTTCTTTTGTTTGTTTAGCCTCCTTCACATCTCCTCCCTCCTTTTTCAGCCATTCCTCCAAAGCCACAATAAGCTTTTCTCCGCTCAACAGGAATCAAAGATGTTCAGATTCCAGTACAAATGATATGGTGCTTGTGAGGGAAAACACAACCTCAGTTAGAACAGGCTCTCTCTGTTCCTCTTCTTTGTGCCTGATGTTGCGTATATGGCATCTGTTACAAAATACAGAGCTGATGAATGATTGATGAAACCCGAGTGAAACATAAAATCGTATTCGCGCCGACACAGCATTAACAAACAAAGTCGAACAAAAGGAAAGTAACCAACTCACCACATTTCGAAAGAGCGCAATTAATGCCAAGGAGCATTCTGGGTAAGCCATGTCTAGACTGAACAATATTGACATGGCATACTGGCAGCAGATTGGAGTTTTGGATATATAAGCAGGATGCAGAAATAATCTCACTTAATGAAGGGAAACAACAAAGGATTGATGAAGGATTTCACAATGTGAATTTACAAATTGTCTTTCATTCGTCAGACAATGATGGACTGTAAGGTCAAGATTTGCAAATTCAAAGGCTTAGATTGCATCAGTGGTGATAAGATACAAAAAAATTGTCTTTGCTCATTAAGCAAGATACATAATAACATACATTATAAAATCTCATGTGTTTTAAGATCAGGTTTTGCCTTTAAGACACAGTATAACAGGCAAAGAGGGGAGACATGCCAGGCTTGATTCAGGGTTGTAACAATCACATTGTCACGGTCCTAAACCAGGCCAACCAGGATGCCCCAAAATGTTCTGTGGTGATAGTGGCAGAGTCCTTACTGTCTGCATGTCTCTGTACATACCATAATTCATTTGAACATTGAGGGGGTCAGTGAATTTGTGGTTGGTTCATTTGGATTTAACCAGCAGAACATGGTGGAAACTCTTGGCTGTGCATGTAGCTTTGGTTTGTGTACCAGGCCAACAGAGTGTCACCACCACTCTCTTAATAATGGCTTTATCCTGAATGATGTTGCACTGAAGAAGTTTGGTGTGAGAGCAGGCTAGGACTTGCTGCCAATGTTAACCTGTCCCCTAAAAATTATGCTGCTAATCTGTGTTGCCAGTTATACTTAATGGGAAACCTGGGTCATGCTTGGAATATGTTCAGTGACAATATTTTTTCAAGAGAATTAAATACTGAGGTTTTGTACAGCTCACAGTCCGTCATCAGTCTTCCATCAGGTTCGGCTTAAAAAGGGCTATTTGTAAATTTCCTCCGTTAAATGTGGTGGTTGTTGCTTGACAAGAGCTTCAGCCTTCTGAGCGATAACAAGTTTTCAGGGCAGATTGGCTCCAGTGAATCACTATTGGACAATGACCATATGGACCAGGAATAGCTGGTTAACATGCTGACTTCAGCTGGACAGAAGAACAGGCTTGGTAAACAAAGTACTGTAGCAGAACTTGATGCAGAACTCTCAATGTTTCTTCTTGTCTGGTAAACAGTTGTTGAGCTAAATACTGTAGCAATTGCAAAACTGACAACAACAAAAAAAAAGGTCAGGGAATGATCATGGCTTCTATTAAGCCAAGATTCTTGAATCTCTGACCAATTTACAGTTAAAACAGTTTTTTAATCTGACAATAACATTTTATTTGAGTTTCAGCGACAAATGACCTCATTGGTGCCTTGGAGAAAAAACAGCAGTGTGCCGCCTTATGTGTAGAATTCTCAAAAGCATTTGATTCAGTGGATCATGAATTACTACAAGATAAACTCGGGAATAGTGTCTTGGATACCTTTTTCATAAACTCAGAATGTTGGTTTTGGTACAAGAGCTCTAAAATGGTTTAGAAATTACCTATCAAGTAGGACTCTGTGTGTCCGGGTAGAGGGCCCATACATCAGACTTTCTTGAGATGATTGAAGGACCAAGGTTCCATTTTAGCTCTTATATTATTTTATATTTTTATAAATGATTTAGTTAAAGACATTCAAGCTAATTTGCATTAGTATGCGGATGACACAATCACATTTGCTCCCTCTGCAGCACAGGAGATTGACAAACTTAAGACTGCATTTCAGTCACTGCAGAGAGGCTTGAGGGGTCTAAAATTAGTTTAAAATGCTCAGGAAACTAAGTTTATGATTCTATCAAGAGTTTGCTGGCAAAACTTTGACAATCTAAGCTCTCATATCTCCAATCCAATCAAGAAACTCCAACTGAAGATTATGTTTTACATTTTCTGCAAAGAAAAATCTTGTGGAAGCCACCATTTCTGTAATTAATTATGTTGATACACTGTACATGCAGCCTCATCCAGTCTGAGGAGCCTCAACTCAGTGTATCCTGCTTCTCTAAGTTCTATTTCCAATGCAATATATCTCACTCATCACTGCATTCTTTATGGTTTAATTGGCTGGACATCACTGAATATTCGTAGACAACGGGCCAGGACAGACCTTGGCGAAACATCATTCTTCTACCATGCACCATTGTCTTGGGAGACTTCATTTTAAAAAAATGTATTCCAATAAATATTTTTTTTGTTTTGTTTTTTGAGTTATCTAAAAGTAAAAGTTGTGAATGTTTTCGTAACTTACTATTTTCCGATAATAAAAATATTTTATTATAAGTCAGTGGTCCTGAAATGGTTGTTTCTCTTCTATAATACACACTCTACATCTCGAAGGCGACATCTCGCCACACACAGGCTTGCTTTGCCTTTCAAACGGGGCAGAGCTCCGTAGGAAACAGTAGGAGAGATACAGCCCGATGGGGAACCGGAACACAACACAGGAGGGAGATGCAGGTCCGTGGAGCTCTGCACCACAAACGTGAAGCAGAAAACAAGCATGTTGCATAAAATGCACACCTCTATGGCATTACTTGAGCGAGCATGGCTAAATTGAATGGGTTTGTGCGTGCTACATCTCAATGGCCCCCCATGCATGCACACACTGTTTAACCAAGGTAGCGGCCAAAATCACCCAGGTGGCCCGCCTTTGCAGATACTGTAGGCAGGTAAAACTCTGCACTGGTCAACTCCCCAGACTGCGCACAGTGATTTGATGTTTACTCTGGACGCAGTATTTCCTTATCCCTGTGCAGGGGCTCACAGGTGCATACAGAGAGCAAGAAATAAGATAAAAGGAAACTATTAGAGCTCAACGGGGGTATATGCACTACAGGATAATCGGGCCGAGATTGTCAATAATAACATGTTTAATATTTGCGACCAGAAATGCTGTAGTGACTGGGGTGTTCCGAGGGGAGCCATGCAGGCACGCACAGGGTGTACCTCTATGTCCACAAGATTAAAATGGAGGCGCTGCCTTTTATTTACCTGTTGCCGTGGTGACTCGTGGTCTCCAAATCTGTGAAGTTATGATGAATCCTCTAATGTGTGCCAGCCATCAGATTGAAAGGTTTGGACAGGCTGCCAGTTGATGACCACTGACCTAAGGTCTCTTGACCAAAAGCCAACCGTGCAAGATCAGCACCTCTGACCTGGGCCCCAGATCTCTTCTCATGTGAAATATGGACGGCTTTATGGCACTACAACACAAACACACCCGCTAATCCGTAATCTCTTGTTGGCATTACCAGCTCGGTAAACATTGCTCCACTGATTGTCTTCTCACCTGCTTTGTTGAAAACAAATGCACATGGCCAGGGTTGGAGGGAGGAGGGTTAATGGTGAGTTTTTACGACAGTGAAAATATGCACTCCTAACTTATATACTGCAGTTCTCCTTCAAACAACTGCTTTTAAGAGCTGTATAAATAAAGTACATTTACATTTACATTTAATGCTTTAAGTTTAACCATGTATAAGCAGTTTGCAGGACAGCTATACCTTAGAGAGCGACCTAACAACAATTGCACGAGGCCATCCATCCATTACTTCACATCGATCTATGATGCCAGGTCAGTATGACACCATATTTATAACCCACACCAGCTCTGAGGCAGATGTTGATTAGAGCAGCACCCGAACAAGTGTTCACCTTGTGCTCGGCTCATCCAACACATAATTTTTCTTACTATAATCATTCCTCTTCTTGACAGGGAGCTAAATCCACAGGCCTCAATATTTGGAAAAAGGGTAATTACATTAACAAAGTTGCAAAAAGTAGACAACCATAGATATAATTTCTTGAAGACAGGGCTGAGTGTAATTTGCAGATTTTAGTTTTGGAGACCAACACTGGTGGCTGGACACCTTTATCCCCTAATACGTGCCCACAAAAACATGGCTCCACTCAACAAATATTGACGTCCACAGGTCTCAAATGTCAGCATCACACAACTTCACACAGCAACACACACTTCCAACTTTAATGTGTCTCATTTTATTATCTGAAATCCAATAAGTTGTATCTTTTTCAAATCCCTTATTCAAAAAACATTTTCCTGTTTTTTTTCCCTTTAAAGGTATTGTCCCTTTTATTTCTCAGAAAATGACTCTGCATAGGTGTGCTTTTTCTTCTCTTTGAAACCTATTGACTTTGTTTCGTCTTGTTCTATTTTGCTGCCTTTGTCAGGCCTTCCCTAAGGTGGATATCATGCTCTATAAATAAGATCATCATTATCATTATTCCCATACAGTTACTCCTACAATTTCAATGTTTGTCTAGAGCTGCAATGGCTCTAAAGCAGTGCACCTTCAAAATGTGCATTTTTCTGTGTATAATATGTGTCTGTGTATTATAACCAGACTGCACATCTGTTAAACTGTAACAGATACTGGTGAGTGTTGAAATCAGCCAGACTGCCCTCATAATCTAAGGCTCGCCAAAAGGAGGGGGGGGACTGTTGGACTGTGATCTTGTTTCCTCTCCTCTGAACACAGTTTAGGGTAAAATGACCTTAGTGAGGTATGTAAAATGGTGCAGTTACATAAAACACTGGATTAGAGATCTGTATGAGCAAATCATCCCTATGTATTTCTATTAGGTTCTTTACTTTTTTTTTTACCGTATTGTGCCTTATGACTTCGAAATACAGCAAAGCTGGCACGTTTGAGTGTGTGTTTTTATGGCAGCAACAGCGCAGCATGGTTCAGCAGATGGAGAGAGAAAAGCTGCAAAATGTAATAATGAAAGTATCTTTTGTTCTCTGCTGAATTAAGTACCCACAGTTTCCTCAGCGTTTTCTTCTCTTCTGTGATAGTTGCCAGCAGAGGATGGAGGCATTACACTGTTGTCATTCTTCTTCTGCTCTCTCGCACACACAGGCGCACACACTTCTACGTAAAAGTTTGAATAGAAACCATAGAAATCAAGACACAAAGGAGGAAAAAGCTTGGCTGACAAGAACCACAATCACCATCTTCTCCGCACAACACAAATAGAAACCAGATGTAGAATGTATATAGTAGAATAATGGCAGGATCACTGTATGAAAAACAGAAAAAAAAAACGTGTGCAGCAGTAATGGCAGCCATTCAGGATGCAATTAACTGTTGCTTTATTTTTAATGACTGAAATAGCTTGGCTCGTGTGTCGTACCAGTTGAGCCCAAACTGTTTAAAACGAGGATGTGATGACTTTCTAATCAGTCCTAGTCAGCACTTTTACTTCAGTTGGATGAGTATTTGTTGGATGTTTCCATTTCATGCAGTGATCCTGAGATCTAACAACGTGGAACAAACAGGTAAAGGTTTTGATTGGTGGCTGTAGAGGAAAGAAAGGTAATTTCTTTCTGTCTTCCTTTTTAAAAAATCAACAGCATTTTAATGTGCTCTGCAAACGTCTTGGCAATCTGCCTTGTGGATGGCACAAGACTCATGTCAAAGTTTGAGACAGGTCACTGTGAGAGGATTGTGAATGCGCTCAGTGAGTTTCATGGCAATCTGCCCACTGTATTTTGAAATGTCTTGGACACAAGTGGGAATATTCTGACTCATGACAGCTCTAGGGGAAATGTCAAGACACAAAATGACACAGAATTTAAAGACTGACCATTTTCTGATCATCTGAAGCCATTGTTCTTTTTTGAAAATTGAGCCAGCAATGGTCAATGGAGGATTTTGATGTACCAGCACTCAAAGAAGGGAGAGTTAAGGGGGTCACCAAAGTGATAATCCTCTGAAGACCACCAATATCCATACACTTTAATGGTTCTAAGGCCAATTGCTGAAATGACTGCATGCATGTATTAGACTACACAACGCAACTCAGTGCATTCTTCTTTTAGAACTGACTAACTAATACAGACGCAGGCAATTAAATTCAGGTGTCGAAAGAAATATGATGTAAGAGATGTATGTTTTTTGCTTTCTAAACACAGAACAGAAACAGTCGTGATGTTAGCACTTTTAAAATGGTAACCAAGATGCATCCGATCATTGACAGGAAAGTATGGTATTTCTGTACCACAATTTTAATGTTACTTAGTTTCTTACATTCCAGATACACCAGTATTGTTATTACGGCAATAAGCTAATAACAGCCTTTTTGATTGTCTGGTTTATGTATTGACCCGACTCTAGTGCTCACTTACAATTTTGAGGTCCTTGTCCTTCAATCAAGAATTTCCAGCTCATGATACATTATTATTTAAAACCACATTTCAGAAAGAAATATGGTTCTTTTTAGTGTATCTGACAACTAGAGTCATGATAATGCATACAAATGATGGTTCAGTTTGTATTTTCACTTGAATATGAAAGTAATGAAGAAGCTTGATACACTTTACTTCCTGCTATTAATAGAGGGACAAAAAATTGCATTTAACTTCAGGTTAAGTGAGAATGTGCATCTCTTCAGAGATTTACACAAAAACTGCCAGGATTAAAGTGTAAAATGTGATTGGAGTTAATTAAGCATATAAACCTTTTAAATTATTCCATTGCTAATATTCATCATTCATTACAGTACTGTTGTTTAGTTTTACTGTTGCACCTTCAGAGTATGAAATAATGAAATGGAGACAGCTATTAAACTGTAACGAGTCGCTTGTGTAAAGGCACACACACCATCAACCCAAGAAATTGCACATCTGTCCTCAGGCGTGTGTTACAGTGATTTTAGCACCTCAACGTGCAGGGCGGAGGTGTTTGGCCGAAAGTCAAATTCAGTCTATTAAAATCAACTTGGGAGGCACTCTGCTGTAAACCAAAAAAGTAAACTATTACAACCTGCAGCTGAGTCCAAATATTGCTCGAGGATTTATGGGACACGGCCGGACATTGTCGGCACACTCTGTGAGAGCTGGACCTTTACATGGTGGTAAATGATACAACTATAACCCCCCAACACACAGAACGTCGAAGGCTTCCACAAATCCACAAAAAAGCACTGCTTTGCCACACACCACGAGCTTGTGTGTTGCAAGGGTTTCGGTGCAATAACATTGTGTACAGTGTGTAGCTGTGGGAGTGCGTAGAGATACAGCCAAATTACTACACCGCAGTGGAGTAGATTGTGGCGCCGCTATTGCTGGACTGCTTCCACTGAATTGTACGTTATTTCTCCAGGCATGTTGATGCATAATGCGACATTGTGCAATGCTTTTACCTGCACATCAAGATAATGCAAATCAGTTGCAAAGCACATGCTGTGAGTAATAACAATCAAGACTTTTTGTTAGAGTAGAATTTTGAACATTAGCTGGCAAATGCCCAGATGCTTGTCTTTCACAAAATACCACTTGTGAAATAAAACCTTGACACTAATCATAAATGAGTATACCTCATAGTTTTACAGTAGAGCCTGAAGGCTCCTCCAGCTGCAATAAAAGCTATGATAATGGACCCAAAGCCACAAAGCCTTTGTGTAAAATGTTCCTTAGTGCTGCTGCCTATTTACTGTCACATTCATCTGGACCATGCTGGGTCATCATGCTGAGACCATATTATCAAGAGCATTCTTTTATGAAGATTTTGCACTTTTGTGTGCACACATTGGATTAAATATTTGTCTCAGTTAGATAATCTCATTAAACCAGAGCTGCAACCACAGTGCAAATTTTATAGTAACAATAGAGGAGGGGAACTTTTTTTTTTTTCTCTAGGGTGAAACTGAACCCAGGACAGTACAGACATGCACATGCAGTGAACTGATGCATTACAGTTTTGTTTAAGTAAAACTGTCAAATAATTGCTGAGTATTAGAAAGTATAATAATTTCCTGTGAAATGTAGTAGAAGTGGAAGTACAAAGAAGATCAAAATGGACAAACCAAAGAATATAACTAACTAAATATGAACTTAAAGGGACAACGAGGAGTTTTGGAAAAGCGAAGTGTTTTCACGCTGTCTCCGCGCGCACCGTAGAATTCCTCCACCGGCGCAAGACGGACTCATGTTTTCATTCATCAAGGATTAAAGTCAGAGGTTCAAAGAGGTTCAGTTACCGTCGTAGTTCAGACCATAACGCCGCCCGAATCGCCGTTATTCTCATTTGCGTCCGCGAAACCGAAAGTAAGGAAACGCTGGTCGGCTCGACCAGCATTTCCGCCACCACTAATAATAACAAAATAATGATAGAGACAAAACGATATATTGATCGAAAATGGAGCCATTAACAAGTGTGGGTAGCGTAGATTCATCCACATTAACGTGAGACTGTTTTATAACCGAATAGAAACTCGTTGGCCCTTTAAGTAACCTACAGGACTTTTATTTATCTAATTTTTAACAAACATATTCCACTGCCGCACTGCTCATGGCTGAGCACCATTATTTAGAACAGTTGATTGAAATGAATTACCAAGTCATTACTAGAAATAAAGGGAGAGCCAACAGCTAGCTAATCTGAGTTATAGCTATACTGGACGATGTTGACTTTAGGCCTTCTGATATTGGCTAGTCAAACCATATCAGCATTAATCTGTAAATACTCACGCAGACAAGATCCTGTTCATGGACTGTTCTTCAGAGTTGGCGTTTGAGGAACACAGTATAAGCCTCCTTCAAATTCTACCGAGAAGTCCTCTTTTACCTCAGCTAAATACAACAGATGGATGGATCTTCTGTGTCCCATCATATTGCAAGGTTTGTTGTGTGCCGCAAATTAAAGTAAACAACATCATCATCAGTGAGCCTGAGGGTTGCACTTTAAAATGTGAATACAGCCTAATTTAGCGTTTCTGGTTTTGTCAAGTAGGAAACTTCGCTAGCAGGTGACGCAAAGCTGTTTCACTAAATATTTAGCTACTGTTGATGTGCAACTTGCGGCAAGCTTAATGGATGGGATACCAGCAGGTAAACATTCAGTTCAAATCTGCCATAAGGTCAAGATATGGTACAGTCCACACTAAAAGGCATCAGTATGAAAAAAAAATCAAAGTTATAGCATCTTTTAGGATGATCCAAGTTTTAATCTGGAAGGTCAGACCCCCCCACACCCCCCAAGATCTCCTGTCATCAGAACCCTGTGTGTATACTGTTGAGATATGTATCTTCACACGCTAAAGAAGAATAAATACACACATATTCAAGGTTCAGAGTGGCCAATAATAATAATTCAATTACATTCCAGAAAAATTGCTTACAAATCCATCAAAGTAAGTGACTGTTGGGGTGGTCTTGTTGCCAGCAGGCTGCTTTGATTAAAAAAGTGTGTAGCTACAGCTATTGACTTTGCACAGAGCACTTTATTCATCACTGCTATTCACTGTGTGTCAGTTGTTCAATATCGTGGCAGAAATCTGAGGATAATGAACCTAAAATATTAGTTTTAGATCAGTTTTGCTGCTCAGCACTCACTGATGTCATGTTTGTCCAGCCTACATATCTTTACTCCTATGTCAATGAACAACATGCTTCAGTTGTGCATGGTAGTGTACAGTTATCAGGAGGCTCAGTCACCATGGTTGAAATTGCAGAAAAGCATACAGTAAGCTTTACTGAAAGAGTAGCATATCAGAGAATGTGGAAGTACTTTTGCTGTAGGATTTTAAATTGATTTATATTCAGATTAAATTACACAATATGTTATTAGACAAAATACAAGACATAATGAAATCTAGTGGGGGCAACCAAAGAAATGTGAGATTTGATAAAATAAATCAAATTAGATGAGATAAAATTGAATTTTTGAGAAGGAAAATTATGAGATTTACTCGGTGTGCATGTGGGATGTGTTGATATTGAGTTTCAATAAAATGTTATACACATAAATGAATGTATTTAAAATGCAGACAAAATTAGATTAACTGGGACAAGGTGGGCTGTGGTCTCAGATGTGATGAAAGAACATTCACTTTTGCATGACTTGAAATTTCCTGTACCATATTTGAGTGTGATTAATACGTTCACTGTGTTCATTGGCAGGCGTTACATGTGGAAATGTGAATGGGTTTTCTTTGTTTCATCAGTAATTGGCTCTATCTCCCCTGGTTTGGCTCCAGTCCGGCTCTGTTCCTGGCTGGATGACAGTGTCACTGACCTGGTGGAAACACTGCTAAGCCTGCCAGAAGGACCAAAACGTGCACATACGTGAGCTTGCTCAAACACACACCCACGCAAACAGCAAGAAGAGACGCATGTGGCACAAGGGCACAAGTGCTTGCACAATCCATGTGCACACTCTTTCTCGATCACACACACACACACACACACACACACACATGGATGCATATCATGTTTAATCAAACGATTGCTGGTATCTTGGCCGGAGCTCTGTCAGGTTATCATCACCTGGCTGACACTGACACACACACACAAACTCAGACTCACACAACTTGATCACTTGACTGCTCAGCAGGCAATAGACTGCTCTGCAGCATGATGAAAGCCTACAGTTTTACAACAAGCCTACAAATTAAAAATGAGCTTTTGCTTTTGACTCCATGTTTTGCCTATTTAATTAAGAATTAAGAATTAATAACTAATGACTATTTCATGATCAAAATTGTCACAAATATATTTAGGAGAGCTTTTTACTGACTGTGTGGGAATAAAGTAAACATCCTATTAAACACAAATGTTGCACTGCTGGATACCTGAATTTCCACTAAGGAATAAGTAGATAAGGGGATCTCTAAAAGACAGTAGTGTTTTTGCTGTTGTGTGTTTTTCTTCTTTTTTTTTTCTTGTCATAACCTCTTCACTTTAAGAGCTAAGGGACTCCCACCTGTAGCCGACACGCCCTGGAGAAGACCAAGACAGTCAAAACCTGTCAGCGGGTTTTACTATTGTTTCTATATGCCCTGATTGATTAAGGTCTTTTAGCGCCATGCTTGTCTCCTGTGAGTGAGTAAGCCCAGTGCCTTTTCGTTCTTCACTTGAAGAGCTGTTGGAACTACATTAAAGACAGAAAGACACTTCTATTGTATTGTAAAAAATAATATAATATATTTATGGCTGTCATGAGAGACCAAATAATGCAGGACTGAAGCCAATAAATTCCAACAGTGAGATTCATAAAGGCAGTTTTAGAATATCTGGTTTGACTTCCAAAGAATACTCTTGTTGACTTTGACATGTTTTCAACCACCATATGGTGTTGCAGAATCAACCACAGCTAACAGAACCACATCTACATGAGAGAGGATGGTTTCTGGTACTTCACATAATGGACTGCTGAAAGCCGCTAATACTGAAATGTTTTGGCCTGTCAGTGTCTGCTAGATCCAGCCTGTGATTTTAGCCTTGACACCATGCTTAATCATGCTTTGGCAGTCTTACTCTCTTAGGGTGCACTCACACTAGGGCCAGTTGTTCCGTACCATGCTGAAGCACGAATGCCCCCCCCTCCCCTGTCCGCGCTGCCCGCACTCACATTACCCCAAATCCAAGTGTGCTCGAGCACGGTTGCCTCCGACACATACATCATTAAAGGGACAACAAAGAGTTTCTATTTGGTTATAAAAAATTCTACGTTAATGTGGATGAATCTACACTACCCACACTTGTTAATGGGCCCATTTTCAATAAATATATAATTTTGTCTCTATCGTTATTTTGTTATCATTAGTGGTGGTGGAAATGCTGGCCAAGCCAATTAGCGTTTCTTTACTTTCGGTTTCGCGGACGCTCATGAGAATAACGCAGCTGAATCGCCATTTATGGTCGGGACTACGACGCTAACTGAACCTCTTTGAACCTCTGACTTTAATTCTTGATGAATGAAAACATGAGTCCGTCTTGTGCCGGTCGAAGACTTCTATGGTGCGTGCGGAGGCTCATAAATGTACTGTGAAAACACTTTTCCAAAACTCTTCGTTGTCCTTTTAAGTTGATGTAGAGGGATTATTTGTTTACCAACACGGAGGATGCGAGCGAAATGGCACCTTTTAACTATTTGACCGGTTGTCATGGTTAAAGTTTACTCAAAGCGATGTTAGCCAACGATGTTGACATACGCATGGTGCAACATAATCGTTAAATGACTGTTGTTTACACACGGTTGCAGAAACGTGATAGAGGACGAACCCAAAGGGCTTTGTGCACTTGAGCTCATGCGTGACCAAGTGTACCGTGCTCAAGCACACCTCCTCCAACCGGGCCAGGGATGTCTAGCTACCGTACTCAAGCACGATACACTTGCACTCACACTAGCCATAGAATCCAGACTTTAGGGGGCAAAAATGCTTGGGCATGGTATGATTGCCTAGTGTGAGTGTGCCCTTAGTTACTCTGTGTACTATCTACTCTTCGTTCTAGTGTTTTACTCTTTTTTCATGTTTTATTTCCAAGTGAAAAGACTCTGACAGATCAAATCCTGCAAGACTGGATGGTTGTTCAAGTTTGGCAGGGCTGAGAGAAGTGACTGTTGTGACATCACAATGTTACAGAGGTCTCAATGGTTGTTTCAAGACAGCTTCTGAATGCAGGCTGTGTGCATTTATCTGTGGACTGATTTACAGTAACCCTAACCCTATTAATATAGACTAAAATATATAATATGGACTTGCATTATAAACTTACAGTATACAAAATATGCATATGTTAATCCAGTTCTTGCCTCCTATGGTCGGAATGACAGTGGTTTTTTTTGTTTTTTTAAACATCCTGCCCAATTATTTTAATAGCTTTTTTTAAAAATAGATTTTGCACTGGTTGGGTTTAGGCAATGATGAAAGGAGTTGGTTAAGTTTAGTCAAAACACCAGGTAGAGGCTAGACAGGCCAGATAGGGTTAGGGTTACGGTCCGGGTTAGGGTCCAGAGGTAGAGAGCCTCAGGACCCATGAGGAGACGACTGTGTTTGAACTTGCTGCTATGACAACAGGGACCCTGATAAGTGTCTGGAAACAGTGGATTCATGAAGTCTTGAACTATATTATATTCTGCTCTTACAGCAAAATGTGTTTCTGAGAAAAGTGAATCATTGCTATGGAGATCATGAGAAGTGTGAGGATGGGGTGGTGGGGGGATGGGGGTGGGGTGGGGGTAGGAAATAACTAAAGCTCCCTTAGATGTCTGACTTCCTCATTGAGCCTCTTTAAAGCTCCCTCCCTCCCAGTCATCACAGCAGCGTTTATTTAGCTACCACGGTCACTGCAGGAGTGTGTATGTGCGTGCATGGACTTGAACACGTACTGTACCTCATCTGTATATTTATATTACTACTGTATGTGTATATGTTCAGCCAGCACACGGTCTCCTGGTGGTGTTATGAGAGTTGAGATCCAAAATAATGATCTCCTTTGTAATTTCAAATAATTTTCCTCCATTTTGGGCCAAATGACCAATAAACATCTCAATTATGGCCTGTTCACCCATGGGGCGCAGCCAACCGCAAGAGTCTCCTGACAAGTCTGTCTTTGGTTCTGTGGGTGTGGTTGAGCATTTAGACAGGCGGAACGTCCAAAAGACTGTTGCTGAACACAGTTTATACTTTACATGAAGTGAGTTGGGCTGGGCATGACTGTGCAACCTATGATAGAAAAAATGTTGCTTTTTGAATTAAATGTTGCAATTATTGTCTCCATTAGTAATATAGCTGACTATAAGGATGGCATAGTGGTGCAGTGGTAAGTACAGCAAGAAGGTTCTTGACGCCGGGTGGAATTTGCATGATTTCTATGTGTCTCCATGGGTTCTTTCAGGTCCTCCAGTTTCCTCCCACAATCCAGAGACATGCAGGTATAGGTTATTTGTGACTCTGAAATGCCAATAGATGTGAATGTCAGTGTGTGAGCACTGCATATAAGTGGAATATCTCTCTCAAAAGCGGATGTGCATTGATGTCCATAATCATGTTCAGCCACCTCAGAGTGGCTCCAATGGATGGATTTGGATGTGTATGGATGGATACACATACCACATACTGTACCTACATACTCTAATGTGCAAACAACCAACAGACGAATGATCACAGGTCAATATTATTTTTTTTAACGCTATTAGGTTACTGTTCAAAAACACCTTCTGTGAGGTCTTCTAATCAAATCAAGCAACAGATGATGTGCAATTGACATGACTGACATGTAATCCCGAGGTTGTGCAGTTCCAAGACTCCACAGAGAGACTGAGTATAGCTCAGGAGATCACAAGGCATGAAACCTCATCCAGAGGGGATGGCAAAGAAAGATTGAAAGACGATAACAGCACAAGCAATTAAAGGAATGAAAGAGGCATGAAAAGATTGTGTGTCTTTGATGTCGGTTTGACGGGTATGAGATGTTTCTGTGTGTTTTGGTCAGAGGCAGCCTGTCAGTGCTGCTCATAGCTATGACTCACTCGTCACATGTTGTTGTTGCCCCGGGTTGTTTTTCACAATTTTTTTAAATGTTGTTTTTAATAATTACTAATTATCTGCGAGCGTGTCTAATTCTATTTGAGCCCAAATTGCTTTTCTGTTTTGGCAGCATGCTGTGTTTGATATCTGTCATACTGGTTATTTGTATTCTGGTGCTTGGGTTAAAAGCAAATCTGAAATGTCAACTTAATCAGAAAACTACTAAACATCTTGATCCATAGAGGAGTGTGTAATCCTCCCTTTAAAGTTCAGACATGAATACCACTAAAAGTGGTTTTACAATGTTTTCACAGAGAAAGAGGATCAGTGGTGTAAGACAGTCCTCATTAAAATGCTCAGTTAGCCTCATGCTGTTACCCACAGGCAAAGATACAACATTACATTATATAGCAGTAAACCATTTAGCAGAGTTTCCATTTCTTTTATCTCTCTGTGCTTTTACCGAGTTTAGCACACACTGTAGCAATGATTCAGTCCAAGATAAGATGCTGTGAGTAAAATTAAGCAAAATTGGATGCATGTACTGTTGGTTTAGCCTTTTTTTTTCTTCTTTTTTTTTGTTCTTGTACACAGTGGATGTTACAGTGGCCGAGTCGTAGTAGTATGGAGACATTCGTATGGGGGTCTCAGTTTCCTTGTGAATCCTGACATTTCTGACATCCTGTATAACCAAAGTATTGAGGAAAAAACTGCGCTAAACGGGTTAAAGTAAATGACTGGACGGTAATCTGAGGAGCGTAAAAAGCAGACCAGATGAGATTTATTAGCTATGGTTCCTTCTACCCCCCCCATGAGTGTGAGTGTGTATAAATACACTGCGAGAATTTCACCCACCGCCACACATGCATGAAGACACATCTCTCTCTCTCCTTCTCTTTGTCCAACAAACACACACACACACACACACATACAGGAAAAGTAAACTTCCCAAGGTGTTCCATGAAAGATTCTTGTGTTTTGACTTGATTTTCCACCACAGTCTGACTGTGAACACAGGCCAGCACTCATGGAAACATGCACACCGGGAACTTGAAGGGGAAAGTCAACTCCAAAACCTGATTTTGCAACACTTTATTAATCCCAACAGGATAATCATCCTCTCTCTTGCCCCGCTCCAAAAGGACATTAGAGGTCAGCCACAGAGGAGTAGCACAGGCGCTGGCCAGGGGTTAAGTGTCTTGTGGACACACTCTCCAACATCAACCTCCTAATCTGCTTTCATTAAGACTCTGTAGAGACAGAACTGTACAGCCCATGTCTTCTGCTGCAGCAACACTGCCAGTGTTTGGGAGATTTACTCAGGAAAGGGTTGTTTTAAACTGGGCTTCTTTTCACTCCAGCATAAACAAATGAGAAGCTGTAAAACTCATCCGCAAACTTTGTCAGTGAGCAGAGAACAACTTGAGTTTAAATGACCGATGATCGAAAGAGAAACTGTATCTCTGTTTAGTCTTTTTTGTCCTTAATGTGGTTGAAATGGCCTAAAACATTATGTTATAACAGATGAGGTATGAACAATGGTGGAAAAATAATGAATGCTTACATTTTTATTGAGCTTTTTATGGGTCTTGCTTTTCAAATATGAGGATTTGCTGATTTCTATTTTCATTGCAAAAATCTGGGTTGTGATGAAAGAAAAACAAAAGAATTCTGAAAGAAAACAAAACAAAAACATCTGTTTTATGCTTTTTGTGCTGTTCATCATTCTTGAGGATGAAATAAAAAAAATGTTTTTGACCTTAATTCATAGTCTAATTGTAAATAAAGTGATGACATCTTGTATCCAAATGGCCGAAGATCAGCTTCACTGCAACATCATAATGTTCTGCAAAATCTGGCCAATACTGAATGTTGTAACTCAAGAGGGGATATCCTGACTATATTTCCAGCAACTGCGCTGGTTTGCGGAGGCGTATGACCGCAGAGTGATAAACCATTTCAGTTTGTTTGAATTCTGATCGTTAAAACATGAAAATTCCACTATTGCAATCACAGTTTCAGAAAAACTGATGTAAAGGCAGTGTATGTCATTCTCTCCATCAAAAAGCAAACAAACAAACAAACCCAAAAGATGCTGTTTGGTGACTCTTGAAGTAGTTTGGCATCATTGTTGTTTCACCACCATTCAGTTTCTCACTGTTAGGATGCTACTGCTCTGTTCTCTGATAACTTCAGATCCAGGCAATCAGGAGGTTGATCGGAAGCAGAACACAGTTCTTGTTGTAGGTAGAAATGGAAATTAGCCGCTAAGATCCCACATATTTACACGACAGTGTTAATCTGTTCCCATTCAAAAAACATTTAAAAATCTGAAAATCTGAAATATACAATATATGGCTATACGTTTTATCAACAGAAGAAAATACTCAAAATAGAGCTATCTGATTTATCTGATATGGATTTTTTGACATCAGTTTTGCAACACTATGTTTTTGTGATTAGCCATGTTCAAGCAGAACATTTGCATCAAAAAATCACTTCACAAACCTTGCATCAATTAATCCAAACTATCACTTTAAGATTCAAATGTCCAACGTCCTAAATTCTTAATTTGGTTCAAATACATATTGGCTCAAGTCAGACCAAGATCTATAAAATGCACTGCAAACGGGATAAAAAGTCACTTTTGACAGCTTCTGGCCGCAGTGCCTCACAAAGTAAACACCTCCAAATCCACAAACATAAACATGCGAGCACTTCTCTTTACTATCACTGCCACAAGGAGTCTGTAGATATGTAGTTGCAACCACAACTGGGTCACCTGTACACAACTCAGAAATTATATAACACAGAATGGATGGATCTCATGGATTCAGCATGTACTGTACGTCATTATAGGATATTAAAGATGAGAAAATGAGCTCACCCACATGTATGAAATGATTATTATATGATTATTTTGCAGTATTATAATTACATCAATTATTTTTCATTATTGAGCATTTAAGCCGTCCTGAGAGAAAACTGGTCTTGCTGTGTCTAAGCCATGACTGACATGAGTTTGTGTTAGAACATGCTAGAAGAACCCAGATGAGGAAAGCTGTTATGGGTTTTGCGTAAAAGATCTCCTGCTGTTGCGTGGAAGTGCATGTGCTTCTGCAGATCTGACTGTGTGCGCGCGCTGACGCAGTGTTGTCTGTGTTTATGTGTGTTTAAAAAAATCAGATGTGTGCATGTGCAATTTGGTTCAAAAGCCTCCTGCCGGGTGCATGCGTGTGCGTGTGACCGAATGTGTGTCACACATCTCACCATCTGCACAACAGCAGACGCAGCAGTAGCGAACAGCTTTTTTTTTTTCTTCCCCTCCACCCCTTGCTGTGAATTCCTTACATTCACAAGACCTGAGGGCAACTCAGAATGAGAACGCTCGGCACAAGTGTGTTATGTTTCCCCTGCTCTCCTTCTTTTCTTTTTTATGGCTTTCTCTTTTGACTCTCAGAAGCATGTGTGTTTGTGTGCCTCTAATTCATGGCTTCTTTTCTTAAAGCGCTGTCAGAGCAACTGTAACTAAGTGTAATGCAGCCGCAGAGCTCCTATACAGCTGTAAATAACATGTGGTAAAAGGTGGCAAGGGTGGGGGGGCGCTGAATGTATTGCTTTTTATATGGCTCCCATGTGCAGGAATATGCACATGTAAGCCAAGCCACACACAAGCACACACAAACTCCACACACACTCTGTACACATACACAAGATTACATAAGAGAGAGAGACAGTGAAGGTGAGTGTTTGTGAGTGACAAATTGTGTGCTGGGGTGAGAGGTCCTTACTCTCACTGCGGCTTTTAGCTACTTGAGACTCTGTTGGGACATGCTGACAAAATTAACTCTCATGCTCCCCCCTAACAACTCAGGTTTCCTAGCTTTCCTTCAGCTACCTTCTTCTATCTATCTCTCTTGAGTCCCTGGTGTCCATGCATTTCCCTCTGCTCCTTTCTAAATGATGATTAGTTAAATAGACGGCACTTTAATAGCACTTTTCTGGTTTTATCGACCACTCAAAGCACCTTTCAATGCTTGCCACAATTACCAGTGCACTCACACATACAAATATCACACTCACAAAGTTATGATTGGGACTGAACCACCAGCAATTGCTGACATAGACAGAAAATAGCAAGGGCAATTTATATGTCATTTGGATCAAAATGGAGCAATCTTCAAGTGTTTTTATATCAGAAATATGGTTTTCTTTCAAGTACAGTAATTGCCTGAAAAACTACTGAAATGGTGTCCAAACAGTATTCAAACTGACACATCCATGTAACTATATATTGCGTTAAATTATTTTAAATGAGGTTTATCGGGTATAAAAGAAAGAAAGAAAGTTTAAAAGTTACTATAGCCTAATGATTCAGAATAACTGAAAAACTGTAAAGCAATTATTTGGAAATGTTTTTTTCATATTGACAGTCAAACAGAGTCAATTTTGATGTGGGAGGACAAAAGTTGCACTGTCAACAGGAGGACAAAATGAGGGTTGAGGATTTAGCATATGGACATACTCGGTCTGTGACAGGACAGGTGGAGGAAAAGACACAAGTTAACAAGTTTAGCATGTGATTAGATCAAACGTTGTTCCCTGGAAAAACAAAACATTGCAGTTAAAAAAAAATAGAAGTTTTATTAATTTCCAAACCAATATTACCAGAGGACAGCCACCAGCATGTTTTCTATATCAATTAATTTTATGTGTGCAATTGCAGAACTTGAGGTTTGGGCTAAGGTCCATGTCCCTCCCAATGTATGACAGGGAGAAACATGTTGTCCAGTGATACAGGATTAAGATCACATAGTACACTTTGTTGCAAAAAAGAGAACAAAGGAAGAAGACATGTTTAATGTATACTGTATTTGTGGACTGTACATTTGCTCACACTGGTACAAAAAAAGAGAAAAAAAAAGAAGACAGACTGATAAGATGCCTGTACAAGGTCAAATAACAATCACATTATAATACTGTTGGCAGTGTGTAGCGTGTTTTATTAAAGTTCATTATTTCAGAGTTTGTCCAGGGCAAGAATAAGAGAATTTGTAGAACTTGGCGACATTACAAACCACATCATCAGAACCATGACTGAAATATTGAGATGAGATAAAATGGTATTCAGTAGTGATTAAATGTCAAAATTTGGTATTCAGTTCCTGATGTTTCCAATTATGGCAATGATTTGCATGCAAACACAATCAAATGCATTGTCCTCACCCGCAACCCTGCATGCACAGACACGCACACACAAAATCTCTCACTCACTCACTCCGCATTTGCTCCAACACCCCTTAAAGTCTGAGGGAGTATCACCTTTGATTAAGCTACTGATCATTTTTATAAATTGTTCTCCCTCCCAGTTCAATGTGTCACGATCAAATATCTGTTGTCTGAAGAACACTCCAAAACCCAAACATATTACGTTTAAGATCCAGTAACCATCCAATATCTGGGATTTATTTTTTTACTAAAATTCATCCATTAGATAAAATGTTTATCCTTTGGAGATTGCAGGCAGCTGCAACCAATCCCAGCTGACATTGGGATGAAGGCATGGCACTTACTCCACAAGGTTACCACAGGGCTGACATACACTGTATATATACAAGCAACACTATCCTATGTGCTATTCAAGCTGGTACAACTTTGTTGGTAGGAATAGTGCTCAAAACTTTGAAACCCCACACTTAGAAATGTATTTCAACATTTATTATATAAAAAAAGTGTTTCGACAGTATCTGTGCCTGGGATAACTCATCTCATGTTGCCTGCAGGAAAATTGGACAAAAATTGGTTCCCACATACCACCTCAACCTCCACATCCAAAGGTTTGCTTTCACTTCAGTAAGTACAGGCACATTATCACCACAACTGGCACAACACATTGGCATTGGTTTGAAATTGTAAGCTGCAGAATAGCCAGAAATGAATGTAATTTCTTCTGTGCTATGTTGAAGTATTGTTATTATTCTACCTTTTCCCTTTCCCAAAATTGCCATTTGTCCAGGATCCCACACTGACCGTGAAATGCACATGCCAAAACATTTGGAACGGCTGAATTAGAAACCTCAGGGGTACTTTATGTGAACCACTTTGCAAGATTTAATCATTCATTTTAAAGAGGCAGTGTATGAATAAGTGGAAAGGCAACAGAGAGTGATTGTAAATAACACGCTGGATCAGAAACACGTTAAAAAGTGTCAGTGTTAAACTGCCAACTGAGGCTTAATTAACTGCAAACACATACGTAATGTTTAAACGGGAGTTCATAGTGGAGGTGAGGATTCCTGCTCTGCCAGTGACAGTATTGCTTTGTGCAATGTTACGCAAGAACTGATAATACTGTACACACAAGCAAGTTGGTGCGTGCCCTCATATAGAATATACTGAACATTCACGGACATATGAAGACTCTTGCAGAGTGAAACACACACTCAGGTAGAGTTTGTGTGTTTTGTTGCTGTTGAAGATAGATTATGGTCATCCCAGCTTTTCCCTCTGGGGACATGACTCATTAGATAAACACATGATGAAGCCGGTGCTCATATTAACACATCATAACATCACAGCCTGTTAAGTATTCACCAGCACACTGGACAGTACTGTCTACAGACGACACAAAAATGATATTGGAACGTGTGACGAATGGGCTACCCTCCTCCTGAACTCCTTTCTACGGTCCCTTATTTTGTTAAATGAGATGTTTGTTAAGTGTTTAAGTAAAATGTACCTGTTAAATCCTCCCAAACAGAAGTCATCTAGGGATTACCCTGGATGCTGCTACAGTATGAAGATTGCTTCTGACATTTCCACTTCTGCAGGTCAAAAGAGAGGCTATTAATCATTTCTGGCAGATCACATTCATCGAGAGAAGCAGCAGGCTTCATGTAAATCTCCACGGTATCTGCTGTGAATGATGACTGACAGTGAAGAATGACCTCACCCAATTGTGTTTGTACTGTCTTAGTCAGGACCATTCACCTACACAGTTTAAAATTGGTCACTTGTGTTCCTACATGTTTGCTGCTACTGTATGTGCTTTGCCAACGTTGAGTGTAAACATGTTATTCATTACTAAATTCATTTATTACCTCAGTTAGTCTGTCTTATCCAGCATTTTGAATAAAACTATAGGAATAAAGATTGATGCAGAACTCAGCAACTGTCTTATTGGTAAATGAACTATTAGTGCTAATGTTGAATTTATTTTGTTCTACACAGTCATTATGTGGACTGTAGCTGGATAGACAGTGTTATGGTAGAAGTGAAAGGAGATAGAAGAATATTTTCCTCAGTTGTGAATCCAACTGGCTATCTGATGCCTTGGACAAAGGAACAAGGTACAACTATGTAAGAATTCCTTTAATGTTTAATGTCAGCTTAAGAACCTTTCAAGCTGTTTTTACTGTCACAGATGGATTTCCAATTGGGGATAAAATAATGAGGTTGTCATCTTGATCATTTGGTGTATAATGGTTGTTCAAGTTGTTTTCTGTCTTTTTTTTCTTTCTGATATTCTAATAAAACCATATTATGTTTACATTTTTAGTCTTGGCTCATGCAAATCTGTGATGGCTTCTCCAGTGCCAAATGTTTGACATCAAATGCATAAGGGATGTACATAAGGGCAATCAGACTTCAGTAAAATAAATCCAAAATAAGACAGGAAATCAAGAACACAAAGCTGAAACAGTCATTTCGGAGCTGAATCAGGACAATTATAGTGTTGAGTTACATTTATTAATAATGATAGTAATAACATAGATTTTCAAGCTTGGAAATATTTTTTCTACTTTCTACATTTCCGCCAGGAGAATGATGGGAAATCATATTAGAGGAGCCTGGCCTTGCAAATAGTGAGCCTGCAGGATCTTCAATCTTTCAGTGTGTGACTAAAAGACTTATGATGCATTGCCATTTGGTAGACATTAGGGACAGACAAAAATTTAGTGGCACATTCATTTTACTGAGTAACATTCATCATGCAGGGGCAACATGTGGAGGCTTCAAGCTTGTGTTTCTCTCTGTAAGATTTGACCTTACTCTGTAAAGTGCTTTGATGTAATGTATGTTGTGGTTTGGCACGATACAAATGTAAGAATTACTAGATCTGCTTCTCCTATGCATCAGAAAATCAGGACCTGAGGACACTGCAGAGACTATATCTAATGTGGCCTGGGAGTGCCTTAAGGTCCCATAGAAGCTGTCACTATTCTAGAGTCAATGTGTAATTTATGCTTCCCGGTGATACCACTACAGTACTGTATGTCACACAAGTTAAAAATGCTTTGAAAGTCTTTAGCCTGGGTCTCACTGTCACGCTTCAATCCTAACCCCATGAGCGCATGGCCTCTCTGGCCCTCTGCCCACCACCTCTCCAACAGCTAGAGGTGATGTTAATGAAGCAGAACAAACTGGCAGAGGGAGAGAGAAATGGGAAAAGAAGGAAGGAAGAAAAATGATTGATTTCTCTCCTCTCCTCTGCCTTCGTCACTGGTCAATGCCTGAAATGTAAAACATATGTTAATGTGGACAGATAGACGAAGGGAAGGAAAATGTAAGAAGATGACAGATAGTGGTGACAGATGTTGTTTCTAAAAGTAACTGGATATTGTGAAGAGGCAGTGAATTATCCCAGAGTTTCCTATTAAGAAGTTTTCATCTGTGTCTAGTCTCCAGTCTCATAAATAAATACAACAAAAAAGAAAGGTCAAAGAAAGTGAGATTGCTTGTAGATAAGGTAAATCCTGAGCTCGGTGTGTTTCCATAGCGAGACGAATGCTTAAACTGACAACAAAAGTCTTTTGCATACCATGCTGCTTTTCCACTCACGCTTTGACTTTGAACCTGCAGGCCTCATTTGCTTCACTTCTTTCCCATTGGGTGAGTGTCAGTTATCTCAAAGACACATTATGCTGAACTACCTCATCTAGACTTTTTGGAGGAAAAGTAAGACAAAAGTACACATTTTCACTTCCATTTCAAAGAATTCTATTTGCAACACAGATACCTAGGCTACTGCTCTCTCGTAATTAGGTTTATTATGTTTGTGTTGATGAAGACAGGGTCATAATACAAATATCCAATGCTTTAAGGGTTGATAAAGTTTGATTTGCATGAATGAAGTCTTCTTATTACAGTAAGATCAGGCAGTGGTGATTATTGGTCGATAGGAGCGACGACCACAAGAGGATGACAGTCAGTCATGTGGGCTTGAGCTAACTGGTTAGCGTGCTAAGTTCAATAGAAACAAGACTAGCATTGCCTCCCACAGCTAGAGACATAAATAACATTTGCTGTTGAATTTGCCTTTTTGCTAAAGTTTTGCAAACAGCTGCTAACGCTAATGTGAGCTGTAGCAATTTTGACTAAAACCCAGAGGTACACTTTGCTGACAATAATTGTGTACCTCTATTGAATAAATGATCTGATTATGTGTTTTACCACCGAACAACAGCAACACTTCTTTCCAGAGACACTGACCTGTGGTGAATCCACTGATCTCACTGTCAACACTTTTCACTTGAGACAATCTTTGTGTTAGTGTAATTGCTACTAGTCTCAATGGAAACTTTTTTATTCTTTCAAATAAGCAAGCCAAGGGTTCTGTGGCTCCTGAAAATGGCTCAAACACTCTCCCCACAGGCAGTTTTCCATGTCTTAACATCATGCCGTGTACTGCTGTGATACTGAGGTTTATTTTGCACATAAACAAGCACATAATGTGCGATAAGCTGTGACCAACTTGATGTGAAATCAACTCTCTCGGACCCAAAATGAGAGTTGGCTGATCTGTGTCTTAACCACAAAGCCAAACTTGCGTGCATGACAGGTTTTCTTTTTTTTTGGTGTCGAGCATCAACAGACGTTTACTGGGGCCTGGTTGCACTTAGCAAATTTCCCATCTATGACACATGGTAGGCTGTTGTGTCAGGATGATCTTTGTAAATACAAACAATAAACACATGCCAAGCACATCCAAGCTGTTCCTCGTGAAAGGGGATCTGCAGAGCTGAAGTCAGTCATGAAAATACCAAAGTGAGATCCCTGCCAGCTACAGCAGTTCCATCCTCAGGAAGGTACTTTGTGTCCACCCATTGCGTAGTGTCCTGTGGGAATTATGTAAGACATGCTCTCAGAAGCACATGAACAGCCAAATTGCCGGAGAGTGGACTCCATCCCCTCCTGCTGTCATAAACTTGGCTCTCACCAGGCTGGTTAGCTTCCCATTGTTGACATACGAGAGAATTCTTCATTCCCCCATGTGTGTGTGTGTGTGTGTCTGTGTGTGTTTATGTACATATGTATACACTTTCAACTTACTGTCCATTTGTATGCCCGGTGTGAGTGTGGAAGATGATGAGCGTGTGTTCATGTGTGTATGTGTGTGTGATAGAGGGAGAGGGTTTCTTCTCCAGCTTGCAACCATTTGTGTTAAAAAAAAAGATCATTTTCCAATCCCGTTGCTGCAGTGTAATGAAATGAACTGTGCAGGCATTACTCTGGACCCATGAGACAGGACACTGTGTGGTCATGAGTATATATGTGTGTGTGTGTGTGTGTGTGTGCGCCAAACAGAGAAAAGGAACATTGTGTACCTGAGGTTCGAACTCCGTATCTAAAATTCTTTGTTTCTTTGTTTTGATTTTTAAGACACGCAGCAGGTGAAAGGTCAGGGTAAAAATAAAACTGCATTTCACACACATTGATTTATACGTGCCAGTCTACCACAATAACAACACGGCACACCTGATGAGGGTTTGAAGGCTTGTGATTTTTACTCTTTCCAGTTGGTGACATATTATTTCATTGTAGACGTGTGTGCAGACTAGAGCATTCATTTCCCCAACGCTTCCCCCTCAAAGCTGTGTATAATTGTTCACTTCTTTAGAACCTTATGTACAGATATTATTAAAAGCAAATGTTATATTTTCTTTGCTTGCATACATTACTATGTAAATTTCAGAGCTAGAAAAATGCACTCCAACAAGTGTTGCCAAGGATTTCAAGATGATGGCGAGGAGAAATAATGGGACAACTTGATAGAAACTTAGATGAAATGTGAGGAGAATCTGAGCCAGACTGAACAGCTGCGGTGGATTTAATGTTCTACATCATCATCATCATCATCGTCATCAAAATGCACAAACACAAACAGAAGAGCTCACCACGATCAAAAGGTAATGAAAATAAAATGGTGTTGACATTTAGGCACAGCCTTTGGAAAATCAACCTGTATGTTGCTTTCAGATGCAGATGGTAAAGCGGACGACCCACGGACTTGTACTTTACCTTGTACTGTGCCTGAATGAAATCCTAACTGTTGAGCAGCCCACTGAAGTCATGACGACAGACAAAATATCCTCATCCCAAGGGGCAAATCCAACACTGTGGGAGGGCATGGGCAAGGAAGTTCACAGAAGCCCATCAAAGAACCCCCATCACCCCACACAGGCAGGCGCTACAAATTACAGATGTCCCTGAACCACCTCAGATGCAGTATTGGTAATTGGTAGACCCTTCAATTTACAGATGTTCCTTGAACACTTCACACAAGGGCCATCTGTATGCTGGCTACAGAGCACATTTTCTGAGGCCCCACTGAGGGGGTTTGGGGGCAATAGCAGTGCACTGTATAGGCTCTTTATGAGGATTTTAAGGGGGTTTATGGTTGCTGTTCAAAAGTGCCAATGTGAGGGGCCAATTGGGGGCCCCCCCTGTTCTGCTTTGGAGCCCCTAACATTTACTTGTTTGCCTCACCAAATGGTGTGCCTCTGTTCACGCCGTAGGGTCGACAACTCAAACTGGTTGTCACAGAGATAGAAGTACAAGTTCACACATGCGCAAACACACACACTTGTTGACAGAATCTGACCATCTGATTTCACTGATGTTGCAACTCGTTTTTTTTTACATATTCTTTTTGTGCTTTCATTAGCATTTTACTCTTCTCTTTCTGTTGCTCCATCAAACACACACACACACACACACACACACACTCCCACGTACACACACATACACTCTCATGTATACACACTTGGCTAAGAGCTGCATGCTGTTACATAAGAGTCATCATCTGATCCCACATGTCAAATCAGCACATGGGCTGTTGTAGTTTGCTGCAAGGTAACTTGTGTCTGACCTTCATAATTGTGTACAGTATCTGTTTCTCCTGCTCCCTCAAACACATTGACACACAGCTGTTATTCACTCAGCAACTTTTCTGCTACTGAAAAAGAAATCCTCACCTGTCTCTCTTGGTTTTACATTTCCACAATCCATGTTGAAAAATAAATATAAAATTGTAAGATAAAATATTCCAAATATTTAAGAAATGCTATACCATATTCAAAAATCCTTACAAGTCCCTGGAACTTTTAACTGGATAATGCAAAAGTATTTCGTTTCTGCTGATGTCTCGGTGTAGCCTGTAACAGCAAATGAACCCATCTGTGTGAAGATTAGTTATTTCTAAACATTGAAACTGGGAGGCAGTGGTCGGGTCGGTCCACAGACGAAACAATTTATGGCACTCAGATCTGAGACAAGACGCACGGCAAGGCTCAATCCTGTCCTCCTGGGGACGTAAAAAAAAAAATGAATTCAGGGTGATAATTAATAACCCCCGGGGCACAGTCAGGACAATGGGTTTTTTTTCACTGAAAATGCACATCACTGTCACTTTACAAACGGTGTGCAACTTCTTGCAGCAGGGGATAGCTGAGGAAGCCGGGGAGGCTTGGTCTCACTAACCTCAGCGGTCCTCAGCGACCGAGACTCCCTGTCTGTCTTGGCCGTTAGGAGCTCACGCTCCGCGGTGGGCAGGCCAACCTAGACTCGGTTCTCGTCCTCCTCCGCTGTCCTGCTGGAGGTTGTTCTAATGTATTTTAAATATATTTCCAAAGTAATTTCCCTAAAACTGCACAAATCTTTTTTTTTTTTTTTTGTCTGGACTGGACCCCTAACGCGGGAGCCAGATAAGCATCTGTACGACAATACACGCTAGTGCTCATGGGAAATGCAGTCTTCATTCTGGCAAAACATACCGCTTTTGTCCAAAGAGGTCAGCAAAATCAACACACAATGAAAGTTATGCGTAGGGGCTTTAACAATGTTATAAGCAAATCAAAAGGTTCAACAATTAAGACAACACTATAACAATCAGGCATTTATAAACTGACAATCCCCTATCAATCTCTAAATGTCCTTTTCTCAGTTGAGTTCTGAATTAGTGAGTGATAAATGTAAACCAGTGTAGTCCGTACAAACATGTGTTAACACCCTGGAGACTGATCTTGTCACACTTAAATACTGCACAGAGTAAGTGGAACATTTGTTGCTGTTTTTCAAGTGAAACTGGATGAACTTGATTTACAGCTAAGAGACATTAAAAACTTCATTTCAAAACTTTTTTTTCCCCTACATTTATTTAGTTTCTCTTTTTAGCACATTGTCTTGTCCAAACATGCTCAGTGCAGCATTTCCAAGAAACCAATGTTGGATTGTGCCTTGGTATTTGATAATATAAGTAACCTGCATTTACTTTCTTCTCTCAGAGAAGCTCAGAGCCCTGGACGTCAACAGAAAAGGGAGCCTCAAAGCTGAACCTGAGACAAGCAGCCAATAGAGTGTAGTTCAGATCCAGATGTGTTGAATTAAGTCCTCCCGTTGCATCCCAGAATGCCACTGAGACTGTGCTGACCCATAAATCAACGTAATATATATCCACAACAGACACTGCATATACACAGCTTGTTTTTGCTCTCCGCCATTGCCTCTCTCTACATCTCTGCTTTTACACAATGACTCAGCAAACATGCTCAGAGCCAGAAAACTTCCAAAGCCATTCTTTAAAATGTTGTGAGGCGGGAGGTGGGGGAGTCAGTGGTGGGCAGAAAAAAGAGTCTGGCTGAAGGAAGAGCAGAGAATGGGGGTATAATTTCCATGCAAATTTGCCATGTGGTACAAATCTTACATTGACATTCCTCATGTTTTCCAGCTTTATGTTCCTTATGCAACTTTACGGGAAACTTTTTTTCTTTTTTTTTTCCTGAGCTACATGTGAATACAAAGCACAAGAAAGATGTGTTTGAATGAGTTACTGTTAAGAAGGCACTTTTAAAGCCTGGTGCTGAACATTTTGATTGTTTGATCCTACTTGTTCTTTTGTATATGAGATTTTATTTTAACCATTAAAAAACATCCTCTCAAAATGCACTTAATCCAGACTCTTAGCATGTGTATGAATGTCTCTTTCAAAGCCAGGGGATTGTGTATCTTTTGTTTTTGTTTTTTTTTCTCAAAAGAGACTGACAACGCTGCTAAATGATACAGCTGACTTGAATGCAAAAAGGAGTTAGCATAAAGTTGTAAGCCGTAAAATGAATATTCTAACCAAACAAAGGTTTAGTACCAAAGGTCTTGTAACCAGTGTGCCCACTGTGGCAGTGGTTTACATAGATCACTCAGAATCATGTTAGCATGGGCAAAAACCCTGATGGGGACACACAACTCAGTCCATGTCAGGCCAGAGCAGAGGCTCATTTCTCTCCACTGGTCAGTGATTACGTTTAACCCCTTGGGGCTGGCCTGCTTTAAACCAAACTGGCATACTCTTTAACATTTTAAGCTGATACTGGAAAACTTATGAGACATTATCAGAAAGGTAACATCTACCATTCTTTAAAATGTGCTGGTTTTGCATGTGATTAAAACACAACCTAAACTATATCAGCTCATAAATGGTATTTCTGGTATTTCATTGGTCCTTAAATGTCACATTTGATAACCACAAATAGTCTACACTTATGAGTAATGAAAAGCTCCAAATACTTCAACTCCTCAGGTTTTTCCATATAGTTTAGTAGGCCTTGTTATTCATGTTTTCACTGGCACCCATAAACCACTATAAAAGAAAATCTGGGAAAATGTGCTTAAACTCTTTAATATGAGATAATAGTAAACATACTGAGGCAATGTCATGCAATGTGATTCTAGTTTGTGTCATACAGCAGGCTGCAGCCATCATGACAGTGACAGGTGAGAACACAGTTTTAGTCATCGATCTGAACCCCAGCCCTTGTTTCCTTAGATTAGTCAAGGAAGACCTCATTCTACAAGTTAGCTATAAAATAGAACTGTGGAAAAAAGCAGGCCTTTGTTCAACAGAGAGAATGTGACATTACGTCTTGCACTGGGATATGCTCTCTGTCGAGGGGGTTATGGTTATGGTCCCTCCAAGTCTGAGTGCTGAGACCACCATTTTGTGCAGAAAATGAAAATAAACACACCGGCTGATTCAGGTGCAGATGCATCAGGAAGCAGAAACATAATGTAAAGTGAGGGAGAGTTGCAGAACTACAGCAACATACTGTAAACAGGTTTTACAGTAAGGATTTGTCCATTATACAGTAATAATGCTGTGAAAACTACAGACTTTTGTTACATTAGCCTACGTACAATGTAAAACCCATGGGTAAAACCACATATACGGGCTAGCAGAAATTAGCTTCGCTAACGGCAACTGAGCCATAGCAGTAAAGCTGCTAAAAGCTGGTTTAATTCTGGCTTTAGCACTGGTAACACATCACAGTTTAATCCAGAGTCTGTGGTCAGTTCATAACGCTTGTCAGGGCATTTGCTCATGTCTGTCAGGAGAAGTGCAGAGTCTATGTGCGCCCCGACCGAGTATGTTACCGTGGCTGTCGTCGCAGCAGCAGCAGCCGCTCTACTCAGCTGATCTGCCGGGCCCAACTTACGTCTTCACCCCAGCGCAGAAACGAGCCAAGTAACGTATCCGCACGCTTTTAGAGCTTTACCGCTGGCTGGTTAAATTCTTTTTAGGAGATTAATGTTGGTCTCATTGATGAAATTTAACAACTGTGGCAGTGACATTAGTTTATTTGAATAAAAAGTTAGCAGGTCTGCCTCTGGGCTATGGACTGAGCCTATGTAAATAACAACAACAATCAATTTACAGTAGGCCTACATGGGAAAGATTATTACCACTTGATTACTTAAATTGGTCTGCCTTTTAAAAAAAAAAAATTAGTAGGCCTATTGTTTGTTTTTTTTTCAACGGAGTCCTATGGGAGTGTTGCCAGTGTTACATCAATCGCCATAGAGTCCGACACATTCATCCATCAATCCAATAAAGTCAGGTCCTGTTTACCTCTCCACACTCTGACTATTGGCTCTTACAGGCTGTGACTTTTTTTTTTTCATTGATTTTCATGCCAGGATATGTTTCTGAATTTCGTTTTCAAATGTGATATTTTTGTTTTATAATGTTTTATAACAAATGTGGAGCTGGTTGCCTACTTTGGTATTTGGAGCCCCAGAATGTTTTTTTTTCTTCATGTTTTTACATCAATGTATACAAAAGTACTATGTCTTTGTGGCATTAACAAGAATAAATGCATTTTTGGTGACTAAACGAATGAGTTTACAGTAATTATTTCACAGTTATTGATTCACAGTATTCAAAATCAATGCAGTAATTCTTATGACAGTAGTCTTATAATAGCAGTAATAAATACAGTAAAAAGTACAGCACATCACTGTGTTACTGTAAGGAGTATTACAGTACTGTCATGAATACTGTAAATAATAATACAGTACTTACTAATATTACCGTATGATAATTTACAGTAAGCATACTGTAGAATATATTACAGCAACTTACTTGCCATTTGCTGCCAGTAAGTTGCTGTAGTTTCTACAGTTAAATATTAACAGTGAACTTTTCATTAATCAAATCAACATAAGAAGATACTGCTTGTCTACATTGACAAAAGTTTGTTGTTTTTCCTTTTTATGTGTGTATGCGGTTGTTATTTATTTTACAACATGTATCCCTTGACCCCAACATGATCTCTATGCAGCTACTTTGCCAGTGGTTTCGTCATGAGTGAATGATGAATCAAAGTATGTTTTCGGTCTTTTCATCTTTACTACTTAAAGATTTAATTCACTGTGCAGTTCAGAGCCTATCTACTGGACACTTGTAAGGTGGAATGTTTTCTTGCGTGTTATTTCATGGATGGTTGATATTTTGTAAATCAATCAACAGCACAGATTTTGGTCCGAATGGTCACTATGAAGCAAAGACAGCAGCTGGTTAACTTAGCTAGCTTAAGGTAGCATCCCTTAAGACGAGTTACATCCGTGAATTTCATTATTTCTCAACGTGGGTCAACATAACAAGACATAATCAACAGGAAACTACAAACCACCCTACCCACTGCCGAATGATTTATCATTTCACAACATACTGTAGGCATGAGGTACATGAGGTTGACCTTTAACTTTTTTCTTTTGACATCTGTAGTTTAATGCTGAAGTCTTTGTGAGGCATTCAAGATATCACTTTTTGTACAAGTCCAAGAGGAATAACCTACTTTAGACCCCAATCTCCTGCAGAGCAGAGCAGCAGGCAGAGCTGTGTTATAGCTACAGTATATTTGGAGTGAGAGAAGATCCGGCCACATGGAAGTGGTTTTCAATAAAGATGAAAATCTCCTTGTGCTCATTCACATCACCGGATCTTGATTCAAACTATCCTCTCAGTTCTCCCTAATCCTCGACAAATCCTCTGCGGCTGAAGTGCTGCTGCTGACACACGTCATTTGTGGTGATAGCTCTGAGTTTTGGGGACAGTCATTTTATTCTGGCACTGATTGCCTTCGGCATGTGGCTGAGGAGCTTATCTCTCCCTTGAAGCTGCAAGCTCTCAAGCTTTCAGGTGACAGGTGAGGTCAGTCAGAAGGGCCTGCCGTATGAACCAACTTCTAACAACATGGTTTGTTTCCCCCTGCTGTCTGTGAAAGTGAGAATGTCAGGCAGGAGGCTCAGGAACTCTTACTGTTATCACCACTCGCTCTCCTTGTCGTTTAATAGTTGGATCTGTCTGTTTAGTGCATCGCAATTTTGAATTTGTTATACTATCTGAGATTTGACATCAGTTACTCTTGGAGTTAAAACTGATAAGAGTGGATATTTCTCCTATTTTCATGAAACCAACAAACTCTTTCTCTTTGCCTGAGGTGCCAGATGTGCGCTCACTTTCAAGACTTGACCGAATGAGTTGTTGGGAACCTCACCCAAATGCACAGCTGAGCAACATCTGTTGGTGCTTTTGTCCACTGCAGCGCTAAAAACATGGCGCTAAGTAAGTACCCTCTCAATTACGCTTTTGTCAGTGTCTTTTCTCTCTCTCATAATGGTTGTATCAGACCCTGCTAGCTGCTATTGTGTCTGCTGTTGTGTCAGTTTTATCTCTACAGGGAACGTTTTCCTCCACCTGGCTGACGTCTATCTCAAGAGGCCTCAGTCTAACACTCTTCTGCAGAGGTTTCTATGGATGAGGTTTTCCTTCTCTCAAACCTCCATAAATCTACTGAGCGTTTTGGATGTGTATTTGAAGTTTTGAAATATCGCCCTTGTCTTCACTCTGATTTCCAGCTGTTGCATGCTCCAAGTCTTTGTTTTACTTTGTTTCTGTCCAACTGGTTCGCACATTAGATGTGTAGGAATCTTTTTTGTCACTTCAGATTAGCTAGCTAGCATGAGCCACTACATTGGCCAAACTAGCATCAGTGTTGCCTTTTACAAATAAAAAGTATACTCTTAAGATTATGCTAAAATGTTGCATGCCTATTTATATTCACATATACATGTAGAACCCTACACCAGCCAACTATTTATTTACCCAGCCACCAGCTGTTTCCATTGTGGTGCTCCAGGGGGCCAAAACTGGCAACACTGCTGCTCCTTGCACCAGGTCCTTATAGTGGTATCATATGAAAAGTGTTTGGGGTCTTTATGAATTCTGTGCATTGGGTGTGTTATCATAATTACTTGCTTCCATTCAAGCTGCCAATAAAAGTTGGTAAGCCACATGAGGCTTACGAGCCACGCAGTGTGTAACATTGCAATCTTATGTTGTTTTTGTCATCCGTACAAACCAAAGTGTAAAAGGCACAATTAGAGGGTTGGCAGTACGTTTTATACAGGTTTGATTTTTTTTCAAGGCATTACCAACTTGCTCATAACGCTTTTATTTTTCTACCTGGTGATGGTCAGGAAGACTGCAGTCCGTTTAGTTGTGTTTGTTGCTGCATGTGCAAAAATTGAACTGTTAAAATGAAAATGACCAGAATAACATAGTTACAGTTTCTTAAAGCAGAGCTACAGGATGAGATCACTTGGGAACTTAATTGTCCTGCTAAAATAGGAAAATTGTCTTTGGTCTCACCCAGGAACAAAAACACAAACATACCCACGGGTTACATCACATCACGCTAACAGCATCTCACAGATCCAAAACCATCTTATGTCACAAATCAGACTTGTGGGCTCTTTCCCTCCCCTCACATCCAATGTCCAATCAGCATAGAGAAACTTTCCACTCTCTCTGGGTTAATGTGAAAACAAACTCTGCACAGCACATACATCACTTTGAAACACAGTGAAACCCAAACATCCAACCACAAAAACAAGGAGATCAACACATCCCTGGAGCGGAGTAAATATCTGTGGGTTATTACACTTTGGGTTTCCACTATGACCCTTTAATATCTACATCCCACTGGTAGACACTGACGATTTTTTTTTATTTTTTATGCACAGATAAACCAGCCACTCTGTCTATGCACATGTTGTTTTGTTTATTGTCTAAATTTATTGCCTGCACATAACACTGCAGCTGTAAAATCAAGATGAACACCAAAATTAAAGTGAACTTGATTTTTAACAAACAATTGGTAGTAAATGTTGCAGACAGAAAAGTTACACCACTGTGACTGACTGTATGTTTCTGTAATATACTGTACAGCATGTTGGTCCTGTAGAAATGGAATCCTCATACTTTTTAATTAAATTTTACAGTCAATTGTTTGTTAATGTAATTACAACTGATAAAACACACACTTACGAGACCAGAGTAAAAATGCATCTGCTGCATTATGCAACTCTAAATCTAGACTGTCTCTCTCTCACAGTGCTGTGGCTGGACTGGTTCATGAGCCTGTCTGGTAAACAGGAGATCATGAGTAGGAGTAAGTGATTTGTGTCGCTAAGTCTCGTCATTAGTTAGCTCACTGTACTGTGACACATTAGTGGCAGTAACTACAACCCTCTGTGTGTGGACAAGATCTGTTTTCACAATCTGAGCTAATTGGGAGGCTTATTTTACTGGATGCCATCATGAGATACATCCTGTGGTACAAAATATCCCACCACCTATATTAAAGAAAGTGTACACAACTTGTGAAGACATTTATGAGCCACTGTATGGTTCAGTCTGGTTTGGCTCAGAATGCAGATTATCCTCTCTTTCAACTCAAATATGAACAAGACTTGACAATTATGACCCTACACCTTCACACCTCTTTTTCTGCACCTTTTCTATCTATTTTTTCCCATTTGTAAATCATTTAGTAATTAATTTCACATCTTGGTACGCACTAGGCTTTACAAATAAAACTGACCTGTGTGATCATCGCTTCTTGTGCTGCTGTAATGTCACATTTTATTAATTTTGAGCACAGTAATAAATTCATTTTGATGGTCATTGATGTGTCTGCTTTGTAATGGAAAATCTTTTATCTCAATAAAGAATGAACACTCGCTATTTGTAATTTATATGTTTAGATGTTATAATCTACAGTGGCCCTGGGAGTTCAACACGCTGCAACTTAACAAACACAAACATTTCCATAAAACATCTTCATCAATCTGGCAACACATGTGCTAAAAATGCTCACAACACAGTGCAAGTGTTTCCAGTGGGACACTAAAAAGTGAGGAAACTGGGTGACACATTGCTTTGTGACCTTTTGAAGTTTAAAGGATTGAACCTAAGCATGCGTAAATGTAATACAGTACATTCATGCTATTGCATTCCAGCTGGATTCATCACTTTTTAGTGTCCCCGGGAGACACTGTTGTATTTGCAGCACATGTGTCCATGAGCAGGATATTTATTATTACAATAAATTATTATTGTCGTTTTTATGAAAATGAAACAAAACAAAACTTTAGTTTTTACATTTTTATTGTAAATGTGTTTTACATAGTAGAACAAGAGCAAAAAATATAACATTTTTTTGGCAACTGTCTCTGTGCCGTGTTTACAAAGCACATTTAAAAATGACTTCCAACATGTTTCATAGTACAATACGCTACACTGCTGATGGACCTGTTGTTTTTTTTAAATGTGTTATGTAAACAACTGACAAAAAAAATGCTGCCACATTTCTTTCACTATATATTTGAATGATCATGTTATGTACATTTTCTTTACATATTTTGTTTAAAAATCTTTCACAATTGCAGAAATCACTTCTCCTCTCAGATGCATATACAGTATTTACATACATTCATGGGCTCACGTAGCCCATTCACAAAAGTGTTTCTTCTGATTGTATGGAAGGAATGCCTGACAGAGTTAATACGCTTCCTCCATACAGCGCCAGGTGCCGTGTACCCAACGCTCAGATTGTTTTTTTCAACCTTTCAAAAAAGAGGAGAATTTACATTGAAATTTGAGCATCATTTTCTTCAATGTGTGAATTTATCCTCGACCTTATAGCACAGGATACCATCTCTAAACTCAGGTGCAGCAGGTGTTTTGTGTCCCTCCCATTACGTGTTTGGTTTAATCGAGCTGAGATGCAGACTGACGCACAATAAAGTCATACATCCATACATATGGATGTGATGTAATGCGACAAAAGCAAAACAGTCACTGTTCCCTTACAGTACAAGACAAAGGCATCTCAGTATGTGGCAAGAGATTTGATATGAAGACAACAAAAAAAATTGTTGATTGTGTTTCCTGCGTGCCTTTCCAATTTTTCAATCCTCTGTTAATGTTTGAGGGATATGCAACAAGTCGCATCAGGGTAAGACCAGATAAAATGAATAGGATTCATGAAAATTAATTAGTATGCGATGCTGTAATAACAGACAGTACAACTCCAGTCTCTACAAAGTGGCAACAAGTACAAACATTTCCAGTTAAATGTCATGTATTAATCATATTCTTTTTGTTCTACAGAAGAAAGTAAGAAAAAATATATTTGCTGAACTTCAGCTCCAGTGGGAGCAAACTTTGAACCTAACCTCTAAGACAGGTGCAAAATATTCTACTCATTAAGCAAGTATATGTGACTTTTGAAAAAACTGCATAGCAAATACATCATCTTACAAACGAAATGTGATAATCATTCAATTTTTTGATTTTGCTGTTCCAGCCAGGGATGGTGTGACCAGCAGCTTTTTGGTGGCTAATATTTGCTCATGTGCACATATTTGTTCATTGACTACAGTGGCTGCTGTTCATCAAAAGTTACTTAGCTCTGCTTTAAAGCATTTATTTTCCTAGTCATGAGGGAATGTGCTGTCAGATATTTTCAGTGACAAAGAAATTCAAAAAAATCAGTTCTCAACAAATGGGAAAGAAGATAAGAAATTCCAGTTAAATTTGATGAATTATTAATAACTGAAGAAGAAAATTAAACTAAATAAAGTTGATCTGGCAAGAGAAAAGGCAAGATATGCTCAAGTCATTGAACCGTATTCACTATTTTGTATCATTTAAGCCTCCATATGTTTGACAGCAGTGACATGAAGTAAATAAAGTGACATAAAATAATACATGATGGCATCACATAACAAGACAAAAGTAGAGAACATGATTGATAATGATTTGTTTGCTTATAATCACTGGATACTGCCTGGCTTGATCCAAAAAGGCAATAAAAATGCCAAATATAAAGTCTAATAAAGTATTTTTTAATCATGAGACAAAAAGGCATCAAGACGTGAGTGAAGTCAGACCATGATCTAACTCAGACAATATAGTCAAATATGGGCAGAAACCAGACCTTTCATGTGCACCAGTGCAAATTAAATACTGTAATGATGGTTGTTGGCGAGCAGTAATTCAACAGAGTTGTGCTCTCTTGTCTGAGGTTACAACTGTGTTTTTTTCCTGTAATGAGACCCAAAGGCAACAAAGACACTGATTCAGAGTTGAAGGAATGTTAATGCATCATTTACTCTGCTGTCAATCAAGAAAGAGTGAAATCCCAATGCTTCCTAACGCAATGTCCAGTTGCCAACACATTGATTTCAAGCCATTAAATTATGATTTTCTAATTTTTTCAAATTTTGCTAATATTATTCTCAAATAACACTTGGCTCCGGTAGGGTAAAGAAAACTGAGGGTTTTCAAATAGTAGCACACCCCCCTGATGTTATAACATTTGTTGATATAAGGCTTTTGACTCACACATTATCACGAGCGCACACCTCAGAGTATACAAAATACTCTGAATAGAAAAATCTTTCTTCAAATTAGATTAGCTAAAAGATTTGAGTGAGACAAATACATGTTGTAATATACAAGAAGCTTATTCCACCTGTGAGGGTGTTATGTCAAGTAACAGTTTTCTGTTTTAGTTCACTGTAGTTTTTACAGTCTTTTCCTCGCCACCCAATAAATTATCACAGTACCATGAATGTACGTCACGCGTACATATTTGAACATAAACACACACGAGCAAAAAAGAGTCCTGCACAGACCTTTAAAAGGTGTTTTGATTTTAACCCCCCTCCTCCTCTTCTGTCTTTCGTCCCTCACACACAAACAACCCCCCCCCCCCCACCTCCAGCCCTCCCTCACCCCCCTCTTCCCTGCTTAGCGTCAGTCTGTCAGAGTGGGTCAGGGGGGTCAGTTTGCAGAGCGTCCTGTCCTGCTGCTTCGTGGAAAGCGGTGGACTTTGAGGTGTTTCGACAGGTGATCACTGCGGGCAAACTTCTTCTCGCACACGATGCACTGGTATGGTTTCACTCCAGAGTGTGAGCGGCGGTGTCGGGACAGCTCGTCAGACCGGGAGAACCTGTGGGAGAGACGTGATTTATTAAATGTTTTTTTAATTATGGCATATAAAGCATTTTCTCAACAATATATTAGACAAACTTTACGTCCACTTTTCCATGTTTAATCCCCTAATCACAAGGGTTAATTGTAGTAATCTGACATCTTACAAAGAAAGTATGCAGTTCTTCCTATATATATTATATAAAATAATAATAATGTAGTCATGCTTCAAGCTGCCAAACAGCATACAAGTCACGTGGTTTTATGTGAGGGTAATCTGAGAGGTGTGACGCTATATGTATGTTTTGCCCTGTGTCTTCTCTGTGAAGTCAAAGAGCCCTCCCATATTTAGCTCACACATGAGCACTGCAAATCCCAGCCCGGTCTATTCTTGTCCCGCTCTGCTCTGGTCTCTATGGAGCTTTGTCCAGCATGGATATCATGATAGTGAAGGGTTAAGTGGATGGTACAGTGGTGCCTGTTGTGCATGTGTGCACAACCTTTTTTGTGTATATTTTAGTTAAGCTGTTAAAATGAAATTAATCTGTAACACGGCCTTGGTTCCAGCAGCAGGTTGAAGGCATGGAGGTGATAATTCACAGAGATGTAAAGACGTCACTCACAGTTATGTCAAACCATTTCCTCTCTAAGACGAGGATTACACAACATGCTATTCATCATTTTAACAGCCTGGTAATAAAAGGAGATAACACATTTTTTTATAGCTGAGCTGAACTTCAAAACAAACACAATAACAGATCTGTAAAACCTGCATCTCTACTGTGAGCATTAACTCTGATAATGGTTAAATGGACTGAAAATAACTCTGTCTGAGAAAAACCGATTCTTGTGACTGTTACATCCTGATTTAAGCTATATCCGATTTTATGTGCTCCTTCATTCAGCTCCTTCGGCTGTTCTTTGAACTTGGAGATAACTAGTGCAGCCTGTTATGTAAAGTACGCCTCTGTCCACTTTCTCAGTGTGAAGTGTTCTTTATTCAACACGAAGCTGCTCCTGTCTGAGCCACTTTGTAACCACAGCCAGCACAAAGACAACATGTCAGGCCGCTCCTAGAGACTTGTGCTGTAAGAGCACAGAGTGGGCCGAGACTGAATTCAACGTGGTTCACACTGTTTTCATTATCCTGAGAAGAAACAACCATGACTTCAGTTGTGTTCAAAAAGGCACGCAACAAGTCTGATTTTTTTTTTTTTCCAGCTCTCCAGAGAGATTTCTCTGGAAAGTCTGCTTCTATGCTACTTGATGTCATGACTTAAGTTTCCAGTCTCCAGAGGAGCTAGTTTAAAACTTTGAATGTGGTCTAAAGGTAAAAACTATATTAGCATATTAACATATCATGCCCATCATATCATGATTATGCTTTAGTGTGAAAGGTCATTTTTGCTTTCTTCTTGCCGACAATGTGATTTTTGTTGGGTCTTGTGCCAAACGATGTCCCTTTACATCTAGAGACTATGATATGTTGTTCAGGGCTTCTCTGTGACAATGCCTAACAATGTTGTGATACAGCATACAGTACTAATGCAAATCTTGTGATTTGGATGTTGTACTTGGCCAAACTGTGAATAATTATGCAACATATCACATTGTTTTTAATCATTATCCAAAAATGTCCTGCATATTTTACAGTGTAAAGCCATGTTGTTGTTCAAAGAGTCATCATTAACTCAAGTGAACGCAGTGGAGCTATTCACACAGTCTCTGAGCTTCAGTACATGCATCATGAAATAAAATAATAGACACAACAAAATGCCAAGACTTGGATTAGCAGTTGAGTGAAGCAAGAAAACTAGAAAATGGAAAACAAGCAAGTTAACTGTGGAGTATGAGTCCTGCAGATAAACAAAAAATAATTTGCATGTCTAAGAAAACCCCTGTATGAGTGGACAGCATGTTGAGAATACTGCACAGGATGTAGGCGTGTACTCTATGTTACCTCGTCAATGATCAAGAGAAGACACAAACTCAGAGGATTCACTTTACAAGATGCAAAACACAAGCCTCGCAAAGCAAGAAAGACCAAGCTGCAGGTCACAGATATGCAAACATAATTAAAACGGTACAGCGCTGGAACAATTCTCTCGTCTGATGAAACTTTAAAACAGCTTTGATGAAAAGAAAGAGAAATCAGAAACAGCTCATGATCCAAAGCCACCACCTCCTCTGTCAGACAGAGAGCTGGTTCTGTTATGGCTGGTTTGGCTCCAGTGGAGCTGGTACGTTGATTTATTAATGATTTCGCAGCACAGGGTGAATGCAGAGGGGCATAGGAGCTGTGAGCTCAGTTTCAACCAAAACCGAGAGTACAGAAAGACCAATGCTGTGGAATCATCAGAGGAACCAGATGCCCTCGTCAATTGCCCTGAAGTCTTGTCTTTGACAGCATTTGAAGTAAGGGCTGGCTCAGGCTTGCCTGAACCACCCCTTAGTTATGTTATGGGCCTATATTGCCGGGGGACTTCCCATGGTGCACCGAGGCCGACTCTGCCTCTTCTCTCTCCATTGTGCACATACCCCATACCCCATATCTCCCGTCGTTTCATCTCCTTCCCACTATCTGCCTCTGGAGCTGCAGAATCTGGCTCTGTGATCCTTGACCCCCAAACTGGTCTTGATCAACACCTGCTGCTACACTTATTACAATTAGTCGTATTATCAGGACCTGCTTTGAGGTGTCAACCTCAAAAGAAAAATGAGCAACTGACAACACTTATGAGCTCACAGTCCGGGCCATTGGTCACACTGCTGAGGAACTTCTAAAATCTTATGATCTGTTGTTTTCAGACACCTCACAGCTGCTTCAGAGATGTTATGCTCCTTCTATGAAAAGGAGCATAACATAACATTTTTCTGTTTCTTTTTTGGTTTGGTTTGGTTTAATTTAGTTTTGTTTGTTTGTTTTGCTTGTTTGTTTGTTTGTTTTGTCAGCGGTTGTTGTTTTGTTCTCATTCGTTTTTTCTTAGTGCAAGTTTGTTTGTTTTTTTATATTGAGAGGGGCTCTGGATAACTTGTTTTGGTATGTGGGACAGGCATTGATATAAGCATTGCGCTTCTGCCTGTGCCTTTTCAGTCACTGTTTCTTTTTTTTTTCGATAATGTTTATGTCGAAAATGCTTGTGGTGTGACTGAATAAAGAATTTCAATCAAATCAATCACATTAACGAAGGCCATGTCTTTGTACAGCTTCCAATCATTTAAATGAATGAAACATCCTGTGACGCAACTTAACCTTTTTCTAGAGGCAAATAGATGAACTGTACATCATTGTCACTGCATAAAAGCTATATAGTCTGTTGAGGAAGCTGTGGTATTGTGGTTCTACAATAGATGACTGACTGAGCCTTGGATTACTACGAAATTATGCTTTAGTTGTAGTCACGTGATTTCCAAGTGAACTGACCCTCTTTATTACATTAGGCATAATCATATGATCAAATGTTAATATAAAAATCTTGATTAGTGCAGCTTTAATATCAGTAAATACTGTACTTTAAATTAAAAGGATTAGCATGGTTTCATAATCTGCATCACCATAAACCATGTCCTTATTAAAAAATAAAAATCTGAAACCACATCAGTGTCTTTATGTTCTGCTTTATGTAACAGTTCGTTTGCTCCTCGCTGTAATTACACCCTAAAGCTGTGTTATATCAACTTCATGCTGGGGCATGATAGAAAGCATGTACCGCTATTCTTCTGACTCACACTGGGCCCAAGACCAACTATAACATACTGCACCGGGGAGGAGCTTTCAACAGAACGTGCATTTAGGACTTACACAAATAGACAGCCTGATTGTTCTTCAAATCCACAATTTCTACATCAGGTCTATCAAGTGCCAGTTCCCCCTCTCAGCCAGCTGTCTCCCCACCCTGATGCCCTTTCCTGCTCCAGCTGTAAGGTTTCGCCACTCTATATGTTCCAGGCTTGGTGGGTGAGGTCGCCAAGTTCATGGCTCCAAGTGTAGAGGGCGCTTGTGTTGATTACTTGAGTGTGTGTTTTTTATTTTCACATGAGGACTGTGGGTTTTGTGCCTTAAGTCCTGAGGGCAGTTTGGTGTGGCTGTAGCACGACACATAGTATACATATTAGTGTGGGCGCTGTGGGAAACACATACACAGGTTGTGTTCAAGCTTGTCCCTAAACTCTGCTCTGCTGTCAACGGAGCGTAGTGAAAACAGGCTGTAAGGTGGGGCGATCAGGTTGGTTACACACCTGGAAATTTACAGTAACAGATTTTCTTTTTCTCCTCCTAGTCGGCTCAAAGCCCTTTGTGACTCCTGTCGCTGTGTTTACAAGTGGCTCGATTTCAGCTGCGCGTACATTCAAAGAAAAAATCACATTAATGCATGACTGCACTAATCAGTGGCAGAAGTTTGTGGCCTTGTACATGCAAAGCTATTTACAAGCAACCATAAAATTTTCCATAAGATTTTTCTCCTTAAACCAGAGGAGCCAGATTCAGTTCCCCTTTGTGTTTATTAGCAGGACACCAGATCCTTTCCAGCTCCACAGAGGTTGCCTCCAACTTCGCTGACCCCCCTGTAGAGGTCAGAAAATGGGAAGATAGATATTTCCCAGGAGGATCAATAACACATCATTATTGTTCGATGTGTAACCACTTACTCTTCGTCTCCCTTTGCCTTTCTGTTCAGCTCTGTGTGTCAGAATCTCAAGCTAAAACAAACTGTGACAGCTTCGTCACCACCCATTCGTCAGTACAACAAAACAGCGTTGTAACAGTGAACGTATCAGCTGACAAGTACAACAAGCCGCTGCCCTGATGACAGACGTCAAGTAAACACATCACCACCGTGTTTTTACAGTAAACTGTTTGGGTTTGATCCCAGCTGTCCAGCACACATCTCCATGCAGGTCTGAGCTGAAAATACATGCACGCCTATGTGTGTGTGTGTGTGTATGGAGTGGGGGGTTGTCCTGCATGTGTTTCTATAAGTATTTACATGTGACTTTGACTATGCATCCAGATCTGTCCATAATCTCAGCATAATCACAGTACACAATCAGAGAGAGAGAAGGAGATGAAAGTGTAACAAATCTCAGCAAAAAAAGAAGAAAAAACTGTTTGGCAAGGGATGAAATATAACCTTCATCCAGTTATAAAGTAGAAGTCCAGCCAATGAAATACATTCCAGTCAAGTTCAGAGCAGCCAGCACGTGGATCTGAAGGTTACAGAGGGTCAGGGGTGCCTGACTCAACCGCTCACCTCCATTTCCTGGCTCAAAGGGAGCACAGCAAGGAGAGGGCGACTGTATAATACTGCTGCTGTCATGTAAAGACGATGCAAGTGCAGCTCTGGGACGACTGGGACTCTTAAGGTCAGTTGAAAAAAAAAAGAAAAAGGCACAATCCTCAGTGTCTGCAGATCATAAAAATACCAACGCAATCCTTTCAACAACCATCATTACCTAAAAGCAAATGTCTCTCAGTTGGTTTAGAACTGACAGCAGGAGTGCAGGGGGGTTCAAAGGAAAACTGACTGAAAGAAGACGCACATATCTGATTTATACTTTCCCAAGAGCTGTTAGGGTGCATGAAGGTACATAGAGGTTGTTTTGAATCTGGAGAACTCAGTATGACTGGACAAAAACTACAATACTTGTGTGATACAAACAGGAGCTGCTGTGCAATGACTCATACAAGGATGTAGTAAAAATACAAGATCTGAATTAGTCAGTGGATTAAGTAAGAACTCAAACAATTTCTATCTTAATTCAGGCATCCCGACATGACGCATTGTCTAATAATGGACATTACAGGTATACACATGTCAGGCCAGAATAACAAAGTAATGCTACCAAAATAAACTGCATCTTCATTGAGTGTACTCCTATTACAGGACTTTGATGACGACATATTAGTCGACACATGATTAGAGTGTTTACACTATAAATGGCAACGATTCAGCAGAGTATTTACATATTGCATCACTTTTCTGCTTTGTCACATTGCACAATTTATTTTTTTCCCCTACTGTACAGTTCATCTGGGAAGTTCACGTGTTTGAAGTTGCCTTGCATAGGCAACTTAACACTTAAATGCCCTCATTTGCCATCATGCTGAGTTATATAAGAGGATCGATGCCACTCACATGTCTGCGGAGTGACAACGGAGCCAAGAGCCTGGAGCCAAATAGCTTAGCTTAGCGTAAAGACAGAGGGTAACAGTTAGCATGGCTGGTTCCAGTAACAAATCTGCCCAGCAGCAACTCTAAAGTTCACTAATACACACCATATATTTGATGTGTTTAATCAGGACAAAAACTGAAAAGTAGAAACAGTAGGTTGTGGTTTATACAGTTTGTGCACAGAAAGTATGAGCAGCAGGTGGTATCCTGAAGACTGGACAACCTCCTGGTGAAAGTATGAGAGTGATTTAAACTGCTCATCTGATTTATTTGAAGGCAGTGAAAACATGTATTTCCCAAAATGCCCCCAAACTATTCCTTTACATGCAATTTTACAAAAAAAATGTGCAACTAACGGATCGTATGCTTAAAAAAAGTGTATTTAGTCAGCCTAAAAAAAAGAACAAGTGTTTAGTAAGATATTTTAACTTCTTCTTTTTTTTTTTGGATGTTACGTAACGTCCTTGGATATGAGCCCTGACATGAAGTGCATTGTGTCAGATCTGCAAGATTTGAAATGGCTGCAGGTGTTTTCGGGTGACTCCACTAAACCTGATTCTAGCTTTGCCCTTAAACTCAGTCCTTAGCATAATTAAACCTTAACCACTGTGTTTGCCCTAGCTTAACCTGATTTCAGTCCAAGTGCACACACACACACTCAAGACACTAGAGGCAATAGGTGTATAGAAGAGGAATCCATTGACCAACAGGTCAATAGGTGACAGTTGTACTTTGGATAGACAAGGTTAAAATGGGGATTTTACTTTGATGGCAACAAAGATAAAAGGAGGTGGAGGGAAAAAACCTCATTAGTTGGCAACCAAAGATCAAAAATGTATGATGAAAAGGAATCATACGATGATATGCTGCTCGACTGATTTGAAAAAAAAACGTTGGACTTGATTGTGTCAGTGTTGATCCCGTGTATCCCTGCTGCACAAATGTGTGTATGTGAAGTGGCTGCAGACAGTGAGCAAACAAGTGGAATAACTAACAGGGGACAAAGTCTGAATGCGACTTCAAACGCTGCTCTATCTAATCTAGAACTCCGCCATGGTACAAAAACACACAGATAATGGGGCACACTGCCAGCCTGAAGGAGAGAACAGACTGTAACCATCCTGAATAGACTTGAACATAACTTCCATGAATATGGGCCATTCCCTCCCATCCATAAACTATCCAAACACAGTATCCTGGATCGTCTTGCCGTATATTTAACCAGTGTTTCTGCCTCATAAAACCTTCCCACTGTAAAACAATATGTTGGTCCTTCTAAACAAACAAAGGTGATGACGGAGGTTAAAGATGTCAAAGCATTTGCTGTCTCTTTGAAAAGGATCAAAATAGTCCACCGTGAATGGAATAAAACAAGACAGCTGAACTGTTTAGTGTTTTTGCACCTGATGATGTGTTTTGTTTTTTGTTTTTTTACCACAATCTCTTCTTATCTGTAACACCCGCACAATAAAAAAGCAGTTTTTACACAACAAACATCTTGGAAGTTGATAACCCTGGTTGCTCTGTGATCTTTGTGGTGCAGATAAATTATATAGATCAGTTCACTCTGCAGGTACATTAGCTGTAACTGCATCACTCTATCTTTTCATCTCCATCTGCTCATCCTCATGCTCCCCTGACATCCCTTTGATCCAATCTACGCTGCAAAGTCAGGACTTGTCTAATTTAGTTCTGATATATCTTCACCTCTCAAGATAATGACCAATCTCTCTTTTGACTCATTACCCGTATGGATCATTTGTTCTGCTCACCTCCATCCACAGCCAGGCCATGTGCAGGCGAAGGGCTTCTCCCCCGTGTGCCTTCTCAGGTGGGCTTTAAGGTGGCTGCTCTTGGTGTACATTTTATTACAGCCGGGAAAAGAGCACTTGTGCATTTTAATAAGGTCAGCCACTGCGTTCTTCTGGTACCTCTGACCTCCACTTAGGACCCCTGCAGCTGAACTTCCGCCCAAGCCACCTTCCCCGAGCCCAGTGGGTTTGGCGGCAATGGGCACCGGCGCAATCCTGACAAATTTTGACGAAGCGGCATTTCCCATTTTATTTGCGCCATTAATGTTTGCTGGGGAAAGCAGCTGAGGCACCAAGGCAAAGGTCTGCCCCTGGATGTTGACCAGGAGCTGGGCAATTTTGATATCCGACGGGGTCTGTGCTGGCTGGGATGGGCTTTTTTGCGGTTGGGTTTGCTGGGTGGCGGCGTCTGATATGGCACTGGGGTTCGGTTCTTGTTTGATCTGAATGGGCTGGATCTGTAGGATGACAGGAACACCGGGGGTGACGCTGGTACCTTCTGATGAGGTAAGCGATGATCCGTCGTCCTCCTCTTTAATCCCATCAACTCGACTACTAGTTACACAACCAGCATCCACTACTGATGGCGAGCTGTCCATGTCCGATGCGCATGGTGAATATTTGGTCTCTGTGTAGCTGGGTAGGGGAGAATGAGCCACAGGAACAGTCTGATCTGAGTTGTGCGACACTGATACAAGTTCTCCTACTAATGTCCTTGAGCCTTCGGCCTCTGTGTCCTCTGATGTTGGTGACATCGCCTCATCGCTGCCCTCCTCTTCTTTCTCCATCGCCACCACCATGTTCTCCTCCAGGAACTCCTCTATCTCCTCCAGGGTGGGCTGAAAGAGGAGAGCCGCCGGGTCCTGAAGGTCGTCAAGGAAGACGGGGAACTCATAACAGTCCTCTTTGGCCTGCTGCTGGAGGAGACTCAGCCGCTGTTCCCTCTTGGACTCCCAGGCCAGACCCATTGGTAAAAGCGGGGCAGCGAGAGACGAGGATGAGGAGAAGGTGGGGGAAGAAAGGCATAGGGAGGCAGAAGGAGGAGATGAGAGGGAGCTGCTGCTGCTGCTGCTGCTGCTGGCATTAGAGCTTAATGAAGTGCTAAGCGAGGTCTGTGAGAGCAGGAGGTCCAGCAGGCTGTCCTGACTCTCTCCTCCTGACGAGGAGCTGCAGCTGCCACTGCTCCTGCTGCTCCTGCTTTCATAGCTGGAGCTGAAAACATGCTGCGAGGTTGGCGATGAGGACTCGGGGCTGGAGCAGAGGGAAGAACGAGGGCTGGAAGACTCACTGAGGTCGTCCTCGGAGAGGCGAGGCGAGGTGGAGACCGCCACCCCTTGGTAGGGCTGGTGGTGGTAGATGCATGCATCGGTTACCATGATGCCTGGCGACACACCACCATTGGCGTGGCGACAGAGGCAGTTGTAGTCAGAGCCCGGGGAGCCGGTGTAATACAGGAAGGTCTCCTCACCAAGCGGCAAGTGATCCACCATTCCTGTGCGGATGGAGGCAGCTGACTCTGGTCTGCTCTGAAGATCAAGCTTGAATGTCAATGAAAACTTCTCTCTTCTTTCTGCCAAAGGAAAGTAATGAACATTCATTAGAATGAAAGAAATGTATCTTCACATTGGGACACATGTCAAGCAAAATTATGCTATTTTTTTAATTAAAAATGAATTATGGGTATTCATGAGGGTTCTTGTACTCCAGTGGAGTTATGTAATGATCCAACACCAAAATCTTCAGTTGCGGAAATCCTGCATGGCAACACATTAACACAGTCTGACTTCAACTGGGAGGTTAATATTTCATCAAACATTCCTACATGTTTATATGAAAATAAGTCAACCAGCAGACTGAGTGTTTTTTTTTTTCGTTTTTTTTTATCATCGTCGGTCCCTTTGCACTACCTGCTGCTTTTGCAAAAAAAAAAAAAAACTCTGCAGCTGATGGCACTTCAAAAGGAAAATCAACCACGTGTGAAGGAAGTGGAATTTGAAGACTGTGCGTGTGCGTGTGTGTGTGTAGACGCTGCAGCTGCTAGCTCAGTCTTCAAGCTGACCATGTGGAATCAGGGGTTCCCATTTCTCACCAGCTCTAACATGAAAGCCACGTGGTTGTGCTGTCATTTACATGTTGATTTTCCACCAATATCCCTCTAGTTGCTCTAGCAACATGAAACATTAGTACGACCTGTACTACGTTGTAGATGCACACACGGATTAGAGGAAATACGCAAACTGAAAACTTCCTGCAGAGGAGCAGAGGGCAAAGTCACCACAGTCAGTCAGTGGAGGATCAGCAGATTTCAGTGGGATGATGAGTGAAGGATTTAGGGTTTATTTTTATCCATCTAACAGCCCTAGCAGACAATGCACCACAACTACACTGGCACGGATTATAAAAATGCTTCATATAATAAAATGGCTTTAAATGCAGTGAGTGGCTTTAAGTGATTGAACATGACAAAGACAATCCATTTTAAAACCTTAAAAGACGGCACGTGCATTGCATGAACACACAAATAAATAATAAAATCACAAACACTGAAAACAAAATGATTGTGCGCCCTCTTCTGTAAAGCTGAGAAGCAGCGTTTTTTTTCTCACTGAGGTGAAGTCCAGAGGTCCTGACACAGAATCTAGATTTAGTCGTGTTTTATTCTATTTTATTTATTTCCTTCTGATTTTGAGTCAAAACACTTGTTAATCTCTGTTGTGTCCTCTCTTCAGTGTTGTTATGTAATTACCGTCAATCGCCAAAATTCGTCTCTTTTATCAACGTGACATCCTGAGCTACAGTACCTTAAGAAAACAAACAGAAAAAAAGTTTGTGGATAGTGTTTTCGGGAACACTTCGGCTTGGTTAAGTCTTAAGTCACTTGCCCCAGAGTAACCCAGCCGCCGTCAAACATCAGAGAGGCTTTGACAGTGAGATGCGCTCCTGCTCTTCACCACGCTGCATGAATAACCAGTTATGGAGCTTAACTCGGGATTTGTGGCATGTTCGAGCCTGCGGGCTGCAACGCAAAGTCAAGTCACAGTGACTTCTATATGATATAGATATCAACACTGCTGAACACATGGCGGATTTTACAGACTCTGGCTTTCTTTTACTGAGAGGGACGCAGCCACATGCATACAGTAGGGCATACAGTGTCGCAATCGCGTATGCATAGATATCACATTTCTCTCCGCTCACTTAAACAGAGCCATGCTTTATTATGGCTCCACTATGAAATCACACTAGCGTTCCCACTTCATGCACTTACCTATAAATGGAAGGGATCCAAAATTCCGCTCCTGTGCGTTGAGAGCTCCTCTCCTGAAAGTAGCTGTCAGTGCGTAATAGCGCGTAATGGCAATATAACCCCACTACACAGTCTTTGCATAACTGTATACCTCCTCTCTCTCCCTCTCTCTCTCTCTCTCTCTCTCTCTCTGTCTCTCTCTCTCTCTCTCTCTCTCCAGAGGACTGGTGGTTCGCTTAAGCGTCACATGAACGGAGCTGTGTATGTTAAAACCAGTAAAATTAGGGGGTCGGCTCATGAAGGCTCGCCTGCTCGGCACGCCGCAATTGGCCCTCGATGAAGGGAGGCCGGCCTCAGGGTCCAGCGTCAATGGAAAGAGGGAGTGAGTGAGTGAGTGAGTGTGTGTGTGTGTGTGTACACATGTGTTAGTGTGTGTGAGACAGAGTGTGTATGTGTGTGAGTACTACTTACACCTGAGCTTAAAAAGCCATTACCTTCTTTTAGTTTAGGCACTTCATACTACAGCAGAGATTATTATAAAAGTATGTGTGAAATTAATATGGGGTCTGGAGAAAAAAAAATAGGAGGACAAACATCAACATGGTTCATAACAGTCATAACTGATCACTAGAAAGCACACTGTGCTGTTTTGCCTGATACACATGACTATGTCTGAATAAGTGACTGAGTGACTGAGGGAGCCATTGAGTAGGTAAGTGAGTGTGTTTACATGCTGCCTAATAACATCAGTAATAGAAGTTTTGCTTTCACTCCAGCTGAGCACACCTCATATAAACACCTCCGCTGGGCCAGAGTAACTTTTACTGGCTCCAGCCTAATTTGATTTGCCTGCGTACTTTAGATTACCTTTCAGTATGTTTGGATAAATGATCCACTTTCAGCCTGCTCGTAAACATCAGGAGTGTTTCAGTGTGTGTTGTATATAGCACACAGTCACTGGCTATTATGCTGTGGATGCACATTGACACACTGGGGAGGTGTGTTCTGCCTGACAAGTATAAAGGTACTACCCTACTACGAATGTTGTGATACAATTACTATTACACTGCTGCTATTGTCGATTCCACTAATACAGAAATTCCTGTTGCTATACGATTGTTATTTTATTCACCTCAAAGCCTGTGAGTTTGAAAAGTCAGAGACCTAACATATTTGTCATACATTTATGCAACTGGACTGGCCTGTACCTACTGATGCTATTGTTGCTGTTGATAAACCTGCTGACATGCAAATGCAATCATATCATTACAGGTAACAGTGATACTATTATTACTGCTACTAATACTAAGACTACACAGTACACTATTGTTAAAGTTGTTTGTATTACTATGACTCTGACCAGGCCTTTTTTGCTGAAGGAAAAACACATGTAAATAATAAAATGAATGATGGCCGAATTCCATTTAGCTGCGTCAGTCTCAGGGTCTTGGTAATGCTGGCTCACTGTCATGGCTTCCTGGGACACTTGAAAAGAACAGAGCCATTGATTAATTTTGTTAGTAACACCTGTATTTTTTCCACTATGACAAGTCAAATTGTCCGCCATGGAAAAAAAAAAAGAAAAGAAAGAAAAGACCTGCTTGTTTGATTCTTCCCACAGGTCATAAACACTTCTGTCAGAGATATCTGTGGCTGTTTTGTAAAATGTTTTTACTTTCCTCCCAAATGTAATGGACCACAGCTAATTTACCAAAATCTCAGTTGATACTGACCTGAAATCAGACAGAGGTCCTGTCAGGTTGCTCGTAAGTCCTGAAACAGAAGCAGGACTTGCTGCTGTTCCCTGTGTCCAGTCAACACGTCTCTGTGTTCCCACACAGATTACATCTTTACTCATATCAATAGCTGGCCTGTTAAATATATTAGGAAGTCCTGATATCTTGTTATGGTGGGCTTTGCTACAGTTTATCTGTGTGATCACTTTTAGGTCCCAAGACATATTTTTAAGTGTAATTTGATGTTGTACTTGAGGAAATGCAGGGCTTGTAGTGATTACTCACTAACACAAGACCACAGAGGTTCTTTTCTCTGCCCCGCAAACTAATTGGTTTCGGCTGCTCTATTCAAACACACAAACACCTACACATATGCATATTATGTAAGCCCCAGATGGACTTAATGGATCAAATTGATTTATTTCCCCTGGCAATGTTTGCAACTTGCCAAAAGTGAAATGGGGAAAATATGTGCTTCTTGAGTGCATTTTTCTAGTTTGTAACGATCACAGACAATACCCTCAACAAAGCTGCCATTCTCACCATGAGGAGCTATAAAGAAGATATGGGTCATTACTCCCAAAGCACCAAAAATAAAAGGAAATTGTAACTGTGTGTGATTTTGTCGATAGTGGTGGTTTTGTGTTTTCATTGTTGACCGCAGATTTTAGATAATGTAGTGTTCTTTTCTACCCATTTTAAAACTGTTGTTATCTTACACAGAGTGTTTGAGCCCTAACCAGCTTTATCCTCACCAGCTGACACAGACCCCCACAGCTTTAAAACCCGTCATGTAAACAGGAAATTGTAGCAGTTCACTGGGTGATTGGAGTAAGTCCGACGCTGAAGTGTCGGAGCTGATTATATCCCAACCCCTGTCATGATACTCAAACAGTATAAACACCAAGAAACCTGATTCAGTGTTTTTCATGTTATGACTGAGATATCATCAGACCGTTGTCACCAAAGTGGAAAAACCAGCCTGCAAATTGTCATGATTCATTTTTCTCAAGAGATGTTAAATGCTTGTTTTTTTCCCCTAGAAGACTGTTTTTGTGGGGGAGTAAATCTATTACAGGACACTTCACCCTTTGCCTAAAGTGTCTGTTTTTCTCAAGTACACACACACACAGACAATTGGATTTATTTTCAGACACTCCCCTGGGATGTTCACAGTACCATCGTGAAATATTTGTAAAAATGCAGATTGTTGTTCGGAACAAAAAATATCTCCCTGAGAGTTTTGCAATGAGTTCTTAATAAAGCTGTGAAAACCTCAACCCCCCACCCTCTGAACCAATCATTACCACTGCCACCAACACAAACATCCCTCCTATGTCTAATGCACTTCTTAGACAGCTTAGCTGGCTTTTAGTTACACTGGCAGGTCTCATCCTGTTTAATGGATTAAGTGTCTTTGCCTTTTGCCTACACATACTGACTCATATTCAAGGCTATATAAGCATTCATACAGAGCTACAGTGAACAGCACAGCAAATAACCTTTATAGAGTCTTACTTTCCACACTCATGTACTTTTGCACACTGACAACGAGTCTTTGTGTTTAACCTTAAATCTGAGCCTCAGTTACAGTGCAGAAATGCCAAGGAATATCCATCAATTTTCTCCGTGTCTGTCCAGGTCTGAATCACTGTGGCAGAAGGCTGAGAAATGTTAACCAGACGTCATTCTTCACAAACACGTCCTCCAGATCCCACTGGAGTCTTCTGTCCTGGGGTCTCTTCCAAGCTAAGGTCTACCAATACCTGCAGAGGTGGACACCATTAACCTAAATGAACCTGTCAACCTTTGCATTCTCACAGCTCATGTAAACCTTTAAATGATAACAATGGCACATTTCCCATTTAAACAAAAAGTTATATTTGAAACAACCATCTTTGTTTTGTGACATAGGCTTCTTATTATGCAATGAGTTATATTTAACCATGAGTTGATTGAGCAATTTGTCTCTGACTGAGACAGAGGAATCTATAGAAAAAAAAATGTATTAATTAAGGATGCATTTGCTTGACATTGTGGGTGGAATTAGTATGGTTTTCTTACATTTTAGTTTTAGCCAAAAAAACAAAAACAAACAAAAGCTATTGTCAGACTGTGCTTTTTAAAAATCATTTATGTACTGAGAATGGTAAATACATATGTACATAATGATGAATGAATGTTACACTAGTTTGTGGCTGTGGGGGTGACATGGCACTGGATGTAGACTGACGCAACACATGACACTTTGATCAGAAGTGAGTGCAGTTATGTTTCAAGGTTGCAGAGTTTGACAGGTTAATGAACCATGACTTTAGACACAATGACGCACATGATACGTAATAGGGGTCACTTCACTCTGCACCATATTTATTTAGGGGGTGGTTTAATCTTTTTAACTGATTTTGTCATTGCAGCCGTTGAGTCTAAGTTTAAAATAGAAGAAAAGACAGAGAGAGAAGAAGAAGACAGGGGAGAGGATTACCTAAATTACCCACAATCCATATCCTGCACTTGTTTGCTCTTCTTCTCCTTTCATTTGCTTAACCTATAAAAACACCAATAGGTCAGGGTTCATCACCTGCCTTTCAAGGTCTTCAGCTCATTCTGTTGTCAACAAACCGTCCTACATGCAGCTACACAAATGTGCTTGTGTGAGAAATTTATCGAGAGACCCTGTTATTTAAATTTGTGTCATACTGAATCTCTTCAATCTTCATCATCATTAAGTAAAGACTGTTTTAAGGCAGGAAAGGGCCGTACGATGCAGGATACTTTGCAGAAGAATATGATGACATGGACACAAAGAATCACTCAGAAAAGCAGGTGAAAATCAAACAAACATTTTTTTTTGTCAGCAGCATTACAGAGGAGTTCAATAGGCAATATGCAACTGCACAGATATAAAATATGGGACCTTTAAAGGAACAAATGGAGCAAAGCCATCTCTCTCTGTCAGTGGGTGTTTGATAAATACCTGATGCTAATGTGGAGGAGTGGCAGATTACTCAGATCCAAACATCACCGATGGCACCAAAATATGCAAAATCCACATAATGCCTGCTGTGAGATTAATGTCCCTGCTTTGTTGTCTTTACAAATGCCTTCTACTGGCTGGTGGCCAAGAGGATCAGGTGCATAAAAGATGGCCTTGTTTTCCTTTCATTTGACTGCCTCTCTCAGTCCATGCTCTATCACCTGAAGAAAGTTAAAGTGCTGTAGGAGGCAAACAAATAGTTTAGGCAGCACATTGGTGTCAATTAAACAGGTCCAAGATAAAAAAGTTCATATTAATTGTCTGTACACAAAAAATGATCCAGTTGGTGAATCTTCACTTTGTTCCTGCCAACAATGATAAGACATGAACAGAAGACCACTGGGGGGCATGTGTGAGTAGCTGCCAGTAGTGTAAACAAGATGCAGTAGTGTAAACATAAAAAAAACAAAGAGCTGAGGATTCATTCTGCATGTTAGGTCTTATAAATGTAGATCTAATTTCTCTACAGGAATGTGAAAAAAAAAAAGGACACCACCTGTATTTAATAACTTTGCCTTGAAAGCAGCCATTACGTCTGTAACTTTGTGTTGTCAGAACAAAGCACTCACCAAGCCCCACCCACCAGGATCCATCATCTAACCTTGCAGGGTTTGGTTTCTGTGAGTGATTACCTAAAATCTGGAAGGAGGATGCAATTACTGTACATGTGAAAATGATGATACTTTGTACCTCCTCATCTTTCCCCATTTGTGCAGTATAAAATAACTTAAAGCCCTAGTATGCGATTTATTTGGCTTTTTATTATCAAAAATCAAATATTGCTTTCATGAATACGTATTTCACTAAAGTGGAATCACACCCGCATACAAACGAAAGCTTTTTCGTACCTTAGAATGAGTTGTTACAAGTCGTTACAAATAGGGGGTGCACGGAACCTTGGCTGCCATGTTGAATCGCCATTTTTTACGTTCAGTGTCAGAGTGTCTGTTGGTAACCACAAACTCACCTCACCAGAGCTGTCGGCTCGGGGAGAAAATTTTCCAGGTTGCGCCTGTCAAAACTGTCACCACTGTGTAGGCTAGTGTGAGGAAGGATGCAGGCACTGATGTTGCATTCAGGTGCAGTCAGACACCTGAATGACGCCGTTGGCAAACCAACTGGATGTCATTTTACTCGACGAGAGAAAGACGTGGGTCAGGTAAACAATACGACATCACCATGATAACATATTGTCACGCCTGTATTGTTTTGCTTCGTGCTGGCGGACCAATTCTTTACATAGAGGCTTGTTTATCCTGTTACATGCAGCGTCTGTTGTCTGTCTGACTTCTGCCCGAGTTTATGCAACATCAAGAATCAAATCAAAGGCTTTAATTTTCTAAAATTAGTTTTACCCCTTCTGCATTTACTATCCTGACTGGATCATACATATTGGCAAATGGTGCCCATACATAATTAATATACAATGAAAATCACAATGTCTACACCTCGGTCTGACCCTTCCCTGCTGTGATGTACAAAATGTAAGAATGAATCCACCAGCTTTGTTTTCCCAGATACTGTTTTTTTCTTTTCATTTCAAGGACAGAGGCTGCTGTGTTAAGCACTGCTGTCATGGCTATTGCTCCTCAGAGCCTCATCATGCCTCCAAGTCCTGGGTCTGGAGTCCTAATCCAAACCGTTTACAGACACAGAGAACAAAGCTTTGCTTTTATTCAAACTCTAAAGCAGGGGTATTAAATATCCCCTTCCTCCTTTGTCTGTTCTGATCTAAAAATGTTTTGCATCAGTATGTACACCACGGAGGCCAGCTCGTGACTTAATGGGTTTAAGTTATGTCTTTGCCTATTCACAGATCCTAGTGATGTCAGAAGACACTGATGAGGAGGAAACAAACACTTTTGGACTGCAGTGAAGATAATCAGTTTTGAGTGGATCTAAATGACTGAAATGGGGGGGAAATACAAAATGTAAGAAGCATAGTCATCCAAGTATGCTGTTAACATAATTGTTGTGGCAGAACATACTGTCCATTTAGTGGATGATCCAAAATACCAGCTCACATTACATTGAGTTGGTACAGTAGAAAAATAGAATATATTTTTAGCAAAACAGTGAAGTGGGAGCTGGATTTGTGGCATGCCACAAAACGTGTCTTTTCCAGTGTTATATAATCTATAATGTTTGTCTTTTTAAAAAATTGAGATGATTATGTACCAGGAAATACTGCTTTTGTAGACAAGAACACGGTTAACATCTATATCACATAAAGTTGAAATCAGCAGCTGGTTATCTAAGCTTACGTAGCATCAAGACTGGGAGCAGCTGGAACTGCTTGTCTGGCTCTGTATGACGTTAACCAACTCTACCAGCATATCCAAAGCTCACTAATGGGCTACATAATCATATCTTTGTTTTGCACTTTTGTGAGTATTTCTTTCCAGAATCCTCTTTTTGTTACGTGAATGGATTAAATTAGCTGTTTGTAACATGTTATTGCTGCATAGTGAACACTACTGTACAGCTGTTTAACTACAAATCTAGGAAAAATACGTCAGTTTCAGAGTACAGAAATCAATAAATGTTTTACAATGACTCAATCTATATTAAATTTAATTTACAGAGGGAGATTCAGTGTGACGTGCTTGTTTCTCTCTGCTAAATCAATGACATTTGTGGGAAAATCTCTTCAAAATCTGGATGCAATCTTATTCTGGGAGAATTTTTTTTTAAAAAAAGGTGTTTTCTAAATTTTTACATCCAATGGAAAATTTTAGTTAATCTTTTATCCCCAAACTTGGGGATCTTAAAGAGGAAAAAAATACAAATCTTATTCAGGGTTTTTGGCTGAACTACACTACATTTTTAACTCAATTAAGCAGCTTTGGAGTTAAGTGTTATGGTTTGATAAATGACATGTAACTTGTTATAGGGAGAAAGACTTTCTTCCTTCCACTCTTGGTTGAAAGCAAACTTTGCAAGACCTGCGCCCAGCACACTATGTATCGGTCTATTGATTGCTTTCTCACCGGATTCGTCTGCCCTTAAATTTTAATTTGTTTCCTGTGGCCCTACTTTGACTTAGCCTCCATCCACTTAGCCTCTTTCAAGTGTAAAGCATATTTATATTAATGTCTATTCTTGTCTCTATTATGGGTAACACTTTACTTGAAGGTCTGACTATAAGAGTGACATGACACTGTCATAAGTGTGATATGTCACAGTCAGGAACATGTCATAAACATTATGATACTTTACAACTGAAATCTGCATGTTTACCAGCTGAGCCAATATTCTCAGTTTCCAAAAGCAACTTGCTGTAGCTTCTGAAGTCATAGCACCACCTTTATCATTCACAATACACCTCCTGTCTTGTAAACACAGTGGCTGCCATCTGCTGCTTGGGGGCAGAGAAAACTCACAAATACCGCCTTTAGCTTACAATTATCAACACAGGTTTGTTTACAGTACACTGAGATGTGATTAATTAGCAGTGATCACTAAGGTGGTACTTTTGACTTCAGCAAAAGGTAAGTTTTCCATCCAGCCGTCAGTGCTGATGCTAAACTAAGTGACTGCTTCTGACTGACTGACTTTGTATTCTCTTCGTTCCTTTAAGTGGTGTCAGTGTCTTCATTTATTTCTTGGTAAAAAAAAAAAAAGGTAAACAATCAAATTTCTCAAAATAACAAATTGTTATTGAGAAGCTTTGATTCAGCTTCTCAGGAGAGATATTATAACACAGCATACGACTGGGGACATGTTTCTCGTTGGTTTATAACTCCATCCACGGCACCTTTTAGCTGTGACAGCACAACAAAAAGCTGTTTTATAAAGCAGCTCGGTGGTGAGGTAAGTGGAAAAACAGAAAGGCTACTTTGTTGTTATTGGTAATACTACTGGTAATTTTATTGAGTCTTTTAAATTTTGACACGACAATGTTTCCCTGATTATTTACTCAGCAATAATTTGCAGTGTGTACAGTGTAATCTGTCATTTTGAATTACATACACTTATTCTATGCTCTCGTAACTGAGCGTATAGCTTCGCTGAGCTTCACTTAGATTTCCAGTAAATGTTTGAGGAAACCACTTTTCAAAAACCCTCAGTGGCCTTTGTGTGAGATGAGTAGTTAAAGCAATTTTCTTGAAAAGCGTTACACACAATTTTACAGTAGTCCATCCAACTCTAGTAGCCCTCCAGCAGCGAGCTGCAAACTTCAGAGTGACTCCTTTTTCTTCCTCTTTCTCAAGCCTGAAGGCTTCATTTATGTTTGCCCAAAGTTTCCCTGAGCTAAGCCTCTCTGACCTATTACCCAAAGTCCCACAAAACCGGGTTTGTTCAAGTCCCTTTAAAAAAAACACACGTTTTTGCCAGATGTTGTTCCTTCTTTCTTTCCACATACTCATAAAAAATTGTTTCGAACGAAAGTTAACAAAAAAAAGCATGTTGTAATGACATCAGCATCTGCGTGTTGTTGTTATCCAGAGCTGTTGCAGAGCGAGGTGCTAGTGGCTAAATGGAAATGCCATAATCTTTGGTGCATGAAAGGTAATCAGTGTTTGACAGATACCCGGCCGTCACATTCTACAGTGTAGCCCTTCACTTCCTGAGCTGATTCTCAGCTGCTCTGACTCCTTCTGTCTGTCCTCTGCTCCTGCTTCCTTCAAAACACCTCCTATCGTTGCATGTTTGCGTCCAGGGTTACTCCTAGGGCTCTTTAATTATGTTTAATAGGCTGTCACTCCATGTCCTGCACTGACTGTTCCTCTGTGTCACTGCTGTGATCTCTTTAGTTAGTCACTTTTTCTCCACTTTGCAAATGTCTACATAACAGCATACGGACAAAGTAGTAAAACAAAAAAACCTGTTAAGTGAATGTTTACGCAGGGATTTATTGGCTGAGAGAACGGTATTTGTTTCATTCCACATGTTATTTCTTTCATCTTACATTTATCTTACATTATTAGTAATAATATTAGCCAGACACTTAATCTTCTAAACTATTTTAAATCCTCAGAAGTGCAATTGAATTGCATGTTGAAATCTGTTGATCTTTTTTCTAGTTCTGTCATCGGGCCACATAACATGATAAAATGCCAAAGGTAATGGAGTAAGCATTTAACTCAGAGCCTCACAGAGCTGCTTACCTGGTTCTCCTGTCCTCCAGGCTGCCATGGTGATTTTGATGGAATTTACAATGACTTGTCTTTTGTCTTTGTCACTTGACCTTTTTTTTTTAAATCATAATACAGTAATGTGAGACAACTGTATCCAATGTTGTATTCAAAAATTATTGAAATACAACAGTCTACAAAGTACAGTGTAGCTGTATTTGTGACATGGTTGAATTGACTGTGTTTTCTCGGTTTTGCCTATTGTGTGTTTGTGTCATCATTTTACATGGTGGAGAGGAAATCATGTGGCTTAGGTCCCATCTGTTAGTGACAGCTGGAAGTTGTTCTTTATTCACACATTTTTTAAATTAAGTTTTACCATCTCCAATGTAGTCATCCCAATCTACTTTGTTTCTATATTCTGTAAACACAACATCTGCTGTATGTCTCGTACTGTAATTCTAGAAGATGGATCCCCCTTCTGCTGCTCTGGGTGAGGTTTCTTCCTGTTAAAGGCTTGTGTGTATGTGTGTGTGTGGGTTATTTTGTACAGACTGTTAAGCTCTTGGACTTGACTTCAGTTGACTCTTTAAAGCTCCTGTAATCCATGTATTTACATTTATGGATCAAATGACTGTGTGAAAGGTGTGGCTTCTCAGTGACACATTTATCACCTGCGCTCGGTGGGGCACCTAACTATCATAGTCTCAGTGTTTTAGTTTTACTGTAATGACAAACAGCTATTGTTACTTTAGTTATACTTTCAGATTACTTTCTCCACTCTCATTGCATGACATAGGTAGCTGTTACCACGAGAATGGTACAGAAGCTTCAATGCAATGCAGGAAAATAAGAAAAAAAAAGGTAGTAACTCACAAACACTAACACAAACTGCTAAAAAAACAAAACAAAGTCACCCATATATGAATACATGCAGAACAATCACAGAGCCATCATTGCACTAATTATGAAAGAATATAGTCATATTATGTCAAATTAAACAGCAGAAGCTGGCCAACAGCCTGTAAAAACCATGTTTTTATGACCCAAACACAGCCCGAACACTACTCAAATAAACAACTAAACATCAATCTTCATGAAGCACCTCTGTGTGGACCCAATCGTCACATTTCTGGCTCATTATACTACTGTCCATTATGCAAAACACATCAGCTACCGCGAATATGAAAGAGCCCGCAACAACGATTGTAACAATACATAGCACCCGCGGCTACACAGAAGCATAGCAGAGAGAGAAGTCAAAGTCGAGCGAAGACGCTACATGGTTGTAAATTTCCTCTTACCTTTGCTGTTTGCTGAAGTTTGTTTCATGGTTAAATCCACAATATTTCCAGTTGAACTTTGACCGGTGTTACATCTAAATCGGTCCAGATGGGCTTTAGGAGCCAACGAACCTTTATGAGCGTGCACATAACAGCTTGCATGTCACAGATTTCAGGATTTTGCTGATTCTGATTGGCTCATTAGAAGAATTCTGATTCTGATGGCTGCCAGTACCGTCAATCACATCAACGCGCTTATAGCCTCATTCTATTGGCTCTAACGGTTCAAATGAGCTGTCAATCATTCAAATCAACCAATCCGCTGAAGAGATAGCCAGGCATAACTGCACCCAAATAAGCTGCTCTCAGTGCAGCTTTACGCAGAGGGACACAGAGGGCCAAGAAAGTAGTTATTTATTTAGTCCTGGTTGATTCTTTTTCAGTTAGTTTATGCAAATTGTGTGAAAATAAAGATTAAACAATGGTTTATAGTGGCAGGTGGTTCCAAGCTGTGCCAAAAATTGACATTTTGGAAAGCTCACTTGAATATTTTGTAGTAAAATCTCAATAATTTTGTGCTGCATATACATATGTAACGGAGGTCCGCGGGTGTGCCACAGTCATGAGGGACCAGTAAGGTGAAGTGACGGGTTGTGGCGGTAGCGGTACTGGAAGTGAACTCACTCACCCATAAAAGACATGCTAACCAATTTGCCAGGCGGTTGTCAACCTCTTGGCGAAACGGTTAGCATCGTTGCCTCCGGTGCGGGAGCTCAGGGTAAGTCAGAACCAAACAACATCGGTCACACTGGTGCCGTGACCCGGATGCCCTGGGTTGAGTGAGGGGGTGAGTGTAATGGAGGTCCGCGGGTATGCCACAGTCGAGGGACCAGTAAGGTGAAGTGACGGGTTGTGGCGGTAGCGGTACCGGAAGTAAACTCACTCACCCATGCCAAGAGGTTGTCAACCTCTTGGCGAAGCGGTTAGCATCGTCGTCTCCGGTGTGGGAGGTCGGTCACACACACACACACATATTTATATATATACTGTATGCAAACATTAAATTTATTTAATTTTTTCTGTGTCATCTTAATTTACTTTTACTCTTCACCAGTAACATACATACTGATATTTACACATCTCAGCAATTTCTCAGTGCTTTCCATTTACTATGACACCAAAAGTATTCAAATAGACCTTGTGGTTGAAGAGATACAGTATACTCATTTCAATATGGATATGCAATTCGAGAAAAGGCCTAGAAAATAGAAGATAGTAACAGTCAGCATTACAAATATTTTGGTTTAGTTTTCACAGCTGTTTTACTGATGCTAAGATTAGCCACAATTAGCAGCAGGTGCCTTAAGCATCAAGGCATGAACTAAGGAGCAGAGTGGGTTTGCACAGGGTGAGCAGTAATTGCATGTAGTCACTCCTGTCTAAATCCCCACACCATACAATATTGCAGTTGCAATATTTTTCATACTATTAATAAACCATGTTCACAGCAGATATTTTGGCTTGTCATAGCAGGAAAAGCACAGAAGCAAATGTTGTGGCTCAGTTACATTTGAGTGAGCCAACGAGTCGGCATGCACAAACCTGGAACTAGTTAACGTAAATGGAATGCAGTCATTTTTAATTTCTATCAAACCTACACCTGTGCTTTTCCTGCCATGACAACCCAAAGCGGCAGCTGTGAAACAGGTCTATGGGGTGTGCTTCGAACTCTGTGGCACCAGAACATGACAATGCTGCCATATAAATGAAAATTGTTTCTTTTCTTGAAAATCTGAAGTGGAAGGACTGGTTGGTGGCGGGGTGAGTGTTATTTTGTGTTGGATACTGGGTATGTATTTCCAGCACTGAACACTGCCACAACAGTGTTATATTTGATCATTTCATTTATGATGACAGCAGGTAAATTATGAAATTACTGGGTGTGATGATTGTGTTGTGCTTACTTACAGAAAATCAACGTAACCCAAAATAACTCATGCTGGATTTAGACAGTTGCAGAAATAAAATAAATGAATAAATAAATAAAACTAGAGAAGATCAAAGTATTTCAAGCTAAATTCAAAATTTAGACAATGTAAGCATTACAATAAAATACAATTTGCCCTTCAAGCAGTTCTACCCCTCAGACTGGATAAATGCTATAGTGTCTTGGTATCGGACATAAACATAATGGGCCAGAAAACTAAAGTAACACTACATAATACAGTCTGTGTCTTAGTGTGTACCTACCATTCACTTACTACCTACTGTACTTTACACCAACTTCCAGAGAAGTACAGTGTAAATCCCACGCACTTCCCACACCTACTTCCCAGTGTCCGACTCTTACAGTATAACTAGGCTGTGTCTTCTGTGTACCTCCCATTCACTCATGTCCTACTTTGCCTGGATTTCCAGTGACTCCTGGTCATTCCCCACCTACTTTCTCCAGTCTTACAGCATAACGTGCAGCTACTACTGTGTAAATCGCAGAATTTAAGGTGTAACTTCCAAATGATTTTAAACTGATGTGGAATGAAATACAGCACAAAAGCAAACACTTTTGCTTTTTGCTCATGGCAGTTGTGACAGTCATTTTTTGTAAGTGTCAGCAGGCAGGCTTTACCCATATTCCAGGGATTTATTGTTTTGCTTATAGCCTAATCAGCTAATTGTATGATTTGGAATAAGAATATGTTGAGAAATGGGTACATCTAATGGAAATTGGCTGGTAGGCTATACAAAGCAAACTTACCTCTTTCAAATGCACATCTACAGTATGAAAGAGTTGTACTGTCATCCCAGGACAAAACACAGACAATATATACATATTTTCTGAATGCACAATAATAAATCATTCAGAGATTTTTTTAAAAAATTACACAGAAACCATGTGACAAGTGCTGTTCTCTTATCCATACACTGTAAGTACAGTAATGCAATTAGTACATCCCCCATTGTTTGAGTGTAAGTAGAGCCTACTTTCCCTGGAAGTACAGGCTAACAATTACTGTAGGCTGAAAGACTCTACTTACTTACTAATTACTGGGAAAGTAGGCTCTACACTTATTACATTACTGTACTTGCAGAGTATGGATGAGAGAATAGCACATGTCATGTTGTTTCTGAGTAATTAAATAATAAAAATGTGTTAAAACTCTCTGAATGACTGATTATTGAGTGGTACAGTACGAGTTACATTGGAAGTCCAGGCAAAGTAGTAGTCAAGGAATTAATACTGAACTTTGGCTATGTGACAGCAGTAGCAAAACTTACTATATAACTAACAATATAACTCCTCTAAGTCTCTGGGCAGCAGGCATCAGAAGTGATATTCATAAACTAACAAGTGAGCGAACAGATTAACAAACACTGAGTCTACTACTTGCCTTTGGTAAAAGAGAAAATCTGATGAGCTGTGACGCTTCCACTCCCTTCTGTTACATGTCAGCAGCAGTTTGGTGTGTACAGGAAGGGTTGAGGTTCATGAAAGCTAAACGTTGTCACACTTGTACTCATGTGAGATTGTAACACCTTCATGGTGTTTGTGTGAAAATTTATAGAAGGTGAAGGTGAAGTAGATAAAAGCTCTGTGTCAGAATGTAATGTGCCACAGTTTATATGTAGGCCTAACTTGCAAAAATACCAGTGTTTATTTTTGGCTGGTACGAGTGTTGACCTCAACCACTTTGGGATGAACTGGAATGCCACCTCCTAGTCAGGCCTCGCTGCCCAATATCACTGTGGCACCGGTGCACCTTCTATGCTCCGGACTATCAAACCAGCAGATTGCCAGTGATTGTGAAATTAAATGTCTACATCTGTATAATGTCTATCTACTGTTTATTTAGCCGCCCTTCACTCTCTGATTACCTGACCACTCACTCATTCATCCATGGCATAATGTCAGTAAATTAAGCAGCTTTAGAGCTTGATGGCGACTAATGAAAACAGAGTACCACACACACAGCTAGAGATGCAGCAGCTGGTAAAACCCCATTCATACCAATACCCTTTTAGCTTGGACATCAGTATTTATCTGCTTTATTCACAGTAAACATAAAAGTTGGGTTGAATGTGCTGGATATTTCCTGATAAAATCACAAAATAAATCATATGGAAGCTATTTATGTTTTGCACGCATACAATTTCAGAAATGCAGATTTATCTCGCAACTCTATGTCAGGTAGTATATTTATTTTTAACACAAGAGGGAAATAGATACAGGCGATATAGCAAAGAAATCAGTTACACGTCACCGTTATGTATAGCTCTGTGTATTAAAGTGCCTTAATCTGTTTACTGAATCAAGCCGTTACGAGCCATTTTGATGGGAGGCTGCTCAGTGCAGTGTTGCGACAGAGAATTAATCATCTCCAGGAAAACTGTAATAGCATCGACTTGCTACCTTAAATCACCTGTCTGCGAACAAACAACACAACATACAGTGGAATGACCAGATTGTGTCGCTTCATGTTTGGTAATAATGTAATGCGCTTCATCAACCTCAGGAGATATGAGTAAACACAAACTTAGTCAAACCTCATATCAAAATATGAGAAGATATTTGTCGAAACAGTTAAGGGTTTCTACTGTAGTTCAAACTTCTACATTGTTCTTATATGGACATTCATAAAAACGTCAACATACAATATAGATTTATTATTAGAGACACAAGTTTAAAAGACTTTTTTTTAGCTCTACTGTAAGCAAACGAGTGGGAAACATATTCCATCATGTACTGTACGATATATACAATCTAACCTTAACCATCTTCATGTTTTAAACACTACGCTGAATACAGATGTGTTCATAAAGCCATTGGACAAAGATAAGAGAGACAAAAATGCTCTTGTACAAAAATCACACTACAGGCTGGTGTGTCTTGCAGAGACCTCACATGTCTGGATTATGTGACCGTGAGAAGAGGCCACGTCGTTGCAAAATATCAAAAATACATGTCTCTCAATGGGGGGAAATTCACAAGCTTCGGTTAATGAAGAAACCAGGTTTCCGCAAGACACTGCCCACACGTTAGCTCTGAAATCGACAAATGAGCATGTACAGTGACACAAGAGAGGTGCATATTACTTCGAGATATACAATATTTCTATCTCTCTCTTTTTTTCTGGACGATCAGTTGCAATGACAACACCAACTTGAACATTGTAACACACTGATTTCCCCGACATGCAAAATCTTGACAATTAAACTTATTATCGCACAAGTTTATTTAGAAAAAAAAAAGAAAGAATATACTTACACGTCACATTAAACACCCCTCTAAGCCACCATCATCACACTGACATTAACAGAACATCTTTAAAAAGTGACACATTTCACATCATAGGATAACATAGATGTCTGTAGTACCTTACCATCCACATGGTTTCTCTCTGTTATTTGAACTGTGGGGACACCTGGACTCACTGTGCTGTATTTTGATAGTAAGGTCAGCTGCATTTAGGTTCATGCATCTGCACTGTGTGAGCTAGTATAGGAATGTACAGCAGTCATGCATAATTAATATACCCAGCTCTACAAAACGTCAACACTAGGTGGCAGACTTTGTCCACTTTGTACATGGCCTCGGTCTGCCTGGCAATAAAATGTCAAGTCATGGCAGGGGAGAGGGAGCGGGAGAAGGAGAGGGGGGGACATGCATAGGGCAAACGTTACACTGGAAGTCAGGTATATTGCTTTTTGGAGAATGTGCATTTATCCTTCATTGAGATTCACACAAAGACTATTAAATCTAAACTAAACAGCGCTGGGCTGTCGTCTCTCTCCTGGCTGGATCCACACTCATTCCTTCAGCCTCAGCCTTTATTTTGTTCTCTCTCTCTCTTTCTCTCTCTCCCTCACTCGTTTACACCCCCATCTCTCTTTTGTTTATTCCCACCTCCTCCCTGTCTCCTCTTTCCTTCCTCCTCCTCTTCCACCTCTCTGCAGGGCAGCCGGAGAGACTGGCATTTCTCTAACAGCGGGGGGGAACTGCACCCAGCCTCAGCCCACGCTGGGCAAAGAGAAGGTGGGTGCGGCATAGCAGACAGAGGTGTGTATGTGTGTGTGTCTGGTAATAATGAACATGTGACTGGAACCCCCACACTAGACCTGCCAACACTTGTCTGCTACCCTCTGTATGACGTCCACATGAGAGTCTCCCCGATTCCTCCTCTCTATCTCAGTTGTTTGGATTACAGTAATTGCTCGAGAGATTTGGCACAACTCGATGATAATGATGATAGCACAGTATCACAATAATAGTGACCAATTACTCTGATGAATTACAGTCAAACTGTCTCCAAAGATGCCCCCTGAAAGCACCTAATCAAGCTGGTGTATATTGCTTATCAAGGACCCTGCTTTCATTTCGGAGCAAGCTTCAATTAAATTTCTGTTTTCTTGCACTTCTGGGACTCGTGCCAAATCAGAGAGGAGTCAACACTGCTGAGGACAAGGACACGTTTAAAAACCTATCTGTGCAAAAAGAAAAAAAAAAGTGTCTCGTGAGTGGAATTAACAGACAAATTCAAAAAGTCAGACTCTGAATGCGAATCAGCGGGGGGGAAAGGGACGGTCATGGTTCAGTCTCACTGGTCTTTCACACAGTAAATGGGAAGTGATGCTAAATAACGGGATGAGTTAGAGAGGAAAAGATGAGGAACAACAGCAGGTGAGTCAGGGATGAGCGCCCGCTGCGTCGCTCTGATGTGGCTGTTTAGCTTCATGGGTGATAAGAGAGGAAGAGGGCAAGTCGCAGGTCGATCCCTCTGCTGCTTTAAAGTGACAAACAATTGTAAGAGTAGATAAGCAGAGTGTTGAGGGGGAATTGGGAGAAATAGAGAGGGAAAGAGAGAGTCAGAGATGAGTGGCCGTGGCAGTATCGGGGGAGGGGGGGTCAGATATGCCGGTGAAGCCCCGGTAATGGAGAGGTGGAAAGAGCCGGTCGTGGTTCAACTCCTCTGGTTTTCATGAAGGACAGCAGCTGGTCAGGGATCTCAGCTAGGACATCTTTAGCCAGCCGGGCCATGCTGAGGACCTGGTTGCCAGATCTGTCGATGTAGTCTCTGAATGGAACAAACTGGAAGCAGAAGGAAACAACAGCTCAGGTTTAAATTGAAATGTAGATGTTGCTTATGTCTTGTAGGAAGCAATAAACTGAGGATAAATTGTTGTCATCTCTCCGAGTCTACCAGAGAGGGATTTTAAAACTTAATTAATAACCAAAGTGACATTCATCCTCTCCTCTCAAAGTGAACCCTCTCATAAATTTGGTCTTTTATTAGACAATGATTCCTGCTGCTGACTGCATACTATCCCACAGTGCTTACAGTTACACTCTTGTGTTGTTGCTGTTGTTTGATATTCAATGTTTCGCCCATGCACTAGTAATATATTTGATATTGATATTTGATGACATATGACCAGTGGCGTGCACAGACTTTTTGAAGAGCAGGGGCAAAAAGAAAAAAAGGGGCACATACAGTGTGTCCTCGCCACTGAACACTCCTAACAGGGGATTTTAGGATGTGAACCCACAAACTTTGACACCAAGAACCAGCTCCTAACTCATTGGCCTCTAGTTTGGTGGCGCAGCGCAGGTCGCGCAAGGTATCGCAACCGGTCTATTGCAAGTTTGAAGCAGCGCAGACTGGCTCAAAGTCTAGTCGGGAGATTGGCAGATCGCGCTCCGCCAATATGGGTGTGGCGGCGCAGCAGGAGGCGGTGTCACAGATTCAGCTTGGTGAAGCGGAAGTTTTGTGAGAAAATGTCCCGCCGACTCTGCGCCGAAAGCAGACCACCTCAAAGCAGGTCTATCTCGGCGCAAGGCGAAGCGGAGCTGGCGGAGAGGGAGATTGGTTGACCGGCGAACAGTCCACACACGTCAGCAAAACCTCACAGACAGGTTTCCACTGTTCCAGACGCATTTAGATGCAATAAATAACCACAATAACCGCTATTTAATGCAACTAATGGAATCAACATGTGGATTTATATCTATAAAGAGTGTCCCGTCACATCTGACGTCAGATCAAAGGCTGTTGGCAGCGTAATGAAAACTCCACCTGAATTAACTCAGCAGGGACGAACTGGCACTGGAGCTGTGGATTGCGGACTGAGGGACTGCCGTGTTGAGATGTGATGATCCGCGTTTTTTATTTATTTATTCATTTATTTACTTATTTTACTTATTACATCTCTCAACAGCCTCGGTGTCAGTCAGTATGTCTCATCACAGAAATAAAAGAGACGGACGGACAGAGAGAGGGAGGGGGGTGTGTGCAGACGCAACTGACAGGCTAGACGGACAAGCAATTTCATTAACCATATTTAACTATTGTATTTGGAGGGGTATAAATCCTGGTTTGAGAAATAATAAATAATAATAATAAATAATAATAAAGCCTGGTTTGTCGTTTGCCCCCATCAGATCAAAGGTTATTGGCATGCGTAATGAAACCCTCCACCATAAAAAAAAAAAAAAAAACACAGCAGGGACGAACTCGTACTGAAAAGCAGCTGCGGGTTGTGTGAGCGTGGATGACTGCATGTCACTACCATGTTGAGATGTGATCATCTGCGTTATTTTTTTAATTTACTTATTAATTTATCAACGGGCCAGCGACGTCAGGCAGCTGTAATGAAAAACAAAAAACAAACATCTCTCAACCACAACAGCCTCGGTGTCAGATAGTCAGTATATAGTTTGTCTCATCACAGAAGGACAGACAGACAGAGAGGGGGGGGGGGGAGAGCGTCCTTTACGCGGATTCCATCCCTGTTACGGTGTTTGTTTATATTGTGATTAGTGTACATGTTACACTCGGATCCAAGAATCTTGAGCGGATCTTGTGCAGTTTATAAAAAAAGTTTATTTACCAGCGGAAAAGCCCAGCAACAAAATAACAGGCAGGAAAACAAAACAACTGACACACTGTAACGTTTTTGTAAGTCTCTTTCCTGTGGGGTCTCCCTCTACGTCATGTTTTTCTTTTAACTGCTGCCTCGCGCTGGGTTTACATTAACATTCACAGGAATATAAGGTTAACTCAATTCACCTCTCATCTCTATGTGATAGGTAGAGCTCCCCCTCCTTCCACTGGCAGCTTGGCCACACCCCCCCATCAGTGCCAATTCCTGTCAGCTGAGACTAGATCACTTCCTGGTTATCTTAAATGTAGCTGCAAACAGCCTGCTGTAGGTTCTCCTCACCCTCTGCTGACCCTGCACTGCCATGAATAGTGATGTCTAGTTAAGGTATGCGTCTCCCTTTCTTTGTTAAACAGTTCTAGCATATGCACTTAGCACTTTCCTTACATTTATACAGGTGCAGGACTGAGCATTTAAGCTGCTGGTCACCGTGTTCCTTCCCTGTCTGGTGCAGCACCCATCGTGTGTATGTGTGGCTGTGTCATGTGAAGTTCTCAGGTACAATTGGTTTTAGTATTTTGTAATTTCCTGTATTTTTGGTTACTCAGACTTTCAGTATTTTATATTCTGTAATGATGCATGTTTCTCATAGGAACAAGGAAGTGATGTCGGCTTCTGGTGCTGTAGCTGAGCTCTAGGCACTGCTGTTTTTGCCCTTTTGTTAAATATATTTTGTGAATAAGGTTACTTTGTTTTACTAAGTGTCTTCTTTATAACTTATTATCGTCTTTAAGTTGAAACCCAAGTTTGTTTGTTTCTTTCTTTTCTTTTCTTTCTTTAAACCAACATTGAGTTTATCTTTTCTGGAGCTTTTTAATGCCAGTATAGTCGGGCTGGTCATAGGCCTACAGGTGGTGGCTCACTAGGTGGAGGGTTTCCCCACTCCTCAAGTCTTATTTGCATGTTTAATACTTTGCTGTGTTCTAATTTGTGTCTTCTTGCTTTGCAGTGTGTGTGTCTGCGTGCAACCCCCCCCTTTTCTGGTATCTGGTGGTGGTGGCCCCTTCCCCCTCACTCCCCCCACTCCTGTTGGCCTCCCCGACACCCTGCTTGCTGGTAAATGCTCCAGTAGAGTAACACCCGTGTTTTAGTGGAGTATATTTTCCTAACAAGATTTTTTAATACAATCTAACAAGTTAAAATGTGAATTTTGTCTAAATAAAACTTGAATATTTTTGCAAAACTAGAAACGCACCTCTCTGCTCCTTCTTACTTTAACCCAAGAACCGGTGTGGTATTCTCTGGGTGAAATTCCCAGAGTGGCGTTGTTGCATTGTCTGGGGGATATAGCTGCCCTGGTCACAAATTGGCGTTGTTGGCAGGATTTTGTAAAGCAGAGACGTGTCCTTCTAGTACATTTGCTCTCGTGGTTGGTTTAATTGACCCCCCCTCCTTTTAAAAAAAAAAAAGAGTAACTTTGTAGTTTTTCTTTTGTTGTTTTTGCGTGGTGTTTTCTTTCTTTCTCTTTGTTTTGTTTTTTGTTTTGGGCAAAAACAGCAGTTGGCCGCGGATTCTTCTCCAAGAGGCACCTCCTTTGGAAAGGAACCTGCATTCCTGTCCTGAACTCTGGCCCTTGCTGTTAAATTAAGACACTACCCAGTTCTTCAGATATGGAGGATGAACAGCCGGACTTACGGGATTTGGTGGTACAACTAAGGGCCCAAAATGAACAACTTACACAAGAACTCTCTACGATCCGAACCCTTCCACCAAACCCCACTCCTGGTTCTTCTGAACCTCCTCGGCCTCTTAACCCCCCTGGTGCAGCCTCTGGTTCAGCCTCTGAACGTCTCCTCTACGTCCCCAGAGAAAGGAAATGTCCCATGTTTAGGGGGAACGTGGGTATAGGCGTAGTAGAATGGGTTGAAGAGGTCCGTGCTAGTATACGTGCCAGACATTTAACTCCCACAGATCAGGCCTACTTTATTTATGATCATTTGGAGGGGTCTGCCAAAGATGAAATAAAGTATCGACCTAAGCAAGATCGTGAGGACCCAGAGAAAGTTTTGGCTATACTGCAGGAGGTTTATGGATGTTCACTGTCTTATGTTGCTTTACAGAAGGATTTCTTCTCCAGAAAACAGCTAGAGGGTGAGTCATTACAAGACTACTCCCATGCTTTATTTGAGCTTATGGAGAAAATAATGAGAAATGCTCCTCAGGCTATACCTAACTCTGCCATTTTATTGAGGGATCAGTTTGTCGAACATGTTAATGATGCAGATCTTCGTAGGTCTTTAAAACAATTTGTACGTGCTAAACCATCAGCTACTCTTTTGGATGTGCGAGGGGAAGCCATCAGATGGGAGAGAGAGGGTAGGCAGTTGGAAAGTAGGCCCCGCAGCTTTTCAGTCCCCTCTATCTGTGCCACCCACATTTCTAGGCCGTCAGGGCACAACAGCACACCACCCCAAAGTGATATGGTTGAGATCAAAGAAATGCTAAAAAAACAACAGGAACAAATTCAACAGCTTTTTACTCACCTCCAGCAGTTGCAGAACTCACCCAGATGGTCCCAGCCCTCTAATACAGGTCCTGTAATCTGTAACCGCTGCCAGAAGCCAGGGCACTTTGCCCGTAACTGTGACAATGCAAGGGTCCCTCCTCAGCAGCAGCGCCCCCAGTCGCATTCAATGCAAGGGTCAGCTGCACAAAATCAGCCGTCGGAAAACTAATGCCCTCTGTTTTGCAGAGCCACAATTCAGAAGGGGGCATTGCAGGCTCATGTCATCCAGTAGACCAACAGTCTCTTTCTCAAATTGTTAGTCCTTGTCCACATGTGATGGTAAACATAGGTGGGGTTGAAGTAAACTGTCTGCTTGATACCGGATCCATGGTTTCTACTATTAAGGAGTCCTTTTTCCACCAACATTTTAGCAACGCCCCTCATGCATGCCAATGGTTACAACTTACAGCAGCAAATGGCCTCAGTATTCCATATGTGGGGTATGTAGAACTTGATGTTTCTGTGTTGGGTACAGTTATTTCTAAAAGGGGAATCCTAGTCGTCAAGGATCCTCCTGGGTCCTCACCTGAAACAGGTGTTCCTGGGGTTTTAGGCATGAATGTAATACGTGAATGTTATGCAGAGTTGTTTGGACAATATGCTTCATCCCTTTTTGATGTTCCACTTGTGCAAGAGGCTCCCGAGGCTTGGAAGGAAGCCCTCCAAAAGTGTCACCAGGTGCAAACCAGAGCATCCACACGTACCCGTGGAGTTGCTAGGGTGAGGGGAAAGCGTCCAGTTTATATACCTGGGGGGACAGTTAAATTGGTGGCAGCAACATGTTCACAAAAATGTTTTCCATCTTCTCATGCTTTATTCGAACCCTTTGTTAACCCTGAAGCCCTCCCTGCAGGTTTGCTGGTATCTCTTGCTATGGTCACGGTGCATCATGGTACTGCTTACATCCCAGTTGTGAATGTTGGTAAAACTGATGCAAAACTTTTCCCTCGCTGTGCTCTAGGAATGCTGAACCAGGCCCAGGTAGTGAGCTTACCTTCAGAAATCAGCGAGGTCCCTAAGAATCCAGCAGGATTGAATACCCTGGCCACCATGAGTTCCCAGGTAGGGCAGGTGAAGAGCATTTCTGACACCCTAGCTTCCCTTGATCTTGGCAATGTTCCAGTGACAGAACAGGCTAAGATACAGTCCATGTTTGAGAAACATCAGGCAGTTTTTTCCACATGTGAAGGGGATCTAGGTTGTACTAATCTTATAGAGCATGAAATTCCATGTTAGATGATGTGCCTGTACGACAGAGATTTAGAAGAATTCCCCCTTCAGATTATGATTCTGTCAAGGCCCATATTAATCAGCTCTTAGAGACCCAGGTTATCCGAGAAAGTTGCAGCCCATACGCATCCCCTATAGTCCTCGTCAAAAAGAAAGATGGGCGCTTAAGGATGTGTGTGGATTATCGTCAACTTAACAGCAAGACACGCAGAGACGCCTTCCCTCTACCCCGGATAGAGGAGTCTCTCGACGCCCTGGCAGGGGCACGTTGGTTCTCAACAATGGATCTGGCAAGTGGCTATAACCAGGTACCAGTAGCCGAGAGAGATAAAGCAAAAACAGCCTTTTGCACGCCGTTTGGCCTGTTTGAGTTTAATCGCATGCCCTTTGGCCTTTGTAATGCACCAGGTACATTTCAAAGACTAATGGAACGGATCTTTGGTGCCCAACATTTTCAAACACTGTTACTGTACCTGGATGACGTGATTGTCTTCTCCTCCACAGTAGATGAACACCTGAAACGTCTCGATGCGGTGCTGTCCCGGTTGAAACAGGAGAAACTGAAAGTAAAGTTGGAGAAATGCTGCTTCTTCCGCACAGAGGTAAATTACCTTGGTCATGTGATTTCAAAAGATGGAGTGGCCACAGACCCAGGAAAAACATCAGCTGTGGCAAATTGGGCCAGACCAGTCAATGTGACAGAGCTGAGGTCGTTTTTGGGCTTTTGTAGCTATTATCGACGTTTTGTGGAGGGGTTTGCTAAGATTGCAGCCCCCCTCCATCGCCTGGTGGCTGACATGACGGACGCTCGCACAAAAAAAGCGTCACAGAAAGCAATTGGGCAACTTTGGACCGAGCAATGTGAGGAGAGCTTCCAGGACCTCAAAACCAGATTGGTCAGTGCCCCTGTGTTGGCCTATGCTGACTTTTCTCTGCCTTTCATTCTAGAGGTGGATGCCAGCCTCAGTGGATTGGGTGCGGTGCTATCGCAGGAGCAGAATGGTAAAGTGAGGCCGGTAGCATATGCCAGCAGAGCCCTGACTCCAGCAGAGAGAAATATGCCCAACTACAGTTCCATGAGGCTTGAATTTTTGGGCTTGAAATGGGCAATGACCGAAAAATTTCGGGATTATCTGTTGGGCCAAAAATGTGTTGTGTGGACCGACAACAATCCACTTAGCCACTTGAACACTGCAAAGCTGGGGGCAACAGAACAGCGTTGGGCTGCCCAACTTGCAACTTTTGATTTCTCCATCCGGTATCGCTCAGGTCGCTCTAATGCTAATGCTGACTCCCTTTCCAGGCAGCATCACTCTGGCAACACATCAGCAGATCTGGGGACCTCCCTCCCAGGAACTGCCCTCCCAGAATCCCTGAAAAACCAGGTTCAACCATCATTGCACGTAACCCAAATGTCAGTGTCTGTTCTCCCCTCTTATGCTCCAGATCACCTTGCCACACTGCAACATGCAGATCCAGTGTTGGGAACCTTTCTCCAGTTTGGCGTTGCAAGCGGCCTCCGGACAAGAAGGAACGGCAGTCCCTCTCAAAACCAGTACAGGAACTGGTGCGTCAGTGGAAAAGGGTGGTAGAGAAAGAGGGGCTCCTATATCGCCGCATACTCCGTCCAGATGGTGGAGAAGAAATATATCAGCTGCTCCTGCCGGCCTCCCTGCGAGAGGAGGTCCTCCAGCAATTGCATCAGGGTCATGGCCATCAAGGAGTGGAAAGAACCACTAACCTGGTGAGGCAGCGGTGCTACTGGCCAGGTCTGTATAAGGATGTCAAGGACTGGTGTCAAAAATGTGAACGATGCACTTTGGCCAAGCCTGTACATCCTGCTGTGAGGACACCCATGGGCCACTTGATGGCGTCTCGACCAAATCAGATCTTAGCCATTGACTTTTCTCTGCTAGAACGTTCTCGTGATGGAAGAGAACAAGTTCTCATCATGACTGATGTATTCTCCAAATTCACCCAAGCTGTACCCACCCGTGATCAGAGAGCCCCCACTGTGGCAGGGGTACTGGTCCGAGAATGGTTTTACAGGTTTGGAGTACCGGCCCGAATACATTCGGATCAAGGCCGGAACTTTGAGAGCCTGTTAATCCAACAACTTTGCAGTTTTTATGGCATACAAAAGACCCGCACTACCCCATACCACCCTCAGGGGAACGGCCAGTGCGAGAGGTTTAATAGGACTCTACATGGCCTACTGCAGGCTCTACCACCTGCCAAGAAGCCAGACTGGCCCAGCTATCTCCCACATGTCATCTTCTCCTATAACACAACCACACATCAAACCACTGGTGAGTCACCGTACCTTTTAATGTTTGGACAAGAACCCCAACTTCCTGTTGATTTTCTTCTTGGCAGAATTCAGGAACCAACTGGAGGTACAGTCAGTGACTGGGTGAGAGAACATCAAATGCGCCTCCAGACTGCCTTTGATGGTGCCAAGGAACGGATCCAGGCAGCAGCTCGCCTCAGGAAAGAGCGACATGACCAACAAGTGGCTGGTGGTAGCCTGACAGAGGGTGAAGTGGTCTACCTACAAGACAACAGTGCTCGAGGCAGAGTGAAGATCCAGGATGTGTGGGGTCCCATGAAATACAGAGTTGTCAAGGCCCCTCCTGATGGCGGAGCAGTGTATTCTGTTGCACCCCTAAACCACGCAGGAAAGGTCAAGCATGTCCATCGAACCCTGCTGCGACGGGCTCCACTTACCACCCCTCTTACTGGTGAGCCAGACGCTAGGGAGCCAGTGGGATCTCTCGCCAATGGAGAAGATGAGGACCCTGATGGTGAGTGGTACATTCTTCCTCAATTGGCGACTGCTCCTCCCGATCCCTCTGTCCCCCGTCCTCAACTGCCTATGCCAGCGGAGCCAAGTGTTGTCACATTACCACCTATGAATGTGGACACTGCGGACCCTATGGAAGGACCCAGCACAGGCCCCCCCCGGCGAAGCCAGCGTGTGACAGCAGGGAGACATTCAAACCCTCACAACCTCCCTTCGACAATATGGAGAAGAGGGACGGAGGCTGCAACCTCTCGGGTACCTGGGTCTGGTAATTATAGTAGGTAATGGACCTGGTCCCCCCCCCCCCCCCCCGAGACCCATTTTTATTGTTTTGAGAAGTGTTCTTTTTAAAAAAAAAAAAAAAAAAAAAAAAATTATATTGGTGTTATTTTCCCTTTGTTTATCGGCGGGACGCCGACAGAAAGTGGGGGGTAGATTGTGATAGGTAGAGCTCCCCCTCCTTCCACTGGCAGCTTGGCCACACCCCCCCATCAGTGCCAATTCCTGTCAGCTGAGACTAGATCACTTCCTGGTTATCTTAAATGTAGCTGCAAACAGCCTGCTGTAGGTTCTCCTCACCCTCTGCTGACCCTGCACTGCCATGAATAGTGATGTCTAGTTAAGGTATGCGTCTCCCTTTCTTTGTTAAACAGTTCTAGCATATGCACTTAGCACTTTCCTTACATTTATACAGGTGCAGGACTGAGCATTTAAGCTGCTGGTCACCGTGTTCCTTCCCTGTCTGGTGCAGCACCCATCGTGTGTATGTGTGGCTGTGTCATGTGAAGTTCTCAGGTACAATTGGTTTTAGTATTTTGTAATTTCCTGTATTTTTGGTTACTCAGACTTTCAGTATTTTATATTCTGTAATGATGCATGTTTCTCATAGGAACAAGGAAGTGATGTCGGCTTCTGGTGCTGTAGCTGAGCTCTAGGCACTGCTGTTTTTGCCCTTTTGTTAAATATATTTTGTGAATAAGGTTACTTTGTTTTACTAAGTGTCTTCTTTATAACTTATTATCGTCTTTAAGTTGAAACCCAAGTTTGTTTGTTTCTTTCTTTTCTTTTCTTTCTTTAAACCAACATTGAGTTTATCTTTTCTGGAGCTTTTTAATGCCAGTATAGTCGGGCTGGTCATAGGCCTACAGGTGGTGGCTCACTAGGTGGAGGGTTTCCCCACTCCTCAAGTCTTATTTGCATGTTTAATACTTTGCTGTGTTCTAATTTGTGTCTTCTTGCTTTGCAGTGTGTGTGTCTGCGTGCAACCCCCCCCTTTTCTGGTATCTGGTGGTGGTGGCCCCTTCCCCCTCACTCCCCCCACTCCTGTTGGCCTCCCCGACACCCTGCTTGCTGGTAAATGCTCCAGTAGAGTAACACCCGTGTTTTAGTGGAGTATATTTTCCTAACAAGATTTTTTAATACAATCTAACAAGTTAAAATGTGAATTTTGTCTAAATAAAACTTGAATATTTTTGCAAAACTAGAAACGCACCTCTCTGCTCCTTCTTACTTTAACCCAAGAACCGGTGTGGTATTCTCTGGGTGAAATTCCCAGAGTGGCGTTGTTGCATTGTCTGGGGTATATAGCTGCCCTGGTCACATCTACACAGGGTTTGAATAAATGTTTGTTTCTTTATTAGTTTATTAGTTGTTTTTTTTACACTGGCCAGCGGTTCTCAGTGTATCAGATCAAACCTGTTTAAGGATATTAAACTCATTATTCAGCCACTCTGAGCTCGGACCTCCGGACCAAAACAGCTGTTTCCTCCTGGGAGAGGTTCGGCCTGTGGCGTCGCTGTCTCCTCCTCTCCTCCGTCCATGTCAAAGTAGGAAATGACATCACCGCGGCTCAGTTAAAGGTGAGGAGAGGAGCTCATTTGATTGGTGAAGATCCGAATCGGCTGTGTTAATCCCACTCCACGCCTCTCTCTCCTCCTCCTGTATCCGTTCCGCCCCGTCCCCTCCCTCTTCCTGCATTTGCGCAGCTGGGCGTGACGAGGGGCGTGGGTGCGCCGGTCTACACCGGACTCGCTGTTCACGATTCTTGCAAAACGCGCCTGGACACACCCAGTTGACGTGGCGAAGCCGGTCTGCGCTCTCAGTTAGACCGGTCTGCAAAACTAGGGCCCATTGAGCTAATTACCTGGAAGTGAATCTTGTTGCATTGCTTCTCAAATACACTCAGGGAGTCACCAGTCAGATAGCAGTTGTCAAAATGTCAGATATACTGTTATCTAAACGGAAATCTGATAATACATAAATTGCATCTAGACAGCATGGAAATGTTGGTGATTTGTTTTTAATGATAAGTGTGAGAAAATCTGTTTAAAAATGTCACTCTTACATTGACTGCAGTTGTTTCCTTGACAGCAGAAATCAAAATGTTCTCAAAAATTTAGATTTCGAGACAGCCCCGGCTGCAGAACCAAATCAAAAGGGGGGCATTTCATCTTTTCAGGGGGGCGCACAAACAAACAAACAAAAAAAAACAGATTCAGTAGCCCTGACTGGGGTTCCTATCATTTTAATGGCAAGAATGGTTAGAGTGTATGAAACTGGTCTGGGGAGCTGTGGCTGGAGAGCAAAAACAAAACTCAGTTTTTAAATCTTTCACCCTGGACCAGCCTTCAAGGGCCTGATTCCTCTGCGTCAACCATGGATGTCTTTCAGGCCACGCTGTCTCCTTCCACACTTCTGCCCTATTTTCATCTTTATGTTGATAGCTGTAGCTACTGTCATATATTAATATAAGACCTGCATAATTGGACTGGACATGGTCTGAGATTTTCAGCCTTCTATGATTATAGAATAAAGCCTGACATATACGTATGTCAGACTTGGTGTAAAACTGTTTATAAAATGATACATTTGTCTAATTTCTAAAAGTGCACTTAAATACAGTAGATGTAATCAAAACTGCATTCGTCTGTATGCTTACCATAACCTTGTGCTGCTGTAGCCATTAAGTTAATCAGCAGACAGCCATATGTTTACTGAGTTGAACATTTTACTATCCCTGACTCTGATGCTTATTAAGATTAGGAACTGTGGTGTAAGACTTGTAAGGAAACGATCAACATTGCTGTGATGACGGCAGTTATGTACTCAATCAATAGCAATAACTGGGAATGAAAATACAAAGTGATTGAACTTTTTTTCCATCTAGAGGTGTAAACATCCTGATTATATTATTGTCATAATAAGGTTAAAGGCAATCAAAGGATTACTGCATGCATGCAAATGTGATTACTGCTGTTAGGGAGACAGGACTATGACAACATGATAGCAATATCAATACAGCTTAAGAGAGGAAGTATGAATTATCTAGTTGTTAAACTGGTGTGAGGTCGCTTGCATAAGCACTATTTAATGTTGTGTTACAGAAGAGTTCATTTCTCTGTTCACTGCCAATAGCAAGATAAAGCAATTAGGAAAAATACTTAATACAAGTATTAATTGATAATCACCTCTACTTTAGGCTGCATTATGTGTTATTAATGTTTAAACTAGACTCTGTTACATTAATTATATAAAGAAACATGGTATTACCTTCCTCCATATCTTCTATATTCACATGCTTCTTCTTAACATCTGCACACTACAGTATACATTCATCATTTGAAGAACTCATTTATCATTGTTCCAAATGCTGCCATTCTGCTGCACCGCTACGCAAAAATCCAATAGTTAATTGTTATCAGAGGACACACTATTTGCCTTCGATTTGTGTTCTCATATCTACAAATGTTTTTTTTCTTTTTCTAAAATTACTGTTTACTGTTGCCAGATCTGGTTTTATCAGTTTCAGATGTGGGGCTACTCCTCACTTTTAATAAAACTCACTGCTAAACTGTGAGAAAAGAAGCCGCTCCCTGCTGAACGAAAACTGATAATGGAAAAACAACCAGTGAGAAACAGGAATTATTTTTGATTTATTCAGCATTATTTAAACAGTGGCTGATTAAAATTCCTTTTTTTAATCTATAAGACTTTCTTAGCACATACTTTTGAACACATAATAACGCATATTGTTTGTGTAAATAATTTCATGACTACAGTTTCTGACACTGTTGGGTTCACCTTGTGGTCCTCCAGCTAGCTTAGAAAGCCACACCCTGGTTTCCCTTCACTGGCGTGCTTGATTAAAGATTTTACTGATCCCTTTTTTAAAAAACAGCATGGGAAACAAATGATAAAACCAGCCCAGGTTGGACATTCCTGGCCTGCTTAAATATAAAGGTAACTTTGCTCTTGCCATCAGAAGCCCATGGGTTTCGAACTGACTGCTGGGATAGATGAAGTAGTAGGTCAGTGACCTATTGACTTGTTTTTAATGTTGTCACTGTGTTGTTTTTCTTTTTTTACTGGTTCTATTCTCAGTTGTTTTGATTCACAGTGATCAGCAGATTTTTATGGTTGCAGCTGACTGGTGTATGTCTGTGGCTTGAAATATGCTGTCAGACCAGGATATTGTGAGTATGCAATGATGAAACATACTCCTAATTATGACTCTGTCTCCTTTACTGCTATATAGATCATGTACCTTTAACCTCTAAGAGGAGACAGACAGAGAGCACTTCACCAAAAAGAATGCTGCTGGATCCATAAACTCCAGGCTATGGTATTTCCTGGTCTGAATGACACTATTGACATGGTTTATTTTCTGTAGATGTTTTGTGTTATCTTATTTGTGGCCTGTTTCAATTCATTCAGCATCATTAGTAGTGTAATTTGAAACATGAAAGACCACTGTTAAAGTGATGGCTAATGAGCTTTCTGTTATTATGTTGTTGTCTTAGTGTTTGTAATTTGTGCGATATTAATAATGTTGTCATCATTAATGATAAAGATTTTTTTGGGATTCTTTCTTTTTCCTTTCCTGTTGACCAATTAATTGTTGCAGCTCCATCCATGAAGCCATCTGTCCTCACCACAACAGTGTCCAACTTATTGTCCTCCTGCTCTTAATTGTTACTTTGGCAGTTTATCATCAGGGATCATTCCACTGTTAGAGTTCCCATTTTTTTAACAAAAGACATTGTGTTTGCCCACACCAAAACAACTACCAAATAGATAATTTCTTAAAAGCTCTAAAAGTGACCTACTTTTATTCAACAAGGAGACTGTTGCTTTCAGATATAATAGCATCGTGCCATTAAAATCTCTTCGGAAGGAGTTTGATAAAAATCTGCCATATTTTTTGTTTCTTTTCACTGCAACCAAAAACCTTAATTACAAAAGAGACAGATCTGAAAGACATTCTATTTTACAATACAGTAATAAGATGTAACAAGCTGCACTTTGTATCAAATGTGATAATGTGGAACAACAAAAAATATGTTCTTAATTTGACAGTAAGCAAACACTGTTATTCTCTAATGAGACACCTTACACCCATTTATGCTGAAATAGGAACTTGCTTGTAATGCTGCATTGGATCCAAAAGAAAGGACACTTGCACGCAATTACAACAAACCACGCACTAATTAGAAACCGAGGAGCTACTAACACACCATTAGTATCCACTTAAAAAGATCAGAGTCTAAACTGTGGGAGAGATCATCTCTGCTGTAACTCTGCCACACTTATAGTAGCAATTAACTCGATGTTCAGAGTAAACCTGCCAGTGGCAATACTGGAGCTTTGAGCTTTGACACTCTCACAGAGCAAAGGCTTGATGCATATTCTTTTTGGCTAAAATAATTCAGTAGCTTCTGCCCAACATTCCTCTCTTTGTCTAACAGTGCGGAATAAACATGTACAGTAGTGTCCTGGCAGTTTCCACAGTCAGTGACATGTGGGTGAAGGGTAGTATCACTATCAAAATCTGGACAACATCCAGGCTATGAAGGACAGGTGAAGGAGCGCCCAGGTGTGAACTAATGTGCTTTGACTTTCATTTATGTTCCAATATGTGCAAAAAAAATCACCCTGGTAAGAAAGTAAATAAAGGTAAAGTTAACTAGTACCTACTGTATAATATGATATGGCATTTATTTTACTACAGCTCTTGGTGTTTGATGAAGCTGTCATAGGCCCATATAGATTATATTATATTATGATATACCATTATATTTGATTTTAGACTTTGAATTAGATTATCTATCTTGTAGAAATAGTGTGCTATGATCTCCTCTTTGATTTCTTGTTAGTGTGGCAATAGTCTCAAAGTATTGTTAGGTTCATATTTAATACCAAATTTTATCAGTTTCTAATGACAATATAATTGCAGTGTATAGAATACGACTGTTTATGTTCTAATCAATTACATTATTTATAGATGTTGTCTAATTTTATCCAATAAATGGCTTGTTATTTATGCAATTAAGTGTGACCACATGTTGTTGTTGTTTTTCTTTTCTTTTTTCTACTGGAAAGGACTTAATGAAAAGTTGATTTTACACAAACATTTATCCAAAACAACAATTCCAAAATGTGTTTCCATTTATGAAAAAAAAAAAAAAGAATGCAAATATGGTGAATTATTAAAATCTGGGATTAAACTGGTCAAAATGAACCCTTGTAAAGTGGTTGATTGTGTGGATGACTGCTGGATGCTGGCCCACAATAGACAGGTATGAGGCAGATGCACAGTGTACAGTATGTTGTGAGTGTGTTATAAGTCAACCTCCCTTGGGGAGAGGTCCCCCATGCTGTTGCTGATGACAGAAACATGCTCAAGTCAAACCTGGGAAGTTAAAAAGAATCATGATGAGTACCTGAACAATGTCTCTCTCAGCAAGACGTCCTCTGGAGGATACTCTCACCTCATCTCCATCCAGCTCCTCCATAGCTGAAAGGAAAAACAGTGACGGAGAGAGTATGACTCAATACTGGAACCACCGAGGGAGAATAAAGAAGGTACAGGATGTTCTTTTGTATTTTCATAACGTAATTGCTGAAGTAGAGCACAGCATGGGAGTGAGATCAGGTATTCAGTGAAGAATGGTTCCAGTGCTTTATGCACCAAAAATGTCATTCCTCGGGCAAAAGTGACACTCAATTACACTATAGGTCAGAAAATGAAAACAATTCTGTGCAGCTACAGGAGCAGCTTTTAGACAGCTATTTCAACTAAGGCCAAATATAGGAGGAGGTGCTTACACCTGAACCGCACTCTGATGGAAATTTCATTCTGAGAGGTGTTCATAAGTAGCACCAACATAAATTCTACATCTGCAGCCAGCCTTGTAAAGTCACAAAACAGCATGGACATGTGTCACTGCCGATGGAAAAGTGGCCGAGCACAGTGTGAGGTCAAAATAGCAAAGAGATTGGGAGAACCATAAAATACTAGGACTGAAAGTGGGAGTGGGAACTAATCAGGCAATAGAGAATGTGAAGCTGACGTCACGCCGCTTTGCCGTTGTGGGACGTCGGCGCCATCTTTGGAGGAACGCAAACATAAACAGAGTGGGGAAAACGGCGGAAAACGAGCAAGAAGTAAAAGAAAAAGATGTGGAAGACAGACAAAAAAAGAAAACAAAAAAGAAACGGAGAAGAGGAAGGGAAACGAAGGAGGAACATATCATGATAAACTCAAATTTAATGAGAAACAAAGGTAGACAGTAAAACTACTACATAGCCTATTAAGACCCAGATTTACTCCCTCCACTGACTAATCCAGACATTGTGAACTATGTCGTTTTTCGTATTAGTGCATATACTACTGTGGCATTTTTTATGCAGCAGTACTGTCCCACCGTCATTACTTTTAAGCGACTTTGGGAACTTTTTTCAGGGGGGACGAGCAAGTGTTTACATCCGCGATCCTCCAAAGATGGCGCCCAACGTCCAACGGCGTGACGTAACTTCACATTCTCTATGGTGACAACATTTGGTTACTTACTTTGGTTATAACAGTTATTTAAGTTTAAACAAAGTTCTTAAGTTTGTTTTGTTTTGTTTTTAGGAATACTTCACCCAAAATTGAAAATTCACTCAGTACCCTCATTTTGACTATGGGCTGTGATAGTCCTCCGTGGCGATCCCCCTGTAACTCAGAGTAGCCACGGATAACTCTGAAACTTCTCACAGCCCTAAGTCGACATGAGATAATGATGAGTGAAATTTAATTTTTGGGTGAACTATTCTTTTAAGTATTTTTGCACATTTCTTACATACTTTTATGTTAATAAATACTCATCTAACTTTTTTAACATTTTTCGTTTCATGTTTTGGAAAAATGATTAGATAATTTCATTAACATTAAAATTAGGAAAGGAAAAACAAAATTTAAAAAAAATCCTGTAATACCCTACAAAATTTTTAAATTTCCAAATATTTAAATGACTGCCCTAGGTTACAAATTTCGAAGAAGGAGCACACGAATCATGATAAGTGGACAAAATGAAATGCACATAGCTGCCAGATGCTATTATGTCAAGATATCAAACACAATGATACCCTGCTGAGCAACAATGGACTCCTTGCACACACAAACGGTCAGCACTGAAAAGTCGTTCATTGATCTGCGGGCTGTAAGACGCCAGCACAATTTGACCCCCTTGACTTTGTCAGGCGACTCTCCCAGGAAAGAGGAACAGCAGCTTGGTGTGTATGACGAACCAATTATGATACAGCTGCTACAGTGGTTTCCTGTTGACTCATATCTACAAGTAGTCCACTAAAAGTCAAGGGTAATGTCTAATGTTGCCTTTCATATACATCATCACATATTTATGTCTGTGCAGTGTGAAGGTTATTGGATTTAATCAAAATAGTTTACATTTCAAATTTATTCAGTGCACACTTCTTGTCAGTAATCATTCTGCCCAGCTGCATATCTCACTGAAAGGTACATTTCAAGGTGAAAGAAGACTTATCATTCTCTCTCCAGATCTCTTTTCATTAAGGCCTGTTTTCCATATATGAATGCTAACTAACATAATGTGAAGAAATCTGATGATTCAGTTTCCAAGTTCTTAGCACCACTGTGAAGTGTCATTGGTTATTATATAACCGAATTCCTTGCCAGTCACCGAGGTGAGTGAATGAATGAGGAGGTTTTGTCTTACGTAAATAAAGTCATTTGTTGTGTGACGCCCCTCTCCAATGCCATTCTGTGCACTCACCATCGAACTCAGCAGGTCCAACACCTACGATGATTATGGACATTGGCAGTGATGCTGCCTGTAAAGGACACAACAGCAGAGACAATGAATTCAAAAAGTGATCATTTGGGTTATATGATATTGAGCAAACATAAAGTAGCCAGATGCAAAACCTGTCGTTCACTCATTTCAGTGAAGTAATGTCAGTGTGTGGTAGCTTATTTTAATACTTGTGATTTGATGTTTGATTGTGTGAAGTACTTTACATTGTCAGTGTAGGTTATTTTGTTCAGTAGATTCAAAAGAGAGGGCTGTTTGACTGAGATAAAGTGATGAAAATATTCAAAATTACGTGGACAGTTTAACTGATAATGGCTTTTTTTAAAGGTCACATATTGCTACATAGTGAGACTAAAATCAGATTTGGGTTCAGTCCACAGAAAAAAATAACAATGTCTGTGCCCCCAAATGAGCTGTCAGGACCTCTGTAACTTTGTGATGTCACAACAAAACAGGCATCTCACGCTCTCTCTCTCCCAGCCATGCACCATGCCCCCACTTGGAGTGTGCCGGATTTGGTTTCTTTGAGTGTTTATTTGAAATCTGCTTTGATGTACTTGATGGCTGATCACACACTCAGCAAACTTCTCACAGCCCTTAGTCGACATGAGTGTGAGTAGATAAATGAGTGAAATTTCATTTTTGGGTGAAGTATTCTTTTAAGTATTTTTGCATATTTCTTACATACTTTTATGTTAATAAATACTCATCTAACTTTAACTGTGTGTGTTTTAAAAAAAAATTCATTTCATGTTTTGGAAAAATGATTATCTTCAAAGAATGAGGAACCAAAGATAGTTTCATTAAACATGAAAATTAGGAAAGGAAAAACAAAATTTAAAATTTGGGTGAACTATCCCTTTAAAGTGCTGATTTGTTTAAGTATTTAATTCTACAGGTGAGACTATTATCTTGATCTAGTAGTCTTGGCCCAAAGCTGAAGGTTGTTGGGAGGTCAACATTGCCTTTACTATAAACATACTCTGTACACATAAAGTTATTAAAAGGAGCGAATAACAAATCATTTCTCTTCCATACACTGCTGTGTCTGACAAATCACCATTCTAATTGAATCAGACCTCTCAAACATGAATTTGACAGACAACTAAATAGTTGTCTGTCAAATTCATGACCTCCTCAGAAAGTGAGATCAGACCTAATCAAACAAAAGGTGTATCTTCTTCCCCTCGACTTGAATCTTGAGAAGAAAATTTGATTGTAGTGCTTATTGTTTTTAGGTATTATTGATCACAAGATGGTGATTGCTGGGACGAATCAAGCTAATTTTATTCAAAAATCAAACACAGTATTACTCTTGAGAAACATGACTGGAAAAAGAAAGGACGATGCTGGGACACACATCAGTCACTGCAGAAAAAGCACTGCTATCCATCAGTCCCTGTGCATGTGTTTACATACTGTAAGCGTGTATGTGTGTGTGTAAGATACATACATGACTGATGATGTGGGGACCTAAAATTCTTGACAGATTATGGGGACTTGTCTTCCTTTCGGGAACAAAAGTGAGTCCCTATGCTGTAACTAAGGTTTTTAAAGTTTTTAGGTGTGTGTGTGTGTGTGCGCGTGTGTGTGTGTGTTTACTCACATTGACCACAGCCTCTTTAGTCTGGACCATGTCAGATATCACACCATCTGTGATCATCAACAGGACAAAGTACTGAGAGCCATCTGTAATCTCTGCTGCACAGCTGGAGGACGTGGCCACACACGCATGCACGCACGCATGCACGCACACACACACACACACACACACACACACACACACACACACACACACACACACACACACACACACACACACACGCACACACAGGTTACTAAGGAAAACACAAAGCACACCTGCCTGTCAGTTTCAAACAAAGTTCTGTCAGGACTAGGACTCAGGACTAACTGTAGTACAAGGCTGCTGACAGTAAAACATACATTATTTAAACCTGAAGTTGTGCTTACCTGCTGTTTCCTGATAATCTCTCTCTGCATTATTGATTCTTTGCCAAACCCATCTCAGTGACTGACAATCACAACTTTCTTTTTTCCTGACAAGCTCAGGCTTCATTCACATACTGTGTAAGAAGCTCCAACAAAAAGGAATGTTTTGAGATTTTGTTCACCATAACAGAACACAAGCAATGGAGTACATTTTGATGTTCTGTGTTTCTTTGCTTTTAAAGTTGTTTTTATTTTTTATCTAACCTTCATTTAACAAGGCAGAATCAATTAAGAACAAGTTCTTATTTACAATGTGAGCTGTAACTGCATAGCAATACCGTGGAAATCAGTAACCTAGTGGTAATGCAAAGCCAAGGAGAAAATCAGCACTAACAACAATATTTTGTGAGATTGCAGGTCACAGTTAAACATCCACTAAACCCAACCAGTTTTCCCTGCAGCCCTTAACCATAAATTAAGGGCTTATTTTACAGATTACAGAATTTTACAGAAGTGAGCATCAGCTGCTATGTCCTGCTCTGTATTGCGCTTCTGGAAGTTTGAAATCCAGAAATGCCAATCCATTCATTTCACCAGTAAAAATTCCTCATAATGTGTGACTACAATACATATTTTTTTCCATGGCCTACTGTGTATTTTTCAGCTGTTACCCAATACTACAGTTACCTGGATACCATAGAAATTCTGTTTACATGCAAGTATTACACATAAAGGTTTAAAACCCAATATTACTAAAAACATGAGATGGCTGGAAAAAAGAGAGAATAAGTCAGTAAAAGACAAGAGTAGCAGTAGGCCTGGTAAAAAAAAAAAAAAAAAGTGTGATAAATACACAATCACGGGATTATGTGATGATCGAGTCGGCATTTTTTATTATTTATTCTTTTTTAGAAAGCATCTATATTGTCAGGAAAAACAACAAAAATAAGAACAGTAAAAAAAAAAAAAAACGCTGCACAATGTCAGCGCCATGATTGAAACTGTTGCATGTTAAGAGCCTGGTGGGTCCTGTCTGTGGTGACATGGACACCAAGAGGGCCAAGTGAGAGGACGGTTCCTGTAGAAGTTCCTACCCCCTCCTTTTACCAGGATTTCCTGCAGTGGAAACGCGCCTACTGTCATTCCCTGTCCACTCTTATGTTAGAAAATAAAACCTCACAGCAGAAATAGAAGTTTACAGTGCTTTGGTCTCTATGGCTAACATCCTCTGACATGTGATCTGTTCACCTTTATTTACAGTCCATCGTTTGATTTCACATGAATGAGAAACACTGTCGCACACACTTTTGCAATGATGTAAAACTAATTAATATATAATAGTATTTATATTTTTTTCAAATTGGAACGCTTGAGTTTCCTCCACTGAAATATTCAGAATATTTATGGCTGACGATATTCGTGAAAAAATATGTCATCATTCAGTTATCTGTGTTATCCTTATCTGTGAAAATCAGATTCAGCAAAAGCCCTCTATCCTAAGTGACTATATCATGTAGGTCCCTTCGAACACAACCACATCAGAGGACTTTAACACAGAAAACCCTTTGTTCTACATCAGACCAGAGTTGTTTGCCACCCAAATCTACAACCTAGAACAACAGAGACCCTTCAAAAATAACAAGTTGCAAAAAACATTGCATGATAAAAAATTAATATGACTCAGCTTTTAGTTTCTCTAACGGTTTTCATATCCTTCTCCAACATGGGGTTTGATGAGAAAAACACACATTCATGCACATTCTCAGATATCAGATACATTGATATGATGCCAGACGAGTTAGGAAGAGTTCCAGCATGTAGGTGTGTGAGTGTCCTTCACCTGCTGCTTAGTGTATTGTCAGCCGACAGAATCAAATGCCAGAGTTTGAACTGTTCTTCTTGGCTGAACACTGCACTTATTTGTGAATCTGTGTGTTATGTGGATCTTTGCTCTGTGTATGTGTATGCATACGTGTTGTCAGTTTTTTTGTAAATGTGTTTTCCCTCATGTCAGAATTATCCTGTGGGTGATCTCTCTTACCTCTACAGTCAAAAAAACTAAAATCAAGCCCTTCTTTGGTGTGACACATTTAATTGTAATTGTAAGTGTTTTTCGTTTGAATTGGGATCATCCTCTGTGCATGTGTGAGCCAGGCAATGCACTCTCAACAACTTCTGGCGACACTACTGCGGGATACTACCATACAGAGACATGGGAAGCTGCTATCCAGTCTTCTCCATGGTGGGTACTCTATTTTGTTGTAGTTTAGAAAGCTTGCTATATCAACGGACCGAGTCTTGAAGCGGGACGAGTTTTACCATCAGTGAAGTCGGACATTGCGATACATGAGGGAGAATAATGTTGAGTTGAGTGTCTGTGATTGTTAGCAATAAAGCTGCAAACATTATGTTACCACTTTCTTGCATTGCTATAGCCTTGGCTCTGACAACTCCAATTTCAAGCATTGCTGGAGCTGAAGTTGATTGAGCTTAGTCTACTGTCGTCCATGTTGTATGCTTCAGATTCTAGAGGTAAAAAAACCTCCACCTTTGAGGAGTGGAGCTGTGAAAGCCTCACACACCACCATCACTACCCATGGCCAGATATCTTGGGTCAAATTTTGTAGGCTGCTACAGCCAACCTGACAACAACTAATGAACTGCTGGAGTTGTGAACGCCTGGGATGAATCATCTTCATCAGGGGGCTCCAGATTGTCACTTCTACCAGGTAGTTCGGCCTGTGCTATTAGAACTTGTCTTCTGCCTACTGTGGCCAGATGGGACACCAAAAGAGCCGTCTCACGAGTGAGGGAGAGCCCCCTGGTGAGCCAAACTACCTCTCAGGTCGACTCTCCTCCTTGAGTAAGTATGTCTGCCTCTCTTACCTGCTCTGGTGTTACACTTCTGGAGCAGATGACAATTTCATTGATGTTGAACTCGTTAATCAATTTCAAATCCCCTTCAAGCCTCTTGCTGAACCCCTCAACACTAACGGTCTACTGTAGATCATGGCAGGCTGATAGCTACAGTGACACACCGCATGGTGCGTTTGTCCCTTTGTCCCTTGTGATTTCTGGTAACCACCATGAAAAGATCCAGCTGTGTGTTCTTCCCTCTCTTATTTCTCCAGTTGTGCTGGGCCTCCCATGGTTAAGGATTCATAACCCCCATATAAATTGGCAAACCTCTTCCATTACCAGTTAGAGTGTCCACTGTCACTCATACTGTCTCCATGCTGTCATACCTGCCTCCAGTACTCCCCAGCCTCCTCCACCAGCTCCTCTGAATTTGTCCCGAGCAGCTGCATCTGAATCAGTGCCCATTCTACTCCCAAGTTGTTTTGTGGGATATTCAGTCTGTGGTAAAAGCAGCTCAGCAGACTCAGCCAGATTCTGGTGGCAGCCTGGCTGATTGCCTCTACGTCCCTGAGGCTGCTCGCTCCCAGCACTTTGGTCAACTGAGGTTGTTTTTAAATGTACTTTATAAATAAACTGTGACTTGACTGTGAAGTGTTGCAACGGGGACACGCCTCAACACTCACCTGCCAGCATTGGTTTCAGCAGACTCTTCAGGTCCTCCAGCAGCATTTCTGGTGACCAGACATGACACTAGGGAGTTCATGGCTGCCAGCTCTGTCTGTGCCCGGGGAAAAGTTTTTCATCGTCCACCAGCTGGTTTATTGTATTGTCGTGGAAGTTTTCTGCTCTTGGTGAAGAATGAAATAGAGACTTCGTGCCGGCCGACAAAGTTTTATTTTCTTTGCAAAGAAAAGGTCAATCAGCAAGCGAGCGGTTCAAAATGGTGAAAGACAATTTAATAGAAGGAAAGCTCAACATTTATGTCTTAGGGGAAGTCCACCTCCTGGGTGTGGCTATACCTTTTGCTTGCAATGAGGTCAGCCCCCATATGCGTTGGCACCAACCCCCTGGAGTGTGAATTGGGGAGTCTAGACGATTCAGTAGGAAGTTGGGTTAAATACAAAAGAGGTTGAATCAACATATTTACATGTAGAAGATTAGCATGTTGGTGAGAATGTGTCTGTGGGGGAGAGTAGGGTGTGGACGCATCTTAAGTGATTGGGACAACGAATTTTAAAAGGCTAGCATGATGGTGAGGGACTATCTATGGGGAAGAGGCACATTTCAAGTGATTGTAACAGTGGATTTTTCAAAATCTACCACTACAGTATCCTCCCCAGCCACCCTCAGCTCTCGAGACAATGGACCTATGTCACATGTTTTCAGGATTCATAGTATCCCTATGGACATTGTTCTTCTCAGGTATGAAGGCCTTTTGCAGAGCTATTGGCGCCAACTCCAGTTTAACTTCTTATTACCACCCACAATCAGACTGAGCGGGCCAATCAGGACTTGGAGGCAACTCTCCGGTGTCTCAGCCAAGCATCTCACTTCCTGGAGCATCCAGTTGCCATGTATTGAATACGATCACAACTCCTTCATCAGCTCAGCCACAGGTATGTCCCCATTCATGGCTTCTAATGGCTTTCAACCACCTCTGTTCCCTACTCAAGAGCGTGAGGCAGCTGTACCTTTAGTCCAAGCACACCTTTGCCAAGTGCAAGACATATGGAGTGCCACTCAAGCAGCACTCACTCGTTCTGTCGAGTGCAACCAGAGACTGGCAGACAAACATCACTGTCCCACTCCCCAGTATACCAGCCTGGGCAGAGGGTTTAGTTATCCACACGGGATCTCCCTCTGCAGGTGGAGTCACGGGAGCTTGCCCCACGTAATGTTGGTCCTTTTGTGATTGAGAGATCATTAACCCATCCCCACTCCTGTGAGATTGAAGCTGCCTGACTCTATGCACATTCATCCTACTTTCCATGTGTCTCTATTGAAGCCTGTTTCTTCCAGTGCCCTTAATCTTCTTGATTAACCCCCTCCTCACACCCTGGACATTGACAGTTATCCAGCATTTACGGTGCGCAAGATTTTCGATGTGCTGCATTGGGGGCGTGGCTTCCAGTATCTTGTGGACTGGGAGGGGTACCGTCCAGAGGAGCGCTGCTCGATTTCTTTCCGGCTCATTCTGGATCCTCAGTTCCTGCTTGACTTCTATCGGGAGTTTCCTCAGAACCCTTCAGGATCCTGCTTCTACCCTGCTGCTTTACCCAGACCATCCATGTTGCTCTCTGCTCCCAGGCCTGCCTGCCCTCTGCCACTCCATCTTGCCTCCATTTTGCCCTGTGACCCAATAAACTGGCTGTTTGACTCACACCCATGTCTGGTAGTCTGCATTTGGGTCCAGATCTCAAACTCAATAATAACAAAACCTCAAGTGCACCTTTGATGTTTTCCAGAAGATCATTATGGACTTATGGACACAAGCTGATTGCAAAGATACAGCAGGTGAAAATGAAGCTGTTTTCATCAGGGACACACAGTCAGTGACAGTCATCATGGATGTTTTTCTTGAAGTGTGTTACTGTGGATAGGCTGCATTTCATCATGTTCATCAAATGAGTTATTTTTTGACTGTATATTTCCTGTCCTGTTAAATTTAAGGTAAGATAGAGAAAGTGCAAGAAGTGATAATTCAGTCCATTGACATGCCACATAACACTAACCACACTCTGGTCAGGCATATCCATATTTCTCACAACAAAAACATTGAATTACCAGCAGTATCCTTTGTTTTGTTTTATTTTTTAAGTATATTTTTGGGCATTTTATGCCTTTAATGGGTAGTACAGTTGAAAGAGATGGGAAATGGGGAGGCAGAGAGAGGGGGAATGACATGCAGTAAAGGGCCAATGTTATTTTCTGGTTTCTTGTTCTTATTTTTCTTGTTGCCTGAGAGAAACTGATTTTTAGCTGAGTGGATGCTTGATCATGCACATACTGATTTCCCCCCCAACAAATGATCTATGTAGTGGAAAAAAAAGCTTTTCATGAGTCATTTTCTCAAGGCTTTGATATAAACACATAAAAAACTGGGTTCGGATAAAGAACAGAAAATAGTAGAATTTTACCTAGCTTCATCTAAAATGCTGTAACTGTATCCTATTATACATGTATACTTACTTTGCCACTTTGTTGATAACAGGTGCAAAGTTAGTTGGTCCATAGAGCTGCACTGTCCTTAGGCTCTGGAAATAGGCCTCGAGAACGCCCTCTATTCCTACGCAGTTTGGATTCTCACTGTCAGCACTCTGCAACATACAACACAGCACACATGAAACACACACAGGGTTCATTCACACATCTAGTGTACAATAAACAGGCTCATTAAAACTTGAGTCACTGGCATATAAAATGACATTGTTCTTGACAATTATTCATTTATTTTCACAATTAACACAAAATGATGAAAGGGCACATGCTGGCCCATTGTTGTCCCAATAAGTATAAATATGCTGCTGTTAGCTGTGATAAGATTTAATCAGATCTAGTTTCAGGAAGACCTGACACCAAAATAAATGTCCCTGAGTATCTAATGTTCTGGGTACATTTTAACTTCTCTTGTCTGTGTTTGAGGCCTTCGAAGAGAAATAAATAAATAACTCCCTCACACTAGTGGCATGTTCAGGCCAATACAGTACATTAGGAAGTTCATAGACGTTCAGCGTAGGTCAGTTAGTGTACTCGTACATTTTAGACTCAATTAACCTATATAAATAAAGTCCAAGGATAAAGGAAAGTTTTAAAGAAACACTCTGTTTGTATAATGCAATGCTTTCATAAAGCTAAAAAAAATCAAAAGTTGAAGCAACAGAGGCAGATACTCTTACATTTAGTCCCTATAATGAGACAAGCTCCAAAACACTTCAAGGCCAATTAAAGCTGAAGCTAATTACCTAAATTACTTTCAAAAGAAGGAAAGCATTGCTGGTTTCAAAAATACTGAAATGCAAAGCAAATAATTTCTCATGTAGGAACTTTAGTTGCCTATAGTCAGTGTATTCCCTGCAGTAGATTCATTGAGATTAGTACGCTGTCAGTTTAGAGAAGCAGCAGCACCAGCACAGAAGCTGAGTGATGTAAATGTGAATTTCAACCTCTAAGATCCCCACAATAAATATCTAATAACAATACACAAGTTTATGCTGTATCTTCACCACTTCATCTTGGCATCAAACAGCCATTTCCATTTGAACTAATATTTTTTCAACTGTTTTTATTTACAAACAACTGCTCAACACAGTAATTGGGTGCATCATGTAGCTGCTTGTGTGTAGGCATACTGCAGTTCAATGATTCATAATCTGTAGTTCAAATACAAAAAGGAGACAGAAATATTCAGCATAGAGCAAACACTTCCACTCCTATTATTTATTTCATTTCTGTGTATTCAGGTGGCTGTTTTCGTTTCATGTTTTGTGGGCAAGCCAAAGCAGCATATCACTGCAGGTAATACACTAACTATCACTCCCTCACATGAAATTACATCAACTAACACTTTTAAAGCAGATATCAGCGGCACGGCCGTTTCGGCGAATGCTGCGTTCAAGGCAGGCTTTTGAAACCGTAAGTTACAGCTTCAAGTCACAACTACGACTTTGTAACGTTCCAGGTAACTCGTAGCTCGTGTTTTTACCGCCACTCGTAACTTGCCAAATTATTACTATTAACCCTCTATTTGTTTTGTTGTAAAAGGCTTTTTCATCTAATATCTATACCAGATCAATCATGATTTTGAAAATTAAGCACAGGCTTGGCTTCACTCCAGTTTAGCATCCAGCGGTTTCTGACTGGTTGCCCTCTTCCCTGAGGAAGATGCAAGTAGGATGAGTGAGACGTGCTGCTGGGGGAGTCCTGCTGGCAGACAGATGAGCCAACTTCTCAACTTGCGTGACCAGCTGTTGTCGCAGCGACAACTCCTGGTCCAAACCACACCCTGCTATGATTGAACGGCGCATGTGTGTCTTGTATATGTGAATTCATAAGTTTGTGTCTGTGTGTATGTGTAGGTGTCTTACCAATGGAAATGCATGAGAGATTTTGCCGTCAGGGGGCAGTTTAGCTCCAAAGCCATAGGCAGGAAAGAGCTTGTCGCTGTCATAGTCCTGGATAATCTCGCCCACTGCTTTCAGGGCCATGGCATATGCATTCATCTGGTAGGGACTCATATAGTGGAGTGAGGTGGGCTGCGATGGGTTACCTTAGAGGATACACACACATGTAACACAATGGTCACTGATAATGTATCCCTCATCTTCTCTTTCTGGTTTTCATGTATGAAATAGAAGGAACACTACATCACTAGTGAAAACAGAGGACGATGCCAAGAAAATACTGTGTGTTTTTCCTCCTGGGCATTTACATGTTAATTACAGAGAGAGGCTATGGTGTGACAGACTGTGTGAAGAATTATGGCTGTAAAATCTGATAGAAGCAGGAGAGGAAACAGGATACTTTTTTTGTAAATCAAAGAATCTTGTTAACAGGATTATAACAGGATTATTCAGGGAGAGTTATCAGTTCATGCAATCAAGTAAATGACTTGCAATTAATTGATTATTGGCAGCTGCACACATGAAAAGAACAATGTTACTGCCCCATCCCCTTAGCTTATGCTTGTCTTGACTCTCCTTCATTATGGAAAGAGTGCCCTGCTTTTAAAGGGAGTGAAAGGGAGGGGGATGATTTGATTAACAACAATAGCTGCCTGCTCTCAACACACCTGGTAATGCATTCCCAAAATCGCATCAGTCCTGCTACTGTACCACAGGTGTGGCCAGGAAAATACCAAACACATTCACCACACCCTGTGCCCTTCACAAGGCTGTCTGCTCTTTCCACCATGTGAAAAATTAAAGCTAAAATGAAACAATCGATTAAAGAGAGTGGTGTGCCAGCTATCACATGTTCAAATGCATGGTGATATCAATCCTTTGGTCACTAACCAAAGTTCATGACAGTTTGTGATGATTGGAGCAAATTTGTGTTACTTTGTAGAGGAACCTATTGTCAGCAGAAAAGAGCCCGAGTTGCCTAATGGAAAAAGTACAAATCCTCTCAAACCAGGGACTATGTGAGGTCAGCCAAAAGGTCATCACCTTGGCCTTCAGTAACAAGCAAATTTTATCATGACCATATGCGCAACAACAGAGTGGCACAGCAGAAGCATGCTGGACCCATAACCCAGAGGTTGATGGATTGAAACCATCTTCTGCTAAAACAGCTTTACGCCCTTGTTGCCTGAAGTCCAACAAAGATGACTTTTTTGCCAGGTAAAAGCCACATTAGCTTGTTAACATGGCCTGCTAACAGTTGGAAATGCTTAGAAAGCCAGCTGCCAAATGTGAAGCCCTTCTGCAATCTGCGAGGTCAGTTTGTCGTTGGTTTGAAAGGATGGGGTAATCATATCTGTTCTATAGATGTTTTGATGCAATTGCTGGAAGACACAGGAGAGTAACCGCCTACTACACACATGATCATCACAATTAATAAAAATACTTACAAGTATCTTGTATTCCAAAACACACTGACTTACCATTGGATGCTGTGAAGTCTATGGCCACTGTGAAGTTCAGCTGGGTTCTGTTGCAATTAAAGTAGAAATCAAAGGGGAAAACAACAAAGAGCATCATATACTTTATACACACTCATGCACACCATCACCGCAAAACAATCAGTCTACTGGTTTACCGGCTAATTAATATGCTTGGATGATATTCCCTTCACCATCTTGAACATCTAATTAGGTAAAACAAATGGAAATGATAATTAAAAGTGAACTGAATAAATTATATAAATTTACATGTGAGATTTACCCATTCCAGCTCCTCCAAAAACCTGTCCCTTTCAGACACGATATGAATTTAACGTGATGCTTGTAATGGAGCTTTATTGAAAGTCAGGCTAGTATCTTCAACTAAATGCAAACACACACAAAAACACACTCTCGTACGTACGCACTCATTCACCCACAAAGACACAAACAACAATGGTTGCCATTGACACTCACTGCAAGAGCAGGCTAATTATTATTCCACTCACCCTCCTCGGATGAAATCCACAAAGGTATACTCAGACTCCACTTTGAAGGACAGGAGAGTTACCTGATAAACACACACACACACACACAGAGGAGGAGGATGGGAGAGGGACCGAGTCCAGGTATACAGCAAGGCAAAATGAGAAACAGGTGGCCATGCAGGAAAAGATTGAAAGTGAGAGAGAAGCAGATGTAAGAGGTGATATTAAGTGTATATTCTCACGTATATCACACATACGTATATAAGAAAGGCAGATATAAGAGAGGTGGGTGTACTTACAGTTCCAGAATTGATGTATTTCTTCTTTTTGCCTTTCTTCTTGGGATTTAAAACCTGCCAGAATGATGAAAAAATAAGTTAATGATGGAGAAGGTACTTGTAAAACCACTTCACAGCCTCCTGGAATGATGATTAATAATGAACATGAATAATTCAGCAGATCCATGATAATATTGTGTGTGTAGAGAGAAAGCAGAGAAGACCATCCATCTGTCCATCCATGCATTCATCCATTCATCAATCCAACCAAAATATATTTACAGTATTTATTGATTTAGGATTATATTAAGATGTGAGAGTTCATGGAGTTAAAGGACAATTCCAGGCGAATTCAACTCGGGGGTGTATAAGGAATATGAAGATTTTCACTTAATCGCTCCTGTTTTGCGGTAGTTGTGTCTGTACCCGGATCGCCATACTTAAAGGGTAAAAAAGCTAATGGCTTATACTGTATGTGTTTAATTATGTTTTCAAAACAACAAACAAGTTCCTGCTGTTGAATTATTTTGTTTATTTAAGAATAAAAATATGTAAAGAGTAGTCTGGTCACTTTACCGCTGTTTTGCTAACCCTCATGTGCATTTGTTTACAATGAAACCGGCAAGAAATCAATCAGTGGAGCGGTTGATAACATTATGATATAGTTTAGTCTGTCATAAAGAAGAGATTATGAGACGAGAGCTGGGACACTGGGGCGGCGCCCCCAATCTTGCAAAGTTGTTTTTCAGTCAAAAGACGAAATAAGTCACACGCATGTGAAGAGGCTCCATTCTCCCTTGTAACAAGTTAAGCCATTTATTAAACCATCACAATGACTCCAAAGCTGTAGGTAAAAATATAGCTAAGCTACAAATCCTGCATAGTTTCAATTTAACTTATTACCAGGCAGCACTTACACTGGGAGCGTACCTATGTTCCCCAGGTCCTATGTTCCCCGGGTCCTATGTTCCCCTGTAGGGGAACATAGGACCCATTTTTGAAAATGGGTCCTATGGGTCCTAAAATGGGTCCTATGTTCCCCGTTTTTACCAAAAAGGGTCTTATGTTCCCCTCTCGCAATACATACTGGGGAACATAGGACCCTTTTTCTGAAAAAAGGTCCTATGTTCCCCAGTAGCAGTGGGGAACATAGGACCTTTCTCAAAAAAAGGGTCCTATGTTCCCCGCTGTAGCTGATCGATGGACTCCATCGATCTGGCCTGTCTAGCCTCTACCTAGTCTTTTTACTAAACTTAACCAACTCCCTTCTTCATTGCCTAAACCTAACCAATGGGGCAATTAGCCTAGCCTACACTTCTCACTCAAAGTCACAACTCTACTTCTCACTCAAAAATAGACCAAAATATGGCAAGTCACAACTCCACTTCCAGGTATGGGACGAAAAATTACATGTTTCTCGGGTCCTTTTGGGGAAAAGCGGGGAACATAGGATCCTTTTTCTAAAATAGGGTTCTATGTTCCCCGGTCTGGACACAAAGGGGAACATAGGACCTTTTTGGGGAAAAGCAGGGAACATAGGACCTTTTTTTTAGAAAAGGGTTCTATGTTCCCCTGTCCCATACAAAGTGGGGAACATAGGACCCGGGGAACATAGGGATGATCCCCTTACCTTGTGTAGCCTTACACAAGTTTCTAATAAAGAAGCAAATTAATGTTTTGCATTTTGTTCCATTACTGTACCGAAAATGACCGAACCGTGACCTCAAAACCGAAGTAGGCTATGTAACCGTGATATTTGTGTATCGTTACACCCCTACTTGATGATATTCCTGCTGAATGGCAACTTTCAAGCCACAGTAGGTTACTTTGAAACTAGCTACCAAGCTACAATACCTGGATTGGTAGCTTGTTAGCCTAGCTTGGTTGTTGGCTTCATCAGTGTGATATACACTTGACAGCACAGAAAATGCTAGTTGTTATTAAGGGGTGGTGAGTCATGCTATACTTTGCTGCAAGAACATGTTTTCTGTTCTCGCTATTGGTGAAACCATCCATTCAGCCGTAGGTTGTTATGGGGAAAATAATTACCAAAGCTTTTTTTTTTTTTTTACTTTGAGAGCACCTATGTTTATCAGCTTGAATCCTTCAGTTTAGCAAAGGTTGTATAAGCCTTTGTGAGGGTTGTAGAGTTTCCCCAGGCTTTGAGGAGCCAAACAATGGAAGTCAAAATATCAAAATCACCTGAATTGGAGTTACAAGGTGATGAAAGCGGTAAGAAACAACAAACCACCCCCATCTCGTTTCTCACCTCGTAAACATTGAATTGGTTCTGCCCCCGAGACAGCTCTCTGTAGCTGGTGGTGAACTCACCAATGAAGTCATGGCTGCAGACAAACAACACCCACACAGAAAGAGGAGCATGAACATAGATTTTCAAAATCTAAGATAAAGTGTCATGTCTTTGTCTCTCTTCATATCTCCTTCTTCCTCTTTATGCCTGTCAATCTCCTGCTCGATCTGCCGGATCACTCTCCCTTTGAAGTGCAGTTTGTCAAACTCTTCAAATCCTCACCCACAAGAATAAGCCATTTAATTCCCTCCTGACAGAGAGGAGACATCTTTGTAAGCCATGAGGTAAGATTGTTACCTTCCATCTCGATCCCAATCATAGACGTCTACCTTCACAGTCCTGAAATAGACAGAGAATATCTTATTTTTGAACATCAGATCTTCATTCGATCATCTGTTGTCAATAAAACGAGAACTTGAAGTTCAATGTAATTATATAAAACCTCTTTTTTCACCATCATATCAGGAGCAGAACAGTTATGCATTCGCCGAGTCAATAGTGAAGATGATTACTGGTGCAGTACATACTGTACAGGTCATTATGTGGACTCTGAATTCCAGGGCCTACTGCTATACTCTACATGCTGCTTTCCAGTCAGAAAATGTCAGTTTCACATTGGGAGATGATTCAGTGGCAGTGGTCTGAATTTACAACACTAGCTACCGGTATATGTGAGGAGCCAGGTATACCAAGTGCTGTGCTCTGGCATACTGTATGAATTTAACTTTATTTGGTTGGTGCTTTTACGCAAACGTCTTTGTGTAAAGACCCACAGAGTTTGCCCTTAACTCTTCCGCAGCCTTTGACAAGTTCTCTTGTCATTGCATGCCCGAACATTGGCAACCTTTGATGAGAATATGTTCTTTTTTTTTTCTTTTTTCTACAGATTATTATGATAATAGATACTCTTGTATGGTAGTCCTTTGATATGTAAAATTGATTTAAACTACAATCAAAACATGATGTTTTTTATAAAATGTGTGATCTTGGTTTTGTCTGAGTAAGGATAGCTTTGGTCGACTTGCACGATGACCATGGCTGCTAGGAGGACAGACATGACCGGTGTAGTGTGCTGTACACGTGCAGCTTCGCCTATATATGACAAAGTCCATCAATATCAGACCTCAGATCAGAGATGAGATTTATGCTTCGTTCACATGGAGTCTGCAAAAACAGTCTATGTCAGAAATGACGGCAAGACGGCAAAACGCATCACAATGTTGCTATGGCAATGTCCACATATTCATACGTCATATCCGGTTAAGGATACCGTTGCAGCAGATGGCAAAAGTTCAAATATTTTAACTCTGCCGTTTTGGTAGGCTATCTTTTGCCGGCCCGTCTGCCATACTCCATGTGAACGCTAAATAAATCCCAACTCTGATCTGAGGTCTGATATAGTGTAGAATAGGGAAGCCCACAATAGCAGATCTCAGATCAGAGATGAGATTGAGATGCACAACAACAGCGTGGCGCCTCCCCCCAGCAACCAGTGGGCGACGGCATTTGTGATGGTACAGGATTGGGTGAAAGGGTCAGGTTGCATCTGACCCATTTGTATAACGCTATCTCAGTGGACTTATCATTTGGAAGACATGTCACACTGCAGAGTACGAGTAAAATGTGTACTGTAGAGTGCCTCACAACACAAGTGTGTTTTTCTCTAAAACTGGAGCAGGAGCTCAATTTTTGGAGAAACTGTGCTCTCTTCTTCTCCTTCATGCTCACGAAACAGAGAAGAAACTCACTCTCTTTTTTGAGGAGCACGTAAGATTCACTCTTCAACCACATGAAAACCGTGTGTTTCTTGTACAGAGTTTGCTTCGATGTTGAAATGCAAGGCAAGCAAATAGCAAAAACATGCATTCTCAGCCAGATGTGATAAGCAATTAATTAACGTCGTGAAAGAGTTAATTTCTGTGAGAGACAATTGAATCACTTTGTGATAACAAAAAAAGAAAACTTAATGCAAATTAGGGCAAAACTATCTTAAAAGACTGAAAGTGAGCTGAAACTGACTTAGCTTCAGAGTTTAGGGTATTACCTGTCCCTTACCTCCAAGATTAAATCATGCACGTATAAAATGAGGTGCTTTCACAGACTAATTTACACAATGTTTCCTGATGAGGAACCTACTGTACTCACTTATCTGCAACAGACCAAAGGGACACACACAGCAGAGGCAAAGGTTATTCCACTGAAGAAAAATAACATTAATTTTGGAAGTTCAGTACTCACATGAACCTGGATCATTCATAAAGCGTGCTACTGATCTTCTCATGTAACGCTTCGAGAAGGTAATTAAGCCCATTTTCTGGAATGTGTAAACTCTATTCTATGTAACTCTTGGGGTAAATATTAGAAAAGTATGAACTTCTTGTAGCGTTCAGCTTTCAGGTGAAGTCAAAATGGATAATTCATAAACCATAATATCTATGATATCATGTGCTTGAGTGGAGGATAATAGTTGCAGCAGTGTAATGTATGCATGCCTGTGTGCAGTGTGTACCTGTGGCTATCACACCTGCTCAGCACAGTTGAATGTATAACACAGCGCTGTGTAAAAACTGAGTCGGTCTCAATAACACCAGTGCTGGTCCCTGGGACATCATGACCGACTGCTGGCATTATTCTGACCGCCCCAGCAACAGGTGATGTCATCGGTATAAAGAGCCTACCTGCGCCTTATTGGTTCTTAAGTGTTCCCCTACTTCATCTAATCAGAGAGATGCTTTTCTTGGGCAGAGCAGTTTATGCAGCTCATGTAAACAGCAATGAAAATCAGGTGGCCTATCAACATCCGCACAATGTTTCACCCACAGGTTTCTTCAGTGTCGAGGAAAATATTAAATCCCTCAGGATGACATTTCATTCACTCCCCATTTGAATACATAATACACTTATGCAAAATGTTTTCTGACCTGTCATAGTCTCCGTTGCAGAGAGCTCTAACGGGGATGGTGAAGGGCTGCCACACCGGGTTCAGTGTGTTCTTGATCACCTCTGTCTTGTGGCAGATGGTGAACCTGCCGGCAAAATAACAGTTTTAAGGTCCACAAAAAAGAGAGATAGAGTACATTCATATCGCTCAGAATGTAGCATCCTCTATTCCCAACTTCCTCTGGAAATCTACAAAATGCTGTGTGTTTTTAGATGTGCTTAAGTATATCTGGGGGACATGACAGAATTGCAGATGGAGTTTTATTACTACAAACACCTCCCCAAGGTAGAGCGGAAAAAAAGTAATAATCTTAAAAGATTGAGATAAGCCTCAAATGTCACTCGATACAAAAAAAGAGAGAGTTGAATTATATAGGTATAAACAAGTGAGATGAGAACCAGACATGGCAACCTATATTACCTGGGTGGATATATTTAGTGTTTATCTTAAAATTCTTTAAAATTCTCATTACACACTTTTATAAACCTTTCGTCTTCCACATAGATGTTATGCTGCTGAATTTCAGAGGTGTCTCACTTCACAGGGAACTGAGACGACATCTACAGTTGCTTTCTACTGTGCAGCACTGGTGGATGAACTGGGGGTTCAGTATACTCTCATCAGCATTACCTCACAGTTATCAATTATGTAATACAGTAAAATAATGCACTTCTTGTGCTCAGCAACTAATGACATGAAGCCTATAGGGATATATTACACTGTTGGACCGTAAGACTATTTGCCAAGATGTTCTCTTTCACAATGACCACAAAGGCAAGCACAACATCTATTTACAGTATACATATAGTGTATGATTAAATATCATATATCACTTGGACCCCCTGGAAGATGAGATGATGCATCTCAAGGGGTTATCCCCTTTGAAATTCATATATTTCATTGAGTGCAATGCTAAGCAACTGGCTAAACAGAAATTGCTAAGTTGATTTGTGCTACCACCCTGCCCATAGGCTATCAATTCAACTTCCTATAAAATATGCCATTTTGGGGATAAAATATAGTGTTGCTGTGTTGGCGTCCCGTTTACAGTTTTTTTGCAGTTTCCTTTTTGAGTTAGAGTTGACCTTTAAAAAATATACAGGTAAGTCCAAGGCTATGTCCTTGTTTTACTTTCAAACAACAAACATCTCCAACCAGAGAGGCATTTTAGCTCTATAATGAATGATCTCTGTACTAACACAGCTGAAAACTCTGTTTATATAAACTGGCCATACACAACCTGGAAGCAGACAGTCTTTTATGCACTTGTTTAGTTGCTGGAAATATGGAGCAGTAGGTGTTGCAATTTGCAACATTGGCTACTGTTTTTTGTGACCAGTTAGACCTTATCAGGTAGCAACAATACTCTCTACAACATTCCTTTGAAAGGTCTCCCATTATCCCCACCCAGACTAAATTTAGTTGGAATTTTTGAATTACAGTAAAATGGGGCATCATCTACTCGACCATATTGCATGCTTTTTCTCTTTAAATGGGAGGTTTGGGAAATGATTGAAAGTTTGTTCCAAATGTCTTTACAGTAAAATAAATGGAAACTATTGTCAAAAATATGGCAAGCTCTTTTTGCAATTTTGAGATGAGCCTTCAACAGGCTGGTTATTACCAATAAGGAGGCAAAAAAACAACAGCATCAGCTCGTATCAAATGAAAACATCTGTTCATAAGCACAGCTGAGTTCAAGTCCATCATGAATGTTCAAACTTACGTTCCATCCTCGTTGCTGCGGTAGAAAACCAAGAAAGGGTCGGACTTGCCAAAAAAGTCTTTCTTATCCAACTTGTTGGCACATAACTGCATAGTAGCAATATCCTGAGAGAAAGACATGCAGCTCAGTTAATGAACATCACTATTATCATTTGATGCAATTTCATTTTTAAGTCAGCAACATCTTTTTTCCTCAGGAATTCATTTCTTGGTGACAAAGTGCATCTTTTTTTCGGGGTTTGGGTGCAAGAGTTACAAGACAAGACTCCTGTGAATACAAAGTAATTGGCTGTGTAAAAATTGAATGAATAATCGTGATGCAAATGTGGATAACAATCCCAAACATAACAGCTCAATAACAAATGCACACATAGATTACAGTGATTGCAATCCTGTTTTTCATTTGTAAATTACACACTTTATTATCAGCAGGAACTGATTTTACTATGTCTGTAATGTAGTCAGAATAGGCAGAGGGAATGGCTTCATACATATGTATGGATGGAACAATTAATGAGGAGCTGTGTTATCCTTCCTTCTGTGTTGAGATGCTTACGACAGGATAGATAGATAGATAGATAGATAGATAGATAGATAGATAGATAGATAGATAGATAGATAGATAGATAGATAGATAGATAGATAGATAGATAGATAGATAGATAGATAGATAGATAGATAGATAGATAGATAGATAGATAATGAGGCTTTCGGGTACAGCCTCGAGTGGGAAGGCATCATGCAAAGCTAAGCTTGTCAGTGACAGATAGAGGTTGTCAGTCTGTACACATACCATACAGTCACAGACACACTCATACACACTTATCAACATTTCTGAAGAACATTTGGATCTTGTCGGGAGAAAAACCTCCCAGAGTAACGATGGTAAACACAACCAAGATAAGCCTGTTAACATAATGGTCTCTGGAGCTGCCATGCACGCACATTATGCACACACGCACACATGCACCTAGACACACATACACACACACACTGATGAAATTCTGAATCTGGCTGCCTAGTTGGTATTAATATATCATTATGTCAGGGGAATGGAAAAGTGAAGGAGAAAAATCATTCACTTCATAGCAGGAAACCATTTTGACAGTTAATTTTAAACACGTTTAGACAACTGTGGAGAGGTCTTGGTAACACAACATCAGTATCCATCTGTGCTCAACACACAACACACACAAATAAAAATTGAGGTTGGGGGGTGGGATCAGATCAGGAGTGATTTACAGGTTTAAACTTTTGCAGGTCTGTTACTTTTCATGATCTACTGTGATAAATTGGTCCATGACTGAATTTTGTGTATTTGTGTATGTGCATGCCTGTAAGTGTGTTTCTGTGTCAAGGAGGAGACGATTGCAAGGTGTTACAACAACAGAATCAGGGCGGATAAAAAATGCAGATATTATGATAATTTTCCAGCAATGCTTGTGCATGTTTGTTTTTTGTCTGTGTGTGCGTGTGTGTGTGTCTCCATGCGTACTGACCCTGCAGTTACTGAGCTCCTCTGCAGCTAAGATAATGACTCCACACTTCTTCCCTGGGATCCCACTGAGAGCGTAAGAGAGAGAGAGAGAGAGAGATTGAGATGGAGGGTAATTGTATCTTGACATGAATTATACAATTGCTGAGCAGATGTCGTTCATACTGTAGCTATGAGCTGTTATTGTGATAAGTGACAGTGCAGCACACCGATTGTTAAATTTAAGAGAAAAAGCCCCTTGCTCGCTTCCTGAAGTGTCTGTCCATTATTGAAAAATCCATTTTCCATCTTATTAAATATTCTATCAAAAAGAAAATCACATCTGTCTGAATCAGGCACTCAAACCCGAGGGCCTTTGACTTACCGTTGCTGTAGTTTGAAAGTTCTTTGAATGTATGCTTTTTCAACTGCGGTTTTAATAAGTGTTACACATCTTCTCCCCTACACTAAAGGAAGTTATCTGATCAACTTGTGTTTTACCAGAGTCATTTCTGCTGGCAGCATTAGCCTGAGAAACCATGAGAAGCTTTACTGGAACAATTTAGGCCGCGTTCAGACAGCCAAAATTCGATTTTTAGCCCATCCAGGCCTCATTTATCATTGTGGATACACGCTTTTTTACACGCTCTTTCCCCCATTTTGTGCGTACACGCTTTTCTCCGCCTAGTTTGGGATCTATCAAACCAAAATCGGTCGGGAGATAGGAGCGAAATTTACGACGAGTCTGACCATGGCGTACCGGCATTTACACGCTTTTTGAAGAACAGGAGGAATTGGCGACACCGCTGCTGAGTCGGAGAATGGCAGTGAGAGGCAGAGAGGAGCGGATCAGTGTTTCTTATTACTAGTAGTGGTGGTGGAGGGTTGATGCTGGCAATCCAACCCGCTCTGTAACCTGCTCTATAATAACACTAGTTAATTGATAAACAAAGCGGATTGAGATTTTTTGCTTTTTGCTTATAGCCTACACACTCTGAGGGTCCAATCCGACCCCCGCACGGACACGAGTTTAACCATAACACAGGGGAGGCTGTCGGAACGCGCGTAATAAAAAGAAAGAAAAAAGGGCGAGAATAATCAAATGTTGAAAAAGAGAGAGAGAGAGAGAGAGAGCTCCACCAGTCTCTTTATTGTTAATGGAACGGAGGTCTGTGTCTGAAGCTGAAGTAGTAGTGGTGATGATGCACAAATTAGTATATAGCCTACATAAAATAAAATGAGGGCAGATTAAATACGATTCTTCTTCTTTCTGCTCTCTGTTTCATTCAGATTAGGGAGTTCTTGTTTTTATTGTAGCCTATTTCAATGCAAGATGATGTTTCTGACTGATATTGCCGTGTATCTGGCTTTCAGAGAAATACCACTTCTTTCTCCTCTCTCCGTCCGTCCTGTCTTCACCGTCTTCCACATGACGTCTCTCCACACATTTCCGGAGCAAACATGGCTAATTAATATGCATATTATGCAATTTGCATATGCATGATGATTTGCATTGACCGTATATGGTTGTTTTGGGCCGTTCGGAAGGCGGAATGAGAGGTGTGGTCACATCCACACTCTTCTTGTGTTAGGTGTGATTTACCAAGGGAAATACCGTGCAGCCGCCTGTACGCGGAGTTTGATAGATCTGAAAACAGCGTGTATATTTTGGTCGTACGCTCATTTTGCCTTTCGGTCGTACGACCAAGTTTAGTAGCAGTTTTACACCCTCTTTGATAAATGAGGCCCCAGATTGGAACCGAATGACTCTTTTTTAGTCTGAACAGTCCCAAATCACATGAGATCCGATTTTTGCAAACCGCATCAAAACCACCTTCGGGAGGTAGTTTCAAATTCCATTTGGACAGATGCGTCTTAGTCTGAACAGCTCCAAACACTCAGATCGGTTTTGACTGTCCGTGACGTCACTCTGTTACACTGTGTTACAAGTCCCGTGAGCTCCAGTTAAAAATCTATTTCCTTCTTGTTACTTTTCTTTTATGCAAACTACCATATTGTCGGCAACATGACTGACGGCAACGGCGCATTTCCAGTTCTGGGGTGCTGGAGTTTCCCGTCTCTGTGACTAGCCTACACACACACCAGGCGGGCTGTGGTTGAAACTAGCGTGGTAGTGCGGCCGCAGCGCCGGGCAGATCAAGACTGTGCTGTAGCGAGCAGCGAGAGTAGTCGTTGCTACAGCAACCTGTCAGATCGGTCAATAATGTGGCCCAGTCTGAGCAGAGCCAAATGCAATTTGGACACTTGCTAAAACCAGTGTCGACAGTCAGAAGGAATCAGATTTGCCTGCAGTCTGATCGAGGCCTTAAAATCTACTGGTGGCAATGCTGGGACACCCCTTGCAGCCTTAAAGATTTGACTGTATCAAGGTAACTATGAGAAGAGGGTGCAGAATATGTTGTGTTACTCCCCCTAGTCGTCTTCAAGGGTAGAGGCCTTGTGGGTAGCATGTGGGTTTGTTGTTAACACTGAAGTGTTGTGGGAAGTGGATCTCCCTCATGTGATAAAAGTGTTCAAGTGTTGAAGGCCTGGGAATTGTGTTCACTGCCAGCAAAGGCAAACTTAATCTGAATGCAACCTAAACACCACATTATTCCTCAGCAGAGACATTCTGACCGAAAGCTAATTACCGAATAAATTATGATCCAACAACCTAAGTGCTTCCAAATGCGGTACAGAGCCAAACGAGGGAACAGCATTTCAAAGACACAATGTAATAACACACTGAGCAGACCCCTGTCTTTAGGGCTCATTATTGTAAGGGGATGTAGCTAATGTAAACATGGCAGGCGAGCTTGTTAGCTCGCTAAGTTCACTAGCAGAAAAGAGTTAATGATGGTGTGTTTCAACGAATAAAAAATCAGCTTAGAGCAAGTATGTAGTTTCCCGACCTTAAAATAATGTTTCTAAACTCAAAATTAGTAGAATAATTGTTAATTGGATGAATCATGCCACCGCTGCAGCATCAGCAGGGTCTGTCCGGCTGAAACTGCACTATGTAACTTTCCTTGGCGGTTAGGAACACAGCACAACTGTGGTCTTGGTACACCGCAGCCCAGTCAATACCAGTCTTCCTGTGCTGCGCCGCATGGCAAGTCAGTCTCCCCTCCAGAGCTTGGCACTAGTACCAATGGCAACGGCAATGGCACCGGCAACAAATTCATGTACTGTAGGCTGTGCTTCTCTACACATAGTGGGGCTTTAAACTAAGTAAAGGGATGAGCATGATAATGAGTTGACCCTTTAAACAGTAAGTAAACAATTGTTGATGCTAACATTAGCATCATTGTTATGTTGCGATAGCAAAACTTTCAAACAGCACAGAGTAGGCTACATTTTGACATGTCACAACAAAAAATAAAAATAATGTGTGTGTGTATCAGTTGTGTGTGTGTGTATATATATATATATATATATATATATATATAGAGAGAGAGAGAGAGAGAGAGAGAGAGAGAGAGAGATGGCAAAACACATTGTTTCTAACTGGTGTGTGAATAGAAGAAGATTGTTTAATAGCCTACAGTCCCCTGCCATTAAATCACACACAGCTTAGCTGAATGTGAACCAGCTATTTCCAGAGCATACATTTATTTATTATTCTATGTGCAGATTGAAAATGTGCGTAAAAAGTGATGGTTTTAAAAGCACTTACTGTCACACTGTCATGGTTGAGTAGGGCTCTTGCTGCTATGACAAGTCAAAATGTCTGCAGCGAAAAGAATTATTGCATAAAATCTCCAGCAGGATTGCATTTGTGTCACTTGGAAGCCTGTGTGTGTGTGTGTGTGTGTGTGTGTGTGTGTGTGTGTGTGTGTGTGTGTGTGTGTGTGTGTGTGTGTGTGTGTGTGTGTGTGTGCTCTCATGCATGAGATACAAACTCAATGGGACTTGCTCATAAAACCTCCACTGCGTTGGGGTTTCTTTTGAAAATTTAATGAAAAGTCCTGTTTTAATCAATACCAAGGGCTTCACAGAGTGAAATACTCTCGGGCAAAACCCTTGGTGATCTAATAAAGAATTGTGTTAAAGTTCAGATCCATTTAAAAGTAGAAGTGTTTATGATTTTTTATTTTATGTTTAAATACATTTATATCCTACTTCATACTTTAGAATAATTGCTTACAATAATTAAATCATATGAGTTCTAGTAAATAGTTTTGAATATTGCTTTAGCAGACAATTAAATGAAAACACAACACAAAAAGAGAAAACACAACACAGAAAGAGAAAACACAATGGCAAAAGAGAAAACAACACAAAAAGAGAAAACACAACACAGAAAGAGAAAACACAACACAAAAAGAGAAAACACAACACAGAAAGAGACAACAACACAAAAAGAGAAAACAAAGAGAGAAAACACAACACAAAAAGAGACAACAAACACAACAAAAGAGAAAAAAACACAAAAAGAGAAAACACAAAAAGAGAAAACACAACACAAAAAGAGAAAAATTAACAGAAAGAGACAAAACACGAAAACACAAAAGAAAGAGAAAACAACACAAAAAGGAAAACAACATCAAAAAGGGAAAACACAACACAAAAATGTCTAGTCTCTGATTGGACAGAAGAACACAGAAAGAGTTCAAAGAAAACACAACACCAACAGGACCAGTTCTTTTGTGATGAAAACACAACACAGAAAGAGACAACAACACAAAAAGAGAAAACAAACTCACATGAAGCTGCAATAAACATTTTTAATCGTGAATTGTCTGACTGAACTATGTACGTACGTTCATGTTGCAGCCTGCTGCTGCGCTCCGCCGTACTAAAAATAGCTTACACCGACAATTAAAGGTAACGAACCTACTGCTATGACTATAGTGATTATGGCAATGGGACAATTTGCCAAAATGTTGAACTATCCCTTTAAAGTAATCCAAAGTAACTAAAAGTAATCTGTTACATTACCTACATTTTGGGATACTTAGAGTAAGTTACTAATTACATTTTTTAACAGGTAATTTGTAATTGTACTGGAATACATTTTTAAAGTAACCCTCCCAACCCTGCCTACATGTACACATCTTGGCCTGAGTTGAGCTGCTGAGCCCAGAGTTACATCAGGTCTTAGACACCAATTGTTGCCACAGTGAGGCGAGAACAAACAATCACAAGTGTGTTTGACACTTGTTGTAACGTGGTGCTTTCATGTGCTCTGAGATCTAAGCCCTCTCTGAGATGAGAGACTGGTGATCTGAGACTAGTGATTGTGACTGATAATTACAAAGAGAAACGGTTACAGCTTCACCTCCATCAGCGCATCCACATATTCCTTTAAAAGACAAAATTAACTTTCAACAGCCATCTTGTATTTCACACATTTGTACAGTTTGCATGCAGGGGCGGACTGGCAATGAGAATCATCCAAGAATTATTAACTCAGACTGGTCTAATAAAACCTACCTGGAGATGGACCAGCACCCACACAGACCATGTCAGAAGGATTCAATAGTAAACAAAGATTTGATTTCAGAAATTTACAATTTAATTTGTAGAAACATAGAAGTCCCTCTATAATAAAATAACTACAATATATTTATCCATTCATGAATGTTGTAGTTATGTACCCTGGGTCAGGTCAGATGTTGTGGTGATTTAGTTTTATAATAAATAACAGCAATAAAACAATCTACTGCACAATTAACCAAATACATGTTAGAGTCTGTATTCCTTCACTGAGGACATCTCTGAGGTAACACAAGCAAAATACTACTCTGGTCTGGTAGCATATTATGACAGTTTTTATCTGTCTGATAAAAACAGAGCAGAACACATCACTAAATTGTTGATGTTTTCATTTTAATTTGTGTAAAATTGCCAGATGAGTTAACTACATCCCATGTGTGTGTGTATCGAAGGCATCAGTGTGTTGATGGCGTGAACAAATTCTTCAAATGTTCAAATGCACTGTTGCTTTCTATTTCATCAACTTAACATATTTGCAAATGTAAATTAGCAGCAATTCTGGTGCCCTGCCAAACCCCCAGGCCTTAATTAACTGGTTAGCTCTTAATTAACTTGTTAGGCCTTATTTGACTAAATGGGACTTGTGAGGCAGGTGAAGATGACTTGTCAGCTCGTGATAAATTCTCTGACTCGTCAAACGTGTGGTAACAACCAGCAACCACAGGCTCCTCAAATCAACTGACTGGGGACCTAAAATGAAGCTAATTGATGCCAAGCAGGGGAGGCTATAAAAAGACATCAAAGTGCTTCAAGCTTGAAAGCCTCCACTGTCCAAAATATCATTAAGGAATGGCAGTTGACGGGAAAGAAGGAAGACCTGGAAGACCAAAGCAATGACCCGTACATGACTGCAAACAAGCTGCAGCTGACATGGGAGTGGTGGTGGTGGTGCACCGCTCTACTGTGATGATGTGATGCACAGGGTTTAAATGCACGAGTCACCAAAAGAAAAACCTCGGTACATGCAACATAACCACAAGAGTCAACATCTGGATAAGACATTATGGAAGAAAAGGTGTTGCGGACAGTTCAGATTGTTGTTTGTGTTGGTCACGATTTATACAAGTGTGTTGAGAAAAGAAAAAAGGAGCATCACCATTTTCATATTAGATATGGAGGGGGAAATATTCTATTTTATGCTCATGTGGCAAAGGAGACATCAACTACACTGTAACAGCAAATCGGTTTAATTGTGAGCAGATTAAGTTTTCTATTAACATAATGAAAAAAGGTTAATTTACATATTTGGCAAGTTGCAAATATGTTAATACTGAATGTATCAGAAAAGATATTCACTAACAACATTATTTGTTTTCCAAATAACTGATCCTGCAGTAAAATATCTATGGGCAACAGCTACAGAGGAGGTCACCACTTGGCAGACTGTGGTCTGAATCCAGACCCAGAAACCATCCAATCAGGACAAGGACCTAAAACAAATAAATAAATGAAAATGATTACATTGATGCAGGATTTCTATTCTAATTGCTACAGTTTTTAGACTTTACACGACTAATTTAGCAGAAGTGGCCACCATAGTCCTGAACACCACTGAAAAAAATGTATGGAAATGTTACAAAAAAGAAGAAGCTTTGATGATTTAATTTTATTCTATTTTTGTACAGTCCTTTGGTGTACTTTTGCGCTCTATACGTGAAGTTGGACTGGATTGGAAAACTTTTAAGTGGATTCTCAACTTAATTTTGTTCATTTTAAGGTAATTCTTAAATAGATGCTCAGCTATTTAAGGACGGTGTTATTTATTTCTGAGTCTTTCTTCAAGTCAAAGTTTTTTCCCCTATTTTGTCTTGTCTTATTCATGTAATTACATGTTTATCCCTGTATTGGCATTTTATTGATATGCAGTCTGTGGTAATCAAACACACCAGTGTATTACCTAATTCTCCAATGACTTGCCTCAACAGTTGAACAACCAGTTCTGCAGTTTCATGGGGACAGTCGCTAGGATACAGCTTATTTCCGGAGATAGATTTACATGTTTTATATTTTTGTTTTTTTTTCCCCCTCTCACTGAAGTACTCCTGTGTCATGAGCTCTTAGTTTATGTCACTGAACTCTCTTGCTTTCACGTCAGCCTTGGTTTCATTCAGCTGGTCCGGTGTCTAAACTGTGTGAAGCTCAAAGAAGATTGAAAAACTAGAACTATTTGTACTTTTGAAAGATATACAGAGACATCCAATGTTTCCCCACTTGACAGCTCCAGTGACAGCGACAGCACCACTGTGTGACACGGTCACAATGTGTTTGAACCTTGATATCGAGACTCCCTTTTCTTTTATATATACATTATATTACCTCTTAAACACACACACATTTCAATTTGATTCCCTCTTAAACACACACACACGCATGCACACACACACACACAAATGTGTGAACCATCCACACATTTCTATGAAACATAAATATTTGTTATGAGCTTATGCCTGCAGCTCACATTAAGTCATAATAAAAATAAAAAAAACAGGGCTGAGGTTGCCATCCTGATTTTCATTTGAAATTCAGTTCAGCTCTATTTGAATAATGTTTTGGGTGTGAAAGTAGAATGAAAAATGCCTAAGCCCTTGCAATTTTCATCATCAGTAATTATTCTCTTTTATAGCTGCCATTTACATGCTCTTCTAGGGCATGATTTCTTGTGTTATAGTTTTCATCTGTCCCATCGTGCTGCAGTGGCGCCTAAATTCAGCTGTTTGGAAACAGGAGGCCTGGGGCAACGCCAGGAGGCAAAGGCACCGTCCACTGATCCTGAATATTTCAGCCGTGTCCCAGTTCAGTGTCACGATTAAGCAGAATGAAGAAGAACAACCCCATCAAAGGAGCAGTGACACATATTTATTTAGCTTTGATATTAAAGAAGAAGGAGAACAAGGAGCAAGACAACTGACAAAGATGAGAGGAAAGGGAAAACAAAGTGACCATGTAAGGAAAATTGATTTCTGCACACAGAGGAAAGAGGCAGAGGGGGTGGGAGGAAAGAATGATGAAAATAAAGCAAAACCCAATGAGGGTATACGTGTTCGCCACTCTCGCCTCGTCTCTCAAACGTCCACAGCCTTCCTGTGACGTTGTCTTAAAGCCGATGGATTCTCTCGCTCACGCTGCCCGCCAGCTGTAGCAGGCAGCTACAGGGAGAGAATTATTTATGAATTTATCTACACAGTGTGTCCAACCGCACACCCGCCGGCTAGCCCACTGGAAACAAGAGCTGCCTGGACTCTGTGGAGTATCTGTCCGAGCCTCAGCTGCCTCACTGACTACGGAATATTAATGACATGCTGTTCCTCTGCTTTATATCACAAGTTTTTAACCTGTTGTGTTAGAGCTCTGGTGGTAAGAAAAAACAAAAACAGAAAAAACACACAGTTTATACCTTCCACACACAGTACCTGCACAGAATATCATCACAGTGAAGCAGCTGTGAGCTATTTCATGAGCTGCCATGTGCTATTAATGAAGTGACATGAACTACAGTCTCATGACAGAAGACTGGTTAACCTTGAGGTCATAGCTGTCATTTAAAAAGGTCAGAGTACCATGCATGGGTGTAGAGGGGTGTGTGTATATATATAATTTTATTTTTTTCATTCTCTCTCTTTTTTTGTTTTACAGTGTAGCTGTGTTGTGTGGATGGTATACATTTTTCATTCTGACCAAACAATACTGGTGTGTTTTCACTGATCAGTTCACTGCAGTCACAGATTATTTTCTCATTTTGTTTGATGCAGGTATCGTCCTCCTCTATGTGCAGGGGGTTTGCTAAAACAACAACAACAACAAAACACTATAGTCTTGTATTGTCCACCTTTTCACACTGATGCTGCAATTCAGACACCAGTTATTCTAGTGCTGTTATAGCTGAAATCAGCAGATATGCTTGAATTAGTTATTTGTGGTATTTGGTGTACAATCTCTGTTTTTGTGAAAATATGAAATTGGTGAATGGTCACATTTGTCAACACAATGATGGTAAACTCTGAACAAAAACTCCGTAAGTACTGTAGAATCAATATTAGTGATCAGGTGCTGCGGCTGGTTGTAAGAACACATTGAACATCTTGAGTGAAAAATCAAAATTACCCATTGTGCACTAAAATGACTTGACTGTCACTTTGCGAAAACATGTGTTGCCTGTTATTCTTCAGCTTTGCTCAATAAACCTTATTTGAATAATACTTTTCCCTTACAAAGATTCACATACTGTAGGGCCCAAAATAAGACAGTACCCACTGAGCAAGCAACGTCCATGGACGTCCAAGACAGGTTGAAATTACGTCGGCCCGTCCAGGCCATGATTTGAACGTCTATATAACAGCCAGAATTAGTTGATGAATGACATTGAGACAATACGTCCAGGCTGGCCAAGTTCTGTACGTCTAACTAAAGCGGCGCCGGATTCATATTAGAGGTGGGGGGGCCGTGGAGGTTGGGTTGTTATGGGGCATAGATTTACACACTCACCGTCAGTGGCGTGCAACAGTCATATTGTAGCGTCTGGCTTCCAGACCGTCATATGCCTACCGTAACTTATCAAAAACAAAAAAACAAAAAAAAAAAGCTGTATTCGGTCTGGCTGCAGGTTTGAGCAAATAAAATGTTGTGAACCTCGCCGGACTCACAAGCGTCTCTCTGCTGGACCACGGCAAAAATAAATAAATAAAAGAACCCGTGGTCCGACCTGACGCAAAGTTTCATTAGAATTTTAATAATAGAAAACATAATTTGTGAATTTGAGATATCTAAAATATTAGTAATGTTACTTTTACCATGCATTTAGTTTTTAAATTTACCATCATGGATCAAGCAGAAAATCAGGCTTTGTAAAAGCCGATGTAACAGTTTATAAACACTCAGGTCTGTAGCGCATCATTCTGCTGCGGCTACTGTTCACCTCTTATTGTCATTCATGTTTTAATAATAGGAACGATGACCTGCTAAGACAGACGTTTGGACTTTATGTAGCTAAATAACTTTGTCTCAGTCCGTGACTGTGCCGGCTTCATAGACAGCTGTTAGACCACTCGGGCCAGCTGTGGCCACGAGTTATTACAATGTTTCCATTTTGTTGCTTTTGCGCGTCTCCTCTTTTTCTCACAAGTTAGGCTTTTTACTGGCAAAAACGAACCAGTTAGAAATTAATAAAGGAAAAGCAAAAAGAATATCCAGGAGACTTTGTCCCGTCCTTATAGGACGTGAGGGAGGATCAGCTGGTGGTCGCCCTCATTAATATTGATTATTGCATAACGTAACGTCATAAATCTCTCGCCGCTGTGTATTCCGGTACATCACCTGCTGTGGGTGTGTAGGCTACGTCATCCCAGGTGGAACAACTGTAAACACCTGGAATTGATCACCAAATCCGAACTAGGCTATTAACATGTCCTAATCAGGACGATCATCTTTTCCTCGCATTTTTTTCAAAGTAGCCTAGTGTAAACTTCCCTTCGCTCACCACCGTCACCATCAAAGCAGAAGTTGCTCTTTCTGAGATGGTGCACTTGGTCCACAGTGATTGTGGATGAAGCCTACAGCATGAGAAGGTGACGAAGGTGAAGGTGACACTGCTCGGACAATAATAAGTGGAGGGAGGACGACGGAAGCTGGAGAAGCTCCGCTCAGCTGTGCATTCACGTATAGGCACCATATGACCGGCGAGACTTGAATTGGGACTATTTACTGGGCTGCTCTACAGGCAGTGGCATTAGATTGGATTTAAAATGAAAGATTCTTCTACGTTTCTCTGGTTTGTTTCATTTGATGTGGGTGGGAAAGGGGGAATTATTGAAACCGGCATATAGCGGCCTGGTGATAGGTGAGCGGTAGAGCAGGGCAGGGCCGTAAAGTGGGGGGGCCAATGGCCCCCTGGCCCCCCCTATTCCGGCGCCAGTGCGCCTTGTTCTGAACGTTTATTTGACAGCCAGATTTAGTTGATATATGACATTGAGACAATACGTCCAGGCTGGCCAAGTTCTGTACGTCTAACTAAAATAAGTAAAAAATAGACGTTCTGCTACGCCTTGTTCTGAACGTTTATTTGACAGCCAGATTTAGTTGATATATGACATTGAGACAATACGTCCAGGCTGGCCTGGTTCTGAACGTCTATAGACAACCAGAATAAGTTGGAAATAGACGTTATAGGTCTTGATCTGAACATCAATATGACAACCAGAATTAGTTGATAAATGACATTGAGACAACTCGTCCACCCTGGCCCCGTTCTGCACGTCTATACTGTATATGACATCTACAATAAAACGTTTATTCAACGTCAAGAAAAGACGTAATAAAAACTTTCATTCTGGCTCCTATGAAGACGTCTTCTGGATTTCCAATAATTACGTCCTGGTAACGTATTTTGATGACGTCTAGATAACATCCATAATGAAACGTTTATTCAACGTCCAGAAAAGACCAAATAAAAACTTTAATTCTGCCTCCTGTGAAGACGTCTTCTGGACTTTCAATAATTACGTAGGGTAACATATTTACATGACGTCTAGATAACATCCATAATGAAACGTTTATTCTACATCCGGAAAAGACGTAATAAAAACTTTCATTCTGGCTCCTGTGAAGACGTCTTCTGGACATTCAATAATTACGTCCTGGTAACGTATTTTGATAACGTCTAGATAACATCCATAATGAAACGTTTATTCAACGTCCGGAAAAGACGTAATAAAAACTTTCATTCTGGCTCCTCTGAAGAAGTCTTCTGGACGTTCAATAATTACGTCTTGAAGAGTACACCCATAACAAATGTGTACTGTAAGTGCATCTTTTACACTTTCTCATATGAAAATCAAGTTTTGACTTTACATGTTTATACTGTATATCATTGCCATAATCCCTATAGTTTTAGCAGTAGGTTCATTACCTTTAATTGTTGCAAGCTGTTTTGAGATTGGCTGGGCTTGAGCTGATCAGATAATGCAATAGTGGCTCATGTTGCCCTCAACAAACTAAATACAAAATTCAACAACTCCAAAACGCTCTTGTGGAGTCGTGACCTGCACATTCACGCTATGATGAAATAATGTAAAATTATGTAACATTACAACAGGCAAATACTCTACTTTCGCTTTTAAAGTCATTCTGCAGAGCAGCCATGTCTGTAATAGTTCCAGTTATGTATTTACCTTGAAAACAACTGTCTCATAAGGTTCCATTATTGTTGTATTGTCCATAAGAGCATTTTGGAGTTGTTGGATGTATTGATGAGTTTGATAAGGGATAGCCCGGAAATACTATGCACCATGCAGATACAGTATTACTACCCCTAAGACTACAAGGATTATGACAATAGGCGAATTTGCCAAAATGTTGAAATATCCCTTTAAACATGAAGTCTGTCTGCTCTCAACAGGCAGAACCTAAATGGTTTAAGATGTCTTTGGAAACAGCAGAGACCCACACACACTGGGTTAGAGCGACACAACCACAAAATGAGGCAGTAAATCAATGGCTGTGTATATTGGAGCAAAGCCATTTAATGCTTTGAAATTAATCATGAGAATTTATAATCAATTATCTGAAGTGGTTAGCACAAGGATAACGTGCTGGTGTTTCTTGGTGTTATAATTTGGTAGCAGGCAGCACTGACTGATAGCAGGGTGAGGTTCACTGCACTGAGTCCAGGTGGGTGCACGGCCTTTTACAAATCCACAGGAGACAAGACTGACACACATGCATTTCCTTGAATTAGAAAAAAAAAAAAAAACTGGACGAGAGATTTGCTTCAGATTGCGTCAAGATTTAAAACAGCTCAGTGTTTTCCTTCTGACATCTCATCAGGTTTGATAATGACACAGGTATTTAATTGTCAACATGCAAGTTGATCAGATGAGCGGTATTATTGGATTAAAGTGGAGCATAAACATGGATGTATGAAAATCTGCTTAACAGTGAGAGGGAATATTGGGGATTTGTAAGACAGAGAAATTGTACTGAGAGCCTGTCAGTGAGAGGATTAAAACAGGATGCACATTTCAGTTTCATTAAGAGATGTACAGGTATTTACTGTATTTAAGTACATAAAACACATACATGGTATTTATATTGTTCTGTATGGTGATGTCATATCGGATTCCCATGGTGAATAGAGTTTAGCTTCAACAATGCACATTACTCTCATAGTCTCTTGTATTCTGATGGTCAGCTGCATTACCAGATGAAATCAAACTGCAGTGAGACATATCCTCATATTGGCAAAATTGCTGCCTTACTGTTCCTGCTACCTCTGACTTAAGTGACTCATTTTCTTTTGGCACTACTTTTTTCAACTGCTGATCTACCATATTCCTACACAGAAGCCCACCCACGGGGTGCAGTATATTATACACTTTCTGATTCACTCGGTTGACCTGGGGACATGGTATTACACAGTACTGTACTATAGGCTACTGTTACTATTGATAGCTAGTTTTCCTATTTTATTAGTAATGGTACTGTTTCTTAGATTAAGAATGCTTATTAACACTGTGACTTTGGCACAGGTGTAAAGATGGTTTAATCAGTCTTCCTGTGGTCATCTAGCTGCTCATTTCTTACACATTTTATTCTATCATCTTTCTGTTTCTATTTGTTTATATACAGTCCAATTACAAATTCTGAGTTTGTAAAGTGATGTATCAAACAATTTTTGTAATGCTGTGAAATTAATGTGAATAAAAATGCAAATATTGGTGGGCAAAAAACAACCCCCCTCAAAAAAAATAATAGAGGGGGAATAAAAGGCATGAAAAAATGAGTGAGATTAGTAGAAAACTGAACTGTAAAATGGATGACAGCGTGTGCTCTTCCCCTGCAAGAGAGTGTTTAATTATAATATTTGATGATACTGTGGAAGATTATGACATACCTCTCATGTGCTTTGTGTGTCTAACCCTCCGCAGGTTACAGAAAATACTGTTTTTAATCATGAAAATACTACATCTTTTAGGACCTGTGGCAGCACGGATGAACCACATGGCCTCCAGTTGGACTCTGCTTCGAGAGTGATTTGTCACATAGTCACAGTTTTCATTCAATCAATCAAGGTTGTATTTCACAATTGCAACTTGAGCATCACACAAGGGTTAGATTTTAGTTTTGTATTTGAATAGATATGTAGTGTATTTTACACCTTAAATGTTCTTAATTTTAACATTTTGTATCATCATTATGTATGGTGTTTTTCTTTGTGTGTGTGTTTGTTCAGTAACTGAAGGAATGTGTAGGTTTTTGTTTTGCTAGTGGATCCTATGTCCTGTTTAGAAGTTATCTGACTTCATGGTGTGTGTCTGGTCAATAAGAATGATCGGTTCTTTTGTTTCTACAACTGCTAATGGTTTTGGGAGGCAGGATGTGGTGACTTCAGATACCCTAAAGGTCAACACATAGGTCAAGGGTCACTGGACATCTGGTTTTAAGGCTCCTTTCTGTCCGGAGAAGGGGGAGTCAGAAAGGTATATAAGTTAGAGCTCTTGGTCATGGAATAGTTAGACATCCCCTGTGGCCCAGACACAGAGCTTTTTCAAGAGGACTTCACAGAGATCTTCTCAGAGGGCTTCTCAGAGAACTGGTCAGAGAGCTTCTCACATTGGCACAGAGAGGTTCCAGGATTCGGCATTTTTGTACACTGTTCTTCTACTTGTTAATAAACTTCCTTTTTGAATGCAAGTGAAGACGTGTCGGCGGTGATCCCTTCTTTTCATCAACACATCAATATACTACAGATACTCCACAGTTTCTAGTATTTCATGTTGTTCTTTTGAAAATTATTGCACAAACACAAATTTGATCTATTCATCTATCTATTTGTACACTCTATAGTGAACATATTCTGAATGACTATAAAGTCCAAGTCTAAAACATAAAAAGAGGATAAATATTTGAAATCAATGACGACTGTTGCATCATTCAGTGATGATCTTATCCACAAATCTGTATAGTCCTACTGTAAACCCTTTGTTGCCTCAACAAGTGGTGTTTGTCACAGATTAGAGGTGTTGTCTATATCTGTGACTGTAACAGAACAACATTGTCACATTATTTGCCAAGGCGCTCAGAGCTGGCAAGCATGAAATTAGCTCAAAGCTAATTTCTGCTTGCACAAACAGAGCCAACATATCTTTGTTTCACAAGATAAAGTAACAACTAATTCTTGCCAGTTGGAGGATGCACTGTCATAAATTTGTGGTGATTCATTTGCTGTGAAGCGGATTTATTTCTCATTGGGATATTGGAACTGATGAGAGCAAAGAATTTCCTTTTGTATACGTTTTGGTGACACATTTACTCATGCAGCCGGGATCACTGGTTCAGGTTGTTTTTTTGTTTTTTTTACTGAGACTGCAGTCATAGGGGTGCAGTGAAAGTTCAGTGATTTCACAAAGGGAAGTTAATAACTAGACTTTTTCATCATATTTGCAGCAGAGCTGAGATTAAATGTCACATATTTGATTTTCGGCGAGGCATCATTCCCCACAGAAGAAGAATGGCAGCGGCAAAGTGTTTTGTCTTTGTGTGTGTCAAAGCAGCGCAGGGCAGATAGGACCTGGACCACAACACCAGATGGTAGGTGACAGTTCTGTAGGACACAGACCACAGGGGATACAACAGTGACACTGATGTGTTTTGGTTGTGCGTGTGTGGATGTACAAAATAGGGGAGGGGAAAAAGACTTGAGTTTAATTGTTCAGATTGGAACTTATCTGAAGTAACTTTTCAGTATTCTGGGGAGAATAAGTGAAGAACAAAATCATTTACATGAGGAGTTAACTTGGCAAATAAATTTACACTAGAGATTAATTAGAGCGGTGTGTAAGGTATTGCAACTCCTGGAGTCACAATATTTAAATTGCACTACCCACCTATTTATCTTCAGTAATATCCTCATGGCATTTTCATGAGCTACTTAAAGTCTCTGTAAGCTTTTCTTCTTCTTTTTTCTTCTTGCTTTTCACCATTTCTAAACCCAAATGGGGCTGATACACTTTGGCCCCATTTACTTGCATGGTCTGGTAGGCATAGCAGTAAAACAGAGTTATCTCTATGTTCTTGGGTGGCCCTGTGTGACTCAATTTAACATTAACACCATCAAAGGCTTTGGAAGCACCAAACAACACATTTGAACTGATAGGTTTTTACAACTATATGTGTTCACAATTTCCTTTATGGCATATAAGTAAGTGGCAAATAGCATATTAAAACCAAACTGGTTGTCTGTGGAGTCAATGAACTCTTAATCACTCACTTAATCCAGCAGAATGATTTCTATGGTGTTTAGAAAGCTACAGTACCGGTCTCTAATTACCTAGGAAGGTTTCTTTACCATCTTTATCCTTAATAACTGGTACTGAATGAACAGACAGCACATAGTCTGGGGACAAGCCAGGAATCATAAAGCCAGTCAAACAAATATATAACAAAACTGAACCATCCTCATATGACTTATGATCTGAGCCACCTGCTTTGTTATCAGACACTTTGTTTATTAGCTTGGTACAGTCTGTGACATAATCACTGTTTAATCGTTATTCTCAATATTTCCCATTGGAGACAGTTTATTTGAGACACTATTGACCAAGGGTGTTTTATTGCTCATTCTATAACTGCATGGAAGAAATATTTTGCAGTTCATCTCTTCAAAAATCAATTGCAACATTACTTTGCAGCTTCTTAGCCACAACTAAAGTATACAGCATACTTACATTTATTGCATTAGATCTTACTTCATATACTCAAGCACATGGAGCTCTTGTCTGCTTCTATACCTCAGGACTATTCTCAGTCAGGCCCGAGCATTAACATCTCTATGTTACTCAAGGACTTATCATTGATGTTTTCATGTGTGAGTTTCCTTGTACATGTTAATGATCTGTTACTGCTGCAACATACAGACCATACATCCCAATGTCAGTGTTGCAGCCATAATGTTGTGTGAAGTCCTCATTAACGTATAATAATTTACAGGCAAAAGCACTTTGCTTGACAATCTATTATCTTGACACAACTGAGCCATATGACTTTCTGATATATTTGCATTAATATGGCATAATACGCTAGAGGAAATATTGTTTGGAGTAAAGGGATTAATGAATGCAAACTTATTTAGATATTCATCAATGTTATGAAGGTGTCGACACATTTAGGGTAATGGATTCCTTTGTAATTGTGAGTTAACTGTATTCCACTACAGCAGTCAGCACCAACCACATTAATTCATAAGACTTTTTGAGCCACTGATATCCCAGTCAAGTCAAACTCACTCTGCTGAAAATGGTCTTTTGGAATCCATCACATTTCTCCAGAAGGTTTTCTACGGCTATGTGCCAAGCTTTATCCCCTGATCTCTGGCCCAGACACAGGCCCATGACAATGGTCATTTTGTGAGACTAGTGAGCGCCCATAGCACCAGCAGGCATCATTTCCTCATTACCCCCACAGCAGGTGTGGCGTTTGACCCAATAACACCAGCCATGTGCAACTCCTAATAGTGCCGAACAAATGCCCCTTCCAGAGGTCCCTGGATCGTACACTTCACCAAGATACATATCAGATACTTGAAAGAAACTATATCTACTACTGTATATTGACAGTCGTATGACAACAGTAACAGAAAGTTTTCTTCTAAGTTTCAGCATTTATGATGGGTGACAACAAAAACAGACAAAATGTCACTGGCAGGGGTGGACTAGAAATTTACACTCTACCAACTGTATTTGGTTATACCTGTTAATTAAAGGGCATCTATAGGTCATCATGTATCATGTTCTATAGAGGCACACAGGCCCATACATGTGTTTTTAAAGGTGAGAGCAAATCATGGATTCAAGACAAACACTTTTCAGCCTTTGCATACAACTGATATTTGTTAATGCACACTCCATTCATGGTTTATGAAGTGCATACAGCAATAAATCTTACCATTTTTAACATAATTTTAATGCAGAGTTGTTGATGCAACTGAATAATTACTTTGGATGTGGTGTGGTGCAGCTGTCTTCTGTCATTACTGTAACTAGGGAAAAATAAGAAAGGACACAAAAGCAGTCGCCCATACTTCTTAATGCAATGTTACAACACATAAATCACATATCAGCCACTTCAACCAATTGAATCAACAGAAGAATAAAGAAGCAAAAAAGGTGGAGAATAAACAAGAGAAACTGGCTGGCTGCAGCTGACAAACACAAACAAAATGCTATGTTACCAAGCAACACAGCCATTGGTGATGCTCCTCTCTGTACAGTGACTGTACAGCAATCAGTCATCTTTCCTTGCACTCACCTGTCTGAACCGTCAGTGCAGAATAAAGCAGTCCACTCAGCCTCTGCCTCAATGCCTCCTTCAAGTTTTCAAACACTGAGCTGAATGAGCTGCAGTCACAACAGAGGTGATGGGAAGCAGCAGAGAGATTTTGCTTCCTTTATCAACGGTAGCCATAAATGTACCAAGTCATACATAACTGAAAGGACCCACTGGTATTTTAGCATTTAGCATTAATCCAGAACCAGCATGCACCTGCTGGTCACACAACATGACAGGTATGTTTGATTTGGGACACTTGCTGTGGTCGCCGGGTGGTGCATCAAATCAGCAGCTTCCTCTCTGCTGCAGCTGCTGATTTGGCCCTTTTCATTTGTTGTGTTCTCACACAGTTAATCATAATCGATCATGTGACCTCTGTTTTATTCTTTAAGGATTTCAATTTTAAATATAACAACTGCTGACTTTAAAAATATCTTTAAAGGGAGATTTTTAAAATTGTTACAGACTCAATAAAAATGCACAAAAATAACAACTTTGTTTCAGTAACGAGAGTAAATGTGACCGATTATTTCCAATCTGGTTACTAGTTTCTGTTGGGGAGCAATGCAGTCTCATTATCTAGAACATGTACTGTACGACACGCATCTAGGAGCTCGGAAAGCCTGGAAAAGATGTTAATCCACCGGGAAAATCCATCATTCAGAGGCCTCCACGGCAGCCCTCTCCCAAGTCTGACGCTCCCTCCGGTGCTGCCCACTGTGCTTTCCTGTCCAAGCCAGTGGCTCGGACCATCGCGCCGAGTCAGGTCAGTGGAACACTCAAATCCACACACTGAGCAAAAATCTCCAGTGTGATAGCAGGGAAATGTTTGCTTACATTCACCTGCCGCTGCAGTGCATGCTTGACAAAGCAGACCTCACTGAACAAATGCTCTATACTCTATCTAGTTGGCTGTGAACATCCATGTTGGTAAAATGTCACCAACAACAGCTCATTGAAGTAATGAGAGATAAATCTAGGGACATTCTGTTGACACTCATTCATAACTTCAGCTCTGTGTGTTTCTAACAGGACCACCTCCTCCTTGGATACAACTGCACAATCATTTTGTCATCATAAATCTAGTGGTTTTCTGTGGTTATTTGAAACCAGACAAAAATAGGAGCAGCAAAACCCAATGGTGCATTGTCCACCATGTATCAAAATATAGGGTGATGCAATACTCAAATGGTAAGTGACAACCGAAGGCTGAAAATTGAAGCTAACACAGGTGAGAAAAACTACTCTTGTTGAAATGGCTGCTTGAAGTTGGAATAAGAGCAAATTCACTCTTTCATGACAAGTGTACAGGTGCAGGTTTTTATAACTCACTCATTTAACGTTCTGTCTAGGGCCGGGACACGTTAATTACGATTAATTAATTACACAAAAAATAACGCGTTAAAAAAAATAACGCATTTTAATCACACTGTCTTACCTGTTGTATACTGGCGTCAGGCTGTACCATCGGTAACACACAGAAACCAGTGAGTGACAAGTCAAAAACACCGCCAACACTGAGCTGCCTGCGGAGTTGTACCGCAGTCTGAACGCAGCTCAGACGGAGTCACGTTCGTCTTCCGATTTGCCCCCCCCACACAATTTGGAGTCAGGTCAAATATTTATATGTGATTAATTGCGATTAATTAATTACAAAGCCTCTAATTAATTAGATTAATTTTTTTAATCTAGTCCCGGCCCTAGTTCTGTCTAATTAGGGGCCGGGCAGCATCAGTTGCCAGGACCCTATTTTTTTCCTCAATGTTCTTCTTCTTTCTTCTCCCTAGGAAGTCCTACTTCCCATGCATAATCAGTGAAAAAAGACTTCACAGAGATGTTTGACCCCATGCCAGATTTACTCAACTTATAGGGCCCTAGTTTCGTGGCACAGCGCAAGTGGCGCAAGGTAGCGCAGCCGGTGTAATGCAAGTTTGGACCAGCGTAGCCTGTCGAAAAGTCAGATTGGCAGATTGGTAGATCGAGCTGCGCTGAGATGGGTGTGGCGGCGCAGCAGGGGGAGGTGTCACAGATTCAGGTTGGCGCAGTGGAAGTTTCGTGCAAAAATGTCCCGCTGAGGTTGCGCTGAAAGCTCACCACCTCAAAGCAGGAAAGGCAGTGGAAGTTTGGTTCACTGGCAAGCAGTGCACACACGTCACCAAGACCTCATGCAAATTAGAAGGTCAAAAACAAAATTTCACTCAGGTACCGGTTTTTTTGACTCAGCACCCTTGAAATATGTTGTCTCCGACCAAGACCTCTTTTTCTGAAACCGTCTAGTCCCTAGGGAAGGCAGGTTTCCACAGTTCCAGGCACATTTAGATGCAATAAATAACCACAATAACCACTATTTAATGCAAATGCGAGGCAAAGCTGCGCTGAGCTTAGACTCTGCTCGGTCTACGAAACTAGGGCCCCGGGTGTTTAAATTAAAAAAAAAAAAAAATTGAAATTGAGAGATTATTATTAGAGATATGAATATATGGAGAGGGGATCATCCCTGAATACTATAACCTCAAATACTAAAGGTGGCATTTCTACTATTATTAGTTACTTTCAAATAATTTCTCATACTCTGTGTATTGAATGTTGTGTTTGTAATGTACAGTATGTTTTATTTATGGATGTAACAGGGTACATCATACATTTTCCACATATTTTATTTCCAGGGCCAAGTGTACCAACTAACTGGTCTTCATCTGAAAACAGGAACATAACTACTGTAAGAACACCATCTGTAGTCACAGTGTCTAGACAGGGTAACAAGAGTGACTGCATGGGCACTCAGTCAAAATAGTGAATTTGATGTTAAGTTTCTCTGAAAGATTGAATTCCAGCTTGCTAATGGACCAACATAGATAATTCACTTCACTTTATGTTATGTCAGTTTGTGACAAAGAGTACCAGGCTTCATAATACAAGCTTCCTACAGTGGACCTGCTTTTTTTTTTTTTTTTTGCCTTTCACAGATAATTGAGGGTTCTGGGAATAAGCTACTTCACGTCTTTATCTACTCTCAGAACAGTTTTATCATTCTGTGCATGCACAGTTAATGTGTTGGTTTGACAGGGTGGAGTCCCTTGTCACCTCTCCTGCTTATGATATTCATGGACAGCTGGGACAGCAAGGAAAACTACAGCCAAGGACGACATTGGTTTCACTAAGTAACATCCTGACCTCACGTGATTTTGGATGAAAGTTGGGTAAACTCACAGCAAACCAGTTCTTATGATCATGTCCGTGCCATTCAGCCATTCCTGAATGGCCAATTACTTGTGAGGGTATGACACTTTGACAGTACCACAATCACTTAGTTGGAGGCATACTGTCCTCGTTATTGTGACTCATTTTGGATGAAGACTAGCAACTTCATTTCTGAGATCATGTCGCCCCTTCATAAAAAAGTGAGGGGAGAGAAGCTGCTCAAAGAAGAAGCTATTTTTCTGCAGGCATCAACTGCAGCAGTGAAGTTTAATGTCAGACTGTGACGGTGAAGAACAGCTTAGCTGAACTACATAACTTACTGTCTTAATTCAGGTCATCCAGTTAGTTTGTATCCTAATGAATTGCAGTACAGATACAAGAAGCTGTGTTGAGGTCTCTGTGTGGCACACCAACCAAACCAGGAAACAAAATGTGCATTGATCCAATTAGTCTGGAAACCAAAAGACTCAGTCTATGTCTATACACTACAACAATTGTGACAATATTGAAACAATATGGCGCATACTGTATGTCCGTGCTAAAAAAAAACAATACACAGCTACATTTATTGGCATTTACTGATAAAAAATACATGTGTGCTGTACTACAGTACCTACACGATCTGTTTAAAGTGGAATTCACCAACTGGCCCTGGTTTGTGCTGTGCCACACAGGTGTGAATTAATTTTGTAATACCACACTCCAAATCGCAAATTTCTACTGCAAAATAGTCCTAAAGAGAAAAATCAGAGGAACATTAAAGGCATCAAGAGCTATCTGCTGGGGACTATGAAAATATCCCTTAGATTTTGCAGTAATACCCTGTCCACCTTCTATTTCATGGTCACTTGGGTGTAACCTCGGTGCAGAAATCATGACACAATCATTATTTGAACAGGAAGCAAAGGTGGTGGGCCTAGAAAAGGTGAATAGGAAAAGTCATGAGATGCATTAAGGTTTATCCTCTCAGCACATACAGTATCTCATGACAATCTATCCGAGACTTGTGTAGTCTGGATGGTCTAACCCACTGACACTGCCATCCCTAGCTGTCCTGCCAGCACTGCCAGAAATACTAATTCAAAACAGTACTGTCATTTCTTTTGCAACATTCCACCACAGCCACACAAACCAAGAGACATGACCGATATATGAAAAACTTTCTGGCAGTTGACCGTAGTATAGATCATTGTACTGTTGACATAACACTGAATGATTCTTTTACAGAAAGAAATTAACAATTCTTCAATAATATCAACCTACAATAATCTGGGGCTTCAGTCATGGCTAAACATAAGAACATAACAACAGCATAAGACACTTCCTGGCAAGGCGTTTCTGCCTGTCTGTTTGTATTATATTGTGTTTGAACAGAGGAACACACTTTCTGCATCTGCCTTCTCCACCTGCAGCAGCTCAGAAACAGTAACATCATACTGCCGCTGTTTGCTACCTCTCGCAGAGCAGAACATCTCCTATTTTGGCTGCATTTATTTATTTCTCTTTGCCAAAAGTTTGTGGTACATGTCTGTATTGGCTCTTGCTCCGTATGACATCAGCCACAAAGCAGAGGGTGTCCCACTAACTGCCCCCAATTACACACCCTGCCCTCCGACACACTGAACCGACAGACTACTACAGTGTCTCACAGCCAAACCCAGACAGGTGTAATTTAATGACACAGGCTGGGTTGTCGTCACAAATGCGCCAACACAACCATCCCCGCGAATGGCTTATTTAGCCCACTATACACCTCATCAATCTGCATCTGGGCGACTGGAAGCATGTGGGAATGTTAATAGATCGGCCTCATTTTTTCACATTACACTCACAATTGGGCGATTTGTCTGTTTTCTGCATGCTTGTCAAGTATAAGTGATGATGATACGGTTATAGTTTCAAAGTTTTATTTCATACTTGTATACTGTGTATTTGAATTAATAAACCACGTATTTGTGTGTGCATCAACAAGTATGTGCCTCTAGACAAAAATCAGTCCCAGTTTAAAAATACCTCAGCGATGTGGTCGTACTGTATGGGTGTCCATATTAAACATCCTGCTGAGCTCCCCATTTATTTTTTCAAAAGGGTGCTTTTTGGATCATTGTAATACTTTTACCGCCTCGGCTAATAGCCCCCCTCGGCTACCATGGCAACACACAGGTAAGTGGAAAGGAGTGCTTAGTTCGCCACGCAGCATGGAGCCCATTTCTAAAACTGTTGACCTATAAAAACGTACACCCACCAACACGAGGAGGCTACCAGAACCATACAGTATAGGTTCTCATCTGTGTGTATTTGTGTGTGTATGAGTATGTGTGCTTGCATTTGATGACAGCAAATGTAGAAGAAAAATCAATACACCATGTAGACTTCGAAGTTTTTTTTATATATAGAAGGTCTATGTTGTCTTTATCCAATGTTTTTTTTTGTGTGTGTGTGCATTTGTGAATGTGTGTGTGTGTGTTGCCTAGCCTCACTGTTTTCTACAGTTTCCCACAAGTGCAGCTTTCTAAATGACAGCGCATAGAGAGGACGCTCTCTGTGCCTTGGTGTGTGTCTGCTTTCCTTCCCTGAATCTCTCTTTTCTTCATCCCTTCTCTTCTATATTGAGCTTTTTTTTTCCTTTCAGTGAATCACATTCCCTTTCCCCCTCTCCGTACTCTCTCTCTTCCTCTACCCCTCTCTCTCTCTCTGGTCTGCTGAGTTGTCTGTCACCCTTCACATACCTCCCTTTCACTTTCCATCTCCCCGTCTAAAACCCCTTCTCCTTTCATCCTCCCTTGTTTCACCCCCTGGGCTTTACTCCAGACAGCTGTCTATTCCCTGCAGGCAGTCATCAGAGACACTGACCATATGGGAGGAATAGCGATTGTGTGCTGCTAGCCTCTTATTGTTTTGTTCTCTTCCTTTTTCATTTTCACCTTTTTTTTTTTTACCAAAGCACTTCTTCTATAACTGCTCCTTTTACTTCCTTTCATTTTACTTCTGGCTAAATCTCTCAGGCCGTCGAGAGCTAAACTGCTCAGCTTGTGGTGGAGAGGGAAGTGGGGTGGGGGGGGTTAGGTATTTTTGTGACAAAGCAATGGACACGAGGTGTTCTGAAGGCTCATAAGGGAATAAATGTGACGGATACATATCAAAACATTTGTGTTTTAAGGGAATCGAGGCCACCAGGTATTTTTGTCGCAGGTATTTTAGGACTTGTGGATGCTTGGTGGTGAATAATTGAGATCAGAAGTTATTGTTGGGATCATGGGGAATCTTGCCATCTGCTATTGTATACTTCAGCACAGGACAACACAGAACAAAATGCTCCTTTGTGCATAAATATTTCTCTCTTTCTAGCAGGCACATTTTTAAAGCTGCACTGATGACCTAAGAGTCAATCATTTCAAAGACTTTGCTTGAAGTGATAAATTCATAGACATCATTATTCAGCTCAATCTGCAGTCGCCCTCAGCTCTGCCCAGTGTTTTAGCACCTTTATTGGTTCAGGCAGCAAAAACGTAACTGTTTGGTTCAGTCCCTGTGTCAAGCAGGCGTTTATCAGAATATTTGCTGGTAATAACCAAAGCAGAGCTACAACGAGGGTGAATACTGATCAGGTTTGTTAGATGGATGGAATGGCAACTATAAATGAATGTTAATGTTACTTAATGCCTCCCAATTTCATAAATTGACAAGTACTAACTAAAATGAATTAATATTTGAGGGTTAAGTACGAATGATTTCTTTTTCCTTAAAATACGGGACAAGGTTACAGTATACTGTGTTTTTTTTGTTTGTTTGTTTTTTAAGTGTAAGTGGCTTTTAGTTTTGAAAGGGAATAAACAATTTGGGATGCTTAAACTGATTGATATTGCTTGATATTTTAACAGTGAGTCAGTTTTCTCACTGTTTAGCTTTGTCCAACAAGTTGAATCCTGGCTGCATCAGCCTGGCAAGACTGCAAGCAAATTGTGAGGAAAGGAATTAGTTGAATGATGTTGGTAAAGCTTAAGTTGCATACAATGAATTCTGAGGAGGAAGACAGCATGAATGTCAACAAAAAGACCACAGGGCACCTTTAATGACTCATGCTCCTGTCTTTGCTGTGGCTCCCAGTGATGAGTAAAAGGTCTTAAATGATACTTGACAAGTTTACATTGTTGGTTTCATCATGAAGCCTGGTGTGCCAGGAAAATGTCAACTTCTAGCTTTCCAACTTCTATATACGATGGAAAATACTTGAATGTAATAACGAAGAGTACTTCATGAAGTTCAGATTTAGCTTAATGGTTTTTTAATTGGTCATAAAATGACTGTGGCAGAGCACTGCCACTTTACTCTCTCCTTGTGGCATGAGGCCTGTAAATCATTTCACAAACACTAAATATGGCATGAACATGAGAAGAGTCCACTGTATTGAGATAAAAGACTGGAAGGGTTAAAAGTTGATTTTAAAGTCACAGGCTTTTTCTTTGTAGTGCTGGCAACAATCAGGCTCTGAGTCTCTTCTCTGATTGGCTGACTGTTTTCTGATTTAATAAATAAAGAGTGCATTTCAGGCAAACACTCTAAAAACTGAAGAGCTGTAAGGTTGGATGTTGGGCTTTGGGAGTATAGCTGAGGACAAAGTCCTCTCTGTAACATTACAAAGTTGAAGAAGTTGTGGTGGTTTATTTAAGGTTTAGGGCTCTAATTTTGATCCAGGCCCAGGCAAGGTGTAGGGTGGCAAACCTGCACAGTGCTAATTTCGTGCAGCGCAACACTGCACTTGGTCAATTTGGCAATTTAGCAGACTGATGTGCAACGAGATGGGTGTGGTGGCGCAGTAGGGGGGGGTGTCGACAGCCTAAGCATCATATAGTGATTCAACATCTCTCATCTTAGAAAATTCAAAAGAAAAGAGAAAAAGGAGAGAGACACTCACCAACAGGGGCCAGGCCACAGAGCTTGGAAATGTGACCTGTATCCACTGGTGCTTCTGATTTTGTCCCTGTTACGAATTGTATTTGTCATGTATTGTATATTGTTTTCATTTTGTATTTGTATTTGTATTGTATTTGTTATTTGATGTTGTGATCCGTGCATACTACTCATCTTTGTTTCATGGGGTTTAGGTTACTAAATGTGAGTATCTTCATTTGTGGAAAAAAGATGTTACTAATCTCAACCTCAACCCCACCAAAACCCTCAATGTTTATGGCTGAGAGGGTGGGTTTTTGGGGGGGTGTTTTTTTTGTTGTTTTTTTTACACTGGGCAACGGTTCTCAGTGTATCAAGGCAAACCTGATCAATAATATTAACCTCCTCCTAGGCTACTTTTGCTTCATCAGCCCCCTGGAGGTCTATTTGTGTTACCATTCGCCATTCGGCCACTGTGAGCTTGGGCTTCCCAGACCAAAACATCAGTTTCCTCATGGGAGAAGTTTGGCCATCTGGCGTCGCTGTCTCCTTCATCCATGTCGAAATATAAAATGACAATGAGAGAAGTCTGAGGAAAGGGGATGGGATTTTGACTTATGCATTTTCTGTGGTCTGCTAGAGCCATTTTTCCAGAATCATCAACCCTACATTTAATCTAATTTAAAAAGTTTATAACCTGTTGAAATGTCTTAAATACTCTGTAAACTCTGTACACAGACTATACAAATAAAGTATGGCTCTGTGTAGTGACTCTAAAATCCAACACACTGCAAGTGGCTTTTCACAATAATCCCATCATTTGATGGTGAGATCAGACTGTTATCAGAGAGAATCCCCCGTGTTAGTATCTTTTAAGCTCCATTGTTCCCCATTAATCACAGAATGAGTCATTATAAAAATCCTTCTGACAGGGGTCTTATTGTATGTAACCTTTCACATATGTCACTTTTCTCATTTCTCTCCTCAAGGAGAATTTCATTAATGGATAAAAAGAAAAGATGATTAATCACATGGAACCTATGGCAGGTTTGTGATGAGTGTGAGTAATTGTCCCTGCCTTTAAAAGTCAATTTAATTAAAAAAAATAGCTAACATAAAACTATTAATCTCTTATGTTGCCAACATTTGTGTGTGTCTAAGATTCAAGTATGTCTTCTTTTGACCCTGCAAACTGTGCTGCGCATACATTAGGGCTTGGATGTCTCAGATTTAATGACCATTTGGGAATTTCAGTATTTTTTCAGGCAATGGCATTACATTCGCTTTGCATTCATATGATGCCATAACGTGTCTCCCTCTCCTCTCTCACTTTCCATTTTCTTCTTTGTCTCTTGCTCACACAGTTATGTGGCATTTGGCTTGAGAGCAGGTCATAGCCGGCTGATTGTTTGGTCTGTCTAAAGCATGATAGTGTAAGCTTTCTAAAACATGTCAATAGTGCCACTGGCAGGGGACAGCCATGGACTGGCCCCTATATCGACTCAGCTGAAGTCAGTAGCAGTATTTTATATAACTGTACCACCATTCCAGAGAGAAAACACTGAACTCTATGGCAGACTTTCTACTGACAGGATGGTGTTTTAATTACTAAACTATTTATCTGTAGGCAGAGCTGTTGCTGTTGGCTGAGCTAAATCTCCATGAGCAAAGCTGAAACACTTGCAAATTAGCAATCTGGAAAACTTAAAAGGCATCTACAGTACAATATGGGATCCATGAGTAGAATATAAACTGCTATTGGGTTTAAAAGTTAATTTGTGAGCTTGGGAGAGTGCTGGTTCATCCTCCAACTTCTGGCAGGTATGTTTTCACTTCTCATTTGAAAATATTTAAAAATGAATTTGCTCAAAATGGCTCAAAAGATTACTCAATTTATAATTCCTGGCCTCCTGTTGCACCCTGATAATATTGCTTTTTGAGCTTTAGCTTTAGTACCACTGTGAGATTGGCTGTGAAAATTCATCCAATGACTAAAAACTTATAGCATCTCCATCAACTGCAGCTCTTCTTTCTGTGTAGTGGTAATTAGCAAAAGTTAAGGGGGTGAACATTAAAGCACAAAATACAGGTCAAGTTACCACTGAGGAACTAGTAAGGGACATCTATGGGAAAACCGCCAGAATATTCAGAAACTTCCACATGGTAACGCGGAGGAGAAACTTGCAGATCAATAAGTATTTGCCCTAGTCAAAGAGACACTTAATGTGATAGAATCATCTTGGTAACCATCTGTTTTTGTTCATGCCAATAAAGCCAATTCAATTTAATATAATTTAGCATTTATATTTTGTTATGCTTGGTTTTGCTTTGCTCTATCTCTATTATTTGTAGCCATATCACATCCAAGCAACATCAAACAGGAGTTTAACCTCAAGAAATAAAACTTTTATTAGAGACCCACTCAAACCACCACCAGTGCGTACTGGGGACACTGAAAACCTGTCAACGACTTTACAATCAACATTACTGCAAACACATGCAAGTATAAAAATATGCTGCAAACGCAGTCCTACGACACCAAAGATGTGCTACCAGGAGACACAAACAAGTAATGTCCTATGTTCTGTTGTGACTTTTGAAGTTAAAAACCTTGTAAAAACAAGTGTTTTATTTGTTTTTCTGAGACACATTTACCCAAATTCAAACTTCAAATCACCACAGCAGAATGAATCCCGGTCGGATCCCGCGTCAAGCGGCCCTATCCTGCGTGTCATTCCCCTTCTCTCTGCCTCCACACACAGTGAGCTGCTGCCTGCTAACATTAGTGTTGTCTATTTTGAATCAGTGGCAGCAGGGTGAAATGACGCTGTGACAGAACTCAGCTACACCTGATCTCACCAGTCTGTACATCACAGGGCTGCTGCATAATTATACTTTGAAGCTGATGTTACACACCTTTCACGTCAGCCTCTGTATCGTTCCCCCTCTGTAGTTCCTGCATGGCCACACAGAACATGAACTCTGATGGCAGGAGAACAGAGCAGCTCCCTGCTTTCTCCTGCTGCTACATAAATTAGGCCTACACTGAAACCAATAGAGGTAGCAGCAGCAACCTCTCACTATCTACAGTACAGCCACTTTGAGACTTGTTCAATGATTTGTTTTGATTCAATTGCGACTGTGAAATTCAAGATTTGATCTTTTCTTCAGGTTTAAGACTGAGGCGCTAATGCTAAAATGCTAATTTAATTTTGATTTGTCTTGTGGAGAACAGGGGACAAAATTGCTCATAAAATTATTGTGAAGACTGATTCATCACTTTCGGAAACTTTTCAGACAAGAATACCAAACATTGCTTCTACCAGCTGCCATAATGTGTGCAGTTTTTCCTATTTTCTGTTCATAGCCTACAAGCTGCGCGCTTTTGAGTGTTGGACTGTTGGTTCAAATCAAAAAAGACGAGAAACTGAAGGCCTCACTTTGGATTTTTGGAAGCCAAGGAACATTTTCTGTCGTATAAAAGATAAAAAATCATTGGCTGCAGCCCTAGAAGACAGGACAATCCTTATTCTCAGTTAGGGAAAGGTCTGTCTCACATACTGCGTGTCCTGCAGTATTTCTAGCTCAGACTGACTTTGTTGTTTGGTTACAGATTCAGCGTTAGCACTTTCCACGAGTGTCAAAGTGGTGCCGACCACCTGACGTCGCACATTTCACCACCACCTGGGACACTTCAGAGGAGGGCTGAGTTATAGCTGAAGCTGTCCAGACCAACAGACGAGTAGCCCACTCTTGCCTGTCGATGAGAAACAGCTCAAAGACGAAATCTAATTCCTTCCACTGGACATTGTCCCTGTAAATTTTAATTCTTAATCAATATTACATCATCAGGGAACGTTGATGCATTATTGTAATCTTTCTCCAAGAAAAAAAAAATGATGAAGTTGTTCCCTCCAAAAATAAGTATCAGATTTCATTTGCTACACTAACAGAGGCACAGACTAAAGAAAGAAAAAAAAACTTCAAGTTCCCCTTGTTCAGCTGTACAGCACACAGCTCCTGATTCAGATGCTGTTCCACAATCAGTGCTACTGTGATCACTTGAAGAGTGAAGAATTGTCTCCCGGCACACTGCATGATGAGCTCCACAGTGTAAAGGCAGACAAATGGCCATACTCTGTCCTTGCAATAAAATGAGTTCAAATCTGTCTTGTGACCCCTCTGACTTATCACCTCCCCATCTCGCAGCATTCCCACCCTCCGCATCAGAATGCAGTGTGTTATCCAACACTGCAAAGATGCAATAAAAAACAGATGGTTTGTACTTGCAAAGAATGCACTATTTTCCCTTTCATTATAAAGCATCAATTTCAACTACGTAATATCATAAAACAGAAAATATGAGCAGTATGAGTTGTATATGTCTGTCACCAGCTGCAGAATACTTCACAGTCTTCAGTCTCTGTAATCTAGAATAATAAAAACTCAATAGCTACTTCTTTAGCAACAAAGTTCGGTATGCAGTGATGCAAGAGCCTGATCTGGCCTCTAAGACTGTGATCAAACCATATAATAGATGAAGCTATTTAAACCGAGTGAGTCTACACGCTGCATACAGTGTTGCTTCACACACCAGCCATCAATAAATATGGAACCAGAGATGGAGGAAGACTCATTTCGTTTCGCTCAACTGCAGAAAGTATTTATGTGCATATTTACTATTATGAATGTGATTCAAAACTAGAACAAAAAGCTGCAGTAATTTCTTCCCGATACAAGAGAACAGGATTCTCAGATGCCGACAGACTTACGAGAGGGTCCTCTCCAGTCTTCCTCCTGTGGAGCCAATGATTTCTCCAAGGGTACAGAAGGTCTGGCCCAGGAAGTCCTTAGGGGAACAAAGGATCGAAAAGAGAGAATTAATTGCATGACAGGGCCAGGAGCGAGTCCTGGTTTCAAATCAGGAAGGAACCACAAATATAACCTGCAGATTCAATAATAATACTCTGTGTGGTGCAGGCGTGGTGCCAATCTAAATTTTTCACATCTCTGAGACACCACGTGTCCTCAGTGCTGGCAGATTCCTATTTATTTGAGAGTTAGATTTTAAACTTTTCCACAACAGTTGATAAGTTAGCACAAGGGAACCAGCTCATTAAAATATATAAAAATCACTTTTTACATTTCTGGACCTCCTGTTATTAAACAGGGTTAAAACCAGAGCTCAATAGCAATTATGACAGACTATGAAATCAATAGGGATTGTGAGAGAGGTATTAACGTTATTAAAACTCCATTAAAGTTTAATCTCACATTATTGAAGTGTCAGTTTAAATTAAACATTAAAGTTAGGGTTTAATTTCACCTTTTCTATTAACCCAATTAGGTCAAGCCCAGGAAGTCCTGGTGGGCCTGGGCCACATTATTTAAATACTTGTTGGTTGATTGATTATTTTTATAGGGCCACACTGTGCATAAAGCACATGTCCTTATAGGAAAGAAAGTGTTGGTTTGTTTTTTCTGTTTTGTTTCCTTCACTCAGCCTTTTCATTGACCAACAGACTTTGGACTTTCCAACCAGCCCACACATCACAGAGAAAAACATACGGTAACATAAAAAAAAGCAAAGAGATGACACGACACAATACAACTCTAACACAACATTGATGGCAGAGCACTACCTGCTCATGTTGTGTGTGTGTGGGTGTATGCAGGTGTAGGTGTGAGTCCAACAAAACTGGGTTTGTGTGTAGCCCCTGTAAAAGTCCTGACATACACGAACTGCTGCAGTGTGCTGTCTCAAACATGAACAACTGCTTTAGCTTTGAAGTTGTTGGGCTCTGAAAGTTCGTTTACCTGAGCGAACGATAAAGACAAAATGAGGAACAACACTATGGCAGAAGCTTTCCAGGAGGGAGCTGGTGGTGTTTGTCCTTGATGAAATGAGATGAAAGAATGGGGAGAAAAGTAAGATGAAATCAAAGTGAATGAAAACACCTAAAACGCACAAGACTCATCTGAGGAAAATTGAATGTACTGCAAACGAAAAAGTGAAGTGAATGTATAATACGACACAATCTGCACATGAACAACTCACCTTCTGTTCTCCCATGTGATTTATTATTTGAAGAAAGACATAAAAGAGACAACATTTCAGAATAAAATAGATATATTTTCTGAATCATCATCATGTTTTACACTAACTAACTGTGAATCAGCGTTCACACTGTCAGTAATGCTGATTACTGGGATGTGATAGATTTAAGGTCTGATGGACGTTGTCAGCTGACTTGCTACATTGTACTTACGTGTTTGGAAATATTACAGCTTCTGGAGTCGACATTGTACCTGCATAAATAAATAAATACATCAATAAGTAATAGGTCAGTCATAAGATGCAAGAAATTGCAAGATGACATTTGAAAGAGGTTTTGAAAAACACATAGATCCACTAACTTTAGCAATATATTACTTTTCGCTCTTTTAAGCATACATATTTGCAGTAGCACCTGAGCATTGTATTGTAGTGTAATATGTTTGATTTAGGGGATGTACATGATTGTTAACTTCTTTGGTGTTAGTTTTGTCTGTGCATACATGACTCAAGGGCTGTAGATGTAAAAACCTGTCTTTATGTTATTAGCTAGCTAGTCTTAGGGAAGCTTACTCAGACTTTGAGGGACATGTCGACAAATTGAAGTCTGGATTTGTGGTAGCCTATATGCTATGCAGCAACCAAAGCTAAGTTAGCTGGTGGTTATGTTTCAACTTGTCAGGCCACAATATCTTTCCTAAACAAACATAATATGAAATTTAGATTTTAAACATCAGGGTTGTCCAGAGGTAAGTTTGACAACAGAATAACCTAATGTGTACTGTAATAGCCTACATGGTCAGTAGAATTATAATCCCTCCTATTTTTAAAATTTCATTTCATTTTACAAAAACAAAATGACTAAAATGAACCAAAACGGAAAGATGAGTGTCGACATTTCTCATTTTAACTTGACATACTGCTAACTTAAGCATCTGTGCTGCTTCACAAAAAGTTACTGGTATAACAGTGTGTAGACCCCACTGAGGGAAAAAAGCAAATTTATTAGCCTTTATTAAAACCACAGAGGCGTGCAAGGGATCGTTTTCTGCTATTGATTAAGGATAACAGGTTAGTGAAGCATACAAAACAGCCAAGTGGAGACACAGACGCTAGTTCAAACCAGTGGAGTGGACAAGTGTTTGTAACAGGCCTTTATAAAATAAAAAGTAGAAGTGGAACAAGAGGAACAAGACAAAGAAAACACCCCCTGTCATGATTGGACATCTAATTTTAGCAAAGACTGGTTTGTTCATTCATTCTAATGAATTGAAATTAGCTTTTCACCAAACTGAAAACCTGCAGAGAGAGAAATTATTCAAATGTAATCAAAGCCATTGCTACCTTGGGGTTGTTGCCCTGAATCCACATTTGAGTATTCACAAAGCAGTGTGCATCCAGTTTGACAATTAAATCAATTCACATTTATTCAGAAAAAGTAAGTATGTCTGGGTACTTACACATCAAATCTTAGATTTTGTTTCTCCTCAAAGAAGAAATCCAGGACAAACTTCCTGACGAAATCTGGATTCCGAGTGTTATCGATTACCTCTGTCCTGCCGAACTAAAGAAATAGAGAAATAAGAGAGTGATAATGGTTTATAATCGCAACATTGATTGCCGAGTCAATATTTGTCATTAAGTTAACATAAAGACAACACACCACAGAAAGAAGTGAATAAAATTCATGAGATTCAGTAGACACCCATATTACCACCGTAACATTTCACACAGGATTAGAATCCATAAATACACAACTCCTTGGCAAACCACCACCACACGGTATCACACTGAGCCTCACTGTGCTATGTGCTAAAGCTTGTGTCCCCAGAGAAATCAGACTCCCACATTAGAGCAACATTAGAGCCAGCACTCCACCAATGCGAGCCCACAAAGACCCAGTCTCAGCCTCCCTCCTGGGCCAGGCCGTCTCTCCATCTCCCTGACAATCACACCAGTAATCCCCCCAGTGGACTGCCAGCTTCGCCTCCACGGCCTGGCCCGACAGCAGCGTGTAATGAGCTATTGATCTTGGCACTGCCTCTCCGCAGCCTCAATACCTCGACTCATGTCTTTAGTGCCCAGTGCACATAATCCACGCTATCAGCTGTATCCCCAGCCTATCCATTACCAAGACTGGGGACCCCAGAACCTACCTGCCCCATCGACCCACAGGAAAAATTCCATGATATCCTTGTAGTGTTTTGTATTTTTGAAGGCTTTATAATCTTATAATCCCACTCAGGCATGATTGGTTAATAGGTGGTGCGGCCTTGTGGTTGAAGGTTGGGGAATTTCCTTGTTACCAGGGGAAGTTTAATTGGTTGTCCTATAGGGGGGTATGTAGACCATGTAGACCATATAGAGTGACAGCGTCAGCCAGGAATGGGGCTGTTATAAGCACCTCAATATATGTACCTTTGATTTACTTCCTTTTGAAAGGGAGCATTTATTAAGGATCCTGAAACACACTGGTTTACAGATAAACCCATCCAAGGCCAAAACAACATTTAACCTGTGGTGCACAAAGGGACGATTTTTGTTTAGAGTTGTTTCCTTTGTCTGTTGTGTACTGCTGTTTGTTTATTCAAGTCTTGTGTTTGGGAAGATGAAATGGAGTTCATACAGATTACAGTACAATAGCTGGATGACTACAAAGTCTTCTTGATCCAAGGTTTTGTTGAGGTTTTGATGAGATTTTGGATGATCTTGTTGCCCAGGAAATAGATTATTTATATTTATTATGGTGAAAGTGAAGAATTAGAGAAGTTCTTCTACCATTTTTATTCAGAATAATTCAGCTGAAGTTGATGGCGATATAAGTAAAGCACCCAATTTTATTGAAAATTGCATAATTCTTTGGCACATTAGAAGTATGTGAGAGCACTTACTGTATTATAACTGAGCCCAGTCCACTTCAGAGCAGTAAGAAATGCCCAGACAAAACTGAAATGCAGAAATCTCTGGTGAAATAACCAAAATGAGTCTTGGACTGTTAATTGTGTAGTGTACTTGAACTCGATTACACATCAATGTGTTCTCACTCACAGCTTGTGTTAGGACCCATTGACGTCCATTTCTAACAGATTCACTTCCCCTTTTGTGGCATTTTTCAATGGGCAGAGGCAACTTGAATAAATGAAGCACTACATTTATCAAAGGAGATGGATGGCAGGCAGACTGTCACAATAGTGACCATGTCTGGTTGGACTTTGAGCATAATTTTGGTTTAATACAGGAAATATGTGAATCCAAAACCAATATGCAGTGCCAACCCCTATATATCAAAGGGCAGTAGATCTTGGGCTTCTTGATGCTACAGTGAAGATTGGAAGTCTATTGAACTACCCCACATGTTGAAAACTAAGGGTACCTTACTTTAAAGCAGAAGTCAGCGGAATGTTTTTGTTAATATAAGTCCTAAATAGTGCTATTTTCCGTCAGCACTTACATGGAGTGTTTTGGCCGAAACACGCGCCTCTCAGTCACCCTCCTCTGCTGTAAACCAAGGAGAAAACTCCCCTTGTGGGATACAGATGTTATCCAATGATGAGAGAGAACGGCATGAAGGGCTGTGTGTGCAGCCAAGGGATGCGCATGAATGTTGTGACGAGGACCAATAGATCCATGACGAGGGCGGGGGCTGCTAACTCCATCGGCTGACAAGAAGTTATGGTGTGTTTAAAGGCAACCCGTAACTCGTGTTTCCTGACCTGTGAAGTCGTACCAGTTCGATCTGGTACGAGTTCACGGGTCGGAAGTTACAATACAATACATTATAGTGCACTTTCACAGGCAACAGGTCGGAAAAACATGAGTTACGGGTTACCTGGAATGCTGTAAGTCGTGACTTGAAGCCATAACTTACAGTTTCAAAAGCCTGCATGGAACGCAGCATTAGCCAGAACGACCGGATCGCTTACTTCTGCTTTAACATAGAGAGAAACCTCAATAGGTTCTACAAAGAGCAATCACTTGGCAACAAGGAGGGAAGGAAAAACTCCCTTTTAACTGGAAGAAACCTCCAACAGAACTGGCCTATGGGTGGACATCTGTCTGCCTCAACCAATTGGATTTGAGAGGAGAAAGAGGGGGTGGAGGAAGAGAAAGGATTGATACTGTAATCACTACTCACAGTCTGAAGATAATTAAGACATAATATTTATATCCTTTAATGTCAACAACATCACCTGGAGATGATCTATCAGAGAGTGACAGGGTGAAATTTCATGACACTATTTGTAGAATTTACTGTGTGTACTGTAGTTGCTCTAATGAAAATCCACATGGGAGTAACACTAGTCAGATACAATAGCTCCCTGTCTTTGTTTTCTCTGTACTGTGTTGTTTCCTTTCTCTGGGGATTGTAAACGGTTTCATTCAACTGAATTCTTAAAGAGGGGGAAAGCCACAGAGGTCTGACCTTGCGGGGTTAAATTAAAGTTTGCTCAGCTTCACAGACTTGTGATTCAGAAAGCTCTAGTGTTGAACTTTGTGCCTATTCACTTCACCTCTGTCAGTGAATAGACTCATCATGGCCAGTACCATTAAAATGTAATGTAATGTAAATGTAGTTTAAAAATGCTGGTGCTACAAGGTGGTTTGTGAGCCTGTGTAGATGATTTGTGGAAGCCTGTGAGTGGAGGATCAGATCCATTGGCCTGTAGAGATGGAACCATTTGTGATGAGAAAACAATTTGGTGCACAGCCTGATGCATCTGCAGCAGTAAATGGACAGAGAGGAAGCCAGACATTTCAGCAATATAACACAAACCAAAACAAAAAATGTCCCAAAACAGAGGGTGGGATATGGACCAGCCGGGCACATCCCACTGGACATTCATGATGCAGTGATATGATAAAATAACACTAACACAAATTACTGTTCATAAATTGTTAAGGGGTTGTGATCCACTAATATTTAAAGAAGAAAATATTGATGTTGTGTTTCCCAGTTCATTTTGTTGCCTTTTCACTATCCATTCAGAGTAACAGTGTAAACTGTTTTGTGAGCAAATACAGTAATGGTAACTGACTCTCTTCAACTTCCTGTACTCCAGTGATGCTAGATGAGTGCCGATGTGATTTGAATCCACCCAACCAATCAAATTCACCCAGAACCAGAACCTGATCACTCTTATTTCTCAGTGTGATATCATGCGTGCAAACATGGTAACTGAGATGTGAACCATGCAGATCTAAGATATATGTGACAGTGGTGGTCCTGTCACTATGGCTCCAGTTGATCATGTGCCCTGGCTACTTGGCCAAGGGGATGTCCCTTTGGCCGGCTGGTTAGCGCGCATGACTCCGACCCGGGAGTCTAGGGTTCGAAGCCCGCCCGGGTCCCTCTTCACCTTGCCACATTCTGGCGTTGTTGGCAGGATCCATGTAGCACTAGTGGTGGGTCCATGGATTCCTAATGTGTGGCAGCCTGCGCGGAAGCACGAGGACGTGCTTGTCCTGTCACTATGCCTCCAGTTGATCATGTGCCCTGGCTACTTGGCCAAAGGGATGTCCCTTTGGCCGACTGGTTAGCGCGCATGACTCCGACCCGAGAGTCTGGGGTTCGAAGCCCGCCCGGGTCCCTCTTCACCTTGCCACATATACATGGATGTTGAGGGCTGGATCACTTGGCAGTGTGGCCTTTTTTTTTTTGCTAGTAGCCATGCTTATATGTGCTGTGGTTGTTATGGGTGACTTTTAGGTGTTGTTAATGAAGACTCAGTTCCTTGAAGGCACCATGGTGTGCTTTGTCTTTGATGGTTGTGTGGAGGCTCTTTAGCTATATGTCAATGAGACACAACCAATACAATTTAAAATGTAGAAGAACAGCCCATGGATATTACTGCAATCAGGCAATTCCACATGTATTTGAGTGGGATTCATTTGTAAAATAATGACTAAAAAATGCACAATTAAAAATGACTGAAAGACTTGACTTGTAGATTTTTTTCAGATATCACAATAATACCATTGTGATAGTTTCTCTTTCTAATGATAATTGTGTAGTGAAAACCTGATTTTGTGACAGCCCTAATTGAGTATTGTCAACATGAAAACCACCTGTCAAAAGTAAACAATGGTGAGGTTACCATTCATGCACAATTATCTGCTCATGGTGTCAATACTTGTGTGGCTGGCAGCGACATGTTTACTCTGCTGATTGCAGCACAATTCATGCCGTGTTTTTGATTAAGCTCCGTCACATGGCATGAAAAAGGTGTGAGGCATCTTGAAGTGAGCGGATCAGCAGTAGCACTGTCACATCAGTGTTGACTTTGAATTTGCAAATGAGGAAGTACGCTAGCTGAAGACAGGACGCCACAGGAAAATAGACAGATGAAGGAAAATAGAGCTGAGGGATGTCATGGAAATGTGTCCGTGTGTTGGAGAGATGTTCTAGAGGAAAAAAGGGAGGAAATTCAGAGAGGCAGTAATGAATGGAGGGCTGCACGACCCCGCCTTGAAGAGGAGTGACAGAGGGTGAGACAGCAAGAAGTCAGGTGGAGCAGATGGTGCATATAACGAAACTGAAAAGGAATTGCCCTCCTTTTCCTCTCAGCACCAAGACATGATGTGAATTCCCTTTGCCCAACTTCAGTAGCCTGATATAATTACACCCTTTTTATTTATTCATTCCTTAACCTCTGTTTTTAATGGGGTCGGTTATATGGTTGTATTTTCTTCTCCTCCCTCAGTCAGTTTCATATTGGTTACACTCGTGTGGGCAAGTGAAGAGGCTGACAGTTTCAATTTTTCTACAACAGCGTTCTCAGGGGTTTGCAGTGAGTTCACCTCTTGGACTTTATCTTCAAGTTAATACTTATTATACAGCCTTCTTAAGAAAATATACAGAAATATTGGATATTGGAGAACCAAAAGTGTCTTAACTCACCTCCCTCCACTCTTTGGTTCCCACAGCCTGCAAATAGAGGACCACCACTGGAAAGGAAAAGAGATGGAGATGAAGCCGAAGGGGAAGCATGTGGAAAAGCAGAAGAAAAAGAAAAGAGGAAAAGCTATTAAATATTGTGATTGGTCTGTTGGTTTTTACATGTTGGCTCCTGCAGCAACTGACTGATATTAAAAGATCCAGGTAAGAAAATCAATGTGACCCACATCTGTTTTCATTAGACGTGGTATAGCTTGAAGCAAAGTCAGTAATTATTTAATAATAAACATAACAACTCCACAGTTAGAGAGCTACTTTCGCTCTCCTCCATCAACGTCTGTAATTACAAAGAAGCAGAATATGGCATTATTATAAAGACCACATGAAACATACTTGGCTCCAAGAACAATAACAGTGTCAGTCATATCCCCAGCACATGTTCATGTTCAAGTGACAAAGCTGGTCTAGAAACCATGGTTGTGACTCTGCTGTGTTGGGAGAAAAAGGCTCATTGAGCAACATAATATTGAAAAATCAAATTTTAACACATTTCTATTTTCCTACTAGTGGTCAATATATGACTACAATTGCTCCCTATCCTAAATAAAAGTGCAATTTTAAATTAAAATGTTGTCTGTCTTTCACTCAACCCGACCAAGTTACATTTCTGTCAAAACAACAACAAAACAGTAAGACCTTAATACAGCATATCCTTTGTTTGTTTTCTTTTCAAAAATTAAACTATGGCTTAACATAGAGAGCCTAAGCGGAAGCAGGAAGTAACGCCGCCATGGGACCTCAACTCTGAAAATCTCTCCATTCATTAGAACGGGAGTGAAAAAATTTTTCGTGATCCGATTGAATTGTGCCATGAGAAAAATAATGACCTCTACCTGTTTAAAACATCACGTTTCATCCGAAAAAATCAGCAGATTATCGTAAAACGGCAACGGAAGAATGTATTTTGTGTGAAGGCATTTGGTGTGTGACGTCAGCTATGCGACTTGTAGTCTTTCTGGTTACAGATTCTTCTGAATTTTATTCTACAATAGTTTTACAATAGTTATACAATCAGTTTGGTTTTCTTTACACTGAGCATTACAGGCTTTCCAAAGCTGCTTGCCTGGCTATAGCCTCAGTGATCTGAAAATGCTCTTTACAAAGTCCTACTGTGGTTTGCATAATGTGCAGTGGAGGAAAGGCAGCTTATAACCCCAAAAGTTGTCATGATAGCAATCAAACATGCACGTGTGCATGGATAAGCAAACAAACAACACTCCTTAAAAGCTCTCATGGGATGTATTAATAATTAACAGAGTTTTGCTATTTATGTCTAGATGGGCACCATCATCCCCTCATGCCTCCATGAAGTTTGGACATTAGCTCTAATGAACTTCAGACTGCTTGGACTGGCAGACGATTAAAACCACATTTTCCCTCCTAATGAGCAATTAACAGAGCGAAGATAACAGCGATAGGGCAGCAGGACAGAAGCTTTTGGGCATTATGTCTTTGGAAGAAAACAATCTTTTCCTTTGTCACACTGTTAATTATATGGAAAGTGTAGAGTGGTACTTAGGAGGATTTTGTGAGTCTGAGTACTACAAGTTAATCAGCTGGTGAATAAATTATTAGACTCCAATTAAATTACAGAAATGCACATGGCAAATGCACAACAGGGACTTAATGTGTTTGTATCAAAGTCATACTCCAATGCTCTCTGTGCCCCAACAACAGAAATAATGATGTTGAAGAGACAGGGAGTATCTGAGACCTTGTTGTCTCCCCAAGGTTGCAGAGTAACATTTTAGCAGCTTTAACAGTGGGCTAAGACTATCTGCGTCGAGGTTACATCAGTGTCGGCCATGTCCGATAACCTGACTGATTGCCTGCTTTATGGAAAGTGACTGAGAAAGGAAAGGCCCCATCTGGTCAGCCATGGAGCAACCAAATACAAGGAAATTTGTTGTCACTCCAAAGCCGACTCCCGACTACAACTCCTGTGGCTCCAGGATGGGTACCCAGGTGACTCTGAAAATGAATGCATGGGAATTGAGCACAAACCACATTAAGTCACCAGCTTAGCAGAGTACAGTTACGACAATGCTGCAATAGTGTAGACATATCTCTAGCAAATAGCTGTGTGTATAGACATTTCTAAGGTGTAGTAACTCAATTAAAAGAAGACCTGTGTACCACTGCATTGGTTCCTTTTTGTGTATGCAAAACCCAAACACACAACACATGCCTATACGCACCAAATTAAATGCACCTCTTGTCCATAAAACAAACACACAATATTGTATGTATGTACATAAAACAAGCATGATCTGATATCACCAAGTAAACAACAGCCCAGGAGCGCTGTTATAACCAACTGGTTAGGTTTAGGTTTAGGATCGCGCCATAAAACAGATGAATTAGATGTTTTAGTAATTGAAAAGTCAATCTTCCCTTTGCTACCTTTGCTTTTTCTTCTGTCTCTGTCACCTTCTCTGGGTTAGTATCAAATAACATGATCCACCTATATGTGGTTTGCAATGGGTATCTCACCAGTTTTCATATATATTATATTTCTCTCCCTTTAAATCTTACAGTACCCGACTGATAGTTCCACACAAACCTTTGAGATCATAACTTCAAAAAATGTTCTTGCACACCCCAAAGTCCCTCTAGACCTTTCAGGACACAAGGTTGAAACTTAAGTAAAGTAAGTCATCCTTCATTATCCCCCCTATAACCTGAGCTGTAGGCTGCATGAAGTGTATCACTTCATAGTCTTGACCGTAAACCAAACTGCAGCAGTGAGTCTCACCAAAGGTCTGCAGGAATAACATCCACAGAATAACAGGTAAACTAGTCTACTGTCTGAGCTGAAGACCCTCAGGCAACATCTTGTGTATTCTTGGGTGTACAGGCTTCAGTTCGGCATGTACAGAACAAGTCAAAGACGGGCACTTATCAGAGCTGCTCTCAGCAACGACCAAGTCAAAATGAGTCAAGTAAGGTTAGTCCCTTTGAGAAAACACGACACAGTCAATCATCACTAGCACTACTTAATACAAAGTACTGGCTTTCAGAGCATTTGGCACATTATATTTCTTAGAGGCAGTACAGATCAAACCTGGCAAAAATCAATCTAAAACTCAGGATTGGAGAATCTTTCAATCATCTTTGGCCACTAAAGCAGATGACCACCGACAGCCTTTAGTTGCCCAGGGACACTGAAAAGATTATGTGATGTACAAATCCATTTATGCTTTCAGGCGCACAAGAAGATACGACTTACGTACTGTAATTTATTCTACAGAAAATCATGAGTTTACTGGAAGAAGCAAATTAGCAAGCCACTCTGTAGCATTTAAGAGAAAATACACCAATGTAAATATAAAATATATTTACATCTAAACAAGCTGTAATGGCTGTGGTCAATCAGTATCGGAAAGAACTGAAGAGATGGTCAAATCTGGACTAAATTCTGCAACTAGATTTTGTGTGGACATATACACAGTTACAAAAGCACATCTTTGAAGTCCAATGCAGGAGTGCACTGGATCAACCCCACAGTGCAAATTCCATGCAACAAGGCCTGTGAGGGGACTGTGCCCGGCTGCAGAATCCTAGACCACTAGGGAGGAAGTTATCAGGAGGTACAGTCAGTGACTATTCATAAGATACTTTACATGAGAGACTGGTGGCGATGCTGAGGCAAGCCGCATGGGAGGAACCTATACCTGTGGTGGTGTGATGGTTGCATATGAGAGCATTATGGGGGAAATTTGCTTTGCTTGAGTAGCAGCTATGCCGAGGCAAAGCCATAAAGCGGCATATCCTTCCTTTCAGAGCTCTGACTCTGGGTGGTGGACATCATCCTCAACAGTTGACATACACAGCTACAACAATAAATGACTACAACCCATAAATAAACACAAAATGATTAAATAGGACGGGTGGTGATTGCTTCATTGTGACATCGCAAAGTTACAGAAATCAAACCATCAAACACATGGAAAGCTCACTTTATACTAAATTCAAGCTTTAACATGGTATTGCACTTGGTTTAGCAATGGAGGCAGCAAAGACAACGATTGTTGGATCATTTTGCCAAAATATATATCATATTTATGAATATGGGCCACTTTAACTGAAGACAATGAAGGTGGAACCGTGCAAATCACTGTAACAATCACTTAAAGCCCTAGTATGTAGGATTTATCCCCATCTAGCGGTGCGGTTGCATATCGTAGCGTATTCTTGATGTTGTGTTTACGTGAACTCGGGCATGTCAGACAGATAACAGAAGCTGCATGTAACAGGATAAACAAGCGTCTATGTAAAGAAATGGTCCGCCAGCACGAGGCAAAACAATACAGGCGTGACAATATGTTGTCATGGTGATGTCGTATTGTTTACCTGACCCACGTTTTACTGTCTTTCTCTCGTCGAGTAAAATGACATCCAGTTGGTTTGCCGACGGCGTCATTCACGTGTCTGACTGTAACTTGTAACAAGTCATTCTAAGGTACGAGAAAGCTTTTGTTTGTATGCGGGTGTGATTCCACTTCAGCGAAATACAATATTTGAAAAGCAACATTTGATTTTTGCTAATAAAAAGCAAAATAAATCGCATACTGGGGCTTTAATTTCTAATTTATCTTTTTCACAGATTGCCATGCGATGTAAAGAACATGCAATTGCCAGCACATATGACATTTGAATCCATTCAATATTTCAATTTTCTGTCCCATCAGTGTTGAGCGTAATTGAAAATGGCAGAGTGTAATTTTGGACTCATCCAGCTCATGCAACGTGAGCTGACAGCAACAGTCACCTGTGTAAAGGGTATTTTTTGTTTTTTTTTAGACCGGGGATTTTTCTGCTGCTTCCGCCTGGATATTCACCGCAGGAAAATATAATCAGACAGAGGGCTGCCGTAGACAGGATGCCACTGGCTTACTTAAAGGCTGAGGGTGCCTGCTGCTCGCTGTGAGGTGAAACAGAGAGGTATACGGGTGGCGGGAACATGGGGTGCAAGGGTGGGGGATGAGCTGGAAAAGGAGGACGTAGGTAGGACAAGATGGAACATTAAAGAGGACAGGGAGGGACTGTGGGGGAAGACTAATAGAGAGCAAAGGGAAATAGATGAAGAAAGGGGGGCATGGGAAAGGAGGGAATGAAGGAGATGAGACATGTAGACCACATAGGAAAATAGGCTCGGAGTCTAAATCTGGATCTAACACAGTCAGGCAGCAGCAGATTTTAGGTGTAGAAGAAGGGCCAGGTTTTAAGGGCTTTGCTATCAAAAATCCCTCACATATACACCTCTCACACAGCAATTTAGGTGAGGCAGGTTGGGCCACATCCCTGCTAATCTGTTGTTCTGCTGCCAAGAGAGGGATAAAGGAAAAGGAGCGCAGAATCTTTGGAGAGCAATTCCTGAGCCTCAGTGGAACAGCTATGAGAAAGCTCCCCAGCTGGGAGCCGATAAAGAGAGACACCCAGCACCAGGGGTTTTCTGGGAGAATCCAGCTTTCTCATGAGCCTAATTTACAAAGATACAAAAAAAAGCAGCACAAAGAGCATCCCATCGCACTTCTCACAATCAAATTGTGGTCTGGGGAGTTTTATCACTCACAAAAAATATCTACTGGAGCAAAATGCCCCATTGCGGCTACAGTACAAGATGCTGCAAATAAAGCAATAACATACACATTATCATCTTTGATCTGGCTTTTGCAAAACTCATTTCTCATTTACACGTTGAACAGAAACAGAACAACATGACTACTCATTTGTAGTCACGCCTTTGGCAACCTGATGAATCAAAGTCCAATACAGACCCTCCTTCTAGCCATATTTTACTCTGCACCAATTCCCATGAAAAATAGCTCTCTGTGGCTGTTAGCTGTTGCTCGACTGCAAATGTTCACCAAGAGAGCCATATGTTGTGCTTTCAGTGACACCGTTCTTTTTTCTTTTTTTTTTCACAGTTGGAGTGTCTCATATGGAAGACATCAGTTACTACATGTACAGTGAGGTGCAGTACACTGTGGACACAGTATACTTACAGTGTGTGGGTTCCTGAAGAGAACTCTGAAGAGATAATACTATAACATTGTTGGACTGGGTTTTAAGCTTGTGGCCTTTGACAGTGTCGTCTCAAAACAAACACTGTCAAAATGATGATTACAAATATGAAGATTAATGAACAAATGAACATTCTATGTGTGACCCCTGTGTCACACAACATGGAATTTAGGTTGCCATCTGCACCAGTGATACAGTATGTCCTCCTTATTCAGTTGTGGATTTGTATGTTTGAATCTATGTCGGTGATCCCTCGCCATCTGTTAAGTAGGCAAATATGCTGACCACTGAGGGTAAGAAGTGCCCATGGTCCACCTGGGTATAGTAGTGGATAGCATGTTCGCATACTTGCCAATGTGCACAGATTAAAACTATCACAGTATGGAGTATGGAAGTACACAAGTTGAGTGGAACCTCACCATTGCTATACTGCACAGTCCTAAACAATGAGATCATTTCCCCATTCACATCAGAGGCAAACTATATTTGGGGAGCCTATTACATGTATCACAACATCAAGACCTTACTGTTCCTAATTTGACTCAAAACCAGCTGATTATGCTAAGATAAGCAGACTTCAACCTACAAAACAACACCACAGCAGCTGATTTTATTCCATGCATCAAATTCATTTGTCAAACCATGCTCACAAGGAATCTAAAGCTAAATGTAATATGTGTGAACCTTCTCTGACCTTAACAGATAAGTGTCTCAGATTTTTTTTTTTCACTTGATTATAGGCAGTGGGTGTGAGATGGATGACCAGGAATGTCTGAATCGAGAGGGGCTGTTCACTCTTATCTTTTACCTTTGATCTCATTAGGAATCCTCAGAGGTAATTAGAGACCAGTGACCTTTATTTAGATGCTATGACTCAGGCCTTGCCTTTATTCACCTTCAAGTGTGGATGTATGTCGAATTATAACAGACCTGCCTGTACAAGAAAAACTTTCCGTTCCTATAATTATATAAAATGGTAATAATAAAGAAACACTACTAATACTAATAAAACTGATATCTAATAGAACCCCCATCCTAGCTGCATTGAGATATAACTGCTAGTTTTATAAAAGTAGCAAAATGCCAAAAATACCATGAGTTATAATTACATAAAAACAGCTTTAATCATACTGTGTAGTTTGGATCTTCCACATGAGTCATTATAAAACCACAGCAGACATGAAATTTTTAGAACAGGACAAGGAACAAACTCTCAAAACCACACCTGCTGTGCCATAACAAAACATTACCTCCTACCTGCTGCCTGTGAGTCACAATTCTCAAGCACAAACAACAAAATGAATGCACAGGAAGTATTGCATACTGTAGTGTGTGAAATTTGACAAACGTGACTCACTAACTTTGCAATGAGAAGCTGTGAAGAATCATCATAATTGATTCAACACCGACATAATTGTATTTACTTTTAAATCCCGCTGGAATGGTGGGCGTGGGGGAGGCCATCTCACCCACAGATTTTAATGGAGTGAAACACCCGTGCATGTGGTTGAAAACTGTCAGTACTCCACCGGCAAATGATGTTACATAAGACAAGTGGGATGTTTCATATGTGAGCCTGATAGCACTTTAGATGGTGGTGGATAGAAATAAAAGAGCCAGATAAATCTTGTGTGTAGCTTCAGGAGCTGCACAATGAGAACACGAGGCAGCCGGAAAATTACCTTTAAATTTTTATAGTCTTAAACTTTATAACTTTTAATGATCTAATGTCATCGGTGATTTCCCTCATACTTCAGAAATAAAATCGTATCAGATTAATAGCAAATCTGAGAAGCTTTCGGTGCAGGAAATTACACTTTTTCAAAGAGCAAAAAGGTCAAAGACAGAAAAGCAGCACTGAAAAAAAAGAGACAGAAGAACTGTGCACTCATGGCTGGGAATGAGAGGGAAAATATCTCATGAATCCTATTATTTTTTTATCTTGAGCTAAAAGTATGTATCATACAGATGCGTTTGTCGCTCTCTGACCAAATGACAGAACTTTTTCCATTTTTTCCCCTCCTCCTCCATAATCTCTTTAGGGATTTCAATTGTTCTTAGCTGCTGCAGTTCAAATAGGGAGGAATTTGACTTGCTCAGGAAATGCATGAGAGGCGTTTGCATCTCTCCAAGGGCAGTATGGTCGAGGTCACACATGCCTGGAATATGTGAAAACCCTGCCATGGCTGGCTGTGGTAGACTGTGCAAACGGTAAGAATGTGTATCCAGCTGACTGACGGTGATGTAGAGCGTCGCGTTTTGACAGGATCTTTGTCTCAAAATTTTAAAAAACATCATGAATCCATCACGAAAAAAGACACACCTCCTGCAAAACATTGACTGACAGCATAGATTGGTACAAAGCAGGCATAAATACATTCCATAAAGGGATTATGTAACTCAAAAAAAAAAAAAAATCTGTGAAAAATCAGATTGGTTGATTGGTTTGATTATTGAGTGACATGTTGACTACACAGCTGTCAAGAATGACCACAAACAACCACCCATTAGAGCCTTTACATGTGCCATATAATGCATACAGTTCATTGTGTCATGGTTTTGGTTACATTTGGTTTTTGTGTTGGCTTGTGTTTATCTTCTTTTATTTCAGATGGGGTTTGTGGTGTCAGGGGGTGGAGGTGACCCACTTTTAGGTTGCACACCTGCATCATATTCCACCTTCATCAAGCTCCTCCAGAAAAAGCCCTCACCAGTGCACCAGGCTGCCAGATTATCCTCTTCCATGTGGTAATGCACCACAGCCTGTCATCAGTAAAAGGTTTCTTGCCAGTTTTTTGATTCCTCCCTTTTTTGTTTCCTTGTTTGTAGAGAGCCACGCCACCTCTCCAGGTGGTGGGGATGGTGATTTCCCTCATACTTCTTAAGCATTAAAAAGCATTAAAAGTTAGTTTAAGACTGTAAAAAATTTGAGGTAATCTTTTGGCTGCCTTGTGTTCTCACCTTCTTATCTTTATACAATGTCTGACTTCTTGTTCCTACCACTAGATGTTGCAATAAACAAAACATATGGATGATAAACTGTTGTACAGATGACCTGTATGGTCATTTTTTACAGGACAGTCTTCTAGAAACAGGCATTCAAGTAACAATGTTACACTACACATCCAACATGCCACCATCATGATAAGGTCTAATCACCAAATAGTCTCACATTCCTCACTTTTTCCCCTTCTTGACAATTAAAATGCATGTCCTGATTGAAATGCTGTGTCCTACATTGTAAAGATGATATGTGGAAAATAGGAATTCCTTGCGAGTATTGTATTATCATAACGCTGGTGGGAGTGTGTCCCTCCAGTCCTCAGTGGAAGTGACACCACTACCGGATGTGAGCAGTGAAACAAAACATTAAAGCTCTGTGAAGTAAAGCAAAAACAATGAAGAGATGGATGTTCTAATTCTCCACGGAGCTGAGCTACAGAGTCAGTGATGAATCTCGGTGGCGTTTTAAATGTCTGAAAACCCTTTGACATTATTCCATGTTTGTGTGATACACCTTTAAAAGAAAGAGGTTATTTCCATGTTTATTTTAAGTGTCATATTCCTTTAATTAATTCAGTTAACAGCCAGCAAAAGGTTAAATAATATTTTACTGTGTAGTATAATGTGTAGGAGAAAAAGAGGAATCGTAATGGGAAAGCGGAACCAAAGTGTGGTCACCGTTGCACCGCGGTGTCTATAGGTGGGGGACTCCTCCCTCTTCCCTCAGACTGAACTTTGGAGAAGAAATGGCGGTCCGCTCCTTCACTTGCTCACCTTGACAATTCTGTTTTCCAGGTTGGTACACGGTAAAAGTTACACAAACAGCTTCCTCCTTTAGTGCACAGTTGTGTATTATAAGTGAAACGAGTCCGTTCATGAGTTTTATATGTGTGTATCCATGGTAACGAACCGCATTGATAATCGCGAGGTACGAGTGTTGTAAACAATGGCGGTAGCGGCCATTTAGCATGCTAACACAGTGATTGTGTATGTGGGTTTCTGTGTGCTATGCTGTAGCTCCCTGTTATCTTTTATTTCGGCTCCTGATGCATCCTGATACATTCTTACACGTTACGAAAATACAGTTAATGTTAAATGAAAGCAAAGGTACTTTTAATGACTTGAAGAGAGTTTTCCTGAAGTTATATCAGTGTCCGGTCTGTGTTTAAAGAGACCATCAGTTGAATGATATTTTCCCTATGTATGTATGTGTGTTGTTGTATGTTTTGACTGTAAAGTCACTTGGATATTGATTTCAAGGCCTAAGAAAAGGTTAAAGGTTTACATTATTACATTAATATGGTGATACATGTGTTGAGTTAAAGGTACATATACGCTCATAAGGATTAGAACAGGATTAATATTTCTGATATTATTGCACTTAAAAGAAAAGTGATTTATTTTTGTAAAGGTATATTATTTTTGGTGAAAATGTGTGAATGAGATATTGCATAGAGGAATGTGGAAAAAGTAAAGACAACATACTTATGTGTTTATAACTGAAACATACAGTAACTGCTCAGGGGAAAGTTTATGGTTTTATACTGTTTATGTTTATTGAATAATTGTGTTTTGTGTAATAAAGCAGACTGAACTTTGGAGAAGAAATGGCGGTCCGCTCCTTCACTTGCTCACCTTGATAATTCTGTTTTCCAGGATCCAGGTCCAGCGTGAAGGGCGGTGAACTCCAGCCAAAAATTCATTTGTTATCACGGTTACAACATTAACTTTTGAAACCCGTAACATTTGTAATTTAAGCTTCATGTTGTTCTTAAAATAAAAAAAAGACAACTGATTGGACAGCAAGAGTTGAGAGAGAGCTTGAGACTAGACTTAAGAACTGGACTCGGCAAACATCCCAGTTTGTGAAAGGCCAAAAAGAAGCCAAAAATTCATTTGTTATCACGGTTACAACATTAACTTTTGAAACCCGTAACAAACTGTGGGGGCTCGTCCGGGATCTCTCCTCATCACAACCATCGGAGGAGCAGGTCCAGAGATACTAGAACCACGTGACCAAGACGACCAGACGCTGCTACAGGTCAGGAGTCAACCCGTGGATGTCCAAGGAGGGAGACCAAGGAGAAAAGGGATCTTCACCTCGCTTAGGAGCCGCACTGCTGATCCTGAGGCCAACGCACGCTAGTCACCTGTGAGCCACGTCTAACCCTGGGGTCAGCGCACGCTACTTACCAGAGGGCTACAACGCTGATCCTGTGGTCATCGCACACCAGAACCAGGGGATCCCACCTGTGATCGGGAGGTCAACACGCACACACACCCACATTATTCACCAAGTCACCACCTTACTGATTTACTGAACTAATAAACTTAAAGGTGACATCAAGACCACACACCATGTCAACAGTTCGCAAAGAATTAGCATGGAACATCAAAAAGAGACTATTCAGACTCTCGGGCAACGAAATCTATCAGGTTGCAAAAGACATTGCAGCCGGTAGTGAAGATGAAAAAGAGCTGAATGTGGAGAATGAAGAAGGCTGCATCGAGTACATCGTCTCCTACCTGCACTCTGACACCTTGCTAGCACTTGAGGATGAAGGTTTGAGTCAGCTGTTGGTTTTGAATGATGTGATATGTAAACTAATGAATGTTGATGTTTCTGCTAACTTTCCAGTTGGTGCATTGAGTGATGGTGATACACAGGTTACACCTAGCCACAGTCCATCCACTACGATCCCAAACTCTGCATCACAACCTCACACTAACAGCACAGTCATGCGATCACAGCCTCATTCTCACACTCATACAACAATACAGTCAGTAGAAGAACTGAGACAAGTGTATGAAGAGCTGGGTGAGAAACTGCGACAATGTGAACCAACAGCGACCCCACCAACCACAACTTACCCCCTCCAAGTCCAAGGTGAGTCAGAGTCACACCGTATGCCACAGATGATGTCAGAGAGACCAGTAGTGATGAAGGACCTCACCTACCTGCAACGCAGAGACTTCAAAGTACATGGTGGTCAGGTTGGAGATCAAAGCTCTGATTTAAACTACAACAACATCAGCAAGCAAATCGATGAGGGAATGAAAGAGGGCTTCGCAGAGGCAGAGGTGGTCAGAGGAGTGTTGAGGATCATCAAACCAGGGGCCTTAAAGGATATGCTGGTAAATAAAGACTCGATTACAGTATCTGAACTTAAAGGTTTCCTCAGGTCCCACCTCGGTGAGAAAGCAACAACTGAGATGTTCCAGGAATTAATGTGCGCCAGACAATCAGACCGAGAATCACCTCAGCAATTTTTGTACCGCATGATTGGGCTCAAGCAAAAACTCCTTTTTCAGTCCCGACAGACTAGCACAGACATTTCATATGACCCTAAGACCATCCAAGAAGTCTTCCTCCACACAGTCTACCAGGGGTTGGGAACAAAACATACTGACCTCCGGCAGAGACTGAGACCTTTAGTTTCAAACAGCCTAGTCACAGACGAGGAAATCCTCAGCCAGGTCATGAAAATAATAAGTGACGAGAATGAGCACCAGCGCAGACTTGGCCAATCCTCCAGACAAAAGACAACACAAGCACACAGTGCCAAGGTTGAGACAGGAGACTGTAACAATAACGACAAGTCAAGGGATAAAGCAACAGACAATAAGAATATTCAGACAATCCAGCAGCTAAGTGCCCAGGTGGAAACCCTAACACACATGGTGGCTTCTTTGATGGATCAATGTACAACAAATACTCAAGTGTCTTATCCTCTGCCTAGGCCAGCTCACATCCAGTCACACCCTCCTCCTCAGCCACCCTCCAGCAGACCTGCCCAACAACCGCAGAGACAACCCGCAGCCCAGGTGAGAGGGAGAACAGCTCGCTGTCCGAAATGTACTGAACAGAACCTGCAGGATTGCAACCACTGCTTCGTGTGTGGAGAAGCAGGACACAGAGCAGTGGGATGTTTGAACCGCGTCAAGGTGCAGGGAAACGGACCTCGGTCTCTGTGGAGGGACACTCAGAGACCAGTGACCCGCTTCAGTCCCAAACAGTAAGCCCCTCCCCCAAACAAACAACAAGACACGTCAAGCAAAACAAACAACAAAAGCCACACACACTTACCTGCCAGAGTAACACCACCTACAAAGCACCCCTAGTTGGAAAGAAAAGTCTGCTGAAATGTTTGATTGGCGGTTACCCAGCAACAGTCCTGTTTGATTCAGGTTCACAAGTGAGTATAATCGACCAACAATGGACTGACACTCACATTCCTAATTATACAGTGAGACCTCTCTCTGAGCTCTTAGAGGAAGAACTGGGCGTCTACGCAGTCACCGGCCACGTCGTCCCGTACAGTGGATGGGTGGAGCTCACTGTCAATCTCGCAGGGAATGATGACCCCAATCTCACCATACAGGCTCCATTCCTAGTCAGCCAGCTGCCACTGCCCCAGCCACTCGTAGGAGCCAATGTACTGGAGGAGATCATCAGGAGGAAGGAGTCTTCCGGTGATGCAGTTGCTACAGTAATCAGCCTTCTCCGCAGTGCATTTGGAATAGAGGAAGAACAGGTGGAGGCCATTGTGAACTTCATCCAGGTGCCCCCTAGGACATACTGTGATCCAGTCACTATAAGAGTAGGCAAAGACCACGCCCTCATTCCTCCTGGTCGAACAGTCCATGTGTGGTGTAGGCTACCCCCAAACTTTGATGTGTCTGACCCCCTTGTTTTATATGAACCTGCTGAAGAAAGCGCAGCCTTAGGACAGTTGAGTGTGGGAGAAGGTCTCTTGGAAGTCAACAACGCCCGACGCCCTTATGTTAAAGTGCCCATCTCCAATCACTCAAAACATGAAGTCACCCTGCCAAGGAGAACTGCCCTGGGAACCATCCAACATGTCGTCAAGGTCCTCGAGACCGATGTGCCAGAGTCACATCAGGCTGATTTTACATCACGAAAGGTGACAACAGTAGAGGTTAACGGCATCACTTCTCCACCTGAGCCCTGGCTTCCTCCTGTTGATGTCAGTCACCTGAGCCCTGAAGAGCAGCAGGCGGTGGAGGAAGTGCTCTATGAGGAATGTGGCGCATTCTCCCGCAATGGCGACGACATAGGATGCATCCCCTCCCTACAGATGGAGATCAGGACTAAGGATGACATTCCAGTTCAGAGGGCCTACGCATCCATCCCAAAACCACTCTACAGGGAAGTTAAGGAGTACATCCAGGAATTGTTGGTTAAAGGTTGGATCGTGAAGTCCCAGTCACCGTATGCCGCTCCTGTCATCTGTGTGAGAAAGAAAGACGGATCGTTACGCCTGTGTGTTGACTACCGGCTCCTCAACAATAAAACCGTGCCAGACCGTCACCCTCTTCCTAGGATCCAGGATCTCACCGACTCCCTGGGAGGATACACCTGGTTTTCGATCCTCGATCAGGGGAAAGCTTACCACCAAGGCTTTATCGCTGAAGGATCAAGGCACCTGACTGCATTCATAACGCCGTGGGGACTCTACGAGTGGGTACGAATACCCTTCGGATTGTCGAACGCGCCAGCTGCTTTTCAAAGGAGCATGGAAGGGATGCTGGATACGCTGAGAGATGAGTGCTGCATCCCCTACCTCGACGACGTGTTGTGTTTTTCCAGGTCCTTTGATGAGCATGTGCAGGTTCTACGCCGAGTCCTCCAGGCCCTGCAACGCCACGGGGTAAAGCTGAAGCCAGAGAAATGCGAGCTCTTCCGCAAAGAGGTTCGATATGTCGGCCGGTTGGTGTCAGCAGATGGGGTGAAGATGGATCCCAAAGATCTTGAAGCAGTGCGGGCGCTGAAACACAAGACACCACAGACAGTTGGGGACGTCAGGCAGCTGCTTGGGTTTTTGAGCTATTATCGAACATATGTGCAGGACTTCTCACGTATAGCCAAGCCCCTGTACGACCTGCTCCAGTCGAAGCCTGACGCCTCTCAGCCCAAGCCGCCACGAGGAAAACAGAAGGGTCACCAGCCGTCCTCCCGAGCCCCAGTAGAGTGGACTGTACAACACCAACAGATCCTTGAACAGCTTGTGGACCGGCTGACTCAGCCCCCAGTGCTGGCGTATCCCGATTTCAACATCCCCTTCACACTCCACACAGATGCCTCTCAAAAAGGTCTCGGTGCGGTTCTTTACCAGAACCAGGATGGGAAGATGAGGGTGATTGGATACGGATCACGCACACTAACACCAGCGGAACAAAATTATCACCTACACAGCGGAAAGCTTGAATTCCTCGCATTGAAGTGGGCGGTATGTGATAAGTTCCGGGACTACCTGTTCTACGCACCACACTTCACAGTCTTAACGGACAATAATCCCCTCACATATATTCTGAGTACTGCCAAGCTCAACGCCGTGGGTCATCGGTGGGTGGGACAGCTGGCCGATTTCCACTTCGACATCAAATACCGGCCAGGCAAAGCCAACATCGATGCCGACACCTTATCACGCTTGCCCTTGGACATTAACGCTTTCATGGCTGAGTGTTCGGAGGAGTTATCGGAGGAGGCAGTTTGTGCTGTATGGGAAGGAAGCCGGAGAGCACAACAAGGGGATGTGGCCTGGGTGGCAGCCCTCAACTTCACATCTCAAAGCCAACCTCACGTCGAGCCTCTGCAGGAAATCAGTCATGACGAGCTGGTAAGGGAACAAAGAAAAGACCCTGCTATTGGAAAAGTTATTGAGTTGAAGGAAAATGGCACACCACTAACAGAGGATGATAGAGGGAGAGTTGACACACACACAAGGAGACTGTTGAGAGAATGGAGTAGACTGCACATGGAGGACGGACTTCTCTACAGGAAGAGTGCAGGTCGACAGCAGCTGGTCTTGCCCGCCGCCTACAAACAAACAGTACTCACCCAGCTACACAACAACATGAGTCACGTCGGTGTCGAGAAAGTTTTGAGCCTAGCGAGGGAGCGATTCTACTGGCCTTTCATGAAAAGTGAGATAGAAGAATATGTGACCAGAAAGTGCTCCTGCATTAAACAGAAGAAGCCAACCACACATGAAAGAGCACCAATGGGAAGTATTACATCAAACTCGCCCCTCGAGCTAGTGTGCATCGATTTCCTCCACCTAGAGACCTGTAGAGGTGGGTACGAGTATATCCTGGTAGTGGTTGACCACTTCACCAGATTCGCGCAAGCCTACCCCACCAGGAACAAGGCTGGTAAGACGGCTGCTGACCGACTTTTCAACGACTTCATCCCCAGATTTGGATACCCGGCCAAACTCCATCATGACCAGGGTCGAGAGTTTGAGAATGAACTCTTCAGATCTCTCAGACAGTTAGCTGGTGTTGCCCACTCGAGAACCTCGCCGTACCACCCCCAGGGTAATCCGGTAGAAAGACTCAATCGCACCCTACTGCAGATGCTCCGGACTCTGGGAGAGAAAGAGAAGGAGAATTGGAAGGACCACCTGCCCCACGTCCTCCATGCATACAATTGTACGAAGCACGAGGGCACAGGTTTCTCCCCGTACTATTTGCTGTATGGCCGACATCCTCGCCTTCCTGTTGACATCCTCTTCGGCCTCACAACGGAGGAAAGAACGGAGACCAATGGAGCAAGAGGATATGCTGAGAAATGGGCTGGAAAAATGATCGAGGCATATCGCATAGCAAACGCAAACAGCCGACAGTCCAGTTCAAAAGGAAAGACACAATATGATAAAAAGAGCAGAGGAGTGGTTCTCCAGCCTGGGGACAGGGTCCTCGTACGCAATCTCAGTGAACGAGGGGGCCCCGGAAAGCTTAGACCGTACTGGGAGCAGCTGATCTACATCGTGAGAGAACAGGTTGGAGATAACCCGGTCTACAAAGTGAGTCCAGAGGCGGGAGGCCGACCCGTTCGTACTCTGCACAGGAACCTCCTGTTACAAGTCAACGACCTACCTGTAGAGCCACTTCAGAATCCGACCACCGCCGCCACAGCTGGGTCACAAAACAGAACTAAGAGAACCCCACACACCCCAAAACCCACACGTGAGACACAGATCCCAGATATAAGTGACTCGGAGGAAGAGGAAGGCGCGCCTCGTTACTGGTTGCGAATACCTGTGGAGAAACCGAGAGCCGAGAGTCACTTACCTGATCCATATGTCCCAAAACAACCTTACCTGCAAAAGAGACCTGAACAGGATGAGACCTACCTGGCGGAGACAGCTCACGCCGAACCTGAACAGGAAACAGAGAGTGTCAGAGGTGAGGAGCAGGAGGCCTCCAGTGAGGAAGAACATGATATGGAGCCGCCTCCACCTACAGCTGTTCAAGAGGAGCCGCACACAGCCGAGGAGGAGGACAATGTTCCCACGCTACCACCTGAACCACAGATCCCTCTGAGACAGTCCACGAGAGAAAGACGGCCAGGCTATGTCTTCACTTACCCATCCTTGGGCCGACCAGCCTATCAGCCACGTCCCACCGTGAGTGCAGTAGGAATCCAACCAGTACAGTGTTCTCATCAGTGTCTCTGTCCACCATACTTCCATCCCTTCCAACCCCCATCCATCGCCCCATACCCATACCTACCTGTCATGTATCCAACCCACTGTGGATGAAAGGACATGAAAGACATTCTCCACTCACCTGAAAAGACTTTGAACACTACATACATCATAAAATTCATACTTACCTGAAACACGCACACTATACATTTCATACTTAAAGAATACACACACTGAGGGTTTGAATGTGTTTTATTGAAAGAAAAAGAGAAAATGTGTGTATGTTCAGAGTGAAATCCTTTCAAGTATCTTGTGTCAGGAGCCACTTTTATTTGTTGGGGAGTGTGTGATACACCTTTAAATGAAAGAGGTTATTTCCATGTTTATTTTAAGTGTCATATTCCTTTAATTAATTCAGTTAACAGCCAGCAAAAGGTTAAATAATATTTTACTGTGTAGTATAATGTGTAGGAGAAAAAGAGGAATCGTAATGGGAAAGCGGAACCAAAGTGTGGTCACCGTTGCACCGCGGTGTCTATAGGTGGGGGACTCCTCCCTCTTCCCTCAGACTGAACTTTGGAGAAGAAATGGCGGTCCGCTCCTTCACTTGCTCACCTTGACAATTCTGTTTTCCAGGTTGGTACACGGTAAAAGTTACACAAACAGCTTCCTCCTTTAGTGCACAGTCGTGTATTATAAGTGAAACGAGTCCGTTCATGAGTTTTATATGTGTGTATCCATGGTAACGAACCGCGTTGATAATCGCGAGGTACGAGTGTTGTAAACAATGGCGGTAGCGGCCATTTAGCATGCTAACACAGTGATTGTGTATGTGGGTTTCTGTGTGCTATGCTGTAGCTCCCTGTTATCTTTTATTTCGGCTCCTGATGCATCCTGATACATTCTTACACGTTACGAAAATACAGTTAATGTTAAATGAAAGCAAAGGTACTTTTAATGACTTGAAGAGAGTTTTCCTGAAGTTATATCAGTGTCCGGTCTGTGTTTAAAGAGACCATCAGTTGAATGATATTTTCCCTATGTATGTATGTGTGTTGTTGTATGTTTTGACTGTAAAGTCACTTGGATATTGATTTCAAGGCCTAAGAAAAGGTTAAAGGTTTACATTATTACATTAATATGGTGATACATGTGTTGAGTTAAAGGTACATATACGCTCATAAGGATTAGAACAGGATTAATATTTCTGATATTATTGCACTTAAAAGAAAAGTGATTTATTTTTGTAAAGGTATATTATTTTTGGTGAAAATGTGTGAATGAGATATTGCATAGAGGAATGTGGAAAAAGTAAAGACAACATACTTATGTGTTTATAACTGAAACATACAGTAACTGCTCAGGGGAAAGTTTATGGTTTTATACTGTTTATGTTTATTGAATAATTGTGTTTTGTGTAATAAAGCAGACTGAACTTTGGAGAAGAAATGGCGGTCCGCTCCTTCACTTGCTCACCTTGATAATTCTGTTTTCCAGGATCCAGGTCCAGCGTGAAGGGCGGTGAACTCCAGCCAAAAATTCATTTGTTATCACGGTTACAACATTAACTTTTGAAACCCGTAACATTTGTAATTTAAGCTTCATGTTGTTCTTAAAATAAAATAAAAAAGACAACTGATTGGACAGCAAGAGTTGAGAGAGAGCTTGAGACTAGACTAAAGAACTGGACTCGGCAAACATCCCAGTTTGTGAGAGGCGAGACCGATGGTCAAGAACGAGACAAGTCTGAGACAAAGAAGGGATTTGAGGCCATAAACCTGGATAGTGCATGTCTGGAGCACATGATCTCCCTAAAGCACCCTGAATTCAAACTAAAAAGAGAGGTCTCGGTGTCAACAGTGAAGGGAAAAGAAAGACCTGCAATGTACCCTGGCATAAAAGTAAAAGGCGAAAGAATCAGAAACAGTGAGGAGAGACTTTCTAGCATGTGGAGAGGAAGAGCACTGAACTGGAAATATGTTGTCTCTCATATGTTTGCCTTCTGCTCCCAGTGCCTCTATTTATTATTATCCATCAAAAACATCAATAACACAACCACTACCTTGCAATCCAGCATTCTGCTTCTTTACTTAAGCCAGAAACACACATTGATCGCAAAGTTATACATCCTCCACGTGTGGGCAGATGCACAGAGGCATCAGATAATTTGATGGTGGAGTAACAGAAGCTCAAATTTAATTTACCCAATGACCAGGCAACATGATACAACATCCTCAAGGACAAACTCAGAGTCATCAATAAATTAGATAAGGGGACGTGCCTCAAGAGCCTTGCCTGGGCATCTCTGGTACATTCTTTTACAAGGCTGCGACACACAAACACATGACACACACAAACTTCTAGCTCAAAACTGTTGCCAAAGGTTGTTCACAGGAGAAAAATATACTGTATAATTTACATAATTTTTCCATATTGTATTCTTGAGGAAAATCGAATCAGGGCGGAGGCTCGGACTACCTCAGGTGGAAAAAACCAAACAAGTGATTCAATACTGCGCTGGAATGAGAGTGAATATCTGAGTATCATAAAGTACCATCTCAGATGAAGAGCAGAAGCTTCTGAGCTCTGCTTCTAATTTGCTCTTTCTTTCTATTTTTGTATGTATCCCAAATGTGCAGTCATGTGCTGCCACGCTCCATGGCTGTGTTGTTATCTCTCTTGTGGCGCCTGTGCCTACTGTAGATGTGGCATTGATCACTGGCTTTGATCCCTGAAAAAACCTCACATAATAATATGCACTCTCATCATCATAGCCTCAAAGTCTCTCACAAGCTTTTTGACTCGATCTTGCTTCACTTGTACTTCTCAGCAGCTGTTTCTCTCTCTCAGCTTCCACATATCCAAGATTTTTATTTTGTACAATTTGCTCTGACCATGAAATTTCCAGGCTTGACTTTGGTAACATATGTTTCTGATTGACAATGGAGGTACACTTGAAGGTTTATGCCCAATTCCAATTCTATGTTTCATCCCTAGCCCTAGCCGTAGCCCTATAGCCCTAGCCCTAGCCCTTAACCCTTGAAACTGAGCTACAAGGGGTAGGGGTAGAAAGTCAACCCCTATGAATTGGGACACCACTTCAACAGTCACGTACGTCACCAGTAGTCTCTGCTGGCGTTCACATAAGACGTGATGAGCTTTTGCCACAAACCCTGTATTCAAAACCACGCTAAAATAAAATAAAATAAAATTTAGTTAAGACTGATCGGTTCATGGTAAAATATTTATTTATTGATGCCTAGCTGAGGGGATTTCTGTACGTAGGCTACAGGGCCCCAGGCAGCGCTGCTCATGCGTCCAAAACACACATGAAGCTTCACTTTTAATTCAAACAAATTAATGCGACTGCCACAATTGTTACATTTCATCAATGAGAGCAGCATTTATCTCCTAAAAAGAATGCAACTACCCGGCAGAAAACCTTTAAAAACCTGCAAGTAAGTTAATTAGCGATGGTCTTTTCTACCGCGATGGCGTCGGGAGGTTGGCCGGCTGACAAGCCCTCCGGACGGGGTGGTGTCTCCGTGACGAGCCGCTGATCTGCTCTACAGGTGGAGGCTCCACCGCGGAGCTTCACTTCTCTGAACAACATCGGAGCAAACGTCTAAACAGCCGTCATTTGGATAAACCGACCGCACATTGGGGATCTAAACAGCTACTTTCTCGCATGAAAAAATATTTAAAACAACAAAACGACGTAGTAACAGCGCTACAGTGAGAAATAAAACAGCTTCCGGTTGCCGCAGGATGCATTCTGGGAAACTTCATCGCCCTCGGTCATAGCCCTCGGTCTGTAGTGTGCCCCTGAAAAATCTTGCTGCACTCCACGCCTCAGCAGCCCCCAGATTTGCCTACAAAAATACTTATTTAGCCGTAGAAATGATTTGGGAGACATGCCACACTGCAGAGTAGCGGTAAAATGAGCAGATTGCCACTTGACACAAAACTGCATGCGGCCCGCAGTGGATGTGATGAACAATGTGGCCGCGAAAGAGTTAAATAGATTGCATTTACTCTATTATCATTTGATTTACTCTTGCATAAAACAGACATAAGTAACCTTGCTATTTGTGCACTTCATCCACTGTTGAACATGTTTTCTAGCTGGAAGCAGGGGGTGATGATTGACACTTCACAAGAGCTTTGGCCATTGTCAAAATAGGCCCTTTACGCAGGGCTATGTCTTTAGGCAGTGGAGGCTACACTGAGTTGCTATCAGAAAGTGCTAGCTAGTTAACTTCAGAAGAAGGAAATCAATTTCACTTTAGTGTTGCTTTCCACTGTTGGAGCTCCTGGTGAGAAAAGGGATGAGGTTTGATGCTGAATTCACATGTCTTCCACACTTGTAATTAAACATGCTAATGCTAATGATAGCAATAGTACCATGTGCAAATGGCTCCTTTGAGGGCAATAATTGGACAATGAGGAGGCAGATCTGTAAAAAGGAATCTTTGTGCAAATTAAACCAATTAAAAGAAAATCTTAATAAAACTGAACATACAAAAATGCACTGAATGTAGAAATTAATTTTGGAATAAATAGCCTAGATGAAATTGTGGAAATCATCCAGGATTCTTTTTTTTCTTTTCTTTTTCTTTTTTTCTGGTTAGATACAGTAATGATGAAAAATGTTCATAACATTTCTAAGGCTCAGATGTCTGGTTTTATTACACTACTCAATGGAGGGTGTTGAACTAGCAGATCTGTTGGCAGGGATCTGTGCTCTAGCAAGAATATGAATGAAAGGAGGGTAATTAACCTTTGGAAACTCTGGACAATTGACACAAACTGAAAAAAATAACAAAAAGGGACCAAAGGCAGGCCTTTTACTCCTCAACCTCAGTTAAATGGAACCTAGCAACAGCAACAGCATGAACAAAGTGATACAAGATTTCTATGTTATAGCCTTTGGATTTCTCTATATGCACATTCACATGCATGTACAGTATGACTCACATGTCTGGCAAGTGAGTCATTACGTTTGCTTTTGTGGACACATTTTGAGACCAGGATGAAAAACATTTGTTTTTAGAGAAGGATGTTGTTGCTGCTGCTGCTGCTGCTGCTGCTGCTGCTGCTGCTGTTTTTTGATTACAACCTTTCGTCATTCAGCTGCTACTGCACTAGTTTGTGCTACAGAACAAGAGGAAATAGACAAACAGGAAAACCACTTACGTATTTTCAATTTGACTTTTGACTAAATAAATATTCATCCAGGTATAACTGAAACTGTATGAAATGTTTCAATAATGTGTGATAACCTCTGGGGATAAAAGTTGTTCCTCAAAAGACCACTTAAGGTTGTCTCAAAGTGAAGTCAGCCCCTTAAGACTTACCATGTTACAAATTGAAGGGTTAAATCTATACACAATTGAGGGCATGCATGGTTGTTATACAGAACTTTTGCCATAAACAGGCTTTTTGATCACATCTAGTGCTTGACTGCTGTCTGATCTTATTAATACACTGGATGTTTGTTGTTGATTTTGTTGCCTTGGTAATTAAACTATTTACTTTAATGACTCAACACTGCTGTGTGTGAGACTATGAAAAGTTGTACTAATGAGTTCTAACTTTTATGTGTCTCTTTAGTAACAGTCATGGTCATGAAGAGAAGTGTTGGTGGTGCTGAGCCGTAGCGATGCGCCCACACAGCTCCTCCCCACACTGCAAGTCTGGCTGATGCTCACCACCTCCATCATCTGGCCCAAGTGGCTCTTCCACAGGCTCAAGTGTATCTCTATCTCTAAAGCAGAAGTTGTGCAAAATGGCACAATGAGCAATGACCTTCATTGCTAAAGCTGGGTGCCTTCCGGTGCCTTGAAAAAACACCACAAAGGCCTGATATATCGCTACACTACACACAACACAATAAGCTTTTGTGTGTTGAAGCTGTGATGGGATGTGACACAACACAGGCACATGTGCTATCCTGAACAACAGATAACTATTCCAGTTAGTGAAAAAGATGTTTTTTGTTTTTTTCTCAGAACAACAACAACTGTCAGGAAACTGGCACTAGAAATCACAGAATGCACATGTTTCCATAGAGTAAAACAATTTCCTATTATATAACACTCTTGTGGTTATCAAAGTTTAATCTCAGCAAGAAGCTGCCGGCTTAAAGAGGCCTTTCTGTGTGAGTTCACATTTCCACTGCAGGAACTTGGGGTAATTTCACAGGCCCGGGGCTGTTGGCACGTGTCTCCATAGCAGGAACTGCCCCTAAAGAACAATCTCCGAGAAATTTGACAGGGGCTAAACAAGTCCCTGCCTTGAGGTGGGCACACCAGGCGGGCCTGAAAAACTCCTGGGTGGGGCTTGAGGTTTACTTGGTGATGATTGGATATACTTAAAGTGGATGTGATGCCAACAGAAAGCACCAGAATAAGTGGCATTTAGAAAAACTGTAGAAGAGGAGCATTAGTAGAAAGCATCTACATACACAGCCAGAAAACAACGGAACAAGAGCAGTAAAAGAATAAGAAAAGTGTCTCACAACGATTGAAACTGTTGCATAATGATTATGTCGCCTCAGTCCAAAGACATGCAAGTGAATTAATAAAACTGCCAGTCGGACTGAATGGTTGTTTGTTTCTATATGTCAGCCATGTGATAGACTGGCATCAGGTCCAGAGAGATCCGCCATGTTCATGCTAAAAAGAAAGACCATAAAACTGAGCCTGTGTGACAACAGAATTCCCAGCAGAGAAGTAGTCTGACATTGTATATGAGTAAATAGTTCACATCTGGGATTTGTGAAATGATTGCAGCTAGTGCAGCAGAGGCGGGCATGTCTCAGTGGTCTCCGTCTGGCAATTACCCTACTTCTTTTGCTCCTCAAAAATATGAGCGATGGTGATAAAGAACACAGAAAAACAGAGCTCGAGAGGCATTTCCACTGAGCTCTTGAGATTATTCTTTTTTTTCTCTCCCTCTCTTTATTTTAAAATAAAGATACCAGTACTTTTAAGCAGTGATTGCCTGGATTTCATATCCACTAGTGGCAGCACAAAAATAACAGATTTCATAAGAAAAACAGTGAAAAGAATTATTATTATATAAATCATATGAATCATAGTATATTTTCTGTCAGTGCTGCTCCGTGATGATTTATTTATGCAACAGCAATGAATATCACTGCTCTAAATGTCATTATTCCCCTACTCGGTATATTATCATGATAAAAAAAAGTTGTTTGCTTCTATTTTACTATTCTGATATTGAATTTGTTGGGGCAAGATGTGACTGTAATTATGTCCTCCTAGAACCATGGCAAGTATCCCGCAGATCAGTGTTCCCAACCAATAAACTAAATAATTGATTACAACCCCATGACCCCATGCCGTTTGAGCCTTAAATCCAAAACATCTTCAGACACTTCAACAAGGTGCTTCCATCCACAGAACCCGCTGCTGCTCACTTCATGTTTTTATCCTTTGGCTCCTCTCTGAGTAAAAATACTCTTGAGACTGTTGTGTGAAACGCAGGGGAGATCAGCCTTTTTGAGAAAAACTAGCCTGCCAACAGTTGGCTCACTGAGGTCACCCCCCCTCCTCCCACCCCCCGTTCTGATATTTGACGAAAACATTTACTGAAACTCCTGACCTGTATCTGCAGGTCTTAGCAGGTGCACAGTTCCTCCTAATACAATGCACAGTGGGTTTAGTCCTTTACATACAGTATAATGTCCTTGACAGTAAGTAGGGAGTAATGACTATAGTGAACGAACGTGATCACATAATGAAAACGTATCATATCATCCACAATCATTCAAATAGCGACGAAGGCGTTTTAATTGCTTGTGGTTATGGGGAACACTAGAGCCTCTTGTGTGTGTGCCATTTTTCTTTTTAGTTTATCTTTCCTTTCATATTCCACCTCTTCCCTTCTCTCCTTCACCTCGTTAACCAAACCACAGCTTCCTCTCGAGCCTGCGATGCCGCTGACCCACTTACTGATTGCTATACCTATTAAATTTGAATGGTAGTAGAGTGATTAACTCACCTTCATCTCTGAAGCTAACAAACTCTTTCTAACCTCATTGTGTAGTGTATTGTGCATCTTCTCAGTGTATTCTGGACCTGCTATATTTAGTACAAACACAATGAGCGGTCCTGCTATACGTGTAGCCCCGATTAAGCTTGTCTAATTTGATTAAATCATTTACATAAGAAGTGGAAAAGGAAACGTTGGGCTAAATGAGTCGGCCAATCTCCTCTCTCCTGCATGGCACCCACACTGTCAATTACTATACATTTTTCCAGTCATACGCCACAGTTGCATAGCTGCCATGGCATTCGGTCCCATGTAAATTTGGTGAATATACAACAGCTGAGACTCGACTGTCTCGATCGACTGAACACGGAGCAGCAGTGAGAGTGAACAAATCAGGGGTCCACCTGTGGACAAGTATATTCCAATACTTGTACCAATAATATGTACTCTGGCAGATGGATACAACAGCTGTCAACCTTTTTTTTTTCTCCTTTTTTTAACCAATTGAAAGTGATATAGTTCAGTTACAGTTCTATTACAATGACTGTGGCGGTCAGAAATGTCAGCTTGCATGTTAGGGATCAACGGGCTGTTGCAGCTCAGTCACTGCAATTTCCTGGACAGCAGTGAACGCATCGTCAGATAAGAGGTTGTTAAGACTGTCAGTCATTTCGGCTTCCTGTGACAGTAGTCTGTTCCAGGCTGAGGTGATTGGCAGATTTTTCTCTACATGGTTAGATAAGTGGCAGTTTGCAACTATCCAGAAAGATTAATTTGAGTAATACTGCACATCCATGAGATTGAAGGCTGATCTGATTCCAACACACTGCAATAACACCGTGAGGACGGGGGTTAACATCTAACTCATCATGGTGACAATTACTTTATCCTCCTACTTAACAATCAACATCTTTCACATTACAAAACAATATCCAGTGGGATGCATTTCCCTGTCATTGTCCAAGACAATGTGTGACAGAGCCACTGAAATGATTGCTTTCTGGGGAGGGGTTCCTGACAGCACTGAAAACTGGTTCATGCTGGAGAAGCCAACTGAATCATGCCCAAACTCTTCTATCTCAGACAAAACACAGCATGATACCTCACAAAATATAATAAAAGACCACATGGAAAGCTCACACTGGCAATAATTAGATTCAGAACTACTCCTCATGGTCGTATATCTTGACCAACCAGTCAAATTGCAGGTTACATGGTCACAATTTCCCCTTCGGAGCTACACTGTTAAATAATGGGGATAAATGTTTCTGTAGATTATTATGTCGAGGGTAAGTTGACCTTTGGCCATCTGGATATAAAATCATTTTTATCCTTTTTGGCATTTGAGTTATAATTAGAGTATGAATTCATCATTTATGGCCAAAAAACATGCTTTGTGAGGGCATGGTCACCTTGACCTTTAACCAGAAAACCAGAATTTTTACATAGTAGAGTATAGTATCATTTGTTGTAGTGGAAATATTAGATTGATAAATGGACACCAGGTAACACCCTTTCATCATGCAAATTGCAAATAGGAATTAAAGGTTTTTGTGTTGGAATACTAGAGTCATTTTTAATGTCTGTCAGTCACAATCCCAATTTGCAAGAACAATCAGTTCAAAGTGAGATGAAAAAGACAATTAGCCACAATGTATGCCAATGTGTCATGACAAAACTTGCAAAAATGATTATAATTGCAATAACATCATCATCATCACTAGTCAAGAGAACAACATTTCCAAAATAAAAATAAAAATAAAAAAATCCTATTGAAAGTATATAAAATAATTCACAAAAAAGAGTTTACAAGGCCAAAATGCCATTTTGTGAAGTTAACCCTAACCCTAACCTTAAATTTTGACCACCAAGATCTGATTAATTCACCCTGTTTTGCAAAATTTGAGGACATTCCCTCAAGGTCAGTTAGACAGACAGTCAGTCAGATGGACAGATGACCTGTATACATATGCCAGGCATAAAAAGGTATTATGAGTGACAGAGAGTCGGAGAATTGTGGTGTAAAATCTCATAACAGTATAAATATAGCCTACCTCAGACAGCTCTGGAGACATGGTGCTCAGCAGCAGTCCTAGATGCTTTGATGCCAAAGGGGAACTTTACCTTTTATTAAAAACGTATCTAAAAGGTCTTGTAAATGGAAGCAAATGGATGTGATATACTTCAGTACCTACCTCAGTTCCTGTTATTATACATTTATTAAAGGCAACAGGTCAGGTGGCAGCAGCTCACAGAATGACCCACTTTATATCATTATATATGTGCATGAAACCTCAGAATGATCAAAGCTCAAAAGGAGGACTGTCAAGACCCCAAGGAGCTTTAATATAGGAACAGACAGAGACAGGTTAAAACGCTCCAGATCAATTTATTGCTCTACTCCTACTTTGAAAATTCTTCTTCCAACATACAGCATCTACTGCACATCCAAATGTATTGTTCAAATACCATCCTCCTGTTTTGGTCCTGAGATACAGATTTATGCAAATGTTTCACCTCAACCTAATTTGCAAATTCTGTGCCATATGCAAATGTAATATAGGATTTCCATAATCACCATAACATAAAAAACACACTGGATGTATATAAAAAAGTAATAAATCCCGTTTTAAAGTGAAAATATGCCTTGCCCAAGCCTTTGTGCACATGTTATTGAAATATTTATCCACCCAAAAGCCTGTCAGTGGGTTCCCAAAGTCTGAGAACATAAAATAACTGAGAAATTACCTTATCCTTTCCAATTTAATATTAATAACATTAATCGTATTAAATTATACAGAATTACATAATGCATGCTATTTTAATAAACTTGAATTTCTAAATTAAACATATTATAATCATGGTTGCAACAAAAAATCTTTGTTTTCTTTTTTATATTCATTTCTTCTTGTCTACATTTACAATGTGATCCACTTCAATCTCCATATACCCTAAAGATATCTATCCATCCATCCGTCCATCCATCTATTCACCCACTAGCCATACTGCTTATTCATGCATGGTTGGAGGCAGACGTTGGGGATAATATTCCCCTTTTAAGTAACGTACACCAACATCACCCTGAATATAGGGACATTTACATGTATGGGGGATTGACGCACATCACTGTGCTATTTGCATTAATTTCCATCTCCATCTAATTCTATTCCTACATACCTCTGTTTCCATTCATACATTAACACAACGTTTACAACTTATGTTTACAGTGAACGAGGTAGAGACATTGTACTTGATGCTTTGGTAAAAAGAAAAAGCAAAAAATATATATATTTTAAATCTCTACCTTTCCTCTTACCTCACGCTGTCTGTGCTCCTTCCTTTACAATTGCTAATAGCTTATTTCTTAATTAAAACTTCCAGCTGTGGTGCACATGGTAACAGGCAGCACATGCTACTGTTCATCACATCTGTTTGTGTTGGACTGACTGAGGAAGAAGCCCATGCACCATCTCTCCCCGTCTCTACTGCTTGGAGCCCGGTGGCTCCTCAGGCTGCCCTGCACATCTGTAGCCAGTCACAGACATCATCACCAGGACCTCAAGACCAGCCTGGGTGAGGAGTTAAGACAGCTGTGCTCTCCAGCTGTGACTTGTGTAATTCATTTAATGCCCGTCTATCTGACTGATTAATTATAACATCTGTGTGAGAAAGCAGTGCCCTGGTGGCTCCCAAACATACTACACTGCTCTTGACTCCACAAGCAAGTGGTAAAAGGTAGAAAGCTCTCCCGTCATCAGGGCATAACGGGGATGCCCTACTAAAACTTGTGGTTTATCAGGTGCAGGGAGAATTGACTCCCTGTGATTATGTTCACATGCCTCTGCCTCACATGTCTCCTCACAGCTGCAAACACACTCAGATTTGTTCCCAACTGCAACATCTCCTTTGTGTTTCCCTCCGCCACAGTTTTTGCTCTGATGATTGTTCAGTGACAGCGTGTCAACATCAGCGCGGATAAAAATGCTTGTTGTTTATTCTGGATTAAACACAGCTGTGGCTGGAGGAAAGTGTATTAGTGTCAGTCCCTTATAAAAGTCACCTAAGTTTGATTAATGTTTTACAGCATCAAATGAAATAAACGCTAACATCTTTTGTATCGTGTTCACTCGCCTTGTGACTAACAATAGCCTGCACCCTGCTCCTTGTGTAGTTCCTGTCACTCTCAAGATTGCAAGATTGTATATTTGTTTCTCTTTCCAGCACTTTTAACTGCCTCATCAGAGCCAGACTAATGTCTCCAGTGGAGACATGTCTGGCCATCTACAGCACCAGCTGATTCCAAACATAGAATTAAGCCTTCAAAAATAAATAAATGAATAAAGTGATGGTTCTCCAGCCATAACCTAAATTTATAGACAAAAGTTCAGACTGTGCACAGAAGATACTGTAGTGCCACAACAACCAATCAAGACATTGTTAAAAGGCTCATACAGGGTAGGCTTTGTTGTGTCCACAAAACTCGTCTTTGTTCATCTGTATTTAAATGTTAAATGCCTAACACATGGATAAAGGTGGTCACACAAACTTACTCTTACTGTTACAAAGACATTGTGGTTCTTGAGTTGATATTCCTTTGTTGGTAAAATAAACGGGAGAGCTTCAGACAACCTGTATAGTTAGCCGTCAACTCGACTCTCACACGAGACTTTGCGAGTTCGCACAAGACTTTGTATTACAGCTCCATTTACAAACATGTCCGCTAGCTTGAAGTATGAATAGTCATCTCATGCTGTCTGTGGAAAAAAAAAAGTGGTTTTGAAAGATGTAAACAGCTTAAACAGGTCTGCTTCCATTCATTGCTGAATCCTTCTTACCTTTAAAGAGGAACTAAGCAGGATTTCTCCCGTAGCCATGGAGTAATTGTGATAATTAACTATATGCCTTGTGTCTTGTTACAAGTGACAACAGAGGCATCAGTGTAGTACAGTACCTGGCTGCTGCCCCGGTGTCCCAGCTCTTGTCTCTGCACATTGCGACACAAACACGCTCCGTAACCGTAATCTTTTGTTCATGACGGTCAAAACTACACAAACACACGTGCTGTAACATCGTATCATCGTATATATTATGTAACGTTTTCCACGCTCCACTTGCACGCACTGATTTTTCACCGGCTTCGTTGTAAACAGATGCACATGGGCTAGAGGAGCATAACCAAACAGCGGAAAAGCGAGCGGACTAGTTCCCCTTTAACATCTTGTGCCGAATCGGAGTGTTACTGAGAGTGAGGGGGGGTGGAAGGGGGGGGTGGCTTGGCCATAACCGGTGCGGAGGCATGGAGTACTAGATCCTGTGCAATGTGTTACATCAGTGGAAACAAGTATCTGTTGACTGCAGTGTAGATAGGCAAGGCTTCACTCATAACAAACTGTCAAGACGCGACATTATAAATATTATTTATCATCTGCAGGATCATAAAAAAAAGATCCAGCTATGCTCTTTCCATCTGAAGCCATCAGTCTGACACTCATACACACCAAACTCCACTCACACATCAAACTGCTCAGCAAAGTATTGATTATCACGTCTGACAAACACAATTCTTTTAAGAGCCATGAACACACAGTAAGAGTGGGAGCTGCTCTCACTCAAAACTCTCCAGCGTCTGTGCAGACACATCCATCCCCTTCAGTATATTGCATCATTTTAAATCCAGGTTCTGACAAAATCACTGGAACTAATAACTATAATATCTGCACTCACAGCGAACTGAGAGGTATCCATATCCAGATACTGAACATTTTCCACCCATTACATCTGCGATTAGTGCACTTTTAGGCAAAAAAACATGTTAATCTACCATCCACCCAAGCTCTCAGTAATTTTGTTATGTTTTCTACACCAGCTGTGCATCTGCATCTTACTGAAGACATGACTGAAGACCTGCACCTACAGTGACTGTGATTGTCTGGTTGTTGTTGTTTAACATCAGGCGACCAAAGTAGCCTAAAGAACCAATAAAATACCAGAAATAGCTTGTCCGTACAGACCAAGCATATTAAACTTCAAACACATTTTAATATTTGCATGAAACTGAAAGTTAATATCGACCAAAGGTCGGCGCAGGAAAGAAGGGGACTTTGAAATTTGGCTACATTAGCCACAGTGAAGCTGTGGCCTGTGGGTTTGAGGGAGCTACGGCGGAGAGAAGAGAAGAAAATGAGATGAGGAAAAGTCTCACATAACAGAGTGAGATGGAGAGAGAAACCGGCAGTTTTAATAATAGTGTGTTGCAGGAGGGGCTTTGTTGTTGTTTGCTGAATATGTTCCCATAAAGGTCCCATATTGTAATAAAGGTGGATTTCTGTGTGTTTCTTGATTATCAAGCAGGCCTATGTCCTATATTAAGCATTACAGTCCTAGTTCACAGAAAAATGCACACCTGTATTTAGAAAGTGAGCCTTAAAACCAACTGACAGTAATTCTGTAACTTTGTGATGTCACAACAAGTCACTGTTCTCAGCTATACTCCAAGCCCTGCCCATCTGGACCCACCATCCATCTTGCAGTATCTGGATTCTCTGAGTGTTAACATTAATTTACAAAGCTGCATTGTTATTGGGTCAGTTGGTCAATTAAAAGGGAGGCTTGGAGTTTTCTCTCTTCTGATTGGCTTACACAGACCTATGGGTATTTTTTGTTTTTGTTTTTGTTTTTACACCAACCTGTTGTTAGTACAGCCCCAGAGAGAGGCCTGGGAGAGGAGATGTAAAAATACGTTGTTGATTTTTGGTATTTTAACACATATATCTTCTTATGGATCAACACTTGAAATAAAATACAGTGTAAAATATTGGACCTATAAATCCTGAAACTAATCAGGGAAAGGTGCTCAAACTCAAATAAATATATTAATATATATATATTTAATCTTATTTGTCACGGAACGTATGTTCTGGAATGCAGTTTTTCAGCACCTGACTGTGGTATAAGCAGGACGCAAGGATAACAGATTCCTCAATTGTTGACACTGATGTTGCAAAGTTCTCAGATGATACAATTACTGATTATTAGGTTTAAGAAGGGGAATTTGATTCCATCCAGAAGATAAAAGCATCCCTGTGTCTTCACTGAGACATATGAAGGGTGAAAGGCCACAGGACGTTGTGAGATTCATCCCAGTGATAGAACAAGCACACGCAGGTTCAAAACCATTTTTTTTTAACCCATCGTCCTCCCGCTCCCGTCCTCACCCATCGTCCTGACCCCCGCCCCCTGTGATTTTTCTGCCAACCTTACATCCTGACCATTCTTCAACCTTCACTTTTCACTACCTCCTTAATCTCATCCTTGTTCTTTATTGTCCTTTACCTTTCTTGTATTTTATCAGCAGTGGAGTCACTCACTGATAGCTCTGACCTTCTTAGTTTTTTTGTTTTTTTTCCCATCAGTACCACCAGAGAGCAGGACATCATTCATTATGTCTCATTTTTCCTGTAAAGAAGCACAACTAATGCTGGTGTATAAATAAATAACCAATGTTATAATTAATTTAAAAAAAAAAAAATACAACAGAGAATCTTCCTTGGATAAAATGCAATAAATAAATCGTCAGTTCATTCACAGTTCAATATTAAATTGCCTGTTAAATTATTTATTCCCTGAAGCAATATCGAGTGACAAAATAGACAATTTTCTGTTATTACCAGCATTGTGGTGCTTATTGAGAGACAATAAATAGTTGCTACATACCAGGATCTGACTTGGAGAACGTGTCCACATCCAGAAGACTCCTGTGGAGACAGACAAATAGATTCTTTCAGCCCTTTCATTATTCTGAGGCACGTAATTCCTCTGTTAACATTTCTGTATTTTGTTCTTTGCTCTCCTGAGTGTTTCTAAAAGACTCAGCTAAGCCCAAGAGTAGTTAATGAGTAGATTTAAATTGCTCCCCAGATAATTGTGTGAAACCATCTGAAAATATTGTGCTGCCAACCTCCGCCCCTAAATGCAAACAGCAGTTAAGCCCAGTGGACGGTGGTTTACTGATCAAAGGCTGATGAAGATGACCTTCAGGACGAAGAAGATAAACAAGCCTTGATGTTTCTGATTGAACTACTTCCTGTAACTGTTAGTCGTACTATGGATGTGGCTTTGGTCAATACAACAACTCTAAGAATATTATTGAGGTGGGTGAACATACAGACACGTGGAGGTTATTGAGATGTTAACTTATGATACCTACTTACTTTACAGCAGAAGAGTTTTTGTTTGTTTTTAATCTCATGTCCTCCTTAGTTGATTTATTACAACAACAAATTACAATGTAAACTGATATTTATGCCATTCAGCCAAACTGAGCAAACACTGTTTTGTACAAAATTTCAAATGAGTGGACCCAGGACAGAGAGGGTGGGCTCCAGTGGGATTGTGGGACAACATGATTCAGTTTGTGGTACAGAGTTCAAAGTTATTGGCCTTGATGTGAATGTGACTGCTGTAGCTCCACCATGTGGTCAGCTGAGATGGGCATCAGGCTTTAGTTAGAGAGATATTGATCAGGTTGATTTGCTGCAAGTGTTTTCTAATCTTGATGTTTATCATGTGTCCAAACCAGTCAGCAACCCGTTACCTTAGCATAAAGACTGGAACAAGTAGAAACAGCTAGCCTTTCTCTGTGAACAGGTAAAAACAAAAAAGAAACAAAATCAAAACTACAATAATAGGCTGCTTACCAAAAGACTCTACAGCTCATTACAGAGGGTGAATTATTGGACCCACACATGAAACGCATTGGCCATATACTCAGTTTTTGATCACATAAATTAGGCTACATCAGATAAAACATGTTAATCTCTGCATCTTTGATGCTGCAGGTAGGTGGATTTTGTTACCTGCTGACAGAATCAGGCTAACTCCTTCCTTTAGTCCCCTGAGTCCACATTACACTAAGATGACCAGTATCTGCTGTGATGTAACCAAAGATCTTAATTCAAGACAGAAACAGGATGTAGACTTGATCGATAACTTAAATATGTATGAAATGTGATTTCACAGTGGAAGCACAAGATCATAACCCCCCCCCAACACCCCACTCCCAGGTTTTACTAGGGGTGGCTGTCTAACCCAGGTGTCTGGCCATTTCAAGCCTGTCTGATCTCAGGAGGGACCATCCAGGACCAACAGTTATTCATTATTCAAGAGTGGTTTAGAAAGACAGTCAGCGCACTACCAGGCAGGCAGAGTGACAGTCTGCAGAAAAACCCTGACTGGGTTTTTACTGGTGAGCAGAGCAGCCAACCATTCAGCTAAGGCAGCTACATGTATAATAAATTCAGTTTTAATAACGAAGTCACATTTCACTGGCTGCATATTGTGTAGAACACTTAACGTAAGCACCGGCAGTCCACCTGTGAACACCAATGCATATCAGTGGTGGTCCATTGGGCCACTGGCGGGACTGAGAGCACCAGAGGCTGAAGGATTTTTTTTTTTTTTTTGTGGCTTTCATGCATATTGGTGATGGGATTAACCATTTAACTGAGAGCAGAGGGCAGCAGAAAGTAATAGGTTATGCATGAGTGAGAGAGCACTAATAGATGGACTTATAGCACAGGTAGATAGATAGATAGATAGATAGATAGATAGATAGATAGATAGATAGATAGATAGATAGATAGATAGATAGATAGATAGATAGATAGATAGATAGATAGATTTAATTGAAATGACTTGCATGGTAAATCTACATTTAAAATCCACGCTATTTGACGAGATGCAGGTGAAATGAGAGACTTTCCATCTGATTTTTCAGATCTCTATGTAAAGAAAGGAGAGTTGGACCTCACCTGCACGACACGGTAACTTCTATTTTAGTTGCAGGGACTCTGGTGTTGAGAGGGTCGAATTCCCCGATTGATGCCATCATCTCGACTCAAGACGCCGGTGAGCCTCCGCGAAGAAAGAAGAGAAACAAGAACAGGTCGGATCATTCACAGCGGGATCGTGATAGCGGTAAATCCATTGTCGAGATCTGCGCCCCTCAAGCCCCCCCTGGTTTGTTCCGCTTGTGGAGCAGGAGAGCAGAGGAAAGGGACTGAGAGAAAGAGGCGGACAGACAGAGGAAGAGAGAGAAAGAGAGGGAGTGAGTGAGTGAGAGGCGGTGAAAGTTGTGAGGCAGATTTAAAGTTCATCCATCCTTCATGCGTTCACGGTGCGCTCCCCGTGTCTGTCCGGCGCCGGGGAGGAGGAGGAGGTGGAGGAGGAGGAGGGCGCAGCCAACCGGAGGCACCGACAACAGCACGGGGCTCCCTCTCCTTGTTCCTCTCTCTGTGTGTCATGTATTCATTTACATGTAGTCACCTGTTACCTAGGCTGGTAACGACGTGCTGCATGGACTATTTGACTGTACGCTCAAACGCACAACGATGATGAAGCCTGCGTTTCACTTATACTCCTCAAACCCCTTCTCCCTGCCTTCCTCTGGCTCAAAATGTGGCCTGTTTACGTTTTCTATTCTACTGCAACAATATGTTTCTTTTTTTCTTTTTAAAATCAAAGTTATTTAAGTATTTTTATAGGGTATTTTAACCCTGATGTTCCTTTAAAAGACAGGGCTGGATTAGTTGCCAGCTGCCCAGGGACCAGGTTCTGTCCACACGATTTGACCCGTCCTATACCTTCATTTGTAGCCAACAACATTTAAAGGAGTCATCACCCGGAAATCGCAATTTCTCTTGTTAAAACAAACAAAATATCCTATAGCAAAATGAAATATCAAAGCATAAGTCAGCGGAATGTTTTTGTTAATATAAGTCCTAAATAGTCCTATTTTCCGTCAGCAATCACTTACATGGAGTGTTTGGGCCGAAACACGGGTCTGCCAGTCACTCTGCTCTGCTGTAAACCCAGGAGAAAACTTTCCTTGTGGGATACAAGCGCCTCATCCAATTATACAATGCAATCCGGCAGTCAAAACCTGAATCTCGCGTGATAAAGTCGCGGTACGAAAAAGGGTCAGAACAAGCTCAATGTTTGATTTTTTTTTCTTCTTTTTTTTCTAATAAGTTTTACGAATTGATCCAAAGCGATCCAAGGGGGGCTGGATACGTAAAAAACCAGGTTATGACTCCTTTAATCAAAAAGTTGCATTGAGAAGTGAAATCCCAGTCCAGAAAATAAAACAAATATCCTATAGCAAAATTAAATATTAAAGCATAAGTCAGCGGAATGTTTTTGTTAATATAAGTCCTAAATAGTGGCTATTTTAGTGCAATCACTTTCACAGGCAACAGGTCTGAACAGTCACCCTGCTCTGCTGTAAACCGAGGAGAAAACTTTCCTGGGGAACGTTATCCAAAGAGAATTTGAAGGGCGTGTTTCAAAGGATGCCTGTGAATGTGGCAGCATTAGCCAAAACGACCAGATCGGGGGCTGACTTATGCTTCAAAATCCAAGACACATGGGGCTGTGTGTTTACCAGTTCGATTGGTAGAGTTCACCCGTCATATGTTGAGAGGTTATAGAATAATAAACACTTTCACAGGCAACAGGTCGGAAAAACACGAGTTCGGGTTGCCTGGTCCTACAAAGTCGTGACTTGAAGCCGTACTGCGGTTTCATTGCCCCCAGCATCTGTCCAAAACAACTGGATCCACTATCCTATCAAATAAAGGCATGAAAAGCCAAAAAAAAAAAAGACACATAATTTGTGCATTTAAACATGTATTGAGATACAACCAGATATATTGTGAGAGCTGTAAAGACGAGTTACAGAAGAGTGTAAGAGACAATGTAAATAGTTACACACCAAGGCCTGTTCTTATTATGAAATTTTAGTATACTGTATGTGGTAGTTACTGCAGGAACACATGATGTCAGCCCATCCTGAGTGTGTGTGGTAAAAGGATAATGTCTTGAAGGTGGGAAGGAGGGACGTTGATGCAGACCAGCCCTTTGTAAAGAGAGTGGTGATCTTGCCTAACAGAGAGGGTGTATCTTCTCCAACCAGCAAATACATTTGAGAAGGGATGAAATATTTGTTTTTTTCCTTTTCTTTATTCCCTGCTAATCAACCAGCTTTTAATCATTTCAGCTCTACAGCTCTGTATGGTTTCTGCTGCCAAGAGAAGAAATAATGAAACTGACATTACAGTACATAGTTTGGGTCAGTGGGCATCCAACAACTGGTCCAAAGGCTGCTACGGGGTTAATCTGTTTAATCTGTTTAAACAATCAGCTGGTTTATTTGTTACTGTGTCACTGAATATTTAAGTTAATTGTATGGTGTCTTCAAAGTTCACTGGTAATGAAATGAAAAGCAGATGCAGTGACACTCTATAATAAGGGAGCAGGATGTAAACTTTATGTGCTGGAGTCACTGCTTCAATGCATCTACACATGCGCAGATGTGTACATTGATTGTAACAAATGATAAACACTCTGGGACTTTAAGATCATCAGTTCAGGAACATTAATTCACAGCTGCTCTATGTTATTAATTAACATATTTGCTGTGCCACTTTTAAAACATTTACTTTGACTGATGTGTTTCTATGTTTATGTCACGAGCAAACATTGTGTTGCTATTTAATACAACAGCATGTTATAATTACTTTTAATTGCTGAAAGAAGTTTAGTGCTGATGTGGAATGCCCAAGACTAAGACACATACTGTAAAGTGTCCATTATTACTTGAAAAAGGTTTTCAAGAACTCGAAGCAACATGAATTCATAATTTAATTAATTAAAGGTATAATACGTACTAATTACCCCCATCTAGCCGTGTGATTGCATATTGGAACCTATATTCTTGATGTTGCATTCATGTGAAATCGGGCAGACGTCAGACAGACAACAGACACTGCATGTAACAGGATAAACAAGTGTCTATGTAAACAAGTGGTCCGCCAGCACGAGGCAAAACAATACAGGTGTGGCAATATGTTGTCATGGTGATGTTGTATTGTTTACCTGACCCACGTTTTACCGTCTTTCTCTCGTCGCGTAAAATTACATCCGGTTGGTTTGCCAGTGGCGTCATTCAGGTGCCTGACTGCACTTGAATGCAACATCAGTGCCTCCGTCCTTCTTCACACTACACAGTGGTGACAGTTTTAACAGGCGCTAACAGGCGAAAACTTTCTCCCTGAGCCAACAGCTCCGGTGAGTTTCTGTGGTTACCTACCGTCATGCTGCCACTGAATGGCGATGCAACATGGCAGTCTTGGTTCGGTGCGCTCCCCCTTATGTATTTGTAATGACTTGTAACTCATTCTAAGGTACAAGGAAGCTTTCATTTGTATGCGGGTGTGATTCGACTTCAGTGAAATACATATTTATAAAAGTAATATGATTTTTGATAATAAAAAGCCAAATAAGTTACATATTGTGGCTTTAAAAATGATTTGCATATTATGTTTTGCACGGTGACAGTGGCTGGAGCGGGTTGTTCCACTTGTCAGAAGGTCGCTGGTTTGATCCCCAGCTCCCCCAGTCTTAAAACCGCACCCTGGTTCATCATCAATGTGTGACTTTGTGAGAATGTGGATTGTGGTGTAAAGCACTTTGAGTATTAGGACTAGAGCACAATACTCTAGGTATTACTACGACCACTACTATTAATGCATGACTAATTCTAAGAAGTATGTGTTTTTTGTTTTTTTTTATTGTCAAGCTATTGTAACTGTGAACAGTGTGTACCCTGCCATCACCTAGTGTCACCTGGGATCGGCAGTGGTATTGATGCTATATGAATTAGTTAGTATTGCACTTATTCCTAAATATGCTTGGCAGATGTAAACTAACTTGGCTATTTTAATTTAAAACAAAAGTCATGTTGAATGCTATAGGAAATCTATGGAACTGAAATAAACGACTGATCAGAAGTCTAAATATTTGTCATGTTAGATCAGCAACCCCAAAGTCTCCCAAACCCTAGAAATTGCAGGTACATCTTTCTTACTTTGTTTTTTGTTTAGTTTTTTGGTACATAAAATGATGGATGATTGATGAGAAAGCTGAAAGAAAAATATAGGAAATAACTCCCCATCCCCCCCAGGAAACTTCCCAATGTTTGGTAATGGTGACAGATTGGTATGACTGCTCTGTGACATTTTCTTTCAGTTTCACCTAAAGGTCGTTTGGTTTCTGGAGCTGCACACCAACTTCTACCGAACCACGATGACTGAGGTTCATTCAGAGAAAACATGTTCAGCGTATGACGCGTTACACTGACTGGCTGTTAGTCCTACACTGAAATCACTTGAATCTGGTTGGATGTTGTTGTTTTTTTAAACCTGTGTTGTATGTGAACGTAGAGTAGGTTTTCGTGGGGATGGGGTCAGGTTGGAGGTTAGCCATAAAAGGCCGTGTCATGTTTAACGCAGCCCGGTACCCTAAGGAGTTACATCTGGGAATTCTACACCTCATGATTTATGCCTGATGTCAATGTCCCGGGCCATAACAGGAAGGAGAATGCCTTTCATGTATCTCATAGTAAAGGTCGTTCAGGGTCATTGATCACATCTGACTTTCAAATAGGAGACTGAAATGTGTGGTCAGCAAAAGAAATTATATAATAATTATAAAATAAGTCTTTGAAAAAATGATAATACTGTTTGTTACCTTGCTGGCATTACTGTACATTGTTATTACCAATTTACACGACAGTGCCACATTTTAATGTCTACATGTCTGATGCACCAGATGATGTGTGAAATCTAACTTGAGTACAGCAGCAGTGAATGTGTTGAACTGTCTTACTGGTTGTCTGACATCAATAAATTATGATGCAGATGATGACAATATTATAGTGTAGTGATGTCTCGGTTTGCATATTTGGAGTTGGGTATGGATAGGTGAAGGGGTATGAATGAAAATGAAATGGGCTGCGGCTGAAAGGTTGATGTGAGGAAACCCTAAATGGAAAACACCATCATAATTTAAGCTTTGCTTTTTAACACTCAAGCAGGAGAACAAATACTTACTGCTCACCTTCTGACAAGAAAAGGGACGGTTACATCATGGACTGCACATATTCAGTGGAGCAGGTAATCAAACAGTCATGGCTGGCACACCCATGGTCAATTAGCTCAACAAAAGAAACAAGCTGTCATCTTCTAATGAGACATCTACGCTTCTAAATCTGGAAGAAGGACCACTCAGTAATTTTCTATAAATCGTCTCCCCTGAGAGCATCATGACACATTCTGTAAAGCCTCCCACTGAGACCTCATCACCCGAATCACATCCCTGAGAGTCTGAGAGAAATAGCTGTGTTTTTGAAGTGCTGCATTTTGGGTTTTTTTGGAACTGAGCTACAAAAGGTCTGAGAATCAGACAAAGGGAAGAGGAGTGGGTATACTGTACGTATGCACCAAAGACAGGAGGAAAAGTAGAAAGAAAGAAAGAAAAAATACAAAGGTCATGTTAAATGTTTAGTCAGAGATTAAAGGGTGATGGAAGACATCCAACGAAAAAAGCTTTGAAAGGAAAACACAGAAGAGACCATGGGGAGCTTGATCTCCTGTAAAACACACAGGTTGAATCATTATGTGACTGAAATAGACCCATCTGTGGGCTGGTTCAGGGGTAATGGACAGTGAGCGTGACTGTATCAGTTCTCCTTTGGCCTTGTCACACACCAATAATGACAAATAGGTGTTATTACGAGCTATGTCTTTTCCTCTCTCTTTCTCTGTGTATGTGTGTGTGGATCCACTCAGTTTTGCAGTTGATCAGGCAGAAATTGAAATTTTTCATGGCCAGCGAGTGAAATTGGCAGTGAGACAGAAATGGAGGGAAAAGAAGAACGAAGAAAATCATGTGAGCCAAGGGGAAAAAAGGAATAAATGAAAGTGTAGAGTGAGAGACAGAAGAGAAAGTAGTTATTTACCCAATTTCCACACTCCTGTCTGTAGATGATCTACAGTATAAGAGGATGTGTGTTAAGATGACAAAGCGGACAGACTTGTGTGTGTATGTTTGGCAGCTAATTAACCAAAAAGGCAAAATCCTGTTTAGTTTCCGTTTCACTGCAGAGTAAAGAAGATACCTGACATACCGCAATCTCCAGTCAACAGTAAATAAAGATATGTTCCTTATTTGTTGATTCTCCTCTGATATTTCTGTATCCACTCACCGCGTCTGAAGTCACCATGCTCCTCACAAAGAACAGGCAATATGTATTGAGTCTGGGTGATAAAAAAATATAGTTGGTCTTATTGATGGTACAAGCAACGTATATGGGTTCTCAGGAGCCAGTGACGACAAAGATACTTAGACTACTGGGTAGTTCTGTACTTGAGATTTTCTTTTTCTTTTCCATCCAGTGGAACAGACAAATGTACTGCTGTCGAAGCATGATAAATTACACTTTTCTTCAATATGAGGCTACTGATAGTGAATTTCCAATCTTTAATTTTACTTTATAATAATAAAACGGTCTAATTTATGACTAATGAAGCGATTGCAAGGACTTAAAACAGGCCGAATGATTATCCATCTTTATTTTAGTCTTTTAGTCTTAGTTAAGACATTAAAAGACACACACACACACTAAGCAATTAGTGTCTAAATCACAATGTACTAGCTTGTCTTCTCACAACACAAAAATCTGACAATTAATGACTAAATACAGCAAAGAACAAATGCGCAATAGGATGATTTGAGAAGAAATAATCATGAAAACTAAATTAAATGTGCTCATGTTTTTGACTCATTCCACAGCCAAACACACATTTTTAGTAGTCCACCCTGTGATAGACTGGCAAACTGTCTGGATGTCAGCAGAGCATGGATACACAGTGTAGCCAATGGATAGATTAGTCCTTTCACCCTCTGTGTTTTATTTTGGACACTGAGCTGGTCTTCATCATGTGAGGACACTGTCGAGTTCTGCTGCTATAATGGTTCAGACATGGTGACATCCAATGAGCCTCAGTTTACCTTGTGTTAAGGAAAGGAAAGGTAGGAAAATGTTATACGTTTTATACTTTTTTGGATACATACCTATGGTACAGTACTAATGTGCCAGCACCCTACTAACAATGCTGAACATTGTCGAACATTGTACCCAAGGGATAGTTCAACATTTTGGAAAATTCGCCCATTGCCATAATCCCACTCTGTCTCGTAATGTTGCATTATTATCTCATAGCGTGGTGAATGTGCAGGTCACAACTTGTCCACAAGAGCGTTTTGGAGTTGTTAGATTGTGTATTTGATGAATTTGATGAGGGAAACCAAGAAATAGCATTAGCCTCGGTAGCATAGCTCTGAGCATCTCGCAGCTTGGCCCTGCCGTTCTAAAAATAGCTTGCACCAACAATTAAAGGTAACAAACCTATATAGGGATCATGGCAATGGGCCAAATTGCCAAAATGTTGAACCATCCCTTTAAACTCAACTGTTGGCTTTAAGCATCATTGTAGGAGCTACCACCCTGTCCGATATACAACTGCACTTTTTGAGTAGTACCAAGGGCAGATGGCAGGGGTACAAAGTGCACAACTGTCACACCAGAATGTAGTCAAGATTTAGGTAACCGGAGCACTGCAGTCAAGGTCAGATGGAAAAGATGGAATTTTTTGTTGACTACTAAAAATATAAACACTAATAAACATGTCACTGTGGACTCAGAGCTTTAGTCTTAGGCACAAAACATATCATTTCACGTGATATTTGTTCAGCAACAGTGAATGTGCTTCTTATATCAGTTGGTAAAGATACAACCATTATATTTTAAAATTTGTAATTTCAGAAATTAGGTAATTAGGTACTCCCACAGCGCTTACAGTGGTTGCAAATTTTACTAATGTACAGTATGTGTGAAATAGAAACTGAGCCATATGGAACAGACAGCCCAGCTCTACTTACTGTAAGTAGTCTTTGCCCTTGTACCTGCAGAGCATTTCCATTTCTTGCCGCAATTTAAATACATGTTTTTGAAATTCAAATTGACTCCAGTACTCTGTAGACGACTGTACCAACTTGCATAGCACAACAGTAAATAGCTCCTCTCATCTCTGTTGCATTTACAATTCTCTCTGATTAAGATGAGAGTCTGAGTGTGCAAAATGAGATGTTTCCAGGTTCAAAAATACATATCTACGCCCAAATACACACAAGAACACGTTGATTATAACGAGGCAGACAGGAACACATGATAAGGCTGCTCAATTGTAGAAAAGAGATGAGGAAGAGATGGAGATTGCTGTCAGACAGGAAAAGCAATAAAAGTAAAAAGACGTGCATACCCAGTAATTATGAGAGAAGGTCTGAAATGAAGCAGCCAGTCTCCTTATTGCAGCAATGATTTTCTGAAAGAGCAGATAAATGAACTGTGCTCTGTTTTACTGGTGTGTTTCTGTGTACTGCATATCTAGGCCCATGGAGTCTGACCATTTCCAATCACCGGCTCAAAATCACAGTTTGAAATGCCTTTGATGATGTGACAGCATATTTGATTTGCAAGGCTGGTGTTCAAGGGCCCAAAACCAAGCACAAACGCTGCCAGCATGCAGCCTGTGATCAGCTGGACCAGCACTGTGCACCGGAGACAACTGGAACAACAGAGCACACACAATGGATGTTCAATAAACCATCTGAAGCTGAGGAAGGGGGAAAATAGTGAAAATGTGAGACAACCAGCTAAGTCACAAAGGGGGGGAGCATCATCACAACTGATTCGCTCCTACTGTCTCAGGGTCGAGGGTCAGAGTGTGACATGAATTCTGATTATCTCAACACACAATCTGCTCTCCATTGTCTCTGTCTCTTAATGAAAACTAGCGGTCAAAAAACCCATACAACAAATGTGTCTTACAGAGTTCTTTGCTAATTGAAAATTCCCTGATTTTACATTTCACCTTCAAAAGGTTATGTCACAAAAATTTGAATGAATTATTCATTTTTAATTAAAAATAGCAAGAAATCATGTATCATAGCAGAGAGGCTTTGCCTGTGAAAAAGAAGTCAATTGAAATAGAACTGATTGAACTGTTATGGCATCAGTTTGATGAGATGCTCCCCCCTAGTGTTCAATCTACAACATTGCATGTTTTGCATTTGAAATATTCATCTTATATCAGTAATAATAATCATAATTAGTTGTTAAACTCTTCAGTATTGTTGTTGTTCATAAATAGACTTTGTATGACACATAAAGGTAATAAATTGCTTCATGAGTCTAATGCGAAACATTTAAACAAAACTTTAAATGTTAAATGTAAATACAATTGAATAAATATGGCATAATAAAAGCTTTTTTATTTCAAAATGTGTTGAAATAACTCATTCTCTGTGAATCTCCTCTGCTAAGTTGTTTCAAATGTCTTGTCCCCTTTAGTTTTTCACCTCTCGCTGCGCTGACTGCACTAACAGAAGATCTCACACGGATAACAGCAGTTTCTTTCTACATATCTTCCCAATTTTCCTTTTAGTGTTTGATGGAAGTTACCTCATATCTTTTTTTCTGTTTGAGGAGAATTTGAAGAGCAGATGACAATAAGACTGCAAGGAACATACAGGACATACCAGGGCAAAGAGAAGAAGAAGATGGGAGGGCAGTTAGTGCTTTGTAATGAGTTAAATTCCACCTTGGCAATTATCACATGTTGGAAAAAAGAAAGTTAATTTGATCACTGAATGGGAAGGCAAAATCATTGATGATGTACAAATTTAGGATGCCAATGGAGGCAATCACAGTTTGATAAGCGTTTTAGTTTGTCTTGAAGGATACATATTTTACTCACGTGTTGATTTACTTGTTTCATTTTTTCTGTTTCTCCAGAAGTGGAATGTACACCTCTTGTTCTCACTATAGCCTCCAATCAGCCCTGAAGCAGTACTGCTGTTGCTGAGAGGATATTGTCATGTCTTATGATGTAATGACAATGTTGGCTGAAGCTCTTGACAATACTGATAAGATAAATAGTCGGAGCACTAAAAGACACACCAATACATAGTTGATTCTAGATTGTTTATGGACAACAACAATAACAAAAACACAAAAAAAAAATCCTCAATGCGCAATGGCTGATATGTATGGTGGCCAAGAGGTCAACTCAATGCAGAAGCAGCATCATTAATGCAAAAGTCACAGTACCCCCTCTCCAACTCTGAAGGAGAAGCTCTGGGAGGATTTGATGCACTCATCCAAGACAAGATATCATCAACAAGTACAATTATAGGTCAATCAATATCAAAAACTGTGCCAAATTGTAACCATAATAATCAAGCAGCAGTAGTTTTCAATTAATTGTTATTTTGTTTGTATTCATAGTGGCTTTAACATCCACCTGTCTTGATATCAGCTGTTTTTTGTTTTGTTTTGTTTTTTTGTCTTTAGTTTGGTTATGGTTTTAACTATATACTATTGTAGTCTCTTCATTTCTATGATGTACTTTGAGAATTACTGGGAAATGTTATGTTCCACACTTGCAAGTCGCTCTAATACCAACAGATGGCAACCTTAGACAGGATCATGTGGACAGCCATGATGTACTGTGTACTGGGATGAAAACATGGCAAAAAATACCGTGTTAAACACACATGCTGCAAAATGTAATGTAAAATATAATGATCGATAGTAAGAGATTGAAGTGATACAAATAGATATCACACATGAATACACACACACACAAACATGCACTTCCAACTCTCCTGAGATATTTTACAGCTGCATGAGACTACTGTTGTCCTCGAATCAGTTAGCCTATTTTAAAACATATGCACACATGTATGCAGTCATGCAGACACACAAAATTCACAAACCCTGTGTCTCTCATTCCTCAAGAGGCATAACCTCACTGTGCACAAGTCTATTTTGTTCCTCTGATGTGTCCTCACTTCAGCAACTACACTGCACCTTCTGCTCTCACTCTGTCAAATTTGGCTGGCACACACACACACACACACACACACACACACACACGCACAGAGGCACACATAAATCCCTACACACTTGCTCATGTGCACATGCACACACGTAGACAGAGCACACACACACTCATGCAACTTGTCAACACCCCTGCTGCTGCTAACAGATGACAGGAGGCCTCGGGATGGAGAAAGATAGTCTGAGTGCTGTGGAAGCAGAGGGCAAAAATACATGTTTGTTTAGACAGCATCCAGATGTGCTACGTGTGTTCTAAGCTCACACTGCAGCCAGAAGATATGACAGAAAGACTGAACCAAGTGCATTATTAATCAGACTTTTATGTGAATTGCCAAGCATGCGTAAAGATTAAGGAATGTGCTTTTGCTCCTCCGAGACCTCTGCTGCCCATTTTTTTTTCTGTCAAACTCAAATATAACCTGCTTGAAGACAGAATCAGGGTCCTATCATCACGTGCAACAGTCTTTGTGTGCTCCACCTCTAAAACACACTTGCTCATAGACCACTGTCTTGACCCAGTTTCTCATGAATATGCTAGCTTGAGGGCAGATGTGTTTCTCCCCAGAGTGAGTAACATAGCTTTTAATGGACAGAAAAATGAAAGCTTCAATAGTCAAGGAAACATCCTGGCCTGAAGAAAACAGTCCTCTTGAATAGAGAATACAGGAAGTAAGTACTGTAGTGCACTCTCTGCTGTCGAGCACTAATTTTATGCTTTTTCATTTTTCATATTTACATGATGTGTCCATGCAGTGCCTATTGTATGAAGAGATAACAAGAATCTGCACGATCACCACATCTAAAAGGAAGAGAGATTAATTTCATTTGCTGGATTTCTTTTTGTTGTTGGTGTTTTTTTTTGTTTTTTTTTCTGCTGCTGTTTGCTGGTTGGTCCGCTACGTTTCAGACTGGAAAAAGATCATGCCCTCCTGAGGATAGATCCTCTTAATGACAATGCTGATTTCCTGACTTTTTCAGTTGCAGGATTGTGTTTCCACTAGATTGGCAACAACATTATCATTGTTCATTGTTCCATTCCTTCACTTTTTACCGCTCCACCACGTAACTCACATTTTCAGTGATGAATCTCAACATCTGTTAAAGGTTTGGGCATAGATTTAGTAGTTATATCCCTGCTAACTTTAACAATCCAAATTTAAATTTGTCCAATGGTCGATGACTGAACAATAATAGTAGCTACTGATATAAACTAACAGGATTAAGTGAGACAGTTAAGCGAGACAATTTATAATTGGCCACAATGGACAATGACATGAATAAAATAAACCTTTAGGCCCCAAAAGGCATAATGAAAATACGTCTAATGTTTATCACATTTGTAATAGCAATTTCTGTGAAAAAAATTAAAAGTTCCAGGTGCGTTAGCTATTCCACAGTTTTTACGATGTGAAGGAGAGCTTGTACAAAACTCAAATTCAATGTGTGGAACAGCCTGTTCTTTTCATTAGTTCATGTTTATTTATTTATTTATTTATTTATGCTGTTTTTTTGTCCTGCACCTGTACCCAACTGGGGTTTGGGTTACTGTGCAGATGTGCACATTATTCACCATATTTTGCACCTGATAAATTTGATTTTTTCCTGCTATCTAGTAATTCTAGAGGAAAGTCTTACACTTTACCACACTAATTATCTCTCTATTTGCCTGATAATAAGAGTTTTTGAAGGTGAGTGACGACCTAAATTTCGCATTGTTTTGGGGGATGACTTGAAAGGATTCTTTCAGGTTACATCATTGCATTCGCACTAGATTAAAAGAAGTGTGAAAGAACACGACCATTGTGATTTTACTGTACGTGTGTGACTCGCGCTCCTCTTCCCATCTCACATAGAAACATCTTCCTCCCTCGGCTTCCCCGGGTTGTACCAAGCAGGGGTCCGTGGACCAGTGGAGATCTGTTGTAGATGAAGCCTTCCTTATGCAAACGTTTGGTGTTTATCCGCACGTGAGGGAATATTTGCTGGTCTAATTTCAAATTCAAGGTGATACAGAGGCGGAGACGCGTTTTTGATGCAAATCTTCACCCCACCCCCTCCCCTCTGCTGTTGCTGCTGCCGCTGTGCCCGCGCTCACGAACGCGCTCCATCGCTGTCATCAGTAGCCTACAACATCAGCATCTTCCGGGGGGCGCGCAGAAGAGAAACGGGAGGAGGAGGACGGAGAAAGAGGGAGAGAGAGAGAGAGAGAGGGGGAGAGAGACAGAGAGAGAGAGGAGACATACTGGATAAAGGCTACGAGAAAACCCATGATGATAATGGAGTCGAGGCGGTGGAGGATGTCGGATTTACGAGAAAGGACTGTTGAAATTTGACAGAGGGGCTCGTGTTGAAACCTTCTCTCGCTTTTTTTTTATTTTCGTTTCGTTGTGTTTGATTTCTGCGTGGTGCGTGGACAGTGAAGGCGAGCAGAGGAGAGGGGAGCACCCCACGGATGCCTCGGAAGGTAAAAAACGGGGTCCACCGCTGGCGCTACAGGCAACAAAAACGAAATCTCATCTCCCGTAATAAAGAACATCCTGAAGATCTCTGCCCCGCTGATGGATGAGGACGAAAAACGGCTTAAACCCCCCTCCAACCGACGACTGTGAAATAAAGAAAATCCTATTTTGATGGATTTTTTTTAATCATTCATGGTGTAGCCCCGAGGAAACGAGCCTTAGACAGCAATGTTGAATCACTGGTCTTGGTAAATTATTCATTAGTGGTATAGGTAGGCTATGATTTTTGTATTGCTTCAATGTAGCATTTCCCACCCCCATTCATTTTTATAATGTTAAGTGTGAAGTCACTTACATATTTGCATCTTACATTTTTTATCGTATGGTTATATAGGCCCATTTAATAGCCTTTAACAACCACATAAGAAACAGCCAAAGCGGGGTGAATATTGGCGCAGAAAAGCTTTGACACTGAGAAGGAAAAATATATAGCCTACAAGATCTGGATAGTGAGGGGTGTCGAGCTGTCTGGGGGAAAAAAAAGATTTAGGATTTCTTTTACTTGTAAGAGTCTAAAGAGGAGGGGGACGGGGGTGGAAAGAGAGCTGTAAGAAGAAGGGGGGTTAAAAAACAAACAAACAAACAAAAAAAAAAACGACCAAACATGTTGCCTTCCCAAGAAGCCTCCAAGATCTACCATGACAATTATATGCGCAACTCCCGGGCCATCGGGGTGCTTTGGGCCATCTTCACCATCTGCTTCGCCATCGTCAACGTGGTGGTGTTCATCCAGCCCTACTGGATCGGCGACAGCGTCAACACGCCGAAGGCCGGCTACTTCGGCCTCTTCCACTACTGCGTGGGCGCCGGGCCGTCGCCCAGCCGGGAGCTCACCTGCGAGGGCAGCTTCTCCGACTTCAGCTCCATCCCATCCGGAGCCTTCAAGGCGGCCTCAGTCTTCGTGCTGCTGTCCATGGTGCTGATCCTCAGCTGCATCGCCTGCATGGCGCTCTTCTTCTTCTGCAACACCTCCACGGTTTACAAGACCTGCGCCTGGATGCAGCTGCTGTGTGGTAGGCACTCTCAAAACGACTCTCATGTGCAGCTCAAGTCATACATAAGTGTCTGCCCCCCCTCCACATTTCAGTCACATCGATGCATATTAATTACAAGGCCTGAAAATCAGGTAAAAAGCCCACCTAATCTCAACCGACCCTCCTGTTTTGTTTGCATGAGCAGCCACCTGCAGCAGGCAGCTGAGGTACAATCACTTAGATTTCTCAACATCAATTTTTTTTTACAGAATGCACTGTCACACTGGTTGTTATTTGTGATGTTGATCTCTGATATGCGCATCTCGGCTTTGCGAGAAAAGACAGATAATATTTTCATTGAATTTTGAAATGCTTGAGAATGACACAAGCTTTTACACAGACCGCGTTAAACCGCCAAATTGTCAATTCCCACGCACATTGCATTGTTGTGGCACCATTACAGGACTCCTGAGGTCAGTGTATTGGGCAGGCCACCTCTCACGCGCCTATAAAAATATAATAGGGGTATCGTATGGTGGGAAGTGTGTGTATGCGTGCGTGCATTCGTGCGTGCAGCAGCTTCCGTTTTGTGTGTTACTCCACTGAAATCAATATGCTGTAGTGTTCCGGTGTATATGCCAGGTCTTGTTACAGTTAATTGGGAGTGTTGCACAGATTTTTCCAGACACAGTAGGAATAGCTACATCCTTATTATTCACGCCGCTGAAACGCAACAAAAGAGCCGCGTTTCCATCTCTGAGGATACACCACTGCATCTGGAAAGAGAGCAGCAGCAGCAGCAGGATCATAGCGTTATGCTGATGAAATGCAAATGTCATTCATTCATCCATCGCAGCTCATCTGTATAGCGCTGTGGCATGATGCACGGTGCAGTGGACATAACACGGCTCCCTGCGACCATCGCTGTTTTGAGGAATGATTCCAGGTCGATTGGATTACTGTGAGTTCAGGAGGTTGATGGTTTGTAGATTGTAGGAGTGGCTGTGGGGGAATTCACGGTGGCTTCCCCCACCACATGCAGGACAGAGGCTACTGAGTCGTGCTGCCTTCATGGACAACGGGCGAAACGGGGGGGGGGGGGGGTTGTGTGTGTGGGTGTCTGTGTGTGGGGAGGAGGAGGGCATTTTGTAATATTTACAAAGGGGCGCTTTGGTCGTTCAGGTTAGATAAGAACCAGCTGGATTTGGTGTTGTGTGAGAAATTGTGAGAACGTCCATGTCAGTTTGGAAATTATGGTTGGTAGACACTATCACCAGAAACTAAACAGCCCTGATTTGAAACAGAGCCCACCTTGAAATCCTATTCCGATCTTGAACTACCTCATTAATTTTATTCATCAATTATTTTTTTGATGAAAGAACTAATTAATTGTTTGGAATATGGATGTCAGGATCCCCTCAAAAGTCTTATGTTGTCCAGCCAGCAGCCTGAAATCTACAGATATCACCATAGCACAGCGGCAAAAAGAACATGAAAAGTGTAACATTTTTATTTTATTTTTGCTTTTAAAAATGTATAAATTAGATGAGTGTAATGTATTGCTCCTGTTGTTGCTTGTGTTTTAAGCAACGTTGATGTCTGGGGGGGGGTCTACCTATGGTGAAATGACCATGTCAGCAACATTTAACCTTTGAGTGGTGCCAGCAGTATGTATCAGAGGAGGTGCAAAAAAAAAAAAAATCATGGTCTCTCTCATGTGTGCATTTCTAGCGAGCCTCCTGTGTATATCCGACTCCTTTATAAGCTGATCAATGTGATAAATAGGCCAGGCAGAATAGCGTGGGAGTCAGTTTTCTGTACAGAAACAGTCAGCATACTGAATGAGAGGGAGGGAGAGAGGAAGAGAGACAGAAAGGGAAAGGAAGAGATAGAGAGAGAGAGATCAGCACTTTTTTTCCTACTGTATTGTTCTTTTCCTCATCCTCATCTGCCCACTCTGTCCTCTGTTCTGCCGAGTGTGTTGAAAGGGCTGGGTGCTCCACAATCAGCACGAATCAGACAGAACAGCAGAGGTACAGATTTTTACTCTCTTTATCTAAATCTTCATGACTTAACAGGAATTGAACCTGGGTCTAAAAGCCATTAATCATAAAGTAAAAAAAAGAAGAAAAAAAAACACCCGTAAAGAGAAAAAAGAAAGAAAGAAAAAGAGGCCGTGGAGGGACTTTTCAGATCCCAAATGTCACAATAACACAGTGAGAATTTTCAGTTAGACAAGTAAAAGTGCTGATGATGAATTGTGATTGATGATTGGTGAGACTTAATTATTTTTTATATCCTCAATGTCTATATAAAATTCATGCGTCATCACTAAATATCCATTTCCAAGTGTTATTTTCACTGCTACAGAATCTAGAATTTAATTTCATCGTCAGTTCTTTTTCCCTATTTATTTACTGATTGTTCTCTTTAGAAAGGTTTAGAAAGGCCTTGACTTGTCAAAGCAACTGTGTTGTTTAGTTATTAAGTTACAGTACCTTTCACATGGGGAAAACTAAACTACCAATCCTATAGGCTATTAAAGGAGAAGCACACAGAAGTATTAAGCAGATGAAACAGTAAAGTAATTACTTTCTTTACGTCTAAATACCACTGTGAAGGGCAGTCACAATTTTATTGCAGTGACGACAATTGTCGCAAATACACAACCGCCACATGCCTCCACCCTCACAGCAGAGTCCTGCACTGCACCTCGCGAGTAGCTACTAAGGTAAACTACAGACAACTATCTTGCTCAGTATCTACTCTTTGCATCCCCTCTGCACCTCAATGACAGACCACATACAGTAGTATGTACTGTAGTGTTTTTCCGCAGAATCATTTAAAGCTATAGTGCGTAACTTCTGTCGCCCCCTAAAGGATTTCTGCGTTATTAAAACAATGCGGCCGGCACCTATGGCCCGGTGTAACCCTCCTCTCCCCTCCGCTGTCACCCCTCACCTCTGTAGCTCTCCATGATACCGATAATGCACATCACACACAGTAACAGTAACACTCGCAACACACCACATGCTGCTGGTTACGGACTAGAACACTCGGACTCGCCGCACACAAAACACGTCTTTTTCACGTCGGTCGTTTCCTGTCCGCCAGCGCGGGAAAGTTGCTCCAAGACAGTAAATACAAAAAGAACAAATACTGAAAAATACTGCGAGGTGTTAGAGGAGCCGAACGGCTTAATCAGCGTTGTATCATCTCTTGTAGTGGCTTGGGTGAAACGGGTATTTACAGACACGTAGAAGTTACGCACTATAGCTTTAATTCAGGTGACAGAATAACAACAGTCTCAGGACAGATTAGTGGTCGCTCTTGCCGGTGTGTTTTTAAAATTAGCGGGTTTGATTCTCGTGTCGGACGTCGCGTTGTGTTGCGCTCAGTGCTGGTGGAAAAGAAAAAAAACCCCAAAAGTGTGTGTCAGTCCGTTGGGCTTATAATAATGTTATTGTAGCGCATACAGTAAGTTTAACAGGACATAGCCTACTGCGGCCTCCCTCACTCGGGGTGCGAGGGGGAGGGGGGGTAACGGCAATGACGGCGGCGACACCGACGTCGACGAGACAGCAGAACAGTCCTGGGTAGGAGTTGTCTGTGTGGTTACTTAACCAAAAGTCTCTTGAAGTAGGCCCAGGTTATCAAACAAAGAGAAATATGACATGTGGTAGATTGTGCAGAGATTTTAAATTTAAGGGGTCAGGGCCCTGCAAAGGGTCGCAAGATGTGAAGGGTGCTCAGTTACTGTCCAACACTGGCAAAAAGTAAAATAGACCAGGAATGACACACTGTCTTAAACCTCACAAGGATAAAAATATCCAGGGTGATAATGAGAGTTCAGTATGAGGAATCCAAAAGAATCAGTGTGAAGGTGATGACTCTGCTGAATCACACCAGGCCCCCTTTAAGCCATCAATACCTTCCACATCACCATCCATCACCACCTGGCCAAAAAGGTTGGAGGCTGATGTCAGCGCAGCAGGAAAGCAGAAGCCCCATGACAGATACTTTATCTGTGGTCCATACACTGTTGCCCATGAAGATGGAAAAAAATATATATAAATATTGTTTTTAACCTATTCTCAGGAAATGATTGTGACAATATGATTTATTATTGAGAGATTACGTTTTCATGTTCTCAAAATTCTCAAAATTTATCATCGTCATATTTTTGAACTAGTTTTATATTCTCTCAAATAGATTTTGATAATATCATTGTTTTTTTCCTCACAAGTACAATTTCGGACATGTGTCCAGTTGTCCAGTCTTTGCCACAATAAAAAATCCTCACAATATTTTTTCATCATAAATTATTATTTTATTATTTTTAAACTCAATACACACCTATGTTGCCTCTAATTTGTGAGTAGATCCCAGAGTTTGTAAAACTTCAGAAGGTTTTACTGTCCTTCCAGTGGATGTGTGTGATGTGTGGTGGAGGTAAGTCGTCTAATAGGCTTGGCAGACAGCCTAATGGTGTTCACCACCTTGGAGATGATCGTTTAATCATCCACTCTGCCCTGCTGGGTGCAGCAGCAGGTCTCCTGGCAGTGCACAGTGACAGAGTGTACCACAGCAAATACAGTAAGGGCCAATTTGAACTATTGGTGGCCTAGATTTAGACCAAATGGACCAAAAGTGTCAATTATGGAGCAGTTTGGACCCTGGTCATAATGGTTACGTTATAGCATGGAACAAAAGACATCATGTGCACCTAATGAAAAGTTTGTCTCTACACACCCTCAAGCTAAAACTATGGTTTAGTCTCTGAGTGAGCGGTTCTTCCGCTTAAGGAGACATTGCCCTAATCACACCAAAAATATATATGGATGTGAACTTGTGCTACGTATTGGTTTAGGAAAGGTTAAATAAACGATAAAAGGGAAAAATGGGCACTTGGGCCAAAACAGTGGGATGAAGGCCTGTTGGCAGCACAAATGACACAGTGTGTCTTGGCATCTATAAGCTGAGAGTGAGCCAGAAATGGCCTCTTTGTGTACTGAACTGACCAAATATGAATAAGGTTAATGCACTCAGAAAGGTCTGTAAGGTGCCACTCAGAACTCCTGGCAGTAAAGAGTGTCTTACCAATAAGGCCAAGCTGTAGCAATAACTGACCTGGAGAAAGGTTTACTGTTTATCACCACTAATTGTAGAACTACTGGCAAAGCTGTGGGACAACAAGCAAGCCAGGCCAAGACACAAAAGGAAATAGTTTCTCACTGCTTCTGCATTGCTGTTTCTAAAGTCTCTTCAGATTTCAGAATTTCATTTTATGTCCATGTATTTTTCAAAGTGTCCAAATTTTTTCAAAGTGTGTGTTTTTTTTTACACTGCACCCCCCCAGTCTCACTGGTATTCAGTTTAATTTTTTAGCCCCTCCCCTCAGACACTGGGGGGGAATGCAGTGTAAAAAAAACACACTGAAAAAAGATGGACATGAAGAAGAAATCTGAAGACTGACATTGAAAACTAATCATTTATATCAGTTTAAGGCTCAATATCTTAAATCTGGGGTCAACTATCCTCAACAAATTGGTCAACCAAAGCTTTTCAGCTGCGTACAATTTGAAGTGCCACCACACCTGCAATGTCTTTACACCATAACGATTTGAACCTCTGTCCTCCATGTTTGAAGTGAGTCATGCCCACTCCAACATGGGGGAAGGGGGTTCAGCAGAACAGTGTGAACAGTGCAACGCTATGAACACCTTCAAGGAGAGACTGTGCTCTTCTCTCTATGAATATGGACTTTTCAACTCTCTATAGTTATAAATAGCATGACATTTAATACATGAATACTATTCCTGTAATGTTTGCCGCTCACTTCTTAGGAAGTTCTACTTGTTTGATTGTGCTTATTTCAATTAGCCGAGCAGGGGTCAACAACTTTATTCGTTGAAGTGCCAGAATTTTTCTTGACAGACACCTTGGGAATGATCATTCAAATGAAATGAAATAATTCATATTTTTGACTAATAATTTAATTTTTGATATTTATTGTTTTGGATTTATAGCCTTTGTCTGTCAGGCTCCTATCTGTCCATACCATACCACAGTCAGCCACCAGGAGTGATACAGACATTTTGACTCGATATTTGTGGCTGTTGTGCCCACCACTGGCTTTAACACAACGTTATGGACAAAACAACAATGATGATCAACTTCATCAGAGGAAATTCAAGTATACGCAGCACCACGTTACACAAAATGGTTGTGGAATCTAAGTTACAGTTCTGATTATGACTTGTTTCTGATAATGTTATTTCATCTCTGTTGTTTTTCAGTTGCTAGCAGGGATCTACATATTTTATCCTCACAATTCCAGAATTCATTCGCAGATCAGATTAGAAAGTTCCGCCAGTTGATGTTCACTGCACTAATGGTTCAGATAATGTCCTTTGTAATTAAGGGCATCTGACCCAGATGATAATCAGCGTGATGGCATCAGCTATCAAGGATCTCCATACGAAGCCAGATAACCCAAAGAGCCAGACATGCTTTGTGATACAGGCCTCACAGACCACTGAGCAACAAATACCATAAGTTGGTCTAAAAGTGGATAAATTAATGTTTAATAATCATTTAGGAAATGTACAGCACCAGACAATAATGAGGTCAGCAGGGTAAGGTACAAACCACAGCCAGCTAAAAGTGGGTTAGGTTAGGACCATTAGTGAAGCAACAGCTGCCTCCTAATACGAGACTTTCCTCCTTTTGTCCTCCAGTTATGTCACACCTCAATGGGAAAGTGAATAATGGGGTCATTTTGTACGTAGAATCTAGACTAAGCAGCATTTTCCCCTCACATGAAAGGAACAAGAGGAGGGCTGGATTTCCCAGAAGCACCCTGGGTCTGTGAAGATCTTCGCTGTTGCACCTTTGCTTGGAATGAGATTAATTCAGTAGAAAATGCTCCTGGGAAAACTGTCGGAGATTTAGTTTTAATTCACCTTTTGCGAATAAAGATGAATTACTGTAAGTGCAAGGTGTTCCGAGGAAATACAGACAAGGTTTGAGTTTCTACCTTCCTACAGAGACATAGATAGAAAGAGAGAGAGAGATCTATTTTTTTTTCTTTTCACCCCCCTCCCCCCTCCTTCCTCCCCTCTTCTCCTATCTCTCTCCTGTCCTTATCATTCTCCTCCATCCCTCCAGCAGATTTGAGGTAGCCTACCAAAGGCAAGCTCAGTAACCCACAAGCCATTCAAGCTTGATGACTCCCTCTCTCCCTCCTCTCCTCCATCAACTCATGTCTCCATCCCTCCTTTACGTCTGACCCTGTCTGTTGCAATATTAAACAGAACTAAGCAGGACATGGGCCGTGGCACTGGGGATGAGATGTCCTAGGAGAAACGACCTGTCAGCGACTACTCGGTCTTAATGTGCGTGTGTGTGTGTGTGTGTCGGAAAAATGGAAGAAAAAAAAATGGAAACGGTGGGTAAGTTGGAGGGACAGAGGGAGTGAATGGAAAACATATAACAGTGGAGTGAGTTGTAATGCAGGAATCTCAGGAGTTGGTGAGTTGAGTATAGCAACGTCTTTCAGCAGCTAACACTAGCCTGAGGCCTTGATGTGAAAGGGGCATTAGAGCAGAAGTCCAATATAATGTATTGATTGACAGGCATGAGCTCCCAGCCCTGACTTTGGCCATCTCTGATTGATTGAGGGACGAGCCTCACTCAAACACTACAGAGGGGACTATTTCTGCACTGTTGCCGTTTGTTCAGATGAATCAGGCCACAAGCCTTTGTGCCAACTCTCCATAGTAAGATGTTTTAAAGGGCATTTTCAGTTGTAATCAATGTTAACCTCTGATATCAGGTCACCTATGGTCACCATCCCAACTGCAGCCTGTGGACATTTAGCTATATTCGTTTTTGTTCAAGAATCTATTGTTTTTTCAATTTTTATTAATGGGCTCCAGACTAATTTTAAAATTGTTCCGTGGTCGTCCTTTTGACCATCATTTAAATTTTAAAATTGCCACATGAGTTTACCCGAGTAAGGAAAACAAATTTTATTGGTCGTTATTGAGCGAGTGGGACATTCAATGCTTGGGGCGGGACCGAGCTCGGTGTGTGTGTGTGTGTGTGTCAGACGTTTGATTGATGGATGACAGATCCAAAATCAGTGGCTGATGAGTCGTGTGCAGCATGACGCATAATTTGTACACCTGCATTATCCAATGCGAAAAAGAAATACCACACTGTCATCCCACATTTACTCGAAAATAGAATAGATGAGTGATTACACTAATGTTAGGACCCGCAGTGGACACAGAATTCTGACCTAACGCAGCTTCCGCATTATTGTTTTCCGGGTCACAAAGGAACAATGCGGAAGCCCCCGCCCTCCGCAGTCTCAGAGTGAAGCGATGTCTACCCAGATGGGTAATGTTAACAAGAGATTACACATTACCAGGAGTGTTTGTATTGTAGTGCTGTTACGCAGTCCATGTTTCTTTTGAGGCGAGAGCTGGGACACCGGGTTGGAGGCGCTAATCTTGCAAGATTGGTTTTCGGTCAAGAGACGGGATTGGCGACCGGCAACAAAAACAAAGAACACATAGTAAAAACCATTACCTCCACTGCTCTACTATGTGTCATTGGCCCAATTTTAAAAATTATAACTTTAGGCTGCAATGGAAATGCAACGGGCCACAGGAATTCTGGGTTGAAATGGACTTAACACCTTTGACGAATAAACCGGGACACCTTTGACTGGCAGATACTTGTCAAGCAAGTTTATATCTTGGGTCCTAATAGGCAAGCCTAAAAACCTTTATGTTTTCTCAAGCCTTTAAATGTCCTTGATGGTCTCAAGTGTGTGTCTTTTTTCTTTTTTTCTAAATTCTTCTGGCTGTCCCAGCCATGGCTATTTTGTACAGCACTTTGTTTGTAATTCTGTGTACAGTGAACTATACAGCACTTTGGTCAACTTTGGTTGTTTTTAAATGTGCTTTATAAATAAACTGATTGGATTTTGATTTAATACCTAGTGAGTCTCCCAGTTAATGCCATTGAGATACTCACTGAACAAATTAGAAGGTAATGCCAACACATGTTCCTGTCACCATATCCAACACACATCAGTGGATGACTGACTAAAGCCAATATGAATGTAATTCCAATGGATACTGGGCTAGACTTTGCAAATAACAACATCCATTTGTCTGTCTGAATGGATGACCTATAGACCACTGGTGAGGCGGTGATTTGCAGTTCTTTTCCACACACAGTCAGAGTTGGTTGTTGTACTTTGTTCTACAACGAGTGTGCAGCATAAGGTGAGAGATACACAGCAACTGAATGAGTTTGTGTGTATGCTGATGATATGCTCCTGTTTTTTCATGTGCGCATATGTACTGTATGTATGTGAGCGGTTATCTGTGGGGCCACACGCGCATCTGTTCATGTGAGCATGTTAGACAGTGGGTAAATGTGTATATGATGGTGTGAGAGCTGCATTATTAATAAGAATGTTTTCCCTCTCTTCTCTGGAGCCAGTGTGTGTGTGTGTGTGTGTGTATCTTTTTTGCTTCAAGAACGTGTGCATGCATTTGTCTATGTGTATAGCTTAGTTTGTACGCTAGTGTATGTATGTAGATAAATGCCCCCACGTGCATGTGTATCAGGCAGGAGCTAAATAGATGCTGCAGTGGTAGAGTTAAATATAGAAGTATAGAGGTAGAAAGAGAGAGAGAGAAGAGTCTCCCTGGGGGATATCCCCGCCTCTCTCCTCTTCTCTCTCTCTCTCTGAGATTTCTGGCCGGCTTTCCCCAACCCAACGTACATGTTTTAATTATTAGGCACATAATAAATAATTCCAAAGTCACTGGGGTGATTCTAAAAATACCCTGACAGCTGAATAATGGATTCCTTTGACCCTTCTCAGCATTGTCACTCTGTCGTATGTGAGAGGAAAGAAAGCAGCAGGGAGGTTATATTTGTCAGGAGGAGAAAAGATTGAAAATTCCTTTACTATACAACGTTCTTGCTTCTCATTAATGTGTAGTAGTATTTACATAATGTGCCTCCATTTCAAAACAATTTATTGTTCAATCTCTGCCAGTACGTTAGACTTGATATTTGGCTTTTTCAGACTGTCACTTTTTTTTCTTAGATGATTTGCAGCTAGGCGCTTTGTATGCTCACATTTTGATCAATGGTGTCTTTGCTCATGCATGTACTGCAGAGAGCTCTTTGTTCAGTTGCTCACTGTTTTACAGTAGCTTGGCTACTTTGACCAGGTGCCATTTGGATACATTTTTATATTAATAACAGCGATTTAGGTTTTATATTCTGGCTCCTTTGCTGTTTTTCTTTAAGCGCCGGCCAGTATTTGCTGTGTTGCTCTAGGACACAATGAAAAGACAGACTCACCAGTGGGGGTCGAACTTTTATGTTGGAGTGGTCTTGAGCCAGTTACAGGGTTAGGGGGAATTTATCAGTCAAATAACTGTATTGATTGTACTGGTTTCTAACAAGAAAAATGTCCCTAGAAAAACCTTTCACAGTACACTGGTCCTCTGGACTATTTGGTCTAAATATGACATGGATGTAGATAGAAATGTAGAACAGTGTGTCAACCAACAGCGGAAAACACTATGTGGTGTCTGAAGCATCCTCAAATAAATATTCTTACACTAATACACAATGTGTATTTGAGAGAGGTAAAAAGCCGAAAAAATAACAGTACAACCCAGTGTGGTATGGTTTTAGTCAAGTATAGTTCCAGCATCAGTGCCTGGTTCAGTGAGATACTCTTCCTCTAATTATGAATTAGATAGATTGCCAAAGGTCACCCCTCAGTGACCCCTCAGTACTGTATATCACAAAACTGCTTCGCATTGCTCAATGAAAAACGATGCTTGGACTTATGCGATGACACATTATATGGTTATGTGCAAGCCTCTGTACGCTTGCCAATCCTCTTTCCAGATTTAGGACTCGTGCCAGCTGGAGAAGGACACAGGGATGAGTGAGGGGAAGATAAAGGAAGTGTAAAAGAAAGAGATTGGGAAGAAGGACTTTAAACACCCAGAAAATAAATATGGTCACATTTGATAATGAAGCAGGGTCAACAATTTGGTAAATATGTAAATATATGAACAAGTTGTTCTGAGCAGAGTTGCTCAGGTTGCGTTCCCATGATGAGCTTTAAAAAAGTACAGAATTTAAACTAGGTGGTTGGAGTGAAAGGATGTAAAGACAGAATGACAGAAAAGAGGAAAAGCTTCATGCCAAGTCGGCCATTGAACCCTGGTGGCAGCAACATCTTGTAAAGTGCCCCCTCAGCATTACACACACACACACACACAACTTGATCCCCACTCCAATAAAAGCTCTGTACATCAGCAAGGTGGCTGTCTATTAGATATATGGAGGACAGCAGGCCAAGGTCTAGACACAGTAGCAGAGAGAAGGGCAGACCTCAGACAGCTTTATTACATTACCGCTACGGTGATTTCTTAATGCAGTCATGTTCACACCTCAACAATCAATTGTTTAAGGACTCATAGGATGCCACTGAGTATATATAAATGATCAATGTTCCATATACATCAGAGGCTAATCAGATGTTTCATTGTTGGGTAACTAATTTTCATGCATTATAGATGCATCTATATGAACACTTAAAAAACATAGCAATTGATTGTTGATGGTGTAAGTAATGTATTTAGACCTCCAGGGATGACTTCAGGGTTTTAAAGTTTTTAATTAAAAATTATTAATTTGTTAATTTCTGAAACACAAAAAACAACACTATCTATCAGATCCCTTGCAGGCTGCATTCAAAGACTGATTGCGACACAGCGGTGCAACCAGGGTGTCCCATTTCCAAGGTTCCTTCTCATGATGCCCTCCAACCAAGACTCAAAGACCTTCTTTTTGCGGTCCAAACTATCACAATGTGACTGTAGGCTGGTAATGAAAGCAAACAACTCTGGCAGAGAGCCAAATAACTGCATTCTAACTGTTGCAAAGGTAAAACTCTAGGCCTTATTATTTGATACATAGCTTTTAAATACAGTTTTAAAAATGAGTGGATGTAGTTACAGACACTAATGACTCGTCTGATCACTGACACATACACAGTAGTGATCTTTAATTTTCCCATCTCACCATCACAGCAGGAGAGCAACAGAATCCAACTGGCAGCAAACACAGAGTCTGGACACAGCTTATGACTCTGCAACAAACAAACAACAATAACAAAAACGCAACAGTGATGTCACCACTTTATTCTTGCCTCAGCCAACATTACTTTTTCACTCTAACATGAGCAAAGGATCTGATTTGCTGCAGCAATAGCATGGGGACAACAGTATGGATGTTTGTTTATCTTGATTGGAGTGGTTCATTCACATTGAGCATTTGCATGAATCTGCATTTGAGAGGAAGCGGTGTTTCTGTCTATTAATTATGCACTTGTTAAAAACTCTCAAGCACAGCTGGATAGTACCACATAGTAGCTCAGACAGAGCACATGGCCCAGTGCTGGATGGCGTCATGTCCATGCACACAACAAACCTGGAGTCAAGCTTCTCAGAAGGAATATTGTGCAGCCTAGAGCTGCTTCAATCAAAAACAGTTCACACACACACTTATATATAGCAGACTGATGGTATTTTTAGAGCTCTTATATAATCTATTTTTGCTGTTTGTCTACAATAAAGAAAATCTTCTATGTGGACATGTAGATAAGAGAGTCTGACAAAACTGTTATGCAATAAGTCTATAAATATCTTTGGGGCACTATAAATAAATTGGTTCTCAGTAAATGTAACTAGCTGGATCACAGATGTGTCTTGGCAACACATTTCTAAGTGTTTTTTATCAGTTTGATATGCTTTGATGCCTTGTTTACAACAGGTGATGGGCTGTGAATGCTGCGATGAAAAGAAATGACAAGAACCGATGAAGTGAGATGAGACAAAAAAAAGACATAATGGAGTGGAGCAATGGTAGCCATCCTGCTCTCTTTCTCCCTCTCCGTATGACTCGATTTTGCTTTCATTCTTCAGCGCTCAGTGCTCGCCATCTCTCTCCGCTCCCTCCCATCCTCTGTCTGTTTGATCCCTCTGCTCGCCTCCTTTGAAGTTCCTCCCCTCCAAGTTCAGAATGCAGTGTCTTGAGACAGTGGAGGGGAGGAAGGAAGAGGGAAAAACCCCAACAACTTCAAAGGGCTTTTCTTGGGTTGTTGGAAGGTGGGGGTTATTTTTAGTCCACTGGTGAACACTTAAACACTTGAGTTTAAGATAAAGCGGAGAGGCAGATAGAGGAGGGGTCATGTCACACAGACTTTGCTATCATATGGGCTTTCTCCAATATGCAACACATCTTTTTTTTTAATAATCTTTTTTTTTATCTCAACTAAAAAATCAAGTCAAAATGAATCATAGGGTGAAGATACTGTAGATATATCATGAGGTCTATGCAGAGAAGGGTGTAATGGGTAATCAAGGGGCTCAAATGGAAGCTGGCAAAGCATTCAATACATGTACAAATATATCCTTAACACCAAACCTTCAAAGTGAAGCACTGGGTCAGTAGCTTTTAGCATTGGAGCTTCTTTTCCCTGAGACCATTTTCATCAGCACAGGCGCCATGTGTACAGTATTTCTTGGTTGATAGTTTACTGAAGGAATAAGAAAGAGGACACTGGGACATGGTAACTTTTTTAGAGTGGTGCTGAGAACTCAACGCACTGCAACCTAAGAAAACACATGCATGATCTTAAACGCTGTTCGGGTGTGAAGTCATAAAGTCTGGTTTTGAGCGTGCACAATGACCACAACCCGATGCATTGTTAAAATGGGAAGGTCACAGGAAATAAATGACTGCATAACCAGGCGTTGAAGTGCCACCTCTCTTCGGGCTTGGAAAGCCCTAACCCTAACCCACTTTGGTGTTGGATGTCAAGATTGACCTGCATGTGAATCAATCAGCCATGCACATGCTGCCTGCTGAGAGGTTGAACTGCTCTCAACTGCATGAAGCAAACCAGTTAGCCCCAAAAATGGGAAAAATCAAAGATTCCCATGCTACTTTGTCTGTATAATCAGTGGTCTCATTTTGTCTGTGTGTCTGTGTTTTTGTGGTCTCGGTCTCAAGGCTTTTTGAGTACCCCTCCCCTCGCTTCTTGTAGAGGGGTTCAGATATATGCAGCATGAGGCGCTGGTGCCCTTATGTTTCTTTGCCACTGTGGTGGTGTTATGCTGTGTGTTAATGTACTGTAAGGCTCTACTATGGTCCCTTATGTGCCTTGTTATTTTTGATATTTATCTTTTCTTGTAATTGTTTTTGCATTAATGTTCAGGTATTTTTGTATTTTGTATAACATATTGGATTATTTAGTCCATTGTTTTTAATATTTTTTGCCCTGAGGGCCTTATATGTACATTATATATTGTTGATGTATGTAGAGGAGACTAACTATTTTTGTGAGGAGGTTCATTGACTGGAGACTGTTTCACACCTGTTGTAATCAACTCGATGGTACTTATCTCCCACTTCAGTCACCTGTGATCTCACATTGAAAAAGACTTCGGTCGAAACGTCTGTGCCTGCCTGTCCTACATTAAAAGATCACCAAAGGATCTTAGATTCAGAGAGTGCTGGTTTCTCCCTCCCAAGTGTATTGTTATAACCGCGCACCTCTACAAAATTGATCTTTTTGTCAAACTTTTGGGTGAGTACTCACTTCCTCCTCCTGAAAAAAAAAGAAAAAAAATGCAAGGTACAGTAATATAAAGAGAATGAAATGATGAGAAACCTTGCAATAAAGTAATTAAAAAAAAATGTAGGTACTCGGTCGCTGCCCCGGTGTCCCAGCTCTTGTCTCTGCACCCCGCTACACAAACGAGCTCTGTAACCCATAATCTTTTGTTTATGACGTTTATGACATAAACAAAGGCACACGGGCGAGAGGAGCATAACCGAAACAGCAGAAAAGCGAGCTGACTTGGATTCATCCCAAAACATGGCTCGATTCAGAAAACGTGAGTTTAATTGTTCACAATGCAAAACATATTGGTGTGAGCCTCACCACATAAACCATAGGGTTTTAACACTAGAACCGCCGTGAGGTCATTTTGACCTCTCTCGCTTCTTAAAATGCGCGTAACTCTGTTTGCGTAAAAACCCAAGGTCTCCCAGTCGGTGACTTTTCCTAAAAGTGTGTTCTACATCATCTTATGCGTTTTCGTGATTCTGATATAAAAGAGAGCGAAGAAAAGAGAGGTTTTACCTAGAACCGCCAAGAGGTCATTTTGACCTCCATTCATTCTAATGCAAAAATGCTAAATGGACTGCATTTATATAGCCATATATATTATAAACCCAGCCAGACACACAGTTCAAAACACTTTATGGTAATACTTGACATTCATATACACACACATACTTTACCAAAAATAACAAAAGTTGTTGCTAGGCAACCAATATAGATGACTCTTTATTTTTCTACTGTTCGAATAGTGTGTGTACATAAAAATGTATAAAATTGATTTTCCAATCATTGCAATCTGGGTTAAATAATTTCCATTTAGTCACTCAGTTTGCCAGTTAGTTAGTTATAGTTAGTTATTTAGTTAGTTAGTCATTTTGACCTCATCCCACAACACAACACGAGTTCAGATACTAGAAAGTTGTCAAACAGTTAAAACAGGTCAAACAGATAAAAAACCAATATTACTCATAAACATTGAACATAACAATGACAATCCCTTGCTCTCATGAGAAATGGACATGAATTCAAAAATTTGAAACAATTTTGAAAATTTTTACATACACACACTGTTCGAAAATAGAAAAATAAAGAGTCGTCTAAATTGGTTGCCTAGCAACCACTTTTGTTATTTTTTGTAAAATATGTGTATGTATATGAATGTGAAGCATTACTATAAAGTGTTTTGAACTGTGTGTCTGGCTGGGTTTATAATATATATGGCAACATAAATGCAGTCCATTTACCATTTTTGCATTAGAGTGAATGGAGGTCAAAATGACCTCTTGGCGGTTCTAGGTATACATGGAATGTTGGCTGTTCTAGTGTTAAAAACAATTAGTTAATAACATTTGGGACAAAGAAAAATGATTGGTAAATGAGCTGCCATGAGGCTGATGTATTTTGCCCATCAGGCTTCTTCGAGTGGCTCCACATTTTCAAAAAACCCACACTCAATAACTCTGGATGAGTGTCATGCCAGATGGGAAACCATTCATCAAAAATCCATAAAACATGTTACCTGACGCTCATTACTCAGTTAATGATTTTATCATCTCTCTTCTATGTTAATATCTTGTATAAAGGTCATAAAAGAAGCTAATAACATGATGATTTCCCACGATGATTACTTCCATTGCTTCCATTCTCTCATTACTTACTGTATTACCGTCGTTATATTCTTTCTCATTACGTTCACCCATTATGCCTGCAATAATTTTGGCAAAGGAGCGGTCACATTTTCAAATGGTGTACATCTACAGCTTGAAATAAGACTCCCCATATTTGCATGGTTTCCAGCTTTACATAGAGAGGTGGTGACTAATCTTATATCCTCCCCTCATCTGTCGCCACAAGTTCACCACCCACCATTTTCTCATGATGGATGGCTAGTAGGTGAAACACAGGGTCTTCAGAGGGAATCACTAATGTGACAAGGTTAAACCATATGACTAATGGGCCCCACTTTAATACACTCAGATGCATTACCTTCAAACCTTACAAGAACAATATTCTCTTGCAGTTCTGCATATTTGAAATCCTCTCTTGTTTTAAAGTCTGGCTAAAATGAAACTTCATGTTGATTTCCTGCTACAGTACAGTATCTGTTCCGCGAAGTCCTGTAACTCTTTTCTGAAAACATAAAACACATGACTACATCACTGCAACATCCCATCCTCAGTTATATCTTGGAGCTTTTGTCATGCACTTCCCTCACCATTTTATTATTGAAAAAAGTGAAATGTCACTCTTCATAGTGTAAAAGGAGGTCCCTAATAGATTTCATCAACGTATCAAAGTACTGTACTGTACACACTCCAGACAGACAAAAATGTATAAATGTATAAAAATGCATAACATGTGTAGGCTAAGTAAAAATGTATAAATGAGAGAAAATAGATAAATGTGTGAGTGAACATAATAAATATGAGAGAAAAATGTATGAGAGTGAAATTGTACGTGTAGGAGAATATGTGTGTGAGAGGGCCATAATGAATTACCGGTATGTCTTGTCTTGTACTTCCATAACTTTATGATGTCATAACAAAGCAGTCGCTAGTCTCAGCCATTCCGCCTGTTATGCTTAGTTGATGGTAAAGCTAATTCACTACAGCCAGCTTAACAACGGTTACACCCCGCCTTTTCGAAACCCCCACCTTTCCGAAAATAGACTTCCGTTCATTTTCCATTCAGGCAGTTTCAGATAGGCGCTCATGTTAACCGCTCTACCTGGTCGCATATCTCACACTGTGGATCGCTTCTGATCGGTTCATTTCTATTTTTTGCGCAAGCCTCACGCGACATTGCTGGACAAAAGACAGGTAAGAATCTTATTTTTTTCGGAGAGTTGTAACTAGTTAAGAGAACAGAACGTAGGTAAAGTAACGTTAGAGGTAAAGTTAGCTGTGTAGATTTGAAAAGTTAACGTTAATTTAACTCGGTAAACCAGATGAAGTTGATATCAAGCATTATTTTAAATTTATTTTGAGCACACATTGGTGAGTTTTGGTGAGTTCTGATGGGCAAATTCTGGGAAAAACAGGAAATAGGAAGCGGCCATGCAGTGATCAGCAGTCTTCACCTTTCTTTCCTCGCCTTTCTTTATCCCCTCTTGCCTCAGGCAACGTCTATGAGTATTTTATTGTGTAACGCTGAGTTATAATCTATTTTGAAGCAGCCAAGATCATACATAGCATGAGCAGGCCTAGTTAGCTTCATTAGCTCCGTTTTGTTAACATTATGCTAGGCTAAGTTAGCTTTAGCTTGCTATTGTTGTTGGGGATTTAATTGTATTTTTGTATACTGTGTTGCAGTTTCACAATATGCCAAGTAAAACTTAATGGAAATGAACCAACGGTCTCCTGGAGTTTCTTCGGTGTGTTTAAGCTGAGTGGAACCTAGTCCATGACAAGTCGTGTGGAGGGTTTGGAGAAGTTAGAACGTCTCACTGTTCTTCACCTTCGGGACAACAAGCTTGATTCTCTGGATGGTCTCAGCCCCAACATGAAGTGTCTTCAATACCTCAATGTCAGGTAGGCTACACAGCTGAATTCAAGCAGGGCAGATCAGATCAGAGTGTCCCTGATGCTTCCATCATTAATTAAGACAAACTTATATGTGATCTTATATGCCACATTGTAAGTCTCAAATATTTCTGTCTCCTTTCCTTAGCGGCAATGGAATCTTAGATGAGAAGGCCCTACAGCACCTTAGACTTGTGTCAAACACTCTGCGCGCCTTGACCCTTTCTGATAACCCACTGGTGGAAACGGTAGACATCCGCCTAAGTGTACTGATTCTTGTGCCACAGCTGGAGCGAATTGACAAAGATCCTGTCTCCATCGAGGAGAGGACTGAGGCCTGGGAGAGGTAAAGCTAAGAAACATCTTGTCGTCTTTCCTTCTGTGGCATTGTCAAACACAATCTGCTTCTTTGTTGGATTTTCTCATGGCATGAATATCATTTCAGGAACTTAAAGAAGAGGAAATACCTGATCCAGAAGATTTGTAATGAGGGCCAAAATGAGGAAGTGTTTGACTTCCTTGACTTTCTTTTAAAAGAATGGGGGTGGGTAACTGTGATTGCATTGTCTGTGATAAGTGTGTGTGTCTTGATTAAGCATCTTACTGTACATAACCCATCATCTATACATTGTATATGACTATAAAGATAGTCATAATTCATGTCCTCTTTGGCAACCCACGCTCTTACTGCTAATATTTTTGGCGATTTGCTTTTTTTTTTTTTTTTTAAGATAATGATATGATAAGACAATGTAAACGTAGATCTGTATCTTTCATGAACTGAAAGGGGTTTGTGTGAAAAGCAGCACGCACTCAGCTTCCACGTGCAGTGCAACCGAAGGGTTAACAACAGTTAAAAGACTGAAACATAGATACACGTTTTTGTTTCCAATGTTGGTTGAAAAAATAAACAAATAAAACAAAAGACTGTTTTCTGCTTTTTCATGTTTGGTAGTAACAGATCTGCACAGGTTTACACCGCTTCCAGGCAATACACACTGCCTCACAGTACATGTTCTCACCTTCTCCCACCGACTCAGCTTTTGCCAGCATTCAAAATTGCAGCATCACAATGTTAAACAGTGTGCAAACTAACTTGACAACAAAGTTTAGCTCTAAGCAGCGCAGGTGATGATGGACTGATTCATGTTATCCCTCTGGGCTTACCGTCGCTGTGCGTGCTGCATGATGAGACCTTTCAGCCCTACAAATTCCCCCTGCTTGACTTGACACAAGGCTAATGAAGCAAAAGGTGCTTTATTTCCACCAATGACCTGGGGTCCGTTTCAGGAAGCGAGATTAGTGGAAATTCTGAGTATGTTGAGCCTGAGATGAGGGAAACTCAGAATTTTCCGTTTCAGAGAGCAGGATTAGCGTAATGCTGAGTCAGTTACTACGGCAACATGTGCTGTGAACCAAACCTGCTCCGTGGCAGGTTTGATCCATCTTAGCCTGAGGTTGATGCCGCTGCGCGCGGAGCAGGAAGCAGAGACATCATGTCATTTAGTGAATGAAGTCGTGGACGTGGAAGTGAAACTTATTTAAATGCCGTTGAAGAGGAGGATTTACCTCCAGAGCTATTTTAATTTTAATTTTTAGTCATTAGATTTTTCACCGACGGCAGCTTTCTAAAAAGTCAGTGCACGCAGCAGCGAGACAGCGGCTCGTCGCTACAGCAGAGACAAGACCGTGCAGGTTTTCATGTGGGACAGTGCGAGTAGAAATTGTTGAAGATAGAGTAAACCTCTGTCGGCCCCTCAGTGTAGCAACTACTCAGCAATTACATGAACCGTTACCGATCACCAAACAATACAAGAATTAGGCTACAGTTTGATTTGAATACAGCTGAACAAATCCATAGTGATAACTAATTAAAATGGGAATTTTTAAGAGGCCACAGATTACACATAACCACATAGACTACTCATTTATATATAATCATTAGAAAACGCAGTCCCTAAGCACCAAGGTCCCCCAATTGGGAGACCCTGGGGTTTACAGAACCCTCCCTGACCCCCCCATGCACTGATTATGAAAGAGTATAGTCATATTTTATATCAAATTGAACAGCAGAAGCTGGGCTAAAACGTGAAAAAAACCAAATTTATCTAACACAAACACAGCCCAAACACCACTAAAACAAACAATTAAACATCAAACAAAATGGCGCACCTCGGGTTGGACCCAGTCGCCACATTTCTGGCTCGTATAATGCTGTACATTATGCCAAACACTTCAGCTACCACTCATTTGAACCAGCAGGCTACTAAAAGTGGGATGTTACACAGCAACAGTGGCTCCACAGCAGCAGCTACACAGCAGCTCCACAACAGCAGCAGAGAAATAAGCCAACAACCAGCAAACACAAACAGTGCTCGGGCAAAGCATGGCCCTACACTTCCTCTTACCTTTGCTGTTTTGCAGTGAAAACCTTGTTTTGAGGGTAAATCCACATATTTCCAACTTAGCTTTGACCAGTGTTTGCATGGGACCGCGTCCGGCGGTCTTTAGGACCATGTAAACCGGATATAACGTCATGGAGCCGGCAGGAACTCATGCAGCCTCCATGTGCCCAGATCATGCCGTACAAGGGGGTAGATCGGACTACAGGCAGGCGGAGCTCACAGTCGGCCATATTGAAACAGGCAACTTGCCTCTGACTCTGGCTGCAGTTATAGCAGTAGATGGTGATCCATCATCTTCACTAAAAAAACGATTCATAACTCTGTGAAAAATGAATCAGTATGGAGCTATTACTTCAACTATTTGCATAATGTCAGTAGAATGTTACCTTTACAAAAAAAAGTACATGATTAAAATTATCCGTGATTTTGAGTGTGCTGCATCATAACTGCAAAGACGTTCATAAAAAATCAAACCGTTTTGAAATCGGACAAAAACTGAGCAAGTTCTGGTCATTCTAGTAGAACATGCACCACAGGCTTATATGCTCTGAGGGAGAGAGTTGCCTGTTCCAAGATGGCCGCCGTTCTGACTACGTTGTGTCATTGGGCAGCAGCGGTGGGTGAGTCATCTAGTTTTTATATATATCTATATGATGCCGTATGTCCGGGGACTCCGCGCATTCTGATTGGCTCATGGCTGCCAGTGTTGTCGATCTTACCCACGTGGGTCTAGATTCATTCCCTATGCTCTACTGGTTAGAATGAGCCGTCAATCACGCGAATCGGCCAATCCGCTGCAGAGATAGAGGTAGAAACGTCTCTGCAGCACATGGTGCAGTTTTACGCAGCAGTACGCAGACCCAGTTAGAAGGCCTGGATTGGAGTTCGCATTTAGTTCCAATTGATTCATTTTCAGTTAGTTCATGCAAATAGTGTGAAACTAAAGAATAAACATTGGTTTATAGTGGCAAGTGGTTCCAAGCTGTGACAAAAATTCATATTTATATTTATATTCATATTTCTCGCCTGGATATTATGTAGTAATATCTCAATTATATTGTCCTGCTTCACTTTATCAGAATCAACTTCTGCAGAGACAATGTTTATATGTTGAACAATGATTTTATAGAGTGTTAGAGGTTCATCTCCATTATTCTAAAGCACACTCATCAAAAATATGATTTTTTTTTTAGGCGAATATGAATTTTTATTTAATTTTTAGTGTGTGCCATATTCATTTGCTCTTCACCAGTAACAGATATACTGATAATTACACATCTAGCAAATCCCCAAAGTGGACCATGTTCAATAAAAAAAAGAATTATTCAAATAGACCTTGTGGTTGCAGAGATGTTCTCCTTTTATTATGGATATGCATTTTTCGAGAAAAGGCCTGGTTTTTAAAAGGTTAAAACCGACCGAAACCCCTGGAATCAAACCCGCACTGACTGAGCCGCAAGCAGACGCGCTACCGAGTGCGCTATTTAACAACTCTATCCCTCCGACGTCAACATGCATTTGTCCCATTGTCAGAGATCTTTAGTGAACATACTGCAGTCCTTTTTTCCACGTCAGCTCACGCGGTTTCGACTGAATTTTATGTTTTTTAATGTGTTCATCCTCCACATACGCCAACATTAAACTCTCCTGTTGGGTTGGAGTGAGATTCGCGGCTCTTTTTCTTTTTTTCTGTCATTGTGAATCGTATCATCTGTGCTCCATTGATGATGGCTTCTTGTGCTCACGGTGAACGCGCCTCGCTCAGGCTGAACATATTCTGGGTTGATTGAACTAATTCTGATCAGCTGTTCTGAAACCGAAAATTCTGAGTTTTCCAGCTCAGGCTCAGTCAACCAAGTTTGTTGAGCCTGCTTCCTGAAACGGACCCCAGGTCTATTAGCCTTCACTCTTTTAGCCTGAACGACATGCAGACCCTCATACCCTTGAATGGTACTGTATACTGTAGGCTATTCCTGCACCATTGGCTGAAAATACTACCAAACAAACAACCATGATCAGAAGATGCATGCTGCTAACAACAGTGTGCAGACTATATTGACATTTATCCAATCAGCACATTGAAAAACATTAAAAGCACATGTGCAAATGTCGACTATAGTTGTACAATTTGTTAAGACTTGTGTCTCTGTGCACCTTGAGGCTCAGCTGTCATCCAAACACAGACAGAGACAGAGTCCTGCCCACTCAGAACATTTCTGATGCATCTCCAAAGAATGTCTGTCAGCTGAGTTAATGAAGACATCAGCTAATTAAATATTTTAAGAATCTGTATGGGTGCAGTAGCTTCATCAGGGGTGATGTATCTATCTGTTGTGTGTCTACACTCGTTGACCTTTGAAGCTTTGATGCCAACAAAAAGGATTGAGCCTCATGCTTTCAGAAGCACGTCAGCAGAATTTACTGAGAGCCCCGTGTAATTATCCTCCATGTTACTGTACACCTCACCCCACACAGCACAGCCAGCTACAGTAGGCCTACTGTGTTTGACTGCTGCCCAGCATCCTTCACTACAAAGCATTTAAAATATTCACAGTTGCACACCGATTGAGCTGCAGACATTGAATCTTCTGAACACTTATTGGACTGAAGCATAATAATCACCAACTTAGCCAGATCTATGTGACTTTTCATGTGTATCACAAGCGATGTTGCCTGTGGAAAAGACATGTCTGGAAATGGGGATTCAGTGTGATGCCTGCCATGTATGTTCCCCATCTCCCAGAGGAGCCCACTGCTTTACTTACAGCCCCTCAGGCACAGACTGACTGCTATTTAAACAGCGCTGGTGAGCAAGGAATATGGCACAATCAGCTCCCCAGTGATGCTCACTTTGATAAATGAGCAAAGGTGTAAAGTATAGATTACCACTTTTGTTGTAGTGTCGAAATTGCATGTATGGATTTCCCTAGAGTTTTTTTGCACTGTGTGTACATTGCACACACTCAGGATTGCAAGTGTGACTGCAAACAGGTTCTGAATGCGTTAAACTCCTTCACCTCTCAAGATGGATTAATGTGTGTTTCTCCATCTTTCTGCTGTCCCATTATTATCTCCTCTACACACACAGGTGTCTAAACACTGCTCACCTTAGCAGTGCTTAAAGATCCCAGTTTGTAGAAAGATACTGTAGATATGCCTGTGCTCTTTAGTTATATATTCAGTCTGTTCAATATTAATATTGTCAAAGTATTGGAGCCTGAATCCAGAAATGCCCACAGCCTATATCCAGAAATTATGCATCAAAATGAGCTGTCAAGACATCTGTGACTTTGTGATATTACAAAAAATAAATATTTCAGAAACGCCCCCAAGTCCAACTATTCTGCAAGGTTGAATGGTGGCACTATGATTTCTTCTGGGTGTTGAACTGTACTGTCTACTATATTTTTTATGACTAATTTATTGACTGTGGAACCCTTATAACGCCACTGTACGCCAGTTGGGGAACTGGAAGACATAGAACAACCACAGAGCCTCTACTGCACAGACAAATTTATTAATTAAGGGATAACCCCTTGAGATGCATCATCTCATCTTCCAGGGGATCCTAATTATAGAAGAATATATTTTACATCAGATTAAATAGCAGAAACTGGCCTAGAACGTGTAAAAACCATGTTTATATGACCCAAACACTACTCAAATAAACAACTAAACATCAAACTTCATATAGTACCTCTGTGTTGACCGAGAAGCCACAATTCTGGCTTGTATAGGGCCCACTACTGTAGGCTACATCATGCAAAACACATTATCTACCACTCATATGAAAGAGCCGGCAACAAAGATTGGAACAATACATGGCACCCGCAGCTACACAGAAGCACGGCAGAGAGAGAAGCCAAAAACGAAATCCACAATATTTCCAGTTTGAACTTTGACCCGTGTTACATCTAAATCGGTCCGGACGGGCTTTAAGAGCGGCAGAACCTTTGTGAGTGCTGCACTCAATAGCTTTCACGTCACACATTTCAGGATTCTGCCGATTCTGATTGGCTGCCAGTACTGTCAATCACATCAACGTCGGTATAGGCTCATTTTATTGGCTCCAGCGGTTCGAGTGAGCCGTCAATCACTCAAATCAACCAATCCGCTGCAAAGATAGAGCCAGGCGTAACTGCACCCAAAGGCAGGTCTGTGCAGATTTACGCAGAGGGACACAGACGGCCCCGGTTGATTCTTTTTCAGTTAGTTTATGCAAATTGTGTGAAAAATAAATATTAAACAATCTTTTTAGTGGCAGGTGGTTCCAAGTTGTGCCAAAAATGGACATTTTAGAAAGCTCGCCTGAATATTTTGTAGTAAAATGTCAATATTTTTGTACTGCTTCACTTTATCAGAATCAACCACTGCAGAGATAATGTTCATACATTGTGTAATCATTTGATTGAGGTTTTGAGCTTTAGCAGCATCATTCTCTGGTTCTCTTGTGCAACAAGAAAGTCACTAAATTGGCAACCCTGTCGCCAGCTATGGAGGAGCTCGGATCTCTATTCTTAATTCCACCCACAAAACTCTGGCTGATTTGTCTGACTGACAAATCAAAGATGTGGGTGGTCAGTACCAACAATGATCTTTTGGTGCAGAAATATGTTCTTAGGCATGCAATTTTTCGGAAAAAAAAAACAAGCAATAGGAGGTGCAGCCATTTAGAAAATCCAATCAAAGTGTCCTTGGGAAAAATACTGTGTGTGTATGGCTCTGATATACAGTACGAATGTGTGGATGAATGGTTGAATATACTGTAAACTGGTTTGGGTGATCAATAACACTAGATAAGTGTTATATACAACACAAAGTGTAATCAATTCCAACCTGTTTGGTGCAACAGTGCGGTAATTTAGGATTTGTATGGTTGACAGTGGGTTCACATGCAACACTACCTGACAGATAAACAGAAAGTACCTACAGATACTCTAATGTTACATAAAACACACATTTATGGTTAGACAAAGAATCAAGAATTTACCATACAAATCATATTAAAATGATTGTTTTATATAATGTACATTGCATTTCTGGATTGTCGGTTCGTTGTGACACAAAAATGAGTTTCAATCGAATCCACTGTGGAAGGATCTGAGATATTAATTTCTTCTACAGTATAACAGCCTAAAAACACGGCCTGTTTTAGTTAAGAACACTCTGCTTGGTTTTGGTATCCGTTGGTATAAAGCACACGACCAACTTTGTAAACATTCACTTGCTGTGTGCAGAGTACTGGTGTCCTCTTACAGGACTTCTGGGCGATGAAGTTAAAATTCTTTGGAGTTTTCCTTCCTCTGCAGTTTAAGGCCAACATTAGCTACTGTACATAGATACGCTTTATTGCTGTTGGTCCATGGAAATCAAGCAACAAAATTTTCTCTTCCCTGTTAATTCTGTCTCTTTCCTACCTCAGCTTCTCATTTTGGACTTTATTGAACCATCGTTCTTTGTCCTCATCCCTCCTTCCTCTCTCTTCCATCTCTTAGGATTTACTACACCACAATTATCCCCCAGTTCCAGTCCTCACCCTAACCCTGTTTCTGTGCTCTTCTTTGTCCTGCCGCAGGAGTGTGCCTGGTGCTGGGTTGCATGATCTTCCCTGACGGATGGGACGCTGAGGTGATCCGGGACATGTGCGGGGAGCAGACAGGGAAATACTCCTTGGGTGACTGCTCTGTACGCTGGGCCTATATGCTGGCCATCATGGGCATCCTGGACGCCCTCATTCTCTCCTTCTTGGCCTTTGTCCTGGGGAACCGGCAGACAGATTTCTATCTTGATGATCTGCAGACAGACAGCAAAGGTGAGTAAAGAGACAGTGAAAAGCAATGCTTGTTTTTAGCCTGATTAGCCTACCTAATTTGACCCTAAATTCTAATGCCAGCAGCAAATTGGCTTCCATACAGATATACCCGTCTTGAATGGGGCCTGAAGTTATCTAATGAGATGCTGTGTGGGGAGATAATGGTAATTTTCTGTTCAATCACCTATGCTAAATATTTAAATAGCAAACAAAACCAAAATCCATTCATTTCTATTTAGATGTGTGCTTTTGACCAAAAGTTGATGGTACCAATCTTTAAAGTTACTGTCAGGTGCTATTTCCATTTCTTGACCTGGTGCACACAGACAATAAGCAAGAAAACTGATGGACTCTGCCAATATGTGGAAGTTCATGGGCCAGACTTGGCCTGAGGAGAAAGGCCCGAGGAGTTTGGCTGTGGCCAGATGTTGAATTTAGCCTACAGTATATACTGTATCCATATGTTTAATAAAAGATATATCACAAAGTGAACTCAGATACCTTTAAAATCAGCTCCTGTATCAATCACCTGCGTTTGTTGAAGTTTCTGTGGTTGCCATGGAGCCACAGCTCCTCAAGCAGCAGAAGCTTGACGGTCATAGCTAAACTCTTATGGAAGCAGCTGCACTGCCACTTCCCCTGTGGTTAAGTTACTGTAAAAACAACAAAGCACCTGTGGCAGCCAGGCCTACTGACATCACCTTTACTCTTACAACCTCACTGACTGAGAGACGTGCCAAATGTCTATTTATAACTTGCTAAGGTTGTCCAGTGGAGGGGTTTAATTAACCTTTATGTTGCTTCCATTGTTTCAGTGGATATGGTATAAAGGTGAAGGAGTAGACCAACTCTGATCAATCAAAAGATAATGATGTTTTGCACTATTATGCAAGATTCATCCCATCTAAATTAACATAAGCCTTTAATACCACATTAACATAAACCTTATAAATAAGAAGGAAAAGCATAGTGTGTAATACAGTAATGCAATGCCTCTAAGGGGGTTATCCATTCAGTCTTCCTCCAGCTCTCATTTTGTGGGCCTTAGCTGTGTGGCCATTAACATGAACAAGATTATCCCAGTTGAAAAATGACTAGACTCCAACCTGACCTCTGTAACTCCAGCCAAATTACTTTCAGCGCTGTATTCAAGAGTGGGAGAGTGCTCTCCAGAGGGTTTCTGACAGTTTGCATGATGTTGCATCAGGACAGTTGAATCGCATTGTTTTAGCTGTATGAAACGGGAGGAAGAGGAGGAGAGGAACGGTAGGAAAAGAAGGCGATGGAAGGGCCAGAGTATAAGATACAGTGCAAAACAACAAAAGGTCTCCTTACATAAGGATTATGTGTTTGATTTGAGAACATAAAGCAAATGTACAACAACAAAGACAGAAACGGAGAGCTGGACGAAAGAGGCAGAGAGAAAAAGAGGAAGGTGGAGATCTATGACATAAGACATAGTAGACTGAGTGTGAGAGATATACAGACAGATAGAGCAAGATAGAGTAAAGAAGAGAGGAGGAGTGAGAGGAGGAGACCAAGAGATAAAGAGAGAGAATAGTGACATAAGATGTCTCGGTTCTCCGACGGTCTATCTCCATGATGGTTTCCATGGTAACTGGAGATATTCCAGAGTGTGGGTGTGTCTTTTCTGTTCTTATCTGATTAACCTCACTGACAGTCTCAGTGATTTTACACATTTAACACATCTGATTTTCCATCAGCTGTTAGAGGATACTCTTTTTTTCTGCTCACATTTCAGATACAGAAATAAATGTCCTATTAGCTCTTCTATGTCAAATGAGAACAATACTACTAACATCCAATGGACAGAGTGCGGAAGCAGGTGTGGTCCCTGTAAGTGAAAAGGGAAACTTTCTATGGGGAAAGACTACATAAGGATTAGGCCTAGGCCAACAATAAGAAAAATGTTTTTATATGCGGTGTATGGTTTATGGTACTACTATACAAAAGAAAAGGGGATATAAACACAACATAGGTTGCAAATAAATCAATTTTTCTGACCAGTGAAGGCTTAACTCATACTTAGCTACATAAGCATATTCATGTTTTGTACAAACAAGCAGTATTTCTGGTCTTTGCCTCAGTGTGTATATGCCAACACTTTTTGTTCTTTTCTGTCCTTGCAGATTTTGCTGTGTCAAGGGTAAGTCGACTCTTGCCTATACATTTCATGTGCATTATATTTGATACAGCACATTGCCCGCTAAAGTATGAAGCCTAGTTACCTGTTGAGCATTTTGCTGCTAAAAGCATAGCCCACCTACGTTGGTGGGGCTATTGAACACCAATGATGGGGAACTCAGTTTTAAAGGAATGGTCCAGTCCCCTAGCTGAGCAGCCAAATCTAAACACACCTTTTAAAGCAGTCTTTTTCAACATTTTCAAATTGAATTACACAATATGTGTGTTGTTATTAGGTAGGCTATATTTGTTCAACAGCCCGTTGGTGTGCACTTCAAAATTTGTAATTGTAGGTCCATTAAGCAGATTTCTAAAAAAAACCAACAACAATCATGTTTTTTTCCAAACGCACCATGTCGATACCGTCTCACTCTTCATTTTCTGCATATCTGAAACTTGGCAGCCCTGAAAGTGTGTGCTAAAGTGCCCTCTTGGGAGCCAAAACGCGTAGGCCTAATAAAATGCTCTCTTCGGTGGCGAGGACGAGCTAATACGTGCCTTTTTTTTTCCTTTTCGCCCCTGCCCTTCAAAAAGTTTGCGCACGCCACTGCACCCAGACAACTTTGGTGTCATTTGGAGTTGTTGACGAAATTAGCCCCAGTGGAGTGGCGCATATGTGAGAACACAGCCGCACGCAATGCAGCCTCTAAATAACACATTCTCTGCCTCGTTCATTTCGCCAATATTTTGTTATGATACACTAGTGCTATTCCCCTCTGAGTCCGTGGTGGCATGTTATCAACATCTGGCGCCTGTAGGTTGACTACTAACCTCTGATCTGGATGATGTCATCCCTGACTGCTGCCCGGCTCATTCTGATAATAATCATTCCACTTTGGCATTGGGTCCATTTTTAGCTCAACTAGCCAGAGCTTTAGTGAGTCCAGCCTGCGGAAAGGAAGCCTGTGGAAGCTGAACTTAATCCAGCTGCTCATTTTGTTCTGACAAGTCAGAAACACGCAGAAACGGACCATAGCAATAGTGGTAGCAAGTTAGCCGCGGCGCGGTGCGGAGATGACATCATCCAGATCAGAGGTCAGTAGTCGACAACCTACAGGCGCCGGATGTTGATATCATGCCACCACAGGCTCGGAGAGGAATAGCACTAGTGTATCATAACAAAATACTGGCAAAATGAACGAGTTTTGCAGCGAATAATGTGTTATTTAGAGGCTGCATTGCGTGCCTTGTGTTCTCGCATTATAGGGTATACGCGCCGCTCCACTAGGGCTAATTTTGTCAAAACGACTCCAAATGACACCAAAGTTGTCTGGGTGAGTAAAATGATTAGCCTAGAAATCTAGACGCACCCTAGGGGCAGCAAATATATTTGCTCCGTAGCTATACATTTTAATGATAGGTAAAGTCTGGCATGTCAGACTATAAAATTATCGTATTTATGCTAGAAATAAGGTCCAGGTTGTAAAAAACGGAAATTATCCTTTAAAGCTGGGGTCTACTATCCTGAAAACGTAGGGAGAGAGCTAGCAAGATTTGAAAAATGCAGCTCCTCCTGCCTCCTCTACGTCCAATCCCCCTGCTTCCCCTCCCGTCAGTGTCTCGGTCTAAGCCACGCCCCCGCAAACTGGCACGCGCACACAAGAACAAGCTCAGGAGGGGAGGGGGGTGTGCGTGAAGAAGGATTTGGATTGGTTGCTCCCTCTCGGGTCTGGTGACATGATTGGTGGAAGTTTTCTCAGCACTGTAGTTGCCAGACAGCACAGATTTTTTTTCGTTCTTTTTTATAATGTCATAACGTATTAATTCCTCTGGCAACAGAGGGACCGTTTCACCCAGTGTAACAGAAAGTTCTTTTGAACAGGATCGTAGACCCTACCTTTAAAGCCAGTTTGTTTTGTTTTTGTTAATAATGATTAGGTAGGCCTATAGGCTAATAGACTAGAAGAAGTCTCTATTCATATGCCGAGGTTGTAATTATTCTGAATATACTGTAGCCTACAGTAGCCTATGCAATACTTTTGAAAATGACATATGAATTAGGAAAAAGACAAAGGTATGATAAATACATGTAGTTTTATTTTTGGCTTAAGGGTATTAAATTACTATTGATATATAACATTACAACAATGAAGAGTACTGTGCTAAGTGAGGCAAGTACATTCATTTGTGAATTCAATGTTTTCCATTATTCCTTCATTTTAGTGTCCAAGACACATGTCTGTAAATAAGAATTGTCTGTGTTGTTTTCTTTAGATTGAGGTTCGGGACAGACGAGAGCCACGGTATGGAGTGCAGCGTCTTCACTGAGGGCATTGACGGCACTGGGCAACTTCACTTCTCTTCTCTTCTTCATCCATCTCTTTGTTTTCCTATCCTATTCCTTTCTTTTCTCTTTCTATTCTCTTCTTCTCTTCTCTCCAATGATCAGGATATCACCCAATCTCAATGCAGACACCAAGTGTACAGGATTCTGTAAGATAAAAAAAAACAAAAACAACAAAACACACTGGGATAAACTATATTTTGAAAAAAAAATTATACAAGGTTGTACAGTGCATTTAACACTCAACTTTCTCAATGAATACCTTTATGATGAAAAAAGGAAAAAAAGATTTACTCTATTTAAAGTCTTGATTTGTGTGAAAAATTCAATCCTTATGATGAAGAACCATAATGTCCATCTATGTCCATCATTTTACGATGATTTATTTCAAATCTTGCTATTTAATGACTTTGATTTTGTGTGTTGTGTACATTTATAGCTTCAGAAAGCAAATTATTGATACTCCTCATACAGTGATAGAGTAAAGACTGGCAATACAGCAGCAAGTCCATTATTAAACATTGAAAACACTTCAAACGGGACTTGTATGGCTCTTCATCTAAGGACTTCCCAATATGAGGAATTTAAAGGAGTACCCCATTGCAGCTTTACAGAACCTAACATCTCTGGGAGATTCTCTACTGTACATACTGAACAATGTAAATAACATTATTGCTGACAAAAACAGCCGACAACAAAACCTCATCTGACTCTAATGCATTCGAGTATAGTATTTCTACCCTTGGTTTCAATGTTCCTCGTGCTGGAAGAGCATCGGAGTATGTGCAAATCCATTGTGTTTATAATGACTCCTCACTACAGATTTGGTGGGAATAGACAGGATGGAAATAAAATGGATATCTTTGCTGGATATTCCACAGAAAAAGCAGAGCACCATGAAACAACATGATTGTGTGCAAATTGACACAAAAAAAGAAAAAAAAACTTCCCCTGCATCAGCACAGCCTCAAAACAAGCCCCTTACTGTAGTATTTCCCCCTGCAGTATGTAGTACAAATTTAAATTGCTGAACTGAATCGCAGCAGTCCAAGTCAGACTTAGAAGTCTAGGTTCTCTACTTTGTAATACCCTTTTTCCAGTGTGCAGTTTACTCCAGTTTATGGTTCCAGCATACAGTGATCAGTTTACTCTACAAATGTCTTAAGACTGTGTGAATATGGCTGTTTGAGTCGGCCTTCTCTCAGAGGGAAGCCCCAAGTGCTGCATTGTCTTAAGGTGATGTCACTAATATGCCTCTTTGTTGCTTGCAGTAGTCAGAAGTGGGACAGAATCACAGAGAATAACCCCTCCAAAATTAAGTCAAAACTCCTTCAAAAGTCCTGAAATCAGTTCAACATGTTGCCAGTGTATTAGTCATAAGAAGATACTGTGACTTGGTGTCCCACCATATAGTTTTTGCAACCATGTTAGATGCATTTTTTATGTCTTTTAGGCAGAGCTGTGTAGCCAGGATTTTAGAAATACTGAGGTCGAGAGCCCAAGTGCTGCAAAAGCACCACCCAAACCCAACAACAAATTTAAAAATAATGGGGCTCATGCAAGAACATTTTAAAAATTGTACATGAGGAGGTGCATGTCTTTTATCATTAGCATAATCACACCTTGGGGATTCAAGTTGTGCTGGTGGAAATTAACAATTATCTGGCAGTTATAATTATGGCGATCAACTGTTCATCTTTTCTTCATATCAAGTAACATAACTGTTGGAAAGTTAGGTTAAACACACTCAAATGTGTGGTTGTTGAGAAAAAAGAAACAGAGGACAAACTGAGATTCCTCCATTCGTAGTTGGTTCTTCAACTATTTTATCATCATATAATGGACCCAAGACTAAGCCGATGTCGCATCACTAGAGAAGAAATGAACAGACGGGAGATTTGGGTTGACATGAAGTAAGATCCTAAAAAAAACATCAAAAAACACCAACAGCAAAGCAGCTGAGGATTTAAACGGGAGGTTGGTCATTGCGAAATGACAGGAGATTTATGGGAAAATATTACAGTTAGACATGACTGGTACGACAGGTCTGAACCATTTGTATTTAGCATGTACCTTGCAAATAGATACAGAATTAGAAAATATCATTTCATACTGTACAAATGATTCTTGCATGAGGCCCATGGAGATTAATCAGCCTGTAGAATACTCACCATGTGTTACAGTGATATTTTTTAGATTTACCAATGGTAACACTGTAACTGTGCCTCCAAATCCCCAGAAGAAAAGCAGATGGCATGATCTCACTGTCCTCAGCCGTAGCTTTTATCCAGGTGGTGGACTCAGATGTAAAAGAACAAACAAAGAATAAGAATTATTTTTGTAGCATTGTTATTGACATGCCGCAAAAACCGCCCAGATTACTGTTGTTCCAACAACGATGAACCTTGATGTAGCACTTAAGATAATGCCATTGGCGTCATTGGTTGATACAAACTTAATTATTGCTGACACACTGACAACAATGATCTTTGCTACACCAGCAACATTAATTGGAATTTCTACAGAATGTTTCCAACTAGACAACACAGACGCAATTGGCCAGACAACCAGAGAGTTACTTTGACATCTCATGTAATAACTAGCAATATGCTGTAAACTGTGTTTCCTCTTTTCAATCATACTGTATGAACATGTGCTACCTTGAAGAAGAAATTTGGTACCTGCACCGTAAAATACGAAAACAAACCTGCAAGAGCATCTTATCAATGGAGTTGACACTGCTCGTACGAGGCCTGTGACTCACCACTGTACCCATGAGCACATTTATGACTTCTATAGGCTGCACAGCCACTTGATATGTCTGCATCAATGACACTGACATGATATCAGTGACATTGCTCTAGGTTTGATTCAAGCATGTGACAAATTGTGGTTGCACAGTGCGACAGAGCGGGCCGCTGTAATTCAGAGCTGTGTGGGGCTCTCCTCCCGCTCAGAGCAGCGCTTCGGGCTGACATTCTGTAACTGAGCCTCCCTGAAGCACCATGCCTAGGTCCAGTGACCTCGGGAATGACATTAGCTGTGTAATTAAAAAAAAAACAGTTAATTGTTTCGTATGAGAAATTGGCGATGTTTTACCCATTTTGGGGGAGAAGGCATGATCTTACTGTAAAACCCTGAGAAGTAACAGAATTCATTTCACGGAGCAATTCCGGCGCACAAGGTGATCTGTGTTCTGTGAGACGGCTACAGACAGCGGTGTATTAACCGGCACCATCATGAGGAAACTACAGTCCAGTGAGGGACTGATGATACTGTGTCGTTTGACTATAATTCATGTTACACTCTGGAAGGGGTGCACTATTAACACGTTCATCACGGAGAAGTGAATTAATCTTAAACATCCGTTTACAAAACTCCATACTAAGAAATCAAAAATCTGATTTAATGGATTAATATGTGGGTTATCGGTGTATCTCTACAGTATACATACAATGAGCAGATAGCTAGATGTGCAGTGTGTTTTCAGAACGGTAGCTAGCTAACTCTCAGGAAGCTGTGTACACAGTACTGTATTAAAGGCTCATTATGGAAATGATCGACAAACAAGTCGGCCGACGCTCTCGTGGTGACGTCATCGCCTAAATGACGCATCGCTCCACTGCATACCTTGTTAGGGAACAGTCGGTTTTGGATAAAATAGCACCGCTACTACTGATTTTCCAAGCTGAGCCTTTAAGACAATATGAAAACAGCCCTTATGCCGAATCTAATGATGCTGTCCAATGCCGGCTCTGCACAGACCTTGGCCTACATCTATCAACTGTCTTAGGGTAGGAGTGCTGGGCCCTCATTCAAGAAAAGTTTCTTTCACTTTAACCTTAAAGTAACTGTGCAAAGTATTTGAAAAAGTATGACAGAAACAACTGGAACAGTATATACAGACCTCATCCATTTGGTATTGCAAGAAATATGTTTTTGCTTTTGATATGTACATGATCATTTGAGTAAAGCAGTGCACTTGCTGAGAAATCAGCATGGTGATTTTTTTTTATATTCTAAAGTTTGCATAAAGAAAGCGGTTATGTCTCTCATATGGTATATATTGTGATTAAGACATCTCCTATAGCGTGCATCTCTCATTTGGGATTACTTTCACGGACCCAGGACAGATTTTATGACAAAATCTACGAAAAGGAAATGACAAAGGAAAAAAAAAAAGCCCTGAGGCCTAAGCGGTCATGTCAGGCTTCCGAGCATTATTACCCGTGTGATCATTGGTCTGGTCTCCTCTCCGGGTACTTTGTTCCTGAGGACTTGACGATGAACTGAAAAATACCTTAACAAGGAACTGACAATACCTTAACCCTGATGAGCACATATTTGTACCACTCCAGGTGCCTCTAAGAACTCTTGATTTAATTCAGACGTGGTGCAGAACCAGCAAAACAAGTAGTGACACTGTAGTTTTTTCTACTAAAGACTACATACTCTGACTGAGCTCTGACGCTAGATGGATTTCACTGCGGATTTGAGGTCAATTCAGTTTCAACTCGAACAAAACTGAAACTAAAATAACCACGAGTAGTTTTTCCCAAACTATTTAACTGGATTGGGGGAAACATTTTGATATTTAGATTTTGTTTTTATTTTCAGTTTGTGATTGGACTCCAAATCTGAATTCACCTCAGTCTAGAATCATCTAAGGATGTGAAAAAGAATGAAAAGCTAATAAAAAAAAGAAGAAGAAGAAAAAGGACACAGTCGATGAGAAGTCTCTAGCAGCAAACAGGATGTTTGTTGACTATGTAAATGTCATTGATATGTCAATGATTTCATCATAGTTTTTATCATGCAATATCATGTATAAAGACATAATGTTGGGGGTGGGACGGGGAAGGGGCAAAGATGAATAATGTCCAGTGACTTATGTTATGATACTAGTTGACTTTCTGTTAACTCCTGAAATGCAGATGTTGCCAAAATACCATCGACTATCATGTGTTGACATGAAAAAAAAAGAGAAATGATCAGTTTCTTTTTGTTTGTTTTTTTGTATAACAAAAGAATGATATACTGATATTTGTCAAGTACTTCTGATGAGATTATTTGTTTTGTGTTAACTGCAGAATCTTTCCTTTCTGTTATGGATTACTTTCTATGTATTTTGGTATGATGTATGATGATTGTCGTTCTGTCACTTAACATCTCAGATTCAATTTTGACTCACTAATGGATGACTGCTTGTTGAAATCTCTCAACACCCAAAAATGTATGAGTCTATTTATAAAGTTGCTTGATCATGGACAAGTGGGCAGAGTCTGAAAGAGGCTTGTTGCTTTTCATGGATTACAATGACATGCTGATTTTGATTTGAAAATTATAATGTCTAATTAATTCCTATTTGTGTATAGTATTCCAACTCACCATGATGACAATTTCTGTTATTGAAACACATTTTGAGAAGGTCGAATAAAGATATTTTACATTCAAAATCATTACTCTGACTGAATGAATGCAATATAATGAATTGATATTGTACCTACAGTATACAAATTAAACACACAGCATATTATTTTCTATTTCTACTACAGAGGAATTCTGATGTCTGTGACCATCTTTATGCACAAAGTTGTGGTTGAAACTGGACTATTTATGTAAATAACGCCAGCCAGAGCATCCATTCCTGCTGTAGCAGTGAGGGTGAGTCACACAACCAAAAATATCACACGGGGCCATCGCACACAGATGCGTACTAAGAGGGTGGCATAGCCCAAGACCGCCTATGACTTGGAGTCCACAGCCTGTCACAGTAAGTACCTGTAATTCATCAGTGGGTTCATCCTCTGTGTGGTCTGCTTTCAGCAACCACCACACTGTTTGCTCAGCAGCTCTGTGTGGTATCCATTTGTAAAATAGGATGAGACTGAAGACACCACAAGGCTGGCTCCTCAACAGTACAAAGAGCCAGTTTTAGAAACCCCAAAAATTTTACTGCCATTTAGGTTTGGAGCACAAATTAATTCAATTACAACCAAAACCAGTTATAATCAATGCACCACTGCCAATCTGAGAAATTGTAACTTCCAGGCTATAATTTCAACATTTAACACATCCAACGCTCAGATTTTAGTTTGCAGCGCTCACTCGCTCGCTCGCACTCACCCCTACTGTTGACAAAGTGACGACGGCCTCCGAGTACAACAAAACGTGTTTACCATGACTGCTGAGAGTATTTCAGGAGCTTGGAGCAATGAGGTGAAGATCTAAACATGTCTGCTGTTTCCTGCTCCTTCTTCTTTCCTTCCGCCTTCTTCTTTGTTGGTTTATTTATGAACACAAAACTTGCTAAACATGCTCTCTGGCTGGCTAGATTTGCCGTACAAATGTAACGAATGTGCACTCTCTCCACCCATAAAATCCATAAGTGGCCATCTGCGTTGTGTTTCTCACGGCCTGCCCTAGGTGGGGTTCGAATCCTGGTCTCCTGCACGGCAAGCGACGATGCACGTCCTTTATGGGTGGAGTGAGTGCACATCCGTTACACAAACATGGCGTCACAAGATGGCAACACTCTCTAAAGCAAGACCCTTGCCAAAAAGAATAATAATTATAAGGCTACAAAAAACAAAAACATTTCATTTTATAGCGATTATTCAATTGTGCAAATATATTTATATATTCAGATTTTGTCATTAAACCTTGCCAATTATTACATACTGAACCTTTAAAGTATACTGATGTTAACACCTGGTGCCTAGGATGCCGATGTTTAAGCCATGCTCATTTTATTATGTTAGTATGTTAACATTTGCTACTAGCATTATACAGTAGCTATAGCTGAGGCTGATGGGAATGTGATTACTGATTGGACAAGTACAAAATTTCAGCAAATGATCATCAACATTATTAAAGTTGAGGGTGGCACACAAAATTTCACTGCAAAGAAGAGCTGTTGAAATATTTCAGTCTACAAAAGCTGTGGACTGACATTTCCACGGAGCTGATAACAGTAGAAATAAGCAGTGATAAATTTAGACTTCTTTCTCAATTAAAAAATCATGTTAATGTTATGTTTTTATGATATTATGTTTCAAATTTTGGCCCTACCACAATAGTTTTTGGAGAAGAACTGGTCCTGCAGAAGGTGCTGATCCACCGTAGAAGGTCCTTACAGAGGGTACTGTATGAAAGCTATTGTTGATCCTATTGGATCCACATCTAAGTCTGTGATCATCAGTGGTTAGGGTCTGTGTGGTCCTTTTCTGCAGAGCCCTTAACATCCTACACACTGTTACACACAGAAGCACAGCCTCTTTCACTTGTTTACATCTAACCTACCACAGTCAGGCTTGCTCGTGCACTGTGAAATCTGCTGACTTCGACCTACCACATTGTGCGACAGTCGACCATTTATCAAGATATTTAGCTTGTAAGTTCACTCGTAGCAAATAAGCTGTGACATTTTCTGTGCAAGTCCAGCAGGTTGTGAATCAAAGATGGTGGGGTTACAAATAGGATGTCTATAAAGTTAAACTGAACACGTGCATCTACTGTACCACACTGAGAGCTTGTGTAGTTGTGTTTCAGCATAAGTCTGTCATGTGCATACAGTCCCTTGGTGCTGGTTTATTTGTGAAAGTAATAGCATTTTGTTGCTTTTTCAAAAGAAACAAAATCCATCTGTTTCCTATACCTATTTACACTGAGCAGATCCACAGAGGACTAAAGCCTCCCAGCACTCAGACAAGAACACTGACATCAGTCTCACTTTCTTTAGGTGGATGACAGAATGAGAGTAGACAAAAGAGTAAACAAACTATATATTATCATGCATTTAATAAGCTCTAGGATCCAGCATAAAACCCCCAATCAAACTTAATTCCTTTACTTGCTATAGGGGCTGGAAGGCCACATCAATAACAACTTTTGTCATACCTCGCTTCCTCAACCTCACTGCTTTTTTTGAATGGTGGGCTGAAGGATGTACACCAGACAATGTTGAATGTTGACATCAGCCAGTTAGCATGTTAGCCTGTGGATAGGCTATTACTACTATTCTGCTGTTGGGGAGCACTCACACAAGGCAATCGTACTGTGCCCAAGCATGTTTGCTCCCTACTGTAAGGTCCGGATTGGCTGCTGCGAGTGCAAGTGAACGGTGCTTGAGTACGGAGCCAAACTTTGCTGAACATTTTGAGACTGATGAAACATTGTTTGTGTTTCTATGGTTTCCTCCAACTTTCCGAGCTTCAACCACAATGACGTGTGACGTCATCATCGCCCATGACACCGGGCCGATCTGAGAGCCCGAGTCGCCCAGGACACCGGGCCGATCTGAGAGCCCGAGTTGCCCAGGACACCGGGCCGATCTGAGAGCCCGAGTCGCCCAGGACACCGGGCCGATCTGAAAGCCCGAGCCAATCTGGTACTGTATCTACACTGGTAAACCTGCACCGTCACCCCGGGGGACACAGCAAGCCGTTTAACTTACCCAAGGGCTTTTAGTTAGAGGTTTACCACCGGCTGGTTAAATTATTTTTAGGAGATATAATGTTGGTCTCATTGATGATATCGCTGAACTGTGGCAGCTACATTAGTTTGTTTGAATGAAAAGTGAAGCTTCAGGTGTGTGCTGAACAGAAGAGCTGCCTTGGGGCTCTGTATGTACCACATTTGCATCAAATACGTAAATGTTTTACAATGAATCAGTCTACATTAAATTTAATTTAATAATACAGTCAATACCAAAGAAGTCTGTGGGTAGAGCAGAGCAGGTTGGCATGGATTCAGCCATTGAGTGAAGATGATGTCATAAACCTGCGTGCATGCCCAGTGGAGAAGGTACTGCACTCCCTGTGGAAAGTGCTTTAAACATCATTCTACGTTATGCGATAAAGTCGATATTTTCTTGTTTAGACTTGTTTGTAATTTCACTGGCGATCAGGTATGTTTTTTTTCTGTCCTGCTATCACTTTAAAGCATGGGTTTGTCCCCATTCATTTAGATAGAGGTCCAGTTCGTGCTTCAGCACGGTACGGAATAACTGACCCTAGTGTGAGTGCACCTTTAGTGACATCACTGTTTTGTATTGCATTGTTTAGCAGGTAATTTCTTATTTCTGCAAGACAATCCAAACAAGTGGATATTTTGTTAATTTCGAGTAAGAGTACTTTGGCCCATCATTACAGCAAATAAAGTAAAAGCATATCTTGATTTCATAAGTCAGCAGCTGTTTGTAGCCTAATATCTTGGCAGCACAATTATTGTTTACATACAGGACAAAAATGCAAACTCCACTCAGAACGGTGTCCATCACGGGAGCTTCTCACTGTGTGAGCCACCACTGACCACTGAATACCCTCAAAGTGTTCCTGTGTGACTAAAGGGTTGACGTGGAGGCAGTTGTGGTTTGTAGCTGGAGCCTCTCGGCCACCACAAGTTCCTTCCAGTCCCTTGATGTCCAGTTTGTTTTTTCTTTTGTCAGAGCTGGTCACTGGCCAGAGGCTGTGAGGAAGGAAGAGACTGACCACAAAATGCCCTGCGGTCAATCACACATCCAGTAAAATTGGCCTGTGTTTGTGTGACAGAAACACAGAGCTGTATCTTCAACAGTTTCCTCCATAGGTTTGTAGTTCTAATTTTACCTTATTCACATGTCTCCCCTCAATTATTTGAGAAATTTCTCCTGATGTGTGACTACGTTTATAATGTATATACAACTTTGAAAATATGTGACATAATTCCTTGATAATATTGTGGTCTTTACATCACACTTTGCAGCACATGCAAACAGCCAAAAGCACCACATGCTTCCTCTTTCTGAATGTCAAATACCAGTCAAACATTGGGAAAGAAACTGACACTGTGCTTCTTCAAAATCCCTGTACCTCCAAAGGTGAAGTTGCTCTGAATAGTAGAAAAATAGATTTTGAAGTTTACAATTTTTTTCATGCATATTTGATGTTTTAGAATGCAGTTTTGTGATCACTTGGCTTGAACCAATTTCCTTCACGCAAGGGACAATGTCAGCACAAAGAGTTGTATTTTGACAGTGTCAGCAGTCATAAAAATAGGTTTAGCTTTAACAGTCAGCATCTGTGTGTATCAGGATGTGGTGTTAGAGAGAGAGAGGGGACTAGGGAAAATATGTACATTATGTCAAGGAGAAATAGGTAAAACAAGGATAGATAGAGAAGCCTGTAAAAGTCCAGCTGGTCAGAGACCACCGCCGAACCAATCAGCCGTCCTTCCAGAACAGCTACTCAGCCTTAAAGGTAATATTTAGGGACGCATGGGTACACTGCCAAACTCCAAACACACCTCACGCCGAAACAAAAGTTGGACGCTGGGGCGAAACCATGAAACTAAACATGTGGAGATGCTTTTTTTCTCTCTCTCTCTCTTTCTCTTTGCCCAGTCAAGACTATAAATATTAGCCACTGTCCACCAGGCACACAAGGACTAGAATACTGGATTTGGCTGGACAAAAGATTTAAACTACTGATACCACCAATTCTTTATTATATTACTTTCATTTTTTTCCCCACAATGTTACACTCGCTAAGTAATGTTCACGGATGTTCTCTGTCACTGGTGTTTGTTTCCTGCTTGTCCTTCATCCTTCTGTTGAGCAGCAGATGCTCAGAAGCCTCTATATACCACATAAAAGGTAAGAATGACCTCTGTTTCTCTGCAGAATTATTATTCATAATCATGTGTATATGTGCCCCAGTCCAGCCCCTAGGTTGTTAATTTAGCCCTGTGAGCATTAATCAACGCTTATATTATTACTTACTGTACCTTTAGTCGTTTTCACCTCAACTGGCTGACCACAGACTTTGTCCTCTACACCCTGACCTTGCATTCAGCCCTGTGGGGCTCTTCACAGCAGATCAGTGTGTTCCTATTGATCCTCTTCTCAAGGTGACAGACATACCCCATGAGGATTGCTCCCGCAGCCTGCAGGAATGCGAGGAGAACTCACTGTGGACGCTAGATTTAGCCATTAAATGTGCCTGACCTCTTGCAGCAGGACTTTATGTATTCTGCCGGAAGGACAGACATTTATAGCCTGGGCAAAGTTTACACATAACCTCCTGTAAAAAGACGTGCATTCTCACCCTGCAGGGTCATGCTTGTACAGTAGGTTGAACTGGAGAGGAAGTTTGAGATAGATACTGCATGTCATTGTGGTGCTCGTTTCTTCCACAGGCATCTGCTCATACAAAGACAAATACTACAAACCAGGGGAATCTTTCCGCAGAGGCTGTGACAAGTGCTTTTGCCATGACTTTGGTTTCTACTGCTTTGTGTGAGTAGAATTCATCTCATGAAATTCATCTCAGCTTATGTAAAACCTCATGGGCATTTGTCATTGTGTCTGGTTCCTGTATCCTTATGAACAATCTTCTCCTCTCCAGACCAATGAAGCCTACCTCTTGGCCTAAGAAGTGTCATCCGGTCAGAACAGAGTGCGGTTATACGGTCGTTTATAAAGACAACCCACTGGTGGAGTGCAGAGCCTACAGCTGGATAGGATGATGTGCTGGGAGATGAGACCTTTAATACATTTAAATATGTAGATAATGTGTGATCTATAATGTATGGATGAGTTTTGGACAGCAAACCAGAAATATATTACTGTATTCAGTTTTAATGGGGACATATAGAGCTTTTAATTCATGCTAAGGAGTGGAAAGGAAAGCGGGAAATTATCTTAAGCTGAGGGTGTCATAGTTTTTGTAATTAGCACTTGACAAAGTTTTATGAAGTCAAATCTTTGAAGTGATGTTTTGTAAATAATTCAAAGTTTGCACATTCATAAAGCCACACAGATTCTGGTTTTGTTTGAGAAATGTAAAGAGTTAAATCATTTCATATTGGTCCATGAAAGTGGGACGGAATTTAACTATATGTAATAAAGAAGTTTATACTCTTGATGTGTGATTTTTTACCTTGTCTGTCATAATAGGCTAACAGGGCACAATGAGTAGAGAGAAAACTACTTATATATGAGTGGTTAGAGAAACGACAAAGACAGAACCATTATGGTAAGTAAATAAAACCATCATGCAAAATACAGTAGTTTGATTTTGTTATAGCCTCAGAACCTGCTGAATACAAAACAGGGACATATCATCACCTGTAAAGCTGAAGATGCCAAATTTTAACAAAAACTGACCAAAGACAAAAATTCTCTGTAGACCAGAGGGAAAATAATCTTCCGTGACATAGTCAGGATCTTTTGTTTACATAAACATTTTCATCACCGCAGCTCAAAATATTTGAGACAAAGTGTGAGAATGATCTGTGAACTAAATATATGAGCCAAGAAACATTAGATGAAGTCACTCTGCAGGAGAATAGACCATATCAGAAAATGAGTTTCAACCTCTGCGAACCAAAACAAATACAGAGAAACATGATGAGCTTGTACACACTAACCAACATTGCAGATTGGAGTGTTATTAGAGAAACCCCTCATTTTATTTATTTTATGGTGTATATTTATAAAATAGATTTACTCTTACAATCGATGTAGTGCAATTAATCTGGCTTTATTCTTTTAACCCTTACAAACTGTTCAAATTTGATACCTTCACAGTATGGTTCGGGTCAATTTTGACCCGGACCAAGAATTCCCTAATAGTAAGTGTCTATATTGAATTTTCAACTACAGATCTCTTTAGAATGTTTAAATAGCCTGTAACACATAAATGAATGTATGATTATTGTTTAAAAAAAAATTCAGAGAGCAGGGAGAGTGCATTTTTTAAGTTTTACAACACTCGTTTTTGGAGAAAAACTTGGAGAATTACACAATATTATATCCTGTTCTACATAAGACATAAACACATAAAAGCCATAATGATTTAAATATTTTCATTGAATTTTAAAATGGAATGAACATTATGGAACTGTTGGAATTCATAATATGACCATGTTTAACCATTGCAACCATTAGGTGCTATATGTTATAAGCTAAATGCTATATCATAAGAAATCATAATTATCAATATTAATTCAACATTTACCACTTAGAACACAAAAATATTAAATAATAAAATGCTTATTATTAAAAAAAGCACACTCTCCCTGCTTCATACTGTAATATGGTTTTCTTTGGCATTGTCTTCCTGCTCTGACACATCCTCCACCAAATAACTATCAACCTCCTCCTTTTGGAAGATCAGATAAAGGGCCTGTTGGACCAAGTCTTGCTGCCATGATGTCAGTCAAATGGCAGCTCAGGAACCTCTATGTCATGACCCTCCACCAACACCCTCCCAACGCAAATTGAGTCAAATTTGTTACTTTATAGATTGTTTTATTACGTTGCAGGTGTAGGTGCAGATCTCGTGTCTGTGTCAAGGCACCCCTTGACCTCAGATCACCTCTGTTCCATTTTTGCACCTTACTGTATGATCCCTACTATGCTGTTTTACTATTTCACTATTTCGAGGTTCCCCTATGACCCCTCAAAGACCAGCAGGTGTCTGTCTCTGTGGGAACCTGGGCAAATATGATGGGAACACAGGCAGTTTTCATGACAGTGTCGAAGTCCCCCTTGAACTCTGTTTCTGTCACCACTGTCCCATAAATTATACACACAAACATGGCCTGTACAGTTCCACAGTTTCAAGATTCCCTAAAACCACAATTTTTCATGATTTGACCTATACTGGTGGATCTAAAATCCATCTAAACAGATACGGGTCAAATTTGACCCGAAACAGCCTCAGTGTACAAAAAATTGTAGCACCTGTTCAAAAGTATACAATTTAAAAATATTTTTATTTTTGTGTATTTTGGGTCACTTTAGGAAAAGTCATAAAATTTCAGGCTAAAAGAATGATGTTTAGGGTATTTTTTCTGCTGTCAAATGTCAAAACGGGTCAAATTTGACCCGAACAGTATGTAAGGGTTAAAGTTCGTAACCGTGTACAAAAGATAAACTAAAAGAAAAAGCTTATTTCAAGTTCATCATCAAAGGTTATATCTGATTTCATTGGTGACGTTTAAACTGACAACTTTACACTGGCTTGCAGTGTCAGTGTCAAAAGAGCTGCTGCAAGACATAAAGTTCTGACAATCAAAGTTAGCTACACTGTATTGAAAAAGCACAAAAGGGCTTCCGCTTCAGTGAAGAAGAGCTGATGCTGAATAGCCACAACACCATATTCTGCAGGAATTCACAAATAAAAGTGGCGTACAAAGTTGGATTCCCTCTGTATAGTAATATAAAGATACCGTGAAAAGATCCAGTTGCAGCTGCTAAAAACATCTGGTTAACTGGACTGCAGATGGGGAGGAGGCCTACAGGGCCTTTACAGGGCTATCACAAGGTCAGCCATGGGTGGCGGAGGCATGCAGCAGCAGTAGCCCTCCTCTCTGGATGATAATCCAACATGCGAAGGAGGAAGTCAGAGAATCCAGAGGCCTCCTCCAACAGGAAGTGATATTTCTCCACCAGGACATCGTAAAGGCTCCAGAACCTCAGTCGACCAACATGGCGGAGGTCACCTGGATGGAGGTGGAAATATGAAATTAATAACAGGGAAGAAAGTCAAATTAGACTCAAACCAATTAGACGTTGAAGTTGCAGTCTTACCTCTGCGGGTGAAGTACTCTGCAGAGTATTTCCCTGTTAAGGCAACAGCTGGTGGGATTTTACCAAGCAGCTCCATGACCTGGGCTATGTGGTCTGAGGAGCAAGATGAGAACAACCACACACATAAATAATAATAATAATAATAATAAATTTTATTTATAAGCGCTTTTCCAAATGCTCAAAGACACTTTACATATTGAAAGACATTAGTTAAAAATAAAATAGACATATAGAAGACAGTATAAAACATGAAGACAGTAAAAACACACACAAAATTTATAAGTTAAAAGCTGATTTGAAGAGGTGGGTTTTTAACATAGTCTTGAATGTTGGGAGGTGAGTGCAGGTGCGGATGGGTTTGGGGAGTGAGTTCCAGAGGGAGGGGGCGGCGATGGAAAAGGCTCTGTCTCCCCAGGTTCTGTGCTTGGTCCATGTGGGTACTGAAAGGATGTTTCCTTCAGATGAGCGGAGGGCGCGGGAAGGGGTGTGGGGATGAAGCAGGTCTGTGAGGTACAGGTTGTTAAGTGCTTTGTGTGTGAGAAGGATTTTGAAGTGCTTTGTGTGTGAGAAGGATGATTTTGAACTGTATGCGGTGAGTGACGGGCAACCAGTGTAGATCGCGGAGGACGGGGGTGATGTGGTCTCTGGAGCGGGTGTGGGTGAGGAGGCGTGCAGCTGAGTTCTGGATATATTGCAGTTTGTTGAGGAGTTTGGCTGGTGAGCCATAGAGAATACTGTTGCAATAGTCCAGTCTGGATGTGATGAATGCATGGATGAGGGTTTCTGCAGCAGAGAAGGTGAGTGAGGGGCGGAGACGGGCAATGTTCTTGAGGTGGAAGAAGGCGGTCTTGGTGATGTGGTTGATGTGGTGGTCAAACCTTAGCTTGTTGTCAAAGATGATTCCAAGGTTGCGGGTGTGGGATGAGGGAGACAGAGTGCAGTTGTCAAAGGTGAGGGAAAAGTTGTGACTGGCATTAGTGCAGGATGTGGGGTCAATGATGATGATGTCCGATTTGTCGCTGTTCAGTTGAAGATAGTTTGTTTGCATCCATGACTTAATTTCTGTGAGACAGTTGCTGAGGGTGGAGTGGGTGGTGTTGGTGATGGCTTTGGTTGAGATGTAGAGTTGAATATTCGTAACAGTGAAAAGTGAGTCCATGTTGACGGATGATCTGGCCAAGGGGAAGCATGTAGAGGATGAAGAGGAGGGGACCAAGCACCGAACCCTGGGGGACACCTTGTGACAGGGGGGCGGTGGGGGAAGTGCAGTTGTTAATGCTGATGAACTGTTGTCGGTTGGTGAGGTAGGAGTGAAACCAGGAGAGTGCTGTGCCGGTGATGTGGACAGAGGATTCCAGACGGGAGAGCAGGATGGAGTGGTTGATGGTATCAAAGGCTGCTGTGAGGTCGAGGAGGATGAGGATGGTGAGGTGTCCAGAGTCTGAGGAGAGGAGGAGGTCGTTGGTGACTTTCAGGAGGGCGGTCTCGGTGCTGTGTTTTGTGCGGAAACCAGATTGGAATGATTCAAACAGATTATTGGCGGTGAGGTGGGTTCTGAGTTGTTAACGGCACGTTCCAGGATTTTTGACAGGAATGGGAGATTGGAGATGGGACGGAAGTTATTTGGGTTGTCAGGGTCCAGACCGGGTTTTTTGATGATGGGGGTTATGGCAGCCATTTTGAGGGTTTGGGGGACAGAACCAGAGCTGAGAGAGGCGTTGATAGAGTCAATGATGAGTGGGGAGATGATGGGGAGGCAGTCCTTGATGAGTTTGGAGGGTATGGGGTCCAGGGTACAGGTGGAGGTTTTAATTCCAGTCAGGATGGTTGTGAGTTGTGCTGGTGATATTGGAGAGAAGTGGGTCAGGTGCTGGGTAGTGTTGGGCAGGGAAGCAACGGTTGGGAGATGGGAGGATTCTGGAGGTGTTGAGGCTGCCGTAGATTTTTTTGTTTGGAAAAATGAGAGGAATGCTTGGCATTTTTCCTTAGTGAATGATGAGGAGGTGTTGTCATGGGGTTTGAGAAGTGAGTTGATGGTGGAGAACAGGGCCTTGGGGTTGTTGGAGCCAGAGTGGATGAGGTGAGAGTAGTAGGTGGTGCGGGCAGCATTGAGTGCTGCTTTATACTGTTGTAGATGGTCATTGTAGGCAAGAAGGTGAACTGTTAATCCGGTTTTATTGCAGAGTCTTTCAAGTTGTCTTTTCCGGGTCTTCAGATGGGGGTGAACCAGGGGGCAGAGTGAGTGAAAGAAACTGTTTTTGTTTTGGTGGGGGCAAGCTGATCCAAGCAGGAGGAGAGTGTGCTGTTGTAGTAGTTAACCAGGTCAGTGGGGTCATCAGATGGTGGGCGGGGTGAAGCAGACAGACAGTGGGTGAGTGAGGCTGAGAGAGCCGAGGGGGAGATGGATTTAAGGTTTCTGAAGGTTATGGTCCGGTTTTGTTTAGTGGTGGGGATGGGGATGTCTATGACCATGGTGATAGCCAGGTGGTCAGAGATATGCAGGTTGTGGGAGGTTAACTGTTGGATGTTGAGATTGGTGGAGCAGACCAAGTCCAGAATGTGACCGTGGCTGTGTGTTGGGAAGTTGATATGTTGGGTGAAGTTGAGAGTGTTAAGCAGTTCCAGAAATTCTGTGGCCGGTTTATTGTCTGTGCTGTCAATGTGTACATTAAAATCACCCAGGAGCAGAACAGATGGTGAGATGGCAGATAACTGGGTTAGAAGGTCAGCAAGGTCAGAAAGGAAGGAGGGATGAGGTTTGGGGGGGCGGTAGATGATGGCTGTGACCAGAGGACAGGGACCAGAGAGTTTGTAGGTGAGGTGTTCAAATGAGGGCGCAGGGGGAATGGAGATGGTGGTTATCTTGATGGTATTTCTGTAGATGACAGCAATGCCACCTCCCCGGCCCTCTGTACGGGGTTTGTCCATGTAGGTGTATCCAGTAGGTGTGGCTTGGTTTAATGAGAAATAGTCCAGGGGTTTTTGCCAGGTTTCAGTGAGACAGAGAAAATCCAGGTTATTGTCTGTTATGTATTCATTGAGAATGAGACTTTTGTTATTAAGGGAGCGGGTGTTAAACAAGGCTGCTTTGAGGTGATGATGCTTTGTGAAGGGCTGAGAGGACCGGGGAAGTGGACGCAGGTTGACCAGATCAGCATGTCTTGTGCTTAGTGGACGGGGGTGCCTGCGTCTGGTGATGGTCTGAATTTGAAAAATTGCAGTTTGTAGGTGTAATGACTGTTGTGACCAGGGGGGGGAGCTGGCGGTCGTGAGTGAGCTGTGTGCCAGTGAAGCCATGGGCGGAGAGGAAGAGTGATCGGGGTGAGTGGGGGGGGTGTGGCAGGTAAACAGTCATGCATGTGTGGTTGAGACACGCACAATGACAGCATACATTCAATAATTACAATGCAGCTACAATGTCAAATCATAATAATCCTGTGTCAGTACTCGTCATGCTTCTGTACTAAATGTACCTTCCTCCAGGGAAATGGACTCGTGGGCTTTGGGTTCAAACAAGGAGTCTCCAGTGACCAGTTCAAAAGCCTGAGAGAATACAAAAGAGAATTCAAGGGTGAGAGGATGCAGCTGTGAAGAGGACTGATCCCGACAACACCACACTGACGATGACTCGATTTTGTGGCACAAACAAATGAAAGCTTGGCATGAAATTTGGAAAAGTTATCCATGTTGCCCAGTGTAATGACCTGCAGACTTTACATCCACCCAGTCACCAGCTGTTTTATCTTATTCAGTGAAATATCCACTTGATGGACCTGAACGATAAACACCCAACAAAGGTTTTTTTTTTTTTTTTTTTGCAGTTTGCGCACAGATTGTAAAACCCCTTGAGGGAAAAGTTGTGATTTGAGATATAGAGCTATAACCGAACTCAGATTTACTTTTGCACAGATGTTCATACTTCCTAAAGGATGAATTCTGCCGAACATGATTAACCTGCTACTTACACTGACGCACAAAAATTGTAGTACTGTCACACACTGATTCAAATAGCAAAGTTAGCATTCATTCTACTTGTTTGACAAAGAGTGCAAGTGTGTAATGTTATAGTATCATGTTGGAATATCATATCACTATTAAAAAAAAATCTTCACGTTGGCCATTGACGTTTTACTATAAACAAGCAGTCAGTGTACTGCTGTACCTCTTTAAAAAAAAGAAAGTTATGTTTAAGTTGTAGTTAAGTAGTAGTAGTAGTAAGTTGTACTTAATTGCTCTAAAATAAATTATGAAGACATAATTTGACTCTGTTGGCTCAGGCCCATAAACTCTGTATATGCTCTGTACCAGTAAACCTAGGGGAAACACTAGGTTTACTTCACTGGTACAGGGATGACACAACTTGAAAGTGAAACTTCTAAAGAGTTGGTTTGATCTTATCAAGTACAAAATCTAAATATGCAGAAATTAAAAAAAAAGTGTAACAAGTATTACAGCAACCATAAAACCATGAAGTAATAACGTTTTTTTTCTCACCATACAGGCGACACTCCAGATGTCAGCAGGCGGGCCGTACTCAGATCCCAGTAAAACCTCTAGTGAGCGATACTGTCTAGTCTGGATCTCCTCACAGAAATGTTTGTACTGGGCCAAGAGAGAGACAGACATAACAGCCACAAAAGTTTATGTTTAATCTTTCCTTCTTTTGTGGAGACAAAATTTGCATGTAGCATAAACACATAAACATAGGGTATAACAACAACAGATTCAGCAAATGTAGCTAAATGCCTCTAATGTGACTCCAGTGAGGTCATACTTAACCATGTCCCAGCCAAAGTTTGACCTGTTTCGGATTTTTCACCACAGATTTCTTTACTTGTTTGTTTTCCTACTTTCTCTGGTTTGAAGTGGGTGGGCTCAGATGGGAAACATATATTTGTTCACCAATCAGATTGTGGGCATTCTTAAATGGAAATGAAATGTGATGACAGTTGAGAGGTTTTTGTTGTTAGCAAACAACCCCTGTCAGTTTGTTTTTTGTCCTCATGGAGCAGTGACAACAGGTTAACACAGCGTTCATAACAAGCCCTTTTGGTTCATATAGCAAACCAGTTAACACATTTTGTCTAAACGTAACACGGCAACATGATGATTCATTTGGAGCTGTATTTCTGGCTACCTAATGAGTGTAACTCCAGTATGTAATTTATGTTAGCTCTGTTTTTTGGTCTCTCCAAACACCTGGCTCAGCTGCCAAATACACAGGAAATACACAGCTCTCCAGCATTTGACTGTGTCTGGCTGCTGTTTGATGCTGAGCAGGTAGTGTATAGTGGCTCCAGTGGACTGCAGCCACAAATGACCCTATGAGAGTGGTGAGTGAACCAGAACAGTAAAGTTGTGCTTTACAGGTAGACTGGACAGGTAAAAATTAATACAGTATAAACTGCAGGAAACTGCAGATTGAGTTTAAAGAGCTAATACAAATAATATTGATGGTGAATGAAAATAAATTAGCATTTACCTCCTTTTCTTCTTTTTATCTATTTATTTTAAATATGCATTGCAATTGGATTGAAATATATGTATCACATTTAAATTATTTTTAATATATAATAATATAAATGTATAATAATAATTATTATTATACAGCAAACATGTTACAGCCATGCTTCTTTCATGTTAATATTATACATGTTATATCTGAGACCATATGCCAAGGAAGACGCTTTTGGCAGGTCTATTAATACAAAAGAATCCACCAATCACAGCAGTGGTCGAATGTGGTGTGTCAAACTTTACAATGTCAGTGTTTGTGTGTCAAGTACGTAACAGGTACTGACCACCCAGCAGGAGCTGCCCAGGTCAGCAATCTTCACTGTGATTTCCTTCAAACTGTATGGGTTCACCTGCCTCATCTCTGGAACAAACAAACAATAAATCATGTGTTAAAACATCATTCATTTCGAGACGGAAAGTTGTGTGTATATTAAATAATGAGTAAAAAACTAATAATAGGCTTTTACATTTTCTAAGTTTAGTCAGTACGAACATTATATTGACCCCTGGCATTTATAAACCATTCACTTAGTCATAGCAGACGTTGTATATTAAAGCCTTGTAAATCTGCTTCGTACACACATTTGATGAACCCTGGTACAGCTCAGCATTTAACTGGCCAGCTCTGAGATTTCACTCTTAAACAGTCTCCAGCATCTGTAGCAATAACAAAACCAACTGTGCCTGTGGACTTGGCCTCCTTCCCAGTTGGCACAGAGGAGGAGCTGCTGCCCCCCGCTGGTACTTTGTGGGACTGCTGCTCCAGGCACAGCAGGATGTTCTCTGGCTTGATGTCTGTGTGGATGATTTTACACTGAGTGTGAAGGTAGTCCAGGCCTTGCAGAACCTGGAGTGGAGACACAGAGAGAACCATTGAGCTGATACTTCTGTCCATACAAGGAGAACTGCTCTCTTTCCTCTATCAGGCAAAACACAAAAAGATGAGGATGTCCACAGATGAACCACAGTTTGCATCTGGTTTTACAGTGTGAAAAGTTCACAATGTGTAAAATGCAGAATGATAGGTGACCTGAGAAAAACCTCATCCACCAGTCAACATGGTGGATAATACCACCATGTCTGACGTGCTGCATGTTCCCTACACACAGTTACTCTGTGTGTTTTTGAGTGTCAGGCCTGAGGACGACATGCTCTCCCTAAGAAATAAAATTTTTCAGTAATGGTCAGTAAGTTCCTGTTGTTGTTTTGAACAGGGCCAAAAGATGCACATACATCATAAAGCAAATGAAAGACACGTAACACTTTCTAGTATACTTGCTTATTTACTTATCCTCTTCCTCGCTGCGAGTCAGATTACAAGATTAATATTACACCTTAAGTCAAGTGTGAAGCTACAGCCTGAACCAGTTATCTAGGAAACAGGAGGAACTAAGTAAAAGCTATGTTATATCCTGCAAAACTGAGGAAATGTAGAAACTATAATATGGACAAGGACCAGTGTCCCACTAATTCCACTCCAATGCTAAGATAAAGAAAAAATAAGAGTGATGTCAATCTTCTTACTAAATATACGAAATATAGAACTATTCATCTCATTCATTTATGGCCTCTTGCATTTTAAAATATTATTTTGAATAATTTTGTGCTAATTCACTAATTTACGAATGAATTCACTGATGTGTATTTCTTTGTGTTGCCCACTGTAGTTTTTACCTGAGTCAGGATTTGTTTGACATACAGTTGTGATAGTCCTGGGTTCCCAAAACAGAGCTGCCAGCTTCTTAGGTCCGGCCCCAGCAGCTCCAGCACCAGACATATGTCTAATCACCAGCATTAAAGTCCAACCTGCATGGTATTCAGTGAGGTAACACACTGAATGCGTTATGAGATATGTTAATAGCCTACAAACACACCACACCCATTATAACTCCTTGGTGTCAGGTGTCAGAATTGGTTTCCAAGAAATGACAGGCTGTAAAAAGGATACGGACCCCATTGACCCCAGCCACCTTAAACTCATCCAGCAGCTGAACAATCCTTTGGCTGGAGGGGTGACGGCCTGTTGGACGACTGGCCTGATGAAAGAGAGGAGTGAGAGTAAGAAGGGGAGGAAGGCAGATAAGGAGAGATGGAAATGTGTTTTAGGAATATGAGGAGGTGAATTACTTATGTTTTCAGAAAAGAGGGCAAAGTGGTTGGGAAGCAAATGTGATAATGACGTTAACAAGGATATAGAAAGATATTCTGAACTGCTGATGGAAAAATAAGAAGACACTGACATTTAACAGAAGGAGTGGGTCATGTTGAAGAGGATAAATCACTTACACATCGGAGCAGAGTTAATTCATCCTGTCCTGCCTCGGTGAAGCCAGCTCCACTCTTCAGCACCTTCACAGCTACATGTTGACCTAACCTGCTGACACAGACCCCAGATCAGCAAACAGGACGAGTTTTATGTATTAGAAACAAAGCTGAATATGTCAAGTTCAACCCTTTCTTTGTATCTTTTGAAGGATTGTACACAACTTATTAGAAGTGGAGGGGACTTCAGAAAAGGCAGTTGATATTTTCCTTTCCTGTTCTTTTTGATTAAAGGAAATAAATTAAAATGTCAAAATAGAATGGCCCTGAGAAGAGCACATCCTTTTTACCAGATACTTCCAATTTATTACCTGGATCTGTACCAGACTGTATAAACTCATAGAGCTCAGCACAACCAATCGAGGGCTTAGAACCAAAAGGTCGTAGGCTAAGTGACATTTTGGGCAAAAATGAGTTCTATATATCAAAACACAGGTCTCGATTAGCTCTGTCCAATGATGCCAAAAGCATTTTGCAATGTTAACAGAAGTGATAAAACATTCCTGGATCTGCAAAAAAAAATTCTGTGTTCATTCCTGGCTAATGCCCCGTCTCTTAATCAAGTGTGATGCAAATTGGTGCTCTACTCTTCGTGTAAATCTTCTTTGTGGATGTGAAATTGCACCTGCTAATCATTTCTGTACGCTACTTGATTAATCCAACCTGAGGTCCAGACACAGCCAGACAGTAGAGAAGTAGCCCCAGCCAAGTTTAGACACCACCTGGTATCTTCTGTTGAAGGTGTCACCGATGTGGACAGTGTGGTATCCACCTGAGGAGATGGGAAAAAAAGAAGCCCAAGAATAAACTAAGTCAGATTCCTGGTTAAATCTATTATTGAACTGTTAATATGATGTAATTTAATTAAAGCTTCAGCGACAGGGCCCCTCTCTGTGTGACTGAAATGTGAAACCTTTTAATCACATAGTATACATTTTTCATTTGGTGTTTAGAGAGCTTAGAGAGAGAGAGAGGACTAAAATGTGGCGCTAAAGCTATTTCTGGCATTACAACTTCCTCTAAGCTGTAACATGTCTGCAGTGAGTAATACATTCAAATCTGCCAGCGGGACACAGAAAAATGATGATGCATAAGCCCGTATCAGTTCTCTTTCAGCCAGCGTGACACACAGTTCTTGGACATTGTCAGGGATCTTGAAATTGAATCTCTATTTCTATTAAAATTGAGAATGATATAAGCTGGTGTCTGATTTATCACTGTGTCAGGTATCTGTGGGATCACGTACTCAGCAGCTTATCAGCTTTTTTAAGAGGTACACACAGAAACCTGCACAGCTGGCAGATGAGGAAGGAGGAACAGGGACCAAGGTCAGAGTGGTCACAAAGGAAAAAAAGGTAGCAGGGGCTTAAGTGGTGCAAAGGCTGATGTGGCCACGTGGGCACTGAGAAGCATTTCTTGTATTTACAGGTCAGAAACAAGAAATATTGAATTGATAACTTCAACTTCATTTTGTTTTTTTAAGCGTGTCATCCAGGCATAGACATGTTTTTGTTCGCCATGTTGGCTCCATGGCTTAAGATGAGGGAATAAAGTAACAACAACTTGAGAACTGTATAAGGAGAGCTCTACATATAGGTAGAGACAAAATGATTATGATGAGATTTAAAAGTACCATGTGCTTAAAGAACAGCTGGAACAGATGTGGGGGAAAAAACAAAACGATAGTCATAGCAGTAGGTTCGTTACCTTTAATTGTCGGTGCAAGCTGTTTTTAGAACGGCGGAGCAGAGTCGCGAGCTGCTCAGAGCAGCACGCTTTGAGATAATAACAGAACATTATAGTGTAGAGTCGTTTTCGAGGTAAATGCAGAGACTGCTTGCCGAAAAACTGCCCGGGAACGTGCATCAGCAGTTTTGCATGAATTTACCTCCAAAACAACTCTGTCTGGTAACGTTATCTCATATGGTGGTGAATGTGCAGGTCACAACTTGTCCACCAGAACGTTTTGGAGTTGTTGGATTGTGTATTTGATGAGTTTGTTGAGGGAAACCAAGAAATCCCATGAGCCTCTGAGCAGCTTGCGGCTCTGCTCTGCTGTTCTAAAAAATAGCTTGCACCGACAATTAAACGTAACGGACCTACTGCTATGACTATTAGGGATTATGGGCCAATTTGCCAAAATGTTGAACTATCCCTTTAAGATAGTCTGAAGAGAGCTGAGTTGAATTACTTTGTGCAATGGATGAGTTTAGAGGACTGACTGTCAGCATCAGCAGTCCTCAGAGATGGAGGACACACCCCACCCCCACCCAATGAGAGGGGGATTTATATTAGAGGTGCCCAATTCCAGTTGCTTCACATGATGAGTCAACTGACGGCATCGGATAAGACTGCATTGTTGATGAAAGATTTAATGTAACCCAGTGCAGGTTGTTTTGAGGGGATGGAGAGGGCCAGACCACAGGAGGAGTAACATTAGCAGCTGTAAAAGAATTCATGTGCAGATGATGGCACGAGTTGAGAGACTCTGCTGTACCATAACAGTATTCTCTGGGGTCCTCAGAGTCCTGGCTGTCCTTGGGATCCAGCTGCTCATGGCATCCAAGGGCTTCGAAACTATTAGATGTCCCAGCTTCACTCCTACACAAACACACAAACACACTCTATAGTCTCTGACCGAATAACTGAACGTGTAACCGAGTAACGTGCGTGTGCATGTGTTGAGTTGCTGGGGGCAGCGTGCAGAGTTGAACTACTTTTAGTAGTTTCCCATACACTCGACCTGCTATGGAAACTTGTCCCCCTGCCTGGATGAGAGCGGAGCTGCAGCAATCGGAAGTTGCACTATTTCTGACTCAGCTGTAAATCATTTTTGCAGAATGTTCACGCAACCTGATCAGTCTGCATCTGCAGCTGCTGGGACGGTTACTATAGAGAGACCGGCCGGGTCACGTCACATCTGAAAATACTGAGCACAGGTCTGATTTCTCCTTGGCCAGATGGACATATACAGTACAGTGGACTTTGATGTGAGTTCCAGCACCTTTGTATTTAGAATCGCAGGACATCGTAGAACATGCAGGATTTAAAGAATTTCACAACATTGAGGCAATCTATGATTGTCTTTTTCGAGCATAATTTGTGATCTGACACTGTGTGAAAATCTAAACCACCTCCATGAAGCTTTAAATAATGCTGAGGTGCCTAATTTGTGCATTGCTTTTCTAAATGTAACCACATCACTGTGGCCATTTAAAAGTTATGAGCAGAACTCCATTTAGATGTGATTAAAGAGTACAGTATATGAGGCTGCACAAGATGCAAGATGCACTTTTTCTACCAAAACTGAAACTCATTTAAAATTGTGTCTGCAGCTCTTTTTTTTCCCAGCAGCACTTGTGCACTCTAAGTTAAAAACACAGTCTTTGTCCAGTTAAATATTCCAGCTGGTATCGACAAGAGAAGACATTTGTATCTGCAAATAAAGGAAGTCATTTACTCACGTTTGCTGCTGAACAGCTGAGAGGGGACTCCTCCTCTGCATAGTGCAGCTCAGCAGATGCAGCCTGCAGAGACAGCAGCTAGTGGAATCAATCAAAGAGCTGCAATCAAGAACGAAAAGTGGATATATGTCATCGGCACACAGGTCAAAGCGGAGGTAGAGAGACAGATACAGTAAATGAAGCTGCAGCACCTTTAATGTAGAAACGGTGTAGAAGCTGAGAGGTAAGGGGAGGGAGGGAGGGAGGGAGGTGTCTGATCGATCTCTCGGGAGTCTGGGAAGGGCAGCAGCAATAGTCAGCAGGGTCTAAACATGGACATCCCCGGCAGCTGTTAAGTCACCGTCTGTCAGGCCTTTACCTGCTCTCCCCTATAATATGTATCCTTTACTCAGGCCTGGTCTGAGTTAACCTGGAGCTGCCCCCCCCCCTCCCCACCACCCCCTTTCACTCTCTCTCTCCTTCAATTTACTGTGGGACAGCCCTGACAGAGAGCAGAGAGGGTAAAAGATTAGAGGCGTGTCGCGTGAGGCCAAACAGATCGAGGGAGGTGGGGGGGGGACAGCTGCAGATCCCCCCCCCCCTCCCCCGTCTCCTGTTAGGGTTTGACCTTAGGACAGTGGGGATCACAGATTGCTAAACGTGGCTTTGAGAAGGGGATCCCCGTTCTCCGACACAATATAAAGTATCAGAATCATGAGAATGAAGGTCAGATAGGAAGGGTTTGTTTTTCACGGGCATATTACCCATGATGTCACTTGCAAGACATTAGCAGGTGTGTACGGTATGTGTTTGTTTTCAATCTGACGCACTTTGCTGCAGCATAGACACCTGTGTGTGTGTCTGACTCCATGCCATGAAAATGTTGTACTTCCTTCAAATGGCATGAGATTTAATGGTTGACAGCAATAAGAGAAGGGGCTGCTGGGTAACAAAGGGCAGATGGACAGATGGAAAGAGTGAGAGTGTGCAAAAACTAATGGTGTTGAAGGGAATGAAATAAGAGGTGAAAGGATGGCGGAGCATCAGGTATAAACAACTGCAATCAGTAAGAGCAGCCTCGTTTGGTGATGACTGTGGAATCATCATGAAATCACTTTATTTCCCCAATCACCTTTTTTTTCTCCCCAAGGAATCATGAGGAGAGAGCTGGCTGGCCCCTTTAAGGTCCCTGAAGGTGTGAAAATGACCTCTGTAAAGTATGTGGACTTTCTGACTGACCACTTTCTTCCATGGTACAAAAGGAAGAACCGTGCTTTCCATCTTCATGCATGACAATGCACCATCTCATGCTGCAAGGAATGCCTCTGCATCACTGGCTGCTATGGGCATAAAAAGGAGAGAACCTCATGGTGTGGCCCCTATCCTCCCCTGACCTCAACCCTATTGAGAACCTTTGGAGCATCCTAAAGCAAAAGATCTCTGAGGGTGGGAGGCAGTTCACATCCATACTGTCCTTAGTGTACACACTAGGCTTCTCAATTACTGTAGATAACTGTATATGTCTGGCCATGTTATAGCTGGTCATTTGGACATATCTGCAATCCATTCCTCACTCAGAATACTATATGGGTCTGGTAATTTCTCACCAGTGCTGAGGACCAGTTTGTTCAGGTAACCGGTGCAGTCTGAGCTGCTGAGGCTGTTGATGTAATTGGTCTGAGCCATCTCTGTCAAGACCTAGCTAACGCTGTCAGACCTGTAGTGTCGAACTATATTTACAGTGACATTGGCGTTTTTTGTTTTTTTAAATTGTTGGCAGGCCGTAAAGTAGCCTTGCCGTAAACATTTTTACTTTGACTTTTATTGTTAGTGTCCACTAGTGTGTGTGTGTGTGTGTGTGTGATGATGATTAAAAGTCACATTTTCAGTAATACCGATGGTAAAACACCTCAAAAGTGAATTTTATATTCCATTTTTGTTTTTTCAAAATAGCATAAACAAAATACCCCTCTTGGCAGCTTGGCCCGATAGGTCCCCTGTTACCCCTATTCGTGTGTATGCATGTGTGTGTGTGTGTGTGTGTGTGTGTGTGTGTGTGTGTGTGTGTGTGTGTGTGTGTGTGTGTGTGTGTGTGTGTACTGTGGAGCCTTGAGATATCAAGGGCCACTTGACCTTACATGAATTACTGTTCTTGGTCAGATGACATGTTATCACATGTGCTTATCAGGACCCTTACGCTGTTCTGAATATAGAGTCACACTTGGCAGAAGTGATGCACGTGCACTGTGGACACGCAATTGTAGTCAACACACCTATGCAAACATACAGTAAAAAAGTGAATTTTCACAATAAATTGAGAGCCCCTCTCTGCTGTCACAGTGAATGTTTCCTTAAGTCAAATTCAAGCTACATCACATTTACAGTAACACAAGTAAAACATTGGAAAACTATAAATGGTAATGAAAGACTACCATTAAGATTAATGAACATCAAGCACCTTATGCTTTACAAAAGGCAAGGAGAGAGTAAAAACTCACATACATTTACTAGTGAAACAAAATGGTGTTGTTTTCAAGTATGAACATTTTAACACCTGAAATGTAACAACAATAATAATACTATGCAAGTTGTAACCTGTAGATAACAGACTGTTGTATAGCTTGGCACTGGAGTGTGCAGGTGTTTTTTTTATTTTTGTTTTTTATTCCATCCTCTTGTGTCCTGCTATTACTCACTAATGTTGGTCCAGTCTTAAGCTGAAAAGCCTTTGCTGGCTGGGACTATTTTCCATTTTCAGCAAGCTGTAATAAGACACTTCCCACAGGAGCAGGAAATATGTGTATGTGTGTGCGTGTGTGTGTTGTGGAGAGACATGAAAACACCACCTGCATGGATCTAGATCACTGGGTTAGTAGGAGATATCAAATGATAAAAGTGGTTAGACATCACAGCATTTTTTCCATTTCAGCTTCCTCCAGTGATGGTAGAGCAACACGAGAGAGCAGCCTCCTGCTGACCTGGAGAAAAAGATGACACACACATGGATTTACAACTACAGTACAGTTCACACTCAGATACACTCATTTTCATACAGCACACACTCTTTCATCCTGACCCGCAGTTTGGCCTCTCTGACCACCACCCCTGTTGACCACAGACTGAAACGTGACCTGCATTCATTCGCTATGACGCTGCTGCTAATTTAAGACACACACTGATCCTGCTTGTCCTTCGTTTAACACTGGAATAGGATGACGAGACTTAACAGATTTGAGATTTTATTGCTAGATGGCAGGTGAACATTTGATGAATTTTGTTTACAATATACTATAACACCGAAATAATTTGGAAGGCCAACAAACCTCAGTTAGAGGCCCATGTCGAGCCGGGCGCAGTGACAACAGGAAGCAGTTATTGTGTTGACTGAGGCTGCTCCCATTAGTGTAAACAAATGGAGTAGCATGCCAAAGTTTGTGTTAATGTGGGAGAACAGTGGAAGATTAAATGATCTCCAAAAGGCATTATTAACATGAAACACTAGTTTTTGCAACATCAGCAATATCAGTGTTTAATTTTTGTTGTCTTTTATTTTAGAGTGAAAAATGAAAACAAATCAGCAGCCTGCAAAGGAATGGCAACCCAGGAGACTTGAGCTCTCAGATAACTTTGACCAAGGTATCACTATCAGACAAGCTGTTTACTACAGGTACACTGGAAAACTATCACAGTATAAAGCTGTTTACTATTTACATGTTGTGTTAATTTCCAAAGGGCATGCTACTAGGTGCTAACTATGCAGGGTGCCCAAACCTTTGCTGTGGGCCCTTTTCATTTTCTGTCATTTTATTGTTTAAAATGTAAAGGGGATGTGTCATGTCCCAAAAGGAAAAGCTTAGGTATTGTAACATTAATACAGTGACTTGAGCTGCAGCAGTTCTAGGGTCTTGGTAACTCCCTGACACTTACCTGAGCAGTGTTCCGCAACCATAGACTGTAAAGTCATATGCATTTACATTTTAATCCTTTACTTCAGTTTAAACATGTGATTTTCTGTGACATATCAATGTCTTTGTTCTTTTCTTTCACGTGAACAGACTCTAAACTGAGAGCCAACTAAAAAGAAACATTTGAGGGAAGAAGATTTCAGATTGAAACCAATGAGATGTTTGAGGTGGATTTGTAATGATTCCTGTTAACCACTGAGACACAGGTTTGAATAGAACATGGCAATAATGACTCTCACCAACTGACATGTTAAATGATGTTGTACTTAAAATGTAGGCTACTTATACCTGTAGTGTGGAATGCATGTTGCACCCAAACCTCTCATCGTGCAAAAATGTATGTACCTTATTACCTAATTTAACACAGATGAAAGGATACATGACATTTTAATTAAAGTTGTACCTTAGTCACCAAAATCTAAATCTTATCCCTGCCTTCAAAGCATTTCAATACTATAGCTGCCTCCATTTTTAGTGCATATTGTTGCCATGGTAACATGTTCTAGCTGACCTTTTAAACGAGATGTAATGAATATCATAAATAAAAATGATGAATTTGTGTATGGTGGCTGCAAGCAAAACTTGATTGAATGTATTGACAAAAGGGACGAGGCGTAATCAACATAGTATAGCAGTTAAGTATCTCCAGATGTCTGTTAACATTGGGACCACTTTATTGCATCACATTTAGTTGTTGTTAGGTTAATCCTATGAATTAGTTAGAGAACGCTAAAGTCAGGATTACTTAAGAACAGTTTGTATCTACAGCACAGGAAAATGGTAAAACACCAAAACTGAGCTTTGCACACACATGTAAGCCACAAGCAACACTAATGTGCATGACAAAGAATTGGTAATAATGTCTTTATAATGTACAAGATAATTGCTTGCAACGTTACAAATCATTTTTCTCTACCATCTGTAAAAATGGATGTGACATAATGAATGGGACTGAAACTGAATCGGCTGATTGTGAATTTGATTTTGACTTCATGTCCTCAGGTTTATCTTCAGAGTTGATTAATGGATAAAAAAAAAACATCACAAAAGTACCAAAATGACCAATCAGTGATGCTTCATCTGAGTGGGGACATGATCATTAATATGTCTGAAAATAATAACCAACAACATATTCAATAAAATAAATAAACAATAAATTAAATGGGAAAAAACCCCAGCTAGGAATAGACTTTCACATATGGCATCACAGAGCAACAGGGAACACAGGCACCATTGTTAAACAGCTGTATAGCGGACTGATTGAGGTCTTGAAGGAAAGGGTTAGCAATTCACTTAAGATGAAGAAATACAGCTTTGCACGGCCGTAACACTGCTGAAATCTGGACACCCAGAACGTGAATCCACATTAAAGCTTCAAATAGGGGTGCAGCTGTTTTGACATCATGAAAGGTTTGTGTGAAAAGCTGATATCCAGCAGCAATCCTGCTCTAACGACCATCTGACAGCAGCAGCTACCTTGATTTCCTTCACTCTGAAAATGTTTTTCATACTTAAGAATCTCAGTCAGAAATTAAATGTACAGGTGGAGCTGAATCAACTGCAAAAAAAGAAAGAAAACTCAGTGACAAAAGGGAAGTGATAACAACTCACTCAAGTAGAAAAACTGTATATTACAGACTGTAGCCAAAACGTCTTAGAAATAGAGAAGATCAAACCTGACTTAAATAGAAAGATGAATAAAAAATGAACAATAGAAATCAATCTATAAAATACAATAATGTAAAAGAAAGAAATGTATAAATATCTGTTTCACGGGAACCTCAGGATGTACGACCCATCAAATATAATTGTTTTTTTATTCTTCATGTAATTTTAATTCCTATAATCCAAAGAAATTACTCATGTGAAGGTGAATATAGTAGAAATCAAACCCTGTTAATAAAGGAATATAAATCCTAAGGTGGCAGTGAAAGATAAGATAAATAATGTGGAATATATGTATAGTATAAGATACCTCTGAACATATTTTCCAAATTCTTTGTGCATTATTTTTATATTTGTGCATTTCCCAATAAGTCAGGCTTGGTCTTTCATGAGATAATCTCTTTTTGTTTTGCAGAATTAGTAAAGATGACAGAAGTGCTGTTACTGATTTTGTCTACATGTAATTATACATCATGGTTTTCCTAAGGACGGATCAGTTTGTGAGTTTAGCCTTAAGTATATCTGCTAAAACTGTTTTGGGTAATACAAAATTATCAAATTAAAAAACCTGGGAAAAAAAACAAAAAAAACCATTCACAATAGCAATAGGTCACCATGAAAAGACCTCGACAAAAATCAAAAATCAATGCTTTTACAAAACACTGGTTTTCAATCCAAACTACATGAGGCAGGATCTATAAATTACAGTAAGAGGACAACTGGAGATGTGAAGCTTAAAAAAGAAAAAAAAGAAAAAAAAAAGGGAGAGAGAAAGAGTATCCTGGAAAACTGTTCACACAAAACAACAAACTGTCCAACAACAGGTAACTGAACTCACACAGAGTAAGACTTGGTAGAATGATTTAAGGAAGCTACTGTAAAAGCAGAATGAAATAAAAGGCTCTTCAGGCCTCCACAGCAATTTGACAGTGTCATTATCTGTTTGTCCTTTGTGTAAGACTTCGAAATGACGTGGTGAAAATTCCACAGCTGTCGACGTTAAAGTTCAAGTCCTCCTAATTTTTTTTTTTCCCTTTTCCTCCTCATTTCGACAACCAGCCCACCTCCAGCAGCCATCCCTCGGCAGAAGACTAATAAGCGAAGCTGTAAACTTGCAGGAATGCACTGTGCAGCTTGTCGACAAAGTCCAACAACAGATTGAGACAGGAAAAACAAAAAAGATCTTCATTTGTGTCCTTTTATTTCAATTCAATGTGGGGGGTCCTTACGAGAGGTTTTATAGTTTAGAGGAAGTTCCTTTGTCTCGGTGTGCTTCGTTTCACATTTCCCTCCCCTCAGAGCAGTGCTCTTTTAGCCCCAGTGTTAGGACTTGTGGAAATTTCTAGGGAGCGTTACTGTACCTGGTGCACACAGGTCAGGAAACATCAGTCAGTGATCCTCTTGAGATATTTTCTCCCTTCATTAAAAATCAGTCTGTCAACATGACAGCAAAATCATGGTATGTGCATCAGTGTTCCTCTGTCCTCCATTGTCTTAAAAAAAGACATCTTGCTTTTTCTTCTCTAGGAGACAGAACCGTTTCTCACCACTGTCCTCTCTTCAAGGTTTTAGGAATAATCCATGTGGCCCTCGGGGTCATAGGTCTGTGACTTTGTTTTCTACAGCAGCAGCGATCTGTTGGAGCCGGTAACCGAGCTGCATCTTCTGAGCTGTGGAGTCCTCTTCCAGGGCTGTGATAATCTGACAGGAGGAAGGGTAAACGGTTGATGATTTGCAAAGCACGCCGTCATCTATTTGAGTATGAGGGACATCTCTGCTTGCTGTCCTGTCACCTGAATAGCTAAAGCTTAACTACTTAAAAAAGGCAATTTGTTAAGTTTTCTCTAGGGCTGAATGTTTTTTATCTTTTTCTTTGGAGCCGGTAGTGGTGACTGTCAGACGGCAAAAGGTTCAGTCAGATTGGAGGCTGCAGTGAGTCGCTATCGGAAAATGTGGCGATAGCACGTGGCTAGCTTGCTAACTTCAGTAGAAGAAAACACATCAAAGAGACAAGAGTTGACATTGGTTGCCTTCCACAGCTGGGGACAGCTCTTGATCAGGAAAGGAATGATGAACTCTAGCTCTAAATAAACTTGTCTTAATGCTAATTCTAGCTATATAGCTTTAGCAAACACACGGTAAACTGTAGGCGTGGCAGATTTGTTCACCTTTGGAATGCTTGCTTTACATTCTTCAAACTCAAAGAAACCTTCCCTCACAGGTTATTATGTTATAACGAAATACACTAACAGTTTGATCTCATCATAGCCTACTATATAGTTTTTACTAAGATGAGCTAGCATGCTGTCTATGTACAACCAAGTGCATAATTAAGACCAATTGCATTGTTATCATCATACTGCATTTGATCCATATCGAGTTTTAAATGCATACCGACAGTAACTAAGACAGAATTCAGATACACCTTGGTTACAAAATGGTAACAGCCAGCAGTCATGTCATAGCTACATTTTGTTGTACTCACTTGATCGTAGTATTTGTTGATGTACTTGTACAGCTCATGTAAGGCCACGAGGCAGTTGACCTCTGCAGCATAATTCTGAGAGTAAAAGTGGGAGGGGAGAGGAAATGTCAGGAGGTGGAGTCAGTGAAAAACTACGTCTTTTGCAAATTCATATTTAATTTCAAACTCCACTACATACGTGGGAGAGTTCTGCCAGAGCTGAGTTCATCTCCTGGTCACTGGCAGAGATGGTCTGACGGATGTCTGCGTAATACCTGGAAAGAAAGAGAGAAAGGGAAGAAGAGAGAAAAAAAAACTGTATTATGATGACATGGAAAAAACATTTTATACTTAGGTGTTACAGTAAACATCCAACACGCAAGGTTGTGCTGAGGAATGATATCCCCAACCTCATGTTTTTATTCTGGGTAGACTTTGCAATGATAGATTTATTTTAAAACTTAAAGACCAACCTCATACAAATAAAACCAAGCCGAAAAATGCTGTCATACTGACCTCATCTGGCTGAAAGTTTTAAATCTCTAACTCGCTATAGTGATATTCGAGAGCTCTGACCACACTCTTGACACACTTCTGTATCAAGGTGAAAAGTTAAACTGCATACCTTTAAGATGTGCACTGCCTCTGCTCTTTCGCTTTCTGTGGGAAAATAGGTTAAATCTATAGTGTGTGTGTGTGATGGGCTTTTCCACGGGCAGTCCTTCTTCTTCTTCTTCTTCTTTTGGTTAAAACTAATAAGGCTTATAAAGCTGGCATATTTGCTACGTAGAAATCTTGCTTAGCGAAGCCTTAATACATCACCAGTGTAATCTGCAGGGTTTAATGTGCAGCAGACAGTAGTAAGTGTAGCAGTCTGCTCTCAGACCATCCATGCATGGAAGCCTCACAGGCTTAGTCTACCCTGTCTGGCACTGACAGATTGTCCTGGGCCTCACTCTCGCTCCTTCCTCCTCTCCCTCTCCATTTTTTATGCCTGAGGTCAGTGGGGCGACTGGCTGCCACGCTCTTACCTCTCCACCATCTGTTTGTAGCGCGGGATGTCTCTGGCATACAGTAACTTGTTGATGGGAGAGTCCTGTGTGAGGAAGACAATTGAAGAAATGTGTCCTGAATATCACATGAAACAGGTATTTATGCACCAGGTACAAGATAGCTTGAAGACTCATTATAGCTGTGGTCCTGGATATTTATCATTTGTTTTCTCATGTTTTACTAATTAATGTGTAGTGACGTCAAATATCGACTGTTACATGTTATTTCCGTTGCGAAAAGCCACACTAGTGCAGAATAACACTGCTCACTAATACTAGCAGTGCCCCAGTGTGTGTGGTCAGCTCACCCGCCCCAGTTTGTGGTCAGCGATGGTGCAAGAATCCATAAAGGTCTGGGCGATGACGGACAGCACGGCATCCACGTGGTCTGAGGTCTGCACGTCAAAGATGAACTGGGGGTTCTTAAGGATATTGATCCAGAACCTCAGCGGTAGACTGAGGAGGAGGAAACACAAACCAACTGATTACAATATCTGTTGAGATGGCAAATGTATACCTATCGGAGAAAACTACACACTTCAGAACACTTTGTTATGATCACAGAGGAATGCCAGCGTGTTTAACAATTTTGAAATATGCTTATCAACTGACTTAGTGAGAGATGAGAGGATTGATACCACTCTAGGTAGCTTGAATCCATTAGCTCTGTAAGTCTACTGCTCAGAAATCTTACATATAGGCCTACAAAAATGCTAAAGTTGTGGTTTAGATGCACTGTTTGCTATGCTATGCTAAGCTAAATTAAGCTAATTATCTTTCAGTGTAAGGGCATGAAAATGGAGTCAGTCCTTTCATCTGTAGAAACAGTCAACAAGAAAGAAAATATGCTTGTATTGAAACCATGAAATGAATGTTAAAGACACAGATGACAACATACAGGAACCTCTGAAGATGTTTTTGATTGATGAAGTAACTGATCTACCAGATCATGATATATAAAACAGTTTTCCATATGTGCTGTGTGGGTGGGCTTCACTGGAACAAGATATTCTTTCACCTCTGGGTAAAATTGTTTGGTGTGTTTATACAGTAGCTTTCCCTCATATGGCAGCCCACCAGACGTTGGCCCGTGACACATTTCTGGCATCCAGCATCACAAATCTGTCCATGCTCCTTGTAAGCTGCTGCTGCTGCTGCTGCTAGGCATGCTGCTTTACCTGTTGGTTTTCCAGATGTGGATGGTCTCTGGGTCTGTGATGTTGTGCTGCAGGGCCTGCTCGTCCAACAGGTCGAAAAAGTATTTGACGGCCAGAGGTACAGGGCGACTGGTGCTGAGGATCGCGGTGAATAAATCATCCACAAACTTCTGCAGCGTGCCCTGAAACAGCGCAGAGAAAGTGTAAGAGATTAATAAACTATGAAACAAAGAAAATACGTTTTCATTAAAGCACCAATGTTCTGCTACTTTTTTTGGATATTATGATTAAGAGAATGAGCTCCTCTACCATGTGTGTTACTGAAGTGTTACAGTATGTCCGTTACCTTCATGGAGAGCAGTCGTGTGAGGTAGATCTCGGGGATCGCCTTGGCTCTTTCCCCGCCCCTCTCCCTCACACTGCCCCTCCTGTGCTTGGGGAGCTCCGACTCTTCACTGGCTTTCACCAGATGCCAGAGCCGCACGCCTCCCTCCTCTCCGTCATCCAGCATGGGGGTCTCTGGGAGATGAGGACAAATGGTTGTGTTAGTTTATTGTCGTTGGCTCAGTTGAATACAGCTGCAAGCTGGGAAACCTTCAATAAAAACTGAGGTTTTGAAATTCAAGTTGTTTGTTAACTTAACCCTCAAACAGACAGGAGTGGAAAATAAGTTGCAAAAAATAATGTAATATTATCAGTCATCTCTTTAGGCCGCAAGAAAAATATTGAATTTTATGAGTTCTATCTCCCAGGATATGTTGCCCTATTAAACTCCCAGTGTTATTATCATAATGATAATTGTGGAAAATATGATGCAATAAAATATGGTTGCATTGAAAAGTGATTATTTTGGTGTCTCTTCACAGCTGCTCTTCTCACTGACTCACTGTGTGTAAACAAAGTTGAACAGTGACCTCTTCTGGTTATTCAGGCGACTGCATGAAAGTCTGCGCTATTATTTTCTGCAGCTGTAAATATACCTGGATACAATTGCTTGTACATGCATTAAAAAAAACACATGGATGAAAAAGAAACAACTTTGTTTAATTTTCTGTGATTAATTATTTTTTCTACCATTTACACTCTGATTATTTTTTCATAACAATATTCTAACCTTCTACTCAAACCAAACAACAAAGCTCCATGCTCCAAATAAAAGATGTGAAACTGCTAACAATCAGTTAATATGAATAGTGGAAACAGGTCATGAGGCTTTAATGAGCCAATGAGATGTCAAAGATGAGAAATGTGCTCTCAGAAATCTGAAAAGCTCTACTGGATGTTTAAATTTCAAATTTGAGACAATCTCTTACTGTATCTCCTTTGTGTTAAATTGAATGGTTTACAAGATTAAAAAAATACACTTGTGCAACACAAGCTTTATCCAGCATTGCACTAACATTAAACTAATTCACTATTGAAGCAAAAACTCAGATTTCAGGAGAGTCAAGTCAATGTGGGCATTAGAAATTCCCCTAGTGTGTGCACGCTCCATAAAAAAAGTGCACAGGACTTACTCTCTCCAGGCATGTAATCATGGCTGTCGTGGAGGTGATGTTTGGTGTTCCTGGGAACCAGAGCGACTGTCGCTCCATCAGGAACCTGCAGCACACAGTTGTGTTACAGCTTTCACACTGTGGTAAATAGCTTTGTCATTCTGCACATGCAAAGACAGGTTGGCGTGTATGTGTGTGCGTTTGTGCGTCTTGCACCGACCTTGTAGTGCTGCAGTGTATTAAGGCGCTTCCATGAGCCTTGAACAACTGATGTCAGATCCTCATCTGATAGGATTAGGTGACCTGCAACACCTGCACGCCACTCTGCAGGGACATCAAGCAAATGCATATTATTATTACAGCTTTAAGGCTGAGCTTTAATGCTGATGCAGCACAGATGTACAAATTACGACAGGTGTTGTTCCATAACCAAAGAGGAAAAAAGCAGACAGTGTAAATTTTCTTCTTAGCTACACGTGGAAAGGCCTGGTTTTCATTTCTTTGCTTAAATATTCATTGTCAAAATGAAAACCCTTCAACTCGTTAATGTGTTGAGCTGCTACCATCTGACCTCCCGCCCACTTCTCGCTACAGTCAGGTGCTGAAGAGTGAAGTGCGATGTTGTGAAATAAAACTGGACTCACCAAGATGCAGTGAGTCAACGTGTGGCCTCTGGGAGAAGGACGTTCCCTTCCAGGTTTGTTCCAGTAGCTTCTCTTTCACTTGGGTGATGGTATCGCAGTCCAGGACTTTGGCAGGTACTGTTTGGGTGGTCGTGCCTCCACCGCCCGCTGCAGCTGGCATCACCACATTGAGTGTCTGGGCGGATGTACAGAGGGTTTACTCATAGAAATGTTGCACTATAGTATCCCATACGTAACTGTGCAGATTTTCAGTTAGTGCAGCTATCCATATGGAAATGGTCAGTTGCCATTAGCATTAGCTAATAGGCATTCTTTTAATTAAACAAATAAATAAATAAACACACAGAGCTGGATTTTTTATAATAACATGGATTTTCTTGATTCTGTGGTCATGACTACATGGTCTTCTCTTCCCCCAACTTCTCCCCGACACTGACACTGGGAACATGTGTGAGCTCTCACCAGTGTGCGGTACTCCACGTCCTCTCGCAGCAGCCGGTTGTCGTTCAGTGTGTACTTGGCTTTTCCTGTCACGGCGTCCACAGGTCCTTTGTCTACTTGGTGCTTTATTGCTCTAAACAGCATGTAGAACGACTCACCTGCTGATTCCTGGTCAAGCAAAAAGAAAGAAGGTCAACAATGTCCTAACACAACAACATTATATTATATTGAGACTTTAATTTAGTCCTGAACATCTGACTCTCTCTCTTAACCTCTGAGAAGCCTGGACTAGATGATGCCATAGTGATAGATGTGCACTTTATTATCAAAGATTATTGATTTGTGCAAAAAATCTGCACCTAGGTAGTTAAAGGGATGATTCAACATTTAGGCAAATTGGCACATTGCCATAATTCCTATAGTCATACATGTAGGAGCGTGTCTGTTACCTTTAAAAATAGCTTGCACTGACAATTAAAGGTAACGAACCTAATCACAGTAACACAAAACATAATAATACCGGAGCAAAGGCAGTTATCTGTAGCAGTGAGGGGTCTGCTCAGTGAGTGTGAACGTACCCTCAGAAAGGTGAACAGACAGATGGACATCCAGTTTGTTAGGAGCTTCTCCACCACAGATTCAGTTCTGGGGAAAGACGAGGACACATGTAGACACATTGTTGAAACACGCCACAGTGTCTGTCCAATTACTTCACTCCCACACAAGTTGATGAGCTTGTTGACAGCACTGCAGAAGCCTCACTGAGTTTGACACTTGACACCATGTCCTATGTGGACAACTCACAAAGGGGGAAAGAAAGTGGCCTTCCACCAATCAGGAGGCACTTCACCCGGCCTGGAAAAGTGGTCTAATAACACAATGAATCTCACTAAGACATTGTCATTTATCAGACGTTCAGTATTAATAGCTCATGAGCTTCCTTAGAAATAAAATTGTAACTAATACCATAACTGGTACAGATGCATCGTATACTAACAGTATCTCTATCAGGGTTTTTTGATCTAGATTTTTTATTCAACACAGAACAACAGTATATCTGACCTCCCGAAAAATGACATGACTTTTAAAACTTTTTTTTTGGCAATTTTTGCTTTTATGTCCCCAGAACAGTGAGAGGTAGACATGAAAGTCAGAGATGGAGAGGCAATGACATGCAGAAAAAAGCCACGGGTCAGATTCAAACTGTTTGGTCTGAGCCAGTGTGGTACTCACTCCACCAGGTGAGCCACCAGGGCACCACTGGAGTGTTTGAAGTCAGGATTTAAAGCCCAGAGATAAGGGAGGGGGGGAAAGAGAGAATTGTATTGAACCACTGTCAGACTGGTTGTTATAAAAGTTAATAATATGTATAGGTCAGAGGTCGGCAACCTGTGGCTCTTTCATCCCTCTGCTGTGGCTCCCGTGGTTTAGAGAGGGTGAGAAAAAATAATGTGAATAATGGCCATTCATGGAAATTAAGGCATGATGGCACACTGAAATAGACATTATATAAACTGGCATTTTTTTGGGTGACCTTATCAATGAAGGAGAATATGCTGCAGCTGATTTTACAATGCAGGTTTTCCCTGCCGATCTGAGCCAAAGGTGGCTTCCTGGGTAACTTTGGTTGCCTCCTTGGTTAAAGCATGTGTTCATGTGCATGGGGGGGGACATTCTTTTGTGGGCACAGACCCATTACCCATAGATCTATTGCACGTCTGCCCGTCCCGGGTCAGGGATCACTCCTCTGTTGCTCACCCTGAGGTTTGTCCAATTTTTCCCTGTTTAAAGGATTTTCCCGGGAGTTTTTCCTCAGTTGATGGGGTCTAAGGGCAGAGGATGTTGTTATGATGCCATGTAAAGCCCTTGGGAGAAACTGTTTGTAAAAAATGGGTTATTGCCTTCCCTTGCCTTGCCTCTCCATTGCTTTGAAGGTAGACACGCTCACAACCCAAAGCGACACTGTTACGGCACGCATTCAGTACGACGCACTTGTTTTTTCGTGCAGGTCAGTTTAGTGATCAAACAGGTTCTGTGGCTCCGAGTGGGTTTTAATTTGGTGGGAATGGGCCCAAACGGCTCTATTAATGCTAAAGGTTGCCGACCCCTGGTATAGGTGCAACAATAACAACAGCAGTGGGAAAAAAAAGTGAGTGTTTCCTCCACTTGTGACCGATGACAACTGCTGATTTTCTCTCCATAACATTATAGGATGTTGACTGACCGCTTACTCTATGCAAATGTGAATGTAACATAAATGAACCGAGCCGAACAGCCGAGGATTATGTGACAGATCCTCTTCCTCACCTCCTCAGCATCAGTTTGGGGTTCTTGGCCACATATTGCTCCACGAGATCATTGAGCAGCGTCTTCAGGATGTCTGTAAAGTACTCCAGTTTACCATGCAGGGCCACAGTCAGCAGCGAGGCTACGTAAGCCCGGTCCCGGGGAGAGAAGGTCCGCTGCACCTCCAGAGTGTGAATGAACTGGAACAGGAATAAGAAGATGTGAGTAAAAGACACTCCTGTAACGGTGGTTTTGTGGGAAATCAGTCTTTCTGTTTACACACCAGAAACAAGAGGTAATACCCTCAAACAAACTGTTGAAGTGAGGTGAAATGATTCAAAATCTCTAAGAGAGACATTAAAAAACAACACATTAATCTATGTAATTTGACTTCATTATTAGCTGACCTTGGTGAGAAACAGTCTGCTGTTGAGCAGGTTGGACAGCTGAACCAGGCCTTGCTCCACCGTTTGCCTCCGGCTCTCAGGAACATCCAGGTCTCGCCTCAGTGGCGACTCCTGGTGGCCAGGGAAGGGCTCTCAGGAACATCCAGGTCTCGCCTCAGTGGCGACTCCTGGTGGCCAGGGAAGAAAATGCGCTCGGCATACGCCCGGTAGTCCAGGAACGGGATCCCTGAACCCACCAGGTCACTAGACATGTCCATCATCTCTGTCATCAGGTCTAAGGGAGGAGGGAGGGGGTGAAGGTGGTGTATTAACAAGCTTTAGTCTCACTGTTTGTTTTCCTTCTATTGGTGGAGTGACGGTTCGGATCGTACCTGTGAACTCTTTCTTGCAGCGGTCTCTCACACTGGTCTCCAGGTTCTCCAGCTGAATCTGCACCTTCTTATAGTCTCTCATGGCCTGTTTGCTCTTCCTCCTGACAAACAACAATGATGCACATACAACATTTAGTTTCAGAAACTACTTTGTTAGAGGAGGAGGCAGAATCGTATTTGCGGATATACATTAAAAATAATAACCTTTAGAGGGCAGCTTGGTTGGGCAGATGACTTCAAGGTGAAATAACTGAGAGGTAGAAATGTTTACCTGTATATGAGCACTATGATGAGGACGATGAGAGCCACGATGGAGGCTCCAACCCCGACCCCCACCTGAGCCTCCAGAGGGAATGTGGACTGAGGTTGGCTGTCGTACTGCACTCTGCCCAGGGAGAAGTTCAGGTTCCCCATTCTCACCTGGAAACCACAGACATAGAAAGTGTTGAGTTCGAGTTAAAACATTAGACTACGATCGGGTCACACTGAAAATTAATGTGAGCTTGGATTCCTCTACCGTTCACTCACCGTGAACTCAGGCAGACTGTCCAGGCCGTCCTGCTTCTTGCTGGCTGCCACTGATGGCTGCTGGGCCGGTGGCTCACAGTACAGGTGGTTGTGGGTCAGAGTCTTGACCGAACACATCCCCTCCCCTATCCGAGCTTCAACCTCGTGCTTGTAGATGGCCAGATCCAGGTTTTCTCCCTACAAGAGGAGGAAACAACATGACTCAGAGTGCATTACTTGCCACAGGCCAATCTGAAACTGGTATTACTCTGAATCATCACAGTAGTGAGAAGACAATAGGTATCTGAACTGAACAAAACTAAATGTTTCACATGCTCTAATAACTCTAATTTCCATTAAAACAACACTTTGACTTGGTCAACAAGATCAAGAAAAGAATGAGACCTTAGAACAAGCAGTGTGTGAAGGATGAGGAGTTTGTTATGATGCATTTTATATTCAATGTGCAGTACATATTGAATCACTGTGATATATTTGCTGCTCATCTCATTCTCAGCTTGAACATAATGGGCTTTAACCAAAACCTTAGTCTGACAGTTGCGACGCTGATGTTTCAGCTGTGTCACCAATGACAAATTGCAGATCCACTTTTTTTCAACAAGATGAGTTGAGGTGGATTCAAGAAAAACATGATACTCTGTTTTATATAATGCTATCACTGCCTTCTGGCAGTTTGAAGGTTCTCAACGTTCTCCTCTGGGTGCTCCACCCACAGTCCAAATACATATAAAAGTTCAGTGATGACTTTACATTCATGTAGATGTGAATATGAGTGCAATGTACCAAGGCACACCTCATCAGCCTTTCAAAAGGTTGAACGAGAAAATTATAGAAATCTATATATATATCTGGAAACAAATCGTTAACTATATTTACTGATCTAGTTTAATAATCTGTCAAATTTGCTGAATGCACACAAAAACATGGTGGCTTGGTGGACTTGACTTTGGACCTTTTGTTTTTGACTCGAGTCTAGCTGGTCTTTAGTTGCTCCTTGGTCTCTACTCAGACCCTTTTATCTGATCTAAGATCATCTGCAGCGTTAAAACTGCAACACTGAAACTGCAGCTGCTTTTTCAAAGCTGTTTGTCAGGCTGGACACCAGCTCACACACAGATGTCTTAAAAAGAGTTTGGAGTAAGAAGAAGTTAAGTCAAGTCTCAACTGTAGATGAATAAACGAGTGTCGACTCCCACCTCTACAGAGATGATGCTGCCAGGTTTGTGGTGGTATGGTTTGTTGGGGTCATTCTGGTTCAGTGGGTAGAGCTTGGGGTTGGACTCGTAGCTGAAAGCTTCATTCCCCACAGAGCTGAAGTCAAAATGGAGGCTGTCCAGCAGGAAGTGAACTTTGACCCCGGCTCTCCTGGCCTCCGGACCGACCGCCGGGGTGGGACACAGTATGAGGGAGGAGCCGTTCACCGTGCAGCGAGACTCAAACTGGAGGACGACAGAGAGACGAGGGAATGATGAAAACACACATCACATGCATAATATTCATCTCAGTGTGTGATTATATATCCACACCTGTTTGACATGGCAGAGAGTCCCCTCGGGACAGTCTGCGTCTGGGACGATCCTCCTCCATCTTTTCAGTGGACCGTGGTGATCCTGTCTCCCACTCACGCTTCCCCCTTTCCTCCTCTTCATGCTCCTTCTCCTCCTGGGAGGGAGAGTATCAGGAGGACTGAGGGTGACCCGCATCTTTGGCTCCTGGACCACATCCAGGTTCTGACCAGAAACTCTGATGACTCTGCCTCCACTGCAGAGGAGAGAAACAAAGCCTCATGTTACGTTAAAGACTGGAAAAACACTACATGGTGATTGATAATGATGCTGCAGATTGATTGACACCAGTATAAACAGCTTCATTCATTATTTAAATGTGGCATTGTGATCTTACAAGCATCTTCTCTCTAATGTGTTTCTAATGACAGCTAGTGTGTGGGTGTGTAAGCTTATGAGTGGGGGGGGTTCTCTTTTTCTTTCTTTTCTTTGTTGTTTTTAGGCACTTTGTGTTGCTTTTAGCATGAAAGGTGCCATATAAATAAATAAATAGAATTTGAATTTGAAATATGGAACAAAATGTGCCATCAAAGCTGTCCTGATATTTTTTTTATTTCTTTAAGCAGTCAAAGTCCAAATATGGTTTCAACTTGAGAATCACAATATTAGTTTGTAGTAGATCATCAAAGGGGATAACAAAATTATGTGAAAACGTCTTCTACTGTCAGTGAATTTGACTAAAGGCCTATATAGTTGATGTTGTTGTGATATTTTCTGTGTGGGATTTCAAAGTGTTTCACAGAGGTGAACTTTTTTCACTCGAGGTGTCAGGTTTCATCAGTTAATGAATAAAACATGAGCATCTGTTCCGGCCTTGTGCCTGTTTTGGAGGTATTTGGCTGTGAAATTGCTCCAGTACAACAGAGGTGGATGGACTTAATCGGTGGTCCAGCATTAAACAGGAGACACTATCCTCGTGTCAACCCTTTCACTGGATATTGTCTTACTATAAAAGAAACATTGATTGTGTGGTCTGGGGAAACCTAAGCTACAGTAATTGTAGTTAAATGAGTTCCAGCACCGCACCTGAGAAAGCTTTTAGATGGAGCGGCCATTGTGATGTTTGGGTTGGGGGTGTAATGATACACCAGACCCTGGAGGTGGCGCTCTGCCCCTCCAAACCTCACAGTGATGCCGTGTTCTCCTGTTCTGTTGCTGCCTTTGGTCAGACAGCTGATCTGATCCTCCTGGATGTTCAGCCTGAGAGAAAGAGGCATTGCAAGCTTTTACATTTAAGGACATTTTCTCCCACAAACAAATAAAACATCTGAACATATCATCTGTACTTGTGAAGATGGAAGGCTGTTATGTTATATTTCTTTGGTCAATTCAAGGCACTTACACCACACAAGGAATTCCTCCAATTAGTACGCTGACTTCACTCGGGTGTCCCGTCCTCAGTCTCCGGCCCCTGATGGTAAGAGAGGAGCCCCCCGCCTTGGGCCCTCTCTGGGGGAATATGCTGCTCAGCACGGGGTCCTGGTGAAGGAGAGGAAGAGATAACGAAGGGTTTGAGATGCAAAGATGAAAGAGCGAGATAAAAACAGAGTACAATCAATAATCTGATACTGAGCGGGTGATTTATTGGCAAGATGAATAAGACACCAGGGGCATTCTGGGAAACACTAGAGGGTTGCCTCACAGCAAGTTAGTATAACAATTAATCTGCTTGTCACATGGGCCAATTAATTAAGGCTGTTGTCAAACCTCCAGACCTTATACACTAATGTAAAGTAGGAGATGAGTTGCAGTGGTCCGTTTACATTTCACAATCTCAAAGGAAGGCTAATTAACAGAAGGCTGTTAGTGCCGTCATTTCCATGATTGGCTCTGTGACAGAGCAGTTTTATATTTCTCGGATAAACAAACGTGGACATTAAACATTTCTGGACTGTTAAAACCATCCATTCGTTCTTGGTGTTTCCTGAAAGGCGGATTTGTCTGCTGACTAACCACATTTGTATCACTTTCTCCTAATGAGCCAGTTCAGGATTAAGTTTTTGAGAAATACCAAGGGACCCCCATCTCAGCCAAGTCTTGGTCCGTCTGCTTTGGTCCACACCCAGGAGTCATTACTGTGTTCTCACATACAGTACGTAACTGATGCAAGCATGGGGAGGGGGGAGGGGGGAGGAGGGGGCATAAACATGGCAGAAATCAAAACAAGTGCTGCCTGTGAACTGGGGGTAAAAAGACCCTGGAGACGTCTTTGTTTTCAAAATGCTTGTTTAATTGCTCCTGTGTAGTTATAAACTCCTGCAGGAACAAAAAGCCGTGCTGACAGGGTGTTTTAGTCCTTTTTGGAGATAATCAGTGAATCTACATGCACTTCAGCACCAGGTTGAGGTCAGCTTTCTGCTGAAACTGATTTAACACAATGTACACAAGGAGCCCTGTTTTCCTATTTATGGTAGGGAATTAGAGGAACTTCATTTTCTGTGTTTCAAACAGAAAATGTGTTTTAAAGTTCCTGTCCATAAATGCTTTGAACTATGATTCATATTTTGTTTAACCTTGGTTTACTGTACCACATAAATCTTTAAAATAAATACTGGGCATTTCCATTTACTTCCTTGTTAAGAAATTCTAGATTAGGCTTTGTGCTCCACCCGCCACAGGGGAAACTAGGTCCTGCAGTGGTGGACTAGAGAGTATCAGTTGGAAACTTAAGAGAGACTGAGTGAGACCCTGACTCATTTGTTGTATCATTAGAGCAGTTAGCATAGTTAGCATCTTCTATTTGTTTGTGCAATAAGAAATGACTAACACAATGAGTACTTACTCTCTGTCCTGACAAGGTTTTGGCTTTAGCCCTGCCCCCCAACGCCCACAAATTTCTTCAGACTATATGAGATATGAATCCCTGGCTGTCTGAACCTGTTGAAACTGTTCTTCACTTTATTTACAAGGTGGAGAAACACAGTCATGTTGTTGACATTTCTCACATTACATGTCTTTAAAGATTTCAGAATTTCATTGGAATGCTACCAGACAAATAAATTACTAAAAAAATTAGGAGGCTGTTGAACGAGGTATATTCATTTAGTAACCAGATTATTATTGTACATGTAAGCACAGTGTCAGTCTTCTCTGACTAACCATGTTTGGAGTGTGTGTGTGTGTAAACACACTGACTATTGAGATTACCTGGAAGCTGAAGACCTGAGCTGACAGTCCGACACCTCCTCCTCTCACTTTCACGGAGGCCTGGCCGCTCTTCTCTCCCCCGCTGCTTGTCGTCTCACACACAATCCTGTTAGATACAACAAGTTGTCAAAGTGAAAAAAAAAAGGTTTAAATATTTCACATGTAGGTGTCTATGTTCAGGTGTAGGGATGTCTTACCTTGAGGAGACTTCATATCTGCTGTGGATGACGCTGCAGGGAACCCCTGCCACTGCGACTGAGTTCTGGATGTCTTCAGCTCTCTGGCCGAGGTTGGAGCCTGAAATAGTCACGACTGTCCCTCCCTCTACGGGACCGGATACTGGGTCCAGCTGAAACACAAGACGGCCCAAAGTATGAAATGTATATCCTGCACTGTTCCTCACTTACTGCATTAAACACATAATGCATCAGATAATGTGACATGAAGATGGGCATTTACTAGAGTGGTCAGTGGTCAATATGATTCATGAAAATGGGTTCACGGATGGCTGTAGTTACAACATTTGTGAGAATCTAAGAAACTTACTCAATTTTTTTTTATACCACATTTATTTTCCAGTTGAAGTTATTAATTACTTTAAAGATTAAAAAATATGATGAGTTAACAAAGAATATAAATGTATATATTACACCAAACAATATAGCCTAATATAAAATATTGATCAAATGTGTCTCTATCAAACTACATTTTACATAGAGTTGGGAAAATCATTATGTGTTCAATACTTCATACATTTCCTCCTCTTTCATAGAGGGAAAGCAAAGTAAACCGTGAATTTGAAGTAAAAAATACAGTAATCTTACAAAGTGAATAACAGGTGCAGGGCAGGTGTGTTTGATCTCATCATTGCAGGAGTCCTGGTACACACAGCGAGAACTGTCAGCACCACCACACCAGACGCAGCCGTACTTGGGGTCAGCGGTGCGACATCGGCTGCAGTCTGAACGCCCCACTGAGCAGTTGAACAGAGTCACTGAAACAAGAAGAGGAAGGAAATCTGTCATTTTATGTGAACATACAGTACTGCACTCATCCTACATGGTTTTACAGTGGAAGCCACATTCACCTATTCACACCCATTCAATTTAGTATTTTGTATGTTTTTCCATCACATGTACATGGTCAGAGACATATAAAAAAACACTCACCATACAGGTCGTCAGCGCTGTCGATGAGGAAGTTGTTTTTTCTCCTCACGTTGATCATGGCTGGGTATTCCTCCATCAGGACAGAGTAGGCATACTGAAAAACGGACATGCACATTGTAAACACCATAAGCACCATGTGATATAGTATATGAGCTGATGTTATGCATCACCATGTGTAACACAGTTAATGTATCTGTCAAATTATCTGGTTATATTAGGAACTAATGAGACACAAATGCAAACACAAACATACAGAATCAAGGGACAACAGTTTACTGATTTTTGTGACTGCAGCCTGCCACTAGTAGTTCATTGGTGTAATAAGGGATTGACTTGTGACCTGTTAACCACAGATGGAATTTCTGCATCGCATTATCTCCAACAGTTCATGAATGAAACTCGCAAAATGGTGCATTTACTGACATAGTCAGAGTGCTACATATTTCATTTCCAGATCGTTTCATAAATAAAGGAGGCCTGGAGTATTTTGTAGTTTGAAAATGTGCATGTAATAAAGACTCTACCTTCCACCATGTTGAAATACACCATCCACAAGAGGACATGGTGCTGTAAATGAATGTGTGTTGTGTCCTTGTCATTACTTCCAGACTTGAAGACTTAAATCACACTGAGTTAAATGGCTACATTCATTTTACTGACCTGGTGCGGCTGGCAGGTGATAAAAAAGACAGATGGCTGTGTGGCATCCGGCTCCACGTAGGCATCCACCACCACTGACTGGTTCTCAATGTCCAACACACATTCATAGTCCAAATTCTCATCCTGGATGAAGACGACCACACACAGACAAAAAAAAAAAAAGACAAAAAAAAAGCATTTTGTCAGACCAAAACTTCCACAGAATAAAGCTGAAATTCATAATAGGAATAAACAATCCCTGCATTCTGAAGGTTACTACTAACCCAGGGAAATCACTTACAAAGCCTGATAACCTCAATGAAAACAACTTAAATGTTTAGTATCGTTACCTGAAACAGGTTCAGATGTTGTCCCACCAGTGTGATTTTCCTCTCCACGTTGACTGGGAGGAGAGAGGAATCCTGAACTTTCTCCACACACGGACATTCCTATTGATAAAACCACCACAGTAAGACATGTCTACACATGGAAAAACAGTATCTTTAAGACCAAAATCTGAATTTGATAATTGTGGGCGACCAACAGTATGTGAAAACCTGCTTTGTAATAATCCTGGGCCTGAGTGGAATTAGAGTTATGTACTGAAGTATGTGATCCTGTTCACAGCAAATATGTTATCTTAACAAACTTGTAAATAATTATCGTCATGATAAAATACCAGGGGCTATGAGTGAAATGTTGGTAATTCCTTTGACAGCAAGCGTGGGAAATCAGCTACAGACACTCACTCCTCCAAACTAAAACAGTACAGTTGGTACCAGGTTTAGGGGCAGAAATTCTCCTCCCATTGAGCAGATCTAGATTTGCCTCTTACAAACTACATCCACATACTGCTGGTCATACTGTGTAAAGGAAGTCTTTCAATTACAATAGAGGGTTCCGGGATTTCTGATTTGGTTCCCATAAAGAAGGTTGAAACCAAATGATGGCAAAGAAAATGGTAAACATAAAAAACTCAAAACTAGCCAACAAAAACACAACACAACAAGACGCACAGGCAAAACACGATATAACAACGAAGGGATAGCAGCCTCGCTTTCTCATTTGCTGGCTGTAAGACAATGTCTGTTCTGATGCGCAACATAATCATGTGCAGCTAGCATTGAATGAAGTGAACCGGAATGATATGGACAAGGTGGACGCGTCAATACAATTTGTCAAGTGTGCGTGTGCCTCGGATTTCTTCCATCCTCACATCTGAAATTACATTGATTTTGTGTCAGTCATGTCTTGTTTACAGGAGAGCTAATAAAGAAAACAGCTACTGAAATGGAGCATACAGTACACTATTCTACACCGGCAGATGTGTGTACTTAAAGTGCACAAAGACTTATACACTCAGTTCAACATTTTTGAGGAACGCACTTCCACATTTTTTGTTTGAAGATAGTCAAGTAGATTGATACTCTTCTCATCTGTATGTTCAGTATGAAGCTACACTCAAGAAATGGTTAGCATCTTAGCATAAAGGCTAGTAGCCCCTACCAACTGTTATTTAATCCATCTGCTAAACATTATTGATCTACCTGTTAAGAAATGATGTGACTGTAGCTACACCAATGGAATACCTCTGGAATTATGTATTCACAATATCCCAAATGTGTCCAGCATTATCAAAGTTGTTATTCTTAAATCCAGTTTTAAGATACTTTAAATATATAAACCTTTTACACCTTACATCAAGTCAAACAGACATCAGCCAAAAATCAAACAGCTAGATCTTAAATTATTATTAGAAAAGCCCCAGCAAATTTTGGGCAGCTTCTGGGCCCCCTGAATTGGAGTGTGAACTATGTTCATCATATTCAATATGAATAAAGTTCATATTAAATATAATAGTGAATATTATTTCTGTTTGGTCTCTTTATTATGGAGAAGAGGTCAACTCTCTAGATAATTTGTCCGGCTGGTGATTAGCACCTCCTATTATGTCACAGCTTCTGTTCCTTTTTGTTCCCTAATGTCCTTCTGTGTAGCATTAGCAAAATAGTAATTACAGACACTGGGTCTGTTTGTTTTGGAAAAGAAGACACCTCTGATTCAGCTCCTGGTAAAAATCTCCAAGATGGCTGACAATGAAGAAATCCAATGGTGGACGACAACTCCCGTGATCCATTGCTATTCCAGAACAACACCTAACACCGTGGTTTGTAATTATTTTGATTGAGGGACCACTAGTGGCAGAATTTACATGGTGTGTGATGATGTTTAACTGTAGCTCCATATTTATCACAGACCTAGAAGAGTCTGTTATAAAACTTCTGGGATCTAACTCTCAGCAAGAAAATAAATCAGTTTTGGATGGTGTTTCTGATGGACCGACATTTTTACAACTAGCCGAACATGTGGCTTCTGCACTCACCAGGAAATAAGAGTCAGTCGAAGAATCTGATTGGTAGTTTGTTGTAGATTCAGAGTTGAAGTCATCAACTGTTTTAGGCGATTGTGTATAGATGACCGAGTTGTCGCTTGCACCTTCAACAACTGAACCTGTTGCAGAGTCCACCTCAGTCTCTCCCTCTGGTTTCTCCCACTCACTCAACCACGGAGGTGAGTCGGCCTCTTTCGGGTCCTTATTGTCACTGACAGAAAGGTCTACTGAGAGGGTCTCCTCGCTGGAGGTAGTTGAGCTTGCATCGGAGGAAGAGCCCACCGCTTCACCGGAGAGCTCTAAAAATCTCAAGTCGGAGTCTACCTGGCCGCTAGTGCTGCTGGGTAATGTGGTGTGGAGAGTTTCATCAGTTATATTTAAGCTGTCAATGTCCTTGTCCTCTGAAAAACCTTCAGTAGCGGCTGTGGCACCATATCCTGTTGTTTTCTCTGCATCAGAAAGGGACCCGTCTACGGTGGTGACATCCATGTGGACGGTGGTGGCCTGCGTCCTGACAAAGGGGGCAGTTGTGGGCAGGGTGAGGGGCTCTGTAGATTCAGCATTAGGGGTGGTGTTAGGTGTCACTGTGGTGGCGGTAGAAAGAGCAGCGGCTGTGGTTGGGGTAGGTATTTCTGTGGGTGGTGGCTGTGTTGTTGTTGTTGTTGTTGCTGTTGTTGTTGTTGTTGTGGCCCGGACAGTGGGTGGTAAAGGGATCAGGGTTCTGGTAGGTGGTGGGATGGTGGGTGGTGGAGGTTTGAACTTGATGATTGAGTAGCACAAGTGAGCAAGCGAGGAAAGGAAAAGGACAAAGAAAAAGGCAGGGGAGGAGACAATATTAGGATAAAACAAAAGGGTATGCAAATACATCAAGAAGCAACTCATGGGTGACATTAAGGAAAGGATTCATGGCAAAAAGAAATAAAATAAAATTAACAGCAAACAGAGAACAAACACAACACTACACCAACAAAGCAAACAGATAGAACATGCACAGACCAATATGTACACCATGGTTCACAGTGCAGTGTGAGAAACACTTGACCGAACAGACCTAATGCCTTTAAACTGTTTCTCTAAACAACCTTCAAATCCATCTTCATTTAAAATTCATAGCTACATGCAATCAAAATCTCTCCTTTTCACACTTAAGGTAGACTCACGTTTTGGTTGTAGATAGTGCCTCCTTGGCTGCAGGTTTGTCTGTGTGTGCATATATGCTGGTGTATGCACCAGTTACACCCCCAGCGGCTGCTAACACACCCTTGGCATCTGGCAAAGGACAAAGTAGGGGTACAGGAAGGAAGGACCAAACAAACCATGATAAAAAAAATTAGTGAGAGGAAATGTGTGATCTACATTTCTACTTCTATCATTAAAACTATTGTACAATTTGCAGTTGATTTTACTTCTGAGTTTTGAGCAACGCGCGTTTGTGATGGTGTGTGTACTCACGGCCTGCGTCCAGACAGCTCCTGCACCAAGCTGCAGTTGTAGAATGTGAATTCTGTCTCTGCCACCGTCACATTTATGAAACGCAGCGACAGGGTCACCATCACAAATTCTGCGATCAAGAAAAAAAAAATCACAATAATCATTCAATTTTTTTTTTCTTGCAATTTTTATAAAGCATTGCAGCACTGATTTGCCATTTTTGTAAATTAAATTCAGACTTTAGACACTCACCATCTCCATGGCCAATGGGAGGAAGACTGCTGGCATCAGGGGTGGAGCATGTAACACCAGTGTTAGTGAGTGAGGCGGGGGTTTCTGTGTCCTGGAAGAAGCACGAGTACAACTCTCCATCTCCTAAACTGGGGAGGCCTTCAACTGACACTGTGATCTGAGGGAGGAGGACAGACATCAAGAACAATAAGAAAAATATGAAAACAGAAATAATTCAGTTCTGTCCCCCTCACTGAACTAAAGACAGATAAAATCATTTTGTATCAATCAAACTACAATGTGTACAAGATATGAACTCAACGGAGAGTACAAGATGCAACAGTTTTGTATCTCCCCCCACTCTTTCCCCAGCATTACATCAGTTTTCTCCCCGCGGCTGATGTTGTACAGGCTGAGGTGCTGAATACTGAGGCACTGCTGCGTCTGGTTGAAACTCCACAGCCACTGGCCCTGCAGAGATCCTCGCTGGCACTCCCACCGCTGACCACACCTGAAAACACCACAGATGTTAAGAGAACAGGAAACGAGAAAGAGGCCGAGTGAAAGCACGACGGCACGCTATTGTTATTTTTTTTCTTTAAAAACACATGCACAGTAACACACCTTCCCTCCAAGACACACCAGCCACAGTAGGGGTCTTTGGCAGACAGACAGGACTGACAGTCCATGTGATCTCCACATTCTGCCACTGGACGCTTCTCTACCTGCAACGACAGAGCGTCAATATTCAGAGGCATGTTTCTGCAGTAAGTACCAGTGGCTCTAGTTGTGATCATCACAGTTTCTCCACCGTGTCACAGCACAACTTATTTATTCTTTTTTTTTTAAAGGATTTTGGGGGCTTTTTGCCTTTAATTGAAATGGGGAGGCAGAGAGAGAGGGAATGACATGCAGCAAAGGGCACTACGGGGGATTCAAACTGGGGCCGGCTGCAATGAAGAGTATTTTATAAATACAAAAATCATTCATCTAATGTTCAGTCAACCACCTAGCATGCTCATTGGCTAATATATTAGCTGGCGTAGCTTTTAATGTCAACCTTCCTCTGTCAAATTAACTGTAACATAGGTCACATTGTGCAAGCTTGACGTGTTAGCACTAGCGAGCCTGTGTGAAAAGCTTTATGTTCGCGTAATGTCGGTGAAAGTTTTAATGAATTTAAATCCTAACTCAACACCCACTGCCTTAGCTCTATTTCAAAACTTCCTACCTCTACTTTGACAACATTTTTACCAACTCTTTTTCAGTTGGTAATGGCAATGATCAAGTTTATAATGTTTTTAGTCTCCCGCATCTACGTAAGTCAGAACATATAGAGCAGGGCTGTCAAGATTTTGGATGATCCATTTCACCCCTGCAATGGACTATTTCAGCTCCTGAAATCAGGCAGGCGGTTTAGAAGCATTGTGGCGAAAACGGAAAGAGTTAAACGAAGTTTCCATCCACAGGCCGTCAGGCTCCTAAATCAAAACATTCCATCTCCATCTGCCACATCTCTAGCACCTCGCCTGTTTGATTAAGCACTCTAACAAATGTTTTTTATTTTATTTTATTTTTTATGTACTTAGATGCCTACTTGCTATGACGAATGAAATTATCTTTCTATCTTGCTATTTACTTCTTAATTTTAACTGAAGTACTATCTGAGGGACAGCACAGTCTTGGGGGGTAGTCAGGACTTCGCTTCACTGCTTCTACTCTATGATGTGACAAAGAATCTTGATCTTGATCTTGACATGTAGCTTAGAGTGTAGAGTAGCTGTAGAGTGTGTTGCATGTATTTAAACTAATTTGTTTACATGTGAGTGTTAACCTGAAGCTATTGGAAATTTGGATTAGATGTTCAGCGGTTTAGAAGCGACATAACCCATTCTTGTGAACCGGCAGTTTCCCAAATCCATTTATCAGCTTCTACAGCTACCCACACAGAGACACTCTATAGGGAGTGTGCCAACACAATGGAGGCCACTTTCTCTGATCAATACCATTGTTATGTCTGACCTTACACCTCCTGCTGACTGTTGTACCCATCACAGTGGGGTTGGTGACCTTTGACCTTGACAGCCAGCTGGGCTCTCTGTTTTCTTTTATGCTCTCTGCCTCTCATTCTTTTACGCTCTTTTGCAGCGAGGGAGACGCAGCTTGAGGAAGTATCAAAGCCTGAAAAAACTCTTGACAGACAACATTGTGCAACGATGAATGACAACCCATGTTCAGACTCATGTATGGAGACATCTGGGCGAGTGGCTGGATGGACAGGTTGACCGAGAGGCTGTTTGTGCATCTGTTGAGTAGTTTTAATGGGAAGCACATAGAGCTGTGAAAGCTTGCTTCCTAACATTGATCGCTGTATTCCACATTCTGTTTATTTATTCGTCACTATAACATACGCTATAACTGTTTAACTGCATCATTTATAGACTTACAGTAGTTTTGGTCATGAGGTAGATGTGTGCTCCATTCTGATCCAATACAAGGTCACTGTTGATGGGTGAGTTCGGATGGATCGTTGTGTTCGCATATACCTCCACCTTGCCATCTTGCCCAAGATAAACCTGAAAAATAAATGACAAATCAGAAATAATTGTATAATATACAACAACTAACAAAGGATTTATATCTTCAGACGTTTTGAGATAAAAGCCGTATGTGCTGCAGGACTAAAATGAAGGGCTGTTAAAAATGAAAATAACACACAAGGAATATCTTCTTCAGCTTACAAATCAAAAGCAAATCGAATCATGCTTGTGCAGGATTGCAGCAGAAGTGGCCATGAATGTGATTACCACACAGTCAAATCTAATATGAAGCACAGGAAGACACCTCTGGCTTAAGTGATTCCCAGGCCTTCAAACTCTCATGTTTCCCTAATGTTAATGAGATTAGCAGAGGTTTTCATGCCTCTTTCCATAAAGCTCTCACTTGATCACTGTGAACAGCATGAAGAACCAGTTGTCCCATTAAGAGGATACACTCAACACATAATGGCGTTGGGAAGATGCTCCGTTAGGCTTGGTGACTTGGACACATTTCTGCAGTTTGTTGTTGTGCATGTTGTACTGAGAGGAGGATAGGATGGTGTTTTAAAAGAGAGGAATGCAATTTTTTCTAATCTACAGTATGTTAAAACAACACCCACATGCACATACAAACTAATCTCCTCTACATAGAAGTAAATCATTACTATTCTCAAATTATTATTGACTAAAGCGGAGTAAATCCAAAATGTTTGTTAAATAAAGCCATCAGGAAAGCAGGAGCTCATTGTGTGCTGTACGGATTTCTCATCTGAGCGTGGTTGTCAGACAATATTTGTGTCACTGCACCTTTGCAGTATAAAAAGGGATGCTGATGCTCTGATTCTTGAATGACAAGGGGGCAATATGTTGACTTGAAGCGGATACTCTTCACCTCATTTTCAACCCTCATGAATCTTTTTAGGGGTGTGACTCTGTCCTGCTGAACATCATCTTCATAACAGCCCTGATCTTGATGGTGACACTCCTACGTATACAGACCTGTGTGTTCAATTATCAAGGAGCACGGTGAATGTTTTATTCCAACCCTGGTTGCCTCACAGTGATGAAAGGGATGACAGCACTCCAGGGAGTCATTGGTCCCCACATAGTGCCTCATGCAACACTTTGCTTCCTCTAAAGATTCAATTAATTAAACACAACATGTAAATTAGGGAGCTTTAAAAGTGCTGGGCATGTGATTTTTTTTTATCTTTGGGTGGAAGAAGGCTGTTTGTTTCCCTGTGCTTTTTTTCTTTGTGCTAAGCTGTCACTAATGTCAAACTATTCCTGTAACTCCAACAGGACAGTTCTGTGGATGGACTGAACTTGAGCCGGTGACACTAATTACTGACCATCCCAAATACCGCACGCACACACACACTCACAGAGAGTCCTGCATCTGGACACTGTGGAATTTGACCTGCTGTGATACGATAATCCAGTTACAATAGCTTACTTGAGATGGCTACATGGGGTGCTGCTTTGATCTGCTACCTAAAAGTACTGTGTCTGACTCTGATGTCGCTCTCTGTCTCTCTTTCACACACACACACACACACACACAGGCCTAGTAACCATCTCCTTGAATACCTCACTGCAGAGTAATGTCTACAAGCCTCTTATCTCATCCACTACATGTAACAAATCTGTGCGGATGTGTTTCTATAGGTGGTGATGGGCAGGTGTTTTAGGACAATACAGTATTCAGTAAAAGCAGCATTCATTCAGACCTTTACAAATCATAAATCTATTTCTGGCGGCTCATTCCATCAATCCTTCCAAGAAAATTTCCACTATTAGCCCAAAAATGCATCGAGCTCAAGTCTCCAAGAATCACACACTGAAGTCCACAGAACAAAAAGTGAATGCATTAAGCATGGGATCATGCTGGTATGCAAGTCTATGTGTGTTGGAACGTGGTGAATGTCAGAATGACTGGAATCTTCCAGGCTGTAATCACAGAGTGATGCTGAGGTATATGGGAACCGGCATAGACTTGGACAATAAAAAAAAAAAGGTTTTAGTGGTGTGAGGTGTGTTTGCTTCACTGGGGAATGATTCATAGATGAACTGAAAAGGAGCAGATGGGAACAGCCTGAAGGGCAGGGCTGTATGGATAACAGCAGAAAGCCGTTCCACATGTGTGGTTGCAGTGATTCGGAAATCAGGAAACTATCATAATAAGATATGACCTAATGGTCTAAATATTCCCAAGATACACACTGGTCTTTGTTTTACCTTGGATGCACTGTTAATTTGTGCGGGCGTCTCCCCGCCTGGCACATGGTTCATGCCTGGACAGGCTGATTTGGCGTAAAGAAACTGGCGGAATGACAGCAAAACTGATGAGTTACCTTGTGTAGAGTCCCTTTGGAGTCTCCCAGGAAGGCGATGCTGTGTCCGTCTCTCACGCTGACGGCCACGGCAGTGAGGCGGGCGGCCGAGGTGTGCCACACGGTCTTGGCTACCAGCGGTGACCGACTGGCCATGGGGCTCGGGGTGTGGTCAGAGCCGCAGGGATACGCCTTCAGGGTATTCTACGAAATTTGGCCAGAGCGGAAAAGGGTATCGTTAGCTGGTTTGTACTTCCGCTCGCCTTTCATTCTTTGCTACCGCTTCCTTAAGAGTCACTGAATCCTCTTAATTCATCATAAGAGGATTGCACCGTAGGTTAAAGCAGATTCATTCAGATAAGCCAACTCGCTCTTTTGGTCTGGCAAAACAAGCGCTCCAAATCCTGCTTTCCAGTAAGTCTCTGAGCTCTGGCTCCAGATAATTGGCCCGGACGGAAGAAGCCGAATGGGACATCTAGTTTTAGTCTACTTAAGAGTTTGTTTATTAAAAAAAAAATAAGACAGGCTGAGGGACTGTGATCTAATACGTCTTCCCTGTTCTCTCTTACTTCAATCAGCCCACTGTTTTTCTCTCAGCATCTTCTCCCTTTGCAGTCCTCCTCCCTGTTACTCTGTGTGCTACAGTCTATTCCCATGTTTCTACCCCCACCCCCCTCTTACTCTGCCCTCTTATGTCAGTGGGTTTCAAAAGAACTCCAATCCTTCCTTGTCAGCGCTCATTAGGCAGCAGCGCAGCTGATTCAGGGTTAGTTTGGTTTATTGATCCCTAACGATCCCATTAAATGGTTCTGAGGGCTGATGAGACCCGAGCGGCTGCAGGGCAGCAGCGTGGGGGGGTTCACTGGAGGGCTGCAGCTGGGCAAAGCCACTTCTGGGGCATCTGTAAGGCACTGGGTCTCATTACAAGACTTCCAACAATCCATTATATATATATATGGTTGCAACTTCATCCTGTTTCTCATTGTAATTCTGCAAGTGAAGTCATCCCTTGTTTTGCCTTTCTCTGAATGCTGAAGCTGACAGAGTCAATAGATCTGAGATACAGGACGACAACAGGAAATAATTCATAATGATGTATACATGTAGCTCTAATGTATGTACTTTGAGGCAATTATTCATGCTCACAAAGCAGAAAACACTGCAGCACGCAAATCACTGAAAGAGACCAGAGGGAAACAGGTATTAACAGAATCTTTGTTTTAAAATCCACCAAATATTTGCTTATCCTCCATCAAAGAAAAGGTCAACTCCAACATCAGGTGGATGTTGAAACTATTAAGATTCTCCTTACCAGGGGCAGGTTGGCACAGCTGGACTTGACCTCGTATTCTATGTAGGCCACCTCCCCTCTTCCCTCCACCCGCCCATCCTGGGTGTAGCAGAGGTCACGGGTGGAGTCGATGTGCCTGTCGAGCTCGTCCAAAGGATAGACGCACAGGGCCGAGGCGTCCAAAGGACTGTTGTTTGTGGAGCTTACGTGGGTGGAGAAGACTCCCAGCAGATCCTTGCCCTCCCGGCCTGCACCTTGTCCCACCTGTTGCAACAGAGGCGTGGGAAAAACTTGGGAAAGTTAAACACAGGCCAGTGTCAGGGAAACAGTTCTGAATGACTTAAAGGGATATTCCAACATTTTGGCAAATTGGCGCATTGCCATAACCCCTGATAGTTTGCAAGCTATTTTTAGAATGGCGGAGCAGCGTCCCCATCAGTGACGGTTTTTAGGCAAGCAGTCTCTGCATTTGCCTCGAAAACAAATCTGTCTCATCATGTTCCATTATTATCTCGTAGCGTGGTGAATGTGCAGGTCATAACTTGTCCACGAGAGCGTTTTGGAGTTATTGGATTGTGTATTTGATGAGTTTGATGAGGGAAACCAAGAAATCCCATTAGCCTCCGTAGTGTAGCTCTGAGCAGCTCGCGGCTCTGCTCTGGCATTCTAAAAATAGCTTGCACCAAAAATTAAAGGTAGCGAACCTACTCCTAAAACCATAGGGATTATGGCCATGGGCCAATTTGTCAAAATGTTGAACTATCCCTAACTAACATCCAAGAAAATAAACCTTTTGGATTTTGGTTCTTCCCTCATTATAAGTAGTATAAGTGCAAATAAAAATATTATGCAAATAACATATAAACGAGAAATATATAAACGTACCTGGGCTGCCTGGAGCAGGTTATATGTCCTTGAATGCGACGTTGATGATTGGCAGACAAGAGGAACTTCCACATAGGAATAGTAGGAGGTGTCATCCAGGCACACTCTGGCAGCATAGGTCCGGTACTCCCGTGATGCCGACTTGATGTCACGGCGGTAAAACAAGAAGTACACATACGTGCGCCGAGTGAATGCTGTCACAAAATGGTGGTCGTACTCCGACAGACGCCCGGCTACGGCCAGTTTAGCCGTCTCCTCGTAGGAAAAGATGGGTTCTGATGTGAGGTGGCGGGTAGAGATGGGTGGGTGGCTGGCGGTATAACCTCTACCTACGTACATCACTGTCCTTCCACCACGAAGCCCCACCACCAGCCCCACTGTTGACACCGATGGATCATTGGCCGCAACGTACTGCGTATCCACTGGCCTCTCGGTGGAAAAAAGAACCTTTTTGATGGACGACAGGCTGCGTTTCTGGCAGGTGCCCTGGTGGACGCTCCCACAGGTGATCAACTCTGACGCCTTTGGATCCACCAGCAGTAGTTTGTTGTGATTGCTGGTTCTCCTTGCCTGGGGGCAGTTGACGTCAGTGACCGGGGGGAGGCATTCTTTGCTGTCGCTGACCGGGCCTGTCATCTCCTCCTGTTCCAGCCGGAGCCCATCCACTCCATCCAGCTGGAAGAGGTGGTCCCTGGCCCCCACGTACACTGTCCCCACAGAGGGGTCAGGGTGGAGCACCAGGTGCTGGAATTCGGTGTCATTTCGGGAAAAGCTGGGGTAGGAGCGACCATGGGCAGAAACAATGACGATGAGGATGAGGAGCCAGAGCAGGGTGGAGTTCAGAGCCTTCCCATGTAGCATGGCAAATAATCTGCCGGGGGAAAAATAGAGCAGGGTTACAGGCCCCGTACAAACAGATGTTTGAGGTTAAACGGGAACATTTAATAGGACTAAAAGCTGCTTCCATGTAGTTGAGCATGGTGCAAGTTTAAGCGTTTTAGAGAGCTTAGGTTTAGGCTGGGAAAATGTTAAGAAGTGGGAAGAGGCTCTTAACATTTAAGCGATCTGTTTTTCCACACACAGACAAATTCGAACATGACAGAATATATTAAAGAACAAGTGTTATTTATTCTGAATCTATTCTTTTATTATGTATTCACCAACCATCAGCATGAAAAAATAGCTGAAGTATCTGCACACTGTACCACAGAGATCCACTATGGTATTAGATCTATTTGTTGTTTTGAGCCATGCTGTAACATTGGAGGACATGTTCCCCCATTAACATGAAGAGGAGCTCATTTTGGATTTATATTTAGACCCATTCACAAATAATTTACTTTGGTTTGTGTAAGATCTACAGTTCCCAGCTGCTACGTGAAGTAATGTATGTCTTTGTTGGTTGGTTGTCAAGGGTTTTATCAACAAGAACAAAATAAACAACATTCTGTTTATTAGTCACACAAAAACATGTTCGGAAAACCCCCTCACCATCTATGGTCTGTGTTAAGCTGAAGACTTCCTCCGCCTGATCACCTAGTATCATATCCCATTCCTTTCTTCTCCGTCTGTAAATGATTAGCAATCTGCAAACAGAAACGGGAGACGAAAAGACAGACTGAGACATGACTCAGAGACGGATGACTCTTATCCGATTATTCATCAAAATGTCACAACACCAAGTGTGAGATTACACATGCGCGCACTGTTTATAACCTTACCACAACGCAGACTGCATTCATTAGATTACAAACACCGGTGGCCGAGGTATCCCTTAACAGCTGCAGCATTCAAAACAACAACTCTCATTTCCTATTTCCACAGGCATCACTCAACACCTCAGAGCAGAAGTGGCTTGTGGACACTGAGAGCCTTCACATTAGCGATAAAAACCCCTTTAATTATTGAAGAGGTTCCTCAGACCTTTCTCTGACCTCCTCGAGAAAGGTCACATAATAAATAAATAAATAACTGTAGCCCACAGGGCGTGGAGCTGCTTTAAACTGGGCACATGTACAGTACTGTTAAGAGCTCAGCGAGAATCACAGACACGGAACATTATTTATTTTGAAACCGAGCTGAAGCCCTGGTGAGATTATCCACGCCCCACAACCCCGCATAATGACAACGTGGAGAGAGGACAGCTATGTCTCAAAAAGTGTGAGATTCAATATTGTGCGCTATTACTTTGCCGTGTGAATAGATTTCTGAGGCATTACGCATGCAGTGCCATCTCACCTAACTGTCTACCCCCTGGGGCTGCAATCAGGACAAAGACAAGGCGGGGATGAAAGGGAGGGAACTGGGAATCTGTGTGTATGTTTGTGTGTCGGAGAGAATGTGTGTGTGTGCGTGTGTGTGTGTGTGTACATAACCAGGGGCCATCAAGGAGCAGGTGCATGTGTCTTCGTACGTGTCTGGTAAGTGGGTGAGTGTGTCTCAGGCCTCCTCTTTACTTATTCATGAGCAGAATAAGAAGTATAATAAGTAATAACCTCCACGCCCACTGTCAGAGGGTTTGAGTTGTGTGTTTGTGAGTGTCAGGAAAGGGGGGTGGGGGGGCATTACACAGTCTATTAAACAAGGCTGAAAATTCATACAGTCCTTTGGGACAGGGGAGGAATCGTCTTTTTATGAAATATATATATACATAAAACAAACCAATTCTTTGTGCCTCATGTTTTATTGAGTCAAATCTGCTCATGCTGTCAGATACAACTTCTTTGTAGTGTGTAGAATAATAGAATATCAGCTGCGTATCTTCCTGTGAAAAAAGCACTTTCCTACAGCGCTACATCTCTTTTTTTTCAACTGCTGAACACAAAGGAATAGTACAGTAGTTCTGTGGTTGAAATGTGGTGCTGGACTGGATTGTGTGGCTAAAACACGTTTGTGTGCACAGCTAAATGCAGCTCTGCCGCTCTGCAGGTGCTACCTGTTGTCTCTGACTGGGAGAGCGCTGACCAGAATCCATCGCAGATAAGGTACGACTACCTCACACAGACTCACAACAACAAAACCCAAACTATCAACTCAGTGGCTATACTGCTTGTCAGTACAACGGTCATACAGAGGAGGGGCTGGAGCCAATCCCAGCTGACGTAGGATGAAGGCGGGGTCGGGGTGCCAATCTAGAGACAACTTCACATAATGTCTTTGGACCGTGTGGTGGGAAGCCTGAGAGAAGCCACACACACAGGCACAGTGAGAAGATGCAAAACTCCACCCAGGAAGTAGCCAGTCCCAGCCCAAAGATGTCCCTTTAACAACATTAGCCAACATCAACCACCAAGGCAATGGTCAGACCTAGTGAACCTGTAGCGGGGAGACTTCTCAGTGTTTCACAATGAGAACAATGTTTGTTTGTTCATGAACTCAACATTTCATCTGAAAAAGGAAAACGAACTTGTTCCAAAGTAGATGTTAGTGTGCTGTGGTGAAACGATTTATTATGAAACCACTGACAAACCACTGACACCAACAGCTCACAGAGACTAGAACGGTTTATTTTCGTTTTACAGCTGGATGCAATTATGCAATTTAACACTTTGCAAAGCAAACCTCCTTCCAATCAGTGGATTCCACCCAATTGCATATAAAAACAGTTACTGTGTCCAGAACTGCAGCCAATGACTCGTCCATCTGGATATTTTCTGCCTCTGTGACCGAGCCTGGGAACAATTCTTGACAAATTCTCACTGCTACTCGGAGCAGGCGTCCTCACCTGCTCTTTGACCGGCCATCGTGGCGCGGTCAAATTATTTATAGCACCGAAGTGACCCCCGTCGCCATGGGAACTTCCTCTTACCAACCAGCAATGGTGGCTTCCTACGTAGCTACCATGAGATCAGACGGGATGACTGTGGTGTGTGAGACGAAGCGGAGACGGAGGCGGATGAGCGCACACGAGAAACAACGCTGCGGTTGACAAGATGGGAAAATCCAATGTGGAATATTTCTCTTGACATCTTGAGACCTTCTGTGGCAATGCAACGTTTTCACTTCATCAATCAACTAAATTACCACTCTCCAACTAAGATTGCTCTTTAATTGTGAGTGAATGAAGTTTGTGGACTTCCAGGAGCATAAATCAGCAGTTTTTAAGCTTTTTAAGACAGAATAGATCCTTTTTTTTTTTTTAAAGTTCAGATCCCAAAGGGTTCATCATCTTCTACTGAAAATGAAACACCAGTGTTTCCTCTTACGATGGAGGCAGCTTCATGGCAACACAAACACCACCACCACCCTTCAGAGGAGCAGAGGGGCGGTTTCTTCCATGCTGTTCATGCAACAATCTCCAGAGTTCATCAGTTGGGTCTGGTATGCAGCGTGTTCGGCCATGGGGCACAGTCCAAGAAACTATAAATAACCTCTGGTAGCCCATTAGACTGTCAGCTCAACTGGGGAGGGGAGATGGTGGTCGCAGAGGAGTGGTGGAGTAAATATTCACATGCAAGTAAGGATATAAATACATATTTGAGTGATTTCCTCAGAGTTGTAGTCTTATCCTGTGCAAACAGTAGGAGACTCTAGCCAGTTGTTGACATCAGGGGAGCCCACCCATCTCCTGTGTGCACCAATGACTTCTCTTCTACAAACGCCTCAGAATGCAGTTCCATCAGTGAACTTTTGCCCCAGCCGTTCCTATCTGCCTCACGTTCTTCTCTCTGTCCATGTTAATTAATCACTGAGAGAGTCTGCTGCGCAAGTTCATTTCTAAAGCTCCTAATGAGCCATGACAGCCCACTGAACGCCTTAGACCTTATAAAATATGTGGGGGTCAGCAGCACGGGGGACAGTGCCCCCGCATCGGGCCCGGAGCCATCACCGCCTCGCATTGTTATGTTCTGGTGGGTCGGGCTGGCGTCTCGCCCGGAGGCCCCAGACTCTAGCATCTGAGGCTCCCATCCAGAGAGTACAGTAGAGAAAAAAGTACCACATGGGGGTCTGTTCGAGATCAGCGAGGCCTTCAATGACAACACACAGGATACCACCGAGAAGATAAAGAACAGGCCTATGCATTTGCTGGTAAACACTTGTAACTGATTTAAAAGTAGGGAGAGGAAAGAGTTGGCATATGTGTTTGGATGACGTTAACGACACTGATAGAGTTATACTGAAAATAATGTCGCTGAAAAGCCTGAAAATCCAATTATCGGGGCCTCAGAAGGATAAAAACACAGTTTGCTGTGTTTTCTCCAGCAAGTTTTTCATGCTGAAGGTGATCTTTGATAGAAGCCCACATAAATACAGATTTTTTTTTGTTTATTTTGTTTTTTAAAGAAACACAAACACTCCAATGTCGTGTTTTTCAGTAGCAGACGTCTAGCGAAGACATCGCCAGTCACTGCTCTCTGAAGACAAAATATAAACATGGCAGTTTTCTCCTGTTTCAGTTAGGCATCTCTCTATAGCTACAAAGTAAACTTAATGGATGTCAGTTAAGAACACTGTTACAGTGTTCTTACATTCATTAAGTGGGTAAATTCTTAACTTTACACTCCATATACTGTATACTCTGAACATCCTAAACCGTACCAGCTGATATCAAGCACCATTGCATAAAAAAAGAAAAGAAAATCAAAAAGCAATATATGGGTACTACAAACCTGTTTGGACATGACTGCCATTGTTGTATGGCATGACTCAGGGTAAACATTCAATAAAACATGAACCAACACATCAAGGCCAAGGAATCCATCTTTTATCATCTAATTTCGGAATTAATTTCGGGATTAATAAAGTATTTATCTATCTATTTATCTATCTAATTTGACAGGCGGTAATACAAAATATGAGGTGGTCCTCCTACCACCTGGGACTAGTTATTGTAAAGTAATGCTTCCCAATGAAAGCTTTACAGCCTGCTGCCTTTTCACTGGTTGGTACAGTATACTGTAACATGTTTCCAGATTTATTTATTTTTTTTACCAGAAATCAATTCTTCTTTTCTGCTTTTCTGAAACATTAGTTTCTAGTGGATATAGAGCACAATGTCTTGCAGAGGCTGGTACAAGGTGATAAAGAATTTATTTCTGGGAAATGTTTTATTTGAGCATGAAACCGCAAAACTATTATATCTATGTAGCTACAGATTCATAGATACAGTAGCACTGTAGCAGAGATCTCCATCCAGCTTTAGCGTCAGCTCTTGGCTCATGCATTGATGGATTCAAGTTTTGTTTGTGGCGAATGAATGACAAAAAAGGAAGCTGATTGCTCAAAGATTTGCACTGTCGAGACTGATTACAGTTGCTCAGCTTGTTAAAGTTAAAACCTTACACAAAAGCAGCAACCACTCAGATCTCTGTGACTCCACCGAAATAAACTGATTACACCCCATGTTTTTGCCTAAAGGCTGACTCTAAGAGCCAGCCGATCCTTAAGCTTGGAACATTTAGCACAAGCAAAAGAGGTCTGGACTGATGTTGTGAGATTTTATTTCTTTTTTTTATTACGTGGTGTTAGCACAAGAACGGACAAGATCTTCATGCTTCAGTTAAAGTTATCTGACAAATCTGGACTCTTTTCTGCAAGAAAAATCACTAACCCTGTCAGACAAGAGGTGACTAAAACTGATAAATAAAAGCTACTGTGAGTCTGTTTGAACCTTAAACACACAAATGTGTGACCAAGCTCACTTTTCCACTGAAACACGACCAACTGGAGGTGCGATCGCACCCTTCATGTCACTGCAAATCCACATTTACATCCAGCAGGCACACCCACGGTACAGTCGGTGCAGTTGCTGGTTGTGCGCCTCCCTATACTTAGATGGTTAGATCAGTGAAAGCGCTAATATTATGAGAGCCAGATGTACACGTTTGGCCTCTCTCCATTTCCGTCGCCTTCTTTAGGGTCAATGGCAATCTTTCTCCCCTCAGCTCACATGCAGACACAGAGGGTCTCTCTCTCAGTCCCTCCGGTGGGCTGAAGGGGCTCTCTGTCTGCTGCTGGAGGGAATAGTGTCCCTTTCACGGCTCCACGACCGAGTGGCTGCGCTGAACGGACACAGGATAAAAGCCACTTCCCTTGGAAAGAGAGTCCACACACACATATCTACATGAGTGCCGAGACACAACACACTTTTTCATGTGCCCACACCCACAGACTCCCCCACCCCCCCCACTCCCACACACACACACGCTTAGCTGGTTTTATGACAGGATCCTTTCACCCTGCAGACAGTAACGCTCTCCCTGGAAAAAGCAGGTGTTAAGCTGAGCTGCTTGGTACAACATGACACGCACGACCTGAGATCCACTGTAATAGCAAAGGCCTTTCATCTGCTGCGATGTCTTCACCGATACTTCATGATCTCCATTCAGTCGTTTAGAAAAGCAGCTCGTTCTTACAAAAGTGCATTATCGCCAAACACCAAACTGTTGAATCCAGCCAGGCTGTTAAATCACTCAATATGCCAGCGAGAAACAGAGGAAATAATGCTCTGATAACTTTATTTTTATTGAGCTCTAAAGTGTTCAGCATTTAATAATTAAATAAGGATTCACAAGAGACTTTTTCACATCATGGGAAAAGCTCGAGTGTAAATAATAAAATGAACGATGACTGACCTCCGCTGAGTTGCTGAGTCCTGCCTGTGTTCGTGCTGACTCACTGTCATGACTTACTGGAAGAAATACATCCATTGTTCAAGACTCGCTCTGACCTTGTCCCCACGTCTAAGGTCCCTATGTCCCCATGTCCATGGCTGTGTATTTCCACTTTAGAACTGCAGTGAACCCGTGACAGATTCAGAAATGCAGGGATTACTTCATATACTGCAACTCACATGAACACTGAATCATCAGCTGCCAGTTAGCTGAAAATGCTGATTATACAAACTGTTCTGATAAGTCTCCTAAACAGTAAGTGACTGAGGCTTGAATGTGTCTGAGTCACTCTGAAGTTTTCTCCTCTGACCCTCTTCATACTCTGCTCTCTGCTCTTTCACCTGTCAACCTGGCTGCAAGAAGAACATTTTTAGGCCTTAAGTTTTCAATGAGGATGTGAAGCAGCTTCCAGACAGAATGCAGCGACGGCTGCCGTCGGGCGCAGTGTGACAATCAAGTGAATTATGTCCCTGTGCAAAAATGGAGGAGAAGGGGATCTTTGGTGTCTCTCTCCCTCTTGGCACCAGACTTCTACCCTAGTGGACATGTCAGATGTCACTTTTTAGACATAAGCTAATCCATAGGGAAGATGCATCTTTTAGCAATGCAACACACTTGAGGCTTCCTATTGTGCAGATGTGCTGGGTTCAAAGTCTAGTTTTGAAAACTGGGTGACGAGCACAGCAGTTTATTTTTTGTTGCAATGTTTCATGTATTGCATATCTTATAATGAACACTATCAAATCCTGCAAAATCTGATGTCCCTCGTAAATAGATCAATAACAGATCTATATTACACTACAATGTGAAGTTTTGATTTGTAACTCATTGTGGATGTCGTGAGAGCAGGTTGAGAGTTTCATTGAACTGGTTTCTCAGCGCGTATGGGCATGGAGCCACTGACCCTCTGACCCTCTGACCCCGACTAGGCGGGAGAAAGGGGAGACTGGCGCTGTCATGGAAATATGACAGACTAGAACCGATGGTGCTGTAAGTCTTCAGTTCAACATTCAACAGGCACAGGGATCAAAGAGCAGTCAGGAGGAAGCAGAAGCAGGGGGCGGACGGTCTTAATGAGACGGAGAGAGAGACAGAGAGAGAGAGGATGAGAATGATTGACAAAAGCAGCTGAGACCTAATTTCACATTTTAACCAGTCGAAGGCAAACGTCTTTGGGACGCAAGTGGCCCCTGCAGTGCAGTAAAATATGGCCACTTAATAAGCATGTCCGTTATAAATCTAAAAGTGCCGGCTGAATATAGTTTGATGGGAATACACAGTCGTCACAACCCGACCTACTTCAAACAGCACACTGAGAACCCAAACTAAAATGGGACCATATAGTTAAATTAAGATGCACAAATGCATGCGCTTTTGTGAGCGGGTGTTGGTTGCGTGCTTTCATTACCTTGTGTGTGTGTGTGTGTGTAAGGAAGAGCGTGTTAAGTGGCCAGTGGTCAGATCCTTAGAAAGAGCCTCTGCTGACAGGGTTGGACCACAACAGCGTGGACGGCAGCCAACAAATCCTGCCACAATTACAGACCTCAGTTCTCTGTCCTCCCGTAGGAGAGTCAGCCAGTTGGCCGCACTGACAGTGACAATGTGCGAAAGAGGGAGGAACACATGACAAAGCAAAAAAAAATCATAAGAAATAAATATCTGAAAGTACATACAGTAGCCTGTGTTTACTGACCGAGCCACACTTTAAAGTTATATGGTATAAAACGTCACTGAAGAGACACAGGGGAAAGTAGGCTACATGTTGGGGGGAGTGTAGAGCCTGGACAGATAATCCTGTCCAAACAAACTGCATCCATGCTGGGCTGTGATGCGTGAGCGGGCGGAGGTGGAGGCAGAGAGGACACTGGGTTCCCTCCTCTGATGCGCCTGTTCAGACACAGAAGCAACACTTCTGCACAGTTCAAATAGATAAGAGAAGAAGTTGCCACCAACTGATGGAGAAAAAGTCCTCAACATAGTGTAAGACAACCGTGGGGTTGGGAGCCCATGTGGGGTCGCCTGGAATTCAAATGGGGTCGACTGATATCTCTAGAATATGTCTAGAAAAAAAAAAATACTGAATTTTTTTTTACTAATTATTTATTTATTTACTAATTATTTTAAAATTATAACCACAAACACCACACACAATCTTAAACAACTGTTTTCTATACTTTCACTTGAATATGAATCAAGTTCAAATAAAATGCAGCAAAAATATCTTGATTGACAGACGTGGGGTTGCCAGAAATTTGTGATGTCAAAATGGGGTCACAAGCCAAAAAAGGTTAAGAACCATTAGCGTAAGAACTTTCTACCATTATGAAAAAAATAGCGGAGCAGGAAAATCAACAACATAAGAAGGAAAGAAGGAAAACAGACAAGTTTGGTGATCCCTATTAGCTTCTACACCTGGGAGCAGCTCTTTCATGGGGTCCATTAAAAAGCCACATAAAATAATCAAACTCACATGAAATGAAACTAAACTTCCAAATAATATGAAAACCTGCATGATACCCATAACAATAAAAAATTATAGAAAATAATAATAATAATAATAAATAGTGTATCGAGATATTAGTCTATCAATCGGCACACTGGATTCATTTGGGATATTCAAAATGGGCCTACATCATTAATATGTGGAGAAGTTGCATATTACTACAACTTTAGATGAAATGAAAATCTATCAGCAAGCTACAATAGTCTTGCCTTGTGAGCTCAGCACTGAACTGAGTGTTGCACTGAAAAGCTAAAGTCATTATTGTATTGTGTTATCAAAACACACTAAAAGTGTCCTGATCATTTTCAGAGCCATTAAAACAATAGAGAGGAAATATTACTAGTAAACCGAGTGGACAAAGGCATTTTCACTGTGTTTACACAAAGACGTAGCCGTCTCAAATAGCTCCTCTGTGGCCGGTTTGGGGTTTGAATACAGATCGGCCATATGCTCCGCCGAAGCATCACGTCATCCAGGACGCGCTGGTATGGTCATTGTGTGGCAGAATGCTAAGGAGGTGGCAGTGGGACGTGCATGCGTATTCATTTGTTTGTGGATGGTCTGCATACATTACCACCTACAGCGTGTACAGCCACATCTCCACTCCAAGTCACACACAGACACACACACACACATGGCTGCCTGTTCTTTCACAGCACTCAATAGCCTGAGAAAGCCCTTTGTCGTCCTTCGTTGTCGTGACGACGTGCCTGGGTCGAGTGAATAGAGAGAGGAGGTCCAGCTCTCCCGGTCTGTGGGCATTTTAATCAGCTTGTCACACTGTCTGTGGTCTAACAACACTTGTGTTTGTCTCTGTCCCCCTCTGAGGCCAGAGATGGTTTGCGTTTTTTTTTTTTGGGGGGGGGGACTTATTTATTAAATTTTTACGAATAAGCACATCTTCAGTAAAAAAAAAAATCACTTCAGTCACATTTTATGATTCAGAGAGCTCTGGGAAACATCAACTCTGATTTTCTGCTTTCTTATTGAATTACAGAATTGACCAGAAAGAAAAAAAACGTGCCACATCCAGCCACAAGACCAATGACAGTGAACCAGAGTATTATTGCTAATAAGCCTGGACTGAGGGTGGAAAATTTGGTCTGCCGTCTCCCCGTCCTCCAGTTTAATAAGTTTTATGGTTATGAAACATGCCGCATGTCTTCTTGAAAGCCCAGAATAAGCCCTGAAGAAGCCCGTGTCTATTCCCGATGGAGCTCACTGCTGGATGTTTGAGTTTGGAGTGGGGCTTGGAGAACATGATTTGTTTTATTCATGAATGAGTTTGCAGCTCATGACCCATGGCGAACCTTTGACTCATAACATGCTAAGTGGAGCCAGTTCTGCGTCCCCCTTTTGTCACAACCTTCTCAACGAATCCTGTCGTCTGTCTCTCTCTCTCTCTCCCTCTCCCTGGCCCTGCACCAGGCCTGGTATCTCAGGCGCCTATCTGGATGCCTCACATTTTCTAAATATTTAGTCAGGGATTCTTTGCGGCTGTTGTCCCAGACCGGCGATACAAGCTGCAGTATTAAATCATTACATCATTCCTTAACTAGGAAAATATACTTGAGAGGCTAGAGCAATCCATGTTTCTCTCTGGAAGCCAAACTGAAATTTGAATCCTCCAAGGAAATATAAACAATAATTATACTGCAGCTATTGTGCATATTTCTCCTCCTGCATGTCTGAAAAGAGGATAAAACAGGTTTAGGAAATATTTATAGAAACACGACCAAGGTTCCAGCCCCTGGGTGGGTGGGCTTATTTTCCATACCAGCAGTTGATTGACATTTGAGTGCCAGCATTGCTAAGGGACATGCTGTCAACTGCTATACTGCTCTACAGAGTGAAGCATGTCGTAGCCTGCTATGTATCCTATAGAGCAGTCAGGTCCCGGGGACCTCCCGGGGTCCTTGAGGGGATTCCCAGCAAAAACGGGAATAATTTATTTTCAGCATAACGTAGAATGTGCGACTATTTTGGTCTCCAAACACAGTGTTTAGAGTCCTTGATGTGAAGAGGTTGGAGAACCACAGCCATGGAGAGCCTAGGTTATGATGTCACATCTGGCAGTTAAAATACAATTTCCCCAAAATACTGAATACAAAAGTCAACAAACAGGAAGATTGATATGCATATACATTGACACAATTCATCATTCGTGTTTATGTGTGTCCAGGTTATCCATCTCTTCTCCAGTCTCTGTCATTTAGTTCATTGAAGTATTTGTCTAAGTAAACTTCCTTATTTCATTGCATGATTTACCTTTCAGGAGGAAGAGCATCTCTGTCCCAATAACTGCTGTGACTCTGCTGCAATTAAGTGCATTCCTCGGGGCTGTTTCCATCCTCCTCCACTACAGCAATGGCTAAAAGTTATTAAAACCTGAAACCACATTGAAGAAAAAAGAAACTACAGCTCCTAATTTAAAGACTGCAAACCAAGCCTGTCTTAACTCACTGCCCCTCCACTCACTTGCTGACTCATCTTTTCTGTCAAGTCACAAAATTAGGCCTCCAAACATCTCAGGCCTTTGTGGAATTGTTGTTCATTAAAGCTTCAGTTGGTAACAATTATTCAGTCATATTTTCTGGAACTGTCACTATATTCTGATAGTAGTACATGAAATGGGTCATTTTGGACCAAGTCCAAATCCTCTGGTTCCACCAACAGCTTGAACTCGTATTTGCCAAAATCCACTGCGCCCGGTGCTGTTGTACCAGTCAGGTAGGGCAGGAGAAGCAGCCAATCACAGCTTGTCCAGTCACTGCTGACACGTATGGACTTTACTTTCACTCTCTGTAGCTTTAAAGGCAGCTAAAAATATACAGTTAACATTGAATTAACAACAATATTAGACCATTTATTTAAAACAACAAAAAAAACTACCTCTACAACATGTTAAACCAAAAAAGGCTGTGCTCCAAGGCTGAAGCATAATCATAAATGCTAATGAGTCTTTGAATGCATTTTTCTCCTCCTAGGACATAACCCAGAAGTTTTGGTTTCACTTCCACTCTCTGTGAACAGTTCCAAGACAAAGCAAATGCCAATTTTAGCATCCGGTGAGCATGCTGTACATCAGCTCATAATGAACAACTGTTACCAGCGAATGTTTTGGGTCTGCTGAAACATTATAAGCTGCAGCCTGTAGATAAATGACCTGTAGCTGCTCTAACTATAATACACTCCAAGTGTAATTGAGATACATAATTGATTTACTTATTAGCTTATGGACTTTGAAGCGATGCCAAGTGGAGCTTGCAGTCAGCGGAGGTGGGTGTGGCGACATGAAGGGTCAGCTACACAAACACAGGCTCTTTCTGCCTGGAGAAAAATCATACACAAGCGTGGGAGTCTGCAACCTTCCGGATGTTTCAAAGTGTGCAAATAGAAATAGATGGAAATTTGCGTCTACTCCTTGGTTGCCGGCTACCACCTGACTGTTAAACCACAGCAAAAAGAATACGACAAAGCCTTAACGCCTTAATACCTCACTGGCCTGGCTGGTCACCTCGGTGTGCATGCATGCAAAGACTGCCTACTTTCATCCCAGACGTGCTTTATCTGCAGCCAGAGCACCCATGCAGACATAATCTCACTGAATCACTAAAAAGGAGACCAGTGACAGGCGTTCCTAATTCACATTTCATTCTGAATCACACTCCACAGTGCGGGAGTCCTACAGGATTTTTGCTCATTGCGCGGCCACTGGTGGGCACTTCCTGGTCCCAGTGTGGTCATAGAAACGGCCGGTTAAACAGCTTTAAAATCATGATGCTTTCAAGAACGCTAACAAAGGCCACCTGGAAACAGCTGTCTGAGGAGAAAGAAATCTATAGAATTGATTGAGGTTTTCATTGGAGATCAAAGAGTATATTTTGCTTTTACAGCCAGGCCGCCAATGTAAATACTACTGTACATTGTTCTTGATGTCTTACCTGGTACTGTACAATTAAGTTTTAACTACAAGTCTTTTTTAATCTCTCATGAAAAGAACACAATCTACTGTAGAAGTAGGAGGCATAAGTTCTAGTTTATTTTGGTTTTCCATACAACTTATGTTATTCTAAAATAAGCACTTTTTCCCGTTTAAGTTCAATGTTAAGATGGAAAGATTTTCTAAATAGTACCAAACAAAAAGTGCAGCTGAGGCTGATTCATTATAATGGTGGCACTAGATGCAAAGTCCTCAGAGCAGTGGATAACTGGACCGATCACGGTACTCAATAATGACAGCAGTTGTTGATCGCAGCCCTATTAAGAATACAGTACAATTCTGATATTTATGTCAGTGAAAAAAAATATTTTGATGGGACATGTCATTTTAAGCTTTGGGGCAGGGTCCTCAAAATCACAAAGTTGCAATTCTTAAGGAAATGACAGATTTTGTATACCATGGGAATGCAGTCATCCCTGGTTCAGTCCAGCATGGTGAAACACGCTCACAACTATTCTGTTGTATGTGACATATTTTTTAGGTATAAGACTTTATGACCCTTTCTACTTCCTTCAGTATGGACTTTATCGCTGTGGAAGGTGGAGTTCTTGTTCTGATGATGCTAAATGCAGATGCTTCCTACAAAACACGCCCCATCATAATATTTTGACAAATCCCAATTTCCTCTCTTGTTTTTATATTCAAAATGACTTTGGCTCATTTAACTCCCATCCTGGTGGTTTTGGAGTGGAGGCAGGTGGGAGTGATATCCTGGCCTTCTGTCAACAAGCCATGTGACGGACAGCTTCATTAGAAAGAAAATGGACGCCCTCCACCCAAATCACAGACACGCCTTTGCCTTTGCCCCCCTCACACACACACACACACACACACACCCAACCCCACCCCACCCCCAGTCCTTCCCCTTCCCCGCCTCATCTTCCTGGGATTGGGAGAGTGGACAATCTGAGCAGGTCTTTTAGAGTGGGAGGTCTTCAATTGTCAAATGCTTAATAGACTGTGCTCTCTCCATCTTGCTCAGGAACATGCAGACCTCCACACAATGAACACACACACACACACACACACACACACAGTAGCCACACTTGCAGACATTTGCCCCACTATCTGAAGCTGTGGCAGAAAATCAAAGATGATTGATGAGTGGAGCCCGGCTGTGTTGAAGGTCTGAGGTGTGCGATTGTGATCCGGGGGACAAAGAATTCATTGACAAAGGTTAAGCATGAGATAAAACCCCCTAGGAAAGGCATGGAGAGGATCCTGGATGCCATTAATCACATGGAGCAGATCTTTTCATTCAGTTGTCATCTTTTTCAATCAGTGTTGTGGGAATCAGCAAAGGAATATTCACTGTGGTATAATCCACCTGGAGGTCCAGAGCTGCTCCTCTTCAGTCAACGCAGAATAAAAATGCTTCCTTATGCACATGTTAAACCGTAATTAAATATGACGCGAGCTTCTCGGACAATACGCTACATTATGAGACGGCCTCGCTGCCACCGCCAACTGTGTCTCTGAGAGGGTGTGTGGCTACAAATCAGCAGATCTAGACAAATGCCAACCAAACTGCTCCAGGAAGCATTGAGAGGTCTTTGTCTGAGAAGGGGCACAGGCACGGACCCAACACTAATATGGCTAATGGCTTAGGGAACCCCACTGCTTCTTTAATTGAAGCTGGCTCTCCGTCGTCCAGCGGGGAGAGCGAGGAGAGAGCGAGATAAGAAACAGCAAAGGAGAGCGAGAGATTGGGGTGAGGGCGAGGAGTGAGGTTTAACTCTGATCTTGAAAAGCTATAGGAGGGAGGTGTGAGGCGGATGCGGGAGGTGTGTGTGTGTGTGTGTGTGTGTGTGTATGTGTGGTGGGATGGGGTGGGGGTGTCTACATAAGGACGAGGTAGCCAATCAGGATTTCCCCTGAGGTCTCGGGACACCTGGGATCATCAATGATTGATCAAACTAGAGGGTTTAACCATGGGAGAGGTGGGTAAAAAAGAAAAAAAAAGGACTGAAGGGCAAGAAATACAAAGGAGTGTGTGTGTATGTGTGAGAGAGAGAAGAGAGATATAATGAGAAAAGTATGAGAAAGAAAGAGGCAGAGCGGGGGGAAGTAAATCTAACCAGAGAAAGGACAGGAACGAACAGAGAAAAACATTAAAATTGACCAAAGCAAAACAAAAAAGCACTCGGAACAAAAGGCTGCAGCATGAAGAAGCCAGATCCAGTTCACTGTATCTGAACCTAAGAGAAGCCGCTGTGGAAGCAAACACACCCATCAAAGCCAAACCGCTGCAGCTTTGCAGAGACCCTGCTGCCTGCCCACATGGTTTTGGCTGTGCTCAGACCAGCGAAAGACAAACAGAACCTCAAACCGATCCACACGGACTGGAACATAATGCTTAGGTACACAGAGTGACTCACACATCCACACACACACACACACACACACACACACCAGTGCCCTTTCTGTGACATATTGCTGCCATCTATGAAAAGGGAAAAGTTGTCTGGACTGTACTGGGCCAGAAATCTAGCAGCAGTAACTGTGATGCTTAGAGGCCCAGAATATATAATAAATACTACATCAGCACCCCAACCAGCCACAACAGCAAAATGTTGTTAAAACATAAATGAATCAATATAAATTTGATAATGCAACTCATAACAATAGAGTTCCCTCTGATGCCTGTTTGTCTAGTTTTTGGACTGATGTACTTTTACTTAAAGGTCCTATATTGTATGAAGTGAGAACTCCATGTGTGTGTGTGTGTGTGTGTGTTTTTTTCTTATAGGGCAGATCAAGGTTATATAATACAATGAAGTTATCAAAGCCTTAGTTCACAGAGAAATGCACAAAGCCTGTATTCAGAAACTGAGCCTTAAGATGAGCCGTCAAGACTTCTGTTATGTCACAATAATGCAAAGTGTCTGCTGTAGTCCCGCCCAGACCTACTAATCCAACCTTATAAGATTTGGTTTCTCTGAGTGTTTTGCCTGAAATCTGATATATTTTTCTTATTAAATCATTCAGAAAGCAGTCAGCCAATCAGAAAAGAGGCTCAGAGGTTCCTGTCTTCTGACTGGCTCATCAACCTGTTGTTGCTGCAGCTCCAGAGAAAGAGACGGAACGAGGAGATGAAAAATTTGAGATGACATTTAAAACTACAAATACATATTTTTATGGATATATTTTATGGAAACTGCAAATAAAGTTTTACACAACCAGTGGAAAATATGGGGTCATTCAGAAAGATTTCAGTGAAAGGCTTTTGTCTGTAACTCAAGCTAAAGCAACTACTGCATTCAAGCAGCATTTTTAAGTGCTTGTGTTTAGTATGATGTTTCTGAGGCTCTGCTTGACAGAAACTGCCATGTATAGTTGGAATCCTGGAAAGAGAAGTTTTAAAATTATGCACATTGATAATGATGTCAGTGGTCTGTGCATTTAAATATCTTAAAACTCAAAAATAATGTGATATGTGAATGTGATACATTTGGTAACTCTAGGTCATTGAGGTTCCTGTATCCTTTGGGAACATTAACATCATTTGATTTTAGTGTGTCCTGCTCTTATATTAGGGTATCTTATTTTTACTGATCGACCTCTAAATGTATTTTAATGCCACTGTACTCCATCCTCCCCATTGTTTCAGAAGCCACATAGTGGCTGAGCACTGAGAAGTGTTGTTTCTTGTAGCTGGCTCTCGGGTGAAACAGATTGGCTCCGAGGCTCTCCTGGCATTGTTGCAGAATCTTTGAATAAAGACCTGAATCCACTCCCTATGTCGGGACTGCTGCTTCGAAATGCATTATTAATGAGAATAGTCTGACTGATGCTTGGGATTAATTACAGTAACTCTGAAGAAAGCTCCCCCTCCTCCCTCCCTCCCTTTTTATTCTTTTACTCTCAACTCAGCCAATTTTTTTCTTCTCATTCAAGATCAGAAATAAACCGTGCAAGTGGAGTCTTGTTAGTGAAAATGCTCTGACAGACATAACTGTCAGCTTAAATAATTTATACTCCCACACTCCATAAAGAGTGTTCTCTGCTTTTATTCTCCTCATTTGGCAGAGCAACAGTTGCACTGGGTTATTGTCACCTGCTTGGCCACAGAAGGAAAAAGCTAAAGGCTACTGGCATCTCCTTTGTCCTCATCGATGGGCTCGCTGACAAGTGCAGCTGGCTGCTGCACGGTGAAAAACATGTTTTAGTGCTGTTGGTGAATGGGATCTTGGTATGATTTATTCCTCTTTCATGTATTTATGAATAATAAAGCACATCATGTCATGTAAGGCAGTAATCATCCACATAAACCGCATGTAGCTACAAATCATGAGCTCCTCTTTCTCTTTTTCACAGAAGCCTTAAAGTCATCTGATGTGGATTAATTATTACTTTTACACGTCTCATTTTCCAGTTTCATTTATATGGCGCCAAAATCAGACAATACATTATCTCAATGCACTTTGCAATAAGATAAAGACCTTGCTGCATTGTTGTTATTATTGTATTAGAATTAATACAGATTGAAAAACTAATGAAAGTAAACGAGCAATCAATAAAACAGGACGACTACAACCATAAAGCAACTCAGCGATTATTGGTCATCATCGTACACATGTAACTTTAATAACAGCGTTATTACAGTGCGGTTATTATCATTAAATACTAAATAATAAATATTTTTAACTGTCTTCATTCCTCAGATGTGACTGGACGGGTTGTGTATGTGTCTTTGCGAGAGGTATGAATAATTAATCACAAAAAAGATCAAATCGTAATAAATTGAATATTTTGGAGAGTTTTGTTATTTATTTTAATGTCTGGTGACTTGTGAGGATTGTTTATCATGCTGGTTGTGAGGCATCTATAAAAACTGTCTGAACTCCACTTCAACTTTTCATCAATCTTATTGAGCTGTGGTACAGTAATTACTCTGTGTAGTGTGTATTAATCCACAGTGGAAATGACTCCCCAACAAATCCACTAATTATCAACTGAAGTACAGTAGTCCTCTCTTTAGGAAAACAATTCCTCATGAAAATACACATTTCTAAGCTGATTTACATCATCGCAGACGGAAGAGGAAAGTCAAAACGTCTGGTTTTCATCTTTTTATGGGATTTGTTGCGGATAAAAGAACCAAATAATATCAGCCTTGTCCTTTAATTGAGATGCTTTACTATTTCTTGAATCCATAATCCCCAGCCCACATTCATCTGTCATTGCTGTCATATGGACAACATGATTGCGCTACAATTTTTCCCGCTAATCTTGCAAAAGCCTAACATTTCAACAATGGCTGATGACTGGCTGATCACCATGTGAATGTGGCACGTCCTCCTTCCTCCTCATTCATCATCCCAACACACATGCACGCAAAAAAAAAGAAGAAAAAATGCTCATTCTCGGGTTGTTGTTGGTTTCAATTAGTGGACCCAACATCTGACACTGGGCCGCAGGAGTCTCTATTGATTGGCTGCGGCTATAGAAATGCATGTGTCAAGGGCAACTGGGGTCAAACTGTGCACCCCGGAAAGAGAAAAGAGGCAAAGGATGACAGGAGGGAGGGGCTGAGGGAGGAGAAAGAGGCAGACGGACATGGCCTATCTAGACATGTCTCTGTAAGTAGAGGGGGAGAGGAAGATCCATTTAGATCAGACAGAAAGCCAGAAGGCTGCAGTGTGTCTGTGTGCGTGTGTGCGTGCATGTGTGCGTGCATGTGTGTCTGAAAGGATAACCTGCTTTGTGAAAACCAGTTAGACATTTAAAGTAAGAGCAATGCCTTGGCTGGAGTTTCAGTTGAGGTTAGTCAAGGGTTAAAGTTAAAGTTTATTTAGGACTTTGAATGACTTTAGCCATTGCACAAGTGCGTGTCTATGTGTGTGTGTGTGTGTGTGTGTGTGTGTGTGTGTGTGAGCCTGGTAGGGGGTGATTCAGCAGCTGGACAAACAGACTTGATCCAACTACTGTTCAACTAATGGAGACCACTGACAGCCTGGAACACACACATACACACACACACCCAACAACAATAACTTCTGGTCTGTTTCTCATCTTGCCGTCACCCACTTCCATGTGAGAGCATGATATTACAATAATAAGCACGGTGAATAGCTTGTGGGCTGAACCTGGTAGGAGGTATCATTTGTGTAAACCCAGAAGGACAGAAGGGGGAGGACCCCACCTGGAGACAGACGCACAGTGAGCAGCTACCATCTGTTCATACCGAGGGCACCGTGTAGTCAAGTTCACTAAATGAAATGTCTCTATGGCAATGACCTTGGGGGGGGGGGGGGGGTTGGTGAACCTGGCTCTCTCCAAAGGTAACAAAACCCTCTTTCCACAAACTCACTTCATCACTGAGCTTTGGGGAAAGAGACTCAAATGTATTTCCCAAAATATCCGATTATTTGTTTAAGAGGACCTGCCACGTTCACCCACTTTCTCACATTTTGAAGTTTCTCTTTTGTACAAATGAAATTCTTGAGAGGTCCAGTCGTGTGCAGAACACCCGCCTTTCTCCACGGGGAAGTAAACCTAATTCAGCCTGTTATAACAGTTATAGGATAGGATTTATGATTCCATTCACATCACATTAATTTTGATACAGATGAAGACCCTTCAAGTAGAGGGAGTTTTGCTGCTTTGTATTCATGTCACATCTGTCATGGTACAGAGTTAAGATCCAGCTACAGCCTCAGGTCGCCTGGGTTACCCTTAAAGAGGCCCGATAGAGTGTGATCTGTGGAGGGCTTGTGTGTACACAACACATTACAGTAGTTCAGTGATTGAATAATGGATATTGGATTCGATTTTGGTGGCTGCTTTTAAAAATGCAGTTTGTCTGGTAGCCATGTGCACAGCAGCAACACATCTGCTCCCAGTTGGATCTTGTCACTGAGAGCATGCTGATTGCAGGTACAGTAGAACTCATTTAATACTATCTCTCCAGAAAAAAACATGATTATGCGATCGCACAATTCAACACATAATCAAACAAAGTCTGTATATTATGCAGGGGCTTGCATTTTTTTCAAAGATGCCGCACTTTCGCTACATAAATCAACAATTTCCTTGCAAAATGCACAAAATATGTAGGTTTTACATGAATTCCTAATCCCTGTTTTTCTTCTGCCAAGAAGTCACATACTGTATATCTTCACAGGTAGAAAAAAATTATGTTTCATTTGCCAGCTCCCACAATTTAAGCAAATTCATTGCCTCGCATGAAATTGCAAAAATATCCCACGGCTTCCATTGAACCCGCTGCATACTTCTTAAATAAAACAAAAAACTATTGATTTACAAATTCACCTTAAACATTCTTCTTACTGTGATCCACCCTGCTTCAAAATGCTGCTTAGTGCTTCATGAATACATTGTTGAATCAGCATTAGACCAGAAAAAATCTCCCAGTTCATGAAACAAGTCAAAACAGATTGGTAAGATGTCCGACTTGAGCCATGCATAACTATGGTACTGACCTAGACATGAACATACACAAATCCGGCATAAAAACAATTTCCATAGGGGCCCAAGGTTCCTTATGTCAATAATCTCGGCTTCATGTTAATAAGCAGGCATGTTTTTATTGTGGCTGACTGCCAACTGGATCAGAGACGAGGCAGACTTCTTCACTGCCGTGGTCAAACCGGTCAAACAAACCATCTAAATGATTTCCTCCTCTTTCTGCTGCAGCTGCTCCATTTGGAGCAAACGCACACAAACTCATGGTTTTCTCTGCTCCACTCTGCCCACGGGCCAAGGTCCTTTACTAAATTATACCAATCAGCATAGAACAGTATCCCTCTCCACTCCTCTCCTCATCTAATAAACACTGAGTGAGCAGCAACTCACAAAGGCTCCGAGTAGTTTGGCAGGAAAGCATCTATCTGTCAGTTCCTGTGAGCCAGAGAACGGGGTAATTTAAAGCCACTTTTCAGGTTCAATACCAACCTTCCGGATAAATCTCGCATAAGAGTGAGATCAGCGTTTCCTGTTGAGCTACCGTTTAACGGTTGGTGGTACGCCAGCGTTTGTAACACAGCTCAACAAAATGAGACAGTGAGGATTATTCTGTTTACATCCTTTTAAATGGTTACACCACTCAAACAAACAGGGGCTTTGTTTAATGGAAAGAAATCAAGATAATTGGTGGTCATAAACAAACATGGCTTTTCTGTGTTTGCTTGCCAGAATGACTATAAACAAAAATATAAGTTTGCAAACTGCAGCAGAACCTTTTCAAGGTCCCACATTTTACACTTCTCCAATGTTTTATTTGAAAATGTCATCCACAAGACAGCATTTGCTATTTTAACAAGCAAAACTTGTGATAATGTTGTTTTTTATATCTCCTCTCAGGTCTCTCTCTGAAGCTCTGGTAACAAAAGCCCACTGTCGGGCAATTAGAGGACAGACTTTGAGTCTCTTTCCTGATTGGCTGACGGAAATTTAAAACATCTGATTTCAGGTAAACAACATCCAGCAAGTGTTTTTATATAACTGGGTGAGGCTTAAGACGCATTTCCTGCCTTGGCTGGAATACAGTTTTTCATTCTATTCTATCACAGTATAAAAAATGTTACATCTTCAGACAGTCAGATATGATATCTGAAGGACAATCAAAAACTGGTATTCTACAATACTGGCCTTGAGCTATACTGTAACTATCACACTATGATATACAATATATGACTCTCCCTAAAGCAATTCATAAATGCATGATTGTATATAAAACCACACCACTATGATCATTCAAGTTCCTTTCTGCATTAAAACATTCTTGTTTACTGAGTATTCATCATTGGTTTCTGCTCTGCTGTGTTTTCTGGATGGAGCGTGGTGCCCACCTCTGTGTTGGCCCAGGCCTGACTGGCAGACAATTGAAATATGTTAAGTGGCAAATGTAGCACTTAGTATTTATCTTGTAATCTGAATTACATTGGTTGCATTTTGATTGGCTATGATCTACTCAATCTAATGAATGAAAATGTGTGTGGGTGCAGAATGATATAGCAATCATTAGAAATTTGAAATTTAAGTGGCGCATCAGAGTCAATACATGCATGCTGACAGTAAGTCAATAATTACTGAAGTCAATATCTGTCAGCTCATCATGTAACGAAAAAACACTTCGTCACACTCTAATCCTGAGCTGTGGTAAAGGCACGGACACACTGGGATTTAAAACGACAAACTTTAGAGTAAAAATCAATTCATTTCAATGGAATAATAGACACAACAGCAAATTGACCTGAGCTTCACCATCCAGGTTTGTTTAACCTCTGTCGGGGTATTAAACCCGGCCACAAAAGAGGCATGGTTTACAGACAGCAGTACGGTTGTAAACTCTGGGACCCTGTTTCCCCTCTTCATTTAATCCTGACAACAAAATGCCACAGGACAGTCAAGACACAAAGAAGCTGGGAGAGTTATAGGGACCACCAGGAGCTAACCAGCTAGCGGCTATAGGGATTCACCCAATGGCCTAGTGTCCTTAATCACACACTCATTCCCTGATCACTATTTATTTTTTATAGGGACTTTGTAGTGAGCTCATCAGCAAAACAATATATAATAATATTATATTTTATACCATTGTTCTTTTTATTCAGCACAAACACAGTGCATGATTAACACTATGAGTTCACTATATGGGATGAACACGTAGTGCACAATAAAAGAAAGCAGTGAGTGATTTTAAACGCAGCTCACACTTCTAAAACCAAAACATAGTGAAGAGGACATGCAGGAGAATTTCACTCCCTTGCATTAAGTGCTTGAGTATCAAATTTGTTTGCTCACTGTGATTTGGCATCTACTTCTTATTGGTTACTGCATCCTGTGGTTTCATAGTGGGCCGGATAACCAGATAACAGTTTCCCACTTAACCTGAAATAGAAAAAAAGTCCCTTCACACGTGTTGTGACTTGCAGCAGCCGGCTTTATCAGCCCTGGACAGGGAGTGGACTTCAAACTGGGTGGCCAGCAGACTCACCCTGGAGGTATTATGGTTTAATCTTCAACCTTATTACTTTCCCCCTGCTTTTCATTAATCAGCGGGGGGGCTTAAGAGGATTTTACTTTCACTAACATCACAACATAAAAATGTGAAGTACAGAGTGTAAACACAGAGTGAGCTGAGTCAACGGTGTAAAAACTACCAGAGGGCTTAAAACAGAAGTTTGTAAAGGGAGCGTCAACAAGCAGGATGGGTTGATCCAATGAAGTTTCAATAGGGTGTAGATGATGCCCTACACTGGAAATTATTGAGGTGCAGTTGATAACTTGAATTTAAATTGAATTTAGCCCAATCAAATACAAAGTTACAGCTCAAATAAACCTGCTAAATATCAGCGAGGCTTTAACGCAGACACCATAGTTTGCAGATAATCAATGGGCTAATCAAGAGTCCTGGACAGATGTGGCCCCGCAGGAAAAGATTCTTCTCATTTCATCCCCTTCTCTTGAGCAGCCTAAGGGGATTTAACCCGTCCGCTATCTATCGGGATCTACACTGACACTCTGAAAATCCCCTTCACAGCTGATAAACCTGAGGATCAGATGAACACCCATACAACAGCGAGCCCCTGCAGACAATGAGGGAAGCAAAGCTGACTTAGCAGTAGCCTCTGGACCTGTTTCCTGTGTGTACAAACAAGTAATCCTAAATCCATTAGCTGGACTGACAGCAGAGTAAAGCAGTCGAGTCGGGTTTGTTTGATCAATCAATTCCAGGGGAATGTTATCTTGACAATAATGCAAATGATATTGATCATTTATTGACTGCTGGGATTCTCAATCCTTGTTAGCAGAAGTTATTAATTCAAAACCTAATCTTGCAAAGCAACAATGAGCTGAACCAAAGGCCAGTTGAGTCTGGGGGGGTGGGTGTGCTATGGTCACATTGCAGGACACTGATGACGTGTATCGGAGACAAATGCAGAGGCATTTCTTAAGGAAAGGGAATGCCCCACCTGTGCATCAGTCGGATCACTAGCATAGCTCTACTGGGCCCTGAGGCAACTGTCCGGCAGCCTGTGGTGGGGCGTCAGGGGCAGCGGCTTAGGGGTAGGAGAGTTTATGTTTCTGGGAACAGGCAACTGGGCCCACATATGTGACCGTCTGGCAGTCAATGGGGCTCAAATATAGACAGAAGTTGAAACAGACAGGATGGGAGCTGCTCTTTCAAATTAACAAATGGCTGGAGAGTTGGCGAGTAAGACAGGTCCAGGGATCAGTCAGAGCCTGATTACTATCAAACAGTGCAAGGTCATCAGACACATAAAGACAATGGGAAATAAAACCCTGTCTATTCAAAGGGGAAGTGTGTTCAAATATTCAATTCACGTGCAGATCGAATTGGTTGGAATATGGCACAGGAGGGTAGAACAGTTTGAGTTTGGCACCAGTCCACTGAGCTGTCAAGGCAGAATTAGCAAAAAAAAAAAAAAAAAAGGTCATTAATTTTTTGGGGAAAGCAGCATTTACAATGAACATCAAGGTTATCGTGTCAGTTATTGTCTTTATAGCAATAAATTACCCTGATTACAGAAAAAGGGAACATCTACACAGTCTAATTCCATAGCGAGCTGTTGCCTGAGGCAGCAATATAGGAAAGGGCAGCTGGGGGGTTTAAGGTTTTGTCTAGAGGCTGGGCTGGGGCTCTCCAGGGAGATGGGTATGGGGACAGGGGCTGTGGCTGAGCCCAGGCGCTGGTGGCATGGCACATACACAACTGTCCCGCGGCTGAGGGGCTGCTTCAGAACAATGAGAACCACACCCTCCCTTGTTTAATATGGCATAGCCCTCTTCTGACCTAATGTAAGAAGATTACATTTTCAAAAAGGATTGCATTAGGGAGGATTAATCTTGACCATATTGTTGTATTAGCTACTTACTGTTAGCATCCAATCAGCAACTTATCTCGCTGATGAAATTAAATGGATTTCGTGTTGCTTGGGATGCTGCAGCAATTTATCTGTCTTCATGTGAAATTAGCTTAACAATATTATATTACCACTTTTGGGTAGTGTAGGTAACCACCCACAGGCCTTGATTTTAATATCGCCCTTCCCTCAAAAAAGAAAAAACAGAGTACTTCTTGTTGCAGCTTTCCTGCTTAATGCTCACCCTTGAGGGAAGAATCAAAAGGTGGAGTGAATCTCATAAAGCTTTCCACAAGAATACCTGGAAAGGTTTATCAAAGCACGGCAAATAAAGGACAAAGAAGAAAAATGTTCTTGAAAACACTATCCGTAGCACAGGTGTGACAGCTTTGGACGGAAACATTATTATCTACGATAGAGTAAACACCTCCCTCCCTCAAGAGGGAAGAGACATGTTGCAACCTCTGCAGAAAGACTAAAGCTACTTTAATATCTGCAAAGGAAACTTACTGTTCCACAGATCAATGGCTGATCCCACATTTTGCATGGGGTTTGAAGACAAACTACCATCATACAGTAAGAGAGCATAGGGACTGAATGAAAACATGCATCGCTGTAGGCCTGTGCATACAGTATTCTCATTTGTCCATGGTCATAGCATCTCAAAGGAGTTTAATCCAAAGCAAGTCCAGTTGCTTTTGATTTAAACTCCTTTGAGATACATCACTGTAATTATCAGTCAGTTTCAGTGAGTTCAGAAATGTATAAATGATGATGATCATGTAATATTTGCTGGGTATTGTACCAAACAAGCATGTTCCTTTATGCCAAGAAAATATGATTTTTTGAAAATTATTATTTATTGTCTATTGCTGCTGTATTTATACTTGTGCGACCAATTTTGTTGTGCTTGCCCAATGACAACAATAAAGTCTGTCTGTCTATCTATCTATCTATCTATCTATCTATCTATCTATCTATCTATCTATCTATCTATCTATCTATCTATCTAGGCTGTTATCAAAAACACCACAATGCAACTGCAGCACCTTTAGATTAGCCATGTTGCAATTTTGAAAATATTAAAATGAAAAGTAATACTCAACACCAGGTTTACTAATAAACATGCAAAAGCTCATATCGCTGCTGTCATCAGGAAATCTATAACAGCTCCTGCCTGGACCGATGTCAAGGAGGTAAAAGCTTCCTGGTGACGGAGCCTTTTTCATGAACCTTTCTGTTTATTTGAAGTAATTGTTCCTTTAAACACATGAAGCAATAACAACAAAAATCAGCACCCAACTTTTTTTAAACAAATTTAAAAAGGGTATGTTTTATAGTACTACAGCTCTCTGCTGCTGCAGGTTGACTCATTCTGTGGCCTGGGGAGGGTGTTCACATGCACAAAAAAAACACACACATACACAGTGTACAGAGACCGACCACAGAGAGTTGCACAAGAACAACAACAACCTCCCACCTGTGAACGCAGTCAAAATGTGTTTAATGGGGCCAGTGCCACCGGAAGCAAGCTGAGGGATGAACCCTGATGTGTGAAGCGGTGGTTATCCAGGCGCCCACATCCCCGTGCCGCGGTAACTGACTTTAGTAATTGTACCATTAGTTCAGGTTGAATTCATACAAATGCATGTCGGTAACCGTCAGGAACTGTGGATCTAGATTCATGAGGGGACATTACAGTATGTGACAGCCATGATACAGTACATCTGCATGCATGTACTTTACAAGTCTGCCATGGTGTACCTCTGTTGTAGAGTGTGTATGGTCAATAGGATAAGAGGATGAAGGGGATTTCAGTTTAAGTACAGTGGATAGAGGCCGCTGCTAATGAAAAGAAGTATTTATTAGGCTGCCAATCTGACCGTCAGCCAAACTCCCTCGAGGGCTTATTGAGGCCTGGGATCCAATCTACCCACCAGATAGCGAGCATATCTGAACCAGGGTCAGCCATTTGTGAAGCATTTTGACTACGCTTGCATAAATAATCAAAAGAAGCGGCTCGATACGATAAAAAGGAGAAGAAAGTAATAGGGCTCAGGATTTGACACAACGCTGCTCATTTTCCTTATCGTCCATCCATGGGATGTCTGTGGCGACAGCGGTGCCCCGGCAAATGTTCTCTGCAGAATCTCTATTCCCACACCACGGTACAACACAAACACAGCCCATGTGCGCACACAGACACACAGAAGAATGCACCATGAGGGACCACCAGCTGTTGTAGTGGCCGATATGGGAAACGCCCAAAATACTTCTATCATCACAATCTGTCACGCTCATTCTCTCTCTTTCATACACTCGCACACCTATAAGAGCAACATGTTTTTTGCACTATCTGCTTCCTTTTTTTTTTCAAGATAGCACTTAAAGGGGTCAAGCAGAGCAGACAATCACAATGATATGACACCAGACTCATTCAACCAGCCACCAACACAGTCCTTGACTAACAAGAGTAATCAAGAGCTTATCAAGATTTGGCGTTTGATCACATCCTATCCTGGTGTTTTGTTTTCTTCCTGTTGACATGATTACACACCAGCCAGCTGATGCCTGTACTGTAGGATAAAAGTGCTACAAAGCATATCTCACATCCCACTCCAGTATGTGACACCTGAGACGAAGAGGTGAGAAAGCCTGAGAGGCAGAGGAGCACTAACAGCTCCTCTGCCTTTATTGTTCCCACTCATTTCCAGTTCTCACACTGTTGAATTGCAAAGTCCTTAAATCTACAGCGCGCACGACACTTGACACCAATAAATCATAACACCCCGGGTCCTCGCTGCTGCATACATGCCCGGCGGTCTGGCTTTTATGATCCAACAAGAAAGGGCTGGAAAAGGGGTCGCTTCAGCTGCGCAGCATCGCTTTTCAATGACCAGCTGCAGCTGAAGTGGCCTTCGACCCAATCCTCGGTGTGTGTGTGTGTGCGTGTGTCTGAGGGGTTTCAGGTCACTTCCTGTATGCCACCTAATGAGAATAATCACCCCATAGTTTGATTTCAAAAGCTCTGCATGTACAATATGGCAACAGTCCTGTGATATTGTTCGACCGCTCCAAGATTATTTTAGAGTAGCAAATCTTGGATGGTGTACAGAGACAACTGACAAAGTGCTGTAAAAGCTTAGACTGGAAAAAATGTTCTGAAACCTAATAATAATAATAAAATATATATAAAACTTTTACTATTCTTTGATTCTTTTTTTCAGCTGAAAAAAAGCAAAATGAGCTGTATATTTGACTATTTTTGGTTTTAAAATCATTTCCTCTACCACATTTTTCAGTCTTTGACATGATAATGTATTGGACTATCATCCAATATGTTCTTTATATCTATATGTTGTTTTTGTTACTATCGCAAAGGAGACGTTATATTAACATTAAAAGGCAGTGAGTCATGATAGCATTAGCTAGCTGACTTAGTTAGTTTGACACTTGCAACGCTTTCGCTCCTGCAGAAATGCAGCATCAGACACAAACATCACACAGCTCAACTTTAAACAATACATTTTCATTATTGTACAAAATTTTTTTGTTTTATTTCGGACCCATTTCAGTCTCATCTCTCATAAGTCTCATCTTGGTCTGAAGGCTGCAAACAGCTCTCAACTGCTCTAAACTTTGCTGATAATGCCATAACCATGCTCGCTCTCATTCAACCCCCACAGTCGAGTCAGTGTGGGTAATGTGATATCGAGGTTCTTGAACAGACCCTTGGCAAGCAGATGGCCAGCTATTCAACAACGTCTGGATGCTGGAACCCCGAGAAAGAGCAGAGAAAAGAGGAAATTGAGGTTCAAGGCTGAGCCGCAAGAATAAAACACAAAGATTGTATGAAATGTCCCATAAATGCATTCGACCCTCTTGGAATATCTGAGAAGAAACATCTCAATGAGGCCCGAGAAGAAGAAAAAAAAACACTTGGATGTTTGAAAGGAAATGACATTTGGAGAGACTCTGATTTTGATCAATTTCTGAGCTGTTTCTTGTGTGGTGAGATACAATCTGACAGCTGTTATGGAAGAAGGGAACCAGCTGCTGAAGTAAACTCCATCTTCCCTTTTTTAGCTATTCCAATGAAATCATGAACACAGCCCTCACTGTAGAGCTTCCTGACTGTGGATTGAGCTCGCTCCTCATCTTGACTCATCAGGTGCAACACAGAGACTGAGGGCGATCATCCAAAAACATTGAACCTCACTGACACACACACTCCCTTTAGGACAGCATGTGTTTCATCCAAATCTGGGGATTGTCTAAACCAGCCAAAGACGACAAACCGTCCATCATCATCATCATCATCATCGTCATGGCAGCGAAATTACAGAAAGTAAGCAGTCTGCCTGAAGGCCGCTTGAACTCCAGCTCCTCAAGTTCACTGACCACAGTCAAAGCAGATTGTTGGTGTTTTCTAAAAAAGGCCATAAAATAGTCAGTTGTGTGTGTCCAGCAGCAGAATGCTAGCAGGTGAGCCAGGCATTTGACATTTGGCTCACACTGCTCACACACATTCCTATATCAGCTGACAAAAGAGTGTGCATGGTGTGCGTGCCTGTGTGTGTGTGTGGTCAGGGCGCACCATGGACCGCAGCTACTGTACAGGAACATGTGAACAGTCTGGTCCTGAGTGTGCGCGTGCGTGCGTGAGGAAACTGATTGATTACAATAACTAATCAATACAGAGGTGAGCACTGATCATGTTTGCATATAAACAGAATAGACAGCTCGTACTATTAAAACACTTTATGATGTGACAATGAATGAGGTGATACTTTAATGGTCTATCTGGTGCTGTGTAATGCTTTCACAACTGAGTTTGCGTCGTTTTTCTATTTAACAAAGGTGAGCAATGAGCATGAAGGACCCCTCGATAATGAGATGGTGCATCTCAAAGGACCATCCTTTGAAAATAAACTCTCAATAAAGTCTCAATGAAACTTACCTGTGGGTTGAGTGAAGCAGTGAATCAGCCGTCCATGGTGTACCGGAGAGTCAAACAGAGAGCCGCTTCTCATCCACGCCAACAAGCACAAAGTACTAGATGAGGTCCAGCCCTCGCGCAATACTGCTAGTTTAAACGTCAAAAACAAAAAACATAAAATTGTGAGAAAGTAACTTGTTGTAAAAGTAGAAACAAACTCCACAAAGTGCGTCTGTCAGCGTGTGGTGTTCTCCTGAAGAAGCCGGGGTGTAGAGACTCTGTTGTTCCGACCGCTGCTAGCACCTCAAGCCGGGCGGGCAGGACTGTACATCTGAGAGGAGGTGAGCAGCAGCAGCCGGAGTAGCGGAGAGGAGGAAGCTAACAGAAATTACACACCGACACACCGGAAACGCTTTCAAAATAAAAGCACCAAACCAAACACAAAACCAGGAGACGTGTTTGACAGGACAATCAAACAGCTTAAAGCCTTATGGTAACATTTATTCCTATATAACACTTTTCAGAACAGAGTTAACAAGTAAGTGGACAGGCACAGCACTACCAGTCACAGCATAGCCCACTAAGTTTTTTATTTTATTTTTATTTTTTCTATCCAATGCAATTATTTTGAAGTTAATTGAAAAATAGAGGTAGGCTAAAGGCTATTTTAGTTTTATTTGACTGCAAAAGGTTCCAAAATGTGTTCATTTTGTTTTGTTTTCATTTCGTTTTTGATCCAAATTTATTTTACATATCTTATTAGAATAAAAGGTAAAGACAGTGAGAGTCGTGTTAGTGCCATTCTTTTACTGTAATGAATTTCTCCAGTGTATTACCACCTTTTGACAGTTTTCATTATTCTTGTTAAAAGGCGCACACTAACATAGGGTTTTTACTTTGAAAATATCACTCATACTTGGTGGCCTGTTTACTGCTGACTTGACCCTGTGACTTCTTTACAACAAAAAGTACTTTACAGACTTGCAACACAGACTGCCAATTGTATTTTTGTATGTTGACAGTGTAAATTGTGTTTTTGGAAGATTTGATGCCGAATTGTAATGTTAGGCTACAAGTAAGCTATGTTTTACTCACTCAGTATGTGATGGGCAGTGTATGACAAACCAAATACTAATTTAACTATATGTTTACTTACTCTACACAGTCTGATATTAATTTTGCTCTGCTATGTAGGGACATTTCTTATCTGAATCGCTCCATCTTCAGGATGAAAAGGAACAATGACTGAAGGCTCAGAAGTCTCATCAGGCATACTGGAATGACACTGCCCTCTGCTGGTGTGGTTTAAAGATTACCTCCAACACGTGGTAGTAAAAATATGTAGCCTACCGTATGACCCTCAAATGTGACATGTTTCATTGAAAGGTCATATAACTCACCACAAGAGTCTAGATATAGACAGATGACATTAGACATTCTAACAATCCAAAGTAATTGAAAATAAATAAATGAAATTAGAATGAGTCAGGATTGCTTCAAACTATGTGAAACTTGAGACACAATTTAAAGAATCTCTTAAATAAAAAATATTTTTTATTACAAAATAATAATGAATCTGTCATACTTGCAGCATGTGTGCAATTTATAATAATATACAATGTAATAATGTCTGCAGTTTACATGAATGGCAACTCCCCGTGTGACGCGGAGGGTGTGGGTGCTGGGGGAAAAGGCTGTCGAGGTACGGAGGCGTGTCCCTACGCCGCTCTTACCTCCACTGCCACATCTCACCTGTTAGGTAGAGGCTGACTCTGCGTGAAAGCGAAACGATACAGAGCCATGGAGTCTCCCATGAAGGATTCCCCTGTCAGACCCGGTTTCCACAGACTGGAAGTCCAAAAAACGACGTGGGACGTTCCGGATAGATACACGACACTGCGGTCGATCGGTTCCGGAGCTTACGGGACAGTTTGGTGAGTGGGTCACAGAATTTCAGTTGCTGCTGACAAGGAATGTGCCCACCAGATTATGGCAGTCTTTCTTTTTTGATGTGACCTTTTTCTTTTCCTAAAAACTATTCTTGTTCTCCTATAGGCTACTAACTCAAGAGTAAAACTCATCATAGGAAATATACAGTTTTTTCAAATTACTCTTTCATGCACAAGAAGAGACATGACCAACAAATGCATTCATGTGTGACAAAAGGCCTGAAGTGATTTATTTTTTTATATTATATACAGTAGCCTATATATTTTTCAGATTCTCAAAGGTGCTTGCATTTGTTGATCACAATCAATATTGAAATACAGTGCATCACAAACGATTTTCTAGAGGCTGTGTAGGCCTCCTGTCTGCATTCCACTCCCAGAGTTTGTTGCTGCAGTCCAAGTGGCAGCAGATTACTCTGACATCTGCTAACAGAAGCACTATTGTCCACCTGAGGCAAGTCAGCAAGTCAATACAGGTCCTCCGATATGACAAGAATCTCCTCCTACAAAGAACAAGTCGGCCTCTACAGGCATCCAACATATCTCACTCACATCTCCATATAATGATAAGCCACTGACAGACAGGTTCTTATCACACATGATCTTATTCTGTCTGAGGGTAGCCTACTCTCAAACTTTGTTTCCTTGCTGATTCATGAACTGATCAAACTTATATTTAATAACCACACGACAGACACTCTTTGCTGTCTTTATATCAACTATTAGCCTACTCTTCACGAGCGAGCCGATCAGCCCATTGTGCGCGGGTCACCTCCTTCATGTTATAATGATTAACTTATCCACATGAACATGACTCCACCTATGTTGTTGTCTTGGTAGCAGACTGTTTCATTTGGTCGTCTGTCAGTGACATATCCCACATGCCACAGTGTTGGGATTCACTGTTAGAGCTCTGTTTATTACACGACTGTATGAAACATGTCTTCACAGAGTAATTTGGTTCAATCTTCTACTGTAAGTGTATACTTTTCTCAGGCCTATAATGTTTTTGAATTACAGTAGCTAAGTGATGCTGTTCTGGACAGGATTATGCACTCCTTGTAATGAGTAGGGGTATGTATTTATGTGTTGGCATTGTGACTAGAAGCTATAATAGATGAATATAGGCTACATTTGTCATGATTTAAGACACATTTTCAGGATACATTTTTGTTATTCCTTGGTTGTTTTCAGCTTTGTTTTAACTTGAAGGATTATCATCACCTGCTTCCTTATGTCTTGTGTCTGCTGTTTGGCACCTGGCTGTGTTTCTACACAAACTTTTGTCTGTTTCTGCAGCTCATCGTTTATTTTGAGGAGGATGACAGCTCTGTTTATAAATTAGCTCCTATTAAAAAAATAAAAAAAAGAATAAAAGAAAACCTGAAAAACCACTACAAGAGAAATCTAAACCAGGACAACAACACCCACAATCCCACACAAGTTCATGTCACTCACCCTTCCTATATTATATTGTTTGACAGACCTCTAATGACAGAAGGCTCCATGTGAGTTAATGCTCTGTTTTTGTTTTGTTTTTTGCCACATAGCTCTGCCATTGACCAGAAGACCAAGGAGAAGGTGGCCATCAAGAAGCTGTATCGGCCTTTCCAGTCCCTCATCCACACCAAAAGGGCCTACAGGGAGCTCAGGCTGCTGCGCCACATACAGCATGAAAATGTAAGACCATATCAGGAAGTGCTCTCAGGTAGTTGCGTAGGTGAACACAATAACATGAAAAAACTTTATTGATATGATACTGTACAATACCCTACACTGACTTGTCTAAAAAAAAGCGAGAAAAGAGATGCAGGCGAGTTACTGAGCAGTTTGAGTTTTGCTCACAAACACACATCTCTAACTCCATTCTTTACTATTTTATTTTCTCTTTTTCAAAGGCAGTTCAATTTTAAGGATAAGCAAACTTTGTTGACTGTTAAACAAAAGTCCATAATCTGATCAATGCTGCCTGACGAGAGCCCTCATGACCCACTATTTTCACTGAAAACGTTTGAGGAACGACAAACAGACAGTGCTCTTGTCTCTGAAGAGCACGAAATTCAATGCCTTTTAACTTCATTTAAACGCCTTCTTTTGTCATATGGAGACACATCAAAGAAATACGTGACATCAACTTTACTTTGTTCATGCCTATTTGAACAGTGGATCTCAAAGGAGTGCAGCTTAAGAAAACACACAAACGTACAGTAGTTTGACAACACATGCAAATACACTCTCATTATTAAAATTAAGGCAAAAACTTTAACTTAAAAGAAATTAACAAGAAAATGCAATGAACACAGCTGAGATCCTCTTGTTATACAGTGCTTTTAACTTTAAAAGTCACAATTGGACATTAAACAACAAGTTCTAGCCAGGATCATCACTTTTCTGGAAACATTTCCATTTTGTTATGGGATTGAATTTGTGGCACGTTTCTATCTTTGCAGGTATTCTCTTAGTAGTGTAGTGTGTTGAGCTCTCAGGGCCATCAAACGTTTATAAAGATAACACAACAAAGATAACATTAAACATCAAAAAATCCAACATAGCTTAATACAAACTGAATCATCAAGAGGTTTAACAGAGGTTTTCTTATTATTCAATATTCAATATTTTGACAAATTTAAAACTACTGTATGAACTAATATTGTTAGCACTATTTAACAGAGGATAACATGTCTTTATAAGCTCTATGTTACAGCAATGGATGTGTTTTTTAACACTAGAACCGCCGTGAGGTCATTTTGACCTCTCTCGCTTCTTAAAATGCACGTAACTCTGTTTGCGTAAAAACCCTAGGTCTCCCAGTTGGTGACTTTTCCTAAAAGTGTGTTCTACATCATCTTATGCGTTTTCGTGATTCTGATGTAAAAGAGAGCGAAGAAAAGAGAGATTTTACCTAGAACCGCCAAGAGGTCATTTTGACCTCCATTCAAACAAAAATGCTAAATGGACTGCATTTATATAGCCATATAAACAGTTCAAAACACTTTATGGTAATAACATACTTTACCAAAAATAACAATAGCGGTTGCTAGGCAACCAATATAGATGACTCTTCATTTTTCTACTGTTCGAATAGTGTGTGTATGTAAAAATGATAAAATTGATTTTCCAATCATTGCAATCTGGGCTAAATAATGTCCATTTAGTCACTCAATTTGCCAGTTAGTTAGTTATAGTTAGTTATTTAGTTAGTTAGTCATTTTTCATAGGTCAGATACTAGAAAGTTGTCAAACAGTTGAAACAGGTCAAACAGATAAAAAACCAATATTACTCATAAACATTGAACATAACAATGACAATCCCTTGCTCTCATGAGAAATGGACATGAATTCAAAAATTTGAAACAATTTTGAAAATTTTTACATACACACACTGTTCGAAAATAGAAAAATAAAGAGTTGTCTATATTGGTTGCCTAGCAACCACTTTTTTATTTTTTGTAAAATATGTGTTTATATGAATGTGAAGCATTACTATAAAGTGTTTTGAACTGTGTGTCTGGCTGGGTTTATAATATATATGGCAACATAAATGCAGTCCATTTACCATTTTTGCATTAGAGTGAATGGAGGTCAAAATGACCTCTTGGCGGTTCTAGGTATACATGGAATGTTGGCTGTTCTAGTGTTAAAGATATAAAGGGTGTGATACCTTAAAAACTCAGATGGGGGAGTAATAGAAACATCTAAGCTGAAAACATGAACTTTAAACCAGATGTTTGATGAATGAGCAGTCATATCAACTGTGTTTTATAGGTCTGTGAATGAAACATCATCTCTGTGTTTTCTTCAAAGGTGATCTGCCTCCTTGACGTCTTCACGCCCGACTCCACTCTGGAGAAATTCCAAACCTTGTGAGTCGGGAGCCACATTCCTCTGCAAGTTGCCGCAGCTTGTTGACAACCTGTGTGTGTGCAAGCATGAAAGGTTCACTGTGTGTGATGTGTGAGAGCAAGCTTTTTCATGTTTGTTTTGGTTGGTTTGTGCTGTTATATTGTGACAGCATAGCAATGAACCCCTTTTCAGCTACAATATTAATGGCCATTTTGTGTCTGTGTTCATCTATACCTCTTCTCCTCTCCTCCCTTTCTGTTCTTCTCCCTCTAGTTATATGGTCATGCCATTCGTAGCCCAGGATCTTGGCCACATTATGAAGAGAAAGCGGTTGACTGATCGCATCATCACATACCTGTTCTACCAGCTTCTAAGAGGACTCCAGGTAAATGTTTATGTATTCATTGACCTGATTTTTACAATAGAGAATGATTTACATGACATTGTCAAGATCAAATTGAAGTTGAATTCAAAAACGAATGAGAATGCACATATGACGGCCATTGTAGATTAAACAACTGGAGGTGAGAGGTCAGCAGGAGGTTTTACAAATTTGTGAGAAAAAAGCAAGAACTTTGTTCATCTGATTATAAAGGCCTAACCAATGTAGATTGTAGACCTTCTCACTACCTTAACTATATTCTCTCAGATTTGTAGCTTTAAAGTTCAAAGTCAGAGTTTTTAAGTTGGAAATATACCTGTTCTCTCATTCAGCTTGAATTTTTAACTCACAACCCTCATGTGCTGTTGTACTGCATATCATTAAAAGGCAAGATGATTCCATTACGGATGAAAATTAGCTACTTGGCTAACTCTTGCACATTTACATTGATGTGGAAACTGAAATGTTGATTAATATGCACTGTTCCTGGTTAACAAATAAATACACTGAAAAAAGTATCAGGATAGCTACAGTATGATGAAGCAGTTGAAGACTGCAGGTGAAGGTTTCAGCTTGTGGATGTCCCTGCTATGTATTATTTGTCCGTGTTCTATAATCTATAATCAATAATCTTCTTCTTCTTTACAGTATATTCATTCTGCAGGGATCATTCATCGGGTTGGTATTTGAACCTTTTCCTAATACATCACTTTCTTTAGCCCATATGTGTTGTACACAATCACAATACATGTGGAGTGGAGTCACTCTGGATGTTTGAATTGCAACACTCATTTCCTCTCCTACTCCTTTTCTTGTTCTGCATGTTTACACACAGAATCTCATATGATTCCAATGTAAACAGTCGTCAAAGGCTGCCCCACTATCCAAGGTTCAAGGTTCATTTATTGTATAAACATGCTTTCACATGTAGAGAACGAAATTTGTTAATCGGGTCCTAATAGCGCAATAAATGTGACAGTAAAAACAGGTGAATAAAAGACAACATAGAGTCCACAGCAGCATCATGAGCAGAGTGTCAATCTACAAAATTTCCAGTCTCAAAGAAGCCTCTGGAAAGAAGCTGGACTGCAGCCGAGATGTCCTGGCTTTGATACTCTGCAGTCTTCTACAGTACCTGAGGGTGGGGGACAACAGTCCATTTGCTGGGTGGGTGGGTCCTTCATGATGACAGAAACCAGCATACAGTAATAGAGGTGTGGCCAGAGTCCAGCTTTGCTGAGCCTGGGCCCGGTATCTAGAGGAGCTTGTAGAACTTCAGTCTTCATAATGAGTTACGCTGACTGCATCCTGTAGCATGTAGAATACAGAGTGGCATCAGCCTTTTCTTCTCGTGAGTGACAGTATTGAACTTTATCCATTTGGTAATTATTTTTTTTAATTTATTTATGAAATTTATGAAATGGACACAACAGGTTTTTAAGAAACCTTATGTGGTTTGATTTCAGGATCTGAAGCCAGGTAACCTTGCTGTGAATGAGAACTGTGAATTAAAGGTACGTTTAAAAAGCTGAGAGATAATGATCTGTTTCAGCAGTTTGCATTTAAGTCACGTTTTTATATTTCATAGTAAAATGAAACCAAAATTATTTGACCTGTGAATCCTAGATCCTAGATTTCGGTTTGGCAAGACAGGCAGAGAGTGAAATGACTGGTTATGTTGTGACGCGCTGGTACAGAGCACCTGAGGTCATATTCAACTGGATGCACTACAGTCAGACAGGTAATAATATTATCTCCCTTCATACAAACAAAGGAATTATGGCAGAATATTGCAGTGTGAAAAAATCTAAAGATTTTTATCATTAAAATCTCTGTCTCTCACAGTGGATGTCTGGTCAGCCGCCTGTATCCTGGCAGAGATGATTACTGGCAAGGTGCTTTTCCAAGGACATGACAGTATCCTCACACGTTCAGCTCAATGTGCTGGACAAGAACAGTGCATGTTCAGGCCTAGCACACTAACCAGCTAGCAAGTCTACATGGTGTTGGCTGTGCATTCAGAGTTTTCCTTTACCAGCTTGTGCAGGTATTGATCAGCTGAAAAAAATCCTCCACCTGACAGGAACGCCAGACTTGTCCTTGGTCCAGAAGATGCAAAGCAAAGATGTGAGTTTTCTCTTGAATGAACTAGTGTGTTTTTAGATTACATCTACAGTTTGAATCCGTGGCCTGTCTTTGTATTTTTATTGTTTTCTTTTTTTGTCATGCTCTTTTATATGTTATAAGCTCTTTGTTTGGGATGAAATATAACTGTTATCACCTGCTTTCTAGGCACAGTCATATGTGCAAGGACTTCCTCTGCAAAAGAAGAAAATCTTCAAGGATGTGTTTCCATCCATGGATGAAAATGGTGCATTGAACTGCCTCTACTTCTTCTCATCTAACAACCACAACAATAACAATAATAATTCTTATTTTAAACAAATTGGAGATATAGTGACTCTGGTGTGCAGGCCACTTTGACTTTGAAATAACTTATGTGCTAGAAGCTTCAGCCATAGGAGACAGTGGAAGATGAAATGTATCTGTGCTGTGTGTTGAAACTTGTATCTTTTCTGTCTGGATGCCTCCAGCTGTAGACCTCCTGGAGGGGATGCTACTCCTGGATCCAGAGATGAGGCTGACAGCTAAGCAGGGGCTGTCCCACCCCTTCCTGGCCGAGTATCATGATCCGGAGTCTGAACCAGACTCAGATCCGTACGACGACTCCTTCGAGAGCCTGGAGCTCGCCATCGGCGAGTGGAAAAGTAAATATAACTGTGTTGGACAGGCCAGAGAATAAATCAATGGCTGTCACATTGTTTCACATAAAGGATCTGCCTAAACTGACACAACAGGGGCCCTTCTCAAGGACCCCTGCGGAACTTTGAGCACATAAAAAAACATTTTCAATACAATGTCACATAATGTACAGTACAGTGCAAACGTTTTGGGTACTTCAGATGCTTAGATTCTTATCTATTACGCAATCCCATCTGAGAGGCCTTTTAATCTGTCCCAAATTTGAACCAAAAATGACCGCAGCCAGCGACAAAAATAACAATTTTAATTCACAATTCCTGCAACAGATGGTATAGCATCTTCACTTTACTTATGTATAGTGCCTTAACCTTTTGCACAATACTGTATGTACACACATATACTGTATTGCATAATAAAGACCATCCTACTCTTTTTCCTTTTTTTCCAATCAGGTCTAATCCACATGGAGATAATGACCTTCGACCCTGACAACCCCAGTAAGACGGCCATGTAGGACGCTGTGATGCACTGGTGCCTCCAAGTGTTTGGTTCTGATAACTTCACACCAGACACCCCAGTCAAACTCAGAGAAACAAATGAAAAAAAAGAAAGAATTAGTTCAAATGCTAAAAGGAAGTTCTTTCTTGGTACTGTGGCCTGTATAGGACAATAAGGACCAGAGAGTTATGTCATTCTGTAAGAAGCACCAAGGCTGCACTGACCCACTTTATGATAAAATGTTGTCTACTCATTTCAATAAGCACAAAATACAAAATTAAATTTCAACTCAAGGTCCACTTTCTACCACTGAGACTTTCTAACCCATCCCATGGTTTACATTGTGTGTATGTGCGCGCGCATGTGTGTGTACAGTACAATAATGTGTGTGGTATACTTATAGTATATGTACATAGTGAAAAGATAACTGGTTTAAAGAAAAAAAAGTTTGTTACATTTTATTGATTATCTCACATGGACAGTTGTGTTTGTTTTCATATAACATGTTCATAATATGTAAGGACATTTTACCTGAGAACTCATTTGTGTAGATTTAGGAATTTATCATTGAGTTTTTACTTTTGGCATTCTATTCAACTGTTTTCAAATAAAACTTTGTTGAGAAGCGTCTCCGCACATCTATTACTTCAGGTGCGTAGGACTGGGATCCATAGGTCCGCGCAGATAATAGAAAAAAGAGAGAAGTCTGCACACTGAATAACTTGCTAAATGAGTAATTTATTGCAGCAATAAATTACGTATTAAAAGAAAATAAAGGCATGCAGTGTATTTTATGATGTCAGTGTCACAAAGTTCACACACTCGAATTACATCACAGTTAGAATCATCTTACTGTAGCTGAAACACAGTCTAAAATGAGTGGCCCACTGGTGGACTGAGAGTGTATTGCAATAGTTCTGAATTATTATTATTTTTAATTTTAGTGAAAAAGTAAAATTTTAAAGTGAAAGATAAAACAATCAAGAATGTTTCTAGATGTTTTAAAATGAACTGAATAGTCAAAGGGGTTTTACAGACAGACAGTCTGAAAACATATTCACTGGCCTTCCCTCTTAGATTGCCCATTGAGTTGATACATTGTAGTAGTAGTAGACAAGCATAACTTAAATGCTACCAGGTGAGAACATCATTGGCAGGTGGAGAACAGGTGTGCTGGAGAAGTGGTGGTAGTGGGACCCGGTAGCAATACACATGCAGGGGGCAAATAAAACACATGAGGGAGGGGAAGGCAACAAAGTCAAAGGGTGAGAGAGGCCTATGTTGTACCAGAAAGAAGTAAGATGATGTATATTTTAGCCTTTAAAATATATGCACAAATGTATGTATGCACACAGGTAGAGACTGACCAGGATTACAAACATGCATAGTAAAACGTTTGGGAAGGAACAGAGAGAGTTTGTGATCCTCTGATCCTGTTCATGCTGTTTTTACCACTAGAGGACAGCATCAGATCATTCAAAACAATGGGGGAGGAAAAATGGTGATGACATTTGCTTAAATGTGAGTGAAACTGTAAAGGATGAAGAGCCTCTTCAGAGATAACACATTTGTCCGGGATTTGAGAACCATTTCTCTTTGATGGTGCTCACATGAGTAGTATGACCAAAGATGGAGAGTCATTCATTCATTCATTCATTCATTCATTCATTCATTCATTCATTCATTCATTCATTCATGTGTAGTTAACTGAAACTACCAAAACTAATTCCAGCCCCTTAAATGGAGAAAATTATTTATCGATTTTTAAAAAAAATTCTATGTCACCATTCCCTCTCTGTAATTGAAACTCCTTTTACAAGCTCCAACTACTGTATCAACGTGTCTATGCAGGTAATGCATCTGTCATGCACACCATTTGACTTTTGTGTTGCGCATGTGCAAAAGGGCAGGTGTTACTCATTGTTTCAGATAAACCTTGTGAATCTCAGCCTGAGGAGGATTAAGACCATACTTATTGCATGAAACCCCAAGCTGACATTCCAGGACATTTCCATGAATAGTAGCTGCCTGTGAATTAGTAGGCAAAGCACTTTTTGAAAGAAGCTAAGTGGCATTTTCTTCTGGTGTGTGATTTTTTTGGACTGTACTTTACCATAATTGCAATTTTTCTGTATTTTTAACTCTTTTTTTCTGAGCAGCTTTACTGACCCAAAGTAGGTTTCTGTGTAGTGTAGCTTTATTATAGTTTAGCCTCATCGAATGTAAAGTGACTGCGTCCCTTTCGAAGTAACTATGTAGCTTATATGTAGCATGTGTTTGTTACTCCAAAACTGTAGCTCGTAAAAGTGTAATTTAAGAATCCTGGGCATTTGGATAAATTAAGTTTGGCATTATCTTTGATCTTATCCTTTATTTTCATCCTTCGAGTGAGCAGTTCTCATGTCACACCCCATTAACACGCATAATATCCTTCAGTGAGTTCTGTTGTTTTCATGTGTTTGCATGGGCATGTTTATGGGACTCATCTTAGGTGTGCTGCACCAACATGCATTCTGTTTTCACTTATTAGTCATAGGTTGGACCAATATCCAGTTTCTGTTGCCAGTGGTTTTAAGTGACAAATTATTTTGTCTTTGCAATTTAGAGAAAATGTTTTTTTCTGAAGTCTATGAGGCACAGACCTTCTCCTAAAATAAATAACTCTCTATAAAAACAACCTTGTCCTCTTAAACATTACCTCCTATTGTTAGCATGTCCTGCTAACCACCATAGTTAGCAGCTAAACACTGGCACTAAGCACTGGATATCATCTTTACACCATCTTCTCTTCAAAGGGAAGCTTACACCTATAGAAACAATTGTTTAAATGTTTTTCTGAGCAAACAACTGTGTTTTAATGTGTCTAATATTCTGGCTACATTCAAAGGCAATGGTCCTTTTCATATCTTCCACATGCACCATCAAGCTACATGAGAGTGTTGATTTATTGCCTAAATGCCATGATGTTTAGCAATTAACATGAATTGTTAGTCAGAGTTTTCAACAAGTTAAGTTTTAGCATTAGCTTGAGCAAGCAGACAGCTGATAAATCATCCAGTAGCAGTTGTCAGTGCAACCAAGTGTAGGCTATCATTACGAACTGATCGCCATGAAATAGCTATGTTCACACCACAATGAATCAACAATGAATAATGACAAACAGATCTGCCAAAGTGATTATGAACACAGATTTATTTCAGATTCTTTGTTGGTACAAATTCACAATAAATCTGGTTTTCTCAGTCAGCCATGACCGTGTTTCTTGTATTCAGAATGAAAATGAATGTAAAAGGAATGATTAAAACCTGTTGTATAGAAATGGAGAGCCCATTTTCTCTCCAAACAGGAGGAGAAAAGGAGAATCCCAAAAATCAGATAAGAAAGTGTTATGTATGACTGCTTTTGATGATGTAAAACTGCACATCAAGATGACAGATGTGTGACAGCAGAAGAAATGTTAGAAAGGAATCATAAATGTGACACAATTTGACTACCTTGCTATGTTTGCTTCATAGATTCTTCCTTCCATGCGAACAACTGTCATTTTGTGTGCAAGGATTGTTGCCTTGTAAGGATTCTGTCATGACACTACAAGTATCCTCTTGTCTGCACAACAGCACATCCAGCAACCAAAAGGCAGCCTGGCTGACTAATCAAAGAAGAGGACTGACTCACAGATCTGCTGCTCTTTGTATTGCAAGACTCATAATCTCTCTGCATCTACTTGTACTTAGATGTAATCTCTGACTCTCTGTGGCTAATGTGGTGCTGAGGAGTAGTGCACAAAGACTCAATACCAAAGAGTGCTGCACCATTGATGGATTTGTTAACAGTAGATGCTCTGTGTCGAGAAGTGGTGGGGACTAAAACAAAGACAATTAAGAAGACGAAAGAAGAGTGGAGGTAAGGACAACTGTTGCTTCTTAGAAGCGGCGGATGGAGCTGGTTTTTGTCATGCTGCTGCCGCCTCCTATGCTCAGGCCAGACATGCCGCTGGACATGCCTCCCATGCCCATTCCTCCTCCCACGCTCATGCTCATGCCGCTGCCGTAGCCGCCGCCGTAGCCGCCGCCCATGCCGCCTCCCATGCCCATGCCGCCTCCCATTCCCATGCCGCCTCCTGAGCCGGCAGCTGGAGATGAAATTGAGATGACAGAAATTAGAATTTTCTTGTATTATATGCTACTGTAGGCTGTTTTCATAAAAAAAATTGGAGATGCCTTAAAAATATAGAGATATTGATACATACCAAAGCCACTGCTTGAGCTCTGCACATGGATGGTGGCAGCTGATCCACCAGAGGCAATTCTGCAAAGAGATACATAAATAAATGATTCTGCCTGCACAATACACAGTTTGGAAAAACTGATAAGTAGCTAAGCATTTACCTGGACTCCTCTCCTTCCAGCAGCTTCTTGTATGTGGCGATCTCAATATCCAGAGCCAGCTTGACGTTCATGAGCTCCTGGTACTCGCGGACCTGGCGGGCCATGTCCTGCTTGGCTCTCTGCAGAGCTTCCTCAAGGTCCTTGATGCGGAGCTTGGCGTCCTTCACAGCCATCTCACCGCGCTCCTCAGCCTCGGCGATCTGGGCCTCGAGGTTGGCACGCTGTGAGTTTGGAAAGATGGAAGAGAAGAGATTTCTTATTAAAAATGTTTCTATGCATTGCTATTTGAAACTGAAGTTGAGGCATTACATGACTGTAAGCTTACCTGTCCCTTGACTGCCTCGATCTCATTCTGGAGGCGGCTGATCATGCGGTTGATCTCAGCAATCTCACTCTTGGTGCTGTGAAGGTCAGCTCCGGCCTGGCCTGCGCTGACCTGCATTTCCTGGTACTGGAGGGAGATACGATTGAAAACAACTGTGATTACAGATTCTACGGACTTCCTTACAGGATGTGTGCTGGGTAAATTACTTAGTCTCTGCTTACCTTCTGCTGATACCAAGACTCGGCATCTGCGCGGCTACGGTTGGCGATATCCTCATACTGAGCCTTGACTTCGGCAACAATGGCGTCCATGTCCAGGTTGCGGCTGTTGTCCATCTCCACAATGACTGAGGTGTCCTTGATCTGTCCCTGGAGTTCACGCAGTTCCTGCAGAAATTAAATGAAAATAGTTAGATCTATTTCTACTTCAGCCTCGTCAGTAGGTTAACTGAGTTGCAATTCTTTTTTTCTTACAGCCTCATAGACGCTCCTGAGGAAGTTGATCTCATCCTGAAGAGCATCAACTCTGGCTTCCAGCTCAACTTTGTTCATGTAGGCACCATCGACATCCTGTAAGTGGAGGAGTACATGGTCATCAGTAGGAAAACAGTAATGCATTCATTAGGTTTTTTTTATGAGGAAGGCAAAAGCTTTTTAACCATGGATCTACTCATACCTTCTTGAGGAGCACGAACTCATTCTCAACGGTTGCACGCTTGTTGATCTCATCTTCATATCTGACACAAACACATGGAGGAGAAATTAGCTGATGGATCTTGTGTGGCAGCTACTGATAGCACTGTTCAAAGACATGACACACTCAGTTTCCTTCTCTGGTATGAACTCACTTGTTCTTGAAGTCCTCAACCAGGGTCTGCATGTTCCTCAGCTCTCCCTCCAGCTTGACCTTCTCATTGCCGAGCCCGTCCAACTGTCTGCGCAGGTTGGCGATGTAGGCCTCGAACATGCCGTCGATGTTGGAGCGGGTGGTGGTCTGGTCCTGCAGCAGGCTCCACTTGGTCTCCAGCATTTTGTTCTGCTGCTCCAGGAAGCGCACCTAAAAGGTAAAAGTATTTTCACAAGTTTAGATGACTTTATATCAGATTGTGAATCTCGAGGATAACATAATTGATTGTATCATTTTCAATCTCTACATTTGTGTGCTCAGCTAATCACATTTTATTTTTCCATGGACAGCAGCATCAACAGCTTGACATAATGAAGAGGGGGCATCAGTGCATAAACTAAATCTCAGAATGATTTATTGCCTGTGTATTTCCTTCATGATCAGGCAGTCTATCTGATGCAATAACAATGTTTATCTGCTTTGGTAAGAGTTGCTCATTGTCACTGCTTGCCGATGACAAAGTTTGAACATGTTTCAACTCCTGTCCCTAGAAAACAGAGGATGCTTGCAAGCTTCAGCTGGAGAGGTTCCAATCCTACAGAGAGTAGAGCCCATCCCTCATATGTGTGGGTGTGGATGAAAAACATTTCTTCTCTTTCTCCAAGCCCATGTGAGGTGTACAGTGCCACACCTCAGTCTGGCCACTCCCCTTAATGCTTTGACATTGCCGCTCCCCTGCCCGTAGGACTTTCACTGAGTGAATTTTCCTGCCTCAACCATCAGCGATGGCATGAATAAATCTTCTGACTGCATCATTGGATTGAGCAGAGATGCTTTAAAGATATTTTGTTTGTATAATAATGGTTTCTCTCTATCCCTCTGCTACTGCTACTTGTCATAATCTTAATGCTTTATCACCCAAACTGTAACCTTGCAAGGACAGATAACAAGGTGTAGTGTACACACAGTGCAGGAGAAGCGCAAGCGGGCACTTTCTCATGAAAGGTGTGGTCAAATTTTTGTGGTTTTTTTCCACCTGAGAGACACAGTCTTTACAAGATCTATAATTATACATGACAGTGCAAAAGGTGGAATTAAGAACTTATTGTATTGTCCATTTCTTTAATCAATAAGTGACAAAAGGTTATCCAAAAGCTTTTTAGACATTAACTCAAACCTTGACTGAAAATGTAATTATTACACAATGCAATAAGACTATGCATCTACTTTGTGCAGCAACACTGAAAGTCTGCAAGTCCTTGTTGCCATGGGACTGGGTGATAACCTGATCCTTTCCTCCCCCTCATTCTGAGAGCCACGAGTCACTGGATATGACCACTCTAGAGTTTCCTGAATCCTGCCTCTCAGCTGTGCACACAGGCAGCAGCTGGCAAGGGACCAGCAATGGTCAAAAAAGAAGTAAATGGAGCAGAGGTATGCTTTCAGTTTCTCTGCAAAGGCTACAGATGATGCAGAGTGTTGCTTTGAAAAGCACAGAGAGGCTTGGTAATACTAGTTTCAGGGTTAGCTTTAGCAAGGCCCCGAGTGTGCACATGACAGGTTCGGATCGTTGGCTGTGTAATATTTAATGAGCCCAGGTGGCCTTTCAGAGATGGTGTGTTGCAGCTATTCACACTTGCACAAACAGATTAATTCTACTGTAAAACATCCACCATGTAGAATACTCCTAATGTCTTATGCTCCTCTGTTCATTTATATCTTCATCTATGATTTCTGAGCTGATGCATCAAAACTACTCTGCATTTGAACAGTTTATGTCATGATGGGACATGAACTTAAGAGAAGAGGAGCACTCACCTTGTCAATGAAGCTGGCGAAGCGGTTGTTCAGGGTCTTGATCTGCTCTTTCTCCTGAGTACGGACAGTCTGGATGTTGGGGTCGATGTCGAGGTTCAGGGGGGCCAGTAGGCTCTGGTTGACTTGGACGTTTGTGATTGGGGCAATAGCCATACCTCCACCCATGCCAAAACCACCAGCACCACCACCGATTCCACCAGCACCAGCACCGAATCCACCACCACTGCTGTAGCTGCTTACGCTGAAGCCACCACCACCACCACCAGCACCAAATCCACCGCCCATACCGAAACCTCCACCACCCATGCTTGACCTCATCATGGAGGCAGATGAAATTCTCGGCCCTGAAACGATGGCAGACCGAGAGGAGAATGACTTGACTGCTCCTCCACCTCCTCCTCCGATGGAGACACGGCTGCCACCACTGAAACCACCGCTGCTTCCACCACTGCTTGTAAAGCTAGTCCTGGTGCTTCTCATGCTTGACCTCATGGTTGCAAAGGCTGGTTTTGTTTTTTTCTGAAAAGGAAGGAAAGGAGGAAGAGATAGAGTTCTGGCAGAGCAGCAGAGCACACAAAGAGGAGAGTCAAGTCCCTCTGAGTGTCTTCCACCTGTTTGCAGGGGACTTTTATCTGCCTCGGACAGGGGAGGAGATCCCAGTGAGCTCCACCCTCTCTGCATCTCCTCCAATTACCTGGATTCTCAAAAGTGCATTGGTGGGGAGGTAGATTGGTGTGGAGCAGCTCATCCTGTCAGACAGGTAACAGTGCTACCCCTGTAAAATGACTCGACACACCCAGGTGGAGAAATGGCATCAGCGCCTGGGGTGAGAGGGCAGGAAAGACATGTTGGCAAAGGCATCTTTACTTCATTAGCTGGGGGCTCTCTTGAGAGATTTGTGAGCTGGGAGGATGGAAGAGGGTGGGTCTGTCATTTTACATTTTGTCCTCTGGCAACATATAAGAAATGTGTAAATGTATAAAATCACTATCAGTTTCCATAGATATCACTACTTTTGCAAAACACTTTTAATCGGTTGCTTGTAGAGACAATGTACCTATGCATCTGTGCCCTTACACGAAATTCATCACATAAGCTGCCAAATCAGTTGTGACAGCCGTATGAATTTGAGTTTGATGTGTGGGATTATAAAAGCATTGGTCTATGTGCACATTTCGGTGCAGAAATGCTTCAGCCAGCCCTGGATGAAGAAAAAAAAAAGTCAAATCAAACCTGAACTTTCTGCAAGGCTGAGTTCCACCAGGAAAGAGGTTTTTCTTTCAAATATACATAAAACTATTAGGTGACAAACTTAAAAATGGAAGAATTCTTAAAGAAGTTTCTAATATCTGGGATGGGGAATGACAAGGTGAGGCACATCTGAGTAGATCAATAAATAAATCGATTAAGACCACTTTGAGTGACACACTTCACACACACACACTTTTCATGTTCATTTTATTTAAGTTTCTCAAATAGTGGAAACTGGAAACCAACAGTAAAAGTATGTTTTACATTTAACTGGTGCAATAAGAAGAGTAAAAGTCTTCCTAACTTCCAAGGGGAAACTGGTTTTGCAGGCAGCAAGATCACTGTCTGCGCTGAGTTGTAAGCAGAGTAGAGATGCACATTAATGAATACATGTCACAAGAAGTTAAAAAGACAATAGTTTGAAGCTAAAATTGTGATTGAAGATTTTTCAGGTTCAGGTCTGCAGCTTGTGAGCTTGAGGACACTTTACACACTATCATTCGTACCTCTGCCATACTGTACTTTATGTGTTTTAATAGTTTTCTGTTATCACCCAGGTTATATTAGTCATAGTCATTCATTACATAATATGAGTACTTAAAAGAAATGCTTGAACTTTAAAAAGGAATTCTGCCTCTTGTGTTAATGTCAGTTTGATACAGATCATGCAGAACACCAGGAGTTAAAAGATTTCTTGTTCTAACAGAAGTGAAGCTGTCGTTACCTGTTGAAAATAACTCTGATATAGGTGTTGGCTTCCCAGTATGTGCAGTAGTAGCATTAAAATGAGCTCTGGGGCAAAACTGATTCACACCCTAAAACAAAATACCAGTATTCCACTCTCACTGCCAGCATTCTCTTGCCTGAGAGCTGCACTGATTTGAGACACACTGTATGTTCATGTACCTTTGTATTGCATAGGTTTATTATTTATTCAAAATTGGTTTGAAGAAGCATGTCTGGTTGTCTTCTCCACAGCATACATTGATGAATAGCATTCATGTTGGGGTAAATCAGTTAATCACAACTGGGGGAAAGATGGTTGCCATGCATTCTGTGAGGTAAGTTTTGGATCAGGAGGCAGAGTGGGTCATAGACTATTCATAGGGTTGGTGGTTCCTTAACTCCACTTTTCAAGCAGAGCCTGGGTCAAAATGCAATTAGCGAGTTGCTGTATGCTGGATTATATTGTAAAATGCTTTGACTGGTTGTTAAGACCAAGCTCCATGATGTATTGGCTTCAATAGTCAGCATGGCCAACCTGATAAACACCCAACCAGATCCCATTATAGACACATTAATATGTGGCCATAACACATGGAAGAAGTGGAATTATTCCTTTTTTAAGTTTTGTTTGAAAACTACAGGAACCATGGATTTTCACTCCTAATGACTTTGGATTTTTGCACATTATATGTATGTGTGTGTGTGTCAATCATAACATACATTACACAATCATAGATGCATTGCACATGTTTTGTTTGTTCAAAATTAAAATTAACCTTGAAGGGATTTTTTTCCAACTGTTTAGTGAAAGCTGGAGGCACTGTGGCAGTAATTCATTTCACATCTACTGCAAATAACCTTAATTTATCACTTGACTGATTTGACAGGACATTATAACTGTAACTTGTCATTCAAAATATTATTTTCATTAGCTATAAGGTGGCACAGCTTGCATGATAGATGGCATAGTTTGTGGCGTTCCAAAAGGCATTCCAAAAGCCAATTTAAAGCCCCAGTATGGGATTTATTTGGCTTTTTATTAGCAAAAATCAAATATTGCTTTGATAATACGTATTTCACTGAAGTGGAATCACACCCTCATACAAACGAAAGCTTTCTCGTACCTTAGAATGAGTTGTTACAAGTCATATACAAGGGGGGTGCACAGAACCTTGGCTGCCATGTTGAATCGCCATGTTTTACGTTCAGTGTCAGTGTGACCGTAGGTAACCACAAACTCATCGGAGCTGTCGGCTCAGGGAGAAAGTTTTCCAGTTGTTAAAACTGTCACCACTAGTGTGAGGCAGGACGGAGGCACTGGTGTTGCCTTCGGGTGCAGTCACACACCTGAATGACACCGTAGGCAAAGCAACCGGATGCCATTTTACTCAACGAGAGAAAGACGGTAAAAAATAAAAATAAAATGTCGGTCGTAAACAATTTGACATCACCATGACAACATATTGTCGGACCATTTCTTTACATAGACGCTTGTTTAACCTGTTGCAGCGTCTGTTGTCTGTCTGACTTCTGCCTGAGTTTACATAAACGCAACATCAAGAATACGTTCCGATATGCAACCGCACCGCTAGATGGGGGTAAATCCTACATGCTGGGGCTATGTGTTTATTGTTGACATCCAAAATATTTTGTTTCTTATCCACTGGTTAGAGCTGTGCATAGTTCTGGGGAGGTGAAAAGTATTTGTTTTTTATGTGTTTATTGTTGGTTTGTTTCTTATCCAGTGGTACAGGTTTGGTTTTACAATGCTGTCTTACAGAAATACAGAGCTAACATTTGAGAAATTTCTTCTCAGTAGGCTTTAATATAGATTAAATTGGCGAGCAATTTGTGTATGCTGCCATCTTGCGGTGGGGCCATTGTTGGGTGGGTTGGGCAAATTTTACACCGCTTTTTAGACGACCATCACATCATATTGCAGGTGTGGCAAGGTGAAGAGTGGCCTGACTCTCGCCAGATCCTTGTAGTTCCGCCAAGCTACGCTGAGCTCCACACAAGGGTCTGGGACTGCTCCATAGACGATGTATTTCAGAAGGTGGGGCCTTGTAAAAAAAATCCTTGTATGTGATTAGATAAACCACTTGCCAAACCCGGTCGGAAGAAGAGCGAAAACATCCTTGCCACCAATAAATGCCTTCAAAACCGTTCTCTGTTCATTTTTCAAAGAATTAATATTCGATAGATTTGACAAAACAGTTGAAATTGCAGAATCAATGCCAACGCACAACTCCTCGCTGCGAGCTGCCATTGTTGTTTGAATCGAACAGCCCCGCCCAGCGATCCTGATTGGTTCATTATTTTTTGATCCCGTAAAGGAGTTTGCATTGCCCTTTAGTCCATACCGTTGTGAAGCTGAGGGTAGCGGCTCTGGTGGAGCTTTGCGGAACTACAAGGGTCTGGCGAGAGTCAGGCTAGGTGAAGAGGGTCCAGGCAGGGATTGAACACACACCTCCCGGGTAAGAGTCACACATGCTTGCCAGTCAGCCAAAGGGACATGCACATGATCAATTGGAGGCATAGTGACAGGAATCTCAACGGTCACACAGGGATCAGTGAGACATTTTCAGAGCATCCACTGTCACCACAATGTGGAAGTAACCGAGAGAAGGGAGGGTGGCCAGGTTGAACAAGCCAGCTGTGGCTGGGGATGTGCATTTTGCATATAGTTTTGTTCTAAGTTGGAGTTATCTGCTATTATTAGAACTGCAGAGGAAGGCACATGTCCTCTCAGCCTTTCAAATGCCTGCTTTGCGCACAGAGCCCATGCCTGACAGGGAGCTGTCACCACAGTAACGGCGGCTGCTCGACTTCCGTTTATTTTGCAGAATTTGATAAGAAAACTTTCCTCTCAGTGCTCGGTAATGTCACGGAGGTGCACTCACTCACCCACAAGGGATGTGCTAACCAACTTGCCAAGCAATTGCCAACCTCTTGGCGAAGTGGTTAACATCATCGCCTGCCGTGTAGGAGACAAGGCTTCAACCCCACCAAAAGCAGGCCGCGAGAAACACAACACAGAGGGCCTGATCGGCTACACTTACACATATCCTTCCTGACACTATCATATTGCTATTTTAAACTTGTAATCTGACAGGTTGAACCCATACTTGATTCAGTTTTTAATACATTTGCATATTGCAGGGATTCACCAAAAGGTCACCTGTAGATTTGTCTTGAGGTGCGTCAGTACAGTTTAACAATCATGACAGCCAAATTGAACACAGGCTTCAATGCATAAACAATATCTATGTGAAGCATGATGATATGTCACAACCCACGCCCTTCTACATTTTTAACCTTTTCAGTAAAGGTCATCGGAACCAAATGACTTTTCAAGAGATTGGTTAATGAAAGGCTTTCACCTTTCCTTAAGGCAGTGGCATCTACAAGTCTAGAACAGGATTGTATTTGATCGCACATGATAAGACAGGTGACATTTTAGACTTTCTAGTCTGCACATGTAGAGGAATGTTCACAAGCTCATTTTGTCTGTGAGAACCAACTTTGAGATGGGAGGTTACTCCACTGAAACTTGGCAAGGGCAGCCACTGAGAGAAGCAAGTGCAATTAACTAGGCATGACTTAACTTTGACGAGCAGTAGTCACTCTTAACGGGTGCCAATTGGGACAGAGCATCATTGTATGAAGTTGTACGCAGATATTTTGTTGCAGATTATTTATTTGACAGCACTCCAGTGTGCTGTGGTAAATATTTCTACTGTAAATATTTAATGGTTAATCTTGGCCAGGGCAATGGCATTATTCAGTCATGTGAGCCACACCTTAATGGTTGAATAAGGCGAGTCAAACCAAGTGAGAACGACTAACCTCTAAATGTCATCTCTTAAATCCACATAATCACATCATCTTTATGTTTGTATTACACAAATAATCTGCTGGAAAACTTTTCAGGTTTGTCAGGCCCTCCGGTGTCTCACCCTGTAGAGTGCCCATCTGCTTGCTCTATGTCAGCCACATCTCTATTCCCCCCTTTTCCGGTTCTATTACTATATTGTCCAGTTATAATAAAGGCATTGAAAGCCCTCAAATATATCTAATTGGTTTTTAAAACTTTATACTTAACCAATAGTACTGCATCAGGGCTTGTGAAGAAAGCCAAGGTACGTGTCATAGTGAAAGGCATAAGCTGCATGTTAGAGATATTGCCAAAACAGACAGAGCAGATGCATTAATGAGGGTCACTAATAATAATACTCTACCTCTGGGAAAATGTTTATTCCTGTCCTACTCAGAAAGTCTAAGTCATGAGTAAATGAGACACATTAGAGTGGCAAAGTAGAAATTCTGTTTTATAGAAACATAATTAGTTTATTCTGTTTCACCTACCCCCACAATGTGATCAGTATTTTTTTTAAAGACTCATTTGTATTAGCAATCACCAGATATGCAGTGTTGTTGTTGTCACATGACTCACCCCTTACAACTAGCAGATCAGCTGACAGTCAATGATTGAATAAACAGCTCCTATTTAAGGAAACACGTGTGAACTGAGGGAATAGAAAACCTTATGACGCGGTAAGTGATTAAACCATATGTTGTGTTTTTTGTTGCAAGTTGACTCATTTTAAACACAATAGTTATTTCCAATACAAGATATTCTTAATTTAAAGGTTGAATTTGTAGATTTTTGCTATTGCTTCTGTAGCGATATCAAAAATCTTGAGGTTCCTGTCACAATGCCTCCAATTGATCATGTGCCCTGGCCCTCTTCACCTTGCCACATTCTGCTGTTGTCGGCAGGATCCATGTAGCAGGTCCATGGATTCTTAATGTGTGGCAGGCTGCGTGGAAGCACGAGGACGTGCTTGTGAAAAGAGGGGGAGAGATGTGACAGTTGAGGTTCCTGTCACTATGCCTCCAATTGATCATGTGCCCTGGCTACTTGGTCAAGGGGATGTCCATTTGGCTGACTGGCAGTCGCACATGACTCTTACCCAGGAGGTGTGGGTTCAATCCCCGCCCGGGCCCTCTTCACCTTGCCACACAATGCTGTAGGGCAGACAATGACAACTATCTCCAATTTCACCTAATTTCATAAGACACTCCCATGGGTTCACATCAGAGGATTAGTAATTTACATGGTTCAGACAAAATCTAATTAAATCACCACACACTGAAATGACTAATAATAATAACTTTAATAAATATTGCGCTTTTCAAGAAACCCAAGAAACAAAAAACATCAGATAACAAATACAAGCAAGACCAACACCTGCATTGCCCTTACCCCCCTTTTCCCTGCTGTTAAACCAGCCTGCCCTCCCTTCCCATGAACCAGTCTGTCATCCAGTACTCCCATTAAGCTGACCTGCTCTCCCTGCCCCACCAGAAGCTGCCTTCATCAGCTCTTGTTAACATTTCTGTTTTCCACATTCTGTGTTACAAACTGTTTTCTTATATACACAACATCTATTGCACGTCTGCCAGTCCTGGATGAGGGATCCCTCCTCTGTTGCCCTGAGGTTTCTCCAATCTTTCCCTGTTAAAAGGGTTTTCTATATGGAGGTTTTCTTCAGTCACTGTGAGGGTCTAAGGGCAGAGGATGCCTTGCCTGAAATGCCAACATAAACACAATTAGCACGCAAAGGCCTTGAAATTTATTGATTTATAACATATTTTGTATCTGGCTTCTTCAGGCTCACTCAGCAAAGTGGCTGTGCATGGGGAATTTCATTCATAATTTACGTTGCAGTTTAAGGTTGTAGGACTGGTGGACTGTCCAGCCATGTTAGTTAAATAAAAATCAGGTTTAATGACAATTCGTTCCAATAATACACATTTTGTCTCTTCAGTTTATCACTTTGTTGTACTACTTATTTAAATTTTCTGATGTGTAATGTGTTAAGTCCACTTGAGCTGCCTGTTACACATATACACACTTGCTACTCGCCATTCTCTCTTCTTCGTACAAACTAACCTTATTCCACAAAAGCCAGCAAAAGTGTGTTTTTGTGGACTACCACACCACAGGTGAATTATATTGTATTGTCCGAAGGAAAGATGATGGTTGCCAAACATTCAGATGATTCAGTTTTTATATTAGGCCTACCTTGAGTAGACTACACAACAGGGTGTGATCACCAGGAAGGAGACCAAGTGTCTGCTTATGCTGATTTGGGTTTTGTCACTGTCCTGCATTGGCAGACTGACACACCCGTGTGCATAGTAATATAGCTGTAGCAGCAAAATCTGATTCCAATTGAAAGGGCTACTTGGTGGCAAGACTGAATGTGGTGAAACTATTCAAGCGGGGCGTGCACTTCAGCTGAACTGGCTTTCTTTTTTTAAGTGGTTAAAACATGTTTGCAGCTGTTTATTTGTTGGTTTATTGCCCAGGTTCTGTGCTGGTGTTTCCGTTGCTCCTCTGACCTGATAGTTTGCTTTACACTTTACTACAGGTAACATTGACTATTAGTTTAGTGCCCCACATCAAATAACCCAAACCATGATTCTAATTCTTCTTCTGCAAGCTGTGATTGTGCCACAAGTGGCATCTAACATCTTAGTGAAAATGCACTGCGTGCTGAGATAACCCTTCAGTTCCAGTGTCACACCCAGTACTACAATTGCCGGAGGCCAAACTGGTGCAGCAGAGGCAAAGCTGAACATGACGGTGGCAGCGAGGAACAAACGCCTCACGTAATTCTTTGCCGTTTTCACTTATAAACAGCAATAGGGTGGGTCTGTGTGTAATGGTGTGCACCTTTGTGTATGCATGTAATGCATAAACATCAAAGCAGTGAGCGTTAATGAGAATTGGGAAAGACAGACCACACCCTGGCATCAACAGCTGCATCCTGGATATACAAGGGTATAGTAAGCTAAAATAAAGAAAGCACTCCATATAAAAAGCAATAAACTTTGAATTAGCAAAATCTGCATGCACCACCACTGCCTTTTTCTAGGCAGCTGAAGGGGCAACAGGAAGTGTTTCTTTCCCACTACGGTGGTTTGCTTGTGTAGTGGATGTTGATGCATCATGTATCTGACAAATCAGCAGAAGAAAATCCTGTCATTAGTTCTTCTGTAAAGGAGAAGAGTGGCAGAAAATGGAGAGGGCAGTGGGTTCACAAAACCCTCAGGGCAAGATACGACAGGGGAGAGTTTCATCTCGTCCAGGAGCTTCGGTGTTATGATGACCATGACTGTAGATTGTATCAGGGCGGTGGGATATGGCATTTTTATTATGGAAAGCACTTTGTGTTGCATTTTAATATGGAAAGTGCCATAGAAATAAAATTTGATTGATTGAGTAATAAAACTAATATCAGATTAAGAAACAACGCACTCAACCTAATACATACTTCTTTGGACTTTTTTTTTCTTGAATGACATAAAAAAAAACACATTAAACCAGCAAAACATTTCTGGACAAGCTAACACTAACATACTGTACACTTGCAGACAGCTCATTTACACATCCAGCAACATCCAACCAACTCTGGCTTCTTTTATGCTAAATGTCTAAAGAAATGTATTATGTTTATTTCCTGGCACTAAACCAATGCTGTGTGAGCACTATAAGTGATATTAAGTCATGCCTCTGACAGCTAAACAACAACAACCTGAAATCCCTGTGAAGTTCAGTAAATCCAAGGGAAGCTGCCAATTCATATGATTATTCTTATTCTGTGTGAGTTTGTCACCACGGGCACTTCCTCTTTATAATGTCATTCATGCAAAGTACTGAATAAAGAGAAATGAGGTTGATGGTTTTGGACATACAAAACTGGTACAAATCTTCATGTAAAGTAGAAGGTGAAATGTCAGCAAAAAAATAAAATAATAATTATGCTCAGTCTTATATAAAAATAACCACCTCAGGCCTGTTCCTGACCCTGCATGTACACACGCAGCAGATGGAGATCATTGAGCTTTTGTTCGTGATTGCGCTGACTGTGCTGTATGTGTTTGAGTGACATATACCCCAGAGATAAGAAAGAGTCTCCTCTTCTATATGCATGCTCGCTCTTAAAGCATGAGGTGACTTGCCCCAGTTCAGCTGTTATATAATACTTATTTGTGATTCCTTTTTTATACCTGCCGATAGAGGTGGGCTGCCCCCGGGGGGGGCATTAAGATAAGATTCACCCACTCGGATACCTGGTGCAGAGTAATTCAGGCAGAATCAGTATCACTATAAATAAACAGCAACTTTGCCATTAAGTTTCATCTGCACATTTCAAGCTTTATGGTCTTAATTCCAAGCTGTCACTTTCTCACTTACGATAATTGATGTGACATTTTCATGGTATGCACTTAAAGTCCCTATAGTAGAAGTGCCTGTTTGCCTGGATGGATGTGTGTGGATGGGTCTGGCAGTGTAACAGTATAACACAAGTCACTGGTTTTATTGTAACACTCTCTAGCTACAGTATAACCTGAGCATCAATACTATTAAATGTATTACTATTATAATCATTTGCTGCTGATACAGTCAGTATAGGCTACCTTTAAATCCAGTAAATCCAAGGGAAGCTGCCAATTCATATGATTATTCTTATTCTGTGTGAGTTTGTCACCACGGGCACTTCCTCTTTATAATGTCATTCATGCAAAGTACTGAATAAAGAGAAATGAGGTTGATGGTTTTGGACATACAAAACTGGTACAAATCTTCATGTAAAGTAGAAGGTGAAATGTCAGCAAAAAAATAAAATAATAATTATGCTCAGTCTTATATAAAAATAACCACTTCATTTACAGTCTGACACTCATTTTGGGGTGAGAAGAAATAGGGCACTTCGCTTTAGCTGGGGCCATAAAAGCAAACATGAAAGCTGAAAACACACATTTATCTCAAGCTGAAAGCACACTTTTCTTTTTCTTTTTAAAAAAAAAAAATTTACACTCGCTTATGGTTTGATAAGATAAGATAAGATAAGATTCATCCCACGGTGCAGAAATTTTAAGTTTGTATAGCTGCACACAACAGAGAAAGGAATATAGAGCATATATAATACTGTAAGCAATAAAATGCAATATTATACACTATTATACTCATAAGAGAAAATGTACATTCCAACAGTGTCTATGATAATACAAAGAAATGAATGTACACTAAGCATTGAGGGTGGTTGTAGATTACCAATGATTGTCCTTATCTCTCTGTCCCAAATGTGCAATATGTAGATCATTATGTGCATTGTTCAATCCTTCTGCATACATTCCTTTTTATAGTTATTTATTTATTGGCTGGCTTGTTTTTCTTTTACAATTGTATGAAATGATATACACACTTACGTTTTATGGAAGCACTTTTTAAAGTTGTACTGCCTTTTGTGCAAATACACCAAACTGATTATGTTCTATTATGTTTGAGACTAATATCAGTGCTTGTTTAACAGTCACAGAGAACAAGGCTCAACAATATCTTCACATACAGTAGCTGTATTGATGTACAACATATTTGTCACTATGAACAGACACATGGACAAACTGTTTGTTTGTTCAAAGCAAATTGTTCAGTGCATTACAGACAGACAAAGTAAACAGTGCAGATGCACTAACTGCTGAGAGCATCTGGGATGGACACTGAACACATTCCTACGTACACCTCACCCTGCCCTACGCTATGCAGGGAACTCACCCTGCAATGTGAATCTGAGACACTCAGTAGGCTACCAATTATTTCTCCTTTTCCCACGATTAATCACCTCAGTGGTGATCATCTACTTGTGACCTCAATTAGCAAGTGTGTATCCAGAAGTAGCATGTATTTTGACATTTGTTGCACACTTGCAGTCTCCTGAATGGGGGAAATACAAACTGTACGACTCAAAACAATACAAATGTAGAATTAAGTACTGTAGATTTACAAGTGGATAAAAGGTTGTATCCAGTCTGAAGGTTCGGTCTGACACCCACTTCAGGGTATACCATAATGACTGAATGGATGAATACTGGACCATGTAATTAGTATATTCTACAGGTCATTTTGTTGGACCTCATTAAACACTGAATTTGTGCATCTGTGTTGCATTAAGCAAATTCAATTTGTCAAACAACTAACTATTATTAATCCTTTCCTCCCACACGCATTGTAACTCCCTCTCACCTCAGTCCACCATCTTTTTCACTGATCATCAGTTTTACTGATTGTCGCCTGCCTCTGCACACTAGTGCTTGATGGATTTATGGTCACTTGGAGCTTGGAGCACTATGGAGCTTCCACCGCCCCATCTCCAAGCTATAAAGGCTTGGTTTTTTTTCTCCTCCAAGTAACTAATGGGCCAGCTTTGTCAGAGAGGTATGACAACCGCCATAAGGTAAAACCACACCTCTAAGAACATCTGAAGTGAGTGCACCAACTTTCTCTCTCTCTCTCTCTATCTGCCCTTTTCTTCTCTAATCATAACTTGTTCCACTCACTCAACTTCTCTCACATTCCAACAGTTCAGTTTCAAGATTTACCTGCAGGCGAAGAGTCACTTTCTCTGAGCAGCAGTTCTAAAATGCCGCGGATGAAATTACTTTCCATTTGAAATCAAATTAAATAATATAATGCAATAGTTTAGGGTAAACTGAGAATTCTCTATGAGAGTTCAGTTTTTAAAAAATTTATGAGACTCAGTACTCAGCACTACTTAAAGATCCATGATTCAGAGGGGGACTGAAGCCAACCCCATCTGACAGCAGAGCCAGTCTATCATATGGCTGTCTTATACTGTAGACAATCAACCACCACCAGCACCAACACAGTTACACCTATAGACACCATTGATTTAGATTAAAAATCACCTATCTCCAAGACTATAGACCTTTTCGGTCAGTAAAAAGGACCACAAACCAGTACTGTATCAATCCAATCCTGGAGCCAATCCCAACTGACATAGCAAGAGCAGGGTGCAGACTGGACAGGTCACCAGTCAATCACAGGGCTGACATAGAGACAAACAACCTCACACACTCACATCACATATGGCCAATTTAGAGTTGATAGTCAACCTAATGTGCCTTTATGCCTAATATGTTTTTGGACCGTCAGAGCCCACAGAACCCACACAGGCACAGGGGCTCCACACAGAACCTTTATGCTGTGACGTGACAGTATAAACCCCAATCCACGATTGTGTCCCTTAGAGCTCTTCAAACGACTGACAAACACACCCATATTGTTCTGCTGTGTAAACTTGTAGACTGGTGATGATGAACTGAGCTGTGGTGGGGATAGTTGGTGTTTAACATACCGTGGAATAGACAGGGTTTGGTCACAGCCAAACAACAAGACAAACAGCAAACAAAAAAAAACAAAAAAATCCTTTGGTCTATTAAAGTGACAGTGAAGTGAAAGCATCTGAAAGCCTGTTTGAGATGTCAACTCTGATAGCGAAGCAAAGTGTTGAAGGAGGCTTTTGTCTTTTCACAACCTGTTTGAATTGCAGTGCTTTGCTCGGCATTTCACGGGGGTTTTGATGCTACATCTCCTGTTTGTGGTTTGTGAGTCCACACCCTTTCACACCCTGACACACAGCTGCCAACAAGCACCAGCACCCATGCTCAAGACTGTATGTTTTATTTTTCTTCTTTGATATGAAAAACTGTTGATTTGTGTTCACTAGTCACTGCTGTTAACTGATCAGCCGATATTTTCCAATGATCACCTTCTCCAGCCTTCTTTTTCATCGTCTTTTGGGTTTTGCACCACTCCCTCCAGCACAAAGAGCTTATGCATGAAAACAAGCTCTAACAAGAAGTAAATCTACCCATAACCCCTTTCAGAGTGACTTTCTTTTTTTTTTATTACGAGTCAAATCTGACTTCCAAGTAAGTGAGTTATGCTTCCATCTTGCCTGAACCTGCTTTCTGCTGGATGTGGTAAAAACAAGCTATGCCCAAAGGCAAACAAAGAAAAAAAAAAAGCACAGGCTGTAATAACTGTGTTGGGTGAGTTTGATTAAAACTTGACAATAAAAGCACTGAGATTGAGGTTGTTGCTCTGTTCACCCAACACACACGTACACACTTAAGGAGTCCCTCGGATCTTTTAACATTGCAATGACGGATGCTTTGATTCATAGATTAATCCATCAGTCTATCAATCTATCTTTCACATCCTTTCATTGGACCTGGAGTTATACTGTACAGGTGGAGCCTCTCCAAGCATTAACTAAATACCTCAGCAGCAGTAATCGTACTGCATGAACCCGACACGTGAAGAAATCCAGCTACACATGCTCCTGCTGATGATGATTTGAGGTTAAGATTAAGTTTATTGTCAGAGTAATTTCTACCGTAAAACCGCAGTCCATAGACTTTCCTCTTGTAAGTACAAAGGAACACAAGAGGTGGCACAGTAACATCATCAGCTCCAGTATCGTTCTGTCTTGCACTTTTCATTATACATTAAAAACAGAGTAGTTTTGTTGAAGCATTGCAGCACATTCATTCATTCATTTATTCATAGCATTTATGCTTTTAAAGGAATGCATGAGGATGGAACCAATCACAGCTGACATTTGGCATGGGTGGGGTACACCCTGCAAAGGTTACCATCTATGGGGCTGACATCCAGAGACACACACCCACCCACACCTGCGGCAATTTGTGCCCTTTAGATTGTGAGGAGGAAAACCCCACAATCATGAAGACAACATGCAAATACAACAAAGAAGGTGCAACAGTGTTTGCACAGGGACTCTCTCAGAGACAGCACTATAAAGATAATTATAAAGTAAGTTACTATACGACCAACAATAATGGTCATTATCCATAGAGTATACTGTGTAAGTTTACATTGAACCAAATGCAACATAATACATGATATGTAGTTGTAACAAATTATAATCTAATCTGTATGTGTTACAATGAGGGCAAGATATTAGAATATGTAATCACATGAGTGGGGTAGTGTAGTTAAACATAATTGCAAATTAGTAAATTACATACACATTTTTTTTCTGGAGGGGGGGGGGGTTAACAACTTCAAAAGAATACTTTTAAAAATTATTTACAGTACTAAAGAGTACTAAAGATTTTTAATTAATGAATTAGTTTTTTGATTTTTTTTTTTTTTTACAGAACTGTTATACATCCTCTTCACACTCAGATTGCAACCAATTAATTTAATCTTTGTTTTGTTTTGGGGGGTTTTTTCTCACAAAAATGAAAAAAGTTAGTCACCTGTGGGACGGACTGTAAAGACAGCATCCAATCATCTTGAACATGATAACCTATTTATGAACCCTTTTATAATGAAGTCTTATTGTAAAGTGCTACTAAACCTTTCCGTAATAATGGATAAATCCAAATGTAATTTTAGCAAACATTGATCAAAAACAATGCCAAATATTTCCCAGAAACTCTCCAAAGACTCACAAAAAACACTTACAAAATAACACAGCTGCTCTGTCTGAGTGGCAACTGTTAGCAGAGACTGCTAAGCATGCAACTGTCAGTGACATCATTTCCAGCAACTGTTTCAAATTATGGGTTGGACCAAATGTAAATGTAACAGAACGTTATTCAGATGTCAAAGAACAAGGTGACATTAAAAGGAATGTGTTTTCGTAGACGATGTAATTGGCCCAAAGGTGCTTTGTGTGTAAGCCTTTATTGAAAAATGGCTGTTGTATCTCATGTCCAGGTTAATTTAACTCACTTTTTAACATTTTAAAAATGTATCATTTTTAATCTACTCAACATCTTAACAGCTTCACCATCAATGATCTCTGGCCTTAATAATAATAATAATAATAATGACAAGCTAATAATACTTACAGTGAATAAAAGTTGGACTGTTGTTGGGACAAGCATCACTGATTATTGTTCCATTTTGTGCTATTTCCCTCTCAGTTTCACTGATCAATTATGCAAATTCCCTGACCTAAAATGCACAGGACAAAAATCTGAATCAAAAAAATTAATCCACGCTTTAAGTAGATTAGATTATTGTAATGGCTTACTCACTGGACTCTCAAAATCAAGTATTCAGAGGTTACAACTAATTCAAAATGTAGCTGTATGCATTCTCACTTTATATAACACATGACACCTGTTCTTAAATCTTTGCACTGGTTACCTGTTAATACAAGAATCAATTTTAAAATACTACTCCTGGTTTACAAAGCACTACATGGCCTTGCACCTCAATACATCACAGATATGCTCACCACTTACACCCCAGCAAGAGCACTTCGGTCAACAGGCAGTGGCAACTTACTCATTCCTCGCACCAGATCCAAAGAAGGGGAGGCAGCTTTTAGCCCCACGAAAATGGAACACCTTGCCTTACACAGTTAGACTTGCCACGTCAGTAGCCATCTTTAAAAACAGATTAAAAATATACGTATCTTTTCCCAACAGCATTATGCTGAACTGTGTGTGTACATACAGTATGTGATTGGATGCACATGTGTGAGTCTAGGTGTGTAAGTGCTAAAGATGACATATGATTGTTTGCACTTGCACTGTTTTTGTTTATGATTGTTTACTTGCACTTTTTTTCTGTGATTTATAATTGATTTTTTATATCACTATGTATACCTGTTGTGAAGCACATTGAGTCTGCCTTGTGCATGAAATGCGCTTTATAAATAAAGTTGAATTGAATTGAATTGAATAAAATGTGTTGTTTTGCTATCATTATTGTCAGTGCTCACAGCCTATAGGACGAGATACTATGCGAATATCAGATGGGCCACTTCATAGTGACTGCACCCAAATGACGGGAGGCTGGAGCACTCAGTAGGTATACTGTACTTCCATTTTTTTTGCGATTTCCCTCTCAGTTTCACTGAGCAATTATGCAAATTCCCTGACCTATTAAAATGCACAGGACATAAAATGTGTTGTTTTGCTATCATTATTATCTCAATGTGGTGGTGAGAATGTTTGGGTGGTGCTCTTATCTAACTTAGGACACCGACACGCCCACTACAGACAGATAGAAAGAACATACCTACAGAGTCCCTGATGTTAGAGCTTACACAATAACGTCTTACCCAACAGCTGCAACCTATAGTAACATCAGACCTCAGAGGCCTTACCCTGACTCTTATTTAATTTGATACTCTCATGTGTGAACTGCTGGGTATAGCTTCTGATAAAATCACATCGCTGCAAACACTTATCCTTTCATATTGAACGCTCAAAAGCATTTTCGGCACACCTGTAATAAAGGACACAACTTGTTGGGTTCAAGGTTTTTCCTTGGAAAAAACAAATGCACTCAGAGGAACACAGAAAAAGGCAAGTAAAATCCAGACCAGGATGGGCTCTGTTTTTTGATTCACTTGACTCTATTTGTGCAAACACATTTTTGTATCTGGGTGTAGCCTTCAATTATCAGTGCATTCATGTTTGAAGCATCATCCTCTATGTTAAATTGCTGTGCACATCTGTGCATGTCTGAGAACCAGCGTACACCGGGCATGATTCAGGCTTGACACACAAAAGAAAAATAAAAGACTGACTGACTTCTCCACCCCTGTCACACCTTACCCACACTGCATGCCCATAAATGATTATGAATCAGACTTTTATGGCATTAGCAGATGGTGTGGGTGGAACTACACACACACATTTATGCTAAATTGGTCCCTGCAGAATGTCTCACTTTAATGTGACATGTCTGCCTTCAGTCAAAATACCTACAGGGTTTAAGGAAACTGGCTTTCAGTTATTTTTATTTTTCACAGTTTCTGCACATCTTCAGCAATGACAAGCAATCCACTAATTCAAACAATGCACCAAAATGGAAAAGTGTCTCTCTTGTCCAATCAGCACAACAGTGCCTCCTCATGGGCAAGCATAAAATAAATTTAGTAGCCCCTACAGGTCACTACGTGTTGAACATGCTGAACTGCTCCACCCTCTGCCATACTATTCATTTAAGAGCGATAACCTTATGAAAACCATATAATACAATTAAATTTGGTATTAGACTGACGTGAGACAAGGTTTCCTTCTCTTTCATTTCTGCAGTTTCAGCTGTGGATTCAGACCCACTGTCTGAGGAGCTTCAAGGGAAAGTCAAAAACAGGTCATCTGCCTGTCAAGAGCCTGTCTGCCAAGTAAGCGAACACACGCTAACATGCATACACAAACACTCTGAACGAACAATGTCTGTCTCACTTCATAGTGCCATGACGAAAAGGGTGAACGTGCACAGTATACTAATTCTGTTGTATCCCCTGTGTATTTATGTTGAACTAAATCTATAGCCTCACTGATTAGCACCCTCCCTTTTTGAACTTTCTGTGCTGTATGTTTGCAAAATACATGTGCTGCATTTATAAGATTCTGTGACTAACTTTGATTAACAACTCGCCAAATCTTTGTTATGGCTTTTTTTTTCAGAATGAAAAGTAATAACAGCTTCACCCTGACCTCAACAGCTGAGTTTGTATTACTGCAAAATGCACTGTCTGGACCATTAACTTTACAGTACCTTAACCATCACAACTAAATGCCAAAGTTAGCTAAACCTAATTCTAATATCAACCCTAAATCCAAGTCTTGACCCACAAACAGGACTGAACACTGTCCTCACTTTCCCAAAATGTCCTCGCTCCTTGTGTCTCAGACTCCAACTGGTCCTCAAAAAGACAAAAGAGCATTACACCCAGACACTCAGAGAGGTTCCTTGGCAGAAGCTCTCATCGTGGCCTGCAGTTCAGACAGTCAGATATTGCCCCTTGGTGGTGAATACTTGTAAGAGAAAAGTATCTGAATGTTTTTTTTTTGTGTGTGTGCATCATTCATATATGTGATAATGCTGCACAGTGTGATAGTTGAGAAACCATTTAGGCACTATTGGTAACAGGACATATAGAATATGGGTCACTTAATTCACTAATTAAAGAACCGGTCTCTGCTGTGGCTCCTGGCCTCAGCTCAGGAGTTGCCGTAGTAACTTTAGGGGTTAAGACAACGATAGGAACACCTAAGGCAAAGGCAGCAAGAAGCGCAGAAAAAAGAGGGTGAATTTGAATCTTGATGATAGTCTGATATTTGGATTTATTGTGACAAACCTGAACCTCCTATTAGAAGCAGAGTGACCAAAGGCCTCTGCAAACATGTTGAAATGATTTGTGTGAGTAGCCTAAATATTTTGTAAACATTTGCAAGCCACAAGAAAGAATCAGCTTTTGTTTTGGAGTCAATGGCCAGCTGGATGGCCTGGTCTCACTGGCTTTTAGCCTCGTTTCCACTGTCAGTATGGTACGGGTCGGTACGGAACGTTACGGGTACGGTTCAGGTCGGATATAGAGAGAGTAGAGTAGAGAATAGTTCATTTGCAAAAGCAGATAAGTGCCAGTGGAGATATGTCTGTTTTGTTACATCTAAAAGTCACTCAACTTTGGTTTGACTGATATAACCTTATGTAAATTAAAAACTAAAAACGAAGATTCTGGAATTTTTCAAAAACGGAGTTATCTGCTTTTGCAAATGAACTCTTCAGATATACTTTATTAATCCCTTACAGGGAAATTCAAAAATTAACTGGTAGCTCAAACACAAAAGAAAAAAAAAAAGGTATGATATGGTCAGCTTTGCGTTTCCACTGTGTAAGGGGACCTTCAGGGGTGGGCGGAGTGCGGGTCGAAGCGTCACTTTTCATTCAAACAAACTAAAAATGCGACTGCCACAGTTGTTAATTTCACCAATGAGACTAACACTAATCTCCTAAAAAGAATTTAACCAGCCAGCGGTAAACCTCTAAAAGCGTGCGGACACATTACTTGGCTCGTTTTCTCTCTTGGGAGGAAGATGTAGCTCTGCCCCGGCAGATCAGTTCAGTAAGCCGGGCTGCTGCCGCTGTGACAGCCGCTGGGGAGCATACATCAGTCCAACTGCCCCAAAGTCCGACGGCTCATTTCTCCGACTACCCATTCTACAGCGATAAGGTTAGGTTTAGGGTAAGGTTAAGGGTTAGGGCTACTTAAGTCGGAGAAATGGGAGGTCGGACTAATGGACGCAAAAATAAAGAAATATATGGTCGGAGAAATGGGTAGTCGGACAGACGTCATGCGCCCACAGCCGCTGCAGTGCCAAGGTCCCCGGTCCCCGGTCGCAGCTTCCACAGACTCAGCACTTCTCCCAAAACATCGGAGCAAATTTCCCAGCAAGCGTTATTTAACTGACCACAGACTCTGAGTTAAATGGTGACGTGTTAACAGCGCTAAAGCCAGAATTAAAACAGTTTTAGCAGCTTTACTGCTATGGCTTTGTTGCCGCGAAATGGCAAATTTATGTTAGCCCGTCTATGGTGTTTTACATAATTAGCATTAAGCTAGCGGACACTGACACATAGTAAAGACCATCTTGGCTGGTAGTGGAACCGGCAATCACTGCCTTGGGCATCTTCAACTTAAGTTTATGGATGGAAAACAACATGTCATCCCAGATCCCAAGAAACAATACCCAGAGAGCCCAATGACTATCGACTCATTGCCCTCACCTCCCAGGTAATGAAGACTCTGGAGCAGCTGGCCCTGCACCTCCTGAAACCTCTGATACAACATGCCCAGGACCCGCTCTAATTTGCGTATTAAGCGGGCAATAGGAGTTGATGATGCTCTTCTCTACTTCATGCACCAGACCTTCACCTACCTTGATGAAGGCAGCTGTTCAGTGATCCTCTTCTTCGATTTCTCTAGCGCCTTTGACAAATCTTTGATTTCTCAAGCACCTTTGACACTGTCCAGCCTCTCCTCCAACAGAACAAACTCGCCACTGTGGGTGTGGACCCCTATCTCCAAACGTGGGTCACAGACTATCTGACTTGCAGACCTCATCGTCAGGCTAGGTGGCTGTGAGTCTTCCACCACAAGCAGCAGCATTGGGTTCTACAGGACACAGTGCTTTCGCCTCTCCTTTTCACCACAGACATTCATTACAACTCTGCACCCTTCCACATGCAGACATTTTCTGAAGGCAGTGCGATTGTGGCATGGTGCATGGCTTTGATAAATGGTGCTACGACAGCTGCAGCTCAATGCCCAAAAGACCAAGGACTTGGTACTTGAGTTTCAAGCGGTCTCCCCCCCTACTCCTTGGCCAGTCAGCATTGACAAGGTGGAGGTTGAGACAGTTGAGACCTAGTATCTGGGAGCGCAGCTAAACAACAAGCTGAACTTGTAAGCACACACTGATGCAGTGTGCAAAAAGGGACAACAGAGGATGTATCTTCTCAGGAGGCTTGCATCCTTTAACATTTGTTCCAAACTCTTGCACATGTTCTACCAGTTGGGGTGGCAGAGGAGAGATCTGCAGAGGCTAAATAAAACAATCAAAAAAGTAGCCTCTGTGGTGGTCCTGCAGCTAAGCAATCCTAAATACTGTGCTGGAACAGAGAACCATTCAGGACAAATCTCATCACCCACTGCATTTGGCTCTTGCCCAGCAAAAAAGCATATTCAGTGGGTTCCTGAGATCCCAAACCTGTCCAACTGAAAGACTCAACAGATAATTTATTCCCAGGGCAATCAGGCTACACAACTCAGTGTAAGGTAGGTATTTTTATGCACCTTGATTTATACTCCTTAGCACCTTTTTAGCCTTCAATACCAGCATTTGCAAGCATGTTTAGTTAAACTGTCTGTCTGTTTATCTATTTATTGTTATCCTGTCTATTTATTCTGTTTTTTGGAATGAATATAGCTGTACATGGGCTGCTGGCATCAAGATTTCCTTTGGGAATTTAAAGTTCATTCAATTCAATTCCGAATGGGGTGTGCTCAACCCACTTACCCATGAGCAACCCCCGTCCTCCACAGAGTCTTGTTAAGCTGTTTGTTCTCTGTCCAGTTTTGGCTGAAAAGCATACAAGAGTAACATACAGTACTGTACTTTGTTCATAACCTTTAGATGAGTACTGTATGAAATACAAAAGTACAGGAATCATATGACATATTCAGCAACTGGTTTCAGACAAGATGAGGCCCAACCTGGAGCCCTGTTGACCCAGGCCTGCATGACCAAACCCTACCAAGGACCAGACTAAAGTCAATCAGTTTGATGTTGAATGGCTGATCCTTGTGGTTGACAAACATTACAATATATTGTCAGGTTTCAATCTGTGTGCATGATTCCAATATTGAGCAGGGCTTCAAAGGCAACCAGCTGTTGGGTCACAGGCTGAACTTTGTTGACACTCACTCTTCCTCTCCTTCATCAGGCCCCTAAGGCTTTTGTCTAGCATTTTGAAGGCAAGACAAGGGAGGTCATTGTACCTGAAATTCCCCATGAATCTTACAATGTTCCATCCTATCTGGGTCAAGAGCCCTGACTGCCTCTTGCATTGCCACTTCCCTTTGAATGGTGCCTATGGTCTTTTTGTGGATTTTGATTGTCACCATGTTGCCTTTGATTAAGTCCAAATAGGCTACTTTGTGATTTTGCCAAAGCATACCTTCCCATTAAAACCCACAGGCAGTGGGTGGTAATGTTGTTGAGTATATCCCTTTTTAGTAACTTTATTGTATGTGAATGTTCTGATTGTATTAATCAATAATGGAACTAATCAACACATATACACTATAAAGTGAAGTGAAAATATAGTTCTAAATGAATACATTAGTAAATGAATAAATTAAAAAATATACGAATACATAAACAAAACTTTGCCCAATAATTGGAAATTATGTGGTTCTGTGGAAAAATATGAGACTTACTGGCCACTTGATGGCACTGTTACAAAAGCTCAAAAAAGGGATTTGGGAAAGGCCACACCCCTCAAACTGTTTGTTTGATTGACTGGAAGTCCCACTCGTGTGCTCTGAAAAATAGGTGGACCTTTTTTCCCCACTGATTTCAACCATTTGAAAAACTAATAGAACTTTAAGAAATTTTGACATTAGCCACACCTAATTTGACATGCGAAAATGTCCACATCTATTTTGTACGTTAGTAAGTAAGACGGCTGTTGTGCTTATATAGTTCCTTAAACATCTCTCTATGAGTGAGTTTCATTGAGGTGAAAAAGGCCAATAGCATTTAACCCCAGAGGCCAATGAGTCATTCTCTCAACTACTAAGAGCTCATTAGGTCAATAACCTCTCAATCAGACACACCAAAGACAATGCCCACAGACAAAGTTTTCTATATTTGGACTTGTTATTCTTCACATAATGGTCCTCCAGTGGTTTCCAGCATGTGGCGACCTGATCTGATCTTGACATTCAACAAGCCTGGTATTCCCCGACTCTCTGACAAATTACATGTACTGTTTATTTTTTGGCTTTCACATGGCACACACTTCCTTATCCATTTGAATAAGGAATATATATATGAATATGAGCAGTTTTTATTTTAACTATCCTTCCTTCTTTCCCCTCCTCCCAAAATAATTTGTATTCCTCTTTCTATCTTTCTTAGAGTAATCAACACATGATTTTTTTTTTCAGTAAACACAATTTTATTTTGTTTAGTAGCAAAATCTGCACCTCAGGACAACAGTATGACGTGGGCAGCCTCCTAAGGGGTCGAACAGTTTCAGTTACAGGACACGCATAGGGAAGACATGCACTACCTACTGCAGCTGGCAATTTTAAGACATTATTTGACCAACAACACTGGAGCACTTTCCGTACATTCACATTCCTTTGACGCCACTGTCCATTTGGTGCAACACAGTTTTGAAGGTGACAGTCCTTCGTGTGTGAAATAGCTGTTGCATAGATTTCAAGGAAGGTTTTTTTTTCATATTTGCAATTTGCCCAGTATTTTGAAATCTCACTTTCTAAGACACAACTTTAGTACAGACATCATACATCAGGTCATAAATTCTTTGGTCCCTTTGAGATCTTTGGTAGTGTTCATGGAAAAACATGTTTAAACTGTAGAAGAGAGTGGCTGGAAAGCATTTTACTTCAGACTTGTTTATTACGATACTTTGGGCCAGGGGGTGAACTGTGAGTAAAAAAAGGAAACTACCACAGGGCAGAGGAGCTCGTAGCAGACAGGTAACTACACCTCTAAACTAAACAGCTCAATCCTCAATGACCTCAGAGGACTCGGACACCACTCTGCCGTCCTTGGTCTCGATCATTTTGATCACGACGTTCTTCTTGCTCTGGGTGGTGCTGTATCCGCCAGCACTGCCGTATCCGCCAGCGCTGCCGCCGCTGAATCCACCTGAGCTGCTGCCATATCCGCTGCCATATCCGCTGCCATATCCGCTGGAGTAGGTGCTGGCGTAGCTGCTCTTCATGGAGTCCATAGGGAAGCCGCTGTAGCTTGCTGTTGAGAGAAGACAAGTTGGGGGAAACTTTAGAATTTGAGGAATCTGTTGAGACTGACATAAAATCTGTACAGATATCCAAACTATGTAAGGTGGGACAGCAAAGGCGACTTACTGCTCTGTTGGGAGATGTTGATTGCCTTGATGCCATTTGCCAGCCTGTCCTCCTCTCCCTCCAGCAGTTTCCTGTATGTGGCGATCTCAATGTCCAATGCCAACTTGACGTTCATCAGGTCCTGGTATTCTCTGATCTGGCGGGCCATGTCCTGCTTGGCTCTCTGCAGTGCGTCTTCCAGGTCCTTGATGCGGAGCTTGGCGTCCTTCACAGCCATCTCACCACGTTCCTCAGCCTCGGCGATCTGGGCTTCCAGGTTGGCACGCTGTGAAAATATTTTTTTGGTTCATTCTATTGTCTATTTTCCAGATTATTGGATGGTTGGGATTAAGAATTTAACGATTCTTAACATATCATTCTGCCAGAAGCTTTTTTTGCATACCTGTCCCTTGACAGCATCGATCTCTGATGTCAATCTCTGGATCATGCGGTTGAGGTCTGTGATCTCTGTCCTGGTAGACCTCAGGTCATCCCCATATCTGTTGGCGGATGTCTGCATCTCCTCATACTAGATGAAGATCAGCAAAACAAAATATTACAAACTTGAAAGCCTCTAGATGAAAGCTCACAGTGTGAAAATGTCTTATGGTATGGTCTAAATAAGAGTAATCCATTACCTTGGTCTTGTACCACGTCTCTGCTTCGGCACGGGTGCGGTTGGCGATGTCCTCATACTGAGCCTTGACTTCGGCCACAATGGCGTCCATGTCCAGGTTGCGGCTGTTGTCCATCTCCACAATGACTGAAGTGTCCTTGATCTGGCTCTGGAGCTCACGCAGTTCCTAAAAAATAAAACAAAAGACAGAAAAAGAATGGAATTAATCATTCCGGCCTCAATGATTGCACAAGAAGTGAGATGTAAGATGTTAAGCAGATGTTGAATTACTCCAAGAAGGTACCACAAATAGTGTAAGCATGCCATGGCTAGATAGATAGATCACAAAAAATGCTGATTAAAGCAGCAAGCAGTTCAACGTTTGGCAGTTCCAATGTCTGCATGGAAAGTATGAAACAAACAAGGCAACAAAGTGGAGTTTGTGCCGTACCTCCTCGTAGATCGACCTGAGGAAGTTGATCTCATCTGTCAGGCTCTCGAGCTTGGCCTCCAGCTCAACCTTATTCATGTAGGCCTCATCGACGTCCTAGAAAAGGAGTGTTTGTTAGCCTTGGATACATTTCCATCTTCATTGACAGAACAATATAAGAATGCAACTACAGTATCAAATTTAAAGTTGGGGAAATCATGATGCTGACCTTCTTGATGAGGACAAAGTCATTCTCACACTCTGTGCGCTTGTTGATCTCATCTTCATACCTGAGAGAGTAAAATCAGACAACATTCAGTACAATCAAAACTCATGCTCCTGTTCAGTTCTAAGAGTTTATACACTGATGTAACACTAGGAGGCAGAAGAAGTCCATAAGTAATTCTTGAACTCTCTTGTGGCATTTGTCTCACACTGTCTGTTGACTCAGGGCCAAGCCAGAGAGGTGTTACTGATATTTCTCCCTCGGGGGGCTCCTGAGGTCATATGCTCTCATTTGCTTGTGGACAACCAAATATGCACATCAGTGTTGTTCCTATTTGAGTTAGAGACTTCTGTCTTCTTATGTAAAGTCATAGACAGATTTCCTGACAGCCATCTCTGTAAAATGAGTTCCCCTCGTATGTAATGGGTGTTCTGCACATGCTTTCCCAATGTTGTAATCCCCTCGAGTTTGTGTGATGCAAGACAATGGACAGCTGTAGGGAGTAGTCCACTAAAACATTAACTCTGTACTGCTGTAATGATCCAGTGCAAGCTAAAAGAAAAATATGAATCCTAAAAGACCTGCATGTTTCCTTATAGGATGGAAAAGGCCCAATGCCAAAAAGACGAGTTATCCTTTATCATCCCTACTGCCCGACCACACTCACTTGTTCTTGAAGTCCTCCACCAGGCCCTGCATGTTGTGCAGGTCGGCCTCCAGCTTCATCTTGTCGTTGCCCAGGCTGTCCAGCTGTCTGCGCAGGTTGGCAATGTAGGCCTCAAACATAGCGTCAATGTTGGAGCGGGTGGTGGTCTGTCCCTGCAGCAGGTTCCACTTGGTCTCCAGCATTTTGTTCTGCTGCTCCAGGAAACGGACCTGATGGCCAGAGAAAAAGGGAGTTAAAAGTTATAATATTGAATGAATGCAGGAATAAATAACCTCCTCAAAAGGTTTCTTACATGCTTGCAATCTATCACACATGTTCGTAGTCATCAGTCACAAATTATGAAATTCCCATTCAAGGTGTGATGTAACTGCAACTTGCCCTTTCTTATTCTAACCACATAACATCAGGTCTAACATTCAAATAATCAATCACTCTGATCCCGCCTTCTATTTATTCACTGTCTACAGCCTTTGTTGTTCTTATCTATCTATAGTGATCAGTAAGCTGTTGTTGGCTGAATTTCCAGACTGGCCGTGCTTTTCCAAAGGAAGGCCTTCATGACGTATGTGCATCCTGACAGGAGACAGAGGGGAGGGAGAACAAGACGAGGTTGGAAAAAGCCAGTGATGGAGTAACATAGCTAGTTAACCCTTCTCCGTCCATGTCTTCCTGTTTTTGTATAGCGTTGGCTCCCAGCCAGAGAAGACAAATATGGAGAGGGTGAGGAGAGAAGGGGGAGGCGGGGGAGGGGGTGAAGCCAAGTGACATCCGCAGGCAGATGCAGAAGAGTAAATATTTAACTGTGTTATAGGTGTGAAGAGAAGAGAGTAGAGAGTGAGAGGGAGGTGGAGCTGGGAATGTGAAGGCCTTCAGCAGCAGCCGAGGAGGGGAGGAGGAGGAGGAGGAGGGGGTGAGGAAGATGGGCAGGTAGGGAAGTTTGCATATTTGTGAGCAGTAAAAGCAGATACATGACACAATGGACCTTGCACCACTCAACAAGTGAGATGTCACTGAGAACCTCATGTGAACTACAGGAAATACAGATAATAAAAGCGCCTCCAATTAACTGCAGCCAAGAGATAACACACGATAGGAGTTTGTCTGTGTGTTGAAGTATGCAAACTATACTCCATCTTCTTTTAATCACTGTGCCGAACGCAGAAGGAGAGCTGATATGCAGCCAGTCAGCCAGCAATGGCCAGAACATGAAACCAACCAGCCTTTTTAAATATTAACCCACTGCTGAGGCCTTACAGGGCCGGAGCGTTACGCAAATACAGAAAATATAGAGAACTTGAATGTCGGTTATGATGACGATGATGATTAAAACTCTTTTTATACTCCCAATGGACACTCCTTAGAAAATGTGCCACTGTCAAAAGAAGCATTGTCATTAAGGTAACGATGGCACTAAATACTGGCTCTGTCTATGTGTGTGTGTGTGTTGGGAGGGGTAGGGGCCACCAGGGCAGCAGAAAGAGCCACACCCCAGAGAAGGGAGGGACCAGTCCCAAGGTAACTCGTATCACAAGCCCCGAGCTCTGCCCTGACACACCCTTTCTCTCTCGCTCTCTTTGTCTTTCTTTCTCTCCATTCTGCACGTATGGTTTTCATCATTGCAAGAATAAAAAAAGAACAGCAGCCAGAGCCAAAAGATAAAGAGGCAAACCCTAAAGTTCGAGCACGTTCTGCCATGACTGCATTTGTGGGAGGTGATAAATCAACTTTCTCCACACAGCCAAAGTGAGGAAATCAGCATTACAGCACATGTGGCAAACATATGGGCCTCTCTGTATCAAATATTACATAACAATGTCAAAGAACTGAAACAGTTTCACTGTCGACAGCATGAATAAAGCAAAGACCTGCACCTAGGTGAACAGAAGTTTTAAATCCTACGTATGTCTGTCACTGTACTTATTGAATTGTTGTTATATGGCTAAGCATTCTTGCCCAAGACAAATTTCCCCTTTGGGGGACAATAAAGTTTATCTAATCTTGTTACCTTGTCAATGAAGGAAGCAAAGCGGTTGTTGAGGGTCTTGATCTGCTCCTTCTCCTGGGTGCGGACAGCTTGGATGGTGGGGTCAATCTCAAGGTTCAGGGGGGCCAGCAGACTCTTGTTCACAGTGACAGCGGTGATGGGGGCCTGAGCGACCATGCCACCTCCAAGGCCCATGCCCATGCCCATACCCATGCCCATACCCATACCCATGCCTGCGCTTGAGCCCAGGCCATAAGCAGATGAGCTGGTGATTCCAGCTCCTCCATAGCCCCTGTTGCTTCCTCCAAAGGAACTCCTGACACTGTAGGACTTGCGGGAGGTGATACCGCCTGGTCCAGCATAGGAGCTGCTGCTGAAGCTCCGTGGGGCGTTGGAGCTCTTCACACTGTAAGAGGAGGTCCTGTAGGTGCTAGACATTCTGAAGTCTGGAGTAGATCTTTTGTTTCTCTTTTGGATGAATTGAGTCTGGGAAGGTCAGGCCGAATAGCTCGGTAGGCAAGGCGAGCAGGCAGGCAGAGGGGATAGACCGAAGTGGATAGAAAGAAGAGAAACTACTGAGGAGTTTTAAAGGCTGTCTCAGTGGGAGGGGCCTGGGCTGAGCTGCCATTGGCTGCAGGGCTGGGTGAGAGAGGGAGGCAGGGCTGTAACATTACACTTCTATGACACATTGTCCAGTCACTCAAAACCATTACCTGGCCTTTCTACAGGCTTCTCTGCGTTGTTAGGGAGAGCCTTATCTGTGGACAGGGTTGTCAGCAGCTGTATTTTTTTTGTGTTGCCCTCCTCTTTCTCTGTTTGTGTGTGTCTCCAGGTGAAAGTTTCCAAATCCACCACAGCTGATCCACAGTGGGATCTGGAGGTTAGATCAAATTAAAAGAAATATTATATTTAGATTCAGAGATTCAAGTGTGTGTGTGTGTGTGTGTGTGTGTGTGTGTGTGTGCGGGGGCGGCTGGCGGGTGGATGATAAGAGTTGTTATTACTCATTAATTCAGCTTTACATCCAGAAACGAAGGTGTGTTATCAATGCAGTGGTAAGGTACTGTATGTGTATGTGTATGTGTGTGTGTGTGTAAGGAGGGAGGGACTGCTTTTTTTTTCACTGTTTGTGTGTTTGACAGAGGGATTACATAAAATGTACAAAAGTGATTTGCACCATCTCAACATCTGTATCACTTTCTCAGTAACTATAATGTGTGATCCGACATATTATTGAGTTTGTATAATTTGCAGATCAGGTGGGAGAAAATGGTAAAATCTGCATTACACACAGTATGAGACTTATTATTCACGAATGTTTTAGGGCAAATAAATAATTTACATAGTGAACTACTTCCCTTTTCCCTGTTATTTTTCTATTCTTAGAGTTTGACAGACATGGAACATTGTTTAGCCTTGGCAGCGGGTGCTGTTCCACTTATCTATAACACAGTAATCAATGTGGAATGTAGAGTGTGATGCAATAATGTTTAATTATTCAAAATGTTATAACACAATTCTCTCTCTTCACATTGCTGTTAGTTTGATGAGTTTATTTTGGGGCCTGTTTACACAGATATGTTATTGGTTCACTATATGCTTATTACTGACATGAGTCCATCATACAGATTAGGACGAGAGACTGTCCTCACTAGTTTTACATATTGAAATTAACACCGGGACACGTTAGACTACAGGTCATACTGGACTTAGTTCAAAACACTTCCCAACAAATCTAATTTTTCACTGTCATATTCCAGGAATGCAGTTTTGTCCTCGTTTTCTGAAAAGGAGCAGTTCGGCATTTTGGCGAATACACTTATTATCGCTCTTGACATGAGTTAGATGATAAGATTGATGCCACTCTCATGTTTTCACTATAAACATGAAACTAGTGTCACTGTAGCAGCCGGTTAGTTGAGCTTAGTTTCAGTCAGTTTGACAATAACAAAATCCACAGACCAGTGCCCCTTAATCCCACAAATCAACATGTTATGTAATATGTTACATCTTACGTTCCATATTTTGAAAAAATAAATGTATACATGTCTGTACTAATTCACCAATGATCTCATTGTGGACGGGGGGGGTAAAACAAGCACATTTTTTTAAACATTTAAACCAGCCTAATTTTATTAAACTTGATTAACCAATTGACCTCCATAATTTTTTTTAACATTTAACAATGACTGTGTGGGGTGGATGCTGCTGACATGGCAGTAACTTTGGAGTTTTTCTGCAAAATCTTCACGTCACTTATTACATCAGCAAGAGGGAACTGACTTGAGCAAGTGTTCATCAGAACGTTACACAAAACCATGCAAACTCTGCATGGATACAATGACCATGAGCTGTAAAGTGGGTGTGTCTGTATGTGTATGTGTATGTGGATTTACTAATGTTCTATATGTGTTTGGTACCAAGTCTTAAAGGTGCAAGTTTGCAAAACTGGACCAGTGTAAGACTCTGTCCCATACAGTAAATAATGGGGCCTTTTGCTGTGTGTGTCAGCATTCAGCAACAAACTCACTGAGGATATAAGACTAATTCTGTTGGTACTAATTAAGAAGCTGATGATGCTGAGAAGCAATTGGGAAATTCAACAGTTGCTGTGTCATTCCTGTATTTTTATATTGAGGTGTTGGCCAAATAGCCATTACAGCATCCTGCAGCAACAATGTGAAGGAGTTTAGGAGGTTTTGATGCCTCAGGGCCCTGAATGCCGAGTATGCTGCAGGCAACCTGTGTGCGACCCTCAGTCTTGCTCTGAATAAAACACAAACCACATGTCCCTGTGAGCTCATATCTGCAAACCAGGTGAACAGCACTAACCAGCTGGCTTTCATTACTGTAGAACGAGGGGAGTTATAGAGTAACGTCGCAATCGACCCCGAGGCTTTAAAAAACAAGTGTCAGAGTTTAATTATGTGTTGACACAACTGTGTGTTTGTGGCTTGTGATATACTGTTTATCCCTATAAACACCTTTGCCTAATTTTAAATCTTTAGGCGCATTAGAGGAGGACGGCTCGCTGTGTAAATATTAGTTAAAAGTTGTGAGAGCAAAGCCGCAGCCAGCCTAAGAGTTCCTGCCTGCTGTAGTTTAACCACGTTTTTCATACTGCTGCACGGTGAAACTACAGCAACACACCACAGCCCTTCCACCAATACCCACCCAGCGTTCCTCTCCTCCCTCATTCATTTCCTCCCCCAGTCCCTCACCACCATGAGTCATGAGCTTCTTGGCATTGCTGATCCAACCCCTTTCACCGTACCCTCTCTCCTCCATCTTTTCTAACCATCCTCTTTTTCCCGCCGATGGCTCCTGGCCTCACTGTCGTCATGGAAACGTAGGCCTACCGAAAAAAACACACACTTCAAATCCTCTTTCAGCCAAAATGGATGCCAACTAAGAAGCTGGGCTTTTTTTTTTTGCCATGTGAAGGATTGCAAAGAGCAAAGGGACTGAGTCAGTTGTCCTAAAAACAGAACATGTGGCAACACTGATACGATGTTGTGAATCTGAGTTTGAGCTTATGCCACATACGAAAATGTGCTATGTTATGAAAACAAAACAGTGGCAAAGGGGAACTCCTGCTTCACTTTATGCAATTCACATGACTCCATTGAAATCAGAGATCATACTGTCCATTATCACCAGGTTGTGAATCATGCAGGTTGCTGCTTTAAACTCACATGAACAGGCACAGATCTTTCTCAGAGCGCCAGGATGTTAATTGCATTTCAGTAATTCCTCCATGAATTATGAAACATGTTTTGGATGATCGTATGACTCTAATTACCACGGCCTGACTCTTAACAGTCTAGATGTTTTGAAGCACGAACAAGCTTTTATTCTGGCCCCTATTTATCACACTGCTAAGAGTAGGATGTAGGACTGGAGTTGAAAGATGAAGGTGAAGTCATGCTCACAAAGACCTCACAAAGAGAGGTCAATAAGGCTGGTTAGAGCTCCTTTCCAGACATAACTATTTCAAGTACGTTGCTATGATTAATACCTTGTTTAAACGATTTTCCCTAATAAAAAGTGAATAAAAAACAGAAAGCATGGGGCTTGAAACACATGTAGGCCTACTCTATTTCCTCACTGAAAACTCTGAAACACATCTTGAACTCAAAGATGAGTGAGAACAGTTAGGCTATTTGTTTATCTTGTTTGTTAGCTTGTAACCCGAGTGGCTATCATGTTAGATTTGTTAATGTGAACTCTTGCTCTCTGTACTGACATGGTTTCCATGTATCAAGTTGCAGCTATATTAGAGGAACCATCAGAAAGACTCAGACTCAGGTGAGAAGGATATTGTGGCTAGCAGGTGTGTTGCTGACTATTCCCACATCGATAATGCATTATAAATCTAGTTATAATGTGTTATAATTTGCTTATAACTATCATTATAAACACTCATAAATTATCATAAGGCTTTATAACAAGCTTTATAACTCCATTATAATACTTCAACAGATAAGTCATTATAAAATGCTCTATGATGTGTTATGCTTATTGTTATAAAGCCTTATGATAATTTGAGTTTTTATAATAGTAGTTATAAGCCAATTATAACACATTATAACTATATTATATTTAATGCATTATCGATATGGGAATTGTCAGCGAGTTGCTAACAGTTATAACTTATTATAATACCTGACTTTATAAGTCATGATAAAATGCTTTATAGTGTGTTCTGATTATTGATATGAAGCATTATGATCATTTATGAGTGTTTATAACTATAGTTATACAGTGCTATAACTGCATTATAACTCATTATAAGTATGTGGTTATAATGTGTTATAGAGATATGCGACAAGCAAAGTATTACCAAAAAAACAAACAAACAATAACACAGTGACATGTGGGTTGAGAGCTGAGGACATTATCTAATACATGTTTTCACAGACAATGTGCATCATATTTGAGATTTCCGTTTCAGAAGTGACAACGAGAATAACGCTTATATTGATTTAGTTTGTCATTAGGCCTACCGTTCTGGTCTGTGCTTGGGTCTGACAGTATGACATCATTTGTGTAATTTCATCCTTCATTAGAAACCCTATTTGCTATTGGAAAGAAATGCAAAATGAAAGAATGAGCAATGAGGTAAACATAGGATTATGGAAGAATTATGCTTCTCCAAACATGTGTGCAAACATCTCCAGAGAACATCTCACAGAACTTTGCAGAGAGGGTTGACATAGGCACTGTAGCAACATGCACACCTCTCAGATCTCAACCATGTGTTGTGCAAACCTGCACATATAGAGAACTATCTACCACTCACATTCTTCTTTTTTTTTTATCAGATCTTTGTCAAATACAGGCCCTGGTGTACAAGTCCAGACATCTACATGTGACACCTGAGGAATAAACCAGAAAGAGGAGGATGATCATTTGGATTGGATTTGTCTACAGTAATTGACGTGTTTGTGTTAGTCTTACTGTGCTAAACGGAAGATAAATGCACATGTGAGATAGATCCAGCTGGAAGTCAGTACTGTACAAATAGTTACTGAAACTGCTCACAAGTGGAACCTGTGCTTCATTTGCTGGTGAAACACGCCCCCCCCCCCCACCCCCGCCTTGCACTCTTAACCTGACTAATTATACACAATAGTAACAGTAAGTGCATCTCTGTGTCAGTGATGAGGCAAACCAATTGTGCAACCTTCAGTCAGTCACTCTGCAGTGGGAGGGGTCAGACGCTGCCTGCCGTTCATTCCACTCACCTCATTCAGAGGTAACGCGGGTTTCATCAGGACCAATCACATGCTTGATGTGATAGTCACCATGTGCCACTACAACATCAATAGTGTTTAGAGTACGATACTGTATCTGGCCGTGAATCGCACACACTGAGCAGGCGGCTGATATTTCATGTTTGCCCGGGGCTGAGCAGGATTTTACGGCAGGATTAATGAGTGTACACAGAGATGGACCTTTACACTGTGTGTGCTGCAACACTCTATAAACATCTGAGAGGACTTATCGCCATCAGAGTCGTCAAAAGGTGTGGTCTGACTGAGTGTCACAAGTTGTAACAGTGTGCGTGTATGGTGGACAGGCGGTCAGGGTGTGTGCTGATAGGCGTAACTCTCCTCTCACTCCGCTGTGCTCCTCCTGACCTCAACTCACTCAGGGTGGAGGATCATTGCGTCAGTGGTCACAAGAAATGTATCTAAATCATAGGATTTACAGGGTTGTGACGCTTCATTGTAACTGATCACTCGTTACTTATTGTCACATCTAGGCTAGGTAACTCCAATGCTATTCTTCATAGACTACTATAAGCTCAAAATACAGCTTCTAGAATTCTTAACTTTTAAAGCCTGGTATGATCTGAACTACATCAAGGAGCTTGTAATCCCTTTTGAACCTGGCTGCCTTCTCAGATCAGCAGGCAGTATACTTTAGTTTGTTTTTAGCACTCTGTTTAAAGAAAAATGCTACAAGTAAAGATTATTCTACTGATTACAATTATTATTATTATTATTATTATTATTATTATTATTATTATTATTATTATTATTATTATTATTATTATTATTATTATTATTATTATTATTAACTGCTGCATGAAGCTGATTCCACTGTGGTTTTAATGTACAGGTTGTCCTGAAGCCCTTCCTGGCAGGATATACCACAAGCACCCTGCACTTTGAACAACCCCTTTGTGTTTTAAGGCTTCATTGTGTTGCAATTGAAGCTTCCATACCATTAAGCAATGAAAGGCGACCCTCCCTCTCACATTGCACAGGGCTTTTTTCCTTCACTTTCCTCAGGAACAACAGGTAATATGGCTTATATCAAGTTGGAAAGTATCCTGTAGAACAGGTCTTGGTAATTTAAAAGTAGCACTTCAAAGATCAAAAAAAGTGAAGCATCATGAGTCAGCTATCACACATTTCCCAGATATTTATCATCTAGGCTGACTTTACACTACATAATATAATGGGAACTTCATAGTGAAACAAACTTATGTCATTTCAGAGTAACAGATGGGAGCTAAAATGGTACCACTGTATAACTCTTAAAACTTAAAATCCATTACAAATCACTTAGGTCTAACTACAGGAGTGGTCCTATTAGCTATAAAATGAGAAAGATATAATGAAGAGTTTTTGTTGTCTGTAAAAATGTCTTAACCTAACACTTTACTTCTGACCATCTCTGATTTTCGAGTCACATCATGAGGATATTTAAAATCTAATTTGTTATAATCAACAAAACAACAGTTTTCATTACACAAAGACTGACTCTGCTTTTGTGTGACCTGCAGCCTGGAGACCATAACCTGCAGATCCACCTTAGCCCGTCCCTGTTGACCTCTCAGGTTCAGCCATGTGAATCTATCCATGATGATATAAAACACTGAATGGCAAAATAAAAACAAAGGTAATAAAAAGCGAACTTTGGTGGTTCCATAAATTTAACAGTTCATTGTTGTGTTTATTGTTGTTACCATGACGACAGAGGTCTGGAATGCGAGCAGCTGGTATGTTCCTATGGGTCATATCCGAGGGTGGGGACAAACAACCTGCACTGATGTTTATGTTGGAGGGCTGGCACGTTAATTATGTTCTCCAAAGTGAGTCCACTCTCAACATTTATTTGAACAAATATTTGGAACAAACTACCAGACAACATCTGACAATCTGTGCAAACAAGTTAACAAGTTCACATGTGCCAAGTGCAAAGGGTGGGGGTCGGTTTCACATAATATGGTGAAACTGTTAATCTTACTGTAAATCAATTACATGTTTTTGTTTTATTGATTACAACATATAAAATAATGTGACACAACATATAATTCGTTGTAACACCTATTATTCTAGGGTCCTGAGGGGCTGGAATGAATCCCAGCTAACAGAGGGCGAGGGCGGATGACACAATGGAGGGGTCAGAAGTTTATCATAGGCCTTAGATATAGAGACCAACAACAGAGTTAATCTAAACATTTAGGACTGTGGGAAGAAGCTTGATAACCTGGAAGAAATCTATGGAGAGGCTCCCAGCAGCTAAACTCCACAGGTTCAAACCATTAGACTCGTTTTTGTGACTCAACACTGCTAACCACTGCACCAATATGCCTCCAAAAGCTTTGTGGCATGAAAAGAGGTATGAATTACACAGCAGAGGCAGACATAGGCTCTCTCTCTTTAGGGATCCATTAAAATAAACACTATAAAATTACATAATTATTGGTCATTTGACTGTCTTGGAACGTCTTCCTTTATTTAATACCAGTATTATCCACATGTCTTAGGCAGTATGTAATGTTTTGTTGATGGGGGCTGTGGCAGAAACACATCCTTGAACATAGACAGGTTTGGGGACTGGCTGCTCCCCATAAGAACTAAAGGGTGTTTCCAGTCCTACAGTATTCAATGGACTATGACATAACTTCTGTGGAAGACGTGAGAAAGCAGACAGCTTCTTTCCCACTAATGTAATGGCAACAAACATAACATGCATGCTATGTAATCCCTGTGTTCGTCATCCAGTGAGGAGTCAACCTGCTATTCACAGACTCGTTTTATTTACTCACTAAAAAGCTGACGATGGTAATTGTCAGTAAAGATGTGTGACTTTTTTTTTTTTAATCAATGATACATAGCAAATCATGAGTCAGACAAATACAGTAATGGCAAAGATAAATACTCAGACTATTATAATAACCTGAGGAAGATAATAGAGTTGAACTAAAAAAAAAAAAACATTCACAAAATAACTGTATTTTATCAAATAGCATGTAAGGAACATTTTTATATTTAAATGCAAATTGTGGTTATCTGTCTCTAGGGAAACACTCAGTAAATTCAAGTTCCCCACTGAAGGTAAAACACACTTCTCTATGTCTGATTAGAGTAGTGAAATATAGTACACTACATGTGGTTCATTAAATTGAAAGGATGAGCTGAAGCCTTGTGGTTATCAGACTTCTTGGTCCACAACCAAACATTCAAGATAGTGTGTTGTCTCGGTTGTTTACATTTCTGTTGGAGGCACGTGGCATTGTATGTGGCCACAATTCAAGTTGGCACAAGCAACCTGGACCATTTGGCGTGCCAAAAGCAGTGTTGAAACCACACCCACTTGGTTCACACCAGCACTGTGCCTGTCGGGCATTCACAGTGCACCTGCTATAAATGATCAAGGTGTAATTTCATAATCAAATTACAATGAGAAGTGTAATTACTGGTAAGTAAAAACATTCATTGCAGTAAAAATTAAAGTCATCGTCTGGTTTTGAGGCCAGTTTGGTGCTTCAGGTGAAACAGGTAGCAGCAAGTTACCAGCAAGTTACCCACGGTTCACCACCTTTAACCTCAGCACTGGCTACAGGTATGTACAGGTGCAGTCCCGGCCCCTCTCTGTTCCCCAGCAGTAAATCCTTCTGCACAGCCAGAATCATCCTGCACAACACACTCTGACCTGTTATTTCAGGCATACCTGTCATTTCTGCCCAAGCACTAGACTGAGCAGTGAGTTTTGAGCATGGCAGCTCTGTTACAGGCAGGTAAACATAAGCACCAAGGGAGAACTGAAACAGGGTCAAGTCAGAATTTACTTTCAGGCTTGTGCCCATAATAAGCACCAAAAAAAAAAAAAAACATGTGTGGAAATCTTTTAAAAACAGGTTGCAGGTACGTAACAGGAATTGTCTAGCAACTGTAACTAGGAGCAACAGTCTTGTAAAACTGTCTGTGGTGAGTGTGCATGGGTTGAAGTGAGAGTGATACTCTGTGCAAAGAATTTGGAGGGAGGTGCTTTCTGTGTTTCTAAAAGCTGAGGAGTAAAAGTGCGAAGAATAGATTAAATCCTTAAACATGGAGAGTAGTTAGCATTTTAGCATTTCTGCCATCCTCGTCTTTGGTTAGATGATTTAACTAAGGTCTGTGGTTAGCACAAGATTAAGACCTTTCCACATTTTATTCCATGACGTCAAATCCATCAGTAAACACTAAAACCCCAATCGTTTCTTTTTTTCAACCTTTTTATCTAACTTTAAAAAGCACAGTTGCTAACATGTGGTATGAGACTTCAGAGGTTGATGGAAATGTGAAAAGTGTAATTTGTCAACTTTTAATTTGCACTTTTACAAACTTATACTAGAAAAGGCTTTTGTAGAAGAGGTCGGAGCTAAATAAAACTTCAAGTTTGAGGTTTAGGTTTAGTGATATTGAAGTCATGTGATCGTGGTGTAGTTTGTTTACGGCCTAATTTATCTATTTTACCTCTGGTGTTTGTGTCTCAAAAATCATAGAGGTGGTCTTTGTTTGGGACCAATATCCTGCTTATCAGAAAGAATCAATTTATTAAATGTGTGTTTGTTTTGACAAATTTCTGTAATAATCCAGAAGCCTGTGTAGACATCCCATTGTTTTTGTCAAGGGAACCAGATGCTCCCTGTGGGTCGGCCTGCAAAAACTGACACCAGCTCACACATGCTCAGTGTAGGCCTACCTGAAAGAACATTTCAGGTGTGATTTCATGTGTGTGATGTCAGAGATTTTTCATAACAGCTAACATGGTCATGTGGCTGCAGGTAAAAGCCTATTTTAACCCCTAACCCGACTCAGTCCTACTTTACCCCAGTGAATATTAGTTTTTCAAGTTCAAACATCAGTGCTCAAGAGTGAAAAACCAACTCCTGCTTGTTATTTATAACTCTCTCACAGAACTTTGGACAAATAAAATAAAGTATGGATAGAAAAATGAAGACGGAGAAGGGGGAGGAGAGAAAACAAACATCCTCCATGGAAAAAGCTGGTCCCACTCAGCTCAGTGGCCTCGCGCCCAGTCCACCAGTGCCCACAAACGCTGGGCTTCTTATTTGATTTTCTGTCTCCTGCTCTCTCCTTTTTCTCCTTCTTTTTGAGCCGCACCATTTTCTAACATTTAAAAGAAAGACTTGATTTACAGCGCTATGTGTGTTGAAAGTAATCACATACAGTATCCATTTTATCTTTCTTCCCTAAACCCCGTGTTCCTCTAACATTTCTCTGCCTGTTACAGTTTTCACTCCAACACCCCCAGCCACCCCACCCATGCCTCCCCTTCCCTTCCTTTGCCACACCCACTTTGTTCCCATGGCAACGGGGATTACCACAGAGCAGCGATGACTTTGCCAGATGCATGTGCGACTTGACCGCCATGGAAAAAAAAGAAGAAGAAGAGGTTTGGGGGCGTGGTTGCCATGGCTATGGCTATACAACTGCCGTGGAAACAGTTTGGGTGCGGTTGTCATGGATACGTGCATACACGGAGAAACCATACAATGTGTAATTACGCACTGGGCTACGTGTAACACTGTCTGTGGAAACACTGCAGCGTACGAGTCACTGGAGATTTGACTCTTCCTGGCAAGTGACTGGAGAGTTGGACTCATTCACACGCGTAGTCCTCATGTTAAACAGGGTCATACTGTAATAAACGCAGGCTCATACTTTCAGCCTGAGTGTCCCCCGGTACCTGTTTTTATTTTCTTGGAGCAGAAGAATGTGAAATAATACACATAAGCCCAAACAGTCCCTACAGGCTGTAGAACAATGTAAAGACAAATAAACAATGGGAGAGACTTTAAATGGGAAAAGGAAGTCTATTAGTTTTAGTTTAGTTTAGAGAGTGTACGTCTGTCCGTACAGTACATGGTGTGTGTTGAATCTGTTTCCAATAAAAGTTCTCCTCACAATAGTCTCCGTTGTTTCAGCAGGAGTGTGCATGCGGTTTCGATTACCCACATAATAAATGTAACGTTTGCTGGTCTAAATATATATACATGTATTGTGAAGAAGAACTGGATGAGCGATCTGTCTTTTGTCCCTCACGTCACAGCAGTTCAAAGATAATCTCAAGTGTCCCTCAGGCTCTAAAGCTGTTGTGTGTGTATTTTTTGTGCTCTCCTGGTGGAAGTTGTCTGGGCATGATGGGCTTTGTTAAACCAGAAATGCCTAAAATACATGAAGGAAGATAGTTCTGAGAGTTATGCAATGTGGCCTGACAGTTTCTTAGGGTGAAGGCAGTTTTTAGACTGAGTCTAAGTTTCATTCAGGTTAAACTTCAGGTCAAGTTATGAGTCATATGAATTAAAGCACTTACTCCATGAGTGTTCTCATATTTTTTGGAGTATATATGAGGTCAAGGACATGAATCTTGAATAACATTTTAAAAGATGAAGAAAATGAAGGAAAATGTTTCCAGAGTAGATATAAATTAAGTTGTGTTGTGAAAAAAAGTTCCAATCCCTTTAACCCTTAGATGCATAAGTGGGGTCAAAAATGACCCCACGGGTAGTTATTCTTCAAAATCTTTGAAATTAAAAGTAATTATAATTTCATATTCCAGGTATTCCTCATGAAACATGTTTGTGACATGAGGCCATTTGTATTTTTAAAAAATATTTCATTAATTTTAAGAAATTGCAGTTTTTGTATCACTACCCCACTCTTCCATAAGTGGGGTCAAAAATGACCCCAAGCATTTCCTATGGAATTTCCAAGCAACCTTTGATTCTAATCAACACTGACTGGCAGTATACTGTTACTGTCCCACTTACACATCTAATGTCAGAAGTCTCACCACCCAGGAGGTCATTTTTACACAGCAACATACATGTAAGTATTATCTTCATTTACGAACTTATTTTCCACATCCATGACTTTTCTGTGATAGAGTATTATTGTCATGAAATTAGCCTGCGTTGTTGTTACAAAGTAGGCACTATTTAGCTAACTGCAAAGTAATGTCAGTACTTTTATGTTAGCTAGTATAGTAAGGTAGCTGACATTACTGCATTTGTTGTGTAGAGAGTGAGACTCTTAATATATCTATAACTTCCCTGTAATAACAGCTAACCCGTTATACGATTATTGATTATTGATATGATGTATGTATTATGGTGTGTGTGTGTGCGTCCTGCGTGCGTGCGTGTGTGCGTTTGCGCATGCCTGTCAGTGTATTTACTTACATATAAATACACAGACATTTACTTACATAGCTACGTAATGTTTTATACAATAGTTTTGTGTGCCATTCAAACATTGTCCTTTTTATGTTTTGTCATCTAAAGTATCATGGCTGCTATAGGAGGCCAGCTAGGATTCCCGAGGACCTTGCCTGAAGTGATCCTACTGCACAGTTTATGTATGTTGTTCATATGTTTTGCGTAAGATGTCAATGTGTTTTATTGTCCTAGTTCTGCCTCTTGTACTTTTTTACCCTTTGTACTTTTTATCGTCATTGTTTCTTATGTCTAACATCAACCTGCCAATGGGACTGGGGATGGAAATTAGCCACTTGGCTACAAACCCACATATTTACATGTCAATGTCAATCAATATGTACTGTTCTCATTTTTAAAAAATAAATTAATCTGAAATCTGACAAGAGAGAAGATGTTTGTGTGTTTACATATGCGTGGACAGTGTTATGGTCCCTGGTACTGCTGAATGTCCTCTGTTTGTCCTCCATAGTTAAACAGACAGACGGACACACAAACAATGGATTTTGACATTTTTGATATGTGATTGATTGTTCTGTGATCAAATGTGAATAAAAAGTGATAATTGAACATGTCAAAAATAAAATCACTCTTTTGTTGACCAAAATATAATGAAAATCATCATCTTCAACCAAAATTAAAGACATTTACTGCAAAAACGCATTGATTCTAATTGGGGTCATTTTTGACCCCACTCATGGAAGAGTGTAGGTATTGGTAGCCCATGCATCTAAGGGTTAACCAATAAATGTGTAGATCCTCTAGCTTTTGCTAATTTATGCCTCTGGACAGCATTATGTAAAATATGTGTTGTGCAAGTTCACACTTTACATAAGCTGGCTCAAGGATCAGTAGATCTCAAATGAGCTGTCTGAGCTGTCCTTTGAATTGTACTGTATGCTACATAGCACCACAATGTGAGAAAGCACATGCACAGACACATACATGCTACAAATTCAGCTGACAACCTTATCGATTTCACAACACATGCACTGCAAATCACGCTAGCACATTTGTGTGTTTTCTTAAAGGGCACCAATCATTTAACCAATATTTTGTTATGATACACTAGTGCTATTCCCCTCTGAGTCTGGGGTTACCTGTTATCAACATCTGTACGTCTGTCTGTTATACGTACGTCTGTTATCAACATCTGTAAATTGACCTATACTAACCTCTGACCTGGATATCATCTCTGATCGCCGCACAGTGCAGCGCTGTGCAGCGCTGTGCAGCGCAGCGCAGCTTGTTGCTACTGCTATGGTTCCTTTTGGCGTGTTTCTGACTTGTCAGAACGAAGTTCAGCTTCCAGGCTTCCTCTCCGCAACCTGGACTCACTAAAGCTCGGGCTAGTTGTGCTAAAATTTGACCCAAATGCCGAAGCAGAATGATTATTATCAGAATGAGCCGTGCTCAGAGATGACATCATCCAGGTCAGAGGTTAGTAGGTCAGAGCAAAATATTGGTGAAATGAACGAGTTCCGCGGTAGATTGTGTGTTATTTAGAGGCTGCATTCCGATGCCCGATAGACTCGCATTAGGCTGCATCTAATGACTTGTAATGACACCAAAGTTATCTGGGTGAGTAAATGATCATATTTTATACTAGAAATAAGGTCCAGATTGTAAAAAACGGCAATTCCTCTTTAGGTTGCAGTGCAATGAGCTCTCTAGGCCACCGTAGATATCCCATCATGCACGATGCCATAAATTGGCAGTAAAGTAACAGTACAAGTTTGCTTGTTTTTTGTTTCATGAGTCATGACCAGTTTTTTTTTGTTTTTGTTTCATTAACCACCTGATGGATTTGTATGGGTAAATCTGCCACTGTATCGTTGCTAACATGTGCTACTTTGGAAAACTACGTTTTATCACAAAGGGGTAATTCTTCATCCTTTGGCTGGTGTTACTTCTACTCATGATGTTATATAGATGCATTTACACAATAATTTCTCACACATTCTACTTTGAGTGATAAATTGTATACAGTAGCTCTCAAAAGCATTATAAACTGCAACCACCCCCACAAAGCCCCAGAACAATACCAACAGTGTGTTTTAAATGGCAGCACTTTCACTTCCAAAAGGTTCAGCGGTGCACGGAAAAAAGCATGGAAAGGAAAAGTCAGCGGAGGAAAAAAAAACAACAAAAAACAGTGAGGCCAGGCCTGGAGAGTGTTTTGGGTTGTAGTGGGAATAGTCTGAGGTGGGTTTTAGAACCTGGTAGGGATAAATGACACTTACCTCAACAACTGCTATTTATCAGATTGATTCAACTGCAGCTTTAGCTCATCCTCATGTCACAGTTGTATGACAAAATGTTGCAGACATTTAAACCTATGCATGTGTAGTCTAGGTATTCAGGCAAAGCTCATAAACTATAATATAGGTAGGTAAGGATAAAATGTGTGTGTAATTGTTACTGTTTCTGCCTCTTCTGCAAGTGTGTATGTCTGCATAATTACATGTTTGACAATGTGTAATTACAAATGTCTTGTTAAATCTGCACAGAGCTGGTGCAGCTGTTCAATGTGCGTATACTGTATGATTCATACTCCAACAATGCTACTGACCGATATATGTGAGTACTCCATTCATAAAAATTGATCCTTATCCCATCTTAATGGTGGCACACAGACATTTAGACTTTTACTCTCACGTGGGTGGAAATTACATCTTGGAGCCCACCTTCAGGGCGTTCACCAAATCTAATCAGATTTATGTGTTTATAATATGTTACAGTTATCCCCATGAAGACCATATCTGTCTGCAGTAGGCACGACACTTTATTGTTTACCCTCCCTTTATTGTAGCTCCACCTTCCTGTGCAACTAGCAAGAGGTGATTGACAGGAAGGAATCACTCTTTCAACCTCTCACTGCTCTGTTATATCCTGTATCAGTGTAATTCTAGTTTAAATAATCAGATTGTCAAAGGTCAGTTTTAATTCTTCTTAGGCTACTGACTCCTTATGATAACATTTTGTATTTCTCCTACCAGTTCATGTGATTCCCAGAAAAAGACAAGAACGTTTGTGTTTGTAAAATATTCACTCTAGAGTTATGTACATGTACATCATGAAGGCTAGTTATTAATCAAAGACCTTCTTGTTTGGTTGGCTGCCCTGCTGACCTAAAAGCCATTCAAAAAGACTGTTCAGGAAGAACGTGTTTGGTACAATGAGAGGGATTAACACCAGGACAAGTTTTATGAGAGGAGGAAATGCCACCAACAGTCAGGTATTCTGCGTAACATTATCTCTCAGACAAGTCTTAAGCTGGCAGACAGTAGATTATGACTGTGCAGAGCAGGGAGAACCCATGTGCAATCACAGTGCCATAACATGTCTTCGTTTTTTTTTTTTATCGTTGTGTGATCTTGGAACAGCTGGGTGGGTCTGCCAGAGGTGAGCTGTGTGATTGGGTGAGCAGAAATGCAAGTGAAAAACATCTTGACAGTGTTGTTGTTTTTTTCCCTCTTCTCTTTGGATGTCTGCTCCTATTTTCTCTTCCCCTCAAAATGTTTTCTTTTTCTGTCTGTGCATAAATTTATAATCATGTCCCATCAAATACACTATGTCCATGTCCCAGCTAGGGACCTGCTTTCTTTAGCTAAAGTACTGTATGTTGCAGCTGGGTGTGTCTGTGTTTAAACTAACACAAAAGCACATAGCTGATTGCAGTGTTTAAGCTGGGCCCACTAATGTTTGGCTGCTGAGTGAGGCCCTCTTCATGTTGGTGTAATGTGGGGTGATCTGGGTTTAGAGACAAAATGGACACCACTTAGCGTGGGAGGCTTGGGGCGAGCACAGTTATATAACAATTTGGACCATATCTTTTGTAGATTGTGATAAGCACTGTATGTATTTGTGTGCAACATATTTATTGTACAGTAGACATCATTAGTGGGTCTACTTGAGATAGAGTGCACGAAAAGTAAAGCTGAACTTAGGCAATGCATGCATAAATAATTAATGCACCCTGTCCTCCTATTTTAGTTATGCTTAAATTGGTCAATGTGGTTTTATTTTACAGACAGTTACAGTGTAGCAACATTTCCTTTAAAAGAGGTAGAGAGTCTCTTGCAACATTCACATGAATAGCTATTTGCATACTGCATCCATTCTTTCATTTACAATATATGATCAAGGCAGTGTACAGCATCTTCAGGGCAGCCTGAACTCAAGTGGATGCCAATAGATGGTTAGCTCGTTAGCATGCTAGCTTCAGGACAAGATTAAAGCATAAGTCAGCGAAATGTTTTTGTTAATATAAGTCCTAATAGTCCTATTTTACGTCAGCAATCACTTACATAGAGTGTTTCGGGTGAAACACGGGTCTCTCAGTCACTCTGCTCTGCCGTAAACCGCAGAGAAAACTTTCCTTGTGGGATACAAGCGTTATCCAATGAGGAGAGAGAACGGCATGAAGGGCTGTGTGTGCAGCCAAGGGATGCGCGTGAATGTGGTGACGTAGGGACGAGGACCAATAGATCCATGACGAGCTCCTAACTCATGGTGCGTTCAAGGCAACCCGTAACTCGTGTTTTCCGACCTGTGAAGTCGTACCAGTTCGATCTGGTTCACGGGTCGGAAGAACACAAGTTACGGGTTACCTGGAACACTACAAAGTCGTAAGTCGTGACTTGAAGCCGTAATTTACGGTTTCAAAAGCCTGCCTGGAACGCAGCATTAGCCAAAACGACCAGATCGCTGATTAATGCTTTAAGTTTGATGCTGAACAACATTTCCTCTGGTAAGTAGCATCAAGATCTGCTAATGTTCGCAAAGTAAGTAGCAATCACAAAACCTATAAATCTTCTTTTTTTGGGGTCAGTATAGGCCAACTACGTTTTTTTTTATGTTATATTTATCTTCATGTTTAGTGTGATGATGTTAAACGTCCTCTACAATCCTTCTAGTCTCTTTTAGACACTTGTTAGCAACTAGGCTACTCCTTGTAAAAGGTTAAAATTATAAGGACAGGGCTAGGGTGTAGTCTATGTAATAGAATAAAATGTGAAAATGCCTCAGGCATGTGTTACACATGGACCTTATTTTTAGCCAAAACTTACTTATTCAAAAATCCAGTCAACTTTGGGACAATAGAAGCACTAAAATGCAAACTAATTTCAGGATTTTAAGACTCAGTCCTGTGGCTCCCAATTATCGGTTTACTCTGTTAACTGAAACAATGATTCCTGTTGTTCAAAACACACCTCTACTCATTCCCAGGACTCCAGCAAGAGCACATCTCTTCTTTGTGATATGATAGATGATAGCCTACTCCTTAGAAGAAAGCCCTGCACTGCAGCATACTAAGCCACAAAACACAGAGAAGAGGAGAACACTATTGTGCAGGATTGTGATGATATGAAAACTCTGTGTGCAGCCCATTAGTTGAGTGTTGAGTCGCAGACGCAAGCTTTCTGACAAATCCTCCACACTTAGAGAGAGAGAAAGAGAGGATAACACAGCTATGAGAAAAATGCCTAAAAGGTCAAGCAGAGCTCCCAGTCTGTTCACCATAAAAGCACAAAGCCCCACTTTGGAAATGCAGCGAGGAGAAACACAGGAGAGTGAGGTCTCACTTTGTGCTTCATGGTCGGCAGCAGTGTGCACCCAATTATTTCAATGCAAACACAGCTGGTACATGATATGGATGGATGGGTGTGTTTGTTAACTGCAGTGTGAGGGAGCACTCGTGGCTGTATGGTAAAGTAAACGGACGGCCAATGGGAAAACTGGGACATCATGATTAGAGCTGGGCTCCCTGAGGTTATTTTCAAACGGGTGATTGGGTTTCACTCTGTGATACATAATATATGCTGTCAGGTGTGACAAAAGATCAAAGAATTAATATAAACAGAGGGGTAAAGGGTAATCTGACGGCCATTGTGCCCATGCCAAGGTGTGTCACTTTGGCACTGAGACAGTTAGATAATTACCACTGATATGGTGTATTTTTTTGTGGTGACTGAAACACTATCTGTATCAAACAGCAAGTATTTGGCCTTTGAGGTATTCGCTGTGAAGTGTTTAAGCACTTCTGATTCCTGTTTGGACCAAGGCTTGATCGTTCGGTATCACAATTCATCTTGTATTTGCGATCATTTCCCACTTTCCCAGGCAAACACTGCATTCATCCCCAAAAACATAACTTGAAATGTGGTTATACAATTAGGCTTTTAACACCCTCCAAAGAAAGCAAAATTGCACGTTGGCATGATGAGAGGAGAACAATGAAAAGAGAAACACAATGGTGTAGCCAAACAGGAGGCACTCACGAAAGGGAAATAAAGCTGACGTGACTCACTCCCTCATGGCTACTTCTTCAGTGAGGAAGAGAAAAAAGAAGTGGCAGAGAAAAAAATCAACCGAACATCGCCAAATCTAAGCCTCAAATCTGGATCTGGGCTTCCTTTCCTGACCGCAGATGACTCACAAAGGCCTATTATATATGGACTGGACGGGGTTCTGGGCCTGCTGTCTGCACTATTTGGAGACTTAGATGCTTGCACTGTGTTGCTTTAGAAAAACCTACCGCAAAATCTGAAATAAATTAAATATACAAGATGAGCATGCTCAAACATGTGCACAAATAAATAAAGTTACTGGCAAGTCCATCCTCCTTTTTTTTTGCTCCTTCTCACTGAGCAGCAATACTGAGTCCAGAACAGGACCAAAGAGTCTTTGTACAAAACCTGGTTTACTGCAGAGAGGAAAACTTGTGCACTACAGAGTTTGTGTGAAAAGCAGGGATGATTGCAGAGGATTGGAATGCACCAGAATGGGCAAAAGGAGCAAAGGAAGACAAGGAAAGGGAGGGAAGGTTGTTAAGAGTGGAGGGGAGGATGGAGGGGAGGATGAGTGGCATTGGCAGGACTGATATAACAAACAAGCATGACTTTAATATTTGATAGCTGACAATTCAAGGTAATTGTTAGCTTAAGGGTAAGTAATAAGATAAACAGTTTAGCTGGGACAAATGCTCATTAGCATCCGTGTGTCTTCACAGTTTTTGGTTAACTATGGTCATTGTGATCTGACGCTTATACGTATAAAAAAAAGAAAAGTCCCTTGTGTTACATTGTACTGTATTCTGATAGTGTCGCAAGTAAACTGTTCCCATAAACTAAACTTTTTGTGTTAATCTTTCCATCGAACTCAAGGGATTACAATGTTCTCCAAAATCTCAAACTAATACAAAGGTTTTAACATTATTCAGCAGTGAATCATAGGCAATAGGGGGTGCTGCAGATAACAGCAAGAAAAGAGAAAAGCGCCAGGCAAGAGGGAGAGAGAAAGAGGGAGGGAGGCCATGGCTTCACATACTATCTCTCATGCAAACAGTGAGAAATACAAGCGTGGCTTATGGGATAAGCAGTGGGAGTGGAATGAAGTGAAAGTGCAATAAAAAAAAGAAAGAGTGTCCGAGCCAAACAAGAGCTCCAGTGTGGAGGGAGAGCCAGATTTATGGGTTTCAGGGAAGAATGTGAGGTGTCCAATTCCTCACTTGTCTTCTGTCCACAACCCATAATCCTGCTTTCAGAAGCTGGCTGAGGAGAAGGTGTTTTAACCTGAGCAGACTTGTTGTGTGACCTTTTTTTTTTTTTTTTAAATCTCTGAGGTCAAAGTTTTGGACACTTTGCAGAAAGTAAAGGAAAAAAACAAAATGGCCTGCACAAGATATCCTCCATCACTGTTGTTGAAACTCTAATGGAGACCGGCATGACCCCATGTCTAGGAATTTATGTTAAATCACAATCGTTTATTTAATATTAATAGGATATTGTCACATTATAGTGCTCCATTCCTCATAATACAAATAAAAAACTACTCCAAAGATAAGAAATATACCCAGTCAGTACTAACATTGTTGATATTACAGTGAATGCACAGAATTGTTATTGGAGACAAAACCTATAACAACTGATTTCTCACTGTCAGTCATTACCTCTGCCAAGGAGGTTATGTTTTTGTACAGTACAGTAAAGCACCGATCTACACTGAACTTGGAGGAGGCATGGGGCATTTACTTGGTTTGATTTGATTTGATTTGAAAATCTTTAATGTCCCTGAAGAGCAATTTTGTTTGCAACAAAAGTTCAGAGTCAACACAGTAGAGCTCACATAGCGCACATGAGGCATGGACTGAAGACAAACCCATTTCATTTTGGGGTCAGGTCCAAACAATTTACACTGAATTCAAATTTTTGTCTGGGACATGAATTTCATCTGCAATATTATTAAATCTATTGTAAATTATTAATTGGTAAAGCCTGCAAATATCTGTCAATTCATAATAGACACTGATGCTTCTTGTCAGTCATTTTCTTCTTTTTCATCTGTTTTGTGTACGTGTGTTTTAAAAGTGTTGTTGAGCCTTGCCTTTATTCTTATCTTATCTTTGAATACCAGACAATTACCTCAGTATCGTCCAGTCTATAGCCACTTCTCATATAATGTATGTTATCGTTTATTATGTAACTTCGATTTACTCCCAGTGAAGCACCACACCCGCTCCAATAATTCAGTCAGACATTTGGAGTGAGTTATTACTGACCTGACCCACAGCAAGAAAGTCTGTGAGGGAGGGAGTGGTCTCCATGTGTGTGTGTGTTAGACGGTCGGGGGGTGGGAGATGTGGGGGGATTCGGAGGGGAAACCTGCTGGGCTGGACCGTGGGTATTACCTAATCTATTTGTTATAACAGGCAGATCATCTTTGAAGTCTGTCCCATTGTTTTAAAGTCTGTGGCACACAAAACCACATGTGTGTGTGCATGCACCCTGCAGCCTGTGTCCACATGTGGCCACAAGTCCATGCAAACACGCATAACAATAGTCTAGTACTTGACCAAACTGGTCCGACACGGATAAATGGTTGGTGGTTGTGTGTGTATGTGTATGTGTATGCACAACCTGGGATATCCAGTCACACAGGTTAAAGTGACACACACCCACACACAATGATTACCCATGGCAGGAGAAGTGATGGATGTAAATACACATCAATTTGGTGATGAGGACGAGACTCTGCATGGGTCAACACTGGATAAGCTATAGGGTGTGTGTCTGTGTGTGTGTGTTTGTGTTTGAACAGAGAAAATACCATACATACAGGATGACCTATTATCTCTCTCTCACGCTCCACAGGGTTCAAGTTTTTTTGATAGCAGGTTGACTTTTTCAGTGACGTGATGGGAAGAGGGAGAAATTTTGTTTAGGGTCAACATCGCCACATGCAGTGTGACGGGCAGTTCATTTGACAGCTGGTGAGGCTGGACTTTGTTGTGTAACAAAATTATGTAACTCACACTGTTCTGCTTTTATATCCTGAAAACATAGGAGCTGGCCTGTTCAATTTGAATTAATTTGATTTTTTTAATGATAAATAAACACTGTTGTGAGTATTTTATCTGTGAGTGTGTTCCTTCACACTCATGAATACATAAAAGTGCACTAATGACTTTAGTTTTCTGCCTCACATTAAAAGAAATAAAAATGAAAATAAAATACAACAATAACAATAATAAAGTGCAACTATTAAAATCAGGGCGGGCCTCAGCTTTTAGTGAAATTAGGTTATGTGTTGTCAAAGATGCTAGGCAACAGGCGCCGCGTCATGCTTTGGGACACAAATTTTAGGGCTGATGCATCAAGTGACTCAATGCGCAGGTCCTCATTGCTGCACCTTTGCAGCCTAGCTGTGTCCCTCAAAGAATGTGGCCCCTGAGGATGGTTTTACATAACATAATGAACAATGTGACTATTTGGAAACTGAGGCCAGCCACCAACACCTCCAAATTAACCCACATAATACCATTTAATGAATGGCAAAGGTGAGTTTGCATTGGGATGGCCAGTTCCATCACAAGACACCACCTCAGTCAGGACAAGAAATACAGGTGTATGAGTGGCCATTGGCCAAAGACAAAGACACAGAGGCCAAAGACAAAGAAGACACAGAGTGACACTCCTATAGAGAGACTGTGAGTAACTGTGTGTGCATTTTAAGTTTCCACCCCATCAGTGACATTGTTGTACATCAAAGGTGCCATATTGTGTAAGGTAAGATTTACATGTGTTTTTGTTTGTTTGTTTGTTTGTTATAATATCACACAGCTGGTATGGGTTCCATTAATTAATACTGTTAATATGTCAGTCCACAAAGACATACACACTGGATGTAAGCAAGCTGTCAGGATTGCTTTACTTATATTCAAATGACTCACAAAACAGACGATAAGTCAAAAGAGATTGTGTTAAACTGATGTAATATAAGGCATTAGGTTTGTGCTACTGGGAACTGTTGATGGTTGTTCACCTGATTCCCCTATAGAATCGGTTGAGCATTGTAGTGTGTGAGTGTGTGTGAATGTGCATCTGTGTCTCTATATTGTATCATTGACTCTTGTTTTGTATTTTTGTTGTTGAAAAGGACCCCCTCAAACATGAGATGGCACATCTCAAGGGGCTATTCCTCCTGAAAATAAAGTCGCATAATAGGCAGACAGCAGGTTCCTCTATAGTCAGTGAATTATGATTTCAGACACTTCACTCATAATTTGATCTCATCTGTTTCAAATTTAGCTTCTCATGACTGTAATTTGTGCTCCTGTTGCCACTTTGGTACATCCCTATATAACTACACGTAATGAGCTGTATTTAACTTTAACGTGTGCAGGATGACAATTAATTAACACTTGTGGTTTTTGCTTCTTTTTCCCCTCTGTCTCTCTACAGGTTGAGTTGGTTTCTACTGTTAATATTATACATTATCATCAATATATAGGAATAGTTATATGTCTTCTGCATTTGACATTAAATACAGTATCTGGAATTGAACAGACATATGAAAAACTATGGTTGTGGAGTATTTTGGAAAATGTTTGCGCTGCATCAAACTTTCTGCTGCTTTTAAATGAGAGGACAGGACAGGAGCTGACGATTCGCCCACATTAACTCCACCTCCTCCAACTCCCCTAGTATATTTGTCGCGTCCTGACCTCCTTTCCACATTGTACTGTGGTGCTCTGTATTGTGCACCTATGCTTCTTGTTAACAAAAGTGCCACAGCAGCCAGGAGCCACTTCCCAAAGCGTAAACCAGGTGGGCAAGTCTGACAGCAGAGGCTGCGGCCTCAGGGAGAATACCTGGAGATTAGAGGAAAATGTCCTGCCGGTGGTTACAAACAAAGAGCGAGCTGTTTGTATCTCTGGACAAAGAACATAAAGAAGATTTTAAGGCTAACTCTAACCCTTTAAAGCCTTTAAAGGCTGAGGGAGAAAAAAAGAGTGAATCAATAAGATAGAAAAGAGAAAATTAGACGTTTCAAGGCGGAGCCAGAGGAAGGTAACAGTGTCGGCTCTGCATTGGAACAGGGAGGGGTACGACGCACAGACCTGTTATTTCCTAAATAGTCTGTATGCTGTGTTCAGATAACAGTTGGAGTCTTTTTTTTATCAGCATGTGGGAATGCACAGTTTATTTTCTCTATAAGGCATTGTTTTGGAAACCAGTCACAACACCTTTAATGTTGCTGGGTCCCCTGCTGCTGATAAGAACCCCGCTTCCAAGAATCACACATACACATACACACCCACGCCCACGCTTTCAAATTCCCAGAGTGTGTGTAGTTTCTGTTTTCCGCTGGATGTCTCTGTCTCCTTCTCCCTAACACACACACACACACATACACACATACACAGATTTCATTGCCCAGAACTAACCTACATCAGATAAGCCCATGGCCACAAGGGGCAGAGCCAAACATTACGCAATCAAGGACAACAGGCGGTAAATGCAGTGGAGCGCAAAGGTCTGGAAAGATTAAATTGGGGTGGGTAATCATGTTGCTCACCTGACACTTAACCTGCTGCCTCTACCTGTGCACCAAACACCTGCACTATACTGCCCCCTCCTGCCACAGCTGCTGCCACAACTGTAAAACAAGAACTCTGAAACTGCCTTTATGAAAAGAAAAAAAAAACACTCAAAGCTCAGTTGTATTTTGAAAAAATAAATCAAAGTGGAAATGACTCCAGTCAAATGTTGCAGATGGAAGTGAAAAACGTCGGTTAGTTATTTCCTTTTTTGGCCATGTGCAGCTGTCTGTTCAGCACAGTGGCAATAGAAAATGCAGCTATTGTGTGGCCAGGCTGCATGTGTTTGCATGTAATCCGATACTGTTATGTAATGCCTTACTTGGGAGATTCGCCACAGAGGAGCGAGATCCTGGGGATGTTAAGTCTATCAGCGAGAGAATAGGCTGGATGTTTGCAGCAATGACCAACATTTCCTATTTTGATAGGAAGTTTAAGGTTTATCCATTTAGGTCAATGAGTCAGATGGTACATCCTGTTTCCATGGAGACTGGTGCGTCCCGTCCGTCATTTTATGGAAGACTGGCTCAGGCATCCATGACTAAGTAGTAACATCCAGCTGTCTCAAGCGCCCTGCTTTAGTTACTGAGTAAACCCCTGGTCAATAAGTGAGGGGTTAGAGTTGTGTTTTGTTTCTGATGAGTGCTGACAAAGCAAATACAGTACATGCCATCCAACTGACATCATTCTTGGGAAACCACTGTTCAGTTTATTCTTGATTGTTCCCAAAAGTTCACAAGAAAAATCACCACTTTGCTAATTTGACCTGAGTAACCCTACTGAGTAACACGACTTTGGACCAGCATCACCAGTATTGACCTGTGAGTACAAGGTCAGGCTTTCTCAGCTGTGTGACAAGAATGAGCTTCTACCTACTGAGTAAACAATGAAATTAATAATCTTTGTTTATTTGCCATTTCTCAAAATAAAACAGTCAGGAAATGAAGTTACAGGTCTCAAAGAGAAGAGAATCAGATCAATCATGTATAAAAACAAAGCAGGTGGACAAGACTCGGCCGACCTGATTTCCTCAGGGATATTATTCCATAATCGAGAGGCCCTTTCTCCCTTACAGTCCTCAGTGGGGCCTCTAGAACCGGCAAAAGACCTTTACCCGAGGCTCTACAGGTATGTACTGGTGTTTATGAAACTCAAAGATCAAAGATGGGGCATAGCAGGGAGAGAGTCCACAGGGAACATTAAAAGTCAGCAGCTGAGGTTTGTTCAGTCTGGAGACGATTAACAGATATTTGGTTAAGCAATAATAAAAAATAACAACACAAAGAAAAGGACAGTATATGGTAATGTATGTGTGATGAAGGCATGAAACAGGTAGAAACAACTGCATATCATCGGCATGAAATGGACAAGGACTGCCAGTCCACGAAGACATCTATGGATGATGTGCAAAGTGGAAGCATGAACAGTATAAAGAGAATAAAACACGGCATGATGTTGTGAGATAATATAATGCTTGTAAAGTCAGGATTTTAGCAGCAAGCTGGAAATGGCTTGAAATCAAGATGTAGCCTTATGGTTTGTGTTTCATCAGTTTTGTCCTTTTTCCATTGTCTTGGCAACAAAAACAGAAAAGCATGTAAATGAGATCGGCTTCATTAAAAATTCAGCTGCATTGACATTGTGCAAATGGGGAGAGAGGGGAAGGGAAGCAAAAAGATAAAGAGCTGAAGCTGACTCACAGAAGAGAAGATGCAAATTGCCGGCAACACAGAGCCAAGCCAAATATTTTATACCTTGTTGAACTAAGATGACACATCTGTATGTCTATGTCACTGTATCACGTACAGCGGCCAGGTTTTCATCCAAATGTAATGCACATCTAAATGAATTTCCCAAATGTGCATTTCCATCCAATGCAAATATGAGGAGTTTATCAACAAAATAAACAACTGTTGGCAGCTGGGAGCAATGAAAAGAGGGCAGGTCAAAAGGTGGAATAAACGATGGGAACATATGTTGTCTTAAATGTTTATCACTGCCACGTTTAGTCACATGCACGTCATATATTCTTATATTAATGTGACGGTTGAGGGTCCGTCACTATGGCTCCAGCTGATCATGTGCCCTGGCCAAGGGGATGTCCCTTTGGCCGACTGGTTAGCGTGCATGACTCCGACCTAGGAGTCTAGAGTTCGAAGCCCGCCCGGGTCCCTCTTCACCTTGCCACATTCACATATTTCCATACTCCTTGCTGTGTTGAATTTTTATCAATACACCAACATTGTCATCATTGACCACACATTATTTCAAGCTTTTGAGCTTGTGTAGAACAGTCAAAGTACTGGACTGTATAATGAATAAAAGTGAATAACCCGCCATTATGAAAACACAATCACTGGGTCAATATAATCCTCCAATCCAATATACTTGGTTTAAACCCATTACAAATATGTTGGCCTGGCACACTTGATGCATCAACGAACCAAAAATAAGGAATTCCCCCCTGTCAAAATTAAACCTTGAATTTGATGACTAATCGCGTCTTCCTTCCTCCGCTGATCGCCTGATAGCATTGTGTTGCTGGTCAGAAAGCTGTCCTTGTGCAGACAAACTTTTTATCAGTCCTCTTGTTGTATTTAGGTACAAACAGCACATTCCTGTGGAGGAGAAGAGTGTGCAGGACACACAGAATCACATCTCACAGCTCTGCAGCTGGGAGGTCAGGAAGAGATAGAGGGAGAAGGGGAGGACAAGAGGGAGGGAGAGAGAAAGACAAAGAAAACAGAGTTAGAATATGATTAGAGGATTCACAATACTGCATACAAGCTCTAGCTGGGATGAAGGCAGGGAGCAACAAGCAGGGTGGTTGGAAGATTGATGGTCGTGGGAAGAAAAAGTAAGCAGAGAGAGGATATAACAGCAAAATGTCATGTGTGGTTATTGCTTGGTGGGAGAGAGGCAGAAAAAGTTAAGGAGATGGTCGGAAGCAAATGGAACCAAGGACGGATAAGAGGCAAGAAATTACAACCGGCAGATGAAAGAGAGACACTGAGAGGAGGACAGGGCTGGTACGGGAAAAGATACTATCCTGCAGAATAAAGGAGAATTTTTAAACATGATGCATCAGCGCTGGGAGTGAAAGGGAGGAGGGAAGCCTGAGTCCCATAATTTCTGCATTCTTCCAATCAGTCTCTGGTCGTCAGCTGCCACTCCCAGGTCAAAGGTCAAAAGAAGAGACAAACTGACCTCTCCATCCCACACCCAGAAATTGCACATGTCGATGAACACAAATGGATCCAAAAGTTCTCAACAGAGATATTTGCACATACACAGACATACACATATATACGGTATAGGCTACACACGATAGGCTACTGTGTTTTCTTCTCTGACTGGTGCTAATATTAGCAAGCCACACTAGCTAGCTTTTTACTTTTTTTAAAAATGCAATAAAAATCAGCTCAATGGGTTATCCTCAACACGGGACAGACATTATGTAAGCACAGAGGAGGTCCTGTTTTGTACTGTTGTTTGGAGGCTGTAGGAGTGCCCCAGTCCATGAAGCAGGTCTCTAAGCAACATCAACCATCAAGTGTCAGTTACACGCTGCCATGGTACAGTAGCTGCCAACAAGACAACTGATGATAGCTTATCAAGTATTACCTTAAAAATGTGAAAACCGCTATCCAGTAAAATACAGCTGCAGTCTCAGCCCAGTTTACATTTCCTCATACTCTAGAAATGTATAAAATTCAAATTTCAGTTTACATAATTCAGGATTACCACAAAGACCTTGCTTCTCAGTCGGTTGACAATAAATAGTCAGTATTCAGGGATGCTGTCACATTTTGTTGTGCCACAGAGGGTTTCCATAGCTCCACAAGAAAGCTCAAGGAGGGGCAACTCCAAAGGTCAGCCAATTGCCCACTGGCTGACTGCCCAACATGCCAACATATGGTCGCCAGACAGACAAATTCCTCTAGAACCAGACATCAGCTCTGACTGAGGGGCATTGAGTGGCTGAAGATTGTCATTTAGCATTTTCATATGCACATGCTGTAGCTAGTGAACATATGCGATATTTATCAACTCCCCAAATTGGCTCTTCCTCTTTCACTCCATCTTTGTTTGTTTCCGTTTAAACTCTAACTGTAAAAGCATGAGTGTAAAAGCATCTAGGTGTGAAGGAGCATACGTGCACTTGAGTGTGTATGACTGCTAATTATAGAAGCAACACAGACCATTGTAGTGTACAAAGAACGGTGCTCTGCCTTTCCCGCCATTTGGAATGAATTAGAGCCACACACAGCCACAGTGGCGTGGCATGGAAAGAAAAGGGGAAAAAAACATGGAAAGACCAACTGAAAAGGAGTGGAAAGCTGTAGGAAGATGTAATTGTTTCCAGAACTGCATATGGACTCTGGATGTTTGGGGGCGGAGAGGACAAGGAAAGGAAGGGGATATAGAGGGTTCCGTCGGTTTGGGGATACCCCATTTAAAGAGGGATTTCCCTGAAGTTCCCTCCTCCCTCTCTGTACGTTTAACTTTCTGTACAATCTGCGAGGCAGCAGCTGGTAATTACATGGAAGGAATGAGTCAGCCACTGTACCTGAAATACACACAGCTTGCAAAAAGCCGTTAACAGATGGGACACATATACCCACAGGCTCTCAGAGCCAATACAAATAAGGGGAAAATGAGGGGAAACTAACTATTCTTCTGGGTTTTTCTGTCTTTTTTTCAGGCTATAGTGATAGTGTATCTACTCTATGATTTCAATCCTTCAACAATTATATATATTTTTTAATTTAGTCTGACATTTAAAAACAATAAATAAATAGGACCTGTGATCATTTGCAACTGTTTAGTACATTACAAATCTTACAAATGAAAAGTTTCAGCATCAGACATATAACAATTACTGCTTACTTCAGATAGATATTGCTCTCTTGATGATATTACAGACTTCTCATTTCATTCATTTCATTTATTTATTTATGTAGCACTTTTCGCAGACAAGTGTCACAAAGTGCTTTACACAGAGAGTCAGAAAAAACAGTTGTGTGTCCAAGAAGTGGACACATAAATAGAGATAGTATATAATGCATACACTTTATGCAACAGCACAATCAAACTTCTGCAACTGTTATCCCACAAATTAGAATTCACTATTATCAAACTACTGTTATCATGTGTGGTCATTTTTAAGAGAGCTTATGTAACTGTTTCTGAACAGTAGCCAGGGGCAGCTGCAGATGTTATGGTTTCTTGATTATCTTGGCTGACTAAGGCGCATAGTAGAGTTTAAGTTTGGAGGGCCAGGACACTGCAGGCAGACATGACTCACAACAACTGATGCGACACACCTGATGCCAGCAAAGTAGCAACAAGACATAGTAGGTCAACCTGGATGTTAGTGTCACTCTGTTTCCCTTGGTAAAAAGCCCATGGGATATTGACATTGGCTTTTGAATTTGTGCATTAGCTAATCAAGAAACAAAAGATTAGGAAATTATTCATGAAGCCAATTATATTTTTGAAGCTGAATTAAAAAGCGATTTAAGCTGAGATAAAAAGCTAATGTTGGAGTATAAAGAAAATAGACCACCTTTGCATTACCTCAACATCACCACCACTATCTTGGATTTTGATTTAGCTCTCACACATTCTACAAAAGCTTTTACTCTTAGGAGATTAGTAGTCCAATCGTCAAGATCAAGAATAATCAATAGTTTGACATTTCCAACAACCTCAGTTGACTCATTATCCACTTCTTAGCAACAAAACGTCTCTAAGAGTTATTAAGCTGAAAGAAATTGCATGGTTACCAACTTGCCACATTCTGTCTCACACTCTTATAACACTCGTCGTGTAGATTCTTAAATGACTCTCTGACTGATATGCGATGCTTACATGTGTTGATTGGATAGCTGCTGAAGCCCAAACAAGGCTGTGACCACCTACAAGCCAATCACAGCAGAGTAGGGCGGAAGTTGACGTCCCATAACCCCACAACAGCAGCATGGTGTGTAGGGTCAACACAGGACCGACATGCGGTCCTCCTCTCAGCACATCTAACCTAGAGTTCTCAATGGGCCAGAAAATTAAAGTCCAACCTGACCCACCGTTCAGGGGCTGAAGACTGGATTTGATGATGCCCAACTCACAAGCGTTAATTCTTGGGCCGAACCCAGCCCAAACCTGTTCCAAAAAAATACAAAGCCAGAGGCCCAACCCAAGTCATTTCCTATATCCGCCCCAAACCCAGTCAATGACATGCATCCAGTGGGGTCCATGAACACTTGGGACTTAAAAAGAACAGCCAAACAGCCCACCCCACAGACCATCCCTACCCAAGTTGGCAACCCTGAAATTGTAACTGGGGTATTTACTGGTATATTGTATATAGTGTAAAGAAACTTGAAAATGTCCTGACTCCACAGACTATGCCAGAAAGTCCAAAAAACCCAATGACCCATTGAGGACAATGGAACCAGAAGTGCTACAGTGCTAATCCCTGTGTTTTTGCAGACACTGTCATTGGTTCAATCGTGTTACTACAGTTGAGAACCTGCTCCACTAGCTCAAGAAAACAGAATAAAACACCTTATAGTTTGCTTCCGTTTTACCTAAATGTATACTCCTGCTGTGCAAATAGATGAGGTTGCTTAAGCTACCATGCTGTTATGTCATCCCATAGGCCAGTGGTGCATGCTAATGTACATAAAGAACCAAACTGAAGCAGACACATGTATGTCCGGTTAATGTTTGCTGATGTCAGCTAACATCAGCCACCATGAGCTGGCTACTGCATTGGGAGCAGACCAATTAGAGCCAGAGCAGCAAAGTGTATTTAATTGAGAGAGCGTGCATTCTGTTAGTACTGAATGAATTCAGCTTTTGATATGTTGACATTTACATGTCTTACATAACCACAAGTTGCCCACCATTGAGACGCACCATGTAATTGGCTTCACATTAAAAGCCTGCGCTCTGAACAGGAACACTTGCCTCTCACACTCGCCTCAATCAATGGCTGATTCTTCCAGGAGTCCAACTTGGCCTGTGTTGACATTCTTTGAACGCAGACAGTGGTCATTCTCTCTCTCCCCCGTCTTTTCATTCTTTTTATCCTTGACTGAGACTGAGAATGCTCCGGGGAACTTTTTTCACACTGTGCCTGTCCACTCAAATGAATCCATTGTGTCTGAACACATCCAGGCCGTGCAGCTCGTACACAGAGGGGAACAGTGAGGGGGGGGGGGAAACACACACACACACAAAAACTGGACCCTGACTTCTTTGGTGCATTCTCGCACACGCTTGTGAAATGTGGTGTGTCGACTCCACTAAGGGATTTGCCAGGAATCCTCCACACAGGCCCGTCGTGCGTGCCCAGTGGGGTTGTAAAATAACGGTCCGAGCAGAACGCCTTCCCAAAATGAACCCTGCAAATTTGTTTCCTGGTGCCATGGTAACGGGCTAAGAACCCAGTTTAGCGCTTTCTCTCCCTGGTTGTGCTCTGCGTCAGAGGGAGGGATTCTGGGAGCAATTACAGAGCGGGAATGTGGGTTGTGATGGGGAAGAGGAGGAGACACAGCGGCTAAGAATGTCTGAGTGTGTGAAAGAAAGTAACTCAGAGACTGAAAAAGAAAAGTGATTCAGACACCACACATTCACTATTATGTGTGGAAATAATCTGCATGTGATTCTCTAGCTTCTCATGGTTGCCTCTTGAAGAATGTATGATTTATTACAGGGAGTTAAAGTTGACTGATGTGGTAAAAATGTTCCACCTTTAATCATTTAAAACCAAATTTGTGTGCACAGGTTGCTTCAGACAGACAGAGTAGAAGAGACATGAAACATTTCTCTTTCCAGTTGTTTTTACTTGGTTTGTTGTGTTTTTACTTTTCTGGCTACAATCCAAATACATTATCTAGTACACCTTAAAGCCACTATACATCCAGTGTGTCTTCACTCATGTGTGCATATCTGCTCCACAGTACTTTGTGTCTGCTCATTTTATGATATTATGAATCTCTTGAAGCAACATTTATGGAATTTTCTCTGTAAACAAATATTCTTCCTCTTCCTTTTGATGAGTAATAAGCCATAAACATACACTGTTTGAAACAGCTTCCAAGTGAATAAACATTATGCTCTTAAATGATTAGGGTGAACAGCAACACCTACTCCTTTTGGTCTAGGTCACAAACATCAATATACCTACTGCTACTCTACTGCTTGGTTTAGTTAAGAAATCAGTGCACCAAGAATGTGCACAGTATGTTGAAACTGCAGCTGCCAGTTCCTATAAGTAGGAAGTGAATTGGACTGTATTGTTAATTATTTACTAAGCTGAAATATTGGGAGGCTCCAAACCAAAGCCATTGTATTCTTCCAGCCACTCAACCTGTTTAAGTCCTATGTGTCAGATACTAGCCCTGACCTGTTTCTAAAATACTATTCCCAAACCCCTGGATTCTCAGGAATATATTGAACTGACCTCTCCAACCTCTTCTCCAGAACTGACACACCCACTGCAACATCCTTGGAAGCCCTTATGCAGATACACTATTCTAATGAAAACATAACTTTGCTTTGAACTTTGAACCTGTTCCTCATAAATTCACCCACCCACTCTCCCTTTTCCAGCATCCTGCAGTTTTGCCCGTTTTCATCTGTACAGTATCCAGTCACATCTGCATGACCCAACCCAGTATCTGTCATAAGCTTATCAAAGTTGATTTACAAATACACTGCATGACTCTCACCTCTTGACTTTGTGATGAAATATTATGTGTCAATAGATGTAATCAACTGAATATTGTACGTGTAACCCTGTGGAAAAAATAGAAAGAGATAAATAATCTGAAAGAGAAAGCACTCATTTTATTTATTTTTTATTTCTGTGTTATTTTCTTATTTCATGTAATAAAGATATATTTTTGTTGTAAAGAATGTAAAAAATAATATTTCAAAGTGAAAATATATTTTTTGTTGAGTTTACTTACCGGGGGGGAGAAATCCAATCAGTGATAGAGGTTACAGGTCGACCGGATTCGGAAGAGGCCAAGACCGGAAGAGAAGGAGGAACGAGAGCACAACGTGGAGCGAGCAGAGAAAAGCAGAGGCTGCATGGCGGAGCGAAGCGACGGCCAGAAAACACGGTGAAAAAGACTATGGTTAATGAAGATGCACCACAGAGATATCGGACAGAGCATCTCGGAGTGAGTGTGCAGTGAGTTTAACCTGTGTCGAGAGTTGAAATGAGACGGACTCCGGAGGGAAAGGTCGTCGAGCAGCACAGCTAATGTTAGCCTAGCTCATGCTAACTAGCCTGAAGCACGTTCGCCACAGAGAAGCTAACCCAGCATCCCATCGGTGAAGACGTTTTGCCGCCGTGGTAACGGAGTGCAGGAGATGCAGTGCGGGTGTGTGTCTAGCACAGACAACACTTGGAGCAGGACACCTGGAGCTGGAGTGACTCGTCGTCGGAGTTGAATCGGCGTCGGAGTGAATCGTCGTCGGAGGCCCACGTTCAAGCAGACCGCTGGTGAACCGGATGGACCACAGCAGGATTCCAGTGCAGTGAGTGTGTGGCTGTGTCTCAATTCAGCGGCTGCATCCTTCGGAGGACGCAGCCTTCGCGGTCTCCAGAGGCTACGGCCTCGGAGGCTCCTCCGTCGGCCGCATCAACCGTCGGTAAATGGGACGGTCTACCCTTCGGCGCATTTCCTGATTGCATCCGAATGTAAACAACGGCCGAACGTAAACAACAGCCTAACGTTAAACATTTGAATGTGGCGCTTGCAACGGCTCTTCCGCTCCTCACTTTTTTTTTTTAATAAGCAGAGTAGAGAGAGTAAATACGAGGGCAGTTATCATTTATATATTAATAAACAAACTATTGAACAGCAGCCAGGGATGTGGGCTATTAAGTGAATAGAGAATAAAGAGCAGAGTGATATGATTTTATAGTTTTTTTTATTATTATTATTTGAGTCAAGTGCTTTGCCTCCGCTCCTCACCTGTGCGGCCAGCAGAGCCCGGCTCAGCCGGCGACCGCGCCTCCAAGCCGGCTGCCTGCCGCCGGCAGCAGAGCCGAGTTACCGTGGCTGCAGCACAGAGCTGCTACGTTCGACAGCTAGCGGCTAGGTTGCTAATAACAACACCGGTGTGCAAAGCATCTTGGGATATGGGAGGCCACGAAGGATAGTAGCGATGCATCCTCCGAATTCACGGGAAAGGAGGACGCATTTGGAGGCTGCATTTGGAGGAGCCTTCCAATTTGGACGAATTGGGACAGCCTTCGCGCAGCGCTGTGACGTAATCGGCCTTCAAATGCGCACTTCGAAGGCTGCAGCCGCTGAATTGAGACACAGCCTGTAGCTGTGTCCCAATTCAGGGTCTGCATCCTTCGGAGGATCCAGCCTTCGCGGCCTCCGAAGCCGTAGCCTTCGGAGGCTCCTCCGGAGGCTGCAACAACCGTCGGTAAATGGGACGGTCTACCCTTCGGCGCATTTCCTGATTGCATCCGAATGTAAACAACGGCCGAACGTAAACAACAGCCTAACGTTAAACATTTGAATGTGGCGCTTGCAACGGCTCTTCCGGTCCTCACTTTTTTAATAATACAAGGGCAGTTATCATTAATATACTAATAAACAAACTATTGAACAGCAGCCAGGGGGAGGCTAAGTGAATAGAGAATAAAGAGCAGAGTGATACGTTTTCATAGGTTTTTTTTTTTTTTTTTTTTTAATTATTTGAGTCAAGTGCTTTGCCTCAGCTCCTCACCTGACTGACTGTGCAGTCAGCAGAGCCCGGCTCACCCGGCGACCGCGCCTCCAAGCCGGCTGCCTGCCGCAGCAGAGCCGGGTTACCGTGGCTGCAGCACAGCTGCTATGTCCGACAGCTAGCGGCTAGGTTGCTAATAACAACACCGGCGTGCAAAGCATCTTGGGATACGGGAGGCCGCGAAGGATGGTAGCGATGCATCCTCCGAATTCAGGGGAAAGGAGGACGCATTTGAAGGCTGCATTTGGAGGATCCTTCGATTTTGGACGAATTGGGACAGCCTTCGCGCAGCTCTGTGACGTAATCGGCCTTCAAATGCGCACTTCGAAGGATGCAGTCCCTGAATTGGGACACAGCTTGTGTGTTTTATTTCTGCGCCATGCGCGAAGCAGCCATGTTGGTTTGAGGCTACCACGTACACAAGCATCGTCTCAGGCCTGCAACGGTAACTGGTTGGGTACCCATTTTATTTTCATTCATTAAAAGAGTGCCGGCTTTAGGTCAGAATTGTTTTATTGAGTGACTATTTGATATTTGTTGATTTCTGAACATCAGAGGTGGGTAGTAACGCGCTACATTTACTCCGTTACATTTACTTGAGTAACTTTTTGGATAAATTGTACTTCTAAGAGTAGTTTCCATGCAGCCTACTTGTTACTCTTACTTGAGTATATTTCTTCAGAAGAAGCGGTACTTTTACTCCGTTACATTGAGCTACATTCCGGTCGCTACTCGCTACTTTTTCTTATCGATCTAATGTGCAAATTGTTTGTTTTAATTGAGATACTTCCGAGCCTCTGTTACATGACTGCGTTTCACCAATCAGATGTAGCCACTCGCGACGTTTGCCTCCGTTTAACTAATCAGACAGAACCAGGCAGTCACGTGACCGCACACAAAATCTCCGCGGTAAACAGGACGGCCACTCCGCCTCAAATTTGAGAAACTGCGGCTAGTAAATGATTAGGATGACGTCAGCCCTGGTATGTCGTGGATAACATCCGTGAAGGCAAATATATTCAATATAAACCGTCTTTGGTGAAGGTTCTCAGTAATCCAGGTCATCTTATTCTTCTTCCTCCCCAGGAAATTTAAACCCCATACACACCTGGAGACATGTGACTCCTAGTCACGTGACCATCCCTCCAGTGTCGGGGTGTGGTCATGTGACTCGAGTCTCGGGGGGTGTGGTCATGTGACTTTGGTTTCACTAGAAACCAATCATAGGACCACCCACTCTGGGTTTAAATACCTGGGTCTGGCATTAGTCTCAGACAGTTCATAGGCCTATGGAAGTTGTTGCGGCTGAATTTGTCTTAATTTATGTTACTTTGTAAAAAAAAAAAAAAAAAGAAAAAAAAAAGTCATTTAGGCTATTGTCGTAGTTGTTAAATGTTGTTCTTTGGCAATATCTGAATTTTTTCATTGCTATTATATTTCTGTGTATTTGATTAGGCCTACAGTTACACGCTGATCATTAAACGAACAAATCAGAGGTTACTCAGCAGTTACTCAGTACTTGAGTAGCTTTTTCACCAAGTACTTTCTACTCTTACTCAAGTAAATATTTGAATAACTACTTTTTACTTTTACTTGAGTAATATTATTCTAAAGTAACTATACTCTTACTTGAGTACAATTTTTGGCTACTCTACCCACCTCTGCTGAACATTGAAAAGACTTTTTGAAAGTCACAGTAACGTTTATTTTGGGACATTTATTGACTGAAATTACATTTGAAAGAAAGAATTTAATGTGACAAAGTATTATTTTTTTGTATTTTTTTATTTTTCATTTATTCATTGCTCATTAATATTTACTGACGTAAATCATTAATATTGACTACTGCCTTTTCATTTGTCTATTGTGCATATTGCCTGTGGGTTTATGAGAGTGCTTTGCAGGGACTTTCTAAAAACTTAAAGGGTACCTAGGTGTAAGAAAAAAACATTTCATTGTTAGTTCATTTATTTACAGGAGTGATAAATACAAGCTAAAAACAGTAGAAAAACACACTTGAGGTTAAATAACAGTAGTTACAGTCAGAGAATAAATAGAACAGTTCATAAATAAGGTATTATCGTGTAATTACCTACCTGCATTAGTTAACCTAAAAAGAAAGCGATTTCTTAAACTTAAAGAACTTGGGGAGCACACCTCAGTAAATAGACCTGACGTCTAGAGGGTGCTACATAAAATGGGGGCTCGTCCGGGATAGGTTTAGTTAATGCTAAAAATAGGTGGTTAGTGACTGTACAGTTCTTTTCGTGTGTGAACCATTTTAGCTATTGAAAAAAAAAAAAGAGCTAGCACAGTTGCTTAAGAGATCTAAGAGAATGCAAAAATGGAAACTCGCGCTAGCAGGCCAGAACTAGCTAGTGAGCTCAAACAGTGGTGTCGCGGAGAAGGGCTAGATGAGTCACACTCCTTGATGGTCTTGGTTCCAGAGGGGGTGGAAGTAGCTCAGATTGAGGCGACCATGGAAAGCATCAAAGCTTTGGGGCGGGTTCGCGTAAGAGGGCGAAACTTCAACCAAAAGCTCAATCTCGTGTCTGTCCTCGTTGAGTGCAGAGAGAAAGTGGAGCCAGGTAAGATCCCTCCTGACGTGTTGCCTGAAGGTGAAACCAAAGCATGGGACGTGGTCGTAATGACTGAGGAAAACGAGGTGTTTGAAGACACACAGGGTTCTCCAACGGAGGGTGTTGGAAATGCAGACTTTGGTGGTTCTCCAGCGTCCATTATCCGTGCCGTGGGTGATTTGCTAACCAAGATGGAGAAACCTTCTGGCGAAAACAGCAGTTACCGCCGCTTGCGACTTTTTTCTGGAACTTTGCCAACCCCGGCTGGGGAAGAGGCATTAGAGCACTGGCTAGAACATGCGCGCCTTATGGTAGAGGAGAGTGATTGCTCTGCCAAGGAGAAAAGACGACGCATAATGGAGAGTCTTAAAGGTCCAGCTTTGGGCGTGGTGAAAGCTGTCCGGAACGCTGATCCTGAGGTAAGTCCAGTACAGTGTTTGGAAGCCATTGAGAGTGCATTTGGTTCTGCCGAGACAGGCGAAGATCTGTATTTCTCTTTTCGATTGCTTCAACAGCAACCCAAGGAAAAACTATCTGACTTCTTGAGACGGTTAGAGTTGTCTTTAACCAGAGTGGTTCAGCGAGGAGGGCTTCCTTGTGACCGAGCGGATCGTGCTCGTGTCGAGCAACTTCTCAGAGGTGCTGTCCACTCAGACTTGATGTTGGTTCAGCTCAAGTTACGAGAACGGAGGGAACGTCCACCATCTTTCTTGGAGCTCTTGAGCGAAATTCGCAGCGAAGAAGAGTACGAGTCTTCCCGGATGAAACTGAACTCATCTGTGCGGCGGGTTCAGGCTAATGCGGACGCAGATTGCAGAGAGGGGGAGATTCAAAGCTTGAAATCTGACATTAAAGAGTTGAAAGCAATGTTCACGGCTATGACGGCTACAACTAGCCAAGCCCCAGCTAAGAACAAAGAACCTGAGCAAATGACAAAAGTACCTGTCGCTGAGACATGTGTTGACACAGAAGTAGCTGCCCTGAAAAAACAGGTTAAAAAGCTGCAAAACCAGATAACAACTAAAAAGTCCAGAGCATCTGACGCCCCTGCTGCAGCTTTAAAAATAGAACCAATCCGACAAGCGCAGAGTGGGGTCAGACAGAAAACTTTTAGCGATTCAGAGGAAAATTTCTGTTATCGCTGTGGCGAGACTGGCCACTTTTCTTCAAAATGTAGAAATCCTGAGAATCAGAGCAAAGTCATTCAAAAGCTGATCAGATCCTTGAGGAAAGCTAAACAGGGTGAGTCGTCTGCACCACAGTCAGAAAGTGGGCACACTGTCTGCGCGGCTAAGAAAAGCGAAGTGACCACTTTGAGACGTGACATTCCTCAGGGGCTGATTGGGCCTTCTTCAGTCGTTCCCATTAAGATCAATGGTGAACAGTGTGACGCACTTCTTGATAGCGGGTCACAGGTAACAATCATCTTTGAACAATGGTACAAGCTCCACTTACCTCATGTGCCGATCCAGCCAGTCTCCGGGTTAGCTATATGGGGGTTAAGTGACACAAGTTATCCCTACCTGGGCTACGTGGTGGTGGATATGGAGTTTTCTGAGACCATTACAGGTGTGAATGAGACCATCTCTGTCTTGGCTCTGATTTGTCCGAGCCCGCAAAGTCCTGAGCAGACTCCTGTCATCCTTGGCACCAATGCCAACCTGTTCCAGCGGTTAGCCAGACTGTGCAGGGACACAGCCGGAGTGGACATTGGTCAGACTTTGGGGATAAAAGCGAAGACCCCCGCTTCTCTTCCGGACCAGTCATCTCTTGATGGAGAAGAAGATGAAGTAGGTTGTGTGAAATGGATGGGTCCAGGGTCTCTTAACTTACCTCCTGGTGGTGAGTGTTGTGCCATCTGTGAAGTCGAGTTGAGGAGGCCTGTGGGAAAAGACATGCTGATGGTGGAAGCTTCATCCATTACTCCCTTGCCATCTGGAGTACTGCTACAGTCCATGGTCGTTCCAGGTGCCGCTGTGGATGTCAACCACTTCATGGTGTTGATCCACAATGAGTCACTGAAAGACACAGTCATCCCAGTCGGGACTGTGATCGGTCAACTTTGTCCAGCTGATCCAGTCGTTCCATCCCAGCTGGTCGAAGCTGAGACTGAGACTTTACCCACACAGTTAGATCCTCAGCTTATTCAGTTTGGTGATTCACCGATACCTCAGCAGTGGAAGGATCGGCTTCGCCAAAAGTTGTGTGAGAGAGCTAGTGTGTTTTCCTTGCACGAATGGGACGTCGGTCTGGCACGAGATGTCGAGCATCACATTCGCTTAACTGATCCAAGGCCGTTCAGAGAGCGTTCGAGGCGCTTGGCTCCAGCCGATATTGATGATGTGCGTAAGCATTTGCAGGAGTTGCTGCAAGCCGGTATCATTAAGGAGTCTCGGAGCCAGTACGCATCGCCAATTGTGATCGCCAGAAAGAAAAATGGGCGTATCAGAATGTGCATTGACTATCGGACCTTGAATCGGCGTACAACTCCCGACCAGTACACTACTCCCCGCATCGATGATGCGCTTGATTGTCTTTCAGGGAGTAAGTGGTTTTCTGTTCTTGACTTACGAAGCGGATATTATCAGATCGCTATGGCGGAGGAGGACAAAGAAAAAACCGCATTCATTTGTCCTTTGGGTTTTTACCAGTTCGAAAGAATGCCCCAGGGCATTACTGGAGCGCCCGCAACTTTCCAAAGACTTATGGAAAAAGCGGTTGGCGACATGAACCTTCTTCAGGTCCTAGTCTACCTGGACGATCTCATAGTCTTTGGCCGTTCATTGGAGGAGCATGAAGAGCGTCTCTTGCGGGTGTTAGACAGGCTTGAGGAGGTAGGATTGAAACTCTCTCTTGACAAGTGTCAGTTCTGTCAGCCAAGAGTGAAGTATGTTGGACACATCGTGTCTGCTGACGGCGTCGCAACTGACCCAGACAAGATACAGGCGGTCGCCAAGTGGCCTAAACCTACAGATCTAAAGTCCTTGCGTTCGTTCTTAGGGTTCTGTGGGTATTATCGTCGCTTCATAGCGAACTACTCATCCATTGTTAGGCCTCTTACAGAACTTACAAAGGGCTATGCACCCACCCAGCGTGGACGAAAGCCGAGTGTGGACAAAAGCAAGACTTACCTGAAAGAGTCGGAGCCATTCAACGAAAGATGGGACCAGTCTTGTACCGATGCTTTCAAGAGCATCATTCAGTGTCTGATAAACGCACCCGTGTTGGCGTTTGCAGATCCAGAAAAACCATATGTCCTGCATACGGATGCGAGTTTCAAAGGAGTAGGTGCCGTGCTTTACCAGGAACATCCTGCAGGGTTAAGACCTGTGGCCTTTGCCAGCAGAAAGTTGAGCTCACCAGAACAAAGATATCCTGTTCATCAACTTAAGTTCCTTGCGCTGAAGTGGGCCGTTGTGGATAAATTTCACGACTATCTCTACGGGGCCAAGTTCACGGTGCGCACCGATAATAACCCCTTAACCTACGTGCTCACTACCGCGAAACTCAATGCAACCGGTCATCGGTGGCTGGCTGCGTTGGACACCTATGATTTTGACGTGAAGTACAGGCCGGGGAAAGCCAATACCGACGCTGATTTGTTGTCGCGCAACATCGCAGACCCAGCTGAGAGTGTTGGATGGGAGAGCATGTCTCCCAATGCTGTTAAGTCTATATGTCAGCGCGTACAGATTGGTGAAAGTTCTGATGAGTCTCCCAGGTATGTTGAACAGTTAGGTGCATCACCAGCGTGTATTCCTGACGTGTACGCCTTTCCATCTCAGTTGCACTTAAGTTCTCTGGAGCAGTTTTCAAAGGCTGACTTGATCGAAGCCCAGAAGAGAGATGTTGTACTTAAGCCCGTGATGGAGGCTGTGAAACATGGCGTTTGGCCTAACAGCAAAGACATGAGTCCTGAGATGTTGTTGTTCAAAAGAGAGTCAGGCAGATTGGTGATCAGAGATGGACTTCTTAGTCGTGTTGGCAAGAAATCCAACGAGGAAACAGTACAGCTCGTGGCATGATCTGATATCACCAAGTAATTAACAGCCCAGGAGCACTGTTTTAACCAACTGGTTAGGTTTAGGGTTAGATTTAGGTTTAGCGTTAGTCCTGGGCTGTTATTTACTTGGTGATATCAGATCGTGCACAGCTCGTGCTGCCTGGTGCATTGCGCGGAAAGGTTTTGTTCGCGTTACATGATGACATGGGCCATCTCGGCGTTGAGAGGGTCACCGACCTTCTCCGAGCTAGGTTCTACTGGCCCCGAATGTCCAGTGATGTTGAGGACTATGTCAAAAATTGTGGGTTCTGTGTGACTCGCAAAACACCGTGCAAGAAAGCCGCTCCTTTGCATCACATTGTCAGCAGTGGTCCTATGGATCTGGTGTGTATTGATTTTTTGTCAATGGAGAGCGATTCCCGAGGCATTGGCAATGTTTTGATTGTGACAGACCACTTCACTAGGTATGCTCAAGCTTTTCCAGCTAAAAATCAGAAAGCTTTGACAGTAGCAAAGATCCTAGTTGAGAAGTATTTTGTGCACTATGGGTTGCCGGCAAGGATTCACTCTGACCAGGGGAGGGATTTCGAATCCAGGCTGATAAAAGAGCTACTGACAACTTTGGGCATACGGAAATCGAGAACAACTCCGTATCATCCCCAGGGGGATCCGCAGCCCGAACGGTTCAACCGTACCTTGCTCTCCATGCTAGCTACCTTGGGTCAAGAAAAGAAAAGGTCATGGAGTCAACATGTGGCTTCATTAGTGCACGCCTACAACAGTACAAAAAGCGATGCAACAGGGTTTTCTCCCTATTACCTCATGTTCGGTAGGGAGGCCAGACTCCCTGTAGACCTGTGTTTCAGAGCATCAGACGATGAAAGTGATGAGAAGAGTCATTACCAGTATGTAGATGGCTTGAAGCGTGATCTGCAAAGAGCTTACCAGCTAGCTACTCAGTCGGCGGAGAAGAGTCACCTGCGAAACAAGAGAGCATATGATCAAAAAGTCAGTTTGCAGAACATTCAGGAGGGGGATCGTGTTCTTGTGAAAAATTTGGGGTTAAAGGGGAAACACAAGCTTGAGAGTCGATGGAGTTCTACACCTTATGTCGTTGTGAGTAAACTGCCGAACTTACCTGTCTTCAGGGTGGGACCTGAGGGAAGAAAAGGGCATGTCAAGACAATCCATCGTGACCATCTCTTACCTATAGGGCAGTCAGTCAGGATACCTGAGGGTCAGAATGAGGAAGAAGTTCCTAATAGGCCTAAAACACGATCAACAAGAACAGGAAACAGACAACTGAAACCGAAACCAAAAGAACAGATCTGTGCAGTAACAGAGTCGTCGTCAGACGTTGAGAGCGACAGACCTCGTAGAAACTACAGAGACTGTATAGACTCTTTATTGAAAAGACAGTATGCTACTGTAGAAAGAGAGTTTGTAAGTTCAGAGGAAGAAGTTGTCAGGGACGTTAGTCCAGAACGCTCAGCTGATGAGAATGAAACAGGCAGGGATGATCCAGAAAGTCAGGTGGAGACAGATTCTGACTCGGAGACAGACCTAGAGTTTAGCAGAGGTCCAGTCAGAGCAACAAAAACGAGACCAAGCTCTAAACAAAAACCAGACAGGGTACTGAGACCTAGATCAACTGAAAAGAGACAAGTAAAACCAGTGTTGAGACTCACTTATGATGAACCAGGCAAGGCTAGTGAGCAGCCAATCACAATAGTTCATAGAGGTATCATCATTAAACTAGGTCAAAAGTAGTTCATAAAAGTACCTATAATGAGTAGGACACAGTTCGTAGTTATAGTTAAAGTTTATTAAAAGGTTGTCTGATGAGGACATCTAGACGGTTAGTAAGGGGGGGATGTAACCCTGTGGAAAAAATAGAAAGAGATAAATAATCTGAAAGAAAAAGCACTCATTTTATTTATTTTTTATTTCTGTGTTATTTTCGTATTTCATGTAATAAAGATATATTTTTGTTGTAAAGAATGTAAAAAATAATATTTCAAAGTGAAAATATATTTTTTGTTGAGTTTACTTACCGTGGGGAAAATCCAATCAGTGAGAGAGGTTACAGGTCGACCGGATTCGGAAGATGCCAAGACCGGAAGAGAAGGAGGAACGAGAGCACAACGTGGAGCGAGCAGAGGAAAGCAGAGGCTGCATGGCGGAGCGGAGCGACGGCCAGAAAACACGGTGAAAAAGACTATGGTTACTGAAGATGCACCACAGAGATATCGGACAGAGCATCTCGGAGTGAGTGTGCAGTGAGTTTAACCTGTGTCGAGAGTTGAAATGAGACGGACTCCGGAGGGAAAGGTCGTCGAGCAGCACAGCTAATGTTAGCCTAGCTCATGCTAACTAGCCTGAAGCACGTTCGCCACAGAGAAGCTAACCCAGCATCCCATCGGTGAAGACGTTTTGCCGCCGTGGTAACGGAGTGCAGGAGATGCAGTGCGGGTGTGTGTCTAGCACAGACAACACTTGGAGCAGGACACCTGGAGCTGGAGTGACTCGTCGTCGGAGTTGAATCGGCGTCGGAGTGAATCGTCGTCGGAGGCCCACGTTCAAGCAGACCGCTGGTGAACCGGATGGACCACAGCAGGATTCCAGTGCAGTGAGTGTGTGTGTTTTATTTCTGCGCCATGCGCGAAGCAGCCATGTTGGTTTGAGGCTACCACGTACACAAGCATCGTCTCAGGCCTGCAACGGTAACTGGTTGGGTACCCATTTTATTTTCATTCATTAAAAGAGTGCCGGCTTTAGGTCAGAATTGTTTTATTGAGTGACTATTTGATATTTGTTGATTTCTGAACATTGAAAAGACTTTTTGAAAGTCACAGTAACGTTTATTTTGGGACATTTATTGACTGAAATTACATTTGAAAGAAAGAATTTAATGTGACAAAGTATTATTTTTTTGTATTTTTTTATTTTTCATTTATTCATTGCTCATTAATATTTACTGACGTAAATCATTAATATTGACTACTGCCTTTTCATTTGTCTATTGTGCATATTGCCTGTGGGTTTATGAGAGTGCTTTGCAGGGACTTTCTAAAAACTTAAAGGGTACCTAGGTGTAAGAAAAAAACATTTCATTGTTAGTTCATTTATTTACAGGAGTGATAAATACAAGCTAAAAACAGTAGAAAAACACACTTGAGGTTAAATAACAGTAGTTACAGTCAGAGAATAAATCGAACAGTTCATAAATAAGGTATTATCGTGTAATTACCTACCTGCATTAGTTAACCTAAAAAGAAAGCGATTTCTTAACTTAAAGAACTTGGGGAGCACACCTCAGTAAATAGACCTGACGTCTAGAGGGTGCTACATACGTCATGAGAGAAACTCACTTTCCAAGCTTGCACGCGTGGAGAGCTCACTAAGAATCACACCACAGTTAGTTTGCTAATACATTCTCTGCAAACCAACCAGATCTGTAGACTAGAACATAAGAAAATAATATGTGTGAGTTAGCATCCAATGTGTTTTTCATTTCTACTGAGCAACAACTGTCTAAATCAATGCCACTGAAAAGCAATATTCAAATGTAACAAGTTATGTTATTGTGATGAAGCAACGTGAGTTATTACAGTTTTTTAACAAAGTAATTGGTAATCTATTACATTTACATACCATACAGTATCATCCTACCAATAAAATTGAGGACAAAGGTTATAATGAATCAGTCGTGACCTCGTATAGAAGGTCACTGACAAGCTGACTTGACTCAAATCTGACCACAACTATGCATCAAATCACACATGACTTTCTTATATGATTGTAATCTCTTCTCATGTTACACAAGCGAGGTTGCGGTTTGCCTTTGCCCAATGAGCACATTCTTTGAAATAAATCTACATTTATTTCCTGTTCTGAGCACAGGTGAAGACAGGTCACAGGAGAGTTTTATGACTGTATCTCAGCCGCAGAAAACAAAAGAAGCTGTATTTCCTCTTTAGTTGGCATGATATACGTGAGGGTATATGTTTTCACAGCATTGTTCCTGATAGAGTTTTTTCAGGCCAGATTCCAAGAGGAGCTAAACTTCAGTCTTTGATTTAGTTTGAAGGTTGTGCACTGCATTAAAGAAGTACAATTTATTTATTCTTCCTTTATTGACTATTTTAAAACTTTAGTCTCAGCTGTGACTAACACAACTTCCATGTCATTTTTTCCAGTGCTCCACCCTGACCTCACTCCACCCAGATCATTGACCTCTGACCTCACCTTTTGTGACTGTCTGCTCCTCGTCTCCAATGAACTTAAAGCCTTTCAGCAATGGTGACCTCATAATTTAACCTGTGTCACCCACAGTAGCTGCTATTTTAGGATTAAATCCATCACACTCAACTCATATTTCAACATTAATTTTAAAGAAAGGCCCATCAAGTTCTGCTTTGTCTTGGCCTCCTGCTGCTGTATCCGCCTACTGCAGACCTGAGGTCTGATATCCTCGGCTTCCTGGAATCGAGGCATTCCTTTAATCATCTTCCCACTCTGAGAACACTGTTTTGGTTTCACAGGCATAGACAGAAACACCCTCTCATATTGTGTCTGCTCTTGTCATTTTCATTCACATACACAGTAGCACTGGCACAGGCATTTCCTGAACACCATAATGTCTTTTATCAGATCAGTGATTAAGCAGCACTGTCTGCACAGAGCCACGGCACCTGGTGGGAATGTTCCACACACCTGTGAATTGTCTAAGCACAAGTGTTTCCCATCTGTACAACCCTCGACCCCCCTGAGTGAGTCATGATGAGCTTCTTCATGCTGTTATAATCTCACAATGGTATTGTGAGCTATATGGACTGAGCAGCAGACTCTCAGAGCTGTCACAGTGGTGTTAGATGTGTGAGGTAGAGTAAATGAGTGGGTGAGGTAGTTGTGACTGAGTGTCCTTGTGTCAGAAATTTTGTGGGTGTTCCACTGAAAGCGTCTACAGGGGTTTGTCCTCCTACTGAATGAGGTGATGAGTGATAAATGGCCAAGGGCTCATTCAGTGGCTGACCCGAGGTCAGATACTGGACGATCCCTTGGCCGGCTCTGTGAGAGACTCTTCTCAGAGTTCCCCATCAGCGACTGTCATGGCCGCTCCGATTTAGTGCTATCTGTGGGTGTTCCGACCGCAGGGGTCAGAACAGAGCAGAGATGGTCGGACTGAACAAGAACTCTACAGTCTCACTGAACTCTTTACGGCTGACTGCCCTCTCTATTTTATTTTACCATAATAAAGACCAGTTTCATCTGATGGTCAGATGATGATGAGTCACACTGTTGTGAATTAGTGTGTTACCTCACCAAACAGACATCTGTCCCAACTGCAAAGTGGCGGCTTTTCAGGTGACTCTCATGCTGACTGCATAAATGAAATATATAGACACCCACCCACACACACACACACGGCTGGTAAAACTGAGAGTCTGTCCTGGTAGAACATTTGTCACTCTGCAGGTGTGACTCTCCTGTGACTTCCCAGGCTCATGGTCCAGTCTGGTCAATGGCATTATTGCATGGAGTTGATAAGGGTGGTAGAGTGGAGTTATAGGCTTATAGGCCCTCCTACCCAGCACCAACCACCCTGAAGACACCACCACTCACTTTGTGGTTTTTATCAGAAAACAACAGAAAACTAGAGACACAAACTGCACCAACACTATGCATGAACCTACTGTAAAATGAGAGTGTTTAATCTTTTATTCTATTTTACATTCTGTTTATCTACTTTCTTTTTTTTTTCAGATTCTAGATTTTGAGTTTAAAACTTTTAATCTTTAACTCTTTAAACTGATTCTGATTATGTTCTTGATTCTTTGTAAAACAGTAAAATGGATTTTTTCAGATTGATTTACCACTAAGAAAGTACACACCTTTCCAAAGAAGGTTTCAACTGCTTTTCACTCCCATTTTCCCTCCACATCCTCCTGAACAGGATTTTTCTTCCTGTGTCCAACTGTCACTGGTAGTTTACAGAAAACCAGGGGTTCTCACAGCCAAGAAAATGTTCAAAGTAAAGTCAACAGAAAATGAAGAGAAAATGAAAGTAGCAGATAATCCAAACAATTTCTCAAGAAAAACAGGACAAAATGACCAAGCATTCATACTTTATTTGTACACACAGTGATGAGGATAACTTTATGATATTTACGGGAAGAACCTGCCTCTCTTTCTTGTAGGAACAAAGCGTTTAGCTGGGAGGGGAACTCTTCATGGTGGCTGATGACCATCAGGGTGATGACTGACAAAAATTCTTGAAAACAGGCCAGAAGCTTTGAGGTGAGTCCTGAATGGTGTTCCTGCATGACAAAGCACAGATTACTGTTTCCCATCAAACTTTTCAATGTGGACGTCTTCAGAAGCCTTTTATGTTTCAAAACCATTGCAGGAAAGTGAAGTTTAAACTAATAGTGAAACAAAACAGGGGTCAGTGGAAGAATTTAGAAGGTCTGTTGAAAGGTGACTGTAGTTAGTCGAAACCATTTGTATCTAACGGTACCATTTTGTACCAGACTGCAGCAGAAATTCACAGAGGTTAAGATGTCATTAAACATACCGTACGTCACCCGTGTGTCAACATGTCAAGTTTACCCAACACAACGACCATCATGATCTGAGGGGAACTGAATGGTTCTCTGAGCAACAATTTATTTATCCAAGTAAATAGGCCTACCTTTACGAACAATGGCTTTATGGGTTGAGTCAAGAATTTCTTCAACGTTAACTGCATTTAAGACACTGCTATAGGTCGTATCAGAGGGTTGAAAAGAGAATGGTTGTTGAAGCAGGAGGACCGATTGAAAAATTTATTAATGTCTGTGTTTCATGTAATTGTTTTATGTGTGAACACTCTGACACTGGAGCCTGTAGTTTAACCCCTTATCATTTATCTTAAATATCCAGGTGCTCTGAAGCTTGAATCCCATTATCTGCTCTATAGGGCTGTCATCTCTGTACCATGATCTTTGTTTTCTCTGTCAGGCGTGGTAGCCATCAGGACCAGACAAAACACTGCAGTCGTCACCACCACTACTAGAAAAACAACAACCCCACAGCCATTAGACCCGGTGGGATCAGTGCCAGCTCTGTTTAATTTAGGATTACTCACTTAAAGGATTAAGACTCTGATACTTATCTTGGCCTCAAAAATACATCTTTTTGTATGATTTTTTTTCTATATCTCCTTCTTTCTCAACAGTTTATACACAAGTCATTCCTGAGTTCAAGCAGCCTCTTATGAATCCACATTATTACTATGCTTAGCAGGAATCCCCTTTGTTTGCCTGCTCAATGACAGCACAAGAGCTGTTTTGATTTCATCAGGAGCTCTTTATACTTTAATATCCTGCTGCATGTTCCTTCCTGAAAAACAAACACACACAAAAAAAACTAAGGGCAGAGGATGAGACTGATCATGAGTGCAGACAAATGGAAAACCGTTAAGCAATGATGCTGGTACAGTTGGGTGGGAAGAAAAACTTTGATTTCACCATCATTCTTGAGTATTACCAAATAACTTTTACCTTGGAAAAGGGTTGTGTGTTTTTTTAGCTTTGACGTCAGAGACAAACACAAGCTACATTACTTAACTTTAAATAACCAGCAATAGAAAATAGAAAACTGCAAAGAAAGGAAAATGTGGGGTCTCTACCTGTTATGAGCCAATAACACACAGCTTTAAAGGTACAGTGTGAGGAATGTGCTTGTGTTAAAAAGCAGCAGGGGGGCTTCTGGGATATGTTTGCTCCTGTGGAGAAGTCATTGTTCCTACATCGACTAAGGAGACTGCAGAATTGTTCCTTTGTTTGGCTATATCCTTTATGGGAGGGGGACAATCAGGCGCATATCCGGCTATGTAAGATAGATAACATACTGCGCTGTACAACATCTGGAACTGCCTCACACCTCCAAATCTCTTATCTAGATTTTCTTCACTGTTTGAATTATCTGTATTTCCAGGAAGGCATTTATTTCCGTTTATCTCTGCATTGGTTGACATATTGCACAAATAGAAGTAGAAATCAAAAACGCACAGTCTAACACATTTGGTAAAAGCATTGCTGTAAAGAAGACATTAATCGCGTTGATATGTTGCAATTAATTTTTTTCCCTGTGATTACAAGCCAGACATGATGCGATGCTCCTCCAGGTGTGACACCACGTCATCTCACACACAGTGACTTAAAACAATTATGAAATCCTTCCAGTAAACTTGACTGAACCAACAGCGACCGACACGTCTCATTTGATTTCTCTGAAAGTGATGATTCCTCCATCATGTGTCACTGGGTTTCTTCAGGTGGGGGTGGGGTGGAGCAGCTGATAACATGTCTGATTTGGGTGTCACTCTGAGAAATATTAGCGCACCCATTCAGAATAGATGCCAACAAACAGATCTGTTCCCACACCATTTGATATCAAAGTTATACTTGCGGGTAGTTTTCTTTTCTTTTTATTGTTATAAATAATCCCCTTAAAATAAAGGCTGACAGTTACTCAACCAAGTTGTGGCTGACTCCCACTTAACTCAACTGCTGCCTGAAAATAATTAAAAACAACTGAAGAAGTTGGTTTTAATAACTTTGGTGGGGATTTTAAAAATGAGGAGTCAAAATGATGTTTAGTGTCATTCATAACAAACAAAAAGTGTGTAAATCTCTCACTTATTGAATCCCACAAAGTGCTCAGAATTGACCAACTTTGGAGGTTGCGGAGGACAAAGGCATGCTGTGAGCAGCCCTGTGGTTTCAGCCTGTGGAAAAGAGGGAGGTGATTCATGATGAAGGGGAGTGGTCTAAGGGGCGGACCTGAGGGCCCACAAGGTTTATATAGTTTAACAGCTTCCCTATCCTGCAGCCTTGTGTCTGTGAGCTCCCACTTCTGCCGGCCCAGCCTGTGCCTCTCTCTCGTACTCACAGTCTCTTTCACTGAGTCTCAAACTCTACAGCAACAATGAAATCCTCCAAGCAAACTACATACTCCATGCGCTCCTCCACCAGTAGCAGGGCTCCTGCTATATCAATCTCTCGTACCTCTGTTCCTGTCTACAAGGCCCCCTCCATCCATGGTGGGGCCGGCGGCGACCGCATCAGCATCTCTTCCTCCTACCGCAGCGGCCTTGGAAGCGGGATGGGAATGGGAATGGGCTCCATGAAAGCAGGGGGCTTCTCCGGGGGCATCCAGGTGACCACCAGTGGCAACAGTGCCGACATCATGGGCAATGAGAAGTTTGCCATGCAGAACCTGAATGACCGTCTGGCCAACTACCTGGAGACGGTGAGGACCCTGGAGGCGGCCAACCACAAGCTGGAGGTAAAGATCAAGGAGGCCCTGGAGAAGAGCGGACCAGACTTCAGAGACTACAGCAAGTACCAGGCCATCCTGGATGACCTGAGGAGGAAGGTGAGTAGGCAGGGGAAGGGGGGGGGGGCTGGGGCAGGCTGGTGAATGTGAATGTGTTGATTTATTAAGGGCAGAGGGGTGGGAGTAGGGTGCGCTGGCAGGAGAACATTAGGGAGCACTGGAGAATGAATGAACTGAAAGACGAAACCCAGAGCCATGAGGTGATTAATGTTTGAGAGGAAATGATGCAAAGGATCTGTGTTTGAGCAATAAGACTGAAACTTAACACTTCTTGAAGACCTCTTACACTGCATCATGATGTTCCTCTGTCGTCTGTAATACACTCTGTACCACAATCTGAGTTCATATCGACTCCTGACACCAGGGGTTTGTTTAGTCTCTGCTGGTCATTGGCACTGTGCCCACTGATACTCTGTGGGTCGGGGGGTCCGAGGGTTGGACCGGAAACAGTATGGAGGAGGAATGTTGGAGTTTCAGGGGTCAAAGAAACAGGAAAGCACAGGGAAACAAAAACACCAGTCCAGGGACTTTACAGACATTAACGAGTCACTTCGCAGCCCCATACATCACAACTTTAACTACCTTTTTCCTCTGTTCCATGTAATCCAAATAATGTGTTGTTAGCTGGACAATGGCACTGAGCATACCTTACAGACTTACACAATAAGGCCTACAACAGAAGCTGATAAGGACAGACTTCAAGGGACTTTATGATCTGCATTTCATAAATAATTAATCTGATAAGACAATAAATTCTCACCTTCAACACCTGATTCATAGGCGTAGGCCTATCTGTTAATCTTAGCGCCAAAAGATTTAAGAAGTGAAATAAAAACCAGACATTACACAACTAGGAAAATTTGTTAATAATTCATTCTGGGTTTTGCCCCATTGACTGCCACAAAGAAAACAGTGTATTCAAAGAAAATTACATTTTTCCTTTCAATTTAGTCAAGTGCAGCTTCCAAATGGAACATTCCAGTTAGGCTCCAGTGCGGTTCCCACTGGAGCAGAGAGTGCATGCCCACATAGAGCATGTCTTTTCCCAATGTTTTTCCTTGTGGGCGAGATAACAGCATCAAGGTCGACAGACCCTGTTTTGAAATTGCAACACAAATGAGAAGCAGAGAAAAAGAAGGAGTTTACCATCCATTTTCCAGTTTTATCACTCTCATAACATTGTATAAGAGCAAAATTAGCTTTTATTTATCCTGCCAAAAAGCACAGGGCTGCAGTTCATCCAAACAGCCCGGGGTCAACAGGCCTCATTTTTCTTCTGGCCTTCGTGCCCCCCGCCTCATACCCCCTCTGAAAAGACATACCCACTCTCACAGCACAGCCCAGACCTGTAGAGCACACAAAGTCAACTACCCATGCAAACACAAAGATCACCTGAACAAGCGCACATGCACAAAGCCGCGATCACAACCACCATCACCACCTTCCTCATGCAAATTACCTTCCCCCACCCTGCCCTGCTGACAGGCTAGATCCTGTTCCTGAGCAGTGAAAGGACAATTGCTGCCTGGCAGCCTCTGATTGGCTCCTGGACTTTGTCACCTGGATACGTCCCTTGCCATCCATTCTAGGCCTTATCTGCCCCACAGTGACTGCTAAAGCAAATACAGCAGCCACCTGGTCTTCTGTCACAGGCCATATTTACAGATCCAGACAGTGATACATCTTTTCTTACACCAAACCTTTTACTGTTTTTTTCCAGTTGAGTAATGTCCCATGGAAACAGAAAGGAATTGCAAATTAATTTTATACTCAAGTTTTCTTTAAAAAAAAAATTGGTATTGGTAACCCTTACATTTATTATGTGATAATGTCAAGAAATAGCCTAGAAATAACGGTAAATTTCATAGTAATGTCATGTGTTTCATGAAGGAAATAGATTACACATGGTTTACATGCTTTGAATTTTTTGGGAAAGGCCAGAATTTTGTCTTGACATTTTTAATTAACAGCCTGTAAATTAAAGGTTTAGCCTACCAAAAATCTGAACATCTAAACATTCTTTCCTCATGATGACTGAGAATAGTAAGATTCACGTGCAATAAATGTACAGTTTTACCTTAGCTTACCTATAGCTTAGTCAGCTAGCAAAGCTCAGTGCAGTGGTAACATACATTTTTTGTATGTGTTTCCCTCATGGTTAAAATTAAAATGTTAAAATTAATACTTTAGTAAGTTCAAAAAGGCACTTATACCAGCTCTAACTTGTAGTTGTCATTCTTCAATTCTCTGTTTTTATCTAAATAAACTCTGTCTTTCATCAACCTGTTCTAGGTGTTTGATGCCACCGTCGACAACGCTCGCCTGGTTCTCAACATCGACAATGCTCGCCTGGCAGCCGATGACTTCAGAGTGAAGTAAGGCCGCCGAGACACAAAATACTTTGCCAGACAGCTGCAGACACGCCCTGTCTTACTGCTCAATGGGTTGCAGTATATAGACGTTGTGACATGATCACTGGTCCCTTAGTCATCACCTTTGCATCATAGCCTGCATGCAACATAGTTGTAAACACAGCTGGCTCATTATTGACCATGTAGCAGGTTTACTAAACAAACACATTGTAATGAGTAGGATAAAATGTTTTTGTGTGTTTGAGCCGCTCTATCAGGCATTCAAGCCCTTACGTCACTGGTCTGTGCCTTTTAGATTCGAGTCCGAACTGGCCATCCGCCAGTCTGTGGAGGCTGATATTGTCGGTCTGAGGAAACTCATCGATGACACCAACATGGGCCGCATGAATCTGGAGAGTGAGATCGAATCCCTGAAGGAGGAGCTCATCCACCTCAAGAAGAACCACGAAAATGTGAGTGTGACAGCATAAACCTCAAGTTTCAACCCCCTGAATCCTCAAGTTGAATAATCAATAAGTCAATGTTTACACTTGAAAACACATCTTTAGATAATTTTATCAAGATTATGAAGCTAATCTGCCTCATTTGGCTTGTGTTGATGTGGCTATATAAGATTATACTGACAGCTGCATCACATTAGAAAAAAAAAAACGAGATGGGATTCAAATTGTGCTCATTTCTAACTGGTGCACAATGACATCACAATTTTCCACAATGGCCCCACCCACTTTATATTGGAAAAACCAAAGGTCAAAAACAGAAATGCATAAATCTCATATGGGAAAGTTTGATCCAGTGTGGGAACTCATCACTTATGGTCAAAAATGATTTATGGACCTTTAACTTGAGCTTTAAAGTCAAAGATTAGTGAAAGGTTGTGTCCATGCTATTTGAGTGTTGAATGATTTTTAGTGCTGCACATGAAGCCCAAACAAAAGACATAATTTAAAGCCACATCCACACCCTGTAGAGGATGTGAATTAATATTTGCTTATCAGCTCATCTCAATACTATATCCAAACATTATCATGTGTTTAAGTTAGTTACACACCAAGCCACGAGTGCAGCCGACACATCCTGCCAGGCAGCAGGGAGGCGTTCTGGAAAACAAACTTGAGTGGGAAGAGGGAGGTTCGTTCAGAAATCTGAAAAACCTCTATGTGAATATTGTGGGAAACCTCATCATAAAAATGGTTCCCATCCACATTTGGAGACACCAAAGAATTCAAATTACTGTAATTTCAATTCATGAGCCAAAACACAGCCATTTGTTTACCGAAGTGAAATATTTAATGAAGTGTTTGAGGCCCCAGATGTAGGTTTAGATTTACTCCCATTATGTACCTTACCATAACGTGGGATTATGCTTGGGAGAAGTTGGGAGTCACAGTTTGAATCCTTATAAATGTACAAGAATCTGCTCTATTTCAGATGTGAAAAAAGTTAGGCTTTATGATCATTTGTATTAATTTCTCTATCGATTCTTGTCTGTTCAGGAAGTCATGGAGCTGCGTAACCAGATTGCCCAGTCAGGAGTCCACGTGGACGTTGACGCTCCCAAGGGACAGGATCTGTCTCAGATGATGGCGGAAATCAGGGCCAAGTATGAGAAGATGGCACTGAAGAACCAGGAAGAGCTGAAAGCATGGCACGAATCTCAGGTGAGTGATTGGTGACAAGAAGTCAAATCATTAACAAACGTGGGCAGCCATATCGAAAGGAAAAGTCTCAAGTTGACTTTGACCCGTCTTCTATTTGCAGATAACAGAAGTGCAGACCCAGGTCAGCCAGAGCACAGAGGCCCTGAAGGGCGCCCAGACAGAGGTGAATGACCTGCGCAGACAGCTCCAAACCCTGGAGATCGAGCTGGAGTCACAGAGGAGCCTGGTGAGAAGTCCTCTGTCAGCACACACTTCATTTCCCCCCACTCAGCACTCTCATTTCAAGTCTCACTTTTATTTTGTTGATACAAGCTTTACACTCCAGTGACCCGTCGCTATGGAGCCGTCCTCGAGGTTAACTTTAAAAATTTAACCCTTTCTTTTCTTCTCTTCTCCGCCTCACAGAAAGGCTCTCTGGAAGGCACACTGAGGGACACAGAGATGCGTTACAACATGGAAATCGAGTCTCTCAACAACATCCTCCTGGGTCTGGAGGCCGAGCTCACACAGCTGCGTAACAACATCCAGGTGCAGACACAAGAGTACGAAGCTCTGCTCAACATGAAGATGAAGCTGGAGGCTGAGATCGCAACATACAGACGGCTGCTGGACGGCGAAGACTTCACGTGCGTAGAGTTTCACTTTTTGCTGCATAACCAGAAAAAATAAATCTTTTTTTCTTTTTAAAGAAATGTAATTAGAAACAATGTGATAGTTAAAATGATGTTGATTTTTCTTTTCCAGGCTCCAGGACGCTCTGGAAGAGCAGAAAACAGTCAAGAAGACTAAGGTGATGACTGTCACACAGACCCTGGTGGACGGAAAGGTGGTTTCCTCCAGCACAGAGACCAAGCAGCTTTAAGCAGCTGAAGCAGTCGCCGGGCATCTCCCAACAACCACATTCCCTGCATCATGACACTAACAAACAATTGGCCAAAGTTGTATTTCCATTGGGTTCTCCTGAACTCTTAGTCAACCAGCACTAACTCATGCTGAATTATCGCTACGATTAGTCTGATTTCCTGGGTTTACAGCTCTTCTACAGGCTGATTTAAAAACTGGATCAGAGGAAAACTCAATCATCTTTTATTTATTTCATCATGACGTTATTTAAGTGTTTGTGTATTGACAGGCAGATATTCAGAATTGACAAATTGGAGAACTGTCCACTTTTTTTTTAGAGACAAACTCATTCAAGACATAGACAGTTTCAAAGTAATGAATAAAGAGTCTTAATAAAACACAAAACGTTTTTTTTTATACTTCATCACATCTGGTTTTCTTTCTGTCCAGTAAAGTCTGCCCTGTTGTGCTGTGATAAAAAAAAAAAAAAAAACATTTCAATAAAGTCCATTTGGGAAATTTTTATTGGTGTGAGCATGATGTTTTGTTTGTCAAATATGTCTTTCATAACTTGATGAATAAGAATGGTGGAAAAATTAATAATTGAATCAAGCAGATAGTACCTCTAGTACTCATAATACCAATCAAAGTCTACAAGCCGCTGAACTCTGTCAAATAATCAAACATGCAGATGAAACATCATCACCTTTATAGGCATTGCTACAAGTATATTACAATTATTAATATTACATGTAGTTCTGAAAGAGATAGTTCAACATTTTGGCAAATTGGCCCATTGCCATAATCGCTATAGTCATAGCAGTATTTTGGTTACCTTTAATTGTCGGTGTAAGCTATTTTTAGTACGGCGGAGCAGAGCAGCAGGCTGCTCAGGGCTACGCTATGGAGGCTAATGGAATTTCTTGGTTTCCCTCATCAAACTCATCAAATTAAAAATCCAAAACGCTTTTGTGGACAAGTTGTGACCTGCACAACCACCACGCTATGAGATAATAACGGAACACGAAACTGAGCCATTTTCGAGTTAAATACAGGGTAAATACGGAGACTGCTTGCTGAAAAACTGTCCTTGAACGCAACGCACATCAGTGGGTTTTGCATGAATTTACCTCTAAAACAGCTCCGTCTCGTTACGTTACGTTATTATCTCATAGCGTGGTGGTTGTGCAGCTCACAACGTGTCCACAACAGCGTTTTTAAGTTGTTGGGTTGAGTATTTGATGAGTTTGATGAGGGAAACCAAGAAATTCCCTTTGCCTCCATAGAATAGCCCTGAGCAGCCTGTTGCTCCGCTCCGCCGTACTAAAAATAGCTTACACCGACAATTAAAGGTAACGAACTTACTGCTATGACTATAGTGATTATGGGAATGGGCCAATTTGCCAAAATGTTGAACTATCCCTTTAAATATTCCGGTCACTGTTAAAAAACATTTTGCTATCAGCAAGAAAAAACAAGTCCTGCAACAGCACAAACTGTAATGAATGATAAATGATGATTTTTTAATGTTGCATATTAATACATGCTGGTTTTTATCAATTCTTAACATTTGTCTATCACATAAAAATACATACATAATCCTGTAACATATTTATACAGATAGGTGAGCTTGGGTGGCCAGGTAGTGCAGTAGTTAGATCAGGTTGCCTGGGGACTTTCTGTGTGTGTGAACTTTGTATGCCCCACTGTGCCAACTTCCTCCCACATTTCAGACACTCACATGAGCTTAACTGGCGGTTGTCCATAGGTGTGAATGTGAGTGTGAGGTTGTTTGTCTCTATGTGTCAGCCCTGTGATAGCCAGGTGACCTGTCCAGGGTGTGCCCCGCCCTCGCCATGTGTCAGCTGGGATTGGCTCCAGCCCCAATGCACCCTGCACAGATAAGCATCATAGACAATGGATGGATGGCATGAGCTTGACAAATATGTCAAAATATGAAATAGTTCCAGTATCTAATAAGATAAAATTAAATAAGATAAGATATGCCTTTACGCAACTCACAGCTGGAAATGGTTCCATATATACTGTATGTAGTTCATATGTGTTTTGTTTGTTTGTTTTGTTTTTCTATTTTTTATGTGCATATTATATGGACAAATATATATTTTATTGAATGTGGAAATTGAATACATGTCCACAAATTAAATTCACATGGTCAAACCATTTACATGTGAGCGCACTCTTCCGGTGGAGGTTGTAACCTGTACATGGTGATTCCACTGTTTACCTTGTGACTATGAGATGAAGGATAAACTGATTGTTACCATGATAAGATAACAGAGTTATAAAGTCCTTCCTTATTGAAAACAACCCCACTGTGTTTTGGCAACTAAACGGCTATAACCATCACTCCTGCATCTCTTGTTGATTTGTGTTTATCATCTCAGGTATCTGAAGCAACATGCTTCCCACCAGCATAATCATTTGTATTTTGGATCCGAACCCCCACGGACAAGGTTGTTGTAATTCTATATCATTCTTATTGTCAACATGAAGAGACAAAAACCAGTTTGACACATGATACTTCATGATTTTCTCAAGTTACCTGCGCCCCAAACCTGTTTGTTCTAAGAGGTAAATAAAGAAAAAAGTCTCTACATGTTTGTTTTATCTTTCTAGAATTTTCCCTCAACTAACATCTCCATTTTACAGTTTAATTAGATAAATAATCAGTCAAGGGGCATTGTAGTTTGTATTTCAACATAGATGTCCAAATACACACAGTCTGTATTCAAAAGCCGAGCCTAAAAATGACCTGTCACGACTTCTGTAACTTTGTGATGTAACAACAATGCAGTCACCATCCTTAGCTCCACCCACCTGTGGACATACAGTACCATCCAACCTCACAGGAAGTGGTTTTTCTGAATGCTTTACCTAAAATAAACTTTTAATTCAGTCACTCAGATCCGTCAACCAGAAGATGTGGCTCAGAGTCACCCCTCTTTAGACTGAGTCAATGACGTATTGTTACCAGAGCTCCTGAGAGATCAATGTTTCAAATAAAACTCAGGATAATGTAAAAAGTTGAACCTTTTTTTGAGCATTAACAGCATCAGGATTGTGTACATTTTGTGTACATAGGCCTACTATATTGACTGATGTAGGCCAGTGGAATAATGTGACCCGACGTAAGTATCCTGAGTTGTTCTAACAATTTGGTTTGATGGCATCACAGTTACCATGGATACATGATTTAATACACCCATCGATATGAAATTGTCAGCATTCACTTTTGCCTTGATTGAGTCACAGTGTGGGTTGGGGGGACAAAGTCTAAGTGAGAAGGCTAAAGGTAAAAATGTAATATAGATAGGAGAGGAGTGGCGGAAAGGAATATTGCTTTCAGGGTGATATATAAGACCCTGGGTCCCTCCTCAGTCCTCCACTCTCAGCCGTACCTGGAAGAGCCTCTCCTCTGATTGACCAGCACATTTCATACATTTCATTTAGCAATGGAGCCCCTGATTAACCAACACAGTGCTAAAAAGTATGGTATGTATTCGGTGAATGCCAGTCCTCGTAAGGATTGGTCCTCCCACAGCGTCAGTGGAGGAGCAGGTGGCCGTGGTATCACGATCTCAGCCATGACCTACGGCGGAAGGGTTGGCAGCGGCTTCGGTGGTGGCTATGACTACCATTCCTATTCCTCTGGAGCCGCCTCTGGAACCCTGGCCATTGCAAATGAGAAGACCACCATGCAACACCTGAACGACCGCCTGGCCAGCTATCTGGAAACGGTCAGGAATCTGGAGAAGGCCAACAGCAAGCTGGAGATCAAAATCAGAGAGGCTATTGAAAAGAAAGGACCACTGGAGGGCAGGGACTACAGCAAGTACAATGCCATCATTGCAGAGCTGAGGGGCAAGGTGAGTCAACGAATCTGTCAGTCTTTGGGGTACCTAGAGATGTCTTATTTAAATGAAAAACCAAAGGTAAATTGGAAAATATTCATTGATTATATAACATGATGCAAAATTGCTAAAAAGAACAAAAACTACCACATTGATCTACTTAATTTTTCTAGTTTACTGAAAGATACAGTGTCTGCAAACGGGAAATGTTGAATGACCACATAGGATGAATGTCAATAACGTTTAGTATTTGGTCACAAAATATAATTTTCTAATGCTGTCAATATTACAATGTCTGAATTATTGACCAACCTCTTAATCGTCTATTTTCTTCGCCTTTGAAATGTCAAATTATGTTGAGTCAAAATCCATTTCAGGTCCAATCTCTTAAAATTTGTAAAAACAAATTCACTGTTCTCAGGCAGGCTATGCCTCACTCTTTTCAAAACAGTTATAATCTGTAACCTGACTCTTATCTCCATGTCCGTGTCAAGTTTTGACAAATAGCATCAAAAAGACAACTTTCTTTATCCTGTTATGATTTACAGTATTATCTTGGCTGTTCTTTCGCCAGCCCAATTTATCAAAGGGATAATTACACTTCACTGTCCTTCAAAATTATTATGGGAAAATACAGTAGATTACACAGTCCCTGACTCTTTCTTTCAGATCTTTGACATGACCAAGGAAAACGCACATCTTGCGATCGCTGTAGACAACGCACGCCTGGCTTCAGATGACTTCAGAGTCAAGTAAGTAGCGTTTGACGTATGCAAATTAAAACAAACTCAAACAAGCATTCATTAGTTTATCAGATGTAACACTATCTCTGTTCCATTAGGATGGAGTATGAACTGGCCATGCGTCAAGCAGTGGAAGCTGACGTTGCCAGACTGAGGAAGCTTCTGGATGACACCAACGTATCTCGTTTGCACCTCGAGAGCGACATTGAGTCCCTGAAGGAAGAGCTGATCACCCTGAAGAAGAATCATGAGATTGTGAGTGAACTGAGGCAGGAGCTACATGCATGACTAAAACTGGGTTTGAACTGAATAAGTAGTAGTCTCTGCAGTCGACTTGTTCCTTAACCCTTACACAGGAAAATGCCATTGACCTTGCTCTGGAAATCACTCCCTGACCATTTCCCTCTTAACAGGATGTTGCTGAACTGCGCGACCAGATTACCCAAGTTGGCGTCCACGTGGACGTTGATGCTCCTAAGGGACAGGACCTGGCCAGGATCATGGAGGAGATGAGGGCCAAGTACGAGAAGATAGCGCTGAAGAATCAGGAGGAGCTCAAAGCATGGCATGATTCACAGGTAATTTGTCTGGGCATATCCGCTCAGTACATTCAATCCACCAGCTATATTTTCTAAGCATCGTCTTACCTGTTTCATCCTGTATCCAGATCACAGAGGTGCAGGTGCAGGTGACAGAGAGCACAGTAGCCCTGAAGGAGGCCACAACTGTGATGAGTGAAACTAGGAGGAGGTATCAGGGACTGGACATCGAACTACAGTCTGAACTCAGTATGGTAAGAATCTTTTGTGTCACTTTAGATAATACTAATCTATCATTGTGTCACCAATGGTCACAGCTTTTCATTTGAGCCCAGTACACCCATTTGTTCAGGTCTACTGTTTTGCATAGTGTGAAAGCTGGTTATGCAGCTTTTGTACCACAAAATATACAGTAGGCTACTTTCAAATTTTCTGTTTCTAGCAGAACAGTTGTTGTTTTTTGTCTGTTATGATAAAAAAGCAACCAACTGGGGGGCTTCAGCTTTGCTAGAAGATGTCCAGAGGCTGTCTTCTCATTGGCTAACTGATTTCTGAATAAGCAAATAAAAATGGAGAAACAAAATCCTGCGAGGTTGGATGGTGGCTCCAGGTGGGCTTGGCCCATTGCTCAATTTGACAACACAAATTTCAAGAAGACTGATGGCTCATTTCAAGGCACTTTTTCTGGATCCAGACTGTGTGTATCTTTCCATTGACTGCACATGTTGATTCTTTGACAATATCAATACCTATCTAATTTGTCTTTCACCCTCCTACAGAAAGCGTCCCTAGAAGCCACACTCCGTGACATCGAGATGCGCTACAACATGGAGGTGAAGAAGTACAACGCCATCATCCTGAGGCTGCAGGAGGAGCTGACAAAGATCCGCAACGACATCCAGCATAACACAAGAGAGTACGAGGTCCTGCTTAACATCAAGGTGAAACTGGAGGCTGAGATTGCCGAGTACAGGAGGCTGCTGGACGGTGAACCACCTTTAAAGTGAGTATGAGGAGCGGAGACAGAGAAAATGGCTGAACAATCAATTCTCTGCATTGTCTCAGCTAAACGACATCAGAGCTTTGTCCATCCCAAAGCAGGTTTTGCAAATTTGATTCAAATTAGCTTCATGTAAATATGAAGTGACATTGATACAGAAAGTAAAAGTATTTTGTCTGCATCAATACAAAACGGTTTTCCCCACACATATATCAGCTGCAAAAAAAACTCCAGTGTCTATAGCGATGACTTTTTTAACGACTCATCTTTTGCTCCTTTTTTCCAGACTGGAAGATGCCATTGACACAAAGAAGGTGCAGACTAAAGTGGTGACAGTCACTCAGACCCTGGTGGACGGCAAAGTGGTGTCAGAGAGCAAAGACGTACAATCCAGTGAACAAATTCATTAGAAACTGAAAAAAAGCTCTATTTAACAAAAATAAAAAATGAAATACAAAAAGTGAACCCTTGGTTGTGACTGTTTCTTATCTTTGTCTTATGGAGCAAGAACAACCACAGATCATTTATTTTCATTGCTACCTTTTCATTGATGTATTTCCTGTTTATCATGAAGAAATAATTAGACATTTTAGGAATGTTGGTTAGTTTTACTGATGAGGGTTAGTTGAGAAGAGTGATACCGCTCTTGTGGTGTGCATGAAATAAACATCTTTTAGCTTATCTAGGCATAACATAAAGATTTGACACCGATTAATAGAGCCTGTCTGTCATTGTTGAAGATCCAAGGTGACTAATTTACATCTTATTGTTCATATTTATGCATACAAAAAGTTATTTGGTTGTTTTACATGAGGTTATTTTCTGAGCTAAATCTTGACACACCAGACCAAGACACACAGTTCAGCCATTCCCTCTGGTTCCAGCCTTTATGCTAAGCTAAGATAACTTGCTGCTGAGTTCAGCAACTTTGGCTTATCCTCACACTGTTAATAAGTAAGAGAAGATGATTTCCTTCAACTTGGACTTTGACGTTTAATAATCTGATAATGTAAGACAGAACACAAACATTGGATTTTATTGTATGGGATGCTCACAAACATTACGTAAGGCAGCTGCCCTGCCCATACAGAGTAATACAGTAGATAGCTGCCTGGCTTTGTGCCATCCTCCTCCCACACACTCACGTCTGCAGCGAATGCGGGAAATTCTTTCAGCTTCTGAGAAATTCACATCTTGACCCACGGTTTTTCAGTCCTGTCCCGTTATAGGCAGAACACCCCGATTCCCATGCAATGTCCAAGCAGACTGCTCCAGTTTCTGCTTTCTGTTTATTTACATTGACATGAGTCATCCTGATTTCTGGTCTCCCTTTGATAAAAGCTAACCTCTGCATAACTTCATGTTTATAGGCTGTACATATGTTGTTGATGAAGATGTGAGGAGCAACGTGTTGGGAATGTATCTGTCAGTTGAGGATGGTTTTACAGCTAGAGCACAGGCTTTACAAACCAATGCTCTGTTCGTCATCATAATGTCATAATTTTTTGGAAATAAACTATTGTGCCAGTACAACATTCCTCAGACAGGATCATTAATCATTCTGCCAGTCTTTATTCAAGACTAATTTCCCAACTGAAGCGGACGATTAGTTTCCTAATTTGTGCCACATTCCACTGCAATAATTGTGTGCCCCCAGCTATTACTGTGTAAAGTGTGTGTAACAGTGTGTCTGCAGTGAGTGACTTTAAATGCCAGTCTCTCTATGTGTTGTTAAATTGTAAATCCGGATTCCCTTACACTCTATAAGCCAATTGCTGGGTTGCTCAGCCCCAGCAGCCACATGCTTCATATTCAGGCCTGAAAGCTGCTGGGGAGACAACCTAGTGAGCGAGGGACAGAGAAGAAAAGGAGAGATGATAGGAAGGACAGGCTCAGAAGATAGATGTGAGGATAGATAGATAGAAAAAAAAGTGCAGGAGTGCATATCTCTCCTGCATGCCTGTGATTCCTCGGTGGGCCCCAAAGAGGGCTGCCTGAGCCGTACCTCTGGCTTTGCACGAAGATAGGAGACCCACTGAGGATTCACTGTGCTCCATCATGGTTACTCAACAAAAATCAGTTAACATGAATGAAATGACATGAATTACTGAAAAGCTTCAGACTCAATAGGACGCACCTCAGCAAATCAAGCTAATCAAAGAAATCTACCAGTTTAAGGTCAAGCTAGCTGTGGCCTCACAGTACTGTAGGTTTTAAAAACACGCAGTCATCAAAGTATCACAGACATTGACTTATAGGAGGACCAACCCAGAGACGAGACATAATGGAGCCGTTTTACCACTCTACACGGCAGATAACAGCTCACGCTTCCGCCACTGCGTCTCCGTCTGTGTGCTCTGAAACTGCCTATGATAACAATGTGACCTGTAGCTATGGCAAGCCAGGTTGGCAAAGTAAGAATCTACAAAAAGCTGTATCGATTTATGTGACACTTTTTATCCTCTCAACTTGTGGGCCCAAATATAAGCCCATATTATTTCTGGAAATTACCACAGGAAATCTTTGAAATCTCAATTGTCAATATTTTTGCACTGCAAGCAGCACAGATAACAGCAACATTTTCAAAGTTATGAACCAGGGCCTCTCACAGAACATCTGTATATTTGGTTGTGTTTTGTATATTTCCAGCACACATGTTTCCTAAGCTGAAGTGCGCCAAGTGTAACAGAGTTATAGTGTTGATTCCACTTCCACAGTGACAGCCAATCATATACAATTTTATTCATGTATCGTGGACGCTCACTGGTTAGCAGGGCTCTCCGCAGCACATAAATATGGGCTGTGACGTAAACACAGTGCCAGTATACGAGGATTGAGCCCATGGTAGGTCTGTTACACGAAGCACAGCGTTATAGCCTACTGAAACTGTGTAAACAATGTAATGTAATAATGCAGTTATCATGATATTATGTTCAGGAGGCTGGCGACAGTTTTACATGTGACTTAATGTGTTGCCGAGGGTTTATTTTGTTTACTGTTTATAACTAGCGACTGTAGCTTGAAGGCTAAGCTAACTTGCTAATTTTCCTCCATAAAGCTGTGCCGAACGAGTGCTGTGCTTGACCGTGAGCTGACCAGTCATTTCCGTATCATTGGCCAGGTACATGTGTTTCTGTTTATATATTTATTTTTAATTAATGATGTACACAAATAAGGCCAGTATACGAGGATTGAGCCCATGCTGTGCCGAACGAGTGCTGTGCTTGACCGTGAGCTGACCAGTCATTTCCGTATCATTGTCCAGGCAATAAAAGTCCGGTCCTGAAGCTACAGAAGTGTCGGTCCTTCTTAAAAATACACAACACAACGCAGACAACTGTTACAATGGTGCCGTGACCGTACTCCAGGACTCGTCGCGTCGTGAGGACAGCCGTCATTTCCCGGAGAAAACTAATGGTTGCAGCTGAGCCACTGACGCATCGGACTGCCCGCCTGGAGCAGTAGCGCTCTTTCGCCAGTAGGTGGAGCGTCAGCTCCACACTTGTGACAGCAAGGCTTCATTCCTTCACTGTTTTCCCATGCGGTGGTGAGGTTTTGGTACATTTTTGTCACCTGTGGGTTGTTTGGCCGTCATTTTCTTTTTGTTTTGTTTATTTTATAACTCATTGAATCATTTACCAAGTATTTTAGACTGAATGGTCTTAGGCTTTTTTTTTTTTTCATGTTGAAAACTGTGCCCTGTTTTGTGGGGGTGTTCCTCTTTTATTAACTTGGTTTCATTTTGGGGAATTTTTTTTGTGTGTGTTTCTATTGTTTTATTGGCTGTGTGCCTTCAGTCTAATCTTTTTTCTTTTTTTTTTGCCCAAATTATCAGTGATTTTCCTTATATGACTGCTACATAATCATATATTTTATTTCTATTGTTTTTTTTTTTTCATTTTCATTCTCTGTCTCCTGTACCTGCCATACTGAACATGGACTTTGGAGCTGGTGTTGGCAGGGGGAGAGGTACATTCGTGTACACTCCTATAACACCTGTGGGTAGGGGTAGGGCCAGGTTCCAGTCTACACCAATCACATCCACCCCTATGCCAGATCTTGAAGTCAGTCCCAATACTGATGATACTTTTGCTGCTTCACCCCATGGGCATGATTTACCTGGTGCAAATGAAAGCAATTCTTCAGTTAATGTCATTGCAAGCATAGCTAAAGAAATTGGGATGTCAATTGGGGAGAGTATTGCTTCCTGCCTTGCATCACAGATCAATAGTGGTGCAGGTGCAAATGTTCCTTGTAATACATCTGGGTCAAGGGGGGCAGACCTGTCTCTTGTGAACTGGGTAGTGAAGTCAGAAGTCAAAGAGCCAGTATGTTTTAAGGGGGATGGCTCAGATGCCTATACAGTGCATGAATGGGAGACAGTAGTCATGACATATCTTAGAAAGCAAGCAATACCTGTAGCAGAGCAGGCAGAAGAGGTCATGAACAGGCTAATGGGGAAGGCGAGGGAGGTGGTTAGAGTAGGAATCCGCAGTAACCCCTTCCTTGTTCTGTCTGAGGGTCCAGGTCCCATTTTTGACATATTAAAACAACATTTCAGTGACACAGTTTCCTCCATCATGCCTTTGGCTGACTTTTACTCCACCTTGCCATTCTCTAGTGAGGACCCTTTTGAGTACTGGCTCAGGTTGAACAAAGCTATGGAAGTAACTGAGGACTGTCTGAAAAGACAGAATAAATCAATGGAAGATTCATCACGTGAACTAACTACCATGTTTATCAGACACTGCCCTGACTCTGAACTGTCCCTGATTTTCAGGTGCAAGCCTCTGCAGCAGTGGACTGCTGCTGAGGTCCATGAGAAACTGGTTGAGCATAGACGAGACAAGAGGCACACTTCTCAGCCTAGGAGCACCACTGCTGTGACTGTGCTGCGGCAGGACGTTAGTCCTGGTCTCCCTGCGTCATTGCCTGCTGGTAAGCCTGCCAGTGATGTGAACCCAGGCTCAGCATTATGCCAGTCAGCTCAGGGGCCTGCAGAGCCTCTAGACCGCATCCTTAGCATGTTGGAAAGCCTTCTAAGGCAGGGACCCCAGCAGGCTCAGTACTATGACAGACCAGGACGCCAGCCACAGGGGGGCCCCAGGAGCAGGGCACGGCCCTCTCTGCCATGTGAAGTGTGTGGAGACAGGGAACACACTACTCGCTTTCATTGTCGGTCCAACCATCTCTGTTTCCTCTGTTATGCTTCTGGCCACACACGTGCTGATTGTCCAAAGTCAGGTGTTCCTCGGCCAGCAGGTGGTGCTGCCACTCGACCCACCACCCACCAAGAGGGAAACTAGCGGGCCAACATTTTGGGGGGGCAGATGTTGAGCCAGTGATCAAACCCCTGAACATGAAAAATGATGATTTGGAGTCTGTCTATGAAAGTGTGTGTGAGGAGCTAAATCTAAAGAGTAAAGTCATATTACAGAACACACAGAGGGTCGCTCCTCATGATGGACTTTTTCATGCTAAAGTTCTGATTGGTAACAAAGTGGAGGTGGATGCTATGCTCGACAGTGGTTCAATGGCATGCAGCTTGAGTTCCAGAGTTTTGCCACGACTGTCACGGGAGGGAGTGATGAAGAGCCCCTCTCTGGCGCCCACGGATGTGGTCTTGGTTGGCTGTGGTGGATCACGGACCAATCCTTTGGGAGTTTGTGACCTGGAAATTGAGCTGTTCGGCTTCTCAGTGATTGTCCCGACGTTGGTGGTTGCCACACAAAATGATGATCTCATTGTGGGGAGTAACCTGCTGAAATACCTGATTCAATGTTTAAAGTCATCAAAGGATGTTTTGAGCCGCACACTTGCATCTGACCACAGTGAGGATGAGCAACGCAATTTGCTGAGCTTGTTGGCTAATGTGGAGGTGTGGTCAGGCAGTGACATCCCCGAAAAGGTGGGAACAGTAAAGATAAAGAAATCTGTGACTCTTGATCCTTTAAGTGAGCATTTGGTTTGGGCTCGGCTTCAGACTGTTGGCAACATCTCAGTCGGCAGTGCAGTCATCATGGAGCCTACTACTGCCAGGTCACGTCCACAGTCTGTGTTGGTCGGGAGGACTGTGGCATTGCTTCGTGGTGATGGTTGGCTCCCCCTAAAAGTGATAAATCCTTCTGATGAGCCTGTGACACTGAAACGAAACGCTAAACTTGCCGATGTTTATCCTTGTGTTGAGTTGGAAGACTTTGACCGTTCGGATATGTTTTACAGTGCACAGTGTGTTGTCCAGCAACAGGTGCAGGAGCCATGTGATGCTGTGACTGACGATGGGAAAGACTCTCACCTCACGTCTGATGATTCAAGCCTCCCAGACTGTCATGGCGGAAACGGAGGTCCCAGCGGGCCTCATGATGGACCAACCTCAATTTTGCATGACCTGGGGTTGGCTGATATTGATGTAGATTCTTGTGATGTGTCTCCTGCTTGCAAAGAGAAACTTGTCCAGCTGTTAGCTCAGTACCAGTCCATCTTTTCCAGACACAGATTGGACTGTGGAAAGGCTAAGGGCTGTGTTCACCGGATTAGACTCAGTGATGACAGACCCTTTCGGTTGCCATACCGACGCATTGCACCCAACCAGTACGAGAAACTCAGGCAAGTGTTGAACGAAATGGAGGAACGAGAGATTATAAGAAAGTCTGGTAGCGACTTTGCTTCGCCTTTGGTCCTCGTTTGGAAAAAGTCAGGAGACTTGAGACTCTGTACCGATTTTCGTTGGATCAATGCCCGCACCATCAAGGACGCTCATCCGCTACCCCATCAGGCTGATGCTCTGGCAGCCCTGGGTGGCAATGCCTTTTTCTCTACCATGGACCTCACATCTGGATATTACAATGTTGAGGTTCATGAAGATGATAAGAGATATACGGCTTTTACATCACCATTCGGGTTATATGAATATAACCGCCTACCACAGGGTCTGTGTAATAGCCCAGCGACTTTCATGCGGATGATGCTGTCTATCTTTGGGGACCAGAATTTTCTGAGTCTCCTTTGCTACTTGGATGATGTCTTAGTGTTCGCTCCGACTGAGGATCTGGCCATGGAGCGTCTGGAAATGGTTTTTGCCCGTCTTCAGGAGCACAACTTGAAACTCGCTCCAAAGAAATGTCATTTTTTGCAAAAGTCTGTAAGGTTCCTTGGCCATATTGTGAGTGAGGAGGGCATCGCTACGGATCCCGAAAAGGTGCGGTCCATTACGGCCCTGTCTGAAGAGGACCTTATGGAGGATGGGACAGGAGTTCCTTCGCAACGAAAGATACGATCTTTTCTGGGAATGGTGGTTTTCTACCAGCAGTTCATTGAGGGTTTCTCCTCAATAGCTAAACCGCTGTTCGGTCTAACATCTGGGCCTAAGGCCCCTCATCAAAAGAGAAGGAAGTGTCGCCCTCTCCAGCGGACGCTGGTGGCTTCTGATTGGACAGAGGAGTGCAGACAGGCCTTCCTTCTGTTGAAGCAGGCTCTGCTGGATCAAGTTGTCTTGGCTCACCCAAATTTCGGGGAACCTTTCCTCCTCTCAGTGGATGCATCTAGCAATGGCCTCGGAGCCGTCCTGTCGCAGGTGCCAGAAGGGGGCACAGTTGCTCGGCCGATTGCCTTTGCGAGTAAGTCACTCTCGTATGCACAATCAAGGTACCCGGCACACAGACTTGAGTTCTTTGCGATGAAATGGGCGGTCTGCGATAAATTCCATCATTGGCTGAGGGGACACCCGTTCACTGTGTGGACGGATAATAATCCGTTAACATATATTCTGTCCAAAGCTAAACTTGATGCGTGCGAACAGAGGTGGGTCGCCAAGTTGGCACCGTACCAGTTTGGCATTAAATACATCCCGGGCCCCAAGAACATTGTCGCAGACGCCCTGAGCAGGGAGCCCTTTGTTCACTCAAGTGCGCTGCACCACTTGACAAGAGTGCCCTATCAGGCATTGTTGGCCGAGGCTGATGCTGTTTGTAATGACCAGGTGCAAGATGTCTTTCGGTGGTCGACTCACCCACTTGAGAAGACCTCAGTAAAAGGGCCTTCTGTCGCCTGCCAGTGTGCTGTTGTCGTCCGGCCTGGGACTCTGTCTGGTCAGGAAGTGGCAGCTGTACTGCAGTCACACAAAATGCAGGAAGGTTCAGTGACGTCCCATGCATTGTTGCTGCCACAACTTCCACAGGCAGTGTTACCGGAGGAACCAGTTGGGACTGATGTGCTGTCTCATGACCAGCTGATGGATAAGCAGAGAGCCGACACAGTATTGAACAGAGTGATCTTCTTTGTGGAAAGGGGGCGAAGACCGTCTAGGAGGGAACGTGCTTTGGAACCAGCTGGCGTTTTACATCTGTTGAAGAGTTGGGATAAGCTTTGCATGCGGAAGGGTGTGTTGTATCGTGTGTCGAAGAGCCCTGTTACAAAGACCAAGTCTTACCTGTATGTGGTACCTTCTTCTCTGAAAGCGGTCGTGTTGGAGGGGGTCCACGATGAAGCTGGTCACCAGGGCCAACAACGGACCCTGTACCTTACAAGACAACGCTTCTTCTGGGCGGGCCTGGAGAAGGACGTAAGGGAGCATGTGAAACTCTGTAAGCGCTGTGTGCTAAGCAAAACTCCTGAACCAGAAGCGAGAGCACCGCTGGAAAACATTGTGACGTCAGAACCTCTCGAACTTGTTTGCATTGATTTTTGGTGTGCGGAGGATTCTAAGAACAGGTCATTGGATGTGCTCGTAGTCACAGACCATTTCACAAAAATGGCTAATGCTTTTCTGTGCCCTAACCAATCTGCCAAAGCTGTAGCCCACCAGTTGTGGCACAACTTTTTTGTGTCTATGGGTTTCCGAAGCGCATTCATTCAGATAGAGGGGCTAACTTCGAGAGTGCCCTTATCGCTGATCTTTTGAGGATTTCTGGTGTTGAGAAATCACACACGACGCCGTATCATCCGATGGGCAATGGCTCATGTGAGAGAATGAACAGGACGCTGGGTAACATGATTCGGGCCTTACCCCCAAGGTCGAAGCACAGGTGGCCTCAGGCGCTGAAATCTCTCACATTTTCCTATAACTGCACCATTCACGAGACCACAGGGTACGCTCCGTTTCTCCTGATGTTTGGAAGAACACCTAGGCTGCCCGTTGATTTGGCTTTCAGCTCTGTCCTGAACGTCCCTGAGGTCGTGAGCTATGATGAGTATGTTCAGTCTCTGAAGCGGGAGCTGAAGGAAGCTATGGGTGTGGCACAGGCTTCGGCCTCCAAACAATTAAAGAGACATGCTGACCTGTACAACCGAAAAGTCAGAGGAGCTCCAGTTGAGGTCGGAGACCGTGTGTTGTTGGCCAACAAGGGCGAACGCGGTAAGCGCAAGCTTGCTGACCGTTGGGAGGACGCCATTTACCTTGTCATTGGGGTGAATGTTGACAGTCACACCTTTAAGGTTCAACATAGCGTGACTGGTAATGTGAAAACGGTTCATCGCAATCTGATAACACCGGTCAACTTTCTGCCCTTACCTGACACAGTTTCTGAAGACGATCAGGAGTTGTCTGTCTCCTCTGCTTCTGACCACCCAAGTGCAATGAGGGGTGATGTTGTTACGGATGATGACGTGTCGTCTGATGCAGTGGAGTACAGGACCAAAGTTTGGGTTTCTCAGTTGCCATCTGAGGGATCTAGTGACCAAAGTGTGGAGATTGATAGCCAGGGTCGGGACGCCCTGCCCACTACACATGTTGAACCATCTCAGGCCTGGCCACACGATGGTGGCTCTGACCAACTTCATTGTCAGGATGATCCACCCCCTTCACCTGTGTCAGTGGAGCTTCAATCTCAGAACCCCCAGACGTCACTCTCTGAGTTATGTGATGTGAGATCTGACCTGGGTGGCGCAACATCGGCTGATGTTGTTGAGCCAAGTGACCATGTTCCCACACTGTGCAATGCTGCTGTTCCAGTTCCGCCAGTGGAACCATTGGGTGGTCTTAGGACAAGAACAGGCAGGTTACTTAGGCCTGTGGTTAGGCTTATTGAGATGATGGACCAGAAAATAAAGGCGAACTGATAGATGGTTTCATTGGATTTACAGAGGTGTGCTGAGGTTTATGTACATTTTCTGTTATGTGTTAATGGATGTTGTTCTACTGATGATGTGAAATGTGCCTTTCATATTGTTGGATATGTTATTGATTGTATAACGAATTTTACACTGGCAATGTGTTGTGTTTTATTTTTTTTCTTATTTACTCACTCCTGTGTGGCTGGGATCGGATCCCAAGTGTGGAGTTGCTATGGGACAGTTTTCTCTCTGTGATTATGTCCCTGGGTGTTTTTTTTTTTTTTCTTTCATTGTGGGTCTGTGGGGTCACATTGTGTATTAGACATGTAACAGGCATGTTTACCTGTGGTGGTTTAAGGGGTTTGGCCAGCCTTTTTTTCCTCTAATTCTTTGAAGGAATAGTCTCCTGACTGGGTTACGTGTGACTTCATGGTGGTGCTTACTCTGACATGCATTTTTTTTTCTTTCTCACCTCTCTTTGCTGTGGTTGTTTTCACATTTTGTTTTTGCTGTGTTATCTCTGTTGTTTTGTTGTTCTGGGTTGTACCCATGTTGGGTGCCTGACGTGTTGCTCGCCTGGTCAGTTGTTGGGTTGTTTTCTTTTCATTCTCTTTTCTTTTGTTTTTTTTTGTTATGGGCAATATTGTGTGTCAGTGGAATTCAGCAGGGGGGAATGTAACAGAGTTATAGTGTTGATTCCACTTCCACAGTGACAGCCAATCATATACAATTTTATTCATGTATCGTGGACGCTCACTGGTTAGCAGGGCTCTCCGCAGCACATAAATATGGGCTGTGACGTAAACACAGTGCCAGTATACGAGGATTGAGCCCATGGTAGGTCTGTTACACGAAGCACAGCGTTATAGCCTACTGAAACTGTGTAAACAATGTAATGTAATAATGCAGTTATCATGATATTATGTTCAGGAGGCTGGCGACAGTTTTACATGTGACTTAATGTGTTGCCGAGGGTTTATTTTGTTTACTGTTTATAACTAGCGACTGTAGCTTGAAGGCTAAGCTAACTTGCTAATTTTCCTCCATAAAGCTGTGCCGAACGAGTGCTGTGCTTGACCGTGAGCTGACCAGTCATTTCCGTATCATTGTCCAGGCAATAAAAGTCCAGTCCTGAAGCTACAGAAGTGTCGGTCCTTCTTAAAAATACACAACACAACGCAGACAACTGTTACACAAGCTCACACGGCCACCATAAGGCAGGAACTTTGGGGTTACGCTTGGTTTGACTGCTTATGCCTCATATCAGTTTCAGCTGAACTTAAACATGCATTTTTTCACACATCTGCACTGTGGATTTTGCCCCACAATCATGCTTGACAGGATCACTTTACAGCTAGTGTGTGGACGTGAGGACTCATTGCATAAGTCCTTGCAGTATGTAGTAGCTCATATAGACTGTGAACTGTGAACTTGGACTTATCCCTCATAGCCATAAAATAAATAAACTGCTTCTAACACAAGGGAAAAAGCATGGATGTCATCATTAAAAGGTCTTAACAAAGTGGAAAAACTGTAATAAACTAAGCCAAATGTTATAATGTGTAGTAGCCGTGATGTGTAATACGTAATGTCCCTGATAAATGTTGCAATCGTGCAAAAATGCAACTACATTTTGAATCTTGAAGATGAACTCAACATACCAAGTGTTGCAAGCACATTGCATCACCCTGAGCCAAAACTCGAACTGCCTCCTTAATTCATTTGACAGAATTAGGGGCTTTTATTTAATGGTAACAAGAGCAGGTCGATGGAGGGTTATCAGCAGCTAACACCAGTTAAGATAAACAGTTTCAGCTGGAACCTCAAAGTTTAAAACCTTACTCCTTGTCTTGTGTGAGTCACTCATAACAGGTCAAAGGCCTCTAATATAAACAGCCTCCGCTTCACCTCTTTTTCCGTTTTCCGTAGAAAAACAGTTGACATAGATGGAGCATGAATCATCTCTCGCTCTGTCTGTCACATTCACAAACGCACACACGCATTCTTGATATCTCCCTCTGCCCTTCACATCTGCTGGGTGTGTCGGGTGTGAGTCAGTCAGTCATGCAGCGGTCCCTAATGCACCGGACCTCCTCCCAGTGGGAGCGAAACAGGGGGAACAGTTAGGGACCAGAGGTTGAAGGGTGTGGTGTGTGTTTCTGCGTGCATGCGCGTGTGTTTGAGTGTGCGTGCATGACGACAGCAGGTTGGCTTAAGGAGTGGAATAAAGTCATGTGAGAGAAAAGGGAAGGTAATAACAGGAGTAGTGACAGAAGAGAGGACATGGTGGGAAACAATCAAGGAACTGAAGCTGGAGTAGATTTTTTTTTCTGATTGGCCGAGTAAACACTGTTCTAGATACAGGCTGCCCACAGGAAGTGTTCATAATCAAAACCTGCAATCAGAATCTAAACAGTGGTGAGCGAATGCTCCACTCAGTGAAAGAGTGATTCACCAAAATTAGATCTTTGGCCTAGTGTCACACCATCGCAGGCATGACACATGGGTAAATATAGGCAAGTAATTGAATCAAAAAAGAAACTTCTGGGAACAGGTTTCACTGAAGGTTACTGTAAAAGCTACAAAAGTTGAAATGTGCAGGTTGGGGGCAATGAGAAAAAGGTGCAAGAAAGGGTGGGAAAAAAGTGAATGTGAGGAAGAAAGAGTGAAGGGAAAAGAGGAGTGTGGGAGCTCAGACATGTGAGGGAGGCAGAGAAGAAGGAGGTGCAGAGAGCAGATTAAGTAAGAACAGAGCTGGGCAGTGTGCCACCTTCCAGCCACCGTCTTCTCTCCCTTCATTTTCATTTTCCAGGCCTGCCACATTGGGGAAAGGAGCTGGAAATTCAGGGCTCGCCCCCTCAACTGAATTGGCTGAACCCTTGAGGTGACTCATTCGTCTGGTTTCCGTGGAAACTAACCAAAAGAACTTGGTGACCAGAAAGTTGCAAGCTGTACACCCAGAGGAGTAAGATGATTGCCGCCTGTTCCACTGCTAAAAATACAAGCAGAGCAGCTCCCCTCTGTAAAGTCTGAAATGAAATATATTGTTGGGCTTAATGTTATAAAAGTATCCAGCTTTGCCCATGATGAAGCAAATACTTTGTCGTTACTGTATGAAGTAGCAGAGTCGATTCTCTCCCCCATAGACAAGTGACCTTCTTGGATTCACTCATCTTGTTATCCTCAGCGGCTTCATTAGCCTTGACATTCTTTGAATGAGTAACTAACTCACATTCCAGAGCAAGGGGTAAATGATTAAAACTTCAAGTGGGACCAAGCTGCTTTGTTAGGAAAATAATCAAATAAATGTTCATATTCAACTGTCTTGAAAACCTGGCCTTGGGATTACACCAGTTTTATACAGGATACTTTAACAGTTTAGAGTAAAGCTGTCTACAGAAAAGGGTAAATACAAAAAGATCAATTTAGACATTTTTTTTTCTAAAGCAAATGAAGACTCAGCAAAGTATAGGCCTACTATAAGGTGTAAAAATAAGCCATGTGGAGTTTTTAGCAGCACTCTGCGGCAGCAAGGAGCCATAAACTCCTCAAGGCCACAGACCCAACTCCACCCTAACTTTTCTCAGCAACCTTGCTCACACACCCCTGTCTGCAGGCTGTATGTTAGCGCATATCAGAGCATACCATCCCACCTTTTGAAAAGAATATTAGCTAAAAAAGCTGGGACTACTGGAGAATATACCGTACTATCCCACTCCAAACAACAAGTTAATAATCATCTTGTAACTTAAGTATGGAATAACAGTATAAACTAAGCCAAAGGTCTGCTATCACTCACTGTTGCCTCCCAGTAACAACATCTTATCTGTTTACTACCTCTATGCTGCATGGAAACATGCATTAATGCAACAATAAGCTTCAGAGTTTACATTATGTGAGCCATTGTTACACATCTTCAGTTAAGTCAGGAAACCTCAGTGACTCGGTATCGGAAAGTGATGCTACAGTAGGTTAGCATGCTAACTTCAGCACAAGGAAATAAATAAGAAATAGAAAAAACAATATTGTTTTCCACTTCTGCAGACAACTCTTGGAAAGCAGCCTAAAGGACTTTATGCTGAACTAAAAATGTATCTTCTCGACTGTTAATGTTGGCAATTGCCTATAAATTGTTGCTTTTCTGAATTGCTTAGGAAAAAAACTAAATACATCAATGCAAAATAAAATAAGATCCATCTGCAAATTATCCAAGAATGTTAGCAGGCTGAGCATAGATTGTCAATTAGCGAACTCACATTAGCCAGTTTGAGTTTATTGCTATGCTATTATGGGCTACTTCAAACTATCAAAAAATTAATAATATGGAATCTCTATTGGAGCTGTCTTAATCTTTGCCAGTTGACATAAAAGTTTTCTTTTAAGTATATAAATGAGGACAAAATGCAGATATGTCTGTCCCATGAAGTGTTTTGTTGGTATTGTTTGTCCCCGACTTTGAGCTGGAGGAAGAGACAAATAATTTACGTAGAGTGACATATCATAGTGGGGTCATTCTGGGACAATCTAGGAGTACATTTGGCTTAAGTACAAAATATGTGGGTGTGAACCTGGCAGGACCTTTGTCAAATACCCCTTCACTCCCATATCCTCTTTCAAACGAATACAGATTTATTGCATTTTTTATGTAACAGGAAGGTCTGCTGTTTTTGAATCACGCTTGCAGTGTCAACTGGGGACAATAACAAAAGTTTATTGAAGAAATTAAATAAATTGAAACTAGATTCTTGATAAGTTTTTCTTGACAACCATGACGCTTTGTGCAGAGACTTCTTTGTTTCCTTATTATTTCTCTTTATTTAACCTCAGGTAATCCACTTACTGCAGGATGCAGCAGGACTGGGTGCTCTAATTATAGAGATTGTTTGGGAGAATTTTTTTGACGGGAGGAATTCCATCACAGGAAGGGAGAGTCCGCATTTAAAGAGCTCCAAAGGTTGGAATGACCCTCTGTCATAACAGCAGGCCCAGACAAACACAAACACAGACTTATACATGGTTGAAAGACACTGGTTCATACATGTATTCTGATGCCTTTTGCTAGCATACAAAAAGGCCTGTGTAACAGGATCTTGCCAGAGCTTTGGCTTGTTTCCTCATGTGTAATCTAAACCTAAACAAAGAGCGTACAAAGTGTGACTCTGGGAATTAAACAACAGAGGCTTCTCTCTAATGATCAGTAAAAACAGGAAGATTTATAGTACGAGGGGGATGAGATCTCCACTGAGACCCAGAATGAGTCATTGGTTAATATCTAGCAGTTTCCCACATTATAAATAAAAACAGGACTTATTTTTGTGTTTACTACATCCCCTATTCATCCCACTCTGCCTGTTATAAAAGTTAGACATAGTTAGACATTAAAATTGTTGCACAAATACTTGCACATTGGATGAGGAGAACTGGGTGAATTTTCACACTATGGATGATTGCATTCCAAAATGACATAATGATCTGTTGAGGTTTGGATGACTTAAATTTAGTTAAGGCCAGATGAACATCATGGTCATGGGTAATGATAAGTAAGGACCACCTTCATTGTTGCAGGAACCCAATACTGAAATTTGACACTTGTTCATCCATCCGTCACCTCCTCCACACCCTCATTTTTTTTTGGCTGGGTCAGACAACTTCTTGCTTTCATATGAATCATTTTAAACAGTATCAGATATTCATTTAATTATGGCCTAACGTTTTAAATTCTTAACTGTTATATGAACCAGACTCCACTTACACCAGAATTAGGTAACACCGATTTGCATAAAATCAGCACATAGTAATGAACCACTGAGGATTAATGCCCATCTTCACATTTTTATACAGATTCCAAGATACTATTACTGCAGGTTGCTGTTTCTAGCAAACATTGTAAGATAAATCAAGTGTAATTTGAGTGACTAGTGAATAGTGTTGCTTTTCAGCAAACAAATAAAAAAAACCAAATAAATTATATTGGATTATGATATTATTCTCGTAGATTTCTGGGTTCAGTGTGTGCACGTGTGCGCATGCATGTGTGTTTTCTGTTTCCTGTTCTTAAGACACATTTTTCTTGCCCAGCATTGAGTTTCATCACAAAAGTTAGTCTACTTTAATCATCCAATGTCTTTTCATTTCCACACACTGTGCCACTCTTTCAAATCTGCATGTAGTTGTAGGCTATGATGAAAGTTAAGTAAAATACCTAAAGGCAGAAAACTTCTACACACGGGCCAGTTATGTTGAAATAGTCACAAGGATTCCTCCTCTGGGGAGGCAACATGGCAAAACAGCCAATAGTTAGCTCAGTCTGGAGCAACATGGTTGATAAAGGTGAAGATGAAAAATAATAATTTTAAAAGTATGAAAATAGATTAAGAAATTATATTCACTCACATTCTCTGTTTAGATTTGTGGTCTCTGCTCTGATCTGAAACAACAGTCTGAAATGTTCCTGTTGTAATGCACCTGATCTAGAGACAGGTGCTCACGAGGAAGTCAGTTCCCATGTCAGTTTATTAAAGCAGACAGTAAAGCTGAGGAACATCATGAGGATTTGCTGTTGTTGATGGTCGAGAGAGATTTAAGAGAAGGCCTGGCCCCTCTTCCCGACCATTAAACCTTTTCTTTGAGAAAGTTCTCTGTCCCTGCATTCCTTTCAGGAAGATGTATTCTCCACAAAACCTTTTACATGCCTATATATCCTCAGAGAAGAGAAAGCAGTTGGAGGCTCACCTGACATCACTGTTTACCCAGGATGTTTTTTGGTGGGGTTCAGATATCGGTGGGAACAAGCTCAAAGACACAGTGCAAACCAGCAGCTATTAATCGTGCTGACTGGTGTGTTGTACAGTTGCAGGTCAAAGGTTAGGTTCATTCAGGTATCTCGTTGCCTTGTGTTTACCGCATTGTCATGGCAACACAGCGACAAGAGAGGGATTGTAAACGCTGGGAACGATTGCAAAATCTCGCCGGAGATAATGTGTTTTGGAGTTTGTTTAGATTTGGAAGTGAGAAAAGTCATGGGCCGGCTGCTGTACAGCAGATGGAGAAGTGGATGGGGTTAGTGGCGCAACTTTGAAGTTTGTGTGTCATGAAGTCTCCTCCAAATGCATCCTTGACCTGCGTGTGTCCTGTATCGTCTTTTTGTGTCTGTATTTACATCCAATTGTGCATGACGGCCCTTCCACAGTGTTAACAGGGGCCAACTGGCGTCTGTCATCACAACAACACCTCCCCATAACCTCACTGAGTGCAGAGACGTGACAACACTGTCACAGTCGTCTGCAGGCCAGTCATGCAGGACACACTCTAAACCCCTGCTGGAGGCACGCACACACACACACACACATAGACATTAAAGAACATAAAGCCTTGAATTCCTCCTTTTGCTAAATTATCCTGATTTATTTGGAGTTAAAGGGATAGTTCAACATTTTGGCAAATTCGCCTATTGCCATAAGTGGATGTTGATTTTAGATCAGCAGGGCATAGATTTGAGCTGCTCAGCGACTGCAATGGAGGCTAATGATACTTTTGCTTTTCCCTTATCAAACTCATCAAATACACAATCCAACAACTCCAAAACCGTCTTGTGGAGAAGTTGTGACCTGCACATTCACCACGCTATGAAATAATAATGTAATATTATGAGAAAGAATTGTTTTTGAAGCAAATGCAAATTCGGAACTACATTCCAGACACGGCTGCTGGACGGAGTAATTTTCAAAAGTGCAAGTAGTTCCGAGTGTTTGCATTGCGTTGCGTTGTTTTGCTTTGCTTTGCATTGCGTTTAGCTTGGATTACAGAGTATTACATAATTTAGACTTGTGTGGTTTGTGTAGGACTACCTGAGTTGGGTCAAATATCAACATCTATCAGCAATGGTGGTAAACTTCCACCCCTTCCCCTATTCTTCAGCACATCCTCTGCAGCGGTGGGGTCATTCCCAGGGGAGCTACTTTTAGCGCTGACTAACAGACAGGAAGTGCCACGGTCCGTTCCTTCCTCCTGTAAGTGTAGTGCAGGATGTGCTGCTGGATTTCAACAAGGCAGCACACTCGTCTCTACCTCGGCTTTCATTTCTGTGACAGCTGGTGAACAGTTGATGAGTGAATATTGAGCTTCTGTTGGGAAAGAAGAGTTTGTGTATTGCAAAAAACATTAGCACTTCACTCCCCCTTGTGCCCGAGTGGTTCTGTGGAAAAAATAAAGATGTTTAGTCATTTCTATTTCAGTTTATTTGCCAAAGACATTAAACAAGTAAATGATCTTTTTAAGGTGTCAGGGTTTATAGAGGGGGAAAAAAATCTCTGTTTTCTAAATCTTGACTTATTAATCATTTATAATCATCTACTATTCCTTTGATCCAAATCTCCAAAACAGCTCCACTAAGGCAGCCAAGTGCATGCCGACCAAATTTCACCAATGTTAGGTCAAGCAGCAATAATGCAGTTCAGTGCTGAGTCTACAGAGTTCTTCCCAGCAGCTGGCTTATTTGGCCTCCGATTACTGTGATATGACCAAAAAAGGCCTTTCACTGTTCACTGCTACTGGGAATCCGGCCTTTATCTCTCACCCACGTGGGGCTGGACTGTTGCAATATGCTACTAAAGGTTAACACGGGAGCTTTTGGAGGGGAAAGAAAAAGCACAGTGACAAATGAGGGAGATGGGACAAGTCGGAGAGTGACGACTGATGAAACCTTTCAGATATGTGTTAAACATATGTAATTATTAACTTATCTTCCTGATGGAGCTCTGGTATGTGGGGAAAATACCAGCACATAGAGATAGTAGATAGATAGCTGGTAAACATTTACTGTCCCGGACCTTGACATTGACAGCTCCAGCAGATATAGCTGTAACAAATGAAGAGTTACAGTCTCAGCTGAGGCGATATGAATATCAAGCGTTGGTCTTCTCTGGTTAATGCCCTCTCTAATCACACAGGACAAACAATCTTTTATATAATGAGGAACTACTTCAAAGGTGGTGTGTGTGAGAGAGAGGAAATGAATTTAGATTACAGCAGACAGCTTGATCACAGACTCTAAAAGACCATCAAACTCTCAGTCCTGGCCAAGACGCTGTGTTCTTACGTAAGCAGGGTAAAGAGCGTGCCGGTCTTCCTGTGTTAGTTGGGGGGCCAACTTTGTGCTTCTGAAAACACTGGACTGAGGCTATGTAAGGGAGACTCCCGCAGTGATCTCATTTTAAAGGTATCTTTTATTTTGGTAATGTGACCACACTGAGTTGACCCTATAATGACTTCACCTAATCTGGTGAAGTCGGGATAAAACTCTGGGGAGTTGGCTCATCTCCGCATACACACAATTCTTCATCCTCATCAACGCGCGATTCCAACAGTTATTGTAACAACAAGCCTTCCTTATAAGTGCAGAGAGGAGAGTCCAGCTCATTGGGACCTTCCGATGATAGAGAGAGAGGAAAAACCCTGTGTTCTGACTTCTGACACAGAGTGAAAGCAGAAATGACAGCAATAACACTTCAAATTTTCTAGTTTGGGACAATCTGACCCATTTCAAACCTTCAAAAATCTAAATGTGATTGAATACAAACACAGATGATAACAAAACAAACAAAAAAAGGCTCAAAAACACTTCACACTAATGCTGTTTTTGGCTGCTTTGTACGTGCATCGTCCTGACTGAAATATCTAAATCACTACATGAACCACTGGACAAACATTCATGATCCCCAGAGAATGAATTCTAATTACTACATCTATTCACAGATATTTATGGTATAACAGCAAATTTCTTGATGAAACATGTGAACATTATACAGTTACTGTACTGTCATGAACAGGCCTTGGTGGTAAAGCGATTACCATAGCTGCTTCCCAAGCAGTTGACCCAGGTTTGATTCCTGGCCAGTGTATGAAGAGGTTTAGTTTTATTTGATGCAGTTGAGAAAATAAAACCAAAATTGCCCTCAACGTAACAACGCTATGTGAATATGATATCAAGATCATAGAAAGAAACACACAGTATGCATTAAAAAACTCAGTTTCAATGTGTGATTACAAGTGTATGGTGCTTTGAATGGTCAAAATACATATAAAATAATAATTGTTTATTGCTTTTAAAACAATTGAAAAGCAATAAAACGATTTAAAATTTAAATGAAACAATTAAGACAAATAAAAACCAATGAACACAATGAATAAAACACAAACTTACTTATAGAGTTACGTATTTATTTTCTGTCCCTCAAATATCCACCAAATATAATGAATGATCACTTTTTTTAAGTTTAAATTCTTTTGGTTACAGTCAGTTCCTTAGGGAAATATAAGCCACTGTATCTTTAGCAGCTCAGTGCTTGGTGGACAGTCAGGTTTATCAGAGATGAGAGCACTGCCATTGAAATAAAATTAAAAGTAAAGGGGTAGCTGAAAAACACAAAGACTAAGATAAAGCACCGTTGAATGACCTTCCACATTTTTAGTTCAAAGATGCTACTATTGTTACTCCATTACTTTTCACTTGAACGAAGAGTGATGACCCATTCCAACTTTTTCAGACTCGAATTGTCTCTGGTAACAATATTATCCGTATGCCTTTCGTCTTATTCATTCATCATCATTAGTGGACAGGATTATCCCGAAAAACATTTATTTCTAACTGTGAGCTCCAACAGAGAGACGTGGAAATCCTTTAAAACCCCAAATTGGCAGCCACAGCTATCCCTTATACTGTGTACTGCGCACACAAAAGGACACTTGTCTACAGCTAAGTCACACACTGTTTAATGGGACCTCACCCAAACTCAAACTGACAATCCAATCTCAAAATAATCTGGAGACAGAGAGCTGGATAATGCCAGCCCAACTTTAAACTGAGATCTCTGTCTACTGTCTGCAGACACAACAAGAAGCCTGGACATGCCAGGAAACAACATAATGACATGTCAAATAAATAAGGGATATCAAATAGGATTATTGGATCTTCAGACAACAACAGAAGGACTAAGGTGAAAAAATGTGTTTCCCTCTGAAATTACAATGTTCTTTGATTATTTGTACCCACAGCTAATAAAGTTAGGATTATATGACATATACCTGACTCATAGAACGTGTTAGTTTGCCACTAATAACAGGAATGTTTGGGAAATCTTCCAAAAGGATGATGTCAGTTTGTACAACCTGGTACCTTCCTCCCAATAACATCACTGAATGATACTTTAATCCTAAGAGCTTTTCTTGACTTGAGAGGTTCACACAGTACGTGTGTGTTCACAGGTGATGTAATCCAACCAGTCGATGGGCTAATCAGCTGTAAAAATATTTAAATTTACCACTTTTAACTTGAACTTTTCCGGGGATAATAGGAGGTTTCATCTGGCTTTGGGGTATGTTTAGGGGGAGTCAGGAACAGTCAGTACTAAGAGCTAAATCATGGATAAATAAATGCTAAAGGCTATAAATGGGACATATAATTCCTCCGTGTTCTTATTCATGTCTTTCGTCACATCAAGCAGAACAAGACCCAAACTGACATTTCCGTGAGCCGGACCTCTGGAAAACCTCATGAGACCTGTTCGCTTGCCAGGTGGGAGGGGAATGGAGGACGGAGATGGGAGAGAGGTGAGGGTGTTTGAGAAAGTGTTGAGATAAGGAAAGACGTAATTATGGTAGAGAGTTAATTAAACTGACTTGGTGCCAACGTAAGCCTTTCAGTTGAGCCGCTTCACATGGTGCGGAATAAAACAGCAAACAAGTTCGACCTCTGCAGGGAATGGCTGTAAAGCACTAGCCAGCATTATTATAGTAAATTGCTATCAGAGCATGTGGAAGTTCACATGCTTGTATTTTACCATCCAGGTGTATGGACTTTTATCTCTGTAGCTTATTAATTATCTTGTAATGCTAGCAGCACTAAGACTACAGAAAAAAACTTGCACGACACTGACACTTGTAAGTCTTGATTTACACATGAAACCTACCATCACACAGGAACTTGTACTGTATGAATGAACAGCAGTTACTGTATGGCATTACCAGAACCCTTCCAATGGCATGATTAATAGTGTTTATTTCAGTTTGACTCCTATAAGTCAAATACAACAATAATCATGTGTCCCCCCAATTTGACTCTAATATCACCATATTTTATAAAGCCTTTGGAACAATATAGCGAATTCATTTGTTCTGCACGCACGGTAAAAACTACACAATATGGTTCTTTCACTGCCTGGCCTGAGCGCAGCCTGGCTTGCTCAGAGGGGGTACTGCGGTCAGGGGAATGTGGATTACTGAAAGCCCTTCAGTTTGAGTTCAGCAAAGAGTCTTTCTGAGCGTCTCCATGATGAGGAAGATAAGAGAGGATTTTGCCAGAAACCACACAGTGATCCTACTCAAATCAAACCATGATTCAAACCTGAGGGATCCTGACACTGCGGCCAGTCACCACTGGACATAGCGCCATATTTAACGCTCAGTGCATTCAATTTGCTCTGCCTCTGACACATGAAAAGTTATCATTAAGCTAATTTTTTTAATAAATCAGGAGGGAAAGTGCAGATTCCCTTAACAGAGTAATACCGTATTGATAGTGATCATATTTTTTGGCGGCTTTGTAAACGATAAACACACAAATTATAGACACACTATTAACATCTTAGAGCTAGTTTGTTTAAAACCTATACATACATACTGTAATAAGCAAGAGAAGGACTGGTTCTCGCCTATAAGAATCACATTTGATAAACACCAATAAGCTATACTGTACTTTATACACGAACAATGAAAAGCCCCAAAATACTGTATTTCTTTTTGTCTCAGGGCCTCTGTGCCACATACTTTAGTTTATTGTACATTTTTTTAACTGGCTCCCATAAACCTCTCTGAAAGGAAAGAAATGTGCTTAAAGTCTAAATAATACAAAAAACAAAGTGGAGCTTTTTATGCCTAAGAAACCTCTTGGGAAACACTCAAAACAGTGTTGATATTTGTTTTACTTCATGGCAATAGCAGGTTGGCTCAGCACATGTGCCCGCACTCATGTGCAGCCAGGCCTCTTGTGTTTTGTTGCCACATTCTCCACAGATGTTCACCAGCTAAGCTGCTGATATTGTCTTTTGTTGGTGCACATTGCATATTGGTTAATGATAGTGATGAGAGTGACTCAAAACAGATGAGTTAAGTTATCAAACCAAAATAACGTGCTAAAAGAAATAAATAAAATGAAAGGGTTATAATGTGTAGTTATAATTTTCCAACCCTGTATGTACAGTATGTTTTGTATGTTGCCATTCATTCCTATTGCTACTGTGTTATACAAGTGCATTTACCAAGTATAGTACCAAGGAGTATACCGTGTCAGAGCCGACAAGGGGGCACTTTGTACAACTGTTTACTGTTTTACTCCCATCATCATAATATAATTTATTGTGTACAGTGTAGCTTTTATTAGCTGATCTCTCTGATGACGGAAACCTGATAGTTCTGATATGAGCTGTTGTTGAAACGGTAAAGGGTAGGGTTTATTCAGGAGGTGATGACGGGAGTTTCATCACTTATACACAACATGCTGGCATTATAGTCACATCACTGTTACTCCATAAAAGAGGACTGCACTCTCTAGTTTAGTCTAGCTTCACAGAAATAAGGTTACTGGAATTGGAAGTTCAACTGTGGAAAGAGAGTAGTGGGGGGAAAAAATGACAGAGTCAAAACCACTCTGGGAAATTTTCCACAAAAGATGTAGACACATTGCCTCCATACACACATGTATTCTATTCATAGCACAATAATTTATGTGTGTCAATCTCATCTCCAGGCTCCTCGTGCCGTTTGGTTTGTCATAACTCTTATAAGCAGATGGAAAACAAAGACACAAGAAAGAGCTTCTCTGTGTAATTAAAGAGAAGATTAACCAGATGACACATAGTCACAATATGCATGTATGTGTATGTATTTTCTTGGCAAAAGTTTGAAGTACCAAGGTTCAGAACTGCCCCTTGTGTCCATGTCTTTTTTTAAATAAGATTTAGTATATTAAAACTACAATCCTAAAAGTATGAAAGTATGAAATGCACACAGCCTGTACTCAGGAACTGTGCATTAAAACCATCAGTCAATATCTTATGTAACTTTGTCACGTCACAACAAAGCAGTCCCTGCACTCAACCACACCACAAACACCGCCCAGTTGGACACACCATCAAACCTTTCTGTATATGAAATCTTGTATATTTTTATTCGGCCACTCAGAAAACAGCCAATGAGCAGATCTTCTCTTCTCATTGGTTGAAAACCCTGAGAGGATTACATTGAGATGTTTTTTTTGGTTCCTGAAACCACAAATCAAATATATCTTCTGCTCTTGTGGACATCAACAACTGAGTTTGTCTTGAGCTTTTTAAACACATTTTCATCTGTATTTCTGTCAAAGCTTTCCGGCTCTGTGTGCCTCACTCCTCTCTCTTTAGTTTTCATACGCACAAATGTCATAACTCCAAGAATAAAGGTCTTATTTCCTGTCTGGCACTGACGAATCACTCTGATTTGCATTGTGCTTTTGAGCGTCGCCATGACAATGAGAAATGAATGGGAAGTGCCGTACATGTGACTGTCTTGACTACAGTTGCAAAACACATTAGTCGACTGGGTGGATAATGGATTGCTTTCTCAGTGCAGTAACATTTGCCTGTCACAGTTTAAATTAACTTCCCCTTATTCTCTAGTCTGACAGCTGATAATGAGCCGTGTGTGTGATTAGCCACACAGAAAAGTGTAGGAGGGACGGAACAAAGTCAGGTCCTGTCAAAAAACCAGAAGAGAAAAAATCCTGGGTGGTACGTTAATGAAAAACTATATCAAACTGACAAGTCTACAGTAGTTCAGGTCCGGCAGCTACTGCTGGAATGTCTGGGGGAGTCACTGTTGTCAAAACAATGATTGAACTGTTTGGGAGTTACTAAGACTTTCAGGCTTTGGTTTTGATGACCAGCAGGAAAAAATCTGTGAAGGAGAAAGAAAATCCTCTTCATCCTGCTGCACTTTTTCTTCTCTGTCTTTCTTTCTTTCTTTCTCTATATCCTCTTTCACTTTTACCCTCATGTTCACACAGATTCGGGCCCCTATAAACACAGTAATGTGGTCATCCCCATTCAGACATGTGTGTGCACACAACACACACGTCTTGTACTTCAGAAAAGACGGCAGACAGAGAGATAATGCTGGAGTTTTGGGTAAAACATAGAAGTTATTGAACCGGTTGGATGAGGCGGTGGATGTGTGAGAATCGCACATGAAACACAGGAGTGATTCATGTGTTAATGCTGGTACAGGTGCACCAGTTTTTGTTTTTTTTAAGACAGAAACTTCATCATCATGTAAAAATGAAATAAGCAGGGCAACCTTGTGACATTCTGCAGGTGGTATCACGTTAAAAACACAATAGGCCTACTTATTTATTTATTTCAGAATATCAATAGTTTTAAGAATCAAACATGATAATAAAATAGAAAAATAATGAACCATGACAATGTTATCATATGTGGACATAAATATAATAGTTAAGGTATCTTTTAAATAAATATTAAGTCAAGTGTAGATTATCTCATTCTTGACCACAGCATTATGACTTCATTCATTCAATGTGGTGAATGACACAGAGACTTAAATATACTGAACAGACCTGACAGCATGAACTAAGACTTTCTTTAGTTTCATCTGATATCTTTGCCTGCACTGCTCCCTAGTGACACTGGAGCGAAAAATGTCTCACATCTCAGTGTCATCAGACTGTGGAGGCAGGTTTGGTCGACTTTGACCACCAGATGTCACTATCGCAAACTTTTTTTCATGATGATTTTGACTGAGGCCGTACTAAATTATTGAAACTATTCATGGTTCAGAATGTAGCTACATATCATACACATCAGCCACAATGTTAAAACCAGTCACCTGATGATAAGGTGCCTGTATGGTTTAAGTTATTTCACCAGAACTTAAGATTTTACACCCCAAACTCTCTGAAAAGCATTAGCTTCTGGCTGGGGGGCCACGGACCCCTTTTGCAAAAGCCCCTGACAATGCAACAGCAAAATTAAAGAGAAGAAATAACAACAATGACAATTTTCCAATGGACCATGAGTCTGCAATAAAGATCTGAATGAATGTTTTCTTATTTAATGCAATGAACACTTACTGTTTCCCTTTGTGTTTGTCATGGCTTGTCTCATTCCCTGTTTTAGTTCCTGTTTTATTTTTTGTCATCAGTGTCCTGTCTTCCTAGGCACTCTCTATTGTGATTAACTAGTTTAGATTTTATGACATGACAAGATAAGATACACTTTATTGTCCTCTGGGGGAAATTCTGTGGGCAATAGTGCAAGGGGACTGTGTCACCATACAAGAAAGGAGAAACACAGTATAAGACAAAACCGTGGTGGTTTTTAGAACTTGTAAGAAGGACGTTGGATTTGTATGAAATGTTTGGAAAATTCCTTTTTGAAGATTAGTGATTAGTAGAAGATATGAAAAAGTTGAATGTACCGTGAATACTTGAAAGTTTTATGAACGTTTTAAAAGTGGAATGAAGTCTGTAGGTGAAAAGTATGTTGAAGCAGTAGAAGTTCAAAGAAGAAGATTTGAAGCTCTCAACATTCTGTCCCATTGACTGCCATGTTAAATCTGAATTTTGTCCAAATTGATCATGAACAGTTGAAGGGTAGTTGCAGGTCAAGCACTCTTTGCCTTAGTTTCGTTGGGTTTTCAACATCAATCATACACGTCTTTACAGCCTCCCTCAAACGAAGCAGAAGTGTCTTATTTTTAAACGTCTCATCCCTCATACGGTCACGTTGACATTTTGTAATAGTGCAGAAAATAATAAGCGTTTCAATTTCATTGTTTTGTGCAATGACAACAGAGTATTCTAATCCATTCTATTCTATTTGCTAAAGACCCACTTGTGTCACTGTCCAACAACAGCCCCTATTTTGAAAACCACTGTGTATGCAGCCTTCTCCCCTACCATCATCACCAAATCACCATGATTGAATATGTTTTGGAAGAATGGGCTTTGTCCCTCACAGCAGAGTTTGGAGATTTACGGGATCGATACCAAGGATATTGTTGTGGCCCAACACTGTAGCGTACTGATGTAACGGAGGTCCGCAGGTATAGTCAGTCACAAGGTACCAGTAAGGAGAAGTGACAGCGGTTAGCGGTACTGCAGTTTAACTCACTCACCCATAAAAGACATGCTAACCAACTTGCCAAGTGCTCATTGAGCTCTTGGCGAAATGATTAGCATCGTCGCCCGTGGTGCGGGGGACCTGGGTTTGAAACCCACTCAGGGAAGATCACAGAACGTCAGCCACACTTTGACACTTATATTTGTAATTATTTTAAAGTATCACTTGTCCATGTGTGCCATAGCCTTCCTACAGGGTCACAAAGCAAGCTCTTTAGCACAAGTTAGGATTCAATCAAACTGAAAGTTCTGGAGCTTGGGAGCCAAACGGTCTCAATTCAAGATGAAGTTTATTTAGTTTTATCTCAATATCTTTCTCAGAAAATGGAGTTTACTCGGTCGTCATGGAATTAGACCTTGTGATTTGTTTGCCAGAGCTTGTTTACAATCCTGTCTTTTAAGACATTACAGAAGAGAAAATGCAAAACAGCTCAGTAATTTCATCTGCTGAGAAACTTTATGTGATATGATCAAAGCCAAACAGCTTCTTAATGGACCTTGTGTTTTTACTGTTGTGTCAGCTAAAGTTAAATCTGTGCACAATCCAGTGGATTAGAATGCAGAGAAACCAAGGAGCTTCACACACTGTAGATATTCATTGTTTTTAGTTCGGTGTTTCAGCACAAAGCCTATTTTTCCCTTTGTGGAATACATGTGATTTAATTAAAGACTAAAGCATGTGATGATGTTGGTGGTTTAAACTTTTTGACTGTCCATGAACAGCGGCTTATGATTTGCAATATGGTTTAGAAATTGTAGGATATTGAGTAACTGAGTATACTGAGTAACTCAGTACATCTACTCAGTTATGTTGTGTTATCTTATGTTATTATCTATGCAGTTGTTTGTTAAAGTGCATTTATATCATTCATCCATCACTGCACTTTCTTGAGTGAATCATTTTTCTGTAATAGTTTTCTGTCAAAATATACAACATAAGATTGATAATCCATCAACTGCAAACAAACTGAGTGGAGAATAACAGCAAGCCTCAAAGGCCATGCTGCTGAATGAGGAGAGCCAAGACAATCTAAGGTCATTCCACTTTCCTACCACATGGTGGTGATATTTCATCTTGGAAAATATCAGGATTTAACAGCAATTTCCAAATAGAATTTTGTATGTTAAACTGCAAAAATGTAATGACATTAAAAAACAACAACAGAAGAAAGATGAAATTATGGTTCATAGTTGGCATCCGTAACCCTGAAGCTGCAGAACAGGCAGATACAATTATGATGTGCGAAAAACGTGCAAGCTGGAGGATCAGACCAGACTCTGGGTCTATCAAAAAAGCAAAATCAATAGGATCTAGTGTTTTCTGGAATTTTTTTAAATAATAATTTTCAAAATGCAGTGACGGCAATCACTTATTAACACTATTAACACTATAGGAACTGCAGTCCCTGCTCAGGTGAGATACAGAATTGAGTTTGAATTTTTTCTCCTTATCTTCTAGAGTTAATGGTCTGAGTCTGCGATTCTGAATCCAGTAATATATACTACAAGTCTCAAGACTTACAGTATATCTGTTCAAACCACAAATGAATGTATTAAAAAACAAAAAAATAGCTGTAATCTGCACTGTCTTCATTTAATATTTAATATTCTATTATGAGTTTGTATAGGTTTTATAATTGGTGTGAAACTATTTCTATATGCTTTTTATGCTTCTTTAATTTGTTAACCACAATGGATGACATTGCACTGCTGTAAATAATAAACCTTCTCCAAGCGACAAGAAAACATCCACAAGGAAGATCTACTGTGGTTATACAGTATCTGCACACTACCACTACACAACAGCACAAGATTTAAAGTGTCCTAACCACAAGAGATCACAGCAGGTTTATCATATAACTCTTTTGTTTGTTTTAATCAGGCATTGTAGCTGGAATCCCACTACAGACACATTATCAATGACCAGATGTATTACCGGTGGTTTCAACATGAGCCCAGTTTTCTTTGGCTGAAGTGCAGTTATATAGCCTATGATTTTCCTTAATAACATATGGTCCCCCTCACTATTGCTAATTGTCCACAATGCTTTATGTTTCTCATACCACAAGACAAAGCCATGGGAATCTGTGGAATTACTCTTAATCAACTCAGCATGTGGCGGTTGTAGAGTGGCCCAGGTTTACCGAAATGGACCAGAGGAATTTACTCATCTGCTGTGGGGAAGGGTTTTACCACATATTTCAATCGTCATGTTTGAGCCTCTTGAGTGTTACCCGGCAATCATCTGTGCAACTTTTTTTTTCTTTTCCCTCTTACAGGCATGTTTCCATTTTCACAACACACTGCCTAGAGACTGTCATGTTCCCACTCTATGCGACTATGTTTTCCATCTCCATATTGTGACCAAACCCCTGGAGATTCAGTGTTAGCAGGTTCCTGCCTGACTCCTATCAGCATGCATTCTCCATAAATAGGAATCAGTGCAGCTGTTTCCCAAAAACGGGTTAATCACCATAACATCACTCATTTCCCAGGATATTGTCATCAGCCACAAACCGTTTCACCTTCCTCTTTCTGAGGGAGGGGGGTTGCTAAGAACCCTAATTTTTTCCCATGCAACCCTTTACAGAGGAAAATTACAGCTGTACATTGTGCCGCTGACAACTAAAGAGTAACCTGCCAAAATACATTACTGCATGTTTTATGTCCAATGGAAATAAACGGTAACACTTTATTTTAAGAGGTCCTTGTTCCTGTGTAGTTACCTAATTAATTACAGTGTAATTACCTATGTAACTGCATGTAATAGCATGTACTTACATTGTAAATACATAGTGTATTTTGGTGTACTTACAGGTCCTTGTTACACTTGTAATAAACTTGTTACAAACCTGGTCAAAGTGGCCTCTCTCTTTGGGGAATACATCTGCAAGAAAAATGGGTGAAACCACAACCCATGTTTGGGCAACCTTTTTCAATCTTCCTCCTGCCTCTTGAGTCTTGGAACATTTATGCTGTTTCACAAATGTAACAGTTGTGTTGAAACAATTCAGTGTTACACTTTGATACAGTGTAATAAGAACATTAAAGTGTACCTGGGATACCTCAGTCCTTAAACATTAACTGCAATAACCAGTGTCTTCAGTCTTGTACCACTTGTGCTGTTTCACAACTAACAGTTGTGTTAGTACACCGTTGTTACACTTTGATACAGTGTAATTAGAACATTAAAGTGTACCTGCTGGGAAAGTTCTTAACCATTAACTGCAATAATTTCTTATCTTGTAACGTGTGCTGTTATCATCTTAGTATAAAACATTGTGTTTACACACTTGTTACTCTTTGATACAGTGGAATCATTAAAATAAAACATGAATTACATGTAACATCATGCAGAAACTTGGTATCAATTTTTACATAAACCAATAACTAGGATAGCATTTTTTCAGAAAATGAGACAATGCTGGATAACTCAATTCATATGGAACTGAAAACATCATCAGCAATCTGTATGCATAAACCACACACTCAAAAAAAATGCATCTCAGTGTTCCTTTATCTTCCTTTATTTTTATTATCCCCAAAAAACCACAAGGCTTGATCTTTTCCTGTCCTTTAATGGAGCATTTCTCCTGTAAAACTGAAATGATCACAGAAACACAATTTACTTACAGTACTTTCAGTAGCATTGCATGAATAGGTACACTTCAATTAGCATCCAGATTAACAAAATGAAAAGAGTTAGCATAGACTGAAAGCTAGCAAGGTATATTTCGAAAACATAACTAATCATGTCTTAATTACAAAAATACACAATCATGTAACACTATTGACATATTCTACTCACAGATAGACATTCCCCAAGGCAAAAGCGTCCAACAATATTATTTAGCAGTCTGTTTGGCAATCTGTGCTCACTTTTACACCCGAGCATGAGAAGTGAGCATGCAACAGAAAAAACACAACAAGCTGGACTTGAGAATTGCTAAGTTTCTCTGAACCAAAGAGAAGACCACTCACTCGGATGTGGTTTCTTTGAACAAAAGCACACACTTTTTTAACCCTCAAAGACAGTACAAAGACACTGGTTATTGCAGTTAATTTATAAGAGTTGAGGTATCCCGACCCAGGTACACTTTATTTTAATGTGCTCATTCCACTGTATCAAAGAGTAACAACGGTGTACTAACACAATTGTTACATATACTAAGTTGTGTAACAGCACACGTGGTACACTATCGAAGACACTGGTTATTGTTAAGAACTGAGGTATCCCAGCAGGTACACTTTAATGTGCTTATTACACTGTATCAAAGTGTAACAACGGTGTATTAACACAACTGTTACATAATACTAAGTTGTGAAACAGCATAAATGTTCCAAGACTCAAGAGGCAGGAGGAAGATTGCTGGAAAAGGTTGCCCAGGCAACATGGGTTGTGGTTTCACCCATTTTTCTTGCAGATGTACCCCTTCCCCAAAGAGAGAGGCCACTTTGACCAGGTATTGTAACAAGCATTTCTTATTACAAGTGTAACAAGGACCTGTAAGTACACCAAAATACACTATGTAATTACAATGTAAGTACATGCTATTACATGCAGTTACATAGGTAATTACACTGTAATTAATTAGGTAACTACACAGGAACAAGGACCCCTTAAAATAAAGTGTTACCAAATAAACTCACAAAGATAGGCCGAATCCAAAAGGTCTGTGTTTACTGTTAATGCAATCCTATATTGGTTAAAAGCTATGAAACTATAAACTAACAAGCATGCATTTGAGTTGAGTTGTTTAGGTTATTTAATTTAAAAAACAATTCAGTGTAGGCAGCACGGTGGTAAAGTGGTTAGTGCTTACGGTTCTGGGTTAAAACCCAGGGCCTGATACTTTTCTGTGTGCACCCTCACGGGAGCAGCAGTGTAGCTATTGGATGGATGGGTGGAAACAACTTGTGATTTCTTATCAGTAATATCATCTCAAAACACCTTTACAAGTTGACTCTTGCATTCATTTGAAACATGAATTGATTAAATCGGAGGATTAATTGCAAACCAATGGCAGACATTTCAAAAATCTTTACCCATTGAAAGTCTGCGTGCAGTGATGGTAAAATGAATAATTAAATTACTGTATACATGGCGCTTTCTAATGCACAGCAGTTATAAAATGCTAGCAGTTGTAAAACAAAAAAAAAATGTATACGCACGCACATCATGTTTTTACAGTGCAGGGCAAGTTTCCTACAAAAAACAATCAAGATCAAGGACACCATCATGTTCATCTCATGTTCTATAAAATGTATTAATGTCCATGTGGCAATTGGCATAGGTTGGGAAAACTCAGAGGGCACCAAAAACAAGAATTGCTAAGCACATGGAGCACTATCAGAACCCAGCATCAAAGCAGCCTGGTGGCAGTGAGAGAGATGCATCGGCATCGAGCATGTTAAACCCCCCAGAAGAGGTGATCATAACAGCCTCCAACTAAAAAGAGAGAGCTTTTATTCCCTCTAACCACTAGGGGCCTAAATCAGGAATTTAAACACTTTAATTACTCTCAAAAGACTCACAAGCTCAAAAAGGCTCAAACGCAGCAAACAATAATAATGTTTTTCAATGTTTAATAATTTTTGTTTATGTATTTTAATCCATGTCTTCATTCTATACATAGTTTTTATTCACAATGATGTATTTCTTGTGATTTTGAATGTTACCCTTACATACCCTCTTCTTTTTCTTTGTGCCAATAAATTACTGAGAGACATACAAATGTGTGTCTGTGTGTGCATGCGTGTTTGAGAAACCATGGGGAAAAATGCACCAAGGGTTTTGAAACAGCTCAGGGTGATTTTAGACTAGACTCTGGACCCCTCATGGTGGGATGTCTGTTACTTTGCATTGTACAAATTGATTATTTGAAGACCTTTCTTCTCTCTGTGTAGCCAGTGTGTGGTGCAGGTCTTTTTACAGAAGGCTGGTGATGGCATGCTGATAGTAGAAACTGCTCTCATTGCTAAATTGATGGAAAACCTCCATAGCATTAATCAAGTGACAGGCTTGTGTCCAAAATGACAGTTTAGTTCGACAGACATTCGACAGGCATTTTGAAGAAGACTGCAGCCGAACTACAAGCCATATAACAAGCTTTAACAAGGCAGTAACCCAGGTAATTGCTGGTGTTTGGCGTCAGGACTCTGCCTTTGTACAGTAACCTGCTGCATTGCCACAGTGAACTTTTACTACAGAGACAAGAGAACCCAGAGTAGGACACTATAGTCCCTGTCTGCAGGACTGTCCAGGAGATTTGGATATGACACATTATTTGGATGTCAGACTGGCTCGACTTTTATTTCAATTTCCTACCGGCTTTTCCATTATGACTCAGCCGTTGACGCCTCTCAAACCTAGACACTCTGCTTCCGGCTTTTGTGTCCATTGTGTGCTCTGTGTCAAACCTGACGTCAATCTCAGAGACGAGGATAAATCCTCCTGACCTTAGTGCTACAGTAAAAAAACATGCGGCACCAATAAATGAAACGCAGAGGTCACCACATCTCTTCTTAGCCACCCCCTCCCATTTTGAAGCAATGATTTCTCTCTCAGCGTTTGCCCCCATAAAGCCTTTTTTTCTTTTTCTTTTGCAAGCTGGCACAGTTTTTTCTTTCCTCAAATCATAATGGCAGTTTATTTTTTTCCAATCATAATTGGAGGAAAATCTTTGGACTTTCCTGTTCCATAATCCTGTGGTGGCACAGAGGGGGGGATTTTTTCATCCTGTCTAACTTTGCCCCATGCTCATTCTTAATCCAGATTAATTAGAATTTAGTTTCCACCCAAACAACCTCGTGAAAAATCTGATTTAATTTATTTCTGTAGTTGTTTCTCTTTTGTTTGCCTCTTTCTTTTACTTTTTACTTTATATTTTAGTGTCCTTTTATACAGCACTTTGGATTAAATCAACTCACTAACTTCTGGTCTGTGGCACTTGGCCTCATATCCATTTGAAAAAATATGTATGACATGATCCTTTAGATGTAAAATCTGCAACAAGTTATTTCTGCCCACTAGAGGGCAGAGAAAGTCCAAAGTGAACGCTGAAAACCACAACACAATAAATCAGAGGTCTGTGTGTGACATTGTCCTCTCTGATGCTGTGGGCCTCTTGCTTGATGAGACGGGAGCTTAACCAGTGCACACACCCTTGGCTTGCATATCCTCGGTTAGTCTGTGGCCTGGCAAACATGCTATTGCAGTGCACATTTAACACACACGTACACGTACACACACAGTGAAGTTGTGGTGTAGTCGAAGACTGACCCACAAGAAAACAAAAGCCCTAGGACACAGTAAAGAGAAGGATGTTATGCTCAGATGGACGTTAATGAGTGCACTAATCTATTTTATTGCTTAAAAGTTTAAAAAAAAAAATTCTGTCAGATACGTTTCCAACCACTAAAGACAATTGAAGTCATCAACTTGAGATATGAGACAAAGGTTTAGACAAAGGTTTAGAGAAAGTAGCGTCATCCATGACATCATCACAACTGTGTCTATTTCTGAACCCCTCCTTTGTTTGTTTCTTCAGACCACAGTTCTCTTCCTCTCTCCATATTTGGTCTTGATTTATCTTGTCTGTCTCAGCTCTTCTCTGAAGATCTTTTCCTATCTCTCCCCCCGTTTTTTCCTCGTCAAGACCCCGATCTTCCAGAAATCTGTCATTAATCTTTACTGATCCAGACTAGATCTGATTTCTGCCAAGTCTCGTCACGAGCGCCAAGGATTCTGCAACACCGGGAGAGCCACATGTTTGCCAGAGAGACTCACTATCAGAGATCATAATTGTGCTCTTAGTTTCTTTTAGCACCATATTTTCTAATCAGATTAAACATCTTTTGAAATTAGCTGTAGATAATGGTTGTGTTTGCAAACTGCCGCCTGTTTATCTGCATACTTTCCAGATGCAGAGCAGAGGACTCTGGCCGGACCTGAGTTGATTAGAATGAGTTAATTTCATGGCATGTAAAACCAGGAGGGGGGTTTGTTGTAAACACCGTATGCAGCCTGAGCTCATGTCTGAGACCTCGCCTGACAGATATAACATAAAGGGGAGGGAAGGCAAAAAAAAAAGGGGGTGGGGGGTCAAGTGGAAGGGGGACGGAGGAGGGATGTATGGCTGGTAAAGTCTAGCAAGAGAGAAAAGGAAGGACACCTGGGAGGCCTGTCTGGGGCAAAATGCCTGCAACAACAAGACTCGCCTCGATGTGGTTTCAGTCTGAAGGAGAGAAGGAGAGAGAAGAGGGAGAAGGACAAAAACAAATGAGAGAAAAAGCGGGGACGTTGAGAGTAAATACAAAAGTTGGGAGGAGGGGGTGGGGCAGGGGTGGAAGGTGGTGGGGGTGGATGTGGCGGGGGCTTTTGGAGACGCATCAAGAATTTGCCTTTTAAGGGGTACAGTCTCACTCCTCCAAGACTTGAGAGCTCCGTCGTAGCAGCCAAAAAGCTTGAGGGAGAAATAAACAACAGCAAAAAAATGCAAAATCTGTCGCACTCTGTCGTGACATTCAAGGACCCATGTTTTGTAATTTTCCTGTGTTTATTTAAAGAGTTGATCCTGAAGAAGATGTTTGTTTCAAGAACTGAAAACAAAAAACATTGCAATGTTGCATCTCTTCTCTCTGGCTTCTCCCTGGGGCTCTAATAGGTCATTCAGCCAATCAGAGAGAGACATTTTGAGCGTGTCCCCTCATTCTCTTTGATTATTGAATAAAACAGGTAAACATAGAGAGAAACCAAATCTGTCCAGGTTGAGTGGGGGCTGTAGGTGGGGCCGGGCTGCAGAGAGGCAACATGCTTTGTCATGACATCCCAAAGTTGCAGAAGTCCTGACTTCTGTTTTCTGATGGCTGTATGCATTTCCCTGTGGACTAAGGCTTTTCACGGTCCTAATATGGAAATCCGACTTTATCCAGCGTGCGACCTTTAACGTCGGTGCATGTTTTTTCTTAATCTGGACAGATTTCATCTAAACAATGACGAAGATGCGTGTGACATTCCGTCAGAAAACTGTTATACGTTAGGTATGGATGCCGTGGTGAAAGAGATGTTGTTTCACGATGGCAACAAACAGGCTATTGCATCGTAAACAAGGGACGGCTCAGTGCGACGAAGGCTCGGTCCACTCTGAATCACTGGCTTGCACAGCATCCTAGGAGCTGCCGTCACTGTTGTAGTTTTTCTTGGTTGTTTTCTAGACAATACCAACAATGTGTTGCCAGAGCTAAGGAGAGAGTGCCTGCATCTGGGAGCAGGAAACAGAGGCGAGTCGAGGAGGAGAGATGGGTGGGGGTGAGAACAGAGAGGTAATTGTATATGTAAGAGTGAGGCAACCCTAGCAGAGGGGTAGAAGCAGGAGGAAAGGGAGAAAGAAGGAAGGGAGAGACATGTTCTTTGGGATGGGAGGACTTGGAAAGAAGAAGAAGTAACAAAAGGAGAGAAGAGGGTACAAAAAGAAGAAGAAATGAAGAAGAGCTTCACAGGATGAAGATGAAGATGACACCCAGGCACTGACACAAGGGTCATGTGTGTGAGCCAAGACACTGAGGATGCAGAGGGTGTGATCGACTGGCACAAAGAAAAGGAGAGGAAAAGTGAAGTTGAGAGTCCAAGAAAGTTTGGATGTTTGTGACTGTGAGTGAGGTTAAGACGGGCAGTGAGAGGGTGGAGGCACAGAAATGGAGAGTCCGCATGTTGGACTGAGCTGGAGAGAGAGGTGTTTTTAAAGTGCGTATAAAGAAGGAGAGGGGGGTGAGGCAGAGAGAGCATGCAGAGTGTATCCTTCCCTCTGTCCCCGTAGCAGCGTTGTACAAGAGCCAGGGAAAGGGGAAGGACCTCCCTCCCTCTCTCCCCCCTCTCCAGCTGACAAAAACAGCTGCCCAGGAGCCTGGGCTGGAGCCTGCTCAGAGGACGAGGGGAAGAGGACAGAGAGCGAGAGAGGAGGAGGAGGGAGGACAGACGGACAGAGGAGACAGAGGAGGAGGTGGAGGAAAAAAAGTCTCCAAGTCCAGGACCTCGTCCACCTATATGGGTTGCGTCCTGAGTTCGGACTGGTGTGGGGAGGAAGAGGTGCAACCGGTGCCGGTGGTCAGAAACCCATCTCTGAAGAGAAGGAGCCTGGAGAGGAGCGAGAGTGGCAGGATGAGGCTGACAAAGGTCAGTGTGCATGCGGCGCTCACGTGATTGTGTGATGAAATTACAGATGAAAATGTTCAGCGTGGAGCTGCTGCTGCTGCTGTGTGTGCGTGCACCACCTCGGGCCTCCAGGGGGGTGCACGTGTTGCATGGCATCTGTTGCAGGATGAGTGACAGCAGCTTTACTTTTTTCTTTTTTTTGTGAGTGAGCGAGCTTCTTATTGATCAAAGTTACATTTTATAAGATGATCATCTACTCCAGAGTAATGTATAATGACACAGTAATTTCATATTATGCACACATTGTTTTCTTCAATGAGGACTTCCAGATTAAGACTGTGGGGAGTGCTGCTGCGTATGTGAAACAGGTGGCGTGAAGTGTGCAGAGGGAGTTGCGTGAAGTCTGATGAATTGTCTTGTTTTGTCATTTGTCATGTCACAAGTATGAAAAAGTAAAAACTATGTGGGTGTGTGGAGTTAGATCTGAGCTGTGCATCTCTGCTTGTGGCTAGCAGCTTGGGGCTATTAGCCACTAGCATAACACAATGAAATATCCAACAACATTGTTGGGTGGTTAAGTTGAATAGTGGGTAACATGGAGCTGGAAGCTTTCAAGAAGGAAGAATGATGTCTTCCTAGAGTCTGTTTAGGGTGATTGGTGACTCTAGGTGTGAATGAATGCCTCTATATGTCGACCCTGTGACGGATGGTGACCTGTCCAGGGTGTACCACACCCTCACCCTTCAGCTGGGATAGGCTGTGGGAATAATAGGACATTTGATTCAGCTGCCTGCATCCTTTTTTATGGTTATTCATTTTATTTGTATTTAATGTTTATTGCTCATTTGGAAACCATTATTTTGAGTCATTATTGTTTTTTGTGATAATGCAAACTGAAAGAAAAACATTATTTCAATGACGAGTACTTATTGTGCAAATCATTGTGAGAATTCCCCAGCAATTTATCTTTGATTTTGCTGCATTCCCGTTATTCTCACACAGACTAATTTAAAACAGATTCGTATCACTGGGTGTTTCAAATTGTCGTTTAATTAATTAGGAATCAGAGATGATTTCAGTGGTTGGTAATCTGACTCTAAGGAGCCCAGTGTGTGTGTGTGTGTGTGTGTTTTGTTTGGCCCCGTTTGAGAAGATGATGTGGATGACAATGTCATCTCGGAGCCGAGGCCACATCTGTGCAGAATGCAGATACAATGACACTGTTGTTGTGATGTCCTCATCCCTCCTTGGGAATTACCATAATGTACACACAGGCAGGCTGGAGTCATCTTAGAGTTTTATTAGCCATGAAGAGGACACTGAGAACCTGGGCCACCGTCCAGCACTTTCTCACACTGGATCGCAAACAAGCATGAGATTCAGTTGCTTTTTGTGTCCAGATGTGTGAACTACCAGGTGCATTTTTCTAAAATGTGAATGGATGCATATGTGTGTGCGTGCGTGTGTGTGTATGTGTGTGCATGCTTGGTTGCACGACAGTCCCAGTGGCTCCATATCACATGCTGAGCAGCGTGGGAATGTTGAGCCCTCTGGACTACGTCATCCTAGAGAGACTGACCCCACTGCATGGGTGTGGGAACCAGTTGGATCCCACTGAATGTCCTAGAGGAGGAGATGTTGTCTGATTTATTTATGGTCTTTTTTTATGAACTTGTTTTTCACTTTAGCTCCATAGTTCATCTCCATGGACCTGCAGACAGCCACAGGTGTGACGGAGCAGAATGCTATGAAGAGCAATCAATGCCATTAAGGTTTTAATGCCATTCAATCCTGGAACCAGACACGTGCATTCCTCATCAAACACATACCAACCACTCACTGGAAACACTTGGGAACAGGAAATGATGTTCCACATGTTGCGTGTAGTGTGATTACACAATTTGCTGTTGATGTTACGGTATATCAGCAACACAAAAGGATGTTATAATCCATTTGACAGGAAAACAGACACATCACATCAGCTGTTTCTTCACCATTTACACATGTTTGTAGTGTGGTTGAAACGCATCCTTAAGATGGCACCGAGCTCTGTTGCTTGTCATTAATGATTTTGTGAGAATTGCCATAACAACATCGTGCAGCCACTTATTGGATTGTCCAAAGACTTCTTTGTTTTCATTCATTGTCCAAATGTGCTCAACGTGCTCAAAACATTGCTCGACTGGGCCAAATCTGCCTCTGTCCAGTGCTTCTTTGTCAGTTGTTGATGGGGAGAAGCTGAGCATCAATAAACAACCTTCTATAAATGGATTCCTGAAATAAACAGCTCTTGGCAGAGAGAGTCAATAGTTCATGTGGTTCTCTTTAGAGAAAGAAGCCCTGGTAAACGCTGTAGAATTCATGCGGGACAAATCAAAGAGGGCGAGCCTAAGACAGAATTGATGAAACAGCCTCATCGAATTTATACCCTTAAAATAAAATGATTTTTCTGATCTGTTTAATGGGCCATTGAAAGCAAAGGGTCTTCATACTTTGGCAGGTTTTTAAGAACATATTTAATTCACCAACATGCGCAGCCAAGGGTTCAAGTGTGAGAGACATTAATGGAAATATGCGGTCGACGAATTTTTAATATGAAACATATTCTCTCTCAATTTCCATTGTCGGGGGATGGCAGGATTTCTTTTCCAGGGCGATGTCAGTCCATCACCGTGGACAACCACTAAAATGTCTCAGCTCTTATTGGATGGATTGTCTTGAAATGCAGAACAGATATCCTACTCATTGTGTCCAGAGGATGAACCTGGTCAACTTTTGGTGGTCTTCTGACTTTTCATCTAGGAATACCGATCCTGTTCATTCCACAGACAGACTGTTTTAGTTTGATTGCCATATACATTTTCTTGAGCATCTCTTGATCTTGTGTCAGAATTTTGATTTGTCCTTTCCTTGTGCTGTGTGCCTCATAGCCAGCATTAACAGCTATTTATATACTTCAAGATCAAACTTCTTACTCTTCTCACTTAGAGCTATCTCCAGCAGCAGAAACCATCAGAAATGTTAACTTTCTGTTTTTTTCTTCTACATAAGTTAATTTGCCTCTCCATCTAGCCCTGCCCCATCTTGTCACTTTCAGTTACCGGCTCACTGTAGCCTATAAATCTATCCAGACATGGAGTCTGCTGCGTGGGGTGTACAACAACCTCTTGGACTGTAAACACAACAATGGACGAAACTGTCATAATGCAACAATTACAGCTACAAGTTGCTTATAATACTTCAAAATTATCAATTTTTTTTGCTTTTAACTGGCTTTTTGTCACTATTGAGAATTTGAGAACAGAGAGTAAGATCCATCACACCACCAGCTTTGCCTTCGTTCTGTTTTGTTTTTTGCCTTTGTTGTTGACTCTAGAAATATAGAAGCGACCTGGCACTGTGACAGCGGTTTTATATGTATTTTTCTAGCTTCTCTGTAATTTCTCATGAACAACAACAAAGTTTAGATTGGCCATGACCAATACTGAGGCCTTGAACCACAGGCATTCACTACAATCACACACCCAACGCAGGAAGGAAGACTGACCGGTTAGGGTTAAATATAGACCCCCCAACACTCACGTCAAAATAGGACAGAGTAGAAGTAGAATAGAAGAACTACACACGCTCCTTCGTGGTAGAAAAAAGGTGAATTCCTATGTAAAGCCCAAGCTCAGGGGGTGGCTGTCGTAGACTAGATTCCTGCGGCTTGAAAACAATGATCTGTCGCAAATTCAGAGCAGGATTTGAGGAATGCTTGTTGTGTAGCGGGCACACAGATGAAAGCTGATCGAGGGAAAAGGGAAAGACATAAACCATTTCCTCCCTCAGTAAGTCTCCAAAAACCCACCAACAAATCCCAACACCGCCCTTAAAAGAAACACCTCAAAGCAAAGTATTCACAAAATATTTTCTTTTCTTACACACAAAAATGTGTAGCTTTGACATTAGGCCAACTTTTGGAAAAAAAAAGTCTTTGGGACCGAGCGAGTGGCGTTGGCCGACGCAGAGGGTTTTTATTGAACTCATCAGCACAATAAATGTGAACACGTGCTCGTTTGCCTCCCTGCGTCTCACCCGCTGTTCCCACTGCTTTCTCGCCATTTCGCTCCTTCAACAGCTGCACCTTATCAGCCGCTGGCTTAGTGCTGTCTTACACAATCCTTCGTCAAACTACACAGCCCCCTTTTCTAGCCTCCTCCTCCCTTCATTTCCTCTCGGCCCAGGCTCCACACACACACACACAGACACGCGCGCACACACACTCCGTCCACCTCTTTCTCATTTACCACCATGCACGATCCAAGTCCTTCCACTTCCTCCAAACTCTAAATTCACCGTTTCAGACAGCGTAGACATAAACACACCTGGCATCCACTGTAATATTTCATGCAACATGAAACACCTTGCATTATGGTGTTGACCGGAGTCGTGTGGTGCAGAGAAAACTTAGTGCCATGTTGCAAATGTGTCACATTCTCAAGTTCTCTAAAGTTATTTCCCCGTATTTTCTTATTTTTTATGCACTTTGGCTTTGTTCCCCCTTCTCTCCCCATCTCCATCTTTCTTCCAACACGGCCCTCCCCCACTTTTCTCATCGACTCAACCCCTCATTCCAATCCCAAGCACCAGCTTCCTGTCTCTCGTGGTCCCTCAATATTTTCTTAGTCTCACACATGACCCTCCTTTTACCTTTTTCACCTCACTACTTTGTTCCTTGCTTCTTAATCCATCTCTCCTCCTCCTCTTCAGCTCCCTCCTCTTTTCCACAATCCAAAAGAAAGGGAGACAAAATTCCATAAACAATTAACCTCCCCTTTTAGTTCTCCTTTTTTTTCTGTACCATGAGCCGGAAATTCCTAGGTTATGAGCACAAGGAATAGACCGCACTAGTGCATGTGTTGTTACTGCACACGTCATGATTCACAGTCCCATTCTGCACTGATTGGCAGGGATATACTGCACAGCCTTCATACCTGCATGTCAGTCTAACACATATGGAAGTGACTAAGAGACTGAAGTAGCAGACAGGTATAAAACTCTGTGCATTAGCAGGCTGAGGCTGGGTAATATTATGGGCTTATGATTTAAGACAGGCAACTAAAAAGGAATTCTCCTATATGGGCAGTTGGGCACATGGAGTATAATCCAAACCATGAGCATGTACAGAGACACTTGGCAAACAATCAAAGATTTATATCGTCATCTAAGAAAATCTTTTCTTGTTTTGATTACAGAGGACCAGCTCAGACTTGACTGACATTCTGGTTTTTGAAATTTGAAAAATTTAGCAATGCTTTGTGCACTTCTCATTTTAAACGCTGCCTTGTTAGTCTTTGTCCTTATAAATGATTATTTGAAGGCGATTCATAATATTACAACTGTCCTAAATTTCATTCACTGCACTGCACAAAACCTTTGTGAAGGAAAAGTGAATATCAAGAAATGTGCCCGATAAAGCAGCAGAGCCCGGCCCATTTCTCTTATTTCACCACTAGGTGATGCTACTAACACACTTTAGTCACCCTCAGCATGCAGATGTTAATCAAGGCACATCTGTGTTTGTGTGATGGAGGTTTACAGTAAGCGGATACCACACTAAGCCCACAATGATGCAGGGACTTAACGACAGTGATTACCAACCAGGTGTACTTGTACTACGCGTGCACTCCTGCAGTCATATAAGTGGGGTATATAGACAAAAATAAACACAAACATTTCATTCGATTTGTGAGTAAATTATCATTATTGCATCCTTCTGTCAGAGGTAAGATAATTCCCCCACCATCCACCAGATCCCAGTCAAATATTGATTGTCTACAACATCCAGTTTTAAATCAGTTCAAATAATCACTTTGAACATGATTAGGTGATGGTGTTGAAGGATGAATGAAGACATGGAGGAGTACACGGGCTGTCAGAGTGTCCTTCACTTGCTGCACATTTAGGCCTACTGTATAAACCACATAGGCTACATGACAAGCTATAGAGAAACCAGGACTGAATTGTTTTGTTATTCATTATTAACACTTTATTATCGCCAATAATCTATAATGACCCCCATGAAGGATGGGACCAAATTGGTTGTTATCACAATTATTAACAAATTGACTTTTTACTTGACCTAATGTTCTTGTTGTGTAGGCCTTTTCTTTGCCCCCTTGTCCTGGCACAACTGGCTATAGTTGATAACTTTGGTGGGCTACAATTAGCCTACATTTAATTCTGCGTAAATAAATAACTAAAATAAGACAAATGACACTGAAGATGTTGCATGAGTGAATAAATAAATGGTAAATCTACTGTACAGGATATTCTTGAGTGACTTAGGGTTTTTTGAAGGGATAATACAGTTAAATGCTTCGACCAATCTAGATCGAGTATCCTCACGCTCCCCTCCAGGAAGTAACCAATCGGAGGAGGTCCTTCCAGTAATAGTACTCCACACATGCTCTTAGCTGCGTGTTGCACCGCCCCTCAGCCCCACTTAGAGGGTGGACCGGGATAAAGAAAACAAGTTATCTCATAGTCGCAAGCCATGTTATTGATGGCCTTCCCGAGAATGAGGGGCAGCTCTTGAAACTGTGGATATGATTAGCGGGAAAATGAGCAAGGTAAGTGTAACAGTCTGGGGGGAAGTTTTAGGGCTTTCGCGCTAGTTTCGCTTCATTAATTAACTTAATAAGTCAGTGTTTGGAGTGTGCGGGGATTTGGATGGATGTAGGATGTGATGCTGAACTTTTCCTGCGCATGTGTTGCGCACTTTGTAAATTTAGAGTGTTTTCTGTCGTGGACGCCATAGAAATGATGAAAGTGATGAAGTTTCACCACTGTGAAGAGTTCACGGTGTCACAGCCTTAATGTTTGACCACACGGAGGTCTGTCTACTTACAGTGCTGGTACCAGATATGGTTTGAAGGCAGCTCACTGACTTCTGTACTGCGTGTATTTGTGTGTGTACGCGTGCGCGCGCTGCTCGAACTTCACCATACCTGACCGTGTTTAGGTGCAGTTTTCTGCGGTACAACTACAGTTACTAGGTCTCATTGCTATGTTTTTCTTGTATTTCCTCCTGTACTTTCACCGCAATGAAAAGAAAGTTGGCTGGACTTTTAATGACTTGTTGCTCGAAGCGTCGCACTTCATTACATTGACATGAAATGGTCTGAACAGGTCATATGATGCACCCAGCAGCCCCCCACCGTCCCCATTGTTACTGCGTCAGAGCGAGTCACTTATCATTAAGGCTGAGTGCGCGTGCATGTTTGGAGAGCTATAGTGACACAGGTGTTTTTTTTTCTTCATGTAATTAACTTAAACCTGTTTTTAATAGCCAGTCCTGACTATGTGAATGAAGCATAAATGAATGCGCTGTTGGGCTGAGCTGGGAATAATGTTTCCTCTATATTTCTCCAGTAATTTTCCTCGTGTTTATTCCCAGCTGTAGGCCTGAATCTGAACAGGCCAATGCCAAGGCCAAGAGCTGGAGAGGCAATGTGGATCAGCTGCCACTGATTCCTCTTACTCATCACTCATAAACGGACCAGGCTGTGTTGTGATGGAGACCTGGAGTTTGTGTTTCCTATCTGATGCAGTGAGTTAAAGTCTAATTTGGTCTAAAAACGTGGATTTACGTAACACAATTTGTTGCTGCCACACTTGTCAGATTGTGATGACAGGCTTGGGTTGAGTGTGTGTGTGTGTGTGTGTGTGTGTCATGCACAGTTGGCTTAGGGGAACATTAAAAGCAGAAGCAGACTTTGTGTGTGTATGGTTGGTGTGGTGGTCTGCATGCAGACACTGATTAATGGCCATTGCGTGGTTCATACATTGGTCAATTAGTGTTGGCTCCATATCTTGATCCCACCTTGTCAAGAGTTCCTATCCCCCTCTGCGACATGAGGGAAACAGCTACGGATTAACAGCAAGATAAGATTGTCCACTCTCCTCCGACCTTTCCTTCGCTGATAACAGTGTGGGGCATTTGCCATTTTTCTCTTATGTGAACCCGTATTTCATGCAGATTAGCGCCGGCCTGCCAACATTTTCATCAGATTGGATAAAGAGCTTGTGATGAAAAAAAAAAAATCAAGGCTTTCTCTGGGAAAACCTGCCCCGGAAATTCAAATAAATACACGCACACACCTCTTCCTCCTCCCAAAAAAAAAAAGAAAGAAGAAAAACAGCGTTGCCTTTGAGCAAGGCACTCATGTACAATCAACACAATCCTATGGTTGTGTTCAGTGTACAGCAGTTGTTCTATATTTGTAATTATTGGGTGTAACTGCAAAATTTGATGGTGCAGAAATGGCACCGTGATCGGACGTGTTTATTTGGGAGAACCTGCTTTGCTGCCAAGTCGAGTCGGCCGAAACAGAGGCTGGTTCATGTTCCCTTGTGCCAGATGCAGTTACACCGAGTTCGTATCTACAGTAGCAGCCATTCACTCTCACCTGGAAAAATCTTGTAGCATTAAAACAGGAATGAATCCCCCTGTGCTCCAGTGGATGCAGCACAGCAGCAGGTTTCACAGAATACAGTTGAATCAGATCCGCTCCTCACGGGCTTGAACATCACTTAATCGTCACCCCTGGATGATGTCATCCACTCACTGAGGCCACTTTGTAGTCACATTGGTAAGATTTTGAGGCAAAACAGATGCTGCATTTTTTTTTTTTTGCCAGTAAATATGAACGACTGCAGCAGGGGGTGTTGGCGCTCGTGGAGCAATGAGACCGTCCTGTGTGTGTTTGTGCATGCGTGTTTGCAGCAGGAGTCCAAGGGAACGGGAAGTGTAACATGGCGGCACGCTGACCTCACCTCAGGAACAGGGAGTCTCTGTTCCCTCCACTGCCTGTCCCACCCTTTTGGAAGGACACGTGCACTTACATACAAATGAACCGACACACACATTTATTAACACACACGCACACATGCTCAGGCCTTGATGCCAACAAATGATGCAGGAACCTAGATACGAGCCCATGTGACACTCTCAATGCAGGGTGGGATTCAAGCATCAAAAACACAGCACTGTACTGAGTGACTTTGTGTGTTTTTGTGGATAAAGCTTTGATTAGCAACTGTTACACAAATTAACAACTCTTGGGTTGCCGTCCATTAATGGTGCACATTGAACCTTCCTGCCACAAAAAGGAGACTCGGGTCATTACCACAGCACCCAAAGGTCAAGTCTGTAAATTCCCTTTTAAGGACTTGAGAATTTTTCCCCCTTTGACGACTGAAGTTGGTGACGGTCAATGGGAAAACCTGCTCTGCGTTCACACCATTTGCACACCAGATGCGATTTGACCTCAGAAACGGTTCACCTCTGTTCCTCATAGAGCTGTAACAACTGATCAATCAGTTGGCACAAAATCAACACCTAAAAGAAAAGAGTCAAACATACTCAATGTCATTGAATCTTTGTTATTTTGAGGAGTTGCAGCTGTTATTTGTCTTATGTGACTTAAAATGTAGAATAACCAGTGTGAATTCATTGTCCCATTAGTAGTAACTGAGCTAATAAGCCTGTTAGCTAATGGGAGTGGAGCTTGTTAGAAGGATTTTCTGTGTACCACGTTCTGACCCTGCCTTAAGTCGAGCAAAGTATGCTACTTTGAATATAGAAAATATTGAAATGAAATCAGTTTGTCCAAATAAAGGAGCTTTAAGTTTAAGTTTAAGGAAGTAGTGGAGCTCTGCATAAAGCCTATTCAAATCAAATTGCCCAATTTGGGACAAATAAATTACTTGACTATTTGTGGAGTGGTCATTATAATATGATATACCTTTGTAAGGGTTTAGGCTATAGGTTAAGTGTCGGGGTGCTGCCAAGATGAGAACTGGGACGTCGGGGTGGAGGCGCTGATCTTGCAAGGTTGGTTTTGAGCCAAAAGCCCCTAGAGGGAAGACAGAGAGCCTCCATTCTCCCTGTCATTTGAGACCATTACTCTGAAGCAGTTTGATGAACTAATAATTTAAACTTAATAAAGAAAATCTTGAATAGATCCTCTTCAAGCAGCAGAGTAATTTAGAAGACAGTTACTCAGTTACTTGAGTATCTGTGCTAAACATGCCAGTGAGGAAAAAGTGAATTGTTGACTTGGTGCAACTGGATTTGGGGTTAGGAGGATCGACTGTGAGCAACCTGCTACTTCTGACAGCGTAGAGCTGGTGGTTGTGCTAGGTCTGTAAAATAATGATCCAAAGACAAAGTCCAGTTGTAAGTGACAGTGACACAAAGATTTCTAATGACAAAGTCAGTGAGAGCACTTTCCGCCCAAGGGGGCTTTTCGATAAGCACCCTCACCAACCATCTGCTGCTGGATCTGAGGTCAGTGTCCAGTCTTTAAGCCTGTAATGAACCACTCCCACACAATGCCCATCATTGTCTAAATATCAAGACTATATTTAGAAAGAATCAACAAGGCGGAGGCCACAGACTTTCCAGGGTTGTGTGTGTATCCACGAATGGCTCTCTGTTTCTGGATATTTGTTTTTACATTTGTATGCGTAAATCTCAGCTTGTGTGCATCTCCTGTATGTGTGCGTATGTGTGTGTGTGTGTGTGTGTGTGTGTCCAACTCCTCCCTCATTGAATCCAGCTACTGTTCTGTGATGGCTGGCAGACGTGCAGGGAGGAAGGGGAAGGATCTCTGGTTAGAAAGCATCTCTTTGACTCCAGAAACCTGTGGCTCCTTTCTCTGCCAGAAGGCTAAAAATATTAGAAAAAGGACTTCTTGTGCGTAGCAGATGTTGTAGCGGAGGTGGGGTCTGTCCTGGCACACAGGAGGGGGGACACAGGGACGGGAAGAGGAAAGGGGAAGGCTGTCTGTTTCCATCGAGCGTCCACAGGGATACACATCTGCACGTGAGTGAGAGCGTGAGTTTTCCTTGCTGAGGTCTCGGGTATAGCTGTTTACAACTCCTGCCACTAGTGTGGAAATTTCAACAGGTTGTGGCTGGTGGAGATTTTCTAGCTCAGATGATCACATCTTGAATTTCTCTGATGGTCTGTCCAAAGATGTTGGATCTAGTCTATGTAACCTGTACATGTGTCTTAAATGACAAAACGCATCAAAATTAGTTTATTCAGATTTTTTATTCAAAAGATTTGACTCTTGTTTTTGTCCTAGCCTGCAGAAATGCATGTTTCTTCATTACATGCTGTAGAACACATCGAAGAACACATGTTGTACCAGAGGAAGATGTTTTTTATCCATCACAGCGGCGACAGTGATTACTATCTCGGGGACTGGGCTCAGCATCGCAGGTTGTTTTCTGTCCTCGTACACTAAGACTCTACCAGCTGTTTTGTGCTTCCTCTGTTGTAATCGTCCTCCAGGCTATAAAACCTTCACTGTGCTTTTTCCTGCAGGACTCCCAAGTTGAGTCCATTTGACCGTTTCAATAGACTTGGTTAGTAATTCAGTTTGCACACTATTTTATTCCTTCATTTGGTTGTCTATATTTGTTGTGATCATTTCTTGATAACACAGGATTCAAGCTTTGTGGTTATCACGCCGCTAAAATAAATGTTAACATTAACATTCACTCATTTGGGAGATGCTTTTAGCTGAAGTGACTTACAAGGGAGGGGCGATACTAAATCTTCAGTGCAATAGGAGATATTGATGGAAGCACTAATTACTTAACCTGCAATACATGCTGCAAGAACATGAAGAGTTGAGCTGACCATACACTGTACAGTTTTTAGAAATGCTTTCAAGGGACTATGAGGAGTTTCAGAAAGCAAAGTGTTTTCACACTACATTTCCCATGATCCTCTGCGCACAGGGTAAAATTCTTGGACCGGCGCATTTGCCAAGAATGTTTTAATTAATCAAGAACAAAAGTCAGAGGTTCAAAGACAATCAGATCCATCGTAGTTCCGACCAGTGATATTCCCATGACCCGCCAGGCAGTGTCCGGGAAACAAAATTATATATTTATCGAAAATGGACCCATTAACAAATGTTAGCCTCTATATTTGCTGTCCAACTTCAAGTTGCCAATGCATTTTCAAATGTTCTGTCCACTTAGTGCAGATGTAGCAAGAAAAACACAGGGGGATTGACTTGCAGCTCTGCTTCAATTGTACAAGAGGCTGAAGTCTAAAACTTCAGTCGGATCTTCATCCGAATGCCTGATGGCTGTGAGCCTCATTTCCCCCTGTGGCCTACATGATGAATGACACATGACAAAGCAAAAATTCAGCCATGTTATGGGGCTAAAGAAATGCATAGTAATTGCTGTTTAGGCAGGTGTTTCAGGAGAGGAGGTGCTCTCAGGTGCCACATCATCTTGCTCCTCCATCAGGGGAAGTACATGTTGGATAGCCGAGGAGGCAAGAGGCATGATCTGATATCACCAAGTAAACAACAGCCCAGGAGCGCTGTTATAACCAACTGGTTAGGTTTAGGTTTAGGGTTAGGTTTAGGTTAAGCGTTAGTCCTAGGCTGTTGTTTACTTGGTGATATCAGATCCTGTGAGGAGAGAGATAGGGTTTTACGTTCCGCAAAGGTCCCTGTCTGGACGTAAACTGGGAATTCTGTGGTTCGCGATAGGCGCCTTAACCCCGGGGGGCAGGTAGCACCATTGTCTATCTTTTACAGTCAGACTCAGTGAGTCAATGACGACCTACCTTCCAGTTCCCTCACATGAACCGGAGCGCAGCAGCTTATATTGGTGTCAAATATGACCCAACACAGCGTGCAGTAGCAGCATCGTGTATCACTGTCTTGACCATGATTGCCTGCGGTCGGACCCTATAGTGTCTTGATTGTGTCTGAAAAAGAAGGAATGCTGCCAACCTCTCTGCTGTGTGTTTATCTCTCAGCCCACATCACCGCTGTGGTTTGAGCTGACAGTAACTGGCTGCCTTTTTAAAACTCACCGTGGGCCCCATGCGTACACTCGTACTGTATGTGTGCTTGGTAGAGACGCGCGCACGCAGGAACATGCATGTAGGTTATTGCGCAAGTCTGTTGGGAAGAAAAAGTTTGGTGTGTGTGTTTGAGACGGTGTCAAGTCAGAGCTAATGAGCTAGAAATACATGACGTAGTCAAATTGGTCATGAGACGGAGGAGCTGTTGTTATGCTTGGGGTTCAGGAAAAGGGTGTACAAGGAGAGCCAAATCAAGGCTTCATCCAAACAAGATCAAGATAAGATAAGATTACATGAAATTTTAATGCAGTTCCGTGTGAACCCTGGTTTGTTACTGTGAGAAAAGTGTAAACGAAGAGACGGGAGTCAAACATCCTGATGTAAAAAAGAGATACAGCTTCATTACAAAAGTAATGAGTGCGCACTTTCAGAGACGGACGCCAATCCCCCCACCGAACACGCCACATTACATAACGGACATCAACCCCTGAGCCACCCACCCAGTCCATCTCCACCATCCAGGGTGCTGCGGTCATAGTACACTTGTACTGGAGCAGGCCAGCGGCCACTGAACACAGCTGGCAAGAGGGTGATGCCAGGCAGGCAGCTGTCCAAACACTGTCCAGTCCCTGAGAGCCAGAGTCAGTGTGGGATAATGGAAAAAGTGTGCAAACAGCCGCCTTTCTTTGTTGCCAAGGAGGAAAAGCACACACGCAGGAAACAAAAAACCCTTTATGTTGCGTATGTATCAGTTTAATTATCCCCAAAAAACGATGGAAATGTGGATGCTGAGCAGCTCATGTGCTTTCCTACATGTTGCTGGTGATGATGCTGATGTCGTGCGTCTTAAATGAGTTAAGAAGCAGCTAAATACCAGGCTTTAGACTGGTAACCTGCCAGTTTATAGGATCTGCACCACCTCGGAACATGACATTGCACATACTTTGTTTGCTCCCAGGCCCAACCACCCCCACCCAATTACCTAACCCCCCCCTCCACCCCCCTCTTCCTCTCATTATGCATCCATGCATGAAAACATGCTAAGCAATCCTTGTACTTAGCCCGTGGTCGTTAGCGTTCTCATGTTCAAAGTCTCCTCAGAGTCACGTCAGGCCCAGTCATCTGTGGATCTGATCCCATGTTGGGAAACAAAGAGGCACTGGGGTGGGCAGGGCGACCGCACCAATGAGCACACGCACGCACGCAGAGTGAGTGAGGTTGACATGAGAGAGAAAAGTGGCAGATTTCTTTTACTTTCCATTTCTCTCTTTTTAAGAATTAGTGCAACACATTTGCTCTTCTTTACTTTCCAAACTTAAACACACACTACCGCACGCACACACACTCACACACTAAGGATTATAATCGGCTATGGGCGGGAACCTCAAGGATTATTACTGGAAGACAGTTACACAACCAGAACAGAAGTTCAAGAGGCAGAGGGAGTAGAGAATGGATGTTGCCATAGTGGTGCACATACACTCATAAAGTTGTACACATTCACACACACACACAAGTACACACCCCTGTGCACGCTGAAGCAGGCAGTTCTAAGTACTTGTCATTGTTAGGAGCGCAGAAGCCATTTCTTAAATGTCTTTTCGTCTGTGGAGTGGACGTCCAGTTTCTTCGTCTCATTTTCGTGCCATCAGGTGAAGATGGTTGACAGACGACATAACTGTAGCATCCTCGAACTCAGCCTCATGGATGAAGGTCAAACAAGGATTCTCAGTGTTCCACATCTCATTTCTGTGTGTGTGTTTGTGCAGGCGGGGAAGGGAGAGCCCCACGTCTTCAAGGAGAAGACCTTCAAGAAGAAGCGTCAGTGCAGCGTGTGCCGTCAGAGTGTGGACCACGTGGGCTCCTTCTGCAGAGGTAAATGTTGCGGACGTGGTCGTGTTGAGGTCCCGTCTCCCTCCAAGGAATATGTCAGATGATGCCATGACAGGCTGAAATAAAAGTCTACCCACAGTATTCCAAAATATAAGAGACCAGAAATACATAGGATGTATGACACAGGACTATGAATAGAAGATGGTGAATGGGTTAGGGAAGTGTTTTTCAACCTTGGGGTCTGGACCCCAAGTGGGGTCGCCAAGGGTTCAAATGGAGTCACCTGAAATGTATAGTAATTGATTTTTTTTTAAATTGCTGATAAAATATATATTTTTAACTAATTATTATTCTTTTTAAAATTGTTATTAAAAACACCACACACAATCTTAAACAACTGTATTCTATACTTTCACTTTCTCGAATATAAATTGAGTTAAAAAAAAAGAAGACAATTTTCCACCATGGTTGACAACAAAGATTTGTTGTATTGTAAATTGCAGCCTATAAAAATATCTGAGCTGCCGCTTCTTGATTGACGGTGGGGTTGTGATGTCACAATGGGGTCACGAGCCAAAAAAAGATTGGGAACCACTGGGTTAGGGGTTAACTTGATGCCAGTGCTAACACGGACTTCTTCTTCTCTCCTAATTCTCTAGTATGCAAGACAGCCACCCACAGGAAGTGCGAGGCCAAGGTAAGAATCAGCTTCAGCCTTGTGATACTTGTTGGGTCTAACAGTAACAAAAACACCTGTATTTACCACCAACTCTGCAGATGGTTTGCATTGTGTGTTTCCACCTCCCCCAAAATGTGTATTTTCGCTGTAGGTGCATTTACAGTTTGCTTATGAAACAGAAAATGTGGAAAGTGTCTGAGGAAGAAAAGCTGATGTATTAAAAAAAAAAAAAAAACTCAAACAAGCAAAAATGCAATGTTCCCATCCTGTTCCCATCCATTTTAAGTTAGATTATTTTATTTTCTCATTTTCCCCTGCAACGGCTTAATGGCACCAGGCTGCAGGATCAGTGCCACCAACTGCTCATTTCAATACACTCAACTCTTAGTTTTTGCAAAACAACAGTGAATGGAAACACACATTCATTTGCATTTTCTTTTTCTGGAAATGGGTGTAAAACTCTTACATCTGTAAATAGAAATAATATAAAGCTACTAAGTCAAAGTAAATCACTCTGTACTGATGAGCAAACTATTTCAAGTCAGACCAGCCACCAGCAAGACCTCACTAACCCAATGTTGAGCTTATATAGCTGGACTGTTCACCTTATGCAGCCTTGAACTACTTGACCCACCTCTGGCTCGATTACAAGTGCGTTACAATTTCCGTTAGTCGCTAGTTAACCGGTCCAACCGTGGCTGTAACTACATCTAACACGGCATCTAACAAAGAGGAGTTGTTTACTGTAATGCCACTGAGGTGTGAAAATGCACATAACCGTGGCTCTATGAGGACAGAAGTCTCCAGATCTCTGCTGGTATGAAGGCCGCTCAGTTGCATTCCTCAGAAAGAGCTCGGAGCCCTGCTCCAACCCCGCATTGCTGCCACTGTGAAAGGGTCATTGATGGAGGGATGGGTAATGAATAGACAGAGAGAGGCAGAGGGGGAGAATGCCAGCCATGGCCGGAGTGACGACGAGGGGGTAGAGGCTGAGGAAGGGAGCCTTGGCACCCAGCGGGCGAAGGAGAGACAGCCAAGGGCGAAGGCATGTGGCAGAGACGAGACTCATTCCTTGAGCCTCCCTCCGTCCTCATGTCTTTTATCTGAGGAGAGCAGAGCCCAGAGGACGAGTTCAGAGATGAAAGAGCAGCTCTCAAATGGTACACACCGAAAGAAAGTAGAATCAGGTCAACTTGTGATTTATAATCTTGTTCTTGCAAAGAGATATTGTTCTTCGCACAATATAGGGTGTACATACTGTACATCTGTGTGTTTCATTATCACACAGAGCTTGTTACCATAATGTAGTGTAAATAAATACTGGAATCAGGAAAACACAGCACAGTCTTATCACAGTCAAAATGTTCAAAAGTATGTATTGTCAAGTAGGCCATTCGTTACAGTAGTAGGTTGTCTCCCCTTACTCCGTTGACTTATCGACTCACTTCATATGACGTGTTTAAGAGACACAAAGGGGTTTTTACTCTTTTTTACAAGTGTAGGTGTATGATTCTTTGACTTGAAAAATGTTAGCACAGGAGGATGACTCATCACTCCTCTTGGGAAGAAATCCTAGAAAATGATGCAAACTAGTTCACTGGAAAACAAGTGTGCTGGCCCATATGTAGGATCTGATCACACAGGGGGGAGGGGATGTTGTGTGATGCTCTTGTTGTAGCCTTCTGATGTGTAGTCGTTGACCGGTTGGTTAAACGGTGATATCCATCGCAGGAAGGGAGAGGTCGGATAAGGCGGGGGCGTGTAGTCTGTGTGTGCCGTTATCTACCCTCGTATTTAGACGGTAGATGGGATGGCATCAATTTCTATTAAACTGTAATATTTAAGACATACTTACTTATGATGGAGATGCGACTTATTTATAAATCGACACAGCAGATGTCTTTCTTCCATATCCACTGCTTATAACCTGGTTTGTGGTGATATTTCCTCACCTGCACTTGAGCCACATGACAGTTATAATCTCGTGCTCCTCTTCTATGACCATGTTCAAGGTGTTTATGTGCACACATCTGGAAGGTCATCTGTGACCACCCTCTTCTCAGCAGGCTGTTGTTTACATCGACACCCGGCTGGTAACGTAAGCTCAGTGACTGTTGGGTATCGTGTCAGTGCGTCAGCTCCAGTTTTCTGGAAAAGCCCCCCTACTCTGTAATTAAGCTCCTCCCCACAGAGGGTGATTGGTGCTAGTAAGTCGTCTGTGCACAGTTAGTACATGTTTTTTTCTCTTGGTTGTCCTCTGTCATTCTGTTCCTTGCTCTTTGCCCACAAGGTCAACAGCCTCCAGCTGGCCCATCTCTGTTCTAATAAAAACACAGTCTCCCACAAACGCACACACACACAAGTACAGAGGGGACCCATAAGGAGTTTTATTCCAGTATGCTCGTCTCTCAGAGAACAGTTGCTCCTTATCTTTGATCCCAAGTGGAAATTTTAGTCCACAGGGAACTGGCGGCGGGGGGCGGGGATGCCATACAGAAAGAATGAGGAGAGCCCAGGGGCAAAGAGATGGAGGGAAGGTTGGGAAAGGACATTGAAATAGGGAGGGAGGTCTGAAGAGCAACAGTGGGAGGGGGGAGGATTAAAATGAGTGAAATGCAGCCCGTGACGGGTTGATCAGTCTGTTTAATTAGGCAAGAAGGGTCATTTCCGCTTGTGAGAGGAAAATAGAAACTGTTTGACTGGCTGTCTGCTCAGGTCCTACAGTAGTAGTCACACAGGAAAACCCCACTGACGTGAAAAAATTCCATTTTGAGTTTGATTGCAATTGTGCTCTGTAACTTAAACTACCTGTATTTCAGTCACAAGCTTATAATAACTTTGACTTAAAGGGATATTTCAACATTTTGGCAAATTCGCCTATTGCCATAATCCCTATAGTCATAGAGGTATGTTCATTACCTTTAATTATTGGTGCATGTTGTTTTGAGATCCGCGGGGCAGAGACGTGAGCTGCTTAGTGAACACAATGGAGGTGAACAGTACAGATGCCCTGTTCCTCATCAAACTTATCAAATACACAATCCAACAACTCCAAAACACTCTTGTGGACGAGTTGTGACCTGCACATTCACCAAATCACCACGCTATGAAATAATCATCTAACTTCTCCATGAGAGCGTTTTGGAGTTGTTGGATTGTCTATTTGATGAGTTTTGAGGGAAAGAGGACCTGTACCGTTCACCTCCATTGTGTTCGCATGATAATAAAAGATAATGAACGTATTCCTATGACTATAAGGATTATGGCAATAGGTGAATTTCGCAAAATGTTGAACTATCCCTTTGATTGACATTGGTAAAAGGGTGACTAACTGTTACAACCTTTTACTATTTGCGACTGGGGAAAGTAATAATATTTCACTAATTGGTGACTGTGTAATGTGTAACGCCCAGTTCACACCGGACGCCGAAGCGCCGCGAATAGACGCGGAGCGGAGTCCGCTTCCATTCGGCGCCCTCGTTAACCGGTGTTGTAGTTCAGACCAGACGCGGAGCGTCGCGGTCCTCCGCGGTCGGCTCGCGCCGTGAAGCGCCAGTTTCGGCGTCTGTTCTATTGAGTAATAATCAATTCTGGCAGGAAGTCACACCAAGAAACACTAGAGAATCCGGTCAATTTTCAAAATAAAAGCGATTTTCAAAATAAAATACCACAATTGACAAATACTAGAGCCCAAAGTGTGCTCGTTTCTGTTTGTTAATCTAAACCGAGCGGGAGAGAGGAACACACACACACCTACACACATACAATAGGCAACACACAACTCACTACAGCTGAGGGGCGGTTCAGTGAAAAATCGTCTGTGTGAACAGGAATATTTCACTAATTGGTGACTTATCCGTCCAGTGTGAACTGGGCGTAACATGGTAAAGGAAAATACCGAGACTGTTCAGTGATCCTGTGGTAAAGTTATCCTACAGATGTTGCAGTCCGCAGCTGTTTATCACAGTCACTACAAATCCCTGCTTCCCCTCCGTGCATCAGGATTCCTCCTTGTCTCTTGTCCCTGTCAGTCCTCTTATCTGCTCAACATGTCAAAAAACATTTCACATGAGACTGAGCTGTGAACTGTTTGCACTGTCTGCCCCTCTTCACAAGAAGAGGATGTACAATCAAGTACAGATAGAGCGGAAGTGGGGGAGGATGCAGAGCGGTGGGAGAAAGAACAACATAACCCACCCGATGTTTCTCTAACATAAAAGCCCTTCAGGACAGATGTGGTTAGAGTGCTGCATTTCCCAGATCCCAGATTTATTTTTTATTTTTAAGAGTGCAGTGCAGATGAAAGAGGGACGGATATAGTAGAGGAAAAAGTGTGCAAATGACTTTTCCTTTCTCCGATACTCCACTTTTCCAGACCCTGGTGCATGTATTTGTTTTTTGTCTGGCTAACATCCTCATAAGTGGCACTAATATAATTTATTCCAACTCTGTTTAGTGTTGTTTGGATTGGTCCGCTCCAGATTAGGGGTGACATGTTGTTCAAGCAGGACACAGCGGAGCAGGAGATTGACAGATGGATCAATGTGGTTGTCGGCGTAACATGGATGTTGTAATTGGCCGTAGCGAAGACAGGGGCTGAGCTTGAGGAAAAAGCTGAAGCTGACCTTCATTTCCAACCCTCATCTATGGATGTGACTTCTGGTCAGTGACCAAGAGAATGAGATGTTTTGTCCTCTGGATGGTTGGACTAATATATAAGCCTTACAGATAGAACGAGGAGCTTGTTCAGCAGCTGCTCCTTCATGATGCTGCTGCCATTGTGACCTGGACGGATCGACCCCTTCCAACCACTGGAATGTCGTCATGCTGCTGGTGTTATCCTTTTGCATTATGTAAACTGACCCTTCCATGTAAACCGTACGGCAGAATCGGACCGTAGGAAGTCATGCGGAGATGGAATGATGGCGTAATGGCATCACAGTCCATGTTTTCCCAACAGGCAGCTCAACATCACAGCTGACCCCAACATCCCCCCCTGACTCTGCAGACTTCCCGTCCTCATGGAAACCAACTTGTCAAATATCTGCTCGGTACACTGCGATGTAACTATACCGTGGAATACATCGCTCAAACATGTCAGTCACAGCTCAGGAAGGGCAAAAGTTGAGGTGTCAAAGCATTCATTCAAATAGTTTGCTGCAAGCAACTAGTCCTAAGTATTTCAGTAGGTGGATGAAGGCATCACAGAACTACAGTTTGCGGGGATCTCAGTGACATCAGTGGTGAATAATCTCTGGTTAGAGCTTTGTGGCCTTGAGCCCAGGCCTATGGTTTCCCTCCTGCAGGCCGAGCACGCCACCAAATACTCATGTAATCAGTGAGTCATTCAGGATAACAGGATCCAACTGTATCGTTTTAACATTACCAGGACCATGACTGTCTCTTCTGACTAAAGGAGTCGCCACTTTATCACAGACAGCTCTGGTAATTGCCGAGATAGGCTGGCATGTTTTGAGTTTGAGCTGTGTGTGTGTGTGTGCGCTCATATGCGTGCCTGTGTGAGTACAGCGAGTGCATGCCGAGCAAGGGAAGGAAAAGGTGAGTGAGCGATGTTGATGAGAGTTAAAACCATAAGCATGACAGCTAACGTAGCCAAGTTGTGTGTGTGTGTGTGTGTGTGTGTGTGTGTGTGCCATCGGGGGCATGAGCTGCACTAATTGCCCAGTCGCGCTGGCTTGTCTCAGATCTAACAGGAAGAGACCGTTTTGAAATCTCTGTCGTGATGTTAAATATTGACACCCACACTGGTGCAGGACGTGAGTAACAGATTTTAGTGTTATCTCTCCCGTCACTGTTTGTGCTGGCTGGTAATTTAGGCCGGCCTCCCCTCAAAGAGTAGCACAGCCCCTCGTGGTCTGTGAGTAGGTTTGTTAAAATGTTATAATGTTTCACAAACTGTCTCTTAAGTGGCCACAAACACTCTTAGCCAATAGTCACGTATTGTTTTCAATATGAAATCAGCTCATGTCAATTCAAACATCGCTGTTTGAGTTGGCTGTTCTGTAGTGTTGTTTGAGTGGGAGCGATGAAACTGACCCGTTTGCAACACTGCTTTATGTCACAATGAATCCGAATGTGGATGAGCCAAGTGGTTAGTTTGCTTTAGGAATGTGAATCTGACAATGGACTAGATCAATGACTGGTGGTTTAAAACCGGTTCAGTTGGAAGGAAAATCAAAGAAATGGTTTGTCTCAAAAGTTTTCTGGTATTATTGTGTTTCGATATTGCCTCACTACTACTGAAGTAGTTACCCTATCAGTTTTAGGAATGCCTGGGAAGTCAGGTGGTCTGGGAATGTTATTTTAATGGTCAAATTGAAAACATTTCACGTTAAGATAAATACACAAAGAAGACATTAAAACAGGGAGATGAGTGGAAATCCTGGAAGAATAAACATTTCAACTGCTTGTAACTAATGATACTGATCTATAACAAAGTGTAACATCTGGCTCCACCAGATGTGCGCCTGTGACTAATGGGTTATTCCCATCTTCTTGTCTTCTCATCTCTTTCATTTTGTGTCCTGTCACTTTGTTAAATTCATCTCCCCAGGCCTAAACGAGAAGATAAGCTGAAGAAAAAAGAAAAAAAAATCAGACAGACAACAAAGACTCTCACCACAGGGTCATATTGTTTGTGAGCTGTGGCGTGCTACATAAAAAGATGGGCCTGAAGCAAATTACTGACAATACACAATGCCTGTCTGAAGTATGTGGATGTCTTTTTGTGCAGATGGTAAACACTGTTTGGGTTGCAAATATAGAAAAAGGAGGGGGTGTTGTGCTTTTGGGAATCGAGTCACGAGGGATGAATGACGGCTCAACCACCAGGGAGTGAAGATCTGTAATAACGCTCTGTGCTTGTTGGTTCACAAGAGATTTTTTTTCCCCCATTGTTGATCGCTCCCAAATCTCATCCCAGCCCATATCTCCCCACTTTGTTTATTTACCCACGTTTATTTTTGTCCGGATTTGAGCTTCGGGCCCATGTTTGGCCTGAGGCGAAGGGCAAAGCTGGATGGATGAGAAACACTGCTGTGCATCAGCTTCAGCCTTCCTTCCTACCTCCAAAGAACGTCTGCACAAGCAACATGTGCACTCCTGTTTGTGTTTTCCATCTGCATTATTTGGTGAATATATCATGTAGTCATAACTGTTGACCCCCAAGCTCCATAACAGGGATTTGCTTCCCACCCGGTCATTAAAGCTCCACCACAGGGACCCATGTGACCTGCGATGTGTTCGGCCTCCCTCTCAGCTGCTTGGAGCGAAAACCAAACCGGCATGAGACAGACACCCTTTTCTTTTCCTTTTGGGGTCAAAAGAAAGTGTGGGAACGAGAGACAAACAGAAAAAATGTGTCGAACAGTGAGAAGAAATCAGATCAACACTTTGTTAGCTGGCCTCACACATCGAAAAAGACCTAAAAGTGTGAAACGGGGCTCCTAGGTATAGGGGATAGACATATTTCACCCATAGGTGTTGTTTTTGCTTAGTTATGGCCTTGAAGTCCCCCCCCTGGGTAAAGCTGGGTGCTTTCTGGTTTTCTCATGAAGTCCACCTTGTCATGATTAAGAGGCATCAGACATGTGGGGTACATTTGAAGGATAGTTATACATCTAAGCCAAGTAACTCTCTGAACTGCCATAAAACGAGTCTGTAGGTCTGAGCAAAGCAGAGGCCATCTGCATCTTTTGACTGCCAGACGTACATAAAACATGCACAAAAAAAGGTTTAAGTTAGTCTAAACATTAAGTTTCTGTTAAGGTGCATGGAGTTCACAAAAGATGGCGTAATGCAAGAAACTCCATGGCTTTGGACGTCTCACTAGACAGGACTTATAAAACAGTTACATTTTGCAAGAGCATGATAAGCCATTATAGAAATCCTCCCCCAAAGCCTGCATGTAATCCACGTGACAAACAAGTTTCCAAATGATTTCTTTTCGGGCAGCATTCCAGCCCAACAGCAGACAGCGAACATTTAAGAAAGTCGGATTTCAATCATCTTGTGAGACGTTGTTCCTCTAAACCCTCCCAAACACTCACTGTTACACAAAGTGGCCAAAAGCAAAGGTTAAGGTTGACAAAGCCCAGTCCTGACAAACACAAGACATACATCCATTGCGAACCTTCGTCTATATGGAATTTGAGCCATGACAGAAAACAGTGCAAGACATGAGCAGCATGTTCTGTCTCTATCTCTTTAAGCTCTTGGCAAACGTGGGGAACATTTCCCTGAGGCTAATTAATCCGAGCAGCTGCTTGAGAGGAGGGGTAACTGTCAAATTAGCGCTGCGGTAGCTGCTGAACATCCTTTGTCCTTTTTTATAATCTCATGTGTCTGTACTGTGTTGTTGAGTCAGTTGTCATGGATGCTGACATACCTGTTTGCATCATCATTAGCCCTGTAATCAGAGAGGCTGGGTCTCAAGACGTCACAGTGCTCTGTTCGCTTCAAGGCCCCCCCTGCATTCTTGTCCAGCTCGCTCGCTGATGGTGATGATGAAAGCACACAAGGTCACAGCCAGCATCGGCTTTCACTGCTGATTTGCTGCGGCTTTCATCAATGCCCTCTGATTGGCTCTCCCCGGGGAGCTTAAGGAATGGGGGTACTATTAAGCCTAGGGCTAACCATCAAAGGACATGCTGCATAAGTGCTGCGTTCATATGTAATCAAGGAGCAGGATCTTGACCAGAGTCTTGGACTTTTGCAACAGTTTGTTTTGCTCACAGATGGAGGAACTTATGTTTCCTTTCTACACGAGCTGATATTGTTTTATTCATCGTCCTCATTCTGTTGTTTTCTTAATTTTAAAATAGCAAAGATGTTTGTTGTGAGGACAAAGATTTTAATCCAATATTTCCATAGACTTCATGGTCACTGTTGCGTCCTTCAAAAAAGACTTGACATACATTTCAGCCAAGCATCACCACAGCTAGAGATTTTAAAATTATGATGTACATTATCTGTGAGAATAACTTTTCACTGTTAGGTATATCAGGACATAATAACACTTTAGATTTCCCCTCAAGGTTTGAAAAGGGAAGGCTGTGTGACTGAATCATTGATTAATGTATCAATCCTAGAAAAGCAACTGAGCTTAGTTTTTGATACTTGACTTCTCATCCACTGACATCACTGGATTAGCTAGTGCTCCTGGTTGTTGCAGTGACTGCAGTAGGACTCATTGTGTCACCTTAAGCCTTCAGGAAATAGACAATGTCTTCCAAGTTGATTCATATTTTCCTGGAGAACCAAGACTGAGCATCTACATAGACAATAATGTCAGCGGAGAAGGATCAGTTTGTTTTGTCAATATAAAGCACAGTTTGTTGCATATTTACTGGTAGTTTGAATTTAGCCTGTGATGTGGGGGTAAAATGATATTACTGTAGAAGGACAATCAGCTAATCAGTCTCATATGTGATCAACATAAACACCGTCGCAGGCTCCCTCCAAATGTTTGCGTCGCATTCGCTACTGCCTCGCCCCAAGAGTGATCCCTCTCAGAGCCTGTCGCTCCGGAGCCATGTGCTGAGAGGAGCGGGTCGTGTATTATCCATTAGCTGTCTTGTCCTGCTTTGATGGATCAAAGAGCATGTAAAGAGCTGGAGGAGCGGCTGCAGCAAAACAAAACAGGCGGAGAGGAAGAGGACAGAGGGCTGGCAGACGGAGATGCAGAGAAGAGGGCAGGGAAAAGGGATGGGGGCATGAAGGTTGGGGTGGGGAGATGGAGGAGAGGGTCACAGAGGTCAGGGATCTCTGAACGTGGCCAGCTGGACCCGCCTGAAAGGAGGCAAGGGGAAGGGAAAGGAGGAGCGGAGAGTTTAAAATGTACAGAGAAGAAGTAATGTGCATGTTGATATTTGTAGTTCAGACATATTGGTCATGCTGCCTCTCTTCAGCTGCTCCCTTTGGTGTTTTCTTTAGATCAGTTTAGACATGCAGCAAACACTTGAATGCAGAGCGAGTCAGGACAAGCTAGCTAGTCCTGGGCCTGTCTTTTTCAAGGATATTTGGTTACTGATGGACACGGGGGATCAAACCTGTGACCTTCCTGGTTTTAAGACCAGTTTCAAGGCCGTGAAGACGAGACAATAACAGCAGAGGTTCGAACGGAAGAGAGCAGGGGCTGGAATGACTTTGAGAAACCTGGAGGGAGGAAAACAAACAGGAAAGTGTTTTGCTAGAAACAGATTACAGAAGAAAGGGAAAAGGAAAGAAAGAGGAAGGAAACATTGGGTTCGAGAGAAGCAGGGGACAGAGGGTAACAAAGGAATAAAGAAAGAGTGAAACTGAGAATAGAGAGAGACATGAGATGACCAAACAGGAGGATAGCAAAAGCAGCGGTGCAGAAGGATGGGAAAAAAAGGGGAACAAGTGTGGAGAGAGGGCAGAAAGTAAGGTATAGATAGAGATTAGGCAAGGGAGGCAAGAGGGATGAAAGAAGAAGGAGAGAGATGGGTGGAGGTCCATTAGCAGGAAGTCTGTGCGTAAGCGTTGGCCCGAGGAGCTGGAATCTGGGCTGGTGTGTTTGTTCTGGCTGAGGGGGCTGCCCTCAGCAGGCCCCTCTGCTGGGCACAGGGAGAGAGGGATGTAGAGGAATACATGGAAGAAAAGATTAGAAAAAAGAATGGGTCAGTGGGCAGCGTGACAGCATCAGCCCAGGTAAAATCCCACTCAGTCGCACTGCATTCAGAAAGGAGGGCGCAGTCAGACTCTGGTAACTGCGGCCATAACAACTGGAAATTTGAAACAAGGACTCGTTGAATCCTGGACTATTTCCAGGATTGGCAGAGGGGGAAGAAACTGGAACCAGTGGATAACTCCAGAAGGTTTTAATTCCTCTTGTTAGAAGCCAGTTCAATTTCTGCATTTTCCAGCAATACCATCAGATTTCATAATGAGTTTTGTGGCGTGTCTTTCACTGAACATTCTGCGCACATCCTCCAGCCCCGTAAAAGCAAGTGAACCGACCCGATAACATACAGTATTTTACCAAACCTCTCAAGTTCTTTCAGGACTGTCCCATTTTGCATTCTCCCTTTTTCTGGCTTCAGTATTCTTCCACAATTGTGTGAGCTTAAGTACACAAAGGCTTTAAAAGAACGTGGACAGAAATCTGCACAAAGGCCAATAAATCCTGACTTTTGTATCACCTTTGGGAGATTTTGGACCAGCGTAGACGCCAAACGAGGAGATATCTTTTTAAAGGCATGGGGTTGATTTGTTGAAGCTGAGACCGATTACAGTAGAAGAGGAGAAAAAAAAGGATTTTCCTTCTTGATGAGAGTCAAAGAGTAAAGAGAGCGATAGAGGCATTTGACTGGTGCAGGAAGGAAGTAATTGGTTGCCATGACAGTTGGGAATGTAGGCTTGTTTAGCAGAGTGACATGTAAGTACAGTATGAGATGTAACATTCTGCAAAAAAACAAAAATCAGATCCAGTCCTAAGACCACAATCCTGACTGAAAGCCACAGTTTTATCATGGTAGATGAGAGTCATGTGTCACTGCAGTGCAGAGTCACTTTTTTTTTAGATGTACTTAGACAATGCATTGTTTCACATGCTCTGTTCTATGGCCAGAGGGAAGTCAGAAAAAAAATAGACCATCATCGTCACCCACTCCAAACCTGTCTGGTCAGGAACTGGGTTCAGTCCTCGAATGAAAAGCGACCAAAACACAGGATAAGATTTGAGATCCATTTCCTAACAGAGATGGAAGTCAACATTAATTCTGGGAGTGAGTCATACGGGAACATTGTTGTCCAGTTAGTCGCTTGATAACCGATGTTCAACCTGAACCTGTTTCCTGTGGCTCCTGTCAAACACGGCAAAGTCCTGATTTAGCTCGTTATCTGCTCCCCTGCCTTCCTGTTGATGTCTGTGGTTACGTACGAAGCAACGGTAAGAAACTGAGCCCGACGCTGAAGAACTAAGGAAAGAGGGAAAGATTAACATTAACTGTGCGACACACACACGCACACATACACACTGCTGTGGCACACCCCCCAGGTTCAGGGCCTGTGTAACTTCCTTTTTGTGCACAATGAGATATACACAAGTCCTTGCCCTTTTCCTGTATCCAAATAAACAATCCAAAAAGGGCTATGAGGCAAGAACGTGTGTGTGAGGGTACACGTGTGTGTGTGTGTGTGTGTGTGTCTGTGTATTACGTAAGCATGACTGTGGAACCGCAGACCCCCCTTCATTAGGGCTGCTGTTCAGCTCCTGCTTCCCTCAGTCACAGTTCACTGACCTGTAGGCCCAAAACAGACATGGGAATCAGATGTGTCACCCTGTATGTGTGCGTTTCTGTCTCACTGCTCCTCCAGCTGTGTCGCTCTCTGTATTCGGCCTCCACATTTGTACATACTTCACATTTCGTAAAGCACGCTCTCATAACATCAGTCTTACTTAAAAGTACATGGTGTTTACTTGGCACTAGGGATGGCGTGAATCAGTCTATGTGATCGACCCGTGATTTTTTTTTCAAATGGCGATCTTAATGTGATCTTTAATTAATTTACTGCCATAAGATGTTAAAGAAATAATCTCCAGAACCTGCGCTCTACTGTCCTAAATGTTTCATGGAGCAACGTGTCTGCATACAGAGCCCTTCTGTGCAACAGAGGAGTAAATATTAAACTCTCAACACACACACCCTGTTGCATCTTTTTTTTTTTTCCTTCTCTCTTTTTTTTTCGGAGGTGCGCGCCGGCGCGGACGCAGGTTGTGCAGGGCGGGTCATTAAAAAACTGACAATGAAGTTCAGAGTGTGTTATATCAGCCAGGGGCACGCTGATGTTGATGGGAAAAGCTGCGGAGGTCTGAGGGAACTGGGTGAGACGGCGGCTGGGCGCATCAGCAGAGCAGGGTTGCACGCTGCTGCACTGTGACTCTCCCACTCCTCACGAGCTCCACATTAAGAAGCTGCCGGCAACACTGTCCGTAGCTTAAGTCTAACATCTGACGTTTAATAGCTACTTCAAGATGCAGGATCGTGAGTTTGTTTGCGCGCTTGTCTGTGAACGGCGGAGAGTGAGCTATATGGCTAGCTGCAGCCTAAAACGTAGTGTATCTATTGGATCGCCAATCGGCGATCGCCTGTGTCCATGATCTAGTGATCTGAATGTAGGGCCGATTTCCCATCCCTACTTGGCACTCAGCCTAACGTGTATCTAAGTAGCTGCACAGATTCTCTTTAGTCCTTATTCATCATCATTTGGCTCTTAATCGTGTTGCTCTCCTCCCTCTGTCTGGCCTCAACAAGTCGTCTGATAGTGGTGAAGAAACGTCTTTTATCTCGCAGTAGCTGACAACTGAGGTTAAAATGTCATGATATTTTGGGAATAACACATTCCTGCACAGCAATTCAGATGAATCCGCTTGTAAATGTTGATGAATGGCAAAAAAATACTTAATAAAAAAAATACAAATAATAATTATCTTTCATTTCTATGTGTAAAATCCACCCCTGTGCATTGTTTTAAAGTCCCCCTCCAATCATCCTTTTTAGATATTTTAAAGCATTCTCAGTGGGTTTTGTTTTCAGGGACAATTAATTGATGTAAATGTGCCAGTGTTAGCCAAGTGGCTGATTTTCAACTGTAGTCCCTGGGCATGATGTTAATTGCCAGTCAATAAAAACAACAACACAGTGCGCAGTATCTAGAACACAAAGACTTATTTCTAAAATGGTGAGGTATATAGTGTACATGTACTGTATAAAACAGGTTGCAAATGGGCAGGGAGGGAGAGAAAGAAAGAAAAGAAAAACTCTTTAATACTGTAGGAACATGTTTGTGAACAACATGAAAAAAACATGGTCTTTAAGGACAGAAATGAATGGCTACAGCATTTAGCTAGTTGTCCTGCTACACGCTTTTTAAGGGAACATGATCCAAATAGCTTTCTGGCTCAGGTTGAAACCACTCTTATGTCTGTCAGTCAGATGTCAGTGCTGCAGCTGTAGCTTAAAGACTGTCAGCATAGGAAGTTAGGGAAATTGTAAACAGTGGTTCTGTCCACAACCTGCTCACTCTACATTATCCCTCACGTGTTTTCATCTGTCTCAGTGCATTCCCCACACTGTTTGTTAAGGTGAACCTCAGATTCAATAACTACTGTAGACTATTATCTCCATCTATATCTTATTGTCTGCGGAAGCATTTGCCCTTTCCCGCCCCCTTCCCTGTGTCCTGAAGCCAAAAAAGGAAGCTTGTGTGTGCATTGTGTTGACGTGTGGCTCTCTGTGTGTGTTCCAGGTGACCTCTGCATGCATCCCAGTGCCCTCCAATGATCTGGTAAGTCCCACTCATTCACCCATTTCTTCCCCCACTTTGTCCATCTGTAGTTACGAGGTATGGCTTCCCAAAGAAACCACCGTATGGTTTCCTACTGGTTGAATTCCTCCTGGGAAGCCAAGCCCTCATCCCGGTTTGAGCTCGGTTCATTCCTTGAGCACTGCAGCATTCCAGCCCAGGGAGAAAACAAAATAGTTGATGTTGCTATAGGAAGTAGTAATGTTTATCCATTAGAGAGTCTGTTTGTTTAATTAACTCTCCTTTCCTTCCTCTGTATCCCCTCCTCCTCCCGTCTTTTCTCCCCTCCCTTTCACCTCCTTTCAACCTCCCCCCTTTGCCCCACTTCCTCTCACCATCCTTCCCTTCACGCCCTCCCTCTCCCCTCTCCTCCTCTATCTCGTCACCGCTCCTTCCTCGCATCCAGCAGCGTAGAGGGACCGCTCCTTCTCGACACGCCCAGCACCTGGTGAGCACAACTTGAGCCTCCATCCTCTCTCTTTGTCCTCTTCCTCCTCCTTTTTTCCCTTCGTCTTCACGCTCGGTGTCCCCAGCGTCAAAGGCTGTCCGTCTTGGAAATTTCCAAACCTGTCAGGGGAAGAAAAAAAAAAGAAACATTTTGAGTATTTTTTGATTTAGCGTGTACTCAACAATCCATACTCAGAGCAATGCCAGACATGTGAGTCCCTGTGAAAATAAAACAAATCCTGAAGTTTGTGACCTCTGGGGCCTGTGTTGTTCATTTACTGTAATACCCCAAAGTCCTGCAAATGTAATGGATTTATTCCCCCGGGAACCTCAGCAGAGTAAATGTTGATCTGCTGATAATGAGACATGTCATGGTGGTGAAGATAGGTAAAATCATGGTTCTTAAACGTGATGTCTACTGGAGAGCTAGACTGAAAAATGTAGTGACTGAGTTTGATGGAGAAGACATTATTTTTGCAGGTGTTCTGTCACGGCCCAGAGCTGTAGACAAATAACCTGTTTAGATGTTAAAAGTCAGGCAACCACCGCATCCAAAGAAGTCCAGAAGTCAGAACACTTGTAGGGGGGAGGAGTGGCCTCAGACTCTTGGACCTCTCTTTGTATAAACATGAATGAGCAGCATTTTAACATTTTAAATGTTTTTGGCTTCCTTGAGGAGCATAAAAGAAAGAATTTGGGGAACCAGTGGAAAACCCTGAAGTGGACGGTTTTTAAACAGATGGATAAAACTGACTGGCCATTGTTAGGTGGAAGCATTAGTGGCACAATATATAAACTGGAATCACTGAAGTGGTCAATGATACTGGATCCGTTTGAATTGTTTGTTTGTGTGTGTTTTTATCCCACAGGGCTCCACCAAGTCTCTGACTTATACCAAACAGAGAAACACCTTGCCAAGGTAAAAATCACTTCTCCTACTGTACATCAGTTTTTGTTGCTGAAGCATTTCCTACAAAAAAAATCATTTAAAACAAATCAAGGCCATGTGTTTCCTCACAGGCACTGCCCAGCCATTTGTTTCTTTGCTTCTGCTTTCTCTCACTTGTTCTTTCTTTCCATAATTCAGTGTCAACTATGAGTTGGAGCAGCTCAGCTTTTAATTTGACTTACATCGTCACACACCATATCCAGTTTCTCCCTTTTGTCCTCTTCTCTGTACATCCAGCCACAAGCTTCATTTGAGTGCATGAAGCAGCAGAATCATGTTGAATTGCCACAAGCAATCTGAATTACCGCTGTTTTTCCTCCAGGAGCTTCAGCGTGGACAGAGTGATGGAGAGAGTGATGGAGCGCCACTACGACTTCGACCTGACCTACATCACCGAGAGGATCATCTCCGTCTTCTTCCCCCCGAAGTTGGAGGAGCAGAGGTACCGACTCAACCTGAAGGAGGTGGCCGCCATGCTCAAGTCCAAGCATCAGGACAAATTTCTGGTGAGTCGGCCGCAGGCAGTAATTACAGCAGCTGTAATGGGATGTCATGTAGTTCCTCTGCGGTCTTTGTTGCGGTGGTGATTGTACCTCCTCCCTCAGCTGCAGATGCACAGAGACAATACCGTATGTCTTAATATATGGCATCAAGAAGCCACAGAATACACCAAGCAACCCACAAATTAGTAGTCTGCTTTTTTTCTTTTTTTCTGTCACACCCATCATAAAAATAACTGAAATGATGACTCAGCACTGTGATAAAGTTTGTCTCTCTTCCAGCTCCTGAATCTGTCCGAGAGGCGCCACGATATCACACGACTAAATCCAAAGGTAGAGCCTTTTCTTCCTAGTAATTCTTGGTGTTGAGGATTCGGTTTGCATCCTTTTGATTTCTCCTCCGTCTCCATCCACCTCCAGGTTCATGACTTTGGCTGGCCAGACCTCCACGCCCCACCGCTGGATAAGATCTGTGCCATATGTAAGGCCATGGAGACGTGGCTGACCTCCGACCCCCAGCACGTGGTGGTCCTCCACTGCAAGGTCAGAGTTCAGGGGGCCAGCAGGGTTTTTCAGACGGATGTCCCACTGTTTCCCAGGCTCTAAACTGAGCTAGTGTTATTATAGAGGTCGAACCAAATGTTACTGCTCTTTTTTTACTGATGCACATTTTACAGTGATGAGTGTAAAATAACAACTGAAAAAAAAAATATATATATATATACAGTATATATGTATACAGTATATATCTTAAAGTGTCACGTTAGTATTCAATATAAAGTCATAGACAGGAGGAGACAGTAGACAAAAAAGGATCAGTATCGTGGTGCCTGATTTTAAAGAAAGAATCAAACTTGCTTGTCAGTAACATGTCTATGATTCTGACAGGAAGTTGTAACAAGTGAATTATCCATACTGTGTTTTAACAATGGATCATATCCATATGTCTATCTACTGTATCAGTCATGTGTTTCAGATTTGAGAAAGTCTGGAAAGTAGCTAAATCAATGTGAAACTGGAGTGAATGCAATATTTCTTTCTGGGATGTAGGGCAGTACAAGTATAAAACACCCTAAATACTTTAGTTAAGAAGAGGTACATTAAAACAATATTGTAGAAATACTCACATGCACGCTCACATGATTTAATTGCTATTTTGTAAAAGCTGTAATGGTAATTCTAGTAATCATGTGCAAGCATTTACAAGTGTAAACAGCCATACTTTCTCCGTGGCGTATTTCTGGTATAAAATGCAATATATAAAGATAAAGCAGTTAAAACATAACTTTCCAAAAACCAAAATTGCAGAGTGCATCCTGTAATTCAATAAAATGTTTCCACCTTTGCCACAAAATTAGCCAATTCGATTTGGATCAGACTCTCTCAAGGAAAACGTTTAACGTCCACGCTGACATGCGTCATTTAGAGACTCATTAATGCCGTCGGTTCAAGAAAGCGGCTGCAATTTCAAGGTTTCCACCGCTACCAAACAGTGACCGACCAACACTGAGGGGCAACCGAGCTCCCACGGGTTGTCTGGATGTTTTATTTATTGGTTTTGGTCAGGAGAGTTTAAATACTTAAACCAGACTACTTCTGAGGTCTGCTGACTTTCCACAACATTCCAGCTACAGGCTCTTCTGTTCCCAGCTGCAGATCACGCCAGGGTTGGGGAATAAACAAGTTTTTGTCAATGAAGAATCTGTCATTGAGAGATAGACTGAGCGAAACAAGCTTTAATTTGTACTCGGGTGTGTAGGTGCAGCCTTCTTACTGATATCTTGGAGGGAGGAAGGGGGGGCGTCACATTAGGAATTTGAAGGAGGAATGTCCGAGGAATGTGTCAGATACTACAGACCGCCTGGCGTGAAAAAAACACCACAGGGAGCTTTTTAATTTGAACTCATACTCCTTGATCACATCTCTTCATGTCCCTGCATTTTCTCTATTGGACTGTCTTTAAAAAAACCAAACCCTGTCAGGTCTTTGAGGCTTTGGAAATCATCTGTCTTAATGTAAAACCACAATGCCTGAGGATGCAATCAGCATATCTTGACTCTGTCCTTGTTGTTCCCTCTACCTCCTACAGGGCAACAAAGGGAAAACGGGCGTCATTATTGCAGCCTACATGCACTACAGCAAGATCTCTGCAGGGTGAGTGTGTGTGTGAGTGAGTGTGCGAGGCATCCAAACCCACAATCTGACATTTTCTTGTTCATCAGAATATCCACACATGGAACACATTAAATATTATTAAACTGACGTGCAAAAACATATTGGATTTATATTTGACAACTCAAAATGTGCGTGCCAAATATGTTTTAAAACTTATTACACCAGCGTCCGAATGTGTTCTAATTCAAGTATTGTATATGCAGCAAAACTATTTCCATTCAGATTCTGTTGATAAGTCGTTTGATTAATTAAGCCCTGTGGATTTCACATAGGAACAGTGGAAACTGGTTTCATCCTGTGGCCAGTGCCAGCTGTATCCTCTCCATGTACTTTCTGGCATCTAGAGAGTCTGGTGCAAGTCCCATGGTGGAAACTGTTGGCTGAAAGCGTCTGTGTGTGTGTGTGTGTGTGTGTGTGTGTGTGCATTTATTTTGCAGAGCGGATCAGGCTCTCAGTACTCTGGCCATGAGGAAGTTCTGTGAAGATAAGGTGTCCTCTTCCCTCCAGCCATCCCAAAACAGGTAGAGGCCACGAGGTGATCTGAGGGGAACTGTGAATGGAGGGGAGTGCAGTGGTGGTCGAGGATATCCCACATCCTAGCTGGAGTTATTAAATGCATCCCCCTTGCATGCTATTTAAGGGGAAAGAAAGGGAAAACAGCTTTTACCTCGGAGCTCCTCATACGTATGTCCAACTGCTGGGTCTGATTTATTTTTAACCTCGTGCTTAGTCTCTTTTCACAGACGACATTTTGGCATGTGACAGACGGAACAAAACTAATGTCGACCGAAATCCATTTAGCTCAGTTTCAGGGTCATGATGTTGTTTATGCTGACTCACTGTCACACTGACATAACTTAAGGGGAAACTTGAATAGAACATAATATTCATTGTCAATGTCATGTGTAAGTGTTCTTTTCATGCTAAGACAGGCCAAAAGGTTTGCTGTGGAAAAAGTCCATGGAACAAAAAGTCTAATGAATTCACTGTTAAAATGACCCATCCTCTTTTTATTGCACTGTAAAAAAAAAAAGAAAAGAAAAGAAAAAAAGAAAAAAATATTGACACAGACTATCATGGATGCTACACAAGGCATATAATTACCAAAGATAATAAGAAAATCAATGCTCTAACATTATTCTATTACCAAGAGCTACATAAGAAGCTATTCAGGCTATGATACAAGACACAACTGGCTGTGAGTGTTGGTTTAGCCTATAGTTAATATGTTTAAAACCTAACTCTAACATCTATTTAAGTTAATTGCTGACTACATGTTCAGAAACTATTACTTTACAGTGGTGTAGATTTCTTCATCTGTAATCTTTCTTTGTTGATTGTTCACTTTTATGTGAATTAAATAAACAAGCTATAATTTAGTAAACATTGGACAATGGATAATAATCACATTGTCTAACCAAAGCTAACCACCTGCTGGATGTAGCATCTTATAGAAATGTAATTTTGTTGTTGTTTGTTTTTTTGATAGTTCTTCTAAATATAAAAAATGTTAGACTTGAACATTCAGACCTACAGTAATCGCACACTGAGATTTATGGCAGCAAACTAGTGTCAAGAAAATGACGAGGCACTCAAGAACTTTCCTGAATCGATTTCAAATGTGACAGAGACAAGAAATATTTCCATACCCAATGGACAGAGTTTAGGAAAAGTGAAATATTTAGACTGAGCTCCAGAACATTTTTCTTAGCAGACAGATGTGCGTTTGCATTTTTCTTCTTTCTTTTAAAAAAAGGTTTGTTCTTAAGCGCAGTCTACATCTGGTATTCTTATTTTCCGTTTTTATCTCTCATGTTTTATCCTGAAGATCTCTCTCACCGTTTCTCCCTCCGTCTCTCAGGTATATCTATTACTTCGGGGGCCTTTTGTCCGGGGCCATCAAGATGAACAGCAGCCCTCTCTTCCTCCACCAAGTTCTCATCCCATCGCTCCCGAACTTCCAGGGTGAAGGAGGTGTGTGTGTCATACGTCTGTTTGTTCGTGAAAATCGTATCTACATCCCAGTTCCCTTGTTCGGTTCTTGCTCGATCTTCACACTGCAGTTGATCCGGCTGCTTTCATATTTTAGTGAGCACAAAATGGCAACCTCACCGTAACTCTCAATACAATGAACGAGACTATTTGACAGCTCAACATCTACCAGTTTGAGCTTTGCATCAATGTTTTACTACAAATCCCTGTGCATCAGGTAGAAACCTTGTTTTAATATGAGATAAATTGCTGCCACTTCACTGTTATTGATTTCTACAAATGCTGCAATATTTCATTCATAATCTGATTATCATATCATTTTACATGCAAAATATCAGCAAATCCAGATGCAGTTTTTTTATAACTTAGGGATTTTCCTGCTGCCTGTATAATTGGTAACACGTGCGTCATGTGTATGTGTCACCAGCTCTACTACTTAGCAGAAAATTACATCAGATGACGTCTTAAAAGAAAACATGTTCTTTTAACTAAGAGCACAGTGTCTTTTTCATACTAAGACGCAGTTCAGGGAATCGAGGCATTCCCCCCCCACGGCTGTGTCCGTGTTTACAGATAAAATGTATATGTAATGCGATGTTTGTGTTGGCGTGGTGCTCTGACAGGCTTCCCTCCTGACTCAGAGCCACATTACCGACCGCAGCTCTTATAGACGGACACATTCACCCTCCTCCTCCCACGCACACTCGTCTGTTTATCTTTAATCAGATGATCGAGTCCAGGGGGAGGTGGAGGCGGGTCGGCTGGCTGTCAGCACATTCTTCTATCTCCATGTTGGTAATGTCTTAATTTCTCCCTGGTCTCTCTCTCTCTCTCTCCCTCTGTCTTCAGGTTACTACCCCTTCTTGAAGATCTACCAGGCCATGCAGTTGGTCTACACTTCAGGCATATAGTGAGTCTCTCCGGGTGAAATAAGATAAGCCAGCGTGCACTTGTTGGCACTGGGGTGTTTTCTTTCACGAGCTGAGGTTTCAGAGTTGTCGGAGTAATTAAAGAGACGGGATTGACTAAAATTACACAAAGGATGTTTTTTTTTTACTTCAGACCAGCTTTTAATTTGTGTCTTCCAACTTAACTCTTTCACTGCCAAAGACGAGTTAACTCGTCTTTGATCATCCACGAGTGGTCTGCCAAAGACGAGATAACTCGTCTTTGCGTTTTTTTAATTGCAACGCCATGCTGAATGTCTTGCCCTACTCCTCTGTGAAGATCAGACTTGTACTATCAAAATAAAGTGCAGAAAAAACATTTGGATTAACAGGTATAAAAAAATATAGCGTATTTCTCCCCCCTCATGGAGCAGTGCGGTGTCTGACTGCAGCGGGGCTGCTCGTCACACACCGGCCGCCGGTGAGAAGGGGGCGGCGGCGGCGGCGGCGGGGCTCATGGCGGCTCGGCAGCTGGTTGAAGCTCCGTACAGCTCCGTGATACAAAGCACACACGTTAGTAACAACAACCCCGTTGATCGCTGGTCGTTAGTCGTCAACAGCGTTTGGAAAATCGCCAGATTTAGCGAGAAATCACACAGCTTGAAAATCCCGCGGTCTAGTGGAGGAGGAGCGGACGGCGCCGCGGCGAACGGAACGAGAGCTGAAGGTGGAGGGAGTGTCTGTTGTGATCTACAGAGACTGTCTGTGGTTGTGGGTCCAGGGAGCACGTCAGCCAGAGCTGGAGGCTGTGTGTGTAGGTGTGTGTGCGCGACAGACAGAGAGTGAGTGATACCGCTGCCTGCAGACCAGAAGAAGCTGGATCTGATCTAAAAAAAAAAAAAGGCGCCGCGTGTCGGCTACAAACACCTGTCGAACTGATCCGCGTGCGCGCGCGCACACACACACACGTACACACACGCACACACACACACACGTAGGCTACATGGAGGCACGCACACACACTAAAAGAAAGGAGAGAAAAAGTTGTAACTCAGAGAAAAGAAAGAAAAAGGCTGGAGCCTACTGTGTGTCAGTAGCTAAATGTTGTGTCTTTTGTCATCAAAAGTCATTTGTCAGTGTTGATTTTGTTGTTGTTTACAAGAGAACAGCTGTACAGATGTTGATGTGTCACTAAAGCTAAATATAATGGAGCCAGTTGTCCTGATTCACCTGAAAATGACAGCCGACACAAAAACCTCTTTTTCTCAAGATTTTGCTGCCAAAATGGCATTTTGGGCTAAACCCACCTATATTCAACCGCCAATTTCACAAGACTGGAACAAGATAGAAACAAACAGGTTTTTTTGCTGAAAAGTAGAGACCCTCATCTTTCCTTTGATAGGCTGAATGTGTATTTATTAAAAGTAGGTAGGTACATGGTGGGTCTACGAAAATCAGTCAAAAAGCTGGAAAATGCCTGGCAAGCTGGAGGACGCTGCTCTGAGAATGGCTGGCAGTCAAAGAGTTAATAAATCCAGAGTATGGTGATTCTCAAGTTTAAACGTAATCTGGTTGGTTTGTTTGGTTTGTCCAATTTTTAATCACATACTGTCTCCGCCTTGTTTGTTTTTAGTTATCTAACAGTCTTGTTTGTGTGCTCTGCGTCGTCCACAGTGACCTGCAGGGCACCGGAGGCAGGCGGCTGTGTGTGACCATCGAACCGGCCCTGCTGCTAAAGGGTGACATCATGGTGAGTCATGTGAGAAGGAAATGACAAATAGGAGGACCCCCTGACATGGGTGGTGTCCAGACTGTGGCTTCCATACACTTATTGAATACTTCACAAAGTAGTAGCCTAGTGCTGCAAAAGTTTGGTGAAACCGCCATGGCTTATTTCTGAAAAGAAAATTGGTTTTGACATTTTGTTAACAAGAAATCATGATTGGTCTGTTCTGTGGAGGGGGCATTCATTATGGGACTAAAAAGCCTGATATTTACCGTTCCAACCTCTCATTTCCTCACATGCAGTTTATTCTGTGCCTCCCCTCTCTGCCGCCCTCTGCAGGTCAAATGCTACCACAGACGAGCCCAGAGCGCCGACAGAGACACCGTGTTCAGGCTGCAGTTCCACACGTGCACCATCCACGGATCTCAGCTCTGGTTTGGCAAAGGGGAGCTGGACGAAGCTTGTACTGGTAAATTTTATTCAGCTGATCAGAGGTTAAGTAACACAGTGGATGATTTTTGCCAGAAGAGGGTTGGAACAAGATTCCAGAGAGTTTGTTGGCAAGAGGACAACTAAGCAAGAGAAAACAAGCCACACATTTTTCAGTCTTGCATCTTTTCTGAATTGGTACTGGAGTATTTTGTTAAACATTGAAGGGCAGGGAATGGCTGCAGTTGTGTCCGCACTGGATTCACCCGACTCCTCATTTCCTCTCAGCTCTCTGGAGCATTACAGCATCTTTTAGCTCATCATTTTGTTTTGTTTTTTACTGCAGCATCAGATTCAGCAGGCAGCTGTTTCCCAAGAAAAATCTGTAAAATCCCAATGAACTGACTCTGCTCCATAGCAAACAGCTGTTAGGATTAGCAAGTAAGCAGCATTGAACATTTTGCAGCTAAAAAACCAAAATATGTCATTATAGAGATTAAAATTTGTTCAGTACAATAAACTTTATATGTCCCTAGGGAGAGATTGAACACACACATAGAGCAGATGGTATGAAACAACACACAAATAGAATAATAATCAAGCTAAAGCTAAAACAAATCAACAAAAGTGCAAAAGATAATATGATGGGATAAAGGCATCACAAGGGGAAAGATTAGTAAAATGTAAAACATAGTGCAAAAGTCAGCTGACCCGCACTCTGTGTGCATGTAGCTAACATTAGCCACAATGAGCTACTGGTCATACCAGACCACATAAGGCTTCAGCTGCAAAAGCCCTCAAATTGCTGAGCAAGACTTGATTTGATTTGTGAAAAGAAGGCCATGAGTCTAGCCTCACTTAAAATGTACAAGAACAATTTAGTGTTTATTGCTCCCCTAAAGGTGGATTTAGTTTCATTTTGCACTTTCAGATTATCGTTCAGGCACAGTTTGTTAATTGTGGAATCACCAGACACAACTAATGGATATAATTGCAGCTCTTTAAATTGGTATTGTGGGAATGTATTCACAGTGGTTTGACTTGAATAATACCGTGGCTGAAGAAATCCCTAAATAATAGCAGCATAATCCCCATCCTGGACATAATAACAGTTCTCTGGAGGGCAAGTTATCCTGAAAATGAGTTGTACTGTATGCTGGAGTGAGTGTCTCTAACTATCCCTCCGAGAGAGTGGAGGAGGCCTGGTGAGCGCTGGTGTATTCCTTAAGTCCATAATGAATATGCTCATTACTTCATTTCCTCCTCGGTTTCACTTTCCCTGAAATGACAGCACATGTGTAGCTGAGAAGCACGTCTGCAGGGCGAACGAGGTTGTGCATGTGGTCGTGATTCCATTACCCTAAATGAAGCATTACAAATGTACATAAACACACCATTGTTGCTTTATGGAACTTATAAAACATCTGCGGAAGGTATCAGTATATTTGATATATTAGAGCAGAAACACGTTTTGATTCCTTCCTGGGGTTTTGCCACATCACTGGAGCAATGTTATGCTTTCATAAACCTGGGACTCATGTGGAGATTATATTTGTATTTATAGGCTGCGATGTAGATGTTATGTTTTTTATGAAAAAGTATTTATTATTATTATTCCCTTGATGTTTTGTTGAGCATTTTTCCCCTCTTCTCCTCAGATGAACGTTTTCCATCGGATGCTACAGTTGAGTTTGTCTTCTCCTCTGGACCTGAGAAGATCAAAGGTTGGTTCACTCAACTTCTTCATACCAGTTCTAGTTTGTAAGTTTAGTTCATATTTGTCCAATAGGGGAAATACTAACCAGCTGTAAATCTGAAATGGTTTGAAAGAAGGAAACAAATGCAGATTAAATGCGTCGCTCCACAGGTCGTGAATACCAGAAGAACGACCCGGCCGTAACCGTTGACTACAACACTGCCGACCCAGTGGTTCGCTGGGATTCCTACGAGAACTTTAACCAGCGATACCAGGACAGTCTGGAGGGTAACACAGCTGTTTCCTTTAAATCCCACATCAGCTTGATCTTAAAGGTCAATTATTACATAAGGAGAGATTCCCATGTGCTTTTTACTATAAAGTATCAAAACCTCCGTCCACAGAGAAATGTAAACAGCCTGTATTCAGAAACAGAGCTTTAAAATCAGTACTTGTTGATGACACAGCAAAGCATGATTTGATATCTCGGAGTAGGACTAGTAAGGAAAGCTGTTATATCTTTATTAGGTCACTGAAAGGCTCAGCGGCTTCTCTCTTCTGATTGGCTGTTGTTACTCAAACTCCAGAGAGAAACCTCTGAGGAGATGTAAAACTACACTGAGATGTTTTATGGTTCTTGAAGCATATATCTTTCTATGGGTCAACACACGATAAAGTATGGGACGTTTAATGGAAAAGGTTTACAGTTGTTACTCAAACTATTCCGGAAATCTCCAAAATTCCCAAGTTTGACTTCATTTCAAGCAGAAATAAAAGGATAATAACAACCAAGGATAATATGTCTTTATGCATATCTAATGAGCTGATCTGGTTTCTTTTCCTTTGTTTTAGACATTGCCCACACCAGAGGTCCTGTAGATGGCAGTCTCTACGCTCAGATAAAGAAGCGGCGAGGGCCCGGCTCTGGTTCTCTGACCTCAACCAATGGGAGCAGTGCAGGTGTGGGCCTGTCTGAGGATAGGCCGGATCATCTCATCACTCAAGGCTCCGACTCCGGCCTCTCTGGCCATTCCATCCATTTGAACCAGCCATCCGTCCACTCCGACCGACAGGACGAGCCTGTTCGTCCGCCACCTCCGACCAGACAGGAAAGAGAGGAGCTGGAACGCCTCCTCGGAGGCATCGAGGGAAACCGAGATGGGGAGCGAGAGACCGCCATCCTGGATGACGGAGATTCCTTGCCCTCGGAGCGAACCGGGACGTTGAGACTCAGCCGCTCGTGTTCCTGCCGGGACGGCTACCGGTCCCAGCGCTGCGCCGAGCCCGGCTGCGACCGCACCCTCCTCATGCCTAATGGCTACTGCCTCGATCGGGCTCCCGGCACCAACGGGCACCACGGGGCCACGCCCTCTGCCAGCCCCAACCCGGCCGCTCCTCCGTCACACATGGACCTGTGCCAGCACTACAGTCCCCACTCCCACCAGTCCCTGCCCCCTCCAGACCTGGTGTGGGACCGCCAGAGTGGCCCGCCACACTACCTGCACCGCTCCTGCTCCGACGTCCCCTCCTCCCGACACATGTGCCCGTACCCGTCACCGGACCTCACCCCTCACCCTCACAACCCCCCACACCACCACCCCCTCCCTTCTCAGAGTCGCATCTGCTGTCGAGAGGACGACTACGGCCCCTACCACCACCCCCCTCCACCTCACAGCCACCACCACGCCCACGCGCACCACTCCAAACCCTCCACCAGCCCGACCTACCACGACATAATGCTGATGGACGGCCTGCCGCCCCCGGGCTGCCCTTGCAGAGACTGCGCCATCAGAAGGGAAGACTCGGCGGCATACCACGGCCTGAGGCTGGACCGAGGCGACAGTTTCCACTGGGACAGGGAGGCGGAGCTCCAGCAGAGGGAGGTGGGGCTCAGGAGAGCCAGGGAGACGGAGCTACCCCGAGGGTCGGAGCTCCACTGGGAAAGGGATCCCGGGCTCAGGCGAGGCAGAGAGCTGTCCCTCCACTGGGACCGAGACAGGGAGGCCGAGCTGCAGTGGGAGAGAGACAGAGAGGCTGAATACTGGCACAGGAGGGCCACCGTAGCCTACGCCCCCCAGGGTCACGATCTCCCGGCCTTCACATTCGACCCCCTACCGTCGGGTCACCCAGCTTATCCAGAGGCGTCGAGATCTCACGCTCACTCTCACCTGGATCTGAAGTACAGCAGCAGCAGCAGCGGCTACCAAACGCCGCGGCAGGTGTGCCCCTACTCGCCGTACCAGCCCTCGCCGTCCGAAAGCAGGGGCTACGCCTCCGGCTACCAGTCCGAGTCCACATCCCCGCTGCCTCCCGCTTCCTCCATGACGGGGCCCTGCAGCCATAGCAACGGGCCAGCAGAACATAACCACAACCACCACAACCACCACCACCACCACCTCCCAGACTCGCAGCAGTCATACGGCTCTGACTCACACACTGGTGAGTCACATTAAAACAGAGACGCTGAGAAATGTGTTTTCTAGTAAAGTCAAGCGGATAAATTGTCCATAATCAACAACAGTACCCACTGATACTTTGTGCGTAACTAGACAAATGCCTCACACATTACTCACATATTACCATGTCTCGCCAGGCACTGACCTCAGCTGATTCTGCGTTCATGGATGTTATTGATCGTAAAAGTAAAATCCATTGTTCCCTCCCTCTCGCAGATGGTCTTCGTAGTTCTGGTGAAAGCGTCGGCTGGAGGGATCACATCAACCACGGATCCTTCAAGAGAGTCCATAGAGATGGCCACGGCGCATGCTCCACGCCGTCTGACATGTCTGGACCGTCCACTCCTGTCCACACCAGCAGCCCGCTGCGCACACAGGAAAGGTATCCCACCTCCACTCCATCAGTAGACAAGGGTTTTGTCGCCAAGAGCGCTCCTCTATGTCAGGTCCTGTCTGTGACTCCTTTCTAGTGTTTTAATGTTGATCTATTAGAGTAGAGGTATCATATAACTCATTTTAGTTCAGGGGCCACATCCAATTTGAAGTGATGCTGGACCAGTAAAATAATAGAATAATAACCTCTAAATGACGAGAAATATTCACATTGTTTTAGTACAAATGACCCTGTTTAACAAAACATGTTAATGTGCAACAGGAAATTTCACTCATTATCTACTCACCCTCACCTACCACCCTCGACTAAGAGCACTGAGAATTTTCAGAGTCCTTCGTGCCTTCTCTGAGTTACGGGGGAGTCTGCACAGCAGTATTTGTCCATGTAATGGTTGTGAATGGACATCACTTTTGTTCGTCCAAAAAGACACACCAAGAAACATCCAAATACCTCCATACTGCTTGTCTCTAATGTCCCACTTGTATTGAAGCTCCGAAATGAGAAATTGTTCCGAAAAAAATTAAATAAGTCAATATTTTAAAAACAAGTTCAGAGAGTTAGGTTAGAGTAGAAATTTTAGAGTTGGTTCTCTAGCTCTGTGACAGTAAGACTCTTATCTGGTCATTTCAGCCCCAGTCCAGGAGGGAGGGAGTATGAGATCCGGACCACGGACATCCTGAGCAGTGACTATGAGGCGCCACAGCCACAGGACAGACACTGTCGGGTCGAAAACACCGTCCAGGAATCTTCAGAGAGCCAGAAGAGCAGCGCAGAGCCATCATCCACCAAGGACACACAGTCACACACAGCCGCGCTCGTACAAACAGATCCCCACAACCACTGCACTGCACCAACAGACCTGCCCCCTTCAACACCCTCAGCCACTTCCTTCGACTCCGTGATGCCCACCACACCAAACCAGGGACACTGCCAGGCTCCTTCCTCCCCTATACATGCTTCATCCGCACCAGATACTCACCCCCAACCCGCCCCCCATCCCTCAGAAGCTGCTGCTCTGCCGTCCGCTGTGACACAGGCAGTGTCCCAGCCTCAGAGCCAGACCCAGGTCCAAGCTGCAGGACCGATTGCACCGGAGGTCAACGGATCTTCTCCGACCAGGGAAGCCCACCCGGAAGCCCCAAAACCCGTCAGCACCTCCAACGGCCAGGCTCCTGCATCTCCCACCGCAGCTCCGCCATCCTCCCCCCAGCCTGCACCCAGCAGCATGGAGGGCTCCCCTGTGTCTGACATCCCAGTTCCCGGCTTTGCCACCCTGGGTAGAAGGTTGATGTTGGGTGGGTCCGACCCCCAGCACCCCAACAACGTTCAGCAGCACGGACCCCCGCATCACCACTTCCCAGCCACGGAGCACAGCAGCGCTGCTCAGGACACCAACAAGAGGCTGTGCTACTCGGCCCACACCCCTCAGCTTCACCCGTCCTCCTTCTCCAACTACTCCACCATCTCCATCCCCCTCCCCCACCCGCAACCCCCTCTGCCGGAGAAGCGCCACCCGCCCGCCCAGTCGGGTTCCCCCACCGAAGGGGCGGGAACGCTGAGGCCAGCCATGGGCCACGTGCCTCCCTCCTCCACCACCGCCAGCACCACCCAGCATCAGCACCACGTCACATTCTCTCCCACTGTGGGGGAAATTGCCCCCCCTACAGGCCAGAGCGACGGAGTGGCCTCCGTGGAGAATGAGAATGGGAACAGGGTCGGTGTGAAGTTTGTCCAGGACAGTTCGAGGTTCTGGTACAAGCCGGGCATCTCCAGAGAGCAAGGTCCGTGTGAAAGCTCTTAGATGTTGTTTATCTGTTTCCTAACTTCAACAAAAGATCAAATATGTCAAAAGGTGTATCAGGGCCATCACAGGTAAAAAGAAAATAAGCTGGAAGTGAGAAGGGTTGATTTTCTGCTTAAATTTTGAATTTTTCATGATAAAAGCACAAACTATTGAGGAAAGAACTCATATTCTCTGATGTTATAAAGTCTCAAATTTTGGAGAAAGAAAAACTCATAAAGGAAACACATCTGCACTACTTTTCAGGTGGAATACGTTTTTTTTTGTGCCCAGATTCACCAGATCATTATGGTGTCTGTACCCTTACCTTGCGAAAAAACATCACTGATTTTCTTGAGGGTTTTTGTGGCAAATTTTTTCTCAACAATTTAAAAGTTAAATTTGTGTATTTGTCTCACAAATTTGATCATCGTTAAGTCTGAGCTTTGAACATAAATCCTGACCCCCATTAGTTTTTCTAACCTACAATGGCTCTGATACACAGTCATAAATTTGCTATAATTTAAAGTTTTCAGAAATTTAAAGAATTTCAGAAAATAAAACTTCCTGTGGTCTTGTTTGTGTTGGTCTGCAGCCATCGCAGCTCTCAAGGAGAGGGAACCAGGAACCTTCCTGATCAGGGACAGTAACTCGTTCCAGGGGGCCTACGGCTTGGCCCTGAAGGTGGCCACGCCCCCTGTCAACGTCAACAACCACAGCAGCAAAGGTAAAGCTGTTTTTGTTTTGTTTACATCAATATCTCATCTCAGCAACAGCATCTCATCTCACAACAGCGCCCGGGGCATCACAGTGCAGCCATTCAGGACCTTCTTGCTGTGAGGCAACAGTGCTAACCACTGTGCCACCGTGCCGCCCTTTATGTGGCATTTGACTTACTCAGCAGATGCTTTGTCCTCGGTTCACAGTGATGTTTGCAGTTTGTTGACAGTCGGTGTATGTCGTTTCAGTGAGCGACCCTCTGGAGCAGCTGGTCCGACACTTCCTGATAGAAACAGGCCCCCGGGGAGTGAAGATTAAAGGATGTCAGAACGAGCCCTACTTTGGTCAGTTTTAGCTTTCACTGTTCATGGCTGTGATACAATATCCATATTTCACTGCCCACAGGACAGAGAGCTGTGTTTGTCAACATGTTGTTAGTGTTCGGGAATGTAAGGAATTTGTGCCGTTATCTCTGATCCACAGGGAGTCTGTCAGCGTTGGTCTACCAGCACTCCATCACACCCATCTCTTTGCCCTGTGCTCTGAAGATCCCAGAAAAGGGTTGGTGCTGTCGAGTCTTTGTACAGATAAATTTTTCTTTATTTTTTCATTTGTTTATTTCTCTGAGTTTCATTAAATGACAAAATTTTCCCAAATCTTCAAATATCTAATTTTAGAAAATTTGTTCACATTTTTTGTGTCCATCTACAAATTTTTTGAGGCTTCTGTTTGTATTTCTGCAAATTTAAAAAAAAACAACAAAAAAAAACACAAGTTTATTGATCACAGGAAGTTAAATCATGCGCTGATTTTCTTTGTGTCCGTGATGTCAGATCTGACTGGAGATGTGCCGGAGGTTCAACCAGTGAGTAACATCAGCACAGCTGCCGACCTGCTCAAACAAGGAGCAGGTGAGTTCTCTACATCTCCTCACACACACTTATGTTTCTCACTTATGTGACAGAGATGAAATTTATTATTTTAACATTCAGTGCGATCGTAGTGGAAATAATGAAAGTAATGGCAAACACTGCATATCTCCAAAGTCAGGCAGGTTTCCAGGACGCCAATTGGCCTACTCATTTTAATGTAACAATTGCTGATGATGAGAACCCGTGTCAAAGAGGAAAAAAAAAAAACATCACAGACTTCATGATCAGTTACCATGGCAACAAACGAAGCTTCGATTTTTTTTTTGGTCAGCCGTAGTTGTCAGCTCATCAGTCACCATATTTGCCTCCCTTCTTCCCTCAGCCTGTAATGTCCTCTACCTGAACTCAGTGGAAACAGAGTCTCTGACCGGCCCCCAGGCCATTGCCAAGGCAACGGACGCCACACTGAGTCGCAGCCCACGTCCTGCCGCCACTGTCGTACAGTTCAAAGTGACGTCTCAGGGCATCACGCTCACCGACAGCCAGCGCAGGTGGGTGGACACTTCCACATGGATTTTTTTTTTCAATTTTAATCTCCAATTCAAACCATTTTTTCATCATATGATAATCTACTGACCTTATGATTTAAGAGCCAAAGATCAGGCCATTTGTATCTGACCTCTGGTGACCTTGAGAGGTCACTGACCCCAGTGCCTTATTCCATTCCCCATCTTTTTCACTTCTGTCTTTGCCAAAGAATTTTCTGCTGTGGTCATGTAACCAGATGGACTGCATGATCCACTGGTCTACTAGCCTAGCACATTAGCAAACCCTCTAGCCATCAGCTAACATGCTAGTTTGGCTCTGGACTGACTCATTGCAAGAAGCCAACAAATATGGGATACAAAACTTTTCAATGATCCCTCAAACTGCACTGTACTGTATGTCAACTGTCAACATTTTACTGTCTAACAAGACAAACATTTCAGTATGGAACAAACCTGTAGCAATGACTGTACAAACTGGATGAACAATGCAGATGCTGATAGCGATCCGTCTGAGAATCAGATCAGTCAAGCCCTACTCTGCCCTGTCCCAGAGGTCACATCTGAAAATAAACTTCCTGGTTTATAGAACTACTGGAGAAGGTTTCACATCCAGGCTCACGTGCTGCACTGTTATCCAGTTGGCAGTGATTGATTTAGCTCTTTAAAATGACTCGTGTGTATGGGCTCTTTCTTCTTCTAGGGTTTTCTTCCGGAGACATTACCCAGTGAACAGTGTCACCTTCAGCAGCGTCGACCCAAAGGACAGGAGGTGAGAACTTAAAAGCCTCCGCGAGTCTTAACTCAACTAACATACAATCATTAGACACATCAGTCACCACCACAGTAGCTACACCCGTAATCATCCACTGCACTCGCTGCTGCGAGCCCTTCGCATGAACCCGAATCTCTCTGTCTGTTCATTGTGAATGCATTCGTTTGCCCGTGAATGTGTGCGCGTGTGCACGAGAGTCGGGTTCATTGTGTGTTAATGCGTGCACGTTTGGCCGTGGCCGCGGCGGCAGCTGCAGCTGCATCAGCTTGTTTGGCAGCTCTGCCTGAGTGTGGATGTCTGAATGCGCGCTCTCTCTCCCTCTCTGCCGTAGGTGGACTAACTCAGACAACACCACCGCTAAGTAAGTTCTCTGTTTGTGTTTGCCGTCCCAGAAGGTGTGTGTGTGTGTGTGTGTGTTTTTGACCAGGGCATGTAGTTTCAGCTGTTGTTAAAATTCAAGCCTCTGCATGGCATGAGGGTGTGGGTGAGTGTGAGCCTTGGCAACGATCATCCCAGCAAATATGAAACCCAGTCCTACATGACCTCATATTAAACAACACTAATCCCCTCATTGTAGTTGACCCTGCTACAGAGAGACAGTACAACCTACTAACCTGGCAGACTCAGCCCGCCTTTCACTTCCCGCCAGGCTCAGTAACTCGTCTCACATCCTCTTCCCTTCCCGCACTCAGGGTGTTTGGTTTCGTAGCCAAGAAGCCCGGCAGCTTGGCCGAGAACGTCTGCCACATGTTCGCGGAGCTGGACCCCGAGCAGCCCGCCGCCGCCATCGTCAACTTCATCAACAAGGTCATGTTGTCGCAGCAGCGCCGGTAGACGGCGACGCAGGGGACGAAACGTCTGTCAATCAGTCCATGATGTGACGAAGATTTTCCTTTTTGGTCGGGTGTAAATACGTTGAGAAGATCTTAGTCTATAATACCCACTGATGGTTTTCCATCTGTTAATGTGCCTCTCTGTCTGCTCCTAGATTTATACCACAACAGCACATTTCAGTTGTCTATTACAGTGAGGTGCTGTTGGATGAAATAACAGTGTCCAGACAGAGCCGTGATGTAAAGTGTTACAACTCCTCCATTAGATGAGGAGGCTTCAGAGGAGACTTAAACATCTGTCGGGGGGTCTGTCATGAAGACAGATGTGTTCTGGATTGACTCAGGTCCTCTGGTATCATGAGGCTGGCTCACTCTGAACAGGCCAAACAAAATAAACATCCAAGTCCGAAATGATGGTGTGAGCAGGTTCAGAACTTCAGAATAGGTGTTCCAAATGTAAAAATGATGATTTTTAGCTCAATGAATCATGAAGGTAACATCTGCAGTCAAATAGATCTGGGATCAGTTGATCTGCTTCAGGATTTACCCGCCTTTTTTCCCCTCTCAGTTCTTTGCAGCAGAACATCCTTGGGCCCTGAGAGCTCGCCACACTTCAGCTTACAACACCTGCAGATACACAAATTCAGCAAAACATCAATTTGTCAACATGCGCCGCTAAACTCACACAAGTGTTTCCAGGGACACAAAAAAAAGATGGACAGTGGGGGTGCATTTTTGGTCAATGCTTCTTGACTAGAAGTTGAGTTTGTCACATCAGCGTCACCTGATTTCTATATTATTGCAAACATGCACCGTCAGTCTTACCTGGGTCCGTCACTTTTTTTGTGTCCCCAGAAACCCTTGTGTTGTGTTGTGGGTTTTGCAGTGTGTCTACTACTCTGTGAGTAGGGTTAACCAAGGGTGAGCCGAACCAGACGACAGCCAGCCTCATGATACCTGGATCAGTGCAGCCAGAGGAGAGCAGAGAGCCAGGCTGAGCTGAGCTTCCTGCTACAGTCCCCTCGTGAATGATGTTTAAACAGCTTGTATCATGTTACTGTGGTTGTGGTCCAGTCCAACATTGATGAAAGCAGCTTTAAGGATACAGAGCAGACCGCGTGGAGCCGGAGAGAGCAACAGAAGAACTGCAACGTTCAACATTCGTACCTTAAAAACAGCAGGTGTTTATATTCTGTATTGTGACAAAATCCTGTTTTTTTTTTCTCCTTTGTTTTAAAAAGTGACCAAAGCCCTGATGATGTAATTTAGTTTCTATATCTAGAGATGTTCAGGTATTCAGATGTATGTACAGCATATTTACAACACAGAAACTTCACAGTGGAAATCACAGTCGACAATCAATGTTTGGTTTTTTTTTCATTCATACACATAATACATAGAGCGAGTGAGAGACAGGACTCTAATGCAAGTAAACAAGAATGTGATTTTTTAACTTTTAACGAGAGTGTGTGCGAGGGAGTGGCGTGTGTGTGTGTTGGGGGTGTTTAGGCGAGTATGATGGGTGCAGGTAATGTTACGTCCAATTTTAAGAAGAAACGCATGTGAAATGGGGAAAAAGCTTGATAGAGGAGGGACGTACAGTGTTAAATCACACCGCTGCCTCACGCCTTCTGGCTAAATCCAATATATAGAAAACATATTCACACTGTATGTTATCATGGTAAACACACAGCAGCAGGACAGTGGCCTAAAGACAGATGTACTTAACCAAAGACAAAGCACTCTTGTATTAATAAGCTTTTTATCCAGCTATATTTTTGTACTTATTGCTTCTTGTATTTTTACTATGCATTTATTTAGTGTGTTGCCTTGTCTGGTAAAAACCTAGAAAAACACTACTTGTATTACAGCGATAATATATTGTGGTCTGTTTTCTTGTTGATCTCTGTATTATGTAGTAATATATTTTCACATGCAGCTATAGGACAGTGTATGAGACATAAAGGAAACGTCTGGGTTTTTTTTTAAAGAATAATATGCTATTTTGTATGCAAAACAAATGAAGAATCGAATTAAACTGAAATGATGCGGTACCTCAAGTGCTGTGTGGTGATTTGGGCTTAATGGCTGTAGGGCTGTAACTAATTTTCATTTCTCCTAGTGAATTAAAGAGGCTGTTTGTATTTTTTTTTCTACATATATGCTACATAGTCTTCCTTCTGTCCTCTTAATTTGCTAATTATTTTCTCAAATCATTTAAAAATTATTTTTCCATTGCGAGCTAACTTAATGTTTACAAACTAAAGTGGTCTCAGTATGAATATTTGTAAGGTAGCATTTAGCCAATACAGAGTCAGTGTATGATGACATTACTCGCACCTTTTTATGTAGAATAACTTCAGTTTACAATGTTGTTAAACAGAAAACATCAAACCTTGTATTTTTTGAAGCACTAATCAGGAAAGGCTTGGCTTGAAAAATTACAAGAAAACAAAATTGTACATTATTCATTTTATTTGTACACAATTCCCTTTAATATCTTTTTAAGAACCAAGCAGAAATATTTACATTTTTTTTAAAAACACTAGTTAAATCTTTCATTCACAAATTTACAAACAAATTTCCCTTTGCCAAAATAATAACAGTCAAATCGTTATTGCTTTTAGTCATCACATCAACCTCTGACACACGACTGTGCAGATATTGAGAGAACTCCATCTCTGATCTAATGAGACCTAATGTGATGCATTTGGAGTTTAAGAGCCACAGAGGTAAACGGTGTAAATCTGATCAAATCTGGGTCAGACAGACCTGCTGTTAGTATCATATACAATAGACTTTAACACTGTTAATGTTTACTCTCTGTAGCTGAACCAGGAGTGCAATCAATTAGTAACCTGGCAACTATGATTATATAACATCACATGAGCCTGACCAGTGTGTTCAATCTATTCTGGTCTGAGAACAGTTTCCTCCAACACTTTGACCACTACCCCGAATCTAAAAATCAGTGTGCTTAGACTCGCTGGGATGACGTAGAAATAATTTAGCACTTCATTTAAAAAACACACCTGATATATTAAATGTGTAAATTCCATTTTAAACTTTAGAAACAGTTAAATAACACAGCAAAACATATTTTTAACAATAGCAACGGTTTTCAAGGTGCAGACACAGAGTCATTAAATGATTCATTAGATCCACACAGAAATGATAGAGCTGCTCCCTCTCATCTCCTTTTGTTTTGTTAAAGAAAATTCAGCAGCCCTCGTCAACACAAGTGTTACGGTGCCAAAAGTCATCCAAGCTCGGCCGTACGGAGCTCCTGATGCAGCAGCAGACATGGCCTGAGCTCTGCAGTGTTAATTCAAGCTTTGGAAAAAGTGACAGCGCTTCGCCGTCAGCTGGGAATGTTGACCGCTTCCTTTTAAAGAGACGAGTTTTCTCTGACATTTGACCCGTTTCCACAACAGGGCCACAGAGCACAAGCTGGCAGTGACTCAGCAGGACATGTGACTCATTCTGTCAGCATGTTTCAAATTAGCAAAACTGGTTTTTTAACAATAAAACTATGCGTGATGAGTTGAGGCGGTAAGGCCTGGGTGGCTGCTGGGGCAGGGAACAGCCAATTCCACAAAAGACAGACACACTGAACTTCAGTGACTCTGACCCTGCAATTAAAAAGTAACAGAGCTGAATTTTCACTTGGTGCTGCCAAAACAACCCCCATAACAAAACCACTTATCTGCCTGTTTCCCATGACTACAAAATGTCTGCCAACTCTGACAACAGTCCCTGTCAGAGCTTGTTTTCTAAGAAACAGCGGCTGCGTCGTCGTTCAGTGGCTGCAGTCGACAGCGAACTGAAGGTACCTGTTGTTTGAGCTGAGAGGACGTCACCACCTCCTCTACAGAGGCTTGTGGGGCGGCTGCTCTCACAGCAGAGGGTGGGCCGGTGGCTGTCTCAGACCTGTCTGGTGGTATGTGGTGTTGGAGCCGCAGTCGATGTAGCGATAGGCCTCCAGGCTGTTCTGGGATGTTCGCACCATGTAGGAGGTTTTTACTGACGTCCTGAGAACAGAGGAACAGACGGAGGAATCAGGACCCCACACTGCTGGGCACAAGGCCGCCAGTCACAATACATGAGCTACAGGCACAATGCATGATGGGACCACGGGCAGACTCTCTGATAATTAGCGAGGGAAAGCAAAGTTTCCAGTCATTTCCACTTTGTGAAATTATTAAGTCTGAAATACAGACCACAAATAAAGCTGGTTATGATAAGAATAACAAACATACTGTAACACAGAGGAAATGGTTTATGTGGTAGCACAGCTGTCAGTGTTACTTAGCACCATGCGCTGCGAAACACACAACACACTGACTCTACTGTCGGCTGATGAGAAAAACGTTATGATGTAGGCGTAGCAGTGGAAAGTATATTCACACACACACTGCACTGTGAAAGTAGTTACACATCAGCAGTGCTTTAACACATTTGTGAGTCATTTCCACTCCACATCACTTCAGAGGGAAATTCATAACTGTGCATGTTTAACAAATCTTTCTCCACACAAGTTGTACACTGAGCAGAAATAACATTAAAACAGTTGTGATTAAATTGCTAATGATGCACAGTTAGTGTGTCCCAAATCGGGTACTTCTGCACTTACACTTATTATTTTGAGTACATGAGTGTGCTCACACTGAGCAGTGTGTGAAAATGTAGTGCACAATGCACACTTAATCGGCCAGAAAATGGAGTGTTAACTTTCCACCCTGAACAGCTGCTGGTCTCTTAGTGACGTAGCAGAAGCTACATCACTACTTCTCAAAAAGCGCCTGTTGATTTGAGTGATACGGAGCTGATACCGGTGGAAATGTTACTCATTCATTGTAACACAAAACAACAATAAACACAACTTAGTAGCTTGTTTTGATCAGCAAAAAGTGTTGTCAAGTGTCTGTGATAGGGCTCCAACAGCCAGTTGCAATCAGCCTAGAAGAAGATATTGAGTTGTTTCTGGTAATGTGCAGCGACAGTGTTTGATTTGAGCCATACTACCCTGTCGAAATTTGCACACTGCGCAAGGAAGTACACTTATTTATAGTGTACTAAGGGAAGTATGCGATTTGAGACACACTAGTAAGTAATACAATTACAGTATAACCCCTATACACACCACCAGCACGTCCACACCCAACTGAACTTTTACATGACTAAGACTGGATGAACTTTAATCAGTAATGAGAGATATTGTTACCATGTCCCATCAGAAATGTTACCTAAAGATCTAAAAGCATCTTCCAGTTGTGCAATGATTAAAAGAAAAAACATAACTGACAGAGGGAACAGGACAAAATGATGAGTGATAAGTTCAGAACGGAGGCAAATGAGTTACTTACTGCACAAATATGACAATGTTGTGGACCTTGATGCTGGGCATGGTGCAGAAAGCACTGGAAAAGAAACAAAGCAGGAAATGTTTAGACTGATGCTGATGAATGCTGCTGTTGACTTCTGGGTACAGTAAGTTTAAGTGGCAATAGTTACTCCTCAGACTGGGGACAATTACATAAATAAAAACTGACTAAAAGCGAGGAGTTGAGAAGATGTGAGCTTTTCACAACGTAGGAATCTAGTGAAGATGCCATACCAAGCTGCATTATGGGAAATGACAGATTCACTGTTTTGGGGGGGGGGAGTGTAAATCATTAGAGGCTGCCTTTAAGCCAATGAGACATTGTGTGTCTGCATACATTCAACTGCTCATTGGGGTCAAAATACTTACTAGACATACGGTGCACTGCTGCCAATCTCCACACTGACTGTGTAGTTCACCTGCAGAAGTGACACAACAAAGTGTTGTTGGTTTGTGGAGAGGAGGAGGGAGCGACTCATTGACAAACAGATATCGTATCAGCAGCGAGACACTGGAATGAAATGGAATGTATACACAGCAGCAATAAATAGCCTGGTTACACAACCTAACTGCGACGTCTGCAACATTTTCTACATTGTTGTTTTTGTTCATAGACAGAGTGAAACCAAGACACATCTTAGTACAAGATATCCAGTTGTGTCAGGAGGAATTTGTCTTTGTCTTTGTCGACAGTACGAGGGCGATAACATAAACCTACTGTTGGAAGTGTGTGTCTGTGTGTGTTGTTGCTCATGCACTATGAACCATAGGCAGGGGTGTTTGTTCAGTTTGTGCAGGAAGAACCTCAAACACATCATGTAGCAGCCACACCTACAGGATTAGCTTTCAGATGCAGCTTTTGTTTGCATCCTGAACTCTGCACCAGGAAGCGCTGCAGTCACTGCTCATTGTTCATTATGCATAAACATTTACTGAGAGGACACGTGCTTCATGTTGAAATACATAAAACCTGCAGTGTGGGTGTCTGTTTTGCGTACCTGCCGCTCACTGAGGGGCAGGATGGTGGTGGCGTTGTCCAGCTGCTGGGTCCCTATCACCGTCTTCATGTAAAGGACCTGGCAGCTCACGCTCTGAACCAGCATGGAGAAGAAGTTTGGATTGCTGATGTTCAGCGTGCTCTGAGAAAAACACAGTGAAAGAAAAAGATGCTAAATGCTTTTGTAACACACACACACGTCACATTTGTTTAAAACGTAACTCTGGAGGAGGATGATATCGTCTCAAACAGGAAGTCTGAAACACTGAACATGAAACAACTGTACAGAGCAGCAGCTGCAATTTCTCACTGTTGAATGAACAGCTCTTAAACACTTAAGGTTCCCAGGGGAAACACGTCATGTACTAATACTGTGATGTATTACATTAGATTGTTTATCTTAGACTAAAAATACACCTCGGAAAATTATCACACAGAGAGCAGAGCCCAACTAATACATCTCAAACTTGACTAGTCTCTATATTAAGAAGCATGTTTCACATTCTGAAAAAAACTACAAGCATTGCTCAAGACTAGGATGTTAATATTTCATCAGCCCCAGCTTTAAGTTTGACTCTTACATCATTACTGCACAGCAAATAAAATATGGCAGCCAAATTAAAGTTCAAAACTAACAATTCATTCTGATCATTTCCTAGATTAATTAACTGATTGTGATTAAAGTGTCTGTCAGGATACTGTGAAAATGCCTTTTATAACTTCCCAGACTCATAGGCTAAACAGTCCACAACTAAACAATATTAAACCACTTGTCATGTATGACAAGGGTTAGGGTTAGCTTCAATTTTTGTGATTCTGACTATTTCAACTTGAATGCAATGATTGCCTCATTATTAGAGATTAGTAAAAATGTTGTCAACCAATAAGTCACTTCAGCTCCAGCTTGGATTTGAAAAACTAAACTATCCCACAACCTTAATTATTACAAAGTTCACAGATCAAAATCATGCTGTGCTGTCAGTGTAGGAGAAATCCTACCGTCATGTTCATCAGGACCTTCATATTGGAGTGGTCAAAGTGAACAGTCACCGACCGTATCCCATCATCCACCACCACCACCGAGCGAGGGAAGAGGAAGAAGGCAACGAGTGAGGAGGCCAGGAGGCAGAGTATGATTGACAAGACCACGTAGAGTTTGCTGCAACAAAGAGAAAAGTGGCGTCAGTCAGAGAGCATCCACACGCCTGGATTATACAAACCAAGTCTTGATAACAAGTAAATTCAATTTGACATTGTGCACAAGAGAAATAATTGTATAGCAGGAAGTGCAGGCTTTTCAGCACAAAGAAAGCTGCCATACACACAGATATACAGTGAAAGTATTTTTAAAAAAGCGATTTTGCAATATTACTTCTACAATCTTTTGCCTTTCTTGAAAACACCAATTAAAATTTAACAGCGCCAGTGGATAAACTCAATGAGCAGCAATAGCCTCAAACAAGCTCTTCCAGAAGCAGCCAAGTACAAAATGTTAAAAATGTGGCATGCCTGTACTGGATTGGTATATTATATTGATGAGAAGACTGTGTTCCTGATGTTACCACATCTGGGAACTACAGTAATGTGTTTCTTGCCACTCTATCAGTATAATATGGTTGCTTACGTTCTCTGGGGTCGCAGTCTTTGGTCACTGTATGGGATCAATGCAACCAGTTCATTCACTTGACCTATCAGACAAGAGGTACAAAACATCATGATTAGTGGCCTGGTGTATTTTGTGACGGAGAATACGCTTCTAAAATTAAATGACAGTCAACATGCAGTTCTTAACCTATCAAAGTAACGTTAAGATTTAATTTAATCTAATAAAGCAGTGGACGCATGCTGATAAACCCTTGTGTTCACTATACGGCATTGTGTCCACTATATAATTTTTGTCCAACACTGGACAGTGCATTTGTGGTGTGTTTTTATCCTGATTCAGTTACAACCATGGTCTCCAGGATGGCACAACTAACGTCATTCTAACAACAGGTCTAGCTCCTGTCTGGCAAACTTACTTAAACATTACATCTCTGCTGCTGCCGCTGCCTTCAGCCTTTCCCACTCACCTGACGGTATCCGTCCCGTGCCTTGACACGTCGGACACGTTATGCTGTCCCTCCCGGTGAACTCCACGTACGGGAATTCGGCTATGTCCTCCCGTCTGCCGAGCCCGTCCAACGAGTCATTATCGGTGTCTTTGTCCTCTCCCTGCCGCCCAGAGCACTGCCTCTCCGGCAGAAGCGACAGGCTGCTGCCGCTTCGAGACAACCGCGTCCCCATGGCGGCTCAACTCGCCCGTGGATGGAAAAGAGCCACCGGAGCTTCCCACCGTCTGCAGGTGGGGGACCACCACACAATTAGCCCGAAAACAATAAAAGATGTGCACTCTACTCACTGGTTCTGCTGTGGTGCATGACCAACGTAAACCAACAAAATGTGACTCGCATTAAATTAGCTGACACACACACGGACTCACATCAGAATAATTGTAACGTAACTCGGTGGAATTCAGACTTGTTCGGGCACGACTCTCGGAGCTAACTCCGGTTTGTTTGCTAACTACTGTTCAACCGGTTAGCCGTTAGCTGGACCTATCGTAGCCTAGCCGTAATCTGTACAACTGTATGTAACGTTAAATTACCGGTAGCTCCAGGACACAAACTTTACTCACCCTTTCAGCTGCACGAGCCTACGTTGCCATCACACAAGGCAGTATTTACACCTGCGCTCGTGGTTTCCCGACGTGTGTGTCACACCAGAAGTTTACGCTCCTGTTGTGTTGCCTTTACGTACCCTGGGAAACGCCGCGAATCCAAGATACAATCATGGCGCATTTAATATTCATGCAGGTTTGAGTCATGGTTTGAGTGCTGCGGCATGCTTTAGAAGTGATACGAATACAACACAATTCACCAGAATGGTAGGTTGCATTTATTGCCAAGGCCTTGTAAAAGTTTGAACAGTTTTTCTGCTACTAATCGCTTACAGTAAACACAATTTTTAATACATAGGCTACATTACAGCTTGGAACACTCTTTTCCGAGACATTGAAAGCATCATTTGATGCTGGGTGGTGAGAATGATGCTGCCCTCTAGTGTTCTGGATGCAGACAACACGATAACAGTAGACTTGGTAAGAAAAACAACCAATATGAATACATAATTGTTATTCAATCAATACGGGTTTGATTGTATTGATAGGAATTTGCATCTTAAAACTTAGATCTAACATTTACATCTAATTAGGCTACATCTTTCCATTTTCTGTGTTCCACCATTCTTAAAGCTTCCCAATAGCGATGCACCAACATTCAAAGTTGGTCAGTCCGTCCTTCGAGCCTCTTCTTCAGTTCTGAATTCTCCCTCTGCAATATTTTATTCTGTGGAGAAAGAGGAGACATGTGTCTTGTAGTACAGTACAAAACCTGCACTCATATGTGCACACCACACCCTGCTATTTTTTGGCTTTCACCAGACTTCCTACTGAAAATATTCCATCTTAATTTGGTTTTAAAATTTTCCTTATTCATCATACAAATGGCATGTCAGCTTCTTGTTGTGACAGGGTCATACCACCAGGAAACATGTTTAGATAAATTTAAATCCCTACCAAAAAATAATAGCTTGTATTAAAGTAGCCCTGATAGTAATGAACAAAAATTGGCACTAACCTTATGTCTTAGAGCTTCCACAATAAGGTCTCGTCCTCCCCTGATGCTCTCTTCCTTTTTCGATGCCCGGAAAGCATCACCAATTACTGAGACCAGCACATGAGACTGAAAAAGCAATATAGAAATTCATGCCTGAGCTTTTGAAGGCCTCAGTTGCTGATTTATCATTTTATTTTCCAAGGCAAGCCTCCTTGTCCACCCACTGAAAATCAGTAAATCTCAAATTACTCCTGTATGAAGTGTCTGTGATGATGTGCTGTTAGTACTTACAAACTTCTTGCTCTGGAACAGGTAGCAGTGGTATGTGTCTGCTGCAGGGTGTCTGGCTACGAACCCAAAGACTTTGGATGAGGATGGCAGGAGGGCACAGAAGGAGACAGTGGACAAAGGGCAGGTGTACAACAAAAACTAAAGAGGGGACAGATAATGAGAGGCTATGAAGTGATAATGCAAGGCCTGCACAATTCAGTGGACTGGTTTGTTCACTTTTGTCACACACCTTGGTTTTGTTTTCCAAAATGTCGATCCCACTCATGGACAGAAAGAGGTTGACTTTGCTCTTCTTGGCTGCCTTTTCTGGAGCATATTTATCTGGCGTCTAGGGAGTACAAAAAACATTAAGATTTATTATTCCACCATAATTTCTCACGACCCATCTAACTTTTGTTGAGACACAACAAAAACCCAAAACGGCAACTTCATGATAACACTAGTTCAGGGAGTCATTGGGATTCCATGAATGCTTTTGCAAATCTATTGCAATTCCATAGAGAAAATGCTACTATCATGGCTAAAAGTGAGCTACAGGAGAAGAAAAAATATATTGGAAACCACAGTTAGTTTAACAGTTTGTTTGAAGAACACTAGGCTACTGACCTTAAGGCGCTCGGCTGCTTCATCCAGGACCTGCAGTCCGTCAGGGCGGACTACCTCCACCCGCCCCAGAAACTATTTTTTTGTGAGAAAAGAAGCAAAACTGAAAATTCTTCGATAGAAAAACTGTACATTCAGTATGTTTGTGTTTGAATTTCTAAAAAAAAAGTTTCTCATCTTTTACTTTATTTTCCACTAATTGTCAAATATCTGTGTTTACCTTCACAGAAAAGGCGATCTCACTGTCATCCTCTGAAGTGTCACTCATCTCGGCACACCTGGTGATCTACCTATTACAGAAATATCAAGATGTAAAAACTCAACATTAACATTTAAACTAACACCTCAATTATAACAAAATATACATTCAAACTCACCTTTTTGTAAATGTATTAATACGCGGAGCGAGTTGTCTTCTTACTGTTTTGCAGATGTGTGGGTGTAAAGTCTATTGGAGTTAATTATTAACATCCATGTCTTCCTTATTACTCTTTATCAGATGTCCAAGCTGCCAGGAAGTTTCATGGATACAATTTTATCATACCCCTAACTGAGTCGGTTGATGTAGGTGGGAGTATGCAGACCAGGATTGATGTGGGGCTGGAAAGAAGGGGCACTGTTGAGGATGACACCCAGACTCATAACCTGTGGGGAGGGAGAAACTGAGCAATTATCAATAACAAGAGTCAGTTTTGGGATACTGTTGATTACTTTTGCCAAGCAGTCAATAAAGGAGGGGTGTGTGAGGTTGGAGGTGGGTCTACTGGTGAGGTAGATCTGGGTGTTATCTGTGTAGCTGTGGAAGTTGATGTTATATTTGCTGAAGATAGTGCCAAAGGGAAGGAGATAAATGATTAAAAGAAGGAACCCCAGGACAGAGCCCTGGGGTACAGCAGGAGATATAGGACTTAAACCTGTCTAAAGGGGTGTGAGTGATAACAATGGAGGATGATCTATTCAGGAGGGTGATGTGACAAATGGTGTCAAAGGCCACACTCAGGTCAAGGAAGATGAGAATGATGAGTAAAGGAGGATCAGCTGCCATGAGGCAGTGTAGCTCAGTTAGAACAGAGGAAGCTCCAAGTGCGTCTCTTTTGATTAGCTGTCTGTTTAATGACTAATCAATAACAATATAGGAGATATATCGGATAAAACATTCAAAGAAACTGAATCTCGCAAAGTAGGGGCAGGGCTTAGACTAGTATGGCTGATTTATTTGTTGTGACAACGAGATTGCTGTTTTCAGGGATCAGTTTCTGAATACAGGCTGTGTATATTTCCCAGTATTGTTATAGACCCTATACACCAAATTTATAAAAAAAACAAACAAACAAACATGGAAATATCAATTGATACAATACAGGATATTTAAGTAATATTGTGTGAAGTAAGATACTCATTGAAAAACCACACACAAGATTTTCCATATCAACTGTATTTATTTTACAGTTGAGTGCCACTTCATCAATGCTCAATCATATACAGTATATATCTTCATATTAGCAAGTAAATACAGTGTCAATGTCTTTATCATAAGCTTATCATAGCATTATGGGTAAACAATGACAACAAGCAACAACAGTGGAAAATGATGATTGTAGTCAAGACCACATGAAGGGAAGCCTAAAACAGACAGTTAAAACACCTGATCCTTTTTCCACAATGTTGATTTTTTACATTTCAGTAATTTAACTTAGAAGATGCAGGTTTTGGTAACAGTTGCAGACAGCAAGAGATCAGTTGTAGAAACTAGCCAACATTTGGAAACACTTTGCTACACACGAGTCACCAAAACTACAAAGTGAAGGTAGAAATGCTGCTGCTGAATCTGATCACATCGATATGCCCTGTCCCTCAGACAGTTCAAGTAGTCTTATCTGTTCGTCTTAGGCTCAGTGTTGCTGCACATATGAGAGGATGATGGACAGACAGGTGGTCAGTGGACTCTGAAGTGGACTGTGGATGGTGAGAGCACAGAGCGATCCCTTTTTCAGTATCCTTCATGTAAATGAAGGGGGAGGGGAAGGAACGGCTGAGATGAATAACACCCTCTTCTCAGATAGATACAGATGGGACGGAGCCAGGGCTTCACGATAAGATAAGAATAAGTGCCTTCTTTTACTCCTCAAACTGACCCCAGATCATTAAACACAGGGCTCTGGTCCATCTGTTTCTATCTGTGAAGTTGGTGCAGTGACACTGTGGCTGAGTCTATGAGTCGTTGACGGACATGGTCTCCATGGCGGTAGGCAGGTTCTGGTCTCCTCCTCCTTGCTTCTTCTTCTTCCCCCCTCCATCTTGCTGTTTCTTTGCTTTTTTAGACATCTCCTGGTCAATAGGAGCCGCCTTGACGAACTTGATGATCTCCGTCAAACCTGAAGAGAGGGACACATTAAAAAAAAAACTTTAAAAATGTCCCTTTGTTACTGTTTAAATTGTAACTGAGACACCTCAAGACAACATTCAACTAGTGCCCTCTAGTGGACAAACTATGTCACAGTGACACTGTTTTTCTGTGCTTCAATTTCTTTCTTTTTTTAAAATTATCAAGGGACATTTACACTAATACCAATGTACCGCATTAACCTAGTATTTGGCCAAATATGGAGTTGGTAGCTCCAAGACCTTGTATCAGTTATTTGTTTTTACATTGTGCATGAGCATTTTACAGGATTATCTTGTATTAGGGGCATAACCTCACCTTGGACTACAACTCCAGCACAATTAAGTTATTTCTTCTAATTACTGACTGGAAACACATTCCTTCACTGACCTGCTTCCCGTCAGCTGTGTGCATGTAATCGTTAACTTACCGGGAGGCATGAACTGCCTGAGCACCTCGGGAACAACGATGCCCTCTTCGGTTTGGTAGTTCTCCAGGATGGCACACATCACACGTGTGGTGGCGCACATGGTGGCGTTCAACATGTGCACAAACTCAGCCTACATAACATACAGACAGGAGGAATTTAATAAAACCGCTTCTGAAAATACAACATATTTCTTTCCAGTGGACGAGAAGCCAAATCTCTGCTCAGTTGCTGGAGCTTCACCAACAACAGCTGAGGCTGCCTCAACGTCTTGTGAGGCTTGGCTACGTCAACGCCTCTGTTCAGATGCACAGCTGTGTTGGCAGCGAGCACTCACCTTGTCCATCATCTTTTTGGTCTGTCCGTAGCGGATGCGGAGGCGCCTGGCCTGGTAGTCGGTGCAGTTTGAGCAGGAGACCAGCTCTCTGAAAGCAGACGAGCCGGGGAACCAGGCCTCCAGATCCAGCTTCTTACTGGCTGCGTGATTCAGGGCACCTGTGAAGACATTCAGGAGTAAACAGTTAGCAGTGATCATGTCTAAGGGGCCGTGTCCACCAGACGCGTTTTCAGCGCTGACAGCGCTGACAGCGCTGCTTTCCCAGCGCTTAGCGCTCTCTCCCTCTCCCTCGTAGAGTGCCGCTGTTGCTAGGTTACAAAACGAGTCCTCCGACACTGCCTTGTTTATGTAAACACTACAACGAGGGTCAGAAATACACAGCGTCAGCTTTTAACACGGACCCTGAGGTCGGCCTGCCTTCAATACAAGTATGGGTCATGATATAAACCGAGCCACGTCCCCGGTTGTGTTGCTGTCGGTCTTTAGTCAGTGCAGGGAGAAGTGACAACGAGCGCGGCGCTGTTCTAAAAGTTGAGCAGATTTCAACTCGAAGCGCTCTGAGCGCCGCGACAAAAAAAAGCAAGCGCCGAGGGCGTTTTACCGCCGAGGGCGCTGAGCGCTGTGAGCGCCGGACTCAATAGGATTTGAATGGAAAGTTGACGCCCAGAGCGCTAAAAACGCGTCCTGTGGACACGGCCCCTTATTCAACAGCACCTAGTTTCCTGTCCTGCCTCCGAGATTGTTCCACATGAAGTACTGTACAGCAAGTCTCCATGGTTGGTCTGAACACACTGGACATTACTGCTTTAAAAAAAAATAAAGAATTGAAGATCTTGATTGTGGGTGACCTTACTTGGTCGTTCAGGTCACAGCAGCTTGCCCACTGACTGCAGAAGACCCCAGCAGTCCTTGTCCTGCTCTAGGGCTGAAACGATTCATCGAGTTACTCGATTAACTCGATTACAAAAAATAGCTCAAGACGAAAACTCTGCCTCGAAGCCTCGTTATATTCCTATGACGCACAGGGATCTCATGCAGGGATATTGTTCCACACGGACCATTGTTAAGGAAACACACCACTAGCGCGTGACACTCGGCGCAATGGAGGAGAGTCAGATATTGTTCGTAAACGGCAGAGATCATCTTAAGTTTGGGATCATTACATACTCAAAAAGGAAGAGGTGCAGTGTGTCTACTGCAGCGGCACCATCAGACACATCGAAGTAAGTAAGCATTTGTAAATGGAGGACTGCAGTGGCAAACCACAACTTGAGTAAGTTCCTTTTGGCCATATCGAGCTTTCCCTGATCATACTAATAGAATAATACAATAATACAGGAGTGAGTTTGTGAATTGGTCAAACATGAATCATGTGGGTTAGGGTGTGTGTAGGCGCATTCAATTTATCGCAGTGCAAACAAGCTCTGGTGGTTTAGTGCTTATCTGCAGTGTGACATATTGAGAAATTGGTACAAAATACAAATTGCATTAAAGTAAAAAGATACATGAAGAGTATTTTTCTGTGACTTTTTAGATAGGCGTTTATCTTCTCTCTTAACTACTTTCATTTTCTCACTGCATTCACTCACAAACAACCTGACTTCACTCTTCACACCACACTTGTAGATGGCAGAGACACAAACGTAAATATTAAAAGTTTTTGTACCGGTGGAGTGATTCTCCATTTTTTAGATCGCTGGTCTTTAAACTTTTTGATACTATTTGATCTGAAAGTTTCCTGCAGCCTGAGAAGGAAGACGGTATGAGTATGACTGCCTCATGCCTACCAGAGACAATGTTGACAATGCGATAGGGAATTCCTAGCGACTGGTAGAACTCTTCTGCGGTCCCGATCATCTCGTCCATCATCTCCCACGATTTGTCGTCATGCGGGGAGGCGTAGACAAACTGCTCAATCTACCAGGGTAAGAGACGGGAGCATTTAGTTTTGAATAAATTCCTGCATCTATACATTCAAAGACACACAAGAAGAAAATGAATTGAAAAATCTAAATCTGAATATGGGGATGTCGAACTGAAAACAACAATTTCTTTATTTACACAATATTTGACAATATTGACGACAATGTCATATTTTTAACCTTTTCAAACTGGTGGACCCTGAAGATCCCACGGGTGTCTCGGCCGTGGGAGCCCACTTCCTGTCTGAAGCAGGTGGAGAAGCCGGCGTAGCGGATGGGCAGTTCCTCTGGTTTGAGCCACTCTTCCCTCAGAAAAGCTGCGATGGGCTGCTCCGAGGTGGCGATGAGGTACTTCTCATCTACGGAGTTGTCGTCTGACTTTTCGCTGCTCTTACCGATCACCTGAGGAAAAAAGGGACAGACAGGAATCGTTGTCCAATCATCAGGACAGGAAATCGACAGGGAATGTCATCAGTGTGAGGCCAAAAAAGTTAAATAAGTACTTCTACTGGTGCAGCTCTCTGTCAGAGCCTCTAGGGGGCAGTGTCACAACAACAAACCATGGCTACAAGTATGTGAACAACTGAGAATCTCATAGTTTATTTCTGTCCTTCATACATTAGTGTTCAACTGTGATATGCAAGACTGTTAAAGGAGACATATTATGCCCCCTTTCCATAAATTAAAATAGTTCCCGTGTCTTTAAGACATGTCTGTGACATGCTGTGGTCAAAATACCCCAAGCATCAAACATCACAGCTCTCTTCCAACGGCTGGTTTCAGTGCCTGTGCCTTTAAATGCAAATGAACCAATGCTTGCCCCGTCGCCACCCCTTGTACCAGTCCCAGGTAGAGGTGGTATTATGCAAATTCGAATCCTAGTTACATCACTGGAATACAACTGAGGGAACAGCTTGTAAAACTTACAGATTTTCTCGTCAATTCTCACATTTTGGGGGCCAGACGGCAAGACAAACACAAAAGTGATATTTGCATAATATGTCCCCTTTAAGTTAAATCCAGCCTAACAGGAAAACTTTCCACACCTTGTACAGCTCTTCATCAAACTGGCTGAGCTGGGCGACTTCCTGCATGACCTCTTTCCTCATGAAGAACGGCGTGTAGAGCGGCGTGTAATTCTTGCTGTGGAGGATCCTTAAGGCGTAATTGATCAGAGCCTGCTCCAGGAACACCAGTGGGCCCTAAACACAACACAGGAGAGGACAAACACCTGAGCAGCTGAAAAAGGTGATCACGGGTCATTTCTTTTTCTTTGGGTGTGTCTGTACAAGTCAAAAATGTTATTTTGATGGGGGGAAAAAAGAGAAAGAAAGATAAACGTGGTTCACGTGTGTCCTTAGCTGGTATTTGAACCCACCTTCAAAAAGTATCCTCTGCTCCCGGCAACGACTGCTCCTCTCTCTCCATCAAAGCCGTCAATCATGACCACCAGGTCAACATGGGAGTACTTCTTCTGGGCGGCGCAGTCACCCCAGGTACGCTCCACCTTGTTGTCGGCATCCTGTCAGCAGGAAGCGAGAAGAAATGTGATTTGCCATTATAGGATCAGAAGAAGACAGTCAATCTATGACAGAAAATACATAAAATTCAAGAACTATTAAGTCATTTGTTCCGGCTTCTTTAAATCATTTTGTCTGTCTATCTTGGTCGATCCTCCTGTGCATGGATCACTCTTGAAACAAACTGCGGGGAGATGCTTTGCGTGGCTTTCTTTACAGCTGATTCTTCTCACCTGCATGGCTGGAGGGGTTTTCTTGCTCCACTTTCTCCCTAAATATAGTTAGAAGACGGTCTACTGGATTCTGGTCAGGTGACATACTTGACCAGGTCAGACTATTCACCTTTTTTTTCTTCGTCTCTACAAATTCTTTTGTGATGATTTGTAGAGTGCTTGGGATCATTGCCATCACCACACTCCACAGCTGTGACCAAATTCAGTGTCATTCAGAGGACATGACCTATGAAGACGTGGCATACTCACCACACCCCTTAACCTGTCAGGGCCCCCAGGGCATCCCATAAATTAGAGTAAAGAAATCATTACAAATTTATATAAGATTTGCTTTTTAGATCCTCCCTCCTCCATTCTCTCTCCATCTTTTTGCTTTTTTTGTTTCCCCCCTCCCTCATGTCTATCATTAACTATCAGATCTTTTTCCCCTTTTACCTAATTGAAGTATTATTATTATCATTACTGTTTATCAACCTGCATAGATATCACATGATCGCATACAAGCGCGCACACACAAACACAATAACACAAATATTGTTGTTTGTTTCACAATTTGTTCTTGTTATCTGTCTCACATTTTGTTTTTGTCCATTGTACTGTCCAACTTCACAATAAAATAAATAAAAAAGAAGACGTGGCATAGTATAAACCATTAAGAGGACAGTCTGGTCTACAGAGGGCTAGCTGTTTCTCCTCAGCAGCTGTTTTATTTGCTGAATCCATCTAATTCTGCTTCTGAACAGCAAATATCACTCACACAATACAACTTGGGATAAACTTGGCATGTCCTGTGGATCCTTTGTTGCTCTGGAAACAAAATACATTATTTCCAGGCGGTGTTTTAAAGATCCCTCAAAACAGTACGACCTTGTTGCACTGCTGTGATGCAATCTGTCTTCAAATTCAACCATCGAAGGAGACGCAGCTTGTTTGACAGTTGGCAATATGCACTCATAGTGGTGGTCCTAGGTCCTAATCAAATACCCTGGACCTCATATGGTCCAACTTTATTTATTTTGGTTTCATTCAGGAACAAAGAATGTGCTGACAATTATTTTTCAACTCCTATTTTCATGTTCTTTTGTAAAGTTTGAATTCTGTGAGTATTGGGTTTCTCGCTGGGCACTGTCTGATGTGTATCATGCTTTATCAAATCCAAGTTACAAAATCAATAAGAATGCGTAAAACCACCCACCTCATCGTTGCTGATGGGTACAGATGGGTGCAGAAGGTTGCCGATTTCCCTCAGGTACTCAAAGCGCTCAGCTTCCAGCCTTATCCTCTCCTTGTCAGTTTTCTCCACAGCTTCATCCACCAATAAACGCACCTTCTTGATCTGGGTTACTGTCAAGGGCTGATGTATACAAACAGAGACATGCAAAGACAAGATATGAGTAGGCTTTAACTAACCTTTACACATTTATACATTTAATAGATTGCAAAATAGCAACCACGTGGATGGGCATAGGTGTTAGAGACAGCCATACCGATAGTGTTTCAGCTGTTAGGGACTCCACATTCTGTGCTTCTTCAGGTACGGAGTCATCATCCCCGACCGGCTCCTTCTTCTGTGCTCACAACACAAAGAGGTGTTAAAGACCGAAAATAAACTGTTCAATTATTAAAATACTGCGTGGCCACACACTGACTCATCACTCAGGACTTAGTAGAGTTTGTGTTCTGACGTTTTGTGTACCTTCATTTTCTCTCCAATGCTCTTGCTGCAGAGGTTCTTTGCTTTGTTGAGGTTGTCTGCAGTGAAGCGGCCTGTTAGGAGGAAAATCATAGTCAATGAGCTAAGGGATTTGAGTTTCCTCTAAGAAACGGAGTGAGAGAGAGAGTGTGTGTGCCTGTGTGTGTCAGTGACAGAGAGAGAAAGAAAGAGGGAGACAAGGATGCATCAGCAGCACTGGTGCACAGGTGACAGCAGCTCTTCATTCAGTCAAAAAAAAGATAAATCGAAAACAAACAATTATGTCTCTGAAATGGGAGGGCTATTGCACTAACAAATCATGAATCATATCATATTGGTTTTGAATGACACTGTCTGTGGTAGCACTGCAGGGCGGAGTTGACTTGACATGTTGGCTGCTGGGATTGCATCAGATTGCACGTTATTACCCGGCATCGCTAAGCTAACCTTCATTTACGTTAACCATAATACATCCATGACGTTAACCCACGCTTTATACATTACGCCGGTCAACAGCATAATGGGAGTGGGTTGACGTGTGCTACATCTTCAAGTCAGTAACCCTGCTTTTGAGTAACTACGTTTAACTGCAACCATATGGTTGGTTTGGGATCACTGAAGGGAGCTAGCTGCGCTAACATTAGCCGCACTGCGTGCTACTCCTGTTGTGGATCACACCCAGCTCCATTCACATCTGGCCATGAATTATAACCTACTGTACTGGCATACATTCACGACTTGTGAGAGGTTTTTATTTTAATTATCAAAATATAATGGCCACTGATGAATACGGCATCGATATATTGCACCAAGCAGCCACTTAAAGCCTGTTTCGATAGTAAACTCTCTGAAGTCATTCGCCAAAACTGCAGTGTTGCTGCAGTGACACTCGGTGACGTTTATCAAGCAATTTCTTTATTTAAGTATACTTTAAGTGCTGTTTGTATGCATTTTCAATACGCCGAATTAAAGAGTACGTCATAAAATGTAAGAAGCACATGAATGTCCCCGTTGAGATGGAACAATTTGCTATATTCGCATACTAACAATGAAAACGGACAGGTTTTCAATGGAGCTGGGCGTGAGCACCGGTAACATTAGCATCATTAGCCACCGCGCTAACGTTAGCCACCACGACTGACAGTGAGACGAAAACAGCGCTTACATTTTCTCCACTCTGTATCTGCGGCGACCAGCTTATCGACGAGAGTAACATCTTTAAACCTCTTCCTCTGCGTTTCACGGATGATTTCGGGGTCGCCCCCTTTATCGGTCCGAAACAGGTCCAAGTCAAGCACCATCTTTCCACGCTGCTGCCTGTCACAGAGAGGCTGAAAGAACTCACGGCGAGGACGTCAATACGGAAGCGTGGTGCATTCAAGGCAGAAAAAGATTGTCGGGTTTTTCTGGATTATCTACTCGCAGTAACAATTTCATGAAAACCCAAACTAATGATTGATTAATGAGAAATAGCAGTCTTATTAGTTCATAATAGCAACATTATTTTTCTCGTGAATTCTTTATAACACTTTCTGTTGCCTGGAAACCTACAGTACAGCACCAGGGAAATAGCCTAGGCTACCTCACAAATTATCAGTCATTGTTGAACAGAAAGAAACACACACACACAGTAGTATTGAATAATGCATTTTTTTATTAAAAAACGTATATGACTTTATTAGAAATATGATGTAGCATATAATATGAGACATGTATCCACATGTGTAACCCAATATCAGCTTTAAAAAACCAATAAGGCCTATTCATCCAATTTATTTCTATATGAGATATGCACATGTATAAATAAAAAAAAGAATTTCTGTAATCATGCACGTATACAACGTTCAATAATGCACTTCAAAGTCCACATTCTCAGAATAACTTCACAAACTTGTTTATGAGGCTAATATGATTTTTATGTTGATATTGCAAAGGTTAATTTCACAGTGACTTTTTACATGACACTGCAATAATACCAGTAGAAAGTGTCAAATACATTTAGCTTTACTGACATCACGTAGATAAATGGATGTTTTGCTTTGTTTTGTGTTGTACAAATCCTTCCTGTATACACATGTATGTAGTAGTGGTCAAAGTGCACAGTTTCTGCCACTGTAGTACAGCTGTCACAGATGTGGTTAGTTGAATGATTGATTAAAGGGACACCAGCTGGGATCATAGTTGCACTATTCACCCTCAACCAAGCTTCTCCTGGTTCATTTTTACCGTCATCAATCCTCTACCTTGAAGCCAACCTGTCAACTGCACTGGGCTGAGAACTACTACTAAATGAGGGCATAGCCGAAGGTACTCAGTCACTCCCTTCTACAGCCCTCATCGCCACTCCAGCCTCATTGATAGCCCACTGCAGCGCTGCTCCAGCTGGTAACTGGGAAAAACCTTCCTCAGAAATGTGGTTTATCTTCAGGTAACCCCCAGGCCTGTGAAGAGCCACACCATGGAGGTGGGAGAAGAGCAGCGGTAAGTCACGTGTCAGAGTGTAGTGAGACACGAGCCTCAGCTCAGTGGGGATGTCCGTCTCCTCAGAGTACTCAAAAATGGCTGCCATGTATTTGGAGAGGTCCTGGCCCGTGGCTTTGGCTCGGCCCACCTCCTCTCCGATAAGTTGGATTGCCGCATCAGAGCTGAAGGCGTTGGACACCTGGGTCAGCCCCCTCTTTGCCTCAGCATCTTCGTCATCGCTCTCTGGCTGTGGAGATTCGGGTTTGTGGCTAAGGCCTCTTGAACAGATCACCATGACGAAGTCACTCTCCCGGATCTGCCGGCAGTACCAGGCCATGCTGCCCTCCTCGGCTACGCTCAGAGAGTCCCACAGGTCCAGGCACACCTAGGAAGAAAAAAGAGAGAACCCTTTACACAATCTTCACCACACCGGCAAGACAGCCCTCAATGTCATGTCCACTATACCTGAGTGGCCATGTGCTGCTGTACGAAGGCCCCAAACTGCATGACTGCTTTGATATGAGCAGGGCCATCGTGGCTGCTATAGCAAAACAGGAGACGAGGAGGGGTCAGCCTGGTTTTGGGTAATGATACCACTTCCTCCTGAGTCCCGCTCTCTTGGTGCTGCTTGATAATATCTGAATGCATGTCAAAAAAGAACACACACATAAAGACCGACATAATTTCTGTCACTTAGTATTATTACATCTTGAATTATTACACCTGCCTTCAAGACACACAGACATAATTATTTGAGCTGTATTCATACCTGGTTTTATCTCAAATTTCTTCATCTTCAACTTGGGTCTTCTCCTGGTGAGAACAGACAGCAGCACCACAAATATGGCCACCACAGCCAGGCACAATGGAAGTATCAAAGCCATGGAGAGAGTGGCAGAGTGGGACAGAGCATTGTCTGAGGAGGAGGAGGAGGAGGAGGACAAATCAGTGACACACTCTAAAGAAATAGGCTGATTTTTTTTTTTTTTTGAAAAGTGCTTACATTAGTGCTGAGAGTTAGATGATTATGGCAATAGATTAACAGAGTTAGCTTCCCCACTTACCACCAGCTAGCTTGCTAAAATAACTGATCTCAGTCACAGTTTGTCAGATTATTTGAATTATTAATATTTAATTAATTATATTTGAATTGACATTTACTAGTGGATAGATTTATTGGATTGCATATAACACATTATGGATATTTTAACATCTCCACACAAGAAAATGGCACTTGGTGTTTGTTGGGAGCCAAAATGGAGGGTGTAAACTCTGGTGAAATATAATGTGCATTTCTCTCTGTCAAAAGATTTTGATGAACTGGAAAGTATGAAAACCCAACTGCTTTTGTTTGAACAATTGGCTAAAGGAGTTTATAGAAACAATAATGATGGAACGTGCAGCCTCGGTGCTACAGGATGTCTAGATGGACATTGGAGTTGGACACTGATTAAAAAATACTTAAATGAGGGAAATACGTCTTTAAGAATGATAATACAGTCAGTATATGAATATGAATTTTAGTTTGTAGGCAGAAAGTCAACCCCCTTGGCGGAATGTTGGCACAGTGAAAAATTGAATGTACTAGCTTGTAATAGTAGTATTTCCTGCAAATTAATTTGTGTTGTGTTGTGTGTGTGCGTGTGTGTGTGTGTGCAATGTCTTTGTTGTAAAATTGAACTGTAAAATAAAATAAAATTGTACTTTATGCACTGTAATTCAATTTATAAGCAGCAATAAAACAACTGTCCTTACCTTTATTAATGTGCATGACCTGAATATTGAATACTTTTCTCACTGCATCCATTTCATTGGCTGCAATCTGCAATACAGGAAATTTAGAGTTCATTCATCATCACCTTGTATTATGTAGTGTGACAATATGACATTTCAATTTTAGATAAGTAATCAATCAGTACAGTAAAACACAATATGTAGAGTGAATATTTATATATTATTATTATATATTTTTTCAGAATCAGATTGTAGTTTATTTTATAATATTACCTCACAAGTGTAGTTGGTTCCTTCTTGAAGGTCATGTAGCTGATAGCTGTGGTGAGTTTTGTTTTTGGAGACATTCTACGGAAATTGGATGAATTGTTAATGTGACAATTGAGTTTACTTCATTACCTAATGTGTTAGGTAACATAGTTATATAATAACAGATGGAACCGATTAATACAAAAAAAGACAACCCCCCCCCCCCCCCACAAAAGAGAATAAACAGCAGGAGTTGAACCCACTCACAGGGGTTATGTTCGTGTATTTCTTCATGCCGTTTGCATAACAAAATGAGAAGTAGCTTGTGATGCCCAGGTCTGGGGGAGCCAGGTTAAAGGTCACATTGATAGCACTCCCATCCTGATGGACCTCAACTTGTTCAGGATACCAGTCTGAAACCGTACCATAAAATATTAACAGATGTTATGCTGATCAATAAGGAAAAAAAGTTTTGAGAGAGAAGCATGAGAGAATGAGAAAGTATTTTTCTCTTACCCTTTTTGCACTTTTCATGGCCGTTCTTCTCTGCACATGCTGCAAAACCACATTGCGCATATTAGAATTAGATCACCATTCATGTGAGAATAATCTCTCTGAAACGCAGCGTGTATTCACAGCGCAAGGTTTCGACATACTCCCAGGTGTCAGTTATGAGATGTAGTAGTACAGAAGGAGGGATTAAGATTTTAAAGGTTACCCTGGAGCAACCACAAACTCTGACACCTCCTCCAAAACCGTCTGTGTGTATTTGTAAAAGCATGTTTGTGTGTATCTTGTGAAATAATATTTAGCCAACAGCAAATAAGAGGTCTTACAACGGGTGGAGAATATTTCGCTTTGGTAGAACTCATTCCACTTCTCAGGCACTGGCAGAGCCATGACAGTAACAGCATACTGGGACCCAAGGGGGAGGCCAGGGAAAGGGTCCGACTTGTACACCTGCAGAGCACAGCAACTATCATCACCTTGGTTTTGTTTAAACATGCTGCACATTTTTATCTACACGCAATGCAATACCATTCAGACACAAGTGCTCTGCAGAGGCATGGAAATATTGTAGATATTCAACTGATGTAATTAAAATTGCATTTAAACAATAAATAATAAAAATAAGAGAATAATTTAAAAAATGTAAAGAGAGTTTTTGACAGGCTCTTTCTTAATGATCAAGGGCATTTCTTTCTCATAAGAAATCTTCAAATCTGTGGTCTGCTCTGTTTTTTAAACTCCATTTCTTTTCTATTCTGTAATAAAGTGAAACTCAGTGACGCCTTTGCAGTTTTGTCTCTCCCAACCGGATCCGCTTCATGTACGACACTGTGGTGGGTTTACAGTTGTTGTATGGTGGTTTTGAAATCCAAAATCAGAGGCACAACAACTAAATAGAAAACAGACGCTGCAATGTTTTTACATTTTCTGTTGTTGTGCAAACAAACAAACAAAGACAGTGTGTTAATTACAACATTTTAAATGTATGTTGCAGGTAGTCAAGACAAGGTAGTCAGACTAGGAATTCCTGGAAAACAATCTTGTAATATTACCACCAAATGTTGTGTAACATAACCGTTCATATTTCTTTGTGTTTGTTTTTCCTGAAGACTGTTAAGATAATTGCAGTTTGGATATGCCGCAGGGACTGGTCTGTTTACCTACATCACTGTGTGTATGATGCGTGTTGGTTATTAACATGTAATGCCTTTTTACTTTCCAAGTGTTTAATGACACAGTGGGACCAGGTTAACACATATGTTTCTGGTAGTGACTGTCAGTGCTTGGGCTGACCCTTTTTAACACTGTTTAATAAATCATCTTATTGTAAAAGCTGACAAACTTTAATTGATTACAACTGTGCCATTATTTTGATAACCCACACTCATTCATTATCTTTACCCTTGAGAACTGAATTTCTGTGATGTTTACAGTTTCATACAACGGCAAATTGCACAGTATGAAGTTTTTTTGTGTGCATGTGCTTTGAATAGTCTGTGTTGCTCTTGGCCTACCCACTTAGCATAGATCAGCCATGAGGGGATTCTGACCTCTGTCCATTATTGTGAGCACGTCCAAAGAGGTGGTGTAATACCATTTCGTCACGTTACATAAATTTCCTCAAAACGTGCTTGTAGTGACAGGCAGCACTAATAACAAACATGATTTTTTAAGGCTTTTGGATTAACTTCAGTGTAGATTTCACAGCTGTTTCCAATAAGGAGGGAATGTAGTGTAATACCGGGGGGATGATGGCACTCTGATCTCAGCCTAAATGTAGGCTCATTTTACAATCAACAGGTCATAAATTATGGGTGTGATTAAATAACTGAAACATTCTTGTGTGTAATGAGCAGAGAAATGACCAACCAAAGTGATTTACCTTTTGAGCCTGCGAAGCTGGGAGGGAGAGGTTTCGGTGGAAGAGGAAAAGCTGACAGGCAACCGCGGACCCTCCCAAAGCCTGGAGAGACACCTGAAAGCCTCGCAAGAAGGCAATCCCTGCAGCAAGTAACATAGACGGAATGAAATCAGTTACACAGTCTCAGTGGAAACAATAGTTTAAGTTACACACCCCAATGAAAAAAACATGCCTGTCACTGCACTGTCACCTGTCACAGCCTTACAGCTGAGCTGTCAAACACTGAAGCCTAATACTGCTCATAAGGCAATGTATGTCTTAATAATAATTCATTTAAATAAATCTTCTTCATGCCAAACATTTGTGTGAGAAATTATATTGTAGGAGGCAACTCATGACACCTGACATGATGGATGAGTTTGAAAACTGGCTGGGATTTCAATAACCCACCTAGTCACGCCATGTGTCCTTAGAGCAAAGCACACAGACTGCTTTTAAATTACATGAGTGTTTTTCGTAGCGTTCATCAACAAACCATAGTAACTGGGCTTCCAGGAGACAACAATGGTGTCAGAAACTGGGTTCGGGTCATGTACTAATTCAATCTTGATGTCATTTGGCGCCTGGGTGTAGTGCTGACAGATTTCAGGGTCTCCTAGCAATTCAAAACACGGCCATGGTACACAACCTGAGGGGGAAAATAACAGATGATGTAAAAGTGTTATATATCAGTAATAATTTATAGAGTAGTACAGGTTGAGTCAACATTCAATAAAAAGAACCAAACTGCTCAAGACTATGCTGATAGTAGTGCTGTTTACCTGCTAACTAGTGCTCATTGTCTTTGTTTTTAATTCAAGTCATTGTATAACACTAAAACATAACATTCATTATCTAATCTATTTACATTACCTGAAGTCACTTTACAGGTTAGATACTCAAAAAAACACTTGGCAGCAGCAGAGCACGTAGCGTGGTACCATTTTATAATTAGCTATCAATCATCTCTCTTTGATTCAATACAAACTTATTTGTAATGCTAAATCATAACGTACATTAGAGGCAGTTGAGGTTGAACTCACAGTAAAAGTTAATTCACAGCTCGTCTCTCACAATGAACAGACATGGGGAAGTTCAGTGTGAGTGTTTGTTTGTTGTTGTTGTTGTTGTTGTTGTTTTTAATTATTGGCACTATAGGTACACCATCTCTGAGTTTAATTTCACATGTAACACTAAATTATAGGACTAGCTTACCACACATTGCAGAGACACTTTAATGTCTCATCATGCATGAATGCACTTGACTTCAAATCCTAACATTTCCTCTGCCACATTATCTAAAGCTACTTTAGGTAAAGACTTCACAATATTATCAGCAGAAAGTTAGCAGGTCCTATGGGCAAGCAGCAGCAGTGGGGAGTAGGCTACACCAAGTCAGAATGCTAACATTTACTTACACTTACTATACACAAAGTTGAGTTTGCCTAAGGCTGATAGAAAAATGATGGAAATGTTGGTGCAAATAAAGAGACAGCACTGTTTCTGATACATTTCACTGGGTAATTAAAACTGACGCTAGTATGGCTAAAAGTGGAATTAGGTGAAATTATTCCAGTTGTACAATAGACATTAGCAACATTCAAGCTTGCAGTTAATTCCCTGAGTTTTCCTTTTGTCATTGTTCATTGTGATAACAGAGACTCATTTGTGTTTCTGACCACAGTGATGAAAACTTGAAGTCTTCTGCAAACAATACTGGCTCCAGCTTGGAAGGCTTGCAGCATGGAGGACCTTTTGTACTTTTCAAAAGCTGCCAAGATACATTCAGCATTTCCAAGTTTTACAGTTTCTCGGTGGAAAGAATTTGTATGCAAATATATTCAGGCATGGCCTAAAGTCCAAGTAGGCCTACAGCCTAACTTACTTCCAAATGGTGCAATGGCGTTAAAACCCAGAGCCTGCTTGACGTCACCTCTGGTTATTCTACAGTATTCACATCCAGGGCCTCCCTGCAGAGGAGACAGTAATAATTAATTAATAAAAAAACAGTTGAATAAAGTTGAATTCTAATGGCAAATTGTGTTTTTAGGACTGGCAATCTCCAAAACCCAGATTATTTAAAAAAAACAAACCCAAAACAAATAGAAACTGACAGAATGCGCACAGGAACAAAACCAGATGCTTTGTTGATCAGAACCTTAACATGGCATGAGCTGTAAAATACCCCATGACTTTCACATCCACTGTTCAGCTGCCAAGAGAAGCAAAGACTTGGTCAGACTCAATAAAGAAAAACAACACTTATAGTTACCCAAGTGGGAAATTAGGAATTTAAGAGCAATAACAAATGCCAGATAATGAAACTAAAAATAGGCTGTTAATAACATCATTAAAAGACGTCTGTATAAATGTTTTAAGAGGGGTGTGCCGGTGCCCACCCAGGCAAAGTGGTTCTCTTATAGCTAGCTGCTTCACAATAAGAGAATTCCCATCATCCCTTCATCCAGCTGGACATCTTCCCAATCTCTGTTGGATGTCAAAGTAAACATGCACTTCTATTCATCAGCCCTCAACTGGACCTAATAAAAAAGAGCAGTGAGCCTCAAATGACACTTACTTTTTGGGTTTGGAATCTATTTGAAAGTTACCCTCTATGACTATGTCATTTTCTGTATCCATTTTATTTTTCTATTTGATTTTACCTTAAAAAGACAGTTGTGGCCACTACAATGAAATTGCAGGAATTTGGCACAAAAACCCATTAAGATTCAAAGATGAATAGAAATCAAAGCTCAAATGTCAAGGTCACAGTGACTATACACTTAATACCTTCAAATAGAGTTTTCACTATGTGAGTCTGGATAGACACGAACACACAACTGCAAGAATAGTTTGTTTTGTGTTCTCCTTTCTTCTGCTCTCTCTTAATCTCCCTCTGTATGTGTGTGCTGTAAAGCAGCGGTTCTCAACGTGGGGTCCGGGGACCCCTAGGGGTCCTTGAAAGATCTGAAGGGGGTCCCCAATTTATTTCTTGAAATTTTACCACTTTTTTCTAGAAGTTTTTTTTAATTTTTATTTTACCACTTTTTCTAGATTTTTTAAAAACTTTTTTGTTTTAGAAATTTTACCACTTTTTTGAGAATTTTTTTTACTTTTTGAACATTTTTATGAGAAATTTTACTACTTTTTTCTAGAAGATTTTTTTTTTAATTTTACCACTTTTTCTAGATTAAAAAAAAACTTTATTGTTTTAGAGAAAATTTCTCTAAAATATTTCCAAAAATTCACACCATTGGCCCTAATTTAAAAGTATAAAAAAGTAATGTTCTTCAGTCTCAGAACAAATATTTGTGTATTTCTGGTGTTTACTTCTAAATTTGGTCCAATGGGGGTCCATGGTCTAATTTGTGTCAATGTAGGGGTCCTTGATGTACAAAAGGTTGAGAACCTGCTGTAAAGGACTTTGCTTGACAGTGACTACTGTGTTGCAATATGTGAATTCAATACACACTGAAAAACATATTTCGGGTCAAAATTAGAGCTGTCAAGGTGCAGAGGCATAGAAAAACGGTATGTGACATTTGAAGAGGAATGTAACATATGACGAGCCAAATATCAAATGAGAGTCTTGGCTGCTTCCATACATCTGCACTCACTCACTACATCAGTGGCTCAAGCCTCCTATAAGCCGTGACAAATTGAATTCATGGGGATCACAATCTGAACAAATGATCTCCATGTACTGCTGCTTGATTTGGAAAATGTGGTTCCTCTTGGCAGCTGTCAGATAAAGCTCTAAAATATAGTGGAGAGATTAAGTAAGAAGTGAAATTATTCATGTAAAATACAAGCACTTTAAAATGAGTGCACAAGACTGAGTGTTCTCACATGAATTCCCCACTGATCAGGTTTTCTTTGTTAAAAGTTTCCACATGACACGAGTTTAGCTCATGCCAATGAATCAGAACAGGATTTCTAAGAGGTGATTAATCTCTTCAATATGTATTTGTTCAAAAAGGCCTCGGGCCACAGGTAACAGTGATTGTTTCAACACAGAAACCATCAGTGGAGAATGAAGTTATTTTGCTGAATGCAAATCTACATGAAAAATACATAGATGAGGTGAACACATAAACGTCAATACAAATCCCCTGACAGGAAAAAACAAAGAAAAAGGGGCCCCTCGCGGGTTTCACATGTCTGTCCGTTGTTTGCAGCTCCCCTCTGAACCTCTCACATGGTTCCATTTAAATCAGCGGCTCTAGGCCCAGGGTGGTCGCTTATCCAGCATTTCACCAGAACCAGATAGCGATGACAACAAAAAAATAATGATCATGATCTCAAATTGCCTCTCCCTTACTTTTTTCCCCCTTTATTTTCCATTAACCATCTCATGGTCCCATCACTTTGAGCCTTTGATGGGAAACACCAAAACAAACTGGGTAAGTGTGAATAGTTAAAACTAACTCAGCCGTATTAAGGGGCGTTCACTTGATGACCCCCATGTGTTCTGGAGTATTTTTTGGATTGTGGTATTAGTGCCTGTATTTAAGTTAAGGGTCTGACTGCGTCTTCCACCTCTGATAAACACTGACAACTTGCCCTGCAGGTTTAGAGACCTTAACTAGACTAACAGGTGGAGAAAATGAGAGAGGAAAGAAATACTGCCTTTGCCTGAGGCATGAGAGAGAGAGAATGTGTTTGTGTGCAAGTGTGTGTGTGCATGCGCATGTTTGCCGGTTCACACAATGGTAGTTAAACTGTCAAGTGATCTGAGAGCCGTCAGAAGTCTCCGCAGCCTAAATACTGACTTGCACGCAAACTAATAAGATACCGTAATCAAGGTGCTTAAAACATGCATGCCGCGATTGAAAATTAAACAAACAAGGTGTTTTTTAATGAGATTAGTCAGTGTGTTTACTCTTAATAAGAGATGAAAGAGCTTTGTTTTTCCTAGCAATGAAAATGAACATTGATTCTGTTGTGTCGTATTCAGTCTATTCAGAGTAGAAGTTGGTATGCAGCCAAAGTGACAGCCGTAACCTCAGAGCTCAGGTCAAGGCTGCAGTTTTGCATTCCTCTTTCTCCATGTACTGTTGTTTCTGGAAACTCTCTGCTGGAGGATGAATACAGCACACAGAGGCCCAAACCACTCATGGTCTTATAATCTAGTGCTTGGACGTGACTGATGTGAGTCTAAAGGTGAACTAGGCCTACACATCATCTCACAGAGTCTGAGGAGGAGGACCAGACCAGATTTACTTGTTTTGTACCCAGGTGGGATGGATGGTTTATCGTCTGCGTAGATACGGTGTTTGGGTGATTTACGAGGTCATTATAAATGAATCTTCCCTCAGTGAGGGGACATTAAAAAAACCATCCTCCAGAGGCTGAGGAATTTTCAGAGTAGTAAATATCCAAGGGCCCGCTGTTAAGAGATCCTTCAAACTTACACTTGCTGGAAATTACAGTTCATGTTGTTGTTGCAGACGGTGGGTCTGGACAACTTGTGACCCTTCCAAAGTAAAGCTATGCTCTTGATTTTTTCACATGTAGCTGACGTGGCTTGGAAGTATATTTTGGCCCCAATCCCCCCCGACACTCACACATTGAGGCTTAATCACTAGACCCATGTGGTAGGTGACTGAGTGTGAAGGTCTGCAAAGACTCAAAATGTCATTAAGAGGAACAGCACAGTACTTTGTGTTTGTAAAAATGAGATATACAAATGCCAAATTGCCTTGTGCGCAATTATGGGTTTGGGACTTTTCACTCTTTATATGTTTCCCTCACTCCCTGCATGTAAACAAAGTCATGATAATGGATCAGATGGTGATGAAAGCAGATTATGAATTTTGTCATCATAGGACAGATGACCACACAGTTAATTTGTTTCCTGTGTGATGGGATTGTTCCTTTTGTGTTTCTCCTCAGTCTGTCTCGTCTTCTTTCACGGAGGTTGTTTACCGTCACATTATGTTCCCAGGTGACCCTCGCTGGTAACCATGTGTTTATCTACTATCGCAAAGGATTTTGGGCTATTCCCTCGGGCCAAGTTGACAGAAAAAGATGACGGTTTTGAACAGTGGCTTTTGAGTATTAACCAGGGCCAACCATTTTGATTTGTTTCTCTCTCTCGTTTGTGGTCAGGTGTAATTTTCTGTTAATTCACATTAAAAAAAAAGAGCCTTGAATTATTTATGAAAAAGACAGGAATACAACAGATGCACTGCATGTCACATTCAATTTCTCCACATGTCTATGGATACACCACGTTGCTAAAACTGCTGGTAAAACAGAGCTGTATGTTTTTACAAAGCATGTTTGGTAAAAAAAAAAAAAAAAAAAAATCCTGTGTATTGTCATTACTGTGAGAAGTACATTGTAAAAGAAATGAGACGAGACGCAGTGAATCCACAGCCTCAGAGCAGTTTCCAATGGATATTCAACTACATCATCATGATGTTCTGTTCTATTTGAAGCATTTGTGAATTTCACCACAGGTCACGAGAGCCAAAGCCAAACAGATGCGGCATGTTTTATAGAAGAAGCAGACCTCACCAGTAGTAGACTCACAATGTCACTCATAACATTTTGTTATTTTTGGCTACAAAGAATTTCTCCTGGATTAGACAGAGACGAATGTCAGAGACGTCAAGGCTTTTCGTCCGCAGAGCAGAGCTGATTTTCAAAAAAACAAGAAAGAAAAACCACAACAAGTGCGTGCGCATGTCAAGAGTGTGGCTCACCTGTCGGATACAGTCCAACGTGCAGTCCTGGGGAGTGATGGCAGCGGCAGTGACATCATCCTGAGCCCGGAGTGACCGAGCCAGCGCCACGAGCTGGTACACGACTAGAGCTGCCCTCCACATATTGCTTCAACCACCATGACACCGTCCCACTGTGAGCAGCAGAAGTCCAACACTCAAATACACTCTCACACGCCCCCCCCTCCGCTCACTGACCAACCTGGACTGGAGGGTTGCGAGAAGTCAGCGCTCTGTAAAAAGTGAAACCTGATGTGTCTTAAAGGGCTTTGTGAGTGACAAGAAGCAGGAAGGAGGGAGAAAGACGTTGAGGGGTGTGGTGTCTGTAGGCTATGGGTGGAGGTGCAGCCAGCGAGCTCAGTGTACATGTTTTAACAGTTACACAGACACACTGGTTTCTGTCCAGGATTCAGGAGCGGGAGGCAGGTTTGGCTCTTAAATTCCATTTTCAACAACTAGGACATCAAAGAGTCAAATGAAGAGCATCCGTACAACAAGTGAAGGTTTCAAACTCAAGTTGATTTTATTAAGCACAGACGAGCTATATACATATGGATGTGGGCTTGTTCTTCCAGGAAACGTTGCATCTCAAATACATATTTGGAAAAAGCTAGTATTTCAGATACCAAGTTTGATAAACGAAAAAAAGATAAACCGTTGTGTAACGGCGTGAAAATGAGGTGGAAATTGGAAACGGCAAAAAAAAAAAAAGATTGCCTGATAGATTCCAGAGAGAGGAGGAGCTGACGGAGACGTTTCATCGGATCTGAAAAAGACAAAGGAACAGAGTGTGGGGTTACTCGTGCACGTCGAGTCCAAAATAAATACGCCACGCAAATTCATTATGGTGATTAACTCGTTTAATAACATCCCAGCGTTCCAGATTTCCTCCAGAAACCTGAGAGCGAACCGCAGCAGCTCATCTGTTATAATTCAGCCACAGAAAAAGCGTGTGTGTTTTCCAGGCACACGGGTTCCACCGATATGTCGAAGCGTGCCCATGCAAGAGAAGAGTTGGCAGCTCCGCAGAGACACACTTCCTTTCAATATGCAAACTTACACACATACTCACACATACACAAATACACATGGCTTTTTATCCACCATCCCCACGGAGATGAACATGAACACAGGTTTCAACTGGAGATTTATATTCACGTTAAACCGGAGTAGTTCTGTGAGGCATGTGCAGAATTCATGAGTGGTCCAGACCTGTCACCAGTCACAGACAGATTAGCTGCTTCTCTCTGCAGGGCAAAACCCGAATTTGATCTCAAGTCTTAACAACTGTATCTGGAGTTTAAGTGGGACACCGCAATGAGCTACATATGAGACTTAAAGCTAAAGGCAAGGCAATTTTATTTGTATAGCCCACAGTTTGTCTCAAAGAGCTATAGCATCATTACAACATCCTCTGCTGGGACCCTCACATCGACTGTATATATATATATATAAAATATATCCACACATATATTTACAGTATAAATAGAGGCATATTATTTTTTGTTTACATTTTCTTTCTCTTACTATGTTTTTGGCATGCACCAACGCTCCAAACACGTTGTAAACCTGCTTGGCAATAAATTTGAGTCTTTGCTTTTTTCACATCGAGCCTCCCGTTACATCCCTCTCTCTTTATTTGCGTCACAGCACGGAGCTGGACCTCTGCTCTGAGAGCGCAGCGCTATGGATGCCTGCCGATTTCTGGCAGCAGCTCTGCGCTGTGAAATGATTGTTTTCACTCACGAACATGAACGCGGAGGAAAGTAAACCGGGGGGTTTCGGTCTGGAGAGCAAGATCTCCCCCTTGGATCAAGACTGCCATGTCAGTGGTCTGGCAGCAGTTTATCATCCTCGGTTATTTATCTCTCCTGCGTCTTTGCGTTTTCCATCTACTGTACACCAGGTCCAACAAACTCTGTCGCTGCATCAGTGTTTCTGGCTTTCAGTTGTTGTTTTTGTGTCACGTTTGGTTTGAAAAAATCAAGACAAAAAAAATCACAGGGTTGTTTCTCATCTTTTCCCAAATGGAGAAAATGCATATTGTGATTAATATAGTTGTCAGATTTATACAGCCTGAGAGCTAGATTTAAAGGCTAGACGGCTGCAGGATCAGTGTGGGTTAGTTAGTTTCTGTCCATCTATTGAGTTAAAAAGTTAGGTTTGTCTATTTTAATTTCTACCAACTCTTGCGGAAAATCTCTAAAATGAAATAGTCCATTGTGCTCACCAGCCCGTGATGAGCTGTGGTTACATGTTTTAGCTAAATGTACAACATTATCAATTGTTTTCAGTTTGTTTTGTTCTTGTATTTTTTTCGTCTGCAGTGTATTGTGGTTTTTTACAATGACGTAAACAGACCGTTTTATTTCCATTGCCCGTGTTGAGGCCCAGCTACAAACACGAGTTGGAAACCACGAATAGCATTATTCATGCTTTGTAGCAGAACTGTGTTCAATTGCAATGTCCTTTTAAAAAATCAACAAAATAAATCAAACAGAATGCACTTAATTAGATTAGAAAATGAAGAAAAAACAGCTGCCTCCTACTGAAAAATGAAAACAGAGTAAATTTACTATGGAAATTAAATTAAAATGAAATTAAATAAATAACAAAGAAGACTCTGTACGAATTTAGAATTTTATCTGAGTTACTCACTAAGACCACACTAAAAAAAAAATCCTAAAAATCCTCTTATTTTATACTAAAAAACCTGCTTTGGAGGAACGGGACGACTGCTCAGCTAAGAGTGCGAATGTGTTGCTGTTGCTGACGTGAGTTCTCATGAATGAGTTCACCTACAGGGACCACAAGGAAAACACATGCGCAGCATCCCACGGTAATAATAATAAATATGCAGGAAACACATCTTGTTTTAAATCAGGAAGTCAGGAGCTAATTTGATGCTTGGTGAATACAGGTCCTGGTGTTTTCAGCAGATGGATCGGATTTGAGACCTTGAATGCTCCCTTCAAGTAATATTCAGCTGAAAATGAACTTTAGTGACATTTAGGGGGAAAAAAATTGAAAAATAAATTCTCACTGTGTATTTGTCCCATTTCTTCTCCGGGTCGTACGGCTCCCAGCGACTGGCGGGGAAGATGTGCTTGTTCTTCTCATACCAGCTCCTCAGCACAACTTTACCTGCGTGAGACTTCAAGCAAAGACAGAACAACCTGTTACTCTCCATGTGGCTCTTTAATGCAGTCCAGACGGGTCTCATCTTCGTGGACAGGCCCTAGAGCGTTCATCGTTGGTATCCCAGATGTTTCACATCTGTATCTTGAATTTAAGTGCTAAGTGAGTTTGGAATAGTAACTGCCTACGGAAATTGTGAGGCAGAGGGCTCGTGTTTGAAGGCTTTGGGTCAGAATCAAGATAAGAAAGTGTCTGGCACGTGGAGCGTGAAGAGCATGACACTGGTTCTTACACAGAGGAAGCACAAGTAAATAAATCAGAGGTTGTGGTTGATTTGTTTTGCCAGTTTGGATGGGAAATTACATCAGCAGCTGTTACCATGAGGAGTAAATCACTGTAAATGGATGATGCATGTATCAAGCACGATTTTCAGTTCAGTCAGATTTCATTCAGCAGTTCATAAAGCACCGTTTTCCTACCATACACACACATTCACACACCAATGATACATCAGGGAAGGTTTTAGCTTGAGTGTATTTGAGGCTTTCTCAGGATTCCTGTGGGATTCTCACAGGATGGGATCCAGTTTCAACACTGATAACATGATTAGGACAGGACAGGGAATAAGGCCTGTGGGAGCACGAAGGACAAGAATCATAATCATAACAGCTCTGTCTCCATGTATGCAGTTCTAATAATAACAACTGCAATATTCATCACATGCAGGTTTTGTGTTGCCTCCTGTCTGCTCTGACAAGTGCAGGATGTGTGAGAATTGAGAATGATCTCCAATATCTCGTGGGACGCAGCAGGAATGTTTTAGTGGGAGTGGGATGGGACAGGGGTGAAAATCAACTCCTGTAACACTGTGTATTCAGTATCTTGCCCGATTACTTCGACATGTGGCCTGGAGGAGCTGGGGATTGAATCACTTTCTGATTTAGCATGAAAATTACATGAAGGAACCCTTATTATACCACTGTACCATGTTTCAGACCATCATGAAAATTGAAAGAAGCCAAATTCATCAAAGGATATCAGAATTTCACTCACTGCGCTCACTGGACACTGTGTATCATGGTGCCTTACGGTTTATTACTGGATGTAAAGCCCTCACTCACCACTGCACTTTATATGCCCGAGTTGAGTGGCCATCACTAGCAGCGCGGCGCCTTATACATTGGCATATTTTTATTTATAAAGCTATCCTGGGTCTGCTCCCCCACTATTTATATGTAACTGTTTCTCCAAATCCCAGAGCAATTACCGCCTACGTTCCAATGAGTTTTATTTACTAAACGTGCCCAAAGTTAATTCGGAACATGGTAAGCACTGCTCTAAGTATGCTGCACCTGCACCCTTCAAAGTGCAGGAAAAACACTGTTTTTATTTGGAACAAACCAACTGCTGATCGGCGGGCGCTAACCCTGGGCGGAGGGATACGTGATACGTATTTGTAGATCATACAACCCCACTTAAAAAAATGCTATCCCTTTAATGTGAATCCGGAGCCTTAGTCCTGTTGCTTCTATCTTGTAATGTATTTCATTTGTGTGTTGTGTGATTTCTGTGTCTTGCAATTGTTGTAATTTTTCTATGCTGCTGTCTTGACCAGGCTTCCCTTGAAAAAGAGGTCATTGTGTCTCAACGGGACCGACCTGGTTAAATAAAGGCAAATTTCATTCAAAAATTGTCTCTCAAAGGAAATGTTGAACAACTTTGAACCTTAAATGAATGAACGAATGAACAAATAAACGAATGGACGGATTGCGGCTGAAGAGGTAGAGGACACTGTCCTCTGATCAGAAGACCAGTGAAGCCCTAATCATTTTTGTCATTGTTGTCAATGATAGTCTAGTGGATGTAATTGTTATTACTTATTCTTACTTTCTGTAAAAAAACAAAACAAAAAAGGAAACATGGAAACAGGAAACTGTTGATTTCTCTGTTAATTGACTGGTTTCCCAATAAACGTATTTGAAAGACCAGTGAAGCCTACATTGCCCCTGGTGGTGGCTGCTCCAGCTGTGTATACAGTATAAGTGCCAAGAGCTGTGACTGTACAACGTATAGAAGAAATGCAGTCTATCTCCTCCAGGCCAAATCGGGTCAGATTCCAGTAAAGTTGCCTCGGGTGACAAGTTATATTGGAAATGACAGAAACGTTTCACTGGACATCTACGTTTTTTTTGCTGTGAGAAAAGAAGAAACTTCACCTCATCTTTCTCTACAGTGGCATCGTTCACCAGTCGAATGTCGTCGTGGACGTCAAAGCTGAACAGAGGACCTGCGAGAAACATCAGAAACAGTGACTTTTCACTTCTAAAAACACATGGAGAGACACTCCACCACTGCTCAGAGTGCTGCTGGAATTCACTTACCTGACTTCCCTCTGGCTTTCGTCACGATGAAGTCGTAAAAACTGTGGTGCTGAGTGACAGGAAGTGAAATAGTAGGATTTAGAAAAAGAAAAAAACCCACCATTTTAAACAAATGATCTCGCTAAATATTTTCTTGCTTGCATCATAGTGTCTTTTTTTTTAGCAGGTAACGCTGCTACAACTTTTATGGACCAGATCATGAAGCCTTCCAGTGCTGCCAAAGAATGAATGTCTTTATGATCGCTGGATTGAACACAGCAACACAACAGAAGTCCACGATCTGCTGCTACATGTGCATGTTATAAAAGGTGAAATTAAACAAATGTGGAAAAACACAAGTCAAACCACAGTTCATTGCTTGTTCGGACTGTCATTTACAAATGTGCACACACATGCATTCACACACACACACACACACACACAGGCAGATCTTTTCTTGTCTCACGAGATTAATGTTTTTGTGCATTGTCCCTGTTTTAAATAAATTCCCATTCCTATTCCTACACACACACACACACACACACACGCGCACAGAGACTCACGTGTGGGATTATCAGATCCTCTTTGATGTACATCAGCTGCTCTACTCCAGCAGACCTGCACAGAGGACACAGAAGGCAGAGTCAGTGTACAGTGTAAGGTCCACTCACTTTGATTGATTTCTATTTGGTAACCATAGCAACTCAATAGTCTCAACTCAAAATTCCTCCTCCTTAACACCCATCAACGCAAATTTTCTCCTTCCTCCACGTGTTACCTTGGCAACATAAACAGTCTGTTGCTGCTACTGTTGGTATTTCACACACACATACTGAAATAAAATACTGAAGATAGGCTGGTACAAAAACCAATGCCATTACAAACTGAATTGGGTTGATTACAAGATGTGTGGTGTCATTTCAGAATGATATGATATGGATTATTATGGGATACTGTGTGCTGATTACTGACAGATTATCGGATATTGATATTGTTATTACTGTGTCCTTGATACCTGGCGAGCAAAATGAATGCCAGGTCTCATGCACTCTGTTGTCACCATCATTAACCTTACTACGGCAAAACTAGCAAAACTACTGGAGCGAACTGCAATGACTGATGGGTAATCTTGGCGTTGGCTTCAACTGAACGGATGAAGATTGTTCAGGAGTGTCTGAAGAATTAGCAAAGTTAGCTAGTGAAGACTGTAGGTGCGGTGATTGTCTTCCACTTTGTTGTTGTAGAGTTTAAATTTGTCTCCTCTGTGAACACCTGATTCACAAGATGCACAATTCACGGCTCATCAGTTTCAATTCATCAGGCCCCCAGGCTCAGCCTCTACACAGTCATACTTCCAGTTCCTCCTACACGTCCAGGTCTCTGAACCAGGCGTTGTGTGCAGAGAGGTGCTGACAGGTGGAGATGGAAAAGGGCCACACACATAATGCTGACGCATGGTTGGAAGCAGAACACAGGCTTGAGTCTTATTTTTGGCTTGGAAAACGTTGAATTAATTGTGGTCTTACATCACAGTCATACTGACAGATGTTGACCAAAACCTGGCCCCAACAAACAAACAACTAGAACTATGGATTGATTATGTTACTTTTATCACATAGGCTAGTTCCAGGTTCAGTTGTATAAATAAACTGGCTTTTAAGTAACTTCAGTAGATACTCATTTATTAAAAGGCTTTTTTTAGTCCATTTTTAATGCATTGGTATTCTGCTCAGTCTTATCTGACACTGTTGTAGCCTGTTGTGTAGCAAATTGTTGTGAAGCACTTTATTATCATAAAATATTGACTATTTGTGTAAAATTGTGTCACAATTGCCTTGTGAAGTCTTGAGTAGTGGCTTAAAAGTTTTTCAGAGGTCACACTGAGCAAACAGCGGTGTGATGGAGATAACATGTTTACAAAGCAACTCCTTTTCTACAAGGACACTGTGATCATGACCTTTGATCACCAAACCCTATCCAGTTCATACTCAAGTCGAGTCTCAGTGAATATGAGCCAAATTTGTTTCTGTGAGGGCGTTATTGAGATACCTCCTCTTTCAGAGGCCTGAAAATGCAGCCAACGCCAGGCAAAGAAGCTGAACTGGACTCAAACTAACTGCACCTTGACAGTAAATCATCCAACAGTGGGTAAACCAGATGAATGCTAATCCTGTGTTGTGTTATTTTGCAAAGTATATTTCTACAGTTCTACCCTGCTGTCAAAAATAAATCAAAACAAATCCAGCCAGGGAAATACTCAATGGTTGTTAACTCCTCCTCCCCTGTCCCAGTGCTATGAGCCACTGTGCGGTCATCCAACATTAACAAAACAAAACAAGCACAACTCTTAATAATTAATGTTGGCATAAATTTGGATCCTGCTCTGTTTTTCCTTATGTTTTTTTTTTCTACTGGAGAGGTTTAGTAGCATTGTAAATCTCCCTTTGGGTTTTTATGTAGCATTTTTTCATGTCACTGCCAGACACATTCTCAGGAAAATCTCAAATGTTTATCTCGTCCCTATGAAAACAACTTTTTACTGTTAGCACCTGGCTGCGAGCTGCCTCGAGCTGGACACCACAGAACACCTTTCAATCATTTTTTCTTAATCAGTTCAGCTTCCTGGCCTCAACAGATGCAAACCCTTTCCTGTCTGCGGAGACGTAATCACTTCCAAACAAACTCATTAGTCACTCATTACGCCTTACTCCAATTGTTCTGGATGTGCCTCACAATTCAACAATTTGTTTTTATGTCATTGCCAGTTACATTCTTTGAAAAGCTTCTTTCCTCTAAAAAAAAAAAAACCTCATGATGAGTGCAAATGTGGAAAGCTTAAAAACAATCCATCCAATATGGCTCATCACAAGCACTGTGGAAACAGATCAAAGACAACGCAAAGAAGATCCTGAAAAACCAACCGCAAACAAATTGGTGTTCTCTAGTTTACCCAGTGTGTTGGATGAGGTTCAGGTCTGGGCTCTATGAACAGTTAGTATATTTCACAATGGAAGAAACGACAGATGGAAGACGCCCAACCATCACTACAGGTCATGCATGTTTAGCCAACACTCTCTGTCTCACCTGAGCTCACTGAAATCCTTCCTCAGGACCTCAAGGGCTCTCTGCAAGAAGTTCTGGATGGTGTTTCCCTTCTTCATCTACAGAGGACACACAAACAGGGTTGAAGGGAATGTGAGATGGTATTATGTCTCAAAAATGTCCCCGTTATCAAACTCTACAGAGTGGATCAGAGTACAGTCAGAATGAAGCAGTGCTGAAGCTCGTTGTGCTTTACCTTGACTGTCTTACGATGTCCTGATCCGTCCCAGTAGCTGAATGTGATCTCAATCTCCTCGCCTGGGGACGAAGACACACCAATGTTATATTGTTCATGTGTGATTGTACTTTTACTAGTAAAAAGACAAGGAAGGGAGGAATCACCCCCAAAGTAGTTATATTTATATTTAGGACAATGTCATTTGAATGTTTGATTTAGTTACGACGCTGGCTTTAATTAAAGGTCCCATACTGTAGAAATGGATTTCCTTGTCTTCTTTCATTATAAATCAGGTCTATGTTGCATATTAATACTGTGTCAGTATAAAAGCCTCAGTCCACAGAGAAATGCACACGGCCTGTATTCAGAGATAAGCGATCAGGACCTCCTGAACTTTGTGATGTCACAACTAAACCACCTGCAAACACATCCAACGATTTCTGTTGTTTTAATGTCAGCAATAACAATAAGCAGTGACTTTGTTGCTAAGCTAGGACGTGACAGGAAGAAAAAAATATTGAGAAAACTCTGCACTCTGCACAGTCTTAAGATATCAGGCTACTATATCATTGCTCAGTTTTCCCTTAAGAGACCGGCCGCTAATGTTTATTTTTTTATGAAACAATGGAGCGTTGTGTTTTGTGTATCATTTTGGCGTTGACTGCAGCGCTGAGGCTCAGAGACCAAAACAAAACACACAAAAGCCTGAGAAAAGAGATGTAAAGCTACGCTAAAATGGTTTTTGGCTCTAAAAAAAACACAATATGTCTTCACACATATCTTCAAATCAAACACAGGAAATGTAAAAAAAAAAAATCTGGGACCTTAAAGTGACTCCAAAGTGTGTGTGTGCACTGAATTGATACTCACTCTTAATCTTCTCCTGTTTGAGCTCCCACTCCTGCCTGAGCTCCTCTCTGAGACGATTCTCCTCCTCCTGAGCGCAAATGTCATTGTGGCAAAAATACACCGTTAAACTCCAATTACATTTAGACACCAGAATCATAATTTCTCAGCATGTTAAGGTATGAAAAATGTCCTACTGTATTATATAATATAACCCCCCCAACCGTATCAGGCTCCGTCTGGTATTTGCTAATTACCCGTTGTTGTGGCTGGCAGTGTGCTTCTCTGTAGCCGCCAGTTCAAACAGAGCTATAAATGCCATTGGTCTTTGTAGTTTTTAATGAACAATGCGATTACAGAAAACTATAAACATCTAGGGAACAATTTGTAAAGCAAGATAATGCCAATTCCGATAATTATGCAGGATCATTACCTCTGAGGGGAAAAGTTTCACTCAAATGTCACCCCTACTGACCTCACCTCTCTGTCTCGATCTGGGAGGAAACTTGTGTCCACATCTGGGTTTTTACCGAGTTTCTTCTTAGATGGAACATCTGAGACAAAACACAGAGATTCCCCAATCAACACTTTATATCTTGTTTGTTTCAATTGAACAAAATCCAAAGTGTAGAAACAGGATGTTGGGTAATATCCAGACCTCCACCGCACAGATGTTTACCCAGCTTTCAAACGTAAAGCTAAACTGCTGGCTGTAAGTTGGAATTTGGCTTGCAGACATCAAAGTGGCATCAAAAAAGGCTCATTTACTGTCTTTGGAAAAATAAACATTTTCACCAAAAATGTTTAACTATTCCTTTAAGATCAAAGTCATGGCACGGAAGACTCAGATGGAGGCACAGCAGATGAATCATATACTGCTAGACCAAAACACACACACAGAACCAATGAAAAACGACTACAGCGAAACAGCTGAAACCGATTCCCAGTCCTGTTCAGTGTGTGCTCTAATATCCTTGACATCAGTACTCACACTCCTGATCTTCTTCCTCTTCCTCTTCCTCATCTTCTCCATCTTCAGGATTAAAGGATAGACTGGCTATTTTCCTCTTCTGTTCCTCCTTTCTCTTCTTCTCTTTCTGCTTCTCGAGTTTGCTGTAGAGAAAGAAAACAAAAAACACACGTAATGATGATCAACCACAACATGTTTTCAATCAACAGTCCGTTTGAATTTGGTTTCCTGGAAAACACAGCATGCGACACGCAAACCCTTAAGACAAAGGTTGTTTCCCATGGATGTGATTTCTTCCAAAGTCACAAAAACACTCATGAATTCTGCTCTGATTATACTGGATTAGGCCCATAAATATCCATTTGGCTTTTATTTCACTCTTTTTTCATGTTCCCCCCTGTTGCATTCTTTCACTCATCCACAATGAGAGGGGGCAACAAGAAGGGCATCTAAGGACAACTTGAAAGCAGCCTGCTGGAAATCAGAAGCTGACGAAAAGTGAGTCATATGCAACTTGGAAACAAATAAAAGAAAATGCTGAGAACCTCCTTCCGTCATAGAAGAGACTGTTGACAGTAGAAACAGAACCGCTTATATTAATTACTCGCTACCAAGGATCTGACATTTTACAATGTAAGAAAAATTGCACATAATGCTGTTTCCGAGGCAGCTGTAAGCTGTTACTCCCTGCCATTGCACCGCAAGTTTGTTCCTGTTGTCTGTATAACTGGATGTTTCATTCATCTTTTCTTCTCTTTGCATGCATGTGTGTGATTAACGTTATCCACAAGTTTTCGAACGTCATCTATGGACAAAACCGGAAGCCAGTTTTGCCGGTTTGGTGGAATTGTACATTTACGTTTCCATGGTTTTCAGTCGTTGTCATAGTTGCGGTAAACACGTGGATCTATTAACGCTGGCTTTTAACACGGATGTCAATTTGTGTGATATCCATTGTTAAAAGCTGGTGTGATGATCCATGCGTTTTACAGATTTTCATTGAAAAAAAGAGATCAAAAGAATCCAATCGCTATCAAAAGAAATCCATGCACATTTACCACAACTACCGAAACCATGGAAATGTAAACATAAAATTCCACCGGAAGAGCTGAACCGGCAAAACAAGCTTAGGTTTTTTTGACGTTCAGAAAAAGGTGGATACTGCACACTCCGAGCAGAGCTGAGTCTTCAGGGCAGACTGGAGGCCAGACTGGCTCGTAAGTGTAAAGTGTCTGGTCTGGCCGGTGCCATCTAGTAAGAATTAACATGACAGTAATGAGTAAAGGAGTTTAATGAGGATACTAATGCTAATGCTGGTATAGTCGCTAATTTTTACAGCCAGTACGATGACTGAGGCAGATGTGTCCAATTTTACATAATAGTTGATTAAAGGTAGGGTTGGAGATTCTGGAGCTTTTTTTTTATTTTACAAAATTGTTTGAAATCCAAATCACACTCCAATTGCAACCAATTATTTAAATGCTTTTTCACAAAAATGAAAAAAAGTCAGTCACCTGTGGGACAGACAATCCTGTAAAAACAGTATCCAATCATCGTGAACTTTAAAGTCAATTGTATTGTATGTAATGTGTCAAATGAATCAAGCAGCTGTGTCTGTCCCTCTGATCATCATCATCATCATTGACCTTTATTTAACTAGGTAAAATTGCTCAGAAAGCATTCTTATTAAGCAATGGGCTGGTATAGACCATTGAAACCACACATAGGTAACCGTGAACAGTTACAATGAACATGAAATGAAAGAGAGAGCTGCTGAGAGTGACCAGGTCATGGGGAGCTTTGGCTGAGGCAGCTGCAGGTGTGCTTTATGAATTTTGTTATGACATGTTTGAAGAAGCTGACTGAGGTAAGACTTTGCAACTGTGGGGATTTTTGAAGCCTCTATCCCTCTTCTGCTCATACCCTCTCTCATGCACTAATCACATGCGTGTGAGTCTTTAACGAGTTACGACCCCAGAAAAGACAACAATAGTGATACAATGTACCACACTGAAGTCTGGTAGGTGGTAATTTGGGTTATTAATATGATATTAGGTGTTTTACTTCACATGAATGAGCCATGAGAAAACGGTGAGTGTGTGATTTTGTTGTGATACCAAACCTGTGCGTATGTGTTTGTGAATCAAAGAGGCACTAAGCTGAGACTTCATGGGATGTTTCATTTCAGATGTCAGATTCTGTGAAGTGACACCACAGTGCAGAGAATGAACATGATTTGTGCTTTTTGTCTTGTTGTTATGTGTGTTTTTCTTTTCTTTTGGTTACACGTTGTGGTATATTATTGTGATACAGCTTTAGTGATTTTCGTGCAATGAAGTATTTGCAGAATCACTGTATTGTGATCACATCACGTAGCCTGTTGGAGTTCTTCTGCGATTCAGTCTCCTTCTTTTCCATAGCATTTGGGCCTTAAAGAGGAACTACCTTTGCTAACCCTCCTCCCGGCCATGTGCATTTGTTTACAATGCAGCTGGTGAGAAAGCAATCAACAGAGCGGTGGAAAACGTTACATATCATATATGGCAGCGGTGGCTCAGGAGGCACAGCCTAGAGCATGGCTACACACGTAGTTAGGTAACGATAGAAAAGCGCTATATGAAATGTAATCCATTATTATTATTATTGCAATGTCACAACGTGTTTTAATCTGTCAAAACCAAAAGGTTACGGTGCGCCTTTGTGTCGCAGCGCCACAGAGACGAGAGCTGGGACACCAGGGAGCCAACGCTGATCTTACATGAAAAACAAGAGGACTTCCCCCTTTACATGTTTGGCCAGCACATCTGCAAGACTTGTGGTTTTGGTGAGAGCTTTCTATAAATTTGCATTGCTCGGGGGCAGCAACACGTTGATCAGTTTCTGCTCCCAGAAAAATATAAAAAGGACTGTGCATGGGAACATTTTTCATAAGTGTGTAGAGTCTCAGTGAAACAGCCGCTGCCACCCTCAGAGACATATGCTCCACATCAACAATCCAGATCCACTGAACGACAGTGCAATATAAACTCACAGCTGCAGTTCCTTGGACTGCTCCTTTTTGGCCAGTTGTTTCTCTCTCTCCTTCACCAGTGCCTCCTGTTTGGCCTTCATGTCATTTAGGGTCACCAAACCTGATAAAAACATGACATAGATGAAACTCTTTCAACAAGAGTCACACAGCTGCTAAATTATGTTAGAATTACATGTTGCATCATGTTGTATTGCGACCCTAAAACCCTCACAGATCACACATTACCCCCTCCTGGGCTTCACTACACTGGGTACAAGTTCAGGATCAGAGTATTTTATTTGCTTTGAAGGTATTTAATATACAATAAAGTGCATTGCAAAAGTATTCATTCCCCCTGGAACTTCTCCATATTTTTTCATGTTAACCAAAAACTTAAATGTATTTTAATGGGATATGTGATTTTATGTGATAGACCAACACAAAGCAGGACAAAATTGTTAAGTGTAAGAAGAAGGATATCGTGTTCAAGATTGTTTACAAATTAAAGACCTAAATTGAACCTTTGGGCCTACATGCATAATGCTATGTGTGGTGGAAACCTAACGCAGCACATAAACCTGAAAACACCATCTCCACCATGAAATATGGTGGTGCTGGCGGCATCACACTGTGGAGAGGCTTTTCTTCAACAGGGACAGGGAATTGTCAGAGTTGATGGGAAGAGAAAACCCACCTTTTTTAATATATTTCTTTAGTCCTGTGTGATCTGGGTGGGATTTGTGCTGCTGGTCGTATGTGTATCTCTGTGTGTAATGTTCTTTGACACTAAAGCATTTTGTAACCTGTGTTTTAACCGGTATGCGTAACCGGTATTCAAAATAAAGTTGGTGTTATTGCTTTGAGTGCAGCCCAGTTGCCTGGATCACATTGTGTTTTATCATGATAATGTCTTACCCCACAGTGATTCTTGTGCAACAGTAAAGATACTCACCAACTGTGCTGGACTTGAGCTCTGCCTCCACAGCATCATAGTGAGCTGAGAATTTCTTATCAATGTTGGACTTGACCATGTTGTCCTGAGAGAAAACAATAAAGGAGGGTAAAAAATAAAGCATAGAGAGCATGTTTTCCGTGAGGCACTGTGATAGGGGGCTGCAATGTGACATTACTACTGTGTTTATTTCACCAGTTAACTGCTTGTTATTATGTGTAACGGTGATGCCTTCACTGACCCTGCAGTTAGCGGATACTCGGGCACTATATGTTGTTTAGCCAGAGACTGGGGACTAAGTTAGCTCGAAGTTAAACCAAATGCCCGACAAACTTGTAATATCTTAGGACCGAAAGGGGGAAAGAGAAGTTGGGAACCTCTGCGATCTTCTGCTTCAGCTGTTCGAGCTGCTCTCTTTCTTTTTCTCGTTTCTTCATCAGCTGCATGGCTCTGCCAGCCTCGCTGGCGGCTCCTTTGTACTGCGCCATTGCAACGGCTTCTTTTCGGACACTCGGTAAGAAGAAATGTTAAAACACTAACACAAAGTAGAGTTCAACACTAAAGCAAAAACCGAGAATATTTCCAGATTGGCGAAGGCAGGTCTCCCCGTACGTCACAACAGAAAAGATGGCGGCGACGAAATGCATTCTGGGTAGTTACGATCCAAGTAGAAGTGATGCCTTCACTGCCTCAGGAAACCACGGAAAAACGACAACACAGAGCAACAAACGGCAACAAAGTCATGTAGCTAATAGATCAGCGATTAAACCATTTGAAGCTAAATTTGTCTGTCTGTCTGTCTGTCTGTCTGTCTGTCTGTCTGCCTGCCTGCTATTTGATTGTTTCAGTTTAGTTCATTTATGAACCAAATTAATTACAGTAATAAAACAAAATGGTAGGACACAATTATGAACAAATAGAGATATTACAGTTGCTTGTGTGTGTGTGATTACAGTAACTAACTTTGTAATATCAAGGATTGTATCCACTTGTTTCTATTGTGCTGATGTGCTCTAGATTGGTTGTAAAATACACACATGCTAAACAAATTGTTTGACATACTTTATTACAGTAGCCTAATAGAAATGATGCAACTAATCAGAATTACATTGCGTATAATGTAAGGCAATAATGATAATTACGTAATTATATTTTTATGAATTGTCTTTACAGATAGAAAACATGAAACAGCAGAAACCTGACCAGGTTGCAGGATTGTGCTAATTAAAAAAACAAAAACAAAGATTTAAAAAACAAAAAAAATTGTCTGTCTCACTCACTCACTCACTCACTCACTCACTCACTCACTCACTCACTCACTATCACTGTGTTTCACACTCCAACAGGCTCTCTGTCCTTCATCTGATGCCAGTCCTTTTTTGACAGCGAAACAGCAATTTGGCTGCAGCAGAGAGCGAGCGACATACAGAAGGGCGAGATGACCACGTTAACAGTGCACATACACAGGGACCGCAGGCATGGGAGGAAGGTGTTGCTCAACTGTATGCATGGTACCACAAACCTAAGGCGAGAGAGAGACAAAAAGAGTCATTGAAGAAAAGAAAAGTTGGCATGAATGTTTTGTCTTGGCTCTTGTCTGGTTTCATCAGTGGAGTAGAAACAAGTTTGGTTTCCCTATCATCATCCAGATCCTGACAAGATCAAAGGAAGGCTTAAGATGATGAGTTAATAAAGAAATGTGACAAAAGTTGAAGGAATAGTTTGAATGATTTGATGCGGTGGGGATATCGTGTTACCTTTGAACAGATTAGTTTCCAGTCTTTCTGCTAAATTCAATTAGTTGTGCAAAACCAGAATGATATCTATAATTGTCTCCTGTAAGTTTTAAATGAGGAAGAGTTGGTTGATAAGATGACATATTTGTGGTTTTAAAGAACCAAAAACCATCTCAGTGTAGTTTCACATCTCCTCTCTCAGGCTTTTCTCTGGAGTAGTAACAACAGGTCGGTGAACCAATCAGAAGAGAGGAGGCTCTGATCCTCCTTCACTTCATGAAGTAAGTACCAAATGTGTAATGTATAATGTAATGACTTATCTTTAGGCTGTGTGCATATCTTTGTGGAGGGGACTTTTCAATATACATGTAGTGTTAACTTAACATACAATACCTGCTTTATAATGATAATGGAAAAATAATCACTTCTTTACCAGACATGTAGACAGGCCAGAACAGCCAGGAAGATGCCACAGAGGAAAGCGAAGGGCACGGCGAACAGCAGGGTGAGGCATTGGTACGTGCACACTCGGGCACTCTCAAAGCCAGTGACACTGTACAGCCACACTCGGTCGATGCTGTGAGGTGTAGCGGGCTCTGCCAGCACGTCACTCACCTCCACCTATACAGATGGGAAACAAGGACACAGTGTGTGGTACCAGTCAAGTCAGATTCATCTGAGGCCACATGCAGACTGAGGTGTTTACAGATTCAGGTGGGGGGGCTGAGGTCAGTGACTGACTCACAGTGAGAGAATTACAGGCAGGCAGTCCCCAGATCAGGTCATGATAAAAATCCACCACTACCAGTGAAGATGGCAGGACTGGTGGTGATGAGCTCTGCCACATTACAATTTAGCCGCAGCACAGTTTGGACTATGAAATAATTAAGACAAAATAGCGCCGACTGAAGTTTTCAAGGGAAAATTCAGCTGCATGTCATCATCATTGCAAAAACAGGGAGAGAGAGATATTTCATTTTTATTATACATTAAATCTTAACTGAAAATTGTGTTTGTTGTAGACAAGAACAAAGAAGAAAACACAAGCAAAGAATTATTCTCACAGAGAGCAAGTGTTTCCAAGGGACATTAAAAGTTATGAATCCATTTCAGCACAATTTAGATTTTTGAAGTTACTGTAAAATCGTTATATAACAAGTTGTATATTCAAGAGTGTGAGAGAGAGAGAGACATGCAAGTCAGATATAAAGATAGGGAGTGATTTGGTACAAAGGGCCAGTGGTTGGACTTCAACCAGGACCACCAGAGCTAAGATTTTCTCCTTACCCCACAGGGACGATTTTATGTGTTGTGATGTTTTTCTCAGCACATGTGTTGTCGAATTGATGAGGATGTTTCTTACTGTAAACTGCAGTCAATCAAAGTGAAAAACATCATTATATAAAAGTTTGGCACCTAAAAATGCGCTGGAGGAAAACTATAGGGCCCTGAGGTATCCAGAGCTTCTACACCCAGAACCAGTTCTTGTTCCTGAGCCCAATCGTCTCCGTCCCCTGAACTTATCCTGCTCCACCACCTCATGTGACCACGCCTCCACCTGCATGTTTCTGTCTGGATTAGCTCTCCTCCCTCCCTCTCTCTGCCCAGATTCACACCCTGGCCCCCGGCGTGCTCTTACAATCTCCAGGAATACCTGAACAGTTGTAGAAAATATCTTTAATTTCATCCCAGTCTCCTGCTCGCTGTCTGTACATGTAGCCTACTTCACCTGTTAAAACTGCCAGTTAACAATGATTATGTGAACTGTCAAGAGTGGAAGTACTTGCAGTGGTTTGCTGCTGCAGAGGCCAAGGTGGAGCTATAGTTTTTAATGTCAAGAGAGGGGGAAAAGTTCTACTGATTTTGAGTTAGTTTTCTTAAAAATCTCTGCTCAGACAGTTAAGCAGGTTTAGAGGTGATACCGCCCTCTGGTGGACATATACACCTAAAGAAAACCAGACAACTGCTTTTCTATGTGGTTTTTGTCTCATATTTTCTACACATGTTTTAATGTAAATTCTTGATAAAAAAGGAACCGCAGCTATCTGATTAAAGTATTGCAACAAAGTGCCTTCACATTTTACCTGAGTATGTACTTTATTAACTTACAATCTATAGGAGACCATATGTTCGGAGAGCTGGAATTAGACTTATTCAATAAGATTTACAAATCAAGACCTGTGTTGATTGGTTGTCTGATGCTAAGAGTTTTGTTAAAACACTAATTCAGTTTTAAAATTAAGACCATGTGGCACCTTTCAAAAACTTGCTATATTAAATCCTAGTTAAATGAGTTTTACATTTAATCAATGTCAAATATGGTGATCATCAGATTTACTTTGATAACCTGTATTTTGAATAATCTCATCACAAAGTGCAAAGGTGTGTCTCTTACTTTAGATTTTGTTTAAACAGCCATTTTACTGTAAAGTTATGCCTAAGTTTAAAGTGGAGTTTCAAGTGTTGGCACAATCAAACTAAATTTAATCTTGGAACAACTAAGCTTAAGCTAAAGAGTTTTACTTAAACAAGTTTGGGGCAACAGATTTTTCACCTTAACCATCCGTCATTTAATAGCCTATGATTTAAAAGTCAAACCTTGAAGGTGAAATTTGTCTTTTAACAACAAACTTTACGATTCAGTCTCAAAGATCCTTTCAGTGACAAGTGATTTTGAGACTCTCAGGAGCCAACATGTGTCACCACCCTGCAGACAGACAATATAAACCTGTAGGTGCTTGTTGATGCCGTACGGGTCCCTGTTGACAGGAAGGGTGGGTGTGGGCGTGGGCGTAGCAGGCTCTGTGGGAGGGGTTGGAGGTTTGGGCGCTGGAGTCGGGGCCTTGGATGCAAACTCTGGAGGAGGAGGAGGAGTGTTGACCTGCTCTCCTCCTCCGTCATCTTCCTCGCTGTCATCATCAATCTTACACTCCACGAGACAGTCGTCGCTCACCATCATCATCCTCACTGCGGGGAGGGGAGCACACGCTTGTCTTCACATGCACAGAGACAGATGAGCATAAAGGGTAAAATGAACTGGGATACCTGCACTCTTTTATGCTGTAAAACCAGTGCACAATCACACACACATAACACACACGCCCCTGTAGCAGATTGCAGGCCTGCAGAGTGTAAGAGCAAACTGAGCACTGGCTCCACCACCTGTTCTTTAGCCCCCCAAAAAAGAAGCCATACCCAAATCTGTAAATAGAAGCTGGTAATTTTAAAGTTACATGTCAAAAATGAAACAAACACAAGTCATGTAGCCGGTCTGTGTTAGTTTATTATATTTTTCTTCTCGTTTGTTCACATGGAATTTTACAAAATGTTAGTTTTGCTTTTACCAAATCTGTGAATTGCTGGATGCTATTATGGGTATGAGCATTAAATATAAAATAACAGGCAATTAAAAGTCTCAACATTTGATTAAAAGCCTTTCAATTAACTTGCAAGTATCAGATATATACGAAACAGGTGCTGCAAGGTGACAAAATGTAGTTGAAATGCAGCAGTGTGCAGATCCACGGCTGGGACAGGAGCAGTAGAAACGATGAATCACGTCTGACTTACCCCACTTTAAAGAGCTTTCTTAATCCTGTATCAGTGACAGAGACACTGGCAGAGAGGTGAGCCGGGGAGCCCCGCAAGATAGAGTGCTAATCTGAAATGTCAATGAGATCAGTTCAGCCGCTTAATCACAATGTCCCTCAGAGCTGATCTGGCTCAGAAGAATTCACACAGAGGCAGAAGCGCTAATGTGAGCCTCTTACTCGTTGTGTGGGGTTATTTTCGGAGGAGGAGTGGATGGGTCTAAAAGATCTTGTTACAGCACTGGGGTCCTGTCTTAAAACGGAAACTGAGACAATGAAACACACACTCACTCACACACATGGTAGTGGACAAGTCTGAACTGATGATTTGACATTGTAATGAGTCAGCAAACAGCAGCGGCAAATCTAGATGGTCGGTCCATGGGTTGGCAACAGGTTATGGCACAGCAGCCTGGGGAGGGTGGTGGGCGGCCATCTTGGCTCTCTGTGTCCATCTGTATCCTCATATTCTGTGTCTGTCTGATTGTGTCTCATCTCCCCTCACCCATCTCTTCATCCCTAACCTTTTCTTCCTCCTCTGATCGGTTCAGGTCTTCCCTGCTGCTGTACAATGCAGACTTTCAGCATAATAATCAATATATATGATTAAACTACAATTAAAATGTACTTATTTTTTATATAATTTTCTAAAACAGAGCCTACTTCTTTATTGTGACGAGTTTTTAGAAACATGGAAGAAGAAAATAATCAATAATGTTGTAATAAAGATGCAAGGATTAGAGAAAAGACCTCCGATTTACTCTTCCCAACTTCCAAAAGAACCTGACTTTGGTTTGGTTCTGGTTTGACATTGCTACTACACACTTGTTGATATCAGTTATTAGGGGTCAGTTCTCTTTCTGTACTCTGACTGTTTCTAAATGTATTTCAGTGCAGGAAATCCAGTCTGATGACTGAGTATTGCATTGTCTCTGGCGCAACTTCACCAATCCATGGAGAGTGAAAACAAAGTGGAGAATGTTCAAAGGAGCTCAAGCCGAAACGCGTCGGTCAAATAAAGTTGTTTTCCCATTAAGTGTTGCTGGAGAAGCTTTGAAAGCATGCAACGTATAACTAGAGATCCACCCTCTGAAACAGAGCCATCGACAACCTCTTAACCATTCATCACTTTATCATCTTTATTGTATTCTTCTTTTTTTTTCAATCACATATACAATTGGACACAGTAAATTTAGTGACATCATCAAACAGTGTTCCAGAAAAACAGGGTATTTTTAATCATAGAAACAGAATCAAGAATTCTTTATCAGAATTTTAAAAAATGATTCTGCTTCTATGTTTCTGATACTAAAACACAACAGAGGGGAGATGTCATACGTAAAAACATTTCCAATGCTTTTGGAGTCAAAGGAATTGTACACCTCACTGCAAAAATCCTGAAACATACGTTTTGAATGGGACCTGTGGATGGTGCTATAGGTAATCGAGGGGCAGGCAAAACGTGTGGATGAATGAGACAATAGTTTTTCGATTTTGGCTCCAAAATGTCGCCGTTGCATTCACAGTTTAAACCAGAGGAAGTCACCTAATCCTCTCTGACACGGGGGCCATTTTGGCTCTTGAGGCGAGGGCACAGTTTCCAGTTGAGGACTAAGTCAACCGAAGCCCTGAGTGGAAACAAAAGAAAAGAAAAGAAAAAAAAAAGGAAACTTACTTATTCCTTCAAAGCCAGACCTGAGTTAGCCTGTCTCTAACTCTGCAAAAGCCCTGAGATTTGACCTGCACATCAGGCCGTGTCACATATGAAGGGGAATGTGTGTTTTGTCTGTGTCTGTGTGCTGACACTGCATGCTGCTATTTAATACTGACCTCACTGCTTATAGTTTTCCCAGTAAACATCTATGGAGCCTCGCAGAGTTCAATATTAAATTCACACTTTAATATATTAAATAATAATAAAAAACAAACACTTTTTAAAATATTGCGTAATAAATGTATGTGGACCAATAACGTATTAAATAATATAAGGAATTATTTAAAATCAGCTCATTCTGAAATGTCTAATAATGTTAGTTTTGATTTCAATTTTATCAACTAAAACACCTTTCAGCCAATCACGGCGACCACCGTTTCTTCTTAGGCTGGCAAGCTCAATACAGATTTTTAACCAGTTAGCTACTGTTAGTTGGAGCAGCAAGAAGTGATCATTCAAACTGAAAAAACTATCCGTCACAGTAAAAAAACTACAGTGCATAGATAGAAACAAACATCTTCCATTTATTTTTCTAACACAAACGCTAAACCTTCTCAGCTTTAAAGCCTTATCCTAGCAAGGCCTCAATAGTGGCTTGGTTAAGTACAGTAGGCTGAATTAAAGTAAAGGGCGGGACTTTTGGTTAATCATATAATTATACATTTTATAATGTCATATTTAATATCAAACACTCTGGGATTCCATAATGTTTTTTCTGGATCACATTTTTTGAACATAATATGCAGAGTTTCAACCTATCAGGTCTTTTCGAGTGAAATAAATGTGGTGGTGAAGAAGAGGAAGAAGAAGATAATAAGATGTGAAGGCACTCCTAGACACAGGCCCCAGATCAGCTTTGTTATTTGAAATAAAGCAAACAGTATAGGGAGAGCTGGTCTCAGACCTGCCGCTAGGGGGCAGCATAAGTCTTTTTCTTGTATTTGATGTAAGCATCATGGCAACCACTTCTAGAAGTCAATCTGGTCAAATTACTGGTGATGTCACATCCCTGATTCTCCCAAAAAATTGCAAAAGCCTGGAAAAACAAAAACAGACCAGAACACAAAGAGACCAAAAACCAGCTGGAAAACAGACACACTGGACGTACAGTAACACGGCACTGAGACTAGTGGCACTATGAGATGGCAGAGACGCAAATATTATACACGTGTCAAAAAAAATAAATCAATATCTTCTCCAAATGCAACATTGTCATCAGTGTAATCATCACCGTCATCATCATTGTTAAACAATAAATCAACCATCCCTCCCTCCCTCTCAGTCCACCGGTCTGAAAAGGGCTCGTCCTCTGATGCCGAATCCTACTTTTTTGGCAGCGGGGGCAGTTTGAGGAAGGGAGGACGAGGAAGAGGAGGAAGAGGCAGCAGGGGCGGCGGGGGTGGCGAGGGCGGACGCCTGGACAGCGGGCTGGCGTGACAGGAGCTCCTTGAACACAGAGTTCATCTGACGGCTGATCATTTCCTGAGAGGGAAGAGGAGGAGAAGTGAACATCAAGGAGGAGACATGGAGAAGACGACTGGAAGAGCCTGACTCTGACAACTCCGCCCTCTGAACCAGACCTGATGTTAACGCATGCTTAATTAATGCGTTCAGTGCATTAATTTCAGAGCATGGTTCAGAAAGGTATTAAACTGTTTTCATATTAAAATTAAAATTCTTACATTTAAAACCAAATCCAAACGTATGTTAAGAGTCAAAAACACTCAATCACAGTGTTCATAATATCCTCAGATCAAAATTTTCATCTCTATTTAAAATAAATGTGTTTCGATGTATTTGTAAGCATTTCCTCTTATTTTAACACCATCATCAAGATAAACATCAATGCAACACGTTTGACCAGATCTAAACCTGAGTCTGCAATACGAAAAGCTGTGGTGTAGAAGTATAAAGTGTCTGTTCATCAATCCGTCCAACTGTGTTACTGTATTTCAGATGAAAAAAGACAAGAAAAGTAATTCAAACTTGGTTGAAGGTTGATACAGAACTGAAAGAAATGCGGTGAAATTTAATCACAATCATCATTTTTTTCTGCATGAATGGAGGATTTAGTGTGACATACAAACTCCTACTGCAGACCAGACTGAAGAAAGAAAGAATGGTTTCAGAACGTATTCTTTTTCTGCTTCATATAAAGAACCAACTTCTGCCTAAACTGCATGTTTCCTCCTTGTACAATCTTGAGGAAACGACGGCATTATTTGATAAGGATCGTTTTATTGTAACATGCGGAATTGACTAAAATGGAGTGATAAACATATGCAGTGCTGCAGCCCTATGATAAACCCTGTGCATGATATGTTGCCGAGTCTGGCGTAGATGATTTCAGTATGTGTTGATAAAGCGTTTTGTATCACAGTGAGTTTTGCGAACTGAACCATGGAGCCACATCCATTGTGACTTATGAAACTGCGGCTCTGTCGGCTCAGTGAAACTTTAATAGAACCGGCAGGGAAAGAATTGTGTGTGTGTTCTTTTTAAAACTGGGTCTTATCCATAGACGGTAAGGTCTTATCATAAAACTGTATTTTTTTCAGTCCTGTGCTTGTGTGTCCTAGCCATTCAAAAACCTTTACCATGAACAGTGAAGCCACCAAGCTCAGAGAATCAGTTGCTGCACTGACATAATGTCATGTTAACTCTTGTTTTGTAGAGTCAAGGAAGTTCCTCAGTTTATCTAAAACTTCACATATCAAAATATTTTCATGCAATGTCTTTTATTCCTATTCTTTTGATCTCATCTACAATCACTAGTCCAGAAGCTTCAAAGTCCTGGCAATGCTCCAACCTGCTCTCCCTGCATCCCCCGTGGCGCCTTTTACAAAGTTTGTTAGATCCTGATTTGTTATTGATTTATTCGTTCCATTGTTTGGCAAGTGTCAGCCTGTGCAGCAACATATACACAAATGGGGCAGAAAGGAAATTCTACAGAGACAAGGTCTCTGTGTTTCTGGTCACTGAGTGTATGACGTTTTACAGATTCTGTGGAAATCTGGATAGATGGGAACAGGAAGTACCTTTAGATCAGTTTCAGCATCTTTAACCAGACCACATTATTAAGCAAGAAGGTTAAAATAAGCTTGAGTTTCAATACTTGCTTATCAGATACCACAGTTAGCTTACATATCATGTAGACAGCATATCAAATACCTGTTCCAAGAAGTTTCACAGAGAAAAAAGTCTCAGTTTTTTTTTTAAGATCATGCAGATAACACAGAAGAAAACATTTGATTCAAGTGAAATGACTGGAGAGGATGATCTGCTCACCTTGTCCACAGGTGTTCTTTCCACCTGGACGAATGGAGGTCTGTCTGGGGGCCTGAAGCCTCCCTGTCTCACAGTGTCCAGGGTGTGTCTTCTCTCCTGAGACCTGAGACACAGTTAGGAGGCAGCAGAGGTGAGATGACACAGGCTGATAGAAACCGAAAGACACAGACAGACGACAAGATAGCCCTTCCTATCCAGTCAGCACTTGACTAAGACAACTATCTCTCATCTCACTGATGCTGAGCTTTCATAAGCTGGAGTCTCTGGCATGCAGCCATGATGTACTGTAGGACTTTAATTTCAGACATGCAATGACAGAACCTTTGGCCACCTGGGGGCAGTGGAAACAAGCTGTAAACACAGCGCTGACATATCATCACCTTATAAAGTCATATGGCACAGTATGGTGAACTTGCTGGATAAGCAAATATTCACTTTCCTCCACCTGCTGCACCGTCATAGACTGTGTCCTCCAGAGGATGCAGCCTCTGTAAATGGGTCACTGTTGCTGTCTTTTTAGCTACTTAAGGCTCAACTATGTAGAAAAGTATGAGATATAATACATATATATGCCTTTACACCCTATTGTCTTCTACTTCTTATTTACCACCACATTTATTTCACTGGAAAATACCTGACAGGTTGAAACTCTGCCTATTATGTTCAAAAATGTGATCTTGAAAAACATTTATAGAACCGCAGGATGTTTGATATTAAGTAAATAAGACATTATATACACACACAAGAAAAAAATCCAATAATATTGTAGTAACACGTCATGGGTTAGGCATATGGTCATGATGCATGTTGTAGGAATAAGAAATGGAGTAGAGGACTTGGCTGCCACTATAATTGTTTGAAATCTCTGAAGAATCTCATCATAATGTACACACTCTGGCAGTCGCCCCCATGGCCCTTTCAAAAATTTATATATACATATGTAAATCAAAAAATGAAATATTTGTTTCATAGCCTGGTGACGTGCCTCTGTGCGTGTCTCTTGTTCAGTTACATACAGTGACTTTTTGTTATGACACAACACATATGAGAGCAGTGAATGTGAATCACGACAGTAAAGTCACCAAAACAAAGAATGAGCACAACTGCTGAGCCACAATCATATCATCCATTGTTTTGTTTTGGTCTGAAGTAGGTTCATCATGTTTCCTTTCGTGCTGTATGTTTCTGTGTGAATAATATTTATCTCTGCGTCCCGTGAGGACGCAGACTGTCTGTGTGTTTGAGCGATGAGTCAAGCGTGGAGTCTTTTCGTGTGTTCCGCAGCAGATGCATGCAATATGCATTGTGTCCACGGTGTGTGTCAGTCTTACACTGGCAGGTGTCGAGTGGCGGGGGAGGTCGGCGGCTTTCGACTGGGGCTCCCCTCGCTCCCCCTCTGTCTCCCTGGCAACGAAGCGCTGTCACTGTTCACCCGCATCCTGTCAGACACACGCACATGCGCTCGGTAAGTTTGCGGTGAGCGGCGTCCATGTGTGTAAGTTTGTCTATGTGCAGTATTTTGGTGTGTAGTGCTATACAGTACTGTGTTTGCTGATACACATGGAGCGCAGTGTGTAATTCATTTTGTGTGTGTGTGTACCGAGTTGTGTTCTCCGTCTGTGGATCTTCTGCTGACAGGTTTCCAGTGCTGCCTCCTCCTCCTCCTCCTCCTCCTTCCTCTCTTTTCCCTCGCTCTGACCTGAGGGAGGAGGAGAAGAGAGAGAAGATATATTAAGTATATATTTCATTACAGAAAGTACAACAAGTACGAGCATAAATCTGTGTTAAAGACTGAGTGACAAAATAATTGTAGGAGAAGAAGAAGTAAAACAAAAGGGTCAACAACAGTGCGGCCAGAGTTTTTTATATGGAATCTTTTGTAAAGAAAATGTGCTTGAAATACTGTATACACTAACAAAAAACAACGCACAATTATCTCATTATCTTGTGTCAAACTGTTGAGCCTGTGGAGTCAATGTTGAATAACATTTTTAGGGCATTGGTTTGCAAAATATTGTAAGGTTATGCTATTTTTTCCATGTGCTTTTAATACAGCGTGTGCTTCATCTGTTCTACAAATGAGTACGGGCAGAGTAAACTGTTTAAAGAGAGTATAAGGCTTTGTGAATTAGATATGCAGTTTAAACACCTACACAGACAAACAGAAGACGAACCTTCAAATAGTTTTCTCTGATTCTCTAAAACGGTGGTTCCAAAAAAACTTTGTGAAACCATGGCAGCCGACCGCAAAACACACACACACACACACATGTTTTGTGGGCCGGCTTTGGTTCTCAGACTGCTGAGAGCTCAGATATGTAACGTCTGCTCTTCCAAACGTTGTTCCAGTAGCTGCTATTTCTAACTGACACAAACCTGGACACGAACTGGCTCCTGTCGCGGCTGTGGCAGCAATCCTACCTGCTGCTGAACTGCACAGTTTAACTGAGGATATTTATTTATTGCTTATTTTGAACATGCTGAAGGAATAAAAAAAAAAAATTGTAGAAGACTGATTCTACTCCCAAACTTGTAAGCTACATATGAAGGTACAGCCAGCAGCAGGATTAGTTTAGCTTAGTTTAACATAGAGTCTGGAAAGAAACGTCCCAAAGGCAAAAGAAATCCACTAGAACTTCACATTAAAAAAAAAAACCTAATCAGCAAAATGAACCGTAAAGAGAACAGTTTGTAGTTTGATGAAGGGAATGTGGTGAAGTATTTCCTGGCCTGGAACAGTGATTCCCAAAAGTCACCTCACTATCAGGAAGTCAGGCACTTAATCCTGTGTAAACCCATAAAATGCCATTTCCACACCTCGGTCTCTGGATGTGTTAGTTAGTGAGCTTTACAGGTGCTGCTGGGTGGATTATCCTTCTGGAAGTCAGGCGAGTTGTTTCCCCCCTTGGTCCCAATGTTTATGCTAAATTAAGATAAACATCTCCCTGTCATTTGTCATATTAAACCGCAACCAGACATGTATCAATCACTTCCTCTTATCTGTGTATTTCCTACAGTATAATATATCTAAAAAAAACAAAAATATCAAGTTCTGGCCTTTAAATCCAAACCTTACTTTGACAAACTAGGGAGGCTTTGATATTCATCTAGTACAGTTAAGTGATAGGGGAGGATCTTGACAATGGTACAGTGGTAGAAATGTCACTCACCCCTCCAGGACGCTGATGTACTTGTGTGGGATGAGACCCTTAACCCCTCCCATTTCACCCCTCCACCAATCACAGGAGGCCTTGCTGTGAAGGATGAGAAGCTCTCCCTGCTTGAACGACAGTTCTGCCGGAGACCTCGCCACGTAGTCGAACATCGCCACCGCCTCCCACTCTGCACACACACGCACACAGCCCGATCAGCTCATCAAAATGTATATTATTTATAAATGGATCATACTCATGATTCATATGATTCATGTGTGCAAATGAACTGGGATTTTAAAAGGTTTTTCTGAATTTAAATGAAGCCTTTTTTTAGCCGGTGCAGACCGTGAAGGCCGAATGGATTTGACCGAGGATTGTCATTTTCTCTTTGCGTCACCGGCTGTGAACGCACTCACAACCGCATCATCAGAGCTCCTTGAAAAAATGCAACTTTTTTTCCACAAAATTTTCAGATTTTAAAGAGGAACTATGTAAGTCCGGTCGCTTTCCTGCTGTTTTGCTAACTCTCCTTCCGGCCATGTGCATTTGTTTGCAATGAAGTCAACGAGAAAGCAATCAACAAAGCGGTAGATGACGTTATATAGTACGACGTGTATACTGTATTTGTGTAGTTTAATCTGTCATAAAAACGGGATTACAGGTTACGGAGCGCGTTTGTGTCGCACTGCGCAGAGACGAGAGCTGGGACATCGGGGCGGTGGCCCCAGTCCTGCAAAGTTGGTTTTCAGCCAAGTGATGCAGTAAGTGATACACTAGATGGAAGGCAGAGAGCCTCCATTGTCTCTCATAACAAGTTAAGCCATTTATTAAACAACTACTCCAAAGCTCTTTAATTAAAGTAAAAATGTGGCACAGTTGAGCTACAAATCCTGCACAGTTCCTCTTTAAGGTTAGTCATTTTAAAGTTGGGCCATTAGCTGTTAAAAGTATAACCTCTGTCTGGGTTGTGTTATCATATCATTTCTTGCACTCATCGAATGTTGGGGTAGGTTGGGCCACTTTTGCAGAAAAAGCGGGCTGCGTTTGTCAGCTGCATTTGAAGGAGCCTGCGAAATGGGACGACCAAGATGCACTGCTCTGATGCAATTTGTCTACAAATGCAGTCAGAGAAGGATGTGGGGCCTGAATTGGGACACAGGAACATCCTGTGTGTGTTTCCGTCGTCGGCTATGTTTGGACTCAGACTGAAGACTAGAGACTAGTTAACTGAGGAGAGCTTGTCCAGTCAGGGACAGACGTTGTACCAAATTTTGGGTCAGTGGGTAAGGTTAGGGTTTGGTTAAGATTAGGCTTTGGGAAAGTAGCGCTAATGGTTACGGTTTGGGTACGTCACAAGGATGAATACATGTGTGTTTAATGTCCCTAGAAGTGATCTGTATTCATGTGTGTGTGCTCACCATCCTCATTGGGCAGGTGCTCAGTCTCTCCATCTCCCTCCTCTGTGATTGGTTCACTACAGACAAGCAGAAAAACAAAAGTCAGTGCTCATGCACAGTTCCCACACACACCAACTGTCACAACACACTCTTTCTTTGTATAGAACAATTTATCACTTCATTTATGCAATTTCACACTAGGTAAGTAATGCGTAATATGACTGTGAGATTTTCCAAATGACCCTAAGAGAAAAAACAAGAGGCCGAATCACTGCTAATGCTCATCACACAGTCACATGTCAAAAAATGTATTTTATAAATGCTCTTGTGGAGAAACAGACAATGTTACTGAATTCGCTACGAGCTGATTTTGGGAGTGTTGGAGGTTTCCATGGACACTGTCGATTGGCTGGAGGCTTGTGTTCAGTTTCAGTGAGCAATCAGCTTAATAGTATTAAGCAGTTTCTACACAAAGCAAAGCAAGCTGCGCTGAAATGCCTTTGGTGTGGCATGAAATTCTGTTTCAAGAGGATGAGCCATATAAAAGACGGGCTGAGGAGAAGCTGCTCTACATACTTGGAATCAACCGAGTATTAAACTCCAACATGTAAGCCAGGCTCTGGCTCAGTCATTCATTTACTACGAGTTGTCAGAGGACAGAAATAAGTCGACATGGTTTTTCAGAGTATGAGATTAAAGGTTCCATATTGCATTAAGTGAGATTTCCATGTCTTTTTTAAAATGAGAAAGCAGGTCTACATTTTGTTAAAGTATCAAAGCCTCAGTCCACAGAGAAACACACACAGTCTGTATTTAGAGACCAAGCCTTAAAATACGACTAATGTAACTTTGTGATGTCACAAGAAAACACTCACCACACCTCATTTTTTTCATTCAATCGCCCAGAAAACTTAACAATATGTTTGTTCTTAGGACAATAAGTTGTTGAGGTTGAAACCAAATATCTTATTACCGGTATCAACAACACAGCTAAAACCCTTAAATCAAACACATTTAATCAAATGCATGAAACGTCTTCACATCAAGCCCACAAAATGAAAAATGTAGTAAAATCTTATTTCATTCCTTGCCACTAGCAGTAGATAAAAATCATTAAAAGTTTCCAAATAGCCATGTAGTTGGTTAGCTCTGATGCTACTTGAGACTCACACTAAATTAACAGATGAATCAGGTTCTTTCTTTCTGTTGTTCTGTAGATGGTTCATTACCAAGTAAAACCATATACAAACCAATAATATAATTAGATGATTCAATTAGAGATGCAGAGCCAGATGCCTTATCGGTGGCAGAAATTTCTGACACCTCCAATTACATGCATTTATCAATCAAAAATAATTTTTTATGTAGTCACTTTAGACTCACCTTATAACTTTCTTGATACATTTTGTCAGTTCAAAGTTACTTACAGTTATCTGACTCATATTTGCTACACTTGATGTTGACAGAATTTCAAAGTCACAACTAATGCAACATTCATATCAGTGACGACTCAGCTCTCACCAGTACTCCTGCTCAAGAGTCATGTGCTTCTCGTAGACCGGGCCTGGCAGCTCTGATTGGCCAGGGAAGATGATGTCGTGTTGGAGGATCATGGTTTTGACGAGGTCATTAACCTGTGGCTGCCTAGCAACAGCGTCATCAGAATCCAGTCCTCTCAGCAGGCTCGGGCCGAAGCAGACGGCCAGATTGTAGGGCTGCATCATGTTCTCATCGCTGTACTGAGACACACTGGGAACACACACACACACAATTTGCTTGTAAGTTTTGGCACGGATGTGAAATTTTATGATCTTAACAGATGATAGAAGAATAAGAAAACCCCTCGCTGGATTGTGTTGTAGCTTACTGATTGAGGAAAGCGAAAAGGTAACGCATCACGATGAGGAGAGGCCGTGGGAAGGTGGAGACAATCACTTTAATCTGGGCAGCTTTCTCCGTCTCCCCCTCGATTTCTGATCACGACAGGAAGGAAAGAGAAAAAGAAGACTTTAGAAATATTGTGTACTTAGACTTTTGAGTTGAAGAGCGTCTCAAATCTGTCAGAGCACTAACTGTTAATTTAAATACCATCAGGGCAATAAACAACTTGCAGGCCAGTTCACAACTTTGGATCTGGGTGCATGCCCACAGGAGGAACAGCAATGATAAAAGGAGACAGTGAGAGAGATAACAACAAGGAGCAAACTAGACAGTGAGGTGCACGAGCAGAGACAGCACAAGTTGCATCACCTTGCATCAACAGTACATGTAGCCTGTTTGTAACAGTCGGACAATTTCACAAACAAGCTTCAATATGTGTGAAACAACCAGCGAAGTAGTGGTGCAGTAAGTGTGTAGCTGCACAAAGCCACGTTATACAAATAGCCATCTATTCATGCAAAAGAATTTACCCACAGCAAGCAAGACAGGTTCGGTAAAAACCTGGAAACCTGATTACGTATAAATAGACTGAAAAAGTAACTGAGAGCAGACATGAAAACCAAGTGAAACCAATGAACATGCACACAAAGCACACACACAACTGAAACTACATAAGAGGAAAGGGGGGGTTCTTACGGACACACTCCAGCAGCTGAGAGTAGCTGTCGTAGGGGAAGAGAGGAGGCTCAAGGCCCCTGAAGTAAAGCTTCAACACGCCGGCCACAGAGTCCAGGTCACACTCACTGTCGGACAGAGGATCCTCTCCTACAGGGAGTTAAAACAGACATGTGTGATGACTGTGTCCATGTACCGATACTGACTCATGCAAAAACATGACATATCAATGATAAGGCTGCGGAACAAAGCACTAAAGGACACTAAAATGTCGACCCTACTAAAACCCATCCTCTATATTTCTCTAACTACACTACTACTACTAATAATAATAATAACAAATATTTCTGTAATAACAATGAATCAAACCACTGCCTGCACATGAGAGGGTTTGTTAGTAGTAGTGACAAAGCCACAGATTCAACACCTGGCCACTCATTGCAACTGAACTCTTACTGTAACTCATTGTTTTGGTTTTTACAAACCGCATCATCACTGATGATCAACTCTCACCGCTCCCACCACCTTGTGTTTGGCCGCAGCAAACTGATGACTGCAGGTTTAGAGAGGATTACTCACTGTGATGAGTAATCAGTTACACTATTTGTGATGATAGCTTTGTGTTTGCTTAGGCCTGACCCATGAGTGTGCACCTCATGGACACATGAATAAAAGAAGAAATGAAAAATAATTATTGGTTGACTGATTGATCATCTGAGTTTTACCTGCTATGTTAAGAGTTTTGGCAAATTACCAACAACCATTGCCATAATCCCTATAGTCACAGCAGTAGGTTTGTTACCTTTATTTGTCCGTGCAAGCTGTTTTTAGAAAGGCGGAGCAGAGCCACCAGCTGCTCAAAGCTACGCTATGGAGGCTCATGGAATTTCTTGGTTTCCCTCATCAAACTCATCAGTGGAGTTGTTTTAGAGGTAAATTTGTGCGAAACCACTGATGCCCGTTCCCGTTGGGGGCAGTTTTCGGTAAGCAGTCTCTGCATTTGCCTCGAAAACTCTGTCTCGTAACGTTCCCTTATTATCTCATAACGCGGTGAATGTGCAGGTCACCACCAGAGCGTTTTGGAGTTGTTGGATTGTGTATTTGATTGTTTGATTGTATTGTGAGTTTGATGGGGGTAACCAAGAAATCCCACTAACTTCCGTAGCGCAACTCTGAGCAGCTTGCGGCTCTGCTCCGCCGTTCTAAAAATAGCTTTCACCAACAATTAAAGGCAAGGAACCTACTCCTAAAACTATAGGGATTATGGCAATGGGCCAATTTGCCAAAATTTTGAACTATCCTTTTAAGGAGGCAGTAGAGTCGATTCTTGTACTGTCTCTATTGTCCAATTAATGAGTTGTGGTTTTGGTAACTTACGTTCTTCTTAAAATAAAAACATTTTATCACAGAAAAACGAGTTAAGGAGGCGGTGATGCAGCAGTGAAGACACAATCCCTCACTGGCTTCCCACCTCCCAGTTCTCTTCAATGAAGCGAGCTGAAAATACCACTGCAAGTGATTTGCACATGCACCACATGTGGTTCCTTAATGTTTTGAGGGTTTTTTCAGTGAAAAAGCCTTTCACTGCCTCGGCTCTCTCTTCTGTGCATGAACACACAAATGCAGTCTGAAGGTTTTCTTTTGACTGACATGAATCCATTAACAAGGAAAGACCTAGAGTGTGTATCAAAGCTGAAATGTGTATTTTCCTGGAGGAAAAAGTGATGCAGTCTCGGTGGCTTTACTTCACCTTTATTCTGAAGGAAAAAACGCTGTTATAAGATGAAGTCATCACTTACCTCTCTCAAATGAATCTCTAATGAGGTTAACCTCCCGCTGCGACCCAGGGACTCTGAATATTCCCTCATGATGGAGGCCTGACGCACACAGACACACACACATTACATTAAATGTTCATGGACGCCTCATACATATACACGAACGAGTTCCTCCACTTGCTGATGCACAGCATCCAAAGCTCTCCCAGCATGGCTTAGCGCTACATCATAAAACGTGACTCACCGTGAAGGTTTATGAAACGGATGCAGCTCTCAACCACCACAGGAATCTGCTGCCCAGAACTCTGGAGAAGAAAGGCGATTAGAGGAGAGGGGAGAAGAGAGCGTTAGAGACAGAAGGGACAGTGGTGATGGTGATCGAGACGCACACAAGGGCAAGGACGGCGAGGTCGGTGTGGGAAGGAAACACCACTACAGCAAGGAACAATGTGTTAAGAAAAACATAAAAAAAACAGCAAACAAATACAAAGAGGGGATTAACGAGGTTAGCAGAGCAGAGGGAGACCGGTGATAGCAAGAAAATAATAAATGTTTTTGGTTTAATGCTTACTGTCACTAAGTTTCGATGCACTATTTGCAATTGCAACTAGAAAATGGGAATGGGAATATTTTTGCAAAATGTAAGTGGAAATTGTCACATTGAAGTGGAATGATAGAACAAGAGGAATACTTTGTTTTCTTCTATTGTCTCAATATAAACAAATCTATTTTGTGCAGAACTGACGGGGTTGTACCTGGGTGCTCAGTTCTGCTCGGTAGATGTTTTTTTAATAGATGTAATTCTGGAAATCAGCTAAAACACAGCAACTTGTTTGCATTTCCACCTTTCCATTTTCCTGCATGTCCAAGACATGTTTGAATACATGTGAAATAGAGGGAGACTAAAAATATTGGTCAACTACTGCTGGGCCTGCTGCCCATGCAGGATTAAAATAGCATTTCACCACTTTCAGACAGCTCAGCAGTGCAGAGTTACATAATTATGAGTGCATCGCAGACAGCAGCTGTTAAACAGCTTAGATTTATCTAAAATGTTGAACTGTGTTAAGTTGTCAACTGTAGAGGTTGCTAAAACTCTAAAATGTCCCTGTTTAAAAAAAAAAAGTGTCCCGTACAGCCCGCCGGCGAGCTTGGTGCACATAAGCAGTCACAGTTGGGCTCCAGTACCTGTGTCCGAGACATTCTCCTTCTTCTTCTGCACCAAGCCAAGCAGCAGCAGAGTGAAGACAGAGAAAAAGACAGATATTATAAAAAAAAGGGGAGTGTGAGAATTAAGGGGGGAATAAAGATTTAGAAGCAGTGGGAAGAGGCCGCACATAAGCACATACACATACACGCACTCAATAGAGGAGTCGAGAGAGGAGGCAGCAAAGAGGCCAGTGCATTTTAATCCCTTTCACAAGAGAGGGAGAGATAAAAAAGAGGGAATGGACTGAAAGGAGAGAAAGCCAGCAGTAAGCTATAAGCATGACCATACACATGAAGGCAGCGGTAAGTAAGTACACTGGGAGTATGGGGGGGGTGGGGGGTGGGGGTTAGTGTGTGCATTTGTGGCAAAGACCATCACACTCCTCTACTCCTATTCTCCTGCATCAGTGTGACGGGATTCTGTAAATCATTTCCTTTTGGAGGGTTGGACAGCGGCACAGTGCAGCAAGCAAATCAAAAAGGGGGTTAACACAAGGGTCTGTTTTCATTTTGCATATGTGTGTGTGTGTGTGAGTGTTACCTGTATGTAGGAGAGTATGTCTGTGGTGAAGAGTGTGTGGCAGAATTGGGAAACAGGTCTGGACTTCCGAACACGCACTGACCGAGCACATTGCGTTCTGGGAAATATAATAAATAAGATGCCATGATGCCGTTTCACACGTGTGTATTAATACTCAAGATCTAATTGCTATGATCAGTTACACTTGGAAGTATCGCCATCGCCACCCTCCTAAAAATAATCAACATTTTGTGGCTTAGGTTTAGTCTCTTTCCGCTTGTCCTCTCTGCTCTCTCCATGTCTCTGAGCCTCTCTCAGTCACACTCTCTTTAATGCTCGGCTGTGTAAACACATTGTTTACCTGGAAGGGTCACTGTCGACGGCCTCGGCTGGAAGAAAAAGAGACAGAAGAAACAAGTGAGAGTGTACACAAGGTTGGTTTCAGGGGCCCTGGTGCAAAGAATGTGCCGCAGTATTAAAAGGGAATGGATTTTTACACATCAAGCTGTGTGTACAGGTCTTGGGCGAATTGCTGCATATGTGACAAAAGGCGCTTTGTGACTCCAGAGGGAGCTGTGTGAGGTTTGATAAATGCCCTCGAGTGACTCTGTAGCCCACTTCTCGCCACTGCTTGAGGTTAGTGGCTTGAAGCCGGGTTGAGGCAGATTTGACAAGGAAGAAGAATGAGAGGAAGTAAAAAAAAGAAGAAAAAAAAAGAAGACAACAACCCTGCTTCAGCTGTGCTATTTCAACTTTGGGGAATTCTGGGTTACCAGAGGCATCATATCACAGATTTAAGCGTAAACCCTGCTACCAGTCGTCAAACACCGTAGTAGACTGTAACAGTACCTTTCTGTATGGCATCTTGTAGAAGGTCATGTTTGGCTTGAAGTTTGGAGGTCAGAGAACTGCTGGTGAGGAACTCCTTCACTTTCTGAGATAAGAACAAACATCTGGATTCAGCATTTAACCCTCCAGAGTGAAGAAGCTCTTAAAAACACCATCCAGACCAATGGTTAGGGTCTGGGGGCCTCAGCAAAGAGGAGTATACCGGTAACTTACTTAAATAATTATTTTTAATTTGAACCAAAGGTAATACAGCAGAATGACTAATTTGGCTTCACTTTCTATAATAAAACATCTGAAAGAAAAGATCCAATCAGAGGGTTGATGGTGGGACCAAATCTTATTAAATCTGGGTCTGTGGTCTAATTTCTGCCAGTTCAGAGGTCCTCGATGTGAAAAAAGTAGCATTAAGCACAATTAACCACCAAGAATTCTCAAAAGATCTAATTCTATTAACAAAAACATGCAAATATATAGTAAGTACAGAAAATACACAGCCTTCTACATTGACTCACAGTAAAATAGTAGGTCTCTGTCTCCTGCTGATTGGCTCGACGCTTGGCAAGGGTAAGTTTTGGGGCAGTACTTCCCCCGGGGGGCTCGTGTGATAGGGTGCTGGGCACATCAGGGGAGGGGTTGCAGTCACTGTCACACATGCTGTCCAGCAGGGCTGTGAGCGTGGCTTTAAGTGTTTTACTGATCTGAGAACGGCAGAAATATATTGATTTGTTTTTAATTCATCATTCGTCATTGTGTCATTTCTTTCATTTCCGTCAAGGCGGGTTCTTTAATTCAATGTCCATACTGTAAACACATTGTCATTGACTGAGCAAGTGATGGACAGATGCATGGAGTCATTATGGAAACAGGTAGAGGTAATAATTAGCTGACCTCCTCCGTTTCCAAGGTAACGGCAGCGAGTCGAGACTGGAGTTGCTGGAATCTGGTCTCCAGCTCGTACCTCACTTGGCTCTCCGCGCTCACCTCGCACACCTGAAATACACACACAACCACTCAGAGGCAGCTTCACCTTCAGACAAAGGAGATTTTATTCACTGCCCAAGAAAATCTACTTTAAAAATTATTGAAAAGTGGTTTAAGGGGATAGTTCAACATTTTGGCACATTGGCCCACTGCCATAATCCCTATAGTTTTCGCAGTAGGATTGTTATTTGTCAGTGCAAGCTATTTTTAGAATGGCGGAGCAGAGCTGTAAGCTGCTCAGAGCTACGCTATGGAGGCTCATGGGATTTCTTGGTTTCCTTTATCAAACTAATCATATACACAATCCAACAACTCAAAAACGCTGTTGTTGCACCCACAATTAAAGGTAACAAACCTGCTCCTAGGGATTATGGCAATGGGCCAATTTGCCAAAACTATCCCTTTAAACTGACTTATTCACGTGGACTATTCAGTAAATTAAAATGTTTAGAGTGCACCCACCAGTTGTTAGTAAACCCAACCAGTCTAAATGGTGACAGCTCCCATAGAAGCATATGTTTAAATAAGGACTGAGCACAATAAACCAAAGAAGAAGGTGGCTATTCACCTTCTGAAATTCAGTAAAGTAATTACTCAGCAAGATACTAATTTACACTCTCCACAGTTTGTCTCGTCAGCAGCTGATCTGACTGTGACTCCAGCTGACAATTCACTGTTTTTTAAGACGAACAAAACAAAACAAAAAACTAATATAATGCTATGACTCAAGTTAAGGCCACATGTCACTGACACCTGTACCAGGGTATGTGATGTGACATTACCTGGTCCCCCTCATGCGGGTGGTAGTTGAATCTGAAGGGAAGGCAGAAGGCAGAGTCATGTTGCTGTAGTAACGCATCTCTGTCTCCGCCCTGGTCCAGAGACGTGACGGCTGCCTCCAGCTGCTTCAGCCCCGTCTCCTCCGTCTTCTGGATGCGCAGCCTGCTGGCCAGGTAGCACCTCATCGCCCTCTCCACCGAGAGATGGAAACCCAGGTCGCAGCACTGCCAGGCGGGAAGGACAGAGGATGTAGGAAGGAAGGAAATGGGAACGAAAGAGAGAAGGAGAGGGTAAAATGTGGTGGTTGTGGTGTGGAAGAGAAGAAGGTACACTTTTCTTCAGAAAGAGAGCCGTAAACACTCTCACTGTCATAAACACACAAAAAAAACAACACACAAATTGTATGTTTCTTACATCGATGAGAGTGCTCACGTCCTGCAGGTAGTACTTGTTCATGGCTGCATTGGCTCCTGCTAAATTCAGCAGGTAGTCATTACGAGCCTTGGTGCACTTCAGCTGAGTCTCCTGCACTCTACCATGCCTCTGTGTAAAGACACACGCACACACACAAAGAGAAAAACAAGATAGTACACTGTACATTAAAACATGATATCACATGACATGGCTTTTGTAAAAACTGTGTAGTTCAGATGAGACAACTAGAGCAGGAAATGGTTGATTGTTTTTCCCTCTTCAAAGCTTCCTGTCACATGCTCTTGCTTTCATTCTCACACATACAGTACACACACACACACACGCTCACCTTCTCCATTAATCTCTCCATTTTCTTCACAGAGCTCCGCCTCTGTCCTCCCGATTGGCCGAGGCCGAGCTCGGCTGACTTGCCCGTGTGTCTCTCCTCCAGCCGTTCGGCTTCCTTCAGCTTGCCCTCAGCTATCAGGCAGTCTGTGTGGTACTGGTTGTATGTCTTCAGAGCCTTCATCAGCACAAAGGTCACGCAGCACAAATACCCTCACGTTAGCGTTGTCGCTGCTGTATCACAAGATTTTACACAACAGTTCTGCACAGCCGCATGCGGGCTGATACGATGAGGTATACTCACCGTCTGGAGTTCAGTGGTGACCTTTAGCAGCTCATCCTGCATCTGGATGCCAACTTCTTTGCTCTGAAATTTACAAGTCAATTGTTAACCACAAACCGTTTTTTTTTGTTATTAGAAAAACAAACAAACAGTGGAATTGCACATATACGTATTCAAATATTTGTATTCTTCATGAGAGTTAAATGGGAAGACTGATGATTAGCAGCAGTAGATGATTAGCTTAGCTTCTTTCTAGCACTTTTGGGGGGTTTTTACTGTGACAAAATTAACATGATATAACGTATTATTAGGGATACTTTCCACATGGTCTGCAAATATAAACTGAGAATACTTGATATTCTTATTAGTATTCAATTAACTGCAAATTATGTTATCATGTGTTACCAGTAATACCCTACCCTTCGAATGACGTATTAATAAGCTTTTAATATGTGCGAGTGAGTGCTTAAAACAATCAATATATATATATATATATTTGAGATTTTGTAATGCATTGCGCTATGTTAAATCATGTTAAACCATGTCCGTTTTTTCGGCATTTCTCCCTCACATTGTCTTGGATCCTATATGTTGCATGTTTTTAACTTTTTTCATAGGTAATAAACAAACAAAGGTTAATCTGAGGAGATGGTTGACACATTTATTTCTGCTTTTTTTGGGGGGGAAGAGCCAGACTAGCTGTCTCTGAGTTAACTCTAATTCTTGTTTAATCAAAAGAGAATTAACTTATTAAAAATAAATAACAAACTTGCTTTTAAAGAAAGATTTCCTGTTGGAAAAACAATATTTCATTGAACGTTTTTATTCAAATTTTTCCATCATCACTTTTGTTATTTTTGCAAACAATGGCACGGTCGTGCAGTACTTTAGCAATAACACATTGAGTTTACTGCCAACAGTGATTTTTAGAGAAGCTAAAAGGGTCTTGCTCTACTTGGCGTCGACTCCAACAACAACAACCTCTTAGCTCCTCTGAAAACTGTGGAGGCTTAATTAAAATTCTGCTCACTTTTCATCTCTGAGAAGGTACAGAGCGAGAGTGTGTCTGACAACCAGTAATTTGAGCAAGATGAGTCTGTGTACTTTATAAAATGAATGAGACTGCAGATGCCACTGCGGTACCGAGACAGATAACAGGACAAATACATTACAGGGGGATTTAAATGGAGAGTCTCTTTGTGTTTGGTGCATGTCGACTTAAAGAGCTTATTTGGTGAGTTTGTTCATCTTTCATCATTGGCAACTAACAGCTCGAGTCATTTGAGCGCTGTGCTTTATTAAAAAATGAAACTGGCAGAACTGGAAAAAAACACATCTTTATCAATTTATGCATTCATGAATTCATAAAGGATTATTTTTCCTCTCAGGAGACAGAGCGGACAGAATGGAGTGAAACTTACAGCTGAACTCCTGAAGTGAAATGAACTGTGATTGATTTAAAAATATTTAAAGTAATAAGACAGTGAGACTTATTAAAGAAAAAGTCATTTTTTATTAATTTGTTAATTTTAAGTTTTGGGCCATGACGTTACCTACACTTGTTAATGGGTCCATTTTGGATAAATATAGAGTTTTGTCTAGTTATTGTTATTATTATTTAGTGGTCGGCTCGCCCAGCATTTCTTAGTTTCGGTTTCCCGGACGCTGCCCGGCAGGTCATGGGAATAACGCTGCCGAATCGCCGTTTATGGTCGGAACTATGACGGTATCTGATCGTCTTCGAACCTCCGACTTTCATTCTTGGTTAATGAAAACATTCTTGTCAAATGTTTGCGCTTTCGTCCATCTTGCGCCAGTCCAAGATCGCAGAGGCTTATGGGAAATGTAGTGTGAAAACACTTTGCTTTCCAAGATATCAAGAACATACAATACAATTACATACAGTACACACTACTGTACATTCAGAAAGATATTCCGATATTTAATTTTTTTGAGTTTGCCAAATGACGAAAATCTGTTTTGTTTTTTTTGCAAATTCATTAAAAAGGAAAAAATATTGCATTGACAAAACTATTCAAATGCCTGAAATCTAGCATAGCTCGTTCTCTTTCTACACCTTGGTGCAGAAATGTCATTATTGAGTTTTGGGTGTACTCATATGGATGTGAAAACAATTTCCTAATGTTCCTCTCTGCATGTTCCTCAGTCACTATAATGTTTCAGTGGCTGTGATGAATGATAGGAGCACGACTCCCAGACAAACAGGAATGTAAAGAACATCCCTGTTTCATGTTGTACAGTATCTGGTGTTTGTTTGTTTGTGGATTTGTGTGACTGTTATTAGGACCAAGAGATACTTTTCCTTGGACCTAATTGGCCGCCTTTGACCTCGATGAATAACCTCTTACTCTCACCATCGTGTCATTCTGTCTTTTGATGTCAATATAAGGATCTATAAAGGTACTTTCAGGTTTTGCATGTGTCAACACACAAATCAAACCTCCACTAACCCGTTTGTGCAGACGGTGTGTATCCTCTGTGCTGTGCACCAGTCTCTGTGTGAGTGTGTTGCAGCAGGTGTCACCCAACGCTGCATGTTCTCGACTCTCCAGACGAGTCTGACTCAGCAAAACAGTCCAGACCTGACACACGGACTGACCCCACTGCTCCTTCCTGGAGAGGAAAAAACAAACATCCTCACCGGTAAACCAAAACACATCACCTGAGATGGGAAGACACTAATGTCCACTGCACGCACACACACAGTGCATACACACACTTACTTCTTAGTCTTGTGGGTGAACCTTTCGGTGAGTTTATCGAGGGCACGGGCGTATTCAGCCTCAATGTCACCTCGACGCCGGAGAAACTCGGAGAGGTCTGAGAGCTGCTGCTGTTTCACCTCCACCTGAGAATCTAAAATCTTGATCTGGTCTGTCAGCTGGGCCCGCAGGTCTGACACACAGGGTGACAGAGACGGACAGGGAGACAGACACAGGGGAGGAAATGGAAGACAGTCATTTCAGTAAATACGTGTTGATAAGCCTGGACACACGGTGACGCAGGGACACACATGGACGGTGCAGTGATGAGCGTGAGGTGGTGTATTCACATTTTTGATTTACCATCTTCTTCTTCTTTCCATCTACAGTGAAAGTGTTTTCTCTACGCAGAAATAAAGTATTTAAAGTATACAAGTTGAAATTACAGTATTCTCATTCACAAATGTAATAGGCTATATGTACTGAATTTCCATATGAATATATGTAATGTAAAAATGATAGGCTATATGAAACCTTTTAGAAACTGAAATTATTTTCATAAGACTAGCCCACACAAATAGCCTATGTATGTTTATGCATGCATACTGAGCAATTTGACAAAATATGATGATAGACTGTCCCCTATAATACTGGTATATCTCCTTATAGGTAACTATGTATCATCATCATCATCATCATCATCATCATCATCATCACCATCATCATCATCATCATCATCATCACTCTTAATATAGGCACATGTAATATTGTTATATAGAGGTACAACCTTGAATACTTAAATTAACAGGAGCAGTCTGGAGTGAAGTTAAACTTTCCTCTAGAAATACTGATCATCATTACTGAGTTCAGCTGCATTAAAAATAGATTCCCACAGAACTGTCTACTCCACCGATATTAATTGTTGGCATCTCCACGGAACAAATTATGTTCCAGTGTTTTTTTTTTAAAGAAATAATCATACAGTGTTAAGGAACGCCAAGAAGTCTTTCAATTTGGGAGAATGGTAAAGATGATTATACATAAGAATATTTTCCACTTTTGTCCCCTGAAATGATGATGACTTCTGTAAAAATCTATCTTTAAAATTTAGTGCATCTCACAGCAGTGTGTTGTCTCCAGTTGGTTACTTTCAAAGTTGGATTTGGGGGAGACAGAAATCAGGAATGTGGATGCATATACAGTAAATGCGTGCATGTATGTATTCGTATGTATGCATGCATATCCTGTACTGCAGAGCAGCCTTTACTCTGTAACCCAAGGAGAGTATTCATCTTCTGTCTTCATGGTGCTATTGTGTATTTCATATCGTTAAGCGCCATGTTGCATGTTAATACAACAAAAGATGAATAAATACATTCGACATATGTGCATCACTCCGACTCCTGCTTATAGATGCATACACAGGAAGGCACACAGTGTGCAGTAAGGAGACAAATGCCTGTATAAAAGAATGTAAATGATGTGTACGGCTCCCATGGCTCATTCACACAAGAACATACAATGTCTTTTTGACATAACATTGAATAAAATGTCTGGATGTGATTGATTTTGATCGATTGTGCCCTACAGATTTTTTTTGACAGCAGCGTATGCATTATCACACACAGCTCGCTTGATTTGACCCGATATGACCCCGTAGCACACACACCTCCCTCCACACGCAAGCACAATTAAAGCAGCAGCGACGTGCCCCAGCGCTGCACTTTTGATGTGAAAAGGCTAATACAAACATCATCCTCTCCGATGACACCGCCCTCACTTTGCTCTCTCACCTCTCCCTTATCTTTTCTTTTCTTACCCATCCTCAGTTCAGTTATCTTCTTCCCTTGCCCCCACTACTCCCTCCCTCCTTCAACCACTCTGCCCACTCCATCTTTCCCCTCTTTACTCTTTTTCTCTGTCTCTGTGTGAGTACACAGCCTTGGGCTGACTGGATGTGAGGAGACAGCATCACTAATACTGACTATAAATACACCCTTGTAGTACAGTACAGAGCGCCAGCCAGCCACAGCATGCACGCTCCAAAACACAGCACATGACGCACACACAGCTGTTGTCATGTAAAAAAAAATCTTGTGATGCCAGTACTGGTCATGGTCATGTTTTCTCTCATTAAATGGCCCCTTTATGGGCCCAATAACTTTTTCATGACCTATCGAATTTGGTTAAACTCGCCATCGAGCGCCAAACGACGGCGACTCTATCGGTTCCTGTCATTGTTTCTAAGCACATATACTGTATGTCTGCACAAATGCATTCAGAGAGAGTATGTGGCTGGATGACTGTGCAAAGCAAACTGTGCATTCATGCACGAATGCACATGTGCTGTCTTATACGCATTCATGCATACAACAGAGCGCACATGCACAAACACAATCTGTCACACAAAGGTGTGATAGAGGGCAGAGACGAGCACGTGCACGCACACGCGCAAGACTCACCTTTCATCTGCGATTCATACTCGGCCAGGCTCCCCTTCTCCCTCCTCAGCTTCGCATGTGCTGTCATCATCTTTGACCACTTGACCCTCGTCCGTCACTGAGAACCCTTACTTCCTGTGCCCTGCTTCTTCTCCGATCCTTTGCGTTCTTGTATCCTGCTGCAACCTCCCGACCTCAGCTCCTGCTTGTAGTCTGTGACCTTTCACCTCTGTGACCTCCTCGGCCTTGCCGCTCTTACAGCTGCACGTAGCTCATCAGCATCAGCGTCGGCGTCGATCGGCTGCACACGGTGGGGATGTCAGTTGGGTCGATGCGTCCATGGAATCCCCTGGGTTTCTGGTAGGAATGCTGATCCATCGGTGAACCAGCCTGAGGAGAAGACAGTAGGGGGAGAAAAAAAAACAGAAAGAGAGAAAAGAGTGGACAATCGTAAGTTAAATGGTGGATGAGTTGGGAGGGGGAGAAGGGGTGAAAGAAGGGAAATGAAGGGAAAGGAAAAAATTGATTGATTGGCTGCTTTTATTTATTGTTTTTCTCTTCTTCTCTTGTTTTGTTCCCTTTTATCACAATTTATGTATCTCAATTCATTTACTTGTTTTGGCCACTGTGTTGTGGGTAGGTCTTTCTTTTCTTGTGCTGTGTTAAAGTTAAATATCAAAACTATGGATTGACATAAAAATAAAAAAAAGATTGAGACCAGAATTAAAGGATGAAGGCGTCAGGGGGAGGAGAACAAATGAGGCCAGAGCGACAAGACCAAAAGGGACAGTGTCACCAGATATGGAGGTTTAATAGGAGGGACAGCGAGATGGGGGCCGAGCGCAGAATGGACAGTAAGAGGGCAGGGTGATGGGAATGTGAGGGAAGAATGATGAAGGATGGGGGATGGGAAGACGAGAGGTGATGAGTAACAGCAGTAATGAAGGACAGTCACAGCCCCGAGGTCAGGGTAGAGGTCGTCTGTAAAAGGGTAATGATCCCACTGATTTCTCTTAAACGTACTCTAAAAGGCCGAAGACGTTTTCTCAAAAGGAAAACAAGGTCAAAGACATGAGCAAGAGTGACATTCGGATGCAGTTGGAGATCCACCGCAAACGGGGGCCGATGATGTGCTTTGCAGCTCAACTCGCGGTTTGTTTATGTGTCAACAGTTTCTCACAGTTGGTTTGTGGGTTACCTGTTACCCTCCGCTCACGCTGAGGGGTGGAAGGTAACTATTTAACACAACTGAGACGGTTCAACCATGATGAGAAAGAAGCAGCACACAGCTCAGTCTGGGAAAATGTTGTGTTCTAAGAGAGACGGGATTCTCACTGCAGTGGGGTAGATGGCTCTATGCACTACAAAACCCATGAACCTCCACTTAAACTATATTAATTTAAACATCAGATTGTTGAATCTGTTGCCTGAACACTGAAATCTTGAGCTATTCACAGATCTGCCTCAGCATCCTTTGGTAGCTCTGATGCTAACAAGCAACACAACTTTACACTTTCCATATAAAGTCATCAAGAAAACGTCATTACTTGGCGCATAAATGCAAAATATTTGAACATATATACAATACATCCCGTGCAAATACAAATCATACACACACATGGTTGGTGCCTCCATAGCTAGTTAGCTTACTGCTACAGTAATTGTTGTGCAGCGGGTGCATTGGCTACTTAAAGGGATAGTTCAACATTTTGGCAAATTGGCCCATTGCCATAATCGCTATAGTCATAGCAGTAGGTTCCTTACCTTTAATTGTCGGTGTAAGCTATTTTTAGTACGGCGGCGCGGAGCAACAGGCTGCTCAGGGCTATTGGGAATTTCTTGGTTTCCCTCATCAAACTCATCAAAAACACAACCCAGCAACTCAAAAGCGCTGTTGTGGACACGTTGTGAGCTGCAGAACCACCACGCTATGAGATAATGACGGAACAATACGAAACGGAGCCGTTTCAGAGGTAAATGCATGCAAAACCGCTGATGCGCGTTGCGTTCAGGGACAGTTTTTCAGCAAGCAGTCTCTGTATTTACCCTGTATTTACCTCGAAAACGGCTCCGTCTCGTATCGTTCCGTCATTATCTCATAGCGTGGTGGTTGTGCAGCTCACAACGTGTCCACAACAGCGCTTTTGAGTTGCTGGGTTGTGTATTTGATGAGTTTGATGAGGGAAACCAAGAAATTCCCTTTGCCTCCATAGAATAGCCCTGAGCAGCCTGTTGCTCCGCGCCGCCGTACTAAAAATAGCTTACACCGACAATTAAAGGTAACGAACCTACTGCTATGACTATAGCGATTATGGCAATGGGCCAATTTGCCAAAATGTTGAACTATCCCTTTAAGGCTAAAGTAACACAAGACTTCACAAACAGATCCTTGCAAACAACATGAACACAAAATTCACTATAGCGTATACCTCTGAATGCACCACAATGATTCAACCAGGACCGTTTTGTGCCTGTCCGAGCTTTGAAAGTACTTCACCTGTGACTCACATCACTTTGTACACGAGAAGAATGAAAGACACTCTTTTTTTTTTTAGTTCTGCAACCAGGGGAACCCAAAATAGCTCCTCCTGCTTTGCTGCTCTACTGGGCTTTTTAATGGGAAAAAAAAGAAATGGCCTGGTTGTTTACCAGTCGAGGAAGGTGAGCTGAAAAGGTGGAAAGTGTTCCAGCACTTTTAGGGGTCGAGGATTTTAGGACCAAACTAAGGACTAAAATCCTAGAGACTGAATAACCTCAGTGCAATTATGACTGTTTTGAAACTAAAACTGCTGAGAGTTGATGAAAGCCCATTTTTTAAGAAATCATTTCTGCAAGTGCCAGTACAGTAGAGGAAGAGGATCCAGTTAGCCTTTGTTTAAAAAGGCTTACCAAATGCTTACATTGCATTAGATGCAGGCGTTTGCATGGACGTTTATTAGTCAGCATAAACTGCCCCAAGTTCACTAACACACACACACACATCATCTCGCTTTCAGCTTTCACAACTTGCGGATGCATTCGCAGACACACTCACCTACCCACACATGTGCAAGGAAACAGGATTTCTTAACCCTAACCCTAATTTCAATAAGGCCCGACCAAAATCTAAAACCTGCCTTATAATAACCTTTAGACACATCAACACCTTAGAGCTATTTACCTTCTAAGGACATTTTCATTCCCTAATGTGATCACCCAACAGATTCCGGTGCCCGCAACGTGAGTAATAACTGCATCACACAGAAGCAACTTCACTCACCACATCCTGTGACAATTTCTCAACAGGTTCCAGAGACTCTGCATAGACTACAATGTGCTGCTTTCACGCTGTTCATAGAAGCTTCAGGTATTAATTAGTTTTAGTAAGTTTGTTTAAAAGCCCAAACAGTAAATCGAGGCAACATGCAACCAGAAAAACACACTCGCTTCACACTGATGTGACTTAATGTGCTTTAAGTGTGGGGAAAAAAACGTATGGTTATTACTGCAAGTTGTCAATGCAGCACAAGGGTGATGTTTCAAAACTGTGTGCGGTAAATTCAAGAAATGGAAAATAAGCCAGAAACAACCTTAAAGAAGTTGCATACAGTGTCATACCCTGACTAAACATTTGCTCTCAGCCCTGCACTTTCATTTCCTCCCGTGTAGTGGATGTGGTCCAGGCTCAACACTCCAGTGACAGTTCCAGATTGAACGACATAGTAAAAATGTAGAAGTGCAGTGAACACGCAGAGAGAGAGAGATTTTCACAAATGAGACTGGGAGGGCCTCGAGACCTTGGAGGCTCCAGAGGCCTTCATCAGCGCGCGACCTTAATCTGCACAGAACAAAGCGAATGTAAATGATCTGAGAAGGAGAGAGGAGGGGGCAGTGAGAGGTTTCAGCAAAAAGACCGGGAGGAAAACACAAAAAGGGGGCAACAAGGGCAGAGTGATGGAGGTTATCAGGGAACGGGGTTTCATACTTAAAGTCAAGGTCACGGTAAGGAGAAGGTCGTGCGATATACGGTGGTGAATATAAAGCAGATTGAAGACAAGAGAGGATACATGTGGTACGGCGTGATAGCTCCTTAATGCCACTGAGGGGATTTTCGGTTAATTTCTTCTGAAGAGCAAAATGAAGCACTAAGCAGAAGTAATACAGGATACAAGTGGGACATTGTGTTTGATGTGCTGGCTGATACTATATGGGGATTTCCTGACATTGCTAGGAGCCAACCACAGGCTCGTACACTGGTCGCGTTAACTGTACAAAACGTTATCTTGTGTCACATTTCTTGTAAAAAAAAAAAAAGAAATCAGCAGCTGCTTCCTCCGAGTGCAAAATCATTCCTCATCCATGCAGGCGAAGCCAAACCATTTGCTAATGCATTGCGAAAACATCCAAAAGAAAAACACATGGGTGTCGACGGAACCCTCGTCCAGATGATCTCACATCCTGAGAAGTTGAGTTTTGGGGAAACGCAAGATCTCAGCTGAGGCGTTTAACAGCAGTCAGAGGAGATGAAGCGTTGTCTTTGTCTGTACTGTAGTGTGAGCGCAGAAAAGTACTGTCAGACATGATAGTAATCAGGTAATCTGTGATGCAGCTGTATGCACACTGCTGCGAACACAAGTCATGCAGAGTCAGGTGAGAGACTCCTCTGTGTGACAGACTGATTGGAGAGGCTCTTATGCAGAGACATGATTGAGAGAAGATGGAGCTTGTTGCTACAGGATGGAGGCAGTCGGATGGAGAGTTGGTGGAACAGAACAGGTCTCACTGGAAAACATACGACAGGAGAAAAGCGCTCGCAAATGATTCATTCTCCACATGCACCACGTTACCTTGCTGAGTGGGTTGGAGGTGAAGCTCCAACATGAAATGGAATGGAATTATATTAGTCCGGGTAATCAACGACAGACAACACCTGCGCTGTCAAGTCAGAGCTTGCAGCAGCTTTTGTTCTACAAGCCTCATCATCACCGAAAGCAGCAGGTGATTACAGTCTGGTTTAATTTATTGTAGAACAACAGCTGCTGGCCACTGTGTCTCCTTTTTTCACTTGAATATGTTAGTTGAATGTACAAATGGGCTACTTAGGTCCAGTCAACGATCACTAAAGTTAAGGAGCAACAGTAGAGACTTTACATCATTCAAAGGACTACTCAGATTGCTGCAACAGCTGTTTTCTGAGTCTCTGGACTGAGCTATCCAAAGAGATAAGAAAAAAACAACCTCAGATGACGTCATCACTTGGAAGCCATAAATCTATGGTGTGGCTCACATGTGGGTGTTTAGCAGGCAGAAAGGGAGTGATAAAAGATGCTGTCAAGTTATGTTATAGAAATGTAGGATCCGGTTTTATAATAATCTGAATCTTTAGAGTAATCCCACTTTATGAAAGTACAAAACTTTATTGTTGCATGAGCCCTGTAAAGTGATGCTGGACCAATTTATCTGCACTACTGGTATTTTTCTATCAAATTTACACTGGTGTGTGCAGCCTTTCAGGATAAACACAAAATTGACAAAAGCTTTCACCTTCTGTGAAATTTATATTCCAAACGGCAGGCATTTTACATTAACATTCATCGGACTCTTAAAGGGCAACTTCGGTATTTTTCAACCTGGGCCCTGTTTTCATATGTTTTTACGTATATGTGAGTGATGGATAACACTTTTTTTGAGGTGGCTCCAGTATTGAGCCGGGCAGGCAGCCTGCAGCCCAGCTAACGCTCCTGTATGGGGCAAGTGGCTCCAGTCAAAGTTCGCCGTAAACGAGCATTTTTTTTCAAACTGACAGGCTCAGATAGTTACAGTGAGTGTCCGACAACACACTAGAGAGGAGAAATTAACGTAATCAGGGTTTTTTCTGGCCAAAATTTGGGTTTATCTCTCCCTCGGCGTCTCCCTCAAACGCCCCGTCCTGATCCACATCCACTGCAAAGAAGGTGCCGCCAGCATGTAATAGTGAAACAATACAGCCGATTTTAGGATAAAACTCTGAACATGACGTAGGCTAGACATGGAGATCTAGCCGGGTTAAAATAGCCACCCATAGTTGCCTACAGGAAAGCAGCCCTCCGTCTCCGTCTCCTCTTCCTCTCCACGCTCTGTGCCGGTGGGGCAAACAGCGCCGCTGAGCTTCCATACCGTACAGAGTTTCAATCAAGATTCCAGCACGGCGGCTGACAATTTCAGCGAGGCCGTGCCGACCATAGGGTCTGGTATGTTGTCAGACACTCATTGTAACTATCTGAGCCTTCAGTTCAACTCTGTACGGTATGGAAGCTCAGCGGCGCTGTTTGCCCCACCGACACAGAGCGTGGAGAGGAAGAGGAGACGGAGACGGAGGGCTGCTTAGCGAGCCGGGCTCTCCTGTAGGCAACTATGGGTGGCTATTTTAACCTCGGCTAGATCTCCATGTCTACGTCATGTTCAGAGTTTGATCCTAAAATCGGCTGTAAAAGCGCGGTTGTTTCACTATTACAGCTGGCGGCACCTTCTTTGCAGTGGATGTGGATCAGGACGGGGCGTTTGAGGGAGACGCCGAGGGGAGATGTTCCCCGCGGCCGCCTCAACCCAAATTTTGGCCAGAAAAACCCTGATTACGTTAATTTCTCCTCTCTAGTGTGTTGTCGGACACTCACTGTAACTATCTGAGCCTGTCAGTTTGAAAAAAAATGCTCGTTTACGGCGAACTTTGACTGGAGCCACTTGCCCCATACAGGAGCGTTAGCTGGGCTGCAGGCTGCCTGCCCGGCTCAATACTGGAGCCACCTCAAAAAAAGTGTTATCCATCACTCACATATACGTAAAAACATATGAAAACAGGGCCCAGGTTGAAAAATACCGAAGTTGCCCTTTAATGTAGTAATGGCAATGAAGGAATTTAATAAAAGCTGTATTTTGACCTCGGACCCTGATCCTAATTCAAGTGAACATTATAGTGCCAAATTTGAAGAGATTCCCTGAACGCGTTCCTGAGATATCAGGTTCACAGAAATGGGAAGGATAGATGGTGGGACAGAGCACCTCATCAACTTCACATATCTCGAGCCACAGCTGTTATCAGTGTGTAGGCATAAAAATGGAAGCACAAGCAACATTAAACACTGCCATAAACTCACTTGAGTGACACTTGACTGACAAACAACGTATCCCTTTCGGGAATAACTGTAGTGTTGTGCACTTGCTGCTGAGATCAGTCAGTACTACAAATCTGTCCTACTGTACCTTGTACAGTATACTTGACTCCTCCTGGCTGCTGCTAACTCCCTGAACTGTAGCCTGTAGATGCCAGAGACTGATGAAGATGCTGCTCGGGAGCTTTGGGGCTCAACCAGAATCATGCACAGGCCCTGACAGTTAACTCAGCACTTGTTAGCCTGTTAGTCTGCAGATATTATCCCTGACTCCTGCTGCTTGCAGTCTTTTGATAGACTCACACTACAATTTGGTTAATGTTACACAAGTGTTAGTGCCCATTAGTGGTGATGATGGTTATTAATTTATCACCCCCAGTTTGTTTCTTGTTTCTGCTGTGTTCATTTCTAGAGTTTTGCTTGTTTATTATAAAAGCACTATTATCACAGCATGTTAAATACAAACTAGTTTCATGTAGCTGACAGCATCTAACTTCCATTTGATGGTGTCATATTTTACCTTTTTGTCATTTTCATTTTGGCTTTAGCTGTGCAAAACCCAATAGTCTACTTGTAGTAACCTATGATGGCAGTAGATTACTGTATATGCTAGATTAAGATGTGAATAGCAATATCTTACTCAACAACGTCAGATACAGCAATGTCTAGCCAATTTTAAGTTTCCTAACATTAGCTAGTATTAGCTGTTCATATCGGTCTCAAGCCGTGTCAGTTCAATCACATCCACACAGTCTCAGGTCCCATGGCAACCTAGGTGTCTGTCTCCTCTGACTGTAGGGATAGTCGGACTGTTAGCGTACACCTATTTCAATGCGCATTTTGACTTTGCGTTTCAGGAAACCCTAGTGGACATGCCAAAAGTGCGCATCAATTGCACACCACATGCTTTGCACAAGGAGGAGGTGGAAAATTTTGATACAGACGAATACGGATAAGCAAAAAAGTTATGCGCACAAATGATGACAAGTAGCCTACCAGTATGTCCCCATTTTTATGGAGTATCATCTGATCGGAAGTTGCTATAGCAACAGTCCTTTTTTATATATTTTTTTGGGGGCTTGTCATGCCTTTACTTGATAGGACAGTATAGAGTGTGACAGGAAATGGGAGGCAGAGATGGCGGGGAATGACATGCAGAATAGGGCAGTCCGACGCGAGACTCGAACCGGGGCCGCCTGCAGCGAGGACTATTGAGATTGTCGTCACGGCTCAGAGCCCCACCCCCTCTCCTCTTCGTTATCGCTAGATCTTCCCCTTCTCCGCCATGATGGAAGAATTCTGGCGGCAAAAGCCTTACTAGTCTATGGGCAAAACAAAATCGTATACTCCGTAACTTACTGTTTTACAATGCCTGGAAATCACCAAGTTAACAAGCAAAGTAAACTGACATGGCTGTTAACTCTTCCAAGACCATGTGGAATATAATTTCTTCAAAACTGCAAACTACTGTGCAGTCTGCTTTCTCCTGCAGATTAGCTGCTGACTCCGGAATGAGTGCATAATTTAACTGGCTGGAAACATGTGCACATTTACTTTTGCTGCATTAGCCTAATAAAAATTTGTCCAAAAAACAAATTGGACGGAAACTTGAAGCAGTCTCTTTAATGTCTGTCATTAACTAGCGACGCGTCGCTACACGGGCACATTGCGGCCACATTGCAGGCAGCAGCTGGTGAAGTGGGCGGGGCTACAACTGCACCGTTGACGTACCCTGTGCTTCGGGTCGCCTCTTTTTTACAACTTTGAAACTTACCCTGCTGTGTATCCAAGATGGCGACCTAATTTCTACTGAGATAAATGTACAAAATCTATTTCATTGTTATTTTAGCAAAATATTGTACCCACAAAAAGAAATGCAATATTTTTCAGTATTGACTTCCATTGAAACTAAATTCAAGTAGGCTATCCCTTTTGAGTGGCATGCCTTTTAATGTTGTTGGTGTTTGTTGTTGTAAAGTGTTAGTCAACATATTTTCGTATTCTGTGTTAAATATGAATGTTAGTAAAAAAATATATATATAAAATTGAAAGAGAGCATGCTGAGGCAGCTAAACCTTGACTGCACTGAACTGAGATAGCAGACTCAACTTTTGATTTGTAAGAAGACGGCGCTATTTGCTATTTGAAATGTTACAGAGTCTTAAGATCAAAAGCCAAATCAGATTCGACTCGGCCTGTACTTTCTCTTAACACAGCACTTTGAAGCAGATTACCAAAGCTGATCTAGGCTACTTTAACCACATGAAGCTAAATGACACATCAGCTCATTCATCGGCTGCTACCTTGCAAAGTAAGTGTAAATGCTTACTCCCGACCTGACACTACAACAGGTAGGATGTCCCCGTACTGGTTCTGGCCCCAGGCTTCATTTTTAAATGTGTCATGAGATTTTGGACGATGCAAGTTTAGCTGTGCAAAATAACAAAAATCCAACTTCATCACTGACAAGGTTTCGTCTCTCAAGACTCCTTACACACTCTTCTCAGCTACTGCTTGTGCAGCAGTTGCCGTAGCAAACAGGAAACCATATCATAGAAGGTTTTTACACCTAGTATATAAGATGCCTTTCAGATGCTGGCACGGTAGTTGCAACAGCACTGAAGGCAATTCATGCATTTGATAGCGGTACAAAATTAAAGCCAAATGGCACCGCAAACTTTTCCATTCCTGCCTCCAGTCCTGCCATAGTCAGGTTTTATGTAGAGGATCATTTACAGGTAAAGTTTGTGGAGTGCATACCTGTAGGTCCTGGCAGAGGGCAAACATAAAAAGATGAATTAAAAAAAGTGAAATGAAAACAGTACTTGACAGTTGGGCACTGTAAGGGCCGAGAGGCTGTCAGGCTGCCCACATCCGCTTCTTGGGCTCTGCTGAAACCTTCACTTCTGCTCTGGCCTTTTTTTCCCCTCTTCCTTTGACTTACATAATTAGGGATCAATTTAGACTTGCCAATTTTTGAATCCAGTTTTCACTGTACATCTCTCTGTGAAAAACACAGTCCTGGAAAGCAAATGCATTTACCTAAGTGATTCCACTTTATACTTTCATTTTTTTAAACTCCATTTTTAAGTCAAATATTGTTAGACGATGACAGAAAATATAACCAGCACATAAATGAATAGGTAATACTAGAAAACAGCTTTATCGAATGAAACATTATTTTTATAGCTTCTGCATCAGTCATCATAATATACCAATATAAATTTATGTGAATAAGATATGGACCATTCTACAAACTGAGAATTTTCACCTTGGAGGCTATGTGTTCCTATGCTAACTTCAAGACCTAAATTCTTCTTACAACACCAGAAAAATGTGGCCAAGTCTTTGTAAACATTGCTCATATTGGTCTATATAGTTTCCTCATGTTATGTTTGTTGCCCATCACAGATCACAGGAGAGCCTCTGCCCCAGGAATCGGTAATGGGCACGTACAGTAAATACAAAAAATGTAAATAATGTGCTGTACATTCCTTCTTTTGAACTGAGGAGTCTGTGTTAAACTGGCTCCAGAGTTGTCTGATGCAGTGAGGGCAAGCCGGTCAACCACGGTGTTGTTTAAGGTCAGGGATTTGTATCTCAGACCAGACTGGCTATTTTTAAAAGTGCAATATTTTGTATTAGTGGACGTTTGACTACAAAACAGCAGAGAGTCCTATAATCTTAGCAACCATAGTGTATATTGAAGAGGCTGCATGTGATACATCAACTGGACCTCCTGCTTAATGAAACTTCAGCTCATTAAACAAACAACAACAACAAAAAAACAACAACCCTGCATTCAAGAGGCTGCTCCATTACATTATCATCACAATCTTTGTTGTTTGACTGTAAACCAACAGCACAAAGGGAATCCTACTTTGCAGACGCCTGTGAGAAATCTCTTTAAGCCATTTGCTTATCTCCATCCTATAATAACTAAATTATCTGTCAATAGTGCGGAGGGGGTGGTTGTTAAGGTGGTGCTGCTCTAACGGCATAGGAGTGTTGAGTTATATTTACAAGGGCTGTAAATCACCCCAATATGGCCAGTGGACTGTAGCAGTGCTCCACACAATGGCCACATAAACACCTCAGTGTAATTACACAAGCACACGCACACACACATACACACGCACAGATGCACACAGAGCATCAACACTGAAAATGGTGCACACATATTACATAATTGATACCCCTAACAGTCAGTAGCCCACATCCATTTGTCCACTTAGAACAGCCCCAAGTGAATACAGTGTCCATATAAACACTAAACTATTTAAACACACAGACATATTCACTTTAGTCACGCATGCACACAAGCATGCACGCACGCGCACACGCAGCCACACACGTAAAATTTACACACACAGGTTGTGATTGGATTCAGGATCAGCATGACAGCCATACATACCTCACTTTGTGGTCCTCTGCTGTCTCTTTCTATCTGTTCCTCAGCTCTCCTCCTCCTCCTCTTCTCATCTCTCGCTCTCTCTGTCACACGCACGCACACACAGAGAGAGAGAGGGAGCAGTGTGTTTGAATCTGACAGATTTCTCTCAGCTCAGTTCCCTCCTCTCTCACCCCACTCTCTCTCTCTCATTTCTCAGGCACACACTCAAAAACAGCCCCCTCCCCTCTGCTCCCTCCCCTCCTTTCTTTCTTCCCTCTCCTGCCAAACAGCCTCCACTCCTCTCGCGCTCTCTCACTGGCGCCGGAGCTGCCTCTCTCCTCCTCCCTCTCCTGCCTCTCTCTCTCTCGCCTCGTGAAGCAGTGCGAGAGCCCCGACCCAAGCCACGCCCACCGCTCTCTCCTCTCCTCTGGGCGGCTATAAATACCGCTGCTGCTATGAATATACCGTCTTTCTCCCTCAGCATCCCTCGCTCCCGCTCTCCCCCTCCATCCATCCATCGCTTGCCTGCACTGCCCTCCCTCCCTCCCTTCATCCATCCCTCCCTCCCTCCCCCTCTCGCTCCATCCCTTTCTCTTGCAATGTTTTTTTTTTTTTTTTCTGATGACCTTGTATTATTCGCCCTTACAACACCGTCACATGACAGGATCCTTTCTCCTCACACACTCATTGTGCAAGATGCGACCATTTCCAGGCATGCACGCTCACACGCATGCTTCAAAAAAAGGCATGCCCTCGAGCAGCCGCATATACGCCACGCACACACGCACTCAGAGACACGCAAGAAGACCTAGAGAGTCACACAAACACCACCACAGACAACAGTGTTTTGTACCATCCGTCTACTGTGCTTCCTGTCTGTTGCGCCGGATGTGGTGCATTTTTTCCCTCCTGACAGCTGAGAAAAACACACAGCAACTGAGAGATGTCTATCGACAGATCGGTGCACATCAAAAAATGAATTCCGCTTGCAAGCACTTATTGCTCAAGCACGTGTCAGGCAGTGTGTATAGCCTATGTACTTATGGCAGATGCATGCACCTGTCCTTTTAAAAGATGCAATAAGTCCTTGTGAAATCTACTCTTCCTTCATCCTTCAGCTATCATGTATATTATGTGTCTGATTCATCTAATACTGAGGCTGATTTATCACGCTGATTACCGGGTAGTAAAACCGTGCTGCGTGATTAACAAATCAAAAGATAAAAGTCTGTGTTTTGTTCTCCCATGCCTGCTATTCTCCACTGTGCACACAACACATTCACCATGTCAGGTTGATGCGCCTGCAACAGACAAACAGTGGACACATTCACATTGTGTGTGCACTTACAGTAGGTTTCTCTTAAGCATTTAGGCAGCATCGTGTGTCTCTGCTCTTGCTCACTGCCAGCAATATTGTCTGGGAATGAGGTTACTAACATCTGGTGCAGGCGTGCTATGTGCACCCGGGGTACACTTAAACAGAATCAAATCTCCGCCTGCAGGCTGTATAGTATGTCACGGACGTAATTAATCCAGTGGATTGCACCAGTGCCGCCGCCGCCGCTAGTATAACTTCATGAAAGAGAAACCACAGACAAATGTGAGAAAGCACAAAGACAGAGTTGGGCGTGTCAAACCCAACTACAGATAAAGAATTTCTACCTAAATTTCCGCTGATCGTGCCCCTGTTATCCTGACACTTAACCACAGGGTGCACATGCATGCCTATATAAGGCAAAAAAAAGAAGAAAAAAAAAAAGCCATGAGCAGTATCTTCACTGTCTTGTGTTGCCATTTTATGTCAGCAGCTTGCAAGATGCAGAAAACCCTGCTGGAATTACTGAGATATAATTCCCAATATAGCATTAAGATATTAAAAAGTTTGATCAAGTGTTGATAGCAATACCAATTAATTTCATATTGTATAATTAGAATTGGAGCTCGGCTGTTTGAAATCAACAATGTGCTGCTGATGAAAGGAGTCCAATGACAGAATATGACAGTCAGTGTGAATCATTTTATTTCCATTAATGGTAAAGGAGTTGATCATGTTTTCCTCAAACTGTTTGATGCACAGCGGGCAATTATGAGTCACCAGCTCAGCATCAGCATGAGTGCGAGAGAGTGTGTGTGTGTGTGTGTGAAGGATTAAGTGTGTGAACGAACGACTGTGTTGCTGATGATGGCCAAATTGAGTCTGTGATACTTTCTGTGCGTTTCTCAGGATGTTTGCGATGGACACATGAGCGCAGGTGTGTCTCAAAACCGTCTCCTCACTTTTTCCGCCGTCAGCGCGAGGGACGCTTTCAGGTCCTCTGCACCGTCCGCGTGCGTCTTCAGGGAGTGCGTGAGGGCTCTGTGCAACTCCTCGGGGGAGACCATGTTGAGGCGCAGCAGAGAGTCGACCAGCTGGGAGCGAGCGTTGCCGATGAATGAGTGGGACAGGAAGAGCGCGAGGCCTCCCCCGGCTTTCATAGTGTACAGGGGGACTCTGACCATACCCAGGACCTGGATGGAGGGAGAGGGAGAGGGAGAGAGCAGAGTGGGGGGTGGATGACAGAGCATGGGATCAGGTAAATGACTGCAATCAGTCTTACACACACACATCCTTGTAATAATATCTTTGTGAGGACACTCATTGACTAGCCCCTTACCATAACCTTAACCATCCAAAACAAATGCCTCACCTTAACCATTACTCTTAACCTAATATAAACCTAAGTCTTAACCCTCAAACAGCCCTTCAAAAAAGTCCACACTTCCCACAAATGTCCTCACTCTGTTGGTTAAAAACTCTTTCCAGGGGTGGTGTTTAGCTCAGTTGGTAGAGCACCTGCCCCATGTGTTGAGGCTATGGTCCTCACTGCAGGCGACCCCAGTTCGGATCCCGCGTCGGACGGTCATGTCCTGCGTGTCACTCCCCCTCTCTCTGCCTCTCATTTCCTGTCACACTCTCAACTGTCCTATCTAATAAAAGGCACGAAAAGCCAATATATATATATATATACAGTATATAAAAAAAACAAAAAAAACTCAGTACAAGTACAAGAACACACACACACGAGCACAGTCACACAGATTCTACCTCCTGTCCATGATCTGTTGCAGTGCATACAGCCGCTCTCTCCACCTCCCTGATCTGCTCCTCCTCCATCTTCTTCACATAGAAGTGAAGGATAAGACCGCGGGAGCGGACCGGACCGGGGGCATGGCAGGAGGCCACATGATCGTCCACCGACACGGGAATGGCCACGCCCAGCTCCTCTGACAGTTCCCTGCTAAGGCCAGCCTCCAGGGTCTCCTCCTCCGGGTTGACAAGCCTGAGGTGTGGGGAGGGAGGTGTATGTGGATGGGGTTAAAGGTCAGGTTCAGATGTGAAAGTGGATAAACAACGTCAGCTACACTGTTCCCCTGAGATGCCTTAGTGCAGAAATAAATAAATCATGCTGATTGAAAAGCTGATTGAATCTCCCAAGCCTGTTTGTTTAGCTGCTGCTGCCTCCAGTCAAAGGAGAATCACAAGAGAGTCACAAGTCACTGGATTTTAGGTCTCAAGTTAAAGTCGAGTGATAGTGGTCAGGCCATCAGGCCCCTCCTGGATGTTTTGGTGCCTTCGGGGAGACGCCCATTGGCGCCCTCTAGAGGACTGATCTTCCCATTACAACATTTTATATTCAAAAATTTTATTATCTAATAATATTATGTCATTTTTAATGTGGGATAATTCAGTTTTAAACTGCAAGGATCTTTTTTCTTTATTATAAAAACTGGTTGCTAGTCTAACTAGCTAGTCCCTGTTACTGACATAGAATGTTAGGTTAATAATATCCCTGCGTTATTCTAACAATATCAAGGGTCTGGTTTTATGTCCATCTAATTTCTATACTGAGGTGAAAATCTAATGTTAAACCTTCAATAATGGATGTCCAATATTCATATTTAAGTTGATCCTGCAGTCTAGTACAGCATTTTATTCTTCAATTATAATACACTCAGACAGAAATTATGGTGTCTGAAATGATGATTACAAACCAAGCAAAACTACAAGAAATAATAATTAAAAAAAAAAACACTATTATTTTGCCATTTGAATCAATTTGGTTAAAAAATAGAAAAAGGTTAAGGATAATAATAAGAACAAATGTAAATGAGTAACAATAAGTTATTTCGGCAGCTCTGCAAGGCTGCAGTCAGGCATGGGCACAGCATTGTTTGTGCCACACTTCAAACTTAATTGATTTACTGTATAGCACCTTTCACAAATATAAACTGCAATGCAAATTGCATTACATGTTAAAAAATGTCACCCCTCCCACGCGCGCACACACACTCTTTGTCTCTCCCCCTCGTCTGTCATTACCCTCCTCTTGTCTTTTTGTAAGCGGCTTTGGGTCCTTGAAAAGCGCTATCAAAATCCAATGTATTATTATTATTATTATTATTATTATTATTATTAATAAATATGGCTGGGCACTGAGGATCCAGGTGAGGAAAGCATTATTAGGGAGCCATCCACACCGGGTTTTCACAGTTTCCGCCGCAAAACCATGGTGCAAAGGCCCATCAACCATTCAGGCCAGGACGACCCCCAAGACGACAGCCCCATAGGCAGTCAAGACTCAATGGTGGCCAAAATTCTAATGTCAGCATGCCAACATTCTAAATCACAATGTTAATAGGCATATCTTGCATACCCCTAGCCTGACAAGCCAGACTATTTTTGCTGCCGCTAGGGGGCGTCTAGATTTCTAGGCTAGCATACCCCATCATGACCCAGCGTGTTACAATGCTAATAATTACAAACAGTTGCTAAACACAGAGCAGGGCAGGGTTCATGACCCAGCGTGTTACTATGCTAATAATTACAAACAGTTGCTAAACACAGAGCAGGCCGTAATGTGACATGTGGGAATGCCATTTGTTTTACAGGTATTTCATAAATCAGATGTTTGACCTGGAGACAGCTCTAGATGAGATGTTAAGAGTGAATTCCAAGCTGCCAAATGTCTAATCTGTCCAATAGTTCAATAGGAATTCAACTTAATGGTGGCATTGGAGGACATGCTCAGGGCTCACCAACGTCAATAGTCTTCATCCTCTGCGGAGGTCCATGGATGTATAAAGACGGTAAAATATATGGAACACAGTAGATAATTGTATGTAATATGAAATTAGTAAACACTGTTGTTTCTGATGGTTCTTTCCATTTGCATTTGCAGTTTTCCTCTATTTTGCATACGTCAACACCATTTCTCAGATTTTTCTCTTCTTCTGTCTCATTATATAATTCTGAAGAGTTGGCGAATGATGCCTCAGAAATTCTGGCGGTGACTAACTCACAGATATGAAGACACAAGTGATTCATATTAAGATGAGTACTAATTAAGCAGTATGTGTCTGGCAATCACAGTTTTTGAAGGGGTTTTTGAGGCAAGATAAGGCACCTTAGAGATGGAGCTGTCATGCTTTTTTTTTTCTTTCTTTATCTTTCACTGCTCATCCTGGCGGTATGAGTGCTCCAGTGACAATGTGTGAATGTTTGTTCTCTGTCGTACAGATTTAAAACCTTTCAACGGGTTCATCTGTGAAGGAAAAGACAGATTTTCAGGCCTGAGCTAAACGAACCTGTGTGCATGAAAGCACAGAACAAAACAGCACCAGGAAAGACTCACCCGCCAGGGAAACCCAGCAGACCGTCAAAGCGCATCTGCATCTGTGGGAAATGACAGAGACTGTTACAAACTCACACACTGATGCATCCACATACACAAACACTGAAAGACACACACACAGAAAACCGCGGGAGTGTTTTCAGTATGTGAGTGGAATTGCAAAGGAGTGCATGACCTTACAGGCCTTTGTATGGACTCAATTAATTTCATCCACACAGTAGAAGTAGTTTCTCACCAATATTATATGCTTGATGGGAAATTTCCCAAACAGCTGACTTTTCGTGTCAGCGTAGAGCATCACATGGCACGCATGGCGGTATCCTGAGCACTCCAACGCCTCCGCCCTTGACAACTGTCCATTCGCCATCTACAAGCACACACACAAACACAGGGCAAAATTAAAAATTCAAAGTTCAGTCACTTCAGCACTCTGTCTTGTTTATCTCCCCCTCTGTCATATTAAAAGAGCGGACTGAAACCTGCTGATCAGCTTGAAGACCCGAGGGTTATTTCTGTTTTTTGAGGAAATCTCACACAAGGCGTTGTGAAACCAGGAAGCTGAAAGGAAAATCTCTGTGACATCAGGAAAAGCTTTAGCTCCATCTGCTGGTTTGGAGCAGGCTGACATCCAGAGATGATCATTTGTCTTCTGCATATTGTTACCAGATTCTATTATTTAAAAAAAAATATGTATACATTGTGTTTTCTTATTCACATTTACAATTAATATGTGTAGTAGCCTAAAATGGCATGTAAGCTCTTTCTCTGCATCTGAAAGACAGTGACTTTTTTCCGCAAAGGTTTGACAATAATAATTTTGGAGAGTCAGTTAAATGTTTTATACCTGTCAGATTCTTCTATGATGATATGCCACCACTAAAGCTGTTGTAATGATGTTAATAGCCTACATGATTGAATGAATGAATGAATGAATGAATGAATGAATGTAGTAGGCTAGGCTACCCCATGAAAATGTTTTGTTTATCCAATCCAAGTTAACTCTACCAACTTAACTTTTTTGTGTGTTTTTTTTCTTGATGTCTGCTTTTCAGAACAAACGTGACAAAAAACTAAATACATTGACAACTTGCACCATGTTACTTACTGTCATGAACAAAACAAAATGTGTCATTCAGAATTTAACCACCCCCAAAAGCCTCTGATGCCCTTGATATGAACATTGGACGACTAACCTTTATTTGTCATGTTTTTATTTTTTATTTAGTCTATACCGTTTTCACGGATTTTTGCTCCAGAAAAGTCAAAGAGAAAGGAGTAAAATGAACAAAAGGACGTTATATCAAACCGCACTACCACTGACCACGCACATTACAAATTACCTGCTCCGGCAGAAACGCCTCTTCGCAGGTTATCGTGCTTTTTCAAAGTGCTGTCTCATACTTCGCTCAGCACATTGAGCCCACACCGTTCACTCACTGCCGGGGAGCTAGCTCGCCGTAAGCTTTCCGGTGACGTTTAAACCCCTGATTGGCTGAGCAAAGCCATGGCTCTGTCTCGACCAATCAGCGGTGGCAAGAGAGTACTACCTATGGATGTATGTTGTGTACAATGTACATTATGTGAAAGTACTCCGTACCTGACAGCTGGCAGCACTGACGTCTAAACGACTTCCGTACGTGGGATTGAAGTCTACTAAAGAAAGGTACCGTTGCCCGGTTAATGCAGGCGAAGCTTTATGTGAGCCCTGTTGTGCAGGACAGATAACACTGATTTGGGAAGGCTGTTAGCTCGAAGCTAACCAACTGTATCTGCTGCTAACAGCCATACTACATAATACTGTAGTTAGCCGACTGTGCTTAACAGCGTTTAGTGACTATCAACTATTACACAGTGTTTCGGCAGTATACACCAGTCTATAACAAATAATACACAGGCAGGCTCTACATCCCTGTCAGAGTTAATGTTCTTCTTTTAACTTTTTTAGTTTACTTCTGCCTACTTAGTAGTCATTAATGCATATCCATGGCATGCGATGTGCGGTCTTGTTTGATCGCTGTGTTGAACAAGTGCCGCCGGCTGCACGACAATTTTGACGATAATATTCAATGTTATACCAATTGCCTTGAGGTAATTATAATTCATTACTGTCAGTAGCAGCATTAGCATAGCTGTAATACTGTCCCATAAGTTGTTTTTCATGCAGGATAGTTTAATGACAGATTCTGTAACCCCAGACAGAATGACAACCTCCTAAAACATGACACTCAAAATACAGATGATTTTCTAGCATATAGAGGAAATAATGATTTGCTCTTTGATTGTATGACTTCAGAATGGCCCAGGGGATACCAGAGGAGGTGATGATGAATACTGCACTGATCAAAGATCTGGCGGATGTGGCAAAAGATGCAGCGCTTCTGCAGGGTGTCCTAATGAGGATCCAAGAGACTCCCAACGCATCAGAGGTGAGAAATGGGAGCAGGCATGTTTAGTTAATTAACACTGGATAAGATAATATACACATGGTACTGTTAAAGTGGAAACAAATTCTGCCCTATTAGAAAAGATAAGAAAGGAAGAACCTTTATTGATCTACCTGTAGCAGAAATTGAAATTTTACACAGCAGCACAACCTGAAATAGAGAGTGGAAACTGAATCTAGAATAAATAAGATAAAATAGTAGTTACACAGTACATGGTACATTATGCAAAAAATAAATAAATAAATAAATAAAACATGAAGAAACATTGATGCCAACAGGAGATTGGAGGCGCATGATTGGATAAGTCTGTGTCAACATAATGAAGAATAGAACGAACAATACAAACTATACAGCACATGATATGCTAGAGTCTAGCATATCATGTGCTGTATAGTTTGTTCTATTCAATTCAACTTTCTCCAAACTGTCTAGCAGGTAGACAGTTTGGAGAAAGTTGAATTTTATAATCTTAAACCACTCACATGGATATGAAAGGGAGAAACTGTGACCCTGATAACATGTGTCTTAATCACAGCTAGACACCTCTAAGTATGTCATGTCACACCAGGAGTTAAGACATGTCTCTACGTGCATCTTGAGCAGCTACATGTGATGAGTTCCCTGCTCTCCATGCAATTCTGTTTCATAAAGATTGTTGTTGTTATTTGCAGATCTGATGGTGACAGACTGCTCTGTTTTCATTGTGTTTGTAGGTGAGAGGGGGAAGAGGGGTGGGCTCACGGGGGCCAATGGGCCAATCAGTGAAATAAGGTTTCACTCATCTACTGTAATACTGCAGTGGGCTTCTACAAATAACTAAGTTTGTGGGGACCACTATGTTAAAATACTTTCAGTTCATTATGAAACTGTGCAAGGACTGATTAGACAATGGTCGAGGTGTCGGTTGAGTGGGTGGTCCTCCTGTTTGTGTTCACACTCGTAAAAGAATGTGGCCTAGACCTCCAGCCACCTCCCTTTTAATAGCTTTTGATCACCTGAGACACCTGTCGATGTCAGGTCTGAATAGGCCTATGTGTACAGTGAACAACCTTCATTTGTGGTTTTGACGAAAGGGCGTTAGGATATATTTTATATGTTTTTGTGGACTTATAATAGTTATCAGACCAGCACTCCCTTTTTACTTCCAATTTTCATTCATGTAAACTGCATGCGCAGAGAGTAATCTCTTGCACAGTCCGTCATTATCATAAATTAGACAGCAGGTTCAGTCTCTTTCTATGAGATGGATTTAAAAATGAATTTGTGAATTCACTGTGAGGAGTGATGGCATTGCCCTCACCATGGTGATCACCGCTTTTTAAGGCTTCAAGGGTAAAGTACTTTTAAAAATCCATCAGCGATGCGGCCGGTGAGAGAGCAGGAAGCCCTCCACTTCCTCGCTGTCATAACAACTGTTGTTCAGCAGTGGCACCACTTCATCTCACGTCCTCTCATGTGCCAATTACCATGGCCTTTATCAGAATAGTCACTTCTGAATAAAATTATAGAGAAAATGTCTCAAAGGCAGCAAGTCGTGACTGAAATGGATGAATGATACCGGCAATGTCTGAAAAAAGTTTGAGGTCAGTGTATAATTGAGTGAAAGATCCAGAAAATTCTTCTCAAAAGACAAATTTGAGAATGTGCATTTGTGTGTTGTGACAAAGTGTGTCCCAGGCAGCAGCAGACTGAAGCTGTAAGCCATAGCTGTTGAAGTGGGCGTGTTCACTGTGAAGTCATGTGAGGAATTTTAGGCTCTGGATCATGTTAATCCTGTGTTTACAACTACTTCCAATGGTTATTTTCATTCCACGCATGCCATGTGCTTGTGCTTTTGTTTGCTTGATTTTTGATGAAAGCTAATTCAAGATGACACTTTTGTTCTTGTTTTTCAGTTGGTGACTTACGCTCCATTCACACTCTTCCCCACGCCTGTGCCTAAGGACGTTTTCCACCAGGCTCTGGCTGTGCAAACTCACTACAACACACTGGTGGACAAGATCAGCCAGGATGCGGACTTCCTGCGAGATGCTCTCACCAGGTATTATGTGAGCTGTGTAGTAGAGGGTGTTTCCACTGCAGGGACCTCGGGGTCATTTTACAGGGCCGGGGCTGTTGGTATGTGTCTCCACTGCAGAGACGTCCCCCAAAGGACCATCTCCAGGAAGGCAGCTAAACAAGTCCCTGCCTGGGGGTTTGGTATTCAGAGCAGCCACGAAAAACTCCTGGGTGGGGCTTGAGGTTTACTCTGTGCTGATTGGGTATACTCACATAAAGTGAGATGTGAGGCCAGGAGAAAGCCCTGAAATAATAAGCAGCATTTTTTAAAAACCCAGCATTGTTAAATCATCTTACACGGCTGGGAAAAAAAAGAATAAGACAGAAGAAGTCAAAATGACACTTTTTAAACCCAGCGTAACTAGAAAGCATCTACACTGCCGGAAAAAAACAACAGCAAGCTCAAAAAAGACTGCTGCACAATGTTTGCATGATGATAGATCACGTCGCCCCTGCTCTGCAGTGGAGACACTGACCAAGTGAGAGGACGTTTCCTGTAAACTTCCTGTCCCCCTCCCTAGAACGGAAAAACCCGCAGTTGAAACACGGCTAACGTCAGTTGAAACGCGGAAGTCCAAAATGTTCTGTAATTGTCAAATTGTTTATTTAACTCCACCCTAATACAATAGAAGTATGGTGTGAATAAGTCAATGTCAGTATCTTAAAGGGATACACCAACATTTTTTTGTGTGTGTCTTGCCTCACCCCCGAGTCCATGACAAGCAGATCGACACCATCCTTTTTTGTGCGTGCATCGCGGTCAAAACGGAGGGTTCAAGCAAAGACGGTTTATTTTGGTTCAAGCTAGCCACATCGAGGGTAGGTTAGCTTCCTATTTCAAAGTAAAAGCACAAATTCTATCGTCATGGTTTTCTGTATGTAAAGGGCAACGGGTATTTTGCGAGTAGCGCCGAATTCGTCGGAACAAAATTGTAAACAGCTGGTACTTAGACAAATTAACGACACACTGCTGATCTAAACTGCTACTTTTTCGCCTAAAATGTTTGAAATGTAGAGAAAGTGATATATTTACAGAGTTTAGAGCTAAAATGAATGCTAATAGGAGGCAGGCTAACATTACCTTTACACTTACAGCGTTTGAGCTAAGCTAATTACGGGCGATACGGCTCTATCTCCCTTGTTACTGCACAGTCGAAAGGATGGTGTCTATCTGCTTGTCATGGACTCAGGAGTGAGGCAAGACACGGAAAAAAAATGTTGGCGTATCCCTTTAACAGACTTATGCTCTTTGTTTTGTAGCACCATTGAGGTAGACGACTTCACTGCGAGGTTGTTCAGGATCCATGAACAGATCCTGAAAGAAGGAAGGTCTCAGGTACGTCAGCTCAGCACTCTCACGCTCCACCCTGTCTCAGGGTGAGAGGCCTCGTTATTTACCCATCTTGTAATCCTCCTCTAATTTTCTCATTATGGTGCAATCATGTGGTCAGATCAACAAAACAACAAATATTCCAGAGGCCACAGACTTTGGTCTGTGATAAACTGAATGATTAGATAAGGAGATAGGAATTCCCATTCAGAGACACTGTTATTATCACTGTCCATTTATTTGATAAGAGCATGATTATTATTTGACATCATCCAGATCAGAGGTTAGTAGGTCAGCCTGGAGGAGCCGGATGTTGATAACATGCCACCACGGGCTCGGAGGGGAATAACACTAGTGTATCATCACAAAATATTGGCGAAATGAACAAATTTTCGGATAATGTGTTATTTAAAGTAATAGAAATACTTGTCAGGGTGATTAAATGAATTCAGGTCCAGGTTTGTTAATAATTAAATTAGTTGATTACTTCAATGTGCTGCTGTCCATTGACAAATCAATTGATATGTTTATTGTTTCACCTCCTCAACACAATATATTTGGCCACTTGATCAGTTGGCACAGATTAATATGCTTTACTGATCTACAGAAGCATTGTTTGTTTGCCTTTTCCTCTTCAGTCTATCGTGTTGGGTATCAATCGCTCTGACTACATGCTGGATCAAAAAGAGGATGGGGCGTCATCTCTGAAGCAGATAGAGATTAACACCTTTGCTGCTAGTTTTGGCGGTCTTTCATCACGAACACCGGATGTACACCGGTGAGTCAGTTTCAGTTTGTGATGCAAAATAGATTTTCTGCTACAACTGAGCAGGAAGTCAGATCACCGTCAACCATTGTTCCTGGGCTCTGATGTAGGTTTTTATTTTCATGTTGCGCAGCTTGATCTTGTTATATTTCATGAAAAGGTGTTTTTCAAACATCAGTGTTGCTATGTCATGTAAAATACCCTGGTCGTAAAAGAGTACCATAGCGGTCATATGAGTGTTTTATCCCTTTAGAAGCATTATAAAATAACATTTAAGAGAAATGAATACATTGTGATATCATTCCTGTCTGAGGTTCAAAGTAAATATTGTCATATATATTTCGGACCATACTGTGACCCAGAATTGTAATACACCATTTGCTGTTCTTCATCTTGTTGACAGACACATCCTTAAGGTGGCCGGCCGTTTGGAAGAGAGCCAGCGCATCTTAGACAACAACCCTGCTGCTGGTCTGGCTGCAGCAGTGGCCAAGGCTTGGGAGCTCTATGGATCAGAGAGGTGGGCATTAACTACAGTCCAGACCTGGCTCGGGCTGACTATTACATGCATTGAAATATAAAATTATCAAGACTAGTTTAAAATGCCAAGTGATCTAGCAAGTGAGGAAGATCAATACGGAGGCTAAGACCAAGTAGAGACACATGGAAGATGCTGAGTGCACGGGTATGTGCAGGGAACAACATACTTGATTGAGAAGTAATTTCCAGAATGAAGAAAAACTTCTTTATGACAGAACAGCGCGATGACAGTGCTCCCCTACCTGAGGGCAGACATCATTTCCCTGTCAATGATTGTTGACAGTAAACTCTGAGGATTAACCACAAAATGGAAATCAGCAACCAGCCTCAGGAAACAGGAAAAGGTCAGGCCGTATTTCACAGACACGCTAAAGGAAACACCACACAGACAGGAATATTCAAACTGTGCTTACTAACTTAAAGAAGAAGTAAGTGGTCCGGTCGTTTTCGCTAATGCTGCGTTCCAGGCAGGCTTTTGAAATCGTAAATTACAGCTTCAAGTCACAACTTACGACTTTGTAGCGTTCCAGGTAACCCACTCGTGTTTTTCCGACCTGTTTTACCGGTGAAAGTCACTATAACAGCCTTAACTTCCGACCGGTGAACTCGTACCAGATCGAACTGGTACCACTTCACGGTCGGAAAAATCTTACTTTTGAACTATAACATTGGCATCATGTTTCACGGCGTTCCTTGGCTGCACACACAGGATGCCGTTCTCTCTCCTCATGGATTACGATAAGGCACGGTCAGAGCAGAGCAGAGTGACTGACAGACCCGTGTTTTGGTCCAAACACTCTATGTAAGTGATTGCTGTCGGAAGATATAATTATTTAAGACTTATATTAACACAAATATATCACTTACTTCTGCTTTAAGGAGCCTATCCAGTCGAATTGGAGCTATGCTTATCTTACTTTTACCTATTATTGGCATCATGTTTCTGGATTTAGAGGCACAGTGGGGGGAAAAAGTGTAATTTCCCTGATTAAAACAATTGCAGCAGAGATCTGTTGAAATTTCTAGAATAATGTTTAAAGTATCAGTGATTGTGTCATTACAGGGCAGTCGTTATGTTCCTGGTGGAAGAGAACCAAAGGAACATCTTTGATCAGCGATACATTGAGAATGAACTGTGGAAGAGGTAAGCTGTAAGACTGCAGAGCCATCTTTTAGGGAGTAAACTATCCCCCTGTCATCTTAGACAACTCCTCTGAAAATAAGACACAGGGAAAATTAGTTTTCGACCTTATACATCCATTCCAAAGTTTGGAAACAGACATCCAGGAAGTACACTGAATACTTTTCTCTCGTTGTTTCAGAAACATTCGCACAGTACGGAAGCGGTTTGATGATGTTTGTAAATCAGGATCTCTGGATGAGGACAAAAAGCTCTTTGTGTAGGTTTGTTTCTCTGTCATTACACCCAGAGTAATCAATGTATAATTCACAGATCAAAACTACATGTGATACATTATAATCAGTTTGACTGACTGTGGTTTGTGTTGCTCTTTTCTTAGTGACGGGCTGGAGGTCGCAGTGGTGTACTTCAGGAACGGCTATATGCCTCAGAACTACGTCTCTGAACAGGTCTCCACTTACTTCTTTATCCCTGGAGTTTTGACTGTTAGCACTTGAATTGTTAAGTCAAGTCAGATCAATTTTATTTATAATGTGCCAATGTACAATATAGAATAAGCCATAAGAAACTAAAGAAAAAGAAAGATGGATACAAATCTCTTTCTCCTTTCTTCCAAGATTAGACATTAATTTGCAGAATGATCAGTTTAGTACGGTATAACTTCATCATCATCTTGAGTGATCAGTGCAGCTACACAGATCAGATCGAAATTAGCTGTGAGCTAAATCTGGTGCAAATTCTTTTCTTTTTTTTTCGGCAAATGATTAATGTGCTTGCACACTGTCCCTTAATAAACTAATAAACTAAACCAAAGTACACTGTAGATATCTGATAAGTGAACTAGATCATCAGATACCTGAGTTCAAATTAGTGAATTTTACAAAAGGAGCAAAAACCTAAAGGGATCTTCAGCCTCATGTTTTATAACGTGAGATGTCTTTTTTTAATAAAGAGGGTTAGAGTTAGGGTGTAGATTCATTGTTAATACTGTTAAAGTATTGAAGTGTGTAGTCGAGAATTCACACAGCACAGAATGAACTACTGTATCTGTAGATCAGAGCAATCAGGACTTCTGTAGCTTTGTGATGTCACAAGTCACCTGGGACCATCACCCAACCTTGCAGGATTTATTTTTTCCATGAAATCTGCTTTATATCTATTTGAGCACACATAAACAGCTAGCCAATCAGAAAGGAGAATCAGAGCCTCCTCCCCTCTGATTGGTTCCTTAATCTGTCGTCACTAGAGAGAAGCTGAGAGATGAGATGTAAAACTATACTTGGATGATTTTTGGTTCTTAAAACTCCAAATCTAACTTCTTATAGATCAACACTAAAGATAAAATAGTTGAGTAGTGGAGGAAATGTTTTATTGACTTTTGCAATGTTGCATTTGAGACGATTTTCTTTAAGCTTCTGAACTCTAAAAGGGGATTCTTTTCAGGCCTGAATCCAGAATTACATATGTGTGTTGCTGTTTTAATTGCAGACTTGGGACGCTCGTCTTCTGATGGAACGCTCGAAGGCCGTGAAGTGTCCAGACATCAGCACTCACCTGGCTGGAACCAAGAAGGTCCAGCAGGTTCTCGCACGATCTGGAGTCCTGGAGAGGTTCTTCCCAGACCAGCCTGAGGTGGTGGAGCAGATCAGGGCAACGTTTGCCGGCCTCTACACTTTAGACATGGTAAGACACTGACACATACTGCATACACCTTCACATGGTTGTGTTTTGATCTAAATCGTATTTAAGGATAAAAGCGTGGATCAGTCAAGTATTTTCCTTGTCTCGTTCTAAAGAATTACTTCATTGTGTCTACAGGCTGCATTTTGGTCTTAAAAATGTTTCCCTTTGTATGTGTTACGCTAATATATCCTGACCTGTTTTTCTTGCCTGTTTTATTCATCTGTTGTTTGTGCTGCCTTCAGGGCCCAGAGGGTGATAAAACGGTGACAATGGCTTTGGCAGCGCCAGATCGGTATGTCTTGAAGCCTCAGCGTGAGGGAGGAGGTACGATTGCAGACGCTTCTTAATAAAATACTTTCCTTGTGCAGAGGATCCTGAAACCAATGCCATGTCTATCAACCTTTACACGATTGTTTATATTCTGCTGACAGCACTCACCAGCCCTACAGATGTATCCTGGCAGTATCTCGCCTCATGCGATTTAGCAAACTGGAATATTATTGTTCTAACATCATCATCGTTTTCACAGGTAACAACATCTATGGATCAGAGATCTGCAAAGTCCTGGAGGGGATGAAGGAGAACACAGAAAGGATGGCCTACATACTGATGGATAAAATCCATCCCACCCCCGCACAGAACTTCCTGCTGAGGCGAGACGCTCCCCTCCAGATCAGGAACTGTCTTAGTGAACTGGGAGCGTTTGGAGCATACGTCAGGTACATAGTCACAGCTATAAAGTATGTTGTTAGCATGGATCTGTTTAAGATGGGATACTATATAATAAGGGGAACTATGCAAATCTAGTCGCTTTTCCTTTATTTTGCTAACCCTCATCTGGGCCATGTGCATTTGTTTTCAATAACGCTGGTGAGAAAGCAATCCATGGAGCGGTGAATAACATTATTAATCATCTACGCATTACGATGTGTATATTTGTGTAGTCATATCTATCATAAACAAGAGATGGGGCCATGTTTGTGGCACTGATCATGCATGGTTGGTTTTGGGCCGAGAGACGCTACGTGGAAGGCAAACATTCTCCCTGTAAATAGTTACAAATCATTTATTTCCATCACAATTACTCTGAATTGTTTAATATACTTTATGTCATAAAGTACAGTGGGAGTTTTTCTGCCTCTGATATCCTTCTACTTTGCAGCAATAGTTCCATAAGGAGCTGTAACTCTTAGATATTACTTAAAATCTATAATCATTATTCAGCTAAAGCCAATAATCTGATGACTGGGGCATTAGTCATCTGATAATTTCAATTAAGAAGATGGTTTTAAAAGGACCTGACTTTTTATGAGATTATTCCGTTTGATTCCATCTCAGTGTAGTGAGCGATCTAATCAAAAGCATGGTTCAGGTAAAAACCCAAATCAGGGTCAGATGGTGGGTAAAGATGGGCGGGGCTGAAGATTTCACAGCTCATTGTAAGGCTGTGGCTTGGTGGATTTCTCTGGATGGAGGATTTGATACTTTTACTAGTATAATATAGAATCTAGACCTGATTTTTAATTTAAAAAATGACACGAGGATCTGACTTTACAATTTATGGGAGCTTAATATCTTCATCCACTGTTTCTTTGTTTCCTTACAGGCAGGGTAAAGACATGGTGATGAATGAGTGTGTGGGCCATTTGCTGAGGACCAAGAGCTCAGAGCACTCAGACGGAGGCGTAGCAGCTGGAGTCGCCGTGCTGGACAATCCTCTCCTCGTCTGAGACCATACATTCCGACTTTCTGAGCTTTCACCAAAAAAAAATGCACAACAGCGAAAATCAAGAAGGCATACTCAAGTGAACTGTTGCTGCTACAGTGTGACGATGAGACTGAGCAGATATGTAACGTGCTGTGATAAGGGTCCGTTGTTCCATACAGACCTGGAGGGTGATTCAGATTTCAGAGGTGACGCAGTAGACTAAGGTCTGTTACCTCTGATGTAGCCCCGTGTTGGTCATTTGCAGCTATGTTCAATGTCAGTGACTCCAAAGATTTTATGAATACCATGTTTTGAGAAGATGATGATTAAAAAAGTGATCAAATATAAAGCCAGTAAGAGATTAAAAGACATAATTTTACTATCAAGGAAAGCGTCAAGCGTCACTGCTTCAGTTCGACTGTTGACTCTTTACAGAGATATTTGCCCAGACTCGTCTTAAAAAGAAGCTTAAATTGGCTATAATACAGGTAAGGCTCCTTGACCAGCTACTGTTATTCAGCTTCAATTTTTTTTTTACCTCAAGGTCACATGTAGCAGAACTGAGATTCCTACAGCACTGAAGCTGTCGACCAAATGTGAAAAAGTAATGTTACATGATACAACAGAAATAATCTCCACTGGTTGTTATCTTTTTAAAAGAGAGAAGAAACTACCAAGTGTCCTTAAAAAGCCTTTCTTTATTCTGTCGTGGAAATTTTGGTTCCGCCAATGGAGAGTCAAAGAACAAGACTGGAGAGGTAGCATGCACCCATGTTTATTCTCTATAGAGAAGGGAACAGCACTCAGAACTAGTAGTGCCCCAAGAGCAGAAATTGCAGTCCCTTCTTACAGTATACCCCACTTTATGACTCTGGTTACTTCATTACTACAAGCACTAGCCTTCCCAAGCCATAAAACAATCCAATGTGTTACTCAACGAATGGCCACAACAGTTGTTGTTTACCTATAGGAATTTACAGCCTGGATCAGTTAGTAAACAAGGTTATGCATGGGTCATCCTAGTGGCCTTCCTCTGCCCCCTGGTTTATTGTAGTCAGTCCATAATGGAGTTAACAGGATTGCTACAAGATTTTGCTACAACACTTCAAAGACTACCTTACCACTTAGAATACCAATCAGAGCAATTTTCCACCACACTTCCTAATGCCAAGGAATTGAGACAGGTGACAAAAGATGTAGTGACAGTTTTGCTCTGTTTTCTTAACCCTGGAACAATCGCTAAAACATTTTTTATAATTTTCTTGATTCAGAATAAATTCTTGACTGTGATGAACACAGTTTACCAGATGGTGCACTAAGCCACAGTGAAGTCTTTTACCAGTCACTGCAGCTGAGTGGTGAATGTGTATTGAAACTGTGCTATTGCTGCAACAAATAGTGATAATCGTAATAATGTTGTTAATATCAGTAGTATAATATAGTATAGTGTAGAGAAAATGATGCATCTACAGGGAGATTTTTCCACACATGAAATGCAGCTCTGAGATCTTTTATTACCCTGAGGTAAAGTAGCTTCAGAAGGTGTTGAGTTTACATTGATTGTTGTGTGACAGTGGTTCAACAGATGTGACAACGCTGAGCCGCTCCTGGTTGTGACAACTGAGCAGAGTATGACATTTCATCATTATCATCATCACCAAGTTTGACTTGCAGACCAAAATGGATCACTTGCATGCAATTCACTGACTACTTTTCACCTCTCTGTGGTGCCTTCAAGGGTTAATGCTGTGATTGAAACTCTGTAAAATGTGATGAATTAAAAAAAAAAAAAAAAAAACAGAAGAAAGGAATCTGGTCGGTCTGTGTCTGTGCACAAACCCACCCTGTTACACCTGCTACTCCCCAGATGCAGACAACATCTCCAAACATTCCTGTCCTTTTATGGCGCAAAATGTTTGTAGTTCCAGGAGGTACAATGTAGAAATTGCAGCAATAAAGTAACTTAACTACTTGAATCATTATGCATATGTGTGTACAGCTGAGCTACCAGCAAATTCCTGGGAAGAAACGAAAAACAAACGAAAAAGCCATTGCTCTTTATTGTAGCCGTTCACTCGCTTACAGTAAGTTTGTCCCTCCAGTTTGAGGTAGCACAGGTTTCAAGGCCTGTAATTTGAGACTGGTTTGGTTGGTTGTGTTTAAGTGAGTGTTGTATACTATGCTATGCCAGAGCAAGAGTGAGTCCCATTTTTTCACATTGTGATATACTGCCTCTGCAACAACATTTTCTTAGAAGTAGCCTATAAGGATACACTGCGAGGCATCCCTAGCTGCACAAGGTAAGTAAGGTATGTTTATTCTTGTGTAATGAAAGTCAACAGTTATGAAGATGGAGATGGGAAGTCATCTGAAAGAAAGGTCATGTGGTTTCCTCTTTAGTTTTTTTCTCTCTTTTTTTATTTTTTTGTGTAGCCATGTGTAGGCTCAGTAACTAAAATGTTACGTTTTTGAATTATGCATGTGTAATCGTACAGAAATGTGTAGCCTGGGTGAAGCACTTCAGTTGCAACGAGCAAACAACAACACCTCCTGTAATAGTAACATTTATTTAACCAAAAATTGACCAGGTGGGCTACACAATAGTTGTCTATTTAAATAATAAGGAAACCAAAACCAAGAGTGAACTAGGATTTAAATAACAAAGTCAGAAAACATGCACAAAACTATCTAATCCAGACAACACAATACTCAAACACCTTGTAGGCTACTTCACACCAAACCGTAAAAATCACAGCTAAATTGACTACTTTTCTGTCTCCTTTCTATGACGTCCTCTTGTCATACGTTTCTGCTGTGTTTTATCCCTCAGCTCCACTCTGATGGCAACTAAGGCAATGCTCGAGCAGCTGATCACAAATGGTGACAGACTGAACAGTTTGGTGGATGAAGCCAAAGAGGCGGCACTGTCAGGAACACAAACCAGTTGTTTGTGTGTTTTGACAGGATCTGGCAGAGCCCTTTCCAAGAAACGCTTAGCAGGGTGGCTGTGGTGAAGGTATCTTTTCAACATGGTCTTATCATCCGGACACATGAGACCCCCAATTCATCTGAGGTAGGGGCAACCACACACGTTAACAGTATCTTCATTCTTTATATTTTGTAGTAAAGTAAGGCTTCAATAATCAAAAATAATCACTGTTAAAAATTAATCTGGGTCAGTGGGACGTCAAAATCATGATAGTACTACCACATACCATTTTATCTTTTATTCAAATTGAAGCAGCTGTCTATTCAAGAAAGAACAGGTCCAGACCAAACGTGTATGATATGTCAATCAAAGGCATAATGTCCCGTACGTTGTGTGAAGAGTGGTTGCCTCCATAGTCATGGGTACATTACTATATCCATTTTTAACTATAATACCAATCAACTGTTGAAATGAAATGAACACAAAGCTAACAAAATAAATGAATTTTTGGGATTTTCAAGATCAATATTTAGCTACTTACATACAGTAAATTAGATATTTACTTATTACATTTGCAACACATTTTGCAATTTTGCACCATACTTTATGATCAGACATTGTGTAGTGCAGGTTTAAAACATTTTTCAGACATTACCAACGAAAAAAACAGACACCAGAGTCTCCACTGTACAACTCTATATAATTTTAAGAAGGTAGGCTAATGTTTTCTGCTAATGATACATGGCCAATGTTTACCAACCAATCATTTACTTACCAGTGTTAATTTCGCTGGCCAGCAATACCAAACATCTTTTTTGTTTTTTTCTAAACACAATCATGTTTGTGTAATTTTTTTAGGTCGTGACCTTTGCCCCCTTCACACTCTTCCCCTCCCCTGTTCCCAAAGCCGCCCTTCTCCAGGCTCTAGCAGTGCAAACTCACTTTAACACACTGGTGGACAGGATCAGCCAGGATCTAGACTTCCTGTCAGAGGCTCTTGATGAGTATGAAATGGATTACAATAGTTTTCAACAATGTTTGAAGCCTTTTTTCTAGAACAAATTGTATTAATTATGCATGTAAAGTGCCTTTAAACATTCACTGATACAAAGTTTGATTATTTATCTTCTCCCACAGGACTATTCAGGCAGATCATTTCATTGCTAAGCTGTTTGACATTTACAGGAAGGTACAGAAGGAGGGTCAGACACAGGTAAGAAACTGTTGATAGTTCAGATAACCTGTCGATGAAACAGCATTTCTCCTCTTAGAATGAGACAGTGCCATTTGATGTTTCTCTAATCGCCAACAAATCTTCTGAAAAGTATTGCAGTTCACTTTCCCACTGTCAGTCCCAAGACTGTTTCCTGCTGGTTTGTGGAAAGCAATGAATGAATTATTGAGGAGAACCTGCAACACTTGTCCTATATCTCTTGATGTGATCACAGACACTAATTGCCCCTATAGGGATAATATCCTTGACTCCGTGATGATGAGATCAGGACTCTATACGGTTACAGACCATGTTGAGGGCCTTTTGTCAAATTGTCCCTCTTCTTTATTGTTGATGACTATGTTTGAGAGAAATGACTTTGTGACTAAATGTTCATGTTCATTTATTTAGCGCAAAAAAAGCGTATAAGGCTGTGCAAGGAGGGAACAATGTCCTAGACGGACTTGTACAAGGTCCCACCCCTGTCAATATTACAAAACAGACAAACAGACAACATACATGAGCTAAACAAAAACAAAAGACGAAAGATCAATAGCAGCAAGAATCAAGGTAGGACTTGATGCAAATAACAGCAAAAAAATATGTGACAAAAGCAGAACAATGACAGAGAGAAAGATAATTGTGGAAAATAAAAGTCCTCAACGCAGGCGGTTCGAATCCCGTGTCGGGCAGACCTTTCCTGCATGTCATTCCCCTTCTCTCTGCCCACCCCTTTGCTGTCTATCTCACTATGTACTATCAAATAAAGGCAAAAAATAAAATATAGTATGTACTTAAAAAAAAATGCAATAAGGGAGGAGATGGACCTCAGTGATTAATTCAGTCCAAAGCTTGGGGGCCGAATTGTTGAATTGATAACTTGATGTTCGGGAAGACGGTAAAAATAAGCTGTTATGACTAAGCCTTGTTTGATAGGAATGAATATCTGTAGTAGGAATAAAGAAATTATGAAAGTATAGAATTTTTTTTTTTGTACTGTACTGGGTGAAGACATAATTCCAGATTAACCAGTTTAAGACGTTGGTGCAAAGAGGACATAAGAGTGTCCAGACTGTGACAGAAAACTTGTTTGCCTTCTACTTGCCAGTCCATCGTATTGGGACTGAACCGATCTGATTACATGGTGGATGAGAGCGAGGATGGGAAGTCTTCCCTGAAGCAAGTAGAGATCAACACGATCTCTGTTGGAGGGTTTGGTGTTACCGACCACCTCATTCCTGTGCACAGGTATGTTGGCAATGCTGACTAAAGGGGGGGCGCTGTGTATATTGCTCTTAATATATGTGACAGTTGATGGTCCTGTCACTTTGCCTCCAATTGATCATGTGCCCTACTTGGCCACAGGGATATTGCTTTAGTCGAATGGCAAGCGCGCATGACTCTTATCTGGGAGGCTAGGGTTCAAACTCGGCCCGGGGCCTCCTTCGTCCTGCCACGTATAGGATTTCAAGAAATTCAAAATCATCAAATATGAGTCTGGTTCATTTCAAGTTTTCTGCCACCACAGTTGATAGACACGCACTTTTACAAAGCTGGTTAAGGTTGACTCTGAGTCAGTTCCTGGGGCAGCATAGCCTACTCTGACGTTAACCTATACTTACTGGCAGGATTTCTTTAACTTACCCTGAGCTTTTCCTCTTTATCTGAAGTCTGCTGACTGAAAGCAGTGGCATAGACGCTTTACGGATGGGTCCATTCATAAAGTGTTCAGACCCTTTCAGTTTTCACATTGTTATATTGCAGCCTTAATTTGATTTAATACGCTGAGACACAGCAAAATGTGAAAAAACGGAAGGGGACTTAAAGGTATTCAAATAAGAAAATTTAATTTGAGCCCACTGTGGGTCTTAAAATTAGTATAATAACTTATCTTTCAGACGATGTAGCCCAAACTTTGTGCAAAACTCTATTTTTTATTTTTTTTCTATTTTTGAGCGTCAAATGTCAATTTGTGGAAGAACCAATTGATATTGAAGCTCAAAAATTCAAAATCTACACCAGAAGAGGATTACTAGATGCTGTTTAATTATTCCCTGATTAGTATTTGTTTGAGTGTTTCTGTTTTTCAGCACTGTCAGTAATTTATCTGAATGTGACAGTTGAGGTTCCTGTCACTATGCCTCCAAGTGATCATGCACCCTGGCTACTTGGCCAAAGGGATGTCCCTTTGGCTGACTGGCAAGCGTGCATGACTCTTACCCGGGAGGTGTACCTGCCCGGCCCCTCTTCACCTTGCCACGTGAACAATAATCTCAGTCCTCACATGAGACATTGTGGCACTCAGTTTTGAGCAAATTCTTTGTATTGCACTGAAACTGACTTTCTTTGCTTAGCTAACTATCTTTCCTTGTGCGCAAGGAGGGTCAAATTAACTCAGAGTTAATTGAACAAATTGTTATTAGTCAACCCAGACTCAGAATTTAACCTATAGTTTGTTAAACCTGCTTTCTGAAATAGGGCTAAGACCTGGAGCTTCTCTATTTGTAAAATGCCTTGAGATAACCTAGGTTGTGAATTGTTGCTACATAAATAAAATTGACTTAACTTGTTTTGGGAGCAGCAGGGGGTGCGGTCATGATAATGCCTCACCAAGCTTTTCCCAATGTATCAGACACATTTTGAAGACTGTTGGTCTGTTGGAAGAGAGCACGACTATCCAGGAGATGAACAGGACTCTTCGAATGAGTGCCGCCCTCGCCAATGCCTGGGAGCTCTATGGCCAACACAAGTAAGTATGTAGTCACACTGTATGTTATTCAAGTGTTTCAATAACTGTGTTGAGCCAGATACAGTAATGGAATGGAAATTCAGGTTTGTGTTGGATATGATATGATCCACAATTTCTTGTCATTCAAAAGTCTAGACTAGACATATGAAAATATTAGTTACTTTTGAGTGAATTTCATCATTGACAGTGAATCAGTAATAATCTTAATTCTCTTATTGCAGGGCAGTGATTCTGTTTCTGGTTGAAGAAGTCCAGATCAGCAAACTAACTCATCGCACCATTGAGCGCGAGCTTTGGAACAGGTTGAGACAGAGGATTTTTAGTCAACACTAAAAAAATTTTGTCTACCGTGAAGAAAATAGAGAGTTTCTTAAAAAGTATGAAAAAAGATTTCTCTCCTCTCTTTGTGCAGGAATATTCCTGTAATCCGCAGAAGGTTTGTGGAAATGCAGCAAAGAGGATCTCTGGATGGTGACAAAAGATTGTTTATGTGAGTTTCTCAGCATTTTGTAAAAGCTGTGAAACATGAAATTGAATTAGGATCATGGTGCAGTAAGCTATATACAACTCACTTTCTCAGTTAGATGAGATATGTATCTGAATGAAACAACCAAAACTATAAATAGCCTACAGTACAAAAGTTGCCTGAAACTGATTTGGAAAAGTTGGTTAATGGATTGTTTTATCTTTGGATCAGATTAAGCCAATTGTTTTCCTCTGTTTCCAGTCATGTTGCTATGCTAAGCTAAATGCCTGATGGCTACTGCACCACACTTAACTTCAGCAGCAGCTTTTTGACAAAGTGTATCAGCTCTTTTAACCTGAAGCCTTTGCTAACAGGTCTCATTATTAACTCTGCAGAGATGGACTGGAGGTAGCTGTTGTTTACTACCGCTATGGCTACATGCCAGACCACTACACTGAACAGGTAAGATACATATCTTTACGTCACTTGTAACCTATATAAAGTCATTTTGCCACTGTACAATTTTGAATACTTTTTTTTAAATCTAATTGAACTCCTATGAGGGAAATTACCTGGCTCTTCAGCTGCCTCACATGCTGGTGGCTAACTGTGTTTGAAACTGAAAGAGATTAAAGATCTTAGCAGCCTTAAAGATGGGTTAAACAAGTTTTCACCACCAGGGGGCAGACAGTCTTCAAACAATCAAACAGTAATTTGCAAAATAACAAAAGACAAATGAGACCTAGTGGAACAGAAGTTCATCCAGTGGCGTGACTGGTCATCAAATTCTCTAGACATTAAGCCCCAACAAGAAGGAAGTGATTTAAAAAAAAAAAGTATTTTAAATTTGAATCTGCTGCTATTATGTTTTAATTATTTCAAAAAATTTCACCTTAAAAAAGAGAAAAGAAAAAAATGATGGAAAGGAACATCTCTAACACTTATGTTTGTTGCAGATTTGGGATGCTCGTCTTCTGATGGAGCGCTCTCTGGCAGTGAAGTGTCCAGACGTCGGCACTCACCTAGCTGGAACCAAAAAGGTGCAGCAGGTTCTGGCAAGACCTGGGGTTCTGGAGAGGTTCTTTCCCGACGAACCTCAGGTGGTGGAGCAGATCAGGGCAACGTTCACCGGCCTCTACACTTTAGATATGGTAAGACACTGACAACATACTCCACAGTCTAATTGTGTAAAGACGATGAAGCTGCATGACGCAGAGACTACAATGTGGTTTCAGTTTGGGCACGACTAACATTCTTCTCGTTGGAATGTTTAAGGGATTTATTGTCTCAAAACTAGCATGAGAGTATGTACGTTTTCACTCCAGGGTCCAGAGGGCGACCATAATGCAGCCATGGCTTTGGCTGACCCAGACAAGTTTGTTCTGAAGCCTCAGAGAGAAGGAGGAGGTAAGATGACATCAGTTAGCCTCATCTGTTACCATCTGTAGGATCTCATTTTGTAACACTGTGACCATATTACCTCATGTGACTTTTATTTGTCACATCAGGGAACAATTATTTTGGAGAGGACATTGTCAGAGTACTGCAGGAGTTAAACGGTGATAAAAGGAGAGCTGCTTACATTCTGATGGACAGGATCCGGCCTAGGACAGAACAAAACATCCTGCTGAGGAAAGGACTCCCACTTAAGATCACCTCCATTAATTATGAAATTGGAGTTTATGGAGTATATTTGAGGTAGGTAGACACAGACACACCTGATAATGATGACAGAGTTGCTTTCTTTCTATTTAACCACAATACACCTGTGTTTCTATGCAGGCATGGACAAGAGGTGGTCCTCAATGAGGCTGCTGATCACATTTTAAGGACGAAGAGCAGTGAACACAACGATGCAGGGATAATCAGTGGAATAACTGTATTTGACAATGCTCTGACCGTCTAAACACCAGCTATGGAATCTGTTATGCCCTGAGAGTTTAGTAGAGACAAAAACATGGAGATATGTGCACAATGTAAAAAACAAACAAACAGTACACACATACAAAAATGTTTTTTTCACAGGTTTAGAGGAGCCACTACTTGTTGAAAAGGTATTTTCCAGAGCTAGATTTAGAGTATATAATTAAAGAAATGTCTGCAGTTTCACAGTCTGAGCACAGGGTGGCAGCAAAACCAAAGACATTTTTCACACAGCAAACACAAACCAAGAGATCTCTCTGAAAATTCACACCAAGGCCACAGGGTTCACGACTGCTGTGGTGCATCACCAATTTCATTTTGGCTGTGGTTTGATCTTTATAAAATTGTAGTTCTTGTGTATTTTTAATGTAAAATATTAGCGTGCAATAACTAAATTAGACTAACTATTAACCTAAGAGTAAGTACACCTATTATATGCTGTGACATTAATGATGATGAAACACAATATTGAAAATATTGCATGTTTGCCTCCTTGTCAGTTATTCTGATACAACAATGAGGTTTATACGCACTTTACCTTTTTACCAATGAACTATGTGTAGCCCGGGAATTAAATCACACAGGACACACTACTGGGGTTCTTGTAGCCTCTTAACTTATTTATTCTCACATCAACTTCACTCGTTTTCTCCGAGGCTTATTAGGAGAACCGAAACTGGAAGTAAACAAAACAAAATAGAGCACCAAAATACGGCAGTGGCAGTGGGCTATGGTCTACAGAAATAAAACACACACGTCATTACAATCATGACACGATCACATTAACTCAGAAAATGTACGTTCAAAATATTATTATGGTCACTTACACGCCGCGCAGCGTGGAACACGGGAGCTGGAGCTTCCTTGAGCTAGCCTTTAGCCCCGGTCGACGACTGGCATGCTACAGTACCCTCTGAAATACATCACCGAAATCTCTACATGAAGCTATATTGTTACATTCTGTCATGGCGTTTCTTACAATGTGTGTGTATTTTACCTACCGAATAAACAGAATTACATAGTCTCCTTTGTTCGGCGAGACATTTCAGCCGCTTGTGACTCGCATTCAACAGTGAAAACAAAACAATAGCCCACAATGCACTTGGCGGCTATCTCAAAATGCGCCCCACTGCACCCAAAACAGTTCTGTGCTGCCACCTTGTGGTGATTCTTTTAACTGGTTTACATCTTGTTTAGATTTTACATTTGAAACATAGCATTTAAAATAAAGAACAAAAGAAAACAAAAACACATCATAATACATAGGAATACATTACACCTTAAGTGGAAATTAAAACTTAATATAAATTTACCACCTGGCTACATGCTCCCCTGCAATTAGTCAACGTCCTCGGTGACTACAAAACATTAACTGACTCAAATGCTCCCTGCAATGCCTTTTCAAAGAGAGCAGTACCAAGGCTTGTCAAAACCTGGGAGACCATGTCGGTGCTGACTGCGACAGCATTACAGGTTGACCTTGGCAAATTAAAGGGGTTTGGATGAGACCCTGCATTGGTCCGCTTGCTACGCCTAACAGCAGGTGTAGGTGTAAAAGCTTTACTCTCAGCTCTACTAGCAATGCCTGTTAGTGTGTCTCTTTTCCCACTTTTACCAATGAGCTGGTCACTGTCACTGTCTTCTGAATGAACATCATCGTTTACACATTCCCCGTCACCACCTCCCACATCTGCCCGACCTTCCCCAGATTCTTCGCTGTCACTGTCATACACAGGTGCTGTCACAGGTAAATTAACCCTGTCTGGGACACAGGACAGTCTTGGTGTCTGCCTAGCCCTAGCCTGAGGAGGCAGAATTTCTTCCACGACAACAAACTCTGGGTCAGATGACTCAGGAGGCACATTTTCAACTACAGGCTGTGTACTGACATGTGACCTAGTTTTGGTTCTGGGTTTGGGAACTGGTTTTGCACAAGGTCTCAACTCTGACCTATGGACTCTTTTGACGGGACCTCCTTCCAGAGGTTCAACAGTGTGTGTTGTTCCCTGAATGTCAACTACCTTATAGACTGTTGGACTCCATGCATCTTGAATCTTATTTCTCCCTGCGGGTCTGTGACGAAGGAAGACAACCTGACCAATGTCTATAGGCGGACAATACACCTTCTCATTCTGCAGCGCAATTCTCTCAGCTGCCTTCTGCTCTGAATACTCTCTGGCTCTCTCATGTGCCTGTCGAAGTCTCTCCTGATGAACAGACAACCAGTCCTGTTTACGGTCTGATGTACACTCATGCCCTAATAGTGCATCAACTGGGAGATGTGGCTGTGTGCCAAAAAGCAGAAAATAGGGCGAGTACCCGGTGGTGGAATGAGGGGTTACATTATAGGCATACACTACTTCAGGAAGGTGTTCTGGCCAACGCCTTTTCTTCTCCGGAGGGAGTGTTCTCAACAAGTCATGGAGGGTGCGGTTGTATCTTTCACACTGGGCATTTCCCTGTGGCCTGTATGGAGTTGTCCGTGTCTTTTTGACCCCATAGAGTTTACAGAGCTCCGCAACCACTTCACTCTCGAAATTTCTGCCCTGGTCAGAATGCAGTCTCTCAGGGACGCCGTACTTCATGAACCACTCTCTGAGCAGAACTTTAGCTGTGGTATCTGCTTTTTGATCCTTTGTAGGATATGCCTGTGTGAACTTTGTAAAAACATCAGTTACAACGAGAACATTCTCACGGCCATCTGAAGCTGGTTCTAGCACTGTAAAATCAATAGCCACCACTTCCAGGGGTCGGGAGGCTAGAAATGCTTTAACTGGGGCCTGGATCTTTGGCTGAGGCATCTTTGTCAAAATGCACCGCTCACAGTTTTTAACCCAGCTCTCAACATCTTCATAAAGCCCAACCCAGAAACATCTTCCCCTGAGCAGGTTCACAGTACGTTCTATGCCCTGATGGCCCATGTGGTTGTGTACACTCTCTAAGACTTGGTCTCTTAGACAACCAGGCACGAGTAACTGCCACACTTCACCATGACGTGGATCTTTGATTACTCTGTATAACAAGCCTTCCTTTTCCTGTACATGACTCCACTGTTTCAACAGTCTTTTCACTGAGCTAGAAAGGGCTGGTCGCTCCCTAGCAGTAGGTTTTTTCCTTTGATCCCAAAATGTCCTGAATTCTTTCAGGGTGGAGTCGCTTGCCTGAAAACCTATCAGCTCCTCTCTGGTAAAGCCTGGAAGTGTGGGAGTGTTACCTTGTCTTGTGCTCATCTCACCTAATCCTGACTCCATAGCACGGATCTGTCTCACTTTGTAACACTCGAGACTTTTGGTCACAAGATCAGAATCCAAAACTGTCCCTCTCTCCATTAGGTTACACACTGCAACACAACCATCAAAATCTGAATCTGGGTCAGTTTCCGGCTCCCCTGCAAACTCCTGCCTAGAGAGGGCATCTGCGGCGGCGTTGCTGCTACCAGGACGGTATTTCACTTCAAAGTCAAAAACAGAAAGTTGAGCTACCCACCTCTGCTCGATAGCGCCTAACTTGGCTGTTTTGAGGTGGCAGAGCGGATTGTTATCAGTCAGGACAACAAATTTTGCACCCAGCAGGTAACCTCTGAACTTCTCAGCAATTGCCCATTTTAAAGCGAGCAACTCTAACTTCATACTGCTGTAATTTCTGTCATTTTTCTCAGCCTGACGTAACCGGCGACTCGCGTATGCTATAACGCGTTTGGTGTTACCTTGCTGCTGATACAGTACAGCGCCTAATCCGTGCTGACTAGCGTCTGTCTCAACTATGAAGGGCTGTGTGAAATCAGCAAAACCCAAAATGGGAGCGGAGGTAAGTTTTCCTTTTAACTGTTCAAATGATGACTCACACTCTTGTGTCCACATAGCGCCAAACTGATGACCCTTTTGTGTCTTTTTTTCACCTGAACACTTGTTGATTAAGTCGTGCAGCGGTCCAGCAATTTGTGAGAACCCTTGAATGAATCTCCTGTAATAACTACAGAAACCTAAAAAGGACTGCAGCTCTTTCACCGTGTTTGGAACCTTCCAGTTGTTAACAGCGGAGACTTTGGACGGGTCAGTCCCCACACCTTCTGCTGACACCCGATGACCCAGAAACTTCACTGACTGCTGTAGGAACGCACACTTTTGCAGCTTGACTTTAAGACCTGTCTCTGCCAGTCTTTTCAGCACGGTTTCCAGTCTCTCCAAATGTTGCTCAAATGTCTCTGAAAAAACCAAGATATCATCTAGGTAGACGAGGAGTATCTGAAAAATGAGATCACTCATAGTGACTTGCATAAGTCTTTGAAATGTGGCTGGCCCGTTACAAACACCAAAAGGCATGCGTACATATTCATATAAGCCAAACGGTGTGGTGAAAGCTGTCTTACTCATGTCTCTCTCGTGCATGGCCACCTGATGATACCCGCTTGCTAAATCTATTGTTGAGAAGAATTTTGCCCCCCTCAACGCATCAAAGCTCTCATCAATCCTGGGTAGCGGGAATGCATCACGTCTCGTCTTGGAGTTAAGTTTTCTGTAGTCGACACATAGCCTTAGACTACCATCAACCTTCCTCACCAGCACTATCGGTGAAGCATAGGCGCTGGAGCTTTCTCTGATAACTCCTTTTTTCAACAGCTTGCCTATGTGTTCCCTGACTTCACTGTACTGTGTGGGTGGGATTCGTCTGTATGGCTGTGTCACAGGTATGTCGTCTGTGAGATGGATCTCATGTTGCACTTTGTCAGCGTGGCCTAGATCGACATCCTCTGTTGCGAACACAAAAGAATATTTCTCCAGCAGCAAAGCCAGTTGTGCACGCTGTTCTGGGCTACAACTTACATCAAGCTGGTTAAGGATGGACTGCACATCTGTGGATGTCTTGGGATGTTTGTCGATGCTCACTTGTTCAGTGTCTGCTGAGATTCTCTGGAACTGCACCTCACAAAGTTCATCACTTTTTACACTGTCTACATGAGTCAAAATCCCTAGCCTGATCCTGGGCTTCAGCCAGATATCTTCATCAGACATGTTCATGACTTGGACAGGAAACACATGACTCTCAGATGAAACTAAGGTGGGCACAACAACCAAACCTCCAGGCAAAGATGCACTCACGGGCTCCAGCAGCATTAAAGGGCCGTGTTCACTCACTGTCCTAAGTCCCCTCGCCATGACTGTGGCGGCAGACAATGCGGAAACATGAACCGTCTCCCTACTCGCCACTCTAGCAAAAGAGAGCCTGTCTGTTACAGTTACTGCATGAAGATTATTGAAAGCCTCTCTCCAGTTTGAGTCAAGTTTACTCTGTAGTGTGGTGTCAAACTCAGTGTGTACGAGCTCGCGACATTTTTTGACCACATTCATCCCTATGAGGCCTGGAACAGAGGAAGAGTGTTCAGAATCCTTGACTATGAGGAAGCCTCGCTCTGGAATAGTCAGACCCATTACTTCGACCTCAAGCTCTACATAGCCGATATAGGGTATGTCTAACCCATTTGCTGCAGTGATCTTTAACCACTCAAATGCAGGATGAATGTCTTCACTTTTGTCTGACAAATGTTCTCTGAAAAAACTCTCAGAAATTGTGCTGACCTGGCTACCGGTGTCAAGTAGGCATGATACTGAGACTCCCTGAAGTTTCACCTCAACATTTTTGCATTCTCCGACTGCATGCTCTAAGATCCTACTTCTGTCAGGTGCTGCTGCTGGTGAGCCAGTAGGTCTCCCTCGAATTGCCTGGCTCATGGCAACCGAGGGTGAAAGTTTTCCTGCACTACAGAAGGTGTTGATTCATCATGGCCTCTGTTGGCCTGTAGGCACTTTTTAGCAATGTGGCCCACGCCTCGACACTTGAAACAGATAGGCTGGCCGTCTGGTGTGTACCGTGGTTGCAGTCTAGCTCGTGGCTTAGGCTCTTGGAAAGTCATTTGAGTGGTACGTCTACTCAGCTCAGTTACCGCACTTGCGAGGTCAGCGAGTGTTTTGCCTAACTCGACTAACTGTTTTCCCTGCTGAGCTACTGCTCTTTGAACATCACCCAATGCAGTAGATTGGCCATTGTTTGTCTCAGTAGCAGAGAACTGGGATTCTGAAACCTCTGACTTAACCTGGCTGCTCTTAACAACTCTGGGACGATGGGGCCTGCTCTCCTCCATTTCCCACAGGAGGGCTTCGCGCCTCACATCTAAAAGGCTACAGTCTGGTTGGTCTCTGACCATCTTTCTGAGTTCGCGTCTGAGAGCTGAATCCCTTAAACCCTCAATGAACTGGTCCCGGAGAACGGCTTTCTCATTAGGTATCACGTTTGCCGACTGCTTCACTACAGAGCTCAAGATCTGGGATAGGGCATGGGAGTAGTCACGGAGGTCTTCACCCTCTGCTTGTTTACGGTTATAAAAGGTCTGTAAAAGTTGTGTGATGCTGCGTTTTTCGCCAAATGCATTCCTTAAGTAGGAGTATAAATCACTGGGCCTCACTGACCGACCCCCCATGCATAGTCGAACCTCCTCCAATGCAGGACCACGCAACAGAGATAGAATGTAGTCACACTGCCCCTCTGTTGTCTGTTCTCTGGATCTTAAAACCCTTTCAACCTCTTCAATAAACTCATCCACAGACCTCCCATCTGTCCCACCCTCACCACTAAATGCTTGGACCTGGCGTTCTCTTGGAACATAGATGTATGAACGTGTGGGGGCACTATTATCATTTGCCCTCTGAGCCCCTATCTCATCATTTAACCTGGCAAGTTCATCTCGCAATCGGGTGAGCTCCTGTACGCGAGCCTGCATTTCTGCTGTAGCATTTGTGCTTGTCCCTGCTACCTGATCTGATGCCTCAGCAAACGGGGCAGCCTCCTCATCAGAACCAGAAGCCATGATGAAATGTCAGTTTTTATTCAGTTCAGTCTGAATGTGAATATTAGGTTCAACACCAGGATCAAGGATACGATGAACAGTCTTGAAACACTGCTGAATCTCGCTCTTGGAAGCCGAATGAAGCGCTGGCAGCCGACGTCCTCAGCGCAGGTCTGGATGAGCCGTGTCAATCTGGAAACAGTGGCGCCACTGGAGCTCCTCAAGTCGTCTCTCTCACAAGTCACCGCTTCCTCTACAGGCTGGCCTCTTGGACACGTCCACCCAGAGACTTCTCCTGGAATCTTCACCACTGCCGTATTTTGCCAAATAAAAATAAAAACAACTACTACTGCCAAGTTAAAAAAATGTTTTAGCTACACCCCACTCCTGGTACCAAAATGTGTAGCCCGGGAATTAAATCACACAGGACACACTACTGGGGTTCTTGTAGCGTCTTAACTTATTTATTCTCACATCAACTTCACTCGTTTTCTCCGAGGCTTATTAGGAGAACCGAAACTGGAAGTAAACAAAACAAAATAGAGCACCAAAATACGGCAGTGGCAGTGGGCTATGGTACACAGAAATAAAACACAGACGTCATTACAATCATGACACAATCACATTAACTCAGAAAATGTGCGTTCAAAATATTATTATGGTCACTTACACGCCGCGCAGCGTGGAACACGGGAGCTGGAGCTTCCTTGAGCTAGCCTTTAGCCCCGGTCGACGACTGGCATGCTACTGTACCCTCTGAAATACATCACCGATAACTCTACATGAAGCTATATTGTTACATTCTGTTACGGCGTTTCTTACAATGTGTGTGTGTATTTTACCTACCGAATGAACAGAATTACATAGTCTCCTTTGTTCGGCGAGACCTTTTAGCCGCTTGTGGCTCACATTCAGCAGTGAAAACAAAACAATAGCCCACAATGCACTTGGCGGCTATCTCAAAATGCGCCCCACTGCACCCAAAACAGTTCTGTGCTGCCACCTTGTGGTGATTCTTTTAACTGGTTTACATCTTGGTTAGATTTTACATTTGAAACATAGCATTTAAAATAAAGAACAAAAGAAAACAAAAACACATCATAATACATAGGAATACATTACACCTTAAGTGGAAATTAAAACTTAATATAAATTTACCACCTGGCTACATGTGACCCCTTGTGTCAGCACTATTCTCTCTGAGTGAATCTGCACAAGAGGTGAGTCAATGAGCATGATTTCTAGATTTTCTGAGCTGTGTGACTTTAACGCACTGGATAAATTGCAGGTTTGTGTTTTTACCTTTTAATTCAAAATAATCCAACTGATATTTTGACTGCCTTCTTCCTCTTCCTCTGAGCTGTTGTGTGTTATCTGTATTGGAGGTGTTTTACTGTCCTCTTGTTAAAAGTTATCCCACAACTCCCAGCCAATCAGAGTGCACTAAGAGGCTAGTACCGGTTAATATCTTACTCTCTGTCTTCCATTACAGTCATAAACCTCACACCTCCTCTGGTATTTATCCCTTACATAACGGCCAATCCAGTCCACTTCAGCCTCAGACATCATCACCAACACTGTTATTCTGTCCATCTCCTGTTTTTGTTTTTTTCTTAGTGATTCAAAATCTTGCAAATGTGACACATTCCAGTTAGTATCCTAGGTCATCAAGCAGAGAGAAGGGGTCACTGTCAGCAAGGGCCGTCAGCACCAGAGAGTCTCCCACAGGAAACACTCCAGCGTGCGCATTCTTTTCTTTTTACTGTCAGAACAGCTAAAGACAAGTATGTCTGTATTTTGTTCCCTGTTGCTGAGAGGGTGAATGAAAGGTCACAGATGTGAATACTGGCAATAGTCTAGTTGACATGTATAAAAATCTGGCTCGCATCAGTCAATCTGTTTTGTTTTTTCAGTTGAGTGTCTGTCATTAAATTTTGCTTTTACTTTCAAGCTGATGTGTCTGTTCCCTTTTCAGTGTTTACAATACAGTACATCCGGAAGAGTTTGCACTAGCTTTTTTTTTTAAATCACCAGTGTCAAACAAGGACAGTGGAGCTGCAGCCCATCGGCCTGCTGATGGATTGAATTATGCTCCTTCTGGTTTACAGTTTATTAGATCTGTGCAGTCAGACCACCTGAGGGTGGGGGGGTGGGCAGTTCTGCAGAAATCTGGTAGACAGCAGCAACTCCACGTTTTTGTTTTTTCTTCAAATCCCACCGCTCAGCTCACAATCCAGCTCCAGACCAAACATTCTCAGTGTAATAAGCCACTTACACAAGCATTGGCCCAGTTAGCTGGCGACCTCGCTCTCTCTCTCTCTCTTTAAGTGTGAGTAGAGAGTGTGGATTAGAGTATGTGCCGCACAGGACAGAAGAGATAGGAAGTGAATCAGGATGTGGGTCATGGCAGGATGGAAGTGGGTCAGAGTCACCCTGCTCCTCTCTCCTCTGAGGATGCGGTGCGAGGGGGGCAAAGACGACGTCAGCGAGTTTTATACACTTATATAAGCGTGTCTGTAGTTGATACAACACAGCTTCTTGTAAAATGCATTCACTGTATATGCGTGCACAGTTGAGTAGAGTTTTTTTTGTTTTTTTAAACACATTGCACTTGCCCTGCTGTGTTCCTGCCACCTCCACTACATCCTACTGACAAGAATAGCTGGAAGTAAAAGTACTGCCAGGTCTCATTGTACCATTTTTACACTCTGTTTACAGTAAGACCACAGCTCCCAATTTCCTGTTGTGGCATTAGTGTTGGTTTTCCTCCCTCGATGCTAGAAAACATGTCTGAATGAAGCCAGCAGCGGATGTCAGTTTGCCTTTATTACCCTCTGTCCAGGAAAATACAGGATTACCGGCATCACACTCACTGCCACGCTAAAAATAGGCCAATCTCCCTTGACAAATACTGAGGAAATGCCAAAATTAAACTACAATGAGGAAATAAATTTTAACTGCACAAGTGGCAATATCGGTTCATCAGTCAATCAGTTAGTTGAACTGAATCAGCAGCATCTTGTGGATTGTCTGTCAGGATAGTTGGTGCAGATGTTCATTGTCCCCTGAGGATGATACATGCTGCCCTTGATCGTCCTCTGACATTTCTCCTTTAATCATCATAACACTGACATTTTGTTAACTCCAATAGCAATATGACTTTTAGTTTCAATCTAGTGTTATCATCAGGTCAAAGTTAGACATTCATGGCTGCCAGAGGATGCTTCCTGATGACCGGATCTTTCTTTTATACGAGCAGCACCACTGCATCATAGAGCAGTAACCATGGTTCTTGATTGTTTGTCTTATTGAAATGGAATTTAATTGTAATAGACATTAATCATCATTCACACAAAAACACCACACCTAGCAACGAATCTTGACCTTCCACAACCATGGCCGCATCTGCAGTGGCTGCAAAAAAAAAGAGTGACTCCTTTCTGCGTCAACTGTGATATGTTAAGGTGAAGGGAAATTCCCACAACTGGTATATATTCACTAGTTGCGGATAATTGGTTCACTCTTTTTTTATTTTATATTTGACCCGGGTGATATCACATGTTCTGTGTGTGCCCCGACAGATTACGTCTGTGTGCATAAAGTGATTTGACAGCACAGACCCCACTTACTGTTTGGTATTAGACTTTGGTATTAGAATTAGACACTGTGCGTGTAATGTATGAGTGCAGCCACACTTAACCATCTCTGAAAGTGCAGGTAGTGTATTCATAGTTGTAGAGTTAATATCGCCACAAGGCCTGTTTGCATGGTCTGTCGTTAATCATCGTCCTCTGTTCTGTCACCACTGTGTGATGATAACATCCTGTGTACTGTTGTGAATGGAGCCAGTAACAGTCAGGACTATGAAAGACAATTTCAACACATAGGAACTCCCATGCCTCCCATTTCCAGTCCAGCTACCACACACACACACACACACACACACACACACACACACACACACACACACACACACACACACACAGTTTTGTCCACCTGATTTGGCTCAGAGGAAGCTGAATTGTACAACCTCACTAACCCACACACACACAGCCAGCAGGAAGACTCAAGGTCAGTTCCTGTTTTTGTACTTTTTTGAGTTCTTCATTACTATAAAATGCAGAGCACTTAATCCCCTGTTTCCTCTGTTATTAATGACTGATTAACAAACAGTTCAATGGAAAATTCAGGAGCAGTCAGGGGAGCTTTATATAATAGACGCTCAGCAGCTACTGACAGGCTCCCCTTACTCAGCAGTTACCATCAGGCTGGCTGGAGCCAGAAAGCCTGCACTCTCTGACCGTGTGTTAGCGGGAAATTCATTACATTATCTTATTCACTGCTGGAAAATGAGCCATTTAAAAATGGTATCAGAAAGCCTTTTGACATGCTATTAAAAAAAAAGCCTTCTCACAGTAATGGCTCATTATCGAGTGAGAGCGTATGTGTATTTCTGTTTAAAATATGAAACGGGTAAAACCAAGATAGATGCATTTTTATACATTTATTATATGATTTTATTCCATAGAAAAAACAGGGTCCATGTGGGAGCAGCTTAGAGGGTTAAAATGAACACCAATTTTATCACAATAGTGTAATTAAGCTGTCTTATTTCAAAGGTGCGTCCAAATTCAGTTGAGGGATAGCCTTGAGTCCAACAGGTGAATCATATATGGCCCAACCCATCCCTACCCAAGATTCATTGTATAGGCCTACTGATGATGAAAATAAACAATGCTAACAGACAGCCTGAGGACCACATGTCAACTCACGACAATTGAACAGGTAGGTAATGGTTATAAAGCTTCAAATTTGTATTAAAAAAAGAAAAAAAAGTAAGCCTATGTGTCACTGAGGTGAGCCTAGTAGTGTCTTAGGTAGCTAGTTTGTATCCAGACTCTGTGGCTACCTTAAGTTGTTTAGCTTGAAGGAAAATTGAGTTTAAACATGCTAACTTTATTAACTTTAAACATTTGAATTCTCTTGATAAATTAAATTAAAATTGTTCCTTACCATGTGCTCTTGTTTCTGTTACCTTCATGAACAGCTCAGACAACAGAACAGACTGCAACATCTAAAGTCGATTAATTGCATGAATGTTTAATTGCAATGAAACTGAATAATACGTTCACTTTGACAGTCTTAGAGTTTATGATGATAGCTGTAACTCATATAGCTTTCCCAGATTTGTTTTTTTATGTTACACAGATTGTGCACAATATTGTACAAATAACTTCTTGGCCAATGTCTTCTCTCTTTCAGTGCTGTACTTCCACATGTTCTATTGACAGACTGTCAAAGTTTGATTTTCAACACTGTTACGTCCACCTGCACCAAACACGCCTGAACTGTGATTGTTTAAATTGCAAATAAACCAAACACTGACTGATTATATCCCTACCATCATCTCATTATTACATTGTGTTCAGAACACCTCCATCCCTTTTATGTGGCACTACTTATCATTAATCAGAGCATCGTTCAGCTCCAATTGACAATCCACAATAACAAAGATAAGAAATGCAGTTTACTGACATCACTTCCAACTATGTCCTGCCAAACATACACACTCACTGAGGATCAAAGCCCCTGCATCTGCGGACCGACAAGCAGAAGCATGAGTGTTACCACACCAGTGTTCTTTATTGGTTTTTCAGGAATGAGGAAGTGAGTGAGGCAGCATCTTTACGGGAAGGCAGCGAGTGTGGGAGGGAGGGGCCAGTGGGAACGCAGGAGGGCGGGGAGGTTATGACAAATATTTGTTAAGACAGGCAGGAAGAGCTGGATGAGAAGAAAGGCAAAGTGCAAAGGTGGAAAACTTTAATTACATTTGAGGCTGGGTAATCGCATTTCTCATCTTACTCACACTGCGGTCGGTTTCTGTTTATCCACCCCAGCCCTCACACTGTCACTGTTACTGTGTTACCGCTCGCAGCCTTTTGGCATATCTGACAGTTATTGTGAAATGAAATTTCATACCAGTGTCTTGTTTGGCAAACTGAGGGATTATTCAAAAAGAGAATTTATTGTAGCTAGGGGCAAAGATACACTGTGTCCTCTTTCTCAATGCGTATGTTCCAAGATGAAGAGTACACAAAAACACACAGTGCAACACAGCAGGAAGCACATTGTGTGGAGACACTTACTGAAAGTTTCCATGATGTTTTTATGTGTCTGTGATTGTAGTTTTTGTGTGTGTGTGTGTGTGTGTGTTTGTAGCTGGTGTTGCAGCGTCCATTTTTTTTCAGTTGCTGACAGAGAGGAAGAGCAGGCTGACCTTTTCCCTTAAAGGACGTGGCAGCAGCCGGCACACTGTGTAATGTGGTGAGTCAGTCACTGAATAGGAATGTGGCACTCCCCCGGCATCTCCTGGAAACCTCACACAGGTTCTCACAGAGAGAGTTGGAGTCCAGAAGGAGGAATCTAAATGTTAATGCTATAACTCATCATCCTTTTTCTTAAACCCCTCTGTTGACATCTTACTGATAAATGGTCATGCAGATGTATGTTCTCACTCTGTATTTGTGCAGAGATCCTCCTTTTTAAAACCAAGAGTGATGCACACCATCTCCGATCAGTTTGTTTTCCTGTGTGCTGTAGATTCACATAAGATGTTGTTAAAGGAATAATTCACCAAAAAATGAAATCCAGTCATTGATGACTCACCATTTTTTTTACAGCCTAAATAGTCCTGAATTGAATTTTCCTGGTGCATCGTGCCTGGCACAAAAAGGTCCATAAAACTACACAAAAACCATTAAGTATTCATCAGCATGAGGGTGAGTCAAGAATGACTGAATGTTATTTTTTGGTAAACTATTCCTTTAACATAATCACAATCATCAGCCCCATTCGGAGAAACCACATGGACCTTGGACAGCAGCCCTCCAGATGCTGCCACTCCTTCAACCTCACGTCTAACCTGTTGGGAACAAAGTCATGACAGAAACTTTTCCTTTTCCTATATGACGCAGATGCTAAAACCATCAATTAAGCTAGGAGGAGTCTGCCTTGATTATCTAAGCAATAGTGTAGGAGATAGCCTCAGATGTAAGTAAACATAAGTCTTAAAACGAGTTGTCAAGGACTTTTGTAACATTATGATGTCACAACATAGCCCTCAGTCATGCCACAAGCCCGGCCCACCTGGACCCAACATCTCAAGCTGCATGATTTGGATCCCCTGAGTATTTTACTTAAAAATCTGGTATTTGAATTTCTCTACAAAAAAAAAACAGCCAATCAGAAGAGAGAATCAGAGTCTCAAAACTACACTGTGATGGTTTTTCGTTGTCAAACCTACAAATACGTATATATTTTAAAGATATATTGAAACACCAATGGGACATAAAACCTGTTCTTTTTTTAAAATTTAGCTACTTCCCACTGTTTATATTTAAGTGGGCATGTTTCCCAAAATGTTGCACTTCTCCTTTAATGCTAGACTGTACAGAAATTGGACATTAATCGAGAGAAAAGAGGAATAACAACATGGCCCAGGTCATGACATCAACTCGACCACACACCACCATGAATGCAGAGCAGAACCCTTTTTTGGTGATTTCACCCATTTCATTCTTCTGAGCTTCCTAAACCTCCCCTTCCCATAACCTTTTAGATTGAAGGAGCTGCTGCCTCCCCCTCCCACAGCCTATCAGCTGCTCAGGGAATTAGTCAGAGAGAAAGTCAGGGTCACCCCTGGCTCAGACATGATACTCCCACTACCCTGGAAACCCAACAGGCATCCTAGAGACAAACACAGAGCCACTGAGCTGTACCACAGTGAGTTCCTGGACTCCCACAGGTCCTAGCCAGGCCTGGGAAAAATACTCACTGAAAATGTTTTAACTAAGGCAAACAAAGCCAGGAGAGACTGTTTGAGTGTGCTTAGTGAGAAACTCTGACTGGCCTGAGTTAGCTCAGAACTGCTAATTTTTTCCTTAGTCTAAAAAACTTCTGGTGGATTGAATAGGGAAGTTCAGCTCATATCTAGTTGCTTTTATTCTTATTTGTCCAATGAAAGTTGATCCAAATAAATATTTTGTTGCGCAAACGGTCAACTCCCTGTCAACAAGCCACTCTAATCAGTAGTTTTACGTCAACCATGGGCGTGATGTGATGACTGTGTGACTAAAAGTGAAAGGTGTTGCTCATTTATAGGCTACTTCACAGGTAGCCTATAATTTTTTTAAATATTTTTGCGCCTCCTTTTACTGTTCTGATTCACTCTTTTCAAAACTTTTATTGGTGTTGTTTCCTGCTGTCCATTGTGTGACAGTTGAGGTTCCTGTCACTATGCCTCCAATTGATCATGCGCCCTGGCTACTTGGCCAAGGGGATGTCCCTTTGGCCAAGTGGTTAGCGTGCATGACTCTTATTCGGGAGTCTGGGGTTCGAAGCCCGCCCGGGCCCTCTTCACCTTGCCACATTCGCACCGACTGAACGCTCATAGCAAAGCGCCACACAAAAACCGAACGTTGCTGCAAAAGCCTCCCAAGAGTTTGTCTTGGGCTGCATCAACTAGCTATACATGACTATAGCACTATATAAAAAATACTCTGTAACACGCCTGAAAACATCCGGGAAGCAGACTGTCTACTCTGTCAGTAAACTGCAGAAAATGCTATGAACGAGGAACAGTGAAGGCAGCTGTAGTGTTGGAATGTAACTGTACAACAAGGTTCAAGTTACATCTACTGATGGTAATGGGTTTGTGCCCATTCTCTCTCAGTCTCAGAGTCTGCAGTGTTTCTAAAAGGGTCTCAGAAACTCTAGAGAAGCGTTCTTGCAGGGCATGAATGTAGCAAATGTGATTTGTTTAAAAAACTTAATGAAATGGCTTGATTTGTTGAGATGCGAGTAAAACACAAACAGGTTTCAGTCAAACCCCTGCCTTCCCTTGGAAAGAAAACAAAGGCAAATGAATTACAACCCTGTCATTACCCATTATCCAAACTGTTTGACTCACACTCCTTCTTTGGTTTACACTACCTGCCGAAGTTGTGCTTTCTCTGTGATGACTCATTAAAGATGGCATTTAAGATGCACTCGTTAAATGTTGTAAACCATCTGATGAAGCTTGCTGTCAACTCACCTCATGCTTTTTGCAGTTGTTGCAATCAAGACATTTTAAAGTCTAGCCCTGTATTCGGCAAGTGAATGTGGTCACTTGCTGAAAAAGAATAATAATTATATTTGTAGTATATACTGTATATTATTTTATACATTTTATGTGTTGAAAAATTGTATTTCTATGTTTTTTTGTTTTTCTATATTTTTTATGTTTTGGAAACATTATTACCTACTGGCTAACTGTTAAATCATGCGCATGAATATCTGAAGGACTTATCTGTCAATTTGACTGATAAAACTGTCACTGGTGTTGTTTTACAGTTTTTCCACATGAATGTCAGAATGACAAACCATGCTCTCTGGTTCCCATCATCTCTCTTCGGCATTTTTCTCAAGAACATCAACAGACAAACTGGAAGGGAAACAAGATTGCAACAGCATCACTTGCACAACACAGTGGCACCTGTTTATTCCTAATCAGGCCAAAACTGCCTGCCCCATCAGCCTGGACCTCATCGCTCCTTCCATGTCCAGGCATGTTAATCATGAAGGCGCAACACGGTCAGGGATGGCCACCACCCGTGGGATCCGGGCCGGCGAAGCTGTTGGGACAGTGTCGAGGTGGGGCGTGGAGCTGTCCGCCCTCTCTCTCTCTCCCTCTCTCATTATGAAGTCTGAGTCATTCACAAAAATGTGAAAACAAAGTCAACAGTGTAACCGCCTTCATGTGAGTACAAGTTGAGAGGGAAATGACTGCCGGCTATCTTCTCATGCAGATATAACAGGATGAGTTTACGCACATGACAGAGAAAAACACTCTTTAATGAGGCAATGAATAATGCCACCATGGGAACACAAGTTGATGAACAAACGCTGAGCTGCTGTGTTTGCTTTCATTAATTTCACACTCGACTGTTTCCTATTGCAATGAATCTACAGCTGTACTCCTCAAAGAAAATACAATTATCATCATTGGTGCTCAGAGAATACTTTAATGCTCTGTGGCTGCCCTGGAAAGATCTTTAGAATGAATTCTGCAAGAGCCAATACTGCACATGAAGACCTGAGGAAAACTGAAATATTAATTAGGAAATCATATAATAAAGATCTTACTGACTGACACGTACTTGGGCGTGTGTATTTGTTTTATCAAGCTTTGAGTATATGGGTGGGGCTAACTGTGTTGTCTTGAAGTGTAGCCTCTTTATTGGCCTGTTCAGCCTCTAAAGGACATGTGCACCTGAGACACCTGTTAGTACTGAATAGACTAACTGTGAACAACGCCCACCTGATGTGACTAACTCTGACTGTTTAAACTTTACATTGGTGTTGCTTTACGCAGCTGCTGATGAGTAAAGGAGGGAGGCTTGATGCCAAACTTGCAAAGCTTCTCTTCAAAGAAAGCAGCTGTCCAAGATAACTGTGAGCTCACTGATGATTGGGAACTAAATCCAGCTCTGATTCTTTGCAAAACAGTTCATCTTAACTAACTATTTAACTACTGCCGATTGTAAGCGTGTTTAAACAGTTTTTTTTAGAGACAAAGAAAAAATGTCCACACATTCACAGCAATACAGCAATTCACTGTAACCTCCGATCTGCCTTGAAGACATAGCTGCTCAGGGGTGTGTGCCCTCACCTCTTGTAAATGCTACCATGACTGAAACTCCTGTCAAGCTACAATCACCGCCACCAGCTTATAGCAGCACATATAGAGAGCACGTATGGCTGCAGAGAAAAAGTACACACAGTACAACCCCTATAAACGATGTAGGATTTGCGGTACTGGTACTCTGGTTGACAAGAGCAACTGCCTGCTATGTGTCTTTATTGAGAGAAACCCATGCTTATGTGAATTTGTTGCCGGTGCCACCGCTGTTGCCGGCACAGGCGCCATTGCTGTCACCGCCGTCATTAGGAGCAGAAGGGAGACCAGGCTTGAGCTTAGTCTCTGGAGCTCATCACAGTGTTCCAACCCGCGCAGGGAAGTTACATAGTGCAGTTTCAGCCGACACAACCTCACTCAGGCTGCAGCACCATTCAACCTATTAACCATTCTACCACTTCAATGATTTTAGAAACATAGTTTTAAAGCAACATTGCAGAGTTTCAGCTCAGTGCTTCCACCGTCTGTTTGATAAGCGCTATCGTCTGGGGGGGAAAACAAAACTTAAAGGGATAGTAGCATTTTTTAAAAGTGGGGTTGTATGATCTACAAATAGTGATTCGTACCAGGGAAGTTACATAGTGCAGTTTCAGCCGACGCGACTCTGCTCAGGCTGCGGCGGCAGCACCATTCATCCTATTAACCATTTTTCTACCATTGCACTTAGTCTGGAAACATTATTTTAAGGCCGCAAAACTCCACAATGTTACTTTAAGGTCGAAAAACTACATAGTGTTGCTTTAATTGCCAATGACATTAATTGCTAATTTGAGTAGGAGAAATGAACTACGGTAAACAGAACTTTGGTGGGGGTGGGGTGACCACCCTGGACAGGTCTTCAGTCTATTGCAGAGCAGACATAGCTATGAATTACCCCTCACACATTTACACCAGGGCAATTTAGAGTGGCCAGTAAACCAAATTTGCATGTGTTTGGAATGTGGAAGGCTGTAGTACGCAGAGACGGTAAACAGGTACAGGTAGAACATGCAAACTTCACACAGAAAGGCCCCCGGGGGAACTGCAGGGATCAGTCTTCAGAACATTCCTACTGTGCCTTTCTGAAATATGACTGGGTAATTTCTAATGTGATGTCTGCAAACCTGGCAACCAATGGGATGCAGTGGACCAGCAGAGGCCAACATAACAGGCAGCTATCATGGGAAGAGGTCTATATGTTCTGTAGTATTAACCAGAAAGGCAGGCAAGTGTATACCTCCACCAAGGCCAAACAATTCAACAGGTTATAGTAAGTGATAAAAATTGTTCTTGGACTTGGCTCGATCTGCTCTCAATTACAACAATTAAAAGAGTTACTCTCTGCTGATGCTTTGTGGGTGAGAGTTTTATCTGAAAACAAAACCACTAACCTAAGTATTGTTACATCTGGCTTTGATAACATGTAAAGACTGAACTGTTTGGTCTTACTTATTTAATTGTATTTTGAAGGCAGTGGGAAGAAATGAAACCCAAATTGAGAATTAAGATTATTACAATCCCTTGTCATTTCCACAATGAGAAATCATAGAATATAACAAATTGGGGATGATCAGAACAGATGTGTGTGACTAATTCTACTCTGGAGAGATAAAAACTGTGAGTTCCTGATGTGTGAAAAGTTTTTTCAATCTTGCAACAAGACAAATGCTCGTCAGAGCCAGAAAATCCCCCACTGACACCTCGAACACCATGTTGCTCCATTAAGAGGGAGTTCATCTTGACCTTTACTGGAACACAGTGCCCTCAGCTCTGTCAGGACAAGTGACACAGACATGGGCTGCACCATCCACTGCTCACTTAACTCAATCTGTATTGCTTTGCTTCTAAGGTTTACATGACCCCATCCAGACACAAAGATGAAGGAGATTCTCCATGTGTTACTGATGGTTTAATTAGAGTTCAAATATGTAGTTAATGTTCAAAGGGATAGTTCAACATTTTGGCAAAGTGGCCCATTGCCATAATCCCTATAGTTTTAGGAGTAGGTTTGTTACCTTTAATTGTTGGTGTAAGCTATTTTAGAATGGCGGCGCAGAGCCGCGAACTGCTCAGAGCTATGCTAGGGAGGCTCATGAAATTTCTTGGTTTCCTTCATCAAACTCATCAAATACACAATCCAACAACTCCAAAGCGCTCTCATGGACAAGTTGTGACCTGCACATTCATTTTCGAGGCAAATGCAGAGACTGCTTGCTGAAAAACTGCCCCCGACGGGAACGCGCATCAGCGGTTTTGCATGAATTTACCTCAAAACTGTAAATTTAGTTTCGTAATGTTCCTTTATTATCTCATAGCGTGGTGAATGTGCAGCTTGTCCACAAGAGCGTTTTTGAGGTGTTGGATTGTGAATTTGATGAGGGAAACCAAGAAATCCCATGAGCCTCCGCAGCATAGCTCTGAGCAGCTCCCAGCTCTGCTCTGCCGCTCTAAAAAATATCTTGCACTGACAATTAAAGGGGCCAATTTGCCAAAATATTGAACTATCCCTTTAAGGCCAGGGTCTGTTTTTTTTTTTTTTAAAGGGCCAACGAGGAGTTTCTATTTGGTTATAAAAAAGTCTCACGTTAATGTGGATGAATCTACGTTACCCACACTTGTTAATGGCTCCATTTTCGATAAATATATCGTTTTGTCTCTATCGTTATTTTGTTATTATTAGTGGTGGTGGAAATGCTGGGCGAGCCAACCAGCATTTCCTTACTTTCGGTTTCACGGACGCTCATGAGAATAACGCCGCCGAATCGCTGTTTATGGTCCGAACTACGACGGTAACTGATCCTCTTCCAACCTCTGACTTTAATTCTTGATGAATGAAAACATGAGGCCGTCTTGCGCCGGTTGAAGAATTCTACGGTGCGCGTGGAGGCTCATAAATGTAGTGTGAAAACATTTTGCTTTTCCAAAACTCCTCGTTACTCCTCGTCCCTTTAAACAAGGAGATCATGGTATCACTCAGACTGTAAAAATGGCTGTATAATGCAGTTAAGGTTTAATTATAAACTGGAGTCATGGAGTTTGAAAAATGTGGATGTTTGCCAGCCGGACAGAATCCAGTGAAAGACCCTATTGAGTTGCATTATGGCAAGTGTATGATCCAGGATTTATTTTAGGATCTTGACCTCTTGACTTGGATTAGGAACTATGGTAACGCTTCCTTTTACAGTACGGTAATTAACGGGTAATTACCTGGTAATAAGATGGTATTTACTAGGTAATAACAGGTAATTAAATTGAATTACCTGGTAGTTACTAAGTACTTACAAGGGTAATTACAAGGTAATTACCCAGTATTTACAATGTATTTTTCCTGACTACTACCAGGTATTTACCCAATAATTTCCTGGTAGATACAGAGTAATTGTATATTGTAGATTTTAAACCCGGTAGTTAAAAATATTTACCTGATATTTATCTGGTAAATACCAACAAGTTATCTGGTATTTACCCAATAATTACCAGGTAGATATCCTGCAATTGCATATTGTAGACTGTAAACCCACTGAATGGGCGATAATAACTTAGATATTTACCTGGTAATTACCAGGTATTTACTCAAAAACATTATATATTTACCTGTAACTACCACTTATTTACGTGGTAGTTAACTAATATTTATTATGTAAATACCAACTAGTTACCTAGTATTTACTAGAAATATACTGAAAACTACCAGGTACTTATCCAGGAATTATAGATTATTTATTACCAGTCAACCTGTGTGGTGCCAGTGAGGGTATAACTTGCAACTATTTACCAAGTAATTACTTTCTAATTACAGGTAGTTACAATTTACATTACCAGGTAAAACCTTGTGAATTACCCTGTAAGAAAGGTGGAACTGTACTGTAAAAGGAAGCGTGGCTTGTTTCAATGATATTACCATGTACTTTCCTGGTAACTGTAGATTATAATCCTACTCCCCATCAGAATGTTTTGAACATGGTACATGGCAAAAACTCCCATATCTCGCTGATAATTATCAGGTAAGTATCTGAGTTTTACAGAGAAGTTACCCTGTAAGAAAGGTGGAACTGTACTGTAAAAGGAAGCGTGGCTTGTTTCAATGATATTACCATGTACTTTCCTGGTAACTGTAGATTATAATCCTACTCCCCATCAGAATGTTTTGAACATGGTACATGGCAAAAACTCCCATATCTTCCTGATAATTATCAGGTAAATATCGGAGTTTTACAGAGAAGTTACCCTGTAAGAAAGGTAGAACTGTACTGTAAAAGGAAGCGTGGCTTGTTTCAATGATATTACCATGTACTTTCCTGGTAACTGTAGATTATAATCCTACTCCCCATCAGAATGTTTTGAACATGGTACATGGCAAAAACTCCCATATCTTCCTGATAATTATCAGGTAAGTATCGGAGTTTTACAGAGAAGTTACCCTGTAAGAAAGGTGGAACTGTACTGTAAAAGGAAGCGTGGTTTGTTTCAATGATATTACCATGTACTTTCCTGGTAACTGTAGATTATAATCCTCAAACACCCATCAGGGTGTGTAGTTTTTAACATGGCACCTGGCAAAAACTCCCATATCTTCCTGATAATTATCAGGTAAATATCAGAGTTTTACAGAGAAGTTACCCTGTAAGAAAGGTGGAAGTGTACTGTAAAAGGAAGCGTGGTTTGTTTCAATGATATTACCATGTACTTTCCTGGTAACTGTAGATTATAATCCTACTACCCATCAGGATGTTTTGAACATGGTACCTGGCAAAAACTCCCATATCTCGCTGATAATTATCAGGTAAATATCGGAGTTTTACAGAGAAGTTACCCTGTAAGAAAGGTGGAACTGTACTGTAAAAGGAAGTGTGGTTTGTTTCAATGATATTAACATGTACTTTGCTGGTAATTATGGGCATATTATAATCCTCAACCACCCTTCAGGGTGTTTTGAACATGGCACCTGGCAAAAACTCCAAGGTTGGGTGAAATATTTCGACCCAACAGATTGATGGGCTGAGACACCTTAATCACTCTCCAGCTTCAGACCACAGAAAACAATGTAAATGGTAAGTAAAACTTAAATTATTAGCCTACAGGTTTAGTTTAATCTGGTAGCCAAGTAGTGTTAGGCTACTTAAAAACTTCACCTTACTCTGTGACGCAGTAATAGCCGGGTTTTCTATTTTTTCTAAAGACACTGCTATTCCGAAAAGGCTACTGGGGGAAGCCCTCAGTGCGCAGTGATCTTTTTTTTTCCTTTTTGGAGTCAAACGGATCATGTGCATAATTAACTGCAAAACAAGTGTAACATTTTTTACCTTTTTGATGAGGATAAGGTTTAGATTGTATAGGCCAGAAGTAACAGAAGCTCTAAGATCGACTACGGAGCCCAGGATAAACCAACCGACCACTCAGGAACGACACAAATACAGTGTTCTCTTTAAGAAACAATAATGCTTCCCTATTTATTGCAGATGGGAAGATCACACATTAATAACACATTTATTACAACTCTTACCCGAGTAAGTATGAAAAATAAAAAATAAAATAAAATATTGTCCTGCAGCTGCTTTAATTTCTAGTGTTCAGTTCAATCAGTTAGCAAGCACCGTATAGATGAAATATCAGTCCCACCTCACAGGGGTGTGGGTGGTGTGTGTGTACTGGTGTAAAGGATTCAGGTTCCACAATGTCGATTTCTAAGCGTCCACCGGGGTCTGGCTCACCATCCACTTCAATTGGCTCCAACTTCCAGTAGGTTCGAATCTCAATGGTATCCAACGGAACAAAGAAAGAAACCTGACCTACGATAAATAGGATCAGAGCATTCAATGTCATTTTCTAAACTCTCAATAATTCATATGAAATAAATCATGTTCAAATTCACATTAACTATTTCAATGGAAAATCATTATTTTCTTTACTAAATTTCTATTTTTACTGAATTACTGTTGTAATATAACTTTACAATGTACAGTAAAGACAATAAACAACATTCAAATATGCATATTATGTTGCTCAAGTTAATGAAATAATCTCTCAAAAACAGTATGAAAACTTTCTGTGCTTTTTACAGTGTAATATCCACAAAACCATCATTAGCCATTAAGAAAATAAAATATATACTTGTGCACAGTTGTTAATTTGTTTAACTCAGAAATAAAGTGCTTAACACACCCAGAATACAGCTAAAAGTGTATAGAAAAAGATTAAACAGAGGAAATAAACGCCACACCTTTAAAATGTCGGACACATGCTGCAGCACTACTGCACCTGGTGTGTCTGCCTTGATGCTAGTTAACACAAGGAGCTAGCGCTCCGAAATTAGCTCGTTCCGCTATTAGCATTAGCGATTTAGCATTTCGAGTCGGTTGCTCACCGATGCTTTCTCCTCCCGAGCGGCTCCTCCAACTGCACTCACGCAGGTCCTGGTCGTCCGGGGGATCTTCTCCAACAGTTTCTCCGTGTTTCGTCCGTGTTTTTTTGTTTCGTCATCCAAAGTGTGTTTTTCGTGACTCGTGCTCAATGTGGTTTGCTCTCTTTCTTCCAGCAGCTTCAAGAGGAAGTGAATCTGCTCCGATCGGGTCAGTGGGTGGGAGCTTCTCTTCCGATTGGATGAGAAGTCCGTCTTCCGTCTTTCAAACTAAAACTTTTTCCCTGTGTTGCTCGCTTGCTAATTTGCTTGCCAGCTAGTTATTTTCACCTGATAATATGTGAAGGAAGGCCGTGAAGGAAAGGAAATGACCGTAGCCTCCAGTCCATCTCGTGTTTTAATCGACAGGAGAACCGTTGTGGTGATGTGGGTGTTAGCAGCGGATGCTAACTTGTTTAGCGCTAGCCGAAATTAGCATCAAGCTAGGTCACCTTTCCTTTGCGGTGCTGCTGCTGCTGCTAAGAGAAAGAGACGTGCTAGCAGCACTGGCTAACATCCATGGCATCTGGTGGGGCTAGTAACCCTCCTACTCTGCTGCATATAGCTGTCTATCAAAGTCTACGAGTGTAGGGCTATTTTTCTGTTAGCTGTGTGTGTGTATTCTTCAGTTATGGTAATGTTGTGTGCGCTCAAACTGTTTTGCTTTGTCGTTAGTGACTGAAATATTGTGTTTGCTATTTTGAGATACATCATTGTGGTCTTTTTTTTCTCTGCCCATTACAGAACCCAGTAACTGGTGAGAAGTGCTTGCAAATGACATTGTGGCCTCATCTCATGGACATTCCAGACATGGTGAGCTTACATCTATGTTGTTGCCCTGTCTAAAATCATATATTTGATTTTGACTTCTGGCTAAAAATCAAGGAATCCCTCATCCCAAAATTCATAGGGCCTTGTTTAAAAATATTGGAATAAATACTTGTTGAAAACATTATTGTAAAAATAGAGTTCATGATTTGTTTCTACCATATGAGCTTCAACAGCATGGATATTTGAAGGGTTAAATGCAGAAATGCATAATTTGTTAGCTGTGCACATACAGTAGCCTAACCCAGCTCAGTTCTTGCATCAGTGTGTCTTAAAGGGATAGTTCACCCAAAATTGAAATTGCACTCATTTCATGTCGACTAAGGGCTGGGAGAAGTTTCAGAGTTATTTTGGCTTCTCTGAGTTACAGGGGGTCTCGACGTAGCAGTGCATGTCCATATAACAGTTGCAAATGGATACCAACTGTCTTCATAACAAAAAGACACACCTAAAAACATCCAAATACCTCCATGCTGCTCGTCTGTTATGTCCGTCTTGTATTAAATTTAAATAAGTCTATAGTATTTCAAGCTTGTTTGTAGTGGATGTACAGAAAAGTGCTATGGACTAAGACTCCAGATACAGTGTATGTTACAGCATTACCTGTAGAGATTAACCTAAACTGTTACCAAACTAATTCTTGAATCTTGTTTTTTTTTTCTTTATTTTTCAGCCTGGAACAAAAATGGTGCAGTACCTGGCAACCGCAAGCAGTGGCACAGAATACTTGTATGTGCTCATGCTAGGGAGAAGCATCACCGGGATAGCCTTAGAGCACTCATCTCTGTTAGGTGCGATGGATGGGTTATAGTTTTTACTGATGTAATTTGCCAAAATGTGTAGACTGGACATGTGAAGGGGGCAAAAAGCTGTGCACTTTGTTATTTTCTTTTTTAAAATGCAAGTTATTGTAGCACTTAAAGGGATTGGCCAGCATTTTTTTCATGTCTTGCCTCACTCCCGAGTCCATGACCAGCAGATAGACACCTTTTGACTGTGTGTGCACTAAGAAGGCAGAGCCCGTATCGCCAGTGTCGCCCATACCCGTGCACTTCCAGTGTTTTAGCTAAGATTACTAACAGTGCACCAGCTCTGTCCATAGCTCCCTTGTTACTGCACGCACAATTGAAAGAATCTATCTGCCTGTCATGGACTCGGGAGTGAGACCACACGAAAATAAAATGTTTGCATATACCTTTAAGAGTATTGAAGTTACTCTCTTCAAGTTCACTGCTATGCAGATTAAGAGGATTAAACGTAGTCTCTTTGACAGTTCACCTGTTTTTGCGTATTTGTCACAGTGTAACAAAATGTATTGTATCTTTATGTACAGTAAAGGAAACAAACCACGCTTCCTTTTACAGTACAGTTCCACCTTTCTTACAGGGTAACTTCTCTGTAAAACTCTGATATTTACCTGATAATTATCAGCGAGATATGGGAGTTTTTGCCATGTACCATGTTCAAAACATTCTGATGGGGAGTAGGATTATAATCTACAGTTACCAGGAAAGTACATGGTAATATCATTGAAACAAACCACACTTCCTTTTACAGTACAGTTCCACCTTTCTTACAGGGTAACTTCTCTGTAAAACTCTGATATTTACCTGATAATTATCAGGAAGATATGGGAGTTTTTGCCAGGTGCCATGTTAAAAACTACACACCCTGATGGGTGTTTGAGGATTATAATCTACAGTTACCAGGAAAGTACATGGTAATATCATTGAAACAAACCACGCTTCCTTTTACAGTACAGTTCCACCTTTCTTACAGGGTAACTTCTCTGTAAAACTCCGATATTTACCTGATAATTATCAGGAAGATATGGGAGTTTTTGCCATGTACCATGTTCAAAACATTCTGATGGGGAGTAGGATTATAATCTACAGTTACCAGGAAAGTACATGGTAATATCATTGAAACAAGCCACGCTTCCTTTTACAGTACAGTTCTACCTTTCTTACAGGGTAACTTCTCTGTAAAACTCCGATATTTACCTGATAATTATCAGGAAGATATGGGAGTTTTTGCCATGTACCATGTTCAAAACATTCTGATGGGGAGTAGGATTATAATCTACAGTTACCAGGAAAGTACATGGTAATATCATTGAAACAAGCCACGCTTCCTTTTACAGTACAGTTCCACCTTTCTTACAGGGTAACTTCTCTGTAAAACTCCGATACTTACCTGATAATTATCAGCGAGATATGGGAGTTTTTGCCATGTACCATGTTCAAAACATTCTGATGGGGAGTAGGATTATAATCTACAGTTACCAGGAAAGTACATGGTAATATCATTGAAACAAGCCACGCTTCCTTTTACAGTACAGTTCCACCTTTCTTACAGGGTAATTCACAAGGTTTTACCTGGTAATGTAAATTGTAACTACCTGGTAATTAGAAAGTAATTACTTGGTAAATAGTTGCAAGTTATACCCTCACTGGCACCACACAGGTTGACTGGTAATAAATAATCTATAATTCCTGGATGAGTACCTGGTAGTTATCAGTATATTTCTAGTAAATACTAGGTAACTAGTTGGTATTTACATAATAAATATTAGTTTACTACCACGTAAATAAGTGGTAGTTACAGGTAAATATATAATCTTTTTGAGTAAATACCTGGTAATTACCAGGTAAATATCTAAGTTATTATCGCCCATTCAGTGGGTTTACAGTCTACAATATGCAATTGCAGGATATCTACCTGGTAATTATTGGGTAAATACCAGATAACTTGTTGGTATTTACCAGATAAATATCAGGTAAATATTTTTAACTACCGGGTTTAAAATCTACAATATACAATTACTCTGTATCTACCAGGAAATTATTGGGTAAATACCTGGTAGTAGTCAGGAAAAATACATTGTAAATACTGGGTAATTACCTTGTAATTACCCTTGTAAGTACTTTGTAACTACCAGGTAATTCAATTTAATTACCTGTTATTACCTAGTAAATACCATCTTATTACCAGGTAATTACCCGTTAATTACCGTACTGTAAAAGGAAGCGTTACCGGAACTATTTACTGCTTCAATTACAATTGTTCTTAACTTGTCTCACAAACAGTGTTTAAGAAAGAATTTAAGGTCACCTGACAAAAAACCTAAGATGTGTCATAGAGCAGCAGCAGCTTTTCATTAATGGCTAAGCAGCATGCGCAGCTGGTCTACATGCCTGATATAACGTATCATATTATATACATTGAAGTCAATAGTCATGATGTGTCATGATAGAAACTTGTACTAGAATAGTTTTACCATTAGAGCAGCATTTCTGTCGTTCTTGATATAGGCCTACCGTTGCTCCACCTTTGTTTTAAACATTACACATTCTTTAGTGAATACCTAAACTTTACTTCCAATGTTTCACAACTGCAAAGTTTAATGTATGTGTTGTTGTCACATTTTTCTACACAAGGTGTCTTACTCCTCTCCATTATTAGCAAACTGTGTGTGTTGGTGTAAGAATGTGAATGTGTGTGTGTCGTAGTATGTTTGTCCTCGCTCCTCGGCCAATCTGCCTCTTTGATAAACACATGTAGATAGAAACAGAGAGTGATAGAGAGAGAGATAGGGGTGGGTGGGTGGGTGGGTAAAGGAAGTTCCTGACAACATTTCCCAACAGCTCTGGCTCTGTATCTTTCAGTTAGAACAGTGAGGCCGATTATGCAACGGCTGGGCTCTCTCTGTCTTTTATTTCTCAAGAAGAATGCGTAGTGCACAACTTATGGGAACGAGATGAAGACGAGCCAAGTGGTGAGGCTGTGAGAAGCCTCAGCCCGATATCGCCTGCTGAGAATGAACAGCGCTCATGTGAACATATTGCGCCGTGGCCCCTCTCCGTACCTTGATCAAAACAAATGACACTCATTATCATACAGAAGGTCCCTCCAAGGAGACACAAACAAGCCATCAACGTGGCTTTTCTTCTAAAAGCTAAACGTAAGAAAACAAGAAAAGGTCAGCAGTGGCCATTTCACACCGTGTTCTGTTTTTAGTGATGACTCAGTATTGAACTAAGGCAGTCAAGTGAACTCCGCAGAGGAAAGAGTGACTCACGGACAGTCCATGCAAATACCCAACTCTGCATTTGACTTCATGAACACTTTGCATGATTAGTCTTTCCATGTGTGCAGGGAAAACTGTGGTCAGCAGACAATAGTGGTATGAACAATACAGTGAAACAGATCAGCACAGATACAGCTGGGCCCAGTGGGTTCTTGTAGTTGTCCGCATGCAGGAACAGCTTTTGATTGTGAAACAGGATTATTCACTTTCTATCTGAGTGAGACGAGAGGCCACTCTGTTGATTTGTTAAATATAAAGCTACACAGCAGCTGGTTGGCTTATTAGCTTTAGCCTAGTTTGTCAACAAGACATTTATTAGGTTGACAGGGCTGGAGGTGGTTTCCAATATGGATATATTTAATTATAACCTTTGTCGGTCTACTAAAATGGTAATACATTTTCCACTCACTGGTATCGTGCACAACACAGCTGAAATTTAGAATTGTATATTTTACGCATGTTGGTTTTTCACCATGCCAATCTCTATCATTTCAGGTTTTGGCTGCACAAATTCAAAATGTGCATAATAGGTCACCTCTTAGTTTTCCTGTGATGATTTTTAATTTTTTTGTAAAATCTCCACCTGAGCTGCTTTCCAGTTTAAAACACATGTGTGACATTTTGAACTGCAGAACCTAATGGCAGCACTTTTAGGACATGTAACAACGCACTAGTAGGCCTATGCGCTGCACAGTTAGATGTGGCATGTGGTTCTCAGAATGAAAGGGGAAATGAATGGTGGCGGTGTTCGCAGAAACTACATGTGGTCTCCAATACTGGGAAATCGTATGTCGAAATGTATGTAGACTACCAGCAGAAGAAAGACAGTGACAGATCAAAGGACTACTGAAGACTGGTTCTTATACCTTTATAATTCATGCCAGAGATGACATTTTATTTTTAGGCCTGGTTTCCTTTGATGGACTCTTTAACTCATATGCAGTGGGTTAAATGCAGCCACTACCGCTCTGAACCTGTAGATTTGTGACATTCAAATGAGGACATGTGTTGAAGGATAAAACTTTAGGTTGCAATTGGGGAACAGATATCAGGGATATCCTACCAGGTATTAAATGGTGCACAAGAAGTGTGACCCCCAGAATTCGACTCTGTGAGTGCGTGCGCACAAGGGGAGAGGGATTAGGAAAACCCTTGGGATAATCTTGAGTTAAACGCTTTATCACAAATGAGTGATACTGTGCGCGAGCATTAATTAACCATGTGCCCTTTCTGCAGCTCCGCCTCAACTGAAACACAAGTTGAAAATTTCAGTCAAGCAGCAACATGTCATAAACGCTTAACCATAGCAAATGTGTAAAAATAAAATTCATTTTAACCTGAATTATCTCCCATTTGATTCATTATTCAACAAACATACAACTAATCAACCACAAGAGTGCAATGCTAATAATAGCTGTCGTGAAGCTGCAGCGCTTTGAGCTAAACAACAGTGCGCTAATAATGCTCAAAATATATCTGCTAACATGCTTAAGTTTAGCAGAAGACGCTAGTATGTTATCATGTGCTAATTAGCACAAGTTACAATTAAAAGCTATTTGGTCCATAAACCAAAATACTGATTCATTGAAAATGTTGGTCTGCATGAAACACTGAGCTCAAACAAACTGAAAACAAAGTGAAATGTTTAAATACAACCACTAGTGAACAGTTGTTCGTTTGTAATTCATAGGATACAAGTTTTCATTTCAACAAATATCTCAATCAGGTAATATAATGACATAACATACCAAAGACAATCACAGCTGTACCTGATGGACTTCAGTTTGTAATGTTACAATTTCAGCATGCAGGCTAGGTGCCAACATAGAGGCCTTTGAGAATGTCTGGACAATATAGCCTATCACTGTTTTTGGTTAAACAAGTGTAGTAGCAGAAATAGTCGTTAAACTCAACAGTAGGCCCATTCAAAGCATTGAGCAGCAGGGAGTTATGTAGGCCTAAATCACTTGTGAAATTTGTTTCTATTTTGATTGGTGAAAAACAAGGAGCAAAAAGCCGTTTGGGGGCAAATTAAGGCTATTTGATAACGGATTCTCCTTTGAAAAGTAGCTAGCAAGTTACTGTTGTGATTACTCACTGCAAGCAGGTTGCGTTGAAATTAAATCGGTTATTTCAACCAATCCCTTCCCTCAATAAATAAATAAAAAAAAAATGAATGATTCATTTGCAAGGTCCGTCGGTTAACTGACCTCTGACACTCAAGCGATGCCGCGGCGAAGCCTCCGCTCCGTGAATAAACTATTTTAAACTTTCAAAACAACGCACTAACTGGGTCGGTGGGTTGTGGTTGCTATGCTGTTGAGTGGTGCATTCACTGTCTGAACAGTAACTTTTGAGTTCTCGCAAAACGTGTTTCCTTCTGTTTTTGTTTTGTTTATTTTTGGGGGTCACCGCGAGTCGGGCCACTCGGACATTGGTTCGGGGCCGGACTCGGCCCGCGGGCCGCCAATTGAATAGCCCTGATATAGCCTATCACTGTTTTTGGTTAGTGTCAAATAAAGCTACATTTGCAGAAAGCTTGTGCATTTGTTCATTATCAAACACTTGAAAAACATCTCCCGTAGGGTTTTGAACAAAAAAAATGTATGATTCATTTGCAATTAACTCTGACACTCAAGCGATTAATAAACTATTTTAAACGAAAAGCAGAGATACTGCGAAAAATATTCACGTTTGCAAAGCTTGTTACAATCTAAGATAAGTAACGATTGTTGATAATATCTGTCAAGTTGAGTGAGATGTGTGGGCAAATTATAACAGTATTTTCATCTGAAAGATGCTGAGAAGTTTGTCTGAGGAGAAATGGCAAACACTTTCAAGAGTGCAGCAGAGGCATTTTGGCTTACATCAGCATCCCTGTTCTTCAGTCCACCATCCATCATTTCAAATTACAGCTGGTAAACACACACTGTATTCACCTGACAGCCACTAACCGGGGCTGATGGGCTGCGGCAGCGTTTCAACCTCCTTGTGTGTTGCTCTTGTGTAAATCTTGGTGAGGCTGTACGTGGGGTCTCTCAGCAGCAGAAGCAGCACTGTCTTGAGGAAGATTAGCAGTGAGGCCGGGAGTCCCTCAGGAGCATCACAACTGATTAAACCTACAACTCTTATCTATCCAGGAGAACAGATCCATGATAGGCTGCTGCCTGTGGCTCACTATCTCTGCTCAAGTGTCTGGATGAACCCACAGCAGCATCTGCATCTTGTTAGTGTGATGGAGACAAGCAGTGGCTGACAACACAGCTGTGAAAAGGCAGAGGGTTGATTACTTTATACAATAACAGATGCTTTGAGGAGCAATGGAGCCAAGTACAGTACTCACATCCTACCACCTGGAAAACCCTAGCATGCGTTAACATGTAAGATATCGATTTAAATGTTGGTGTAGGTCTAGATTTTAATTCCAACTCCAACTCATTCAAGACCTCAAGACCTGCAGCAGCCTCAGGCCCGGAGTTTCTCAACTGCTTCTATTATGTTATTATCAACAACAGTTGAAGGAATTTGCAATACAATTTTAGGAGAGAACCGTGCATTTCCTAATCTTTACAACCTTGTGTCAAATGTAGCCACTTGGTTTAGACAGGGTTCATTAGGGCCAGGCAGTATTGGTTACTCCAGAATAGAAGTAGGCCTACTGGCTGGTATCTTATTACTCTACAAGGTGCAAAACAACTGCTTTCAGATGAATCCAGGCATGTAGTGTTCTATTCAAATCTAAAAAAAAAAAGCTAATACATTGATTTTATAATCTTTATCTGCAAAGTAGAATGAAAAAGTACAAACGTCCCTTTGACATGTGCAGTGAAGTGGAACGAGAAGGTTGCATCAATTGGAAATGCTCCAGTAAAGCGCAAGTGCCTCATGAGTAAATGTGCTTTGCATTGGTGATGAGACGCAGCCAGTGGTGGACAACTTATTATACAGAATACAGTATAGTGACTATATTATGTAAATACTGAAACATTCTCTATTCAAACCCTTAACAATGGTCAAAACAACGTGTACAGACACAGATTCTACTTTGATTTATGTCAAATCACCTTGACTAAATCCAACTCACACCAGAACAATGATCAAGGATCTTTTCAAGCAGGCATGGTATGGTATATTCTTGATTGATCATCAATTTGCTATTAATGATAAATACTGTCTTTGTCAAGCTGGGATGTATCTAGCTTGTTCCTTCTGCATTGAGCTTTTCTCCCTACAACAACACACAGACACCCCGCCCCGTCTTGTTGCCACCTGCCTCCCACCAGCCTGTCTTCCCTTATCGCTTCATCTTTTTCCGTATCTGCCGCTTTTCTACATGTCAAACAGGAAGCTTGCCGTGCGCTTACATAAGCACTTGACCCAGTAAGTTTTGTTTGTGTTAAATACTGCCTCGTTTGTTTTAACCTTATTTTAAATAGAAATTACGTCCTTGAAATAATAACAAAATAGTTGCTACAAATGTAGTTTTGTAGTGTTGTGTTGTAGTAAGTGTAAATATTGTAGTGTTACCTGAAGTAATTTGAAGGAGTCAAGTGTCATAGTTAAAAAAATATTTATTGAAACAGTACAAAAATAGGTTCTAACATAATTTACAATTCTAATTTGAATGGATGAAAAAGAAACACAACAATCCAAGCTGCAATCATGCAACCGATAGAGATTTATCATTCTCACATCTTTCAGCCGCATTCACACTCGCACACAAACATTCGACATTCATATTTCACTCGCCCCCACAGCAGACAACAGCACAACAAAACCAGTTACCATCAGTAGACGTTCATTGTTTACATACATTAAGATGGAAGTGCTTTCAGGACTAATTACACAATATTTACATTACATACACAAACATACACACACACATCTGCTCTTTTGAAAAATTTCAAGCCATAAATATGGTCAAAAAAAAGAAGATCTCATCTTTGTCTGCCTTTTAAATAATCTGTGGGCCCTTCAGTGACTGTGGAATGACATATATACGTACAGCCGAAATTCTCTCATAAATAAATAAATAATTTTGTGACAAGCTCATCAAGTGTGAGAGAAAGAAGTCACAGCAATAATAAATATTGTCATTATTTACAATTCTTGTCCCCACCGAATTGTAAGACCTGTGTGAGGCACTGTGTAAAAAATTCATAAAAACAAAGTAAAAAAAAAAAAAATTAAAGTGAAGAGCAGAGGATGTTGTATTTCGGTATGGTTTTTTAAGTTTGCATTGTGGTGTGCGTTCAGGTGGGTGTGAATGAGCAGGTTGCCTAAGCCTTGTGTTTGTATACAGTACAACACGAGAAGAGGAGGAAGCGGAGGTTGTAGAGTAGAGGTGGGTGCTGTAGTAAAGAGAGTGAGGTAAGTCCAGTGTTTCTTTTTTTTATGACTTGTTTGCACAGGTTGCTGCCAGAGCTATGAGGTTGTCTGGTTGCTAATGACATTGGAGTAGTTAGAAGTAGTGATAGTAGTGGTTGTAAATGGCATAGGCTTTACTGATCTAGGCCCATGAGAGGAAAAAAAAAACAAAAAAAACACAGCAATAAACAATATAAAGCCTTGTAGAGAGTAAGGAGCAGAAAGGCTGTTGAGAAGAAGAGCCTTTCTGCTTTCACAATTTCAAGTATTTTCAGGATCCCCCCCAACAACAATCTCACAGAAGGCACTTTTTTTGTTTTTGAAAAATCACGCCTTCCCTCCACCAACGCCTCAGCTCTACCCATTCTGCTTTCGACGGCGAGGACTGGAGGGAGAGAGCGGAGTACAGTGTTGCGAGAAGTTACATAACTCAGACTTGTCCGCTTTGCCATTCAACAGAACAGCGAGCGAATGTACTGCAGGTGCCCCCCTCCCCACTACAGACTGATAAACACCCCGCTGCCCAGATCATCAGAGTCTCGTGAGGGTGATGTTGTGACACTGACGCTGGTCAACGACTGGTTCAAATCAGGTAGTTGGGACCGGCGAGGGCGGAGAGGGCGTGGCCTGTCGCGTTCAAACCAAGACATGATGGTTTTGTGGCGGCGACCTTGGCCTCCTCTGCGTGTAGTCCCCTTACACCTTGCTTTCGCCTGTGCTGGGACGTCCGCACCTCGTCTCTGCTTCAAGTCTGTTACGTAAGTCTTTTGTAATAGTCTCTTGTGTCAGTGCAGTCCAGTTCAGCCCAGAGGACTTTCTGTTTGACCTCCATCACCGAGCCACGGCCACGGGGGTGGGCGTGAAGGCTGTGGGCTCGTGGCCGATGCTGTGCAGCCTGATCTCCGTGGTGGACTTCTCTGTCTGCACTGTGGGCGGGACTACAGAGGAGGATGTGCTCTGCATCCAAGAGTGGTTGATGATGTCCTCGAAGGATGGACGGTCCGCAGGCCGCAGAGACAGACACCACTTGATCAGCTGTTGGCATTCTGAAGTAAGAAGGAGGAGGACAACAACCAATGAGCCCAGAGCAATAAACTATGTATTATATATTAGATATCTGCCATCAAATAGCAAGAGCACATATCACAATGTGAATGTACCTGTGGAGATTCGTCTCCGGAAGAGGACTTGCCCTCTCAATATCTCTTCATCGTGCTCAAATGGGATGTCCCCGCACACCATATCATACAGCAAGACACCCAGGGACCACACTGTGGCAGAGCGTCCATGATAGCGATGGTACTTGATCCATTCTGGAGGGCTGTACACTCTAGTGCCTGCATGGGAAAATAATGAGAAGAACACATTATAAAAGCTGTAACTTCATTTCATAGCTATGCATAAATAAAACATACTCTGATAAGTCTATTGTTGTTATTATTACTATGGTTGACTTGGAAACGAAAGCATTACAGAGGGAGTTAAATGATTAACAGAGAATGCAGATTTATCAGCTGAGTCCATTTCTGAGGCTATTATCTGGGCTCAGGTGCCGGGGAGCGTGACAGGCTGGGTGTGTGTGTGTTTGTGTGTGAGTGAGTGAGAGAGGAAGTGTGTGTGGGAGGGGGAGTGGACATGTGACTTTGTTTACAAACTTTGAGTTGTAAAAAATACAGCTTCCCTCCAGTGGGGGGCGCCAAAGCAAGGCAATACAGCTCAGCCCGTGTCACTGGGTTGATGTGTGTGTGTGTGTGTGTACTGAGGGGGTATCCGATATGACACAAGGTAGAAAAGTCCACCAAGGTCTTCCAGTACATATTAAAAGACTAAAAGCGGTTAGGGTGGTGAAATCCCTCGAAACATATTACCGTATCTAACAAATAACAATAAACCACCATCAACACCGGATGACTCACCGTCAAAGTCTGTGTAGATGGTGTCCTTGAGCAGGGCTCCGGAGCCGAAGTCGATGAGCTTCATCTCTCCGGTGCGAAGGTCGATGAGGATATTTTCGTCCTTGATATCCCGGTGCACCACGCCGCAGCTGTGGCAGTGTCGCACGGCCTCCAGCACCTGGCGAAAAAAGCTCCGCGCCAGCTCCTCCGGTAAGGCACCTTTCTCCGTGATGAAGTCGAACAGGTCCTTGACGTTTTCGGGCCTCTCCATCACGATGATGAAGCTGTCCGGCCGCTCGAACCAGTCCAGCATTTTGATGACGCCGCGGAAGCCCGTGCCCACTTTCTTCAACAGCACGATCTCCATGGGAACCCGCGAGCCGTTCGGCTGAAGAGATGAGCAATAAATATTAGAATCTATCACATACGTGCTAAATTGATACAAAATACACCCACTCTCGCACTTACAAAAATGAACATAATGAATATCCAGTATATCGTTTATTAATTAACTAGATATTAACGTTAATACGGATTATAAACGGTGGTTTCTTACCAGCTCGCCCCACTCGGAGACTCTGTCCTTGGCTACATGTTTGACAGCAACCTGGCAAAGCAAAGCAAAGACCGCGTCAGAGGACATGTTCAATAACCACACACGCATAATAAAGCAGCTGCTTTAAATGTGCATTTATTAATATAACATCACGAGGCTAATAATACTAACCGGAGCTCCGTCGGAAATCCTCGTACCGGTGTAGACGGTGCCGAAGCCGCCGCTGCCCAGCACCGCGCCGACCTGGTAAAGCTTCTCGAAAGGCTCCCTTTCCTTCACTGCGAAACAAATATAAACACAGCCGGTGAACACCAATGAGCCACGCAGAGTGAGAGCACACAGCAAAAACAATGGCTAATGATACCAAAACATTCAAAAAATGTGGCTAATAATACTGCGAATAAATGAACTCAATGAACTGTCGTCCTTGAAAATTAGCAAGTAGTATGTGTGTGTGCGTGGTGGACTGAGCCACGATAGGCGGGCTGCCAGCCATTGCTGCTGCGGCAGCCCCGTCCTCCATGACAACACAGTGGAAAAAGGGCGTCTAACCTTGATGAACTTGGAGCTGGATTTTCGCCGGCATGTCTACAGTGGAGATGTGGGCCAGAGAATTGAGCTTGGACAGCAGCATTCCTCAAAGAGTATCCACCACGGGGACCACGTCTGTCTTCTTCGTGTTGTACAACAACAAAAAAACCAAATGAGGTTTGTTATTCCGACAGTGCGACTCTTCCCGTGTAGAGCTTAAAGTCCACGTTGCAGGCACAAAAATGCGGTAGGGATCCTCTCGTCCGCATAGGAGAAAAAACCCGCTGGAGATCCAAGAAAATTGTACCGTCGTCCTGACTCACGGGAGAACCGAGCTCAGCTTAGAGGCGAACGGCTGCTCCACGCGATGTTTTGTAAACAGTTGAGTAAAAATTCGCGACATAAACAGATAATGGAAGGAGAGCGAACCAATGCCTCCGTCAGACACCGGCTCTTGGAAACACTGAGCGGGGGGGAGGATGGCTATAAGGCGGTAGTAAGTGGGCGTCGCCTCAGCTGCGGTGCCGGCCTACTCTCCTCGCTCTCGGCCAATCAGAGACACGGACGGGCGTTCCGAAGCTTATGAAAACAGGGCCAACCTCATAACCGCCCAGGCCAGACACAGACGTGGCGGGAATCAAAACGCGCCAAAAAGGGCTGAGACCAAAGTGATAATTATGAATTCATGTTGGAGGGAAATGCAAATCCAAAGCCAAGTGCTCTCCCCCCTGTCCCCCCCTTCGCGGGAAACTAACTAAGGGAACTCAAGATATGAATAGACCATTATTAATAGGCTTCAACAGAGCAGTGCATCAAGTTACTGAAACTGTTATGTTCTATCCATTATGTTCTATCCATGCGCCATAATAAACCTCCTGCTCCGTTGCAGTGTTTAGTAGCCTAATCGTCCCTTTATGTTTTCCTCTCATCCACTTGATGTGTCTGACAACACTCACACATGCACGCACAAACACACTGTTGCTCTTGGATGCACTTAAAGCATTTAGGCTGCACCGTCCTTTAATAAAGATGCATTTTTTCCCGACGGTACCCAAACAAACCTGAGAGCAGTTCATCAGTCGCATCCCGGCTATTCTAACCCCCTGCTATTTACCTAATTATATTCACATTAAACACAGAGGTTTACAAGCTGAAGTGAAGTCCAGGACCTAGTCTTTATTTGAGTTTCCCTGACAATGCCTCTCCAGCTCCGCATCGCATCAAAGCGCGCCGGGAGAGAATGGGCAGCATTCCTCTCATTCTTTCAAATTGGGTGGCCGCGTTTGCAGCCGTTCACAGGATGTGGGAAACTAGAGATAAAAGACTTCCATTTACCCCCACACCCCCACCTCCTCTCTCTCTCTCTCTCTACTCCTCCTCTCTCCGCCCTCTTTTTCCCGCGCGCATGTTATTGTCTGAATGGCATGCTCTGCTTTCTCTCCCTCTCCTGCCCAAGTTTTGTTTTCATTTGAAATCTCACCCTGTCCTAACTATGATCTGCTGCATGCATGTCAAAGATAGATAATGAAGAAACAGCTCTGACGCACTGTAGTGGTGGGATGGGTGAGGAGAGGAAAGGAAAAAAGTTGTATTTATTTATTTATTTTTAAAAGATCTTGCATGTGGCTTATGTGCAAGCCATCTGTCTTTATGGGACTGCACTAGCAGGTTTGCATACAAGAAGATAATGCCTGCACCATCTTGTCCACACAACAAAAACAACAACAAAAGTTTGTGGTCTGTTTCTTAACCTGACCTAACCCAGGGTGAGTGGAATGAAAACGGGAGCGCAGGAGTCGTCAGCCTGGGGGGAATTCCTCAGAGCTCATGGCATTTTTGAAGACAATATGCAAATACGCCTGTGAACAATTTATGCAGTAGCAGCCATCAATCATCAGACCTGAAAGTGTCAATTCAAATATTGTGACAGTGAGTGCACTTTGAATTTCTAGTTTCTTGGGGATTGGCTAAGACACTTTCCCAGAGTAATTATTTTTGAGGCCTCAAGTTGTTGTTTGTAGCCTATACAGCAGATATGTGGTTACTATATAGGGGTTACTACACTACTACTACTACTTATTTTTTTTTTAATTTAAAGCATTTTATTTTGATGCTAATTAATCATCTGTAAGGTGTGAAATTGTTCACACATTATAAACCTATGGTGGTGCAGAGAGGTCAACACTCTGCAAAACATAATTAAACACATGTAGTTCAGGCAACAACTTTATCAATTGCACAACAGGGATTGCATAAATTAAAAGTGGGTCCCAGAGACTTGCACTGTGTTGTGACCAAGTTTGTGTATTTGCAGGTGTTGTGTTGCAGAGTACACCTTGTCAAATGCATGAAGTCAGTGAAGTTGTTTCTGAATTTATAGCATAGTGTCTTTGCACGTGTGTTGAGCTCTCAGAGCCACCATACAACCAGTTATTTGGAAAATGTTAGAGGTTTCTAAAGATCATTCTATACAATGTCAGTAAATAATTAACAAAGAAACTATTTAGATTTAGACAATGTTTTAGCTATTGAATAGTTTTATTATAGATCTATTTATAAATCGAGACTTAAACATTATCACAAAGTAGGCTATCAGTCGACGAAGAATGCTTTATAAATGATGACTTGTTTAATAAAGCTTAACAAATGCCCAACAGTGTGTAGTAATTACAATGTGTTACTGTTGTTTTTAATGTGTTTATAGTAGAGAAAGCATTGGTTTTTATAGTGTCCTGAAAGGTGCAGAGATGAGTGTGTGCTGTGTTCATGCTCAGTCAGGGGCATTGGAGAGGTGTGTGAAAATGGAGAGGTCCAAAGCAACGAGTGTGACAGTGACCGCAGGCCTACGAAATGCCACCAGTGAGCGCATCTCTGTGGGGCTGCAGATATCCCTGCCTGCATGATCAGCACAGCTCAAATGACAGCCATCTAACCCCATCTGTCAGAAGGACAGATTATTAGTTGCACCACTCGCTTTGGGCCCAGCTGCTCAGTCCAGTCTCTGGAAAGTCTCACTTTCTTTCCCCCCAAGGAGAAGGCAACAGGTTCTTACTGTAAACCCGGGACATCCCAGTTTCCTACTAGTGAACATCAAAACAGTGCAGCCCTGACTATAGCTTTTGTCTCAGATCCTTTTCATTTACGTATCAGTTCTGCGCTGCACGCTGAAATATTAGAGGCCACAAGGGAAAACAGCACCGTGGCAAAAGATTTGGCTTACATAATACCTTTATGAATTACTTCCTCTTTCTAGATAAATAGAAACCCTGCCCACAGGAAGGTTTCACAACTCCATATTCTGTTTCTCCATGTCGAGCGTCTGACTGTAACCACTACGTCCACAACACATTGTGTTCACAATGACTTAAACACCAAACATATTAATGAATCAAATTTGGCCTGATTAAAGTTAACGGATGCTGCATCAGGAGGGAGAAAGTTATGACAGGTGCATGTCAAGGGAAACAGTCAGCCTAGCAACATGCATCAGCAACAAGGTCAACAGGATTCAATAATAGTCCAACATCAAGTGACAACTACAAAGAAATGAGCAGCTTCTGTGTGATTCTCCAATGACTGAACAAATTCTTAAAACTGAAATTGTCTTGTTTTTTTTTAATTGTCAAAAGCACAGAGTGGTGGAACAAGCTGTGACTTAACATATACACATCATCCTCTGAGAGCAGAACGTGTTCCACTTGATCTTGAACATGTAATTTAGTTTCCTTTTTGTGCAACTCTGTATTTTGGATGATGTTGCAAACCGATGCTTCCCATAAACTCTGTTATCTGCCTGACCCCTACTAGTGCACCCTTGACCTGGTGCTTCATCTCCACCCTTTCACAAAAAGTTATAACACTTTCTACGTTACAAATTAACCAGGCAGACATTTTCCCTCTTCCTCGCTTCTCTTTTCCCCCTGGTGTGGCCTCATTGACTCCCTGCAAGGCTCTGTCTGTTTCTTGGCTTCTCTTCCTCTGCTCTGTTCCGTCATCCTGGATGTCGTAAAAAAGGCTCAGCCACTTGTCTGCACTTTAAACACTTGTTCACCCATCAGTCATGATGGTCGGCCAATCACCTCTCCAGCTGTCCACAGATCCCACCTGCTGCCACTCTGTAAGTGGAAGGGAAAAAAATAATAACAGGGGTGGAAGAGACAAGCATAGGCTTGCATGGGGTATTTGATGGCTCTCAATATTGCAGATGGATTTAACAGTGATTAATGGATGGGAGATGTCTCTTTTAACATGGTCTCTGTGGTTCATTACATGGAGACTTAAGTAATAATGCGTTCCAGGCAGGCTTTTGTAAATTACAGCTTCAAGTACTTTTAGCGTTCCAGGTCATGGCCAGAAAGTCACTATAACAGCCCTTATGAACTCGTACCAGATCGAACTGGTACCACTTCACGGTCGGAAAAATACGAGTTTCCTTGAACGCACCATAACAGTCCTCGTCCCTACGTCGCCACATTCACGGCGTTCCTTGGCTATGCCGTTCTCTCTCCTCATTGGATAAAAACTGTAGGATACGATAAATGTTTTCTCCTCGGCTCAGAGCAGAGCAGAGTGACTGACAGACCCGTGTTTTGGTCCAAACACTCTATGTAAGTGATTGCTGTCGGAAGATATAACTATTTAAGACTTATATTAACACAAATATATCACTTACTTCTGCTTTAAATATCTTGAGATATTCTCATGGCCAGCAGCCTTATGCTATGATATATGATTATGAGATATTTTATTTCATTTTTTACTTAATGCTTTAGCTATAGCCTATAATTATTGTGAAAGGCCACTGTATCCAGTTTAAGTAAATGTGTGTTTAACTACTCAAGCCTTTCTTTAAAGATACACATAGTGATTGCATCCTCTGTAATTTTCCTTGCAATGCTTTTTATTAGATAGGTCTGAATTATCACATTATCACATATGACACATTATCATATTTCGCACCATTTCCTAACAGTAATTACATTTCTTGCATGCATTAAGGTAATGCAACTTACAGAACAACATATGCATGGCGGATTTTAATAGAAAATAGGCGGCATTTGTCTTAATGAAGCTTTTATGTCTGTGAAAAGGCTATTTCACACAGGCGCTAATAAATGAAACCATTAAGCCTTCATCTTCGCTAATGTTAAATCACTCAAAGCACCTTTAAAGTCATTTGTATGCTCTTCACTGACCGCCCGTCATGCGGGATATGTGATGGGCAGTGCAGTCTGCAGAAATGGAACCAAGCCAGGTGCCTCGTGGTGGTGTGTGTGTGTGTGTGCTTTGACAACGACCAACAAAGATTACCCTGTAATTAGAGGAGGGTCGTAATACTGCCCTGCAGCTCAGCAGGAGGAGCAGCCTCACTCCTCTCAGACAAACAAAGCCTGCCCATGTTAGTTATGTTGATTGGACTGCCAGACGTGATGCCTGCAGCCTCTATCATTCCTTACTTCTTTAGATTTCAGCATCAGCAATTCACTGATGAATGCAGGCTTAAATGTGCATGGTCTTTGGCAAGTAAAAGAAGCCTTTTCACCTGTTGTGATGTGGAGCTATCCCCTCATTGTGCTCCCCATGGCTACCCCTGCTTGTTACGTCACCATCCTCCTATCTCAGCTCTGATCTCACCGCATGAAAATGTCTGTGGCGAAAGTTATGGTTGGCAGCTGCCCACTCAGAAAACACAGGGTGGATGTAGCTAACCTGACCGGCCCGCTCTGACGCACACTTAAACACACACGTTCACAAATAAACACAAACGCTGAAACATTATCTGTCATGCTTCCAAATTAGCTGCAAAGGCTTTTTAACCTTCCCCAAATAAGGAAGGTGCCAGCATGTGTGAAAATGTGTGTGTGCGTGCATGCATATGGGGGGAGGGTTTGCGGTGAGGGAGGCACGGATTATTTTTAGAGGTGTCTTAAAGGAAGAAGGAATAGCTGTGCGGTGGGTAACCTCCGGTGTGGCCTGACCTCTCCTTAGGTAGCCTCCCACTCTCTCCTCTCCTCGGGCCCTGAGAGGTCTCGGCCCAGCAGGGCCATGGGAAATGCCCCCCTCTGGACATCAAAGGCAGGTCTATGTGGGAAAGCGCCACAGAGGACCCGTAGAGTACCCTAAAGGTCACCACAGGTCAACTTTCATGTCAGCACAGGCCCGGCTCGGGGTCGAAAGGTTATTGGCATACCTGTCCAGCGCCACTCAGACTGTTCCTCCAGGAAATTATCCCCACTTGTCTCAATTAGGGACTCGGCTACTGAAGGGTCCGTGTAAGGCAGGGCTATTCAATTACAAATTCAGTGGGGCCAGATTTTCAAACCGAGACCTTAAGCTGGGCCGGACATTTTCAGCGGTCAATAAGGAGCAGGGTATTACAAATGAGGAGCATTTTTAAAACCCAGCATTAGATACTAAACAATTTACTAAACAAAAGAGAATAAGTCAATAAAAGTATTGCTAGTAGCAGAAGTAAAATAGTCGTTAAACTCAACAGTAGGCCCAGGAAAAAACTTCAAAGCATTGAGGTTTACAGCAGGGAGTTATGTAGGCCTAAATCACTAATGTGTGGCAGGTGAAGAGTGCCCAGGATTTGTTCTCTATTTTGATTGGTGAAAAACAAGGAGCAAAAAGCCGTTTGGGGGCAAATTACTCTGGGAAAGTAGGCTATTTGATAACGGATTACTCCTTTGAAAAGTAGCTAGCAAGTTACTGTTGTGATTACTCCACTGCAAGCAGGTTGCGTTGAAATTAAATCGGTTATTTCAACCAATCCCTTCCCTCAATAAATAAATAAAAAAGGGCAGCGAAGCGTGGCGTCCTGTCACTCCGTGGACGGTGCTCATATGTGGCTGAAAGAAGTGGAGAGACTCCACGGGTTATTGTTGGCTGATGGGAGGGCTGAGGAACCGGTCACCATGCTCTCCACAAACACCGTGTCGTGCCACAGAGGCCCGCTGTGAAGCGTGAGGTCCGTCGGTCCCGGGCGGACGGGGAGACTTCTCTCTCACTGACCTGTAGCGCACCACAGGACCACGAAGGGCAGCCTCGGCGTGACGGACGTCTGCCGCGGCGAAGCCTCCCGCTCCGTGACGGGCGGCTGTGGCCCGACACGGTGCCCCCGGAGAGCACGCTGGCCGACCAAGCCTCGGTTCTACCGGTAACTTTCAAAACAACGCACTAACTGGGTCGGTGGGTTGTGGTTGCTATGCTGCGTTGAGTGGTGCATTCACTGTCTGACCCACAGTAGGACTTTTGAGTTCTCGCAAAACGTGTTTCCTTCTGTTTTTGTTTTGTTTATTTTTGGGGTTGTGATTCGGACATTGGTTCGGGGCCGGACTCGGCCCGCGGGCCGCCAATTGAATAGCCCTGGTGTAAGGTTTGTTTATGGCTATTGTTGTGATTGTTAAGAAGGAGTGGAGTTAAGGCTGTGTGTAAAAAAGGGAAGGATGTTTTTAAGTTCGTCAGTGGTTACAATAATAGGTCTGCTGTCAGCTTTAGACTTGTCCATATGGGGTGGTTCAGGTCTCGGGATATAACCCCCACCCCCCCAGTCTTGATAATGACTCTGTTGACAGAAGGGATTTGTAGATATTCTATTAAAAAATCCCTGAAATGAAGCACCTTCCACTCCTTTAATGCGAATGTGTGAAACACAGGGGCAAACGGGTTAAAAACAACACTGAGATGCATTTCAGTGAACTGGCTTATGATGCTACTGAAGCATTAATTTATTAGTTTACCACATTTTTTGATGGGGTTACACCATTTGACCAATCAATATTTGTATCTGGAAATACTTACATGTGAAATGGTGGGGCTTGGTTCACTAATAGTTTTCATTTTAAATGTGATTTTAAAAAAAATCAACAAAAACAATCCCCATGTGTTTTGGCTTCATATGCGATATAACCTGTCAGGGTGTAAAATGACATCAGTGGACATGTCAATGTAAACATGAAGAAGGTCGTCAACTCTGCAGTCGGTTAGCTGCAGATAAATGACTGATTTGTGGTGTTGCAATGCAAGGTAATCTTTCATATTGCAGTCAAGACTGAAAGAGGAGGGGTGGGTGAAGGTTACCGATCTGAGAGTTTTGGAATAAAAATAGTGCCCTATATTTTTAAATTAGTAGATAATAAACACATGGCCATTGCACCAGTGAAGGACCAGCTGTTGTCATCAAACCAATCCAGGCCCACAGATGATTCACAGCACCACCTTTGGCTTTGCACCACAACATTACTCTTGGCATAAACTGCTCAGTGGTTGCTGTAAGGAGAGAGAGTAGGGTGGACTCAGTGGGGGGTGGGGACCTTGGTAGGACAGGGGGTTTGTGTGTGTGGGGGGGTGCATGATGCCATGTGCCTTCGGAACGCAGAAAAGGAGATGGGGAGGAATGTGCTGAACCAGGAAGAAGGCTGCTGGTGTCACCTTCCCACGGAGGTTAAGAGGGGAGGGGAGGATGGGGGGGGGGGGGGGGGTGATGTTTGGTGGGGGCTGTACACATTTATCCACGTGGGAAAGAGACAGTAGTGACATATTAAACATGTCGTCACACAAACAAACGGCCCCAGCGACACTGTTGCCAGTAACTGCAGAAGAATGTTTAGCGGTGGGATCGTTTCAAACTTCCCACAGGGGCTTTCTTTACGTTTGGCAATCAGCTGCTCTGTTTTCACTCGAATGAATGGGCTGGTTCTTAATGTGAGAAACTACATTAGGGACAGCCACACTGGTGTCACCTTTAAATATCCCAGTCCCACATGAAAACAAAAAAAGAAGCTCCTCTTCACTTGTGGAACTTTTAAAAAACCCCATGACTCTGATTTTTTTTCTTTCCCTCCAAGTAAAGTTTTTCACCGCTCTATTTTGTTTCTGCCTCTCGATTCAGCCCCCACCCAACTCTCACACTCTGGTTCCCACCCCACATACACATACACCCCACCCCCGTGCACTGTTTACAGTCGATTTGCATTGTGGACCAGAGAGTCGGGTAGGCAGTTATTGTTGTTGTCATGATGGCAGAGGGGTTTTCCCACCAGCTTTTCTTTCTCCTCCGGCGGAATCAAAACATCTCTGCCGGTGATGTCATGGCCCAGAAACCACTCAAAGCTGCTTCCCTGGGAAACCCCGTATCAGGAAGTCGGGAGGATTTTTTTTTCATTCCTTGATTGTTATAGCAGAGCAGCTTGGAAGAGACTGAGAGGTTTCTGATTAGGTTTCCATACACCGCCTGAAATGGCCAGTGTGAACCTGCTGAACCCAAACAACAGCACTCAGCTGCTCAGCTGTGAGCGCCTCATTGTTATTGTTGTAGTTCTACGATAAACCGCAAACTTTTTTTCTTCTTTTTTTCTGAACCATCTCATTAAACTAATAGTCTACTATAATATGGAAAATACCTAAGCTTTAAAACTCATTGTTGTTTTGTGTTTTTCTGCGACTTTAAATGTGTCATAGTCTGAAATACCTCACAGCACAACAACAGGAAGACTGTGACGAAGACCTGAACTGAAAACCTACATTCTCGAGGTCCAAGTCAGCTGGTGTGAATTAGTCAGAAACCATTTATGCCAGTGTATCAGAGTGTCTGCTTCCCGCAGAGATAAAAAAACAGGGTTAGTCATATTCCTGTTTTTGACATCATTTGTGGAACCACCTCTGGTGGGGTGTTTTTGCCGGCAGTGGTTGACTGTCAGGTGTCATGGTACACTACTGACACCAGCACGTCACAGACCACGGATGTTACTACAAGGTATTTTCCCCCCTTTTTTTCCCCCCAACATGCTCACATAGTGCTGTGGCTATGCAGACAACTTTTCTTTCAACATGTGGAGGAACCATCGTGCTTTTAGGGGTGCTTTTTTTTGGAAATATAAAGATAAGATTGATGCTACCAGCAGACGGCTACAGTTTGTCTTCACATACACACTGGGAATGGAAGAAACAGCTGAGAAAATCTGCACTGAGACTCAGTTAACATGTTGCATCACATTAATCCTGAGGTGTAAAATGACAATTCACAGATTAAATTGGTTTATGTCCTTATCCTACTCCGCAGCCAATTTGCCCAATGATGGAGAACAAATATTAAAGTTTGACCTGTATATCTTCTTCTTCTTCTTCTTCTTCTTCTTCTTCTGCCACATCACACCCATCCATTCCACCCATGATGGATGGTGATGGAGCAGCCATCAGGGGTAATTTAGTTTCAGATTGTTGCCTGAGGACACCAAGACATGTCAACTGCAGGAGCCGCAGATCAAACTACTGACCTTCTTACTGGTGGGTGACCTGCACCTCCTTCTTATAATCAAAGATCCATACTTAATTAGCAAACACATCTGCTGATAAGGCAGACCCACATATAGGGTCTGAAAAAGACTCTTTTTAATACATAAAACCTGCACTTCACCTGCTGCTGCACCGTAACACACTGTGAGTCCATGAGTGAAACCTCCAGTGGCAAAAAGACAAAAACAAAGAGCATTTGACCTCAGAGTTCCCGTCTTATCAGTGCTATGCAGCACATTATTATTCAAGTTGACAGTTGTTGCATATTCACAGCTGAGACCCTGCTTTGTAAACCGAATTAGTATTTTACATTGTAAATCTCGGCTCTATTGTATAAAAACCCATTCACATTGAAGAGGTGAAGTTTGTGTATCTCCAGTTTTGCTCCCTGATGAGTGGATTAACCTTTGAATGGTCAGGGACACAAAACATCGCTGTGCTGGCCGCGCCCACCGAGACCCCGGCCTCCTCTCTCCACTGGCGACGCACACGTGCAGCCTGTACATGCTGAGGGGTGTGTGTGTGTGTGTGTGTGTGTGTGTGTAGCAGCCTTGGAGAAGGAAGCACGAGGAGTCATCCAGTCATCCTGCCCCTGGAGGGAAGGGTGGGAATGCAGAAGGAAAATTCCTTAGCTCCATACCTTCCCTTCCCATCCCCTTCTTCTTCTCTTCCTCCTCTATCTGTCTGTTGATTACATCCTGTCTCCATGCCATCACAGGCTGGCGCATACCATACATTCATACATTCTTCACATCTCTGTGATAAAAATGAATGAAAATTCCACCCACTTAGTGAAAATGTTGTAAATAAACATTTCTGGCTAATTAGCCTAGCGTAGCCCATGTCGTTTTTCTACAACATCCTGTGTCCTGTGCATAAACTGTTGAGGAAATGAAAGAGCTTTCAAAAGAGGACAATGCAATTATCTTCTTCTCAGAATTTATGAATGAGACCGAGCTCGGGAGCAGACATTAAGAAAAAAAAAGCTTTTAGTTCTGTGCACTGGTTCTTTATTTGCCTGCTGTACGTGGCATTCACCCTCTGTTCAGCTCTCGGCCTCTGATCAACCTCTTTATGGCTCCGCTGACCTTGAGGATCACTGTGGAAGTTAATGATAGAGGAAGCACATGGTGACGCACAAATTGCTGCGGCAATCCAATGAGCGCACAGCAGCTGGCCGGATGAATGACTGCAGCGGCTGTCACTTAAAACTTTGTTTGTTTTGGCTCGTGTAGAGGAGAAAGACGACAACAATGAGCTTTTCTTTGTGATCGCTGCAGGAACTAAACTACGCTAATGTAGTCATCACACTGAGAAGTAAAGGAAACACCTCAGATATGAAACACTGTATTTGATATCTGCAAAATGCATCTCACACAAACTCACACAATTTCTTTGCATATAATTGGTTAAAACACACTTTAAAATACTTGAAGTGATCTTTACATGTGTATTACCATGTTCAAACTGTTTAATGTGTGCTTAACATGTTTTGGGTTATCTCTTATCTTATTTTACGTGTTTTACCGCAGAGTTTAGCCTGAAGATATTTTATTAATGAGAGTGTTAGAAGCCAATGACAAAAACAATGTTATGTGTTGAATTATAGTGATTTATTTAATTGTTGCTGCAGTCTCACCGGAAACACCCAAGGATCCTCAGACCACACTGTTTGCTAGACACTAAATATCCTCTTATTTTATTTCTCTTGTACCTTTATTTATGTTATGTAAAGGTACCAAAGGTACATAAGAATTTCACTGTAATTATTAGTAAAGTCAACTTAACTTAACTGTAGTATTGTGTGGCTGTGTTGTGTGTTTTCTGTGCATTTGCATATGTGCAACAATCATGTTTTATGGCTCTGTAAAGCACTTTGTGAAAGGTGTTGTGTAAATAAACTTTGCACACCTATGTAGTGTTTTATTGTTGCAGCTGTGTGAACGAGAGCTGAGCTGCTTTTTACTACTTGACATTATGTACTCTACTAACTTCCAGTGAATGTAAGTGATTTTTAAAAATTTATATTTCAAACCACGGCTTCAGCTCTGTGGAAGTAGAAATTATCTAAAATGCTTGTGAGGAAGATGCTTTGTCTTCTGTCAGAGAAGCTGTTGACTTTGCCGTCCTCCCACAGATGACTGCTCACTAAACTCACAGTGCTTCAAAAACGTGGACAGGTCAAACAAAACCATGCGTCAAGCCGTGGCACAGCCCTCTGCAGCCACGCCAGAGTCTTAACAACACACACGGATGTGTAACTTTCCTTTCATGCTCCTCACACGCCACCGTGGTCACTTGTGAGCCTGAAAGCCAAGCCTACTATAAACACCGGCCATTGATGTGAAGGGAACGTGGGAGAGGCACGGTCCGGAGTCCCTGCCTTTGTTTACATTCTCCGGCACTGACGTCAGCGCCGAGCGCAGGGCTTGGTGGATCAACACTGGCCATACGGGAGAGTCCTGTTTACCTACCTGGGAAAGTTACTGTATGACTCTACTACATCCTTAGCAAACAGGAGCTAGGGAGACGGGAAACACAGAGGAAGATTGGGAGATGGGCCACAGAGACAAAGAAAGGAAAGAATGTAATGAGGAAAAAGAAGAAAAAGGGGGGAAACTCAGGGGACGGCAGAGCAGGAGACAGAGACAGGTCATTCAGTATGCATGCTAAACTAATATAGGCCATGACAGCAGAGCGAAGTCTCGTCAGTCCAAGTAAAGCCTGTAACCTGAGACAGCAGCAGACGTCAACCACTGACACAAGAGATTTCCATTTCGAAACACTGGCCTCAGTTAATTCCCCTTCACTCCCTTCGGTTCTCACTTCTTGCCTGTGTGCTCTGTCATCATGCTCTTTCCACACAAGCACATGCACATTTTTAGTTTTTTGCACTCTCAATCAATCCCGTCTCCATCCATCTCATCTGCATCCCCACCCCCACCTCTCTTTCTCATCTGTTATCTCTCTCAGATCATTCATTAGAATGAGGGCATGGGAGCAGCGACAGAGTTTTGCCACTTTTTCCCCACCGGCCTTGCCAGTCCTGCAGCTCCACGGCAGCAGCAGCAGCTCCATCTGTATTCATGACAAAATGTGACATTTATGATTCAGCCGGGAGGTATTGTCCTCAGGCACAGTGGAAGCGCCGCACCGATCATGGTTCTCATGACAGAGACCTCATCTTACGCAATATTTGGTGACAACTGTGTGCCATCCATTAACACTGAGTTTTACCTTCAGCCTTTTGCTGCAGGTGAGCTGTGAAGGAATGAATAGACTTCAGTCAAGCGGCCGCACCCAGACGCTCACTCAGAGAGTGAGTGTCTCAGGCAGATTCTCCACATTCTCACTGTGCTCTTCCTCATGCTGCGCCGGTCGTGCTTTGTCATGTTAGTAACTTCAAGAGGAATCCTGTGCAGGCAGGCAGGTGGGGGAGCTTGTGTTGGCTTGAACTGTAGTAACTCCTGCTGGCGATAATCTCCTCCAAGTTCAACCTGCTTTCACAACTCCAGGCCCTGGAGCTGATCATCTGTCTGCTTATGTAACTTCAGTCAGGTGAAGTGGGAGATTTCTGTGTGACAGCTTCTGCACCAGCGAGCTGCAGCTCCAACAATCCAGCAACAAACACACACAGTAATCATCATTTTAAATCATTTGCCTGTGGTGTATTCTGACACAAGCACACGCACTGCACAATTATTCTCTTTTTTTTCCTCATCTTTTAAAAGGAGTAGAAACTTTTCCTCTGAGTGGCAGCTGCATGAAACTTTCTGCTGTTGCATTAACCAGTTGCTCCTCATTTATTTACATGAACTCTGCTTGTTTTTTTTCTCAGGTAAAAGCATAAAAAACTTACTGGCAAAAGTACTTATGTGCATTACTTTAATCCTTTAAACAACTCTAGAGGCACCAAATCCACATATCACATTCTCTGAAGACCCCATGAAATGAAAAATGTAATTTTCCAGCTTTAATGCTGTATCCATGTACATATATAGCAAATCCATGTCAATTTCTTTTTCAAATGTATCCCAGTAAATTGTTTATTTAACTCTCAATATATTGCAAATCCGTGTAATATTTTTCAAATTGACATAATTCTCTTGTCCTATGACCCATCCTGCACCAGTGGGCGGTCCTGGGAGTATGGGCCGAGTTTGTAGGCCTATTTTCAGTGTGAATTCCTGCAAACTTTCATTGAAGCATCAGCTCTGGTCGTGAGAATAAGCCTGTGTTTCTCCCTGCTAACAAATCACGGCTACCTTTGGCTTATTCGCTCAAACATATAAGGTCTCACTTCAGAAACATTTTCATCGATATCATCTCTCTCTCCGTTTCAACCCCTGACTCATCTATGAGAGCGGTAGGTGAAGACGGCAGAGTGAAGTCCTCCATACTGCTGATTGATATACATTACACCCTATTGTCTACTGTCAATCAATATCTGTGTCAAGTCCCTCCCTACTGTTGTGTGTTTACTGGAATGAATGAAAGCTAATCTCTAGTAGACCTACAGTATATATGACGTCTGAGCCCTTTAGTGCAAACATAACATGATTTGTATGCTTTTCTTATTATTCCTCACGATATAGAGGATTACTATAATTTTCACTGTGCAACTATATACATAATACCAGGTGTATTTTAATTACTATTTGTGACAGGGTGTGATATCATGTGCGGTCATGTGTGTTTGTAAACATGGATTGTGGGTATTTAACATAGTGACCCTGTATTTATCATAGTGTGTGGAAGAGCTTGGTGCTTGATGAAATGTTGCTACAGCAAATAAAGTCTTCAACAGGAGCTGTTTGGTGAGATGGATTTGTTTTGGTCCTGGTAGAGGGATAGTTGTGTCTTTGAAATTATAATAATGACAATAATATTTTCAGGTCTACACTAGGGAATCGCCATTATGGGAACTCAAGAAGAGTTATTCCAAACAGGATATCAGAAGTTCAACAGCTCATTAGTATTTTAGTGTCGACTGTCAACTTACAACTCATAGGCTACCTATTGCTAGTACTAGTACTACTAATACTAATAAAGAAGAGGAGGAACAAAAAAAGGGAAATAATCTAAAATCAATCTAGTCATAGTCATGCAAATAGTGAGTCTCCATTGAACCCTATATTGTATGTGACATAATGTGGGGTTTGAAGCCCAGTCTCCTGGGTAAGAGTCATTCAGCCTAGGCCCTCCATCATCCTGCCACATATAAATAAATAAATACATGATGGTTTATTACCATTGATTTATTTGATATAATATTGCTGCAATAAATAACATTTTATAAGCATATCTGTTGATACAGTGAGTGTCTGATTCTGATAAAAGTACAGACATTATGTTGTGAAGACAGAACAGAGACACTCAGTTCCTGATGGCAGGTGCTGCCTTGTTTAACCAAGAATTCACTGTTCCATCACTGAAGACCAAAGTAAAAGAGCAACAATCTGATAGTTTTGCCCCCAGGATCCCGATACTGTACACACTGATCCTGACACTGATGCAACTATTTCAACAAGATAAGTGACACAGACAGATGTCCTCATGCGGAGACGGCTACACGCTTCATGTCTCTGATTATTTTTCCTCTGTAATATGATGATGCAGGAATGTGGCACAGTATCCATTCCTCCTTAACCTTGATGAAGGTCTGTTTTTTTCCTGAAACTAGTTGTTCTCCATAACAGTAAAAATGTTAATACACAGTTCACATTGTGCAAGACAGTGTGTCCATTTCCCACAGAGACAGTAATGAAACAGAGAGACGGAGCAGGATAAGATAGGCAGGTGGATAGAAGAACATGATCCCTGCTGGGGAGCACAGTGTTCTGGACAGGAGTTTAGGAGTATTACATTTAATGGATAAGATGACTTTGCAATATTAGTGAGCCAAAATGAGCTAAACCGAAAGGCACTGACCTAGTTGACATTCAATGCAGGAATGTTTTGGTTCATGAACAAACACCAGTGTAAAAAGGTTGAACCTGATACTAGTCATAGCTATAAGGGCCAGCTGTGACCTTTAATCCATGCTTTAATCTAGGCAAGTGGAAATATACTTGCGTAAAACTAACATTTCTGAGTTTATGTAACACTCCCAAAAGCAGAAGTCCATAAAAAGGCACCCTGTTAAAGAGCACAAGGTAAATTAGTGTGTTTCCTTCTCATGATGACAAGGCCATAATGTCTGGTTACAGATGTGTCTAACAGCTGCATGATAACAACTGTCTGTTGTTCTCTTTGGACAACGGTCTTGACAAAGACATGCTTGTTTTCAACACAAGGTTAAAGATTCAGTATCTAATAACTGGCAAGGTTTATTGGCCAAATCTGAATATACAGTACTACCCATGAATATATTCGTATGTTTTCGTAGCCTTATAATTATTGTTTTATATATACATATAGCAAGAGCCTTGCTTTAGAGTGTCGTCATCTTGCGCAGCAGTCCGAATGGAAAATCCAGCCAACCAGAGAACACGTTTTGCGGGTTTCACGTGCATGAATGAACCAATGAAGAAGAAGGCAGGAGGAAAGAAGAAGGAGTAGGAAACAACAGACATATCGTAAAATGGTTTTGATCTTCACCTCATCGCTTCATGCTCCTGAAATACTCTCAGTCGTCCCAGTCGTGGTAAACAAGTTTTTTGGTCCTCAGAGGCCACCGTCACTTTGTGGTGAATGTGCATTTTAGAGCCCTGAGTTCTGTCTGCAGGTTTTTATCTTATGCCGTATATCCACCTTATTTTTCACGGAATCATCCGGTACAGCACTCTTGATGCGATAAATATTGTTATGGCATTCCATAATTGCGATCAGAATATGAAAACAATAAAACACCATTCAACAATGACAATTGTTGTTGCTCTATTTGTTTAAACTGCGTATTTAAAAGTAGCGCAATGTAGAGCTGTCAGGATTTTTTTTAAGCAGCATCCTCTCTTGAAAATTAACAAACCAGCTTTGTAGTACAGTGTTAACTCGGACCGGGGCTTTAGGTTTTGTTCAGCTGCATTATGAACACAAAGCCTGGCTATGTTGAGCCTCCTTCGCCTGCTCCTCCGATAAGGGAATGCGGCTGACTGGAGGTGCCGCACAAAAATCCGGAAGTTCGTATTCACCTTACTTCCGCGTTCAAAAATAAGGTGGATAGCCTTTATCATTAAGCTGCTCCATCCTGGCAGTGCCCTATTCCGCCTAAAACAAGACTGTTTTTAGGGGAAGGGCGCACATGGAGCGGAGACTGAATACTAGTTTGTGGCAAAGATACTTTCAACTACCTTTCAGTCAAAGTGTCAGGCCCTAAATTGTACAGAATGTTAATCTCTAATAAAATTTGATCGGGTGAGTTACGTAACAATTCACCCCCCACACATTTGTCATAAAGGACTAATTTAGCTGTAGAGACCACAACTGTTATTCGTACCAGGCTGTAATGTTTATTCCTGCTGTAAATCCATCCATCAATCCATGGGGACTGACTTGCTGTTGGAACCAGACAAGAACTTTTGCACTGCTCAACTTAGTTTGTTCAACATCATCAACAGCAACTTATTTTTTCTTCTTATCTGGTTTTGTTGTCAGTGTGTAAAAGTAAACAACATTAGATCTTAGATAAGAAAATCTACATGACACAATGAAACTGAGGGAGACATATCCACTACAGCCACACGGACCCATTGAAAGGCAATGGTGTCTTAGCTTGAACAACTACATGTCCACATTTGTCCACATTTGAACTGTCCTTCGACATATTTTGGTAAAAGTCTAAGTGGATTTTTCTGTCGATGATCAGCAGCTCTCAGCCCTGTGGGGCAGGGTCGTCCTGTTATGTTGCATGTTTCTCTAATGGACATACATTTTTCTTTTTGTGCAGCGCATGTCACTGTCAGTGGGTGAAACACATGATGAAGGGTTCAGGATCCTACATGAATGATTCACTTCCTTTAAACCTTTCACTGCAGAATTAGCCCGTGTTATCTGAGACCGAGACCCGTGCGCTACCAGATGTCCGCATCAAAAATGCTCATTTACATTTCTTTGAACATTAAGTCTCAGAGCTGTATCTGTGTAATTCTTGTCAAACTGAAATAGCTGTCACTAACAGACACTGGAAATTCTGCAGTGTTGAAATATCGATATTCACATGTGCAGGGCTGAGGGGGAACTGAGCCGAGAGCGGACACACTTGCATATCAAGTGGTCTGAGGGTTCAAACTGTTTTACGGTAACTCTAATGTCCAGAATTAAGGAAAGCAAAGAAAGAAAAACTGCAGCATAGTTTTTTGGAAACAGTGAGTTTTTTTTGGAAACAATGTGCTGAGATATAAGAAACATGAAAGCGCATCAATAAACATATGGAAATGTGTGTTTCATCTGCCCCTGTGTGTCTGCATACAGCAGAGGAATGGTTACAATGAGTGGGGGAGCCTGTCCTTCACCTGGTCTGTCTTGTTTCAATGCCCCCCGGGCAGTGAGCACCTGCTGAAGTGTCCTTCACTGGATACTGAATCTACTCTCTCTTCAGTGCTGCTCTCTGGCTGTCCCTGACCTCTGACCTCCACATGAAGGAGGGTGAGTAAATAGAACATTTCTCCTTCAGGGATCGATAGAATATCACCAAAAAAGAGAGAGAGATGGGCTGTTTCTTCATGGAAATGAAGCATTTCTCTGGGGTAATTCATTCTGGATTGCCTCCTGTGGGTCAGGACTCTAAATAGGTTGTGGGCCTATTACTGATGGATCCCCTCATGGTAATATATTTTAATGAGCATGGGTCCCAGGGCAAGAGACTAAATTTTAGATTTAGGATGAGACAGCTTAATGGGTGATTTGGCAATCTATGACCTTTATCGACTGCTGATGGACATTGCATTTTGTGGTCGGTTGTTAAAAGTCCCATATCCATGTGTTTTTTGATTATCAAGCAGCTCTGGAATCTGTATTAACACTGTGAAACTATCAAAGACGCAGTCCACAGAGAAATTTACAGCCCAATACTGAGCATTAAAACAAGCTGTCAGGACTTCCTGAACGTTGTGATGTCACAACAAAGCAGTCAGCACTTTCAGCCTTGCCCCGCCCATCAGGACCCACCATCCAACCTCGCAGGATTCAGTTTCTCTCTACATTGTAGTGTTTACCTCAAGTCTACCATATTTTTTATTTATGATTAAGAAACTTTTCAGCCAATCAGATGAGCACAGGTTTTGAGCATATCTCCTGATTGGCTCACTGACCTGTTGTTACTGAAGTGACAGGGAGAACCAGAGGGGATATTGACACTTGAAGAAAAAAAACATTGTGAAAGTGTAAAATATGGGACCTTTAAAACCATTGTGCCACAAAAAGGAATTTTGTGGTGGGTTACATGAGGTGATTCAGCTTTGATTCCACAAAAAAACATGATTTAACAGAAAACAGGACAGAAAAATAACTTATTTCACCTTCAGGAATCTTTGTTATAACAATACAAAAGCAATCTGCTGTTGTGGTGCTTGTTTTTGAATTTCAGCCTCCTCTTTGCTGGCACCGCTTTGCTGTTTTTCCTGTAATTTGTCTTCGGTCTTTCTTTCCATCCTCTAAGTGGGCGGTCGATGGAGGCCAACTAGCATGGCAGCAGATGAAGGGGCTGCCCAGCGTGGAGCCATAACGGTGTCATTGAGGGTGAGTTCAACCATGTGAAGCTCCTCTAGCGACAGTGTGGTCACAGCACAGTCAGGCCACACACAGACAAGCACGCACATTGCAGGCAGGCGCACAAGACCCGGAGTGCATTTACAAAATTCACAAACGTGAAAAAGCATGTGCACGCACATACACAGACTGTCACACCTCTGATCCACCCACACAGATACAGATACAGTAGCTGGCTGTGGCTGCAGGGCTCTGCAGGACTGGAATGTGACCTATTGTTATGGCAGCCATTTAGCAACAATAGAGGATCAGAGACAGTTAGCACCACAATGCCTCCATGCTGATCTGTGCAGAAGCCTCAGTGCTACTGGCTGCTGTGGCGCCCCGCTGAGCTCATTTAACTACTTGGGAATCAGGTCGCTTGTGCAACTCATCAATTAATAATGCTTTTTCAACAATTACTTTAATGACAATCACGTAATGACAGCACCGCCGGAACACCAGGGGAGTTGAGTATTTGGATCCACGGTGGGAGTTTTGTAACTCAAACCGAATACACAATAGCAACAGAGCTGAGCTGAATGTATATTATGATTTTTATAAAAAACTGACATGTTTCTGAGAGTCAGGATGAGCACACAAATTCCATCACTTTATGTGAATCTTAATTACATACGTGAACAGAATATAATAACTTTATTCATATTGACAATTTATGAAAGAAAGAATGGTTGAGAGTTTGGGATCACACTTGATGATTTAGCTGTCAGTATAAACACCAATCTAGTTTTCAATTCTGGCTTTCCTTCTGTTTCTATTATTTTCTATCTTTTCCTGAAGTTAGCATGCCCCATCTAGCTCTGGTCAGACTGGGCAATCTTGTCATTTTCCAAAACAGTGTCATTGTAGTGCACTCAGACAATGTATTATATAATTTTCCATTGTAAAAATGATTGTTGTTGCTCTGGGCAACACTGGTGACTAAACAGCAGTTGATGCGAGTTGTTTTATAAATGTAATTTAAAGAATTTGGGGACCGGTTGGGATTTGCCTAATCCCTCTGTAACTAGCAAAAGTGCTATAGCTAATGGATGGATACATGAAGTGTTAATGCAAAATAAATACACTCCTATGCGTAACTGTAGTGAGTATTTTGTATTTTTTTTAGAAGACAAACACAGTCAGGGATTCAATTCAATATTAAAACATAGGTTTGCAAATTTCATATCGGCAAGGTGAAGAGGGCCCGGGCAGGGGTTGATCCCACACCTCCTGGGTAAGAATCATGCGCGCCAGTCAGCCAAAGGAACATCTCTTTGGCCAAGGAGCCAGGGCACATGATCAATTGGAGGCATAGTGACAGGAACCTCACCTGTCACATATGCAGTAGTAATATAAATGAATGAAGACTTTATTTTCATATGTTCAAAATAATGTCTTCATTCATTCATATTACTACCATTGGTGAAACCCACTTGTTTACCACAGTGTCTCGTTTTCTGTTTCCTTGTGTATTAAATGCGATGTGTGGGTTTGCGCAGTAACACACACGCAGTAGTGTGGGTATGTTACTGCACACGCCCACACTATAGTGTTTCTATTGCACTAATACACTGTAATTTTGTGTTGAACATAATGAGGTACATGTAATTCAAAAGAAAAAAAAAATGAAGCAAATCACAGTATGCGATACAGATTCTCTACAAATCTGGACTTTTGGTTCCATGTGCGTCACTTTAAGGAAGAAGTTGTGGTGACAGGGCAAATATTGCGGAACAGCTGCCTCACAGTCAACAGCAGCATCCTCGCTTGGTGGGTCACCGGTCTCCCAGAAGGCCCAGTATGAGGAAGTGACTCTATATTTGCTGGAAGGGAACTGGAAAGCAGTTGTCAATGGGGATTTCTTTCAACCTAGATTCCATTTGTTCAACAATCAAGCGCTCTGTCCCGTGAAAAGGAAGTTGGTATTATTATTATTATTATTATCAGATGAGACACTTGTGATGCTCATGTTCGGGTCAAATTTACATCAGATCAGATGGAAACACAGGTGCAGTGTGGGTGTTATTAAACAAGGATGATAATATAAGCCTCTCATATTTTTCAGTGACAGGTTTTACAGAATTTTAGAAACAGTGCAAACATACAGCATAAGCTTCAAGAACAAAATGTTCATTGCCAAAAATTATCATATCATTTCCTCCTCTTTGCCCCGGGAGTGTGCAAATATGAATGATGGCTCATAATGTTTGGTGGGGAGAGAGAGAACTGCTGTGTGCTTTTATTCTCATATAAGAGACTCATATTAAAAGAACATAATGCTATTACATTACACGCAGTACGGCAGAACAGATGCAGTCGTTCAAACCAGGAAACTAAGGCACCTGCAACATGAAAATAGTCTTCTGTGGAAAACAGGACTGAGAGTTTCCGTTTCATTCCCACGAACTCGTAAAGTAAACAGAGGTGACAGAGGGGGAGGCAGGTGGAAAGAGAGAGAGGCAGAGAAATAGAAAGAGAAAAACAGATAGAGATGAGTTAGAGAGAGCAGGAATAGAGAAGTGCGCCTTTTCATGTTATTCAAACCCACGACTAGACTCCACAACAATAGAGCGTCCACTTAAAGATAGTAAAACAAAGAGGATGTGACTCACGCCACGAGTACAAAAACAGCAACGGCTACTCTCTCACACACACACATACACACACCTTTCTGTTTATGAGTCATAAAAGCAATTGTGAAAGTAAAGCACCGGTTAACGTAACATATTCCACATTCAACCACGTGAAGGCGAGTGAAACAAAGGGAACAAGCAGCATGACTGGATACCTCACCTGGGGTGTTTTTGTTTGTGTGTGTGTGTGGGATGGGTGGGGTGTGAGAAGAAGAGAGAGTGAGAGGAGCGATGTGGGTGTGGCACATTTTTCTGCAATTAGGATTTGCACCTTGGTTTTAAGCCACATTTGGGCCAATGTTTTGTTTGTGCAATTACTTAGTTTCAAGCACGCGCACACACACACACACACACACACACACACACACACACACACACACACACACACACACACACACAGTCACTGTGTGAAAACAAGCTGTTCCACACGCATGTTCTCAGCTTTAAAGTTGATGATGAGATGTAAGTAAGTAATATGAAGCTTTAGCCACTACAATCCTGAACTTTTAATCCTTTAATGGACCCAACTATGAAAATGCGGAAAAAATGTATTTCTATTTTGCATTCGGTTTGGTGATGGAAGTTTCAAGTAAGCGTCTTCTTGAACAAACAGGTATGAATGGAATGAACCCTGACATTAAGGTTACGAGAAATGAAGTTTACATTTCATTATAAACACATGATTCACTGCTGACTCACAGCCACGGTCATGTTGTTATCTGCCTGATGATGGCATGATGATGAATTCCAAACATGTTTTTATCAGTTTTGATCCATCACGGTATTTACAAACAAAGAGGGGTTAAATAACTTAGATAATACATCTGGCAGTGACATGGTGGAAACATGTCACAAAGTGCTACTAACACGATTGTATTATTTTCATGTGTTTTCTTAAGCTTCATTGAGCTCTTGTGCAGTATTTCAGAAAAGTGGACAAGGGTTCAATGGCTCAAAAGGTTTTGCATGGATCCTGGGTGCGACATGGCACAATGGGTAATTGTGCCATGTATTGTAAAACACTTTGAGTTGTCTCTAATGGTAGAAGAGCCCTATATACAGTAAGAAAAGGTAATTTACCATGTGCCCTTTGGGCAGAGGTTAAACCATCCCCACTGATGTTATTTTTTGTGCTAGAGACTTTGCTAAAGGGATAGTTCAACATTGAGGCAAATTGGTTCATTGCCATAATCCCTATAGTCTTAGTTGGTTTGTTACCTTTAATTGTCGGTGCAAGCTATTTTTAGAATAGTGGAGCAGAGCCACGAGCTGCTCAGAGTTACACTGAGGAGGCTCATGGGATTTCTTGGTTTCCCCCCATCAAACTAATCAAATACACAATCCAACAACTCCAAAACGCTCTTGTGAACAAGTTGTGACCTGCACATTCACCACGCTATGAGATAATATCGGAATGTTACGAGACGGCGTTGTTTTCAAGGTAAATTTATGTGAAACTGTCGGGGGCAGTTTTTTGCCAAGCATTTGCCTTGATAACGACTCTGTCTCGTAATGTTCCGTTATTATCTCATAGTGTGGTGAATGAACTAATACATAAAATAAACTCACACTGAAAAAATAAATCCAGAAAATACAGAGCACACTGGAATAAAAAGAACATGAAAGAAAAACTTAAAGGACTGGTGGGGTCTGATTTGAATTGTACCTATGCCAATCGCCTGCTGCCCTGGTAGTATGAGGGTCCACAGGCAGGCACAGTCATCTAATAGCTGACACCTGAGGTGATAGCTCTGGTCCATCTCAGGCCTTTAATGAATTCACTGGATTCATTCCAGATGCCAGCTAGCATATCCAACCGTCTGCAGGTTATTTTCTGCATCCTAACGGGAGGTCCTGAGGTAATCCCTGCTCATTAACTGTCAGCCAAATGACAGAGGCCCTGCATTATATGAACCCAACTACCTGAGTGAAAGGTTATCAGTTTAATACCACAGTAACTGGCAGCTGCAGTGGAGTTGTAGGTGTGACTGCGGCAGTACGCGGACAGTGTTGGCAGAACACCGAGTGTGTGTGTGCTACAGATCTGGCATGCTGACATTACCACAGGCTGCAGCAGAGGAATGTTAATATTGCTACATGTACTGAGGAGTCACAGTGTGTGCTCATGAGATATAAGGTCTATTTGTTTATGTAAAACATACATCAGTTTGAATATATCATTTTGGAGATCCAGTTGGAAATTGCAGCGCATCAGACACCTGCAACCAGACTATTAAAAAGCACAAGAAATGGATATAACGTGATAAATTCAAAATGAGCTAATACAATAATGGCAACTCAAACTGTGACAAGCAAGCAAGAAAAGTCAACAAACAAGTTATTAATAACAATAAATTACACTAATATTAACTATACTGTTTCCTTTCTTGTATGACTTTGAAATTGTAATTGTCTTGCTTTCTTTCATCCATAAAGTCGGTCTTAATGTCTGATGTAAGATGTTATTTGATGTAAATTGTTGAATCCCCACAGACTGCAGTTGTCACATGGCACTCTGTAAAATGACACTCGAACATTTCTAATGACAACCCATAGGATATTTTTGGTGTTTTATAGCCTGAGCCTTAGTTTTGCAGTTTTGGCCAGTATCCCAGTTCTCAGTGTGTGCTGCCCTATTGGACTGCTCCCTGCATCTTAGCACTAAAGCTGATGAGGTGTAGAGGGTGAGGTGCAGAGAGGTATTCTCTTTAAGGTTGAATATGACTCATCCAAAATCTATATCGCATTTCAATACGTGAAATTTTATTATGCTTTTTTATCTAATAAATGAGACTAGAGGCTGCAGCCATGCTTGCAGCTCTGTGATGACACTTTAGTATGTTTGCACTTTTATTTAAATCACCATCCATGTCAGCCTGATACCAAACTCAACACACAGTCTGACTACAATGATGCTTATCTCCAGCAAGATGAAACACAGACAAAAATGTTGAAAGACTTCCCATCTTGCAAGGAAAGTGTTGAACAACAAATCCTGCATCGTTTGAGCAGATTCACACCAAAAATAAATTAAACTCGGGGCGGTGTTAAGCTCAGTTGGTAGAGCACCCGCCCCATGTGTTGAGGCTATAGTCCTCGCTGCAGGCGGCCCCGGTTCGAATCCCGCGTCGGACGGCCCTATACTGCATGTCATTCCCCCCATCTCTGCCTCCCATTTCCTGTCACACTCTCAACTGTCCTATCCAATAAAGGCATAAAAAGCCAAAAAATATACTTTAAAAAATAATAAATTAAACTCTCCCCTTACTGCACCTCACTAAGTTTGCTCTGAATGGGTTCCGTGCTTTAAACCAAATATTAGAAAGACGTGAATTAGTCGTTGGTCATGACGATAAGAAGCTCATCTTCGCAGGTATAATGTGTCACAGTTATACTAATGATCATGTGACCAAAGTGGTGGATAAACCAACCAACCTGTTACCAAGCCGACTGCCTGTTAGACTGCTACCCTCAATACAGCCTCCTCTCCATCAGTTTGGTTCACAACAAGAGATTTGAATACATACATGGTATAATTAGTTTATAGTGTCCATATTTGGCACAATAATGACTAATGGAGAAGGCAAGAATGATATATTCCATATATGGCTATACAGGCTGCAGAGGCTGCTGAGCTGCTGGAGGCTGAAGCATGTAGATAGTTGAGCAACCCAACCGCCAAGAACAGAGTGTTTTCTGTTGAGTAAAACATCAAAGTACAGGTACAGGTTGTATCATGACACAGTTATTTTAAAACAAGCTGCTCCACTTATTATTGATTTACAGGTGGAGTTGTAATGTTGGCATAGCGGACTGCAAGCATGAGCGTGGATCAATGCTGATGTTTGCTGTTGCAATTAGAAACATGTAGGCTACAGTACGTCTACTTCTTTATAATGAGCTGTGCAGATTTAATGAACTCACTGGCTCGGTGCAGTGTAGTTACACACGTTACTGTATTCAATTAAATCTTGTGACTGTAAACTGTGACTGGAACTAATAATGGAGACGGAGAGCAGTCCATGTAAACCATGAGGAAGCCTCAGTGAACGTTCTGCCAAAACACATTGCACTGACTCATCTGTATGTGTTCAGCAAACAGGGAAAAAAAATGTTTCCAGAGAAACCAAGCAACACTGTCACTCATTCACTACCAACAAGCCCTGGAGGGGTTTGTTTACATCAAATTCTCCCCCTCCTCCCACCCCCATGTGACTCGGTCCACACTTGTTCCGTGGAAGCCCCAGCCCCCTCCCCTCTTATCTCACCCTCCCACTTCCACAGAAACCAACGCCTCACAGCACCACCACACAGCCACAGAGACATGTGTGTAGTGTAATCGCTCCTGTGTGTGCACATGCTCCACTGCATGTCTCTGTGTGTGTATTTTACTGCCTACATAATATTTGTATGTGTGCATGTGGAAGGAGGGGTGCTACAGGGGTGACTAATATGTCACATACTCCTCTGCTTATTTTGTGGTTTTCCTGGAAGAGCGTGGCAGCCCCTCCGACACCTCCACGTTCACGCCGCTAGCGTGTTTGCTAAATTGAAAGTGATGAGCCCCTCTCTGAGCCCTGGTGCCAATTTTTTTGATTAAGCGGTCACACAGGCTGCATCTATAATGCATAAGTTAGGAAAAATCCATTTAGATCCAGAATATTAACAAAGGCGAGCCAAAGGCTTTTTCCTCCACTTTTGCAAAGAACACAGTGATTTTGCTTCATGACTTATGACTCTTATATTCTCTTCTCTCATTAGAAAATCATTAACTGTGTACACACATTGTAAACAGACATAACAAGAGGGCTGAAGAATTATATTGTGAAGCTCTAGAACATGTGGTACCTGAGGGATTTCTACCTAGAGCAACAGCAACAACATTTAAGAGATTTATATTTAACATAAAACAACAATGTTGTAAACCACAATTTACAGAAGTGCAGACAAGTCTAGTGCAGAATAAATGCTCCAAAAATACATCAAATTTAGGTAGTTTGATTAGTTAGTAAAGTTATGATGATCAGATTTTTTTAATTCTAAAAATCAAACAACAAATTTAAATAATAATGCAACATTAATTTGTACACAACGCACTGGGCACTGTCGCTGCATGAGGCTTGTCGAGCTTTTTCCAGATGACATTTTGAATGGTGAGGTAAAGAAGAGCCCAATGTGATTATTACTTCTAGGGGCCATGCACTGAGCTGGTTGATTACATAGTGTGTAAAGGGTGACACAAAATTAGCTAGCAGCCTACACCCAATCTTATAATCCCCATCCATGCTAACACACCTGTAAACATGTATGACATGACCATGTGGAACAATGAACATGTGTCTGCAGTAAACAGAAATCAGCACAGGGGGCAGATTAGTTGGTTAGTTGCAGAAAACATTATGAACAAGCGACAGCAAAGGCAGATTTTAAAATACAGAATACGACTGCACAACACAACAAGGTTACCACTAAACCATAACTTAATAATAACACAACCCATCAGTTTTCCAACTTAACATTTTCAAGAGTGTTTCATGAAGTTTTAGTATCTTAGAAACTTGTGATAGCATGGAGATAGATGTATAGAATGCTAACATCCTGATTTGAAAAGGATATTATGTTTTGACATGAGACTGCATTTTAACATGCTATAAGGAGATCTTATTAGCTTTGCAGTCAAAAAAAATGTCACCATTACATCACAATGTTGATCTGCAGGTCGTGCTACAGAGATAAAGTCTGCAGATCCCCCTCCAAGGATTAATCCTCTGGGGACACTCAATGTTTCTGAGTTCATCCAGTGACAAGCAGTTCAGTGCGGAGTAAAAGGCCAACAGACAGACTGAAATTGCCATCCATGGAGCTACTCCACAGACGTGTCTGGGAGGCGTCAAAGTATTTAATATTCACTGCCCTTCCTTAAAGGGACGAGACATTTGAGTAAACCAAACTCAGTTCAAACATTCCGGCCACTGCCATTAGCTTTTCCAAGGAAAGCAGTGTTTCCAAGGAAAAGCTAAAACATATGGGAATGCCATAACGGTGCATGGGGAGTACACTGAAGAGATTCAGTCAGCCTTTCACATCTAACTACTCCCAACCCTTCAGGCCTGGCAGAGTGCTAAACAATGATGTCAGTGCATTCCTCAGGCTTCAGAGACATTCTCCAGGCAGCACCAGTGAGCCTAAAAGGATTTCTCACAGCATTAAAGCCAGATTCCACCCCACAAAAAACCCAAGTTCAAATGTTTTTTTGTTTTTTTTAAAGTTATTTATACATAACAAGACAATGAGGACTGATTAGTTGTCTTTTGAGGTTAAAGTTGAGGGAGGTCCTGATTAGGCTCCTGATTAAGAATGCCTGATAATCTCATGACTTCACTTTAGGTGCGGCAATGTTAGTTACTGTTTCAAATGTCATTAACACACTTGGAAAATGGTGTTAAACTGCACAATAACCCGCTTCAAGTTTGGCCAAAACCAAAGGTGAAGAGGACGGAGTCTGCTGTCTCAATTAATCTGTGAATTTCCCAGTCTTTTACACTGCTAATAGAGGACAAGCATGTTTAAGTTGTGGAGTCATTTGAGGTTTAAAGGCGCCGCCTGTACAGTGGTGATGTAAGTTTGTTGTTATTTTATGAGACATTTTAACTGCTTAATTAGTGAAAGTGAAAACAGGTGCACATCATTAGGTTGAGTGTGGCTGATTGGGTCAGGGTGTGAAAGGGAGATGAAAGTATTGTGGGGTACATGACATTGTGATGAAGCAGTATGCTCATGGCATACATATAAATTGTGTCTGTATCAACAAAAGGATCTTATATTATTGATTTTTTGTTTAACGTGTTAAAAAGCCAAGCCTATTTCCGAGGCCTTTTCTTGAAAATTGCATAATAAAATTAGTATAAGTGCAACCACAAGGTCTATTTGAATACTTTTGGTGACATAGTAAAGGGCAAAAAATAGAAATTGCTGAGATGTGTAAATTTCAGTAGTGAAAAGTAAATGAAGGTGATACACAAATAAAATTCATATTCACCCCCCAAAAACTCATATTTTGGATGTGTGTCCTTCAGAATGCTGCTGCTAAAGCTCAAAATCTCTATCAAATGATTGTACAATATGAACATTATCTCTGCAGTGGTTGATTCTGATAAAGTGAAGCAGTACAAAATTATTGAGATTTTACTACAAAACATACAGGCAAGCTTTCCAAAATGTCAATTTTTGGCACAGCTTGGAACCACGTGCCAAAAACCATTTGCATAAACTAACTGAAAAAGAATCAACTGGGACTAAATAACAACTACTTTCTAGGCCCTCTGTGTCCCTCTGCGTAAATCTGCACTGAGAGCAGCTTATTTGGGTGCAGTTACGCCTGGCTCTATCTCTGCAGCGGATTGGTTGATTTGAGTGATTGACAGCTCATTTGAACCTTTAGAGCCAATAGAATGAGGCTATAACCATGTTGATGTGATTGACTGTACTGGCAGCCAATCAAAAGCCCATCTGGACCGATTTAGATGTAACACCGGTCAAAGTTCAAACTGGAAATATTGTGGATTTACCCATAAAACAAACTTTTCACGGCAAAACAGCAAAGGTAAGAGGAAATTTACAACCATGTTTGGGCCAAGAAGTGTCTGTGTTTGCTCGATTTAGCTCATTTTTGGCTTTTCTCTGCCGTGCTTCTGTGTACCCGCAGGTGCTGTGTCTCGTTCCAATCTTTGTAGCCTGCTCGTACAGATGAGCAGTAGCTGGTCCACACAGAGGTGCTTCGTTCATTTGAGTAGTGTTCGGGCTGTGTTTGGGTCATATAAACATGGTTTTTACGCGTTGTAGACCAGCTTCTGCTGTTTTATTTGACATAATATGACTATATTCTTTCATAATTAGTGCAGTGGTGGCTCTGTGATTGTCCTGCATGTCTTCAAGTCCCTCAAATGGGGTATTTCTTGTGCTGACCCCTCACCCCAATACTTTCGAACAAGGTAAAGATTCTACTGCGACTGCACATTGTACCAAATTTCTTTTCTTTTTTTTTTTTGCTTTTTGAAGGAGATTCTTAATGTTTTAGTAAATAATTTCCACTACTTGAAGCTATAGGTTTTAACTTAAATGCCACTGACAAATAGCATGTTATTTACCTACTGTATGTGACAGATTTATTTTCATCTCTTGTGCTCATTGTGGGTTTTTACTTCCTGTGTGTTTCCCGTGATTGCACAGATTGGTTTCACCTGTGTCTTGTTACCTGCTCCTTTGAGTATGTTTGTTAAGATTCTCATGGTTCCTGTGCGTCTGTTACTTTATCCCCTAGGGTTTTTCTGTTTTCTTTCTCTTTACCATGGTTTTTTGACTTCATGGACTTTGGATTCCTTGTTGCCCCAAACAGGATTTGATTCACCCTCAAAGACTTTTGTGTTTTCATTGTTAAATAAATCACTGAACCATCTTGATTTGGCTTCTGAAATCCTAAAACTAGCTCCCTTGGCAGCAGTGACATGTGGGGAGTCCAACGCTGAGGCAGCTATCAAGGCTTTTTTGGTTTTGCTTTTGTGTCTGAGCATAAACTGCTCCACTAAAGAGGGATGGTTTTCGGAGAGTTATAGACCTTTTTTTTTAAATAAATAAACTGTGTGAACTCACTGCACCATTAACTGTCATTTAGTCTGAACTCGTTGCCCCTCTTCAACGACTTTCATGAAATAAGTAGTTAACTCATTTTGCAATGATGGAGCTCTTTAAACTGAGTATTTCGTGAGGATGCAAGGCTGAATTTCTCTGAGGTATTTCTTTCCAAAGACAATGTTTAACAATTTAATTGTTTTTGTCTGGATTATCCCTATAAAAATCAGAGTAAAGCTCTGGCTGCTCGCTGCAGGACGGACAGTTGGAGACGTGTTGCTACAGGTCACATTCTTTCCAGGAAGGCACAGCATCTCCGAGGCAGCGGGGTCTATTTCATTGCCATGTCTGGTTAATGCTGCAGTTCTGCTCCGTCTCACCCTCTCCTAGGCCTCCAATGACTTCATACACAGCTGATCCAAACACACACAAAAACACTGGCCACACAGACACACATGCAGGAGCACAGGGCATTTTGTCTCTTCCTCTCCACCAACTCGTTGACCTCCTTTTTTTTTTTTTTTTACTGTACAGCTGATATATTCTCTCTATCTCCCCCCCTTCTCTCTTTCTCCCTCCTTCTCCCTCACAGACACACACACACACACACACACCCATGCACACACTCACTGACCCCTGGCAGCTGATTCTGCTCGTCCCTTCCCAGAATGTGTTGAGGTGGTGAAAACAGCTGCAGCACTGATCTCAGGCCAGACTTGAGTCAGACCAGAATTCCTCTGAATCGCAGCTGAGATATCGTGGTTCCACGGAAACTCTTTTATTATTAAATTTGACTGGTTATGATGAGAGGAAAGAACAGTGGTAAATTGGGCACGACACTGACTGTGTTTGGCAGACAAGGCTTGCTGCAGTGCTGGGAATAATAACGACCACTTCTTATCAAGCGTCTCACTCATAGTGATACTCAAGCTGCAGAACCAACATGATTCAGCTCTTACTTTCACTCTGACTCTGCTTCCCCTGATGGATTAGATGACCCGAGCACAAACTCATGCACCCTAGCCTCACAAAAAATGAAATAAAAGAGTCCATGGAAAGCGGATAGCAAATGTAAATGCACTACAAGACTTCACTGTTCATCTGTACTGCATTAGTGCTGCAGATTTCTTTCCACATTACTTTCTTGTGGTGATGGAGAAACAGTGCAGCAGCAGCAGTATGGGGGAAATCCTCTGATGACTTCAAGTCTGTAACTTTGCTCTTATGATATAATGACTAAACAGGCTGAGCAGCTGCTTCTTTTTCACTCTGGCCTCCTTGTGAGAGAGTTGCTAGAGCAAATCAGTATAGGGCACTGGTGTCTGTAATGTATGCAGTGCATAGAATACAGCCGTTTATTGCAGCTGCATCCCTACGCTCCTCTGCTGACTTATAGTCCACTATGCTTCTTTTTAGGTTTGCCTGCCCTGAACACACAGTTTATGATTCATATTGGTTTGTTTTAACTCCTACTTTATTTTGAAATCATTTCTCTTAGGTTACTTCCTGTCTTTATCCAACTTCACTCCACTGTGATTGTCTGCCCCGCCCCTATGTGTTACACCTGTGCTCAATCACTCTTCCTCCCGTCTTGCTGTCCAGTCGTCTTTGTCAGTCCATCTGTAGTCCTGCTTTTAGGGCAGCTTTCGTTTCCCTCAGTTGGATTTTGTTACTGGCCTAGAAATATATATATTTTTTTAATTTAATATAAGTGTGTTTGTGTGTTAAGTACAAATTGCATTGTAACTAAATCGGTTTTTGCTGGGATGTGGCATTTCTACTTAGAATTTATGTTAGGTATGCAAGAGAAGACTCCACCAATTTTGCTGCAGTTAAACCTGCTGCAGGTCAGATGACAAGACAGATCACTCTCCCTTACGTATGCTAAATATTAAACAATTAGCCTATTTTAGCATTAAGGCCAGAAGCATGGGGAAACACTTTGGTTTTAGTGTGGATTACATAAACCTAATGCCTTAATCTGCTGGTGCAGAAGCAATTTTCCTCAGATTCCAGTCATCCTGCTATGTCAAACTAACTGGCAGCAGAGTGCTCTCAGTAAACTAAAACTTTCACACATAGTCCATGGGATAGATGTTGTTATCATATTCCAAAATACTTCATTTGACAATGTGAAATGATGAATTCACGTTTGAGAGACACAATACGAAACTGAGATAAACCCCACTGCTACACTGACAAATACTGAGATAAAAAAAACAACAATGTGATTTCAGAGATGATGATTTTCCACAAAGATAAACAACCACAAACAGCTAACTATCTCACCGGCGCCTGATTATCAGCTGTTTTTTTGGATGAAACACGGCAGCCGTTACCCAAGATGAACCTTGCTGTGGTTTTCTGTGGTCTATTTTCTCAAGCTGTCTAAAGCGGCTGAGTGGTTTTCTAACACTCATCTGCTCACTCGCTCTCTGCATCTCCTTCTGCTCCTCTGCGCCGTCCCTAAATGACTGTCTCTCTCACATTCTCTCTCTCGTCTGTCTCCATCTGCTGCCACATCTCATATTGTTTATCCACCTCTCCCTCTCTCTTCCTCTTGTCTTCTGCCATCACCATCTGCATGCCTTCCTTGTTTGATATAGCAAGCATTTCTCCCTCATTCTCTTTCTCCCCCTCCTGCTCTGTCTATCCATGTCTTGTTGCACTCAGGCTGTGTTACTCATTCCCCAGTAAAACCAACTTTCAGGCATACCCGTCACTTTGAAATTAACCCAAGCGACATTGATCTAAACACGGGTGTTTGCGGACAGCTACAAGCACGTTTGCTGACTTATTTATGGGGCCAGGATGCCCATGCTTTGGAGTTTGGATGAGGTTAATAGTACACGGCTGGAGACATTTTACAGATGCAATACATTCCAAGAGCTACATAATTGATGAGTGCACGATGACTGACTCCTCCTCCGAGAATCACCCAGATTAACCCCTGCAACTATGAAACCACACAGGAACCTGTCTATTGATGCAACAACACCAAACATAGCTTTTCACTGAAGCCAGATACTTAGAAGACAGCACAGCGGGCTACATTGCACACGCTCATTTCTGTAGTTTGCACACAAAGGTGCAAACAACATAAGCAAGAGCTGAATATTTGCCAGAGATACAAATAGTTTTTTTCTGTGACCAAAGGAATTGCAGAATTTTGTGAAGTAGCGACTGTAATGTTTCCCGACTCACAAATGAGCTCTGGGCTTTGGGGCCTTGTGATTATGATGCCGTATAGGGCTGTGTCTGATCTCACACACACACACACACACACTTTACAAAAATGTTTTTACCTTCAACACCTGAGTAAAACCTCCTAAATTGCTTTAAACTGTGAACAGACATGATTCAATAATGACACTGAATACGAGTCCTCATCTGATATACCGTCGTTGCCATGGTGCCCAACGTTTCCCTGCCGATTCCTGGAAGAGGAGAGGGGTAGTAGTGGGACCAGAGCCAGCGTGGCAGCGGTACAGCATCAGGAACCACGGCAACAGATTCCCTGAACAGATTTAGCTTGCCGCTCTGAGCCACTGAAAGAGAGTTTGGCTCGGTTCTGAGTATTAGCTGCACTCGATTTTCCAGCGCTTGGTTTCGGGTAAAAGGCTCTCTGTGAGAGAAGCCTGGGAGATTTCCACATTTTAGATGGTGAATGTCACAATAAAATACCTTCTCAAAGGGTCCCATATAGAGCCCATATCTTTTAACAGTGGCTGCATGTTTCAGCCATCACAATTTGTTGTATAAATTAATGTGAAGGCTACAGGATTCATCATGATAGTTTTGCTATATTACTGGTCTGCCGCTGCTGTTATGGTTTAAGTTTTGGTTTGATTTAACTTGAGGTTACGGGTGACAAGAAACCTTTTCATCTTGGCAGGAAACAAGGTGAGGCGGTGGTCTTGCACGTCAAACTCACACATGTCTTTCCTGCCACAGCATGTAAGTTAGGATGTAGCCATTCTGATAGGTTCTGCTTTGTACTTGGGAGGTGTTTTCTTGGAACCAAGTTTTGGCTCAGGAAGTGGTGCATTTCGAAAGAGGATATTCTCATTCAGAAAATCTGACATGAGTTTTCCAGCCTTCCTATGAATTACAACTGCTGACCGGACAGTGTTGGCAAGCAATGCAACTAGTTTAACTTTGTCCTAATAAATTTTGGTTGAAGGTAAAGCAGCTGAGAAATGACAGCTCTTTTCCTGCAGACTATTATAGGTCTCCACCAGATTCTTGACCTGCACCACCTGGTCTCAACAGGAGTGAACCCTTAAAGGAAGCAGCCTGCTTTAGTCTGTCATTTACACTGATTTTGTTGCCTGGCTCACAAATATTCTTCTCTACAGCGCAGCACATAAAATGAGAACTTTTGTCATCTTTGTAATAGCCTATACCTGCCAATAGAACTATAGGTATACACTTAATGGTTTGTGAGTGGAAACCAACCAGAATCCTTCATGGTTTAGAAATTAAGTCAATAAAGAAGAGCCATAAACTGTGATTTCTATTAAAGTTAGACATAGTTTTGGGGCGTGGTCACTCTTAAACCAACATGCATGAAGTCTGAACTTCACTTGCCTCTTTTTTGAATCAACAAGGAGTTTGGTGGAGTGAGGTGCTGCCAAGATAGCGACAGTGGAGCAGCCCACTCTGAGCTTCAAAACTGCAGCATGTCCATCTTTATTTACAAGCTACAGTGGAAACTCAAGGCACAAAGCCATACGGTTCTTGGTTGTTAAGTTCCTAAAATGGAAAAGGCCAATAAAGGTTGATGAGACTGAGTTGATACTGTCGCCTGCAGCACTAATCCAAACCTGCAAGTGCACAGTTCCACTTTGAGTAAGTGATTATATTCTGCATATAAACCGACTGTATCATACACAGTGGGGAAATCCTAAAGTGTAGCTGAAAACCTAACACATGATGGTATCAAAGAGCTGACAGATAAAAAAAAAAGAAAAAAAAAGTGGGTATTAATCAGGGCTGAAAACCTGTGTTCAGCGGATTTCTTCACTAAAAAGACCACAAAGAAAACAGATCTGATCAAATATAATGAGCTAATGGGTCATGGAGTGAGTTCAGTTCAACTGAGGTCAACATCAAAGTTGTAACCGTACCCGTAATCACACTGGATCTATTCTACGACTCAGAGCTGCCTTCAAAATGTAGTCACTCCCAATAGTACAATATTGGATTCTCAGTACTTTATCCTCTCTCTCACTTGCTCATTCTCCTCATTTGTCTTCCTCTTTTCATCCTCCTCACCCCCCCACCTCCTCCAACTCCCCTCCCCCCCCCCCCGTACCTCCGACTTCTTACTGTGTGTACTGAGTGTGGATGTGTCCATCCAGCTCCGACTAACGATCAATTCACCTCAGCTTCTCAATCAGCTAGTGAACACCAGTTATTCAATCAGTCAGGATGCAAACAAGCAGCTGCCATAGCAGTCAGTCTTTTAGCACACATGAAACAACAAGGAAGTCATTATCTGTACAGTATGTTGTTGAAAACACTCTGTATAATGTATGCAGAAACACAAATGTTGCTTTGTAACAAATCAAAGCTTTTGTCAACAAAACCACATGAAAAGATCAAAACCAACAAGTACTAATCATACAAGCCAGTACTGTCTGTGTATTAACTTTAAATACTTGGCAAAGCAGCAACAGATGATACTGACAAGTCCCCCAAAATATCCCTGTTTGAATAGGCCTACTGGTGGTTTTGACTGTTTAGAACGATTTGATGAGTATTAAAAAAACATAGACCATCACAGGAGCTTGACAGGAGCTTTATCTGCTGGACGAGTTTGGGAAAACATCACCCACTAATAATCCCTTCTTATAAAAACCAGGCCTTTTTTGAAGGCCTTTTCTCGAAAAATGCATATCCATAATAAAAGGAGAACATCTCTGCAACCACAAGGTCTATTTGAATAATTCTTTTTTTTATTGAACATTGTCCACTTTGGGGATTTGCTAGATGTGTAAGTATCAGTATATCTGTTACTGGTGAAGAGCAAATGAATATGGCACACACAAAAAATTAAATAAAAATTCATATTCGCCTAAAAAAAAATCTTATTTTTGATGAGTGTGCTTTAGAATAATGGAGATGAACCTCTAACACTCTATAAAATCATTGTACAACATATAAACATTGTCTCTGCAGAGGTTGATTCTGATAAAGTGAAGCAGGACAATATAATTGAGATATTACTACATAATATCCAGGCGAGAAATATGAATATAAATATAAATATGAATTTTTGTCACAGCTTGGAACCACTTGCCACTATAAACCAATGTTTATTCTTTAGTTTCACACTATTTGCATGAACTAACTGAAAATGAATCAATTGGAACTAAATGCGAACTCCAATCCAGGCCTTCTAACTGGGTCTGCGTACTGCTGCGTAAAACTGCACCATGTGCTGCAGAGACGTTTCTACCTCTATCTCTGCAGCGGATTGGCCGATTCGCGTGATTGACGGCTCATTCTAACCAGTAGAGCACAGGGAATGAATCTAGACCCACGTGGGTAAGATCGACAGCACTGGCAGCCATGAGCCAATCAGAATGCGCGGAGTCCCCGGACTTACGGCATGATCTGGGCACATGGAGGCTGCATGAGTTCCTGCCGGCTCCATGACGTTATATCCGGTTTACATGGTCCTAAAGACCGCCGGTCGCGGTCCCATGTAAACACTGGTCAAAGCTAAGTTGGAAATATGTGGATTTACCCTCAAAACAAGGTTTTCACTGCAAAACAGCAAAGGTAAGAGGAAGTGTAGGGCCATGCTTTGCCCGAGCACTGTTTGTGTTTGCTGGTTGTTGGCTTATTTCTCTGCTGCTGTTGTGGAGCTGCTGTGTAGCTGCTGCTGTGGAGCCACTGTTGCTGTGTAACATCCCACTTTTAGTAGCCTGCTGGTTCAAATGAGTGGTAGCTGAAGTGTTTGGCATAATGTACAGCATTATACGAGCCAGAAATGTGGCGACTGGGTCCACACCGAGGTGCGCCATTTTGTTTGATGTTTAATTGTTTGTTTTAGTGGTGTTTGGGCTGTGTTTGTGTTAGATAAATTTGGTTTTTTTTCATGTTTTAGCCCAGCTTCTGCTGTTCAATTTGATATAAAATATGACTATACTCTTTCATAATCAGTGCATGGGGGGGTCAGGGGGGGTTCTGTAAACCCCAGGGTCCCCCAATTGGGGGACCTTGGTGCTTAACAGGTAGACAAAATGCTTCTGCAGCTGCAGTAAGTCCTCGTGGTTACTGAGTGTTTTGTTTGTTGTGATGCAAATCCACACAAGGAAACTAGCAAAAAGACGTCCACCTGTGGAAACATGAAATACTCCCACCAAGATATTGGATCTTTTGAAATATTGCAAATAAACCAGAAGAAACATGAAGCGTGTGACTTGGTTAAGATGAGTGTTACCTTCCTCTCATTCACACATGGAACAGACATACCAGATTTTCAACAGCACTGAACACAAATTACAGGCTCAGACACATCTGCATGCAGTTGCGTTATAACCCCTGACTCCACGATCAAGTCAACAAATAAGAGTCTGAGTCGTGTCTGAGTCCAACTCCGAGTCATCAAGAATAACTCTGAGGTCCAAAATGAGCTCCCTTTAATTTTAACTTAAGTCTTCATTGAATTCAATGTGGCACTAACATGACCACTTTACTGTGTTTGGCACAGTTCTTCTCCAAAAGGGGTCTGGATGCAGGTGATGTTTGAGTCCAAGTCCAGGTTGTTTCAGGGTTGGTCTTGTGATCAGTCTTTTGAAAAACATCCAAATCTGCAATTCATCTTAAAGTTACGCATCATTTTGGGGGGGGTTCAGCCACTTTGAGTGACAGGTGGGTGAGCATATGCTGGCCACAAACCAGCATGCACTGAAGTCTTGGCTCCATATACACCCCTCTTCTTTTTGTATCAGCCAGGAGTCAGGCGCTGCCAAGATGGCAACAGTAGAGTGGCAACACTGTTCAAAAACATGTCAGCACAGAGGCTACGTCCATCTTTGTTTACTCCTCAATACACAACTTGAGTGCCACAATCCGGCCTGAAATGTATCAACACTGGTGGAAAGACCAATCAGCTTCTCATTATACCAACAAACAAAACCAGTAATTTATGAGTTTTGAACACAGCACGTCTCCGATATGAGCAACTCATCTGCTCAGGTGTGACTCACACATGAGCTGGTGCTCAGTTTTTCCACACCACAAGTCATTCATCCAGTCATCCAGCCTGGCCATGTGGCCATGTGGGCTGATCGGTCAGAGGGTCAACTAGTTATCTTTTAGTTTAGTCAGATTATCAACCAACCAGTCAGTGTTTTATTTAGTCTGTCAGACAATGAGTGAGTGGGTAAAACCGAGACACAGCGTCTCTCCCTGCAGGAGGATTTCTGCATGGACCACCTGATGACATCATGCTACAGGAAACCTGTCAGCCAATTTTCTCTCTCACACACACACACACACACACACTCACAGCTGTTTGTTTTGGACGGATGAGGAGAGTCAGGGATACGGAGATGTTTTCCACAACGTCTCAGTCTGTGATTCAGATACAGGGCTGGAGAGGAAGGGTGAGGTATTGTCTCGTGGTCGGAGGATGAACTCATTCCCCCACATGAAAACACTGGCAGACAGAAAGACAGAGGGAGAGGAGGGGAAACACAAGAGAGATGAATGTCGGTCAGGGTGATCTGACACACAGGGCCAGACGTGGTTTTTCAGACAGACTAAAAAAAAGAAGAAAAAAAAAGAGAAAAACCACCAGCAGCGATGGAAACGATGTGTTGCTACTTGGTTTCTAAACCACAAAAATCCTGCCGACAAAGCCTTGCAGCAAACAGGCTGTCGGTGACTCTGCCTGAGAAATATGTTGGGGCGGGAGTGGCTGTAAACAGCTGTTATTCTCCATTTGGTACAGCATCCACACACTCTTTCAGTTGATACTCATTTGTTCATATATTTTAAAGGGAAAAGTGAAAGCTCCTCATACTCTGGGAGTTTTTTTTTTTTCTTTCTTTCTGGGATGAACCAAAACTGCCATCTGAGATGAGCAGAGCTTGTTCTTGAAACACTTCAGCTCTAATCTTCAGTGCATTCACAGATATGAAAGGACAGAAAATTACAGAGGACGATGAACATTTGGTGTTGAACATTTCAGAACATGGCGCACTGGAGAAGGCTTTACAGCTGTGGCTCCGAACTGATTTCACTGCCATTTATCACAAGATAAAACTGTTTCAGCAGCTGTGCAGTTTCCTCTTCTCCTCTTGCTTTTTTCTTTTTCTCCATTCGCGCCTGTGGAGGAAGAGAGGGACTGCAAGTGGAGGCTGTCCAGGACCACATGGTGTGTTTGTTGACCTTCCCTGAGATGAAAAAAGCCCAGACAGCAAGTCCAAGTTGTTTGTGATTATGTTTTAATTTGAAGGGACGTTTTGGTTTGTGTTAGCACTGTCTGCACGAGAGCATTTTCTCACGACTCTGTGAGGGTAAGACCAGCTGCCACATGGCAAACCTGAAGGTGCACAAAGGATTTAACCCTGAAATGCACTGATTTCATTGACTCAGTGCAAGATGCAGAAATCTAGTGCTTTACAACACAATATTATTTCTCAAAATATTACAGACAGTCATAGATGGAGAAGAAGCAAACTCACAGTCTAGCAATAATATCTATAAAAATCTATATATAGAGATTTTTTTTTTAACCCTGCAATATCCAACTGTGAATCCCACATTTAACTAGAGCAAATGTCCAGATGGAGAATTTAACCTCCACCTGCAGAATATTATTTTATAGCCTACATTTATATTTTACATTGCATGCTGAGAGAGAATAAAGCAGCTCCTGGTACAAACTTAGATATCCAACTTGGCACGAACAGATGCCAAAAGACTCACTTCCTCTCTTGGTTTTGCCCATTAATATGTAGTGCACTTTGCTTTGTATTTTAAGGAAATGCATGTGAGCAGGAAGTTATGATTATAAGAATGTATGACACCAACAAAAAAAAACTTGTTCTCAAAATCAGTCAAAAGAATAAAGCACACATACGTATATTTTTTGTGTGTGATGTGACATTTATATTATACAGGAGTAGAACCTACCCACTGTACAGTGTCTTTACAGACAGTGACACTGTGACAAGGTTCAGGGTTCAGTACTTTTCAATGGCGTGTTTGGTTTGGCCATGCCGTGCCACCCCAAAATATGATGGGCTATATTATATGCCCAGTCAGAGGCATTTTGAACATTGTTCATACTGGTTTTTGTCAAGTAATTTCTTTTTCAAGAATAAAATATTGAGGATTTCAATCAAAATTGTATGTTGCTACTCCTGTATTTTGACTAATAGGTCTAGTTTTTCTTGCAGTGTTAGTAATAGAGGTTTGACAGAACTGGGTATGGTGTGTGTGCGTGCACGTCCATACATGAATACGTAATGTGTACGTAGCCGATGTCATATCTGTCCCTCTGCGTTGTGTGTCTCATGGCCTGCCCTAGGTGGGAATCGATCCCACGATCTTCCGCACCGGAGGCGACGATGCTAACCGTGCCGCCAAGAGGTTGATAACCACTTGGCAGGTTGTTTAGCACGCCTTTTATGGGTGGAGTGAGTGCACATCCATTACATGTGCACACAGGCACTCATGCTCACGCTTCATGCCACCCCACCATTGGTCAGTGGCCCACATGGGCCACCCCTATCAAAAATGTCTGGACTCGGCCTTGCTTTTCTGCAGTGGTTACTGCAATGAACAAAAGAAGAAAAAAGATTTTAAAAAAGAAGCAAACAAAGCAAGATGTTCATTATTCTAAAATTAAACAATTGAGTTGGTTGACTTCCGCCTCCCACACCCAGTGTTCGCTCGCCAACTCCACACGGCCTCCTCCAACTTCCTACTGTGTGTGAGGAGCAGCTTAATTGTGTGTAAATATCTCTCATCTGACAACTGTTGTTCTATCAACTGTCAAAGAACCTAACGTGGTGTTTCTCTTTTACTGTTTGTCTTATATGACATGAAACACAAAGTGATTCATAGAAAAAAAGCAGTAACAACAATACTCCCCAACCCACCACCAACCAGCCATGCACTGAGCAATAAATAACAGTTTTGAATATTAAACAATAAAATAAGACAACAACAGCTGAGGAGACGCCAACCTGCATCCAATGAATTTGCATTGATAAGAAAAACAAAGATAAACATAGAATAAAGGATATATTAAAATACTAAAACAAAAACGTATCTTAAGTGGAAAAGAGTCTGACTGCGACCAACGATAACAGAATTTGCCTGCCAGACAGAAATATGTGGTTTTACAACAGGCTAGGTTATTTCTCGTCCAGGCATAGGCGACTTCCGGGAGTGTCTGCTGGTTGTTTGCCAATGTCGTAACAAGTGACAACAACATAGATTATGGGATGCAGGCACTTTGTCTGCTCTAACCGGTTGACATGGGCGCCAATGAAAACCAAAATGTTTGTGCCTGGTGTTAAGGAGGTCACTGTGCCGGTACTTTGCAGAGCAGGTATTTTATCCGTTTTCACATCTGACCTAGAGATAAGGGGAATGATTTCCTTTCTTTTTTTATATATATAAAATTAATTTCATGAAACTGTTGGATACTTCTCTTTTAGCCACAGTGTTCTTGTTAAAATTTAAGAGTGAAATCCCTTTTTTAATGTCCAAATAGTGGTTTTGTTAAGGAATAAATATCTTTCAACATTTTCCCCCTGCAAGAATTTCTCCTGTAAAGGCAGCGACATCGCCAGGCTGTTGATGATCCCACACAATCTCTATCCAGGAAATATTTAGACTTATAAGGCATCAGGAAACAACAGCTCCAGAAAAACAGCATTCCTTTAAACTCTGTGTCATGTTCGGTCCTTGAGGAACAAGACTGACGAGCTACAAACAAATGCCGTCCATCCATTCAAGATGTCTGTCACATCAACAATCGCTGAAAACTTGGCCAGACGACTTGGTAGTTGACGCCTGTTGCTCTGAATATTGAATATTGAAAAAGTTGATTGTAATCACTGCAATCTCAAGAAATCATGTTTTTATCAATGCCACCTCTCCAACTTGACAGCAGCACTCTAGATCAGTGCTATGGCTCCATGAAGACAGCATAAAGGTCCATTTTCCTCCTCCAATCATAACTCTGAACCTTCTGCTGTACGTTGATGTGTGCTGAGGAAGCAGAGGGTGATTACCAGGCAGGTCAGGGTCTGAGGACTGAGGACTGTTCTCTTGCCCTCCGGGGGAGTTTTAATTACACCGACTGGTCAACGCTGCAGGAAGACTCCTGTGATATTGATGAACTTACTGACGTTGCGTGTGGGTCTCCATGACTCCAAAGATTTTTCAGAACAACACACCATGGATTTCCAAAGACATTTAAAGTCTGATGTTAAAGGGAAATGTTTTTAATGTTTAGCCGTCAATACAGAAAGAGGAGGGAAAACAGAGGGCTGAAACAAAGATGGCTTAACTAAAGTACTGTATAAGACAGTGGCAGAGCTCAACTCAAAGACAGTCTGGGGTGAAATGAAAACCTTCACCATAAAATGTGAAAAGGTGAGCCAGTGTGGATGGTTTTAATTAAAATAAATAATAATAAGATAATCTGACTTTTTAATGTGGAGGTATTAAGAACTAGCAGCATTTAACATAGATTTATTGGATTTTTTATAACCAACCTCTGAACAGATTGTGATGCAATTAAAGAAATGAGGCAATCTCTCTCTGTCTCTGCTCCCTGTGGACTTTTTTATTTGTGAAGGACTCAAGCCTCTAGCTTTTGACAATAAGAATGTAACTGAGAATGATTTACACTGTGTATATTAATGCCTGAAGAAAGAACACAGCCAGGAGTCAGGCACTGCCATGATGGTGTTGGTCCAGCTTAGTACATCCATCTTTTCCCATGTTTTTTTACGGGACTACAATGAGTTTTGGAAAGTAAGGTGTTTTTACACTACATTTCCCATGAGCCTCCACATGAAAGGTGAAATTCTTCGACCAGCGCTAGACGGACAAAAGTGAAAGCATTTGCCAAGAATGTTTTCATTAATCAACAACAAAAGTCAGAGGTTCGAAGACGATCAGATACTGATGCCAACTAGCGATCCGGAGGTACTATTCCCATGACCTGCCAGGCAGTGTCCGGGAAACCGAAACTAGGAAATGCTGGGCAAATCGACCACTAAATAATAATATCAAAATAGCTATAAAGACAAAATGCTATATTTATTGACATTAATATGAGACTCTATAACCAAAAGCAAACTCCTCGGGGTCTCTTTAAAGAAACTTTAAAGAAATTTAATTCATTACTGCTACAACTTCTACTACTACTATTATTGATACCACTACTATAAGTAGTGCTAGTAGTAATCTTCATCTTTATGGTTATGTTTTACATGTTTTAATAAAAATGGCCTTGATGCATTAATGCATGCAATTATGCATTATGCATTATAATATGAACTACTGTGTTTACATCTCATTGATTAAAAATGCATTAGAACACATTCAACTCTAAGAAGAGTTTATTCAGAAATAGCTCCTTATCACATACTATTGGTCAACTAATGCAATTTTCTTTTTACATTCCCATAGTGTCGCAGTGCATAACCTGTTAAAGCTTCGTCTATGGGCTTCAGTGGGGCAGCAGAAAATTGTTTTTCACTTCACTGAATGGAGCAGTGGGCGGGCCAGGACGCCGGGCTTGTGCATGATGATTGGAGAATCTGTCTCAGGGCTGAATCCCCTTTTGATTGACAGCTATTTTAAAATAAATAAATTGATACATTTAATGATCTTGGCTGTAGCTTCTCTTTGAATGACCAGTAGCCACCACTACACCTGTCTGAGAAATAGTATAGTTCACCTCAGTGTTTGATTTTCAATGAACCACTGCATTACTCAAGTACAACCCACCACCCCCTCCCCTCAGGGCCAAGCACCTAGCTGTAAGATACACGGGTAATAAAACCATTATTAATGAGCTTCCACCGCTACAAATGAGACAAAATGAGTCCCAGTGATGAATGAATGGAGCATGGATTAGGTTCATCTGTATGTAACATGGATTAGTGTGGCAAGTTTAAATACTATTTATACTCTGGCACTGACAGCAGAGGCAGGACCAAGAGAGGAAACCTCTGGCCCTCATTAGCCTGTTAGTGATAGTCTGTGTTAATCCCAGGTAATCCTGTCTCCGTCAGGCCCTGACCTTCATTCTACCAGTGAAACAGAGAGACATTCATGCATTTGTTTCAGGGCTCGCCCGGTTCCACTGACAATAGCAAATCAAAATGAAACAAAAAACAAAAGTGTTTATGACCTGCATACCTACTGAATTTTCTCTGCTACTTTACTGTTAATTTATGAATGAACATCATATGTACACATACAGTAGTAGTTTGGCTGCTAATTCCCACATGTAAACACAAGCATCGTAATCGTAACAGCAGCAGAGGGGATTTGAATACTGTTACATCATGAACGAGACACAATAGTGACATGGCGACCTTTAGATAATCCGATAACAATGTGAAATCCTTTGTGATCATATTACCATTAATGTTGGAGCCAGATGGCCGTGGATGAGGTGAAGACAGTGAGGCTGCAGACCGCCGTGCGCCTGTGCGCGACACACTCCGCCACTCGTGGTTGCGGGTCATCTTTCAGGCGCGTCGTCCTTGTTGTTGCTGCTGTTTGGGTGGTCAGATTAGTCAATGCTGCTTTCCAGGAAGTTGCACCATGCGAGCAGAGCATCCTGTAAATGTTCACGGGCCAACGGAGACCACTTTGGCCTCAGACTTTCAGACCACCACTGTGCACATATTTGTCCACGCGCACACACAGACACGTCGGTTACAGAGCTCTTGGGGAAAGAGATGAAGATGGCAGACGTCAGTTGGATAAGTGTTGTGTTTAGATCCTTCACATTCATGATATGAATCACTTTAACAGGAGCTGATGGCGAAATGATGGTGTACTGTGTGATACCACAGATGTTTCCAGATGCAATTTTTAAACTTGGACTGCAGGTTCAGCTCAAACCAGGCTGGAAAGAGATGAAGACATACAACTGCACATTTCAACTGGTTTTTTATCACATCCTTGACAACCCCCTTGGGTTTAATGTTTCTCTCAGTAGACTCCACTCTAACTCACTCACTCAGCTGGTAAATGCACAGTTAGGAAATGATAAGAAAAAAATTAATAATCTTAATCTGTCTTTCTTGTTTTTTGGCATTGCATATTTCAACTTATCATTTCGGTATGAATTACCTGCTTTTATCTTGATATTTAAAAGCAATAAAAATAAATCTGGCATGAATCAGATGTGACTGCTTCCATTTAAGGAAACATCCATCCAGCTTTCAACTACGACTTTGTTTCCAGGCAACCCACTCTGTTTCTCTGTTTTCGGTGAAAGTCACTTAACAGCCAAACTTCCGAGTGCACAGATCGAACTGGTACCACTTTACGAGTTTCCTTGAACGCACCATAACAGTCCTCGTCCCTACGTCGCCACATTCACGGCGTTCCTTGGCTGCACACACAGCCCTGCATGCCGTTCTCTCTCCTCATTGGATAAAAACTGTAGGATACGATAAATGTTTTCTCCTCGGCTCAGAGCAGAGCAGAGTGACTGACAGACCCGTGTTTTGGTCCAAACACTCTATGTAAGTGATTGCTGTCGGAAGATATAACTATTTAAGACTTATATTAACACAAATATATCACTTACTTCTGCTTTAAGGAAACATCCATCCAGCTTTCCTGCTTTCCCTCTGTCTCTGGATTGAAAGAGGCACCAGACTTTGACGAGTATTTCAGGGCGTGGTTTGTGTCAGTTGCAAGTTGTGCTGCGTGTTAAAACTGTCACATAGGCCTGAGAGGTCTCGCAATCCATCTCCCAACATGCAGTCTCACTGCATGCATGCATTCCTTATGAAAACACGGAGTGTATGGAATTAATCATCTTGCTGATTTACTATGCACAGGTAATGAGATGCTCTGGTGGGGAATATGAAGGCACCAGTAAATTTACATTTTTAACAGCTGCGGTTGTTGGACTCATCATACATACATGTGGAATGATACATGCATACACACATAAAGCCAAAGCAATAACACAGAATGCATACTGTGAAATCACAGTATGAGCTACACTCAATGCATTGGTTACACCTCCCCCATCATGGACATATAGACTACATGAGCTTTGCCGACCAGGAACATAAAGGATGTTCAACATGCATTTTCAACATCAAAAGCTGGGCCGCTCCATCATAATTGCTTTCCTGTTATGAGAGGAGTGCATTGTGAATAATGAAATCCCAGTGGTAACAGCAGGAATGGATGCATATACTATATATATATATATATATATATATATGTGTGTGTGTGTGTGTGTGTGTGTGTGTGTGTGTGTGTGTGTGTGTGTGTGTGTGTGTGTTATACACATGCATGGCCTCCATACTCAACCAGTATCAGCCCCATACTGGCACAGCCCAAGTCCACAGCAAGGTGCATGTGTGCACGCATGCATTTATCAACCCCGTTCAACAACTTCACGCTAATTAAGCTGCTCTGCTGTTTCTACAATTCCCTTCACACAACGCATTTCAGAGGAAAATAATCAAAAAAGTAGAGGATGGATATGACCGAGGCACTCTTCAGGCGCAGAAGTAAAAATCCTTTATTAGAAGTGGCTGTATAGATAAAAAAAAAAAAAAAAACTAAACTAAACTATAGGAAAATAACTGCACCTATGTGTTGCGGCAGCCTTCGTCAGGGTGACTGAATTCTTTCTGTTTCTCTACAGAGGAAAATAAATTGGAACAGCTTATGTCAGTCCACTTTTTGATTTTTGAAACTCAAGCAAAAATATGTAAATATTTAATTTGCATTACGATGGAGTGTATGGTTTGTCAATTAAGCAGGAAACAATGATTTACAGTAATGACACATTCTTAGTCTGTGGCAAGAAAGAGTTGTTACATCCATTATCTAATTTCTGATTCATACCCCTACCACTGGAAATAGAAATAGTTACAGAGACACCAATATATTGTGGCACATTATCATATGTTTAGTGTGCCTTGATATCATTCAAGGGATAAAAAAAGTTCAACTCACTGCTGCTGGACTTGTGTTAATGTTAAATGTTAGTGAACATAACATACTTGTGATTTTCTGACAACCTCCCTGTGAAGAACAGGATTGTAATATGTGGACACAAGATTGAATGTGACATGAAGTGTTTCTCATAATTCTAAAATCCTTTAAATGTTGCTTTTCTCACAGCAAAATGAAGCTTATTGTCCTCAACCCAAGTCTGGCCCATATGTGGGCAGACACCGACTGTTATTCTGTGTACAGTATTAGAGTCATGATGGCCAGAGTTGTGACATGGAACTATGTTTATGATGGGCCACAAGAAAACAAGCATGGGAAACAATATAGACAAGATTAATTTTGCTACAGTCAGTCTATATCAAATATGGCAAAAAAAGGGAAAAAATGTTATCTCTTTTGTAAATCCAACAGCTGCAGTGTCACTATAGTTTATGCAGTGAGTGAACGTTTATGAAGCGCAGACTAAAAGCTTTGAACCTCTGTATCCTTGTTAGAAAATCAATGCCAGAAACCATGCTAGATATCTAACCTTTGAACTCTCATCATGATGCTCTCTGCCTCTCCCTTGCACGCACACACACAGCCTCACACACACTCACTCACACGTGCACGCATGGTAAATTAAAGACATTAAATTAATGCCTGGGAATATTGTGCTGATGTGCTTTACCTCACCGTAATATCAGGGAGCATGTCAGGTCCGAGGCTTAAGATACTGAGAATAATCCTCCTTTAACCTCTTGATAGAAATGACAGAGGTAGACAATAGAGTGATGGTTGCAGGGAGGAGAAGAGGGAAGGGGGGAGGGAGAGAATGAACCCAAGGCTGAGGACACTGCAGCAATTCCACTCTTGAATAATTCCTTCATAAATTGGCATATAGAAATATTGATATCATTCCACAAACACGAAAAGGATAGAAACAAACTGTTCTTTTACTGTATGTAATAGCTCAGCCACACTAACAAGATACCTGTGAGGTGATGTAAACTGCACACAGCATGTTAAGTTTGGAAGAATTTATGCTTGCAGACAGATAGACATGGTGTAAAGGTATTTCAGCTTCATTAACTTCGGTTCTGACCATTCTTTATGAAAGAACAATACTAACATGGATATGTCACAAAGCTGCATTACAAATTAATTCAAATACAGAGGAATCAATAGCACAACAAATACTGACACTAGACAATATGTCCTTTCCTATTTCACCATGACATTATGGTTATAAAGCTTAGAAAATTGTTGTTTTTGGATTTTAAATTGTGTTGTTATGGTTGCTGTAAAAAAAGTAAAAAAATAAATAAATAAAAAAGTGTTTAAAAATATGTGTGATTAAAAGTTCACCTTGGATTAAAATAAAACTGTCCAGGGCACAACATCGGTCCCGGTACTCAAAGCTGCCAGAGTACCTGAAACATGTCCATCCCCTTTCTCAGATCACAATGAAAATTCTATTCTACCTATTAGTTCAACATCAAATCATTTGTGCACATCATAGAAGCAATTTCTCCTTCCTTTGAAGAGATTTGCAAATGCTTTTGGACATGTATCATTGCTTTGATACAATTCTTTGCTGTTTTTTACAGTAACATTATCATTTGCTTATGGCATTTCAGTCAAAATAAAATACTGTGTAGTTTTCAAATGGCTGTACAAGTAGTGTACAGTGTTGTCTTGAGGTATAGTGTCACAGAGATCTGAGTTTTTGCATTGGAACACACTCAAACTGTAATGAAAACATAACAAAGCCATTTGACTAGCTTTTTTTGTCATTTTGATCACACTGACAGTTCCATTGACATACTTTTGACAGATGAATTATCCATTTGGGCAAGTGACACTGCAGGTTATCCACTGGTTTTGTACTAATTGTTTTGAGAAATGCACTGTTGTGCAAATGTTACAGTAAATTTAAGGTTGGTGTATACACAGGACAGACAAAGGTTTATATTGTGACAAGCTGTCACGCTTAACTGAAGCTAACACTGTAAAAGCTTAACCCTGAGAAGAAGCAAACACATCAACATACATCAGTCACACTGAAGAGCACAGACTATGTCAAGATAGATATTGGATGGATGGATGGATGGATGGATGGATGGATGGATGGATAGATACTAGATAGATATATAGATAGATAGATAGATAGATAGATAAAATACAAAACATATATATATATATATATGGTATAAAAAAAGAGGTGTATTAGCAAAAACATGGCACCATCAATTCTGTTCTGGTTTTTATTCTGCCTCTTCTTTCTGCTCCAGTGGTAATATTGTCTCCTGATAACGGGATTTGATTTGTTTGTGCCTATTCCAGTGTTTCTTTAATGAGATTTGTGCAGATGGAACGTTGGATCACTTGGCTACGTACAAACAGAAGCTACACATGCAACAAACAGCAGGAAATCTTGGTTGACCTGAGGACAACATATCCTTGGGGCAAATCCTCCCATATTTGATGCATCTAACATAAATAATGAAGCGAGGAAGGAGGTTGAGTATAAATGATCCAGACCGTGTACAGTATATTATATGTAGGCTATTTTCTTCACCGAAATGCATGTCTCAGACATGACACGTGCGTATACCATGACGCATGCAGCGCGCTCTGAAAGGAAGCAAACATTGCTGTGTCTCTAACATGTGTCACCATTATACAGCTTTTACATTTTAGTTCCTTTGGAGCTGTTCTTACACAACACAGTGCAGGGACATTGAAGGTACATTGTGTAGGAATTACTCCTATCTAGCGTTGCGGTTGTATATCGCAAGCAACTCAATCATATTTTTCATGCTGCATTCACGTGAAATTGGGAAGACGGCAGATGGACGGCAGCGGATGCATGTAATGGCATAAACAAGCCTCAAACAAGTGGTTCATCAGCCCGAAGTAAAACAATACATGTGACAATATGTTGTTATGGTGATGTCGTATTGTTTACCTGATCCACGTTTTATGGGCTTTCTCACCTCTGTGACTAAAATGACATCTGGTTTGTTATCGACGGCTGTCTGCCCAACTGCACGTGAATGCAGCATCAGTGTAACACTCCATTGCTCCTCACTGCGTTACCACGGTGACTTTTCACAGACGGCATCTCGACCTGAGCCGATAGTTCCGGCGTCTCTGATGAGTTTCCGTGGTTTCCTACCGTCACGCTGCCATTGAACGTAAAAACATGGCGACATGACATGGCAGCCAGCACCGAGCTTACCTGCTCAATGTACGAATGATGTATGAACGGCAAATTCAGAGTTTACCGGAACAATTTGTTGATGGGGGTGATTACTGATTAATGAAAATCATAATTTTGAGAGTTACACAATGTCCCTTTAAAGTGGTTCAGCTGAGTTCACTTGGCGCAGACCAAGGTTCTGGTCTGTTTCGAGGTCACACTTAACCCATGACAAATGAAGCAAGAGGAGTTATGTACAGACTGAAGGAAACCATTGACTCATAAATGTGAATACAGTTTGTATTTTCTGGAGTCACACGAAGTTCATGAGCATTACTAGCCCACTATAGCCCAGGCCAGATTTTAAACCTCAATATACAGACCATGTAGAAACAGGCATCTTTCACTGGGACATTATTATGGGATAGCTGCTGTGTGGTTGCTACGCTTGATTTATTTATTTATGCCTCTAAGGTCAAAGGTCGACTTCACTGTGACACTTTGACTGCTGTAACTTAGAAAGTAGTGACCATATTTCCTGAAACTTTAAGGCAGTTTAAGTGAATAAATTTTATGTTTTGCCATTATACTGTATTTGTCACAGAGATTCATAGTCCCTTAGGGATTAATTCTAATGAATTTGATGATCCTCTGTTGTTTCCTCTTGTGCGCCCAGGACGTTGATGTTCTTACTTATTTTGTGGAATAGTGGCTTCACCTCTCGTCACAGCCCGTCATCTAGCCCCCTTGGTTATGGCGGCTTGGGAACTGCACGGAAGCAGAACAGTGCTTCCAATTCACTGCACCTCCTCTGCATTAAGGCAAATAAACTACTTTCATTACAAGCATTATTACTGAAGGAGGCAGAGGAATAACTCATCAATAAGACACACCAAGGAGAGAGAGCAGGATAGAGGAGAGGGAGAGAGACGTTGTCGACAAAGAAACAAGCAGATCTGAATCGCCTTTATCAAGGCAAACACAATACAGTTTTTTCATTGGACGTCTTCATAGTCACATGAGAGGATGATCCTCTCGCTACTGTAGAAACATGTGCTGATGTCACACTCCACGTCAGGAGATATCTTCTTTGTTGGTTTTGGATATCATCTTGTTTTTGGTTAAAATGCAAATTTGTTTAAACAGAACACACCTGAACTGAGGTCCAGACGTGGTGTTGATAAATCCCTTTGCCAGAGAGATGTGTAGTGGCTATTTAATCTTTTTTAAATCTAAATTATGGGATGGAGTTAGTCTTGATATTTGAATGGCTACAGATGGCTGAACTGAATGAATATAGCGAATGAATGGGGGATTTTGTGAATAAACTGAAAGTCAAATGATATTTTCAGTTCAGAATCAAGGACGGCCTCCACACATTGCCTCAGACTGTGAATGCACAAGATGCTTTTTTCTTTCTTTTTTTTTTACTAAGAATATGTGCAGAATGATTGTGCTTTACCTTTTGTGTATGTGTGTGAAAGAAAGAGAGAGCACTACAGTCTGAAGGTTTGATGCTGTATTGAATGAAGCAGTTCATACCAACGTTTCTGAAAGAATAAATTCAGACTTTGTACAGTTCCAGCAGAAAAGGTAGTTTAGAAATTGCACATAACTTGAGAGTTTCAGAATGAAAATAGCTTTTTTGAGAGACCTATTCAAAGAAAACCTTTTAAAACTCTACAGAGATATACATGCCATAAGAGTCATGATTAGCCTCAATTTGAACAGAAATTGCTTGATGTAGCTCTTCTGGCAGATTAAGTTAAGGAAGTCATGTGTGGAATAACATGACAGACCTACATGTCCTGAAATGTCAAACTGTCTGTTTTTTTCACAGCTGTCTGTTTTTAGGGAATATAGGCTGAGGTTCAGCTGTGTTTTTGTTGGTGCTGTTGAGAGCCTTTGCATTCTTATTGTGGCAAGGTGAAGAGGGCCCAGGCAGGGATTGAACCCACACCTCCCGGGTGAGAGTCATGCACGCTTGCCAGTCAGCCAAAGGGACATCCCCTTGGCCAAGTAGCCAGGGCACATGATCAATTGGAGGCATAGTGACAGGAACCTCAACTGTCACATTATCTCCCATACACATATATCCTTCCTGGATACCCAAGGTTTGAATATTAGACCTATAGCCTATATGTGAAGGGCCATCAGGCAGTAACCAGAAGTTTAAAAATACTCAGAGACAAGAATTTGCAGGTATACGCTGGACTACTGACAATTCTCACTTGATGGAGGCACAATTCCTGGACAGGAAAGTGAAACGATTTCAGTTCAGCCTTAGTGGAACAGTGAAAGTAAAAGTGAATTCTTCAACCTCCTGGTACTAGAGTTCTTAGGATGAATCCTCTGGCGAACAACGATGCTTGTACTCTCCATCCATCCAGTAAAAAATCTCAAACAGACATTCATTTTTCATTTCATTTCATTTATTTGTTTATTTACATAAATGTACCAACAACAAGAACACACCATTTGTCTCTATCATTTTGCCATCACTTCTTACTCAAAGGATGCAAAAAAAGACAGCAAATTGCATCTGGAGAAAGAAAAGGTGATGAAGTGAAATTCATATGGGTATAGATATGGGCCCAAGTTTGGGATTCTGCATTCATGTGCTTCATGTCAACAGAATGGGAGGAACAAAACAACACCGGTTTTCCTGAACTGAGGGTCTTCAAGCTTTCTATGCTTAGCCCAATGTATAACTCAGCAAGAATCAGAGGTTGGCTTCGGACCTTTCTTGGTGGAGTTCTTGGCTTTCTTGGCTCCTCACATAGCCTAAGGGCACTATAGATTGATTGGCGACTCTACATTTCCAAAAAGTGCGAATGTGTGTCGGTGATGTTAGTCACTATATGTCCACCCTGTCATGGACAAGCCCTCTATGACCTGCATGGATAAGCAGTATAGACAATGGGTGGATGGATGGATAGCTTGTGTACAAATTACTAAATCACAAGCAGAAATTGGTGATTGCCTTTATGACCTTTCTTCAGATATTGTGTTGACTGTGTCACAGAGTCCTGACATCTCCAACTTAGAATTTCAGGGCACACAGAGACAGTTTGTCCTGCTCAGCAGCATCTCACTCTCTCTCAGTATCTTCAGTATCGGTCGAGGGTCTCTGTTCACTCAGTCATCTCTGCATCTCCTCTTCTTGCAAAGTAGTTCAAAGCCAAGCAGCCTGCAAAATTGACTTGACTTGTTTTATGTTTTCCGTAGAGACTGAATCAAAGTGCTGCTACTTGAACATGGGGAAAATTCATCCTCTAATCTTTGTGCACAAATTTGACCTGATACCATCTGCAGTCCTCAGAGATCAAAGGTTGATCCGGCATCTATGAATTATACATCTTCAGACATGTGGCGTGTCAGGGGTTATTTATGTATGTAAGCAATGGAGATCTGCTTCTGCTGGGGTAGCACGGGCATCCCCAACAGAGAACGCAAAGCTCTGCAGCATTTACAGCTCAATACACTCAAGTGCCGGTCTGTCAATGGAACTAGTGTCACCTGAAGACAGACAACATATACAACAGTTCCTTATAAATTGGTTTGATTCAAGTTGTAAATATCTAATGTAAATGATGACTAAAGAACACTTAAGCAGGATGAGGATGAAATACTCTTTGCCACAAGGATGAAACTGAACAGTAATGTTTAAATTAGCAAAACACTTCCAGTAATTAAAATCATTAGGAAACAATTGTAGCACAAGCTGGAACTCATAATTGGGAAATCCTCTTCCCTCTAGTCGTTACTGCTCTTTTAAACCTCAGTCTGAGACCACTGTGGCTCCTTTTTCCGGGAACACGACACAAGAATGAGAAAGATGATAAGGAACAGGCTGGAGAAAAAAAAGAAGACGGCACCTGCTTGGAGGAAATAAATCCCTCTGACATCTATGCAAATCCATTAACACACAGCAAGGTTAATTGCCTTGAGCTACACACATATGAGCATCACCTGCAGAGGAGGAGAGAGAAGAAACATTGGCACTTGATCTTTTCTCCATACCCGCTTTCCCATAAAGGGATTCCCTCTGGAGTGAAACATGTCAGTGAATAAAAAGTATTGAACACGCAGCGTTTTCACCTGAGGCCGATCTCAAAGATTACAGAGCAGGACTTTCTGCACATAATGAACATACAGCACATTTGCTTTAATTACATTCATTCATTAGAGTGAACAGTAAATTCATTTTGGTCCTTACCAAAGAACCATAGAGTTAACATAGAGCAGGGAAGAATTAAGCCCGCATAGGCACCTTGTGTGTCTGGGCCTGCAGGTTTTAACCACTTTTGAAACATTGATATTCATTTTCCTTTGTCATGTAGATCACATCTTCACTTAGCTGTTACATCTGGAAGAAAAAAACTCTCAGCGGGTCAAACCTTTGTTCTGTTCCCTCTCTTTCCTTCTTTCATAAACTAAACTGTTTTAATACGGCCATACATTTTCTTCCTTGCTTTGAAACATTAAGCAGCAATTTGATCAGGCCCATAAATGTGACAAAGAGAACATTAGAACCCAGGCAATTATATACTCACCTCCCATTTTATTACATACACCTGTATCACTGATTATTGATGCAAACAGTTCAATCATATGGCAGCAACTCAATGTGTTTGGACCTGTAAACATGGTGAAGAAGATCTTCTGAAGTTCAAACTGAACATCAGAATGGAGAAAGATAAATTACAAAAATGTAAAGGTAATTTAAGGAACTTTGAATATGACATGGTTGTTGGTTTGAGTACCTAAGGAACTACTAATCTACTGAGATTTTCCAACACAATCATCTCTATGGCTGGTCTGATAAAGATAAAACATCCAGTGAGCGGCAGTTCTTCTGTGGAAACGTTTTTGTTGATGCCAGAGGTCAGAGGAGAACGGCCAGACTGGTCCAAGCTGATCGAAAGGAAAGAGTAACACAAATCACAACCCTTTACAACTGAGGTCTGAAGCAGAGCATCTCTGAATCACAACACGCTGAACCTTGGAGCAGATCTACAGCAGTAGCAGGTGCCACTCCATAAACATAGAGCATGGATCCATCCTGCTTTGTATGAATGGTTGGTGGTAGTAGTGTCATGGGGGATGTTTGTGTACCAGCTGAGCATCCTTTTACGCCACAGCCTCCCTGATTGTGTTTACTTCACCTGTCCTCTATAGCTGCTGTATATGGAGGTGATCCAATGGATCCAACATTGCACATTGTTCTTTTTGGTCATTGACATGGAACACGGTGGCTGTTTAGAAAATATGATCACTTCTCCACACACTTTCCTGAGTCCATACTCTCAATCATCTGATCATTACCCATAACCAAAAACAGTGAAAGCTTTGTTTAAATGCATCACTTTGGTGATGAAACACTCAAACAGCAGCGTGCAAAGCGAGAGTCTGCTTGGTGGCACAGCATGAGAGCACATGACGTTCACAGCTGTCTCTCCCTCTCCTGCAATGACTTTAACCGTTTAGTGACAGTAATTAACTCGCATCCTGTTTTGTTGACGCTCGGCTCTGCAGAGGAAATCCTCCCCTGTGAGTCTCCAGCTGTTGGCGACAGTCGCCTCGTTAATGTGCCTGCTGATGTGACTCTGATTCATGAAACCTGATTGGTTTAATAATGATGGACAGTGAGACACCTAATCTCAGGCAACACCATCAGATCTCATTCATGATAGCTATTATTATTAGGAATAGCGGGTGGGGTGAAAATGATTAGAGGTGTTAAAGACTCCCCTGAAACCGCAGCTGGTAGCTGCACAGATTAAAACCCAAGTTAGACGGTGCAGAGATTTGCAGTCAATGTCGTGATGATGATGGTGTGTGGTAAATACTCAGCAGCCAGTCCTGTAACTCAAATCCATTTTAAATGTAATCAATCAATCAATCAATCAGGTAAGAAATTGTGTTAGTTGTTTTGTCAATCATCTTCATTTACATGGAGCTGATTGGACTATAACTATTAGGCCTAGTTCATGAACCAGTAAGGTTCCCAAGTTAGAATTCAGACCTCACTGCCACCTTCACATCATCAAACCAATGTGAAAATAAAGATTTCTGTCATATCACACAATGAAATGAAAGCAGACTTGTGGGAATGAAAAAGACGAACAGTTGGAGAATTGGTGAGGATTTTTCAAAAACGGCACCAGCCCACCTGCGGTGCGTTGATGTGTCAGGAGACTTCTGGATCTCACAGCAGAGCTGAAACGAAATGATGTCGGATAGAGTTCAGTTTTGATAAAAGTGGTAAGCTGTCATTACTTCAGCCCACAGCAGACTGCTGCTTTATGTGTAGAGCTTTTATATGATCACTGTCTAAGGTGCGGATGCTTTGACCCCTGCCCAACCCCACCAATGATGTGGGGGAAGTCTGAATGCCCATGTGTCACACTGATCAACAGGACTCCTGCTGCTCGACAGAGATGCGAAGGCCTGCAGTCATTTCAAACATGTGTATTGCTTAACTGTCTAGGGTCATTTTCTGCCTTGTGTTGAGTTGATTTTGTGCTCCCTGTCAAGTGAGCAAAGAGACACGGACATTGTGAGACAAAGGGGAGAAATCACATTAATATCCGTCTTTAATAAAACCATGTCGTATTTATGTTCTCCAGTGCTTTTGCTTGTGCCATTCATGCATCATGAAGGTTATAATTGGTGAATGTCGTAATGAGTTTATGACGTTCATATAACTGATCTCATACCGACTGCAATTTGACATAAATCAGTTTTATTTTTATTATACTACTCTGAATCCTGAGTGGGGATGTTGTTGTGCCTTGTACTTATTTCGGTCATTAAATAAAGAACTGTCACTGTGCAGGAAAGCTATCTTGACCAGCTGTAAATTAGCTTACCGACCGGTGAGAAGGCAGGGTGCTCAAGACCTTATCTTCCTCATTGGAATAGTCCAATGGTGTTTTTTTCTCATTTTAAACCAGGTCTGGGTTCATAATACCACAGAATACAGTTAAAGTATTAAAGGTAGGCTACAGTCAACAACGGGCAGGTGTGGTTTTGAAAAAACATTGGTTCGGGTGGATGACGACTTTATTGATGCGGTTGCGGATGAAATAATTGCCTATCCGTGCATCTAGTGACCATATTTTGATTTCTAAAACAGAGGACAGTCGACCTGGAGGTGGTGGGGGGTAAAGACCAAAAGCAAATGATGACATGTTTGTTGCTTTTAGTGGGCCCATATGACATTTAGAAGACCTATAGCACTTTGAATATTAAGTGTAAATCTGTGAGTGGCTGAAGTGGCTGAATTTGGGATGATGATCCGTAAATAATAATAATAATAATAATAATAGTTTATTTATATAGCGCCTTTCATGCACAAAGTGCAGCCCAAAGTGCTGTACAGTGTAAAAGAAACATACAATAAGAGGCAAATACAGGCAAGGTAAAAACATTAATCATAGTGCATGCATTTTACGGTAACAACAACAGCCGAGAAGACATAAAAAGACAAGAGAAATAAAAACAATAAAAGAGATAATATAATAAAACCATGATATAATAAAACCATGATAATGATAATGCCAATGATTAATTAAAAGCCAGGGTATAAAAATAGGTCTTCAGGTGTGTCTTGAAGCACTCTATGGAGGTTGCTTCTCTGATGTAGATAGGTAGTCTATTCCAGGCCATTGGGGCATAATGACAGAAAGCTGCTTCACCATATTTTTTGTATGTAAAGACAGTATGTAAAGACAGATTAGAAAAATTTTAATTAGTTTGTAGTAGCTAGGAGTGTAAATGATCAGTACTGGTAATAATAGACGGCCCCTTAGGGCCCCATGGAGGCTTGGTCCGGCCCTGCCCCTGATCACAGATAAACACGACTGTCGGGTATACCGCTGGCCGTCCTGGACTACCGGCCGTTATTCTCCAGAACACACAGATGTCCAGTCTGTCTCTGGTACCATAGACATAGAGGCCGCATTGGCTGTGGAGCGACGTCAACGTCTCTGGCGACGTGCCTACAGCGCCGCCATGTTGGAACAGGTTATGTGCTGGCTGCCCATAGACGGCTGCTGCTGCCTGTGTTGTATACTGAGAGCAGCCCACGTGAACAAACGGCTTGCACATCATGTCACGCGTGTAAAGGGAGGGCTGTGATTGGAGGGTGGGACGTTGGCTGTCCCGTCCAGGACAAATCAAAACCGGCTATATCCCGGGACGTCCCGGTTGGCAACCCTAGATAGCATAATGAGAAGAAAAGGTGTAAAATGTCTGACCTTTGCAAACAACTGCCTGATAAACATGGCTTTCTGATTGGTGAAAGACACCTCATCTCATACAGTAATCAAATTCATATTTTCAGACAATTTTCATTTGTTTTCACTGAGTAGTTTCTCACCACATCTGTGTTTATTCAGTATGGGCGCCTTAGTACGTCTTCAATAAAACCACCTATAGTGGATTTACCACTCGCTCATTCCGCACCGCACACTTCATCATAACCCCTTCATAAAATGTCAGAAAAATGTCCCCAAACCATGCTTTTGCCACCAAAATTAAATTGAATTACGCTAGGCAGCTAAAACGCAGGATAATGTTCTGAACATCTCAAAGGAGCTTGTGGGCTGAGATGTTGCATCACTTATATTGTAAGCTTACAAATTCCACGTGCAGACCACCCATTCATGTTAACATAAAAGACCAGGGGGCGGTGCGTGCAGACCATGTATATGCAGACCCTCTTTTGCAGACCTTTCCTGATAACTTCCATTCATGTTAACATAAAAGACCAGTGGAAGGTAATGTTAACTTCAGGGTTAGCAAACCTTCAACATGTTGGATTTAGCTAGTTCTTGTCATGGGGAAAAAAACAAAAACAAAATAGTAACAAGTATTTTGTCTTGGTTGACCACATTGTTTCAAAAGCTCCATTGGTTGGTGGTTCATTGAAGTACAGTGTGGATGTGTTCTCAGTCTTTTTCTTATTTCCATGGGTGGATTTACTGACATGGAAAAATATTTATGTATAAATGCAGAAACACACTCACGTGTTCTCAATACATATGTCCAAAGATGTTGTTAGTAGAAGACATAACCTTGAGCATGTGTAAACATACAAACATCTATTAGCACATATCAATACAATACACCATTTGGCAAAGGATGTAAATCTGTAAGGGCCAAAGCAAAGGCAGGGAAGCTGGCCCAAGGAAAAAAACTTAGCCCACTGCATGTTAGTAGCTGGTAGCTAGTTGCTATTGCGGTGAATAGATTAAAGCTCTTCACATGCATGACAGGCAAAAAGGATGGAGCTAATATAGCTGTTTAGCTCAAAGGACGTTCACGCTAGAGGCCATGGAAGCAACACCAAGTGTGTGGGCATATGTTTTCAACTAAGTGTTTTCGTACATGTTTGAATATATCGGAGTGTGTGTGTGTGGGCGAAAGAGAGGTGGAGGAAAAGAGTGGGAGAGAGGAGTGATGAAATCAAGAGGTATAGAATGAGGGAGGGGGATCTGACAGCTCAGTTTAAACACGCTCTGCCCCCGGCAGGCACATGGAGTCTCTCTGAGCATGTGTGTGTGTGTGTGTGTGTAAGTCCTGATGTTCTTTTTCTGTGTGTCAGCTCCACAGGGGGAAAGCCACCTGCTAACTCCTCATCCACTGACCGCTGTCACGCTTTATCCATGTTAGACACATGCGTTTGTACATGCGACTCACTCGTCTCCGGGCCTGTGCGACAGGAAAACACTCTGAAATAAGCTGTCTCCAGTGTGAAAAGAGTTCGATATGATGAAATTGAAAGCACAAGGTTTCTCTGAATTCATTTCACATTCCATCCGAGAAGATGATGCTAATGCCCCACGAAAATATTTCACGGACGTGTCTATTGTGTACCTTCGGAAGGAAGAAATAAGCTCTGTAGCTATTTGGTTCATGCCCTCAGATATTTTATCATACTGTTGGCGTTATGACAACACTGTCAAGATAAAAATGAAACTGAGCGATCATCCATCAAAGCTCATGACACAAAAGTATCTGGTCTGTTTGCTGACAATAGACCATTTTTCATGACAGCCCACTTTATTTTGCAGAAACCCAGAGAATGTCATTTTTCAACATTTTCCAACCACCCCATCCTCCAAAAAAGCAATCTTTCTAATGCATCAGAGGCACAATACATAAATGTGTTTGTCTCCTGTATAAGCTTTCCTTGCATACATAAAAGATCTGGGAAAAGTGTCGGCTATATTCTTAACAGCTGTGCCTGTCATTAAAAAGATTGCTCATTTTAATACGGTGCCAAAACCAAATGATGACCTTCAGACGCGGCACGAGCAGCGGGTGAGAGACTACAGCTTGTACTTTAATTTGATTGGACAGGAATTCTGAATAAGCTGACGACTGGCCATCAACGTGACCCATCTGCATAGATCTCAGTGTATGGCCTTTTGATTTTATATTTGGTGGCGCACTTCCAAGGAGATCCTCGCATCCTCGCCCTCTTCATCAACGCAGTGCAAATCCTGCTGAAGTAGTCAGATTGGGTTTGATACAAGTGCTTGTGAAGGATGGTGGGGGGTAGGGGGGCAGCTGAGACCATGTGGTGAGTGGGTGAGGTAGAGACGGGGGAAGGGGGGGGGGGGGGGGGGTTGATGGCGAGTGGAGGGGGAGGGGGAAATGAGCAGTTGAAGAAGGTACTTGTAAGGAAGAAATGGGGGTTGGTGTGTGTGTGTGTATGATGTGCATGGATGTGAGTGTTTATGTGTGTGTGTGATGGGGGATGGGCAGTGCATAACGGAGGGGGTTGGGATGATCAGTGGAAGTGGTTAGTGGGTGTGTGTGAGATAAATGGGCAGGGAGCTGTTATTGATGATAATTAATAGAAGACGATTGCGATTTATGACCAGTCCTCCTCGATTTAGAAATAGAGGTGTCAGCAGCGGCTTCTCCTTGGTCCCACAGCCTGGAAAGATGTTGAAAGACAAGGACAGAGAGCAGTGTTGGAGTTTTTCTAAAGCAAATAAACCTCTTTTTCTTGACATATTGATGAAATGAGTCTTTAAAGTTTTTTTTCCCTCATTACAGCCAGCGTTTCATGGAAATTCAAAACACTTGCAAGGTCGTTGACTAAAGTCCAGAAGTCCCTTGTGATTGTAATATCAAAGGTATGCGTCATTTCTTCTTCTTCTTCTTCTGACTTTATTTCCAACATTGCTTTACCAGAAAGAAAAACATCACTAGTGAGTCACAGCAGGGATCTGGTCGTTCACAAGTTCAATCAATCTGCTTCTCGGCTTGACGTCCGTCCTCAACAAAATACAAACAGAATTCTAGGTTACGTTTTTCTAGTAAATTTTCAGGATGAACAAGTGATGAATATTAACTCTAAGGTGACGAGTTACTGTAAATATGCAGAAACAAACTGCTGAGCATTACTCTGGGGATCACCCATTAAATGCTCTGTTGTACTCAATAACAGCTGTTTCCAAACTGCCAAATACTGTGAAGCAGCGAGGGGTGACCTAGTGGTTTCATGGATCAGAATACGTGCGTGCAGATACACTTCTCCTCAAGGCTGTCCATGTTGGGCATCCTGGTGGTGACTTAGCTTGTGTGAAGAATAAAGAAAGGGAGAAAAGTTGAATCCTGCAGCCTGTATGAGTTGCACACATGATATTGTGTTGGTACAATTAAACCTTGTTTGATCAGAAAAATGGCCGCAGGAAACTTTTTTGTTGACAAAAACTTTTGCCCAATTTTATGAAATCTTCACATCTTGTTGTTTTTCTTTATTCATATTTTCATTTTCCCATTTTAAATCTTAATGATCTTAATGTTTCATTTTGTATTCCCAGGCCTCTTAAGTTTCTAAATGGTGCTGTATAAATAATGTTGTCTTTTGAGAATGTAAAAATACTCAAGAAACTCAAAAACTCAGACTTTGTGCCCCAACACACCAGGATGAACAGCGATAGAGCACAGTGTTACCAATATGTTAACTGCTGCAGGAAACATCACAAAATCTGTTGTGACCAAAGGGTGTGACTAGCACATTAGCATTGTTAAAATCTTTGATTTGAGAGTCATGTTTGGTAGCTTGTTAGCTTGTACATGGCAATGGTTTATGTGACGTTAATTGTGTTGGTCTGACTAAAATCAGACTTTTAATGTAGCCTACATATAAACATTTGATTTTAGTCAGACCAAAAGACAGGACGTTAGAAAAACACACCCAGAAGCTATGGTTTGGAGGAGTTAGAACCAGTCCTCGATGTATTCTCCAATCAGCAAATAGGGCCTTGCTTACCTACCATGTGTCATGACCCTCGGTCTTCCTCCATGGCTCAGTTTTCTGTTCTGTTCTCTGTTATTGGACTCTTAGTTTCTGTGTCCCCCTGTTTAGTCTAGTTCTTGTTTTTATTTTGAAGTTCTGTGTTGTGTCATGGTCTGTGTCTTGTCCTAGTTTCCTGTTTTATTTTGTAGTCCTTGTCTTCCTGTGTTTTCCCTCCTCAATCTCCTTTCACACCTGTCCTGTGTTTCACATCGTCAGCCCTGCCCTGCTCCTTGTGTGTCTCCACCAATCAGGTTTCTTTGCCCTGTCTCCTCACCTGTTGCTTGTTGGTTTGTTGTTTCTTTCAGGCCCCGTTTAGACGTACCCGGGTATTTTTTAAAACGGAGACATTAACCGTCGTTTGCACCCTCCGTTTACACGCAAAGGGAGAATTCGCCCCCAAAAACAATGCTTTTTGAAAACTCCGGCCAGAGCGGAGATTTGGGGAGCCGTCGTCAGACCCTGACGTCTAACCGTACCATATTACATAACTAAATAAATAATAATGATAAAATTTAATGCAGACAGTTTTGTTCATTGTAAAACATGTATTTATTGATGTAACTTTAAATGGGGTGAGTCCCGAGGTTGTGCTGCTCTTCTGTCCACACAAGCTTCACTTTTCATTCAAACAAACTAATGTTACTGTCACAATTATTAGATTTCATCAATGAGACCAACATTTATCTTCTAGAAATAATTTAACAAGCTGGTGGTAAACCTCTAAAAACCTACGGGTAAGTTAATTAGCGCCGTTTTGTCCCTCGGGAGAATGACAGAGGCTGGCCGACCGAGCAGCTTTGCAGAGCGGCCACTGTCTCTGTGATGTCCCGGTCGTTGTTCACTTCTCCGAAAAAAAAAGCTTCACCTCTCAGAGAAACATCGGAGCAAACTTCTAAACAGCCGTCATTTGGATAAACTGGCCGTATATTTGGCATCTACACAGTTACTTTCTCGCATGAAAAAATATTAAAACTTAACCCACAAGGAGGGCAAATGACGTTGTTATTGTTGCTATTGCTATCAGGTTGCTATGCGGGATCATGTGCGGGATTCTGATTGGCTAACGTGGGCTTGAGCTTCTTGCTACACTCCCACCTGCAGGTTTGGCCTGCTCTTGGCGACATATACCCGGGTTAGTGTAAACGAAACGTTTTCTGAAAACGGACTGGTGTGCACGCAGATTTTTTGTAAACGGAGAGAGTGAAATGTCCGTTTATGAAAATAGCCGGGCACGGGTAAACAGCCTCAGTTCTGTGTCGGATTATTGTTTGTGTCATGGTGTTCTGTTCAGTTCAGTTAGTTATTAAACTTAAGTCCTACCTGTGTTCGCTCTTGCATTTGGGTCCACCCGCTCCCCACATCCTGACACCTGCTTGTATACTAAGACAAGGACAGTATTAGAGGTTCTGCTGATGCAAACCCTACCGATATGTGTATCTGGTCTCTTGTATGAAACTCTGGCTGTGTGGATCTGTTTTTGATGAACATAAATATGGGCCCAACATTTCAACATGGAATGAATACTCTGCTATCAGAGACAAAGAGAAGCGTGGCAGATGATAATCACTATGTGACGATAAAAAATCACACTTTTCCTTTTTTGGATTGTCTCCCGTCTGTGTTATGGGCTGCGCTCACTCACACAAGGCGTCCAAATTACTGTGGGGAATGAAAAGAGCTGTTCTTGGAAAGACATTCAAACCTTTCATACTACTATCTTTGCATATCTGGCCAGTTGTGTCAGGAAATAGGCATTGTTGTTGCACTGTAGGATATGGAATGGCAAGAAATTTATGGGGGTAGCGGGGCTTCATCTTTTGTTTGAATACCTGAAAAATGTGATCTTTGAGCCTCCAGCCCACGTGGATCCTCTTGACACTGAGGGGATCTGAAGTCAGGCACACAAACTTGCACAAATGACTGTCACTGGGAACTTTGAAGATGTTCTTTCTTTTGTTGTAGAAAATACCCACGTGAATATCTTTGATTGCCATGCAGAAGTTAACATTTGAAAAGAGAGCACAGTTTTTGATTCCAGTTCCTGAATAGTATCCTTAGTGTTCGTAATACGAACCACTAACTGCATATGGTAGATTAGCCTATATTTTGACAACCTAAGAAACTAAATAATAATTATAATTGTGCCTATTATTTAGTTTGAGAGACAGTTTGTTTTTCACCTGAACACTCCCTTTCAAAGAGCTCTCTGCAACATGTGTTTCTTTCAAAACACATGGCAACTTTGTACGCTTCAAAAGTTTTATTCGTTTTTTGTGAGATGAACTGTGGCATTTTTTCATGAACAGTGTAATGTCAGTTTTCCTAATGAAATGAAATAACAGATAAAATTGACTCTGTTTTCACCTTGCTTTTACCCTCTTAATGGCTCAAATGGAAGCACACGTCCAGACCTTGGTAACTGTGTACAATATTTTACATTCCAATCTTTTCAGATCATTTTTCTGTATAAGGCACTAAGATACTGCAAACTGTATTTGACCTTCTCTAAACGTTTGAATGCACATACCTAACTGTTCAATGTTTCAGTGCTTATAACATAACATGCTGTTTGTATTGAAACAGTCCTCTTCATCATGCTGATTCATGAATCCACCACTAGGCTAAATCTTCAGGTACAACGATAGTTTGTATTGAAACAGTCATCTTCATCATTATGTTCATATGCTGACGTTATGAGACCAAGATGACACCTAAAGCCCTCGTTATAACTGCTGTAAACTACGCGAACGCACGTCACCACGTGTCGATATGTGCATTCGGTCACAGCCAACACATCAAACCGACGCAGGTAATGCGTGGCAGCCATGATGCGTTTGCGTAGTTTACAGCAAGTATAACAAGGGCTTAACAGTCCGTCAACAGTACCTGGACATGTGGAGGCTTAGACAGGATGTTGTCACAGGGAAGAGTCCACTGAGTTCAGAGTGTCATCATCAGGTTGAACAGAAGCACAGACGGGACAAGTGGACGTCCTTTGTCCACATGATGAGTTAGTGACACATTGACATGTTTTGTTGTGGTACCACCACTGTTGTTTTTGTTTCAATGCATTGTTTGAGATAAAGAAATCAACATTCCATACTTCTACATATATGCCATACTTTCATGATATAATATCGCTGTGGCATGAACTAAATACATTTCCAATAGATTTCACCCGTAAATTGAATATCCCTAACCTTTTTCAGTAGTGTATTTTGCAAAGCTCTATATGAGACACAGAAGTTTAATTTCATGTGTATTTTTGTTTTTTCTGCTTAGTACCGTCTAGACGTTTGTGACATTAGCGCACAGACAGCAACTTGTAAAAGATTCATTTTCTTCGTTTCCATTCACTGCATTTAATGGCCGTTAAGTGCAATTCTGGGGACAATAAAGTCACTTAGTGGAGTCACATCCAATTTTGAGCACTGAATCATGGAGGAATTGTGGCTGCAAGATCTCTGACATGAGATCATAACGTTTGTCCCGGAGGGGAGGGCGGGTTAGCATTAGCTTGTGTGTGTTTTCTGTATGTGCATGTGTGTGTGCTTGTGTGTGTCACTGTAATTGAGACCTTTGAACATTTTATGTGTGCGTGGAGGATAAACCATAGGGCCTGTCTGGATCAGGGAGATTTTGAGGGATTGGCATTAAATTAATATGTGCCACCTGATCTACATCATAACACCTGTAACAATCATCGCAAGGCATCACACACACACACACACACACACACACACACAGACATGGACCAGTTTCACTTACTTTCACCATGTCCCATCAGTCAATGCAGGATATTAAGGCTGAATTATATATGTGGAGCTGTCACACGGGGGGGAAACCATACATAACACTGACTGGACTGGGGTGTGGCACACTGGCACTGTGCGTGCATGTGTGCGTGAACAATGATGCCTGCATCCACTACACACAGCTGAAGAGCTCTGAGCGGCTTATCACTGCCCCACGACTATACGCCCGCTCAGCGGTTTGCGCTCCCGTCCCCACATATATAAACCTTCAGGCGTAGCGGGACGATAAATCACACAACTAACAGAGCGAAAGACCCTGTCGGCTGTGAAAAGATGGCCTTTCATGAATATATATGGAAAGAGCGTGTGTATCTTTGCCAACTCACCATCTCAAGTCTGCTATCCCTGACATGATTGAAGATTGAGTGATTATGTGACGCCAATGGTGGTACACCCGCTGTTTGACAGTGGATAGGTAGTGCGTATATAAACACACATGTGAAGAGATACCTACTTGACATGCATAAATTGGACATGGTGTGTGCGTGTGAAGGGCAGAGACAAACAAGAAAGACCCATGTCACACACTCAGTGACTCTCACACACCCACTCTTGTGCTCACACTCGCGTTACAGCTGCTGTCTGGCCGGCATCATCCATCTTCCGGCAGATCAGGGAGAGTGACAGATTGCTCTCCAGGCTGCTGATCGCAGGGCCGCTGGTCCCAGTTAGCCAATCACAGCAGGAGAGGGCCAAGACAAATAGCTGACCCCTTAGGACCACAAACCCCGGTTCACCCCCCGGTCCTTAATGTCTCACCGGTCGCACCTTTCGTAACTAGTGTCTGGGGACCAGGGCTGGGGAATTTGTCAAGTCTGGTTTTTTTGGTTGACTTGTCTTTACTTCTACCTCCACCTCACCATAAACATTGACCCGATCTTGGTTGTTGTGATGGCAGCTTCAAAAAAGACAAATCTTTGATTCTAGAAATATAGTTCAACCGCTGAATGTCAGATGTCCCTGACTTTAAATACTTTACCGCCACAATGTTGTAGGAGCACAGTTATGAATAAGTGAAGTATTCTTTATACTGTGCACATTGTTTGGCTGGGGCCTAAAGTGGTTAAAAGCCAAAGGAGAAGCAGCCTTTTGAAGCAGAAATAAAGTAGTCACATTGTGCTGTTGTTCAAAGAGAATTTCATTTGTCCTCTGATTTTTGCTTATTATGGTGACCCTGTCCATATACTGTACAACTAAACAGCAACAGCAGTGGATGCTTGGATTTGGTTCAAATTCTGTTCTCTTTTTGTTTAATAAATAAGTTACATTTTCACTGGTTTACCAAGAGCAAGATCAAAACTAAACCAAGATCTGTTATCCCAAACGTCACCATCATAAAGTTCAATAATGCTACTGGGATATGCATGTATAGTATAGGTGTATACATACATACTGGATAATGACAATTTTATATGTTCGATGTCATCATATTTGCCACCAGTCACATTTGTTGAGAGGTTCCATATTGTATTAAGTGTACAGAAAAACTTGTTGAGTTAAAACCTCAGTCCGAGAGTTTATTCTCTGAAATTCTTTTTTTCTCAGAATCTTTAAAAAAAATCAGTTGTTGGCCGTAATATTCTTCCGAATTAATCAGTTTCAGGTTTTCTATTAATTTTGTGAATCAAAACCTCAGTCCATGCACAAAGCCTGTAGACACTTAAGAACAGTTGTCAGGACTGCTCTCAGACAGGCTTTAAGCCCCGCCCAGCTGGATCCACCATCAAACCAGCATTTGGTTTACCCAAATTCTGCTTAATGTTTGTTTAGCCAGCCAGAAATAAAAACAGTCAGAATAGAGGAGGCTCTGATCCTAGAGCTGTTGCATCTAGAGGAGATGTAAAACTACAACTATCTTGTTATGGATCAACACTGAAAATGAAACACAGGAAAAATGTTAAATATAGGATGGTTAACATGATTTAGCTACAGTTTCGACTATATTTCCCAAAAAAACTATTTGTTGTTGTAGTTTATTTGTATGTAAAAGTAATTTCTGGGAGATAAAGTTGTTCACAAGGAGGGGAATAAAGGAAGTCTCTCTTGACATATCTGTTTCCTTCCTTTTCTTCCATTCCCTCCTCCACTTTCTTCCCTTATACAACTTAAAGAAGAAGTAAGTGGTCCGGTCGTTTTCGCTAATGCTGCGTTCCAGGCAGGCTTTTGAAATCGTAAATTACAGCTTCAAGTCACAACTTACGACTTTGTAGCGTTCCAGGCAACCCACTCGTGTTTTTCCGACCTGTTTTACCGGTGAAAGTCACTATAACAGCCACTGTTTCCGACCGGTGAAGTACCAGATCGAACTGGTACCACTTCACGGTCGGAAAAATACGAGTTTCCTTGAACGCACCATAACAGTTTCCCTACGTTTACGGCGTTCCTTTGCACACACAGCCCTGCTGCCGTCTCTCCTCATTGGATAAAAACTGTAGGATACGATAAATGTTTTCTCCTCGGCTCAGAGCAGAGCAGAGTGACTGACAGACCCGTGTTTTGGTCCAAACACTCTATGTAAGTGATTGCTGTCGGAAGATATAACTATTTAAGACTTATATTAACACAAATATATCACTTACTTCTGCTTTAACTGCATCTCCATCCTCAGTGAATCCATCCATATTCCTGTTTAAAGCCCTCCACTTTTTTTCTTTTATTGACTGGGTTCTCCAGCTCCTTTCTTCCCTCCTAACGTCTGTTCTTCACATCATTTTCATTCCAAATCAATTTTTCTATTATTTCCATTCAACTTCGGTCTTTTTCATTTTTCTGATCTCAACCTTCTCTTTTTCATTTCTCCTCTGTATTGCTATTTCCCGCAATTGATTTCCCCCTTTACCATTTCTTCTCTGCTCTTCTATTCACCTCCCATCACTCCATTCCTCTACGCACCTTCTTTCCTATCTATTATGTTCTTTTCTAGCTGTTCTATCTCTCTGTGTGCTGGTTCTTTGTAATGACTTTCATCATTATCAATCAGACAATAATCACCACATCCTTCAACCATTCTCAGTGCTCTGTTTCTTCTCACCTCTCCATCACCTTCCTCCTCTCCTTCTATCCAACCATTACAAAGCCATCATCATCTTCATCCTCCTCCTCATCCATTACTCAAACTCCTTTCCTCCATCTTCTCTCCATCTTTGCTCTTTGATACAGTGCATTCTCTCATCCGTCTATTACTTCAACCATTCACTTCATAACCATCACCACGATCATCTTCTCCCCCCACTCTTTCACCTCACCCCTTGGGGAAGACGCTGCATTTAGGTCCCCATGGCAACGACTCAAACAATGTTGCCGTGGTAGCCCTATCAGCTAATTGAGGCAATTATAACTATAAGCAGCAGCTGCTGTACTGTTCTTCCCTTCCCCCTTCTGCCTGCACCCCCTCTCTCTCTCCATCCCCTTCCCCCTCCACTTTTCCATCCCTCCATCTTCTTCTCTTTCTTCTACCCTCCCCCCCATTCTACAGTACCTTGGTTCTCCAGTCCCTCGTTGCCAACCCTGTCTTCTAACCTCCATCTATTTTTTTCCTCCTCCACCCACTCATCCTCTCATGTCCCCCATCTTCATCTCTCATTATTTTCCTTCTCTTTCCTTATTTTATCACTTTTTTTCTTTGCACACAGCCATTTAACCTTTTAATCATGTGATGAGATCCCAATTAACTTGTTGCAAAAATGGTCTAAATTTCATGGCACATGACTGTAGTTAAACATATTTAGACAGATATACAGATACAGATAGCGTCAGATATTTATACATATTTTTATTATTAGCCTATATTTTAGACATTTAGACATCTGCCAGAATTTATATGTAAATCATTTAAATGCATTTAAATATAAATGCAAATACGCCTGCAAGTTAGTTGACCAATTATGCTCTCATAAATGTATTCTGTAAAACTAAAAAGAGACTTTTAAAAGTTAGTGAAGTTAGAAATCAGATGTAAAATAACCAAGTCTGTAGGACCAATTTTATGAATCACTCTGTTCAATATCAATGTGTTTGAGGCTGCTCTGTACATCGTTAATGGGGTTTGATCTATAAAGGCAGCTCCATACAATAATATTTAAAATGGAACATGTCAAATCAGACAAGCCTGAGAATATGTGTTAAAAGTAGAACGTCTTGGGCACATACGCGATGAAACATAGGTGGGTAATATGTGGAGTCACCATTGTAAATTAGTGGATATTGGTGGTGATGTTGCCTGATAGAGAGGGACGGCCAGCCAACCCTCTGGTACAAGACACCGTGATTGGTGCAATATGGATCTTTAGTGATACCTAGTTTGCAATGAAATATTGACAATCACTACATATGTGAAAAAAAAAGTGCGGCAGACAGGGCTCTAAGTATGCAGGACGCAACCAGCCATCTGCAGCAGTGAAGGATAATAAGGGGGTGGATAACCTTGCACAGAAACTGATGAGGAAGGAACAGCTCAGGAAGGAACTGTAACAGTTTATGGCTGTTAAATGAATTCAGTGGATGTTTTTTCTGGCTCACTGATCAGGTCTTCACTGATCAGTTCGACGTGTGCTGGAGTTTCAGCAAACTCTCAAGCTTCGGATGGAAAATGCATTACTGTTTTATGCTGAGAAAAAAGAAACATCACAACAGCGGTGCACGAGACTCTTGTCATCCATCAAAGCTTACCAATTATACTTCATAAAACCCTGTAACATGCCAATGCATGTTACAAATGCTTTTGTGCTATGTCAGAAAAAAATGCTAGACAGCTGATATACTGTATGTTGTGCACTTGCATTTGATTTTGATTTTTAGTCATAGCTGCCACCTGTAGTGAAGAATGTTAGAATATGTCCGTATAATCCTGTACCAAAAGTGTGGAAACAAGTTGTTGCTTTGAATAAGATTGTTGGTAAAACACTCAGACAGTTGAACCTCATGGAACTAGGTTTTCCACCTTCGATCTCTCACTTGGGAGACCTGTGAGAACCATTGCCTCATCAGTGACTTGACCATCATGGAACATGGATAACCTGACATATTTTCCGTCTTCATTGTGCTTTGCATTCATCATTTTTCATGATTTATGATTTATGATTATGGACTGGATTAAAAATGTCCTGTAAAAATGATATTGATATAAATATCTCACTTAGAACCTTTTGTTTTGTTTTTTGCACCCTTATTGTTTGTGAACTGTTCAACAAGCTGATTTCACATGCACTGTTTTAAAATAATAATACAAGTAAAGATGCATTATGTTCACCTTCATTCTCCTCTCCTCCCTCCCTCACTCTCTGGAAACAGCGATGATGTTGGTGGTTCCCCTTCCTCTTCTTCATTCAGTGAAGAAGCACTTCAGGTTTTCCCCCTCATGGCCACCAGAGACCACAGGCCCTGCTGCTGTTACGGGAACTGAGTGGCGTTGGAGAGTAAGGGGCGGGGTTCACACATCCACACAGATGCACACACACACATTTAACCGTACGTTCAAATGTGGACGCATGGATGCACACACACACACACACACACACACAACTCCCCGGTGTGTGATGGCTGTGCAGCGTGTGATTCAGAGTGATTGCTGAGGGGCCTGCTGGGCCCTCGGCTGAGGGGAGGAGCTTTGATGCTTTAAAAGATGTTTCATGTTCTAAGGATATTTGCTTATGCAAATGTTCAAATTTACCAAAATAATATGCCTCACATCCCAATCTGTGATGTTTTTTAGAGCTTGTAATAAATATTGGCTATGCTTGTTTAACTAAATGAGTGTCAGCGGTGGCCACCTTGGAAAAAACTAAACTATGGGTTAAATCAATAAGAATAAAACAATGGTGCACATATTCTTGACAGATTGGCTTTGCAGATAGCAAATACCATTTTATGACCTTTTTATCCCATTATAAATCAAACCATAAATTCTGTGTAAGGTCCATAAATTGTCAGATGTTATCAGGCTTGTGAATAATAACACCACTTAAAGCTGTGTTTCTTTAAGTGGGGGTGTGGGGACCCATGGGAGTCTTTGAAGGGGCCAGTAAAAAGGGCAATAATTCATTTATTTTCACCATCATTTCATCAATAAGTAACACAATGACAAAATATAACACTAGTTTGGTTTCAAACTATTTTGGTAAAAGCACTATTTATATGTTAAAGCAAAAAATCTTTAAGGTTTTTGATGTAACAAAGTTTGAGAACCGCCTTAAAGCACCAAAACAACATATTTCCACCTACAGTATATAACATAACTGATACTGAACCTACAGTAAAACATTTTTTACCTCTTGAAGGAGAAAGGGAGAAAGATACTTTATTCATCCCCTGGAGGGAAATTCAAATTTTGTTTGATAATGTAAAAAGCTTTTATCTTTCACGGTTTTGACCCTAGTCTCACAGTGTGCTCTTTTAAAATCTACACCACATTCACTCATTTGGCTGATGCTTTTATCCAAAGCAACTTACATGTGTGGGAAATCACTAAAGCTTCAGTGCAGCAGGAGACCTTGAAGTAAGTACTATATCAATTCAATAGATAAAGTGCAAGGAAATCAGCTAAAGAAGTGCATATATTGTTTATTGTAAAAATGTACCTAACATATACTGTAAACGACTGTTTGGCAGTCAAATTTTATATGTCAATGCTTAATCGAGGACCACAGTGGGAATAAGTCTTGGACTTTTCTGTGTTATCCTCGTCAGTTTCTGTACTTCCTTCTTTCCACTGACAAATAAATCAAATCAAAATCAAATAAAAAAAAATACATAGGGACTGCGTAGAAAGTACCAGATTTCAGGTTTTAGAGGAGGAGATGCTCATGGACCACCAGCATAGATGAACAGGTAGTGCATAAACCAGTATAATTGAGTTTTGGGACATTGATGTAGATTAGTTTTAGCCTCTTAATGAATTTCCTTTCCTGACCACTTAAACGAGTCACAATGTGTCTTTCTGCAGAGACGTGGGTGTAAATGTGTGTTTGTGTGTGTGCATGCACCACACAGCATCCTAGAGACCCTGCATATGAATGAATATCTTGAATGATCTGAGCTGGTTTGTGAAGCTGCATGGTGGGGGGTGGAGAGGGGGGTGGGGGGGTGGAGAAACACATGGTGGGAATGTTTGCACATAAATGCACTCTTAATTAATGTATGCGTATTTGTGCTGATATGTATGCATCTATGTGTGCATGTTTGCCATTGCATATGTTGCAGTTTGTGTGTTTTTCTGTGCATGCAGCAAAATCAGGGAACTCCAACGCGTGAGAAAATCTATGCCAAACTCCTCATGTTGAAGAGCTGCTTGGATGCACACTGAAGTGATTCTACAGGCCAATTACTCTGAGTTCCTGCAGTGCGTGTTGGGAAGGGTACCCATGCCAGTGTGCGGTAAATACTTGGGCATGCCACACAAATAGACAGCTAAATGTGCAGCTCTCTCTCTCACTCTCTCTCCGAGGGCTGAGTGCCACAGGGGAGCTTTAAAAAGCTTGAGGAGGAAGTGTCACATCAACAGGAATTCTCTTCAGTGAAGGGCGCTTGTCTAAAATGGAGACGAAGAAAAAGGGGAGATCAAACACAAAGTCAAAGAGGAAATTCTAGTATCACACGCAAGGATGCATGATGAAATACAGAATTTCTAATGTAATTTATACATCATTTGCATACATTCTGATGTGGACTTACCCACATTTACATTGAACATGAGTGACAACCCTCACAAAAAGCACCAACAAACCAAATGTGGGAAATTCAATGTGAGTTCTTCTTTGAACATTAAGAAAGCCTGGGAGCGGAAATCAGCGGGGGACTGTTAAGTAAGATTGATGCAGGTAGGAGTGGTGGGCATGTGTGCAGGGCGTGACAGGGCGGGTAATGTGGGTTTGAAAGCGAAAAGAGAGAAAGATGGGGGAGTGTGCATGCAAGTGGCTCTTGTTCAGCACTGGTCTTATCTACCTGGCACAGACGTATTTCTCTGCCTCTTTCTATGTCTCTATACAAGCCTGTGTCCATATATGTGTGTGTGCGCGCGCATGCATATGCATGTGTGTGTGAGAGCGGAGCTTATCTCTTTGGCCACTCAGCTGGAAGGCACCCTATCACATGCAGAGCACAATGCAGGAGCCGCAGCAGATCGGCTGCCTGTAGCATTTCTGCTTCACGCAGGGATGATCTGAATTCAGACAGATGTTATGGTTAAGGAGGGCCGCAGAATACGATATCGGGACTTCTTGCAGAAATACGCTGAGCTAGGGGAGAGACACCGGCCTGCTGGTTTTTCACCTTTGAATGGTTTTCATTGATTTTTCACACCTAGAAAAGGAAGGAATTGTTTTCCACAATCCAATTCAAGATGATCCAAGCCAGTTTGTTGCTGTATAAAGCAAAACATTACTTTACAAAGCAAACAGTATTGATGCAATGGCTGGTTTTAGCATTTAAAACCTACCCTATCTCCTTTTTGTTTGATTCTATGTGTAGCACCCTCTAGACGTCAGGTCTATTTACTGAGGTGTGCTCCCCAAGTTCCTTTTAGTTAAGAAATCGCTTTCTTTTTAGGTTAACTAATGCAGGTAGGTAATTACACGATAATACCTTATTTATGAACTGTTCTATTTATTCTCTGACTGTAATGACTGTTATTTAACCTCAAGTGTGTTTTTCTACTGTTTTTAACTTGTATTCATCACTACTGTAAATAAATGAACTAACAATGAAATGTTTTTTTCTTACACCTAGGTACCCTTTAAGTTTTTAGAAAGTCCCTGCAAAGCACTCTCATAAACCCACAGGCAATATACACAATAAACAAATGAAAAGGCAATAGTCCATATGAATGATTTACTTTAGAAAATATCAATTAGCAATGAAGAAATGAAAAATAAAAAATACAAAATAGTCACATTCAATCCTTTGTTTCAACTGTAATTTCAGTCAATAAATGTCCCAAAATAAATGTTTCTTTGACTTTCGAATAGTCTTTTCAATGTTTCAGAAAATCAACAAATATCAAACAGTCACTTAATAAAACAATTCTGACCTAAAGCCGGCACTCTCTTTTAATGAATGAAAATAAAATGGGTACCCAACCAGTTACCGTTGCAGGCCTGAGACGATGCTTGTGTACGTGGTAGCCTCAAACCAACATGGCTGCTTCGCGCATGGCGCAGAAATAAAACACACTCACACTCACTGCACTGGAATCCTGCTGTGGTCCATCCGGTTCACCAGCGGTCTGCTTGAACGTGGGCCTCCGACGACGATTCACTCCGACGACGATTCACTCCAGCTCCAGGCGTCCTGCTCCAAGTGTTGTCTGTGCTTCCACGGCATCTCCTGCGCTCCGTTACCACGGCGGCAAAACGTCTTCACCGATGGGATGCTGGGTTAGCTTCTCTGTGGCGAACGTGCTTCAGGCTAGTTAGCATGGGCTAGGCTAACATTATCGACGACCTTTCCCTCCGGAGTCCGTCTCATTTCAACTCTCGACACAGGTTAAACTCACTGCACACTCACTCCGAGATGCTCTGTCCGATATCTCTGTGGTGCATCTTCATTAACCATAGTCTTTTTCACCGTGTTTTCTGGCCGTCGCTCTGCTCCGCCATGCAGCCTCTGCTTTCCTCTGCTCGCTCCACGTTGTGCTCTCGTTCCTGCTTCTCTTCCGGTCTAGACCTCTTCCGAATCCGGTCGACCTGTAACCTCTATCACTGATTGGATTTCTCCCCCACGGTAAGTAAACTCAACAAAAAATATATTTTCACTTTGAAATATTATTTTTTACATTCTTTATCACAAACATATATCCTTATTACATGAAATAAGAAAATAACACAGAAATAAAAAAATAAATAAAATGAGTGCTTTTTCTTTCAGATTATTTATCTCTTTCTATTTTTTCCACAGGGTTACATCTGGATGGATGTGTAGGTGGCAGGTCCAACACTTTGATCCAAACCAAACATCTGACTAGATGTTCGATGGATTGTCATGGCATTTTATTTAGATTTTGGCATCACTGTGACATTCATATGTGTGGTTTCATGTCTCAACAGCTGCATGAGTGGCCATAAAATTTGGGGGCAGACATTCAAACTGACTTTTTCTGTCGTGCCATAAACACGTTCTCAGTGATCCAAACAGGGATATATGATGGATTTTGAAAGTTAAAGATCAGTGCCTCATCCTCAGAACCACAAGTGTGAAACTCTGAGTGAAATGCTTTAACAACTATGGGATTTATTTACAATAAATATGGCCAGAATTCAAATTTTCAAATGCCACCATTAAGTCAAAATGAAAAGAAATTTGACCAGCTGTCCACAAAGCCCTAGACATTTCCATCAGCCTCAGCTGTACTGTCCTGCATGTTGAGCTTAACATAATGTCATGTTAATATGTAGAATGTTTATTAAAAGTACAAAATACAAAAAGTAAAATACATACACAGTGCGTTTATAAGGGTGCAGAATAAAACTATTGGTTTTCCATAAAAAAATATATTCTGTCTCAATCAATTACTTTATAATTTTTGACGGGTTCAACAATGACTTCCTGTTTGTTGCCTCCTCCTGGTCGTGTGCGTTTGTTTACAACAAAGCCTTCTTATAATCAATCTGTGGATCAACGGATTATCATGCATGTTGTGTAGTCTTTGCTGTCATATTCACCTGTGACACTGGGTCAGAGGCTCTGATCATGCAGGTTTGGTTTTCAGGCACAATGTGAAAAGAGCCTCCACTCTGCCTAACAACTTATAATTCATTTATCTACCATCACAATTAGTCCAAAACTGTTGGGTATAATGAGGGTAATACTGTACATGAAACAGAAGGTAAATGTCTAGTTCTCCTCTGTGCTACTCTGATCAGAGCGGCATCCCGAGAAAAGATGTGTTACACTTATAACGGGCTGGCAACTGACTGCTAGAATAATTGTTGTCGCCTATGGTGGTATTCAGGTAATTCTCCATATTCAACCTTTAATGTGGCCTGGTCAAAATCCAGTCTACTTAATGAGGTCAATATCTGCGTCAGTATTACTGATTATACACAAACAGTCTTTTTTTCTTTTTTTTTTTTTAGATACACACAGTCATACACATGAGCAGTCACACATGCAGACAAACACTCACACTCCAACTCCAGGTCATGAATAAGTAATGAGGGGTGTGATAATGCAGAGGGATGAGACCTTTGGAGCTCATGTAAAAAGGCCAGGGTCAGGAGGACTGTTATTTGATATTCAGCCATGGCATTTTCTCTGCTGCACACACGCACACACACACACACGAGTGGCCATCTGCTGAATGATTAATGCTCCTGTCTCTACCCCGAGTGAAAAGTGTGTATCTTAAAACAGGAGGAGAGGTTGACATTAAGGTACTTGCAGCTATTCTGTTCCCGCAGAGTCTCCTTTGTGCGTCCTATCTGATTCATGTAAAGTCTAATGAGACCGTGACACTGTGACTTTTTCATTCATCTCAAATAACTTGAACATTGCCAGCAAGTGTCTCCCAGTTAACTTTGGTCCAAGTATGTCATCCACGTCTTATTTTGTACTAACTTAACTTCTTGAACATTTGTGTAGTATCCTATCTGTTTCCACTTGGTTGTTCTCTCTGCTTGTGTGTTTGTCCTGGTGGGCGTGTCCGTCCGGTGCTTGCTCCAGCCAATCTACACAAACACCTACAACTCGTCATCTCATCAGCTACACAAGCTGCTGCAGTATTTAGGCCCCCAGATCTGTGTCAGTCTGCTCTTTGCCAGATTGTGCATCTCAATATGGTGCAAAGGCAACGGCCCAGTATCTTGTTCTTTCCTGAACTCAGCTGACTCAGTATCCGTGGTCTCTGCTGCCCAGCTCTGTCGTCTGCTTCAGTTACAGTTTGGATCACAACCTCCTCTGGAGTTCACTGGTCCAGACACAAATTCCAGCCCCACTCCTCTGACAATGCAGCCTTTCTAGTCTCTCAGAAAACGTCCTAAGTCTATGTTAACCAACCAATGTACCAACAGAGCAGATGTAACCTGGCTGACCGTTTACACACTGACCATGTGTGAAATGTGTCTGATCTCACAAATCACTGTGAACTCTCACTTTAAACTACCATAAACTGGCACAAATGTGGTATTTTTTTCCCTTTTAGATCATTAATTACATTTGTTTCGAAATCAAATACCATACTATTATGTCATCCTGGAAATCTTTCATCTCCATAAGTTTATGAATGAAATTCATTGTTCTACGTTGTGTCACAAACATTTTCACATTTTTATTGATGCAATCTTCAGCTCTGTAACCAGCCATGTTTCTTCACTGACTTTGTGCAGTCATGCAGAAGGCTATCTAAACTTCATCTTGTTCTGTGCAGTCCAATTTGTAAGGCATATTTCCTGAATTATTCATACAGTATATTATGATCAAAAGGCAATGAATGAATCACAGACATGATTAAGCCCATCAATGGCATTGGCTGAGGTCGCTCCAGCCAATACATGGTGGCATATTGAAGTGATGGCCAACAGATACATTTGTGAACAGAGCGGCTTTTAAGATTAACCCCACCCCACCCATGACAATGACATCACAGCAACAACAAAATATGAAGTGAAGTGCTCTACGTTTTATTGTTTAGTCCTGGATCTGCTTTGTAGTGTTTGTTTTGTGCGTGTGTGTGAGACTGACCACAATTGCAGCTGAGCTAATACAGTACAAGCCGGCTTTGATGTGAACGGACAAATGTTCAGCTGTCCCTCCATGCTCTCATCGTCGTCTGCCTGTCAAAACACCTGAAACAACAAATGACCGCACCAGCAGCTGCCCTGTGGCTACCCCCCCCCCACACACACACACACACCTGCCATTCGATGTGCATGCATTCACACACAACTGCCAATTGTGTCATCCCTATAAAAGCAGCAACAGACCTCACAAACACATTTAGTGGTACATCTAAGCAAGGGATCAGTTTAAGTTCCCATCTGGTTGGATGGACAAAAAGTGTCCACTGATTGTGGATTGTGAACAAGTGGGTAACACGAGGTTATGTAAACTACGCTGAATTAGAGATTTGACTTCATTCTCTCCTGGTTAGCTAATTCATTTGATCAGTTCAACACAGTTAATAGTCGCTGCATTCCTTCAGGTTCAGAAATGGTAACATGACACTGGTGTGTGTGTGCGCGCGTGCGTGTGTTGAGCGAATTGATTGGACTAGATGTGTGTGTGTGTGTGTGTGTGTGTGTGTGTGTGTGTGTGTGTGTGCTTTGGGAGTATCCTGGTTACAGCTGGAGTGGTACAACACCACAGTCACCCTGAATGGCTTCTTGATACTGACACACATGCACACTCGCATGCACACACATACAGGGTTACCCGAGCTGCCTCTGCCTCACTATATATAGACCTGCCCTATCAGTCTGCCCGAGCAGGTTAAAAATAGCTCTTCTCCATGCATTCACACTGTCACTTCCCTCCCCTCCGTCTCTCTCTCCCTCAGTCAAAATCTCCCTCCCGACCCTCTCCTTCCCTGCTTTCCCACCTCTGTGGACCAGCTAGAAACGTCAGCAGCCCACACCCATCACATTCTCAGTTTCTTTACATCTGCCTCCTCATGTTCTGCCTACTGATCCATCTTTATAGTCTCAGGTGTGAGATAGGAGAGAGCAAGGGGGAGAGGAGGAGAAGCAGGAGGAGAAGTGGAGCAGTGGTGTTAGACAGGGCGCTGGGCGGAGGAGGAGTAAAGGTTAAAGTCTGCTTCACGCTTCAAGTGGCATTGCAGGCAAGAGTGCACCTGCTCGAAATGACGTAAATGCATCTGAAGCACTGGTGGTCAAATGCAAGGTCACACACGTGATCCTTAAGAGGTCGCACGAGGTGAAGAGGCTCCTAAATGGATGTCAATGGACCAGTTCTTTTCGAGATGGGGGTTGAGATTGAAGGGCAGTTACTGGTCTATGATGGTTTCTGAGACAACCAAATGGCGGTTAAAGGCAGTGACATGGCAGCAATGTGATGTAGGCCTCATTTATCCCTTTCATAATGTATATAAGCACACTCGTTAGTGTGGGCGAGACACACTGTGACACTGAGTCCCATTACACTATAAGTCCATCAAAAGCGTCAGCATGGCAGCAAGGACTGTCTAAGGATTTCATGGTTCCCAGAAGATATATCCTGGGACTTGGAGAGTCCACCCGAGGGTTTGGGTAATGGTTTGTGGTTTGGGTGAAATGTCCTGACAATATTTCATGAATTTAATTTTGTTCAGAGATTCATGGTCTTTAGATGAACAAATCTGAACCTCAACTTCAACTGTCACATTAGGTTATATAGCACTTTGATTCATGGTCTCCTTATTCATCTCAAGAATCAGCTCAATTTTTAATTTGAATGCTGGTATTTTAATGAGCATTAGCCTACAAATATTATCCCTGCTACACATCAGCATGTTAGCATTTTCACTCTGAGCGTGTCTACCATTTAGAGACACCCATCTGACCTTGTTCAAATTAATGTTCTGATTACAAGTTGTTAACAAGTTGGAAAAATAGCCTGTTTGTTATTGTTACTGTGAGAATTGTTAGCTTGCTGATAATAACAGACTGATACCTTATGAGAGCAACAAAACATAGGTGGAAGTTGCACAATAGTGTTGGTATTATTGATTCAAGCAAGAAAGTTGCGTAACAGTCTAACGTAGATCCTCAAGCATTTTGAGGTTTTATAAAGTTCCTCAAAATCTCCACGTTAGAATTTTGACTTCAGGGGGCGTTTTCGGTGACGCTGCCGAGAACTCTGGGAACTCTGACAATCTGGTTTCTGAGTTCCCATGGGATGCACCATTAGCTTAAAATACAGCCTCTACATAGCCAGTAGCTTAGGGCTACTTGGGGCTACTTGTCATGTGAAAACGTGGTGTGTGTAAATGTCATGATGAAGAAACTGTGTTGGTGTTTATTTAAAGTTACAAAATCCATTATGTGATGCTTTACATGCTCTCAGTTCTTAGTAACAACCAGGAATGCAGGTGTGTGTGTGTGTGTGTGTGTGTGTGTGTGTGTGTGTGTGTGTGTGTGTGTGTGTGTGTGTGTGTGTGTGTGTGTGTGTGTGTGTGTGTCACAGGTTTCACATGATTGGCATCTTGTGACTTGTTTGTAATGGGAATGACTGAAAGCAAAAGGAGGACATTCTGTCCCGTGCTTAATAATGGCTTTAACAAGCACCTCAACTGGATTTTCTAATATTAGCACTGTCTGTGGTTAACCAGTAGCTATACTGGAACTGACATTTGCATACACAAGTAAACAACTGCAAACATCATTAAGAGCCTTCACATCTAATCTAATTAATACTGATGTTTGAACACCACAACACAAACTAATTTAAACTCCACCTCTCTACTTGAACCTCATGCAAACAAAGGTGTAGGTAAATGTATGAACACCACATTGATGTCTGTGTAATTCATAAGTTTAAGTTTGTCTCAGTGTTGTGCATTTCCTACAGTAGGTTATGATAAGCTTTAATTATACTGTCAACATACTGTATATTTCATGTCATGTAGGATATCATAAGAAACTGAAGTTCTTTTTTGTAAAAGAACACAGTAGCCTGGCCCTGCAGTTTTCTTAAATCAGGCATGCCTAGTTACCAAGATGAATGATGCAGTGCACTGGCCCAGTTCCTGCTGCTGTCAGTGGTCCAAGCTTAAATGCTGGCCTAAATCTCAGCTCTGAAAACCCATAAATGTGCCAAAGCCACTTGGCCCTCATGTGGCCAGAGCACAGCTAAGTGTGCAGACACTTTTCATGTGAGCACTTCCTCTTTTCTCTCTCCTGCAGTTTCCCCCCCTTTGTGCTCAGCCCTCAGTTGCATGTGACTCTGGACCTGCAACATCTACATCTTCCACATTTTCTTCTATCGTCTCAGTTTCTTTCCTCTAAGCACCAGGTTGAGGCAGATGGCTGCCTGCCCTGCCTGTGATTCTGCTGATTTCCTGATTTCCATCTCCACTGTCAAGTACTTATTATGGTAATTGTTGGGTTTTCTCAATATCATAATTTCTTGATTTCTTCTTGATTTCTTTTATTAAGATTTGGTAAATTGAATTAAATTAAAACTTTGCACTGCAATCCACATCTGTATTGATCATGTCTCAGCAATGTTTTAACACCTCTTCATATGTTAAAATATTGGCTGTTCTTTTGAGAAAATGCAATGAATTAAACATTGTATTTCGCACCTGCGTAAAGAAAAGTAATGATATGAAGTGTTTCCTGTTGCATGTTGGATTGTTACAGAAATGTTTCTGCATTGGTAAGATCACTGTCACGCCTCATTGCTTGAAATTGACTGGAGAACTGAAAGTCTGCATGTCATTTTAGTGTTTAAATATCAAGCTGCAGGACACAACATTTCCCCATACATTTTTCAGTGAAAAGTTTGAACTATGTGGTTTCAAAAATACCTTTTCAGACTCCTGCTTTTGACAAGGTTGTGTTTTTACATCATTTACATTTATTTCATTCAACATGACACATTACAGTAGGTAAACACAAAGATACTTCAGTCATTTCTAATTTGTGTCGTGCAAAGAGGAGCAAACACTGGAGTCGAAGAACTCTGTAACCCTGCAGCATCATCTGTTTATCTAGCTTCAGGAGGGGAAGTGGTGCAGAAGGCATGACTTGTGTTTGCGGTAAGATCCATCCTGTTATCCACGTTGAGCTGCTGTGTTGTTTTTTTATGAATGTGGCTCGGAGGTTAATGGCTACTCATGCTGACATTGTCTTTGAGTGTCCACAGGAAATCGGTCAATCTCTGTCACATCCTGAGTGGAAGCTGCAGAGGAACTTGTCAGTGTTTTTTTTTCTTTTTTCTCCTTTTTTTATCATCAACACCAAAGTCACCAACAACTTGTTGACTCAGTAGGAAGGAAGGTGTGTGTACGTGTGTGTGCGTGTGTGTGTGTGTGTATGTGTATTGGTTTGGATGTGAACATCTGTGTGTGTGCACATAGGTGTAGGCCTATGTTTGACCTGTTCATCTGTGCATAGTAGATGCATACACATGTGGGTTTGTTTCTATGTTTATCCATGTGTGTATATGTGTGTTTATCAGGAGAATCAGGAAGAGCTCCACAGGGAACTCCTCACTGGCAATAACAAATCCGGTTTCCTCATGTTTGCAGCCAGTGTGTGAAGGTGTTTATATCCATTACATAAGTGGGTGAGAGAGGACAAACTGGTCTGAACAAAAGGTTTGCTTGCCCCATAAAGCAAATCTACCAAACCATCTTCCTTGTTCCTTACAGGAAGCATCAATAGCTGCACACAATACTGTCTTTAAAAGAAACTGCATCCGTGCGAAGGCGAATGCATTGATCAGTGTTCACACACCGTGACGTGCCAGGTTTACTTTCTTTCCTCCGCCTCTGGCTCCCTCGGAGTGTTTCCTTACCGCTGTTGACAAGTGCTTGCTCATGTGGGAATCTTGGGTGTCTGTTAATGTTATACACAACACAGTGTAGACCTGCTCTATATGAAAATGGCCCTCATATAACTCCTGTTATGAGTTCCTCTGAGGAAAGCTGTCTGGTATTTCCATCCCTCCACATGAGGCAATCTGTTCCTGTGCTACTGAATCCTATCCGAGCAGGAGCATCTCGCTATCTCCAAAAATCTCCTGTAGACTCATCTCTTCCCACATAACACTTACTATACACTTCCTTTACCTTGTCTCCTTTCACTTACACCAGCGTCCCCTGCTGTACTGAAGCCTTAGTGATGTCACTCACTAAGTCGCTTTGGACAAAGCGTCTCCAAAATGAGTCAGTGCAAGGTTAAATAATCTGGCACTATATGAATAAGAGTTGAATCTTATTTGATTCAAGTGTCAAAACTTTATATTTGCAGCTGTTGTGCTGAAGTGTGACTTTTGACATTGGCCCAATATCACCATTTAGACTTCAATTTATTTTGTCTAGTAATTTAACACTTGGTCCAGCAAGCATTTACTATACACCGCCATACAGGAGATAAGACCTTGATAAAATAGTGTGAGTCAAGTTCTTTTTGTTGAAATTGAATTCAACATAGTTGGAATAGTGTAATCACTGTGGGTAAGCGTTGTAGGAACAATGACTGCTGTGGGTTTTACAAGATAATCTGAGTTGGAATATAAACTTAAATGCTCAGGTCTTGGGTAAAAGTTTCAAGGAGATATTAAGGAGAAAGATGTTTTTTCTTTCCCATTATTTTTCCTTTAAGACAGAAAACTTAAGGCTTTACATGAAAATCAAGGACAGTGACACGTTATTTTGGGGGTATTGTAAAATCACATCTTTTCAATCACACACAAACACACACATATACGGATACTGTTCTTATAACTAAACTCTTTGTGCTATTGAGGAGTTTTCAGCCACATCTCCTGACTTTCAACATCACAAACCATTTCTTCACAGGAAAACAGCCCCTGATGGTCCTCAAGTCACTCTGCTTTTACATGAGACATCAAACCAACACCGTTGCAAATGAATGGATTTCACCCTTCTACTTGGAACAGCTGTCACATTTATGCATTTTTATCTTGCATTGGTGAGAACAAATAAAACATCAACTTTTTTTTCAGCACGAGCACAGTGAATTGTTAAACAACTCTTTACTACAGTGTCAACCTGAGCCTCGGGGTAGGAAGCTGTTGGATATTGAGCGTTCCAGCAGGATATGTGTGGGCAGAGAGGAGCTGCTGCACAGAGGAGGAAGTAGAGAATATTCATTAGTAATAAAAGAATAGTTTGATCTGCTTTTATAAATAGACATAAATTGAATTGAGGCAGCGTAACAGAATAGACAAAGGGAGGAGGACAATGCAGTTTTTGTCACATCCTGCTTTTCCTGTTGAGGCACCTTCTGCATTATTTGCTGCTGCATCCAGTGTGCTTAAAGGCAAGTGGGGAGTTGTAGGCCAGTGGGCTATGAGAGACAGAACGGGATAGACAGAGACGTAGAGGGAGAAGGATGGAGCCACTGCGAGATGTAAGCCGGAGGCAAGTACTGTGCTTCAGCATTCACATCTCTTAGGCAGCCGAGATATTCTGCATTCACACACACGAGCGCATGCACTTGCCGCTCACCCTTACTGCAGCTTAAATGGTGGACAAGGAAAAGCTTTTTGAAAGCATATCTATAAAGATAGGAAATAGTTTATGAATAATTTCCCGCCTCAAGGGACTTAATGCTGGGGAGGGGGAGGTGATCAGGGGAGCCTCTTGTCAGAATCCTGGATATGAGAAAGAGCAGAAGCAGCAAAGACACCCCCCCTCCCCCATACAGACAAATACACAAGTCTGTACAGAATATAAAGCATATATTGTGCACAGATATACAGTACAGTATGTGAGAGGTCCATGATGCACAGAGTGTGTAACCTCAGTGCATTCACATTTGTGTGTGTGTGTGTAAGAGAGTGAGAGACAGAGAGAGAGACATACTGATAAACAATGTGAGACACACTCATATCTGTCTTAAACTTGGCCCAGAAGTGTGAAGCAAGTGTATTTGCTAGTTTAATTCTGACTCAGCCGTCATTTCCCCGTCCAGCACCCACGCTGTTCAAACATCAAGTGCGCTTGCACCTATCTGTGGACCCATGGGTGTGTTGGTCTTAAAATGAGGTGTGGCCAGGTTCATTGTTGAAGCTATCTGTGGGCAGAAAGAGTACAGAAGCACAGAATTCCACTGTTATTTTAAGGCGCATTACACCACACCTGCCTGTTAGGCAGTGACGTTTATCTTTCTGCCTTTAAAACAGCAAAAAAAAGAAAAGAAAAAACATGGACACACCCTGAATGCCACACACTTCAGACCGTGTGCTTTGGATCGTGGAGCCCTGTCAGTCAGACAAATAAGCAGGAAGAGGGGGGTCAATTATGGTACTAATGATCCTGCTATGAATAAACCAGTTGGAGGAAGTAGCACTCCCATTAGGGTTCCCTCCCCAGGCTATTAATAACCAGAGAGCTACAGCCTCCTCCACAATCAATACACACACCCACCAGGACACGGTTAAAGACACACGTTAATGGAGGACACCGAGTCTGTCATGGTCACAATGATCGTAGTAAAGTTTCTGATCTCCTTCAGATGTCAGGAATGTTAAGTAACATGAGGCCTTGACTGCAAAGATGCCAAGAGATATTTTTGTCATCTGTAGAAGAAAAAAACCCTACAAAGAATTGGCGACAAAGAGTTTACTGATATTCTTTGAAGAACTGTGGAATCAAAATTTGACAACTAAGACTTAAAGACAATAAGATGGCATCCATCTTCAGATCAACATTAAAATCAAATTAATTTGGGGCGGTGCGTGGCGCAGTGGTTAAGGCAAAATCAAATATGTCATTCCCCTCTCTCTGCCTCCCCCTTTCCTGTCTATCTCTACTAATCTGTCAAATAAAGGCATAAAACGCCAAAAGAATATACTTTAAAAAAAAAAAAAAAAAATCAAATTAATTCTGCATGATCTCCACCATCATTTGAGGGCAATCTGTCAATAAAATACCACAACAAGGAATATAAATGCAGCGGGTCTCCCTCTATAAATATAAATAAATATTACACTGTCATATTTTTCATGTTTTGTTTTCCTGTCTGTCACTGAGGTTCATACTCTCTCGTGATCTGAGGATATACAGCACATTACATTTAGTATAAAACTATTTTTCCAAAATCCCAGGTTGTGTTTATCACCCCAGAACAGGAAAGTGGAACTGATAGAAAATTACCTGTTACTGGAAAAAGAAAAAAGAAAAGGTGACTGCAAATGGACGGTCAAATCCATGAGGCTGATCAGCACCAGCCGCTTCACTCAACTGAAATCAAGAAGACTCCCCCAGGGATGAGCTGTTACAAGATATCATGGCTTGTCAGACAGAAAGGAAGAGCGACAGATGCGCAGATCAATACTCCGGTGCGACGGCAAATTGAATTTTTTTTTCAACAGGGAAAGTCAGAATTTTCCAATATGTGTCCGCAGATAGGGATGGGCTGGTGTGTGGCGTCTCTGAGCCTTGTATGATCCATGGAAACGGTGTTATTGTTATCTGGTTAACTCAATAATCTCCAACATGAGGGAACTGTCGTCTTTGTGGAGATGCAACGTTTATTATTAGAAACTGCAGCCAGCACGTGGTTATGGGCTCGGCTCTGTGTGAATGAGCGGACCCTTAAGTCTGCTGAAGTGGGATCTGGTTTCCACACAGAAGGAGGGGAAGAAAATGGGAGAGACCCTGTGGCTTCATCCCTCCATCCTGCCATCCATCCGTCCGTCCTGTACTAATCCCTTGCTGCCTGCTGCACGCGTCACTCAATCCTCCAGTCCTATCTACTCCAAAACAACAAAGGCCTCAAAGAAAAGAAGCAAAACGGAGCCGGGATCTGCCTCTGTCTTTGATCACAACACTTTGAAACTGTGTAATTTAAGATGCAGCCCCACCTTCAACGTAGTTTTTGTTTCCATAGATGGAGAACAAAACAAAAACTCGTGAAGCTGTGTCTTTTAAGTTTGCTGCCTTTTTAGATGATATTGAGTCAAGTTTCAAAGCTTTTTGACAACGAGACAGTGACAGTCGCCGACTCTCCACCATGTCCCTCTAATGTGTGTGTATGTGTGCGTGGTGTAGTGTGTGTCTAGGGAGTATGTCCATTATCAGCCTGCAGCTGAATCACATTAGTGAGATGAGGAACAGAAAGAAGAGATGATAAGGCTTACGAAGTTAAAGACAAACACTGTGCAACTGTCAGCTGTTGAGAAGCACACGCACGCACGCACGCACGCACGCACGCACGCACGCACGCACGCACGCACACACACACAATGAAACAAAGCGAACGCAAAGATTTCCAGGCCTGAGTTCATTTTCTTCTGAGATTAACTTCTGCAGAATGATAACAGCATTGTTTTTGTGCATGGCACAGATTACCCGATAAGCACTCAAGAGGCACATGCAGACCTCCAATGTGACCTTCATTTTTTCTTCCATTATCCCATTTTAGTATGCCCTTATTGTGAATTATTTCCTTCCTTCTCTACTCAATTTACAAATACATCTTTCGCCTCCTCATATAAATGAATAGAGAGTCAAATCTGGCTCACTGTACTAGATCACAGTGTATTTCAGTATAGTTCAACTTCACTGACATGGTTTGTTATTGTATTAATGTGATTGAAGCTAATTACTGTAGAAAAAGAAACAGCCCTGATACAAATATGTTGGGTTGAACAGAGGCATCAGACACAGCTCGCTCTGTGGGAGGTAGACGGAGGAGAAAGTCTTTTTTTTTTTTAACCAAATCAAACTGAAATAGCTATTGTCGACTGACAGGCCTATTATACCTCTATATGGAGTTATATGAGTCATTTTACCATGCACATAATACTGTATGCACACTCACCTGACCTGTAACTGTGGGTTCAGCCTGTCCATCAAGGCCTCGCTCTCTCCCCCTCCCTGTTAATGCTTTGGGGCAATCCTGGCAATGGCTTTGCTGTTCGAGTGGAACATAAAGAGAGCGGGGAAAGCAGCAATAAAATTGATTTTTAATGGGTCTCAGCTCATTACGTTTCCATGCTGTGTGTGTGTGTGTGTGTGTGTGTGTGTGTGTGTGTGTGTGTGTGTGTGTGTGTGTGTGTGTGTGTGTGTGTGTGTGTGTGTGTGTGTGTGTGTGTGTGTGTGTGTGTGTGTGTGTGTGTGTGTGTGTGTGTGTGTGTGCTGGTTAGGGACACAGGCGATGGCTGCCGGGGTTAGTTTAATACAACGGTCAATCGCACCTGATGTTCTGTCACCAGTAGCAAAGCTGCTGCCTGCTCTCAGCGTCACACTCGCGCACATGCACACAAGCCTTTACAAATGTGTCTTATTTGAAGAGAGATCTGTTGGTGTAGACAGATGAACTCTCCACACTGCCTGAAATTACCTCTTTGAATGAGTGAACGCATGAGGCAAATGAAATTCCACCGGTCACACCTGGTCCCAAACCAGTAGAGAGGAAGATTGAGGAACTGCAAACCACCACACGGTCCGGTTCATACCAGTCAGTTTTACTGGTCAGGCAGTTAGAGGTAGGCAACATGGAGAGAAAAATAGATCCTAAAGAGTAGAAGAAGAACATGTTGGGCTAACTCTACTAATCATTTTATAGTTCATGGCGTAAATTATGTAAATAATCTTAAGGATAATAAAAACAAATCAGATCTATAGGTTCTGTACAAGTTTTACAGATGTTTGCCTGTGAGGTTTTGTATGTCAACTGTTAATATCAGCTGACATTTTTGACAGATAACACAGCTGCAACAGGCTGAATGCAAGGGGACAACCGACTAAATCTCATGCTGATGGACCTAGAGTTTGTCATATTTTCTTGATATAACCCCCTATAACTTAAACTGTGACAGCCCGCAGCCTGGAGCTTCTGAAGAGCTGTTTTGAAACTCAGAGTGGGCTGCTTCGCTGACACCATCTTGGCAACGCACCCACCGAAAAATGGACACAGAGGTGGGATAGTATGTATGGACCTGAGTCTTGAAAGCATGCTGATTTACCTACATTACTGTCACTCAAATTTGCCAAACCTTCATTTATGCATCATTGTGAGCCTCCAGAAAATGTAAACAGGTGAGTTACATAAGAATTCATCCCGAGTGACGAAATTAGCCATTGAGACCAAAACTGTTTTTTGTACCAGGTTGGAAACGTGTTAATTTCTGACGTTTTACTGTGGGTGTCCATGGGGATAAACTCACTTTTGGGGGCAGTGGAGTTTTTCGAGGAACCATCTCTGGGGTTTAAATTAATGAGAATTATTCAAACCTGTAGCATCAAGCTTGAGAGGTTTAAAGACACAACATGAGAAATATTTTTAAAGTGGCCATGATATTATCCATATGCTCACAGTGTTCTCCATAGTGGGTTATTACAGTAGTTCTTATATACCAGACAAGAATACCGCTGTTCTGTGTGTTCTGCACATACGTTACACAGAGCCTGATTTATTATTTGTAAATCTATTGATATCACAGTGCTGCTGTGATGTCACCCAGCCATTATGAGCAGTGCTAAAAACACAAGCCCTCAGCGGCCACACATCCTTGCCTGGGGCACTCTTCCCTCTTCTGTTCCATCCGTTAGTCAGAGATGTCCTTACATGCATCCGTCGCTCCCCTCGCCGCTACATCCTGCGCTCCCCAGTGACTGCCTATTACACCAGGAAGCTTCCTCTGCTTCCCCTCCCTGCAGTCCACGCATTGTATGTGTGTGTGTGTGTGTGTGTGTTTTGTAAAGTGTCATGGGTGTGTTGACCTTCAGCTGTGGTGTAACTTAAGTCACACAAATGGATGCACTTCCTGACTCATCCACACATCTCCCAACTGTCCAGGATGTATAGCTTTGTCCTGGACTCCACAGTATGTTCAAATTCTCCTCCTCCTCTTCTTCTTCTTCTTCTTTGCACCCCCACCCCCACTATTCACAGCCCGCCCCACCCATCACTTCCTTGCAACACAGCTCTCTAGCTCCACTCCTGCTCTGATGGATGCTCAGCGGAGCCTCGTGGCTCCTCCTTTAATCCCTTTTTCTTCATCCTCTATTACTCTATCCTCTCTGACCCTCTCTCTCTTATCAAGCCCTCTTACACTCTCTCTCCTCTTTGCCTTCTCTCTTTAACCTCTTCACCCTCTGCTACCTTTTCCCTTCATCCCCTGGTCTCTGCATCATTGACTTTTCCCTCTTCTAAACCTCCTCCATTTAACCATGAAATACATTATGAAGCCAATCTGCAAAAGCTCTAATTTACATACCAACTGATTAATATGAACCGTAATGTTTGTACAGTCTGTGCTTCATGTGCTGATTTTTTTTCACACAGCTTTTCAATCTTCATTTTCACCATCATTATAACTACAAACTAATCCTGTGCTCCGTTTTTATGTTGGCATTATAGTTGCACATAAGAGAAACCCCCTGGAGAATACACATTTGTTTCTGAGATGCTAAAATCCTGGACGTTATTCAGTCTGGTCCAACACTCACAGACCCCCAAAGAGTTTAACTTTGATGTATGTTTCAACCGCAATGTCAAAGCATTCAACTGTCATTGGATTAAACCTGAACTTCTACAAAGCAACAACAGAGAGATTTATTGTCCAACCATAAGCAGCAGCACAGGTCAAACTCTACAAGCTGCAAGACAAATGTGTTTCTTCAATTTAGTCCTTTACTGTAAATGGATGATTTGCAGTTGAAGTCTGGTTTATTGGTTGGATTATTTCTCAGTGGCAAATAAGGTCTTGGAGTCATTGTTATGATACCGAAGAAAATCAAGGTGATAAAACTAAATAATTTCTTAGTTCAACATTTTGAAATAAAATGATACATTTTGTGTATCCATCCACATGTTTTCTCTTGCGCTGCACCGATCGCTCTCTTCTTATTTGCTCTTTAACAATAGAATGATAAGCAATGAGAATAATCAACAATAAGGATGTTTGACTCCTCTGTGTTTCTTCCCCTGAGTCTCAACCCTGATGTGCAGCATATACAGTATATTCTGCAGCCTTTCCTGAAATCATGTTTAAAAAAAAAATGTCCTTAAGCGAAAACCAACTCCCACACTAGTGTAGTCATACAGTGTAACTTCAAGATTTTAAAAGTGCTTCATGTTATTGTTAGGAGTAGTAGTATGCAAGCCGTTCACATTCTGATTCCCTGCTCTCACCACACATCCGGTTTTTATTCTCCATTCATAATTTATTCAAAAGGCCAGAAGTACTGAGGTCTGCCTTGTGTGACCTCTGTAGCCTCCTGGGAGCCCAGGGCATGCTGGGAACATCCTGTGTGCACGGCCAAAGTTGCAGCTGAGCTTCCTCTCTGGGCCGGTGTGTTAAGCGGCCCTGTGGAGAGGACATTAACACACACACACGCCCACGCACACACAGCCATCCATGTCCTGTCTGACCATAACAGCCAGAACAAGTCGGTGTATACATACAGTACACATGCAGCATGAGGAGAGCGGTGACGTGCGCATTGAAGCTTAATGTGATGCAATCAATACTTTCAATGCTGCACTGCCAAGGTTACAGACGGCCAGGAGCAGCAGCAGCAGCAGCAGCAGCAGTGGCAGTACAGGTGTTCAGTCCCCATGTGGAGGACAAGAACTATCTTCAAATGTGCGCCTCATCATGATTCATCTCATGAATGTGATTTTCATTAATAAGCAAAGAGGAGAAAATCTGTTCCATGTGATGATAGGCCTGATAAATTATCTGAATGTTCTCTCTCAAATGGTTACAGGCATGTGCTTTAGTGCTGACATTCATAAAATCAGATAGAGCAGCGGAGAATCTGATACAATAATGCTGTGTGTTGTGTTGCGAAGTCTATTTTGGTTTCAATCGGGGGGTTCTCTGACTATGAGGTGCACTTCCATGGAGTGTGTTGGAGACAGGGAGGCGAAGCAGTGAGGTGAGGAGCAGTGGTGCATTCTAGGTGCTGTAAAAACAACTACAAGTTTGTTATGGTTGCACAACTGCATGTGAGCTCAGAGTCATTTCACATACTTACGCTCCATTAACATTTGCGTCAGTAATCATGCGTCGTCTCACTGATACACATACTTTTAGATTCACTGTGACTTATGTATCATTATGCAAGAAGTCTGACCTATAAAAACTAGTTCATAGGTCGTTTGTGCGGTATAGGTCATTTCGACCTTTAGTTACATTCTGTTGCAAGTGGCCACTTGACACTATTATGGGTCATGTCAAAGGGTTGACCTATAGCTGAAGGAGTGGCAGGTCCATGCTTTTAGCAGTAAGATTGTATCTCGGTAAAGTCTCAAGTATTTTTTCTGGAAAAACACAAGAAACATATCAAACAAAATGGAAACTACAACAAGGCTGAAATGAGAATCACAATATCTCCCTCCGAGCTGTAGAACAGGGAGCCATTTTCCTCTCAGAGAATAAATGTCCATAAATCTACTTTGAAATTATGGCAATAAATATTCTCCTTTCACCCCTTATTGTCACAGTTTTTGTCTGATCTTGGTCCCACAGTTTGAAAGGCTCTGGTTTAGACTATTTGCTGTGAAAACAAAGATGTTGTTGTCATCGTAAGAGAGATAATGAATGAATGGTTTTCCTCCTTGTTTAAACGCTTCGGGACACAAATCTAACAGTGTCATGTGCATAAAACATGCTCCAGATAAATGTCATGGTGAAGCTGCGCTAATATTCAGCACACACTGATGCTGCTGCAGGCTAAATGCTCACAACAGCAGCAAGTCAGCGACGGAGGGAGGAGGGAAGTACTAGGAAAGTGTGTGTGTGTGTGTTCGTACTCCAAGTGCTGATGAACTATGGATGATTACGCAGGAAAGAGGCTGTGCTGACGTCAAAGAATGTGGTGCTGATGCAAAGCCTGCTCGGCCACTGAGTAAGAACATCCAGCTTCTCCCTAGAGCATCCTACCTCCGTTCATCCCAATTACTCACTGTTGTGAGGCAGCGAAGGCTTGGGATCAGTCCCCACAGAGAGTGTGAATCATACATAAAGGTTACCAAGGTGTACTGTGACGAAACGGAGAAAAACGAGTGGGAGGGAGAGGCGGATGTTGATTTGGACTTGCAGGCAGCGATGATGCAGGCACCCCCTCCCCACGCAGCCACTCTAATTCATGCCGAACGTGCTTGTCATTCAGATCCAAGGCTCTGCATGTGTCAGAAAATCCTCCGCAGAGGGAGAGGAAGAGGGAAGCAGGAAAAGAGACAGAGAGAGAAAAGCACAAATTGAGAAAATGCTATTTATCTTCTGTGAGTAGAGGTAATAATATGCTTTTATTGTCCACTATTAACCTTCATGGCAATGTCTGAAACACCCACTGCATGCTACTGTGGATCCACTGTAAACCCTGCTCACTGACATTGATTGATACTCCCTCCCTAACATTGGGTTCATGACAGTTTCTAATGGCCCCATTAATAAATCATTACACGCTGACATCAATGTGTGCCAGCTACATCCGTCAAGGCAGGGTCACTGAGTTTATCCCTATAGATGCAGCTCCTGCCCAGCAACCCCCCCTCACCTCCTCCCACCCCCTGCAGACAGGACACCGCCCTGCCCTGGCACACTCTCTGCTACATTATATCCTTCACCCAGTTCCCAGGCATTCATGCTGGACAGGGAGAGGCAAGGAATCAGGGTGGGGACGAAGATGAGCCCAGGGACTGTAAAGCTTCGTAACCCACTTCTCGTCACCCAGATCCCACCGTACAATTTACTGCCGTTAACAACACTTGTCCTACAGTTGCCTTGTTTTGTTTTTTGCAGCTAATTCTCCCGGAAACTGCTTTCATATTTGGGAATCCACTGTTATGTTCGACCTGCAATGCAAAGCTAATACAGTATATCCAGGAAATGGTGTCAGACTAATATTTTCCAAAACTGTGTGCAGTCCTATTTCCCGGTTGTAGTTGTTCCATGGATCCTGGAACTGCTACAACAAGGAACTAAGAGTCTCATTATTTGCACAATGTAAATTGGACTGATGATGGTTCATGCCTAAGGAAACAACCCATGACATCTTGTTGGACTTTCTAAAGATTAAAGAGTGACTGGTGTTTCACTATACTGTATGTGAGTAATGGCTTTTCGTTTTTATACAGTATCTGCATTTGAGATGACCTTCACACATTACATGTTGGTGATAATCTGAACACAACTGCATTCTTAAAATCAGTGTATAGAGAGATTACTAAATCTACATGACTTACTTGTGCTCAAGCATTGCGATAAGCCAAAATGCTAAGGGTATGGCAACATTCAGCACCTCTGTCTGAGCATCTGACCCCAAAAGCTGACAGTTTTTGTACATGGAAATGTATAAGAGGAGCCACATTTAGGCCCTTTTCACTTGATTGCTTTCATTTTATAATCTCTATATCATTTTGTAAGTAAGTAATGTCATTGTTTGTTAGAACAGCATTCAGTCAGGCTCACAGCGTGAGTTCATAATTTCAGTGTTGAGAGATACACATAAAGAGACATACATTCCTCCTAACCTTTGGCCTTTATCATGGTTTAAGAGGTTTGTGTTTGACTTTAGTTAAACATCTGCAAATCTATACCTGTTTCATCTGATGGACACACATGAATAGAGTTGGCAGGACTTATTTTGCTCGGTTTTATCCTATTACATGCAATCAGTCATACATCAGTGGTGATACAATCAACTGACTCGAACAGGGCAGCAGGAAGATTTTTTTTCCTGAGGAGGTTTGGGGTTCTACGAACCGACCCGTGACAAAATGATTTTTGGAATATGAGATCCCTGGAAAATGACACAAACTGCAAAAACCACTTTCCTCTGAAAGAAGAAAAGTTACACCATTAAAGGTGCCCTGTGGAGTTTTTCTAGTATACAAACAAATGTGTGTGTGTGCATGTGCATCCTCGTGAGCTTGCACTGGAACAAGGCAGATCAAAAATGCAGAGGGGCACCTGGGATTTTATTTCCAAAACCTTGGATTTAATTGCTCATGATCATAGTTGAGCTGGATGTACAATCTGGAAGTATGGAAGATTTCCTTTGAGTAGATTTAGTGTTTTCTGGCATGTCTTATCTATGGTGGTGCAGAGCTAAAACTATAGTATTTTGTGTTCTTTTTTTGGTGCACTGCATACAATATTGTCTTTTATGTAACACTGCTCAGTTATCGACCCATGCAACATCAGTGAAGCCCATCAGCATCTGCATTGTCCATTTCTTGTCTTGGGTGGTCAGTCAATAGAAACTCATCAACCTAAACTCCATCACTGGAGATAGCACATGTTATCTCCATGCCTCTTGCCACAGAGTGAAGAGCACCCAAGTGTTTTGAGATTATGTTCTTTCATTCCCAAGTTGCAAGGAAGCACTGTTAGTATTGTATTCAAGTACAATAGAGATGCTTCACCTCTTACACCCTTCACATGTCCTTTCCTAACAATTATTGCAAAGTACCGTCCTTCAGTCTTAAGACTGAGACACGCTTTTAATTCTTCTGTTTTTCATGACTGTACCAGTCAGCTGTTTTTCAAATGTGACCCAAAGTTTTATAGTTGTGAGAAAATGATTACATTGTTCAGGGTTTCAGCCTGGCACACCACATCCAGTTTGGACTCTAAAAAAAACATTTTTCTGTGGCTACATCATGTGCATGGAGCATGTGACTCAAGTATACAAAACACTACCCAAATCAAAATTGAATAATTTAATAGAATTTAGATCGGCACAAATAAATGAATGAATTCTAAGCTAACATATAAAACACATTAAACAGGAGAATAAATGTTACAGTACAGTGTAAGATCTGAATAAATGTTTGAAAGTTTAACATAATAAAAAGCTGCAGCAAATAGAAATATCTTTTGACTTAAAGTTCTCAACCCTGATTTAGAGGCATTGATGGTTGGAGTTCAGGTCTCAAGTTTCAGATATGTGGTGCACAAGAAGTGAATGATGTTCTCCAGTCCAGGTTTAGTTTACAGTAGTTTAGTTAGCATTTTACAAACACACCCAGCACAGCACAGCTGTGGACAGGACTATACATAATATATGAACAGTCATATAATTGGGCATAAGAATATTTAACAGTTATTTGACAAACAGGAAGTCAACTCAAAGATCTTAAAACTGGACTGATGTGATCCACTTCCCTGGTGGTAGCAGCATTATACAGTAAGTCAGTTGAATGGTCTAATCAGCTTTTGAGAGACTGGTAGACTCTATAGGGTGACAATTGGCTGACTATGAAGTTAAGTGAAGTCATCTGTATAACTATAGCAGGATATTTTGTCCGTGCTATTATTATATAGGAATAGATGGATATCAAATAGTGGAGGACCAAGAATGAAGCCTTGCGGAACTCCAAATAATGTTTTAATGCTCAGATATGTAACTAATTGATTTCCAGTCTGTTTAGTAGACCATGTTGTAACCATTTTCGGTGTTTAACATTTCAGGCATTAAATAGACTCTGTACTGAATTACAATCAAAATTTGGACTGAAAAATAATTAATAATTGTTTTTAAATAATTGTGTTGGGCCGAATGAAAAACAAATAAATTTCACATGATTTTGGTTACAAACCTATGTGCCTGTGGTTGGTCTTGAGAAGATTTTAATGTTGACGAGATTGCCTGATTATAACCAATCACCAAATAAATAAAAATAGAATTCACTAAGATTGTCTGAACAGTTCTTTTTTAGGACCTATGGACAATTTCATGAGTGGGGGTGCTCACTATTATAGTTTGTGGGCAGAGTATCAACTGATCACTGGCAGATTTTAGATTTTGCACAAATTTTGAACCATTTGCCTTATTTTCTGTATTTTGGGAATTACTACAATGCTTCACTGCATTGCATGAGTAGCCTACTAAAAGTAAAGAAAACTGACAGACTGCAGCTATGTGTGTGGGGTATGAGGTGAGAAGTATGCGAGAAGAAAAGCATCCTGGAAACAGCAGCCCTGTGGGTCACCACTTTGACCCTTGAACCTTAACCCATGATCCTTAGCTGCCTATGGTCATGCCCATCTCTCCTCATAAGGCACTTAAGTAATTTTCTTAATTTGGGTCTGAGGGATATAATAAGGATTTAATCGCGCCTTGACCCCCTCCCCCATGGCCCAGTGCTACACACATACATTTACTCACACACACACACTGACAGGTCTTGGTCTCCGGAGACTTGTGAAGAGAGGCAGAGCCCAGCAGGTCTGGAATTCACTGATTATCTCCAGATTTCCCCAGAGGGCTCACAGCTCCAGAGTGTCTTCAGTGTTTCTATTTTCAACATGAGACGTTAATACCTAAATAGAAATACAACTGTTATTCCTATGTCGGCCCTTAAAAGGATTTAATTCAATTTGTGTACTGTTTTGTGTACATGACACGTAGTGAATTGTCAGGAGCAGTTTGTTGCTGTCCTTTGATTATTCAGTGTGTGATGCTAACAGTCGTTCAAGCTTGTGGTGGCGAATAAATCCACTTTAACACCACCAGTTTAACATATGAAAGTGTAGAAAAAAGTATGAAAAAGTGTTGTCACTCAGCTTGTATAGCTCTTGATCTTGAACTTATCCTGTATGTTTGGACTCAGACTCATCTTGTACTTGGCATCTATTAAAAAGCATTGGTCTTGACCAAGTGGCCTTCTTTTATCCATGCTTTGTGTCATGGTTTCAGGGATGGTAATCGCAAATACATCCATAAATGGATTTTCAAGAACTGGTTCTTCAGACATCATCATGATCTAAGATGTTTAATTCTACCGACAAGCAGGTCAAATTTTTTCACATTGCCTTTGAAATATCCCAACTTGGCACAACATTTTGTGTCATTCATGGCTTTAAGTCTGTGAAAAACTGGCATTGGCAATTCCCTTTTTTCTGGTGCAACCACGAGATTCATATTTACAGCTTTCAGTGAAATTTCCTGGATGTACTGCAATGATATTTGTTTTATTCATGTTCCCAACAGGATGAATTGTATCAACTTTGATGATCCTTCATCTGGTCAAAATTCTCATTTGTTCAGTGCTCTGGTTTATGACCCGTTGCATAAAAAAATTAATGACGTTCTCAGGCTCAGCTGCACTAAGTTAATTAGCAAATGTTAGCATGCTAACACATCAGTGATAAACATTACATGTTTAGATAGCCTATGTGCTGTGCTAGCAAAGCTCTTCTTGCACTGCTCAGCTGTTGTTTTCCCATACGGAAGCAAAATTCTTGTGCACTGTTCTGTACTTTCAGTAACAACATGCTTAGTTTTCAGTTTGTCTGTGCCATGTCATAATTAACCAAGAACCCTCATTTTACACCTGCAGTTTTCTGCAAAATATGTAAAAACGCCATAATATGTAAATATGTAAAAACAACTTAATTACCTTGTAACTTGTGCATATATATATATATATATATATATATATATATATATATATATATATATATATATATATATATATATATATATATATATATATATATATATATATATATACAATATTATTTATATTATTATATTACAGATATATTTATATATTTATATTTTATATTATTTTAGTTGCTTCACATTCTGATGGAAAATCAGAAGATGTAAGACTATATTTTTTGATATGACAACAATAAACAATATTGAGAATACTAGGTGGGTTTCTTTGCTTTAATGGACCTGATATCGACTTATTCGACTAATCTTGAGCATATTGGACTTTGGACTGTTTAGTCTTAATTCAAATTTGACCCACGTTGGCCTTGAAAATGGAAATATTCTGTTTAAATAAAATAACATGAATATAAGTACCTGTCAGCCCTTATACACGCTGGGTGTAATTGATGCAGTGTCCTTGAAATCCTTCTCAGGACTGAGCGATTTTAAATGTGATTCTGAATCTTATTATCATTCAGCAGTAGAGGTGAACAGGACAAGTGCACATCTCAAACAGTTGCCTGTGTTTGCCCTCATCTCTAAGGCCCTTTTTCATTCAGTCCGTCCACGCCTGTGTGTGCATGTGTGTCCGTCTGTGTTTTGGATGCATTGACGCACACTTGAGTCACTGGGAGAAACAAATACTAGAAGTAAACACAACATATTTGTTTAAATCAAATTTGCATAAGCATTTCTGCACGTGCACGCGCACAAATGCAAACACACTCACACACGCATTTACAGACACCTACGCCCATCACTGCGGGCACGCACCATCCCTAGCATGGCTTCCCCCAGCATCCTCTCCTCTCTGCTAGCTGTGATCTGATTGGCTGTGGGATGGGTGAGGCTCACTGCAGAAAGGCAGAAAAGGGGGGTGGGGGGGGGTCTTCCCCCGCTTAGCACGACTCTCTCACACACTCAGACACATGCACACATGAATCCAGCCACCCACCCACACACACAGGGAATCCCTCCTTTTCTCTTTTCAACACACATCCCGTTTTCAGTTACACACCACTGTTAAATTATTCACAGCTCTGTCAGGCTTGAATGTGCTGCACACCAGATATGATGAAGTGGGTTTTGGACATCTCTGAGCTCGCCTCATTGTTTTTGAGAGTGTCACCTCATTTTACCTCCGCCAAGAGCAGTTTGGGATATGTATCTGCCAGAGTGAAATTCCCACCGGTGTGTTATTAATAGGGGAGTCTTGGGTTTAGTGCTGATGGTTATGCATAGTTATGCCTTCATAGGGAAAGAGGACCCACACTGGGGTGCAGCTGTCGAGTGCAGACGCGAGGTCAGGTTTCACTTGTGATGTACATGTGCGTCTGTGTTTGTGTGTGACGGCACCAAAGCTGGCATAAGGGAGCCCCCAGTGGACTGAGGGAGGCTCATCAGGAAGTATTTCCAATTCCTGTGTTCTGGGTGCCAGTATGTGGGCACGAGAGGGAATATACAGTAACCTTTTATATCTCATCTGTGCCACTTTGGAATCCGGAGGCAGGAAGAAGGTGTCGGATGCTCTGATCAAATAACATAGCTGAAGGTCATCGATGACAGTGTCACAATGCACAGTGAAACAGTGGCATCTCTTATTGTTATCTGGAGGCAGAGCTCTCAATAATATTGCTAGAAAGAGTGAATCATGTGATAAAACATGTCAAATGTCGAACAAGATTATCATTTATTTACTTCTTATTTTGTTACATTTATTTATATTTAATTTGGCATGTGCTAGCAAAACACAGCAGTGATGTGAATATGTGCAATTTGCCTTTCCCGCACTGTAAAACCAACTGCACTGCAGCCTTACTAAAAATAACTGAGCTGTAAGATGAATGGAGATATCCTTATATGGAAAAGGAGCCACGGAGGCAGGGAGCTGTGGAGTTATCTCATGCCCAGCGGTCACGGATGACATCAGTGTCAGGCTGACCCTCCACTAAAAAGGCCTGGACACTCTCCCTCTCTATCTCTGTGTGTGTGTTTTTACTGACTCTCCCTCTCAGCTGCTGCTGCATGCATACAGGGAATGCCAGTCGATGTCATTTCCAAAGGTCTGACTGTTAGCAGCTCCGGGAGAGCGAGTCACAAGACAGGCAGCTTGGGTGCAACGTGGCCCGGGACCTGCTCTGCATGGTGCCGTAAACTGTAAAGAGTTAACAGCACGGCCGCACCGCAAATGCACCACAAGGAATGCGAGGAATGATGGGACCAGTGTGAGAGACTCGTGGATCCTGTCAACTCTGATAAGATCATGTGAGACTCCAAGTTAGTCGTTTTAGGTCCGATTACATAGTCTGTGTGTGTGTGTGGGTGTGTGTGTGGCCATGTGGTATCTTTCCATCAGGTGACAGTGGCCAGGCCATCAATTAGAGAAGCATAATGATCAGCTGATTCCCTAGTCTCTATTTTTGTAAGGAGGAGTGGTCTGTACTGTATAGGTGGTCAGAGGAGTCTCACAGGTTTCTGTGTGAGTGGGAAAGTCGGAAAATACTGAGAATCTGGCCATTTCATGAGATTTGTAGACAACACAGACTGTAAACAAAAAGCAAGGTATAGCATCTGTGATGTCACCTAGATAGTCTCTGAGTAATAGTTTTGAAGCTAAAAGTGGGCTGCTCTGCTGCCGCCATCTCGGCACTGCCTTACTTTGACTAAGCCCAGCTAATCCAAAAAATGGGCAAAGCGAGGCACGCCAATTCGTAGCAAGCTATGCTCACCCACCTGTCTCTCAAAGTGGCCACACACACATGTACACATTAATAAAATGTAAACATTAATTAGAAACATTAATCTCTGTGCAGTAGACATGAACAAGAAAATTAGTTGTAGAAATCAAAACCCATTGGTCTGGTACAATGGGTTTTGATTTCTACAACTAATTTTCTTGTAAACATGTTTAATTCTACTATAGAAAAGTCAAACTTTGGCAATCCCCAGCCTCGCTTTTGGAACCAGACTGTGGAAACAGCCATGTGAGAAGCTGCAGTTTTGGGGACTTGCGTGTTGGCTCTGGAAGCTGCTGCCTGGTGGATGATACAAAAGCATCAATCTCATCCACCGTCATTGTTCAATTCAAAAACCATCACTCAAGCGAAACAAATAGACACACACTGCACCTGCTGTGGGTCTTAATTATGTTGCATTCAAGTGAAATAAACACATACAGTTTTTTTTTTTCCTTTTTTTGCACAAGTAGGCATTAACAGATCAAAGATCAGCTTGCAAAGAGGGTGGGTGGGCATTTGTTTATGCATTATGCTGGCATGTGCGTGCCATATGCTGCATCCATGCAGAATATATGTTAATTATGCATGTTTGCTCCATATATTCTGTATATGTGTCATTTGTGTAGTGGGTTCAGGAGGATAATTGAGTATATTGCATAGTACTGTATTATAATACTGTGTATCTCAAACATGGCCCTGAAATCTTTGAAACTGCAGGTTGAAATCCAATTGTTTTTATTTATTCCATATCTATGGCACCTTGAGGAGGCTGATATGGTTATTTGTTAATAAAGACTCACACATAGTAACAGGAAATGGTAATTCAGCCTCCCTATCATGAGGCAATGAAATCACACGTCATGAAACCATTTGAGACCATTAATACCAATGGGATTTTTTTTTTTTTTTTTAATCATCGTCAACGTATTTATTATTATTTTCTCACTTGGACATAATTGCCCATTTTTAGTAGTGATATAAAATCCTCCAACAGTGTGGTGAAACAGATCAGTGTTGGTGAGGAGATCCTCTGATGTATGAACCACACAAACACACACACACCTGTCTTTTCTGTTTCCATGGCTACCTGGCTGTTCCATTAACCCTTCACTTGGAAGATTATCTCAGTTTTGTACTCATGTACAAGGCAATTATGTTTTTTAATGTGTATGCAAGCCCCACTGACAAGAGCAAACAGTTTACAAGGTGATTTGCTGATGAATGTCAAATGAATGGTACGTCCTGTTTGTCCTGCAGACAAATACCCCTCGGAAATGATTTGGAGCACTAAGTCAACTTTACACAGTGTTAATTGTGTTTGATGTAGCTTTTGAGTCAAACATCATCAAATGTCCCATCCTTTTGACTCATCTGGTCTTTTTTTTAACGTACCACACTTCACCTCACAGTCCGTCACCCACTCCACATCTCTCTATTTGTACTTAGTGTAAACTCGTCCTTCTCTCATCAAGGCTGGAAGATCAGTTAGAGGTTCACAAGTCTGACACAGGACCAGTTGTAAACAGTGCTCCTGCAGTAAGAACTGTAGTTATGGTCATGTCCAAACTAGATGGGTTTTGAAGACTGATTAGTGTCTTCTTTTTTTAATCAATATATTTTATTAATTTTGAAGAAAAAAACTCAAAGAATTGAATAAATATTTGGCCTAGCTAGTGTCCGGATTCAAATTAAAGTGGACTCAGCAGGATTTGATTCAGCAGTGATTTTCATCAGTTTATTATATTATTGTAGTATCATTAATTCAATTGAAAACATGTGAAGCTGGGAGCTTGTGAGTAAAAATCCAAATGGGTAGAGATCAAATATTTTATTGGCGAGATCAGGACCAGTGAAAACATCCAAACATTGTAAGACCATGATTAGACTGACCCACCACAGCTTTGAAGCTTAAGTTTAGCAGCTATTTTTATTAGCCTTTAATGCAAAACTGTCTCTGTAGTGACCTGGTGTTCGAGCAGCCATGTCTGAAGTCATGTGCTCCCTTCTCTCATCCTCCCTGTGCCCCCTTGTACTCCAGAGAGCTGAAGCCAGTCTTAACAACATACCTCATTTAATATTCAATTACAGTTAATATCAGGTACGGATGATGGATATACTTCTGAGGTAACAAGGGCAAGTAAAGAGAAGGTGATGAACATGAGGGATTAAGGCTTTATTTTTATAAATGATCGGTTTGATAACAAAGTTTTTTTTTCTGCCTTTTCCTCCTGAAGGTCAAAGGTCAGGGTCAGATATAAAACATCAGGTGCTTCTTGATGTAGCCAAGGAGTAAATCCCAGAAGTAAAATAGTGCAATATTCCTTTAAAAACAAAAAACTCTTACAATGTGTGTGTGAAGAGTAGTTTCCTCAACACGAGGTAAATCAGACTAACTTGTTTGTTTTGGTGTTTTTGTTTTGCCCTGCTACTATTGGTCAGTAAGCAGAAATGTAAAGTTTTCTCTGTGGGGATTGGCCAAGGGGCGGGACAATAGGGGTGGAGAAAAAAGGAAAAGAGAGAGGGGAGGTGGATTGAGGTGTGCTCCGAAGCATGGCCGCTGTGTTTTTTCCCTCGCCATAGCGATTAGTCTGCAGCTAAGTTCGCTAATGTAAAGTGTGTTTATTGAGTGTAACCCAAGGGGGCAGTTGTCGGTCTGAGAAGTGAAGCTCACTTCCGCGTTCAAAAAACTGCAATCCCCGCCGATTCCTGTGGGGGCTGGTACCGGAAGTGAGCAACTCCCCATAGACCCCCATGTTAAAATAGCCGACTTTACAGCTTTCAAAAACCTATTTACAGCCTGGTACCAAAACGTTTTTTGGTCTCAATCGATAGTTTCTACCCCCGTACCCACTCTGAGGGGGGTGAATTTTTTTTTAACGCTACCGTTTTGCTGTTATTCGGATAAGATTCTGGCCAATCAGGGCGCGGAAACGTTCAGCGGCAGGTCCGTAGCGGCACAGAGACAGGCTGCTTCGAGGCCAGTGGGCGGGATCTCGGCCGGCCAATCCAACATGGCGCTGTTCAAACCGCCATATTTGAGGCACAAAAACGACTGCACAAAACCAATGGGTGACGTCACGGATGCTACGTCCATTCTTTTTACAGTCTATGGTGTAACCTTACTCTTACGTCAAGTGCAGAGTTAGTTGAGATACACTGTGCGAAAGACTGTGAGCTACGAAGCTACGGAGTTAACGAGCCACTCTCCAGACGGCTACCGGATAGCACACCTGCTAATGTTGTGCTAGTGCTTCATGGACAGACTGTGACGCTCGGACGGAGTCAAAGCCAGTGTGCCGTGGAAATGGACCAACCCGGGTGAGCTGTGGTGGTTGAGGGAGATCTGCCGTGTCTCTCCTCCAACGTCGGCGGACGTCGTCGCGGCAACGAGAGGTTAACGAGCGGCTTCAGTGAGTCTCGGACGAGGCCGGGACTTTGCCTGTATCAGCGGCTGCAGGTACAGAGGCTAGAGACTGGTTCAGCGTGAGTGAGTGAGTACGGCATCGGATACAGCGTCGCCAACGCTCCACAACACCTCACAACTCATCCTCTAACAGGCCTGCAACGGGGGGTTATTATTTTCTTTGCCGGCTTTTGTATTATTATTTTTATGTGGGCCCACACTAACTTTGAAAAGTAATATTCTGTGTTGAAAAGATTCAGGTTGGAGTAACTGAGTCATATTTTCGTTTTGAACGAGGTTTACAAGTTTACATGAAGGGTTGAGATATTCTGTGCAATTAACAGTGATAACAGTGCATAGGGGAATTTTAAAGGGCACTTGCCTGGTTTTTTGGTTTTATTTATTTTCTGAGATTAAAGGTCACCTATGTGATTTTCTTGAAGTGCTCTAAATTGAGTTATTAATACTCTGACAGAAAGAGAGTGACATTTGTGTTTCTAAATTAGCTTTATTCAACCCCTAACCTAACTAAATATTTTTGATTGTGTGAATAAATAATTCATTGGTTTTAATTCATAATTCCTCTTGTGTCGAGTTAATAAATAGTGGTTAAAAAGCTTTAAAACAGTGGTTTAACATCAGAGGTATCAAAGTAAAAAACACTAAACTCCTGTGTCATTTTAAGTTCATGGTTTCTGAGGAGTGTGTCAAGTAAGCTGGGTTACAGGTTATAACAAATAAAGCAATCCTATAGTTAATAGCATCAGACATAACAAAGTTAAAGAACCCTTAGTGCTGTATCTTTGCGCCAGGATACTTAGGAAGCGCTACATAAATGGAGGCACCGCTGGGATGCTATTAACTAGTTAAAGTATTTTAGCCTGTAACACCTACTCTAAAGTGAACCCTTGTGTACCTCTGTGATTTAACTATCCTAGTTTTCTCTTCAGTAATTATTCAGTTACATTTTCTTGATTTATTCCTGAGTTTATCAAAGCTAACTTGCTAGGATAGTATTTTGTAAACCAACAACTAAAATAGTTTGTAAAAGAAAATCAACAACGTCCTAGACATGTCAGTACTAGAGAACTGGTGTAAAGGGGAGGGAGTAGACCAAGCTCATGCTCTCATACTGAAGAAGGTCCCCGCAGATGCCACAAGAGAAGTCATTGAAGAGACATTGCCTCAAGAGAGCAATGTTTTCCGACGCCTAAGGGCATATTCTGGACTAACACCTACACCTGCTGGAGAGGAGAATTTGGACACTTGGACGGAGCAGGCGCGATTGATGGTGGACGAATGTGACTGTTCAAGTCGGGAAAAACGAAAGAGGATTGTGGAGAGTTTGAAAGGACCGGCTTTGGAGATAGCCCAAGCAGTGAGAGCCAATAACCCTGAAGCCACACCTCAGGAATATATTGAGGCCCTGGAGAGAGCATTCGGAACCTCTGAAACACCTGAAGATCTGTATTTCTCATTCAGAGCCCTTCGCCAAAGTTCCGGTGAGAGACTTTCTGATTTTTTGAGAAGGGTGGAGCGCTTGCTAACCAAGGTGGTAGAGAGAGGTGGGTTACTCACTATCCAAAGAGACAGTGCACGTGTGGAACAACTCCTCAGGGGCGCCGTAGAGTCCGATTTAATGCTACTGCAGTTACGTTTGAGAGAGAGGAAAAACAACCCACCCTCTTTCCTGGAACTGTTGAATGAAATTCGACAAGAAGAGGACCAACAGATCGTACGGAAAAAATCGGCTCCCCACTCAGCCAAGCCTATGGTTAGACAAGTGAGAGTTGATGATGAAACTAAGCTAACAGACAAAGAGGTTCAAGACCTGAAAGCCCAGATTGAGCTGTTGCAGTCTCAAGTCTCTGAGTTGACAGTTGGGTCGTTCAAGGCTACAACGAAACCCCCTAAAGAGATGCAGACAGAGAAACAATCCAAAGCCAAATCAAACAGTGAAGTTCAAGCATTAAAGAAACAAGTGGAGAGTCTGCAGAATCAGATTGGGGTTATGACAGTAACACACACAGAAACCAGACCAACAAGGGGGTCCAGTTGGAGAACAGACCCCAGAGAGAATACAGGAAGCCATCATTCTCCCAACAGACAGAGTTACAAAGCACAATCCAGGGACCGAAATAATAAAGATGATTTTTTCTGCTATCGTTGCGGAGAAGACGGTCATGTAGCCACACGTTGTACCGCCCCTGAAGACTCCGCCAAAGTAATACAGAAACTGGTTCGCACCTTGAGAAGACACAAAGAACACAACAGAGAACAGACAAACCCACATAAAGAGACTCAACACACTCATTGTTATAGTAAACGTAGTGCAGTAGACCACAAAAAGCCTGGCAGCCTTCCTGAAGGGCTGGTGGGAGAGACTTCTCTGAGCAAAGTCATCATCGAGGGACAACCGCTCACAGCACTCATGGATGGTGGCTCCACAGTTTCCATAGTTTTTGAGAGTTGGTTTAAAGAACACCTGTCTCATTTGCCACTCCATCCCATCTCCCACCCCTTTGGGGTCTCAGTGAGTCCTGCTATCCTTACAAAGGCTATGTTGCAATGAACGTTCAGTTTGTGGATGACGGACCCAACCCTGCATCAAAGACGGTGTTGGCCCTTGTCTGCCCAGATCCTAATGGTCCAGATCAGCCACCAGTACTTTTTGGGACCAATGCCAGGAAGTTCTGCCATGGGCCCTGGACAACAGATGATACAGGGTGTAATGGGCAGGCCCAAGCATGGCGAGTTTGTGCACAGGCCTCCGTTGAACAAAACTCCACCAAAAGACTTGGAAAGAACAACATAGGACACATAAAATGGGTGGGCCCTGGTCCACTTAAGATCCCTCCAGGTGGTGCAGTTTTTGCCGCCTGCAAAGTGACTGCAGACGAAACACTGAAGCAAGACGTTCTAGTGGTCGAAGCACCGGTTCAGTCATTTCTTCCTGCTGGAGTCGTGGTACCCCCTTGTGTGCTTCTTCCCTCCGACATGGATGTGAACAGTTTTTCTGTGCTACTCAGGAATGAGTCGCTAAAAGCTAGATCCATTCCCAAAGGTACAGTCGTAGCCCATGTCCACAAAGTGGAAGTTGTGACGGAACTCCAGAAGGATAAGGGATCCCCTTCAACACTGGATCCTGGACTGTTTGATTTTGGGGAGTCCCCTATCCCTACTGCTTGGAAGGAGAGACTAGCGAAGAAGCTATCGGAGAGAGCGGGAGTGTTTTCACTGGTGGAATGGGATGTGGGACTAGCTAAAGGCGTCGAACACAACATCCGCATTAGCGATCCCCGACCTTTCAGAGAGCGGTCAAGACGACTGGCGCCTGCGGATATAGATGACGTCCGGCGACACCTACAGAAGCTTCTAGCTACTGGGATAATAAAGGAGTCCCGAAGCCCATATGCGTCGCCTATTGTCGTGGCAAGGAAAAAAAATGGTTCTGTCCGGATGTGTATCGATTACCGTACTCTGAACGCTCGTACTATCCCGGATCAGTACACAGTCCCCAGGATTGATGATGCCCTCGACTGTATGACTGGCAGTCGTTGGTTTTCTGTGTTGGACCTAAGAAACGGCTACTACCAAATCCCAATGTCTGAAGAAGACAAAGAGAAAACAGCCTTCATTTGTCCATTGGGATTCTTTCAGTTTGAACGTATGCCCCAAGGCATCACTGGAGCACCATCAACCTTCCAGCGCCTCATGGAGAGGGTGGTAGGGGATATGAACTTGCTCCAGTGCCTGGTATATTTGGACGATCTCATTGTCTTCGGTAAGACATTAGAAGAACATGAAGAACGCCTCTTGAAAGTGCTAGATCGTCTTCAAGAATATGGGCTGAAAGTATCCATCGACAAATGTCAATTTTGTCAGCCGCAGGTCAAATACGTCGGCCATATTGTGTCAGCTGAAGGGATAGCCACCGATCCCGACAAGATCATCGCAGTCACTCGCTGGGAACAGCCGACTGACCTTAAGACCCTTCAATCTTTTCTCGGCTTCTGCGGCTATTATAGACGCTTCATTGCCAACTATTCAGCGATTGTAAGACCGTTGACAGACCTTACAAAAGGCTACCTGCCCACTCAGCGCAACAAGAAAGCAACTGCCCAGACGGCTAGCTACTTCAAGAGGCCGGAGCCGTTCGGCGAGAGGTGGACCCCTGAATGTACAGCGGCGTTTCAAAAAATAATCCACTGTCTCACCCACGCTCCTGTCCTGGCCTACGCAGATCCAGCCAAGCCCTATATACTCCATGTGGACGCCAGCTTCGAAGGGTTGGGTGCAGTCCTCAACCAGGAGTACTCAGATGGCTTGCGCCCTGTCGCTTTTGCCAGTAGGAAACTGCGGAACTCTGAAAGAAATTACCCTGTTCATCAGCTCGAGTTTCTCGCACTAAAATGGGCAGTGGTTGACAAATTTCATGATTACCTTTATGGGGCTAAATTCACCGTCAGAACGGATAATAACCCACTGACCTATGTTCTCACGACTGCCAAGCTCAATGCCACAGGACATCGTTGGCTGGCAGCTCTGTCTACATATGACTTTGCCATACAATATAGGCCAGGAAGAGAGAACGTGGACGCCGATCTGCTGTCCAGAAACCCAAGTGAGGGAGAGGACGGATGGATACCCCCATCAGGGGTAAAAGCCCTCTGTAAAAAACTCAACGTCATCGAGTCCCCAAGTCCCCCAAACCGATGCGTGGATCAGCTCGGTGCATCGCCCTCTGCTATCCCAGATTTGTACGCCTACCCAGTTAGGTTGGATGGAGGCCCTGTGGATCCTATAGGCCTCGTGGACATGCAGAAGGATCAGGACATGGATGAAGTCATTGGAAAGGTGAAACAGGAGATAAGAGCAAACAACTGGCCTTGTCCCATCCAGAGCACTCATAAGGAGGCTATCCTGTTCCAACGAGAAGGTGGAAAATTGCACCTGCAAAATGGGCTCCTGTACAGGAAGGTGGTAAAGCCGACTGGGAGAGCAATATCTCAGCTAGTGCTTCCAGAACAGCACCGACGTCTCGTGCTAAAGTCCTTGCACGATGAGTTTGGACATCTGGGGATTGATAAGACAACTGAGCTGGTGCGTGATAGATTTTACTGGCCCAGAATGGCTGTCGACATCGACCAGTATATCAAGACTTGTGGGAGGTGTGTGGCTCAGAAGACTTTGCCGCACAGGACTGCTCCACTGCACCAAATCACCAGTCGAGGTCCGATGGATTTGGTTTGCATCGATTTTCTGTCGATTGAACCAGATGCTCGAGGAGTAGCTAATGTATTAGTGGTCACCGACCACTTTACTCGCTACGCTCAAGCCTTCCCCACGAGTAATCAGACCGCATCAACAGTCGCCAAAGTGCTGTTGGAGAAGTTCTTCGTCCATTATGGCCTGCCCACACGTATACACTCAGACCAAGGGCGAGACTTTGAGAGTCGGTTGATAAAGGAGCTCTTGGGTATGCTGGGGATTAAGAAATCAAGAACTACCCCTTATCACCCACAGGGGGACCCACAGCCGGAGCGTTTCAACCGCACTCTCCTGTCCATGTTGGGTACTCTCAATCTCAAAAACAAGCAAAGGTGGAGTCAACATGTAGCTTTTCTGGTGCATGCTTACAATTGCAGCCGTAATGAGTCGACTGGTTACTCCCCTTATTTCCTGATGTTCGGGAGAGAGGCCCGCCTCCCTATTGATGTGTGTTTTGGTCTGTCTAGTGGAGGAGACAAGAAAACTCACCACCGGTACGTGGAAGAACTAAGGAAGGACTTGAGTCATGCTTACCACCTCGCATCTGAAGCCTCTGGGAAAAACCATCAGAAGAACAAGCGAAACTACGACAATAGAGTCCGAGTCCACGACCTGCAAGACGGAGACCGGGTACTCATTCGAGCTTTGGGAGTACCGGGAAAACACAAACTGAAAGAGAAATGGAACTTGCAGCCATATGTGGTTGTTGGAAAGCTTCCCAACTTACCTGTTTATCGGGTCAAGTCTGAAGAAGGAAGAAGCGTTGTAAAAACCCTTCACAGAGATCATCTACTTCCGATAGGGTTCCTGGTGAGAATGCCTGGGGTCCAGGAAGAGAAACCCCAATACCAGAGACCCACCACCAGAGCAAGGGCAGCAGGTGATGGGGTGCCGATGACTGGAGAATCTGAGCATGGTGGTTCTGAGTCCGAAGAGGAGGATTCTCACTACACGTGGAGAGAGATCACAAACTCAGACTGGCCGAGTTTGCCTACTTCATTGCAGCCTCGTAACTGTGCCCAAGAGGAGATCAAGGCAGTTTTGTTGGAGTGTAGTGATGCCCCTGGTACACCTCCAAACGAAGAGGAGACTGACACTGCACCTATGGCAGAGGAGGAAACTGCCGGCGTTGAGTTATCATTTGAGGACCCTGTGGCGGACACAGGACTGGAACTGGGAGACGTCCCAAGTACTAGTGAGTCTGAAGATGGACCAGCACCTTGCAGTGATCCCGTTGTGAAAAGAGCAGTTAAGCCAGTCATCCGCTTGAGTTATGATGAACCAGGAGAGCCCACGAACAAACCACTCGTCATTCTGCACAGAGGGATGAGGATATGCATCACACCCCTACCGTCCTACAGACTCAAGGTCCAGTGTGACGAGAGCATGAGTAAGGAACTAGCTAAAAAGTCTGATATAGCAACCCTTAGATCCCAAAACTGTTAAAGAGTAAGTCGGATGAGGACATCCAGACCTTTAAAAGGGGGAGGGTGTAGCCAAGGAGTAAATCCCAGAAGTAAAATAGTGCAATATTCCTTTAAAAACAAAAAACTCTTACAATGTGTGTGTGAAGAGTAGTTTCCTCAACACGAGGTAAATCAGACTAACTTGTTTGTTTTGGTGTTTTTGTTTTGCCCTGCTACTATTGGTCAGTAAGCAGAAATGTAAAGTTTTCTCTGTGGGGATTGGCCAAGGGGCGGGACAATAGGGGTGGAGAAAAAAGGAAAAGAGAGAGGGGAGGTGGATTGAGGTGTGCTCCGAAGCATGGCCGCTGTGTTTTTTCCCTCGCCATAGCGATTAGTCTGCAGCTAAGTTCGCTAATGTAAAGTGTGTTTATTGAGTGTAACCTTACTCTTACGTCAAGTGCAGAGTTAGTTGAGATACACTGTGTTGAAAGACTGTGAGATACGGAGCTACGGAGTTAACGAGCCACTCACCAGACGGCTACCGGATAGCACATCTGCTAATGTTGTGCTATGCTTCATGGACAGACTGTGACGCTCGGACGGAGTCAAGGCCAGTGCGCAGTGGGATTGGACCAACTCGGGTGAGCTGGTGGTGGAGGGAGATCTGCCGTGTCTCTCCTCCAACGTCGGCGGACGTCGTCGCGGCAACGAGAGGTTAACGAGCGGCTTCAGTGAGTCTCGGACGAGGCCGGGACTTTGCCTGTATCAGCGGCTGCAGGTACAGAGGCTAGAGACTGGTTCAGCGTGAGTGAGTGAGTACGGCATCGGATACAGCGTCGCCAACGCTCCACATCACCTCACAACTCATCCTCTAACAGGCCTGCAACGGGGGGTTATTATTTTCTTTGCCGGCTTTTGTATTATTATTTTTATGTGGGCCCACACTAACTTTGAAAAGTAATATTCTGTGTTGAAAAGATTCAGGTTGGAGTAACTGAGTCATATTTTCGTTTTGAACGAGGTTTACAAGTTTACATGAAGGGTTGAGATATTCTGTGCAATTAACAGTGATAACAGTGCATAGGGGAATTTTAAAGGGCACTTGCCTGGTTTTTTGGTTTTATTTATTTTCTGAGATTAAAGGTCACCTATGTGATTTTCTTGAAGTGCTCTAAATTGAGTTATTAATACTCTGACAGAAAGAGAGTGACATTTGTGTTTCTAAATTAGCTTTATTCAACCCCTAACCTAACTAAATATTTTTGATTGTGTGAATAAATAATTCATTGGTTTTAATTCATAATTCCTCTTGTGTCGAGTTAATAAATAGTGGTTAAAAAGCTTTAAAACAGTGGTTTAACATCAGAGGTATCAAAGTAAAAAACACTAAACTCCTGTGTCATTTTAAGTTCATGGTTTCTGAGGAGTGTGTCAAGTAAGCTGGGTTACAGGTTATAACAAATAAAGCAATCCTATAGTTAATAGCATCAGACATAACAAAGTTAAAGAACCCTTAGTGCTGTATCTTTGCGCCAGGATACTTAGGAAGCGCTACATTGACATGAAGGTTAAAACCTGGGACCTCATGTTGGTGGACAGTCTCCATATAGCCTACCACCCCCCTCCCTTGTCCACACTGCTCAGGCTGTTTCCAGACTGTGATGATGTGCATACTGCCACTCACACACCATATCTCTCACACACACATACTCCTTCCACCACATACTTATTGGAGGATGTGTATAGGTCAGTGGGAGATGAACAGTGATGAGAGATTTGTCATGTCTGCCACTGCTCATAGAAGGCCACCTTTGTTACCAGCTGTTTCGCACCATGATGAATGTAACCAGTCATGAACAAAACCAGTCATAGATTACCATTAGCTAATTAAGACAAGAACATCTGCTGGAGAAGCTCTTTGGACCTTCTATCACTGCATGAGCGTGTTAATATGTTACAGGTGAGAGAAAGTGAGACTGTCAAGTCAATTTCAATGAAGATGAAGGATGGTGTAAAATTAATTAGGAGTAATGGACATTTCGATCAATAAATAGGCCCACTATTGAGGTATACTGGCTATTTTTTACTTCTTATGGATATTGACATTTGTAGGCCTACCCACTCTAATTCAAGTCAAAGTTAAAAGCAACAAGTCCTCCAGCCTGATCAGTCACATAGGTCATGTTTTTACCGAGCGCACCATACTTACATTTTGCCCCAGTTACAGTAACAGGCTTAAGTTTGGGACAATACTGTGATTTGTTTTAAAGGAAGCGCGTCCTGAAAATGTGATTATCTTTGTTGTCATGGTTACAAAAATAGCAGGATGGTTAACTCAGACAAATGGTCGTGACCACAGAAACAAACATGAACTGCTGGTTTTACATGGGAATCGAACACTGCTCTTTTCTGTTTCATTGGCCCATCCATCTATAACTATAACAAGAACTTCACCCTAATGCAGACCTTAAAGATGGAGATCCTGGAGAAACGGTTAGAGCAGGCCACATTTTGTAAATATACACGTCAAAAGTCACTTCTCTCCAAAGCCACGCCTCCAGAGCTCAGGAACACGCAGCGCTTGTTCAGCATTGGGTTCAAATCAAGGTGAAGCTACAAAGGTATAGCGCTCGACCCAATGTAATCCCAATGTGAGCGACACAGCTTTCCATGATACTGTTGCGTGTCACTGCGCAGCATCGCTAACTGTCCACCAGCTTTTTCTTGTGGCTCATTCACATGAAGAACAACACCTAACATCATAATCGGAGTGTGAAGAGGATTTACAACAGTTTTGTAAAAAATACTCCAGAATACCTTTAACCTTACCTTTAACATGCAATTGCAAGTAAGATTACTCATAGATTCATTTTTAGCAAATTGTTGAAAGTAGCTGAAGATAAACAGTACTACAGTAACTGTTTGCTAAGTTTGAAAGTCTAAATGGTTGTCTATATGAACACATGTTGAATTCCTGGGCCAACTAAGCATGAAGTAAAATAAATGACAATAAATTATTTGTGATCATTTGTGAGCATTAAAAAAACACCAGACAGAAGCAGCTAGATTGATGAGATGGACCTAGTATAGAGCTGGGTTTTGTGTTGACGGAGATCAGGGTAGAACTCGGCCAGGTGTGTGTTAACAGAGCCATGCTGTTGTCTCTTGCATGACAGTGTGTAACAGGTGGGGTTCTGCCACTCGTGACTCACTGCAGGCAATAAAGAGGTGCAGACAGACGATCAGAAACTAGGCCGAGGAGCCGTAAGATGCTGCGATGCACCTTCTGAGCAAACAATGTGGTTTCTTTGATTGTTCAAGTAATTTAGGTCAAAATGTTTTGACTTCCACTGTCCCAGCAGCAGATAATAAGCCTCCACCACCACAAAGTTTGATAATCATAGATACACATGCCCTAAGCACCTCTGTGCTTTTTAGGTTAACATACTGTAAATATCTTGTTTCAGCAGAGACACTGACAGGGTACTGCAAAGCATTTCTTTCCCTTGTCTGCTGCATGCTTAAGGGAGAATATTGTGATCATGAATTTATTTTCTTGGTCCTCATCAGTTTAACAAAATTTCCTACTTTGAGAAAACCCAAACAAATGATTGATCAAAGAATGTGGCCTGATAAGGAATGGCGATCATGATTTTCCTTGACGATTTAAGTAATCATGGAAAATCAAGTAGAGAAAAGCTGTAATAAATAAATAAATCCCAATAGAAAACAAATGGAAATAGTTCATTATGAACACCCATCCTCTCCTACTTAGACATAGAAGCATTGTTTGAACTTTGAAGGGGTTAAAATAACAAAATTGGTGTATTTCTTAATTTTTAGAATGTTTTTACACTTAGATTTTGCAGTTGGTGTATATTGCACATAATGTTTACAGTTCCTCAAAAAAAAAAAAACCCTGTCATTTCCAATTTCCCATACCTTCAATTAAAATTTGTCTGGAAAAAGATTTTTCAACAATCTATCTTCACCCAGTGTTGGTCTCATACAGATATATCTTTTACATTTTCTGTCTGCAGCACCTCCATGTTAAACTGAGCTTCTTAACAAAAACAGAGTTGAGGGGACACTCTTTTTTAACTATGATAAAAGCTCAACTATAGACATGTTTTCACTGAAGCCTATGGAAGCCTGTAGTTAATAGATTTTTTCAATATGACTACATGACTGCTTTGCCCTTGACAAGTTTTCTATCTTTCTTAAAAGCAAAGTGGGAATTCACTTCGTATAACACATCAGGCACATTAAACATTTCATAGATGATATAGATGATTTGATAAATAAATGTCGGGCTCAATATTTTCAGAGAAACTTCACTCATATTACATTTTGTTGAGGCTTTGGAGGAAAGCCTATCTTTACTATCCCCTGGTCTGCTCATAAAATAACCTCAGACAAAAACCCACAGCGACCCTCAGATTTTTACGACTGCGAAGGCAGAACAAGAATAAGCCTTGACGTATGGCTGGATCAGCAGCTGCCATACAACCTCTTGAGCAGACGAGAAACAATTCAAACCTTGTGCAGTGGCAGGCAAAGCCAAAGGTGACCAGCATTTCCAATCATTTGAACGTGGTGAGAATTGAGATACAGAGAGTATTGTGTTCTCACACATGATGCGTGTGTGTGTGTGTGTGTGATCTTATATAGCCTGAGGCCCAGGTCACATGCAGTCAGGGAAGGTTTGATTCAACGTGCATCTTTGTTCATTTGCTGATGTTATTGTAGCTTCGCTCGTGCAGCCATTAACACACATGCAAGGAAACACATGATGGGACTCTGAAGTCTTTCTGGAGACTTGCCTTGAGTTCTTCCTTCAGCTGCTGCTCGTGTTTCATTCACACAGGACACAACCCAGACAAAGTCCTATACAAATACTAAACAACATGATCTAGAGCTGCAGCTAAATAAGATAATAACATTTTAAGATATACCTAAATAAAATAGTTAATTATGTGAATAATGTGAGTGTGGGTTTTGGACTCATTTGCTATTGAATGTTTTTTTGTTTGTCACAAAAACAAGTTGATAGGACCAATATTGTTTAAATTTGTAAAGCATTTTGCACTTTGTAACAGACAATTATTGTCTCTTTATGTAACGCTGGTTTCTCTTTGTCTCTGTCTTTCTCTCTCTCTTTCACACAGACACACACACAATGCCCCCCTCCCCAAACCCCCTTCCACACACACACACACACACACCCGCCCAAAGCCCCCCCAGAAAGACCTGCGGATGATTCGCAGACATTGTTGTAGCCACTGAGAGTGGGGGTGGGCCTGACACACACACTCATGGGTTCATCGGGTGCATTCGAGGGAGGGGCACCGAGGGGGGGTGATGTGAGTGTTTTAGGGGCCATGTGGGCCATGTGGTGGGGGGTGGAGTGAAGAGGATTGTTCATTCTGGGGTGTATTCCTCGAGAGCGCGCCACTGAGTGAGTCCACGTGTGTGTTGCCTGGTCAGCAGGAGCGTCCATTGGGGGCTGAATGACTTACCGCCGCAGGGTTAACAAGGTAGCCAAACATCAACTGTACACCACCAGCAAGGGGCAGGAGGTCACAGTGCAAAAGTGCATTCAGTGTGCATGTGTGTGTGTTTACATGTCAGTCATCAGAAGTGCTGTGTGGGCTGCTCGGTGACAGCAGCGCAGCACATAAAGAAGTTTACACACAGATCAGATACAAAGATGGGCTTGTCTCATTTCTCCCTCTTCATCGCTTCAGCCACACCCTGACTCGCACTCCTCGCACTCCTCTCCTCCCCTTCCCCCGCCCCACTAATTCCCCTCATCTTCTTCTATCCATCCACTGAAGTGTATAGATGGGCACATGAGCATATCCCCCACACCCAGACCATCATAGAGAAGTACACACACAGGCACATTTCATTACTGGGTCCCTCAGCTCATTACCACATGTGGATTAACTATCAGAGGACTACATGATGGAGAGCAGGTCTGGGATGGGCAGCGGCGTGAAAACCAGAGCAGCTACACCATCATCATTAGCATGCCACTCAGGCAAGAGAAACACAAGCACGTGTGTTTAGCCCTATGGATTTCCATTTTACATGTACATACACTTAGCATAGTGATTCCAGCCCAATTACTGAGTCATAAATTCATGCATGAAAAAATCAATGAGGCAGGCAACAAGAAATTAATCATTTGCAGATTCTAAAATGTTATCTTTGATCAGTGGAGATGGTGTAATTGGATTTATTGTCCAAATGGGGCAGGAGGCATGAGCGAGTTGCTTTCTGGTGTGGTTGATTCTTAGAAATCATTTTATATATGAACGTGTGAATAATAATTTGTGCACATTGAGAATAATGACAACAAATGATCTATAAATCACCGCATGCACGAGGAGGATAAGTAATGTTGATTAAACCTTGAAATGATGCAGGTTCCCGTCTCCCAGATGAAGTTGTTAACATAAATTAAATTAGCACAATTTTACCACTGCAAATCATAAATAATGGGAATGTAAATGACAGCAAAGTGAAAATGACAGAAACAGGAACTCACTGTAGTTGTGTGATAATTATAGAGCAACATCCTTCAGGCATGGCTGTCTCGTATAAGTCCATGAAGCAGAAAACCAAATGAAAGATTTATCGACAATACAACTCTTTTTTTACAGAGGTCAGCCCAGTATATTTATAAGTGTTCTCCTCAGGCTCTCTGTTGTTCGCTGCCACCTTCACAGCCAGCACACAGTGAATCTTGAAATAGGTTGGGCCAAGATGCAGCCACTCATTGGTGTCTTTGTTGCTCGGGAAGAGAAGGATTTGAAGGATCCTTTGGAATGGAAAGACCCAGCGCAGCCTCTGATTTCAGGCCCAGTTTAGTTTATATGTAGCTGTTGTAAACAAATAAAGAGGAGTAAATATAACTGTAAGACAGCTGTGTTTTACAAAAAAGTCATTATACCTTTGTCATGGTTTTTAGCTTTAGTCCTCCACTTTAGGAACAGCTGTGCTTATACAATGAATACTGTAAACACATATTTACAGATCCAATACTTTAGTTCCTCTCATGCTCAAATTGAATGTCAAAATTCAAACACAACTTTCAAATATTGTCTTCAGGGGGAAACTAAGGTTGTAAAGTTATGCAGTGTGGTACTATGGTCTGTGCGTCTGACATCTGACTGAATCTGAACAGGCTTATTATAACTTCCGATCACATGGTGTGTATATCGTCATCATCATGGCGGTATGTTTTTTGGGTAGATATTGTTAACTGTGAAGTGTGTGGTTCCTACTTTTGTTTAAAGGTGTACAGAAAATAACATTTGAGCCCACTCTGGGTCATAAAATTAGTGTAAAAACTCATCTATCAGACGATGTAGGCCAAACTTTGTGCAAAATTCTATTTTTGAGTAAATCCGTGATGAAAGTGTGGTATTTTTTTGCCTGTACACGATTCAAAAGCCACTGATATTGGATCCATCATCCATCATTCAAACGTCTGAAACACGCACACACACAGAGCTCGGACTCGCCCCAAGCTTTGAATATCCCGCCCGCTCGATAACGACCAATCAAATCCGTTTTCCTTACTCGGGTAAAGTCGTGTTGCAGCTCGTGACAACTCGGCGCCACAAACGGGACAAACGGCCATTTCTGTACACCTTTAAAGGTATTAGGTTTTACCTGCTGGGTCTGCTGCCTACAACTATATTTTGGTAATATATAGTACAACTAATGCATGTGTGCTGTCTGTCTGCACTACACTCAGATCAGGAGAAAAAGCCTGAACCTCTTTCCTTTTATCTCATCTCCACCTTTGGCCATACATAATTCTGTAGTAAAGATTTACTGCTAATTTGACTGAAAACACATTTACTACCCATTCTCTATTTCTTACCATGAGGAGTTTTATTGTGTTAACTACCCTCTAAAGAGAGGTCGTCCCTAGGGTCATCGCCCCCACCCCCACCCTCCCCACTACCTCCCTGCTGTGCTTCCAGTCTGTGCTCTCTCATCGTCTCTCTTGGGGCATCAGGGTTAAACTGCATCTTTTCTTTTCCCGCTTCTTCTTGTGCTTTTTCCATCTCCCCTTCTCCCATTAATCCTCCAGTTTCCTCCAGAAGATCTCCAGAAGCAGCCTATACTCCCCTGGTTCGTATTCTTACTTTCCTTGCATCTCTTTCAGGGTCAGTGTGTGACCTTGTCCCTTTCACCCTTACTGACCCCTAAACTGATTGTTCCACGGCCAGTCCCTCTGTCAGCATGCTCCTCTAAAGGTTTGATTTATTTCACTAACTACAAGGCCGGCAAACAGGCCTCCGTCTGGGTCAAGCACTTCACTCACACATTGTTACAAGTTAATGTGGTCAGTTGAGTGATCTGTAACACCCAACAGCAGAGACCCTCTCTTTTCACCTTCTCAACTCTACTGCTGTTGGTGACCATGTGGCAGCATCAGAGGAACACACACACACACAAAGGGAAAACGTATCAAATCCCATTCACATATGGTATGCATGCTGTATGTCAAGACTAGTGGCTTCTAGACTTTTCCAAGTCACTGCAGAACCACTATGCAAAATATGGACATCACATAAACTTGTTGTATTTTCCCCTTGTTATTTTCTTTCTTGGCAAACCTGACAAATTGAAATGCAAGTATTTTGAGTAACAATGGTGATGTAAATGGCAAAATGTGTTGCAACAGTAAAAGTAACTAAAATCAATAGAGAATAAATGGTGAAATATCATAAAAATGACTAGACCCACCCCTTTTTGGAGCTGTTTGGTCACTTTTACACATTTTGAGCCCACCCTCTGCTTCCACTCCTAATGCTAAGCTAAGCTAACCTTTACCGCATTTGACATTGTGAGAGTAGTGTTGATCTTTTGCCTGTTAACTCTTACTGTAACTCTGTACTGTAACTCTCAATAATAATAAGCATTAAAAAAAATGTTTGCACTCTTCCTTTAATTTCATAATCAGCATGTTTGCTGCCTCTGGTTTCCCCCGCTGTTGACATTAGACCTATAAACATCAATACACACACTTCCAAACAAACATGGGAGTCTTGGAAGTGGGCATGTGTGGGGACCCTTAAACATGCACTCCCTTCCTCTTGGATGCGGAGGGTCATTGGTTGCACTGGGCTGGTCAGCACTAACACATATGTAACCCAGATGAATAAGACTATAAACTCCTAAAACTAAGATCCAACCTAAGAGTAAGCAAACATAATAATTATTGTGTTTAATTTAATTTATTGTGTTTAATTTAACAAAATGTCATAAAAGCAGTCAAAAGCAGAGTACTGGTTAATTTATCATTATTTTTATGTTAACTGCTCCTTTAATAGGTGCCGGTCAGGTGACTATAGCGCCGCTCACTGGAAGGAGGAAAAAAAAACAAAGTAGCAGCAGAACGCTACCGGCGGCAGCAGCAGGCGGATAACTCGTGAGTGAGAGGGGAAAAGAGAAACAATTAGGAGTATAAGGCTACGTTTACACGAAGACGGTGTGAACAGAAGACGCAAAAGTGGCGTCGCGTCTTCACTTTTTATTTCGCGTCTACACGAGCGTTCTCGGGAGGAAATCTGTGTGCATACGGTGACGCAAAAGTGTGTACAAATCCATTGATGCATGCAGATCCTCCTCTGCTCGCCAATGTATGTGTACATATTCTGTACATTTGAAAGAAACATTCTTGTACATTAGTTATTGCGGCCATAGGCGCCGATTCCGTGGGTGCTCCGGGGCACGAGCACCCACAGAGCAGGTTGAGCACACACGGGGGGCACGCCACCAGATGCGCATTTCTCCGTGCCGCGCCTCGGCCCCTCAGCTGTGTGTCTGTGGGTATGTGTATCATGTGTAGCCCGTATGTGGCTTCGCTCTGCGGCTATTTCGCGTCTGACGTCTATGTTAAACTCACGTGTTAGCCTAATTGATATTGTAGCGTCCAACCCGACGTAACTACATCAACATAACCCTAACTTATGACAGCTCTCTCTCCCTCCTCTGCTCCTCCCTCACTCACCTACACACAGACACACACAGCTGTCTTCCTCACACTGCCCCTCAGTTTCTCATATTATTTATGAATAATGAGCGATAAGTCCCATTGCGGGGCATGATATGCGCACCAGTGTTTGTAGAGCCCGGTTTAGGTGTGCACATGTCGGGGGGGGGGGGGGGGACGTCAACACGCCTACTTGACGTGAGCAGAACAGCAGATGTGAGCCAGTTTTGCGTCTTGGCCTGTTTAGACGGAGACGCTGCGCTGGAGCGTATTCAACTTTTCCACTTTCAGGGGTGGTTTGAGATTTTTGCGTCTTCAAGCCCCAAAAACGCCGTCACCGTATAAACGAAAGGCACTTCCGATAAAATATTTTATCGTCTTTACTCGCAAGCGTCTTCGTGTAAACGGGGCCTAAAGTGTATATTTTGAGGTTTTACACTGTGTTTCTTTACTTTTGAGATAGATATTGTACTCGACTGCTGTCCACGTTGCTGGAATCGTTTTGTTTTTCTTTCAAATGAGGATTTGGTGAGTGAAAACTATTTTTCTATGTGTGTGTATTGCAGCAGATAATTCTTTGCCGTACGAGTCAAATGTGTAAATAATATAACTCGCAGCTAAGTTAAAGCAGTCTGAAGTTACTGTTATGCTGTGTACTTTTTATTTTCATGTGTGCAATAAGTAATTAAGAGCTTAAAGACGAGGCGTACGTGGTTGAGTTGCCTCGCGGCCAGGTGAAAGCGAAAGTAAAGCCGCCATGTTAGGATGCGGTTTGTATTTATGTTGGTAATTAAGCAGTTTTTCAGTACTGGTATTTTATTTTTATTTATTTTACTGAATTATATGATGCTAAAGTGCCTGCTTGTGCATTGCCTTGCTATACGGCAGGCCAGGTTTTTTGTCGGGACCGGTGGAGCGTGACAACACCGAGGAGAAACCAAGATGGCGAGCTACCCACGATAGGAGACGTGACCCGAGAGGAGGAGAACTGAGGAGCACCTTGTTGCAGAACCCACCTACACACAGACACATACACTGACAGTGACACTGGGATCGCGGTAGGACAAAATTGACTGGTTTTGCAACAACACACAGTGGATTCGTTTGGATAAAAGAACTCAATCGAAAGACTGGTTATTCACCACTTTGTGGAAATTTGAGTTATTGTTTACATTGATCTGTGAGATCTGAGAATTGAGTTGTAACCTTGGATATTTGATTTAATTTTGATTTGATTTTATTTATTTTATTTTCCTTGTGTGCCAATTTGGTATTACATTTTTGGGTTTTGAAAAGGTGACTTAAAGCTTAAACCTAGCTGATTAAGCAAAATAAAGAGATAAGAGAAAAATAGAACTAAAACTCTTAAATAGGCCTAAACTGAGAATAAATAAGAACTTAGACTGAACAAACTCAGAATAGATATCAAGAACTAAACAACCAAAATAGGAAACCTAAACCAAAATTATATCTCAACTCAAATAGGTTGAACTTAACACAGAAGAAATAAATAGGGATAACTAACCTGATTTTTCCTGGGATTATGGTTTCATTTTGAATGGTTGAAGGGAGATTTAACATTTCACTTATTGGATGTATGTGTGTATGAATGTTGGTACCATTTAATGTTTACTGTTTTCTGATAATTTTCTACATAAATAAGCCGGCAGTTAAAACTCACTTACTGGTCTGTGGTCTCTTATTCTTTACACTAAATCACCACTCTTCCTGAACCTAGAGACTAGTCCAAGTTATCTGTATACATCAGAGGTGTTACACATACACCCACAGACTGAGACTCATCAAAATGCAGTGGGATATGTGCTCATAAAAGCCCCATTTAGCTGTCAAATAATCTCTGATTTATTAAGCCTGTGTGCATCTTCAGTTGTGTTTCATTGGATATTAGATGATTGTGATATTTTTACAGCGTTCTCCCCGCTGAGGAGCAAACTAATGTAAATAATCAATTACCTTGATTCCCATATATAGAACACCCCTGTCCTCGCTCTCAAAGCCGTTCATTGAAAAATCCATTTCGTATCAATAACCTTTTATTAACCTTTTATTGGACTCATGTGTGGTGTCGTAAGCTCTGCGAGTAATGCCATGAATTCTGTCTGGTGCAATCAGGTGTAAAACAATTCTTTCAGCAGAACACATCAAAAAACATCACATGGAATAAATTGCAATTGGAATCTTTCCCACCTGCAGTGTGATAAATCTGTGGAGAAGAGTGTGAGCTGTATGCAATACACTGACACACACACCAGGGGTTTGTCAAGCATGCCTGCCAAATTTCACACAGGACTTGACAATCTTTGTGTTTTTCTTTTTTTGCACACACACATTGAGTTAGGACCACCCCACCCCACTCCACTCCACACGTTCACACGTCGTGGACATACTAAATAGTTCAGTCGTCATGTGTTTCTCTCACTTTCAGGACATTCTGTACCCATGCAGGTATTCTCCATTCTCAAAGACCAGCTCCGCCTCTGAACCCCAACCCCGACCCGGCCTGCCCGCCTCCTCCCCCTCCTCCTTCAACGCCACCGCCAGAGCCCCTCATTGAAAGCCAGTTGCCATGAAACAAGACTGGAGACTGAAGAGGCAAAGTGGCGGGAATCCTGTGATGCAGAGAAGGGTGGGCTGTGGGGGAGACGGGGAGAGATGAGAGGGAGTGACACTGACAGATGGAGAGATGCAGGGTGACAGAGAATAACAGATAAGAAGAGATACATGAAAGAGGAGACACTGGGTGCAAGAGATGGATGCAAAATAATAGAAAAAATTGTTAGAAATATTTTTCCTCATTCAGGTTGAATGAAATGAAATATAATTTAGGTAGATTATTTTAAAGAGGTTTGGCAGTGATTAAAAAAAATAGATTTAGAGATTCTAGATTTTAACGCAAATGAATTATGTAGCCTATGTAAATAATAATTTATTATGTGTAGTTTGACATTTGTTACGCACAAAATGCTTAAAAATAAAAAATATCAACAATAATTTTAAATATATTTTATATTTTTCTTTCATTCATCAACAGAAATCAAACTAAATGCTGTGAGGATGTTTGCCTAAAAAAAACCCTACTTTTTTTGTCCTCTTTTATCATGACATATTGATTATTACAAATTAAAAAAGAAAGAAAAAACATCAAAAACATGTCCAAACTTATCACTGTTGTTTGATTGTTATATCCTAACAGCGGTTATCAATTTAGCAGAAATATTCAACATCAAACTTTGCTTTACTCGCAAAGAGCAGTCTCCAGCTCTTGAACGCAACATTCTCACTTTGCTTCTGTTTCTATTACTTTATTTCTTACTCTGAAGTTAGCATGCTAACCAGATAAACTTGTGGGATTGGGCTTCCCTAAAGGCCTTTGCACACTGAGTCCGTTTTTTTCGTCCGAAATTGCCGCACGTCAAAAAATAAATTCGACCCCATGTTGTGTCAATCATGTTTACACACCGAGTCCGAAACTTTCGTCCGTCATAAAAGTTTTCGGAACAGGTTCGATTTAATGCGTTTTTCGCATCCGTCAAAAGCCTTTTGACCAATCACATCAGCGTTTTGAGGCTGGAGAGGGAGAGAGAGGAGGGTGTGGGGGGATCGCCGCTGAGAGTGTGTCTGTGTATGTGCACCCGCCGCTGTTTACGTGTCTGTGTCTGTGTGTGTGCTTGGGCCAGCCGCTGTTCAGGATCATGTAAATTGGCCGTCTTCTGTTTACCGTGTGAGCTAATAATCAATATCTATCAAAGTGGACACTGACATGGTAAAATAACCAGTTGAAGTGATGATGATGGTCCCGCTGCTCATTAAGCAGCAGATCCCCTCGCTACTTCGTCCTCTCAGCATGAACTCTTTTTCTCTTTCATTTCTCAACAAGTGAGAGAACCACAAAGTGCATCACTGCGTGACGATTTTTGTCTCCCTCTCCGAAATTTAGAACACAAAATAAAAACGCATGCGAAAAAACGCAACGGACTCAGTGTGCAAGGAGCCTGCACGTAACGATTTTTGACGAATGACGGATGCGAAAAACGCATGCGAAAAAAACGGACTCAGTGTGCAAAGACCTTAAGTGTCTTTGGATACCAAGTCACCAAATGATAAACCTTTTATCTTGTAAACATGAAAATGGAGAAGCTCTTAAAAAAAAAACAACAACTACAAATAGCTCCTTTAATGGAGGTTTTTTTTGTGAATTATATCAGATGGAGACGTCATGTCAGTTCCCTTAGCAAAGGGGCTGATAGTATTATTGAGGATATGTCACAGTATAAATAATAAAACAACAGCCCAGTCTTATCAGATTAACAGAAATCAGAATAAGTGGGTTTAGCCAGAATGAGGATGTTCTGTGATGTTTGTGATGTCAGTGTACTTGAAACATCCTTGGACCAACAGTCTTTTAAGTGGTAACAGACTTCACACCTGATATCCACTGCATGATTCTGAAGACAAAAATAACGCTGCTGAATTAACCCTTTAAGAAACACAAAACCAGTGTATACAGAGCAGGAATTTTTGGCAATCAACACATCCTTCAAACAGCCGCGGACAAAATGGGCTCTTAATCCTCACAGCTCCAGGAAAGAGGTGAGGTGCTTTAGATTGAAAGCCAGGCATCAACCACAGAGGAGGGTTTCAGCCTGTGATCCAGTGATTGATGAGGACCTTAATGGGGCACTGTGGAGACAAAAAGCCACGGAGGAAATGCCTCCCATCTCCCAACCACTCATTAGCAACAAGTGCGGGACAAAATGGTTCTTAAACACCACACAGGCTGGTGTTGTAGTGTGTGCACACGTGCAAACACTTTGGAGCAAGTATCTGCGTGTGCGCGTTTGATGGTAGTGCTGCAAAGTGTGCGCGTCTATGAGATTGTCTGTATAAAGGTCTGTGTGTGAGGATATGAAACTGGCTCTCGCTAACCTACTAATGGGAGCATATTTGATAAGAGACACTTACACCACTCAGCCAGACGATAATGCAAACACAGATCCATCCTTTTGGCATTTCTATTCCAAGATAGCCTGCTTTCTTGGAAAGCTAAATGGAGCATTAGCAGATGGGGTGTGTATTTTAGTAGAGTTTTTTTCCCCGTAGTGGGAAGAAGTTATTTATTTTCTGTGTAACTAGATAGCGAGGAAGGAAATGCAGCGATGTTGATTGGATGATTTTAATGTGCAAATGTTTTGTGTCTCCAAGAACAACAAGATTAAAGTACATATGAACTCCTCTGCACGGCCTCCTTACCTAAAATGAACTGCTGCTTCACAGACACTTTAACACTCAGTATCACAAAGTGCACAGCCGAAGTTGACGCAGTACTGTCAAATCATGTTGTATCACTGTTGCATCTCAGTCTGCATCATCTTTTTATCTCCTCATCACGGCTTACAAAGCAAAGTGTGCATGACAAAAAAAGCCAAGCCTTTTTCAAGATTGCCTAAACATGAATCATGATGGGCATTCAAGTACCAGAGAGTAGCCTTTGAAGTCAGAAAAGAAAGAAGCGATGAGGAGAAAGGGTGAAAAAAAAAACTGTCCACCCTCACTTTCCCTCCTTTTTCCAGTCTCTTTGTGTCTCTGTGAACTTGCTGTCCTTGGATGAGACACAAAGGATCTTGAGGAGAAAGGCCCCAGAATCACCGCGACCGCCACACACAGATCTTTTCACTGGAGCCGGCCGCTGGAGCCACAAACCCAGTGCCCACTTTCCTCTGTGTGTGTGTGTGTGTGTGTGTGTGTGTGTGTGTGTGTGTGTGTGTGTGTGTGTGTGTGTGTCCACCCCCACTCTGTGTAAGATATGCCTTCTTGTTCCCACATTAAGAAAGGGGGGTAGTATTTCTGAGAAATACACAGTAGCTTATAAGAAAAAAGAAAAAAAAAACTTTCTGAACTGGTCTGAAAAGCTCCATCATGATTAATTAACTTCACACTATAGTTCCACAGCAGATATTTTGAATCACATTCAGAGAAATTCAGAAAATGTCTTGTTCATCAGATTGTTAAATATGTGGCTAGCGAAATCAGTCCACAGTCTGCTGAATAAAAACATTCATGTGAGGGAAGGTTCCATAGTTCCTTGCTGTCAGAATTTGCTAATAGAGATCATTTTACAGCAAATGCTAATGTTAGCACACATGGCTCATTTTATCCTTATTTAACATATACCTAACATCAGATCAATTGTAAAATGCCAAAATGAAGCTTTGCATGTTCCTTTACTTTTCATCTCTTTGAGCTAAATGGATTTAAGCTCTAGCTAGGTGCAGCACTCAACAGTTACGTGCATTGCGAACAAATGAGCACAAGTGGTGCTCTGTACCCCAAACAGTGCTCTCTAAAACTACCATTGTATTGCCTGTTTGCTGAACTGAATCCTGGAGGCCTGGTGACAAAGCAGAGCAGGGCTGCAATCAATGAGTTTCTACAGAGTCTTGGCTGCACGTAGAAGAAGCTAAACTCTTGTGTGAAAACTTCCTAGTTCACTTCCTTGGCTGTGACCCCTGCTCGTTCAATCCCACCCACAATGACCCAGCATGGGAATGCCAGAGAAGGAGGCGGGACGAGGCTGCCAGGCAGCATTCCACGGCTCGGACTCTGGCAGATCCATGAAACAAAAGCATTGCAAAGACAAGGGCAGGTAAAGGCATGAAAGAGGAGGAGGGAGGAGAGAGCAAGATTATAGGTTAGAGTGTGAGAAGAAGGAGATGGAAAAGAGCTGGAAAGGAGAGGGAGTAAGTAAGGGAAGGTAGGAAAGAGGAGGGATGGAAACCCATGTGTGAGAGTGAGGAAGAGAAGGACGGAGGGGAGGGAGGCTACAACTGGACCCCATGTCTCTTCCCATGGTCTGCGCAGACCATGGGAAGAGACCACACCAGGACCCAACCAGGTCCTGTTCTCACACAGCACTGCTCTCAAACATCCGTCACATCCCATTACTGCTGACGCAGGGCTCCCAAAGAGAACTGGAAGGGCATGATGAAATTGGGGTCAAAGTGAATTTGAAGGCATGTGATGAGGGCCATTAGGTTACGGGGTGTCTTGTAGTGCACGGACCTTTGTCTCTCCGTCAGAGTGGCATCCCAAATTTAAGGCCATAGAGAACAGAGGCCATCAAAAATGATCTTTTCAACATTTCTTTAAACCTTTAGAGATGATGTGAAGCTGTCTATATACTGTATACAATAGAAATTGGGAAAGGAAGCATGAAGAGATGCTAATATGTGAAATTATGCTACTGAGTGCTGCTGGATCTAAAGCCCATAGTCACACCATAAAGTGACAGAGCTTTAATCTCAAAGCATCTATTTTACTTTGCTAGCTATAGCAAAGCTTGAAAAGGAAACAAGCTCAACTGACAGGTGCTTGTTAGCATGGTTATAAGTTCACTGTTTTACTAGTATTTGTACCAGTTTCGGGTCTAAGAACTGTTGGTTAAAAATCTGTCACTATCAGTGCTGTCAGAATCACTGTGGGTCAATAGTGACATGAACAATTTAAGGGAAATCTATGTTTATGTACGTACAGTATATTATGTATTTCACAGCTCTGCTTTTGTTGAAGCTCATAATTGCACACTTGTGAAAAACTGCAGTTGCAATTAGTCTCTAACTGCCACCACCACCGCAGAAACACATCTGCACGTGTGCTGCTGAGCTGAAGCCCCTTCGGAGACCTCTGCTCTTTGTGGGCACTGATATGTGCCTAAGGTTGGGGCCTCATTATGCACGTGAGTCTGACCATGTGGTCCTCCTTATCTCAAATTCTTCTCATTCATTTCTTTCTCTTCTTCTCCTCCCTCCAAACCAGCCCCTCCTCCACACAGAGGGTGACCACAGGAGGCGGACTTCAAGAAGCTCAGAGAGACAAAGCATTTCCCTGAAAAGATAGATTTTCCAAAAATCCACCAAAACCACAGGGTGTTTGTTTTCACATGGAGAACCACACCATTTGCACAGACAGTGTTTTTAGGTGGTTTTCAAGGAGCTGCTGAGCTGGCTACTCACGTAAAATTGAGTGAGTGGCTGCACGCTATTATGGGTAGACGTTGCCCTCAGGCTCTCATAGATATATGACCAATTAATGCAGTGCAAGTCTGCCAGTGGTATTTTTCTAACATTATGTGGAAAATGTGAAATACACTATCAAATTGCATGTAACTTAATAGATTCTCTCTTAGAGAAACACAAGTAAAGGAAAGCAGTAAACACCATAAGCTATTGATCACCACACCAAGATTTTTGTCTTTCAGAACTTAAGTATTTACACTTAACATGGCACCCAGATAGCTAAATAGCTGTTATCTGGCTCTACTGGCTGACAGCCGGAGGATTGTCTGTGTTTGCGCCAGAGCTGGTCCAGAGGTGCAAGTATACAGCATCTGATAACCATGTTGTGTATGGGTCAGATTTGGGCCATAGGCCTGGGCTTGAATTGGACCACGACCAACTTTTTTTTTCCCACATAAAAATGATTTAAAAAAACTTTTCTCATCCCTTCTTCAGTATTCACATAATTAGAAAAATAAATTGGATTTAATTAGCACTGAAGCTTCAAAAGTATAATTTGATAGTTGCTGTGGGAAATACACTTACTGTAATTCCTCAACATCTTTGACCTCCCTACATCTAAAGTGATGGACTGCTATTAGTAAGATGGTTAGCATCTTCCGACATGTCATCTAATGTCTTCATTATTTTCATCACAGTACAGCTTCATAGCTACAGTTTTGACAGCTGTAGCAATATTTTCTCATTTTATCAAGTCTGATACCACGAAAATGTGTTGTGGTTTTGTTTGCCCTTGTTCAGCTGTGTGACGTGTGAAACTCATCTTTTCAGTTCTGGGTTGTGTGTTTGTAAATAAGGGTAAAGCAGTAACTCAATCATACAAACAAGACTAACAGAAAGAATGAAAAAGGTTTGGGAAAAGAAGGAGAAAATGTCCTTGCATGAAAAGAGGACTTTGCAAAAACTGTTTGGATTTCAAACTATATTCAGGAACGGACAAAAACCGATGGAGCAGAGCTTGTAAACCGGATAGATAAAATCACAAAACCAAACCTTTGTGTGATCAGTGTGCTATGCCTGCATCTGTGCACCTATTGAGAATATTTACCTCTTCTATTTATGTGACCCTCAGATTGTAACGGTTTAAAAAAAGCTATTTTAAGGGTTTTGACTCGGCTTGTTTGCAATTGTAATACACTAACTGACAGCAGTGGGATTTAAACACAATGTGAGAACACAAAACTGGGGAGGAAAGATATACATTAGCACCATAGATTCCTGGTAAAGGCGGCAAACTGCCTGTGTAGTGTTGGATTAATTCAGATTATCCATAATGTTATGACACAACGCTCTGTACCTCTTGTAACATACTAATTCCTGCTTTGGTATGTGTATTTTCATGCATGCATCGCACACACATGCACATACAAACTGAGCTACTACTACAATGTGACCCATTGCACCGAAGTGATGAGAATTCATACATGGCTTCAGACTGAAACTCTGAGTTAAGTTCTCACATGGTTAAATTTGTGTGCATGATTGTGAGCTGGTGCTCCTCCACTTCAGTCAGTCTTTTGCAGCCTGCCACAGTCATCGTCGCACACACGTTGATGATGAAACCTGCCAAACAATCAATTTAGCTGTTACCATGCTGCAAAGATGAAACAGTCCCAACTGAGGCACAAGTGATGATGAAAGCGCAGACTGCAGGCAGGCAGGCAGAGACCGAGTGAGAAGCAAGGACGAAAATGGAACTTTGAAGTTGCACAATGACAGTAAGTGACACAAAACCTGCAGAGATGGTAAATCTTGTGAAACACAGTGAACCACTTAGGAGAATTAAAGTTTATCAAGTTCAACACTGACTATAACACAATGAAGCAAAAAAGGTGTAGCTTAACTAATGTGCTGGTGCAACCAGCTGAGAAAGTGGAAAAGTTAGTGTGAAGCCCTGCCAGCTAAACACACACACACACACACACAACCTCACTCTCTTTCTCTCACGATTCACAGCACTGCTGCTGATCTATAGCACTGTATTAGTTCATTATTCACCAGGCTGGGCAGGCTGAAGGACTGATTCACATGGCATGAATGTCACCCAGAGAGATGGAGGTTAGGTTCGGGTGCATCAGGGTGGGACTGTGTGAATGAGGGACAAATCGATAGAGACAGACAGACAGTCTCACAGAGGATGGATGCAACATGTGGTTCACGGTCACGTCTAGACAAGCTCCCCTGTATGTGTTTATTATTTTCTGTATGTGCTACGGTCACGAGTATATGACCATATGTGGGCATGTCTGTGTTGTGAATTTATTTCCGATCGAGTGTGTGTTTTCTGCAGTCAAGTGAGTCTGCGTGTATGAGAGGGAGTGAGAGAAATGGGTATATATTTAGGTTGGCATCGATGCGGTGGGACTTCACACTGCAGGGTCTGGCTGCCAGCCAAACTCCTCTGTTACCAAGGAAACATGCTGCAGCTTGCCATTGAAGGGGAGCAACCCAGTTTAACCATGTTTGGCTCTTGGTGGCCCACATCACAGAGGTCGAGTATTACACAGCTCTACAGTGCATACTGTACACACAACACAGCATGTATTCATAGCGCTGATGGGCATTGTTGCGTAGACTGAACCTGGTTACAACACTGTGATGTGTCAGAGTGATTTCAATCTAAAGGCCAAAAAAAAAACTGTCCTTTAGGGACATTTTAGAATTTGAGGGAAGAAGCCACAGGCTTCTGCTCCATCACATCCACTTTACTTTCCATTGTTATTAAATTCTCGTGTTTCAATCTCAGTCTGTGCAGCAGGCTGACAGGACGGAGCAGGGGGCCACTAAAGATTGACAGATCCGGTTACACAGGGCCGACACTGGGCCGCAATCCCACTCGTTTACAATTTGTATGGGTATGGTGGCAAGGTATATGTATTGGTAAGCCCTGATTTAGACGAAATGAGAAATAAGATCATTTAGTGTTTTACTGTAATTCACCAATGGTTGCTGTAGTTTTTATTTTATTTTTCAACTTGTGCAGAAAAGGAAATTCATCTCACTCTGCTATGTGGTGACAGACGCACACGTCTTCATGCACAGCACATAGTAGTGAACTGTGAAATACACACAGCGTGTCAGGCCAAGTTCAAACCAACAAACAAACAAACACAGAGATGCTATCTTTTCAAATTTTTTGTAAGAAAAAAGTGTGTGGGAACCAGCCAGACAGTGGTAGGAAAGCTGAGAAAGAATTCTTAGAAACCAAACACTGTACTCAGTCAAAAGAGGAAGGAAGAAGCCGCAGGACGAGACTTAGCAGAGACAGAGACCATGCTGCCTGCTGGATGGTGGAGATAAGGACATCTGCTTTCAATTCTGCTTCCCACTCTCTCCTCTACTCAACTCGTACACCTTTAAATTGAGAATATGTGTGAATTTTCATGAACATTGTAATTGGTTCATGATTACGAGGAATTCACATATCAATGAGTAAATAGTCTACTCTGCAACACGATTCAAGGTTACTTTACCTGCACAAAACAGTTATACAGTGCATGTTGTAATGGGAGGGGGGGAGAATTTGACTGATAATTATCTGTACTGAAAGTGGAAGTGGGATGATTGTGAACAGCCTATGAAGCTGGAAATAGTCTCTTTATTTATCTCAGAGCGCCCTCTGCTGGTGCTAGTTTTATTGACCAAAATGGTCTAACCAACTACAGTATTTAAACTTTATTATGTGAGTTAATTTGTGTATTTTGTTCCAATTTTTGTTTTTTGTTTTTTGGATTAATGCGATTTGATTTTACAACCCTTGCATTACAGAAATGTATCAATTACATGTGGCCCTAATGTACCCTCACCTCCAAGTTAGTAGGCTATCAGTACAGTTTGCACACAACTTGAAAAATCAAATATATATATATAAATAGAATATGGAATTTGTTCAAACTTCTGCATATAAATGAGCATGGAAATACATAATTTTTGTGCTTGTGCATATCTGCACTTGCATACCTGCATGCTCACATGCATGTGCAAACAGATAAAAACAGTTTACAGACTGATGCTTTTACGCAATAAATTACATCAACAGAATGGCCAACTACACAGAAAGCCAGTATTTCTATTTAATTTATGAGCCTTTGCTACAAATTGGCTGGTTTTGTGTAATAGACAGAGACATGTTACTGACACATTACAATAATGTGCAACTCCACATGTTGACTAAGTTTCACTCTTACTTTTCTCAGCTTACACTCACAACAAACAAGACTGAATTTATTTCCCACATGGGCCATGACCCTGCTTCAATAACACGCCCCTTCTGTCATTACATGAACTCACTAACGACAATGGCAACAAAAAAAAAAAACAGGAAGATATATGTGGGAAAGAGGCAGCCCCTTCCAGTAACTCCACATAGTTCCTCTTTCTGTAGAAGCCAACCCCCATCATATTTCACTTTCAAAACATTCCTCTTCCTGTTTTTATGGTATTCAATAGGCCTGCATATAAATGCACACAACACAGATGCACTCACACCGCACCCTCCCTCTCCAGTGACCAAACTCACTCACCTCCCCGCTGCACAGAAGACACTACACTGTGGGCCCTGGTGGAGGTGGAGACCTGACATGTGGTGGAGGTGACAGTACTCGCTGTGTTTCTCTGTGTAAAGCTGTCAGTCAGGGCTTCACCTCCCTCTGTGCCTGTTAGCAAAGCTGACACTCTGACGCTGCCCACGGGATCTCACAGATCTGACTCATCTCTTCAAGCCTGTAAACACAAAACAGAACGTGGCTGTTTGGGCCGACCAACACTGTTTGTCTGCATTTGGTTATATCCCTTAATGTCCAAGAATAATGCAGTTTTTGTAATTTATCTTTCCATTTATTTCTTTCAGGACTGATTCGTGGATATAAGTAATGGCATTATTGGGATTTATTACATATTAATGCTGATTTGACCATGTGACAAACAATATGTGCAACTAATGCAATTGCACATTGATGCCAACACTTCTATGAATGTATTTCATGTCATTGTCAGAATCACCTGGCACACAAAGTGTGTTATAAATATATTTTATTTGATAGGGGCTACGAGAAAGCATGTAAATGAAATGTGATGTACATGGAGTAAAGGGAATGAGACAGCTGTCAAAGAGGCCAACGTCCACTTGAGCTGTCAAAGATGTAAATGTGTGTGTGCGTGTGCGTGTGTGTGTCTAAGAGTGTGTGAAAGAGGGCGAGCCAGAGAGACTCCATGGGGGCAGGGCAGCAGGTCCTGTCACTTCAATTTCTCTGCTTTGCTGGTTATCTCCTCTGGATTGTGAAACCGAGGGATACAAGCCAAAACACCATCCATGTACACGCACACTCAACACACTCAACACACACACTTAACCACAGTCCCAGAACAGCAGTTTAGTAAGCAGTCAGGCCCTGCGACCCCAAGCTCCCCTTCCGTCTCCAAGCCAAGCGTTGAGTCCTATAGCCCAGCAAACAGAGCATCTTTCACGGGTGGATGCGCTGAGCACAGCCCTGTCAGCAGCATCAGTACCAAGGCGCTGACTGGTGGAAACAGAGCAGGACTGATTTCTGATGCTGGACTCATCTTCTTAAAGACACAGAGGCATTTATTACATAGTAGGTTATATAAACGCAAATTTAATAGGTCAAATGACTTCAGGTCCACAAAAACTAAACAAATAGAAATTATATAAGATTTGCATTATCAACATTTTATGTTGAGCAATTTTCAGTATTTTTTGATGCAAATAAAAAGTAATCTCATGGAATGACTTGTTTTTTGTTCATTTGTTTTATATTTATACTTTTATTGTGACTTCTTGTCATACTAAATAGTGTAACAACAAGTAGCTGTAGTCTGAAACCACAGCAAATGATTTCAGTGTGACTGACTCAAAATCATTTATTCATATATTTGAAAATGTGTTTATTTGTTTATTTATTTATTTATTTATTGGCAGGATAATTTAACCTTCTTTTTCTATATTTTTGAATTATGTGTCAGCATGAAATTGTAATTTAGTTTCACATGACCTGAGAAGGAAATATTTTTGGATTTATCTATTTATTGTTTATTTATTGTATTGATTTATTTTTGTAATACTGATTTTAGCCACAGGAGGCTGAGGTACACCTTTTCCCCAATCTGAACTAACCGAATGACTAAAGGTATTCGTGCCTTCCTCTGTGTTAAGTTCTCTATGTGTTGTTATGCATGTTAGCAGGTTATGTAACATTACTGTTCTTTTCCTTCCTCATGCTGGAAAGATATTGTAATTGGTGAGGGCTTTCTGTCGGATATGCTTTAGGAAATCAGGTGTGGTAGTGTAAGAGCAACGATGTGCAATCAGCGGTGGAAGAACAGTCCCAATTCAACTTTGTTATATTGTATATTTACTAGAAAGACGAGGGTGGAAACAATTCATCAATGGCCTATGTTCCAAAAGGAACACAAAGGCCTATGTAAGTATATTTACTAGAAAAGTAGAGAAAGAAACGGAAAGTCAAAATATGTCAAAACATTCTAACAATTGACTTGATGAAGTGTCTGTGAATGGATCACACAAGAGACTCTGAATCTTGCAACATATGTCAGATGTCAGATGTCACTTCACTTGCTCAACAAAACGTACAAAACAATGAAAGAGCACACACACATTCAATTTTTTGTGTGTGTGTATTCTTGTACTTGTCAAACCCTCACATCATCCTAAGCTTGCAGTAAATGTAAATTGTAACTGTGTTTTGTATTTACACAAAGTGGCTGTTGCAATAGGAACTAAAAATGGTCCTGAGGGGTGACATCAGTGTTCAGGTTACATTCAGGCAAACTGTTTCACAAAGTGAGATGGTAATGTGTGCAGAACGTGAAGAATCCTCACTGAGGTGTCGAGTTAGCTATTAAGTTCCCTCTCTCAGCGTTCTGGTCATTAGACAGAGCCAGAATAGCAGCAGTGACGAAGATCCTGCAAAACATGGTGAGAGTTTTATCTGCTGGATCGCTGCACGGCTCCAAAAGAGGACGCAGCTTTTACATAAATACACAAACAGGCCTTCAGGCACATAAATGCTCCTTTTAGCAGAAATTTGAAAACGTGTAATGTCACTAGATGGCAGTATTTTACTTATCTCTACTTCACATTGCCCTTACTGACTGGCACTGGGGAGCAATCTCAGGATGAAGGACAAATGATGTTTGGCTCAAAAACAAATAAGCAAAATATTTGGCGATGTGTATGTCGTAGCATCATGTAGCCAGGAGTTTGTTGTGCAGCAGTGAATATCAGCAGTGTCATCCAGCAGTATTCAACAAAGAGAAGATAAAGTGAGGAATCTGCCATGGATGAAACACACTAAATTCCAAAGCCGTCAACATGTCATCATGACATAGGTCAGTACTCTTTACACTTCATTACCAGAGCTCATAAACCTGACGCCCCTTACTATAAATATTTAGCCAAGCCACTCTGGTTACATAAGTTCATGTCATGTAGACAGAATTTCAGTGTTTGGCTTTAAATACGCATGTTAACATAAATTCCAGCAGCCTTTTTTTCTTTTTTTTAACTATTGAAGAGACATGTGAATGTTAACTTAGAGGGTCCTCAAAGTGATTTGTATCATGGATATTTTGGATGGATTTGTTTAGTGGAGGTTAAAACTAGACTTTTATCCCTTTGACGTCAGAAAACTTTTTTTTTACTCATGACTCAAGAGCTTATGCAGCAATTGACAAAATCTAATATACATTTGTAAATGGTTAATATTTTCATGCAGTTTTGGATTAACAATTAAGGAGGTAACTCAGAGATAGTCTGGGTGGGAAAGGCAGATAACCATAGTGTGTAATTTTAAGTAGGACTGGATATTATTTTCTCAATGCCATTATCATGTTTTGTGAGGTTACTGTGACCTTGAACTTTGAGCTTTGACCACTAAAATCTGAGAAGTTTGTCCTTGAGCCCAAGTGACAGTTGTACCAAAGCTGACCAAAATCCCTCACAGTGTTATGACGATATTGCATTTACAGGGCGACAACATTTTGTGAAGTTTCAACACAACCACGAGTATCGAGTTCATCTCCATATCTTGCACCAAACTAAAGAAATTCCTTCAAGGAGTTACTGAGATATGACCTTCAAAGGGTCTATGTATTTTGTGGATTCAACATGACCTTGACCTTTGGATTTTGAAGACAAAAATGTCATCAGCTTATCCTTGAGTCTTGGTGATTGTTTGAAAAAAGTTCTGTTAAGGTGTTACGGAGATATCTGTCCACGAGAAAGGGCCTGACAGATGGCTGAGTTTTTACTTAGCTGTAGCCTACAAAGTTTTACAGATTTTTAAAGACTACTGTGTTGTTGGAGTCAGAGATGATATTGATCAGAGGTCTAGCATACGTCAACAGACCAAGGTTCAGTTTGAACATCAACAATTCTGTGGCTTTGTGGTCCTTGACTTGAGTTGAGTTGAGTTGCTTTGTCAACTGGGACACTGTTATGAGACATGATGAGACCTTTGCTTATATTGTCACTTCCCTCCGAGTATTGCCACACTCGTATCTATTTCTCTTACCGGCCAGCTTAAAAGAATATCAGCTTCCAATGAGCTATTCTTAGACCTCCACAACACCAGACAAGACACTAGTCCACTTTAACAGCACAACACTCTGTATCCAGAAACTTGGAAGTCCTCTGAGGATTACAGCCTTGGTGTGGTGCCGGGATACATTTCCAACACTCTGCTCCCTGTGAAATCTCTATGGAATCCGTACGCCACCCTATTACCCCATGACAGGAATAACTGAACAGGCATAGCAGTGGCTCAGCTTCATACCACACAATTATCTCAATTAACGCCAGCTAGAGAACCTGCTGTAAGCCTGGGTGAACAGCAATATAAAGACACTGCTTTGGATTGATCAGATGGAAAAAGGTTGGTGGGAGACAGGAAAGAGTCACGGTTCACGCTGAAACACGACTCTTGGTGTGACTCTGGGGGTCATTGCTCCTCATTCCATTGTTTGATATTTGCCTTGGCAGGAACAGGAGGCATCATAAAACATGCATCCTGAACATAACTTCTGTAAACCCACGAGGACCCAGCCGACTAGTCATCATATCTTTCTCCCTCCGGCCACCTGTGCTGCTGTCACAGCTTAATTTGTCATTTGTTTTTGAAGAACATTTGTCCTAGATGCAGATTAGACAAGATATTATAGAGCCGCAGCCATTAGAGCAGTGTTTTTCAACCTTGGGGTCGGGACCCCACATGGAGTCGCCTGATGAAAACATTTCTTTAACTAACTATTATTCTTTTTATAAATATGATTAAAAACACCATAAACACAGACAGACCAACAGCATAATCCCAGAGTCACGCTACCCATTCAACATTTGCCAACATCTGTCAGGGATGACACTTGATACAAAATGTTGAGATTTAAACAGTGGGGCAATCCTTCTTTCGCTGTCTCTGCTCCCTGGCTGTGGAACTGACTGCCCCCTGACATTCGCACCACTACAGCCTTTTTAGCTGTGGACCCACTTTTTTAGATTAAGTCCTGTTCTTAGGTGTACTAATTTTGTCTGTTCTATTTTATGTACTTTTGGAAGGGGTTTAACACCCTGCAGCACAGTAGCACTTTCTTGTGTTTTTATGTATTATTTTGCTTTATGGCTTTGTTTTTAAGAATTTGGGGTACTTTTTGGTTTAGATTATAATGTACCCCACATCCCTTAGTGCAGCCTTTTAGTGTTTGCAGTGACTCTACATGGAAACGCATACATAGAGTGTCTGCAGCTGTTAAGTCTGTCTCACCAACTTCAGCCTGTCGAAACGTTTGGATGATTCAGATGTCAAAATGCTTCCATATCCACGGCCATCCTAGACATGCACCCTAGACCAAGAGACTTAGTGACTCTCTATACATCATTGCAGAGAAGACAGGTCCTGAAGGTCCTGCAGGAAGTCAGGTGCACATCAACCAGAGCTCTCCATATACAGTAAAGGGTGGCGTCAAAGAAGGGCTGAAGACTGTTTGCTTTATTATTTCCTGTTATCCCAGTATATCATTTTAGCGCCATTCATAAATTCATCATGTTATTTTGTTAATAGCCAAAAAAATTAATTTAATTAAATTAATTTAAAAAATAATGAAAAATGACCATTGGTAATTGAGAAAGCCCAAAATTGAGTCTAAAAACTGCTTTGATATGTTTCAAAAATGAAACCACAGAACTTTAAAAAAAAACAAACAAAACAACTTGGTGCACACTGTTGGGCAGAAGGCTCTCATCATCATGAGGTGGCATGTCAATCTGAAACCATATCCTAGCAGCCTGTCTTCACCCACTCCGTCAACACCAGCACTGCTGTAAACTCCATTCCTTCACTCTGTCCACTTACTAACCTTTCTATATTAAGCCTCACTCATTCCCTCCCCCCGTCTGTCCAGCAGAGTGCTATACATACACATTTCATCAGAGGTATTCTGTAGTACATTACACATACACCACTTAGTGAGCTCCAATTACTGTTTGTTATGACTTTGAATGACTATGAATTTTAATGCTATACGATTTAGCTGCAGTCAGTAAGTCAGTGGACATTGCATTATGTTATGTGTTACAGAGATTTCCATGAGTTTCTGAAGAGTCAACATGGTTCACTGTCAACAGGTTTACTTGGTTGCCAATTTTTGGGAGGAGATCTAGACAAAACAGCTGCAATGAAAACTGAAAATTTACCTTCATGGAGAACTCATGTATGGCTGCATATGTTTTATGCAGGTGTTTTTAAGAAACTAAAAACTAGTACGTCGCTCAATCTCAATCACACTGTTGAACAGATGTTTGTCCTCTGAAGGCCAAGGTAGCTCGCAAATTGTCTGTCTGCAGGTAGTCTTACAACAGTAAGAGCAACAGAGCTCAGGTTCCTAAGTTCAGAATGAAGAGCTCGGGTGGTGTTGGACAACATTACCCAAAACTAATGTTGTTACTGAGAGTTAGTGCTGATGTGAGCAGAATATATATGTTTATTTATTTATTATTATTACCATTATTATTATTATTATTATTATTATTATTATTATTATTATTATTATTATTATTATTATTATTATTATTATTATTATTATTATTATTACTATTTTATTTTTATTTCTATTTTTTCAATTCAACTGTCAATTGCAAGAGTACATCACAGTACATTCTTGCACGTGTGTCTCCAAGCATTTAAAAAACTTTAATTTTAAAAATGCAAATTGGATTGTGATGTGTCGATCTTCAATGAGTTGAGACCACAGAGAAGACAACGCTAGTGATACAATGTTGGCTACTTACCACACTGAAGTCTGTTAGGTGACAATGTAGCTCTAAGCTTGATGCTGGGTGGTTTATTAAGATGTTACGATGTTGTTTTCTTTCATGTGAATGAGCCACGAGAAAAAGCTAGCAGACAATTAGCAATGCCGCACAGTGACACGTGACAGTATCTTAGAGAGCTGCGTTGCTCACGTTGGCATTGTTGGCATTGATGGCATTGATCTCCTACCTTTAATGTCCTGTGCCACTACCCTTTGCTTTGTGAGTTTTGATGCTCACCGGCCTGCGTTGTCTCAGGTTGTAGCCTGAGTCCACCCACTTTAACAGGGGTCAGAGCTGATAGCCCTCTCTACAGTTTTGATCACCTGCTGCAGCTTGATAAGCCTAGTCTGTTCAAACAGTATAGGCAGCTTTGCTTCAGTTTTGCTTGCTTTGTCAAATACAAACCACATACAGTAATGGGCTCTTCAGAATGGTGACTGAAATGTTACTGTAATAGCAATAATTCCTCAACCCGTACAACACAGGTTAATATTGTAAGATACATCACTGAACTTTTATAATGGCTGACATCTACATGAAATACTACTACTCACATTGATATAATGCCACAGTTATTCACCAAAGATTAAGCAACTCTTTATTCACTAGTTTTGAATACTACAGTATGTATAATGATTACAATTTTCTTCAGTGTAATTGGCTTATAGTTACACTATAGTGTATTAAAACTATATACTGATTATTTACTTCTTATGGATGGTTATTGAGATGCATACCTGTGTAATAACACATGTTGAATTAGTTCATTCATTCATTATGATAATTATAAAAGGGATTATGTAAATTTCCATTCTATGTGATAACCATGAACCTTCAGAAAATTAAAAGCAGCAGCTGAGGAATGCAGCTGAGCATTTTAACTGTTTGTAAAAATGTGTACACGGATGTTGTGCGTGCCATGTGCACATTTCTGTGTGTGTGTGGGTGGGTGTGACTACAAGATGAACCATCTGTCACTAAAAATTCAACTGTGGAGATGCAGTTTCTCACAACCAAGAACCCTATACTGAGAATCATTACTGCTGATTAATAAATCTTCCACAGCAGGTGCTCACACCGTGTGCCTTAACATCTATATTTCAGCGTGTGCTGGGGTGAAATATTTCGCTCTTGTTTAATGGGTGAAACCACTCACAAACATCGTGTACAGGCAATTTGTGCATGTAGGATGAGTGAAGTCATAACCTCACATTAATGGCCTGGCCTGTGTTCACAACAGCTGTCAGATGTAGTCTTTGATAACAGTGACACTTTTGCAAATGGTGACATATTGATATAGTTTCACACAGGTCTTAATTTCTCTGTCTCACTGTTCCAGCATCGCGCTACATGTTATGTGTTAGCCAGCCTGTTGTCCATTACTCAGAGCAAAAGTCACTAATGAGAACACTGGCTGTTTATTGTTCTTACGGTTGGAAAGAACATTACATTAAGTAAAAGTAAAACGCTTTATTAAAAGAAGGGCTTCACCATTTAGCTTCAGTCTTCCTGATTTTATCTTCATTCTTTTCAGCAGCAGCTTTTTGTACTGTGCACTTCCTGCACAGTAGCAATTAGTGGACAAAGTCAGAACCCAAATAAACTTCACGAAAAGCATCTTTGCAGACTACAAAGAGGGCCATGTGAACAAAAATCTACTGTTGTATTATTATAATTTAGCCACTAAAAGCCAGGTAGGGACCAAAACCATGGCTCAAAGAGTGTGAACTCTTTGAACTGTTATATTAGACTAAATATAATCAGGTGGCCAGAAACATGACTTTGAATGAATACTGCAAATAGAAGTGGCATATTGATTAATCAAGGCTTTAGTTTTAAGATATTTAATAACTTAGCATGCGATGCATGCATTCAAGTGTTGAAGATTGTCTCATATTTTGTCAAAATATGTCAAATCATGATCCTCTCCTAAACGTAATTTTGTCCCTAAAGCTAAATCAAACTATCAATCATCTAGTTAAATTCTATTTCTAAAGCAATTTCAAACAAATTCAATGTAATTCAAAATGCTTTACAGTTTGATTGAAAAACAAAAACACGAGAAGTAAAATCAAAGCATTTGGAGACCGATGCACACTGCACCGTGAAATAGATAAAAAATAGAAACAACAAAAACAGATAAAAGTAATAAATAGAGTTGCAACAAACTATAGAATGTTGATATGACAATGTTTCCAGCTCCTCTCAGGTCCTCAGGAAGGTTCTAATACACTATGACTGTGTATAATCGTAACCATGGTAAATATAGTATATATTTATAGATGTATCTGACACTCTAGGTACTGCCCATGTGATCATTCATGTGACCATGAGAACTGAGGTCTAGTGCACCTGCCACTGTGAGGGCACAGCTATGGGTTAAATTGGAGAGCTGAAAAATGACCTGTGATTTTGATCGAAGCAAAGTTCATCATGTGTCAGATCTACTGTTCAGGACACAGAGAGCTAAGACTAATTGTGCATGAGGGCAAACAAGCATAGTTTCCAGATGTCATAGTGTACTGATTTCCTATGAAGGACTGGCACAGTGAGTTTGAAGACATCGTGACTGATTAATTAGTCACGAGCTCTACTCAGCTATTTCAGCAGAAAACAGATACGTAAGGTTGTGGAGACACTGGCCCACATGCTCCTGATGAACTTTCCACAGTGTAGAGGCGGATCACTGGTGTTAATATTCCCTGCTGTTTGGTTTGGAATAGATAGTCTTGGCTTCATTTTCATTGCATGTCAAAAACAGGAAAAAATTGAATGCCTCTCTGATATTAATCATGGAAAATACTCACTCTCTCTTTCACTGATACCCCTCAAGTGGCAGCTGGGACTATACTGCAGGGTATATCTTCTTAAAATTGATTTCCAAATGTTTGCCAAAGGAACAGCGAGAACTGGTTCATCTGTCTAAACAGCTCCTTCATTCCATTCCTCTGAGACTATGAGGACAGCAGAGGAATCGCAATGGGGGGACAGGAAGTTGGGATAGGGACCCTGTCTGGCGCCTTGAAGACTACTCTGAGCACTGTCGCGGGACGTACTGTAAAAGATCCCAAATATGACATGACCCCTATGTCTGTGGTGACAGTGTAACATGATGATCACAAACTTCAAAACATGCTTCACAACATAACTTTAATCACAGATGGCAGCTTGACTGAGCACACGGGAAGGCTGCTATGATCTTACTGAGCTGCAGTTCTTAGAGTTCTTACTGCACAGCCATCTAACCTTTGTCTAAAGGAGACAAAATTAATTCCCTTCCTATGTCCAACCACGTTCTTTTCACAGGCCACCCCGAAAACATCTAAGCATATCTACTACAAATTGACCTTTGTAGCTTTTTGTAAAATGAGCAGCCCTAAACTTTAGACTTAGACTGACACCTCATTAACCCACCACCACAGGGCCCAGCACCCTGAGGTATCTGTATCTTTGTACCGTTAGTCCTGCTTGTATGGACACTCAGTGCCCCCAAAAAAACTACCAGAGGTCACGGTGTTGAGTGAATGAACAGCATATGAAACACCGCCAAAACACGCACACATACAGACACACACTTGCGCACAAGTGCAGACAACAACACTCCATTAGTCCAGCCAGAGTTGTAGGCAACAACCCGGGGGGATTTGTTTGTATGTGTGCCACAGCTTGAGTGCATTCATGGCTTCGAGTTTAGGGCCATGAAGGTAAGACTCCCACTGGGCTGGTCCTGGCTCAGTTTCAGCCTCCCACTATGAAGTGGAAAGTTCTGACCAACAGCGTTACCTGCATGTCCTCATCAAAATCTATAAACAGAGCCACATAATCAGTTTAATATTCACAGAGAAACATGCAGTATGAGTGTATGTGGTAAGCACCGTCAACAGGGATGCTGCCATGAATCCTGTCTGCCTGTGGTCCGCTTTGGTCCACAACCAAAAACCTGCTGGTATGGATATGGTGAAATTCCCATCAGCCCTCACTCAAAGGACTGTACTTAACTTTTGTTATGGTTACTTGGCAAATATTTGTATCAACACCTGTTTACTCACCAGTCTGGAAGAAACATTATGAGCATTAGCGTTGGCATTATTATGAGTGCAAGAGCTGTTTTCAAGAATGGAAAGCAGCAACAATTTTTACTCACATTTCTGCAGATTGTGTAAAAAATAGGCAAAACTTTGCAAACTTGAATAAAGAAAAAATGGTTTACTGTGAGGGACCAAAGATGGACAGGTTAGCAGAGCAAAAGCAATACATAACATTATGAAGTGAAACATAACAGGTCCACTAATGACCAACAGGCACCACAGGACTTGAAGGGAACACCATGAGTTACGTCCTTAGAGCTAAGCTATGGCAGGAAAAGTGAGGACATGATCCAGACCTGTGTTGTAGCAGACATGTAAAGTACTAATAGTACGATGCTATAATTACTGCCCCCCCCCCCCCCCCCCCCCTTAATATTTACCTAAAAAAGAAAGACGTTTTTGATTTTTGTTTTTTCTTGACACTTTACAGTTAAATCACAGTGTTGATCGAGCGTCTTGAAAGATGTGTGCGTTCATCTGTGTGCGTGTCATTGTTATTATGCACTGAGAGCAATGTGTAATGTAATCAGAGCATCAGTCCCATGTGTTGGATCATATATTTACTTAGATATCACTGCTGAGTTTTGAATCCCTGCAAAAGGTCAGTGGTGAGGACCTTCAGACATTTCACCAGAGTTACTGCAGCAATGTCTCACTGTAAAATATTCCTCTGTGGAATTTGTAAATCATGTTAAAGCACATAAAAGCATTGTCAGCACTGTCATATTAGAGAGTAAGTATTTTACTGTTGTAATTTGAAATGCTTAGAAGTATTGGTAGCATTTTATGTTAAGCTTGACATTCACCTTCATGACTGAGCATTAAGATTTAGTATCTGTGATTTTAAAGAGCTTAAGTTGCTGTGTGTGAGTGGTGTGCAATTTGATATTAAATAGTGAGGTCACTGAGGGAAAGTTGTGGGGCCCATCAATGTCGACACATCTGAATCTACTGCAGCTTTGCGTGTGCATGTGGAGCAGTGACATACTGTACAGGAATCCATCAAGTCAGCTGCCATATAAAGACAATATGTGAATGAGTGACAGCTGTTGCCTAAAAAACTTCATGTTGATGCTTCCAGGTGCATTTGCATTACATATACAGTATATTCTAACATGTGTAGCTGATTAGACCATGCAGTATGTAGGCCAGTGTGTGTGTGTGTGTGTGTGCGTGTGTGCGTGTGTGTGTGTGTGCCCTTTGCAGAGGCAGTTTGTAATCAGCTGTCAAGTGGGCTCCGTCCCCATGGCAGCAGTTGAGAGCAGAGCTCGTGCGGGGCAGTGAAAAGCTCTCAGGTCCACTCTGCAGACTGATCCATGAAGGTGGAGGACGGACGGGACAAATGCTAAGCCTGCACTTCTACTACATATTGATTAGCTGTGTTTTGTCAGCTGCAAGCATGGTGGTCTGAGAGTGTGTGGGTGTGAGAAAGAGAGAGCGTGGGTGTGTTTGGTTTTCCTGTTTTCAGACCCAAGTGACGGAGAGGAACAGACAAGGGTAAAGGTAAGATCTGAAAGTGATCAATATCTAATCATTATTAATGTGTGGAATTAACCAATACTGCTACAGTACTATGTAATATGCTTCTAAACATGTCATCCATAAGTTACAGCTGAATACATTAACACATTTTTAAATACACTTTATTCAAGAACCTAAGGATTCAAGGTTTTATTTGCCATGAAAATCAGTAATAAAATTGAATATGGACAAATATTCAGACAAAAGAAATATGAAGGACTTAAATTATAAAATATGAAAATTGAAACTATACAATATGCCACAAACTACAAAATTAAAAGAATAAATTAAAATAACAGAGCAAAATAAGACAAGGACATGTATAATTTAAGATTTTTTTCAATTGTTATTATTTTTATTTATTTGTTTTTGTATATATAGTTTATGACAGAAAATTAAATGTCAGCTCAGCCAGACCAGGGTCAAGTAAGTTGATGTTGGACGAAAGACATATGTGTGCAAATTCCTATAAAATAATCTTTTATTCGTCTTTTATTTGTTGAAGAAAGTGTAACATCTGGGAGAGTCTTTGAATAGAATATAAATTATTTTTATTCACATGGGAAACGTTTCATCATTTATGTTTATTTATTTTAGGCTTTGCCTGCATAGTTACATTATTAAAAGTGTATCTGAACAGTATGTAGGCTAGTACAATATGTACTGTACACTTGAAATTGAAATTGAATATGTTGAAGACTTGCCGCATGTTTGTTTTTTTTAACACAGTTGAATACACAATAATAACAATAACAATATATTTTTTTTATTTATAATGTGCTTTTACAGATGCTCAGAGATGCTTACATGACCAAAATTAAAATGAAGAAAAATGTATAATTTCAAAAAGAAATAGAATGAAATGAAATAGATAACATTATAAAAGAAAATTTAAAGAAATTAGACATTTAATTACACATTAAAAGCCAGTTTAAAAAGGTGTGTTTTTAGAAGTGATTTGAAGGTGTTGAGTTCTGTACAGTCTCTGGTGAGTTTAGGGAGTGAATTCCAGAGGGTGGCAGCAACTTAATGTATTCACGGTGTTAGACAGACTCTTTGGAATACCTGGTCATCAAATATAATAAACTGTCAAATGCTGCTCCCCCTAATCTGACATTGTTGTATGTATAGTGTACAACTATAGTATATGCAACACAGCACAGATTATCCCAATAATGATGCATGCATAACTGCTTTTGTTCCTGTCTGTGTGTGGGCAGAGATGATCGAGCTGGGCTTGGCTGATGGCAGCCTGATCGATGAGCTGATGGAGCTTACGGCTCAGAGCCTCAGTCAGCTGGAGATCCAGGAGCGCTTCAACGTCGTCAAGGAGATAGGCAGAGGGAAATATGGCAAAGTGCTTCTGGTCACACACCGCTTCAGGGGTATGTCTCAGATCTTTTCACACCATAGGTGTCACTTTAAATTTTTCTACTGCACTTGAATATTGCTGTTTAGCTAGAGGTGCTGCAATCCAATAACATAACTGTTCAAATCACTCATTATTGACTTCCTGAAATTGTACAGGCAATGCAAATTTGTTAAATCTAAACATAATTCACCGCAAAGTTGCAACCAAGAATTAAAGAGACCAAAGCAAGGAGCTTAACAGAACAGATACACAAACTGAAGAGAGGTGAGAAAAGTACCACTTGAATAAATTAAGATAGAACAACGTGAACATGGGACTACAGCTGAGTCAGAGAGAGACGGAGCTGAGCCAATGTGGAGCGATAACGGCTCGGTGTAGACAAAGGAGAGAGCAGAATGTAGAGCATGAAGCTAGCTTGAGGTCTGCAGGCTGGTATTAGGGGTGAGGGGGTCCTGGGAGGCACTGCTGTAGGACAGTTTTAAGATAAAGCGAATACCTGTCCAATATCACTGAAGTGGTCATAGATACTCTTAATTATGCACTTCTTTCAATAGACAAAACAAGGTGTGCATGATCAGTGCTATTAATAGTCAAAGTGAAGTATGGATGGTCTGCAGGGACCCCGATGGCCTTGAAAGTGATGCCCAAAGCCTCGACTAAGCTGCAGGGCTTTCTGAGAGAGTACTGCATCTCTTTACACCTGTCCTGCCACCCCTGCATCGTGGGCCTCTTTGGTATTGCCTTCCAGTCTAATGAGCACTACTGCTTTGCCCAGGAGCTTGTCATTGGGAGGGACTTGTTTGCTGTCATCCAGCCAAAGGTGAGCCAAACACTGACAAGACACACGCAAGAGTCATTGAGGTTGTATGTGACCTTCTCAACACAAACTCAATGAGGGACAAAAACCTTTTAGAGTGTGGTGCACAACTTTGGATGTAAATAAATAGGTTTATTCTACTTAAATGCAAAGGTGCCCTCTTGGTAGGAGTTAATTGAGTTACATGCAGGTAAATTGTACTGTAGTATGGACTAAATACTGAGGTAAAACTTCACTAAAATGTATTATTCATTATTCAAAGTTCAGTGTGAAGAACAAAACCACAACTTCTAGTGGACTGTGAAATTAAAAGTGCTCATCACATCCTCCATGGTCTTTCATTCATCAGAGACTCAGAAAGGTTGATGTCTCTTCAAAAGGCTGTGGTCAAATAACTGATTTTGAACATGGCTGCAAAGAAGCAGGGGGTTTCCTTGACAACAAGGAAATCCCCTGTTTATTACCAAGGAAGTTGGTAAGATAATAAGTTAAAGCAGAAGTCAGCGGAATGTTTTTGTTGATATAAGTCCTGAATAGTTTTCCGTCAGCACTTAAATAGAGTGTTTCAGCCGAAACACGGGTCTCTCAGTCACTCTGGGAAAAATTGGAGGGCAGTAAACTCCGTTAACCGTAAATCTCCTCCTTCTCTCTCCTCTATCATTACACCTGAAGGATGTTTACTCTCAGATCACACAGAAATATGTACAGCCTTCAATCAGCATTTTGCATCCGCTGGTAACCTATTCGACCTTACTTATAAAGGACCCCCTCTGTCTGCTCTCGACCCCGATATTATCCCGTCATCAAGGCCTCGTTTCACTCCACAGTTATTCTCTCCTGGTGAAGTGGCCAATTCATTACAGGCTATAGACACAAAGAAATCAGTTGGCGAGGACAAACTTGAATTATATTTCCTAAAACTAGCTGCCCCACTTAATGCAAATCATATAACGCACATTTTTCACCTCTCCATTCTATCTGGTACGGTTCCCAAAATCTGGAAATCTGCTTCAGTAACTCCCCTACATAAAGGCGGTGGAACAGCCGACCTTAATAACTATAGACCCATATCTAAATTATCCTGCCTAGCAAAAATACTGGAATCATTAGTAAATAATCAACTTAAAGAATTTCTTTCAGTGCACTCTGTCTTGAGTACTCACCAATCTGGCTTCCGAGAAAAGCATAGTACCTCTACCGCTGCAACTCTGGTCCTTAATGATATCACCCTAGCCTTAGATAAAAAGAAACACTGTGCTGCTCTCTTCATTGACCTTTCAAAAGCCTTCGACACAGTTGAGCACAAATTATTACTCACCAAACTTCTCAAAATCAGCTTTGACGACAATACTTTTAAAGGAGTCATCACCCGGAAATCGCAATTTCTCTTGTTAAAACATGCATATTGGTGTTTGACCTCAGTTGAAACTTGCCTGAAAAGCTGGACTTTGAAAGCGGCGCCGTTTTTTCGCTTCGGCTCTTTTTCCGAACAGGAATAGCACACAATGGTGTGCCTTCCTAAAGCACGATATTTTGATTCTGCTCCTACGGTGACCTCACCGGCGGAGGCTACTTGCCTCTTTCACCACCCAACCCCGGCCCATCCGCTACCTGAAATCGCCGAAGCGGTACCAGGGGGCTGTTTATGTTTTGGAGTCTGCATGCAGGCAAGCCCCCCCCCCCGGCTCTGTCCTTCCTGCGGCGAATCAACGCGTGCCTCATACATTGCACATCCGGACCAGTCAAAACCTCGCGCGTAATCTCGCGTGATAAAGTCGCGGTAGGAAAAAGGGTCAGAACAAGCTCAATGTTTGATTAATTTTTTTTTTTTTTTTCTAATAAGTTTTACGAATTGATCCAAAGCGATCCAAGGGGGGCTGGATACGTAAAAAACCAGGTGATGACTCCTTTAAATGCAGCAGCGTGTGACTTTTGGTAATGGGAAATCAAACTTTATACATATTACAAAAGGTGTACCCCAAGGGTCAATCCTTGGCCCTGTTTTATTCTCACTATACATTAATGACATTGTATCTACTGTAACTGGTTGTAATATTCACCTATATGCGGACGACACTATTCTGTATTGCATTTCTGACTCTGTTCCCTCTGCTATTGAAGCCCTTCGGCACTGTTTCACTGATGTACAAGTTGCTCTCAATAACTACAAACTGGTTCTTAATGCAGGTAAAACAAAATTTATGCTCTTCACTAAATCAAAAAACATCAATTATAATACACATATCATCTCCACTATAGATGGCACAGTTATTGAAAGAGTCTCTGAATATAAATACCTTGGACTCTGGATAGATGACAAAATCACCTTCAAATCTCATGTTTCTAATCTGGTAACCAAATTAAGACAAAAAATAGGCTTTTTTTACAGAAACAAAACATCATTTCCTCTCCACTGCAGAAAGAAACTTATTGAAACAACTTTTATGTCAGTTTTAGATTATGGAAACATCTTGTATAGGCATGCATCAGCTACGACTTTACATCCACTTGACACCATTTATCATTCAGCCCTGAGGTTCATTACTGGCGACAGCTACAACACTCATCACTGTGACTTGTATTCCAAAGTCGGATGGCCCTCACTATCGACCAGGCGTGATCGACACTGGATGTTATTTATTTTTAAAGCTCTTACTGGTCTTTTACCGTCATATATTAATTCGCTAGTATCTTTTAATTCAGGTCCCCATCGCACACGTTCAAAAGACTGGCTCACACTGCAGGTTCCCCCTATTAACACCGAGCTTGGAAAGACCAGCTTTTCTTATTGTGCACCTTCAACCTGGAACTCTATGCAAAATCACCTGAAACTCACCTCACTTTTATCAATAGGGCAATTTAAATCGATAATTAAATCATATTTTACCTCTAACTGTACCTGCTTTTAACTACACTTTTACTTTTGTTTTCAAGTTATGCTTATTGTTATGTCTGAATATTATGTACATCTCAATTGTTTTGTCTTTTTATCATCTCGGCTATATTGCAAATGAGGTTGTTCCTCAATATATCTCCGAGACTAAAGGTCTCATAAAGGTTATGAAATGAAATGAGATGAAATGAAATGACTCTGCTCTACTGTAAACCGAGGAGAAAACTTTCCCTGTGGGATACAAGCGTTATCCAATGAGGAGGGAGAACGGCATGAAGGGCTGTGTGTGCAGCCAAGGGATGCGCGTGAATGTGGCGACGTAGGGACGAGGACCAATAGATCCATGACGAGGGTTAGGGTTCTGGTTGTTCAACATGTTTGAATTCATCTCAAATGTTGTGTAAATCAGTTCATTCAACAATAAAGAGAATAGTGGATCCATGTTGGTTGTTTCAGAAAGGAAAGAGTACATAATGGCTGAACGCTGATGTTAGCATGCTACAGTAACATGCTCTTAATCTTTCTTTACGCAGTGTGATTGGATGATTATGTCCCAAATGACACAAAAATCCATACATCATTTTTAATTTGTTCAGGTGGGTATTCCAGAAACTTCGGTGAAACGCTGCGTCCTCCAGATCTCCAGTGCTCTGGAGTTCATCCACAGCCACGGCCTGGTCCATCGTGATGTCAAGCCTGAGAACATTCTCCTGCTGGACAATCTTTGCTGCCAGGTCAAGCTGGCCGACTTTGGCCTGGCCCAGAAACGAGGCACTATGATACGGTTCATCACAGGTACCCTGCCCTACATGGCCCCGGAGCTGTGTAGCGTGGTCCTGCAGGAGGGCCAAAAAGAAGCAACTGCCCCTCCTCTTAGCGTGGAACCGAGCCTGGACACCTGGGCCTTCGGAGTGGTTATCTTCTGCATCCTCACGGGATACTTCCCCTGGGAGAATTGCATGGACTCGGATGACTTCTACCAGGAGTTTGCTGACTGGTGCAAAATGGAGGAGAGGCCAAACACTGAGGAGGACGTTCCTCAGCTGTGGAAAAGGTTCACACCTGAAGCTATGGAGATGTTTAGTAAGCTCCTGGCTCTGGATGCAGGGGAGAGGAGTACGGTGGGGGAGGTGAGAGCGTACATGGAGAAGGACTGGCTTAGGAAGGCATCTGAGAACCATTAGCAGCAGCCACTAGGTAGAGAGGTGGAGGAAGGTCCTATTGAAGACTCTGTTGGTCTTCCTTGTACCTTCACTTCACAACATTTGATACTAAAGCTTTGTCCCAATTCAGCAGTGACATCCTGATGAAGATGTGGTCCAGGCGGGTTTGGCCCTTCATAGCCACAAAGGGTCATCCATAATGGTAAAGACAGTCTGGTCACTGGCTATGCCCGGTGTTCCTGTTTGTGTGGCTTTGTCATCCAGCAATCTTGACAACCTTTTTCACTAAAACCTGAGGAGGACTTTTGTCTTAAACAGCTGTGTCATTGAAAGCTGAAACCAAACACGTTCTCAGGCTACAAAGTGGTCAATGAATTGGGACACAGCCTGATATCAGGCATGCAATTTGCATTGATGTGATACTGTATATGATAAAAGAGCTGAACAGGGATGTTGCGGCCAAACCCAAGTGTTCCTGATTTGATTCCAGCTGAAAAGATCTTGCCCTTGTCTCCAATAGATTTTTTTTTTAAATACATAAAAAAACATTTTTTTTAAATAGCTACATAAATGTTTAGTCCATTGTGATTGGAGAAGTAGCCTGTTAAGTGGTACTGAACTGTAATCAAATGTGCAATTTTAATTAAAAATCATGTATACTACTTATTATCTGTGCCTGTTTTTGAATTGTTGTTCTTCAGTATTAAGTTCTGAATGAACTGAATATTTCAGTTCAGTACATATAAATTCTGCAGTGGTGTGCAAATATTACAGTATGATTATTCAGATGTGATGCTGGACATGAAGTCATTGCATTTATCATACTTAGATTTTAAAGTTCTGTGTTAAGACATTTTCACAACACTTTGTGTGTGTGTTGTGTACTGTAAGACCGTGAGGAATTTCTGTTATTTTGTTCTGAATGATATAATAAGTGTAGAAATGCTGTTAATGTTAAATGTGCTGAAGATTTGTTTGTAAAATTTTCATCGACAATAATAACCAGTTAAGATTAATTATTTCTGTGTGAATTAGCGGGTTCTCTTTTTTTTATTTGCAGGTCAGATGGTCATGGTGTTGCTCTGTCCCACATATTTAACAGTCAGATACAGATTTGTTATAAATGCTATATATTCTTTATAATTACAAGTTTTCAATTTATGAACTCTTAAGACACTGAAACAGCATTTTTATTGTTATTGGGTTTGTGTATCTTTACCTGCCTTGTGTCACACTAATGTGACAGTTACTATTTTTGATTTTGAAAGATCATATGACCGTTGGTCACGGTGTTGTATGCTCAGTTGTGTCAAAATCAAATAAAACCACTGGATCCAACCACTCTCGTTTCCACTACTTTCCTAAGCAGATATTAACCTTTGCCACCCTTGAAGTCAGCTCCATGGCCCCCACAATCCACCCTCTGCCCCGCCCCCTCCACCCCCATGCTTTACAGCACATTCAAGGCATTACACTAACCAGGGTCATCTTTCCACTGACCTCTGGTCCTGACTGCCCCAGGTCTGTCATTCAGACACTAATACAGCCAAGACAAATCCAACTGCAAAGCCTGTGTTGGCATTTGACGCTCAAACTATCTGTGCTGGTGTTCACACACATAACAGAGCCTGTGTTTGGAAAGTTTCAAATAATATTTAGCATGCTTGTTCAATGTGTGTAATAAGATGTTACAGCCTGCATATTAATCTGATGAACTTTTAAGTTAAGCCTTATTTGCAAAAAAAAAAGAACGTAATAAAGCTATATTTAGGTTTTAAGCTTTAAAGTGCAGTTATTTTTTGCAGTACTGCACAAGCATGAGAGAGTTGTGTTTTCTGCTGTCACTGTGCTAACTGTGAATTGTAGACCAAAGAGATTAGTAAAATTTCCAGGAAGCTACATCTACATAAGAATCACAAACCTTATCATCACATGTTTTCTGTTGCATGCCAAATAAAGATCATTTTGTGCTGTTATGAAAGGCCATGTGGTCTAGGTCTTATCTACACAGCTGTCTGTCAACTCTCTGGAGACTTCAGTATACTATACTAGTAAATTATCATGCAAAAAGGTTGTCTTCATGGACAGAAATATTGACTGAGAGAAGCTCATTTAGAAACTTAAGGTAAAAAATGCTTATTTTTGTAGAAGCAGGAGAGACAGACAGTTAGAGAGTACACGTGCAGCAAACTGAGGTGAACTGGGGATAAAGTATTTAAGTCTATGTGGTATGTTCACTAATCACAGCTATCAGGTCTCCGTCATGGATCAGTTTGACCAATGTTTGATTGGCAGCTTGTGAAAAAGCTGTTTATCCTTCTACAGAAATCTAACTTAAGACCCTTTATTTATTAACACCCTTTACTTTGTGTTGGTATTAACCTCAGGCATTGACGTATAATCATTTACAGTATAAAAGTGGCCCACATTTTCCACATGGATCAGTGTGAATATTCATCACAGTGGTTTAACAGTATGTTAGGACTTGTTGTCATGTGGGACAGATCAAATATCTGTGACTAATGCATGTACTAATGCATGATTGATAGTAATCTTAACATTCAAAAGAGTTAGTTTACTCATTAAAATATATTACATCTCAGTTTCCCATAAACACTTTATGCTCCAACACAACACCTTGCAATTCGAAGAGTGTGAAAACTAAGTCCACAGTATAATTGACCAAATAAAATAAGTGAAGGCTCTGAAGCTCTGACACATCCGGGATCATTGCGTCTTGTTAGGAATCACATGGATGTGAAGTTTTCAGTTATTTCAGTGCTACCTGAACCCATCTACCTCCTGAGGGTGAGGTGACAGAGATGCAGGTGCAGGTTTCACAGACCTCTTATCCTGTGTTTATGTTGCTTAACTTCCTTTGTGAGTCAGAATATCAAATGTCTAGAAGTTATTTTTATGATACTGCATGTGCAGATACAATGAGAACATGTTTTGTGTAATTAGGGGATAGTCTGATTGGCTGATTGGCTGCTGTTATGAATCCAGCATATTTTGAACCACCCCCCACCCCCACCCCCACACACACACACACCCACACACACACACACACACACACACACACACACACACACACACACACACACACACACACACACACACACACACACACACACACACACACACACACACACACACACACACACACACACACACACACACACACACTTTAGATTTAAGTTTATAGTCATGTGCATCACAAAGCAAGAGAGAGAGAGACAGAGAAGATAGCCAGGTTTCCTGGATGGCTCAGTACACATGTGAGCACTATTAATAAAACTACTCTGTTATGGAAAACCACCGCAACTGAGGCCTTTCTCCCAGCTGACGGCTCATCTGTCTGTTAAAGCCATACAAAGCCAAAGCAACTTTCATTGACTGTAATGTGTGAGGACACAGATCAGAAGGTTTCTGGTGAATACGTGAAACGTGTCATCATGAACCTTTCACCACAGAACAGATCATCTAAAGAGGGAGCTGATTGACTTTATTGTCCCTGGCCTGCGATACGATACGTTACAATGCTAAGATGCATCCACCTATAATATTAAATGATGTCTGTGGCTTCTGTGGGGGAATGGAACATTTTCCTGAGCTGATGCAGATGATCTCACTCTTACAGTTTTTCTCGATTGTTTACACACAATTTCTGGCTGTTGAGGCACAATGGCCTCAACATCTAACTCATCCACCAACTCCTTTAACCAAATCTGCTGAACTACAAGCACAATTCCTGCTTTACACTCAAATTGCAGTTCAAAAACACACTTTTTTCAAAACACTACACACAATTCTCTGCATTTGGCACAATGTTTTCACGAATAACACAGTGTTATTCAAAATTCTAAAGTTAGTTTCCCTGCTATGCACACTGACTCATCACATGGGTAAACACCTGTCACACAGTTTTACAATTAGCAATCAGAGCTTTAGCAAAAAAAGGGTAACAGGCAGAGATGGACTGACACCAAAGAGAGAGACACCAAAAAGAGAAAAGCCAGACATACTGTAACACAAAGACACACACACGCACACATATATTTATAAACGTGATCATAATGATGAAAAAAGAAAATGCATTGATCACCAAAAAGATTTGTTGATGGAAGGATTCGAACCAAGAAGAACAAAGTATTTGACTACAGAGAGAGCTGCTCTACTCAGTGAGCTACATGTTACTGTTGTCACATCTCATCAAAATATGTCTTCAGTCTTTCAAAATCATCCGGCCATAAACCAGCTGACCCTGACCCACTCTTTTTTTTGTGTGTGTGGTCACATCAGCATGGCTGCATCGTCACACGGCCACCTCGGTCGCGTCTTCATGCATTTCATTTGTTACCAAGTATTTGAGTGTTCTGAGTATAAAAACAATATTCTAAAATATTTTACAACACATTTACATACTGTAAATGTAATTACTGTAAAAAAGAAAAGAAAAAGTCATTCTGATGAATGGAGAGGAAGTGTGTGTTTTACACTGAGCACATCAGTGTTCAACTGCTTCTTATAAATGTCTAGTCATATGATGGTTTGTGTGTGTCATTTGAGACTAAAATAGCATTTTGAGGAGAAATTACATTGTTTTGAATGTAAAGTTTCATTTTGCTGGAGAAGTGAAGGGTTTTGCCCATTGTGTGCGTTATTTTGGATTTGTGTGTAGAGTTTTGAGAGTATGAGGCATTCTTTCAGAAAATGTGTGTAAACAATCGAGAAAAACTGTAAATGTCATTTGTCAGTTGACATCACCAAACTTATTACAGTTGTTCCTGACATGGACAATTTAGCATTTAATAACAATTCATCTAATATTTGTTGAGAGATTAACAAAAGAAACCACAAATGTCACCCTCATGCTACAGCTAGAGAAACAGTCAGATCAACACAGACATGGTTTGAAGTGGTGGAAACGCACCTAAAAATATATCTCATAAAAACGGTGGCAAAAATAAAATGTATTTCAATGCACACATTTCATACTGTAGGTAATGTTCAATTTCCATCTCTCCGTGCTATTGTCATCTGTTTTCTTGTCATCCGATTCCAGTTTGAATGACCAAATGAAAAACATTCAGAGAATGTGCAGTACCTGTTTTGTTCCACCTCTCAGGATGTGTACAAACTGCACGGCCTTTATCAGTTCATAGTAGGCACATACAGAGCAAAAAAAAAGAAAAAAAGAGAGATTAAAAAAATAGCAGAAAACATTTCTTTGTTTTAATGCAATTTAATCCTGTAATTTGGATAATAGTGGCAGGAGGAGGAGGGTTGTGTTGTAGGGAGAGTTTGATGGAAAGAGTAGAGGGAGAAAAAATTTACTATGAAAACTTTGAAGTATCAAAATGATCCACATGATTCACTGCACCACGCTGCTCCCCGGGGGCAGCAGGGGCCCGGCTGTAGAGAAGTGGTACCTGAGACCAGATGAACATTAAAACGTCACCACTTTCCTGTACAGATCACTATGTCTCCGTTGTATCTATTTCAGCGTCAGCCACACAGCAGGTTTAATCCTACATCATGAGGCCCCAGCAAGGCCTCTGACAGTGACGCTGGGTGTGATGTTTACATATCAGACAAGGGCTGCTGCTTACAAATTAGTCCCTTTGGGTGTATCACTGGCTCCATGATCTCACTGGCCTTTGGCTAACTCCTGACCAAACATGTGAGGCTCAAGCAGATCTGTCAATCTCTTAAAAGCAGCACTAGTCTTCCTGTCAGTCCCTTGTGAATGGTCTTACTCATGTTAACATTTGTAGCAGGCAGCTGCTCTCACATGTCTTGACCACTGGAGGGAAATGTTTAAGTCATTATAGAGAATTTTAAAGTGCACAGGGATGAAAGGCTTTAAGCAGGATTTATGTTTCTTTTCTTTTCTTTTTTTGGTCCTCCATGGGCACTGCTGAGCCAATTAATTAATAATAAATGAATACAGTCAAATAAAAAATCTAAAACCTGGATTTAAAAGATATTTTTTTTAAAAAATAGGGAGTGTCATTACAAACGATGCTTTGTGTAGAAAACGGCTTATTGTGCTGTGTATCAAACTATATACAACAAATTTAACATACAGTTTGATACTCAACATCTAAACCATTTCCAAAACTCAGGAGTCTCTGAGGTTTCATCAGGTGGAGATGAAAAGAAAAGGAAGAAAAAACAACAACAAAAGAGGAATCCAAGTATAAACTTGCAGGGTTTACACTGAATGTGGTGTTGTTCATGGCTCCAGTGCTGGAAGATACTGCAACTGATTCACTGATTTAATGCAAATAAGTATAAAATGAAGGAGAGCATACAGCATATCATAACAAATACCTCAGTAGAACATAATACAACAAGAAAAAAAAAATCATATAAAAGTTTACCACATTTTTTAAAATTTGTTTTTCTTTTCAGATCACTGTAAAGATCCCATATTAATTTGAAGTACTGATATCCATATGAAGATATATGTATAGCTTTGAGCATCTCTTCTGATTGGCTGACTATTTCCCGAGTGCTCGAATAAAATATAGCCAATTTATAGAAAACAATAACAGACTGGAGGCTGGGTCGAGGTAGGCTGTGCTGAGGGTATATCTGAGGGCAGTGACAGGGCATCACAAAGTTGCAGGAGTCCAGGTAGCTATATTCATGACTCAGGTTTTGAATACAAGCTGGATGTAATTCTCTGACTGACACTTTGATACTTTCACAGCACTGATATAAACTCAGGACATAAGGATATGGAAATCTCACTTAAAACTATATGGGATGTTTAAGGACTTTACTTACTACACTGTGATTACATTTCTAAACTATCTATTAAACTACTCAGTATAGACTGGAAACAGAGGGGGGCAGGTGGCCTGCTGCTTAAAAGCTATGTCAAGAAATAGATTTTCAATACACTTGCGTACAGTGAGATTTAGATGCGTTGGCACCAGCATTTTATTACCCTCAGACACGGTTTGTTGGTCTCTGTTTCCAGTCGCTATGCTAGGCTTAATTAACCAGCTGCTGGCTGTGGCTTCATATTCATCATAGAGACACAAGAGTTGTATAAAAAAAACATGAATGTAACAGTCACATCTCAAATAGTTGAATGGAGTACATACATTCTTCCTAAATCTCTATTGAAAACATACGCTGATAATGACTGCCTGTATCAGCTAAGTTACAGTTTGACTTGATTAAATATTACTTTGAGTGTAGCTGTCCATGTCTGTTATAGAACTAATCTCATGACCTTGCTCTCGTAATGGATGTCTTATGTGACACATTCCAAGCTTAATTGCTGAACATACACAATCTGTAAATTGAATCAAAAATCACTCTGAATACATTTGACATAACATTAGCCAGTTTTACACCAAAAGATAAAATGACACAAATGAACAAAAATGATTCTTAACTGCTTACTTTCCTCACCTGTGAAATGATAGCATGATATATTGTACACTCAATAGCACATGCTGATGTACAATAAGAGCTTAAACTAGATTTATCTTCACTATTTACAAGCAAATAACATTTTCTGACAGAAATGTGGTATTTTTCCTATTCATAGACGGTGCATTGTGATAACCATTTGTTTAAAACACATGATTAAACTTATTTCTATCAATCTATTGTACTATTTATCTCTTTACATTTTTTTTACATTTACATTTTACTAACTTCAGCAAATATCTGTAACATTGAATATTGTTTTTCTTTTAACTCTTTTTTTTTCTTTTTTTTTGTTAGTTTTTTTGTGTAAGTATCTTCATTTCAGTCAGAGTTAAATGGTGTTTGGGGTGATTTGCCAGGTAGGATTTTTTATTTCAGTCCCAGTTTTGGCTCACCCATCTTGGTCTGGCTCAACATAGTCCCCATCCTCCTGCACCACTTCTGGAAGAGCCACTGTGCTGCTTTCAGGTGTGGGCACGAGGCTGTCATGGACTTCAGCTGTAGTCTGTGTGATTTCAGGGCTGACATCGATGTCATCATAATTCTCCTGTGGATCGTCCACCTCGTAGGTGACGCCATCTGTGAAGGGGGAAAAAAGAAACATGTTAATTTTAGTTAGTGTGATTTGACAATGTTAGAAGTCAGTGAGAAAGTATTGTGTGATGTGAATGAAACTTGCCATCGCTCTGATCTATGGTGTCCTGTTGGATGGATCTGTCCCTGGAGGCACCAGAGGGGGCGGCCTGAGAGGTCAGGGGCTGAGTCTCAACTACTTCATCAATATCATCATAATTAGGTAATGAGGATGTGCTCCGTGCGTCTCTCTCCTCGATTTCCGACTCTGATTGGAACTCTACATTAACAAAAGCAAAACAACAAACATACTTTCGGGGCACATTTCAAATCAAAATGCCCTCACTTCCACCACGTACATGTGCAGTCAACTTAAAACAAATTAAACAAACTCAAAACTATTCTTACCATGTTCTACATTAGCTAAAATCAGTTTTTTTTTTACATAATAAATAATCAAAAACAGATGAAAAATTACAGAAGTAACATTAGAACTGTTATGTAGATTATATTATGTAAATACAAAAAAGAATAGTTTATAAAGAAATATGTATAAATAGTGAGTACACTATACATGATGAAGTACATAATGTTATCTATCATACAGTGTCGTACATGTACTGTAACATGCACATGCTAAACAAAAATGATGCAATCATTACATATATCATAGAAATCTAACAGAATACATGATACTATAAAATAAAAGAAGAACTACTATTTTTTTAACTCACTGTCTTCCATTTCATCTTCTTTGACATCCTCATAGTCACCACTTTCAAACTCCATTTCGTCTCCAGCCATCATCCTCACTACATGAACACAGGGTTAGACATTTACTACTGTAGGTAAAAAAAAACTGTCTCAAGCTGGATGGACAGCACAGCGAGAGTACAACACATTCACTATTACAAAGAAATTGGAAGAATTATTTCCACTACAATTCTACTTGGTGGGCAGCACTGATCGACTGCATTTTTAGATCCAAACCTTTTCATGGTAATTTTATCATCTTATATGAGGAGATCAGTGTAAAGGAGGACATGTAGCCAACTGACCCGAGTGGCTGAGGTCAGGAATCAACCTTGACATGTGTTATGCAGTCTAGGTGAGTTGAGATACAACTGCTGGGAAAAGCATCTGTGATTGTCTCAGAGGCATATTGAAGAGGTCAGTATACAGAAAGACTGACCTCTTGTGGCAAAATGACTTCAATGCATTTTACAATCACGTGTTCAGTCAAACTCTAATGAAACGGTGTACTTCTTAATAATCTGAATTCCACTGCAGGTGAAGTAAGAACCAGCAGAGGATGGGTACAAAAGAACGTAATACTCACAGCGCTTATTGTCTCTTGCCCTCTTGATAATGCAAATGCGTACAAATGCAACAATCAGTATCACCATGATCAAAAACAGTACTACTCCCACAATGACAGGGATACTGGGTGGTGAAGGGGGCGGAGGCGGTGGGTCGGGGACTTTATATCCTGAAAGCAAACACAAACATATTACTGTAGCATGTACCTTCAGTCATAGTGTTAAAAAGCAGCAGTTTTAAAGAAAATAAGACAAAATTTACAGAAAAATACAAAAAGATGATTCTTACTCAAAATACCAGCATGAATTGTTTGCAGTCTGATGTAATAGGAAAGGAGAGGGATCAAGACATACTTACCGTCACAGTAGATCTCAGCTGGTTTGGACTTTTTACACTCTTCTGTGGTGACACAGTGCTTGACGTCCATATGATGAGAGTTGCAGTTCAGTGAAAATTTCATGTCCTTGAATCAGATTTAAACTTGTATTTAGATTTATTCCTTTTCATGCATCCATACAAAACAATAGACTGATTCCGATCAACAGATAATATGAGGATGGAATCATTTATGAGGACAACACAAAAGAGAAGAAAAGATATTACAGAAATTCAAATATTTACCTTAGTGTCCTTCTGATTTCTTTGTTCTAAATTTAAGGTTCGGTTACATCCAAGCTCCTTACATAGCAGATCCTTAGCTATAGGATTAAGGGATGGACAAATATTTTCCCATCTATCTCCACTCCAGAGACGAATCTGTCCTCCACAATATTCTGTGGTGTTGAACTTCATACTTCCTGTATAAGCCATACATAAATAAGTGAGTGAATGATTCAGTTTGAACTTTGGGAAAATCTGAGTGAATAAAACCTTAATGGCTGACTATGAAAATGAGGCTAGCCTACAGGGTGCAATGGGAAACAGTCAAAAGTTTCATAATAGTAAAAAATAACAAATTACACTTTAAACCTTTACACTTTAACCTCACACTGTATTAATATCTACAAGATAAAAGATGTGCATTTGTTAGCAGTGCCTTTTGGTATCTTCACATTGAAAATTGCTTGCTATGCCATCTATTTCCCTCTTTGCTACCCGTCTTACTTCTATGCAGGCTAGCTGTCTCCTGGCTGAAAGTGACATGAAAGTATCTTTTTTTAAGCTAACGCAACATAAAATATCAATGACTATGTATTTCTACTTTTTTAAATAATCAAACAAGAAAATTGTAATTACTCTTTAGCTGCTTGCTGCAGAGATAATATAACTTACAAAATACCTTTCTGGATATTTTAAATGAGAGGGTCATAAATGTTTCACACTCAGTTTTATTTTTGATCAAATATAATGAGTAGGCTCAAAGCAGATCCTTTAAGACTCATTATCTTCCATCTGAAATAACATAATTCAGACACAATGACAGTTAACAACACTTACCAACACAGTAAACAGACACGTGTCCATTGCACTTTCCCTCGACTGTCTTGCATTGGCTAAGTTCATGATGGTGTTCATCACAACGGACATACTGGCTCTCAAAACTTGACGAATAGTCGCTGAGTCGGGTATGAACAGAGTTGCTACAGTTTTTCTCTTGACAAACCATGTGTGAATATTTGTCCGTCCAGTCAGTGCTGCACACTTTCTTTCCATTCCATTTCACTTCACCGTGACAGTCCCCTGACAAGGTGATCTCCGGTTTACCTAGGAGAGAAAACAATAAAAGATCAAATATTGCATTAGCAGAAAAGCAGTAAATAAGAGCAATTTGTCTTATCCATGAACGTTTATGTACAGCATAATTGTGAAAAGTGACACAATAGCTAGAAAGGAGGATTTTACTTGTTTATCCTCCCTAGAACCAGCATGCAAAAATAAATTATATAATCATCAAATAAGTATAGAGTTGTTCCTCATGCAATTAAGAAAATGCCACTTTGAAAAAAATATCTGCTAAATTCACAACAGATGGCAGTAAAATGAAATTAAACTTCAGCAGAGAGGTATCCCAGGAAACCTCTCTTTCATAAACTAACATTTTCTTAACAGATATACTGTACCCTACACCAGGAAGCTGCTCCTAGCTGATGACAAGCAGTTTAGGTTAAACTCAGGTTAGTTTATCCATCATAAACAATGGAAACTGGAGCTCACATTGAAAATATGATGATGAGAGATGAGGTTGCTCTTTACATTTTAAAATAAAGCAAACATTGAACTAATGTATTTTCTATATAGTTTTGGTGAAAACATTTTATGATGCTTCTGTGCCGATGCTTACAGCTGCTTCTCTAAACTGATAACACATTGATCAGATTATAATGAAGCTAAGCGAAAGTTCAGACAGGAAGACTATCTCTTAAGCACAAACCTCCGCCAAACTCACGCTCTATCTCCTCACTCCGCCCTCTTCACCTCCTTCATCCAATCACAGGCTGCCATCTCCTCCCTCTCCCACCAATCAGTCACTAGCGTCAAATTTAAAAGTGTCCCCTTTCTCTGCTGTCATCCCTCTGTCATCCAGCAAAACTCTCAGCCCACCTCCACCCCTTCACCACCTTCACCTGATGCTGACCATCTTCATCAGGATCTCCTACCAGAAGTCTACCACCACCAGTGTCTAGGACCGGGGGGTCAGATTCTTCAGATGCAAGCTCTCACCCATAGATCAGTACATCACGATGATCTACCTCTGGCATCTAAGCGCCAAAATCTATTTGTATGCACAATAAATGCAATTTCACTTTTCGGCCAGACTCTGTTCCTTATTAGTCTGTCCTGATTGAAATACACTGACCTCACGTATCCCCATGTCAAATAACCAGAGATATCACTCGCTGCACCTACATGCCAACTAAATATTTGTGAACCACCTTATCTACTAAAAGGGTTACAATGTAGTTGCAGTATCACAAAATCCTGTCAAATAAAATTTACCGGTACACTCAATCTCGAGCTGCTTTTTGAGTGAAGGTGAGCCGTCATTCTGTTCACAATCCCAGATGTTTCCCAGATGATTCTGTTTTGTAGGACAGTTGAAGCTGCTGTTCCAAAAAGTCTGTTCATCTTTTGAAGGGTTTGGGTTATCAACGGTTTTGTTAGACTTTAATGATTCACACTTCAGATCCCGGCAAAGCTGTTCCCCCTCAGTCTCTGTCCAGCCATGAATGGAAACAGCATGAGTTTTTTCTTTGGACATAATAGACACAGGTCCGCTACAGGTATCTTTGACCGTCATCTGTCGCCACTCTGAGATCCACAAGAGAAAAGAGTGAGAAAAAGGAAAGGAAAAATGCAAAACTCATTAATGACATGCTTCAGCAGTAGTTCAAAGATGCAGATATATATTTATATCATCTTCTGAATTTAGTTGTTTATGGGCAAATAAAGTATTAAAGGCATTTCTGCAAAGAGGATCATTTTCTTTCTTACAGAAACAAAGAAATCGATATAACTCAAAGCAGATTGCATGTCATTGCTTTACGTTTAGTGTAAACAGTTTTCTAGTGGGAGCTTCATACTTATCTTACTGTTATAGAAATATTATTTACCTATCAGCATGGAACATAATTCAGATGCTAGAAAAACAATCTGCAGCTGGAAATTGCTCATAACCCTAATATATGATTTCTTTGTCAGCCAGCATCCTACAGTCTTTTATTATGTATAATCCTTTGATTCCAAAATAAAAATGTTCGGATAGATTTGTGACAGATTATATGGATGATTACTGTAAGAAGAGAGAAGATGATCACACATACCTGCACACTTGAGGCCAATAGGCTTACAGTCTGTGGTTCTAGGGCCTGAAGTGATATTACAGTCTGATAATGACTTTGCTCCTTCACACACAAGTTGTGAAATCGCATTTTTCTCTGTTGGTTCTCCAAAGTAGGTAATCTGTTCAACAGCCTGACCACATCCCAGCTCCTGACAGATGATGTGTTGCACGTCTTCGTTTTGAAGAGCATTTTTGCACACTGGGAGAGACGACCCTTCATACGAAACCTCCACATTTCCAAAACATTTGTCCACAGGGTTAGGGAATTTGGGCTTGGCGCCACCTGCAACAAAACAACAATTAAAGATACAGTGTTAAAATCTTGTGGTATTTATGTGGCTGTTTTAGTACAACATGAATAAATTAATAAATTAATAAATTAATATATGATAAATACATTAACCAATGAATAAATAAATCAGTCTGGATCAAAAGTACAAAATGTAGGATTTTCATTTAATTTGATTACATTTTTTGGATTTCATTATAACATCATCTAATTCCATGAAATGGTTGTTTTAGTTCTTAATTCATACTGCATAATATCAAGAAGAAAAAACAAGATATATCATACAAAAAGTTATATACGTAATTCATCAGGAAAATAAATGATTTTGTTGTTTAATTGTTATGATGTGTTAGATTAGAAGAAGAAAAAAGAAAGGAGAGGCCAAGGGGTTCTTTGGCTTGTGGAGACGTTTTGAAAAGATAAAAGAAAAAACGCAGCAGTGTAATTGTTATAAAGAGTTATAATAATAATTAATAATTAGTTTACACACGAATCCTTTAAACTCAAGCCATTACCTGAGCAGACGACGTAGGCTTGGTCTGAACACCCCTTTGTCACTTTGTCACTTTCATTTTTCAGCACAAAACTGCACTGGGTCAGGTCGGTGGTAAGCGTTGTAGAGTGCAAACTCATGATGAGCACAGTTTGGCTTGCAGGTAATTTATTAGAAGACTTCAACACTTTACTCCCACAGCCTTGGCTCATACAAAGCATCTCAGAGTGCTTCGTTGTCCAGATGTCCCCACACACACCTCCAGTTCTTCCATTTACCGTGGCAACAACGTGCCCGAAACACTTATCTTTATCCGTTATCCCAAACGTGACTGTTCCTGGTGAGTCAACCCAAAAGCAAATAACAAACAAGATTAGGGAGTTGTTTTTCCCATGTGGATATGTAACATGACATCATGACATATTGTATACTGTACATGATCTAAAAAACAGTTAAATTTGTCAGAAGATAAATCTAGCCTGGTTTACTAAAGTTTATATACATTTTATATTCTAAGTATGTACATGTAAATAATATGTACTGTATATGAAAACATTCTGTATATACAGTAATACACGTATGTATAGGCTACATATTTAGAATATAAAACGTATATAAATGTGTGTGTGCGTGTGTGTGTCTATCATAAGGAAGTGTATCATTAACTCTCTCGAAATTATATATATGTGCATACAGTAGCATATCAAATTTGTGTATGGGTAAGGTTTGTGTAGTGAAGCTAAAATAAGTAATCAAAGACAGAAAATAAAGTCAAGGATATTTGGTTCAACATCAGCTCACATTACCTGTACAGGTCACAGTGGCAACAGTCTTGTTCTGGTCAGCGGATGGTGCCTTTGTTGCACAGCGAAACTGAGATGTGGAGTTCTTTAAACACTTCTTAGACATTTCCCAAATATTTGCCAGCATATCAGCTTCAGGGTTGGAGGCACTGAAGCTGGATGCTTGGCCACACATCTTCTGCTGACACACTGCGTTTGCAACTTCTCCGTTCCATGTCTTGTTAGACCCAGAGAGCCATTTGGGTTTACCGTCGTGCTCTATCCCCACTATGCCAGAACATGGACTGGACACATCTCCCTTCAGAAAAACCATTGTATGCTCTGGAAGGGACATAAAAAGGAGACATTTGGACATTTTAAGACGGTGACAGACCAGCAGCTTGTCCACAAAATGCATAGCCTCAATTTAAGCCCCATGTGTGTTGTAGGGTTGTCCTTGATCTTTGAAAAGTGCATAAAAATGAAAATGAAAGTTATTATTATTATTATTATTATTATTATTATTATTATTATTATTATTATTATTATTATTATTATTATTATCATTATTATTATTATTATTATTATTATTATTATTATTATTATTATTATTATTATTATTATTATTATTATTCTTATTATTATTATTATTATTATTATTTTACCACTGAAATTACTTCAGATTAATATTAATCCATAAAAACCTTATTTTACTTTGACCAACTCCCCACACAAGTGTGTAAAGTTACAACCAATATCTTATGTGAACAATGGATGAACTGAATGAGGAATGAGTTAGTAAAGAACCACGGCATTTTAGCTCTTCAATCAAACTTGAACAGATTTCAGTGCTTACATTCAACAAATTTGCAAAACGATTTAAAAAACACTCACTTTGTCACTGTGGTTCAATGAGCGTATGCATAAAACAGGGATTTTATCCATTAACATTTAAGTCTACACCAGCATGAAGGTGAGGTGATTTTTTTAACCATTGTGACCATGGAGATGCTGGTAAAAGTTAATAAGAATGGATGAGGCACTCATACTCATACATACTCAACTCATACTGTGCCACAGCAACTTCATAAGGCGATGACATCAGCAGTTCAGTGTTTTATTAATACATTTGTGGTCTGTTTATAAAATCAAAAGTGTGTGTGTTCAACTCCTTTTGGAAACAAACTAAATATACTTACCCTCACAGATTATACCCACAGGCTCAATTTTATTCCCTTTGTTGAGTGAGTCTTCTCCCAAACACTCAGATATGCTGGACATGCTTGACTGGCAGGCCACAGTCTTAGGGAGCATCTCAGAGGGCAATTTTTCCGAACCCTTGCTGAACATTTCAGGACTGAGCTTCCCTTTAGTCCCACACTTCATCTGTTTGCAGACAGTGTTGGAATTTTCGTCGCTCCAGCCAGTTTTATCAACTTGTTTCCAGTTGCCATTATACTTGACCTCAACTCTCCCAGCACATTCTCCAGGGCCGTCCATCAAACTCACGTGTATGCTGTCTGTAGCATGACAACAAGAGAACTGTCAAACATGCATAAACACACAAAATGATCTTACTCAATGTATTTGGACAGAAATTACTCAACTTCTACTTCTACTTTCACAGAATCACATCACAATCTTCTTCCTCCATAATGTCAAAGTAAAGTTTCTAGTGTTTCTCTTGATTTCCATCAATAAAATTGTGAATTCTCTAACGCCTCTGTATGTAAAACGCTGAAATTGTCAAATTACACATAGTGTAGCAGGAAGTGACTATCACTGTGAGATCTCTGCCATATCTCACCTGCACAGATGACGTAAGCATTGGACGAACAGCCTCGGCTACGCTTGGCCCTGCAGTGCCACAGCGAGGCCTCACTGCCTAAGCAGTTCACGTTGTCCATGGCTCCTTGAATATTGGAAATGTCCCGGCTTTTTTCATAATGAATCACCTAGTAGAAAGCATGTACAGTAAAATCTTATAGTTCATCTTACAATTCCTTTGTATCAGACAGAAAACTAGTAAGTTACAGAGACATAATATATTATACTGTACCATCACCAGGAGCTTATCATGCTGAAATACAGGTTTTCCTGAACTTATGGTAATTATAACTGAGTCTGACTCTTGTCTAATTGTTAGTAACTAGCCTACTAGACATACAGTAACAGCTGCTGCACTTGCATTTAATTAAAATGGGGGTTAGCTATTGTAAGTTGATGTTAGAAACTCACTTTTCCACAGTTAAGCTCCTTGCAAACCACACCAGCTTCTTTTTCATTCCAGCGGGAGCCACACACAGGGCGTGTGTTACCACTCACATTGATATGAACTGCACCGTAACACTGGCTGGGTTTCCCATCAGCCATCAGAACAACATTGACTGTGTCTATGGAGAATAGAAAGAATAGAAATTTCAAGTGGCTCAATATGGTGAGTACATGGCAATGTACTGTAATTTGAAAGATTCTTTTTCACCTTTCATTTTTTTCTTTCTGTTAAAAGTCCAGTGTGTAAAATTGTGCACTCGCACTCTCCCCTCCCATCGGCAAAGTGACAGTAGCCTCCGAGGACAGAAAACGTTTTTACTATGACTGGGACGACTGGGAGTATTTCAGGATCATGGAGCGATGAGGTTTAGATCTAAACTATTTTGCAATATGTCTGTTATTTCCTACACCTTCTTCTTTCCTTCTGCCTTCTCCTTCGCTGGTTTATTTAAGAATGTGAAACTCACAAAATATCTTCTCTGGTTGGCTGGATTTTCCGCTCAGGTTAACGTACAAACATGGCGGCACAAGATGGCGACACTCTCTAAAGCAAGACTCTTACAGTATTATTCGCATATACTGCATAAAAAACATTATAAGGCTGGGGAAAAGCAAAATAATTTTATTCTATAACAATAAAAAGTCTTTACTGACACAAATTTATTCATGGTAGTATATTCAGATTTAGCCCATAAAAAATGCCAATTATTACACGCTGTACCTTTAAAGAAACTTTTAAAATATGAAAAGTTGTTTATAGAATATGAAAACAAAGAGCTTGTTTGTGGAAATGATGTGGTTGAATATGAATGACAACACTGACACATTGACACACATTGAATTACCTGAGCAAGTCAGCTGTATGTTATTATTAGCGTCCACAGTGTGACGACTGTCTTTGGTGCCGCAGTGCATCTGGCCACACCGCGCATCAGGAGTGCTTTTGCTGTTGTTAACAGGAGTCCACTTCCCGTTCTCCTCGATCTCCAGCTGACCAGAACAGACGTTTGATGGGTCTCCGCTGAGCTGCAGCCTCTCATAATCTGTTGAAATCGACATCCTCCAAATTCAGTGACAGGCAGCAAAACTTAAGCAAACATATTTACTAAATGTGTTTGAATATGTGTGTTACCATCGCATACGACAGAAACAGGGCTTGTGCACACCGTTGATTCCTTAGTGACACACTGCCACAGATTGTCAATAGGCTTGATGTCTGGACAGTTGAGCATCATCTTCTTCTTTGAGTCGAATTCATTCCAGATCATCCAGTCCACAGTTGTCTCTTTTGATACACCACATTTCAAGCTTTTGCACAAAGCGTCTGCTTCAGGCTTACCTTAATGTGACAGCAATCATACATGTGATGGTTAATTAACATTATTCGAGTAGAAAACACATCAGAGTACTGATGCCAGTGGTGTTATGAGGAATGACAGAAGAATAACAATACATCAGTGGAGTACTGATGCCAGTGGTCGGGCAGACCTTTTATGTCAGGAAATAAAGGCATAAAAAACGCCAAAAAAAAAAATATACTTAGAATAACAATATGTACTGTACTGTGTATATATATATACCGTATACAGTACATGCGTGTGTGTACAGTATATATGTAAGTTGATGAAAGTAGCTAAGCATCAACATGTACATTAAGCATCAGTAGTAGAAGTTTTGTAGTGAACACACAGTTACAAGTCTTACCCCATTTGTCAGTAGACTCAGCACATAAGTAACCTGTCCATGATTTCCCATCATCTATGGAGAAACGCACAGCTCCCGCACACTTATATCCGTCCAGGTCCATTTTGACTTCATCTAGAGGAGCAAATATGATTTACAGACACAATTAACACCTATCATTATCATCATCGTCACCATTAAAATTTTGCCCCATTGTAGTGGCTCCTCCATGCACAGAACAGAATATTGGATTTTTTTTTTTTTTAAGATGTATGGTTTTAGGCAACAAGGGTAAAAAGCTAGAAGTTCAGCCTCACTTGAACATTTGATCTTTTTCACAGTAGGTTTTAGGTAACTGCTGATGTTCCAACCGGGCAATGACGGACAGTTCCACAGATGTTCCTCGGTTCCACTGCACTGCAGCTCATTAAGCCACACAACCTTATTCATGTCCCTATTCACATCTGTTGAATGTGACATAGGATTCCCGCAGTGAGTGCTCCTGCACACCACTTGTTCAGTGGTGCTGCTCCAGTATTTATCGCCAACGTAGCCCCATTTGTTGTCATAGAAGATTTCAACATGGCCTTCACACGGATTTCTTCCATTTCTGAGAATCATCCGGTGCTCACCTGATAACAAGGCAGAAGGACACACACAAGCATGTAAATAGAGTGGGTATACAGTATGTTTCCATTTTGTTAGCTTAAATTCATTTTAATTAGTTTTTCTGGGGCCTCTTTGTAATCTGACTACGCAGTCCGATGCCATGAGAAACTGTTTTACAGTATAATTTGAATTGTGTCTCTATTTGTCTTCAGTGTCAGTTGAGGTTTTAAATAGTTAATCCTACGGTTTAAAAAAAAGACAAAACAGGGACAAATTTCCAATTCTGTTCTTTATGAATAATTGTCCCTCCTTTGGTTGCCTGGATTAGTAATTTTATAGCCTAGTAATTGTGGAAAAAATAGGAACTTATTTGCCAAAAAAAAGTATGGTGATCGTCTTTCATTGCAACTTAGTCTAAATTATTTTTTTCAAAATTAAAGCAAAGATTAAAAACAATACTTTTTTAAACTTTACACCTTAAAGTTTAAAAAAGTATTGTTTTTAATATTTTCTTTAATTAAATTAATTCAAATACAATCCAGATTGACACAGACTTTACATGATTTAAACAAATAATATAATGCACATTATTTCGTAATTTATGAAAATTTGCCTCAAGACAAAGGTGTCCAGATGTAAGTTTTATATCAAGGGACTTAATTTGGCTTTTGGTTTTAATTAATTTCCCAGGGGACGTGTGATGTGTAATTTTCTTGAAGTTTCATATTTCCTCATGAACCTAAAAATTCAGCAACACTATGAAATTCTCACCTTTACCCAAATGAAAAATGAACATGCAACGCCTTTTACCGCACTTTTTTCCACAATTTTCAAAGCAATGTCTCTCTTGTTTTTAATTGTTTTAAAATGACATGAAAAAAAGTTTGCTATAACTTTGTGTTCACCCTTTCCCCCCTTACAATTACAGTGCAAAACTTCACAGAAACCTCTTTTCATCACGTCAGGAAATAGTAAATGTTCAGATTTAGAGAGACATTTCCTGAAGTGCATGCATGTGGTTGCCTTTGACTAATTTAAACGCAAAGTCATATCCTTCTTCAAAATGGAAGGTTAATATTTAAACTCAAAATATGTTAAGTATAAAACATTTCAGAATCAAACAATCAAATCTAAATAAAAATTGTAGTTGAAACTTGTAACTTGCCTTCTGAGGGGTGAGCGATGTAGATGAGAAGGAGGAGCCACATCATCACTACAGCTCATGACGAGAGGAGAGTGAGGCAGAAGAATGAGCTGCTCAGCCTTATATTGCCATGGGTGTGCCCACCAAAAATCGATGTTAGCTGCAAGCTGCTCACGCCTGCTGTACATCAAAATTCTTTGCAGGCAAACCATATTACACAAAAAAAATGTTGATATACAGTATATGTATACAGTATTTACATATTCATCTGGGTTATTTAAAAAAGTGTATTTTAAAAACTGATACACTTTTTATTATGATGAAAACTTTAACGTACACCCATTTAACAAATCTAATCCATCTATTAGTCCTCCTCCCTTCAGCGAACGCACCTCTCTGTGCATATGGACACAATGGAGTCAAAAAAGTCAAAATTAAAATCTCCTTTTTAACACTGCCATCAGCTTTAACACACAATGACACAGATAGATGTTTATCTGACATGACTAAGTGAAGAAAAATTACCATTAATTAAGAGAAAATCATTAAGAATTGTCACCGTGAATTTGAGTTACAAAAAATATATCGATTTTTAAGTCACCCACTACTCAAGAAAAACCTGTTATTATAAAATTCACATTGTTAGATGTCCAAACAAAATAATTGTAACTCACTGTATTACTTTTTCATGAAGACGATTCATGAAAAAATGTACAACTGTTGTTTTGATTCTATTGAGATCATTGTCATTATAACCGACAAACTAATGCCGCTATGTATAATATCTACTCTGTTTAAATTTTAAAAAAAGAAATACGTGAAACTTTAAATATGTGAGAACAGGTCCTTAACATCAAGGGAGGCAAATGTCAACTTACATTAGAGAAATGTCAAGTTATTAATATTCTTAAAAGGGAATGATTTTTTTTACTGAGAAATCCTTCTGCTGCTTATCATCAAAAACAACACCTAGATACTATAAAAAGCTCTGATGTGCTGAATTTGTCAGCAGAGACAGCATCAATTATATTAAATGGGTAATGACGTTGTTGACAAATTTTTAAGAACAAAACAAAACCGACACGACAATAAGTCAATATGTCCATCGAGACAAGGGTTTACAAGCAAAGGACCATGTGTATTGAGGATTTGCTGTATGACGGCCACAGCTGCTTTGATAGAAGTATACATCATGTTTGGAAAAAAAAGAAAATGTAAAAATATAATATATAAAAATACATTTATTCTAAATATATTCTTAACAAGTGCAAAGCACCTATATGGCAGACAGCAAAACACATGTCATGGCCACTATCTACTCTTCTATATCTGAATTCATCAAAGTGGATAAATACATAACATCTCACCTTACTTTCATCACATTTACCTCTGGCGGAGCCAAAAGACAATATTGTACAGTCACATTTAACAATAGAATAATACAATATAGTCTTTCTTTTATCATATTAAGTCACAGGGGCCATTTGTCTGTGGAGTACTATCATGTTTGATATGTTTCATTTTATTTTCCTTAACCCCTTACAGGGCACCTTACTGTATTACAATACTTGGAAATTCTAAATTTGAACAATGATGACCAATATTGCAGGGTATTATAAGAGTTATTTTTGTGGCTCTTCACCCTTTTTAAGGTCTTTTTTTTTCTTTTAAGCATACAGTACTGTACCAGTCAAAAGTTTGGACACACCCTCTCATTCAATTTTTTTTCTTTCTTTCTATTAATTTCTACATTGTAGATTCAAACTGAGGACATCAACACTATGAAGGAACACATATTTAATTATATTAAATAAAGCAGAATTAGATTTTTTAAAGTAGCCACCTTTTGCTTTGATGACAGCTTTGCACACTCTTGAACAGTCTTGAAGGAGTTCCCAGAGGTGCTGAGCACTGTTGGCTGTTTTGCCTTCACTCTGCAATCCAACTCAATCCATACTATCTCGATTGGGTTTAGGTCAAGTGTCAGACAACATTTTGTGTACAGTACAAATCTACAATGTTGTAAGTTATAAGTTAGAATGAGAAGCCATGTGTCCAAACCTTTGAATGGTACTGTATGCAAATACACTGATAAAGTTAAAGGAGTTTATCATTACTAGTGTAAAAGGCAAAGATGCTTAACATGAATACCTTACAGGAATGTATGGGTGCTTTAATGTTATTACTAAAAATACTTTTTCCACTAAATGGTCTGTGAGCCATCTATTTGGTCTGTAGTAAGAGGTAAATTCAAATTTGCCATTGAAATCAAACAATATTTCAAAAGTATTAATTTAACAGAAATGTCCTGATGATTAATCCTTTGGCAATGTTTCCTTCATTAAACAAGCTTCTTAATCTTCTTATAAATGGCAACTTGATGTGCTTGGAGTCAGATTTTACATCAGTAGATGTGGACTGTGGTTACAGGTGCAAACGGAAAAATATGCCAGAGCTGTGAAGGGCTGTGGTTCTGTGGTTTCAGACTTGTCAAAGCTGTAATGTTCCAGTGAGTAAACATTAAACCCTGTGCTGCAAAATGAAAAGCACTGATGAGAAATACGACTCTTAAGCATCCTCTGGTTAGTTGTTAAAGTAGATAAGACTTTACATATCAGGCAGCTCCTCAGAGGAACCCAGTGACAGGAGAGCAGAGGCCACTGCAAACAACATTCGTCTCTTTTTAAGGTCTTTATGCTGTGTGTGTAGAGAACTTATCAGATCCTTTATCAAAGTAAAAAAAATAAATATCGATAAGCTGTAGGCTGTATTAAAAAAACATTACGGCAGTGTTTAGCTAAGTAGTTAGAGCAGCCATCCCATGTTACAATCCTCATTGAAGACGGGCGGGGTTCGAATCCTGGCTTGTCTCTCCCTCAACTGTGCTTTGATAAAACTTGTAATACAAAAAATATTTTTCTGAATGTAAGTGATAAACTTGGGAGGTTTCATGGTGATTTGAGTTACTTAACACTTTTACCCTGTTCACCTGTAGTGTCTCCCCCTAATGCAGTATAAGCACATATCAAAGGGAACATACAATACCACTGTGAGTGTTGTATTATTAGATAACTGATTATGTATACAGTTTATGATTTTATTTGTTTATCATACAGTGTTGTATACTTATTATTTCAGATTCTGTAAATTATGTTTATTCTGTGTAAAAAAGGCCTTTAGTTTTGATAAGTAGTGTACAGGTAAGAAGGTAAAATATGACATAAAATACTCATGCACCTCAAATGTACAGAAATTAATTCATCAAACAATTAAATAATGTAAGCAACAAATTCATTATGAAGTGTTGGCATAGCAAGTCATTTTTCACCACAGCACATTAGACCATGCTAATTAAAATAATTATACTTTTTTTTCTCCCACAAAAGTGATGCAATACAGTACAAAACTGAAAAATAAACAGAGAAAATATTTCATAAAATATTACTCTTGATATAAAACAATGGGTAGATATTCACTTGTGTGTACAAGTATTCACGCAAAATGGTTGATTTTGATATTGGTGTTGTGTGACCTAAATAAACACATTTTATTCACTCATTCATTCAAGAAGAAGAAAAAGGATTTCTGTTTATTTTGTTGATATAATGTAGCCTTGCATATAAAATGCAGATTGTATTAAATACTGTCTACCCTTCTTGTGGTAGGTAATGAATCCTGATAATAATTTCCTTTTGCAGTAAATCTTGTGCTTATGTCAAAGGTCAGACACATGATCATGATCACGATCACAATTTAGTCGAAGGCTGGGAGAAGTCATGTACACAAATTTCTACAGCTTTAGTAGTATGTATAGTAGTACTGCATGAGTCAAAAATAGGAAATGTGTTGTACAACTTAATGTGATGTTCAGTTAGATGCAGTCGGAATAAAGTTGAGTGAAGACAAAGTTGTTGACATTAGTTTCTTTCTTGCCAAAATATCAGTTATTTTAGTGAAGAGTCGAACATTATAAGATTTTCAGTGTTTAATCTCACATGACGCATGTTACTCACGCAAGGGAGTTTGGACGACGTATTTCGTGTTTATCAGAGACGCTATCAGAGATTAAGTGTAACTGGCTCAACCATCAGCTCGAGAGAAGAGCAAAATTGGAGGAGGCAAAGCCACAAACCTCTGGGTTAGGTTTTTGAAAACAAGCCTTCTATCTACACAGGAAATAGTGATCTCACACTCGCCTCTGCCTCAGATGTGTTCTCAGGAAACATGAAAGTAACGATTCAAAACAGTATTTATTACAGTTTATTTGAAGAAAAAATAGCTGTGTATGTCAACAGGAGCTTTACTTTATTTATAGTATATTATCGTCACAGGAAATCTGTGCATTTCATTAGGCTTCATTGTTTAAATTATTATCTTTACATCAAAAGTTACTTTTACAAGCAAACATCCCTGTGCTCAGGTTCTCACCACACACACACAAACTTGCACGCACAAACACACACAGTCGTGCAGGACAAAACACGTCACCGTGGAAATTTGTGCACAAACCAAGGGGCCGCTTTCAGAGTTTTTTTCTTTCCTTTTTTTTTGCAGTTTATCTGCTTCCACAGAGATAATACATGAGGTGGTGGTGGCTGATGGTGTTCATTCATGTTATTATGAACTCCTCCTGAAAAGCAAATTAAATCATTGTGTTCTCAACTTGCTGCCAACAGTGATGATTTTCCAGCTGGATAATTAAGCAGACAGACATTTATTGAAAAGCTCCATTAGTATTTATGTGGTGAGTAGGCCTACATCACATTAAATTATTAAATCATAGATATTAGATATTAGACTATTACACTATTAGATATTATAGCCTACTATGGCTGTATTCAGTAAAATTGATATGTTTTTGATTTTGAAGGACAAAAATGAACGATTATACTCATTGTGGGTTTTTTTTTCACAAATACCAGGGAGACTTACACCAACAAAGTGTATGACAATACACCGACTGACGCTGGAGTTTATCAAGACGTAATGAACTCGATATAATTGTGTTTAGGTACAATACAGTAGATCCTATAAATTAAAAAAAAAAAAAACGTTTGCCCTTGTTTTAGGAAAGTTTTCTAAAAACCTGCAGCATCCATCTGATACTGTGTAATCTTTTCATATAGAATATAAAAACAAAATGTATGTAAAAGTTTTATGTGAAACATCAATAACTAAAACAATAATACTAAAAACGGTATTAAATTGTCTTAATAATGGATTTAAAGGTTATTTCAATGTAATTTAGTTTAGTTGGATTTAATAAAAAAATATATCATAAAATAGACAAATGTAATTTTTTGCTAAAAACAAAATAATATATTAAACTGTGATGATAAACTAGATGATAAAATGTATTAATATTATTTACAAATAAATATGTTCGTGAATTTATTTTCAAAAGGATGGCAATTACAACACGCCTTTATCACAGAAGTACGCAAGTAGACTTGCCACTGTAAATATTATTAATATGAATGCAAATGTTATTAGCACCTAGACTTTGACTTCAATTACACTTTTGTTTGTAATAATAAAGTCATGTTAGAAATCAAGCTACAGTATGTTTGATTGGGTTTGTGTTCTGATGCCATCAAAATGAGTATGTTTGTGTGCATACTGTCTGTTGAAAACTGTAGCCTACTTTTTCTGCTCTAAACTGCAGGGCTCGGCATGAAGGGCCACAAAACAAGCATGCATCACTCAATGTTTGCATTGCTAATGTAAAAGTCCCAAAATAGTTCAAGTTTTTGCCACAAATTAAGAGAAAAATTGAGAGCAAAAATAATATTTTTAGATTTATAATTTATTTGTTTACTCAACACAAATCCCTCCATAAATTTGAATTACAGAACTTGGCTGCCGGCATCATCTCCGGAATTTGTATACAACACTGTCTCCTGTCGTCAAACAGGCTTCCGGTCTGGCTCTGCATTGTCTTTAAAATCCTGCTCCTCACTTTCAAGGCCTTCCATAATCTTGCCCCTTCATACCTCATTGAACTCCTTAAAACATATATACGCTCCTGCACTCAGGATCTTTTTTGCTTCCCTCCTCTTCACCCCTCCTGCCCATCTTTCCACCATCTGATCTTTTATCTGCTCTGTCCCCCCGGCTCTGGAACACACTCCTTCACAACATCTAGACTTAAAAATCTCTACCCACCTTAAAATCACATCTCAAAACACCACCCTAATAATAGTATCTCTTTCTGGTTTCATTTTTATGTGTTTCATGTTTTATATTTATCTTGTCTTATGTTGTATGGTACCACAGCGGGGCAGCAACATAAAGTTCATTGAATTCTTTCAATGACAATAAAGGCAATCAATCAATCAATTTCTATTGCCTTTTTTACAACTGAATTGTTTGTATTGTTTTTCATGTAAGGTGACCTTACTGTAAAAGCCTTGAAAGGCGCCTAAACTGTAAATAAAATCTATTACTATTATTATTAGTATGACGCTAACCTAGATTTACGAATATGCAGCTCATTTTTGGCTTACAAAAAAAAGATATGTAGAGCCATTTTTGAAGGCTACAAATGTTAATGTGTATATAAATATGTAAATATTTGTTTTTGTTTGTTGCTGTTCTTCTCTGATATTTATTTTAAAAAATGTCTTTACTACTATATATTTAAAGTCTGTTAACCTTATTGGTCCTCCTTTTCTGGTTTAGTTTTGTTATTGTTTGTTTGTTTATTTGCTTTTTTTTGTTGTATTGTTTTGTTTGTTGTTGTTTTTTCTCTGGTATTTGAAAATGTATTTATTACAATACATTTAAATACTGGTAACCTTATTGGTTTCTTTTTTTGTTTTTTTTCTGGTTTGGTTTGGTTTCGTTTAGTTTTGTTTGTTCGTTTACTCGTTTGTTTGTTTGTCAGTGGTTGTTGTTTTGTTGTTGTTGTTCTTTCTTAGTGTAAGTTTGTTTCATTTTTATATTGTAAGAATTCTGGACAGCTTATTTTGGTATGTACTGTAGGACAGGCATAAGCACTATGCTTCTGCCTGTGCCTTTTCAGTTACTATTTTGTCGATAATGTTTGTGTTGATAATGCTTGTAGTGTGATGTGACTGAATAAAGAATTCCAATTAAATCAAATCAATCAATCAATCAATCAAGTATTGCATACAGTATTACGTGTATTTGTTTAGTGAGAATTCAATTTACTCTCCATCTAACTGCTTAACAGTATTTGTAAATAAGAATTATATAAAAATGCAATCATTATATAAAATGCACTTATTATAGAATTGAAAATGGTTCAGATGCATTAAACCTTACAGACATAAAAGTTACAGTAAGAACTGAAATGTTCCTCTCACTGTGTTTTTTATGTATATTTAATGCAAAAGCTCACATAATGATTCCATTATATATTATATTTAAAATATTTCTCTTTGCTGGTTTACAGTATTTTCTAGATAGATAGATGTTCTGTAATGTAAAGCAGGCTAAATGTATGTAATTTATGGACCCGATGAAGAAGGGACCTGACAAATGCAAGGCGCGGCAATGTTACTTATTCAGCATCTTCTAGTTCAACGTAACTCTGCACAAACACTCACCCATCACCCACATCCATCTCGCAGACGTAAACCACAGACACACAGTTACTCACACCTCTTATAAAAAAAAATCCAGTTTAGCTCTAAATGTGTAAAAGTGTGACTGATCTAAGATCATCAGACACCTTGTTTCAGAAAACTCTGGATCCCACGACCCAATGACCTCAGGAGGGAGTATTTTACATGTGCATTAAAAATCAGAAATTTGGCAGACAACTTTATCCAAAGTGACTGACAAGGTTAGGGACATCTGTAAAGCTCAAGTAGAGTGTGCACGTGCAGTGAGATCAGGTTAAAAAAAAAAAGTATAGACTAAAAGTGCATACAAGAGTGTGAGCTCGACATGTTGGGGTGTTAGAGGTGTAATAGGAGAGGAAGTGCACTCAGAAGAGATGAGTTCTCAAGAGAGTGTTACAGTATATACCCTAGGGTGATAGAGGTCTGATGGCATTCAGTAGGTTGTTGCACCATCAGGAAACTACAGATTACATGGCCTTGTGTCCAGGGATGAGACCACTTGGAACAACACAGTGGCCAAGAAGGAGCATGAGCCTTGAATGATTGCGTTCAAGTATGTGGGTGTAGACCCGAAACTCACTCTGAAGGCAAGCACTGACTTGAAATTCATTTGGAGAGAAATGGGTAGACAGAGTAGGTCTATAAATAGTGACATCATCTTTTACAGTATAATGAGACTAATTCCTACATTTCGGGGCATCTGTAAGGGAATCAGTGTACATAATGGGATGCCACAAAGAGCAATGTGGTAGTTCAGGTGAGAGATAACCAAGGAAAGGACCAGGAGTTAGGTGCTGTTTGACAAATTGAAGTTCTTAGGTTTAGTTGGCATTCCTTCATCCGTGTGGATATGTCCAGATAAAAGCTGCTGATTGGTCCAGCAAGATTTTAATCAGGTCGATAGTTCAGGTTGATAGTTCTCAAGTGGAGCAGGGTCAAGTCAAGGGTCAGTAAGGGTATAAGGAAACAACCCACTTTGCATTAAGAATGATAATACTGATGCTTTTGTTTTTGTTGTTGTTTGTTTTACTTGGTAACAGTTTGAAAGCAGCAGTTTTATCACTGACACAAACACTCAAAGGGTTACGGATGTGGATTTTGAACAGAGAGCTTTCGCTAAGGCACGATTGCACCACTAGGTGGCAGAAGAAGACAACTGGTTTCAGTGAAAACTGTTAGTGGCAGTGTATAAAAGCTTGACTATGATGTTAAAGCCTTGTTTTAACTTCATTACGGAGTCACTCGACTCATGCAGTGATTTGTGCAGGTAACTGGAAAAGGTGCCTCCGCTGCATTTTCTCTCCCCTACATCCTTAAACTAGTACTGTAGTTTTCTAAATTTAATTTTCCTGGCCTTCTGTTTGCTCTAACATGATGCCAGCATTGTTCAGCACAAAAAGGGAAGTCATGGAAGCCAGACGTAAGGAGGGGGGAGGGTGGATTTAAAGCTGCCATCTGACCATGGTCTTCATGATGGAGACGCAGTGGACTAGGAGGAGGAGGAGCCAGTGCTCACATTCTATAAATGAGCAGCTCTACACTAATCATTGCCATGTTTGCACCAGAAAAAACAGCTTCAAAGTGTTACCACTGATATCCACACCTCAAAGATAATGTTTTGTAAGGTTTCTTTTACAGCACCTGCAGGGCTCAAGATAACGTTGTCTGCATCGTCCAGATATGATACTCCAACTGCTGCTGTGAGAATCACTCTCACACACACCTCTCTCTATATATATCTATATACTGTATAACCACAGCCATACGCCACATAGATCAAATGTTATTGCATGTTAAAAGTAATAAGCATTATGTAATAATGTAATAAATCTTCAGTCATCATTTCTCCCATTTTGTAATAATGGCTAAAAATGGCTATGCTAATTTTTACATTTTAATTAAAAACTCTGAAAAAAATGTAATAATTTGTGCATTATGTAATAAACCACCAAAATGGATGTCTTAATTGACTTGCTCCTCCTCCCCGCTGAGCAGAGCGGTTATCCACCGGGTTCCATTTACCGCTCCTCGTCTTGCCTCCCCCCTTTTACGCCCGGGTCATGTTCGTCTGTGGAGGGATGACATGGACCACGGTCCGACTGGAGCTCCAGGCCGGGTCCAGCACATGGATGAGAGGAGCGTAACCAAACAGTGGAAAAGTGAGCGGACTTGCATAGTTCCCCTTTAATCAGTCGTACTACATGACTCTCAAGGCTCCATTGTTTATTCGGGTAATGATGGACATTTCTCTTTTCACCAGTATAAACTGTAGAAGTTTGAGGTTATACCGGCTTGTGATGTTATAACAAGACAAGTTTGTTTTAATGAGATATGTTATTTGTGTGAAATAATGAGAAAGTTCTGTTGTTATGACAAGAAAAGTTTCCTGTAAGGACAGAATCAATTTGTAAGCAGTACATAACAACAATACAAGAAAATAACAGGGTGAAACAATATCTCATTATAAAATGAAAAGGCTTTTGTAAAAAATGACAAAAGTTTCTCATAACTCGAAAAGCGTTCATGCTGGGAAAAGCGAGGAAAATGTATTTCTGTTGTGTCAGCAGCAACATTAGAGACACACTTAACAAGAATCAGAAAACCTACCAAGCAGTTATTTTATTGCAAGTATTGTGCCGATTACGCTAAAATATGTAAGAATTACAAAAGACAAATGAGACTGAAACTGTGTTGGATGTGAGTTATAGAGACATGTTCATCTCATAGTATATTGGTAAATTTCTATCATTTGTTTGTTACCTCTCCTTTGATCAGCTTTTCTTTCAAAGCAGAGTTACATAACACAAACAGCAGCTAAACATATTGTTTATTTATCCTTCAACCAGATAGAGCAGTTAAAGGTAGGGTTGGAGATCCTGGAAAAATGGTTCTAGCGGGCCATATATTGAGAATACACAGACAAAAGTCCAAGCCCCTTTCCTCAGACTGGCACAGGCCAAGGCTGGGTTCACATCAAGGTGAAGCCTCGCTACACACGACGGTAGGCTACCACAGAAAGCCGCTCACTTTTGGGTTACACTGGGTTGCACAGCAAAGTATCACCTTTACGCCGCAGCATCGCTAACTTTCCTCCAGCATTTTCTCCTGGCTCATTCACGTGAAAGAAAACACCTGACATCATAATAAACCAATCACTGGCTTTGTCTTTTTCACGATCAAGCGGTACGTGCAGAGGAGGGAGGGAGCGACAGAAACAGCAGCTTGACGGATACATCAAGAGCCAGTCATCGAGAATGTGGCATTTAAGATGATTGGATGGTGTCTTTCCAGGCTTGTTCGTTCCGCAGGTGACTGACTGTTTACATTTTCGTGAAAAAGCATTAAAGGGATAGTTCACCCTAGAATGAAGTTTCGCTCATTATCTACTCACCCTCATGTCGACTAAGGGCTGGAAGAAGTTTCAGAGTCCTCCGTCCCTTCTCTGAGCAGTGCATTTCAAGGTAATGGTTGCAAGCGGACACCAGAGGTCTTCGTAAAAAAACACACAGCAAAAAACATCCAAATACCTCCATTCGGCTCGTATGTAATGTCCGTCTTGTACTGAACGCCCGGAGATGCGGAATTGTCCCGGGGAAGAAAAAAAAAAGTCCGTATTTCAAGCTTGTTTGTAGCATTAGCTCCCAGTGTCTGTTGTGCAATGCATGGCAAGCTTTGCACTGAGACTCGATGGACGGCGACACGGGGGAAGGGATTGGACTGGCAGCGGAAGAGCTCCACAACACGCTGGGAGCTAATGCTACAAACAGGCTTAAAATGTGGATTTATTATTTTTTTTCTGGACAATTCCGCATCGCCGGGCTCCAGTACAAAACGGACATTACATGAGCCGTGTGGAGGTATTTGGATGTTTTTTGGTGTGTGTTTTTTTTGAAGACTGTTTCCGCTTGCAACTGTTACATTGAAATGCACTGCTACACTAAGACCCCCTGTAACTCAGAGAAGGGACAGAGGACTCTGAAACTTCTTCCAGCCCTTAGTCGACATGAGGGTGAGTAGATAATGAGCGAAACTTCAATCTAGGGTGAACTATCACTTTAAATTACTTTATTGTAATCGGGGTGTGATGAGGATTTCAAGCAATTCAGTAAAAAATGCCACAGAATAAGATCCTCAACCCTACCTTTAATGCCCTACAGTTCAGCATGATGAGGTTTCTGATCCTCGCTCTCAAAGACCTGAACGCATCATAGCTTATCAAGGGACTATATGGCTGGTTGAGCCAGTCTCAATCTTAAAGCAACAATTAGTGAGTCCAAATATCTCATCTCATGCTCAAACACCAGAGACAGTTTTTCATGCTAAACTGATGCTCAAACAAAAACAATATCAACTTTAATCAACAGTAAAAGTGACTTTACATCTCTGCAACAACACTGAATGAAGCCGTACAAACACCCACACAAAGTAATCAGCCAGTTATTGTGTTTACAGCAGCAATGCCCGAGATGACAAAACTGCGTTTACAGTGCTCTCCTTTCCATTCCAGTTTCAGTATTTTAGAATTGATGATAGAGGCTAATAATAACTTTTAAAGCACAATTTCCAACAATCAGCAGGTTCTATCTTCTTTAATGTGAGGATTTGATGATTGTCTGCATAAGATGTTCTTTGTTTTTGTGATATTTTTAAGACAGGATCGTCGGCTTAATGCTGGATCCTTTTTCTCAATTCAAGTGTTTATAATTTGTTTCAAAGGTCTGAACTTGATTTTTTTTTTCTTGTAGTAGGTTGAGAACCTAATGATTAGTATTATCATTATAGTATTAATTATAAGTAAATGACAAGTGTAGAAAATGGTTTTCCTTTTGATTCACGAGAGTGAATGAATGAATGATTATTTATTTTATTTTTAAATCACTGAACTCAATATTAAATGTGACGTGTAAGACATGTGCACATTGCCCTGTCTCACCACTAGAGGGCACTGTAATCCTACAGTATAGGCATCATGGGGATCTTCAGAGTGAGAAGTTCGGCGAGGTCGAGGAGGTCATTGGCTGATGTGAGTTCCAAATAAAAAGTAGAGTGAACAACAACTTTCCATCAACACAGTGTTGGTGTGTTGTCGCTGGTCACAGAGCAAATCCTCTTCGTCTCTCCGGTGGACGACAGCTCTCTGCTCGGCTCTGTGCAAATACAAATATCGAAAATATGGTGATGTTTATAGGAAACTCAAGGATGCACAGGCAAGCCAAGAAAGAGAACTGATGATAGCTACTAGAAAAATAAAATTGTCTACATATATAGAGCTGCTAGTAGTGCAAGTGTATTGGTTTTCACTCTGCCCACACACTAATTCCTGAGAGCTTTGTTTTAAGAGACTTGCACTGTTCAGAGGTTAAAGTACAACAATTCACTTATATCTTACTCTTTATGGAAACAATTAGCGTCTTGAGTTGATTAATGCATATTAGCTTGGTTTACGACTACACCAACATGTTGGAAATTGCTTCCTGAACAATCCGTTCAAAGAAGTGCGTGTTGGTTTCCTGCATGCACGAGTGGACCAGGCTGAACAGAACACAAGAGCCAAGGCTTTGTGACACAAAGATGTTTCATAATGCTGAGAAGAAATAACAACATGGATGAAAGAATTAAAAAAAAAAAACTCACACTGCCAACGTGTTCATCAGACCCAGAATCATCATTTCCTATTGTTTATCTTTTTTTCATTGTCTGGTTGAGAATAATAATGTTGCAGTAGCTAGTCACCTAACGTCAGTGTGCACACGACCCATGAGCAAGAACCACCTCATTATTCTTGCCTTTAAAAACTGGCACCAAGACAAAAGATAGAGCAATGTTTACTGTGCTTGAACACGTCTACAGCTTCACTTCCACCTTATTTTCCAACATTACTCATGTCCACTCCGTCCTGCTGAGAACCAAATGAGCATCTTCAGTAACATGTTTATCATTGCCATTACAGTACATGACATAATTGGAATAAAGCTAATTATGAATCTGTGTTGGGACCAGACAGCGGGGTAAAAAGAGGCGATAGGACGATTATTAATCTTTGATTGCTAGTTATCATTAATCATTTACGTACCTCACCCTAATGCTGCTCCTGACGTGCACTAACGCGAGGCCACAAAGAGCTGCTCTGGAAATGTTTCCTCTAATTTGTGGTGCATCACACATGCCGAGTGAAAGTAACTGAGAGCGGTGTTCAGCACTTTAATTGCTTTGCCCTTCAAGTCAATTTGGTCCTACAATGGTTCAGCAGTTTCTGTGGGGGTGTTTCACTTTCTCCTCTCCGCTGTCACTGTCACCTCACTCTATCTGCTCGCCCAGCAGAGGGAAATGGATCTAACTGGCTGTATTTTACAATGCAGCAGGGTTTTTCATTGAAATCCAAACATTAGCATGTGTGGCTAACTCGATGGGAGGGTGTTCTGATTAACACTTGGAACAGACAAACAGAGGTACAAAAACATCAGTTTGTGAGGGAGAAATGTCTATGGATAATAGAAGTAAGAGTGCACGAAGTCACTAAGGGAGGCCGAGGGCCAAGTATATGATGAGGTTTTCATTATTAGACATTTTGAAGCTAGAGAAAATTACATAGCCTGCTACTACATCTTTAGAAGTCGAAATAGAGTTATTGATAACAGGCTAAACAGGGTAGAAAGTTGAGAAAACACATACAAATACACAAACTTGCTGAAAATTTACACAGAAGTAGCGTTCCCAGGGGACACCAAAAGGTAATGCAATGAGGTGATGACGTGAAGTGATGATATTTGCATGTATTTGACCTCAGGCTGCTCTGGTACATCCAAAGCATGTGCATGCACTGTCAAATGAATCAAGGTGTTTCTTTTTGTTGCTGTTTCTTTTGTTTTGTTTTTTGTTTTTTTTTGTTTAATCTCTAAAATGTCACATTTAACATTTAAAAACAAAAAATGCTATACCATTTTTTGAAGTCTTCAGGTTTCTGTAACATTATTATTGGACAACTGACAAAAAAACACCAAAGACATCCAAATCATTAAAATGCAAAACAAAAAAGCAATGAATAACAAATAGATAATGTTGTTCGTCATTTAGGCTATTTGTTTGCTCCAGCTGCGGTGACCCTAATAGAAATGTCACATTTATTAAAACTTGCTTTGTTTACACTAAGTGATTAATCTATTTAGATGTTTCACGATGTGCCACATGAGGACAGAAAGTTCAACAGGCTTAGGAACAATAAATAAGGAGAGTGGGGCTTTGTTATTACTGCTCTTCCAGTTTTTTCCACTCTTATTTAAAGCAGAAGTCAGCAGAATGTTTTTGTTAATATAAGTCCTAAATAGTCCTATTTTCCGTCAGCAATCACTTACATGGAGTGTTTCAGCCGAAACACGAGTCTCTCCGTCACTCTGCTCTGCTGTAAACCGAGGAGAAAACTTTCCTTGTGGGATACAAGCGTTATCCAATGAGGAGAGAGAACGGCATGAAGGGCTGTGTGTGCAGCCAAGGGATGCGCGTGAATGTGGTGACGTAGGGACGAGGACCAATAGATGCGTGATGAGGGCGGGGGCTGCTAACTCATGGCGCGTTCAAGGAAACCCGTAGCTCGTGTTTTTCCGACCTGTGAAGTCATACCAGTTCGATACGAGTTCACGGGTCGGAAGTTACGAGTGGCCGTTATAGTGCACTTTCACAGGCAACAGGTCGGAAAAACACGAGTTACGGGTTGCCTGGAACGCTACAAAGTCGTAAGTCGTGACTTGAAGCCGTAATTTACGGTTTCAAAAGCCTGCCTGGAACGCAGCATTAGTCAAAACGACCAGATCGCTGACTTATGCTTTAAATCATAGGTTTCTATAGTTTTATTATTTTTTGGTTTGTTTATTTTTCAAGTCCATACTGTATGTTTGTGCTTATTTGCAGCTAAAGTGAGATTAGTGACCCTTGTCACATTCTCTGCAGAGACTGAAGTCCATTTGCAGTCAGTTACTTAACGTACTGAAATGCATTGTGATTATCTAGAGATGTGGGGGAACATCGTCTCATCACGGCTGCAGCTCGTAGTTAATGTGACGCACGTTGTGTGTGTGTGTGTGTGTGTGACAAACGAGTGGAGAGAATGAGGAGGATGGAGAGAGAAGCCGCTGACCATGGAGACAGTTACTACCACTGCGGGGACAGACATTCTCATTGTGATTTATTTCTCTCTCTATAGGAGTGCTCCATCCGCTCCATCTGTGCTCTGTGTTTGAAGTGGGTTTTGATGTCAGCTTCATCTATAATGGAGCAGATGACATTTTTCTGAAGACAGCTCCCGATACACCTCTTAAGAGACAGGCATGGAAATAGGTACATGGAAATAGATCCCAGATTGCTCTTCCCTGTCATTATCTGTTCTTCCGCCTCCATTTCCCCTCAAGGAGAAGGTGTTGGAGTCAGAAAAAAAACAAAAAAAAAACGTACACAGGACATACAGAATCAGACAGCAAGTCAAAATAGTTTATTATACAGGATTCATAGTCGAGGCACTACCTCACATTTAGTATAGGCACTGAACTACTGCACTGGAGTCACAGCCACGACTCGGTCTGAAAGCCAAAGCTTGTCAGCCGCACATACAATACAGTGTGTCACCCCTCCCCCACCACCACATCAGCAAGGTCAGGACTCCAACACATCCAGTGATCTGATGTGGATCTACTCGCACCAAAGTGTGTGATCTGGATTTATATTCCCTTCTAGATTACGGAGAAGTGATAGTTTGGGTTTGTGGGAGGCTCGTATCTACAGTCAGTGTGTTACCTGCTGCACATTCAGATCAGTTTTCTCCCAGTTAAAAGAAACAGAAGCCGAGTGATGAGCTGCAGACAGGCGTATTTTAGCCACTTAAAAATGATGTGCACAGAGGGGGCGCCCCAGTGGCCAGTGTTTACCAAGTAGGCTTAATCATAACTGCAACAGCCATGGGTTTAAATTTGTCCTGTGGCTTTTTGCTACTTTGCTCTCTATCTTGTCCAACTCCACTGTCCTCGTTTGAAAATAATGTGTACAGGGAAAAACTAAAATCCGCTGAGGCATATGTTTTATTTTGAAAATTTTAGTTTGGAACTACTTTTTATCATATAGCGTCAGCATGCACTCAATTACTTGAGCTTCTCATGGATGGCTTTACAGAATTATTTTATTATTCATCATTAACTTTTACTCTTTTTTTTAATGCCAAATGAGCTCCCGGAAAAATAAATTTGACCTGGGGGCGGGTGGGTTAATGAAATTATTGGTCCATCTACCTACCACTACTGATTTGGATCAAGGCTTCAAAATTGTGAAAAGTGTGAAAATGTCCTACACTTACACTGATATTAGCTTTCATGGTAGAAAAAAAAAGATTTTTTTTTTTGTTGACCCTGTTCACAGCAGCTCATTGCTCGGTTTCTGCTCCTCTCTGTGGGAAGAAACTGATGTGGATCAGCTGCTGGTAACACAAGGAGTGTAGATGACTGCCTCACACATACCCACTTCACATTACCCAAACTATCAATTTAGCATCAATATTGATAAGATGGAAAATCATGTAGTTGAAATCTTGTAACCTCTGCTATGAATGTAAAACACTTTTGTGGTGTTTTGGTGCTACTGTAACAGTGTGACTGACAGGCTTTGGTGAAGGGAGGCGGCCTTTCCGTGAGCACATTACATCATCCTAGTACTCCTGCCGAGTCTGGTCTCGTCCCGAATTCTTGAACACACTCACTGTATTTCTCCGTCTGTCTACACATTAAAAAAACACTGCAGTGTCACATTGATCTGTCACAGTGACGACAATAACCACAACAATCTTTATTACCATTATTGTTATAACAACAATCATAACAACAAAAGTTATCCCTTCTCGTTTCACTTCTTTTGTCTGTGTGAGTAGGTAATGAAAAGGAAACACTCGTTCTCTGTAAACAGGCAGCAGCCTAATCTTGTTTGTGTTTTACAGGGATTATCAAGGAGCATAAATTAGGTTGTAATAGCTTTGTACATCTGCGGCGCAGAACGAGCAGCTCGCATCAGCTCCAGCAGCCAAACAAAGTGAGTCCGCTGCTGAGTGATGTTTAACCCTTCGCTGAACAGCCGGCTCAGGTCTGACAGCAGACGTATGTAGAGGAGACGTGTGTGAGCTGATGCCATGATTCATTCAAAACGTGTGTTGATTAAAGGGACAGTTTGACATTTTGGCATCATTTGTGTTTTTTTCTGAAAACTAGACGAGAACATCAATGACGCGCTCTGTACCATGTCTGTGCACTAAGCATGAAGCTAAAAGTGACGTAAAATAAAAACAGTAATGTATGCCTAAATTTAACATGTTTTCTGTTTAAACACATGAAGCAACATAACAGTGTTTTTACTGCTAACCTCAAGGAGTTTCATTAAATGAGAGTACTTCATGTTGTTATTACAAAATGTTGTGGCACAGTGCTATCATGCCAACACTGTAACCCCGATGAAATCTAATGAAAGTTCTTGCATTTTAGAGTCTTGTGAGTTGAATGTCACCTGCCAAATCACTAGGGACAAACCTGCATCACCACAAGTGCCTCCAAAGATAACAGAGCAGAGGTGATCACGAGTCACAGTTACTTCCTGGAGTCGAAGCACTGAAGTTGCCAGGCAACAGCTAAAACCGCCAACAGGAGTACTAGGTGGGTGGAGCTACAGTAATTAATGGCCTTCATAGTTAATGCAGAGACATGAGAGTGACATCAGTCTTGTGAAACACGTGTAGAGCAAAATATCAAACTGTCCAGTCAGAACGTCTCATGTTTTAAGGAAATTTAAATTTCCATGTTCATGTAAAGTGGACTAATGGTCTGTCAAGGCTCCATCATTTTAAAACTATATTTTCAGAGGTAGTGGATGTGAATGTGTAGCCTATATATTTCAGAATTGTAAAATTGTTATGATACAATTTTTAAATTGTATAGAAAATGTCTATTCATTTTAAAATATAAGATGTATTACTGCCCTCTAGTCAGTGAATTCATTAATTTATTATTGCACTTACATAAAGAAAGGGGGCACTCAAAGGACAATAATCTTTCAATAATCTTTTTTAAAAGGTGGACTTCTAGTGTCTAGCTAAAATCTAATTAATACAATTTGCCTAATTACATCATAATTACACAATTCCCCTTTAAATAGTTCAACTATTGTTGCTGTAATGGTGTTGCACTGAAGCAACTCAAACTGGTTCAAGTGAAACAGAATTTTATTTGTCTCAGTCAATATGATTTATTTGTAATAAACAATAAAACTTTAGATAAACATTAAATCCCTCCTATATTTATGTGAAATGTATCATTTCTCATGTTAAGTTGTAGTTGTAGTTATATCCCTTGATTAAATATTGTGTGCATTCCTAGTACTGCTCAGCCAGGGCCACATCTGGATCCAGTGGTTTTTAGTGTTAATCTGAAGTCAGTGGCATGATTTACGATTTACTGCAAGTGCATAGTTTGTTGTTGCAGGAGTTTGTGTGTGTGTGTCAGTCTAGCTGACTTACATGTGTTCCTACAATTATAAGTTTACACAGAATAAAGTGTAAACCATCATAACATAAAGATGTATTTCATTTGTAGTGTTTCACACACTTCGCCCCACACCTCCTCACATACAGCATCTGAGTGAGCCGAGTCCTCCCTCACTCACTCACAGTACGTTTCATTTTCTATCTTTCTCATCAGCTTCAGAACATTTAATTAAGTTCAGTAAACCTCCCGTATCACATTTGCACACACAGAGCACATGGCAATACTGATCCACTGAGACCACAAAGCAGTTTACCGGGTTTCTACCAGAATTCAATCACTGTAGGGAAACGGCACAGTACAGCGAGCGAGATCAGAGGAGGGGAGGGATGCTGGGTTTGTGTTTCCCAAAATGTCTGTACAAACTAGTTTTCACTTTCACTCAGCAGTGAAGATGGTGGACAGGACTGAAGACAAGTGGTCCTCAGGCTGCCCGGGTTTAGACTGTAAATATTTGAAGCATCTTGACTCAATCACAATATTCAGAGAAGATTAATCTCTGTCAAAACTAATTTTGTTTTTTTCAAATTTGGCCAATCGGATCTGCAAAGGGTTACAATTACAAAGCACAGACTGGCTTGTTTGTTCGAAGAATATCTCTATTGTTCTTCCTCTCACTGTAAACATCAACCTTTTAATGATATTTCCATTAATAACCACATGTTCAACACCACGATTACTTACATCCTTAGTGTTCCTTGCTCCATGTTCATCTCATCTGACCTACATGGTGCAAATAAACAGATTTGTGTTTATATCTCTATTACAAAAATATCTGTTGCAACAGAAGCCCGAGCAAAGCTTTGCAACAACACACAACTAGTGACAAACACTTTGGGGAACCCAGCTGAGATCTGGACAACACCACAACACATCTGCCACCTCACAACCTCAATCCACAACACAAACAACTGGAGGGCAAAAGAATTAACAAACATGAACAATTAACAACAAAAAAGAGATACTATCATATCTAATGCTGATCAGCTAATCAATAATAATCAAGGGGATGTTTGATTTTTTTTTTTCCCTACCGACTCAAATATGAAACAAAGAAACAAGAACACATGGGTATGCTCATGAAGGAAGGAGGAACACTTATGCTACCTGCGGGTGTTTACACTGTTCCCTGTTGCCCAGGAAACGGTGTTAGAGTTTCTCCGCAAAAAAAAAAAAAAAAAAAAGTGGAGAGGCTTTTCATTGTCAAAAATAAGACACAGTTCTATTGGATTCATAAAACTGAAAACAGTATAAATTCAGCATCTTCCACCCCCGTCTTTGCACTGTGCTGAACAATGCTCCCCTGTTGTTTTGTCAGAACCTGAGTCTGCGGGCTTCATTCCTGTTAATCAAGGCACAGAACGTGCCATCCACAGTGCACCTACACCAAAACAGGGCCCTGAATGCGTCTTGGATAACAGGGTACATACTGTAGCCTACTGTATCTACAAATGTTTGAGAGGTAAGGATACACAAGGCAACTATTTTTTTTTTCTTTTGGAGGGGGGAATAGCCTACGTGTCCAGTCTGGTTGCTCCAGATAATAAAAATGTGCTCGAAAATAAACGTTGAACTTGTGCATTTGTTTTGGTTTCCCAACTATGCTTTTCACACTCTATGTTATTAAAAGACTTGTGGAATAATTATAGGGCATTTATTGCTCATAAATTTGCCCAGTGCCTCAGGTTCTGCAGATTTATTTAGACTCAGTTTGAAAAATTTCATCCAGACTTCCATGCTAATTTAAACCATATTAATGCTTTTGTCTTGGGAAGCAGGTACACAATACATTTTGACTTTCAAACAGTCCGGTAAGAACACATTTACATACACATTTACATATGCTTGTGCATCATCTGCTTAGGGCTTGCTAAAAAAAGTACAGCGTGTAATTAGCTGCTACCTGTACTGAAGCATCCTGCTCTTTTGTTCTGTGTTTCTCAACCTGCTGTCAGAAGCGTTTCATTCCAGTGAGTGAACAGCCTGATGTCAAACGTCTCATCAGGAGCCAGAAAAACAGATTTATGAAGCATCGCCTCTGTAAAACAGTCTGACAATGACAGGGTCAGAGAGGGACTGAGAACGAGGTGCTTTTAAAGAGAGAAAAAAATGAAATAAAAGAAACCAGATAACCAAAAGAGAGAGCTAGCTCTGGCAATGTCCCAGAATTCCGTGGGGGACTGTGGTGTGGTAACGGACACACTGTAACATCCCCCATATGGCTCACACAATATGAGACGGTGAGTGTCATGGGTGTTGGAATACACACACTTGCTCATGTGAATACAGAAATATACAACAGTATAACAATTAATCCACTCACATAGACACACATGAAATGATGGATGTTTTCAAATTGCACTGGTAAATATATTTTTACTCAAATATTAATGATCAAGTAACTAATGTCATGTAAAAGTTGTTGCAAATACTAATTTAACCTCTCGTAGCTCATTATTTTGGTTTAACAAACTTGTTTCCAGGGGCAACAGGCAGCTAGCTGGTGCATTTAAACATGGGCTGGTGACGATAAAAAAATAAAGGGACTGAATATACACAGAGCAAAAAAGCCCCCTAGTGGGAGAAATGAGAAAAAAAAAGAAAAAACCTAAATGAATGGATGCAACTTTAAAGCTGCAAACATCTTTTCTTTTCTTTTTTTAAATCGCCTGACATACAGTAGGTGAAATGTCTATGTAATACAAGGGAGTTGTTTCTACTTTATAGCAGTTGACTAGCTGAATATCACTTTCATCAGCCTCGTTTCCAGCAGCAGCTCTCCTTTGTTTCCAGAGAAAAAGCTCTGATGAGAGTCAAACACAGAGATGCTGCTGAACACAGTGGAGCACTTAGCAGCTGAAGAGCTGGATATTTCCCTCAGGAGCCGGTGGAAACAAACGCACTGTAGCTACAATTAGTGTGAAAGATGGGACTTGCTCAGCTGCAACAGGTGGACAAAACAAAATGGTTACGCCAGGAAGACCCTGCCTGCGCTGCATGTGTGTGTCTACTACTGTAAACAAAGCATTTTGAGGCTGACATAATGGGAGGGGCAAAAATGTGGACCTAAAAATCTAGCAGACTTTTTTTTTTAACTGGAGGCAAGTATTAATTGAAATCTGAAGAGCCATATTGATTGATATACAGTGAGTGGGTGCATTGATTAATTTCATGATCAATTTGCAGGGAGTTGATATGGGCCAGAGCCATGAAAACTGACACCACTCATCGAAATGATGTCCCAATAACAAATATTGTGATCTCAGTTGGCCAATGGTGGTGATCCTATAATTAAATGTCAGAACATTCAAAATACCATGAGACCTGCTGACTTGAAATCTAAATTGCACCTACAGGGTGATGTGCACGTTTGCTAACTTGTGTAACTACCAAAATTCGGCTGCTTCCCTCTGTTAAAATTGATAAATTATTCAGCTGCAGTCAGCTGCTTAAAAGGTGTTAAATAATTATATATTATCATGAATGTATCATATTCAGCCTGGACACAGTTCTGTTGGTATGATGTCAACATACAGTATCAGCAGGTCTTCTGCCTGTCCATATAGTATATGCTGAGAGCTGCGCAGGCAGGATGTCAAACCTCGGTGGCAGGGTGTGTGTGTGTCGCTGCTAATCTTTCTCCCTGACTTACTGTGATATTACAAATCCAAATGTCCCCATAAAAGATGCAGATTTAAATGAACAAAGCCAATTATTAATGTTTGCATGTGTTTGGGTTGAGTTACATGAAAATAGAGTGACAGTTTTTCCCAAAACATATTCACTTTTCACAAGCAAGGGTGCACATACGCTCACAAACTGCAGCTGGATGACGAAGACCAATCAGCACAGGATGAAGACGCCAGAGAACTGTTTGCTGACAAAGTGAGCTCACAGTGAGTGACTCAATGAGTAGTAGCCGGCCTGCGCTTGGCTTTGTGTGTATGCAGCAGCGTGCCTGTGTGTTCGTGTGTAGGCAGTGAGTATCTAACTCAGTCAATTAGGTGAACACAATGCAGCACCAGAAATAACCAACTGTCACCTGGCATCTCATCTGAGCTGCTGCAGCTTCACTGCTCTGTCACTGCACCAGACAATGTAGCTGTGTTACCGAGGTCTGTCAGGCTGCAGACCACAGAACTGGAAGGTGGCGCAAGACAGTGAAAAGGACACGCATGTGTGTGTGTGTGTGTACAAAACACACGCTTACGGTGGAAGCCAGAGGCAGCTCTCTCTCTTCCTTATCTGTACTGGCCTACTTTCTCTACTCTCTCTATATGCATGAATATATAAGTCTCTCCTGTATGAGGGAACATGTTTGTTTGACACCATTAGCATTCAGCAACATTTATTCAGTTGTGTAATCTAGGATGTCGCAGATGAATGTTGTCTTTAGATGATGTACTGTATGGTTACCTAGCCTCGTAAACCAGCCTCCCCCGGAAATGCATTTAATTCATTTCACAGGGGGAGTCTGGCCTCATCCCCGTTGTAACCGTTTCGCCGAAACACTCCGCCTACCGAGCCAATCAGGGACCGAAGAAGAACGGCGATAACGTCTTTTCCTTCAAAAAACTCAACAAGCGCCGACTCTTGCTCTAGTTTAAGTTCTGTAATTGATGGTATTTCATTTAGAACTTCCCTTACTTCTGTTTTTACGCCGCTGTTTGATAGGTGAGTCCAGTCCATGTAGTGATGTTTTCAGGCCCTGATTGGCCAACGTGCTGTGTCAATTACCAACGGTTTCAACAGATCTGTGAAATGAATTAAATGCATTTCCGGGGAGGCTGGTTTACGAGGCTAATGGTTACCAATCACATCTGATGATCTAATACAGCTTTGAATTCCCAGTCACCATACAGTAGCTCACTCTGTCTTAAGTCACTGAGTAAAATTAGCTCTGCTGAATTAAAACAAACTTAACATCAAATATGATCACCTGTATTCTCAACAGTGGAATAGAAGAACTAAGCAGGTGGATGCACCTCAGACTACTTCACATTTCAGCTAAAGTTTCAGTCAAATTGCATCATCTGCTTTGACTGTAATGGAAAATCACTTTGATATAATGAATAGATTCTGTATTTCTGAATGTGTTTTTGTTCTCTAGGGCTGGTCCCATGATCTTTTGCTGGCTCACCTTCTGTTTCAGTGCGTTAGCCTCAGCAGGGACACAAAGACCAAACTGACGTGAGGCTAGAAGCTACACGCTAAGACTGCCCCAGGTTACCACCTTTGTTTCCTGCCCACCCTCGTCTGTCATCCAGAGGTCAGTGAATCTGCCACAAATCATTCTGCACAGCAGCTCATCTCTATCATCTTTCAATCTTAACATAAAGTCTCACCTCAGCCCAAACAATCTCAACCTCCACCATCTATCTTTTGAGTGTGAAATTCTCACCTGCCAAGTGAAGAGTGGCTCTGAAAAGTCCGTTATCACCTCTGATTCACAGCAGTTATATTACAATGGATTCCAATGGCAACAAAAAAAACATATCGACCTGTGTTGCAGAGTGTCCCTGCCTCCACTAAGCTGTTTCACTTATAGTCCAGTTTTTACTTTCTACACAACATTGCTTGTGGAGCACATACTCATAATGTGTTACTTTTTTCCACTAACAACTGGTGTTAACAGATTAAAAAAGACTGAGTGGGAGCCTAAAGGTCAGAGCTGACTTCAAATAGGTGACAGACTGCTACAGGGAACGTTAGCCTACCTAGGGATGTGCTGCAAAGTGCAACCGTCTAAATGAAGATGTCCCTGGGTGAGTCCACAGATATGTCAAATCTCAAAATGCAACTCTTCAGCCCAGTTTATGGTTATACGTCACGACTCACTTTATCCTTTAATAGTTGTTTGTTTTTGTTGTTGTAAATTGTGTTTTATTAATTATCTGATGTCTTATTGTTTGTGTTACTGCTCTTATAGCTTGTTTTATTGTGTCTCATTGTGAGCTTTCTCTCTTCTTTTTAGCTCATCCATCATCTGTGATGCAGCCTGAACTGGAGTCAGGAATCACCTGGTTTTTGTTCATGCTTGGAGGGTGTTGTCAACTCCACCAAAGCAAATAGAATTGTATATGCGCGTGTTGGATTGGGTTGAGGCTCCTTTGGGCATGAGGAGCAACCATTTAGATTTTCCTGGAGAATATCCTGAAGTTTCTCTCTTTGCAACTTGCCTGGCTATAGGAGTATGCAAACCTTTGAGCTTCCCTTTAATCCTATAGCAACTATCTTTAGAGTGATTTCAATGATTCCTTTATGGGTGATGCAGAACCTGATATTCAAACAGGGAAGGTGACACAGGTCTAACTGTAGCATATCTTGTTATATATTATATATATATACACATATTTGTTTGGATTCAATTTAGTTTGTATTCAGAGAAGGAAGGAACAGATTTTGATGTCAATTGCTGCAGTCAGGTGTTAAGTGTTGTAAAACACATAAAGTGCCTCCATGAGATGTGTCATGTTTGTTGCTGACAGCGTTTGTGAGCAGCCGGCCGACCTACAATATTTTACTTCCTGTTGTTTTTAGGATGCTGTCAGACACCCGTCCCTTTCACTTCACTCATTATCCTTCGTCTCATAATTCAGCATCAACTGAGGAGGTGCACTTCACGCTCTGAAAACCTCTAGTTCAGACAAAACTAGGCCATTTTACCGACCTTATACAGACCTTTTGTCAAGATTATACCTTTCAGAAACCAGCACGGTCATAACAATGAAATTCTAATCTGGGCATATTTTATGATTTTTACTTATTCAGAGGTATGATCACCTTACGATGCCCTTTCCTTCTTCTACATCACCCTGCTGATGTCAAGCTGAGGTAAGGAATTCAAGGATCGGTGATTTGTCAAGAAGCTGATGTTCAGATTAGTATTTATCTGTCTGGATGCTTCAGTGCAGCAGGTACAGCTAACTCTGTATTCAGCCCACAAGCAACGTCGTTCCAGCGCTACAGTGTGAGGGACCGTTTGAGCTCGGTGATTAATTGCTGCAGTGCTGATGTTGTGGCAGAGGTGGATTGATGCAACAAAAAGCGAGATGCTGACGAGTTCGACCACAATCAAACATTTCTTGGACTATGTATAAAGGAAAACACAGTGACTGTGGTCAGCATTGGCATTAATGGATGGACCTGTTTGGATTTCTAACTAACAGTTTGCTGGAGCTGTTTTGCGGCGAACGCGTGTTAAGGGCAACTCTCACCAACACTGTGGTCGCAGTTGCTAGGAGTGCTAACTTTCACACATGTACAGTACAACACCGCAACCGAAGGAGAAGATGAGCCAAACACAGACATTCACATTCCCAGACCGTCACTGTCTAAAACAAAGAGTTGTTTTTTTCTAAGGTCGTAGAAAAGTGTCCGAGCTCGCCGTCACGGCAGCAGCAGCAGCAGCTGAGAGAGCGACACTGCTGCAAAGAGGAGATACAGATATGGCCCTATGTTCCTTTAATATCCAGAAAAGTACCCTGCTTTTATTCTGAAAAATGCTCAACAGTTCAAAGGCGTGTTGTTTCATCACACACTGTGAGTGTGCGTCTGTTTTTTGCTCGTTTTTTTTTCTTTTCTTCCTCTGATTTCCCCAGAGTAGAAAAGCCGTCAGTTTTCTGTCCTTGCCAGTCACAGCAGTTAGCTTGAATGTCCTTACTCTTGCATTTGTCCATCTCTGTACGTAGCTCTGCAGCTCCTGTTTGAAAATGCTTGTCGAGTGTGAAAAATTGTTTCTTACATCCCAGTATACAAGAGGAATCCATGACTTGTATGGATGTAAAGATAGAAAAGTATCTAAGTGTGATCTGTGGATCTAAATTCATTCGTCTCTTGTCTTTGCACAAACATGAATAAAATATCAATGCCGGGTTGCATTTATTCCTGTGTGTGTATTAGTGTGTGTGTTTGTGTCACACTGTTTCTTGCAAGCAGAGAGCCTCCACAGCGTTACTGGGTCCCTGGGCAACGCCGCCGATGACAAAGAGCATGCTGGTCGTCTGCAGGAGGGACGAGGAGCAGCGTGCGGTAGGCATGGGTGCCACGTACTCCCAGCGCCGCTTCACCGGGTTGTAGCTCTCCACCGTGCCCAACGGCGACGGCTCGTTACCTGAGTAATGGATAGTAAAGACATGTAGTGTTAGGCAGGCTCTTACTGTAATACACTGACAACAACTGGAAACAGATCAGTTCAAACCACAACATATCTAGACATGTAGCTCTTCCTTTTTCAAGACTATGGAAGCAAAAATTTTAACATTCATACAGTACATGCAAAGACTGCGAGATAACACCTGCCCTTTTATTTTCTATTTAAAGCCCCCACACAGGTGGGGGCTACTGGCACGCCCCACAACCTTTTCACGCCACTGTTCTATTTCCAGCCTCGCTGCCCCTGAAAAAATGTTTTTGGTTTTATTTTTTTTCACAGAGAAGCCTGTTTTCTTTTTTTCTTCCTCAGCTTCCTGTGCCTCATCTCTTACTGTCACGACTGCCATTTCTTGTATATACACAACGGGAGAGAAGAGACTTGCTGTAGCTGAGAATTGTAAAGCCATATTCAGCCTACAATAGGGACATTACAAAGAGAATGGCAAAGAAGATTCTGCCTAGGGAGCCAAGGCTTAGGAGTTCAGATCGTGAGGCGAGTGTTGACACATGATTTTGAGTTAAAGGTCCCATATTGTACTGTACTGTATAAAGTAAGATTTATTGGTGTTCTGTAAATAAGGTCTAGGGTTTTTAATACTGTGAAAGTATTTAAGTCTCAGTCCACAGAAAAATGCACATTGCCTGTATTCAGATACTAAGCCTTAAAATGACAAATCAGGACCTCTGTAACTTTGTGATGTCACAACAAAGCAACAATTCTTCCTCATCTCATTCTTGCTGCTACCATACACATTTACAATGTATAAAAAATAATTAATAAATAATAAATAATTTAATGTCTTTTTAAAAAACCTGAATGTTTAGCCCAGCTTAATGTAAAAGCCGCTAATTAACTCAGGCAGTAGGCTGAGTTATTTGTTCTTTCACAAGACAAAGATGAATTTATATGCTAATGGAGGATATTCATTCATGTACATTTCTGGGCTCAGTATGCACAGGAGAGGCTCAAACCGAGAGGGTTACAGAGCAATTACACTTAAGTTTAAAAGTACAGAGTCAGACAGTATGTGGCTCTAATTTTCATCTACGACACATTAACGTCTCACCAGGTTTCTTCTCCGCTCTGCTCTGATCTTTTTTTTCCCTGTCTCCCTCCCCCCTCAGCCCCTCTCTTTCACCTCAGGTGCAATGCTCACTGTCATTATACATCAGCCAGCTCTAAGTTGTTGCCGTTTCCATGGAGAACCACATCACAGCGAGTCCCACAAATGATACGGACTGGTGAGTGTACTGTGTGTGTGCGTGTGTGCGCATCTGTCTGTCTAAGGAAGACTATTATGATCATTTTGTTGGAATAACAAAGTGACGGTGCCGAGTCGGCCTTTTCAAAGCAATCTGGACCTGCTCAGGCCTCGGCTCCTTTCTCCTGTTTTTTGAAGACACATATAACATATCCACACCCATGACTGCACACACGCACGCACACGCACACACACACACACACAGAGCACAGAGCACAGACACATGTTCCTTGCTGCTCTTGGTGCTCAAAGGCTTCCTGTCGTCGCTTTGATTCTCGGCCCACAGACGTCATGTCAATTCACAAGCCGCTCCTCTCCTCCTCCCTTTTCTCTCTCTTTACTTCCTCCTTTGCTCCATCTCCTTTGCATCCGTTTGTCTTTCTCCATTTGGCTCCCTCACTCATCTTTCACATTCTACTTATATTCTCTCATCTTTTACCTTGCCGTGCTTACAGCTGCTTTTCTGCTGGGACAGATACAGAAAACGACACCAATAATAAATTAACATTATGTCACCAAATCTTGTTTCTGATTTAAATTTTTGTCCATGATGCGATAGTGTCAGAGAGAACATTCAGAAATTTGCTTACAGTCATTGTCACACTGTTGCAAGATCAGGGGTAAACACGAGCAATCTGTATAGTATAGTATAGTATAGTATAGTATAGTATAGTATAGTATAGTATAGTATAGTATAGTATAGTATAGTATTTATATATAATAGTATAAAACATCAAGAACAACATTGTCCATCACACACAGAGAAGTACACAATTTTCTGTTTGTTCATCTGTGGTTTCTGCAGGTATCTATGATCTAGATAACATGAACAGGAAAAGTATCCATTAGTAATTTGATCCAAATAAACAAATAATAAGCGTCATCTGTGAAAGTAGTTGTGTTAAAATCTTAATGCAACTCATCCCTACTGTCCGTCCTCCTCCTCCTCCTCATCATCTTCCCCTATTCACCTCAGTCCTCCTTTCTCCTGTCCGCTCCACTAATCCTCCTCTTCTCACCTCGCCCGTTCTCATTTTGGCTTCACTTTTTCCTCTTTGATGCTGCTCATCTAAAATTGTCTTCCTCCCTTCTTCTTCTGTCACCTCTCCAACTCTCTCACTCTCCCTTGCACTGTTCTCTGCCACGTCTGTTCTCTTGTTCCTGGAGAGAGCTGTCGTCTTTCTCCTCTGACCTTCTCGTTATTCCCCTTCGCTCACACACACAGGGCAGAGGGTACAGTACATACAGTGCACTGACTCATCCCCCTTGCTTGAGTTACAGCGGCTCAGCTGCGTCCTGTTTAAGACCAGTTTATCCTCTTTGAGAAAATGTCACTCAACTAACTGTCATGTGTTACAGTCGAGCATCAAAGTCAAAGACATGTCCGGAGATCAAAGCTGGGAGCAGAGCTGAAGATGATTGAAACCTAGAAGACTTGCAACAAACATAATGCTATTCACACCAATATCACCGTAGTGATGTTGTAGCTCTATTTAATAATTTATCAATCTTATTAAACTGATTTGAGTGTTTTGATTTCATGATTTATGCAACCAGAGGAGTTTTAGTCAAAGTAGCTCTCTGAGTAAAGACTGGAGACGCCTATTTGTACTGTATGATCATTTTACAAGTAAATCACAGCACAGTCTTTGTTTTTAACTGGTGTTTGGTGAAACTGTGGTAATAAAACCAGGATTTCAGTGGCAGCTTGGGAGATTTAATTGGCCACATTCCTGTTGTCTGACAACAAAAATAACAACATGTAAATGAGAGAAACTTCACTGTGAATTCAAGCTGTATTAAAATACTGTACTTCCTTTCCAAGGTCGTCAACAAATACATTTCATCATACTTAATAACAAATTGATGTGTAACTAACAATCAAAACAAATCCTGGTACAACAATCTTTAATGACTCTTTCAAAGACTAAAATGTGTTTTACTATAAAGCTTCTTGTCTTCATTGTGATTTGCACTGTTTAAATTCTTCAGAGAGAAGAGCAGCTTCATAAAAAGACACGGCAGCCTCAACGGCTTAACCATCAGGGTGGAAAAATGCCACAAGACAACAATCCACTGGCTTGAAAATGACAAACTTATAGATGAAGTGAATCTTAAAAGACAATGGGCAGCTGTGGCCGAGGAGGCCTAGTGGACCGTCCATTTACCAGAGGGCCAGCGGTTCGATCCCCAGCAGCTCTTTCTGCCTGCATGTTGAAGAGTTCTTGGCCAAGACACTGAACTCCATTTCCCTCTGTTGTGTGTTCATCAGTCTCAAAACAAAACAAAGACATGAACAAACTCTGCATGGGGGACTGATGATCACTCACCACCAACCTCCACAACATCTGCTCCATTTCTCTCTTTTGTTGCAGCTGTTGTTGAAAATACACAAAGTCCCAGACAACATTTCATGCTATGTACAAAGGCTCATTTTTTACATCAGTCTGAACTACTTTCATTCTCTGCTGTCTCCTTATCTTGTTTTTCAGTGCAACCCATCCTTCAGCTTTCAAGTGTTTCTCTTCTGCATTTCCTCTTCACCTCTTTCTGACCTGCTGCTGCTTCTATTTTCCAACACAGAGACAACAGCACTTTAGGTCAAACGTGGGCCACGACAGACCTGCAGTGGTGCCTTGATCTGTGCGGCACACAAATGAAAGCCACACACAGCAGCAGTCATCCATGCTCACTTTCTTTTTAACTAGTGGTTATGTTGGATAAAATGTGAAACTCATGATTCACAGCTGGACGGTAAGAGGTCGCGCTAGTTATGGACGAAATGAGTGGACGCCACTGCTGCGTGTCAGCCAGCTCTCCTCTACACCACGGTCCTGCTCTGTGAGAGGGCTCAGAGCTTGGAGCACATTGGATGCTGCTCAGTCGCAGCTGGCTGCTGGTTGTGGATCAACAGTCAGAGGTCGACCTCTGGACAGGCACAGGCTGAGCTGCTGCTGCAGAAGCTCTCAGTGCAATACAGGACTGAACAGCTTTCATCAGCTGTTGTCTCTTTACTGTTTGTTGGATTTAACTTCTGATTGATTAAAGGGATAGTTCAACATTTTGGAAAGAGGTGTTTTCGAGGTAAATTCATACAAAATCGCCGATTCCCGTTGGGGGCAGTTTTTCAGCAAAGCGGTCTCTGCATTTCCCTCGAAAACAACTCTGTCTCGTAACGTTCTGTTATTATCTCATAGCGTGGTGAATGTCACAATTTAAAAACAGCTTACCAACAATTAAAGGTACTCCTAAAATTATAGGGATTATAGCAGTGGGCCAATTATCAATAAGATAATTATCAATTAAATTTAATAAGCCTTGTTACCCTCATTGCCTTACAGTTTAGTTGAAATCTTGTTGCCCTTCTCGTATGTTGTTTTTGAATATTGCATGGCATTTCAAGATTATAGTAATTTATTTGATCAGGATCACTGTTAAAGCCATAGTAGGCTACGTCTGTATGGCAGGAGGAGAAAATGTCATGAAACACATTCATGCAGCTAGGTGTTTACTGTGCCATAGTTAGATATAGGCTAATAACAAATTGTATGAGATGGATGTTTGGAAGTGCTGAGTGGCAGTGCCAGTATTAGACTTTAACAGTAGGACTGACAGTATTACAGTATCTTATGTTTAGGTATCAGAGCCAATGATAATTTGGCAAACATTCTTGCAGAGGTAAGTCCATTCTCTGGGGAAAGACCATGGAGCGGGTTTGTTAGCTGCTATGATGAGCAGCTGCTCACCTCGCCTGCAGGTCCACACAGCTCTGACAGCGCTGGACTGAATTCTTAAACAGTAACATATTCACAGACTATTTACTTTCTTGTTTGAAAAAATAACAAAATGAAAATTACGTAAGCCACCCACCAAGACTGAGCTCAGCCTCTCACCACTGGTCAATGTGAAATACACTCTGGGGTAAAGTAGACAAAATATCCTCTATAAACAGGTAGACTAAAAACTCCTCTGGCCATTTACACTGCACTTATAAACTGATGTTGCACAGTTCCACAAGAAAACAGGTACAGATAGGAATGTAGGCTGAGAGAGGTCTGCTCTCCAGGTGATGAGCAGCCGTGCAAACTTTCACTATATTCTTTCAACTTGTTGAAATGCAGCAAAGGGCCACGAGTTGGACTCAAACCTGGCCTGCTGCAGTAAAAACTATGCCTACTGTATGTGGGCTGCTCTACAGGTAAAAACACCGTAGCGCCAATATGATTCAAAGGATATTTGCATAATATGCCTCTTTGAACTATTGTGCTAATTTTAATATTGATGATGATGTTGCAGGCTCTGCGGATAAGAATATTGATTTATTAGCAAGCATTTAAAACTAACTTATGATTGTAGAGCTGGAAAGGATCTAAACCCGACCTGTACAATATCTGCAATGCAAATATTCTACGTGTATCAATTTATGCGTACATGCCGGCATTTGTGGGCATGAGTGTGAACATTTGTGACAAATAATCAGACAGATAAAAAAGATAATGACATGACATGGCTGAGCAACTAATTGCATCTCAGCTGACGAGCTGCATCTAATTAGAGTTTACATGAAGATATCAAGATGTCACAGGAAGAATAAACCAGGGCAGAGAATGAAGAGATGGACAGATACTGAAGAAGGAGCGTGGGAGCAGGTGGTGAAGACTTTGACAATGGTGCCACTCATGACAGATGCACACAGCACACATATTAGGTAACATACACTCTCTCTCGCTCACTCACACACACACACACACACACACACACACACACACACACACACACACACGCACACACACACATCTCAGAGTGTGGAAGGAATCAGAGGAGAAACAAAGAAAAACAAAGCAGATTTAAAAGTATATAGATCACATCACTACACGGCCTTCCCACTGGGTGCCTTTTGAACTAGTGATGGCATGAACAGAATAAACAACCAAGGCTTTTAAAAGACTAATGTTCCTTGGATTACATCTCTTTAAATCTGAATATTTCACCCTCACATACAGCAGTGACTCACTGAGCAGAGGAGTCATCCGGCCTGTTCAAGGTTTTTACTTTTCCTCACGTGGTTAGTTTACTTGATATAAGGAAACTTTATTTATTCATGAAATGCCACAGAGTTCTGGCGATGACCGGTGCTGTGCGAATGTTTTAGGCACTTGCGATTAAATGGTGTGAAGTGAGAATGATTTCCAAAGTATTGCCAGGAATAGTTTTGTACAAAGTGCAGTAAACAGAAAACATTTCCAAGCATCGTGAAGAACCCGTCACAGCTAATTCCGTGGATTCAGGCTGTCTCAGTGTCTTCCGTCTCTTCATTTGATCCCAGAGTGACACCATGACGCTGAGATAAGGATGCTGTGGGGGGGCAGACCATCTGTTGCAGGACTCCTTGTTCTACTCGTTGCTGTTTACCAAGTGAGTCTGATTGTTTGTTTGGGCTTGTTTTCATGCTTTAGACTTAGGACTGGTCAGCCTCCATGATGGTGCTGCGTGACTGATAAAAATCCAAACAACTCCCATCACACTCCCTAAAACTTTTGCACAGTATGCAAACTGATTACAGCTGTCCAAATCCAAATGTTACTTAAAATATCAGTATACTATCAGAGCCTAGTTGGTGTGAGGGAGCATTTAAAGTGTACCTGCTCTGTGGTCTGGACATGTGGTTGTTCACTTTTATCTCAACAATTAAAGTTAAATATCTCAGCAACTTAGATAGCAGAGTATTAAAAAAAAAATATCACAGGTATGCTGATGTCTTCTAGGTACCAGTAATGAATCATAGCTTTCAGCAGCAGTGAACTGAATTGCGTATGGCAGTGATGAACATGAGGTGTAGTGACTGATGGGTTAAGGCTGCAGTAGGCTATTTCCATTATCGCCTTATATATATCGCCTTTTCACAATCGTCACATTTTGTGTTCAATATAAGTTTTCCAATGAACGTTGTATTTGACACAGTAAAGAGTTAAACAGTTTTCCCTTGGGGTCATGGGTCAGAGTAGGAACATATTACAGCCATTTATGAGAACATTCATATTATTTACAATATTTATAAAGCTGGCTGCGAACTGGACTGCATGGCTTTGTTTGAGTTACTGTAGAGCCAAAAGAACAATTTCTCAAGTCGGGGCTTCAATACAAGAGGGACATTACAGGCGAGCAGTATGGAGGTATTTGGATGTTTTTTGGTGTGTCTTTTTGGACAAAGAAAGTTGATGTCCATTGACAACCATTATATGGACAAATACTGCTGCGCGGACCCCCCCATAACTCAGAGATGAACTCTGAAAATTCTCACAGCTCTTAGTTGACATGAGGGTGAGTGGATAATGAGTGAAATTTGAATTTTGGGTGAACTATCCCTTTAAGTCTCATAAATAATTGCGGCCCTAATATGGATCTTTGTGGGGCACCTTTGTCCTTCAGCCTCCTAAACAAGATTTGAATAGTTGTGAGAAGAATCATCAGATCAATGGAAACACAGATTGTTTCAGATTTACAAAGATGTTGTTCTTTGGCTTTTGAAGATATATTATTATTCTTTTATTTTCTATTAGGTCAAAGGGCTGGAAATGTGCCATAAAGCAGTGATGACTCACACGACCAAAATATCCACAGGGATTAGATGGCAAGCCAGTGTCACAGCTGACACTCACACAGAGAAAAATATAAACCATTTCCTCCAACTCCCCCTCACTCTGTCATATTCACATTAGCAAACACAGACAGAGGCACACATTTCTTTCTTGTATTTCACTCTCCTCTCCTTTCTTGCTCTCTTTGCCACCTGCTGAATTTCAAACTACCTCTCTTTTCAGGACAAGATTGGCATTTCCGCTTCCTCTAATCCCACACAGACACACGCACACACACAGTTTTACTTGTCAGGACACATTATTGATAGTAACTCTGAGGTCTTGACAGAAGAAAAAATGTTATGTGTATTAGACTTACATAGGTAAGTGCTCAAACAACCCAATTAAAAACTGTATTTAAAAAAATAGCATTTGTGATTATCTATATAACATTGCTAATGCAATGAGTGTTTCTTAAACAATACATAGTTGATATAGCTGCTAGCCTCTACCTCATGAATTATGCACTGATTGTTTAAGGTAGTATCCCTCCCAGTAACCTGTTAATTCTTGTCACACTGACAGTCTCTGCTTTTCTAGTGTGATGTTTTCTCCTCCTCGTTATGGGAGAACATAAACATGATGTAAATTAACTCACTCCTTTATGATGTGAAAACAGACAGAACATCACAAGAACAATTATATTAAATTACCAACATAGAGGTTAATTTGTACAGTATCCTATAATTGATGCAATGAAGATGACATCTTAAAACTGTGATTATTATTCCCATTCAGCAGGAGCTGTGCCAGCAGAATAAACTCCATTTGAATCTATACTGTAGTTTTGTAGCCTATACCTTCCGGGTTACAGTTTTTCTCGATTGCTAAGACACATTTCTTGAAAGCTTCTGTCCTTTTCTCTCAACTGTGAACACAAACCCCAATTTTCAAGCTACATTCACAAAACCTCAGACTCTTCTTGCAAAACCAAACTTTCACCTCAAAACAGTTTAATCTGTGCCCAAAACTGAACTTTGTTGTCAAATCATGCCCCGAGTCAGTCAAAATTAAAAACACTACAGAGCAGTCACTAAACACTACCTGGAAAAATAGAAAACACAACGCTCAGGACATGAAGCTGTGGAAATACATGTTTATTGTTCACTACAGGCTAAATGCATGTTGCAAAACAAATCACCTGTGCATTTAGCACTAGTCTCCTTCCCTTTCTTTCACCCCCCCTCCCCACATCCATTTCATCCCCTTTTCCTCCCTTCTTCTTTTTTCATCCCAGTTCATCCCTCCCTCCCTAATCCTCTCTTCCTTCACCCGTCGCCTTTCATCATCTTCTCTTGAAAAACAAAAAAACCTGTGCATTTAGCACAGAATAAATGTGTCTTAGCAATTGAGAAAAACTGTAAAAACAAAAAAAACAAAACAAGTACAAAAAATAGAAATCCTGAAATCCTGTGCATTTTGAACATACTGTACACGTAGCACTTGTACAGTACAAAAGTATTGTGCATTTAGCACTTATATACTGTAATCAAATAAAGTACAAAAATCAACAAATGAGAAGTGCATACAGTAACTCAGCCACAGCATTACTACTGGATCAGGCTACAGGACTTCATCCTGACCTGTACTGGCTCATATATGTTCCCTCACATCATTGGACACAAGTGTTATCAATTTTGAGTTGTTGTGTTCAACCGGTGAAACTTGTGCTTTAGTTGTGTTTGACATTTGCCTCCTGTGCTCAGCATTATGCAGCACAGGTGCATCACAATGAAAATGTGTTGGTAAGTTGTGTCTAAACAGGTGAAAAGTGTTTATGGTTTTGCCAAAAGAGTGACTGATTCAATCACTGGGTTCTGACAACTGAGAATTTGGTTCAGAGAACAGGGTTTAGTGTTTTAGCAATTGAGAAAAACTGTAACAGAAGGTTGTGTGTGTACATACGTATGTGCGTGTGTGTGTGTGTGTAGGTGTGTGTATGTGTGTGTATAATCTTGCTGATGCATGCAGACGCACAGACAAACGAGTCAATATCTGCTCAACAAGCGTCGTAAAGGAAAAACGCTGACCTCTGATTAATCTGTTGCAGTGCTCGGCCCCTCCTCATACTGAACTATCAAGTGCAGCTCGTTCAAGGATAAAATGGAATTTTGGGTTACTTAGCAACAGCAAGTAGTAATTACCACGGTAATTTATAGAAATTACCACTTTTTTTTTCCTTCTTTTTTTGTAACAGGTAATGATTTTAGATTTTTTTCAAGGAGTGTCATTATAAGAACAATGGAGGAATGGGTGATATTACATTTTCCGCCTCCGATTTGAAAAGGCACAATCTACCTATTTTACACATGAACACATTTTGAAGGAGTAATGGCTGCTGCATCAGCTTCAAGACTGAAAACAGGTGGAGGCGAACTGTAGATGTGGGTATTTTTTAATCTGCCTCATGTGTAATGAAAGAAGGGAGACTCACAATGGATGGCTACAAATTGCTAGCATGTTTGAAGGTTAAAAATCAGCACCAAAAGAATACATTTTAAAAAGTCTGTGATATTATAACTGTAAACCTCTGAAAGGTTCAAGTTTATATTTTTTTCTCTCTCTCAAGCACTTTTAAAAAAACAATACTTTCTCACAGTGTCCCTTACTTTTACAGAGAAGCTACAAAAGGGCAATGGAAAAACCCAATGACTCATTCTCCACTATCTATTGTTCAGGGTGTAGCGGTCTGGTAACTGACCTACAAGCTTGCAAGCCACTTTTACCTGCGGGTTTCATAGTACTGGTTTGATAGATTCATTTTTCAAAATGCTGAGCTGAGCCCTTGATATCTCCAGACACCAACCTGAACCGAGTTAGTGGAAATACGTGGGCGAGACGCATCAAAATTTTGCAGTAAAATTCTGTGATAATATAACTGTAATACAGAAATTGCAGAGAGTCTGTTGAAGGTATTCTAACATATGGTTTCACGATCTGACAACAGACAGTTGTATTTAGGTGGGTGGTCAGCTTGAAGATGAAAAAAATATAGTATGTGGTATAAAAATATGTATAACTTTGGATTTGTTCAGACCAAACACATCTGTGAGGAAGTATGAGACACATTGCTGTGTTGTCCTTCAGCTGAGGTGAAACAGTAATCTGATCCACTGATGTATCATTTACATTATCACTGGAAACACAGCAACAGTCACAAAATGGCTTTTTTCCCCCATCTCTCCTCTCCTCTTACTTTCTTATTCAAAAGCACAGACCTGTATTTCATTGACAGAAAAGAGCACAGAGGGGGGAAATAATGGAGGTGCTGACCTAGACCACCAGCTGCGATGACCCGTCCTCCCAGGCATCCTGCCACAAAGTCAGCCCTCTTCTCCCTCATCCTGGACGTCCGGGTGGGTTTGATCCACACACCTGCCAGAGGTGAGAAGACAGTCAACCACAACAAAAAACAGACCTTTCTCATTACCAAGGAATTCTAAAGAAATATCCAAACTTTTGCCCTTTCCATGACTGATGATTCATTGAGCCATTAACCTTAAATCTACTGCTGTATTTACTCTCATTCAGCCACCAGTGCATTAGTGAGGTAATGGAAGTTTTCGCTCCAAGTCTTTCCCCAAACTGCTGCCAGGTTGAAGCCACAACATCGTCAAAAATCACTGTGCGCTGTAGCTATAAGCTTTCCCTTCAGTGGAACTAAAGAGTTGAGCCTAGACAGAAAAAAAAGTAATTAGGGTTATGTAGTTCATGCAAAACAGTTTTATTTAGGCTAAGTGCTGATTTGAAATGGTGCATATCCAAAAGCAAGGAGGGGGCTGGAATTGCTGTGCGTAATTTAAGTTGGCATTTGTTTAATTATATATGGCCAATTAACCACTTAAAGGAATCATTCTTAATATTTGTTTTCTTGACAAGAGATAAGATGATCAATACCAATGTCATATCTCTATGCTATATACAGTAAAAAGTCAGATTAATTTAGGCTAACATCAAGACTAGAAACAACTAGCCTTCCTCTCTAAGATTAAATAAGAACCTTTGTCTAGGAGCACCTAACTCAGTAAATGCAATGGCAGGGTCTTCACACTCGGTCATGATCTCGTGGCAAGAAACAAAATAACAAAGTATGAAATAATAAATATTTTTTTAATTGTTTATTAAGTATTCCCATTAGCTGGTAGGCTACCTTAGTAGCCAGCTAGTCTTCCAGGGGTCCACAGGGAACAACACAGAATATACACAAGAACGTCACATCCTTGTCCTTGTAGGGTTTTGCAGTTCTCTTTTGACAGCTCCGCAGCTCTACACACTTTCAAGCATTTGTCCAACGTCAGGTTCTCCTCCCTGAGCCGTCTCTCCCTCAGCGCAGAGTTGTTTGTGCCGCACACGATCCAGGCTTTTATCAGCGAGTCTTTGAGCTGACCAAAATTACAGCTGCTGGCCAGCACTCTCAAGTCTGTCACGTATTTGTCAACAGTTTCATCTATTCCTTGATCTCTCATGAAAAATCTGTATCTCTCCACAGTCTCATTCAGTTTTGGGTTACAGTGGTCATCAAACAGTTTCATCAAAGTGCTCACTGTAACTGTGTTTTCCTCAGCATCTGGCATTGTAAACTCTGTGTACAATGTGAACTCTTCTTTCCAAGACTTCCACGTCTTTGCCAGATTGCTCGAATCCAAAGCAAGAATCTGCGGCGGTCTCAACCCCTCCATCACAACGTCCGTCGTCTCTCTGACGCTGCGAGCTGACGGCACTTTAAACTCTTTAAACTTTCTCTTTGCGTCGATAACTGTAGACGTTGGTGTTTACTATAATACATCCATGGTGTTTACTCACACGCTGCCACCATGTTTCATCCTGTCCTGTTTTCTTCAATAATGAACTACAGGATGTACGGTTAAAGCACAAACTTGCTTACTTAATTTTATTATCAACTTACGATCATAACTGACAGAAAGAATGTTCACAAATCTATAACCCGTGATACTGTAAAGGCCCCCAACATGCTTGGGCGTACATGTGTCCGCGGACGTCCCCGCGTACTCGAGGCGTACTCAATGCGCACCCAAAGCAGACGTCCGCCAGTTCCGTGTCGGGCGGCCCTGTTCTGCGTGTCATTCCCCCCATCTCTGCCTCCCGTTTCCTGTCACGCTCTCTGCTGTCCTATCTAATAAAGGCATTAAAAAAAAGCCAAAAAATGTATACTTTAAGAAAGCTCAAACGTCCGCGGACAGTGCACACGGAGTCCGCGCTGCTCACAGTACGCTTGAGTATATGGGGGCCTTAACCTGGTAACCATAGTGTTCCATTTACAATGTTGCCTGGGACGGCGCTACTTATAGTGCATGCATCAGCTGCAGGACTTGAACCAGACTGTGGACTAAAGTGGACAGGGCCCAGTCTCCTCAGTCTGAATGTATTACTCTACCTCCTGGTGTGAGGCACTCATCAGCTCCAAAGAGCCTACACTGAACTGGCCACCTTCCTTCCTTCCTTCCTTCCTGTCCTCCTGGCCGTGGAATAAATAGGACCCCGAAACAATCCCAGAAACACTTGAGTAAGGTGGTGGAGGACATTCCTGAAGGGTAAAGGTTCATCAGTCTACTCTGCTCTCCCATCACTGCTGCACTGCCCGGGTGAAGCAGCATCATGGCGATAACGTATCGATCAATGGATGGGAGAACAAATGAAAAGTCATTTGACAACACAATAAGCTTCGTTTCACGTTGTCTCAGAGGTGTCAGCCTCTAAATGGTCACCAGAGAGACGTTATCTCACCTAACAGAAGGGCGTTTATGAGTGTTCGTCTACAGCAGCCAAGTCTCCCAAGCACTGAGGAAACAGACTGCCAATTAACACTTAGCCAACAGTGAGCACGACTGAGGCTACAGAGAGAGTAACATTAGTTCAACAAAACAATAGTTGAAGTCATTACGAGGTAGGTGCTGTTGTTCTCTGGACTTTCATGAAAGCTATAACAGCCAGTTCCTGACCCGTGAATTCTTCCGAGTTTCCTTGAACGCACCATGAGTTAGCAGCCCCCGCCCTCGTCAGGCATCTATTGGTCCTCGTTCGTAAACCGCACCCCTTGGCTGCACACACAGCCCTTCATGCCGTTCTCTCTCCTCATTGGATAACACTTGTATCCCACAAGGAAAGTTTTCTCCTTGGTTTACAGCAGAGCAGAGTGACTGAGAGACTCGTGTTACGGCTGAAACACTCCATGTAAGTGATTGCTGACGGAAAATAGGACTATTTAGGACTTATATTAACAAAAACATTCCACTGATATCTGCTTTAAGAGGTAGATGCTGTTGTTCTCTGGACTTTCATGCATACAAGTTCCTGTTAATTCTTCCGTTCACTGGGATTTCTAAACCGTTGTAAAAGTTTGCTGCGCTTCACTGCCCAAGAAAACATCACTCTGGTGGAAAAATGAGTTTTCTAATTTCTCTTATTCAGCAATAACAGCAGAGGATAAAAGGGGTGGGGAGGGGGGCTTCACATTATGTTTCTCTTGTGCAGAAGTTGAAAAATTTAGTAAATTTGATTTTCTGTACATAATGAAAGGTTTAGAAGAGAGTAGGGTAAAGTAGAGTAGAGTAGAAGAGAGCGGAGGGGAGAGGAGAGAAAGGGACCATTTTCCTTTTATCATAAATGTTCTGCAGTGCTGCTGTAGTGCTGGCTGTTAGGGAAGTAATGGCAGAGTTGCAGAGCAGCTAAATGGTAATCTCTGACTCGGAGTAGGGGCATGCAGAACCACCAGCAGCTCACTAATAGATATGCTCGCTGCAACAGATCAGCTATTCAGCCATGGAAAATGGAAAGGCAAGATAACATGCAAATATAGCACAGATATGGGGAAGAGGAGGGGGGGGCTGCTGAGCTCTCTAACAGGCATGGCAGCTCGTAACTTTTACTGTTCTGCCGTTTCCTCCATCTGCGGATTACAGTAACTGGCAGCAACAGCCATGACTGTGTTGTTGTCTCAGTGTCTCAGCTATCTCTGATCCAGTTCAGCCTCTGCAGCACTCCACTGATTGATTAGAGTTGAGTTAGTGAAAGCAGCATGTACACAAACACCACATCATTCACAGCCACAAGACTCATCCCAAAACCAATGCATCAGAACCAGAGATAACACCATTTTGTTTCATGCAAAATCTGGAGACTCTATTTCCATAAAAACAGTGTGTTTAAGTAGAGATGAGGTGCTGGCTACAGATGAATGCTAACCTTCCTTCACTCTGAATCCACATCCACCCATTTATTTTCAAAATTAAATCAGCTACTGTAGATGTAGTGCTCTGGTTACACTATGCAAATTCAGCCTGATTTTGGCGACAGACAAACGTTCAGTGTTGTTGAGGGTCACAACCGACGAACATGTGTCTACCTTACATAAAAGATAAGCTTTGTGTCCAAAGGTGGAAAGCAACTCTTTTGGTTGCAATTATGTCCAAATAATTTTGTTTTTGCAACTACTGTATGCATAGCACTGTTTCTCAAATTTCAGGTGAAAGTTTCCCCCAAAAAGAGTCTGTTTATCTTTTTATATTATTTTTCATTTTTAATTATTAACAACTCAGTCAAAGGAACAGACTGTCAGAGCTGCCGTAGTTCAGATAATATTCAGAAACTGACAATAATTGAAAAGGTGTGCGCAGGTGAGAAAGTGGCCAGTATTTCAACTTCTCCCCTGAGCTCTTTTTTGTGTGCACAGTTTCCCCTTTGTTTAATCCTTCTAATCTCTCTATGGAGGTTTCCAGAGCAGCGTCACCTTTTTAAAAGCTTTACACCTTTGTCTTCAAATATGCTCAATGACACAATCTAAATTTAGAGAGCGTACAGTATAAATGAAGATTCTCTCATTCAATATATCAAATGTCCAGCAAAACGTCCAGCTCCACATCACTTTCATCACATTATAGCATGTGAGAAAGAAATGATGTGTGCGTGTGAAGAGAAGAGAAGGCGGTGAAAGTGTGTGTTCTCACATAGTAGCCTGTCACATGTGCTCTCTCACACGCAGCCTCTCACAAAGCTTGTCAAGCAGAAAGCGACCAAGAGGCAGAGCGAACCATTCTCCCAGACCAAAAAGGAGAACTCGCATGTGGCATTAGTCTCTGCTGCTTTAACCTATGAGAGAACAAATGTGATTTTGAGTAGGGAACGCTGCCATTTTTCAGCACAAATTATTAATTATGTTGCCCGAGCCAACTACAAACTTTGGGGAAAAGGAATGAGTAGGCCATTTACTTTGGTCGGCATTCCTCTTATTCTTGTTGGATCGACTGCCTGCCGGGCTTGCACGCACACACACACACACACACAAACTGACAGACATGCTTAGACTCACTCCCACTGTCTGTGGTGGTGAGCATACACGGATGATCTGAGTGACATGTGGTGCAGATATCTGTCTGGTGGGCTCAGCTGGAGGAGAGGAGAGTGTGTTTATTTAAAGCTCAGAATCAATCCTCCTTCTTTCTCCTGGTTCGCCCTCCCAGATTCTGGCACTTCACCTGTGCATCAAAAACCCACACATCAAATCTGCCCAATGGAGGGATACTGTTGCACCCGACGACCTTGCCCATTTCCTAAAGTCATCATGAGGTAGAAATGGGGAGATGGATACAAGGAAATGAGGTGGCGATGGCAGCAGACCCCCTCTGAGATCACATTCTGATAGAGGGCCAAAAATACACCAAATATTTCCAGCACAAATCAAACCATTACACTGCAAATGACTGACATTTGACTTTCAAATTTAAGATTTTGGGAAAAAACTTTCAGGACCATATCTTACTTCTTGACAACTTATTTCTGACAAAACAGCATTTCAGATTTTGCAAGACCAACTGTAGTTACATCCACTGAAATCCAGCCTCATTAACTATTTTTCCAAACCTCTCTTTGTAACCACATGAATTTGATGAAACCAACTTCTTGTGGAAGGAGGTGATTTGCTCTAGATAAATTATCTTTAAAGTGCACATTGGAATTTAATAATTTGGCAACATTTTCTATCAATTTTAAACCATGTGTGTCAATAGCATCCCGTGTATCTGCTATAAATAATGTCCATCATTTGCAAAGAGATACCAGAGACATAACCATTATATGACATTACTGGGTGTACTTTGTATCTTTTATAGAATGAATTTCCTTCTTTGATGTCCTGCAATCCATTTATGAAAAAGAACAATCCAGGGTGAAGAGAAAAATGAGTCACATTAGAGGGAGACAATTTCACATTTTGTATCTAGAATGTAATACATTATCATTAAGATATTCCACAACAGTGCCACCAGTCAAATGTAAACACTAATCTCAGTCCGTGAATCGTCACTATTTGTAGAATGAAGAGAAATGGTATTAATATATCGGAGGTGTTGGGAATGCAGGTTGATCACTGTCAGAAATGCTTTGTTGTCCCTACGTGCTCAGCTGAGTTACAACGAGGTCTACAGCATGAACATATGGTCGAGTGCATCTGGATTCTGCTGGCTGACAGCACCGATGATGAATTCTCAGCGAGAGGTACATGCAGGTAGGATGAGGTTTCAGCATAAAAAGACGCTTCCACCGCTTTAGCAGTCATCAAGGCGAGCAAACTAAAACCGGTTCAATGCTGACAAACAGCCACATGCAACATGCGGCTGCTGAAAAATATGCTGTAAGAGGAAAAAAGGCACAGCAGGTTGAAGGCCAGTCAGATTTCAGATTCCCCTCCAGTCAGTGTGAGAGGAAGGAGAAATGCTCCAGCCACGGAAGCAAGGCTGCATTTTAATTGGAAAATGATAACACTGGGATGGCAGCAATTCGTCAGCCATTACGAACGGCAACCAGTGGAAATAATGCAGAGGGAGGCAGGTTTTTCTGAGCCCAACATAAACTCCTCGTGGAGGAACACTTCTCACTTCACTCAGAGGATGGTTGCAGACACAGAGACTCACAGCCAACCAAGGAGAAACAGAACATCACTGTTTTTTTTTTCTTTTACTAACTTGGTTCGTTAAACACTTAGGGAGCCACAGAGCGTCTACAAAAGGCTGTCTACAGCAAGGCTGTCTACAGCAAGGGTTTCAGGGATATGTACAATAGCTAATGTTGGCCTTTACATGGTTCTGAACATAACATCACATTTTACACTACACTGCAAACCAACACAACACAGCTCCTCAGAGAGAGAGAGAGAAAACAATTCTGATCTAATTCTATAATAACCAAACTTCTATTCTTTTTTGTGGTGTTTACAAGAGGTTGAAGAAGATTTGGGATAGCATAGTATCAGAATAATTGTGTGACAATATTGAAATCATCAGTCTTTTATTGTGTAAATTGCAAATATGAATTCTGTTGTTTTTTTGTGTGAGTTGAATCCTAGAATAATTTTTAATGGCTGTTTTATTTTTGTCTGTTTGCTTCAGAAATCCCAATCCCAATTTGCAAGAATGAAATAAAATATGAATTCAGTATTTTTTGCAGCTGCAAAAAAGATGATAAACATAATCTACAGTATCAACATAATTCTCAGGACATCATAAAATGTCTGAATATTATATTAGTATATAATAGTATATAGTAGCCTGAAACTGAAACAGGTTATTTTATGTGGGGGTGTCCGGGTCCTCATATAGTCTTGTACAGAGCTGCTGTAACATCCAAAATGAGGCATACGTATAAACTGATATTGTCTTTTGTCTGTAGATAACAAGATACTTTTGTTGTTGACATCACAGCAGCACATTGCTCTGCGTCAGTCCCCATGCTCCTGCTGCTTCTCCAAACTGGGAGCACACAGACAGATCCACTGCAGGTGACAAACTGACTAACACCACAGCAAATATCCCAAACTATCTTCTCTTCATCTTCTGTAATTCTCTTGCGCGTGGAGCCAACCAGATTAACCAGCTTTCTCCAGCCTGGTCTGTCCAGAGCAAGGTGCCGGGCCTCATCTAGGGATCCTGGGCCACGGTGTCGATCCATCGGGTGCGGGGGGCGCCTCTGGTGCGTCTCCAGCCAGCCTGCTGGGGGTCAAACTGCAGGATGACATATGTCGGGTGTTCCAGGGGGAGGCAGGTGACGTGCCCGAACCAGCGGACTCTTCGCCTTGCTGCGAGTCGGGATGCGGGATGCTCACTTTGAGGTATTTCAGTGATGGGAACTCATGCAGTATCAACCATAGAGGTAGTTTATAATGACAAATGAAACTGTTTCTAAATGAACAAGAGAATATATTTTTTCATGGCTCTGTACCGGGAAACCCACCAGCTACTCACCATCTCTGCGGGTCTTTTTAATGCTCTGCTGAATCACACATTACATGCTGCTATAAAAAGCCTTCAAAACTGTTGTTGTCTTGCCTGTTCTTTCCTCACTTAACTAGGTTTTCTGCTGCATTGGAGCAACATAAAACCTCTAAAAGTTTCTCTCTCTTTTCTTTATCTTGCTCTCTGATAAGTGAGTATTTATTCCCTGCTTCCCTACAACAGGATTTGCATCCTGGACAGCCAGATAATCACATTCACTCGAGTGCACACACACACACACACACTATGAGTGCACAACCTGAGGCAGTCTCTGCAATGCAGGTTTGATTAATAGCACTCTACAATCGATTATAAGGATCGATGCACTAATCCACATGTCTTATGAGGATTGAGAGGATGCGCAAAGCAATCAGGGGAAGCAATACACCTTGCAGGACTTAGAGAAGTTCCTGTGAGTGCTGAGGTAAGAGAGTGTGGTCATTGTGTGCCTGTTACATGCATACTTAGTATAAATGATTGTTTATCTTACATACATGAAAACTTGCAGCTTGCTGTGGCTCTTCTAAGCAATTCAAGGCACCATGACAATGTGAATGAGGGAGAAAGGTGAAAATTTCCCATCAAGAACATACTGAAAAACATGGTAGGCCTCCACACACACACTAACCAACTTATCACTACTAAATAAAGAGTGAACCAGGTCAAAAGAGCTTACAAACATACACACACATACTGACAGACACACACAAACACCATCTCTCCACCATAGCAATCTCAACCAATAAAATCTTATGGATGTTTGCTGATAACATGTGTTGCTGCCTTCTTGGTCAGGTTGCCATTGAAAATGAGATCACAATCTCAACTGCTTTTGTTACCTGGTTAAATAAAGGTTGTTGTTTTTTTTAAGTCTCAACCAACTAAAATGGGATTACTGCCTCTGTTGTACAAAACCTTATGCAATCTATACTGCCACACACACATCATCACCCCCACCACTACCACATACATTTACTTCCAAACTAAGACTCAAACAGGTGTGATAACCAGAAATACCACTTTGATCCCTTGTGGGAAATTGGTACTGTATGTGTGTGCGTGGTTGACATGTAGACGTGTCTTTCTGTGGTATGAGGGTATGTTTTGGTTTAAAATCATGACTGTGAGGTCATGTTGAGGTCAGTCATTAAAGCTTCAAAGTGTCATTTGAGGGTTGTGATATATCTCCAAGCCACGAAAGGACATGATCCCTCTGCAGCACAGCCTGAGCTGGGTGTGAGCCTGGTGACTGAGGGGGGATGTTGCCCTGTTTCATTTCCAAGATGATCCCTGGCTTGAAGGGACACCAAGGATCCAGATGGTGATGGACAGAAGAGACAAGCTGCAGGTCTCTACTCAGTCTGCTAATGAAGCCCCATGGCTTCTCAGTCATCTTATAAATATTCATGCTCGGTGGGTGGGCCTTAAAGTTCATGTAGGCTTAATCAGTTCTACAGTCGCAACTATATCGTGCACCTTGAAGCTTCTGAACGTCTAACTGATCGTCTCATCTTCCCACGGACGGCGAATCCCTCCCCGATCGTGCTTCCCTTTGAATTCCTCAGCTCACTATAAGCACCGTGAATGACCTTCTAAGTACAAAAATGTATAAATCAATCAATGAATCAGCTGCTGGACATAATGTAAAAAAAAAAAACCTACACAGTGAAAGCAGAGCGCCTGGACTGTGGGAAGATGTGGAGCAGGTGGTGAGAGGAGAAACTGTGGATTCTTCTTATTCTCAGGGAGTCGTACTTCAGAGACAAGATGTCTCAGGTAGAATATGTATCAGAAGATTGATGCACCACAGAGAGGGAGAAACCAGCACAAGGTCAAAGTGAAGAGGTGCCACATCAACTCTAACAGATTACTCGTCATATCCCTAGGTATTACATGGTTACTACACATTTTTTACACACAGCCCATGTTTGTATGTGTTCTGTCTGTTTATGTTTTATGTCTTTCTGTGTGTGTTGTCAGTGTCTTTGCATGTCTCTGTTTTTGTGTGTTTGTATCCCCACCTCCCTCTGCTTATCATCCACACAAAACTTTGTATATCAAGACAAATCAAAAGATTAACACAACACAATATTGCTGGAAGGAAACAGCTGTTGTGAGAGTGCACACTTTTTAAAACTAAAGAAGAACAAAAAAAATGCAATATCAAGAATCCTAAAAATAAAATCTTGAGACCTCTTCACAGAGCAGCAAAGAGAAGACACACAAAGGAGAGGGTGAACATGACAGAGATGATTCACAGGGAGAAAAGAAAAACAGCTCTTTCTTTCAGGAGGTCTGAGAGCCGCTGACAGGTTTTGAGTCACCATTCAGCATTCGACACGTCTGTGGTGTCCCCCTTTTCCCCCAGCGAGCAAGGGAGACTCGCACATCATAATTATTCTGCAGACAGTGGTTTAATAGAAAGAGATGTAATCAGCAGGAGGCCTGACAAATCTACTTGGAAATCTATGCAATTTTAGGAAAATATCAGATTCAGAGGAGGCTGAACAACAAAGTGGAGATGATAATAAAAAAAAATGATGTGAGATGATAATTGTCTCTCTATCTCTTGTCTCACTCGCATGAACTCTGCCTTTCTCTCTGTCTCCATCTAACCCGACCACTTCCACCCGACAGTGTGGACATGAGAACGTGGATGAAGCTGAGCGTAGCTAAATTACTGTTAAAAAACAACAACAACAAAAATCATAGGGGTGAGTCGAGCCCACTGCCCATGTCCATTACCTTCTCAGCATGTGTTGTGTGAGTTAACATTTATGCTGTACTGTACGCACATGCAGAGGTGAAATATAAGACATGTGGTGAAAGAGCCACAGCTGCTTCTTCAGTGTGTGTTTTCATGCTGTGAAAGTGAGTATGTGTTTTCTTAGAGGACGTACGTTGTGACTGCGCCTGTGGCTTGGATGAGATTGAAGAAGCTACCTGTTTCTATTGTGTTTACAAGACAAGAGGTTATGATTCCTCCTCTGAGCAGTGTAAAAGTCTTGAGGGCAGAGTGGAGGTGACAGTGAGTCGCTATCTGAAAGTGATGAGACAGAACTGGTTAGCATGCTAATTTCAGCTGAAGAAAGGAAGTGACAGAGAAGAGTTAACACTAGGGTTGCCAACCATCCCTTGAAATACGGAATCGTACTGTATTTGGAAACTAAAAGATCTGTCTCTTATTGAACTGATATAGGTTGACATTGTTCTGTATTTTTGAAAATCCAGGTTGGGCGATTTTTATTAGGTATAACGTGCCTCAGCTGACTCTGCCTGTCTGGAATGGGCTTGACCAATGAGACTGTGTGATTGCTGCATGATTATGGTTTTGAAGATGTCACTGAAATGCACACCAGGAGGTTGAAATGCATTATGGGAAATGCATTTTGTTTTCAGCAGTTTTAGTCACAGCTCAGACAACAGCTGGCTAATGGCAGTTACCTACTGTAAATGGAAACAACAAAGACAACAACTTAGAAGAACCTGTGATGCTACTAACCAGCTATTCATACTGTAGCGGATAGGACACGCTGGAGGAGGAAGAGGAGGAAGAGCACGCTGGTGACACAGCTGGCCAATAGAGAAGGTTTACTTAATGGAACTCTGTATTTGTCAGCCTCTGAAGTAAACACATGAAATGATAACGAGACATTAAACCTTTAATCATAAATCGCTAACTCTACCCAATGTTCATTCACATTACTTCACAGCTTAAAAGTGCTTGCTTTTCAAGCAATATACATATAATCATTAAAGCAAAGCCAGTGATTTTGAAAGTTCTACATGAACATTAGAAGGAGAAAAAAAAGTGAATATTTAGTTTGTGCGTGTGTCATAAGAAATATTGGGTCAAAAAGGAAAACTACACGAGACCTTTTTCAATGAACAAAAAGAGTTAAGAGCCATCACATTCCCTCTGCTGCACTACAAGAAGCCTGCAAGAGGACTGACGGTTGAGTGTTAGCACACGGATGGAGGACACACCACTTGTAACAATTCGCTTTATCCTGACAAGGTCATTTTCAAGAGATGATGGAGCTGTGCTTAGACAGATTAAGAGGTTGTGTTCAAGTCCATAGTGTGGCTTTTTTCCACATCTTTGAATGAGTTCCCCGGCGGTTGAGCGTGTCAAGTGTTTCTCCAAGCGTCTTTGTCTGGCATGTGATTTAATCGCTCTCCATTTCACCTTCTTGTGCCCGTGACACAGCTGACTCCAATGAAGAGCCCCACAGCCAGCTGCTGAAGGACATTACTGAAATTACACTCAGCACAGACATGGTGGTTTTAGATACGTTTCTGTGTATCATCCACTTAGAGGCTGAAGAAACTGCAATTTAGACTCTGCGCTGGTATTTCACTCTTTGTAAGTGTTTTAATTAAATGGGCTCAAAGCTGCTGTCAGAAGCACACAGTCACTGTTTCATGCCTCTGATTGTTAAATGTCGTTTTTTTCGTACTTGTTATAAAATGAGATTCATGTCACTAAGGTCACAAAAGCTTTTCAGTACTTAGAAGGCCATGTTAACTTAAAATGTTAATATAAAAGTCCATCACAATAGCCACAGCAATTTCTTTTCTTTTCTCATGTAGGTGGTACTCGTGGTTCTTGTGCAATTATGTGTTGCCATGTCTGATTGGAGTAATGACCACTTCAGATGTCAGCTCATGATTAGGCACCTCATCCATTTACAAGCTGCATCTTGAGGTTTGTTTATTGGGTTTGTGATACAAACGTGTGTGTGTGTGTGTGTGTGTGTGTGTGTGTGTGTGTGTGTGTGTGTGTGTGTGTGTGTGTGTGTGTGTGTGTGTGTGTGTGTGTGTGTGTGTGTGTGTGTGTGTGTAGCATTAACTTGTTTAAAAACTGGTACTGTATTTTAACGGACCAAAAGCTGAGAAATGTGTGTGTTTATTTGTTCATAGTGTACCATTTAACAGCTGTAGATTTAAGTCAAATGTCAATATTATGGTACAGGGAGTTGAGTGCACTTCATAAGACTCTGGTAAATGTGAAGGTGTGAGAATTGGGGCAATGGATTTGAATGTAACAGTTGAATAGACCTGGTTCAGGATTGAATCTGGCTCATGGTTGGGGTCAAAAAGTCAAACACATTTCCTTTCTTTAACACTCACGTCATTAAACAAGCTTGAATTCTAACAAAATGAAATCTTCTCTCCTAACCTGACATGGCTACTTTTGACATTTGTATTTTTTTTTTGTTCATTTCATAATGAAGGTTATTCAATGAAAAGGCATTTATATAAAATATTTTATTATGATGATGATCATGATGATGATTATGATCTTCATGACTCTTGACTGAACACATTTTAAAGAAATCTAATCCCAGTCTTACATGTTCCTATAACTCACTTTCTCCACCTATTAGTCTTCTTTTTGTTTATTTACATACCCCACCACCACCATTATTCATTTATTAATTTATTCACTTATTCATCTACTCCCCCACATCCTCCCTCTTACTCTTCTCCTTATTTTCTTCCATCATACACCAACACAAACACACAGCATGTGCAGCTAATATTTAGTCTACATTTTAATTTTTTACTCAGTTCTCTTTCCCTGAAATGTATGTTATATCTCTGTTGCTGTTCATTTAAAAAGAATGAAAAATAAAAAATAATAATAATATGAAAAAGGAAAATACTCTTTACTCACATCACAAACATGGCTGTGCTGCTGTCTCAACATTTTTGTCAAATCTTCTTTGACCAAACTACAATGACTCACTCATCACCTTTTGACTGGCTCTGATCACTCAATTAGGAGCCTTCAAAGTCATTAAGCCTGGCTGCTAATGAATCTTTATCAAACCTTTTATCTCCATTTAAGTTTTTGTTTGTATAGACCAGTAAAAACTCACAGAGGACATCAGCAGCCTCCTACTGCTTCAGTAGCTGAAATGACCAGTGTCAGTGGTGATGGGCCATCACAGCTGTGGCTAATTAAACAGTAATTGTGTAATAGTTATTGTTATGATACTTATGTCTGTAGGTTAATGTGCTCAGTTCAAGCCACTGACTGCTCTCTACCAAAGACTGATGGAGTAAAGTAACACCTCACTCTGCAACATCAATCTATGATCATAAATGAGCTTATTAATGTTAGTTGTGAGTCACAACCCTCCATTATTTGGATTAAGTACTTTATGACCAGGTGTGATCAAACCTGTTGTACAGTTAGCTCTCATGAATAATCAATATCACACATTTCCTCTAGTTCATCTTCATAGCGCTACAGGCTGCAAACTATTCAGGATAAGTGATTTATATTAATATTAGTTCATGCTGATGAATCTAGTAGTTAACACTAAAAACAAACATATATCATCATATTTGTGGCTCATTGTTAAACAACAGGTGATGCCAGATGTCAACTGCATATTTGATGTAATTAATTAATATTATCTATTTATGACATGGAAATTATCAAAGTTGTTGTGCTTCATGAGATTCAATAAGGGATTTGAAAGGATTGAGTTTTGGTAAGTGCTTTGAGACTGGATTCAAGTTTTGCGAAGTCCAATCAAAGCCAACTCCAAACAAATCTGACTTTATGGCAGGAAACCAGATTTTTATCCTGTCGTGTTGAAATTAATCTTCTTTTTATGAAACCACAATCTTTTCTTTAACCAACCAAGGCTTTACTGTTAGGCTGTCACGTTATAAACCCATTTCTGTTTCAGCAGTGATTCTCAAAAGCCTTGAGAGGCACAGAAAAATTATGTTAGAAAATGCTTGAAACTGTCATTCTGAAGAACCCATACTGTGAGTATTCTGCAGTTTGTCATTTAATTTAGGTTTTTGAAGCACTCACTTTATCTGTGCATGTCATCTTTGGTATTTCTAAGATTTGTGTAACATCAGGGTTAGGGCTGGCTTTTCTATTAAACCAGAAAAATTGCCATGTTTTAAATCTATATAAAAACGTATAACTTTTAGATTTACAGATTTATAAATGGGACTCTATACTCCTTAGGGTTACACAGTTTGACTTACCTGACTTCCACCTTGGCTTCTATCATAATAACTACAGCTGCTAGAAACAGTGGCTTTGAGAAGAGACTGTTATAATTTGTATATAATTGTTAAGAGTTGAGTCATTCTTACGGTTGAGTTTGACAAAAGTAAAAGTTGAAAAAGTTTTGCAAAAGCAAAACTTACTGTAGGGAGAAGAGGTTCAAATGAAAGCTTTAAATGTCTAACTTGTAATTATACCGGTTTGCTGCTGTAATTTTTTTTTCCTAACTTTTTTTACAGAGTACGAATTACATTTTCATATTGGACAAATGACATTTATTAATGAGAAAAACATCTACCGTATATCAACTTTGTTGGCAACAGGCTTGTCTCTTTATGAATACATATGCCTAGAAAGAGCATCTCCTCGAGGGCCTAATTAAAAACGGTGATACTTGAGGAAGCTGCGGTCATATTTCTGCAAAAAATGCCACAGTAGTGAGATACTCCATTATTCTCTTCAAAACTTTCCACCAGGGTACAGTTGACCTTACTTCACATCCTGACGCTTTGCTCCCACTGATCGTCTGCTTAATTGCATCCTGCTGACGAGAAGCATTAATTTCTGAGGACACACTCAAGCACTGTTCCAAGCAACACAGGATACATGGGACAGCTATTAAATGAGTCTAACATGAGCCGTGTTGCTCAGCAATATGTGGACAAGCCAATTACCATTAGCTGGTTCCTGCAGTTGTGGAGCAGACTCACCCACCGGCTCAGACAACAATGAGGTGAAATGAACTTCGGTTTTAGGCTGCACTGTCAAACATATGGCACTGCTAAATGGATCTATTTTTCACCGCCTCACCCCCCACAGTGCCTACCGCCTCCTCTCTAAAGCCAGCCTCATACATCTTCCCTTAAGACTCTCAAACACATCTGACCACAGCTGGAAACCTCCAATGCAGTGACAATGAAGGGTCCTTTTTTCATGCATACACACATACACACACCAACAATCTCCCTCGGGTCAATTTATAGGCTTTCTGCGACAGCATGTCCCAGCCAATAATAGTCTGAGCAGTAAGCTGGTCTTTAAATCACACACTTAGACGACAGATATGTGAAGCCCATTGTGCAGCAATAAAGCATTATATTTATCATAATTGCTGCTGTTTGCAGCCTCTGTCATTTAGATCGGTTAAATATGCATGAATGTGATTACCATAAAGCCAGTCAGCTCATCTGCATACTGAATGTCTGCATCTTTGCGTGCCGTGTTGTTAGGTGAGTACAATGTGTAGGAGGAAACAAATTGCCGTGATGACCTGTTGCATTTCACCACCGCCGTGATTGTCCTCCACCAAACGCTGGAGGCACATGTTTTGGTGACAAAACATGAGTCACCAGCTTAGGATGGCCTGTTTTTCTTTGACATTTCACAAGCTAAACTTCTCTAATCAACAGACACTCTGAATAAAAATGAACAAACCTTTACTGAGCTGATAAGTGTGTAATTGTCCGTTAATCAGTGTTGACACAGGGAGCCCATGCCACAATATGTGGATTAATAACGTACAAATACAGTACGTGTAGCTAATGGTGAAATCAAGTAGAGAGTGAGAATATACAGCTATTTATGGCTAGAGTACAAATGCTTTTGTTAAAGTCTAATTTCCCTTTCTTTTGAGTTTCAGGAGCTTCTCCTGAGTCAGTGAAGACCAGGAGTATGACAATGTGAAACAGTGACAGTGTGACAAGGGCAGGGCCACAGAGGACAGGAGTGAGATGAAACTGTCAGAAGATCTAATGAGACAGAAAGTAAGACTTTGAAAAAGAGAGAGGCGAGTGGAGTTGGATGGGCAGGTGAAAGTGAGATCAGAGAGCAAAGGGCTGAAAGAAAACTGACCCGGGGCAAGTTTTAAAAAAAACTAAAAGGGTTAACAGAAAATGGATGGTGAGACTCTTTTGTCTGCAGGTGTTTGTCTTAAATATTTTAACAAGAGCAAACGTGTGAAGAATCTATTTCACAGTTCTTAGCATGTCAAGCTGACTGCATGGAAGCTACCATCAGTCAAGTCTGACAAACATTCACAAGATAAGACCACACTCACTGTGGAGTAACTGTTGAAGCCAGTAGCCTACGCACTGCTGTAACGCCACTGTATCCGAGTGCTACTTTGCTGTTGTCAGCTGTTTCATTGTTTCAGCTTCATTTTCGAGAAGTCATGGTTTCTCTCCAACTCTACAACACAACACTACGATAGCCTACCCATGAGCCTCAGATGCAGTTGGAGGCATCATTTATTTAATCAAATATTAGGCTATAAGTGAACTGATTAAAGCAATAAGCTGATTAGATGTGATTAGCTACAGTGTGAAGGAATGAAATAGGCTACTTATGAAACATTTCCCCATAACAATACAAAGTAGGCTATTATGTAGGCTACTGTTGCTATCACACTGTGGGACATGTTAGCTTAAGCCTGAGTCTTTTAGCATAATCACAGACTAGTGACTCATTATCTCCCACTCCTCGTCCCCTCATTTTTTCTGCTTTTCCTCATCTGTCTGCAACCATCACAGTCATATTGCATTGCATTGCATTGCATATCCTCTACAGGATTTTAAAATTGTGCCAGCTGGAAACATTAAAAAGGCAGCTGGAGACAAATTCATAGCTGACGTCAGCTTAATTAGCTAGCATGCTACAGCTAATGAAGGTCTGCCAGCAACTGCTGTCATTTCATTTGACAAAAATCAATGTTAACCAGCTATGAATGAGTGGCCCTCTCTTTTCCACCTCTGTCTGATGTCATGAAAAAAATAACCAAGCATTTTTACTGGGTGAGAAAGTTGAACAGACCCATTAATCTGTCCGTCTGTCTGTCCGACTTGTGCATGTCCAAAATATTTGACGTGACCAGTGAAGCTTGAGATCCGAATTTTTGTTAAGGCTTCACTTAATCTGTGCCGTCAATGCTACAACCACTGAGAATAGAGGGAGGGAGGACAGAAAAAAAACCTTGAAGCTTAAGACTGAGTTGACACAACATTCCCACAATGAGCCATCAGTTGACAGATCAAAGCCCTTCTGCATTCTTAAAGCATAAGGAGGGCGGTGCTTGACTGGCACACCATCCTTGTGCAGCAGCTTTGCAGGCAGACACGGGTGAGGCTATATCACCTGTGTCAGCTCCAAAAACCCATATAAACTTTGAGCCAAACAACCCTGCATGACTTTTAAGCCGAGCAAGGAGACGGATAGAAAATATAACAACTCAGTGACCTGGTTCATGTGGCAGAGACAGGATATTTTTAAGATGAGGAGAGCTCTGGACCACCCTTAGGTGACGATTAAATTTTGATGCAGGTGAAAGAGAACAGGAAACGGAGCGGAAATGTGAAGTTAAGGAGCAGGATATATTGGCTTCACTATGGAAGAGCACTTCAAATAAAGTGAAAGGTGGACACATTATTGTACAGATGCCCTAAACTGGGGGTGTTCAATTAAAATTGAAAGAGGTCCATTTAGACAGAATTACCTCAAGCAAAGGTACAGCACATAATTAAACTTCTTTTCTCATTTAATTTTTTTGTCAAGGATCTGGAAGTGAAGCAAGACCATTTATAAATCATGAAATGAACCAAAAGTCCATGGATTCTTTCAGTATTTTTCCAAACAAACATATTATTCTTTTTTTTTAATATAATAAATGTAGCCTACTGTGGATCCTCGTGGCCAATTTAAATATTTTTTTGTGTCTTCAAACTTTGCAGGTAAACTATCTGGGTTTACTCTAGAAATGATGTCCTTGCATTAGCTTATCCACTAGAGAAAAATAATGTTTTGTGTTCTGTTCGTTCAGTTTGTGGCTCTCTCTTAAAGGTTTGTTCCAAACAACACTGGGGACTCTAGGGGTTTGGAAAAAAGTGTGTAATTATTCATTACAGTTTTTTTTTAAATTATTTTATTTACATTTTAAAGAGTTTACTGCAGTGCTCAACTGACGTTATTTTGAATAATAAAAGTTATTTAGTGTAAAACAGTAAAATGTTGAGCCTCCAAAACACACTAGTGTTTGAACTATGTTTGAGGGATCGTTTGAATGTTTATTTTACCTCTGAATATCAATATCAGCCCCAAAAGCTCAATTGCGGACAATGATCAATCACATAAATTATTGTATACGAACAAAAAGACACAAAATTACGACATTTGATGATAGCAGTCATGAATATTAAAAAGCGGTTACTCTCCTGCTTTGATTATATCAAAATGTATCCATAATAATATGTAGCTATAAGAGAGAGGTATATAAAACTAGTCAGATTATTATCATTAGTAAGTGTCTCCTCACTAAACTTTGTCCAGTCACAGGTGTGTTAACCCAAAATCAGGCTTCATGGATGTAACGGATCATCTGTGGTATCACTTCATCATGTGTGTGAGAGTCTGCCCTCAGTGCTGCAGCGTCTTGTTTTTTGGCCTCTGTTTAAAGAAGACAGAGTATCCTCCACATACAGTACGTAGCAGTAACTCACAGTGAGCAGCAGAACATCCATTAACCCTGCGTCCGTCGCTGCCATTCACCAGCCCTGAATGCTAATGTGGAGAACATTTAAATGCAAATCACCATGATTAAAACATTTCACAGTGCAGAAAAAATGAACAGGTAATGAACCTGCTCTGTATTAGTAAAGGCCCAGAGGGTTATAACATCTATTAAAGAGCATAAGCCCACAACAGTTCTCTTTTATGCTCCCGTTGTGAGACTGTCCGCTGGTTAAACCTAAACATTTCACTGAGCCACTACATTCAACTATGAAGTTAAATCAACTTTACCCTCTCGTGTCCTCTGCTTTTTCACTTCCTCATATCTATTCTCTTGTTTTATCTCATGGTTAGGGGGATGGGGGGGTCAGAAGCCTCAAGAGGACACTGCGTATGAATATGTTGCTATTAATGTTGTTGCTTTGATGGCCGGCTCCACGATATGCTTGTTTGGGGTTCCTGCTCCGATTTCATATCATCTCTGCGTGTCACTCACACCCACACCTCCCCCCTCACTACGGCAGAAATAAAAGAGGGAGCAACAGAAATAAAACATAAAGTCTGAAGCAAAGACAACGATGCAGGAGAAGAGATGAGACGACAGTGAGAGCAGGATGATGAACACATTATACACACAGAGCAGGCAGATGCGGTAAAGACAAAGTCTGGCTTCCCTGCTCGTGTGCATAATATATACATGAAATGTCAACATGCCCACATGCGTGAGCACAGTAATACACACTGTGTGCTGAATGTGTGCATTTCACATAGGGAGAAAAAGCGAGCACTCTGTGTCAAACAGTATCTGGGGGACATCTTTGTATTTACTGAAGCTATAGAAAGTGAGGATACTGACATTGTTTCAGCTTTTTATCACTGGTGAGGCTTTTTATTAAAATGCTTTCTCAGCTGAACAAAGGAGGGAAGGCTACATGATTCACAACTAAGGACAGGTTTAATTCATATTACTGAAAAGGAAATTAATCTGAAGACAAGAACAAAACTGTGTCCCAGTTCGGGGATCACATCCTCAGAGGCTGCATCTGAAGACTAACTGTGTCGCAGCCACATGACCACACTGTCCCATTTCAAAGACGCCTTCAGACACAAAAAACTCAAAGCACGAAGGAAAAATAACTTTTTTTTTAAAGCTCAAAAGAACTATTAACATTTTTTTCTCTGCTTTCATTTTGTTGTCTTCCCTATGACTTAAGCAAATTAATCCTCAAGTGTAAAATAGTTATACTATTCGTATATCCTTATTTTTTGTACTTTTTTATAATCATAATAGATGCTCTAAACTTGAATATTTTATTCTCAACCTCTGTTGCTTGTTTTAATCACAGAAAGCACATTGTTAACTGTGATGATCATCATTATTATTATTTTTTATCAGAATCGTTATTACAGGTACAAGTGCATGCAGTATAACAATGCTGCATTCACACTTAAACCACACACAGTCCGTTCCCGATTCATTTTCACAGCTTTCAGGTCTGGGCTGTGTCTCAAAGTGGAGGTGAGAATGAGGCCTGATGGTTGAGAAAAAGGCCATTATCCTTCAAAGCAGAGGGACTGAAAGCAAAGGGATAAATCAAATATTATATCGCAAGCTGACAGACATGGGGAGGTATGAAAGGACGCACCGTTAATGTGGAGGGATAGAGGTTAGACTCGCCTGATTTTACACACACACACACACACACACACACACACACGGGGGGGGGATCATTTCATGAGTAAGCAACCGCATAATCCCCACATCTGCACACTCTGAGCCTCCTGTTCTCCAGCATCTGTTTGCACATTTCTCCGCAAACACACTGACTCGCTCTCACACACACACACACACACACACACACACATACAGAGCAAGAGTGAGAGCCCTTTGATACGGGCACTGTGTGGCCATCTAAGACTGTATTTTTGTGATTTAATTAATTAATGCAGCAATGAGCAACTAATTCATCCAGTGTTCATTTGGAGAATATATAATTATCCTCCCTTACACACACCTGCACCGACAGCCCGAGGACACACCACAGTCTGACTGTGCTGACTGTGTTTTCCAATAATGTTTGTGGTCTTGAATAATTTTTTTTTCTAATGACTTTTGTATAAATGGAAGGCTTTTATCTACTTTGCAAACACCTCCATGTTTTGAATTTGTTCATTTTTAAAATAACAATACGGCCATGTAAAAGACTGCAAAGCCAAGCCAAATGCTTAATAATAATTCTATCACAAAGGACAAGGAAATGTTTACCATGTCTACATTCACTAAGCGTAACTTTTACAGAGCAGTGCCATTAGTTTCACAGGTATTTAGTCATGAAACAAAGTAGTGGAATCATAATTGGCCATTTGAAGACACATTTGAAACAGAGAACACATCTTTTAAAACGGCCAGAGTTTTTCATTGTCTTTCACTGTTTGTGTTCTTTATGTAATTGAGAGGTGGCACAGAGGGGGAAAATGGAATAAAGTTATAATAAAGTCAGAATAAAGTGCAATAGCTTTTTCCTCACCAGAGATCTTTACAGTGGAGCCAATGTGATTGGCCACGATTATCAGAGCCTCTCAAATACCCACTGTAATGTATGATAATGTATTCTTTTAGATCCTGCATCATACTGTATATATACATACTGAGGCTGCCTCTGGGAAGAAAATTGCCAAAAGAGCACAGGCGTACCCTGGGCACAGTGGGTAAAAGCACATTTCACTGCACTTTCACATTTCACTCCACTGTGCGGATCTTGATTCATGAAAGTTGAGCCCAGAGTGTCAATAAATGAAAGAAGTGTTGACAGGTTTTTCAGTGCTTATGAGTATCAGTAGTTAGAGGGGCCCAGAGCCCTGATCAGTCATCAGACGGATACCGTCTGTGCTCAGTGTCCAGCAGACTGTAAATTTTGGTCAACGTCACAGACGTCCCTCCTCATGCTCTTATGGTTTCTACTCTTTTTTTTCAGTTTTCTTCTCTCTCTGCAATACTTAAATGTCACTCATGCTGGATCAAATCACGACTCATTGCACAGAGCTTTGAGTGATGGCCATGTATCCATCTATAAGACCATGAATCATCACACTTTCAGGGTATTTTGAGACACTGCCTCACTGAATCTAACATCACGTAGACCCAAGGGGACAGAAAAAGATTCAGTGGAGGAAGCTTCATTTAGCTGAAAGATGCACTTGGACAATGTCATGTATTGCATGTTGACACAGACAGCTGCTGTTCAGCTAATGGCAAAGTTTTCCATCATCCATACACTTTGCTTTCACCAGAGGTGATGAGCCCAGCTGGGACACACTTGTTGTTCAATGCTAAAAGAAGCATTAAACAAGACGTGCACATTCATGTGTTATAATACGTTTATGTATGTGCTCCAGTCGCATTCATCAGGTTTTTGTGTGCTTGGAAACACTTGCTTTGTGTCGCCAGCATTCGCCATATGTTTTCTGCATTCACTTGTGTTTTCTGAAGCAAAGTGTACTGAACCTTCAGGGCCACCATACAAAACAATCCCATGATTTATTCAGAGACTTCCATGTGTCTATGAAGCTTTTTTGTCCCATGCATCTGGCACAACAACCATTTTCCACTGTTAAATAAGCATAATAAGTCATACAGATATCCCCAGGAGGAACTTGCCCTAATGCATTGTGGACCAAGCTCTTCTGTGCTATTCATGATTTGGGGGTGTGAACTTTGCAATGCATTACGCCATAACCATGTGTTATCCACAGAAAACAGAGCAACACATAAAGGTGTTGTACGACACTGTGAATGGGAAAGAGAATATTGATGTATTTATATGTTTACAGCATATACACACTGATTAGTCATAACTTTAAACCAGGGGACTGCTGTGATGTATCAACATCACACAAGAGGCCTTAGTGTTGATTTACTCTTTAACCAACAGCTGTTTTGTTAAATAAAAGTTAAACCATGATAATCCTCTGAAATTTACTTAAACTCCTAACAGCAAGAGGGAAATGATAATCCTTCACTTGTCTAGACAGATTACATTCCTCAATTGAGCTGATGAATAAAAAAACCCATCTGGAACATCAGATGTCTCGTTCTGGTTAATAACAGACATAATTGCAGCCTAATGTATGAGGGAGACGCGCCACTCTGTCTCTGTGCTGCTGCTGCTGCTGCTGCTGCTGCTGCTGCTGCTGCTGAAAATGGGATTGGGAGCAGATGCTGTGATGCTAGCACACAAAAGTACAAAATAATATGATTTAGGCTAATTAAAGCTTAGCATAGCTGAAACGCTGCTATTGTAAAGGTAATGATTCAGAGTGTTTCGGGTGCTGATCCGTCACACTGCAGCAAAATGTAAAGTGAAAGGTATATTATACTGTTACAGTTGAACACAAACATTTGCAGCACCCTAGGGAATCTTAAAACCACTGAGTCATGTTCCTATCCATGTTGGATTTATGCATTGTTCATGCAGCAACATTTCATCTGAGCAGAGACTTTACCAGCAACAAGAGCATTTGTTTGTTTGTATCTCTGCTCAAAAGCACAGTGCAGCAGAAGGACATCCCCTTGCAGCATCATCATCAGCAGCAGCAGCAGCAGCAGCAGCAGCATCGCCATCAGCTTCGATATGATCTGACTCAACTGATGCCTAATCTTACTGTATTTGGGTTGGATTATGAGAACAGAACAGATCATGTTCCCACTCCATTCAAAAAGCTCCAGGATGGGATTGCAAACACTGTGAGACACCAAACAGTTATTTTTGGCCGCGTGCACAGCAGCTGCTCTCCTCTCATGTATCCATCCAATTCAATCATATCCAATCACATAGAAATCCAATCTGAAACACTGTCTATTCACCCAGAGCTTTCACCTTCAAGTGTGTTTTGTAGAGACATTTTCTAAAAAGTCATTTCCATATATGAGGTATGAGTGAATGACCTGTCTTTACTTTTACTTGTAACCTCTGCAGCACTTCACAAGGGTGAGTGGTGACGTTCTTTGTCTCATGCTCTTGGTCTCTCTGTCCTTTTCATAATTCTCATTCAGTGATGAGTTCGACCAGAAATGAACCCAGTGTATAAAACAGCAGTGAACTGTGAAAATCATGCTGACTGAAACAATGACCTCCTTTAAGTCTTTTCTATACTTTTATTCAGCAGCGTCTCCTGCTGTTACAGTACTTCCCCTTTAATTGCTTTATTTCTCTTAAAATTACCATATAATGAATTTTATTCACCTAATTGTTTTAACACTTTTAGCTGTTGAACTTCTCTTTGAAATGTTGATTTTACGTCTCCTGTATTTTATTGCTGCCTCTGTCTCACACTTTGCAATATGTGCTTTGTGGCCTATAAACAAAGATTATTATTATATCATTACATTTATATACAGATATTCTTCATGGACATGAAGCAATAAAAGGAAAGTGATTAGTTTAATTAACTACAACATGTCAACTTTGACAGTCTCATACAAATGAAGCATTACTGTACGGGAGCCAAACTGTAATGCCAAACACTTTCTTGTTGATGACATAACTCACTGAATTAACATCAAGAGTTATGAAGTAATAAAACTCATATTCCCTTATTGCTGTTGTTTTTTGTTCTCCTCGACAATCACTTCTGGACTTAGAAACTCATTAAATCCACACTGCTCCTCCTCTGTCTGCCCTCTGCAGTGCGACTCCTGCTGCCACCTGCGGGCACTAAATTCAATAAGTAGTTCTTTTATCTCGAGGGCTTTTCTTTTTTTTTTCCTTAAACAATTCCTCCCTGCATTTTTAGTTTTAACTATGGGTTTTAATATGGGTTAGCAGCAGTCAGCTACTAGCTGGGTCAGAGGTGATCGTCCATGCAGCCAGGCTGTTGCAGTTTGAGTGTCACCTTAACCTGTCACCTCTCAGCACCTTGCAGTGTCGCAAAGGAGCAGCGGAGCACCTGGGAGACGCCACTGGGAGAAAGCTACTCTTGCCACACAGAATCTTTTTCCTACCCTTTCCCCTGATTTTAGAATTGTTAAAGAATAGAAATCAATTTTTTTTACCTGCAACTTCGACTCCTCCCACTGTATATCCGCACCTTACACAGGCAAAGCAATGCAATTGGTGGGGAAGGGGACGATAACTACCAACAAGCGTCAGGGTGCACACAATCAAACTGAACACCCACTGCAAAGCTTCTTTGATAAAAATCTGTGGTCCAGAAAATAAGACTAAACGCAACATGTACCATTATATTTATACCATTAAAATACATGTAGTTCCTTATGTTTACACTCTGCGTGGTTGGGTCTTACCTTGATCCATATCGTACTCCTCCATGGTGTTGACAAAGTGAGGTCTGGAGTAGAAGTTATGTGGCCCGGGCTGCTGCAGGCCCCCCAGGCTGAAGAGGCTTCGCTCATTTGCCGCACAGCAGGAAAAGGCTCTCCTGCTCGGGATGCAGGGGTAGCGCGTCCAGCTCTTCATCTCCAGATCAAAAGCCTCCAGCGCCGTCACAGGCATCTTTCCCTGACGACCACCTGCAGGAGCCAGGAGAACATGGGTCATAGATCTGCTAAAATCTGAAGCGAAACCTGATGCTGTAATAACCTACCAGGTGATGTGGTTCAGCTCTACAGCCTTATTCAGAGGAGGCAACAAATCAATCATCTCCATCTGTAGATTCCGCACCAAGTCATAATTGTAACTCGCTTCCAGAAATATTAGCATCTATAAATGCTAAAGCTGTGAACTCACAAAGACACGTTTCCTGACACTTTTCCTTTTTGTTGTCTTTTTATTGCTTTCTAAGCCTCTGCTTCTGTCACAAAGGATTCTTGGCATTTACACCCATGCCTGGCAAGCCTGCAGTCCAGCGCTGGGACCACATTTCATTATGGATGGAAAACGGAGCACAGCAGCAGGGTGCTCCCCCAGGACTACTGCAAGTTGTTTACTTCCACAAATCATAACTTGACCTTGTAAAATACAACTACAAGGACATGGCAAAGTGGTGAGAGAGAGAAACAGAGCGTACAAACAGGCAGTGAGGATGTAAGGATGTTAATGGTGGAATAAAGGAGGAGGCAGCAGGGCCGCGCTGAACAATGTGAGGAGGCTACACAAGGGAGAGGGGGTAGGAGGAGAGTGAGGGTCTCCAGAGATAAAAGTGGAAACAAAAAAAAATGGGAGGACGAGAAAATGCGTCAATGAGACAGAGAAATTGTGCAAAAGTAAAGAGGGAAGAGGATGGTGTGGAGGAGTGAGAGAAGAAAGTGGAAGAAGGTCAAATGGAGTGGGCCGTGCAGCAATGAGATCGATGGAAACAGCGAGACAAAGAGTTGAACTGAGTGGGAAGCATTAGAGTCAGAGGTTTGAGAGAAAAAAAGACACTTTGAGCTGTAAGATCAGTTGATTACAGTGGAAAATACAGTGCATGTTTTTTATGTATGAGAGTTTGAGTGTTGCCAATGTATCTCACAGATTTTGCAAAATAAAAGTGTTCCAAAAGTGAGAATAAATGCATTAAATTCACATGAACATTAAATCTGTGTGTGGCAAGGTGAAGAGGGCCCGGGTGGGCTTCGAACACTAGACTCCCGTGTCCGAGTCATGCGCGCTAACCAGTCGGCCAAAGGGACATCCCATTGGCCAAGTAGCCAGGGCCCATGATCAACTGGAGGCATAGTGGCAGGACCACCACTGTCACATGTGCTAATAACGAAATATGAAGCCTTGAAGCTGCTTTTCTTTTCTAAACTGTATGTGGTGTGGCTCATTACATAACGGCAGTAGTTGCTATCTAATAATCTGAAATTATTGTTTATTCAGAGAACAGTTGAGGAACCATTTAATAAACATCATTTCCAAGTCATTTTCTGTCTTAGTGTAGCTGTTTGACAGGGGAGGTGAGGCTGAAGTTATAACTCAGTCACGCCAACAGGACTGGACTGCAGAAAACTGGATTCAGCAGAGACAACTGAGATACACAGCACACAGCAAAGTACTGTAATGATGATATTAGTCATAGTTACCACTTTTGCTTAAATTAGTTCTGATTGGATGTCCACTTTGGAAGCTTATTAGTTGCTTTCTGTGGCTGTTTTAAAACCATGTTTGGATAATTCTGTATTTTGTAGTTTTTCTGCTACAACACAAACACCCTGGTGAAAGCAGGAATGGGCATTTTCAATAATTCCAATGTTCAAGTCCTCTTTTTTTTAAATTAATTATTCACAAATGATATATAATTAGTTTCACCATAAAGGAAATACAGGAGGTCCATGTCTGGCTGGAAATACAGGCGGAACCATTGCTAAGCTTGTGCTCCCCAGTCGAGCCTACTGTTTGGCTGATGCAGAACATTACTGTCAATGCTTTCACATTAAGCCAACAATAAAAACCAAGTGCAATCTCAATACATTTATCAAACAGCACAACAGACACTTCAATCATGTTGTTGAAACACTCTACTGTCAAACGTGCTGTAGCCACTGTATGTGTGGTGCTGCTTAACATTTAACTCTAAATCAACAACCTAAATCAAGAATTTAAAGTTTAAATTAAAATCTTGTTAAACATTCAGTCTGGCGCACATAATGCCAACTGAACTATTATAGCCAAAAAGTTTGCAAGTACTTATACCTGGTTGAAAGTGCATAAGGTTGCTTACAATCAATGTGGTTCAGTAACAGGACCAACACCTGCGACAGCCAGGAGTAAGAGAGCGAGGGGGCCAATCAGTGACAGACAAGCAGAAGAGAACTGGATACTGATACAAAAGTTTTCAGTTGAAGTTCTACAAGCTTGACCTCTGTCTGCACTGCAGCTCTTGGATGTGTCCAGTGTGGCTTCATTTGCACAGCACAACCTGCTACATTAAGCTGTCAGTGGTTGCATAACCCTCTAAACATGCATGATAGGCATGTTCTGGTGGATAGACATATAGCACTATATATGCCTGGCTGCTCCTGCGGCTGCAGACTGATACATGTTGGAAATGCAAACGACAACATCTGTGAGAGAAAACCACAAGAATATGAGGAATATCTTTTTTAATGTTTTATGCCATGAAGTCAAATATCTCTGGGTCTTTCTCACTCTCTCCTCTCATGCAGAACCAGGTGGTTGACTCTGTAACAACTGTTATAAATTTTCATTTGATTTGTTGCTGCTGGTTGAATCCTTGTGCACCTTCATTTTTGCCTTAAGCTCAACCCACTTTGACTCAGCAGCCAACACTTGGCTGCTTTCCAGCATGCCCAAGAAATAGAGAAGAGAAATGCTGTGTGGTGATTTGTGCTACAATCTGTAATGCTTGTTGTTAAAATAATAAATCTATGCTTTTGCTCATGTGTCTGAGGCTGTCCTTGGAGATCAAGGTTAAGGGATGGCAGCTGCTGTAAACATTTCTTATTTACCTGCTGTTAACTTCTAAATAATTTCAGCATGAGGACATTTGTCTGTGTTCCTGATCTGTCTTTGCCACTACAGAGAGATGTTGTTACTTTAATAAACAGCACCAAGCAATAAAGTTAAATAGTGTTGTCTTCAATGTCTTTGCAATTGAGAAATGGAAATGTTCCACAGAGATTGCTTTTCTGCTGTTCATGATGTTACAGCTGTAGGTGCTGCTGGTGTTTCCTTACCACACATTCAGTCCAAAAGTGGCAAGAACATCAAAGTGATGGGAAAACATTGAGGTTTTATGTGAGTCTGAGTCGGTGGCACATCCATTGGCGGTGCATCCTAGACAACGTGGGTGTCGGAAATAGTCCAATTATCTGTGGCAACCAATCAAAGCGTAGAAGTGAACACATCAGAACATTTGAAAAACAGAGTGTTTTGGAAACACTGCTGCTGACCCTGTTTGAGTTTTTTAATTAAAAAAAAGACTGGGGAGAGGGGTGTTTTAGTCCAGATGACCGAAAACATAGACCTTTGGAACTGATGATGTAGACAGTCACGGCTGCACTCTGATTGGGTCTGACCTGCCTGGATTACCAACACTGAAACAACACAGAAAATGAAATAAGAGTGCTATTGATCTTGTTGTCTTTGCTGCTGTTGACTAGTTAAATGCTGCATTTTAACTGTGCAGCTGGCGGCAAGGTGATGTGGTGGTTAGCACCTTCGCCTGTCAGCAACAAGATTATGGGGTCCATTCCCAGGTTACACCCCGCCTTTCCGAAGCCCCGCCTTTCCGACAATAGACTTCCATTCATCGTAATAGCGGGGTTTTCTATTTTTTCTAAAGACACCGCTATTTCGAAAAGGCTACTGGGGGAAACCCTCAGTGCGCAGTGATCCTTATTTCCTTTTTGGAGTCAAACGGATCATGTGCATAATAAACTGCAAAACAAGCAAATACTTCATATTAATGACATAAAGGCCTAACGTTCATTCTGCTTCTAGCCTCTCTAGCCTCTACCTGATCTTTTTACTAAACTTAACCAACTCCTTTCTTCATTGCCTAAGCCCAACCAAAGCATCTCCCTCAGTCAGCTGTCAGCACGTGCAGCGGCTGCAGCAGCCTCGCGCCCCTGTGAGCTGTCGGAACAGCGGTGTTTCGGAACAGGGTGTTTCGGAACAGCGGGGTGTCGAAGTGGAGGTGCGTTGGAATGGAGAGCTGTCCCCCCATTCCCAGACCCCAGGCCTTTCTGGGTGGAGTTTGCATGTTCTCCTGGTTCCTTTGTGGATGTGAGTTTTCTACTGGTTCTTCAGCTTCCTCCTACTCCGTCCAGCTGCACTAGATTGCTGTCCTTGTGTCTCATTGACTATATGTATATTCTATGTTAATATTTTTAACCAAATTGCAAAATCTTTGCTCAAATAGTTGTTCCACTTTCCAAAGTTTTCATCTTGTGTTCTGCTAGCCTGGCTTGACTTGTAGGCTCCACTGCTCGACACCGCCCACAATGTTACCGGTGGTGTGTACGATCGCATCTTAACTACTGTAATAGGTACAGTAAGAGCCTCCCATTGGATAATTACTGCATGGATGATTATGTTTCAGCCGGCAACAACTTATTTAACCTCAACTGATTGGCATCAAGCAAATCAAACATCTGGAGATTGCTGAAACTACTAGAATTGGGTTAAGAACTGTCCAACGCATTATCACAACCTGGAAGGATGTTGGGGAACCATCATCTTCAAGGAAGAAATGTGGTCCAATGTGACCATATACTGTAGTCCAGACTTAACCCCCATGAGAAAAACGATGCCACAGCAAATGCATGCTGTAATCAAAGCTGAAGACGGTCCAACAAAATATTGTGTGACTTTTTGGGGGGGACGGGCAGTGGGTATGAACACACAGAGAACGCTCCATCTCTATCTGTATGTGTATCTGGTGTAAAGAATAAATTTGCCTTTAGAGAGCAACATGAGTCTCAAGTCTCAAGTAACAATGAAGCAGTGAAGGTAGCAGGGTCCTTCTAGACTTTCAGCATTGTCATTGTCTGTCAGCATTTCTACAACCAAAGTTGGGGATCAACACCGTAAGAGGGGCGTCTGATTGGTTCCACATTCATTTTGCAGCAGAATACTGAGCCCTGAGATCTTCAGAGACAGGAGGAACAAGGAGTCCTGCGACAGGGCGGAGGGGAATCGGCACCGTCTTAACCGTAGACTATGCAGAGACTGTCAGTTGCTCTCTGTGAACACGCACATTCACACTCATCCCCTCCTCCAGAGAGAGAGAGACAGCAGAGGTTGAGCGAGCCACAGAGCGAATGCGGAGGGGTAGATGTGTTACAGAGAGAACAAAGCAGTGAATCAAACAAACATGACCGCACCTCCACACCAAACAGTGCTGCGGGAAGACCTGCTGCTCTTTATACACCAGTGGCAGGAAGCAGAGAGGACAGACAGAGACAGTCCCAGCCCTCAAACCCTGTGCACTATTATTAGCTGAGGGGGGGGGCTGCACACCCACCACCCCAAACACAGCAAGAGAACAAGGAAGAGATGAAAGTACAGACAGAGTCTCTGCACATAAATACACTGACACACACCTCTCGAGGGGCATGAGTGATGTTTGAGATGAAGTACACTTGTTGAGTCTGTATAGTCTGTATCTGTGCATCACTGTATAAAGGTGTCAAACTTGCTTTAGTTCAGGGGCCGCATATAGTGCAATTTGATCTCAAGTGGGACGAAATACTAGCATAAAAATGAGAATTCTAAATATTCCCTTTGTTTTACTGCAAATGAACGCTCCATTTTACAGAATGTTATAAACAACCTGAAATGTATTTATTATTGGCTTCGATGTGATTTTAACACTTAGTATAGTGTAAAGTGACTGAAACATTGTGCACCCCAAAATACTTACACAAAGGAAATATTGTGTGTGTGTGCGTGCTGGGTTGCTGCATGTCTGTTTGTTCGACAGAAGCGTTCTGGATCATCTGTAACTTGTAGTCAGCCTTCCCTCAGTTGTGTTTGTGTGTTCATTACCAAGCATGGCACTGCTATAGAAACCCATGATTTAAATAGTATTCACACACATGCACACATAGTGCACACACACACATAGAAGAATTTTTGAAAAGCAGCATGGAGCCTGTTGAGTTACGTCATATGCCAGTAACTCTGCTGTTGACTAGAAACACAGAATTTAAATGGAAGCAGGTTCAGGCACCCACTGATCCGAACAGCCCCCCGAGTGGAGCAGCAGCTGAAGAAGCAGCATGAATTCACAAGGTATGGCAAAGTTTTTAGACACACACAGACACACATTACATGACTGAGAAAGAAAGATGATGACCTGGATTTCCTGTTATAAAACAAACATTGAATATCATTTGTTCTGTTTGCACATCAGCCAGAACTGTGTGTAATGTGATATAATGTGATTCTACTCCTATCTGTGTGTGTGTTGTGTCCACAGGGCTGCACACTACTCTGCCCCATGCAGCTGTCAGGCATCGTTTGCTCCAGCCACACTGCGATAGATTAGTTTGTTCTTCTGCAGTAGAGTTTTTACTGCATCATCTGATCACATCATATTTGATTTTGTTTGTTTCGGAGGTCTGTCTGTGCTCCTCCACTGATAATGCACTTACACACTAACACACACACATTGCAGTCCAGCTCTCCAGTGCACAGTACTTCACAGGTCACACCAGTCCTGCCGCACAGCACAGCTCCCCCTCTGCTGCAGCTTTACAGTAAACCACAGTGCTGTCAGTAATATTTTCAAAGCTGAAAATAATATTTCAGACAACTTTTAACATTTTCTCTGGGCAGTCACAGTCCATGTCAATTTTGCTTCATGTAAGGGAACAGTCACAGAAACTACACTAAAAACTCATGGATATGGGCTCAGACAATTTTCTGCTGCTGACTCATGATGACATGTCCAGTATGTCCCATATGTATGGATCTCTATAGAACTTAACTATTACTTCTCAAGAACAGTTTCACATATTGAGACATACAGTACGCTACACGTGCACATCCTGGCATTCACTTCCACATCCCTCTGTTTAAAACTAAGTAAAGGTATCCAGCAGCAGGTAGACTCAGCCTAGGACAGGGACCCCTCCTCAGATCTTGGATTAACCAGTGGATGACTCTTCAACTGTGAGGATAACCAAGATGCATTGAAGGCACATTTGAGGTCCCACTGTATCTCTCAGGCCCTGTTTAGACCTGGTATTATCTACCTCGGGTGATCTGATCACAAGTCAGCAGCTCTAAGTCCAGGGGTGAACACACCCAAGTCAGATCAGATCCCGGTCTCTCAGGCCACATTCAGAGGGGAACTGGGCCACATTCTTTCGCAAATGCATCCTGATCACCTACTCTCCTACAAGTCGTTCTCAGAGACTGACAACAACAACTGATTTGAACTGTTGTAGCCAAAACCAACATGTGTGTGCAGGTTTATGAGATGTGAAACACCACTTTACTAATGATGTCAACAATGAAATTTCATTGTCTGTCTGCTGCGCGCAGTGAATAATTTGCTCAGTTTCCCGCTTGCTCTCCCTCTCTCTCGCTCTCTCACCATCTCACACACAAGCACATTAACAGACAGGTCAGTCGATAAACACATTTGCAGTTCATTTGCACACAAAGTGATGAGGTGCGATCTGATCACAAGTGTGAACAGCCGTACTTACAAGAGAGCTGAGCATTGTGATCAGATCAGTGAGGACATGTGTTAATATCAGATGTGAGCGACCACAATCTCAGCCACCACAAACCCCTCATTTGCCTTAACACTGAGTGAACAGTTTCTCCTTGAAGTTCATTAAATCTGTATGCAGCAGGACAGTAATGCTGATAAATCCGTAGCCTTTGATGTGGGAAGTGCTGTGTCAGAGCACAGTGCCATTACCGCTCTCCACTGTGTTTACCTTCATTAAATCACATGCAAATGGCACCAGGCTGCTACAAAGTCCCCCCACACAACACCACAAGCATCACTCCAGTCAGCCACGACTAGGTGCTCTGTTGTTTATGTGAGAGATTACAGCAGCTCATCAATCCTGTGCAGCATTTCATGCTTTATTCTTGAAATGCATCATGATGCAAATATTTTCTTGTCCCGTATGACGTGATATACAGTAGAAATAAAATCCAAATAGACTTGATCATTTAAACGGCTTCAAGAGCATTTTTAGGACTTTTTCCTATCATAGTTAAAATCCTCTCTGCTGCCTCTGGCTGCAGGTTTGAAATGTTGTGTGTATCTGGAGGAGCCTCCTTAGATTCATGGAGCTGTTGCAGTCTGTGACTGGCAGAGCCGTTAGTCAGCCCAGCAGCCTCCAAACTATACTTCATCTCAGCCCATTTGTGCTCAATGTTGCTGCGGCAACAGTCATGTGAGAAAATTAGGACACGCCATTTGTTTTATGCTAAACATGTCCTCCGCTGTAGTGTTTGGTTAAATTTAAGACATTTGAAGTGGGAATAAATATGGGGGTTTCGTAACTTATACCTCAAAATGTCATTTTTTAAGAATGACATTTTACAGGAAAAGTGAATTTTTAAGTGAATTTTTGGGGTATTTTACCTTTATGTGGGGAAGGACAGTGACGACTGTGGAGTCTGAAGAGAGACTGGGGATAACATTGCAGAGAGCTGAAGGTTTGATTGGCCTTAGTACTGTTATCTTCAAATGGGCTAAGTGGGCAATTACACCGGCCTGTTAATGTCTCCTGAAACCGGTAACAATAATTTATTTTGGAAGAGCAACGGCCAATGGTGGAACTCTGATCACTCAGTCAGTGATATTTTAATGTTTTAATGAAACATCACACTATTTAAATTACAGTTGGTGACACATTTTGCCCTCATAAAAAAAAATATCAGTTTTATTTAGACATTGCATTTTATCATACTGCAAGTGTGTTTCAATGAACTGTGCAGCCTAACAGTATAGTGTTTGTAAAATCCTAATGTGCAAAATAACTGACAACATGTGGTGTAGTAGGTAATACTTTTATCAAAGTACCCATTCATAAATTAAAAATAAAATAAAACACATCAATTCTATACCACTGAGTTTTTGCCTGTTTTCAGTATTCACTGTGGTAGTGAATGGAGACAGTATGTTGTCATCGAGGAACGTTTCCTCTCTCAGTGGGTTTCATCATTAACAGGGTCATTCTGCTCCTCTGGCAGAGTATGTGAAGAAAACACCCCCCCACCACCACCAGCCCAGCCCACCCTTCAGGTGGTTACAGCTACTTTGTGCTAAATGTGGTGTGGTGTTGTGTGTTGTGTTGTTGATGTTCGCACGTGGTCAGATTCATCTCTTCATCTCTTACTGAGGTAGATTATAACCAACCTTGTGTGATTCCAATTTCTCTCTCGGCAGCGGTGTGAATTTTTGACCAAGTGTCAATGAGCAATAACAACTCTCCCCCGAAGAGACACAACAAATGCCTGATTATAGATGGGAACAACTGCATGAAAAACAACAAAACAGGCGATCTGCACTGAGCACATATTTCCTTTTTGCAGAGTAGCTTTTAACTCCAGCTCTGTTCTTTTTGATCAATGTTGTACTAAGACTGTGATACTCCACAGACCTGAGAGGCACATTTTTGTCTTTCCATCACTTCATCTTACAGCTCTGAAACTGCCAGGCAGATAGAGTCGCACACAGGCTGAGAAAATACTGATGGAAAAACTGTACAACCCTCACACATGCACTGACAGGTGTATGTGTTTGGGGAAAAGACACAAAACTTGTATTAAGAGGAGACAAACTGTTACTTTCCCTTATCTCCTCCATATGAATCCTGTGCAAAATGCCGTCCCTCGTCTGATGACTATGTCCTTGAAAAAGTATCCAAATACATCTCAATAATCTCTTATAAAAGATGAATTCTGAGGTGATATAATAAAAGAAGACATTACCATTTGTCATGGAAATAAGAGAAAAGAAACAACCAAAATAACTGTTATAAAAGTGACTCAAAACAGGTCTCCGCTGTGGTGACAACAGGTCCTGGTTACAGTTGCTGTAGTAACACAATACGCATTCCTGCACTTGAGTTTTGTGGATACACAGTGGTCAGAAATATCGACTTGTCAGAGTGAGCGGTGGAAAGATTTGTCGCTATAATTAGACCTTAAAGAAAAGCTGCTGCTGAGCAGTGAAAGTTATTTGGCTTCTTTTTTGTGTGTGGACAGGAAAATCTGCACAGCAACAAAGAAGAAACCAGCTAATTTATTTTCCTTGTTGGGACGTGAATGATGAAAGGCCTATGCACGTGCTTTACATTTTATTTTAATTTGTTGGTTTGTCAAAATAAATTGTGACAATTCGTGACCACTGTGTCATTTTTGGCTGAGGTGGTTGTATTGTTTTCCTTGCTGTGGGGGAAGGACGCTAACATAGAAACAGACAGTGTCATTGTGGATGAAACTCTGAGGTACGAAAAGATGATGAGATCTCATGTCCTACCCAGCATGAAGATTTTGTTTCCTGTTACGAAGGGCGTGGCTCCGTACCGCGGCGTGGGCATGGAGGTCGTCGGCTGCCACTGGTCTTTCTCTGCCTCATAGACCCTCACCAGAGCCTGTGGCGTGGTGTCTGCTCCCATGCCCCCCAACGCATACACTTTCCCATCTGCACAGACAGAAACAAGACAGAAACTCAGTGTAAATTACAGTTTTTCCGAATGGATAAAAATCTGCACAGCAACAGAGCATTAAATAGTGGTGACAGCAAACACACAGGTATCTGTAGTCATATTTCCATCCAATTTGTATCACAAATCCTAAGTGCATTTTTATTTATACGACAAAAGGAAATGTGCATTTGTATGTGTTACCATCCACTACAGTTATGCATAAATTCTTGAGTCAGCTGCCAATCAGTCAGTCAGAAAGAAGACGGTGCCCACGATGATGTGTGTAGCACAGTATGGTGACACTATAAGGCAAAACATAAAGAAGTAGCCTACCCATTTGAATGCAATCTACCAATGTGCATTCAATGTGTAAATTGCATGTATCTGTATCGATACAGCATTTCCACCTCCTCCTTCTGAAAAAAATGTGATGCGCATTTCAGAGTTGATGCACATTTTTGGCGTTTCCACTCAGATATTTTGTAGTGCAAAATGGATGACACATTAATGTGAATAAAACAGGAACTAAACAGGGTGAATGTGTCGGTGAAAAATGTTTTATTTTGAAAACATATCAAACGTTATAAGTGATTGTTTGATTTTGCCAAAATAGTTGGCTGTTTGGTGAATGTAAAAAAAGAAAAGGGAAAAAAAGGGTTTTGCATTCACACTTTTGTTTTGAGCAAAGGTTTCAAGAAATGTTTTTCTACAATTGTGAGAGTTGGAACAGTTCATGAAGGTTTTAAAAGAGCTTCTTTTCTCTCAAACCTGAGATAAAAAATTAAAAAAAAAAGGCCAGAGAAAGCTTCACTGTGCCCCACCATGTCTGCTCTAGGCTATCTGTCAGGTCGGCTCTACGTCTCATACGTCTGCAGTCACCCAAACAATCTGAAATATTTACACCATACTTCCTGATAACCCACAGATGACTTTTCCACAAGGACGCATGCAGCTACTGCAGTGTCATTAGAAAATGCAGAGAAGCACGTGAAAGAAAACAGAGGGAAAGTGCTGAGCAAGCAGACACGGTGCTCCTGCAGAAACACTGCAGGGGGAGAAAGAAAGAGTGACGATGAGAGGAGAGGGAAGAAGGGGAGGAGGGGATCATACACTAACAGCCCATTAACACTCTGAAAGTTGTGACAGTTTAAATCTGAGGGAGAGAGAGAAAGAAAGACAGAGAGCAGCAGAGAAAGGGGAGGAAGAGAGAGGGTGAGTGTCTCAGTCACCCCGACAGATGACAAATCCACGGAGCTGTGATTTAAACTGTGAAGAATACAGCAATAATAAATCTGTCAGTCGTAACGTAGCTCAACATAAGTGTGACTGTCACGCAGTTCACAGGTTCTGACTGGGGAAATCCCATTTACTGCTCAACATAAAACAAAGTGACGCCGCAAGGTCACGTCGTCACATACAGTGGGTGCTAGTTTCATTTGGAGCATTTCACGCGAGATTCACGCGTGAGGCACGGGAGAGCCAGGCGGATTTTTTGTGGAGGAGTTCACCAGAAGCTGCGTGCGCCCAAACAACCGCCAGGTGGCATCTGTGAGCAGGATAAAACGCCTCAGCAGTGAACACGAATGGGGAATGCAATATAATAGTCTTTCAATGACAACAACGGCAGCTATACTCTCACTCTCTTTTTTCGGTCCTCTGTCTCGTCAGCTCCAAATACACCCGTCTGTGTTTTTAAAATGAGCCAACTACTGTAGCTACAGTAGTGCAGCATTTCTCACTGCGCACCATGTATGAGAGTGGAGCTGTTTGATTTCTTGTGAATGAACGGGTCTGTGTCACTTTGGGGCTGGGCGATAAAACATAGGATAGAATAACTTTCCCTTGATAGAAGACGCGGCCGATACAAAGTCGATTGGTTTCATTCATCCATGTTTTGACAGACAACACAAACAGCCAGTAATGAGACCGGGTGACACCGTCAGCCATGCAGCCGGCCTGGACTGGAGGGAGTCCGGGTCAAAACCTCAAGGTCCGAGTTTACGCAGCTACAGTTATCAACCAGCTTCATGCTCTGTGCCAGTTCACATCAAAGGAGGCGTGTGTTTTATTGAAAGCGAGGCTTGGTGTGCGTATGAAAATCGCCATGGAACGCATCTGGACAAGGAGGGAGGGGCAGTGTGCCGCTGCGCTGGAATCTTGGTTGAAACTCAATGTACCTACGGTTTGGAAGCTCAGTGTCGCTGTTTTCAACTCGACCGCAGCAGGAGTGCATTTGATTTCTACTTTGGGCCAGACCGCAAGATGACGTTGATGCGTGGCGTGTATGTTGCTCGTGGGCCCGCGGGGGCGGGGCTCATTGGCTCCGCTCCGGTCAAACCTGGTGCTGAATGTAAACGAACCCCACCGGCGCAGAGCGTGAAGAGAGAGAGAAGCAGAGCGCAGTGTTGCCAACCTATCGATTTTCCAAACAGTCTTGGCAACTTTTTTTTGTAAAAAGCGAGTAGCGACAAATCTAGCGACCTTCTCCAGAGAAATTACAAACGTTTCAGGACCCGAAAGCACGTTATTACAGCTGTTTCCAACACAAGGCTGCCACCGAGCACTCATTGGTTGTCAGCCTACACAGTAGTGTCACAGAGCTTCTCCGCTGCATTCAGAGACGCACTGCTCCACAACATAAACACATGGGGTCTCAATTGGAAATATTTGAAGGGAGAAATTACAAAGGGGACAATAGCTGCCTGCAAACTAGCCTACAGTATTTCGAAAAACTAAATCACATGAGCAAAGCCTCACAGAAACGGGGCAGAGGAGGGAGAAATAGACTGCTCTTTTTGTTGTTTGACTGCGTAGATGTTTCACATCACACACTCACAATAAAACAATGCGATTGATTGAAAGCTGATAATTAGCCATGTGCTTACAAGCTGATTGGCCGAAACCAAGAACAAAGCAGCGTGAATGGCCAATCGCCATGTGTTAACAGTCGACATGTAAATCAGATGTTGATGGGTGTTACGAGCGCGGAGATGAATAGGTGTTAATGTGTCTCAACTCATAGGGTACTTTGCAATAGGCTACTATCTGTAACTGGTAGAAAAACAGCCAGCTGGAGGAATGTGTTGCTTTACTTCACTCTTTCTCAGACAAAAGTCCTGCCCGGCTGCCCCCTCCCCCCACAGTTGCCTAGTTCAGTGGGTAGAGCAGATACCCCACACACAGATAACTGAGGATCGAAACCCGGGTGGCGTAGGCTACTTGTTTACATTATAGGCTATGTTTTTAATGCGCAATTATATTCTGAATTAAATAATACAGAATTGAAATATTATCCTTCGAGTTTACATGGAAAACACATTATGTAGCCTACGTCTGGGGGTCGGGAAGTGTTCTGATTGGGGGTGCACGTACCGGGAGAAAACTACATGGTGTGAAGTGAACAGAGCAACAAACAACAAACCACTCAGTAGAAGCACAGAGTTTCTCCTCCTAACTGGATGGCCTTCCCTGGGTGTGTGAGCCTGGCCGCCCCCGCCGCCACTGCTCCGGCGCAGAGCGATAGATAACAAACCGCTCTGCTCCGATGGGGACGGCGAAGCTCACTGATCGCCTTCCCCGCCTGGCCGCCCCCAGCAGCCGCTGCTCCGGTGTGGATTCTGGCAGTGAGCATTGCGTTCCCCGCCGGAGCAGCGGCAGCGGCAGCAGTCGGGGACCTGGGTCTGTGGAGCGGATTCATGAACCCTGGTTGTCCCGTTGTCCCAGCAATCGCTCTGGTCCCGACATGACTCACTCACAACTGCGGCTGTAACGTGATACCGTAGGCCTACATAACGTGGGCAACATGCGTGTCCCCCACTAATAATGTAGCGTACAGTGGTGGTATAGACTCATGTGTTTTCATAATGTAGCCTAGTCATGAAGTGGATACAGTAAAATCACACACCCAGCCTCGCTTTCAACACACGCCTCCTTTGATGTGAACATGATGGATGAATTAAACCAATCGACTTTGTATCGGTCACTACTAGGCTACCATTAAAACAACCTGCTGCTATTAGCTGAAACAAAGTCACTGTTAACAAAAGTCCAGTCGCATCGGGTCCAGGCTGCTGGCACGGACAAAGCAGTTTAGAAACGGTTGTGACTGTCGGCTATGAGGTGGTAGTTCACAAGAGCTTGCAGAAAATAGATAGATATATAATAGAGAACCACTGATCCTGTTGAACGTAACCACTGTGACACAATAAATAAAATCGGCATTGATGTGACTCAGCGGCGTTGCGGTCCCTCTGTCCGTTCACTCTCTTGCTCTCTCGACCATAGCTGCAGCTGAATAGCCATGGTCTGGGAACAGCGCCACTCTCTCATTGCAGCTACGTTGTGGTCAAACGCGGAATTACGTAAACATCTTCTCAGTACGATGCTTCCATCTAGTGGCTACAATGTGACCTGCAGTTTCACGCACTGCGTGAATCACGGTCACCGTGAGGCAAACGTCCAAATGAAACTAGCACCCACTGTACTGTAAAGGCATGTCGCAGTGACCGAATGTAGCGAGGTGGGGCGGAGCAGCAATGTGAAATGTGTGTGTGTGTGTGTTGAACAGACCATGAAGTGTAAGCACTAACGATGCTTCAATGAGCTTTCTTTCAGCAGCAGCTTTCCACTATTCTGTGTTTTGACCAGTGTGGATTATCAGTGTAGTGACTTTTAATTTGTTTTTTGCTGAGATCACCTTTATATTGCATAATGAGAGTATTAGGTTAACAGCTCATTCAGGTTGTGACAATGTAGACAATCTACCTACAGAGACAAAGTCTGTTCTCAGTCATCTTGGCCTTGATAAAATGCTAAATCTTTGAGTCTGCTAGTTAGACGACATCCACACTACACTACTTGGATGAGGTGAAACATCTTTACAACCAAGTTCAATTGTCCTTGATTCAACCTTTCTTGGATGTTAGGCATAAACCAGGTATAAAAATTGACCAAATGCTGATACTAGAAAAACCAACCGGGGATGAAACTAGAGACTACTAAAGAGACTATTGTTTATTGTTGTTAACTATAATAACTACCCATATGGTACTGATGTGGAGCTGCCATTACACCAATGGCACAGATAAACACCGTTGATGCTGGAGACTGCTGAGTAAACAGCTGTCAATGCTAATGATATTAATGTAGCTGTAGCGATTTTTTACAAATATGTCCTTAAAGTGGAGTTTTACACATTTCAAAGTCACAAAGCTTTTATCAGTTTGCTCTATAGTGTAACCCACAATCGATAATCAAGGATTACAAGGATAAGGAGAACAAGGACAGAATTCTGTCGTCTGCTACACAGACACACAAATAGAACTGATAGCCTAATAGTGAGAAGATAAGTCCATTAAGTAACAATTGACAACGTGTGCGTGTGCATTAGAGTAAGTGTCTATAATGAGAAAATTATTTCCCTTACAGAATGTGTGTCTGCACTCAGCACAAAGGAAGCCGTCCAGACGTCTGTCAGAGTAAATTACTTGTACTTGAGCTTTTACGCTTCCAAAAGCTCCTTTGTCACGGCTGTGTGATAAACGTCTCCATGTACAATGAAATGAGAATCTGTTTTCACCAAGATTAAAAGTGGAAAAAGTCTTAACTTGCCTGGAGAAGCGTTTGGGGATCTAAAAGTTTCCTGGAGGAATTTGGCTTCTGTCGGGTTTATAATCACAATATGCAGCAAAAGACACAAGACTGTAAGACACTGGGACAAATGTATTGTGGGAAAAGACATCCCCTACCTCATCTCCTGTAATATTTGACAGGGCCTTCATGAAATCAAAATGATTATTTTACCATATCATGAATGTATATTGATTAACCATATGGAGAAATGAAAATGGAGCCAATCACAGCTGACGAAGGGAGAGGGCATGTCCGCCTGAATACGTCTCAAGTCTATGTCAGAGCCGACATAGTATACAGTAAATACCATGATAGAGACAGATAACCTCACACACACATACACTCACACTAACTCTTCCTTGTCTCACAACCTATAACTAAGTTGTTCGAAGCAATCTTGGCCATCTCGTCAAACCATTTCTTCACCTATAACTTCTTTCATTTTCCAGTGTTTTTGGAACAATTTCTCATGTCAGTGTCCATTGACAACCAAAATACTGCTGCGCTCATTGTAAGTATGGTTATAATGCATCATAGAGATGGGCGTCAAATAAAGTGTTAGCTTTCTTTCTTTTTTGAAGTCATCGTTTCAGGCATTATTGCTTTCATAGTGACACATAATGACAGATAAATACTGTATCTACTGATCCCAGCTGTAATTTAGGCCACTGCATTTGCTTGACTTTCACCGTCCACCCACAACATTACCTGTGACCAGCAGCATTGCAGTATCAGGCTGCGAATGTGTGAGTGTGTGTGTGTGTGTGTGTGTGTGTGAGTGTGCGTGTGTGCAAGTGTGTGTGCGTGTGTGTGTGTTAAGGCCTGTGTGCTCTCGCCTTTTGGCCCAGCCTCAGTCTAATCATGCGCAATCGCCTCTAATTAAGGAAACCATGCTCTGTTCTCTGCCCGTCACCCTGGGAGACTCCATGGAAACCACAGCGTAACCTACAGACTGTTATTATGGGGTGGGTGTTTGGCTGGTTGCTGCTTGGCGAATAAAATCCGTCACCACTCAGAGCCAGACCCCTGAGTCACCACCCAGAACTGCAGAGATAAAAAATAATTAAAAAAAAAAAAAAAAAAGCTTTCTGGAGAAAATGTGGCCGTGATGCTCCGAGCTGACCGAGCCAATGATCAAAAACAACAACACTGCAAGTGCACCAACATCAGCAGATATGAAGAACAGAGCGGATGTATGTGACACATCATGCTTTATATTTGCATCCTCCTCTTTTGTAACTCTGCTGAATCTGAAGCTTTGATTTTTCCACAGCACAACATCTTTCATCATCCTCTGTCTGTGTCCCTCTCACGCTGCCTTGTCCCTCATCTTCCCCTTTTTTGGCCCTGTATCCTCCTTTTGCCACAACTTTCACTTTACTTTCATCCTTTTCCGTCCCTTTTTTCTCCCATTCAGTCTAATTGACTGCTTCATCCATTCCATCTCTGCCTCTTTTTTCTCTTGTCCATCATTTATCCTTTTATCCTTCCCTCTCATCTCGTTTCATTTGTCCTTATCCATTAGCATCCAATAATGCACTGCTCTGCTCCAGTATTGGGTATTATAAAACAGTAACAACACCAAAAAGCTGAAAAATGTGTTATTATGTTACTAAATATCACTTTAAGTAAACAATCATCAGAGTATAATACTTTAAAGGTCACAATTAAGTGAGATTCCCAGGTCTTTTATTTATCATATATCCTGTATTACAGTAATACTGCGAGGCTAACAGTTATTTAATTAACAGAGAAATGCACACAGCCTGTATCTACTGCTTTAAGAGAACTCAACACGATGTCTCTCCAAACCCACCTGAGCCCAAGTGGTTTCTTTGAGTATTAATCTGAAATTTTATTAGATCCCTCATAAAGCAGTCAGCCAATCAGAGGAGAGGCTCAGATCTAAAATCTACTATCCACTAATGCAGCCAGTTAACCACCGTATGAAGAATAAGGGTTAATCATTATTATTATTATTATTATTATTATTATTATTATTATTATTATTATTATTATTATTATTATTATTATTATTATTATTATTATTATTAATCAATACTCCCATCAAAACCTCCATGTGAAGAGCAGTTTAAGAAAGATCAAAGTGTATTTACCGGCCTGAAAGAACCTTGACATAAATAACATCCACACAAAAGAAGCAGGCAGAACACAACGCAGAGTTTAGATTCATGGCAGCATTGGCCTGGTAGACGAACTGACACTTGGATACAAAGACTTTGGCACCACCGACCAGGGGCTGAGTCTTGCATTTTACTTACAGTGTACTGTTTAAGGTTTATGGGCCACTTAAAACACTTGGCTAGTCCACTGATTTTGTGTCAGTGGCTACTGCTAAGCCTAACAGAACAATAATTCTCTGCAATTATAGACATACTTGAAAGTCTTTATACAACTATTTATTCTTATGCATACTGTATTTATTATGGCAATTGGAAAAACTACAGCAAGTGCTGCCAAAACTGTTCTGATTTATCTAATGTCTGAGAGTTAAAAATGGCACCAGGGTCATTCAATGTGGGTTTTCGATGCTGCAAAAAGCTGGCGTGAAAAATAGGATCATGGATTTTGGTGGACATGGTTGGTTACCTGGTAGGGAGGTGTTATCAAGGTGTATTTTGGGAAATGTAGGAGCTCGAGCCACACCACAAAATTAAAGGACGTAATGCATGATGTAATTGTTATGTTGATTATGGAATATATTGAGCTTCATAATTAAACAGCACGTGACCTTGACACTGGAAGACAAATGTTTGAGTGCAGCAAAGCACTGTTTTGCTAAAGTGAACTTTTGCAAAAACATTCATTAGATGATAGCATATTATAAGTTTTTTTTTCTGTCCAGTCGTTAATGTCATCGCCATCTGTCCTGTGATTAAACAATAACAAACCAAGCTTACAACATCCACCAGCATCAAACAGCAGTACTATAGCTTGGATAGCTTACAGTGTCCTACATATCTGACAACAATGGAAACCCAGTGATGAATATAAGAGTAAATCCTGACATAAATGCATATATAAACATGATATAAACAAACATAACCCACATAAAACTAAATCTACATTTCATGTCAGTTAACTCACTGTACGACTGATTCAGAGCATGAATGAATAATGTATAGGGCAAAATCCATTTAAAACGAAGCCTCTGCAGAAATGTCCAGTAAGCGCAGAGGCGGTCAAAAAGGTTTTAGATGAAAACTCTATCCTCAGTTTAATCGAATCTGAAAACTGAACTTTCAATGACTTTGCTCATGAAATTTTTTTTCCCTAGTTATGTTGTGTCATGCCGTTGACTCGGCAGTAAACATTTATTCCTAAAACACTTATTCCTGTCTCACATGAGCGAGGGAAGGTTCAGCCCGAATGCAGCTGCACCTGGCAGGACATGAACAGAGAGCTGAGCAGCAGATGGAGAACAGAGGCAGGTGGGGAGCTGTAGTTTGGGAATAGCTTTGATATCACGTCAGTCACGTCACCAACACAGAGGAGATAAGAGGCAATAAAATAAGTGAAGAGGGGATTTACGGGGCTTACAAGGGAAAAGAAAAACCTGGGTCACACAGAAACTTGTCATCCTTATTCAGAAGTCCACTTAACAATCACAGTGTCTGGCTTGTCCATAAAAACAGCCAAGTCCAAGCCCTGGAGACACACAGCATGACCTAAGCCATCCCATGCTCCGTCTGGTGATGACGATCTGTGCAGCTGTCATGATGGATACAAGACAATCTCCCACAGCGACAGTTAAAGGGCACTGCACTCTTCCTAATGAACACTAGTCAATGGCAGATCAATAAAGGCCTCCGGCCCGCTGCTATCCTGCTACCACACACCATCTACGGACTGAGAGCAGAGAGGGGGGTATACGGTCTTATCATTAAGTGGATTGATTTTCCTTGTAAAGACAGAGTCACACACTTCCCTCTTTCAGATGTTCAGTGTTTTTTCTTCTTTCTTTCCTTCCTTCAAATCCGTTTACTTCTTCCTTCCTAATACAGTGTCCTCTTTTCCATCCATCCTGTCCTGAAAATATAGTGCAGCCTTCCTTCTTTCAAGATACCGAATCCACCCTTCCTTCATTCCTATAGTCAGGACGAAGGTGCCTGTGATGCAGAATGGTTTGATCTACAGCCACACTGTACTGTAGGCTGAGTGTAACACAGACACACACCGACACAGGGGTGGCCAAGAGCAAAGGTGTACTGTATAGTGGAGTGATCATATTGTCCTCTTTAGGGAGGCTATGGGTCAATCAATAGTCCCATCAGAAACTCCATGTGAAGGCCCCGTCAAGGAAGGGAGGGGTCAAAGTGTATTTGCAGACTTGAACGAACTCCACATAAATAAATAACCGCTGCACAAAAGAAGCAGGAAGAACACACAGAGTTCAGGTTCATGTCATGATGGAGGCAGAGCAGAGGTGAAACAGCTTGATAAAGAGAGAGCACAGAGCTGCTGCAGGTCATTTATGCTTGAATGTGGATATAACATGAGAAAGACAAGAAAGAAAGAAAGAAAGAAAGAAAGAAAGAAAGAAAGAAAGAAAGAAAGAAAGAAAGAAAGAAAGAAAGAAAGAAAGAAAGAAAGAAAGAAAGAAAGAAAGAAAGAAAGAAAGAAAGAAAGAAAGAAAGAAAGAAAGAAAGAAAGAAAGAAAGAAAGAAAGACAGACAGACAGACAGACAGACAGACAGACAGACAGACAGACAGACAGACAGACAGACAGACAGACAGACAGAAAGAAAGACACAGTGAACTGCATGTTAATAACAAGGCCATGTGCAAATACAGTATATCTGCATACATTCAGTCATTTGGCAAATGTTGTTATACAAAGTGACCTACAAGGGGAGAACAACACTTCAACACTGCAGTGCTTCTGATGTTGTGCAGCAGAGCAGAGCAGCAGAACTGGGAAATATATGCAAACAGCTATGGGCAGATAAAGTGTCAGTATTACTACTGTTTGGAATATTAATACAAAATGTCAGTAAGATCATCAGCAACAAACTGGTGGTGACTGTGTGTGGACTCATGTGTCTGTTTTATGTTCCCTTTATAGGCCATTTATTTTTGGCAAAGATTAATCTGCTGAAACAAATATGCAAGTACTGTAAAATAAACTCCTCTTTGTCACAGCTTGTTTTATGGAGATATCCAAAAGCAAATGTAAAAATCCCATTGGCCTTTTATCAAAAGAAGCAGAGTGAAGCCAACATATGCCACCCCCACCCCTGCTGCAGACTGACAGAAAATGTGCATAAAAAGCTTAAAACTGCTCGTCTGCTATTCCCTCGTTCATTTTATTGGTCCCACAGTGGACTTGGTAGGAACTTGCCACACAATCCATGACAGCAGCACTGAGATTGGATCTTATTGTCCGTAGAGACACCATGTCTCTATCCTAATCACTCACATCTATAATTAAATATGCTGCTGACAATCAGTTTTCCCATCCACCAAGGTGCAGCTGTTATTATGTCAGCTTCATGTTGAAGACAGAAACTGAAGCTCTGTCTTATTACAGTGAATGTCTCTTTTTCAATAATCATGTTTAAATGAAATTAATTTCAGCAGCTACAGCAGTGGTCTAAAGAGGAGAGAGTGAGAGCGGTACAGAACCAAGTGAGAGTGAGTTACAGCTACAGTCAATCAAAACTTGAATTCATTTATCCGCCCATACTCCGATGAATGAGTTTAACTTGAAAGTGACATGAGTACATGAATAGTTAAACCCTGTATTTCCACGAGTCCATATTTTCCATATATATATAATTTCATTTCATTCTGCACTGATGATGATCATGCCATTTGCTCCCACGTGCAACAGATCACAGATGTTAGCCATCAGCATTTCATTTACTGAATGTTATTATAGGGAAACATAAAGGTTGTGGAGCTTACTAACATCTATTGTCCCTGACACTAAAAAAGTCAATGCAATCTTCTGCCATGTAACTACAAGGCTAGATGACATAAATAAGACTCTAATACATGAAGGAGCTCCGTATTCAGCTCTATTACACACAATAAATGACCATAACAGCCGCTCTGTTAATTGTGTGCCGTTAACCCATCAGTGGCATCTGGTGTCGCGCTGCAACACAGAATGTGCATTCACATGTACGAGTCATATTTTACAGCTGATTAGTGGCACAAGCTGCTTCTGATGTTCACTCGCAATGACGACAAATAGCATCTGCACATGGGCGTTACACAACGTTTTATAAATTCTGGAATAAAATGAGAGAAATAGACTAATGAGAAGAGGAAGCTGTGGAAGAAGAGCTGTGATGTAGTTTGGTTATAGGCTAACATGAGCCTCAGCTTTTAGCCCTCACAGTGTTGGAAGGAACTTTGGGCCTTAAGAGTCCCAAGACCCACTATCATAGACCATATTGAAAGGAAGAGGAGGATGAGCAAGAAGAAAGAAGTAGAACAAGAAAAAAGAATAAGGAGAAGAGAAGGAGAAGAGGAGGAGGAGGACTGCCAAATGTTCTGCCAAGCTGAACTAGGGCAAATTTATATCAAGATGTAAGCTAATGATTTAAGACAACTAATTTGATATTCAAAACATATAAAGTGAGAGAACAGACTAGTCTGTAAAGTTTAATAAAGGAAGGGAAAACTATTTAATATTATATTCAAATATCAAAAAATCATCACTGGTTGATTTACAGCTTCCAAATTATTTTCGAACATCACTTAACCAGATAAAAATCTTAATGACTCCAATTTGAGCCCAAAGAATAACAATGTTCAAAGCAGCAGTGCTGCTGGTGCTGTTCAGACACGCTCCGCAAGAGAAGCAATCAAGAGGTGTTGGTGAGGGGGGGGGGTGCCTGTGTGCTCAACTGTGAAAGTTAACCAACCAATTTAAAAGCGGATTCTGAAACATCTGCAAAAGCCGTCTCTGACAATACAGTAACAGTACAGTAGTGGGAATAAGAAAACAGCTATAAAAGTTATCGACTCCTCTCAGGAGGCTCCAGTGGACTCATCATCTGACAGGAAGCTCTTCCTTCCTGGCTTTTCCATTTCCGTCCCTGTCATCACACTCTGTCCTTCACCAAGTCCTGCAGCTTCAAAAACCTTCTGCCAACACCTCACGCTGCATGTCATGACATTTATGTGTCTTCTCAAGATACAGTGAGTGATGCATATGTCAGCAATGCACCTGTCTCACAACAAAAACAGTCACAGTGCCGCTAAGGCAGAGATTCAAAATCATAATTACAGTATCTGCCTGTGGCAAGCGGGCTCATTAAGTTTTTTGCTCGTCTTGTTATGTGGGGACCTAGCAGCCTGAGCCTGCGTCCTCTTTAAACTTCACCAGGAAATCAGACGCTCGGGAAATTAGATTTTGATCTGAGGCCAACAGGAGAAGTCAGAGTGGTTCAGCATGTGGCTGAGTAGAGATCGCATTAGGTTTGACAGAAATCAAAGACTGATAGCAGGGAAAGACTCTGTTAGTTACTGCAACTGTGACAAAGATACAGACTGAATTCAACAAAGGAAAGAAATGTGACGTTTTTGTTGCTGTTTGACAAAAGATAATTCTTGACAGTGTTTTGGCATTGTTATACTATAGTATCACAGACACAGAGCAGAGTTCATACTGCCATGGTTGGAAGGGTGCTTTAGGATTTAAAGATCCCAAAGTGAGATTCCCATGTCTTCGGTTGTAAAACGAGCTGTCAGGACTTCTGTGACTTTGTGATGTCACAAAAAGCAGTCACCACTCTCAGCCATGCTTCAAGCTCCATCTGGACCCAACATCCAGCCTTGCAAGATTTTGTTTCTCTATTGAAATCTACTAGCCTATACCACATTTAATCCCTCATAAAGCAGTCAGCCAATCAGAAAAGAGGTTGACACCCCCCTCTCCTGTGATTGGCTCACCAACCTGTTGTTACTAGAGCTTCAGAGAGAAGCCTGAGAGACAAGATGTGAAACTACATTGATGGTTCTTGATTCTTAAAACCACAAATATATGTCTTTATTGACCAACACTTCCAATAAACCAGGGGACAAGCGTAAAATGTGGGACCTTTAACATCCTCAATGGGACACATGCAGCACTTCTCGGCTGTGTTTAGGATAAATGAACATTGCTGCTCCAGTGTTTCTCACATGGGCCATTACCTCCAGATAAAACACTTCACATCACAGCAGTCGATTGGAAAATGTCATCACTACCTGCCAGACATTTTTAGCAGGAGATACACAAGCGTGTGATGACTCTTCCGTTCAAACACAAATGTGAAAATTCATCTCAACTTCACTATCCAGTAAGACCGAGTCATTTCACAAGTGGGAAATCATCCACATAATTTATCTGAAGCTCAAGTGATGACAATAAGGTCGGGGTCTATTCCTTGCCGTCGGGCAGTCGAGGCTTTAATAATTTAGTAATTTGTGGCCTAGTAGCTGGTAGAGCAATAAGGTTGAGCAGTGATTAAATCCCCTAGACCTCGTAACAAAACAGCATCAGTGCAACAGTGTTAGCATTAACACTTGCTAATTAGTGCAGAACTAAAGCTGCGGCTGATGGGAATATCATTAGTTCTGCTGGTATTTGATCAGGGGCATCTCTGTAGCGACATGACGTTTCATTTATGGTTTGTTGTGACACGTTCTCTCATGTGATTTGGATATTTCACTTGGTTGCATTGAAATATCTATAATAGCTCAATTAATTAAAAAATCTATTTCTTTTAGACAAATATCAGGCTGGAGAGAAAAAAAGCTTCAGGCAGAGCGGCACTGGATAATATCTGGATAAATCAAAGAAGGGGCATGGATAAAGTGCCTACACTGCAGTGCCATGTGAAAACTATGCATTAAGTTCTATAGAAAAGTGTTTTTGTCCATTGATTTTAAAACTACTTTAAATTCACAATGAGGCATCAGCAGCAGCCATCGATCTCAGCTCACAAGTGATGGAAGTGCTCGTTGTGATATCTGACAGACTCTCCTCTCTGATGATAAATCTGTCCTGAACATTTAATTTCCTGATCCTCCCAACTGTGCTGTGACATTTACTGCGCTGCACATTCAAGTGTGTTCATTTAGCTTTGTTCCAAGTTCATAGAAACCGACACAGCTGTAATCATGCATGCATCGTGTCTGTTGAGCAAGTCACTTATATCTTTGCTTATTGTAGAGACTGTGAATGTTACAAAAGGAAAACAAAGATTGAAGCTTTCTTCTTCTACAGCAGCTCAGATGGTTTTGCCTGCAAAGCACCAAGCATTCGATGGCTCCGGTGGGGCGGCTGGTCACCAAGAGAGCCAATGCTCACTCCGCCCACCTGGATTGAATAAATTCACTAATTAAGCCTTTGTTTAATTACAACAAGCTGTATATAAGAATAACTTAAACAGTTTGTTTCTTAGAGGTCCCATATTTTAATTTGTGTTGTGTTTTATGTGTGCCCTTATAAAACTACATTGAGAGAGAAGTCTGAGGGATGCGATAAGAAACAACAACGATCTTAAAGATACATGTACATGTACGTGTGTGTGTATACCTTCATGTGATACACTGTATGCAGCAGGCTCTGTTTTTTGCTGCATCAAACTACTTGATTGTCAAGAATTGTGGACTTTTATTGGGAATGGTGCCCGCAAGAAAATATCTAACATAACTTCTGTAGACTCCACCTCATGACTTCTTCTTTGCTGTCGTTAATTTGGACGGATATCCATCAGTGCAGCTGTTTTCTCTCCACAGTCTCCAGACTCCCCACTGCGCACTGCACTAATCAGATTTCCTGTAAAGCCACTGTTAAAATGATTGGGGGCAACTGTAATGAGCGCCTCTGTTTGTGAACCACCAGTTTAATTTGTGAGCTTTGTACAATGCATAACATAATAGACTCTGCCTGACAGAACAAATACAGGTTTTGTCTAGCTACGGCAGGGGGATTGAGAATATGTAATTGCAATACTTTGCAGTGTGCACATCAAGGTTTGTCTGTCATCTCAGTGCTTTATTTTTTATAAGGAATGTGTTTTTTTTTTATTAAAACATGATAACAGCAAATCTGAAAGCCCAGTGTTTTGCCCAACAATAATTGATTTATTAAACCTTAATGCCAGATTTGGCCTTTGCAGCCGTTAATTTTCCGCACAAATCAAAAATTGCACTCCACATTTAATGAGGAAATCACCTGCAGAGGATGTGAGGCAATAACAGCTTGAGAGGTACGTATATGTGTATGTCTGCGTCTGTGTGCGTGCATGTGTGTGCACGCTCTATTGTGCATGCATGAGTGAAAGACAGGAGGCTCTGCGTGGGTGCATGCGTGTCAGCCGACATAGAAAGTGTGTGTTGTCTGTGTGGTGATGATGATGACGATGGTGATGATGAGGTACGGAGACAGGCCAGCTGTGATGCTGCGCAGGCATGTCATTGTTCGTCAGACACAAGGTTGCGGACATTAACCTAAAGTGACAGCTGGGTGATGCACAGGCTATAGCAGTGACACGCGCGCACACACACACCCCATCAGTCACACACAATAAGACAACCTCCCTTCTCTCTCTGATACAGACACACACACAAATTTCTCTGATCTGTCCTATTGTGCAGCTGTGACAGTGGTGATTGTGTTGCCGGAGCCGAGGTGGCTGATGACAGGGCGGAGGCATGGCGAGCCACGGCAGCAGGCTTTGCCTCGCCTCGCGCAGTTCAAACGCAGTGACAAAACAACATCATTACCCGTCATCCTGCAGGTGTGGAACGCAGCACAAACAGGCTGCGACAGCCCATCTCCCCCAACTACAAAACAACCTGCGTCCATGGGTGCGCATGAGGCAGAGGGAGCTGGATGGAGGAAGACATCAGAGAGACAAATTGTGCGGGTGACATGCCACATTTAAAGGGTCAGCGCATCCAAACTGCAAACAAATAAACTAATTTATTTCACCAGTGCTTTTAGTTCTTCATTCCTGAGCTTCACATCAGACACAAGCACACACAAAAGCTATTTTAACAACTGCAGTTTCACAGTGCATTTAATTTTGACACTGTTTACCCCTGAGGGTTCACTCATATACCACAATATCACTCATTCAGTATCACTTTACTGTATTAAACAACTAAGAGGTCCAAACCAGAGGTTAAGCTAACCCAAAGCCATCACAATACTGAATGCAAACATTAACTGACAGTCTATGGCTATAAAATATATCTTATTTATTTACTTTTTATATTTTCATACATATACTCTAATAATTTACCCTGCTATGCACTTGCACTTATCACTTTATCCATACACATACTCATATTGTTGATTGTTGAGGAACTGAATGTCGGCACTGATTGTGTTATTGTCTGTCTTGTTTCTATGTGTGGTTCACTTAAAAGTTCAGCTTTTAATCTTGTTTTCCTGTTGTGCAAATAAACTGATTGTGTTATTGATATATCATATTACCTCCCACTGCTGCTGCCCAGCTATCTGAGTTTGTTTGAAATAAATGAAGCAGCGTCCGGGAGGATTTATAAATTTACCAATGCAATATGCACTTAGATGTCATTCAAAAAGGGTTAGGGGTGGTGACTGTCAGTATGGAACAGGACAGGTAAGGTGGGGAGAGATGAATTGATAGATTCACTCTCTCTAAAAATGAAAATGATAAAATTGTTTTACAAATATACTTTGGTGGTTGTTTATATATTTGGGCAGCACAGCACACCCAAGTCTAAAAGTCTATGGGTGGAAACACTGCCATGATATGATAGAGAGTTAGTGCAATTTTGTTATGCGGCAGTCGATATGTGTATCCATTTATACTGTTGACAGTTTTATGGATTCAGAGTATATTTGTTAAATACACCTGTCAGCACAAACTGTTGTTCACTCGATCCTCCTTCTCCAGCCACAGCCTCCCTGTGCTGTGTATTGATAAAACCATGATGACGCTGTCCATGGTGCTGAAGTAACAGAACTATTTTAACTCTACAGTAAATATCAAGTGTGACCTGAGTTTCATGATGTGACGTGTGTCAAAGAATTGAAAGGTGCTTAGCAGGTTAGACTGACTACGCCACATTATCAAGTTGGATTGTAGTGTAGTGGATTGTATGTGATGCAGCCGTCACATCAAATGCTGCAGCTTAGAGTTCCTGTTATTCTCCATTACCGACATCCACACCATGATACATCTGTGCCTGAGTCTGAGCTCCCAGAGCAACCACAGGATCAGCACCTCCGTCCTGGTTGTTCTGGATGATCAAGAGACCGTGTTGCAAAAAAAAACAAAAAAACAGGAGCGCTTACACTGCTGAAGAAATAGCTCGAGTGAAAACTGTTAACGTTAAGGTCTGTTGATTATCCTGAGCTACCAGAAGAGCAACAGTCCTTCACAGAAATACCCTGACTCTCACTCAGCTGCCCAGTGCTGCTCTGCTTTCATCTATCAGTCAAAGAATGTGAGCTGAGTGCAGATGTTGGATGAAGCAACTTCTTTTTTTCATAAAGTTGGAGCATCTTCTCACAGTATTCAATCTTCGCTCACACCATGAGCTTGTAGCAGTGATTCCTCCAGTGTTTAGCTGTGACAGATTTATGTGGAGTGGCCATGAGCGGCTCCTCCCTGCACCACCGAGTGCCTTTCCCAAGTGGACAACAGTCATCAAGGAGGTGGGACTGCTGCTCTGTCTCTGCCAGTCCTGGGATTTGATCAAAAAAAGCCTTTACATCTCTGCTGTCTACTGTAATAAAAAATGTTTTGCTTTCCAAAACTACGCCGGGGCCAGCTTCAGTGTATTATCAGAGGGTCAGTCATCCCTCAACGTTGAAATGTTCAGTCACTGAGTTTTTTTAAACATGTTTCTCTCTGTGATAAGTAACAGTTTGCACAAATGACTGAGAAGAAGGGTCCGACCCCTGGTAGGGGGTGTGTGTGTTGGATGTAAAAACTCTTATGTCGTAGTTGCAGATAATTGGAATTTTTAATGATAATGAGATACATTCTATTTAATTAATTAAATATTTGATGTTTTAAATTTCAGAAAGAACTGGGGTGATGCTATTAATGAGGACAGGGAGAGAGTATATCAAAAGACAATGACCATGAGAGAAGCAGGCAAGTGATTTGTCCCTTGCAGCCATTTGCCCAGGAAAATGAATAAACCTTTATCAAATCAAACAATAATATTGAAAATATGATCAAACGTCTGACAAGAAATTGACTTTAGCTCAATTGACCTGTTGAAGTCAGAGCTCACACTTTCCTCCACACTACCAGCTCGCGGCATGCTAGACTACAGCAGAGACAACTGTCATTAGTTAGTTCTTTACCTCATGGACGACTTTTCATGGCCATATTAATTTTGTTCTGAAGGCTGAGCCTCAGCACCACTTCAGCTGGGGTTTTGAAGTTGTGGAACATTTCTCACAGTAGCTTAGACTCTCTGGAGTTGGAGTTGTCACAAGCTTGGTTTACATGGAGCCAAATATTGCATTTACAATCAGTTTAGACGTCCAAACCTAATGGAAATGCTCCATATAAACACCTCATTCAGAAGGCCCAAACCAAATAGAATTTCATTCGGTTTCACAGAATATGAAGAAGGTGAATATCCCTTTCCCCAAACCATTCAAAAGTAAAATGAAATCATGTAAACGATGAAACTGAATGTTACTGTATCTTGTCGTTCTTTCTGAGCATGCTCTGTCTTGACGTAAACGCATAGTGACATCTCCATCTTTGATCAGTAATGAGATGTTTTGATTACTAGAGTTCTCAAAATTCAGAAAGTTCTGAAACATGACCCAGGCGGATCTGTGGTTGTTGAAGCCCTGACTTAATTTTCAGCCGTAATTGAGCTAAAAAAAGAGAGAAGAAAAATGACCCGAATTTATTGTATAAAATTTGGGCCTGAACCCGTCCGAACCAGCGCACCCTGCCAGGTTAGTCGGGTCGGACTGGCGTCCTGAGAACTCTCTGCGCATGTCACATGACTGTAAAACAGCTGTTTGAGTAAATACAGTATGTAAACACCATATTGGAATAGATCAGATCACATGTAAACAGTTGACATGAAACCTTCATTCAGTATAATGTAAATCAGAATGAAAAAAGTCTGCCATGTAAACCTGGCAACTGACTCGTCTCAAGGGTTTCTGTCAGTCTGAGCACATAATGGACAAGGTCTGTGTGTCTGCCTTTGAGAGCATGATTCAACAAAGGCTTCTGCCTGATCCTGATTTAATCTGTCAACATGACTGACATCTGTCAGACTTTTCCGTCAGCGTTAAAAACATTCGGTTAACGCGACCTCTGATCCCTATCTATGGTGCAGACAAGTTATTCTTAGACTAGAGCCCTCCAAAAGGCAAAATACAAATCACAGTAAATTCCCAATAATAAGCCCAAACTAAATATCCAAAAACGCGCTGAGCTCTTGCAAAATAAAAGGAAGCACACTCATAAAATATACATCCACTAAATTCCTGGCTCTCCTTGTATCCTTGTACCTCGTCTGTGCTGCTCTCAGTAGTGTTATTCCACTGTGTCTGACAGTGTTGCCCGCTCCTCCGGTGAGCTCAGTAGTGTGTAATCTCCGATAAGCTCAGTGGTAATGCAAGTTTTGATGGGATCGTTAGCTAATGTTCCACTGAGGATTTCTCTGAGGTAACATGGCTCCACCAGCACAGCGGAGCGCATCCAGACAGATGGCTGGGATTCTCAGAGACCACAGGAGCTCTTACAGCCGCAGAACACACACAAGAGACGAACAAGAATCGAGAAAATACCTCACACGGCTGCAGTTAGATACAAAGTAAAGGCTCCTTCAAGGTAGACTTTTAAAACATAAATGAAGCAGCCCCTGAAGCGTCAACTTACTGGAAACTCATTTACAGTAACATAAAGTCAGGATACCAGTGGGAGAAATAAATTAATAAAATATGGTACCTATATGATCTGATCTAAAAAGCTTCTGCACACTGTTTAACATTATTCATTATTATAATCATTATATGTACGTATATGTTTTGGATCCATTCCTCCCTGTAGACATCTAAAAAGTTCTGCTCTGCACTAGTAACTTTAAAATGTCCTCACAAGAATCCAGACTTTTTGGGCCACAGTCACTTTCTTTCCCTACAATTAGCATTAAGCAGATTTGACCTTTACTTAATGCAAATGATGAGCCGTAAAAATAGGCCCCACTGCTACTATAATGCATACATTACATAGAAGATTAATGTGGAGCCTGCAAATGACACCTCTCTTTGGACCAGGTCATATGTACAGTACCATGGGGCTGCTGGGAGTCAGGCGGCTCAGAGATACATCAAGGTTTAACCATGAGCTTGTACAAGACCAACAACAGGCAGTGTTTTGTGGATTTATTATTCAGTTTTTAATTGGTTGGCCTAGACAAAATTGACAAGCAATATATATAAAAATGAGTTTAACATCATTTCATTTCAGTTTTATACAGTTGGTAACATAAAACTAGGAGGACCTCACCTTTTTCAATTCTCACACCTGGGCTGTTGCACTGCATGTACACTGCATTTTAAGCAGCCTAACTATTCTATATCAATGCCTTACTTATTAACCCTTGATATGCCTGGCTTCTACATGGAGGTCTGATGGTTATTCCAAGGACTCAACTGGTGGCAAAAGGAGGCCGGACCTTTGCTGTTAGAGCTCCCAAACTGTGGAGCAGTCCACCTACTGAGTTCGGAGGGATTTATCAGTATCAGTACTTTAAAACTAAAAAGTCTTCTTAAACATTATTTAATCAAAAAGCCCTCTTGAATGTAGGGTTGTTGTCTGTCAGTTTTTCAGTCGTATTCTCTCAAATTCTATGATGTGTTTCAACTGTTGCTTAGATCCCCCTTCTTTCTTTCTGTGAGGCACTCTGTCACATTGTTCAGCAAAGTGCTCTATAGATAAGGTTTCAACCTGTTTTCACAGTGTTCCAATATTGAGTGTGAGTGTGAGTGTGTGTGTTCGTCTCTCCTTGGCAGCTGCTCATTCTAAATGCCTTCATCAATCATCAATCAATCAATCTTTGTTCGTATAGCACCTTTTAAGTCAAAATGCAATTCAAATAGCTTTACAAGTGACAAAAATAGACTTGCTTTCAGAAACTAATGCATACCAACAGCAACACTATATGAATAGCTGAAATGATAAATAAGAGTTAAAAAATATAAATAAGTAAAATGGTTAATTACAAAAGGTACTCAATATTATTTTCATAATATCATAAAAATGAAGAGAAATTACAAATACTAAGAGAATGATTAAAAGAAATATGAGTAGTTAATTAAAAAGATGACGGGTTATGGATAGAAACAACAATGAAGATAACAAAATCATAAACAACAGATCACTACATGAAAGCCAAACTATTCTCCATGTCTGCCCTGAATTAGTTTTTGATTACTTTGTAAACTCGTTGTAAATAAAGTTATTCTTATCTTTATTATCTAGAACTGGATATTTCTGAATGGTGCCATTCACTCTTGGAGAGATGTATCTCTCGTCTGCTGCACCTCAGCCTTTTGCATTCACCATTCTCTTTCTGCAGCACAGTGTAATGAATGTCACACACTTGTGTAGTACAGCCCTCAACACACTTCAAACAGCGACTGAATCTGCACATTGTCACCACCCAAGTCTCTTTAGTAGCTGAGAGCGATTGTACACGCCGCTCTCCTTCTAAGGCGAGCTTTGCGTCGGCTTCACAGGAAGCCATTTTTAGCTGCATTGTGTGTACACGCAGCTCGTACAGCAGACAACCAGAGAAACGTAAAGATGAAAAACAGAGATGTTTTCTTAATGTGTGACATCAAAGGCAGTGATTTACATAAAAATGGTCGAGGGAGAATAAAAGTTTTCAGCGGCCTCAGCCGTAGAGCACTGAAATGTCTCACAATCACCTGCTCAAATCGTATTTGGCCCCTGGGGAGGGCAAAGAGAAAAGCCTCCCAGGGCCCCAGAACAACATCCGCCTTATTAAAATGATAAATGGTTTGACAGCCACAGAAGCGTGCATCTCATCCTGCAGAGTGGAGCCAACGGTAAACATAGTCCTGCCCCACAGCGCATAGCATGTAGCAGATAAGTCAGCTGCTGTTGTGATGCTGAAGTGCTACTAATAGCAGAGCTCTGCTCCATGCACACAAACCATAGTTCAGATAATTAAGTTACAGTCACTGTGTGTTCAGAAACACACAGACATATGCTTGCAGCAGCACCATTCCCATCCCAAACTTATTGTGTAGCATGCTACATGTAGCAATGTAGAGTTGGATAACAAATTATTTTCCATTACAGTGATGTGCTTCTTGACAATGAGCCATTAGAGGAGGACAGCAGGCCATTAAGAATCCATTGGCTGGCAGCTTTATTTGCTCAAGGGGAGGTCTGAGTCGTTTGTCAGAATCAAAAGATGCTGGAGGTGATTTCCTGTTGGAGAAGTGTAAGCCGGACTCAAAGGGACTAGATGTCATTCCAGATGTGCATCCAGGAAATTGTTTGAAGATTCCTCTTTTCCTCTTTCCTTATTGACTCAATCAATTCTCACAACTCAGTCTCTCTCAATTATCATCAGTCAAATGTGTAATTCCAGTGTACACCAGCAGAGACACCAAGCCAACAACCCACTGCCAGGATGAGCCTATTGTACTTTGCCAGGATAGAGAAAAGAACAATGTGTGGAAACAAATCACAACCATTTGTGGCAGCAGATAAATCATAAACCAACTGTCCCAACCACCGACCTGAGCAACCCCCTCTGATATGATCCAAAGGAACGACGTTAAGTCAAGTCTTATTATTTGTCCCAAGTGGGCAGTTTGTGCAGCAGCAAGTATAAAAACACACCGCAAAACATCAGAAGAGAGGCTCAGAGCCACTTTCTCTCTTCTGATTGGCTCACTGACCTGTTGTCACTAAAGCTCCAGAGAGAAGAGGAGAGATGGGAAACTAAACTGTTTTTTTTTTGTTTTGTATATCAAACCACTAGTTTTTTTATGGATCAACATTTTTAAATAAACCAGAGGGTGAGTGTAAAATGTGGGACCTTTAACATCCCCAAAGAGATATACAACATTTTGCCATACACTGAGATGTTTTTTTATTCAGTATGTTACAAATCTATCTTCCCATTGATATCCACACTTAAAATGTTTGAAATATAGGAACTTACGTGTGTATTTTTTTTATTTCCATAAATAACATCAACAGCATTCAAGTCTTCGACAGAAACATAGGCCATATGGAGTAAACCTCCAAGCTAAGGGAATGGATGATCTACTATTAAGCATCTGCTTGCCAAAGTTACAAAGCTGTACTTCCACTTGTTTCCTTTACACCTTCAGAGTCCTATCAAGGGCATATCTCTCTCTGATACAAACATGATGGAAAATGACATCACAGACTCAATAAAAGATTAGAAGCACATTCTCAACACAATAGAACTAACAGATTCATGAAAGGCCAGACGCCGCCAGCTACTTTGTGTCTGTGTGAATAAACTGCTTAGCCTCTGAAGAGAAGCCAGTGTTGTAGACACACTTATGAAATAGATACCAGCGCATTCACTCACATTTTCCAATGATAAAACCTAAATCTTTTTCACTCCGAGATACTTTCTGCATTCCGTAATGTAATTGTTAGAATAGTTTTGTGAGTCTTTGGCGGTGTTGCCCTGACAAACAGCCCCTGTTTCACATTAACCTCCAACAGGGAAATACATGACATGTTTATAAAAGTTAAGTTATGAGATGACCACACTCGAAAAAATTAAACTTCCCCTCAGGTAGAGCAGTCAACTGAGCTTCAATAACAAAATTGAGTATAAAATAAAAAGAAAAGGATGTTTTCATGGCACATAAAGGGGAACTTTGCAATTCTGGTCACTTTCTCGCTGTTTTGGTCGCTTGTTTTTCTCCACAGAGCTTCCCCTACCCTACCGCTCCAATCCGTGGAGCAATGTCTACCAATTTGGGTAATGTTAACAAGAGATTACACATTACTGGGTGTGTTTTTGTCGTAGTGCCTTAAAGCATGTCATGTTTCTTGCGAGACGAGATCCGGGACACCAGGTCAAATGCGCTGATCTTGCAAAGTTGGTTTTTGACCAAGAGACGCTTGGAAGGCAGAGAGCCTTCATTCTCCTTCATTTAACCATCACAATTACTCTGAATCAGTTTAATTAAGGTGCAAATCTTGCATGGTTCCTATTTAAATCCTGTAATTCCAATAATAAAGCCTGCACTGTCTGTCCATAAGAGAGAAGGGTGCTGAAAGCTGTTATGTCACGGTTGTTAAGTGGGCAGCTCCTGCCACTGATACTCGTTGGTAAATTCTGACTTCCCACAACCATTGCAACCTGTGCACCTGTGAAGCACTGTCTGATGCTGACTATTTCAGTCACCTGTCAAGAGCTGCCAAGCTAAAAGAAAAATACCTTCAAAATGCAGGTTTCACCTCTGTGCCTGTCAGGTTCAGTGTTGGGCTGCAACTAGTTATTCCAACATGTTACAATGAAAATATAACTTATCTCACTGAGGTTTAACAAACAACTAATAAAACTCTACTCATAAAACCTTGTTGTAGTCACTCCCTTACTCATTTAAAATCCATCAATCCAATTTTTTTTATTTTTTTTTAGGCTTAACCAAGCAATTTCCGATCATTGTCAGCAGTGGTCCTGACCTTCCTCTCCACAACTATGTTTTCCAGCTCCTCCTTGGGGGTCTTGAGTCATTACCGGAGCAGATGAGATATATAATCTCTCCAGCATGTTCCAGGTCTACCTGAGGTTTCCTACCAGTTGGCTGTGCTTGGAAGCCCTCCAAAGAAATGAGCCCAGGAGGGATCCTCACCAGATGTTCAACCTATTGCAACTGGCTTCTTTTGAAGCAAAGGAACTCCTCCCACCATCTCTAAATGCAAGCATCATCAACCTGTGAAGAAAGTTTATTTCAGCTTGTTTCCACAATCTTATTTTTTCTCTCACTTCTCAAAGCTCACAACTACAGGGAAGGATTAAAATGAAGAACTGGTAAATCCAGAGCTTTGCCTCTCAGCTTCACCACAATATAGTCCAGTACAACGCCCCTTCGCTGGCGATGCTGCTCCATCCTGACCGTGACCCTCAGTTGAGAACAGGACCCCAGTCACATCCCTGAATTCATTTTAGCAATTGTTGCATGTACGGATCACCAAGCATACATACTTGCTTAGATTCAGCAGCTAGAAATTTTCCCATAACTTTGACTTCAGAATTGTGCCTGGTAATGCAGAAGAGGCAAATTTGTCATTTAACTAATGTTGATACTTAAATATCTGAATTTTGAAATTTAATTTTGGTCACCCATCATCACTGTCTTTATTCAACCAATTATCAACAAAATATATCAAATATGGCTCCATTCGTTGTAGGATTTAGTAAAAAGTTCAGAGATGATAGTTAACTATGGCTGAGGCATGCAGGCAGGTACAGTGTAGCTTAGCCAACTCATTCAACATCTTTACACATCCCATTATCAGAATCCTCATGAGATTTCACACACTTGTTTTGGACAGCATTCACTCTACCATCAAAGTAAAGCCTATTACAGAGTACCATTACAGGTCTATAAAAGCTCTCTTCAAATTAAAAGGTTAGTGAATGAAGCACTTTTGATGATTCTCACGGACCAGAAAGTGCTACAGGTGAACACTACAATAACAAAGGCCAAAACGGTCAGTGCTCAATTGAGAAAATGCCTCTGAACAAGAAAGAGATGGTCAAATGAAGGTAACAGGCAGGAGCTGCGATGTGACAGATAAAACTCAGGCATCACTCTGACCCACAGATATCATCTTGATGGATAACTCAATACAAGAACCTGACAAAGAGCTGAAAAGACATGTCTTCACAGACTTTTTCTGCAAAATACTTTTCTCTGTGCCAAAAGAAAAGAGGCTTTTGTGAGCTCCTCCTGAGGTCCCAGGGGATGTGATCCAGAATGACACAAACACATCAGCGTGTTTCTTTTTTCACAGAGAGCAACCACTTCCTGCTATATCGTGAGTCTCTCTATTGGATTTTTTATCTATTGATTCTGGCCTTGATTTTTGTATCAAACCTGAACCTTTGTGTGTTTTATTAGCTTTTATGGAGCATTGACTGTACAGTATACTCATCCAGTGAAAACCACAGACCCGTGTTAGCTCGGAAAATCTGAGGCTGCAGCAGTGAGTGGCAGCAATTGTTTAAGAGGAAATAAAACATTTGAGAAAATGATCAACATAGAAAAAAAAGTTTTGATTGCATATTTAAGAAGTCTAATTGTTGTGTTACAAAGACACCTACATAGGTACTCTAGTGCCAAAAACCAGAACTTCCATTTGCAATTCATAATATAAAACATTGATATTTGGCATCTGTGAATCAATACACTTGCTCGCAAAATATTGCAATACCATGCAGTAACGATTTCTTTTCACTGTAGCATAAAGTCTTTTCTCAGTCCAACATGAGAGGAAGAAGTGGTAATTGCACTTCCACCATTTTTCTCAAGCTATCAGTATTTCTTCTTCAGCTACTCTCCCTCATGTACTGTACCTTGATCTCTCATGGCTTGATTGTGCGTGGTCATTGAGTGCAATACTGGAACAGGCAGCATGTGTATCCCGAATGACAGGCATGCAGAGAGGGTGTTATGGATTTGGACATTAAGAATTTGACAGTTGTTGCTTTAAGCCACCGTTTAATTGGCTCGTGGATAAGGCCAAATCATGCATATGTTGAACTTTAATTTACCTTTACCTACAGTACCTTTAACACAATATGTCAAATTCACAAGGTACCAGAAGAGACCGTGGAAGTCGGTGAGTGGTATCTATGGTGTTCAGTGAATGACATCTGAAGAGAAGGAATAACCTTTATATTTTGTGATATCCACAATAACATGATTCAAAATGTCACTTTTCTAAAAACAGCTCCTCTCTGACCTCCAAACGACCACTCACTCAACTAAAAAAAAAAAAAAAAGCCAGATGCATCATCTGAGTGAGAGGGGCCACAAGCTGAAGTGATGTTAGCAGCGGTGTAAACGGCTAAGTGTGTGATGCATCAGCCCCACTCATAATGACAGGTATGAAACATGCTAAATTAGCTTCTCGGCCTGCTGAAACCCCGCTGTCATCCACACCATTGCTCTGTGTGTTCCAGCTGAGTGCGGTAGTGTAATCCACACTAAGACTGAATGACAGTCACCATATTTGGTGTAAAAGCTCATGAACAACAGATGATATCTTCTGCTGCTCATGACACATCCACTCTGTCACTCATACTCTCTCCGTCTCTACCTCTGGGCTGCTGCTGAAGGTTAAACGTACTTGTCTCTTATTATGGCACCTCTGGCCATCATTTCTAGGAGTTTTCATGACATCGCTGCAGGCAAGAAACCCGAGCAGTCAGGTTGGACACAAGCCAGTGGTTATGCAAGAATGTCTAAACATTTTGTCGATGTTGTTTACATTATTTTATTACAATGGAGGCACTTCTGAGTAAAATGCCTGAATGCGCTGCAGTGAGGCATCTGTTCCTGCAGCAGGGTCTGGTGGTCCGATCACCCGGGGGGGTGCTCGTGTTTCATGCCCACTTGGAGCTCTTTTTACTGATGTCGGTGTCTTCCCAGAGAACAGCTGTTAACTTGGCTTGAGCAGTGGCTGAAATGAAATAATAAAACTTTCAAGAAACCAAAATTGAGCCATTAAGTACAGTAGAGTCGTTGAAAGGCACACAGACAGTCTCTCTCTCACCAGCCTCCCTCCTGTTCTGTTACCCATTAGCACATGCTGCAGGAAGGAAGAGAGTCAACGCTCCATACTAAGTCCTATAGGACATCTTACATCACAATCCTCATTAGAGCTGAACCTCTCTTTCTCTCTGTGTGTGTGTGTCTCTGCTGCTGACAGACACCCACACCTACCCAGCTGGAGGTTCACCAGTCAGACATCACAGACGCTCGCATACGGTTCATGCAACACACTTAGCACAGGTCCAGGATTGGGCTGCAATCAATAATGAATCTCACGTACACACACTGCTCACTGGCAATTAAGTGTTTTTTGGTGCAGCCGTGAACTGTCAACCACAATATATCTTTTTCAAATGGAGTGTAATGACCGGCGTGCCCGTGCCAGGAAAAGGATCACACAGATAATCTCAGGAGGTCTGATTCTCTGTTTCCTTTCGTTTCTTTGGAGATCTGTGCGCAACATGGTCATGTCTGGAAGTTGTTATGGTGCAGACACACCGACTCCGGCGGCAACGGATCCGGCCACAACGGACCGGCGAGTGGGCAGGACTATGTGACGTTTATGTGACGTAGTGCCGAGCTTGAGTTTCGCTCTGCCGTTTCCAACATGGCGGCCGGGTCACAAACGATCTCATTTTACAGTTAAACGACACACTAAAGTATGTTTCTGAAAACATTTGAGGCGGGAAATGTGTAGTGCAGTATAGGCTTGGGCGATAGGACGAATGTATCGCCAATCGACCACCGGCTGAGTCCGTCACGGTTGATTTAATTTTTGGCGATTGTCTGGGCGATTTTCTTTGCATTTTGTTTTGTCAAATTAATGGTCTGCCGCCACAGAATTCAACTCTAATTTAAATGGAGCACAATTCAAAGCGTGCGTAAATTGGATCTCGCATGTAATAGGCCTATGTTATTCACACAGATTTCCGACGAGTCTCTCACTAAATATGGCAGTGATGGCAGAGATGAAAGCAACGTCAGTTCATAAATCATATTAAGAGAACTAGACAAAAACTTAAGTGCAGTTACAAGGACAGGTAGCCTGTGTTATCCCGTTCTCCCACCTGTTACATTTTTACCGTCATTAAACAGCTGCAGACTAATTGTGATGTTAAAACGACTTTAAGCTTATCAGAGGGAGAGTGGGCTCTCTGCCTCCCACACTGCTGCTGGAACCAAACCTGGGATCAGAGCGGACGGACCAGCGCGGCGTCACAGCTGTGACCAGCTGTGTCTGTGACACCGCTAGTCCGCGACACAAACGTGTCCGCTGTAGTCTCTTATTACAGACAGGACTACATAAATGCGCACATCGTGACATTTGCATGATAATTCATCGATCTACTTATTTATTATCAAGAACATGTTGAAAACAACTGCACATGAGTCGACCGGGAGGAGGCTGAGGAGCAAACAGCGCGGAGTGACCGGACCTCGGACTTTGATCAACATTACGTATCAAATTAATTAATTCACTCATAAATCGTGTTAATACGTGGGATAATGTAGAGTTAGTCTGTTGTTATGGAGAAATAAACCCAGACAGGATGTATGAAACCCTGCCATTTTGTCAAGAAACTGTTATTTCCATCCTGCGGTTTACATCATGGATGTGGTTTACATGCTCTCATATGGGGAGAACTGTCAAATCGGACACAAATATGGCGGCGGTCACTTCGACGTGACGTCACTGCAACTCCGCCCACGTGTCATAGCCGCCGAATATATCGTCAACCGCCGATTTAAAGGGTGACGGTGGCCGATTGGAAATTTTTAACCTATCGCCCAAGCCTAGTGCAGTAACAGAATCTGGATTTATATTTGACCAACACCGCCTGGTTTGATAGTTTGAACGAAGTTTCTGCAGCCGGACGCATTGCGTTGGACGGACCTCATTTGCATAAAGTTCAATCTATCGAACTTTATGCAAATTCACATACGGCGACGGGGCCGTCAACTCCTCCTCCTGTATCCATGGGCACCGCGCGGCCGGAGCTCCTGCTCCACATAGACATGAATGGGATCCGTTGACTGAACGTCGGTTGACGGAGTTGGTGTGTCTGTACCATTACAGCTTACACAGGTGCACAGATGCACCAATTTAATGAATAAATAGATCTCTCTCACTTTGAGCCAACACCCCACCACTCTGTGAACCTCCACCTATAAAGAATATCATATTTGAAGGATTATACAGCTGTAAGAAGTATGTCATATTCCTTTACAAGCATTCAACCCCCCCTCCACCCCCCACCCCCTCTCTTTCAGCTGTTTCCTGTAGTTTGATCTGGCACCAAGAGACAGTGGTGAAAAACGAGAGGGAGCAGAGACAGCTCTAAGTGTATATGACATGTTTCTTCCATCTGTATTCTTTATGTTGGCCTACATTCATGCCAGGCAGCTCGGTGTTTTCCTGGCGCTAACACTCTCGAGGATCCCTCTATATTTAATGTAAATCTGAGATAATTTAAGTGCACATGGAACTGCATGCTGTGTGCTCTAACAGATTATGTATGTAGTAAATAACCGGCCTTGACTTTGTCATACAGGCATTATTAATTCATCTATGGCCGGCACACCTGGTGTTTCTAATTATCATGCGTGTGAATTTTGATTTGAAGTGAAATGCAGCTCACACTGTTCGATGTGTTTCATTTACTTTACATGTTTACACTTGCTGTGTCCTAATTAAAGGAATAGCATTCAGTCAGTTCTCAGATTGTTAGGTATAACTATAAGTAGTGCAGTCATGTACAACAGTCCTGTAACAAATCCTCACTCTGTGATGGTCATAATGTTTGGTGTCACTTGAAACTGACAGGCGTTTCTGTTTGTTTATCCTCTGCATTAATATCAATAAAAACAGGCTAAAAATCCACCCATGATTCAGCTCTCAGGCAGGGATCGGATAGTTGATTTGTTCTTTGTTTTGTACCTCCACCACCAATGTCAGATGTTTCAGTTTAATGGTCAAAATTCTCATGAAAAACTATTTAAAAGAGCTATTTGATAGTTTTCTCTACAATTTCTTGCCAGGATTGAGAGGTAGAGATTGTAGTGTGATGGCGGCAAGAGTTAAACAGATATTTCAACATTTTGGCAAACCAGCCTATTGCCATAATCCCTATAGTGTAAGGAGCAGGTTCATTACCTTTAATTGTCAGTGCAAGCTGTTTTTAGATCAGCACGGCAGACGCGAGCTGCTCAGCTAATGCAACAGAGGCGCACGGTATTTCCATGTTTCCCTCATCAAACTAAATACAAAATCCAACAACTTCAAAACACTCTTGTGGAGATGTTGTAACCTGCACATTCACCATGCAATGAAATAATAACATATAATTATTATGTAACATTATGACACATGAAGCAAATACGCGCTACTTGTGCTTTTGAAGTCACTGCCGAGCAGCCGTGTCTGGAATGTAGTTCCAGTTATGCATTTGCCTCTAAAACAACTCTGTATCGTAACGCTCACATTATTATCTCATAGCGTGGTGAATGTGCAGGTCACAACTGGTCCAAGAGAGCGTTTTGGAATTGTTGGATTGCGTGTGATTTGATGAGTTTGATGAGGGAAAGGCGAAAAATAGAGCATGCCGTGCAGAGCTCACATCTCTGCCCCACTGATCTAAAAACAGCTTGCACCGACAACTGAAGGTAATGAACCTACTCCTAAGACTGTAGGGATCATGGCAAAAGGTGACTTTGCCAAAATGTTGAAATATCTTGACATGAAATATCTATTTAACATGAATGTTGCTTTTCACCTCTTTCTCTTCAGGCAGATCTCATTGAGCTAACAAATTAAGTTTGATGCTTAAAGCAGATATCAGCGGTACGGCAGTTTTGGCTAATGCTGCGTTCAAGGCAGGCTTTTGAAACCGTAAGTTACAGCTTCAAGTCACAACTACGACTTTGTAGCGTTCCAGGTAACCCGTAGCTCGTGTTTTTACCGTCCTGTTGCCTGTGAAAGTGCACTATAACGGCCTCTCGTAACTTCTGACACGTGAACTCGTACCAGATCGAACTGGTACGACTTCACAGGAAGGAAAAACACAAAGTACGAGTTTCCTTGAACGCACCATGAATTAGCAGCCCCCGCCCTCGTCAGGCATCTATTGGTCCTCATGCTCTGTCACCACATTCACGCGCACCCCTTGGGTGCACACACAGCCCTTCATGCTGTTCTCTCTCCTCATTGGGTAACACTTGTATCCTACAAGAAAAATTTTCTCCTCGGGTTGCAGCAGAGCAGAGTGACGGAGAGACTCGCGTTTCGGCCCAAACACTCTATGTAAGTGATTGCTGACGGAAAATAGGACTATTTAGGACTTATATTAACAAAAACATTCCACTGACTTCTGCTTTAACTTAAGCGCCTTTGAGCACTTGTAAAAGTGTGTTATAAATAATATTTATTATTATTATTATTATTATTATTATTATTATTATTAATAATAATATTATAACTCATGTTCCTTCTACATTGGTAACAGCTGTTACTTCTAACAGTCACTATAGCAACACCTACAAATAGCATTTTTTGGCACCTGTATCTGTTAGTTTTTTGGTACCTGTGCTAACCTTTGCTTAAAACAGATAGTGATCTTTCCCAGCAACTGTGGCTAGAAATGACAAAAATGCAAAACATAGTTTTGATGGTGCTTACAATTACATTTTCACTTTCTTTCACTTGTTTTTATTTTGACATCTTCCATAGCTCCATACATTTATTTAGCATACATTGCTTACTACATTATCCCCCTACATAGACTGACTGAAGTTGTTCCCCGTCTCACGGCCGAGACAAACTATTAGCATATGCAGGCGGGAATGTGAGAGTCTCCCAGGATTAGGGTATGTTGTTGTTTCCATGTTTCCCTATATTCCTGCATTTTCCAATCTCTCTTCCTGCAAACAAGTTTGCTCATTAATGCAAGAGAGCAGTGTAATGAATGGGATTCATTATATAACCAGGATCTTTCGGGAGCACATGGATTCAGAGAAGAAGAGGAGAAAATGAGGCAGTGAGGGATTCAGACAGACGAGAGATGTCTGCTGAGATGGGAGGCAGGGTTGTATTGATAGCCAAGGAAACACAATTCAGGGTCACACCCCTCCTGCTGCATACCCACATTATATTCAATACCCCCATGGATTATCCTAAACTGACACAGAAACCGAACGATGTAGCTTTCTGCCTGTCGATTCCATTTCTTTCTTCTCAGATCGACCTTGTGGAGGAAATATCCGATGTGTCTAGCCCTAACGCTCTATGCTAAAGGATAAAAAAAACGGGTGAAAAAATGGTTCTAATGTTTCCCACGAGGACCCGCCGATGCTGTAAGCCAATTACAAGCTTCGTTGACTCCCAGGCTTCTCTATTTAAAAGTGTGTTTGAAAATCAGCGTGACAAATATGGAAGATTGGTGCTGCTCATTTCCTGGGCCTGCAGCAGTAGAGCAAAACCTTGTTGTTGTTGTTGTTGTTACTGCTGTGTTGTCATGCTAATCTTTGTTTGCCACAGGAATCTAGGTAATCAATTAGTCTTCCTCATCACCTGCATGGACAACAGATGTTTTATCACCCTGAAACTTTGTAAAAGTTCCACGGTACCAATGTTTTGTTTGCGTAACTGGCATTAACCACAGGTAACTTCTATTAAGGTGACTATAGGCTTTAACCACGGTAGGCTACCTATACCTAACCCTTTTGGCCAATCAAAGGGGCAGCCTTAAACCTAATAAACATTTATGGGAGAGAATCTAAGCTTCAAATTGAGTGTGCATGCATTTTTTTCTTCAGGGCCAAGCAAAACACTGCAGTTCTAAATAAACCCAAGACCTCAACTCTGCTCTGCTGCTTCTTAGAAAATCAATAGGACGTCTACCACTGAATCCACATCGAAACTTTAAACCCTCTGACGGTCCTGGATACACCTCCAACTATTCTGGGTCAACAAGTAAAGAAATCTGATGAAACACAGGATCTCTACCATTGACTGTAAAGTATTTAATCTTATCATTTAATCAATTTCTGCAAAGATTGAATTACCAGTTACCCAAAAAGAAGAGTGGCATTTTTCCACGTTTGAAGATCTGTTGCTAATGGAGAGATATCACAACTGGATATTTCCTATATCATGCTGTAAATAAGATGACACATAAAACACTCATTGTAACAATGTGTCCTTGAATATAGAACCTTTTACTATAAACCTTAATATAGTAGTAGTGGTAATAGTACTGTAGGAATATTACATTAAAAAGCTGTGGGGAGAAAAAGAAGGAGAAAATGAATTCTCACTGTTTTGTCTGGCTCTCTTTTTATTTACATCTTCTCTTCTTTTGCATTGGTTTAATGGCCTCTGACTGGAGAATCAGCAGCAGCAGCTGTTTTGCAGATTGAAGCACAGCTCTATATTGAACTTTAACATATTACATACATGGACTCATTTAAGAAAGACATATAATTCGCTCTTATGTCGACACATCACACACGCACACGAATGGAGATTGACGGGGCCTATGAATAGATGAACACTTGTCACAAAAAATAACCTTCACGTTGTACAGCACACTGATGCTGGAGGCGCCTCTGCAAAACACAGACGATTATGTTGCTCCATGTGAGTTGCCCGTGTGTGTGTGTGCGTGCGTATGTCTGCAGGTATGCATTTGTGTATGCATTATGTATATTAAGGTGTATGTGAGTGTGCGTTTCCTGTCCTACAGCCTCTAAGCAGACATCCTTGGACAGCCAGAACATTACACTTGTTTATCTTCACAAATAAGCACTTAATTGGAGCACTTAGTGTGCTCCAATTAAGTGACCAGATATCAAGTGAAATGACATCACGAAGGTTTAGGTGTAAAACAGAAACACTACAAAGACATAATGTAGGAGAAAAAATAATAACGACAGCCACAGAAAGAAGTAACAGTTCTATTCTCACCTGTGCTGTCGCACATTGAGTGATTCATAATAGCATGACCTGCAGGATCTACTGTATGTGTTAATGGAAGGGTGTGTGTGTGTGTGTGTGTGTGTGTGTGTGTGTGTGTGTGTGTGTGTGTGTGTGTGTGTGTGTGTGTGTGTGTGTGTGTGTGTGTGTGTGTGTGTGTGTGTGTGTGTGTGTGTGTGTGTGTGTGTGTGTGTGTGCAGAGACAGGTTTGCGTGCATGTCAAACTAAATGTGTGACATGTGGAAGAAGCATGTGAACTGTGGCTCCTTGAAGAGCTGAGCAGCCAGAGGCAACACACTGAGCTGTATGATCAATAATGACATGTCCTAGTGAGACAGAGAGAGGAAGAGAAGGCGAGGGGAAGGGTGATGAGGGAAGGGCAGTGGACAGGCAGGTGAGAAGAAGGAAAGAGAGTGAAGAGAAATTGGAGGTACAGAGGAACTGATGTATGATGTGGAGGTAATTGTACAACCGATGGGAGCAGTGAAGGCTCTGAACGTCCTGGGGTGGTGCAAAATGTTGCTCAGGGGGCATCGCTACCGGAAAAGTGAATTTGTCACTCACTCAGACAACATCCTGTGTGTGAAAGACTGAGAACTACAGAAGGTACAGAACACAACTATAAACAGTCCTTCCCTTCCAGAAGAACAAGTTTTTTTGTGATTGTTGCGGACAAAAATGCAATGGAAAATGTGGGGTATTTATGCAATTTTATGCAATGAAATTGCAGGAAAGATTTGAAAAAAGCCCTGTTGTCGTGCATGGAGCCACATGAAAAATGTCTTTAGGACAATTACAACACCCACTAAAACAATCCAAAATCTGTTGGATTCAGCATTTTATCTTCTCATGTAGATTATTTTTGTTTTTTTCAACCATCATATTCCTACACACAGGCGTTGATACGTGACAGCCTCACATAACCCAAACTATTCCATTAAGTTATATTCATATTTGGAAAAAACATTTATTCAAGAATACATTTGAAGGAGCTGACAAGTTCAAAGGGGGCAGAGCATTTCCAACCCTGTCGGAACCATTTAAAGCAGAAGTAAGTGATATATTTGTGTTAATATAAGTCTTAAATAGTTATATCTTCCGACAGCAATCACTTACATAGAGTGTTTGGACCAAAACACGGGTCTGTCAGTCACTCTGCTCTGCTCTGAGCCGAGGAGAAAACATTTATCGTATCCTACAGTTTTTATCCAATGAGGAGAGAGAACGGCATGCAGGGCTGTGTGTGCAGCCAAGGAACGCCGTGAATGTGGCGACGTAGGGACGAGGACTGTTATGGTGCGTTCAAGGAAACTCGTATTTTTCCGACCGTGAAGTGGTACCAGTTCGATCTGGTACGAGTTCACCGGTCGGAAGTTACGAGTGGCTGTTATAGTGACTTTCACCGGTAAAACAGGTCGGAAAAACACGAGTGGGTTGCCTGGAACGCTACAAAGTCGTAAGTTGTGACTTGAAGCTGTAATTTACGATTTCAAAAGCCTGCCTGGAACGCAGCATTAGCGAAAACGACCGGACCACTTACTTCTTCTTTAAGAACTGATTCAGTAGAAGTTGGAGTGTGGAGATGCACAGTTAGCAGGACAGCAGGCTCTGAGCGGTGATGCAGCAAAATGTTGAAAGACTATGACCCCACCCGCCCCCCTCTCCTCATCTTCCATAGCACTCTTTTTCATGCGTTCCCTCCCTTCATACATAACATTACACTTCAAATCCATCCTCCATTCTCCTACCAGTCACTTTCTCTGTCTCCTTTTGCTTTCTCTCTCCTTGAGCAGCTCCGCTTCTCAACCACCTCTTCTGACGGACTGAGAGAGCCCTGACTTAACTCTCAAAGGACAATGGCAATGCAGTCATGTGCTGCGTCTACCCCCCCACCACACACACACACACGCACAGTGCTTTTGGTTGCAGTACAGTAGTTCTGCAGGCAGTGTGCAAAGGCTCAACAAAATGTAGAAAAACAACCTTCCTTGTGCACAGTACATTTCTCCTAGATTAAAAAGTTGCTGCAACAGTCTTCTACACTGCACAGTATGACAAATATCCAGTTATTGGATTGGAGACAGATTAGAGTGGAGTCACAATAAAGGACTGTTGAAGTCAGGACCTTGGGAGTTACTGTCCTGATGAGGAAGACGAATTGTCTCCATACCAACACCTTTCTCTCTGCTTCCTCATCTTCTACTGTGTGGGAGAGAGTGTGTGCATGTTTTCACCGCACATGCATGTTCTAAATGTGTGTGCTTTGTATCTGTAGAGTGTGGGTGGTTTCAATCCTAGATCCTCTCTTTTTCACACTCTTTATCTTTCGGTATGTGTGTGTGTGTGTATGTGTGTGCCACTGTTTCATATTTGCACCAACCAGCTGGCTGCTCTGCCCAGCCCCTCTCCCCCTCCCCTGAGGCCTGCTGGGTTGGCGGGGTTGCACTCCGCAGCTCGTGGCTACTTTTCAGTTTCTTCCATTCTGGATATTTGCAATGCAGATGAGTGGAGGAGACACGGAAGACTGTAACACCTGATACCTCACGAGCTGATGCTGAATGTGTGGCTGGACTGAATCAGACATCTGGTGCTTTGGTGCGAAAAGAGTAGACACATCCTGATGGATGCAGCTGAGAGAAACCAGCCTAAAGGAGGTTGAGGGGGTCAACTGGCTCCATCTCCTAAACTTTGTCTATAAGCTTGACAGTAAATAAGGTGAAAGGACAGTGTCACAATCCTTTTTCACCCTCACTAACCTTGTTGAAGCCTTTATGGTTTGAAAAGTTCTACCTGAGTCATCCCTCAGAGACATGGAGGCTTTCGGGAATGACCGTCACCTGATAGCAGCTCAGACAGCTTGGTACAACAGGAGCCGGGACGGCTGAAGCTATTCTGAGTTTCAATAGACCGTTATTAGTCAGCTGGTGTTTATATCAGTCTCCTATTCTCCCTGAGAGCAGACAGGTCATTGTCAAGGACCATCAGTGGCTACAATGACATTAAGTGAGGCTAAAAATACTGTAATCACAGTCTACGCCTTTGACCAGACTTCTCAGTGATAGTCACAAAAACCTCCCTAAGCTTCTCTTTCTTGTTCCGACTTTGAGAATAGAGTCAGAGAGATTGTGTTTTTCGGCTGTCCAGTTCTTGTGAACACTGCATTTAAAAAAAAAAGAAGGAAAAAAAAGGTTTATTTATTTTAAAGGGATAGTTCACCCAAAATTAAAATTTCACTCATTATCTCCTCACCCTCATGTTGACTAAGAGCTGTGAGAATTTTCAGAGTCCTCCGTTCCTTCTCTGAGTTACGGGGGGGTCCGCGCAGCAGTATTTGTCCATATAATGGTTGTCAATGGACACCAGGTTTCTTCGTCCAAAAAGACACACCAAAAAACATCCAAATACCTCCATACTGCTCATCTGTAATGTCCCTCTTGTATTGAAGCCCCCACATGAGAAATTGTTCCGAAAAAAATTAAATAAGTCTATATTTTAAGCTTGTTTGTAACGGAAGCTCCCAGTGTCTCAGTTCACTTCTCTTCCTGTGTCAGTGCAATTCTCACGTGATTTGCACTGACCGGCGGAACAATTTCTCATGTGGGGGCTTCAATACAAGAGGGACATTACAGACAAGCAGTATGGAGGTATTTGGATGTTTTTTGGTGTGTCTTTTTGGACAAAGAAACCTGGTGTCCATTGACAACCATTATGGACTTTTGCGTGGACCCCCCCGTAACTCAGAGAGGGAACGGAAGACTCTGAAAATTCTCACAGCTCTTAGTCGACATGAGGGTGAGTAGATAATGAGTGAAATTTGAATTTTGGGTGAACTATCCCTTTAAGTTTTAACAACATGGTATGAAAACCACGTGTTGCATAGAGGGTTTATCTCTATTTTCATTATCAAATCTAACACTTCTAAGGAATTTGGACTTGGACTCAAGTATGAACGACTCAGATTTTCGTGGTCAAAGGTCGAAGTTTAAGGTCAATGTGATCTCTCTCAGAGACGGAAATTGCATTACTTCCAGTATTGTGACCTTACAAAACATGATTTTGGATATTTACAGTAACTCAAATGTTACTGTAAGATCAAATGAAATGATAACACTTGATATCCAAATGGTTGAAGGTTGACTTCACCATGACATCAAGTTCTGCAAAGACACTTCTGGCCATCATTCACTGCTATAATGGAGACTGTAACCATAGTATCTGCAGCTTGGCCGACAAGCCAGCCAGTCATACATGTCATGTCATTCTGTTTGAGTCATTTTTCGTCCCCTCTGTGAGAGTCACTATTCACGACAAAATGGTGTAAATACTGACTAAAGTTAATTCCCTTTAATGCGATTGAACAGCGAGGGTCTGCCCTGAGAAATGAGACGACTAATCACATTTTAATTGATACTCCAAATGACACTGCAGTGGTCTTGGATTAATGCACATGAATGTGAGACGTTTAGTAACTAGACTGGACTCCATCACACAGTGAGTCCAATGCACCATTCCTTTTATAAAAGTTATTCCTCTGCCTCTGTGTTGTATTGATTTGTATATCTCTTCCAAAAGAATTTCAATCTAAAATGGCTCTTTTAATCCTGACAATGATATGATGGTAAATGGGGCCAATCACCTCCCACCCTTTGCCCATCTGCTCACCAAACGGCCTTGGATAAACTGAGGTTTTACTCCTAAGTGATGTTAACTTTGTTCATCCCTGATCTCTGAGGGGCTTAGAAAAATCATTGTGTTGAATTAAATTTCACTCGGCTCATTTCTTCACCTACACAACCCTTTAGGATATAACTCCAACACACAGGCCACATCAGTAGACAGCCAGCGGTGCGTTTGCCCTGGACTACAGGGACCACTGTCCAATTTTCTGCACTAAGGGCTCCGGACACAAGTACATTCAACCACATATATTCCATTATAAAGATTTCACATTTCTGCTGAGCAGGGTTTTTTGTGGTTTGTTTCTCAGTGATTTCACAAGGTTATGTGCTACTGCTGCCGCCGAATTAGCCCTAAGCCATTTCACGAATGTTTTGTAACTCTGCAGCATATAAACATGCTCCCTTCAGGAAATACTGGCTGAAAACAGATTGAATCCTCAGATGTAGCATGGGTGATTTGCTCAATGTTCAATGTCCTTTACGGATTGGCTGATATTCTTGCTGAGAAACTAATGTTAGCACAATCTGAAAAGTATTTGTTGTAATGCAGCAACATTTTGGAAAACAAGTCAGTCATGTTTACTCCCTACCTAAACATCTTTCTCTAGATTCTGCCCTTCCCTCCGGAAAAAAAACAAATCCAAGACATTATACACATCATTTATTTTTTTCTGTTTATGGCTCCTGTACATGGAAAACAGTGGTTTATAAGGTTCAATAGAGGCCTTGGCTTCAACCAATCCAGAAAAACACTAAGCTAACAGACCTATTCTCCACTTAACTGCTCCGACACTGTATCTGCATAAAGGTGGTGAGTGATCCAAATAACTACCTTCCAGTGTCAGGATTGTCATGTTTAGGTAAATTCTTAAAGAAACTCATCCATAATCGATCACGACTCTTCCTATCTGAGCACTGCATGTAGGTGCTGCAGTCTGGTTGCAGACTGTGACCGAGCTCTATAACAGTGGCGAATAACCTTTTAACACACAAACTACTTTCAGGATGATGCTGTGCCGATGGACAATGACATCAGTGATCAGCAATCGACCACTAACTGCTTGTCCCTTGCTTGGTAAAATGTCAAGGTGATATTTGAACCAGCATCCACCCAGCTCCCACCACAATCTCCTATCAACTGTCTGCATCAAATAAAAACCTGGATGACCACTGACATGCCAAAACTTCACAGCCAGAAAACAGAGCTCATCTCTGTCGCTCCTAAGGCTCTGCTCCAAAAGGTTGGGGATCTTGTCCTTTTCGTTGGACGGCTTTTCCACCTCGCTGTCCACGGAGGTTTGTAACCTCCATGTCATTTTGGACTTCAGCCTTTCATTTGACACACACATTAAATCTGTCACCACATCAGCCTTCTTCCACCTCAGAAATATCTCCAGACTCCAGCCAACACTCCCCAATTCTGTTGCTGAAATTCTTCACACACGCCTTCATCACCTCACGTCTGGACTATTGTAATGCCATCCTCCATCCTGCCAGGGTTCCCACCCAGACCAAACCCTGGCAGCACATCACCCCAACCCCCCAACAGCTGCACTGGCTCCCTATCAGGTACAGTATAATCTTCAAGCTTCTGCTCCTCATCTACAAATCTCTTCATTACCCCAGTACTTAACAAACCTCCTTCACGTTCACCCCTCAATGAACCTGCGATCTGCTGACCTGGGTCTCCTCTCCATCCCCGGCACAGGGTGCACCTTTGGGAACAGGGCCTTCAGTGTGGCAGCACATGCAGAACTCACTCCCTCTGGCACTTCTGCCTGCTAATTTGGTTGTCTCTGTCTGTAGTTGTTCTTACTTTAATTCATCTAACACCTTTCAGGAGACCTTGAGTCATTATTATTATTATTTTCTAGGGGTGTAACGATACACAAAAGTCACGGTTCGGTACGTACCTCGGTTTTGAGGTCTCGGTTTGGTTCATTTTCGGTACAGTAAGAACATGATTTTGCTCGTTGTTTATTAGGATTTTTTCTAAACCAAAACTCAAACGTAATTCTTTTACGCACCTACTAATGTTATGTTGAAGGTACCTGATACAAATAAACTTATAAACTTATTCAACTTAACTTATATAAACTTAGGCTACTTAAACCATTATACAAATATGAAAAAAAAAAATTTACTGTTGTAAAGTGCTGCCTAATAAATTCAATAAATTATTCTCAAATTAACAAAACATATTCAACAACAACCCTTTTTTACATGTTAAGTGCAGCCCTAACAGTTCAAGCCAGTGACAGACCGTTTGGCCGCAAAAAAATAAATGAATGAATGAATAACGCGGATCATCACGATGGCACAGCGTGTAGTGTCAACACGGGAGCGACATACACTGCTGTTGCCGCATCTGCAGCAGCATATCCACAGGTGCTTGAGAGAGAGAGACAGAGAGAGAGAGAGAGACAGAGAGAGAGAGACGGGCGGGCGGAGAGAGGGACAGGTTGACCTCCACTCCTCCTACAAGCAGGGAGGCTCTTCAAGTCTGTTTACTCGCTAGCGGTAGCATTAGCGATATCAGCGATAGCATTAGCGATAGCCACGACGTAAACGGGCAGCACGTGTAGCTGCAGGCGAACTGTAAACACACACAACTTCTGTACCGAATCTCAGGGCCGTGCCGAACCGAACACCCCGTACCGAATCGGTTCAATACGAATACATGTACCGTTACACCCCTATTATTTTCCCATTAATATTGGAACTTATGATTTGTAGTATCGAAAAAAATGATACGTTTAATTTGCCTTTAATTTCACATTCTAGCCATATTATTGCAACACGAGCAGGGTGGAACAAAGCAACAACCTCATACGTACATGACGCGATTAGAATCAAATAATATAATTTTATTACATAGGTTGTTTTTTGTTTTGTCCGTTTTGTTTTTCATACAAAGATCAGTTGTTTGTCAGTACAGAAAACTTCCTTCATTATTATACTGACAACACTTACTGACTCATCAGAACCTTCTATTGACAAACCTTTGTCCAAATTAAAGTCAGATTCCTTTTTGTCTATTCAGTGCTATTACAGTTCAGTTTTTACTGAATAGAGATAAGCCAAATTACATTCTTTTCACCTCATCCCTAGGAGGCTGAAACAGATATTAATAATAAGTATTTTCTCAGAGGGCTTGGACTGGTCAAATCAGCATACTGCCAACTGGTCAAACATTTTCTCCAATACTAAAAATGAAATGAAAAATGGAATGTACTGTAACGGATTAGCGTATAATGATCGACGAGTAAATGTCAGAGCTGAACAATGTAAAAGGAAATTTAGATTTACTGGGGAGATTGTGTCTTCAATCACCCAGTCTAGGACTTTAGTTTAGTATCGCAGCATGTAAAGCAGCTGCCACTGCACAATCTTGGGAATAAGTTCAAATAAAAAATGAGACCGAGTCTGTGATTTCAATATGACTATGGATAGATGTTACTATCAGAGAGGCTGCTCTGAAGACAGTCACTGGAGAATGAACGCAGCGTACTAAGTGTTAGGTTCTAAAACCATCCGTCTCACCGGCAGGGCTGGGGTTCTAGCTGATACGGTAAAAGCTACTTGTCTTACGTTTTCAGAAAGAGGGGAAGCCGACACCAGAAAGCCTGAACTCCAGGGAGAAACTGTCAAAGTAAGGCTGCACAATAGCGCCATCGCGAACACAATTTATACAATATGATTAGGTGATGTTAGGTAACTTGTTTGTTCCCTGCATGTTTGTACCTGCATTGTTCCTATCTACTTCTTGTTAATTTAGGCTTGCTGCTCTACATGCTGGTTTTTAATTGCCCCTTGGGGATAAATAAAGTTGTTGATTGATTTGCCTTATGTCCTTCTTGACCATTAAAGTCCACGTTTTTATGTACTTTGTGAGACCAAAAACCAATTTTCCCACCTTGGCTCGACGATAAAGTTTTCTATTTTATTCTAGATTCAGATCAGTGTGCTGTGACAGTTTGGAAAGTCAGTAGGGAACACTGCACACTGACAGAGCAGTGTGCTATTATTCACAGTCAGCAGGACAACCATTCACCCAATACTGTATCTGTTTAAACATGATTATATCTTCTAGCCCATCAGACTGTCACTTTCCCATACAGAGTCGCTGTAGCATCCACTCTGCCCTGGAGATGTGCAGTACAATAGCACAGCTCAGATTGGGTGTTTGAACCTCCTTAACTTTAAAGACAGTGATGACTGAAGATTTTGGCAAGACCAGTGAAGTAAGTAGCTGTTAATGCTAATGCTGGCTATGTAGCAATGACTAAACTGACACATTGCCTCTTTAAATGTAAACTGAGATGCCACATAAAAATAGCAAGAAACTTCTTGGTGGCTGCAACAACAAACTCCACTGGAATGAATGAAAACCCATCTTGAAGTATGAATTCATGCCGTTCACTTCACCAACTGACGTTCAGTTGTTTAAGATATAGTACAGTGAGCAGTAAACTATGAGCTTCTGAACATCATCATGTAGTGTCATTACTGATGGACACAGTTGCACTGTCATTGATAACTGATAATATGCAACGCATTGCATTGTTGGAGCATCAGAAGTCATGGGCTGCTATATTTTCCCCACTAGATACATTTACAGTGTACTATACTGCATACAAAATATACTGGATCATGTATTAAACATATACTGCAAAGTGCATGGCTAATACAAGACCTTAGCTGGCACACAGATATTTTCATTTCTGTTTTCTGGAGTCTATGATATAATCACCAAACCTGGCAGAACTGACATGTTTTGCCAGGTTAACCGGACAAATCCAACAATGGTCTGTGTGCTACACTAATGAGCAGCTAAATAAAGAGTATGTCAGACAAGACAAGTACACAGGATGGGCAGGATGGAAATAATACCAGAGGGAAATTAATGTGCAGTGGAACAGAGACAACAGTAAATCTATTATGTATTGTTTAGTCGACCTGATCACCATTAGCAGCCGACAGAGCAATGAATAAACACATTATTAAGAATATTCCAAACAAGTCTAAATTAGACTTCCTCTGTCAAGTGTATTTATCTAAAAGAATAAAAGCTGACGGACAGGTAAAAAGCAGTTTCAACAACTTCACTTTCAAAGTTTCTTAAAACTTTGTCCAGTGATTTGCCATCCATTGATATAATGTGTCTGACAACATGACAGTCAAGGACTTAAACCAGCTTTTATGAGCTCCCTGAAGGAAATCCAGCTGGCAGCAGCACCACAGGCAGCTCGAGAACCAGACTCTGACGTGTGTGTCACGAATCCTTTGAGCCCAGCCAAGCTTTCAGCTACACCTCAGGTCTGCAACAGCTACATGACACTGTATCCAAGTTATTTTGGTTCATAACAACTATTCTATATGGCACAACTGGCAAGGACTAGTGTGGGCAATGCAACACACATGTCCATACATTGGCAGCTCTAACAGGCTGTGCCATCATCAATCTACCACATTCTGTGACAGGAGACATTATTCTCCATGACCCCTTCAGATCCTCCTCTCACTAAGGCAAGCAGCACAGACTACAAGACCTCACCTAACATCTAGTTAGAGGAAACAACTAAATTACATGGGCCAACATCCTGCTTTTACAAATCCACTAGTCTTCAAAATACCCAAAACCTTTTCTCTATGCTAATACAAGGGTGAAGCTTACGTGTACTGCCAGCTTGACCCAGCCTTATAGGCTACTATAAACTGCACAAAGGCAAGTTCACCTTAAACTGACTGACTTGGTAGGCAACTTGGGCTATGCTGTGCCCAGGTCAGTTATCAACCTGTCATTATTATACTACACCTGATTAACGATGGCCACTAGGATAACTTAAATATACTCAATATGTACACGTTACAGTATGTGCTATATTCCCTGCTGCCTACAAAATCAACAATCGACAACTCAAATCTAACAGGTCATTCACATGGAAGCAACTCAATGCATGTAGGCCTGTAGACAGTGAACATGATGATGAAAGGTGATTTCAGTGACTTTGAACATGGCGCGATTGTGATGCAAACATGTCAATAAGAACAAAATTGAATGGATGTTAAATCAGCTAGTTCTCTGCCCAACCCAGCGGTGATGCAAACATGTCAATAAGGACAAAACCTCTGAGGAATGTTTCCAGATCCTTGTTAAATCAATGCCACAAAAAATTGAGGTAGTTCTGAAAACAAAACACAGCCCAACCCAGCATTAACAGAGTGGTCCGCAAGAGCATATTCACCAGTGGACTCCAGACAATTATTGCCAATGTGACTACAGCAATGAATAAAGGAATGTACTGTCTATTATATGAATAACTAGCTGACACACTAGTTAACAACTCCAGTTTTCCTCCTGTACACCTTCTGTTAATTCCTCACATTTTCTGGGCACTTCATTTATAGTTAAAGACTCCCAGTGACTCTGGCATCACATATGCTCTTTGATTGCATACTGAGTTGCTTTGCGTGCCTCAAAATATGGAGAGGTCATAAAATATGTAATGTGAATTGCACTTCATTTATAGTTAAAGAGAGTGGGCATCACATTGCTCTGTCTCCTCAGTCATCCAGGGAATTGCTATAGAGAGAGGGGCTTTCTCTGTCTCCTCAGTCATCCAGGGAAAAAAAAAAAGGGCAAATGACAATCCGCTGGGTTTCATCTGGAACAAATTTGAAGATTTGAAATGATGGAGTTGTTTTTATAAGATGCATCACATTGTAAACTAGGAAGTGGGAACCTATCTAAGCAGCATGTGGGAAAGACAGCTGATGATAGATGACATACAATGATATCGAAAGTGAAGTTGGCAGAAAATAACAAGACATCACAGTGCTGTGCGCACGCGAGCATGCTATAAATAGCGTATGTGGGTCTGTACGTGTGTATGTCTCTATCCATGTAGCCTACATGGGTGTGTCTGTTTCTGTGTGTTATTCACTTTCATAAGTCAATTATTTGTTGAGGCTGTGAAGAGCAACATCACCTAAGGGCCTCGAGGATCACAAAATATTATATAAGATAGCGTAATATTACAGAAATCCTGATGTTGTGTTCTGATGTACATGCATATCTAAGCACACCTCATGTAGCTTGCATGTAGATTACCATACTGTAGCAGAGCAGTGGTATGAACAGCCTTTAATCTTCCCAACACATCAATACAAGGTTTCCTACATTATTCATCTGATTAGCTTCTCATAGGGTAAAAACTCGTTCTTGCTGTTTTATCATTGCATGTTAGTATCACATACACACTAATTCACTCTCTCACACCACCTCCCTGGTACAAGCCATCAGGGTTAGAAGGGAAGATGCAGAAGCTGGAATTATCACTACAAGTAGTAATGTATATTGATTACTACAGTAGCTCTAGTGCATTTCATGTGAGGCTGATGGGCTGCCTGACGCACTCGTTGTCAAGGTGATAAATGTAAAACATTTTATTAAAATGACCCCTTAAATTTAGCTCTGTTTGCCTTATGTAAAACAACAGAGAACATGACAACGGAGACCAGTATAAATAATGGATCAGTGATACTATGATCTCTTATGGATGTAGATTTTTTTTTAAGAACCAAATCAAAGCAAGCATGACAAGGCGGCTTTGGTTGAGAGAATATCACTTTCAAAAAAATATCGTTCTTTACTTTGATCTTCACAAGGGATTCTTTATGATTCAAAAACATTTCACACACAGACACACAAAAACACACATCATGTCATCCCTGAAAGTGGGAAGCATCTTGATTTAACAGGCTTGTTCTTGCCATGAACCAAACTAGAACACAAACAACACACTCAAGTCCAAGCAGATAATCTTCCAATAAATGCAACAATGTTACTGTCCATCTGCTACAAATGAGTCTGCACTTGACTTAAGACCCTAAATACTAGTCGGCACCTAAATGAATGCTAAGTGCTTTAGATATGCAGATCATTTTGCACAGTAATCATTAGGAGTAGCAGCCAAGATCTCAAAACCTTGCCAGATCAAAATCACACTACTACAAAGCCTAAAAAGGAAGTGAAATCACAATTTTCCAGGAAAATTTACCAACTGATTTGTTTGAGACTTCTATTGGCTTTATGTGATATTCATAGCCTAAATATGAAATTTCATTTTAAAAAATGAATCTGTTTTTTTTCCCAGGTATTTGGTTGAAGAAATTAAGGTTTTCAATAGTTTCTTTCTGCATAAAAACGTGAATAACTTTGTTATACAATGTTGCTTCAAAGCAGCTACTTTCAACAAATACATAAAAAATAGAAAAAAATGAAAAAAATAAAAACTCTTTCACAACTATTTTTTCTTCGATATCATAGAAGGTTAAACAAGTCATTAATGTGGTGGGGCCCAAAAAACCTCTTAAAGGTTGATAGTTATGGTAATCATAACAAGAACAGACCAGCTCTAGCCCTGCTATCTGTCTGCAGATGAGCGATAAGTCCCATTGCGGGGTGATATGCGCACCAGTGGTAGAGCCCGGTTTAGGGGTGGGGGGGGGGTCCTGGAGACAGGTCACTACCCCAAAGGGCAGACATCCCTTGCTTTCATCAAAAAGAAATAAAATATTTGCAGTGCTACACTCAGTCAGTACTGGAAATGTTACATGGTTCTTAAAATACGAGTGCATTCTGGGAAATGTAATTAAATGACGCTACTCATCAACATTGGACATGCTGCATTGGTTAGCAGTGTCACCTCATTGTAAGAAGGTTTGGAGTTTGGCTTTAGGATATTTATGCCTAAATATCAAATTAGGTTAAAAAAATGAATCTGTTTTTTTTTCCAGGTATTTGGTTGAAGAAATTAAGGTTTCCAGGCAGTTTCTTTTGAAATCGTGAATAACTTTGTTATACAAGCTTCAAAGTCACAACTTTCAACAAATACATAAAAAATAGAAAAAAAGGCAAAAAAATAAAAACTGTTTCTCCAACCTTTTTTACCGGTGAAATCACTAGGTTAAACAAGCCATTAATGTGGTCCGGCCCAAAAACTCTTAAAGATTGATAGTTATTCACAGAGAGTGAGCAAAAGACCAGCTTTAGCCCTTGATCTGTCTACAGATAACAGTCCTCGTGGGAGAGGTGTGTGTGGGGGCCACATTCCTGGAGACAGGTCACTTGGCCCCACAGGGCAGACATCCCTTGCTTTCCTCAAAAAGAATTGGATAAAAATTTGTAGGATCAGTCAGTACTGGAAATGTTTTTCTTCGGCTCAGAGCAGAGCAGATTCTGAAATGTTTTGGTCCAAACACTACTCATCAACATTGATTGCTGCATTGGAAGATATAACTATTTAAGACTTATATTAACACAAATATATCACTTACTTCTGCTTTAATTGGCGACTCTAAATTGCCTGCGTGTGAATGTCAGTATGGGAAAGCTGTGCGTTTCCTTATCGGCCGTGTGATACAGTAGACTAGCCACCTGTTAGGTCCCTCACCCCTTTGTCAGCTGGGAGTGGGTCTTTCCCTCCTCCAGCCCAGGACATACTACGTGTAAGTCAAATTATGTGTGTTATCTGAAGAGAGAGATTCAGATTGGCCACAACTCAGGCCATGATCAGTGAACCATGGCCTGGGTGACCCAAGAGGCAGAGACCTATTGTGGCCACCTGGGGGATTTCTGTGTTTTCACACTATGACTCTGCTGCTGTCCTTTAGAGGGAAAGCTTGATTCAGCTACTGTATGAATAATAAGGGGATTAGATGACACTGTCAGGGAGATGGTGGTACTGTAGATGGAGCAGCATCCTGACAGCCAGGAGAAGATGGAGAGGGGGCAATCAGCCGATGTGACCACTGAAGGATGGGATATACAGTATCCTCCTGCTTCTACTGTATGGGTCCTTGGACACCTAATTTGTGATGTGAGAGAGAGTGGTGCCTGGTGAGCCCAAGAACATATTAGGAAGATCGCTAATGAAAATTTCTTCCTTCAAACAGGTTTCCCATCCTAGCATATAGCAGCCTCCAGTGAAGCAGACAGAAGCCAGATAGACTGGAAAATTGAATGGTGGAGGGGGCAGAAGAAAGTGTTGGTAGTAAGTCAGCATGTTAAAACACAATTAAAGTCAAAGTGAAATTTGAATTCTCCTCTCTTTTTGTGTAAAGGAAAGCCAAATGAGTATCACACTTCTGTGATTTTCAAAGTGAAGGAGAATAAACATTTTTCTCTCCACATGGCGCCTGTGGGAATGTCTCAGCTGACTGATATTTGTGGACCGGAGATACTCTTTATGTTGTGTTTCTGTTCCACTGACTGCACTGCAGCATGTTACACACAGTAGATGCATAACCTATAAATGGTGATGCACCTATAGTTCATGTGATGCAGTATAGGCCAAAGCTGGTACTTGACTTCCCCGTCTCACTATTTGCCCCTTGCTATGGTGGAGCTTGGAGCCTGACGCCTTCTCTGCTGCTGCTGCTGATGCTGCCTCTGCTGGCATGATTCATTTATTTCCTTTTACCACCTTGTTCTTCCTCACATCCTTACTTTACAGTGTACTGTATACTGAATAATTGGGAGCAGACTAAACAGTTAGCCTTATTATGTTGATTAGTTTTGATCCAGAGCACAAAGGTTGGCAACACAGAATTAACTAATTCCAGGAGAGGTCAACATGTCACATGTCACATGTCACTAAAACATGAATGCCACCAAATAACCAAATTAACACTAAGACCAAATTTATAATTTACTAATATCTTAAGTGTCATTTAATGTTAAGTTTCAAGGTTGATCAGTTTTGAAAATCACCATGAGACTGATTGTCTTATGGAAAATTAAGAAAGGGATTAAGCTATGTTGAAACATCACTGGGTTGTCTTAAAGAGGAGAAATCCGGTTGTTCTTCCACTGTTTTGCTAACCCTCGTTGTATATTTGTGTATTCTAATCAGGATATTACAGGTTATGGGGCCTGTTTGTCGCAGTGTGCAGAGACGAACGCTGGGACACACACCTGGAAGGCAAAGAGCCTCCATTGTCCCTCCCAACAAGTTAAGCCTTTTATTAAACCATCACAATTACGCCAAAGACGTTTAATTAAGGTAAAATGTAGCATAGTTAAGATACATTGTTCCTCTTTAAATGTATCATTGCTGAGGTGCACAGAGCAAGTACTGTGTCTCCTTTGAATGACCTCTCAAGATTCAACAGTCAACCCACACACCCACACATTTTAAGGAAACCAGACATTACATTATTTATCTAGATACAACCTTGAACATTTAGACAAAACTTAGGCTTGTCTCTCACCACACAATGAATTTACTCAGCCTTCTGTTCTCCAGTCACAAAAAAAAATAAAAATACAGTCCCTTCTCTCCAGCGTCCATTCACACTTTAGATTTGAGCTAGCTTTTATTTAAAAAGCTTGCCACAGATCCAAATGCATATACTGTAGAAACACACGTGTAAAACAGAGCAGAAATATTGCACAAAGTCAAAGTATCCCATTTCAAATTCTGTGCCTTTTGTATCATTCAACACAAGGGATGCACAATACATCAGTACAAATAATATTTGGCCCAATATTGGCTGATGATTATCGGCCAAAATACACAATTAAGTCCGATAGTGACATTTTTTGCCGGTTATTAGAGCCAATTATAATTTCCTAACATTGCCTTGATTTCACTCATTTTCAGTCTGTCTGCGTTGATTTGAAACAACAACAAACATTGATTTTTGAAGAGTCATAACTGTTCTTGTATTTGTTGTGATTACAGTAGTGATGTTGGTTATATTCTTTTGTTAAGTCAGAGGCAGAGCTATAATGTTAAATTCGTCGTTACTCACTACATTGCCTTTACTTCAGGTGTGTATGTAAACTATTAAAAATGTTATTGGTTATTAGTATCCGCACTGGTTATGAGAAGCAGGCAGTTATCAGTAGGCCTATGTAAAAAGGAGATAGGTGGGATTCTCAGGGAATTAGCTGGATAATTTAGAGCGGCAAGGTGTATGGTGTGGGTCTCGGTTAGAAGATGCGGAGGCAGATGTCCAGTTTAGTGGATTTAATTGTGGTTCTACAATAAACATACAAAGCAATAATCAGTACATAACACCACATGTAATGTACATAATAATATAAGTCAGATATAAAGGACTGTAATAATTTAACATAAGATGAATGATTTATACTGTAAACAATCACCTCACGTAAGGCTCACATAAACACAGTGAGAAGCTAATTAGCTAGTTAGCTGGACGTAGCAGCAGCATATCATTAGCATGTAAATAATAGGCTACACCTTAACATAAAGTAGCATTCAACTTGGACTGTGAAACATCATATAAACTCACCTCTGGCATTTACACACAATAAACCCAGGATGTACAGGCGCAAGTTGGGTAAAGTACAGGCAAGGGTAATTACGAGCTGTCCACCACTGCATCAGGAGGAGAAGAAGTAAACTTTACAGCTACGGCATCTCACAGACAGGTGCGGTGCGTTCGCGAGCGTCGGAATAACAACGATGCATTCAAGAGCATCGGAAATATGTAAACTAACATAAAAACACAATATAACTGAATGGGATTTGGTTCACTGAACATATTAACACATAAACAACATGGGCTTTCTAACACTATGGGTGGAACAAAACAGTTATTGTCCATCTCTATTTGACACCAGTGGGTATGAAAACATTCATTTGTTTATCGGTGTCATGCTAGAGGTTTCAAGTTTTCAAATTCAAATCTGCATATTGTTCACTTAATTAACAATAATTAACATACATAACCTAAAGTATCACTAGGAAGAGTGAATGAGTGGATATGCACTTCACCACTGAGGGAAGTCATGAGCTGAAGGTTCTTACAAAGCAAACATAATGCAATAATGTGAGTCACATTTCTTATAAGTTGGTGAGATAGTGAGAACAGGTAAGTAAAGCCAATGTGAGCGGGAGAGTGAGTATGAGGAGGAGTGAGGGAGAACAAACCGAGCCGGGATGAAGTGGAGCCATTACTGTTAATGAAAACGTGTCCTGCCAACTTGGAAGGATTTGGAGGAAATGGCAAAGGTCAGAGTGTTAAAGAGAGACAGAATGAGGACAAAGTAGAGCAGAGGGGGCAGGGGCGCCAGCGGGCAGGTACTGGAGGTAAGGAAGGTGTGATTAAAGAGAGCAGGAGAGACAAAGGAGAAGGAGGATAAGCACTGAGGAGGAGTAACAGAGAGGAGAGTGGACAGACTGGACGATTGAGTAAAATGTGAAACAGCAAAGGAAGAGGCTGTGCAGATACTTACAAACACAAAAACAAAGTGTACATAGTAGGGCAAAAGTATGTGGACAGTGGTGGACTGGGACAATAATTTTGGCTAATATAGGCTAAAGCTATATGTTGGTACCCATTAAAAGACTAGTCATACATGTGGCTACTACTGTATGTTAAAGGAAATCTACAGCAACAGTGCTTCCAACTTTATGACAACAATTTGAACCTGACATCCATACCAGCATGAAAACATCTCAGAGGTGCAGTAGGATGAGAGAGAATCATGATCTTGGACTTTGCACCTCTGGGCATCTCTTACAGGATATTGTCAGGTTTCTGCCCATTTGCCGGAGGTTAGAAGAGGAGAGGTGATGCAGCGGGACTGTGACCATGAACAAATTAAATCCACTGTAAAAAGATTCACACAGAAACAATTCACCTTACGGAGTGATCAAGTCAGAGCCAGTAGAGCTAAATGATGACCCACAGAGAAGTACTGTATGAGACCAATGGGGTCCGCTCGCTATTCAGACATCCCGCTATCCCGACATGTTTCTACTTAGACATGCCACTATTCCGACATCCCTCTATCTAGACATACCGGTAATCCGACACTTTTTGGTACCGCTATTCCGACACAGAAGCCTGCAGCTGAGCGTCTGGGGCCTGGTGGCCAAAGTTGAAAAATTGTTGTAATGACAATAAAATGATAGATTATAATTTGTGGTTGCTGTTCCCTGCTGCTGAACATCGGATTTTTACATACAACTCCTTTGTTTTTGTTTATATTGGTGTCAGGCGAGCCTCTGTATTGTATCCCATACAAACACGGCGCACCGTCTCTCTCTCTCTCTCTCTCTCTCTCTCTCTCTCTCTCTCTCTCTAACTGTGCGCTGCTGCCGGTGTGTTTTTAAACTTGGTGGGTTTGATTCTTGTCGGACATCACACTAGAGTTTGTTTTTTCTTCTCTCTAACAGGCCGATGTATTTGTGTATGAGAAACAGTGTCTCAGATGCAAAAACAAAAATGTAATCAATCAATGTCGGAAAAGCGGAATGTTGAAAAAATAGTAAAGTGCCGCTACTCCGACAATGAAAAAAAAATTGTCGGAACAGTGGGACGCTTGAAAAATAATGTTAATGCCGCTAATCCGACAATTAGAAGCCAATGTCGAAATAGCGGCATGTCGGAATAGCAGCATGTAACCATGAGACCAATATATATCCTGACAGTATAAGAACAGGAAGAATGGTCCAGACTTCTTCCTGAACATTGTGCAGATCTGATCAGCAGCTACTTGTTTGAAGTTATTGCTCCCAAAGGAGGTTCCACCTGTTATTAAATCCAGTCCACTCTAAGGATGATATACTTTGTCCTGCCACTATAAAGCTGTAACATTAGATGTCCAGATACTTATGGTATCATTATAGCTACTTCTGGTCATTTGGGGGGCATATTTCATTATATGCCCATACATTGTTCTGCTTGAAATCAGTATCTTAATATTTATAGAAGGACCTGCTGCTCCTGCTTCGATTTCATGTTCGCATTTTTAGAGGTTGTGTTATATCCTATTTCCCATTTGTGCTTATAAAATGCTTCAATGGATCGATAAAGTTTCATCTTTTCTTAATAGGGTGGATTGTGGTCTGCTCTTGGTTTTCCATTACAGGGATGAATCGACGCTTTCACAAAGTAAACAACCTCCACAGGGACTTCCATTAATTCTGTATGACTACGTACTTTTCTCCCACTTTGCATTGCCCTGTTGTTGTTGTTTTTGTTGTTGTTATGGTGCTGACCTGAGTTAATGTAGAGACCTTAAATCAGATTAGACAGATTAAATTACAGTTTATTCTCAGGTGTACATTCATCATTCCCAATATAATCATCGCTATCTGTCCGCTAACCTGCCCCCCAGAAATAATGAGACTCTCATCCATATTCAGGCAGTGTCATCAACACTACACTAATACTCTATTATCTCTCTTGCCCATAATGCATGGAGTGGAAGTGGAGACAGAGCGATGGCCGGAGGCAGACACGAGAGAAACGACGGCATGGAGGATAATAAAAGGGAAAAAAGTGTAATCAGTGAGAAAAATGAAAAAAGACGGAGAGAAAGAAAATATTTCAGGAGAAAGAAATGCAGCTGGAAAGATGATGAGAGTTGAATTGACAGGAAATCACTCCGATGTCCAAACGGCAAATGGCACACACAGTCTTTGTTTTACTGGACTGAGTCACACTCACCAATACAAACTGTCTGAACTGGAGAATTACACCTGTTTATTTCTGTGGCTTTCACAATATAAATCCACTCAATTACTAAAGAAATAAATTGATGTCACACTATAAAGCAAACCAGCTGTAATCCCCTGCAACGAGTTTTTAAAGGGCAATATCGAGCATCTATAATAAAACAGAGCTGGCTAACAGACACATACAAAACATACAAAATAATTATCACTTATCAATTATCAGTTTTTATCCCCCTCAAAATTATCCCGGCTGGTTTTAATAGCTTGTATCTGCTGTGCATCATATCCTGATGCAGTTTGCACTTGATTACAAACAGTCACTCACCAGGATAAATGTCCCCTGATTTAAGTATCTAAGGATAAAGCAGCAGCTCCTTCATCTGCTCCTATTGTGATCAGCATCAAGTATCATCATCAAGCTCTAACTTTGGTTAAATCCAGCAGGTACAGTAGCTACTCGTTTCTCGTGAGATAGCTTTGGTGATTGGTGCCGTCTCAACTTTAATTCATGCAACAGCCACTGTGATCAGACGAGAGGCAAAGAAGCAAATGTTATGTGTGTGAGGAGCTGCCCGGCATGTATTTAACCCTTGGCCTCACTGCTCCTCATCATAAAATTTAATGGTGCATAAACAATGGAGCAAATCAATCTCCATTAACATCCAAACAACTCAGGGGTCAAGTATTGAGAGAGTGTGTCAGTGCTTTGCTGGATGTTGCAGCAGCATGTTAGCAAGTCTGAAGCTTTGTGTTAGTCTGTCTTGATGATGATCTGACAGCCTGTGTTTTCCACTAACACATCTCTTCCTCCATCTACAAACTGTTCATCCTTCCCTTCAAACCATTTTCAATATCAGTTTTAAATCTCTTGCTGATTCACCTTTTGCCAATGTAATCAATAACACATACAGTGTGTTGAAATACACTTTAGCCCAAGCAGTGCATTAGAGAATCACTATTCCACTGTGCCTCAGTATACACAATAGTAGGTACAGTATGAATCACTCTTCAAACCAGCTCCAATTGGATTTAGTGCTGATCTTGTCAGTTCAGTGCGTTGAGTCTGTAACTGGCCCACGCTGTTACATGATTTTAGTTTGTTTTGCTGCCCCTGTTGTGGCTGTCACACAGTGCAGTGCAAATAATTATGACATTTTGTTTCAGCTCAAAATCAGCCTGAACAAGGCCTGTCCACGAGGTTAAAAGCTCAGCACAGCTCAGTTATGTTGCCAAGGTTTTTAGTCTTTTTATGAGTATTCTAAGTATTTCATTTCAAGTAAGTAACTTTTAATCAAAACTTAATTAAAGGCTCATTGCCTTGTGACAATGTTGATTCAGTGTTGTCCGCTCACTGCAAGCAGCAAGTCATCCTGACTGTTCACAACATTTGTTTCCAGCTGTGGATATACACACATCAGCCACAACATTATAACAGGTAAGTCTTGAGTATTTTTGTTCACGCCATGAAACCGTAGGCAGCTGTTGTTTTTGTCACAAGTAATACGGAGTTGTAAAATAAAGTTGTTCTTTTATATAATTCACATTTCAGTCTTTATTTTGCAATGTTGAAAATACAATTTAATGATCAGCATGAGATTTTATGACATGACATGCAACAAAAGCCTTGCTGTGGTGAAGCTGCTGCAGCACAGACAGGCCCTGCACCGGCCGTCAGTGACGGGGCTGTTAATGGTCTGCGCTGGGGATTGACCACAGAGTATAATGGCTAACAAATGAAAACTGACACCACATGAAAGAGCAGGATGGAACATTTTTCATGTTGCGCACAGCTAAAGCTTTTCAGCGGTGTGTCCGTCTGTCAATGTGCCTGTTGGGACAAAAGGCAGCCTCCGAGCCAAAGCAAATCAAATCAAATTAAACAGTGTAGCCTGTTGATCGCAGTAAACACTAGAGAGGAGGTGCCACTCTGTCAGTACTGTACATGCAGGAATTCTCCAAATCTGCTGTGAGACAATTTGATTTTCGATTGTAGGGTCAAATTACAATCGATTTCGATTTTAAATTTTTTCTTAGAAAAACAAACCTTAAGTCACAAGTAATAAAAGCTAAATTGTATTTCAAAATATGGGTGATTTATTTATTAGATTTCAATAATGTATCCATTGCCCAATGTGGGACTAAGTAATTTATTTACAATATAAAGGTAATGACAAAATAAATGAGAGGTCACAGAGGTGCATGTCATGCTTTTGTGTTACAGCAGTGTGCACTAGGTCTTTGAGTCTTTAAAATGACAATGCAACAAAACAAAATGAATTTGACCAAGAATGCGGCTCAAAAATCTGATCAGGAGCTTCAGAAAAAGCCAAATATATTTATATCTATAGTTTTTTATTTTCATTAAGTCGCGTCCTCTATTCTCCTGATGTCGGCTTTAATTTAATTTCCTCTAGCTCATTCTCCTGACAGCACTGTGCTGAAAATACTGTACAGTATGTGTCAGGGCTGCAGAGTAACCTGCTTTTAACTACCAGCACTGAACACAGGCAGAAAATTTAGGTGTGCACCTTAAATTGAACTGTAATACTGTACAATAATCTGTATTTTCCGCTCGTATTAACTGTTTGGTAACACTTTATAATAAGTACACACTATTAGCCTAGTTAAGCATTAAATACTGAATTCATCAAACACATGAATAGTAACTCTGAACTACATACTAATGAGTATTCATGTGTTATAAATGAAGAATTCAGTACATGTATGTTAATATAATGTTTAATAGGGCTGGGTGCTGTAAAAAGTAGAAATAGTGAAATAACTTTTCTTTGAAAGAAATATGAGAGGGCGATAGGTTTGATTTATCCATACAATATAAATAGCCAATGATATTGAAATCACTGTAATCAATGATTGTGGCTGGAATAGAGCCAGTCAACACGCTGGATTTGTTTGGGAAAATTGCTTCATGTGATCAGCTGTTCATGTTTTAAAAAAAAAGAGCGAGGTTTAGTTTTGTCTCAATTCTGTTAAATAAAGCTAAACAATTGACTGAAAGGGTTTTTCCTGCAATGGGGAATTTGGCGCAGCGGCCACCGCTAAATTTCACCGGCACCAGTGGGGAGGGGGAATTGACTTCGATGATCGAGACCATGAAGGAGCCGCCGGGTGGAATTTAAATCGAAATCGTGACAGCGTAGACTCAGTACTCTACTGAGTGAGGAAGTTGTGTATCTCCTGTGAGACGCATTTAATCGGCGATTCAATATTGTAAAATGTTTCTATAGAAAAACAAACCTTAAGCACAAGTAATAAAAGCTAAAGCACAAGACCTGTGGGTGATTTATTTATTAGACTTCAAGGACATGGCCTATCTGCCCAATTTGGGACTGGGAGAGGATTGACTGACTGATGAGCTGTTACCCTGTCACCGTCACCAGAGCCTGACAAACAAACGTCTCCGCCAGTCAGCTGTTACCGGTCTTTGAGTCTGTCGCAGTGATGCCACACGAGAAAATCTCTGCCTGCGGCTCAACGGGCCTGTCAGGTCGGACGAACGTCTCAGAAACAGTCAGCTGTTACCGCCACTGTCTGGAGAGCTAAGTTTTCCTTTTTAGTTCATCATCTCGATGCTCCTTCTTTAAGCCTCAGCTCATTTCCTGACAGCACTGTTGTCAATAAATATGCATGGAGATGACATTGCAACCCATGTCAAACTACCAGCACTGAACACAGGCAGAAAATTTGGTGGCACCGTCTGCCCCAATAAGTTGACAATATGAGCAAAAATATATTTATCCGATAATCAAAGTTTTGATATTGGTTAATGGTACACTAATTAGAAATGACTATGGAAAGATGCAGATTCATCAAAAATGAATGTAACTGATCATTAATCTAATGATTAATGTTGTTTTAAATGCAATAATTACAGGCTTTATTAGTTTTAAGGTTCAATACTGTATGTACTTAAAAAGTCATTTCAATAAGTTCTCAATAAACAACCAATCTGGCCCTTGGCTTCTACCCTTTTTAAATTTTGAGAAAACGGCGTGTTGGAGTTTGGCACCTGCACAGCTGTTGGTGTCCCACCTCTTTGAGTTTTCACTGCTGACTTTAGAACAGAAGGTACCATCACCACCACATCATTTTGATCCAGAATAACAGAATAACATGTGAACAATTTAACCAATTTCAATAAATAAACACATTTGTTTTTTTTGGTGTTTTTAAAATAGCTAAGAAAAAAATTCTTTTTTTAAGCCTTTTTGCAGCACCCAGTGAAAATACACATAAATTGGGCCAGTAAAACTTCAAATACTGGGCAAGCTGTTCCAGAAAAAAAAATCCGTTGGACACTGTCTCCTCTCTCTACCTGCTCTACCTCACCCTTTTCTCTTTTGCTTTCACTCCTATTTGAATTTTGAGAAAAAGAGAGAGAAAAAAGTGATGAACCTGCTGGGAAGCACTCATTATTCAGTGCATTTAATTTCAAAAGCCATAATTGGGCATTTATCTGGAGCTTGCAGTGTTTCCTCTAGGATTTTTTTCAGTGCAAGTCTCTGTCAAACAAGAACAAGAGTTGCCCCCCCCCATCCGACTAGAAAGCACCTGTACAGCCAGGTTTCCACATAATCAACATCTCTTTTGCTCTTTTTCCTCATCATGATAACTTGATGTCATGATTTATTTTTCTTCAAACAAACTACCACAGATGGTATTTTCTTAGTTTGATAACCTGGGCCACTTCAAGAGACTTTTGGTTTGAACTGCATGGACAGCTCAATCAGGATCTTTTCCTGCCCCTTTGTTGTTGAACCCTTTCTATTCTCTTGAGCACAGAGCGACACCAGCAGAACAAGAGAAGCGGGGAGGAGGTTGTTTAAATGTCACAGATTTATGTTTCAGCAGCCAGCTCTATGTTTCCTGTTAAACTTACTGTAATGCGCTACAATAACATCATTATAAGTCCAGCGGACTGTCCCCTGGTAAAGCACTTTTAGTTTTTTTTTCTTTTCCACCAGCACTAGAGCAGTAAATGGAGAAAGAATCAAACCCGCTAATTCTGGAAAACTAACGGGCGGCAACTTTGACCACTGATCTGTCCTGAGTCATTCTGTCACCTGAGTTCAATGATTCTGGTGGAAAACACGCTGCGGTCTGTCATCCAGGTGCAGAGGGGGTGCAAAGAGTAGATACTGAGCAAGATAGCTATCTGTAGTTTACCTTAGTAGCTATTTTCTCTCAGAGGTGCAGCAGGACTCTGCTGTGAAGGTGGAGGCATCCATCTCCGGTGGTGGATTCACAATTAAAAAAAAAAAAAAAAAGCAGACAAGAAATTTGAATGTTTCCCAGTCTCTGGATTTAGGTGTGGCGGTGCGCCACTGCTAAATGAATGTAGCGGAAACACTGGCTTGTATTAACCACTAACCTTGTTTCTGAGGAAAAATCCTTTCAGAAAACCCATACACTTTGGGACAAGGTGTTAAAATGCTAACTACTTTCTGGGTTTTAGGCCTCTTTCCTGCAGCACCCTATAAAAGACACATAAATTGATGATGCAGATTCGGCTAAACTTTATATCCCGAGGCAAGCTGTTCCAGAAATGCAGGGCCTGAAAAAAGTCTCCCCTCCCTCTAACCTCATAAGACTGCAGGCTGATAGAAGTGCTATATTTGCCAACCTATGTCTGAACTATTACAAAAAAGATAAGTGAAACACAGCATATGCTCAAAATCCCCCCACCCCCTCTGATGTCAGTGCTGCAAATAGCTGGATTCATTTTTATTCTTTTTAAAGTTTCCTGCCTGGACTCAGTGCAACGTCTCTGTCAAACAAGAACAAGAGTTGCCAGAGGCTGCAGCAAGCAGCCGACTAGAAAGGACAGAAAGCTGATTTCCACATAATCACATGACACTTTAAAAATGCCATTATGATTCCACCTGCATGCATCAAATTAGCATTTATCATAGAGCATTTAAAGCTTCTTAGAAGTGAATGTGTTCACACCTCTTACTCACACGGCCTGCAAGCATCTCCTGTCTTGAACTGCATCACATTTTTGTCAATCACTCTTTTCCTGCCCCTTTGTTGTTGAACCCTTTCTATTCTGTTGAGCACAGAGCGCTCCCCAGCCAGAACAAGAGAAGTAAGTGAGTGTTGTTGTTTTATGTCTCCAGATTTCACACTGTCAAGCAGCCAGCTCTTGTTTGTGTAGGTTTTCCACTGTAATCATCCTCTCTCTGAGCTTCTAATGAAAACCTCAGCAGGGCTTCAGGCGTCCCCTGGTAAAGCACTTTAGCGAGAGGATGAGGCACTGCCACTAGAGTCTACAGTAAATGGAGAAAGTACCACCAGACACACGGCTTCTGGAATAACTAATCCGGGCTGCAACTTTGAAGAGTCAGCAACTAGCGGTGTTTGGCCAAAGAGCCTCAAGGTCTCAACTCACAGCTCTGCTGGGTCAGAAAAGCTGAGGGAATATGATCAGAGTGTTTTCACTTTGAAGGGACTCATCAGCACTCTCAGATACTCTCAGCTTGTGAGTGGTGTATCATCAATCTGTGATGCATTTCCAGGAGTTATTTTCTCTCAGAGGGCCGTCCTTTACCTTTCTTGCTTTTTACTCTGCAGCTCTTATCCATCTCCACTTTGAGATTCTTACATTCTGTTAGAATAATTTGACAGCAGACAAGTCATGTTGAATGTTTCCCAGTCTGTGTATGTCATGGCGAGAGCAATGGCAGCACTTAAACTGTACAGAGTGAGGGTGTTTTTCCAGTTGGGAGAAAGATAGTTATGCTCAGAACTCTCTTGTATTTCACTCTCGTCTATGGAAGCTGCCATCAATTCAGACCCGTTATCTTTACGCAGGATTTCTACCTCAGCGATGATTTGCACAAGACACACTATTTCCAAAACTTAATGTTCACTGCTTATATTTCTGAGAGCTTGCAAATAACCAATGTACAATTAAGTATTTTTTATAAACATATTTTACACAACCAGACCAGGTGTCACTAGAGGTGACACATGAGCACCAACAAAACAACACAACAGTCTTAATGCTTAATGCCTACTATCCAATACAGGGTTTTTTAAGTCCTTGGTCAGGACAGGAGCACTATTTGCAAGAACAGATTACTTAGAGGTTATTTTCCATCATGCTGCTAGTGGATATTTACAGGAAGAAAAACTCCAAACATTTTTGCTCTTTGCACTATCATTTTCATAATTTGCCTCTAAAATGTTTGGACTTTATGCAATTTTCTGTTTCCTCGGGTCCAATTAACCTTACCTCCCACATGTAGGCGACTTATTGCTGGACTTTCACCAAACGACTCCACAGAGCTGTCTCGTGCTTGGTACAGTAGAAATTATCACTATCTGTATGAGCAGAGACTAAAACTCAAAATGACAAACCACATGAAAACCAATAGACCTTGAATAAGCCCAATGTCAAAACAGGAAGGCTAGGCCTATTTCTAAATGTAGAGTCTCTCAAGTCAAACATTTGGTTCAATGTCATTTAATAATATCTACACATCACTGTGGTGTTGTTAGTTGTTGTAAGAAGCTCAAGGTGCCAGATTCTCGGATTCTCCTCCACTGTTAAAACTTTAGTTGTGAGGGTTCACTCCACATTACAAAAATCAAAAGGGGTTTCTTCTGTAAGTAGGCTACTCCAGGTTATGAGAATCCACAGCTGAGCGGCCAGCTCTCCCTTGCTTTACCTTACTTTCCCTGCTGAGCCTGTGTCACATGGGCCTCCTTGTTCTGTTAGCTTTCTGGCTCTACGTACATGTAACCCCTTTTTCCCTTAGTGTTCACAATCTACACCGTGGTTATACTAAATAAAATAAAACAGGTCCTAGGTTCTCAGCTAAAGATGGTGAATTCGCTGTGCTTCTTATTTAAACAAGGGACTTTATCATTAGAGTGGGAAAAAGGAAATAACAAGCGCGGTGCCTCCACTGAAAACTTACTATGCTATGTGAGCACTAGCAAAAATTTATGTAAGCCCTCAGAAATCCAAATTGCTCTTAAAAGAATGTTAAACCACAATATGTAAAAGATAATACACAAACATTTATTTTATTAGACCCTTTTTTTAGATTTGTTTATGCAAAATAATACCTTTAACCCTTTAAGTTACCTCTCTTCAATGAAGATTTTTTTTTTAATTTTAGCTCAACCTCAATCTTTTAAATGAAAATAATAAACCTATGAAATTAGGTTTTTAGCTTAGTTTTAAACTAAATCAAATTTAGTTTATAGTTTTGATAAATCATTCACATATGAAATTACTACCTTGATGTGTTCTTAATTATGATTTCAGGAACTAAAATGCAAGGAAATGTCAACCAATAGTGCTTTTGTACACTCAAAATGCAGCACCAGTAGGCTACCCACACCTGTACCAAATTATTTTTCACAGTTCACATGAACGATAATGATACCAGAAAAAAAAAGTCTAAACCCAAGCGCTTGGATAATTTTCCCTAACCGTTGGGGCCCATTTGAAGCGTTGGTGCACATACATTTTTATCCAGTTACGAACAGAAGATTCAACTTTGAAACCGGGACAGTCACAGTCTGTTTTAACACAGTCTCGTGTCCGTATCCTGCACTCGGTATCGTTCCAATGTCAAGTACTCACGCGACCTCTCGGTGTAGAAGTAACATGGCGGTGTAGCCAGCCCAGGCCGCAGAGCGGTGTCCACACAGATCCGCCTCTCATAGCTCCGACTACCTGCGTCCTGCGACACGTCCTCGTCTCCTGCCGTCGACTTGTCTGCTCGTCCGTCTGGTCCAGTCCGTCCTCACACCCGCACGAATGTCCCGTGGAAGCTTCCTCTGTCCGTGTCCGTGTTGTAAAGCAGTCTGGTTCTCTGCCGAGGAGCTAACTAGCAACACTGCTAAGCTAATGGCGGAGACCACGCTGTCATGGCCCGGAGAAAAAAATACTTCACCGTCGCGTAACATAAACACACTCGACTGAGATACGTGAAAAGAGTGTTCTGACCGATTTAAGTCTCTCTGGGCAGTGCAATATCTGGGCCAACCTTTAGTTCGAGTCTCCAAACATTGACTTCTTTCTCTCTGCCGAAGAAAACACAGCTACTTCGCTGTCCCGGTGAACTGTGGGATACTTCCTGCCGGAGAATGTTCTAGTCTTTTTTATTAAACAGGAAACGTTAACCTTTTATCAATTTCTTAAAGACCATAGAATATTTTTAAACAACATAATACGTGAATTACAAAGTTAGTAAATGAACAATATTTATTTTAATAGGACTATTGCAAAAAAAAAAAACCCAGACCAGAGGATTCTGGGAAATGAAGTCCTACTCTATTTCGTCTTCTAGCAGCAATATAAAAGGGATAATCTGCATATTTTTAACATCCCTGAGATTATAGAAACCCAGTAAAATAAAAAATGAATATTTATTAGGGCACAATTATGTAAAAAATCCTATCACGATAATGTTTTTATATCAGAATTAGAATTACGATATGACTCAAGATTTGTTTTTGTCAAGCCTAAATGTTCCATCAACACACTTGAGATTTGAAGATGTCAGAAGGATATTTTTTTATTTAATATTTATTTCCTGTCAAAAACTGAATATGCAGATGTAATGATGAAAATAATAAAAGCAATGAGTTATAGCAGTTTTTAGCCTATTTAAAACTAAATTATAATTTGAGTTTACAGTTTTGGAAACATTCACAGTGCTGAAATGGCCAACAGCACTTGATGGACTTTAACATTTTCCACTGTTCAGTTCTTTAACATTACATCAGAGAACTAAAATACAGGAGCTGCTCCATCCTCTGCTTTTGCTACAGTTAGAAATGCAAAACCAGGACCTGACGTGGTGTCTAAAATATCATTCTCACCTAAACACGGCTGAAAAAGAAAATGGGAAGATAATTTTCCCTAACTGTTGGGGCTTGTTTCGCCAGTGACCAGTGTTTTCGGATCCAGTTGAACAGAAGATTCGGTGCGTTTGTGTCAGTGTGAACACGACAGTCGCTCCAGTGTGAGCAGCAGCAGCAGAGCGGCCACGCGCTCAACGCGCTCCCTTTGATGTGTGACGGCGACTCTCTTTTTTTCCCGGCGATGTCCCGCTGCAGACGTACACACTGCTGCAGCAACCCAAACATGTGTTGCTGTGTTGTCTTGAACGTCTTCCTGTTTTTCCATTGCTCTGGTTTCAACCTAACCTGGCTGGCTCAGCCATTGGTCCAGCGCGGCGCAACTCTTGTTTTAATTGGCTGTTTAGTATTTTCTGTCAAAACATGAATGAAACCTATCGACTCTTCTATCGACTGCGTTTCATATTGATATTGAGTTTGTGTGATTTGTGCTCAATTGAGGTGTGGCATTCTACCTCTGGCTCTAGAAACTGGGCGCTTCCACTCGATCCCAGAGGAGGAACGAAAATGTTGTATGTGTGATCTTGATGTGATTGAAATTGAATGTCATTTCTTATTCTACTGTCCATTGTACCATGAGTATAGGCAAAGGCTTTTTTGTAAGATTTCGGTTGAAGATTGCCCAGATTTGCTCTCAATGACTGATGAATGTATAGGCCTACTTACTTATTTATTTGTAAAAAAGGTGTTCCCGCTGGCAAAATTTATTTTGGAGTCTTTTAAACAGGAAATGTGCTAATGTTGAAGTCAATTTCGGTAAAGACAACTGTTTTATTTTTAAACAACATTTTGCTCTGAATTACAAAGTTAATAAATGAACAATATTTATTTTAATAGGACTATTGGAAAAGTCCTAAAAAACATGTGGATTTGGGCATTCTAGCAGCAATATAAAAGGGATAATCTGCATATTTTTAACATCCCTGAGATTATGAAATTGAAATAAAAAATGAATATTTATACACACATTTTAGAGTTTTTTGAGAACCCTGCCAGTGTTCAGACTTTGTTTTGTTTCTAGTGTGTCAGGAAGTTTCATTTGGGAAAATAGGCCACTCTGGTTAGATATCACACTAGGCTACAACTGAAAGTTTTCATCAGAACTTTATTTTTGAAATAATTTTATTTTTATGCCATTATTAGACTACATTTTGGGTTGCTACAACAGCTTATAAAGTAAGCACAGGGACTGTTGAAAAAAAATAGTGTTGTTTGAACCATAGGGTTTGAACACTGTATGCATAACACAGTAGCTAGCTACATGTGAGCATACCTACTTCAACACACTCTACTGACTAACTAATCTGTGTATGTTGTGTTTAATATCATTAGATTGTTTTTATACTGCAAATAAAGTCCTTGTATTAAAATTACAGTTCCACTTGTGACCCTCTTGTGATCAGATAAAAGGCCTCTCTAAACCAACCCCAGCTAGCCCCTGCGACCAAGGTTGATAATATAGCCTAAAAAATCAACATACCAATATCTAATGAATCATTATAAAACAAGCCCATAATACAAATACTGCAGATATGAACATGCTTTGAAAAGTAATTTAGGCCTATGTGGCATCACTTGTGTTTCTAATTGGTTTTCTTGATGATGATGGTTGTTGTTGTAGCTGCTTTAAAGTAAAAATAGAATAAATGCAAGAGTAACCAATGAGGCGACACAAGATGGTTCTTTTATCTACTTGGCCATCATGAAACAGCATTGGCTGAGGGGTGAATATGCACAAACACCAGTCAGTTCAACTCAAGCAGAACAGCTGAGCTTCACTTCATTCAGGCCACACTCTTACAGGTCTCTGTCATCAGAGACTGATACTTAGAATAGAAACCACTCAATGGGTTCAGGGCTTTAAGATGCATGAAAACTAAAGAGGCTGAAACTTTGTTCCAAGCACAAACCCTCTTTGTAAAAGTTCAGAGCGCTTAAAAGAAAAGCCTTGTCAAGCAAAAGTGAGAGAGTATGAAAGCCACGTCTCCAGAGACGTATGTCACTTTGATGTCATTATCTCAGGCTTTTCTGCTTTCATGAACATAAGCCTCTCAAAACATCCTTTTTACATGATAGCTTTTAAAAGTTGCATAACAACTTTGCATAAACAATCAAGAACAATTCATTTTATGTCTAATGCTGCGATACAGGATGTGAACAAGCTGCTCCGAACAACAAGGATCTCAGGACACCACATCACTGCTGTGTGTGTGTGTGTGTGTGTGTGTGTGTGTGTGTGTGTGTGTGTGTGTGTGTGTGTGTGTGTGTGTGTGTGTGTGTGTGTGTGTGTGTGTGTGTGTGTGTGTGTGTGTGTGTGTGTGTGAGACTGAAACACTGACGTATATTTAAACTCACAGTATGTTATTTCTGCTGCTAGGGGGTCTCTCAGGAGAAACAGTAACAAAACATGACATTCAGTTATGCTGCGTAATGGAAAGGAGTTCTGGGGGTTGTTGTCTTCACCATCAGCATCTTATGGTTTGGATCCTGTCAGTGTCAGTGGTTCAGGAGGCTTTTACTGGGAGCAGAATGACCTACAGAGGCCTTATCTCTCCAAAAATAAAAATAAAAATCAATGATTATAATAAAACCTATTTAACCTAAAAGATATGAAGCAGTTTCACAGCTAGTTTTAAAAAAAGATGTGATTCATTGGTACTGTACAGTAGAGTCGATGTCAGGGAGGAGCTTGAAGATGAGCAGTTTCTGTGATAACTTAGGGTCTGCTTAAAATAGTGGTGGAAAATGAATGACTGAGATGTAAAGATTATTGTCAAGATTTATCTCAAAACTAGATAAAAAATGTCACTTGAAAGTGAAAAAGGACATAAGTGATAAAGTTTCATATTAAAGAACAAGTGGCTTGAAGAATCTGTGCTAAATAAACCACTTCAGTTACAGTAACTTGAGGCTTCAAGGTATAAGAAGCATAGATCACTGTATGTGAGAATGGAACTGCAATAGTTTTCCAGTTGTGGTCATGCATATCTAGGCTTTGGTTTCAGTGTGTGCCCTGATTGTTGTGGTATATGCGGCATCAAACAGCAGTCCAAAATTTGGACCTTTTCCTTTTGCACTAAAGTAAAACATTTATTTTGCATAACATAAAACAGATAAATACATCTACAGTAAGCAGATAAAATCCGCTTCCCATCTTAATGTCTAGCTTTTTGTGTATTTTGTGTATCATTTGTGTATTTCAAAAAGGGATGAATGTTGACATCACAAGCTAAATGTATTCTTATATCTTGATTGCTTGGACGGGGTGTATAAATAGATAATTTGATCTATCAACATTAGTGAAGTAAAGTAAGATTGCTGCAACTCAACCGGGTCAGGTGGGGCTGATGCTGTCGTTAAAGCTAAAAATATGATTCTGATTCATCTAATTGAACAGATGGAGAGGGTAGCCTTATTATCAGGCTCTTATTGTAGTGTAGTGTAGTAGGACAAACAAACAAACAAACGAGAGAACAGTAAGGACTGGGATCATTGTGTGCAGGAATGACGACAGCAGATGACCTTACTTGGAGGAACACAGTGAATGATTGAGACCCAGCCTGAGGGCAGGCATCAGTGACTTGAATTTGATGTGTGTGGCCACACTTGAGGTCAGTGAGTAGCAGAGAGACATGTGCCCTTTCAGACTGATTGAAGACCTTAGATGGGCTGCTGCATTCTGGACCAGCTGTAAGGGAATGACTGTGGGTGAAGAGCACCGCAGCTGTGGAGGGCAGAGATAACCAAGGCCTGGACTGAGACCTGGCTGGTGTACTGGCTCAGGTAAGGCCTGATCCTTCTGAATGCACTGGCGCCAATAGTAAATGATATGGTACATTCTGTAAAGATGACTCTGGTGTTACTGGTTTTCCATGAACAAAGACTATCACAGGACAGTTTGATAAAAAATAATGCATATTGACAAAGTAATGCCATTTGGCTTTGTAAAAAATGTTTTCTCACATTAATTTAAAATAAAATGAGCACGATTTTGAAGAAAAAACATTTCTCCATAACTTAGGCTCCAAAAAGCCCAAACTGGTCTGACAAAGGAGTTTTCAAGTTAAAACTTCTCTTCAAAATGCTGGATAACTGTTCACCTGAATTTCCCTCACCAGAAAGAAAAAACTGTGTGATTTCACAGGAAGCGCTGACGAAGATAACAAGAAACTGCTGAGGAAGCTTTGTGTCCTGCTGTGTCCTCTAGCATGGCTCCACCTAACATACACACATAAACTGGCATAAGAAAACTGTCAGCTCTGGGGAAAACCACTGTCTCTCATCCTCCAAAGAGTTTTATTACTTTAAGAGTAGATTTAAGAATTTATGTTACTGCAACAATATATCCATTGCTTCATCTACCCAGATTTCCACATACAGCCACCACTATTGTTCCCAGAGAAAAAAAAAAAGATAAAACATCCAGTGTCTGAGTGAAAATGCTTTGTTGATGTCAAAGGTCAGACAGTGCCACTCTTGTCAGCTAAGAAACTCAGACAACACACGGGCACCAAAAAAAAGGACAATAGAAGATTGGAAAACATTACCTGGTCTTATGAGTTTGGATTTCTGCCGCGACATTTGGATGGTCAAGTCAGAATTTGATGTAAACAACATGAGAGCATGGGCAAAGTTCAGACTGGTGGTGGTGGTGGTGTGTGGGGCATATTAAATTTAGGCCCCTAAGCACCAACTGAGTATTGTTTAAATGCCACAGTCACCAGGTCTCAATCCAATAGCACTGGGATGTGATTAAACAGAAGATTCACATCATGGACGTGCAGCCAACAAGTGTGCAGCAACTGTGTGATACCACCATGTCAATATGGACTGGAATGTTTCCAGCAGCTCGTTGAAGCTACACCACAAAGGCGGTACTGAAGGGGAAAAGAGGGTCCAACCCAGTACAAGCAAGGTGAACCTAATGCTGGAGGCTGGAGAGTGTTTTTTCACACCTCAGGTTCTTAGATTGAAAATCCACCACATGACCAAACTGACCCACAACGCACATTATCACATCCCAGTGGGCGCTGCAGCTCCTCTGCTTGTAATAGAATGAAGTGGAGTCCTGCATTATGCATTGTGAAGCTGCAGGAGCTATAGAAACCAGGTCATCACAGGTTGTTGAAGGAAAGCGAGCAGCAGCTAAAACGTGGAAGTTGCTACAGGAAGTTCTGAAGCAGGAAGAGAAGCAGAAACACCCATATTCAATTAAATCCTTAGAAACCAGAGGTGAAGTCTGCGCTGTATTAATAAGGCTAATTTGAAAGAGTACATTGTAATACAGCTGCCTTTAAACTATCTCCTCCTTTCTCACAGGAGAGGGGAGTCTTTCTTGGGATTTTGTTTGTAACTGACTTCACACCTTTTTATTCCCCGGCTCTCTACCACCACTTTGAAGACGTGGCAGCGTTCCTTTATCTTCCCCCTTGTAGAAACACACTTTTGGGAGCTTGACAGCCCTGAGAAGCATTTATTGTGTGTGAGGCCAGCTGACAGACAGTGATTATTGACTGAGGAGAGGGCAGCAGTCGTTAATCACAGACTGAGGGAGGAAAAGGAAATTATACTCATCAGCTCAGAAGGAGTATGACAGTTTTGAGTCACGGCAGCAATTAAAAAGTGGCTTCTCCAAGGCATGACGAGGACTAAAGTTAGATATTCTAATGGAGCAGCGGGGGACTGCTCTTATAATACACAGTGTTTCATGGCAAAGTAAACCAGGCTAGAGAGGAAAATGTGAGGAACATTTTTACTCATGTGTGTTATTGTTCATTATTTTAATCACTTGCTTCATGCACTTTTCAAATATTTATAGTTCAACATTTTGGCAAACTGGCCCATTGCAATAATCCCTATAGTGATAGCAGTAGGTTTGTTACCTTAAATTGTCAGTGCAAGCTATTTTTAGAACGGCCAAGCCGAGCCACGAGCTGCTCAGAGCTACGCTACAGAGGCTCATGGGATTTCTTGGTTCCCTCATCAAACTCATCAAATACACCAAAACGCTCTCATGGACAAGTTGTGACCTGCACATTCACCACGCTATGAGATAATATCGGAACATGGAGTTGTTTTTGAGGTAAATGCAGAGACTGTTTGGCGAAAAACTGCCCCCACGTGCATCAGCAGTTTTGCAGTCTCGTAACGTTCCGTTGTTATATTGTGGTGAATGTGCAGGTCACAACTTGTCCATGAGAGTGTTTTAGAGTTGTTGGATTGTGTATTTGATGAGTTTGATGAGGGAAACCAAGAAATCCCATGAGCCTCTGTAGCGTAGCTCTATGCAGCTTGCGGCTCTGCTTTGCCGTTCTAGGTAACAAACCTACTGCTGTGACTATAGGGATCATGGGCCAATTTGTCAAAATGTTGAATATCCCTTTAAATAATCATGTGTAACCACTTAAAATTATCATCATTTATTGGTTATCAGACTAAAACTATAGGCTAAGACATGATGGTGTGTAGATCAGATGGTACAAGTCATTGTATATAACCTTGATCTACATGATTAATTCTTGAATTTTGTTCTAAAATGTTGTGACTACACTATGCTGAAGTTATTTATTTTAATTATGCAAATTCATTAAGATGATATCTTCATAATCTGAATCATCTGAATGACTAACTGAGGAGCATCTGAGACCCAGTGCCTTAAACATGAGATAGCAGAGGCCACTGAAGGGTGGGTAAACATCAGGAGCCCTGAGACTTCAGGGTTCACGGCAACAGGAGGGGTGAGAGATTATATAAGTGAATGCACAACTGAGTTTAGTTCACTCCTGGGGCTGAACTTTACAGAAGGAGGGAAGGCAAGTTAAACATTTTTTTCTGCAATGAAAGGAAGCCACTGAGCTTACTTCAGGCACATTAGCACCGAGCCAAGGATATAGCTAATGTGCCGTCATGCTGTTAGGGCGCATCAGTGTAAAATATGTCACAAAAAATCCAGAAAAGGGGAAAAAATTGGCAACTGGTTTCACCCAGTCTTCCTCATGGCATGGTGGGAAAGAGAGGTAAATCACAATGGAGTGTCACTACTCCTGATATAGACAGATCTCTATTCTCTATTCTATTCAGATCTCTATTCAATACACATTTTAAATAAAAGGAAACAGATCATTTTAAAGCACTAAAGAGAGGTGTTCAACAGAAAGGTCTGAAATCTATTTCCTCCTATTTCCACATTAAGAGCTGAGTTTGTGGAGCACGCTGTAAGGAGAGGTGACTTATTGGATTTTTTGAATTGATGTTTAAATGTATCCAGGTCTTAATAAGGAAACTTATTTGAGAATCAAGCCCAAGAGTGTGAAGTTTTCTTTGCTTTTTTCTTACTCATACTACTGAGTCAATGAAAAAGCAATAGAGAGAGAGAGAGAGAGAGAGAGAGAGAGAGAGAGAGAGAGAGAGAGAGAGAGAGATTTTAAAAAAGAACGAGAGAGAGATACAGTAGAAGCAGTACATGTTCATCTGTCTCTTCTAGTTTAATTAGGAAAAATCAAATCAATTAATTAGATTGCTATGGCCTTTTCAGGTCTCCACAGACTTTTTTGGCAATAACAGCTACATCACATTAAACTCCGAATACTGCCTGTGTCTACATGTCGTATTGTGAAGGATCTGAACTCTTCTGATCCAGGTGAAGATTTCTCTCCCACAAAGAAAACACATTCACAGGTGGCTGACGTGAGCTGAGCCGTGAGTGAAACAGAAAAAGAGGTGAGAGGGTAAAAAGAAACAACATAAAAGGGCAAATCCAAATTTCAAAGAAACCAATGTTTGAGCAGAGGAAAGGTGGATTTGTGTGATACGGCAGTATTTGGGATTAATGATGAAGAGTAAAAAGGCAGAATAGAATAACTGGAGGATACACGAGAGAAAAAGACACACACACACACACACACACACACACACACACACACACACACACACACACACACACACACACACACACACACACACACACACACACACACACACACACACACACACACACACACACACACACACACACACTCTTGACAGGCAACTAAAGGCACTCACTCTCTGAAATTCATGTTCAATCTGTAGCTAACTTAGGAACACACTGAAGACGCTCGCTATCTGTGGTTCTGCCTGACACATACAAACAGACGTTTACTACTAATCTGCTTGCTCCCTCTGATTAGTCTAAAAACAAACACGCCAGTCACACACCTGTTGCCAAGCAACAGCGATGCTCGCTTGATCTGTCGGGTCTGAAATTCAGAAGAAGTCAGAGAGGAGAGGAAAGGACACACACACACGCATACACACACGGTTTGGCAGTTTCATTTTAAAAACCATTATTAATGTTGAATAATGTCCTTAAACAAGAGAGACCACTGCTGTATTAGAAATAATCCTCTCAGGTTTCACCTGCACTAATGAAAGGATCGTGGCTAAGACTAAGGTTAAGGTCAGGTTAATTTGTCATCTCAATCTTAATTATTCTCCACATTTACATAAATTCATGAAGGCACTCCTCGTCCTTGGTCACCATAGCCTGAGTCAAGCACAAGTTTTTTAAAAGAGAGCCAGAGTCATCTATAAAAGTCAGAGTTGGCTGGTAGTGATGTATATTAGCTACAGAGTTCTGACCATTCAATGATTTATGTTCAGGAAACATGTTTCAGATATTTCCTAAAGTGTGAAAACTTTGTATTTCCTGTGGGTGTTAAGTGATGATTTTGCTCTTGAAGCTATTTAACGGTAACTGCTCTCTAACCATCCGTCTATTATTCTCTGCTTATCCGGGGTCATGTCACAGCGGCAGCAGGTTAATAAGGAGGTTCAAGGCGTCCCATTCCCCTGCAATGCTTTCCAGTTTCTCCTGGGGGATCCCAAGCTCGAAGAGATATAAATCCCTCTAGGGAGGTCTGGTTCTGCCCTGGGGTCTACTCCCAGTTGTACATGCCTGAGGACCTCCAAAGGGAGGTGCCCAGGAGGCCTCCTTATCAGATGAGTGAACCACTTCAACTCACTCCTTTCAAGGCTCTACTCTGAGCTCCCTCGGGATGTCCAGGCTCCTCACGCTGTCTCTAAGGCTGAGCTCAGACCATTTCAGCTACTTGCATTTCTCTCTTAGTCACTACCCAGAGCTCATGACCACAGGTAAGAGCTAGAGTAAGAAAACCACACAGTCTGGAACATCTGCATCACTGCAGATCCAGCTGTCAATATCCCACTCACTGGAGAACAAGACTGCACGATCCTAGAACTCCTTCATTTGAGGCAGTGACTCTAATATTCCCAGATTAATTTAGTTAGTTTGGTAGCTATATGGATTTTTTAAGCAATGCTATGTGAATACTGTAGCTAAATAGCCAGCACCAGAGTAGATTAAGCCACAGATAACGACATGACCTGTGCAGACTGATGCTCTCATCACAACCATGCACACCACTTTAACATGTAGAGAAACCCACACATCAACGAGCCTGCCATCCCAAGCAACGCATATGAGCGTTTTATCGAACAGTCAATTGTGCAACATGAAAGTAATTTCATATAATTTCAGTGTAATTGACACTGGGCTGTTGACACGGGGACACGGTGTGTGCCACCAGAGAAGATGGCAGGGTGGGGGAAAAACAGGCTATTTTTAACTCCGCAGCCAGAAACATGAAACATGTAATTTCAGCCACAATAATCCTGAATTCTGTTTCATGGCCAAAGATGAACGTCACAACACATATTACTCATCCTCCCATCACTGATGCAGGGAAACGAGGTAAATTCCTCTCGAGAAGCTAACCAAATGAAATGAATGCATCAACACCTGCTGCCTGTTGTGATCAGGCTGAGGGCTTGATATACATGAGGAGGATTCTTTATGCCAACACGAAAATACAGTAGGAATATTTACACACTTTGCATCAAGCCACACACACACAGTTGCTAATGATTTACAAATAATTCTTATACCCAGCTACTGCCTTGTTTTTGGTAATTAACTGGGGATGGTTTAAATATAGATGAGATAATACTAAACTGATTTGCATATTATACAGACTCTAAAATCAAAGAATCTGAAACATTTAACTTTAGCAATCTCCTCTGGGTGCTTAGAGGTGATCTGCTGGTGTCTCACTGCAGATTATTTCTGACACTAAATCCCAGGCTCACAGAACAGTAAATGTTGTGCCCTAATGCCGTCTCTTCATACTTACATCCATGCAAACATTATTATTCCTCAGGACCAGTGGGAGGAACTTAACACTGTAGGCAAACGGAGTGTGGGTGTTCTGCTGCTGGATCATTGATGTAACACACATGCCATGAAAACGTGACGTCTCTGGGTGGAATCAAGCTGAGGATCTCTGTGTGATGCTGATCTCTTCAAAAGTGTTAAACACACAGAAAGAAGACAATACTATGGGTCTAAAAATGTCAGTTATTGCAGTGACTGGGCCTTGTGTGTTGTCTGAAACCAGGGAAGTGAGTTACAGCAACATGATAATCATGGCACCAAAGCGCCTCAGAGGTAATGGAGAGAAGCACTTTTGAATTACACAACACATCCATCCATTAGCTGTACCATTTATTCCACTTTGTGATAATATTTTTTAATCTCCTATTGTGTTGTGTTGTGTTATCTTATGTTTTTATTTTATTTTATAGTGTCATTAGTAAAATAGACGTAAAATCTCAAGGCATCCCTATTCTGTGTTACAGTAAAGTGAGATAGTAACAACACTGCAGAGCTTTCCTGTAGTAATAAACGACTGGGCGACATGAAGTTTAAGATAAACATGCACAAGCACTACTTTAATCTCTCACAGATTAAGACTGGGCTGCTGTAGTGTCTTAGTTTAATGAATTCCTGGGGATTTACTGGTGATCATTAACCACACTGAATCTCTTCCTCCTGTAATAACTTTAGGCTGGAAACCTGGTGAATGAAACAAATAATCAAAAAATAAACAACATGAGGTGCGCATCTCATTTGTATGTATCCTGTTCGCACTACAGCTGCTGCTAGGAACACTCCTCGGCTGATTTATCTCTTCTGCTGCACTCAAGGAACACGGAAACACGAGCGTTTGAGCTGTTAATGTTAAGCTTTTCTCTAAAGGAAGTTTTCCTCTAATGAGGGTGACAGCATCCACTTAGGGAAATGTTTTGACTGCAGGGCTCTACAGCACAACTCTTCTGCTACACCAGTTTCTGGACTGAAAGCATGTCCCGTCTCGATGCTCATTACAACACGCCACAGACTGCGCACTGATAGTTTCTCTAGGAACACGCTTCTCTTTGGTAAATATAAATATTGAATTGTATCAAACCTGAGATGCTGAACATGAAATATTAAGTTCTTCAATAGATAGATAGATAGATAGATAGATAGATAGATAGATAGATAGATAGATAGATAGATAGATAGATAGATAGATAGATAGATAGATAGATCGATAGATCGATAGATAGATCGATAGATAGATCGATAGATAGATAGATAGATAGATAGATAGACCGATCGACCCACAGGTGCAATATTGCACATACTGCAGAATATCACCTTTAATCAATCCAACAAAAACACACACATACACACTGAAGAATCAAACTGATCTGCATTAAACCCCTACCATGTCATGTGTCCTGTTCTTTCTTTTGTGTACGAAATCCAGGATATGGAATAGAAATGCACATTATAGAAAAATCCCCTCCCTCTGTCTTTTACCTTGAAAGGTCATATTGATTCCTCAGTTTATCACTTCACCACTTAACAGCATGCAGCCTCAAGTATAAACACAGGAAACCGCATGGAGGAAGGATTTCAACAAGTCTCTCACTTTTATTCCCCCTTCTGTTCTTTTTCTGCCGTCAGCCTCATGTCAGCGTAATAACTTCAATCTCTCAGCACTGTTTGGCTATAGATGCGATATGTCTGATGGCACGTGATCAGACCTTTTTTTTCTCTCATCTCCTTCCTCCCACTCTTCTTCCTCCCTCGCTTTCTCACGACTCTTCCCTCTCATGTGCCAACATACACAACGTCAACGTCAGACAGGCTTCACGCGCCTGAAGAGTGAGCATTAAGTCCAGTGTGTTTCTTCAGCGGAGGTAGACTGCGTGACGACCAGCTCTTCCACACAGCTTATGTTTGACATTCTGCTGAAGTGCACACATGCAGATATATCGTGGTAGACTGCCGCACACTCACACACTCTCACACATGCAAACTTGTGACCATACTGTAATCACAATTTTGGGCCTGTTTCACTGCAACATTTAGGGAACTTAAGCCGAAGTTAAGCACCAGCTCCATGACTCGTGTGAGAGCACCCATAGATCTCGACGCCACTCAGTTTTAATCACGAGTGAACAGCTTCCACTCGGGAGACACTCCAGCGTCTTCACTGTCGCTGAAAAGCTTGGAGGGGCTTCTCCCAAAATGAAAAGCTAATTAGTTAACTTCACCACTTCAGAGGAATGCATTTTGTTGCTGCTGTCACTGTTGTTGTTTCTAAAGCCTTATGAATATGTTGCATACTCAACCTCATCAGTTTATGAGCCTAGATTGAGATTTTCACAGCAATTGACGGTTCAAACGCACTGTTCTGCACTGACTAATGTCGAGTATCTGAGCACTGTGGAGGAGTGAACAGAAGGGAAGAGACCATAGTTCTTCCAGTTAGTTGCAAAGAGTTTCCTATAGATTGCAATGGCGTGCACAGACTTTTTGAAGGGCAGGGGCGAAAAGAAATAAAAGGGCGGCCACTGCTCACCACCTTTTGTTTATTATTATTTAAATGAATACAGTATTCGCTGAGAAGGTCAACCACGGTCAGTCCCTCCACTCCCTGCATAAAACGACCATACTATATCAGACAGGCAGTGTAGCTAAACCTTGACAAAGTGCACGTGGGAAAGCTAAACAGTCGGACCAGTGTGATTAGCTATCTAACTAATTTGTTTTGAATATTCCCCGGCTTCAATCAGAGCTGCTACGGCAGCTGACGCAGCAGGAGAGGGTCAGGAGAGGATAGCCACAGCTAATGAAGAGAGAGAGATATAGGATAGCAGCCAACAGGACGTTGAGGAGAGACAGCTAGAGTACACAGATGCAACAGGTAAGTTTCACAGTAAACACAGTGAGAGCAGTTCGTATCACACAGTTATGTACTGTATTTCACCCACAGCACTTCACAATTTAAACATTTGCAGCAGAGCACCTTGAATATGGAGCTTAACTTCAGAAGCCCCCATTGATGCCAACGGGTTCTTTTCTCGTGCAACAAACAGCACCGGTCGGGGCACTGCGGTCTGTTTGTGTTGTTGTTTGTTTCATCTCCTTGGTACCCCCCTTAACGGGGCCTCACGGCTCTGAGTCGATCTGGCTGCCTGCGTTGTGTCAGCCTGTCTGCTTTCTGTTTCCTCAACGATAAAAGTGCCAAATAGAACAGTCTAGATCAGAGCGTTTCTGAAATCAAGATGGGATGTGACATCATCATTACCAATGTCAATCTCTCTCTGTCTCATCTCATCTGCATCTCTATGGAGCATAATAGGTTGTATAATGAACCTCTACAGGTCCTGGCCCCCCCTCCACAACAAACCATCAGTTCTGCGCCTGTCAGTGTGGAAATCGGTCGAATAAACCTGTCATGGAAAGACTGCATACATCTAGTGTATGTGGATGAATTCTATACGAGTACATCTGGGCTCAAACAGTCTGCCAGTCTTCCACAGGATGCAGCCTTATCTGGCTTTTAGAGACACTGTGCAGATGGAGCACGAGAGAAAAACCCTATTCATCTATTCTTCTCCACAGTGGCTCCCCAGACAAAATCAGACAAAAGCCGCTCCTCATTTCTGCGAGCAAGCTACTTAATGTTAGCTCCGTGACTGTTTGCAACACCTGAGAAACCTGCAAGGGACCAGCAGATGTATACTGGGTGGCTTCACACATTCAGCGCCAAGTAATGATACAGCAAAGACTGGGGCTGTGCCAGGCAACAAGTTAGTGTCTATGCCAGTGGGTGATTTATGTAAAGGTGACACAATTAAAGTTCAGTTTTGCTTTGAGTGAAAACTCTAGGAGGACCTCAGACCATCTAGCTACTTCATATAATCAGAATGAACAAAGTATTTCTGATTCTGATTATATGAATAAAGTATCAAGTTGGTCCAAGGATTACAGTACTACAGCATCATTTAAAAAGTGTTGACATGTTTATGATGAAGGCAAAGAATATCTTACGTGAAAAAAAAAAAAATTGTAAATTGCTTCACATGGAAAAAGAAAGCAAAGATGCGTTAACATCCCCATATCCAAGACAGAGCAGATCAGAGCTGGCAACTAACTTTATCCTTGTAGCATCTGTCACACGACTTTTTTCCTACAGTAAACATAAATAACAGCATTGTAGCTAATTATATCCAAACTCTTTGTCTTTGAAGTATTGCAAAATATACAATAGCCTACTAATAGAATCTAATTTTACAGCAGAATAAGCACAGAAAAAAAACCCATTCTCCAACTCTTCATGTCACATTCACACTGCTTCAGGATGAGGGAGAACCCAAAGCAGAGAGAGTTACCGTGCTGTGCTGAAATCATCACATTAAGGTTTAAAGTGTGAAAGTGTGAAAGTCACCAAAGTGTGCAGTACAACAATTCCTACCTTTCTCTACGGCAGTGACGCCCATAGATGGCTGACCCAGGCTGGCCCTCGCCTCCCACTTGCCCTCGTCAGGGTGGTACATCTCCACGGAGGCCAGCGGGGTCTGCTGCTGATTCATCCCCCCGAGCACCATCACCTGGCCCCCCAGCACCACGGCCGAAGCCCCCGCCCTGGCAGTGGGCAGGGGCGGCAACTGGCTCCAGGTCTGGCTCTCTACGTCCAGGACCTCCACGCTATCCAGGGGCATCCCGGTCTCGCTGCAGCCCCCCATCACGTAGATCAGGCCTTCGTGGTAGACGGGAGTGCAGTAGACACGGCGCTGCGTCATGGGGGGGAACGGCTCCCAGTACAGGGACTTTACAGGACTCACCGCCATCTCCTGTACGGGCATGTCTCCGCAACCGAGAGGAGGGGACGCACCATCACACACAGTGCCGGGGAGGAGGAGGAGGAGGAGGAGGAGGAGGAAGATGAGGGGGAGGAGGAGGAGGAAGAAGAAAGGAGGAGATGGTAGAGTGAGGGGGCACAGAAAGGTGAAACAAAATTGAGCAAGAGCAGAAGAAACAAGCAGGGACACAAGCTTGTTTCTGTCTGTTTGAATGACCGGCTGAACCCCCGTCTCCACCGAGGGAAAGAGACAAGAGAGAGTGGGAGGTAGAGAGAGAGGTGAGGATGTGTCAATGAGGAGGATATGGATGCAAGTGAGAGAAAGAGTGGACAGAATAGGGAAAAAGAGAAAGAGAGAGGAAATGAGGAGAATGTCTAACTCACTCCTCACCCAGATGTCACGACTTCCTCTCTATTCAAATGTTTTATTCATCCGACTGTTGGTGTTGTGGAGCAGTGAGGCCATCTGCCTTCCAATCCTCTCTATTCTCTCCTCTTTGGCCTCTTCACTGCATCCTGCCGACAGGTTATTTTGGATAAGGTTTTTGGTTTGGGTGTATTCCTGGGTTTAAAAAAAAAAACAAATACTTGAAGAGGGTGATGTCCTTAGTAATCCCACAAAAACCAAGTCAAAGGTTTGAAAAAGCTGGATCAAAGACCAGGGCAGAGTTTCTGAGCACTGACCTTCACCAGCGCTGTGATAATCCAAGAGGAAGCCTCTACGGCAATGATTTTATACCTTTAAACAAAAGGCAATTATTCAGAACGACCAAGTCCACAGTTCTGGCTGCACCCGTGTGACAGAGCCTTCAGGCAAAAAAAAAAAAGAAATCCTGTGATAAATGAACCAAAGTCTTTACAGCGAAACTCTACAGGAGTGTAATGAGTGCAAGACTTGCATTTCAAGAAAGATTTTCCTCCCTTAATTAAACAAGAACTCCAAATCCTGAAGCGACGTTCTATGACTCGCTGTCAGGCGCAGCGTCGTCTGAACCCTGGGCTCCGCGGCTTCCCGGGAGCTTTGGAGAGGATGAGGCTTCTTCCTCAGCGAGGGCCAGTCTGTAAGAAAACACAACACAGGATTAGATGTGGAGCTGGAGTATAAATTAAGTACTGGAATAACAGTCTCAAGGAGAGAATCCTGTTTATATGCTCAACAATTATGTCGTACTCTTTTGAGTGGTTAGTGACTGAGCGGTGAGCAGACTGCACTGAAACAACTGAGGGTGGCGTGTGGCGGCCGTGTGGCTCTAAGTACTGCTGAGACAAAGACAATAGGAGGTCCAGTTTGAAATGTTATTATTAGCCTTTATTTAAACTCAATTACTGAGAGCTGTCTCTCATTCACAGTGACAGTGGAAACAAAACAGCAATTATTTTATCTTTTGTTGCAGCATTCACATGGTCAACACTAGAAATTAGCCAATGTAATTAGGCAATGCTGCACCAAAACAGATGACATCATTTTGAGGAAAAAAGTGAGTCACTGCCCACTGAACCACAAACATACCCCCTTGGTGAGTGTATTGCTGAGGATGAGGAGTGCACAGTCAACAATGGAGTTTTCTTTTTTGAATGACTGGTTCTCAGGAAACTGTCAAACTTCAATTTTCTACATGTTACAGCTTTGCTTTACAGGATGTATGGATGGATGGATGAACTGACAGCACAGTGTACAAATCTGAGGACAGGAACTGTGAGTCCTGGTAAAACTAAAGAAAACAACAAAAAAACATGTAAAAGGACAGCGGAGGTATAGGTGAGTGTTTTTATTAGATGCAAATGAGCACATAAATAATTCACATAAACTCTAGATCAAACATGAACCATTGCGTTGCGCAGAGCCGTGGTTCAGCCATAATCTGTGCTTTTGACCCTCGTTAGTTTTCAATTTAAATTCAACAGAGCAGCAGCACTTCTTTCAAGCAAACGTGTCACCAATAATGAATTTGAACTCAATCAATTTAATTTCAACGCAATCTCCCTCATCCATAATGTCAATTAATTTGTCTGATTGATTAAACATTGAAAGATTTCCACAGAAGGAAATCATATTCTCTCTAATGGGTGTATTTATGTGTTTTGCACAATGCACTTTTATAATGTAGATTTTATCTCAAATATCATTTTACTGGATAAAACACTTGACTAAAGTCTGCGTTAAGTATTTTAGCAGTGGCCCTCATCACAGCAAATGATTCAGAAGAGGTCTTGTCCAGAAAGGTGCTAATCTTGAGTTCACTCCTTACTGTAGCTGGGTTTGTACAGGTTAAAGCAGATATCAGCGGTTCGGCCGTTTTCGCTAATGCTGCGTTCAAGGCAGGCTTTTGAAACCGTAAGTTACAGCTTCAAGTCACAACTACAACTTTGTAGCGTTCCAGGCAACCTGTAACTCGTGTTTTTACCGTCCTGTTGTCTGTGAAAGTGCACTATAACGACCACTCGTAACTTCCGACCCGTGAACTCGTACCAGAACAAACTGGTATGACTTCACAGGAAGGAAAAACACAAGTTACGAGTTTCCTTGAACGCACCATGAGTTAGCAGCCCCCGCCCTCGTCAGGCATCTATTGGTCCTCGTGCTATGTGACCACATTCACGCGCATCCCTTGGCTGCACACACAGCCCTTCATGCCGTTCTCTCTCCTCATTGGATAACACTTGTATCCTACAAGAAAAATTTTCTCCTCGGGTTACAGCAGAGCAGAGTGACGGAGAGACTCGTGTTACGGCTGAAACACTCCATTTAAGTGATTGCTGACGGAAAATAGGACTATTAGGGACTTATATTAACAAAAACATTCCGCTGATATCTGCTTTAAATGAGCCATGCCTTAACCTAATCCAAGAACTGCAGTTCCTCCTATGGCCACTTGAGGATGGCTCCAACAGTGAGTCAATCCCAATAAACTCCCATGGTAAAATGATTCAAACCTGGTACAAAAGCAGTATTGGTCTCTTTGTGACAAAAATACAGGAGATGAATCTTTATATGGCTTAAAATATAATTTACAACCATTACTTTATTGCATAATTAAAGGTGTGCTGTCTTGAAATCCAAAAGCTGACAATACCCTGCACACACTCCATCTCTAAAAAACTGCTCCTCAGAAACACGTGGATGACATCACAGTGGCTGCATCCATCCTTATTTACAGTGAATGGTAAATTTAGAATACATCTCAGCGGATACAACTGTTGATAAGTATGTTATGGGATTTTGCCCCAATGATTAGGAATTTGCCTTAAATGTGATGAGAATCTGAATAATAAAGCTTCTGCAACATCTCCTTACTTCCTTGTGCTTATTGCTTCTGACATTCCCCCACATGGACGACTGGAAGCTGAGTTTGTGGAGAAAATAAGAATAATCCTGTCAGGTCTCTACATAATAGCATCACATTCAGATCTGCAGTGTATGATATAATCAGCATCACATTCATGCAGCACTGACACGTCGGCTGGCCCCTGTGTGTGTGTGTGTGTGTGTGTGTGTGTGTGTGTGTGTGTGTGTGTGTGTGTGTGTGTGTGTGTGTGTGTGTGTGTGTGTGTGTGTGTGTGTGTGTGTGTGTGTGTGTGTGTGTGTGTGTGTGTGTGTGTGTGTGTGTGTATATGGGGGAGACACAGCAGGCAGTGGGCACACTGTGACCTGAGCATTGAGAGGAAAATGACATTTAGCAGGTGGGAGCAGAGACAGAAAGCAGCACAGTATATCTCTATGTTCCTCAGCATCTCCTCTGCTCTCTTCGTCCTCAAGCTCACACTCAAACACACCACACAGTATCATATATACATAATTATCTTCTTTCCCGTCCCTAATTAGTGGCCTGAGCCCCGCAGACAGGCTGACCTTTTACCAAAGAGATGAAAAGTGAGGTGAAGACAGCCGTCTCTGTCCATATGGTACATATATACTGATGTATCTACATAAATGTGCATGTGAAAACTTTGTGTCCACAAGAAGCTGAGCTGAGCTGATCCACACACTAATAGGCAGTGGTGTGTGATTCTGTCTTGAAACAAAATGATATTCCACTGTTATTCTAAAAGAGCTGTTTTAATGACAACATTTTAAAAAAAGAAGAAGTTTGTTTTCTTTTGTGATTATCATCTACTCAGACATTTTTGTGGTTTGTTGTAGAGCTGACCTTTAATATCTGAATGACTAATTCCTGTTGCTTTCAACTTGTTGCTGCTAATTGTAGTGATCACATCTTTAGCTTAGTCGTGTCATTAATTTGATGATTTATCACTTTGAAAATAATCCAACTCAGAAGTCCCGTACATCGACATGAAGTACTTGCCCACTATTTATCAGGAAATTCTCTGGTCAATCAATCAATCAATACACATTTCATATAGATTATTTCAATGCACTTTACAGATGAAAGCTGGCTAAAAGCAGAAAGATATACGTACAAGGTAAAAAAAAAAAAAAAAAGCTAAAAGAAAACGTAGAAGCTATGAGGTGGATAAACTCACCAAAGCATCAAAGGCATTAATACCTCAGCCAAAATTCCTTGGAACTGAACATCAGCAGGAGTCAGGACTAAAATTATTATTATAGCTCCAAAATCAAAGAGACGACAAATTGCAGCTCACCTCAGCTCCAGTTCCCATGAAAGCACAGAATTTGCCAGAACTCTTGGAATCATCACAGACTTTCATCACCATATCATTAAGATTTCATCTTAACAATATCTTGACAAAAATCAGAAAGATCAGAGGCTTTCTGCCTAATTCAGATTCTGAAAAACATGCAAATGTATTTGCCACAAGTAGCCTTTAGCCTTTATTGCAATACTCTTTTTTTCTGGACTCTGGACAAATATCTGTTTAATTACTGCAGCTCATTCAGAGCACTGCTGCACGTGGTCTAGATTTTAAAATTGTTTTAAGTGTCTATAAAGCACTAATGGCCTTGCTCGTGCCGTATTTTGAGCCAGTGAGGAGCTTCAGATCTTCAGCCAGTGGCTTCCTTTCCTTGTTGTCCACCGTGTGTGATCTAAAGCAGGTGAAGCTGCATTCAGCTACAGTATATGCTTCAAACAGATAGAGTGTGAATATGTAGCCTATGACTACAGTCATCCTTACTGAGCAAAGCACTGGTGTGTTTTCCTTTTATTGTTATAATCTACATATATCATCTTCACTCTTTATCTGCGTTTGTTATTTATTTCTGTATTTCTGTTGTGAAACACATTGAGTTGCTTTCTGTATGAAATGTGCTCTATAAATGAATTGTTAGCAAATTCATTAGCAAACAAAATTGCATATATAAATAAAAATAAATTGTAAAATAACTGATAAAATAGAACAAAATATATAATTGCAGCAAAATAAATGAATACAATTAGGTGACTATTAGTTAAAATAATGTCTGACTGGCTGAGCACAGTCAAAACTCATGGCTGCTGGATCAATAAGATGCTAAATTTGGATCAAGACAAACAGTCACATTTTCAGCCAGTTCAGCAAACCTCCTGTCACTCGCCCACTCACTCACAGCACCAGTTTTATTGTTACTGTAGCTGTTAGCATGCACACCGTTGCGACAACACAAGTGGCACCTGAATCTGTCAGAATGGCAAAGTCCTTGCTCAACACAGCAACTAACAAAGCAGCTATAAGATCTGACGCCCTTGTCAATCTGGGAGGAGGCAACTTCATATTTTCACAGGCTTTATTTTACACCTCTGAGTTTGTGAAAACACAGGAAGAAGAATAAATCCATACACTCTCTCAGCCGTTCCATTCATGCATTCAAACAGCAAGGTGAGCAAATGAGTTGTGGTTTATTGTGCTACATCTCTTTCTTGCCTTTCCAACGTGGAGGAGCTATACGCGGCGATGTGGTAACGTTTGATGTGAAATGTGCAGGTGAAGTCCTGTTGCTAAATTTAACATCTGAATCTCGTCACATCGTAAAAACCGTGCGCCCACATCCTCACGCCAATGAGAACAAAGACCACATCAGGCCTGTTAGATCTCCACAACACCCAGTTGGGTCCATGCAGCAGACGGCTGAGCAGATGTGGAAAACTCAGAATTATGCAAATAGTTTTGACTTAATTCAGTTCATTACAGGAAAATCATCTCTCTCTTCTCACACTTAGTCATTCTCTCTCTTTTATCCTAATGCTGTGCATGATGACGCCAAAAGTGGACGACTTAACTGCAGAGATATGTCCGTCTTGTAGGTATTTCATTTAAGAATCTAATTGAGCTATTTGATTATATAATACCAGGAGGCTGAAGAGAACGGTGTGTTCTCCCACTGCTCAGCTGCTACAGATTATTATGTTCTGGTTATCACGGTTATCAGCTGTGAATGGTGCCGCATACGATCACGCATGCCATATGTGACTATGACCGAGGCTCCCTGGGGTGCTTCCTCCCTACTAGCAACACATGCTGACGGGCTAATGCAGTCAGTCGACGACACGGTAACGGCTAAATCGCAGAGCACATTTACAGCAGTGCGTCTCCTCAGGGAGAAGACGTGTGACTCTATCTGGGTGGAGCAGATTTACAAAATGTCCACCTTGTTGCATAATTGAATCTCCCCTGTATGGCTTCACTGACAGAGGTGTACATTTCACACAGTCTGCACCATTTCTTGAGCAGAAATTGTGCAGCACACTGAATATGGATTCTTGTTAATGTCAAAGATAGTGAATTCTGGGACTATGAATAAAAGTATATGGAAATACATCAAGGAGCTATTTGGTCATTTGTGGTTCCGAGAGGAGCAATCAGTCTGTACATACCATTTTCTAACCAGCAGGGCTGTCAAAATTAGCATGACAATTAATTCCTTTTAACAGCACTATTTTTTAATGCACATTTAATGCGTGGTCTGTTACACCGGCTTTTGACTTGACCCAATGTTTGAATCAGTCGCTGGAAATGAATCAGCTGCCGTCACAAGGTCAAACCATCTCTGCCATAGTCACCACTTGGATGGTGGAGCCAGTTTGAATAAAAAACAAAAAACATTTATTGTGCTTACAGTAACTGCACAATGGACATGAATTATGATTAATACTTTCATCAACTGATGGCCCATAAATGACTATGACAGGGATGTATGTAATTCACCACACAGAGGAGTTCATCCTGATGCACACTGCCTTACATTGTGCTTCTTTCTATCAAGTAGAGCTGTCTGTTTTGATGATGATAGTTGATAAAAAAAGTTGTGATCACAGTTTGTCCAGACACAGTACAAAATCGATTGGTAATCCACTGCACAGTACCAAAATAGGACATGATTATTATCCTAGGACTTACCATAATGTAAGGAATTTCAGCAAGGGAAGGACGTCACACAAGTTTCCCCAAGGGTCCTTCTCTAAAATATGAAATACAATCATCAGCTGGAAGCTCTCCCATGAGACAATAACATCAGTTGCATACTGCCAAATTTCTCCAGGGAGATACTTTCAGTCAACTGAAGTCATTAGGCTGATGCGGCTGCTGTAGGTAAGAGTGTCTGGAACTGCTCATTTAAGAGGATATAAATTTATAAGTCACACACTAATAATTATTTGGGATTAAAGTACAGGATATGACGTCTCTGGGTGATTGTTGACAGTTTCACTAAGGAGCAACACAACAAGTAGTTTGAGAAAAATAACAACATTGTGCAAACTGTGAATCATCAAAGCCGCTCTAGTCCCAGCATAGATATATAGAACTGGAAATTGGCATAATAGATCCCCTTTGAATGATCAATAATCAATCAGTAATGCTTTAGAGGACAAGCTTGGTACTTCATCAAGCCGATAATCACAGGAACCCAGACTGACATCCACCGCAGCAGAGCTTCAGCTTGTATCGCTGAATGCAGTTTAACAGGGATGAACCACACATAACTCACATCTATAGTTGCAGTTCAGCCTCCAGCCAGCGTCATAACTTAATTAGAGTGAAGATGTGTGGGCTATTGAAAATATGTGTCTGCAGTGGCCCGATGTCACAGAGCTGTGCCTCCGTTTTATCAAGCACACAGAGGTGTACAGGAAAAAACTGACAAACAATATGGGATAATGTGATTCCTGTGAATTTTTCCAGACAATACCAAGGTCTGGCTGGAACAGATAAGACACAGCCGTGCACCTTGATGTAGCTATGTGACACAAATATTTAGGAAAAAATTGTGAATTTGTGGAAGGAAGCAGAAAAGGCCCACGCTGTATTAGTTCTGCACACTAAACCAAAACTTGTTTGAATTTTTGATCATATCTATTGATGTTTCAACCATTTGAAGAATCAAAAGTTAAAGCTTCCAAAAAATCAATATGTTTATATAATGGATGAAATGACTACTTGTATAAATGTGAACGGTATGATCATATTGACAACCCCACCAAGAACTATCACCTGATTTTAAACTTCCCCTGCACAAGTTGAGCTGATAGCTTCTATCAGTTCATTGCTTTGGTCTTACAGCTCTAAACTTGCAGCTATAGCAGCACTTACAAATGGCTCCTTTGAGGTGTGCATAAAATCATTCTTTAAAATTCTTCCAATCCGTTCATCTAAATACTCAGTAAAATCACACAAAGGCTGAGGAGTGTGCAGCATTGTAAATACTGTTGTAAGTATTATGAGCCAACTGGGAGCTCACTACAATGATCCTGCAGATACAAACTAATTTATTTGGAATATTATTACTTTCAGAGGTCACAGGTTTTCTAGCTAAATAAAGTGAGAGACTATTAATTAAATTATATTGCACTGCAGAGTTATTAGGCTGGGTTGAAAAGTGACTATATGACTAATATTTATATGAAAAAAATATGTATATGTTCATTTATTATAGTATTGTGTAAGGCAGCAATACATACTGTTATGATGACTGACTGAGCCGACTGTACTCCTTTAGTGAACACCAGCAGTTCTACTGTGGTACTTTATTGTAATATCATGTGATATGAACACACTGACACTTTTGTCTATAGTGTTGCCAACTTCCTCATTTACTGGCTTGATCTGGCAACTTGTACGAACCCTGCAGTGGCTTCTTTTTTTCCCCCACAAAAGTGACTCGCAATAAAAAAGCAATAAATCTAGTGACATGTGGAGCAGACAAACTCTCTTCCTTTGAGAGAGTTGCTAATATTTCTTAGAAAACAAGCTCTCATTGAGCCGAGCTCGAACTGTGTTCAGTAAGTGGGACAGATATGGGGATACTGCACCCACAAGGACAAATCAGTGTTTCACAAGGTCACTGTGACCTTTGACCTTTAACCACCAAAGTCAGCTCATCTTTGAGTCCAGTGCAAAATTTGCATGGACTAAATGGAGGGACAAAATGTACCTTTAAAAACAAACACTAACAACAACAATAATCATTATTTAAACTTGGCTTTCCTTTCTTAACCCATCTCAGCTCAAACAAGACACAACATCAGACCAATGTCACATACGACCTTTTCCCCACAATGATAAACATCTTCTAAACATAATAGCACATCTAAACAGTACACACAGGCATATTGACTTGTACTGGATTATTGTTTTATGCAGTGTTTCTCCCCACTACCTTTTTCTTATAAAGTATTAATATTGATTAGAATTACTGATAAAATGTTTGATTACATGCATGTGATTTTAGGTCACTCTCAGCTACACAAACAAGATCTTTATACTGTCCAAATCATTATCACAATATAACTATATAATTATTGTATCATTACTATTTTTACACATTATCATTATGCTCCCTCTAAACGTGCACCGTAGTAGCTGTTCATACACTATTATTATATTTTATTGCTATCATGATGATTGTTATCAGTATCATTGCAATTAATTCTATTCATAATTATTCCCATAAGTACTATGTTGACTATCATAATAGAAAAATCAGACATGAAAATCTATGGAGCACTTAAACACAGATGGAAACATGGTCATCCCACTGTAGGAAAACTCATTTTTCAATTCAACCATCAAGAACTTAAATGTCCCTTTTTCTGTCCCTCGTGTCAAAATGAATACAACCATGACATGACTGTTCGCAGAGAGAATATGTGAAGAAAAATACTGAATACATTTCTGTTCATTGAAAATTCTGACTGTGGGAATGGCTCAGACACACAGAGATTTGTCTTGTAATGTGCAAATATTAAAGAGGAAAATGTGTGACAGAAGACATGAGCTGATGTGATCACACTCTGCAACAAGTGGATTTTCCTCCACAGCATCGGAGGCAGCGCCAATACAAATCTCACACTGTATATCTCCAAGTACGGTAATAACAGATGTATATGTTGTATGCACTTCTGTTTAAATAATAAACAATGAAGGATGGAGCTGTGGAGGAGGAGATAGTGATGATGAGGAGCAGCAGACGACAAAGAGGCCTGAGGGAACAGAGATTATGCTGCTGGTGAGCTAATGACTGATTATATCTGCTTAAAATCAAAACGCTAGCTAACAATGCCCCCAGTGGTTTGGTTTACTCCACTCAAATTTTATTTCCTCACGTTCAAATCAGCTGGGTCTTTAATTACCGCAGAGCAAATGACGGGTATTTGAATGACATGAATGCCTGAAAAGCTGCGCTGGTCTTCACTGCCGACTGGCACAATTCATTACAAAAGCTATTTCAAATTCATCTCATGTTATCGGCCGGTGTTTCCACTTGAAGGAGCGGGGGTTTTGTCAGGTGAGATAAAAAAGGCAAACAAAGGAACGAGGTTTGTTTATTACAGATGTGCAGATCAGTTTCGCAGCAGCTCCGTCATTTGTTTGAGATACAGTGGAGGAGGAACTGGAGCGTGGCGCCGGAAAATAATGTGCTCTACCTCGTTCCGATTCATACACAGTCTCTTCAGCAGAGGCAAGTGTGTGAGGGGCTGACGGTGCCTCAAGCTCTGTCAGGTCACTGTCTTCAAGACTATGCGTTTCCACCTGTGGTACCCAAATGATAAAACTGTCTCCCCCTGACAGAAACATTATTATTCGATCTGTCTGAATACCTCCTCCTTTTATTGCACTTTATTGCTGTATTTGTATAATGTGGAAATCAGTTGAAACTCTTTTCTTGTCTTTTAAAAACAGTTCAAATTTGAAAATGGTGTTATTATACGTATGTAACCAGATTTTCCTGTGATCTGATGGCCTGATCCCTTTGTTATCTGTTCTGAGGAAAAACTCTCACAACCAAGTCACTAATGTTCAAGGTTACCCACTGTGTACATTATAATATAATATAATAAACATGTGATCAATTTAAAGAAACAATGATCTACTCTGAGCTGCTTCTATGTCTCATGTGTCACTTCTTGTTTTACCTGCAGCTAGAAACACGTTGGTTCTGTTCACACTTGCCATTAACATGCTTCTCCACGTGCGTGTGCTCCGATCTCACATCACCACTTTATATGCAAATAAACATGTATGGATTGTTGTTTTTAGCCAATGCAGCGATGACAGACAGGTCTAGAGAGAGAGCAAGTGAGATAGTGGAGCCATTGCGAGGGGGGGGGGGGGTTGAGCAAATCACTGCACTGTGCAGCTTTTAAATTGAAAAGTTTTAGCCATTCAGAACTATTTAAAAAAAAGAGTTAATTATTAACAATACTAATTTACTGCTGCACTCAAGAGCCACCAAAGGTTACAAAAACAAGCTGTAGGAGACGGGTGGGTAAATTTCTAAATTAAAACTCAGTTGCAAATTAACAGGAAAAAAGAACCTCAGATTTGCTCGAACAAAACTGAAAAATTACCAGTTTCCTTTTTTTTCTGTCAAGGAAGGAAACAGTTGGACGGATGTTGTTTGTTTTACATTCTGCCTGCAGTGGAAGATCTTATCAAACGCTGCTTTTCAGTTCACCATCATCATTATATCAAGTTGTGGTCTTCCAGCTGTGCAAACTGTTAAAGAGAACCGGTGTGTTTCCCTCCCTGAATAAAATAAGAGCAAATTTTCAAGGGGTTTTTTCTTGTGTATTTGACTTTAAAGTAAAACGTGTGAATGCGGTCTGCGTGATTGGATCTTCAATGTGTCCAGGTGCTTTCTCACCTGCACTGTCCACCTGTGGCTCAACTGAGACAGATGTTAACGTCAGATCTGACCAGGACCAATGTGCCCAAGAGCTTTAGATTCTGTGAGAAACTAAGTTTTGTTTCATTTCTAGTGCAGGTGTGAGTTAGGGGGATGAAGTTAGCTTGTTTGTTTCAAGGCTTTAGTCACTTATATCATCAAAAGAAAGCAGTGAAACGCATTGAGCAGTGGTCCTCAGTGGGGGATGAACTCTTACAGCTCTTTTATTCTTGGTCTTTTTGGGCTCTGCGGTCCCCAGTGTCCCAGCGAGGACCAAACGATCAAATATCCCTTCATCTGTCTCTTCTAATCCTCCTTCTCCAGCCTTAGGGCTGCTCACTGTGTTCCACTTTTCTCCAACTGCCAGCACATTTTACACATTACAAGAAAGAGTAGTTGGCGAGGAGAGAGCAAACGCCCTGGAAAAGACAGTGTGCTATACACACATCTGTAGAAACAACAAAAGGCTTAGAGGTTAGGCAAAGAGGTTTAGCTGTTTCAAGGGCAGCTCAGGAACTTTTTTCTAAGTACACATAACAAAGGGAAGGATGGTGCTGGCAGACTAAGGAAGAAAGTCTAAAAATAACTATAGGCTATTTTATGACTCTCAAAGTTATTAAGAGAACACAATATTGTCTTTGGGTTGAATGGCCTCCGAGCTGGTGATTGAACGATCAGTCGTCTCTGAGACATAAATGAGTCACAGGTTTATTGGCTATGATTTAGTTCTGCTATTTCTTTCCTCCGCCTAAAACATAAAGTTTGTGTGAACGAATATAAGTGTAGTGCATCATCCATTCTGCCAATATGGTGACTGGCTACAAGCCACCGAGTCCCTCCAGGAACCTGAGGTGAGCAGAAGAGATTGCAGCCCTCCTCTTCGACCCCAGACAGTTTGAGCCACTGCCTTTGACAGGAAGCTGGGATCCACCAGGACCAAAACCTCCTGCCACCAAAAACAGCATCTTCTCTTCTGCGGTCGACAACATCAACAAGTCTCAAACTGACTGCTGATGCAATAGAGGCGTCACCTCTGAAAAAACAACTTTTACTACTAACACCTCAAGAACTACAACTTCTTCCTATGTTCTTTGTAAGACACATGACACAGACAGTTTGAATAACGCCACCGAGCTGGGTGATGTTTTATTAAAAAAATAAAAAAATAAAAAAAAATAAAAAAAAACAGATTGAACATGAAAGGATGTAAAATATTGAGTCATAATAATCTGTCTGAATTCTGAATTCACAGTGCGACAGCTTGTGCCTTGTCCTAGAGCAGCAGGTACTCACATTGTCATTCTGATCTTCTGCATGCCCTGTTTGCCTCAGCAAATTATAATTAACTAGCCGTGTTGTCTTCCATAGCACATTACAAGGGAATGTGATGAGCTTCAGAAGAAAAACCCACAACTATATTTGTTTACAACAGACACAAATGCTTATCAGCCCAAATACAAGACAATAGCCAAGTCATATTTTATATCTTTAGTGCATAAATGCATTCACAGTACCTGCATGGTGCACTTAAAATAGTGAAAATGGAACTGTAAGACAATGGATTCTTCGCACTCTCAGTTGGCTTTAAGCAGTGGAAGGGGAGGGACCACCAAATTCCACCAATGATGCATGAAGAAAGAAGACGACATGCTGGCGGCCTGATCTCTAGGTCTCATGACATAAGACTCCCACAAAGTAAGAACAGTTCATTTCAGGCATTAAACATTAGTTTAGCTTTAGGTCACATGGGTTATGTTTAAATTGATTTGAGCCTACAGTTCATATTAGCCTTCTGTTATGACAGAGGGCTCGAATTTCATACCAGGTGCAAGCAAGACGCGCAGTGGTGCAGGGTGGCGAACTCCGCACAGTGCTAATTTTACTTGGCACGACACCGTACGCAGGCAATTTGGTAGACCGAGGTATGCCAAAATGGGTGTGGCAGCGCAGTAGGAGGAGTTGTCAACAGATTCCGCTTGACACAGTGCCAAAAAGGCTGCTGTGAAAGGGTGCTGAAAGCTCGCTAACTCCAACCTGAATCACCACATAGTGGGTTCTTCCCTGTTACACATGGTACTTGTTTATGTTGTGATCTGTGCACACTACTCATCTTTACAGAGTTTAAATATTGTTAATTGTGAGTGTCTTTATTAGTGGAAAAAGCCATATATATTCGGCCACTGTGAGCTTGGACTTCCCGGACCGAAACATCAGTTTCCTCCTGGGAGACGTTTGGCCGTCTGGCATCGCTGTCTCCTTCATCCATGTCGAAATATAAAATGACAAAGTTGCAGTGCGCCTCGGCGCATTTAAGGGTGAGGAGAGAAGCTCACTTGATTGGCGAAGATCTTGAGCTGGTTGTGTTAAACCCACTCACGTCTTCTCCCCTCCCTTTTCCCACTTGTGCTGGTAAGAGGGACGGAGGTGGGAAAGAGGATTACGGAACTTGCAAAGTACGCCTGGACACGCCCCGTTGGCGCGACACAACTGTGCTGCGCTTGGCTTGTGCCCTGTCTACAAAATTAGAGCCCTCAGTCTTGTAGGGTGTAGAGTGGTTGCTAAGGGCTCCTCAAATTGGTGATAGCTGCTCCCGAAAAAGGGTGGTTGGGAATTTTGGCCGGTTGCAGGAAGGAGTAAGAGGCCACCTGCAAAGATGCCACGGGGAGAAAAGTGACATGATGATGCACTAAAAAGGGATAGTTCAACATTTTTGGCAAATTGGCCCATTGCCATAATTCCAATAGTTTTAGGGGTAGGTTTGTTTCCTGTAATTGCCAGTGCAAGCTATTTTTAGAATGGCAGAGCAGAGCCGTGAGTTGTTTTAAGCGACATCCACCACACCACCACTTATTTTCCTTTCGATCCACACTTAAACCAACCGAACTGAAAGAAGGCTGGCCAGGGGAAACCAGAGTCATGAGGGACGCCCAAAGACGACCCACAGTCATCGGGGCGAGCGTACAGTACAGTAGTCCACCTGAGTGAGTTTTCCACACCACACGACCCCCCTTCCAGGCAAACCAAACCATACTCCACTTACACACTGAATCAACACACAGGGACTGGTAGGTTTGTGTTAGGTGCTGGGCTAACCTGAGGGGGTTTTGGTTAGATAGAGCCGAGGCGGACCTGGAACCAAAACAGCATCGTTGGTTTCTAACTTGAGCCGACGACAGCAACAAAGAAAAGAAGGACGATACTGACACTGCTCATCTAAGTTTAGCTCAGCATACTGTGTTCAAGTGAGAGGAAGTGCACATTGTTTTTCATGTATTTCTACAGCTTTCCAATGTTCCACAAGGAAACATGAATGTTCTAAACTTAGCAGCTGAACAGGGTAAAATATCCTACATAGTGTACATTATAATATCTGATATATGACATTGTACATGAGGAGTTATTGATGGACATGACTCACTCAGAAACAAAGGGGTTTGACTCATGCCAGTAGATCTCATCTCTAAGCAGGATGTGTGCCAACCTCCTGAGACATCTTGTGCATGGAAAAGGTCAAACGTGTTTATATTTCACTTCTCACAACGCAGAGCTGGAGACTGTCTCCATGCAGAAAATGTGAAGTGCGTTGAGACAAGCGCGTAATCACCGCAGCTGCTCTGCCTGCTTCACCCTCTGTTGTAAATACTTAAAAGCGTTTTAATTTCCTCTTGGCCATTTCATCATGAAGGCTGTTTTCTAATGCACCAAACAATAAGTTGAAAGTACGGTGGCCTGGAGGTGCAAATCAACATTACAAAACATAAAACACTTTTACAAATTCTGAAACAAATTTACATTTCAGAAAACACATTTACAAATTGCAAAACAAATTTACATTTCAGAAAACAAAATGACAAATAACATAACACTTTTACAAAGACCAAAACACTTTTACAATATCTGAAACAAATTTACATTTCAGAAAACAAATTTACAAGACACCAAACACTTTTACAAACACCAAGACACATTTACAAGTGGCAAAACACTTTGACAAACTGCAGAAACAAATTTACAAAAAGGCCAACATCAACCGGAAAGGGAATGTACCAACCCCGGGGTTGACCCGGAAGTGAACGAGGAGCGGTCATGACGAGTTCTAGTCATCCATGATACAGCCACGGTTACTTGTGGATAAGGAATGAGACTTTTACAGGACTCACAAGGACTTTAAAACAAAGATAATGATTTAAAAGGTTTGACGGCCGATCGTAGATTCACTACGATCGTTAAGTTGTTTTGACAGTTAATTAATATACGATGTTACACTGAAAACGAGTCAGTCCGAACCTGTAGAGCTTGAATCACAATGGAAAATAAATCAGAATTAACTGTATTTTGTGCGTTTTAATGAGAACTGAGTGTTAAACATGACAGATGACCCCTAGAAAAGCTCAGATAATGTTATCATGGCTTCTTACCTTTTTATACTGAAGTCTTCAATATAAAAGAAGTTGATGTTATCATAAAATCACATTACATGGTTTGTTTTTATCAGCCACACTGATTAAAATAAGAGCTCTTTTGAAATGTCTTACTGGTTGTGTTTATAGTTTCATCAAGCCTTGAGTTGGATAAAACTCTGTTATACAGTTTAGCATTAGCCTACATTATGTCCACAACACGCAGAATGTCAGTGTCCACTGCTGTTACAGTATTATAATGCCCCAGACCGGTTGTAGATGTTGGATTTAGTTGGGAGAGGAAGAAAGAAGTCACAAGCATGTTTGTTTTTTTCCAAACAATTTAATAATATGATTATGAGTTTAAGTTATCATTTAGCATATGCTGACACTGAACACACACTGACGAGATGAGGAGGAGGAGTCCAGGTTCTTCCTCCCGGTCCCGGTGGAAGACGGCCGGGGAGCAGCTGCACCGTCAGGCCACACGACACACACCGACCATGGAGGAGTCTGGAGAAGTCTCGGTTTACATTTTACCAGCATAGCATTAATTAAACCGTAAAATAAATTAACGTGGACGTTGTGAACGGAGCAACAGGTGTTGAATATCAGCCGCGATGAGACACTGTTGACACACACAGACACACATACAGCATAAATGATTTATCAAGCCAAAATTACTGAAAAATATGAGTTTTACAAGAGCAGTAATGTAAAACAGTCCGGTTTCACGTCAGTAAATCCAGTCAATACGAGGCGATCTCATCAATTAAACGTTACGTTTAAAAACAAAAGCTGACAAGAGACTAATAACAGACATTAACATCATAAAGTTAAACTAACTCGATGTGACCAAAGAAAAACTCACCTTTGAGCCGTGTTTTCCACTTTCCTGAGTGATTTTTCCGCCGGACAGCGTCTCATTAGTTTCAACCATCCTCGGTCCCGAGACTCACACGACCGCGCTTTGGGAGTGCACGGACACAGCCGTGACGTCACGCCCAGAAAGAGACTTTTCTTTGGCTTTTCTGGCCGTTAGAAAACATTTTTGGCGGATATAAAGTCCATGACTTAAAAATATAGAATACAAAGATTAGTAATTAGCGGAGGTTACAGCTGGAGGTGTCCTGTGAACAGGAGACCCGGGGACTGAACTCGTCATGACCGCTCCTCGTTTCCGGGTCAACCCCGGGGTTGGTACATTCCCTTTCCGGTTGATGTTGGCCTTTTTGTAAATTTGTTTCTGCAGTTTGTCAAAGTGTTTTGCCACTTGTAAATGTGTCTTGGTGTTTGTAAAAGTGTTTGGTGTCTTGTAAATTTGTTTTCTGAAATGTAAATTTGTTTCAGATATTGTAAAAGTGTTTTGGTCTTTGTAAAAGTGTTATGTTATTTGTCATTTTGTTTTCTGAAATGTAAATTTGTTTTGCAATTTGTAAATGTGTTTTCTGAAATGTAAATTTGTTTCAGATATTGTAAAAGTGTTTTGGTCTTTGTAAAAGTGTTATGTTATTTGTCATTTTGTTTTCTGAAATGTAAATTTGTTTTGCAATTTGTAAATGTGTTTTCTGAAATGTAAATTTGTTTCAGAATTTGTAAAAGTGTTTTATGTTTTGTAATGTTGATTTGCACCTCCAGGCCACCGTATGAAAGCCAAGTCCAGCCCAAAACCTCAAAATAGTTGGAGACAGCTTTTCTCCCCGTTATCCTCCCTGGCTTCATCCTGGATTCAGTCTGAAAGTTTGATGTGCTTGTCATTCATAATTCAGATCTGATGTGTATTGTGTTCTGGTTCCTCTTTTCCCCTGGTTCATTACCCTCCTGGGGTTTTATCCTCTTTCTACTTCTCAGTCTTTTTTTACCATCACTTTCTAGTTGCATTTTACTGTCGGTGTGTTCAGCCCTTGTGACCAGACAGACTCACTCACCTGTGGAAGGAAAAACCTCAACAATGGAAGAGTTAAAATCACATGACTAGGATTCGATGGGCTGATCTGAGTCTCTGAGAGTATCAGTATCAGTGTATGTGTTGCCAGATAAGAACTGATCTCAGGATTTTTTGGGGGCCTTCAAACAGACGAACTGCAAACTGTCTGGGTTTAAGATGTCTTTGCATTGATTAATCCACTAGTTTCAGTTTGTGGTTCCTTCATTTCTATAGGTTTGTTCCTAACAACACTGTAGGACTGACGGGGGCTTCTGAAAATAAATATGTAGGCTAATTATTCATTTGCTTTTGGCCTTTTTTGTAGTTATTTGTATTTATCTTATTGACATTCCCAGGAGCAGAGTGGGGCACCAAAATCTACTGGGAAAAATCTGACAGCACTGGCCCACATGTGGGTGAAACAACTTAATTGGGGGTCTGGGGGTCTTCCCCATTTCCCATACTCTGGTGCATTTTAACATGTTACTTTTATCTAGCTATAGCAAAAGAAGAAATATTTTTGCTATTTCCTTCAGAAGTGGGCACCAGTTAGATCATGAATTTGTAAATATTAAAAGTACATAAATGTTGAATGGGGTGAAAGAGCTGCAATAAGTGCCTCCCAAGCAGATTTAACACTGCTGACCATAATATTACATCCAGTCAGGTTTACTCCTATCCCCCTCCCTACTCTGCTCTGTGAATGGATTTTACTGACAGCGTGCTGCCGGGGTCTTGCTACTCACCAACATGCTTTGGTGCCCATAGGTTCCAAGTGGTTTTAAAATCCAGAAGTAACGGTACTGCGTACTGACCCACTTAGCACGGACTGTGTTGTCTTGTTAAATTATATAACTTACAAATAACGTGACACAAGGGCAGGACTGATAAACTTTTGTTTGGCTTCAGTGACTCATCTGAGCTAGTTTAATGATAACTTTCTAACTTCCCATGAGGCTTTGCACCATATTAATTTAAGAACAAACAAACATTGCTGGTTATTTTATATGTTTGGTCATGAAGGTTCTGTTATCTGAACAAAAAGAATTAGATGAAGATAGGAGGCCAAACAAAAATCATATAGTAGGCTGGATTGATGAGAGTCTGCGTCACCATCACAACCATGAGTGAGATGTAGAGAGACCTGTGGTATAAATAATGGCTGGACTGTTCTACTTACATAATCCAAGGAAACCTAGGAGATTTTCATGACAACATGAACATTATACATTAGCCTTGACTCAGTGGGGCTGGCCATTACGGCCGCACAGAGCAACCTGTGTTCGCTTGTATCATAACATCAACCTGCCTAGAGGACTCCAGATGGAAATTAGCCCTCGGGCTACATCTGGCACATTTACAGGCACTGTGGTACATGTTTTTATTCATGTTTAATGTTTGTTTTGTACATGTTTAATTAATTGTCCTGACTTTTAAATAAAATAATTTACAAATAACTGGCTAGGCAGCCAACTGGGAAATCTTCTGATCCTGATGTCCACTCCGCACCTGGACATTTCCAAGTAATGCCCTTTTAAATATGAAAATATAAAAAAATAATAAAAGCTATCTTTTTTTTACAAAGTAAAATGTTGAACCTCCAATTCATATTAAAAGAGTTTGAACCATGTTTGAAGGGATCGCTGAGAAAGTGACACAAATGCAGTGAGGATATGTCCATTATTCTAAAAGAAGACAGCTGCTAAACCAGACACATGGTTTAAAACAATTGTACTATTGTTAATTAATCACCAGAGTGTTTTGGACATAACACCAAGCTGATCAGAGTGTCATCTCCCATTTCCTCTAACAGCCCCAACGGCGCACACCTTGGCAAATGGTTATTACAATGTCGAACAGTTTCACACATAATTAGATTCTATTTGTGGTGAGTTGATTACATATTGTCACTGGTCAGTGAGCACGGCCCCGACACACGCGCACAAAGGGCTGCGTGATTCGACAGGATTTGTCTGGATCAGTCAGGAGGAACATGAACAGAAGGTCAGAGCCTCTTTGTGGCGCGTTGTGCTGTAACGTTAAGAGATCCGTGACACATGGCTCTGCTGCTGGGAGGCCTTCTATCGTAAAATCCTGTAAATCACCTTCATTTGTCCATGGATCCATAATGAACTGAAGATTTACTCCTCAAGCAGGCCTGATATCAAATATTAACTAATGCAGTGATTTGAACCATAACCGTGCTCAGCAAACTGATTCACTCAGCTCTTCATTACCTCTTAGAGCCACATGATAAGAAGGAGAAACCAGATTTTTTACACAGTGTTCAAAAGCAGTGTTTCCTGTAGATTTAACGCAGCGTTCGACTTATTGATGTTTTCAAATTAGCCTATTAGCTATTATTATAGTTATTTGTAAAGCTGCATGGAGGGCCAAACAATCTATAAAATGGAGTTTAGTACAAAAGGTTGTTGAAGAGATGTTTACAAAGTTAAGACAGAGATGATAATGATTTAAAAAGATGTTCAAAAAATTCAACAGAGGGTGGAGGGCTCAGCTAAGGCAAAGTGAGTGATATTCAAAATATAGCAGCAACACAGCCGACTCACTGACAGTGAATTGTTTTTGTTTTTTTTGTCATTCAAATTTTTGTTTTAACATAATATCTTAACAAAAATTTTCAAATGTCACAGATATGGCATAAACAAATTAGTAGTCTGTTTAAGAATGTAAAAAAGGAGTAACAGATAGATACAGTAGGACCAAGAAAAAAATAATCAGAAAAAAGTATAAAATATAACATTAAAAAATAAAATAAAACACTCTTAGAACTTAAAGGCATCCCCCCCACCTCATACACATTTAAAGCATGCATACAGTCACTTGCAATGTACCTACTGTATCCTTCCCACCATGCCTTGCACCGCTCTGTGGCGTTACACCCCTTATGTAGTCCACAAAGACTTCCTATACCTGATTCGTTTGCATGGCAATCATCTTTTCAAAGGTAGCAGTCTCTGTACTGACAGTGAATTATTTTGGTTAAAGGGATAGTTCAATGTTTTAGCAAATTCACCTATTGCCATAATCCTTATTGTCTTAGGGGTAGGTTCATTACCTTTAATTGTCAGTGCAAGCTGTTTTTAGATTGGCGGGGCAGAGGCGTGAGCTGCTCAACTAACGCAACAGAGGCAAATGGTATTTCCATGTTTCCCTTATCAAACTTATCAATACACAATCCATCTTTTCATAAAGAACACGCTGAATTCTCTAAAACTATAGGGATTATGGAAATAGGCGAATTTGGCAAAATGTCAAACTATCACTTTAATAACTGATCAGACCATAGTGACTCCAGGAGTGGAGTGGGCTGAAGTGAACTGTCAACTGATCACCTCACTGCTTATGAAGAGCTGAAGCTGGAGCATTAAAAGCTCTGCAGCTTTTGTGCACAGGTCTCTTGTTTTGTTGAGTTCCAGTTTTTAGAACTCTAAATAACTCTGGGTTTATCTCCACTAGGATCTTAGCACTAAACTAAAATTTAGATTTGCATTCATCAAAGTTTTAGCTAGTTTTAGCTGCCCCATTTTAACAGGATCGTTTGCATCTCACATGTTCACATGCAAATTCACATTCACATTCACTCATATTTATAGAGCAAAACACCAGCAGAAGTACAACACTAATAAGATCTTACATTCACTGGGCTGTTCATCAGGGCCAGTGAACACAGTAAACGCTGCACCTCATTACAGACTCGGATTCCAGTATTGTCCTATTTTCTAAAAATCCAGCAGCCGTTGAGTTTTTGTTTCCGTCCTGTCTCGCCAAGATTGGTCTGAAGCTGAACAGAATCCATTCTCTGTGGCTGCAGGACTTTTGATCAAAGAGATCTCTGACCAAGTGAGATGATGAGGAAAAAATATATCACTTTGGCTCTCACAGATCTTTTCACAGTGGCTGGCTTCTCTCGTTTGCTGCAGAGCAGTCTGCTCAGCTCAGTCTGTGTCTATGAAAGCGCGCGTGTTTGTGTGTTTCAGAAAATAGAGCAGATACTGTTGAAGTCATGTATATATCCAGACCCTCGGAGACAACCTCCTGTGGGATTAGGGAAACAGTGTGTTTTCTACTAATGCAGTGCCGTGTGTGTCTGTTAAAGCTTCCGGTAAACTGTGTCACTGAGCTGCTGGAAACGCCGTCACTGAATCTGATTCTAAGGCGGCGAGCTAAACGCCACCACCTCCCTTGTTACCAGCGTAATCACAACAGCACACATGCTGCCGATGTGGGCGGCAGCAGTAGCGTGAACGAACGTGGGTATTTTCTGATTGATGAATTAAGTTTTTTTTCCCAGTTTTCCAACTGTGTCACCATGACAACCACAGAAACAAGAGCGTTGGTGCAGCAGGTGATTTATCTTTAATACTGGGCGAGATTTCACTTACTTTGGAAACGTGGCTGACTGATTTTAACAAGAGTGATGAGACACACAAAGGAGGCAGCATCTGTGTGTGCGTGCGTGCGTGCGTGTGTGTTGAAAGTGTGTTTCTAGGTAATTTTGTATTTCAGATACATGAATACTTTCTCAATTAGTTTTTAATACACACACCCGCTTCCAAAAAGACAAAAAAGTTAAAGTTCTCAGAGAGCTATGCCTGCCCTACTGAACTAAAAATCCCACTGATGTTTGTAACTATGGTGATAACTGAACTGAGCAGAGCTTCTCATCACTGTTTTATGTGGCTCACTTCATACGCTATAGAGGATGGTGGTTTTTAACAGTGTAACATCATTGTTTCTATATTGCGCAGTTTGAGTAGGTTACATCATTACCCGCAATGCTACATTTGTAGTTTCTTCATGTGAGTTGTAGTTTTTCTGTGCTCGCTATGTTTTTTTTTTCTTGATCCTAGCTTAAAGCTCTCTCTCTCTCTGCTCTGCTCTGATTACATAAATAAAAGTTTCTCTTTTGCATGACATGAGCAATCTGATTACTCTAGACTGTAATACAATTACTTACACAGTTAGCGTGTGTGCAGAAGCTAATGGAAATTCATCAAATCCAATCCTTGTCTGCATTTTTCAATCTGGACCAAAGCATTCAGCCAACTAACAACATCACTTAATGTAACATAATCTGGACTGAAAAAGAATTTTAAACAATACGATATGAATCATGTCCTATATCTGACTATTTCCTTTATTTTAAGTTTGCTGTTAACTTGTTACAGCTGGTTTCATACATGTTTTTTAGGAGTCAGTTAGCTCTTTGTGCTACGATAAGGTAATCAGCTTCTGGCATCAGAGTGGGGTATCAATATTCTCTCAGAAGAAAAAACTTGTTTGAAATGTAGTATAATTAATAATTCATGGTTGACAAAGGTTTTACCACTAACAGCATTTCTGGTGTCAAAAAAATACATGTAATTTCAAAGAATTACAGACATGCAGCAGTTCATCACTGACAAGCGCCCCGATTTGATTTTTCAGTGACAAAGTTTGATTTTTGCTGAAACTAAATAATTTGTGGCACAAAATAAGTCAAATTTTCACAAATACCCAAAAGCTTCACAGTCATTTTCATCAGTGGGATTATGTCTGATTTCTCCTCAGCTAAGACCACAGAAATTTCCCTGTCATTGTTCAGAAGGTAGAGGGGATGACATCGCTCCTGTACTCCTGCTACTCTGACACTGAGCTGCCAGATACAGGCAGGTAAATGCTGAGCCTTGTGCAGAGTCAGCTCACGGCACGCTACAGCCTATGGAAACATGCAAACTGTAATAGAGGCCACTAGAAATTTTAGAGATTATTTTCTCTGTAGGCGACAAAGAAAACATTTGCATTGAGCTGTTAATATTCTCTGAAGTGTTAAATTGGGTGCCAACGTTATATCTTGAATCGTCTCAGCCGTGTAACAGCACCAGATTTTTTTCTTTCTTTTTTTTAAAGGGCGGCAATTTTCAGACCATCACTCCTGTTATTTGCATTGCCCTAAGCAAACACAATCCATTGCAATTCATTCCAACAGAGCACCTAAAACATTAATACTGCTATTGTGATCTGGCTCAGGCAGCAGCAGCTTTTCTGAAGCAATACTGTGGATGCCAAGTGGCACAGAACTGAAGATACTAAAATAGCAACACAACCCGGGAATAACAGGCGTAATCAGTTGGATAAAGGGTTTCCATTGTAACTTTAGTGCAAGACAAACAATGTCTCAAATACTGAAAGCGTGGAGGCTGAGGTCCAGTAGGACAGAGACAGTTCTGAATTGTGACATATCACAACAGATCAGTGGTTTATGAACTACTTTCAACTGAAGAGCAACAAAGTAAGAGCAAAGTTTGCACACAAGGCTTTCCAATCAAATCAAAGAGAATAGGAAAAACCCCAGGGCAGAATAAAAACTGAGACAGTACTGAATTCTACCTCAACAAACTGGTTTTCAGCTGAACAAAGTCCACAAACTCCAAAGATTTATTGGTCCCTGCTCTGAGGTGAGCTATACTTAGAGAGCCCAGGGTGAGGGAGTTCTGCTTGTGGAGTGGAGGTATATACGAGGTCAGTAACACACTGCAGAGCCCGGCCGTGTGGGGCTTTAAAAGTGTGCACTAAAAGTTTAAAAAGATTCAGTGAAAGCCAGTGCAGAGAGGCTGAAATCAGTGAACATCTATAGGTGAGGGAAAAAGCCTGGCAGCAGCGTTAGAGACAACTTCATCCAACTTCTTTCTATCTTCATCTTACTGTAGTACGGAAGCCTCACAGACAGACTTATATTCATCAACACAATGTGGGCCACGCCGAGTGGCACTGGACAACGAGTGAGGAGCAGTCAACAGTCAGAGTCTGGATGTTGTCAGTCAACCTACAGTATACCTCTGTAACAGCTAGATACACAGTCAGGACCATATGACCCTATAGATTCACATGTGATCATGATTGTAATGTGATTTCTTCAGTGTTGCTGTTCATGCGTGGGTGATGAAAATTTGGCCACATACCTACACACTGTTGTGCGAACACTGAACATGAGTGGCATTTTATGCAACAGTTACGACACTTTTATACACACAGCATGGCATCTCCAGAGACACAGCAGGGCATGGCTAGTGCTAGAAGTAGATGCATCTACTGCTGCTGACTGAGGTCAGTTTGTTTGAGCATTTAAAGCAGGAATGTAGTAGTACCGGGAGATTTTATTTCAATACAGAGCCTGTTTTTTCCAATTAACCAGAATGAATCCATTTTGTGTTTTCAGACTTCTACTTAAGTTCATGTTGTCCCGATAAAATCTGGAAATAAAGACTTGGTGCTGGTGATGGATGGTATAGAGGGGGGCTCTGTTGAAAAAAATAGCAGCTTACTTATTGAAAACAGAACAAATGGATGTGAACTAGTTCATTTTCATCAACTGAATTTGAACTTTTTTTTCTCTGTGTGACCTCACACAACACTGTATAGCCTACTGCATGGAGAAACTGAACATCACATTAGCCACATGTCTTCATCATACATCAAGTGTACTGTTTACATCTGTTTGTGTCATTCTTCAGGTGTTAAAATACTTTTTGATGCAGAGAAGTAAAGTTTAGAAAAGAAAACTGAACCTATGACATGACACAGGATTCACAGAGTTTTCAGTATTTATGAATCAGTAAGTGGACGCCACCAATCTACCTCTACCCCAGCCATAAAATGAATGACAGGAGAAAGGCTGGCAGTGTGTCATCTTCTACCAGCCGATATGAGCCGCGTCAAATATAAAACAATGTCCTTCCTTTGAAAACAGCGCTGTGTGGTAAAATGTGAATGGGCTCTGGCTCAGTCATCCCAACCTCCACCAAGCCTGAGTCACCACTACACAGGGAGCCAACACTGGAACCAGTGACTGTAAACACCGGGTGGTGAATTTCAGTAGAGATCAGGGCAACCAGTGCGAATCTAGTGTGACTGTTGGAGACACCCATGTACACACACAGACAGATGGTACACACACACAAACACACGCATGCACATGTGAAGCTGAGTCACATTATGACCAAAAAAAGAACAAGAGCGGAGACGATGTTCAAAGCAGAGATAGAGACAGAAGAGGACGACTGAAGACAAAATGCAAAGTCGTTTCTGCAAACATGAAAGAGAAGAGTGAGAGAAGATAAAGGAGTGAAGAGGCTTCTAGAAGATGTAAACCAGTGCGAGTAAACAGAAGAGAAAAACACTGGGAGGGTGCTTGTGAGATACAGAGAGCAGAGGAAGATGACAGTCACAGTCAATGAAGCGCACAAGAGCAAAGACAAATGTGTTTGCATGGGAATTATACTGAGGCGTAGCGACGGCCGTGCGGCGCTAAATGAGAGCGTTTCTCTCCGGCGCACACTTCCCATCAGTCCCACTAAGAGGAACAGCAGGACCAGTCAACGCAGGTGCCCCCGAGGTTAACTGTCCAATCAGCCGCTCTGCTACCGTCTCCACGGAGACAGCCCCAGTGATATCAACGCAGAGGTTGGGAGGGGGCGGGGGGGTTGGTGGTAACACAAACTGATAAGCAATCACGTCAGCAGCGTTGTGGCCCCATGGGTGCAACACACCAGGCTGTTAGCATTATGTTGCTTGTTTCTCTTCAATCTGACCCATTTAATCTCCTGGATGTAATCCTCTTTGTCCAGCCTTCACTTTCTTTTCCTCCATCTCTGTAACAAGTCACAGACAATGGCTGCACGAAAACTAATCATGCAGTGACTTCATTTATCTTTCAGGAAGAGACTGCTGGATGGACTGACTGGATAAAACACAGTGTCATTTTTACATTTGGTGTCGCTTTTGATTAAAAAAAAAAAGTTAACCACTTGAGCTTCACAAAGACTCGAGATACACGAGGTTATCAGTGTCCTCACTTCTTTGTGGGGCTTGATGAGATCAGAGCTGTAACATCAGATATCAAGATCATTCATATTTAGCATTTACATGACAATACATGATACTGCACAAGCCGAATGACTGACCTCAAGTACATTTAAAGCCAAGTAAAGGCAAAAGCCACAGTTAACTGACTGAAAACACTTGAATCCAGACCACAGTTTAAGGTAGTTGCTGAATCACGTCTTGTGAAAAATGTTTTTCTGTAGCACATTGCAACATAATTATTGTACACAGTGAGATTTGCATGTCTTTTGTCATTATAAAATCAGGTGTAGGTTCTACATTAAAGGGGAACTATGTCTGGTCGCTTTCCCACTGTTTTGCTAACCCTCCTGCGGGCCATGTGCATTTGTTTTCAATGAAACCGGTGAGAAAGCAATCAATGGAGTTCTTCAAACCATCTAAACCATGACACAGCACACAAATCAACACATTAACGGCTAATGCTGTTCAAGGCAGGCTTTTGAAATTTACAGCTTCAAGTCACAACTAAAATTCCAGGTAAAACCGTGGATCCGTGAACTCGTACCAGATTGAACTGGTATGACTTCACAGGAAGGAAAACCACAAAGTACAAGTTTCCTTGAACGCACCATGAGTTAGCAGCCCCCGCCCTCGTCGTGCATCTATTGGTCCTCGTGCTACGTCACCACATTCACGCGCACCCCTTGGCTGCACACACAGCCCTTCATTTTCTATTGGATAACACTTGTATCCTACAAGGAAAGTTTTCTCCTCGGGTTGCAGCAGAGCAGAGTGACGGAGAGACTCGTGCTACGGCTGAAACACTCCATGTAAGTGATTGCTGACGGAAAATAGGACAATTTAGGACTTATATTAACAAAAACATTCCACTGATATCTGCTTTAACACTGGATTAACGCTTGAAAATAAAACTCCGGAAAGGTGCCACATGTTGGATATTTAAATCACTCACAGTTTGCCTGAACAGATTTGAAATACCCAAATAAACAATATAAATGTGCTGTAGGCAAAAAATGACATTTGAATAAAAGAAAACAACAAACATAATGAGAATACAGGAATAGCAGTACAATAAAAGATGAAGTCAAAGTGTCAAGCATTCAAACTGAGAAGAGGTGGCATTCAGCTTCTAGTGTCTGAGCAGCTCTTTCATGAATAGGAAGCTGTTTGAGAGGCTGTCACTGCAAAGGCTCAATCACACCTGCTTTTGTAGATCTTCAACCGTTGAACATCTGCTTAGTTAACCTGAATAATACTGGGTGCACAATAGGTTAAAATCTTCTAGAATGCAAAATGGAGCATGTAACAGAGATGAGCTTTCCACACGTCTGGAACAACCCTAACACAAATTACATTATCCATATTTTTGCAGTTAAAAAGTGAAATGAAAAAGTCAAATTCCAGCTGAAACCATGAGTCATATCATAATCGCAAGCCGCTGTATGATTTTATTGATATATTGTTCAACCCCAGACAAAGCTGTATTTTTAGCCACAGAGCCTCTTATTGTCATATTTTAATGGTCTTGGTTTGAATTTCTTTACCCTCCAACGAAAACTTCTACTGTTAATGTTGTTTTAATGGTTCTACATCCTAATATTACACTATTTACCATTTTCTTTTACTATTATAAGTTTGTGATTTCAATACAATTATTTCTATTTTCTCCTCATATAAATCAGTTTTAGCTGCATTTAATGTTATGAAAGTTGATAAAGATCATTATCATTATTATTATTATAATTAGCAGCAGCAATGTTGTTTTCCTGTATTGCGAGGTGTTATTATGACCATATGTAAGCAGTTGTAATCAGTATCTGTATGTTTAGCACCCAGGACATTAATACTCCACCTCCATCCTCCCAGTGCTTCCTCCAAAGCATCTTTTACACCAGCTGTCTGCACCAGGACAGCCTCATTAGCTCTACACATCCATCCACCTACGACCTCGTACCTGCGCCCACTCTCATTACCTGTGTCTCTTGTCAGTGAGATGTTATCAACACTGACATCATCCGTCACCATCAGCTCTGAAAATACTGCAGCACTCATGTCTCTCACTAACCTGCACTAACACCGTGCCCTCTTCTTCACACATGTTGTAATGAACACCCAGAGGTCTGAGGAGACCCTGCACCACAACCTATCTCAGTCCAGTTCTGCTCATGTAACACCTGAACTTCAACAGAACTAACACTGCAGCCAGTTGTCTTACATGAAAATAAACTATTCAGACAAAATGACATTCACTGAAAAATGTGTTTTTCACTTCAGGGAGAAAATAGAGGATTTAATGAGCAAATGTCATTTTTCCCATTTTGGAAGAATTGCAGATTGACGGATTAAAACTTTTCCATTAGCAGCAGACTTTCTAAAATGACCCGCAGTTAATAGCATATCCTGTTGCCTTATCAGTAGCAAGAACCTCATGTAATTTTTTCAACAAACAATTTGCGAGGTAAAGAGGCTTCGGCATCACAGACAAAATTAGAAATCGCTGCCTTGTGATTGTTTGGGTCAGGTGCACGAAATACAGTCATGTGTTTTTGCACAGCATTACGATTAGATATTTGACATCAATAGTATGAAATTGTTTCATGATCGGGAAATGGACTTTTGAGTTCTGACCAGAGAATGACCTTGGAACTTTGGCCAACACCAGAGTCTGAGCGAACAATGCTTTTGGGCATCGAACAAGTTCCTGCCAAGTAGGCTACGGTATCCCCTGGAAACATGTCCAGTGACCATTTACGTATTATCTACATGTGTTTGTTTGTTTTTTCTAATGGATGGAGGCGTTTTCTAAATTTGCGTCGCATGTGTGTTTTCTTAGACTGATGGGCTACTGAACAGAAGTACGTACAGAGAGATGGCTGGACAAGCTATGAAGGTGCATATAGAGGTTGTTCAGTGGGCTTCCCAGAGAAGAGAAGCATTAAAAATAGAAGTTTAAAAAAAGCATAAGAATTGACATACAGATATTATACTCTATTAAACAGACCAGATGTAATGAAAGTAGTAAAGGTTAAATGTTTAAATGAAGGCAGCAGAAACTAGAGCAGTTTTTAGCTTCTTTTTAAATCAACTTGGACTTTGGGCAGATCTGACGTCCAGTGGGAGCTGGTTCCTGCTGCCGACGCTCCACTGTCACATGATGACCTCATCTGTGAGTTACACAGAGGGAACAGAAAAACTCTGCAGTGAAGTTTAGGATGAGGCTGTATGGAGTTGAATAACTGTCTTACTCCAACATGATTTATCTTGAGCCATAGCAGCTTTTTGTGTTGAACACTAACGTTTGATCCAGCACCATCAAAACAACATGTGGATGCTGCACCAGGCTGTCATGTCCCCAGTCCATCTGTTTGGTAATGTGAGCTTTGAGTTTTAATCTACGGCGAGGCTGAGGTCATAGTTCTCCCTCGCACACGCACACTGGGCTGGGGATAATACCAGTGCTCAACTGGTTTAATTGGAACAGGAGGGAAGCCGGGGAGGTTTGACTCTTTCTTCATCTGCTAATTCTTACAGTGAATATATGCTGTGCAGCATTTCCGTGTAGAGCAAAATGAAAATATTCATTTGAATTCAAGAAGGCGTTTGATATTAACGTAGCTCCAAACTGCCTTTTATCACCACCTCTCAGCGGCTTCTGTGTAAAACTGGAATTATCTCGCACTGATGGGCAGCGTTTCATTATTTATTTTATTTTAAGGGTCTGGCCCTGCAGTAATATTGAGTGATAAGCCATCCTGCAGAGAGAAGCCCACAGCTCATATTGGCAACTGAAGTTTTATTTCTGAGAACGCAGCAGTGTGCCGGTCTATTCCACAGAGGTGCAGGAGTTTTGACTTGAGAGACACCGGAGTGTCAGTCTGAAATGAGAAATCAAGAGGAAAATAGAAGAGAGACAACTACCTCAAATAAGCAACCGAGGGAAATCATGAAGTAGGTCAGACTGCTAAACAAAAAAATTTGGGGTGGTGGGTGAGGAAATGGGAGAAGATGAGTTGAGACGTGAACAGTGGGATATGTCTTCTCGTTCAGAGCTGTAAACATAAACAAAGATATATCAGCAGACTTATATCAGCGTTTCCTCCTCTGAGAGACACAGCCCAGAAACAAGACTTCAACAATAAAGAGAGGTGTAATCGAGAGAGGTGACCGTCTTTATTTTACATAAGCTGAGTGAGTAATGAAGAGGTGAAGGCTGACACCGAAACGAGCTGCTTCAAAAACTTCTTCCTTCTTCATTAGAGTATAGAGAAACAAGTGTGTGCGTGGTGCGTAGCTACCTTTGCTCGCTGACTCACCAAAACATCCCACCCAATTACTGGTCACCAGCCCTTTATCATATCCCAGGCTGCACTGCACTCTGCCTCACTGCTGTTTTACATCTTGTTGCAAGATGGAGAAAAATAATTCAATGGAGTGAATGATGGTCAAATGTGTGAGGGAGACCAAAAATATCTAAAGTTGCATATTGTACAAACATCTGTTGTCATTTTGTTGTGTTGTTCCATAAGAAGATACTGTTTGTTGCGGGTTTAAGATTAAAAAAAACAACTCAGTATGGTTGTATAGTATCTCCTTTCTGGTTTCTCCCTGGAGCTCTAGTAACAGGTAATTTCCTGTCTGTCAGACAATAAGGCTCAAAACCCTTTCTTCTAATTGGCCAAACAAAAGTTACAGACTGTAGCCAACTTGAACTTGGTAAAACTTGGTAAAAAAATGAAACTTAGCCACTGGTCTCTATTCTTAGCATCTTTGGGAAGGCGGTGCAGTGACGTATTCCTGACTTACAGTGATAATGCAGCGTTTCCTTGACATTTTTCTGTCTTGTGTCTTGGTACGTTAGAGAGTGACCTTATTGTTGTTATTATAAAAGTTAAGACAACAACAAACATCAAAGGTTGGACAGTAGATCCAGACAGATTGTGTATCGCTGTTGACATCACAAAGTTACGAAAGTCCAGACAGTTTGTTTTAAGGATCAGTTTCTGTACATTTATCTGTGGGATAATAAAATTGTTATTTTCAAAGTATTATAGAACCTCAACCTGATTTCAGAAAGCTACTGTAATGGACATGAATCTTTACACCAGAGATCCCAAACTGTCTGATGCCAAGGGCCCTGACCAGCATTAGTTTCTGGCCGAGGATGTTCTGAATGGCAGCCAATTGAAAGATGAGCCTGGACATTGAGATTTGACTATGTTATGAAACATGTTTTATAATAATGCATACTTAATAAAATTGATTTATTTAAAATTTTCCAACAGCATTTTTCCTTATCCTCCGTCCTATTTGCTGAGGACACTTTCATGTCCCCTGACGGCCCCCGTCTGAAAAGCATGCTTTACACAATGGGAACTTTAAATATAAAACTATTGTCTGCTCGAGAAAACAAAAGTAGAGGTGTTCTTGATATTAAAAAGGCACAAGGTTTATCATGAAGGTGACTTACTCTGACCTGCACTTAAGCAGCTTAAGCCAACATCACATAAAGTCACAGACCACCTCCCAGGTCTGTGCCTCAGCTTCAAACTGTCTCATTGTCACTGTCACTATAATTAATGCAAAACAATGCACAAACGAGAAGGGAAAAAAAGAAAGAAAACCTGCCAGACAAGCTGCTAGCTGAGTGTTTGAAACTGATGAGAGGCAGTGACCCTCCATTAACTCTGAGGATGATTCATGAACAGCCACTTCTGTATTTCAGCACAAATATTTAAAAAATGACAGAGCAATGTTCCTCTTAAAAAAAACAAAACATATTTGGCCACATGTAAATGCACAACCACCAAGACCTTAATTAACCAAACAGACCACCGCCAGGCTTTCTTTTTCGATGTCCTGCCAAAGCACAGACTCACTCACAAACATTCACTTCAGCAGAGGGAGTTTGCTTGTGACTGTTCACATTACAGCTAATCAAAGCAACAGTTAGCAGCCTGAACTCTGACTTTATGCAGTTTGTTAAACACAGAGCGTTAAATCTCTCTACATTATGTACCGTTTTGTGCAAAGGTTTCGAGTTTTGTGAAGCACAGTCATATGAAACAAGCAGCACTGGTCTCATCAGTTTGGATCACTAGTTCATAAAGTTAACATCCTCCTTGTGCCATCTGATTTAGAGGTCCCTCTCATCCACACGCCTCACAGACTACAACCTAATTCTACTTCATAACGGCACAGTTTTTGTTTTTCCCATTATTTCTACAGGGCATGGTAACGCCATACTCTCTAAGCTAATTGCCGAGTGAACAGGGCGACGATTGTGCAACACTCTAAGTCTAATTATCAGACTGGTTATTAGCAAGGCAGCCCTTTACAAACATCATCTGAACCCCTTGATTTAACTCAAAGTGAGTGCACTCCATATATATCAATTTTATTATGCCTCTATATAATACTGTACATTTGGACAAGTGTAAAAAAGTTTCTTTCCTCAAAACCTCTGTTTAGCAATGACACTGCAGTTTCATAACTCAGCATCTCCATCTTTGTGATGTTTTCTTCAAGTCAAACAGCGTTATCCTCATGTTCAGTTGTTCTCACCATAAAGTTGTGTGTGTCCTCGAGGCCTAGCAGGCTGACTGCAGCGTTTGCAAAGAACTGAATCCTCTACATCCATGTCTGTCCGCCTGCCGTCGTCTTTCTCCTCATATTTCGACAGTGCATTGCTAATTTTCCACATTCATCACTCTCCACCTGTCAGTGTGTCGAGTGGTGTGAAATCATTGGCAGAGAAGTTCATCACATCTGCTGCATCGTAATACGCGAGCACAAACAAAACAAGAGTGTGTAGTGTCAGATTTTTATGTTCCGATTTACATATGAACAAAAATGAAAAAAAAAAAAAAACTGTTGCATGCATTGTATCAGGCCCAATATTTGATGATGATATTTTAGACGCTTGGTCCGAAGCAAAAAGACCAACCTCCAACAACATGCATATGTGACAATTTACAGATGTTCCCTGAATGCCTCACATGCAGGCATCAAGACACTAGCTACAGTGAATATCAAATGTCCTGTTTAGAAGCAGTTCACATTTATCATGTTTAACTATGACCATGTCTCTATGACCTTACTCTCTTGTGCTATATCATAATATTATATTACAAGCTACTGGTTAGAAGCTATTGGTTATCCTTCTCAGTCTCGTGCAGTGCATCACAGCTCTGAATTTGTAGCACGTTTGCATCTGTTCTCTCAGGTTGCAGTGGGTTGAGCTCTCAAGGCCGCAGCATCACCAGCAACAGTGTCTGACTTTCAGTCACGAAAGAGTTAAATGGCCGACCTGTTGATGACTGTGTGATCCAGGTCATCGGTCACAGTCAAGTTAAATTACGGTTAATGGCAACAGAGGTGTCAGATGAATTATTCTAATTTGTTTAGTTTGTGTTTGTAAACATCAAAGGCGCCTGTGAACGCAGCACACGGCGCTCAGTGACCTGGATATGAGCATTCATCACGTATATGTACAGTACATATCCACATATCTCTGCTCCATTTAAACACCACATCCTGATCTAGAAGTGGGACAATGATGTCCATGTAAACACGCTCATTATATTGCTCCGTGGTGCGACGAGTCAAAAACTACTAAAACAACGCCCACTTGAAATTTCATTTCAGACCAAATCCCTATTTATGTAACGATTTCCTCTACATTAAGTGATTAACAGAGCCCCAGGGCGAGCACAGATAAGGTGCTGCTGTGTCGTTGCTGCGTCTATTTGAGCTTGTGCAGCGTTCGTGGCCGCCGGCAGCCTCAGAGTCATGGTGGAGCAGGAACATTAAGAGGCTTTCACAGCAGGACAGGACACAGCAGAGGTGGAGCTCGGGACTGTCTCCTTTTAGTCTCCTCCTTCCTTTGCAAATCTCCTGTCCCTCTCTACAGCTGTTTCCTCTAGTTCATGCTGCTGCTCTGTCCATATCTGTCTATCTGCCACAGTGCATCACACCCCCCCACCCCTTTTTTCTTCTTCTTCTTCTTCTCCCTCCTCCTCTGCACCGTGAGCCACAAACAGGGCATCTGGGGACTTGCTGTGCCATTCAGCTAAATCTCCCCACCCAGCCCAGCGGTTTCCCAGCAGACGACTGCTTTCTTCCTTAAATAGATGTAAGAGAAGCAGCAGCAGAAGGAGGGAGGGCGAGCAGATGATGGAAGAGGGAGAATAAACAAGGAAGAAGCCAGTGAGAGTGAGCGATAAGACTAAAAGGAAAGCTGGAGGGAAAAACCAGAGGAATGAGTTGGCTGAAGGATAAAAAAAAAAAAGCTGAAATATCTGTGTTATGTAGAGTTATGTGCACGAGTGTTACACAGTGAACTGATACTGGGGAGGTGTCACCATAACCTGCAGGTTAGAACTGAACTATTCCCAGTTTTAATAGATTTAAAGAATGGCAGCGACGTGCAGAGTGAGTAACAAGAGGCTTAGCTACAAATACAGAGCTTATACCATCTACTCACAGCTGGTTGTCAAAGGAGACACATGATGAGAAATATGGTGTTATTTTGTTTTCATAGCCGACCACAGATGCTCCACAGACAGCCAACATGTCCAACATAGCAAAGCTGCAGACAGGCCGGCTGCAGCCACAGGCGATGATGACTGCTTCGTCTGATTCATCTCTAATGTGGCAAATTCAACTATCACACTAGTGGTGATGATAACTTTACTGCAGGCCAGCTGCCGGAAATCAGGTGCTGACAATGAGTGTTGAACACATGTATAAACGCATTCAATCTGTTTTATGTTTTAGTTATTTTGAGCAACTGATTCATGCTTTTATTTCTACACGTTCGGACTACTGCAATACACTTTATCTCAGCTTAAACCAGGCTTCAATGGCAGCTTACAGTTGGTCCAAAATGCTACTGCTCGCCTTTTAACAGGCACCAGAAAAATGATCACTCCAATCTTCGTTTCACTTCACATGCCCCCAGTCCATTTTAGAATTAATGTTCAAATCTGATTGTTTCGGATCAGCTGCACAATACATTTCTGACCCCCTAAATGTCTACACTCCCTCACGATCTCTGAGGTCAGCTGATCAGCTCCTCCGCCTCGTCCCCAAGAGCAGATTAAAAACATGAGGAACTCAAGCATTTTCTGTGGCAGCTCCTAAACTGTGGAATGAGCTACCATTAAAAATAAAGATGTCTCCCACCCTATCTATTTTAAAAACACATCTTAAAACTTACTTTTATTCTTTGGCTTTTAACTCAGCGTGAGAGTTGAGTGTGATCGCTGTTCTTGTTTGTCTTTTTATTATCGTTTTATTGCACTTTTATGGCTCCTTTTTTAAATGTATTCATTTCTTTTTATTCTATTTAAATTATTATTATTTTATCTTTATTTTTAATCCTCATTACGTTTTCTTACCATTTGGGGTATGTATGCAAATCACTGTGCAGCACCTTGGCAAATTTCTATGTTTTGAAAATGTGCTATATAAATAAAGTGGATTGGATTGGAACAAATCAGTTTACAATCGATGAACATGCACGGCACTCATGTTTTACAACACGCTGCCATGACCTCTCCATAGACACACGGCCTGCATGGCTGTGGCACAAACAGTACACATGGTACAGTGTTAGTACATCTAATAATGCTGAAGCTAAACCTGCTCAGACAAAGTAACAAATAAGGATTCAGATGGAAAATAAAGACACATTTTATGCAAATTATGCCCAGCAGGTATTTTCATATACGGTGTTAACTGCACATCATTGTTTCACTTTGAGCAGAAAATGTTTAAAATACAGATTAGGGAGTTTTGCAACCCATGTCTTGGATTCTGCAGTGGTACAATAATTCACCAAATCTGGGAGAGGTGATGATTTGGGGCTGGTGATGGATGACAGAGGGGAAAAGATTAGGAGAATGTTTATCTAAAAGAAAACTGAACAAACGAACATCATAGGCCTAGTTCATTTTTGGAGCTGTGGACTTGGCTCAAAAGTTTTAAAACTGAACTGGGAATGTGAATAAATTCATTTTTAGCTACATGAGCTAAACTTTGAACTTGACACAATACTGTTGACAAGCTCAAATACACACGATCAATGAAGTCAGTCACAGTTAGTGAAGGTGATCATGGCATATAGATTTTTGCCAGTATTGATAAATGATGTCTGGTTGTGCGTTGCTGGACAATGACAGACCTCACACTCCCAAATACACTACATGAGTCATGCCAAAGCTTTGATAACACTATGACCTTGTTGGGATTATATTACTATACATGTTCTAATTTATGGTCAGGAACACACCTAAGGATGAAAAATAAATATTACAGAAATTAAACTATATTTTATTCAGCATGATTTGATCTAGCTTTCTACAATACCAGTCATACATTTGGACACAGCTTCTTAAGTATGAATCCACAATGCATAAAGTAATAAAAATAAAGAAAGGCCATTGAATGAGAAGGTGTGTCCAAACGTTTGACTGGTAGTATACTGTAAGTAAAATTCTATTTTAAATGAAAATTAATGAGGAAGAGCTCTGTTGTTTCAGTACCAAGATGTTTAAGGAGGTATCATATCAAAGTCATTTTTCTAGTAGCAACACTGCAGCAGCAGAGGCTCAGCACAATAAAGTAACGGATATAAAGTGATAAAAAGAGGCAGAGCTCAAAGAAGATGAAGAAGAAAACAAGGACATGTGAAGGAAACAGAGCCAAGGGGATGATGATGAAGTCAGTATTACACTCTGTCCCTGTAGACTTGTTATTTAAATACAGAGCTACGGCTGTGTGTCAATGTAAAACATCAATAATCACCGAGATGCTTCAACGATGCTTCATTTAAACAAGCAGGATGAAGAGAGGGAGAAATGAGAGCTCAGGGAGAGTGAGGAGAGGAACACATGATTCCTGTAATACACATAATTACAACAATCCTGTTAACGGTGGCTGATTAAATGCAACCTTGTTGTCTCTACTCAACTGTGAAGGAGCTGATTAAATCATTATCAGCAGGTCTGGTTTCCGAAGAAGTCGGCCACATGTTTTCAGCCAATACAATCTGAGAGAGTCACATATTGACTGGTCTCAGGTATGAGAGGCTGCGCTGCAGATTTACAGTATTCAGTAAGACCAAGTGCCCCATCATCCTCTGAAAGAGAGCCAGAGGAGCATCTTCTCCATCCTTAGAATTAAAACTTGAATGTGCCATAAGAAAAAAAAAATCACAGCCCTCAGTATTGCTTTTCAATTTGCTCACAGGAAAACTCTTTTTATTATTGTTTTCCCAGCTGATGTTGTCTGTGGCTAATGCATCAGACCCCTGCTGGCATAATAAAACATGTAAGAATAAACTTACTGGAAAGAAAAGGAGTCCTCGCTGCATGATTTTACCTCCTTGGAAAGGCTCAGCTTGTTGACAATCAAGTAATCATTTAATCCAACCAACACATATCCTTCCACCATTTCTATTAATATTAGTTCTCATCTCATATCCTACTCAGGCGAATCCATGGGAGACACTGATGTCCTATTGAGGCTCCTGTAGAGAATAGGACAATGTTGTTCAAACTGTTCTGTTTAATTAAGTCCATGTATTGGTAGTAAACATGTTGGGTTTTGTGTGTGTGCTTGACAATGTCTGATCTTCACCATCAGTTACGCAACATAGCTGGCTAGAGACGTGCCATTACGTGCAATAAAATTTACATGGCACATAAACTCCACAACACGACACCAGACTGCCTCTGTCTCCTCTCTCCAGGCGTGAAGTTTATATACACAACTGGATACAGAGACACACCTGCACTGGTGTTTTGAGAAGTTGAACTTTTCTAAGCTTCTAGCAAAGTAAAGTGATGCAACTGAACTACAATGCAGTTTGGTACGGCACAATGTCACCCTATTCAAAGTGTATACGAAGTAGGGGTGTCAACAATAATCGATTCGGCGATGCATTGCAATGCGGGACATGCGCGATTCAGCATCGATGCGGCAACGTTCCATAATCGATTATGTCCCTGTTTATTTTCTGGCCTCAAATAAAGTTATGAAGTTTCAATGACCTCCGCGGCATTTCCGGCGCAACGACATGCGCAGCCTGTAGCTGCTAAGCGGCAGCACTAGTAGCAGTGTTGCTGCTGGCTTTCTTTTTCTTTTCTTTTTTTTACCCGCGGTCGGGTTGAGAATTCATTAATTAACGCTCATGAGTCCGGCCGCGTTAGGTCCGAGATTCAACAAGCCGGTCGGGTTTTACTGTTTACTACAGGCAGTACGCCCGTTTATCACTTATAAATACAGTAGCCCAGGCTAGAGGAGGAGGGTGAGTGACTGAGCTCAGGCTGGGGGGTCAGTGATGCAGCGAGGCGATCATGGATCTGCTCCGTGACACTCGCTGTGGAGGCGACACGGCGGCAGCAGCAGCAGCAGCACCCGCTACAGCGCTTTAGACAAATAAAAAAAAACTTGCCGTGCCGTGTAAAAAAAACAACAAAAAAGTGTCACTACTTCCTGTATCTGGCCCTTCAAAATAAAAGCCTCATAGACTTTCAGTCACATTGATTTTGAGTTTTTGACAAGACACTGTTCCAAAGGTTTGTTTGTTTTTTTCTGCAACCAATCAACTAGTGATTTTTTTGGGGCAGCCCTAGAAGTTATTCATGGTTTCTTTTTCAGGTTTGAAAATGCCATATGCAATATCCTGTACCATTCAATGTTATTTAATGACATTTATGTCAAAGATACAAGAGAGTGATAACATAGCAGCCGATAAAATCTGTTGTTCAATATCTCATGACTAATGAAAAATTTGCCGTGTTGTGTGCAGTAGAATTTTGATGCATTGCAATGCATCGCAATGCATCGGAGAATCGAATCGAATCGAATCGTTACCCTCCGAATCGTAATCGAATCGAATCGGGAGGACAGTGCCAATGCACACCCCTAATACGAAGCATGAACTTTTAAACTAAGGCCATGTGGTCACACCTGGATTTGAATAAGTGTAGTGTTTTCTGATGGTTATGGAGATTTGTAGATTATAAAATTATATAATTATTATTCTGTGATTCAAACATGCTCAAACTGATCATGCTAATGTGACCAATGTTGCTCTGGTCTGCCCTGACCTGCACCGCGGGCAACGATGCTAACTGTTTCACCAAGAGTTCAATGATCACTTGGCAAGTTGGTTAGCACGTCTTTTATGGGTGAGTGAATTTAACTGAACTACCGCTAACTGCCACACACTGTCAGTTCTCCACCTCGTGACTGTGACTATACCCGCGGACCTCCTTTACACTAACATGCAGATATTATGTTTAGCATTCTTTGTAGTAGAAATAATTGTGGGTTGTCTGTGCAAGCAAGCAGCTGATTAGAATACATTGTCAGAGGGTGTAGTAGCTTCAGGGTGGACAAAACCAATAGTTAGCACAATTGATTTTTATCCTTCACAATTCCTCGACCATACAGTATGTATTGCTGTAACACAATAACAGTCAGGAGGTAGGCTACTTAATTTACCACAAACTATGCGATTTACTAAAACCTAACTAGGCTGTCTGATAACCATAACTCAGTGTCTCCATGACGAAAAGCTATGGTAGCTCTGAGCAGCGTGGGCAGAGGATTTGTATGTTGTCTACAGTTTGTTTAATCCGACGATGCCCCTGCAAACTAGTGCTGGGAGACGGGGACTTGGATTTGGTCAAACATTTGCATGGGCGTTGAGCACTGTCATTAAAATGCCAACAGAGAAACACCACAAAAAATTGTTCATATGTGTCGTGACTGTGTGATTGAGTTAATTTTAATTAGTACCAGTCATTGCATGTCACACTGTGTTGCATCTAGCATTTGCACATTTGCTTACTGAAATGTTTCTGTCTGGCATTAGCAGCACATGGCACAGTTGACCATTACAAACATATTGACTTGACACGGGACGAACAACCAAAACCATCACACAGAGGGGGGACAAAAGGGGGCACAGGTGCATTCATAAAAGCACTCGATCCTCTTTCCCCGCAGGGCCCTGAGGGTCCCTCAGAGGCTACCGGACAGCTCCAACAGGGCTGCCAACCAGCAGAAAAGAACAGAACCTCAGGGGCTGGTAATGAGATGTCAAGGAGGAGAGGGGTCTAATGAGTAAGAGAGCAAAATGAGGGGAGAGAGAGAAAGAATGGGCGAGAGAGGTGCAGTAAGGGCTGGGAAACAGATCCCATGTGTGGGTTAACAAAACTGATGAAAGCAGCACTTTGCTGGATGCATACAGAACAGCTCCGGGGCTGGAAAGATTTTCTCCCCACACTTCTGTGCATCAATTAATCTCCAGTGAATTATGCCATCTGCATTACAATCATTACACTCAAAGACGGCAGATTCCCCTGAGAGAGTCGTGATAGGTCAAACGGGCAAAGTCCTTAAGTCAGGAGGAGAAACCATTTGTCACCATTTTCGCTCATTTTATACACCAGTCCATCGTCTGCAGCCTTCACCGATGTTCCTGTTGTGTAGGAACCTGAAAACATCCTCATGTTAAATCTGAGCTTTCTCCTTGAAGGAAAACGGGCTCAGTTTCTGTGCCAAATTTTCCTCACGCCTCTCCGGGCAGGAGCTAGCATCAAAGCCAATGTTTCTGGTGGCAGAAATCACATGAAACGATCAAACGGCAATCAGTTTCCATGAGCTGATATATCTCTGCGCCTCTGGCAAACTTGAGAATAATGCCACTGCTCCGTGTGGCAGCAGTCACACAAGGCAATCACACAGCGCCGTGTTTCCCTCCAGCCTGGGCCTGTGCTTCTGGCAAATACAAAAGTGGAAGCAATCATACAAAATAATCAAATAGCGTTGCCTCTACTGAGCCGGATTCTTTCACTACTGATCTATTACTTAAAGCCATTTCAGTAATTATTCAATCAAACCTTTCCAATTTATCTGAATTGCTCCTGTTGCTGATGTGCCTGCCACTGTTTTTCAATAATTTCATCCTGCAGCTATTTTCTTTTAAACATATTATTCTTGGCATATGAAGCTTCACAACATATGAGCAGCCTGGAACCAAAACGTATTGTCAAAATCCCCACGTTGCTCATTTCATTGTGTTTGCTGCATCTTTGGTGCCAAGCGTTTCAAGCTTCTGCTGCAGTGTGATCCAACAGTGACTGTCGATTTTAACACTGTGAGAATGTTTTTTTGTTGTTCTTGGGGGGGGGTCGGGGCTTTTTGCCTTTAATTGATATGCCAGTTGTGAGGGACAGGAAATGGGGAGGCAGAGAGAGGGGGAAAGACATATAGCAAAGGGCCACCAAGGGAATTGAATCGGGGCTGACTGTAGCCTCTGCATAAACTGTCTCACTGGACAGTAGGGTTGAATAATAAATGTAAATGTAAAAGTCACAATATGTCCAAGTGCAATATCCTTATCTAAGAGCTGCAACTTTGGGGAAAGTGTTGAGGTAAAAAGTGTCACTGTCGACCTACTATAAATGTCACAGAGAAGAGAGAAGCTTTCTAAAAATAATCATTTAAAAAAAATAATTTCCAGTGAAAATAAAATGACAATGTCAGATGAATGCATGACTCAATCTCAATTGCAATTTTTATGACACACACTAACAAGGATGTTGGATGCCCCCCCCATTCACCTACGTCAGGGCCAGTATCCATCACATGTCTATGAATTACATGCTGCATAAATATACATACTGTACATACTTGTAAAAACACATTTGCTGTCTGCTTGTCCCTTCTCATAGACACAATATCTCAGTGACACATGGAGGGAATTTCTTGAAATTTGGCAAAAATATTCACTTGGATTTGAAGTTAAACTAACTTCATTTTGCTGGTCAGAGGTGAAAGGTCAAGGTTTCTGTGATCTCATAAAACATGGTTTTGGGCCTGGGAATGCAATATCTCCCTAACACCTTGGAAATGTCTTCAAACCAATCACATGGTCTCACAGACTTTTTAAATATTATTGGAAAGGAACACATGAACACAGCTTCACAAATCTTTTTGGGGACATTCATCTAAAAGTAGTTTGTCAAAGTCATTTCTGTAATTGTAATGTAATTTTACAAAGCGAAGAAAAAGCATAAAGAATGTATTACATAGACTAGACACCATGTTGCATCATCAAGATGTATCTGAGCCATACTGCTCAGCCAAAATCACACAGTTATCTGCATTTGGCTGGGAATGAGCCTTGGTCTTAAATATAGCCACATGCACAGGTTTCATGCTTGTTATTCTAAACACACTGCTGCTTCTGCTGCTGCGGCGGGAAACAAAGCATTTGTTTAATCCCCAGAGGACCTGCCTCAACGGGACAGAAAACAAACAAAGGCCAACATGTTTCCCAGAACTCCACTGTCTCTATAATCGTGATACTAGCACCCCGGCCTCAGTTGCACCAGGTCAATGGGCCTAATGAGGGGATTCATATAAACAATAAATCGTAATTAAAAAACAAGGCAGCTGCCGGGTAACACACACAAAACCAAACACACACACTTGTTGAGCTACTATGTGTTGAATGAATCCTCACTGCACATGCTATAATACGAGCTGTAAACACACTGATGGGGATAGGAAATACGCGAATGAGGGGAACGCCTTCGCTGCTTCACCACATGTTATTTTCTCTCTTTCATTGCTTGATCTTAAATTTCATCCTGACCAAAACATGAAGATTAAAGGCATAGTTCAACATTTTATTTGCTTCCTTGCCAAGAGTTTGATGAAGAGCTTGATACCACTCAAAGTCTATAAATCCATTAGCATGTGAGCTGAGCTAAGTAGGCTATAGTGACAGCAGGCCTGTCAGAAACAGCTTGGTTCTGTCAAAAAATAGTGATGAAAACTAATAAGCACCACTAAAACACAACTCATTTCATTAGTCCGTCACTGCTCACTGTAACATTTTCTTAAATTTAAGAAATTAGTTTATAAAACAACATTTTAGAATCCAGTCTGGTTGGAAAAACACTGTAAGATCAAATTGTGCAGCAAACAGGAAAAATGCGGGCATTTGGAGCGTCTATGGTAAAGTATCCTCGGTAGAGAGTAGTGTTTCTCCTCCATCACACGACACATGTTGGCGTGCTCACTACATTTCCACACCAGTTATTTATAATAAAATCTTCTTATGTTGTTAAATACGCAGCAATTAGTGTCCTTTCTATCTCGCTCACAATGCATCACGGAATCACACGACCTTTCGAGCCCTAAAACAACAACTTGTACTACCATGATGGCTGCTGTTGGCCAATAGTATTACAGTGCTAATACAGCTCAAAGCTGTTTTACTTGTCTGCAGTTCATATATTAAATGAAACTGAAAACAAAAAACTTTATGGATCAGCTACTAGCTGGTGTTGGACATCTACTCTAATTCATAATGAAATTCATATAAATGACAAATTCCTTATACCCATTTGAGCTGTGTAATGCTTATTTGCTAAACTCTGCTCATCCTGCTGATTTTAGTTTCTCCATTTCTCCCTCCTCCCTGCCTCAGACAAATCATCTGGGCTAAAAGTCTCCCAGCGTTGGCAGGCTGAATCTCCAAACTGTCCAGGGTAAGCATCCCACTTAATCCTCTGATGGGAATATTGGCTCAGTTCCACACTCATCTGTCCAGGTTAATGTCTGTACTGTAGCTGGCTGTGTGTGTGTGTGTGTGTGTGTGGCAGTGGCCAACCATCCCATGAGCCACAAGCCACTTTAATCTCAACATAAGACATTTTATACTGTGCATTCCCTGCGGTCCAAAAGGATCCAGGAGCATCATTTATCAAAACATACCCAGAACTAAATGTCTGTATGGTACAAACAAGAAAAGGAAAGCTGTCGAGTACATCTACACGCAATGTACTAGGATAAATCTGCCCTCTTACCTCTTCTACATCCATCTGCTCAGACTGTTTACACCCTGACAGGCCACCAGACCCTACAAAACGGCAACTTTAATGCAGCACAAAAAATATGAAAACAGAAAGATTATGGACACGGAGGCTCAGCTACTGCAGTGTCACAAGAGTAGGTGTGTGGGAACGGTTCCCAGCATGCCACACTGTTTCCATGTTTTTGCATTTTTACATTATGTTCTGCATTTTCCACACCTCTTTTGTTGTTTTGTTGTCATAAAAGCAGTCATTGTGTGCAGGCCAGTTCTCACAATTGTGTTAAAGTTGTTCAACACTGTGCATAAATTACAGTTTTAATGAAATGTGGCTGTGCATGTTGCTAGCCACCAAAATAAAAGCTGTGTAATGTCAGCCAGCTTGTTGCTGAGAGTTTCATTGCTTCAGCTGAAATTCGTCTGAACCAAACTGTTCTGGCAGTTTGACAAATAACTTTTTCTAAAAATAAATACATGGAGATACAAGAAATGGAGAGGTTAAAAAAGAAATAAATACATGATTTTAGTTGATATGATGGTGAAAATGTAATATTAGACATAAAAGCACAAGAAACACATCTCTAAGACCATTGTGTGATGTTTGCAAGGTTATCACACTATCTAGCACAAGAAGTATGTGTAGGAATGAGTGTATGTATGGATTAAACACACATCATTGCATGGACATGGCTGTGAAAATGAGGCCCTTGGGTTACCAGCTGTTCCCGGGTGATTTTCGTATCCAGCACAGAATACAGCAAGTTCAACAGGAGGACAAGCCTATCACCAGCAAAACACATTTAAGGATAGGAGGCACTGAGCTTCACTAAGTCAGCATGAAATGACCAGAGGATAATGGAATCAGAGGTAAATCGCAGAGAAACATTAAATAAGATGTTCAGAAAACAGGCAAAAGAGGCAGAGTGGACGTGAAATGTATTCACCGCCCTGGGAAACACACTCGCTTCAGCGCTGCGTGTCCTCTTGTGGGCTCTGACCCATGCATGGTTTGAACTGAGGAATAAATTTAGCTTTTAAGTGGGCGTCTTAAGTGTTTGTGCAGCACAAGCAGCAAGATTTTAAAAATCAACAAACACTAACAAGCGCATATGCATTTCTTTTTGCTTCAAGACAGAATTGATGCTAATTAAAATTGTTAATGGATAAGGCAATCAATTTGCAATGCTTATGTATTGGTCTGGGGAGGGGGAAAACATCTTGCATTTGAATTTAGCCATTTATATCTAATAAGCCAAAGCTAAATACAACATCAGTAGCCAATTTCATACTTGAATAATTTCATAGTCAAACAGTCCATTTGTCACTGTCCCTCGCTCGTGCACAGACGGTGGCAGAGACCGCAGCCTTCCTGTTGAAGGCCTGATTGAAGGTGGCATTCTGCTGGCACAATGAGAGCTGCCACAGCACCGGCTCCTCTGCTGGATCCAGCCAGACAGGCCCAGACGCTGCATGTCAGCTGTAATCCTCATTATGCAAATGAGCTCACGCAAAGTTAGGAGCTAACATCACAGGTCAGATGGGAAAAGTAGCAGCAGCCCATAGGGAGAGAGAGATAGAGGAGAGAGGGGAGCGGGCTCATGAAGGGTGCTGGAGAAGTGGGAATCTGGGAGAGGAACAAATAATCTCTTTAGGAGCAGCAGATGTAAAACTGCAGCATGGTGGGAGAGACAGAGTGAGAGCAGAAATCTCATTCCTCCCAGGAGTAGGGCACACTCTACACCTGAACACACATACACACACACTAAACTCTGCAAAGCAACGAGAAGAAACTTGCAGTTTGCTCTGCGAAAAACTGCAGAGGAGACCCTGCGCTTTGACTGACAGGCGCTGCCAGATGTTGCACAGCGCAGCAGATTGTCTAGAAAAGACATATCTCACCAAACAGCTGGATGGATTTACCCCCTGCAACCCCTTTAGCCTAGATCCTCGGATCTGCACAAAAAAAATCAATCACGCAACACAACAAAATCTTCCAGCAAATTGCACAACACAGTGACAGCCTGGGCATCTCTGCGCTAATTCGCCAGCGCCAAAGTCCACGCTGCTGATAGGATTTCCTATCAAAACTTGAAAAAAGCAGTGTGTGACAACTACATGATGAGTGATTATCGATCACAACCTCGGTCCTGCAGGCTACCAACCTGTGATGGGTTTATTCTGGATATGGCGTCCAAGACCGATTTCTGTCGATAACAGCTCGACACTAAGACTAATTCGTCCACCATCTATCGCCACGTCTGCACCAATAAACTGACTTCTTTAAACTCACTCATAATGAGTATCCACACCACACCTGATCATGCCGGTGAAAAGCCCCACATCCTCAGCGTCAGCGAGCCAAACAACAACAGCACTTCGTCCCACAGAGCACATGTGGGATACTGGGATACTGCACCAAGCCAAAGTCTGTGGAGCTGCGCGAGGAGGAGACACGCTGCATCTGCTTTAACAAAAAAAAAAAAAAAAAAGTCGGCGGGCGCGCCCGTGTGCCAGCTGACCACGCTGAGATGAAAGCAGAGAGGTGGAAAGTTTGTGTGACAACTGTCCCTACCTGTGTGTCCGGCAGGTGGACGGTCTCAGAGCTGCGCCCGGAGCCGGAGCCGGAGCGTGTGGACAAACACGAGGACCTCGCTCCTGTTGAGTACCTGTTCAGTGACACAATCCATCCACATGCACAGTTACCAGCGTCCTCCTTCTTCCCGCTGTCTCAACATCCCCCCAACCCCTCCTACCTCCCGCTTCCTCTTCCCGTCCCCTCTCTCTCCTCCCACTTTTTCACTCACCAGTGCGCATTTACGCAATCCCGCAAAGCACCGCGCCAACTCCCGCGCGCAGTGTGCCAGCTGCCCCTCAGTCCGCCGCGCTAAAGTGACAGCAGCAGCAGCGGCAGCAGCAGCAGCAGCACCGGCTCATCAACACGTCGGCTCCGACGTTGACTGCTGCTGCTGCTTCTCTGTGGTGCAGGCGCAGTGGAGCTGCCGCCTCTCCATCAGCTGCAGGTAACTCCAGACTCACCTGCCGGGAGGGGAGGCGCAGCTGCTCCGAGAGCTGCTCTGCTGCCCCCATGTGGACTCAGGAGACTCTGGACTCAGAAAAACACAAAAACAACAAAAACAAATGCGATACAGCCTGTTCAAATGACACACGAACGACATTTATAAAACAACCTAAATTATTTTTTACAACACGATTTGATAACAGACAACTCGACTTTAATTATGTAGCCTTCAAGACAGCAGAAGATACATAAGGTCACAGTCAGTACTGTACAGGCACTGCAGGTGGTAGAAATACAAGAAAATGAAAACCTCTGGCCCAAGTAGCATATGCCTGATTTGTCTGGCTCATATGAATTCACACCTGGGTAGATTCCAGCTGTTATTCCCAGGTAGGCGATTGGCTGACAGCTGGGAGATTTTCTGTGTGAATGTGCCAGAGTTGGACCAGAGGTGGAAGGAGCATCTGTCGCACAGTGGCCCATGGATGCAGCAGTATATTGGGACAGAAGAAAAACAAGTGTGGCCTGGTTGTGAGTCAAATTCATTTTACCATCTCTACATTTAAAGAACAATAACATGATTTGGAAAATGATTTTATAGCATTAAAATTAGCAATGCATTATTGGAGATCTCGCTCTGCTGCTGTGTTTATTTCACATGGTGTCACTGTTTGGATGGAGACTGCATCTGAGCCAGCAAGGTATCAAAGAGGACAGTGTTTCCTCTCTGACTGGATCAGTGGATTTTTTTTTTTCTTTTCCCTCAGCTGAACTCAATAAAACATTAACTGCTATGTTTGATGACATTAGTTGTGGCTCTTTCAATTCATTGGATGTCCAGGAATAGCTTTTTTTAACGGGGACATTTAATGAAAGTGAGCTATTGTTAATGTAATAATCTCCACCTGTGCTTCCCCTATAAAGGTGTCTGCTGGGAAAAAGGTCTAATGAACAACAGGATTGTAAGCAGATGCAGCACAGGATGGGCTGCGACGGTTAGAAAGTCGCTAATTAAATATTTTCATTAGCACCTTTTGTGACAGTCCAAGAAATATAAAAACTGACACTTACTGTAGCAGTCTGTGAATCTGACCATGATAAATGTTCGTTAACATAAGCCAGCCCATTCATTTGCTGGTTCTGAAGTACAGGTTTCTCTCCAGAAAGATAAATGTGTCTCAACTTATTATAAAATTAGTAAACTCTCAAAGTGACCACAGATATTGTGTTAGGGTACAAGTTTTGACCTTTCAGAATTTGTGTAGCTATTAAGATAATATCCACATTATTATCTTGTTCATCTATGGGCTATAGGGGCCTAAAGCTGACCCGTTCACTTGCTGGTCCTTTTAGAAAAATAAAATACACCATCCATCTCACTTGTCTATAAAATCAGTAAACTCTCAAAATGAATGACTACAGTGATTGTGACCTCACCAGATTAGCGCACATTAGCTCAGATGGTTTTCATAATGTGTGCTTCCCCAGTGGATCTTTAAACACAAATCCAGACTGGATCATACTAATTAACACTGTTACATGACTTGAAAATATTCAAAAAATATTAGTAATGGGGTACATTTTCTTTGCCATTGCTGAAAACATTAAAGTACATTATTCATTAAGAGACCAGTAACATTATAGATTCATCGGTCCCATCAGTAAATGCTGAGTTATTAAACAAGGGCATGAAAGATTGATTTACCATTACTACTGAGAGTTTTACTATGAATACTAATCACTGATGATCAGAGAAAAATATAAGATAAAGGAACTAAACAATCAGGAGAGAATTCACAACAGGATCAGATGAATTGGTGAGATTTATACTTTTCATATTACAGCTCCACTTGTTCCCTTCACAGTCATCTTGGTCGACACTGTTGTACCATCTGCTTTGTGAGTAAACCGTCAAATGTTCAATGGCCAGGAGCGCTACCACCATCAATCACAATCAGTCTGGGACGCACACTACAGACAAGACTCATCCCACATTAACTTGTCTGACCTCTGGCATAATGAAGCAGTCAATTACACAAGTACATTAAGGGAATACATGTAGAGATATGTTGTCAAGACCTCATGTCAAACATGTACTGTATGTCAAACCCCGTTTTACAGTTTCAGTTCCATTCCCCTCATCGTTTGATCTCCAGATGTTTTTAAGGCAGACGCTCTTCAGTCTTTGCCCTCAACATTTTGTCTAATTAATCCCCCACGGACCTGATCTGGTCTCTCACACACACCAATCCATAAATCAATACTCTTTTGATGATCTATACATGAGCTGTATCTCGTCTTTCACCGTTTCGCCATACAGTAGATGTTATTCTTTACTTCTTTATTGTCTCTAATACACTCCAGTAATGTTAATTTGTGGTTGTCGTTATGCAAAAAAACAACAGTTAACAGTTTAACAAAAAACTCAGTAGTTTATTTAATAGTGAATGGAAACATTCAACATCAGGGTAAATATTATGTATAACTGGAACATTTCAAGTTTTGAGGTGTTCATCACATCTGAACGTGACTTCAATGCAAAATATTACAGTATTTTAGAATTGCTAAGTTTTCATGGCAGAGTTTCAATGTGCAAAAGTAAAGAGCTACGCAAACCCATACTCTGTTTTGTTTTTTCTCATACCACAAATTGTTCTGCACATACACATTACAAATCCCAGTCACATCCTGTCTTCAGAATATATTACTTTAATTATAATTAATTTAACTGCTTATTACCAAGCAGATTGCTGAAGTGTTGCGTTTGCAAGTATTTCTCCTTGCTTTTAGAAATGAAGTGCTATCCTAGCTCAGCTAATTTATGCAAATAATCAATATATCTGAGATCTGGTGTTGTAAATAATAACTTACACTGTGGGTTGAATACAGTCGTGCACTCAACTAGGCACTTTGCCTTGAATGAATACAGGGTTTAGTATGGTGTCAAAACTTCTTCTAATGTATATTAAATACGTAAAAGTCAATTAACCATATCATTGGCACATTTTTCCTGTTGAACTTTGGACGAATGACTGCTCGCCATTTTAGATGAGGATTCATAAATTTACAATTTGACAGGTTTATTTGATTAATGGCTATTTTATTTTAAAGGCAAAAGATTATTTAATTTCTGTGACAAACATGCTCCAATAACCTTGTGGCATTTGGTGCACACATTTTAATGAGCCTTAATAGGATTTAATGGGATTTTGAGTGGTGGGGTTTTTATGTCGTAAGAGTTTGTGTGGAGTGAAGCTCAGGTGTGAAAGCAGAGCAATAACAAAATACTGTAAAACTACCACAATCCGCACCTCATGTTTTTCAAGGAGATCCATGCTTTGTAGATCGAAACAGACCAGCAGTGCTCTGACCATTTGACCTCAGTTTTTTGGTTTGCATTCAGCTTCTTCTCCTTCTCTAAATCTGACCTGAGAAAAACAAAGCAATTAAAAAAAAATCTCCCTGGAAACTCAACAACAAATGCTATAAATCCTAAAACCCTTAAAGCAATAATTACACATTCAGCTCAGTAACTGTTTTGCACACAGGGGTGCTTTCAGATGATAAAAACTGCAGTAAATAATTCATTGCATACACATCTCAAGCTCATGTTCAACCTAATTATGTCTCAGTGTCTTCCAGAAAACATAACTGTCTAATTTCACTGTTCTGAAAAATGCATGGCATGGATTGGGCCTCATTGAGAAAATCTGTATATTGTTATAAATCGAACAATGTGATTCTAGTTAGGCTGTCACTGGACAGAATCTACAGCTCAGAGTTTGAGCCAAATGTTATTAATTTTCCATCACTCTTAAAAGGATCCATAATGAAGGTGGATTTCCACACCTTTTTGTTCTTATAAATCAGTTCTTGGTTTGATATTAATATACTGTGAAAGTTTTAAAGTCTCAGTCCACAGAGAAATGCCTGTATTCAGAAACTGAGCCTAAAAATGAGCTGTCAGGACTTCCTGGACTTTGTGATGTCACAGCTCTCAGTCACACCCCCAATCCCCACCCATCTTCTGTACCCACCATCCCTACTTGCAAGATTTGTTTTTCCTCTCTAAAGGAGAGTCTCAGAACCCCCTCTCTTCTGATGACAGTCTTCTGTCTTCAGTCTTTGTTGCTACTAAAGCTCAACTAAACTTTAACTACACTGAGGTTGTTTTTGGTTCTTAAAACCACAAATGTACCTTTCTATGGAACACTTTAAATAAAACACTGTTGAAGTTGAACATGTGGGACCTTTAGGTCACGCAGACAAGAATCTAAACATCAGTAATCAGGAGCTTTTTTCAGTAGTCTGAAAACGTTCAAGTATTACCGGTCACTTCTAAGTGGATGTAAACAATGCAGAGTTAAAATTAAGTTTCTTAATGATCTAAGGGAGTGTGTCTGACCCTGAGCATGACAGATAAGGAGCCGGAGCAGAAACCCCAGTGGATTTTACTCTTAGACAACTAACACAACACTTTCTGACCCCAATTATGGCATCTAGACACAAATTTCACACAGTTAGGGCAATTATCCTGTGGCGTGATTAGTCAGAGCCTTCACTGCAATCAAAGAGTCTGCTCTGGCCAATTTGGTGCTTAATTAAGTCAACAACTCTTTGTGTTGGTTCACCTCAGGACAGCAGACTGTGAAGCACTTCTTTTATGAGCTGACATTATTTCACCACGGCCCAGGGGCAACTGAAGCAAGTGTGGGTTTTATACCATTTGAGATAAATTAAAAATGTTCTTTTCTCACCTTCTTATCAAGCTGCCACATGTCTAAATCTCAGAGCTGCATTTAGTTTGTTCTTCTGGAAATTTCCTACCCACATCCCTCCTCAGTAACACACTTATTCATGTATCCTTCCAATATGTTCCAAGTAACTCATAGCCTTCACCTTTTGTAATAAATAATCCCACCTAAAAGTCTACAGCGTCTCCATGCTCTGTCTGGGCCGGTCCTATCTGGATGCGCTGGAGTGTACCACATACAGTAGATTACGTGCGTTCTAGTCAGACCCCTGCTGGACGTTCCTCTCGTAGTTTTCCAGACAGATGCGGACACGGTTAGTGAAGTAGTTGGGGTCAGAGATGCCCCGGAGGAGGTCGGTCTGCACCAGGGTAACGTCGTACAGCTCGGAGGTGCAGGCGATACGAGTCTCATCGCCACCTGGGTTCAAGAAAATCTGAGAGGGACAGATGCAGAAAAAGAGAAAGAGGAGAGGGAATTATGTTGCTCAGTCTTCTCACCACATCAGAGACTGCTTTTAAGGCGTCCTCAAACAGATGTTGGGATGCCACCCAGGTCTGCTTGATTTTGTGTTTCCAGGAAAAAAACACCAAGGACTTGATTGCCTTGAAATTGAGTTTGTTTGTTTGTCTGTTTATTGCACATATCAAAAAAGTAAAAAAAAAAAAGGAACATATAGAATCCAGTAAACTGATGGTAATGGAGAAGGACATTTGTCAGTGATAGTACCTTGGGATAAACGATGGTGTCCTCGTCGTTCTGCCGGATGTTGTCGTCGATGAAGATGTGTTGAACGCTCGGGTCAAACGGGTCCACCCACAACGGCTTCCCCCCACGGAGGGAGTAGGTGTTACTGACCCACCTGGAGGAGGAACGAGGGGGCACACGGAGGTTTGGAAAAGGGGCTGGATGTTGGAGGGGTCAGATAGATAGCAACCCAGAGGAATGTCATACACACCAGTCAAAGTGGTCCTGGAAGCCCCCCAGGCCCTGCACTGAGCTGAGGTACTGATACAGGCCTCTCTCTCCATCTTGAGTGGACACGCGTTCCTCGGCCCGGCTCAGGACGATTCCTTTCTTGCTGCAGCGGATCTTGCCTGGAGTCATGTTCACACTCAACTGAGCCGAGAGCGGGAGAAGAAGAGGCAGAGTCAGAGTCAGTCGGTGGCCTGGTCTGTACACACTGACCTTATTTGGATCCTGTTCATCATCTGACCTCAAGGCCTTGTCTCAGAGAACCTGCGTCAGCATCTAGTTTGAAGACCCTAAATATTTAGATGTTGTTCTTACTTGTATATTTCTAAACTAAACTAACGTGTTGAAAATAAACAGGAAAAGAGGAGTTCATGAGGGTAATGGAGGCACATCTGGCACCACCATGAGTAAAAGTTTGTCCGGTTCTGTTCATAATTCCCAACCTGCAAAATTACCGACATTATGGGCCTCATCTGTATCTTGTGTATTTGTCTAATTTTGTGGTATTCCAACATACTTGGAGGAGGAGGTTTTAAATGAGCCCACTGGGCTTTTTGGATGCTATTTGTTCTCTTTGTCATTTTCTGTGTTGTTTTTTTAATTGTGGAAAAATAAATAACCTAAAACTAAGAAATTAAAACCAGCCGCACAGATTCTGGTACGTTAACATGGAGTCAGTGAATTCCCAGAGCTGCTGCGAATCGCTTTGATTGGACAAGTTTTCCCCCACTGCCCCCAACACAACAATGATAAAGAAGCTGTTGTTGTCCTGTGGTTTCTTTCCAGGAATTAACTGAAGCAAGAAAACTACTCCATACTGAACAATCACATGTCTTGTGACTGCACCCCTGCCCCCCACCCCCTCTGTCTAAATGCATAGATGAATATGCAGGAAATTGAATAACATGTCTGCTGTTCTCTGCTCCAGTTGGCTCCTTGTGCCTGACAGATTCATTTTCTGACAAACTGCCCCCCACCCACACCCCGTTGTCGCTCCATTGCACTCTTCACTATTCTCTCAAAATCAATGTGTTCCACTCCAGCGGACTAACAGGTACAAAAACCATAAAACCCCCTCAGCGAGTTAGTCAAGGAGATGCACTTGCCTGTGTGTGTGTGTGTGGATGGACACAGGAGGTAATGCTCTTAAAAAGAACAGCTCCACAGTCACCCCCACCTATCAGCACCATCAACACACACGCACACACACACCTGGATGTCTACCAGATGGACTGGCACAAAGTTTAAAGATGAAGATGAATGCTAATAACTGTAGTGATCCATCCTGGGTCCGTTTAAATGTCATTTAGTTATTATCTTCTCCTCATCTAAAGCACTGAGCTGTATATGTTATCATAGATGAAGTTTTATTGATTATTTCTTATCAGAATTATTATGAGTGGATTCTCAGTCTCAGCTGCACTTTTATGTGTTTTATGCTGATGAGCAAACATCCATAAACTAGCACACTACACTTAGATGGTGAAGATGACACTTCCTTAATATCAGTTTGTTGTCATCACAGTTATGATGAGGTGGGAACATGGCTGCAAACTCACAGTGTAAAAGTCCCGTCTCCATCACATGGGGAGGGCTCTAAGAGGGGAAGGTCTCTAAAGTGGTGTTTTGACCTCCTGTGCTCGTCACTGTTGTCATGACAAAATGTGGACAAAGGCGGTTTTGAGAACTTGTGGTTATGTTTGTTTGTTTGTCTGTGGGGGGAGTTTTGTCACCACTGTTCTAGATACAGTCACCAAACTGTAGTTGTGTGGTAGAAATCAAACTGCAGGCGTTGGAAGATGTGAGCGGCTGGATTCAAAGCAGCACGCAACACCGGGCTGCATCAGGGAACTTGCAGAGGTGGATAAAGTAGACGACTTCATAACTTCAGTCTGAGTACAGATCCTCCAGGTCAAACAAAGAACGAGTTGTTCTGTTCAGATTTTGCCAGTTTTCCAGTTAAAGTCATGGAGCCCTTGATTTTAAAAGCACTTACATAATATCCAAAAGGACATTTTTATGTCAACATTGTTCCACATTAACAGACTGACTTACTGAAAGAATAAAGATAAGTTTTCAAAGACGAAATTGTGAAATGAATTTCCCTTCTGGGATTAATAAAGTAATTTGAGTTCATATTCATATAAAGTGGTGAGGATTTGAACCTCTGACCCTGGTGAAGAACGCTCTGCCTCATATTTATCTAGTGGAGTATCATTAGGACATGGACATCGACAGGTTAAAACCTGACCAGCAGTGGAGGAGTTGGATCTGACAGTTTTTTCTCCTGTGAATACAGTCTTTTACAGTTTTCAAAATAAAATTAATTCCACTTAATTCCACAGCCTTGTTTCAAAGTAAGAGTACTTCAAAGAAATGTAGTGGAGTCTGGTATTTGGAGGACATTATTGGTGTAAAAGTCATGAGTTTCCTAAAAAAACAACAAAAAAAACTATACTCAAGTCAAGTACAGATACTCAAAAAACACACTGAAGTACAGTACTCTCGACACACTGCTGTGAATAGCATCTGTCTGTTCTATTAAAGCATTTCAAGCAGCAGCTGCTACTAAAACAAGTGAAACACTGGCATTTTTAATTTTTTTAGTTACTCGACTGTGCTGTTATCACTTTGATGCAACATATGTTTAGTGACCATTCATTTATTCTTTGATGGGCTCTAGGTACTGTATTAGGATTCAGACTTTTATTTGTATTTTATTCTGATACATATGTAAGAAATAAATGTGTTTTTTACCTTCAGATCAGGCAGATCAGGGAACAGTGGATGAGCTCCTTCGTTCAGCGCTTTGTGCACAGCTTTCAGCACGCGAGGCAGGTCTACTCCAAACGTCCGAAACAGGATGGCAAACTCCCGTCCCTCCTGCGCCAGGTCTTTGAGCAGCTGGAAGAAGGAGGGGAGGATCCAGTGGTACAGTCGTCCGTCCTCTGCTTTGATGGACAGCTCTTTGTCTTCCTGCAAGAAACAACCACAGAGCCGTCACACAACTGCATCGATCTGGTTTTGAGGAATTAAAAGCCGCATTTCACAGGCACATGGGTGGCACCCACACATAAAATGTCTCCACTCCTAGGCTTCACTTTCACCCATGGTTGTCAACATTATTTTCATAGGGACTAACTCATTTTTGGTTCCTTCATTTGAACGCTTTTTTGGTAGCCTCATAGTGTACTGGTCTGAGGTGGCATTCATGTAGAATTGATGGCTCTAGAGGGGTAAAACTAGGTCAGATGTTGTAAAACCTTTCATCCCCACCTAGGAATGTAAAAGTTGAGCAGATGTCAGGTTTTTCTTGTCTCATAGAAGCTAGTTGAACAGACTGAGTCTGACAGATCAAAGTGTCAGCACTGAATCTTTACACAGTTCATACAGGTGATTTGTATTTAAATGTTACATGAGCATAAGGAGTCATAAGGAAAAAACACAACTGCTGTTCAAACAGTGTATCCACATTCTGATATTTTGGACCTTTATTTTGACAGTCACAGTGGTGACAGACAGGAAGGGCAGAGGAGACCGAGGGGGGTGGGGGGTGGGGGGCATGCAGCTAAAGGCCTGACCTGAGATACTGCTGACTCAGACTTATGCTTAACCAGGTGAGCCACCAGTGCAGGTGCCAGGGTAGTCATCGGTTTATTATGTTTGTAAATTATATCCTGTGACCATGGTTATTATAGGTTAGTAAAAAATATGACTATGAATCAAAAAAGTAGTCATTCAGTGTGGTTCATCCTATACAGGACAGTGCTTGCCTTGACGCCCTCTGGCCAGCGGAGCAGATCCAGATGTTCATCCAGAATCCCACGGAAGCGTCGTCCTGCAGCAGATGTGAAGTTGTATGTCCTTCCATACTGACAGTAGTAACTGACAGCGTCCTGGCACGGTGGGAGCAGGGATGGAGAGTCACTCAGCCATTCCCACTTTCCTGCAGAGAGGCGAAGAGAGAAAGAGAGAATGTAGAGAAGTTGAAGAACTGACAGGATAAACTCCTGTTTATTTGGATCTTTAAAAAAAGATCACATCACCTAAACTGAAGATGCAGCACATGATCTAACCAAGGGAACTAAACACATTATCTCAGGAGAACAGTCAGATCACAGTCTACCAAACTTCATTTGATCAACTCTAATTTAATATTCACTTCTATTTTTGAGATAAACCATGACTTTAGAAAATATAATTCAGTCAAATTTATAATCTTCTTTCCGGTAATCTCTGAAATTTCATTGGCGCCTTTAATTTCAATCACATGTCATCTTTTAGGGTTGTTTGACAGCTCTGTGGAAACTGGAAACTTGACTGTTCAGGAGAGGTTGAGTGGGATTGACAGATTTTTTAAACGGGACCCGTGGTGAACAATACTTTCACTGTCAACATCACTGTTGTCACCTGACTGGACACACACACACAGACACACACGCAGATTCCTGTCATTCCTCTGGGACACGGACCCCAGATCTGTCTCCAGCTCACCCTGTTTGCCAATCTTCCCCCAGGTGACGGTGGACAGGAAGTAGTCCAGGGCGCACACGGTGCCCTCGCGCGTCACAGCGTCCGACACCAGGATGGTGTTGTTGAGGTCGACGTGCAGGACCAACTTCTTCCTCCGCTCCTGCTCCGAGGAGCCGAGTCCCCGAGGGACCGCCGGCACCGAAGCCGGCTCATCACCACCGGTCGAACAAGGACGCCCGGGGACGTCCCCGCTGTTTGTCCCGTCCGCTTCTTCCGCCTGCCGGCTGCTGCTGCTGTCACAGTCCGCCATGAGAGAGCGTCCGGAGGAGACAGGTAGAGGTGTCCAAGTATTTAAAGTGGGAACTGGCTACTTAACCACCCCCGCTGTCTGACTCATGAACATTTCCTGGCACTTCCTCCTTCTCCATGCCGTCTTCTTCTTCTTCCTCCGCCGGTCAGTTGGTTGTACACACTGCCGCACAGAGGAGGGAGCGCCACCTGCAGGTGCCCCCAAACACCGTATGTGTTACATTTTACATAGACTCAGGGACAAACTGTATAGGCTATCTTGATAAATAATATTGATAATAATTATTAGAGGATAGATAAAACAGGACAACCATTTTTACTTCTTCCTACTCCCTTTCGAGCATGTTAAGACTGTTGATGATTTGTTTTTTTGTGTGTTTTTTGTTGTTTGGCTTGTCTCTTCTGTCAGTCTCTGTACATGTCCGGAATGAAGGCTTAATAAATAAATAAATAACATAAATCAGAAAATGGAAACTTGTTTAGTTGTCTGACTTATTAGTTTCAATACCTCTGGATGCAGATGGGCAGTCGCGTGTCATGTGTTGGAAACAGAATATAATCAGTTATTATTCCTGTGATTTCTGTGGTTAAATAATTTAAAATGGTTTCTAGGGTGACTCTGCTGTATAGACTATTAACTGTATGTGAGCAATAGTTAGGATTTGTATTGAAAACTATTCAGTGACAAAGAGTTAGTGTAAATTAAACCTTTTTTTTGTGCAAAATTCCCAACTAATAAACAGACAGAACACTTCTCTCTTTCTGAATAATATTCAGCTCACGAGTTACTGAACTATTTTCTTCTGTTTATTTCTTGTATCAACAAATCCTTCAGTTCCTGTTTTCACAGCAGACATCCTGAACCAGCACAGCAGGACAAGTGCAGGTGCAATTAATAACATCAGCAGGTTCAAGTGTCTCATTACATTATGTGGCGTTGAGCCAGAATAAACAGCAGCAGGAGGCTGAAACTTAAGCAGCAGATTGGATTGAGCCATTGTTCATTTTGTTATTTACACCTGTGCTTTCCTACTGCGACATGTAACATGTCTCCTGTGCAAAGACTGGAAGTAAAGATGGACGACATGTTGGTGTAAAGTGCTGCACCTTTCCCTCTTCTTCTTCTCATTCATCTATTTCATCGTGCTTTGAGTTTATGTTGGAAGGACAAAGTCATGAAAGTGTCGGTTACAGTTTGTTCCCATTACACAGAGCAGAAGCAGAACTAAATCCTCCTGAAACCAACAGTACTTTCTGTTTTTGTGTAAAAGATGAAGTTGTATAAAATGTAACAGGGAAACGCAGCCAACACAGCCCAGGGTGACATCTTCAAAGTGATGCTTCGAGAGCCTCAGTTTACATGAACCAGAGAAAAATGTTTTCTTCAAAGCTGGAACCAGAGAATCGAGCTATCTCGAGAAATGATCTATCATTAATCTTCCTCATAATCTCCCAAATGTCAGTTTCACTTTATATTCCTACAAACCCCAATGATCAGCCACTACTGCCTCTATGTTGAAGGACCACATGTCTTGTCTGGTATGTGATCATCTGATTTAACAAATGATTTTCTGCATACCATGGAAATAGAAGTCAGATGTGAGAAAAAAGATTTTTATCACAGTAATGTGAAATTAATCAAATTACAACCAAACACTCGTCAAACAGTGGCTATGACGCCAAAATGAAAACCAATACAAACTTAAGAAACACTGATGCCAGCAATACTCAAAATTGTTTTTATTTATATTAACCATTCATATGTATCCACAGCAGCATTCTTAATGATCCCCACTTTATATACGCAATCCATTACAAAGGAAGGGGAGGGGCCAGACCGGACAACTCACGCAAAACAGAAATAATGAAATTTAGCAAAGTTCCAGAGAGAGGGAGAGGAGGAGGAGTTGGAGGAAGGTGGGACTGAAAAGGGGCTCGGGTTACAGCCTGGATGAACATGCAGTCATGCACATTTCAGTTTATACTGAAGCTTTTGACAATTGCATCCACAGGATCGAATATCCAAGTACAAATAAAAAAGAACAAAAACCTGCCAAAGCAACAGAAGCCACATGAAGTTTACAAAGCCAAAAACAACAACACAGAAACAGTGTGCCCTCTGTATTAAAAAAAAAAAAAAAAAGTAGCAGGTCTTCACCCGTCTCACATTTCTTTACTACATTTCTAATCCAAGTTGCTGAAAACCCTGCCACAGACAACTCAAAACCAGGCAATACCTCGCAAAACAAAAACGAAACGAGAAAAGGTAAAAGATTTACGCACATAACAATCTTCACTCAAATTTCCCCAAAAAAATCGACCCTACAGATCCACCACAGCTGCAGCCCGGGGGGGGTTACAGGGTCTGGTAAAGGTTAGCAGTGAGGTTTTTAGCTTGAAACCAGACCACAAGGTGCGTTGGTGCGTGGGAACCTGGCAGCCACTCCACTGACTCTCAGGACAAACTCCTTTAGCAGCAGCTAACAGGAGCTCAGAGATTATACACGTGTGTTAGCTTCTGTGTGTGTTTGTGTGTGTGTGTGTGTCACTATATGCACTGAATGAATATAATTACATATACAACTTGTTAAGTCTTTATCAATGGGTAAGTATATTAATGTGAGTATAACTGATGATGTGTGTGTCTAGTTAGTACTGAGTACACATCTATATGTGCATCTGAAGGTCTGTCACAGGTGAGCGCCGTCACGTCCTCAGATCCACCTCCAGATCTTCCAGCGCTGCACGGTGGTTACTGTTGCGACGGCTTCAGGTGCCTGTGGGATAAAGGAGCGCTGATGTGTCTGCGGCCGGGGGGAGCAGTTTTCACCACCCCCACCCTGGATCACCAGCTCAGGACCTGCCATCTCTTTCGGGGGGGGGGCCTTGACGCCGCTAGTCCACCTCCTCCATGTTACTGTAGGACGGCGCTGTGCACTCTCCAGAGTGGGCAAAGAGGTCAGAGGGCACCTCCGGGGTCAGCGACGGCGGGCCCTCAGGGTCCAGGTCGGTCCCAAATAGTGACTGGCTAGAGGCCTGTAAAATAAACCAGTGCGAAGAATAAATCATGCTGGTTTAGTACGCTGGGAGATTTCATCTGTGTGAGGAGAAAAATGGTGAGGATACAGAAGGACTAGAAACAAATGGAGGTTTTATTTCCAAAAGGAGAACAATGCTTTATATATATATATATATATTAGAAAGCAGCATTTAGATGGAGGTATCTAGATACATTATTGCAGGGTAATTATGCAGGCTATCATTTTCTTTTAAATACAGTACTTGCTATGACTTTTATCAACAATTCAATGATTCAAAGTATGTTACAGACTTAACATTATTTCCTCACAAGATACAAGTCATTATCATTCTTTCCAATTCATATCTTACAGTAGACAACACACATTTGTCAGTCATTCAGTCAGGCCCATTTCAATCCAGACGACTTCACATTAAAAAAAAAAGAAAAGAAAAACAGCAGCTTTTCAATGATCAAAAAACAACAAAGCTCGTCCTTCACACTCTAAATACACTATATAAACAGCTCTCACACTTGGGTTCATCGTCACAGCAGTGTACACTGAGCACACGCTTCACCGAGTGGACTTGAGTCTTGCATATATCTGAGTCAAGTATACGCAGTCTGATGGTGCTATACCAAACAATTAAGGCAAACAGAGGTCCCGACACTGCCATGATGCCGCAAGATTTCCCTGAGACCCAAATACACTCATTGCAATGACTGTAGAGTAAAGATGTCAGCTATGGACAGTTTAGTGTCTAAAAATGTTAAGGTTGGTATATTATAAATAAAACACAGATTTAGATTTAAGATTTTCAAAATAAAACAAAAAGTAAATAACAAAGCAATTGGTTGCATGTTGACTCTAAATTATTTCAGAGCTCCACAACTGTCCATAATCCAAACTCAACACAAAGCAACACAATGAGAAACTTCACATTCACAACTGGACGGTAAATTCCTCATCTATGCATCATCAGCCGCCTTCTCATCTAATCAATATCATTGATATTTTTTTAGTGTACTGTATTACTGCAATTCATCCTGAGAACTTAAAAATCCTCCCCTGGCTATGGCTTAAATAGTTCCATAAAAAAGCAACTAAAAACAAAACAATTAACTGCAGTACATATTGCTGAGGGAGACAATTTAAAACATATAGGTAGTTGGACACAAACAGCAAATGTTAAGGCCTAAAAAAATAAATGTAAGGACATGGGGAAGGCAAGAGCAAATCAGTCACACAGAGAAAATAGAAGGTACACTTTGCTTCATGATATAGCACATTTAAAAACCGGGCCACTGCCTCCTCTCAGACACGTTCCACTCATCTCTCTCGCGTTCATTCTGCAGGAAGTTGCCGTCTTATCCTCTTCAGAGTTTAGTGCAATTTAAACTGAAGGCCTTTAATACATGTCCCTCTACAGAGAGTTCATTTCTGCACTGGAATCATATTATCTCTATAAATCTCTATTATATATCTATATCAGCTAAGACACCTTCTTATTAGCATTGTTGTGAGCGTTCAACCACATCTCTGTCTTCATGGTCCATGAGATTCGGTTTACAAGACAATAATAAACTTCTTCACTCAACTGCATCATCCATGTGTTAATGGGTGTAGATGATTGGGGCTGTCACAGCTGATCACCTATTGTTAAAACCGTCGCTGAAAACTACACCCTTGTTTATAAAGAACACATGCACTGGAAGCAGAGAAAGCTGTAGCGAAGGGTTAACGTTGCTCACTACGCCAGTGCTGTGAAGCTTTAACTACAAGGTGTTGGTGGATGACAGCACGTTGTTTGCTGTCACTCTCGGTCCCTTTTACTGTACTTAAAGGGTTGAGCCATGTCCAGTCTAGTGTTACAGTGTTGGGTTGAATGGAGAATCATTGTAAAAGCAGAGGAGCAGTGGGTGTTTAAGTATCAAACATCCTCCTCCTCCTCCTCCTCCTCTCTAGCTGTCATCTAACTTCTCCTTGTTTCAACAACCTCACATTCATGCTGCTGAACGCCCCGGGACAGCGAGCTCTCTGCCCGGCTGGTGCTCAGGTCCAGTTGGCTTTGTAAATGAAAGGGTAGACCAGATTGACTAGCAGCGCCAACACGGCCGTCAGCATGCCCAGAACAAAGTATCGCACGCAGTCGTCGTCGGGGTAGTCCGACATCCTCTGCCCGCGGTGCCGCCGCACCGACCCCGCCGCTCTGTCTTCGTCTTCCTCCTCTCTGTTCCTGTGCGTTTGCCGCCTCCACAGCGCGGAGCGGAACAGTCCACGGGGGCCTTCGTCAAGCCCCTCCTCTTCCTCCTCCAGTTCCCGCCATATTAGAGAGGCCTGCGATTGGCGGAAACCGGTGTCAGCTTCTGGGAAAAGGCGTAGCCTATACACATTCTATGATTACAGTTAAGAAACATTCGGCTGAGCTATCTCACAGTTGCCAATCAAATGTGTTGATTAGAGGAACCTGACGTTCAAGTTGATAGTCTAAGGACAACAGACGGTCAGAGGTTTTCAGAAACCAGATGGACACATGGAGGAAATTCACATCATTTAGACACAGCCGAGTGAATCAAAAATACAAGAAAACCTTAACTGTGTTCTGCAGGTGGAAAGATTTTACATAAATGTTTCAATGTTGACATGAACATGATTATTACAACACAGATATAGAAGTTCATCCATCTTTAGATTCATAAAAATGAACAGGTCATCTGTTTTAACGCATAGGATCACACCAAGTCTCATTCCATCATCAGCGTCACAAGACCGCTCCTAACAACCTCTGCAACAACATCAGTAAGAAGAACACAATGCATCATCAAGACAGAGAGAAACCATGCTCTGTGACTGTGGCAGTGCATTACCACTGAAGCCAGAGAAAACACTGAATGTCACGAGATGCTAATGCTGCCCGACAACTGAGCTTTGTCGAGCCGAGATCAACAGACCATCTCTGTGATGGATCTCTCCATTATCAACCCACTGGGCCGGAGTTATTAAGCATCTCAAAGCAGGAGGCTCTTATCACCACTAATTGAAAAGAGGCACGGAGGCACTTATCACACTGGCTTCTCTAAAGCCTGCCAAACACGGCTAATTCCTAAACAGTGGGGGGACAATTTTTTGTCAATTTGCTCCAGCTCTGTGAGAAGAGGATTTGAGTTCAAGTTGCACTCAAATGTATTTTCTAGCTCACAACTGGTGAAGTAGCTGTTAAAGTAGCAGGTACAATCTCAGATTATGTAAATATAATAGATGTAGATGTGATGGCATCATTGTTATGGGGTCTCCTGTTAAAAGTTAAGTTTCAGTGGTCAACAAGATAGCTTATTTATTGAATTAAAGGGATAGTTCAGCATTTTGGCAAATTGGCCCATTTATAGTCTTTGGAGTAGGTTTGTTACCTTTAATTATCGCTGTAAGCTATTTTTACAACAGTGGAGCGGAGCCACGAGCTGTTCAGAGCTACGCCATCGAGGCTAATGGAATTTCTTGGTTTCCCTCATCAACCTCATCTAATACACAATCCTACAACTCTAAAATGCTCTCATGAACAAGTTGTGACCTGCACATTCACCATGCTGAGATAATAACAGAACATTACGAGACGGAGTGGTCAAGCTAAATTCATGTAAAACCGCTGATGCGGGTTCCCGTCGGGGGCAGTATTTTGGCAACCAGTCTCTGCATTTGCCTCGTAAACAACTTTGTTTCGTAATGTTCCGTTATTATCTCATAGTGTGGTGAATGTGCAGGTCACAACTTGTCCATGAGAGCGCTTTGGAGTTGATGGAGTGTGTATTTGATGAGTTTGATGAGGGAAACCAAGAAATTCCATGAGCCTCCGTAGCGTAGCTCTGAGCAGCTCATGGCTCTGCTCCGCCGTTCTAAAAATAGCTTGCACCGACAATTAACAAACCTACTGCTAAGACTATAGGGATTATAGCAATGGGCCAATTTCCCAAAATGTCAAACTATCCCTTTAACAAAAAGAAGCTAAACTTCTTCTACGGCTTCAGTTTAACCCATTACATTGGGTTCTGGTCTGAAATGTTGTGAAGAGCAAAGTGTGTCTGCGTGTCTTTTAAAGGGATTAAACAATAAAAGGCAGGTGTAAAATGTGACTGGGCCAAGGGATGTTACAGCTTTGGATAAAACCTAAACCTTGAGTGCTGCACTTGGAGGTGGAGAGCCCTTCTATGGATCAGCCCTCAGGCTCCTGTGGTTGTGGCGCCCTCACCTGGCTGGCAGTAGCTCCTGCAGCGGTGGGCGACTCGGCTCCCATGGGCCTGAGGAAGCGTGGTGGTCTCTCCACGGGGGAGTTTCGTCGCCTGTAGAACAGGACGTAGGCGTAGCGCGTCACCACCTGACTCTCCTCCACCATTGTCACAGTGCTGTCGTCAAACAGACGCCATCCTGCAGGGAAGGGGGGGAGAGAGAGAGAAGAAGAAAGAGGTTGGCAACAGGGCAGCAGAGAAGAGAGGATGAAAGGCTTGTGAGAACTATCGACTGCTACTCACCAACATCACTGCGCTGGCTGTTCTTGTCACTCGGCAGGCGAGCGTAGGCCGTGTAGTGGCCTCCGATCATCCCACCGTAGTGGTTGATGACTGCATACAAGTCATAGATAGGAGGTTGTTGCATCTCATCCTTCTGGCCAATACAGAACTTGCTCAGATCCAGATTCCTAGAGGAGAAGAACAAGTGAACACAGCGGTCAAAGCACTGCACGAGGCTGTTCTTGTGAAACAGGTGTAGAAAAAAAAATTGTCAAGTAAGATTTTACAGTTTGCTTACCTGACAGGGAAGTCCACCATGTCATTGATCTTATCCCTCCAGATGAAGCTCCTGAAGGAGAAGCGTTTGAGCTGGATGATCAGGACGTTTGGCAGGCGCCACAGCAGCAGCTGCTTGGAGGCCTCACGGTGCTGCTGGCACTTTGGACAGTACCTTAAACACACAGTGTGTTGAACATCATTACACATTGTTCTGCTCACCAGACGAAAAAGAAGGATCAAGAGTAGCAGAGTTAGGTATTGACATTGCGAAAGCTGTCGCATCTGTTTCAGGGCTGAAATTATAAAGTAACGTGTTATACCAGAGCCCAGACACTCACAACACAAAACTCAGGTTAGGAAGCTTTTTGTTTAGATGCCTAGAGATGCTCTCATGACCTTCTCTCAGATTGGACCATGTATGCTGTAGAATCAGTTTGCGTTAAATTTATTTTAAATGAATGTCTCTGACACTTGGAGTACATCTTAAACCTACAAGACAAACACATACTTTCTCTGCTTTGTAATATGATCTCAAATTCCAAAATCAATTTGGATCTGCAGTACCTGCCACCTTCAAGCTACATAACATGGTATGAGATTTTCTGCAGAATGAAATCTGACTGTGTGTATATACTGATATGAGGCAGATGTTCAGAAAAATCATGTATTCCTTAGTCTGCCTCCTGAGGCTGTAAGTCTTATTTTCTGCAATTTAAAAACATATTGCTTGTTTACTAGTCTGTGGTGTGGTTATGATCTAAACAAATTTATTTGGTCAAGCTGCACTAATGAAAGTTGTTTTATGTAACTGTAAATATCTTCTCTTCTAAGTGTTGTTTTTTTTTAAGAATACAGCCTTGTGCTCTTGGGGAATTATAACCAAATGCTGTCACCATTTACCAAGGGATGAAAAAGGAAGGAATACAAACATGCTGACAGTGAGAAACAAGAAAGAAACCAGAAACAGAGAGACACCGTCAAAACACAGAACAAGCCTACCATGCCTCCTCTGGTGCCAGAACCTCTGGCTTGGTGAAGAGGTTGAGGCACTGCTCCAGGGTGAAGTGTCCAGCTCTGGCCGTCTCGCTCAGAGAGCCAGGGTCCTCCTCGTACTCCAGCTCCTTGGAGCTCACCAGGACGTACTCCTTCAGCCGCTCATTGTTCTTCCAAACCAGCTCCAAGGTTACGTCTTCAGGGAGGTCCACAAGCAGGTCCTCTGCAGAGGGGTTGGAGAAAAATAATCCTCGGGTGTTGGACTTTTTATTTCTTGGACAGTGAATACAGCAAAAAACAAACAAACAACTATAGTTGATTCAGAGATATGCTTGCGGAGGTGAGTTCTGGTCTTACCTTTCTCATCCAGCCTCTGCTCCTTGTTGTTTGAATCCAACAGAGAGATGTAGAACTGACTGGCATGACCTGATGCTGATTCACTTGGATGCTGGTACCCTGTTACTGCAGCTGCAAAAACATGGCAAGAGTGAAAAATAAGGTGATGCTAGATGTGAAGAAAAAATGAGAAGAGTAAAACACTGAAGTATGGTAGTAGTAAGGTTGTGTTGTCACCTTCCGGCCGCACTGCCTTCTCACAAGACGTCTCCTTCTCAGCATGAGGGTCCAGAGAGCAGCAGGAGGTTGTAGAAGCCGCCGGCTCTGAGAATCCTGAATCTGTGGTCTGCGTGGTGGATAGGGAGGTGTGGGAGTCGGATTCTGCAGAGTGGACAGCCGAGGCCTGGGCGTACTCCGCCTGGGATTCGGGCAGCGGAGACTGGCTCTCCTGCTCCGGATCGGCTGCTCCCACAGCACTGCTGCCACCCGTGGCCTCATCTCCAGCTGCCTCACCCGCTGGCATCGAGGGGAGGTCGGCCCGGCACTGAGATGTTTCAGGGGATGTCCTGCCCGACTGGAAAGGAGGCTGAAACACGTTGACGGAAAACCTGCACAGAGAAGAAATAGGTGGTGATTTCTCATGTTGATTTTAACCTGACAGGGTAATACTTTACTTCTTCTAGAAAAATCTCACCCATGGCACTTTGCCAATGTCATCCCTCTCATTCTGTCACCCTCCCCAACTTTCCTCCCACTCTCCCTACCCAATCCATTTTTGAATTTTTGCATATTTCATTTCATTTCTGTTTTTATACGGTAATTGTCCTTATTTTTTATGGTGCAAAGAAATAAACTTAACTAAACCAATCAAAGCACATTAGTTAAATATACAGTCAAGTCATCTTAATTCAAAATGCTCTCTCTAGTAATAAATGTCCATCATTAAACATTTGATATGACAATTGCACTGAGGACTGTAAGTGAGAGTGTGTACCTGGAGTAACCCTCTAGTAGCTGAGTGAGCCGGGCGTAGGAGAGTCGGGACTCAGGCACGCTGACCAGGAAAGGCAGGCCCACGTTCTCCATGTTAGGTCGACACAGACTCTTGTGATTGGGCCAGTGGGTCCTTTGACATATTCTGGGAGGAGGAGACCAACAGTTAATGCCTTCATAGAGAAAGTTAGGGATTTAACATGAGAACAAAAAAATGTGTGCCTTGGTGCACGCTGGAAACGAGGAGGGGCTGAACTCACTGATTGCAGTAGCCCACACGATAGCAGCGAGTGCACCTCTTCAGTTTGTCTTCATCTGACACTGGAGGCTTCAGGCAGGCGGCGCACTTGGAGATGGGGATGCTAGGGACCTGGAGTTTCTGAGGGGGCAAAGAAAGACCTTTTCAAATCTGCGGACACTCATGTCTTCTAATATGCTATAGAAGTGGATGGATCAGGATGTTGTTTTGCTTACCTGCTGCACTCTGAGCAATATCACTCTTTCTTTGGCCAGGTCTTTGGAAAGCACCTCAAAGCAGAACAGCATGTCAGAGGCAGACACTGTGTCCAGGGAATGGGACGGCAGGAACATCCGTTGGAAGCGGTTCTTTCCGACCTGAGAGGAGTGAACGTCCAATTATGAGTCCGGTATTTAAATATTTAGGTAGGACATCCTGAAAGTTTTTCACATCATACCTCTGCAAGTCTCAGATTCTCTGGTTTGACCCTCACGCTCCTAGAGATGGATTCGAGGACTTCAGCAGTGCTGGAGTTCTCCTTGCTCACGCTGACCAAAAACTAGAGACACAGGAACACGAAGGTTCATTAGAGACTGGATCACATACAAGACAAGTTTACATTTCTATAGCATGTCAGTCATACTGTACTAATGTTCAGATGAAAACTGGAAACTTACCTTGATGGGTTTCTTATGAGGTTCCTTAGCAAAGTAGAAAACTGAGAGCACCTTTTGTTTCTGGGGCAACGGGACTGGCAGGTAGAGGAAAGGGTCAAAGGTGATGGACACCTGAACAGGAAGACGGAGGTAAAGGTAAAAGGAAGTTGGTCAGTCATCACTGTCACAAAGCACCCACAACGTAGAGCTTCCTGTGGAGAGTTGTTGTGCTTTACCTTGGAGCACGTGGGGCAAACCAGCTTTGATTTGAACTGGCCTTGGAAGAGGTCCACTATAAAGGAGTCGTTTCTCATCTTGTGCCTCTGCCACGCCTCCTCCGCCACCACCTGCACCAACAGACAAAACAGATCATGAGCCCTTGATGAGAATGTGGGAAGAATGGTGGTTAAAAACTATCCTGAAAAACAAAAACAAAAAAAACAGGGGCAGATGACCCAAAAAACAAAACAATTACCTCATCCAGACGTCCGTCTGAGTCGACGGTCTCGGTGTACGGTTTGTTCTGGATGCGGTTCAAGTCCTCGTGGAGCCCGTCCAGCAAGAAAGCCATGAACTCCTGGGCATCATGCTGGGCGTAGCCTGTAAACTGACTGGCTTTACTGGCCACAATTGCCTGGAAAAAATAAAGAAAAAAAGGAATGACTATACTGATCATACTGTTTCCTAACTGTGCAGAGATGAGGAGAATATTTAGCATCAGTGTGCAGCCGATGTACCTTGAGTTTTGAGGGCTGGAAGGCGTGGTGTGTTCCTTTCCAAAGTGCCCTGAGCAGCACCGCAAAGCCGATGGCCAACCTGCCTCCTGTTCCCAGTGGGTTATTGCAGTTGATTTCCGCTTCAAATGCTCGATCTGCCGGGGCACAGAAAATACAGTCATGAGGTTATGGAAGCAGAAATCAGCTGCAGTCAGTGGGTGCTACGAGTGACACGTGGATGGAAACAATCAGGATAGAACTTAACTTCCTGTGGATAGCGATAAAACCAGGGTCGGACTTCAGGTAAAACATTTCAGACGTTCACAGCATGTCTTCTTGACATTGTGAACATAAAACATTTATTGTATTTGATGTCATACATACTTTATATCAGCCATGTTTGGTTTTAAATCTACTCCAAACTAGGTGACCTACATTTTGCTTCATTTTAAATGCTTAAATTGCAGAAACTGTATCTGGCTCATGCAGATAAAAACTTACTGAGCTCTCATTAAATTTGCCCCCGTGGGGCTCTCACCACCATTATTGTGTCCATATCAGTCGTCCCTTGACTATCTGCTTGTGGTCATATTCGCTGCCTCTGCTTGTAATGTAGCAATTATCACACCTACGGTACATCTAGTATCTGCCTGTGCATCAAGTGAAATTGCCAAAGGTTCCATCTTTGGCAGTAGGATGAAAGGCAAAATAATTTATGTTTGGTTTACAGGAGCTAAACTTTAATAAATTAGCTCTATTTTATTTTTTATTAAGGGCTGGACAAATAATACATAATTTACCATGAAAGTAATCCCTGAGCTCTCTGGTGTTGGACAGGGATTGGATAACACTGTTCATGAAGCAGGTGTTGCCAAGGTTGACCAGTCCTGTAAAACCAGGCAGGCACACCTTCTTCTCCTCCTCTTCCTCATGGCGCTCATTGCTGGCAGGAGGTGCATGGGTCATGGGCTGCACCATACAGGTAGGCTTGGGCTGAAACAGGACACACGGACATGGACACACACATTAATAATGCCCATCAACAATAAAATGTTGAAAACTAGTGAACAATGAACAATATTTTCCTTTTGTCTTGCCCCAGTTTCTCTGGTTATTCATTTCGTGACTCACCGTGGTAACTGTGGTCTCTGGCTTGGTAATAGCAACATGCTCAGAGACGGTGCGTGGAGCCACAGTATCCAGACCAGCATCATCCACTCTGGACGAGGCCTTCGGGGCCTTGGGTTTCTCCTCCCCGACCCTCGGAGGCTCCTCCTTGGCTGGGAGGCTGTGCTGGCTGCTGCCTGGCTGGCTCTTCTCCATGCAGGCAGGGCTGGAGGGCACAGCAACCTTGGCGCCACCCACTGCACCTTAAACAAAGGAGAATGGACCTTGTGGTTAGAAGATAAAGGTCTAACCCGCTGGACATTAACAGTCATTACCTGTTGTGAATAAGAGTTTAATATAATTTCAGTGTGAATCCTTAGATCAAAAGAATCCAAACTCGTGACTTTGTAGACAATTTTTCAAAACAATGCAGCTTACAAATCAGAAACATTAAGCCTTGGTTTGGTTTCATTTTCCAAATGTGTAACTTAGTAACCCATAATGTCCTTGTAAGTTTGCTGGGCAAAAATATGTCATTTGGTACCAATTATGGGGAGAACAGGAATCTCCTTGAAGGATGAGGTCCCTTTAAACACAAGTAAATATTTGTTCAGCACTTGTTTATAACTGGAAACGTTATTCTGCGTTATATGTTTTTATTTATTTAGACCATCAGTGTGTGTATTAACTGAAAACTGTCATTACAGACCTGTAAAGTAAACTGAGACACTTTCTCTATCAACACTTGGAGCCACTTCCCTTCTCTCTAAGGCCACACAGTTTGCAGCCCTTGGGAGTCTGGAACCCAGGACTACTTACTAAGTTACAGAGTTCACATTCCTGTTATTGAGAGCTACCTGAAAAACACACATACGCGCACACATGCTAGGGCTATCAGATGGATCTGTCTGTAAAAGGAAAACAAGTCTACCTTTTTAATCACACCAGCTCTTCACATAGATGTGTTTAAGCTTAAAATTATTTTACATTTGGGTGTAACTAATGCATGTTAATTTTCAGATTAGAGTGTTTTAGAGAAGTGCCACTGTTTCACCAAACATGATACATTAAATACTTTATTCACTCAGCACTGACAACTAGAAACCTGGCTACAGACCTTGTGTGGCGGGGGCCTCCAGACCCCCCCAGCGCTGACTGTGTCTCTTCTTCAGGGTGATGTCCAGGCGGGACGGGGTGAAGGAGTAGCTGCACTGCTCAGGCTGGATCAGGTTCCTGAAGCACAAGAGGGAGAAAAGAAGACAGTGGAGAAAATGAGGTTTGGGCTTCACTTAAGATTAAGATAGATACATTAAGATAGTTCATGTTTTAAAGACATTTAAAGTTTAAAGTTTGGCAGAGGAAGACTGATTCCCTCCAAACAAACATATCAAGTCGATGACGGCTCACCAGCCTGTCAAACATGCCGTGATGACATAGCAGCCAAAGGTGGAAATACGTCTATATGAACACGATATGAATAATCACCTGCGGGATACACTCTGCTTTGTACGCCAAAGTAAAGCAACTAGGTAAATTATGTAAATGTCAATTTACCTAATGTAAGGAAGGTATGGGACTTTAAATATCCACATCATTCAAACATGTGAATACTTCAAAAAAAATTTCTGAAGGATTTAGATACTTTAAATATTTTGTTTGCATTAATATTTTGACTATTTGATTTTACACATTCATAGTGTGTCAAACTATATAGAGTGAATGGCTGACTCTCCATTTGTCTTCTGGAGTCATGTCTCAGTGGCAGCAGGCTCCAATTCTAGTGCAATGCTTTCCAGCTACTGCTGATGGATCCCAGACCGGATGGGATTTGTAAGCCCCTCCAGTCAGTTCTGGATCTACCCCAGGGTCTCCTCCCAGTTGGACATACCCAAAAAAACCTCTAAAAGGCAGGCACCAATGAAGCATCCGTATCAGATGCTGTTCCTTTGACAACATGGAGCCAGCTCAGCTCCCTCTAGTGTCCAACCTCTTCACCCTGTCTCTAAGGCTCGGCTCAGCCATTAAATCTGTTCTGAGCTAATGAAAACACAATGATTCCTAGTTTCAGTTGATTATACACTAATGGAAACATGTTTCATTCAGTTTCTGCCAGTATACTCCCCTAAACCCTACACACTCATCCTTTAGTTAATGATCTCCTTGAGTATTTCATTAACATAAAGCGATAAATGTGCCACAATAAGACAAGCAATAACAAGCAATAAAAATGAAAGTAAAAGCAGCCGAAAAAAAGAAAAAGAAAGAAACCATTGGCACAAAGTGACCTGTGATCCAGGCGAGTAGCCATCAGTGCATGTCAGGCACGACCTTATCTTTTTTATGTGTCTGACCTGACCTAGAGTTGCCCCAAATAACTACTGGTGATACTGACAACATTGGTTAGACTTCTTGGAACAAATCCATTCGGTGTACTTGTACAGTTCACGCACACACAACCACTCAGGAAAACACACTCTCTGCTGCTTAGATACTGTGATACTGTGAAAATCATTTTTGAACAGTCACAAGAGCGACAGCAGTGCAGCGCTTACCTGAGTTTGACTTGCCACTTGAAGACTGTGTTTGGTCCACAGTCTGAATGGAGCCGCAGAAAGTTAGCATCACTGTAGGTGACACAGAAAGACATCCCATCATTCACTGGGGTAAAATGGCATAACTACAATTTTATTTGTAGCATTCTGCACATTGACTACCTTGTCTGGAAGATGAGGGTGAAGTCCTGTTCCCTGAAGATGACCCTGGCTGTGTCCCTGCAGATGCCCTTCATGTAAACATTAACCACCATCAGGTCTGTGCCCTTCTCATACGAATCATTCTTCACAAGCTGTAGGTTCACCATCGGCTCTGGGGCTGTGGGAAGTCACACATAGTTATATACTTTATATTGTATATAATTATACATTCTATTGATGAATAAAGTCAGTGTTCCAACTCTATGTGGTCACAGCACTTTGTTACTGCTCATTTGTAGACAAACACCGTATTTACATCTGGAGATGGAATGATATTTAAAGAGAAATTAAGCAGAATGTCTCCTATGGCTATGCTACATTTTTACCTTAATGAAAAGGCTACGGAGTAATTGTGATACTGGTGATAGTTAATAACATGACTTGTGATTTGTTATGAGTGAGAACGGAGGCTCTCTGCCTTCCACCCAGCGTCTCAAGGCTGAAAACCGACCTTGCAACATCAGTGTAGTTAGTCGGTCACCACCCCGGTGTCTCAGCTCCTGTCTCTGCACACCGCGACAAAAACGCGCTCTGTAACCTTTTGTTTATGATGGTTATAACTACACAAACACACACGTCGTAACATCGTATGCGTTATGCAACGTTATCCACCGTTCCATTTAGCCTATTGATTTTTCGCCGATTTCATTGTCAACAAATGCACATGGCTAGGAGCGTAACCAAGACAGCGGAAAATCCACCGGACTTGTTCCTAGTTCCCCTTTAAATGCTAGAAAATGGAAGACACAGGGCTAAAATGTGTGTGGACTTGCAAACATTGTTTTTCTACCAGTCATAGAAAAGGTTTCTGAAGGTATTCACACATGGCTATTAGCTATAAGTCCCACGGTGACAATTTTCAAACTTTCTGTATTTCTAAAACCTTCAACCCTAACCCTAACCCACCTTCCTGTTGCTTCAGCTCTAGAGAGGGATCCTCCTTGGACTGGTCCCGCTTCTCCTCTCCGTCACAGCTGGCCTGCCTCTGGGCCACGCCGGGTGCCAGGCCTTGTTTGGCAGCCTCGCCGACAGTCGGTGCTGGTACCGTCTCTTTTGATCCGAGCTGCTGGCAGATCAGAGTATCCTGCTCCGATTCCTGCTCAACAGGCTTTTTCTCTGGCTCTGAGTCTGTTCTGTCTCCCGGTCTTGCAGGAGAAGCAGAGTCCACTTCGTTGCTGAAGTCAACAGGTTTGAGGCAGTCACTGGTGCTGATGGGAGCTGCTGGTTGGCTTTCATTGCCGGGTGCTGATGCTTCAGACCTGTCTGAAGACTGGGTTTGTTTCTCCACCTCCTGAAAAAAAAAATACATTCATGTAAAACCTTTAGAGAGCACTTTTAGCATCCTACTGCCTGGAGAAAGAAATACCTTCATTAGATCAAGGATTCAGATCAAGGTCATGAAAAGTATCATGCTGCTACTTCTTCCAGAAACCTTTCAAAGTTGATGCTAGATGTAGTGATGACACTTATCTACGCTACACACAGCAGATGAAGCACAGTTAACTCTTGTCTGGCTCACTTCTCTCAGCCAAACAAGCTGTTGTATGAGCAAACTCCAAGACTGTGGCAGCCCTGAAATGAGGCGTTTTCTGTTTGTAATAATCGTTAAATCAAATTACTAGTCTCCTCCAAGCTCTAGGGAAACTTGAAGCGGGAGGGCCCACGCAGGCCAGATGGTGTTATTGGCTGAGACCTTGTGAAATCACAATACTCAATGATTTGAATTAAATATTTGGAATCATTTTTTTTAACTTCATTCCTTTCTAACTTTTTTTCCTTGTTTTTTCCCTCCCTATGGTTTATTTTGCATGTATACCACAATTGCATGTATTTGATTACATAACTATGAATCTGTAGTTATGATTTTCATTTTTATGAGAAAAAAAAAGTATTTTGAATCATCCAATTATGGTTTATCTCTATAAGATGATGTTGTTCCAAACAAGGTTATAATGAACATAATCACAACTTTTTTCTTGTTTCTAAATGAACTGGTAAAGCAATGCAGTCGTTTATTGTTGCAGTTCATGTGTTCATGTACATGAGGAAACAATGAGCCTAACAAACAAATAAATACATTTTACCATGTTATGTGAAAAACGATGTGTTGGAGCTACTTTTCTCACCTGAGTTTTGTTGGTATGGCTGGCAGCAGCGGCGACAGCAGCCCCAGGTTTCTGTTCCTGACCGCTGCCTAGTCTCTCTGCTCTGTTGTCTCCTTCCCTACGTTGCGTCTGTGGGCTCCGACCAGCGGGCAGGTGTGTGTGTGGAGCTTTGCTACCATTGGACTTGGTAGAGTGTGTGTCCCTGTCAGCAGCTGACGTAGCCTCCTTCGTGGTCTTGGGTGGCCGTACGATGGTGCGCTTGGCACTGGGTTCCTGAGGCTGCTGCTCGGCTTTTGTGATAGGGACAGACTTGCTGCTGCTGCTGCTGCTGCTGGTTGTGGTGGCGGTGGTGGTGGCTGAGCCGTCTCCACCTCCACCATTCGCCCCTACAGAGTCCGTGGTGGCTTTGTTTTTCAGACAGCGCTTGACACCGCGCTCAGCTTTGCCGCTACTGCGTCTTGACTCGCTTTGTAGAGGTGAGGAGGGAGGCTGGGGATGGAGTTGTTTGGGTTTCTCCGAGGACTCCAAAGCAACAGGCTTTATCCCTGGTTCTTTGTCATTTTTGGGCTCTGCAGGTGCTGTCGGTTTCTCCTTCTCCTTCTTGTTTGACTGAAACAATACAGATGGACACATGCATTTCTATAATTTCACCAAAGGCCGAAGATCCTGTTAGTGTCCAAACTAATATCTACACCTTCTTCATTTTATTTATATTTGAACAGATTTTTTTCTATTTCAGTTGTCTGTCTATTTGATGTATTTTTTATATTTTAGTATTTTATACAAACATATGGATGTACAGTGTACATTTCATGTTCTTTGTTTATTTTTTTTCCTCTGTGTTATACTGCTTTACTGCTTTTTATGCCATTATATTATATGCATATCTGTGCTGTACAGGATACTTGAATTTCCCTTCGGATCAATAAAGAAGAATAAACAAGACGCAGATCTCCTCATATAAGGAAAACAATCTTATGTGACTAACCTTAAGCGACGGCCAGATGTGAAAGGGAATCTTCTTGTGCATGATGACGTGCAGGAAACCTCCTTTCTCCTTGTACTGGACTCTGCTGCACGAGGCCTCAATTTCCTCCTGCAGCTGGCAGCTCCACTGCCGTCCATCTGAAAATAGAGATACACAGATGTTGTTGGAGCAGGACTGAATCAACACAGTTAACATGAATGGTAGAAATGCAGCTAAGACAAGCTACACAGATCAGACAAAGACACAGTTGAATCATATGTGATGACATACAAATCTCACAAGATAAAGTTAAAGGGATATTTCAACATTTTGGCAAATTTGCCTATTGTCATAATCCCTATAGTTTTAGCTTAGGAGTATGTTTGGATAGGGTTATCCAAATCGAATGATCTGAATATAGGGCCGATTTCCCATCCCTAGTTGGTAGGCTATGTTCATGTCCCTTTAAGAGCCTCAGCGTGTGTAGTCACGTGACTCCACCCCATCTGTAACAGGAAGGGACAGTGCCGTCACCGTCACGTAATATTGTCAACAGACCAGCGTGAAAGGAGTGACACAGAAGTCACAGACAGAAACGGACACGTGGCGTTAAATTTATGGGCTGAAATAACCACGTTGACGTGCTTTATTGATAAACAGAGCGCCGTCCAGTGGGTCGAGGCAGTTGAAGAAGTTTACAAAGTGACTGTAGATTATTACTGTGCGTCTGCTCCGACCGCATTATGAAATATTGGCAGCGATAATTAAGAAGCAGCGGCAGCCACAACTAAATGTAGTGAAAACGTTCAAAAGTTGAAGCGGCTGCTGAGGCAGTCATCTGGTTGAGAAGGGAGAGCAGCTTGTTCAAAAAAGAAATTCTGGGGCCTGATGTGTGCTGTAATAATGTGCTTTCAATAACTCTTAACAACTAAAAGGAAGTACTTTATTTGTATTTTGTCAACATATTTTCAGACTGTATAGTTTTAAAGTGGCACGTCTGTAAATAGCCTACCACAGTTATAGCCAAATAAAAAAAAAATTGCAATAAATAGGTCCACGGGAGTCATGCTATTTTTTGCCCGGAGGGGGGGGTGTTGAATAGTTATCGTCCATTTATTGTTATCAAGACGAACTGCTATTTCGTCATCTGATTGAATTGCGCCACGAGAAAAAAATATTACCTCTACCTGTTTAAAACATCACGTTTCATCCGAAAAAATCCGCAGTTTATCGTAAAACTATTGTAGAATACAATTCTGAAGAATACAAGTCGCGTAGGTGACGCCACACACCAAATGCCGCCGTTTACCGTGTCATTTATTTTTTGTGGGACACCAGATCTGTAGTCCGTAGAGCAGCCTTCACACAAAATACATTCTTCTGTTCAATAAACTGCGGATTTTATCGTGATGATTAAACAGGTAGAGGTCATATTTTCAATCAGATGACGAAATAAAAATCTCACTCTCGTTCATTTGAATGGACCGTTTTTCAGAGTTGAGGTCCCATGGCCGCGCTACTTCCTGCTTCCGCTTAGGCTCTCTATTGATTTTAGGCCATATCGCACAGGCCTAGCGGAAATACCGCGCGCTGTTCAGAGCTCACATCTCTGCCCTGCCAATCTAAAAACAGCTTGCAACTACAATTAAAGGTAATGAACCTACTCCTAAGAATAAAGGGATTATGGCAATAGGCAAATTTGCCAAAATGCTGAAATATCCCGTTGAATATCAACAACATTCAGCCAGCTTTACTTATGCATCTCTGTTGAATTTCAGTTTCCTATGACTTACCGGGGAAGCACACGTGGCAGTGCGTATCAGTGAAGGTTGTGCTGATGTCCTCTATCCTCTGCACCCCCTCCCCACAGCGCAGTCTGACAGTCACTTCATTGACATTCTGCTTCCAGTCCACAAATACATCTGGAAAACGCAAAAGAACAAACGGTTACATCGAGGAGAAACCAGGACAAAATGGACTTTCGCAACAAGATAATTAGAATACATTCATTTTTTAATTACAATATGTATGAGGCACAGGCCACCGCCCAAGCTACATGGACCCTGCAGAATCATTTTTATGTTCAAATAAGAGAAACCCATTTGGCAAATATGCAGTGAGAATAACAGAGAATAATCAACACACAAGTACAACAGGCAAAAAGCAGCTTTTAAGTAAGTACAGTGGTGAACACATTGTACCATGCACTCACACCTGCTCACATAGGCTGCACACCATTGCACTCATGTGCTCAAGTGGGTCAGCCCGGAGAACTTCGACACAGAGTGAAGCAGACAGTACAGTCAACTCAGCAATCACAGATCTAAAATTAGTGTGCCACTCCGACGGTATGCCAAATAAACAAATATATGAAAGTAACCGATTGAGAAAACCACAAAACCAGACACACAGACTTTAAAAAAAAAAAAGGTACCATCAAGACAAGAAACTGACAGGAAAAACAAACCAAGCGTACCATTTTTCATTGTGACCTCAAAGTTGTGGCAGCAATTGAAGATAAAATACCATCCCAAAAGAGAAGCTGAAGTAGAAACAGGCGCCCAGTATGGATCGTGTACACACACACAATTGTTTCGACTCCGTCTGCAACAACGATGACAAGTAGAGAGCCTCAACTTTCCCACCGTCACTCCTTAACTCTCTCACCCCCTCTCGCTCTCTCCAACTTAATCACTCTAAAAAGGTCACAAGCAACACTCAATCCCTTCCAGCTGGTAGCAGTGGTATTCCCAGTGGAGCCACGCCACAGTGTACTCAGGACAACATTCATGATATGAACAAAATGGTATCAACACAATATATATTATAGATTCACATGATTAAAGCCGTTAAGTCCATTACTGCAAGATTAACATAATGGATTTCTGTCTGCACTTCAAGGTTAAAAATTATCATGAAAGCTGAAACTACATACAGTAGGTCAATGTTGGGGTGTCCTTTCGCACAGTGGGTAGAGCAGGTGCCCCAAAGGCAGAGGATATAGGCTAGCCTAGTCCTTGATGCAGCGGCCCCGGTTCGATTCCTTTGCTGCGTGTTACCCCCCCATTGCCTGCTATACTGCTGAATAAAATGATTGCCTCATTAGAAAAAGAACAATTAGTTATACAACAGCATTTTTTAACGTTATAAAATACATTTCTTTGTACTTCTTTGTCTTTTTTATTCTAAATCATGTGCCAATTTAATGGATCCTTGTCATTATTACATTGTTTATTAATTCTGTTGACACTTTGTTTTAATTTTAGCCCTTTTTTAACTGGTATATTTATTTATCTACTTGACTTCACTGTGAATCAGGGCTTAACCCTCACTGATCTTCAAGGTTAATTGAAGGCACTTACACTTGGCAGCAGACGAGCAACACAAAATGGGCCGTCTAGTCGGAGGCCAAACCAACATCGAACTAGAACCAGCATGACAAAGGCAGACACAGACTAGACACACCCAAACAAAAGGAAAGTGCCAGTCAAGGCGTAGCCACTGAATTGCACCAGTTAGTCAGAACATGGCCCAGTTTCCTCAGAACTTATCTACTCAGCCTTATTATTTAAAATGCCCTCTAGTGATATTTAGCAATGCAGCGGAGACAACAAGAACAAGACTATTATTCCAATAAAATATTCTCTCATGATGATGGTAGTGGGAATCATCCTCCAGCGTGTCAGTAACAGTCACAAACTCTCCCGTAGGTCACGTCACTGTCATATTGGAAGAGACATGTCCCATCAGGATAGAGATGATTCATAGGCGGATGATGAAGGTGATCGTTCACAATATCTCTCTCTGAAATATAACAGCCACCAGATCCCCTCACAGTCAAGTATTCATCTGACCATGTCATTCATTCTTCATATCTCTGTGGACCAGTGTCTGTGGTTTTTACATCACTGAACTTTGCAATGTGCATTCATCCTTGTAATGAGGGTTTATGCACTGCAGCCCTACTATAGGCTAATACCCCTCTCTGTGACTGGGACTTTTGATTGGCGGTTCTTTTTGAGAGTCTGATCACATCCTGCGCTGATGTCCTATGTCACCTGAAGAGCTGCTCTCCCTACTAATGTAAAGGCGTATCACAGCAAGCAAATGTGCACTAATGTGTGTGTCCCGAACCCATTTTCTGACGTATCTCCTGTAGATCTAAATACAGATGTCACTTCACTCACTGTAGTTAAAACAACAGGCGGTTTAGTGCCTTTGTGACTGAAGCTCCTGCCACTGGCAGCCAAACAAACAATGAATGAACCCTTTGTCAAAGTCACTTCTATTTTTGCTGCCATCTTGAGACTAAATCAAAATAAACATGCCATAGAACATGACTGGATGATAATAGGTTAATTGTACAGTGTTTTTCTGTAAAATAATCACCCATCTATATTTGCAAAGCTTTACTGTGAGATGTGACCTAAATATACTGCTATCAATGCAAGTGTGCACTTGGGGAAATTTTGGTTAATAGGTTCCTCATCACCCACAGCTGATGTCTGTTTTAATCCACTTTAACAGTGTGTTTAGTCTGGATATGTTGGTCTCTAGGTGTTAACACTAGGGATGTCACGATTACTTGTTTTCACAATTAATTGCAGTATTAAACACCACAATTAAATAATCGTAAAGATTTCCAAATACCGTCACTTTCCAAAAAAGATTATGTTGGAAACACAAAGGTAGATGTGCACACAAGTTAAGGTAAATGTAAGAAATACTGGTCCATTTACCTAATGTAACATACAATTGGTAGGCCTAATTAATGCATAATAATCATGATAATCGTAATACTGTGATTATTTCTCTGACAATAATCGTACAAAGAAAATCTATAATCGTGACATCCCTAGTTAACACATCACAGCCCATTTCACAACACCCAGTACTGGCAGATATTCAACATGAACTAAAGTCAGTTTTACTGGCCACAAGTGCAAAATGAAAGTAAAACTACTTTGCATTGTCACCGACTTTGGACTTTAATAAAATGATGCTGTTCTGAGACACCAAGTTCTCTGGCCTTTGGCTTATGGGGATATTGGAGATTCCTTGCATCAGCATTTCTGCCTCCAGGCATCACAGGTACCTATCCTTCACAAGAGGTACGTCATTAACATTCCTATCGTAGTAATGTAATGATTTGTGAGCAAAACAAATAGAAAGATAAGAAAATAATGCTTTCCACCAACAGGTATAAATAAGCTGGGTTTTTTCCTGCTAGGAAACACAAGCAAGAGCAAATGCAAGGACTGACATCTGCAGCAAAGGGAAAGTAAGGAATCTGCAGAACATGAGATAGAAGAGATAATATAGAAGATAAAATAATTTCAATCTCTAAAAACTCAGAGCAAGGTTTACTAAGTTTTACCACTAGAGGAAGACATAGGAACAAATGAATGTTGACACGTTCTTATTGTCAATTGAATGGCAACTCTCTTTCCTCCTACAACAGAATCACATTCAGCCACAAGTGCTTTAACGAAAGACATGAGACACAAGAAGCTTCACTCCACATCCACACATGAGCGTGTCAAATTCAAAGACAACAAAAACTCTTGATGTGACACATCCCACAACAAATGACAAGTACCGAGTGTACAAAGCAGGCAGCTCAAACAAAAAGCTTTCAGGCAGCAAAGGATTAAATAACACAATGCTGTTACTTTTTTTTTTCTATTACAGAGTGGTAATAGAGCAACTCCTGACTAACTAACTAGTGTTAAATTAAGTGCAAACTTGGATACATAGATGTTGAAAAAATCAGCACATCAATTTCTCATGTGCAGGGACATGTGTTCAATATGTTACAATACTAAGGAGAAACAGTGAATGTAAACAGAAACATGTTTCTTTGCATTTCTGGTACACCTTAAAGTTCCAGTGAAAAAATCACACACTAAAGCTTCTCAGATACAGATGTGCAACAATTTAACTGAACTGAACTTCGATACTTGCAGTAAGTATATCCAAGATGAAATGCAAAATATTATGCTGCAGCTTAGTCCACTTTATTTGTTTTGGTTACACTTTAACACATAGTTTGCAAACTAATCAATAACACTGATACTGTTGGATAATCCTCCTTACCTTTCTTGACTTCTGCAATGACCCCATCTGCTGCTGCAGCTGCTGCCGCCGCTGCCCTCTTGGCCTCTCGGCTCTCCTGGTTGGCCCTGTCCTTCTGTTTCTTCTTGCTGGTGCTGGAGGACAGGTCTGAGCTGCCCTCCCTCCCGCCGCCGCCGCCGCCTCCTCCTCTCTGCTGAGCCCCTCCGCGACGGCCCACTGCCTCGCTACCACCGCTGCTGGCCATCTTCAGGCACTTGGCACTAACGGGCCGCCCGTCGCCGGAATCACTACCGCTGCTGGGGTCTGGATCTGAGGTGTGCCTCTTCCTTCCTGGCCCGGCTATCTTGGCGATGATACTGGTCTGAACTCTCCCAGAACAGAATCAGGAAGGCTAATGAGGGACGGGGATCTAGGGCAGAAGAGAGACAACACTCAGTGATCAGACTGTAATCTACATGATTGCTTGGCATCAGTATGCGCGATGTGTTCACGGTCCTACACGTTGTATAAGAACCAATGTAAACATCATGGGCTTTGCTGTGTTTTGCACTATATAAACACGGGCGCGCGCACAGGGAATGAGTTAGCCTCCCTGCTTAAAACGGCCACAAGGAGGGTTTTAAATAACAATGCTACACCAGACTTGGACATTGTGTCTTCCAGAAGAAGGCATATGGCTGCACATCACGCTAGCCGCCGGACGCCACCGCCGTTCAGCCTTGCCTCGTTTCCTTAGCATAGCAACAACGGGTTGCTAGCTCGGACAGGCAGATGACAAACAAAGGACAACAGCTAAATCAGCCATTTTATTCCGCGTTCAACACAGCACATTTACTAAAAAATCGGATGGTGTTTATTATTGAGCTAGCTACCCAGCTGAACAGTGTAACGTTAGCTCCCCGTTGTTAGCTTGGTAACTGGGCAAGTTAGCCGGGTGACTGCAGGGGGTTCGTTTATTTCCAGACACATGTGTTAGGGGCTGTCATGTGCTTGTCAAAATACAACATACTTTTTTTCCCAGTCTATGGTGCCAATAGGACGTTATGATTCCAGCTGTTAAGCTATTGACAATCACATTCAACGGGATAAGCAAATAACCTTTGGTCAATAACATGAGGACGTTACTTTAACGTACCCGGTGCGCGCCGGGCAGCAGGGAACAATACAAGTGGACGGTAGTTCAGGCCTTTTATCTAAGACCTACCTTTATCTAAGGCTGTATTCGACCATATCGGCTGTATTCCCTAAATCTACCCAGCCACAATAACACGTCATGCTGTCGGATGGCATTTTAATGCTACAGACTATCAGGACAGTCGCTGTATCTTATCTCCTCCCGCTGTCTTCCAGCACAGCGCAGGACAAGTCGTGCAATCAAACGCTCCTAACGTCTTCGAACACATAATGTCATTAGCCACACAGGCTAACGCTAGCTAACAAGAAACGGGTTGATATGGTTATTAATTTTGCGCAAATACCACAACATGACACGTCGTGACACCTCCCGCTCATCTGAGATTAAAAGGCCCAATTAGTCCTGGTGAAGAAACCGGAGACTTACGGGGCTTCGGTACGGTGAGAGTTCCGTTCCTGACACACAATGGCCGGCGACTCCTTCTGCTACTACCGGCTGCTAAGCTCATTCCCGCACTTGAAACCCCCGCAGTCCACGGTGTTTCTGGAAGATTCTCTCCTTTATCCGGGACCCATTTCTGTAAACTTTACGGTACTTATTTCAGAAATGCGAACAAAAGAAAGAAACAACCAAAAAGGAAAACGTTCAGGCTGTTGCTGTCATTCGGCCTCCTTCGTGCGGCTGAGTCCTACTTCCAACAAAACACTCCTCTGTCCGGCCAAACCTGAAATGAGTGCGCGCATCCACCAGGCTACTTCCTGGCTTGCGCATTCACGTGACCTAACTCCCCTCCCCTCCCCTCCTCCACACACGCACACTACAAATTATTTGTCATTTCATAGCACATAACCTGAACCCAGTGACTGAGTTTGGAATCAGTTAAGATGTGTTATAATATACAATTTTGTGCATACTATGTGAGGTAGGAAACATACATATTTCAGGTTAAAATATAGCTATTATTTGGTGCATTTGGTAACAAATTAAAGTTAATTTAAGGCGGGCTTCATACCGATTTTCTAATCTTACAAGGCTACAGACTGCCACTAAATAAATTGTGTGCAACCAACAAAATGTGCTACTTTTTTCTGTGGTAAAATGTGGAAGGGACAACTCAAAGAATCTGGAATCTGTCAGGTGGCAGCAATATGTGTGTGAGCATCATGAAAAGGATGTGAATATTTGCTTAGCAAGTCGGTGCATCCATAAATTTTCTGCTTGTGCTCCTAAAATTTCAAGTTGGGGACCACTGTGCTCCTAATGCAAAAAGAAGTGGGTGACCACAGATAGCCTATGAGGGAAGTTTCAACCGATTTTCAAATTATAATCCTCCAAATGCACACATCAGACAATTTGGCCAGAGTACATGAGTAACAGAGTAAAAATTTCACAGTGGCAATACACTATATCTCACAGAAGCTCACTAAATCCATAATTCAGAGGAAAAAAAGAAATTGAGGGCGATTGCAACAGTCATAATTTATGATTCCAGGTTGAGGAGCCTGAAATCAGCCCTAAAACTGTCCAGTGTATCGCCAGCCTAAATTAAAACTTGGGGCACGCATGTGTAGGAATGCCAGTTGGTTTAGAGCTCTGACCAGGGGGAGGCCTTGTTCAACTCAGGACCTTCCCAGATCCGCCACAGACAACATTCAGTGGTGCTTGTAAGTCAGTTCTTTATATGGGTCTATATCCTCATATAATTCTCTGAGGTGGGGGCATCAAGGCCTCTTCTATTTTTAGACAGTGGCCTTGTCCCATATGTCATCCTGCGCCCTGTCTAATTCCTTAACTAACATGATGCTGACAGTGATGATGCAATGTGGTAGAGCATGCACGGCTGACTGATCACTCAAAAATATATACATAGGCTATGGTCCATTATTTGCAGGAGTAGTGAATCTGCAGATAAGAGAAACCAGAGGAATGAAAATGCCATGTAAAGCAACTATCTGATCTGCGTATCTGATGTCTGAATCTTTGGGTAACAGACAGCTGCAGAGATGGAGACTTTGCCAGAGGGCACACCAAGGTCTTATGACAGTGCATCATGGCACAAAAATAGAAATGGGACATCTTATAGACCTGCTGGGGGGACACATACACATTCAGGCCACAAGACAGCAATGTCAGAAAACGGGACCGAATCAAGCATGGAGAATTTTCATGTGATCAGAATGTCTGATGCTCAAACAAGAGAAATGTCAAGTAGTTTAAGCTTTATTCACAAAACTGTACACTGTAAAACTTTACACATGCCTCTTTTGATTTTCTTTTGTGTGGAAGTTATCAAAATCAATCACATGGCTGCTTGGTGATGGGTAGGCTAGGGGAAGTACATGTACAAAGTTAGTTTTTTTTTGGTTTATGTTTCAGTAAAACACACATTGTCATGCAAACACTACATGAGTAAATGTCCAAGATACTGGGACAGTATAAGGCACAATTAAACACTGTACTGTAAAATACTATGTCATGTCAGTGAGGCAACACGTAGCTTGTAAATATTCCATCACAGTATATTTCATCATCAAAACACTCAGTCTGTGCATCACAGGTTTGGCATAATAGTTCATCTTAGTTGTGCTGGTAGGCTGATTGTTTACCTCTGTGTCAGGCTGTTTTTCCCCTGTCCTCCTGCTGAGGCCAAGATCTCCATCTGGCTCCATCACAGGGGTTTATCCTCTGCATCATTACCAGAGGTGGTTTGTAGCCAAGTTTATACTGTATCTCTTGTCTTGGCACATCACATGAATTGGCTTTATCAAAACAAATTTCTTTCCCTGTTTTTTTTAAGCATATGTGAAAAAAGAAATCACTCCTAGCACCATAGTCTGTGTAATTTCCTTCTGAAAATCCAAAATGTTGAATCCAAATGATTCACATAACTCTTTCCATCTCTTAATCCTTCATGTAAAGCCATGTTGTTAAAGCTACGCAATGTTTATGCTCCAGTGTCTATACACTTATATTTGGCTTATTTGAAAATATAACAAATTAAACATATTTTACTGTTTTTTTAAATACCAAAACTCATTTTGAACACATCTTCACTCTGATGTTATGATCTCATGCACCAAAAGGTTGGTTGTGTTTTCTACTTTCCTCTAGTGCAATTTAAAAGAAGTCCTCTTATGAGCACAGCTCACAATACTTCCAGTAGTAACAGAGTTCATAGAATAAAAAATAATAATGACCTGTTGATTATACAGTTGTCACTCCAAGTAGTGATACAAAAAAACAAGTAACAAACATTTAACCTACAGCTTGTTTGCAAAATCACTCTTTTTACCCAAATGTGTATATTGCTGACTTCTTCCATAATTTCATTTTTAATTTTCATAATGCAAATTTGTAGATACTTTTCCAGATTATTTCAAAAATAAAATATAATGTGCACATACCGGTATTCAAATTTAAATAAAATATGTGATAGTCATTGGTATGTTTATACATTGCACTATGGTAGCAATGATTTATTAATAGTTACAAGACAATTTGGACCAAAAAATATGTAAATTCACCTGCTGTGTGATAAAATAATGACCCCAGCTTTCTTTTTTCCCTCAGAGTCTGTATCAGAAGAAAATGGCAGAATAACATGAAGATGGACCCGTTTCCATACGACATTTGGAGGTGATTTACTGGCACGTGTTGTAGATCTGGATCTGTTTGTTGATGTCATGGAGGATAGCTTTCATCTTGCCCTCCAGCCCGTCCAGCTGACGAGCTTTTCCCTCCAACCTCCTCTGGTTCTCCTCGTAGTTTTTTTCCAGCTCTGTCAGGACAGGGGATTTCAGGAGTGGTTACACAGACGGGCATTACTTTGTGCTGCTGGTTATTTTATATCGTGTGTGCTGCACTATGTTACACTGTATCCAAGGTAACAAAGCAGATATAAAGAGTCAACCATCCACCAGATCTGCCCATGATACTTTCCTATTGTGTCTGTGTGATTAAAGCAGAAGTAAGTGATATATTTGTGTTAATATAAGTCTTAAATAGTTATATCTTCCGACAGCAATCACTTACATAGAGTGTTTGGACCAAAACACGGGTCTGTCAGTCACTCTGCTCTGCTCTGAGCCGAGGAGAAAACATTTATCGTATCCTACAGTTTTTATCCAATGAGGAGAGAGAACGGCATGCAGGGCTGTGTGTGCAGCCAAGGAACGCCGTGAATGTGGCGACGTAGGGACGAGGACTGTTATGGTGCGTTCAAGGAAACTCGTATTTTTCCGACCGTGAAGTGGTACCAGTTCGATCTGGTACGAGTTCACCGGTCGGAAGTTACGAGTGGCTGTTATAGTGACTTTCACCGGTAAAACAGGTCGGAGAAACACGAGTGGGTTGCCTGGAACGCTACAAAGTCGTAAGTTGTGACTTGAAGCTGTAATTTACGATTTCAAAAGTCTGCCTGGAACGCAGCATTAGCGAAAACGACCGGACCACTTACTTCTGCTTTAATGAGTTACAGCTGATTCAGAATTGACCAGGTCTGAACAGAGTCGACTGTTTATGTCCATTTACTTGTTTCCAAAGTGTTTCATGATTTTGCATCAGCCAGGACAATAACTTTCTTACTGTATTGTTTTGATTGGCATTTATCTATTTTTCTTATCTAATCACTTTTATCATTATATTCTTTGCATGCATCCCTTTCCACAAGTTTACATGTGTAATGTGGTGCCAGCTTGCCAGTAACATGTAAGGCTCCCTACGTGAAAGGTGTGATATACGTAAATGAATTTTGAATGAATGACTGAATTGAAATTTAAAATATTGCCTGAGGATTCAATTAGCAGTTAATCGTCTGTCACTATATTCTCTATTCATCTTAATTTTTATCTAAACAGTTTCATGCCAGTGTATCTATATCATATACACAAACACATGTTGTCAGTACCTGCTAGTCTCTGCAGCTTGTTCTGGGCGTCTCTCAGTAGTTCCTTTGCTTCATCTCTGAGGTTCTCAGCCCTCTTCTTTGCGTCCTGCACAGCTTTGGCCTTGGTGTCAACCCGCTGCTGCACCTCGTGGTATTTATCTGTCAGCTGGCCATCCAGAATCTGGGCATTAAGACAGGAGGAAGGCATTTCTATGAGAGCTGTATACACTCTTCAAGAGGCAGAGTGCACACACACACATGCACACACACCTGCTTGGCTTCGTTTGCCTTGTCTCGTGCCATGGTGGCGGTCTCTTCAGCTCTGGCTGCTGCCATGCTGTTGTTGGCACGTTTGGTCTTCAGGGCATTGATCTCCTGTCCCAGTGTCCCCAGTCGGTTCATGGCATCGTTCAGGTCCTTTTCACTGTTGAACGTCTCTGACTCAATCTACAGAGAGAAAACACAAGCAAAGTGAATAAATGATTTCTAATCCCTCGGGAAAAACATCATGAAATAATCTCTGTGTGTATCAGTGTTCAGAATGTACAGTATTTTGGAGGCATTTTTTCACACTGTGACACTGTCACACAGTGTTTCAGTATAATCCTGGGTAATTATTATTTGAGCCATTTTTCTTGTGCCAAAAAACTTCATCTAGTAATTTATGATTCAATCCTGTAGCCTGTACTTTAAATCTACAAATAAATTAGTTTTTGCCTCTTTGGGGACAGTGGTGAAAAGCTTGAAGCACGGTGAACTTGTTAGTGATTTATGCATTCAACAATATTAGCTACTATATTAACTCTGCTTTGACAAGAAAACACCAGGGAAGGGACCAGGGTCGGTACACGATCATATAAAACTGTTAATTAGTTGTTGTTTTTTAAATTGAGTAAGGAAAATGTTCTGCAAGAGTGATTCAAATTTAAGTCCAAGCGGACAGTCTGATCACCTGGCCCGCTTCCAGAAAGTCAGCAAAACAAAATGCAAATGAGTGTGTTTTTAATTAATGTGGATATTAGGGGGAGAACTATATTAGCGGTCTGGAGCCAGTTTTCTACTTGAGTTCCATAACACATTTGCAGAAGAAGCAAATTTCAGCAGTACAGTTTCTTCTTTAATGTAACTAATTTGAGAATCGTGTCTCTGTTGGACATTGATCTGATGTTTTCACCTACTACCACATTTTTTTTTATGTCTCTTCAGTGGACACTTGTGTGTAGCCTGAATTACGCAACTGTATGCAAAAGTATGGATTTACTTGCCAAATCTGATTAATCACATTTTGTCAGAGTGAGAACATTTGTGTAAACATTTGTTGCGTATTTAGGTGGGTCCTAAGACTGCACCAGTTTGATCTTATTTCAAGCACAGCTACTGCAGTTTCTTAGTTGCTGTAAGGGTCTGTTTAGAATAAAGATACAATCACTGCACTGATATTTTGCGATATTAATGCATTTGTATTTGCCTGATTTACACTGTGACCAGTAGATGTGGCTCAGTTTAAATGAAGTCCTTTCTCTAACCACTTTCCTGAACTGGTTCATGAAGCTTCATGTCCTCATCACTGGTTCTTTGTACTGTGGGGTAATAAAGCTGTTACCTGAGCCAGTCGGTCCTCAGTCATGTCAATGTCAGCTTTGGCTTTTGCTATGGCCTTCTCTGCTGACGTCTGGGCCGTCTTTGCATCCACCAACGCCTGTTTGACCGTCTCTGCTGTGGTCTTCACCCCCTCTGCATGATGCCTGAACAACAACACAGCCACAGTGAAGCAGGTGACTTGACAGTATATTTACAATACTTTATTGTTAAAGTCTGACTCTGCCTCATCTACCTGGCCCTCTTGGCATCCAGCAGCAGTTGCTCGGCCTTGCGCACGTCGTCCTTCGTCTGCTCCAGGATGGCATCCACATTTGAAAGGCTGCGGACCCGTTCTTTGATCTCATCAGCCAGATGCCTGATCTGCAGCGGCGAGGCCGGGATGGAAAGCTCCAGGACACGGTTCGCCACGGCCTCGATGCTGTCTGGATCTGCTCCCTCTTCTGAGAGAAAGATGAATATGAGAAATCTCAGCGTTAATTGTGAGATAATTTAATAAATCTATATGTTGATAAAAGGCTCAAGAAACGGAATGAGTTAAAGACTCACGAGTGAGGAACTCTCTGATCTGTTTGATGAGGTCTCTCAGGTCATTGTTGGAGCGTTCCACTTTGTTTTTAGTGGCTGTAGCTTTATCCAGAGCTGCCTGGGCTTTCCCTTTGGCCTCCTCTGCTTTAGTCTTGGCCTCTGCCACCTGAACGACAGGAAGACATGCTGATAGAGGACACGGGGGCTGACAGACACAACGCATTCACCACAGCTGCTATCCTTATTTCTCGTCACCTTCAGCTATTTGCTCTGAAATGAAGATTTTCTAGTTTCCTTTTTTTGTGTTGTATTGTTTTGTTGGTGATGGATGTTTGTTTGTTTGTCATGAATGTTTGTGAATCTGTTGAGATATATCATATATATTCTTTGAAAAAAAGGTCTGAGACTGACTGTTTAGTGACACTGGCACAAAATTAAAGTGTAATATGACAGACATGAATAATTGGAAAACTCATCATAGAAAGCCAGAGACTAACAGGATATAAACAGTACCTGTCTTTCACCTTCAGTCCAGACACAACTTCTCCCATAGCTTTTCAGCTCCTTCCTGGAGCCGCTCCAGTGCATTGTGGAGCCAAGTCCGGCGACGTTACAGTTCAGGGATCACAGTGACGGTGCAGCGGCAACCTGCACCCCCACACGGGCTTTCCCCACATGGAGCGTCACCAGGGGCACCACACACCTGCCGGGACAGGTACAGTACACATGAGCTAATATTCATAGGATGGTGTCATCATTAATAGGTGTATGTGTGGGACGGACACGATTCACTCTTCTGCCAAATTACAAAATAATAACACACCATTTCGCTTGCAGATACTTTTCAGTAGGTTAATTCAATGTAATTTATTGATTCAACTATTACTAACCACAAAAACACCCTTCTAAATTATAAATCAGTTACTTTTTATTTAGTAAGTGAATTAAGTATCTTAGTTGGTTGGTTTTTTTGGAGCAAACAGCTGCTCCAAAGATTAAAGAATGAGATCATACCCAGAGCCGGTTCAGACCTCCATGGGGCCCTAGGCAAAATTCTGCTAAGGGGCCCTCCTAACTGAACCCCAAAAATTTTCAACAGTCGCACCTGACACCCAGTGTTTGACCATCCCCCTTTAAACGTATTGCAGTGTTGGCTTAACTAAGAATAAATTGAGATCAAATTTAATAAATCTATATGTTTGAAAAAAGGCTCAAGAAACAGAATGAGTTAAAGACTCACGAGTGAGGAACTCTCTGATCTGTTTGATGAGGTCTCTCAGGTCATTGTTGGAGCGTTCCACTTTGTTTTTAGTGGCTGTAGCTTTGTCCAGAGCTGCCTGGGCTTTCCCTTTGGCCTCCTCTGCTTTGGTCTTGGCCTCTGCCACCTGAACGACAGGAAGACATGCTGATAGAGGACACAGGGGGCTGACAGACACAATGCATTCACCACAGCTGCTATCCTTATTTCTCGTCACCTTCAGCTATTTGCTCTGAAATGAAGATTTTCTAGTGTGTCCTTTCTTTGTGTTGTATTGTTTTGTTGGTGATGGATGTTTGTTTGTTTGTTTGTCATGAATGTTTGTAAATTTGTTGAGATATATCATATATATTCTTTGAAAAAAAGGTCTGAGATTGACTGTTTAGTGACACTGGCACAAAATTGTAATATGACAGACATGAATAATTGGAAAACTCATCATAGAAAGCCAGAGACTAACAGGATGTAAACAGTACCTGTCAGTGTGGTACACACCTTGGTAAAGAGTCCCTCCACTTCTCCCATAGCTTTGCTCAGCTCCTTCTCTGCGTGTTTGGCTCTCTCCAGTGCATTGTCAGCCATCGCCACGGCGCCGTTACAGTTCAGGCCTCCACAGTGGCGGTTCCCCTCGTCGTCACGGCAACCCGCACCCCCACACGGGCTTTCCCCACATGGAGCGTCACCAGGGCCACCACACACCTGCCGGGACAGGTACAGTACACATGAGCTAATATTCATATGGATGGTGTCACCATTAATAGGTGTATGTGTGGGACAGACACGGTTCACTCTTCTGCCAAATTACAAAATAATAACACACCATTTCGTTTGTAGATACTTTTCAGTAGGTTAATTCAGTGTCATTTATTGATTCAACTATTACTAACCACAAAAACACCCTTCTAGCTTATAAATCAGTTACTTTTTATTTAGTAAGTGAATAAAGTATCTTAGTTGGTCCTCGTCTAGACTGTCTTTATCATATTTTTTTGGAGCAAACAGCTGCTCCAGAGATTAAAGAATGAGATCATACCTTCTCATTGATCTTCTTCATGTCCAGGCCCTGTGTCCTGGAGTTGAGGTCTGTCAGTGCTCGCTTGTTAGCTGCGTTCTTACGGTTGAAGTCGTCCTTCTTGGCGGCGATGAGGCGCTCAGTACGGCGGCGGGTGTCTGCGGACTGACTGACCGTGCTGGGCTTGGTGGTGGTTGACTGGTTGGCGCGGTGCTCAGCATCCAGAGACTTGTTGTAGGAGCTACGGATGCTGTCGTACGCACCTGGAGGATGAGGGGTGAGAGGACGTTATCAGCTGCCATGTCTGAGGATTGATTCGTTGATTTAATGAAAGACACTTATGGATGCTCGTCTCTCACCCAGGAAGTTGGAGTTTTTGAGGACGTCCAGCTGGTGATGCAGCTGCTCTGAGGTGAGGTTTAGCTCTCTAGCCTCTCTCTCCAGTGCACTCAGCTCCTTGCTCGCCTCAGAGTTGCTGTCCTGTACGATGGTCAGGTCTCCCTCCAGACGGTTCAGGGTGTCAGTAGTATCACTGATCTGAGCTCTGTGGGAAGAGACAGGCAGTCATTGGTTTATCTAAAAAAAAAAAAACAGAACTGCAGAGGAATCTAACAGCTCATACCTAAGATCTTCAATAAGCTCCATCAGCGTAGCGACGGCTGCAGCAGTGGCGTTGCGTGCGTTGACAATCCCCCGAGCTTGTGCCAGTTTCTCCTCCAGGTCCCTGAAGGCCTTTTCATAGGCGCCAGTGAGCCCAGTGGTCTGAATCTCATGGGCACGCTCTGCCAGAGTCTTGGTGCGCACTGCCAGGTCCTGGAAACAAGACAACATTGTGAAGAGTCAGATTCTGGTCGAACAATTCAGTATTTCACACGTTTTGCTGACTCAAGGTTAGGGCCATAAAAATAAATCTGTTAAAGAACTTGTGTGTATGTGGGTATGTGTGTGTGTATATGTAACTGTGTCTCTGTATGTATATTTGTGTGGGGTGGGAGGTTTGGGTTTCTCTTGGGTTTGTAAAATTCAATGTAGGAAAAGTGCCATATAAATAAAGTTGATTTGATTTGATTTGATATATAATAATATTATTTATAGGAATTTTAAAATCTATTAATTTGTTCATTTACCTCTGTATATACAGAAGTAAATGCATTCATATTCTGGTTATTTTTTTTGGAATTTGTAATTAATGTATTAATCAATCAATTTTTTAAATTAATTTTTCTTTATGGCTTTTACCATTCTCTGTTGTTTTTTGCTTCCATATTACCATCTCCAATATGTTCTGTTAACACTGGCCTAAATTTAAATGTTTATAAATAGGATATTATATATTTGTTATATTTGTCTTGTTATTTCCACTTGTATTCATTCTTTTCTTTCGTATACAAGTTATTGTCTTATTCTTTAACAGATTTATTTGTGGCACTGCTCTGACTCCGTCAGGATTGCACCCCCTCTCTTTAACTGCACCTGTACAATGCGATCCCAGTCCCCAAAGCACTGGTGACAGGGCTGACAGTTGGGGAACTGGCCAGAGAAGCCTCTGGCACACTGATCACAGCGAACACCGGACACCCCCTGCTGGCAAACACAGTGACCCGTCACACGGTTGCACTGAGACGTCTCAATGCCACGCCAGTCACAGTCACAGGCTGCAGGGCACAAAAACAGAGGGAGGGAGCACACAGTCAGTGTAGAAATAAAGAGCTTGTTTATAATGTTTTGTGTGTACTAAAAGCAAAATATGTGCATTTTATTCATTGTTAGACCATTGTAAAGCCACAGATTTCAATGTGCGGTTGTTTTATTATTCTGAGCAAAGCTTTTTCTGAAAAATGAAAGAAAAAAATGTAAGGAGCATGTGGAGCATTAATATGTAAATAAATCCTCTGCAAATTCTTTGAATGACACCTGGTTACGTCTCCATCTAATTGTGGATTGACACACAAAACACATCCAAGAGTTATTGTTTTGTTATTAAGCGTACTGGTTTCCCGAGGCCTCACTTTTGACAAAATGAGGCTTTGTACCCATAATGCTTTTGGACTGTTGAGAGATACAGTAAGCTGTGTGCAATCCCTCTCATCTCTCTGCCTGAGCTGCTAACGCGTGTCACATTTGCACTGACTCCTGTGACCTGTTATAAACCCTAATAAAACCCTTAATAAATTAAACACATCAACTTGCATATGTGACAGTATCCATGTTACAAATGTTATATTTGAGTAAGTATTGCTCATTGTGGACACAAATAATTAATCGATCTATGTTGAAAAATTTGGATTTTACGATGAAAATGTGCAGACTCAATGAAAAAGCCACTTATTCTGTCCTATCACTGTGACCATATTGTAAAACATAGATCAATCTCAGGCTCAGCAGAATAGTTAGATTTCCAATTTCGCAAATCTCTTTAATAATTTCTATCCAGTGTCCAGTTTATGTGTTTATTTTGGTGTGGCTGCTGTGAATATTTTCAAAAGGCATTTGTTATTCCCTGTGATTTTCCTCTGATAGGTCAAATGTACATGAGTATATGAATATCTACCACCCTTCCCCATCATTTCCTTCAGATTTCAGATTTCTAACCTCTGCACTGTGTCCTGGGGTCTCCCCAGTAGTTCTCCTGACAGTCTGTGCAGGTCTTCCCTCCGAAGCCGTCACGACATTGACACTGACCAGTAAACTGAGAGACAGAAAGTGAAAGACAATCACATCAGTTCTGTTGGTGCAAATACGTCGGATTTGAATATATCCACAATAAGTGCTCCATACCTCATTACATGAGGAGGTGACAGAGTTGTTGGGGTCACAGCCGCAGGTTTCACAGCCATTCCCACTGGCCATGTTCCAGTGGTTGGGGGCGCAGTGGTCACATGTCAGACCTATTACGTTTGGTAAACATTGGCACTGGCCTGTGTTGCGCTGGCACACACAGTCCTCACGCTCCATACACTGACTGCGTTCAGTTCCCAGAAAGTTACATGTGCACTCTGATGAAAAAAAAAAACATGACATTGTCATTATACAGTTTTTTTAAAAGATGCTTTATCTTTTTGTTTAACGTTTCAAAATGAACTTGTTACTCACTCCTGCAGTTTCGACGGGAAGCATCCCCGAAGTAGCCGCTCTTGCAGATGCCACAGTTGGGGCCTTCAGTGTTGTAGAGGCACTTCCTGCACTCACCAGTCAGCCTGTCGCATGAATCCATGTCTGACATGTCTATGTTGTTGTTGCACTGGCAGGGCTGGCAGCGCCCTCCTGGCTGGGAGGGGTTGCCGAAATATCCTGGGGCGCATTCATCACATCGAGCACCTAAAAAAGCAGAGAAGAGTGTCAAAGGTAGGCTATACCTTTATACCTAGTCTGTCTTTTACGTTAGACATCCAATATTTGCAATAAGAATTATGTGAAGTGTACAAAACAGCAGGAAGCAGGAAACGTGAATTCACAGCAGAAGAACCAGATTCAAAAACAATGAAGACCCTCCTAATACCATTGGATTCCCAGAAAAGGACTAAAATGTTTTTAATGGACCATTGAAGAAAACATGTATGTCCAAGAGCATGAATATTATTGCATTAATACAATATACTGCTAAAATGAGTTTTGTTACATATCATCAATCACTATATCACACATTATTATACTACTGTGTATGGTTACACAACAGCCAGTTGCATTAGTCAGCAGTCATTTGGACATGAAGAAACTCCTTAGAGACCAATGTGACCATTATGTAATATTATCCCACATTTTTTGTGTATTTTGTATGGCACAGTACTGCCACTATACATAATAGACATATTTATAAACTGGACTATACAGCAACAACAAGAGTCTCATTGAATCATTGAGGTCCTCACATTTTCAAGTAGAAAAAATTCTCCTTCAACATTTCTGGGAGTCAGGTTCAGAATGAGAAAAAATCCTCAAGATGCAACAGAAATACTCGTAACATTAAACCATTATCCATTCACTCAAAGTCAACTAAAATCTGACCATATAAGTCTAATGAACTCAGTCCTGATCAGTTCAAATCAGGTAATTTTTATTTTATTTTTGGACCTTGAGAAGAAAGCAAGTATCCCTGTATTGATTACATTACGTTCTTTTACTTCATGGTCTTACAACAGCAAATGTCTCGTCTCAGTCGTTGAACCAGCACAGCTCCACAGCTCCTCTAGTACTAGTGTATTCATTGTTCCAAAGGGCAAAACTACAACCTCTACATATATAGATAAACATACTTTCATAGGCTTCCATTGTGTTTAATCTGAGGAGTCAGACTGGATAAAGTGACATCAGCGTGCCTGTCATGACTGTGGATATGTCAGTACTACTATCATCTTTCCTCTTTGAACTGACCTCCACACTACACCGACAGATAAAGACCAACAGTTGAACCTTCTCCAAACACCTGAGACAGAACTTGACCCAGACAGAGAATAAGCCAACACTGCTTTTTTATTTTGAAGGGCAAATAAGAGAAACACTTTTTGACACAGCGAAACGACAATTAATCTGGGTCAGGTCCTTGAATTGGGATTTTTTTTTTACAGACCCATCTTGTTTAAAGGATAATTTAATGGCATTTAGAACACGTAGCCAGAGAGAGACACTTATTTTGAAAGTGTTTGACAATATTCTGTGAGCCAGGTCTCACACATGGGCAGGAGTGCACTGTGGCACAGCACCACTGGTGGGAGGGGTGCTGAAGCCATGCATAGGCAGGATTGGTAAAGTGGTGGGTTGGTGCAAAATGGAGAGGGAGGGGGCGAAGGGGAAGGGGCTGAGGTCAACCATAATTACTCACGCTTAAAAATGGTCACCCCGGAGCGTTTAACAATGCCTGTGTCAGTAATACAGGGGAGGGAGGAAATAAGACAGGTTACCAGAGCCTGCTCAGAAAAATCAGCCTTACCTCATTTGAGCTGCATCTTCTGTAAGATCAGAGTTTAACTAATAATATTTCTCTAACTAACTTAGTTGACTAAAGCACAGCCACTGTGCACTTTGCTCAAGTGGCCTGGATATTCACGAACACCTGAGGATGATCACCTGACCACATCATCACTGACCAACTACTGGTCTTCCCTTTGACCAGCAGCTTCCATGTGAGAATTAGAGATGAGCAGAATCATGCATGGTGACTGCACTGTGACCTAAATTTAGTACTGTGAACTAAATGCTCATGTCAACACATGACACTGCCCATAACAACAACAACAACCTGGTGTTGTTATGCAGATATTATGGTGTAGTATCTTAGCTTAGCATGTTAGCCTGCTAAAAGTTGGTAATTAACTTTTAATTAGCTCAGAGCAACGTACAATGTGCCTACTAACTAATTATTAGCATGCTGATATTAAGCAGGTACTGCCATGTCTACTATCTCAACTTTGCATGTTGGCATGCAGACATTTGCTAATTAACAACAGTCTTTGTGGTTAATATCAATCACTGAGGTTATTTATACTGTCATATCAGATCTGAAACACCAGTGAGCTAGTAATAAGATAAACAGAAATGGGTAACACTAGTTTTTCTTTCCTAAAGAAAATGTTTTCTAAAAGACTTCAATAAGGTTTTGTATCAAATATTTGAAACACTGAAACAAAGTGTATCATCAAAAGAAGCACTGTGAAGCCCTGTCTGTTCAGGTGTGCAGAATACCAGTCACTCCCTCATCTATGATAGATAAATCATTTACTGAGCATCGCTGGAACAGATGGGACAGATGGAGAAGAATAAAGAAAGAGTAATGTTACTGTAATATTAAGGTTTACCTGTGTAGCCCTGGTTGCAGTTGCAAATAATTTGTCTGTTACGGTTGTCCTGGTAACAAGATGCAGCAAAATGACGTCCACTGTTGGGCCCATCCGGACAGGGGCATGGACGACATTGACCACTGGGTGCTTTACCCAGAATTGGATTTCCATAGTAACCATTGGCACACCTAAAGCAACGACAAATTAGTTATCTTACGTGTTACTTTGTTCCTGGCAAAGATGTTCACATGTATCTATGAACATATTTATGAGAACAGAGTATTTACTGGTGTTTGAGTGCACTGGGGAACAGTATCAGCACAATGAAGGTAGTTTTTATCTGTGTGATGCTGCAATTCTATACGTGTCATGTGTATATTAACACAGAACACGTAACACACATAAAGTAGCACATTAACCAAACCAATCCATCTCATGTGTAAACCTGAGCCTGTGTACTGCTGCACCATCAGCCTGATATTGGATGGTCACCTGTCACACTTGTCTCCTCCAGTGTTTCCCCTGCAGTTGATGCAGGCTCCACTCCTCTGGTCACACTGGTCTGCGTGTCCATTACATTGGCAGGGTCGGCAGCTGGGGAAGCCCCAGTGACCTGCCTGGCAACCGTCACAGCGCTGACCGAACGCTCCTGGACGACACTGGCACTGACCGGTGAACTTGTCACAGAGTCGAGTCACTGAGCCCTCCAAGCTACAACCACAGGCTGGATAGACAGAGGTGCAGGGAAGAGGAGAGGATGATGGGACATGAAGTGAGGAGAGGATAATGGCAGGACAGGAGCGAATCAAATGGGAAAAGAGGAAAGAATGAATATAAAATAAATGCATCATTATTTTACTACTTGTTTACTTTTCACTGTGACTTCGCTGTTTTACACTGACAGACAGTAGAGGGCGCCAGAATCATAGATGCTAACTCATCAATGGCTAAGGATGTAAACTCAGCTCTCTCATCAGACTGAGGTCACACTTGGTTTGTAAAAAGAAGACAAAATGAAAGATTAACATGTCACTATAAAGTGATTGTAGCTCAAAGAGTTCTTTATCAGCTCTGTGCTATCTGAACCTTAGCAAGGGACTCACTGAGCCTTTCCATGGAAAGATCAAACATAACATCAAATGGAAAAAAAAACTGTGTATTGTAAAAAATATGGAAAATGTTATGTTATTAATTATAAACAGGTCTGGGTCTCAAGTTAAAGTAAATTTTAAAACTACGATTTTTTTTTACCTATGCAGCCTGACGGTCCAAAGCCAAAAGTTCCCGGAGCACACTGGTCACAGCATCGACCAATCACATTGGGCTTACAGTGGCACTGACCCCCGCGGGCATCACACATGGAGCTGACGGAGCCCTGAGGGTCACAATTACAAGCTGGAAGGAGACAGAGGAACACAGATATCAAGTCACTGAAAACCAACATCCGTTAATCGTCAGTTAATCGCAATGGCGTCGACGCAAATCTTGCGAGATTTGGACGGATCGGGAAGAGGAGCTTCTGCTGAAAACAAGCTTGAAATATGGACTTATTTAATTTTTTTTCGGGACAATTTCGCATTTTGGGGCTTCAATACAAGACGGACATTACATACGAGCAGCATGGAGGTATTTGGATGTTTTTTGGTGTGTGTTTTTGTGACGACAGTTGGTGTCCATTTGCAACCGTTACATGGACATGCACTGCTACGCCGACACCCCCTGTAACTCAGAGAAGCCACGGAGGACTCTGAAACTTCTCCCAGCCCTTAGTCGACATGAGGGTGAGTAGATAATGAGTGAAATTTCATTCTGGGGTGAACTATTCCTTTAATCCTATAAACCTCTAAGGGAGGTCAGATGGAGGGAAAGGATTGCTGTAAACAATATGAACATCATTCAAAAGTGTTTTGTCCTTTTTCACTCACGCAGAGCCCCGTCATTTATGATGGCTGACATGCTGGTGATTAGCTTGGCACAGGTGTCACTCATCAGTGGGCGGGTCACACCCTTCGCCCCCTCGTGGCAGCGGTAGCGCTCGTAGGCCTGCCTCCTGGTGTTTGACGCTGGATCGCCTGCGTTGAACATCTCCATGGACGAGTGACGTGGCATCAAGGCGATCTGGAGGTGAACCACAGGCGTTTAGAGGACGGAGATGTTCGTGTCTAGAATTTAAAAACTACAGTTTATTTATGAGTGAGAGGGGGGGGGGGATCTCACTGAGTCCACAAGGAGGAAAGCGTTGGCCGCTCCGTTGAGGATACTGTTGGCATCCTGGTAGCGTGTAAACTCGAAGCGCAGGGTGTAAGTCACACCTCTCTCCAGACACACAGGCTGAGGGGGGACCATGAACCTGAGGCAACAACAATCAGCACACAGGTTATAATGAGTGATTATAGACAGTGGACAGTGTGTTTGAATGTGTGTGTGTGTTTGAGAGACAGACCTGGCTGCGGCCGGCAGGGAGACAATGAGTCTGTCATCATCTGGGATGGTGTTTCCACAGGGGCTGCTGGTCGGAATCAGTCCTGGACGGATTAGTGTTATCCGCACCTCCTCCCAGTCCCGTGGCATCTGGACAACATCAGTGTTATATGGATAATATAGAGTCAGAAACTACTGATCGTGAAATATGAACATGAATAGGTGAAGAGAAAAAATTCAAAGTATGATTTAAAATAGGAAATTAATTGAGAATGCAGATGTAAAATACATGTGAGTAATGACTAATATGCATGAAGCTAAAACCTGTACATGAAAGGCTGCACGTAGATGAGATTGTAATTTGTTTACGCTGTCATACTGTATCACTATTTTATATCTGTCAGATCTGAAGAATCAGGAGATTTATTAGCCTAATGACTAAAAGCAACAGGAATAATCTAGCCAGGCTTTCTCCAAAGGCAATAGAATCTGACCACCAGCACCTCCGCTTCACTAACTAACTATCACCTACAGCTGCGCTGTGTAACGTGACGTCCACAGGATTGTTCTTGAATATGTTCCCAACTACTTCATTAATTATTCTAATCGGGTTACTGAGGTCCATACGTACTCTACTAGGGGCAGTTTGACAGACTTTGTGCCCCCAAGAGTATGGAGTAATGTGGGAAAATAATCTTTTTTGTACGTTGGAACCATCTTGTGGAATCACTTACCCAGAACTCCTATATTAAGTCTGTTAGCAGTACAGAAAGGTTTAAAAAGGAACTGAGAAATGGCTCAGACACCAGTCATAGTGCATTTATGTATTAATGGACTACTGTGATTTTCGGGGCTCATGATGTTGTATTTAGGGACCACAATGGAAATAAGCCCTTTGGCTTTATTTTGTTATCGCCACCTTCTGTTTTTACTATGGTGCAGAAATGTATCATGTTTTACAACAAAGTGTCAAATAAAATCAATCAGCCAATCAATCAACATGTTACATCTGGAGAAATGACAGGGTGAAAAGTTGTGGTTTTACAAAGGATTATGTTTGTGACTTTCTGTCGTCTTGTTGTCACTGTGAGGTTGAGAGGCAACTACCTCCAGGAAAAAATATGAGAGTGGTACTGATCTCATCTCTTCTAACTCTCAGCGAGATAGAGAATATTTTGCAAAATTACCAGCAGATGATATATGATAATGTGGTGTGGTGTTGTGTTGCAGTGTGTAAAGAGGAATGTGCAATAATGTGATATAGGCCATTGCTGTAGCAAGTGGTCAGATGGGGCGTCATGAAATTATTATTTCATCTACTGTATATGTTCACGTAGTGTATTGTGCAATAATTCTTTGTGTAGTAATTTCTGGGCATCTGTGGGTGGGCGTGCGTGGAGCTTTGTGGAGCTTTGGGGAGGTGATATGGTGGTGTGTTGTGTTGAGCAGGTGTTGTTTGTAGTCTTAGATGGTGATTGTTTATGTCTGTATACAGTATATGTGGCGCCTGGAGTCTCTGGTCTGTCCAAAATGAAGTTCACCTAAGGGAGACAATAAAGACTCATCTCATCATCATCTCATCGATAATAAAAGTACAAAAACACAGACCTGCGCCTCGTAGCGAATAAGCAAGTCATATTCCATGGAGTAGGGGATGTCACTGATTTGGAACTCCAGGGTGCCACCCTCAGGTACGCGGGCGAACCCAATACCCGTCCAGGAGGCCTGGCGACCGGGCTGGTGCTCCCTGGTCTCCAGCATGCTGCCCTGAGTGTACAAGAATGTTTATTTAATTATGCTTCAATGCTAAACCACAGAGCTGCTCCAATACCAGTGTGTGTTGAAAGGAGCACAAGGGTGTCTCACCTGTCCCATTTTGGCAAACTCTGCTTCATAAAGGAAGTGATCCAGAGCCATGAAGAAATATCCAGACTCCACCTGTGTACACTGGCGTCCTGTCATGTGACTGCGGCAGCGACACTGACCGCTCTCCATGGAGCAGCTGCAGAGAAGACACATTCATTTTGTTATCTCATTGCCACAGTTTACACTGCATGGCTTAGCTGCCAATGATGGATGCTTCACCTTTAATAATATAAATAATTACAGTTTCAGTTTTACAGGTATCTGTTAGGGCTCAGCTTGAAGATGTATTTTCCAAAACAACAACGAAACTCATCACTTCCTCATAACAAGACAAAATCTACAGCCATGCTAAATGCTAATATAACTGAAAACACGGATGTTTAGCAAGTATTTGCTCACCAAGTTCATTTCAGTTTAAAACATTAAAACATTTTACTGTACTATAGCAGAGAGAAAGTGCAGCAGAAGCTGATGGAGCTATCTTTAACTTTTCAGGTATTTTGTAGATTTCGACCACATGATGGCACTAGATGAGAAGTTTAAACCAAACCATAACAGTTCGTCTTAGAAGAGAAGAGAAGAGAAGAGAAGAGAAGAGAAGAGAAGAGAAGAGAAGAGAAGAGAAGAGAAGAGAAGAGAAGAGAAGAGAAGAGAAGAGAAGAGAAGAGAAGAGAAAGTAATGTATTTAGTGTCAATGCATAGCTGTACTACAGTATACATACATAAAAACAACAGGCAGCAGAATCATATGAACAACACAGTTAAAACACATAGTAAAGTATAATAACTGGTATGGATATGTTAACAATATCATTATTATTATGTACCACTAACCCAAATACACACGGATTAGTATTTAACTACTAGATGTGTGAACTAATTTATTCCTTGCATTGTGTGTGTGTTGAGGAGAATGTCAATGTATGAATCTAATTTCATGACGTGAAAATATCCTACAGTGTCAAAATGGGAGGAGTTAATTTTCCTTAATTTCCCCCCAGGACCTTGTAGAAAACAGATCCATTCATCCCTATAACAGACTGTCTGACTCACATAACCATTTGATTGACGATCAAAGACGAACTGTTTTAGAGTTGTTTTTTTCTTTTTTTACTGAGAAAGATGACATAATGTGAATGGCATTTATTTTTGATGTGGTTTAAAGCTGGATTGACTGACAGATCTTCTGTGCTGTTTCCATTTCCATAATGTGACTGGATTATTGTATGAAGTTTGAATGAAGGATGTGAACAAATTTATCAGAAGCTGTAGCCAAATACTGCTCCCAGGGTAAAAGGGTTGGCATACAAAGCTGCAGCTGCTGCTTTGGTGACGGTAATCAGTTTTTTTTAATGTTGTGTGTTAAAGAGAAAAACCTCTGTGTAATTTAATTTGTAACAGCCTCAGACTTGATGTATGACTCAGGACTGAAGCTCTAGCTCCACTCACTGATTGTCCAGCGCTCCTCCGATGTCACACTCGCAGCCTCTGCAGCCGTTCAGGTCGTGGCTCAGCGCCCAGTGCTCCGGCTGGAAACACAGGAGGACGGACAGAGGACAGGGTGATTGACAGACAGAGACAGGAAGACAGATAGTTAGCTCCAGACAGACATGATGCATTCCCCTCCTCCTCCTCCATGCTATTACAGACTGATGGGAAGTTCCCCAGCAGTTTGACTGTCATGACTATGTGTGAGTCATACATATTGTATCCAGTGCTCTAATCCTGTAAATCAACATTCATGGCTTCAGGGCACATCATTACTGCCACGCTGAAAACTGGATTTTACTAGAGTCAGCATTTCACTTTTCATCTTGACTGTGTTTTGGCTGATGTGTTTGTACTTCTCATCAGTGTTATATTCAATTAAGGTTACTTTAATAATTTGCATCAGTCCAGTTCAATTCTGTGGACAGGACCTCATCATCCATCCATCTGCAGTGATACTGCTGTTTGTTTGTTTTTGTCACTAGTTTGTTAAGAGTTGACAGCTATCTGGAAAACTAACATGTGAAACCTTATGAAGACATTAAATGTTATTGGTTTTATTCTATGAATCTGCATTTAACTGGTAATATTACTGTGTTGATGCATGTTTTCTCTTCACAGTATTATTTCCACTGTTGACATTATTGGTTCTAAAATGAGGTTTCACACGGACGATAGGATCCGCTTTCGGACGGTGTCCAGGCCCTGACCATTTTAGGGCCTGCTGTAACCCACACCGACCGGACAAGCCTCAAATCCCTGGGCTAAATTTAGACACAGAGCCCAGGAAGGATCTCACATTCCTGCCTACACTATTCCTGGCTGAGTAGGTTTGGGACGAGAGGATGAATTATAGCAGGAAGCTTCACCACCTCACTTCCTGAGCGGTGGGCAGAGAGGGTGAGAGATAAACAGGAGAAAGAAACAGAGAGTGTGAAGTGTAAAGGAGACGAGCAGCACCAACAAATCAAGAGTCACTGCTTATGTTCATATTGAATTAAATCAAAGGAATGTAGGATGATAACAAAGGGGGTAAAAAAAAGAGATGAACAGACCAAATGAAGTAAACTCTCATTCAGTCAGAAGGTCAGCGAGGAAAGATAAGCAAGGGAAAGAAAGTGTGAAATTTTCCATTTAAGTCAGAAAATAAAAGTCAGTGTTGTTTGGCGATGTCTCACCAGACACTGGTCACAGCTGCGACCGGTGACCAGGCGCTTGCAGAAGCAGTCTCCGCTGACTGGGTCGCACTGGGAGCTTCCAGAGACTGTTCCTCTGTGGTCGCACCAGCAAGCTGCAGCGCAGAGGGAAACACTGGTGACACCTCAACAAAATGTAATATTTTAGTTAACATTTTTCTTTGAATAATCTACTAAAAGCTCTCTAAACTGGCCTCTTTCTCTTCAGTATTATCATGGACTCGCAGTAATTGAGTCATAGCAAGTTTTTTGCAGACGTTTTCCTGCCCTGTGTTCTTCATATAAATAAGCACAATCTGTACTGTCCTGTTTGTGGCAGCTGTTGGGGTCACATGCAGCCTGAGAGAGGGACTGAAGATACATCTCAGGCCTGAAAAGATGTAGGTTAGGATAGCTAAGTGTGAATTTGTTCAAACATTTTTTATATAATATTGAGGGCTCAGACACTAAAATCAGCTGATTTGAGTCTTCGCATTAGGCAAATCATTACCGTTCATTGAGGACTTTTTGACCTTTTTCTAGTTTAGTTTCTAGTTTATTCATTATATTTAATTTATATTGACATTTTTAGGGGTTTACTGCAGTACTGCACTGAGAATGTATTGAATAATAAAAGTTACGTATTGTTAAGATGTTGTGCCTCCGCTATAAGGAATGTCGACTATTTGACTGGTTAATTGACTTTTTTTTTTACTAATATTGGAATTGGCAACAGCCCCAAAAATCCCTCATCAGTCAGGTCCTAATAACATTAAAACTGGGTCTTTATAATACTTCTATGTATGTGTGTACTCACGCTGACAGCCCTGAGGGTTTTCAGCGCTCAGGCCAAAGAAGCCACTTTTACACTTGTCACAACGCGGCCCCTCAACATTGGCCTTGCAGCGACATTGACCGGCCACCATGCTGAGGGAAGGGTCGGTGTGGCTGTCGCACATCCCCCCGTTCTGAGAACCATCTGGGTCACAGTCACAAGCTACGGGACAGACAGAGAGTAGGATGAGTTTATGAATCATAGCCACTGTTATCACTGGATCACTTACCACTCACTCACCTATGCAGACTCGTGGGTCCCTTATGTCTTTGACCGGGTCTTTGTAGTAGAACGGTTTGCACATCTCACAGTTGCGTCCCATGGTGTTGTGCTGACAGTCGTCACACACGCCTCCACTGATGTTACCCGTGGCCAAATACACCGCCATGTCAAAGTGGCACTGGCTCGAATGGCTGTTACAGTTACACTCTAGAAAACAGATCAAAAACATTTGTCACACATTTGACCCTGTGTGATTGTTTTTTTCCCCTCACTTTCTCCGAGTGTTTACTGTCCACAGGAGCATGGGTCAGCAGCTGAGGTTATATTTTTAGAGGTGTAAACAGCCCAAAGTGTCAGCCACTGTCATAGCGACATTAGCCTGTTGACAAAAAGTCAGTGAAACAGTAGCACAATCAATATGTGATGTCCTTTTTCATTAATATGAACTAACTTTACATATTATATTGATGTTTTTGCACAGCACTCAAAACCCTGTATGCTTCCTTTACTGGACTCACTCTTGCAGGCATGACTGTTGCGTCCTTCAGCTGGTCTCCAGGGCAGGTCATTGTAGAAATCATCACACTGCTCACAGTTCAAACCCTTGGTGTTGTGGTTACACACACACCTGCCGTGAACCTTAAAACAGAGAAGAGGGGGAGGGAGAGTTATGGCTGTATCTGTATGGGAAGTGAAAGCTTGCGGGAGGAAAACTGGGCTAATTAATTAATTGATAATATGTCATCACTGACCATCCCTTCTATATCATCCTTGATGCCATCGATGGGGGCGCACTCTGAGGCGTGGCCGTAGCAGAAGCAGTTTCCACGAACCACCAGCTCGTACATTGCGTAGTAGTACTTCTCCTTTATTTCTGCCCTCGGGTCCAGCAGGTTGTCTCCCAGTGTGTGGAGCTTGGTGAAGTTCACTCTCAGGTTGGTGATCTTCAGCTGGTCTGATGGGACGACGACATGGAGTTTAATTTCAGCTGGCTGTTAACTGTGTGACACAAGCCGATGTGAAACCTCACACACCAAATCGCACTTAAGCACCTTTGCCCCAGAGAGAGAGAAAGTCAGGGCCAGCGGAGCGTGACATAGCTCTGTGGCAAGGCATTATGGGAAAACAACTGTTAATGATCCTAGATGCTCTGAGGATTAGTTCATCACTCTGAGTACTTGAGGCACCACAACAAGAGAAAGGAGATGTAGTTTTAAAGGAGCAGTTGAAATCTCAATGTTGTGTTTAAATATTTTCACCTTTTCACTCAAGTGTCATATTTTGTTTTGTTGAATTAAACAGAAATATCTAATAATAATGTGTTTGGGGGCTGACATCCAGACAGCCTCACCATTTACTATAAATGGTTAGTTCTTTGACATTGGTGCATCTGACTAAACTGAACACCTTCCTCATATGTAAAACTCAATTTACTCTTTGAAAAGACAACATGGCAGAAACAATGCCATCTGTAATTTTTCTGAAAATTTCCAGAGGATGGAAAATCTGAAAATGATGGACAGTAATGAGTGAGTTCAATGCGGTGTTGAACTGGTGCCTCCCACACAAAGATAACTTAGATGAACAGTCACTGCTGTTTGAGTCCAGCTGTTCACCAGGAGCTGTCCACACACATGCACAAAAACCTGAACCCGAACCTGAACCTGAAATGCGAGTAGCGGTGGGCACAGAGTGAATACACAGTATAACTAATACTGCTGACTTCAAGAAGACTTGTGTTCATAGTGGAAAACAAGTCTACCCTTTGGATTAGTAAATGAAGCAGAAAAATGCACTGTAATTTCAGCATAAATCAGTACTGGCATCATTATCAGCACGATGATTATACACAGTGATTATAATGAGCATTCATAATCAGCTTTCCAAACTGTTCTTGTCCACAAAAAACCAGAAATGTCTCGGCTGTGCCCTGCATTTAATAACACTCAGGCTCCTTGTTCTCTGGTCATTCCTCACTGCCTGTGGAGTTGTAGCAGCAGCAGCATTACAAATGGATGAAATGGTTCATGGGGGGATTTAGTTTCTTCCAAACTCTGGACCTCTACCCGCTACCCCGCTGACTTTATCTGCAGTAATAAAATCCCTCTCTGACAGACAAGAGCTAATCCAGCTCCACAACACAGTGTCTGTTTCTGCTCCTGTCCAAACAGCAGACTGGAGAACAGCCCTACAGATCAGTTAGCGCTGACTGCAGCAGCCAAACAGCAGCTTTCAGCGGGCCAAGATCTGAAACTGAGACTGACATATATTACTACACTGTGTAACTGAACTTACAGAGAGAAGAGAAACAGGTAGCTGGTTGCAGATTGTCATGAACAGAGACACTACAAACAAGAGTCTACAAGGCTGTAGTTCTTCAAGCCAAATGCTAATGTTGTGCAGGTATTTAATATTCACCAGGTAAGCGTTCATGACAATACACAAGTTTATTATCGTAATTTTTCACATGCAGGCTGTAGCTGATCTGTGGTTACTTTTATATAATCTGAAAAGGTTTGGCAAAGGTTCGAGGTTAGAGTTGGGGGTTACAGTCTGTATATCTACTGTATGAGGCAGAGTATGTGTTGAGAGGAAGTTGACCTGGAGGATTAAACTCAGGAAAATGATAATCTATTCTCAGTCAAGTGATGTAGGGAAAAAAGCTACAAAAGCACAACTCCATCAGGTTGGTGAGTCATTGTCTTGACAACAGAAGAGAGCAAATACACATAGTTCAGCTGTGAGGAGTCAGAGGTCGACTCGTGGGCCAGTTACATTCAGATATCTGACAAGAGAACGAGTCAACCTCTGCTGCTGCATTGGAAACCCAGCTCGGGTTTCTGGGAAAAACTCTCATGTCCTGCCAGTCTAAACACGAGGACCAGGACATTGAGGCTGTGTGGGAGAGAAACAGCTGCTTTTCACATCCCTCCATGCCTTCCACACAGCAGGGCCATGTTTCACACCCCAGAGAGACAGGCCGTTGCAGTCTGTAATGTGTCACAGCTGGATAACAAGAGCTAACTGTGCCTGCTGGAGCTTGATTTAAGGTGACAAGTGTGAATATAACTTACAAAGGAACAGGTCAGAATTGTCTTCAGAGCAAAGTTTGAATAGGTTTTGATATCTGTGTAAGATTTCATCCTCTGTGGCATTTCATTTTTCCACTGCAACTATGATGTATTTCATCATAAAGCTTATTTCAAATGGAGTTTATATCATCCTTTAAATGAAGGAAACCTCTAGCTACACTTACGCCGTATGTCTTCTGACATTATGTAATACTATAAGAATGAATACAAATATATTTGTCATTTGTGTGTCCCTGCAAACATCGCTCGATTGTGTTACAAAAACAGTTCATATGAACACTTAATCTTGAAAGAGCAGTGGCCCATGGGGAACACTCAACAATACACTGTAATGGTGAAACTTCCTCAGTCAGTCAGTCAAAGACATTTGTGTTTCTCTTGCTGTGGTCCAACTACAGGTGTGTGTGAGTGACCTACTCTGGATGCTGGGGCTGTATGGATCCTCGATCCTGATGGCTGGATCCAACACTCTGTAGATGACCTAGGCCGGGGAAAATATATTATGTATGCACATTATTATTATTTCAACAGAGACATGAAACATTGGTAAAATGAAAAGAAGCAACTAATGGAGCGTGAGTCTAAATCACAAATTTTTGTTGATAGTTTTATTGACATTCTGGTTGTGTTTTTTCTTGCGCTGGGTTTAGTCAAGTGCTTGCATGGGATGGGGTCTTTGAATTTCCTGTAGGTGTGTCGAAGCATGGGCAGGTTTTTCTTGTCTCTGCTTAACTCTGCTTTTAAGTGAAAGAGCTAACAAAAGCTTCAGTTGATTATTCAACAGGAAACCAGTGTGTTTGACATTCAATGAAATTTAAGAGCCTGACTTGTGGATCATCATAATATTGAGGTATGTGGGACTACATGTGAAGCTGGAGCCAGCACTGTTTAGCATAAAGACTGAAAGCAGAGGGAAATTACTGACCTGGCTCTGGTAATAAAATCTTTCCACCTCAACTTTACATACAGTGGAAGAGATTTAAAACTTTTAACACCACCAGACAAGCTGTGTAGCTGCCCACAGTCTTTATATAGAATAAATAAGGAACGATTCCATAAAGTTATAAAGATATATTCAAAAGATTAGAAGCAGAAATTAAGAACCTGAGTCTGACTTAAAAATATTTTACTATGAACTGAAACTATGAATACAAACAAGTTATTCACTAAAACTGAATATGTTGTGTTTGATGTGTAATCAATCACTCACCTCTCCCTCCGTTGATGGCTCGATATCCGAATAGCGCGACTCACAGATGACATCGTTGATGTTACCCAAAGGACCCTGGTGGATTCCGGGGAAGGCGGCAGCGCAGTCATGAGCAAAGTAGCGGTAAATCTGCCAGGTACGACCGAAATCTGCCGAGCGTTCAATCAACATGGCTGCTGGACGGAAGGTCTGCAACAGAGGCGCATCTTAGACAAAACCTTCTCACATTTCCTAACAGTCTGAGAGACTTATTCTCCTCAGCAGCGTGTAGATGACGGCCAGTGGATGAAGCTCTGATTTTACCTTGAAGGTCATGATCAAGTGAGTGAAATGAAACTCTGCTTCCAAATCCAGCTGGACAAAGACGTCCGACTTTCCTGGTGGGAAGAGGACACAGAGAGGATGATTCACATAACACACACGCACAAGACATGCAAATAATATACTGTAAATTAATATATACATGTACATCAACATTATTACCATGTCAATAAAACACATGTGAAGTTAATTGTGTTGAGAATGATAAAGTGAAATGTTACAAAAAGCGAACCATTGTTTTACAACTCCCAACTGTTGGTTCATTCATCAACCACGGGCAGTTATTTTCCTCTCTATCATTCATTTCTGACAGAGTATTAAGTCGTAAGTGAAATAGCAACCGTGCTTCTGCGGAACAGCCTCTTGACAGGAAAACGTATTCAGTCTTGGCAGGAGAAATGGAGCGAGTGAGTTGGAAAAGCCCACACACTTCCTGAGTTGTACAACACCACACACTCTCAAAGGCCACTGTACTCTGAGGACCACTTTCACTCCTGTTCTCTGTGTTTTGTAATAACAGTACAAAGCCAAGGAGTTTCCCCCCCTAGCCCTGCATACTAACATGTAAAAGCCACACCACATGGATTTTATATCTCACAACTTAACACTAGTAAAGAAAACCTCAACATAGCTCTTTCATATGCAAAAACATGGTAAAGGACACGGATGTAGGATGTAAGACACGTGCCTGCACACATCAATGCATCCTGGGAAATCACCTTTTCTGACATTTCTAACAGGTAATTAGAGTGTGAATATGTGTGGCGCGTAGTACTTTCCTAAGGCGCATAGTGATTGCCAAAAAAAAAAAAAAAGTTCTTGCACCCCATAAAATCTCTGTGACAGGTGCGTAGGATCAAAAACTCCCAACATGAATGGAAACCCAAAAACTCAGTATCTTGCCTGCGGTGGGTCTGAGGACTGAGATACCTCAGTGTTAATGTGGTGAGTTCAAAAAGCTTGAATCAGAGTTTGGAGAGCTTTTGAAACACAGGAGAAATGCAGCAAGTGGATGGTATTTTATCTTGGCTACACTGTACAGCCGAGCAAACTACTTCATAAAAGCTGCACTAATGATGATTTCTTATATAAACAATGTCTTGAATAAAGTTTTGCTCTAATGTACTTGAAATATCCAGCTGGAAACTTTAGTATTTCAAATTTCATCCATGGTAACTGTAAAACAAAAAGAGTCGCTGTCAACAAGCCCCTGTCAATAAACAGGGACAGATGATGTAGGATCCACTGTCTCCTCGTGATGGGAGCAGAAGTTTACACAGTTCTCTATGGTTTCCTACAGAACGGGGATTTCACAAACCATGTCATAGGCCATTAACATGAAAGTGCTTTGATTGAGTGATAATATGACATCTATCAAGGCATATTCTATCATTACGCAGTGAATGCATCATTCTGATATATAAAGTGTTTAACATGTGAAAAATCTATAGTAAAATGTGTATACTGTAATATCTTTTTAGTAAAACATGTTCACCTGTATGTGTTAATGAATGTGGACGTTTATTGAAACAACACAGGCATATAAATATATCCCATGTTTTTCTTAAAATTAATTCCTTATTAATTTTAAACATGTCTAACCGCACATTCTGGGGAAGTGGTCTCAGTGGACTCACCTGTACTATATAGCAATAATGGGCTTTGGATAGGCCTATATATGTATATGAATATGAATATAAAACAATATTTACACTGTACACTTAAATACAAATGGTTCTGTTGTTGTTGTTTATTATATATGCATATATTTCATGGTTGGAAATTCAGTATGCACATACAGTACATTACATTGGCCTGCAACATAGCCATGTGTGTGAATGCAAAAGTAGGTTGAGAGCAGAAGTGTACCTGATGACAATGGATTATAGTCTAAATATCAAGGTGTAAAGAACCAACATAATCTTCCCAACAGTACAATCAGCCAGAGTTGACATGGCACAGGAAGGAATGAGAGGGAGGGTGTGACTCAGCTGGAGAAAGGGAAAACAAAGGGAGAGCTGAGGGAGAGTGAGAGAACAATTCAAGGAGGAAATTTAGAGACTTTATAATAGAGCAGTTTTGGGGAAAAGTCATAGAGCCTCAAATTAAGGAAGAAGAAACACGCGCACACCTTTTCCACTAATTAACTGAGACTTGCAGTGCCTTGTAATTCCTGCATGTTTGCATATTTGCATGGTCCCAGGAAATGACGATACCAATTAGTGTGTACACACAATCAAACCACTGTAATCCACATCAAATAGGCCCACTGTGCAAGCTGCCACTCAGATGCCAATGGAAAGGCAGCAGTAACCAGGGGTAAAAATAGTCTCTACACTTCCTGTCCCCCTTCTTCTTCTTCTTGTCCTTCTGTTTCTCCCTGTTCTATTCTGGATGTGTGCGTGATGCACAGTGCTATCACCCAGAGCACTGCATTACAGTATCATGGCTCACACAGCTGCTGAAATGAGCCTGTGTGTGTCCATCTGGCTGCTGCACACAGAGTTTCAGTCACTCCCTCATTGTGATGGAGATTTATGTGGCACCTGAAAATACAGTCAGTCAGTTTAACTGTGTCTCTCTGTCCTCACTACTGTCCCCCACTCACTCTCCATTAGTATTCCTTCGGCTTTCACTGTTATCTTTCCATCAGCGCTTTAACTTCTCTCCTTCCCCTGTCATCCCCATTTCCTCCCTGTGTTGATTTGCCAGAGCAGGGCCTACTCTGTTATTAAGCCCATCTGTAGCTGGTCAGAGGATGTTGGTCACAGTGTGTGTGTGCATGTGTGTGTGTGTGTGTTTTAAAGTTCCCTATAGTTACTAGCTGCTCAGTGCTTGTGGTTTTATTGAACTTTCAGAATCTTGTTGCTTTTCCTGTTTTTCCAAATGACTTATTTCTGCATCAGGATCCACCACCTCGTCTTCTCATGTCCTTTCATTCTCCCCTCTCCGTCCTGCTTCTATCCCTCTCATATATTAGCTTTCATTATACACACAGGCCACAGTAATCTTGTCATACTAGCAATTTTGGTGAGGTCATAATGAAACATCAGCATGTGCAGTTCTTATTTATTAAAGTTTTTAGGAGCACTTCAAGTAGCTTTAATTAAAAGGTTGAGTGCAAAATTGTAAGCCATGGGAAAGAAAGCTGAGCTTGCACTATTTATAACACATCTATGACACTGTAATAAAAATTACAATTTTGCTTCAATAAAGAGTGTCATTTAAAATTAGAGTAAATTACAGCTTCTTAATGTTTCTCTGAAATCGTCTCTCAGTTGAGTTGCATACTGTAGAGCATTTGCCTAAATTTGATTACATCAGTTCAGAACTGATGTCAATGAAGTCTATTTCACAACACTACGACATACTCACACAAGCCCTACCTTTAAGCCAGACCTATCACTACCAGGGCTAAAAAGCACAATGCAAAAATTGTTATTTGCTTCACTTGGACATAGCTGTACAGTTTTGAAACAAATGAACGCATAACCTGACAGATAACACGTAGTGTTCATCTTCTCATGCTCCTGGCTGCCAAACACCGGTTAATTTTCACAGATGTGTGTGCGTTACTCTGGTCCATCGCAACAAGATGTGCAGGGTTGCACTTTCTCATAAGTCACTCTTAATTAATGGCTACAAGTCAGTGTGTGTCAGTGCAGAAGGTCCTCTCACCATTTTCAGACTGCCACCAGGACTTCTTACGGTGAGGTTTGAATGTGGTGATGACATTCTCTATGCGGTGATTAATGGTGTTGTAGACGGGGTCGTACGGCCGTCTGGAGTCACAGTCGAAACACTTTTTCTCATCCTTCAGCGGGACAGGGAGAGGTCAGAGGAGAGAGTTCAGGGCTCGATGAGAAACACAGGCAGCAACAGCTCTCACTCTCACACTTGTACTGACCTGAAGATGGCTGACGATGCAGTAAGGCTCTTTCCTCCTCATCCCACATGTGGATGAGGCCTTCAGGTTCTTCTCTCGTCCAACCAGCAGGTCCCCCGTTGCTGGGTAACAGCTGCCATGAGCACAGCCGTGGCTGTGGTCCGGCTCCTGGCCAACGGCAGCAGCCAGGGCTGAGGGTGCAGAAAATTAATAAGAGTTACAATGGTGCTGAGTGATACTACTCACTGCCATACTTTAAGACAGCACATATTCACAAGCTTGTATTGGCACATAAAACCAAGATTTCCTTTATCACAACAATTTAATGAAGAAAAAACTTCAAAAGCTCTTATCACTTCCTGAGGGAGAAAATCCAGGATAAGAAGCACTGAAGGAAACTCAAGAACTCATTTGTACATTTGTCTCACACAACCAGTGAATCGGTTTTATCCCACAAAAAAGTCCCAGACAAGAGGTGAATAAAGAAGCAACTGTAGACAGGCTGTAACAGAATCATTACATTTTATTTTTGAGCTCTGCAATCTGGTTTATATCGGATCTTAATTTCCTTTTATAAATTATTTTGTCCAGTTAGAAATTTGTTTCATGTTCTGTAAACATTTAAATGTTATTTGTAACTTTTTTTCTGTTTGTAAAATGAAATGCATTTGAATAAGTGTGTGCATGAGGATGGAGCTTCATTTAACCTCTGATTAAATCATTCTGACACTTGTGAACTCACACCGATGCATCTGATATCTGCAGGGTGTCTGGAATAACAAGTTCCTGTGAATTTAACCAGTTGAATTTCCAGGCAGGCTCACATACATGTGGGCTGGAAAAGATTATCTGACCCTTTTAAATCCTTCTGCAAGGCCTTCAAGTCCCACTGCTTCAGGGGAGCTGCTCACTGGCCAGAAGGTCAGTGGTTGGAGAGACAAGAGAGAACTACCCTCAACAAATAAAAATCAAAAAATACATTTAGAGGAAGGCATTAGTTAGGTCGCATCATTTCTTTCTTTCTAGAGGTATTTGTTTAGATCTTTTGTGATTTTTAAGGAGCTTAAAGAGGAGCTATGCCGCTTTTCCGCTGTTTTGCTAACCCTCCTCCTGGCCATGTGCAGTTGTTTACAGCAAAGCCGGTGTACTTAAGGTAAGAATTTAGCATAATTAACCTACAAATCCCAAAGTTCCTCTTTAAAAAACCTAAAGCACTTGACCTAGAGTGGTCTAACTGTGCACCTGGCTATAGTGATGTGCAGGTGTGCTCTTGGAAGCTGAGACTTCAAAAGACTTCTTCACACACCTGACCACACCTGACAACACCCCCTCACTGATGCTGGGTGTGGTCAGAGGTGAAACAGGTTTGAAACTTTCAACCAGAGAGGGCAGCAAAACACAATGTTTCAACCTGGTGTTGAGTTTCTTGTTAGAGAAAGATCAAACACTGCAGCAGTAATCAGATCTGTTCTCTGGAGCAACAGTATATTTGCCAAAGGTGCAGAAGGGTTTCATGATTTCGATCAGTCATTTAAAGATGCACGTTGGGATCCTAGTTGTAATTACGCCGAGGACATCTCTGGATTTAAAAATGAGACTTTCAGTTTAATTCAATTCCCTTAGGAATACTATTTACAGTATGATGTTTCCTTTTATACTTTTGATTTCAACCCTCATCCATTACAGTGGACTGAGGAGCATCAGAGATGATCCAGATCAACATGACAGTGGAGAGCAGGTCATAGAAATCTGAGCCATTTCCTTTTCCCCCCAATAACAGTTGTGTTTGTATATTATTAATTTCCATGGCCATCAAAGGGAGATGGTCAGTTATCATATTAGTGCTTGGCAAAAACATTTAGCATGTAAGCTTCATAAAGGTCATAGGTCACAGAGTATGAGAAGCTTATTGAGGTGGACACTGAACCCCTCCTGCATCTGCACAACTCCTGTCTGATCAAGAGCTGATTCAATGTTGAGAAAACATCCAGTGGGAGGAGGATTATCTCAAGAAGGCCCCGCAGGTTAACAGGCTCTGCTGTCTGCAGGGGTCCAAAAGACCTGATCTGACAAGAGGCCCCTGCAGCAGGCCATATCTGGAAACTAACCACTACAGGTCATGGAGAGGTCGACTTAAACTAGCGGTGGTTGGAAGTATAAATGAATGAATGACTATTTAGTCTTAGTTAAAATGATGTCCGTCTACGATTCCAGCTCTAGAGCTCATGGTGTGTCTGAGCAGCCGTGCTATGTGTGGGAGTTAAAATAAACCTTATAAACTCTCATGACAACCTGCAGCAGCCGTACCACATTCCACTGGACATCCTGATGAGTTTCTCCTCCTACAGATCCTACAGTGTGTGTGTGTGTGTGTCCCAGGAGTCCCGCTGTCAGTCTATGGTCTGTCCACAACAGGTGTTTCTAATCCTCCCTCCAAGCATGTGCACATTTGACATAGTAATGTGTAGCATGTGAACACTCCTACGCTGTGAATCAAATTAACAGAGTTTATAATAACATTCCCCATCAGATAAATAAAAGGCTGACGGCTTCGTCTTTTCCTGCTTTATATCAGCACAGTGTTAAACATTCACACCTGAGAGCTACGCAGCACACAACACACAGTTTGACCTGAGCAGCTGGGAGCTTGGTGCCTTGCTTGCAGCCATCTGCTGCAGCAGCTGCTGCTACTCCAACATCACATTCAGTCCTGAGCTGGTGATGGTACATTTTTACGACAGAGGAAGATTTATATACACAAAACACTTCACACATTATTATTTCAAAAAGAAATGTAATTTGAGCAAACAAATATGATACAGTATATGCTCCGTAAATGTTTTTCTTTCTTTTAAAGTCTTCAAACCTCCATTTCTAAATTAGCATGCAGCGAAGTCTCTTTTCAAAATTAGCTTGTATTTCTATAGCATCTTGCATGCATCTTGATAGCAAGCTGACTTCTGTCAGATAAGCAGTGGCTATAACTCTGCTAGTTGGCCAATGAATTTTGGCCGGTCCATCCATTGTTAGGAATGTATGGCTAGTAGTTAGCCCGAACAACTAGTATGGTTAGTTCACTGTTGTTAGTTTTTTCAACAATCTGTTTGACTCATTCTACAGCAACAGACTTGTTGTCTCTCTATTCAACACCATGAAACATTAACTATCACAATGCTCTGGTTAAATAGCAAGCAACTATTTTAGCTATAGATATCTGGATACTCCTGCTAGATATCCTGTGGATTAGTAGCAAGTACCGTACACAAATATATTTAATGAGGGCAACAATATTTGTATATGTTTGCTTAATCTTTATGCAACAATCTATCTATAATTTCTGCCAGCTAAAAGTTACTCAACTTTTCATGACTCTTTGGGAAAATGTCACCAATGTTTACTATGGTCTGACATTTGATTTAATACATGTTTTTTTTCCCATCAACACACTGCCTGATTTTATGTTTAACTTGCATCTGAAAAGCCTCTTTATCAGTCACTCTGACAGAGCACATAGCCTAATGAGAAAACTGGTCTCTCACCAGTTGATAATAATAAAGTCAGACTGTTACTGTGCAGATTTTGACATTGACATCCCACCATGATGTCAGTGTAGTGTATAATTGGGTGCCTCTGCTGCCCACACACTGTCCTCTAATGAGACCTGATACGTTTTTACTGCTGACAGTAAAGAGGCTGGCTGCTGTACCTGCTGGTGCCGGGCTGCTCTCTGCAGGCCTGCACTCACTGATTAAGGTAGACATTGCATTATCATCACCTGACACCGCTGTGAGGTCATGATAGGGAGCCTGCTGGGAACAGTGCAGAGGGGGAGTTCACATGGACACACACACACACACATACACAATCTTAACACACAGTCTAGAGGAAGACTGTGTTTGCTTGGCATCTGGACAGATGTCGGGCTGGTGCCAGCAAAGTCAGCTACAAATACATTTGAGGTTAGCTCACAGTTCAGACTGGAGGCCCGTACGTGCACCTGTGCATTTACACAAACACGACCGCCCCGCTTTTCTGACACACTCATTCATGATTACAGTGTAACAGCTCACGATCCATCCGGCATCTGACTGACACTCAAACCTGTGGAACTCCATTGTTCCGAGTGAATGTAAGCATCAAGTATGTGCTTGTTGTCTGCACAAAAGACACACATTAGAGGATTTGTTTAGGTGTAAGGTAACAATCTGAGCTGCTTAACATTTATCGTTACCAGCAGAAGCAACAGCTGACATAACGGCCTGTGATAAAACAGGCCTGAGCTCCTTCTCCTGCTTCTTTATCTGACTGACAGTGACAGAGAGGAAGAGAGTGTGGAAACACACAAACAGAGCAGCTCAGATACTGTAGATGATACAGTACAGACAGTAGGAAAACTCAGGCAGACACAACTTGATATGTACAGTATTCTGGAAACTACTGGCACACACTCAAAGCTCTATGTGCATGTGTGTGTGTGTGTGTAAGAGGGCTCAGGGTGGGTGCTGGAGCGACGCAGACGTCTGATGTGTTGTTTAATCATTGGTTTTCTTGTTGTCTTTTATCTCGGTGTGTCTCTGTCTGTGGAAAACCACACTGGCTGAACTCACATCTGCAGAGTCATGAAAACAGGATATTCAGACAAGTGTGAATTATTACACAGCGATGGTTTTAAATCACTTAGTCTTCCTAGTTTTGATACATCCGTTTTAGCCGTTCTCCGTTTACATGGTCACTGTGGTGTCCTACAATGCAGATCAACATCAATCCAAATGACTAATAATGTAGTGGGTGATGATAAATATCTTGTTATCATGATGCTGAAGCTGTAACAAACAGTCCTGCGGGTGATGTCATGGGTTGTACAGCTGACAGTGATCAGGCCGCTGCTGCTTTGACATAAACCAGTGAAGGAGGCTGAGACCAGTGGAGGCAGGACGGTATGAGGAGAGATACATGGAAGGTGGTATCTGTCACTATGTAGACGAGTATTTTATTATAAAGATGGTGAAGCCGGCAAGTTGCAAAGCCATTAGACTACAGTGAAAATAGGCATTGTTAGTGATCTAGTAATTAAAAGGGTCCTGGTTTGATCCCTGACTGCTCAAGAGAGTGTGTCCTTATGCAAGACACTGACATCCTAACTGTTGTCCCATGAGTGTGTTACACTCACTGGCCACTGTATCAGGTTCACCTGTTCAAAAGCAAATATCTAACAGGTCAATCACATCACTATAGACATGGTGAAGAGGATCTGCCGAAGTTCAAGGAACTATTGATCTACTCGGATTTTCATACACAACCATGTTACCATCTCTATGGTTTATAGAGACTGAGTCAGAAAAGGAGAAAACATCCAGTGAGCAGCAGAGGAGAACAACTGGTTCAAGCTGACAGAAAGGAAGGAGGAACTCAAATCACCACCCTTTAAAACTGAAGTCTGCAGCAGAGCATCTCTGAATCACGACACACTGAACCTTGAAGCAGACGGTCTACAGCAGTGGCAGCAGCAAAAGAAACACATCTGGTGTCACTCGGGTCAGCAAACAACAGGAAGCAGAGGCTATAGATCACACCGGCACCAAAACCAGACAGCTGAAGGTTGGAAAAACGTTGCCTATAGTCTGATGAGTCTCAGTGTCTGCTGCAACATTCAGAATATGGGGTAAACAATATTAAAGCATAGATCCATCCTGCCTTGTATCAACAGTTCAGGTTGGTGATGATGTTATTGCACACTTTAGGGCCCAACTGAGTGTTACTGAATCTATGTCATAGAGGGCAGTCCTACCTGGTACTAGCAAGGCAAGTAAGGAGGCTGGTGAGTGTATACTTTATGAAAATGAAATAAAAAAAATTGTATTCCCTCTTAAGTCTAAATATTTGTAAAAGTAATCACAACATAGATATGACCAATTGAGTGGTGCCCTGGGTGAGGGTGGATGAACCACTCAGGTTCAGACTGTCTTGGTGCAAGTAGTGGTAAAAAGTAAAAGGCAGTCCAAAACTGATGGGTCCGAGGCACTCTGAGGTGTCGTTAAAAATCCTTTATTTTACAGGGATCAACATAGATACGACCAGTTTTTGTTTTCTTTCTCCTATGTTGTTTCTTCAGATGCCTTGACTCAGTTAAGTGAAGGTTGGGGAGGCAGTTGACCAGCTGAGTGCACGTTCGAGGCGTTATTCTCGCTCTCATCTCAGTGAAGAGTTGTTATTGTAGCTTGGAGGATAAACTCATTTTGTGCTTAATATGAGTTTCTTTCCTTTTTCTTTTTCTGTGTCTCCATAAATGGAGAGGCATGGAGGAATGCAGGCCGACAGCTGAGAGAAGAGAAAGGGGTGCTGGTGGTGTGTGTGTGTGTGTGTGTGTGAAGGGAGGGGGGGGTCTCAGCTCACAGAATAGTGCTGTTCAATCATCCATTAGCCTGTTAACAGCAGACTATGCACTGTCACCCTGCAGCATATTGTGCACTATTCAAGTTACTTAGCCTCTTGCAGCCTCACATCGGTTTAAGGCTTATCATTGAGCTTCTCTGAGTATCATATGGGTGACAATCTTCACATTACGCCACAAAGACACACTCTTTCTCTACATGCCATACACAATATTAATGTGTCAGCAGTCATGCTGTTTAAGCTGCCAAGCAGGTGACAAACTGTCCACTGTTGTTAAACCTATTCTAGACTAACACGTAAAAAAAAAAGCATGATATCATTATGCTCATACCAGAGGACGGTGAAATCTGACTCTGGGCCAGCAGGTCTTCCACATGAGGCAATGCCGTAACTGTCAGAGACAGACGACGACGTGCAGCCTGCAGGGCATCCAAGTTTCATTTCCACAAATGAATTCCACCCCCTGCTCCCTGTATTGCCCCCCTCAACCACCCACCTAACCCACTGCACCCCCCGGGTGTGCTCTGCTTTTGTTCCTGACTTTCATCTCTGCCTTTGATTCAAGCTCTACTTCTGACCAGTAAAAGTAGTAAAACACGTAGTACAGTACACAAGCGCTTTCCTCACTCACCAACACAACATGAGAGAATTTGCAGTTTTTCATCTTGGTCAAAAAGAGGTGTTGTGGTGAAGCGAAGGAAGACGTTACACCAATCCTACTGTAAATTTTACCTGCCTAGATAAGGCTGTAAGACCAGAAGTACAGTAGGCCTACTTGTTTCATCTTAAAGGAATATTGAAATTTCACTCATTATTTACTTTTTGGACGAACTGGGAAGAGTAGGACCCTGGTTCGTCTAAATGTGAGTGACGAACCGGGAAGAGGAGCTTTGAGAAGCTTACACTACAAAACAAGCTAGAAATACAGACTTATTTAATGTTTTTCGGGACAATTTCGTATTTTGGGGCTTCAATACAAGACGGACATTACATATGAGCAGCATGGAGGTATTTGGATGTTTTTTGGTGTGTTTTTTTGTGACGAAGACCGCTGGTGTCCGCTTGCAACCATTTTATGGACATGCACTGCTACGCCGAGACCCCCTGTAACTCAGAGAAGCCACGGAGGACTCTGAAAATTCTCCCAGCCTTTGGTCAACATGAGGGTGAGTAAATAATGAGCGAAATTTCATTTTTGGATGAACTATCCCTTTGATGGACTCAAATCAAGTGGACTTTTTGTCTTGATTTGAATATGTGTCGCCCCTTATCCAAGTGGCTTCTTTAGTTTGTGTAGAATAGACTAGTCTGGGAAAATGGTGTATGACTCAGGTATTCAAGCTCTGTGAGGGTTTTATTCATGTGTGTCGTGCATCAAAACACAAATTCCTATATGTTGTTAATCTTCTTGGCTATAAACCAGATTGTGATCCTAATTCGGATGGCAACTACATGATTTTTCAAGTTCGAATCCAAGCAGTCTGAATGTATACTTTTCCTTTCATATGCTCTGTCATTACATCCATAATATTTTCAGATAGGTGATAACCTACAGGTAACTGCACAACTAAGTGCAATATGAAGGAAATCACAGTATGGCCAAGTACAATATCCAAATTACAGAAGCTGCAATATTTTGGACAATGGTAAAATGTTTCACAACACTGTCGCGCACTGTTAGCACTGCAAGTGTCGTGGTGCTACAGACACCCTGGCCAACAGATCATATTCTTAAAACGTATAGGAATATATTTGTTTGGTACAAGACCCAACAAAAATCACATAATCAATTTTATGTTTTTGGAAGTAAAAAATGAAAAATAAAAATAAAATAACTGTTTACACTGAAATTGCATTTTATTGTCCCATAAAATCACAATGATGTTTTGACCCCACGTCAAAAACCTGAACTATCCACCTTTAATGTTGGCTTTTCCTTTAACCTGTCACCCATCTGCATCTAATGCCACAGTAACTCAATCCTCCAGCTGTGTGTGTGTGTGCGTGCGTTATGTGTTGGGGTGGGTGAGAGTCGGGATGTGGCATCCACATGTCACATTCCACTGAAACCAGCCAGCCAGACACAGTTTGCTGTCACACCTACCAGCGTAAACAATGCAGAAAACCAATATGAACAAACAAACAGATGTACGAGAAAAGCACACTCTGACACTACGGATGCATGTTAGCTGGAGTGGGATCAACGCTGGCAGAGCACGGACAAAACACATTGCTAAGACTATTAAAATAACAGCACGGTCAGCTCCGGTGTCAGCTCATCTCAGCCGGCGACCGGACAAGAATAGTATCATTTTTAGTCAGGCAACGAGCTGCATATCCAACCTGAGCAAGTGTGGGACTAGAAGGCGGCATGGATATTTTTAGCACCATCAGACAGCTACTTTAAACCCCCGGGCAGGGAAAAGTCAACAGCCTTTTATTTTTAACTTGTCTCGGCTAATTAGTTTACATTCTCCCTCTGTGTGTCTCCGTCCTCTCTTTGCTCTGCACTTAGCTGATGGATGGTCAACTCCCCACAGCCAAACATCCAGCTGTTCTCCTCCCTCCTTGCCTCTTTATTAGTCTCAGCTCTCTCTTCCCTCCTCTTTTATATCCTAATGTCCAGCGCACCTCCCTCTCGCTCTGCAGCTCCGACTCCCCTCTGTGCCCTGACGTTCACCTCCCTCACATCTTTCATCCTCCTTCCATTCCTTAATCAGAAGCCCAGATCCTCACTTAGAAGAATGACAGCTGACCTTCATGTCATGCATCATTTTTTTTGGAAATGAGGAGAGGCTGATGTCCAGAGCAGCGCCGTCGCTACTGGTGTCAAAGGTGGTGACACTGACTCAGAGTTGGATAGGGCCAATAAAATTCCAGTTGGATTATGTTAAGATATATTAAGAAATAGCCGCGGCATGGTCCACATGACAAGCTTTCTTTAAACATCTGATATACTGTATAACAGAATGTGGTGCCTGTGAGGTCAGAGGTTTTACATAAACTCTTTGCAGGAACATCTTGGGTTGAAAAATTAAGATGACACAGAATCCCCAGAAACTGCACCTCTTATGGCAGCTTCAGGCCAGTTCCAACAACAAGTCAATGGTATAAACTCCCGTGTTAAATATATCCAACTTTATAAACTTAGACTATATGGCTGAGTTTTGAATTGTTGAGGGTGTTTGCCACAAGCCGGAATGCGCTCAAGTCTTAGGTCCACACTCACCCCAACACGCTCATTTTTTTGATCAGAAGTTTGTTGGAGTCAGGTACTAGCCAGATGGCGACGGTGGAAAAGCCCACTCTGAGCTTTAAAACCACTCTTCAGACACCTACGGGTGAAGTCCTGGAGGCTACATCTATCCCTATTGACAATGAATGCATAATGCCCCCCTGTGTTTGTTTGTACATCCAGTCATTAAGCTCTACGAAATGCAAACCAGTCACCTGGACCTAATGCTACATGATAGACAGCTTTATATCTTAGCATCACCTGATGATATTGAAGTTCTTGAAAATTTAACTTTTAATTTGTTAGTTTGATAAATTTGTGAATTTTTTCAAAATGCGTACCTAACTTACAACATTTTTTAAAGATCTTCAACATGAAGGGAGAAGTTTTCTGCCTGTAGAGGATTTGTTTTGTGTAAATCCTTCACATTTCAAACCCCCCTAACCTCCTTGTTTTTCATCTGCATTTAATGTATCTTTTCTTGGTTCGACATGTGCTTTTGACTTTTGACTCTCCCTCAGCTGGTTCTGAGTTGGTCACTGACTGCCCGGCCTGCTGCCCGGCAGACATGGAGGCTTTCAGTGAGTGAGACGAGACGCTGGCCATTACACAGGCTGTTACATTAACAAGGCATGGCACTGGGAAGCAGCTGGTCCCTCTGGAGGAGACCTTCACATTCCTGTCTCATCGTGGAGATGTCTGAATCACTCCATGCTGGAGAGGAAATATAAAACATGGCATCATGTGCAACAGGTGGACGAGTGGAGCTGGATGGAAAATCCTGCCCGTGGCTGCTGAAGATTCAGTCACATTCCTTCAGATGATGAATGTCAAACAGTTTTTAAGCAGCTTGTATCATCAGACCATCTTTTGTTTTAAAGACTGTATGTCAATTAGGGATGGGTATCGAAAACCGGTTCTTGTTGAGAACCGGTTCCGACTTTTTTGATTCCTTGGAATCGTTTGCCAGTTTTGTAAACGATTCCCTTATCGATTCCGAGAATGACGTCACCACGCTAGTGACAGTCCAGTGCAGCCGGCAACATGGCACCCAAGCCAGAGCAATGTTTTAATCCATTGCTCTGACCCAAGCAGTACAAACGCTCGAAAATTGAGCGTAGCGTTAGTTCTGGCAGGCCATGACGTCAAGCTCTTAATCAGCACACACAGGTGCAGATCAGCTGATGGCTCAGCTGACTTTGGCTGCACTCAGCGCGCGCTATTTAAACTGCTCTACGCCGACGTCACCTCCCTTGCTGCCGCTTCCTCTGCTGGCTTTTTTGCGAGACGGGCTCTTTCATGCGGGAAGGATCGCTGCCCGTGTTCGTGCCTTGCTCGCCCTGCTGCTGCTTATGTCGTCTCCCCGTCCACGAGGCATACCCGCGGCGGCTGTCGTGTCATGATGCCGCAGCGAAGCTCTCCAACAGAGGGCTTACCGGAGCTTAATTTAAAAAAAAACAAAAAAAAAACACTCGGAACAGCTGAGTTTCCTCTACTGCAGCTGATCAGCTGACATGTGGTCAAGGCGTAGCTACAGACCTGTCACAGGTGCATTTCATTTTTATAAGACTTCAACCTCAAAGCTCTCTGTCCTCAGACAGTCCTGACCTGTCCCTGAACATCACACAGGTACAACACGGAGCTGTGTGATTGGTTAGGCCTACTAGATCATTTCATCTGTGTATCAAATATTGTGTTGGTCAAGAATAAGTTACAACAAAAACAAAGTTGTGCAATAAAATAGTTAACAGTGATGTGCACTGGATAAAATGCAGGGTAGATATACTATGTGCCTAGCATGAGCCATGTATCTACTTTCACACAGAAAACGCATAATTTGGCATAACTGAACTAAAGTTGATTCTAATTGACCTGTTTGTTCTCCTTTTTTTCCAAATGAGAATCGATAAGAGAATCGATAAAGAACCGAATCGTTTAGCAGAATCGAAAATGGAATCGGAATCGCAAAAATCTTATCAATACCCATCCCTAATGTCAATGTCAAAATCTACAGTCCAAAACGATGATGAAAGAATTATCCTTAAATGTTTGCTCATGGAGGTACTATCAATGATCGCTTAAAGGGATAGTTCATCACACGTCATAGGAGTAGGTTCATTACCTTTAATTGTCAATGCATGTTGTTTTGAGATGCGCGGGGCAGGGTCGTGAGCTGCTCAGCTAACACAATTGAGATGAATGGTACAGGTCCCCTGTCCCTCAAACTCATCAAATAGGCTACACAGTCCAACAACTCCAAAACACTCTCGTGGACAAGCTGTGACCTGCACATTCACCACGCTATGAAATAATAATGTAACATTATGAGACGTTTGAGAGTTGTTTTTGAAGCAATGAAGCCGAAACTACATTCCAGTAGTAGAGTTTTTTTTTCATACTGTAATGTTACACATGATTATTTCATAGAGTGGTGAATGTGCAGTTCACAACTTCTCCACCGGTGCATTTTGGAGTTGTTGGACTGTGTACAGTACTTGATGAGTTTTGAGGGACAGGGGAGGGGACAATTTACCGTTCACCTCAATTGTGTTCGCTGAGCAACTCGCGCTGTTACCCCACGGATCTCAAAATAACATGCGCCAAAATGAACCAACTCCTATGACTGTAAGGATTATAGCAATGGGCGAATTTGCAAAAATGTTGAACTATCCCTTTAAAACTGCAGCCACAGCACCTGAGGCTTACAAAGTGCAGTAAGACTTTAATGACCATGATGATTGTATCTGTAAAATTCTTCTCTGAAGCCAGCGACCGGCCACACAGCCTCTGTCGCGCTGCCTGCAGCTCAGTAACCAAATAAGAGGCACACAAATGGCTGCCAGATGTTGGCTGCAGCCTGTGGGTCAACAAGCTTATCCATCGGTTACTCAGCCGTGGAGAGTGAGTTGCTGTGGATTCGGTGAGTGATTATGGTTGTGTTGGTTGTGTGTTTGTGCTGGTGCTCGGCAGCTGCTCTGAGGGACATGGAGCACATGTGTTCGCTGTAGGTGCTAATCAGAGTCTGAGCAAAGAAAATCTGGCTTCACTTAGAGGGAAAACTGCAGCGCACATGGGATGTGTCATTAGTCGCTGCATGTACTTGGTGTGGCACATGTGTTCTTGAGTGACCCTGTGCAAACTGTTGTGTGTACATGTGCCCAATTAAAAATATTTGTGTCTGTGTTTTCTAGACTGGAGACTGCATACTGAGTTGCATACTGAGTATTTGTGTTCTTTTTGTGAGCGTATGTGGAAACATCAGCCAGCTCAATGATGTAATTATGGTGTATTAAATGTTGAAATTGCCTTCCTGTGTTGAACAGGAGGGTAAGCTCTGTGTGGCCGAAGGCACAGCTCAGATACTTAGAATATAATTTAGGGGACATAGGGGATTACTGTGTGCGAGCGTGTGGCGTGTGTGCATGAGATCATTTTTTAAAAACCTGACATTGATGACCTTCTGTTTCTCCAGAGAGGTGAGAGAGCAGGAGAGGCCAAGTCTGACTAAGTTTATCTTTCCAACATTTGCAGGGAACTATTTCAGAGATAGTTCTCTCATCAAAAATAAATAAATAAATAAAATAGCAAAATTTACTACTGCTCTACAAATCATCATGTTTGCATTTGTTAATGTCACACAATGGGGTTTGACTTTGTCAGAAATTATAAGATTATAAGAGATGAATTGTGATGAATGAATGAATTTCCCCTTGGGGACAATAAATCATGAATCTGAATCTGACTCTGAATTGTGTTACTAACATGTATCAGTACCACTACTGCTGTAGTAGTGGGCTGGGTCTGTCTCCAGGTTTCAGCAAATAAAAGCCGGTCTCAATCACAAGCCAGGTCTATTTCTATTTTCTGCAAAACCTCTCAAAGCCCACGATCGCACATTTGAGCAGATTCTTAGCTGCTTCATTTGTGCCAGAGTTCTCGAAGACCTGCCCTGGTCGACCGCACTTGCTCTCTTCCTGTAAGTCGAAAGCCCTTGAGGACGCCATTCAGCGTCATCTGACGTCACACCCATAGGACTGCACAGGAAATTCGGACCGCGAATTGCAGTACGTTATGCAGCACACAGCCTGTTCAAGGCAATGGAGAGATATGTGGGTGGGCTTATTGTTTTTGACTTTGAACTCTCCATCACTCCATTAGCATTAAAAAACTTAAAATGCATGTTTCTTTTTTAACAAATCCTGACCCAAGTTCTGTTAAGTGGGAAACTGAAATAACCGCATTAGCATAAACAGCTACCGTAAGTTTACCATGATATACAGACTCTACAGCGCAGATCAAACAACACAGTGTATGTTCTGTATGTACTGTATGTAATGATTCATCACCAAAGTTACTGACATGATGCTATATCAGGAAAAACTTTTGTTGTAGCCTCCACCATGCAGGCTCCTGTTTAATTATCATGTCAATGTCAGACACGATGACCTGAACACAGACATGAGGCAGCTGCTCTACGTTTACAAGACACAAGGTTTTATTGAACTGTGTGTGTGTGTGTAATTACAGGGCTACAAGATGAAACCACTGATGGAGGTCAGTCTGTCTTATCTGGACATATTCGGCATGATTCCTTCATCCTCTTTTCCCTCCTTCCTTCCTTCTTCTCTTCCTAATCCCCTCTTCCATCCTGACATGCAGCAGTATCAAACTTTAATAGTTGCTTGTCTGTCGTTAGATAATTATGAGTGTGGAGGTGTCTGAGAGCGCTCTCTTAACGACGCTGCACAACATGAGCTGTTATTAGCCTGGTATCAGTCTGAGCCTGTGGCCTGCAGCTATGACTGAATCAAAAAATAAAATGCCAGAGGTGAAGAGGGAGGATGTAACAGAGACATGTTTCTCTGCAGCGACTCTTTGACACTGCACCAGAGCACAAGTCTACTGTTTGTTACTTACATCATGTCAGCTTTTCTTTGTTTTTGTCTTTCTCTCCTCTGCGTTCCCTTCTCTTGATGTGGGTTTACACTGTCCTAAGAGCCCCACTTTAACCCACTGAACAAATGCAAAGCACACATTATAAACAACTGCCATTCATTTTGCAGACATGCTGGTCTACATAAGCTAATTTAACTACACAAAAGTGAGGCAGTCAAATGTCAAAATTTGCCTGCTGAGGAGAGTTCACATTAACTGCAGTTTCTGAAAGTCTGCAACTTCTCCAAACTTTATCTAAATATTTAGGTTTTTTCGTGTCATATATTTTTTTGACTTTTTTGTGCCTTTATTTTGATAGTTGCAGTGAAACAGAGACAGGAAAATCAGAGAGAGAAGGTATGACACCAGTCCAACATCATAGATGTTCATCCAAAGAAAAAAAATAAGAAAAACAAGCTGGAAGAGAGAGATAATGTCTGGTTTTAAAACTCAGAAATCACAAATCTAGAAAAAAAAAAAGATTGAGGAAAAATTTATGGAGGAAGGAAACACATCTGTACACTTCACAAAGTTAGAAGAGCGTTATGAAATGCTGAATTTGTGAGTTTCTTCTCACATTTGCAATAACTTAATTTTCTTGTAAATTTGGAACTTAAAACTTGAAAACTCATGTACTACTCTCTACATTGGTCCTAATATGCCATATCCCACTGGCTGTGACGATAACTCCCAGGCCGACAAAAAGACGTCATCCCTTCAGTTCTCTACAGAAGGACCCTGAAGCTGAAGCAACCAAAATTGTCAATACTGACACCTGTGCTGAAAATGTTGTGTTTCAGCTTGTGTTTGATCAGAGTTTGTCTGTGTAACGATGATTAACTGGATTAATGGGAACTGTTCTCAACATTTACATTTACAGTCAGGTCAGTGGTTACTCACCACAGTGTGTAGCTACCTGTTCACCTTCACACTGCCGGCACACGGCACGGTTTGGGTTCACCACGGTACCAGCCAACTCACTGTTAGTAATGTGACCTGCTCCATTTCCTATTCCTCCTCCCTGCCCCTTCATCCTTCCCCTCAAGTCCTCCTCCTCCTTTATCTCCACCTCCTCCTTTCATCCAGAAAAGCCGCTGCCAACAGGACGGGGAAACCTAACGCACCGTCCTTTCATATAAACAAACCTGTTCCCTCCCCGCCCCTTCTTCTCTCTCTCTTTTCTTTGTCCTGATTCTATACAACCCCCCCTCTAATTTTTCAGCCTCTCTGTCTCTCTCTCTCTCTCTCTCTCTCTCCTCTCACTCTCTGTCTCTAGTGCTGGTGGTTGGTAGGCTTTACCGCACCATTGTTCTGGTATCTGCACATTTCCGGAGGCTGTAGCTTACAAAGGCTTCGGGAACACACTGTCTCACTCCCACTGCCTAATACTGGCTCTCACCTGCCCACGCACACACAAACACACACACACACACACACACACACACACACACACACACACACACACACACACACACACACACACACACACACACACACACACACACACACACACACACACACACACACCACACACACATCTGAGGAGGATGTCAGAAGTTCAACAAAACTCCTACATTCCTACACACGAACATCCACAAACCAGCGAGAGATGAATTGCAGAGGATTTACTTTTGCATCAACTCATTCATGTCTATTATTCTTTCCTTTCCTTCTTTCCTCCCCGGCTCCTTCCTTGTTTCCTTCCTTCAGCTGAGTAATGACCGAGCCCCTCCCTCGGCTAAGCATGACCACACTGCTTAATGAAAAGTGCATATCACACAAAATCTGTGTTTTCTTTGTGCCTCTGCAGGTGTAAAGGTATTTTGATACATTTTAGGTCAAGAGAAGAGAAAGAGCGCACACACACACACACACACACACACACTTACATCCATACACATGGCCATTTTCCTTCAGGTCTTCCTTCCACCCCCACCCCCAAAGCAGGAGAAAAGAGAAAGAAAGTGAAAAGAGAAAGGAGGAGTGGAGGCACTGCTGGTTCTTTTGTCACTGTGATCAGCTTGAGGTCTTTCACTTACTCCCTCTCTGTCACACACACACACACATACACACCAATTAACCCCGTCCCTGACCCGGGGTTTTTGCCGTGACCTTGCAGCTCGTCCTCGGAGGCGTCAGGACTCTGAACAGACAGCTCCCTATCTCTGTAATGACAGTCTGTGAGGTTTTATGAACACACACTTTACGTCACACACACACACACACACACACACACACACACACACACTTGTTCACCGTTCCGCTCCAACACACACATCCGAGGCCGTCTCCTGTTCCCTCCTCTACTTTTCCTCTAACACACTCTCAGCTGCCCTGTCTCTCTGTAGCTCTTTTGTATTTACTTCCTTTCAAGAAACTCTTCCAGCACAACTCAATGTTCTTCTATCTCTGACCTTTGACCCTCAAACTCCAAGAGACTTAACATAACATTAAACCAGACCAGTTCTTTGCAACCTGTGATTCATTTCAGATGAAAAGGAATTTTTACATGAGACCACCAACAAGCACTGACACGGGACAGAGAGACAGTAACAGAGAGAGACAGAATTCTGCAGATGATGCTTTCCTTAAGACGTTTTTTAAAGTGGTTCAACCATTTTTTTAAGGCTCTCTTTCTTTTCCAAGTCTGTCTCACATTATCCATATGTCCATGGAAAAAGTTTCCCCTTGTTCAATCTGGCGGCAAAGTAATTTTCAGTAAGTAAATGCTTCCTGCAAAAAATGCATTCTACAGATCCACAAATGTCCTTGAGAACTTTTTTTACAGATGATCTTTTTGGCTTTCTGCCTTCATTTGACTGTCGACATAAACAGAGAGGAGAGATGTTGGGAGAAAGGGGTACAACACGCAACAGAAGTCCCCTGGCCGGGATCTGAGTCATAAATGTTGAGGTTCTGCGCCTTAACCCTTAAAGATCCCAAAGTGAGCACCCACATCCCCGCAGCCTATGTTTAGAAAACTGAGCCTTAAAACCAAAAGTCAGGACCTCTGTAACTTTGTGATGTCACAACTGAGCAGTCACCAAGCCACACCCACCCGGAGCCACCATCCATCCCTTGCAGGATACGTCTGTGTGTTTTCAGTGTTTTTTCCTTAAATCTGCTACATTTTTATTCCATCATTCAGATAATACTCAGCCAATCAGACGACAGGCTCAGAGCCTTCTATCTTGTAATTGGCTCACTGACCTGTTGTTACTAGAGCTACAGGATGTAGCCAGAGGTAGCCTCGTCACCAGGCTCTTCAGAGAGGATAGAGCCTGGTTTCTCTTTACTCCGAATTTTGTCTGCATTCTGGTTCCGGTCTTAGTGGATCCGGAAATTACCAAATTCACCAAAGTAAATGTGTTCATAAACGTTACAGGCCCAGGCCTTAGCTTCCTCTCCAGTTCCTCTCTCTCCTTTCTGCTCCGCTCTGGCTCCGTTACTGTGTTTCTCTCCTCTCCACTACTGTTACCTGTACAGGTGTTCCTGGTCTGCTCCTGATCAGAGTGATCAGAGGGGCCTATCACCACGCAGTGCTGGGGGCGGAGCCGCTGCTTATAAAATAGCTAGACAATAACTTGTAATGCAATAAAAGAAGAAGGTTAACTTAATGGCTCAGAGACTTACTTGTAAAGTTTCACCACATTTATTAGCTTGGTGCTTTTATTTTTACGGAAAAAAAAGTTTTGCTGCTTACCAAAACAGCAAGTCAACGGCCCCAGTCTAAGCCAGAGGAGATGTAAAAACCACACTGGGATAGTTTTTGATCCTTAAAACCATAAATATATCTTCTTATAGATCAACTCTGGAAATATCAGATGTCTGAGCACCTGAAAACTTCACATTAATTCACTTTTCTCTAATGCGTTAATTACTCATGCCTACACTGTAAGCCTTTTCTGTAAATTTACAGTAAAATCTGAACAGTATTTTACTGTAAAACTGTTATACAGTATAATACTGTAAACTGCAATGCAATCTGGGAGAAATAATGTAATTGCAGCAGGCCCCCTTTTTTACAGGATAATACTGTAAACAGCAGAGCATTATGGGAAGGTGAAAAGTGCGGGAACAACAATTTGAAAATCAACAGACAGCAACCTTTTTTTTGCAGCTTGTGTGTGTGTGTGTGTGTGTGTTTTTATGTGCGCAGTCACAGGAACGCTACCTGCTGATGTCCGGAGCTGTCCACTGAGTAAGTTCACATAAATTTATCTGTTTTTCCTTACTTAGGAGAATATTTGGCTTTTTTTTACAGTTGAATTTTCTGTCATTTAGAACCGTGTTTGAACAAAGTTGTTGAAAATTTTCATTTTCAATTAGCTATAGCTCAATTTTCATTCAAGCTTAGCTAAAATTAGAGCATAGCATTGTGTAACCGGTTTAACATTAAAACAACACTAATGATTTTACTGGTAGAACTGGTCTAACTTATGCCTGGATAGCGTTAGCACAAATAACCTACAGGTATTTTTCGTCCTCGTTTAAAAAAAACAAAATCTGTCCACACCACAAATACTCTTTTCCACTAAACTGGTTCTGGTGCTGGTTCGGTGCTGGTGCTAACTGGTTCAACTCTGGTACCACATTGCTTTTCCACTGATCAGAAGCCAAGTCAGAGACAGACTCCCCATCCAGGAGCTGCTCCTGTGCTACAGTTAGAAACGGACCTGAAAATTAAAACCCGGTCCGACCTGCGGGTGTTAGACACCGGGCCCGACGTGGAAGCACAAACTAGGCTTTTAATTAATGATAGCCTAACTGTAAACGCTGCTGAGAAAAAAAAAGGAAAAAGCAGTGCTTTGGCAGTGGAAAAGCAAAGAACCGGTGCTAAACAGGCAGTGGCTCCGAACCAGAACCGGAATCAGTTTGGTGGAAAGTAGTTAAGAGGCAAAACTAAATTAACTTAAAACAAAAAACAAATAAATAAAAAGATCGCCTCCGGAGCCTGCATCGCCATGCAGGCGCGCTGTCCGCTGCGTCAGTGCTGAACGCAGCGTGTCACTGCTCGTGAGAGAGACAGAGATTTTTGTGTCAGATTATTTAGTCCTGTAACAGTTTGACTTGTCCGTTTTTTCACCAGTTTTCCCGTTTGTGCACGTTGGTCCTCTGGCTTCTGCCACAAGTTGCAGCTGACCTAACAACCTAGTTCTGTGGCATCTGTTTTACGTGCGAACGGCGCTCCGTTTAACATTGCTACACTGAATAGGATTTTTTTTGATTAATATTATTTCTCCACTTTTCTACCTGTTTAAAAATATAATCATTTATGTTGGTGAAATCGCCGTGTTTGTGAGAAAAACGTTGACAACAATGGCTGACAGATGTATTGATCCATAATGTAATATTTTTCTCAATCTCATTCCAGAGCCTGTGTCCATCTCTGCACCAAGGCAGATGTCCGCGTGCATCCCTAGACCAAACTCGCTGTGTCCGAGAGTTTGAAGAAAACAACGAAAAGAAAATGTCTACTTGCATTGTTTTTATTGCAATAAATATTTGCAAATGAACTGAAAAATGAATATTGTCTTGCTGTCATTTTTATTATTTTTATTATCATTATTATTAGTAGTAGTAATAGTAGTAGAAGTAGTAATATTTTGAAATCATCATTAAATACAGGATACTACTGTAGATTCAAATACTGTAAATTTACAGTATTATACTGGCAGCAGTTTCGCCAGTATAATACTGTAAAATTACAGTATTTGCTGTATCTTAGAATTACAGTAACATACTGTAATTCTAAAATACAGCAAAAATACTGTAATTTTACAGTATTATACTGGCGAAACTGCTGCCAGTATTATACTGTAAATTCACAGTGAAAAGTTTAACAGTGCAATTGTCAGCTGTATGCATCTTTATTTGTCCCTGGCCCTGTATCTCATTACTATTGCCCTGCAATGGATGCTGCATGTCCTGAAAACAACTGCAGTGTTGATCTGTGCTGATGTCTGAGGGCACCCTGGGGGCTGACAGCAGCCACTAATAGATTTTAACTGGAGCATTGAGCCCATTGTCTTCTAGCTGCAGGGGACAATGCAGGAGGATGTGTTTTATTGAGGGTCATTACTCCAATTAATCTTTAGCTCACTGAGGGCACTGAGTGGTGCAGGTGTCAGAGAGATATACTGACCAATAACAACTTCAGTGAACTTGTTGTTCCCTGACTTTAAATGAGATTTTCTTTTAAAGCGATTGATGTGGTCAAGAGATGTTTTTATCAGCTACTGTGTGTGAGAGAGTTGTAATAATGCATCTATATTTCAACTATTTCTGTCTTACACACACTAATACACCAAAAACTGACATTGATTCATCTGCAACAAACACACGAGTCTTGAGCAGTGTTGTAGGTAGGTGTGGAGTGGCTGTCTCTATTTGCGGACTCAGCTGGGCCGTTTTAGGAGGACTATAAACAGAGCGACACCACCCACAGAGAGAGGGAGACAGACAGGGATGACCCCGGAGAGCAGGAGGGCATCAGGGGCCCTAAAAAAGAAACATCAGCTATCTTATCTCTGAGCAAAGAGGAGGAGGGCCGGATGCAGGGGCCGACATTCAGGACTACTAGTTTTTTCTACTGCAGGTGCTGTGTCTTCAGAGAGGGATGTTACAGCAAAATGCACAAGAATACATCTAATTGTTCTTCACTATGAGGTGTTAAATAGATGAAAGTGTAAAATGAGCACAATCGAATCACAGTTTTCACATGGTCATTTTGATTCGCATCTTTTACACTGCAAAAATTTAATTTTTACATGATAAAGTATTAGATTCCCCTGCGATGAAACTCCTTATCAAAGTTTTAGATACTCATTCTTTAAAGAGTCCTCACTAAACCCGGATCCTGTGCAGCATGTAAAATCTTTGCCAACAATATAAACCTGCTAAATTCACGTGACATCATCTCTTCTTGAGAAACACAAGACTTCGTCTGAACATCTGCAGACACATGATGGGTGTCTGAGCTCCATGAAGCCCACTGACCTGCACACATCTCATACACCTTCACTGACTGACTTCTGAGGGGTTGTTACGGAGCAGAAAACACGGCTTTGACTTCAAAGCGCCCGGTGTAATAGTACAGTAGTACAGTAGGTTTACTCACCGCAGAGGAGCGTTAGCAGCGAGCCTCGCATCTCTGAGCGCACATCAACGACCCGGGGCTGCGGGATTCAAAACCTGCGGCATCACAAAACACAGGAGTTCAAGCAACACACACAAATAACTGACGGCAGCGCCACTGTGACGGTGGCGTTTAAAGTTGTGTCAAGTGAAATAGTGATGGAGAAAGGCATAGAGCTGCGGTGCTGGTGCACGCAAAAGTCCGCACAGAGAAGCCCCAAAGTTTAGGTGAACTCTCCCCATCTTCATTTCCACTCGGCGAGTCTCCACTGATTAGGTTAGAGACACTCAGGTGGGTTTGAGGGACATTTCCACGAGCTCACTGTTTAGTTTCCACGATGTGACCCCCCCGCGCGCAACTGTTCATATTAAATCCTCGCGTTAATTAAAAACGCCGCTTCTCTCTAACGAGGGTCGCAGTCGAGTTGAAATGTGAATTTTCTCTGTGGTTGTGTTCTTTCCTCCTCAGAAAGTCACTCACCGTGTCGGTCCTGTCTGTGTCAGTGGTCCACTCCTGTGCTGTTGTCTGTGGACAAGTCCGTCGGTCTGACTCTCTCCGGGTCCACTTGCTGCTGCCGGACACAGACCGAGCTGACTCTCGCAGCTCCTGTGTGTCTGCACAGGAAACCCCGTGGTGGAGTTCTGGAACGGAGCGGACGCAGACCGGGAGGTGGTAGGCGATCTCGTAGTCCAGCAGGTTGCCGGTTCGATTCCCTAATAATAACCTAATAACATGTTAATGTGGCCTAACTGGCTACAGATAGTCTAACATGAAAAACTTTGTTTCTCTTTTTTTTATTGTGTAGAGACGTCTTGTAGGCTAAACCTAAACAACAACTAGCCTAAGGAAAATATTGATGAATATGCTGAACATAGCCTAAACCTGAAACATACATTGGCTGCCAATCAACAAACATATTTATCGTGAAAATGAGTGACCATAACCACTGGAATTAATCACACATGCCCTCCCAGAGGGGATATTTCTTCAAATGTTTAATGATGCACAACTAGCTATGTTTTCTTTATGCAAATGTGACTTTATTCATTAACCAAAAACAATGACAAATATTGTCCAGTGACCCTCGATGGCCTCCCTGCATTTACCATATCAAAATAGGTTCATTTCTGGCAACCTCAAACTATGTGTCAGTGTTGGTCAGTCGAGGCAAAGGCCAATGTACCGGAACATACTTTAACTGCGTGACAGACAGCACAACATGATTTTCTTTGACAATATGTGTTTTGATTTCAGTCTTCATTGCCCTCAAATGTCTGCAATGTCACTGTGATGAGCACTATTACCATCAGTTATTGTCAATAAAAACATCCAAGATCTGATTTTAAAAAATCATGCATATAATGTCAAGAAATATAAATAAAGTAGCCTAAATCAACACAACAACTCATCACAATTCATAAGGCTCCTTATACTCAAGCACAAAAGCAAATCACCAGAGGGCTTAATGGACAGTTAATTATTTAATTATAATATTTCCCATGCTGCAACTGGAACACAGATTATTTATTGTGATGCTGTGTCTCTGAAATGAGCTTCATTCCATAAAGCCTACAGGTGATGGTGCAGATGTTACTTAACAAACAGTGATAATAAAGTTTGAAAAGAAATGTTTGATTTGTGAAGCTGATTCCTCCACAAACCCACTGCATGTTTTCCAAGGAGCCCCCTGTCTGAGCACCGTGCAGCTCTGACCTGCAGCAGGAATGCGCGCTCCCTGCTGGATGGATTAGATTCCCTTTGATTGCACCCGGAGCAGCTCGTGTCCGCGCACACATCCCATCTCCCCCAGCTTCATCAGCTTCACCCACTGTGTGCCTTACTGGAAGTCCTTTAGGAGTTACAGTACAGTGGGGCACATAGTTGGGAAACAAATCTCAGGTCAGTAATCAGAAAAAGAAAACATCATGTAGTTTATGTTTGATTCAGTAGTCTAAACTCATCAGGTACACTACACAGGTGTTTGAGCCTCACTGCTACACAGACTGTTGTCCAGGACAAAGCCTGCTGTAAATCTCTGTCATATTACACATTCCCTGTTCTGCTGGAGGACAGCCTCTCTTTGTTGGAGCATGGGATCTGGTGCCAGAACCCTACAGAGAGCAGCCCTGCTCCTTGAGAGCAGCAGAGGAATGAGTGCAAGTACTCACAGATCAGCACCGTGTCAGAGAAAAGAGCCTGTGACTAAACACAGCTCATGGTCGACATATTAGCAGCGATTTCTGTTTCTGTTACTAGAGAGAGACCCTGCAAATCCACACAGGTGTCTCAGAGAAAGTATAGGGACACATAAGGTCACTAACCTGCACAGGGTGATGGAAGTCATTTAAAGTTTTATCTACCCCACTGCAAAACTTCCCCTGAATCAGGAGATCATAAATACACATAAGACTATAAAATACAAGTGATTTCAGGGGCGGTGTTTAGCTCAGCCCGCCCCATGTGCAGAGGCTATAGTCCTCGCTGCAGGCGGCCCCGGTTCGAATCCCGCATCGGACGGCCCTATACTGCGTGTCATTCCCCCCATCTCTGCCTCCCATTTCCTGTCACTCTCTGGACTGTCCTATCAATAAAGGCATGAAAAGCCAAAAAAATATACTTAAAAAAAAAAATAAAAACACAAGTGATTTCTGGTAGCAGTGATGGCAAACTATCACTTCACATCTCCTATACAAGCAGCAAATAGATCTCACAAAAAGTTTCAGTGAAATAACAACTTAAGGTCCAAACGGTTTAAATGGTTTCATCTCCCCTTAAACTCCTTGACTATATGAAGTACTCACATTAACTGCATAGATACCAATGACAACAGGAGAATGATTGACACGTCACCATTCACTGAGAGACAACACTAAAGCTTCAGTGCAGCAGGAGACCTTGATGCAAAGTGTGAAAGAGATCAGGTTAACAAGTGTGTGAATGTGAGTGTGCTATTGAACCATGAGAGCTCTTTATATCTGTCACAGAGACACTGAAGATGATAGATGGCTGTGATAAAAACTTTTTCCCATAGCAGAAATTGATCAGACAGTAAAGGAAGAAGGAATCTCAGCCACTGGACCACATGGGACCTGGGACAATACAGTATGTAATATTCTGCAGGAAGACTCTTACTTTTCCTGTTTTATGTCAATTTTGCTGTTAGTAACTTAGTAAGATGTTAAAAATAGAAATTTGAATGTTTGTCTTTGCATTGTGGTATTTATATTAGGATGCCACACTGGTTCAGTGGATTGATATATACATGGGTGGTATTAGTACTAAAGTGCGCCGCAGTCGGGTCCATCAGTGCTTTATGCTCCCATAGTCACAGTTTTCTGAATTTCCATGTCTTTGTGTAGAAAACACCTGAGTAGTTTCGTTACAGTAAATAGAAAAGCTCTTTTCACTGCAAGCAGTTTAATCTGGCATTGCAGGAAGGGCAAAACTGTAACTAATATTTTTGACAGGACATAAAACAATATTATCCATCACACGTCTGCCTTTCCTACTGGAAGGACAATGTCAAAACATGTTGTGCACTGAAACACTGGACAGGAGGGAGATGAAGGGAAAGTATATGGCTCCCCCTTGTGACAATGAATTGAAACATACTACTGTGAGCGAAGGCTGGCCCGTGTGATCTGATCCAACAGGTGAGCTTATGTTGCTCAAACTGCTTCTAGGTTCATACTGGTTCTGATAGATACCTGTCATAATAAACAGAAAGCAAAAGGGACCAACACAATATTAGACAGGTGGCCATAATATATTAGGCCTGATTGGTGTATTATGTATATGCAGTCCAAATTGGATGTAGTAAATGTAGTGCGCACACATCAATCGGTTCAAACTACATCAAATTTATTTGTCTTCATGATTTTGCTTACAGGAATATTTGCATATGTATTTTAAAGTTTTTAATCAAAAGTTCCTTTTGCAGTAGAAATAAACACAAAAATCAGTCTTTCATGTATTCCATGAATTTCATAATGTAAAATATCATAATCATGTGGTCCAATTACAGCGAAAACACACGAGAAAAAAAATCACTTTTGGTCAAAATAACAGCTTTTTGATAACATACTCTGATATATTTCTTCAGTATTATTTATTAAAATCAATTACCATGGCCTATACGTTGAAACAAATACTCTCCACAGGTCATCACCTGCTGTAATAGCTTAAAGACATGAACATCGCACAGATTAGTGTCGGCATCTAGGAGTGAAAAAGTGATACAGTACATGAACAGAGGAAGGGCTTTTGTGAGATATAACACTTAAAGGGCCAACGAGGAGTTTCTATTCGGTTATAAAACAGTCTCACGTTAATGTGGATGAATCTACGCTACCCGCACTTGTTAATGGCTCCATTTTCGATCAATATATCGTTTTGTCTCTATCATTATTTTGTTATTATTAGTGGTGGCGGAAATGCTGGTCGAGCCGACCAGCACTTATTGCTTTCGGTTTCGCGGACGCGAATGAGAATAACGGCGATTCGGGCGGCGTTATGGTCTGAACTACGACGGTAACTGAACCTCTTTGAACCTCTGACTTTAATCCTTGATGAATGAAAACATGAGTCCGTCTTGCGCCGGTGGAGGAATTCTACGGTGCGCGCGGAGGCAGCGTGAAAACACTTCGCTTCTCCAAAACTCCTCGTTGTCCCTTTAACAGGTAAAATGTGTAAAAGTTGAAATACCAGTGTCAGAGCGGAGGCACCACAGCTGGGTTTTATGTAGTTGTGTCTCTGGTACAGCGTCAGTCGCTCTCTGCTCTGGACTACAGCAGCAAACAGTAAACAGGGAACGGGAAACAACCTCACACACAGTTGCTGTACTTCTGCACTTGTTCCCGGATCTCGTCCCGCACCACGGTGGCGTTTTCCCTCAGCTCATCCAGCTCCGTTCGCTGCCTCTGCATCCGCCGCTCGTTGCTCTTGAACTTTTTCTCCAGTTCTGCAACAACAGAGAGACAGAGCTCAGTGTGGGTCAGTGTGCAGCTGGAAACCATGACCATTGGCCCAGAGGAACCATACAAGCAATTAGAAGATCTGACTGAATCCCACCTGAGAGGAAAGTGCAGAAAAGTGGATGAAAACTGAGCCACTAACATAAGGCTTCTGTCTGTACTGGGAAAAAAAAGCTTTCAGCATTCACATCCAGGTCAAAAAACTCTGCATTAGACACAAGTTTTTATCAGTTTCCCCTCAAGACGGCGCTATAGAGTACCTCTGACAAAGAAAATGATCTAAGGGCTCCTTCATCCCCAATGCCATCAACATAATTAATTAATCAAGATAATGAGTTTCTTTGATTCATTTTGTATAATGCTTATCCTGCACGAGGGTCATGGGTGAGCTGGGTCAGCTGATCATCCAAAAATAAATACAGTAAATGTCATTTCAACCAGTGTTAGTTCATGGCTATAATGTCCATGTTTTACTGGATGAATAAATCTAACCTTGACCTCCATCAAACTGTGTTATCAGTGAAAATACCCTGAAATGTCTCTTAGCAAATCCTATTTTACAGTTCACCAATGGGTGTACAGAAATCTGTTGTGAAATCTGGATCATCTGGGTCAGAGTTCTGCAGCTTCTTCTTTCTATGACTCCAAACCTGGACATTTATTTCTCATCCCACGAGTGACCTGATGAAGAGCCGGTCGGCTTGAAACGTTGTCCGCTTTATATTATGATAGAAAAGTTCAATTTTTTTTTAATTGGGAGCTGTTACAGTGTCGCAAGTCTTTCTCTCTCTTTTTTTTATTTATTTCTCATGGACATGTACAGTAAGTAAGTGACATGGGCTACTCTACTATACTGTATGTGCATCATACAGCATTTGTGTGTATTGTGCTGTGTTAAATTGGACTGGTTGTGAGAAGGAGGACGAGTCATGTTGTCAAATGAAAGTCAACACAGAGGGCAGCTTTGCGAACTCACTCTCCAGTTGTTTGATCCCACTCTTGGCTTTATCCAAGAGGCCGTCTGCCTCCTTCTTCATATCCATGGCTCTCTGGTTGATACTGTTCAGACCTCCAGCCTCTTCACCCAGAGAGTCCACCTTCTTCTGTAGCTCACGGTAACGTTTCTCCGTGTCGTTGAGGCTCTGGCAGACGACACAATATTATGTAGTTATTAATGGAATATTAGATTTCACTTTATTAACTGTCAAAAAAAACCTAACACAGTTTACATTTCTTTTCTTTCATACATTTTAAGACAAAGACATATATTCCCCAAATTAAAGCACCAACACAACAAGCTGGATGTTTACCTCCTGCAGCGTGGATGCTTCGAGAGTGGCGTTGTTAGCCAGATTTTTGGCCTCCTCTGCCATCTGTCTGTTCATCTCCGTCTTGTTCCTCAGCGCCTCCACCCCTAAGGAGATGTTGTTCAGCCGCATCATGACGTCCATCTGCTTATCCTCCAACTGCCTCAGCCTCTCCTCCACCTGGAGGCATCAAAAGGTTTGAAAGGTTTGAAAAGGTTTGAAATCTGATGCACAACATCTGCCAATCTGGAAAGATGTTATTCCTCCAAATCATATACAGTACAATGGACAGTGAATTTTATATCATTAGATTACGGTACATTATATTATATTATATTATATTATGTCAAATGAGGCTGAAAAATATAAGGCTCCCCTTGTCAATCTTGAAATCAGTGCAAATGTGATAAATACTGCACTGTCTAAATATCCAATATTGAGCTCCGTTTTCTAATTATTCATTTATTTATCTATGTCTATCTTTATTCTCTTTATTCTTTTCCCCTTTATTTGTAATGTATTTGTGTATGGATTGTTTGTTTGTTTATTTTAAATTTTAAAATAATTTATTTCATTTTTATTTCATTTACTTATGATCCAATAAATTACTCTGTGGGTGTGGGGAGTTTTGAGTTCTTTTGTATGCTCATCATTTAAAACAGCAATAAACTCATATTGAATAAATGTGCAAAAGGAGAAGATAATTGAAATGCTTCCCAAACGAGTTGTACCTCAGCGGTGGCGTTCCTGGTGTTGTTCAGGTTATTGTGAGCCTCCTTCAGGGCCGTCCTTGCTTTCTCTATTGCGTCCTCAGACACGTCCAACGCCTGCTTAGTGCTGTTGGTGGCGTCCTTCACTCCCTCTGCTCGCCGCCTGTACAAACACACCACACAGAGGATGTTTTTACCGAATGATGAGGACGAGTTGTAAATAATGTAATGAACAAGATTTACCTGATGAAAAACATTCCCCACAGTTTTAACATTAACAAATCCATCACACACATATTTACACACTTTACTGCAAGTGCAATAAAAAGGAAAAGGCCGAAAGGGACTTGATTGCACCTCCTGCTCCACAAGCAACAAACAGAGAAGAGCTAATCACATCACTTACATCTGTCATCTATTCATTTATCCTTTACACAACAACAAGCACGCTGGTTAATCCAACATGAATCTGTTACGGACCTGTTCACAGCTGATTCAAATCATTGCTGTTGTGCCAAGTGTGTAAAAGTTTGGAGATACACACATATTTTCCCTCCTGCTCCATGACAACTACATAATAAAACATTAAACAAACATGTTTTTGCCTTTGTAATCATCAAATGAACTGAGCTATTTTCACAGAAAGAGGAACTTTGAAGAGTCAGTCAGCCAAAACATGAACCAATGCTGTAAATGTAATTCCTCTGTAACGGAGCCCCTTCAACAGCCCCGTCACTCTATCACCCACTAACATCAGCAGTGCAAAATGTGGCTTCTGTTATCATCTGTGGACCAACTGAAATGTGAGGAGAAACCTGACTTTGTTAGTCCTGGGTTCGCTATGTCATTTGCTTTGGTGTGCTGACATCAAAAGACACCCCATACTTCTCTGCCTTAAAGAAAGTGTCTTTATTTTAACGGTGAGTATCGTCACTTACTTAGCATCTTTAGCTTGGTCGAGCAGCTCCTTGGCTTTGTTGATGTGCTGCGAGGTTTCGTTGATGATGCTGCCCACGTTGGTGAGGTTGGACACGCCGTCCTTTATCTGCATGATCATTTGGTCCATGGTGGTCTTGTTGACGGGCAGCGTGATCGCCAGCACCTGCAGAGCCACCTTCTCTATGCTCTCTGGATCCGCTCCATCCTCTGGACAGCAGGGAGGACCGAGACACAGTTAGACACCCACAGCATCATTTCTGCTGCTGCAGGTCGACACAGATCTTCTGATTCGAGTCAACTTTAAAATGAGGACAGATGTTAGCATAGAAAACATTATTAACGCACCAGTGAGAAAGTCTTTGATCTTCTTGATAAAATCTTTGAGCTTCTTGTTGTTGTGTTCAAAGTGCTCCTTCTTTTTCTGGGCTTTGTCCAGCGTGTTCATTGCCTGGTTCTTCACGTCCTGTGTCAAAGAGGAGATAACCTGGAGCTGGAGACAGAACAACGAGATGTCAAGTCGACAGAGAAACGTCACAGTCCTCGTAACACACCGTGACTGCAGCTCTACGTTCATGTTTCAACGCTTTCATCACCTTCTTGACGACCTCCTGCAGCTCATCGTTGGCAGCGTTCAGACTGTCCGTCACGTTCCTGGCATGATTCAGCGCTGATACAGAGGTGCTCACCGTCCCACTGCACCCGTCCCCTCCGCATACTCGATTACCCTGGTCGTCCCGGCAACCAGCACCACCACATGGGCTGTCCGGGCAACTGCCATTTACACTGTCTTCGCTATGTCCACCACATACCTGAATGGAGCAAAAACACATCATGGAGATGAGTCAGTGGTATGATTGATCCTCTTCAAGTGGAATCAACATAGTTTGTTAACACAAAAACCAATATTATAATCAATATTATTCATCATGCTGCCAATATTTTATGGGTCCAGCATAAACAAGAAAAATATCACACCACATTGATAATTTGGGACATTCAATCTGTGTGCCACTGTCATCATTTAATCGTTGCATTTGATTTCTGATAATATTTTTTCCAATCCTTTTAGTTGCATTTACAACAGCTGGCCACTAGATGTCACTGCAAGACTCAAACATGCCTTTCTTTTAAACCGTAAGAAAAAAAACATGAATGAGGACAGAAAGAAGTTTCACATTTGCACCTTTTCACTTAAAACTCTAGTTAAATATCTTAAATTTGGTGGGAAAACACAGTATAAAACAATATGGAATTTTTTGTCGTTTTGATTTTCCTTTCTCCAGATAATAATTGAGCTAACAAATGATTAATGCAGCTAATACAGAAACACAAATCAGATTTTCCCATATAACATTTATAACATAATATTAAGACAGTATGTCAGATGGACAAATAAACTTCACCCACCTTGTGATTGAGGTGATGCACCTTCTTATCCAGGTCGTGGGCCTTCTGCTGCAGCTCGCTCAGTGACTTGTTCTGAGCGGCCAGATTTCGGAGGAACTGGTCTTTAGTGGCGCTCAGCAGGTCTTCGGTGCGAGTGCGGGTTTCCTTGGACTGTTCCACTGGGCTGAGTGGACCAGACACTGAGGCGTTGCACTTCTCCGAAGCTAACACTGACTCCCGATAGTATTTCTTCACTTTCTCAAACTGATCTGTGAGGAGACAGGAGCAGGAGTTTGTGTTGCAACAGCTATAGTGCGCTTTGGAAGCTGAGCTGAGAATCTGTTGGTGAAGTAAGATTTATCTACCTGCAAATCCTGAGGTGAGGTAGTCGTCCACCTGCCGTTGTTTCTCAGCCACGGTGCTGTTGAGGTCCCTCAGTTCCCGCTCCAGATCATTCAGCCTGCGTCTCAGAACGTTTTCTTCTTCTGCAGTTGTATTGAGCTCTCGGGTGACACCCATCAGTCGCCCGTCGGTCAGAGCGATCTCAGCCCTGGAACAAATAGAGCAAAGTATTTTATTTCTTAAGTTGGTGGCAGGGGAAACGTGCACTGAACACCGTATAACACGCTGTGACGTGCTGACCTGAGGTCGTCAATGCTCTGTCCAATCAGCTGGTGGATTCTCTCACTGTCCTCCATACTGATCAGATCCTGCACCTGCTTCAGCTTCTTCTCCAGCTCTTTGATTCGCTTGTCACCGACTCCAGATGTGACGCCGTTCTCCTGGATCTTCTGCACCGTTAGCTGGATGTGCTCCAGGTCCCTTTTGATCTGACACAGGGCGTCATCCCACAGCTGGAAGCACGGGTGACACTGGACACACTTGGGGAAGACGCCGGTGAAGCCACGAGCACACTCGTCACACTTTTTGCCCGCCGCTCCATCCCTGCACTCGCACTCCCCTGTCGTCCTGTTGCACTGGGCCATCTCTGCACCCAGTGGGTGACAGTTACACTCTGGGTGGAAGTGAAGAAAGACAGAAAGCACAACAATGTGACACATACTGTAAAGAGGCCCAGCCAGATTGTGTAACATGAATTAAATAGTGCATTATATTATAATTATTATTATAATAAAAGTTTTAGAGATGTATTATACCATTAACATAAAATGAGCTCAATAAACTTCACAGAAATAATAAGGAAATGCAATACAAAAGGGGAACATCTAAAAACCAATGTAAAGAGAAAGAGATTGCTTTTCTTTTTTTTTTAGTTTAGTTCAGTTTTCATTATTGCATGGGTGGTGGTAAATGTTCTTGTCTTTTATGTCGATATGTAATAAAAAATATTCAAAATGAAGAGACAGATAGAGAGGATCAGAAGAATCAATCTTTGTATCTGTTTATTTGCATGACCTCTGGAGAAACACCCTAGCCTTCGGGTCCATTATATTCAATAATTTGTGTGTTTTATGAGAGAGGGCTGCTTTGAAGGTTCACTCAATGTTACTGCATTATTAAATCTTGAAATACGAAACCAATGTGTGAAAAATGTTAATAATATTCAGAACCTTGTTGAGCACAAAAACAATCCTGACCCCAGTGGCCATGGGGCTGAGGCCGACCTCTGACCCTCAGCTGCCTGTCATCCCCACTGGCTCTCTGCCCAACCGCCCTCTGTCTCTCACTCTTTCCTGACAGAATAAAGGCAAAAAGTGCAGAAGTGCTCTTGTGACAAGGTGAGTTACCTTGACATTGCACCCGTGGGTCTCCCCAGTGGAACTGCTCACACTCGGTGCACTGTCTCCCCCCGAAGCCTGGATGACAGTGGCACTGGCCTGTGAACTGCAGAGAACAGAGAGAGCAACCTTAACGTATTGTCCAAGTTGGTTGTCTTGCCTTCAGACGTCCTCACTCTCCCTCACCATGTTGCAGTGAGCTGCCAGAGCGTGCTGCGGGTCGCAGTGGCAGGGCTCGCAGCCTCTGTCCTGACCGTAGTTCCAGTGGTTTGGAGCACACTGGTCACAGTTGTGGCCCGACACGTTCTCCCTGCACGGGCAGGCGCCGGTCTGGCGGTCGCAGTGACACTGTCCGTCGCTGCAGGCAGACTGGACAGTCCCGGCCGTCACACAGGTGCAACCTGAGAGGAAAATATGACAGGCATGAACACAAAGAAGACTGAGAGACACATTGACTTTTTCTGATTTGTTTTTTTAATTAGGCTATATTATTTTATATTTATATTATTTAACTAGACCAAACAGTGGAGGAAGATGGTGGGCTACTACTTCAAGTGCTTTAAAACTTCGTCTTTTTCGTTTTGTATTTCTGTCATTATACCCCTTGGCTTCAATTGAACCTCCCTCTTGTTAGCTTTCTGCTACCATCAACGCACTAAAAACTATTATTTATCATTCCATTTACTTCTCATCTCTTTTGCATTGTTAGACTTCCTAATCCATGAAAAGGTTGGTTTTGAAATTATGATTTCAGTTTTTCCCTCTAATTATAGTTTTTATTGTTATAACTGGGTAAAAACCGACCCTAACACCACAAATGTCATAATTTTTCCGGATCATTTTCAAACTTTTTCCTTTGTTTTATTTTGTTTAAATTGAGGTTCCTGACAAAGTCAAAAAGCCTTGATGATATAAACACATTTATATGGTACTTTTATGCATTCAAAACCTAACAACGGTCACTGGCGAACCGAACACAAGAGGAAGGTTAATATCTGCCATCAGCACTTACGTCTGCAGTCGTGGGCTAGGGCGTTGCCATAGTAACCGTGTTGACAGTGTGCACAGGACGGGCCGTCAGTGTGGTACAAGCACTTGAGGCACTGGCCGGTCCTGGGGTCGCACGCCTCAGGGTCCTGGGCGTCAATGTTGCCACTGCACTCGCACGGCAGGCACTGCCCACCCGGCTGCTCCGGGTTTCCAAAGTAACCAGGGGCGCATCGGTCACATCGAGGCCCTAAGTGAGAATAAGGCAGTTTTGAAACTGCAGTCGTTCAGTGACATGAGACTGGCTGCAGGGTGAGAGTTTTTTTTACCAGTGTAGCCTGGTTGGCACCTGCAGATGATCTGGTTGGAGCTGTGGTCAGCGTGACAGGACTCGCCGTTGAAGTGACCCGAGCCGGGGTTACCGGGGCAGGGGCAGGGCCGGCAGTGCTCCCCTGAGCCGAGATTCGGGTTTCCAAAGAACCCGTTCTCACAACTTGGACAGACAAGGGGAGACATTAACCATCAGTGTGATCAGCAGTGATGAAGGAGCAGAGTGAAGTGCGACGTCCGGACACTGAGAATGGTTACCGTTCACAGAAGTGTCCTTCTGTGTAGTCCCTGCAGCCTGCACACTCCCCGGTGCGGGGGTCACAGAGGTCAGCGTGGCCGTTACAATGGCAGGGGTTGCAGCTGGGGAAGCCCCACTGGCCCGGTTGGCAGTCTGAGCACGTTCGCCCCGTGGCTCCTGGCCTGCACTGGCACTGGCCTGTAACTGGGTCGCACTGGTGGCTTAAGGAGCCCTCGGAGTGGCAGTCGCAAGCTGGAGGAGAAGGTATTGAAAGGGTTAATCAGTGTCTCCCTCCCTGTTTCTCAGGACGAGAAATATCCTCATCTCCTGTCTTTCTTGGTGGGGATGAAGTGTTGAGGTTTTTCCCTTCTGGAAAGCACATAAGGACAAAGAGCTACAGTGTAACAAATAGTGAGTGTGTGGTAAGGAACTGGTGGATGTTGCAAAGCATTTGTAGTGATATTGAGAATCATACACTGTAGAGGTCGAAGCCTCGGTTAGAAGAACTGCCCCCATTACTTCGCTGTTTAACTGCAGTGTAGCACAGCTAGCAGCTGGCAGTACTCAGGGACCTAGAACTGTAGAGCGTTACTTTGTTACGTTACGTAACGTTAAAATGTCCGGAAAGTATGAGATGAGCATTATGTCCTCACTTTTAAATAAAACTGCTCTGACAAATATCAGTTACTAATACTTGTTACAGCTTTGATGGAGGAAAATTGTTCATGAGAGTTCAAATTGAAATCAATAAAAGTGCAAAGCTTTAAAACGGGGCTAAAAGATCAGTGTGAAATGTTCTTTTCATTTGTCTTTGTCTCTTTTGCCTTTGTTACACTCATATATTCGGTTACAAACACAGAGAGAACAGCAATACAGACAAAAATTACAAGAAGAACAAAGGTTTACATAAGAAAATAAAAAACAAGAAAAGTTAACACAGTCAAACAATAAGGAGAACAGATGAACATCTGTAGGTTTCTGACTGTCAAAGCCATTTAAATATTAGCTGTGTACTGTTTACTGTTTTTATTTTGAATACGGGATTGGTTTAACATTCTATTTTTAATAGAGCACAATTACCTAACACTCTCCTGCACTTAAAATGTGGCAGTGATTTGTGATGTGTGATTTTCACATTAATGGGTAAAGAAATGAAATCACACCACGACTCAATTTTATTTCTTATCTCTATCTTATGGAAATTCCTCTTACTTTTGCCGTCCTTAGCACATCTGTGGGTGTTACTCTGACTGTGACGGACTCACCTGTGCAGCCATGCACTCCAAAGCCATAGGTTCCCGGGGCACACTGGTCACAGTGTTGACCCATGACGTTGGGTTTACAGCGACACTGACCTCCGACCTTCTCGCACTCACCACTGAGGGAACCCTGAGGGTCACACTGACAAGCTGCAGACAAGAAAGAAAATATTATCAGTAGACTTGAAACCCACTTCCTCTACATCTCAGTGTGCGTGTAGCTACTTACGCAAAGCTCCGTCGTGAATGATAGATGAAATGCTACAGATGAGTTTGGAGCACATCTCAGCCAGGGTCGGCATCGGCGTAATCATAAAGGAGTCAAGACACATGTAGCGAATCATCTCCTCCCGCCGTTGCTCAGCCTCTGGCTCATTACCTTGGAAACCAGGAAGCTCAGTGTATTTGGGAATAAGAACCAGCTATAAAGAGAAAATGAATCATTAGTGGAGTTATCAAAGTACATACATACAAGACTGCAAAGTAAAAGAAAAAAAAGAAAAAGAAGAAGAACAGGCCAACTTCCTCAAGAATACACCACCAGCTGAAAAACATTATTGTACTAATAATGTAATAAATCATCTTAGCATTTACTCATTCTTTATACTTTTACGTTTTAGCTTCATTAATGTGCTTTTGACAAGAGAAGACAGTGACAACAAAGTTGCAGATCAGCTAAGTGAATCAGAGAGCATCATAAGCTTGAGCTTATGCTCAAGCATCAAATCAGTTTGGTAATCATTTCATGCTGGACTCAAACAGCGATGCAGATGGAGCCAAAGGCCTGACACATTTGAAACATTTCACCTGCAATGAGTGGTGATGATGAGGGTAGCAGGCCAACAAATTTTAGCTCACCGAGTCGATAAGAATAAAGGCAGTCAGGTGTCTGTGTGAGACACCATGGCGCTGGAACCTGATTGAAACCACGTAACGATTGCTGGGCTCAAAGCAGAACGGCCTGGGCATCTGGATGTATCTGGAGGGGAAAAAAAATCATCTGTCACTCTCCATGTCCTATCACCTCTTTTTTTTACAGCCAACCACTGTTCCTGTGAAGAAACCTTCATGAGGTCAGTCAAGTCTCACAGGAAGTATACGTAATTCCTGCCTCACATGGTCCTACCATAAAGTTATAATATCAAGTTGGACTACACAAAACTTGGCAGCTAATGGGGGTCCTAATACAATGATAATAAGTGACAATCTGTAATAAAGTGTCCGTATTATCTGAAGTTTTTTGCTATCACGAACTGATACGAACGGTTTTACTGACGTCTCAAGCCTCAACAGCCTTAAGGACGATTTTTATTGATTTAAGAACAATTGGACAAAAATAGTGTAAATATATTGTTCCACAAACACAAGAGAACATGGAAAACGTTTCACAATTAAAAGGAGTTGAAAATGTTAAAACACAAGCGGAAACAGGTGTTGCATTAAAAAACATTGTAGGTCAATGCATCATGGTACATTACTTGCTTAGTGACCATTGGTTGTAGGCTACACTACTTTTCATGCTGCTTTGTGGGATACAATGAGTCCACTATATAAATCCTGACGAAGCATTTGGACAGCACTACAAAATGCCGTAGTCACTATAGTCCACTCTATAGTGACTAGTGAGGGAGTTTTGGAACGAATGTTCACCAAGAAACTGAAAGTGTTTGCTGATGAGGTCCCTCTTCATTGAACTCCCTGCAGGGCAGTAAGGAGAGGGAATAATAACATTTAGGCTACCGAAATGCAGAAGTCAGAATTCCAGCTTCATTAACCCTGAGCTCACAATCCAAGATGGCTGCCTTTTTCAGTGAATATTTGGTTACATAAAACAGTTTGCCACTACACTGTACTTTGTTTTTGTGTCATTAAGTTGTCCCAGCAGTATTGTGCAACTGCTACTAGACATGTTATTAGCTACAAAAGGGTTGCTTCTCTTATTGTTAGCAACTAAACTTCAGCATTGTCATTGCTCTAGACAGATGTTGTTGAGTAAAAAGCCAGAGTTTGATGGTGAACTCTTGTTTCTTCTAGACTAGTAAACAGCTAATGTCGAGGTTAGCTGAGTAACCGTAGCAAAACTCCATTGAAATCAAGATGAACTGATCTGTTGACTTCCTCATTTTGATGCTGTGCTCCTTCTTACATCACTGCCTGACTTAATCCACTCTCTACCTGTACTTGGCATCTGCCCCTCTGTCTGTCTGGCCTAACTTCGCTAATTGGTTTTGGCTGAGGAGCCCACCACGGGAGCACGGAAGCTCGGCCACGGTTCGCTGAGGCAGCCGGATCCAGGCCGGGTCTGACTTCTTAGTTCCAGATGAGTTCAGACTTTGAAAGGCTTTTCAGCAGATTGAAACTACAAGCTTAGAGTTGAGTTTTCACTGTTTTATTATCCCAGATCCGAGTCACCTCTGCAATTGATCTTACCACAGGGATCTTTGTGTAATCTTGTCTGATTTGCGATAAATCTGTTTAAAATGTATTAACTCTGAAGTAGTGCCATGCGTTTTTATATCATAACATACATATGAGGAACATACTGTATTTAGTGTACAGTATTACACTATAATGATGTCATTTGAGGTTGTTTTTAATGGTATCAAGCACAAAGCAATTAGGTCTCACTAGACTGAGGGCAGGCAGCATGAAGACAGTCCAGTGTATGATTCATCTGATTTGTGTACATACAGTAGTCATTGTCATTGTGTAAGGCACTTTGGGTGGTCATTAACAACAGATGCAGCCTAATGATAATTAAATTATCATTCCATTTCATTATTATTGTAACAGAGAGTTGGTGTATTATGTCCATTACCAAATATTTTAAGTTGTCGTACTATAAGTTCAACAAAGTCCCTGCTAACTGTGCTCAGAAAATCACACAACTTCATCAAGACACAACAGTCCTACTTGTATCATTATTCATCCATCCAATTCTTATGCAATTTAGACCTGCATGGCTTAATTACTTGTTTAGTGAAATGATGGCCTTCGGCATAAGCCAATTGAACTGTCTCACTGCCGTGCAACAACTGCCGTTATTGCGAGGTCATTTTGTTCGATTCATTCTAAATAAAACACAGACCCCTGAATATCATCGGTGCCATAAATTGCAAAGCTACACTGAGGTCAAAGTAAAACTGACAAGAACTTTTTTTTTTTTTTTTTTAAGTATATTTTTTTGGCGTTTTTATGCCTTTATTTGATAGATTAGTAGAGACAGACAGGAAAGGGGGAGGCAGAGAGAGGGGAATGACATGCAGGAAAGGTCTGCCCAATGCGGGACGCGAACCGGGGACGCCTGCGTCTGCATATACATGGGGCGGCTGCCTTAACCACTACGCCACGCACCGCCCCAACTGACAAGAACTTTTGACCTGATGATGGCAGGAGTTAAAAGGTTTAATGAACATCAAAGTGATTGTAATTATTCCCGGGTGGGACATGAAAAAGAGACATAAGACAATGGACAGTCAAATTACACAAATCCGACTTACTGACTGCCCTCTTTCTATTCGCTCTCTCAGTCACAGTTTATTCTGACACTGTACAATTGTTACGACTATCTTTGATCCGTTAATGGGTTCAGGGAAAAAAGCTTGACAATGAATGTGGACCAGGTGCGTGGGAGTGGGATGTGCTGCTTTCCAGTCTGAATGTACCTTCCACTGATTTTTCTTCAGTATTTACATGAGTAAACAAAGCTGTTGCCCCTTCATTCATGCGACTGTAGTTAAGGTCTTACACAGCCTTTCTGGTATGTTTGTCCTCCTCACAGAGATTCAATAGTAAAAATACCACAGGGTGCAGTGAAGTAAGAATATAAATACATGCCTGGCTCACACAGTTCACACAAGTCCAGGCAGGTTTGAGTGAAAACAATGTGATGGTGCAACACAAACCAGATGAGTTACCTGGAACAAATCTGTCAGTGACTTGAATAAACATAGAGGCCATAATGGCCCCTCTCTTAGACATACACAAACACATACACACAAAAGTTGAGGTACAGTGGGAGCCACATCAAAGTTCCCCTGCCATGCAGCTGCCATGCAGCTGCCATGCTGTTACCATGAGAGTTCCAGGTGAGCTCCAGCAAAGTCCCAGCAACTGGAGTGACCCCCTCCTTTTCCTGGGTGTGACTAGTTTTTACTGGAACTCCACCCATTCAATGAAATACAAGACATGACCAGGAGATGGCGCTTCTCTCACAGAATACAGTACATATCGCCAGACGCGGCATTTAAAGCACTGCCTCTGGCGGTGAGTGGAAAGTCACATAAGTCATAGAACCACGAGTACATGTTTGATTTAAGAAGTGAAATTATAACAGACCTAGCTACTGGAGATGCCCTGGCCACTGTTTAATCGGGAAATAAACTGTTGTAAACTTGTAGCTAATAATAAAGACTGTCAATTTTTTTAAATCACAATTTATTTACTGTGAATCTACATTTAAAGAGGAAAAACTAAGGGAGTGATGAAAGCCTTTTGGAAGATGTTTGCAGTTGCAAGTATTCAGTGCATGCCTTCGACTAGGGAATTAGCATCATCATTGGCCAGTCCTTTGTTCGCACTAATGGGCCATCTATTGGTCACCTATTGTCACACAAATCATGCAATCCTGCAATGCAGCTGGCTGTTCAACTTTGAACATCATTTATGTTTGTCGTCAGAGCTTAAATCATATGTTCAGACACAAACTTCCAGAAGTATTCCAATTGTGTAAGGAGGGAAATTACATCTTCTGTGAGAGCTGGACCGGAGAGAATATTATTGGGACCAATATGTATAGGCCTATTATTACTACTAGTGATACCAGTCATGGAGAATGGCGTGTTTTTTGGTTGGGACTCAATGTCCACCCTGTCTGGCCAATAAGTGGCTTTGTCCACATGTATTGTCACCTGGCTCTGCATCACTTGCATCCAGGTGATGCTAACAGTACAAAAGGGAAATTGACTCCAATATAAAGTGTTTAAACATTCACACATTTCACTAGTCACAAAATACTGTCTGGCTAACCTATTGTAGGCTACTCTCTTATTATCATACTGGAAAGTATGCATGCAGGGCGGGCCCAACACACCCCAAACTACAGAACATTCACACCTGCTCCAGAGCATCACCATCTCCAAGCATGATTAGAAAGAATGAATTTCTTTAGGAGGTCCTGCTTTTTTAGCTTCTTACTATGTGTTAATAAATCACCCACTGCAGTTGTAATCAAATGCGCGGAGGTGAGCAGCGCACAGGCAGAGTGATACCGCTCTGCACACAGGACCGTCAACGTCACGGTGAAGTCACTGCAGACGCTCACTGAGCGGCAGAAAGAGGAGGCAGAGCCGCCAAAGTTTAAAATCAAGTATAATCAAGGCAATTTTCTCCGAGCCCACAGCACAGGCTACCGGTCTGACATCTAACTTTGTCAGCATGCAGGTTACATACGGAGAATGCGGACTTTGACCAGGTTGCATTCAAGATCCTGCTTTCAACCACGGAAATTGGAAATCTCGAGCTGTAATTGTTTTTTCGATGGATCAGCTGTGTTTACCGTTTCATGTGTTGTAGTTCTGATGTTTAGACAGAATAATTAGTTATCTAACACATCCTAAAGTTTGACATGTCAAGAGTTTTTCAGAAGAGGATCACGTTTTTTGCGACTTCCGAGTTGTCATGAACGCACCATTAGCGCAGAGCTGTGATCTCGTCTTTCTGCAGCCTGTCTGTCTCTCTGCCGGTGTCGCCGTCACAGTGTATATTGATTAAGATTAAAACACACAACGTAATGTAGGCCTACGGATTGTTGAGTCCTTGTGACCTCCGTTTGTTTTGTTTTACCCATGGATGTATTAGTTTGGGTTTATCTGTGAAACGGGAAAAAGTTGCAAATAGGATCTTGCTGTTATGTAAAAAATAAAAATAAATAAAGGTCCGACTATTAGTCGACTACGGCAAAATCTGACGAATCAGATTCGACTATGAAATCCTTAGTCGAAAACAGCCCTAGAAAAAAGAAAGGAGGAGGAAAAGTGATTGACAGATTAACTCGGGTCAAAATCACTGCTCCTCCCCGTGGACAAATGAGACACTGCAGCTGATTTTCACACGGGCTGCAGAGGGGCGTTAACAGTCGTGGCTGCGTTCGCTACGTCATCGCGGGGGATTACATTATCGCCAAGGGCCAAGCGGGAGCCCGTCACGGACCCGCCACGGACCCATCACGGTCCCACAGTGGTCCCACCAGGGACCAGGGGGAACTTCTAGGTGGCTACATCTGTACCTGTTGCGGTGCGGCAGAGTCACAGTGTAGAGCTGTTCGGTTGGTAGGAGGTTTCCACACCTGAGACTGGAGGGCAGCAGGACAGAGGTGATGCTAACCACGGCCTCCCAGTCCTCTGTGGACTACACACACACACACACATACACGAACAAAGCTTAGTTCAACAGACTCATTAATTAAAGGAGTTTCATCCTGGAATCACGTCCACTCCACATACTAACAGACCTCAGGTTCGTAGCGGATCATGATGTCGTACTCCATGGCGTAGGGGATGTTGTCGATGGTGAACACCAGGCCTGCTCCATCTTTGACGCGGGCGAAACCAGGTCCCGTCCACGTCACCATGTGGCTGGGAGTGTGCTCTCTGTGAACTGTCCTCACATCCGGCTGAGAGACACACACACATCACACACAGACTTTTATCCTCACTATTCCCAATATACTGTACAGACACATCGTGCGTTGGACAGCAGCTATAAAAGCCTCTTATTGTAATTAACTCATCTCCTTTTGTGGAGTACCCAGACGAGACGCCATCAAACTCAAAAGCTTTTTATAAGGAACCTTTAACTGATTACTTTCACTTCCACAGCCCTCTCGTTGTCCTGAAAACCACTGATCTCCACTGTTTATGTCAATCATGCTGTCTCTTAAATACATCAGTGTCTTTTCCATAAACCATAAGTAAATGCACTGATTCAGAGTAAACATCTCACTGTTTGCTGAAGCTGGCGGATGCGTCTCAGAGCTGCCCGGTGCTGCTGTGAGTTGGTGATGCGACGGTGGCGACGGTGACGCCTCAGCTGGTTGCTGAGGTGCTGGACGCAGTCCGTCTCTGCCTGAGGACGAACTTGGCCCTGAGTGAAGAGATGAGAGGATTAAGAGAAACTGAAAGGTTAATTTAAAAAAAAACATGAGGCTGAGTGTGCTGGTGTCTGTGCTTTGTTGGGTCAGTTAGAAATAATGACGGCACACAAAGGCATTTGACTGAAATCCTGAAAACCATGAGTCTCTTTTCCAGGTGTCATCTAACAAGTCCATCAGAAGACACATCACTCAGTGTCCTCCACTGTTTTTTCTGACATTCTGAAGTCAATACTTGTCTTTTTTTCCACATTCCTGACGCTGTGATGTTGCAAGTGTGGACTGTCTGAGCTTGCCCGGAGGGCTGGCTGGGGAAGTAAATAGGTGGAGGGGTTGAAAATGAGGTAGTGAAAAAAAACTGACAGAAAAAGGAAAGAATGTGAGAGAGAGGGCAGACAGAGATGGTAGAGGATAGAGACGTGGATGCAGCGTAGAGGGAAGAGTGATGGGCAGCGGAGATTAGTCAGTGACAGCAGGAACAGGCTGTGACACCACTTTGTCAGGGTCCTTGATGGAAGGTGAGACTTAAAGGTCACACATTGGATAAAGTGAGATGTCCATGTCTTCTTTATCACAAATGTGTCCACATTCCTGACTGCTATCAGAAATACTGTAAACCCTCCTCTCCTCTGCATTGTAGAAAAAATGGTGAATGAGGAAACTCTTTTATCAGTTTTGGATTATGTTCATTTCATAGATGCACTCATCAGCCACGACTCTGAAGCCCCTCTAGAGAGGTGTTGAGTTTAATTCATTTGTAAAGTTGTTTGTTTCCCCCTCACATCACTGTTTGTCTTTTTTCTTTTTTGTGTGTATTTTGTGCTTTCATTTATCTTTGGTTCTTTAAAGGGCAACTTCGGTTTTTTTCAACCTGGGCCCTGTTTTCATATGTTTTTCTGTATATGTGAGTGATGGATAATACTGTACTTTTATTGAGGTCGCTGCAGTATTGAGCCAGGCAGGCAGCCTGCAGCCCAGCTAACGCTCTTCCATGGGGCAAGTGGCTCCCACCATAACTTGTGAAAGCTCTGTGAAAGCTGCGTAAAGAGTAGCCCAACATTTTGTTGCTACAGTTTGTAAATTCTCCAGTCGTCACCTCAGTCAGGTAACCGTATCCCCCACCAGTGTTTTTCCGAGAGTTATTGCAAGATATCTAGTGTGGTGAGATTTGGACACAGATCACAGCAAACAGCGACCTCCAGCTAAAGGTCGAGACTAAAATGTTCATTTCTCCGTTCTAGTATGTTGTCCGACACTCGTTGTAACTATCTGAGCCTGTCAGTGTGAAAAAAATGCCAGTTTATGCGGCGCACTTTGATGGGAGCCACTTGCCCGGTTGAAGAGCGTTAGCTGGGCTGCAGGCTGCCTGCCCGGCTCAATACTGGAGACACCTCAATTTAAGTATTATCCATCACTCACCTATACAGAAAAACATAGGAAAACAGGGCCCAGGTTGAAAAAACCCGAAGTTGCCCTTTAAATTCCACTGTGTTTGTGTTTCAGCTACTTTTATGTGCTCAACATTGTTACTCTGTGTAAAAGGTAGGTCTCTGTGTAATCGTATTTCAAGGTCTAGGTTCATTCATAGCAGTCATTGTTGGGGCAGCACATGAATCATAATGATACAGTACTTATTCTCCTAACAAACACGACCTTAAGTGGAGTCAGAACAATATGAAAGCCCCATCCGAAATAGTCATAACATCACATTATCCAACATCATCCAAGGCCTGTTTGATGTGCAGCTGTATAGTCTGTGTGAGATACAGAGTACATGCAGAAGATGATTAAATCTCCTACGAGGAGGGTTCAGACAAGTATCTTCTATACCTCATGCGAAAAAAGGCTGGATCATATAGTTCATGGTCCAGTGATGTGATGTAGAAACATGTTTACACAAACAGCCTGTCGATACTCACATTGCAGTGAGAGCTAACAGAAACTTTCGGATCAAGGATGTCAGAGGAACAGTTCACTTGCTGAAGCACTCTCATGTTTGTCCCTAACGTATAAAGACTGAGGAAAGTGAGAGCAGTTAGCATGGATCATTCAAAGGATTCATAAGGGTACTAAAAGGGTAGATTCTCTGGTGTGTTGCCGTTTTACTTTCTTCTCTCACATCTTCTCTGGCTGAAGGTCTGTTACTGCAACCTGACATGTGATTTGCACTGATCGACACAGAGGGGGTGGCGGAGCCGTGCTCACCGGTAGTGCACCGGTAGAGTCGGTGGGGGAGTGTCCAGTGGCCTCTTCTGCTTCGTATTTATAGTAGTCCAGAGGGGCACAGAAATACCCAGGCTGCACCTCTGAACACTGTCGACCAATTAGGTGTTTCCTGCAGTCGCACTGGCCATTCTCCATCATGCACCTGAGATGAGAGAAAAACAGTATAATTGTCTTTTGAAACTCACTGACCTTGACAGTTTTGTCTTCTGCCTCCCTGCCTTTATATGTCACTCAGCAACAGACTTTGCTTTTAAAATATAATGATCTCCTTACAAAGCCTTACACAACGCACAAACCATTCTTCTCAAGAGCAAAACAAAGAAAAAACGATTAAGTTAAAGGTAGGGTTGGACCTGGAAAAACGCCCCTTTCCTCAGACTTCTCTCTGAAGCCACACTTCCACCTTTCGGCAGATTGCCAGAGCCACATTGCCGCCCACCAGACTGGAGTGTGATCCAACTGATTTTTTTTTACAGGATTGTCCGTCCCATACAGTAGGTGACTGACTTTTTTCATTTTTGTGAAAAAGCATTCAATTAATTGGTTGCAATCGAAGTGTGAAGAGGGTTTCAAACAATTAAGTAACAAATGCTCCAGAATAGGATCACCAACCCAACCTGTAAGTAAAAAATTGTCGATTGCTTCCCACATGACCAAACTATGTTCAGATATTTTACAATTTAGTAATGTGCATGAGTTAACTCTGTACCTGTTGTTGAAGGCTCCACCAAAGTCACATTCACATGGTCTGCAGCCGGCCAGGTCGTTGCTGAGCCCCCAGTACTCAGGCTGCAGGGACATGAAGACATAGAGCTCAGAGAGGATGAACAGTGACAATGTGTCTGTAGCTCTCTTGCCTAGTTGACCTTGTATGGCTTATACAGTTATAAATATCATTAATGACACACAGAAATACTCCACTGACCGAACCGACATGTAGACAAAGTACAACAGGTTGAGTGTTTGGTGCAGTAAGTACAACACAGAACTTGTTATCATCTCTCTAGTTGTCTTCTCTCACATGACTACAATGTTTAGGGTCTTCCTTTATAAAATTCGCAATTAGCGTCAGATGCAAAGGAGAGCAGCTGTTACTAACCAGACACTGGTTGCAGTAGCGACCAGTTACATATCTCTTGCAGGAGCAGTCACCACTGATCTGATCACAAGGAGTTCCCATCATTATGATACCACGAGGGTCACAGTTGCAAGCTGATGGGAAGAACACACACAGAGTAAGATAAAGGCTGAAGTGCTATTGACAGCTTGGAAAATTACAGCATAGAGTATATAAGAAGTATAATACATACGCTGGCAACCCAGCGGGTCATTCTGACTCAGGCCGTAGTATCCCTCCTTGCAGTCATCGCAGCGTGTGCCTTTCACATTGACTTTGCAGCGACACTGTCCTGCGATCATCCCCATGTCTGGGTCGGTGTGGCTGTCACACACTCCCCCCTCCAGTGAGCCCACCGGGTCACAATCACAGGCTGGTGGTCAGATGAAGAGTTAAAGTTGTTGCTCAAAATATCACAACACCATAGATGTGTAACTAGTTCATACGTATGTGCCCACTGTTACAGTACAAGAACAATACAAGTGAAACAGGTTACAACGTAGAGGTGTTACCGGTTAAGGTGTTTACTCTAATATTAGCTCTTTGAACAAAGTGAAAAACATTTGAACAAAACATGAAGAAATGACACTCACCGACACAAACCCGTGGGTCTCTGATGTCCCTCACGGGGTCCTGGTAGTAGAACGGTTTACACATCTCACAGTTGCGTCCCATGGTGTTGTGCAGACAGTCGTCGCACACGCCTCCGCTGGCGTTACCCGTGGCCAGATACACCGCCATGTCAAAGTGACACTGGTTTGAGTGGCTGTTGCAGTTACACTCTGGGAAAAAGGAGGCAAACAGAGCGGTCACTAAACGCCAGGGCACAACAGCTCCTCACAACGTCTTTTACACTTACAGTACACTTTATAAAAATGCATACAGTATACAACAGCAGAAAACAAGATCTGGAAAATCACTATCCTAAACACCATATTTCAGTACACATGGTCCCAAGGTTGTTGTTTTTTTAGACAGAACATTACAGGAGAGATTGAAAATCATGTTTTCATCTATTCCATTTTTGAAATAAGCTGCTTTTATGAGTTCTTTTTAAGTATAGCACAAGAAGTGATGAGGTGATATGTTTTAAAAAGGTTGTTACTGCACATGCAATACACTGTGTTCAGTACACTGTTACACAGATCAATATGTCATGTTTCTCTTTGTCTCCTTTTCTCCCCTCTGCCTCTACCTGCACTGCCTGTGATGTCCATGCATGTGTGTGTCAATGTATGGCCTTGTTATTGTGAATGTCAGACAGGTAGGTGGGAGATACGTTTGAAATCCTTCAGAGAAACTCATCAGACTCAAACGAGCAGCACTTTTAAGGTGAATAAACATAGAGAAGAAAGTCTTCTGCACACCCACGAGATCTGAACAGGTGCGTAGGAGGAAGGAGCCGTCAGGCCGTGCGTAAAAGTTGAAAAAAGGCCTTTTTTCAACTTTCAAGGTGAATAAACATAACACATGAACTGTGTTATGTTTATTCACCTTGAAAGTGCTGCTTGTTTCATTAGAATCTCATTAGAATTTGTTGTTTGTGTGTGTATATGTGTGTGTGTGTGTGTGTGTGTGTGTGTGTGTGTGTGTGTGTGTGTGTGTGTGTGTGTGTGTGTGTGTGTGTGTGTGTGTGTGTGTGTGTGTGTGTGTGTGTGTGTGTGTGTGTGTGTGTGTGTGTGTGTGTGTGTGCTCATGAGTGCTCCACCTCTGCAGGTGTGTGGATTATCTGCCTCAGCTGGCCTCCATGGCAGGTCATTGTGGAAGTCTCGGCAGCGCTCACAGTTCAGTCCCTCTGTATTATGTTTGCATTCACACCGACCGTGGATCTGACCAATCAGAAAGCAGCAAAGACATCAACATTTATTCCCACAGTGTTACATACAGCAAATATTTCTCTGTGATGTTCTGGTCCTTGAACTCACCATGCCGTTCTCTCGGGCGTCGACCCCTGGCACCGGGGCACACTCTGATGCGTGGCCGTAACAGAAGCAGCTTCCTCTGACCACCAGCTCGTAGATGGCGTAATAATATTTCTGCAGGACGTCGAAGCGTCGGTCCAGCAGGTCATCTCCCAGAGTGTTGAGCTTGGTGAAGTTGATGCGCAGGTTGGTGATACGCAAAAGTTCTGGAAAGTAGAAAAAAAGATTTTTTGTTGCTCTGATCTGTGTGTTTTGGCATTTTGTTATCAGTATGGGATCATTTACATATTTCAAACCCAGTTGATACAGAAAAGATTATACAGATTAAGGTTGATGAAGAAAATATAAAAGAAGAGGAGGACAGCATTCATCAAACAAGAGAAAACAAACTGGTTGTCTCAAACAGAGGTCAGTTCAGAACGTATGATATGTTTGAAAAGTTTGTAGTTTAACAATAATCATCTGTAACTAATGTGGTGCTGTTAGTGGCACTGGTCCATATTCAGAGGCGGTAGTCTTCACTGACCTTGGATGTCCAAGCTGTAGGGATCCTTGACATGAATGGCAGGATCCAAAACTTTATAAATGACCTTGAGATCAGAAGAAACATTTTTCAGATTGAGAAAAAACCCATTAGGTTCTCTGATTAAAGAGAATTATATTCGATGAAAACAGGTGCATTCATATAGAATTAGTTCGGTGAGTTAATGATGAATACAACAGCTGTTATGAGTCAATTAAAAAGCAGCCTACTGTAAGTAAAAGTAAAAACTGCATTAAAACAACACGTGTTAATTCTAACTGCCCCAAGGGAATTTGCTGTTAACTAAGACATCTGTGCAGACAGCTGTGTGTTTTAATGAGTGAAAGTCAGACGCTTTAGGAGCTTTGTGCACTGTTTTCTGTTTCTATTTGCAATAAATTGGGTTTTTCATCACATTTCTCACATTCATTCATCAACAGGCATTAGGAAAGTCCTGCACTTCTGCACCTTATCCTACAACATGCCCTCACTGCTTTTGAGTATTCTCAGACTCTCACCTCTCCATTGGTGGAGGGCTCGATGTCAGAGTAGCGCTCTTCACAGATTATGTCGTTGATGTGGTGCAGGCCGTTGTGCGGGATGCCAGGGAATGTCCTGGTGCAGTTTGATGCAAAGTAGCGATAGGGGCGCCACGTGCGTCCGAAATCAGCCGATCGCTCGATGATCATGGCTGCAGGTCGGAAAGTCTGGGGAGATGAGAGGGAGAGAGGGAGAGGCTGAGCTGTGGACTGTGAGAAACTACACTCAGGTCTGTGATAACAAGATGCAGTGATAAGCAGCTTGTCAGAGCGACTTATCTCCTGTTTAATGTTTGTGTTACTAACAGCACGGTGATGGATTCAGGCCTGATGGAATTCAGCTGCCATATTTTGAAGTGTACACAACAAACAGAGAGGGGGACGAGTATCCCGACATGCTTCAGCACATGTTGTATTTCCAACAGTGCACACTGGCACACGCACCTTAAACTTCATGATGAGGTGAGTGAAGTGGAATTCGGCCTCCAGGTTCAGTCTGATGCTCACATTCTCCTGTCCTGTAAAGGAAACAACTGTCAGCCAGTGTCTCAGCTTCATGTTTCAGCCACAGACCTCCTCTCCTGACGTCGGTCTGCTTCAGTGATTCTGCACAACCTCTTCACGTTCTTTGTGTCTTTGTGTCTCCTTAGAGAGATTATCAGTCACGCAGTATTTGTCCTATGTATTCATAGATTTAGCTCCAGAAAAAAACATTACAAGAAAACTACAGGGTACCAGCCACATCAGCTATCTGCCCGTAAATATATGATGTAACATTATTTTGTTCCTTCTATGGGGAATAAAACATAACTTAAAACCAAAAAACCAAACATATAATAATGCATAATTACATTTATATGTTGTTAATATCCTGCCAATGTAATGGTAATATAGCTTACAATATTATAGGAATATAAAAATAGTATAAACTATGATAATAATTTTGTAATATTATTAGTATAACAGTAGAATCTGCATGATTTGTTGTTTGTCTAATTTAATGTAATACAATAAATTAAAAAAAGTAATAGATACTGTATTATTTTAAGATATAAGACTGTAAAAGTTAATTTGACTGATATGAAGTTAACAGGATAGTAAGTATTGTTAGTTAAACACTAGAAAATACCCTTCTGAACTACATTTTGAAAATTTAAAAATTAGTGATGAAATAATGATTATCCCTGATTTACTATGGATTGTCATATGATTAACCGAGAGTCAACATTTTAATCAGCCATCATATATGGTAGTAGTTACATAGCATATATAGTATCATTATATTTATCTTTTTAATATCACTGCATCTCAGCTGCATCCCTCCAGTAATCTGAGACAGACTCCCTGTTGATTTTTTGGTTGTTAAATAAACAACCCCTGACGCACGTGTTGATCGTGTTTTGTGTTATTGAGGTCACACACACACACACTTACCGTTGACAGACTGCCACCAGGTGTTTTCTCCGTTCCTGTCAGTGAGGTAGATGACGTTTTCAATGCGATGGCTGTGCCTGTGGTCGTAGTGGTGCTGCTGCGAGTTACACTCAAAACACTTGTCTGACTCCTGTGCAGGAAACATCAAGGGATCATTTAAATACTAATAGATTACATTAATCAGTTTCATATTTGTACCAAAGAAGAACAAATCAGTGAACCATCTATGTAACAAGCCCTGTGGATATCAAAACACATCCAGTGTCTGTTGGAAACAAATCAATCAGATCCTGCTCGACTTTGTTTCCTCTCCACAGGTTGTGTCTTGTATATATTTTATCACGTCAGTCAAGCTGCTGTGATGGAGCCGTTTCCTCCCATCAGAGCTTTCATCTCTCGACATTAATGTGACTAATGTGCTATAACACTGTTGGTGGGCCTAGCTGGCTATGTCACTGCTGGTGAAAAAGATTTAATGGAAGAAACGCATGGAGTAAAAAGAGAAGGGAAAGGAAGAGGAGGGAAGAGTATGGGAGTAAGGATGACAGTGGGGGAGATGGAGTAAGGGGCATGGCTGCTTTGAGTGACAGCTGGTTGAGCGTATATGCAAATATATGACAAGCATATGCTTATCACAAACCAGCATGAATCAAAGTCTTGGCCCCACACACGCCCCACCTTGCTGCCTGTGTCTTGATTAGCCAGAGGTTGGTGGAGCCTAGCCGTTACCCATGCTGTCTTGACGTGAATTTATTCACTCTGTAAGTCAGCCTGGAAACCATGAACCCAATTCTTTCCTCAATGAAGGAGCCAATATGGGGGAGGGGGCAGCAAGATGACGATAGCTTGTTGAGCCAACATGGCGGCAGATGTTTTACCTTTCGGTGCAGCTTTAGAAAGCGTTTTAAGTAGTTTAGACTGCAAGTTTATTTTGAAAAAAGAGCAACATTTAGTGAGCGTATTTCCGTCACTCTACACGTCATTGAATATGATTGATATGATTGGCTATAAGTTACATATAGATATTCGTAGCGCCCAATGAACAGCTCTGGACTTTCGTAAACCACACCTCAAATATGAAAAAATGAGCGGACCAAATCTCAATCTACTTTGAGATGAGGTCTGGTATAGCCAGGCTAGGTGGAGTCAGGCCCTGCAAAGATGGCAGCAACAGAGCAGCTCACTCTGAGCTCATGCAGGTCAAGAAGAAAGCTGAAATGTTGAGGTTAAAACCATAGAATGGACGCAGCATCCGTGACGTCACCCATTGGTTTTAGGGAGTTGTTTTTGTGACTCAAATATGGCGGCCTGAACAGTGCCATGTTGGATTGGCCGGCCAAGAACCCGCCCACTGGCCTCAAAGCAGCCTGTCTCCGGACCGCTCCGGACCTGTCACTTAAACGGTAGAGAAAAAATTCACCCCCCTCAGAGTGTGTGCCGGGTTGAGACCAAAAAAATTAATGGTGCAGGCTGTAAATATGTTTTTTAAAGCTGTAAAGTCGGCTATTTTAACATGGCGGTCAATGGAGAGTTTCTCCCTTCTGGTACCAGCCCCCAGAGGAAGCCGAGGGGATTGCAGTTTTTTGAACACAGATGGAGGTGAGCTTCAGAGCGCGATGCGAGGGCCTCATGGCGTGTATCGCTTGAACGCACAGTAAGGTAGGTATGTTGTGTCAACAATGTGACTAATACCAGAATACTCCACACGTCATAATACGATATGATTTTTCCAGATACGCAGCTGTTTACATGGCAGTGTCCTATTGGTAGTCTGGTTTTATTTGGTTTATCGCAGCAGTGCTGTGCATGTTAACATAGTCAGTGACCAGAGGCAGAGCAGCAGAAGAGGAGGTGGAGGAGTGAAAAGGCAAAGAGCCTGGGAAAGATACAACAATGTGGGGCCAAGACCAGGAGTGTGATGGTGGATGAATGGGATGCACTTGAAAAGTTAGAGGGCAGTTGGAGAGAGGAAGAGAAAAACACAGGTGAGATAAGTGTGTATGTGGAGGAGAGTGGTCTCACACACCACCAGCCAGAGTGAAGGACAAAGAAGGGGGTCGACAGGGAGCGAGGGAAATGCTGTGAGTGTAAAAAGGAGGGGGGGGGTATTTGAGTGGGGAACAGGGAGGGAGACAGAGCGAGATAAGGGTGAGTTGGCGCAGAAAGCCAGCAGATTCCAGGGCAGCGTTTCTTAATTAGGTTGTTGTCAGGGGTGATTAAGCTGCTAACAACAACATGGCTGTTAAAGAGATTCGCTGAAAAGAAATGCCCAAAGCGTGCTGGACGATGTGGATGTGCGTGACCACATGCGCGCACACACGCCCACTTTTACATCCATACATGTAAGAGGGCGTGTGCTTTTTAACATGCATGCTTGCCTTCTTCACCCCCCGCCCCCCCTCCCAATCAATCCCAGCATACATCTCACCACCCTCATCTCAGAACCCTCCCTGCTGAAAAGGGCACTGCTTCCTCCATCCTGTGACTTCATTAGAGACGACTGGTTTATTACAGGTCCAAGAACAAAACTTCAGTCGTTGCTAAGGAACAGGAGGCAGCAAGAAAAAACTTGACTTGACTTCCTGGTTTCACATGAATAAAATGAATCTGATTCCTATTCTTTGTCTCTTTAAAAGACACTGTAGCTTGAGTTAGTGTAAACTTGTGTGGTTCAGACTCCCTCCCTCCTCTGAGCTCCTATTTATCTCCCATTAGTCAAGCCTGGTCAGCTCAGCTATAAGGCTTTCTGCTCCAACAACACACTAGTGGTGTAAGTAAGATTTCTTTGTCACACTACTAGGGCGGCTTTACAAAAAACACCCAATGACCTCATTCAGTTTCCACTTCAGTTCCAGCTCTGGTGCTTTTTCGTTGTTCATATCTCTTTCTCCCTCCACTGTCACTTCTCTCCTCACTTTCCTTTGACATAACTTCGCCCCTGTTCAGGTTTTTTGATGTGAGCTGGTCATTCATAACAGGTACAGGACATTATCTGCAGTAGATTGTGATCAAAGAGCTCCCAGGTGGAAATCCAACCTGCTGCTGTGCTGATCTACAACTCAAAAAATACTTTTAAAGTAACACTGATCTGTGCAACAGTTTATCTCTTTATGTTAAAACAGCTTGGTGCCTGAAGAGAGTTAAATCTTTACTGAAGACCCTCTTTGCTTTGGCATTCTATCCAAGTTAAGTTTGACGTTACTTTTTTGTTTGTTTGTTAATGTTTGTGAAAGCATTCTTCTTTTTCTTTTTTTTTTCTTGTTGTGTTGTGTTTTTGACAAAAATATGTTTTAGTGTTATTTTATATTTTATAGTGTTACTTTATGTTGAATTGTAAGCTTGTGTAGCACCTGAAATCTGCTTTATGAATAAAGTTTGACCTTTGACCTTGATACTGTAGCTCCAATAGTCCACTGCTTTCAGTCATTCCAAACCCTAATTCTAACCCATTACAAAAAAAAATCGGGTGTATGCATATATATATATATATTTTATTTACGTGCTGTTGAATGTAATGATGTCCTTCAAATCCCAATAAACATTTGATCACAAATGTCCTGAACTGTCCCTTTAAAGATTTCGTTCTAAACAACCAGGTGAGTCTACGGAGTACGGACCAATGCACAATCCCCACTCACCAGTAACAAAAACACAACCTAGGTCTCACACACATGATTGATGAACTTCTTGACGTTTAAAAGCTGCAAGACAAATGTTCGGTGTGGGCCTCTGAAGAAACGTCTGACAGAACAGCGGCAATCTGTACCTGGATATATGCGAAGACAGTTCGTCACCAGACCCAGCCCCCCTGCAGTAGTGGAGGGGCCTCTCACCAATCAGAGGACGTCAGTCATGTTCACCTGAGTGTTGACACTGTTGTATATTCCTGCCCTGAGGCTACGGAGGTGCAGGCACACACATGTGGTTGCATGAAATGTGTGTCATGTACGGATGCAACATGTCAGGGGTCACGTTGTGAAGAAGCAGAGCGAGAAGAGGAGCTGAAAACTGAGTGGAACAGCACTTGGTCCTACTGATTTGACTGAGAGCCAAGAACAAGTCTGTGTCTGTTTATTTTATAATGCTGGAAGTGTGGTGGCTCATACCCTGGAAGTCATTAGAAACCTCTAGACTCTATGCTTAAGTACACTATTCAAACTCCACCCTCAGGTAAGGTTGGATGTTAATAGTGGAAACAGTTTTAAACAGTAAACACTGTGTGATAAAGGGTGGAGGTCAATGTGAGCTTTTTAAAAAACTTCCATTTTGCAATCTGGAGCTCAATCTGGATGTCATTTTTCACATTAAGCCATTGTAAAGATTTCTAATGAATGAATCTTTTCCTAATCAGAAAGATTCTTATCAACGATGAATCTAACTGTTTTACATTTATACATTATACACTTAACATTGGACATATTATGTGTCTCATGACTGTGAGGAACATCTCTTATTTCATTAAATCTTAGTTCAAACCCCACTTATTGCTCTTCCATATTTTATTACCTCCTTTTGCATGTTATTTGCATTGTATAAAAACAGTAAATATATGTTCACAAAATGCTAATGAAAAGGAGTTAAAGTGAGTGAGTCTGTGTGACGAGGGTGTGTCCACACCTGGCGGGATTGCTCATGGAAACCAGGTGACAACAAACAGACAGACAAACAAATGAAAATGGAAAAGTGGGGAGGGAACGAAGGAAGAGGATTGATGAAAGCAGTGAAAGAGAACAAACAAAGTTGTCCAGCTTTTTAACTTGCACCCACTGCAGGGGGGCATGTATTGTTGCGCGGGGAGAGGAAGGACGAGATGCTAAGAGAAACTTTATAATAGCAGCAATTTAAAGTTGTGGAGAATTGGCTCATTATGAGATATACAGCGATGTATATAAAAAAAGAACTGTTAGCAGGAAATTGCACAGGAGAAAATGATTGTCCAACTTTTGAATGCATGTTATGTTGGTTTTACAGTAATAGTCACCATTTAAATCTTACTAATGGGCTCTTTGCACAGCTCCACTACTTCCTGAACTCAATACTGCTCCGCCTTACATTATTGGAAAACCGGATGTGTCTCTGAATAGTCACAAAATTCACAAGTAGTGGAGCTGTGCAAAGAGCCCATTAACCACTACTTGACTCTGTGCATAATTAAGTTCTGACCTGCAGGTGGCTGACAATGCAGTAGTGCTCTGGTCCATTCAGGCCACAGGTGGAGGTGGAAGTCAGGTTGACAGCCCGGCCAATCAATAGGTTCCCTGTGGCAGGGTAACAGCTTCCCTCTGTGCAGCCTTGAGGGCCTGATGGGTACTCTTGTGCCCATGCACCAAGAGCTGGAGGAGGAGGCATGGAAACAGAGAGAGAGAGTGAGAGAGTATAAGAGAAACACTTAAAGAACATGCAGGATCTATTGATGAGTTATCAGCTCTTACATCATCATCTTTGGTTTTGGATCCTAATGTACACTTACTGTAGAAGCATTTTGGACAAAATGAGCATTTGATTAATTAAAAAAACAATGATTTTTCTCAAAAGTGGTTGTATGAAAACACACCTGATTGTACAGTAGCAAATCCGGTCATAGTCTTGTGTGACTTAGGGCATAGTTACAAAGTTACAGTGTAGTGTTTTTTTTGTTGTTGTTTTTTTGCTACAAATCAAATCAGTGTAGAAATTACACGTCTCTCTACATACTGCTTGTAGGATATGCAGACAAATTCTCAACATTACAAGATGAATTAAAAAGGGGAAAGGCAGTTTTAGACACTGTCTGACATCCCAGAAAGTGATCGCCTTAATAGATGTGAGTGTGTAAGAAACACACCAAACCATAACTCTCTAAAATGATCTGGTCTTGTTCCCGCAAAACTCTCCCCCTCACCCCTGTAAACTCACTTTCTGCATCAGTGACTCTGAATAATGGGCCTCATAAGGGATAGAAGAGAGGGAGAGAGCGTGACGGGAGCACACAAAGACAATAAAATGAATTATGGCAAAGGGAAACTGAAAGAAAATCTTTGTGGGTGGACTAAGTGAAGAGGTTTAGATGAGGGTTCAGTGATCGAGACTGAAGAGACAGTTTAGTCAGGACACTTATCAAGGTTTGACATTCACTTTCATCACAAACCAACCACCAGAGCCTGTGATGTGAAACATCTGGTGAATGTAAATCCACACAGACAGGAGTACAAAATGTGAGACTGCCCGAAAACAAAACAAAACAGAGGCTCCGTAATCAGTAGTACACAGAGCAATGTGTTTTGAGATATGTTATGCAGGTCTTTTATCTTGGTGATCTACAGAAAACAGAGCAGCAGCGTGTTGGGGCATGATGGAAAAGAAATGGATGGTTTGAAGTGGAATTAAAAGCATCCTCTTCCCCCAAAAATCTTCAAAAGTCCTTTACCTGACCTTGCACAGGTCTTCGAGACAATGCTTATTATTATTAGCTATTATTCACCAATCTACAAATAAAATTGTATTGAACTGAATAAGTGTAACGGAGGTCCACGACTATAGCCACAGTCACAAGGTACCAGTGAGGAGAAGTGACTACGTGTGGCGGTTAGTGGTGCTGAAGTTAAACTCACTCGCCCATAAAAGACAAGCTAACCCACTTGCCAAGTGGTCATTGACCTCTTGGTGAAACGATTAGCATGGTTGCCCGCGGTGTGGGAGACTCGGGTTCAAAACCCACTCAGGACAGGCCAGACAACGTCAGTCACATAAGTTCTCGTGTGGTTTTTATCTGGTTCTCTTTTATGAGGATGATTGTTTTTCCTCAAGTACATTTGTTGAGGCTCGCATTGTACAGAACAGCAAAAGAAAAGAACTGTTGTTAGATGACTCCCTTCAGACAGACATAATCATCCCAGTGAACCATTTCATGATTCAGAAATAAACTGATCATAATCATAAACAAAAACTCATCTCATTGTCATTGAACGCCAAAAGATTTTGACTACAACACACACAGTCTGAAGAGTTCCTCTGAAGGATTTCAAACATGTCTCCTATTCACAACAATAAAAAGGCTGCATACTAGCACATACGCACATCACAGGCAGTACAGGTCAGTCCCACAGTGTTATAAGAGGGAAGACAAAGAGACAAAGAGAAACATGACATTGATCTGTGTGTTGCATCTGCAGAAACCACCTTTTTTTTTATATATAGCAGCTCATCACCACTTGGGCTGTACTTGTGTCAGTGTGTCCTGATCTAAAAAATCTTTTTTCTTTCTTTACTTATGAGGACACTCATTAACACAACGCCTTTCCAGCTCCTCTATAACCCTAATTCTAAAATGAAGTCTAAACTCTCAAGATTGAAATTGTATAGCATTTTGGAAAGTGCAGACCAGCCAAAATAACCTCACTCTGTTAGGAAACACTGTTGGTCCTGACTCCTGACTATGTAGCATTTACAAGTTCAGACACACACACACACACACACACACACACAAGTCTGTGTGTGTGTGTGTGTGTGTGTGTGTGTGTGTGTGTGTGTGTGTGTGTGTGTGTGTGTGTGTGTGTGTGTGTGTGTGTGTGTGTGTGTGTGTGTGTGTGTGTGTGTGTGTGTGTGTGTGTGTGTGTGTGTACAAATGTCTTGGCTCCAGTTCAAGTAAAAGATTTAACAGAGGCAGATTTTCTGAATTCCTGTGAAGCATTAACAATGCCTGGCTGGCACGGTTAGCATTAGTGTCCTGATATCTCTGCCAGGAAATACAGTACATCAGACAACACAATCAGCCTCTAATGTTATTGAACTGCATTAACCTGCTGCACTGCAAATTCAAAGAGGACAATAGACACCGATTTACACAAGCTGTACTGGCAGGTGTGCACATGCACGGTGTGCACTTGCAGAGCTGCACATAAATAGGTCTAGTTAAACCTATGGACTGTAGATAAAGATCAAACACACCCTGACCAAACATTACACATGAGGCCGAGCTCAGAGCGGCAACTCTGAAACCCAAGGATGTAACACAGCCAGACACAAGACTGTGCATGAAGCACGTTGTCATGGGGGAATATGGTGGATTTTGATATGGTAAATTACAAAATGTCTGTTTTAGGTCAACATATTTTAAGATGAGCAGAAAAGGTACAAACCTGCCCATATTTATCTGAAAATAACACCAGTGTACGCCCTCCCCCTCCTCCTCAACCAGCCCCCTTTAAGAATACAGAAATGGATTGAGAGCTGTAAAAGGGTTTCACCTGAACTCACTTTACAGGTATGAGATTGCACAACGGGTTCAGTCACTGGTCAAGTCAGCTGCCCCATGAGGCACCATTGAGTACATATCTCACAGCCAGTATTGTACTCTAGATTATAAGGCACAATGAGAAAATCAGTTGATTCCAGTTCCACCAGAAGGGAGACAAGAACTGTGCATCAACCTGACTGAGTTTGTGAAAAAGGAGAAGAAGCAATTTTAACAGAGAACTTTTATGGCACAATCTCAACACAGAAACCAAACGATCTGAAATGAACATCACATGTAGAGGACATACAGTAAAATATGTTGCCGCTGTTCTAGATTGTTATGATCAGTAAAACATGTCTGACATAAAATGAACTGCGAGGTATAAAACTAATCTATCTAACTATCTTTTACATTTGCTTTTTGAAATAATGTATTGTAAAAAACAGATAATAGGGGCAGGTTTCATGGGATTTTTAACCTATATAAATATAAATAAACTAAATATTTTTAACAATAACATCATGGCTATTACAGATCCTATTCAGCCATCTTCCAGTTACAGATTTAAGTGACTGAGCTTCAAGGTCTGATACTGTTTTAAAAAGTTGCATTTATTATGTGTTTTCTACTGTATACAGCAGGTGGGTCTGGGCTATAACATAGCCATAATACAGATTTTACATACTTATACATGATGATTTTTTTTTTCTTAAAATGTTATTCTTGAGATTTCAGTCCCAGCTACTCTGCCATACAGTAGTTTCTTCATCTAAATTTGTTGTGTGCTTTTATGTTTTGCAGTAGTAAATCACTCAACTGATGTCTCTAGTTTCATATTATTTTTAAAAACAAAAAATAATAACTAAAGCACTGTCTAAATTTATGTGATTACAGGAGCCCAACAGCTTGAAATCATTATACAGAGGATGTAACTGAAAGGACTAGAAGTGCAGACAGCGTGTTGCGACTTCAATTATATTTTAATTAAAAACGTGACCTTTTTTAAAAAAAATTTAGCTCTTAGTTTTTTAACCATCCTGATTCTGTATCCTCACACAGGGATGCTCTTGAGTTACAGTACCTATCCCTCGTGAATGACAGAACATCCAGACATTTGTCTAGACATGTCGCCCACAGCAGTCATAATTTACTCACAGGTTTAATTAATGACTGAGGTTTGTGTTTTGAAATAGACCACACGTGCGTGGAATGTCTCTGCTATAGTCCATGCCCTCTCCCTCTCTTGCTCTTTGTCTAATGGCTTTCTCCAATCTGTCAGGCTGTGCCGAAGCAGAGAAGAATGGTGCTTGTGTTGCTAATTACAAGGTTCACGCCATCATCCATGCTCTTGCTCGCATGTAAACCAGCCTTACTTTTCAAAAGATGATCTGGACATCTGAGACAGAGGAGTTCACCCCTCCTCTTTGTGCGGGCTCCAGGACACGTATCCTTTACTCTGTTTTCACCTGCCCCGACTAGCAAGGACGACATCAGAATGTGCACTGATGCCATTCGTTTCTTACTGTTATGTGTTGGAAGTGTAGGCTATTTGAACTTACAGTTCACATGCTAATTGTGACACTGTCAGAAGACCTGTGTGAGGTGCAGAGCTGCCAGAAGCAGTTCGCAAAATCCAGTTGAAAAATGTCAACATTATTAAGCATTAAAGCATAAGTCAGCGGAATGTTTTTGTTAATATAAGTCCTAAATAGTCCTATTTTCCGTCAGCAATCACTTACAAAGAGTGTTTTGGCCGAAACACGAGTCTCTCCTTCACTCTGCTCTGCTGTAAACCGAGGAGAAAACTTTCCTTGTGGGATACAAGCGTTATCCAATGAGGAGAGAGAATAGATTCATAATGATCATTTTGGCCATACTAACCTTCCATATTATTTCATATCTGTGTGTGAAGTATAGTTACAGCCTGAACTTTGAAGAAGCAGCAGGAGCATCGGTACAGAAGCAGAGAGCTGTGCTGCTGCACGTGATCTGGTCTCACCAGGCATTACAGTAAGTGCCTTTGCAATTTGTGAGTTGAATGGGACAAAAAGAGCAAAGGTTAACTGCTGTTTTACTAGCTATAATTGCATTTCTCTATTTTAATTCTACTATCTATCGATTCAAATTACTACTACTAAGTAGCGGAAAACGACAGAACACCGGCATGTAAAACGAGTCGACCAACACTTTTGCCTAACAGATCAGCTCCAATTCCCTGAAAACTGGAGAACCAATCACAAACACGTTTTTTTTGTTTTTTTTTTACATAGGTTTTACACAATGGTGACAGAGAAGCTTTTGTTTACATGCAATGTAAATGCAAACCATCACAGAGCTCTCACTCAGCTTTAGCTTTCACAAAAAAAACGCGAATAAAAGATACAGTAGCATTACATTTTCTGTCGCTCTGCATACATCATCTGGATCTTTGCTCTGATTAGACTGAAGTCTATCTAATTGCATTCAGAGACAATCTGATCTACAGTACATCCAAGGGTTGCGGCTACGGACATAGAAGTAGGAGGTGAATAGACCTTCTCCAGACCCATTAACCAGACTAACTGGTGTGTAGCATGAGTGAACCTGGTGAGGGACAATAATACAATATGTGTCCATTTCATAAAAACCCTGACTGACACTAACAAGGCGGGGCGCAGAGGCATGTACGACTTGAACTGCAGCCAGTTGTTGTGTACAGATGTTATTTGACACCAGCTGGTTCACCAGTGTGTGATTAGAGTGTAGCACGTGGCTAAGAAACATACACACATAGGACACACAAAGTAAGATGTTCCAATACAGTGCTATGACAGGAATGCAGGGAGACAGAGGAAAATGTTACTTATTAGAGAAAACACTCCAGGTGTCAGTGCAGTGGACCCAAACGCTGCATCCTGCACAAACATCCACTGAGCACATAAGGAAAACCATGCTAATACTGTCATAGGCATAGCAGCCTCGTGGCAACGATTCTACACTAGGAGTTGGAAACTTTGCTTTGAGACTCTGCTCCATGTTGACATGATAACATCACATCATTTGTGCAGATTAGAATCTGAATCAGAAAGGCTTTCATTGCCAAGTGGGTTAACATGTTAAAGGAGTTTTAAAGACTTTTAAATCTATTTTTTAAATAAGGAATTTGACTTGGTGTATTTGTATAAAGATAAAAAATATATAACATGAATGCTCAATGTGCCTCAACTATGTGCAAGTGCAATACTCAAGTCTAAAAAGCCCAGAGAATAGTCCGCCATGTTACAGTGTTTGGGAAAGAGGATCTCTGGTTTTGTTTATGAGGCCAGTGATGGTGGGGTAAAAAGTGTTCTTGTTGCATGAGGTTTTGGTTCAGATGAGGCTAAAGGTAGTCAGCTGCCCATCTCCTGTTCTACCAAAGGTGTTGAACTCATGGTTATGGCACCAGTCTTGGACGACCTCGACACCGTGTTCTCCAGTAGCTGTAAATTGTGGCCATAAGGGCAAGAAACAATACTTAGATGGTTGGTGATTGATTGTTTCTTAAATTTGTGACCTTAAATTTGAAAATTTTAGTAGTTTTAGTTAAAAAAAAAAAAAAAAAAAACACCAGGGAATTGATGCTGGATGTTCCTAGTTTTCCACAACATAAAGTAAAAAACTATTTTGAGACAGTTGTGTCTAAAAAGATCAATACTAGCTTCAGCAACACTCACAACAACACCTATAGTCACTGACATCACCTTTTCATTCACCCTGGTGTTGGATGTGACCATGATCATGTGTCTGCATGACTGCATGCGTCACTCTGCTGCCACAAGATGAGCTGTCCATGTGTCCCTGTGCCTGTGTATGCGCATGTAGAAGTGTTGAAAGACTGTTTTCTAAATGGGGCTGTAGTTAGCTGCAAGTTAGCTTCTTTCACTAATCTATTCACGAACATGTGCTGCCAAATCAAGCTCACCGTTACTGAAGTTGGCAGTTTCCACCCTCACACACGTGAGCACACTTTTGAATCAGTTAATTATTAATTTGGAGACTGACCCAGATACCTGTGAGTAAAAGGAAGTACAATACACCTAATGAGTGTCCTTTTGGATTCATGGGACAAAAGCCACCAGTTAAACAAAGACATTGCTCTGGCTGTGCCTGAACCATATGTGTGGCCCCTCAGTCACCAATTAACCTGTGCGAGGGCCCTCTCTGCCTCAGACCAAGCTCTGCTGTCAGTGGCCTGTCATTTACTACACATTCCACGAATACCCCAGATTCTCACAAAGTTTTTAAATCCTACGAGCTGACACAACGAACCTGCCTCTCAATGACCATATCAGCAGTCAGACCAAGCAGTTCCTCCGCTGCTACACGATGCGTGTGGAAATCAGGAGTGGATGCAGGCAACAGAGATATTATAACGTACCATATTAGACTAAAAGTGTTTGATGATTAGGAGGAAAACTACAGTAACTGATCAACTGATAACTTTGTTAAATCTTAAGGTATAAATGAGGTCAAAGGAGATTTTTCTGTTTGTTATTGGAGAAACACGTCCTGCCTTACTGCAATAATGCCATAATATCTGTCTTCATTATCTTCTTATCCCAGATTAGTATTTTCAGTTCAACATTGCTTTTGAAATCTGATGTCTGTTACCGAGCAACCAACACAATTTTCTCTCGCTAATCTCACTGAGGTATTTTGGTTTCCTATTATATTTGTTATTGCAATCTTCACATGCATCTGACAATCTCCATGCCAAAATACATACTCTTCACAGCTGGTCATCTTTTGTCTTTTTTTTCTTTAATTCAAGAATATACCTATAAAGATTTAAGTCCTAACCAGGGACATGCAGGCTTGAGCATGAGCACCACAGTGCAGGGAAGATCTGAAGGTCTTTTCATTGGATCTCATTGGCTCATGCAGTAAAGCTTGTACGTCTATCTCCCCAACTTTCCTGTCTTGGTCAAATAAAAGGCAAAAACTGCATCCAAAGCTGAGAATACTTGCAAAAAAGGACAGCAAAATATATCACATAGCTGGCCACCACTCTTGCTATTCTACATTCCCTTCCTGTCATCCCATCATTTAGCTGGGACTGGAAAGCAGCATCAACATAGCAAAGGAGAATTAAACCTTCACTTCCTGTTTTCTTAAGTACAATGCACCACAAACATCAGCCACAAGTCAATCCTGTGATTAGTGATCATGAAATAATGAGGGATTAGAGGACTGGGAGTCCGGGTGGATTTCCTTTAGATGTGAGTCTGCAACAGCAACAACACCACACTCACACTGACACACAATAAGAGATATGGTTTGAGTAAAAAGACGTGTCCTGCTGCTATTAACATCCTCACTCTGCTCCACGGCGGGGGGCTAAATGTCACAAAGATAACGCTGAGAGCGATAAAGTGCTCTGCTGAGACTGGTTTTTAATATTCCATGAGCAACAGTGGCGTCAAACAACAGTCCTTTAAAGATTTGGATGTATAAAAATGTGGTGACAGCTAAATGACAGTCACATGTAGTTTAGTTCATTACAGTCTAACAAGAATAGACAAGAAAGGAGTATTTCCTACACGTTCATTTATTCGTAGCAGTCCTCCACATCATTACCACGGACCACCACATATTCATGTCCTATTTTCACTTTTTCTAATGGCTCAAATGGGTAGGAATCTATTTAATTGTATTTGCACTGGTTACTGTACCTGTTAATACAAGAATCGATTTCTAAATACTACTGCTGGTTTACAAAGCACTATCCATGAGTTTCAAATGTAGTCCTACAATCTGCCATGTTGAGGACCCACAGGTGTTTCAAACTAAATGATTAGTCCTACACCAATCAGAAACACAACTCAAATTGAAACGCCTGTGTGTCCTCAACATGGCAGGTGTAGGACTACATTTGAAACTTATGAATATGGCCTTGCACCTCAATACATCACAGATATGCTCACAAATTACACCCCAGCAAGAGCACTTCGGTCAACAGGCAGTGGCAACTTACTCATCCCTCGCACCAGATCCAAAGAAGGGGAGGCAGCTTTTAGTGTACATATGCCCCACGATAATGGAACACCTTGCCTGACACAGTTAGACTTGCCACGTCAGTAGCCGTCTTTAAAAACAGATTAAAAACATATCTTTTCCCAACAGCATTCTTCTGAACTGTGTGTGTATGTGTGGCAGTATGTGATTGTGTGAGTGGATGCGTGTGTGTAAGTCTAAGTGTGTATGTGCTGAAGATGACATGTATGATTGTTTACTTGACTTGCACTCTTTCTTTGTTTTCTATGTGATTTATAATTGATTTTTATATCACTATGTATACCTGTTATGAAGCACATTGAGTCTGCCTTGTGCATGAAATGCACTTTATGAATAAAGTTGAATTGAATTGAATTGAATACAGTTATGCGCAGCGTATTGATTTGCACGGGTGAACGAAACGAAACAGCCTGGAAGCAGAGTCTGTTGTTAGTCTGTTGTGTTTCCATTAAGTTTTTACTGTCCCAGTTTTTTTTATTGTGTCTGGTCTCTGTGTGCGTGTGTGTGTGTGTTTTACCATTAACCCTTATATATATATATCTTTTCAACTCTATAACTTTTCATAATGTTACTTACTACTATTAATGTGCATAGAATATAAATAAAGCTTGATTGATTTCTCTTTTTTTTAATATGTAAATTATTGATTATTTTATATAATTTATTACAGAGTGAGATGTAACAGCATAAACAACAACAATGAGCCAAAACTCACCCAGCAGGAGGAGGCTCAGGTGCAGAGTCATGATGGGCATCAGGATGTCTCAGTGCACAGACACCAAGCTTTCTCTGTAACAGACAGATTGAAAATGAGAAATTATTTTAGAGATCCACTAAAATGTCCTAACAGCAGAAAAAAGGCGGAGGACAGGGTAATCACAGCTACACAGTCTGTGTTTTACACCAGAGGCAGATGTGCTGTCTGTCCAAACATTTGTCAGGGTCAAAAGAAATCGAAAATGTGCTATTAACCTCTGACTACGTGTCTTTGTCAGAGCGTCAAAGCAGTGTTGGTAAAAAAACCTTCACAGGTCTTAACAGTGGTTTTGTTTGTTTACAGTAAATACCATAATTACCTTCAACTTGCTAAAGCTGTGGCTGCTGTTAAACGATAAAAATTACAGATGTCCTTGTTTAAGGGCCTTGGTTGTGTTGTTGTGACACAAGAGCAAGATGACCTCCTGTCTACATTTGACACAGTAAACCTCCGGTTAAAGGAAGACAAGCAGACGGCTTATAGGAAAGACCCACTCACTTTGGAACTCTACTGTTGCCTGAAATATGACAAATCAACACGTCTTCACTTAGATCTTGCTCTGTGAACTTAAAGCAGGTTTCTGTTGGAAAGTACTTTTTAAACTCAGCTTGGTAACAAGGATCCACGTGGCCCCACTGCCCCCACTTAATGTTGAGTAACCTTTAGCTTAGCATGCGACACTTTCCAAGTAGATCGGCCAACTGTCATTGTCTCAGCCCTCTGACCTCAGCCACCACCTGCTGCTGCTCCTTTCTCAGCTCTGACAACAACAACAACAACAAAAAACTTTTCTTGTTGTAAATCTTTACTGATGTAACTTGACTTGCCTTCTAAGCCAAACTAGCCTGATGATCTGCAGGTCTTCAGGGTAAAAAAAAGAAAAGACATCACTCTGAAAAGTGAAGCAAGGATCACAGAACTGTGGTTGTCGTTCACTTGTTTGGACGATGACCATGAAAGGTCAAGGGTCATCTTAGTGGAATGCAGATGTAGTTTTGTATTCTGCTGGAAATTTGACAATATGTGATGCAGCGGTGTGGACTGACGACTATAGAAGGCTTTGGTGTGACAGGGCTCTTAGAAAAATGTCCCTACACTGACGTGTGAGGGGGGGCTGCACAACTTTCATCTGTGGAACAACGCACTGCCTCCATGTAAGATCAACCACTGAGCGAGTTGAACCTTACACATTCATTTCATTCAGTGGTCTGCAGTACATTCTAATCATCTAAATGCAGTCATACTGGTAAACAAACAACAACCAAAAAAACAAAGCCTCAACATTATAGAGCAGCAGCTCTGCTTCTTACTCTGAAAACCATTCTCCAAACTAATTACACTTTCAAGTTTTTAAAAGCATCTCTGTTGAAGAAGGCAGAAATTAGGAAAGAAAACGCAGGATACAAACATTACAAGAACGATAGAAGCAGCAACTGATTCATTATTTAAAGAAAATACTTCAAAATACTGAAGTTAAGCAATATTCCCGATTCAAAACACAACCTTGTGACCTGCTACAGTATGAAATTATTTTTGTAAAAACAAATAAAGACAATTAGACAACAAGATTATCTTTCGGTATACAATTCTTTTTTTCTTATTTGGATTTAACCCAGGTTAGTTCAGTCTAAAATACAGATTATGTTTCAATAGAGACTGGCTCCTCAGGCTAATGTTACAGCTCCAACTCCCCATCCATCATGGCCCGCGTGGGCTTGCAGCAGCGTAGCTGAGATAAGGTAGGATGGTAAACCCACTACAGCCCTGCTGCAGAGGGGCCCCTCATTGTACAGTCTCCTGGTTGAAGTAGAGAGGTCTGCAAAGAAGACTTCCACACTGGAACAGGATTTTTAACAGGAACACGAAGATATAACCATCATTCTACAGAACATGTGGCATGAAAATCTCAAGCTGCACATGGCTAAGGAGTCGAAAAACCACAGGTTGCACTGTTAAACAACAACAGCATCGTAGGTTAAAGGGTTTAAAGTTTAGCCACAAGCAATGAGGGTGGAAGCACAAGGTCTCATTTCAGTCTAAACTCTTCACCATCAGATTCAGCTACAGATAACTCTAACTGAAACACTGTTAAAACAATGTACACAGAACAGTCACAGTGTAAGAATCAATATCAGTGCAGTATTAGCAATAACTGATCAGCAGCTTTATACTCACACTGCCTCAGGTCACCTCTCTCCTCAGCACTGCGTGGTCGCAGTTGCTCTCTCTCTGTGTCTCTGCAGGCCAACTTTGCTTGACAGTGTGTTTGTAATGTGTGTGTGTGTGTTATGTGTGCGCGCGTGTGTGTGTAGATTCCCGTACTCTGCGTGCACGTGTGCAAACTCCTGGACCCCAGTGTGTATGTTTACGCATGCATGCACATGTGTGGCATGTATGTGCGCCAGAATGTGTAAAACAAACTTGAAAGCACAACTGATGGCAGCGATGTAAAAACAAGAGGAAACGCCGCCGGCCAATGGGAACCCAGCATGTGCAGCGGGACCCCCCCTTCATTCCTCTCCTCATGCTTCGCCCTCCCTCGCTCCCTCCAGCTCGTCACTGGGGCACTGGGGTGAATGGGCAGCTATTCTTATTCTAATTCCTCTGTCACTCTGTGGGCCACTGGCTCAAAGAGGGGAATGGTCTCCAGGCTTTTGGAATGTACCACCCCTTTCTTCTGGACACGGAGGGAGAGTGAAGGGCAAGAGAGGCAGAGGAAGTCAGGGGAGAAAGCGAGATAGTTAAAACAAGACCAGACAGAAGAAGGGGAGGATGGAAAACTAATGGGAAAAAGGAGTCAGGAAAGAGCGAGAGAGGAGGGATCCTGACAGTAATGGACACATTTCTGGGTGTAAACTAGGCCACTGAGCATCAGCGCTGCATCAAACCCACATAAGAACTCTGTCATGGTACTTATCCCAGGAGATGGCCGACAGATGAATGTTTCCCCTCCACCATGACCAGCCTAGATTCACTCGCTGCACTTAAACTTTGAACTTTCCCCAAAATCACTCAAGGCCTACATTAAGGAATCAGTCTGGATTGCACCAAAACAGTTCATTGCATTTGAGATCAGCTCTAATCAGAGTTTAGTCCAACTAAGTTTGAAATGTATGAAGGCTATACGTTAAAAGCTAGCAGCTGGTTAGCTTGGTACCAACTTGGTACTAACATTTGATAAGTTGTATTTGCAACACATAGGCCTTTCAAAGTCTTACTAACTAATTTGGGTGCCAGGCAACCAGAGGCCATCCTAGGAATGAATTAAACTCAATTTTTTTAATTAAACAAATTAAAAATTAATTTTAAAAAAGGAAAAGGGTGGTGCAGTGGTGCAGTCAGTGGTTAGCGCTGTCACCTCACAGCAAGAGGCTTCTGGGTTTGAACCCTTCTGTGTGGAGTTTGCATGTTCTCCCCGTGCATGTGTGGGTTTTCTCCGCGTACCAGTTTCCTCCCAAAGACCATGGACATCCAGTAGGTTAACTGGTGACTCCAAATTGCCCATAGGTGTGAATGGTCTGTCTGTCTTAAGAGAAAGAGTCTTACCTACTAGCATACTTGTAACCACATAGCCTACACATTAATTTAAAGGTCCAGTGTGTAATATTTGGCAAGGTTTATTGGCAAAATCTGAATACCCATGAATATATAAGTGTATGATCGCAATGAAACAAAATTAGTTTGGTTTTCGTAGCCTTGTAATTATTATAACTTTAGAGAGGATCGCCATCTTGCACCCTATGTTTGTACAGCAGGAGATTCTGTTTCTCTTGATACTGAAAATTGTAAAGTGATATGAATCCTCTCCTCAAACTATCATGGAATGGAGAAGATGAAAATGTCAAATCTAAAAGCACAGGGAGGTGTTTGTGCTATAATAAAGCAAAATTTAGCTTTAACAATTTGGTTCAAGTTAAGCTCGTGGACTTCATATTCTGTCATCTCTAGTTGGAGTAAAAAACAAAGGGATGTGATAACTGAGCTGGTCTTGGAGATCAGGCCAGGGTCACTAGGTCAACAAGTAGCTGATGATGCCATATCAACAACAAGGAGAAAGAATGGGAGATGTGCATTTGTGGTTGTTATGCCCAGACATAGAGATATGTAAGAGCAAACAAAGCAGCTTTCACCTTTGTAATGCTCTTATGACATGACCTTTGACCTTTGTTCTAGTGAGAGAGGTTGACTTAACAAAAGAAGCAATCGGACCTACAGGTGCAACTGTCAACAAGGAGGCTCAGATACTGAGAATTTCACCTACTGCTCTGAAAAGGTATAGGCAGAAAAAAATGTAACAGTTCCACAATAAAAGGGCCATTATTGTAACCCCTCTACATTTTGCGCTGTGGACCAACATTTGGTCTACATTTTCCTATGAGACTGAGTTGGCTCTGTAATCAGCTGGGACAAAGGATGATCAGGCTCATACAGTACTGTGCAAATTTTAAGACAATATGCAATCACATAACCCTCATTCTCTATTCAGTCTGGCTCCCAGCACAATTTAGGATTGATTTTAAACCCATTATTGGCCTTGTCATGCCTTATTTGTCTGAGACCTTAAACTTTTTAAATCCAAGCTCAAGACTTCTAAGAAAAGACCAGAGCAATGTATAAACTCTAATAGGCTATTCAAAATGAACAGTGCTTGAACAGTCAAGTGTAAATCTATATCTATAATTATGACAAGCAGGCATTCAGTAAAACGTATCAGCCTAACTGTATGCAGTCTAATCCAGACTGTTATTTTTTTTTCTTTTTGAATACTTTTAACACATAACAGGCTTAGGTTTTAGGTCCCATGTGGCTTTAGATGTTATCATTTGTGTCTGATTCTATGTATGGATACACACGGTATGTTTGTAAAAACACGCTTATATAAAAACATATGCCTCTAAATGCAAAATGGTGTATGTTCACATATGAGTGAAGGACAATGGATCATTGTAGTAGAGACCTTGAGCAGAGACTTTGACTGAAACTCACACACACAGTATCACTACAATAAGATAAGAGGAGACCCATAGACAGTGTAGTCCCACCTCTATAACTTTGGTGGAACAGTGAGACAAAGCCAAGAAATCTTGAGACACTAGTCCAAACAATACCAGGTTCCCATATCCCTGAGCACCATAACACGATAAGCCTGACTCTGTGTGTAAGTTTGTGTACACAGCAGCAAATGAAGGCCTTTCGACTGAGCCACTCAACACACTGCCAGTGCCAGTGGACTGCAGCTCCACACACTGTTGTTCAGGTCTTGTAAAACAAGGTGGAAATGGGATCTGATCATTCAGGTGAGATCATGGAGGAAGTTGGCACAAGCAGCTGCTATCTGCACCACTGGCATCTAGTCCAGATGTGTCCCCAAAGCAGATGAATCCAAGCACCTGAACATCTGCACCAATGTGTTGAAACAAACTGATTTTTGAACTACATAAAATGTAAAACCATATTCAATCATACAAAAGCAAGTCTTGTTATGTTATCTTCATACCGTTCATCAGTGTCGCTAATAGCCATTACTAGTACTTGTACTTATCCAAAGCCAACATAGTCAAATTGTATTTATTTTGAGGTTTTTGAGAATTTAACCATTGTATTTAGCTATAGCAATCTTTTTCTCTAACCGAAAAGCTTTCTGTGTCACTGTCTAACTTTATCGACATCATAATATGCAATGTTCTAGTGTTATAGCTGCTAGAGGATACGTTTGAAACAAACTGTATTCTTATTAGTTGAGCCATTATTAAGTCATCAATTATTCCCTGGCAAACACCTGCAGGAGCATGTGTGAACCGCTGCTTGTTGGGAAATTCACTGTTTTACTTATTTTAGATTTTCCCTTGGCATAAGACAAATAAAACTTTGAACGGGCGTTGAATCAGTCACGTATTGTACTAAGTAAGATGTGTTTACAAAGACAGTGTAACATTTAGATGAGATGATGATTGATAGCATGCTCATGTGTAGGCGATGCAGCTATAAAGCATGCAGCAGCTATGGATCAATAATAAAGTTACATCTAGCCTCATTCTGTCCAAACTAATACACCCACACACTTCTAAAGCCCAGTAATCAACACGTTATATATTAACAAAGAACAGACCAGTATTGACGAAAAGAAAAATTACATGTGTTACTACATAGTCAGGATCTGTCTTGGTTGTCAGGCAACCAGGACCATGCAGAACAGAAAACATGAAGTCAGAGTCAGACTACAATATAACGATGAATTGTTACACATGTGTTTACTGTGTTGAGCAGTTCTTCTGTATCAAGTAAAATAGATGGCTGCACTTTTTTGGCACCTCGTAAAAACTCATGTCATTGAAGTCATAAATTCCTGTAACACACCTTGAAGCCACAATGAGTGCTCAAATGAAATGAAAACTATACAGTCTATGTGAAGTATTTTGAGGAAAGCCCCTTCTAGGCAAACAGCACTTCATTTTTCAACAGAAATACAGTAGACTATGCTTAAAATTCATACCACTATTTTCCATGATTAAATAAAACGAAACCAGCATTTACAACTTGTTGTACCCTCTTTTTTTTGTTTGTTTTACATCTTTGATCTTCAGTCGGAGATAACTGGTAACTCTGCCAGTTAATCCATCAAACATCTGCTTGGTTTGGCAGAAACAGACCACCCACTACAGGCATTCAGTTTAACCATAGTGTAAAACAGGGAGACGTCTTCCCTTGAAACAACTTCCTAATCCCCTACACAGATCATCAGATCGTCACTGGTGGAGCCGTAGGAAATCTCATAATACTACGAGGGTATTTGCTTAATTTCTTTCTGGCAGCCTACAGTAACAACAAAGATTATCTTCGAAGGAAATTCTGCATTTCAGGATCACAGATTCAATGTATTCAATGTAACTGACCTTCACTTGGCCTTTGTACTACACCACCTACAGTACACACATTGGAAAATGTTGAGGGGCATTTATACAACCAGCAGTTTGCCATTACTGCATATTATGTTATTAGAATGTCTCTGATACAACAGCCAGATTTCCGCTGAAATCTGACTGTCATTAAGGGTCTCATATCATCATAAAAAATTAATCATTAACTATAAACCAAGCGAGACACACCTGCAAGGCCGACAAAAGCTCATGCAAGGACATGACCAGACTGTAGCTGATGAGGAGGTTTTGAGGTGATAAAATTCAGTGCAGACACACAAGCACCACACCAACCACAATCACCGCATTCATGTTTGGACTAGAAATCAGTAGGTGAGAGGTACAGTAGAGGTGAACAGGGCCAGTCTGAGTTTGACTCAGCACTAAATCCCGTGGAGGCCACAGTCCAAGGAAGTCTGTGCTATTTCTACACAGCGCATGTTAATGGGCATCTTTCAGAAAACATAATGCAAAGATCTCCAGTGCAAAATAGTAGATACAGAAACGCTAACATCTAATTCTTCACTTTGGGGTTTATTTACTGGGACACTGAGCAGTTTTCATCCATTATCTATACTACTCCTGTAGTTCTCAGTTACCCTCACTTGTTTTGTATCTCATTCATACAGTACACATCAATCTCCTCTATATGAGTTGGTTTATAATAGTTTACACAATCTAGTACTATGGATTCATAAGACATTGAAGAAATCAGTTTTCCTCCTTACACTCATGCTTTAGCCTAAAGTGATAGTTCAGCTTTTTTGAAGTGGGGTTGTGGTAGGACAAATGGCCATTAAGTAGAAAGGCCTCTGGGACACACCCATGACAGCTCACCAGTCTATCATAGGACCAATACACAGAAACAAGCAACACCTTTGGACAACTTTGAGTCTCCAATTAGCTAACCTATATGTGCATGTTCTGAGAGAACCCATACAGGCTCAGGTTTGGGGATTGAACACAGAACTTTCCGACTGTGAGGTGACAATGGTAAACATAGTGGACCACCTTGCCAGCAGAGAACACGTTGATAACCCCACAGTACAAACGTCTACAAATAACAATGTGTGGATTGGCAGCGGCAAGAGGAAGGTGTATGGAGATATTTTGTGATTTGACATGGACAAGGTAGACGACCAAAAGCCTGCATCACTGCATCAATGGCATCACAGAGAGTTTCGAGTGAAGTCAGACACATTTTAGTCTATATTTTCTTGTGTTAAGACAAGTAAAACAGAGCGTGGTGTTACCTGCTTGACAGTTTTGACTGTGACTCCAGTCTTCCGTGCTACAGGGACCATCCAAGGCGGGGGAGGCGCAGTTGGCTCGAGCCGACCAGCTGATAAATGACACGTCAGCAACACGTCGGATGACGCTTCTGAGGAAGACTGGAGTCACAGTCAAAACTGTCAAGCAGGTAACACCACGCTCTGTTTTACTTGTCTGAACACAAGATAATATAGACTAAAATGTGTCTGCCTTCACTTGAAACTCTCTGTGATGCCATTTGCATGCAGGCTTTTGGTCGTCTACCTTGTCCATGTCAAATCACAAAATATCTCCATACACCTTCCTCTTGCCGCTGCCAATCCACACATTGTTATTTGTAGACGTTTGTACTGTGGGGTTATCAACGTGTTCTCTGCTGGCAAGGTGGTCCACTATGTTTACCACTGTCACCTCACAGTCGGAAAGTTCTGTGTTCAATCCCCAAACCTGAGCCTGTAGGGGTTCTCTCAGAACATGCACATATACTGTAGGTTAGCTAATTGGAGACTCAAAGTTGCCCAAAGGTGTTGCTTGTTTCTGTGTATTGGTCCTATGATAGACTGGTGAGCTGTCATGGTTGTGTCCCAGAGGCCTTTCTACTTAATGGCCATTTGTACCTCATACAACCCCACTTCAAAAAAGCTGAACTATCACTTTAGCCTAAAGCATGAGGGTAACTGAGAACTACAGGAGTAGTATAGATAATGGATGAAAACTGCTCAGTGTCCCAGTAAATAAACCCCAAAGTGAAGAATTAGATGTTAGCGTTTCTGTATCTGCTATTTTGCACTGGAGATCTTTGCATTATGTTTTCTGAAAGATGCCCATTAACATGCGCTGTGTAGAAATAGCACAGACTTCCTTGGACTGTGGCCTCCACGGGATTTAGTGAAGAAGACAAAATGAACATAATCAACTTTAGACACATTTTAGACCTGTCTTGACTACATAGTCAATGTATCATGACATCCCTGCAACTGACACTTATAGGCGTAAAGCAAAGAGGCAATCAGTGCTTCCTGGCAAATATAAAAGACAAGCAGGGTAATTGGCCTTCTTTTTTAGTAACAAGTAAGGAAATTGCATTTCCTGTTATTGATTAGACAGCCATTTCCAGTGTAAATCCCCCCTTTGTGTATGAGCAGCAGAGGGCGAAAAGACCAACCATGATACAATCAAAGATCTGTGTTATACCCTCAGAGTCCATGTCTATGAATGCAGCTCATCACACTGAGAGCAATAAAAAAATACCCACTCAGCTGTCACATGTTTTGTTAACTTTTGTTGATGTAAAGTGAAAGCCGAGTTCTACAGGCAGTTTGTGTATATTAAATAAAAAGCTTTAAAAGAGATATAAAACATGTACAGAGGTTGGCACATGGAGAAAGTGGTGGATGTATTTTTCAACCACTTTTTGTCTCAGGGATGTGGGAAAAAAGTGATTTATGAGTGATGCTACCAAGAGATATGAGGTGAAGTGTTATTAAATACAAGAACATAGCTGGTGTAATATAGGAGATCGTCAACACACTGACCAAACAATGATAAGACAATAAAATCAGAGAATATATTAAAAATATGATTGGTAATTAAGATACGATAAGATCTATAGCTGAGGGTTAGGGTTTCACACCATTAAAATTTGTTAAACACTTCAAATCATTCATAGATTTTTAATCTATAAAACCTTTATATCCCCTAACTCTAAAAGTACTTGTAATAGACACTGATATCATCCTAAAACAGGAAGACGAGGGCATAAGAGTGAGACATGAGGAGGAGCAGTAATCAGGCCCTGTAATCAGTGTGCTGCACAGAGGGGCTGTTTTGTATGAGGGGACGTGATTATGAGCGTCAGAGCCTGCAGAGACCTGACAGAGGCTCACATATCAAAGACTCAGTGACAGAGTGATAGGCAGCTGATGGCAAAGAGATGTGTCCTGATCTAGATCATCAGGCATCCAGGGGCGGGATCATATGGCCAAGAAGTTAAATCTATGTCTTTCTTTTTTTCAACCATCACGACAATGCGTGATTTGTTTTTATCACATTTCAAATTTCCCCAACAAACTTTGAATAGTTTCCTCTATTAAAACTATACACCTACACATGTTCAACAGGTGCAAAAGTGCAAAACCAACAAACTATCTTGTTTCATGCTGTAAACAGTGTGAAGAAAAACAACAGGAGCAGCAGGAAACAAAACATTCACCATATGGCATTGTACAAATGATATATTGGCAAAAAACAGTTTGTATTTGGCTTTCTTGTTGAGTAAAACAGTGTTTAAGTAAATTAATATCAGCAGCTTTTAACCTTGTCTTATTGTCATAACTCCAGAGAAGAAAAGCTGTGTCCTAATTCACAAGTTGCATCCTTCAGAGGCTGCATTTGAAAACCAAATGAGTCACAATGGCCTTTCCAAAGGCTTCTTCATAACCTTTATCAAATTTTAAGGCTCCAACTGTTCCTAATCCCATAACTGATCCACTGTTATTATGGTGTGGAGATGGCAGCAGTGGAGGAAGAGTAAATTGAAATCATTTTACTTACACATTCCATCGCCATGTCCTCTGTGATTTCTCTTTGTGTTTTAATTTTTCCAATGGTCTAGTGAAGAATTTCCAATGAGTGATCAGCTAAATGAGCTGCAGCTGTTGAGGTTGCTAGGCAACAGCAGTCATACTTTGGGTAGACCCAGAAACGAACCGAGCCCTGTTCTGTGGGATAGTCCGTCTCATTTACCAATGCTCTGGTCCAAACCTCATGGTCTATGGAGGACAAAGTCTTCGTAGACCATATCTCCACAGGACACAGACCCTAAGATACAGCTGCTGTGTCCTAATGTGGGGGCTGCACCCTTCAGAGGCGACATCCGAACAGTAGGACAACCATAATGCTGTCCCATTTCAAAGGTAGGCTACCTGCAGGCCCGACCTGAAATGTTTCCTCCCTCTCTTGGGAAACAAAGGCTCAAACAGGTGGATCCAATACCAACAAAGCACCTGAGGATTAACTGTTCAATGCAAGTATTCTGTTTCTGATAATAGTAGCCTACAACTGCTAAACATAAGGGCCTTTAAGGGGAATTGCCGTGTTTTACAATCTGGACCTTATTTCTAGCATAAAATATGATCATTTACTCACCCAAATAACTTTGCTGTCATTACAAGTCGTTCCGACGAAATTAGATCCAGCTGAGAGCCGCGTATATCCATATAATGTGAGTCTACAGGGCAACGGAAAGCCGCCTCTACTCTAAATAACACATGGCTACGAAGGGCCACACCTTCATGGACTACATCCTCCAATGGAGGTAGCCCCAGAGCTGATGTCTCATTAATGACGCTAATGTTGTGTGAGACACACACTACCTGACCTGTGCCTTTGTCTACGCACTCAGTCCAAATGATTCATGTAAAACCATTTATATAAGTTAATCAATTCTGCTCTTAAACAAAACATGAGCATCTGAGCCCTCATACTTGATAGTTACAGTATGGGGACTTATGCATATACAGTATCATCACAGAGAGGGCTGTGCAGCTTTTTTTCAGTGGCCTCATCAACAATGTGTGCAACCTCAAATACAATACAACACAAAATGTGTTACTCATGAGCAACACACAGTCTCTTCATGCTTAAGTAGTGCAATTATTTATCACAATCATTCTTAATCAGCTAATCAAACAACAGAAGCAGGCCCAGGCCCTCGAGTGTAAGTACAATAGACAAACAGGTGGGTTGCTCCAATATCCTGCAGTCCTAATCAAAGCCTTAACATGGTTTGCTGGTAATCAATTAATTGAGAGGCAGTGTAGTCCGTCCCTGTACACCCTCTCACCCACATGGTCTGTTCTGCCATTTGGGGTCTGAGCTACTCGTGGATCCTCTTAACCCTTCAGGTTAGAGTTGATCTCAGCAGCGGGGCGAGAGGCCAGGTCCTTGAGCTGATTAAAGCTGGACTAAGCCCACAGGGGCCATGAGAACATGCACCTCCCAACACACACATGTCTAAATACCCTGACAAGCTGCTGAAAAGAAATAAATGGCAAAGTGGAATTTCTTTGAATTTAAAGGAGCGGCTGGAGAGGGAGAGGAGGAATAGAGATGTCTTCACAGTTAGGGTTAGGATACACCAACACAACCAATTAGGAGAACATGCTTTTCAAGGCTAAATTTAGACATTTATTGTTGCCTTGTTTGAAATAAAATCTAAACATTATTCATTTATATCAGTGCAGATGTTGAATCTGAACCTGGACTCCATTAATCTGTACGTCTGGTTAATCTGGTAGGAATGTGTGCAACAGTGTCACAAATCTGCCCCAAGCCAGGGGTGACCTACCTCACACACACACATACATGGACCCACACACTTCAGCTTTCTCTTGTTTCTTCAGCACAGGTCTGAGTCAACTTCTGGTATTTTATGTTTTGCTTGTTGGCTGGATTTCAAATTCATATCATGTCTCACCAAATATGTCTAATAAAGAATTTCTTTGATAAATTGTAATTGTCCCACATAATTCCCACAAAGAAATGCATCCCCTTTTCTACATTTCCTCAAAGAAAATTTATGCACAACAGCCCCAAAAAAACAACAACCTGCACGTGTCATGCTGCTTTACACTTTGTGCCTCATGCAATGATCCACAGGTTATTTTTCTTTTCTTTTTAGAGCAGTAGCATCCTGGAATTAATCTCATGCTGACTGGTCAAACATGCTGCTCAATGAGAAAACCACCTCATTAAGAGTTTGTGGTTGTCCTGCAAAGGATTGCACTTTATCATAAACACTGGCAATTGCCTGAAAAGTGAAATAAGCATGAAAACGTTTAAAAACACAACAGTCAGAGTTCCCATTGCTGTGCCAGTATTAAAAGGCTATTACAGTGGCACCACGGGACACACGATTCATAAACGTCCACTGCCCCAGTAGGAGTATCATGGTGAATAAACTTTACAATTTTGTTTGTGCGTAGTTTGGTTTCAGTGAAGATTAGATGGAGCTCACCTGCTCAGTAGTTCTTCGGCTCCCTCCCTCTCACTCTCACACACACACAGTCACACACGCACACAACTTTCTCCCTCTTTCGCTTTCCTTCTCCCCCTCTTTCTCTCACACACGCACACACGCACACACTCTCCGCTCCGTCCGGCTGCACCGCCCGTATGAGCTCAGTGTCCGGTGGAGCAGCGGTACAGCCTGCACGTAGCTCTGGGCTCATCCTGCCCGGGAGGAGGTGGAGCCGAGCCCCGCGTGTCACCGGCAGCTCTACACTCCCGCCCCGGGAAAACACGAGCAGGTACAAGGCCCCACCGAGCTGGACTCCACCCAGCTGTGTCGGCCCAGGCTCACAGTGCAGTGGTTAAAGATTACTCACTCACTACCTCCTCAGGTTTAAAGCTGCTGCATTTGCCCTGACCTATTTCCTTCTGGTTTACAACTATTGACTTTCTCTTGCTGATAAACAAGCAAATAAGCAAAAAAGTAAATCCAAAGATACAGCCTGTGCATGTTTAACATTCAGACTTAAATCAGTTCCTAATAAGTGGCAAGTTTAGATGCATACTTACTTAGGCTACTTACTGTATTTAGGCCTTTGTGTTCCTTTCAGAACATACTGTAGGCCATTGATGAATTGTTTCCACCCTCGTCTGTCTTGAGCCTTTCTCTCCAGCTGTTTCCACGTTAGTCCCTGCATCTGAAGATCTTGTTCTATGCTCCTTCTTGTTTCTTGGTCTTCCTCTGCCTCGCTTGCCTTGTGGGTTCCATGTCATTGCCTGTTTGCTTATTGTTGTGTTGTTTCTTCTTAGTGTGTGACCTATCCAGTGTCACTTCCTCCTTTTCAGCTGTATCTCCAGAGTATCTTGTTTGGTGCGTTCCCATAGGTTAATGTCACTGGTTTTGTTTGGCCAGAAGATGCCGAGGATGCGTCTTAAGCAACGGTTTAGGAAAATCTGCAGTTTATTGACAATGTAACTTTAAGATGCATGAGTAAACTTAAAAACCTTGGCCTTTTTCACATCAGTCCAAGTGCTAATTTTACTATATACACCAGCTGTGATGTCACAACTTACTGTGGCCCATTTCATTGGCTGCATCCATTGGTTCATCCTTCATGGTCTACAGCAGGGCTGCCCATTTTGGGGTCCACGGGACAATTATTTTTGGGCCAAAGGCAAGCCTGCAGCAGGATGTATTTCACACATTTGTGCCCTAGGGGTATTTAATTTGATGCACTGCAGCATGAATGTTTTGGCCCATGACCCTTCACCCCGATTGATTTTTAGCCCTTCACTTCACTTAAAGCTACAAGGTGACCACTGGATTGAGATGGAGACTCGAAAGAAAGTGTCAGACTGATGGACTGACAACGAGATGCAAGCCTTGCTCAGCATTTATGCTGAAGATGATATCCATATCAATAATTTCAATCAGGGACCCACAGTGAAAAGGTCTATGCCAAAATATCACTGAGGTATAGCAAGCTCAACATTATCCACACTGCCAAAAAGGACAGGGAGATGTTTAACAGGACTAAAGAAATCCACGATCACAATGGGAGGGGCTTCAACCGGAGGATCAGCAAACTGTCTAATATTTTTTTGCATATGCATCTTCCAAGGACTTCAGGCTGCAAGGGAAACATAGCCCTCAACACCAAAGACAGAGCCTGAGGTTTTCAATTTTTAATCTGTTGGGTTTCATGATCATTTCAACAGATATAGCACAACAACTAATAACAGTGTAATCTTGAGCTTTTATGATAGAAAGATGCACTCTCTAGGTTGCTTGGCAACAGGAGCTGGGTTTTGTAGTGCAATAAGTAGCCGAAAGGTTATTTTAGTCAGCGTAAAGTGAAAATAACATTTAGCCTTCATTTTATAATTTCAATATGGAAACAATGTTTGAGTTCAATTTGAAACGACAGTTTACTCTTCCGTAACTCATTTCTAGAAGTTGTCTCGTATGGTAGAAGGTCTCATCTCTCTTTAGACTATATCAACAGAATGGCAGCAATTTTTGTGTGTGTGTTGGTTAGCAGAGTGTTATTTTTCCTGTCCATAATAAGGCTGAATGTTTTTTGTGGCACGTTTTTTATTCAAACCAATAAGATTCTCTCCTGTGTCAAATAAATGGAAGTACAAATTCTATTGCACGCTATGACAGATAGATACATCCCACTCACAGCCCAGCGTGCAGCCCTGTGTTGCTTTGTGGGGAGGAAGATAGTGACTGTCATCGCTAACAGGATTTGAACCAGGGGAATTATCAAGAGATGACAGTATACATCGCCAAGCTCATTATGTGGTGCCAGCCATGTCAACTGATACACATCATGTAACCACAACCAGCAGGCGAACAGTCTCCTTTGCAAGAGGTCAAAGTGTGGCCTTGTGTGATGGGAGCTTTGATTGGCAAAAAGGGGCTGGTAGTCAAATGGATTTTTCACAGCTAAGATGCTGCTTTGAGATGGGAAAGATTAAAGTGTTTACATTGTGATAGTGAAGTGAGGTCTACTACACAAAATTATAATAATTACCAATAATTCTGTGCAGCAATGCCCTCCTGTAAGGCAAAGTGAGTGAAGAGAAGTGAGAATGCCGGTCGAACAGGAATGCTGTCATTTATCCACAGCTATAATCTTTACAGAGAGAAACATCTGGAGGAGGTGTTTCACCTGACTGCTGCACACACTCAGAAGGTGAAAATTAACATTTGAAAACCAGGGTTAACCCCTTTATTTTTAATTCTGCACATGTCTTTTTTTATAATTTGTAGTTTGTGTGCATGGACATTGCTCCAGACAGTTTTTAGAGACTCAATGCGCACATCACTCCGTTAATATACGAAGGGAGTGGTGTGTCTAGAAAGCAGGAAAGTTTGAACCCGATGTAGATGTTACAGCTTGTTTCAGGTCCTGTGTTGTGGTCGAAGATGTTGCTTTTATTAGACTTATTTGCTTTAGTTCATTTCTGTTTGAATAACTGCCAGCTGCAGAGCAACTTCAATGAGTCAGGATCACCAGCAGTGACTAATTCGTACCATCGCACCATGCACACTGTTGTGGAGCCGGATGAAATTCAGCGTGGAGGTTATTACACCCCTCATGGGTTATTTTCTGTTAATCCAGTAGCATATTGAAATGTGAATCTCAGCACCAATTTCTTTCTTATTTAGCTTTCATTTAGCTTTAGTATTGAGGAGTGAATGACTCTGGCTCTGGGTCTCCCACAGAATCATGAGTCCTTGAACCTCTCTTGTCCTTTCAAAGATGCTTTTTGTAGGCCTATGTAAGGCCTGCCCTCTAGTGACAGGACAGCACACCCCACATTCATTCATACAAAAATCAGGTTATGTTATTATTTTTTTCAAATAAATTAATAAATGTTTTCATGCAGCCCCTCCTGATTGACAACAGATAATATTTTTAAAAAAGATGAAATTGAAATTCAGGTCAGGAATGATGCCCTTTAAAAAAAGAATGCAAAGGGATCTTGAAAAACTTGCTACTGTAGGTTTCTGCTTTCAATTAATTCATACAATTATGAAAACAGCATCACACCAGATTTTAAAATGAGGGGAAACAACTACAACAAACATCATGTCTGCAGACTACAGTGACAACAACAGAGAGGATCAGGGGGAGATAATGTTTATGTGTGTGTGTAACAAACCCTGTTAAGTCTTTCACACACTGAACCACAACAAATAATTATGGTGTCACTGGTTAGGTGTTGTAGTTTCGCCAGTCTTTGAAGATTTATTAACGTGCCTGCACAGGAGCTGCAGGGCAAACAGAACTACTGTGTCTGCACAGGTTACGTTCAGACACATTATTGTGTGCAAATCTACATAATCACTGAAGCTCTGATTGTACAGTGGGAGAGAAGAAACTGCAGAGAGAAAAAGTCATTTTGGTTCAGTGTCTTCCATTTATCTCTCCTTCACACTTACAGTCATGGAAAAAATTAAGAGACCGCATTCACAAGTGTTTCTTAAAAGCATATCTACATGTGTTACAGTCATTCTTTTCTTTTCTTTTTTAAATATCAACACAAACACAACTACTTCCACTTAATGAGACACTGATGAGGTCTTTACCTGAACCACATCTGGTTTTATAGGAAGATTATAAAAACCACTGCTGGGAATAATAAAATAATAAAATAATAAAAGCTCTAAATTACTTTTTTTTTTTTTTTTCAATTTTGGGAGAAATGTTGTCGGTAGTTGATAGAATAAAACACATTTTTTTATTTAATCAGATTCAAACACATACCTATAACAGTAAAACTAGAGACACTGTTCATTTTGGGAGTGTGTTTTTGCCTGTAGTGTGTCAATTACAAACAAGTTATTCAGGAGATGTCAGTGGTTCACAAGAATTATAAATAAAGTTTATGATGTTAACTTACATATTTATTTAGATGGACCTGTATACATGCTCTTACAATGCTCTTACAATGTTTTGGATATGTATAATAATCGAGACAGTGCCTTTAAGTTACGTACTACTTAGTATCAATGTAGAACGAATGCTATATAAATGATGAAGTTATGCTTCATCAATGCTTAATAGTATGTAGCTTTTATAAAGTATGCCACACTAACAAGAAGTATTAAAGACCTATTGTCTAATCGACTCGGTTGGTTGAATGAATGATTGATAAAAGTTCATAAAATCATTATATTTAGCAATCTGATCAATATCTTAATTTGCGTCTGTGCATACGAGTGAGGGAGGACATGAAATACATGAAGATAAACTAGAAGTGTTACATGTCAACATAAACATTGATCCTCTTGACCTTCCGCTGAGCTGAAGCACAGTAAACTAAAAACACTCTACTTGATGCCTGCCATCATGTGAATCCACCAGTTGGCCTGCACAGTCCAGCCCAGACGCTCACACTCAGAGATTTGAGCGAGGAAATGCTCCTTGGCCTCTGCCTCCCCCTGTTCATCCTGCAGCGCCGCCCGCAGGTAACGCATGTCCTCTGCTGCACTCAGTTCAGGGATGCCTGTCAGCATCATGAGGGAGAAGAGAGTGACCAGCAGGCGGGAGTGGGAGCGCAGGGACAGGTACGCCTGGGTGCAGGTGTCCTATGAGGGGCAGGTGGGGCAAACAAGACAGAGAGCAGGGAGGACGTGGGCAAAATATAAGGACATAAGATACAAGAAAAGACAAAAAAATAAATCAGTGTAAGAAATATACAGTATTGCCATATGTTTTATCATTTGAAATCCAAATAGTGATTCACATGCATAAATTCCAAACCATCTTGTACATTTAGAATAACATAAAGACAAACACAGTCACACACACGCACACACACACACACACAATCAGGTCATCTTACCCTGAAACACTGTAAATAGAGACTGTTGTGACCTTTGACCCTGCCCATGACATACAGGAAGTCAGGTGTGAGGACAAATGGCACACGCTCCCTGCTCACACCAAGGAAACTCTTCCTGTTACCCAGGATGTGTCCGAAGTCGATGTGAAACAAGTTCCCTAAGAAGCAGAGAAAACACGACAGCAGTATTTTTTTTCTGCACAGCAAATCATAAATACCTCTGTCTCATAACTCAGTATTTTGCTCATCTACCTTGATCTGTGATCATGATGTTGTCATTGTGTCGATCTCCTATTCCCAGTACGTAAGTGGCCACACAGTAACCAGCACAGGACTTCACAAATCTCTCCACAGTCTTGTAGTGCTGCAGTCAAATCAGATTCATCAGTCTAACAACATATTTAGTAGCATAGCAGATCACAGGGAAACTGCTCTGGTTCAGCTGATAGCTAGCTACAATAATACTTCATATAACATGTACATTTTAAGTACGAATAAACATATCAACAGCTGCATACAGATGTGACTCTTCCTGTCATTTAGCCAGGACCTCTTCAAACTGAAGACCTAAATGGAGCTTTTTACATTTCACATTTTACGTCATTTACAGTCTGATATAGAAAGGTAGATACCATTGTCATTTGTCATCCTTGTTGTGGATAGCAGTATGTGTTACTTATCGATGGCCGAAATGCAAAACCTCCTATCTGCAAAATTTTTCGAAATGTGGTTTTTACTTAAAATGATGAGAACAGGGAAGGAGCCTCCTATTTAGTCTGTTTGCAAGATAACCCTGTCCTTAACTGTGACAGAAAAGTCACCTAACCAAAACCTTCTATCAGGTTTACTGGGAAAATTTTGAAGCGCAAAACCTCCTATCTGCCACAGAAGCAGCCCTAGCTGGAATTTGGTTTGTCTGTGTTGTGTAGACCTGTCTAAGTTTCTGTCGGATTGTAATAATCCATTGTTTTCTAAATAAGAAGTGTCTTCTAAACATACGAGTGAAGTATTTGATAGTATCTCTGTCAAGTTAATGATAAGAATAATCGTGCAGGATCTATTGTGAGTTTATCAAAAACCTGAGGAAATAATGCTTGAAACAGCACTGTAGAATGGCATAAATGCATCATTTGCATAATTGAGCATACTAAATAAGCATTGTTTTGTCTGTTAGCCTATTGCTAGGTAAAAAAACCCTATCTGTCCTATCTATGTAGATAAGAGGTTTTGGCGTGGAACATTTTAAACTTTTAAGGTTTAAAGGTGTACAGAAAAGAAAACTGAATTTGAGTCCACTCTGGGTCATGAAATTAGTGTAAAAACTCTTCTATCAGACAATGGAGGCCAAACTTTGTGCAAAATTCTATTTTTGAGTAAATCCGGGATGCAAGTGTGGTTTTTTGTTTCACATTGGACAATACAGGCGCACAAGCCTGTACACGATTCAAAAAGCCACTGATATTGGATCTGTCATCCGTCATTCAAACGTCTGAAACACGCACACACACGGAGCTCGGACTCGCCCCAAGCTTTGAATATCCTGCCCGCTCGATAACGACCAATCAAATCCGTGTTCCTCACTTGGGTAAAGTCGTGTTGCAGCTCGGCACAACTCGGCGCGACAAACGGGAAAAACAGCCATTTCTGTACAGCTTTAAGGTTGTCATGCTGCTTTGATGTGAACGTCATCATCATGATCCATTATTAATTGTTGATCAACATTGCAACACCATGGCAGACAGTTCAGTGTTTAATATTTTTACATAATACAACTGTATTAGTAAGACTCTGCTTACAAAGAGACAGATTTAAGACGGACGTGACAATTATAGGTTTAGGTTATTGTGTTATTATTAGGTTATTGAGAAATAATCACAATTAATGTGTGTAGGCTACATTAAATCATTTTACAACACTATGAATGTGTAAAATCAAATAGCTGCAGTCAAAATATAATTACAATTCTAATTATATAAAAATGTATTAATTAAAGTATTTATTATTAGTATTTATTGTTGTTTTACTGGAGGATTTTGAATAAAATAATAAATACAGTATTCCTTGCAATGTTTTGAGTTTGAGTTCATTTATACACCATAACAATATCCTCTGCCTTTAGACCCTCACAGCAACTAAGGAGAAACTCCCAATATAGAGTTTATTTACATCCAGTAGGCTACTCTTTGTCATTATTTAGTAATGCAATCACTAACCATTATAGAAAACCTGACCATGTTCCTTTACAGTGCATAAGAAAGCAAGGACAATGGATTTCAGGAATTTCCCATTTAGGGGGATAATTCAACATTTTGGCAAATTCTCCTATCACCATAATCGCTATCATAGCAGTAGGTTCATCACCTTTAATTATCGGCGTATGTTGTTTTGAGATCTGCAGTGCAGAGATGTGAGCTGCTCAGTGAACACAATGGAACTACATTTTTGAAATCACTCTACCCAGCAGCCGTGTCTGAAGATCTGGCTATGCATTGGTCTAAAAAACAACTCCATTACGTAATGTTACATGATTATTTCATAGCGTGGTGAATGTGCAGATCACAACTTGTCCATGAGAGGTGGACAAAGATGGTTGGATTTGTGTATTTGATTAGTTTTGAGGGACAGAGGACCTCTACCGTTCACCTCCATTGTGTTCCCTTAGCACCTTGTGTCTCCACCTCTCGAATCTCAAAAAAATAACACGAACCTAGCCCTACAACAATTAAGGATAGGCAAATTTGCCAAAATGGTGAACTATGCCTTTAAATCTAAGCACGTCATTTATAAGGACTTAAGTAAGTCAATTAAACAATTGATAACAATTAAAGAGTTGAATATTTTAAACATTTCCCATGAAGGATTAATAATTGGTCCTGTATTGATAAATACTTGAACTATCCCTTCAAATAATTCTGATGCTAGTATACTACAATGTATACATTAGCTAAACTGGCCCACCTTTTTACCTGAACACAAACTTAGTTTCTTTTTTATGTAACTTTTCATAATTAACCTAATGGTGCGTTCAGACCAAAAGCGTCGGGAGCGTCAGCAGCATGAGCAGCAGACGCTTTCAACGCTCTGTTCAGGTCCGGCGGCGGCGGCCAAAGGGGCGGGACTTTCAAGCAGTGCGGAAGATGTGTCCACTCAGGTGCTCTCAATTTCTCCCTCCCGGTCTGCAACTGGCTGCCACCGCCGCCGCCACGGCCGTGACGCTCCTCGTTTGCATAAAGTTGAACTTCCCTCAACTTCTAATTTGACGCTCTCGCCGCAATTCCACGCGTCAACGCTCTCGACGCCCCTCAACGCCAGTCTCAATTGAAAATGAATGACTTCCGGCCGCCGAAACGCTCCCGACGTCTGAACGTACAGTAAGAGCATTGTTTTGTAGAACCTCTAACCTGCACCAAGTGCAAAAGCTCCTATCTGCAAAATGATCCCGGAAATGTGGGGAAAAACCTCCTATCTGCACTTTGTGAGGCACCAATACTGGTCGGTCTTGTCAACATGTAATAATAGTAATATAGTCCAAAAACAGTGTATCATGCATTAGAAACCATTGATTAATAGCATTCTGCAAGAAAATACGTTTTTTTTTGTTTTCTCAAAAAGTAATTTTTGCAGATAGGAGGTTTTGTTGCTACGTTCGGTTTAGCATTGTTGCTACTTTCAGTTTAGCAGCGATGCTACTGTACGCTCTGTTAGCGTTGATGCTACTTGGTTTAGCATCTGTTTCTGTAGCCGTCCCTACGTGTCATAGAGGCACCATTCATTGACCATCGGAAAGCGGAGAACCCCGCAATTCAGATGCAGTTCACAGCTCGTCTCTATCATGAACAGTTCAGAAGATATTTCATGTTTTGCAACGATGCAACGCTCATCTTCAGAGGGTTGAAGTAGAAAGTCAACTTTAATCATCATTTACATGCCTTTTCTCAATTATCTGGACTGTGAAACTTTGGGAGATTGTTTTTGAATGTCATTGCTTTGAAATAGCTAAAAAAAAAAAGAGAGAGAGTTTTTTTATTCATTTTCCAAAAGCTTAAGAATGTTGCGACTTCAGACTCATTTCGCCAGAGCGGATCACTCCAATGATGATGTCATTTAGAACATTCTTTTTATCTTTTAGTCTCTTATGTGTGACATAATTCGAGGCGATGTACCCAAACAGACCTGTCATCGCGTACTCGGTGTCACACAATAGACTGCTCGGCAGGTAATCTTCACATCGATCTGTTTTTAACGCTCAAATGTTGAGTCCGCGCTGCTCACAGTACGCGCACAGTACGCCCGAGTATGTGGGGGCCTTTATGACATAATTGATGACATCATCACAGTGATGGAACGTTAAGATAAGAGTGTGTGTTCAGCGTTAATTCTAACCAGTTGCATTTTTGTTGTTGTTGCAGTAACACAATTTTAATACAACCTCTGTGTATGGAAAGTATTTGGACACATTTTTTTCAGAGAAAATGATTTCCACTACATCTCCTACACCGTTTCCAGTGAAAGAACGAGACATACTCCACAGCGACACCACCCGCTACCTGATCGTGGATTTCAAAGGAGAGGGATGCTTTGGCAAAGTTGCCCAGTGTTTAGACCTAATCAAGGGAAACATGGTGGCAGTCAAGATTCACAAGACAATGAAAGACCACGTAATTAAAGAAGAAGTGACAATGCTAGAGAAGATCAGGGCTATTGACCCTGACCAGAAGAACATTGTCACCTTCATGGAACATTTCAGGTACAACAACCTCTCTTGTCTTGCCTTCGAAATGCTGGACAAAAGCCTGTGGGACCTGATGAAGGAGAGGAACTGGGAACGTCTCAGTGTCAATGAAATTCGCCCTGTGACCCACCAGCTACTGGTAGCCTTCAAAGCACTCAAAGACATTGGAGTCATGCATACCGACTTAAAACCGGACAATGTAATGCTCATCAACCACAAGGATCAGCCGTTCAAGGTCAAGCTGATCGATTTTGGTCTGGCTCGTCCAACAAATCAAGCTAAGATTGGAACGATCATGCAAGCCAAAGCCTACAGGGCTCCAGAGGTAGTCCTGGGCTACTCCTTATCTGAATCTGTTGACATGTGGGGAGTGGGCTGCATTATGGCATACCTTTACTTCGGTGGACACCTCTTCCCAAGTTGTCCATATGACTGGATGAGAGCATGTTTGAAGCTGCTGAAACCAGATGTTCACTTGTTGGTTTCTGGAATATACAGCTGCCAATATTTTACCATGGATATCAACCAACAATGGAGACTATGGACACCAGAGGAGTATGCAACGTTAACTGGTAACAAGCCAAAAGTTGGCCGACTTACTCTTGACTTTGCCCTGGATTTAGAGGATGCAGTAAGAAGATACCCAGGCAGAAACGATGACCGCGAGTATGAAGATAGGATGGCATTTTTAGACCTGATGAAATGCTGCCTACATCCAGATGGTAACCTGAGAATTACACCCAGTGAGGCCCTTGAACACAGATTTGTGACAATGGCCCACCTTGTAGACTTACTGGAAACAGACACCTATATGGACTCTGCACTTGAGTTCATGACTGTTTCCACTCTACATCTGGATGAATCGTGCAATGACACGAGTTGCAATGAGTCAGAGCATCAAGTAGAAGAACCGTTAGCTGACTCTTGCAGTGCACACACTGACGGTTCCAGCGGTTGCAGTAAGACTTCCAGTGAAATTGAAGCTGATCTGGACACCAAGACCACCAGTCAGCCAGCAATCGGTAGCAACCACGTAGACCCATCCTGCCCAAGATCCACCAGCAAAGATGAGTCAAAGAAGCCACATGGACTCCGACAAACAACTGACCTATGTGATGGGGTTGGAGATAAATCTACTCCCCCCAAAGAAGAGCCCGACACCACTGCTCTTGAAATTGTGCTCGCTGGTGGAGCTGCAGTTTCTCTCTCTGCCAGTGATGGAGCTGCAGTTGCCAACACTGACAGTTCTAGTGATGAAGATGAACTGTCTCAGAGTTACAGATCCACCAGCAAAGACAGGTCAAAAGAGCGACTTAGACCTGTACCAACAACTGACCTTTGTTATGGGGTAGGATATATGTCTATTCCCCCCAAAGAAGAGCCAGGCACCACTGCTTTTGGCATAGTTTCAACTGGTGGAACTGCAGCCTCCATCTGCTCAAGTGATGTAGCTGCAGCCACCATTAGCGACCATGAGCCTGACACTGTCCCGATGGAGCCTGTTAAAGTCCGCCGCAAAACTCCGTTTAGAAGAATCAGGAAATTTTTCAGCAGAATGAGGAAACTCTTCCGTGGTTAACACTAGAACCGGCAACTGCCATTCACAGAAAGAAATATCGATAATGTTTTCTCATTTTTATCTATAACCGTCACATTTGTTCATTGGACGACCTGAGAATTCACTGATTTGCGCCGGCATTATTGAGCTTATGCACTCTCTCTCTCTCTCTCTCTCTCTCTCTCTCTGTCTCTCTCTCTCTCTCTGTCTGTCTCTCTCTCTCTCTGTCTCTCTCTGTCTCTCTCTCTCTCTCTCTCTCTCTCTCATCACCCCCCACCCCCAACCACGGAGGCTGCGGGGTGCAGCCTAATTCACGGCCCAGAGCTGTTAAAAGACTATGACAAATGTAACACTAGTTACTAGCACTAATTAATGCTGTATTACAGGTCGTCCAATGAACCACTCATGGCGGTTATAGGTATATAGTGTCCAATGGCGGTGCTAGTGTTAATGGCAAATGTTCAATGTGTTCACTTAAAACTGCAAAACAAAGTTATGTGTACACAATATATAATGTTACTCAAATTAAATGATCGTATTTGTAGGGAAAATGCCTGTGTTCCAAATATTTCTTCTCCACTTTCATATAGGACACTGGGAAACTGTTGTGCACAAACCTTTGCACTTAAATTCATCGGTAAATGAGACTGATCTGCTTTTGTTCATGATGGGATTTGCTTTATGCTTTCTCAGTTTTGTTTCTCTTCTCGTGAGAAGCAATAACTTATTACGTAGCCTAATCACATCACTTCATTTCTCTTTTTGTCTTGTTGCAAAACTAATTGCCATTTGGGACAAAAATAAAGTTGATGTTGAAAAAGTAGTTTGGGTCCAAAATCTGGCTTTAAATCTGTTTTCCGTATTACTTACGATTTCCTGGAGAGGACACTTTGACTTGAGCCACTCAAACAGAGCATCATTTCTGAAGGATCCAGCTGGTCCTCTGTATTTCTTGTGCACTGTGGCAATGGTCACTGCATTCCTCACAATCTCAATCATACCTGTTGAAGAAGCACTTCATTAAATTCACAACTGCAACTATAAATTCATTATGAGCACACTGCAAGTTTCCACATCAGTCTCTCATTATAATTTATCAGCCTGTGAAAAAGAATACACAATCTGGTGCTAACTATAGGGATAAATGAGATCAAGACTTTGAGCATAAATGAAAAATTACAAAACTGTAACTAGAGAAGGGGGGGGGGGGGGGGGGGGTTCTAAACCCATGGTGAAAGTATTAGTTTGAGCTATGGAGGATACCTATGTTGTGTCCTGTGGAGATGCAGCCATATGGAACAAGGTTGAGGTCCAGAGATTTCTCCTGCCAGATGGAGTCCATCACCACCAGTGTCTACACAGGAAGACACACAGACAAATACATTATTCAACATAAAAACAAAAGTAGTAGGATTGCTCATAGGTACAGTAAGAGGAGTGACTGAGGCAGAGAAAAGAAAATCCCTGACCTGAATGATCAGCATGTCCTGTCTGAGGTCGTCCCCTTGTTTGAAGATTACTCCGACAGGAGTAGCAGAGGTGGGTGACGGCATGGGACAGAACTCCAGCCACAGTGGCTTCTTTTTCGAGGCCATCACCTTGCATTTGTCCAGCTGGACAAAAAGGGATACACAGACAAGGGCTGTTAAGTGTTAAACAATTACAAAGGGCGTTGCTTCCTGACAGGTCTAGGTTGCATGAGGCCAGAACAGAAAAGCTAATCACCCCCTACAGTTCTTCCTCCTGATTAACACCACCTGATGAAGTGATTCAACACTTCCTCTACAGTAACAGAGAGAAGTCGTCGGTAACAAGGTTTTGTACTGGCCGCTATGGCCAGTGCTACAAATCTAATTGAGGGACATAACGACCTGCCTCCAATAAAATTATATCGGGGCACGCTGGTATCTTCACAGACTTGAAATACAGGTAAAAGCCTATAAAACATCTTAAATCTAAAAAAGAAAGACAGTCTATCTTATCTAAATTTCTCTCTCAGTGATCATATGAGTAAATACGGCTGAAATCACAGCTTTGTCGCCTATACAAGTCTCTGGTGATTTTGTCTGTTATTAAATAGTTTATTTGACTATGAGGGTTCGGCCACATATGTTGTCTGTTGTAGTACACACTTTCATAGGGGGAGCCCCACCACCACCGTGTCATCACACCCTGCCAAATCCTCTTGTAATCTCATAAAAAAAATATATTTATATAAAAAATACAGCTCTGCATGTTGGATATGTAAATTGACATCCACGTAATAAACACATACATTTGGAGGTAATATTTCAGTATCCTGTTATAGCTTGTTGTGCTGGCCAAAAGGCATGCTTAAAGCAGAAGTAAGTGATATATTTGTGTTAATATAAGTCTTAAATAGTTATATCTTCCGACAGCAATCACTTACATAGAGTGTTTGGACCAAAACACGGGTCTGTCAGTCACTCTGCTCTGCTCTGAGCCGAGGAGAAAACATTTATCGTATCCTACAGTTTTTATCCAATGAGGAGAGAGAACGGCATGCAGGGCTGTGTGTGCAGCCAAGGAACGCCGTGAATGTGGCGACGTAGGGACGAGGACTGTTATGGTGCGTTCAAGGAAACTCGTATTTTTCCGACCGTGAAGTGGTACCAGTTCGATCTGGTACGAGTTCACCGGTAGTTACAGTGGCTGTTATAGTGACTTTCACCGGTAAAACAGGTCGGAGGAGTGGGTTGCCTTAACTTGAAGCTATTTCAGCCTGCCTGGAACGCAGCATTAGCAAAAACCACTTACTTCTGCTTTAAGATATCAAAGACAAAAAAACGAAAGATAAAAAGACAAGAGTAACATTTTTCAGTCGCATGCAATCCTAACACACTCACTTGCACACAAACAAACAGATGACTACCATGGCTTACCAGGATCCTTCCAACTTTCACACGGGGGTCAAAGGGCAACAGGAATTCCTTTGGCAGATTGGAGCTTTTCAGAAGCTCTTGAAGCCTGAGCGGAGCTAAAACAAGCACAAAACCAAAATGAAGGGACATAATCAGGTGAATTAGATTATATACTAAGATAAGTAACTACAGTACCAGGATTGTGACCTGCCAGTAGGCCTAGTAGTGGAAAAGACAAGTTGAAAAGCTCAAGTGAACATTTGCTGATAAATTGAACAGACAGTATAATAAAAGAATAGCTCATATAAGCAAGGCAAACTATATTTTTTACATGAGACATAGTTTAAAAAAACAAAACAAAAAGCCCTCGCAAGCAGTAGGATAATTAAAGATGTAACACCATCATCTTCACCCACAAATTAACCAAAGTTAATCAAAGGGTATTCTTATCTGCAAAATGAAATAACAGCTTTGCAGTGTTCATTAGCAGCCATGACGGCTTATTCCTAGAATAGTTTACAAATGGTTTGAGTGTGTATTTTTCCTGACTGTGTGTTTGTCACGTATTGTCACAAAACAGGTGTGTGTGTGTGTGCAATCAAATGAAAACCGAGAGCCAAGAGTATCAAGCAAAACGGTACTCATCAGCAGACAAACTTCAGCATGTTGATGTAGCTGCTGGTGTGGTCCCATCGTACTCATTTTGACTCCTTACCATTCAGCAAATGTGTAACTAAATTCAATCCATACGAATGTTTTTCCAAATTGTGTCGCACCTGTAGAAGTGAGGTCAGTCTTGTCAGGGAAGATGTTCTTAATCATTATAGCCACTTCGTGCAGGGCGTCCACGGCCTGGACCTGCTGGGTGAAACTGTCGAGCATGGCCTGGCCACAGCCCAGCAGGTAGGCCTCCAGAATCACAGCCATGCGCTGGCGGAAGTACGGACTCCCTGCCACCTCACTGCGGATGTACCAGAAGAAGAAGTGGCCGACCCGCTTGCTCTGCAGTGAAAGAGTGAGTTCAGATTTTACCACTATCAGATGTGATGATAAACCACGTAAATTCTCAATATACTGAACTTAGTTTGATATAACATTGTACGTAGTGTGGCAGCATGACTCACCCGCAGAGCTCTTTGGATGAGGTATCGAGCGAGGCAACTATCATGGTAAGGTTCAACTTTCAGGGTCTGTTTGAGTGGAGGCAAGAGATCAGTGTCCCCTTACGCTCTGTCTCAACATAGAGAACATAGGGACTAAACTATCCATCCATCCATCCATCCATCCCATTCACCCATCCATAAATTCATCCATCCATGCATCCAGGGGGTCTGTACTTTCTTTCACATAAACAGTGCACACTATGTACTGTATCTATTTGGCACTCATACCTGCACCAGCTGCAGCAAATACCTCAGTACGTCATCATTGGACAGGCTTTCCAGTCTCTGGACTGCAAGTCTCCTGACTACCTCATCTGCACAGTCCATGCTTAACAGCTCCAGGGCCACTGTTACATCCAGTTCCGCTGGATCCCAGTTTCCCAGTAGCCAGTGGACATCCTCAACCATCTTGCGGTCTGTCCAATCAACATTGCGCAAGTAGTAGGGAAGATGAGAGGCGTAGTTGACGCTCTCCCTACTGAACTGTCTAAGGTGAGCCTCCTTCTTGCTATTGGCTGGAGATGGGCTTCTGACAGTTGTAGTGTCTGTTGACACTGATAGGCCCTGAGGAGCATTCACATGCAGAAAAGAAGAATCTGTGTTGGACAAGGTGGACGTAGGTGAGGGGGATGGCGAGGAAGGTGCTTTAGAGGAGAGACGAGATTTTGTTGGGGAGAGGCTGGATGGGGGAGTGCCGGCACATCCATGGAGATGAACGCTATTTGGGAGAACTACGGGAAAGCTGTAGCGATCTAGGAAGAAGCTAATAGCCATGGAGTCAGCTATGTCTGGGTTAGTAGCAGAGGACAGCTTGTCTGCCTGGTAGGTGATGGCCTCCTCTTCCAGTTCAGTGTAGGTCCACATGTGAAGAGTGTGGGGGCCCTGGCTAAGGATGGACCTGCAGAGATGAACAACAGTTGAGCCATAACGGTGAAGCATACACAATTTGAAAATATTTATTCTATAAAATAGCTTTTTGTGTTACAATTGCTTTGACGAATTCCTCACAGTCATATTGGATACAAAAAACTGACCTGTGATCAATGAGGAGAAGATTTACAAAGTAGAGGACCTTCGCCTCTGCTAAGTCTTTGGTCGTTGGGGAGACGTCACTCCCACTTGAATTAATCGTGAGACGCAGCTTGGCTCCACGAGGCAGATCCCTGAGAAGTACATCAAAATCCAGCCACTCATTCCAAAGAACTTCATCTGCGAAGGCCTTGCAGGTGGAGGACACTGAGGAGAGAACCTTGTTGCCATGAAGTATAGAGGCTTCAACATAAACGGACTGAGGGCATTTGCTCGGAAGACTGGGGATGTCAAAGCCAAGCAACTTGACCCTGAGTTTCCTGTTACAGTCCCACAAGGATATCATGAAAATGTCTTCCAAATCCTTCCCTTCAAGGCAGAGATCATCATGGGAGCTGAACTGACCACTGAAACCATCAACGAGAGGCCAATCCACAAACTTTACAGTCTCCTTGGGAAGCTGTGATGCGGGGACTACAGAGAGATGGAGTTCCTGATTGGTTTTCAAACACTGTCGAACCCAGAGGAAATCACTGAGGGGGTACTCTCCAGATAAAAATTCCTCCCTTCCTGTGACTTTAAGCACCACATCACTACAGTCTTCATGACAGAAGCCCTGGTCTACCAACACGTTTCTAAAGATCAGAAGAAGAACATTTGGCGTCACGCTTAAATCGATGGGTATGCTAAAGCTGAGCTTGCTCATGTAATGAAAGGTGACGGGAAACTTCCTATTCAGATGGTCATGCAGGTCTGTTGGAAAGGGGGCACATGTGATCCAAGGCTCTGTGGTGTACAATATATCATCCCGATTTTTTAACTCTTGTCTCCTCGGGGATGCCAGCTTCCTGCGAGTGAATATCAGCTCACCAAGTCTGTCGGATGCTTCTTTTTCCAAATCGTGTCCGATCAAGTAAGCCAGACATTGCTGCCGTATCTGTTTCTCCTCTGAATCAACCGCTACCACAGGTTTTACTACCATGTATGCCAACAGGCAACCAGTGTCGTCATGGGACCATGGGATGTCCAGCGTCCTGATAATCTGACAGTCATCGTAGGCTTCGTACAACTCCTCCCCCCTGGCATATAGCAGAGTGTACTTCTCTGGGTCAAGAATTCCAAGTGGATCTGGGTGGCATTTTTTTTCCTGGGCCTGAAGGCAGCGAGATATGACATATGCTGATTGTTGAAGATTAACAATACAGAAAAATACAATTTCAACTTTGTCAGAGTACCGATGATGCTGTTAATAAGAAGTCATTACAAATCACCATGAAGGGGTTGTGTAGCAAATTTCTTGATAGAAATTTGATAGAAATCTATGAAAGTTGCCAAGATTTGTCACAAATGTTTTTTTAAGTGTCATACTGGGTGAAAAAAAATACAGTGGTCAAAGTTGTTGGGATTTAACCATGACATCTGTACTCAATTTCAAAACACTTTAATTATTGATAACATTTGGACAGATCAGTACTATCATCCCTTCACTGGATTTACTATGATTTTTTTAAACCATGTCCTTTCTCCATAACCCGCTAGCACAAACTGTAACCTGTAGGTGTTTTAGTAAATATTCACATATCAAATTAATCTCGACAACTCATACGACTCATAGTGCTCATAGTACTCCAAGAGGGACTCAACGTTGCAAATTAGAGTACCAACTTAACTTACAGTTTTTCTCAATTGCTAAAACACTAAACCCTGTTCTCTGAACCAAATTCTCAGTTGTCTGAACCCACTGATTGAATCAGTCACTCTTTTGGCAAAACCATAAACACTTTTCACCTGTTTAGACACACCTTATCAACACATTTTCATTGTGATGCACCTGTGCTGCAGAATGCTTAGCACAGGAGGCAAAAGTCAAACACAACTAAAGCACAAGTTTCAGCGGTTGAACACAACAACTCAAAATTGATAACACTTGTGTCCAATGATGTGAGGGAACATATATAAGCCAGTACAGGTCAGGATGAAGTCCTGTAGCCTGATCCAGTACGGAGAAATACTGTAATGCTGTGGCTGAGTTATGCACTTCTGTCATTTGTAGATTTTTGTACTTTATTTGATTACAGTATATAAGTGCTAAATGCACAATACTTTTGTACTGTACAAGTGCTACGTGTACAGTATGTACAAAATGCACAGGATTTCAGGATTTCTATTTTTTGTACTTGTTTTTTTTTTTTTTTTTACAGTTTTTCTCAATTGCTAAGACACATTTATTCTGTGCTAAATGCACAGGTTTTTTTGTTTTTCAAGAGAAGATGATGAAAGGCGACGGGGTGAAGGAAGAGAGGATGAGGGAGGGAGGGATGAACTAGGAAGAAAAAAGAAGAAGGAAAGAAAAGGGGATGAAATGGATGTGGGGAGGGGGGGTGAAAGAAAGGGAAGGAGACTAGTGCTAAATGCACAGGTGATTTGTTTTGCAACATGCATTTAGCCTGTAGTGAACAACAAACATTTATTTCCACAGCTTCATGTCCTGAGCGTTGTGTTTTTTATTTTTCCAGGTAGTGTTTAGTGACTGCTCGGTAGTGTTTTTAATTTTGACTGACTCGGGGCATGATTTGACAACAAAGTTCAGTTTTGGGCACAGATTAAACTGTTTTGAGGTGAAAGTTTGGTTTTGCAAGAGGAGTCAGAGGTTTTGTGGATGTAGCTTGAAAATTGGGGTTTGTGTTCACAGTTGAGAGAAAAGGACAGAAGCTTTAGAGAAATGTGTCTTAGCAATCGAGAAAAACTGTAAACACACTGACAACATACCAAAGAAAACCATTCACTGCCCACCTGCATACAGATGCGTAGTCGAAGCTGGTAGATGGTGCACTGCACAGGGAGGATGACTGACACCAACTTGCGACCCATATCAGCGACAAAACTTCCATCACAGCCTGGTGGTGGAACATGTTCTGGTTGTAACTCACAGATAAACCTTAGGTTATTCTCCGAACAGCTTTGAGTTGGCAGTCCAAACACAGCATGTGGACTGTCAGGCTGATTCATTAACAACAGAGGATCCATTGTTGCTGTAAGAGAGCAGATGTATTTTTAAAAGATTCAATGTATACACATCTAACAGGTTAGTAGAGTTGCCCATGCAGTGCTCTACATAGGTTGTGAATATGCCATTAAACGTGCTAGCAAAGAAAATAATGCACCTTACATTACCTGAGAGAGAAAGGTTTCTTCTCTCTGAAGAGTTCCTGGTGCAGTCTGTGTGAGTCTGTACCTGTCTGACTGTGTGAGACTGACTTCTTCTTTCCTGCTTGAGACTTCCTCATTCTTTTGTACCTGTTCCCAAACACCTGCGCATATATACATTTACCAGCACCACAAAGAGGTCAACTTCCTTGTTTCCTATTTGTACTTAGAGGTTATAAATTGGGGCCTAGCCCAAACCTCCTCTGACATGTTCGTAATGAATGCTTCACAACAGAGGGTAAAGGGTAAACATGAACTTTGATTCTGTTCTGCTTAACAAAAAAAAACAAACAAACAACAAAAACAAAATACACACACTGACACACAATAAAGTTTATTTCCCTTAGATTATAGATAAACAATTATTATGTAATCAGATGTATGGTGCTTGAAAAGGAGGAACATAAGAACTTCTGCACTACAGGAACGCATTCAACCTCATAGTCTTGTTTGACTTGCTGGTATTTTTCTTTTTCTTTTTTTTCCTTTTTTTAAATAAACATTTAAGCACACATTACAAGACACACAGACAGTTAGACATGTACAGAACCATATGGGACAATGGGCAATTGCAGAACAAACAAACAAACTAAGTAACAGAGACAGGACAAACCAGAGAACGGGGGTGGAATTGCTAAAAAGGGTGTACTCATCTCATCTCCAACTGGACTCAAACAAGTGATAAATGCAACGTTACACCTTTCAGCTGCCCAATCGTGTTCTCTTGGTCAGGTGTGAAAAAGACAGAACCCTGGCAAATACCATTTTTACACACACCAAACACAATTCCTAGTAAATAATAATAATAAATAATAAATAATTTTAGGAGCGTGCCTTTTGCTTATGAGTGTAAATAACAGTTTGTAAGGGTGGGCCTTTGTTTTTGTGATTTATTGATTTTCTAAGTGGTGTGGTGACTATTCAAAAAACAAAACTTGTCACCTGATGGTGGTTTGGGATGGTTCTGTTCTTGACTCGACTCCAGAGTGAATAAAAAAGAAAGGTTGCAGCCTTGCAGGTGACGTTCCTGTTTATTTGAACAAAAAGGATAAGGTAAATTGACGGAACAAAAAGGTTTCTATTGTTTCTCTGGCTGCCATGTAAAAACTGTGTGTCTCCCACCACCACTCAACTCAAACTAATCAACTCTCTCACCAGCAGCTGGGGCAAGGGTTGGGGTAAAAGAAAGTAACTGAAACAATACTGCACCCTAGTGGAAAAGCAATAGCATAAAAGCATTTAAAAAAATGGCTCCTACAGGTGGGTTTGTATGTTTCTTTATTTGTTTTCTATTTTTTGCTTTATTTAAGAAATAGGGGCATAATCTACCCTTTTATTGGGTGCTGAGTAATCTATTCCTCAGTAAGCAGCTGCTTCAGACCGGACACATCTGGGCCACCTTTTTGCTGTGATTCTAAGTGTCTAAGCACCTTATCCTTGTGTAATTTGAACGCATGTGTGATGTGTATTTGGTGCCATATTGTAGTAAGTAACCTTATAGGAGTGTGGTGTTTTGGCCCTACCTTGTCCTATAATCTAGTCTGGCTACTTGAAGTTACTGGGTCCACCATTACCAGCCCCAAATGAAATCATTCTACAGTAGGCTATTGCCCTGATACTCTTTTTATTCTGTGTCTTAGATCTAAAAATTGTAACTTTGTTTATCGACACATCTCTCTGTCGTCCTGTTTATTCTGGACTCTTACCTGAGTAAAGTGAATTAGGAGAGTTGAGCATATTAGTATAGTAGGCCTACTCTCAGATACTTTCCCACACTACACATAGTCTAAGAAAACAGTGGAAAAGTCAGGGGACAGGGGCCCACTTTAGTATCCTTTCAAGGGGCACAGAATTCCTACACATGGCCTACACATGGCCAAAGGGGGTGGATTGGGATCGGACTATGCGCAGGCGCAACTCACAGTCGGCCATATTGAGGAAAGGCAACTTGCTCTTACTCTGGCTGCAGTTACGGTGCAGTAGATAGGTGATCCAGTCAGCTTCACCAAAAAAACTATTCATAACTCTGTGAAAAATAAATCAGTATATTACTTTAACTATCTGCATAATGTTAGTCTACTGTAATGTTGCTTTTATTTTTATTTTTTTAAAGTAGCCTACATGATTAAAATTATCCGTGCTTTTAAGTATGCTACATCATAACTGCATAAGCGACAAAAACTGAGCAAGTTCTGGTCATTATAGCAGAACATGAAGAGAGTAATAGTGAGGCCAGCCCCCAGTGAAAACAAACCTGGTTTTCCCAAGATGGTCCGTCTTAATTTGCCTATCTAGCATTAATGGCCTGGAAACCTCCTGCAATAGCTAATGTTTGGGCAGCAGTGGCGAAAAAAATGAAGATTTGAGAATCTAGTCTTCGGAGAATGGCCCAGTCAGCGGGGAGAGGTGCGGTCCCCTGAGCTAACAGTCGCGTAGTGTTTTTGTTCTCCAGGTAAAGCCTGTCCCACTCTCTCAAGTCATGTTTGAGTTTTTAACCCAAGTTTTCATTAAACCACACAAAACTCTTCAGCAGGTGATGTTAATTTTTGATGTTATGTGTAGGGTTACTGTCTTCAACACAAACCTTCCCGATCTCGATTGGGCAGATTCTTGTGAGTTGGCCTGTCCACCCCTGAGCTAACAGTCGCCGTTTTTTTTCTCCAGGTAGCCTACAGTCATGTTTGACTTTAACCCAAGTTTCTTAGGTGATGTTAATTTCTTGATGTTATGTGTGAAGCAACACAAACCTAGCCCGACTCTCGACAGATTCTTGTAGTTCCGCAAAGCTACGCTGAGCTCCACACAGAAGGGTCTGGGACTGCTCCATAGGGGATGTATTTCAGAAGGCGGGACCTTGTAAAAAAAAAAAAATCCTTGTATGTGATTGCATAAACCACTTGCCAAACCCGGTCGGGAGAAGACCGAAAACATCCTTGCCACCAATAAATGCCCTCAAAACCGTTCTCTGTTAATCTTTCAAAGAATTAATATTCAATAGATTTGACAAAACAGTTGAAATAGCAGAATCAATGCCAACGCACGACTCCTCGCTGCGAGCCGCCATTGTTGTTTGAATAGAACAGTCCCGCCCAGCGATCCTGATTGGTTCATTATTTTTTGCTCCCGTGAAGGAGTGAAGCTCAACCTAGTGCCTCTGGTGGAGCTTTGCGGAACTACAAGGGTCTGGCGAGAGTCAGGCTAACACAAACCTGGGCCCTATGTCAGAAAGCAGGCTCAACAAACTCTCAGCCTAATCTCGATCTTCGACTTGACCGAGTTGGAAAACTCACAGCTGATCAGAATTAGTTTAATCAGCTCTGAGCCAGAGGGAAGCATTTTCACGGTGAGTGCAAAACTCCTAGCCTAAGTGGAGCGCAGATGTCAGGGTTCACGATTACAGAAAATGGAGAAAAAACAAAACCACCTGTTTCACTCCAACCGAACGTTAGATTTTAATGGCTGTACAGAATATGAGCACATAGGCCTAATTTTTTAATGTAGCCTAATAAAATGGGCTACAGCAGCAACAGTGGTATTGGAAAAAAGATTTCAGAGCGTATTATGTGAAGTGACATTAGATGAAGTGATAATGCATGAATTTAGGTCAAATAGATATCAATATATGCCAACAATGTTTATGTATTTTAATTTGTTTAGGCATATCCAGCTGTAATACACATGGCAGCAATCAAACATTCTACAGACTGGTAAGACATTTTGCTTCCTACTTAATTCTTGCAGCATCAGGCTTGGGTTAATTGCTGAACATTTGAATTTCACTGTTGCCATAGCTGGCTCTCAGCTGACAGTCAGCTAATAATTTTTTTTAATGAGTTTATTAAGATCCCCATTAGCTGCAGCAAAACCACAGGTATGGGGTTCGACAGAATTACATAAACATTATAAAACCAAAAGAAACAAAAACATCATTATAAAAACAAAACAACACACAAAAACAAGTTGAATATTATAGATCCCTTCATATCCTATACTATCATTATGTACATACATATACACACAACATTATTTATATTTATATTTATTCATACTATCTTCATGGTCTTAATGCCATTGTTATCCATTCACCAGGTTTTATTTGACATGTCTACAGAGGGCAGTGAGTCAGGAGTTAGGTGATTTTACCTATGTTGATCTGTCTTGCCATCAGTACACAGATGTTGATGCGTACCTTGGTGGGGTGGGGTGTGGGGGTTCTTGCAATGTTAAAATGGCAGTTTACAGATGCTTTCCATCAATCAGAAGGATCCTGAGAGGATCCAAGAGACCAGTCCAAGAAGCTGTGTATCCAAATGGGCTCCTAATAGCTGCATTAAAAGTGAGACTATTTAACTTTTTGCAGCAATTTGCAAACATTTCTTTAAAAATATTCTGTCATTCAGGCTTGTTGTTGAGATACAAGAAAAATACATTTTCAATTTTTGAAATGCACTTCCTATATGAATGGCACATTATACAAATATAGACACTTAGAATAACACTTCTTATAAATAATGAATGGCGCATTATACAAATATAGACACTTAGAATAATACAAAATTGTCTCATCAAATGAGGCCCTGCCATCAGACATCAAAGTCCATACTGTATAAGCGACAGTATTTACTTTAAAGCGTTTTCCCTGAAAATCAGAATAACAAGGTCATGTGGAATGACAACAAACAACAACAACAACAACATGTATAGCTACCGTTTGTGCATTTTCGTGTCTAGCTTATTAAATTTGTTCGTTCCAGCTCACTTGCATCATTGTATCACAGAACAGCCAAACTGAGCTTCAGTGTGGATGCACAACGTCTCTGACTCTCTCCGCACACATGCCGCTCTTCTCCATCCAACACCGGATCATATTCAGCAGCGCTCGCCTCATCTCCGCGTTCCTCAGCCCGTACACCAGCGGGTTAATGCACGGTGGCACCATAAGCATCACCAGCAGAGACATGTGGAGCACGACCGCCGTGGCCGACGGAGTCGCCTCGGACATGGCTGCGTTCTCGGACGGAGGGGACAGTGCCACCATAGCCACGGTCCCTTCAACTTCCCACAGCGCATCCGATGCCACTTTTAGTTGCAGCGGCAGCAGCTGCAGAAACAGCATGCCGCAGTAGAACAGCACAGTCTTTCGCGCGGTGGTATTGGCCACGTTGAACGGTATCACTGCGTTACGCGCGTCGCGGTACATCCTTAGATAGGAGAACGCGTAGACAATCAGGCACAGCAGCAGAGTGAGTGAGCCCATACATTTTCGGAAAAGGGCTGCGGAACGGGGGAACCCCATGTGCTGCTCCATCATGTCCGGCTCGCACAGTAACCCCCTGGTAAACGGGTCATTCGTTTGCTCCGTGCCCGTGTGGAGCAGGAATATATTGACGGTGCTGATTGTGATGGCGAACAGCCAAATAAGCCCCAAAGTTAGCCGCAAGCGCACAGAAGTGAGGATGACCAAATAGTGGATGGCGTGGCACACGTACAGGTAACGCTCCAGCGCCATGCAGGTGATGGTGACGAGACTGGAGAAAATACTGACAGTCCCCGTGAAGTACTGGATGTAACACCAGGTGCTGAACGCCATCGTCCGGCGATAGATTAATGAGTAGATGACCGCCGGGCTAAAAGTGAGGGTCTGGACGAGGTCGCTCAGAGTCAGATTCCTCAGCAGAGCGAGACGCGGTTCCCAGGAGAGATCCTCGGACCGTCCCAGCCTGAACAGAGTCAGGCCATTTACCAGGAACGAAAAGAGAGTCAGCAGCACGAAGATGCATATCAGCACCGGAACAGCCTGACCGTGCGGGATCACAGACAGGAAGAGGCAGCCGGCGACGTCCGAGTGCGCCGTTACGCGCGACTCTGTCCGGTTCCCCTCACTCAACCAGCCGCACTGTTCGGCGAGGTTATGTACCTCCGTGTCCCTCATCACAGGCGCGGATCAAGATTAACATCAGCTATCCGTGCTCGTCCAACTGTCCCGTTCCTTATATTGTATTGTGGTTCCCATCCTCCAACATCTCCCTCCATTGATGACTTGACCCCCCCCCCTCCCCCCCCTCCCTTCTTCGTCTCCGCATACATAGCCTACAGTCGAGTTTCCATCTACCTAGGAACGTAACCAAAACAGCGGAAAAGCGAGCGGACTTGTTCAGTTCCCTACTGTCTTTCTGTGTAAATATCATGTTACAACATGAAAACGTGCCCCCTATATTCAAGTGTGGCCTATGTGTTTTCTTTTAGAATTTAGCTGGTGTGTCTTATACAGGTGCATCTATAGTCCCAAAGTACATAAATTGTCCATGATGAGTGTCAGCTGAGTGTCATGGATACATTCACGCATTCACACAATCTCGCGGCGCACTCCTCCTCTCCCAATATTCGCAAAACAATAACGAATGGAAACGGGCATGAATTCGCTTTGCTTTTTGCGCATTTTCACAAAATCCTTTTTAAAATTCGATACGACTTGGATGGAAACCCAGCTACTGTCACTGAGCAGTCCTACAATGGCAGTGAAAGTTACAATTTTTCTCGATTGTTTACACACAATTTCTGGTTCTTCATGCACAATGACCTCAACATCTAACTCATCCACCAACCCCCTGAACCAATTCTGCTAAACTACAAGCACAGCTGTGCTTACAGTTTTTCATTGCTAAAACACTAAACCCTATTGTCTGAACCCAATACTCAGTTGTCTGAACCCAGTGATTGAATCAGTCACTCTTTTGGCAAAACCATAACCACCTGTTTAGACACAACTTACCAACACATTTTCATTGTGATGCACCGGTGCTGCATAATGCTGAGCACAGGTGGCTGTGAGGGTGATGTGAGGGAACATATATAAGCCAGTACAGGTCAGGATGAAGTCCTGTAGCCTGATCCAGTACCGAGAAATACTGTAATGCTGTGGCTGAGTTACTGTATGCACTTCTCATTTGTAGATTTTTGTACTTTATTTTTTACGTAGGATTACAGTATACAAGTGTTACAGTTTTTCTCGATTGTTTACACACAATTTCTGGCTGTTGAGGCACAATTGCCTCAACATCTAACTCATTCACCAACTCCTTTAACCAAATCTGCTGAACTACAAGCACAATTCCTGCTTTACACTCAAATTGCAGTTCAAAAACACACTTTTTTCAAAACACTACACACAATTCTCTGCATTTGGCACAATGTTTTCACGAGTAACACAGTGTTATTCAAAATTCTAAAGTTTTTTGCTATGCACACTTTTATCAAGAGGTAAACACCTGTCACACAGTTTTACAATTAGCAATGATCTTTAGCAAAAAAAAGGGCAACAGGCAGAGATGGACTGACACCAAAGAGAGAGACACCAAAAAGAGAAAAGCCAGACATACTGTAACACAAAGACACACACACGCACACATATATTTATAAACGTGATCATAATGATGAAAAAAGAAAATGCATTGATCACCAAAAAGATTTGTTGATGGAGGGATTCGAACCAAGTATAAAAACAATATTCTAAAATATTTTACAACACATTTACAGTTTTTCTCGATTGCTAAGACACATTTCTTGAAAGCTTCTGTCCTTTTCTCTCAACTGTGAACACAAACCCCAATTTTCAAACATTTCAGACTCCTCTTGCAAAACCAAACTTTCACCTCAAAACAGTTCAATCTGTGCCCAAAACTGAACTTTGTTGTCAAATCGTGCCCCGAGTCAATCAAAATTAAAAACACTACTGAGCAGTCACTAAACACTACCTAGAAAAATAGAAAACACAACGCTCAGGACATGAAGCTGTGGAAATACATGTTTGTTGTTCACTACAGGCTAAATGCATGTTGCAAAACAAAACACCTGTGCATTTACAGTAGCACTAGTCTCCTTCCCTTTCTTTCACCCTCCTCCCTCCCCACATCCATTTCATCCCTTTTCCTCCCTTCTTTTTTCTTCCCAGTTCATCCCTCCCTCCCTAATCCTCTCTTCCTTCACCTTTCATCTTCTTCTTTGAAAAACAAAAAAACCTGTGCAGCACAGAATAAATGTGTTTAGCAATCGAGAAAAAATGTAAAAAAAAAAAAAAAAAAAAAAAAAGTACTTAGAAATTGCATTTTGTACATTTACACGTAGCACTTTCAGTACAGTTGCATTTAGCACTTGTATACTGTAATCCTACGTAAAAAATAAAGTACAAAAATCTACAAATGACCAGTGCATAACTCAGCCATAGCATTACAGTATTTCTCCGTATAGTACTGGATCAGGCTACAGGACTTCATCCTGACCTGTACTGGCTTATGTTCCCTCACATCATTGGACACAAGTGTTATCAATTTTGAGTTGTTGTGTTCAACCGGTGAAACTTGTGCTTTCGTTGTGTTTGACTTTTGCCACCAGTGCTAAGCATTCTGCAGCACAGGTGCATCACAATGAAAATGTGTTGGTAAGGTGTGTCTAAACAGGTGAATAGTGTTTATGGTTTTGCCAAAAGAGTGACTGATTCAATCAGTGGGTTCAGACAACTGAGAATTTGGTTCAGACAACAGGGTTTAGTGTTTTAGCAATTGAGAAAAACTGTACATACTGTAAATGTAATTACTGTAAAAAAGAAAAGAAAAAGCATAAGTCATTCTGATGAATGGAGAAGAAGTGTGTGTTTTACACTGAGCACATCAGTGTTCAACTGGTTCTTATAAATGTCTAGTCATATGATGGTTTGTGTGTGTCATTTGAGACTAAAATAGCATTTTGAGAAGAAATAACATTGTTTTGAATTTGCAGTTTAATTTTGCCAGAGAAGTTAGGGGTTTTGCCCATTGTGTGTGTTTTTTTGGATTTGTGTGTAGAGTTCTGAGAGTATGAGGCATTCTTTCAGAAAATGTGTGTAAACAGGGGCGGTGTTTAGCTCAGTTGGTAGAGCACCCGCCCCATATGCAGAGGCTACGGTCCTCGCTGCAGGCGGCCCCGGTTTGAGTCCCGCGTCGGACGGCCCTGTACTGCGTGTCATCTCTGCCTCCCGTTTCCTGTCACACTCTCTACTATCCTATGAATAAAGGCATAAAAAGCCAAAAAAGAAAAGAAAATGTGTGTAAACAATCGAGAAAAAGTGTATAAAAAAAAAAGACGATATATAATAGATTAACTGGTAGCAGCAATAGATATTGCACACTCACAGTTTAGGCAAAATAATGTGACTGTCCTCATCTGTCCTGCAGGCAAAGCTCTGATTTCCAGCAAGAAAGAAAACTGATTTTCAGTTCTTTCATGGCACATGGATAAAATTGTCTCAAAAACATCTCAAAACATCTCAAAAACAAAAAAGTCATTTAACCCTTTGTGCATAGGACCCTTGCTGCAGATGGTGCATTTATCAGCTGACTTTCTTCCCTCAGGTCACTGTCTGGATATTGGCCCCATGTCTGACTGGGAAGGGTTGTCACATGTCATTCATCCCCTCTCTCTCTTCCCATGCAGGCAGCTTGTCAACAGTTTAGCAAGAGGAACAAAAGATAAATTCATCTCTATACTGATTCTGTTTGGGCCAGTGAAGCCTCCCACAACTTACTCTCCCACTCTAAGAATGGAACGGTTATAAAGCAACTAACTAAAACATTTTAAATGGTGATGTGACTAAAATCATAAACCCAAACATTGATTCAACTATAAATAACATTCCCTTGCTGTAACAGAACAAAATGTATAGTTTGATTTTTTGGGGGGGGGAAACAGCCTCTGACTCATGAAAACAAATCATTTTTAGACTGACTAAAAGGGGCAGACTGACCCCCGGTGTTAAAGACTGGGAACTGCAGTGCCGAGGTCGCCAACAGGATTCATGCTGCATGATGCAATTTATACAAGCTAGACATTTCCTTGTAATTATGTAATTTATTGGCCAATATGAATGAGTCATCACACATTAGACACAACAAAATCATATTCAATTCAATAAAAAAAACATTAATTATCCCAAGGGGGCAATTTTAAGGCACATATATAGGCAGTAGCATCATATATGAAAGAAAACTGTACAAAATACAAACTGTAGAAAAACAATACAAACATGTGACAAATCCAGAGTTCTGTGTAACAATTTCAACCTCAACCCAGAAGAAAATCGTTTTTAATGATTTTCAAAATAAAAGTAGCCTCATGCAAACATTTAGATTGATAAATATAATGCAAGACTTAGTTGTTTACGTCAATGAAAACTTAAAAGTCAGATTGATTTTCTTTTTTTTCTTTCTCTGAAACAAACTGAAATACACAAAATACTGTATCTAATAATCTGTACCCCAGCGGAGAACTATTTTTCCTTTGATCCAATGAGGGAGTGAACCTGGGCACCCATCAGTGTAATGACAGTTCTTTGTGAGAGGAGAAATAATGTCAGAACCAAATTTAACGGCTGTTGCAACAATTTGCCCAAAAGCACATGTTTGCACGTGCTCATTCATGATTAAGGCTTGAATATTCCACTTCAGCTGAATGATGGAACCCTGACAACTTTAATAATCCAGAGAGGCTGGCCCCCATGCTTTAATTTGGTCTAATCATCTGTACATGCACTGCAAGCACATATCCCTTTTTGTCTCAGAAAAATATGCCACTTCTCCTTCTACCTCATGTGGGTCATTTTCAAGGCTCACGTGTAGATGGCCTACCATTTTTAAAATAAGTAAATACACTCTACATTTTCAAATGGCTATCATCATCAACAAACTTGGAATGTTGCTTAATTTTGGAGGAATTGACTGAAATACCTAACAATATAATTTTACTTCAGTATTCTTAAGGGTTGAATAAACATGCTAGTCCCAAGGCCTCTTAGAAATTGCAGACCTCTTTATGGTAGTGTATATCATATTTTAATGGAGGCGGATATAAGGGACTGTGAGGAGAGGAACAGAGAAAAGGCAGACTGGGGTATAAGAGGAGTGAAGGAAGGATCAGGATGGAGTAGAAGGCCAGTGGGGGAGGAGCTACTGCATACCTCCAGCCTTATATAGGGTGTGTTTGTCTGGAAGCTTCAGCTGCTCCTCTGGGGAATGTCCAGGAATAGAAGGTGGACAGAGAAGGCAAAGAAAGGGAAGAGCAAAAAAATGAAAATGATAAAATGCGGACAAGCAATTTATTCTTTATCACTGGTTCTTGGTCCCTGATACTTGATACTTTGGGTATTCCCACATTTTCTGTCCCTTTTGGTCCTAGCCAACAAGAGGAGAGAAAGTTTTGAGCTGGGCAGAGCATCAGCTGGTGCTGTCAGTCAGCCGGCAGACAGCATGAAGGAGGTGACATAAGTCGGACGGCATGGAAGCCAAACTTGCTGCAGCCATTGGGAGATGGCAGGAGTGATGACTGAGTGGGGTGAGAGGGGGTTAAGGAGGAAAGAGGAGACGCAGGAGTCGGACAACAGTAGGAGTGTGAGGAAGAGGAGGAGTGTTGTGTAGGGGAGAAGAAAACTAAAAGCCTAGACGTTTATTGTATTCTCTACTTGACTGGTAGTTTGCATTAAAGGGATGGTATCATTTTTTTTAAAGTGGGGTTGTATGATCTACAAACAGCCCTAATTACTTTAATTGCAGTAGAAGACTCTCTGCACTCCTCCCGTTAGCAACGCCAGCCCATAGCCCTGCCCAGAGATTTACAACATTGTTGTGAATGGACCCAAAGAAACGGCCTATTTTCGTGGCCTAAAAGAGGTTTTATGTGGAAAAAAAATACACAGTTCCATTGTTCGCTATAATATAATTTTTTCCAGCCCTTCAAAGTGCAGGAAAAACACATTTGGACCTAACCAACTCACGTATCCCTCCGCCCAGGGTTAGCGCCCGCCGATCAGCAGTTGGTTAGCTCCAAATAAAAACTGTGTTTTTCCTGCACTTTGAGGGGCTGGAAAAAAATATTATAGCTAACACTGGAACTGTGTTTTTTTTTTTTTCACGTAAAACGTGTTTTCTAGTACAATAGACAGTAATACTAAAAATTAAAGCAGACATAAAGGTTTGTCTGTGTCAGCTTTGCACTGAATGCTAATGACAACATGTTCAATTTGGCAATACTAACCTGTTACATGCTATTAGTGTTTGAAATAACAAAACAAAGTCATTCATGTCCACACACCAAAAACATTTCACTAGGGGTTTGACGCAGGTTCTCTGGGTCAAATGTTACTATGGTGTGTAAAGGAAAATACAATACAAAGATCTCACTTTACAGGTTTGCCATCAGCAGACAATAATTCATTCATGTCACACACACACAAGCTCTGTAGCAGCTCGTGGGCACATTGGAGTACAATACAAACACATCTATTTCAAATGCACAGAACTTAAAAGTTTCCATTGTGTTTCATTGCAATCACCTCGGCTGTGTTATGGTTATAGTTACGGTGTTTATACACAGGACCAGCTACCTGCATACATGCACATTCATCCTGTCGGTGAGGTAACACAAACCCATACAACTCGCATATATACTGAACATGTAAATAGACAAATATCAGTGCATGAATACAAATGATTATTAAAAGTGTATAAGAACCCCAACTTCCAGTAAACAACAGTTTTTACCTAGTTGTTCATGGTATCACCACCAGTAACCTGTCCCACAGGGAATTCTAAGACACACAGTAAACCTTTCTTTTAGCGCAAGTGTGTGTGTCCGTTCCAACAGGCAAGCATTTATTCAGAGGATCATTATCTGAATTTGTGTGGCAGTGTAGCAGGGAGTAGTAATGCAAATGCCATGGTAACAATCATTATGACTACTAGATTCATTAATATTGGTCCTTTGTCACTGCAGTAGCCTAACAGTAATGAGCACCCAGTGCCAGCGAGAACCAAGGAAAAGCAGAAAGCTGATAATGGTCCAGACCAGTACAAACTTGATGTCTGCCCAAACACTGCTGCCTCAGCCAGATATTACAGATGGGGCAATTCACTTAAGATGCCATGATTCATATCAGCTCTCTCTCAGAATTAATTTCAGTTCTGTAGACTGACAGTGAGATGCCTTCCTGAAAGACATTTAGCAGATTAGAGGACCCATTAGGAGAAATAGTTTAATTTCATATTGAATATAATGCAAATATTTATACAAAGCCTACATCCCTTTTGCTACATTTGATAATTATATCAACATTTCATCACTGTTGGTCAAGTCTTAGAGAAACAGGAAACAAGGACGATGCTGTTATGTGGTAGATATGTGACTCAGAGCTGCCAAGACATCTCAAGCTTGAAAAATCTGTTAACGGCCGCTAGGACTTTGAATGAAAGTAGTTGTGAAAGTGAAGTAGACCTAAGGTCAAAGGTCATGTGTCCATCAGTTAGGAATTACATTTTATAAAATTCTAAAGTCAGATTGTTGATTATTTTATTTTTATTTATGTGCCACTGTTACGCTTTGTTTTATAAATTTCTATTGAAGTATAACAGTTACATAACCAAAGAAGCTGTTTCAGCAAGTGTCACAGCAGCGTACCAATGACCTTAGCTAACACAAGGATCATTTTCTTAGGTTCTTAGGAGATGTTGGAGCTAAAAGGAGTGTGAAATTGGACTAAACATTTATTAGGTGCCCAGAAAGTCAAATCCAGATGACTACTGATCTGTTACTACTGAGTACGTAAGTCGATGTTAGCCAAAACAGCTTGCAAAACCGCTGACCCGGTTGTCGCGTTTCTGCCATTTTCTTTGACCTTCACCTTTAAATGCTTTTGTTTATGTCTGCTTGCTGTGGCCAAGAGCTGATGATTTAAATTATGAAAATAAACCAGATCACACAATTTAACCTCTCAAAGATTGTTAACAATATGGCAATAGGACTATCTTGTAGGCTACGCTGAGCTAAGGATTCAATGTCTTATCATTCATTCTCTTGAAATCTGAGAAAAATTGAAAATGAGAAATCTAATTATTTATGAGGAGCTCCTCCCCCTGTGAGCATACAGCATATTGGACCTCTTGATCTCAAGATAAGATGGCTGATAAGTTATTAGCACTTTCAGCTGCTCTTGTTTCCATGCCAATGAGGCAACACTGTGGGCATAAATAGATCTCCAGTGAGAGAATTGACAGGCTGCGGAGCCTTACTGCTTAAAATTCCAGTGTGTGCACCAAGATCAGCAGAGACTCCAAGATTAACTAATGTTTCCATCAGCTGACCTGGGGGTCTGATATGGAAAAGAAATCCTTGGGGTTGTGCAGTTAAATCGTCCTCATTCCCTGCTCATATTACTGTAACAGTGCATTTGTGTTATATTAAGAGGCGACAACAGTGAAAGCACAGATAATAAATGTAAAGCCATAAAAGAAAGAAAAGCAATATTCATAAGACAGTACATTGAATTATATTGAATTTTGTTTTGCATATGTAAGCAAAAATCAGTTTATCCAATTTGATCTCAGTGTTGAAGTTCCTCGTCTTTGCTTTCTCATCCCTAGTGTGGGTCATTTATATGCATCAGCACTCTTAGGGTGATTTATTGACCATTTATGTTTGAAAGAGGAAAGAGGACCAATGCAGGTCAGGTCTTACGCCACAATTTGAATTAATATTAATATAAGTATTTGAGCTAGATTCCAAGTCAAGTCTTTGGTCAAAAGTTTAAGTTAAATGTTAAAGCAGATATCAGCGGCACGGCCGTTTCGGCTTTTGAAACCGTAAGTTACAGCTTCAAGTCACAACTACGACTTTGTAGCCTTCCAGGTAACTCGTAGCTCGTGTTTTTACCGTCCTGTTGCCTGTGAAAGTTCCCTATAACGACCACTTGTAACTTCCGACCCGTGAACTCGTACCAGATCGAACATCTGATATTGGCCACCCCTTGGCTCAGCCCTTCATGCCGTTCTCTTCCTCATTGGATAAACTTATCAAGGAAAACAGAGATTTTGATTGCTCGGAAAATAGGACTATTTAGGACTTATATTAACAAAAACATTCCACTGATATCTGCTTTAAGTCACAAGTCCAACGCATAAGTCTTGTTGTAATGAGCGTTCTATCATCTGATAGCCATCAGTCACTTTCAAACTTTCAAACACAGAGATTTTATTCTACAGTGCAATTTTGATACTATTTCCACATATAATCAGTAATTCTTCTTAAAAATACATATAAGATGAGAGAACAAAGCAAAAATTGAAGGCAAGATTAAGCATGCAACTGGTATCCCATGGCTATCCATTATAAAGATGTAAATCATGGTAGTTGTGACTCTTTAAAGATATCTATTGAAAACTCAATCAGGGGTGGAGATAGACTCAAATGACTCCTGCAAAGAGTGTCATTTTGGATCTATACATTAAAGCAGCATTTTTTTATTCACTTCCATACATACAGTTGTCATGGTCCTCCTCAGTTTCATTCGTGTGCTCTGAAATGCACTTTGCTCAGTAAAGGGCAAAATGAGTTTTTAAAGGATTAAAAAAGATCTTGGTTTGAGTCCTATAAAAGTGGGTCATTACTTAATGACCATGGGAAAATGTGAGTCCCAGAGTGAGACGAGTTGAGAACACCTGCATTAAAGGCTTTATTACCCATGGGTTGAATGGAGAACTGGATCTTTCTTTGGATTCCCTCTCTTTTTTGTGAACATAGGCTACTCCAGCACTACTGGTATGTTTTGTTGTCTTTTAAGACATATCTTTGGAGAGTGATGATGGTTCCTCAGTCTCTTGTTAGCCGAGTAGGTATATGTTTTGCTTTTATTCAAGCAGCTACATCCAAGCAGCACTCCATGCACTGTGTTCTTGTATTGTGTGATTAGAGTGGGAATATTCAAAACATTGCATGTATTTTATGTTTTATTGGACACCAGATGGAAATTAGCTTTGCGTTAAATCTGGTGCACCCATTTTTTTTCTTTTTTTCTTTTGGATGATTACCCCTAAATCAAATCAAATTACTTCTTTATATTATGCATAATAATGAGGAAAGAAAGGAGTTTCATGGAAGGGCCAGTATGGCTGCACATGTTTCAGTAGATAAGCACTGGTGGGCGTTTTTGGCACTGAAACCTGCAGCATGTGCAGATCAAAGAGCTGAATTCATGACATCATGTTCAAGCTACGTATATACCCTCTGTGCTACTGTTAGTAGGCTACCTGGGCAAATCACCATTGGGCATTGGCTACAAAAATTGCTGTTAGAAAAAAAAACATTGGGAGAGAAAAAAAAAAACACCTCTCCCTCATGAATGGAAGTGCAGCACGTGTATTTCTGTCGTCAAAATTCACAAAGTTCACTCTCCCATAACTCTTCCAAGTTCTGTCAGCCATGACCTCTGCCTGCATGGCCTGGTTGTGGGTATGTGAGATGGTTTTGTTTGTGTACTTGTTGATGGAGTGACAAACCGGCGGCTAAAATGGTTAAAGATGAGGTACAGCTGTGTGAGATCACAACTCCACTTGCACGCCTCTTAAGTTACAGATGTCACAAGCGCAAGGACAAGTCAGCAGCGGCGAGGACACGGAGACAGGGCAGATAGATGGGTTAACGGACACTGAGGTAGGGGGCAGAGAATCCGTGCATGTGCCGAGGTGTTAATCTGAGTGTGCGCGTTTGTGATGTGTGTGATCGGGCACGCACTGGGGTCCCTGTGCACCATGTGAAATCAAGTGTCCATCCACTCTGAGATGCCCAGTTGATCCTCTGCCAAAATAACCCCCAGCTGCCAGATCCCTGCAATGTGTTTTCTTTTTTTTCTAAATAAATGTCACTGAGCTTGTCTGTTATCTAAATATGGGGGATTGGAGAGTGTGTGACACAAGGGGATGTCCATCAGGAGATTGTAAGAGGACACAAATTAAAGTTGGATTTGATTGGCTGGCTCTTGTCAGAGGAGGGGGGCTCTTGCCCAATCCTGATCATTTTCAGTAAAAGTGTAGAGGCATACGAGGGTACTTATGGAGGGGGGCACATAGCCACAGTGCTACCTGAACTGTGTAGACGGGAGACTATATTTCCCAGACGTCTGTTGTTTTTACTGGTGTCTGTTGTTCAGCACAGCCGGCCACCATGGTAAGAAACCGACAGCTGAGAGGGAGGTTAAAGGGGGAAACGACTGGGAGGAGGAGATGTAGTTTTAATGGTTCTTTGAGGATTTGCGTTTGCGTTTCCCACTGATGAGGACTAAAATCCAGGTGGCGGAAGATGGAGACTATGTGAAGCAAGACAAACTTCTCCTGCTCATCCAGCGAGGCTTCTTCTGCAGCATAGCTGGATTTAACTGCTGCTTTATCTCTTGGAAATATTGAAGTTCTTGGGAATTTAATTTGGGGCTCATCCTTGCTTCAGACAGAAAAAATGTTTTTTTCCCCCGACTGGTAACCCGCTGTTGGAAACGTTGACGTGTTTGTGTCTGTTTTACAGAATGACGATTGCCCTCTGCTTTTGTACTCCATCACTCAAACTCAATCTGATTTGATCTTTAGATCACAGGGGGATGATACTAAAGATAGAAAGCTCACAGCTGAGTAAAGTGAGAAGACATACTGACTTTCCTGTGTGTCTTAACTTAGGGCATTCACCTTGAGAAAATTCCTCTCAAATCCTCTTCAGAGTCTCACCTTAAATTTAGCTTTAAACTAACCGGCAGGTTTGTATGACCCACCATATGTTGTGATACTGATGAGGCTCTGTCAAGGAAAAGGGGAAGGAGGGAAAAGCATTCACTGTCCTCCTCAACTACTCTACATGGAGGGGTCTATATGGCAGTTAAAGGGGAATAGCACTCAGTGTTTTTGTGCTGTGCTCTGAGTTACTTATTTACTCAGTTACTTTGAGTTATTATTTCTCCACAAGAAAACCTGTTTTCACACTGTTTTTAATATTTGTATTGTGTATAGCAAGGAAAAGAGGTTAGCAGCGTCAAGTATCCGAGTCCTTTAGATGTCTGAGCTGCACTCTGTAATTAATTTTAGTGGAACAGCACAAATAAAAACAAGTTTAATCACAAAATGAACCTCAGTTATTTCAATTAAACTGTGATCAGTGAGTTTTATACTGAGTGGCGTTCGCCTTTAAGAGCCGTTATGAATGCACGCAGACAGCTGGCGGGGGATTAAACATGACTTCTTACCTGACCTAATGCTATTTCCAGTCTTTGGCTGTCACCTCATCCATAATAGTTCTGTCTCTGGCTTTAGATTTCTCCGCTGGTTTTCTGGCCCTGATGGAAAAACACGGCTTAAATAGGCTTTAAAGAGGAGGGGTCATAGCAGAGTTTCCATGCTGCAGCGGAACATGCAGAAAAACACATTCTATTTTGTATTTACAGAAGCCACTAATGACTGTATAAACTATACAGAAGGATTTTACTGGTTCTGTTTTTTCTTTCCACCCACACAAGTATTGATTTCCATTTATTTCAATGAAAATGAAATGGAAATCAATTAGACCCCTCCTTGAATTAGGGAACCCATTATGTAGTCACACAAGCCTTAAAACTTGTTTTTCAAAGAGGTAATGGCTGCCTGCAAGGTCACAAAAACACTCCTGACAAGTGTAGTAAACGGGCAAGAATGTGCACAGATGTTTTGACTCGAAACCATCCTCTGCTTGTTCAGATCCCAGGAGGCAAAATGACACGCAAATACACACCTCAGTGTATCAGTGTAGCTAGAGCAGTTAGGTGTGTGTTGGCGGATGAGGGTTTCATAGAGAACTGATGAAGATGTTTCCTCTGATGCTGCTCTGGTGTCCTGTCCTTGTGGTGGTGACGTTGCTGTAGCTGCAGGTGTTTACAGCTTCACAGGAATGGTAACTTCTCTCTGTCTCCCCTTACACCTCCCCTCCCCCACCCACCTCCCTTCAGCCCACTGACGCCCAGAGTGATGCCCGCTCCTTCCTGACTGAGGAGATGATTGCGGGTGAGTCCTTCTCTGTCTCCTCCACTACATGGATGGGTTAGTGGGGTTATACCTGAGGCTCCTCTATCTAAACATAAAGGTGTTTGTGATGGTTCAACCTGAATCATGAATACAATTTATATTACTTAAAATATGACATATCACAGTTTCAGACAGCACAAGATCCAGAAATAATGTTTTCTGTGATTTTCCCGTATGGAACTGAAAAGTAGTGCTTATATAATATAGATACACAAACATGTGAGTTTATAAACCACATACAGAAATATCTATGTGGTGAATTTTTAGTGCGTGAATGGGTGAATGCGATGTACTGTAAAGCGCTCTGGGTATCGTTTCAGGTAAAGCGCTATACAGACCATTTACCATTTATATAGTATGACCTATGAGTATGACATGTTGCAACTATATGTAAAAGACATATTTAATTTATAGCAGCAAAACAACATGCATACATAAATTATACTTATATGTTTATTTTTCTTTGTTTATTTGTTAATTAATTGGCAACCTCCATATTCTTGTGGTGATTAACAATGGACAGACATGCTTTGGGATGGAAATACTAATATTATGAGTACACAATATAAGCATACATTTATAAACAGCACTTTCAATATATAAAATGGTCTCAATTTCTAACATGGTGCATATAGTGTATATATAATCTGCACATATGTGCATGTATGGCATGACACTATTTTTGTATGGTTTGTTACCACTGAACCTTCTGAATTTGAGCTGTCTCCTTATCTCATCCAGAGTTCAAAGCTGCCTTCGACATGTTCGACACAGACGGTGGCGGTGACATCAGCACCAAGGAGCTGGGCCAGGTGATGAGGATGCTGGGCCAGAACCCCTCAAGAGAGGAGTTGGACGCCATCATTGAGGAGGTGGATGAGGACGGTGAGAGGCTGTGTGACAAGACAGATCAAAGTCCATCGACTTTAAGGACTGTGAACTTAATTCAGTGCAACAAAGAATCTGTGTTGCGTGGGACTCCACAAAGGGCCCAGGGGTCTATTAGTAATTCACAAAAAGTCAAATTGAGAGTCACAAATGTAGCCTAAATGCAGCTGTTTAACAGGCTGAATTGAATTAATTCAATAAACTAACACTGGGCAAGTTCCCATCCAAATGTTATATTTTATTTTTAATACTCACATAAAAACTTGAATATAAGCAAATTCATCTATGGATTGTAATGTAAATATATCAATGACTTAAATGCCACTTATGGATGAAAAACAGCAGCAGATTCCAGTTTTATTTGTTTTTTTAATTTGTTTTTTTAGTTTGACTGGAACTCTTTGCCACTGGACTCAGATATTATAGCACCCGACTGGAGAATCAGCACCACCTGTTGTTTATTTTATTGAACCAACTCTGACCATTCACATTACTGTAGTGGATGAAAACCTGCATAAATAAGCACCTTCTTTTGATGATTTTCTAGAAAATTAGCATGAAAGAACACCTGAATATTTATAACAAAATAAATAAGACTGGAAAGTGCTTTGAAATATCCAACAAAGCCCAAACGCCTCCCTACAGTTGTATACATGTTATAAAATCATGCAAATGTTTGGCCTCCCCTGGGAAAATTACATATTTGTTGAATATAAGGTTAAAAGAAGTAAATTAAATGCCCAGAGCAAACAGATATGAACATGCCTTTCAACAATTGTTAATGTGTACTTTTATTAGATTAGGTGAGAATAAAAACAATAACTACAGCCCCTTTTTATCATCAGAATTTCATTGATTTGATTGGCCAGAATTTGCACTAGCAGAACCAGATGGAAAAGTTACCTGTGACTGAACATGAACACATCTGCATACTGTTACCATTTACTGTTTAATGTATTTCATATGTACTGTGTGCTAATATTTAAGGAACAGCTAACTTTATTATAGGGGTTGGGTTTTACTTAATTTTCATGCCCATCTTCGACCTCTCAACCTCCTTCTCACTTATTAACCCCCAACCCCCACACCCCTCTCAGGCAGCGGCACCATCGACTTCGAGGAGTTCTTGGTCATGATGGTGCAACAGCTAAAGGAGGACCAGGCCGGGAGGAGCGAAGAAGAGCTCTCAGAATGCTTCCGTATTTTTGACAAGTATGACACCCTATACCCTACCCACCCTAACCCCTATAACCCCATAACACTGCCATAAATACAATGCCCTACAAGTACATACACTATAGGGCATTTTACTGCAAGAGTAAGTGTTGTACTGTAAATGTTTAACAATTAGGCTTACTGTATATTCAGCAGAATCAATTGACGCTTTGTAGAAAATGGCACAATAAGCAACATAACAGCGTCAACAACAACTTGATGTTATTTGACCCTACATGCACAGTCTGCATGGACAATGCATCAGATGAGATAAGAAGAAGTTAAGATTGGATCTATACGTGGTCCTAATGTTGATCTGTATCTGCTGGGCAAAAACAAACGTTTTTCTCATTGGTAGAGAATCTAATTTATTGACACAAACATATGCAGTTGTTATTTACCTTTTCAACCATGAAATGAGCTTCATACCTCTAGGCTACACAGTATGCTGGTATTGAAGCAACAGATAACCCCCACAATGGTGTGTGTATGGTGGGGCTACAGGTGAGAAATTAGTGTTTATGGTCAATTTGCTTTTCCTCCTCAGAAACGGAGATGGCTTTGTCGACCGCGAAGAGTTTGGAGATATCCTGCATATGACTGGAGAGCAAGTCGCAGAGGAAGATATAGATGAGATGTTCGGAGAATCAGACACAAACAAAGATGGAAAGATTGATTTTGATGGTAAGATTAAGCAACACAAAGAGTCAATTACACAGCCTGTTCAAAAATGCCTGTTACGTAAAAACAGAGAGAGAGAAAAACAGACTGCAGTTACAAATCCACAGCAAAGAAAGTGTCGGCTGTAGAGGAGCTGTGTCTCTGTAACATAATCTCATGTTCAAAGAGATGGTTTACATTGTGTTTTATGTAGGCTATTAACTTGGTAAGTAAGAGCATGTATAATTCAGTGTGAAACTGGAACCAGCAGCCTGTTAGCGTAGTTTATCTTAGTTTAGCCCAGCATAAGAATAGCCACCTAGCCCAGGCTATTCCTGTCATTGTCCACCATCCACCTCACTGTGTCTCTAGGATGTCACTCTGCCTGCCAAAGAAACAGAAAATAGTCCAGTGTAAAACTATTTTTACACTTCAGCTGCTGTTTGGATTAAACAAACACAAAAGAGCTAATTAACTAGCATTAGAGCTGCTGGTAAACAGAGCCAGACTCCCTATTTCCTCTTTTGTCCGGTCCTTATGATCATATCATATCATATCATATCATATCATATCATATCATATCATATCATATCATATCATATCATATCATATCATATCATATCATATCATATCATATCATATCATATCATGTTTTGATTGATATGCTGTTTAGTTTTATTGTGCTGAGGTGCAATGGTTGTCTAGTTAACCTGAAAACCAACAACAGCTTCTTCAATAAATGTGGACTGTTAGAGAACTTCATAAACACATGTGGACAGGACGTGTATTGGTTATAATATTTATATAATATATTTTTTATACAGTTAACACACATGAGGCATTTAGATGAAAATAAAATGTGAGCATGAATATTGCAGAGAAAGAATATGCCCTTTTTAAAAAATCATTTCAGCCCTAGTGTGACGCGAATGATGATTAATATCATTATCCTATTTTATCCATTTCAGTCATTTCGTCCCCTTGGAATTAATCTGACTTTTTGTCAAAATTGAGTTATTCACATATTCCAGTTCTGGTACTACGTATTAACATAATAGGAGGTTTTTTTTCAAGTTTTATGCACTTTTGGTTATTTAATCTGCAAAACAAAAAGGTTGTATCGACAAACTCAAACTCTGTCTTGGTCGTATAAGGTTCTAAACCTGTATATCTCAAATCTGGAATGCAGATGGAACCTTATAATTCCAAGGGGAGGATTTTTCCATAATTTGTTTTGGACAGTGAATTTGTTCACTCATTCACCAATCTGGGTCTGGTGGCTCTGTGGTGGGTCGGTTCAGTCACTGTGGTCCATTCTTTCTCTCTCCAGAGTTTCTGAAAATGATGGAGAACGTCCAGTAAAGAGACCAGCTCTACATTCCGTGGTGACCCTCCCTCAGCGAGAATACGAGGCACACTGTCTGATGGAAATCTGTTCAGAGCGGACTGAAAATGCTGTAGAAAAAAAACCCTCTACCATAATGAATATGATGCAGTTTCTGAGGTGTCCAAATGGATATAAGTGAGCCACCTTCAGCCCCACCCCTCCCTTCACCGTCTCATATGAAACCCTGGGGCCTGGTGAGGATATCTATAAATATCCGTTCAAACCTTTTAAGACGAAGCCACTTTCTCCCGGCCTCCTCCTTGCGTGGGCCACCTCCCAGCTGCCAATTTGGCAGCTGCTGTTTCTTCAGAAATGCTACACCACCTTGCCTTAGCCCCCACCCTCCTCCTCCTCCTTCTCCTCCTCCAAAGCTGAACCTCTCCTGCAACCTGTCCTGTACTTTTTAAATAAATCAACTCTCCTTCCGCTCACTGTTCATCTTTGCAAGTTATTCTCCCATGCATGCCTCATACACCTTATCTTGTCTGAGTCCTGTCTGTTTCTTTAATCTCTCTGTTGAGGCCTTTCTGGCACATCTTTCCAGCCTTATGTCTCACACAACCAGCACATGCACTTTCTGCATAACCAGCATCATTGCCTCTTTACATGCACAAACATTTGTTCAACTACAACTGCTCCTATCTCCCTGTCCCAGCTCCAGCCTCAAACAAGTCTGCTGCACTTTGAAATACTTCACAGACAGAGCCTCACACCAACTTCCCTGTCTCATTCAACACTAGAAAACTGACATATCTGCAGGTCTGATCTTCCAGCAGCAGGTTCTCCCGGCACAGAGATCTGACTGAGCCCCAGAACTAGCAGGCTTGAGACAGGCAGTTAATGCTCCCTTTGGAAAATGCAGCTCTCCCTCTGAGTATATAGCCTGCAGGCCCCCCACCACCTCTCAAAAGCGCCATCCCCTCCCCTTTCCTCACAGCTGCTCCTCAGCATCCTATCCCCCTATCCTGTCTCCCACCTCGGGCCCTCCCCTCAGGAACTGGCCGCCATATAAGGAGCATCAGGTTGAGTTTTTCAGGCAATGTGGCACCGAGGTGTGTGGGTGCACTGTCCACTCTCTGCAGCCTAAAATCGGCTCCAGGGGGTTGGGTTGGTGGGGGTGGGGGTGTGTTGGGTGAGATCGGGGGTCCACCCCACAGCATTTTTCTTTGGTTTTGAGTTGCACACCCAGATTGAAACGCCATCATCACAAAACCCATAACCCAGTTTAAAATCTCTGCCCCCCACCCCTCCCCCTCCTCACTACTGTCTTATATTTACAAGGCCTAAATGGAAATCGACAGTGTGAACTGACGAGCTGCTGATGTGTAGCTTTATTTTTTAGATCGATGATTTCTGTTTAATTCCAAGAGATCACCTGTGAGGCCATTTCTACAGAGTAACCTGTTGTATTCTTTTTTTCAAGTATTTTACAGTAAATTGTAGCTCCGTTTCAGCTCCTACCGCCGATCTGAGTTTCAACAAACCAGCTGACATAGAGAAAGTAATATCCTGCTCATATCTGCACTCTCTCCCCCAAAAACTTTATTTTACACACTATTTTCTGTAGATCTTCCCACCTTGACCCAGAATCCCACAGTGTTAAAAACTCTTGCTTTACTACTTTTACATTCTTAACCTTGCAACTTCAAGAAACAGGAGCATTTCCCCTCCAAAGTGTGATTGGCTTGCCCTGGCCCCAGAACCCTAAAAGTTCAGGATACTAAATCTGGAGGCCTGTGAGAGGCAGGGGGCGGGACCTGGCTGTCCCGTTTAAAGTGTGTCTGAACCTTCACTTGACGTCTAGTCTCTCTGTCGGGGTGCACACGGATTGACCACTCCTTTGGGCTTTTCTTTTATCCTTGGATATTTGGGGGGGAAAAGCTAATCCTCAAACATGGTAAGACCAGTTGTGCAAATGAGCTGCTGCATCTCCTTCAAGCTGAGGCCAATCTGCCACTAGTTATTAACTCAAAAGAATGACATCATCAATTAATTAATTTATAGCTAATTAAGTAATAGGAGGATTTGAATGTTAAGACCACTACACTATATTGTTAAGAAAAACGTGCTTTTCTTCTTCTTATGTAATGTAGATGTTTATATGTTGGCTTCCTTTATAATAATGTTTTATTCTAAATAAGACAAATTTTCAGTTGTGCTTTTAGAGTATGGTTTTTACTTAATTGCATTTAAGCCATTTATCTTGTGCAAATGCTCTTAATCCGTGTAGAAAGTTAAGAATGGGTGCTGGGAGCTGGGTGGGACTCAGCTGTGGATTCTGCTTGGGCGACAAATTCCCGGGGATTGGATGTCTGCAGGCCATATACAGCGCTCCTAATGTGATGAGACTGAAATAGCCGCACTAATTTCCACCATGCTCGAGAAACCTGTGGAGACGCGCCCACTTATTTATCCGACATGACTTATTATCGCAGATTTAATAATTGCATATCACATCTCATCACAATAATATATCAAAGTCTGTTTTTTCTAAATGTGTCACCTGTGCGTAATGGCATTTTTACGCATTTCATCTAGACTAAATATGTCGATATGTGAAAATATGGTATTCAGTTAAATTAATTTCATTCCAATGAGTGTCTTTTTTTAAATGAATCATGGGAGCAGTCTATGTCCTGGAAATGTAGAGTTCTTAGGGTTATTACTGGTATAAGTGGGATAATGAGTGAAGCCTAGGTGAGGCCTGTAGTAAATGAGAACCCTGTTTTCTTCCAGACTGACGCGCAACAAGAGGCCCGCTCCTACCTGAGCGAGGAAATGCTGGCTGGTAAGTATGACGCTGAAGTAACGCGTTACTTTGGCATCAGTAGTATCCTACTGGAACAATCTAGATTCTACTCGTGTTATGAGGCCTAGCGGTTTTCAATTATCACACCTATAAATATCAAGGTAACCCCCCCCCCCTTCTGGTATCACCCCCTTAGTTTCAAAGTTAGCTTCATTAGTGCACACAGTAATGTGCACTTGGACAATGAAAGATGCAGCACCAAGGTCCAGTGATGATAGATGTGCTACAATTAATTTACGCAGAGGCAGATTTCAGTTGTTCAGTATGAAGAAAGATGATGCAGAAGATTTTTTTGGATCTGAACTGTTTCCCTGTATCGACCAGAGTTCAAAGCCGCCTTCGACATGTTCGACACCGACGGTGGCGGTGACATCAGCACCAAGGAGTTGGGTACCGTGATGAGGATGCTGGGCCAGAACCCGACAAGAGAGGAGTTGGATGAGATCATCGAGGAGGTCGATGAGGACGGTGAGTGACGGATAACAGTGCGTCTCTGTTACAGTAAACCCACAGTTACGCACCATTACCACTGTTCTCTTTTCATGTGATTCGTGCGTAATTGTGCGCAACGATGTACGCGCCGTCGCGTCCAACAACTAATCGCAGGGCCCTGGTTTGACCCTACCACCTATCAAACAATGTGACTTCTTGCTGACCCTCAGGTAGCGGCACCATCGACTTCGAGGAGTTCTTGGTCATGATGGTGAGGCTGCTAAAGGAGGACCAGGCTGGCAAGAGCGAGGAAGAGTTGGCAGAGTGCTTCCGTGTGTTCGACAAGTACGTTCACACTGCACACACTGATTTTATGGAGACAGATGTTTGTTTGTTTGTGCTTTAGTTTGTTTATGTTTTCCTGACTGTTTCGCCCAGGAACGCTGACGGCTACATCGACAGAGAGGAGTTCGCCCTCATCATCCGCAGCACCGGAGAGGCCATCACAGAGGAGGAGATTGATGAGCTGATGAAGGATGGAGACAAAAACTCTGACGGCATGCTGGACTTTGACGGTACGTGCGTCTTGGTGATACCGTTGATGATGGTGCTGATGTGTTTTGTCAGGTAGTGATGACACCTTCCTCCCTTTTTCTTTTTACTCTCCCAGAATTCCTCAAGATGATGGAGAATGTGCAGTAAACGCAGAAAGACTCATGGACATTCCCCCTACTCTGAACAACAACTACTCCCTCCCCCACACACACTCCTTTTCCTCCTCCCTCTTGTCCACCTGGTTCACCGCCTCTCTTCTCCATCCTCATAGTCATCCTCAACAGACAGCTAGGGCACCTGGCGGGGGGGTCGCTGGCTGGGCTACAACTCTTCCCCTCCCACCTGACCTGTCTGTGAAGGCAGACGGCCGGATGCTGCGCTGACACTGTACACACCGTCACAGGACGGCAAAGCTGCAACGGGGGAGATTCGCTGCACACACCTTCTGCAGCATATGCATGGCGTTACATGTCAACCGCGACCCCCTGTCCCCCCCTCTGCTGGTAATGCTCTGATCTTGATGTAGTCTAGATAGATCGGCAGCCTGTTACCTGCTGCTTAGACCAATTCATCCAAACACTTCACTGTACAAAGAAGTAATTTGCTTGAACAGAATAAATGAACTAACACATACTCACTTGTAGTTGGTCTGTCATATTTATGGTCTGTGTATACAATTTTGTTTTGAGGAATATCAATAAAATCTGTTTATTTCTTCTTTTTGTCCATTTCCACTTGAATAATGTCTAATATCTGAGAATGGAGGTGCCCACCTGAAGGTCCAACTAACTTCAGTCAGGAAGTGAAGTTGTGAGGTTGCCATTACATGTCATGAGCCAATGGACTTTACTACCAATGAGATATAAACCAATAAAATTAAGATATGCATTTTTTCAGGCCAAGAACTTTTGGCTGGACAACTGGCTATGTTAATGTCATCATAGGTTATAACCTGTTTAATTCTTAGCAATATTCATTTAAATATCAGTTGTGTTGGATGATTATTTCTTGGCACATAATTTTTATCTTCAAAATGTTTCAAAACTAAGGATGACAGTCACAGTTTCTCAGTGACACTTATCCAAACATTTCAAAGCTCCCAAAATATTGTTGTTGTTTTTTTACAGTCACTAAGGAAACATGTAGAACATCTTCCCACTGAAGATGCTGAACTAGACAATTTTGATGCTGCTTAACAAAATGACTCGAAACAATTTCTTTACACAACGACTGGTTATTCATCTTCTGATAAGTGACTTTGCAGCACTTGTCATGCAAGCTGAGGCTTCATAATTAAAAGCTATTGTTTGATGATGAAATTGTGCAATAAGAACATTATAACATAGCCTATGGTGCTGCCATTTTGATGCTGTGCGTGTGATCTCGAGCAACGAATGTCAACACCTGGATCTATCTTTTTTGGGTATAAAAGATTATAAAAGACTGTATGTGTTAAAACCATATGCAAGTTCCTTTATTTAAACACTCCCAGGGGGCATGACAATCATTGTCAAACCATCTGTACAATAATGCAAAAAAAAAAAAAAAAAAATCAGAATGTAGTCTCAACAATCCCCTAAAGAAAACACTGGTAAAATAAGTGAACAGCTAACGTTACTACCAGAAAAAAAAAATCAGACACATGTCAACAGGGTGAGTTCATGAGCCGTAATTTGCCTCGTCGAAAGCTTTCCTGGCTCTCTTCAGCTCCTCGTTCATGGTCAGCAGATCTTTGACTCGGGCGAACTTCCGGGGGTCTTTGCGAATCAGAAACACGATGTCCTCCACCTGGACGCGGCCCTGGCGTCCGATGGACATGGCTTTGTGGGTCATTTCCGTGATGAACTCGATCACCAAGTCCTCCAGGATGTCCACCGACTCCGTGTACGGGTTCTGGTCGTCCCCGAAGCCGTACATCATACACCGGAGCTCCTTGGAGAAGAGCCTCTTCCTCTTCCCGTGGCCGACATCCACCCCGCTGGTCCCGTCATCCAACTCCTCGTCGAAGCCGGTCTCGTCCTCCTCGTCCGCCATTCTGCCAAAAACACACAAGGATACGTTGCACTAACGCTTATAATGCTGCACGTAGTTAACACACAAAGCATAACATCCACAGAAAGGCGCTTTACCTCCTTGTTCAGCCGGGTAAACAACAACAGTGTGATCTCGGCTGACTTCCGCCTCGGTTTCGTCGACTACGGAAGTGAATAAAAATGTCGCCTCTCTAAAACACTGCCCCGTGTGGCCACTTCATGCATGTCGTCCCCCGAGGAATGACAGCGTGATGTTACACCACAAACTTTACCTGTATTAATCAGCTGTATTGTCAACATGACTCACGGTAGGTTTCTTTCATGTCAAATTTTGACTGTGGTTTTATTTGTTTCTAACACGTGCTTTCATGTTTCAAGCCAAACTTCATTCAAACAGATGTCATTTTGATAACATCGCGTCTGCTGCTGTGCTGTTTGCGTTGTGAATTAGCTACACGTTTTGTTATTTTCCCCCCGGTTTGTGTGTGTCGTTCCGCCGGGGCCGCAGCGAGCAGTGAACAAAGTCAAACATTTGCTGAATTGTATAAATGTGCTGGTGTGGTGTGAGGAAGCCGAACAGGAGAGTGGGTCATGACGGTTCAGAGGAGGCCTTGCGTGTCGGCCAGTGTGACTTGTAGACGGCAGATCAATACTGCAAATGTTATAACTGGGGGATTGATCAATGGAGCTCGGTCTGCGGGTTTAGTCGAAGGGAAAAGACACGTAACGAGTGAAGGCACCGTGGACCCTTCACGCCAGCTGCAGAGACAGTGGCGATAATGGGGGCCAGCACATTACAGTTACATTGCATTAACGTAACTGTTTTTATGTATAGTGTTGGCTACGGTTGGATATTGAGTGGAGCCTATGTTGAGTGGAGCCTATAGAGCAGGCTAGCTGTCAACTAACGGGTTCAAACAAACAATAGGTCCTGTCAAACTTTGCTGAACAACGGTTTCACGGGTGCTTCTGTTGTGTTTAGTCTAATATTAGCCGAGTGTGTCTGGAAACTAAACCAGTTCCTGTTTTGATAATGTGTCTGTTAATTGTGTTGAACGTAGTGCTTTGAGCTAGCTGACGTGGTCCAGCGGTTAGCTCAGAAGTTAGTGTTGCCGTTGAGCTAATCGTCCGCCCCGGGCTCATTGACAACTCTTTAAACTGTGCTAACGGGGCTTCCTCGTCTTGCTCACGCTAACCCGGCTCCCTCTTCTCCTCTTCCACATGGGGGCTCTCAATGCTAAAGCACCGAGCCACAGCTGAGAGGAAGGGGTGCAGTCAGTCTGAGTCTCCAGATGAGGAGGACCTCTCCCCAGTAGCTCTGTCCCAGCTTGGACAGCTGTCCCCTAGCTGCAGCAGCTGGATGGCGTGTCCTGTGCAGTTCCTCTGCCGGGGGCTTCGCACCGTCGGGCTGGTTCTCCTCTACTATGTCTTCTCCATAGGCATCACCTTCTATAACAAATGGCTGATGAAGGTAAGCAACGTGGTCTTGATCTCTGGGGGTGATGATGGGGATCAGAGTGGGTTGTCTCCCATTATCTCATGGTGGAGGAGGTGAAGACAGCGGGAAACTGTATCAGATGACCCTGTCCTGTCTGTTTCTCTTTCTTTCAGGGATTCCACTATCCCCTCTTCATGACCTTAGTTCATCTCACCATCATCTTCTGCCTGTCGGCTCTGACGCGTCGGGCCATGCACTGGCGGACAGGGAAACCCAGAGTTATTCTAAGCTGGAGAGATTACCTCTCTAAAGTGGCTCCCACAGGTGAGACTTTGAGACTTTATGTGGAGCCTAGAATGGAAAACTAGTAAAGGGACCGACAGTCATCTCTTATCATGTTCACCACAAGTACTTTGGCTAAAGTCCACATTGTTAGAAACACCACATCACACCTTACTTGAAGATTTTAAAAATACCAGTACAGCCATTCACTATAATAATAACATATATTTGATACATAAAAGTTAATGTTTCCGTGTTATTCAGATAATTACACACTACTAAAAAGCATCTCTTTTCAATGTCAGGCACACTTTCAACCTCATTTTTCACAATTGATAGTCAGGAAACGTCACAATATAAACATATTTTTGCAAATGGTTTGTCTTCTAAAAGCCCTAAACTCTGTCATACTCAGCTTTGGCCACAGCCCTGGATATTGGACTTTCCAACTGGAGTTTCCTTTTCATCACCATCAGCTTGTAAGTTTGTGTCTTAGATCTTTCTTCTTTTTTTTCTTCGTTCTTTTACAGAAAACATGTTTTGTTTAACTTGCTCTGTGGCTCTTATTTCCTGTCATTCAAGGTACACCATGACCAAGTCGTCAGCCGTTATTTTTATCCTCTTCTTCTCCCTGGTGTTTAAACTAGAGGAGCCGGTGAGTGACATTTTTGTTTTTTTATTTTTGAACATTTGAATATGTTTACCCAACCTTGAGAGCAGGCTGATTTTCTTCAATACATGCAATATTTGCTCGTGTTTGAGCCATGATGACTGTTTTGGCATAGTGCCTCTAATGTGCACAGTTTCCCTACAAAGATGGAAGGAACCAATTACCAACATGCCAAGTAGCTTTTAAGGCACTTCAAACTGCAGATTGAAGTGGCAGTGGAAAGAGTGGCCCTACAGCACGCACATTCACTTGTTTATTAATACAAATTATTTAATCGGACCCAGAGCTTTGCTGACCACTCATATAGGTATGTGCAATTGATGTTACTACTTACACAGATGGGATACTGTGTGCGTGTGTGTTTTGTGAGAGAGAAACACAGTATTTCTTTGAGTTCTGTCAAAAAACATTAATGCAGAAACATTTTGTCTGGTTCTCCACTTTGTGCTTCTTCTTTCTCATGTGTATTTTTCACTTTGTACTCTTCCCTATCTGTTTGTTTTTTGTGTGTGTTTCTTAGCATGTTTCTGTTCTGCCCTTCTCAACCAGAACCCATTCCTGATCCTGGTGGTCCTGCTGATCGCCACTGGCATGTTTATGGTAACATTTCGAGCACAACAGTTTGTCCTGGAGGGATTCATCATGGCGCTGCTGGCATCCTTCATAGGGGGGATCCGCTGGACCCTCACTCAGGTCCTCATGCAGAAAGCAGAGCTGGGTTAGTGTCTGTCCAGTCACTCTATTATTAACAATAGTGAAGAAATGTTGAGCAGCCTTGTCACAGTTATTTTGCTTAGGCCAGAGACGCATCTAAATCCATCTAATACACCTCATTACACCAGTGACAAACCACCCTGAATGAATGGAGATATTGAGGTAAACAGATGAATTTAAATTAGCTCAGTGAACAGTCACCTCATGCTGTGCTGCACAGATAAATAAGAAGCTCCACGTGAAACCTTTGAGGGAGGCACTGTGATAATACATATTTAACAAGTAATAAAGCTAAAGTGGTATCATCAACATGCAGCTAAGAGAAGAATCAGATAGGAACGATATAATCTCTGACGTGTCTATCCAGCACATCTGAATTTGTAATTCTAGTATAGTTTACTGTAACTGTATTTAATGTTTTCACAAAGTTATGAGTTATGACCCTGTTTCCCCCTCTTCGCCCAGGCCTTCAGAACCCAATAGATGCCATGTACCACCTACAACCTCTCATGTTCCTCGGCCTCTTTCCTCTCTTCATCTTTAATGAAGGTAAGACACTGCATTACCCATAAGTTATGATTTGTCTTCCCCACTCTGCAGTTAAGAGTGCGGATGCATTCAAATCAACAGAAGACAGAGATGTGACTCAGATGCACTTAAAGACTTAAGACTGCACTTAAGACTTTTATTCAAGTGAACTTTTGCCGGTTCAAGCAGTGCTAGCATTTGTCCCCTTATAACCTCTTATAGAAACGCCGTCTTCTCTCTGCAGGGTTGAGCCTCAGTACCTCAGAGAAGCTGTTCCGTGTGACGGAGCTCTCGCCTCTCCTTTACTCGCTCTTCACGCTGAGCATCGGCGGCTCACTGGCCTTTGGTTTAGGCTTCTCTGAGTTCCTGCTAGTCTCCCGGACCTCCAGCCTCACTCTGTCCATATCAGGGATCTTTAAGGTACCTTTGGAGTTTAATATGTGTAATATATTCACTTTTGATGTTTATTTAGGGGCCTACCAGGCCAGTACACTCATTTGAAAAAAACGTAGCTGGTACAATCTCAATTTTTCTTCAGTCCATCGGCCTTTGTTTTCTGCTGTGTGATGAGCGTTTCAGGACCCAGCAGATAAATTCTTTCCTTTGCCCTTTTTCTTGTCTTGTTTTCCTGTAGGAGGTGTGCACTCTGCTTTTGGCAGCTGCCCTGACAGAGGACAAATTGAGTGGGCTTAATTGGATGGGATGCATTGTGTGTCTGTGTGGCATTTCATTGCATGTGGGACTCAAGACATATTATTCAAAAAGTAAGTTTATTGTAAGTTTTTTTTTGTTTGTTTCTGTTCATTATATATAGTGAGAATAATGGGCAATCGAATATTTTTAAAATATCCATTAAATGTGTTTGATAATCTACAGTAGATAAAATGCTATGCTGTGTCCACAAAAAATGACCTAATTTGAAATGACACCAGTTGCTTCTCCTAGACAAAATCTACACTTAAAGGGATAGTTCAACATTTTGGCAAATTGGCCCACTGCCATAATCGCTATAGTCATATTTACTTTAATTGTCTACAGCGGAGCAGAGCAGCAAGCTGCTCAGAGCTATGCTATAGAGGCTAATGGAATTACTCATCAAATCGCTGTTCTGTTATCTCACGTTAGCTGTTTTGGTGGTTGTTCAGGGACCGTTTTTCAGAAAGCAGTCTCCGTATTTACCCTGTATTTACCTTGAAAACGGCTCTGTATCGTTCCGGTATTATCTCATAGCGTGGTGGTTGTGCAGGTCACAACTTGTCCACAAAAGCGTTTTGGAGTGTTGGGATTTTGTATTTGATGAGTTTGATGAGGGAAACCAAGAAATTCCCTCCAAAGCGTAGCCCTGAGCAGCCTGCTGCTGTGCTCCGCTGTACTGAAAATAGCTTACACCAACAATTAAAGGTAACAACCTACTGCTATGACTATAGCAATTATGGCAATGGGCCAATTTGCCAAACTGTTGAACTATCCCTTTAAATCACTCTCCAGAATCTATAAATATATGTGTACATTTTTAAATTTAAAAGTTAAAGGACTAGAACGAGAAGTTTTCTACCACAGGCTTCAAGTTACAACATCACACTTGTGTAAGTGCCTGCTGAACCAAGATTGGCTTCCACACTCTTTGTGGTGGTACAGGATCATGCTCGTACATGCACGTCTTAGACAAAGATTTAATTGAGCACAGAGAAGCTAAACCTCTTCAGTTGGAAAATATGACGGCAGTGTTGTCTGTCAGGCTCAAACATCGAAGTATAGTAACAACAGTCAGGCACACTCTTATGTGGAGGAGGACTTGAAGTGATGATTATGTTGACAGTGTGAATTTTGTTTTTATTTTCCACCAGGTAAAGTCCCTTCTTTACGACAGCTGAACAGCAAGAGCCCAGAGCTGGAGCTGCCGTTGCTGCAGCAGACCAGAGACGAAGCTGAGGATTCAGCTGCCGACGAAGACGAGGAGCAAGAAATCACCCTGCATTGACCTCACGGGATGTCGGTCCTTCATGACTCTTCCATCGGAGGGTTTGAACAGTGACGCCAAATCAGTGCTTCTGCACTAAAAAAAAAAAACTGTTTTGAACACACTGCCACACAAAAAAAGAGGGAAAAGCATCTTCAGCTCTTAACTTCCACTGCTTGTGTCTTCAGGCGAGGCCAGGGCCTCTTTATCAGCTGTACAGTAACTGTGGACTTTGAACGTGACATAAGTTATGATGCTTTGCCTCAGGGCTGCTCCAGAGACGTAGCTAAATACATGCAACTGTCGACAAAGTATGATGTATGAAGGAGGAGAGTGACACAGCTTTAAATGATGATTTGACACCTTGAATTGCAGTGGCTCGTTTTATCTTTGCTAAAACCTTGTCACTGTGGGAACATCTTCCTGGTATCTATTCGTGGTATCTATAGGAGACTGAAAAGCATCACAGACAGTATTTATTTCCTTACTTTGAAAATGTAGCCTGGTTCTGAAAAGTTTGTGTGAAAGTGACATTAACAGTTACATTCCTATTTTTGGTGATGGATTTGCTGATCTTCTTTGTGGGCCAATGTATCTGCTGTACAACTAGTTGACACTTATTGACTAATCAAATAACTGTTCAGCCTAAAAATGTGAGGAGAATTGGTAAATACTCATCACAGTTTCCTGAAGCCTTAAAGTTCATCTTAAAATTCCTGAAGACCAATTAAACGTCACGTTCCTCAAATTTTACAGAGCCATCAAGATGGTAGGAAATGTTGTATTAAATGACTTGAATTAGTCATTAGTTGTCACTTGTCAAAGTTATAGATTAATTTTGTGTTGACTAATGTCATTGAGTATTTGAGCCAAGCAGGCAAATGCCAAGGATGTCAGGAGGCCGGACACAGTTCCCTGAAAAGACACTGACCACTGCAAAGGTGTGTTTAATGTCAGGTTTGGTGGCATGACTGCCCTCTCAATGTGATGTCTTTTTTTCAATGGTATGTGTCTTAACAGTAGAACATGTCACACTGAGGCCATTTTAATCACGTTTACGTCTTTGTCTAGCTCTAACTGAATAAGAAGGATTAACTGAGCTACAGGGTTAGAGGTAAAGTAGCCTAATGTTTAATGGAGTGATTATTTAAAGAGATGTGATATGACTGTACCTTAATGTGCCTTCTTAATGCAACAGCATTGAAAAGGCAACTTAAAGAGCTATTTTTTTAAATTAATTATAATTGAATATGTGATTATGTGGCTGAAGTACTTCAGTTCCAAGCCATTTCAGAGGGTAAACATCTTTGAATGTTTTTTATGTCATGATTTTCTGTAAAATGCAGAAATGTTGCAAATGCATTGAGAAATAAAATAAAACTCAAGTAAAAACGATCAGACTTTGAATCTCAGGATAAACATGAGCGATAGCTAGTTATGTGTAGCCAAATTTAGAATGGCATTTTCCCACTCTTCCTTATCAGTTTAGACTTCATTGCATTCCTGTCAATACACTTAATTATACAGTATGTGCTCATGATTCGAGATGCCATGTTAAGTTAAGCGTTCATTAAGGTAACTGAGTTTATTTTCACTGAACTCAGTTAACCATACTCCTGCAGGGAACACGGGTCTTTCTATGTCCAGTTCTAATCCAATAATCAAGCTCTCCTGCGCCTATAACTGAATACCGTAGGTCATTTCCAATGGCACAAAAATCGGAATACTCCTGCTTCGTCTGCAAACATTGTTGTAGTACAGTAAATATTGCTAATTTTAAAGCTCCCATGTTATATTTTACACTTGTATTGTAAGTAGGTTTGAGATACATCCAAACAGATAGAATAGGTTATTTGTACGTTTAGATACCAAAAATAGGTCTGCCTGTCAATCAGAGGGGAGGACCAGCTGACAGTTAGAAGAAATATGGTGAGTTCTAATAGCCCCCCCAAAAAAACATTTTGGTGTTTCTGTACATCTCTCCTAGTCTTCTCTCTGACTGTTGTCTTAATGATCTAATTTACAAAACAGCTATCAGATAAACACTTGGGGGGAACAAAACCTTACAAGGTTACTGTTAGATGGTGGGTCCAGGTGGGCGGGGCTTGGGGCATGAGAGTGGTGGCTGCTTTGTTGTGACATCACAGAGTTGTACAAGCTCTGATAGTTTGTTGTAAGGCTCAGTGTCTCTGTACAGGCTGCATCTAGGCCTACATTACTTACAAAAAGTTAGGGATCAGCACTCGGATGAAACTTAGTTTGACCTTCTCTAAACTTTTGAATGCACATGTCCACCTATGCAGTGTTATAGTCCTTATAACATAACAAGCTGTTTTCTTAGGTGATTAATCACAAAAAGTGTCTGATCCATGAATCGGCCACTAAATGTTCTAGTTCAGTGACAGTTTGTACTGAAACAGTCCTCTTCACCATGCTTCTCACATTCTGACACCAAGACACCTGTCAGTCAACAGTAGGCTACCTGGACATGTCCTTCAAATGATGGGATGTTGTCAGAAGGAAGTGTCCATTGAGCTCAATAAATTGTTTGAGACAGATAAATGACAATTCCATACTTATAGCCTACTTAAATACCCCACTACTTATGTTTTAATCACTTCAGCATGAACTTTTTACATTTCCATAAATTTAACCCGTATGTCGAATATCCCTTACTTTTTGTGAGTTTGGCTAGTGTACTTCTCTGTGGCCTGAGGAATTGATAGCACCTACTACTGGTAGGCCTATGTAGATGTAGGCTACCCCCATCTAGCGGTGCGGTTGCATATCTGAACGTATTCTTGATGTTGCATACGTGAAATCGGGCAGATGTCAGACAGATAACAGAAACAGACACTGCATGTAACAGGATAAGCAAGCATGTAAACAATACAGGCGTGACAATAATGTTGTCATGGTGATGTCTTATTGTTTACCTGACCCATGTTTTCCGTCTTTCTAGTAAAATCGTTGGTTCGCCAACGGTCATTCGGGTGCCTGAATGCACCTGAGGGCAACATCAGTGTCTCCGTCCTTCCTCACACCAAAGACGGTTTATTTATTCAGTATCTTTGCTCACACTACACAGTGGTGACAGTTTTAACAGGCGCTACCTCGAAAACTTTCTCCCCGACAGCTGGTGAGTTTGTGCAAAGCCCTTCTGGTTTGTGGTCACGCTGCCACTGAACGTAAAAAAAAAAATGGCGATGCAACATGGCAACCTGTGCGTCGCCCAAAATGTCGACTTAACTTGTAAGGTACGAGAAAGCTTTCATTTGTATGCAGCAGGTGTACTTATGACAGCAATGTTTGATGGACGTTGAAATTGTCTCTACAATAAGGGACCTTAGGTCAGCCTGTACTGTGGACGCCATGACCCACACACTGGTAAGTTACAACCAATACATCCATGGTTACAACACGGTTACTGAATGTCACACCTACAGAAATATTGCAACTGGGTTTGTTTGCTCTCTCGAGGTTTTTATACCCTCCTCCTCGGAGCACCACGCCCATGTCGGAGCAGCGGGACGGCCTCGCGTCTCGGGTTTCAACCCCGGGGAGTGAACATACTGACTGACTACCTGATGCATGGAGCTGCCTGGCTCCACAGCTTAGCGGAACTGGCGCGTGCTGACATCTCACCTGTGGTATGCTGTGTGGAGTGTGTCTGGAGGAATAACCTGGACTCACCGAACGGCCAGGTAAGACCTCACCTGCCTGCTGCTGCTTCAGGGCGGAAAAAAGTTGGTATGTCAGTGAAACGAAGCGCAGATTTGTTTAGCCAAGTTTAGACTGCTGAAGGAAACCGGGTTCCGTTCAATATCTGACTGTGTTTACTGGTCGAAACGGCTTTTTGCGTGAACCGACACAGGTGTGACCAATGCAGACACTTCCATGTAGTAGCCTATCACAAACCTTCGCTTTGTTCCAGCTTCCTACAGCACACACACACTCACACTTGTATGCAGCATGTATATTTCAAAGTATTGATTAATAGATATTTTCAGCACAAGTGGTGTTATTTCAATGGTGTCATTCATTGATCTGTTTATACATCGGTTCAACAGGACGACTTTGTTTACAAATGCATTACATGCACTCACAACTTCTTCATAGGGTGTTAAACCTGTTAGTAATGTTTAAGTGTTGATGTGAAACTAAAGAGTAACAACAACACTTATATATGATTCAAGTTTTCTATTTCTAACACACTATAATGCAGTTAAATAAAGAAAAAAGTAGATTATTAAGTAGCCCTTCATTCACTATGGGCTCCCACAGGAAGAAGTTGTTGATGCAACTTATACATCTAAAACTTCACTAGAGTGTGTTATAATGTTTATAATGCTTATAACTAAAAAAAGAAGGTATTTTTGTGTTGGTGTCTTAGGAGTTGTTGCTGGGTGAAATGGAGTTCAAGTAATTTCATGGTGGTCATGCTTTCCTGGTGAGATCACTCAAAAGGCATCAATAAGTGAATGATGACAATTGCAGCCACTTTGGTCCCAATGTTGTGTAGTTGCACAGTAAGAGAAACCAGTGGAAGTAATTAACAGAGACTGTAATTCCATTGATTTTTAATTTTCAGTGCAGAGAGAGACACCAACATCACGATTCTAGATAGATAGATAGATAGATAGATAGATAGATAGATAGATAGATAGATAGATAGATAGATAGATAGATAGATAGATAGATCTTGACCTGATTGTATTACTCAGTCATAAACTGAAAAAAGTGAAAGAGGAAACTCTATAATCCTCTTAGCAAGTCGATCTGCTGACATTGCATAACAATAGCCATCTTTTCCTGTGTGTCTGACAGGCAGGCAGACAGGTATGCACGACATGCGACTCAAGTATAAACTCAAACTTGGCAACATTCAGACAAGCAGGTACATGTGAAACATGAGAAATAACATACAAGAAGGGCGATACAGTCACATCACGTACTGCACATGATGGTAGTATATCAAGTGGACTTAAAAGCCTGAGGGCGGGATGGAGGCTTCTCCTTAAAAACCCTCTTCAGTGGTGACCTGTGTAATCAGGTCCAAAATCCAACAAAGGGCTCTGGCAGGAATTAAATGTCAGTGAGGAATGAAAGCGATTCTAATTTTCAAAAACATGATGTTCAGCTTTTGATTGATAGTACAATTTAATGTTTTCCTCAAGACAGAAATGCTTCAGAGCTCTTATGTGACATAATATGTGTTTAATACAAGTATTTATCTTCTGCACTCCTGCTCATTATGTTGTCAGTAAAGCTGTCAGGTGTTTGCATGTTTGAATGTGTCCATGCTTTTCCCATTCCCCTCTATCACTTTGTCAGTTTCATGTCGAACCTACTGAGCCCTTATGTAACCAAACACAGTTTAATTGATAATTTCATTGTTTAAAACACATGCGCGTGCACGGTCTGTGGTCTGTGACTGCCAATGTGTTTGCTGAGCTCACAGTCCGTTAACTATGTGGCTTTGTTCAATCTGCATTCTGCTGCACAAAAGACAAATGTCAGAGGTTTTTTCCCCTTGTTCTCTAAAGAGCACCTGCCTACACAACTTATTGTCATTTTCCTACAGTTTCCAAGTGTATTCCAAAATTACAGCTTTATTCTATGGAGGTCAGGCCTTTAAAATGTAAAAATTGTATGTGGTCTGTCATCTAAATGATTGATAACCCTCTGTTTGTATTGTGTTCGAACAGTGTCTCGCAAAGCTCTTAGAAAATTCCTAAGGTTGCAAATAATCTTTTTTAATGAGACAATAAGCATCCAAACATTGTAATAAAGTAGTATGAGTGTTAGAATGAGATGAAATTGTTTGTAAACTTGATGTGTACATCTTCTGTACTGTTGGATGCTGGCCGTCTCAGACAGAGGCGTGTTGGGTTTATGACCTCCTAAAAGTGCTGCGTGTTTGTCAATATTATAGCCCTGTGTGTGTTATTAGCTGTGTGAAGTCTGAGGGTCTGTAATGGGGACAAGCACAGTAGCACCTGTGGTCAGAGTGGCCCATAAAACAGTTCCCATGGGAAAATGTGATAGGAATTGTTGCCTGTTCAAGAAACAAAAACTGTCCCTTTTTTTTTCCAGACGTAACATTACAATGTCTGCCAATATTTCTCTTACTTGCACAACTAATTGACCTAATTGATAATCATATGGCCAATAACATATCAGAAAATATCACCTGTTGTAACATCTTGTCAGGAGTGACCACCAGTCCAACACGCAATATAATCAAGTTTGCTTTTAAAGGGACAGTTCAACATTTTGGCAAATTGGCCCATTGCCATAATCCCTATAGTTTTAGGAGTAGGTTTGTTACCTTTAATTGTTGGTGCAAGCTATTTTTAGAATGGCGGAGCAGAGCTGCTAGCTGCTCAGAGCTACGCTACGGACGCTAATGGGATTTTTTGGTTTCCCTCATCAAATACACAATCCAACAACTCCAAAACACTCTCTTGGACAAGTTGTGACCTGCACAGGGATTATGACAATGGGCCAATTTGCCAAAATGTTGAACTATCCCTTTAAGGAAAAAACAAATCTAACCAACTGAAATTGATCAATATTGAAGATATTTGATAAAAGGATGTGTAGGGTTTAAGAGAATCTATTCAAATCAAATACAATCAACGCACACATGTTTCTCTGCCATGTTTTTACAGTAGCCCAGAATGGACAAACTGGACTCCAGTTTCATTTTAAACCGGCTTGTTTATACTGGCTGGATTGTGACTACCTTTGTTTTTCATGATTGCAGGCTCCACCTGTCTCATGTCTCCTCACTTCTCCACGTCATCTTCTTCTTCATCATCATCATCACCACCATCTTCATCGTCATTGTGGCTAATGCTGTGTTTCCTGCTCAGTGTCGTCCTGCTACTGTCGCCAGGGGTCCATGGCCAAGGTAGAGTAGCTCTGATTGTTCCAACATAAACAGCAAAACTGAAATATACACAAGGACAAGTCAGAATTTTGTAATGTCTTTATTTTGTCTGGGGTTTACTTTATTGCACATTTCATTAAAAGGCAAGTCTCAATGGAGTTTCTATTTCAGTGCTGCACTAAAAAATGTCAGCCACGACCGCACACAGATCCTTCCACAAATCACGAAGTACAACACATCTATTGTGGAGCTCAACATAGATGCCCGCCCGCCTGCAAAAGTTGATTTTGTTAGTAGGTCTGTTAAACCTTGACCCTGGTTTCCCATAAGATCTTCTGCCAGGCACCCAAGAAAAGGGGGACCCTAGAGAGGCCCCGAGACCAAATTTACAGTCTCTCTTTCTTGCTCTCTCTCTCACACACACAGGCATATGCATACACACATGCATGCATACATACATGTCAGTCAGAAAAAGATCTGTTGTGTGCTTAGGGTCATACATCCACCGAAGCGATGAAGTCCAAGTTGTGTGATTCATGTTCATGTCTACACTCCTTTGTCTTCCTTGCTTCCGTTTTGTCCCCCCCCCTCCACATCTTCCTCTCCATCTATTACGCCGCCACATATGACATACAACATCCTAACACAGTGTATGTCTGTGACGTCCCTCTGACATGACCTACGACCCTCCAGTCCCCATCCAGCGTCTCGTTCCTGTTTCTGGACCAGACCAGAGGACAGGGCATGCTTTGATGGATGAAGAGGCAGCTGGAGAGAGGCATGGATGGAGGTTGAGAGGATAGAAACATGAAAGACGCTGCTTGTTAGAAAAACCCCTGCTGGAAATTATGTAGATGAAGCTGCAACAAGAGATGGATTTGAGTCAGGAAGTGAGAGGACTTATTTATTTGATCTCTGAGAAGCCTACAACTGTCATGCTCTCCCCCTTTTTCTTGACCCAAATCTTTGACTAGGCAACATGGAGACACTCATGCATTTTAAAACCTGAGTCTTTCTTTTTTTTTTTTGTCTCTGTGAATGTCAAGGTCGTCTCAAGCTGACGGTCCTATCCGAGGACAGACTGCAGATGAAATGGAAGGAAGCTGATGGACCCGTTCAGGGCTACAAGGTCCGAGTGAGGCCCATCTCAGGTGAGACTCTCCTGAAGATTAAGTGATGATAAAATCCATCCATTAGCTGTGGGACAGTGGCCAGTCGACATATAGAGACAACCACACGCTCAAATTCACACTTTGCAGCACTTTTGGAGACGTCAATTAATCCAGTGTGAATGTCTTTGGACTGTGGGAAGAAGCTGATGAACCTGAAGAGAATCCACTGAGGCATAAAGGGAATATGTCATGTCCACACAAAAAGGCACAAAAAGGCAGGACTTGAACTTTTGCTGTGAAGTGACCCACATCCTGCTACAATACCACCCCAGCATTATATCCAGGGTCTGGTTCAGTTGCGACATTTGAATTCTTCCAGTCAGATAAATGCTTTGACTTATGTGTCATATATTGTCCAGAAAAATGCTAATTTAATCTATAAAAAACTGAACAATTTGCAAAAAGTCCAAATGAATACATATTCACAAATGTATTTTGGAATTTATATCAGAATGACTCTCTCCAAAACAAAATTTTCAATCGACAGAAAAAAATATATGTCCCTCAATGTTAATGTAACAAAAATCCAAATATAAATGAATAAGGTTCACAAAAGTATTTCTGATGCACACATACTTCTTCATTTGAATATAATTGAAATCCACAAGGTATGAAAAAGAATATACAATTTTCATCAAAGACATACATGTTGTGACATTTATACACAAATCTGCATTTGAAAATGCCAGGCGGTTTGTGAACATCACTGCATTTGTGATGTTGGGGAATAAAATGTAGGCAGTAAATTAGCAAGTAATTGTCTCCATCCTCTCAGCCAATCACGAGACGGTATCCCAATCATTGATCATTTCAGAACATCTCATGACAAAGGGGTAACTCTAGCTAAACCTCTTAAATGTTTCACCTATGATTTGCATTGACAGTCTCAGTCTGACCTCTCACGATTTGACATTCCTTCTGTGGGCATTTATTCATTTTGAGATGAATCTGATACCATTGCAAGCTTCCCCGGTCTCATCTATTCCTAAGCATCACTCTCAGTAGCCTACCTGGTGACCAGATGAATATGGCCCTTGATTTGAAGGTCTTAGAGTCTTTGGTTTAGGCACATGAGCAGCAGCAGCTTTGCCTCTGGCTCAGTATCAGGAAGCAAAGATAAGAAAGAAAAAAAGATGTGACTCAAAGGGCCTGATAACCTTTTATGTTCTGAGGAACCCTGGGCTGAAATCTGAGACTCAGTTTTGTATGTTGTTTTGTTAAATTGAGAGAGGCGCATAGGAGATCGGCTGTATACATCGTTCTACCATTGTGTTTTTCTTTCATTTTCAGCGCTATATCATAAAAAGCATTGGCCAAAATCCAATCCATATACTTTTTATATCAGTGTATGTCTTGAGTGCTAAGCCTGATTCCCCCGTCTCTAGTTTGAAACAGCAAATCAATGCGGTGTGAAAGTGCCTTTTATCTGAGTGCAATCCAGACTGGACGTGTCAGTGTCTCTGGCTTCACAGGTGATGGTTTGGATAAGAATGCAGTCGCCTCCACCCCTCCTCTTCCTTCACATCCGACTCCTTCCTCGACATTTTTTTTTCTCTCTGTCACCCTCTTATCTCCCATTCCGCATTGTGCAGCTAAGCCCAGGCAGGTCTAAGAGAGAGGGGGGGCTTAGGGGAAGATCTCAGTCCAACACAAGACTTGTCGTGCCCAGGGGTGTAAGGCCGAGGAAGGAGGGAGGGATGTGGAGTGGTATTAAGAGGATGAGAAGGTGGCAGTACAATTCTGGGACATGTGTTGAAGATAATTGCAGAAGGTTGCGACATAGATGTGTGATTAGGAGGACAGAGGAGGAAGATCATCTATCCTTTCCATAGTGGACCCATTACAAATGAGCAAAACTGCAGTTAGACCTGAGGTTTTCCTGCTGCTCTAAGCCTGTAGCCTGAGCTCATGGCAAAACAGGTTTACAGAAGCGGATCTAACTCAGACATCCAAGGTCAGTGGACTGTGGAGAGGGAGGGACATCAACGATGTATCATTTAGCATCTGGTAGAGTTGTTTTTTTGCTGCATTTTATTTTACAGTAGGTGAGTCCATAACACAACAAGCCCCACTCCATCAATATCACCTTTAATGACATCAGACTCAATAACAATCCTTAAACACACCTACACTAAATCAGACTGCAATTAGAAACAAAAACGAGGCCCTAATATGATATTAGATTTCATTTTCAAAACCATAGTCAAAGAGGGTTTGTGTATTTTTTCTGTGTACATTTTGTTACATCTTAGTGTCCAATTTGATAGAAACAGCCACTTATTATGTCTCAGTATTTTTTTTTATATTCCATAGAATTAAATTTGATACACAGTACATTTTATCACAGCAGCGAATCTGTCATGTTTTGTTTTTATAGCACAAGACATACAATAAAAATGGGAACATAATTAGGAAAACAAAAAGTTAAAAAGTTCAAGGATAAAATTTGACATGATATGAAACTCTTTTGAAGTTACTGATGGTGAACATGAGGTTCAGTTGAAATATTTAGATTTTCTGTGATTGTGTTGGTAACAAGATGAATCAGCATAAAGGAGGGAGGTGTCTGATCTTGCAGAGCCTTCAACTAACAGTTCATCACTGAAGAGACTTTCAGACAGGGATCTGTGGCAACCAGCTCCTCAGATCACCAGAAAACTACAGTAGAAGAATGTATGAAAGTCTTGAATAATCTGAGATGGAAAACTTTTTAAGACCTTTTAGTTGACCCATCAGAGAGCGTGTTTATTCTGTGGAGGGTGTTGCTTACTTCTTTGTGTGATAGTCTGACTAATGCTAAAAGAAACACATGCAAAAAAAGTCGTCAAAGCTGCTTTTAAAATTACTCACCACTCCCTAAAAAGAGAGGCCTGGGCTAAAAGGCTCAGAACATCATTAGAGATTTTAGAGAAGTACATCACCTGAGGCTGTTTGACACTTGAATGGTAAACCTGAGTTCCTGTAGTGTTCACTGTGTCTGTAATCTGTAGTGAGGGCCTAAACGCACTGAAAGGGTGTGAGGACCCGATGGAAAATCGCTGTTTATTATTATTAGTATTATCATCTTTGTAATAATGTGTGTAATTTGGATGTCTTCAGATTAACTAAAATACACTCTCTCCTAGGTTTTTAGTAGAGATTTTACAATTTTTTTTTGAGTCGAAAGTCAGGAGCCATGTGTTTCCCTTAAAACCAATGTTTCTCAAACTTTTCAGACCAAGGATCATTCTATTGATCTATATTTTTTGTGGGGCTGGATGTCATCAAATGCACCATGAATCTTAGTCATCTTAGTGTCTGAGTCATGGCGACTAAGTTAATGCTAAAACTCAACCCTTTATCTGAATTATCTGAATTAATACCTGTTATAAAATACAGAGAGTGAAGGGTGTACATAAAAAGCTGCTTTAGACTTAATCTCATAGTAACTTGGAGCTGGATGTTTATCAGCCACGATGCTCATTTCGTCTTCCAGATGTTCCACAGCCAGAGCTGATGCTGACCACCACACGGGGCCGGGCCACCGTGGCGGGACTGGACTCCAGCCAGGAGTACGCCCTCCAGGTCCTCGTGCTCAACGGAACGACGGAGAAGCTTCTCGCCAAGAGACGATTCACAAGTAAGAACCACACAGCGAGGTGGTTGGGAGGGAAAAAAAGGAGGAGATAAAGAATGGAGGGTGGCAGACGAGCACAAAGGGAACAAAGAGACTACTGAGATCAAGATTGTTGAGATCAAGTAAGGAGCGAAAATATTCAACTGTGGGGACACAACAGTGGCTCACCTGATAGAGCAGTACCTCTCTCTCACTGTCCTGTCAGAATAAAACGCCTGAAAAATATAAGATTTCTCAGCTTTGTCACCTGTAATGATGGAGAATAGATTGTGAAGACAAAAAATAATCTTACATTTTAATTTTTTTATTAGCCTTTATATACACAAGTAAAATCTCATTGAGACCCAGGATCTCATTTACAAGAGAGACCTGTTTCAGGTAGGCAGCAGCAAAACACAAAGTTACAGACTAACTGAGCATACAAGAGACAAAACACAAACATTAAGATAATTAATGCAAACTACAAAAGTGCGAGAAGAAGAATAAAACTAGTACATACATGAGCAGACTCCTACAGACTGTCTCACCAGCCTTCCTACTGGAGCATCTTTTAAAATGTACAATAGGATTGTTTTTCATGTACAACCCATGAAATGTATTTCTTCTTTGCTGAAGGTTACAAAACACACAAACGTTTGATCAAAGGCCATAAAATCCACAGGCAGGATGTGATGGGATGTACACAGTGATGACATTGGCAAGACAGCAGAGTCATATCATAGGAGGAGGTGCATTTTTGACATTCTTACATACGCACGCACACACACACACACACACACACACACACACAGCTGGATTACAGGCTGACAGTTGGGCTGTGTTTGAACTCCCTGTGTGTACTTACATGAGCGAGGTGTGTTCCTGGGTTGTAAAACTGCCCACAAACCAGCATTAGTTCCTCTGTGGCTCACCAAGGCAACATTACCAGCCAAAATTACACAGCGGGTAATGGCCGTCCACCCACACTCATCGACCGTGTCCGAGGAGGATGATGCGTTTTTATCTGAAGTTTACAGGTTGTTTGCCTGAGAAAGAAAAAAAGGATGAGGATTTGGAGCCTCACTTATTGTTCCTCAGGTTGTCCATCAGTGATCTGTCTCCTGATCCCGTCACAGCTATTGATTCCTCACTGATTTGTGAGCCCCTCTTCTTCATGACATTTTATCACCAGACTGTGTTAACTACCCTCCTGGGGGCTCGTATTAGGTCAGGCTAGATGGTACAATATGTGGATCCAGCCTGTGGTTGCCGCTGAGCCGTGCGAGCGATAGTGGGTTACTGTGTCGAGGCGAGCGTGTCCGGGCAGGCCAGAAAAACATGTGGAAATTGGAAAATCGTAACATTGGCTGTCTCACTGGAATGATGGCAGTCTGGGAATTCCTTCCTGGTTTGTCTTCGCCTTTCCCATTTGCTCTTAGCCCCCCCAGGCCCTGTACTTATTTTGAGCCGTGCTGGTGATAGTAGGTGACTATGTGAAGGCGGTTTTTACATCCGAGGAAATTTCACCCTCAATTTGCTGCCATTGACCTTGTGTCTTTACTCCAGGCGAGGATTTAACAGTGAGACTCACCAAGTTGAAGGAGTTAAGACAGTGAAGTAACACCGCACACTACACAGATCTGTCTTTACCTCGAGCGTGTTCAGTTTTATCCCTCTGATCTAAACCGACTGGGTCTTGAAACCCACTTTTATATAGATATGTTGTCCAGTCATGCGGCTGCACTGTCAGCATTCAGACAGCCCTGCAGTCGTCTTAGTCAGAAAGCAGGGAAATACCACGCTCTGTCAAAAGCAAACATGTCTGACTCTAATATTGCAATGTCTCTTGTTACTCATCACCATGTCCTATCCAGAGCTAATTATATAATTATATAATAGGAGGTAAAAGATTTAATGATCCATCATCCCTGCAGGGTCGATGCCCCTGAAAAAATGTGGGATTCTGTTCACCAGCACAAAGTCTGATTACTGTGTGTTGAAGTTGACACAGATAAGATGATTGGTAGCCAGTGCTAGTGAAATGGCTCTAGTGATGTCTAGTCTAATTTCTTAAAGGAGACATATTATGCCCCTTTTCGACAAATTGAAATAGTTTCCAGGTGTCTTAGAGACATGTCTGTGACATGCTTTGGTCAAAATACCCCAAGGATCAAACATCACAGCTCTTTTCATCCACTCAAAACAGCTCGTTCAGAACGGCTGGTTTCAGTGCCTGTCCCTTTAAATGCCCCTCTACTAGTACCAGGTAGGGGTGGTAATATGCAAATTCTAAAGCTAGTTGCATCACTGGAAGACGTCTGAGGGAACAGCTCATATAACCACATGGATTTCAATCTAGGAAGCCTGCAAATTACAGATTTTTTTTTGTCAATTGTCACATTTTGGAGGCCAGAAGGCAAGACAAACGCACAAATGAGTGATATTTCCATAAAATGTCCCCTTTAAACAACCATGTCGGAAGACACATCCTGTGGTCGTGGAGAAGATGTTAATCTGTTTCAGAGGGGTAAAATTATTGGCACCAAGCAAATAAAACATCTAAGGAGATTGCTGAGACTATACTACTAAATTGGGTTAAGAACTGTCCTGACCATACAGTAAAACCTGGAAGCCCCCCCCCCCCAAAAAAACCATCATCTTCAAAAGGAAGAAATGTTTTCCAATTATCTGTTATTTTATTCAAATTTCACTGAGAATTTTGAAAAATGAAGCTAAGACTCTGACGTAAATAAATGTTCAAACATTGCAAAACAGTTCTTCCTCATGATGAAACAATGTTTTCACAGGAATTTGCCAAAATCAAAGCAGACTTAAAATTTCCAATTTGGCCTAAATTATTAGAGTATTATGATTTTTTTTGAGACAGAACAAAAATGCCCATAATGATGCAACAATCTAGTGTCCAAGTTTCAAAGTCTCTCAACATATCAAACAAAGATTGTTGATTCAATCAGTTGCAGGCAGCTTTACATGGATGCAGGTTTCAGTATGGGGGCTGTTGATGAATGTTTATTCCTAAATTTATTAATCACAATTGTTTAAATGTTTGAGTTTTTTCATTTTGATGATGGTCAAACAGTAGGCTATTAGAGTGAAAAATTTTTCATTCTCTGCAATTTGTTTTATTGGAAAAAATTCAGGCAAATGACCTACCAACCTCAGATGGTTTTGTTAGGGATGGGGTTAGGGGGGACAGTCCCTGGGTTTAGTGCCCAGGAGCCCCAGACTGTGAATTCTGGCCCTGCTGCATACATACAGTTATTTATTTTCCTCAGTTATCAAACTCAGTCAATACATTGTTACACATTAAACAGTGTTGGGAAAATACAGGAAATGTAGTTGTTACAATTACAAGTTCCTCTTCAAAATGTTATTAAATGTGTATCTCTTTATAATTACTTTCCCAAAGTAATGTAACTAATTACATTTGATTACATTTTAATTACTTTTCTCAGTTTTTAATGAATGCTCTCACATTTTAACTATTTTCACACTTTCAGACCTAACAGTTAACATAAAGACAATAGCTATAATAGGCTAATAACCAAGAGTAGGCCAAAAATCTTTTTCACTGTGAGAAAAGCTGTATACTTTACATTAGGCCTATAGACACATAAGGTAAGGGTATAGCTGTAACTCTTCAGATCTGACATAGACAGTTTAGATGTCAACAACGTCTTAAAATAGTTCAAAAAAAAAGGTCTGCTCACCTGCTCACCCTCAGGGTCGACTCTGTGAGAATTTTCAAATAGGTTCCTTCTCTTAAGCCCCTGTAACTCTACACTAATGTTTGGACTTATTAAAATTTGTTCATTCAGCTCTGGGTAAACTATGAGGCTACAAACAAAGAATGAGTGTCATTTAATTTCAGGGTGAACTAGCGCTCCTTTAACCGCTGACAATGGTTGGTTTGAAATACCAGTGTTCCCATTATGATAGTATTAGATATTCACAGCAATAAGCAATTAGGTTATTAACAGTTACAGCCTATGCACTTAAAAGTTGGGAAACCATTAAATATTAAAATATCCTCAAATGAACTACAGCAGTTCTGTAACCATTTTTCAGCCAGCGGTCAGCCCTCACGCTCCCAAACAAAGAGAGACAGGGACAGAGAGAGCCCAGCTGTCCCTCATCTAAGGAGACCTGGAAGGATGTTGGGGAAAATCTTAAAAAAAACTCATCCAATGTGACCAGTCAAACTTAACCCCACTGAGAATCTTTGAAAAATGTGGGCCAACTCATTAAATAAATGTTGTGACATTGATATTTCACTCAGACGATGCCGGATCATATGTGTGCCGTAATCAAAGCTAGAGGCGGTCCAACGAAATATTAGAGTGTGTGACTTGTTGTTTGAGACAGGCAGTGTATGTGCAACAATCTAGTACCAAGTTTCAAAGTCAGCCTATCCACGTCATTCAATCAGTTGCAGGCAGCACATGAATGCAGGTTTCAATATGGTTGATGAATGTTTATTCCTGAATGTATTAATACAATTATTTAAATTTTCTTTTTCATTTATGATGATGGTCAAACTGATTTTAAATGTAAAAAACTGTAATTCTCTGAAATTTTTTAAAAGAAATTGTTTTAATTCAGGCAGGTTTTCCCTACTAATATATGTATAACGGATTACAGTTACCACGGTTTAATAACGAGCCAACCAGACTGTGAATTCTGTGTAGTGATACATACAGTAACAGTGATACATACAATACATTAATACACATTAATGTTAATTATCCACACCTGATTTCCTTTGCTGCTCTCTTCTCTTCCAGTGGAGAGTCTGCGGGAAGAAGAAATGATCCGCAGCGGCAGCCGAGAGCAGAGGAAGAAGATGCTCCCCGGCGGGTCGGGGTCAGGAGACCTGGACGATGCAACGGAGGCTCTGTTCGGTCTGCCGACTATTCTGTATCCAGACCCCACCACCACCGCCTCCACCACAACCACCACCACAACCACAGCTGCTACTACCACAGGTGATGAAAACACTGCATCAACACACACTCACATCGTGGTGTTGTTACAGCATGACGACTTAACCTGGCAAAATAAGAGGCATCTCGTAGAGTAAAATGGGACTGTGGTCATAACATTGTTGAACCTTATTACACTGCCTGTATTTTGATTGTATAATATTATTTGCACATTTTGGAAGAGCACAAAGTGAATTCAAGAGCAGGAAGAAAGCATAAAAATCACACATATGAATTGACAGCATACGCATTCAAAAGGTAAAAAACTGTTACACAAATCAGGCAACATGAGAAAAAATGAAAAAGATGTGATGATAATGCAAGTACAGTCTGAGAAGGAATATTTCAGGACTTATTTGAACAGCTGAGACACTGCCAGCAGAGCGAACAGGAACTGGAGAGGTTTTCAAAGCCAATAGAGTCTGATGATCCCCTGTCTTGATCCTGGACTCTGGAAAAGCTCACAGGCCTGAACCATCAGATGTAAGAGGAACTCAAAGTTGGTAGTCCACTGATCTGCTCTGACGCTTGACTTTGTAAAGATTTAAAAATGATTTCTCAAGTAAAACAAGTGCAAAGAGCTGGCAACCCCGGGTGATGTGAGGAGATTATTTTTTGTCTTAGTCAGAAGCCTGGCTTCTCTGATCTGCCTACAGCCACTGTTATTGTAACACCAACACACACCTCCACACGTGTACTGTACACACAGGGGTACACCAAACATAATAATGAGTCTGACAGCCCAGCAACAGTAGCTGGAGTAAGGGTGAACACAGGAAATAAAAGCATGGATAAGGACAGATAGAGCTTGTTAGAAATTGGTTATTTGATAAATTACGAGCAACTGCAAAAAATGTGACCTATTAATCATAAAATAAACAAAGTTCTCGTTTTTCCTTTTGACACTTAGGAAGTCAGATTGATCTAATGTCAACAGGAGATTTCCTCCCATGTACAGCCTCCGCCGGTCCCTAAACGATCTGTGCTTATCTCACTGTAACCCCACCCATGTGCTTACCATTACCTCTCTCCCCCAGAGCCCCCGGCCACAGAAACCCCCACGCAGCCCCCCGACGAGGTCCCAGAGAAAACCGCCAAAGAGAAGAGGAAGAAGAAGAAAGAAAAAGAGCGAGACCGGTCGAAGGTGGAGAACAAGGACCAGCAGGGAACAACACAGGGGAAACAGGCGGAGGAGAAACCCCGGAAGACGCCTTTCACCACCCAGCCGGTCACAGGTGACCCCCCCCCCGCCCCCCCACAGTGCTGCACAAACATGACTCATGACGAACTCAGATCTAATCTTCTACTATGATGACATTTGTTGCTTTAATGAGCCAAAACATGTTGGTAATGATGAGGGCAGCTGTCCTTGAGCAGGAAGTTAAGAACGTCTGGTCATCATCTTATGAATTAAGGAACAAACGGCTAGAGAGCAGCTAAGTGTTAGTTAGAGTTGTGATGACAGTGTTTACACGAGGGAGGGACAGGTGAAGGAAAGGATAATGACAGGCCCTCCTGTTCAGCTGCAGGGCACATGTGTCCTCTTCTTCATAATCCAAGTGAGCACACACGTTCACATGCAGGGAAACTCACTCATGTTCATGTTGGCTCCGTGTTGACACACGATCACACACAGCATCTGTTTCTTCATCTAAAACCATGCATTAAACGGTGTCAGTGGCTAAATGCATGGTTTGTTGCAATTCCCCATGAGAACAGCTTCAGTTCTCTTCTACATAAAAAAATCAATCAACACGTGTCTGCAGTCGGTTTTAAAAAGTTTGCTCCACGCTTCTTTTTATGCAGGCATGTCTCCAAGGAGACCATTTGAGTGCAACAGCGACGCAGCGGCGGACATCATGCTGTTGGTAGATGGATCTTGGAGCATCGGGCGCACGAACTTCAGACGAGTCAGAGACTTCCTGGAGGGACTGATGACGCCCTTCAACATCGGGCCGGACCACATTCAGATAGGTGAGGATCAGGGTGGGGAGGGTGGGTGAAGTGGGCGGCGCTCATGTGGACACAGTGCCACACTGTGGCCGTCCTGTGTCGTCTGTTTCATCCACACCAACTGGCTAAGGGAACTTGACATGTTTTTGTTTTTTATTGCCAGACAAAAACATTGCTACATCAATCAATGATTAGTTATTATGATTTATATACAGTAGCTCTGTTCCTGCGCAACCTATTGAAAAATATTTATTTAAAGCCCCAGTATGTAACTTATTTGGCTTTTTATTAGCAAAAATCAAATATTGCTTTCATAAATATGTATTTCACTAGTCGAATCACACCCGCATATAAATGAAAGCTTTCTCGTACCTTAGAATGAGTTGTTACAAGTCGTTACAAATATACAAGGGGGGGTGCACGGAACCTTGGCTGCCATGTTGAACCGCCATTTTTTACGTTCAGTGTCAGTGTGACCGTAGGTAACCACAAACTCACCTCACCGGAGCTGTTGGCTCGGGGAGAAAGTTTTCCAGGTAGCGCCTGTTAAAACTGTCACCACCGTGTAGGCTAGTGTGAGGGAGGATGGAGGCACTGATGTTGCCTTCAGGTGCAGTCAGACACCTGAATGATGCCGTTGGCAAACCATTTGGATGTCATTTTACTTGATGAGAGAAAGACAGTAAAAGGTGGGTCAGGTAAACAATACGACATCACCATGACAACATATTGTCACGCATGTATTGTTTTGCCTTGTGCTGGGGGACCACTTGTTTACATAGAGGCTTGTTTATCCTGTTACATGCAGCGTCTGTTGTCTGTCTGACTTCTGCCTGAGTTCACGTGAACGCAACTTCAAGAATACGTTCCGATATGCAATTGCATCACTAGATGGGGCTAATTCCTACTTACTGGGGCTTTAATTTCTGCTGATTGGTGAGTTGTTGATGACCATAGTTATTTACATGTGTGTTTCAGTTTCAAGTTTTTGTCACATATAACGTGTAACATACGAAGGCTGTCTGCCCTACAAGCGCCATCTTTTGCGTTGCTACTCATTTGTGTTTGTGCATCCATCCACAGACACACAAGCACACACCTAAATACCCCAATACACCCCCGGCAACAGCACATAGCCATAGCAACCACCTGGGATAACCAGCACACCACAGCAGCCACAAAACAACTACTCCCCAGTGCCAGAGCAAATAACTGACAACCACTTGCAACCAACTCTGCCAGGAATAGCATCAAAAATGAAAAGATTGCTGCTTTTAACAGCACCTTCCTCCTCTTCTTTTTTTTTTTAGCATAATTGCACTTAAATGTTGTTTTTTAACATTTCTGTTTTTAATGTTTGTTCTTAGTGTTTTTCATACGAGCCTGTCAAAGAGGAATTTCTGTCACTCGAGATAATAAAGCTTACCTGTCTGTCTGTCTGTCTGTCTGTCTGTCTGTCTGTCTGTCTGTCTGTCTGTCTGTCTGTCTGTCTGTCTGTCTGTCTGTCTGTCTGTCTGTCTGTCTGTCTTCACCACATTCACAGATCAGGTCTTCAACCTCAATTAGTTATCAAACATATTTAATATTTATTTGATATTCTGACATTAGTTAGCATACTGCAGCTGCAAGATATAAAGTTAAAAATCTCACCTGCAGTTCTTGCGGAAAAACAAAAGACTCATCTAGACTTGTTTATCTGATGTTTATCACATCAAGCTGTTGCACCACAGTCTCTCTGCCTCTGCATGAGATCAGATGAGGTGGTCCCTGATTAGCCCCTCGAGCACTGTAATTTTTAATATAGGCTTATCTTAATATCCAACAATGTGGGATGTATTGCGATTCTGTAATCTTACTTAGGTGTGTGATGCAACTCTATATTGAAATTGCTTTGGTGGTTTTAAAATTCCTGTGGTCTCACATCCACCTATCATAAACCACCAAATGAACCCACAGCTCCTTTCAGCTCATACACAATTCATGCCCCAGCTCCTTTTATGATACTTTATCTTATTTCACTTCATGTTTCACCTGTCAGGCTGAGACTTGTCAGACCTCAGCGCCTTCATTTCAGATGCTTTTTCAACATCACAACACATTTCTTAAGAATAAAATCAAAATGTTCTTTCGTTTCTCATCTCCAGTAGCGTTTCTCTGGTTGGGAGTCTATATAGCAAGTTCTAATAGAGCACAGATAATCAGCACAATAACGAAAAACAAATATTATAATTAACCATTTAAAGTAGATTCTTGTGTAACATGTGATGTATTTTGTCCCAGGTCTGACCCAGTACAGCGGTGACCCTCGCACAGAGTGGCATCTCAACAACTTCACCACTAAAGAGCAGCTGCTGGAGGCAGTGAGGAACTTCAGATATAAAGGAGGAAACACGTTTACAGGTAAGCACACACATCATCACCTTACAGACACCTTACTGTGCGCCATTGTTTGTCCCATCCATGTGTGTGTGTGTGTGTGTGTGTAAACCCTGCGTCCCGTCTCCCAGGCCAGGCGCTGCTTCACGTCATGGAGGAGAACATGAGGGAGGAGGCTGGAGCGAGGTCGGACACGCCGTTCTTCCTGGTCCTGCTGACTGATGGCAAATCTCAGGATGACGCCATCGCTGCAGCAAACCGGCTGAAGAACGCCGGCGTGGAGATCATCGCTGTAGGTGAGACTGAGAAGAAGACCTCCCAACATTCAAGACCATGCTGAAAACTCACCTTTTTATATTAGCTTTTAATATATAATTAGATGTGTTTTATAGTGTTTTATAGCTGTTTTTAATTTTATTTCATTCTGACTTTGCTCAATTTTAAGCGCTTACAAATAGAATGTGCAGTGTAGTCCTGTCGGGGGGTCATTTTGAACCATTTCATATCTTTGTGTCACTCAGGTGTGAAGAACGCCGATGAAGCCGAGCTCAGACAAGTGGCATCGGAGCCGGTGGATCTGAACGTCTACAACGTCAACGACTTCCCTCTGCTCAGTAAACTGGTGGCGCGGCTGGTCCACATCCTGTGTGGGAGGATAGAGGACCGTGGCATTAAGAAACGTAACCCCCTCTACCAGCTGCATCTTCCTGCTGTTCCTTTTTTTTTGTCATTTAATCTACACCTCTTGACATTGACGTTGCTGCCTATGTGCTTTCAATTTCCCTTTAAATGCAAACTTTCATGTCTCGTTGATGCCTGATGTGTGAATCCACCATTGCTGCTTTCTGCAGGAATGGAGCCTGCACCCACGGTGGACCCCGCCCTCTCCTACCCAAGTCCTACTGACCTGCGCTTCTCTGAGCTGGGCCCCAGAGAAGTGAAGCTCCACTGGACCAACCCTGTTAAACCGGTCCAACAGTACAGAGTGGTTTACCACAGCGCAGAGGGTCAGAGACCACTAGAGGTTAGAAAAGTGACTGTTGATTGGATATAAACACGGTTATACAAACACATTCCTCTCCCCATGAAGAATTCAAAGCAGCCTCCACAGTGTACTGCACATTGTACTCCCATTGTGGGAGAAAGGTGCTGGATGGCAACCAGGAAAGTGTTTGTGGCTCCAGCTGGAAACAAGGAGCAAAAACATGTTTATCGTCTAATGTTTCCTCTTCAGTAAAGTATCTACTCTGACTCAGGATGTAACAATAGAAGTGTTAGGGACTTTGAGCAGCAGCAGTTGAAAGGCCGACGTTGAGGTGATTCAATGATGTGGATGCTATGTTGAAACTACCCACAGTTATAATTTTGTTATAATTCACATGGTCATTTTGTTGATATTCAGTTATACCACTAGTAGCATACATAACAAATATGATACCTAGCTACAGTGTTGCTCTGTCTCCAGGTGGTACTGGCCGGTTCAGAGTCCACGGTGCTGCTGGAAGGCCTCTCCTCTCAGACGCTGTACCACGTGTCCATCTTCCCCGTGTATGAGGACAGCGTTGGCCTGGCTCTCAGAGGAACCGTCACCACATGTGAGACCAATAACACACCGACATGTCTGAATTGTTTTCCACCACCTTGTCTTTTTATATGAACTTTACTGTACTTTTCATATAGGAATCAGACTCAGTCCCTGTGACCATCTATACTGTGTCTATTAATATAAAAGACCTGCTATCTCACTGTGAAAAGGTTGTACTAAAAAAAAAATCACCCTTTTCGCTTTATTCAGTAATATGACCTTCAGCAGTGCATGTGATCTGCCCTTTCTCAGCTGTATGCAAAAGCACTGAGATAAAATCAAAACATTTATTTTCAAATGTCACTGTACGATAGGAAATAAGTGAGGATCCTAAAATGACACTTTACAGTTGCAGGCATGTAATCAGACAGTGTGGGGGATGTGTTCAACAGTTATTCAACTTTGTAGTGAAATTGTTACTTCCTCTGAAACTCTCTCTGAAACACTCTGATGCTAAGAAAGAAAGAAAGAAAGAAAGACAGTATCTCATACAGTATACTGAGATGAGAATATGCACTGTAAAAAATGAATAAATAAAAACACTGCTGACTTGTTAGCCAAGAAACTCGAGGTGTCTCCTGAATCTTTCCACTTCTGTCCTCTGTGTGTCTCCGCCCCCTCAGTGGCCCTGGCGACGCCCGCCAACCTAGAGGTGACTCCATTCTCCTTCAGCACGCTACGGGTGAGCTGGGGCGCGGCGCCCGGAGCAACACAGTACATGATCCTGTACTCAGCTCTCAACCACGGAGAGCCCGACGACGCCAAGGAGGTGGGGACTGGTTTTCTCTCTCTGTCAGTTTGCGTGTGGGGCAACACTTTACTTGAATAGGTATTCATAAGACTGACATAACACCGTCATAACCATGACACAACAGCTGTCATAAACATCAATGAATACTTATGACAGCTGTCATTAAGTGTCATTCGGTTAGTTATGTCACTTTTGATGCAACGTTGACATTATTTGAGATGTTTTTGTTATGAGAACTTGACATAATTTTTAAAGTTTGGCCATTAGGTCTGCTATGACAGTTTACTGAAAATTGTCTTTATGTCAAGTTTTCAGAACAAAAACATCTCAAATAATGTCAACTTTGCATTAAAAGTGACATAACTTACCGAATGACACTTAACGACAGTTGTATTCATTGATGTTTATGACAGTGTTATGTCAATCTTATGAATACCTATTCAAGTGGTCCCTAACCCTTAAAAACACAATTGAACACAAAAATTTTAAATCTTATAACTCCATATAAAAATGTCTGTTTTAAAACATTTGATTGATTAATTGATTGATTGATTGATTGATTCTTTTAATGACCACACAGCCAAGCTGGTGGAATTTGCATTAATCAAAAAACAAATTAAAGGGACAAAACATATAACATATATAGACAGACATACAATATACAGTTACAGCTTATATAGGGCCGTGCTTGCTCCTCAGCGTGCAGAGATATTTATTTAGTTGATTAGTTGAGTACTTTATTGGTCAGAATCTCTTCTGAAATTTTTGTTGCATCCAAGACACTTGTTTCTCATAACAAAACAAAACATTACAAAATATAACACAATATAACACCAAACAAACGTCAGACCAAACGTCTCATCAGACAATAACAAAAACATTAAAATGTATAAAATATAACAAAATATAACATAAATATAACATGAATATAATATATATAACATGAGACAAAGAAACTGCCTGGTGTTTGTCTCATTTAAAAACACAATTAAACACAAAAATTTAAAATCTTATAACTCCATATAAAATTTCTGTTTTAAAACATTTGATTGATTGCTTGATTGCTTGCTTGATTGATTGATTGATTGATTGATTGATTCTTTCTTTTAATGACCACACAGCCAAGCTGGTGGAATTTGCTTTCAGTACAGCTTATTATTGGCGCAGGTTCCAAAACATATAACATAAATAGACAGACATACAATATACAGTTACAGCTTATACATCTGTGTCTTGAACTGAACAGAGAGATATTTATTTAGTTGATTAGTTGAGTACTTTATTTGTCAGAATCTCTTCTAAAATGTATAAAATATAATATAACATGAGACAAACACCATGCCTGGTGTTTGTCTCATCTACAGTTTTACCGATTTACAGTTTTACTACAAGGCAGCTGTTCTGCTCTGCACTCCTGGAGGCAGAGACTGTCCCGCCTCAGGACCAGGTGTTGTATGACTGTATCAATGAGTTTCTGACTTCGTACTCACTGCAGGAGAAGTTCAGTGCAGACCAGATGGTGGTGGAGCTGGGAGGGTTACTGCCTGAGACAGACTACTCCGTCACCCTGTATGCTCTCTACGACGAGGATCCCAGTGACCCCGTCACTGCCGTCGCCACCACATGTACGAATCACCTCTTTGATTTAATTGGTCTTTCTATTCAATGCACTCTATCTGCGTAAAATAGTAAAGTCGTTGCACTGTGCTGTCTGCTCGTATGTCATCTTCTTAATCCTCTTCTTCTCCCTGCAGTCCCTCTCCCTCCGCCTCTCAGTGTTCAGTTCCCCATGGTCACCCACAGTGGGCTGAGGGTGAGCTGGGTGCCCGGAGCTGTGGACGTACCCGGTCATAAAATCACCTACAGCACCAACCACGGCAGCGACGTCAAGCAGGTCAAACAAAAATATACACTGATGTTAAATCACAAAACTTCAGTGCCTCCCCCCCATCAGACATTATGATCGCGCACCCCCCAGGCCGTCGCAGCTTCGATTTAAATCGTTTTTATGTTTGCGAAGCTTCGATTACCAAAATATGATCTTCGGGACAGCCCTTATGACCTTAACATTTATTTATTTATTTCCTTCAGTTACTGAAAAAACATTTTGAGATTGTGACAAAAATAAACTTTGTTTCCCCACGATCACAACACAGTGCATTGGAAATCTGGACAATAAAACATCAGAAATAATATTTATTGTAGGAATAATCATTCAGTGCATCATGCATCTATTGATTCATTCTCCAGCTTTATGCCTCGATATCGACATTAGTGAGTGGCATCCAAGAAGAGGTGAGAGAGGCTTAGCTTTCTTTGTGAGCCTCATGTTGTTATTAACTACTGTACATGAGCAGCTCCAAGGGCTAGGCAGTCTCCATGGATACAAAAATGAACACATTTTACTCTTCAGTAAGGTCCATTATGTTTGAGAGGAGAAAATGTACAGTTAAGTTGTATGGAAGCCATAGCTGAGCAGCTCCAAGGCCTGGGCAGTCTCCATGGACACCAGCATGATGACTGATAGATGCTGATCGGCAGATGTGATAGAAATCACAGGCGCATCTGTAACTGATTGTCACAATGTAATATGTCATCTCTGGAACACAGAGGAGATGAAATGTACAGATGTATGGCTGCTTAGGGCTTCTGTACAGCTGTTGATTCATGACAAACATCTTTCCAGGTGGAGGTAATGGGGCTGAACTCAGTGCTGGTGCAGAACCTGTCCTCTTTGTCCAGGTACCTGGTGTCAGTCCAGTCTCACTACCCACAAGGCCTTTCTTCAGCGCTCATCAGTAACGTCACCACCCGTAAGACACACCGAGAAATACACACGTGCTTCTTCTTAAATGTCCTTTGTTGTGTGAGGGGAATGGGTTTTTGAGTGACGGTGATATTCTCCTCGTCTCGCAGTGAAGGTGCCCTCGCCTTCGGACCTCAGGGTGACTAATTTCTCAGGCAGTGACATCACTGTGCGCTGGGAGGCAGCGGCTGACGACGTCGTGTCCTACCTCATCAAGTGGATCTCGCTGAGTGGAGGAGACCTGAGACAGGTGGGGGAGGTGGACGGCAGGTGGGAGCATGTAACGTGTTGCTATGGTTAATATAATACATGAATAAAGTGTCGCTCTCTTTCCCCTTGTTGCGCGTCCTAGTTGAGGGTGAGCGGTGAGAGCGAGGGGGCAATCCTGGAGGGGGTGGAGGACGATAAGGAGTACCAGATCTCTCTGTCCGCACTTTATGGAGATGGAGCTCAGAGCGAGGCTGTGGCCATACGCTACAGCACCTGTGAGTCAGGCACACACGCACACATGTAATCACACACTACACAAACACACAAAAGATGGACAGCGCAGAAAATTGTTTAAATCAGGGATTCCCAAACTTTAAATCTGAATTGGCGACAATATGGTGTTAATTTTACTAATAAATAAATAAAATATATCAGACATTATTTCAAATGGGGTTTTCACAGTGTAAATAGTAAAATTAAAAAAAATAATTTGTAAATCTGAATTAAAGAATCAAAAAAAAAAAAAAAGTTCAAGAAATCTATCTGATAAATAGCCTTTTTTTTATGTGTCAGGCGTTGGGGTTGCGCCAGCCAGGTCGGAAAGTAAAAGGGGGTGCACAGGCTAAAAAGTTTGGGAATTGCTGGTTTAGATTACCACAGAAAACCTTAATGAAACTGGTGCAGAAGAAGCAAAAAGACGGGAACACAGCAACTCAATCTGAAAAGATTCATCCGGACGGACACATGAAACATCAGGGGACAAAACAAAGACAGAAACTAAGGCTGTGGTTGGAATTATCACAATAATCTTCCCTCTCTTCTGCATTTTTCCTTGAAAAAAACAAAAATGAGGTCAAAGGAAGACGTGAAGGAGTTAGGAAAGGACTAAGAAAAAGCCAAAAACAATCTTCTATTAATATCTGTCTTTGTCGTACTGTTTTGGAGTCATGTTGGTGAATGGATTTCAGTAGTTCATAGTTGAAACTTCCACTGTTGCCCTCTAACTATAATCTTTGGTGATTTAAGAGATGATGCAAAAGGAAAGGACCTGGATAACATTATTATGGGAAAAGCCTTTATTTTCAGAGTTACAAAAAGACAACAATTAAATTGACACTTTTTGTTTTGTTGCTTGTTGTTGTTTTTGTCCTGCTTGTGATTTAATCTTGTATGTACAGTATATCATGATTATATATATTTGCTCACATAATTATGGATTTGTATTGATGATTTAGATTTTTGTGGAAAAAAAAGAAAAATATATATCTGTATCGTATCCCTGCAGTGTCTGGTGGAGGCCCGTCCAGTGTGTCGGTCTCTGAGGAGACGGCGGTCAGCCTGCTGGTCAGCTGGGTGCCTCCCAACGCTCACGTCCTCCAGTACCGCGTGTCTTACACTGCACTGACCGGAGCCGAAGCTCAGGACAACACTGTATGTGAGCTGTAAACCAGCAGCACCTCTGTCCTCTTTACTCTGATGCTTGGCTTTGAAAGGTGGGCTTGTTTTCTACAGGTGTTGGTGTCAGGTGCTGACAAGCGGGTGGTGCTGGAGTCTTTGCAGCCGGACACACGTTACAGCGTCCTGGTCACTGCCGAGTACCACAACAGAGAGGGAGGCAGCGGCTCAGCTCAGGGCAAAACCAGTGAGTTCCACAGACACTGAAGTACACTTGAAATGGAAAGAGTTTGACGATTGATCACGCTAAATGCAAAAAAACACTGGAAGATTCATGGTGAAGACATTTTAATGTCTTAAAATGTCTTAGCTTTTTCTCTTCAGGCTCTCATGCACGTCTGAGATGGACTCAATTAATATGTAGATTTATTTAGCCAACTTGATTAATTGGACTCAGCACCCACATTATTACAATATATATGAAGATAGAAAAACTTAAGGAAATCTGAATGTTATTAAGTTATCAAGAGTCATCCCAACTCTTCAAGTAACCCAAATCTTAGTGTGAATTCACTATGTGAAAATTCAAATAATACATTACTTTGATTCTTGCTCATGTTCAGATTTAGCCTGTCTGTAGAAATGATCAAATTTGCATTCACACTGTTACTGGGGGTGAACAGCAGTAATGTGGGTGCTCGGTGGTGGAGTGGTCAGAGCAGGTCAACTCCAGACTGAGACCATCTTTACAGCATGTCATTGGCCCAGTGTCTCTCACTGATGTCCTATTATCCAGTGAAAGTGAAGAATGCCCACAAAAAAAAAAAAACATCATCAATGGATTAGAAAAAAAATGTTTTTTCTGATATAACAATTAGTCGAAGCTCTAAATTTTTGAGTGCATCTATTTCTACTACTGTGAATAGTCAATAATGACTACACACTAATAAGCATTCTTTTTGCATTATTAAATACAAAAGCATTCTTCCTCGCTCATTAATTTAGACCTGTGTTCATATTACATGCTAATAAGCTTCAGTGTAAGAATTATGTTTTAAAATGATGCATTCAGTATTTATTGATGTCTGACCAGTGCTGAATAGTGTGTAGATTTTATAAATTTACCAAAACATGATTTTTATCATGCAGTTTATACACATGGCGACATTATTCCCTCTTTCTCCCTGTGTCTCCTACTGTCTCTCTCTCTCTCTCTCTCTCCAGCCAGTCTGCGGGTGAGCAGTGTGAGTGTGGTCCGGTCCGACCACTCCAGCATCTGTGTGTCTTGGAGACCAGTGTCTGCAGTCGATGGATATCGAATTGTCATCCAGGCTGTCAAAGGTAATCTATAGTCTGATCCATAGTAACTGATTACCCCATGTTCCTAACACTCTGAAATACCAGTGTTAATTTACCCATTGGTGCGTGTGTGTGTGTGTGTGTGTGTGTGTGTGTGTGTGTGTGTGTGTGTGCATAGATAAGGACACGAAGGAAGAAATAGTGGATGAGTCCAGCAGCACTCACTGCTTCACTGACCTGGAGCCAGAGACTCTGTATCGTATCAGTGTGCACTCCCTCCTCGGCTCAGCGGAGGGCGCTGCCGTCTCCATCCTCCATCCCACAGGTTTGATTTGGCCTTGGTAACGCAATGTGCTACATATTGAAGGGAGTCTGCTCACCATTAAGGCATCTGCTTTAATGTCTTTCTTATTAGATTAATTATAGATGTGCGACCAAAAAAAGGAACCATTAGTTTCCAGTTGTGAAGTCTTGACATTTCCTTTCCTAGATTATGTGATGTTTTTTTTCTTATTCCTGTCACAGCCACAGCTCCGGTGCGAATCCCCATCCATCCACGGATGTATCCGATCCACAATGAAGGTGATTCACCTCAATCACGCTGTTCTTATTCTGCCACAATAAATGTAAATCGAATGAACGACCTATCATTTCTTCTGGAGTGCAGCGGTCCAGATGACTCCAGCAGGTGGTCCATTTCTTTGTAATCATCTGGGTGATTGCGTCATCACTGCATTGCTTGAAAGAAATTTCCTTGTAACCATCGATTTAAACCACACAGACCAACTAATACAGCCTCCAAAATAATTGCGCTCAGATTTACACAACAGGTCCATCAAACGCATTTCTATCTCAATAGAACGGGATAAATTCTCCTATTTTATAGGTAATTCTATGAAATCATCCCTTGTTAGTTGGAAACTTGATTGTATCCCTGTGAGACTCTGGTGTGTGTGGTTTTTTTTCCCACCTGGATTGAAAATGCTGCTGCTGCTTTGTCAGCTTTGACTTTAGTGGCTCAACACTGCCTTCTTGTGTTTGCAGTGTGTCCTGAAGTCACCATCAGAAACAGCATTGTCAAAGGTGAGACCACCGAGCTGTCCCCACGCATGACCGCAGACCCACTCACGAAGGATCGTTTTGAAATCATTAAAACAGCAGATTTAAAATCAGAAGAATACGAAAGCAGCGAGCACGGTGCCTCTTTATTTCTGTTGCGTGTTTGTCGTCACAGGTTTCAACATGATGGAGGCGTTCGGTCTGACCCAGAGAGCTCACTCGTCCGTGGAGGGCGTGGCGGCCGAGCCTTTCGTCTTCAACACCGTCCCCGCCTACACCGTGTACAGAGACGTCCAGCTGACACAGAGCACCAAGTGAGCTGCTGTTTTTTTTTTTATCAACACACCATGTACCTGCGCTTCTCATAAATGCAGATTCACGTGAACTGATAAAAAGTGACCCTGTGTCTCTTCTTGAATTTAGTCAGCTTTTGTGTTGAAGTCAACTTTACTACTTGAGCATGCTTGAACACATCAGGAGCTGACTAATGGCAACTGAAATAAATAAAAGCCAATAAAACAAATGTATAGAGCGAGGTTTCAGGGCTCACTATTCTCGCAGGTCCCTTAAAAATGCATTTGTTTTGTTTTTTTGACAATGATTTATCCATATACAGTAACCTTGCAGGTTTGGAAAGTTTGTCAAGCTGGATGCATTGTACAAATTCAAATTAATTATTCATTTTGGTCACATGACAACCTCCAAATGTGTGGCAGAAATCCACTCGCAACCTGTTGTGATCTGTTTAAAGGAGAGAGGTCTGATCCTCTTCTGGTTCATGTTCACATTTGGGACATTTGTTGCTCTCAAATATTGTAGCTGGACAAATATTTGGTCCTTGTTTTTTTCCTGAATGAGACGAGATGAACAGAAAATAAAAAGAAGACCATGAAAAGAAACCGTCTCATCATTCAGATTCCACACACATCCGATCATCTTTATTTTATGACTGAAGTGGAATAACTGTGGAGAACCAGGGACGTGACAGGAAAAGCAATGAAGCATCTCTTTGACTTCATAGACATTAAAGTAGAGATTGTAAGGAGATTTTTAGAATAATTTATTGTAATAGCCACAGAGCTGTTGTTGATACTCTTATTCACTCTTCACTGTAATCTCACATTAATGCAAATATTATGTTTAAGCTTCTGTTTCACGCCCCCCCACCAGGTTTATCCACCCCGCAGGTTTCTCGCCGGAGCACACCATCAGCATCGCCTTCCGCGTGTTGCAGGAAACTCCTAGGGAGCCCTTCGCCCTGTGGCAGCTCACCGACGACGACTTCCAGCCCAAGATGGGAGTGGTGCTCGACCGTGAGTGACATTTCTCCACCTGTCAGGGTCCCACACTGAAGACTTAACATCTGGACGTCCTCTCAAACAACTGCCTGCTTACATCTCCTCTAACATGTGTTCACTTTCTCTGGTTTTCCAGTGTGGGTCATAGTTTTATTTAGAGCTGACAACAATTAGCGAATCAACAGAGAAATCATCGTCTACTATTTGATATTAATACTTAATGTTGAGTCTTTTTTCCAAGTAATAATAATTTATAGGCTATAAGTTTCAGTCCAAGTTTCTCAGTTGTGACTATTTGCTGCTTTTCCTCATCATTCCTCGTCATCATGACCCATAATACCTGACAGGAGTAAATGTGTTTTGTAAGCAGTCAAACTAACAATATAGCTACACAGATGGTAATTAAGTAATGGATTACACTATTAACCAATTAATCTCTTGCTTCACAGTAAAAGGATGACTGACCTAATCATTATTAGTCCATGTCTTATTAATTTAATAACTTTTTACTGCTTCGTTTCACCTTTAAAAAAATAACATGACGCCATTAGGAATTATTCATTTTCTCATATTGTTTTGGCCTCAACTTTCTCTTCACTTCTCTGAGGGGTTCAGATTTCCTTCTGTAGGATATTGAACTTCAGGCCATCAGGGTTTCACAGTAGCACTGAACTAATGAGACTACCTACCTTCCTTACACTCAGCCAGGTCAAACTCACAAGCCAAGATTTTAAGGTGAGAAATAAAAGTCGAGCGTCTGTACTTGTGCTTTCCACAGCGACCACCAAGCATGTGATCTACTTCAGTCTGGACTACAGGGGAGAGGTGCAGGAGCTGACCTTTGACCAGCCGGAGGTCCACAGACTCTTCTACGGCAGCTTTCACAAGGTCAGATCATGAACGCTGAGCAGAAAATGAAACACTGCTGCTGTTCATTTGATTGTTGATTCTTTCATAAAGGAGAAATGTCAAGAGATGCAACGAAAGGATCAAGGATAGTGGTTAACTGAGGTGGTTAGAAAACGTCTCCACACATGAGGACAGAAATAAAGACCAACATAATTCTACAACCAAAGGAACCAAGGAACCAAAAGAAGAAAAACACTGAGTCAATGGTGCAAATTTAACTGAATTTATCATCAAAGTGGATCATAACTTACACGTTTTAACAGGAGCATACCAGAATCACTCATGTCCATTGCAGATTTCCTTTTAACTCCTTCTGAATTCACTTCAACAAATTATATTACTTGAAAGAGTCAGAGGTTGAAAAAATTGTGTGTTTTTAAGTTTTCTTGAGTGTTGGAGTAATTCACTAACTGGTATTTGTACATTCATGGGTACAGGAAACAGGAAGCACAGACATGAACTTCTGTACCAGTTTGACAACTTAATAAAATATAGGCTGAAAAAAACAGAACTGCGGTTTTAACCTATAGCAAAAATGTGTCCATGGCAACATCAGTCTTCCTGTTGACGACCCCAAAGCCCTGACACAACAGGAACTGTAACTGAAGGCGTTAGGGTGCTGTTGTCTCACTCCTCTCTGAGGGGAAGCCCATAATGTCTTATTTAAAAAAAAAACAATCCCATCAATCTTTATCAATTATTATAATCTGGGTTTCATCTCCTCCACTCGGCAGATCCACCTGTCAATCAGCCAGGTGAGCGTGTCCCTGTCTGTGGACTGCCAGCGTGTGGGTGAAAGACCCGCCCGCCCTCTAGGAAACCTCCCAACCGACGGGTTTGAGATGCTGGGAAAACTGGTGAAGACCCGAGGACCCAATAGTGGATCTGCCCCGGTACTTTCCTCATGTTCACATCTATTTAACGCTCTTATAAACAGGTCCAGTCTGTCCATTATATTTACCTCCTGTGTCCTTCATGTCGTTCAGTTCCAGCTGCAGTCCTTTGAAATCGTTTGTAACACCACATGGGCCTTTGAGGACACCTGCTGCGACCTGCCTGGAGTGGTCTGTTCACTATATATATACATACACCCATTCAGCCTAATGGCCTCGTTCAGACATGACACTCGTTCGACGATGAGAAGTTGACAGCTCTAACTTCAAAGTGTGAACCTCAGTGTGGATGTCAAACAGAAATAAAAGCTTGAGTAAAAGAATAATAATTAAAAGAAAATTTTAATCTGCGAGTTATTCAGGTTTATTGTGAGCTGATCCAGTGTTTGACATGACAAACGAGTTGAGTTTCATTACAGTTCACTGTTGAACAAAAGGAGTGAAATTGAGCAGTTGACATTTAAACTCTTTGGTTTAATTTGCAATTTTGAAGTGAGATGTGTGAAAATGACTCATACGTGTTTGACTTCTCCCTCTCCCTCACACAGTCATGTTGCTGTCATCACATTTCCTACAAGGGCGAGTCTTTTTGTTAATGTCCATTGTGTGTGTGTCTGCGTGTACCAGAGAGATGAGGAGAGCTGTCCTCCCCCGGCCTACACCTGTACCTGTTCCTCCGATATCCCTGGAGCTCCTGGCTTCCCTGGACCAAATGTACGTCGCCTTGAGACCTGGAATCTTTTTTTTTCCTGCGTGATCCAGCTGTTTGAGAACATGTTGACATGATTTTCTTTTTCTTTTTGACCAGGGAAAACCAGGTCCCCGTGGTGTGAAAGGCGAGAAGGGAGAGCAAGGCGAAAAGGTGATACGAGGATTCAAATGCACATTTATCAAAATCCCATCGACGTCTTCATGTAAGTGTTCTTTGTGTTTAAGGGGGAGGCGGGTCCTCCAGGAAAATCTGGATTTGAGGGGGGCCTTGGACTCCTGGGCAGCGCAGGACCCAGAGGAATCGCTGTCCAGGGCAAAGCGGTGGGAAATTTATAATCTTTAGATATGAGCCTCTGTGCAGTGGTTGTAATCTTAGATCATATCCTCATCAACTGTTGTCTTAGGACTTATGAATCCAGTAAACAGTGTGTTTTGTATGTTCATGTTTTCCTGTTAGGGTCCACCAGGTGCAGCAGGGCCAAAAGGCGATCCAGGGCGACCTGGACTCCAGGTGAGTTCAAACTGAAACCGCGGCATCACATAAACTCAGATAATCCCACACATCTGTTTCTCATGGCTCCATCTCCAACCTCCCTCTTATCCGTCCTCGTAGGGTCTGCCAGGACCTCCAGGTCCAAAAGGGGAACAGGGGAACGCAGGCCCCCAGGTGAGCTGTCTGATACAGGACAGTGAATGTTAGCAGCTCTTCATCTGGTCTCATCTCTGTGCCGTCTTGTCTCACAGGGCATCAGAGGGAAGGAAGGTAACATCGGTGCTCCCGGCATCAATGGTCCCAGGGTGAGACAGGAATTTTATTTTCAATCATTTATGTACCATCAGGTCAAAGTTCTACGTTTAAAAAGTATTTTTTAATCTAATATCATATATGAAGTTTGGTAGACTGTTGATAATTTTTGCCCTAAGACAATGGATCCTGATTTTTTATTTTTTTGTGACCTCTGATCTTAAGTCAATTGACACCATCAGGCTCAATTTACACTTACACCACCAGCTATTAAATAGGCCTTACTAACATTTATAAACACATGTTCTGAGAATGAACTGATTTTATTCTGTACATTTTATTTTGGGTTTTCCTTTGGCGCCACCTCAAGGTAGCAAATCTTACAGTAGTTCCCAGGCTAAAATCCAGGTCAACTCAAAAGTTTTTTCCCACTCAACAGCAAACTGAGCATATTTCCCAGCAGCTGTTTCCATCCTGTCTCAGTCCTTTAAAAAAAATGCCTTTATTTGAAAAAATGTTTAAAAGATAAATAAATAAAAAGACACCTGGCAGGATTCAAATGAATAAAGCACTTTAGTTCCCAGTTCAGGATCATGATAAATAGCCTGTAGATATAAATATGAGGCAAGGGAAAGGGGGAATTATTGACAATTCACTATTTACACACACTTGCACTGAAAAACATCACCTCTGACGTGGCACAAGGTCGATCGGTGTAAACTGGTGTTTCAGTGATTAATCGCAGTTTGAAGGAGAGAGTGCACGAGGTCACACTCTGTGGACGCCATCCAAGAAGAAAACCATCACTCACTGAACTTCACCAAAGGATTCACCTTTGCCAAAGAACATGATGATGAATGTTGGCAGCACATTCTTGATGAAACCAAAATATTAGTTTGAAACAACAGAGGTCCAGCATCAACCTACCTGGTCCTATGTGAAAAAGTACCCCCCCCCCCCTTTTTAAAACATGACAGCTGAATTCAATTCACTCACCACACCCTGGCCTGATCACTGCCAGACTGCTGAATCAAGAAATCACTTAAATAGGACCTGTCTGATAAAGTGAAGTAGGCAGAGAGATCTCAAATAGCAACAAATCATCTAAAGAAATTCAAGAACAGATGAAAAACAAAATCATAGACACCTACCAGTCTGGAAAATGTTACAAAGACAATTCTAAAGCTTTGGGACTCCAGTGAATCACAGTCAGAGCCTTTATCTCCTAATGGAGGAAGCTTGGAACCCAAGATGGCTGCCCTACCAAAATACTATAAAAAAAAAACAGATTAAAAAAACATTTAAGTGTGACAAATCTGTAAAAAAAAGTAAGAAATCAGGAAGGGAGTAAATGTTTTTTCACTGTATATATTCTCAGCTGTAATCTGTAGGCTAAATATAATCATAAACGGCTGAAAACCACAGGACATTTCTGTTCTGAGAGTCAGCGGTGTAAAGCTCAAGCATGTGGGAGCCTCCTTCATATCTAATGGGTCTATATTAATAAAAAGTCCAAGTCTATTGTATGTAATTGTGGCTCATTTTGATATCATTATGTAATATAATAACTACTAGCCAGTCAGCTCCAAAATGATTCAGAGTTTTTTGTCAAATAATGTGAACATTTTCCACAGCTGAGCCAACCCTCCCACCCCACCTCCCCACCCCCGGACCTCACCGATTTCTAAAACCTTGGCTGCAGCCCTGGTTGCAGCTGGTTAATTAATACAGTTTCAGTTTTATCTCAAATTAATGGGCTTCATTGTTATTGGCTAAAAAATGGTATTGCACCAACTGAACAGGATTTGTAAAGACTTGATATTTTAGTGATATCAGGGCTGTGCTCAGGTTTGTAATGTACTGGGTTTGTGTGCTTGTTCTTGTGTGTGTTTGTGTGTTGTTCAGGGTTTCCAAGGAATGCCAGGACACCCAGGACCTTTAGGGGAAAGGGGTCCCTCAGGACCTGTTGGACCTACGGTATGACCAGAGGGACAACAAACAAACAGCATCATTCACACTTGTCTGCACCTTCAATCGTTTATGTCTGTGTCTCTTATGTCTCTCACCTCACAGGGTCTGCCGGGTAATAAAGGGGAGCGAGGAGAGAAGGTGGTTACATGTTTACACTCTTTTTCTTATTTCATCCCTGAACAGCAAAGAGATTGTTTTACTGCCATTTCAAAAATGTTACATTGGGTTTCATTGGAGCCACAGTTAGTGAGTGTGCTGATGTTTTACAGGGGGAACCTCAGTCTATGGCCATAATCTACCAACTGGTCACACAGGCCTGTGAGCAGCTGGTGCACAGTAAGTTTTCTGCCACGACCAGCTCTTCTATACTCATCGTCTCTCTGTGACTTGAAATAATAATAAATAAAAAAATTCTCTCACCTTGTCAGAGGAAGTGTTGAAGCTTGACATGTTCATCAACGAGATCAGTCGTAAACCAGCTCCCATTGAAGAGCCGGTGGGGCCCCCAGGGGAGCCTGGTATACCAGGACCCAAGGGCCCACCGGGTGACAGGGGAACCGTGGGTAATGTTGGCCCACGTGGGAGACCTGGGAGGCCTGGATATCCAGGAGAGCAGGGTAAGACGTGTTGGAAATTAAATACTAATGATCTGACTTTTATGAATTATGATTGTGTCTACTGTCATTATAATATCACACAATGTGTGTCATTCCTTTCTGCAGGGCAGAGAGGTCTAACAGGGCAAAAAGGTGACGCGGGGCCCAATGTCCAGGGGCCCACTGGGGTCAAAGGATTTGCAGGTACCTCTTCATGTGTCATTTTGTTCCCTTATTGAGTTCATATGTAAAGGCTATACTGTTTGCAATGTACCTTATTGACAGTTTCAACTGTAGTTGTATATCCATCTACCAGTCAGGAAAGCATAGCCTTTATATGAACTCAAAAAGAAATATGATGAACTTTGGACTCTTCATCTGTGCTGTGGAGTTTATTATTTACTGAGGCTTAGAGTGAGTGGATACTAATAAATCAGAGGTACTCAAGGGATGTCACAGACATTTATGCTCTCAAATCCCTTTTCTTTTTAATAGTGTGTAATGTCTGTACTGATATTAATACTGTACATAATTGTCCCACAAAGTATCATTAAACAGCTCTGTCCTGATAATCATGTACCTGCAGGTCCTCCAGGTGAGTCCAAGCTGGGAGGACCTGGCACCAGAGGAGATGATGGTAAGTCTGGACCCCCGGGGATCCCCGGACCTCCTGGACAGCAAGGCGAGATCGGACCACCGGGTGTGTGCGACAGTAGTGGAGGCTGCCAGAGAGTTCCCCCACAAACAGGTTAGTCACAATGAAATGAGTCTTCTGGCTCACTTAATAACACACAGCCTGATCCAGGATTTATAATCATGACATAGACAGAGTTTAGGATTAATTTTATACATTACAGATTGTTACAATACATATGATACAACATCTACTCCAGGCGTCTTAGGCAGCTCATTTTTCTACCTAGAGACAGTCAGCTGATGTTTTCAGGCACATTTGGCCAAGCTTGAAATACAACAGTGAGATTTTATCACCTCAGAAATAGTATTATATGGGCAAAAATGGCTCCAGCCTCCACTTGACTGTTCTTTGTGTGTGTGTTTGTGCTCTCTTCATCCAGAAGACCCTTATTATGGCTACCAGCCCTAAGTGGACATGAAGAAGCAGGCGGCGATGGTAAGGCGACTGAGTGACTGACATCTGTTTTGAGATGACTGTGGTTCCTCCGTAGCTGAGTGACAAACTGGAGACGGGAGCTTTAAACAAACAAAAAGAAAAAGCACCACTGAGGAGGTTTGGTGTGTTGAACTCACCACTGACTGATGCAGAAGCTTTATCACATGTGAGAAAAGGAGATAAAACAGGAAGGATCTCTCTCTGTCCTATTGTTACTGCATTCTTTGACAAAAAATAAACAGCTGAGAAGGGAAACTAAGAATATAGTAGGAAGCTCTTTAATGTAGAATAGTGTTTTGATGAATAGATAGCATCATAATGGAAAATATTCTCCCACTGGGATCAGTAAAGTGCTGTCTTATACACCATTATTCGCACTGAAACTTTTTTGTTTATGTATCCATGCACTGTATCACGTAGTTTAGCCATCTGTGTTACATTTCTACCTATTTCATCTGCCATTCTAACCTTAACTGCCTCAATGATAATGAAAGCGTACATGCTCCATGGTGTAAAAGCCTTTTTTTGTTCCATGGTAGAAATGATACTGTGAGAATGTCTTTTGTCCTGTGTATGATAATTTGTATATTGTTAATTATATTTACTGTACACAATTATTCATGCTATGATATGTTATACATGTATGCATTTGTATTGAAATTCATGTTTACATTTTCTGATTTTCTGGGATTTAGGGAGTGTGCGTGTTGTGAGTGTGAGAGAGAAAGTATTTTGTTTGTTTTGTTTTTGTTTGTTAGGCTCTTTTGTAATGTTTTTGATTTTGTTAATAAAATTTCATTAATATGGCTCTGATCACCTTTATTCTAAAATACAAAATAATATGACTGTCCTGATTGGCAGGATAATGTTGTGCTGTGAAAGTCAGAACGCTAAATCTGTAAAACCTGACTAAATGTGATAATTAACATTAATCAATATTCAAAATGTCACAGTCGTTTGTCGGAACCATGTTGAGGAGAGAGTTTCCAGTGGTTTCTATTTTGAAGAGCACAGTGGAGGTTCCAACTTGTAAGCAAAAAGCTCCGTCAAGTTAGTTACCAGTGGTTCGCCCGTTTCCGGTTTGGAGGTAAATAGTTGTCAATTTTTCAAAATAAAGAGCGCCTGTTCATAGCCACCAGGGACTGGAGTTCAGCAGTAGATCATAGTTAACAGAGAATAAACAGCAGCATTTCATTATATTAAGTGAGGACATGACCAAACAACATTTTACTTAAAAAATAATAATAAATTGTAAGATGTTGCGGAATTAATATTCATTATGACACAAAGTGGGTCTTGACTATGACTGCACATGGTTCAATGTTTACAAGATATGTCTGTAATTTATCAGCATAGCTGATACAATTAATGGGCTTCATTCTTACTGGCTGAAAAACGGTATTGCACCAAATAAACAGGATTTGTAAAGACTTGATATTTTAGTGATAGCAGCTGTGCACAGGTTTGTACTGGGCTTCTGGGCTTGTGTGTGTGTGTGTGTGTGTGTGTGTGTGTGTGTGTGTGTGTGTGTGTGTGTGTGTGTGTGTGTGTGTGTGTGTGTGTGTGTGTGTGTGTGTGTGTGTGTGTGATTCACTAGTCCCTTTGCAGGTTAATAACCATTATCAAACAAATATTTGAAGATGTTTTATTATATTCAGCTATCCAGCATGAGCTCCAACTTAGATGCAGCATTAGTAATGATCACCTATTCAATACTATAATAGTCTCTCACTCTCTCTATAATAGTCTGCCTCTCATAACTGTAATTAAATAAATAAAATAAAGTAAAATAATAACGATTTTTCCATTTTCAAGGGTGAGCGCGCCAATACTTGATTTATTTTGAAAATCTTAAACCGGATATTATGAGGATTTCTGGCACTTGACGCAACTGATTTTAAAGTGGATTCAAGTCGCCATGGCAAGCCGAAAAACTTCTGGCCCTAACCGGGACAGTGAGGACAAATACTCCGTGTTGTTACCGACCTACAACGAAAGAGAAAACCTTCCTCTTATAGTCTGGCTGCTGGTGAAATACTTCGGTGAGAGGTGAGCAGCTGCTGGAGCCGGCGGAGCTGTGCTAATGTTGCTGCTAGCACTGCTGCTGCTAGTCAGTGATGAGCTGTCACTAAACCAAATGACTGGTCCGCTCTTCAGAAAGGATCTGATTGAGGAATAAAACTTAATTTAGGGCCAACGTCAGAAGTGATTTAAAACGTGCTCTCTCTTTTTCAACCAATAGTTGTTAAATTGTGATTATTAGATTCGATTGTGTTAATATCAGTGGCTGAGTAAAGCTGTGTTAACCGTCCTTACAATTATAGTAAGACGAAAATGTGTGTTTGTATGCGTGTGTGCGCGCGCGTGTGTCAGACTCAGACCTAACCAGATTGACCTTAAATTGAATTTGCTGTGTTTTCAGTGGCTATAACTACGAGATAATTGTCATTGACGACGGAAGCCCAGATGGCACGTTGGAGGTGGCAGAGCAGCTGCAGAAAATTTATGGAGAGGACAAGATAGTAAGTAAAGACTCGGGGGTTAATCCCCGGCCTTGTCTGAGCTGAGAGGAAGCAGACAGTGCATGTTGTTGTAACAGTGTAAAATCTGTACAAGAGCTCATGAACAACAGGTTGGTTGGGTCAGATGTTGACATTAGTCTGACATGTTCTGCTCCAGAAATGAACTCACTCTCATTCTCTGTTCTGTGCTGCAGCTTTTACGGCCTAGAGCGAAGAAACTGGGCCTAGGTAAGATTTCTTTCTGTTTTTTTAAAGTGTCCAACATGTGTTAGAGTTGTTGTAGTAGCTCCTGATGTATTAATGAACTCCTGTTTGCTTTTCCTAGGCACTGCCTACATCCACGGCATGAAGCACGCAACTGGGAACTTCATCATCATAATGGACGCAGATCTTTCCCATCATGTGAGTGCAGCTCGTTTCAGTGCATGTGTACACAGTAGACTCACTCCCACCTGTGTTTGCTCGCCTTGTCCTGGCGTGATAATAAAAGATGCCACGCAACACATGAAGCTGAAGCCAACAGTTAGTTGTTGTAAAATCTGCCAGCTACTTTTTCAATTAACTGGTTCATCTATCTGGTTGGCACAATGTCAGAAACCTGTGATTAAATTTACAATGTCCCAAAGCCCAGTGTGATGCCTCTAATTATTAATGAGACAACGGTACTCACCTGTGATTAATTATCAAAATAGTTGATGATTAATTGATTCATAAGTTTATTTACTCTAGCAATCATTATCTTTTTTTCCTTGTGTGTTTGATCTTTTATCGCTGTTTTGTCCTTTGTTGTTTTCCAGCCCAAATTTATCCCAGAATTTATTGAGTAAGTGTTTCCACTTCCTACCTGTATGTTGACATTTTTTCCCACTTCATATACATGGTCGAAAATCTCCTCATTTAAATGATGATATTAATCACAATGCCACAGTTTTTACACATCCTGTAGTTACAAGATTGTTTTGTGTGGTTTGTCAGGAAGCAGAAGGCAGGTGACTATGACCTGGTGTCTGGTACTCGATACCAAGGCAACGGAGGCGTGTACGGCTGGGACCTGCGCAGGAAACTCATCAGGTAACTGGAAATCAGGGAACGGTTCACTGTCTTTAGTTCCCACTCATTCGTCCCTGATTACACAGATGCGGGATTGAGGTCTAATTGTCTCTTCTCTCTCCTTCTCAATTCAATTCAGTTCAAACAACTTTATTGGCATGAACAGAAATGTGTTGTTGCCTAAGCATTTTACAAAATTTTCCATACATATTAAGATATTATAATTTATATTTAGTATGATACAATACAATTTCTCTCTCCCTCTCGCTTGTTAACAGTCGAGGAGCAAACTTTCTGACTCAAGTTTTGTTGAGACCTGGTGCTTCAGACCTCACAGGCAGCTTCAGGCAAGTGGTGCAAGTGCTGTGAAATAAGTGTCTCTGACTGTTGAGTCGTACGTGCGTGGAGCCATGTTTTTCTCTTCACTCCTGCCGCTTTGTCTCCGTCCTGTCAGGCTGTACAAGAAGAAGGTGCTGGAGAGTCTGGTGGAGCGCTGCGTGTCCAAAGGCTACGTCTTCCAGATGGAGATGATCGTCCGCGCCAGACAGCTCAACTACACAGTGGGAGAGGTGAGGACCTGTCATTGACTCCACCATGTATTTATGTGTTTTTGTTTGGATCAGAAGACACTGACTACTATTCAAGAAAAAATACAAAATATATACACTAGGTACACATCAAAACATCTCACAGATATACACACACATACATGCTACCATCAGCAAACTGCAAAGACTGCCCTTGTACAAATCACATCCCTTTATCATGTTAGGATAAAAGGACATTATAAAACTAGCAGCACGCTCACCTTTGGTTAGCTGATTATTCCAGGCTTTGATGGACAGGGGGACAAATGAGTTTTTAAAACAGTTGAGCCTGCACTTGTGGTGTGTAAAGTGTCTGCCTGAGGGGAGGAGCTGATACTCAAGGTAGGAGGTTATTATTTACCAAGTGCACATATGATAAATCCTTTTCTCCATAATGGTAATAATATTTTTTTTTACATTATTTTGAAAAGTGATCTCATCAAGAGATTTTTAAATCCAGTTGTCCTGAATTCAACTCTTCAAAAAATTTTTTACATCTTTTTGTGCATCCACACCACATTAGACAGGGTCTATCTGAAAGATCACCACAGACCCAGACATGTTCCATGTGGACTAGTTTATTAAACTGACTGAGATTTGATTCAAAATCTTGGTCATTAGACCAGGTTTAGTTCATAAACTGGGCTTTTCCTGGGTCTAGTTTACCTGGACTTGTCAAACTGAACTAGATTAACAAGAAGACTTGAGAGACTCACATTTAAACTCACGTTCAGGTTTTTTTTTGTGTGTGTTGCATCTTTTGAAACTGGGAAAATGGTAATTTTACAGTTTTGCCTGCATTAAGACCACATTACATCAGGTCAGGCTCCAATACCACTATATTTAAAGTTTAAGAAACATGAACTAGATTAACACAGACTATATAAAGATCAGGTTTATGAAGCACACTCTGGTCATAGAAACAAAACAAGGTTTAATTTCATGGGTTTTTCTGTATCAGCACAACTTTAGACCACATGTAGCCCAAAACACACTCTAGAAAGATTTATAAAACCACATTTCTGGGCCAGATAAATCTCAGTCCTGATCTGATGATGTCAGATGTGGAACAATCATTGAAATCGCCTTATTTAAAACACAGTTGTTTAATACAACAGTAACTACAAGTGGAGCAGATACTTTACCCTTTAACTTCACAATCTGAAGCCAAGGTCAACATCGTGACCTTGTATCTCTTGGATCTGAAACTTAAAAAAAAAAAAAAACTTTCCTCTTCTTCCAAACAACAGGTTCCTATTTCCTTTGTGGATCGAGTTTACGGAGAGTCCAAACTGGGAGGGAACGAGATCGTGTCGTTTGCAAAGGGACTGCTCACGCTCTTCGCCACAACATGATCAGCGATGCATTCACTGTTGACATCCCACAGTTGTATAGCTCTTGAAGTCGCTGTCTTACATACTCTACTGTAGCTCAGTCAGGATTGTAATGAGGGAGAAAAAAAGCTCCACTTACCCACAGTCAGACAGTGACATGACTGCAAATGATAAGACATGGGGGGGGCGGGGTCATCTCTCTCCCATGTTAGCAGTAAATAAAAAATAATTCCCTGTCAGTAGCTGTCCAGAATACTGAAGGAACGTAGCGCTTTACATTCCCATCAACCTCTGTCATGAATTCTTAAAACAAAGCAGATAGCGTCTCATCATTCCCAGTCCGGACAGCCGACTGCCTTCTGCACTGACACAGCTGTGAGAGTGGTTTAAGATTATCTGTGACTTGTTTGTACAAAATTAAACAGTTTGTATTGTTGGCTCTGTTCTCTTCTGATTGTGCTCCTGTCAAAACTTCAAACAGGTTTCAGAGAAATGATCGGCTGCTCTCACTGATCAAGGTCAGAGCGGCTGACTTCATAAACAAAGGCGGGTCAGAGTGAAGATTTTTAATATGTCAAGAAACAAAGTGACTTCAGGTCCATCCTGGGTGATTGTGATGATCACTTTGAGGCCTAACTTTCAACTCACTCTCATGGCCTTCCCTCACAGGAACTGTTACTTTGTGTTGAGGCCTTAGAAATCAACAGACACCAGCTTGTACATTTTGGTCGGAGGTCAGACCTCGCTTTCCTGATTGTACCAATGACAGTGTGAGCAAGGCAAGAAAACACACAGATGCCTCTGCGGGTTAGTTGTATTTCGTTATGGGGTGTGTCTGTTGATATGCAAGTTTGTATTAAGACCCTGAAGGCACCAGTGTTACATGAACATGAGCATTCTTGTGTAAAAATAAAGACGAAAAAAAAATAAAGGCAAAATTTACAAGAGCAGTTCAAGCACAGGTAGAAAAAAGAGGAATACAAAAGAAATACAAGTCCCAAAAAATCATTTAAAACAACAGTGTAATGTAGCACTATTTTAATGTCACTGTCATTTTTTTCATCACCACTATTTATACATGGGTGTAAAATATTATTACCACCTGGTGCAAGATACTTTCTCATTTACAAATATTTGTTAGTCAAGTCAATTTTTACATACATTGTGTTCACTATGCACATTAGATGTGTTTTTTTGCCGCTCTCAAAAACACATTTTTACTATAGTTTGGTGTGGTTTTCTTATTCATTTCAGGACATCTTTATTTCTGTCAGTTTTTTCTACTTTTGTGTTTGAGCTGCTGTTACTTGTAAATTTCCCCATTGAGGGATGAATGAAGTCTTATTTTATGTACATAATATACATCCAACTTAAATAAGAATGGGACTTAAATATGAAAAGTGGGCTACTCTGTATGAATATAATGATGCACCAGGTAGCAGTGGTAATAACATTGCATGGCCTTATGTAGATAGTGATGAAGAAAATGTGACACAGTGATAGTGGGGATGGTGGTTGTAGGTTGGCTCACTGATGATGAGGATGATGAAGAAGCTGTTAACACATGCGGATGGACACCTTTTTTCCATCCCTCTACCGTTTGGATACAATGCCACTTTAGGAAGGTAGTTCCGGTTGGTTTGCTACATATTTCTACACCTCTGTTTCACAGCCCATCCATGTACTGCGCCACCTACCGTTGATTCAGGCCTTATCTCTGCTGGGGCACTTTGTACATCTGACCCTGTACTGGAGGGATGGACGCCAGATGTAGTCAGACCGCGCATGCGCACAAAGACTTCGAGTCCTTCTCCAGGAGGACGCCCGCTGTCGGCCAGACCGCGGCATGACTACACCGGGTTGTTTACCCCACAGCCCCGGACACAGACACCAAAGGCCGACCGCTGGCTTTTTTTTCCTCGGACGAGCCCAGTGTTTTTTGTTTGTTTTCTTCTACATAGACATTTGCTTAATTGGCTGAACTGATTGGGGAACCAATCAAGAGTTTTAATGAGCCGGGCTCGCGAGGATCTCACAATGAGATTATTTATGCTAATCAAGTAGATGTCACTTCCGCCCCTTTTATTTGCGCCATTTTGGATAGGGCAGTTTCTAGGCTGGATGTGTATTGTCTGTCAGAGAGAGGAGAATGGTCCAAGCGCTGTCGGCTGCCGGGCAATCACAGGCGCACTTACGGCGATTTATTTGAAAGAGTGGGTCACGCCGGTGGTCGTCCCCAGCACCAGGACATGTGTCCGCCCTCGTCGCTGCGGAGAATGGAGGGTTTAATTGTCTAATGAGGCTTGGAGGATCTCAGTTCCCGTTTGCCGACCACAGGGAAGAGGATAGCCCTTGTCGGCGAGGGACGGTCGGGCTCGGAGGGTGCACCAACGGCCGGCGGGTTGTCACCTGAGAGGATATAACGGAAGATATCTGGAGGATAGTGGAACATAAAAAAGAAAAGAAAACAAGTGAAAGTGTCTGTACATCGTCTCAGCCAACCTGAGGTGACACATTTCACTCGGACGGGAGCACTGGATGTGAAAGCAGGTAAACTTGTCTGTCATAATGCTGGACCTATGTCCCCCAAAGCGGGATAGTTTGTTTTTTTTTGTTGCCGTTAACCGGGGCTCTACCTGCGGAGGACTACGGCGGAGGTAACCTGTGCCGGAGATGGAGCCAACGTTGTGTTTGTGGAAGTCGGGGAGGGGGGGTACGGGGTCCAGCCAGCGGTTATCTCAAGTTGAATGACTCCCCCCCGGTTTGTTTGTTTGTTTATAACAGCGCCCGGTGAAAAATAATAAAACAACAGCCCGTGTGCTGTAAAGGAAGAAACGAGGAGCAGTAAAAATGGCAGCATTAGTTTGTGAATAGTCCCGTGTTGTTAGTGCGAGTTGCTAGCTTAGCATGCTAACTCAGCGCGGTGTGTCCCCCACTCTTTGTCAGCGGCGGCAGCAGCAGCAGCAGCAGCAGCTCTCCCTGCTGCCAGAGCAGCTTATCGATCTGGATACTGCCAGATGTTGATCACAGACCGGACCCGCTGACACCCGCTGTCACCTGAACGCACCACGCACACGTTTTTCAGCGACGTGCGAGAGGAACGCTGCGAGTATGTAAAGTGTAGCTTCGTTACTGTAACAGCACTGGTAGTGTACTGTAGAGTTGTCTTGTTGGGAGGGATGAGGTGGGGGGTAGGGGGGGGCACCCAATACATATTCACAACCACAGTCACATTGTAACTGAGTTGTGTGATGTACGTATGCTTTGTCAGTGATCAGAACATGAGGAGGGGCCAGGCAGGTGACACCTGGGCTGTGATGGGGGGGTGGGAGGGGGGGCTGTCACTCAGTCAGGACAAGTGTCAAATGATGAACATGGTCACCAATGTCTCTCTCCCTCTCACACAGACACACTACAGAGGATCAGACACAGACAGCCCCGTGCTTTCCTTTCCTTCCTGCCCTGGCTCTGCAGACAGGTGTTTAGCCTATTGACACAAACTAACCCCAGGTGCTTTGTGAGCATCCAAAACTTTTCTGGGATCTTTGTGTGACTGTAGGTCTGTCAACCAGACGCCTCTTTCTCCTCTCTCTTATGGTGAGGGACCATCTACACCTTGACACTTGAGGAGTGTAAACAGCAGCCAGGACGTAGGTTACCAGGTCCCAGAGGAGGAGGAGGAGGGCTGAGTGAGCGTTAGTAGGAAACGTGTGGTTGAAGGTTTGTAGGCCTCTTGTTGTTGTTTTTTTTTTCTTTTTCTTTTTCATACCACAGTCGAAGGGGGAAACCTGTTTTCTGCCAGCAGCCCTCAGCAGAGCAGAGCAGAGCAGAGCAGCCTCCTATCGCCTTTCCTCCCTCTCCTCCTCTTCCTTCTCTCCCTCCCTTCCCTCCTGCTCAGCCTCTCCTTGGCTTTTTTTTTTTCTCTCTCTCCCTCCCTCCCTCCCTCCCTCCTTCCTCCCACCCCACTCCCCTGCGTGCATATCCATCGCCCCCTCTTTCTCCCCCCCTTTCCACCCCCCCCCCTCCTTCAGCCTCCTCCCCTCCCTCCCTCCTTCCCTCCCTCTCTCCTCTGAGCCTGTCTGTCCGACCTCCCTGGCCCCCCCCACTCCTCCCCTCCCCCCTCCACTTCCGTCGCTCACGCTGTCCTCTCTCCCTTCCCTCATCCCTCTCATCCCTCCCCTCACTCCCCCTCCCCTCTCTCCCTTCTCTTCCTCCCAGCTCCCTCACCCCCCCCTCCTCCTCCTCCTCCACCTCATCCTCTCTCACACTCACCCTCCCCCCCTTCCCTGATCTCTCTCTCGCTCCTTCTGTCCCTCCCCTTCCTCCCTCCCTCCCTCCCTCCCATCATCCCTCCCTTCTCCCCCCCCACTCCCCCTCCTCCTCCCCCTCCCCCTCCACTGCAGACATATTGTAGAGGCTGCTGCTGACTCAATAGGAGGCGCCATTCTGTGATGGTATTGCGAGGCAGGGAGGAAAAAAGGGGGCAGGCTGGAGTATAGGGAGGCTTACATAATGGAGCTCCTCTCTAGCGCCATCTACAAGTAATGGGAGGAAGCAGGAGCAGAAGACGGGGGTGGGGGGTGGGGGGTGGACAGGGGTGTGTATCTCTCTCCCTCAGTCCAGCCATTGCATGTTTCTCAACGCAAGACAGACAGGAGGATGGACTTTGGTTCTGTAGGCTCGTCACTAGGCCAACAGTTGGTGCAACTACACACAGAGAGTTCCCCCTCCCTGTTTTGTGTTTTCTAGAAGGGAAATAAGCTGAGGTGTTCACAGGAATTGTTTGGGACGGTGCTGTTTGTTGTCACTGGGCTGCCTCTATGTCCTCATGCATCAATGACCTTTGACCCCGCCCCTCCACTGTATCTAGCCTTGATTTAAATGAAGATATTTGACCAGCCGCTGTAGACGGTGAATGAAACAGCCAATACTTTTTCTGCCAAAAAAGATGGCTCCAACTAATAACAAACTGTTAGTCATTATAATGAATGGGTTCATAGGGGTTAAGTTGTATTTTGTATAGAACCGGTGGGTCTCTCTCTCTCTCTATCTCTGTTTGTCACATGTCAAACAGTAGTTACATTTTGCAAGGTCAAATTAAAATGTAATTATTATTAATTATTTACTGTTAAGGTTATAAAGCAGGGCACTCGGTGCAGAAGCTGAACTGCAGGTGTCATGGTTAAACTGTCGACCTCTGGCCCGTGGCTTTGTTGCTGGAGGTTTCTCATAAAGTGATGTTTACATTGTGTTTGTCACTGAAATGGACTGTGTAACAAACACAGTGAGTGCATTTCTTTCATGAAAGATTCATAATTCATTTGAAACCTGCGTTGTTTCTATTTGGGTTCCTTCAGTTTTCTCCTGCTCTGCTTTTGTCGCCGGCGTTGCTGTACATCTCAGTGCGTTACCGCTGCGTGTCCGTCGGCGCAACAGTGCGAGACCATTGACAGGAATGTGCATCATGTCTGCTCGAGGTCAAAAACCTCAGCATACCTTTTCTCACCGGAGTCTTGATGGTCTGATGGAAACGTGTTTGCTTGCTGAGGCCTCATCAACCTGTTCAACTCTGAGCTGAAGCTTTGCTAACAGGTCATTTTTTTTACAGAAGACTTCTGACATGTGAACAAGTGCAGATAATATATAATTCTACAAACTATATAATTCTACAAACTTTTTCCATGGTCTACTTGGACTCTTGAATTGAACAGAACCACCGCCACCACCATCATCATCATCATCATCAAATGCTGTGATTTCCCACCTACAGCTTGACAAGTCAGAATATCTGCTGTGAAAAATACTGTTTACATGGCTGTTGAATTTCTTTACCTGTCCCTTTCAAAATAAAAGCTGCATTTAGAACCAATTTGAGCCTTGCTTGAAAAATCCCAGCCCTCTCATTGGTTTGAATGGAGCCAGTCTGTCAGTGCAGCGCAAAAGGCTCGGTCAAAACAATGCAGGGTCACCAGGCAAAAAAAAAAAAAAAAATGTTACACTGGGCTCAGCTTTTGAAAAGTAATTGTGTTGGTCAGTCACCTCAATGAAAGCACACATTTAATAGGTGTCTTGGTAACAGTTGATTACAATTACACAATACTAAGCATTAGTTAAATATTACTAAATATGTAATTCATAATCAATAACAGTTATAAATAAATTACTCTTAATAAATAAACTCATTTATAATGTGTTTAATAGTTTTCATCCAAAATGATGGATTTATTTAGGGGTTGTCAATGGTTTATAAGATCCTTAATAAACTGTAAATGATTTAAAAAAGACATTTACTTACAAGTAGTAACTATCTGACTCATTAATTGCAGTGTTAATAAAATAATAGTGTTCATGAAACATCATAACATGACATACATGAACACACTCAGTAATCATAAGAACATGCCTTTGTAGGAACTCGCTTTAGGAAGAAGACTTCATAGTTGATGAATTAAGTATTTGATAATGGTTAATAGTGTGAAGTTATAATTAAGTGTTACCAACTACCTGAAATGAAATACTTAAACATGAGCAGTGTTTTGCTTCTGTTTACTTCACAGAAATATTGCATTTGCAAAATCCTGTAAGAGTGTATGGACTTAACTGATGAATCCTCATATGCATTCATGTGATATTCAGACTGGACTGCATTGTGTTTTTTTTCATTGTCTCTCAGCAGCAGCACCTGAAACAACCTGACCCTATCACACCAGGCCTATTTTAACACAGTGTTGCTTTCAGTCTGAATCCACAACACCCCCACAATTTAGCTTCATCTATTTGGGGAACGACTTCATCACTTTTCTGCAGATGCTGACTAGTTTTCAATGTCATTACTTCCCACTGCTGGAAGCTGAAGACGGCAGTGATGTGTGTGCGTCTCATGTCTGAAAGGGGGGTTTGATGAAGGCACCCCCCCCCCTTTTATATGTGTTACATTATACAAGTTCAGTCAATGAAAGGAGAGAACTGTTCATTTCATGACTCATGGTTCAGTGTACATCCATATTCTGCCCCACACCTGTTGATCACATGCTGTGTGTGTCTCTCTCTCTATTCAGGTGGGCAGCATGTTCCAGCTCCCTGTCAATAACCTGGGCAGTCTGCGGAAAGCGAGGAAAAATGTCAAGAAGGTTCTGGGAGACATCGGCTTGGAGTTCTGTCGAGATCACCTAGAGGTGAGCAGCCCACACTGTGGTGTTTTTATCATGACCACACATACCACACACTTTTGTGTCCAGTCTCAAATTTAACCATAGAGTAAACATTGTAGTGCAGTCATGTTTCCTGCACCTCGGATTGATTTCCAAAATGTTTTATTTATCTTTTAAAGACATATAGTTTTACATATGGTGGTCTGTGTGTTTATTTTAACTCGGTTAAATAACTGTAAGTCTCGCTGAAAGGCTCTCATTAACCCTGTTTTAGTTTCCCTCTGTTGGCCACCCATTACTTTTCGTATTGATTTTAAACAATACTTTCAAAGCCTTGCACGATCTAGCCCTGAACTACATCAAGGACATATTAACCCCTCATAAGCCTGGTCAGATCAGCAGGCAGTGGTCTTCTGCCTATTCCCAGAGCATGTTTAGTTACTAAAGGCTGACAGGCATTTGCAGTCCAAGCCCCCAAACTCTGAAACAATTTACCTGCTCAGATAAGGTCTGCTGAATCTGTCACTGCTTTTCATAACTGAAAACGTTCTTTTTATGAAAGCTTTTTTTCTGTTTGAGTTAGGATTCTGATCATTTTTCTTCTTTGTTCTTTTTTTTTTGGTAAAGCATGCTATGAAAAGTGCTACTGCCCATCCGTGTCAATGTCTTTAGCATATGTGATTATTACCAAATAAGACTTTAGTTGACTTCAAACTGATGCGCCATCATTATTTTCATCTGTTTTAGAGAATGGTTTATTCGGATGCATGTGCATATGAATGTTGCTTTGGTTTAATAATAAGGTCAGTTTAGGAGTTGAGATAATTCTTCCGTTTGTCTCGCTGCAGGAGCTAAGTGATGAGCAGCAGGGGGTGCCTGTCTCTGCTGCAGAAATGTAGATAATGTTTGATGAAAGGAGTCTATGAACTGGACTTTAAACACATACATATGATGTGATTATGCTCATTGACACCGTGTCCTCATTCTGTTACAACTCACTTACTTTAACATAAAGGCTGCCTGTGCTCTCATCTCTAGTGTTAGCTGCGAGCTGTAAGCTTCCTCACCACTACTACTTACTGCTCGTATGTTGGCCTGGATTTTCAGATGTTTGACTTGTCATTATATTGTCCATTATTTGTTTTTACAACATTTATAAAACTTGTTTGAAAGATTTTATAGCATTTGACATAATGTGTCACCAGCATTAGAGATCCAGTATCGATGCCAGGTCCAATATTGACGATGCTACGGAGGCTAATAGGATTTCTTGGATTCTGTCATCAAATTGATCAAATACACAATCCAACAACTCCAAAATGCTTTCGTGGACAAGTTGTGACCTGCACATTCACCACACTATGAGATAATAACGGAACGTTGGACAAGTTGTGATGCGCGTTCCCGTCGAAGGCAGTTTTTCGACAAGCAATCTCTGCATTTACCTCGAAAACAACTCTGTCTCATAATGTTCCGTTATTATCTCATAGCGTGGTAAATGTGCAGGTCACAACTTGTCCACCAGAGCGTTTTGGTGTTGTTGGATTGTGTATTTGATGAGTTTGATGAGGGGAACCAAGAAATCCCATTAGCCTCCGTAGTGCAGCTCTATGCAGCTTGCGGCTCTGCACCACCGTTCTAAAAATAGCTTGCACCAACAATTAAAGGTAACGAACCTACTCCTAAAACTATAAGGATTATGGCAATGGGCCAATTTGCCAAAATGTTGAACTATCCCTTTAACACATGAAGTCTGTTTCACTAAAGACATGAGTGAACTGATTGCAACAACAGTAGCTTAGCAGTTAGCTAACACAACACGAATACATTTAATGCAATTATCATAATTATTGGAATCAGTATTGGTATTGGCACATCTGTATTGGAATCGAATCAGAGCAAGCATAATCAGCATGTCTCCAGGTGTGAGGGGAGGGGCGAAAGCCTGGTGTTATACTTCAGCCTTGACTTGACTCCATAGGTACAGTGTCGTTGGGAGTGGCTACACAACAACCGAGATAACCACAACAACCGTGCTCGGTCTCCTTGGTAGCGTCTCTCATCTCTCAGCAACACAGGAAACTCACACTCCCTCTGCCTCAGTCAGCTCAGTGGTCTCACACACACAGTCTCCTCTGGTGTCTTCTCTCTTTTCTGAGTTGCAGTCATTTGTACCAGCACCCAGCTCTCCACGTCATGATCCACTCAGGGTCTCTCGCCCCAAATGTGTTTTTTAAAAGTGCACACAGCGGCGCAGGAACCCCACAGCCAACTAGCGTTTCAGCAGTGTAATAGCAGAGCGACGCAGACGCAGCAGAACACACTGGTATAAATGCTCACAGCAGCGTAGGCCACCTGTGTAGGCTGCAGCGTAGGCTCTGCGTTGAGTCCTACGCAGAAGCACAAACAGACTTAACACACTCACACACACACAATGTGAGAGTCCTACGCAGAAGCACAAACCAGACTTAACACACACACATAATGTGAGAGAGAAAGCGGAGGAACGTGACCTCAAATGACAGAAAACACAGAAGAGAAATGAAACAAGTGCAAACGAGCAACATTTTTATCTTGCATCTGTAGAGTCAATCTTTGCTTGGTGACTGTATGCTCATTAATCTTTGTCTCTTTGTTGTTTAGGACTATAAAGACTTCACTCCCCCAGAGGTGTATATAAAGCACACCACCTGGGAAGATGTGTGCATGTGGGAACCATCACATACCAAAGTCCAGGTGTGTGACACTCACAGATACACTCTTCACTGACTATTGTTTTGAATAATTTGTCCTGTTTACACCACAGAAAACAGAAAATATGTGCAAAGGTAGAATAAAATGGGTCTAATTTTCTCAGACAAAGAAGTCTAAGCTTTTTTTTTTCCCACCTCTGTGTCTCCAGGACTACAGATCAAAGCCCTTCTGCTGCTCCGGCTGCCTCTTTTCATCCAAGTACTTCTCTGCATACAAGAGCCACTTCCGCAACGTCCACAGCGAGGACTTTGAGAACAACATTCTGCTCAACTGCCCGTACTGCACTTACAATGGCAACAAAAAGACTCTGGAGACGCACATCAAACTTTTCCACATGCCCAACAACACCGTGCGGCAGGGGCCCGGCGGGATGGTGGCGGGGGCCGGCGGGCTCATGATAAAGGACGGGGTCCTGAAGAGGACCGGGGACAGTGTGGAGCAGGCGGTGTACTATTGCAAGAAGTGCACCTACAGGGACCCTTTATACAATGTAGTGCGAAAGCACATCTACCGGGAACACTTCCAGCAAGTCGCCCAGCCCTACATCGTGAAACCGGGAGAGAAGTCGCACGCTCAGAACGGTGGCACAGAGACAAACAGTGTTAACAGCAACCAGATCCACTGCAAGAAGTGTCTGTTTGTCCCGAGGACCTACGAGGCGCTGGTTCAACACGTCATTGAGGACCACGAGAGGATCGGCTACCAGGTGACCGCTATGATCGGGCACACAAGCGTGATATTCCCCCGCCCCAAACCCATCCTCATGATCCCTTCCAAGACCCATGGAGACAAGACCATCATCGGAATGGGCCCTAAAGGTGCGGTAATGGCCACCACCAGGTCTCCTGGCTCGCAGCAGTTGAGTCGGATCGTTGCCTCGTCAAAGACAGGCTTCAACTCGGCAAGTCTTCTGTCTGGTTTGAAACACGACGCAATAGGATTAAAGGCTGGGAGCACCCATCCTTTCTCCGTTGGCGGGCAGCAGGTGAGGGTCACTCTACCGGGGAACGCCCAGGTTTCTGTGCCCCAGCAGTCGCACGCGGCAAAGCAGCTTATTTCTGGCGGCGGCCTGCGGGGCGCGGTCGTGGTCAACTCCTCTTCCTCGCTCAAGTCCAACCCCCTGGGGTCACGTGTCCAGGCAGCAGCTACGACCGTGGCGTCCGTCACAGCTAAGAAAGGCGGTTCCTCAGTCCTGGGCACGTCCTACACGCAGAAGTGGAAGATCTGCACCATCTGCAACGAGCTCTTCCCGGAGAACGTGTACAGCTCTCACTTCGAAAAAGAGCACAAGGCGGAGAAGGTGCCGGCCGTCGCCAACTACATCATGAAGATCCACAACTTCACCAGCAAATGTCTCTACTGCAACCGTTATCTCCCCAGCGACACCCTGCTGAACCACATGCTGATCCACGGCCTGTCCTGCCCCCACTGCCGCGCCACCTTCAACGATGTTGAGAAGATGGTGGCCCACATGCGGCTGTCGCACCCGGACGAGAGTGTGGGCCCGCGCACAGACTCTCCTTTGACCTTTGACCTCACTCTGCAGCAGGGCAATCCCAAGAATGTTCAGTTGATTGTTACTACCTACAACATGAGAGACGCCCCGGAGGAGTCGGTGGCGTTTCACGCTCAAAACAACACCACCTCCAGTTCCTCAGCCTTGTCCTCTTCCCTCATCTCGGGCAAGAGGTTGATGCCTCAGCACCCGCCCAAAACACCCTCGGTGGCGGCTGAGGGTGCACCGACCAAGAGTGCCCCGCAGGCATCTGTGCCCTACAAAAGGGACGTGGGGAAGACACTATGTCCTCTCTGCTTCTCTATCCTTAAGGGCCCGATCTCAGACTCACTGGCTCATCACCTGAGAGAGAGGCACCAGGTGATTCAGACGGTCCATCCTGTAGAAAAGAAACTGACCTACAAGTGTATTCACTGCTTGGGGGTTTATACCAGTAACATGACTGCCTCCACCATCACTCTACACTTGGTGCACTGTCGAGGTGTAGGGAAGTCCCAGAATGGGCAGGACAGCAGGGCGGCTCATTCCTCCCGGGTCGGCCAGGCCCAGAGCAGTGCTCTCAAACGGGCCAGCTTCGATAGCTCGGACACTAGCGCGCCAAAACGAAGGAGGCCCGGCCCTCCGGGGGAAAGGGCCCACCCGCGGGACAGCAACGGCCCATCTACGTTTGTAGAAAACCCAGACGAACCCGTGGTTCTGGCTCTGGACCCTAAAGGACACGAGAACGAGTCGTACGAGTCCAGGAAAGCATTTCTGACCCAGTATTTCAACCGGGCACCATACCCCACGCAGCGGGAGGTGGAGAAGCTGGCGGCCAACCTCTGGCTGTGGAAGTCGGACATCTCCAGCCACTTCGTCAACAAGAGGAGAAAATGCGTGCAGGAATGCGAAACCCACAACGCTAATGTTTTGCTGGGCTTCAACATGCACGAGCTGAGCAAAGTGAGTCACGAGCTGGCGTGCGTCCAGGCTGGCGCATACGAGGGCCGACAAAGCAAGAGGCGGACGTCCAAGACGCACATGGGGGTGTCCGAGGACGCTCTCAGGAGACACAGGGAGCTCGTAGCTGCTAATGGTGGCGTGGCCCCACCAGCTAAGGGAAAGCCGGCAGGACCTGCGGAGGGCTCTAAGGCGGCGCCGCCGGCCCCCAAACCCAACAGTGCCAGAGGAGACCAAACCAAGACAATCAACAGCACCTTACCACAGAAAATGCCTCTAGACCTCTCCGAGCCCATCGCCATCGACTCTGACAGTGATGAGGAAGAGCAGCAGAAAAATAACAAGGAACAAGAGGGAGAGGTACATCGCCATGGTAACGAACAGCTTACCAGAGCTAAGGAAACAATTGAGCAGAGGACGGGGGCCAAGATCGTCTCGGATCTAGACGACATGTCGGACGACGATGACGACGATGACGACGACGACGATGATGACGAGGACGACGATGAAGACGAGGACGATGATGAAGATGAGTATGAAGGGGTGCACGTGGAGAACGGTTTCAGGCCCGCAGAGAGCTCGGAGAGACAGGCTGCTAAGGGAAGAGACCCTCTGCCCATCATCATCCCCAAGTTTGTCCCGTCGTCTGCGCGAAGCAGGAGGGACGGAGCCCAGCTGGGGAAACAGCAGGTCTGACTGGAGGAAGCAGAGAGACTCACACAGTCAGAGACACTTTAGATTTGATCCACGCCAACAAATCTGCCTCGCCTAAACCGAAGGACGCTGCCTTGTTACGCTGGGCATCTGTGATGGAGGGAGGGAGGGAGAGAGGGAGGGAGGAAGTAAAGTCTCCCTGAGTGAAAACTCAAAACAAGCCATTCAATGACATTTAAAGGCAGGACTCGAAGAGCAGCTACAGGACTGATGTAAAGATATGTGAACAAAGTTTTAATGTTTCTCTCCCCCCAACCCCTCCTTCCCGCTCTGAGCGGGAGGGAGCGGGTTTGGTGGGTGGGTGCAAAGACAACAGTGAAGTTACACCAAACGAATAGACAAAGTTTTTTGCCTTCTATCTACTTTATTACATTGAGGAGTTAGTAACGTTGATTTAGCCACTGAACTTGTGAGCGTGGCTTTAAAACATTGAGTTGTTGTGAGGTAAAGCTTTCAGGCCGACCAGATAATCCATCATTTTTCATGTAGTTACACCGAGATAGGTAGTGTAAATTTTGTACAGTCTTTTAGACATGTTTGGACAGACGTTGCCGTACATGTACCCTTAAATATTTGCTATTACCTGTGTGTAAGGTAGCCTCATATGTTCTATATTGATATGCTTAACGATAGGTGTTGCTTTGGTGGCTGGTATTTTCTTGTATGTTTAAGTTTATTTTTTAACAAAAACCTAGTTTTTTTTTGTTTTGTTTTGTTGTTTTTTTGCAAAAATAATATATCTATATATGAATGAAAGATCTGAATTGATTTGTTTTGCTTTCTAATTTGATTCTGATTTTAATTTTTAATTTTTTAATTTTATTTTTTAATGATTTCTGTCCTGAAAGAAAATTGGCGCTGAGGTATTCTCCTTGTCTCACAGTATAAAGGAGCACTTCACCTACTTTCTGCAGCCCTGTGCTCATCGGCCTCGACTGTACTGTACTTTCTACTTTCACAGTTTCAACTTCTATGTTTCTCTGCCCCACAAAACTGGACAATGACCACCATACTGACATCCACAAAAGTTTTTTTCTCCCCAGAAAAGAGTTGTGTTCAGTATGTGTTCTCTGAATTGTGTGTATTTGTTTTATGTTTTCATTTTTCACTTAAGCATTTATGAACAATAAAGTGCTGTAATTGTGCTTCTCACACAACTAAAGGCAAGGTGTGCTGGTTTCTTTGTGCAGATGGAGAAGCTTTTAAACACCTTCTTAATCTTGTTTTGTTAAACTGTAATGTGTGCCTCATGTTAAATAGCACAAGTTTCTATACAGTACATACGTACACTATTAAAAGTGTTTGAATTAGGGTATTGAAATTATTAAATCATAATGAATCACACATTTTTATTTGTTCAAAATGTACCTTCGTGGTTTTTTTATGTTTAATAATGGCTAAATATGCTACTCTATGGAAATATATCTTTATTAAACATCAGCCAATAATGACAAGTAGAAGAAGTTTGTGAAAACTTGCACTCCGGGGTGCACTGGTTGCTGTTTGCAATACTGTAGTCCAGTGATGCCCTCCACCCTCCACCCCCGCCCAGAGCACTCCCAAGATAAATCTAAAAGGTCAACAGATAAATCTCCCAAACGCCAACTAATGTTAACAAATATCTCCGTTGCAAAACACTCGTCACTGTTGAAACATATTGCTCAAAGAGAAAACCGTCTCAGCATCGTCCTTACATAAAACTGTCAGAAGGAGATGTTGAAGAGTATAAAGCAGCAGTGATGCACTGACAGTTGTGATTCTGTAGGAGGGACGAGATGGATCACAAGACGTGTCCACTGCCGCACTGTGTTGTCACCAGCTCATCTTCAGCTTTTCCGTGAAGCAAAGTAAATATTTTGTCACAAACACACAAGAAAGTGACATTTTCAAAATTAGATTGATGACGAATATCGATGTATTTAAATCAGTTTACATGTGATTTGAAGAGCAAAACTCATTCTGCACAACTAGCTCAACAATGAACTGATGCCAAATCCAGGCAGCAGCCAGGAAGAAGGGACACATCTGAACAGAGCCAAAAACATGCTGGTCATTTGTTTCTCTGTTTTTCTGTGGTGGGTTAATCATTTTTAATTGACATCAAAGTGTAATGATCTGGGGTTGTGTTTAGCTCACTTGGTAGAGCTGCCGTCCCATGTTGAGGCTCAGTCTTCGGTGCAGAGTCCCGCGTCGGACGGCCCTTTCCTGCGTGTCATTCCCCCACTCTCTGCCTCCCCATTTCCTGTCTCTCTCTTGACTGCACTATCAATTAAAGGCAATAAAAGCCCCAAAAATATACAAAAAAAAGAAAGAAAAAAGTGTAATGATCTTCCCCCTATTTGTCCATTAAAGTAAAGAAGGTATGAACCCCTCCCCGTCCCCAACCAATCAGGTTTGAAATTTCTTGACATCCATCAGCCTGTCATAACAAGGTTTACATCCTCATTGGGGAATACCAACTGTAGTTTTATTTACAGTTCTTTAAATTTCTAACAGATACTAGTATGGTAAGAGATAAACTGTTAAATTAATGTATTACAAACAACGTTGTTGACGATGCCCACTGTATCAGGTACACCTGTTCAACTGCTTGTTGAACTCAATGCATTTAGGCCTGTAAACAAAGGATCTGCTGAAGTTCAAACCGAGTGTTGGAGTAGAGAAGATAGGTGAAATAAGGGACTTTGAATGTGGTTGTTGGTTTGAGTACTTCAGGAACTTATGATCTCCTGCGATTTTCATACACAACCACCTCTATGATTTACAGCGACTGAGTCAGAAAAAGAGAAAACATCCAGCGAGCAGCAGTTCAGTGGACAGAAATGTCTCGTTGGTGCCAGAGGTCAGAGGAGAACGTCCAGACTGGTTCCAGACTGGTTCAGAAGCAGTAGACTGGACTGCCACTTCTATCATCAACAACAACAACAGGAAACTGAGAGGACAAAAGACTCAATTTCTGCTGCAACATTCAGATGGTCAGACCAGACTTTGGTCTAAACAACATAAAAGTTTATTTTCTTGGATCACTTTAACATGCCATGTCACAAAGCCCAAATCATCTCCAACCAGACGCAAACAGCCTCCGTAGCCACTGATCTCAGTCCAACAGTGCTTTGAACTTTCCACATTATGGATGTGCAGCAAACAAATCTGTCATTATCATGTCAATATGAACCAAAACCTCTGAGGATACTGTGGCTGGTGAGTGTAAGGGGTCCCAAGGTTATAGGCTACATGCACATGTTGTCTATATACAGTGTGTAGGCCCTATAGCGGCCCAGGTTCAAACCCACCTATAGGCCTATCAGGACAGTTTTCCTTCCATCTCATCTTCTGAGCCGAGCACCTTGATACCTTGCTGAAGTTGAGCTTTGTCACGCAGGAGTTGTGTTTTCAAGTTGCCAAAAATAGTTCCAAGAAAATCCAGCATTGCTTGGTAACCAAAATTAAGTTGCCCACAAGATCACAGTGGCGTGATGATGTGTCTGGTGTGATGGAGGAGTTTACTGCTGGAGAAAGACTCGCCGGTGTGTTTCTAACCATAGAAATCACAGGTAAGGGAGTCAGTGACGTTATCCTGATGAAATGTGCTGAAAAAGATTTTAGTCCAAATGTCGAGGTTATGAATAGTGACAATAAGTGTCCATCTATGTACCTATATATAATGTATACATAATGTATAGCCGTCCCTGTTTCCAGGTGTTGTAGCGAGACATGAAAGAGAAAATGTGATGTGTTTGTCAGAGAGCCGTATCATGTCTCTTTGTGTTCTGGTTATAATGCTGAGACCAAATAGAGTCTGTCTGAATGTTACCACAACACTACATTATTAACCCTTTGCTGGCGTGTGGACACCATTGGATGAAAGGTGCTCTCCCACAGTGGGGATCAATCAGCTCTGACTTGAGTTGTATCTCCCCAGTCACACTGGGTAAATTGTGAGTGAGGTCGATGTGTGAACTCACTCACACTATAAATATATATATATATATATTTTTTTTTTACCTCCAAGTATTTCATTAAAATCTCATCCTTCGCCGCCCAGGGATGAGGAATCTAAAATGGAGGGAAATTACCCCAGTGCAATAGGGAGAGAGAGAGAGAGAGAGAGAGAGAGAGGGAGAGATAGTAAGGCAAGACTCTCCTTGGCTGGCTAGTCAGTGTTGCTATGCTGTTGTAAGGAGCGAGGGAGAGGGAGGAAGGGAAGGATGGAGGGAGGGAGGGAAGGAGTGGTGGGGGAGGCTGAAGGAGAGTGAGAGAAAGAGAGGCCTGGCAGACTGTGGGGGAGGCGGAGGCCTCATCTGCAGTGCTGTGTGCAGAAGGAGCGCTTAACAGCCTTTCAAGGGGGGGAAGGGGAGGAGAGGGAGGGGAGAGGGAGGGAGAGAGGGAGACGAAGGGAAGGGGTGGGGAGAAGCTCTGGGGGAGGGGAGGAGAGGAGAGGAGAGGAAAAAGGGAGTCAGAGGGGGACAGGAGGAGAAGCGAGGCAGAGGGGAGGAGAGGAGGGTGGAGGAGGAGGAGAGAGAGGCAAGGTAGAAAGAGGGGAGGAAGTGGAAGGGGCTGAAGGAGGAGGAGGGGGTGCAGGGGAAGGGAAAAGGAGGAGGAGGAGGAGGAGGAGAGAGAAAGAGCGAGAGAGAGGGGAGAAGAAGGAGAGGAGGATTTGGGGGGAGGGGAGGTGATGGCAGCAGCGGTGGTGGTGGTGGTGTAGAGATGGCGCCCCCTGCAGCTGGAGGAGGGAGACGGAGAGGCCTCGGTGTGTATGTGTGTGTGTGTGTGTGTGTGTGTGTGTGTGTGTGCTGTGTCAGACACAAAGAGGTGCAGGCTGCCGAGACAAAACAGCCCCCTGTGCTTAACTGGTCAGTTTAATATTTGCCCCTTTGCCCTCCACACCACTACCTTCCTCCCACCCCTACCCCACCTGACCTGCAGCACCCAACACACCCACCTGAACAATGATAACCAACATCAGAGAAGAGGAGGAGGAGGAGGAGGAGGAGGAGGAGGAGGAGGAGGAGGAGGAGGAGGAGGAGGAGGAGGAGGAGTGAGGCATGAGCTGAGGAACAGAGGAGGTGGTAAGCAGATTGTAACGGTCGTGGTGGCGCCCCCAACAGGAGCTGGGTGGGGAGGTATGGGGGCAAAAGGGGCAATAGATTAATAATAAATTTGTTCCTTAGAAACGAGGCGGTGATGTTGTGGGTTCCACGTTTCATCTTGTTCTTCACATCCACTGAAAATTGCATGTCAGTAGAGGTCATCTAGATCAGGGTGCCACACAAACTGGGACAATAACACAGAGAGGGGGGGGGGGGGGCAGAGAGAGAGAGGGGGGGGGAGAGATGGGGTGGAGGGGATGGAGGGAGAGAGAGAGGGGGGCTGCTAAAGAAAGGCCTTGCAGACTGCGGGGGAGACAAGAGGCCTCTTCTGCAGTGGTGGGTGATGGAGAGAGGGGGGGTAGGCTGGCATGAGTGGGTGGAGGAGGGGGGAGGCAGGGTGGTGGGGGGGTGGGTGTGTGTGTGTGTGTGGGAGAGGGGGGTGGGGTGGGGGGCATAGATACAGCAGAGAGAGAGGATGGGGGGGTTGGAGGGGGAAGGGGAGTGGTGAGAGATGGTTGCAGACCTCTCTCACTGCTAGCGCCTCCTGCAGTCGGAGTGGGCTTGGTGCAGCGCTTCATCTTGAGCGCACATGCACACGCACATACACAAGCACACACGCACATGCACATGCACATTCAAAGTGCAAATGATTCATGGAAAGAATATGGTGGAACTGAATCATTCAGTAGACGGAGGGAAAAATGCAATATGGACAGAGAGAGAGGAAAAAGGGACTGAGTGAGACCTATGGTGAATATGAAGAAAGTCAGCTGAGATGGTGAAGGGGTTGGGGTGGGGGGGTGGGGGGCTGAGAGAGGAAGTCACATGTCAAGACAGAGATGACAAGAATCTCTGCTTCTGTATTTCTGGAGGACACGTCCACCCTGCAGTGAACAGACGCGACGTGGAGCGAGCGTGGTCGATCACCAGACTCCTCTTAGGTTACACATGGAACAACTTTGATTGAAACGACGGAATATCAAGACATTTCACAAAGTTCCTAGAGATTCAAGACTTCAAGAAAAGTGCATAGTGGTTCTTTAGGCTCTGGAGCCATGAGCCCGTCGGCTGGCTGTGACATCTTGACCCATTTTTTTAAAAAATATGGGAGTTCACAGACAATCCTGACATTATAATCCTCCAAACAAACAGCTAACAGTAGTAATAATTTCATAATGATGATCTCACAGAAACTCATGTGATCAAACAAAGTATGGAGGACAACCAAGGTCTGGTGTGTTCTCTTCTGTGCAACAAAAAACAAAATAAAGAGAAAAATAATTTGTGTGAAATCTTAGCTGAGAAAACAGTACAGATTTAGATTTTATTGTCCTTTTCAGCATATTTGTTTCCACTCTCCGTCGGCCACACTGCCCGACCTTTGGGAGGATAAACTTGGCCAAAATCGGGTCTGAAATCTAAATCATCTCAACGTCTGCAGTGCACAGGGGCATGAAGAAGAAACTTGAAAAGATTTTGTACAAAAGCAACATTTTTTATTTATCCCTTTGATCAAATTGATGAGGGAGTGCCGAGCCACTGATCTACACAGTTTCACAAAGATGAGGCCAGTTTACAGAGCAGAGTGAAAACGGTGCCAGAGCTCAACCATTTGTTGCAAAACCATTTTTGTTGTTGTTGTTGTTGTTGTTGTTGGAGGCATTTAGATCCTGTAACTACTGTACACCAGTGACAAACTGCAGTCACGCTCACACACATACTACATCAGACCTGCATCAGCTCTGCAGATATGACTGAATATGTGACTAGAGCCTTTTTCCTCCATGTTGGAGGTTCTGCAGACAACAGCTGGACAGTGCAGGAGCAGGGGTTGTATTAGAAACACATCAACTAGGTGGTAGCAGACACATGTTGCTATAGGCTCCAATTTGCCACTCGAAACATGAACCAAACAGAAACGCAGCAGACCAAAGGCCTCCTCTGTAGTAGTGAGTGCATTAAAGGAAGGAAAGGACGGTGAATGGAGTGTGTTTGGTGTGTGTGTGTGCATGCGTGTGTGTTTGTGTGGCGTGAGGACAAGAAGCCTTGCATGGTGACAATGAGGCAGCTGCTGGCGCCCCTCGTAGGAGGGAGGAGGATGTCTGCTGCAGCACGGTGCACATATCGTGGGGTGGGTCTACTGGTGAGCGGTGCATCTGTCATCTTATTGTAAAGATAAACTGATTTCCTTGCCTGACAACCAGTGACAGGTTAATAATCAGACTCAAACAATAGAACAGGATGGAATCAGTTTATTTAATATGATGGAATCCATCTCTTGTGTGACACAGAGCCGGAGGTTTGATAGTCAGTGTCCTGCTCAACAACATGTCAAATGAACATTTGTTTGCATGTGAACTTGTTCTGTCTCCTCAGTCACCATATGACCCTGAAGCTATAAATAAATTTTTAAAAAAATACACCATCTAGTGCAAAATGAATAAATATATTTGTTCTTTAGCCCTGCAGCTGTGCACTAAACATTTTCAGTAAAGTCTGCAGACTCAACAATGCACTCCTACACAATAATTTAACTTTGACAAACAAAGGAACCAATGCAGGCATGGTAGTGGTTAGCAGTGATCTAATGCAGTCAAACTGAGTACAGTACATGACACAGTCAAAGTCATAGCTGGAATATAGAGACTTGTAATGTGCTCTCATGTTTTTGCTTGTGACATTAAACAGACAAGTCATTACACCTCAGGTTTTTGCTGCTACAACCTGACTTTTTGTTTAAGGACCAGTTTGCAGTGGTCAGTGTCTGTCTAAGTAATATCGAATCAGCTATTCACTATTTTTCATATTATCAATATGAAACTGCAGAGAGGATCATTATAAAATGTGCTGTAGGCCTACTGCTCAGCTCCTTCGTCCAGCTTATTGTTTTGGTTCTCTCTCATCTCATTGTTCTTGGCTGTTTCATACGGGGGGAAAATAAACGAAAAACTGAAGCTAGTGTAGCAGCATGTCCTTTGAATGTGTCAATAAGCCATGGTTTGCCAGGTGTTATTAAATATTAGTCTATATGTCACCGTCCTGTTGGGTTTCTACTGCCCCCAAGTGGCCAGAAAATTATTGAAGTCTGAACGAAACGTTTGCTGCCTTCACATGAGTCTTCTACTTATAATCCTTTTAACCTACATTTGATCGGGTCATAAATGAAAAAGATAATTCAAGAAAATCTTGGGAAAAAATTCAGCAAATTCTGGCTTTGCGACCATTTAATTTTTTAGCGTTCCCATAGTTGTATTGACGCATGATTGTTTTGTTGTAGCATTCTTCATTATTGTCAATATTTCTGAGTTCTGGGAGGTGTGTTGGAGTTTTTGGAGAATTGTATCATCCCTGAAATCACATTCCTCTTTCTGCTCTTTCTATGGGAAAATCATAATCCACTCTAATACTCTTCCTGAGTCCATTAAAAATGCATTACTTGGTTTTATAATAATAGTACATGCTTGGCTTGTCATTGGCTTAATGAAAGTCATTACGTTGGCAAGAAAAAGGAAGTGAACCTGCATTTACATAATTTGTCTTAAAGTTACAATTATTAACAAACACAACCTATTTCACTGGTAACTCACAAATTATCATTCTTCTTGTTCAGTCACAGTTCACAGTGACATTCACAGTGTGGGCAGGTTGGAAATGTGAGTTAAAGCTGCTTTGACTTTTGACTAAGAAATCTTAGGATCGATAAAACCAAAAGTGTAGGCTAATTTCAATGAGTTTAGATATTCTGTGCTCAGACAAACTGTGGCTACTCTCTTTAGACGTGGGCATCAGTGAGGTAACAAAGAACCTCAGAGTAACATTTGAAGGCTTCATTGTCATACATGAGTTTCCCATACTCTGATCACAGTGTATTGTTGTCTTGAGCAGGGAAGAAGTTCTTTAAGTGTTTGGAAAACGCATGTTAATGTCTAATTCAAGAATAATCAGTAAAAATGTTGTTGGATTTGGACGTATTTTTATGAATGGCTGCATGCCTCTATTATACAGTGTTGATCCAAACTCTTTTTCTACACAGCTATACAGTTGTTGAATTGGTTTGTGAACATGGAGAGGTCCTATAAACTTGTTGGAATTTGTGCCTACATTTGTGTGCCAATACTGTCATTTTATTTCGTAGGCTATCTTCATACGTAGGCTATCTTGTTGTTTTTTCTTTCTTTCTTTTTTTTATACTTTACATATATCTTAGTGTTATTTTTATGCCTATACTGTAATCCTATATTTGACTTGTGATATTTTATGATATTTATGATTCCACAGACTTTGTTATTATTCTTTTGAGATGTAGTCATAAAAGTCCTGTCAAATCACATATTTTGCTCATGTGACATTTCAACAGATACCTGCACTTTGTGTAACCTTTATTGACTTATGAATAGCCACAGCTAAAAACATTTTTTGTATCCTTGTTTTATCACTCTATAATGTGGACATGCTGTACCGATGCTGATGTCTATAGTGCATACATGCTGCAGGCCTATATGCCTCTTGGCCAAAAGATGTCACTGTACAGTAAGAAACAAGGTGCAGTCATCATCTACAGCATTTTACATTTATTACCCACATAAATTTTTATGTAGAGCTGCAGTATATCTGACATCTTAACGACTCATTTGTACTTTTTATCTACTATAAACATTAATCATATAAAAGAAGCAAAATGATACCACTCATTTAGAATATAATGGAAATGTATTTCCTGGAAAAAAGAAAAGAAGAAGAAGAAATGATGGATTATAAAAGTTATACAAATAGAGGCCTATACATAAATGTACTGGTAGTTCATAAATTATACATGTTTTACATCAAATGTTAATTATGTCTTTTTTGTGTTACGTTTGGTGTGTTTTGTGAATATTTTATTGTATGTGAATCCCAGGAAGAGTAGCTACTACAATCCTGGCAACAGGATCCAAAATAAAGGGATTGTTTTTGTAGGTCAGAAGGTAACAAATTCAATTGTGTGCAGTGTTAGAAATCCTTATAGATATCATCATCATCATCATCATCATTGTCCATTTTTCATCTTCCCATACATTTTTAAGAAATGCCAAACATTTGTAACTTGCCAACTTTGTAACTTTGAATTTGGATATTCATATTTTCCTTCCCTTGCATTTGTCTTTTTGTCCCTTGTTGATTTTGTTTTTGTTAATTAGCCTAAATTTGTTTTGGCTTAAGTTTTTAGAAGAGATGTGTGTAGGATAGTTTAGCTCCATTAGGTCCTAATAGTAGCCTATTTTGTGGTCTGCAAACAAATAAACAATTAGATGGTAAAAGAATAACATTGATGTCACCGTGTTATAATGTGAAATGTTGTGTGACTATCATAATATTCACAGTCTGACAGGGCTGGGAGGTGGACGGCTTTTATTTTGAAGCGCAGAGGGAGTGAAAGACAGAGGCTGCGTCTTTTACTTTGAAGTCTGTTGTCGCGAGCTCTCCAAGCACAGTGGGAGAGAGGGAGGGAGGGAGGGAGGTGGAGAGAGGTAGAGGTAGAGTCAGAGGCAGAGGTAAAACAGACACAGTACATAGTAGTTGTGTTGTAGCAGCGCTGGCATCAGCAACTATGAGCGGAGATAAGTGCACTGGGCTGAGCTAGGCTGGGCTGGTGGGCAGCCGCTGACACACTCCCGGCGAGACAACGCGGAACACCGGACGTCGAGGAGTCTCGGGACAGGCAGTGTTTGAGAAGATTAACGGTTGTTTTCGGGGGAATACACGGCGGCGGCGGCGGCGGCGGCAGGACCAGCACCAGGACGAGTGTGTGTGAGCGGTTTTTTGGCGGCGGTCCCGCTGCTAGCGAAACATGAACAAAAACCACCGAGTGCCGAGCAGCCGTTCACTGAGTGCCGTGGAGGTGAAGAGCAAGGTGCGTACGGACTCTACAGTCAGTGTACGAGCTGTAACCTGAACTGCGGTTCGTTATCCCGGCTAAATTAGCCATTAGCCATTAAGTGGCTTGATAGCAACTTATGATATCGCACAAAATGCATAGATATGAGCTAAAGCTTAACTAGCCTGACGCCGGTTGTGTCACCAGTGTGACTACTGGCTCGCCATATTTAAAAGTTTGGCGTTGACCGTGGCGTAGTTTGATTATAAGTTGATCAGATAAGTTTGATTGCTAGCGAGTAAGTTTGCAGGTGGAGTACATTGTCAGCTGACGGTACAGTGGGACACTGTCACCTGTCACAGCCCGCCCCCTCCTCCCCCTCCTCCTGCCCCTCCGCTGCTCCTTTACCAAACATTGCCGAGAGGTGTGGAGAAAGTTTCTTTCTTTTTTTTATTTTTATCTTCATCTAGTACAGTCCGGTGCGACGTTGACGCACTTTGAGATAAATGCACCTGCGTGTCCCGGTGTATCCCTGAGCGCACAGGTGTCACAGGGCCTGCGACAGGCTCACGGCTCCTTCCGCCAGGCTGCTGCCTCCATCCTGTCGGCGGCACGACAACACACAGTGGCCCCGAGGCCCCGAGGCGCTGTCTGCTGCCCCAAACTAGTTCTTCAAACTGTAGCTGCAGTTATTGACACAAACTTTGGCCTGTCTTTGGCTGTTTTTTCTGACACCACATATTAAGCTTGCAACACAGTTTGTTTTTTTTTTTTAATTATTATCACAAAATAGTTATGTGCTTATTCTTACTTTCTTCCATCACCTACCAGAGCTGTCTAGCGTCGTATATTTTGTCCTCTCCTCTTGCTCTTAATGACAGTACTACCAGTACAAACAGGGCATGACCTGCTCCTTTCCTTAACCTTCAGTGGCTCTGAGGGCTTAATGCATTGCAACTTAGAAAAACTACTGCAAAGACACAAATCTGAGGACGTCATCAATTTCACAACTCTGCTGCAAAAACTTACAAAACATGCAAAGACACAAACGTGCTTTAATTTGTAAAAGAATATCTTCACTAATTTGACAACATACTGCAAAAAAAAAAAAAAAATCACTGGTGGGCACAAAAAATGTCTAGAAGTTATAGATATAAAGATAGCTACTGATTAGTAAAACAAGTGTTCCTCTTCCTTTCAAACTTCTGTTATTTTGTTTTGTGTACTTGCAGCTGTTGTGAGTTTTTTTGGTGCATGCATTGTCAAATTGACCATTGAACTTGTTTTCTGAAGTTGTAACATTTTGCACCTTTGCAGCTGTTATCTGAAGTTGCGGTGCTTAGAGCTCTCAGGACCACCTTTGCACCAGTGTATAAGAGTTTCCAGTTGTCAGTGAATTTTAGATCATCTTTTGTCAGTGCTGAGCAACAGTAACCACAACACTTGTGGCAGCACATGTCATCAACCCCACCAACGGGACATTGTGCCCAAGATCAAGCATCGTCTGTAGCTATTGATCCAGCCCGGCCACACTGATTACAATGCTAAGTGGGAATAAATGTGTCTTTCTTAGAACAGCTATTCTGTCAGGCAGCTTAATGACACAGCACCGCTAAGTCTTAAACATGCCACATCCAGATAGAGACTCACACGTCACAAAGTCTGCATTAATAATTCATCACATGTGGTGTGTTTGAGCTTGTCCTCATGGAAGACAGCTCTCTTACACACATCCCAGAGTGGTTTTGAAATCATGAAATCTACCAGTGTACATCCTTATCAGCCACGGCCTCAAATCTCAGGCTCTTTGAAGAGATGTTCATTAATATTGCGTGCATGTATAAGTGTTGACTAGTTACATTCCAGGCTGTTTTCCTCTTGGACTCGTTTCCTTCAGAACTATGTGTGTATTTGTGTTTGTGCTCACGTGTATACCTGTGTGTCCTGTCCCAGTTTGGAGCGGAGTTTCGTCGGTTCTCTCTGGATCGGTCGAAGCCGGGCCGATTCGACGAGTTCTATGGCCTCCTGCAGCACGTGCATCGCATCCCCAATGTGGAGCTGTTGGTGGGCTACGCCGACGTGCACGGCGACTTGCTGCCCATCAACAACGATGACAACTACCACAAGGCCATCTCCATGGCCAGCCCTCTACTCAGGCTGTTCCTGCAGAGGAAAGGTAAGCACAGAGGAAGTGTTTGAAAACGGTTATTGGGTCACGTCTATTTCGTAAAATACACACATGCTAAAGTCTTTGAAGAGCATGGTTTACAGGAGCAGGAACAGAGTTTATTTATTTAGTCTAGATGTTTTGTCCACATTGTGCTGTTATTGCAAACAAACAACTAAATCCCTTTGATGTCCCACTTATGACCTACATAAGTAAAGGTCAGCGACTGAGAGACTGTGTTCACTTAGTGAAACCTAAAGAGAAAATGAGTATTAATACTCTTTTTTTTCTTTTCTTTTTAAAACTTATTCATGATCACTATTTATCCAACCGGTCTGTATGATACTGGACGTGTGTATTTACTGTTAGTAATACGGGTTTCACGTTCAGCACATACATACTTTGTATACAATACTTTCATGTTTCTGTACAGATTGTCCTGTATTTCACATTGTGAAATATTGTGGGCTCCAAAAAAAAGTGATTAGAGTAGTTTCACACTCAGAGGAGAAGAAATAGAAGTTTTATTTGTTGTGATTTATGGTCATAGCTGCAGCTTTAGTCATTGTTTACACGTGCACTGGGACCGCATTAACTTGTATTTGCCAGACTCCAAATTTGAAAACTTCTGTGATCCTTGAAGTGCACCCTGACAAATGAGTTGCCGGGCGTGACCTGTTGAATGCAGGAGTAGCCTGGGGTGTGTTGTGCCGTGGCAGGCCGGGCCCGCGCGCGCTCTGTTGTGTTTAAGCTGCCTCGCTGTGCCATATGACCCTATACAAGCTAAGCCACTTTGTCAGGAGGAGATTAGTGGGGTCACTGTGTAGCGCTGCATGGGACCATGTTTCAATTACATGCTCCAGACACTAGCCCCATGCTGGGCTCACTGCTGCTCGCACACATGCACACGCACACAAAAAACAAAACAAAAAAACATGAAAACACCACATCACGCATCACATCAGTCGTACGCTCACACGCGGGCTGCAAGAACAAAGTCAGGAGACACACACTAACACTAATGCAGCCACAACCCCCCCCCTCCTGCAGACCCCAATGCCCTCAGACTCTGGTTTCCCTCCTTATTTATTCCCCTCTCCCCCTCCTCACCTTACTGCTAAGCAGCAGTTGGTCCCAGCTTAAAAGGCTCTGCAGTGTGCAGATGCAGCAAATTGGCAGCTTATAAATCATTTATTACATATCTTCGGTTATTATCCATGGCAATGTCTCAATTGTAAGTTAATGGCTTGTCTACATTGGAGGAAAGTGAGGTGTATCAACCCTACTCTGAACATCTTTAAAGCTGAACACTAAGCTCTGTTTGTTTATCACAAAAAACAAAAAAACATCTTTAAAGGGGAATTATGAAATTATTAAGACTGGCTGCTTTTCCTTTGTTTTGCTAACCCTCCTCCCAGTCATGTGCTTTGTTTACAACAAAGCCGACGGGAAATCAATCAATAGAGCGGTACATAATGTTATATATCATATGTTCCATGTATATTTTTTTAATCTTATCTGTCATAAACAATATAATATACAAGTTGTTTTCAGCCAAAAGCCTCCATTCTTCCTTGTTGCAAGTTACATGTCATTTATTAAACCATCACAAGGACTCCAAAGCTGTTGAATTAAGGTTAAAATGTTGCATAGTTGAGCTAAAAATCCTCCTCTTTAAATCCTGTTCGCTGGCGAACATGATGTTAGACTGACAGAAAGAATGACAGATTGTTTTGTTTTTTGTATAATTAGCTCTTCATGACCCAGTTTGGTGTCTGCACACATGACGCCGAACCAAAAGAAGATAAAACAACACAGCTACAACTTTGTTCACGTTATCAGCCCCATAGGAAGGAGGTCATATACGGGGACACGGGGTCATCAACATACCTGTTCTCTACCACAGCTCTCACAGCTGTTGACTGCTGAGTAATCCCACTAAAGCAGCTCATGTTTACTACACCACTGTGTTTCAGTCCAGTCTTTCAGTCTCACAGTCACAAACTTGATTATAATGCCATTAGACCACTCGCCTGTCCTCTGAGACAGTAAATGGTCGATTATGTAAATGTATTAGATGGTCAGTGGTCAGATGTGATGGGATCGGTCATTATTGCATAAGAGCTGCGCTCCAGACAAGGCAGCGGCGCGGGCCAGCATTTGTTCCAACTTGGCCTTCATGGGGATAGCGACAGTGTGGTCTTATTACACTGATGTCTGGGAAATGTGTTTGGAGCTAATAAAAAAAAAAACAAGGAGGCTTTTTTTAGTTTCTGACAGACTATTTCAGTCGGCATGACAACAGCTGATACCAAACTGAATCCAGGTTATCTGTGTCCCATGGTAGGTTCTCTGTGCGTGTTGTTCATTCATCGGTGTTGCAGCTGGTTTAATGGATGGATTGAGGGATGGATGTTAGGCTGCGAGTGTCTGTTGTTGTATTGTTGTGGTCTGGGTTTTGAATAATGCCCACATTGTTGGGGTTTCTGCTTCAACGCTACATCACTGACCAGTCACGAATGTCGTATTGTTTACTGCTGAAAAATGGGCTAAGTGTTTGTGTCCATGTGGAGGACCAGACTCTGTCTTTAAAAAAAAACTGCCTCAGCACACACCAGTATCTCCTTGGCCCCGCCCTCTGCCCGCGTGAACAATGCGTTGATGACTATTGAGCGGGCAGTGAGGTGTCCACTGTTTACCGGTTGTCATGGCACCAATGAAGAGGCCTGTTCATAGGTGGATTAACAGCGCTGGAGTCTCTTTAAGGCTGATGAGTACGGTGGCCCTGAAGTGCAAAACACAACGGCAAATCAGACAACAACAGCAAAACAGAAAACACAACACGAAAAAAGAAAACACAACGGCAAAAGAGAAAACCACACAAAAAGAGAAAACACAACAACATTAACAGAAAACACAACAACAATAAGAGAAAACACAACAGCATTAAGAGAAAACACAACAGCATTAAGAGAAAACACAACAACATTAAGAGAAAACACAACAACATTAAGACAAAACACAACGAAATTAAGACAAAACACAACGAAATTAAGACAAAACACAACAACATTAAGAGAAAACACAACGAAATTAAGACAAAACACAACAACATTAAGAGAAAACACAACAAAATTAAGACAAAACACAACAACATTAAGAGAAAACACAACGAAATTAAGACAAAACACAACAACATTCGAAATTAAGACAAAACACAACAACATTAAGACAAAACACAACAACATTAAGACAAAACACAACAACATTAAGACAAAACACAACAACATTAAGACAAAACACAACAACATTAAGACAAAACACAACGACATTAAGAGAAAACACAACGAAATTAAGACAAAACACAACAACATTAAGAGAAAACACAACGAAATTAAGACAAAACACAACAACATTAAGAAATGTAACAACGAAATTAACCAAAACGGAAAAGGTAGGTACCATCGGGCGACATGTCTAGTCTCTGATAGGCCCTTTTTACAGTGACGTCAGACAACTTCCGGGTTGGAGCGAAGCAGGGGTATACTGCGAAGCCAGTTTAGTGCGTTAGCGAGCTGTGTTGAGCCTACAGCCAGGCTCGGCTGTACTGCAAACGTGGCTCTCGTTTAAGCCGGCTCCGGTTTGGCTCCGGTGGTAACTTATGCTTAGCTCATAACCTGGTCCCGACCAGGTCCGACCAGGTCCTGGTCCCGACCAGGTCCGACCAGGTCCGACCAGGTCCTGGTCCCGACCAGGTCCGACCAGGTCCGACCAGGTCCTGGTCCCGACCAGGTCCGACCAGGTCCGACCAGGTCCTGGTCCCGACCAGGTCCTGGTCCCGACCAGGTTATGTTCAGAGTTTAATCATAAAACCGGCGATACAAGCGCCGCTGTTTCACTATTTAACTCATTTTCAGCTGGCGTCACCTTTACTTTGAAAGTCCATGGATCTGGACGGAGCGTTTGTACGGAGGAGAGATCAGCTGATCGCTGCTGTTTACTTCTCTCTGAGCGTCTCTACTGAGCTGTCTCCGCCTACAGATGTTCTCCTCAACCGTAGCCTAGACTATAGCCTATACTTTATTGTAGGCTGTACAGTCAGTCACTGCTGGCAGCAGGACAGACAAACAGATGATAATCGGCAAAGTTCATAATTTCACTTAATGTGGCCATGAATAAATTAATTCCAATGTGATCGCCTGTTATAGGCCTATCAGTGTTGCCCACACGCAAATCTTGAATACGTTTCCGCTGTTTTCACATTTAAAAAGCTCTTTGTTGTCTTTGTACAGAGACGATATGAAATTTGCTTGCAGCACCTAAAAAACCCCACTGTAACCTATTTATTAATTTGTTAAGTGAAATTATTAACTTTGCCGATTATCATCTGTTTGTCTGTCCTGCTGCCAGCAGTGACTGACTGTACAGCCTACAATGAAGTATACGCTATAGTCTAGGCTACGGTTGAGGAGAACATCTGTAGGCGGAGACAGCTCAGTAGAGACGCTCAGAGAGAAGTAAACAGCAGCGATCAGCTGATCTCTCCTCCGTACAAACGCTCCGTCCAGATCCATGGACTTTCAAAGTAAAGGTGACGCCAGCTGAAAATGAGTTAAATAGTGAAACAGCGGCGCTTGTATCGCCGGTTTTATGATTAAACTCTGAACATAACCTGGTCGGGACCAAGTCGGGACCAGGACCTGGTCGGACCTGGTCGGACCTGGTCGGGACCAGGTTAGGAGCTGCTGTTTACCAAAACCGGAGGGCTAAACGAGAGCCACGTTTGCAGTACAGCCGAGCCTGGCTGTAGGCTCAACACAGCTCGCTAACGCACTAAACTGGCTTCGCAGTATACCCCTGCTTCGCTCCAACCCGGAAGTTGTCTGACGTCACTGTAAAAAGGGCCTATCAGAGACTAGACATGTCGCCCGATGGTACCTACCTTTTCCGTTTTGGTTAATTTCGTTGTGTTTTCTCTTAATGTTGTTGTGTTTTGTCTTAATTTCGTTGTGTTTTCTCTTAATGTTGTTGTGTTTTGTCTTAATTTCGTTGTGTTTTCTCTTAATGTCGTTGTGTTTTGTCTTAATGTTGTTGTGTTTTGTCTTAATGTTGTTGTGTTTTGTCTTAATGTTGTTGTGTTTTGTCTTAATGTTGTTGTGTTTTGTCTTAATTTCGTTGTGTTTTGTCTTAATGTTGTTGTGTTTTGTCTTAATTTCGTTGTGTTTTCTCTTAATGTTGTTGTGTTTTGTCTTAATTTCGTTGTGTTTTGTCTTAATTTCGTTGTGTTTTGTCTTAATGTTGTTGTGTTTTGTCTTAATGTTGTTGTGTTTTGTCTTAATTTCGTTGTGTTTTGTCTTAATGTTGTTGTGTTTTCTCTTAATGTTGTTGTGTTTTGTCTTAATTTCGTTGTGTTTTGTCTTAATGTTGTTGTGTTTTCTCTTAATGTTGTTGTGTTTTCTCTTAATGTTGTTGTGTTTTCTCTTAATGTTGTTGTGTTTTCTCTTTTTGTGTGGTTTTCTCTTTTGCCGTTGTGTTTTCTTTCTTTGTGTTGTGTTTTCTGTTTTGCTGTTGTTGTCTGATTTGCCGTTGTGTTTTGCACTTCAGGGCCACCGTAGATGAGAGATGCAAAGCATGCTGGGAACAATACTGCTAACATTCAGGGTTGAGAACACAAATGGTCTGTCAAACCTTCATTTGTCATTTCAGAGTGTTTGATGTTCTAATGCAGCTGCAACTACTGTGAGTTGTGTGTGTGTGTGTGTGTGTGTGTGTTTGTGCGTGTCAGACAGACTCCACAAACTATTTCTGTCCATAAACAGAAGCAGAAGAATCAATACAATGTGAATCATACCGAGCCCAGGCAGCACATTATGATTCACTGATAGCTGAGGGAGCTGTTAAAAGCCATTTCCTGGTTCACACTCTTTTTTTTGCTAAGCTCAGTGTAAACTGAGAACACGGTGGCCATTAGTCAGTGTCTGTCACTGTCGAGGACTGTTGATCTAGTTTCTCTTTAAAATGCTGTTGTTGTTTATTGTGTTGTGTGTTTCTGTTGTTATGTCAATGGATGCTGAAGAAGAGCAGCTTTATTCTGCTGCTTGGAGACACAGCTGTTTCACATCTGGCCTATTGGTACACCCCATTCAGTCAAAGTGACAGTTGTTGTTCATCCTAACTCCTTGTTTACCAGTGAAGTTGAATTATGATTATTGCAGTGTTGTGTAATTCTACAAAATGAAAACCAAACACAAATGATCTGTTTAGAAATGTCTTAGGGTGGGACGATAAGAAAATTTCACGTCGCGATTATTGTGGCCAAAATAATCGTGATTAACAATATTATTGCGTCAGTAAAGGAAATAGACACCTGCTGTAATCTTTTTGATTGGGACAAGCACGAAAATATAGCTAGTATGCTTAATACACATAACTGTAAACAAAAAATGCAATGCCACAGTGTTAAATGCATTTTTTGGATATACCTAGAACCTGCTTATAAACTGCAGTGGAGGACAGATTATTATACAAAAAATAACCAAGAGTTGTCAGTTTTGATGTAATTGGCTAATGTACGTAACGTACAGCGGAGCCTCTGAACTTGGAACTTTATACAGCCTCGCAAGAATTACAAAACGGACAATAAATTCAGGATTATGGCAATTATACAATTATGATGATTATCTAAACATTCAAAATTCTTTTATTGCGATTGACAATGATATCGTTAATCATCCCACCCCTACTTAATACTTAAAAAGATGTTGAAATTACAGCTCACTCTTTTTTTAATGGAAAGAACAATTTTAGGTTTGAGGACCATTTAACACTTGATAAATTAACTTTGGTAAATTTCCCTCAGACAGTTCGGTATCTCTGCACATGTTACTAACTGGATGATATTTGCACAGTGGGTATGTGCAATTATTAATTGTTTATTGTTGACTGAATCCCCATTAGCCTCTACTGCACAGGACAGTATGCTGAGGACATCCATACTCCATCCAACCAGTTATGAAAATTATTATATATTTGACTTTCAGTTTGATTTCTTTCATGAGGATGGTGCATGGTTTCAGTCTGTGTGCATAATTTGTTGTATCTTCAGTGTTGACACCTTTGATAAAGCTGATAAAGAATTCAAGTTTACCAGAGAAAAAAGGCTTTCCTGGTAAACATGACACTTGCTTACAGGCTGGTTTTAACAGGCAGCAGGTTAATGCAGAATGCATTCAGTCAATACTGCTGTGATATGTGCAGAGCAGAGCTGGTCTAGCGTCTCTGTTTTAACATCAGTCGATAGAGTGGCCTGCTTGATTTTAGCGCTGTAGCTCTTGCTGACGTGTTATAACTGCCCCAGATATTCCAGGATCTATGGGATGTGCTCTGCAGAGCCATGAGTAATTGTACATACAGGGGATTCATTTGTAATAATTATTTTAATTATATTGTTGCTTGTGAAAGTGATATGCTATTTTAGTCAGCCATGCTATGTTGAAATGTTGAGTGTTGCATTTCAGGTAGAGTCTCTGACAGAAACTATGAGACACACCCAACCTGAGTGTATGTTTGATCAGTAGGAGAGACATTTTCCCGGGTTGACGTCATGTTTGCCTCTGTCATCCAACCTACAGAGTTTCCCCGCTGTCACCATGTGTAGGGCGTGGGTTTGTTTGGTGACACCGCTCATTGCTCTCACAGTTTCACTCCTGAGTGTTCACCAGTAACTTAGAGGGGGAAAGGTACTGGGAGGAACAGGAATGCTTGTATTTGCATATCGCAGCTGGGACTGCCTTCGTAAATAGTCACCAGCTCATGAGTCATTCGGCCAAAGAAAATGAAATGTACAGTGTGAAAGTACAAGTTGGATTAAAGTCTACCCACTCTGTAAACCAAGCAGCAGAGCAGGATAAGAGTGTAAAACGTACAGAGTCTGTTAAGTAACAAAAGAAAATAGCGACGGATGAGATGGGGTGATGGTCACAGGGAGTCGGATGAACCCAGAAAGACAAAGATTTGGATGAAAGAGAAAAAGCATACAAGGCCAGAATGAGCAACACAACATGTAAAAGGGGAGAGATTTTTAAAGCAGGCTTGAGATGAAAGGATTAAAGCAAGAGAGACAAAGTGCTGGCAGGTGTAATAGATGTCATTTTCCCCACAGAGCACAGGGGAGAAGCTTAGGGAGCACAATCTGTGGAGATAGGTAAAACAAAAAACAGCCTTCCTTTTGAATTTCAAGTTTCCCACAGAGCATGAACTATCCCCCTAGGATGCTGTATGCAATGAGCGAGGGAAGGATGGATTCATGATACTGGAGGAGGAATGCGTGGAGGAGGAACATATCTTAGGCCCAATAAGAGAGATGGAAGGATGAAATGAGAGAGAGAGAGAGTAAACAGTATTAAACAGGGAGTAATGTATAAGGCATTGTTTTGCCAAGCATGTAATTAGAGAAGTGGGTAAAGGAGAGGGAGTAGTGTAAGTGTGATAGGAATGCAACTAGAGAGAGAGAGAGAGAGAGAGAGAGAGAGAGGAGGATAGTGGGAATAGTATTAGTGAGGGAGGAATGCAGAGTGAGGCCCCAGCTGGGGAGGGCGGGAGAGAGAGGGAGAAAGAAATAAAGAGAGAGATGGAGGAAGAAGGGAGGAGAGGAGGGGGGCATTTTGGGTGGAATGTGGCCAGGCTCTGATCACGTCTGCCGGCCAGATTAGACGGGACAGCAGGCCGCCCCAGACCCCGAGCTACAGAGCTGGGCTCAGTCTATCAATCGGGTGTAGATGGACAGAGAAAGAGAGGGTGAGCGGTTGAGAAAGAGGGACAGAGAGGGGAGAGGACACACACACACACAGCCTGGCAGGCTAAAAGCTCACCCTGTACCCCTTTAAAACTTGGCTGGATGAGAGGGCATGCAGGCAGCAGGGAGATGGAGGGAAGGTGGCAAAGACGGAGGAAGAACAGGGGGGACGGTGGTAGTTCTGGATCTCTGTTATCAGAAAAGACGAGTGGATAGAGAGAGGGAGGGAAACAGACTTTGGAGATGAACTTTGCCTGCTTTGGCCTGAAGTACAGGTCATAAATACTCCCTGATATGCTGCTGGTTTACAGAGAAAACTTCATAAAAAGCTGAAACAAAGAATGGATGAGCAGTCGTTTATCTGTATTTCAAAATAAAAGTCAGCGGTATTATAAACTCAGGGGTGTTTAAAGACAGAAAAATTGGTTTCCACAAAGAATATCAAAAGAAAGAGTTAACAGAGATTGACGTTACACATCGTAACGTGATAATGTGCAACGTCTTCTTTGTTTTAGCTTGTGAGGACTGTTTGGTGTTCATTCTTGTTTTTTTAAATCAAGAAGCATTCTTTCTGTCCCGTGTGCCACAGTGATGCAGATATGTAGCGTGATAAATGATATGCTTATCTGCTCCATTCCAGCATATTTACCCGAGCTAACCACGCAGCAGCAGCAGCAGCAGCAGCAGCAGCAGTCAGCAGGCTCTGACATGCTGCTCCTACTCCAAACACTGTTGCCCTAACTACTGCCACTGTTTCTGCCTTACTTGCTTCTTATCCGTCGAGTTGAAACTACACTCACATGCCCATGTGTACTTATTGAAAGGGGTTATTGGCTGCTGTAAGAGCTTCCTGTCCTCATGGGCTGTAATGATTCTAATGGAGGGGTAATGAAGTCATTACTGAGGGCAGATTTAAGTTATGAATTTTAATGTTCACCACCCTGGCATTTAAAAAAAAGAAAGTGTACAGCGTAGACATTTTTACCAGTCACCGGTGATACTAATTACATTAATGATGACTGCCTTGCTTTCACATGTCCTCAGCCAGTGAACCAGCAGCACGCCCAAAACTCTGGACTGCATATTGAAGTTGAATGCAGTTTTCATCGCTGTGAGCTACTGTGCAGTCACCGCGGCAACGAGAACCGCGCATCATTGGCCAGATCTAACCGCAGGTGGCTGTGTTGTCTTCCAGGGTCAGAAGCTGAAGGCAGGACAGGGCCAGAAGCACAGAGTCCCCCAACCCGCTCTCCCGCCCACTCTCTATTCAGACGCATGAGCGACAGGCTTGTGAGGCCGGAGCCGCGCTCCCCCAGCCCACGCGGCTACTCCTCCCTCCCTTCCTCTCCTCCGCCCTCCCCGACGTCCAGTCCCTCCTCCTCCCCCTTCTCCTCATGGCGGTTACGTGTCGCTGGGCTGCGTAGAAGGCTCGGGTTTTCAGACCCAGATCTATCCAGACCCCAGACCCGGCCTCCTGCACCCCCGAATGATCCGCCCCTGTCCCCTTCCACTACCTTGCCCTGTCCCAAACTCAAATCCAGCCTCAGCCCCAGGTGCGTCCCGGCCCCCAGCTTCCCTGAGACCAAACTCCGTCTCAAGTCCCCCCTTTACCCGTCCAGTCCATGAGCCTGACGCTGGTTGTCCCGGCAGATCGTCCCGGTTATCGAGTTACAAGACAAAACCTTTTGTTTCTAAACCAGATACTGCATCTACTGTCCCAGTGCTGGGCCTGAAGGGACAACTCAGTGTCCCGTGCCTGGTTTAACCAGCGGCAGCGGCTTTAAGAGTCAGAGCATCGACAGGACAGAGAAAGAGGAAAGAGAAGGATAACGGAGACAGAAAGAGGAAAATGTGCAAGAGGGACAGGGAGAGGACGAGATGCAGAAAAGACTCCTGCAGAGTGACTGAAGGACACATTGAGTAGACGGTGTGTGTGAGTGTTGGGGGGGTGGGGGTGGGGGAATATTGCAGGAAGGAGAGGTTGTCTTTGTCAGCACAAAAGAAATTGATGGAATTGCTTCATAGCGCAGCGTCACAGACTGGAGCAGCTGTAGACGAGTGAGACTCAGGTGAATGTTCCCTCTGCCCCGTGGTGAGTGGTGCTAATTGTTTCATTACATACTACTACATTAAAGCTGGGTTTCCCCTTCAGAATAGATTCTTGGTTTCTGTGTTTTTTTTTTGATAGATGACTCATGTCGGGGCAGAGTAATAAAGCAGGACTGATGAGTGTAATAGAGAATTCACAAGTGAGATTATATGCGGAGGCCTAGAGGCAGGCTAATGTTCACGCCCGGCCTTTTTAATTATGAATTTAATAAGTAATTCCTCAAATTGGCAGCTCGGCTACATACGAGGGCTTTGTCTTAGCCTTAGCGTGCCTCCTCAGGTCTCTACAGCATCTCGCTCTTTCCACAGACACCTCGTTCACACTGTGTAGTCTGTTTTCTCGCCTGGCCCTATTCCGTCCTTCCCTCTCAGCTCTCTCCCTTTGACCTAACTCCTTCCATTTCTTCCTCCCTCTCTTATCAGCAGCATTAAGGCACTTTTATCTGGGCTGTGCCAGGGAGGTATGCTCACCACACCAGGAATAGTAACCCTCCGGGAATTTACTCCTTTGAAACTTTTTTATCACCTCCTCTCCCTCCCTGTCTCTCTTTTTCTTTCTTTCTTTTTCTTTCCCTCTCCTCTATGTGTAAATGCTGTATATTTCTATCTCTCTTGCCTCTTGCACATCTTTTCTTTTACTCCACCCCTATTTTTTTCCTGAACTGCACAAGTTCACACACACACACGCGCGCCTGCTCCCCCTCCCCCTCCTCCGCCCTCTTGTATCGTTCTGTGTCAGGAACACTGTGGCACCGGCTGTGCAGTGAACGTCCAGGCTTGTCATCAACAAACCTGACTGTTTCCAGAACACCATAACCTTCAACTGCGTGTCTGTCTTTGTGTTTTTTTTCTTTTCTTACCCTGACTTTGAGATGTGTTTCATGTCTGGATACTGTGAAGACTGTGGTTTCATTTATCAGAGATTGTGTTCAGTTAAAAGTGGTCTTTTATTTTGAAACTTCTCCTTTCGTAATGTTTCATCTGTCACTGCATCTTTATTGTAAAGACCTCGCAGTAGCCACACAATAAAGATTCTACTTTTGCATCTTGTCGCCATTTGAACATAAATTCTTGAAATTAAAAACGTGAAGGGCGTGCTGTAGTACAACTTTACAGCACTCGTAGTAGTGATAGTGGTAGCACAGACGTGGCTCCTTCCTGATAGTATTGTGTAACCTGGACACAGTATCAGGTGTTACCCCTCACAGCACCAGGAAGTAATGGACTGTTGGTGTCATTGTTGTCGTCAGGAGTCATTACATTACAAGGCAGACCAGAGCTTTGTCATCCTGCATCGTCATAATGGTAACACTGTATTACCAAAGGTGTAGTGTTTACAGGATAAGTGGGCGTAATGACAGTGTGAGAGCAGGTGTAAAAGGGTGCAGCTCAACAGAAGTAACACTCATCTAATTCTTGTTTCATATTTATTTTCAATTTTTCGAATCCCGCATCGGGCAGACCTTTCCTGCATGTCATTCCCTCTCTCTGCCTCCCCTTTCCTGCCTATCTCACTATGTGCTATCAAATAAAGGCAAAAACGCCACAAAAATATACTTCAAAAAAAAGAAAAAAAAAAAGATAAACCTTTAGTGTGCTGGACGGATATAATGGTGTCAGTGGCTGTGGCGTGTTATGAATGCCTGCACATTCCACTTATTCTGAGCCATTAACACTGGCTCTTCTAAAGGCCAGAGTCCAGAGGTTGAGTGCAGTGAATCCCCGAGTGTGTAAAGAAAAAAGCTCAGAGGGAGATGATGTGTTCAACCAATTCACGCCAGCTCACACAAGTGGTTTCCTCTCCTCAGGCAGAGTCGTCTCAGTGTCTTCAATGTCAGGATGGAGGTGCATTAGCTGTTTGTCGTAGTTACATCGTACAGAGGAGCCACCAAGCAACGCTCTGTGTGTGTCCTCACTTGTCACGATGTGTTGCTAGGTTGTCATTTTCTCCTCCGCTGCTTCGCTTCCTTTGCTCCTCACTGACTCCATTCACAGTGTGGGAAATCAAAGCAGCCATTGCATAGCTGGAATACCTAACCTGTGCAGAACCATGGCAAGCGCACGGTTCAAGATTATGTTTTCTATTCAAGGTTGGTGAATAATGCCTAAAGTATGAGAACGTATTCTGATGCAGTGCAGGTGCATCCTCTGCGGGGGTTTTTGAGGAGAGAGGAGCAGGTTTGACAAAGGTAACTGACACGGATAATTATGAGTTTAACACTGAATCATACGCTCTTCTTTGTGTCTTTGTGTTCAACCCTCTCTGCTTTGTAACACTGACATCTTTCAAATGCACATTTGTAACACAGGCTACATGTAAATTGTAAAGTCACAAGCCTAAGCTGACATTACCCTGATGACATCATCAGAGGTTATTTTCTTAGGCAAAACTTCTCCCCAGCCACAAGAAACATTAAACAGCTGTTGTAGTCATAGTATCTTCTACGTAATTGACAGTTTGCTAGTGTAGTAAGAGTGTTTATTCGTCTGTGTATGAAATGCTTTGAGAGAATGTTTTCTTCTTCTTTTAATCCCTTCTCAAATCCAAAAATAGAAGAGCAAAAGTGTTGGGCTGTCCTCATAAAATAAAGATGAAAAATGAAAAATTAAAGACATGTACAGTATTATCGTTTGGTAGGAGGACATCTTGCACTAAACATGATGATTGCCTATTAGCTACAGATACCAGTAAGTAGCTTACAGCCATCAATAGTAGCTATTGGTAGCTAACTTTTAGCCACAAATTTTATATATAATTTATTTTATTTTTTATACAATTTATGGCATATTTTTTCAATTTGACAGTTTTTTTGTTTCTGTTTTAAATATTTTTTGGGGACTTTTAATGCCTTTATCAGATTGTATAGTTTAGAGACAGGAAATGGGGAGGCAGAGAGAGGGGTAATGACATGCTGTAAAGGGTCGCCCGATGCAGGATTTGAACCAGGGCCGACTGCAGCGAGGACTGTAGCCTCTAAGTATGCTCAACCAACTGCGCCACTCAGCACCCCAATTTGACAGTGTTTTCATTATGAAATAAGTCACCTCACCTGGAAGCATTAAATCGTCTCCAGTGTTTGCAACCAATGGAACCAGGGTTAGCTTAATTAGCTAGCAAGCTGCAGCAGCTAGCCAGGAAATCGACAGCTGTCGGTTAGAAATGAAACACTTCTTGTCCCAAAATCAAAAACCCACTCATTTAATCTTTACAAAAGGTTTTGTAATGGTAGTGGTAAATATGCTATTGTGAATATCGTGTGGTAACCAAGGACAGAGGGCTGGACAGGTGTTGAAATGAAGGTGAGGTGTTAGCAAACAGTCGCAGTGTTTAATGGGCACGTGAGTAATCAGATCATTTTACAATTTGTATATTCAGTCTATAAAAGTTTACACATCAGCTCTGTGATAAACATCGCCCTTAAATCTGGTAATTTTACAACTTTTCTATCTCCTTCTGTCACAGTTGACCTCTGACTGTTTTGATCAATCATTAGCCAAACCAGGCGCATACCTGTTCACTCTTTGGCTGCAGCATACCTTCATCATGCCTCATGTGTTTACTGAACACCGAGAGCATAAACGTGGTGCTCAAACTAACACAGCAACAAAGAAGGAAAAAAAGAATATCATTAATAGAGACAATTGAATTTATACTAATTATACTCAGTGGTTTTGTCATCATAGTCATTAGTCATTAGTCATTAGCCAAGCAGTAGTTCCTCAGTAGCTTATGTTGGGTTGATTATAAGGGACCACAATCGTTCTGTTCCTGCCGGTATCAATGTCATTTAATGGGATAGACCGCTGTTCATTCTCTGATGTTCCCATAATGCAACGGAGGTCAAACCTTTGGCATGATGCACATCTATGCTGTAAAAGACATGGCCCTAACTGGCCAAAATAAATTGATGACAATAAGCGCTCCGACCAAAATCAAACAGTGGCATTTGCTTGATCAGGATGAGGTTACTGAGAGGATGGATCAATGGGAAAATAACATGTATAAAATAAACATCATATTGGTTGTTTGTGGCAGTTAATTATACACATTTTTATACAAGTTTAAACATTTGGCGGTTTGAAAGCTTAATATAGAACATGCTAATTAATCTTCAGCAACATGAATAAATAACGATCCTCGCACTTGCTAACCAAGCAGGTTATTTCTGTCTGTATTTGTACTTGTACTTTTCCAAACACTATGACAACTACCTTTCTGCTGCCTGTTCAACATACATGCACACGTAAAACAAAGAAGAGTAGGCCTACTCTCCAAATGTGTTGGATATTTTATGTATGATCGCATCAGGACAGTATTATTAAACATTGGAAAACAGAAGAAAGTAATTTGTATTTTACAATGAGGAACATTGTGTGTGTGTGTGTTTACGCTGAGAGTTGCCTGTAGGCCTTTGTTACCAATTAGACTGAGAGCTTTGCTGGTGTGCTCTAATGAACTATAATGTAGCTATGGTTTTTCAGTGTGTTGGGTTTCTCAGTGCTGCAGTTCATTAGAGCTCAGGCATCATCACTGCCCGCAAATAAACCTTACAGACACTCGTGCGCTGTGTGTTTGAGTTTAAATGAGCGCCTGTGCTTGCCGATGCTTGCATATGTTGTTTTTCATGTGTGTGTAGAGTTACACATGCATGAGGTCAAGCTATGTGTATATACCATTTGATACCAGGACAGCATCTCTTTGCTCTGTGTGAAGGAATTGCCCTGAGGGACCATCACATAATCTTTCCTCAACTATAACTCTAATGTCAGGTCTGGCTTTTCACATGCTGGAGATGGAGGGATGGTAGAGTGAAATGAGACGTGGAGGGTCGACTCCTTCTATGCATGATTGCACTGCAAGAGCAACCCTTGTGTCAGTGATGGAGGGAGACATGGGTGTGTGTGTGCACTGAAACAGACACCTGTACGTCCCAGCGGCTCCTTTTTATGGCCTTGTTAATGTATGTACCGAGACTTGGAGAAAGCAGTTTGAACAGAAACACAGCTTGGATTAACTCGTTTTATAGCAGGCACTCGTGATGATATTGTCACTATGTGGAGCCGGGCTGTAAGGTCAGTGCTGGCAAAGATATTGCAAATGTGTATACACTAGACCCATCACGCCTCATGGGAACTGAAATGCGAGACTGCTGCTCTTTCTTGGGACAATCGATCCTTTGTTTTGGTTGTAGGGATGGAGAGGGGGGCGGTTTGGGTGCGTACCTGTCAGAACCTGAGAGCTGGAATCTTTATCAGCCACCTGAGTGGATGTTTTCCCAGATTACACACACACACAGCCATGCACACTCAAAGGTAAGGGGAGAGGTATTCAGTGTAAGATTGCCAGAGCTTTATTTATAGAGCACTTTTATCTAAAAACAGAGTTTTCAAAGTGTTACAGAAAACAGCAAGCAATGGAAAAAGTTCAGTTGAAAGATGTTAAAAATAAAACCAGACGGAGACAAAAAGAGCACAAAAAAGAAATTGAAAGTCGTGTTAATGTTTAGTAGCTTATATTATGCTAGTTAGCTATTACAGAGCCAAGGTCCAGGTTTTCCCTCACTCACCTGGCCAGCCCTTCCTCTCGTGTTTATAGCAGCCTGACCATGTACACACTTCCACCTCAAAATGTCCATAACAATGGGCAGTGACTCATGCAGCTAAAGTGTGACCACAATATTCTCTGTTTAATGTGACCTTTCTGGCCTGTCACAACTACCGCGACTCTCATGCAAAACCATGGCACTAGAATAAAGGAGTAGATTGATGTTTGGAAAAGAAAAAAGAAAAAAGTGTGCATTTCTTTTTTTGGTGAGAGTTGTGTGAGAGCCTTGACACCACTCACATCAGTGTTAATATGTAGCTGCAGGCAAGTCTACACCAATTTAGAGGTTATATCTGATCTGTTCAACCTGTGCTTAAAAACATCATAAAAGTTTGTTTAAACACCAACTAGACATTTTTCTGTAGGCTCCTGGTTGTAGCTTCTTAATTTAAAGGTCCCATACTATACGTAAAATAAGATTTCTTCGTCTTCTTTGGGTATAAATCAGGTCTCAGTTCTGTACCAATGCTGAGAAAGTATCACAGCGTCAGTCCACAGAGAAATACACACAGCCTGTATTCAGAAACTGAGCCTTGAAATTAGTCATTAGCAGTTTTGTAACTTTGTGATGTCACAAAGCAGTCACCACCTTCAGCCAGGTCCCACCTGGACCTGCCGTCCCACTTTGTTTCTTTTGAGTGTTGAAATCCTAAATTGATTTTAATTTAATCAGTCAGAAAACAGCCAATCAAAAGAGAGACTTGCTTAGATAAAAAACTGAACAAATATAAAATGCAAGACCTTTTGACTGGACTGAAAATGATCATTATGTAACAAGTCCTTTAAAAGTTGTTGGTAGTCCATTAATCTGTAATGTCATAGTTATATATAACTATATTAATGTCATAGTATTAAAAAGACTGTGAGTTGATGAGGACCCTCAGTGACGATCTATGACATGAACCATATGCTCATTAATCTACAATACAGCATCCCTGTGCACCATATGCACCTGTGAGGCTGTGCGCGGCATATGTAGGCTAATTTGTGGGTGGCAGCTTGTCAGAGTGCTGATGAAGGACAGCCAGTTGGACTTGAGCGCCTGTTTGGCTGGCATGGCATTTTGCATCAGTTTGACCTGAGGGGAGCTCGGGGGATCAGCTTCTTGTCTGCGTTCAGCACAGACGCCCTGCAGCGTTACCCCAGGCCCAGAGCTGCTCTGTTGTGAAGCATTATTCATTCTTGTGAGACTACATGATGCAACAGACTGTCAGCCTGAATAACCACTTGATGTGTAATGAGCCCCGAATGATATTACTGGAAAATTAACCTGCTTTTGTCAACATCCTCTTTGTTCCTCTCTTCCTCTTCCCTCTGCCTCTGTTTCCTCTTTTTTCTCTTCTTCTTCTTCTTCTCCATCTCTGCTTCCTCCGCTTTTTCACTTTTTGCAGAGGAAGCTGATTACACAACGTTTGGCACCGACTCGCTGACCAGGAAGAAAAACACAGTGCTATCTGCGGTTCTGCTGCGGCCCGACGCCAACAGGAAAAAACCGCCGGTCATCATCAGCCTCCCCAAGGACTTTCGCCCCGTCTCCTCCATCATTGACGTGGACATCCTACCGGAGACGCACAGACGCGTTCGCCTCTACAAGCACGGCCAGGAAAAGCCGCTGGGCTTCTACATCCGCGACGGCTCCAGCGTACGGGTCACTCCGCAGGGCCTGGAGAAGGTCCCGGGGATATTCATCTCTCGCATGGTGCCTGGCGGGCTGGCGGAGAGCACCGGCCTGCTAGCGGTCAACGACGAGGTGCTGGAGGTGAACGGTATCGAGGTGGCTGGTAAGTCTCTGGACCAGGTGACGGACATGATGATCGCCAACAGCCACAACCTCATCATCACCGTCAAACCCGCCAACCAGCGGAACAATGTCGTCCGTAGCGGAGGAGGAGGCGGCGGCGGTGCGGCGTCCGGTAGCTCGGGACGCTCCTCGGACAGCGGCGCCAGTTTCTACGGCTACTCATCGCAAGCAGGAGTCGGCGCCGCGGCCTCCATGCCGTCGCACATCATCCAGAACTTCCCCGCCGGGGAGCTGGAGAGCGACGAGGACGACGAGGACCTTGTGATCGAGGTGGGCGGCGAGGCCGAGCCAATCCGGCGAGCCCCTTCCAACTACAGCATGCCCTCCCTACCTCGGTACGAGCCGCACCTCAACCTCCGCACCACCACCTCCGCCTCCGCCCATTCCATCAACGCCAACGGGACCCTGCCAGCCAGCGGCAGCAGCGGATCGCTAAGCTACGCCAACGCAACGTCGTCCACACCGTCCCCGGACAGAGCGATGGAGAGGCGGAGTCTGGAGGAGGACGGCACGGTCATAACTCTGTAGACTGGACGTTAACGCACTGAAACACTGGAAACCAGAGAGAAACAAACACTCAGATATTTCCACACACACACACACAGGCTTGGGGGAAGTCACGGACCAGCAAATCCAACAACAGGGACAGTGGCTGCACCCGAGAAGCACAACAATGTGTGTACATACTGAATCTTAACAGGACGCTCACACCTACATGTTTGTACATGCTAACATTTCTACGTCAAACACTGCAGCCTGTACCTTGATCCTCTTCATGCCAATAACCATGCATGTGTGCCATAGTGGTCACCCCCCTCCCCCTCCCCCTCCCCACCTCCTTCGCTTGAGTTCTGCAGGCACTAAATGTCCACTAGAGGGCAGAGATGAGACGCCCCATCCTCCCCTATTTCTTATCCCATAAATAGATGAAGGTATTTCCCATAAGAAACACAAAGGGAAGCAGGATTTAAGCCCAAGCATTTGTTGACAATCTGTGCTGTTTTTTTTAATTACTGCTTTGCTTAATTTTTTTTTGCCTTGTCATCCCACACACCCACACACACCCACACACACACACACACATATATACACACACCCCTGCACTACACTACAACCACCTGCCTTCCATGCTCCATCCCCCCCTACGCCACAGCATGTGATTTGGTTGCCGTACTTCCCACCATTATTCGGTGCCACATTGTTAAACCAGAAGCTAAGATCTGCAATAAAACCAATCAGTTTGTTTTTTTCCGAGGACGAACCACTTAAAAAAACAAAACAAGTCTGGGCTCTTTGTGTCGGCGCAGATGCTTTTAACCACTGTTTTTCTTCTCTTCACCTACTGTTTGTTAACAACTGACTGAATGGTTGATGATTTTTAACTGTTCTTGGGAGCAACTTGTACTTTGCTTTACCATTAGAGCCTATGTTTTATATTCTTTGATTATTTTTTTCCCTGTTTCCTTTTATATACCTGTACGATACTCGTGTCTCACAGCGCAGGACTATACGGCCATATTCCATCTGACCAAGTGGAACTTGCTCGTCACTCCTTAATATCGCTCCCACCTGGGAATGGGACATGTTTTTAGAATTAATTTCCTTCATATTGCACTCCCTCTTCTTTCCATGACAAGGGCTATTTCCCCTGCTGCATGTGTACAAATGAGAAAATGTGAGTGTGATTTAATTTTTGTTGTTTGTTTGTTCTCTCTCTCTCCCTCGCTCTCTGTTCTTCCTGGACCACAACTCAATATATCTAATCACAGGGCTGTACAGCACACATCTCCTCTCTGTTGTTTTCTTGGCCCGGGCCATGAGTTCACTTGGATGTGTCCTGAGACATTCACATATGAGAAGTGTTCTCTTCAGTATTTCTGCACCACTACACAGGGCACACTTTTTTTTTCTTTTTCTTGCAATCAGTGACACTATTACATGATGTAACACGATCATTGTATTCAGAATATGTTTTAAATATTGACTTTGGGGCCTACAGTAAATGGCACATCAATAGCTGGACTGTAAAATTATTAGTAAATCACAACCACAGGAGTTAAAATGAATTGTGCATACAGGGACAATGGAGAAACCGCCTGTATCTCAAAATAAACCCTGGTCAGATTGAGTCAGACTGAAGCAAACCCACATGCAGACTCGCTGGGTGCAGACTGATTCACTCTGTATTTGTCAAAGGTGAGGCAGGTCTGCTCTCATGCACAGCACAGTCTTGGTCCTGAGCTACACTTGGCATTTCAATCGGAGTTGTTGCCCTAATGAATAGTCCCCAACAAGGCTGTGATGAACTTTGTATGAAAGGTTCGCCGTAAAATAACAAAAATTCCCCATGATTGATTAATGTTTTGTCTTTAAAGCTGCAGCAGGAAACATCTTGATCATGTTTAAATTCCTACTTCCCTTAAATCAACTTATACCAATCTACTGATGTGAACTTAAATATCACCAACATGTTTTTTTGTTGCACAGCTTAAAGTTATATTTGTGGGATTTTTCTTTTTGGTACGTAACTCCTATTGATTAACTGATGAAATTGCTCAGAAAGTTGTGTTCCTCATCACATCCACACTAAGAAGTAATTCTGGCTCAGTTTTAGCTCCTGATTCTGAAGCAGATCCATAGATAGCACTTATTGGAAGTAACATATCCATTACTGCTACAGACTGCTGTTAACTGCCTCTCTGAAGTGGGAGCAGATGGTCTATTGTTTCCCTTATTGATTTTTTTTTTTTAGAATTTGCTTTCCTGTTAAATGATAACATTAAATTTAGGTGAGATTTTTTTAAACACACTCTCACACATTATTTTCACTCATTGACATTTTCAATAATGTTTATTGGTTTCACCGGAGCCAAACTGCACCTGTACATTCATACAGATCACCTTCACACTAATGTATCTATCATGTTTGAGATCTGTTGTTGTCACACAGTGAATCTCTGTTACTGGAAACCAACACACTTGGTGTCTACTGTCTACTTCAAGCTAACGTGTACAAGGTGATGTCTGTTTTGGCCTTTTTCTAGTACAGTAGGTGGGTGGGCCTCTGTCTTCTGTCATTTCCCAACATTAAAAATAGTGATGAATGGTACTCTGAATGGAAGGTTTTCTTTTTTTTTTTAGAAATCAATGTTAATTTATTTTCTTTGTCTCTTAACTTTACTACAGGACACTGGGATTGTAACCACAGCGAAGTTTTTATTTATTCTCTAATCATATGTCTTTCTTTGTACACAATTTATGACTTTATTTTTATAACTGATGTTTTCTTGATTGTTGTTTTGGTCATAAATCTTATGGTACAGTTATTGCCCAATACTAGGTGACAGGAGAATCTGTACAAGACATGACATTATTATTATTTTTTTTTCCATACTGTGAATATCATTATTTTGTGGGAGAAAAAACAGTTGTATTAGCACAACCTCAGAACAGGCTTCATGTTTTGAGTCCTTTTTTTCTTTTTAAGTGATTGAGCAATGATTTTTGCTTGCCAGATAAATCCTATGGTATAGATTTGTAATGAAGATTGTCAGTATTTTCATATCAATGCTATATATGATGTACATTTTTATCACATTTAATGAGAAATGTTTTAAGATTCAACTGGAGATGTATAAATAAATAGATGTACACCTGTAATTTCTGATTGAAGGAGCTGGATAAAATAAACTAATATGTAGCAATCTTCACTGTTCTTGGTGTGCATCAATAAATGGAGACGGGTAATATTAATGTACCTTCCCTGGTAGGACCATATATACTACTGTAGTGGTGAGCTCCATAGGAAAATGTATTTTCATTTTAATTCCAGACACAGATAACACAATTACTGAGTGTGTGACTATTTTTGCCACAGGTTTAAACACAATCTGGAATAAAGCATCGGTTTCTGAATGCGATATTTACTTTGAGTGTCCTCACACCTCACAGCTGCTCATAAATAAAATTAATCAGAATCAGAATTGGCTTTATTTATGGTGCATGTGCAGGGAATTTAACATAGAAATGAAAATAGGGTAAAAATGTAGGTCAGAAAACCGACAATGTTAGTATTCATCATATGTAATGTATTATAATATTATTATTACAAATTAAATTCCACTAACAGATAAATTAAGTATCTTTCCTCATTTGTCATTTGCAACATTCAAGTGCATGTTATTTTTACCCATTATCCATTATAATTATTATCCAGTAGTCATTCTGAAATGGTTAGTTCTTCCAGGCGGTTCCAGTCTCTTCTTCCAAGGAAAAGTAAAGGAAAAGAATATTAAAAAGGGGGAGAGAGATGGAGACACAGATGAAAGGACAGATGCTGTAAAGGATGGAGGAAGGAAATAGGAGATATGAAATGGATCTAATAGGTGAGACGAAGAGGAAAGGGAGATGAGGGATTGAGGTTGAGAAATAAAATGTGACTGGGTATTTTAAAGGGACCATAGGCTACAACATTAAACATAAATGCTGCAGTTTGATGCATTGCAACATACATTGATATTTTTATTTTTAAAAGCAAAAATCTTACCAGTCCCATTCTCTAATTTATCCTTGATATAAGATTTCAGGTGCACAGCTGTGGTACAGTTGTTGTTCATTGCGGTGCTTTAGCGCCACCTGCAGGACATTTCAGGAAACAGCGCCTCTTTCAAGGAGCGCTTGTTTTGCTCCAACGGCCCAAATGGCAAACTGTTGCTCAACTCGTGTAACGTCGCTACGGTGTAAAAGTCCAAAGCTCCTGTCAGAGACGTCTAACCGGACCTGTTGTACAACCATCGCTCGGTGAGGTAGCACTGTGTGTGTATGTGTGACCTCCCTGTCTCGGAGGTTACCTGCTCCTCCGGGCGCCGGAGTCAAAAACCTCCCAGACAGCTGAGCGTCACGTGACGTGACGTGTAAGCAGCATGGCGACGCTGAGCTGAGATAGCAACTGTACCGGACTGACACCGATAGCCTGGCTCTCGTTAGCTTTTCCTCGTCACCTGCTCGCTCGCAGGGCCAGGCCGAAGATGACGGCCTGAGAGAGGAGCCATAACAAACACAGAGAGATGCAGCAACAACAACAGAGGCCACCGCAGCAGCAACAGCAGCAGCACTACTCGCACTCCAAGGCAGAAAACAGTAAAACCAAGAGCATGTTTCTGTCCAGGGCGCTGGAGAAAATCCTGGCGGACAAGGAGGTGAAGAGGAGCCAGCACAGCCAGCTGCGGAAAGCCTGTCAGGTGGCGCTCGGTATGTGGGTTTGTTTTGGCTGCTGTTATGACCGAGGCCCGTGTGTTTTTTATACGTGTCTCGAGCTGAAACGTTTAGGTCGTGTCTGTTTTTTCACCAGGACACACAGGAGCTAGCCTGTGAGCTAACGACAGCGTTAGCATCTGAGTGGCCTCCGTCTGTCTGTGAGGCTCACAGGTAGTGTTAGCCGGATGTTGTTTGGGCATCACTCTACACTGTAATGTTCATTAGGAGATGTTAACACCCTGCCAGCACAACCACCACCACCACCACCACCACAACAACAACAACAACACAACGCCACCGACGTCGGCAGCCGCTAACCAAGCTAATTAGGTAGCTGTCGTTAGCCAGCTAGCAGGTTGGTTAGTTAGTTAGGGCTCGGTTAGCTCGCTAAACAGACCAATCCCTGTGTTGTACGTAGCACTGTCACCCGGCCAGACAGCCAGGTCCTGCTCTGCACCCGTGCACGTACACACACGCACACACTGGGTATCTAACTCCAGGATACTCTGACGTTCTTGCTTTTCCATTCAACAAAGTCCCGGGTAGTGTTACACGCACACACACATACACACTAGTCTCCACTTCATTGTGGTATTGCTGTTTATATTTCAGCTCACACTGCCCTGCCCATTTGTGTGCAACCACCTCCTTGTCATAATGCTGTAGCTGTAGTTACAGACAGCTGTCAGTGGCCTGCATTGTTTCTCTGCTGGATTTGTCTGATACCTGATCAGGTTGAATTAATTGTTTGAGTTGGGGTGATGTTTTCGCCTGGGGGTGAGGAAGTCAGCCTGCCTCACTCTTCCTGATGCAGGTCATTGAAGGATTGGCAAACAAGAGGTTGTGTTTGCTTTGTTATTCAGTCAATTAAACAGTTAAAACTGTTGAACTGCAAGACTGGCTACAAAGTAATAACTGCCACAGAGAGGCGGGCGAACAGGTTGGTGTGTGTTTGAGCTGCTGGCCTGGCCTGCTCTCCGTCCATGTTTGTCAGGGACACTCTCTCATTATTCATGTTGCTCCTTTTGCACTGCTCACCCCGCTAATGTGGATTACTTTAGTGGTTATCTCATTGTCATACTGTCTGGTATAGTGGTAAACCGTATGCATGCTTCTTGGATATCTAATTTCCCTCCCACTGGTACAAACTCGTGGTAGAAAGTTGTCCTGCTGTGGATCGCAGGCCTTTCCATGATGAATTAGGCATGCAGCAGTGGTTTTTATTTTTTTTTTTTACAGTAAATACCTTTCTATATAAAGGACCAGTGCTGATTGATACACCATAACAGATTAAGTTTATATTTCTATAACATTACATGCTGTACAGTGTGTGTGTATATATATCTGATGATTACTTAAAATCTATTATATCTATGATTGGGGTATTTCCATGAATATTTCAAACTGATTTCCCCTGTTGTCCTGTAATATGGGGAGTTCATGTCATGGAAGTCGACTCCAGCAGTGTCCACCATATTGTGTGTTATTTTAATCGATTTGGTTGGTCACATCTGGCTGCTCATGCCATTACTCACTGTGCAGCCAGGCTGCTATACCAGGTAGCTAAGAAGTGTGTTTGAGTGTGATGGCTCTCGACAAATTGATGTAGGATAATAAAATTGTTAAAAAAGGAGAATTGATAGAGGAGAAGAGTTTAGATGGGGGAGGTGGAGATCTGCTAAGTTGAGCCATATTTAATTAGTGAGAATGCATGAGTTAAATCCTGCTTCGTATAGTGTAGGAGAGTGTAGTTAGACAGTAAGACCCGTCTTACTGTTGTCAGTTTTCTGATTAGCCCTGTAACCCACGCATTTAGTGTCAAATCATGTCACACTGCTGTAAGCTGCACGGGTCAAAGTTCAAACTTCACTGACATTTAATCTCCTGTGTCTCCCTTCATAGATGAAATCAAGGCAGAGCTTGAAAAACAAAAGTAAGTATTGTTACGCACACACACTCTTTTCAATGAATGAATGAATGCGTAGTAGTAGATTTAAGGGTTTTTTTTCTTGCCTCATCTCTTGTGACGAAGCGGAGGTAAGATTTACCCTGAAGCAGTCTGCAGTAAACTCCATCTGCTCACTGTGATTTGCGACTAAGGTGATTTGCTGCTTTTATAGCTGCTACTTTGGAGTATATCTGCAGTGGTTCAAACGGCCTACAGATGATACGTCTGCTGCTACAGGCAGGCAGGCATCTAATGTCATGGTGCTTTTCTCAGGTTTAAAAGCCAAACTTCAGTGCTGTGTAAGATCCAGGACCACGACAATGAAGATGTTTCACACATCACTGGATTTATTAACATCCTCCATTAGAGTTGCCATTAAGTTTCAGTCTGACTTTTCCCCTTCGCTCAGCTGTTTGCTCTCAACCCTGCAGGGATGGAACGGTGGTCCCGCCCAGAGCCAACTACATCGAGGCAGACAAGTATGTGCTGCCCTTCGAGCTGGCCTGTCAGTCCAAATCTCCCCGGATAGTCAGCACCTCTTTGGACTGTCTGCAGGTTAATATTCAAGACCCCCCCCCCACACACACACACACACACACTGACCTATCCACATGCTTTCAGTTAATTACTTTTAAAAGCTTATTTTTCTTTGTGACTGTTTCACTTTGTCATAGCAAAGTTATTCCTGGTTGTATTATCCACCAGGATGTGAACGGGGCGAGGCTTTGAAATCTTGCTACACCTGCTTTACATGTCAGACATGCACCTAGAACAATAACTTAACATTCCACACACACATACACACCGTATACTTCAATTTCGTGGTAGCTTGCGGTAGCAGCTACACCTGATGGTTACTCACACATCCATTCAGCCTGGTGTTGATGGAATGAAAGTTAAATCATGGAACGAGAACACACATACACACACGCACATAAACAACCAGCACTTCATTTTCAGTATTTTATTTTTGAATGCTTATTTGCCTAATTTTAATTGTCTCATTGCTAAAATTTGTAGTCCCTAAATGTTTTAATTAATTAATGTTTATTTTATTATTTATTTATTACATTATTAATACTCTACCGTGGTGAACTACTGTTCATATCCTGCCTCAAAACACACGTCTTTTGTTTTCCTAACTTTGTTTCATAGTGATTTTTACAATGTAAAATGTTTTATTTATTTATTGTAATTATGTTATTACTTTTTCTTTTTTTTTAAGTCATACTATCATGTGTTTTGTGGCTCTGTTGGGAGCTTAGCCCTGATGATGTCATCAGGGTTACTCTTGTTTGGGTGTCAGGAGCATTAAGTGTGTGTCACAAACTGGTGGCAGGAAGTTTTATGACTTGGACATTTCACAAGACCACACTAATGAATAATACAGTTCTTAAACTTGCATTGTGGGAAATGTGGTTTGAGGGGCTTGATCTCAGGGTTCCTAAGCAAGTATGGAAAAGTATGGAATTTGATTTTATACATTTCCAAGTCTGGAAAAGTATGGAAAATGGAAGTTATTGTATGGAAATATATTTATCTTAATACTTACCTGGTTTTAGTCCTATGTGAAGTCATTTGGGTCAGTCATTTTGTATGTGCTATTGTACCTATCTCCTGGAAATTATTTGGTGACATAATGGCATACAGATTCAGAATAATGAAAACACACAATTTATTGCATGATTTATTTACATGATGCACATCATCTTAATTACTCAAATGTCACAAATTTGATTTTTTTTTTCACAGAGCAGTCTGGAAATTAGGGTCTGGAAAAAATATGGAATTTTGAAATTTCAAATGTGTAGGAACTCTGTTTTTTTTTTTTAATTAAAAAAAAAAATCCATCTCAGTTCCTACTCTGGGGCACTGAAGTGCACTGTGAAAATTTCTGGAGTGTCACTCGAAAAAAAATAAATTCTCAAACAGAACCAAACGTGTGCAGTGAATCCTGCCTCTGCTGCTCTCACCTGTGCTCTGTCTCCCTGTGGTAGAAACTGATTGCGTACGGCCACATCACAGGCAACGCCCCGGACAGCAGAACCCCAGGAAAGAGGCTGATCGACCGGCTGGTGGAAACCATCTGCAACTGCTTCCAGGGCCCCCAGACTGACGAGGGAGTCCAGCTACAAATCATCAAGGTGAGCCCGGCAGCCCTCCTTACATCTGGCAGCCTTCACATCCTCCAGCTGTCAGTGCTGTTGTTTATTTGAGACCTAGTTAGGTCCAAGCCCCCTCCCCCCGAAGCCTAAGCTTCATGGGGATTGTTTACCTTCTTTTGATAATTCTGAGCATCCCTGGTAACCACCTTATCCCTGTGTTTAACGTCAGAACACTATGAAACTGTGGGTTATTCCCTGGTTTATTCCCTGGGTAAACTCAGCAGAAATTTGGATTTGCTGAAAATGTGCATTAAGGGCCTAAAACGTCTGTGAAGGAGTTTTCATGCACTTCAGGATTTTCACAATGGGGCAGCCTGAAGCCCTCATGGACTGACCAAGAACATGTCTCAAAGTCAGTGGACAATTTGCTCTGACTGGGACACTCTCTATACTTCAGAGAGGTGTCAGTCACGGTTCACAGTCGTGGAGGAAATGAGCGTTATATCTGCTCTCAAGTAAGGAAGATCAAAAACCACTGTACTGAATATGCAAAGAAAACTAGATCACTTTGTCAGGCACTTAAATTGGCCTTTAATATTCTGTCACTTCTGTTGCAAATCCACCTTTCTCAAGACCACGCTAATGACAAATCACCAGTTCTGTGAATGTGGCCTGATTGGTTCAACCAATGAATGATCACGTCCTTCACTTATCGTGCTGAATCTTCAAGTTTTACACCTCTGTTTTCATGTTTCAGAAGAACTTCTCTTTTACATTTAAGAGAGGGACTCAACAGGCTCCTTTGTGTGTGGTGGTTATGATTCACAGCGGCTGTGTGTTTCCTCATAGTTAATGAAACACACATCCTGGTTGACTGTAAAGGGCAAAGTCTTACCTGAAGGAAACGCAACATTATCACTGTTGACAGAAGATTTACAGGACAGATTAGAAACATCAGTTTGGCTTACATTCACCACCGAAGGACATGTGAATGTCAGTGCAGTCAATTTACACTGCATTTGAAAACAACACGATATTTAAATGAGTTTGCCTTGCAGGCATTGTTGTAATAACTTTTGCTCCTTTTCATTTTAAAATGCTAATCATCCTTTCTCAGCAACATTAAAATGGCAACAGAGTGGAGCTGCAGCAAAGTATAAGAAGCATATGTCTGCGGCTTCGTCGTGCTGCACAAGTAGGGAAGTCAAGTGGTGATTCAGCAGGTGCAGCGGCTGCGTCTTCCTCACAAGAACATCCTGTGCGATAACTCTCCACTTCTCCTTTTTTCTCTCCCGTCCAGGCGCTGCTCACTGCAGTGACCTCGCCGCACATTGAGATCCATGAGGGCACGGTGCTGCTCACCGTCAGGACCTGCTACAACATCTACCTGGCCAGCCGCAACCTCATCAACCAGACCACGGCGAAGGCCACGCTCACACAAATGCTCAATGTCATCTTCACACGCATGGAAAACCAGGCTGTTAGTGTAACCTCTTCCTCTCTGCCGTGTTACATCAATCCATACTGCTGCTTAGTGCTTTTCAATGATGCTTCTTCCCCTACATGCTACAAGGAACTAAGATTCGATACAATTGATGGCAAAAAATACATTTTCTGTTAAGCAATTTAGTTGAAAAGAGATTTTTTTGGACTGCAGAAAGGCAACGACTAGATGCTTTATGAGTTGTGTATGAATGCCACAGCCTGGCTCCTTTACAACACCTACGATAGTAATGTTTGCCAACAAAATATTGTAAAGCCAGACATTTCCACAGTATGAAGCGTTTGCACAACCTCTGCATGTGATTGATGACACATATAGTAAACACTTAGCCTCAGGCAGCAGCCAGTCACAGTAATTAGCTTGTGCTAATTATTTAATATCAGCTGCAAAGATGCAGACTTGCAGCCGAAAGCCATTTGTCATTATGATCCATTTTCAGCAACAACCACAGCACATTATGACTAGTGCCGCAACACACAAGGTTCATTTTCAACCCACAGTGGCAAAAACCACCTGGCCAGCCAAGTCTAACAAATGGATAAATTGAATGTGAACGCACTGCTTTCCCCGTTAGCTAGAACCAAACATTAAATAACATCAAGCGCTCAGTTTGCATGACTGCTGAAGTCCATCCAGCCCATAAATCACAACCACAGCAACGAAAGGAGTCCACAAATAGGGATGGTTATCCAAATGCTAACACGTATCTGAATTTAAAGAGGAACTATGCAAGATTTTTAGGTTAACTATGCCAGAAACAGCTTCCAAGTAACTGTGATAAATAAATTGTTCCGGTATCCAAAAATCAACTTTCCATGGATTGCTTTCTGGCACCACGACACAAACTTGCCCCATCTGTAATTGAAAACCACTGCACATGACCAGGACTGCACATGACCAGGAGGAGGGTTAGCAACATAGAAGAAAAGTGACCAAACTTGCATAGTTCCCCTTTAAGATATGAATAGTTTGTATTAAAATGAGCTAATTTAGCTTGATCTGTACAAATCAAACAGTTCAATTCCTTTGTGTAAAACAGATTATCAACTCGGCTTCTCCTCTTGTCGTAATGTCCCGCCTTCACAGGCTATAGAGGCTCAGGAGCAGGAGAAGGAGCGGCTGCGACTCCCCCAGCAGAACCCGTCTCCGGTCCCTAGTAATCGGAGGTCCGGCTCCCCCTGGTCTGACCGGACGCCCACCCCAGATCCCCAGAGCTCCCCGTCCCCGGCAGCCAGTACACCGGACCTCACCAACACAAACACCAACGCCAGCTCCACCCCCCCACCGCCAGCCCCTGACCTTGACCAGGAGCAACCGCCAGACACGCCATCAATCAATGGAGAACCTGAGACCGGCAACGCTCCAGTTAACGGAGGAACAGAGCCAGTCACACCATCAAGTGGTATGTTCATGCCTTCAATCTGAAGTCCAGCTCTTTGCATTTATTTGGGTTTCATATTCTATTTTGAAAGTCTGAATCTTCATCATTCTTCATACTCAGTTTTTGAAGATGACGGCGTAGAGGCGCCTCCGACATCACAGCTCACTGAGGAGGGGGACAAACCAGGGAGCTATGAGAATCCAGCAGGGTCGGTGACGACTGAAGGCGAGGAGGCGGAGCAGCAGCCGACACCGCCTCACAGCGGAACAGGTCAGGACTTAACTGCCTACGTTGGCTCCTCTTCTTCTTGTGAACAACAATATTTCTCCTTTGTGGTTCTGACCTGTGAAATGTCCACTGTGGCCTCTCCTGCAGCAGAGGAGCATCCAGCCCATCCTGCCACTGAGCAGACAGAGGTGTCTCCCCCCAGAGTCAGCACAGAGGGCCAGCAGATGAACGGCATCATCGAGGACCGCTCCTCAGTCTCCTCCACAGACATGCTGGTGAGCAGCATTACTTACAGACAGAAAGATGTGCCAGTTTACCTCAGGTTAGGTCAAGGAGGAGTCACTACGCATTGCTGTCTCTGCCTAACTTTACTATTGTATCGTAGAATGAAGCTCTTGTCGCCTAGCAACCTAGCCATCGCTCAGCTTTTATTTCCACAAATACATGAGGTTTTAGACCTCGTAGAGCTCTCTAGGCCACCATAGCCAAGGCTGAAGATTTCTGATTGTTTAAGAGCGTGCCAACTCTGATGATGGATTAGCTGTGGGAAGCTTTTCTGCTGTCAGACTTTTGATAAATGAGGTGAAATGAGAACTATTTAAATGGAGCATGTTTATTCTGCTGGCATGAGTATTTAGCCACATAGAGCCAAAGGACAAGCTTCCATCAGTACGGAGGCGTCCTGCCACAGAAACACTTCTCAGGCTTGGAACTTCGGAGGTCTTGCCATCAGGTGTGCTGTATCAAGTGAAACTGACTTTGGTCTTCTGTCTCAGGACGCTGAGGCCCTGCAGGGAGCCCACAACGCTGCTCGCTTCTCTCACATCCTGCAGAAAGACGCTTTCCTGGTGTTTCGCTCACTGTGCAAACTCTCCATGAAGCCCCTCGCCGATGGACCTCCAGACCCAAAGTGAGTGCCTGACATGACACTTAACTAATTTCTACGTCATGGCAGTCAGTCATACTTTTTTTTTTTTTTTTTTACATCACCTGATGATATAACACAGAACATGAATCCTAAATTATCAACACACCTGCTTTGATGCGTTTTTAGTTTGGCAAAAATAAACACAACTGCGTTCAGCTCATGTACACCGCTTCATTTCAGTCTTGGCGGATTAATTTGGCCTTTTCCATCCCAGTGTGCCCCTGTCATCTCTGGTTACTGTAACATTAGACCCTTGGCCAGCCACAGTGAATAGGCCAGAGTAAACTGAGCTAAGGATCAAGCTCACGGAGAATTCAGTCTGTCCTAGATACCACACTGAGATACTATTATACCCAAGTATTGTTTGCTCTCCTCAACTCACAGTAAACTGGAAGGTTATTTATAGAAAGGGCATGAAAGCACATTAATTCCTACTGAGCATGAAGCCATACAGGCCTCTAATGTGTTTGTGGATTGCTTTATATTCACACTTGAGACTGTATCACTGATCAAATATAAACGCTCTCCTCTGCAGGTCGCACGAGTTGCGGTCCAAGATCGTCTCCCTGCAGCTGCTGCTCTCTGTGCTGCAGGGCGCAGGACCGGTGTTCCGCACCCATGAAATGTTCGTTAATGCCATCAAACAGTATTTGTGCGTGGCGCTGTCCAAAAACGGCGTCTCCTCGGTGCCCGAGGTGTTCGAGCTCTCTCTGGCCATCTTCCTTACCCTGCTCTCCCACTTCAAGGTCCACCTGAAGATGCAAATAGAGGTACAGAACTCAGACAGTACAGATCAGTGCTGTCTGAGTGGGAAGATGACATTCAAAAAAAACCTGAACATGTAGACTTTTGGTTTAAATATCACAATTGCCTCTGACAGGTATTTCCTTTTCTTTACCTTTACTCAGGTGTTTTTTCGGGAGATTTTTCTGACCATCCTTGAGACATCGACCAGCTCCTTCGAGCATAAGTGGATGGTTATCCAAACGCTAACACGTATCTGTGCAGGTATCAATCCAGTCACATGAGTTTCCCATCAGAACCAAACCAAGAAATAAAGTTTAAAGTAGCAATAAAACCCACAAATAACACTAAACCTCCTGTCAGACATGGAATACATGTCTCTGTTATTGTGATGGCTTCTTGTTACAGAGACACCAGCTACTTTAACCTTACTCTTGCAGCTTTGTTTAGACATGACAGTTTATTCATAGATGGAGACAAGTGCTTGCACAATATACAGCACCGTCTGCTTATTTCATAATGTCTGACAGTGAACAAGCACAGAATAAAAAGACAATGGGACTCCTGTTTAACACTTGTTCACTCTGCTTACTTTAAAACATGGTAGTCCACCCTGTTATTTTAAAATAATTTAATTACCTGGTAACATCTAAAAATTGTCCTGCTTTCTGAAGGAGTTTCTGTTTTGTAACACGTTCCCCTCCCATCAGATGCTCAGTGCGTGGTCGACATCTACGTGAACTACGACTGTGACTTGAACGCCGCCAACATCTTTGAGCGGCTGGTCAACGACCTGTCTAAGATTGCTCAGGGCAGGAGCGGTCAGGAGCTGGGGATGACCCCTCTGCAGGTACACACTCAAGATTCAGGATTCAGCCTCACTCTGATGCTTCTTTCTAGTATAAACAAAACAGCAGCATAAGTTTGGAATTGCATCGACACCAATATGTTTTCATTTTAAAACGGCATCTTCAAACAAAAAAAAACGATCTCTGTCCAGACAAGTGCTTTATCTCCATATCGAAAGATCTCAGTCCAGACTGTTACATCTGCAGACACACATACCTGAGCAATCACGCACACTGGGCATGCTCAAGCTGGTGCAAACTGAAAGCAGATTGTCTTCTCTGCAGTTGATTGGCTGCAAGAAAAATATTAGCAGTGGAAAAATGGCAAAGTCAGCTGCCAGCCGATCAGATACTACCATGCCTCCAGAGTTGTCAACCTAAAATGCAACTGACATTGTTTTTAAAAGTCTGATTTCATTGCTCTAAGTCAAAACAAAAACAGTAGATAGTAATGTGGGTGTATTCTCATAACCACTGACCACCACATTACCTACTTGTAATGTGGTCAATGTTGAGACAGGACCCTTCTGATGCATTAATTAATAAATGCATTCATCCTCAATTTTCTATGTTGCCTTGACTCCCTCTTTTTCATTAATTAACACATGACAACTTAAAGGTGCTCTTGTTAATTAATCAAAAAGTTTTGAGTTTAAAAAACATAACAGCATTGATTCAGAATCGTCCCATTAAGAATCTCGATGCATCTTTAAAAAGATGATTTTCGGCACCTCTACCAACCGAGTTTATGTTACGGTGAATGAACTTGTTTACTATGATTTCTGCAGGAGCTGAGTTTACGTAAAAAAGGTTTGGAGTGTCTGGTCTCCATCCTCAAATGTATGGTGGAGTGGAGCAAGGACATGTACGTCAATCCGAACCTTCAAGCCAACCTGGGTGAGTGTGACAGTAAATACAGTGGGGAAAATAAGCATTTTATCATCTGCAGAAATTAATGTAGAACCTTTTATATGATTATATTATTCCTGGATGTTTTGTTGATATTCTGTCTCTCTCTGTTAGAATAAACTAACCATAAAAACTATAGACTGCACATTTCTTTGTGGGGGAGCAAACTTACAAAATCAGCAGGAGATCAAATACTTATTTTCCCCATTGCATGTGAGCAACACAGGAGGATGTAATTCATGTAATGTAATCATTGTGCATGTGTGTCTATGCGATATGCTTGCAGGCCAGGAGCATCCGTCTGACAATGAGGGAGCAGAGTTGAAGCTCCCGGAGCAGCTGGTGGGACGTAGGGACAGCATCAGCTCGCTGGACTCCACCGTCTCCTCCAGCGTCCCCGGTTCCCACCCGGACCACCCGGAGCAGTACGAAGTCATCAAACAGCAGAAGGACATCATTGAGCACGGCATCGAACTGTGAGCCTCTTTGTCTTTGTCCGCCTGGTTGGGATTCACATCAGGATTAGTTAGGATCAGGATTTATTGACAGAACAGTCCCTCAGTGTGGAGGATTTGCACCTTTACACCGTTTCTCGCTCTAGAGAAACTGAGCATGGATCTTTCTCTCTGCTCTTTCTATAGCTTCAACAAGAAGCCGAAGCGGGGCATCCAGTACCTACAGGACCAGGGCATGCTGGGCGTCACAGCTGAGGACATCGCACAGTTCTTACACCAGGAGGACAGACTGGACACGGTGAGGTTCTGATTTACATCCCACTCTGCTCTCAGACAGTTGAAACAGTTCATTCCGGTTATTAATCCTCCAACCACTTGTCCTGTGCGCCCACAGACCCAGGTGGGAGAGTATCTGGGAGAGAACATCAAGTTCAACAAAGAGGTGATGTACTGTTACGTGGACCAGCTGGACTTCTGTGGGCGGGACTTTGTCTCTGCGCTCCGAGCGTTTCTGGAGGGCTTCAGGCTGCCGGGAGAGGCCCAGAAGATCGACAGGCTGATGGAGAAGTTTGCTGCTCGGTACCTGGAGTGTAACCAGGGGTAAGGCTTCACCTTTATAAGTGAAACATCTGTACGGACTTACAGAGGTTTATTAATAATTCTCAACAACATAGCACTTAATTTTCTAACTGTTGCTCTGATATGCGTCTTGTTCTGCAGACAGACTCTGTTTGCCAGCGCAGACACTGCCTACGTGCTGGCCTACTCCATCATTATGCTCACCACAGACCTGCACAGCCCTCAGGTGAGAGTTTTGTGGTGTTTTCTGTCCTGTCATCATCATTACCACATCATCATTATGTGGGCCATTGTCAAATGGAGGAGGCCGCTATGTCTCTGGAATAGGAGGGGTTAAAGGCTATGACGGAAATCCTCAACTGTCTCAGGTCCCGTGGTGAAAAAAAAAATTCATATTTTGAAACGACATGCGGGAAATGCAGAATACTTGAATTGAGATGACAGGCGCCTTGGTGTAGCCTATGTTATTTACTGCTCAAAACTGCACATCCGATGTGCTCTTTTTTCATGCATTCGCGGCTCACAGCTCCATGAATCTTCTACCGCCGGCCCGGTGTTTATGTGACAGTTGAGGTTCCTGTCACTATGCCTCCAGTTGATCATGTGCCGTGACTGCTTGGCCAAGGGGATGTCCCTTTGGCCGACTGGTTAGCGCGCATGACTCCGACCCGGGAGTCTGGGGTTCGAAGCCCGCCCGGGTCCCTCTTCACCTTGCCACATTTGTTAACATTCATCTTATACAGACTTTTAAAGCTGAGGTCATTCATGACCCAGAACTATATTTTTGAATTAATTGCAGCTAATCAACAGGTGAGGGTGAGATGCTGATTGAGAAAGGCATGATAAGCTATTTTATTTTTGATCAAATGTTGACTTATGGATAATGGAACTAATATTATAGCCTACTGTGGACTTATCATATAGTGAAGTTTGATATCATGACATGTCTTACAAAATCAATAAATGTTCTTGTTTTTTAAAGTTATTACTGTGAGATTGTGATATTGATACATCCCTAATAGAGCACAAAGAACAGAGCCCAGTCCAGAGAGCAGAGTAACATAGAGAGACAGCAGAATAACGTGTGTGCACCATTCTTGCAATTACAATGGTACAGTCACTAAATCTTAAAGCCTTTTTTTTTTTAAATCTTAAGCAATGTTGTCTTTTCCCTCTATTTTCTCCTCAGAGTGTGTAGTACATACAATAATAATATTTATAGATATTAGACTACATTTTATCATTTTTGCCACTAGCAACATCTTCTTTAAAATTGCTTCTGAATACATTTCTTTCACAAAGCTTTTGATCAGTCTCCTTTATTTACCTTTAAGTGTATTTTATAATTTTATCCTTTTGAAGCACCTTGAAATCTCTGATTCTGATCCTAACTTTTCTAATTATATTTTTTGAAGTCACAACAAAGTTCTTTCCAGATCAAATGGAAGAAAAACAACATAGCAGTTTTGCTTTTCTTACATTTGATCTGGAAAGAGCACAAAATGTGTGGTTTACACCCGATCAGGCCAAAAACAAGCTGTCTACATTAGTGGGGGGTGTGTTGTATCAAGTGCCGATTAAATGTGACCCAGGAATGGCAAATCCATGAGCTTTGATACTGTACCTGTCGGATGTGGTGGCTTTTAACACTCTAAGAGGCAGCATCTTACAGGTCAGGATTATCATCATAGTGAAGGTAAATTCATTCTTTGCAGCAGCTTCCATGAGATAAACAGTCAGACTGACCACAGCAGCCATCTTCTCTGTTTGCCTTTTTGCTGCTCACCGCTGTGATACTTTGCCTGAGCCCTCTGTGTTGGCTGCACACACAGGCCTGTATCCGACTCCACGCTGCTCCTCGCTAATAGCCGCTGCACCTGATTTATCTCTGCTGACACGCGACTGTGACCGAGGAAACCGTGTCTGAAATTTAAAGTCGGAGAAAAAGCAGGTGTGAAATATTTCACACTGTGACACACAGGCAGACTTACGGCAGGAAAGAACAATGAGAGAGGACAACAAAGAGAAAGATGGGAACACGGCATCAGGCAGTAAAACACTGTAGTGGCAGTGACTCCTCCTGATCCTCATTATGTGTTTTCCTGCCTTTTTAATGGCTCAACATGTCCGGTCCTGACAATGTGACACACACTGATGCCTGACAACTGTGTGTGTTTTTCTTAATTCACACATATGCAATTCTTGAATTATAGGAAAAAAAAATGTTTCCCACTGCATCACAATCTCCCACCTCTTTTTATAAATCACCAACTCTGTCTCTAAATTTTGTCTATACATGTAGGTGAAGAACAAGATGACAAAGGAGCAGTACATCAAGATGAACCGTGGCATCAACGACAGCAAGGACCTGCCTGAAGAGTATCTGTCTTCTATATACGACGAGATCGCAGGCAAGAAGATCGCCATGAAGGAGAGCAAGGAGTTTTCAATCACCCCCAAGTCCACCAAGCAGAGTGAGAGCTTACACTTCTTACACAATTCAGATTGTAGGCTTGTCACAATACCAGAATTTCACTAGTCAATACCAATACCAGTAGATTTTTATGATTCTCTATACATATTCAATACAATTAAAAAAAAACGAACCCATGTACTTCTAAATTCGTTAGGGTACTCCTATTAAAAAAAGAAAGAAAAAAGGCTACTTTATTTAAAAAGAAAAAACAGTTTAACATAAATTTTATTGTATTTAAGCTCCACTGTGCTTCTGCTCACACTGCACAGAATTTGTACCAAAGTATTGGTTCTTGTGACAACCCTATAAAACTGTACTTTCTGACACTATTCACCACTTGCTTAAAAATCACAACCGTGTCCTCCCTGCAGGTGTGGCCAGCGAGAAGCAGCGGCGTCTGCTGTACAACATGGAGATGGAGCAGATGGCCAAGACAGCTAAAGCGCTAATGGAGGCCGTCAGCCACGCTCAGGCCCCCTTCTTCAGCGCGACACACCTGGAGCACGTCAGGCCCATGTTCAAGGTTTGGCATCAGAAACTTTAGCTCTTCATTTTCAGAAAAAAAAAAAACTGAAGCATAGTCGAGGGCAGTGGTTCCAAGTATGTCTTGTCTTCTTCCAGCTGGCGTGGACGCCCCTGCTGGCAGCATTCAGCGTGGGACTGCAGGACTGTGACGACCCAGAGGTAGCCTCGCTGTGTCTGGAGGGCATCCGATGTGCCATCAGGATCGCCTGCATCTTCAGCATGCAGGTCTGCTGACGTTTATCACACTCACTGAATAAGTCAGATGTTTTCACGCGACACGCTCTGTGTTACGTTCCAATTGCTTTTACTTGATAAATCAACAGACTGTGTTGTGTCTGGCCTTTGTGTCTGTAGTTGGAGCGAGATGCGTACGTCCAGGCCTTGGCCAGGTTCACCCTGCTGACGGCCAGTTCCAGCATCACGGAGATGAAGCAGAAGAACATCGACACCATCAAGACCCTGATCACTGTCGCCCACACGGATGGAAACTACCTGGGCAACTCCTGGCACGAGGTGAAAATGAAGTTTTATTCAACCTCAGAAATTTTGGAAAGAGCTTAGAATACCTGCACTTGTAAATGTTTGCATTTACCGAACGGTAGAAAGAAAATCCTTCAATACTTTGTTCACGTTTTATTTTACATCGTCTTAAAAGAATACTATCAATTGTTAATTGATCCCAACTGGCCAAATAATGATCGGAGATGATCCTTTGAAGAACTTTGAAGTAAAATAATATTAGCAACTTTGTTAAATTAGGAATTGACTGATAAGAGCTTGATAATAAAAGTGCTCGTTTTTGGTCACAGTTAAGAGGAGGTTTGTCTTATAAACACTTTTCTGTTTGTGTTGTAGATTCTGCGGTGCATCAGTCAGCTGGAGCTGGCCCAGTTGATCGGCACAGGGGTGAAGACGCGCTACATCTCAGGGGTGGTTCGGGACAAGGAGGCCGGCATCAAGGGCTTACCCTCGGGCACAGAGGAGTTCATGCCCTTGGGGCTGGGTACGACACATGTTGAACTCTAGCTGTAAAGAAGCTGCACTCAGAAACAATGACAATGGTTTTTACATATTACCATATTTATATCAAAGAGCACTGAAGCGTTGTTCAGTGTGCTGTTAAATTTGGTGTGTGAGACTGTAAACTGTGTGTTTGGTGTTGCAGGTAACCTGGTGGGAAGTCAGGACAAGAGACAAATGGCTCACATCCAGGAGTCAGTGGGAGAGACCAGCTCTCAGAGTGTCGTAGTAGCTGTGGACAGGTGAGACGCACTAGACACAGAACAATAACAGAATAGTCAATTAGGGCTGCCCCGACCAAAAATGTTCTTGGTCGACCAGTAGTTGTCATTTAGGGCCACTAGTCAACTAATATAATTCCAGGGCTATGCAATGTAATGTTCAGTAATATTAAAGTAAATACAAATACAAATACAAATACAAAGCATTGATGATATCTCTAAATGATCCCAGGTTTTAGATTTCTTGCCCAACATATTAATAGTAAACTATATAACATTTTTTGATTGATTGTTTATTTAAGTGTCATGCACATTTTCTTTTATGCCCAGCCCACATGGGCTTACAAGACACTAAACATTTAAATACATACGTTCAAGAGTGGCTATAGTGTGTTGTCTTAGAGGACAGGAAAGGAGAATTAAAAAACAAAACAAAACAAAAAAACAACGTGACAATGAATGTGTGTCACGACTTCCTGTATCTGGCCTAATTTTGACAAGACACGACTCCAAATGTTTGTTTTTTTCTGCAACCAATCAACCGATGAAATTTAGGTCGACTAATGACTTCTTGATCAACTAACGCTTGGTGGACTATTTGGGGGCAGCCCTATGATCAATGCGTGATCTATAATTTGTGTTTCATGGTGAAGGAAGAGTTGTTTCCTTCCAATCATTAAAGCTGGGTTTTACATTCACAGGATCTTCACTGGCTCCACCAGACTAGATGGAAATGCCATCGGTGAGTGTGTCCTGCCGTCAGCATCTCTGTGCATCTTAAAAGTGTAGGAGAAGTCATTCATAGTGTCGCTGTTTAAATGTCTCCTCTAGTGGACTTTGTGCGGTGGTTGTGTGCTGTGTCTATGGATGAGCTGGCGTCAGCACACCAGCCCAGGATGTTCAGCTTGCAGAAGATTGTGGAAATTTCCTACTACAACATGAACCGAATCAGGCTTCAGTGGTCTCGAATCTGGCAGGTCATAGGAGACCACTTCAACAAGGTCGGTGAACTGGAGTTTTGTAAAATGCCTCACAAGAAAATCCTTCATTGTGCTTCATCCCCATGTGTTTTAATGAGGTGTGGTGTGGCATCGGGACAGGGTGTTCCTGTGGTAGCTCTCCCTGCTGCTCTCTCCACTCTGATGTACCAAAGTAGAACATGTTTTGGGCATGAAGTTGCACGTTTACGTTTTAACAGTGTGTTCAGGTGCCCCTCAGCACGTTGGATTAGTTTTTATCTCCTGCCTATCTGTTTCATCGTTGTTTTTATCAGCAGCAGCAGGAGGGCGTTAATCACTCTGTACCCTGCCTGCCCAGCATGGGACGGCAGGCACACGAAGTCAGCCCCGAGCTAGTTAGCACAGCAGAGCAAATAGTGTTTTTGGTGTCAGATATTTTCCTCAGGTGCTAATCTACACAAAAAAACAAAAAACAAAAACAGAGCTTAAAGAGTGCTAAGAGTGCACATTTGGAAACCCGAGCCAACCCCATATGATTAATGATGCTGCTCAGTAGGAGCCTGATATTTAAATGATGATTATTTTCATAAAACAGCGTGAATTTAATGTATGATTAATTAATCTTGACTTCTGTGTTTTATACAGGTGGGCTGTAACCCCAATGAAGATGTAGCCATCTTTGCCGTGGACTCACTGAGACAACTCTCCATGAAGTTCTTGGAGAAAGGAGAATTGGCCAATTTCCGCTTCCAGAAAGACTTCCTGCGGCCGTTTGAGCACATCATGAAGAAGAACAGGTAGAAGATGGTTTATTATGGGCGGGCGAGGTGGGACATCTTAAAGAAACAACGTGACAGGATTATATACATGTGGATTTTCATGTTATCCTTCATGTCATTTACAGGTCCCCTACTATCAGAGACATGGTGATCAGGTGTGTGGCTCAGATGGTTAACTCTCAAGCAGCCAACATCCGCTCCGGTTGGAAGAACATCTTCTCAGTGTTTCATCAGGCTGCCTCTGACCACGACGAGACCATAGTGGAGCTGGCCTTCCAGACCACCGGCCACATCGTCAGTGAGTATGACTGCAGCTGTTTCCTAGTGGCGAAACCCACTAACGGAATCTGTGCTGTGTGACGATGGGACGGATCCTCGGTTCTGCAAACAACTGAACCGCAAATGAAATCAGCAACTCTCATCTTACTCTGTCCATTTTTTTCCCCATCACTCTCTCCTCAGTGAACACTTTCCAGCAGCACTTTGCAGCCGCTATAGACTCGTTTCAAGATGCTGTCAAGTGCTTGTCGGAGTTTGTGTGCAACGCAGCCTTCCCCGACACCAGCATGGAGGCCATCCGGCTCATCCGACACTGTGCTAAATACGTCTCAGACAGGCCACAGGTGGGTACAGCTGACCCAATGCCAGCTCTGTGTTACAAAGTATTGACAGCTGTCCAGATTGCACTATGATGTAACACACTTTTTGTGACCTCCTGTCTGGTTGTGTCTCCGAACAGGCTCTGAGGGAATACACCAGCGATGACATGAACGTCGCCCCTGGAGACCGGGTGTGGGTTCGTGGCTGGTTTCCTATTCTGTTTGAGCTTTCGTGTATCATCAACCGCTGCAAACTGGACGTCCGGACCAGGTAAAGAACAGCTCAGTGTGGTGGAGAGAAAGATGTGGATGAAACAGTGTTAGATGGAAGATAATGTGCAGATTTTTATTTCTTTAGGTATTATGTTTTATACCTAGGTAATTTGAAATGATTAGCTGATTGATTAGTATCATCAACAGAGTGTAAATCTGCTACTATTTTGATCAGGAGTTGTCATTTGATTTTATGGAGCCTTAAAAAAATTTTTTTCAGTTCAGTTCAGTGGGTATTTCATTGATTAACGCTTAAAAACATTATTGACAGGTTAATCAACAGTGTTGATCATTAGTTGATTATTCAACTAGAAAGCATTGGCAGCTTAATACAAATAGTACACATTTACTACACACGTATTTGCAGTGTTTTCGCCTGAATGTACACCTGTAACAAAGTCCATGTATTTTAATGCCTAAATAATTAGTGTTATACCTTTAGTTATCTGGAGTGCACTCAAGCACCTGTTACTAGTCTGGCCATTCAGGTATTTATACTCTGGACCTGCCACGAAACATTTAGCCCCATTATCAGTGTTTAACCAAGCACAAAGTGTAATAGAGTGTAATAATGATCGTCTTTAAAAAATATGATCTCACTGAAAGATTCAGTGTTAAAGCATCTCACTGTTGTTGTTGTGCCTGCTCTCTTCTGTTCTGTCTTTGCCTCTGACAGAGGTCTCACGGTCATGTTTGAGATCATGAAGAGTTATGGCCACACCTTTGAGAAGCACTGGTGGCACGACCTCTTCAGAATCGTCTTCCGCATCTTTGACAACATGAAGCTCCCAGAGCAGCAGACAGAGGTCAGAGGGCACTGGTTTTGTTTTTTGTTTTTTTGTTTTTTGACAAGCCACTTGATCGTTTGAAAGACATTGTCCTGTGTGACATTCAGAGCCGGGAGACTTGTGCTGACACAGAGAATGAAAAAGTAGACGAGTTTTAAAAACCTCCTTGTTCCTTCTTTCCTCCAGAAAACAGAGTGGATGACAACAACGTGTAACCATGCACTGTACGCCATCTGTGACGTCTTCACCCAGTTTTATGAGCCACTCAGTCAGATCCTGCTGGTTGACATTTTCACACAGCTACAGTGGTGTGTGAGGCAAGGTGGGTGTTCACATTACGCAGACTGGTAAATCAGAGCGCTCACAATTCAAGCTCTTAAATCACGGATATAACACCTGTGATGCTTTGTTACACACCAGGTACGTTGGTGTGGTGCTGATCAGCTAGATTATACATAGACTTTAGACTTTTTAGGGGACAGAGCAAGGAGGTAACATTGGGGGAAACATACATATTACAACATATTGACAGAAATGTACACAGCTCACACACGTATGGACTACATAAATATTGTGCAGTGGAGGGGGGGGTGAGACATTGGTTCAACCTTAGAAGGGAAAAAAAGATGCAATGTCCTCAGAAATATTCACATTTACTAGATTCATAAAAAACACACTGCTTTTGATATCTCAAAATTGAAAATAATGACATAGCTATAACTTGAATGATTGAAGATAATATTCCGTTACCTCCAAACCTTACTTTAAAGCATTGTTGGTCTCAACCAGATATTTTTTTTACAGAAAGCTTCTAAATAAAATGTTATTATCATAGCGAATGGGGTACATGGGTCAGCCTGAGGTTTGAACTGTGATTTTAGTTGCACTAGTCCAGATTATAAATAGGAAAGTAAGAAGATTTTTGCCTGAAATGTAGGAGGATAAAGGAACTGAAATGTAAATCCCTGCAAAAACTCAAACTGAAACTATCCTCCGTTCAGCGAAAGAGAAAAGTGTACGCCTCTTTCACGATAATTCCTAAGCAGCTACTAAATATGAGCATTGATTTCTCAGGCCATGGGGACATTATAAGTGACAGCTTCATCATTGCAAGCCAAGGAGAGCCTATTACCACTGAGAAAATCCTAAAAAAACAATTATTCTGATTAAAAGCACAGCAGTCTCTTGAACTGTGCCTGGAAATATGAATAGTGAGCTAATGAAGGCAGTCCACCTACATCAGTGTTTTGATCCAACTGTGCTCTGCTGGTGGATCTCAGTCCCTGACCGGCACCTTGTGAGCCTCGGTGAAGTGGAGTGTTTGTACGTAGCAGCTGTGAAGTCATTACCCCCTTCTCCCGCAGACAACGAGCAGCTGGCGAGGTCGGGAACCAACTGTCTGGAAAACCTGGTGATTCTGAACGGGGAGAAGTTCAGCCCCGAGGTGTGGAACATCACCTGCTCCTGCATGCTGGAGATCTTCCAAAACACCAGCCCTCACACGTGAGTCCACACACAGCGGCTGGACTCGGGTTCACTTACAGCTGCTTCAGATTCAGTCAGTTAGACACATTAAACTGGTTGTAAGACAGAATGCTAATGAGAGAGATTCATGGCTGTTGAGTTTTAGTTACGGTGCTTTATTGCTGTGACAGGACGTAAATTTCGACACTCAATTCACAGTCTGCCTTTTTGTTTGCTTTACATGTCAGTTTGTTGACTTGGCGACCGGCTGGACAGGATGAAGAAACTGCTGATGGAAAACATTTTGTAAGAAAACAAATGAATTCACTCACAGACTAAACAACAATTACGTACAGCAGCTGTACAGATGCTTTATGTGTTCAGCCAATGAAAGGACAGGTTACATGTTACATTCCCACTGTATCACAAGTCTGACACTGTCACTGTGGGTGGTGTTTTCATTCAGGAAGCCGATTTTGACACTCAGTCCCAGAGCAGCTATGACCGAGCTCTGTCTGAGAGAGGACACAGTCAGATGTCCAGCGACGACACCTGGAAGGGCAAGCCCAGTACAAGTGAGTACACAGCATATGCACACACACACACACACAAAGTCTGAAAAACTGTAATGGTGAAAAAAACCTTGTGTATCTCATCTTTTGTCTCTAAACCTCATCTATGTTTTGTGCTACAGGAGTTTCAGACCAGAAGCTGTTTGCTGGGCTGCTGATTAAATGTGTGGTTCAGCTGGAACTAATCCAGACCATCGACAACATCGTCTTCTTCCCAGCAACCAGCAAAAAAGAGGATGCTGAGAACATGGCTGCTGCACAGGTGGGTCGCACCAGCTGCTCTCAGATTTTATTTCCACACCGTCCTTTATTCAGTTGTGATCATCTTTTGCTATTTGAGTTTGTGAAGATGATGTGTTTGAAATTATTTGAAGAGGTCATCAAATGTCAGATCAGAGAGGGCATTGTTTTTTTAATATACTTTATTTACAGTTTTTAACTTTACAAAAACATACCACAATAAGTGAATCAGTTACACCAGGCTAAAATGATGTGTAACTTTGTTTCCCTGCAGCGAGACGCTCTGGAGGAGTCGGAGGCTGAGGGAGGCGGGGTAGGCCAAGATCAGGGTATGTACAGACACATGACCTCTGCACACCTCTTCAAGCTACTGGACTGTCTGCTGGAGTCACACACCTTCGCCAAGGACTTCAATTCCAACAATGAACAGAGGACGGCGCTCTGGAGGGCAGGTAAATAGAACGGGGAATTCCTCTATGTAGTTACTTCACTTCTTGGAGTTGTATCCATGCAGTGTATGTGTGTTTGAAAACGTGTCCAGATCATGTTACGTCAAATATCTTATTACCTTGAAAGGTCTCTTAATAATGACCCAATATAATACCATGTGTTCTCCTAGTTTTACAATGTGAGCTCAATCCTGAAAGCTCATTACAACACTGTTGTTCCCTGACTGAATCGGGAAACTTTGAGTTTGTTTGGATGTTTTCTGTATTTGGTAATAATCTGAACTGTGTCAAGAAGTTAAGCTTGTCTTTGTACAAATGTGCTGCTGGGGACATTTTTTTTGCCTTTATAACAGTAGGGAAATGGCAGGAAATAGGCCAAACCCAAACCAGGGGCATTGTGCTGCATTCACTGCCTCAAACATCCAAATGTTGTGGCATTTTTTGCCCTGATAGAGGACTAGAGAGGAAGTGAGGAGGGGAGAGAGAGGGTAATGTGTAACACAAGTTCCATGAATGTCTCAGTCCCACATCATGTGTCTTTACCACTAAGCACTGTGTTGTAGTCGTCTTCTTTTAAACAGTAATCATGTCTCTTCAATCTGTCAGGGTTTAAAGGAAAATCTAAGCCCAACCTGTTGAAGCAGGAAACCAGCAGTCTGGCCTGCAGCCTGAGGATCTTGTTCAGGATGTACTCTGACCCTCAGCTGCAGGACTCGTGGACTGACATCCAGACACGGCTGCTGCTGTAAGTACAACATCAGGGACCACTGCTGTGTTTTCAATAGTTGTTTGGCAACAAAAGAATCAGGTATGGTTTTGGGTTCACAACACTTACATGTATCAGTGTGAACTATTTATCGCTGGTTTTGGAAGGTTTTTAATAGAAGAACAATACCGTGTTGGTAATGTTAGAGTTAAATGAGATGAACACAAACATCAGATGTTTTCTGTTTATTAAAGTTGTAAAAATGTGTATTCATATCGGCTACCAGGTACGGCAGTATCATAATATTAGGGATGCACGATAACTATTGGTACAGATAATTATCAGCCCTATATTCACTGATAATTATCGGCATAATTATCAGCCACAATACACAGATAAGTCCTATGATGACATTTTTTGCCGATTATTAGAGCCAATTATAATTAGCTAACATTGCCTTGATTTTGTTGATTTGAAACAATAACTGTTGATTTTTGAAGAGTCCTAACTGTTGTTGTGATTACAGTATGATGTTGGTTACATCATTTGGTGAAGTCAGAGGCAGAGCTGTAATATTAAATTCATCTTTCCTCACTACATCTTAGCCTTTCTTTACTTCAGGTATATATATATATAAACAATAAAACATTAAAAATGTTGTTATCAGCATTGTTATGAGAAGCAGGAAGTTATCTGTTATTGGTATCGGTGGGAAAAAGAGTTATTATGTATCCCTAAAAATTATACAGCCACACCTGGTAGCTGTTACGAATACACATTTTTATAATGTGTATTGATGTTTGTCTTCATCTCATTTAACTCAGAACTATCACTTGGTTAATAATTAAACCTTCAATAAATAAGCACCAACTGTGCCATTTGCACAAAGTGCAGCACTGGCGTTTGTTCGGGGTTGAGTGGAGCTCATGTATTTATAAACTGTACACCACGTGTGTAGAATATATTGGCAGAAGAATATGTAGCAGACAGTAGAGACCAGAAGTATGACATAACTTTCTTAACCTTTTTAAACCCAGGTTCAGGATGTGCAGTCTGGGCTTCCACTCCAGGATCATAATAATCATCATAGAGACCTACTTGTTCTGCGTACACGGTGTCTGAGAAGCAGCTGTGTTGTGTTGATGTTCACCCTCTCTTTGTGTGGTGTGGTCTCTCTCTCAGGGTGTGTAGTGAAGCTCTGGCCTACTTCATCAGTCTGACCTCAGAGAGCCACAGAGAGGCTTGGAACAGCCTGCTCATGCTGCTGCTCACCAGGACGCTACGGCTGCCCGATGACAAGGCAGGAACACACACACACACACACATGCAGACAAACACGCGCAGTTTACTCACAACTACACATTAGTCAGAAGACGAGAGGACAGGACAAACAAACATTATGGAGGATCAGAAATTAAAGAGCGGCATGCCATGGAAGGTTATTAGTTAAAAATGAACTGAATGAAACCTATAGGTGCTCTTTAGGTTGACTCTTCTGTATTTCCTCTCTTACTTTGTATTTTTGTTATTTATTTGTATGCTGTGAGCTATCACGTATGATTCACACACTCTCTGTGTGAGTGTATGATTCATGGATGATTCATGGCAGCCTGTGACTCAGGGTTTCTTTTCAGGGCATTTTAGGCCAAAACCGTAGCAGCGCTGAGTTAGAAAACAACCCAGCACGCAGCTTGAAGCAGTAGGAAATGTTGGTGTCGTGCTGCCAGCTTTAGAGGAAAATGCCAAAACGCCACACAAACCACTGCATCAACCAAAAAAAAAGTAACAGTATTGTAAAAGGAGTGGTTGGCATCACTGTGTTGTGCAAGGCCTGCTGTGAATTTTGGGAAAGTCTTTGTGCTACAAATTGTGTTTATTTGCTTGAATGTAATTTCGTAATTCAGTGAAATTGCCATGAAAGCAAAAAAATACAGAGAAATCAGCCAGGACAGAAATGGCTTCAGTGCACAGTTTAACTCCCTGCTGTGAACTCTGTGTCCTCCCAGCAGCGCCCACACATCCCAGAGCAGCCGCCCTTCCTCTGTCTGTTGTGAACAAAAATATGTTCGGATACACTGCCTACATCTTTTTGGGGCTAAAACGCATACATGTATCCCTTTGCTGCTCATTTACATGTTCTCACCCTCTCCTCCTCTTCCAGTTCAAGCCCCATGCCTCTTGCTACTACCCCCATCTGTGTGAAATGATGCAGTTCGACCTGATCCCCGAGCTGCGGGCCGTCCTCAGACGTTTCTTCCTGCGCATCGGCTCCGTCTTCCGCATCGCTGCTCCCGAGGGGGCGACCGCCCGGACTCCTGCGTCCTAGATCGGGGTGTGGCACAGGAACAAGTGGACGGGATGGATGGGAGAAACTGGAGATGACGGGAGACGTTGACGTATTAAAAGAGACTTTTCCCCCTTTCTGAGACTGGAACAGATTACAGTAGGAGGGGGGGCTACAATCTGAGGAGGAAGATGACAAAGACTGTAGCTTTTCTCTCAGTTCAGGACTCTGCATTCAAGTGTTCAGCTTTTCTACTAATGCACCCAGCTGGTAGAGGAGTCTTCACCTTGTCCTTCCTCCCTTCTTCTCTCTCGGGGATGAACAGCACTGTGACCAGCACTCTCTGCTGACTGTTGTCATTCATCATCCCCCCAACCGACTCATCTCAATCTGTATTGACTAGAAAAGAACTGTAAACAAATAATTTATTGATATTGTTGCGAACCCTGTACCTGATTTTTAAAAAAATACTTAACACAAAAGTATATCTACATGCTGAAAGCAATTGAACTTATACCATTGAATTTGATGAACCTTACATTTGCCCTATTTGCGAAAATCTCCTTGGCCGCCTGTGCCTGTTAGAAAAACGATGACACCATCAGTGTCACCCTTATTGTGAGTTTGGTGATCTAATCAAAAATGTGTTATGGTATCTGAACCCTCATGTATCAATACCCATCCCAAAGCCTTGTTTGTCACTTTTAATGTTTATGTTCAGTCTTATTATTTGTGTGTTATCCAGAAGCGGGCTGTTGCCATCGCATCTGACAACAATCTGCATCGCTTACAACACTATCAAAGATACAATGCAGCTTTGTTTGGGATGTCTTTGCTCTGTGTGACACAGCCGTCCTGTCGTCTTTATCGTTCTTGCCTGTCAGTGAGATTTTATGACTTATTTATTTTGCTCATTTTCTTTTGTTATGTAATTATTTTTTTCAGCATAACGGCTGGTTTACAATGAAAGGTTGGTGGAAAGACTGGCTGCTTCCTGCTGCCATTTATTCCTTCATGTGTTGACCCACTAAGCCTTACACTGAAGGACTTAACTTTGAGTCAGCTCCTCTTGGCTTTAGCATTACAGCTGGCTTAGGAAACCTTCCACTAACCCATCGATTGGCCCTGTAATGTTGCACAGTGGTTGTTTGTTTCCCCCCCACACGCTTTTGCACATCTGTTGCAGACTTGTATTAACACCACCCAGCGGACCAACTTCCTCTGAATGGTTGGAGCGCCCATCAGTGTTGTCAGATTCAACAGTAGAGTTCAGCCACAGAAGGATTTAGGAACGGAGCACAACCAAAGCTCGACTCTGACAGAGATACTGAAATCTCTGCATCCTGGATCCTTTGTAGTCTATTCCATGCCTTTTTAAAGAAGGATGTATGTAATTATTTAAAGTGCATTTAAATATTTTTTGAGAAGCATTCCTTCCCTCGCAACTCTGGATGTCTACTTTTCTTCCCTACAGCTAGGGAATATATAAATATATATATACAGTGAATGAAAAAGGCAGACTGTAAAGTTTTCAATGTAAGATACATAGAAATGAAAGTGCTATACGGTTCTATACATAATATTGTGATGTAATCTTCCAAGCATTTGGTGAAGTAATCAATAAACCTGAATTCTGATCCACTCCAGTCACAATTGATTCAGTTTTAAAGTGAACAGTTTGACTTGTCAAACACAGGTGTAGTGACTTAAGCAATTATGTGCACTACCTCATTGTCACCTGCTACACCTGAGAGTGAAAACGTGAGTTGCTCAGGGGCACTGAAGCCAGTTTTAGCCCTGCAACATTTGCATCACAGTCTCTTTAATCACAGGACTAATATAGTCTCATATTTGAATTTAAAATGAACCATAGTTGTAAACTGTAAATGTGGGGGAATGATTTCCAGCGCGTCTATAAAGATGACCAGAGCGTGGCGCTGTGCCCACACTGGTAGCCGTCCTGACCTCGCGCTAGTTTTTGGGGGTAACAAAGGTTACCATGGAGACCTCTCGCATCCTTTGTTTGGCTAACCCAAGTGGAGTAATGCCTGACAGCTGCTCCACGGACTCCCGTTAAGAAAGTGCCATGTTGTTTAGTCCACAAACCAGTGAGTAGACACACAGACAGACAAACGAGCATGAATGAGTTGGAGTCAACCGCCGAGTTAAATAATTAACGCCGGAGCCTCCGACAACATGAACCATATGAGTTTTAGCTAGTTAGCCCTAACGCTGGGACGCTCTTCCCTGCGTTGTCAGGTCAAAACAGGGAGCGACTCATTAGTACCTCTGTCCCGTGTGAAGACAACCCATTTTCTCCCTATTGCTGCTGTTGCAAAGTGTTGACGCTGGACGAGACTGCCGTCTCCGGCTGTTCTCGGGCTGCTGCTGACTCGGTGAGGTTACGTACTAGGGAGCGTAGCTGTGGGCGGATCTGCTGTAGCCAGTAGCTAGCCAGGCAGGCTAGCAATGACGGATGGGATTATTCCTGCCGGGGTCTGGATTCTGAGCCACCAGACATGATTTTATGGAGACCACCATACAAGTAAGAGCTTCTGGTCAATTAACGAATGTATTTCCAGAGGGGGGATGCGTTCTTAGCATTTTGCGGGGTCGTGAGAGGAGTAATGGTAGGAAAAAGGTGGCTTTTCCTCTCAGGATCCAGCCAAGGGAAGGCGGTCGAAGGATTTGAAAGAATGCGTAACCACAATTATGTTTCCTGCTAGCTTTTTTCCTCAAATGTCATCCTGCTTAATGCGAAGTGCACACGTCCACTGTGCTGAATGATTTAGCCGGTGCAAATACACCGTTTCTGGGGTGTACGAGCGCACTAAGGAGCGACTACAGCAAGAATCAGTAGGTTAATGATAGTGACAGCCATCTTCAGTAGTCACCTACAGTAACGATAGTACAGACGGGACTGGATGTGTCTGTATATGTGTGTAATGATTTGGTTATAAATTAGTTTTTTTTCAAATGCTGATCCCGGGTGTGGTGAAGTGTGTTTAAAGCTGCAGCTTAGGGTGGTGTCGCAAAGTGGAATTTTTATGCGGTGTGATTAAAGGTCCTTGCCCAGTGTTTATGACAGGAGACTGGGATGGCTTTGCTGCCTTCAGGGGCTCGCACTAAGCCTGTTCATCCGCGAGTAAATTCAATTTGAGAAATGTGCTGCTTCTTCTTTTGGGGATAAGAATTAGAAAACGTGTGGGATGATCAAAAAACAAAAACAGTAAAAGAAAAAAAAAAGCACAGTCGGCCAGCGACGGGGCTATAAAGGGGAAATGCGGCAGGCAGCCGTGTCATTTATGTTTTGGTTCATACACTAAACAAAATGTATGTGACAGATAAAATGTGAACAAAAGGGTGACAATGACGTCCCGTGCTAGGTTATTATACACAATCGGGAAAAAATAAACCGGTTTCTGTAATTGATGCCAACACTGTTTACTTACAGTTCATAATGTAGGATAGAAAACAGCGTTTTGTTAGGTTTTTTTCTTTTCTTTACCAGATGGAGTTTTTCCACTGGGTTTTTAAAGCCAGAACAGCGATCGTGAGCCACATATTCAGACATCACTGAAGGCGTCTCTGTTACGTAATAGGAGAGAGGGCTGGGCATGCAAAAGAGACGTGGGAGGATACGTTCAAACACTCCTTCACACAAAGTGGCGATCTTACGTTCTTGGATTTTGACAGCTTTTTGTACACACTGCGACCAACACACACAGACTGACATCTAATTTCGGGACGTTTTTCCGGAAGGACACGGTGATCGAAACGAGAATAACTCCATGAGACTTTTATTTATTACTCAGTACAGCTGGTAAGACGCTCACGCTGTTCTTTATATCTTTTTGTATTATTATTTATCCGTCATATCTGATTAACATTGAGAGTGGATGTAAACCGATGTTAAACGTGGAGGTTTAGGTGGATAAGTGACACGACCAGCACGTACAGAGGCTGTGTCGCTCGTGCAGCCTCGGCTTGGTTTATCTATAAGTTACAGTCCAGATTCCACCATAATAAACACGACCTCGGCCTCTCGCTTGTTTTAATTTAGTTAATATTTGAACGATTGTCATGGTGAATGTTACGTTCAGGTGCCACATTTCGTAGCGACTCGCTGGTATTCCTGTAGGAGCTGCTGTGTGGTGTTTACATCAGTGCTTGGGCTTTTAAAACCCGAGCCACGTGCTGGGAGCTTGGGACCATGTGGCCATTGTAAACACTGCAGCCTTGTGGCTCTTTATCGGCCATGAGAGGCAGTTTCTGGTCCTTTTGAGTGAGAATCTTTAGATTAATGGTCGGTTGTGTACATCCAGGATTTTTTTTTTTTTTTTTTTTTTTTTTTGGGGGGGGGGCTTGGAAGAACTACAGTAGTTTGTTTGCTCAGCCAGGAGTAGCTCAGTAAAGTCTGAATCAGACCTCTATTGTGCTGTTAGAGGGAGTAGTTGTACTTGCGTATTATGTAATGTCACCAGCAGCATTTGCATGGAGCTCCCCTCTCTGCCTCACATACTAATTATTGGGTGCAACAACTTATCATCTTAAATGTCAGTATGGTTAAAAGGTCAGGTTCTTGTGTGATAACCAGCAGACAGTTTGGGATCACCTATAGGTCATCTTCCCCCACATCTTTTTGTGTGGATCAGTTCGGGACAGTGACAGCAGTGGATGAGGGAATGGCTTTGTCAGACAGCCGCCTACTCACATCGTCCTTTGTTTCAGGGCTGTCGACTCACTTAGAGTCAATGTACTGACCGCAGGTTGTATCTTGGATGAAGTAGCCTAAATATTTTGTATTCACTTAAGTAATAAACTCAGATTTGGTTTTGAGTTGAGTAGTTGTGTGTTTTTATATCAACAAAGATGATTGTTACTTGGGCAGTAAATGCTTATTTCATAGCAATCAATGTTAGGATTAGCCTATTGTCTGACTATTAATTATTCAGAGCACCTATTAATTATTAGGCTGTTAATCACTTGAATGTCAAATGAGAAATGAAATTGAAAATTTCTCAACACAGTTTCCTGCGGTAAATGCCTGTTTTGCCTGGCCAACTGTTCCATGCTCAATTCATCATTGCTCAAAACGTAATGTAATGCAGCTAATGCTCACAAAGGATAAGAATGGCCGCGGCAATGTTTGAGATTTTAATGACTTAAATGATTAAGTGTTTATAAAAAAGACGTTTGATTTTAATTGGACATGTCAGCTGTTTCCTTTATAATGGTATAATGATCTTAGCCCTATAGGAATTGCTTTGGCTTCTAACCAACCAATCAATACCTCTCTATCTGTCTTCAGGACAAATTTTCAATATATTGACCCTCACAACTATTCTGTTTTTTGTCTCTTAAAAACTGTTCTGTGCCTTTATTTTTGAACATTGCTGATACTGAAATCACTCTCCATCTGACTCTGGTGTACAGATGTGAAATAGAGGGCTTATTTATATGTGGCAATCTTAACACCCCTGCAACTACAGGTTTCATACATCAATGTATGAATGACGATATAATTGTCAATATATTTCCTGACTTTGAGTTCATTAGGAGTTCACTGCATTACAGGAACTACATTGTGAGCAAACAAGACTCCTTTATTTGTTCACTGAGGCAGCTCATTCTACAACAGTCAGGTAAACAAGACAAAATGTACAGCTGAAATGGTGAAAAGGGTGTCCAATATCTACTATATGGTGCAAGTATAGTCTTATAATGTTGATGCATTAAAATAGACAAGTGTTGGTAATTATATGTCTGAGAACAGAGATAATGATGATGACTTGTTTGTTTGGAAGCTGCAAGTGTTGGAGAAGTTATTTTTATGTGGAGACACAAGCGCATGATGTGGCAGTAGAGCTGTGTGTGTGTGACGGTAACACAGACAACGTGGAGCTGAGATAAACAAAGTGTCTGCAATTTCAGATTAGAGGTCAGAGGTCACTGATTGGGAGATGACCACTGTCTCCAGGGACCCTCGGGCCAGACTGTACCTCTGATCTCTCCTCACCTAAACGCCACCTTCCTCACACCACCACTCACTTTGTCTCTCTGGGTGTCCCCTGTCCTCTCACTCTTTAACACACTCTCTCTCTCTCTCACACACACACACACACACACACACACAAAAATTCGGTCTACCGTCGTCTCATTAATATCAATGCCATCTGCTCCATATGTAACAGCCCAATTAGAGAGATGCACTTTGACCCTACCTGTCCAAATTTAACTTGAAAGTCTACAGCCGTCCCTGCACACTCCCCCCGTCCCCACACACATATAATAACACTGCATGCGTATAGGCTGTCCAGACTTTGACCTTTTATTATTGTCTCTTTACAGGGCCTGAGCTGATTTGTCAGCCTTGTGTAGGTTTGGTTTTCAACCCCCAAGTGTCCTCTGCATATCAGTGGACCATGGTGATCTGAACACAGGGAGAAAGCCTGGCACAGTGTGTGTTCACTCTTAACACAGGAAAGGCCTGACCGCCAGAGGAGCAGAGACGGACCGAAGCAAAGAGAAGAATCTAATTTAAACACAAAATGTCTGAAAACAGAGAACTGGTGGTTTACTACATAACATATAAACTCTCCCAGCGAAACTATCCTCTCACGCACATGGAGCTCAATGAGTCTCCCAACAGGACTGACGGGGGGGAGGCAGGGTTGGCGGACGAACAGCGGACAGACACTCACGCCAACGGGACCTCTAACGGCACAAGTCCAGGGGCCCGTCCCGAGTCCCCGCAGCGGCAGCAACGGTTGCCGTCCACGACGAGCCTGGACGCCGTGAAAGAGGCCCTCCGGGACTCAGCCAACGAGTTCGAGCTGCGATACTCCCGCGCCTTCAGCGACCTGCACAACCAACTTCACATCACGCCGGCCACAGCCTACCAGAGCTTCGCAAACGTGATGGACGAGGTGTTCCGGGACGGCTTCAACTGGGGCCGCATCATAGGGCTTTTCGTGTTCGGCGGGGCGCTCTGCGTGGAGTGCGTGGAGAAGGAGATGAGTCCACTGGTGGGCAGGATCGTGGAGTGGATGACCGTCTATCTGGACAACCGCATCCAACCCTGGATCCAGAGCCAAGGAGGATGGGTGAGTCTCACACACACACACAACGGCGTCTGTTTACAGTACAGGGTTCAGTTGTATGGGGAACGCAAGATGAGCTCCGACTGGTGTTCTTACAGTAGGGCTATTTCTAGAAATGTGTCTGGACACCAATGGCTTGTGCCGATATGACTGTATCAACAATGGTTTGGTTGTGTGTGGGATTCGAAATGTGGTTTTCTATCACACTTGCTGTTAAGACCAGATTTGCTCAAGTCTGTAGATGTCTTTTATGCATCATGTGCCAGTTGGCCAGCCGTGTCTCCGTCTGAACAGTGAGGCTTGATTAGCTGCATGAACTGTCCTCAAGTGACACCGTGTCATTGGTTCAGAGTAGGATCCAACTGCTATGAGATTTCTGGGGCCAATATTGATGTAAGGGAGGGGGAAAAAATCCAATATCAGTTCAATAGCCAATAATCCTCAAGTTTACAAAAACAAACAAGTCATCTTTTAGATGTTTTGGAGGCATAACATTTTAAAATTTGACAGTAAATTTGACAGTAAACTACTTTACTTTTTTCATTCAAAACTGCCTCAGTGCAGCACTGTGGTGAACTCTTGGAAATGTTAATAATGAATTAAAATAACTAGGAAAAGGTCTAAAGCAGGCATGTCAAACATACGGCCCGCCGGATGATTTCATCCGGCCCGGTATACATTTCTGAGTATGTCAAAAAAAAAAAAAGCAAGTCTCTAGCTCATTTCTATCAAAAGTTAGGATTTTTTTAAAAAGAAATACGCCAAAGCCCGAATACTCCCTCCAGCTGCTAGAGGGCAGCCCAGTGGACCAACTTAAATCCAAACTTGCGGTCTGATTTGAGCACATTAGCGGGATTTAGCGCATATGTATTATGTCATTGTGCGACCTGTCCGTGTGTGTGTGTGTGAGAGAGAGGGAGAGAGAGAGGGAGAGAGAGTCGCGGCCGGTACAGACTTTCTTAATGATAAACGCTGGATTCGCTGGTTGATAAGTTTAGTTTTTACTGAGGAGGAACTATGAAGAGCTGTGCAGTGACATCATTATGAAGGTGTGTGGGGGCTTTTATTTTGCCGTGGCGGTGCGGAAACCCTGATGTTGTCTTGTGAATGGACTGCAAACACGGGAGCAGACGGGGTGAAAGTGCGCTACGTCACACTTAATTCGCATACAGCTGTTTCCATCCCATTCGAATCAACCAAAACCCGGCCATAGCGAGCGTATTTTCAGATCAGGGGATTTTAATTCGAATCACGGCGTTTCCATCATCATTACGATGCGATACAACTAGATGCGCTTCTAAACAGCTGATGGAAACGCACCTATTGTTAAATGTGCTGCTACTCAGGATATTGATGCACTCGTGAAGGAAAAAAGATGGCAGGTTTCAGGAGCCAGCAGCAGCACTGCAGGAGTGCAGTGAGGGAGGGAGAAGGGGGAAAAGGGTGGATTTTGTTTGCACACATGAATAGACCACAAATTGAAAATAAGATGAATATGGTTTCATATTAAAATACAATGTTGAAGTTGTATATAATTCTCAGCCCCTGTAGGTCCAGCCTACAAAGTTGTTTGTTTGTACTGCTGTAACTTTTGCCTCAATAGGTCCAGCCTTATTGGTCTGTTCTGTTTTGTTTTGTTTTTTGATAAATGTGCATTTTCAAAGTATGTCAATTAAGGCAAAAATAATTTCTTCATAGCTCCCACTTTGTTTAGTGTGGTGAGTTGATTCAGTGGTTTAAAACTGTTTACTCAGCTGTATTTAATAAACCAACCATTTTATTTTGATCAATTCCATTGTTTGTGAATAAATGTGTTGTTAGAATAGATCCCTTGTGATCCATAATCATAATATGTAGGTTACAAATGTAGGCTTGATGATAAAGCATAGTACTGAAAAACAAAGCTAAAGATTTGGAGTCGACATTTTGCCATTATTTTACTGGTCCGGCCCACATGAGATCAGAAGGTCTTGATCCGGCCCCAGACCCAAACTCAGTTTGACATGCCTGGTCTAAAGCCTACAGTGAATAATTACACACTTGTCAGTCCTGCAGTATTGTTTGGAGCAAACCTACAGTAGATAAACGAGGGAAGCACAAACAGGGAAGCAAGTGGATCAACTGATTCAATGACATTATTTCCAAATTAAAGCCAAACAGATCAGTTCACCTGCAAAGTTTGAAGGCACAAAAAAGTGTTTGCATTGGTTCTTAGCCAATACGTAAGAAACTGATACTGATACGCTTGAGAGAGGCTCAGATCAGCCCATTTAATCATGAACTTAGAACATACCGGTAGTTCTTATTGTTTAATGTTTGTTGTGACTTGGATTATGCGGGTGGCCCCAGATATGCCAGTATGACTATATTTAAATTCTATCAGCCTCCATGAGATTGTGACATGGCACAGGGGTGGGGCTGGATCTGTGGGCAGTGGAGGAGATAAAAGTTCAGATAATAATGGAACAGAAAAAAAGGCACTGCACAGCATTTGGAAAAACCATCTGTGCTTTAAACGGTAAAAACATCATGTATGTTTGTGTGGTCAGCAGCTGGTTCAGCTGTTCTCTAATTGATCAGCAGCATGGAGCTCAATGAGCTGAATCGAAGTGGGAGCTTAACAGGCTACATCAGGGCTTTGTAGCTTTCTGCCTGGGGATCGAAGTTCTCTCATCACAGGGTGGGATGAAGTCCAGGGCTTTTACAGATAGCCCTTTGTTTTACTCCGGTCAGTTGATTGGCTGTTTTTTCCCCCCCTATCTGTCCATTTCTGGTCTCCTCCTCTGCCCCTTGTCCACTCGTCTGTTATGTTCTCCAAGACAGCTGCATGCAGATGAAAGCTCCATGTTTTCTTTTGTTTTTTTTTCGGGGTCAGTCTAAAGTGAGGCGCCCTGGTCCTGTATATCACAAGCGTGTGTGTGTGTGTGTCTGCAGTACAGTGAACTCTTCCAGGACAGTTAAGGTCAGCTCTTTTCCTTTGTGCCCGCCATTTGATGGTAGGAAGGAGAGCGGGAGCAAGGGGAGGGGCTGTTTATAGTCACTGCAGTGCTGTATAACACCAGGTCAAGGGTTGATCCTATGGAAACCGACATACCATTGGCTGAGCAGCGTACCTAGAAGGATCCAACTGGGCGGACCACGCCGTGGTACGCTGTACATGATTTATTCACCGCTTTGAAAAGTCCATCTCCACTTCATTGGCTTGATTTGGTAGCATCGTCCGTTGTAATAACAGTCTTAGATTCCCACTGATGTCCAAGATGTCTTGAATGCATTAACCTACATTCTCTACAGTGTGGCTTTTCTTGAGCTCCTTTTGTCTTGAGTACACAGTCCTGCATTTTCCAATCATCTCAAACGAAGTGGGCTGTTACTGTGACATAGGATGCTGTTGCTAGGGAGTTCTGCCCATCTGTGGCAAGAGCCACATCTTTGTCTTTGGGTAATTCCTCGTATTTTGTCTGAGGTGCTGCTGTCGATTCCTACAATTCTGTCCGTCATCATTTCTCAGAAATGAATTCAGCACCTTGGTTCCACCTGCTGACAGGTTTCTCCATGCAAGCCCCTGGTGCTGCACAGTGAGCGTGTGACGGGCGGTGCGAAACATGACTCAAGACATGACTGTTTGGGTGGAGTGGTGAGCATCATACTCATATGTGCCCTCAGGTTGATGATGCTGGAGTGGCTGCCTAATTGTTACAGAGCTTTAATGCAATTTAATCTTTTGCTTCCACTATTTTTCCAACTGTCAAAAAATCTGAAGCATTTCCAAGCTGGTACCTCAACTCTCTCTGCAGCCGGGTTGGGTTGTGATCTCTCTGCTGCTGTCAACACGGGCTATTTTCTCATTTTGACTGACATTTATTTTCACTCAATGAAAATATCATTGAGCGGCTCCAGTCCTGTCTGTCATCGAATACATTCAGCCTTGGCCAAAGCAAGCACCGCTTGTTTTTTTATTTATTTATTCTTACAGTCGAATATTTAAAAAAAACTCAATACATAATAGTATTCAGAATAACCAGCCTGACAGCCTCACTGGCAGCACAACACAGAAAACCCATCTTACGTGTGTCTTTGATGTCATGTAGTCAAAATGATCCAGTCTCCCCTGCAGTCAAACAAACACATTTACACCCTCAGACAAGGCAGTTGACTTAGCAATGAGTTAAGCCTACATAACCAACGAACGGCATGTGGTTAGTGGCTTGCATGTCAGGGTAACCTCGTCTTGGAGAAGTGAATGACTTCATCAGAAATGTTGAATGGACCGGCATGCACCAGAACCCTGTTGTGACGGTTTCACTTCTCCTTCTTCCTATTATTAACATTCTCTCGAGCACATGATGCCACTTCTTTTTCCTCACAGCTTTATGTAATTCGCTTTTATTTTGCCGTGCTTCCCTGGTGCTGAAGGGGAGAGTACTGTGTCCCATGTCAGTTCTTCATAAGCTGCCACAGCTTGCCACAGGGGTAGTCCCAGCGAGCAGCAGAAGATGTAGTTCAGTAGGTGGATTACCGGTGGAGTCATATCATTTCTATCAGTTGCTTTTCCCTCTCTTTGTCACAATAGCTTGAGTTTCTCCCTTTTATGTGGTTTGTCGGTTCAAAGCCACTCTAGACAGTCCCTTGAATGTACCATAGTCTCTCAGCAAACCCACAAGAGACTTTGTTGTTTTTCTTTCTTTCTGTCTTTTATTTCCCTCTTTCTTCCTTCCCTCCTTCCCCTGACGCCTCCTCACAGGGATGAAGCGCAGAGCCGTTGGCAGATGTTGGAACCTGAGTGTAGCTGTGAGGCAGGTGTTCCCTCAGTGTTAGCTGATGAAATATTAGTCTGCTCTTAGCGGCAGCAAGGTCACTTTCTCCCCCTCTTCTCCCAACCATCAATCTGTATGTATCATATCGTTTCTACACAACTTTTTACCATTTGCTCTTTTTGTTTGCAGGGTTGTGATTAAGTAAAGAGGAGGAGAAAGTTTTGTTGTAGGTGGTAGCGTAATAAGAAAAAAAAACATCCGATGTGACAGGATGATGTAAGATTGTCATGGAGCTCTTCTCTGAAGTGATTTGCATGATGAGTTTCCCAGAAGTTGGGGAATTTACAGATCTGTTTGATCTCCATAATGTAATGTTTAAAAATAGAAGAAACAAAAACAGTCTTGCATTCATAACCTGACACCTTATTAACGAAGCAGTACTTGAATGCACCATTTTGCCCAAAGCTGGAGCAATCAGTCATATAATAGGCACAGATTCTGCAATATCACATATTACATTCTGTAGACAAAATATTTGATCTGGTAATCTGGCGATTATTTTCCTGTATTCCTCATTAGTGTACACATTTTGACAGTTTTGTTTACTGGTCAGTATTGGGTTCAATGAGTTAATCCCAAGAAAAACAAACACAATCTCATATTTCAAAAGGTTATGTAGACAAAATAATTTCTTAAAACCTAATATAGAACATCCCTGGCGGGTTTCATCCTCTATAAAAAAACAAAAAAACATGGTTACCAAATAAAGCTAACGTGAACGCTAGTTCCAAGAGGAGGTCATGCTGCTGAAAAGCTATTGTTCTCTTTACCCACGCACAGCATTATGTCCATGTAAACACTGCTACACATAAAGACACCTGGTAAAACAGGCTTTTTGAGCTGCCGAAATAGTCAAGGCGACAGTTGGATATTGAGAAGTGAAAGGTGTTTTGCTCAGCAGAACAAATCTTGCTGATAAAACCTCGGCCTAAACAATCCCCGCCGGAGCTTATTTTGGAGCCTCCACTGCCCGGGATGCTAAGATATTTGATGGTAGCTCGGGACCTGGGGTAAATAAGCTCAGCCAGATTCTGGCTGCACAGCCCGTGGTTTTAAAGGAAGCGCAGGAGTGAAGCCATATATTGTCAGATAATAAACCTCCTTGGCAGACAGCAGCGGTAGAGACACTGCCATCGACCTAATAATGCTGTTTCCAGCAGAGCAGGCGATGGCAGTGATTACTCAGTGGAGATTGAGCCGCCTCGGGGTGGGGGTACGGGGGTTATTACCAATTATAGATGAATAATATCTCGACCTGCTACGGGGGAAACAATGTTTTTTTTTTCCTCCTCTGACAGACTAATAAAGGCTTAACTCATTTAGAAGAATCACGCTGCTGCGGTCTGGGGAAGCTTGGCTGGAGCTGGATGTGGATGGTACAGTATCCAGTACAAAGACGAGGGGGGGTGGGGGTGCTTTATGGTGTTGATGGCCTCAGCAAGGTCAAGAAAAAGGTAACGACAGAACAAATGTCCACTTGAATCATCCAGTTTTCTTCTTCTTCACCTGCTGGCTAGATTTTCTACAAATCCTATAAAAAACACTAACTAATAGAAGTAAATATTAGTATCATTGTTATTACCACATCGTATTAGTATGTTCAGAGATATCCCCAAAATCAACACCTTCAGTTGTTACCATGAAAACAAAAAAAACTTTGATTTTTATTGAGTGCACCGTACACACTCCTCCTGCTGGATATTCTCGCTGGACCATCACTGATGTTTATGGCGTTTACAGACGTTACAGTGCCCAGCTGTTTGAGAAAAACAACTGCACAGCCAGTAGAAATGTAGAGAAGGGACAGACCAGTGAATTGTTTGTTTTGCCCTTTTTTTTCATGGCGCTACTTATGAACAACAAAAAAGATAGACTTAATACAGGTAACAGTGTATTTATCTGCTGTGTTTGTGTGATTATAAACGCACAGGCTGACTGTTGTAAAGTGGGCTAGATACTGAGGCTGTAATAAAAGGCCCATTGAGGGTAAATCCATTGACTTGTTTTGACAAGGAAAACACCTGAGCTTCCTTTGTGTCATTTTCCCCGGCAGACTTATTTACTCTTTCTCTCTCTCTCTCTCTCTCTCTCTCTCTCTCTCTCTCTCTCTCTCTCTCTCTCTCTCTCTCTCTCTCTCCCTCCTGCTCCCTCCTTCACACACTTTCTCTCTCTCTCTCTCCCTCCCTCACCGTCTCTCTCTCTCTCTGTAATTAACATGCACATAGGATAGGCAGTTAGATCCACAGAGTCGTCTGTCAGACTGCCCTATCGAAGAAGGAAATCTCCCCCATGGGACCTATCCTGCCCGCCCCCATCTCTCTATTCTTCTCACACCCCCCCAACCCCTTCATCTTCCATATATCTCCCTGCCTTTCACTCCGTGTCCTTACCATCTCCTCTACTTGCACCCGTCCTGGTGCTGTCAATCGATTTCTGTCCCTTATCTTTCTACAAGCCCCCCCCCCCTTTATGGTTTTTTCTGCTCCCTTATTTTCCACCTTGTATGCCCTTCCTCCATTCCCTTTTCTCATTTTTATTCCTTTCCCCCCATCCTTACATCCATCTGTCTGGTCGTCTAGTCGACGCCACAGATTTATAGCAGCTAAATGTATTACAGGTCACAGATGCTACACATGGCGACAACCTGGCAGACGACCCTGTGTAACAACGCTCCGGACCTTTTTCCCATGTTTGTCAGTTTTGTTAATCAAGCGCACACGTAAACACCCGTGGACCCTCATAACACAGTCGTCAGCACTATCGATTCCCTGACTTGATCCCCGTTCACCGCCCCCCACGCACCCGCCCGTGCATCTGCCACCTTCTCTTCATCCCTCTTTTACTCCTTTCTCATCTCTCACCCGCCCATCCTCTTCTTCCTCCCTTCATCGCTAATGGCTCACGTGTGTCTAATTAGGAGAGATGTGTTGTTGTTTTTTCCTCCGTAACCGTCTGGGTTTGTGTTTTTAAGGACAGTGTTTTTGCTCGTCAAGCAAAGTTTCCATGAACATGAACATGTGTTTTGTTTGTCAACACTTCTGGTGCGCATTGTCGTCGTCTCATACATTAGGAGGTTTTATTGTATGGTGGCATGCTGCTGAGGGGAGGGGACGGCGGCAAGTCGAGCTAGTCATGTGACTACCTCAAACAAAGGACCTGTGGCCACACACACACACTCTATCACACACACACACACACACACACACACACACACACACACACTCTATCACACACACTCTCACACAAATATAGGAATTTGCTTTACTGGCTTTTTAGTTGTGCCCGCACAGGTGTGTCGAAACCGTGTCGCTGAAAAGGACGACAGATCCAGAAGCGACTTTTGCCATTGTGTCATTCTTTAACTTGTGACTCATATAAAAGCCACACAAGGAGACAATGCTCCCGCACACCCTCTTTGCATTGGATCAATGGCGGCCACTTTTTGTTCCAGCGCTGTCAATAAACGCCTCTTGTGCGGTGGGCGGCTCTATGCAGATTGATCTCTTGAATGTTTTCATATGAATGTAGCTGCTCAACCATGGACGGTCCCCATTGTTTTTTGTCCGCGTGCTTCCGCGCTCTGGCACTAGTTTTTCAGGATCTGTAACATCAGATGCGTGTATGTACGTGCATGTGTCGGTATTCAGCGGTGTGTGTGTGTGTGTCAGTCACAGTATGAAAACGGCTGCGAACAGATTGTATGATTCAGTCGCCTCCAGGTCCGTGATGAGAACATCGAGGATGTGTCGGTTGTGTTAAAGCGAGTGCACGTGTGTCCTTGTTTATACAGACTTTTGTTTGCCTTTGAGGAGAAACACTCAAAGTGTTGTTGTGTGGTGGCAGCAGACGGCTGCTGCGCGCCTGGTGCAGAGGGCATAAGAACACAACCAAACTGCACAAGTGGAGTGATGCGAGTTAATTATCTGTAAATTTGAAGGTAATTCATTGTGATAGTTGTTGTGTGTCAACACATGTTGGGGCATATTTCTTCTTCGCACATGAAGCAAGCAAAAGTAATTAATCCTGGCATGGCGCTGTTTACCTCCCCTCATGTGATCTGGGTAAGAGGCAGCGTCCAAGACGTTGATAAATCCTCTGCTGATCAGCTCTATACAGGAAAAAGGTTGGAAAACACAAAAAATAACTCTCCTCTATGTGTTTTAGTTTAGTTTGGTTTATTGGTTTAAAATATACAGAGACAGTGCACATTAATAAACATTTCTGTAAACATGCTGGTTTAGCCAAGTTGGCTAATTTTCAACTGTAGTCTCTGGGGCAGGTGGCTTGAGCACTACAATAATTAAAATGCATTAAAAAAAATAAACATTACTATACCTACTTATAAAATACATTGCATATAATATATTACAGTGCATACAATAAAATACAAATACATTACAGTTTCAGAGCAGATGGTCACATACTCGACCATCTCTCAACCATAGTTTTAATATAAATTTCTTTTAAAAGCAAGGTAAGTTTCGTTGGAAGAATGTTCCAGGTGTGAGTAGCTCTCTGCCTGACCGAAAGCAGTCCTTCTGTTTGGAACTACACAGTCCCCTCTGCTGATCTGCAGACCTGGTATGCCTGTCAGTAGATGTTTTCTGTGTCAGACCGTCAGACGTTACGATCACGTACCCCTCTGCCATCGAAGCTTCGATTTTGGTCGATTTTATGTCCGCGAATGTTCGATTATCAAAATATGATAATCGGGACAGCCCTAGAAAGCACCAAGGGGGGGAGGAGCCAAGCCATGTAGGATCTTATAGGTAAGACAGGCATCTTTGAATTTAACAAAATGATCCCTGCTCAGTTGTAATTTGTAATCCTGAGACAGTACCTTCACAGCCTGATGATAGACTACTTGTACAGATTTTAGTGTTGTACAAGAGGCTTGTGCCCAGCTCAGACATTATGACAGGTGTGACATGATAATAGCATTAAACACAGTACTGCTGCTTGTTGTTTGTTTTGTCGTGTGTGTTTACATCTTCTCTCTGTCTCCTGTCATAAGACCTGTAGCCCCAGAGCCTCATACGTACACAAAGGAGAACACAAAGCAGGGAGGCATCAATACAGACTCTTAACGACCACATTCGTAGGATTCAGACCGCATCTGAATCTCTTGATCATTTGCGAACACAGACACTCTGGTGCCACAGTGGCGAGACGTCCGTATGTTCCATACCCTGACGCTGTTTGTGTATACAGCAGAGATATCCAGCTGTGTAATAGATGAGCGTGTGTGCCTATACTGCCAGGACACCGCAGAGTGCGAAGCTATTAGAGCAGCTTTGCCAGACTGGTAGACATCCGACTTCTGCTTTAGTGCACCATTATGTGCCACAAACCCTTTTCGCCCTCCCCCTGGAAGTACGTGGTAGTGCAAAGAAGACGGGACAGAAGAAGACAAGGGTATAGAGACGGGGCCTGGTGCAGATGGCAGAGAGGAAGAGGAGGTTGGTGACTCAGCTAGACGAGGACGCCGTATGCAGGCCAGTAGGTTACACTGCACGTACGATACGGTGGTTGATTCCTATACGTGCAGCTCACACGCCGCACCAGCTGAACAGCTGTATGTTTGTGGAGCAGAGTGAAGATGCTGCAACGTTCGGTTGCCTGCGTGCTGCTCCACTTCTCCGAGGCTTAGTGGTGAAATCAGGTCACGAGCGATTCCCCCCCCTCTTCTTCCTCCTCCTTCCATCTTCCTCCTCATTCTCCCCTCTCCCTCTGTCTGTGCTTGTCCCCTCTTTTTTTATACCTTTCTACTCCAGCCCACATCCTTACACCTCCTCCTGTGACAGATTCTTTTTTTATTTTCTCCACCTTCTGTCTTCACACAGCCGAGCGCAAACCGAAGCATCTGTCTGCATCCCTCTCCTGATTGTATTTCATTCCCCTCCATCCCTCTCTCTCTCTCTCTTTATCCATCCCTTCCCCACTCTCTTTTCTGTTTCTCTCTCTATGCTCATATCTGTGATCAGATTATGAGGCATATCATGGGATTAGTGAGTCTCATGGCATGTATTAAAGTGGGAGAGCTGAGGGGTGGGTAGGGAGGCTTGATGAGTATTTCATGGTAATGTGGCACCCAATCTCATACAGCACAGGGACTAAATGATGATAAAGAGCATCAAGGCCATCGTCGTTATATACATCACGGGCTTGTTTGAATGGCAAAGGGAGCAAAGCAATAAAGACAAAAGATATCATCCGCGGCTCTGGAATAAGACAGAGGCGCTAATAGAAAGAGGACTGGTTCAGATACTCATCTTCTGCTCAAGTGATTCTGGGGAATTAAGTTTTTTTTTTTTTTCATGTCATCAAAGTTTGTGAAGATACTGTACAGTAAGATAGGGGAAGTGTAGTATCAAGGAAACGTCTCCCCTGCCACTTGATCCTTTTCCCACATATATATTTCTCTCCTCCTGGGTTTCCCCCCTTTCAGTTTCGGTTCAGTTTCAACAGCTTTCTTTCCTCTTTGTTTTAGTTTCCTCTTATTTTTTATTATTTCCTATTCTGTCCTTCTCCTTGTCTGTCTCCCTGTGTGTTTGGTGTCTTTTATTCTGTCCCTGCTTGCCTGTTACATTCTCCCATCCAGACAGATGGCAAGTCTCAGGGTCATGTTGAGGTGTCTGGGTGAGGTGATGGGTTATAACGTTGAAGACATTCAGTCAGAGACCATCTCTGTCTTCTATACCTCAGCTGCGTGTCTCCGCTCTCCTACTCATGTCTTCACACTTTCCTTAAACACGTGCTCCCTCTGTCAGACGTACGCACTCAGTCCCAAGTCCTTGGCCTTTCCCGCTGCGTGTCAGCAGTGTATACATGTGTGTGTGTTTACTGACAGAATGGGGGTTTGTAGAGAGAAACACCCCCCCAGAGTGGGGCAGGGAACAGATTGGAGTCTGAGCCTCCTTGTCCTGACTCATTAATCTCCTCTTTAATTCATGGCCTCACCGCCGGCTCAACACACACACAGAGCTGTAGACACTCACATGTAGCCCGCTTGAAGGTTCAGAAAGAGAAGAAAGAGTACACACTGATACTGGCACCAACACCATCAAGTGTCACATCTGAGGTGGGGTTTAATGATCCAATTTCCTCATTTACGCAGCTTCCTTCCTGTTACTTGGAAATTATCCATCAAACCAGTTCCAGCAGTGATCGACAAAAGACTGTGGTTTTAACAAGATTGGGAAATACTCAACAATAGATTCAATGGACCAACCATGCAAGTTGTTATTGCTGCACTTGTGAAGATGCACATTAATAATTTGAGCAGTTCTTTTCTGGTTGAAGTCCAGTTCATTCATCATTGTGTTGATACAGAAGAAGAACAAGTAAAGTGTTATCACAGCACTGTCTTTCAAACTTTCCCACTTGACCCTGCGCTTGTTTTAAAACTGCAATAGTTTGCAGGGTTTCCCCCAGAAAACTTGCTAAGCCTGGTGGTATGGGCTGCTAGAGAAGCCCACCGGCGGCCCACCGGCGGTTTTGTAAAAAAAAAAAAAAAAAAAAAATTGTGTGTTATTGTAAGCCATTTATTAACATTACTCAATACAGTTTTAACAAACACACACAAAAAATAATAATAATAATAATATCAATTGTTTAAACTTAAGTAAAATCCAAGTGAATCTAAGAAAACAATTTCTGGTCAAATTTAAAAGTAAAATAAATTAACATAAATAAAAAAGTGCAAACATGGCCAAGGGGGAACAGGGAACTCAGGCCTAAGGAGGTATGCTGTGTAACCACTTTCAGGGGTTAAAGCAAAAAAAAAAAAAAAAATCATCTGACTGAAAACCACCGAATCAACATCTCTTTTCTTTTTTTCCTCACGTCATGATAACGTCTGTATTTTGACTATTTAAACCACCACAGATCATATTTCTCTTAGTTTGATAACCTGGGCCACTTCAAGAGACTTTTGATTAAGTAACCTAACCCCACGGACAGCTCCTACACAGGATCGTTCGGCCGTCTCGTCGTCGTCGGTGTCGCCGCCGTCATCGCCGTCACCCCCCCGCCCTCCTCCTCGCACCCCGAGACACCAGCTGACCCCCGCGGGGAGGAGGGGGAGCTCATGCACGTTTATGTTACGGCGCAGTAGAGGCTATGTCCTGTTAAACTTAGGCTACTGTATGCGCTACAATAACATCATTAAAAGCCCAACGGACTGACACACACTTGTTGTGTTTTTTTCTTTTCCACCAGCACTGAGCGCGACGTCCGACACGAGAATCAAACCCGCTAATTTTAAAAACACACCGGCAACAGACTGACTGATCTGTCCTGAGTCTGTTGTCATTCTGTCACCTGCGGAGAATGACAGAATGACGCTGCGGTCTGTCATCCAGGTGCAGAGGGCTGCAAAGAGTAGATACTGAGCAAGATAGTTATCTGTAGTTTACCTTAGTAGCTACTCGCGAGGTGCAGTGCAGGATTCTGCTGTGAAGGTGGAGGCATGTGGCGGTGGTGGATTTGCGACAATTAAAAAAACAAAACAAAAAACAAGACATTTGAAGGAGCGGCGGCGAGGATTTAGGTGTGGCGGGCTGCCACTGCTAAATGAATGTAGAGGAAACACTGTACAACCGTATCACTAGATGCGGTTAAAAGCTATACCGTCTTTGGTATCATGTTTCTGGTGCATTAAAAAAAAAATTTTTTTTAAATAAATAAACAAGCGACGCTTAGCCTGGCGGGGGGGCAAGCAAAGCCTGGCGGCCCGCCAGGCTTATAAAGCACTGGGGGAAACCCTGGTTTGGGTCTTATCTGTGTAGAACTGCTCCCTGTCAACCCGTCATTTAATATGCCATGTTTTCTCCCTCCCAGCAGTGAATCAGAAAAAGAAGTAGAGAGGAACCATACGCTGAGCAGAAATCCCATTTATTCAGAGACCTGAATGTAAAACAGCTTCATGAGCAATGGAAGAATAATTCCAGCTATATGAAACATGCACATTTTTAAGCATCACGATTCAAAAGGATGCTCTCCTCTTCAGGGCTCAGCAAGTGTAATATGTATTTTTCATATTTTCTTTCACGGTGGGTACGTTTCTGCTGTTTGGCTGCTTGAGCGGTCCATCTTTTTTGGATTGGATGTGGTCCCGATCATTTTCTCAGTATCTCGCCTGGACTTTGCCCCTCGTTGAATTACCCAGCATTTGCTCTTGTCACTTGCTCAAGTAGAATCTGTTAAAGGGCTAGTTCAACATTTTGGCAAATTGGCCCAAATGCCATAATCCCTATAGTTTTAGCAGTATGTTCGAGATAAAAATTCATGCAAAACCGCTAATGCACATTCCCGTCAGCGGCAGTTTTTCAGCAAGCAGTCTCTGCATTTGTCTCGAAAACAACACTGTCTCGTAACGTTCTGTTATTATCACATAGCGTGGTGAACGTGCAGGTCACAACTTGTCCACGAGAGCGTTTCGGAGTTGTTGGATTGTGTATTTAACGAGTTTGATGAGGGAAGCCAAGAAAGAAATAAGCCTCTGTAGCGTAGCTCTGAGCAGCTTGTGGCTCTGCTCCACCGCTTCTACCGACAATTAAAGGTAACAAACCTACTGCTAAGACTGTAAGGATTATGGCAATGGGCCAATTTGCCAAAATGTTGAACTATCCCTTTAAATCTGAGTGTTCCCTTCTTTCTGCTAAAAGGGCATCAGATAAATGCCTGTGCTGTGGTGGGCCTCTCTTCAGTAATTCCTTCCCAACTTGGTCATATGGGACCTTTTGGCAGTTGGCCCGACTCTCTAGCTCCTGCAAACACTTTGTTGAATGTGATGAGCATGAAGAAAGGGTCGGAAGGCCTTGAGGAGGAGCAGGACAGGATGAAGCTTGTGGAGTACATGAGGACACGGATACAGTAGCAGGAGGAACAGATACACACATTGTTGGTTTGTCCAACTGGACACAGATTTGAATTTGCTATAAAGGCTGAGACCGACATCACGAAACCGCTAAGCCACTTGAAAAATGTCGAGCAATACACTACAATACAGTAACTATTATCACATGATGCTGATGACGATGGCAGTGTGGGTATCAATGGAAGTTATAAGATGAACTATTTTTTTATTAATACTAAATTTAAATTTAGACTGATTGATTTCATTCAGTGATAGTGTTTCAGTAATCAAAAATCAGAACAAGCAGCCTCATTTGGGATCATTAGTGCCGGCAGTAGTGCCACGTGCAGGCATCTTGGACAAGTCTTTACAAACTTAGCTGACACGGACCTGTGGAGCAGCAGGTGCTCTCACTGGTAGAGCCTGTCCAACTCAGTCGGTGTCATTTATGATTAATCAACGACTTTTCCTTTTAATGGAACACTTCAATGGTGCATGCACTGGGTAAATGTTGACAGTATTGATTAACAACAACAAGGATTTCTCAACTCTGGTTTTACTCCTCGCCCAGCACTGCTCTCCTCAGGTGATGTTCTGATCTGAGCTTCATGTTCAGGGATTTGGACATCCAGAGACTCACTACAGTGTTCATATCGCTTCTGTACATGAGCTTCAGTCTGAGGTTGTATGCACATCTGTCTGCTTTCCTCCAGATGTAGCTCTTGGTTCCTCAGGCCAAACACTTCAACACTGGTCTCACCAGACCGGAGAAAGCTCTCAGACTCCTTGACATACCTTTAGCGAGGTGTTGACTCATGGCTGGCCTCAACAGCTCCACCATGGATTTGTGGTTATCTGAGGACTTCCCTCCAGCAGGTTCTCCTCTGCCTGGATTTCTGACGTTGCCCAGATACAAACCATGGCACAATTTGATTGCGAAAACATTGTTGACAAGCAAACTGGCAGTTAATGGATTCTACTAGAGCAAACGGCAAAAGCAGACATTAGATAAAACTGAGAGGGGCAGAGTTCAAGCAGAGCACGAGGAAAAGGATCAGCGTCACATCTGATTCAAAAAGATTAAACACGAAATCCACAGAACTTAGAGTACTTGCACTGTGGGAACCTGTCTTCACAGGTATGTGTTTTTCTGGATCGTGGCCAGTCCCCTTTGCCACAGATGGTCTCCCATCAGGTCCTAAAAATAACTCAAGAGTAATCAAAGCAAATAGGATGCAACTGGGCTCAGTATGACAGGCGCCGGAGCAAGGAGTAAACAAGTCAACAAGATTTATTTATTATCTTTGCTGCAAAGGTGACAGAATATGTTGCGGGTTATGTTTAGGAGTTGACTTGTCAAATGTCAGTATATCATTCAGCATGGAGTTTGGTTTGTGGTAGGTTGAGTTTATCTCAGGCAAGTGAATTTGATGTTTACTGTTTGATCCACCGGTCCTGTGATCTGCTCATGGACCATTTGTCACAATGCGACACAGAGGTCACAGGACAAATCACATTTACTCACTGTACTTGGAGCTTTAACCTCTCTGTGGTGAGATGACATCACCTCGTTTCACCAGCCAGAACATCGTGTCACCTTGTGTTGCTCCGTAAACAGAGTTTACAGAGCAGTCACATGGATTCCACTGTCGGTTCGCCCAATTAGCAGAAAGAAATACTTGAAGTGTTGTGTACCATGCTGTACTCAGGAACACTGTGTGTGTGTGTGTGTGTGTGTGTGTGTGTGTGTGTGTGTGTGTGTGTGTGTGTGTGTGTGTGTGTGTGTGTGTGTGTGTGTGTGTGTGTGTGTGTGTGTGTGTGTGTGTGTGTGTGTGTGTGTGTGTGTGTGTGTGTGTGTGTGTGTGTGTGTGTGTGCGCACTGTGCACAAGACCATGCAGTGTTTGCATGCACACATCCCAAATGTCGCAACTTACAGGAAGCGTTGCTGAGCGACAGCCAGGACAGATGACGTTTTTTTAAATCAGCCGTCTCCATGTGACTTCCAGGCTCTGAGTCCACGGCTGCTGCTGGTGAACTCTCACAGCTTTCCCTTTAACTTTCCTCACATCCTTTACTTTCTCCCTTTTGGGTCTCTAATCCCTCTCTAAACGTTTCCCTTTTATTGAGTTTCTGTGAATCAGTGTCACCCAAGATAAATGATCCGGTAGAATACTCTTTTATAATATTGCCTTCATTTCTAAACAGGCCTCTCAAGGACATGGAAATACACTTGATGTATTGTCTCATTATAAATAATTGTCAGTCTCTTGCCTGAAACGTCGGCCTTAGATTTAGTCTAGAAGAGAAATGGACAACATACACTCTCAGACAAAAGGTCTGTACATTGATGACTGTGCAGATGTGACTCAGACACACACCGCTCACTCCCTCACCGCAGATATACAGATACGCGCTTCATAACAAACGAGTTTGGAATTCAAAACATGAAGGTGAGGACACTGAAATAGTTTCACATACACGTGTCATAAATTCCCAGATTTTTAATTCTGCTCATCAAGTACAAGTTCGGGGTCAGACTCAGCAAGCGGGAATATTGAAACCATAACCACATCTCTATGTGTCATCAAGAAAATGCCACCGTTGGTGACTCATTAATTCTCATAATATCAGCTCCAGACAGCCAGTGGCCTGCTAGTTTCTGTAACTTTCTATTTGACTCTTTCCCTCTCCTCATTGTTACACTATAGTTCAAAGCTGCTTGATCTAGATTACTCTTGTAAAGTCGCTGCTATTCAGACACACACACACCCCCACACATACATGTGCGTCCATGGGGAGGAGTCTATGTCAGCTTTGTACCAGAGGTTTCTAGTTAGCAGTGCTGAATTCTCTGGATTCCTCTCATGTGAATGCCACCTGCCGCATCCTTCCTGTTAGCAGCACGGTTTCATCACACTGAACCGGTTTCCAGGCCTGGGCTTGTGGCCGGTGCGGCCTGAACGTCACATGCTCAGCAGGTTGCTAGAAAGAGGTCCTCGTCTCTCTGCTGAGCGCTGTCTAGACCAAATGTTGCACACACACACACACAGAAGAGCGCTCACTATTTTAGAACGAGCACACAGCCCCTCTTTAAAATTCACTTACATAAATACATCACATAAATGAATTAATTATTTTTCTCAGCAATGAAGATGTTGATTGTTTTTTAATTAAACAATTCGTCTTTCGGTGCATATAATGACATACAGACATCAGGCCCCAGGGTGTGTTTTTTTTTTGGTAATTATATTTTTATTGGAACATAACAATGCTCAACACATCCATCACACTATCAGTAGCAATTTATTTAAAACTATATGGGAAAGAGGTAGAAAAAATGTTCCATATGTATTGCATCTAGAAACAACAGGGCCCTCATTCAGTGGGCCCCAACCTCATTCTGCTGGCAGGTAGAACTGAGTTAATCTGTTGTCAGTTCCTTTTATTTTCAAGCACGGAGCTGTTCATTTGGAACAACAGCATTTGGATTTTTTTTTTTTAGGAGGATTTTCAGATTTAGTTTAGACAAAAAGGAGTGAAATCGTCGGTCTGAGGTTCCTTCTTTAGGGAGCAGTCTGCAAAACCTGGTGTGGATCTATTCTGTACAAACATTGCCCTTCAAAGAGTAACTGCTGTAATCTCTATGCCCACACACACGTGACAACCAGAATTTAGCAGTTTGACTTCCACTTGTTGAGATCAGTTTTTGGTTGCAGCTCTTTGACTTTGTGTCTTTGACTTTTCAGTTCTGCAATTTCCTGATGGCTATCAGCTGACATGTATGTGATGTGTTAATGTTGTGATAAGATAATTCTGCTCTGCGTAATGGACAGTTTACAACTCTTGCTCTGGTTTCGTCCCGTTAACAAAAGTCGTTACAATGACATGCAGATCCTCACATTTTGGAATCTGGACCAGTCACGATCACACTTACAATCATTGATGGATTAGCACAATTTTTCAAGCAAAAATAATAGATATGGCCAATTGATTGAGCTTCTAATTGTTTTTATTTTTATCATTTAACCAGTCACTAAAAATAGTCGTTCGTTGTGCTCAACTCTGAAATAATGACGAAGATAAAACCGATTTGTCGGCTCACTCGCCCGCTCTCGGTTTGATATAATAATGATGACAGGATTGCAAATATTAACTCAGTGTACTTTTCAAAGTGTCCTCAAGTTATTTAATTTCGCTCAGTCTTCTGCCCCGTTTTGAGGATGTTGGGCGTTAATCGATGTGTGTCTCTGTGTCTGTGTGCATGTCGTGCTCAGAGGGTTTCAACATCAGGGGATTCTAGTGTTGCAGCTTGTTATGGTGCAACACCGGAGCAACAGACAAGTCAGAGCTGATGAATGGGAAGCTGCTGCTAATGATCGTTAAAATGCTCCTTTTCCCCACATGCAGTATTGGGCCATTTATCAGCTACAGAGATGGACCTACAGGCCCAAAACACACTCACATATCACACACGCTAATCAGCTGCTTGCCGGTAGCCATGGCAACCATCTGCCGGAACTCCTTCCCTGTGCCCTTTCCCTACCTCTGTGCCTTTCCTTCTCTCTTCTATCCAACCTTATGCTTTCATGAGCTAATCCTTTTTTTTCTCTCTCCCGACTGACAAAGAGAGAGAAAGTTAAAGAGGCAGAGAAGAAACAGAGACGAGGCCTGAAAGCTCTCCGCAGGCCGCTGCCTAGCACCTGATTTCCTCAGGGAACGGAGCAGAGATAAAGAAATAAAGGCGTGACCGTGTGAAAGGGAAAGGAAGAGAGCAGATAAAGACTGGGTTTACCTGCCAGGTGGGACCACGGGAGATTGAGCATATCAAACCCACAGTGCTGCCTTGACATGTGCAAAGTGAGCCGACTGGTAATGCCGCTAGAGAAATAAAGCGCTCATGCGTTCTGTAAAATCAGGTTTTTCTATTCATTTATTTTCCTGATTCTCAAGTGAAGACATGGATTTGATAGACAGGAGACAGATGGCTGGTTCATTTATAGCTTGAATATGCAAAGGAACAATACAAGTAACCATGGTCATTTATATTTAAACTATTGCCGTGACATCCTGGTGCCGCTAATGGAAACAGCAAAGGACATGTTTGCACGCGGTGTTATAAACAAAACAATTAATGGTTATAAATTTGCTTAAATGGTTCTTTAGGATTGGCCAGTGACTCTTTGAGTTCAGCATCTAAACTCTGAGCCGTTTGTTTCATTACTGTGTGATAGAGAACAGGTTTGGGCAAGTTTCCAGGAGTGTCACAGACTCTTAAAGATGACTCAATGCTGGTTTTACTGTGTCACACTTATTCTGGTGCAATAACGCATCAGAGAGAGCAAACTGAACGGGGGAAACACAGTGTTTGTCTTTTTGTGTGAGTCTGTCTGCATCCTTGTTTGTGCACCACATCTCATTTGAATCACTGATGACCTGTCACTGACACTGGCAGAGTATACGTAAAAGGCCTGGCTCTGTAAACATAAGATCAAAGCTAAAGATCACCCCGACCACTTTACATGTTTAATAAGGCCCGTAACTTTGTTTGATAAAGACAGTGGACACACTCAAATTCAGAGGTGGATATGAGTAAGCAGTTTCTGATGCTGCTTGATTCCTGTCATTTTGACCTTATGCAACATTTAGCATCTGTTTATTTAGGTCTGTTTTATGTAGCATGGGATTGGAGAGATATTTCAAAATAGAAACAGGGATGGAAAGCTTAAGAAAAGACTGCAGACATTTGAAAAACATCTACAAACTATGTTTAAACATAATACCATATACAGTAGCTTACACCATCTCTGCTGCAGCCTTATTGTATATCAGACAATTGTTTCCAAATGTGTTTTGTTTGGAACATAATAGATCTCAACTCTTTTGCAATTTCATAATTAGTCTCTGCTATAAGTTTAATGGACGTGTTGAATGGAAGTGTTGTCGTAATTTATTTGTTTCTAACCAGCCGCAAATTGAAACAAAGATGAAAAACCCAACAATGACTGTCTATTTAGTGTATCTGTTATATCTTCACCTTGGCTGTGGAGCTCCATCAGAACCCTTAATGAGCATCACTGTTGCACTAGGCGACATGTTCCTTCATCACTATGAACTTGGCTGCAGTAGATTCACTGTCCTGCAGCATGAAATACTCAATAGTGTAGTGTATATCAATCTACGGATGAAAATAGTCCCCATCCAATGTACAATTTCCGTCTTTTTCTTTTTTTGCCTGATGTTTTAAGTTGTTGGTTTTGATGCTTTGTTTATTGTCAATAACAAAACCATACAGCCATTCCTCTGCCTTGGTCTACATGGACTCTTCCAGATACATAAGATGAGTCTGGCTGCTGTTGCTGCTGCTGCTGCTGTAAAACCTGCAGCTTCTCAGCTGAAGTCAGCCCTGGCCGCTAATTTACACTGTAACATGTGACACTGTGGTGTGTGTGTGGGGTGGGGGGGGTGGGGGGGTGGGGGGGTGGGGGTGGGGTACCGTGTTCTGGTAAATGTTTCAACCACAGCTCTTACGGTAACATTTTAATGTTTGAATATTTCCATGAAGAATCATGGGTCTTACTCATGTAAGTATAATCTAATCTAGACAAGACCTGCAATTTATGTTTTATGTATAAAAGCTGCAAAACACATTCTTATTAATTAGTCAAGTGTCTGAACAGTGAACTCAGGAGGATCTGTGTGTCCTTCTGCTAGAACAGAGCCAGACATCCACTTTAATGCAGAGGTTTCACCAGTGTTTGAACAGACACTCCTTCACACTCCCTCACATTACCACATAATCAATACACTCACTGCCTCATGATATATGTCCTGACATGTCTGTTTTACAGGTGTCAGTCACCATCACAAGGTGTTGTCTTTCCTCTCTCCACCCTCATTCCTCACATTGTTCCAGGCAGCGGTCAGACAGCTCTCAAGACACACTTAGGGGGGGCTGCAGTAAAACTCTGACTCATATTAAATGATGTACAGTACGGTGTAATCACACTACGTCATTATTTACTTTACTTCCATTTATCAATCCCTCGTGCATAATTCAGACTGCTTCACTCTATTGCTACTCGATGATCAAGACACTTAAAAGCAACTTTCCTCCAGTGCAGCTTTCAGCCCAGCCTCTTGTTGCACACACTTCTTTATTTCCGTCCATGGTGTCATCTGTGTCTTAAGTTGCAATCGCTTTGGCTAAAAATGGCCCAAAGAAGTTTGAACGAAGCTGAAGACAAATATTTAATCTTCTCGACAGCTTCCTCGCACAGACAGTCAGGAGTCTCTTTGATTTCCTCCCAGTCATAAACTGGCCTTGGTAGGGAGAGTGGGTATGCCAGGGCCAGGGCCAGGCTGTTCTAGCCTTGACTGAACTTTGCATGACATGAGCCCATGTCTCCAGCGAAGCCTTCAGATCCGCACATATTTACAAATTCCTCCACCACGACTCATTGACCCGGCACTCCGATCTAAACATAAGTGTGAAAGCTTCCCAAGGATGTTTGATAAGTGTTTTACAGTGGAAGTATGCGCATGTTTATTTAACAGAGTGAAACCATGAATGAAAGGATCTCATGTGAGAGCAGCATGACTCCCTCTGAGCCAACAACCTGCGCTACAGATCCAAGGTGCAGTGACTGATGCAGACAGAGGTGTCTGCTGTATATACAGTATAAACAAACTTCAAATAAGTAAATAAATCATTTCAGCTGACCAGGATAATTAAATTAAACCAGGGCTTCTGCAGCAGCCAGCAACAAGGTTTGAATAATAAATGTTTAAAATAATAGTGCAACAGTACCAGCTGCTAACACGCCGTTGCCACCTGCTTGTCTTCTGTTGTGTTACCTAGCAGCTAACTCTTCTTCTTCTTCAGTTTGACAAACCAGATGCACAAACTGCAGATTGGAATCTGGATTGCCATCTGTTCGATATCTAATCAATATTTTTTTTACCAACATAGATAGGACCCAATACTAATATTGGATTGCGTCAGTCTATCTCTGTTCTCACAGCTTTCTTAATCATTCATCGTTGGTTTCATGAGAATTGTTTGCTTTATCAAGAGATTGAATATCAGCGTGGTGATACTAAATATCTGTGGAGAAATTCTGAAAAATGTTGCTATAAATAGGTTCACACCATCAGCGCACTTGCGATGACACATGCATCGAGCTGTCAGTCACTTTTCTGGTTAGGGACTGAGCACAAATGAGGTCATCACCACCACGCCATCTCCTCCGCACCATCTCTTATCTTCAGCCGGCACATTTCCACCCTGCATGTTCTTAGAAGTACGAGCTGCAAAGCCAAGATTGGTTTCCTCAGAAGTCGACTGCAGCATCGCGGCGCTGCAGACGCCACCGATGAGTCGGAACGCAGCAACATCCCCGCTCACGCTTGAGATATTTACAAGTCATCCTGTAGCTGCGTGCATGTCATTGTTGGTACGTTTCCTTAGAGACCAGTCAGATTCATTGTTTGGGTTTTCAGTCCGTTCTTTATTGGTCCATTTGTGGTGATGATGTCACACATTAGGCAGGGGGAAACGACAGGGCGGGGAGGTATGCTGGCCTCCACACCTCTGTTATCAAACAAAAAACCAAATTCCTGAGGAATGATACCCAGCAGCCCTGACCCCCCCCCCCCACACACACACACAAAAGCCCTTTTCTCTCTGTGAAACACTTCTGAATCATGACTTGTCACTTCGTCTTCACTTCCTCATATTGTTACACTCAGACTGTGAGTCTGTTAACTGATGGCACCTCTTTCAAAAATACAACAAGTGTCAGGGCCTTATGGAGCCGCAGGACGCGCTCGTTCATTTTCCCCATCGATCGGGTCGATATCGAAGCTCATTAATTTTCACTTCAGCTAGACTGAGATCAAGATCCCCACCGGACATCAGATCATCCTCAGAGGACCGTCCTCACTAATGTAACCACTGTTGTGCACAATCCTTCCCATCACGATATTAATCTCAATTTGCAGTCCACTGTTCTACACCCAGAGTGGTTCACACGAGTAGCAAAACAAAACATGAATTGAAAACATCACAGAGACAATGTAAGTGTCTTGGTGCAAATAGACCAAGAGCCGTCACCAGCAGGGGGCGATGAGTAGTAATCAGTAAAACCAAATTAAAAGCAATTGCAGTCAATGCTGTAATCAAAGTCTAATGTGTGATATTTGGTGCAAACACCAATATTAGGGAGTCAAGAATTCCAATAAGTGATTAATGAGCTGATATTATTGTACACATACAGAAACTGTGTTTGTCTTATTTATTAAACATGGTTCAAAGACATGTGACAAATACATATTGTCGGCTTGGCACGCTTAACAATAAATAACTGAACAAGGGCAAAAGCCTATAGTGAATAATTACACACGTTTTCACGAGCCCCGTCAGTCCTACAGTGTTTGTGTGTGTGTAGCGAAAAACCACAAACTGAAACTAGTTGATCAACCAATGCAATGATATCATTTCTAAATGAAACCCAGACAGTTTGCAGTTCAAGCACTGACATCATTGACCAACACATGCACCAATATTGAAACTGATATCTGCCCATTAAATCAGTTAGGCCTTAGAGAAATCAGGAAAAGCTCTACAATAAAAGAAGAGATCTAAAAGAGGCCGCTGACCCTGCTGACCTGATTTCCTCAGGCAGCTCCCTCCACAGTTTCAGGGCTCTGACTGTTAAGGCTCCATTGCCTTTGGTTTTTTATCTTTGCCTCAGGAACGACTAAAAGACCTCAGGCTACGAGCCGGTTCCTGCTGTTCAAAGGTCAGGTGTGCAGCGCAGCGAGAGGCTGCGAAGGGCTTTAAAAGTCAACAGCAGGATCCGACCGAGACGCGCTGTGATGCAGTCGCCTCATCATCACCACCGTTTCCCCTGAACTGAAACCTGCACTGACTCCACATACTGGAACTGCTCCTCATGAAGCTCCTTGCTCACTGATCCACATGATCAGTGATGATGTCATGTTTCTCACGCTGCCGGTGTCCATAGATACATCACACAGGAGATCAGTCCTGGGTCTGGAACCTGACGCAGCTGAATGTGATGTGCAGGGGCTAAATGGTCCGGTGAACAACTCACCGACCCTTTAAACCTCTTTAACTCGTTCACTGCTGCCGTGTGTCTTTACTCTCTTACGCACCGTGTCTCTCATCTCTGGATGAAACCAGAGGTTGTGCACCGCTTAATTTACTTGTTGTCATGGTGATTCCTGTTATTGGAGCTTCCTCCGTTGTCAAGTAAGTCACGGTCGGGAGTTTCAAATCAGTTTGTTAGTCTCCTCTGGAGCAGGCCCCGTGTTCCTGTAACTCCTTTGATACGGCCCTGATGATTTACTTTGCTTCATTACTGTTTCCAGAAACACCCCCACCCCCCCCCCCCACACTGCATTCTTTCTGCGTCTCAGTGATTCCTGCTCCGTCCTTTCACTTTCCTGTTCCCGTCAGTAACAGCCCCCTGATGACCCTGTGCCCCCCCAACTTTATCAGACGTCTGAATTAGTCATGTGACCTCTATTCAGATTTAATTCTCCCGTCTTCCTGCTAAGACTTTCCGTCAACACGGACTTCATCACCGGCAGTGACTCAGTAGGGCCAGTGTCCACCTCAGCCGATCCACTAGTTGTGTTTGTCCGTAAGATGTGAGCCTCTCTGCTGCCTTCCTGTGGCCGTTGGTGAGAACTGCACAATGGACGGCTCATTTCCAGGAAATGATTTCAGTGGGCGGCAATGCAGGCTTGGCAGAGCGAGGACGACGGTGGGAGAGAATGTCGGCAACAACAGCAGGTCTGCAGGACGGAGGGGACGCCTGCAGCATGAGGGGATGTTCAGTGGAAAAATTTGTAAACTGAGAGCTCCCTGTGAGCAGCTTCTGATTCACGGCTTTAATGTTTTTCTTGTCCCTTGTAATCAATGAGACGTTGTTATGAGTGTGCAGGTGGCTTTTGGGGCTTTTCACTGGTCGTGATGGTTCCTTACCTGTGCGTTTGCTGTGGTGAGTGGAAATTTCCACACAGTCATATGAATACCCAGATGTGGGTGTCTCAGCAGTCGTCATTGTGTGTGAGGCCCGCAGACCTTTATAGAAGGGAATCTACCTGACTCTAAACCTGTCTGCGGCTGCTTTTTTATTTAAATGGGTGTTTTGGGAAGTGATCAAGTTTGCATGCTTTTTTTCTTCCATATTTGAATATATTTCACATAATCAGCAGCAAATACCCTGGTGTTAGATCTGCATGGGCGATATGACCTAAACATAAAACCGACAACCACACTTGTATTGACAAATTGAATGCATTGTTTCCCCTAAAACCTAACCACAAGAGACACAGGAATTAGTCAAATAATTTGAAGGCTCATCTTGATCTGGGGTTGGTTGCATTTGTCATTTTAACACCATAACTTTGTCAATGTGAAACACCAGCATATCAATACCATAATACGTACAGGAACAGGAGGATGTGAGTGGAACAGACTGCTCCCACTCAGCTGCTGTCTCTGTTTGAAATGCAGACTAAACGAGGCGCAATCGTGTTGGTTTAAGTCATCACAGACGTAACAGTGGACATTGTTTTGTTCAAGGTTGGACACTAAAAATCTAAGGGGAACTCTTGGCTTACTTTAAGTACAAAAGTCCAAGTGAAACCCAGTTTCCGTTCTTAGACATCGTCCTGAAGCATCGATTCATCTACCCAGGGTTAAGCCTTATCTTCTCTCCTTGTCTTCCAGGAGCACTTTGCTGAAATCTTCGGGCAGGACGCAGCCGCAGAGACCAGGAGGTCTCAGGAGAGTTTCAAGAAGTGGCTGCTGGCGGGGATGACCCTGGTGACCGGGGTGGTGGTGGGCTCACTCATCGCCCAGAAACGCCTGTGAGAGGAGCCGGAGAATGCCGAAAATCTTGACGCCCGTCTCCCATTATCGGCCCTCTCCACCACGCACCTCCTTCACTACACTCAGCGTACACGTCGTAAAAGTTGAAATGAAGGTCCTGTTTGTCTCCTCAGAACTGATGATGTTTACTTCCCCTCCCTCACACCGTGGACTGAGAATCCTCACTTTGTTGGACTGTTGAGGAAGAAGACAGAAGAGGAAGAGTTACTAGTATTCATGTTGCCACCTTACTCCACCCTGGTGAAATGTGCATGGTTATACAGAGACAGGCTTATTACTCCTAAATTCACTGAATCATTGTTATTTCTGTTTCCTTTTTCAACTTGTTCCTGTATCATTTTTTTTGTATGTATGTATTAGTTTTAACAAATTTTTTGTTTCTCATTTTCAATCTCAAAAGAGGCTAAAACTGATTTCCAGTCTGCACAGTCGCCCCAGACCCGTCTGATGTAAAGAGCGGGCCTGGGCTGCTCTACACGTCTCGTCTTGAAGCTCGTTTCATCACACGTCCCCTCACACAATAGCTTTGTACGTGCCATATGGAGACGGATGTGTCCCTGAAAAGCTCCTTTAGTTTCCATCCTGGATCACAGACTCACACAGTATAACATCATACTCCATGACTGCATACACTGACTGTTTTGTTCTCATGCTTTTTTAGGTTTGGTGTGACTGAGAAACGAAAAAGGAGTCGGAGAGATTTTGGTTGAGAAAACAATGAAAGTTAAACTGAAAAACCTTGTGGGGAGTTAAATCAACTTAATCTTCTGCTTGTTTGTGTTCGTTGGTGCGTTTTGGTTTTTTGGATTTGTTGAAACATTAAAACCCCACTGCTCCCTCCGAGCTGCACCGAGCTCACCGTCGCTCACTCTGCCTCCATCTGACCCTGTTTGTGTTAAGTCAGAGAATCGACGTGATTGCAGCGCAGACAGAGCGGCGTGCAGTGGCTCAGACCCGTGTTTATTCCACAGTAGCTAAATAATGCAGCAAATACTGTAGCAACGCACACACACACACACATTCGACAACGGTCACAGAGACTTAGACGGATCTTTCAACAGCAAGAGAGACTCTTTGATCCCAATAGTCTTCAGGGTTTCACATGTGGATATTTGGATGTCAAGCTGTCGTTGTGGTTACTCTTTACTTTAAGCCCCGCCCCTCCATTCTGCTTCGACAAACAACATCAAAACAATTAATGATTTACAATACAGTCTAATGTAATCGTGAGCAGCTTTAACAACATTTTATTAAGATATGTGTGTGCACAGTTTCTGCGAAGAATCCAAAACTGGGGTATCAGCGGTTAATGAACGACTGACAGAGACGCAGCGTCACTCGTGTTTAATGATTGATGATTTCAAATGATTGAACACTAATTGTGTGTTACTAGAAATTTTACAGTTCACTCTTGGGGTGGGTTTTCTTGAAGACACCGAGCAATTGAATAAATAGAATTGTTATTTAGATACTGGGCGTTTATTATTTCTAGTGGTAAACTGGCTGATTTTATTTTATTTTTTCTTAATGTGACCAAGAGGTAAACAAAAGGGAAACTTGAAAATGATGCTATCTCTAAATTAAATCTAAAAGCCTAGTTTTATATTGCTGCTCTTTGTTGTCACTGTTCAGCTGACAAACGCACTGATACAGACATACCTGCAATAAGCTAATGTGTAATTGTAGCAGTTCTTATCTCCTAATCACTGCATCTGCAGGAAGCTCACATCAGCCACTGTATTAATCTGGTTCATCGCTCCAGTTCTAATAGCAGCTGCGCTGTATCACTGTCAGTCTCTCATCATCTGTTCATTGTCCAGTTACAGTGGCTTCACAGGAGCTCATTGTTAAAAATTGTGTTGATCAACTTAGCAAAATGACAACAACAAAAAATCACCTGTTAAAGCTTCTCATATGTGAAATGTTACCTCTTCTTTCTATATATAATAATCAATAATCACACCTATAACAATAAACTGCATATCTTTGGGTTTCAAACTATAGACAAACGTTTTCAATAGCATTTTATCAGGATATTTCAAGTCATTGAGGAAATACTAATAAGTTGCAGCCATAGTTGTTTACATGCACTACTCAGTGTGGGGGTGGGGTGAGGGGGAGGGGGGGTTTAAAGTAAAGTATCAGAGTCATTTTCACTGATAATTTTGCAATAAAACCAGTTCATGTGCTGCACTGTTCTCACAGAAAACTATTCCTGCTGTTTTTTTTGTTTTGTTTTGTTTTGTTTTCCCCCATTGTGCTGTTTGAATAATCACTGCCATTAGTCCGAGTTATGTTTCATCTCAGTAAACATCAGAGTTAACATGACGTTGATGTAGCAAACTGCAGCTGCTGCTGCTGTGCACGAGGAGACGACGCAGTTCGGCATCACAGGTTTCAGTTTGATGAGGAACGTGTCGCAGCGTGTCTGTTCACCGTCTTAAGGAAATCAGCCACCGTCTGAGGCTGCAGAGGCGTAAAACTAGACGCCCGAGCCTCCGTCTCTCATCTCATCTCACACACGCTCACTCCTAGTTATCCACGCGTTGCATTCACAGTCCAGCCCCTCCCCCCCCCCACCCCCCGTCCTCCCCAGACGCCTCCAATCTGTCAAATCTCCATCCGTCTCTCCTCTTTTCCCCCTCTCCATCCAACTCCACCTCTTCCTCTGCGCTCCCCTGGCTGTCACTGCACCTAGTCACGTGTGTCAGTCACAGCTGGCCCACCTGCTGCTTCACACACACACACACACACCTGCCAGTCAGATGTAGTCCACAAGAGACAGAGAGACGGAGACCTCGTCTTTGTTTCTCAACATCTTTCCATCTTTAATTTAAAGCTGGAGTCGGAGGAGTGTTTGTCGCCTGGTGTTCACGCACCAACAACTGGCAGCTCCGTTAATTTACTGGGAAGCGAGGGGAAAGTGGGGGTAATGGTGGTGGTGGGGGGTGGTGGGGTGTACGCCTCCCCCCATCCCCAACTGCGTCAAATTTGATCTTATTCCAAATCCAGTCTCCAGCTCACAACAGTATGTCCCTGTGTGTGTGCTAAAGCAGAACAATATAAAGCACAACACGGCCTCGGTGCGCTGACTGACAGGGACCGTCTGAAGCTCATCAAACCAGAGTTCAGCTCTAGATTCAGCCGTGTGGAGCCACACAGAGGAAACATTAAAGGAAAAAACGCCCATCACTGCACTGTCAGAGCAGCTGTGCTTCCATCTTCAAAGCAGGACTCATCTCTCATCCTTCAAAAATCAACCAAGCAACACTTTACCAAAATAAAACAACAAAACAAACCGATGAGTCTCCCCCTCTAAATGCATCTTATTAGCCAAGTTCTGCTCTCATACATTCCAGTACAGTATATATTTCTATATTTTTCTAGTGTGTCACACCAAGAAGCTGCTCGTTGACTTTCCTCTGCTCTCTGGCCCAGGCAAACCCCCTCTTACATATGTGTGAGTGTGTGTGTGTGTGTGTGTGTGCGTGCATGCGTGTGAATTTCTGTTCCCGAAGGAGGCACAAATGAAGGAAGTGTGACAGCATATATATTTACATATGTATGTATTTCTATATACGGTATGTAAATATATACGCTAGTTATTTAAACTAATTAGAATAGTGCGTTAGCTTAGTAACATATTTAAGAAAAACTGATCTGATGGCTTTTAAACATTATTTATATTTGGTGTAAAAAGCATAATTGTGCCCCTTCAAATGGCCTTAAAACCCCCCATCTTTGCATTGATGTGCATTGTCATTCATTGTGCTTTTATTTTGTAGGGTTGTTGAACTGCTTCTAGGCGAGAAAATGCGAAAAACAAAGCAAGAGGATATTTTCAAAAGGAAAAAAAAAAAGTTGGGTCTCTGGTGCATTTTTGTTGGTCATAAGAGTCTAGAACAACCATGTCCAATGGTCTGTAAGTCTTAGAATGGCATTGTAAAAAGTTTAAATTACGTTGAACTAATAAAGCTCTAAAAAAAAAAAAAAAACCATGTTGGAGGATGTGGTGAGTCTGTCTTGTCTTTTTCCAGAGTTTGGACTAATGGGTCAGAGGTCATGACAGTTCATCTCGAAGAGAGAGCCGTTTACAAAATATTTATATAGATTTATATATTTTATATAGATTATTTACCTGAAAACCACAGACCTTGTTTGTTTCAAAGAGCCACATACATGGAGGGATTGGTATTTGAGACAGAATCAGATTTGACATAAAATACTGCAACCCTGGAATGCATCCTCTAGTGTTATGTGTAATAGTTATGCATGCATATGAATCAGTAAGACAGATCAGTGCTGTAGACTAAGAAAACTGAAAGATAATGTTCCTGAAATATTCCTGCTTTCAACTGACCTGTCCCTGAATACAACAAATCACATATAAGAAGCTGAGCTTGTTCTTTATAATCTAATAACCTTTAGGGTAACCTAAATGATTGGTCTCTTGCCACCCAGATTCAAACAAACACGACTCTGTACACAGTGATACAACAAAAAACACAGAGACACAAGTAAAACTTTATTATCATACGGCTCCACCTGGACGGACACGGTGGTGATCACCATGACGGAGGGCAGCAGTTGGAGGAGAAGCAGCTGACTGACTGACTGAGGGCCAGAGGTGGGACAGTAAAGTGAAATGACTCCAGAGATGCCGACAGTGGATATGAGCTCTATCTTTCTAGTGGTTTTTAACAGTGACGATGCAACATTCAAAGCCAGAGCGGAAACAAAGCCGAGCTCTGGAGTGTCGGGTCCGAACTGTGAGCCACCTCCGCCGCCCGAGTCCAGCCTGTCCCTTTACTTCCACTGACCCTTTTCATAGTCCCAGTGGACGGAGAAGCCCTCGATGGGGTTCACCCTCATGTCCAGCATCCTCTTCAGCTGTTTGGCCTGCCACTCCTCGTCAAAGGTCCTGGGGGTTTTAGGGAAGACTGGAGGAAACAAGAGGAACACACAGACACACAGTGCATTAGTGAACGTTGGATACTTAAAGGGATAGTTCAACATTTTTTGGCAAATTCGCCTATCACCATAATCCCTATAGTCATAGCAGTGGGTTCATTACCTTTAATTATCAGTGCATGTTGTTTTGAGATCTGCGGGGCAGAGACATGAGCTGCTCAGCGAACACAATGGAGGTGAATGGCATTAGGTCCCCTGTCCCTCAAAACTCATCAAATACACAATCCAACAACTCCAAAACGCTCTTGTGGATAAGTTGTGACCTGCACATTCACCACACTATGAAATAATAGGCTAATGTAACATTATGACCTAGTTGTTTTCGAGGCAAATGTGTAACTGGAACTACATTTCAGACGTAACTGCTGGGCAGAGTGATTTCAAAAGCAAGTATTTTCAAGTATTTGCTTCATGTGTCGTAATGTTATATTATACATGATTATTTCATAGCGTGGTGAATGTGCAGGTCACAACCACGAGAGCGTTTTGGAGTTGTTGGATTGTGTATTTGATGAGTTTGATGAGGGACAGGGAACCTGTACCATTCACCTCCATTGTGTTCACCTAGCAGCTCGTGTCTCTGCTCCGCAGATCTCAAAACAACATGCACCGATAATTAAAGGTAGTGAACCAAATGCTATGACTAGGGATTATGGTAATAGGAGAATTTGCAATTTGAAAAGACAAGTGTGTGACGTCAAGGCTGATTTATTACCGTGGACCTTCTGCCACCAGACCACCAGCCCCGTGAAGCCCAGGAAGATGAAGATGCCCCCAATGACGGTCTTCCACTCATGTGACGGCTTCTTCATCTCTGGGTAGGTCTTGCAGAATGACAGCCGGTACACTGCAGGGAGGGGCAGGGCAAAGGGCAGAGACAGAGGCCAAGGAGAGACATTAGAAAAGTGAAGAGTATCAGAAATACAAACATTCAAGACATTCACAGTGAGGGGTTTCCCGTCATTTAGTTTGAAAATATCACATATAATGATACACAATATCTGCATGTGACGCCTTGTGTGTTTCTTACTTTTGATACAAATGTCTCCTCTGACTGATATGTTACAATGTTTGTCATAAATAGCTAAATTGCTCTGATGCATTAGTGGAAGAGAAGCATTTTAATGTGGTGGGTGTTACGGTTTGTCTCTGGTTTCCTGTCTTATTGTGAAATTCACTGTGTCTTGTCTTCCTGTGCTCTCCCTCCTGTGATTACCTCACGTATCGCACCTGTGTCTCGTTTCTCCCTGTGTATTTAACCTCATTTCACCTCAACCTGTTGTCCTTTGTTGGTTTGTCTGTGTCTCTGCTGCTTCTTTGTACCTGTCTCTGTGCCCTGCGTTCTTTCTCTGTGTTTCCTGTGTCCCTGCCTTCATGTATGTTTTTGTGTTTCCCAGTAAGCCAAATCTTTTTTCTTTTTTTTTTTATTGTAGCCTACCATACCTGTCTTCTGCATCTGTCTGGATTTGAGCCCAGTTCAACCAAAACCTCATCAGTGGGTCAAGGTGGCACTAGAACCTCCACAATTGAAACTGTGTATTTAAAGTGATAGCTTCTTTATATACTGTACAGTACTTTTTCAGCCACCAAATGTCTTATAAATGATCAGTTGTGTCAAGGCCTCACAGTATCATGGTAAGTCAACAGTTACAATAATGAACAATTGACGGAGTGACAGAGGAAGAAAATCTCCCTTCAACAGGAAGAAGCCCTCTGTTCACAATCTGCTGTGCAAACTTAAATTTATATTTTGTAGCCTATTTTTCTCTGATCTTCAAAGGAAAGTAGAAGTTGAAATTTAGAGGGGAAATCTTTCGTCAGAAGTGAAACATGTGACAACTAGACACTGTTTCTTTTCCCTTTTAACATTGGATCACGAGTGGAGAAAGTTGAAACCACTGATTTAATCTGAATTCCTGAACAACATATTGTGTTTTCTAAACTCATCATGTGTTTTGAATGTTAAGTTTTATTTAATACAGTACTAACATTTTAGATGCTCATTGTAGGTTTTTCTTACTCTGCACAGTATCAGCAGCCACAGCTGTCAGATACATGGAGTATACACTCTTAAAAATATATGTCATTGTCTATCACCTTTCAATCATATTTCAATCAATTTATGGCAGTGAATCAAAATGACCATTAATGTAATGTCTATGAGTGAAATTAAAACACCTTAGTACAGTACATCAAAAATATCAGTGTGAACATGAATGAAAGTACTCAGTTACTTTTCACGATTCATTTCCTGTGTGTTCAACTTGTTCAGTGTTTTATTGTGTGTGTGTGTGTGTGTGTGTGTGTGTGTGTGGGGCGTACAGGCGAGCTTCTCCTCTTTGGACAGCTGGCCCCAGGGTCCCTTCTCCTTCTGTTTCAGGCTCTTCTCAGAGGGACCGTGGGTGTCTTTGTAGGGTCTGTCAGGCAGGGGGAGGTCCGTGCGGTCCCAGTACATCGGCTGAGACATGTCCTCGTGCTCCGCCACATCTGGATGGACAGAGGTGACAGAGTCATAAAATGATGCAGCAAAGTCAATTTAGTCAATAGACATTTAAAAAACCCAGGAAATGTTACTTGATGATGTCAAGTCAATGGTACAGCAGCGCCATCTGCTGATATGACAGAGGCACATTTTCAATATCTATACATAATACCTGCAACACTGATAACTTTTATTTAAATTCACCTGGTTGATTTGAACCTGTTTTTAAACAGATACTTCAGGCTGTTGTGTAGACAATAGTGTTTCCAAATGTTTTAGCGACAATTTGATTGTTATCATTTCATTGTACCCAAATCATTGAGTCCTACATTTATTATTTTATCTATCTATCTATCTATCTATCTATCTATCTATCTATCTATCTATCTATCTATCTATCTATCTATCTATCTATCTATCTATCTATCTACCTATCTACCTATCTACCTATCTATCTATCTCTATCTAGTCCCTGCAGTGACCTTTGACCTCTGACTCCTTGTGTATCATAGAATACTGTCAGTAGCCTATATATGGTTGTGTATGTGCAGTCAAATGTAAAACAACTTCCCGCCTGCTGATTCAGTCTCGGGGACTTTTCCTCCTCTCTACCACCGCACAGGAACTAATTTACATGGCGGATGTGATAATTACCGTGACCGTGGCTCGCCATCCTCGCGCTGCTGGTGGCGAAGGTCGCCGTCGTGCGCTTGGCCAATAGCCCTCCCACGCGCCCTGCTGTCAGGTGAAGCATCTGGAAACAGCACAGGTAACGCACAGTGATACATGTGAACAGGATTTGCTCAGTAAACTCTCATAATTCCAACGAACGAAGTGACCTTTTCACAAAATACTGCGGCTAAGTAGTTAGCACCTAAGTTAAGTCTCAGAGCTCCAGGACACACAGCTGTAAGGAGGTGACCTACTTTTAAATTAAGGTGACCGAATTAGGTTTGGATAGCTTTTTTATTTATTTATTAAACAGAAAAATTAATGCATTTTAACAAATTAATTCCCGAAAAACCACCAGCAGTTTAACAAAGTGAGCTAAAAGTAATGATATATTGAGTGTAATAGTTCTGATATGATGTGCAGCTGTTAACTTTCACTTACAGTAGGTATTTTGTCACAAAGTTAATGACATTGTTAAAGAGGACCAAAGCACCTGAACGCACCACAGGTTGTAGCCTACTTGTGACTCAGAGGAGCGTTTAAAGGGCAGCTGTGAGTGCAACCAGCAGTTCAATGAAAGGCAAAGACAATATTTAGATTATTTTTCAATTATTGCACAAACTAAAATATGCACACATCACAATTACACACAATAGTTCTTAAAGATTAGTGTTCACAGTCCATAATGTTTGTGTTTTATTTAGACTATCTGGATGAAAATGACTTGATAGCACATCATAATAATGCATCAACACAGTATCAGATTCAATTTAAAAGTAATTGCCAAAGCAGAACGTGTGTCCTTGATGTCGGTGTTAGGTGAATCTGAGGGTCAGTGATACGCAGCAGATGACACCACGTGGACAACGCTGCCGTGACCTTTTTTTTTAACTTGATGTGGAAAGTTCAATTCAATTCAATTCATGTTCAATTTGTGTCTCAGGTTTGTTAGTGATGAGGAATAGTATTTAAATCATGCTGAAAGATTTAATCTCTTTCACACTGCTTTTGTCCTTTCAGCTGAAGTTCTGTGGCTTATTGCACACACGCATACTAACACACACACAAGCACAGCGTCTGAAAATGGCGGATATTGGCAGGTATTCAATTTAAGAGTCCGTGCTGACCTTCTGAGAGGGACGGAAGTGAGGCAAATGATTTGACCTATTTACTAAAACAAATTTAAAGAAAATACTCTCATTTTTGTCCCATAAAGTTTTTCTTCTTATCTCAACACAATTTATTACATAATAAAAGGAACTGGAGGGAGCAGGGTTTGCGTCCAGTAATGGCTATCAGTCAGCCTTGATGTTTATACTTTTTCTCTCAAGTGTTTTATTCCTGCAGACAGAACGTGCAGATGAGGAAATGTTTTTAACCACAAGGTCATGCTCTTAAAAATACATTATAAAGTTCTAGATACAGCACCAGTGGGTTTTGACATACTTTATTCTGTCTAGAGACTGTTTTTTTTTTTTTTAGCTTCCTGTATTAACACAGCTGCTACTGCACATTTAAGCAATTCATGAAATCTTTCAGCTCGATCTATGTCACGGTTTACTGTCCGTTCTGCACGTCCGCCACTCTCCCTAGCTATGTGGGGTAAGGGAAGGAGTGAGGGGGGGTATCTTTTCCTCTGTCATCTCCCTCAGTGTTGCCTATTATAGTCTTGTTTACTTGTTTCAGCTGAAGGCAGATACTCACGGTCGGTGTCGGGGAGTGGATCAGAAAGTGCAGCAGCAGAAAGAGCAAATCCTAAGAGAAAAGGGCCGTGCAGGACTTCTTTCCCGTTTTCGTCTCTGCTCTTATCGCCACATAAAAATAAGCAGGAATCAACTGGTGGGCGGGCGAGAGAGATGGGAGAGAGAGAGAGAGAGAGTAGGGCAGAGGGAGGGAGCTTATAAAGGAGTGTGACCAAAACCAGTACAAGTAAACAATCTGAGAAAGCTTTGATAGGAATGGCAGAGGCAGAGAGAGAGTGGGTCGGGTTTAGTTTGCAGATCACACAGACGCAACAACAAACTCTCTCTTTACTTCAACAGCTCTTGTTCACACGGTGGGCTGAGGGGTCGCTTCAGGTGAGGTTACTTCAGGACACAGACGGGGCTATATTTTACAGCAGGCAGGAAGTGGGACAGCGCGCATAGTGAAAGTGTTATTTATCAGAGTCAAGAAAGACACTCTCACTCACTCGCACTCTCACACTCACACACAAGACAAGATTAGCCGTCACATTTTACACTAACTAATGCCTCCATGAGGGCAGGTTGCCACCGGGGCACCATTATCCCACAGTTGCTTGGCGGACTGCCCTGCGCTTGACTGTCTGTGGGCGGGTTGAGGCGGCCAACGGTCACCGGCAGTGCAGCGGAGTCAGGAGGAAGAGGGGGAGGGGGAGGGGCGAGAGTCTCGAGGGTCAGATAAGGACTTGTTCACAGTAACCCCACACTGCTTGGCCGTGTGCGCCGCCCAGAGATCTCTAACTAAAATGCAGCTATATGCAGCATTAGTATACTGTTAAATGACTTTTAGCTTGAATTTACTTTAGTAGCTGCAGTAATAAACCTGTGGTAAATGTTCTTTTTATTGTTTTTGTAAGTTTAATAGATAGAAATAGATCATGTTTTGCTGTATGGACTGGACCTGGATAACTTTTGATTTTTCCTTCTTTTCCTTGATTAAGATGTTTTCTAAAACTACCTGTTCACCTCCTCCCATCCTTGTGAAGTGTCCTTACTGCCAATAACTCCGAACATCAAAGTGTCTTTTTCACTGGTCTGCCTGGAAAATGCTCCCCTTGTGCACCTAGGTGTCGATTTAGCACAACCCTGCTGGAAAATTATGATTTCTGGGTGTAATATGTCTACAAGTTGAATGTAGACTTTGTTAAAAACAACGGAATATTTCAGGAGTCAGTTAGAAGTTTTAGTAGAAGATGGACCACAACACTTGCATCTAATTTATGCAAAGTGTAACTCTCCAAAAGAGAAAAAATAGAAGGTAGGCTGAATGTAGTTTAAAGATGAATCAGTTCTTAATGCTTCAGTTTCCTGGTGCGTAGGATGACCAAGTCCTTTACTGGCTATGAAAATCTGTGCAAATGAGAAATTATCCAGTTATCCCTTCTCTTAGGGGAGGCAATTACAGATCTCAAGGAGATAAATGACATACGGTCCTTTTATTCTCTTCAGTTTAGACCACAAGTTATACAACTAAGTAGATTAAATACAAGGGTTTTCTCAATAAGGTGGATTTATCATGTTTTATGGACGGTGATTCCAAATAATTGGCTGAGCTTGTTACTCCAGAGGAACTTAAAGAGTTAGTCCATGATGTGTAGATGGTTAAGGCCTTTTAATGGGGTGACTTTTTTCCCAGAACTCTATTTAATTCAAAAGAGCAAAGTGGTTTTACCAGGGGAAGTCAACATGGCTCTTACCACCTTACTTAAAGAAGGATAAAGATCTTACTATCTAGATCTAAATCTACCCCAAGGTTGCATGATCTCTCAGGACAAAGATTGTGACCAAACCGGTTTATATGTCGTTGTTAATCTGCCAAAAATCTCAGACACTCAAAATAAAATTGATGTTAGCAAAGATGATGAAACACCAGTGCTCGTCATGTGCTCAGATGCTGCAAAAGGCTTGAGGTCCTCTCGTCCATATGATTGAAAGACTGTATGCTGCTCCTTCAGTGATGATCTTGACAGGCAAAATGTGCTTGTTGCCTTTTTCACTGCAAGATCAAACCGCCGGGGCTTCCTCCTGAGCCCACGTCCATCTGTCTCTTCATGATGCCCTTCATGCAGAATCCCTTAACATCTGCAACTCATCTGCAACCTGTCAGGTTTTCAGATTAATTGGTCAAAAATTGCTTACGTCCCCTGAATCAGCTGTCCTCCCTGAGGACATCTCCGTGGTCAAACATTTCAGGGCTTTAATAGATGGTAGGGGCTCCTCAACTAACTGCAAGATTCAACAATGAAAATGAAGGAATTACCAAAAGTGTCAAATTTACTCCTTGTAACAACCTCGAGGGCTAAACAGAAGCTCCACACAACAATCTTTACTACTACTTTATTTAGACCAAGTGTCCCAGACTCCAAATGTCACAAGTTGTATTACACCTTTGATCTGTGTTGGTAACGCCTCTGATTAAGTGGTGTGCTTTAGAGACTCCAGGACATAATTTAGACCAACATTTCTGTCAGGCAGCTGCAATAGCATGACTCGGCAAAAAGCCCAGAATTTGTATGTAGTGTTCGCTGCCTGTGGCACTTTGACACCTCGACATTCAACAATAACTACTCGCTGGACAGACGACTGTTTGTTTTTTCTCTCAGGGTAAAAAAAAAAATTCACATGAAAGAGATTTCTTTAGTCATGCTAGTCTTCACTTGTTGTAGGGTCTGAAAGGCTGTTAGGACCAGTTTCACAAACTCATCACTGGCAGAGGCTGCATCGTCTTGTCCACTTGAGTCCTCTTACAAGGAGCTGACCTTAGCTCCCCCACAGCTGAGATCTGATTACTATGACTTTGATAGGATAGAACTCCTGTCACACTTAACGTACAGTCTGTGCAATAAGATTTTCCATAAAATAGGGTTGAGCTGGGATTATTTGATATGGACAGAGGAATGTAGCAGACCACAGCTGTGGTATGATGTGATGAGATCAGTCTGGTGTTTTGCCACTGTAAGTGTGTTATTGTTCAACACAACTAGTGTGTTATATAACCCTGAGTGAGTATACGTGCTACAGCTCACTCACACTACCTTGTTTCATAGTCTGCATGTTCACCTGCTCTCCCTCCACTAACTCAGGTCAAAGTACATTCAGAATGACAATATAGTTTGGCAGGAACAGGCAAGAGCTCATGAATAATTATCTAGTTTATAATTCTTTCGGCTTTAGCTGTGCTCGTGTTACACTTGCTGCTGTGTTTGTTTAAGTGCAGTAGTGAGAACTAAGTGCTCATTTACATTTGAGGCCACATTGAATCTTAACTCAGGGCTTCATAGGCATATACTCTACTTTATATTCATATCAGCAGCTAGTTATTACTCGACAGATTACAAATCTTACAGCCAGTAGACAGTTTAGTAGTGGTGGAGTTAGAGGTAAATAACTTTGTCAGTCCTGCCTGACTGATAGATCATACTTAGAGAAGGAAATGTGGAATTATTAGAAAGACTAATGCAAAATAATTCAAAAGCACAACAAACCGCGTCACATCATGTGTGACTGGTCGTTTCGCCAAGAGGTCAATGACCCCTTAGCCCGTCTTTTATGGGAGAGTGAGTTCAACTTTAATACCGCTAGCCGCCACACGCCGTCACTTCTTCTTACTGGTACCTTGTGACTGTGACTATATGTTTATACCCGTGGACCTCCATTACACATGTGTATAAACAGTTAAAGTTATTTCCACCCCAACCAACTACAGCCAAAACATAAAACATGAAATTATTAAACATTACTATTATTATTGTTGGTGATAGTTGTCGTAGTGTAGGCACAGATCCACCAGAGCTCCATCTCGCTGCACCAGCCGTGTGTTGTGTTTCTGTCACCTTATGAATAAGTATAAGTCCATTATTCATTTTTCTTTTAGCTCTGTTTTTGAGTTGAACCAAATCGTGACAGAGGTAACAGGCTCTTTATCTACTGCATGGGGGCAAACTCACTTTTAATCTGGACATATGAAACTAAAACTACCTGCATGGCTAAACACAATTAGAAACTATTGCATTTATGTGGACTGACCCTTTAGATTGTGTTACTTTAATTGTTAATACCACCAGTGTCCACTAGATGGCTGCACACCACAGACCTTTGAGGCAGCACACATGAATGTGACATATTTGACAAAGAAAGTGTTCACTAATGTGTAATAATAATCATCATCATCATCATCATCATCATCATCATCATCATCATACAAATAGGTCTTTTTGTCCCACAGTAGCTTTTATTAGATAAATAACCACAGACACTAGGCTACTTATGCATTACTTTTTATTGAATAATCTGAGACATTCACCTGCTTCTGCTTGACAATTCATTTCCTTGAATGATGCTGTGCAGTGTTCCCACAACACATATTACCTGCCTTTCTACATTTAATAGTTAACTCAGGTGTGTCTGTCAGCGCTCCAACTTCTTGCGAGAGCCGTTGTCAATATCATCATCAACAACAGGCCTCATGCTGCCCGACCAGCTGTGTTTTCAGTTTTCATTTCTGGAAAAGAGGCCGAAACCAAGTAACCGAAACGTGATTGGTGCCCGGCAGATTTTCCAGAAGTACACGCGAAGACGGCTCACGGATGATTAAACGATGGAAAGTCAAGTGGAGCTTGATGAAGTGCATTTACCTCTCCAGACAGAAATTAATTTGACGAAGCTGCTCGCTTGTCGACACGTAGCGAAGAAGACGTGGCGTCTGTCAGGGCAAGACGGCAGCTGCGAGTACAACGCAAACCCAGTAGGGCACGCGTCCTTGATTCATTTATGGAAATTAGATGAGGACCGTGACGGTGCAAATAACCCCGAATCAACCCCCCTATCCCTCTCTCCTCCTCAAACCCACTCTGTCCTTTATCTCCCTGCAGGGTTTCACCCCACTGTGACCCCCTCCCCTCCCCTCCCCTCCTCAGCCGCCCTCCCCTGTCCCATTAGAATTGGAGATGTTACTCCATCTCTCTGGAGGAAACGTTTGCCATCCGTCACCTCTCCTGTCCCCTTTGTGCAGCGCTCACCCATCGTCTGCTTTCATAACAATAAAGTAGCAAAAATGAGGATTGAAGTGTGTGTGTGTGTGTGTTTTCTTGTATTTACTACGTTGTGAGGACTGGAAAGAGTTTTTAACCAACAGAGTGAGGACATTTTTGGGAAGTGAGGACATTTTGGCTGGTCCTCACTTTTTCCAAGGGCTGTTTGAGGGTTAAGACTTTAGGTTATAATAAGGTTTAAATTAGGTTAAGAGTAATGGTTAAGGTGTTAGGGTAAGGGGCTAGGGAATACATTAGCCTATGTCAATGAGTATCCTCACAAAGATAGCATTACAAGGATGTGTGTGTGTGGTGGGGGTAGATCAGTCTGGAGTGTCAGTTTGGAGTGGCACGTTAACCAAATGTAACCCCCTTTAAAATGGTCCAGATCTCTCAGTGGCCTACTCGAGCTCGTTTCCTCTCTGACACCCTGACAAAAGGCAGATTCAGCCTCGGCGCTCGCTGACACTGACACCAACACTGACGGCTCTTGGTACTGATGGCAGCTGAGACGGAGGTGACACCCAGAGTGCTTTGTCATCCTTTATCATCTCCTAGTTTTGCCGAGATGAAGCTTCGTCATGTCTCATTTTTAAAAGAATTCGATTCGGTGTGCCCTGCAGGAGAGTGACTTGCTCCTTGTGATTCCACTGCGCTTTGCAAGTTTTTCTCCTCTCAAGTTGTCCCCTTTCATCCCTTTTTTCGTATACGGCGTAGGTAACCGCACGTACAGCAACGGCGCTGATGGTTTTGCTCAGCCGAGGGGAAACCGCGATGCAGGGAGGCAGAAGGAGCGAGCCCTGTGAGTGTCTGCTCATCAGTCAAGAGAATGCGTCTGCGAGAAAACCTTAATTCCTCTAACATGGTGTATGTAGGTCACAGAAAGCAAAAAAAAAAAAAAAGAAAACCAGTGTGATGCTGTGTGTGTGTGTGGCCTCCGCATCATTGTCACTGCTCGGCCTCCTCCTCCACTGTGTGAGAGCCTCAGACTTGTGCCTGGCTCGATCTGTCACCGTCTAACCTCAGCATGTCCAGGCTTGTTGCATTTGGCCTTGTCCTTCCTGTAGAACTTGTCCGCACCTTGGCAGAATATGAGTGTGTGTGTGTGTGTGTCGGCACATGAGTTTGCATGACTGTCCGTCCCCTCCAATTGCACCCTTGAGGCATTGTGCGTAACTGGGTCATACTGCCATCGCTCCCATGCTAATGATGTTGCTCCTCCTCCTCCTCTCTTCCTCATTATTCCTCTTCCCGATCGCTTCTGCCATATTCTGCTCTGCTGCTTTGTGTTGCACTGGTGGGCCCTCTGCCCTCGCCCCCTTATTGGCATCCCCTCAAAGAGAACACCGATGCATGACTAAGGATGAAAGGGACTGGGAGGTGGCCGTGATCGACTGCTTGCTCTGCATGCATAATCCACAAACATACAGCCTACATTTCATTATTTGATCATTTACCGCAGTTCATGCAGAATGCTCATCGTGTCAATACGTCCTATCTTTTCTCCATCCATCTGTTTTCAGCTCATAAACTGGATTGGGGCTGCATGCAGTGCTCCTTGGCTAAGGGAAGTCCTCCATCCTCAGCCACGTTCATGCAACCCGTCCCCAGTTTGTTCTGGATGTCCAGAGAGGAGGAAGGCATTCACATGGGACGTCCAGATCACCTTAACCGACCCACTCCTATGTGGAGCAGCAGCTCTACCCTGAGCCTCCTCGAGCTCCTCTCGGCTTCTCACCCTGTCTTCGTGAGCCTGGACAGAAAGCGAAGCAAATTTCTTTGCCTGGCGTCGGTCATGCTAGTTTAGCGAAATGTACCATTTATGTTTGATTTTCCTCACAAAACAGCCACTATACCAATGGTATAGACGCTGGCTTCAAGCAAGTGATAGACGCACTGGCTTTTATCCTGTATGAACAGTTATTTCCACTCCCTCTCCTTTTTTTCCCCCCCTTTGATCTTTCTACACTGATGAAGTACTCCCATGAAGCCGCAGGACACACACACATTTTTTTTTGCTCTAAAATGTTGAAACATTTTTAAATTGCGCAGCGTGCACCACCCGAGGCACCACCCCACTAATCAAAAAGTCTGTCCATGAACTTTGCTTTAGCCCCTTTAAAACAAACACACATAAACTCGCTAACATCTGCCAACACATGGCAATGCAAAATGTAGTTTTGCCGTTTTTGGGCACACTATAGATACACCTGTCCAACATGGTGCTCTTAATCATCATGTGCTCAGGTATGAAAGAATGAGCTGCAAGTTTTAGTTTAAAGGGATAGTTCACCCAAAATTCAAATTTCACTCATTATCTACTCACCCTCATGTCGACTAAGAGCTGTCCTCCGTTCCTTCTCTGAGTTACGGGGGGGGGGGTCCGCACAGCAGTATTTGTCCATATAATGGTTGTCAATGGACACCAGGTTTCTTCGTCCAAAAAGACACACCAAAAACATTCAAATACCTCCATACTGCTCGACCACCCCATAACTCAAAGAAGGAACGGAGGACTCTGAAAACTCTCACAGCTCTTAGCTCATCTTTGAATTTTGGGTGAACTATCCCTTTAAGTTTAAACAATTGACAAGTTGAAGTGGAGACTCTTACCCCAAACCAAGGATGAATGTGCATGTTAGCTAATTGTGTGTGTGTGTGCGTGCGCTCTGTAACTGCATGTGACGATATGGGCCTTTGCAGTTGAACAGAAAGGTCAACTTTGCTGGCGGTGTAGGAGATGTTAATCGCCTTCTGAAGCCTGTTAACCTGTGAATAAACCTGCTTGTACCTGCCTATTCAGATATAAAATGGATGTTTGTGTTCTTACAGTAACTTGGACCCCAGCCGTCCCACAAGGACATTTTTAAAGAAATTACATTAAACACCCAAAATAAACCATAATCCCTAACCCTAACGAACACTTTCCACTTATTTCCAGTCCAGCCTGAGTCAGAGTGTTGTCCTGAGGCCATTCAACTCACAACACCTTAGCTGTGGTACTATGCTATTTTGGAGATAATGCCCCTGAAAGCCTCAGAGCCCTGCATTCACAGAGACTGCACTTGACTTCCTGCTGAGAATTTGGACACAGCACTGAGCAGCTCATGGTGACAGCCCGGCAACAGTATACCCCCTAATAAGACACCCTGTGAGCCACTGTCATAACTCTTCTTCAACTACATAAAACACACCGAAGACCAACTGGTCAATGGTCCTATGACTGAGGCGGATTCCACATTGTTTCCCCTGAACCTGAGGTTTGCTTTAGTATCAGTGGGGTGATATAGTGATAACCATGAATCATTTTGTGCTTTGAATTGGAAGGAATTCTCTGGAAATGTCTTTGTTACACCGTACAATTTATCAAATTAGATTAGGAATCAAATGTACCCGCAGCTTTTTCAGAAATCATGATCAAGTCATCTCCCATGTGTCCGTTCACCCATGTTGACAGGTTTCCACTGTTTATTTTTATTGATGCCAAACTGGAAAAGGCACTAATCAGCTCTGAGGCGTCTCCTCTTTGTCATACTTTCTCTTTCTGTCTCTCTCCTCCGCTCAGTTCCTCCTCTGATAGTGGGTTTTTAAAGTGGAGGTCTGCTGAGGTGTGATAACATTGTCTGTGGTTTCAGACTTGGCACTGTCATGTTTCCACAGGGCGAGATGTCTCACCCTTGGTTTGCAGTTTTAGAATTTTCCTACTTCCAGGAAAACTGGGTTAATGGTTTGGTCCTTGAACAACATTGTTCTTCGATCACTGTGTTTATAGTAGCACACGAGACAGTCAAATGATTGGGTAAATCAGGTTCAGGTTGGAATTTCCTCCTTTGTGGTTCATAATATTCTACAACCAAATATTAGCATCTTCAATAGTGAAGTATTTAAACTGAGGGCGGTTTGAATGTGTTAATGTTTTGGGGATGTGTTTTGCTTTTGTTTTGCCCTAAACCCTCCAGTACTGAGTGATGTAGTCATACCTAGATGTCTGTTTTAGTCAACACGGAAATTGTGCGGTTGTGTTTAGTAGTTTCAGTCTGTATACAGTCTGGTAACCTTCTTGTCACTCTGAGTCAACCCACAACAACCTGCACAACTGTGTCAATGTCATCCACACTTCAGATATTTTTAGTGAGGCAGGCCAGTAGTCTTAAGCCGGACTAACTGTGATGACTGGCTGTTTCTTCAAATGTCAGTGACACGACATAGAAAATATATAAATAACTGAACATAAAAAAGAAGATGGTGGCGAACCTGAGATCACGGTCCAGGCTATTATTTAGGATCTGTTGTGGAGCTTTTTACATGAGCCTGAAAGCTAAAGGACCGCTACTGAACTTTGAAACTCAACATAATGCATAGAACAAGGTTTCATTCTCTTTAGCTTTCATTACACAATTCTCTGAACCGTTCATCTGAAAGATATTCCCTCATTTCGTGATCAAGTCAAAGCGGTTTCTATTTATACAGCAGGTTCAAACAATGAGCAGTGACAAGGAAAAACTTCCTTTTAGAGGCAGAAACCTGTGGAGGGACTGGGCTCAGGTTGGGCAACCATCTGCCAGGTGGCGAGAATTGCATCATTTTCAGACTTGTAAACCTCACGCCCGGTGTGGAAGCATCTGTCTTGCAGAAATATAAGAGTTTAACTCAGTTTCTCATAGGAAACCAGGCTCATTCACAGGGTGACCAGACAGCCATTAAGTTAATTCATTTAATGAAGTAAACAGAATGTTTTAAGTACACCTTCCTCTTCTTTTTCTGACCTTTTTCTGTCATCATAACCTACAGTTTCTTCTAGCCTCTTTGGACACCATTAGGCGCTGTGCGATTTATCTTTCAGTGTACTATCCTTCTTTCCTAATGTGCAAATCTGTACACTTGTTTCTTTACTCAGTCGTTTCTGTCTAGCCATTTCTGTGGTAGCTTGAGATGCCAAAGAGCTTAAGTGAATAATGCAAACTGTGATTTGTTTTTACTTTTTCACCTACCGTAAGTTGTGACTCTTGCACATCTTCTCAACCCTCTTTTCTTTTGGTAACATTTATTCAGCAATACAGTAGGCTAGTGACATCATGTATTATCTAAAGGTAAATTGAGGAAAATTGTGCATATCAATGAAAGCAAAGTCTGAGTAAATACATCAAACATTCATATAACTCTTAATGTCTTTTAAGGAAGGCATTGTGAACAGAAACTTTAAGTTGCTTCCAAATGTTTGGCCTGTAGTGTATACACGTAACACCGTAAATGATGGTATTGATGGTATGTATCCATTGCTTTCTTGCTGGCTTTGTTGAAAACAAATGCACCTGGTTTGGAGGAGGGTTAGTAAAACAGCGCAGAAGCGACTGGACTTGCATAATCCCGTATTTTATTTTCCATTTTGAGTTTTAAAAGAAAAAGGTTCTTTTTGCAGTGTCGGGGCTGTTTTTACTGTTGTGTTAGTTGGTTACCTTGGAAGCAAAGGCCCATTTCTGCCTATGCCCTTAAAGCTGTGAGCCTTCCTCTGTGTGTCAGCGAGGGTTTAGTCCTCATGATGGATCACCTGTGGACACAATGCCAGGGTCTCGACCCACTGGGGTTCCCAGCAATGCCCGAATTAACTTAATACCAATTAATCTACAAGAATGCGCTGCTCTGCCACCTCAGCGTCGTTTGTGTAGGGGCCCCGGGCAAACGTGACAGGAATGAATCAGCTCCCTGGTCTACGTAATTGGTGCTAATGGCTTATCTTTCAAAGGCAACCGACAAACAGTTTAATGCCGTTTTGTCTTTAGCTGTTTCGGACCAGCTCACGAGTTGACCCAGGAGGTTTGTCGTGGCAACATAATGTCATCAGCAAAAGACTGAATTTATTGATGTTGTACAAGATGCATCAAAAGGAACTACTGCAACAAATGTTATTAACAGTAACGTTTCATTTGAACTTAGGTGTTAACAATAAAATTAACCTGGTGGCTACCAGAGGAGCCTGATGCTTTATTTGGAAGCCAATGGGAAACGCTTCAGTTTCACGTTGTTCAGCCCCACCTCTACATTCAGACTATTGGTAGATGCTGCAACTTAAAGATGTTGCTCTGGTGGAGTTAGTTAGCCCTGATGGAGTGTGCTGCTAGCTACAGCACACTTCACCAGAGGCCCGACTTAGAGGGTTTGGGGGCAACTGCAGTGCACTGCAATGTCTTTATGGAAGGTTTATAATTGTCACTGCAAAATGGGCCAGTATGAGGGGCCATTGGAGGACCCTTTCACCTTGGGGGCCTCAAGCATTGCCTGGTTTGCCTTTGACTGCCTGAATGCTAATAGCATAAGGATAGCCTACTTTGATCACTTCCTAGACTTCCTGGAAGGATGTGAAAGGTAGTCCTTATGTGGACCAACAGAATTGAACTGTCCATTTCCTAAAGAAACTATCAAAAAACAAACAAAAAGTATGAATTTTAATCTTAATAACAAGCTCTCCCATGGAAACTCACTTATCTTAACATTTAGCATTGCACCTCTGACAGTGATTTTGAGTTGCAGTATTTGTCGAATGCCTTTCAATCCCTCATTTCTTTGTATTTTTATTAATAAACAAGATTAAACCTCAAAGAAGCACAGATAAGATAGTTGATCACCAACTCTTGATACTTGGATCACTTATGGTCGTCCTGGCAACTAAATGGAGCTGGACTTTCACTTGCTTTGTATTAGTAGCCTATTTTGACCAATGTTTTATTAGCTTTTACCTTTTCCATCAATTGTATCAAATATATTTTCAGCATTAAGTAATCGGCAGGATGCATGCATGGATGCATAACAACAATCCAGTGTATTTTCATTTTCAGAATGAGTTGAAACCAGTTTGCTTTCATTTTAAATCATGGGGGAAATCATGTAAGAACAAGTGAAATATTGTGGATATAAAAGATGTTTAAATGAAATTAAAGACACCAAAGTCAAGTCACACACAGGTGCTCAGTGATAAGTATCAGCTAACAGGTTGCCACTGGAACCATAACCTTAATTCATTTAGAGAGGACGTGTTAGTGTACAGTTGTGTCAGTAAACTCTGCTGCAGGGCATGCTAGTATGTGTTCCAGGATTAAAATCCCACTGAAATTGTTTTTTGTTGACACAGTGTAAATTATTACATAAATACTCTGTGTACATGCTGAGTGGACACACATTACACCGATTTTGCATGCAACAACTCCACATCTGATGTTTTACATGTTTCAACCACAGTGTCAAATCACGTTAAGAAGGCAGTGCATGCAGCCACACTGAGTCAAATAAAACTCCTAATCCACAGTTGCCAGTGCGGCCAAACACGTGTTGGCACACAGTGAATGCACACAAACACCCACACACACGCACACACAAAAACAAATGCACATTGACTCTCTGAAAACCCACCCTGGCACGAGAAGCAGAAATTCTCTAAAGGAATGTGTTCATATCCTGGTTTCTGAACAGGTGACCCGGAGGGAGCCAGAAGTGACGGCTGGGGCTGCCTGGGGTTTTCTGAGCTCTGTGGGAACAGTTGGAGTCCACGCCCTGGAGTTCACCGTCTCCATCATGTTGCTGTATCCTAGCTTCATGTCAAACCTCCCTTGATGAAACTCTGCAAGTACACAAATCTATACACCGATCTCATACCACAAACATTGGTTTGGCCCAGATCAAACTGCAGTTTTCTTACATTATACTGTATTGGACATGTTATGATATATTTTTAAACTATGTGGCTGCATTTATCTGTTTATTTTAAGGTAATTGTCATTCATTCCTTATTTTGTTTCTTAGTTTTGAAGTTACTGTTGCACTGCTGTTGTGTGTTACTGTGCTGTTTTTAAACTTTAAAGGTCTTTATTTTTACACACTGTGGCTGCACACAGCTGTGTAAAGGAAGTGTTTATTCCTACAGATATTTATGATCATTTATAGAAACTACACAGACTGACGATGTGGTTCGTTTTTCTGACCACGTACAGTGTTGCTGATGGTGGATTATTTGCCCTCTTGTGTTCAGAATCAATCATGGCTGCACATTTCATTGAAATGTTACTGAAATTGCAATGTGGCCAAAGGAACTGCAATTTGTTTTTTGTGAAAATGTAAAATGTGTTGTGGTGCTGCAGAGTTGGAACTAAAGTTCATTTTCTCTACATGTCTAAAGGAACATATAAGATCATTATTTTCATTCATTTGTAAATTGAAACGATCGTTCCAACTGAAATTGTGGCTCATAACACAATTGCAATTTGATTATTTCAGCCCTAATCAGAATATCGAGCTCCACTTGTACCAAAACAACACTCAAAGTTCATTCTCTGAGCAAATCACCAGCTCACATGAATTTTTAATCAATATTGATGATTGCTGTTTTGCTTTCTTAGTGATAATATGGTCGCTATTGCAGCATCAGTCCCTGATTTAACATGTGAGATGTAACAAAATGATCATGCAGAGCTTTAACGTGTGTTTGTTGGCAAGCGCGTCGACATCAAAAACACCGTGACAAATCTGACGACTACCTCTGAGGGATGATTCAACTCTTGCCTCTGATTCACAGCCGCACAGCTTCCAGTATCAGCCACGTATATTATCTCCCTTTCATTATTCATTTTCATGGCATCCATAATTCATGTTTTGTTGAAGTGCCTCTGTATGAGTACAGCTGAGAGTCTGCGGGGGGCTCCACGTTGCTGCAGTCTGGCTGGTGCCACACACTCTGCGTCATGTGTCCCAGATTATCAGGGATGAGGAGATGGGGACGGTGGAGGAGGAGGGAGTAACATGGAGGGGAAAGGAAAATGATGGGGTTGGAGTGTGTGGAGTGGATGATGAGTGCGCTGGTTTAGCTGTGGGTCAGCTGTTACACATAAAGAGACAGGATATCCTTGAAGAAACTGAAAAAACAAGATTAAAAGAATAATTAAACATTGTGGGGAAAATGCTTAATCACTTCCCTTTGAGAGACAAAATCACCTGTCTGTCCATTGTATAGACTGCTGTCTGGAGACGGTTAGCTTAGTGTAAAGAACGGGCAGTGAGAAACAATGAGCCTGACTCCATCCAAAGGTTTTAAAAACAAACTCCTAGTTCTGATGAATGACAATTTGTCTTATGATGACTGTGACATATGGAGTTTTTTTTTGTCATCACTAGTTAACCAACAAAGACTCCAGGAAGTTGCTGCATCCAGCAAAGACACAATGTAGGCTATGTGTCCGCAATTCGGCAGGGGCGGCATCCTTTGAAGGATGAGCTGAAATGAAGGTTTGTGCCTAGTGTCACCAGCTGTGCCCACACTTACCATTGCATCATAAAACACTGCTCTGTCCCCTAGCAACCTTTATGACATGCTTTTTTTTCCCAAAAGTTTGAGGCTTTAAAACCCTTGTTTTTTTTGTTTGTTTTTTCCCCCCGTTTTTACCGTTAGGGTACCATTAGCTTTTCAACTGAGCTGAAAGCCAATACTTACAGTGATGAGCCTTCAAATTGAGATGGCCTAGCTGTACCACTGTGACACAGTCAGTCTTGCTCCGAAGGATTCAACCCCTAAGTAGCTAAACAGTCAGTGAAAACTTCCCTGTGTTTTATATTTGTAGCCGTTTCTTACCAAGTTAAACTAAACACAGAAGCAGCTTGATCAAAATTAGATGGATTGATTATAGTCTCATAGTGAATTATTGAAATGACTGTGTTGTCATGTTATTGACACTTTGTGTCAGAAAAGAGGCAGTAATATTCAATGGGATTTTTATTTCTGTTTTTTTTTCTCAGTTGCAAATAAAATCATTCAGACTAAAGAAGAAGAAGAAACGTTATTTGTATAGCAGCTTTCACAGGTAAAAACCACAAAGTGCTTCACAATGTTAGAAGCGTAGAACATGTGAATCAATGAGTTTTCAGGTGTATTTTTTCTCCCTCTGGCAGAGCTGGGCTAGCGACATGCTGAAAGCTAAGTGGCTGCTGCTTTCAGATGAGAGGCGAAATGTCCTCAGGAGCTGAAAGAAATCCAGTTGCCTTTGATTTCAGCACTTAACAACTGTATGAATGGCACCATACCAAACAAATAACTTATTTCCCAAACCTTCAATATAACAGCACTGGTTTAATGACATTAGTATGAATGGCAGAGTGGTAGTCGTTTCCTGTCTCACTTCACTCTGCAGTCTGTCCATCAGCAGCTATTTGTTTTCATTTCTAAGCTCAAAGGTTTCAGGAGACTTTCGGAGGGTTAATCGGGTTAAAGGACATGTTGGTTTGACACTAAGCCTTTGTCGTCACCATCCTTCCTATAAACCTAAAGGCTGAATTCCGCCTATTACACATTTACCAAACTGCTGAATCCTCTTTCTCCCAAAACAAACAGCTTTTTGCTCTGTTACTCTCCCACCAGAGGTTTTTGAGGCCAGTTCTCTAGATAATCCAAATGTTTCAAGCATCTTGCTGCTGCAAAGAAACAAAGTAAAGCTGTGACCTGCTTTCCTTTAATTGCTTGAAATGCATTTGTGAAAAAGTTATAAAGACAGCACTTTTTTGAGATGATTAAAGATAAAGAATTAAAAGTGGAGGGAGGGAAGATGACAGAACGGAGTGATTATGACGTATCTTCCCATGGGCCTGTGTGTATGTATGTGTGTGTTGAGGGTGGAGGTTGGAGTCTGGGGGTTTTATCTCCCCTGAGCTCTGACCCTGACTCTGCCGTTAAACCCAAACCCTATATCACACGTTCGTGGTTAAACCCAATAATGAGTGTGTGGGTGGGGATGTTGGACTGGGACCCCCAAAGGCAGTTAGAGGAGTGTGTGTATGTGTGTGACAGAGACCCCCAGAGACCACTAGACTTGTGTGTGTGTGTGTGTGGTAGGGGGACCCCAGAGTTCACACCAAGCGATGAGTGTGCGTTATAACAACAGTGGTCGTGGTGATGGAGGAGGACTCAACACAAAAGATCCCGGCACATGCAGCCCTGACCTGCGACCTGGTGCGTCTAGTCGCACCCATCCGCTCACTCCCTCCATCCTGCCAGCCCTCCGTCATCCCCCCTATATCGTCTACCTCCATCCCTTCTTTTCCTCTCTGGGGATCATCCCTCGCTCAGATGGAGGTGTGGAGCAGCAGCTGGTTGTCCGTATAGAAGGGAAGTGGAGGTGGCCGAGGGGTGGGTGAGTGGAAGAGGCAGGGAAGCAGAGAAAAAGGAAAATTGATCTTATTTATGAGTTTTCTCCAACCTTTGGCACAGATTTGCATTGTTGTCAGATGTCTTAGACTTCAGCTGTCGATTTGGCAAATTAGTTATAGATTTACAACCAGGCAGTGCCTCTCACATCTGCAGTGTTTCTCTGTGTTTTCTTTTTTATATCTGAGTGAAAAAATGACACTTGAAAGGCAAACAACTGGTTTGTTTAGGTTTTCTCTTTTTGGAATAATTTCAGGCTTTGGAAATTTCCCTTTACCCATTCTTACAGAAAGTTTGATTAGGTGATCGATACAACTTGCAAATCTCTCTGAAAAATATGAGAAAAAAAACTTAGCTCGGTGTAAAGACTGGAAACAGGAGGAAACAGCTAACCTGGCTCAGAGAAACCAAAGTGTAAAAGCACCGAGATGTGGTTTCATGGATTTTGTTGTACCAAACTAATTCCTGACAAGACTCCAGGAAGTAACAGGGCCCGTCAAGGAAAGTCTTCCAGTACTAGACTGTGGTCTGTTTAACTCCTTGGTACAATTTTTGTAGAAAGCTCACACACTCTATGCGTATGCGTATAAATATCTCATTTCTAGTCAAAACTAATCTCATCACCTAAAAATACTTGTTTTCAGATCATTTTCACTTGTTTCAAAGAAATTTTCACTTGAAATAAGTGGAAAAAGTTTTTCTTTCTTATTACAAGCACAAAAAAGTTGCTTATTGGCAGATTTTTCTACTTATTTCAAGTGAAAATTTGTTTGAAACAAGTGAAAATGATCTGAAAACAAGTTAATTTTTAGGTGATGAGATTATTTTTGACAAGAAATAAGACAAATATTCTTGGAAAGATTTTGAGTTTTTGCAGTGCTCTAAATGTGACACAATGAAATAATGTCACTACAGCTGAGTCACGGGGTCAAGCTTCCCATCAATATTCCTGTCAATTTAAATTTAGTTAAGAGGTTTTGCGAATGCTACACAGCGAACATTAGCTACTTCCCACTCTTACTGAGAGCTTCAGCTATTACGTATGTATAAAATAAGAAAAAAAGGTTTATTATGTGCCCTGTGGATGGAATTACTAATTTAGTGTTGGAAAGTTTCTGAGTCAGACAGGGAGAGGCTAGCTGGTTAGCATGCTAACTTCAGAAAAAGAAAATAAGTGATGGAAACAGGAGAAAAACAATTGTTGCTTTGACTGTTGCTCAAGGGATGGTTGATGTTGAACTTGTAATGTTTTTTCTTAAGTAAAACAACTGCTAATGCTAAAGCTATGAAAAGGGGAAAAAGCCTTCCTGCTCCTATCTCTTCTCCATTTTCACCTTATTGTCTTCTCTTTATGCCTGTTGACTTGCAATCGCCCCCCAAAGGGTGTCTGCGCTGTCCCGGGGGAACCTGCTGCCAAACGGTGGTAAATCACCATCTGTCTCAACTCTGTGATCACCTGACCTGAAATTGTCAACCTTGACCTTTACCCCTCCACCCCCACACGTGCCTGCTGTGCCTGTTACCCTACGCACACATGCACGCTCACAGTTTTTAAAATCTGAGCTGCTTTTTAGCAGTTTACTCTCCTATTTCACAACCTCAGATTAACACATGCACCTTACCCCTCTGTCTTGTTTGGTTCACCCAGATGATAACAAATGTCTCTCTTGCAGTCGTTCAGTGATATCGAGCTTTTGCAACATCCAAAACCATGACTTTGTCCACAATCCTAATACAATAGAAGTGAATCAAATAGAAAAAACAAATAAAATACTTTTGAGATGATAACAAACAAAGATAATAAACATATAGAAACAGAAGCTTTCTATAATAGTGGCATATCGAAACAATTACGTAAGAATATTATTAACACACCAGCTCTGTTATCATGTGTAATTTCCCTGATTAAGATCCAACCCATGATAATAAATTATGTTGTGTTTTTGTCCAGAAAGGGGATTGCCCTTTTCTGAATCATAACTGTGTGTTGCTTACTTATAACTAGTGCCTTTTTGGGTGAGATGAGAATATTAACTGCAAATAGAGACAACATGCAGAGGAAGAGGATGTTATTGTAGCCCTGAGTATTGCCTGCAGGCCTTCCTCTCAGATTGCTTATGGTCCTGACGGCCTCCACAGAGAAGATAAGGAAGCTTGTACTGCCAGACAGACAAAAGTCAGAAATACAGGAAGAAAAGTGAAAAACAAACTGCGTCTGCAGAGCTGGACCCAGTGTGGAGAGTGCACAGTGATAAGGTACAATTTGACAGCTGAACAGTCAGAGGACACTGTCGAGAGAGACTGTAGTGAAAATTATACCCTTCACTGTGTGTTTTTTAGATGTAGAGTTCTTTAGTGTTTTGAGCACAAACAACTTTCCCTTTACTACCATGGCAATGAGTCGCAGGCAAATGTTTAACATGTGGTAGCAGATCTGAAACTCTGGGCTAATAAAACCAAAACTATCTGCATGGCCTATGTTAAGAGAGATCTGTTTTTGTAGTGATTTGGGTGAATTGGCTCTTGAATTGTGTGAAAGAGAAATGTTGAGGAAAGTGAATGGGACAGAGATATTTGGGGTTTCTGTCTCTAGTTTGCCTTTATATTAGTAAACAGTATATTTGGTGGTAATGATGGTTTCAAATGAAATATGTTTTATACCCATGAATAACAGGAAGCACGTGAGCATGTCCAGGAGTTAGTGGTTGCTGCCACATGAGTAGAAATTAGTTGACTCTGTTATGAGCTCATGGAGAAGCTGAATGCCGTTATTTAGCGACAAGGTTTTTTCTTTTTTTATAAGTGTGTCTGTGTCAGTTTTTCCATTTTTCTCACATTCCACTGCATGGAGGTAACACAGCTCCACACTACCATTATAAAACCCAGAAGAACGCTGTGGTCGGTCCCCGCTGGAAGTCTCGTCTGCTGCCCGGGCAATTGCTCCGTCCGCAACTCACGTTTTAACTGGAGCGCCAAGGCAAACCAGACTCAGCCTGCTGCTTCCATCCGATCGTGTTGCTCTCGCTGTCCCCTCTCACCGTCAGTTGTGCAACGTGGTTTCATCATTTTCTCCATACTCCACTTTCTTGAGTGTAAATATTTTGTTCACATTAGCTTTTACATGCACGGGTTATATCAATATTTTGCTCGAAGTTCACTTGCAGGCCTAAAACAATAGAAGAAGAAATAAATCAAATCACTCCTGTCCTTTGCTTGATTTATAATGTGTCAGGTGAACAACAACAACTGAACAGTATCCAGGAATTAACACAAAAGATGAAAGAGTCATTACATAACTTCCAATAAAGAGTCAACAGACACAATGCTGTGTTATTTTTGAGCTGCTGCTTCCTATAAACTTCCATAAATAGTTTTGCCAAGGAAACTGACAAAGTGTTGATTAGGAGCGGGACGACAGTGTTGCTTGAATTCAGCAGAAGACCTGAGAGAGTGGAGCTTTCAGCTATGATGGACTACCTGTAACCAGGCCAGGCCTTTCTCCAACAGAAGCTGCTCAAAGTCTGAATAGCAGGAAAGCAGCTGTATAAATAGCTCGATGGTCTGATGCCTGATGGAGAGAGCTGATAATAACAGCACAAATCAACATATATGGTCAAGGCCAGAGGGAAATGATATGTAGCTAGAGAGGGGAGAAAAAAGCTGAGTGGACGTTGTGTCACATGATTATTTTAATTCTCACAGAAATCCAAACATTCCAGTCTTTGTTCTGTGTTAATGTTGTAGGACGGTAAGGGATGTACAGACCTCAGTTCTCAAGAAAACAGCATAGAATAGAATACATAATATTAACAGCCATTGATGGAAAATTACAATTAGTACAATACAAAATGACAAACATATATCAGTGTTCCTCTAATCTGTGTGTGACTGTCAAGGCCTCCTTATGCATTTCTTTTCAAAGTATGCAATGAAATCTAGGAATGGATGTTGATATCTTGTAAAAGTTATTTTCTTTTTAAAGATGCATAAAAATTGGAGCGCTGCAGGAATGAGTCCCAAAAATCTGGAAATGAATTAGGGTCTGGTTCTCTCATCCAGAGGTCTATGGGTTTTTGTGACACAAGCTCAAGACATGTTCACATTTCATTCTAAAATCTGACATTGAATATGTCCATAGTTGTATTTTTTTTCATCTGATTGTTAATAAGTGAGACAAGACAGAGGGAAGTTGTTTGGGGAAGTTCAATGTCATCATGTCTGATGATGTCAAACATGGAAACTGATCTACTCACCAATCTGGCTTTATAGCCACGTCATCTATACTTGCAATCTTACAAACTGTTTCTAACTTTCTGAAAGGAAAGGCTGCATTAGAAGAAATAAGAGCTCAATGGAATTTATCCTGCTGGACAAAACATGAAAGTATCTTGTATAAAACCTTGTTCAATGTAGAAGTCCCACCTGTGTTTTGTCAGAAGAAGCAGAATGCTTCCTGATTGGCCTTGAAAAATATATCACTATATCACTGGCTGAAAAATTATTTCTTTCTAAGAAACTATGAGGGAAAAAAACATGGAAACCCCCCGCTATATGATACATTCATGGAAAGAGGTGATTCATTTGTATTTTAGCGTAGACAATGCAGTGTCAGATAATAAAACAAAGCATTTCAACCAAACAAGGAACCTGTAGCAGAGCCTAGAAAGATAAGGAGCATGGGACAGGTAACAGTGTGTGGGTGTGAATGAGAGGAGTGTTTGTTGTGTGCAAGATGACTGTGATAATGTTCTGAAACATGTTATCAGTCTCGGTTGTATTTTGTGTCTTTTTTCATGCAACTGTCAGTGTTTCATGTCTTGTGTATTTAGATTTTAAACAAAGTTGCGTGCTGGGCATAAAAAATTACTGACTTGTTAATCGCTTTATCTTTGCACACTTTTATTTTGTTACAACATAAACTCTGATTTGAACTATTTGTGAGGCAGCAGTCTGTTTTCTGGATGAGCCTCAAGATTGCTCTCACAAGGAATTAAACTTTGCCCACATTTCATAATGGAAACATGGAGTGATCGGAGACAAGTGTAAACATGATGTTGGTGGTTGTGGAAGGATTGCTGCGTCAGTTACATGGAAATGTCTTTTCATCTGAGTGAGTCAATTTATAGATTGTAAAGGAAGACAAAGAATTTGCAACACAGAGCATTGATAGCTGTTAGGAATTCCACGTAGACTTTTGTCTTCTCTTTTTGTCGATAGGTCTTTTTTTTTAATGTTTACTAATAGCCGACATTTTAAAATGTCTTTAATTGATAGATTTAAATTTAATTGATTATGTGTATATTGTAGGATGTTATTACAATGTTGTTACAATTCTGAATATTGAAAACTGTATTGTTGCTGTTGCACTGTGAATGTGTGTGTGAATGGTAAACAATTACCTCACAGGTTTACTGTAACACCTCTATATAGTGACAATAGGCCAGTGTTGTGTTTATAGCCGGTTTCCAATGTAGTTGACAAAACCTCATAAATGGAGGTTTGCTATTTATACAGTGTCACTGGAAGAAAAACATCCTCATGTCTGAAGTTCTGCTTATAGGAAATGCCAAAGCCATTGTCAAGTATTCACAGCTCACTTATTGACGCGTCATATACCGTAACAACTTTCTCATCCACTACCTGTTTGACTGTATATTCTGCCCTTGGAGACTAAAAACAACCTCAGCAGTCGATGACGTTGCATTTCCCAGGAGCCTCTGAATGATTTCCTCCTCTCTGAAGTCCAGCAGTTCAACTCAGGTTCAGAGTCTGAGGCTCTGTGAGCTTCCGCCTCCTTGACTGGAAGTCGCTGAAAGGACAACTCAGCTCAGACAAGTGAAGCTGTCCGGCGTCAACTCGCTTAATTGCATTTACTGAATGCGAAGCTTCTTACTTACAAAAGAAAGGAAACAGCCATGTTTATGATTCTAATCATGGGCTTAATGGCATGATTGTTCAAGAAGCGGAGCATTAATTGATAAGTAAAGTGCTCCAGGCCGTTTCCTTTTCTGAACACTTGCACTTTGAGAGTTTGTGTCGGTAAGGTGTGGGAGTGTTAGGTGTGTTTTGATGCCCAGGGCTCCGGTAGCAGATAGAAAAAGATAAGACAGTTATGTAAGTGGAAAAACGAGGACCTGCCATACCCTCACAGTGCACATCCCTGCTCTAGGCTCACTAAATAAAGCCACAGTCGCACAAGTCTGACACCACAGCCTTTGTTTTATGACAAGTAGAGTAACAAAAGAAAAAGAAAACATGATTTCAAGTTTTTTTCAGCGCTCCTTCTTCGGTTGTTGCTTTACAGAGATGAAGATTTTATCTGAGAGGCTTCATTGTCTTTCACCACAGACAATGTTCAAATGCATAAAACACCAAAGAGTGTTTTACCAGCTTCGTTTTATTCATTTCTGTTCAAGGCTGAGACGTGGATTAAATGCAGTGTTGTGTCTCCAGACATCTGACAATAGCTCTGTATGTCAGTGATAAAAGGTCTTTTTTTTTAACAAGAGCACAGGCAGATTAATGCAGCAAAGAAAAGTAATACAATACATTGCCTTAAACCATGCTTATGTTCACCTGTGTGGGGTGAGAGCAGGGTAAAGGTCAGCTGCCTCTGAGCCAGAGGGCTGGCAGGAGGAGGAGGAGGAGGTGTTTGTACGGCTTACAGGTGGGTCATCACTTGGATTGAGGGTCAAGCTTGATCATGATCATGACATAACTATTGTGACATGGCTCAAAGATTGTAATTGAACAGAATACAATAATATTGCATGAAATGGTGAAAGAATAAACTATTTATAATGAAAGTAAACTGAGTCTGACAGGAGGCCTTTCAGTCACCGGAACACTACGCTGCTCTGTGGCTTTGTTTTTTTTTTTTTAGGTTGTTTTTGGAGGACAGTTTTTTGTCGATCCCACTATGTTTGAATCCCCACTGTGCCAGTGCAGTGGTCTCATTGAGACGAAGGAGGGGGCCAAGTTTTTTTTTCAAAGCATCTCTGTTGTGTTTCTGAACTCAGCCTGACACTGAAGGGCAGGAGGGGAACAAGCAGTTTGGGAAAGAGGCTGTGTCTCTGTGTTTGGGCATTCAGGAGAGTGAAGGCGGTGGGAGGGCACTTTAAAGTTTAAATCCCCCTCCCAAACCAACCCACACTGTGGTGGGCTGCAGCAGGCAATTTAAATAATAAAAGTATATACTATAATTAAACTATAAAACCTGTAGTTTGGCTGCACTAAGTGATGTTTAGTGGATGGATGTGTGCCAAACTCACCAGAACAGAGAAGGATCATTTGCTGATCAACTAACACCTTTAATTTAGAGCTCGTGCGATGTTCTTTCCATCCTAATAAGTATCCTGCAGTCCAAAGGAGGTGATGCTGATGCTGATCAAGTGTGAAGGTCTCTTTCTCTCCTCTCCCTCATTTCATCCAATCTCAGTGGTTTTTTGTTTTCTGAGGATAAATAGTGCACAAGGTTACAGGTCACAGGTTTGCAAGTTTTCTATTTTTATTTCTCCTATACGCATGTTTTTCAGAAACACATTTCAGCTAAATCCATAAGAAACTAAACATCCAACCACCAAATGCCTGCAGTTACAATATGATTGAGCTAAGATCGCCTCACATGCAGCTCTTAGCAGCTCAGCAGCTCTTTGATGTGTGGCAAGTATAGGCTACTCATTGCATCAATCTCACTCTTATCACTGTTATCCAGACGTTTAGCCTCCCCTCTTTAATTCTAAGAAGAGCATGCAGAGGAATAACACTTGGGTTTCTGAGGAACAGAAAAACAATGATTGTCCTTGTGGGAACATTAAGTGCAGTAAGTGTTGCATCCTCCTCTCCACACACACGTGGAGAAAGAGGGAGAAGAACAAGCCACTCTCCTTAGAAAGCTGAGGTCATCCTGAATTAGTTAATTAAAACAGGTTGTTGCCAAAACATTAGATCATCCCCCAGCTTGTTTTGTTGTCAGCTGTGCCCAAGCCCCCTCCACTGGCCCCTCAGAGAACATGGAGGGGGCAAATGCAGTTTAGAGTTAACCCTGCTAACTTTCCAGTTTACCATTTAAAAAAAGATTGAGTGTTTTGGTTTGTTTTATTACAGACTGGAAAATGTTGTATTTCTGCATACCCAAGTTGTTTTCCCTCATTTGAGGGCCTGTAGCAATGCTGTGAGAACTCAGTTTGATCTCTTATTATAGGCTATATTACTAGGATTAAGAATATTAGCCCTAAAGTATGATGGACATTATGTAAGATTAGTGGCCACATAAAGGATTGTTAGTAGCTACAGACTTAAAACTCAATTAACTTCACCTTATTCAGGTTACTTCTGTCAATACAGCTAATCCCGTGCTTTACAAAAACACACAAGTATAGTGTGGAGAATGTGAAGCTGACGTCACGCCGCTTTGCCGTTGTGGGACGTCGGCGCCATCTTTGGAGGAACGCAAACGTAAACAGAGTGGGAAAAACGGAGGAAAACGAGCAAAAAGTAAAAGAGAAAGAAAAAGAGATGAGGAAGACAGACAAAAAAAGAAAACAAAAAAGAAACGGAGAAGAGGAAGGGAAAGGAAGGAGGAACGTATCATGATAAATTCAAATTTTCATGAGAAACAAAGGTAAACAGAAACACTACAACTTATTAAGACCCAGATTTACTCCCTCCACTGACTTATGCAGACATTGTGAACTATCTCGTTTTTCGTATTAGTGCATATACTACTGTGGCATTTTTTATGCAGCAGTACTGTCCCACCATGATTACTTTTAAGCGACTTTGGGAACTTTTTTCAGGGGGGGCGAGCCAGTGTTTACATCCGCGATCCTCCAAAGATGGCGGCCAACGTCCAACGGCGTGACGTAACTTCACATTCTCTTGTGTCACTCTCATATAATATTGAGCTTCATATTCAGACCTCTATCAAAAATGTGATTTCTATTTCAAATGGATTTACCTGAATAAATAAAAGCCAAATAGCCTATAATAAATAGGCATTTTCTTTTTAAATTCTATTTTATTTAGGCTATTTTCACAATTGGCATACAAAATCACTTTTGCTGTGATTATTGCACAGCTATGGTAGCCTACTGAACATTAAATGGTGTGATTCAGTCACATTTTAACAGGTAGCCTAATAGCCAGGCCACATTCATAAAGGACAAATGATAGATCTAGATCTAATCTAAAAAAAAAATCCTTCAGCCCAGTGCCTTTTTCTTTTAGAATTAGACAGAGGATTTTAAACAATGTGACCGTAGCCTAGATGTTTTCCCAGTGTCATCATACACATTATGGAGGAGGGGACTGGGGCGTCTGACTGTTCATTACTTGCACTGAAAAGTTTAACGTTCACTTGTTACGTAACATCTGTTTCAGTTTGTGTCCGTGCCTCCTCTTCTCGCGAGAAGAAACTGTTACCAAGGTACCAAGCACGCAGCGTCCTCCAAATCTGTAAATGGCCCAGGTTGACCAATGAGGTGAACCCCGGTCGTACCAAAAGGGGATCATTTTAGGGGTGCGCGAAATGACTCACTCGTAAACTACGAGACAAAAAGGGATTCAGCGTTTCACAACGATTGAATCGTCGATAACGGACATGCATTGAACTGCTGACGTATTTTAAACGTCCTACTGCATTTCAAAGGTCTGCATGACAAAGCACCATGTGTGTCGCAGCAGCCGGAGCTCACGTTTGGTATCGACCGCGCCAACATTGAAAGTTTCTGTGAAAGTGGACACTTCAGCCCGTTGTAAAAAATAAAAAAGAAGAAGCAAACCAGGTCGTCAAACACTAACGTCCGCTTCTACCCTGAAATACCTGCTTCGAGCGAAATTGAACCCACTGTCTTCACTGGATTGTAGCATAAACACGTGAGTAAGTCTTGTTTTTTTCATTCGTTATTTTATTAAAGTTTTCAATAAACGTGTCGTACCCGAGGAGAACCATTCATTAACTTAGTTATGTGTAATGGTCGGGGGCTAAACTAGTTTGATTGAGAAAAAAAAAGACGGTTTGAATTCACTTCACTGCTCCTGGCATTTTGTTTTTAACCAAAATATAAATGTTTCTCATTAAATGTGGCCACATTTCCTTTGACACCGTGCATACTTGGCTTTTTAAGAGGCTGTTATCTCCATTATGAGCAGGGAGAATCATGTTTTCATGTTCCCTGTCTTCCCTGTGTGTTGGAGATGAAACCACCACCTCAGTTCTTTGGTAATCTGCAGAGATGATTTCACTCAGGGAGGTGGTGTTAGGCAACAAGGCCTCTCCCCGCAGGATTTTTGTTTGTTTCAGCAACAAGTGTAGAAAGCTGTGAGGCAACATGCAGCCTGTTGCATAAAAAGAGGAAGTCCACTTGAGTGCTGGAGGATGTGAGTCTAGTCTGGCCTAAAGGTCACACAGGACTTACTTCGCCCTGCTCGGCTGATGTAGTTTATACACTGGTGTTTTTGGAAGCAGGTGGAGAGCAGTTCCTTTCTTTTTAAATCAGAGCAGGAAGTTGGGACATGTAATGTGCTGCTGTTTGATCAGATGACCTTTCCTCTGCTGGCCTGGTTGATTTTCTTTGGATCAGCAGATTCAGTCTAGTCATCTTAAAACATTGTTGATAAAATGACGGAATTCTGTTGCAAACTTTGAATTTCACGGTTCCTGTCTGCTAGGAGGTCAGAGGTCATTTTTGTTTTGCTCCCAAAAGTCACACTGTTGAATCCACTGGCACCTCTTGAACCATCAATATAAATGATGATGTGGGAAAAGCAGAGCTGCCAAATTGTTGCGGTTTAATAATTGTCTCCTGCTCACCCAATACTGCAAATGACTTGCAATAAGTGTTCACCTTGGGCAACAGAAACAAACACACAAGCTCGTAATTTCCATTCTTAATGATTTGCAGGCCAGGAATGTGCATCCTGCAGCCTAGGAAAGTCTTGTCCACGCAGCATGGAGTCTTTTTACTGGCCCCTCTGTTAGTGAGTGTTCATCTCAAGAGCAACAACAGCAACAACAACAACAAAAACCTTAAATGGAAAAAGCACACTACTTTTCAAATGTCTGGGTTCATGACAGTGTGGATTTAGCAGAGGTGTACAACTGCCCACTGTTATCCACATCTGTCTTTTGAAGAAACTGCAGAGATTTGTTTCCTTCACTTAGACAAGAGGATAGATCAAATGAGAGGAAGTGCATAGGTTGGTGGTGTCTGGAAAGAAGCTTATGGGGGTTTTAAGTCCGAACCCCACCGCAAGACAGAGGCTCACCACAACCGCTGATGTCCTGTCCAGGGGGGGAGAAGTTTTACATCAGTGGTATCAGAGCAGGAGATGGTCTTCAGCTTATGTAATGCACTTGGAAGATGTTGGCTGATTATACTCCACTAGTAACGGAGCCTTTTGTCTAATTCAGCAGCTCAAATCGCCTCCATCAGCAGCTTTGCAGAGCTGGTGGGGGAAATGATTCTGAAGTCATGATTAAGTGCTTCTGATGAATCTTAAAAGTGGAGCAAGAAGTTTTTTCTTTTTCTTTTTTTTAATGAAATGGATAAAATTTCTTCATGTAGAATTAATTTCCATTTCGCTGAATAAGCACTTAATGAAACCGTGTGAAAGCATGCTTTCTCAGAAACAGGACCCGGCGTCTTTTCCTGTTTCCTGACTCTTTTATTTTACCAAGTTTACTCCGCCGCTTGATAGGCTATTGATTCATTTTTCATTTATGCCAAACTGTTGCTCACTCCAGCATGTGAATTTGCTCCTTTCCTCTGTTGTGTTTCATTGTACGTTGTATACATGTGGGTTTTTGCATTGGTTGGACAAAGTGACATTTTAAAGGGATAGTTTAACATTTTGGCAAATTGGCCCATTGCTATAATCCCTATATGTGGCAAGGTGAAGAGGGCCCGGGCGGGGATTGAACCCACACCTCCTGGGTAATAGTCATGTACGCTTACCAGTCATCCAAAGGGACATCCCCTTGGCCAAGTAGCCAGGGCACATGATCAATCGGAGGCATAGTGACAGGAACCTCAACTGTCACACATAGTTTTAGGAGTATGTTTGTTACCTTTAATTGTCGGTGCAAGCTATTTTTAGAACGGCGGAGCAGAGCCGTGAGGTGCTCAGAGCTACGCTACGGAGGCTCATGGGATTTCTTGGTTTCCTGCAGAGACTGCTTGCCGAAAAACTGCCCCAGACATCAGCTGTTTTACATGAATTTACCTCTAACGCAACTCTGTCTCGTTACTTTCTATTATTATTCTATGTGGTGAATGTGCAGGTCACAACTTGTCCACAAGAGCCTTAGGAGTTGTTGGATTGTGTATTTGATGATTCTGATGAGGGAAACCAAGAAATTCCATTAGCCTCCGTCTGCTCCGCCGTTCTAAAAATAGCTTGCACCGACAACTACTCCTAAAACTGTAGCGATTATGGCAATGGGCCAATTTGCCAAAATGTTGAACTATCCCTTTATGAAACGATGGTGGACTCCTGGAAGAAATTGTGCAGGTAATGTTTTTGTTTTTTTATGGCAGTTTACAGAACAAGTGGTTGTTGAAGGAAAAACACCAAGATCCTGCTCACGTTATTGACACGTTTGACTTCTGTGCAGCTACCACAGGCTGATGAGGTAATTTTTTCTTGAATGCTTGGGTTCAGAAAGGAAAGCCAGATGACTAACCTGTTATAAGCTGTATTGCCCTAATATGAATGCAGTGTATTGTGGAGTCTGAGTCACTATGTCTGAGCTCTGGTTCATGGGGTTTGCTCTCTCATGGTCTTTTCTTGTCTGCCTGTCCAACCTGTTGGTTACAATAGTCAGTGTTTTGGTCTCAGTGCTGCTGCTGCCCTGTGAATTTTCGCTGGCTTGGGGAAAAAATGAGGGAATCCTCTTCTAATTAACGACTAAGGTAGATGTCAGTGGTGGCAATATTACAGTTTGTGCTTTAAACATAGCTACTGCACAGACAGACATATTGGAACATTTAATCTTGAGTGTTACATCAGCCTGCTGGGATGGCATGCATAATAGACTAACTAACCACTGTAGCTAATGCTGGTGCTGCTCTCTGTTTTCTCTCAGCTCATCCAGTGTGTCTCCGCGCCAGCAAGCCTGTGATTAGCTGGAAAATATATTTTTCCTACCAAACCTACATACCATCCATCACAATGAATAGCCAGCAAATAATAGTGTGGCCTGGGCTAGATTACTCTGCACCCGCTGCAGCCTATAATATTATAGCCAACGTCGTTGTTGCAGAACAACATGGGAAAATGAGTTTTGTTTTTCTTTACAGAGTACAGACCAGTCACTGTTGAATTTTACAAAATATCTAAATGCATGTTTTTCTGAAGAGAGGACAATGAGTGCTATTTCAGTTGAGTTTTCCCAGGTTCAACATGAGAGTTTGGTTGAATTGTCACCACAGGAGAAACCACACTGCCCTTGTGTTGCAGGGACTGACTCAGCGGTTGCATGGCTCATGTCACCGTTTCTCTTCCTGTCTGTCTCTCGTCTCTCTCTGTCTCTACATGGCTATCGTCTGCCCCACGGTACTACCTGTGTTTGGCCTTGATCTGGCCGCTGACGTAGCTCTGAGTGTGGTTTATCTGCACAGCCATGCAGCGGTGAGGTCATATTATGTCGCTTTAACGTTTCCGACCAGTATAATCTGCTCCACTTGGTCAGAGTTTACAACACAACCACACACAGAGCCACAGAGACAGTCTGACTTTATACGACAGCGTTGCAGGCAGTTTAGCATCAGCGAGTCCAACATTTCCCTGCATTCTTGTGCATACATTTGGTAGGACTTGTACTAGCATGTGCAAAAACACCTTCCAAAGTTTATCTGATGTGAATGAATCTTTGGTAATCTACAGTCCTGCATGTGTGTCAGACACCTAGAGTGACTGCAGGACAAATACAGCAGATAAATGTAGGATTTTCTTTTTTTGTAGTATTTTGTGAGATCTTTTTATCAACCATTCAGGGGCAGACTGAAACAGTGGGATTTTTATTCATTCAAGTGAATAGAAAAGTGGTCTTTGATTTTTTGGTCCCACTATTTAATGTAGCCTATAGCTCAATATTTAAAGTAACTGGCTACTGGAGCTGTTGAATACACATAGTGGACTAAGTTTAGTCTCTATAAAATGTAGAAAAAATCATAGATTTGAATTGTTTAAATAAGTAACCTAAGTGAGCCATCCAGTATTTTGAAGACCAACACAGACTAAACTATATTTCCATGACTGGGTTTCTGCTTTCATGGATAATTTGACTCCGTTGTTTTATCCTGCTTTCAGTTCTATAAACCTATAGTTTGATGCCTCTCTCTTAAAGAGTAGCCTTTGCATTTGTGCTAGTTCCACAGTCCGGTTAAGCCCTCTCTGGCCCAAATATCCTAGACAGTACTGGTCATGTGGCTGGAGTTCCCCTCCAGTCATTGGCCCTTGGGTGATCCCAGTTTGGGCGACTCTCCCCCCTGAGCAATGAGGTCAGTGTGACTCCTTGTGCTGGCGAGCCGTCTCTGTTTCTGCCGGACTCTGGAGGTCAGCAGCTGAGGACTCACATGCAGATTCCTCACATGCAAACAGCTTGTCTTGTGTGACCGCGTGAAGCTGCGCACGAGACTGACACCGATTTGCTGCCTTTGTTTGTTTTTCTTTCACCTGACCATGTGAGTATTTTTAGCCAGTGAGTATTAAATGTGTATGGTCAAGTAACTGTTTAATTCAGTTTTTTTTTTTTTTTAATATTCTGTATTGACTGATTGATAATGGGACTCATTCTGTTGTGGTGATTTGAAGCCTTGCTGATGGGATACATCTTTCTTATCCAAAGGCGAGCACAGAAATTTTGACAGAATCCTCATACTATATTATCCGATCGGTAGTGGTGTTGATAAACCTGCTGGGATACACTTGTTGTTCAACGCTTTTAACCTCAGAAGTCGCAATTGGACTTTGGGCATCACTTTTTAGTGTCCCATGTGGCACATCTATTGTGTTATTGTGACTGGATTTGCAGTGCATTTGTTTATTTGCATGTGTTTCCAGTGATGTTGTCAGGTTTTTAATATAGTGAGTCCCCGGCACACACTGATGGTGATTTAAGTGGGTCCCCAATGAAACAACAGCAAACAAAACACCTGGACCAATGATGGATGGCGTCCTGAATTATTAGTTCTCTGTCACTCACAGCCGTGTGTGTGTGTGTCAGTGGTACCACTGCCAGGTGTGTGAGAGTGCTGCTCCTTCCCAGTTTATGGCTGGTGAATGAAGTGAGGTAAAGATCCTGGAGTAAGAACAGGTTAAAGTTGATCCGTGCTCTATAATGAGGACTAAGGTGGTACTCTAGTCTGTAGCTGTAGAGACATGGACACTGTGTGAACAGTCAGGAAGAAAGCATGCAAACATCCCTTATTGCTATATATAGTATATATATTGGTAACAGCATGCATCAAAGAAGTGGTAAGCATGATTAGTCCCCCCCTGTAGGTGAGAATCATTATTGCCATGTTTTATGCTGTGTCCTACAGGAATTACTGGTATTAGAGATCCATCTCTTTTATATTGTTGTGAAAAATCTAACTGGGTTTCTATCAGTCTAAAATATTTTTCTTTTTAGAATTAGCCTATCACTCAGTTTAGAGTTAGAGTTTGTGTGTGATGTTGAAACATCACAGGAAAACAGGTTTAAACTGAAGTATATAAAACAAACAAGCAAAAGCAGCTGGATTTCCATGTAAGCTGACTCTGTAAAATCCTGCATTTGACAAAAAAATATCTTTTAAACCACTAAATATAAAGCAACAACATATAGGAAATGCATAGCTGTAGATATATAGGTTTATTATTTACATTGTAGAAATAATGAAATAAATAAACAATGGAATAATAAAAATAGTGGAAAAAAATTGGTGTCATGTTGTGCCAGAATCAGACTACACAGATTCAGACTGGGGCAGGCAAATACTTATTTAGCTACAAGTTTCTCCTCTGGGGTTAAGTTTGATATCTTCTTGGCAATCTTGGTATCTCCAAGTCTGAGCTGAGCTGGTGGTCAGTGAAACCTGAATTGTGTATCTGCTGAAAGCTAAGAGGACCCAGCTTGATAGATCTGTGCTCTGCAAACTCTTTCATCATTTTGTTTTTAGTGCTGCTGCTGATGACACCTGACCTCAACATGTGTGAACAGTAAATGCACCACGTGATTGTGTTGTTGCAAGGCTGATTTTGTTTGGCGTGTTGAGTCGTCTTTCTGCCTGCTGCTGAAGTCGTACCTGTTTGCTTTCGTTTCCTGTACACGCGGCTCGTTCACAGGTTGAGTCATTTCCAGTAACTGGGCCAGAGACCGGGAACCAGACGGTGAAGACAGAACCAGCAACGACTGCACAAACACAATATCTGGTTTGATGAGTTTACGTGTGTCTTTAATTGTTTCGCAAAATGTGTGCACTCATCATCTACGTGAATCCCTTACACACCCGCCCTGGTTGAGCTGGGAGGGGCATTTGCATGTGTGGGTGTGTTTGCTCGTGTATTTTTGGAGGATCTCCCTTGTCAACCATCTGCCCCATCCCTCCAAGACAAACGACAGCAGTCTGGATGCCAGACTTTTTCTTTTCTTTTTTCCTTTTCAAGGGCCGTGCTTCCTCGCTACACGTGAGACAAACTCTGCAGTTTGCCTGTCGTCAGCGCCTCCGGCTCTTTAGAGGTCACTAAACATGCTTCTGGTTAACCATTATTTACCCTGCCCCCTCTACACTGGGCCCACTGACCTATTAACCACAGAGAGCGCAAACAAACAGCTTCAGACACGTCTGTGTGTTACGGATCCTTGCTGCAAGGATCACTGTTACAATGCTATCTTTATGTAGCTGTAGTCGCACGTGAGGGCATCACAGTCCTGTAAACTCATAAGAGGAGGTAAGTGTATGTGGTTATCAATAGCATTAAATGTCCAATAACTGATGCAGTCTACAGTGACAGCATTTTTTTCGACTTGACAACAAGGTGAAAATTATAACTCAAGTTGCTCAGATAATTTTCACACATGAATTTCAGTCGAAGGCTGGTGAAAACAATGAGCTTTATCAACTCCGAAAAACATGACTCTGATGACCATGAGGTCATCAGCATTGATCATTTTTCAAGAAACAAACAGCTTCGTCCCAGATTTTCAAATAATAAATATTTGCTCGTTGTCTTTGTTCCACGTGACACTAAATCTGGTATGTTTTGGATTTTAGCTGTGTTGACATTGGGAAATGGTGGGTTTTTCATCATTAGGGTAGAAGTAGACGACATGAGTGGACTCTTGTTATTTGATTTAGGAAGTTGCCTGTAATGTTGCAGGACAAACAGAGGATTTAAAAGTATAGCTGCCTTTGTACCAGTTGATCAAGTTCTGTCATCACAAAATCAACACTAATATATCGTGTGATGTTGTTCTGTGTTTGTGATTGTAAAAATATAGGTCAAGTCCTTCTCTATGCAAGGCATAGAGATGTTTTGACAAAGCTCAGACAGATCAGCAGGGACGTGAATGTCACTGCTCTCTTTAAAATATCAACTCACCTTATTTACATTGAAAAGAGTTTTCTCTGCTGTGAGTCAGTGCAGTCGGTTGTTGTATTTTTTTTAAGTGAGTCAAGGGCCTTGTCACATTCTGGCCTAAAGATCCTCTGATGTTTAAACAAACCCATAATATTTGCTCTGTCTGTTTGCAGCATGACGAAGTATGTGAAAGTCAACAAACGTGGAGCGATGGTGCAACCGACCTGATATTTGAATTTTAACTGCCATCTATCACCATTCATGGAATAATCACATTTCCATGGCCAATGTCAAGACATGAAATGCAAATTTGGGCAGATAACTTCTAAGACTAGACTTATGCTCTTCTTGTATCTTTACAATGGAGCTTTCTAAGAAATGTTGACGTTTTTTGTCTTAAAGGGGTAGTTCAATATTTTGGCAAACTGGCCCATTGCCATAGTCCCTATAATTTTAGGAGTAGGTTTGTTACCTTTGTCGGTGCAAGCTATTTTTAGAACAGCGGAGCAGAGCCGCGAGCTGCTCAGAGCTATGCTATGGAGGCTAATGGGATTTCTTGGTTTCCCTCATCAAACTCAATCAAATACACAATCCAACAACTCCAAAACACAAGTCTCGTGGACAAGTTGTGACCTGCACATTCACCACGCTATGAGATACTAACGGAACGTTACGAGACGGAATGGTTTTTTAGGTAAATGCAGAGACTGCTTGCCGAAAAACTGCCCCCGACAGGAACGCACATTAGTGGTTTTGCATTAATTTACCTTTAAAACAACTCTGTCTCATAATGTAATGTTATGTTGAGCATATTGGTGTTGTTGGATTGTGATGAGTTTGATGAGGGAAACCAAGAAATTTCATTAGCCTCCGTAGCGTAGCTCTGAGCAGCTCGCGGCTCTGCTCCGCTGTTCTAAAAATAGCTTGCACCGACCATAAAATCTACTGCTAAAACTATAGGGACTGTGGCAGTGGGCCAATTTGCCAAAATGTTGAACTATCCCTTTAACTTGTGAACCTGCAGCGTGCTGTTGTCACCATCCCAGTGTCGGTGCCGGTAATGGTAGATGAGAGCTCTGATGCACAGATTAAATGCGCAGGAGATTAAATGTCCCTGTCTGATAATAACTAATTGTAACAGATGCCCATGCATAATGAACAACGCCGGATTACTGTTTCTTACTTGATAGACTCGGATGTCAATTACCATGTCAGCAGCCCTGGATTTGAGCCAGTTTGGTCTGCTCTGTTATACACAACATTGAAGATGAGATTTTCTCAGGGGGTGGGGGTGAGAAAATTTGATGTCTGCATCAACCCCCCGAAATGCAGGGCGACACAGACGGGGCCTGCTGGGACATGTCGGTGTGTAATGTGAGCGGTAATGTGAGATGTGAGTCTGGTGAGTCCCTGCATTTGTGGAATGTGTGTGCGTGTGTGCAACAAGTGAGGGAGCTTATGATTTTGGTATGAGAGAAAGGAGCTGGAGCTGCAGTAACTTTACACCCCTTGCCTCCGGTCAGAGGCCGCTGTAAAAATACATCTCCAGCCGCTGAATCAAAAATGAGAATTGTTAAGAGGGCTAACAGCGTGTGTGTGTTTACTGTTTAGTATCATGGATCACGGAGTATTTGGCCAAATGACAAGCCACCACACACTCGCCCTAATACTCCTAATCCACCTGTCTCCTCTGAGTCTCGGTGCAAAGGTGTGTGTTCCCATGCAGGTGTGTTACCGCTGCTGGAGGGGAGGCGAGGATGCTCACACAGAGTTACATTGAAAGTATTTCCCCCCCAGGCACAGAGATTATGTAGCTCTCACATGGTGGGAGGAGGATTGGCTGGAGGGGAAGGAGAAAGTTGAAGAGAGGAGTGACACTAAAGTAAAAAAAAAAGATAGGATAGGTATGTGATTGTCAGCCAGGCTCGGTCCAGAGAGAGGAATGGAAGGGAGGGGAGGAAGGAAGGGAGGGAGGAGAGCGTGATTGATGGCGTTAACGGCGGCAGGGAAGGTGTTGGAATTTGTTGGACTAGCTGAAATATTTATCGTGCTCTCCCGCTGTGAGTTTTAAACTACAGAGCAAACGCTTTACTTTTCCTCAACAGCTAGGAGTCTGAGTGGAAGTCCGCTCCCCGCTGCTGCTGCTGCTGCTGCTGCTGCTGCTGCTGCTGCTGCTGCTGCTGCTGCTGCTGCTGCTGACGACTGACCACCGCATGTGTGTGTTTGTCTTTAGACTGTGGGTGTGGGTTCCTGGTTCTGTGTGTTTGTATACATGTGTTTTAGTGTGTGTGTGTGTGTGTGTGTACCACGAGTTGCCCTGCTGCTCCCCGCCCTGCTGGCCCCTTTAAATAAGCACCGCTGTGTGTGTGTGTTTGTGGACTGTGAGAAGGAAGGGCAGCTCAGCCACGGTGTGCAGGAAGGGAAACAAACTTTTGATAGGAGCGAAGACAAGTGTCCACTGATTTAGAGAGTAAAACCATCCTGAGCCAGCCAATTACCATTATAACTATTATTATTAGTGTGTAATTATGCTGCCAGGTAATAAGAGTTGATAACTGCACAAAGATAGTAAATAAATAAAATAATATAAATACTCCTTTCAGACGTGCACTGTACACTTTCTGTAAAGGTTTGTTTTATTCTAGAAAATAACTGTTTCAAATCATGTGTTTTTACCATGTGGAGAATCTGAAGTGGTTTATAGTTGTTTTGATTGTTGGCTACAACGAGGCTGGAAGGTCAGTATCATTTACATATGGAAATAAACACAGATCAGCCACAACATTGAAACAGGTAACTGGTTTCAGTGTTGCGGCTGTTTGTGTGTACACAGTGTGTACAGTGGGGTCCACTTTTCCAATGGGAAATAAGTGCCATACATACATACATACATACATACATACATACATACATACATACATACATACATACATACATACATACATACATACATACATACATACATACAGTACAAGGTGTCTGCAGCAGCTTAGATGTCAGCTCTACGACTGTGGCTTATTGGTGTATTTCCCTGTGCAGTGACATGTCCCTGACGTCCAATAACTGTGCAGCGTTTCCTCAACATCTTCCTGTCTCATATCTATCTTGGTACGTTGGCAACAGAACGTCTGCTTGCAGCTTTTAAAGTTTAAATGACCCAAAAGCAGTCCGTGTATGGTTGTGGCGTCACAAAATTGCAGAAAGTGTGTTTTAAGGTACAGTTTCTAAATACTGACTGTGTCTGTGCATTGAACAGTTGATAGATTCAGTAGTTAAATGCTTAGGCCTAATTAATCACTTTTAGGAAACTGTAAAACTGTAGGCTATTGGTTGAACAGTGTTTATGTTATATGTAGACTTGTTTTCGTTAAAAAAAAAAGACATGGAAATGTCTACTTTATGGGACCATTAAGACTAATCATAATGATATCTATCCCATGTTATTCTATCAGATCATTTATTTCATGATAAACTTCTAAGTTTATCCTGTATTCAACGACGCGTCAAACTCAGGAACTGTACAGAAGCAGAGAGTTTTTAAATGCCTGCCTATTCCTGCTGGACCTGCTGCCATGTCTTTCCCAGGAAAGCTCCTCTTGTGAACAGGAAGGATGCATTTGATAATTTCAACAGCGTCTGCCAAAGTGGCTGCAGCGGTTTGTTTGGAATAAGGAGAAAAAGACAAAGTGGTTGTCAGTCGAAGCAGAGTCAAGTCCTGGTTGTGGAATCACATCGCAGCCACCGATAAAAACTCATAGAACGGAACTGAAATGTGTGTTTTTTATTTGTTTGTTTTAGTCGTGACAGTCACTGATACTGATCCTTGTAATGTGCCACAACAGCAACAGGATTAATCAAATCAAAAGCGGCATTGTTCACTTTCCTGGATCAACAGTGCCAGTGCCATGGGTAGTGGAAGTGGTAGGCCTACTTCTAAAGAAAGTCAGGATAATGAGAGGGCCAGAAAGATTGTGTGATTACAACCGAAGGCTCGTGCTTCCTGCTCTCCCAACTCTCTTCCTGCTTCTGCACAGGAAGGGGGGTGGAGCCCTGCCGGCAGTGGGAGGAGAAGGAGGAGAGCGTATTAGCCTAAGGAGCGGAGAGGCGCTCAGGTTAGTGTTTGTTTAGCTCGCTCACATGCAGCAGCACTCTGCTGCCCGCATACCGGCACAGCGGCGCTCGTAGCAGACCTGAGAGCTGTACCTTCAGTCACCTCTGAGTGCCACTCGGCTTGATCTTATTCCTGAGACCCAGTTTAGGGATTTTACCGCCTCCATGTGAGTAAACTTATCCTTCTGTCCTGTTTGAACGGAGCAGCGTGTAGACACGAGGTTTGGCAAGTGTGATTGAAACAGTGGAGAGTGATGGTTGAAGATGATATTTCTGTTATTATATCTTTTTATTGTTAATTTTATATGTGGAGAGATGAAATCATTTGTTGCTGCTAACATCTAATGATGGCAAGAGGAGTGTCAGTCTGCCACTTGTGGACTCACCAGACAGCAGAGCAACTGAAAACCTCTATTCTGAGCGAGGCAGCTATTGTCTCTTTCTGTCCCAGCCTGTGCTTCCTTGTCCTTGACATGCTATGCCAAATCTAAAAATACTGGTCTTGATTATAACATTTGGCAGCGCTGTTCCAGGACTATTTTCATTCCTTCAGCTGTAACGGGGTGAGAGGCTGTGTGGCAGGCGGGCTGAGTGTGTGTGTGTGTGTGTTGTGCCTTTGACAACCTGACACTGAGGCGACTGTGTTTTCAGCAGAGAAGGAAAGTGTTTCAGAGTGTTGGTGTCCTCAGATTATCTCACAGACTGAGCTGATAAAAGGCAAAGATCTGAAAGACTTTGATGAACCCTGTATGGTTTTAATTATCTTTCAGTAAGTGTGTGTGTGTGTGTGCATGTGTGTACATCCCCTCAGGCTGTCGGCTAAAACAAACAGAAACTCACCTGTTAAACTTTCAGCTCCTCTCTCCGGCAGTGCAGAGATGATCATGGAAGAAAAGGGTTAACAGCTCAAGAATGAGTCGAGTGTGCGACTGTGTTTGTACATGTGCATGTGCAACCGTGTGTGTGTGTGTGTGAGTGAAACACTCCCTGTATCCAAACCAACAGCGAGGCCAAGCCACTGGGGCGACTCCAGTGACCACTCTCCCTCCCCACTCTGTGTGTGTGTGTGTGTGTTTGTGTGTTTGGCGGCTCTGTAACTCGCATGTCTCTGGAATGTGTTCATCATCTGCATGTTGGGAGGGGGGGGGGGGTCACGATCTTATGTCTCTGGGCATTATTGTTTGCCCTCGGGCCTTATTGTTGCCACAAACAGCTGTGTGTGTGCATGTGAGTATGAATTCTCCTTACTGAGGTGTGTGCTTTATGTAGTTGTGTGTCCTTTTTAGTCTGCAGTTGGCATGTAATTGAATTAGCGTGTTTAAGCACACTTCTGTCTCTGTGCCCATATGTCCCACGTGTGTGTGTGTGTCTGTGTTACCTAATAGATTAGCTGCACCTGGGTAAGATGAGAGGAGTTGCCTCCAACCATTGATCCAAACACGCAGTTTTTTCTCTTTTACTTTTCTCCAAATCTGGGTTTGCAGATCAGATCAGGGAATACCATCAGTTTCCATCATCAGCACAAATTCTTTGCTGGATCAGTTGTTTCTCCCTCCAGAGACTCGGAGGCCAGGCCGGAGTCTTTCTGGGCATCGTAAATCCTATACAAGTTGCCTGCTACAGGGAGAAAAGGAGTCACCCTTCATGATATGTTTATTATATCTAAAAAAAACCCAACATAATCCATTTTCCTCAACTAAATCTTGAGGTTGGCATGTTGTCATTCAAAGCTACCACAGGAGGTTTATGTTGTGTTGTTTTCCACTGGGTTACACACTAAAGGATGTACACATCAGTAGAGCGTGGGAAAATCTCTGACTGTCTATCATTGTCTCATCTTTAGACGACGAGATGCTACTTGTAAATGTAAATATGACAAAATGCATGTATTTTGTTGTTCTTGTTTATGTTGCAATCTTTTATTTGGCCCACACAGGCAAATGGCAGATGTCATAATGTTTTAATCTTTGATGCTTGGCTTAGTTTTCCTGCGGGAGGACTCAGCCACCTGCTCTCCACTGATTACCCACTCAGTCAAAACTCTCCTTACGACATAAACACACACAGAGAAAATGAGGATGCTGACATTCATGGATGCACAGCTACACATAAGCGCACTCGACACAGAGCTTCACCCCTCCCCATCTCCCCCTGGGGTGTAATTGCGCATGGATGTGTGTGTGTGTGTGTGTTTCCCGGGGCCACAGACTCAGACAGTGATGGGCAGATGTGGAGGAGGGGAGGGGCATACAAAGATGGAGCTAGATGCTATAATAACTGTCTGCTTATGGTTCAATGGTTGTTTTTGCAGTCGACTAGACCCCGGTGCATAACACGGTTTCATAACGCCGGGGTCCAGACACTTCAGTCATGCATGTGAGAGGAGCTCTCCGCCTGGCCAGGAGCTGTTTTGTGTAGGAAATGAGCAGCGTGGCCACAGATGATAACGGCACGGCGCCGTGGTGAAGCCAAGATACCAAGGGTTGACTCCTGTGAAGTCTGGTCCCGTGGCGCTCACCTCTCCGTCTTCATTAGCTGTCTTTGGAGCACCCTAAATCAGGCCTGGGGGGGTGTGGCTGATAACCTTTTGAACCCTCTCTTTTAAGCTTTTTATTGACTTAAAAAGTGAAGCCAGGGCGTCCATGTGGGGTGATGGGCCGGGGGCCTGGGTATGAACCCGACTCGTCGTGAGGTTTATAGACTATCATTCAACCAGAAGACATTAGAAAGATGCTTAACTGAGTCAATTAAGCCCGAAGTGTCCAAGCCACAGCTGGGACAAGAGCCGATCTTTCCTGCAAAGGTCCTTCAGTGTTTCCTTCCTCACTTCCTGTCCCGTCTCTCTAATGTCCACTCAGCCTCACTCCGACGTTATTGTAAAGACGACTTGATGGCTTTGCACTTGACATTATTATTTGACTTAGCGATGTTTTCCATCCAGATGAAGTGGTGACGACATCATATGGGACATTTTTAACCACGTTTGATTAAAACCTGATAACTGGGGCAATCTGCAGAAGTATGTGTGTTAATGGGAGCAGCATCTGGAGGTAACACCAATATCGAGCCGACGTTTGACTTTTCCTGTAAGAGGTCTGGTGTAACAGTAAACACCAGTATTGTGAGTTTATAGTTTAGTTTATATTCATTATTGTTTTGTCGGACTAAGTTTCAAAGCTGAAAGATGAACTTGGGTGTTCATCTTCAGACGTTTGCCTTTATCTTTGTCTAAAAATTATTTTTCTCAAAAGAGTTTTCACAGAGCCACATTTTTGAAGGATCTGAAGTCTGTATTAAGATGTCTTGATCTGTTTTCTTTATTTTTTCTAGTTTTGCCATTTTTGTCAAGCAGTGGACGGTCGGACCTTCGGCTCACACAGTGAACAAGCTGTTGTCCAAAAGGCCCAGAAATAGATGCTAAGGTCGCCGTAAAACAGGGACGACCCGCTGCTCACACACCCACAGTCGGAGGCAAACACTCCAACCGGGCACGTTTGTTTGCTTTTTCTCCCTTTCTCACACATTTCCTGTTGTGAAATGCGTCATTGCTTCCTGCTCGTCCCTCCAGTGGGAGAAGAACCAACAGAAATCACTACTGACTAACTTGCCCCCCACCCCCCCCAACCCTTTTTCTCTCCCCCCTCTGTTTGGGGTGAAGGTGACTCTCTCAAAGAGTCACCGCCTACAGACTTAACTCAAAGGTTGGGGGGATGTGGATGTTGTTTTCTAGTCGTGTTGTCCGGTGAAACCATCTTATCTTCGTTTCTTTCTCTGCGTTTCAGACGGGACAGGATTTTCTGGTGACATCTCTTTAGGTGGGGTCTCTCCTGTTTTTATTAGCCTGGGTTCAGCGTCCGCTGGGACCAAGGCCACCGAGATATGACAACCCAGCTGGCGTCACAGAACACGCACTCGCAAACGCACGCACACAAACAAACGGACCTTGTTCCTGCATGTTGAACAATGTTTGCAGCATCTTCCTGTTTTGTTTTTTTTGTCACATTTTCTAGGAAGAAAAGTAGAAAAGCATCAGATACAGATTGTGTTTCTCCTTCCTCTTCCCTCTCCTCTTGAATTCCTCTTCCTCACGTGCTGGTGTTTGCTGTTTATATGCAGTTACTAAGTGCTAGAAAATATTGGGCTCTCCCTATAATTAGTGTTGTGCGGGCTGGTTGGTAGAGGACCGTAGTCATCCAGTTGTGGTGAAGTGCGAGTCATCTCTTCCTTTCAGCTGCAGCTTCCCCTTCCACCCGTCCCAACAAATCTGGACAACATGCACACCTCCATTCTTTCTGTCTCTTGCTAATATGTTACTCACTCACTCCGTCACAGTGAAACACAATCCCTCGCACACACGCACAGCGAACATCACAAGGCATTTCATTACCCTCGCTCTAATAATACGGTGGTTGTCAAAAGCAGGGCAGATTCATAACAACGGAGCGGTTTGCATAGTTCTGCAATAATCGACCCCGAGCAAAGTTTCCATTGCGGAATAGAAATATCACCCGTGGGTCGCCGTCGCTGCGGTCGGTGCCTGCGGTGCGCTCGTCGCTTCTGGAGACATCAGCTGTTTTGTGTGAACATGAATGGAAAAATGAGCGACGGACGGAAAGTTGGGGGAAAAAACAAGACGAACAGGCCGAGGGGATGTTTTTGTTTCCCTTCAGGGAGTTCCACGTTGACCCACGCTGGATCAATTCGCACCTTGTTCTGCGGCAGCCAGAGGTTTAACGGCGCTGTTCACACACACACGTTAGCACCTATACAATGTACAATGAGCAAATGAATGACAAAAGCTGCTGTTTTTTAGGATTGAGGCAGATCTAGGCCAACTATATTTGCATGTAGATGGCTCTGATCGCTCTCTGGCCCAGCGTTAAGGAAGGTAACTGGGTTTTGATTTACATACTGATCTCCATGTGCAAATTCATTTAGCTGCTTTTATTTGACCTTTTTTTTGTGTGAAGACCTTGCACCAACAATAATTACTGCTCATGCTTTTACACTCACTCCGTTTCTCCATCGCCCACTGTTTCTATGTATCATGTGTCATGGCTGAATTGTCGGAGGCCAGGAAGGAAACAAAGAGACGGAATAATGAGCGGATCATGGGATTGTAGTTATCAGCTGAAATGGGTTTTACGTGGGTGTGTGTGTGTGAGGGAGAGTGCGTTTGCGTGCACACAGCTGTGGTGTTGGAGCTGTAACACCTTCAGCTGAAAGAGTTGAGCTGAGGAGACAGCCAAAGCATCTTCTCTTTTGTGTTTACGTGATTTATATATAGTAAAGTGTGCGTCACAGCAGCTGGGATGGAGACTTTAAATTACGTCATCATATTTCGCTAACAGGCAGAAAAGTGGATGTATACGCTTTCTAGGCCATTACGCACTGAACTGGGACCTCTGTCAAAGTATTTGTGTCATTTTCTCAGACCCAGCCATCGGCCATTATTAAAGACATTGGTCTTTTTTTTGTGGACATGAAAAGGCTCTAAATGTGGACTCAAAGGATGTGTTTTTTCCAGGAGAGGCCTGTGTGAGGGTAATGACAAGGCCACAGCATACTAAACCTGAGGGAGCCGAGGTTTCCGCCACCACACGTTTGTCTTCAGCATTTCTGGTAAAGTCTTCAGGATGAGTTTCTATGAATGGACACATATACAACCGTTTCTATAATTACCTATAGCTGCTGCAGTCAAGCTGGTGTTTTCAGTGTGGTGGACGTCTGGACGAGGCCTTTTTTCCCCCTGGTGTTACAGACAGGCTTCTGTTTCCTGAGTAGACCCTCATCTGTAACGGCAAAGATGACCAAAAAGTGTACTTTATGATAAAAATGTGAACACAAATGGCACAAAGAGTAACATTTAAAACTCTGTGCAATACAATAAGATAATAACTTATTTTCACAGATATGTTTTTGCCTGTATTCAAATATTTCCTGGACTGATAGCAGTTGTCTCAACTTTTTACAGTGGTCTTTTGTATTTTACCATACTGTGTTGAACTAGTGTTGCAAGTGAACTTTCTTTATGAACATACATTTTTATGTTTGTAATGAAATGAAGCTTGAGGTTTTGAGGACGAGCCTTCATCATCAACACATCACTGAGTCCTTTTGAATGTCTTGTGTGTCCCAAGTTGTCTTCATTTCCTGTATGTCTCATCTGGAGAGTTTCTGTTTTTCCCTGACTGAAACTAACGAAGCACTCCCTCCTCTCTTTGCCTTGTAAGATGTGAAATTTCCTTCTTACTCAGAGCTTGTTTCCTTTTCCCTAACAGTACTTTTTTTCTTTTCTCGCTCTATATGTACTCCCTCAGGATTTTTCCTGAAGGCTTTTGGTCGCATGAGGTTTTTGTGAATAATTATTTTCTGTGATGCAAATGTGTTTTTAATTTAAGCCGGACTATTTTAGACTCTTCTTTGGTTTGTCACATGGCGAAGATGAAAGTAAAGTGTGCGGCTGTGTGCGCACGTCTCTGAGTTTTCAAGCTCTTGAAGTACCTGAAAATAAGTGTGTGTGTGTCCAAGTCTTAACTGTCATGATTGGTTTTTCTCATCTGCTGTTCAAGGATGAGAGAGAGAAAGAGAAAGAGGGGGGAGATGTGGGGAAACAGGGTCACATGTTGAGAGAGAGAGGAGAGGAAGGCTGCTATAAAAAGACTAATTAAAAATGTGTGGATAGATATGTTGGAGGTGGAGGTGAAGAGGAGGAGGAGAGAGCGAGAGAGCGGGCGCACCAACTGGGTGTGATGTAACCTGGAGTGTAATGTTGTAAATGATAAGGAGGGGGAGGGAGAGAATGATTTTTCTGGGAAATCACAGCTTGGAGAAAGAGGAAAAATAAGATGAACATTGTGTGTTTGTGTGTGAACTGCTAAAAGTGAGAGTAATTGGGTGAAAGAGGAACTTCCACTGGTCTTTGTTTTTGTTCCTGCTGCATTTCTTGGGTCAGTTTTCTAGATTCTGTTATTGTTGCGCTACAAACACCAGCGAAAAGGTTCAAATCCAAATGAGGGCAGAGTTGGACTGAGGAGTGAGATAATCCTCCATTGTTTACTGTGTCTCCGTTGTCCACACTGTGTCTCCACTGAGGAGAAGACAAAGAGCTAAAGAGGAGGAACAGTTGTGCAGCTTTCAGTGTTTTCATAGCACCCCACTGGGCTTGATGCAACTCTATGTAAAAAATTGCAGCTGTTTTGCCCGTTGTCCTCCTCTCCCTTTCTGCCCCCCCACCCCACTCTTCCATCCATCCTCCCCCTTTCTCCCTTTCAAAGAATTTTCATTTGAATGAAAACCCTGCCTCAGTGTTTTGTTGTGCTCCAAGGGGGGAGGGGTCCAATTGGTCAGAATCCCTTTCGAGGTGGACCAATGCGAGCGCGCCTCCCTCCCACAGCCCCGCCCCCGCATGCCCCCGCCGAGGCTCCCGGCCCGACATGTGATTGGCCAGGCTGGGAGGAGCCAGACGTGGTATTAAAGCCTGTCCCGTCTGCTCCACTTCAGTATTGAAGAGAGTCCCTGTCTGTCAGCCAGAGCAGCGTGTGTGTGCGAGAGAGTGTGTGTGTGTATGTGTGTATCAGTGTGTATGGATGGGTTTTCTTTTTGTTAATGAGAGACGGACAGAAAAACACACTCTGACTTGGACTTGCATCTGTTTTTTAACCCTCTCCAGGACTGTGGGACTCTCCAGCTGAGTTGCCGGCTTTTTGTGTGAATTAACAGCTGGACCGTGGACTGAGGGGGGGGCTGCACTGCACGGACCGGTTGGACAGACACCGCGAGACGAGGAGGGGGGGGATCATAAAGGCTGTTGGGTTGCCGGTGTCTTTGCCCGGCTGATCTTCCAGGCGTTTGTGGATAAAGAGCTCCCATCAGCTGCACCGTGACCCCGATCCACTGCCCTCACCCCCTTTTTGGGCCACTGCTGTGCCAATAGAGGTGGTCCGGCCCGGGCCCGATGTGGAATTTGACCTCGACTGACCCCGTCCCACAAGTAGCCTTTCACTGAGGGGGGGAAACGAAGAAGGATAAAAGAGCAATAGGGGCGACGGAGGAAGAAAGGGAGAGAAGTGAGAGCAGCAGCGCAGCGACCGGTAAGGAAGTTAAAGGGGGCTCTGGGGGGGCAAGGGAGCGGGGCCGGGATGAGGGGGGAGGAGGAGAGTGGGAAGAAAAGAGAGAGTACAAAAGAGCTATTTTCTTAAGCTTAGAGGGGACATGAGGGAGCTTGGTCGGCAAGGATGTTCTCAGCCACCTCTCCTTCTGTCACTTCACTCTTCACCTCCTCGTGTTCACATCACACAGCTGGAAAACACGTCATATTTAGCCGAACCAGCCTCACAGTCTGAGCTCGTTCTTATCAGCTCTTTGTTTTCTTTGCTCATGATTGTTTAACAACCTTCTGACTGAACATCTCTCTCTCTCTCTCCGTCAGCTCCTCCAGAATGCCGGTGGAGACCCTGCGGCCCTCAGATGGCCGTCTGGCCGGCGTTCCCTTCACCTCAGCCATGCCCTTCAGGATACTTAACAAGGGCCCAGAATACTTCCGCCGGCAGGCAGAGCCCGGGGCCCGCAAATTGAGCGCAGTGGAGCGCCTGGAGGCGGACAAGGCCAAGTACGTCAAGAGCCAGCAGGTGGCCCTCACCCGCCAGGCCCCCATCAAACCACCCATCATCCGCAAGCCGCTCGTTCCTCCGGGGATGATGCTCCACTGCCAGATCAGCACGCCCCCGGCCCGCAAAGTCCCCCGCTGCCCGGCCGACGTGGAGAACGGAGGAGGGAGAGAGGGGCCGGTGCGGAGAAGAGGACCCGCTCTGAACTTGGACATTCTGAACAATCTAATCAATGACGTATGCGACGGACCGCTGCCCTCGTCCCAGTCCTCGTCCTCCACCTCCCCTTCGTCATCGTCGCCTTCATCAGGAGCGAAGAGCATCGGCAGCAGCCTGTCGGCCGAGCAGGAGAGGAACAACCGGCTCCTCAACAACCTCAAACCTTTGAACCACGGCACCGCCAACTCTTCGTCCACCTCTTCTTCCACTTCCTCCCCGCTCAATAACAACCTCCGGACGCCCACGGCAGAAGTTACCCGGCGTCCTCCCCCGATCCCGGCACGAGCACCGCGTATCGGGGCGCCGGTTCCCTACAGCTCCCCCAACTCAGTGACTGTGCGCAGGGTGGACGTCCGGCCTCAGGCGGAGATAAGGAAGCCCCAGAGGGCCCAGCTGCAGCCCCAGCTCCGGCCCAGACAGACCCCCCAGGGCCAAGTCGCACACCCCCAGGTTCCCCCGCCACCGCCTCCGCCAGCTCACAACCAACCTCACTCTCAGCTCAACACCCCCTCCCAAACCCTGCCCGCCCCCCCGGCCTACCTGCCACCCAGTCCGATGCTGGTCAGAGCAGGCATGATCCCGCCCGCCTCCCCCGCCTTCACCCGCATATCCAACGCCAGCTCCAAGGGCTCGGCCCGTAAGCACCCATCCTTACACCGCTCCAAATCGGACCTGAGCGACCGCTACTCCCGCGCCACCGCCGACCTGGAGCGGTTCTTCAACTACTGCGGGCTGGACCCGGACGAGGTGGAGGGGATGGGCGGCGTGGAGCGCTTCACGAGGGCCAACTCGGACATCGTGTCGGTGTCCAAGCTACGCAGCGTCAGCACACCCAGCTCCGAGTGCGGAGACGACGCGGACCGGGCGAGGGGGGAGGAGGAGGAGGACGAGGACGGGCCCTCGAGAGCCAACGAGCGGGTCCCGTACGGCATCTCCGTCATCGAGAGGAACGCCCGGGTCATCAAGTGGCTGTACGGCATCCGTCAGGCGCGAGACACCAACAGCGCCGTCTCTAACGTATAGACTGGCGGGGACTTGAACTGACAAAAGAAAAGAACAGTGACTTTTTGTATGTACACATACGTCTGAAGAAGGGATACCCATCTGACGATCCTCCGCTGCCTTACATCACGTTCATGGATGATTCATTAACTGTTACATCTGTTTCCTGTGAAGACTTTTGTTTTGAAAAAAAAAGCTCTTATCCGGGCTGCAGGTCAGGACTGCCTCCCTGGGAGACGAGACGGACGATACATTTCCCCCAATTTCCTTCACTTGATCTTGTGTAACAACATCAGTAAACTAAAGCAATAATAGACTGGTGTAAATGATGATGGTGAGGATGAAGCCAGATGATGTTTGTGATTGTGGTTCCTCATGTAAAGGTACTTAATGTGTGCGTGTGTGTGTGTGCGTGTAGTGTATGTGTGTGTGCTGAGAGCTACAGTGTGGTGACTGTCGAGAACCACTTTGATACTGTGAAACGTCACAAAAAGCTTCCATAAACACATTTGTATTTTCAAAAAAAAAAAGACGTTTTGGCTGTAAGACTGTTATTGTTATTATTATAATTATAATTATTCTACTACAAGTTTTTGTCAGCATGTGAGTGAAACATTTGTATACATCTACTTTAGGGTATTCCCTCTCAACAAAGCACACGTATAACTCTCACACAAGTAATCACTTCACAGCACAGGTTGACATTCAGGTCAGTTGGCGGCGTGTGTGTGCGTGTGCGCGCGTGTATGTGTGTGCGTATCTCGACTGTAACGATGTCTCCATGTGCGTCTGCATCTGAAGCATGGTTTCACGTCTCGGATCACGCTGCGCTGGTGCAGCCACAGGAATCTGTTTACTACGTATGTCTTGACACGGACGAGAGAGCAAGTCATATGATGAGGGATGATCTCATGTGGATGGTCGAAGTAAGTGTAGCATGAAGAGTTTATTTTGCCTCCGGAGAGATGATCAAAGGATGAGTGAAAAGGAAGGCTGACAAGAGTATAGATCATGGATAGAAATAATTATATCTATGGTGTATAAATATGTCTATGGTTCTGAAAGTGTCTCAGGAAGATGTACTTGGCATACTAATGAAAATGGACCAATATTTATTTGGAAAATGTAATTTAATGTATTTTTTAATATCGGACGAGTGTGTACAGAATTCAATCTCTTTGCTTTTAAGTGCAATCTGATCGACATTTAAGGATCACATTTAAAAAAAACAACAAAACAAACACATGCAAACACAGGCACCAGTCACAAGCGAGGATGTTGTAAACAGAGGAATGCTACATGTGCCCGTGGGGAAGCTACAGAACGTGAGACTTGTTGTGTATTTATTTGACTTCCTGTTTGTCGCTGTGGGAGTGAGAGAGGAGCGTCCGTGGCCTCCCCTCTCTTCTCCCCCCTCCACCGTGTACGAGCTCTCTCCACCCTCTGCATCGAGCTCCTTTAACTTTTTTTAGGATATGGAGTTCAGGGTTTATTGTTTTAGTTTCTTCGGCGTACCTGTGGCTGTCGCAGGTAGATGAGGAAGCAGCAGAGATCGGAGAGGGGGGAGGAGGGGGGAGAACACGGCAGCAGTGACAGTGAACAAAAAGTGCTGTTGAATCTGGCACTGGATGCCCAAAGAGTCTACAAAGTGAAGATCCAAAATGCTTTACCACGGTGTATTCTAAACAGTTAATAAAAAAATGTTAAAGTCATGTCATTGTTCACTGTTTGTCTTATTTTTCTGCTCTTTGAAGTGGCCTGTAAACACCAGGACGAGACCCTCCTGGCTCCAGCATATGGCTGCAAACTGCCACTCCTCACATTTCTTCAGTGCTGTGGGACTTTATGACTCGTCACTGCCAAGCTCAGGTCCTGATAATGTGAAATCTGGTGCGGGACCAGTTGAGCGCAGGCAGGTGTTTGGGCTTGTCAAATCTCATTTCAGCATCAATAATTGACATGCAGCACTTTCTGCAGTTCCCTGAATGCTTTTTTGTTTACTTTGATCGTGTTCGACTGCTGCATTATTTACTCTGCAAAATGTGGACACGCACACAATCTTTCACTCAAGTCCTGTGCTGGCAGGCTGTCATTAAGGCTATGCACAAGTTGTGTTACTGTGTGCTGCAGATTGCAGTCTGGTGGGTGACGATGACCCCACCCTCCACCTTCTCCTCCACACCACACCACACCCTCTTTAAGAGAGCGACTGCTCAATAAAACGCACTGTAGTAAAATGACTGGGTGTGAAAGGGGCACTCTGCTACTGAAACTGTAGCCACTCACAGCACATGTATGATTAGGCAGAAACATGGGAACACACAGAACTAGAAAGAGAAGTAAATGATGCTGCAGTCACGATATCAAGACCAGTCACCCCTTTCCCAGGGGAATTATGTCATGTTACAGCTGCTCCAACAATACACAATATGAAAGGGATGAAGATAAAATACACAAGATAAATAGCTGCATCATAGGAAAAATATATCTATGAGAAAAATAGAACATGTTAAAGGGATAGTTCAACATTTTGGCAAATTGGACCATTGCCATAATCCCTATAATTCTAGCAGTAGGTTCATTACCTTTAATTGTCAGTGCAAGATATTTTTAGAAAGGTTGAGCAGAGCCACAAGCTGCTCAGAGCTACGCTACGGAGGCTCATGGAGTTTCTTCATTTCCCTCATCAACCTCATCAAACACACAATCCAACAACTCCAAAATGCTCTGGTGGACAAGTTGTGACCTGCACATTCACCACACTATGAGATAATAACGGAACGTTATGAGACGGAGTTGTTTTCGAGGCAAATGCAGAGACTGTTTGCCGAAAAACTGCCCCCGACAGGAACACATATCAGTGGTTTTGCACGAATTTATCTCGAACACAACTCTGTCTCGTAACGTTCTGTTATTATCTCATAACATGGTGAATGTGCAGATCACAACTTGTCCACCAGAGCATTATGGAGTTGTTGGATTGTGTATTTGATGAGTTTGATTAGGGAAACCAAGAAATCCCATGAGCCTCCTTAGTGTAACTCTGAGCAGCTTGCGGCTCTGCTCCACCGTTGACAGACAAATAAAGGTAACGAAACTACTCCTCAAACTATAGGGATTATAGGGATTTGGCAAAATGGTTTGGCAATGATATGTTGGCAAAATATCCCTTATATACGTTTTAAATATATTTAGGTGATAAAAATCATGGATGATCTAAATAAAAGCGTCAAAGGCAGATTTTCCCATAATGCAACTTATTTGGTGTTTAAAGAGTGCCTCTTTCCCTCTCTCAGGATCAACTCCTGAGAACGTTGCTATGGTGGTTTCTGCCTGAGCTGGACTGTGGCTCGTGTCTCCTTCAGGCCCACGACCACTCGTCACAAACCACAGTTCCTTTCACATCATGACATCACTGCGTTGCACGACCTCCTTCAAAAACAAGGCCCTTCATTTCTCTCATTGGTTTTTAAGGGTGTGGGTGGCCGGTGAATCGGAGCACGCTTGTTGACAATGATAAATATTGCTGCCTGGAGCCCGGGGCTGGGCATCATGACAGCAGCCGCCTGGCGTCCCAGGCAGCTCTGATTAACAGCCAGCAACACAGAGGGGAGAGGGAGACGCTGAGATCTGAGAGCCCGACAGATTGCAGCAGTTTAAAGGCTCAGAAATGAAGAGAGTTGCTGGAGGGAGGTGGAAATGGGAAGAAGAGAGAGATACCAGGGTATGTGACAGACACTGCAGGACTGGCAGGGATTTGATGCATATGCAGTGATTATTACAGCAAACAGACGTCCAGTCAGAGCTGTTCTGCTGCTACTGCTTGTCTGATGTGAGTTCAGTCTCCAAGTCTGTTTCCTGCTCTGACGCTGTTACACTGATGCAGCCGAATACTTGTCGAGACTTCATCAGGGGCCGTATAACGGAAACTTTTAAACTTGCAGATCCTTTCTGAAGTGTTTAGTAACTATGGTAATTAGGGTTAGGACCTGTAGTAGGAAAAAAAAGTCATTACAGATAAACAGTCAATCCTCAGTCAATGTTCCTATCCAAACTGCAGATAGGAAAAAGTATCATCAAAGCTTCCTAACTTGCCCAAATGTTAAATAAAATCCCCTAAATTTAGATCAACTGTTCATTCGTGCCGACTTTTAACTTTTCCATCATTAAACTATAAGCTGTTTTATCTACTGCTGCTCTTTTATTGCAATGTGTTGCGGTTTGATGTGAAAAAGCTTGTTAGCAGACACAGACCACACCGGGCTAGGATCCTGCAGCGAGCCGAGCAGCTACAACCAGATGTGGAGAGAGAGTCCAGACCCAGAGACATGGGTCCAGGTTGTCTGACAAAACAGAGATTTTCAAAGTCAAGTGGTCATTCCTGGTACATTTCATTGAGAAATCTGATGCGTAACCAAATATTTCAGTGAGATGAGATGAGGAAAAATAATTACTAGGTAAAAGTTGCTAATCAATGGTGTGTAAAGAGTTTGCTAATCTGCAAAGTAAAAGACTGTAAAACTATTCCATCCACTTTTTTGTTGTAATAGAAATACAGATAAAGATGTCTCCAAAGATGATTCAACTTTTTTTTCAGTCAGTAGTTATTAAGTTATTAATGACACCAATGCTTACAGTTTATATGCATTTTACCCTTCAGATATGAGCACAACAAGGGTAGAATTGAAAGATGTTGCATCTAGTTTTCTATACCTGTGTCCTGATTCAGAGGCTGCATTCGAGGACCAACTGTGTCACAACCAGACAGTCTCATATTGAAAGCTCCTCCAAATGCAGTAGAGAAATGTGGCCTTCATTTCCTGAGGAAGACTCCAAACAGAGGATTTGACATATCCTAGGATTCATTGCATGCTAGTAATGAATGTAATATGGCAGCAGAGCACTCTGACAGAGGATAACCATAACCCGTTAAAGGGGAAAATGCAAGATTTTTACCTTAACTATGCTACATTATACCTGTTTTTGGTGACGGTTGAATAAATGACATGCAAACAGGGAGAATGGAGGCTCTCTGTCTTCTACCTACCTGCAATCTCTTGTTTATGACAGATAATACTACACATCCTAACGCATTTATTTTAATGGTATCCACTGATCCATCGATTGCTTTCTTGCCGGGTTCGTTGAAAACAAATGCACGTGGCCGAGAGGAGGGTTAGCAAAACAGCAAGCAACCGACTAGACTTACAGTAGATAGTTCCCCCTTTCAGTTAAACAACTTGCAGTACAACTGTACAAACTCAAGGTTGCTACGTGACAGGTGTGGTGCTTTTTGATGTTATATCGAGACTGGACACAGGTGGTGGTCAGACCATCTCATTTCTGTTTGGCCTGTATCATTAAAGCAGAAGTAAGTGATATATTTGTGTTAATATAAGTCTTAAATAGTTATATCTTCCGACAGCAATCACTTACATAGAGTGTTTGGACCAAAACACGGGTCTGTCAGTCACTCTGCTCTGCTCTGAGCCGAGGAGAAAACATTTATCGTATCCTACAGTTTTTATCCAATGAGGAGAGAGAACGGCATGCAGGGCTGTGTGTGCAGCCAAGGAACGCCGTGAATGTGGCGACGTAGGGACGAGGACTGTTATGGTGCGTTCAAGGAAACTCGTATTTTTCCGACCGTGAAGTGGTACCAGTTCGATCTGGTACGAGTTCACCGGTCGGAAGTTACGAGTGGCTGTTATAGTGACTTTCACCGGTAAAACAGGTCGGAAAAACACGAGTGGGTTACCTGGAACGCTACAAAGTCGTAAGTTGTGACTTGAAGCTGTAATTTACGATTTCAAAAGCCTGCCTGGAACGCAGCATTAGCGAAAACGACCGGACCACTTACTTCTTCTTTAAGGACAGCCGGAGCAGGTTGTGTCCCCTGAAGCGGGACACAGCCTCTGAGTGTCTTTTAGTCAGGCTGCTTGATGCCTCAAGAAAATGATAACATTTATCAGTCTGGATTCTCTACAGTGCTGAGAGATTGAAAAGTAAACTTCAGCGAGGACAGCGGGTCAGAGGTCACGGGTTGTCTCAGATGTAACAGGGAAGACAGATTGCAGATCGACAGTAGCCGCCACAGTTGTATGTTTTGACCTACTCATCCCATGATTCTCATGAGCTCCTCGACCAGCTCCGTGAATCTTACATAACTAACCAGTCAGTCTGGCAGCAACAATTCCCTTGTTTACACCCAGTGAATAGTCTCATCGTTACATAACCGCGAGTGGACACCTCTGACCTGCTCCCCGCCGTGAAGTGGAGAGTCCAAAAGGCTAAACATGTCAGCTTTTGGGAAAAGGAACACATGTCCTGGGAGGATAAGATGTCTCCGCCTGCTGCGGTCTCTCGGTGGACAGATGAGGGGGGAAAACTCGCCAAGAACCATCTCCGTGTCATCCTCATATGCTCTGTCTCTCTCCTCCTCTCCCTACAGAGGCTGACCATATGTCCATATTTACTGAGAGATCAGCTGGGCTTTGGCATCCAGTCAGAAATGCAAACACACACGCACACAGTTTGTATTTGCCTGTGCATGCTCTGTTGCGTGTCTCTCCCTTGTTCATGTTGTGTGTTTTAATGATTTCTATGGTGCTTACATGCAGAGGATGTGTCCAATCTTTTTTTTGGGGATGTGTGTTTTGCTCTGCATGCAGCTTAAGCCCCCAATTTGTGCACATGTGCGTGTGTGGAAAGTGTCTTTAGCTGCAGTGTATTGGACATGTGTGTGTGTGTGTGTGTGTGTGTGTGTGGGACGATGGTGTTGGGTTGCAAACTGTATATTGCTTGATCCCAGTTGTGCTGCTAATGTATGTCAAAGCTTGATATAGTTGTTCTGAATGGTCTCAGTGCAGGGAGTGATAAGCTGATTAAAGCGCTGGGGCAGATGGGATCTCTGTGTTTTTGACTATGTGTGTGTGTGTGTGTGTGTGTGTGTGTGTTTCACTGGGACCCACTGTATATCCCGTGGGAAAACAAAACTGGGCTGTCTGTGTTAGCTTAACGTGTTGTTGCAGAGCGATGCCTTGCTCGCCTTATCTCGCTCGTCATCCATCTCCCCTGTCTTCCCCCTCTCCGACTCTATCTGTTCATCTGAATCATGTCAGCTGTGGACACTTGCCCGGCTGCCTAAAAACACACCGAAAACTGTGTTTTGTTTACGCTCCGCTATACATTTGGTGCAGCTTTAATCTTTTCATCCAGCCAGCCTCAGACAGGGATCAAACGGCAAATACCCTCAATCTTGTTCCAGGCCTCTAGATAGTAGCTGCTGACGGGGAGCGTACACTAGCTACATAATGTGGTGTTTTGAAAGAGTGCAAAGAAGCCATCTGAAGCCATGAAAGTCAATACGCATCTCCAGTGATTGTGACTAACCTAATGGTAGGTTTGATTTCCTGTGAAGACAACCCCAGTGTGTTTCTGGGCTGCCGTGGCGATGTGTTGATCCAAGTGTGCGGAGCGAGTGAAATGAAGAGCTTATTGTCTTTGTCTTCACTCCTTTGGCCAACTCCAGCAGCCTGCAGTAAAACCAATGTGTCTCTAATGACTTAAGTAAGAAAAAAAAAGACACTGAAATGATTTTTTTCCGTCCCTCCTGAGCAGAGCTTCTGCTGACACTTGCAGTTCCTGCTGCGGTTCAGACCGTACAGCGCGGAAAAGAGACAATATGTTGGAAAAGTGCAATGAAGACCTGTCAGAAACTATAAAATCCACTGGAACCCAACTTAATTTAGACCGACCTGCTGCTCCCTTTTGGCTGAGAACAAATTATTTACTGCATGTCTTTGTCTTTCAGCCAGATGCAGCAGAGACCCGGCTGTGTAAAACCACGGGTTGATGAGAAGTAAACCACAGACATGAGAACTGTTTCATTTTTAACGTTATAATCCTCTGAATGTGCACACCAGACTATTCACAGTGGTGATCCTCCCAGATATAGGATCAATTGTGACTTCAGAATATGATCAGTGTCAGTGCCGGCTGTAACTAGTTGTCAAAGTAGCCTACACAACTGGTTGTTTGATGGTTTTTGGGGAGCAGGCCTAGTGTTGTGGTACTTGACCTGTCTTGTGACCACATTTTTAAGGTCTTGTTCTTGTTTTGGAATCAATCGCCTACATTTTTCCTCAGTTTTGGTCTCGGTGGAGCTGGATTCTGGATTTTTTCTCAAGACCGGTCAAGACCACATCCGCAGTGACACCTTTTCTTTGAAAAAACACAAATTTGTCACTTGCTCACTTTGATTGATGTCATGCAATTTAATAACTTATTGTTCCACTAAAGTATGCTCGTGTAACTATCTGAAAAACTGTGTTGCACCCGTTTCAAAAGTTGGAGACTAGTTAAAAAAAAAAATCAAATTATCTTTTCTTTCTAGTTGAGGATTAATCTAAATATCAAGCCATATGACTTTTGTGAGTACTGGCACTGAGTGTCTTGAAAATGGTCTCACATGGTTTGGTCTTGGTCTGGACTCAGTCTCGAACCCCCATCAAAGTCTTGGTCTTGGTCTTGACTCGGTCTTGGGTTAGGTGGTCTTGACTACAACATTAATCAGACCAAAATCTGTTCTTAAACTGGGCCTTAGTTCAGGCAGAGCACTGAATTCATTGTGTTGTTGACTGTGGACGGCACAGTGGTGTGGTGGTTAACGCTGCTGGCTGGAGAATACACAGCAAGAATGTTCTGGATCCGAGCCCCAGGCCTCCGTGTGGCGGTTGCATCTTCTCCCTGCAGTCTGCAGACGCTCTCTCAGCTTCCTCTCTCAGGTTTTGTTACTCGGCAACTCTCTCTGTCTCTCTCTGCCGTCAAGTACCTGAAATCAGGTGTTGAATTCTTGTTTCAAAATCACCGGCTCACATCATCTGACAAGTCACATTCATCAGGGTGGCCATTGTACAACAACCCCTCACTCCTGCCCCTCTGATACACTCTGATTGCTCTTTTGCTGCTGCAGCTTCCTCCGCTCTCGTCTTTGTGCTGAATATATTTGCTATTTTAGATTCAGCCGCTCATGTTCATGTGTGTTTTTGTTAATGGGATTAGTTCTCTCAGCAGATTCCTCGCTGCAGCTTGGATCCACAGAGCACGTCTTCAAAGAGCAGAGCTGCTTCCTGTATCACCATTTGCTTTTGAGCGATGAGCTCATGACCACCATGGCCCGAACTAGTGTGAAAACATCAGCTGTGTGATTGATTTACTTCATGAAAACAGACGTGTGAAGTGCAACTAACTGCTGTGTCTTGAATGGCCACTTGAATTTGGCTCCAATCAGTCACCATGGACTCCCGTGTTAGCGTGTCCAACTTTGCTGCAGAAATAAACAACATTTGGTCTCTGCAGCTAATTCCCTCCCTCATGACAAACCTCACTGGGAAGTGGGTGAAGTCTTGGCTTCACACATGCTCCGGGTCTTTGTCATCTTCATCCCTGGATTAGCCAGGAGTTTGGCGGAGTCAGGTATTGCCAAATGGCGACAGCAGGACGGTTCACTCTGAGCTTTGAAACTGCGCTTCAGAGGGGGGCAACCGGTATTCCGTCATCCCACCAGTCCGACATACAGTTTTTTTCTTTTTTTAAACATCCTGCCTTTCCAACAATTCCTTTAATAGCGTATTTATTTCCCAAAAATATTTTACACTGGTTGGGCTTAGGCAATGAGGCTAGACAGGCCAGATAGATGGAGAGAGAACTGTAGAGAGTCCAGAGCAGTAGGAGGGAGTCACCTATTGAGTAACGCACATTTCCTTGTATTGAAAGCCTTGTCTGAATAGTGGGATGATGGCATGTCGGAATGGTTGTATGTCTAAATGGTGGGATGTCGGAATGACAGCATGCAACCCTCTTCAGTAGCATGAGGGTGACGTCACTGAGGCTATGTCCTATACTGTAATAGGACTGCTCTTATATCTCCACCACAGTTAGCTCATTTCTATGACATCTTGGTCCCCAGAGGAAAGACCACAGTTTTAGTGTCTTGTCATTTCCATCTAGCATCACTGTCAGGTCAGAATTTAGTCCGAAATTCATGGTCAAATACCTGCACAACTAATGACATTAATGCATTGATTTGATTTGACCTGTTTTAATCATGAGAGCTCACATTTAACCAAATATATTTTGGTGCAAACGAAAAATATCATAGGAACCAAAAAGAAACCGCATGACGAGTCCTGTGTTTCCCCACAGGAGAGGAAGATGTGGTGCGATTAGCAGGAAGGGATGAGAGGGCACAGTGATTAAGTGTGTTACGTTAAGATGAGTGTGCATAAGTTGTGTTTAACTGAGTTGGACTGTGTGTGTGTGTGTGTTGCAACACTGACGTAGTCACAAACCGCAGCAGAGGGGGACATGTCGTAACACACGCATGCAAAACACACACCCACACAGCAGAACCGAGCTGCATTTGACCTGTAACGCGCACACAAACACACACACACAGGAGGCACATTAAGACTCCTTAAGGAAAAAGCAAAGAAACATTGTCAATTATTTATCTTACTTATAAAGTGGTGCATAAAAGCCTGAGAGACACTCAGGACAGAGGACAGTGCGTAACTCTACTGGAGAAAATGATGTCTTCTGTTTTATTGACTCACTCACTTACTGGGAAAAGCCACAAAACTGGTGTTAAAGGAAAAGTGCAGCAGTCTTTACCTGGCCTTATAATCAAAACTGTGGCCATATGTGTTTGTCATGCAAACTTTCCACTCTTGACCTGTGTTATAGAGAATAAGGACATGCTGAATCCAGAGGAAGGATTGATTTAAAAAAAAACAAAACAACCAAAAAAAATTCGGTAACCTTATGTGGCGTAACACACTTTAATCTATGGAAACATTGGTTATTTTGTTTGCACAGTCTTGTTGCTGCTCTGCCTCCACTGTGGTTTGGATAATGTCAAGGAGAAATAAATCACAATCATATTTGTGATAATAGATGGGATGGACCAACCATTGCACTTTTTTTTTTTTTATATAATTGGAGAGCAATATCAAAAAGAAACCATCTCTCATTTGCCAGTGTTTATCCAGTATGTAGACCCACAGCTTCAGTGTAGTGGCCAGATGGTTCTGTTAGCCAGGAATATATCTCTCAGTAGTTAGTAGCTAATACAGGGGGTTCATTTCTGTGTTTATGTTTGGTTGGATGATTTATACAGCCCTATTTTCAATAATTCTGAAATATCTATCTATCTATCTATCTATCTATCTATCTATCTATCTATCTATCTATCTATCTATCTATCTATCTATCTATCTATCTATCTATCTATCTATCTATCTATCTATCTATCTATCTATCTATCTATCTATCTATCTATCTATCTATCTATCTATCATGTGGACTGTTTGAGCAGAGGTGGACTGACCTGTGAGTTATGGCTTCAGCCTCAGCCAAGCGATCTGGGATCAGATCTGCTGGACTCTGACACGACAACAGTCCCACGTGCATACGCCAAACAGGCTGTGTTTGGATCCTCCTTCGATCTCTGCCTTACAGTAAATTTCCCTTCATTCAGTAGCTGAAGTTTTTGGGACCGACCTGGAGTCGAAATACTGGTAACTTGGCTCTCTTTACAGCACAGGCCCTTCAGTGAGGGAGACAGTGAGGAAAATGTGGTTCATATACTGTACGTCATCTTATAAAGTCTGACAGAACCATGATTTTTTTCATGTTTGGAGGAGAATTGACTCTGTCCATGTGCAGCCAAAACAAAATCTCTGGCCAGCAGCTCCACAGCAATCAGCGGAAACATGGAGTTTACCCGCCTACGAAAGCTGCCAGGCACACACTCAGTGTGACCGGCACACTTGTGTGAGTGTGTGTGTGTGCGTGTGAGAAAGAGAGAGTGAGAGGGAGTTTGCGCTCTCTCTCTCAGAGGCTTGATGTTTACCTGACCTCTGACTAAATGAAAAATTCCCCGTCCCTGCCCAACATCACAGCTACAATTAGGGAAGTTTCCCATTGTGCTGTTATTTCCTACTCTCATGTCTCCTGTCACTTCTTCATGGTCACAGAAAAAAACACACAACTCAATTACGTAAAGATTCACAGATTCTCCGATGTTTAGCATACTGTAATATAAATATGGATGCTTTACTGCAACAGAGAATGTATGAGAAAAAAGACTGATAATAGTGAATCCAATGTAACACATGATTTCATCAGAAATAAGAACATGCTCCTGGTGGCTTGATCTGCAAAGTCATTACCCATCATGCCCTAGGGTCCATGAGTGTTTGCACTAAAGTTCATGCAGATCCATCCAACAGTGTTGAGATGTGTTGAGGGCAACACAATTAATCACAATGTACTGATAATATGATAAAATTAAAATGTGTCACAGCATTGTCAGCACTGTTGTGTTACTACAGAGACACCCTGGACAACATATTCTTATAGCCTCAAGATGTAAGGGACACGTTTGTTTGGTATACAGGACCTGATAAAAAACACATCATCAATTTTGTATTTCCTAAGTGAAAATTAAAACCAATAATTCACACTGAAATTACATCACAATATCTGGCCATAAAATCACAAATGATGTTTTTGTTTGTTTGTTTGTTTATTTTGCATATCGAGCAGCCCTAGTTATGTCAGTCTCAAAAAGCATCTAAAAACTAGAATAGATAAATACTGCACTATCTCAAACTAAGCTTTGTCTCTGACAGGTTGTCTTATTCTCTGTGCTGTCATTTTATTTTACATACACATGAAAAATTAACATCACCGTGAAAATAAAGTATTCTGTTATTAAAGGCAGCTAAATAAATGTGTTAAATAGAAGCATCAGTGTCTTTGTTTGGGCCATTTTTAACTTTTGGATCCAGACATCCATTTACCTCCATTCATTTTTGTGGCATGAGATTCAACTGTACCTTGACCTAGTTTTGGAGTTGAGAACAGGGGTTTTAAGGCTGATGGTTTAAATAATAAATAAAATCCATCCAGATAAGAATCGAAATTAATTTGTTGTAAAATGGTGAAAACATAGAAAACCCACTGTGTTACCTGCGGATGTTGACATCACATGTCCTTAAGCAGCAGGCAGCTGGAGGGGCAGCCCCGACACACTGATGGGGCTGATGGTGGGGTGAAGTCTCCACAGCTGAACTCATGACCTGTAAACTCATGACCTATTAACTCTCCTTCACAAAGGCACCACAGTGCTGGTTCGGTGTTGATCTGTAGACATCTCTGTTCATAAGGCGTCCCCCCCCATCCCCCTCGCGACTGGTTGTTTTGGACAACCTTTCATTTGACGTAGAATACCAAGAAATTCCCCTTTGTGTGACTGTTTCTGTTGAACACTTAGTCACCTTGTCCAAAACACTCACAAACAGGCCCAATCAAAGCACTCAACCAGAATGTATTATTGAGTCAGACAATGCAAGCACCTTCCTACCTGCACTGTACCTGTCCTCTCCTGTCATGTTTCATTCATAATCCTCCTCCCACTCTGTATCCTTTATTTACTCACAGCTTTCCTCATATTTTCCTCCCTGTGAGTATCCGATCACCTCTGACCTGCTTTTGCGTGTCCACAATAGACAAGCAGAAGCTTTTCCTATGGCTAAGTGCGTGTGTTTGATAAGATAACGGTCGGGTTTTGCCCTTGGTTAAACATTTGCAGCCCTGAAATCTGCACGTCCCTGCACTGTCAGATATTTTTGAGTGCAGACATCTCTGAACAAATAAAAAGTAAGAAAAAAAGTGGATTATGTTGACTATTTTCTTCAGTTACAGTTTGTGGGTGTAGCTTAGCTTTTCAAGTAGAACAGAGACTCCTCAACCTGACTAGTCCTCACAAATACTGAGTGTGCTAATTCAACCAATGATGAAAGATGTGACCAAAAACTAATTTGGGACACTGTTAATTTGCATTTGAGCAACAAGGAAATCCATCCATCCATCCATTATCTTCCGCTTCTTCCGGGGCCGGGTCGCGGGGGCAGCAGTCGGAGCAGGGATCCCCAAACTTCCCTCTCCGCCGACACTTCCTCCAGCTCTTCCGGGGGCACCCCGAGGCGTTCCCAGGCCAGCCGAGCAACGTAGTCACTCCAGCGTGTCCTGGGTCTTCCTCGGGGCCTCCTCCCGGTGGGACATGCCCGGAACACCTCACGAGGGAGGCGTCCAGGGGGCATCCTATACAGGTGCCCGAGCCACCTCAGCTGACTCCTCTCGATGTGGAGGAGCAGCGGTTCTACTCCGAGCTCCTCCCGGGTGACCGAGCTCCTCACCCTATCTCTAAGGGAGCGCCCCGCCACCCTGCGAAGGAAGCTCATTTCGGCCGCTTGTAATCGCGACCCTGCTCTTTCGGTCACTACCCAGATTTCATGACCATAGGTGAGGGTAGTCCGACCGGTAAATTGAGAGCTTCGCCTTTCGACTTAGCTCCCTCTTCACCACAACGGACCGATACAGTGACCGCATGACTGCAGCCGCTGCACCGATCCGCCTGTCGATCTCGCGCTCCATCCTTCCCTCACTCGTGAACAGGACCCCGAGATACTTGAACTCCTCCACCTGAGGCAGGATCTCTCCCCCGACCTGAAGGGTGCATGCCACCTTTTTCCGGTCGAGAACCATGGCCTCGGATTTAGAGGTGCTGATTCTCATCCCAGCTGCTTCACACTCGGCTGCAAACCGCCCTAGTGCACGCTGCAGGTCCTGGCTCGAGGGAGCCAGCAAGACAACATCATCCGCAAAAAGCAGAGATGAAATCAAGTGGCTCCCGAACCGTACCCCCTCCGGCCCTTGGCTGCGCCTAGAAATTCTGTCCATAAAGATGATGAACAGAACCGGTGACAAAGGGCAGCCCTGCCGGAGTCCAACATGCACCGGGAACAGGTCTGACTTACGGCGATGCAGAACCAAGCTCCTGCTCCGGTACAGGGACCGTACAGCCCTCAGCAGAGGGCCTCCGATCCCATACTCCCGGAGCACCCCCCACAGGATGCCACGTGGGACACGGTCGAATGCCTTCTCCAGATCCACAAAACACATGTGGACTGGTTGGGCAAACTCCCATGAACCCTCGAGCAATAGAGCTGGTCCAGTGTTCCACGGCCGGGACGAAAACCGCATTGTTCCTCTTGGATCCGGGGTTCGACTATCGGCCGAATTCTCCTCTCCAGTACCCTGGAATAGACTTTCCCCGGGAGGCTGAGTAGTGTGATCCCCAAGTTGGAACACACCCTCCGGTCCCCTTTTTGAAGAGGGGAACCACCACCCCGGTCTGCCAATCCAGAGGCACTGTCCCCAACTGCCACGCGATGTTGCAGAGGCGTGTCAGCCACGACAGCCCCACAACATCCAGAGACTTGAGGTACTCAGGGCGGATCTCATCCACCCCCGCTGCCTTGCCGCCGAGGAGTTTCCTAAACCTCGGTGACTTCAGCTTGGGTAATGGATGCATCAACCTCTGGGTCCTCAGCCTCTGCTTCCTCAGTGGAAGGTGTGTCAGTGGGATTGAGGAGATCCTCGAAGTATTCCTTCCACCGCCCGACGATATCCCCTGTCGAGGTCAACAGCTCCCCCCCTCCACTGTAAACAGTGTTGGCGGAGCACTGCTTCCCCCTCCTGAGGCGTCGGATGGTTTGCCAGAATTTCCTCGGGGCCGCCCGGTAGTCCTCCTCCATAGCCTCCCGAACTTTTCCCAGACCCGAGTTTTTGCTTCCGTGACCGTTGCTGCTCGTTTGGCCTGCCGATACCCATCAGCTGCCTCGGGAGTCCCATGAACTAAGAAAGCTCGATAGGACTCCTTCTTCAGCTTGACAGCATCCCTTACTGTCCGGCGTCCACCACCGGGTTTGCCGCCGCGACAGGCACCGGTGATTTGGAGTCAACAATGGAGGTGGAGAACATGGTCCATTCGGACTCAATGTCTCCAACCTCCCTCGGAATCCGGGCAAAGCTCTCCCGGAGGTGGGAGTTGAAGACCTCCCTGACAGGGGATTCTGCCAGACGTTCCCAGCAGACCCTCACGATACGCTTGGGTCTTCCAGAGAGGGGCTGAGCTGTCAACTGAGCTGTCAACTGATCACCACCTGGTGGTGAGTTGGATCCGCTGGCGGGGGAGGAAGCCGGTCAGACCTGGAAGCAACAAGGAAATATATAATATAATGTTTCATGATATATAGTTGGATGTTATCAGTGTTTATTATCAGATTTAAGACTTTTGATTTTAAAGAATCACAGTTTGCAAGAATAGATTTCTTTGACATTATTTCCGATCATTGGTGAATATTTACATGAAGAAAAAACTCTCTTGCTCTCTTCTATGAATCTTGTATAAACTTAGTAAATCAGCACAACAATTGACGCAGTCTGCCTCTAAAATGGCAACTGGACTGTATCTAATGCTGGCCCTGTTTGGAGCCACCTACTAACATAGTAGGCCTACATACTACATATTAAACGAGTATGCACTGCACACTGCTTACTGAATGAATAAATTAGCTGCCATTACTGAGCTGATGGTCATACTGAAGTCAACAGCCAGTTTTCTATAATGGATTTCACATGAACCAGCAGTGACAGTGATTGACTCGTGTGGACTTAAACAGGGAGCCAATGAGCTGCCGTGCATCATGGGGCAGTCCAGACAGAGAAATTCTTGCTCTTTTAGTTCCAGGTAATTTTCATGTACACAAAATTTACATACAAAGCAGAGGGAACACACTACTGTTCATTTTGACGTCAAACTTGCTAGTCTGTTCTGAACACAGTGAGCCACAGTGTAGGACGGACTCACACAATCACCTCACACAGAAGTCTGCTGCCACAATTTTATTGATATTATTTATGACTAATATGAACAACACTCAATCAGTTTAGTGATTTTCTGTGGAAATAATGTTATTAAGTTGATGAAATGCATCAAATTATACACCAGAGCTCTTCCAGTTTTTCCCCATTGCACAATGTAGCGTGGCCAGTAACTTCAACTAGCTCAACGCTATACAAAAGGAGCGGCAAATAGAGATTTCAGTTCAGCTTTAAAGGATGAGAAGATGAGTCCATCTGAATAAAACACATGTGTCATTTGTGCAGGATTTGTTTTGTTCAGATCCGTCCGCGACTGAATTCTGTTTGGGCGGTTATTGTCCACATGTGCCTCCAACGCCTCCTTGTGTGCCATAAGAGTCATTATGACGATTGGTCACGGGGGCCTCATGTGCATAGAGAACATACGTCTGTGTGTGTGTGTGTGTGTGTGTGTGTATTTGTGTGTGTGCCAGTTGTCTCTCAGAGAGAACCGTTGGACCACAGCTGGTACTCAGTGATACAGTAAAGCCGTCATGAGCAGCTGTCGTTTGGGCAGTGGGAAAATATCTAATACAGACAACAACCGGCCAAGTGGAGAGCGTTTGCGCCAGTTATGATGAACTGCGACTGACAACAGTACATTTCACAATAACAATGGGTGTATTACCCCCTTTTAAAATATAAAAAACTTGGATTGAAATTGAAACCCTGGGCCTTTTTCCTGTGTACAGAGAAGCAGTGGTGGGAGCCCGTTGAACAAAAACTTGCTTGATGGCTTCATCTGCACTTGAAGCAGGACTCTCCCAGTGGAGCTTCCCCCGAAGGAACAAGACAAACCTGATGCTTTTACAGCTCAAGTTGAATTCAAGTTGATCCAGGCGCTGATTCCCAGCTGAGTGACAGAAAACACCATTTCACAAATTGAGCCCAAAGTTTTCCTCCGCCTGGGACGCAGACGGACAGGAGGAGCCCAGACAGAAAGACACATCAGGGCTGTTCAGACCATGTAAATAACACAAACAACTGCTACATTATCACAAACAATGGCAGCCCTTTCTTTCTTTCTGTCTCTCTTTCAGGTCGGCTTTCATCCTCCTCTGTCTTCTCAGAGCTGAGGAGATTTACAGCAGAGTAAAAAACCCCGCTCTAATTACAAATGAGCGATGTAGCCCACTTTTGGTTCCAGCTAACATCCGTAAAAAAACTGCCTCCATAAGGCGGCAAAGCTCAGACTCTGCACGTTCCTCAATCTCTTTTGTTTCAGTGAAGCGTGCAGTGTGCACACAGACAGACACATGCACACACATGAACAAACTGGCCTTTTCTCTTGCATACTAATGACATCTTGAATGCACGTGGACCCTCTTATATCAAACGCACATGCATCACATGCCTTATACCATACACGTCTGCACCTATACATGAGATAGTATAGCAAACTGATGTCTGATGATGACATGTAGAACCTGACAATGTAATAAATCCCCGATAATGTAATAACACCAATAATGTAATAAAAAAAATTCACTTAAGTGGATTGAAAATGTAATAATACCTGATAATGTAATAACTTCCCAATAATGTAATAAAGTGTATTTCCCAATAATGTTAACCAATAATGTTATAACCAATAACCAATAATGTAATAAAGTATTACTGTACATTATCGGGTCAGCCTTCCATTTCAAGGGACCTGATCATGTAATAATACTCCAATAATGTAATAATTTAACAGGAAATCATCCATTACTTGGTTTCAATGGTGTGTTCAAGGTTAGGTTCCTGTGCATGCATACATTATTGGGAAATGCACTTTATTACATTATTGGGAAGTTATTACATTATCAGGTTTTATTACATTTTCAATCCACTCAAGTGAAATTTTTTATTACATTATTGGTGTTATTACATTATCGGGGATTTATTACATTATTGGGTTCTACATGACACCCTGTAGAGAACCAAAGATGTTGTGGTTAATCAAACAGACTGTGTAAACGCTGTGTCACACTGAATATGTGCTCTGCAGTAACACACACTGTGCTTCCAGTTTTCTGCAGGATTTTGGTTTTATTAAATTACTTTTTCAGGACGGTAAACCGGTCTAAAAGGCTGCGGTGTCAAGTTTGTCAAACTGATTCGCCTCTTTTGTTTTAACACACAGCTTTCGTGTCAACTCCAGATCCAGGCTGCTGCTCAGCCTCATGCAGCTAGAAGTCGGTTACTAAACTCTAATAGTGCGGCGGAGGACGGAGAAAATAAGTGGAGCGGTTTTAATGTGAAATAACCTGGTGATCCGATGGGGAAACCTCCTGATATGTAGGTTACTGTCGGGTACTGTCTCATCTCACCGCTCATCTGAGGAAGTCTGCCTGTGAGCCCGGATTAATATTTCACTATTGTTGTACAAGGGATTTGTGTGTGTGTTTGTATATTTGTGTCCATTGCATACGTGTGTGTGCATGCATGCTCGTAGAAGTGTTAAGGCTTAACTGTGTGTGTGTGTGTGTGTTTCTGTGTTTGCAGATTCATCAGTGCAGCATGGTTGGATCTACTGCCCTGTATGCCTGCCCTGATTGCTTCTGCAAATGCCTTCATGCACTTGTGTGGGGTGTGTTTGCATGTACACTTATGTTGTTTTGCTAAGCCATTATCACTTTATCAGGTCAAAGGTCACTGTTCGTTGTTGGTGCTCGGATAATAAGCCCAGCAGATGCACCACTCTCTGCAAGAACAAACAATCCGTGCAAGCTGTTATCTTGAAATCTCGCATTTTGCGATTTCTCCTAGAGCCTCTCAAATCCTTTCTCTATAGTGTTAGATTGAATTCAAAATCAGTTCTAGGTATTATTCTGATGTTTAATTGTGGCTGACACATAAAAATCCAAACTAGCATGAAAATTAAAAATAGAAAACTGAAATCTGAAATCTGACGTGTTTTGTCATTAGGTTAGGTTTAAAGTTTTGGTTAGCTAACACTAGCCCTGCTCTTTAAGTTCATAAAGTTCACTTCAGAAAGGCACACATCTATACGTGTCAGATGACAGATGAAAAACCAAGCTTTGAAGATCAAACCACTCTCCAAAGATATCTGTTATCAAATTGTGTCAAGACCACAATCTTTGCAGGGACATGAAATGTTGAATAACTTCATCATAGCAAAGAGCAGACACTGGAGTTATGCATGTGGCCGAACCAGCAGCATCGGTCTGAGTGATGACCAAGAGCCCAGCAGCCACTGTAGCAGGAATCCCCCGTGGAGATACAGGAACCTGCTGGAAAGAGAAAAAATCTTAGAAACACTCTGTGAGTAAGAGCTTTATGGTAGAGTGGCTAAATGAGCTCCTCCTGAGTAAAAGGCATATGACAGCACACCTGGAGGATGTCACTTAACACTTAAAGGAGAACCTGGGAGCGCACAACCGCCACTCTGTGGAGAAGATTCACCTCTTAGCACAACCACACACTTGAAGCAAGAAAGCGCCAGGGAGACTTCGACAGAAGTCTCTGGGTGTCCTCGAATGGCCCGGCCAGAGGCCAGATGTGAACCCCAGAAAACATCTGTTCTCATCCAGTCTGAGTTTGCTTGGCAGGACCTGCCAGAACAAACGGGACATACTTCCTAAATCCAGAAGGGAAATAAGGTCAATTTAAAACCGTGAAGTCTTTTAATGAAATCAGTTGCTGCAATGACTGTATTAGTTTATGTGTGCTGAGTTCAGCTGTTGTGGATCTGATCTATGTTTTCAATTCATTGACCGATCACAAGCCTTGACAGTATTGCCCTTTGATGGGAATAAAAGATTCAGCTGCCAGATGACAACACAATATTAATTTAACTTCCATTGTCTAAACTAATGTACGTTATCTATAGCAAAACATAACGCTATTTCAGCTATGTGTGTGTGCACACACCAGTCAAAGGCACAGTTTGTGGAGTCTAGTATATCAGTGAGCCACCTGTCAGGATAGCAGCCATTTTTACAATCCCAGAAATACCCTGCATCAGATTAACTGTTTGCACTTGCTAACTAGCGTGTCAGTGTTATGCAGTGTTCAACACAACTCTGAGAACAGAACTGGGAAGATCCCAGTTGAAAACTCTGATTTCCATCTTCAAGGTGTTCAAGACACACCATGCCAGAATAACCCAAGACATGAGGGACAAACTGTGCTTTCAAAGACATCAGGCATTAGAATATGATAAAGGGCACAAAAACAAGTTAAAAAAAAGAAGCATTTCAAAATAATGAAATGGGTTAGAAAAATCACAGACAAATAACAACATAAATGGGCTACTGTTTTCTACAACATCAGCAAGTCATCCGTATAGCGTAAGTAAATATTCTATTTCATAACGTTTTTAATCAATGTTTTGCCATTGATGGTGTGGTTCTGCCTGGGTACAGATTGTAGTGCGATCAGACAACTGATGGAGTCTTGGAGAAGTCACGTAATATTTTTTTCTCCGACTTTAATAAGCGGGAGCTCAGACATTAGGTGGCGTTCAATTTCACCTTTTCAGGAGGTCAGAAAAAACCTGAGTTCTAAGTTGTCTCGAATGCAGCATTAGCTCTCCAGCTACATTAGTAGCTACATCACCAAGCTGCAGGTCCTGATTGCTTTTGTGAGGCAACATGAAATATCAGTTTTTCATACATTGGCAAAATTTTATAGGAACACGCTAACGTTGCAATTATGGGTTATTGTGTTCTGTATGAAATACCAAAGTCGTGGAGTAGACAGAATATTTTCCAAAGCCGTTGCATGTGTGGTGGCACTGATGGCATATTTGTGGCTTCGCCATTACTTCCTACACAATCAATCTGGTTTTGTCTTATTATCTCATATTTATGAAACACTGATTCATACTTAGGCAGCATGAGCCAGGAAACTCTGAGACAATGTGTAGGTAACCTTATAAGCAGCAACGATCTCTGATACAAAATGCTAATAAAAATATCATAAGAGGCAGACATGTGATACAGACGCAGATGAAAAATGTATAAATATATGAGTCTGTATCATATACACTGAGTGAGAATAGATCATTGTGTGCAACCTAATGCTTGAGAATAATAATAATAATTATTGTGTAATAAAAACAGATATGGTTAAGTGAATAGTGCACATTGCTTCTCCCTCAAGACTTGCCAGTTGGTAATTGAGCGATTTCTCCTCCTCCTGCTCTATAATGGGCTTGTCATGCTGTGCTGCTCAGTGCATCTTCAAAAGGAACCAACTCTCTGTGGCTCAGAGGCGAGGGCTGTAAACTAGGTCGCCAGAATGAGCCAAGGAATTTTGCAAGACAGGAAAGAAAGTTTGTGTATGAGTGTGGGGGGGTAAAATAGTACATTATTAAGGTGTAGTGGCTCTGGCCCGAGTGAGCGCTTCTGGTCTGATTTATTTGGGTCTGGGGAGACATTTCTGAATGTGGCCTGTGTGCTTTAAAAACGCCATAAACGCACTCATTTATTCAAGGGGCACATTTCTATCATTTGTTGTGAGAGTTATGTAAAACTGAGGCAGAGTTGAAGGTAAGATGAGGGTGAAATCATGAGGCGCACAGTGTGAAAAGAGGACAGAATGTTCCTCCGCCGGCCACGCCGGCAAATTCAACAAACTGTTATCATGACTGACAGCGAGATGAGGGCACGTTTTAACCTCTGAGGTCTTTGCACAAGCACTCAGATGCACCACTGCCTCTTCTGTGTGTGCGTGTGTGTGAGTATGTGGTGGAAGCTAATGATGATGGTATTCCCTCCATCTCCATCTGTTTTTCTCTGATGGACATTTTCCTGTCCATAAAAGGTGTCACACCATTAAAAGTCCCCTCTCTTTCTCTTTCTGCCCCACTGTGTGTGTGTGTGGCTGGGTGTGTAATGGTGTGAGACAGGGGGGTTCTTGTATGTGAAGATAATAGCCTAGTTGAGTGCCAGACCAGGCAAGCTTTTACATTTCACGTGGTGAGATCCCATGAGCCGAGAACACGAATTGCAGCTGTGTGTGTGAAAGAACAGAAAGCAGTTTGCATCTGTGCGTGCAAGAAAGACAGAAGGCAAGTTTGTGTTTGTGAGAGTGTGTGTGCGGAAGTGTGTCAAAGTAGTAAGCTATCTTCCTCAAGCTTGCATATACACGTGACCAATAAAACATGGCACCCAGGGGCCCATAATTCAGCTGCATTTCTCCATTAAGACTCAGACCTGCAAGTCTAACTCATGAAATATGTAAAGAGAGAATCTGTAAGCAGTTTTGTCGTTAGCCTGACCGTGTGTGTATGTGTGTGCATTTGTGTGTGTGTTGACAGTTGTGGATGTGTGCCTGCAAGCATGCATGGGTGGGTAAGTGAGTGTGCTTGCATGCATGTGTAGAAAGGGTGTAGATGAATTATAGAGAGGCACTGGTTTTCTGAGTTCAGGCTGACAGAGGAGAGGAGCAGCTGCAGCAGCTGATGAACGTAGGTTAGGCTGATTGCATTGAGTATTTACCCTCTTTGACCTGACCGTACATGCACCCTGAGTGGCACTGTGGCACACTGATACAGTTATTAATACGCAGCCCATCGGCTCAGATAACCTGCTAGTGTTAGCTTTGAGAACTTAGCAGCACTTTTGTCATTTTAAAACCCAAAGCCCAGAAAAAAACAAAAAAAACAAATGTGAAAAAGTCAAAAAGACATCTCTCATGACAACAGAAACTGGTTGTTCATATTTGGCTCATTTACCATGTAAATGTATGTGGTTTTCATGTGGAATTTACTGGTGGAGGGACAAGTATGTACCCCATTAGCGTGGTTTCCCCATGTAGCCCTGTCTGTGGCTATGGGATCAAAAGGAGCAGAAAGAGGCAAATTCTGGTGGTTGTTCATGCAAGGATTCTCATGTGAGAAAAAGACGCCTCAAATGGGACTGGTTAATGAAATGGCCTGGACGTGAGCACACACTGGAGCTCGTATTTCAACTATTTAGCTGATGCATGAAAGTGGTGGAAAATGGAGGCACTGCATCTAGGACAACATGGACGAGAAAGTGCTTCACTGGAAATTACACTTGGGATGAGAATAAACTTTTTTTCATGCAGGGACTTTTTCTTGAAAGACTTGACGTAAAGTGATGTAATGTAGAAAAATGTAAAGAGCTAGTGCTATGTGTTATGTTGCTGGCTGCACGTGCTAGATGCACAGTGGCTACAGTTCAGCATCCTAATGCTGACAATGACTAGACTGATGTTGAGCAAGTAAAATTATTCATGTTTACCTTCTTAGGTGAGCATGTTTACATGCTAAGATAGTAGCATACAGCTGAGATAGTGCTAGTTGAATGTATTTGCCCATAAATAAAGCTATTAGACGGATTTCATTTTGATTTGATTTGATAAAAGAAAATGTATGTAACAACAACAAAACAGACAAAGCAGAGTGTTAAATTGTTTCACTAAATAATATGTTGTAGCTTAAAGTATTTTTCTTTGACATAAAGTAGGCTGAACTGAATAAAATGTTGACTTGATACTGCTCTAGGAAGAAGATGAGTCAGCATTATTGTAGCCGACTGAATTTTCTGGCAATCCATTACAGTAAATAGTTGTTGGGATATTTCAGTCCACATCTGGACTGGCCAATATCAATAGTGCCAGGGGCGAGGCTGGCATGTTATGGCTAAATATGAGCTTTCTGGAATAAATGCGCTTGATATCTCAGGCTGCAGAACACAAAAATAAACAGATGAAGAGCTGATGAAGGAGAGACAAGTTTTCATAACATGTGCACTAATAGGGAGTTAAACCAGGTCACAAACATGGAAATGTCGTGTGATATTGCTGTAACAGCAGTACTGACAGGAAACAAAGCACTGATGAAATGGAGGTGAAGAAAAAGCAGAGGACATTTACATGGGAAAGAAAGGGGGGCTGCAGGGTAAAGAGGGTCAAACAAAAGAGGATTAGGCTGAGAAAAGAAAGTCCTGGGTCCCATGTGGAAAGATTTTATTTTATAAGAATCCCATTTTCTTTATGTTACATGAAATTGGAAAGATGAGCCATTGCACACGGCGGAGTGGTCATATGTAAGCATTTAATCAAACACTTCTATAAAATGCAAAGATCATAAGCTCAGACAGTGTGAGAAAACACGTGCATGAAATCTGTTTGCTCATGCGTAACATGTGAGTTGGGGGGAGGTTGCAGCGTGCTGTATATATGTCTGTGCCAGTGTGTGCAGCACATGTGAGTAGTGAAAGAAATAGGCCAGGTAAACATGGAGGAGCTGAACTCCAGAGTCCAGCTGCAGAGAAGAGCTGATTCAAAAGATCTGCAGCTTTTAATGTCAACACTCAGCTTCAGCGTGCGGTGAGAAGTGTTGGGGCTGTAAGTGAAACGCAGCAGTCTACACATCTCCTCTGGACTGGAGACGTTTCTCTATGTTTTGCTTTGTGGGAGAGATAAACCCAGTCTTACCTACTGGCTGTCACATCAAATACTCATATGCAAATTATAAGACGGAGATTTGTGATAGTTCGACTGAAACAGCAAGTTTTTCCTACTACAAAGATTTTTAGGTCAAAGTAGTAGATTCACATGGAAATAAACATCTTTGCTTTTCTACAGAGAGTTACTGTAGATGAGATCTGTCCCTCCTGCAATTACAGCACCTTACTCCACTACGTGTTGTTTCTGATTGCCCATAAGACGAAATACAAATTGGTAATGAGCTTGTATGTATGCCAAACTAATTTGGCCCATGGTTTAAGCTCTATAGTTGACTGATATAGTGACTGATCCATGAAATATAACTCTGAACATATCTGCTAATATATCAAATGATTCATTTAATCTGACTGATTGGTGTATTATTGACCTATTTCAAGAGTTAATTCAGAATTTCTCATGATTCTGTTTGAAACTTATCTGTAGTTGTAATTATTTCTCATGTCCTCCTGGCTTGACTCAGTCACAACATTGCTGATAGCTAGAGATGAATATGGGCGAGGGGTTGAAGGTTCTTCATGTGAATGCATGTTTCATCTCACAGAGGCTTCTGGCTCATGACCTACAATTTCTCCCATTATATGGAAGAGAAATGGGGTACTCAGAGGGGAAAGGGTGATTAGAGTAATGATTATAGTAAAGCTCTTTCATATTGTGTGCTGGGTGCACAAGAGAAGGGTGTGGTGGTGGTGGTGGTGGTGGTGGTGGTGGTGCTGATGGGGGAGGGGGGGGGGGTACAGGGGTTAAAAAGAGGATGAAGAGAGAGGGTGTAAAGAGAGAGTGAGAGGGTGCTAATGGGGGCAGGAGGGGTATTAAGACTACTGAGGGTAAAGATGGAACATGTGGAGTAACCTAAATACACAGAATAATTTCATTCAGGGAAAAAAATGAATGTGGAATTGGAGGACAGGCACTGAAGGAGAATAAGATGAGTCTCCTAGCTGAGGAAGAGAAAGGGATGAGGGTGGATGATAAACTGTTGTTGACTCCAGGCTTACAGCTGGTTGATTGTTCATCTGTCTGTTTTCCTCACAGACTATTGGACACATGACCAATCCTCTTACATGTACCCCGACCTGCGGCCATCTAATCCTTGGCCTCTTATTCCCAGTCAGCTTCACACAGTCACAGAGTCACAGAGTTTTACCAAACCTGCCCTTGACTGGGAACCCTTTCATTGGAACCATTTCTTCCAAGTAGAAATAGATGCATTTTGCATTTTTTGGCACTTTTTTTTGTACAAGAATACTGATCAATTGAGCAGAAACAGTGTTTCCTCCTGTCATTATGTTTAGGCCTACAACAATCCATAGAACTGTGTCATGTTTACTTCTGTTTATAGATAAAATGATAACAGTTTGCACATGGTTCTGGCCATGCTAAACTAAACTAAGCAAGGTTAAGTTTAAGTTTAGCTTAGTTAAACTAAGTTTAGCTCATATTCTATTCACAGACATGTGGTGGTGTTAATCTCTGAGAAACATATCAAAATAACAAAATCTACAAAGTGTGTGGATGACTGGAGGTTAGAAGAACTGGTAGCCCACAGTACTTTATCTGTTTATTTGCCACTTAGTCTTATCAAATTAACCAAATTGGCAGCATTGTGCAACATCTGTAGACAGGTTCTTCACATACTGTGTTGTTATCAGCTGGTATTAGTATTGACATTGAACGTCTGAGGTAGAGCTGTAACATTTTTTGGATATAATTGAAATCAAGCAGCCCATAAACAGAGCACATGTTGTCAACATGAGTGTTTCAGAGGCAGGTGGCTGAGGTTTGCAAAGTGTAAATAAAATCTATATGAGGCAGTGATCCGTATGGAGTAACTGAGGGGCACACAACATTTATCACATGTCTGTTACTCACACTTTAACTCCACTGCGATTTCACATCCTAGCTTTACACAATGCTGCTGCAGCACGGTCCCTTGACTCACAGTGGCATTTCAACACATCTGGCCCTCAGTGAATCATAACTTGTACTTTTCCTACATTTTTCTCCATGTGAGTACTTCATTTTCATTTTCACTAATGTGTAAAGTTACGGTAAGATCACAAGAGGTCAATACAATAACGTGTTATTCTTTTGTACTTTGTTTTAATGTCACTACTTCCAGGAATAGTTTGTATCCATATCAATCTGCCTTCATCTGGCAAGAACTCACCAGATTTAAAAAAAAAAAAAAGCAGATTTAGGTGGTAACAGCTTTGGCTCTTACCGCGTGTTGGCATACACGGCTGGTGTTCCGAGCCTGCAGCAGACCTGATTATTTTTCTGAGATAAAACATAATTGAAAACAATTTAGCAGCCCGTGTGAGAGCAAGAACATAAACACTGTTGTTTGGAAGGATTTTAGAGAACCTGAGTGGAGGCACGAGGGATAAAGATGCCAGGTACTGTTCAGTGTTGTGCTTATGCTTTGAATTATGAACGCAAACAGGTCATTACAGTTCAAATATTAACTTCTCCCCCCATCTTTGAAGGAATGTTGGAATTTCACATAAATAGTGACCGCCCTGCTCTGCTGACACATCGATGGTGAGAAAGAGTTTTTCAGATTAAGTTCAAGTGTGTGTGTTTCGAAGACATTACGCAAGTACTTTTACCTTCGTTTTTGAGACATTAACATTGAGACTTTTAGAAATGCTGAGTCCCTAGTTTAATCAGAGAAACATTCCAGATCAGAGCTCTTCAGCAGGGGGTTCGTGACCCCTAGGGGTCTGCAGAGGTCCTCTGCGGAGGTTGCATGATGGTTGCATGATGGTTCGGAGGTTGCATGATGGTTCATGAAATCTTTGGTTGATTACACAATTTCGTATTTTTTTGTTTGTACATTTATGCTTAAAAAACAACAACATCAATTTGAATAGCTTGTCTGCATGATTATCATGCAATTAAGAGACATTGTTGATATCAGCATTGGTATCAGTAAGGTATGTTTATAAATGAACCTGTGTATTATTTGAATGGCTGAGTATTGCATCCAGTTTATATGGTACTAGGCACAGTTTAGTATAATACACAATCTTATAAATATTTAAAGGAGTCCCGGGTTAATCTCTCCATTAGTTTGGGGGTCCTGTTCTAGACCCCTGTTCTAGATCAGACGATACAGATAGATTTAGCTTCTCAGCGTGGACTGCTCCTGCAGCACCATACTGGCAGTGCCTATCTCCACTGAACTCCAGGATCATCCAGATATAGGCAACAAGTAGAGGCATGTGTGGAGCTGAGATTTGGTGCATGCCGGCTTGTGGCAAATATGCAATCACCCACCCTGACACTCAAAGACGCCCCGCCCCGCCCTTATATTTAAATGCGTAAAGTGTACCAGACAGTACTGGTGTTTTATTTTCTGCTATATATAGTTGTTAATTGTAACATGGGAGTCCATGGGGATTGACTCGCTTTTGCAGCCAAAGTCTAGTGGCCATTTGAGGAAGTGCAGTTTTTGGTAGCCCCATGTGGCTTTGTCTTTCAGCTTGGGAGGTTTGCTGCTTGGTGTAGATTGGCAGAGATACTCACAGTCTCCTCCAGATTAGCTCTTAGCAGTCAAAATAGTGAAAGCAACATGGGTAATAACTTATAAACTGACAGTGTTTGCCTTTGCTGTTGCTCACATAGTATTTTCTAACTAACTTGCTGCAGGTACTGTAGGTAGATAGCCTTCTTGTTTACACCGTACGTGCCTGCAGAGTGAATGATCATGAAGCACTTGCCAGGAAAGAGATCACTTTCATACTAATACATTGTTTTCAAATGATAACATATCAATGTGTGTATTAATCCGATCAATAGTATGTGGACAAGGCCTTAAGCTACTTTTTCCAACTAATCACATTAGATATGCTTCCTGTTAACACAAGCTTTTACATGCCCAGTGTACAAGATTGCTAGGGCATGTGTTTTCAGGTGTGGTCATACAGACACAGATTGTTTCTGATAAGGAGATAAAACACTTTTCTGGACGTGGATCATTTTTGTTTTAAAAAGAAAATGTAAGGGGCAGTGCATGGCACAGGGGGTCAAGGAGCCGCCCCATGTAGGCTACAGTCCTCAACGCAGGCGTCCCCGGTTCGAATCGGGCAGACCTTTCCTGCATGTCATTCATTTTTTTTTTAAATATATCCCCACGCACCATGGAAAGAGGAGGAGAACAGAATAGGACAACAACAAACAACAAAAAATGACAGAAACAAAATATATACAAACATCTGCCTCCCCATTTCCTTTCTATCTCACTGTGCTCTCAAATAAAGGCAAAAAAGCCAAAAAATATACTTAAAAAGAAAAAGAAAATGTAAAACACAGTGGTGTGGATGGAGCATTAGTCAACTATGCAAGAGATGTGAAAGCTCAAGGATGCACAGACAGAACATGAGGTTCTAACTTTGGAAGTTAAAACCTGCATGTGCATTAGGGATGATATAGGAAATGAATACTCTCGTCTTTCTGCCTCTAGTAAAACATTCTTCTCTGATTTTCCCTCATTGGAGGAGAGATGTTCACATCATTCACTTGTTTTTCTCAGTTCTACCTGTGAAATAGCTGCTATTCACGTACTGCAACGTAACCTGAGGCAGGACGGAGGGATGGTGTGGAATTTCACTGGAGAGAGAGTGTGTGTGTCTGCAGGTGCGTGACTGACACAGTGTGTGTGTGTCTATCTTTCCATCTGTGTGTCCGTATCAAACACACAGTTGTGTTGCTTTTAAACTCACCTCCTGGCAACGGTAGAGCTAATATCACAGCGTGTTGGTTTCTGTTCCCGCTCAGGACTGAATTCATGTTATAATAGGCTGTCATGTTGTCATCCGCCTCACACTGCAGGGCCTTGTCCTCCCTGCTCCCTCTATCTGACTCCCACGTCACTGACGCCAGGTGAGAGATCTGATCCCATTCCACTTTGTGTCACATACAATCCTCCACCTTCTCTAATGCCATCTCAAAAATGATTGCAGCATGTTGTCTCCGCAGCTGGTCCAACAGTAAATGTTTTGTCATCGGATGCCTATTTCATCATATCCTCCCCCACACTGAGGTCATAGGTCAGGATCACCCCCCTGCTCAGTGAAACATCAGCAGGTTGGATACTTGCCAGCAGTAGGAGTCAAAACCTCAGTCATCCAACCTCAGTCATCCAGTACGTCCCCCTTATATTATGTTTTCAGGCATTTTGCCTTCAAATGTCAATAATTAATCTTAGTTACTCATTCAACACGTGATTAGTTCTGGAAAATCTCCCTCTTCGTGCCAAATATGCCAAAGGGATGAAACTATTTCACAATAAAAGTCTGCTTATTCCAAGAATTTCCGTGAATTGTGTCATTTTTCATGACACAAGAAAGACGATACTGTACTTCAGGCCTTGTTTAGTCTTTTGTCAAGGTACTGATACAAGAACATTCCCCAAACAAGTGAAACTGCAGGAAAAGAAATACTTACAGTTACACACTGAAAAACTGCATATGCCCCTCTTACTGCCTGGTCCTCGCTTGCATGATATGCGTAAAAACACTTAAAAGTGAAGTCAAATGGCACGGGAAATAAAAGTCTAAAGTTGAAATGGGATCTTGAGGTGGATAATTTTACAGTGGGTGTCTCTCCCATCTCTCACTTTTCATCTTTTCATCCAAACTGTGCTGTCAACTGCTTTAAACTGTTTCCACTTTCCAGCTCTCTCTCTCTAAAAGGTTCCATCAGAATCTAACACATCATGCTCCAACACACACCGACACGCGCGCACAACACGTTACTGACTGAATCACTGGTGGCTGTCGCCGTGACGTCAGCTAGGAGGAAAGGAGTTGACGCCAAACTACACACCCGCACAAGTACGCAAACGTGCTCTTACATGCACGTCACGCTAACGTGAGCATGCTCGCGGCTCACAGTTTCTCACATGCACACGCACGCACATCAAGAGTCCCCCCCACCCCCAGGTAATGGGGAGCGTACCTGAGGGTGTCTTATCAGCCCTAGATCATTCACCTCATCGTCTGTACTCCCAGACAGAAAACACACAACACAACACACGCAACTCTTGTGCAATTTCTGAAAGTTCAATTAACTTCCTGTTTTTCCCCATTAATGTTTGCAGTTCTTCCCTGTTCTTTATTCTTTTACTTCTTGTTTTCAAAAGTCACCGGGTCTGATTAACGCTCACAGGCGTCAGACCGTCACACTGATGTCTGCTCCTTCTTCCTCTTACGCTTTCACTTACTGTAACAGGCCTGGTAAAGTTGACAGTGCAGTCATTTGGCTGCATAGCAGACATAGCTGTGATGTTTCAGCATTTGACAGATGAGTCAGGGGAACAGAGAGTGGGAAGCAGGTCTGAGTGTTTTTACACGAGCCGGGTGATAGACGTGAACCTAATGAGTGAGTCCTAAGTACCTTGTTGACTGATTTGACTGATCTGGACTGATGTGAATCCACTATCTGTAAATCCATCATCATTTTTTAGTCCCACGGAATTCCTTCAAGCAAGTTTCCAAAACCTAGATCAAGATTTTTCACCTTGTTAAAAACTCTACTACTCCAGAGTCTATAAATATACAAATACCACCACTACTATTTTGCTTTAAAGTTCATTCTCAGTTAATGTGCATTGGAGGCTCGTAGTTTCCATGACTACGACCGACTTACAGGGTAGCTGTGATGTCACAAAATCCTGCTGGTATGTTAACGTGTTTATAAGAGATTTATAGCAATGTTTTGTAACAAGACAGGACCGACACCAGACTTGTCATCTTATTGTCTTTGCCAGTTACATCAGCTTCAGTTTGTCAACAAATGAACATGTACCACTGTCTGTGAGCTTGGCTCAATTAACAACTGGTGTTAACAAGTAACAGCATTGTAAAAAGGTCACACTCCACAACAGTATGGGGACCTCCAAAAACCCATACCCCAAATGCCAAAATGTGATACAGATATTGTTCGACATGGTTTTCCCCACGTGGAAGTATGTATGTATGTATATTTAAAATGTTACAGTAGGGTGGACTGAGGCGAAAACAGCAGAAGACATGTAATGTAATATAAACAATATTGTTCCCTCTTCCATGTCCTGTAATTTCCATTATTACGCAGATGATACAATTTTATATAGTATTGGCCCCACACCAGAAACAACAGTTTCAAATTTACAATCTGCTTTCATTATGTTTCAACAGGCTCTTGTTGAGCATAAGCTTCTTTTAAACGCTGAAAAAACCAAATGCATGTTTTTCTCTAGGACTCAAGTAACTAACAATAACATTAGAATACACACCTTACAGAAAAATACTCACATTGAGACCACTGATTCTTATAAATACCTGGGCATTTGGTTAGATAATAGGTTATCATTTCAATTTCATATAGAACAATTAATCAAAAAACTGAAAAAGAAAATTGGCTTTCTCTATAGGAACAAATCATGTTTCTCTTTCACCAGCAGAAAAACAATAGTTCAGTCTACAATTATGCCAGTTTTTGACTATGGGGATGTTTTATATATGCATGCCTCTTCTTCCATTTTGAGGCCTCTCGATGCAGTGTTTCATAGTGCCTTACGTTTTGTCACAGGTGACGGTTTCTCCACCCACCATTGCACTTTATATGAAAGAGTGGGTTGGTCCTCCCTCTCTTTTCGCAGAGACCAACACTGCCTCTTGTTTATTTATAAAGCTTTGACTGGGAAGCTCCCAAATTATCTGATGTCCCTATTGCACTTGAGCTTACCTAGATCCACCCGCTCATCGTATATCAGATTAATCACTCCACGTGTAAATACAGAGGGAGGAAAGAAAGCATTTAGTTTCTTTGCTCCTGATAAATGGAATAAACTTCAGGACTCGCTAAAACTGAATCAGTTTATTTCGGTAGAATCATTCAGGAGCCTTTTGGAATCTGTCGTTCACATGGAATGCACTTGCTTCTCCTGAAGCTGAGATTTTTCACACATAAGTTGTTTTTCCTTGTTTCCGCCTTATGTATCTTGAACTCTAAGTGGTGTTGCTGTTGTGTATGTTGCTATTGTGTTGTGCTGTTGTGATCAGGGCGTCATTGTAAAAGAGAGCTTGCTCTCAATTGGCTCCCCTGAATAAATAAAGGTTTGAAATGAAATGAAATGAAAATAGTATGGATGTACAGCCTCAGGTATACAAGTGAAGTAGAGGGACGCATTGAGACATGTACAAACTGTGAAAGTTTAAATAAATGTGAAGGAAACTGTAACACAGAAACTGTGATTTAATTTCCAAAAAGCAGGTAAAGTTTCCAAATCATATGTGAAATGTATCTGCAAATCCTTTGTAAAAGTAGGTTTAAGTACATGCAGCAGTATTCATATAGTTTGAGTGGGAAACATCTGAAAGGAATGAGTCTTTGAACACAGATCCAGTCCTCCATAATGAATCCATGATCTGAAGCCTTGTAATAGTATTCCCCACTTCAAGCCGATGTGATTCAAGCTGAGCAATATGACAGAAATATTTAATATCATGTAACAGAAACCTGTTTGGTGCAGCTGAAATGCCTGATGTAATTAAAATTGTTAATACATTCACACATGAAACCAAATAAGAAACGGGGAAAACGGTAAAGGACGACTCTGGAGGCCCTCAATTAAAAATTAATGTAATGCTCTGGTGAGCTCTTTGCTGTATCCGCTGAATATTTAATAAATAGTCTGACTTCTCTATTTTACTTTGGCACCGTTCTGTTGCCCTGAGTATATGGGACAGGAAGCCACTCTCCACTATTTCCTGTCTGATAAGGCAGATGTCTGGGGGAGCAGAGGAAACCGCACCAGAAGAAACAGGGATGAGGAAAAGGGGAAACGGGAATGAGTGAGAAAAGTGGAGAAGAGGCTGTTGTAAGGATGCATTTACTGCAGAAGAGAATATATTTACTCCTATTGTTCAGTGACACGGAGACAAAACGTCTAATCAAATCAGAAAAGATAAAGGCTGACAGCCGATGTATGTATATGTAGAGAGGATAACAGGAGAGATGGGGTGAGGGATGATAGACAGCAGCGCTAAAAAGACCCAGACAACAAGAAAAACACACAGATAGCACAACGACAACAACACTGTCACAAGATCCAAGGACTTGTTTTGTCTTTGTGAGAATCAGAGAGGAGAGGAGGGGGAGGAGGGAGCCAGGAGCTACATGTGTGAAAAAGAGACGGAGAGACAGGGATGAAGTGTGTGTTGCTGCTGCTGCTGCTGCATGTGTGTGTGCGTGACGGAGGGTGGAGGGACTCCAGGGAAAAAGAACCTCAACTCAGCCTCCACAAATCCCTTTCATGTGTGATTGAGGCTGTTCCTCTGTCTCCTCGTTATCTCCACACACAGGCCGCGGTATCGCTTTCTCTGCTCCGGCTGACTCTGTAACCGACACCCAGAGTCTGTGGCACAACTTTGGACAGTTCTCTGCAGCCTGCTTCTCCCATCTCAGCTGATTTGAATAAGGGCGAAGAGTGAACAGCTGAAATAACGCTCTGTCTCACCCACGGCCTGTTTTTGACCTGAGCATGTGAATATTTTTATTTTAATACATGATGCTTTAAATTTTAATGAATTAAATGGAGGAGGTGAGGATTAGATGGGAATTTGTAGAGCAGAAACAATCACATGACCTGCAGAGAAAGTTGTTATCAGCTTTACTCCAAGTTGACCAAACTGGCTATAAGTGTTTTTCCTGACGTGTTTTAAGAAATTTCATGAATAAGTGCAGATTTTCTTTTTGATCTAAAGGGAACGTGCAGCCTGAAAGTGAATTTCCATCCTGGTGCAGGACATGAAAGTCAGTGTCTCGCAACAGAAAAGATCAGAAGCCTGAAATCAAAGACCTGAAGCGCTGATGTCATCAGGTGACAGAGGTCAGTCCTCTGACTGAACGAGTGACGTCTGTGAGATCATACACTTTGAAGATGTCCTATGAAGTCATGTGATGATGCCCTGTGGCTGAAATGTCACGTTGTCATGAGGAGGAGGAGAAAGAGGAGGAGGGTGACCTGAGACATCTGTCCCATCACTGTCCAGACACCACAGGCCCTCTTTGTGCAGCAGGTTATAATCCGACAGGAGAGGTAAAATTGAGAGAAGTGGGAGGGGCTGCTGGCTGCTTAACAGAAATATTAGACTCTTAGTAATGTAATAATCATATAGGATTTTACACGAGTGCCTACAACAACTATGAGCCTCGGCCACCATTGCTGTGGAGAGAGGAAGCCGGTTTTTAGGCAACAGTCTGAGAGTTACTGTTAAAGCTTCACATTCTCAGGCCTTAAGCTCTTGATCAAAAAGTCTATTGCTGATTCCACTGGGAGAGTTTCAAGCCTATTGAAGCCATATGAGCTTGAACTGTGTTGTCCTTTGTTTATGAAACAAGTGAGATTTTTACCACAGGAAACAGTGGTCGCTGAAACAGCTCCTCCACCTTCTCATCTCCAACAGAGTAGGAATGAGTCCTAAAACCAGGAAAATTTAGCACCTCTTGTCCCCTGAGCTTTTGGTTGGAATGGTTTGGCTGAAACAAGGTCTGAAGTTAACAAAAAATATGTCAGTAAATTCCATCAGTTGTGATTTCTTTACGCTTTTACATGCAAAAAGTGGCTTAAATACAGCACAGAGCTTGTTGCATCGTTAAGACAGTTTCCTGTGGTCACTGCTACTGCCTCAAAGGTCAGAGTTCATCCAAAGACCATGATGAAGATTCATGCAGATTTAACATACACATGAATTCAGTGAACATGAAGTGGTGTTACTGTGAAAATGAGCTGTTTTAGACTAATTACTTCATTTGTTGAACCATTATTGTCTGTCTTTATTCTCTGTCCCGTGACATGTGCCTTCACTGTGCGCATGAAACAGAGGAAATAAATCCAGCATTGACTTATGTGTTTATGAAGTCGATGCTGGTGCGATTTTAGTTCCAGTGATTTAGTGTTGCATATCCATGAAGTTGGGGGGTTTGGAGGAGAAAGATTAAAAACAAAGTGTTCAGACAGACATATGTTGACTTATATAATCCTCAGTGTGGGTTAAGCTTCCAAAAACTACTAAATCCTACAGTTTCCATAATGCTGCCTAATTGCAGGATTCTTGTGGCCAGACATTTTTGCAGCGTCCCACTGCCACCGCCAACTTCTTGTTTTCAGATAACTGATGATGGCTGCATTTGACTTCATCAACTGTCAGAGAAAATTACACAGGGCAGGAATGAAACATCAGCACTGATCCGCTGCAGATGACTGCCCTCCAGATGCAAAGGTATTAATTGATTTAGTCATTAGGCTGACTTATTCGTCAGTGAGGACAGTGATTTTTCAAGGCCTTAGCCACAGTCATGCATCTGTATAATCCTGTTAATCGCTCTCAGTCTTTCCAACTCGGTGCTTTGTCTCTCTGTCTCTCTCCGTCTATCTCTCCCTCGCTCCCTATCTTCCTTTCCTGCAACAATGAAATGTCAGTGGCTTACATAAGCGCATGCATTGGGGGAAGAGGGACTAAGCCTTTTTAAAGTGTGATGACTGAACCAGAAATTCAAAGACCCCAAAAAAACTGGGAAGATGAAAAAGCAAAAAAAAAAAAAAAAAAGGGAAAAGAGAATCCTTAATTCGCATGAAAAGAGGACACTTTGGTGCTTGTGTGTATATGTATGTGTGTGTGTGTTGAAACGCCTAGTTTGGATGAAGCAAATCAATATTTTACCCAAACAAGTTATAAATCAGCTTAAACGTACCAATTTAAACCAATAAAAACACATTAAAATGATGCCAAGACATGAAAGGCACCCATGAAGAAGCGCCCAAATGCTGTCAGCACACAAGAAATAGAAATAGAAAATATTAACCACGGACCAGAGTCACCGGCCCCTCCCCCGCAGACAAACATCTACTGTACTGTATACTAACTCAGACACACAGACACTAAAGGCTGCCAAATGTCAACTGAGATCTGGGGCAGTTTCCTCGCAGGCATGGCACAGACGCCCGTCCACAGCCAGATGAGGTCCTGCATCTAGCCGAGCATGTGGTTACCACGGTGACCTGGGTCTCTCTCCATCAGCACCAATGAAAATGTTGGAAAGCTGCAGAGGGGAGTTGGGGGCATGGGGGATGGGGGGGTCGTCGGAGAGGCATTTAGAGGAATGTCATGTGGTATTACCCCAAACAGAGAGTGTACAGCTGATGCGTGTGTACGTCTGTGTGTGTGTGTGTGTGTGTGTGTAGTGTCAGCGTTGGACATCGTCTGGACGCTGTTCTGTGGTGATAAAACACAAACAAAGAGACAAAGAGATGAGGTCGTTTTAATGTCTGTTTATAGGCTGTTTTTACCTTCGTCTGGTCGAGGTTAAGCAGCCATTAAGAGCAGCGCACGTCGCCCCGGGTCTTTATTGCACCGATGATTAGACAGGCTCATTGAGTCTCTTTTTAAGTTCCTGAGTGGACGCTCTAAGTGTTGTTAGGTGCTATTTAAATGGACACATGTGGCCCATAATTGCCTGGGAACTGCCTGCACCAAAACACATATAAGCATTAAAACATGACTTTCAAATTCATTGTGACAGATTTATTTTTAGTCCCTCTATATATTATATATTATATATTCTCTTTTTTTCTCTTTAAATATTCATCATCTTCTCTCTGATGCTATTTCTAATTAAAGGAGCAGTTTAACATTTTAGGAACTAGGTTTATTTACTTGCCGAGAGCCAAGAACCAAAGTCTTGAAGGTTCTTAAAAGTTCTGCATATTTTAGGCTCCAGGTTATGAATTCAAACGTCATGGTGGAAAGAAACTAATGGTTATTTATTCAGATCAAAGGCAGCTGGTAAACATGAGCTGGCAGGAAATGCTGAAAGTCAGTTGTGACTAAAGCAACTTGTAAATACACTTTATTTTATTTATGACCTATATTTGGTGTATTGTTCCCTTATTGTGTGGCCTACAGAGGGAATACAGTGATTTTTTTTTGACATTTTATATATTAAACTTTGTTCCAAATCCAACCCTAATCCTCAATATTAATCTAACATTTTTTAGCAGTGGATGTTAACGATTAAATAATGAAATATACATGAGCCAGTTACATTAATTTAGGGAGTCAAATTAACCAATACATTACTACCATTAAGGCAACCTTTTATCCATATTACCAAAAATCAGACATTTAAAGTGCACAACATGGCAAATTCAGTGTATTTTAAGAAGCTTCATAGATTTTTTTAGCGCTCTATCATTCACTGCCTTCATTTGCAGCTGGTCTCTCAGCTGTAAATCACTTTGGGTTTAATTAAAACTTGTTCGCTGCTGTGTCAGTGTGTGTCTGAGTTACAATGAGGGAGTGGTGGGTGCTTGACCCTCAGTGACACTGGGATGCGGAGGGGGGTTCGCACAAAGTGAAAAAGAGGAAATGTAGGAAGTAAAAATGGCAGGAAAGGGAAAAATGAGAGAGGAAGAGACAAAGGTGCGAAAATAAAGGAAGGGGAGAGACGATGGAGAGGTAGGGGGAGGCGGCCTGCTGGTTGTAGTAAATCTCTCTCTGGCAGAGGGACGAGGAGAGGGCTGTGTCCAGATTTATGGCCTCCTGCTGCAATAAGAGAATGGATTGGATCCTTTTCAATCACCCTCTTCACAGCGTCGTAGCCTACTGCCTGCAGCCAGTATCAGAGCAACCTACAGTAGGTGCTGCTGTATGATGATCTATACTCTATGATCTGCTACAATATGCAGACTATGTAATCCAGTGTGATTTACAGTGGATATGCTCCTGTCATATGTAGGTCAGTGGCTCCTCTCTGGTCCCTGCAGACCCGGTGATGCCAACTGTATCAAGTGATTGTCTGCTGCCATGGAGATAAAAAAAACTGAGTTGGCTGTGTGTGTGTTTTTTCTTTCTTCTTTTTTTAGAGATACAGACAGACTGACTGACTTCAAGTATGTGCACGTGCAGAAGAAACATCTATTGAGATGCAGGAAATAAACTAATGGGCTATCTTAACGGCATAATGGCTACAGAGATAATAAGCCCCTTCCTCTTCCCCTCTTCCTGTTGATACCAGACTGTTTCGTGTCTTCACACTGCCCAGACTCACGAGCTGAAGCAAAACAGAGAGAAGATGATATTGTCGGTATATCTGACCTGCCCATCCCTGATGCACTCAAGGGAAAGCGATGATTGGAAATGTAGATATTGTTTGTTTACGCTACAGCAGTGCTGTGTTATTTCTCGGCAAGATCTCGGAAGTACGGTACTGAAAAAAGTCAGTATTTCAAGTCAGCATTTCAATTTTATGTTGCCTTACACCTATGTTCTTCTCATCCCAGTATATAACACATAATCAATAATCATTCAGTGTTTTCAATTTTACATTTAAATGTGATAAGTTTATAAAATACAATTAAACCTACTTTACTGGTTAATGTGCCATAACTAGATACAGACCAACTTTAAGTTATAAACATTGGAATTAAACAAAAGAGGTCAGTTTTCAGTACAACATTTCTGTTTTTCTTCCTAATGGAAAACAGGGATTATAGACTAAACTACGATTTTAAGAAACTGGAGAGCTGAACTTTTTTTCCTCATTCTAGATCATTAAGCCTTGAATATAGAGACGACTCTTTGGTGCGTTTTATCCAGAGAAACCACAGATCCTCTGTTTACTTGGGTTTGTTTACAGATGGGTGGTCCAACATTAACCTCCTTTTTAGCAGCCTGTTTACATATGATGTGGATCATTGTTTGTTTTTTACTGTCAATCCAATGTGATCAAACGTTTTCCACAAAGTCCTGATGAATCAGTGTTTCAGTGCTTCAAATATATCTGAGCCTAATGTTTTTACTTTTTGTTCATATATTTCTGTACTCTGTCAACATATTTTTGTATTTTGAACTCAAGTTTTCAGGCACATGAAGTTAAAGTGTGAACTTTTAAATGATTTTTATTTAAATATTTTTACTTTTCCAACGCCATACATTGACATCATACAGCTGCTGCTTATCTATGTCAATTGAGTGTTTCTGGTCATGCATTAGCGATCAGTGTAACCCAATAATCAATTATGATTACATCTCCCCCCATCCTGACCTTACGTGTTGTAAAAACATATGTTATTGCAGATGTTATGAATAGTGAACCATTACAGATGCTTCCTCTAGAGCCCCTTAGTCAAGTAATACTCAATTACTTTCCACATGTTTAACACATTAGGGAGTGATGTAAGGTATGTCCCAGCAGTATTATGTCAGCCAGATCCTAAGAAATAGATTTGACAGTTTGTAATTGTGGTTAGGCTTTTGATGGGTGGGAACAAAACCCCACAGTGACAGCAACCCTCAGGGCCGCCATTGTTGGAGCTGACTTCACCTGGACCTCAGTGGTGGTGTGTCTGTCTGGTGATCTGAAAAGTCCTCCCAAAGGGAAATACCTGTGTAACGCTATGAATGCGCTGGTGGTTTCCATAGACTAAACCACTGCTGGTGGTGACACTGATACGAGCAAAACGAATACCCGACAATCCTAACGGCTGCTTGTGGCAAAACATAACAAAGAGATAATAACAGCCTGTTGGCTACAGATCCTGCGGTGAGCTGAAGGAATGAAGACGACTATTTACTTCTTTTTTTTAAATTCACATAGCTGCTTCATAAAGGAAAACAATGAACTACAATGAAGCGCATGTATTGATGAGATAACATGTTTTTATATTACGCATGTAGCCCAGCATCACCCCTTGTCCATCCTGAGACCCGAGCTTTTTTTCTGGTGTGCATTTTTTTATTTCTCCTTGCTTTCTGGGATAAGTAGGACCTAATAAGTACAATACCTAAAGTTTGTCTTAGTCTTGGAAAAAAATGATGTCCTCATATGAGGACACTGGGATTATCACAACAAAATCAGTGTCCTCATATGAGGACATTGGGTCGAAAAACAATGAATCCTACTGTACATAAAATACAGTGACATAATAGTTCAAAGGGGTTTTATTCTAAAATGCCACATCAGATTGGCCTGATTTTTGAGGTGAGATCTGAGTGTCATCCTGAGGTCAAGTACTATCAGTCTGAAGTGGAATGGTCAAGTAATAAACGAGTAGTTTTTAAGAAATACGAAGCCTCCTGAGACCCTGCGCCCTCCTCACACGAGGACATTATTTTTGCCTCTTAGCACCATGATACCCCATTTTGTAAAACTTTGACCTATTAGCCACATTTAGGGACACTGCCTGCGCCACCTTGTGGTGATATAACAAATTATACCAATTTCTTTGAAAACAACATGGTACTTTAATGACATAACATAGTCCCAATGTCCAAGGATGTGACATTTATTGATGTCTTAGTCTGCTACTATAAAACGTGTCAAATTTTAATGCCATTTGAAGACAGAGACATTGTTGAACATAAATACATTGGTTTCACTCATAAAATTTGGATCTAATTCTTACCTTGGTCTTTTATCTTCCGGGAACTGCCATAGAAGGCTTGGGCTGAAATTCCCGCCATTATTTTCCCACAAAGAAATTGGTGTAATTTGTGATATCACCACAAGTTGGCGCAGGCAGTGTCCCTTAATGTGGCTAATAGGAAAAGTTTTTAAAAATGGAGTATCATGGTGCTAAAAGGCAAAACTGTAATGTCCTCGTATGAGGATACAGGGTCTCAGGAGGTTACTCATACATAATATGTAGTGGTCGACTCTAAAGAAACCAATGGTTTGTGACTGTTGACCTTTTGTGTGGCAGTTAACTTTACACAAGGCCTTGACCTGTCACACAGCATTTTCACTATTAGCTTCTGCCTGTCTGGAGCTCAGGGAGATATATTGTTGTGCTCGACACGCCTGCAGCGGGACCACGATGAACAAAGGGTGGGGGTTGAAAATGTAGGTGGATGTGTATAGGTCTGACAGCAAAGTCCACATGAAAAGTAGATATATGGAGACAGTGCAGGTTTAATGTGCTGGAGTTTATTTTTTTCATGGAGCTGCTGTCAGTCAGCAGGTGCAGTTCCACATGCTGCTCAGATAAGACTGAAAACTGCACATTTCATTTCACAAGCAAGAGATAAGATGTTTTATTCTAAATTTGACTTGACTAGCTACTCGCTGTTTTCCGTGAAATATTATTCCAAAGTGCCCCTTCGGTCAAAAGGTTAGGTGTTTTCCAGAAACTGACAAGCTGTGCCCAGGGTGGGGTGAGACCCACCCCCACTAACTAACTGTCAGGAGTCATAAACGATGCTGTGGTTCTCGTTACGACATTGGCGCCATTGCCAGAGGGAGGAGAGAGGAGCGAGATAATTTCACAACTTGTGTGTATTGTATGTGATTCAGAGGGGTGGGGGTGGGCGGTACACAGAGGATGGGTGGGTGGGGTGTTTGCGGTGTGTCTTGGTTTATGGAGGCTTGCCCTAATCAACCTCCTGCAACAGCTTCACTTTTATGAGCAGTCATTTCAACTGTCTTTCACGATGCTCTGCTGGTTATTGACCTGCAGGTAGCTCAAGGTTAAATTATCATGCTGCTGTAACAACGGTGTGTTTCTCTTCTAATGGCAAAGTGCAAGAGGTCACATCATCTGAACACTAACAGGAGATGTGTCCTCCTGCTCTAACATACAAAACAAGATGGCTTTTAAGATTATCTGTAGCCATAATCATGACATAACTCATATACACATACACACACAACTCTACAAATCTGGCACAGTTTGTTATGATGGGAATGAAAAGTATTAGCACATGATAAACTGCCTTTGTACGCACAACCATGTATTTCTCAATTAATAGTTTGACATTTTAGTTTGACAGGTAGCAACTCACTCAAATCTAAAAATGTGTGGACCTGTAAAGCTGTTCTTCTTTCAGACTGTAATATTTCTCTATTAAAATGAGTGAGTTTAGCTATTAATTCATTAATATCTCAACAGACACTGGCTTCAAAGATGACACTTCATTCATTCCTGGGTCCTTGTGCAGAAAAAGCATCTTTATGCTTCAGCCTTTTTGGGCCCCATTGGCCAGACAGACAGAGCAGGGCTGGCTGTGCTAATGCTAAGATACATGTACTTGGTAGCACTTTACAATAAGGGTCCCTTAATTAACGTTATTTAGTGCATTATTAAGCATTAATTAACTGTTTAATAATACATGATAATATATTACTTAGCGTTAGGTAACCCATTAGGTAATGTATTAGTAAGCAGTTAATTAATGTTTCATACTCAACATTAATTAATGTATTATTACGCATTAATTAACTGTTTAATAATACATGATAATATATTACTTAGCGTTAGGTAACCCATTAGGTAATGTATTAGTAAGCAGTTAATTAATGTTTCATACTCAACATTAATTAATGCATTATTAAGCATTAATTAACCGTTTAATAAGACATGATAATATATTATTATGTATTACTTAGAGTTAGGTAACCCATTAGGTAATGTATTAGTAAGCTGTTACTTAATGTTTACTCAACATTAATTAATACATTATTAAGCATTAATAAAAGTTAAGTAATGTAATTAGTTATCATTAACTATGTATGCACTACTCAGTATTAGGTCATATATTAGTAAGCCATTAATAACATCTCTAGTAATCATTTATTAATGGTGTTTATTTGGAGTGAATACGCATTAAGTTACCACTAACTAACGCATTAATCATGAGTTATATGGCATACATGTTACCCATTCCCAGAGAGTCACAGTAGCCCACGTGAATTTGTTGCTGTTGCCAGTACTGGTGCCGTGCTGTTGCCCTGACATGAGTCGTTGCCAGTAGTGGTACCGTCGCCTTCATCGGTTGCCTACCAGCACCATTGTTGATACCGTTGCCGTCGTCAGTACCGGGATTAGTGCTGGTATCATTGTGGGTAGGAGTGCCGACCAGCCTCCAGATCTCGTTGGAGCTCTGGAGGCTGGTCAGCCACACACCCAGCACAGGGTGCTTGTGTGTGGGTGAGAGGAGCAGGGAGACTGGGCTTGAGCTCAGGAGAGAGCTTTGGAGTACCAGGACCATGGGGTTCCTACCCACACAGGGAGGTTGTTACTTATAGTAACCTGACACCCAACTCTTAGTATGCGTGCCTCATAAGCATTACTTATACTTAACCATAAGCATTAGTGAATGTCTAACCCAGATTAAAAATGTGTATTAATAATATATTATTGTGTATTAAAAAACAGAGACAAATTGATTAAAATCAATAAATAAGTTCATTAACCAGGATGTTTGAACTAAAACCAGTGAAATTCGTAGTGGGAAAATCAATTCATTAAATATAGCCTAATGTTTTGTTAATAATTAAAATATCGACGTTCACTTAAAAAGAAGAGCAGAACCGTAATAAAGAAGCTATGTGGAGCTTTAGTTTGAAAGAGCTGATCGGAAGACGGACTTCTCATCCAATCAGAGGAGAAGCTCCCACCCACTGACCCGATCGGAGCAGGTTCACTTCCTCTTGAAGCTGCTGGAAGGAAGGAAGAGAGCAAGCCACGAAGAATACACTTTGGACGGTGAAAAAATAAAAAACACGGACGAAACACGGAGAAAACTGTTAGAGAAGATCCCGGACGACCAGGACCTGCGTGAGTGCAGTTGGTTTTCGGGAGGAGAAAGCATCAGTGAGCAACCGACTCGAAATGCTAATGCTAAATTGCTAATGCAAATAGCGGCGCAAGCTAACCGCCAATGATAACGAGCTAACCGTTAGCATACGAGCTAATGTCAGGTGCAGTAGTGCTGTAATATGTGTTTGGCATTTTCAAGGTGCATATGTGATGTTTATTTACCCTAATATGTTTATTACCCTACATAATATGATTATTTGAATGTTGTTTATTTTGTTTACTGTAAATTGTAAAGTTATATTGCAATAACAAGCGCTGTAATAAATGTGTAATTAATATGTGGTCTTCCCACCTGCAATAAAAAGGGAAGCATATTATTGTTTCTTAAAGAGAACACTGTATTTGTGTCATTCCTGAGTGGTCGGTTGGTTGATCCTGGGCTCCGTAGTCGACCTTAGAGTTTCTGTTACTTCTGGCCTATTACATCTAAACCTTATCCTCATCTTAAAAGGCATTCACTAATGGTTACCTATGGTTAAATAATGCTTATGAGGCAGTTAAGCATTTATAAAGTGTTACCTATGGAATATATGTTTACACTTTACAATAAGGGTCCAAAAAGCATTCACTAATGGTTACCTATGGTTAAATAATGCTTATGAGGCAGTTAAGCATTTATAAAGTGTTACCTATGGGATATATGTTTACACTTTACAATAAGGGTCCAAAAAGCATTCACTAATGGTTACCTATGGTTAACTAATGCTTATGAGGCAGTTAAGCATTTATAAAGTGTTATCTATGGGATATATGTTTACACTTTACAATAAGGGTCCAAGAAGCATTCACTAATGGTTAAGTAATGCTTATGAGGCAGTTAAGCATTTATAAAGTGTTACCTATGGGATATATGTTTACACTTTACAATAAGGGTCCAAGAAGCATTCACTAATGGTTACCTATGGTTAATTAATGCTTATGAGGCAGTTAAGCATTTATAAAGTGTTACCTATGGGATATATGTTTACACTTTACAATAAGGGTCCAAGAAGCATTCACTAATGGTTACCTAAGGTTAAGTAATGCTTATGAGGCACGCATACTAAGAGTTGGGTGTCAGGTTACTATAACAACTTCCCTGTGTGGGTAGGAACCCCATGGTCCTGGTACTCCAAAGCTCTCTCCTGAGCTCAAGCCCAGTCTCCCTGCTCCTCTCACCCACACACAAGCACCCTGTGCTGGGTGTGTGGCTGACCAGCCTCCAGAGCTCCAACGAGATCTGGAGGCTGGTCGGCACTCCTACCCACAATGATACCAGCACTAATTACTGACGACGGCAACGGTATCAACAATGGTGCTGGTAGGCAACCGATGAAGGCGACGGTACCACTACTGGCAACGACTCATGTCAGGGCAACAGCACGGCACCAGTACTGGCAACAGCAACAAATTCACGTGGGCTACTGTGACTCTCTGGGAATGGGTATGCCATATAACTCATGATTAATGCATTAGTTAGTGGTAACTTAATGCGTATTCACTCCAAATAAACACCATTAATAAATGATTACTAGAGATGTTATTAATGGCTTACTAATATATGACCTAATACTGAGTAGTGCATACATAGTTAATGATAACTAATTACATTACTTAACTTTTATTAATGCTTAATAATGTATTAATTAATGTTGAGTAAACATTAAGTAACAGCTTACTAATACATTACCTAATGGGTTACCTAACTCTAAGTAATACATAATAATATATTATCATGTCTTATTAAACAGTTAATTAATGCTTAATAATGCATTAATTAATGTTGAGTATGAAACATTAATTAACTGCTTACTAATACATTACCTAATGGGTTATCTAACGCTAAGTAATATATTATCATGTATTATTAAACAGTTAATTAATGCTTAATAATGCACTAAATAACGTTAATTAAGGGACCCTTATTGTAAAGTGCTACCCATGTACTTTAATCAACTATCTGTTCATGGTTTTATACTGTGCATCTAGACATGACATGATGAGGTGTTGATTTTCTCATTTATAAGTGAAAAGGCTATTTTCTCTGTCCAATATTCTGTTTGCATCCAGTGTTATAGACGTCCCCTGATAGCTACTCATTAAAAATGCAGATTTAAGGCACTTCTGCATTGGTTTCACTTTATAGACCGACAGTCTACATCCATTTTTATGTTAGAGTCTATGATTAAAGCATATAATCTTTATGTTTATGCAAAAGGCCTGAGCTATCGGGCTCAACCAGCTCACTTCTTGTCTGATTGTATCTCTCTGTCTACACTGGATCACATTCATTCACTTTCATTTTCTTCCCATCTGGTTCACCAAACCAGTTCCTGGCTCTGTCATCAGAGCCTCAGATATTTCTCCCACTGTGCTGACATTCAAATTGAAATCAGTGCCCTTTGTCTGCCTGTAAAGTCTTATATACAATGGAGGCATCTTTACACTACAGCAATGTCAGCCATAAGCCTCATGGGAAGATAAAGCACTACACATACATGAAAACAAACATGCCCTCAGGGTTTCCTGAGGCAATCGAAAATCACTGTCAGCCTGTCACCTGGGTTATGGCTGACTCCTACTGTCACTGTGGTGTTTTGTGTTTTGTCCTTTCTCCTCCTGGTGTAGAGTTTTGGTGTGTGACAAGCTTCTGCTACACAGTTACTGCACAATACCTACTTTGTTGCCTTTAGTGTTTGTCTTGTTTCTTCTTCTTCTTCTTCTTAATGCTTCAGTCTTTAGGTTTAAATGGCTTTCTCTGCCATTGTCTTCTTTGTCTCCTCACTTCTCTTGCCCTGTATCCGGGTGCTGTTGCCTCATCACACAGACCCAGAAGCTGCAAACATCCAAAGGGGAAACAATATACAATCATTGATGTTTAGACCTACCAAGTGTGATGTACTGTATTTTTTGTATTTTATCTCTCTCTCTTTGTGTGCATCAGAGGAAGAGCTGGGGGTTGTGCTTCACGACATGACATGACAACATGGTTTTCTCACTTTTCCACAGATTAATTAGCCTCGAAGATCAAACAACCAACGGTGAACGTACGAAAACCCCATCAACGCTTTTCCCCCCTAGAAACAATTAAGACGCTCCCAATCTGTCTCATACTTATTACTTTGTGCCATCTGACCAACCCGCCATCAGACACCTTATCAGGGGTACAAAGGCATTTCCCACAGGAATATTCTCTCCATCTGTTTGCCATACTGAAATCAGAGGCACACCTTTGACAGAGGTGAGGCGTCTCACACTTCAGTCTGCAGCTGTTTAGCGGTGGACTTGCACAAGGAGACACACTAGAGATAGGAGCTGAGAAGTGTGATAAGATGCAGATTAAGGATCTGATCGCTGCATGAGAAGCTCTATGCCCTGTCACACTGAGGTGTCACATCTTGATGAGATGGGGTGGGCCAGATTAATGAGATGAGATAAGATGAAAATAGGCTAGAAAATCTAAATAAATTAGAGAAGGGAGTCGGTTGTTAAAACTGAATATGAAATTATGAACAGAGTAAAAATATTTTTACGCAAGTGGATTAGTAGCATTTTTTACAGAAACATATATGATTAATTATCAAATAGGCTATGCATGATGTGTATAAATGGTGCCTGCATTCAGTGTGATGATTTGTTACATAATTAGGTTTTTATAGAGTTTTCAGTAAACTATCTGCATAGGGGATACAGAAATAAAATGTATACAACCACATGCACCAACTCACCCTGACACATGCTCCTCTGTGATCCCTGGGTCAACAGTCAAACCTCTGCTGTACACAATGCTCATCTGTTATTGTGGTTTTGTAACACGTGCATACACTACCACCTAGTGGTCAAATGCAGCAACGCAGCACGTCTTGATTATTAAAAGAAGAGACTATTGCGTATTAAAATATAAAGTCAGACATTCTGTTTAAAAAACATCACACTCGAGTTGTAACCCACACTTTGGACGCCTTATTTCATTTTCTGTTTCGGTCCTGGTGACTGCGGCCGCTGTCCCCGGTGTGAAACCACATAGGAACCATCAACTGGTGCTTGTTGTTTCCTCAGGTGGAGGCGGACGAGCGGTCGAAGGAGCAAATCAAAATGGCGAGCCAAGAGGAATCAGTGAGGGAGTTCGTCGCTGTAACTGATGTGGACGAGGAGAGGGCCCGGTTCTTCCTGGAGTCCGCCGGCTGGAACCTGCAGGTACGTCTCCACCGGGTCTCCCCGTACAGTCCGGGCGGAGTGTCGTCAGGGCAGCCCCGGGGAAACGGTGCTCTCATCACGACTGTCAGGCGACTAGCTCGCCGGCTAACGTTAGCATGTGTTGCCGGTAATTTGTGCAAGTCACCGTTTGACAATGGCCCAACCGCTCACTGTCACTGACAACAAGGCGGCTTTAAGATAGTTAGCCGACACGGTCACTGTTACACAAAGCTCCTTTATTGTCGGCTCTTGGTAAAGTAGGTCGCCGTTAAGTTTCGGCTAAAGCTAGTCAACCTAGAACCCATTCAACCGTGCTAGGTAGCGTTAGCCAGTGACGATTAAACGCAGCCTTAATTTCAGTCAAGTTAACCTAGCAAAGGACGCTGCTTAGCCTTTAATGCAGCAGTCTCACTTTCCCAGTTGAAAGATGTGTTTGTGGTTCAGTACATGGAGATAAGCGAGTAAAATACACTAAGAAAACGAAACCTTATGTCTGTTATTGTTCGGCTAACGCCTTCATTGTTAGAAGAAGAAAGAGAAAATGAAAATGTCAGCTGAGAGGCAGCAATGTAAACATGTCAGTCCTATACCCCAGTAGTTATCCAGCTCCTGCCTGGTCATACCATAAATACACTTGTTGCTCAGTTAATTGAACTGTTAATTAATAATAATAATAATAATAATAATAATAATAATAATTTCCCCCCTTGTAGCTCGCCCTGGCCAGTTTCTTTGAGGATGGAGCTGATGATGACATAGTGACGCTTCCTCAACCTGAGGGAGGCTCTTCAGTGTCCCGGTCTGCAGGGCCAAGGTAATGTGTGTTTTTTTTAAACCACATAGTTCAAATGAAAATTTAATGACACACTTCTTCACTGCTTCTTTGTCAGCCTCAAGTCCAACGGTACTGTGCACCAGCCGGTTCTGTGCCACAGTGCTGTGCAGTGCTGTTGCCATCAGTCATCGTCATTGTTCATAATTGATATGACTTTGTGACACACAACTCAGTGCATGTGTTTTTCTGTTACACCAGCTCCCAGCCCAGAGTGACCTCCTTCAGTGATCTGATGCATGAGGCAGAGGAGGAGAGCGATGAGGAGGAAGGCCAAAGGTGAGTTATAGTTCCAGTATTGTCTTGTCTTTCGCAGCTAGCACCTGGTGAGGTGAGAGTATGAAAGAAAGTGTTTTCTCCTCTCGTATCTTTTGTTCCCTCCTATTTGACGAAACTCACAAATCAGTAGTTACTGAAAAACATTCATGATCCCGATCAGGATTAAGTGTCATGCTGTAGGACACCTCAGAGTGGATAAGGGATTAAAACGGACACACAGACAAGTAAAAAAAAATGAAGTCACTTCCCAGTGTGTGTTGTAACAGTAGCCCTTTGATGTATTTCTGATCCTCCTAAACGTCTGTGACGTGCCGTACATCCCCACAGTGTTTGGACAGTAGAAAGTCACACCTAGTGGGTGTTAGTCCAGAATGCACCAAACTATTTTTGGTCTCACCTCATCCACTGTGGGCTGGTCGTTTCTAGATTTCTGCAGCATCAACAGATTCTGCTGCCGGAGCAGAGCAGTCGTCTGCTTGTCAAGGGACTCTGTGGGTTTGCAAATGGCCTTTCAGTTCATTTCCATTTGCAGTCAGCAAGCTAGTGGAACTAAAGGACAGTGATTATTGTACAGAATTTACCTCACATAGCTGAGGATATGTATTGAGTTTATTCAGTCTTTTCTAAATGTGCTGCCTATGCACAACTTAAACAAAGCACAAGCCGTTACCTGGCCAACTGGTGCAAAAATAACAGTAATATTTGCTTTGTTTGGTAAGCATCAAGCTGGTATGGTTGAAATCAGGTGCATGTCAAGTTAGTTGGATGGTGTGTCCTCCCTAGAGTTTGATCGTTTCTATCACTTGCAGTAACAAACAGGTGTGTGGTAGTGAGAAGGTTAGCAGGGTTAGGGTTTCTTTCTCGTACTCTTTTCTAAACACTCGCTGACTGACTGCAGTTATGTTTTTGTGTGTATGACAAAGTGCACTGTGCACTGAAGTGCTATTATCTCCAAAGGAGCTCTTGTCGTGACAGTGAAGCTTTTCACTGCACAGTTGGGTGTGACTATTTGAAAAGGCAGGAACATACTCTATGATCTCAGCCTCTATGAATCTAAGCTTCACATTACCAAACGTGTTCTGCCATTGAATCCTGAACACTGTGCGCGTTCACCTTCTCACAAGTGAGTTACAAATGTCGTCAGTGGCACAAATAAATCGACAAGACATTAAGTTCTGACTGAAATACATTTTACATAGACGCTGCAAATGTTTTTCTAGATATAATTAAACAGCTTAGTGATTTTGTATAGACAGCAGAAGAAAACTTGTATTTACTGTGCATTTTTTACTTTGAGCTATCATGACCTCTGCAAATCTGACTTTGTTCAGACTTGTTTTACAGAGCTGTTACACATCCAAACTAATGACAACAGTGTGAATCTGGCACCAATTCAGACATGAGGCCGACATATAAAATTGCCATCACAATTACATAGTTGCCACTCTGCAATTGTGATTCAACATAGACTGCTCATCGTATTTTTCCGCACAGTGATGATTATGTAATTTGTGGAGGAATTCCCTCTTCTTTTATTAAAGTCACACCTGTCTATGTGCCTGTCCAGGTTTTTTGCGGGCGGATCAGAGCGCAGTGGGCAGCAGATCGTTGGGCCTCCCAAGAAGAAGAGCTCCAACGAAGTGGTTGAGGATCTGTTCAAAGGAGCCAGAGAACATGGAGCTGTTCCTCTGGACCGGCCCGGGAGAGGACCAGGAGAGCCCTCCAAAGCTAAGGTGAGGGGAAACACATGAGAACCATGTTGATGGCCTCCATCTCTATGTTCTGCATGCATTGTCTTTTCAAATTTGCATTTGCTCAAATTGATTGGTGTGCAATTTTACAGCCTTCTTTTGTGTTTGTAATTCTCTATCCTTTTGGTGATCTTGTTCTGTCTCAAGTTGTTTTTTATTTCTCATCTCTCATTTCTTAGGCCTTTGTGGGAGGAGGTTACAGGCTAGGAGCAGCTCCTGAGGAGGAGTCAACCTACGTGGCTGGAGAGAGGCATGGCGCCAACAGCCAGCAGGATGTGAGTACAAATCCTGATGCCTCCTGTTTTCTCTCTGCATCCTGCATCTTTGCAACTTTTCAATAGTACATCCATTAAAAATCGGGACTTCACATTCACTCACTCACTCACTCACTCACTCACCCACCTTCATTAGCATTTAGATATCCGACTTTATGTTTTTATATTTATTCAGAATGTCATGTACACTGTAGTTTGGGAGTTTAGGAACAGTCTGTATCGGGCCTCCTCTGTTTTTCACTGGGCCGTCTCATGAGCAGAAACATAATCTTGGAAATAGCTTTACTTAAGACCTAAAGTATTTGGACAGTTCATTATTTTTTATTCTTCAGGCTCTGAGCATTAGCAGGTCAGTTTGATATAGAATAATCAATACTTCATTAAATTGCCAGCTTAGCTTTAATAGTTCAGTGGGTTTAAATTAATGTGGTAGACCTAACCCTAACTTTAAACAACAAGTCCAGAACTTCATACTTGGACACCTGGGCCCGTATTCCTAAAGGTTCTAAGAATCCTCTCAGAGAGCTCCTATCTTAACCTAAAAATTCCTAGCAAGGAATCTTAGCTTAGGAGTGATTCCAGGACACTCTCAGAGAACTCTGAGCAAGGAGTGGACAGAAACTCCTATCTTAGTGAGGAGGTGTGGTTGACCCCCGTTGCTAGGGATGAGTCATCATTTCAAACACTGTGATTGGTTGATCCTGAAAAGTTAGATAAAACATGTTTAGCTCAGTTTAGAAACATTTAAATGGCATTCCCCCTCTTTCTGCCTCTTCCTGTCTCTCTTTCAATTGATCTGTCAATTCAGCAAAACAAAAATATACTTTAAAAAAAGCTAGATAAAAAATATACTTTTGGTGATACTACTACAAAGGATGGACCCTCAAATCATATAATCATATAATCTAATCTTATCAGACCGTGTAATTGAAAAAAAAAAAAAAAAAATGTAAAAGAAAATATCTTTTAAATTAATAGTAAGCTATACTTTAAAATTATCGTACAAAATGTGTGAAAACTTGCACAGTATTCACATAGTGAAACTTATATTTATTTGCTTATATTTATTGCCACGCTGGTAATTTTTGCATTTTCAACATTTCAACTCAATTTGCTATTAACGATAAGAAGCAGTGTTGGTTGGCTTTGAAATCTACCACAAACCAAGAGGAATGGAGAAGAAAAGAACAAGGAAACCCAGTGGACAGAGGAACAGGAACAATATGTAGCATTTCATTCATTCGCTGTCATCCAGTGTTTGGAGAATATCTCTCCTGCCTCTTCTGTCCACCATGTTGTCCTCTGCTTAGGGAACTCCTAAGCCACTAAAAGTCCTCTTCCCCGCTCTTAGCAGATCCCACCTTAGGAGCCCTCTTAAGAGCTAGGATTCTTTAGGAATAGCTTTTATCTTTACTAGGAGCTACTCTTAACTTTTGGAGGAAATTCTAAGAAAACGTCATGATTCTAAGAATTTTCTTAGAATTTGGCCACTAGGAGCAACTCTTTGCACTAAGAATCTTTAGGAATACGGGCCCTGGTTTCTTGGCCTGCTGTTTGTCTCGTCAGCATTTGACCATACACAGAAGAGCTCAGACATTACTCGGAGTTGTTATTTGGAAGCCAAATGTCTCAACATTTAAAACGTTTAACATTTAAAACATTTCAAACGTGCATCATTCAGCAAGACAGCACTAGATGTATGGGCAAAGCAACTGAAGCTTTTTTAGGGCAAAGAGATGGATTGGAGACGATCACCTGAGCTCAATGTGACTGAGCTGCAGTCCAGACTAAAAGGCAGAGACTCTACAGGCTGCATCTTCACTGCAGCCTCCTTGCCATTGAATCCTGAATCCCTGAATCCCCCTGCGAATGCAGCATTACTATTGGTGTATGACGTGTAAACGTATGGGCTACAATAAGAATCATCAATGTTGTTTATTTACGGCGGCCCGCCACTCCTAAATGAATGTAGAGGAAACACTGCTAAGCTTTGGGCATTGTTTTAAAAGTTCTACATCTCCAACACAGGCCTGTCGATACTGATGAAAACCTACTCAAACTGAAGCTGAGACTTGGCACTTGGTCGAAACAAAGGATGTGTTCTCATCCAAATGTTTACACTGCAATATTGTGGCGTCAAAGGGCTGATGGGCATATCCTGCACGAAATCCCTCCACATGACACTTCATTCTCATGTGCATTGATTCTTGTTTCTTATTGGCTCTTTAGATGAAATCCTTTTATGCACTGTTACATTTTCAGTATAGAAGAACGTACAGTAACAGATGGACTATGATTAATTCATGTTTTTTCCAGGAGACCCGCTAATCATTAATCCCATACTGAAGCCCTCATGAGTGGAGTTACATAAAGGACTGTAGTTAGTGCCAGGAAGACTGAGTTATTTGCTGCCTGGGCTTTTACCATATCTCGACCTTTAATTATGTCCAACTTTTATGTTCTTTCAGTTTATCAAAGTGGATCTGAGTGGAATAAAACACATTTATTTGTCATGCATAATGAGCTGTTATCATCAGCAGCAGAGTGGAGTTGAGGATACGTGTTTTGTGCTGAACTGAGCGGAGAAGATGGATCAGTCATTCCCCACCCACACTGCATAGACCCAGTTAAACTTTGTCACTGCAGCTCTTATATCGGAGCTGGTGACTCTATAATGTATCGACTAACTAAAGGGCCGTTTTCCTCCTCCAAGATGAAGTACATACCATACAGACCCAGACACATGCAAACCGAAATGAATCCATATTACCCACATACATGTCAGGTGCACTAATGTGTGTGTGTTTTGACTGTGTGTTAGGTACATGTTGTGCTTAAACTGTGGAAGACGGGATTCAGTCTGGATAACGGTGAACTCAGAAACTACAGCGATCCTGGAAATGCCAACTTCCTGGAGGCGATCAGAAGGGGGTGAGAATACTCTGCCTTTTACATATGGTCATTATAAGTCCACGGGGACGGGGACATGGACACACTGTGACCTCAGTGTTGATACGGACATACGCCTACCAGTGTTTTATTTCTATCACTGATTTGACCATGAGCTTCTGTCTGCTTACACAGCTTACAGCACACACTAAGAGCGATGAGGACTGACTGATGTGATTCGGCAAAGCAATTTTTTTTATTCATTATCATACACAGAGGCTATTCAATGGCCCTAACAGAATTATGAGAAGCATAACAAATACAAGTTAAAAGCTTCGTAAGAAAACTGTATAAAAACCCAGATTAGAAAACGGATCATGTCTAATTAGAGGGCATGATTGAATTAGTTTTAGGTTCTTTTTAAAAAGCCACTTTCAGTTCAGGCTGTTTTGGGAACTGGTTCCAGCAGTGGGCATCATAATGGCCGGATGCCATTTTACCATTTAGTTTTTAATTCTAGGCACCACTAACTGATCGGCCGCTCAGGTCTTAGAGACCTATTAGGCCCTCATACATTGAATGTCTGAGGAATAAACTGGGCCCAGACCTTTAAATGACTTGTAGACGATATGCACAACTTTGAATTCAATTATGTATCGAGCTGGAAGCTGGTGCAAAAGCTTGAGAACTGGAGTAATAACTTCTCTTTTCTTGGTTTTGGTCAGTGTAATGGTCTTATTTGTGATTGTGGTCTTATCAGTGATGGGAGTCAACTCTGAAGGGTGTGAAGGCATGAATAAGTCTTGGGTTAACCCCTGTTCACCTGCTGGTTGTCACCCTGCAGAGAGATCCCCCTGGAGTTGAGGCAGCGATCTCGAGGGGGCCAAGTCAACCTGGACATGGAGGACCACCGGGATGAGGACTTCAGCAAACCCAAAATGGCCTTCAGAGCCTTTGGAGGTGAAGGACAGAAGTTGGGAAGGTGAGATTGAATAGTGTGGTTGTTTAATTTAATGTGGTTTTGGTATTGTTTATCTTAAGCACCACAGAGGGCAGCAGCTGAATTCAATGTGAGGTTTAAATAGAGCCTGGTGATCAGTCGTACTTGCTGTACATGGGAATGAATCATTTTCAGTCTGGGAATCAACTCTGTGTGGGATCCTTCCAGGAAATGACTGGTTTCTAATACGGCGTGTTATTTTTAGTGTAAACTGTGGGACTGGATTCAAATGTCAATGAGAGGGTTGTCTCTACTCTGTAATAAAGTGTCAGTAGTTGAAAAGCAATACATTTAGAATGACACATGGGTTGTTACTTCTTCACCATCACTGTGCAGTGATAATTGTGGATGAAATCAAATTAAGTTTTGAGTCAGCGCCAGAAGAGACAGAAGAGCTTTTGTTTCACTTTCAGTATATGGCCTTTAAAGAATTACACTTTTGAGATTTCTCACCAGTTCGTCTGACCGGGAGGAGGGGGTTTCATGCTGTAAAGCTGGGGCCACACACCGGCCGCGAAAGCGCCGAGGAGCGGTGGCATTTTCATTCCGCGGCCGGCTCGCGCCCCGCAGCTATCATTCCGACATTTGGTCTATTTTGTGCACCTGCTGCGAGCAATCGCGGCAATCTGGTCAATTTTCAAAATAAAACACAGGGAATGACAAATATGTGAGGCCAATGTGTACGTTTGTAGACTATTTGTGATTATTAAACGAAACAGAGTGCGAGAAATGAACACACACACAGAGCTGAGGGGCGAAGCACTTGTCGATAAGTTTCGTTTTTAATGAGGAGGAAATATGAAGAACTCAGCTGTGATTGAAAAGCATGAGTCGAAAGTTGTAACTGTGTAGTGGAAATGGGTGCAAAGTACCTAATGGAAACCCTGCTTTATATTGATTTAACATTAAAAAAAAAAAAAAAAAATCATCATTCTGAAGGTGTGGCGGCTTTTATTTTGCCGTGGCGGTGCGCCACGATCAATTACATGTAGAGGAAACCCTGTGATTTATCAAAAAGGTCTGACAAAGTGCTTAAAATCCATAATTTCATTCACAGGGGTCTTGAATATATTTTCTCACCTGCTTTAGTTTCTCATAGTGAGATGTCGGAAGATTAACTAATGAAAAAGTGACAGGGTATCTACAGGTCTTGAACTCTTAAAAACATTAAATCCACTCTCCTGAAAGAAAGGCTTTGGTGCGTATTGAAAATGAAATGACCATTATCTCCTGTTATGTGGTTGACGAATCGGTTAATCTATGTATTTTCTAATGCTGATCTGTTTCCCTCCACCTCTTCTTCCCTTCTTTAGTGCCACTCCAGAGTTGGTCCAGGCTCCGGCCACCTCCCAGCAGGACCAGGCCGCCAACGAGGCCCAAGCCAGCGCCTCCGTGACCCTCGACCCCTCCCAGCCCGTCACTAACATTCAGATCCGACTGGCCGACGGTGGCAGGCTGGTCCAGAAGTTCAACCACACCCACAGGTGACCGAGCCACTCTTTAACTTGAAGCTGGCATCTGCACAAAATTAGTTTCAGCAGGTACAGGTGTGTGTCGATGTAAACTACAGGTTGTCCTGTAGAGATCACCGTCTGAATTTTATCTTCAACCTGCTGCAGATGTTGAAGGAGGTATTTGTACGACAGGCGGTTAGAACATGTTGTGAATTTACCATCAAATTGATCAATCGATTTACTCATCAATAACCGTCTCCAGTGATGCAAAGCAAGACCAATGTTGAAACCACGGGTTTCCTCTACTGGAGTTAGCATGCTAACAAGCTAGCCCAACCCCTCTCTACTTTCCAATAGCAGCTCCTCACTGCAGCCTCCACTCTGCCCTGAAGACGTAGCCCTAGTCAAAGGGTGTTTTATAATCTCTAGTAAATTCAACAGTGGCTCAGGCTCCTGTCGACTGACAATCCTCACCCGTTTCCAGCACAAAGCAACAATCAGCAGCAAAGAAAACATAGCAAATACCCTCTGTAAAGGTCATGGACTTAAGAATATGATTTCTATAACAGGCCAACGAGAACCCGCGCCAGGCCAAAAAAAATAAAAAATGAATAGGCCTATAGCAAAAATAAGCAACATATCCATTCATTCAGAAATCAATAATCATTTCTGTTTAGGAGGCTCTGTGCAGCGCTGTTCTGCAACACGAGTTAACCTACTTCGCTGCCTAGTAATGATACGAGTGTACAAGCATGTTATGGGATGTTGAGGTTTATAGCAAGTAAACTATGGTGCCGTGGAAAAAAGAAAAAAAATCACGGGCGACAGATGCGCGTCATGCGAGACAGACAGGGGAGGAAAGAGAGTGAAAGGAGGGATTGACGCGAAGCAAAGGGACTGTCAGGTGGTATGGAACTGGGTCGCTGCAGCGTGCGCTCCAGGTGAGACAGGCTATACGTCGCTCGCGGCTCGTCATATTTAATTGGCGATTTCACGGAGCGTTTCAGTGACGGTGAGCGGCCGCCGCCGCTGTTTCAGACTTGGGGCAGACGCACGCAGTAACAGTCACCCGTTACCGTTACCATACCAACAAGCTAACGTGTCCAGGTTATAACCCTGCACTGTGTGAATTTTATTGGCAGGTGTTTTTCAGACGTCGCTGATGAATGAATGAAATGTTCTGTTGAGATTCAATCAGTAGCTGTTGAATAAAACTCAAAACCTCTTCTCACAAAGTGTCGTTGTGTCCTTCAGGATCTCTGACGTGCGCCAGTTTGTGGTGGCGGCTCGGCCTGCCATGGCCGCCAGAGAGTTCGTCCTCATGATCACCTTCCCCAACAAGGAGCTGGAGGACGAGAGCCAGACGCTGCAGCAGGCCAACCTCCTCAACGCCGTCATCGTCCAGCGGCTAAAGTGAGAGGTTTGAGAGTAAGGTCGGCCCCTGGTGGTGTGGCTGAGCACTGCGGCCATGTGAAACCTGCTGCCCCTTCTGAAGGGAGGAGAAAACACGGACTTATGTATGGACTTCTAATTTCTGATTTTTTGTTTTTCTAAAGTGAAATGTAACATTCTGCTCCCCACAGACCCCCTCCTCCCTCACTCCTACCCCTCCATCCCTGTGACGGGCAGTAACGAGGGGTGGGGAGAGGGGACAAAAAAAAAAATCTTCCAAAATGGAGCAGAGTTCTCCAAGAGTTCTGTACAGCTGCCGATGCTGCTGGATTGCGGTTGTGACGAGGTCGTGTTTGCCTGACAGCAGTAGATGGCGTAACCCAAAAAAACACAGCAGCGGTCCAGCTTTCTGACGAGCAGCTGGGTCGCAGAGATGCTCACTAAACTTGGCTCTACTTTCCATTAACTCGCTAGCCCACTTTTCCTTCTTGTATTTACCTTGATTTTGCCCCCTCAGCTACGTTTACGATCAGACGCTGGAGCCTTGCCAGACGAGAGTTTGTTTCCGCCTCAGCAGCACAACCCAGGACCACATTAGGAATACTAGTCTGACTAAGTTAGAAGTACATGACAGTGGTGTGGTTTTGTAAGTTTGCTTCTCTCTCCATGCACTCTTCTTGGAGTGAAAAGTGTAACAGTATCACAAAACACTGAGGTTTCTTTTTTCCTCCCCCAAACCAACCTATACCAGTAGCCTTACTCTCCTTTATCGACCTCCACTAACACACTCGTCCCTTTGTTCAAATCAAGATGGAATTATTTTTTTAAGATGCCTTTTTTTTTTTCCTTTACAGATTGTAAGATTGTCCCAGTTACACACTTTGATATTGTGTAACATTACAGCTACACTTGGCTTTATGGTCAAACCAATGGTCAAACAAAAGAAGATATAGATTGTAAACTCCGGTTCGTTGTAGTGGAAGTTGAATTCTTATGACACACTGACATCTTCTATGCATCCTCGGGCAACACAGAAATATGTTTGGACCTCTGGTAAAATAAATCCATTTTATGGTTGATGTATAAAGAACTTCATCGTCCTGTGTTTTCATTGTAGGTTTAGCTTTGAATGTAATGACTATTATTCAGTGTGTTTACATGAAATATACTACTAAATCACATCAGGCAGCTGTGCACCTTTTTCTAGCAGTTCTTTGTAGGTGTTAGTACAGAAGTAATTGAATCAGCTTAAGACTTGACTCAAACAAGAGGCTATTGACAGCATACAAATGACTTTATTTTTGTAGATAAGTGAGCTTCTTTTTCCCATTGCTACATTGCCAATGTTGACATGAACAGCCCTTTACTCACCAGTCGTAGCAACAGCTTCAGCCATTGCTGTGTTAGTAAGACAGGAGACTAGTACTCGCTCTTAGTTGTTCTGCTTCTTCAAGACAGACTGGATGCTACAGTGACTGGGTTTCTGAAAGTGACCAGACAATCTGACTGGGCTGAGGCTAGCTTGTTTAGCATGCATAGCTGCTTCAGCAGAATATAAGAAAAATGGTAGAAACAGAAGAACAAACAGCATGTTGTCTTTCATCACTGGAGGCAGTTCATGCTGTGTAAACGGATGAAGTTTGATGCTGATCTCACACACAGCACAGTACTATGTTCTTAGCAAATGGCTGTTCATAGCAAAACTTTGATGACCGAAAAAAGATATAGCAGCATAGCTCCAGCACAGTTATGTGAACACTTAAGTTGATACCTTTGAGGACCAGTTAGATAATGTAGGTCTTCCTCTGATGTCAGAAAAAGAGAGAATGACTCACTGTGTGTTGTTTTGAAGAAGGCTGAGGTCCCCTCACTGGATAGTCTGTGTCACTTCTGGTCAACATGAAGCAACTACTTGAAATATCTTTGCCCCTATAAACCTGACACTCACATTATTTGTTTTCCATCTTTATTTTAAATCTACATTTATCTCCTTGGTAATGCACACCCACGTGGACACTCCATGGCATCTCAGCCAATTAGCTGCTGTTATACAGTGACCTCTGCTTAACAACAACAGTTGAGCTGCGATATAATGAATCATGAAGACAGTTAGGAAATTGAACAAGTCAAAAGGTGGGAATATTTTACTGGTGTTTGAGTTGGTGCACAATAGAGTGGACGTTATAAGCACCTGCTGTTATTATTTTCCACAGGAAGTGAGATGCAGGTGTTGCTATGGCTGCAGATTTGCTGTGGCGATGTGAGCGGAGGGTATCTGAGTGTCTGCTGGGACAGTGGGATGCTTTGACTCAGCTGTTCACCTAAATTAGCACCATCTCTGACAACCACTCTCCTCTCCGCCTGCTCGCCTCGCTGGCTCTCTGCTCATTTGTTTCACGCTGCAGTGTTCGCCAGAACCGCAGTCGGGGCACAGCAGTATGTGACGGCTGGTTTTTGCCAGTTTTGAATATCATGAATATGATGCATTAATATTGTACATACATTAATACATATGAGAAGGAATCCATGAGATTACAGGGCTCCAGACTAACATTATCTGCTAGGAGCACAGTGGCCTCTAACTTCAAATTTTAATGAGCGCAAGCTTAAAAATTTGGGGTGCAAACTGTAAATCTACTTGCAAAGCAAATATTCACATTTCCTCTTCATTCATAGTCCTCACACACATTGGCCTGACACCTGTAAAGACAGATTCCACATTTCACCAGTGTATTTAACCCCCCCACACAAATTTTACTGGTTGCAAATGCGCAAGTAGACAAATGATTTACTTGCACTGTCTCAAAATTTAGAGGCCGTCTGAAGCCCTGGATTAGAATTTTTTATACTCAAACCTAAAATGTGAAAAAAACTAATCACACACACACTCAGGACAGTGTTAAAATGTTCACACTACCAGTCACTTCACTGCCTACCAGCTATCAAGTTAGTCACAGATACATGAAAAATACTAACCTTAATCTGCTTTCAAAATAAAAGCATGCAACTCGCCCAATGCCGTTCAAGTGTGAACCAGGCTTAATGCCATTTGGGAAAAGCAGGCCAAGCCCTCGCTTTACTACATACCAGTGGGATCTGAATAATTTGATCAATTACAACTTTGTCACAGATTTGAATCATGTAAGTAGCGGTATCAGAAAACTTTAAAGAATCATTTCAGTTTACATTGTAGTCATGCGTTTGTACGTTTACTAAAACAAATGATCTGAACAGTTATTCCACAATGGGTCTTTTTCCCCAAAAGCCATTTTGACATGTCTCCGTAGAAAAGCTCAGATGTAAACGATAAGATTAAGGATGGCTGAACTCTATCCAGCTGCTTTAATGTCAGGATCAGTTCTCGTCCTGCCAGTGGGATAACACATCATTAATGGTCAGTTCGATGTATTCATTTATCAAATACTGTGCACAAGAACATGCAAAGAGGAAATACATTGAACTAGCTTTGGCTAATAGTTAAATTAATCAATAATTTTAATTAGATTATATAATATTAACTCACTGATATTATGATGCCTTCTAAAATAGAAATCTGGGCCCTGTCCTCACTAAACTGTACTGTAATTTGTGTTTCTGAAATAATCTCTTCAAAACTGATTCAAAATGCACAAATAAGCATTTGAGAGAAGAATTCAGAAGAATTTCAGCCTATTGATGTATCAGGTGAGTTATAGAACAATTTATTTAACTGTGTGCTCTGCTACAACTGTCTTTCATTTGTTCATTAGTTACTAATGGGTAAATTTGCCCCCTGAACAGTAGTAAACCGTTCTAACATGCATTAACTTTTCTTTTATACTCTCTATGTATCTTTAATAATAAGTACTATTATTCTACACATTATACCACTATATTTTCATATTGACATTTAGTATTTAGATGTATTCATAGCATTGGAAATATTGTTTTTGTTAGGACTATATGGCCGCCAGGGGGGAAACTCGTGCTATCAGCTTGTGCGGCTTTTACTTTGGAAGTGGTGGGCGGAAGTGTTGTTGTGTAATATGATCAATTGACGCTGGTCTCCCTGCAGAGAGAGAGAGAGAGAGAGAGCGAGCGAGAGAGGGAGAGACAGAGCGAGCATCCGCCGGAGGAGCACACAGACAGACTGCGGGAGGAGTGTTGCCGGGTGCGGGGAGAGCTCCAGAACACACCGCTAAGAAAAATGGGAGTCGAGATCGAGACTATAACCCCGGGCGACGGTAAAGCGACTGCACAAAAGGGAAACGTGTTTCTGTTTATGACTAGGTGCATGTGTGCACTTCTCTGTTTGCATGTATCCAATAGAGCCGCAGAAAACACCGCCTTTAATTGCACACGCCCGTTATATTAAGCGCCTCTTTGGTTTCCCCACAGGAAGGACTTTCCCCAAAAAAGGACAGACGTGCGTGGTGCATTATGTGGGTGAGTTCTCCATAAGAAACTTATTGTTTTGCATGCATGGACAAAATCCTGCACATTTCGCTGCACTCTACTAATGAAGGCCGTTGCAAGTGGAGTGACGGCTGTGGCCAAATGTCTCTCCTACACCCGTTATGAAAAACATCCAGACACGGTAATCCTGCAAGTGCCACAGCAAAAACTGTAAATCCTCCCAGGGACATTAGGTTATGGTGATGGGCGCAGGAGTGCACATCCAAACGCTGGTAAACTCTGACAGCCAGACATGTTCCAGCCTCAGACCTTCCAGGCACTGATTTCTCAGTAGGGCAAAGAGGCACAGGCTGTCAGTCACCGACTGGGCTGCAGGAAAATTTAACCCCTTCACCACATTGTCTTATTCTGGAAGCACATTTATTTTGGAGGAATCCGGGGGGTGACAATGGTCCTGTAGCAGCAACAGTAGAGGAGGAGGAGGAGGAGGAGGAGGAGGTGGTGTGTCCCGGGGACAGCGCTCTGCTGCTGGATTCATCACTGCGTAAAATAATGCGCGCTCCAGTTTGGGCAAAGCGCTCCATTACGGTCTCATCAAGATCACTGGATAATGTGGTCATTTGTCTTGTCTGGGGAGAATTGGGGGGAAATAAAGAAGACGCAGACGGATTCCGCCGCGGGGTTCACTCAGAGGCCCAGACAGACAGACAGACAGACAGACAGACAGACAGACAGACAGACAGACAGAGATCAGACAGCGATGTTTTAAATCCCGTCTGATTTCCTGCGCTTCTCTGTCTTTGTTGGAGTTTCTGGGGGGTTGGTGGCGTTCAGCTGAGCGGATTATAACCGTCTGGGCAACACAAATAATGGCACACTCACTGTTTTAAAACGGTAATGTTTTCTCTACAGACACACCACATTTTGAATGAGAGTATGTTTTAGGTATTCTCAATGAGCCTCCAGCAGAGATCTAAATCATTAAAATATTCCTGCAGGGAATCATATTGTAGCTTTACTTAGGCTACTTAATATCTTCTTTGTGGCATCATAATACTCTTAAAAGGACCGACCTACAGCTGGAACCAATGATTATTTCCATTCTTTATTATTCTAAGGGATCTCAGTTCATCTATTCATGATGTGGTCAGAATGTAAACAAAGACAAAATAGTAGAAAAACAAAGAATATTCATGTTTGAGAAAATGGAACCAGTGTTTTTTAATCAATCTTGCTTTCAACTTATTTAAATTATTAACTGATCATCAGAGTTGCTGATTAACTTTCTACCTGTTGACTAATCAATAAATCATAGTTCTTCCAGCTCTAACATTTGACTGCACCCTTGCCAGTTTTCAAAATGCTAATGTCTCCTTGCTAACATGCTCATAATGGTAAAATACTGGTGTTCTGCAGGAACATGCTTGACACTCTCACCTTTAGCATTTCAACATTAGCTATAAAAACTGGAACCAGTGATGTTGTTTTTGCTAAACTTAAATGATTAATCGACCAAGTAGTTACTGATGAACTTTCCATCAGGCAACCAATTGATTTGCAATCAATTCAGCTCTAATTATTTCAGTTTGCTGACGCACTCATTATGTTAGCATCAGCAGATCTGATGTTAAGATGTTCATCGTACTGTTTGCTAATTATTCATCAACACAAATAACAACAGGGCTGATGAGAATGCTGTTGCTTTTTCAACTTGATCTTGACTTAAAATCACAAATATCATCGTGCTCATGTTACTAGTGGTCAAGAGACAGTTAAGGTTATGACTCATTCTATGGGGACCATCAATCAATATATATTAAACGAGACCAATCCAATAGTTATTGAGACATTTCTGTATGGGGCAAAGTGGTTGACCAGTATCACACAGACAGACGTTGCCATTCATAGAGCCAGGCCACTAGCATGAGTTGTGTTAAAATACACTAGGCCTACAGTGTAAATGCAGTACTTACAGTGAAACATGTAGCATCAGCTAATTAGGATTTCAGATGCCTTTTACTTCCCAGCGCGCTTCACTGTATATTTGTCTGCACCTGTTCTTGGTTTGGCAAAGCTTGTCTCAGCCGTCTTGCCTGGTAAGACAGACATAACTCTTTCTGTAACACAAGCCTCTGTGCTTCAGCATTCACTTGAAGCAAACCACATTCTGGCCTTGCACAGTGAAGTCTTTTTAATTTAGTTTTAGACACGAGCTTGCATTGTTTTTGTTACTTTTTCTTTTTTTTTAATATCACACAAACTACAGGATTTCCTCTCTGGGCAGCCTCCCTTCCTGTCAGCCTACAAAGCAGCCTTTAAATGGGACATGAAACAGGATAGTATGTTACACCAGCCTTTTTAAACGTAGACGTACAAGGGAAGATCAAAACCTGGATTTGCTGGATGCTTTTTGGAAAGGCTCTGCCTGCAGGAAATGGTTGGTGTGAGAAAATGTCAGCAGTGGTGGTGAGATGGGGGGGGGGGGGGGGGGGCAGCGTATTGATGCTCATTGCCTTTGATACTTGGACAGTACCTCTCAGCGCGTACAGTTGATTCCATTAGTCTGCTATCTAGATGTCCAGAAGAGGACTGGACACCCACTCCACTGCCTGGATTAAAGGCTGCGTCTTGCTAGCCACCCCCTGATGTGCCTAACAACATGTACAATGTTGCACCTTCTCCCACACACAACACACACACACACTCACAGTATACCGAACCATCACACACACACATGCCGCCTCACTGGTGCTAATAACAGTAATAGCGGCGGTGTAAATAGTCTTGGAGGGCTGCTATTCTGCGGACTGATGCTTGCCTTTTCCTGACTGTCACACTGAAACCCATCCTGCAGACAGCTGCAGCAGCTATTTCTGAGATCCTTGGAATCCATTCATTTGTGCTCTGAATATACACACAGCAAGGCAGATGGATGTCAGACAAGTTGGGAGGATCTACTTCTTTCTAGCGTTAATATATTTAGGGTTTACTCGCACAAAACAACAGTGTTCCCTCATCATTTAAAATAATTTTTGCAGCTAGAATCATCTTAGAGATGAATCCAGTAATGTCGTTGTGTGCTCAGAAGTTAAAAGGCTGTGCAGCTGCTCGACTCTTTATGACTCTGTGCCTCTATCCATTGCCGTGTTTGCAGGCTCCCTGACAGACGGACGCAAGTTTGACTCATCCCGTGACAGGGACAAACCTTTCAGGTTCAAGATCGGCAAGCAGGAAGTCATCCGAGGCTGGGAAGAGGGAGTAGTGCAGGTAGGCCTGAGAGCTGGAAACACACTGTGCATATGAAATATGTATGTCTTTTGATGAATGTCGTCATTACGGACTGAATGGGAGAAGTCTTGCCAGTAAGCAGCTTCACCTGTGATGATTTGGAGGCAATAATATTCCAGATTACAAAAAGAAAGGCATTTTGCTGTTTTTATTTTATCTGCTGAAATACATTTATTGACACAGCTCTAAAAACTCTCTGTGTCTCGCATACTCAGTCCTGCAGCATTTAGATTAGGTGACTAGTGAATGATGCAGACTGTCATGGTCCTGTAGCTTTAACATGGCGTAGCTTCAAAATATCTTTTCTTTAGTATATCAGCAGCAGGGCTCTTTAAAACTAATTAACTATTGAAAACATTGTCTCTGTTTGTATCATCTGATTCCTCTTACCTCCAGATGAGTGTTGGTCAGCGGGCCAAGCTGACCTGCTCACCTGACTACGCTTATGGAAACAAAGGTCACCCGGGCATCATCCCTCCCAACGCCACCCTCATCTTTGACGTGGAGCTGCTGGGTTTGGAATGAAACAGATCCACAGCTCTTTTTTTTGTGTCGTGTAAGTAATCTTTTGGTTTCTTCTCGTGGCCCAGTTATGCTGTTGTACATGTGACGGCAGAGGCTTGGTGACATAAGCTCTGATGAGCTAACAGCTAGCACACAGGCAAGTTGGCAGCCAGCTAGAGATAGTCACAGGAGCTGTCTGAGTGTTTTTCTATTTTCTGTGTGGCACACTCCTCCCCGGTGTAATTAGATGTAACTCACACTGATAAAACTGGCTATTAAAGCAGCCTCTTGACTCAATGTTGTTGTGCTGGGTGGAGGCATGATGGACAGACGGTCTGCTTGTGGCTTCTGTTTCCATGCTGTCATTTATTGTTACAGATATGTACTGCTCCATCATAGTTATTTTGTAACTAGCTTGATTTAGGCTCTTCATAGTTTCCCTCTGCATCGTAAAATGAATTTAGTTCACTTATACTGCCAGCATTTAGCTAGGTCATAAGAGATGTAATGATATGAACTGGTAACATCTCTTATGAGCTGTGAAAGTTACACAGCTGCTAGAGTAGCATTTACCAGCTGACGGAGGGAAGCTCTCCATGCTAACAAGCTCCCTATGAACACCATATCTTTGAAGGGCAATTTAATCTGCAGCAGAAGAGCTTTAAGTGAATAGTGCAACAGAGCTAGCTCACAAAGCAATGTTAGCTTTCTCTATTTCCAAAATCAGCACTATCAAGATACATTTCTATTCATGGGTTTTGAGTGAATATGCATTTTTGAACGGAAATGGTTTCTTTCCTTTTTGATTCCAAGGTTTATGCTATATGTTGAATGATGTATTTCTATCTCAGGCAGTTGCTGGTGTCCCCTAATATAACTACATAAAGAAAATCAACTTGTAGAGAGTTGATTATTGATAATCCATCACAGTGACTGTTTTATTTCCTGTTTTCAAGCACAGGGCAATGGGACATTTGAGTATGGTGTATTAAAGCACTGTAACCATGAGCTGTGCGGAAAATTAAATCCACAAGACCAAAAATAAATAAGGTGTGACAAAGTGAATGTGATGGTGTGAGATAACATGTTTTTGCAGTTAATATAATGCTTTTTGGAAATAATTGTTGAACCTCTGATAGATACTGTAGATTGACTGTTAGAGACAACTTTCAAGTCCCTCCACGCTCCATGTGTTTAATGAAATAAATGGAAAACAGTAACTGGCTGGAAGGTGTGAAACTGTCAAAAATGTGTTATGCTTTGGATAGTTGTCAAGAATAGGCTAAAACAGACAGGCAAATGTTCAATTATGGTGCATAGAAAGTTACACTACTTTCATTTTTGGCCAGTACACTGAGTCATAACAGAAACCAGTCATCTCTAGACTTTGTGTTTAATTGTATGGAACTAAAAGCAACATACAATGGACCGAGAAAGGCTGTTCAGACACTGAATATTGGAAGCTCCTAAAATGTAATAATGCAGTGTAATGTTATGAAATAGATTTGTTCAACTAAGACCTTGCATCTAATCTAAGTTTCAAGTATGATTTTTTTTAAAGGATACAAACAAACAGCTGTGGACCAATACCTTACCTGCCATATATGTTTTTGGTATCAGCGTGCTTGTCTCAGTCTTGAGTAAAGTGATCACTGTATTTTGCTTCTTGCTGTCTTCACAGGTGACTTCCTACCTGGGTGACCTGGAGAGAGAAACTAGGAGAGTCTGCACTTGATTCTATAAGAGGCTTGAGTCTATAGTTCCACTACTTCTTTCATCAAACTATGACAGTTTGTGTTCTTTCATTTCTGTGACTGAGTTAATTCATTCTTTTCATTATATTCTTCCTTCTAAAAACTATGGCCCATAACCTTACAAACCTCCATGTTCTTAATCTTGAATTGTTTTTTTTTAACTGCTCTTGACTTTTTTCTTTGTTTTTTTTTCAAGTTGTGCATGGTTACGCAGAGAAGTACAAAATACCAATGAACTAAAAGCAGCGGCATTCATCCCTTACGAGCTAGCGTGTGTTGAATGGCATTGATTCACTGAAACAAAGAAAAGAACGTGTATAAAAGACAACGAAAAGCACACATTTGTATCCCATTATAGCCAGAACGAATGAAATGAGTAAGACGGCTAAAGGTTAAGTGGAGGCCTTAAAAGTGCAACACAAAAGGAGGAGTTTACAACATGAAACATCCACTTCTATACAGTGCCACTGTTTTCTTTTGTTTTAATTTAAATTGTTAACTGAAGTGTGCGCTTCACAGAGGTAATTGGCGCAAAGGAGAACCAATCACAGCTGTAGATAGTTCTAATGTGTGCCTCGATATTCTCACCACACACCTACTACTTTTCCCTGTCTGCATGTTCCAGGCCCGAATGGAAAACTTAGTATGTAGATGTTGAACGCTTTGCATCTGATTTGCTTTACTATTATTCTTATTATTAATAATGTTCTTGCCTTCTCATTTCGCCAAGTCTTTAAACCCCATTTAAAGCCATACACAGGTCGAACAGTGCAAAGATGGGATTTGCGGTGATGCACATCAATTGGAGTTTATTATTTTCATGTCTTAGAAAAAAGGGGAATGCTTGAAATTTACAAAAGGGGGCTGAGGAATCAATCAAATTGTGACCTCCCCCAACCTTATTTTGTGTAACAACTTCAATCGTGTATTTTTCAGATGCCAACTTTCTATCTCTGAGAATCAACAAAGCTAATGTATAACCTATGATGATGGATAATGTGCTTCTTTTTTTGTAGTTTTTTCTTTTTTTCTTTTTTTTTTTGCCAGTGTCAGTAAAATACCACGCTGCCTAACTGAAGTCTGTGTGGTTGTAGAAAAAATAAATGCTGACACACAGGCATCCAAGTGATTTTGTATTTCAAATGAATAGTTTTAAATGGAGTTTAAATGAAGGAATACGCTGGCCTGGTTGTCAGATAATTGACTGTGGCTGTTGATGTTACATATTGGCCAAGCTGCAACTGGTGTGGCAGCAGTCCACCTCTGTACTGTGTAGTTATGTGCTGATACGTTACAGGCTAAACCAATGATGACATATTTAAAAAATAAAAGAAGTGCTCTCCACCTGCTCGTTTTATTCTCCTACTTTCTCATCACAAAGTTACATTTTTCAGTTATTTAAAATGGGTATTTGTGCTATTACAGACAGTACGGTAAAGTTTTTTTTCATAGTTTGTGCAAGGGAAGTATAGGATTTCCTCAGAAGATGAAAGAAAGAAAGAACATTGAGGAAAACAATAGGGTCCTGGCAGCTAGTCAAAAGAGTAGATTTTTAGAGGAGATAATTTAGCCTTTCCCTTTAGTAAATAAAGTTAATGAAATACTGTAGCTATCCAATCCCTGTTTAGTTGAGACACGTACCACATGGATGCAGATGAATTTAGCAGTGAGTCCTGATTCTGGTTCCTGGCTCCAGGACCCTCATGATCTTACTCTTTTTTCCCCCCCACATTTCCTTTCTCAGTAATCACTATCCAATTAAGACCTAAAACCCTATATTCAGCTCCAACAATGACATCAAAATATCTTGTTGTCAACACTTCTAAAAGCAACTTTTGCTCACAAAGAGTGATTTTACTTTTTACTATCTGGGTCACTCCTGCTAGTGCAACAAACACAGGGCTGGTGGGTTTGATCCATGGCTCCACCTGTTGAAATGTCCTTGGGTAGTCCATGGTGTTGACTTGGTGCTCAAAAGTTTTTGTTATGTGACGTGTCTCTTTGTTCAAGGGGCCAACTGTCAAGTGATTTGATTTGTCTATAAGTACAACATCACCAGAATGGCTATAGCCTACTTACTCCAGTGGACAGGACTGGCCAGACAGGCTGCTAATATAAAATGAGTGCTTCACAAAACCTATTCCTTTTTTTGGGGGCACCTGCTTTAACCCACTGCGCCACTCGGCGCCCCACAAAACCTATTCCTTTTAACATAAATTACATAATCTTATAAAAATAAAAACCCTCTGTTTCTCTTTTTCTTCCCCCGTCTATGTTTTTGTGTTTTCTGAAATAAATGATCAGTTTGAAGATTTTCAGCAAATTTTAAGAATAAGCACAACCTTAACACAGTATTCATGGCAATAAAGACCATAGTCCAGAATAATGGTTTATAGCCGATCACCCCCACACAAAGACCCAACATTCACATGTTCTTTTTCTTTTTTAGGCTACTTCCTGATCCTGATTAACTTTCTCCCATACAGTCCGTCAATGAAATTAATCTATGGATGACAGATAACCCAAGGACAAAACAGAAACTTATCTTTGGTGCACAGCTGGTTTACAGACAATTGCAGCACATCTTAATTCCCTATCATTGGAGAGCAAAGCTCAAGCAAGGAATCTGGGTGTTATCATTGATAGCAATTTCAAAAGCCATGTCAACCACATCAAGATCAGCATTTTACCATTTAAAAAGTAGGCCTATTTCCAAATTAAAAAGCTTTCTGCCAAAATCAGACTGTGAGAAATTAATCCACACATTTATGACAAGCGGACTAAATTACTGTAGGCTAATAATCTATTCACTGGCGTCCCAAAATCAAGCATTGCTAGGTTATAATTAATTCAAAACACAGCTGTTTGCAGCTGCACATGTTCTCAATAGTCACAGGTTGCTGTTGCTCTATTGTCAGGACTTGCCATGGTGGAGGAAACTTCCATGCACGATCTGATATCACCAAGTAAACAACAGCCCAGGACTAACGCTAAACCTAAACCTAATATTTCACATAAAAGAAAATATCTGTTAAATGAATAGTAAGCTATACTTATCCTACAAAATGTGTGAAAACTTGCACAGTATTCACATATTGAAACTTATATTTATATTTATTGCCATGCTGGTAATTTTTGCACTCAACATTTCAACTCAATTTGCTATCAACGAGGGTAAAATGACTCAGCTTTCATCAGTGTCTGTGATTGCTGACCGGCCGATAAGAAGCAGTGTTGGTTGGCTTTGAAATCTACCACAAACCAGTGACCAGCAATGGAGAAGAAAAGAACAAGGAAACCCGACTGGACAGAGGAACAGGAACAATCTGCAGCATTTCATTAGGCCCTATATCTCTCCTGCCTGTTCTGTCCAGCATGTTGTCCTCTGCTTAGGAAACTCCTAAGTCCTCTTCCCTGCTCTTAACAGATCCCACCTTAGGAGCTCTCTTAAGAGCTAGGATTCTTTAGGAATAGCTTTTATCTTTACTAGGATCTACTCTTAACTTTTAGAGGAATGATTCTAAGAATTTTCTTAGAATTTGGACACTTGCACTAAGAATCTTTAGGAATACGAAAGTAGCTGGAAACCATAAATGTAAAACTGTACATTTTGATTAGCCAGTGACTATGGATAACTGTTACTTTGTTTACTTACACAGCCGTGTCCTACCCTATCACATAACTTGGCCAACACACTCACCTGAGAGAACCCGTGAGGCCGTGACAGCCGACACAGGGCCAGACCCGTTCTGTCTTGCTGAGAGACAAAATATGGCCTCTGGATATATTAGGTAATCAAAAGGTCGGTTTCACCCGTGTAAAATGGTCCCCATGAATCACGCACCTCATGTGACTGAGACGAGGCGTGACTTCGGCATTGATTGACGTGGTTGCCAGGAGCAGGAAGCCAGCAGTGACATCACTTTCCAGAATTCCCCTTCAGAACGGCCGCGACGACGAAGAGGAGCCGGAGCGCCGGAGAGAGAAACACGGAAAAACAAAGAGTGTGCTGCTGTGTCTGCTGTTCCCACGCGTAACTAACACCCACGACATTAAAGGTGAGTGTGTCTATATCGAAACCCCTTGTACCGAATCGTTGCTAGCAGCCGCTAACTGCTCCGTCCAGGGTTTCGTTTACCGAAGAAGCTAACGTGACGGCTAAGGTTAGCTGTCCGCTTCCCTGCTGTTTGTGTCGGAACAAAGACTACTCTGCTCAGCGACTCGGTTCGTGTTGTCTTTATTCACACACTTTACACTGTGTTGTGTTTTCGCATATCTGTTAGCTAACTTATCACTGCGGTGTTGATCTGTGTCTGTATAATAGCTAACAGCCCGTTGGTTGAATTTTTAATGACACTGAAGTGCGGCGCCGTAACGTTAGCTAATGTTGACTTACAGTATTTAACTTAATTAGTCAGGAAACATTATGGAGACCCAGCTGTAAAAACAAAACACACACAAATGTATGCACTGAGCGTTTCCTCGTTGTTGGAGTATAATGGAAATGGCTAATCTGTTATAAGTAAGCTAACGTTCATTAAGCCCTGCGTATTATCGCTCAGCCATATGTAGTTGCTGTGTTGTTAAAGCATACAACAGCATGTTGGTTCTGTGTAGTAAACATAACTACATGTTAGCTGGCTGTCATATCGAAACTCATGCTATAACGTTATAACGTGGCCTATTTAATATGTACAGTAGGAAGGGAAGGGTGTGGGTCAGTTTTTTTTTTTTCCTATAATCGTTGTCAGTCCTCCTCCTCGTCCTCTTCCCTTTCCCTCCCTCACCCCGTCTCTTTCCCAGCCATGTCAATAGACCGGAATAAGCTGCCAAGCAGACCTCATTCTTGTATCTAACCAATTCGTTCAGCCTTACTGAAGTTAGCCCTCCTTTTTTCCCTTTCCAGTTTTCCATACTTTTGAGTAGCAACGGGCAGACCAGTTCATCTGCTCCCAGCAAAGCAATTCATTTATGGGATGCGTGCCAAACTCTTTAATCACCATTTGTATTACCTGTTTATATACAAATGTAGGAAACTTTCCTTTACATGTCATATAATTGTTGCTAGTCCCTCTTCATCTGAGCCGCAGTTGCTGAGCACTCAAGGACTAGGTTATGTCATTACAAGAGCTGCCCAAACACTCATTTTTTCCAGGCTTATTCATTTATACATCCAGCCTGCTAGTCTAAATGAGGGGGGGACATAAAGGGAGCAAACAAACACAGCTGAAAAGTAAACACTAGGAGGTATTAAAATGCCTCATTGTGTCCGCTAACACAATGAGGCACTTGTCTGCGAGGACTAAGAATATCAGAATTGAGTAGTGGCTGGAGTAACTGGGAGAGTGATGCGATTGTGGTCAGAATAATTTGCTTGGTTTAGAAAGCATTGTGTATTTAACTTGCTGGTGCCGAACGAATGTCTAAACACACCGTGCCACTGTTCATATGTGACATAGAAGTGCAGTCTTATTTATGGTGGTTCACACACTTTAAAGGGGAACTATGCAAGTCTGGTGCTAATCCTTCTCCCAGCCATGTGCATAATGTTTTTTAATAAAGCTGGCGAGAAAGTAATCCATGGAGTGGTAGCTAATGTTATATATCAAAAACAATGTAATGATATGTATATTTGTGTAGTTGTATCTGTCATAAATAAGAGACTACTGGGTGCGTTTGTTTTGGGGTGCTGCTGAGATGAGAGAGCTGGGACACCAGGTCGGTGGTGCAGGATTGGTTTTCAGCCAAGAGACACTATGTCACGGTAGAGAGCCTCCATTCTCCCTGTAACAAGTCATTTATAAAACCATCACAATTATTGCAAAGCTGTTTAATTAAGGCAGAAATGTAGCATTGTTGAAGTGAAAGTCCTGCATAGTTCCTCTTTAAAGGTCCTATATGTAGGCTACATTTTGTGTTTTCTACATGGCCAGCAGTAGAATATACTGTTTACTCCCCATGCTAGACTTTCTGAACTTTATTACTTTATTTTCCAAGAGCTGTCAAGAGCAACAATGGTTTTGATTGTATTTTGCTTCTATTTCTATCACTTCCTTCCTGCTTAGTCATAGCCTAGTTGTAATATTACCATCACCTGCAAGAGGGCACATTTGGTGACAGACAACTGAAATACAGCCCCTTTCAAATATTTGATTTTGTGATGGGGCTAATTTGGCTTATATTGTGTATTATCGTTTTGTGTAAATGCAATGGCAATATAAACTCCATTGAGAGAGAAAAAAGGACATAAAAACAGACATATCCATGCTGTTGAGATGTAAGCATTTGTACAATATAGTTCACATATATTTGAGTTGTTGTATTGCTTGGCCTTGAGTTGTCAGCTCTGCTGGATGCAGTTTTAGTCTGTTTATTACTTTGTTTGTTACCTACACCAAAGAGGTAATGTTCTCACATGCATTTGTTTGTTTGCGGCATAGGTTACACAAAACAAACACTGAATTGATTTGCATCCAACTTTGCGGGTGGGTGGGACATGGGCCAGGGAAGAAGCCATTGGATATTCCTGTGAATAGGCAGGGCTATAACAAGAAGGATTTTGATGTTAGCCAGTGTATGGTGTTGAGATCTGTCAGTCAGTGCATTTAGAAGAGTATTGGATGAAAGGATGTCAAGATCATAACAAGAGACATTAGACAGAATCACTAAACGACATCCATTAAGGGCTGCAGCATTGCATCCATACAACCAACAACATATAGGCTAGGTGGAAGAACAGCACATGGGCAGTGCAACACCCAGACAATTAGCTGTGCACTATCTATTATTAACAGACTTGTCGAATTGTTTGGCCATAGCAGATTTATGCAGTCAACTGAGTGGTATTCTGTTTTCTTACATAACACTGTCATCCCCCATCACTTTGTCTGTTACGGATTGAGTAAGAGATGTGTTCACATGTCTTGTGATGGGGACACACAGTTGTCATGGTGTGGTGAAGAAAATGGGTTAGAAATCAGTGATGTTCCTGTTGTTGCAATATCTTCTCAATATGAAAGTATAAAGACTTGTGTTTTATGTCATTTTAGGGACTCATCAGTCCAAAACGCTGGATTGGTGTCTTTGCCATTAATTTTCTTTCTCAAGCAGACTGGTATTGACCATGGCATGACCAGTTCACATTAAACACAGTATGTTTGTCACCGTCAATTCACCGCTTCCTTTATCAGGTTACTCCTTCAGCCATCAACTCTGTTTGTCCGCATGTTACCTAACATTAAAATGACTCCCCCCTCCCCGTGAGAGCGGTGAGATATACAAATGTTGAATTCAAATTCAGGCTCAATATAGGCCTAACATTTGCGCAAATACAAAATACCAGCGTGCGCTATAATTTTTGCTCCAGTTTGGGAGTTATAAGTAAAGTTAGCTCTGTTAGACAGTCAGACGATATGGAGAGAGTGCTGACATGCTGCAAAGGTCTCCACCTTCAGTCAAACATTGATATTTACTTTGCCTTAGCCCTAGAGGACTTAAAGTGTTAACACCATGTGTAACACATGTACCTGAGAAACAGCCACCACCTTCTCATTTGTTCCATATTGCTGTAGACCAAAGTACACAGAATGTTTGTGCCGGTTTCCTGCCATAACATTGCCGCATGTTTTGACTTGAGCCCCAGGCAGCTGACTGACTGCCATATTTCACTTCCTCTTTCCACTTCATGTTGCTGTCTAGTTAGCTATAGCAATGAGTTCCTGGACAGTAGTCATAATTGGGCTGCAACCTGTTGGGATTCAGAGTCATTAACTATTGCTTGCATTGTGTTTTTGCATCACCCATGTTTGCTCATGTATTGTGTTTCTATACCGTAGCTTAGTTTGTACACGTCACCTGTTTGTACAGGCCCAGGTGTTTGTCAGTGTAAAGTGACAAGTCATTGTTTGAACTTCATCAGGGAGCTTTGTCATGGAAACTTTGTGGAAGTGCACTCACGGTATGGGGGAGCTGCTTCTGCTTTCATTCCCTCTATTGTCTTCTCATTAAACATTGTGTATATATATATATATTTATATTGTTATAATTGCACTTTTAGAGTTTAAGTTTACACTTATTTTGTTAAATTGTTATATTCTTACTTTAATAGTTTAGCCTATATTGTTATTTTAATATTTATTCTTAATATTTTTATATTGTTAGTTTAGCTTTAATATTGTTATTTTAATATTTATTCATTTAATATTTTTATATTGTTATTTGTTATTTGCTTCAACTATTTTGAAGCTTAGGTTAGCTTGATGAGTTCCTGCTTCACTTACCCATCTGTTCTGATTGGTCCGTCCGTCTCGGACGGAGCACAACAAAGTTCAGTTACCTGACTACATGGTTGAGGCAAATGAAATGCGCCGGAACCAGTAGGTGGCGCTAGCCTGGCTACCTGCATGCACCTTCATCACCACAACAAATTCATAGTATGTGTAAAACCGTACCTGGCAATAAAGTTGTTCTGATTCTGATTCGGTTCTGATTCTGATATTGGACTTTGGTCCACATGTTCGTCATTTACAGCAATAAGTCAATATCAAAGACGTTGCACACTCAGACCTTATGTCCACCCAACATGAGAGCGAGATTAGATAAGACTGAAGTGCCCGAGGTGAACTGTGAAGTCATGGAGTCATGACACACATAATAATAAGTGCCCCTATTATTTTCATTGTGGTGTAGACACACTGACCGTGTCTGCACGCAACCATCTATCAGCTCATGTGTCGTGGCATTTGGTGCTGTTGTTTTATTTCTGGGTCTGCCGCGAATGCTTAGCTGTGCTTCAAGTGCATTGCGTACTTTGATTACCTGGACATTGGATGGTCTTACCTCGAATATATCTGTCAGTCCTCCAGCTGTGATCTGTAGTTGGTTCTCCCCTTTTCTTCCACCCCCAAGGTTGCGTTTTACAAGTGTCAAACTCCCAGGATATGTGTCTCTCTTTGGCAGTGTTTGATTTACTTAATTCATTTAATCTCTGTGCCATTTCATGTTGATTTAGCTGAGAGGCATTGTTTGCTACAGAGTTGGTTTTAATGTTCAGTGGAGAGGCTGTTGACTCAATGTTAATATGAAATGTAGCTTAATGTAGTTTAATGGTAATGGACCACAATAGGCGACATGAGGATATCTCAGTCAGCTGTCTGGTGAGGCATATCAAATGGCTTGTTATCTCATACAGCAACAAAGCACTGCTTTTCTCAAGGTCCTTCACTCACTGCTGTTTGTGTGTTCTCTTCAGGATGTCTCTGTATCCATCTCTCGAGGACCTGAAGGTCGACAAGGTCATCAAGGTGAGTGTGTTTTTGTGAAACTTTTTTCCCAAAGTTACTGACTGCTGATGTAATAGATCCATGATTTTCTGCCTTTATTGCCCTCACAAATTCTTGAACTGAAAGAACTTTTTACACATGCAGCTCAGTTTGATAGTTAAGCCTGTGAAAACAATTGTACAATGACTTCTGGAGCTCTGGAGCTTTCAACGGTTAGGCAAAGAAGTAACAAAAATGTAATGAAAGTGCCTTGAACTAGCTTTATGGGAGCTGAACTATTTTTGGTGGTTGACCTTGAGTCAGGATGTCTTAGCCTCAACCTGCTTTGATTTAGATGATTCATTTTTTAATCTGTCCCTTTTGAGTACCAGAACTAAATGGACGTCAGGCTTCTAGATCTGAGTTCTTTATTGTTTTAACATCACATTTGCATGTCATGTAACATATAATTTGTTGCTTTTGTGTTACTTTGGCCCACAGTACACTATTTAATTTTGATCCATGACTGAATTCATAGCCGTATCCTGAAAAAATGTTTCAGACTTAAAACACTTTTTAAAAGACATGCTTTTCTGAAGAAGATTCATGTTCCCTAAATAACCCTGCTGCAGTTAATTCTCTATTGCATACTGCTGATGACAACTGCCTGCTGTTTGACTGTTGAATGTAATTACCTTCTAGGCCCAGGCCCAGTTTGCCCAGACGACCACCCCCATGCCGGCCATCACTGAGGGAACCTACCAACCTCAGCATGCTACTGCAGGGATGCCAGGATCAAGTGAGTCTCTCATATAGTTTAGAAGAGTATGTTATCCTCTCATTGTGTTAGTACCTTTCTTATACTTGGGAAAATTAGTAAAACTTGTAGCAGAAATCCCTTCATCTGTGCCCGCTCTCCCATCTGGGGCGGTCTCTGATTATTCTTTTGGGCAGATAAAGACGTGTGGAGTGAGAAGCTGGGACGGGAGGAAGACTTGTGGGGTCTTTGCACAATAATGGGAGTAAATGGGCCCCCCACACAGGCTGTGATTACTCTCTATATCCCTCTCTATGTGCAGTTCTCTGTTTCTGTCTCTCACATTGTGTTTTGGTGCAGGGGTTTGAGGGGTTTGTGTCAAAATAGGCCTGAACTCTGCAGTGGGCCATGTCCAGATGAAAGAAAAAAGAGGGAAATCCAGCATACAGAAAGGATGGAAATTGGGTAAAAGATGGCAGAGGACTGTTGAGAGATGAGAGAACACGACCTTTCTGCTTATTTTCAATCACTTCTCCCCATTTCCCCATTCTTGCACACATTCTGCATCTCTTTTCTTTTGGATGCAGAGTCCTGTGGGCTTTTTGGTCTTTTGTTTTTACCTCAGCAGTGCTAACCATGAATCACCATGGAGACTGGCTCTGGTAGTTGCACTGGGACAGGGAATGATGGGAGAAAGAGAGAGAGGAGGAGGAGTTGATTTGAAAAGGAGGGGGGGGCTGAGAGACCCAGGAATGAGCTTTAGGGGTTCAAGGAGGATTTTCTAAGCAGGAAGATCACTCCAGTTGTGATTTGTCTTTTCCTCACCTTAAAGCACCAACAAGACACTTTTTTCCTGGTAAAGCAAGATTCATAATGAGTCAGTGGAATTTCAAAAGTCCTACCCATGATTCCTGACAAATGTGGAAGTATGGCTGAGTTCAAGCGCCGTTTCCCACATACTGTAGCTAAAGATAGACTATTGAGAACGGGGTTGGCCAAAGGATAAACTGCAGGGACAGAGAAATTGCATTGAACTGGATAAAAGAGCAGAGTTCAGTCTCACACCAACAAGAGTTTGTTCTTTTGACTTGCCCGTGTGGGTGGATGTGGAGCAGGCATGTGTGGGAGAGGTGAATGAAAGAGAAGGTGATACAACAGGAGAACAAGAGGAAATCTAAATGAGGAAAAGAAGAAGAGGGCAGACCAGCTGATAAGACTGGGCATTGTGAGATTTCTGAAATAATGAAACACATTCTGTTTTTATTAGGGTCAAGTGTAGGAGGAGAACACGATGAATCATGATCTCATTTTTTCTATCATTTATACTTTTTGTTTTACCAGCACAGGGGTGTTTCTCTTTCTTTTTGTACCATAGCCAGAGCTGCCTCCTCTAATTTTATAATGAGTGGTTAGTGATCTCATATCATGTGTGGTTGAAGTGATTGAATCAGATCACAACGAATGTAGACTTTAGCCTCGTAAACCAGCCTCCCCTGGAAATGTATTTAATTTCATTTCTGAGGGGGAGTCTGGCCTCATCCCCCCTGTGAGCGTTTGGGGTGGGCAGGAGTAGTAGCGTTGACACGGTTCAGCCAATCAGCAAGTTGGTATATCAAACTTTTGCCGAATCCAGTTGGAAGAACAGCGAAAATGTCTTTTCCTTCAAGAAACTCAACAAGCGCCGACTCTTGCTCTTGTTTAATTGCCGTAGTGCAGTGGTTCCCAAACTTTTTTGTCCTGCGTACCCCCTGAGCCGTTTTGCCATACCACAAGTACCCCCTCCCTCATACGTGTTGATGATTCTCCAAAAGTGGTCATAACGTAACACAACTGATTAAGAAATGAAAATCGTTTCAATTTCTCTCTTCAATTTGTACAAAGACATTTTACACTATTCTCCTGCATTGTAGTTGTTTCTGGCTGTTGTGGTGTTTGTTGTGGTCAAATGTGTCTTCACAGAGTTGTAGTATTGTCACAAGAGGCTAAAATTTCAAACTCAATGCCAATACCCTGAAAAATGACATCATATTCAATACAGCAGCAGTGCCTCCCCTCCCAGCTTATTATTGTTCAATTATTTTATTTTTATTATCAAATAAACTTATAACAGATGTTTGTTTTTTAATTAAATGAAAAGCTAACTAAGAGTTGTGCAATTCCAGCGTGTTGCTATTGTTTCATTACATTCGTTACAATGCATCTCCTCTCGTCTGACGGGCGGGGTTCCCCCCTCTCTCACATCACACACACGTGCACGTAGACAGCGGCGGAAAAGAGAGGAGACGAGAGAGGAGAACGTTCATATCAACGTTTTAAATTCACCCGACGAGCGTCTAAAACTCAGGTCCAAACGCTCTGGACGCTGCCTGCTCTGCTCTGCTCTGTCTGTCGAGTTCGGGCGCTGTGGGTGCGTCGCGCGCTGATATCGATACAAACCAGTTACGTATCCAGATGCAAAACTTTTGACAACTATACAAAGCTGTGCTACAGGTTGTTGTCTTCTGGGGGAACTAGTTGTGGTGCACGTACCATTTCAGTAATGGGCTTATGAAGTGACTCAGAATATCTACTTATCATCTTGGTAATACATTAATTAATGTTTCTACGTACCCCTGCAATGGAGAACACTTTGGGAACCACTGCCGTAGTGGATGTAGTAAAAACTTCCCTTGTTGATGTTTTTAGGCTACTACTGCGAGATAGCGCCGCTGTGGTAAGAGTCGCGCAGTGTAGAGACGGAGCTTTGCACCAGTCGGTCCCTGATTGGCCAACGTGCTGTGTCAATCACAGAAATCTGAGCGGCGACGCTGATTGGCTTGGCTGGTCTACGAGGCTTTGTAGACTTGACTCCACCTGCTGAAATCATTGCACAGTCAAGTTGTAAATTTATCAAGTATTAAGGGATAAGCATTTTAATTTAGTAAATAAAGGTTTGATCAGCTCATTGCGCAGTACTGTCCATATTTATGTCTTGGAGAACCAAACTAATCAAGATAGACTCTAATCTACCTCTTGAGTTGCTCTCCATTTCATTATATTTTTGTAATACAATGACAGTTGATGCTTTCTATCTTCTGCCTACATCTGGAAGTTGTAAATGAGTTTTCCCTCAATTGAAGAAGAGGTCTGGTTGGATTATACAAACCAGACGGGCTTGTTGAGTATTTCTGAAACTACTGATCTCGTGTGGGATTTTCACACACAAGAAGTCTCCAGAGTTTTTACTGAGAACGGTGCCAAGAACAAATAGCGAGCAGCAGTTCTGTGCATAGAAACCCCCACGTTGACGAGGTAGGTCAGAGGAGAAACGACAAGACCGGCTGGAGCTGATAGAAAGCAGTGAATGCCCACAGTTAACCATCCTCTAATGGCCAGTTCCAGGATAACGCTCCATGTCACAAAACAAAAGGAGTCTCAAACAGTTTTCGTAAACCGTGACGACAAGTTCAGTGTCCTTCAGTAACCTCCCAGTCATCAGATCTGAATGCTTAGTTGTCATCGTGCATCAGTGTGGCACAGCTAATTTCAGAGACCAGACTGGTGATGTGACTGGCTGAGCATGTATTTATTAATCACCACACCCTCTGATCTATATTTCACCTCAGCCACGCTGTGTTTGCTCTGGTGCACACACATGAACCAAAATAGCAGGTGTGCCTTTGAGACACCCACAGTAAATTCTGAATGACTAACATACACATTTGCGTATGCAGCCGTAGAGATTCATTTCCCTACGTCTGAGAACCTTCACTATTGTCCTCTCTGTTACCTTGGCAGTAATCATTGCTCTGCTGCAAGGGCAACATCAAGCTCTTGTTGCCAAAAAAGAAATGCAGGCAAGCAAGAAGAGAGACAGACAGGTACAATGCACCGGACTGTCTGGCAGTAAACAGGAGGCCGAGTCCTAGCCCAATGTCATGTCTGTAGTAGTGTGTTCTAATTTCAAAGTAGACACTTCAGGTTTGGAGCTACATGACTTGCATGACTCACACACTTCACCACTTGGCATAAAAGCTGTGTGTGTGTGTACATGTATCTTTGTGATACTTAAATAGACAGAAGAGAAAGACAAAGGGGAGGGATGGAGGTATTCATACCATAGCTACAGTAACACTTAATTACCATCAGAGAAAGGAACTCCATACTGTTGCCAGGAAAATTTGACTGCACTGCACCACAGAGTGGTTATTATCAGTTGAATTCCAATAGAGGTCTCTGTGTCACTCAAACAGGACCCTACTGTGATTAACAGCATGAATAAAATAGGGAAGAATAAGGTTGGATATAAAAAAAACCTACTCAATTGCAGAAATTATAAGAGAGTTTGTGCACCTGTGAAGTCGAATCATACAAGGTACATCGATGTTCCACTTCAGGAAGGGGTTTAAGAACAACCTGCTTGTGTTACCATATATATGAATGCATTCATGTATTCATTTCTTTATTATGTACCGGTAATCTTAAAAAAAACTTGTTCTTTTTTTCTCTCCCTTTTTTTCCGACCAACCACCTGTCCCCACTTACCTTATTTCTGTCTTGGCTGCCTTTTCCCTCCCACCCACCCACCCTCCTCTTCCTTTCTCCTCTTGTGCCTCCAGCCTTGTACCCAAACCTGGAGGAGCTGGGAGATTACATGGGACTGGCTCTCAACAGTGATGAAGTCCAGAGGAACCTGGCCCTGTTGCCTGTGGCCGATAATGTGAGTGACATGACAAACACAACTCAAGTCCTCATACTACATTGTTGTCTTGTAAGCACCTGTTCCCGCTGGCCTGAGGTGACCAAAACATTTAGATTTTCACTGTTTTTAGTCAGTTTTCAATAGATGAAAAAGCTTGAGCTGAGCATGTATCCAAAGCACAACAGTTCTGTGTTTGTGGAGATCCACATCCCTGAATGACTCACCACAGGCCTGGAGCAGTGTGTGGGAGGGTGTGAGCTCTTCACTCCCCTCCAATTGCATGTGTGTGTGTGTATCCTGCAACATGTCAGAGCTCTTGCAGCACCCAAGCTTGTCAGCTGCCATTTAACCATCTGTGCTCTCTGCCATTTCTTGATATCTTTGCCTCTAGCATTAATTATTTATATGTAGGATATGTTTTTGTATCTCCACATTGTCAGTGCAAAGTAGGGCTGAACCATAAGGTCTATGTTTAATATTGCAATATTTCTATATCCTCTTTGGGATTCTTCTCCATAGAAATTCATTCCCGATGTTGCAGTATAATATAATTGACACCATTCACTATAAATATGAAACAATCATGAAAAACCACATGGGCTAGATGGCCAGAGCAGAAAGCCAAAGTTGGAGCAGCACAATATTAACTGTTGGAGGAGATAAAATTGAATCCTCCCACATACTGCACCTTTGATTTTATGCAGCATTCCTTTTTATCTGCAGCTGAATTTTAATGTTTCTTTGTTATCCTCTTTCTTCCTTCTTCTCCAACATGTTCTTTCCCAACCCACCTCTTCGTACATTCTCACCTCCTCTGCCATCTGGCATCCTTTCCCCCACTCCTCAGCAAGTGGCAGTGCCCTCCCTCTCAGGTGTCGGGGGCATGGTGCGGCCCGTCACCGGGGCAGATGTGGGGATCAGACGGGCAGAGATCCGCCCAGGGCTGAGGGAGATTATACTCTGTAAGGACCAGGATGGGAAGGTGGGACTCCGGCTCAGGGCCATTGACAATGTGAGTCAGCATTACAACCTTTTTTACACCTGTGTTAATTATTCAGCATAAAGTGGTTCCACTCCCATTTGGAGTGTAACCACTTTTCAAATCCATGATTTGTTTTTATGTTTTGTTTCTTTGATTAGAATTTGCTCGCTAAAAGAGTGACTTGTTGGTGTTTGTCATCAGTCTCTGTCTTTCGATACTTGACCAGCTTGAAAGTGGTAATTCGCTTCTATTGTAGTTAATAATTCAGTTTGTACAGAGTTGCACAAACAGTGGGCAGGGCTGAAATGACTGGAATGAGTTGGCAAACAAAGAGGATTCAGAGTATTGGTAATCAATGTGCTGCTGAGATGAACCAGACACAGCACACTCGTGGTTTGTACATCATGCAATAAAGTCTGCAGTAATGGACGTCAAGTAAAAGAGTGGAACCAATCTTTTGAAATGAACCATTCATACATGAGCACTCTGCTGATCCTGTTGGATTTTTAATGATCAGAGGGTTTTTTTCTCTTCTTCTTTATGAACATACAATCTCTTCTGTCCTGTGTCCTTGTCTCCCTTTTCTCAAGTCACTCCCATGTTTGCTTAACATTATCAGTGTCTGTCTTCTGTCTGTCCTAACTCCCGCTCTGTGTCTGTGGCCTGGATTGATTTTGAATGTTTTATCTGTTTCCTCTTTCCTTTCACAGGGAGTGTTTATCCAGCTGGTACAGGCCAACTCCCCCGCGGCCCTCGCAGGGCTGCGTTTTGGAGACCAGGTCCTGCAGATCAACGGGCAGAATTGTGCCGGCTGGAGCGTGGACAAGGCCCACAAGGCCCTGAAGGCTGCAGCTGAGACCCGCATTGAGCTTGTGGTCAGGGACAGGTGAGGACTGAGGATTATATCTGCGTCCTAAACTTTTTTTTTTAAGGCTAGATGTTTTCTTTTTGTGTTTCTTTAATTTGAGCATCGCACCGCTGTTTAACTGCACCTGATTTGGACTATTTTGGTCTTTGTCATTTACTCTAACAGCTCATGTTTCAGCTCTAATTGAAAGGCTGGTTAATTGTCTTTGACTCACACAATGTTTATTTGAGGAAAAGATAAGAGGCAGCTCTTTGATGAGCTCAGGGCATTGTGACAGATTCCAGATATAAACATTGCCATCACATTTGCATAGAACTGTGAAAGTGTGAATTAGTTTACATTTACATGTCCATAGGCTATTTTGACTGGCAAGGTTTTCTGTCCTTCATATTTTCAGTTTCATAGGATTTCTGGAGAAGCTGCAATGTTTGGCTCCCTCTGCTGGCTCCTTCATCACTTGCACTTTGCTGCTCAACTCATCTTTTAGTCTCATGTTTCTAAACATATCATAGAGTCTCCTTGAGTCACCTTGTATTTGATAACTTGACAGACATCCAGGTGCACTGTCATTTCCAGTTAAACAGCCTCAGCATCACATTTGCCCTCATTTATCAAACGTGCGTACAGCAAAAAAATTGGTGAGTGCAAGGATTGGCATTTATCTGATTTATCTGAATGTGAGCGCAGGGTAGGCAAATATCTCACGCCAGGTCTGACCAGGCGTATGCACATTTTGAACCAGCGTAGAACATGCAGGAACAAGTGCTGCTGTGTCGGAATGATTATTAAACCATACTAATCCATACCATACTATGGATACTACCATACTAATCCTCCATCCACCAGTCATGACAGTAAAGTCCCTCTTCCTGGCTGTCTTCCATGTCTCCATGTTGTAAAGTGGGCAGGACGAGGCCTCTAAAGCAGGAATGTATCGGAGCGTGACATTTAAATTGTTTTCAGCTGCTGGATTTATCAACACCACGCCAGTTCTACACTGAAATTGGCAGCGTACACACTTCACATGTGACACTTAACGCACGTTGACACCAGAATCTACACCAGATCCTGCGCAAGTTTGATAAATGAGGACCAATGTGTGTAACAAACCTGTGGATTTCTAATCCGGTCTCTGCTTCTGTGTGTGTCTGCAGGCCATTCCAGCGCACCGTCACCATGCACAAAGACAGCTCTGGCCACGTGGGCTTCATCTACAAGTCAGGAAAAATCACCTCACTGGTCAAGGATGGCTCCGCTGCCCGCAACGGCCTGCTGACTGAACATTACATCTGTGAAATCAATGGACAAAACGTCATTGGACTCAAGGTCAGACACTTGTTTCTGTGTAAAAATGTTGTCTGAAAACTAACTGTCGGTCAGGTTTGGAGGTGATGTGGTATGGTGTCATTTTGTCTCTATGTGAGAGCAGAGAAGATAACAATCCAATACATTTGTGATTCTCATGAGATGTCTGGATGGCTGCTCCCATACAGTACTATCAATATAATAAAACGTGGGGACTTGCAGCGATTATAAAGTAAGTGCAGCACTCACCAAGACCAAGTCTGTGCAGGTGTTGATGATGGCTCAGTAGTTTGTCCAATATTTGCCCCAGTAGACATGTAGTCTGTGCTCAGGCTTTAAGTGTGCTGTTAGTTTGAAATCCACAGTTTTCTCCTTTGGTTTGATCTACTTTTGTGAACTCTTCTGAATGCAACGATAACTTCACACAGTTCTCCTTACGTTTTATACAAATGTCACTCAGCTTCGCAAAACATTTAGCGCTCAGTGCTCAGATCTGTCAGAGTCCTATACGTATATAACACTCTGAATTAAAGCAGATGTCAACGATCCAGTCATTTTGGCTAATGCTGCGTTCCAGGAAGGCTTTTGAAACTGTAAGTTACGGCTTCAAGTCACGACTTACAACTTTGTAACGTTCCAGGTAACCCGTAACTCGTGTTTTTCTGACCTGTTGCCTGTGAAAGTGCATTATAACGGCCACTCATTACTTCCGACCCGTGAACTCGTACCAAATCGAACCGGTACGACCAGGGCCGGCCCTGTACATGTGGGGGCCCTAAGCAGGATAAAATTGGGGGCCCTGCCTCACAGTGTATACCGTCAAATATTTATAAAAATTAAAAAAAAACAGCTGCCGTATGCAACCCTTGAGTATTTTATTGTACCTCTATCAACATGATGGTGAGGAGATATTTTATTACTAATTAAACAGTAGCCTATTGCTCCACCTGAGACACCTAAAAATTATTTTACAATTATTGTTTACAGAAAATAGTGCTAATGAATGTAGGTCCAGGGGGATAGATTGTACTACTATTTGTAAATTACACTCTTTACTTCTGAGTGGGTTTTTTTAAACATACAGTTGATATTCTGACCCTGGCCTGCACAGTAGGAGCAAGTGATTACTGACCCTTTATATTACTGCCTAGACTGAAATTTGAACCATAAATGTATGTTTGCGTGGTGGTCTGGGAAAACCCTTCACATGGTGGGATTTTGACATTTTTTGATATTTCCACAAGTTCTGAGCTGTTCATAACTGTTTGAATTAATGAGAAAGCCCTCCCAGATCAAAAGTTATGGTCATTTTAATCTAGGCATATCATGACCAAAAACTTGAAAAGTGAAAAAAAATGGCTTAGAACGTCTGTGCTGTAACATTCTAAAGACGAGGGGACCATGGATGATAGGTTGTAGACTGCACATACAAAACATGAAATATCCTCTGAGACGAGCAGCAAACAGCGCCTGAATCGCGGGGTTTTCCGCTTTCCGAGGGTCCTCGAATGGGCCATCGGCATGTAATCAAGTGATACCTACAGGAACAGACGCTAAACTAAGATTAGCATCTATGCTAAACCAAACCGAACGTACGGCGCGATGCGACGCTTACACATTGTTTTACAAAACATCATCAAAACATTATACTGTAACTTCGGAACCGTTTATGATAGAGACGAACTGTAAAAAACATCTGAATCACGGGGCCCTCTGCTTTCCGAGGGTCAGTGAATGACACCTGGATAAATGACAACAAGATCTGAAGACGGCAGCTCTCCGCTGTCACTGCTGCTGCAGCTGCAGCTCCGCTGCTCTGTGGCTCAGCTGACAACACTTGGTAGGATACTCGCCACAAAAACATAATAATAAGTACTTTCCCTTTTGTTTTCTAAAAATATTTATTCACCACAATGTAGTGGGGGTTAAACAAAATATAAAAATCGCCAAAATAGGAGTTTTCCACCTATTTTGGCTGTTTGACAGAATAGAACGTTGGCGACATCCGACGGGTTTGGGGGCCCCCCATTGGCTGCGGGGCCCTAAGCAGCTGCTTAGTTCGCTTATAGGGAGGGCCGGCTCTGGGTACGACTTCATAGGTCGGAAAAACATGAGTTACGAGTTTCCTTGAACGCACCATGAGTTAGCAGCCCCCGCGCCCTCGTCATGCATCTATTGGTCCTCGTCCCTACGTCACAACATTCATGTGCATCCCTTGGCTGCACACACAGCCCTTCGTGCCGTTCTCTCTCCTCAATGGATAACGCTTGTATCCCACAAGGAAAGTTTTCTCCTGGGTTTACAGCAGAGCAGAGTGACGGAGAGACTCGTGTTTCGGCCCAAACACTCTATGTAAGTGCTGACGGAAAATAGGGCATTTAGGACTTATATTAACAAAAACATTCCGCTGATATCTGCTTTAAGCAACAAACCAAACCTTTAACTGTAGAATCAGTGTGAAGTCATTCAGACTTCACACTCATATGTCCAACAGTGTCACCTTGTGTTTGACCTTGTGTTAAACTGTAGTGCAGCGGTTCAGATGAGACTGTAGTTTTGCAAAGTTGAAGACTGAGGTCAGGTCACATACACACCATGATAACGTAGTCACACAGATCTTTTCAATCTGAAGAGCAGGGAAACTGTCACAGCAGGTGACGTTTGTGACCTGAGATAAAACACAGATACAGAGCAGTAAATGGACTGTCAAAAATATTAATGTAATTAATATTGTAAATATGTAAGAAAAAAAAGGCTTCAACATTTGACTCGGTTCATGAAATGATAAAAGATTGATGCTTTCCTTTTAACTCTCAGCTGCTTTAGTGCTCATTTCTTCTATTCTCCAAGTTTATATATTCTAAAAACATATCAAAACAATGGCGAAAAACAGAAAAGAACTATAATAGGAATGTGTTTTTACTAAACCTTGAACCTAAAAGTAATTCACTGATTACACAAAGTCTTGACATGTCATTATTCCTGTGTGTAACTCCAGGATTCGCAGATCAAGGATATTCTGTCCACCTCTCCGACCGCCATGACCATCACCATCATGCCCAAGTTCATCTATGAACACATGATTAAGAGGTGAGTCTTCAACAGTTTACCTGGGTCACTCGTCATTTACCAGTGCCATCAAGCTTTGGAGCAAACTGTCTCACTACACCCTTTAATTTTATCCAGTATATTTGGACCATCACAGGTTTTGATGACAGTCCATTTATGGAAGAACTTTGTAAAAAAACCAGTGAACAAACAAAGCTTTGTTTACAACATGAAAGTGGACCATCACAGGTTTTGATGACAGTCCATTTATGTTTGTACCATGCAAAAGCTACATTACAGAGCAATGTCCAGTCTTCCAAATGTAAAAGTCTAATTTTACATTTACATGCAAAGTGCTTTCGTTACCATGGTAACGCAGAAGTGTGTCAGCATGGGCGCGTAGGATTTATCTGATAAATGAGAATATGAAAAGGAGTTATACCATTGTTGTACCGAGTACCTGTCACAACTTGCTTCGACAGGTCTCATCAAACAGCGAAGTGCAGAAACTCTCCTTTCTCACTAATTACCGACACTTTGAATCCGTGTCATGAGGTGTATGAGGCTCAGTTGCAGTCTGGACTGGTTATTCTCATAGTCAGTTATTTTGTCCACAAGCTCTCTGTTCCACTAAAGAACAGAAACTAAGCTCATCAGGTTAAGTGAGGTACAGCACAGGTTACTGTCAGACATACTGTATCTCCTCACCATTTAGAGGTGGATGACATCATCTCAAGTCAGTGAGTTACGCATTGACCCTGTCATTAAAAATAAAAAGTGTTTGGATGACTGATCCTGATGTCGATGTCTCCTGAAGTAGAGCCTGTGGAAGTTTGTGTGTGATCTGATGTGAGGTGTGGTTTCATTTTCTAGGATGTCCACTGGTCTCCTGCGGTCAGCCATGGATCACTCTGTTCCAGAGGTGTGAAGACCAGGAGGACTGTACAACTGTCGGGATGTCTACAACACACAGATATTTCTCTTGCTCTCTCTTTCTCTCTTTCTCTCTCTGTCCTTACTCATATCTTGATCTGTCTCTCTCTTTCTGTCTTCATACCAAATCACCTCCTGCATCGCAATCATCATCGACGCCGTTTCTCATCCTTAACATAATCTTAAGATGCCTTTTTTTCTATTCTTCAGTCGTTCAGAATATTCTTCACCTTTTCTACATTTTCCTCATCTCTGTTGACATTTGTACTTTTTTATATGTTAACCTCGTAAACTGAGTATTACATGTTTTTGTTTTTTGTTTTCTTTTTCTCGTTTTGTATTTGAGATCACGGACAGTACAAAAAATGTTTTTTTTTAAAGCCATGCACACTATCCTGAGTCCAGAGCTTCCTCCTCAGTGTGGAGATGAATCATTGGCACCAGAGGTTTCACCTTGTTAAAAATGCTGTAACAGCCAATGGTCAGTCATCAGAGCCCCACAGTACCATGTAGATGGCTGCACAGCTGTGCTCTCAGTCCCTGCACTTGGCCCCGTAATGTGTGTACTTTAATAATATGAGTTGAACTGGAAACACCTGGGAGGGAGGGAGGGGGCTGATGAGAAAAAAAAAACTTTGCTGACTTTAATCTAGATTACAGTGTACAGTCATTTTACTAGGCCAGTAAACTAATAGGTTTTAGCAAAGGGTTTGTTTTAAGTTTGTACCATTAGCATTGATTTTGTCGTGAATTTTATAGACCCTGGATTCTAACATGCAACTGAGAGACCACGTGGCAGTTTCCACATTCTCCAAGAGATGGCGATGTGTCATGCACTCGCAAATAATAATTAATAATCATGTTAATTTTAAAGAAGAAGATGATTATTATTGTCTGTTTACATCGCTATGACAGATTGTTCAGGACGTGGAGCTGTGCACGCTGCTACTCTCTACTCGACGTATCATTTGCATCTCATCTCCTGTCTCTGCAGGAATATGTCAAGATGAGACTACTGTGTTCATAATGTTGGTACTGGGAACACTGTGTGCACATTCCAGGGGAGAGTGTAGGGAAAAGGGGCAGCAGTAGACGTTTGGCGCCCTATGCAGCTGGAACTCAGCCCTGTCCGAAAAACACCATGACAACAACGAGACGGTGAGCGGACAGCATGCGAGTGTTTGTTGTAACCTTTGAGGGACATGTTGGTGTTTGTTTGGACAGGGTCTGTGCTGGGCAGACCCACTAAGTGCACTTTCCACTACCTTTGAAAAGGTTGACTTTCCTGTATCCATTTCAGTCAAGTCTGATAGTCGTGTTTGTGGCGCCTCATGTTAATGTATGTTAACTATAGAAATCTGCTCAAATTTGATGCTGAAAATCCTCTGCTCAGATTTAAAGGCATTTAAATTCCACATTCTGGGTTTAGCTTGTGAACCTGCTCTATTTCTGCGCAGAGCTGTTAGCAGACTTCCCTCTGTATTATTCCTTCCTTGACTCATGAGCACAGTGAGACTGAGCAGAGCTCACAGTTGTGAATTTCTACTTGTTATATAGAGTTGCTCCTTTTAATGCTGTTCATGTTTGGATGCATGTATTCCTTTAATTTTCTAGGTATGCAATCTGATAAACGTCACTGTCATTCTGTAAAAAAAAAAAGTTAGAAAATCTAAAAGTTTATATACGAATGTAACCAAGATAATATTGTAAAACAAATAAACAATCTTTCTGTTCATGTTAGCTTGATGGAGTTTGTTGTCACTGCCTCAGCATTACATTTATCATTATCTAGAGCAAGTGATCCCACAACCCCGTCACAATAACATCCAGAGACAAACACACACATGAACACAACAGAAACGTTTCCTCCATGCTGTTTAATATAGGGGCTTTTGGTCTTTCTTTATACAGTGTGGTGGGAGTGTGAATGGAGATGTTGTCTACTGATGTCTTTAACTGTACACACTACTATTGCCATTAAAATAGTTCATTTACAATACGTTATCTGTAGATTAATGATGTCAGCTGGATTACTATACAATGCATTAAATATCCTTAATGGTAGGATGTTAAAGACTAGGTATAACCTCTGTATATATTAATTATCATTACATAGTCTACGGAACACATACTCAGACAGACAAGGAATAAAGCATAAAATGACATTACACATTCAAATATTGACAAATAAAAAAGAAAAGCCAAACACCCCCCACCTCCTCCTGTCATCCCCAAGAAATATTCAGCATCATTTTTGTCTAAGGATATACGCAGTATATAATCAATCAGTCACCGCCGCATACTGTACACTGACACAACCTCACACTGCAGCAGGAAGTTCAGGTGTATTATAGGACAGAAACAAAAAACAGGCTCACTGTAGACATTCTTTCAGGACAATCAGGGTAATGGCCCCTTGGCTTTGCAATAGAACTTGATAAAGTGCGGTATGTTAAAGACTGACTGGAGGAAAGTTGAATCAAACTTTTAATGGATAAATCAATCACATCCTTGATGAGACTGAAGCATCTGCTGGGACTTGTACATTTGACAAGGGGAATTACTGGACTGTCAGGATCCAAAAACAATAAAACTGCAGGCCATAATGTCTGAATGTTGCCCATGAAGGGTTAATGAGGTGACCATTATCACCAAACCCTATTAGGACCAGATAGTGAAGACATACAAGCTTAACACACGTCTGTCAAAACATTGTTCTCCAATCTCCAGCATACATCAAATATACAATATTAAAGCAAAAGACAACAATTTACTGAATAAGTCCCCAAAGTCCAAAGTTTAAACAAAGACAATCTGTGTTTGAATCCATGTGTGTGCATTTCATTTTCACTGAACAAAAAATTTAAAAAATTTTAATATTGCACCTGGTCATATTGGAATTTTGATATTTCTATTCATTGTTCAGCCCTAGTTTGGAGGCAAATGTGAGCAAGATATTAAAGGTCCCATATCGTATTAAGTATCTATGAACTCTGCAGATAAAACACAAGAAAAGTGTCAAATACGGGACCTTTAACTTTTAAATTTTGGGCACAAGAAACACTTGTTACAAGCTATATTATGATGTAATGTTTACAGATCAGTTTCTGTAGTGCACTTGCCTCTTGTGCAAAAAAGTATATCTACTGGTGTCACACACTGCACAAGATGAAATACATCTCTCAGGATTTTGGGGGCTTCGTAACACAAGAACAAATTCAATATTTTAGTAATCAGTACATGACTTCACAATAAGATAAACTTCACATGTACATAACGCAGCTGAAGTAAAGACTTTGGTGCATAGAGGTAAATGAAAGGGGTTTGAGATGTTTACTGCTACCAACAACAAACCTGAACTCCTGGACCTGAACCTCCAGCATCAGTTCACTAGACGTTCCCCCCTCTAGATGAACTGTTGTACTCACTCTCATAACGTTCATCGATATAATATTTTTTACACAACACATCAGTATCAAGAGTAAGAGATGTTCCCATTCCTCTTCCCTTACAGGATTAATTATATGGCTTTTTTTGTCATAAAACATGAAATTGTTTTAGCTTCCTAGTCCACTTCAGCTGAGTGTCTCACACAGTCAGGAGATGGCACAACACAACTCATGATATCAAATATGGTTATGGATGAAATGTGTGTGGGGTGGTGTTGAGTGGAGAGGAGGCAGTCCTGTGTGTCTCTAAGGCATTTAGTCAATCTTTTCATGGATCTCAGTGGCTGCTGCTCTAAGGTCAATGCAGTGAAAACACAGGAAGGGGATGTCATGATTGTCTCTAACAAAGAAGCTACTCGTCTTCCACTAGTGTTTGATTTTGCAACAGCAGTTAGACTCTTAAATGTCCAGTATTTTGTGGCCGGTAGGTTCAGATGTCAAGAGCTGAGGTGAATAGCTCTTACTATGGATCAAATAATGACATACAGTATTTTGTTTTTAAAGTTCTACCTGAAATGTCTGCATCATCTCAGTTATCTGTGTCATTATTTACCTCCAACATCGTCAGCAGTTTGTCAAACTAGGTCAAAACAATTTGTGAGACACAACTCAGTGGACAACAAACACGCACTTTGGAAACCAATACAATCTCAGCTTCAAGTAATTGCTTAAAATTCATAAAGTGAACAATAGTGCAAAAATATGTCAACCAAAGAGTTAAAAAAAATTAAAATGATTCATGCCGATTTTTTTCACCTAGTAATTAAACAGTTCAGTTGGTGTCAATTTGTGTTCTTTTTGATGTCCATTTATTGTTTTTGCAAGCTGTGTCCAGGTGTGTCTAGATACACAACTCACATGTGAGTCTCTGACAGTCAGACAGACACAACACATTTTCATTTTGCAGTTGCCCTTATTAACACACAAAGTTAAACCTTTGCACAAGATCAGAAAATCAATTGATCACTTTGAGTGCTCTCATGATACAAACATTCACACAAAAAAGAAAACAGCCTGATCATAAATGTGATCACAACCCAGAGCGACAGGCCTATCTCACCAATTTGTAACCACCGTGTAACGTGTCTGGAAATGCTTTCCAGAGTTAAACAAATGAAGTTGACTAATCTGCAGTGACTCTTGTACAGTGGACTTGGAACACACACTACCAAAGTGACAGCTAAAACTACACCACGAGAGCATTAAAGAGCAGAAATATACAGCACGGAGCACAGACTGAGCACAACTCACTTCATTCAGATCTACAACAGTGTCAAACTGAACCAGTGAGTATCTACATACAAGTGTCTGGTCATAATGCATCTTTCCAACCAGGTCTGATGGCTTGTAAAACGATTCTTCTGTGTGTTTATGTGAAACAAAAACCCAAAATGTAATCAGTTGTTTTCAGTGATTGATAGTTCAGCTTAGTCGAGATACAAAGAGCACACATGAAATTCCACCCTAAAACATGACGCCCACGTCAAAGCCTAAAGATCAAAGACTTTAATAGAAACATAAAGAAAATTTGGCTGGGTGGTATCGTTAAAGGTGAAAATAGCTCTAGCTCGCTACCTCCTAACCTAGGCTATTGTTTGTTTTTTTCACCAAGTCAATAAATGCATTTGGAACATCGGTATTTTCTGAGTTTTGGTGGTTAGTCTTTATGCCAAGCTAACCAGCCTTCAAATCAAACACATGGGAGTGTTATCAGTGGTTAAGAAAGAAAAGATGAGCTCCCATTCACCCTCTATGAGAGGTTGATATTGCAGCCAATATAGGAGTAGCAGATGTTAATATCCTTTTTGGGAGAGAAAAAAAACATGTGAGAGTCAGATAAAGGAGCTTTTTGGCCACATTATTCAATTTTCAGATTGGTTTAGGTCTAATTGATCTTTTAAATATTGTGTAAACTGTGAAAATGTTGACTACAGAACATATAGAGAAATTACTAACAGTAAAACCATGAAGGAATAGTTCACTAACTGTCGTTAGATGTTTAAAAAAGATGTAGCCTCAGCCAACCAACACTTCTAAATTTGACAAACAGGAAATAGTTTCAGCCCTGAACTTCCTGTAAAATGAACATGTTTTGACATTTGTTTGAGTTTGCATCAAACAAGCTGAGACTTCAATTTTAAATGCTCATTTGCTGGTACCATTTTTTATTTAAGAATAAAATCTATTTATTCATCTTAATGTTCGAACAAAGCTGGGTTAGCTGTGTCTCACTGCTTCTTGTCTGCATGCTAAGCTAAGCTAATGGCCTGGTGGCTAAGGTTCATACAAGCTCACTAAAGTGTCAAAATGCTCGAGCTGACCATAATTTCGGACACATCAGGGTTAGATCCATCAGAACCCTGGGGTCACTGATTGGGCTTCAGCCCTGAGAGAGTGACCATACAGCCAGGGGGTCAGCGCAGACAGCGACGGAGATAGCGAGACATTATCCAGCCAAGTGCTACTGTAATCACAAACATGCACACACATATTTCTGGTAAATTACCTTGTAATGAGTAAGCTGTGTTTCCACTGTTTATCTTGCAATCAATCAACAACCAAATCAAATAACGGCTGCTGCAATCGTTTCCAGAGTTAAACAGTGTCATAAACTCTGCAGTGTGTCTGAACAAACTCAAACTGTTTTTTTGTGTCTTACTGGTTATCTGAAACATGGTATCTCCACCGTCTTCTCTACTAATGCATTCGGTCTGAATGTCCACTTCAGATGGGATCATGATCTCCTTAAACTAAACATCAGATAACAACCAATCTCCTTTAAATCCAATAAGATTCTCAAACAAGTAGGAAGTGAATCTTGTTTTGACTCCAACAGCTGAGTGTGGAAGTTCTCAATGGCTCTTGCAGCTTTGCGAGGTTCACTGTGTTTTTGACCTTTGAATCAACCTGAGTTGTGTGTCTGCGTTGCTGTTTCTTGATACTGGATAAGCTCCATGTCTGCAAAGACTCACAGAGGAGCTGAGACTTTCTGCAATGACGGTGTGAGTTTTGAATTAGGGTGGATTTTCCCTCAGTAGTCAATGAGTGTCGCTCGTCTACTGCGGACGAGACCATTTGGTTATACAGGTACACATACAAATACACATGTCGTATACATGTATACACACGCACCACACCTTGTGATCTTTCTAACATGCCGAAGCTAAGTCAGACCAGTCGGCTGACAGATCGATCAATCTCTAACATTTTCCCTGCACTTAAAAACAAAAACAATCAGTGTTGGACATCCAAGCAAAGATCACTCATTCACCTGTCAGCTAATCCAGTTTTGCACAAGTCAGTAGAATTAGCAGACATCTTGGTTGCAACAGCAGGAACCCGAGGGTCAGAGACAATAAGGAGCACAAACACAACAGTTTACAGGTCGGAGATCTCAGTCATGAATGTGCAGTTCCTGTTCCGGATGCTCCCTCAGCTGTTTGACAGGAAGTTCTTTCTCTTCCTCTCCTTATATTTCAGGTATTTTTCATGAAGCTCAGACTCACAACCAAGAAGAGTGAACAAAACTTTCTATTATATCTGTGATCCACCTAAGTCTCCCCCGCCTGCGGGGTAATGCCTCAATCCACCTCCCCTGCGCAGCGAGTGCAGTGCCACGGTGCAACAGCCTCGCAGCAGCGACCCTATGTGGTACATGGGCTGCCCGCCGCGGACTGGACCGCGGCACAGCCATGCCACCGTCGGCACTACTGGGATGGCCACCGCCAACAGATCGACCAAGAAATGACGACTCCAGTAGCTTTTCTGGATCGCCCCCGATTCAGACGAATCATCCTCCTCGGCTTCAGCGCCCCCTGCTGCTCCTTGGTCTTTACTTTCCCCTTCATCGGTGTCCTCATCATTCACTTCCACTACAGTGACGCCGGCTATCTCCTCATGAGAGGTAGCTCTCCTGGGCTGGGAGGTATGGGGCTGTTCTACACCTGGTGATATTCCTGGGCGACTTGGACTCAACTGTCCGATCTCCACCTGTGTTGATCCCGTTGACAGACCAGCTTCTTCCATGTTGAGGTTTTTCAGTGTTGTCCCGCCCTGTCTGCTTTCTCCACAGCATCCTCCAAACTTAAGATCACTCTGCATCCCTGATGATGTCTCTTCCACGTCACATTGTTCTTCTGGCGCCGCCTCCTCCTCTACAATCTGATCTTCTAAGTCATTTCCTACCACTGAGCCGGTCTGCCCCTGCTGCTGCTCTTCCTCCTCAGGCCCCTTCTCTGTTGTCTCATCGTGCTTCTCTACTGAATCAGCTTCCTTCTCTCTGTTTTCCCTCTCCTGCTTCTCCTCCTCTTCGTCAACTCCCTCCATCCCTCCGCTCAGAGGACTCTCCATGGAACACGCCACAGTAGCAGATCGTGGTAAGGGAGTGATCACTGGCGTTTTGGAGAGCGGGATTGGCTCTGTGGCTGTGCTCATGACTGTCGCTGTGGTTACTGAGGTCGTGGTGGTGATGGAGTCCAGCTCCTCCTCCCCCTCATCAGACATCCAGGTGGAGGTAGGGCTGCAGGCCTGGGAGCGGAAAGTGCGTTGCTCTGCTATGGTGTCCAGATCGGAGGGGTATCCTGCTGCTGCAGGGATGGGGCAGCTTTCAGTCTGAATGCCTGTCTCCCGCAGCGGATGCAGGTACAGGTGGTGGTGGGACAGGCAGGGGTGGCTCATACAGCTCACTCCACCCAGGCCACAACGATAGGGAGCCAGCCGGTCGCCTGTGCACAGCTTCTCATAGGTGGAGGAGTGCGGCATAGTGTGTGGCATAGAATGGGACAAATTGTGAGGGAAAGAATGAGGTAAGGTGTGAGAGAAGGAGTGAGGCAGAGAGTGGGGGAGAGACTGGGGCAAAGACTGGGGGAGGGACTGGGAAAGAGACTGGGTGAGAGACTGGGGGAGAGACTGGGAGAAGGTCTGTGTGTAGGAGTTGAGTAAAGATGCCGTCTCCTCAGAGAGGTAGGCGGCCTCCAGCAGCAGGTCAGCCCGGCTCGGGATGCTGCTCTCCCCACAGCACACAAAGCCACTGTCCTGGGTGCCGTCGCCCGACAGACAAGGAAAGTCCTGCCCGTTGCCGTTCTGGTCCGCCAATGCCTGATCGGTCAGCTTTGTGTAGGTGGAGCTCCGGGTCAGAGAGCGGGCTGGGGAGCCATCACAGGAGCACGACCCTCTCCCTCCTATTGCTGGTTTGGGTATTCCACCTGGACTCTCCCCTGATACTGACGCCGGAGCCGAACCCCCAACACGGCTGCGACAGCCTGGTATGGCTGCCCCCTCTTTGGCTAGTCCAGCCTGGGCTAACTCCATGCTGAGCAAAAGGTTCTCAAGCTTGTGGTTCTGAGTGTTGATGTCCTGGAAGTACTTCTGGACCCCTGGGTCCCCACTCAGTCCCCCGGCATCACTGAGCCTGGCACGGACGGTATCCACAGCTTGTTTGAGCTGCTGGATCTCCTGACGCGCCTCCTTCAGGGCCAGCTGAGCCTCCACACGGTGGCACTCCTCCTCCACCCAGTCCTCCTGCATCCTGTACAGCTGGCCCCTCAGCTCATCTATCTCTGTATCCCTATGAGGGTGGACAGAGGAGAGGGGTCAGGGTTATAATCTTTCTGACTTATTTCAATCATCTCTATTCAAAGCTCAGAGCCTCACCTGTCTTGCAGTGTGGTGATGGTTTCTTTTAGCCGGGCCCGCAGGTGGCGGATGCACACCTCCTTCTGCTGCAGGGGTGTGAGGTACTGCTCCGGTGGAGGGGGCCGGATACCATGGTTGTCTGTGCATGACGTGTACTTCTGGTGACGTCTAGGATACAGTGTGTGTGTGTGGGGGGGGAATAGGCACAGGAAGTCAACAGAGGTGATTTTCAGTTTAATTTAACTTCAGTGTCACAACATAATGTTTTTGGGTCGTCAATCCATCTGTTTGATATCTCAGTAACACCTTGAGAGAAATGCTTCAAATTTCACTGACTCAAGGACGAACTGTGTAGAATTTGGTGGTCTAAGGTCAAAGGACATTGTGACCTCACAAAACATTACTTTGGCCTTAAACGGATATTTTTTGGGCAAATTGGCCCATTGCCATAATCCCTATAGTTTTAGGAGTAGGTTTGTTACCTTTAATTGTCGGAGCAAGCTATTTTTAGAATGGCGGAGCCGAGCCGCAAGCTGCTCAGAGCTACGCTACGGAGGCTAATGGGATTTCTTGGTTTCCCTCATCAAACTCATGACCTTCACGTTCACCACACTATGAGATAATAACGGGACATTACGAGACAGAGTTGTTTTCAAGGCAAATACAGAGACTGCTTGCTGAAAAAACTGCCCCAGATGGGAATGCGCATGAGCGGTTTTGCATGAATTTACCTTGAAAACAACTCTGTCTCATAACTTTCAGTTATTGTCTCATAGCGTGGTGAATGTGCAGGTCAGAACTTGTCCTCGAGAGCATTTTGGAGCTGTTGCATTGTGTATTTGATGAGTTTGATGAGGGAAACCGAGAAATTCCATGAACCTCTGTAGCGTAGCTCTGAGCAGCTTGCGGCTCTGCTCCGCCGTTATAAAAATAGCTTGCACTGACAATTAAAAGTAACAAACCTACTCCTAAAACTATAGGGATTATGGATTATTTCCTGTCATACCTTCATTGTCCTCTCTATTAAGGCAAAAATGCCAGAAAATGTAACTTAAAAACAAAAATAAAAAACGATGACATAAATAGACTCAAATGTCCATATGAATGGAAAGGTATTTCTCAGCCATTTAAGGCTAAAGAAACAGCTATAAAGACAATATAGACTTATTATCACCTTATACATGCACATTTGTCAAAGACAATGTGTTAGCTAACCAGTTTCAGTGCTAGTCCTCCAAGGTGAGTTTTTTTTTTATTATTTCTATTCTATTTTTCAATTTATTGCAGTTAACTTATTTCTCATTATATCAGTGAGAGAGATAATTAAGTCAGGGAGAGAGAAGGAGGATGACATGCAGCAGTGGTCAAGGTCAACCCTTAGTAGTATGCTCTTCTGATTTTTCTATTTTATCAAATCAATTTTTTTCAAGTCTAATGAAACACCCCCAAACTGTTACTGAGGTACTGTGTTCATGAGGATTGGATGGATGATTGACCCTGGCTGTTGATGGTGCAGAAAGCATTTAATATTTATGACATTTTAGATTTAGTAAACCACATCTGGGTAAAACATTATGCTTGTGTAATATAATCAATATTAAGCAATTCAGACAAAAGCTGGAACTTCTGAAGTGCTGCCCACATCTTTTCCAGCGATTTTGATAATGAAGCGAAAATGAAAAATCAGTTGAGTCTGATTATCAGTCTAAAAAAAAAAGCAGGGGAATAGAAAATAGAAATGCATGTCGTAAGAATATCAAGTTCACATTTCTCCTGAGGTGAGGAAGTCACACACAGTTTCACTTTTTATCTGTAATGTTCACTTTTACTTTGAAGTGAATATAATCAATCATGCAAAGGAGGATATTGGACATGACTGAGCAGTGTCTCACCCTTTGGTGGGGCTGCAGTCGCTGCCTTTACAAGAGCCTGAGTTGCTGCTGCTGCTGAGGGAGGCGTTGCCATAGGGATCTCTATTACTGGGCGTGGCTGGCGTCCGCCTGCTCCAAAGTAAGAGGAGACGATGTTAATATGACTGTGATGTGAAACCACACTCCAGGTGACAGTGAAGGCTGTGATCTGTTCAGCAAAAACCACCAAGACTGTGTTCAAAACCACAAATCACGAATGGAGCAAACTTTGGTCTGTGGTCCACTAACATGCCAAAACAACACAGAAATGCACACAGACACATTACAAAACATTGAGGCCAAATCCACTGCCAAGCAGACAGTTGTGCCCGAGAAACAAGGACTCCTCTGGGCATTGACAGTGATGCTGCAGTTTATCAGGGAGGGAGTGTGCTCTGCAAAGATGAAAACCAAAAAATAAATGACACATAAATGAAAGAAGCATTCCTCCAAAACAAAGAAAGAAAAAGTCTAGGGTATCTTTCACTAGAGGATAAAAAAAAGAGATAAACACACATAAAGGGAGGAACAGGTCGGACGTGATGCTGTGAAAACAAGACTCTCTGATGTTTTCCACAACATAACATCATGGAACATTCACATTCACAACAGCGCAAAAGGGTCTGGTCATTCCCATGCTTCACAGGTTCAGCAGTGATCAGGAGGAAACGGGAGGAAGAACAGACCGAGAGCGAGGGGTGGAGGAGGGGGAGTTTGTGGAGCGGCTGTGGCGGTCCGGGGACTTGGTGGAAGCATATCCTTTAGTCGGTGACTTGGTTGATGTATAGCCTTTAGTCGGACGCATTGAGACCATATAGCCTGTCTCCATGGGGACGTAGTCTAGCTCTATGAACCTGCAGTAGTCAAACCTGACCAGGCAGAGACAACAGGGCGTTAAATCAGAGGACAAGCAGACCTGAACGTAAAAACGTGCACGCTGTACATCTGAGGTGAGGCAAAGCTGCTCTGCATGATGAGGCCTAGCGTGTCACTGGTTAGAGTCTGAGCAGCAGGCGGAGCAGATGCCAAATATCAACAAGCTCTCAAACACATAAGTGGCCCAGGAGAAGTGGCTCGGTGAGGGTGTTACAAGAGGAAAGACAAATACCTCTGCTCTCATAGTGCAGATTTAAAATGTCTATATTCGTAGCCACCAGGATTTGTATTGGCTCAGACTACAAACTAACGTAATTCAGAGTCAACGGTTTATTATCCCCAGACTTCACTGATAAAGACAGCGGTGGCAACAGTGTAAACATTTAATCAGAGAGCCTTACTGTCACTTTAAATAAGCTTCTGATACACTGCAAATACTAGTCGTTAAATCTCAGCGGAAAGGCGACTTCAGTTTTTCAAATGACTGGTGATAAAGACATCTTTCTCTCCACACATAACCTGGACGTCTTTCCTCTTCTTCTTCTTCTTCTTCTGTAGATTAATTTATAGAAGCCCTGAAAGGCAAACCTTTTCATTTATTTATTTCAATCAGTATTAACAAGTTAAGCCTTAAGACTTTTTCTTTAGGGGAAAAATAAATTATATTTTCTTTCACTTGCCCTCGGGGGCTATTTAACAACTGTGCCCATTCTCAGTCCATAATAATTAATATGAGATAAAATTTGGGAAATACTGCATGCTTATTCAAACTTGTCTTTTGTAAGCTCGAAAATTTACTACTTATTATTATGTTTTTTTATAATAAATTTGTTGAAAGTCTTATTAAAAGCTAACAATGTGTGGTTATGGATGCCAGTTTGTCTTAGAGTATGGGACACAACTCAGTCGTTCAGAAAGTAAAGGCTGAAGTAAGAAACCGCAAAGATACCTTAGTTTAAAAAGAACTGGAAGAGAGGCTAGTCCTCTTTTATCCATTGACCTCAAGTGACCTCCGGATAGGTGGCTTAGAGTGAGTCTGGCTCAAACACTTCCACATCTGTAGTCTGTAGTCAGCTGTTATCCTCTGGTATAGACTCATAATGAGAAGATTTGATATTTGTGCTCCACAATTGATCCAGATATGTGAGTGTCTGAACCAGACTCAAGCCAAGGTGTACAGTGGGCCAGAAGACAATGAGATTTATTGCGTTGCTATCTGGGTAATGAGCTACGAGTGAGCCAGGGCAGCTGTTTCCCTCTGCATCCAGTCTTTGTGCTGGACTAAGCTAAATGCCTATTGGCTCCAGATTCATCCCTAATGATCTTTCCATCTAAATCTTGCAGATTATGTGAATAGATGCCAAACTCTTCCTTTAAAGTAATCCATGCCAGACAAAATGAGGACACATTAAGAAAGACAGTTTTAGCCCAATAAAACATCATATATAAAATAAACACACATTTTCACCTTTAACCATTGCTGCTATCCCACTGAGCATTGTTGAATATCACAGTACAGTTATATCAGGACAAAGGAAGGGTGATCTGTGATGGGCAACTCGTGTCGAGATATTACTTGCTGATAACAAACATTACAATATTTTATAATCCATGATCGTGAATGTTAGCAACCTGTTGCTTTAACATGATATGACCGTTGCCCATTCACTGGCCTCCACAGAGGGAGGAGGGGACAATCAGTGGGGCCAATCAGAGCAGCCATGAAGGATTTGCACACGGGACACGATAACTCCATTAAAAACCCAAAATGGGTAGCACAAAACCCTTGATGTATTTAACACAATGATTTGGTAACAATATAAAGTACAGCTAATTCATTTGTTCTCAGTTTCCTGAGTTTCTTGAGAGTTCTATAGAACCGAGTACACGTGTCCTGTGTGATTCAATAAGTGAGGGAGGAGGTCAGATATTGACCGCTCAGAATTTCTTTGAAGATCAATATATGACAAAAAGCCAAGACATTAACAGAGGAGAAAGAGGCAGAAGCAGCTGAAGCGGTGAGCCTGGAGGAGGACAGAATAAACAACAACAGCGTTTAAGTTACTAGTCTATCCCATCTGTCTGCTGGGATGGGACCTGTGTCTGGACAGTGGGTGGTGGGTGTCAGTCTGGTGGAGGTGGTGGTGGTGTGGCTGTGGGCAGTAGGACCTGAGTTGATACCCAGGTGTCAGGTCTGAGTGCAGAAATGTTTCTTTACGCTGTTTGTAACGTGGTGCAGTTGGTTGAGTGGCTGTGTTGAACCAGTGATCACTGTTGATCACAGTATGCTTCCACAGCTCAGTTCGTAACGTGCATGTAGCCGCTAAACACGACTTGATGCTATGAAAAAACTACACAAAGCCAGATGAGGTTACAATCCTCTGATTCTAGTGCAGAGATTAAAGGTAGGGTTGGAAATCCTATTCTGGGGTGTGTTTTTTTTTACAAAATTGTTTGAAATCCTCTTCACACTCTGATTGCTCTTTCACAAAAATGAAAAAAGTCAGTCAACTGTCTTCAACGAGTTACGACCGGAAATGGAAATGGAAAAGACAACAACAGCAAACCAATGTACCGCACTGAAGTCCGGTACTAGGCAGTAATCTACCTCTAAACTTGATGCTGGGTGGGTGATTATAATGTTAGGTGATTTCTTTCACATGAATGAGCCATGAGAAAAAGCTGGCGGATTGTTAGCGATGCTGTGCAGTGACACACGACAGAAAGCCGCGCCGCTGACATTGGGATTCACCTTGATGTGAACCCAATGCTGAATACAGTAAGTGTTGGGTGTTCCTGCGCTCTGGAGGCGTGGCTTCAGAGAGAAGTCTGAGGAAAGGGGCTTGGGCTTTTGACTGCTAGAACCATTTTTCCAGGATCTCCAACCCTACCTTTAACCTAGTGACATATGCTTAGGAAGTAGTAGTAGGAAGTGGAAGTGAACAGCTTTGATTTGACCTGTAATTACATCGATAAACTTAGATGCAACGTAACACAATAGCAAACACACAAGTCTGTGCTGTTTGCTATTGCCGATGCCAACGTCAACACTGAGAACAGCAGCTGTGATCTCTGTGTTGTTTTCATATAATAACTCACCTTAACTCAGTCTGTGACTGACAGTTGTTATAATTTAAACCCTTTATATCACACTGACAGGTCAGAGCTGCAGCAACTCTCTGTTTACTAAACCCCACCCTCTATGACCAGTCTAAGCAATTGCACCCAAGCCTGCAGACCTGTCAAGCTTTGGATTTTAGGGATTTGCTAAGGCAGCTCATCTGACTTCTTTATAGAGTTTGGAAGTATATTTTCTTTAGCCTCTCCAAAACTACAGACACAAGAGGCAACGTGTTAACATCAACATAATGCTTACAACAACAGTAGTGACAAAATTTTAACTAACCAAGGAGCATGTCATCAGTCATCAGGCGTCATTGGGTGGCGACTACAACTACCACATGTGAAGTGTCTCCCTGCTACTGAAGCTGGTTCTGGATCAGCTGGCTAGCTAATGTTAGACAATTAATGCTCTGCCCTGTTTTGTATTGGTTAGAGGGGCGGGGGGTGTGACAATTGTTTCATGAAAGATCGGTTTTAGGTGGCTACACAAACATTTTGACATTTACCCATTCTGAAAGTTGTTTCCAAAAAAATCTGTTTTCGGCCTCCCAAAACGCTGCTTCCGTGTGGACGAAACGCCTGACGTTAACTAGTAACTGCTGATTAAAATGTTAATTAAAGAGACCCCGAGGAGTTTGTTTTTGGTTATAAAAGAGTCTAATATTAATGTGGATGAATCTACGGTACCCACACTTGTTAATGGGTCAATTTTCGATAAATATATAGTCTTGTCTTTATAGTTATGGGTCATGAGAATAATGCCACCGGGTCACTGTTTATGGTCAGAACTATGACGGTACAGTATCTGAGCGTCTTTGAACCTCCGACTTTTGTTCTTGATTAATGAAAACATTCTTGGCAAATGCGTTCACTTTCGTACGTCTTGCGCCGGTCCAAGAATTTCACCGTGCGAGTCTCATGGGAAATGTAGTGTGAAAACACTTCACTTTCCGAAGCTCCTTGTAGTTCCTTTAAAGCTGTCATTTTAGGCACAAGTTTCTCTGGAAATGAGAAACATCTTTTGTCTGTTCACTGTTTCAAAACAGTTTAAAGGGCCAACGAGGAGTTTCTATTCGGTTATAAAACAGTCTCACGTTAATGTGGATGAATCTACGCTACCCGCACTTGTTAATGGCTCCATTTTCGATCAATATATCGTTTTGTCTCTATCGTTATTTTGTTATTATTAGTGGTGGCGGAAATGCTGGTCGAGCCGACCAGCACTTATTACTTTCGGTTTCGCGGACGCAAATGAGAATAACGGCGATTCCGGCGGCGTTATGGTCGGAACTACGACGGTAACTGAACCTCTTTGAACCTCTGACTGTAATCCTTGATGAATGAAAACATGAGTCCGTCTTGCGCTGGTGGAGGAATTCTACGGTGCGCGCGGAGGCAGCGTGAAAACACTTCGCTTCTCCAAAACTCCTCGTTGTCCCTTTAACGCTGCCCTCATCGTTGTGATTAACTGCAGGGGGGCAGCTTGACAGGTGTAGGAACAGTAAGCAAGTGCTGCAGGGCTTAGCCAACAGTCAGTCAGAGAATAGAGGGGCAACCTTGTCTAAATAGGACTGGTAGCATGAATCGGTTGTTTTTAGTGGCTACAGTGCATGCTGGAGCTACAGCTACAGCTATGGAGCATGCTTTGTGAGACTGTAAACGTAAGTGTGTCTCACGCAGGGGGTGCGGGCACAGGAATGGCCACTGGCGCTGTGGCCACAGGCGCAGTCGTCCCCGACCCCGACGCCGGCTTGGGCACCGGCACGGGCGAGGACGCCAGTATTTGCTGCAAGCGGCGTTTTGGCTGCAGCGCCTTCAGAGGGTTGAATCTGAGAAAAAGAGATGAAAGAGAGGAGGATACCACAGCTACAGATTGATCCACCAGTGGCCACACAACCATCTCAACCGTACATCTTGGCATCCTGGTTTAGGTTATTTATCAGTCTGTGGTTCACATATAACTCTATGCTTGCATCATCTGGATGGCAATAGTGATTAATACACTTTTAAAAACATTGTTACTGGAGAAGTTTTGGTGGAAGTTTGATAGAATTCATTATCCTCACCAGCCACAAATAGCAATGTCAAACTGGCTCTCCGTGGTATCCAAGTATTGACTGTGTACAACAATAAATCATTGCACACAGCATGTATAATACATACAGCCTGCTCTGTATACAACATTACTGGAGCATTTGCATTGTAAAGTGAGAACACTGAAGTCTGACCCTAAACTGCTTAATGGACAGAGAAGAAGCCTTCACTGGTCCCAAGAGACAATATGAAACCTCAGCAGGCCTTATGCTTTAACCCAGGTCCAGTAAACAGGCAAAGGAAGTCCAGTAGCTATAGGAGAGAACACATCAATATACTACACTCAATAAACTGAATTCAGGTTACAGTATAAACTCGATTCATGGTGTGATGGTCAGTGTGTAGGAGGAGTTGACACATCCATGACTGCAAAGGACAGAGTGAGAAAGACGGAGCTGAGTAAGAGCTGAGGCTACAACCTTCTAACAAGACTGCCAGGTTGATCATGTTAATTAGCCAGGAATAACAAGGGTTAGGTCACATGTTTTTCTTTTTCTATTAAACCAAAAGGAACATAAGGAACATAAGCTAGAACTATAATATAAAGTAAAGCTGTTCATCTTTGATCAAGATGATCCTTTCAGGAGGGCCAGAGGCTGTCATGAAAACAAAAAAGTTGTTATTTATCCACCATCTGTAGAGCCTGTGTTATCAATACTTAATCACATAAACACACAACGTTTTTTCCAACTCCACCAAATCACACAAACAAACCTCTGGGTTACTCTAGAAAACCATGTGTATGACTAGTGACGCCTTCATGAACTTTTTATGTACATTATCATCACAATATCCAGGGGAACAGCAGTGAAAAGGGAAAACACAACGTGGCCTCACTCATTGGCTACCTACCGGCGAGAGCCCGACCCAGACCTCCGATTGGCTGGAGCAGGAGCAGACATGGGGCCAGACAGCCTCCTGCACGACCTCAAGTTTCTGTCCTCACTTTTCGCTCTTCAGCTCACGGGTCAGAGCTTGGAACCTGGAGGAGGACACAGACATGACAAGAGAGTGACCACACACACACACACACACACACACACATGATTTTTCTGCCTGCCTCTGTGTTTGGCACTGGATGCCTCAGCAGCCTCAGAGCCCGCCTGCTGCTGACTCAAGCTGACACTTAGCTGGCAAACACAGGGCATCAGGCCTCAGCAGCCAATCAGCTCCCAGCCACATTGGGAAACAAACCAATCATCACTCATCTGTCTCATCTCAGGCCAAATACTGGCAACAGCAGCAGAGGTGAGCAGAGGTGAGCAGAGGAATCGGACATCTGCATCTGTGTGTGTGTTTATTTATAGTGAAACTGTATGAGAGCTCATCATCTGCCTCAGTATTGAGAGACACGTGGCTGTGAGGATGCTGTGAGATGAGGACAGAGCAGCATCCGCCTCCACTACTCTCATAAACATTTCATCATCGCGCCGATCCGTGACCATACAGAGCTCATCTCCACATTATGCCCCAGTAAAAGCCAAATGCAACTATATGAGAGTCTCTACCACAGGTCTGGTTACTCAAAATAGATACATAAATACAATAAAATAAAAACCTGCCAATATCTACTGTAAGATAGAGATACAGGCTGAGAATGAGTGGAGCACACAGAGAGGAAACAAGGTGGATTATTCTCATCAATAATGAATCACACACATCTTGGTGGATTCCTCGGTGCCAGAGGTGTGTGTTTGTGTGTGTGTGCATAAGTGTAAAGCGCCTGCTGTAACTCACCTTTCCTGCTGTAACACCTGCGTTGTCTCCTCTTTCAAGCTCTATCTACAGTCTGTGAACGAGGACACGTAGGTGGATTAAAGGCAGTAAAGCCTGACACTCTATATTAATAACAGTTTTTCATTCATTGAAATCCTGGTGTAGCTTCTGCACATCAGCTCTAGAGCTCTAGTTTCATTCCTTTAGTATGTTGTAGTATATATTATTATAGTAAATTGTATAGTACTGCATGTTTTTTTTGTCGTCCACTTCAATCAGCATTTTTCCAAGATCCATTGCCTCTAATGTGTGCCTTTGTTGTCCTTCCTGCCTCGAAACATCCCTCCAACTATTATGTTTTATGTCATCATTCTCCTGAGGCACCCAAATGTCACCATCAAACAGCTATGAAACCAATACCACAACATTAAAATTTCACCCAGTTCACGGTGACCCTTGTGTGTGCCAGCATCAGAATGTTTATTACCCGTTCTTGTTCTTCCTATGTTAGTACATGTAGGTAACATCAAAGTCAGTATGGAGCCACAACAAACGCTTCAAATCTTCTTGGAGACGGTACAGATCAGTTTCACAATTCTGACAGATGATCAATATCCTTTATAGTAAACCACAAGGAGCTGATTTATTATTATTATTAAAGACCAATTTGATGGAAGTCAGTACTTATTAACCCTGCTAACATGTCCATTTGTATAATGTAAGACATACACCACCAGTCAAAAAGTTTGGACACACCTTCTCATTCAATGTTTTTGCTTCACAGTTTTGATGTCTTCGGTATAAATCTACAATATAGAAAGTTATACAAATAAAGACAGACCATTGAATGAGACAGTCCAAATTCTTGGCTGGTAGTGTATACTGAGCAAGATAACCAGACATCAAACCTGCTAACACTGTGTCAGCCACTGCTAGTTCAAGGCTAACAAACAACACAAACACTTAAAAAATGCCAACCATGCAAACTGTTGGGAGTCTTCTAGTTGCCAGTTTTGGTGAAATCAGACTCCTCACATGAGTCTGGGTCTGATTGAGGTTCAAAAACGTGGCTGAGTCTCTCTGATCTTTCATGTGTCAAGCAGTGGTGGGCGAGGACTGACCCAGAATGCACAATGAGAAAGTAGAGTAGGTGGAGTATTTCCTTTTTTAGTTTAAGGCCATGTTCACATGTACAGTAGATGGGTAAAATGTTTTTCCCTGTGTTTTCAATAATAAAAACAGTTCATTTTCATATAATTGTATATATGTTCGTCCACTCGAACTCTAGTGCTATCGTGGCCGCATGCCAAACCTGTAGGAAGCGTAGTGCATGCTAGATGATCACAATCCTGGAAAAAAACAAGGTCACTTGATGTGGAACCTAAAACTTGTGTAATCTGGACATACACAAACATGAAACTGGAGTTTTCATAAATTTCCACTGTAGTCGCCGTTTTCAGAAATAATACTCAGTGACCTACTGAGTTTTTGCGTGGATGGAAGCCAAAATCGCAATAAAAGATATTTGTTTTTTCAGATACGCCTTGGCTACGTGTGTACAAGGGCTAAAACATGTCTGAAGAGGAACTTGACTTTATACAGTTTCTACAGTTTGACAGTAGCTATCTGAGGTTTTTGGGCAGTGTTATTGATCTAATGAAAAACACATTAGACAGCAGATCATGTGTTCTTAATTTGAAGTCAACCAGGTTAATACGCCTTAATCCTGTTTCTTTAATGCATTTTTATGGCCAATCAATGATCAGTCCACTTAACCAGTCTGTAATAAGGTGATGTAACTGACTGACTGAATAGCCATGATTAGAGATGGAGTGCATGAAAGCAATGGAGCATGGAAGGTGAATAATAGACAAACTGGCAGCCTTTCCTTAAATCTGATTGGCTGCACCCGCAGATAAAACCAGAGCAACATCATGGTACTGCATTACTTGGAAAAAAAACCCCACAACATTAATTGTTTTGTCTATTGTGTAACATAGTTATGATAATACAGGATTTTTACTCCACGCTGTGTGGCCCAGACCCAGGAAGGCAGCATGTTCTTCATCTCTGGCCGCAGTTGCAACAGATCAACATACACGCCAGCACATCATACAGGATTTATTAAGTTAGGCCTGTTATGTAACACCATCCCCAGCCACAGTCAGCCTGACTGAAGTTGACACGCAAGCAGCTTCTGTGCTGATGCGACAGAAACCCTGAGCAGGTAAAAAAGAAGTAGAGAGGGAGGGAGTGGAGAGAGGAAGAGAGGGAAGCCAATGAGATGAGAGGAGGTGGCTGCACGTGCATAGATAGATAGAGGGCGATAATGTGGATGCGCAGAAGTATGAAAGACATAAGTACCACACACACACGGCCATTGTCCTCCCTGTAGGTCTGCACAGGAGGAGACACTGCGGTTTCTCTTATGAAAGACAGTGTGTCCTTGTAATGAAGGAAAATGTGGCCAAACAGACATACAGTGTACTGACACACAAACACACAAGAGCTGAGGTCGCTCTAGTGAAATGCAGTAAAAGCCAGATTTTGTATGAAGAGACAATGGGGTAGACAGAGCCTCCCTCAGACAGAGCAGACTGTGGTAATGCAACTCACGACTTGCACCTGAGGTCAGGCACAGTGGGGAGGGGAGGGCGCTTGTATATGAGCCGGGGAAAGTGTGACTCACCAGCTTCGTTAAAGAATCTCAGGCAAATGCTGGCAAACAGAGGTTTAGGACTGTTAGTCGTCCTCGGGGCCTGCAACACTGAGTCACTGCTGCGAAGTGTAAGACCCATTCAGCAATCAAAGCCCCCCAGTACTTTTCAACACCTCTTCCTGCTGGTGTTTGGAAACTGATGCACTGGACTTTTTAAACCTCCTCTCACTTTGTTGTCTTGACATTAAATCAGGCAGAAGTCAGCAATGTGCTGAGGCAGGGCTCTGCGGTGAGCCGCGCGGCCGTGACCTGTCATTTGCTGTCACTGCTCATTGTTTACAGTTGTGCCACAGGAAATTTAAGACATGCCACTCTGAAGCTGTGCTTTTCCATTTGATTAAGTCCTATCAGCGTGACTGTGAGGTAACGTACAAATCATGTTTTTCATATACAATACAATTTGAAGTAGCACTGTGTGATATAAAAAAACACATTGCAATTATAAGGGCAGATATTGCGATTGCGATATATGATTGCTATTTCAGTGCTGGTGGTCATTTTTGCTTTTAATTTTCACTTAGAAAATGTAAAGATGGGTGGTGATTTTACATACTTGAGTTAGATTTAAAGACTGCAATCATTCATGTCAGAACTCAGCTAAACAATTTCAAAATATTAACAACTTAAAGGGACAGTATGGGACTTTATTGGCTTTTTATTGACAAAAATCTAAACAATTTCAAAATGGAATTAACAACTGAACATCTTTATTTTTGCCATCTGTTTTACGTTGGAGTGTCACCGTCGCCGTAGTCAACCACAAACTCGGGCCGCCGGACCTTCTCGTCTCGGGGAGAAAGTTTTCCAGACGGCGCCTGTTAAAACTGTCACTTTGCGAGGAAGGACAGTGCCTTCAGGTGCAGTCAGACACCTGAATGACGCCGTGAGTGACGCCGTCGGCAAACCGACTGGATGTTATTTTACTCGACGAGAGAAAGACGGCAAAACATGGGCCAGGTAAACAATCACATGACAACATATTTCAATATTGTTTTGCCTCGTGCTGGCGGACCATTTTTCAGAGGCTTGTTTATACAAGCGTCGGTTGTTTTTTACTTCTGGGACAAGAAGTCTAGATGGTAAATCTCACATACTGGGGCTTTAACATCTTTATTTTTATCTGTTCATTGATTGGCTGAGGTATGCCACTTTGACAGTGTAAAGAGCACCTATCATCACAGTTAATAGATTTCAAATAATTTATGGGACAGTCTGGAGAGGATGGTGAATATCTGTCATCACATTACAAAGTGAGAAAGTTCTAGTTTGTGTTAAATTGTAGAAATTATGTATGAGTTGACAATAAATCCAACTGTTCAAACACCAAGTTAATCAAATCAAAATGTTCCTAAATTGATACCCTATTTCCCAGCATGCTTTGAGTTTCCAGTCTTATGTATCTGAGTAAAGTTACAATGGTGTTTTTTAGTTTCTATAACAACTAAACAAACAGTAAAACTTTACTCCCATTTATGTTGTATATCAAGCAACTCAATTGTATTTTTCATGCTGCATTCACGTGAAATTGGGCAGACGGAAACAGCTGCTGCACGTAATGGCATAAACAAGCCTCTATGTAAACAAGTGGTCTGTCAGCACGAGGCAAAACACACGCGACAATGTTGTCATGGCGATGTTGTATTGTTTACCTGACCCACGTTTTACCGGCTTTCTCTTGACTTCTGTGACTAAAACGACAAATTCAGAGCTTCAGTTTGTTGATGGGGGTGATTACTGATTAATGAAAAACATACTTTTGAACGAAATAATCTATTTTTGTGAATAGATAACAGGAGAAGTAACACAATGTCCCCTTAAATTCAAATAGTAATTTTTTAATTTAATTTTCAACATGAAGGTGAGAAATGTCCTACCTACATAAATAAATAAATACACATAAAAAAGTGTTATCCAAAACTCCTCCATAAGCATTCAAATACATGTGGACAGTAATCTGTAGTGAGCTTCCCTGTCTGATGAAGGTTAGCCAAACAGGCTATTCCTGTACATGATGTCCTGAGCTCCATAAGTTGAGAAGCTCATCTGATTTAAATAAAACATCTGTGGGCTGAATGCAGCATCGCTCCGAGTCAAAGTCCCTCTCTCTGCTCAGATGATGACGATGATTCATGCTGTTATCAGGACAGACTGCACAGTCAGCAGCTGTTATTAACATGCTTCTTGGAAAACACAGCTGTTCGGTGGAAGTTCTCTTAGTGCTATAAATACTTGTGAATTTTTTAATTGCCTGCCTGGTTTGTTATGATGCATGAACAGAATTTAGCTTTAGAGCCTATGTTGATACAAAAAAATTGTGTTTGTTTGCAATGTCACGTTTGATTCATGTGGACTGTGTGGTTTACTTTGGAGAAAGCCATTCAAACACATACACATTCAAGTTATGGTGATGGACAATGATTTTGCTGATGGATGATCATTAGATGATTGCCAATAGCCCCTGTCTTTGCAAATGACTGATACTGACTTGTTTTCCAATTATTTTATTATTAATTTATTATATTAAATTACCCTGCCACTGTTATTACTTACACACCAACCATAACACTAACTCGTGACTGATCTGTTTTATTGAGTCAGGAGGCAGTGGAAAATAACTGAAGAGACACATTTGTGTTGACATTTTACTGTCTTCACTCTGGTCGTCCATGAAAGACAGAGACAAGGAAAAGGCACTTGCCCATAGGTCAGTCAATGTAATATATCTGTCCCCCCATGCAATGCATGGAGGGACACTGTTGCAGATTATCTTTCATACTATCTAAAACAGTGTGTAGACCTAGTGTGTCTGGCAGCAGCAGCATGTGTCTTTATGGTCCCGGTCCCTGCCAGGATGATAAAAGCAGCTGCCACATTGAGCTGAATGGTCTAATATGAGCTCCTGTTGCTAATTCATAACAACACTTAAGTGATTACATAGGACACTTGCTTCGCTGTCAGCCAATCAGAAGAGAGTAGGCTCTGAGTCTCTCTTCTGATTGGCCAATTGTTTTTAGCAATTTGGTTTTAAGAAAGCACTCAGAAGTCAAACCCTGTAAGGTTGGACTGTAGGTCCAGGTGGACAGGGTTCCACCGAGGGCAATGACTGCTTTGTTGTGACATCACAGAGTTACAGAAGTCCCAGCAGCGTGTTTTACCACCCTTTTTCTGAATATGTGTGCATTTCTCTGTGGGCTGAAGCTTTGATACTTTAAATACACAACCTAAACTGCTTTGTAAACAGACAACACATGGAAATCTTACTCAGTACAATACGGGGCCTTTAAATTTGGGGTTTCATTGAGCTTTTCATTCCACACAACCATTACCCCACTGTTGTGTATTCCCCGTTTGGTTTTGTGTAAATCATGTGCAATGCATGCTGGTTCATGCAGATACTGCGGTGAAGGCTGAGCTGTGGTATATCAAGAGTAAAAGCCACCATAGTGGCCTCACTTGAAATGGAAAACATGAAGCACAACAGCAGAGTGGACAGTAACATGATTAGTGAATACACTTTCCCTCAAGCCTCTGTTGCTCTGTGCACACGCATACACTCCAGGAATTAAGATGGAGAGTATGAGTCCAGAATACACGCACCTTTTGATCAAACACTCCTCTTTAAAAGCAGGCTTAAAATAATGAATTCACAATACAAAGCTAAAGCGATGACTTTCAGTTTTTGTCGTACACAGATCAGGCCAGTCCTGCAGAGTCACCCTGCTGCTGCAGTGAAAGAATCAGCTTAGCTAAGATCCAGCAGAGCACAGCAATAAAGCTACAGCACAGATTTTACTGGACAAATTATCAACACAACACGCACAGAGGGTGAAAAGAACAGAGCACCTCTTCAAACAAGAACAAATAATACTCAATAATCCCCATTTAAAGTTGCCTTGCAGACTTTTTGTACCATAGTCTCAGTGGATTTTGATAAGGTTTAGTCCTCATTTGGCTGCAAATTCTTAGTAAAATGCACGCTGCATTAATTTGGCAGAGCCACTTCACACTACTCTCCCATCTGAGACAACTGGGAAACTCATATCTGCACTTAATCAGGTCAAAGCTCAAAATAAATGATGCCATGGGTTTGTCATTAGTGAGCCAAGCAGTAGCGATTAAAAGCATGCCAGGCTGCTGCAGCCTGAGTGATCATGCTAATAGTCTGTGTGAACTACTGTATTTCTCTCAAAGGAGAGACAAGCAAAGAGCATTGATAAAAGCAGGAAATCAATATTCACAATCACGGTAATACCATGTGGGAGGAGACATGAGCTCACACATTAATCTGTCACTCTCTCTCCATCAGACTCCATTCAGGATGAAGATGCATTGATAGGCTAAGACACCAGTAAATTCTGTGCTAAAAACTGCACAGATGATGATGCAGCAAACATAAAAAACAACAACATAGCAGTATACAGCAACATTAGCAAGCTATGTTTATGGATGAGTAAAAGACTAATGTCTGGCTGTCTGTAAAAGCTCATATTAACCAAACATGGTAATGTTGCAGACTAAAACAAAAACAGTGAAATACATTAGGGCTGTCAATCTTCCCCCCAAATCAGATTAGAATTTCTAATGCTTCTTATGTTAAATAATGTTTTTTTGTATTATCTCATCATACAGTATACACTTATGACAGCTTATTGTTACGTCCTGCATGCACTAGAAGGCATTCCAACTTCAAGAATTCAAGAAGGGAAATCGAAATATTCTTTTTTTTTTTTTTTTTAAAGATTTATTTTTTGGCTTTTCATGCCTTTATTGATAGTATAGTAGAGAGGAGACAGGAAATGGGAGGCAGAGATGGGGGGGAAAGACATAGTGGATGCGGGACTCGAACCGGGGCCGCCTGCAGCGAGGACTATAGCCTCAACATATGTGGCGGGCGCTCTACCAACTGAGCTAAACCTCGCCGGAAATCGAAATATTCTAAGTAGTGGTACAACTGATCACAGTGGATCTGTGATCCGTTCGGATCGCTCTCCACGGATCGGCATGCAGGTGGTCCATGGATCGATCGATAAAAAAGAAAAAAAAAGAAAAAAAGTAGTGCGTGTAGTAACACGTAGGCACACTGCCCCAGCAGAATAAATGGGCAATTTAAAAAGGCCGCTCATATATTTGAAGCTGCAGCTCTCCGTCACGCACAACAGCAAAATTGTTTGATTTATCAACATGTTTACTACCCCGAACGTCGCAACACACAATGTTAATTTGCGTCATTGCGGAAGGCACCCCGAACATCCCACCTTCGAATGTTCTCATTTTAAAAATAATTTCAATTCTATTTGAATAAATTCATTCTGACAGCTCTAAACGAATCAAAAACCATCTCAGTGAAACATAATCCTGCAAAGTTGGGTGAGCGGTTGGCTGGGTCTGGGGGCAGCTTTGCTGTGACATCATAAAGTTACAGAAGTCTTGATGGCTCGTTGTCACCTGATTTGTAGGTTTACAGAACCTGTAAGATTTGATTATCTAGTGATGGCAAACAGTTGCGGCTGCTGTGACAGAGTATACTTTGTTTTTATTTCAAAATAAATGTTGTTTATTTTGAATACCCCTTTGCATTTCTGGTCTGTATTAAAAAGTGATCAAATGACAACTTGTATGTGAAAGGCGGGGTCACATACAAGTAACAAACACTCAACTCTGTAGCTCCCTCTGTCCTTTAGCAACTTTCAGCTCACTCTTTAGGTCTTCTTGTCAGAGGCTTGTACTGTATACTGGTTCACTCTCATGACTGCAGCAGGTATCTGTTCTTAACAATAAAGCTCTAAAACCCAACTCTGTGCTACATGCACAGTCCCAGGAGCTGAAAGGCAACATTAGGGACTGGTTCATGAAGCAGCTGAAGGGCAACTATTCCCCTCAGGAGTTGGTGGAGACTAAAATAGAGCTGCAAATGATGATGCTCATGTTGCCCCACATCTACTAGATGTGTAAAACGGAAATGGCTCAAAACTATTAGCATTAAAGGTGATAGCTAGTATGTCAGTGGCATATTTTCAGCTTGTTTCATTCAGATGTAACTATCCCTAAACTATATTATGGAGCTTATATTGATATTTTCCAATGTCTGGAGCACCAGTCCTTTTCTCTGCACAGCTAGTAACACCATCTCTAATTACAGTGCAAACCCCAGAGATTGACAGTGACGTGTTTCCTTCTCATGCAGGAGAAAACCACTTATGAAGAGATGAAAATGCTGCTCCTCCCCAGCAGCTGTGGAGTGAAATGCTGTGAGTGACAATACAACCAACAGTCCAGAGCAGACTGATGACTACATGCTCTGTGTGAAACAGGCCTATGGAGATTTTCCACAAACTCAGAGCTGCAATGAAGTACAGCAGCAACCACTGCTGCAGTGCTGCAATCTTATGGATCAATAAAAGTTGTGATGATTATCATCAGAAAATTAGAGATTTTCCCACCACGGGAGCATCTGAACAAACACCATGCTGTGCAAACGACTGCCAAGTTACCATGGCGACGGTCAATCCGCCACTCGTGAGGAACGTGAGCAAACGGAGAGCTGTTATTGGTTGAGAACGGAGGAGCCTGCTGCTGACAAGATGGCCATGCTACAAAGGACAAAAGTGACCTGTAGCAGAGGACAGTGAACAGCACCGAGCTCTGTCTCTGCAGCCGTGGCATGTGCTGACCTGCTCTCCCCACCCTTGCATTTCAGACACTGTGTAGTCTGTTTTTGATGGGATGAATCTAAGAAATAAAAAATGTTCACATGCATAAAATGATTACAAAGCAGACCTTCGGGTACAGGTCCAGGTGCAGAGGCCAGAGCCAAAACATCTGCTCGATGTGACAGTTGTTGGAAAGCCAATAAAATAACTTCAAAGAGACACAAAATAATACCAACAACAGAGATTCAATTTAACTACAAAGACAATTCAAACAGGCACAGACTAAGCCTCATAGAGACAAGATAACAACAAAGAGAAACAAAATGACTGCAAAAGACACACAAACTGGCTACAGAGGGGTGAAAAGCAACTAAAAAGATGCACACAAGAATCTGTTTCAGTCTGGGTGTGGGTACATGTCTGCCCATGGGCCGATACTCATACTCCAGCTCAAGTGCCCATACTGTATGTATGTGGTCAATTTGCTGTATCCACATGGCTCTGACAGTAGTGTGCATCTTGCGGCATATAGGAAAAATAGATTACAAGTCATCAGTCACCATCACTTGTCATAGTAAATCACTTTAGTTTTTGCTCCAAGGTTACTGACAGACAGAACCTCCAACCAAACTCAGCCCCACACCACATCCAGTCATCTCTGACTTCTCCTTTGGTGTCAGATTAAGAAATAGGCCTCTAGGCTTCTATTGCAAGGCTCTGGATAAATTGGAGTAAATTCAATGAGCCCTGGTCTAACCCTGTGGGCTACAGCCTCGCTGAAATTGGATGAAGCCTTGATATGATTAGAGGAACTCTCACTCTAACGCCACACAAGGAGGCAGATGGGCTTGTGTTATCTGTTAGGTGGGACGTGCGCTCCTGAAAAACAGAAAATGCTGCAAGGTCAAATTGCAGCGCGAGGCAACATGTCACGACTTTGCTTCATACAAAACATGGACGCCACTTACTTTTGGTCTGAGACACAGTGAGCCGTTTGTCCACGCGGAGCCAGTTCGGCAGCAGGGGACGTTTCTATGAAGAGGCAAAAACTACGTTTAAGTGCCCAGCCTGCTGTGACGCTGACAGCGGTGGAAACGTGCATCTGACGCCCATAGGCCCCGGGGAGTTACACGCTCAAACATGGGCGCACAGGATGTCAATACGCGGAAAAACATCTGGACGAGCGCACTGCGCAGCATCCCTGTTCCAGCTGCATCAAAATAAACACACATACGGTAGGAAGCGGCGCGAGCCCCGCGGCTTCAAATGACACCGAGCTCCATAACAATTCTGCAAGGTTACTCCATTCATACATAGACCTGATCTTCCGGTCTTAAATGCACACAGCCCTGTGTCCACTTCACAGGCTCATCCGCCGCAAAAATGACATCTCTGCAGCGGCCAATGACGTTGGCTTACCTGCATGTGCCCCCCTCTCCTGCGACGCTGTTATTCCTGTCGTGACTCCATGGTTTCGGTTTGCATTGTTCCCCCCTCCCGCGGTTCTTCGCCGAGAGCTCCGCTGGATGGAGCGGTGTGATCCGGGCTCACACGCCCGGGGAAGGAGGGGAGGAGAGGAGAAGGCTGGGGGAGAGGAGGGGGGGGGGGCTGGACCAGGGGGGAGGGATGCAGGAGGTGCGCTGGATGGTTGCCGCGTGAGGAGAGGCACAAGGGTATATGGATGGAAGCATCTGCGTCACGTTACGTCGGCTTCTGCATCTTTTTTTTTTTTTTTAAAGGGAAACACCATTCAATTTGTAGAGGAGGGCTCATTTACAGCACAGACACCTTTTTTTCTTTTTTTTCTTCCCTTTTAAAAAAAATACAAAATAGAGGACAGGGAAGCACTGGCATTTCATTTTTTCCTTTCTTTTTTTCTTTTTTTCTCTTCTTTTTCTTTTATATCAAATCAACTTTATTTGTATGGTACTTTTCATACATTGCAGTAACACAAAGTGCCTTACAGAGGATAAAAACAAAACAAAACAATACAAAACCCAAGAGAAAAACCCAAACCTCCCATCCCCCACAAATATACACAATGTTAAAATAGAAAGTTAAGGTGGATAATACACTACATATAATTTTTTTTAAATTTATTATTGTTTTATTGTTTATGTGGGAGAAACCGGAGAACCCGGAGAAAACCCATACTAACACAGGGAAGCTCAGTACTAGCTCTGGTCATGTTGTTGAGGAGACCCTGCAGGGCCAGTACTGAATCCCTGTGTGGTCCTGTGTAAACGTCTGACAGGAGAGGCAGCAGTGTGAACTGTGCCACTGTCAGAGGTTAGATGGCAGCCGGTCAAATGAGGAGGGCCCAGAAGGCGATTACTCCAGCAGCTAACAGGAGTTTCCACGTTATCCCCCACGTTATCATCCACCTAGATTCCTTCTTTGTATTTCCAGCAGAGCCAGCAGAGTGCCGTGAGATGCAGGCCTGCACACATTGGGCGATGACCGTCTCCTCTCTAGGCTGCTCCGAGAGGATGGCAGACCTGAGTTTGATCTTCCCGCCGTACTTCTTCTTCAGGTGGTTGTAGACAGTCTTGCATATCTTCTTGACATCCTTGGTGTCTGGGATGTATCCTGGTTTTACACTGAGTCCCTGCATTGTTTGTTGGACCACTCGCTTAGTGTAAGTGACCAAATCTTTCTCACCCCAGATGTCTGCAACACGGCTATTGGTGAGCAGCTTCACCATGACAATAGAAACACATGTATGGATACTTTCATGTGTTTCAGATGTGGAGCTAGAAGAATCACCTGAGTCCATGCTCTTCTCTGGGATTCTTGATTTTTCTCCGTTCTTCTTGACTCCTGTGTGCTGAGTGCTGCTGCTGGTCTCTTCAGAAAAAACAGGCACATTGTTCTCATTGTCCTCCAGGACCAAACTTGGGCTCTTTTCCTTCACATGGATAAATGTTACACCAGCGGGAAAAGAGGCCAATCCATGGGGACTACTATGTGTTGTAGTCCAGTCCACTTTAGAAAAGTAGTCCCCCATCCTATAGCTGATGTCAAGGACACAGGATGTGGGTACAAAGCCATTATACTCGTCCAAATTGGTGGTTTTGATCTTATTCTCCATTACGGGTGCATCACCCCGACTCATCGGTCTGGAAAACATGCTGGCTTTTAGAAAATCTTTCCTGACTGACAGTGACGATGTCTGTGTGCGTTCACGAGACAGTTGAGAAAGCATTTTATTAGCTTGGTGCTTTTATTTTGACGGAAGGTCTGCCCTGGATTAGATCAGACAGTCTCACGTTGTTCATTGAGGCCGGACCGATTCCCGACCTATACCGACACTGGTAACAAGTACAAAAAAAGAAGTCCCAAAGGAATAAGAGGAAGAGGAGTGGATTGATAAGTAGCCTATGCTACTATAGGATATTCAGTATAATAATATAAATACTGTATAAACTGTTGGTAGTTGAATGACCTGAAACTTGATGCACAATGGCCTCAAATGAACAAGACTAGACTGTGTAAGTCATCTCCAAAGAATACCGGGCAATTTTGCTTCTTGTTGCCGCTGTTTATTTCTCCTCATGGGTCACACACCAGCAGTAACTTACAACTTCAGTCGGAACTACTTCCGCTACCTTTATGAACTCAGATCATTTACAAAACAGTCCCCTGGATCCCATGCTCATATGACATAGACCAAAGTTTGCCTGTGCTGGATTCAAGGTTTGGTAAACATAAAAATCCAAGTACAAAAGTAGCCTACAAAGCTGGGTTAAGAACAAAACAAAACACACATACATCAGTATACACAGGTGCTGTGTAGCACAGGAAGGTACAATTACCAACAAACAGCACAAACAGAATGAATCATGAGCTGGTTTATCTCAGGGAATGACACAAGGAACAATAAATGATAACAAGGAGAAAAGAAGGAAACATCATTTATGCGGTTGGTTGTGCTTTGATCTCAGATTGGAGTGGATGTATTGGTTACTGATATAAGATGGAAGTCTATGGGCCAGTTTCAGTCCCTTTGAACTTAAGTTGAGTTTCTGTTTCTGTCAAGACAGGTAATTTTATTTCAAATCAATTAAATAACAATAAATTATTCTTCATTCAGTCATTAAGGCTCATCTCTAACACACCAGCTCTTTGATGATGACACTGTAATTTTAGGTGTCTTTCTAATGTGTTGCCAGGAGCACATTAGCACCACACAGACTCTCTGTCTCCTCTGGCATGTCTGTGGTTGTCTAACCTCTGTCTGTTTTCCTCTCTCTGTCTCTTCCTCTGCCACAACTCACCACTGTTCATCAGTTTTGTTGATGGCTACTGTCTGGGCCTCATCCATTAATCTCTAACTGGAGCTGTCATCCTGCAGCAGACAGTGATACTTGTTTATATCTGTGAGGACATTGTGTCATTAAATGCAGTATCTTAACACCTCCACTCTCTTCTCTGCCTGTGTGAATGCAGCCCTTGAATTTTGGCTGGAGTGTGAGTGTGAATGTGCAGTTTGTCTCGGTGTCTGAGCTCCTGTCAGGTCTGCTGGCAAATAGATTCTCTATTGATTCTTTACTGAGTTTTTGCACTTCTCACAATGTACAGAACTGTTATATATTATTTTCTCCATTGCAAGTCTATTACTCCTAATGTTTTTTAAGCTGCTGTCATGAGAGTTTATGAGAGTCATATGATGGTGAATTTGTACTGTTTAGTAAAATGTATTTTAGTCAGCTATATTAATTGTACACATATCATGATTATATCACTTTGTTTTCCTCTGTGACAATGGCTGCTGATGTATTTGTTTTTCTAATTTTATATTGACTTCTGTCAGGTAAATGTCTGCACACCAACATCATACACTGGCAGCACTAATATTTAAACTGAAAATATACAGTTAGATGTTTTGCTGTTATCCTTCAGTCATGAAGTACAGTTAGTTCAACAGTTTGGTTCGTCTAAGAAATGTTTTTTTTTAATTCCAACTGTTGAATATAATAAATATAAACCAGAAAAAGACTTTCTAAAACGCAAAATAGTCCCCGAGAAAGAATGTCAAGATTTTACACCACTTTTACACCATTTTACACCATCTGCAGGGGTAATTCCAGAGTGCATAATGTCACAGGGCACTGGTATGTAAAAAATATGTAATAAATAAGCTGATACCAAAATGTACAATGTTTTTAAATGAAAAGAATGCAGAATCTTCAACATAACGATTTTCAGTCTATAAATCCTTGTAATTCTCAATACTGTAAAGGGCAATAAAGACCCAGAGAATTTCAACCTCAAAAAACAGGTAAAACAAAATACTGATGCAGTATGTGAGTCCTCTTGCCATCTTGGCTGACCCTGCTTAGCTCCACCCGTTAACCTGCTGGATGTGCAGCACTGCAGTATGTCCCAGCAGGTTGTTGAGCAACATGCTGTCTTTGCCCTTCTGTGCCACTTTGCCACAGTACTGATCCGTCAGCCTTGTCTTTGCAATGATCTCTTTGCACTTACTGTGTTATATTTCAGGAAATAGTCACATATTGAATTGAAGGACATGACCGAGACATATGTTTGTTTATAAATTTGTTTATTTGGATAAACCCCTTGAGATGTACCATGTCGTTTTCGAGGCGGTTCTTCTTAATGCTGAGTTTCCTTGAGGTTGTAAATAAACTACAAGCCTTGGTAGAATGTCCCCTCTCCAAATTATCAGCATGTTGGAGCACAGACCATGATGTGACACAAGGTGGGACACAGTGTGTGATATGACCCAGAAAATGATTTGACTGCCAAAAAGAGTACAAGGAGAGCTGTGTGACGTTCTCTCCCTTAACATCAGAACTTGTTAGAAGATTATATCTTAAGAACAGAGGGTGGTCCCATTACTAATGTGCTATCTCTGAAAAATAAGAAAATGAATGTGCCCAAACATGTCATGGACCCACAACTATTTCCTGAGGAAATGAAATGAATGCTGTGAGTGTAACTGTGAAGTCTGACAAATAGTTATGTTAAAATATTTCCATTGTGTTTCTTGAGATGAACAACATGTTTTGATACATACAACAAAAGACTTTCTCTTCAGCTCAATTGACTGTAATGTTGTTATGACTGTAATGACTGTAATGTTACATCCGCACCAGCAGAGGTCACTACATCATCACTTTCTCCAGATGGTTTGCAGGGCTCATTATCAGCTCTGAATGATGTTTTATTATCAGTCTCCAAAGCATAAACTAACTCATACATAATAATTAAGATAATCAGTCAAATATGCAAAGATGGGTTTTCATTTTATCTATTTATTTAGAGGACAGTGCACATTAATTGACTTTTCTGTAAATGTGCCAGTGTTTGCCAGAGGCTAATTCATAACTGTAGTCCCCCAACATGATGTTAAAAGGACCTCAGGCTATTAAAATACACAAAACAAGGACACAAAGGTCATAAAAATACATTCATCCAAAATCAGCTACTTACGGTCAGGTCAAGTTGATATTCAAGCTATCTTACGGTCATGGTTCCGTTCCGCCCTACTTGATTTTTTTAAGTTGTTAAGTTACTGTCCAATAAAATTGAGTTGACTTGTTTGATAATCACACGTACCTAAAGCTAATTGATATTTGTAGTACATTCTCAAAAACATTGTTGAAAACATACATTTATTATTACAAATATTTAGCTAATGCAATCTGTTAGTCAAATATGAATTTATTTTAAAGACATTTACTTAATTTTAGTATGGATATTTTACACAAAGATTCCTGTTGGATTTTTACTAATGATTTGAAATACTCATCATGATGAATACACAAGGGGACACAAAAATTTACCTTGAAAACAACTCCATCTTGTAACATTCCATTATTATCTCATATTGTGGTGAATGTGCAGGTCACAACTTGTCCACCAGACCGTTTTGGAGTTATTGGATTGTGTATTTGATGAGTTTGATGAGGGAAACTAAGAAATCCCATGAGCCTCCATAGCGTAGCTAGCAGATCAGCGGTTTTGCATAAATTTACCTTGAAAACAACTCCATCTTGCTCTGCTCCTTGTCCACCAGACCGAAACTAAGAAATTCTAAAAAATAGCTTGCACTGATGGCAATGGGCCAATTTGCCAAAATGTTCAACTATCCCTTTAAGTTTTAATTAAACTGGAATAGATTACATGGGGGAGATGAACTGTCAGAGGTGAGTAAATGGGATGGAGGTGCAACAATGCAAAGACCAGTATACGATTTCTATTTGGAGTTGTGCCAAACTGGATTGAGAAGAGGTAGTACATTTGTAAAGTGCTGCAGTGCTCCATGTGGTGCAGATTTACCCATGTCACTGCACATGTCTGTGGGGGGTCATGTGCAGTGACATGAGGGGCTATGTACATTCAGTTAACAGATAAGCATTGAACATCTGCTGCTGTAAATGATCTTGACCTCCTCTAATTTGCATATATTGCAACTGTAACTTGAGTTGAGATTTGTATGCTCTTATTTTGTTGACTATGGCCAGTGGACCACAGACAGTCTGTAACAGGTGAAGTATTTAAACATAACATCACTGTTTTCACAAGACTGCTGATTAACATTGTACCACCACTTGATCCCAAAGGAATTGCCAGTGTGTGTTGAAGTATCTGTGATTAAAGGCCACATTCAAGAGGCTGACTTCATTATTAGGAAAGAGAGCCAGTCTGTACGTATTTATAATGTAGTTTGAGATGCAAGTGTTAAGAATTTTATTCTTCATAATGCTGATGTATTGCGCAGTTAATGCTGCTGAACTATTAAATGTTTGGATTTTTTCTTGATTTAAACTTTTTGTCTCTGAACTTTCCAGCTATTTTTCATTGTTGTTGTTCACGTAAAGTGAGTCAGCAGCGGTCAACTGCTGGGTGCTTCACTGTTGCCCCAGTGTGTGGTTGGCTGTTGAGACACAGACCAGAGGGAGACAACAGACTGAGCTGTGCAGCCAGCACGACCGGGTTGATCACCACCATGCAGTGCTATCCATCTCTCTCCCTTTGTCTCTCTCGGTTATGTTTTATCTTTTTCACGCTGAGCCACCAATTCAGTTTGTTCAGTTGCCCACAGTCCTGGCTCAACGGGAGACTACTCCATCATTCAGTTTAAACATCAGATATATGATGGCTTCTGAGAGGGGCTGGTGTGATTCCTTTCATGTCCAGCTTGTTCAGCTGGTCAGCTGCTTGTGTGAACTGTGGAAAACTTAACCAACCATGCTAAAGACATGTCAAGTCAACTTTTTTAATGGTTATTATTATTGCTATTGGCCAACAAATGAACCAACCAACCAACCAACCAATTCTTATCAGGTCTTTACTTGTCCTGTACCCTACCAAGTCACTAGTCACTTATTAGGCTTTTTTGTTTTGCATTCAAGTCATTCAAGTCACTGAACTAATTAGAAACACCAACCATTCACATTTGTGTTTTGGTCAAGGGAGGAGTTGTGGGTTCTCTAAGTGAAGACCACTTCTGCTTTCAAAAAAGCTGCAGTACCTGTTCGGCCTCTGGGGGCTGGCTCCAGAAGGAAGCAACTCCAATTCAGCCCCATGCCGACTTTACACCTTAAAAAAACAAATTACAGCCTGGTACATTTTTATTTTGGTCTCTACCGATAGTTTCCACCTCCATGAACACTGTTGGGATGGAGGCTCCGAGTTCAGTGGGCAGGTTCTCAGCTGGCTGATCGCCGCACCTCTCCAAATACTCCACCTAAAATCCAAGATGGTGCAGTTCAAATCCCTGTAGTAGCGGGACAAAACAGACTCCCCCAAACCAATGGGAGACGTCAGGGGTGCTATCCATTCTTTTTACAGTCTATGGTTTTGGTCAACTATTCCTAGAAAATCACTTCTGTTCTGCAGTGCAGTTAGTATTGTGTAGTCCGTCGCTACTCAGATGGTGTAGTACTGCTCTTGACCATCACTGCCACCTGATCATACCAGAAAACTGTTTGGCAGCAGAGAAAACTTATGTAGCTGCTCCTTTAAACACAGCAGTGACATAAAAAAACAAAACATAAATAGGATTTAAAAAATATTGAATTAAGCATGAAGGAAATGTGCCGCTGAATTGCTTCCTGAAACATTATGTTTTGACTCGTTTTTTAAAACACAACTTTGATGTTTTTCCTTCTTTTACTTTTAATGTTTATTTAACAGGGACGATACATACAACATTGTCACAAAGAATGAAAAATGTGATGTATACAAGACGCCTAGCTTCAGCTAATTTGCAGTCTTTGTCCCTGGTCAGGCTAAAGATGTGATGTGTGTTGAGTTTATAATTATACTGTCACACTATGTATTTCATGGTTGTCTGTCTTGTGTCTGGAAAATCAGGGGAGGAAAATGTGCTAATAAGTTTCTGGTTTAAACATAGAAAGTGACTCCTGTGTTCAAAATCTTATAATTGGGAATAATCCAGTAAAATAGACTCATTAACTGTGATGCAGGGGGGTTAGTTCTGGTTGAGCAGCCACTTTACAGGCACTGTCAGCTAACCAGTCAGCACTCAGGTTCAATAAAGGTGTAAGGCTGGATCGTATAACCTGACAAGCTTTCATTCTCACTCATTACACTGACTGGTTCCGCTTGGCTGCTCCCTGTTGTGTTCTTATTACCAAGACAATGACATGGCTTTGTGGCTTTGTTCACTCATATGTCTATTGGCTTCTCTTTTCCAGGGAGGTTGTTTATTGTGTTCGCCAATGCATGCAAAGCTGCATTAGGACCATGATAAACAATAGCCACTAGGGAATATCCACAGGAGAACAGCCTATTCTGACACGTGAAAGTGCATAACCTTTTAAGCAAGTCAGAGAAAGCTGAACAGAAAACCCTTCTTGGTCCAGTGTTGTTTTGTGTTGCAGCTGATACATTATGGAGACGGTTCAGTGTTACAGTGTCACAAAGGCCAGAGTCTCACACAGGGTTAGATCATGACAAAAAGTAATGAAGCTGCCGGACTCTAGCCAGAATACAAATTCAACAGGAAGATGCCATGAATATGCTAATTCACATATTGCATATCTAGTGACACTACTGAGATCCTTTCTGGTGAAAATAGTTGAGATCATCTGCATCTGCTAACAACCACAAACTAAAGTTGTAAACAACAAAGAATTACTCTTTATGCAGATGATATGTTATTACTGCATCATCATCATTATTATGCTATTAGGCACTCACTGTGAGAATGTTTGATGGTTACTAAGTATTAATTGTAGAAGTAGGCTATATTATATATGAAATATTATGTCAAAATCCACAAACAAGTTCCTCAGTACCTTTCCAGACAACAGTTACTAAAACATTAGAAATTTGGTTAGAAACTGAACAATATTGATGACACCTCTTATTCATCAGTGCAGTTTCCAGAACCTACTCATTGTTACAATGCTGTCGATTCTCCACAGTTGCATCATTCTTCTGCTCACCAGGATCAATCCAATAAAACATTCAATTTTACCACCAGTTAGGATAAAGGAATTACATTTACATCACATGGTTCAAAGTAATACCTTGATTTTCAACATTTAATCCAGACATTTGGCATAGGGAATAGACTGTTTCTGGAATACCTGCAATTACAATCCACAGCATCTCATCAAAACTCTCTGTAGTATACAACAGACAAAATGTTGAATTTAAAAACAAATCCCTTCAAAAAAAACTTCTAGTAGTCTCAGAAAGTCAAGAAACATCAATATCTCTCACAGTGGAAACAAGATCTTTGTACTAATGCCTTTATGGTTTATGTTAAAAGTGAAAAAATAACTTCAGCAAGAGCCATAACTCAAACTTACAACTCATACAGTACAGACTTATTCACAGAATTCATTTCACTGGTGACAAATTACACAAACTTGGATGTATTGTATCGGACAGATGCACACACTGTTTACTTATTTTCAGGGCACCTAGCACTTCTCACCATTCAGGCTTCCAGTCACAGATCGATTGACTCACTTACTGGACTGCCACATCCCTTTATCCCTGAAAGTTTGCATCCTGAAAATCAGAATTACAATTACACAGCACCACCTCCAGTCTTCTTCTCACTGCCCTAATTACTGCCAACAAGACAATCCTTTTAAAACTTAAACATCACAGAGGATCGTCTAATTGATCACTGTCATATCACTGGAAAAACATGCATGTTTCCCTTAGATGTATAAAAAGAAGGTGATCTAAATACCCTCGTCCAAAGTCATTGATAAACACACATACTCTCAAACATGACCAAATTCTGCAGTTTTCCATCACGCACACTGAATATTCTTACAGTATCTCATTTTCAATGATTTCTTTTTATTTCCCCTGCATCCTGTCATTTCTCCTCTCTTCTTCACATATTTATTTATTATTATGTATTTATTCAATCTCTTTTCTTCTCTTAGTCAGTTTATCATCCTTTTGCAGAGCCTCAGAATTAAAAAAGAAACAAACAAAGAAAAAAAAAGTTCCCTCCATGAACTAAATATGTCTCTGTGTTGGTTTTCATTTTCCTGTCCCTTATTATTTTTTAATACCTGAATTAATGCAGAGTGACAGTAATTGCCCCCACATTTTTATGCCTTTTCATTTTTGCTCATATTGTTATTAATATTGCTATGAGTATCATTATTATTTCATTGTGTTTATTTGAGGTAAGTGTTGCTGTACTACTATGACATTAACGACAATTTAGATTACTTATACACATACACATACAGTATGTACTTCCTGGCATAATGGTATTACAAAATTGATCAATTTGTTGCACAGTTCTTTTTGCAGCATGTTTACACTGGCCAGAACTCCATCAAAGTGTTTGATTTGCATAAGTGCAAATGTTTACTTCATGGTTGTTCTTGTATAATCAATAAAACTGTATCATTCACATTGCATAAAAATCAGTACACCACAACCCTGTACCGTGGCTCCCACAAACACTGGACCTCATTACATTGATTAATTCAACACATTCTGACATTCATCTTTCTTTAATTATATTATTGATATTTTTAATGAACAAATTCATGACATAATGAATTAAGTACAATAAAAGTGGTCATAGAAGGGCTGAATAATTGGTGGGCTGCTTCACATTAAGTTGAGCAGTAGATGTCAGTAGTGAGCACTGCTGAATGAAGCCCAGCGCTGTCATTGACCTTTTGGCAAACCAATGAGTGGGAAAACCTCACAGCCTCACTGAGAGTCATTTGGCCGAAACCACTGAGAGGAGCCACGGTCTGTAAACCTGTAGATGCAGACTGTCATTCATCTCGGTAATGTCAGGTCCACCACGTCCAGGCGGATAATCCTGCTCAGTGCTGAAGACAGGAGGGTCTGTCAGACATAAAAGGCTGAAAACCTGGGAAATAATGTAATAAATGTATGAGACAGAAGGGAAAACACTAAATCAAAAAGGAATTCAACTGGATAAAATTTCCTCTGAGGGTCAGTGCTTCAGTCAAATCCTTTTGACATGTCTGTCTTGCAGCATCCTCCTCTCTTGTTTCATCTTTTTAGGGTCTGATATAATTTTGCATCAGTGCGTGACTGTGGGCCGTGGAGCTGGCATGTCTGACAACACCCGAGGTTTCTTTTCATCCCTGCACACCTCTGAGATGCATCCCACCATTGTCATGGCAGGATTCAATTTCATGGCTGATGTGTGTTGGAAAAGAGTCGAAGGAACAATTCTCTCGTCATAGCTCTGGGTATGGGGGCTGAAGGGGTGATCAGGGGCTTGATGGCAAAAGAAAAACCATTTCAACAGATGGAGACAGGATTTCCTACACCAAGTGTCCATTAAATTCCTCATTCACCATCTTTATGTAGTCCTGACAGGCCTTTAGGGGCTGCCAAACGAAAACGTGCTCACATAATGGAAGCTACAAAAATGTCTAGTTTAGACTAGGGACAGTTTTATCCACTCATTTTACAGATTTTGTTGTTTTCCGTGGCTTTATTGTTGTTGAAATGTCACTCATTTATTTCTTGTTAAATTACACTGTTGGTCCACATGCTCTGCCCTGGCCTATACAGGTGTGACAGTTGAGGTTCCTGTCACTATGCCTCCAATTGATCACGTGCCCTGGCTACTTGGCCAAGGGGATGTCCCTTTGGCTGACTGGCAAGCGCGTATGACTCTTACCCAGGAGGTGTGGGTTCAATCCCCGCCCGTCCCTTGCCACCCAGGGACAGTGAAATACGATTTTTGGACAGAGTCCAGATGTCATTGCTTGAGGTCTGCAAGTCTGTTCACAACAACGTGTACTGGAGTTGTGGCGCAAAGCAGGCGCCCCATATACACAACAGTCGTTGCTGCAGTTGGCCCCGGTTCGACTCCCAGATCGGACGGCCCTTTACTGCATGTCATTCCCCATCTCTCTGCCTCCCCATTTCCTGTCTCTATATAAAAAAGGCAAAATGCCCCCCAAATATACACTTTCACATCTAGTGTGTTTGTGAGATGACTTCATGATTCATGATTGAGGACATAATTGTTCTGAACAGGGTCAACGACTAGGTATGTTGTCTGATTTTTAGCAGTACAAACCTTCATCACATACTGCTTAACGTATATTATTTTTGCCTATGGGATGTTGACATTTAAATTTGATATGTTTTACACAAAATTAGGAGGTAAAGCTAATGGTAGTGCTAGAGTAAAGTCAGAGGATCATTAGACTGAATAGGCAAAATTCCAGTTTGGACCAAAGTGTTGGATAGACTGACAAACTGACTGGAATGACATTAATGTCTAAAATGTTATCAGCAGGCTTAAAGGAATCATCAGAGCTGGCTAGTGTCTCTGTTCACACAGTGTCCTGTCATGGGGGTCAAGTAGGAAGACAAATTTGACAGCATTTAGGAAGGCTCAAACTGAAAAGCGATTGAGGAAGAGATTGAAGAAACTCTTTGGAGACAGAAGAAGCATGCTGAGCAGACTGTGGGAAGATTCCAGGTTTCCCATCAAGCCCAGCTGAAGGAACACAGAACGGAGACCAGCATGAGCTGAGCGTTTGAGAAAACCCTCCCTCAGATGGAGAAATCCGGAGGCTGCTGCCTGACTCAGCAGGATACGAAAAATGATACGATATCTTCTCTGAAGGAGGACACACACCCAGTGGGAGGAGGCGAGGGGAGCTCTCTGTGAATGGCCTGGCTTCCTCTTCCCTGGTGGATTGTAGTCCAGAGCATGTCTTGATATTACTGTATTATGATGATGATGATGATATGATATTATGATGTATCATGATGATATTACTGTAGTTGGTTCCTTTCTAAGTGTATGTTCCACAGGTCTGTGTTTGTTATTTTGTTTGCCCACCATGCCCTCAGTATGTAATGGAAGCAAATAAGAACATTGAGAATATTGCTTGAGTACATTTTTAGTTTGAGTACATAAGAATTGTATTGTAGCTCTTTTTAGTAAAGCATAATATTCAGCGTTTCCACGCCTGCTGAATTCAAGGAGCAGCACTTTCAGTCGCCATTAGGAAAATGTTATCCTCACATTTGACCAACAGGTGTGTAACGGCATAAAGTTCATTGGGTTCACCACTGTAGTCATGGTGGTTGTTCCCAGAGTTGTAACATTAAATTGAGCGTAGCGTTAGTTCTGGCAGGCCATGACGTCAAGCTCCTAATCAGCACAGCTGTAATCACAGGTGCAGTCAGATCAGCTGATGGCTCAGCTGACTCCCCGTGGCTGCTTCCTATTGGGGAACTGCATTCAGAGCGCGCTATTTAAACTGCTCTACGCCGACGTCACCTCCCTTGCTGCTGCTTCCTCTGCTGGCTTTTTTGCGGCCCACCTCCACCCCAGCTCCTCCTGTCATCTGTTATGAATCCTATCATTGTTAGTTGCTCTGCTCTGTCTGGGTTTTCTTGCTGCTGCGCTCCCTGCTTATGCCGTTCATGATGGCTCGTGAAAGGCAGGAAGGTGCTCTTCCTGCCTCAGGCTTTCCACGCAAGCGCGTGGAAGAGCAGGGGGTCCCAGAACAGTATCATACCGCCAAATAAAACTTATGCAAGTAAATAAATATTTTTGACATAGTGGTCCTGACAGAACATCAGTTATCATAGATTCTACTGTGATGATTGAACCTACCTCTTTCTTTTAGTTTACCTTCTTGGTTGTTCATTGTGATACCAGTTCAGCTCTGACACCAAACCTGTTTTCTTGCAGTCACATTTCTTCTGATTTGACAGGTAACAGAGATGCTTATAGGGGGAATGTATCCAGTTGAGTTGTAAAACCTCCCCCCTCAACTCGACTACTGACTGTATCAGAATAAAAACATTATTTATTTTATAGGACATTTAGTGAAATGAAAATGAAAGTTGCCAGAAACATGAATAACAAAGTAAAGACAAGATATGTGAAAAATTTTACTTAAATACAGAATTTCAACTTGCATTTATTAATCTAGAACTGAGTGTAAAAGTAGTAATATCATGAAATTAAATTCATTTGCTATGTCCTATCCTCATTTGAAAGTTCAGCTCTTACTTCTCTCAGGTCTTACATTAATGAGACACATCCTATAGCTCAGGAAGAGGAATTCAAAATTATTCATGGTGAAGTAATCAAATTCAGACACTCACATATTCTGCTCATTCACTATCACATGCATGCAAAGTAAAAAGTGTTGCACAACCTGTGTCAGGCCTACCATGTTTGATTATCCAAGCTAGGCTGATGTACTGCTTTGGTTTTAGGTCTCAAGAATGTATAAAGTGTGGAAGGAAACTAGCGTCAGGCTGGGGAGACACAGATAAGAACACAGTACACACTCGCCTCATTATCGAGGCAGTCAGCTCTGAGTTCTCCTCATGATGATCTCATTCAGATTCTTAAAAGTCCATGTGAAGATGTGCACATGAGGCTTAATCCCTCTTAATGTACTGAAGCTGGTGCAGTTTATTACTTAAAACAAATGACGGAATCTCTGTTGATTTTCTTGACAGCAATTTATTCAAAAAACTAAACGATCCTCTCTTGCTGTTCGGGCGCCAGGTGCCCTGCAAAGCCTGAAACTGACAGGATGAGCTGGTTATTGAAAAACTCAAAAACAGATGGAGAGAAATTACGCTGTTCATACTTAGGTTGCTCGAAATGTAGCTGAAAGCTATAATTTATTTAACGGCTCATTTGCTGACCACCTTGCTGTGCTGTTTGAGCCAGAATCGATTTTTCCATTGATTCTTTTGTGTTATACTTGCAGGATTTCAACATTTAATGAAGCTGCAAGTGTTTAATTAAATTAGCGATTCATGAGCGTTTACAACGCCGTTTTAACAGAAACTCAACAACCGGCCAATCAAACAAATAACAGCCTTACCACAATATTATGGCTGCAATAATGAGAGCAATTATGAGTTATCAGTTGGACGCAGGTTTAGGGAACTGGAGGAGCTCAGGGCTTTTGTGGGTTTAAGAAAGGGCAAAAAAGCTGTTAATTAAATAAACGTCAAGCCATTAAATACTTATGTCATTTTGAGAAAATGTTGTTAGCAAAGAACTTTATGTGAGTAAATGCATGAATTCACTCATAAAATTCAATTCAGGTCAGATGCCTTGTGTGTATAAAAGAACACCCTGCCTTTTGAAAAAACATTTTGCACTATCTGCCTCCCTCAACAGAATTCTGTCACCATTTACCTTCAAGATGAATTAAAATAAAAATGATAATTCATGTTATTAAATGTGGGGTTATCAAGTTCAGAAGTGCTGCTGTGGATGGTACAAGTCACAAATAAATGTGTTTTAGCCACTTTAAAAACCACAATAAGATCACTGAGACACATGCTTGACGGCTTCTGTCCCAGGGCTGCTGCTATGTCTCCATACTGATCTTACCTTACTGACCTTACTGATCCAGGTCTACTGCAGTTATACACTGACAATAGATGACTCCCAATTCCACGTCAAATGACCCAAACTATCACTCTAACAGTCTCAGTGCAATCTGAGATCAAGCCACCAACGGAAACCATCTGTCATCGTGTTTGCAATGTCAACTTTCCATGAGGTGGTCAACAGATTCAAACGGTCGAAAGAAATGTATTGACTTTGCAACACTAAAAAGCACCAAAGACAAAACAGATGGCCTGTGAAGTGCTGGTGTGCAATTGACACATATCCAGGATAGTTTGTATTGACTGACCCCCTTTCTTTCAGTACATGCAATGTGTCCTCCTTGGTCAATGTTTACAGAGATTGCGTGAGAGAGAGGCAGGAGAGAGAATGTTTGAATGTGATCTGGTACAGAGTGTAAAAAGCCCTTTATATTGTCAGAACACATAACATTTCTTCTGAGCAGGTGTGAAATGTGAAGTTCATGAGTTCAAGCACCTCTTTTGCCAGGTTGTGGGGAAAGTGGACACAAATGGAGACAACTTGACAGATGTTCAAAAGAGATTATTTATTAAAAAAGGAGAACAAAAGACCTTCCAAGTCCAACAGAAAAGAACAAGGTTTCAACAAAGAAGGTCAATGGGCCTAAGTCCTGGATGGGGAAAAAGAGGAATAAAGTACCAAAACCCCCAAAAATAACAAGATAACAAGTTCAAAAATGGGAATTTATGCAAATGTATTCCCTTTTCTAATCGTTATTGTTTTGCGATTATTGGGAGAAGACCTGTGGGTAACTTCATTAGTGATCGTTTTCTCCCCCAGGATGATGATGCAGGTTTAGAACCGTTGATTGATATATTGCACCTCAGGAGATGGGGTATTTATTTTGCCATATAGATATTTGAATATATTTTTGTAATTATATATTTATATGGATAATGATGTAGTATTTATTTTTGTAATTATATATTTATATAGATAGTTATTACGTGTACACATGATATATACTTATATAGGTGTATTATGTACTCTGCAAAAACATTGATAAAAGCAAACTTAAAAAACAGCCATCATTTGGATAAACTCACCGGACAATGGGGATCTCTTGCATGACAACTTAAAAGAATAGTTCACTAGAAAATGATATTTTACTCATTATTTACTCACCCTGACGTCGACTAAGGGCTGGAAGCAGTTTCAGAGTCCTCAAGAAATGTTTGTTTTATGACTTTCTCTGAGTTACATGGCTGGTCTCGAGGTAAGAGAAGTGCATGTCCATGAAGACTGAAGGTGCAACTAGCTTGTTAACCAAAACCTTTACACAAACACAGAAAATACCTCCACAATTTCAAAGAAAAACCTTTGCTCCTCATTTCCTGGTCTGCCCAAGTCTCACTTATAATGAGATTTGCAGTTATAGCACTGTATAACTATTCGGTCTACTGTATTCTATAGTGCATGAATGGCGTCGGTCAGTGAATTTAATGCTCATTAAACCATAATTTTTCCATAAACACAAATAAAGTCATGATGCACTTTTCCCTTTATCAATAGCTTATAATGACTTAAAATCCAACTCTTATGAGTGCTCTTGCGTCAACTACTACTGACAGCTACATTACAACTACTCTATCATGCAGTGAACTATTTTAAAACAGAATAAATGCACATTATTCATAGGAAGAGCAACTGAAACAAGTACTGTATAGCCTAATGAAGGAAACAAGAAATGTTTGTTTTATGACTTTGTCAATGGAGCTATTCATGGCTGGTGAGGAGGTAAGAGAATGTTAATGAATACACATACATACAAAGTAATAGGTTAGTGTTTCATGAAAAAACTGTCAAAATCCAAATAAAGACAGAGCAGCCACAAAGCTGCACATATCTGGAGGAAAAACACGATTTTAGATACCTGCTCCTAGTCCATGAAGCACATTATTGCAAAGCCTCTGATGACAAGAGCCTCATAACATTTTTTACTTTCAACACAGACAAACAACAAAAGCCTATCTGCCCGAGGATTCTGGGAAACTTTCCAGCTCAGCAGACATTCAAAAGACTGTGATATAGCCATGGGTGACATAGAGCAATACAATTTGTTCCAAAATTAATTTTGACGCTGAGAGAGCCTGTGCAGGTGATGGCACACTCAATCTCAGTTAATCTCCCAATCTGCTAGAAAAATAAAACTGCAGGAAATTATCACGAGTTGCAGACAAAACGGACACATTTCTCTCTTTCAATTCGTCACATTAGCCTGATGTAAAATATCTGTACTATAAATATAAACGCACAATGTACTCTATATGAAAACTGTGACGTGTCTTTTAATGGACATGTTAAAAAAAGCATCTCAAAGGATGGAGCAATTATTATTGCTGCCTACCAGGTAACTTGAGCATAACCTTGACAAGCTTTTCTTTATTAGATTTATACAACGCTCCATTTATACAGAGCGACGAACCACTCCAAAGTCAAAACAAGGACAGCAACACAAAGTCGGACTCAGGCATTATGAAAGAAGATAATGGAAACACACAAAAAAGTTAGATAAGGAAATAAATAAGACCTTATGCTGTAACTGTGCTAACCTTCAAAATGATCAATGTGTGGCCTTCTCGTCTACCTCTCCTTCTTTGATGTCTTGTCGCAGAAAATCATGTTCGCTTTGATCCAAAGGTCTGAGGACTTCATCACTTTCCATGGTAACGTCCAAAGAAAAAAAAAAGTTTTCTTCCCTCTGTGGCCCTGAAAACACCCAGGCTGAATTACTAATGAGAAGTGGAGCTTAATGGTGAACAGGTGCATGTAATGATCTTCTTGCATAATGTGTATGTGTTCATGACTTAAGGCACATTTGGGGACAGATTTCAGATTGAGGACAAAATCTTAAAGTGTTCTCAGCAGAGTTATAGGCAGATTTTTTGCGTCAGTGGTTAAAGGTTGGGTAAATGAACACAGGTCTATGAAATTTTCCCTAAAGTAGACCTGTGTGTGTGTGTGTGTGTGTGTGTACTTAACAGATTGGGTTTGCTCAGGAGAACAGGGTATGTTTATATTCCCAGAGAAGTGATAATCACCCTCTGTCATTTCTCACAGTGTTCAGCTCTTTTCTCTGGCTCTCTTTAATTGCTTATGCAGCACAGAAGTTCATTCGTCTCAGGTTATCTGGTTTGTGTGTTGGTGTGTGTGTGCAGCCACATTTTGACATGTGCGTCACGGCATATGTTGTTGGCTGTTTATGTCACCTGGACAGACTGCGAACATGATTTTCTCACACTTTCATTTGTCACCTCTGCACATTTTCACAGAAAACAAAGAAAGAAAGTTGTCTGTCTGTGTCGAGTCTCTGCCCTGCTGCAACTTTCAAACTGAACTTCAAATTGAATGCTTGATGGATCTGAGACAAAAATGCTTGTAGTTCTCTTTATAATTTAGTTGATGTATTTTTGCACCAACCTTGCATTGCTGAAATCAAAACACTTTTTGTATTGTTGATTACACATTGTAAAAAATGACAAGTGGATAGCAAGGGGAATGGTAAAAAATTGAATACAAATGTATTTTTGCACCTACTGGTTAATCAAAAGGGGGTTATAAAAGGGAAGGTAGACTGAAGTTTTGAAATAGAAAGCCTCTTTGTAATCCCATGGTGCAATAATGACAGGCAGTAGCGATAAGAGAAACCTTGTTGCCTCTATAGACTGAAAAAGTGACCTGAGATAAGTGCTTGTTTGCTAAGTCTAGCCTTTTTGTGCTAACACAGGCAGAATCACATCCACAATTATTGGTAATTTTTCAAAACAGTGCCCTTGATTTCAGATGAATAGTGTGCTTCTCACGCTAGCACCTGTTGGTTTTATTGTCTGAAATAACAGGTAGATTTTATCAGATTTGTTCCTTTACGTTCCTTTGTTCTTACTAGCTCCCACTGTTTTCATGCGTCAGGAGACGTTTCTCTACCCACTCATATTCTCATATTGTGTTGTGTTGTTCTGCTGCAGCTTGTTCAGATGACAGTGACAGTATTCAATGTTACTTTTGTTCCGCGGTCCAATCAAAATGTGTGTGGCCTCTGTGTTGCCAATTGCCAATGACATCAAGTTGTGAATCATGCATGGATGGTCACACACACAAAAGAAGATAGGGACATATAAGACCGACACAGATAGCAGGACGAAGCACACCTGCTCTCTGTTTTTCTATCAGCCAGCTGAGAGCCAGAAGTTCAGACAACGGAACATTAATCCTGCTATGGATCTGACGGTTGCAGCTCCAGGCTGTAGCAATGATGTATGTGTCGACAATTAGGAGCATGTTCCTCTACTCAGTTTCACTCTGTGGCACGTTGGTTGAGAGTTGTTTTGAATCACAAAACTTTAAATCCTTAGATGCCTCTTGCTCCTCTTGTGTCACATTCATTTATTTAACAGTACGGCAGAAAGTATCTTTGTTTTTATAGGTAAGAATAAAAAACTCTGTTCTCCTCATCTTGCTGTTTTCTGTGTTGTCAGAAACTGAGATGTTTTCATCTCAGAGTATTTAAATTTGTATTTACAAAAACTGAACATGGTTGAGGCTTTTTTTTTGGCATTGTATTCTATTATAGATTATATATTTTCCACATTCTCCTTTCTCAGATCTCTGTAAACATATTGATCCAACATTAGAATTCAAGCTGAACAGTGTACAAATATGGCACCAACATAATTTATGTAAGGGACAATGCAGAGTGAGCCGGTTGTTATGGAGAAATAAACCCCAAAAGAGTGAATGGAACGCCGAAACGAAGCAGGCGGAAACCCCCTCTCTGTGCAACACCAGGAGCTGGAATCAATTTATATGCAATATATGTGTTGCAAAGGAAAAATCTTCTAATTGCCACAACCTTAGTTTTTAGGATAGTTTGATTATCACTCAAACCACAGTCACAAAGTGGTAGAGTTGACCATTTCCACTCAAGATGCAAGTTGATGGTTGAACGTGGCTATTTCCTGGAGCAGTACACACTAGTGTAGAAGGAAAAGTCAATTTACCAGACCTCTGTTGTGGTGCTCGTAGCAGCCACCTATATACGTGGGCTAATCAGTTTGTGTAGTGGCCCGTGAGGAAAGGTCCCGTTCATCCCACAGGTTGCTAACACACTGTGGCAGGGCGTGTAACTGATAGAACCAGGACTCAATTACAGCAGAGAAAGACATCAAGGGCAGATAGTAAAAGAATGTGATGGAGTTATGATAGATGCCCTGACAGTCTAGTATCATCATCATCATCATCAGTTCAGGTACATCTCGTCAGTCATGTCTGTTCATGACGCCCTCAGCTTCCTCTGCCCACCTGTGACGTTTCCATAATGTCTCTCTCTGTAGATGTACGACCACAGGATCAACACAGAAGAGGTTTTGTTCCATAAATGATATCAGCTCAAGAAAAAAAATATTTTCAACTGGTTGAAAATATGGGTATGTGTATGTTTGTGTGTGAGTGTTGGGTGCATGACAAATAACTGGTGGTTGTACTGTATTTATATTGTGCTGAAGTCTTCCTGAAAATGGTTGAATGACACAGCTGGAGTGGCATTTGCCTCTGTGGAGCTGATGCCCAGACCAGTCTCATATTTATTTAATTTTGCCTGACGGGAAATTTCTCATTATCCCTTTCCTGTGGTCCAACACGTAGCCAAATATTTTGTCTTCTCCACAAATGATGGGTTACTCAGCAAAATTACAAACACGTTGTTGTGTGGCCGAATGGATGCAGCTGTCATCTCAGCCTATACTGTAATGTTTTATGCAGATACAAAGGAAACTGCCTACAGTGATCACATCTGTCCAGGTCACATTGATCACAACATTTTTTCTATGGTCCTTTATTTCTCTTTTGTCTAGAACTCATATACCTTTGTCCTTAGTCCTTGTAAATTTCCCACATGTGGGACAAATAAAGGACGATCTTGTCTTATCTTATCTTAAATATGGGTTACCAAGTGTCAGTTTCTTTATTAGTTTATTAGTTGTTTTTTACACTGGGCAGTGGTTCTCAGCGTATCAGGGCAAACCTGATTAACGATATTAGTAAACTCATTATTCGTCCACTCTAAGCTCGGACCTCCCGGACTGAAACACCTGTTTCCTCCTGGGAGAGGTTCGGCCTCTGGGATCGCTGTCTCCACTGTCCATGTCGAAGTATAAAATGACAAAATGGCAGCACGCATCGACCACGGCGCAGTTAAAGCGATATTCCGGCGTAAGTGAAAGCCACGGTCAAACACACCGTAACACCGAGTCAGACCCCCCCTCGAGAGATCAATTTACCCGACCGCTAGATTCACGAGTTCCACCAACTTCAGCAAACACCGCACTATCGCCACACACGGCGCTCTGCGGATCCACTGTCTGTTTTCTTCAGCAGACACAACTCACCTACTTCTCCTCCTGGAGCCGCTTGCTGGTGGAGAAGCCCTGACGAGTGGATCACCGAGTGCAGCGGAGCTAAAGAAAACAGGTAAAGCTAGCGGGTGTTTGACGGCTCGTACGTGCTGGGACCCTGTAATGTACTATTGATGAACTTTGGTGCAGTTCTGAGCATTATTTGTGGCTAAAAGTGGCGTTTTGCGGTTAGACAGTGGATCCGCAGAGCGCCGTGTGTGGCGACAGTGCGGTGTTTGCTGAAGTTGGTGGAACTCGTGAATCTAGCGGTCGGGGAAATTGATCTCTCGAGGGGGGGTCTGACTCGGTGTTACGGTGTGTTTGACCGTGGCTTACACTTACGCCGGAATATCGCTTTAAAGGTGAGGAGAGGAGCTCATTTGATTGGTGAAGATCTGAATCGGCTGTGTTAATCCCACTTCACGGCTTTCTCTCCTCCTTTCCCACTACCGCCTTGTTTCCTCCCTCTTTGCCGTTTGCGCCGGTAGGGACGAGGGGAGTCCCTGTGCTGGCCTGCACCGGACTGCGCCATGCACCAAACTTGCAAAATGCGCTTGGACACACCCCGTTGTCGCAGCGCAGCTGTGCTTCACCTAGACTGCGCCTGGTCCATAGGAAACTAGGGCCCCAAATCATTTATATATTTTCAGCCCGAACCCGGCCCGAACCAGCATGTCTGGTCAGGAACTGTAGTTGAGAACTCTAGTTAGTTATACAGTAGGTGACAGAAAAGTCAACTGGAAAGGGGCTGTACTGAAACAACACATATCGCCATCTATGTGGAGGAGACAGACATCAAATCAAATATTCAATATCCACTGTTGCATGTAAACTGGGACAAGGACCAAATTCTAGCAAGTCGCTTAACTTGAGCTATGAGTTTGACTTTGTGCATGTACTGTAACTGCACTGACTGTGACCCATAAGCTTTAAAGGTGTACAGAAAAGAAAACTGAAGTTTAGCCCACTCTGGGTCATAAAATGAATGTAAAAACTCATCTAACAGACGTTGTAGGCCAAACTTTGTGCAAAATTCTATTTTTGAGTAAATCCGGGATGAAAGTGTTGTATTTTTTTTCCGCATTGGACAATGCAGGCGCTCGGATTATACGTCAGCCTGCTCACGATTCAAAAGCCACTGCTATTGGATCTGTTGTCTGTCATTCAAACGTCTGAAACACGCACACACACACGGAGCTCGGACTCGCCCCAAGCTTTGAATATCCCGCCCGCTCTGTAACGACCAATCAAATCCGCGTTCCTCACTCAGGTAAAGTCGTGTTGCAGCTCGGCACAACTCGGCACGACAGACGGGACAAACGGCCATTTCTGCACAGCTTTAAACATGTTTTAATCTTTCTCTTTGCTGTCATTCACCACCTGGTGATGCCTGGCCATCTCCATTTAGAAGTTTCTCTTGTGAAGATGTTCCCATCTTCATCACCACCTCCTGTGTCTTGGCTCTAGGGGAATTCTCCTGTAATAGGATACACCACAATTCTCTGGACTGTTACCCATGTTGTTCAATGTTTGCACACCTGCTGCGGCATAAGTGCCAAGCTCTGCTCCTTCTGTTCACAGTAAATGTTAAAATTCTCAGATGTTTTTGGTTTTCTTTCAGTCTCTCCTGAATGAACCAGTGACAGATAAGTTATTAAAGGTATAATAACAAACTGCACTGTGGCACCATGCTGCCTCAAACCTGGTCTTAACAATCAGGGCAAAAGAATTACACTCACGTAAAACACCTGCTGCGGTGAGAAAGCGGGTACGATAATTACGCTTAGTAAGAATCCCAAAATGCCAACAGAGCAGGAACGGGAGGAGAAAAAATAACCCACTGAGTCACAGCAGTCAAAATATCACATGGACAAAGTGACAGGCTGCAGGATGTGTTACACTTCATGCCAACGTCTTACTGTCTCTGGAAAAGGTGTGGCCATGACAGCTCCTGCACATTTTTCACTCCCGACTGCTGATTGTCATTAGAAGTATGTGCTGATGAAAATGTAAATTAGCTTCCACCTTATTGTTTTATTACAGAACCTTCTGGTTTTATGTTATGTCAACAAATCCTTTAGAGGAGAAGATCATTAAGTTAATTGCCTGACAACAACTAAATGAAACAAATGACTGTTTTGAGAAAATCCAATTCCTGTATGACATTTGAGGGAAAGTCTGGCTTGTGCATGACTTCATTCTGGTATTTTTAGTTGTCACAGCTCAGAGCTGATCACATCTTATTGTTGGGCAGGTTGAAAAACTGTTTCTAACCTGGTTCAGGACCAACATGGAAGACAGAAATGATTTTATTGCACATAATAAATAACCACTTAATGACCAATTGGAGGTTATGGGTGGGTTCTGACAGAGTAAATGTGTAATGCATATCAGCTTTCTGGCTACAAAATGGGGACCTGCCTGCCGATTGCATTACACTAAATGAGGGTCTGGAAAGTAAGAGATGACGGTCCCTTCTCAGAAAAACTCGGATAGAAAACACAAAACATTTAACTGTTTTTTTCTCAGAGAGGTTCATGGGTTGCAATGAAAAAAAGAACTGTTAAAGTCTATTTAAGCTATTAAATTTGGAGTTTTGACAAGATGGATAAGTCTTAGGAGCTTTTCATTGTTCTTATATAAGTGTATCCAATTGGTGCTTGTTTTGGTGCTTGGCCCTGAGCTGCTGTGGTATTTAAGTTCATCACAAAACACATTTTCAGAACATTACCTTTCAGATTACTTGCCATTACTGCATTTTGAACTTAACAGTTTGTCTGTTAAAAGCTCATATTACTTATCGAAATATTATGCTATCTTTTCAAATAGAAGAGAAAATAGAGAAAATACTCTTTATGTTTTTGTTTACAGAGACCCAACAGCTCTCACCATGAGCAAACACTTTGCCACAGTGGCATGGACAAACTTGCTTTTTGAAGAGGCAAAAACCTTGAGCAGAGCCAGACTCAAGGTGGGCGGCCATCTGCCTGAACTTAGTAGCCTGGGGCCAATTGTGCTCTTCTTACATGACTCCTTGGTATGAACCATTTGGGCCCCTTTGGTCTGACCATGTTCAAATCAAAACATGAAACTTGTTCACACTGCCACCAGGGAACTTAAAGAACAAAATGCAAATTAATGTACATTTACACTGAGTTAAAACTTTAAACTATGACGACAGTGAAATTTCTCCTCATTGCAAAACACAGAGATGATGTTTTCTTCAGATTTTTGGCATTTCCTCTCAGGTTCTGTTATACATAAACTGAAAGTTATTATAGTAGCTACAGTAATTATGGTATGCTGTACTTTTGTCCATGTATTGGTTTTGCCAATTATTATTATATAATTTATTGATCTATTTTAATTTACATTCTGTATTACTTATTTCATGCAATTTTGAAAAGTGCTTTGAACTGCCATTGTATTGAAATGTGCAAAAGCTGCCTTGACTGTTAATTACTGGTATTTGTGCTACAACATCTGTTTGGTTTTGAAACAGGATGCCTCAATCATAAAATATGATGAGTGTAATGAAAGATTTTACCCTGAGACAAACTTAACTAAAATGAACAGATAGAATAAATATAATTGATTTTCTCGTACAAACTCTTTTCAGTTTCTATCACTTGGCAATTTAATGCTAATTTAGCTTGAAGCCAGCAAAATTATTTCCCAGTGTGGTAAATTAAATCAAAAATAATTATGAAACAGCTTTGATATGTGGAAATATGGAATCTGAGATAACTTGCTAAGTTTGCAATGTTTTCTTTTCTCTTGTGTCTGTTCAGACAAAGAAGCTGTCAGCCTAAAGGAAATCAATACTGGGTCTGTGTTGATCTCAGCTGGACTCTATAACATCCATTCATTGTGTTATAACAGACCATTGTTCTCTTTGAAATTCTGATACCCATTTGAAGACATATTTGTGATTTTTTGAGAACCTGAAAACACCTCAGTGTAGGTTTACATCTCTCTCAAGCTGCTCTCTGAAGTTCTAGCCACAACAGGTCAGTCAGCAGTTCAGATGAGAGGCTCTGAGCCTCTATTCTCTGTGGGTTGAGTGCTTTGATACTTAGGCAGCATTGATATAGAACCTAGATCTCCTGTTTAATCAAAAAAGACATAATCTCACTTTACACAATATGATACCTTTAAACTGTGCAGGTTTACCCTCTGAGAGAAGCAATAAGGTTTCACCGTACTGTGTTAGGAATAACACAGTTCTACAGATGCACAGATATGGAGCACATAAGTGTGTAAACACCCTCTACTTGCCCCCCCCCCCCCCAGACACACATGCACAAATCCATTTCATAATGGTATGAGTGATCTATGATCTATAAGGGCTCCATGGGGCATACAAACAGTGAATCCATTAAGATGTAATATATACCAGCTTGTATACCCTATACATTTACTAGAGCTGACATCCACAAGATAGCTTTCTGCTAGTTATGTGCACTGAAGCCGCCACCTTTAAGAAAAAAAAATCCACATGTCTATATATCACATTTAGTGTGGAATTCACAGTGACCCATAGCACGCACGCACGCACGCACGCACGCACGCACGCACACACACACACACTCTAAATCAAAGCAGTATTTTCCTTGAAAATACCAGTGAGAGACTGTCATCCCCAGTGGGAAGCACAATGCTATGTGTACGTACCAAACAGACACATGACTGTGGCAGAATATCCCTTTGTTTTTCTGTTTGTTACATCTCTGATTGTTGGATTTGCCTCATACTGTAGAGTTTCTTCTGAGGGTTATCAGAGGCCACTGCTGTGCTTGTCAGTCCCAAACACTCTCCTTGCTGTTTTTCACACTTTAACCTCTGTTTTTCAGTAACACACTGGGATATTTTTTTAAAAAGATGATTTTGGTAATGCTTCATTAGTGGATGACGCTTTAAAGGCTAGGCAGGCAGAAACCTAGAAAAAAGCTTAGAGTTGAGTCCACACGGTTCTCATCCCCTCAGCCAGTCCGTCTATGAGCAGCGAGTAGAGAAATAACGTCACTTTCTTACGTTTTAAAACGTTCAAATAATACGAATAAGAGCTGCTGCTCTGTGATTGGTCAAAATCTACCGTCACGGGTAGATTCTTTGCAGGCTGAAAACAGAGCCGAGGGGAGACGCAGACATCTGATCTTTTTTCACATCACTTCATTTACATTATCCCCAAGGTTAGTGTGTAGCCTAAGTTTTTGCCTAATACTGTCAAAAAAAGCTGCCTACCTAGCCTTTAAATGTTTTTTCTTAATCAGTTTCTCAGTTTCCAAGTGATGGTGTTACATGAAAACGCAAATGTCTGCTGAATCTTATAGCAGTTTTTGTTCTATATTTCCTGATTTGTTTTGTGCTTCTCTCACGCACTGGAGGTGTGTGTGTGTGTTTTTTTGTTTTTTTTTGACAGTTATGGGTTGTTTGGTCACTGCCAGTCATAATATCTCACACCTCACCCATCTAGTCAGATGGGGCAGATTAGCTGTGCATAATGAGTGGATATGTGTGACTGACTGACCAAGTGCTAGATTTGAGTCATGCAGTTACATCATCAGTGGGCTGATGAGGTTTTGAATTTTCTGGCTGGCCAATGTTGTTTCAAATGAACTGACACAAACAGCTTCTTTCAAGAGGATTTCACAACTGCAGTGTTGCCAACTGATTGCAGTATCAGTCAATAGACTACTCAATTTAGAGCCTTCTTTTCTTCAAAAACACACCTATCAGCAACTTCTGGCACAGCAACCCATTGATGTCCTTCAAAGAACAGACTAATGGCAGATGCTACAACAATTTACAGATGTTCCATAAACACCAATTTGCAGGTAATGATGGTGTGAGATTGTTGTTGACAATACAGTAGCTACATACCACTATGATATTTAGTTTTCGTATTTTATTATTATTTTTGGCAGAGTGAAACATTGTTTTCTGTGATGGAACAATTCACGTCACAGCGAGTTTTGGAGCAGCAGCGCTCCGGTCTACAAGTCTGCACATACCAATTGCACACACATTTACACCAAAACATTTTTTATATTTGCACAGAACATGTATAATCATGCTGATTAGTCCAAGGAAAATGGTACAGTTACTGGACCAGATGAGGTGACATATTTGTTTCTGTCTCAGAGTGGTGTTGAACTTTTCACAGTGACATGTTTACAGATGCTTTGTTTTTCACAATTATGATTTACTTCCCAGCAGTCATCTGAGCTAATCAGAGTGGAGAGATTGTTGTGATGTTAACCTACAAGCAAGACACAAGATTTGCCTGACCTACTTCAACAAATATGTAGCAGCAGGCAAGTTAATCAACATGCAGCTACAAGAGTTTGACCCACTGACATATCCTGGAGAATTAGTAAGGGTGAATCTATGAAAGCAGAGTAGACGTTGTGTATTTATCAGCTTCAACAAGAGGTTTACTAAGGAGGACTTGCATCCTCAATAGCATCTTTGTTTGTTGTAAATGATCCAAATGATCCAATTCATGAGACAAATGATTCCGTCATTCATTATTTATTCATGTGAATTCAACCATGGCCATGATAAAAATGTACATAATAAGGTGAATAAAACATCATTAAAGATGCAATTATAAATGTTCCAGATGAGTCACTGCAGTGAATACATAATGAAGCATCAGCTGTGATTTTGATTTACATAATAAAATTATACATTTGCAAGTGTAAGTGTAAACCTGCAGATCAAAGCAACACTATGTAGTTTATCGACCCTAAAGCAGAAGTTTCAGCAAGTGTTTCGGCCGAAACACGGGTCTCTCAGTCACTCTGCTCTGCTGTAAACCGAGGAGAAAACTTTCCTTGTGGGATACAAGTGTTATCCAATGAGGAGAGAGAACGGCATGAAGGGCTGTGTGTGCAGCCAAGGGAGGCGCGTGAATGTGGTGACGTAGGGACGAGGACCAATAGATGCCTGACAAGGGCGGGGGCTGCTAACTCATGGTGCGTTCAAGGCAACCCGTAACTCGTGTTTTTCCGACCTGTGAAGTCATACCAGTTCAATCTGGTACGAGATCACGGGTCGGAAGTTACGAGTGGCCGTAATAGTGCACTTTCACAGGCAACAGGTCGGAAAAACACGAGTTATGGGTTGCCTGGAATGCTACAAAGTTGTAAGTCGTGACTTGAAGCCATAAGTTACCGTTTCAAAAGCCTGCCTGGAACGCAACATTAGCCAAACGACCGGATCGCTTACTTCTGCTTTAAAATAATGTTTCGAAACTCATTTGAGTGGTAGAAAAATGGTTAATAGGATGAAACGTGCCACCGCTGCAGCCTGAGCGGGCTTGCACCAGCTGTAACTGCACTGTGTAACTTTGCTGTGTGGGTAAGAACACCGCGGTCCTGGTTCACTGCAGCTCCTCAAAGCTCCAGAGACCAAGCTCAAGCCCAGTCTCCTTGCTCCTCTCACCCACACACGAGCGCCATGCTGGGCCGCACAGTTGTCCAGCCTCCAGAGAATTCTGGAATCATGCTGCGGAGCTTTGCTCAGCAGCAGTACCTGCAGCAGCGACAGTACCAGTAATGACGACAGCAACGGTACTGGCAACAGCAACGGCACTGGCAACAAATTCACATAGGCTACTGTACTTTGCTTCTCTGGGAATGAGGTACCAGACAGTTGCTTCTCTCAACCAGAGTATCAGTACCATGAATCCTACATAGTGGAGCCATATGTGAGTTCGCAGAAACATCAGAAATGAAATTACAACAACTTTTTAAGTGAACTGATGAAGGTCAGTGTAGTGAACACTTGAACTAATGTACTTGAGAGATCCAGCTCATTTATCGCAGAATATGTTCACTACTACATAACTGTAGATGTGTGGGTGGCATTACCATTGATCAAGGGCCTGTATAGAGTTTGAAATATATGTTTTGTTAGCAGTATAGTAGCTTCTGTCTGCCGCAACTCTATAACCTCTTCTCTTCACAGTCAGCAACTATTATGAAGCCCTGTGAAAGCAGTCACTAAAAACACAGGGAAAACTGAATCCCTACTAATGAGACAAAACACAGCGACAAAAAGATAATATGAGCAACAACACATTACTAAATGTTATCTACTATTGTCAGTCATTTGTTTGATCAAAGATTTTGTTTTACATCATGTTGCCATCACATGGAGAAGGAAATCTAGTTCTGAGTCAAGCTAGTACTGTAGCTTGATCCAACTTGGTATAACCAGACCAGTATAAGGTGCTGCAGTGCAGTTTATCATCACCCTGAAGCCTTCAGGAAAGGGCCAGCAGCATAGTGGCCATTTAATAAATCAACATTGCATTCACAAATTTTAAGCCCATAAGCAATATTGGGATTATTTGATGGATATTTAGCCAAGCTGAGTCAAGCTGTGGACCGAAAAAACACCTTACGAATAGTAATCAGTTCCTCAGGGTGCTAGACACAAGTTTTGTAGCTTCCAGTATGTGAACTGTTCAGAGTTAAGAGAGACAAAAAAAGTAATAAAAAGCACAACATTGTTTTGGTTGCTCTCCTGATAAACTTGTGTCATAACATGGCTCATTGGCTCAGTGTAGGGACAACGAGAGGCACTGAGCAGTGAAGATCAACACTGAGCAGTGAAGATCACCACTTTTGATCGGAGATGATGGCTAAAGAATGAACTCTAGCTGCAGGGAGTAAAATCAATTGTGAACTTTTTACATCAGGCAGACATCCTTGATTTTGGCAACAGGATAAAATCTTAATCCCCCTTCCCTGCCTGAGAGTAATGAGATTAGAGGAGGTGAGATGGAGCGCAGTGTGACAGGCAGAATTCCTGGCGGAGAGTTTAGCCTTTTCTCTCTGTATGGCCCTCAAGACCTTTTTTATTTCTTGACCTGCTGTTCATTATATCCCTCATTTTCAAACAAATGCTCACTCTTGTCTCATTCATGATAGACATTTTCATGTTTTCCTCCAAAATATCAAAGAGTAAGTCTAATGTGCTTTTTTCCCTGGTAGACCTATAGAACATTATGCTTCAGATCTCTCCCTGCTGCTTTCTCTTGTGCTCATTCATTTGAATAATAGTACTGACGTGGGCTTGGAGCACCTGCAGGGAGACGCAAAGAGTCCTTCACAGGAGGACACCGTTGGTGGCTGACATTCATCGTCTATTCATTTATTGAAAGTCACTGGTTGAAATATTATGGTGTAGGTCATATACTAACAGGGACATGGATTATTGTGTAGCTAAGTATTTGAAAATAGGTGACAAAATAATATGGTAATAAAAGTTTCCATGATGAACACCTTGAAACTGAAGTAAAAATACACACTGATGTCGGGGCTCAACATCAGCAGTCACAAACACAGACACTGACGGTACAGAGCCGAGAGGGAGTGAACAGCAGAGATGCAAAATATAGTCAGAACTTGATATGGCAGGTTGCTTTCAGTTGCCTTTTAAGCCACATTTCAGCAACATTTTAAAGTGCTGCTGTTTTTGAGGGGTTGTTTTCCCCCATCTATGCTGGCAGTGTCAAAGAGAGCGAGAGGGAGTCAGAAAAGTCAGAGATAGAGATGAGATGTTAAAAGGAGCCACATTCTGGACCCAAACCCTGGCTGCTGTGGTGCCCATGACATGTGCTCCACCAGGTGAGCCACTGGGGCCCATGGTGCTGCTCCTGTGAATAACATCCAGAGATCTGCATCGACCATCTGCACACGAAAAGTAAAATAAATTGAGTTGTTGAATGTATTTCTGATTTGAATGCAAAATTTGTGCAATTTTAGTGTGTGAATTGGATTATAGAAAAGCGATCAAATGCATCATAAAACTAAGTGGCTCATCAAACGAACTTCAAAGTCTGATACTGAGAATGCCTCCACCTCGGGACAGAAATGACAGAGTCTGTGATGCAGTGGCATCAAAAACCCTCCTATACACAGGATTGGGAAGGTGATAATATTATTCAGTGAATTATACAGTGAATTGAGGAGACAGGTTTCTTCTGTTCCATATCATTTCCTAAATATGATCATGCAGAGTGACTAACAGTGACACTAGACTGCAGATAACGCAAGGTAATCATGTAGGTTGTAGTTGTAATTAAACTAAATTACATAATATCATAAGATATATAATAAAGAGGTCATTCACTGCCACCAGAGCATATGTATATAAAAAATAGGCATCACCTTGACTATACTGTATATTGCCTGTATTGAGGAATGCCTGTAAAAATATCACTTGAGGCAGAGTGCACCTCTCAGACCACTACAGAGTACACTAACAGTATACGCAGACAACAAGTGTGAAGTAAAGACTATGATTCGTCATCCTCCAAAAATGAGTAGCTTATGCTGAGAACATAAAACTGAGCTTATAGAATCAAAAAGACATTTTACCAAAGTGACTGCGATAATTGACGTGTCAGTGCTGCATGCAGATTACATGCGTGGTAAATGAACAGAAATTGACTCTGCTGAACTCATATGATGTGAGCAATAACCTGGAGAAAATTACAGTATTTATATGAAATATTTTGGTATAATCAACACTAATAGGCTCTAAAAAAACATGTAATGGGCTCTAAAAGTGTGTAACTTAATTAAAGTGGAGCAGATTCTCACCAGGAGGAATAAATTGTGGGTCTGAACGGTACAAGTCTAGGAACAAAAAAAGGGAGCTTATACCAGACCTCTGTAGCCCCACTTTTTTTTTTCTTTTTAAATCTCTGCTTCAGGCTAGAAGCTCTGTTAGCATGTCACATTGTGGGCAATATTGGTGCCAGATTTTGACAAGCAGGATTAATATGTGAATAATAAAAAAACAACAACAAAGCAATATGAATTTTAATAATTTTCTTTCTGTTCATTGTGACTTAAAAATTCCTTGCCTGAGGTAAAGTGTCCATATAATATGACTGTAGTAAATGAGTTGTTAAACTTAATATAAATATTAAATAAAGACATAGTCCTGTTCAAATGGGGTAGGAGAAAAACAACTGACAGTATTAGGCCTACATTAGCAGCAGTCAACAGCAGTCAATAATGCTGGCTGTCATCATCAGGAGATAAAGGTGGGATATAGATAGGAGGCAGGGAAATCCATCAATGACCCAAGAGCAGCAGGAGCACCACCTGTCCATCACAGCAGTCTTTAGTTTGGCTTTTCAGGAGGATTACCCATATTATAGTGGTCATGTGGGGATGCAGTCTGTATGAGAGGAGACCTGAGAGACTCCTGAGCTGCGGCGTATGGATGCTTCTGTCTTTTCCCCACATGTTAGTCCCTTCCACTGAAACATAAGGAGAGATGCAGGGAAAAGATGTGAGGAGAAAAATTAGGTAAAACATGCTTTCTTTTCTAATGTCATCTACACTGGGACAGCTGGTTCACACTCCTGTTAAATATAGCTTTACTGCTGAAAGACAGAGGCTTCCTCCTCATAACTTATGTTCAACATGAACATAACCTGTTGATATATCATGAGAAAATTAGTTTCCCAGTCACTATAGTAACTCAGTCACACACCTGCCATTTATTATGGATTGTGGGTTGACAAGTCAGGCGTATGAATTTCAGTGTGAGTTGTAATCTTCCCTTCTTCTTCAACTCAGGGGGAACGGTATCTGACAGCAACATTCCCAGCTGTCAGCATGTGTTCCTCCTTAACATGCTTAAAATCACAATCACCTGTTATGGGAAGACAATACAGTAGAATGAATAATATGTGTGGAGTTTTTATGTTACAGTATAGGCCCATGACTCAGGAAGCAGACATCTCCCCTGCTACAGTAAGAGCTAAAAAGCCCATCAGGCAAACATGTTAATTTAATGAGGGTCATCCTGCCATCCCCTGAGGGTGATACAGGTATGCATGATCTGATATCACCAAGTACACAACAGCCCTGGAGCGCTGTTCTAACCAACTGGTTAGGTTTAGGGTTAGATTTAGGTTTAGCGTTAGTCCTGGGCCATTGTTTACTTGGTGATATCAAATCATGCCAACCTGCATACAGCTATAGCCACTTCATGGGGAAAACATCACTGCTCTGTTGTGTCTAGATTTATCTCACTGCCATCAGCCTGTACCTTAACATAATCTGCTGCAAATGACAAGACCTGTTGTTTGACGACCTGAACCTCAATTAAAGGAGAAAAAAAAATACATTCTTTAAACGTCATGAAGCCTTCTAAGTTGTGCACTACATAGATAAATCACACATTTGCTTGGGGTGGTCTTTGTTGGACACTGAATTACTGGTGATTGCCAGAGGTCTTCAAATAATTTCCAACAACTTCTGTGGGAGTTCAGGTCATATCACACACTTCCTCCCACCAACCTCCAAGGCCTGTTGGACAGAGGGCCACCAGGTGCATGTTTTTGATAACATGCCAATATGCCATAATTGGACTTTCAGAGTTTGCACATAGTCCAACTACTAATTTCTTTAAGTCTACAGCAGTTGCAGTGTTGCTTGGTCAGTTTGCCCTCGGCACATTCAGATTCCTGAATCCAGATTGATGCTGACTGGCAGGAAGTCTTGTCTCAGGCCATTTCTGTATGTAACCGCTCCAAATCCATACAGTTCAGAATTGTACATCGCACACGTGTTGTCAAGAACAAAATGGACACTAATATTCTCCCGCTTTGCTGGAGATGCAATTCTGAGACTGGTATGTCCACTGACTCTGGTCATGTGTGACGTTACAAAAGTATTGGTCTAGTAGTGAATGAACTGACTTCTATCTTTGGTGTTTCAATATGGATGGACCCTATGTGGCTAATACTTGTGTGGCAAGGTGAAGAGGGCCCGGGCGGGGATTGAACCGACACCTCCCGGGTAAGAGTCATGTGCGCTTGCCAGTCAGCCAAAGGGACACCACTTTGGCCAAGTAGCCAGGGCACATGATCAATTGGAGGCATAGTGACAGGAACTGTCACATCTCTCCCCCTCTTTTCACAAGCACGTCCTTGTGCTTCTGCGCAGGCTGCCACACATTAGGAATCCATGGACCCACCCCTACATGGATCCTGCCAACAACGCCAGAATGTGGCAAGGTGAAGACGGCCCGGGCGGGGATTGAACCCACACCTCCGGGGTAAGAGTCATGTGCGCTTGCCAGTCAGCTTTTGGCCAAGTAGCCAGGGCACATGATCAATTGGAGGCATAATGACAGGAGCCTTAACTGTCACACTTTGTCTCCTGGATGATCAGATCACTGACAGTAAACACAGGAGACTTTTCAAAATATACTAACTTTTGCTGCTAGAAAGAACATTTTACTCTTCTGGATCAAGAATAATGCTCCAACAAAGAAATCATGGCAGAACATTTTTATGGACTGCATTCCTAGTGGATACATCACGTGCATGCTTTACTCCAAAATAGAGGCTTTCTATAAGGTCTGGGACCCTTACTTGTAGCATGTTGGGCCCACACTGTCATCCTCCTTGCTTCATAGATTTCCTCAGTGTAGCCTGTCTTTGTGAATTTGTGCGCATCTAACAAGCACCTTGTAGCCTTGCTATGTTTGTATGCTCTGTATTGATTCTCATCTGGATACTGCTGCGAAAGATTGAAAGGGAGAAGGCTGGATGGAAAATGTGCCCACTGTCTTTATTTTTATTTTCATAGTTATTACTGCACCCAAATGCCCCATTCTGCTGTTTTTTTCCCCTTTTCTGTCATGTCTGAACAGTTCTGTGTTTTGCATTTTGAGAAAATGTAATGAAAACCCCACCCCACCCCCCAAAACTGCATTGGCTAATCTGCATTATTTACATAAAATATATCTGCAGAGGGGGAAAACATCCCAATGTTATCACCTTAAAATACTGAGTCCCTGGAGCCTCCAGGCTTACCTGAAGGAGAAGCACTGCTCAGAGTGTGCAGAGTTGGTGAGTAAACAGTTGTTAATGCTAAGGTCATCCATCCATCCATCCATCCATCCATCCATCCATCCATCCATCCATCCATCCATCCATCCATCCATCCATCCATCCATCCATCCATCCATCCATCCATCCATCCATCCATCCATCCATCAAGGTGTCCCTTTCTTTGGCAACACTTTCCAGCTCCTCCGGGGAGGGGGGTCTCAGGCCAGCAGGCCAATAGGGAAGCATAATCCCTCCAGTTAGTTCTGGTTCTGCCCTGGGGTCTCCTCCTAGTTGTATATGCATGGAAGATCTCCAGGAAGGCCTCCTTATCAGATGAATGAACCACCTCAACTCGCTCTTTTCGACTTGAAGGAACAGTGGTTCTACTCTAAGCTCCCTCAAGATGTCTGAGCTCCTCACCCTAGTGAGTCAGTACCAGCCCCTCTGCAACCCTACATAGATAAGCAGTTGGACATACAGTAGGGTGCTGTACAGTGAAATTTCATTGTATGGATCAAGACAAAAATGGAAATATAATAGCTACCCTTAGACTGCTGAAACTTAATTTTAGCTTCAAGTCATCTATATGCAGAATGAGGACCCTGGATCTGATTCCCAATCTCTGAATGTCCAACTGAAATTAAATAGTTTTTTTTGTCTGCTATCTGCTCTGACACCAAAGTGGGACAAATTATCATTTTATGTATTTGGTTTCATGATATCAAGGTCGACCCCATCTGCTTCAGTGGAGACCTTATTTGGACACAACCAATCAAATTTTGCAATAAGTAGTGTGGCCAGTGTCACACTGATCCAGACAGCAGCTGCTAGTCTGCACCAGTGGCACATAATGATTTTTACATGCCCTGTCTGCCCTATGCCTGACCTTGCTACTTAGAGGATTTTACATTCTTCTATATTCCTGCTAGTTTTAAGCAAATTATCACGCCAGTCCTTATATTACACTGCTATATAACCAAGCATGAACTCTTGTCGAACTCATCGCCACCCCTCCCCCACCCCCCACAGATCAGGTTCAACATAAGACATTAGCTCAGATGTCTTAAATCGTTATACCCTCGCAGGAGAGACGCTCTGACGGTGAGATACTCCCATGCAGATAACTGAGGCCTTTGAGGATGGTGAATGACCTTGGGAGATAGGTAAGACATAGGCACTCTCGAGACTGGCGCCTTTTGTGAGGATAAATCATAATTTCCCTTTCTCTGTGCAGTGAACCAATGTAATTTCAAAACAACCCTCTAAGTAGAAGGAAAAGAGTTACACACAGTGTAGGTTCACTTACTGGCGATGGAGCAGGCAATCAGACAAAGACAAACAAACAAAACAAAAAAACCCACCATACACAAACACCATACAAGGCTAGAAGCCTTTGTCAAAGGAAGATGTGACAAAGGCTTCTAGCTGAAACATTGTTGTGAAAATGAAGACAAACTATATATATATATATTATATACTATATATATTTACTGCTTTCAGTGAACAGACAGACAGAACTGAGATGTTTTCTCCTCAGTTAATTGAGTTTCAATAAACTCCGTTGGTAGAAGACAACCTCGGCACCAGACAACTTCTTCACTGAGAAATCAACCAAACCGTATTGATGAAAATCTCCCCAACATTTCTATCTGACTGTACATATTCACCTTTCACCTCCCTGGCTGAGGACTATAGAACCTGAACGAGTGCTGCAAGATTCCTCTTCCTTTCTGCTTTCAGCGACAGTGTCACAAAATGGTGTTACATACATATTAAAGCAGAATATTAAGCTCTAAATCACCACATTGAATATGCAGTTATGAAAAAGCTAAGACTGGAGAAGACAGGTCACGGTTGCCGGTTGTCATAGTAACACAAGTTACTCCACAGTGTAGCACCACAGTCAGAAAAAAAACAGTTGACAGACTCATACATCTCTATCCTCAGCGCAGCGGGGAGATGTCCACAAGCTGCAGAGTGAGATGGTGGGAGTGATCAGCGAGTCAGTCCAAGACAATAACACAGTGAATGTGAACAGGTGGAACAATTGCAATGGCGGAAAAACCCTGCCTCTATGCGCAGGCAGGTGTGTGGGAGTATTGTACTGAGGAAAAAAAAAGTGAAGCAGTCCTTTAACAAACAGCACAAAAGTCTTCTGGTCTCTTGTGATTTGAAATCGCTCTATCTCCGTCTCTCCACTGTCGACAACAACAAAGACCCCCAAGTCCACAAACAAATTAAATGGGAGGGAAATGATCGAGTCAGAAATGAAAGCTGAGCATGTGTCACAGTACAAGCCTCTGTCTACTGCTCACCAGGCTCTTTGATCTCAGCCGAGGTATTCATTTGGGATGCCAAACAAACAAGCAACAGTCACCGCAAAGCATACATGTATCTGCTCTGTGGCTAAAATTAGAAAAGCAGATTTATCTATTGAGAAACTTGAGGCAGGTTTTTCTCACTTTCTCCTCAATATGCTCCACTAAATGAATCCTCACATATGTAAATCTGAACCCTCAGGGGAGGAGGAGAAGAAAACCTACACAAGTGCAAAGGTGCTAATCGTGGCCATTGTTGTTTAAGACCTTCGCTGCCACCTGGAACTTGTCAATGAGCTGGCATAATAACAACACATCAAAGCACATCCTCCATGTTCTACTTCTCAATATGTCCCCAAGGGAACCAATTCAGAGCCCGTATTGTTGCTCAGATCTGTGTGAGATCGGTGCTGCATCTCATCTTTGTGGACCCCCTCCTTCTCTGCCCACTCCTCATTCATTTCTTCTTTCCAGCTCCGTTTTCCTTCATGTTCACTCAAGTGGAATCTCAGTGTCGTATAATTCTAATTAACAATGAACGATAATGGCAGATAATTTCAATCAAGTGCCCACATGCTTACAAATACCCATAACAACCACTTATGATGTCATCTGCCGGATGAGAGCGAGAGATTTTGGGAAGTGGGAGCTTGTGTGTGTTTGTGTGTGCTGAACTCTAAAGAAAATACTCAACTGAAAAAAACAAAGCCCAGCTGTTCGGTTCCAATTTGAGAGTAGAGCTGTGTCCCCAACTGTGAGAAGTATTTTGGGTCAGTGTTTAGGGTAGGTTCAAGTGATAGTTCAGGGTTAACTCAGCAGTGTCTTACCTGCAGGAGATTCCGATCAGTTTAGAGAAGAAGTTGGATGATGTGCTGTTGTGGATGGTGTAATCCGCAAGAACGTGTCATAAGCACTTTAAAAAAATGTCCAGAGAAAAAGTTAACATCAGTAAAGGTGTACGCAGGGATGCTGATCCGCTGCAGAAGATACACCATTGATGGTCAGAGAATAAAAGTACCTCATACAAGCCTTGAAATAACCCAGGTGAATTAACTCTTACTGGTCTAAGGGTTGATCATTTTGAATATGATTTTCCCTCATTATTCCACATCTAAAATGTTTACTATGACTATGTTTAGTGAACTATTTTCACCCACATTATCACTTATGACTAATAAATAATTTTGACATATTGGCCATAGAGTCATACAAAATATACTTAAAGCTGATCTAACAGCGTGACAGAGAGCTTGTCAGCAGTGCTCCATGTGACTCTGTTTCCTTGCTGCACCGTTGGATCAGCCACACAATTGGATCGTGTTTGTACAGTAGGCTTCGACTCTCGAAAATGAATGCATATGTGTGTGCAGAGTGTGTGAGCGTCTGCAGGAATGGTGATAAATTAAAGATATGCATACCATTCATAGTGGATGTCCAGCAGTATGTTTGTGTAGCTGTATGTGCAGAATATCAGAGAATTTACGACCATTCCTATTTATGTAATACAACCTACTCTGAATCTTTTCGGCAGAACAATTCCCTTTCTTACGTTTTCAGTGATATACTATCTTCTTTACAAGTAATTCTAATATACAGTAGATGGCATCTTTTTGATCTTCTCACACTGCTGCTCCTGCAAGTTTGCGAGAGCAAACTTTTAGCTCTACAGAAATCATTCATCAATTTCTTAGCAGAAAAGCAATTGCGGGATCGGCATTAGTGAAGTTAAATATTTTTTTCAGCTGTGAAGATTTTTGATCAAGTATTTTCTGATATTTCCCCCGACAGATGACCAAAGTAAAGTGATGGATATGTCAACAGAATCTGTGGCCCCAGAATTTGCTGTTCAATTTTCCAGATATTCTCCCAAAATATTTGAATTTTGCAACAGTCCCCCAAGAATTGGTAATGCATGGTCACACTGACAGCTCCTCCAGTAAACATAGCGTTGCAACATTTCATATGTTTTATATTCATCTCAGGAGTAATGGGAAAAAACATCTTTCCAACATGACAGAAAGCAGAGCAAATAAAAACACATAACACATATCTCACATAGTGTGTGTGTGGGGGGTTATCTTTCTTTCTCCCACCTCTCCTTGACATTATTTGTTTCAGTTCATCTGCCATTTGTAATTCCTTAATAAAGTTAGGAGATTATTGATTTTGCTCCTCTAGTGTACGGCAGTATAGTCAATTGCATTAGTCCATACAATTAGTCAAGGTTTTAATATCAGTTTATTTTACCTCATGTAAGTATTGACATGGATCTAAAAATCTATGTATTTTCACCAGTTTGTTATTTAGGATTTTGTTTTTACAGTGAGAAGCGATTCTCTCAATCAGTCAGGATGTAAACCTCAAGTCCGTACTGTTTCGTTTGAATTCTGTGTTGTTGTTGTAAAACTGGTGTTTTCCATACAGTAATTAACTGTTTGACCAGTGGTGTACATGAAGCCCCCCCTCGTGGCCCAGTTGCTGAAAAACACGCGTGCTAAAGTGTCCTCTTCAGTGGCGAGGATGCACTGTAGCCTATGTGCCCTTATTTTTCTTTTTAGCCTTGCCGTTCAAAAAGTCTGTGCACACCACATTCTGTGCTTGACCAATGACCAACATTAGGAATTTTGAGTCTTTCAAACAGTTAACACATCTTGGCACACTGTGTCTCACAATTAATGATAATAGATAATAACAGACAACCTGTCGACATGCAGCTATTTCTGAATAAAAACCAATATGCAAGCTGTCCACTGGAGTGTAGTGGGCGTGGCCAGTTTATTTTAGTGCCAGTCTGACTGTGTCGCAGCAGCAGTATCCTGGTTGTTTGCATCAGAAGCACATTTCTCTGCTCTGATCAAGAGGCAGTTTTGCTCCTCGGGTCTTTTAAAAAAATTACACAGCTGATCATCATGAATTCCCTTTTTCAGGCACAAAACCTACTTGTCATCATTAGAATAAGTACTTCCTCAACATATAAGGATCTTAACATGTGAACTACTAGTTTCACATGAGAATCAAACATCACTCTCTATCAAAATCCTGCGTTTTTCTGACAGCATGCCCTTCTTGACTTCTGTCTGACATTCTGACTCTGTCGTTTTATACTATATCATTGCACTTCTCTCTTTGCTAGTGGCATAATCACTAGATGTAACCTAACAACACAACGTGCACCAGCACGTCTGAGCTCACTTCCACGTGCAGTGTATGTATTCATGAGCAGACCTACACATTTATTGATTATTGATTTTAGTGATGAGTTGGAATCATGTCTGTGTGATGACTCTGAGAAGACAGTCGGGTGTTAAAAAATACAGTCATCATAAGTGCTACTAAACACTGTAATCTAAACAACAGATGACATAAGATGGTTGTCACATGGAATTAATCAGATCCATGGCTGCTGTGTGCTGTCAGATGTTCCATTAGTGAACTTTGTGTCTTTGTAAAAAAAAAAAAAAAACGCACAAGTCTCTTCCTGTGACAACCCCATAAATATTTCTCTTGGAGGCAGTCTAATCCTGGCACAAATTACACTTCTACAAGTGTTTATGGATTCATGATTATCACATCTAGACTGTGGAGGTCGGACAAAAACAGTACAATTATGTTATTTTATGCATCAGTGTTTCGAGACTGAATTACTTCCACATTCACATTAAAGGGATATTTCAACATTTTGGCAAACTCGCCCATTGTACAGTGAAAGTAGTTCTGAGTATTTGCTTCATGTGTCGTAATGTTACATAATTGTATGTTATTATTTCATATTATGGCAAATCTGCAAATGCTGTATTTGATGAGCTTGATAGGGGAAAATGTGGAAATACCATATGCCTCCATAGCGTTAGTTGAGCAGCTTGACAATTAAAGGTATGTAATTTAAGGTAACCCCTAAGACTATAAGGATTATGGCAATGTGCAGTTTGCAAAAATGCTGAAATATCCGTTTAACTTTGACTCTGCAACAGTGAGAAAGCACAGCCCAAAAATTTGTCTACAATATGCGTATAGTGCATGTCACACTGCCATTAAAATGAATTTGCTGCTATTTTTTAGCATAATTACAGCTATGAGTACATTTTGGTTATATAAATGGTGGAAAATTTACTTGTGTTACTAACGTTACCAAACTTGAGCTCGAACCGTAGTAGGTGGACCCCCCTTGGAGATACAGTACCTCTGTTTAGATGGTTGAGGTAACGGGACCACGTCTGAAGAACGGCACTTTTATTTCCAGTGCTTTTCAATAAAGAAAAAACACAATACAACACTTGCAGCCGAGTCATGGTCACACATGTGGCTACCTAGCTGGACCAGGAAAAACATACACAAACTCAAACTGTTATAAAACTCCCTGGTATACTTGACTTTTTGTTCACCAAGTCAAAATACTCACTAATCAAGTGCATGTGAAAAGAAAATTGCTAAATAATAAATCTTTAAATATTCTTATCATTAATAAGGAAGAAATCCTGACATCCCAGCCAAGTCTGTGAAAGAAACTGAAGCAACAGGGCTCGCTGATAAAGATAATTAAGCTGTCTGCATGATTGACGCTCCATGGGAGATGACTTAGATAGAGCATAATAGCCTTTGTGTGCATGTGTGTGTATGTGTGTGCATGCATATGAAAACTTATAGGCCTGCATTTTGTATTGCTTTTATGTTGTGGGTAAACAGCTGTGCAATTTTAAAGTCAATGATATTGTTAGCTGACATTTTTGCTAAAACACGTTGTCTATAGAGAATGTGAAGCTGACGTCACGCCGCTTTGCCGTTGTGGGACGTCGGCGCCATCTTTGGAGGAACGCAAACGTAAACAGAGTGGGAAAAACGGAGGAAAACGAGCAAAAAGTAAAAGAGAAAGAAAAAGAGATGAGGAAGACAGACAAAAAAAGAAAACAAAAAAGAAACGGAGAAGAGGAAGGGAAAGGAAGGAGGAACGTATCATGATAAATTCAAATTTAATGAGAAACAAAGGTAAACAGAAACACTACAACTTATTAAGACCCAGATTTACTCCCTCCACTGACTTATCCAGACATTGTGAACTATCTCGTTTTTCGTATTAGTGCATATACTGCTGTGGCATTTTTTATGCAGCAGTACTGTCCCACCATCATTACTTTTAAGCGACTTTGGGAACTTTTTTCAGGGGGGGCGAGCAAGTGTTTACATCCGCGATCCTCCAAAGATGGCGGCCAACGTCCAACGGCGTGACGTAACTTCACATTCTCTATTAATTACTACTGTATCCAGGGATTATAAAGTAAGAACAGATGGAGAAAATGTATGAGACCCCTTCTTGGTGTAGAATCAACAGTGCCTCTTTGGAGGTGTGGGGATTTATAGATTTGTCTGGGCTATGTGCCAAGAAAAGGTGGGGTGGGGTGTTCACTTAGCTGGGTCATTGAAAGCTGTACTTTCCTGTCCTCCACCAAAGTGACCTAAAGACTCCAGACATCTAATAGCTGTTGGGATTACCTCCGTACTCCCTGGATGTACTCTATTTGTCTTGCCTGTGTGCTCATTTCCTTCTATTCATGTTCATGACTACTTGCTCTGTTACATAAGGTGGAGAAAGTGAAGAGTGAATGAGATAAGGAGTCTCAGAGAACCGAAACTGTTGCTTTCATAACGCGTGAATTGCAGGCTAACATCACTACCCATCTGCAACCATGGACTTTTGGGACTGACAAAGACCCCAGAACCCCCACAGAGATGCAGACCATTGGCAAACACTATAATACACAGATGTCCCCGGAAGGCCACACATACACACTACTGGTGGACCCTCCATTTTTCAGATGTACCCTGAATGCCTCCCCTGCAGGCAGTTGGTAGACAGCACACCACATCAAGAGCCCTGCTTAGGGAGTGTTTGGGGCAACAGCAGTGGACCATTTAGTTTCTTTATAGGTGGTTAAAGGGGGTTTATAATTGCCAATATGATCAGTCGTCCACGAAGGTGCCCTTTTCCCTGGTGTGTCCCAAACATTTGTCTGTTTTGCCACTTCAAATGCACCTTTGACTCACTATGATTCGACATTGTGTTGGGAAAAAAGTCATGACTGTGTTGAATAATCATAGTTAAAAAGAATGAAATGGCTTATTATTTTTTTTAACATTGTCTATGGTATTAAAATATGTCAACATACAATACAAATTGTCTTTTATTCCTTTAATACTGTACATGGCCAAGTGATCCTTATGCAGATAGACCTTTTCAGTATTATACTTTGCTTGGCGTGATTTTCGCTTTTCCTATACCTCTGTGGAATGCACAAAGATTTTTTTTAAATTTTAGTATATTTTTTGGGGCATTTTTGCTTGTGATTGAAAGTTTAGCAGAGAGAGACAGGAAGTGTGGAGGCAGAGAGAGTCTGGATTCAGCTGGCTGCAGCGAGGAGATAGCCTCTACAGGACGCCTGCTCTACCAACTGAAACTTGACATGCAACCAATTTTTGTAGCTGGAATGAGCTAACTTTTGAAGAGGGCCTGTGATTGAAGAGTTTAGCTAACCAGTCGGCCAAAGGGACATCCCCTTGGGGGAGGGCACATGATCAACTGGAGGCATAGTGACAGGAACCTCAACTGTCACATCTCTCCCTCTCATGCTGCCACACATTAGGAATCCATGGATCCTGCCAACAACGCCAGAATGTGGCAAGGTGAAGAGGGACCCGGGCGGGCTTCGAACCCCAGACTCCCGGGTCGGAGTCATGCGCGCTAACCAGTCAGCCAAAGGGACATCCCCTTGGCCAAGTAGCCAGGGCCCATGATCAACTGGAGGCATAGTGACAGGAACCTCAACTGTCACATGAGCATTACCTTTTTAGCTTGGACAGTGTTATTTTTCACCAAACAAATGAACAATATGATTCTCAGTGGTGTTAACAATTTCACAGAGACAATGTCAGAGAAAAAGAGAGAAGCTCTGGAGGCTATTGGGCCCGGACTGGCCCAGCTAACAAGTTAACAGTAAGCTTGCCCTGCGAGAAGTTCTTGTCTCAACATTTTTTTTTTTACAACAAAGTGTGAAAGAACAGAAATTCCTCTCATGTATAATTGCTCAAATTCACTTGTCATATTGGCCCAAAATGTAATTTTTTTTTTTTTTTTTACCTTTTTAAATTTTTTATTTATTCCAGGCTTAACTTTCAGCTCCCTTTGACATTTCTGGTTCATTGCAACTGCTCAACGATGAAATGCTAGAAAAGAAACAGAGTCCTTTTCAGCCTAAGGATTTTGAAAAATTCATGCATTTTTCATGTGAGTTCCCTCGAGTATCATTGCCTTGTTCGTCAGCGTCAGACACTGTCTTATCTCAACTCTAGCTTGTCCAGAATTCAGCGGAAAGCCTTTAAACACAGATCACACAATACACAGTTTACAGTTTAGGCAGGTCCACACTTTGCCCCTGTCACTTAGTGTGTGGGATTGCACAAAAAAAAGGAGAAAAAAAAGTGATGTCAGGAGAAGTGATCGAGTGTTAATATCTTCCTCTAACTCTTGGAGAACCTATGAACATATTAAAAACAATTTGTTTGCATTCCCCCCGTCCAGATTTTATGACCTCTTCTTCATTGTACAGTTATTTCTCATTTTCTTTTTAAAATATTATATGTACTGTCTCTTATCTCCCTTTTCTCTTCTCCTTGTTAAGCACTTTGCAGCTACTTTTTCGAGGAGAGAAGTTTGCTTAATTACTCTAACATTTTGCAGTCCTATTCATGAGCATGCTACTATCCAAACTGGAGCTAATCATAAGTGAGGCCAAATGAAAAGTCTTCCACTTACTATTCCAAGTCTATGTCTATGTAAATGAAAAATTTATAGAATATCACACAGCTCTGCTCGCAGATGCCTCCTTGCATTAGGGATAAGAGCTAAGCTTCAATAAGTGGTGGAAAATTCTTAAATTCTTATGGTAATGATTTCTACTTTCATTAAAGCCAAATAAATCTTTTAACCAGAAGGCCTTCCACAACATCTGTGAAACATTTTATGACTGACTGCTAAACAATTATTTTCCCCAGTGTTACCGGAGGCCTCTCAGCTCAGCATAACATTCACTTTGTACCACTGATTGTTTATCTACTGTTTGACCTGATGAGCTGTGGAAGAAAATGTGACACTGCACCCTCAGGAATTCAACACCGTTCATATTATTGACTCCCCACTGCAGCCTGTGTATGCCGCTATCGCCCACCTCATGAAAATATGAATTTTTCATTTACGGTTTTGACTCGTGACAGGCAAACCCCCTCTTTATCTCTATTCACTTATTTGTAAATCCACTTTTGTTGTTTTTACCTCATGTGTTTTTTTTATTTTCTATTTGCCATCATGTAACCTGATTTGTGAACACTACACCATGGCACACAATCCATCACAACCAGTTGCTGTCTCATTAGTGCCATATGATTGGGAGACAGACCGCTATAGTGAAGGTCAACCAGGCATTTCATATTCAATGGTGAGACAAGTCACGGCAAGAATAGGCTTCTATAATTGATTGATGTGTCATTGTTTCGTCAGTCGTCTTCCATCTGCCTCTCTGCTCATCCAACCTTTGCATTGTTCTAATCTCTGTATGGTTACCATGCCTCTTGTTTCTCAGTTTGACTGCACCCGTTTGTGATTTATGTCACTGCCTTTCCATCTGTTGCTCCATATATGGGAATCTTTTCTCTTGCTTTCTGCAACAGATTACTCTGGATCTGTTCAAAACCATAAGGGGCACTAATCAAATCCAAAACATGGCATCTTCTCAAGGACTTTACGTTGACAAGAACTAAGTCTGGTTGGTGCAGAGGGAAAATTATTAACAAATGTATTAACAAATAAATGAGTGCTGAAGAAGTTTCCAAAAAGCAAAACTCAGAATATCAAGACACCGGCAAAACACACAAGGGGCCTGCAGGGGAACAATGAGACGATCTGACAAAGACTTAACACAAGGGAGGCAGGGGTAATTGAACACAGGTGCAACACATTAGGGTGGCTGACAATCACAGTTGAGGGAAACAAAACAAAGACGGAGGGTAAAACGGTGAACAGAGGTGTCCATAACTGCTCACTCATTCACTCCTCCCTACACACTATTTAGGGAATGAAGGATTGCACAATGAGCTCATCAACAAAATGAAAACATGTGACTCTCTCTGTGATGTGTTTCTTTCTTGAAGAAGATTTTTCACTGTGTACTGTGGGATGATATGAGTTCCCTCTAGGGTTTACATTCTTCTGATTGGCTGGGTGTGACTGATAAGTGGGGCCTTTAAACCTTGGTCTGATATGTTACAGTAAAGCACATTTGCAGTGAGAATGACCATAATAGTACTAATAGTACAAAACAGTTTTTAAGAGCAGTTTTTAAGAGCAGTTTTTAAGAGCGCAAAAAAACTGTACCAAATACAAACAATGGGAACACACAGTTGTGCTCAAAGTTGAAGTGTTAGAAACATGAAAAATGGTAAGGATCTGAGTGAGTTTGACAAGGGCCAAACTGTGATGGCTGGACAACTGGGTGAGAGCTTCTCAAAAAATACAGCTCATGTGTTCCCGGTCTGCAGTGGTCAGGATCTATCAAAAGTGGTCAGAGGAAGGAACTGTGTTGAACGTCCTTTTATCAAGGCTGCCTAAGAAGAGCTTTAATGGACTACAGATGGTTCAGAACATGGCAGCTCATATTATGCCTGGCTCATATGAGCACATTACAGCAGTGCTGGCCCCTCTTCAATGGTTCCCCATTCAGGTTACAGCAGCTTGTAAGGTGCTACTGACCTTCAAAATCTTAAATGGCTTGGCACCTTTGTACTTGAACGACTTAGCTATAATGTCTATGGTATGTGCCCTCTACGCCAAAAGGAGGTGATTGTCTATGCATCCCAAAGGTCAAAAAGAAGATGGTTAGTGAACAGAACTTTTCCGGGCTTTGACACCGTGGAACAACCTCCTGTTAGACATGTCAGGCTTGTTTGATTAAGGGTTTTAAAGCAAAGCTTAAGACCCAAACTGTAAATAAATGGGTCTTAGGATTTAAGTGTGTGTTGTGGTTTTAGTATGGTGTATGTTTCTGCTTGTGATCTGCTTGCAGTTTTTGATGTTTTTTCAGCTTGTACAGTACTTTGATGTAAAGCGCTTCATAAATAAATCTATTATTATTATTGTTATTATTATTATTAAATACTGAGATAAATGCAGTCAAAGTATCCACATGAGTTTGCATGTACTCCAGCCTCCTCCCATGGTCCAAAGACCAAAGTCATTCGAATAACTGGCAACTTTCAAGTGGCCATGGGTGTGAATGTGAGTGTGTGAGCACTGATATTTCTGCCACTAAAACCTGACTTGTACCCTTGTAGGTTTTTATATTTGAAAGGTGGAAAATTTTCCCTGCAAAATTGACACTCGCAAATAGAGTGATCTCTGATCCAGTGGAAAATGCAGTCACCCACTGTCGACATGTCTCTTCCTATTATTTGCACTTTCCTCCCTCAAATGCATAATGCACACTACACTACACACTACAGACACGCAAACTGACTCCAGCCGGCTGCAACAGTTTGATAACATAGAGTATGTGCTAAACTGGCAGGAAACCCTCAATACCACCAGCCAACAGTGTAGTGTGAAGGGTTCATTGAGTAAAAACCAAGAAATCATGGCTTGAAGACAAATTAAAAAATAAGACGAAGAAGAATTAGTGCGTGAAAGCCACCTGGACGGAATTAAAGAAAAAAAAAAACATTCACAGAAAATATCCATATAAAAACCAGAGTTGAAAGAGTCAGTGAGTTTTCTTTGACTTCTTGACTTGTCAGGTTCCCGTCTGCCTAACAGTCTGGTGAGGCTTGAAAAACTTCCAGGAAATGTCAGGAACAAAGCCAAATCTGGAAACCCCCACCATACTAATGCCTCATACCACCTGTCATCACAACTTTGGATAAAAGTTACCAAACTGGCTCTGACTCTGACTCCAGGGATTTAATAGCCTAAAGGTTACCCGAGGCAAATGGATATATTCTAGGTGAGTTATGATTTGCATTAATGTGTTTGTGCATCATGCCAAATGCTAAGTGTCAGAGAGAGACAGACAGTTTCAGTTTATATATATTTAAAATGCCAAGGGACATAGGGTCACCTCAGGGGGAGAGGTGCACAACAAGAAGTGTCCTGAACAATTTGAAATTAAATGGTGTGTAAAGGTCAAATCAATACTGAATTAACAGAGTCACAATAAGGCACATGTGACATGTGACCTCCAGCTGCACTATAGAAAATGCTACAGGGCAACTCCAGTTGGAGGTATAGGGATCTTCATATTTTATTTATTTAAGTTTAAAAGGATATTTCAACATTTTAGCAAATTTTCCTATTGCCATGATGGAGGGGGTTCATTACCTTTGTCGGTGCAAACTGTTTTGAGATCTGTGGGGTTGAGACAGAGGCACACAGTATTTCCCTCATAAAACTAAAAAATATACAATCCAAGAACTCCAAAACACTCTTGTGGACAAGTTGTGATGTGCACATTCAACACGCTAAATAATAATGGAACATTTTTTGAGACAGAGTTGATTTTGAGGGAGATGTGAACATTTCAGACACGGCTGCTGGGTGGACTGATTTCAATAGCAAGTAGTTCTGAGAGTTTTCTTCATGTGTCGACCTAATGCTTCCCCTTTATTTCCTGTCTTACATTGTTGGACAAACTGATAAATCCGGGTGTGTCTGATCATTGTAAACAAGGAACCAGCATCACTCAGTGTCTTTCTGATGTCTTTATTACCTCCGTGTGGCTCCTTGTTCTGTTAAAGTGTTTCCTAGCCGAGCACCTCCTGTTCCTTTTTTCTTTTTGAGTGTGCGCGCTCTTCTTTTTTTCCCCCATGTCTGACCATTGTGACTACACAGACACACCTGGATTAATTAGTTTGTCCAATAATGTGAGACAGGAAACAAAGGAAGTAGTAGAGCCGTGCATAGAGTTCATTAAAGGTCGAATTTGCCAAAATGTTGAAATATCCCTTTAATATAATGACATAGCCTTCTACTGTACCATACAGATTTGGTCTCTGATAATATTAACTATCAATAAAAGTGTGGAGATGCTGCTGCAGCTTCAGGGTGGAGGCAGAGACAGACAGACAAACGGCCTTATGCTCAGTAGCTCTTAAACCAGCACAGCTGCCATTGAGGGGCTTGACATTACAACACACCTGTAGAGTGGATGGGAGCAGACATCAGTAGCAGGAAACACGGACGGTATAGGAGGGCACACAAAACACTCACATCCCATTAGATCTCATCCTGATTTGATAAAATGTAATCAGATCAGCGACCTATCCTTGCTCCCCAATACAGTGTAACTGCTGTTTCAATTTGCTTTTTGTCTATGGCAGGGAAGAGAACAGACCAGTGGCTCACAACCATTTCCAGCTCACCACCCACTTTACAATCTCAGCAATGTTTCTGACCCTGTATCTGAACCTGAAACAATACAAGCTGAGTTATGCTTTTTTGATAGGACTGAAATGAAAGTCAGGGAAAAAGAGTCTCAATTTTCACTTGTTGATTCATCATCTGTCTCTTGACCCTTAATAGTATTCCTGTTATTAACCAGCTCTCCATTTTGACACCAGACTGGCCAGTAACAATTTCATTCCTACCAGCTTGAGTGTGTTAAGCCAGTGAGAGTTGTCCACTTGAAAAGACTTGAAGTGCTGATGACTACTTGCCCCTGCTGAGTTTGATGGTCATTGAGGCCTTTTCAAGAAATTGGAAAACCTGGGAAAATATGCATGTGACTATCCAGGCCCAGCCAGGTAATACACTCTTATTTTGTAAAGCACTTCATAAGTATACCATGCTAGTGATGATTACATTTAGTCAAAATATTTGTATTCAATTAAATAATGTGGATGAATATAAATATTGTTCCAACTTAGTAGGCTAGTGTCACTCATGGAAGTTAACATGAAGGGCTGCTTGGTGGTCGAGTGGTTAGACGGCACGTCCCGTGTTGACATATGTCTGAGGCATTGATCACTGGTTCGACTTGTCCTATCAAATAAGTGCGAAAAACACCCAAAAAATATATAATTAACGGAGTTGAAGGTCAGTGGTTTGATCCCCAGCTCATTCACTCCGTATGTCGAAGTGGCCGCAGGCAAGATACTGAACCCAAAATAGCCCCTGGTGTGTTATTGGTTTGAATGTGTGTGTATAGAGAAAAGTGCTGTATGAATGTGTGTGTTGGGTGAATGAAGGTTATTAGTAGTGTGAAGTTCTTTGAGTGGTCATAAAGGCTAGAAAAATACAATAAAGTGGTGGTAACATAAGTGCTGAGTCTCAAAGATGGTTCGTCAAGTAATAGAGAGAAACTGTAGGAATTATCTGTCTTTAGAGGCAAGTAGAAGAGGTGAAATACTGGATGGATAGATCACCTCATTGACACATTTATCCAAACAGAAAAGATCTTGTAGTATATTAGGCACATAAACCTTTTTAACTGGCTGCTTTCTTTTAACTTGTCCACGCTGATTATAGGAATAAAGTTATCTTTGCATCATCTCTACTCTGTCGTCCATGTCTTTATTTTTCTCACGCACAGTCAGAAAACACAAGCTCCATAAGTGTCTGAGAAAACATAGATAGACAGACAGTCAGACTGGCAGGTGGCTGTTGGCTGGGTGTCAGATTACAGAGCCCTGTGTTGACAGCTCTCGTCGCTGCCATGTCAACACCACAAATCATGTCCATTGATTTCATGTCTATCTATATTTGAAGAGACTTACTGATTGATTAGTCTTGCACACTATTATTCCTCATTGTGCTTGAAAATGGAGTGGGCTGAACAGTTTAGATAACCACCTTCTTGGTCGCACCACTAATCAGCTGATCTTTCTGGTCTGGTCAATGTCTCATTACAGTACAGGACAGTCAGGGCCGAGGTTTTGTTGTGCATAACACATTAGGAGAGAAATAACAGCATGAGTCATTTTAGCAATAGCCTGTAAGAACCTATGTTTACATTCAAATGATAGTCCTTCAGTGACCATAAACATGACTCATACCAGTCAGAAGCAAAGAGGGGAGAATGATTAGAGCATTTCCAAGTGGAGAACACTTGAAGATTTTTATGACTTTTTGACCCTTTCTCTTTACAGATGACTCGCTCTTGGCTCTAAAATGCCAAGCCTGTTCTTTGTCATTCCAATGACAGTTCAAATGATGATTCCTTAAAGGGATAGTTCAACATTGTCGCAAATTGGCCCATTGCCATAATCCCTATAGTTTTAGTAGTAGGTTCATTACCTTTAATTGTCAGTGCAAACTATTTTTAGAACGGTGAAGCAGAGCTGTGAGCTGCTCATAACTAAACTACGGAGGCTTGGTTTCCCTCATCAAACTCATCAAATAAAACAACTCTGTCTCATAACGTTCCGTTATTATCTCATAACGTGGTGAATGTGTAGGTCACAACTTGCCCTTGAGAGCGTTTTGGAGTTGTTGGATTGTGTATTTGAAGAGTTTGATGAGGGAAACCAAGAAATCCCATCAGCCTCTGTTGCGTAGCTCTGGGCAGCTTGCGGCTCTGCTCCACCATTCTAAAAATAGTTTGCACCAACAATTAAAGGTAATGAACCTACTCCTAAAAGGATTATGGCAATGGGCCAATTTGCCAAAATGTTGAACTATCTCTTTAACACTCAGAGTTGGACATTTCTCATTCACTTCACAGTTTTTTCTTTAACCACGGATATGATCATTTCCCAGACTTAACTCAGTATTATAACCATGACGACGAGAGTCTCTGACTCTTAATTTTCTGAACAGGATGTCATCCTGCAGCTGGTGGTGCTGAATCTGAAAACACTTGTATAAGGGATAGTTTACGACCGAAGTATTTTCATGTTTAATTTGGAGGACTTGTTGCTCTCTCTCATTTTGTATTCTTGCTCACACCCTCATGTCTGGGTTCAGCTGCTGTTTGACTGAAGGGAGTCTTTAGGTTGTACAAAATTTCTAGTTGAAGAAACCACCAATCTTCTCCCCAAAACACGCAGTGTGAATATAATGATGGAGCACATCTTTTTCGCAAGAACATTGATGAAATACTTCTTGTTGCCTGAGTAGTGATGACATACAGCATGATGCTTGCCACTGGAGTGTGATTTATTGAAACTCCACAAGAAGAAGTGATTTGGATGATCTGAGCTGAGCTGGAGATCAGATTTGGTCTGTTTACATTGGCATACAATGAAGCTTAGTGGGAATTCAGACATAAAGACGACTACTTCTGTTCACCTTTTTCTGGTTTTCTCTCTATTGTACCCCACTCCTCCTAATCAGCTGACTCCAGGTGTTCAGCCACCAATCAGATCCCGCCATGATCCGAACCAGCCAATCAAGTTGTCCATGACATCCAAATCTATCCTCTCTACCGTTGTGTCTTCAATTTAAGGTAGATCACGGTGACCTCGTCTTCTTCATGCACGACCAGTCCAGTCAGGCCAAGCTCATCATCAAAATCAGATCATCGCCAGTGCCTGACCCAGTGGTTTCCCATATTGTGCACAGCCTCAATCCCTTTTACAATGTCATAGTCAGGTTGAATCACCAAATATTTTCACTTTTGTTCTCATTTGCACTTGTTTGTTAGCACAAATGAGTCTTCTCTGAAATGCATTTTCCAGTTACAGCTGGTGTTCCTGTTGAGATGAATACCTTAGGTATCTGGGTTTTAACTATGTGTCTGTGATAGCTGTTGCATCAGCACAGTGACCACCACCATGTTGCTGAGCTAAGAGACAAATCAGTGCTTTATCTTTCTGTGTCTTGTATTGTTGCAAACACTCCTCTGCTTCCTGAAAGCTCCGGGTGGAACGACAAGCAACATGGCATCTTGCTGAGGCTTGGCCTCTTGAGTGGCATTTAATACAGGTTACATCTACACAAGAGAAGCAGGAGAGAGGGAAGATAACAGGAAAGTACAGTGAAAAGATGACAGAGGAAAATAACTTTCAATAGATTCATAACTCATACTGTTGATATTGTTCTATTTTAGCTGCACACCAAAAAAACAAGTAACCATATGAGTTAGTGAATGTCTCACCCTCAGGTAAGATGTTTAAAAAACACTAAATTCCATGGAGGATGTGTCACTTCTCCTCACCCTGCTACACTCCCAGCTCTGACTCCACTGATAAACCCCCCTTATCTGTCAGAACATGATATATTATAGCTGCTGCTTCGCTTTAAAGCCAGTAAGTGTGTTCAAGACATTTAATACGGTACTGATAGTTTGGAGCCTCATATCAGGGTGGGAAGAAAAGTATTTAATCTTCAAGAGATAACGTCGGTCATTTTCTGTTAGCGCCTGTTGATTTGACTTTTTATGAGTTTGATAATGCGCCTGTGGTCAGGACGTATGCTTTAAAAACATCACTTGTCCCCGTTTGTAGAAAAACTGGACCCAGACCACAGACACAAAGGCAGAGCTACAGTATAGCTCCAAGATAAAAGGCAAATCAACAGAAAACAGAAGAATAACCAAGAGAGACGCTGGGGAAACTGAACAGAAACAAAACAGATGAACTGACAGAGACACAGCAAACAACTTAAATACACTCAAGGGGACACTGGTAACAAGACACAGGTGTAAGGGCTGAAAACACGAACACACGAGCTGCTGCAGAGAATCATGCTGCTGCAGAAAAAATGGAAAAAAAAATCAAATAATAGGAAGTTACTTTTAATGACACACAAGATAGGTCAAAACTATAGTTAGAGTCTGAAAAGTTTCATTAACAGCGCAGACATTGGCAGGCCTCTGTCTTTTTTACATCTCTCAGCTCCAAGGTGTCACTTCCTTCGTGCAGCTCTACAGGTTTAGTGCGCCCCCACCACTTGACAAACAGCTGTTTGCTTCAACGCCTCGATGAACGCGCTCCTCAGAATACTGTAGGAGGAGGGAACACTCTCCTGCACTTCCCAAAAACAATCCACATGATGCAGAAAAGGTTAATGTCATTGTGGCTCGCCTCCGGTCTGTGTAAATATTTTGGAGATGACCAATAAGGTGACTTTTAGAAGCTTTCTTCTACACATTTGATATATTTACTGTCAGCGCTTGCCTTTCTGTAAAAGCCACGACTCCCCACCAACACAAATGTCTGTGCCCCTGTTATTGTATGAGAGAACAATAATGACTGACCAGCTGAACTTAAAATGCTATTCACCCAGCAGTCAATATCAATTACCTCAGAGCTGTAAGTTATAAGTCACAACACAGCTCTCATGCTTCTCTGAGTTATTGAGCCCGCACGTAACTCATCAGAGAAGGTGCCACATTAACAACGTCGCTGAAGCATGAGATTATAAGAACTGTTACAAATAAAAGCGTCTGTGAACAGACCAAAATAAACACTCATACCCACGTTAATGAAACGATCCAACAAATGTGTGTTCTTCACAAGTGAAGCTGAAACATCGAGCTCAGCTGTAGTTAATCACATCAAATCTTTTGACTTCCATGATTGTAATAAGGTGTTAGTAAAAAAAAAAAAAACACCCACACACTGTAATTAATGTATTGAATACTTGCTGGCAATTTATTTATAGATCACATTTTATTCAGAAAGCAGCTGGGACACAGAGGAGGCCACTGGCTAAAGATCTGAGTTTCTTATTGGCTCAAAGTGAGCAGAGGCAAAGAGAGCCAATGAAAAACAATTCAATGTTTATTCTCCTTTTCTTGTTGTATGTATATGCTTGTGTCAATAAATCATTAGCTGCATTTGTTACGATCTGATATGCTCCCTTTCTGAAACCCAGATACAGACACAACAGGATCAGGGGGAACAAACCCCACTGATGAAAAGTGATTTGCAAATATAATTCTTTGGGCAGGTGAAGCCCAGGTAGGAAACAGATACGAGGGAGTATATTGTGATGGTGGCAGTGGATCTGGTGGAGGGAGTAAAGGGTTGAGGTGACCTGAAGACTCACCACATGAAGAGCAGGTGCTCTTATTGATAGCTTGATGATGACAGAGGACAGATGTGCCTGGTAACCAACGCCGCACCATGCATCTGCTGAGAAGTCACCAACAGACACTCTCACAATGAGGAAGAGACACAATTAGAAACAGACAGAAACAAAAAAATGGAGAAAACAGAGGAATAGTCACAGAGAAACTGTGTCAGGAGCGTAGGATATTTAACATGCTTTCTTTTGGTTACAAATAAATAAAAGGAGACTGTGAAGGTACAGTCACAATTTTCTAATGTAGTTTAACACAATTTTCAACATCTTTTTACTGTATGAATAATTAATCCATATTTGTTCATTACCTCTGTATCAGACTGCCTTATACGCAGAATGTAATTCCATCTGAGTTGTACTAAGTTCCTGATACAGACAGCTGTAGACCTTCACAGACAGGCAGTCACTTGGTCAAATTCTTTGATGACACTGCTCTGCTGTCTCTTCTTCAGGATCCACAATTGGATCATGGCTTGGCTCTAAATCTTTTACCAAATGGTGTGATGACAACTTCTTGTATCTTAATATAAGGAAAACAAAGGAGTGCTGCTTCTTCACATTAAAAGGGTAGGTTTCATTGATCACAGTATACACAAACCTTCCAATAATAACTGAAAAATACGACAACTTACAGAAGACATGGGTTCACTTTGGTACATGAGGGAAAAAGAGAAATGTGTCTGTCACATCCTGTGGTTTCTATACTGTTCCTTTACATTTCCAATACCACACACACTCATTGCATTGACACTGCATAGAGGGTGAAACTATTGAATACAAATAAATCTTGCACACAGCTCTAAATCTTTGGTGTGATGACAACTTCTTGTATTTTAATGTAAAGAAAACAAAGGAGTTGGTCATTGATTTTAGTTTAGAAATAACAGCGCAGAGCCAAAAGACTACCAAATTAACTAAACTGAACTGACAATTCAAATCAAACACTTCCTCCTGCTGCTTCTTCACAATAAAAGGGTTGGTTTCATTGATTACAAACCTTCCAATAATAACAGAAAAGACATTCACTTTGGTACTGTATGGGGGGAAAAAGAGAAATGTGTCTGTCACATCCTGTGGTTTCTATACTGTTCCTTTACATTTCCAATAACACACACACACACACACGCACGCACCAATCATTGCAAAGACACTGCATAGAGGGTGAAACTATTGAATAGAAATATAATAAACACTAACACTGTACAGCACAATTTAATATGAAGTTTGATGAAGCAGCTGAGGGTTGGGACAAATGCTTCCTTCCTATGGTGCTGTGTCCTTACTCAAATTTACATTCACATATTTGCTGCCTTTTACATTCAAATTCTGGAGCAGTGTTATGTTCATTTATGGCAATTTGTAGGAAACCTGTAAGCTGACAGAAACTGAGGTGAGGGTTAGGAGATAGGAGGAATGTTAGTAAGTCTGTGGCCCATGACCTGGCCATTCTGTTTGACTGCTTTCCCTCCTCCGTCCGACTGCAGCTAATGAGAGTGACGGCTCCCTCATGGAAGCCTGTGGGAAAGCCATCTCTTAAGCTCCTGTGTTGGCTCTAAAAACAATTTGCAGTGCAAATTCCCAGAGATTGGATTTGGATACCTCCTGTGTTGATTTACCTACCTCCAGTGACTGGGCAGTAACACGCTGTTCATACGCTTGACCAGATCTCTCTCTCTGTCTGTCTGTCTGTCTGGATCTCTTCCTCTCAGGTTATCCGTCTGTCGTTCCTTTTTCACTCTCTCTCTCTACATGCCTCCCTCCTCTTACCTTTTTATATTCCACTGACTCCTTGGTCAAACACTTTTCACTGTTTTCTGCATTCATTTCTCTGTGGCTTTCTGCAGCTCCATGTTGCCATCTTCGCTGTGAAGAAAGGTGGATGAGGTGGAAGAGGAGAGTCACAGCTCGTTCACTCAGCTACTGAGGCAAATAAAAATGAAAAATAAAGACATAGGCTTGCGACTGACTCTCATTACCCTCCATGTAATTTAAGGAAAAATGCAGCCATGATGATGTTTTAAGTATCCTGCACAACAGGCTCATCCATGTACTCAACGGTGTATTGTCTTTGCATCTAAAAAAAATCCCCACACCATCTACACTGCTTCTGAAATGACAAAGTGTTTTATTCTGGAAACTGTAGAGTAAATGCATGTTTTTATTTAATGAGGTGATAAGCTTTTGAAAAAGAGAAGAGAGGAGAATCAAACCTGTGAAGGACACAGCTACTGATTTAAAAATCTGAACTTTATTAATTAACCTCTCTTAGAAAAACAATGCTGTGCAATTAAAATGAGAAATTTAGGAGGATTGGTTTGGATTTTTAAATCATCTGTTGCTGACTGGACTGATGTGTTTAAGAGGGAGGAGGGCGGTGTTGGATGGGTCACATAGTATGTGCAATCTGAACCAAATATTTTGATGGAAACAGTTGATTTATTCAGACTTTTCTCTCATAACTTCCATCAGTTTACTCTTGAACTGACACAGTGGCTTTAATTCTTTTAACATCAACTGCAGTCGACACTTTCCCGTCCAGTGCCCACATTCTTTAAATAGCAAATACACTTGCACCCATTGGCTTTAGTCCTGAGATGAAGTGTAATCAGTGGCACTCCTTCAACTGAAACTGTTGTTTGACAGCTTGAAACAAAACCAAGTGCATGATAAAGATCTGTTTAGGACTGTTGTTTGTTTCAGCTTCTGGGAAAATGGGAAAACAGTAAGATTCTCCAAATTTATCAGATCACATACATTTTAGCCTATTTGGATGATCTCCCTTTGATCTCTTCACCAAGACCGCCTCACACTTGGACAACCTCTTTGGAAAACCTCTGATCTAAAGATTATAGACATGTGCATAGCGGATGAAATCAAACATCAGCTACAGTATCTACATACAATTCAAAACTCCACAACACAATTATCCATCACACCAGTCTCCTTGCTTGCTGCTATTAGCTTTGAGTCAGATTCAGATGATTCTGATGTCTTTTAGAGAAGAAAAATATGATACTTGAAGGGGAACCCCAAAGAAGCAAGAATGCATAGTGTTGTATGTACTTAAAGGAATAGTTCACCAAAAAATGAAATCCAGTCATTATTGACTCACCCTCATGCTAATGAATACACCAGAGTAGGTTTTTATTCCTCGAAGTGCATCTGGAGACCTGGGAGGGGGTTCGTAGTCCAACGAAAACTTTAATAGGGCCTGACACAAAAAGTCCATAAAACTACACAAAAACCTTGAAATATGACTCCACACTGCTCGTCCACTGCAATCCAAGTGTCCTGAAGGGATATAGTTCAGAGTTTACTCGAAATTATGTAATTTAGGACATTTTTACAGCCTAAACAGTCCTGTATTGTGCGCTGACGTTCATGCGCATGAATCCGGGTGCATGACGTCTGTCTGACTACCGATTTCTCCGACCATACATTTATTTATTGTTGCGTCCATTAGTCCAACCTCCCATTTCTCCTTTCTTACCCTAAACCTAACCTTAACACTATAGAATGGGTAGTCGGAGAAATGAACCGTTGGACTTTTGGGCAGTCGGACTGATGTACACACTTAAAAATGATGGGTTAAAAACAACCCAATATGGGTTATTTTTTAACCCAACACTGGGTAACTATGGGACAGAACACATGCGGGTTATTTTGACCCAACAAGTTGGGTTGATTTCCTTAACCCAACAGTTGGGTTGTTTATCAGCCCAGTTGGGTATATAACCTAATTAAGGGTTCACATTGGCTACACTGCTAATATTGTGGCAGATTAGGGTTTTATTTAACATTAACTTAAATAGAGAATAACATTAGATCTTGTAACAGCTCCTGCGCCTCACACACCACTTAGAGGGAGAATGCTGTTTGTTATCCTCAAAACATGCACGCAAACTGCACAAAGGAGGGGATACCACAACCCAAAAACATACCTTTACTTATGGTGTCAAAGTTATTTTTTCGATAGCAGTAATTGTAAACTGAGTAGAACATTGAATTAGTAAATTAGTGTGTAGAACAGTATCACTAAAGATTGTGTAGCTGATGGTGATATTTAACAGAAATAACCTAAATTTGAATCACAAAACACTGTCCCAAAGCATGCTGGGAATTTCCTCCCACCCAACGTCAACCCAACATGTTGGGTAGTCCGAAATAACCCAACACAGTATAATGGAAAATACAACCCAACAGCTAATAACTCAACCCCCAACGACAATAACCCAGCAAATTGGGTTCTTAGATTACCCAACTTAATGAAAACAACCCAATTAAACCACCCAACAGTCTCAACCCAGCTGTTGGGTTGAAAAAATAACCCAACGTTTTTAAGAGAGTATGCTCCCCAAATACTCCTCCGTATTCATCAGCATGAGGGTGAGTCAATAATGACTAAATTTAATTTTTTGGTGAACTATTCCTTTAGACAGCAATTTTTATGTAACATTGTACGTGATAACTAGAAGTTTGATCTTAGTCTGCAGTTTGTTTGTTTTTTTCCAGAAAAAGGAGTCTACATTCCTCTCTTCTATTTTTATATTTCTAAAATAGTATATTTTGGAACCGTCATTTTCTGTTGCACTTTGTAGTTTGGCCTTGGTGTCTCGCACTCCTCTCTCTGTGTTTCCGCAGACCAGCCGCTACCTGTATCCCTCCTGCTACTGGACCCTGGACCAATCTGCCAGCTGTCACCAGAAGCTGCCACCATTAACTCTATGCACATTTCGCATGTTCTGTCATAAACTGTAAAACTGTAAACTGTCTTGTCTGTAACAACATCTACTGCACGTCTGTCCGTCCTGGGTGAGGGATCCCTCCTCTGTTGCTCACCCTGAGGTTTCTCCTATTTTTCCCTGTTAAAGGGTTTTCTATGGAGTTTTTCCTCAGTCGATGCGAGGGTCTAAGGACAGAGGATGTTGTTACAATGTCATGTGAAGTCCTTTGAGACAAACTGTTTGTAAAAAAGGGCTATACAAATAAAATTGACTTGACTTGACTTGACATTAAACTAGATTGTATGTAGCCTATTTTGAAAATGCTGACTATGAAAAAAAAGTTCTTCTGATGGAGATTAATTAACTGAGAGAGTAGTGAATTAAATGGCTCAGTTTTCTTTTATTGTATGTGAATGCTATGGCACTGGATGGATTAGTGTCACTGAGCGATAAGACCCTCTGCCTTGCGGGCTGCAATACATCATCATGAACGTTGCGCCTCAGTGACGGCTTGGCTACAAATGGCTCTGCATCGCTGCTTGCTGCCTTGAAGGCTGCTTTGTAAACTGTCACACCATTCATTCTGTCCAGCAGGCCCAACACAAGTCTCTACTGTACTGAAGCTTTCCCCTGCAAAACTGTTCTCAGGCTTTCCCCTGGAGGAGGGGGAGTAGTTATGTGAGTGACAAAGACTAAGGATGGGATTGTGGTTTCTTCTAGCAGAGAAATAGACTCCTTCCAATGAGCCAAAGCTTTTTATCTACTAGTCACCTGCAGTCCTGATGATTTCCAAAGATCCAGGTGGGGGTTATGCTGAAGTTTCCATATGCGCAACAAGCAAACTAAATCTGAAGAAAAAAAAAAGCCTGGCTTTTTATGTGTTTTTGAAGCAGCTTGAATCAGCATGCACTCAAGGATGCACATACTCACTGCCATGATGGATATTTCTGAGAACTGCAGATGCACATTGAATATGAACCAAACCTTATTTGTTTACAATGAAAACTCTGCAGGGGACATTTAATTGTCTCAAATTAAAGAAAGGATGAGGCAGGAGAGGGTGACCGTGGGAAGAAAGTCAAGAGAAATGAAGGAACAGAATCAAAAGACAACAACATAAATAATGAGAAGCCGTTTTTCCTCTGGACCAAATGGTTTGATTAATATCCCTGTTTCAAGGAATGTAATGGAAGGTTCCTTTCTCATTTCCCCCAAAGTGTGTGTGTGTCAATTTGCCATGATAAACTAATTCAAATGCTACCACTTGATTTCCACGGCTGTTCATTAAAGAAAGCATTCTCCCAATCACAAGTGATGTATTAGATTGGTTGCAGTCTGCCATGTGCTTAAATTTCCATTTGGCAGAATGGAATAGAGTGGACAGAGAGGGACGAGGAAGAGAATTGCAATTTGACATCCTGGTGGCTGGAAAAAAAAGAAAGAAAGAGGACAATCGGGGATTCTCGTTATTAAACCAGATGCTGAGAGGCTCCAAAATTAAAGATTTTAAGTGAGATTGGTACAATGTATATATAGCCTAGACCTTTCAAATGCCAAGTGTCCAATTAATACACTGGCACAGCATGTCATCAGAATGTCTGTGCAAAGTCTAAATAGAGGTCTACATCAGGACTATTTTGTTCTTTTAAAGTGTAGGGAAACTTTCTTTGCTTCTCCACAAAAAAAGTAAAGTCTGAGACTCATCTGTTCATTGCTACTCACCAGCAATTGACCAATTATAGCCATTGCAATTATAACAAGGCACAGCAGGCTTGTCAAGGTTTGAATTAGTAATAAAGTAAGAACAATACTGAGCACAGTCCTGTAGTGGGTCATCTGCAAAAGTATGTATAGCATTGTGTGATAATAAAAAATGGTGCGAACAGTTGAGAAGCGGAGAAACAACATCCAGAATGAGGATAATAGCCTCTTTGATTTTTTTTAATTTTTTTTTTACTATTGTGAATGCTTCCAGACAACCTCTTACCCCCATCATTCAGCACCATTCACAAAGTGACTGACTGCAGCGGAGCAGTTACCTGGGATATTTGGATAGATGGATATTACAAAGTCTGTTATCTCTGTGTCACATTGCATTAAATCAGATAGAAACTGACTGAGCGAGAAGGAGCATTTCAAACATGAATACAGTTTCATTTATAGTGCACCAATCATAACACAAGTGATCTCAGGGCAATTTTCATATACTTTGAAAGAGACTCTTCATCATATTACAGAGATTCAATATTACTCGATGAGCATGAGGCCCAGTGACGCTGGCAAAGAGAAAAAAAATCCCATTCAATAGGGAGAAAGTTTGAGCAGCAGCAGGTTGGAGGCCGACTGACTTGACTGGTTGGGTTGAAAGAGAAAGTGAGAGAGGAAATGAGGAAGGGGAGAGTACGGAAGAGAGGAAAGGAAACAGATTAAAGACGTATGAATGAAAGGGACTTCAGCCTTAAAGACTTCCAGTATTTAACATTTACTGACAAAGATAGAAAAGAACAGACTGTGGAAGTAACTTTCTAATGCGTTTAGCTTTGGGAGATTTGTTTCCACGCATGTTGCCAATAAAACCGGGTAATTCTGGGCTTGTTTCTAGTGTTATATTGACTTCTTTGATTTCTTTTTTCCCCCCGTGTCCTCATTTTCATTTTTGAATCAGAATCACCTCTAAATTTGCACAGTTTCTTTCATTCATTCTTTAGAAGAAGATTGCTTTTGGTTCTTCCTCTAATGCTTGTATGAACTGCGCTGTAATCAGTGTTGGGCAAGTTACATCCAAAATATAATACATTACATATTATTAGTTACTGTCATTTGAAAGTAATCAGTTACATTACACTATTACTGTCTCAGAATTGTAATACGTTACACTACTTTTGTATTACTTTTGAGTTACTTTCACGAAAATAACAGCAGAAATATGACTGTAAAGTTTAGTTCATTGCAGCTGATAATACATTCAGTGGAGGGTGATGTAGCATCATGTGTAGGCCTCTGCAGCAACTACGTTTTGCAGATAATCTACTAATAGTAACTGCCTAAATAACAGCACATGCAAACCGCAGGACTGAAATGACAGTTTTACTCATTGTAATCATGTCCTTCATGGAGAGAGAGGAGAGCAGAGAGCTGCATGAGCGCAAACGCAGAATGAAATTTGATCCAATGAATTAATACAAAGGAGCAAATAAACATTATTGTTGATCTACGGTAAAGAGGAAACGTAGGAGAATATCAGAGAAAGTAAATGCGTTGATACCAGCTGTCAATCATCGGACCGGAGGTGCGTTATGGCACACAGAGCTCGGGCCACACTCGGATTTAAAAGCCTGGGCGAGACGAGGTGAAAATAGAGGTGAGGTCTCGGACCCGGACCCAGAGCTGAGCAGCCAGCAGCCGAATGTAGTAAATATCAAAGAACCCATAGATGAGTAAAGAGTAGAATTGACTTTTTTACATTGTTTGGGAATGTCAATAAATAAATGTGTGACAGTGTCAGATTTATTCAAACAGTTATTCCAGAAAATTTGGGAAATTATGCAAAGTATATCCCACCCACCCACACTCCTCCAGGAAGCGAGTATGCTTATACCAAGGACTGAATATAAGCTAAAAAAATATTAGTGAGGCTGTATATAGCATTGGAGTCAGACTTCTGTGGCAGCAGAGGATGAATTCTCCTGGGCCCATAGGGTGACAGTGGACACTTAAATTCATGGCTTTGCTCTTCTCCCCTGGAGCTTCAAGCTCAATCACTCTGATTTTTTTTCTTTTGCAGAGGCAGACATTTTGCTGTTGCTAGGGAACATTAGTTGCAAATCACTTGCGCGCTATGGGAAATTCATAACTGTCAGCAGTAGCTACGTTTCAAATACAGAAATAACATCTAAAACTTAACTGATCCGAGCTTCCGGCTTTATAAATATTTTTCAAAACTGACTGTGAGAACAAACATCTGTGCCTGGTCAGAGCAAGAAGTAATAGGCTCAACATCAATTTTATTTATTCGGTTGTTTTGTAGGCCTGGCCTGCTGCTGCTTTTACGACAGTAGAGGAAAGTAATTTAACATTCAGCCGATGCCATAATCTGAACCCCCTCAGACAGCCGCCAGTGTTTTCTGAATGCTTTACTCTGAGGTTTGAAGTCCTACTTCACAGGGAAAGCAAGATGGTGATGATGTCCCATGTTATTCCTCAGTCATCATCCTTAGTAAGACATAGGGCTTATTTGGTAAGGCAACAACTCTCCGTGACCGTGTGCATGTGTTTTGTAAGCAATATTTTTCAAGTCAGCTACAGTATTTATTGTCATGAGTGTACTTTAAAGGTCAGACACTGTTCTGTTAAGTAACGTGTGTGTGTGTGTGTGTGTGTGTGTGTGTGTGTGTGTGCAGGTTTGTGCATGTGCATGCATGTGTCTGTGTGTGCATTTGTGTGTACATGTATGTGTGTGCTTCTCATTGTATATCCTCCTCGGTGACCTGTGAGAGAGGCCCTGTGGCATGATTGAGACAACAAGGATGAGAAAAGACAAACACAGTTGATCATTGTTATATATCTTCATCTTTTAATTTCTTTTTATAATGAAATGAAATAACATTATGTTAAAGAAATGTGAGCTATACAGGCAAACATGGCTGATCTGAATCAACAATAATAAAAAAAAATATTGTTTTGATTTAAATACAGTGAATGCTGAGTTAAGGCTACGTCCACGCCACCATGTTTTCATTTTAAAATGGTTGATTCACATTAACACAGTCTAGACAACTGTTTAAGCTAACTCATAATTAAAATCAAAATTACTTGACCATTCATGTACACTGTACTGCACATGCACATGCAAACAGGAAGTAGATTGTCTACTCTGCAGTTGTAACTGCTCACAAAGCTGAATTTTCACTTGCAATTTGTTATTCGTGTCATATTTAGGCCCCACTACATTTAATAAAAGTGTGTTTCTGCCATTCCAGACTACAACCCTGAATTTTTTTTTCAAATTAAAACACTCTAAATACAAATGTAGAAAAAATAAATGCTTTTTAGATGTACAACGTGTGAAATGTGAGTTGAAATATTGATAAAGACCTCAACCAACACTGTCAACAGTGCAAAGAAGGCATGGTGATGATGTCATGACTGCATTTCAGAGAGAAATTAACATGCTAACCAGCAAGCCTCTGTGTCCCATGTTGTAATAGCCTATACCTGGTGACACAGAGGCTCCTAGAAAGTGACACTTACCTTCATCTCATCAACCCTACTACAGTACAATAAAACCTTGGAATATTATTACTGCCCTTATTAGATGTAGTCTATAATGTTAAACTTATCAATACATTTCCGACATCCTGCCCAGCAGGATTTTTGACATTCTAAAAGCCTTTTGTACATAGCCTAGTTATTGTATTTTTTTTTTTTTGCAATATCGGTTTTATTCTCTTTTTTTTGTATCTATGTATATTCATATCTTTACCATCTGTGCTGCATCACACACTAATCCAAATACCATTTTTGTGAAAAACCAACCTGGCAATTAAAACTAATTTTCTGATTCTGCCACTGTGATGATGTCAGCATCCCATGCTGCTCAATGTCTCATACACTGTATCATTGCTTTTAAATATTTACAGAATAAATGCACATAACATTGGGAAACCAATATGGACAAGTAGGGGAAATTCTGTCATCAAATGATGTGACATAGCAGGATCTTACACATTGCCCTTTAAAGCTAAATTAAAGTAGTGTGGATGTAGCCTTAGACACATTCAGGTTATATACATCCATGTGCAGATAGGTACTGCAATGTCCAGAATATGGAAAACACAACTGCAGGAGCAGCTTGAATAGTTCACACATTTAAAGGGATGAACAGTATTTTTTTGTCATGTATTCCATTCAGTATGGCTGTCTGGTGAACCTGTGGGAGAGGGAATCTGATGTTTGGCCTGAATGAAGATTTGATAATAGCATACAGTAACTATATACAGATTGAACAACAAGACTGAAACAAAGCACAGCAAGTTACTGTCACCAATATTATGTACACTATATTAAAAACGACCAGTCAAGGCATATTAAAAAGACAACACACAGGTTTTAATTTTTTTTTTTTTTTGGGGGGGGGCATTTTACTGCTGTGAAATCGAGAAGCTGGGAGTGTCAAATATTTACTTGGGTAGAAAATAGTTCTCTGGAACACATTTTATGGGTAAATATTATTCTAATGGATTAAATTTACCCCTGACTGAGTTTGTGACACCTGGCCACAGCCAATGTGGTTCAATAACTCGGGTCAGAGAATTGTTGCAGCTGCAAAATGAACTATTAAGACACTTGGAAATAACTGTCATATTTCATCAGTCTGTGAGCAGCTGTGATCAGATTTTATGCTGCACATGACATGAGTTCACTAACAGCAGGGTAGAGTGAGAGGAGTTGGTTGCCTCGCTGAGGTTGTTGGAGGTGTGCAGTCGCCTGTTACTCTTCATCGAACAACTCACTGTGGCTGCTCCTCCTTGTTATTTGCAATATTTCTGAACTTCTATTAGAAAAATGCCAAAAATGACCAACAAACACATTCTTGTAACACAGACTTTGACAGTTAATTGCAATCACAGAGTTTGTAATTCTATGTACAGTATTAATATTGCATCACCGTTCATCACCCTTCCTCATTGCCACTTTAAAGCTATATGTGTAACTTCTACATGTCCGTAAATATCTGTTTCACCCAAGCCACCACAAAAGGAATGATACAATGCTCATTATGCCAATCAGCTCCTCCAACACCTCGCAGTATTTTGCAGTATTTGTTATTTTTGTATTTGGTGTCTTGGGTGACATTCCCTCGCTGGTGCACAGGTACAACTGTTTTTTTTAACCTACTAAAGTAAGTAAGTATTTTATCTTGTTTCACCATCGCTGATGCCAGTAGCATGGCTCTATGGGCAGCACTGTCAGTCAGTCAGTCAGTCCATCGGCTACGCCCTGCCTTTCCGAAACTCTGCCTTTCCGAAAATAGACTTCCATACTTCGAAATGGTGGGGTTTTCTGTTTTTTCTAAAGACACGGCTATTCTGAAAAGGCTAATGGGTAAAACCCTCCATTCCCTCTACTCCGATCGGACAGACGGACGTAATCAGAAAGGAAACGGAGGCTGTGCATTGATCCTTTTTTCCTTTTTGGGGTCAAACAGATCATGTGTATAATTAACTGCAAAACAAGAAAATACTTCATATTACTGTCATATAACATTCATTATGCTTCTCTGCCTGGTCTTTTCACTAAACTTAACCTTCTTCATAGTCTTAACCCAACCAAAGCATTTTCCCCAGTCTGCTGTTGGCTGCAGCAGGCTCGCGCCTGTGTGGGCTCAAGCCGGGTTCAGCTGCGCTCGAGCGGAGCCAGGGAGGGAAAAAAATGTGTATTTCTTTTACTCTGTGGGAGATCTCCCATAACGGAGTCGGGAAGAAAGCAAGTGGGACAATGTCACCCGGTTGGCACCATGGACAACTGCAGTGGGGGTTCGGAACAGCGGTGTGTCAGAATGGAGGTGTTTTGGAAAGGAGGGCTGTCCACCACTTTGGTCCAGACTGAAATATTAACATAACAACTACCTGTGCATGGATATAAGGAATTGAGACATTCATGTCCCCCTGAGGATGAACTATAATAATCCCAAATCATGTTGGCAAGTCGATCATAACACTGAACTTAAACTCAGTCATAGTTGTTTCTAAATGTGTGACAAACTCCCACAGAGGCTTCATTTAACTGGAGGATTCACTGCCATAATCAGCCCTGTTCAACTATCTTTACTCTACAGTATGTACACTCATAGTAAATTACACAACCTTATCAACCTGGCAGACATAAGAGCAATTTGCAATGTAAGACTTAAATCACACAAGCAGTGCAAACATTGAACCGTTCAGCTACTGTGACTCTGCCACTCTATCAAAACAACAGCTTTTTGTAATGAAATCTATTGATTTACATTTGCAGCAAATTGAAATCTGTGAGGGTGACAGTTGAAAATGACTGTGAATAAAATGGCCAATGCTGTTGATTCAGTGATCCCTTTAAAGCAAGAAACATGAGTGACTTGTACATAAGCACATTAACAAGTAACATAAATATATACATGTGCACATGTAGAGATATCATTGCCCTCAGACTCACCGCACATTCAAAACTGTTTGTCCCCCACTGACCTGGACCACATTTGATCCAGGCCAATGCGGACAATAAGTCCCACCCCACGACACAATGATAAAATTTTAGTGTGTATGGTCACAATTCTGTGTGTATAGTCCCACCACTCTGTCTACACAGTGTTTGTAGCAATATGGTATGGTTAAGGTGATTGTATGATCATGAATATGGCAAACAGACTCCGGTTGAGGTATGGTTATGGTTATGGTTAAGGCAATAGTATGCTTCAACTGAGGCGATTGTTGAAAAATGTCTGAAATCCCCACCTCTGACATTTTTCTTAAACTGAGAATTTCACTGTTCAACCTGTGGTGTACACAGCCATCCTTATCAGATAGTTTGAAGCTGCTTTTAAAGCTATTGCCTTCAAATGGACTGGCTGAATGAATCACTTTGCAAGTTTGAGGACGGGGAAAGACCATGGCTACTGGCAAACCATGAACCTTAAACGCGTATGTGATTGGAGTTAATAAAAATGGCAAACCACTAACTGCAAGTCTCTGTGGCCACCTTGATCTCCCCACCCTCGCTTCCTATCTTGTTAAATCAAGGGCAAAAGACTTAATGCAGTGACAATGAACACTGGCACTGGACATAAATCATGATGCATGAATTAGATGTACTTTAATTCTGAGAGTGACAAGGCTAATACCAAGTTACTAAAGGGTAATAGGAAATGCACCAGGTGAAAATGGCCTTTCAAAATGCTATAGTCGGCACATGGATGCACCGTATGATAGAAATTGCATTTCTCTAATCATCCACAGCAATCTTTGTGTGCTTTAGCTGGGGGAAGATTTGTTTCGCATCCTTGTCCTCCTCCTAATGGAAAAGTTGGAGACCTCAGATCTCTGATTTCTCAAGCTGCTGCTAGTGGGAAAGCATTAGAGCGGGGGAGTTGCATCTGTTTAAGTGCTCCTTCTTCTACCCCCACAGGCTAAACATTATGTTCCATGTAAGCATACTTGCGTGAGTACATTAATGAATTTCTACAATTTGCTATTTGCTCCGCTCGGCCACAGCGATTATGTACAAATACCGCAAATAATCAATAATAGCTACCTTTATAAAGGCATTTATGAATGCAGACTGTTACAGAGGTAAACATAATGTCATCCTGCACCAAACAGTTTGACAATGACCACCTCACTTTGCAAAAAAGGATGTTCTCATACATTCATATACTACATTATTTGGACACACCCACTAATGGTTTGTCAAAAAGCAGCTGTGAAAAAAAGCAAGAGAGGCAAGTGGCAATGATGCAAGAGATTCTTCCTACACAGCGCAACTCAGTGCAACTGAGATCCAAGAAAGAGAAATACCCATTCTTTGGATCCTTTTTTTCTAACATCAAGGGAAGGATTATCCACAGATGCTCATCCAAAATAGCACAAAGGACACTTAGATGAGAATTTGTAGAGGTGAAAGTATTGCCAGAGGCCAGTCATTGCTTTTTTTTTCTTTCAGAAATTAATGCTTCAAAACACTGAAACAGCAGTCATTTATACTGTATAGCACCAAGCATATGTAGGTGATTCGTCCAATACAAACATGTACATATAAATATACTGTATAAAACATTTACATGTTCATTTATTTTTTTCTTTCTTTTTGTCATTTTATTTTCATTTTTCTTCCATTTTCATTTCCCAATCTCATATTATGCTAAATAAAGATTATGTACAATAACTGTAACAACAACAGACACAATAACTCCATAAAATCTGCATTTAAAATCTGAAATTAAATCACAGTGGTCTCAGACTGGACACCTGACAAGGGTGATCTTTCAAACCCCTAAACTGGGACTGAATACGTGTGCTGCACTGACTTCTGCACACACTGGATGGAGAAAAACATTTCCAACACTTACAACATCTACCAAATGCACCTTTCAACACCAGGGATGTAATGAATGTTGCTAGGTACCAACAACACATTGAAGTGTTGAAAACATCTATATTATCACCAAATTTGCAACTGTATCGAAAACCAGAAAACCATGTGTGAAAAATTGGGATATGTATTTGTTGGGACGCTGTGTCCAAGTGGTGGATTATTAGCCTCTCCAACCCAGTACCAGAATTTCCCATATGAAGTCAGACCAGTATCCATGGATGGGTTTTCAGTATGAGAAGGTGCACTGCAGTCCAATCAGTAAGCCGTCTCTTTGATGATGTTGGTGGACAGGGTGTGGTTGCTGGAGATACTTATGGAGTGACGAGTGAGGGGGTGGGGGTGCCTCCGGGGCGTATGTCGGCAGGGCATGCAGAAGTAGCGCAGTGTAGAGAAGAAGATCTGGCGGTAGGTGGCTGACACCAGATTGTAAAGGATTGGATTGATGGCCGAGCTGACGTAGAACAGGATGTTGGTCAGCATGTAGAAATAGTGGTAGAAGTCATACAAGTCACTGTGAAAATACAGAAGACAGACAAGATTTATTATGTGTGGAAAAGTACTGTATGTGTTAAATATAAATCATATTCTTGTACAAGGCCAAAGGACTTATTTGTCCTGAGCAACAATGTATAAACAAATTTTCATGATCATAAATCATGAAAAGAGGAATTGGAAAACCAAAATGCCAATTTATCGGATCCGCGTAGTAAATTTACTGGAGTAGCCCAATCAAAGAACTGTAGCTAGAGACCAAACATTAAAAGATTTCACAGATAGTTTGCCGTATTGCAACATTCATTGTGTAATAGATGTTTGTAGACATTTAGGAGATGTGAATCAATGGCACAAACCTCTTAAACAAACTAAATAACCATCATCTTAGTGACCAAGCTACTTTCTAGCGAACTCCTGAGCTAAATCATTGTCTTGCTGTGTTGTGTGTGTAAGTGGTTAGCAAGCCAAGGCTGCCAACTAGCCATATTAGCATTTAATTTAGATTAAACTGTGTATGTAGCAGACATGTAGGCTATATGATGAGAGCACATGAATTATGCAGGTCTCTTGAATCAACTGTGGTCAGTTTTTGACACTTATGTTCATAGCTCGGTAGCAAAGCATCTCAGCTACAATGGTGTACTAACTAGCTGAGATAGTTACACTTCTTAGCTTCCATGTATGTTTTGCAAAGATACTCAGATGTATCTCCCACTCAACATAACAGCAAAAAAGTGTAGTTTTAATTTTCACAGGAAACAAGTCAATTCTGTGTGAAACAGATTTCTGATCCTGTGACTATCCAGGTTTTATTGACTCTGATTTAATTGGATTATTCAGGGATTCTTGATTTGGGCCTTCATATTCAGATCATGTTACTGTAGCTCTACAGCTATCTACAACAAAGTATTTTAAAGACTTTTCAGTAGGTCATACAGAAGGCTACTCAGGCGGTGATTAAAACACTCACAACTAGAGCTGATGCAATCTGGGCTACAATTTAAAGTTGGATCAGATGAAGTAGTAAGTAAGGAAGTCACACCAAGAGTCACCGAAAGGCTTAGGGTAGTTTTCTCCTTGTTTAACTACAAAGAATGAACCTTAAACAGAGAGAGGAAATCGTTTCTTGGTTTGTTCCACTGGGCTGATACATTAGAGTTTTTGTGCTGAGAATTGACAGGATAAGAAGATTTATTCAGCCAACCAGACTGAGTGATGCCTGGTGCTTACTAATGGTGGGTGAGCATGTATTACACTAACCCAATAATCTTCTCTTTAGATGTCACTGCTCATTTGAAGCCTCATTGGTCCACTACAGAGATGCCCCCAATGCCATCAGGGGATCAACCACTAAAGAAGTATCTCTAAGTTTATAGGTTTCTGCCAGCCTCTGCCTTTGCTGCCTATACAGCAAGAGGACTGGATGAAGAAATAGAAGGAGAAAAAAAAAGCATTTTCTATGCTGGAATTTTTAGACACATGAAGAACGAGATAAGCTTTTGAAGTCTTTGTAGTGCAGATCTAATCTTCAGCTGTCTGCACATGGTACAGACTTTTCTTGCATGGACAAACACCATTGCAAGCCTCTGTAAAATCTAACTATGAAAATATAAAATACTTTCATTTCTCAAAGGTTGCTACATATATTTTTTTAATGTAATCATAAAATAATTTGTTTACGCTCTACAAAACATGAATGAGGAATGTATGAACCTATGCTTTTAACTGACTGATCTGTCTACATCACTGCAGTCACATAGATGGAAGAAGGAGATTAAGCTACACATCAGGAGGAGGGAGGGACATCACGGATGTAAAGATTACCTAGAATCAAGACAGATGATTTGAAAAGTAGCCTACTGAGAGAATTAGGAAAGAAACAAGTGGGAGACAAGGATGAGGAAAGGAAAGAAGAAATAGCAAACTATTAGTTTAAGAGAACAAACTTAAAGGATAACTTTAGTTTTTTACAACCTGGACCTTATTTCTAGCATCAAATACGATCATTTAATCACCCTGACAAGTTTGGTGTCATTTGGAGTCGTTTTGACGAAATTAGCCCCAATCGAGCGGCGCGTATATCCGTATAATGCGAGAACACGGGGCACCCAATGCAGCCTCTAAATAACACATTATAATTTGTTCATTTCGCCAATATTTTGTGATGATACACTAGTGTTATTCCCCTCCGAGCCCGTGGTGGCATGTTATCAACATCCGGCTCCTCCAGGCTGACCTACTAACCTCTGATCTGGATGATGTCATCTCCGACCGGTGCCCGGCTCGTTCTGATAATAATCATTCCGCTTTGGCATTTGGGTCCTTTTTAGCTCAACTAGCCAGAGCTGTAGTGAGGATCCAGGCTGAGGAGAGGAAGCCTGTGGAAGCTGACTGAAGCTGAACATCATCCAGCTGCTCATTTTGTTCTGACGAGTCAGAAACATGCAGAAACGGACCATAGCATTAGCGATAGCAAATACTGCCGTCGGAGATGACATCATCCAGGTCAGCGGTTAGTAGGTCAACCTAGAGGAGCAGGATGTTGATAACATGCCATCACGGGCTCGGAGGGGAATAACACTAGTGTATCATCACAAAATATTGGCGAAATGAACGAGTTTTGCGGCGGATAATGTGTTATTTAGAGGCTGCATTGCGTGCCCCGTGTTCTCGCATTATACGGATATACTGGGGCTAATTTCGTCAAAACGACTCCAAATGACACCAAACTTGTCAGGGTGATTAAATGATCGTATTTGATGCTAGAAATAAGGTCCAGGTTGTAAAAAACGAAAGTTATCCTTTAAGCTTCATGGGGATGCTGAGCATGCTTATAATCAAAATACCTTCATAACTGTTTTGGGATCATATTGTGGAGACAGCATCACAAGCATGTATCCCATGGCAACAGTTAACTGACATTTGAGAATTGTTAGGAGTCATGCTATTGACTTCAGTGCCATGCTCCTGAATATAGAATGTAGGACTAGGTATCAAACCCTGATACTTTCACAGACCTACCAAACTGGTTTGATACCAGCTACTTGAGCTCAGCTGACCAAGCTTGCAAGATGGAACTTATGACCCAATATATAGTTTGGTCATGTTGTCTAAAAACCCATCTAGGTACAATCCATCTGTGTAGCCATTACATTTTTTGTTTGTGTCAGAATTGGTCCAGATGCAGAACTAGCATCATGCTATGGGCCATATTCAGGTCATGGGACTGTGTGTATACCAGGCCAGAGGAAAACAGGCATGTGACACAAGAATCATTGTAGGCCTACTATAGTATCTACAAAATGTTGCACTCCAGGATTTCCAATGAAACACAGATTACTGTATGTGCTCTCATTGGTTATATTTCCATCTCTTAGATAATTCAACCACCAATTTATCTCTCATGGGAACAGTGTTATTTATCTTAGCACAATGAATGTAGTTATGAATAGACACTAGTGAGAAAAGGGGATGAGATAAAACAATAACAAATGCGCACAACAGGCACAACAATGGTAAAGTAAGGGGTTAAAAGTCATAATATGTCCTAACACATAATGGAGATACTCCTAAGCATCATGACAGGGACTGGATGTATTGATCGATTATCCTTTCCCAACAGACAAGCGTCAGTGAAGTGGCCGGAAAGTCAATAATGTGTGTGTCTGCCTGCATGCAGGGACACCATTAAAGATGAATGAGGGTAGGATTAAAAGGGACAACAGGGATAATATTGAACATGACCTTCTACTCAGGTAATTCTGTGGGGTGGTGTTTACGTAATGGAGGATGACACACGAACCAAGTCTTTCCTCAGGTAGAAATTTTGTCTTTTGTTGAAATCCCTCAAGCAGCAAACATTTTTCAGTACAATTACACACACGTTGGACAAGCTGTGGTCTACAGGTGCAGAATTTTCAAATGTGGCGACTCCAGTGGTGACCACTGCTACTTGGAAAAACAAGGACATGTTTTTCAATGGTTGGACTGTTTCTGCAACATAACCTGAGGCTTCTAGCATAGGGTTTTTTTTTGACACTTCACCAGACTCCTATTTCTTTTATTGTCTCTTATACTAACACTTATTGTCACACACCGTCAGAGACAGGGCCAGTTTGTGTCCAGCAGGGACTGAAGTGAATAATCAGTTCTTGATTAATTACACTGAGTGAATCAATCGATAAAAGATAGATCATCTACCACCACTGGAGACTGTAATCTGTCCGAAAGTGTACTGAACATGGAGCTGGTTCTTTTTCTTTAATGAGATGGACTTCAAAGGTGTATGTACTTGCTACTTGTAGAGCCTGCACACATAGAATAAACAAGCTCCCCTCTTCTGTGCACTGTCAGTTACCCTGTCAAGTTTTGGGACATTTTAGCAGGCCTTCCCATCAACATCAAAAGAAAAGTCATGAATCTACTAATCAGTATTAATTAAACTAGCAGAAGGAGCACTTTTTAAGAACCCCTTGACTGGTGAAGTTGGCGCAACACCAATTTGTCCATCCCTGGCACATCTGTCACACTGGTGCGGGTGTTTTCAGCAGCTGGAGTAGCTACAGTACATCAAGAGTGCTCATGCAGCTAAAGTACGATTATCGCCTTAACAGCAGCAAGGTTGACATTGTGTGGAGACTGGTGTGATCAGTTTTGAAAATGGTAATAGTGATTTAAAGTGAGCCAGTTTGCATTAATAATTGCTATTAATGCAGGTTTAGTTACATCTAATGTTAGTCATGATCATGGAAGATGATTATTCGGCTAATAATAGAGATGGATCTATTTATAAGTTTTGCTATTGCTACAATACAAGCATTATAGCATTTTTTTTTAACCGGCCTTAACCAGTATTTCACCCTTGTTGTGTTTATAATACAAAAGGTTATGGTAAACTGTCTGAGCAGACTGGACACTACAGTGCCTCTGTAGCCTATCGGTAAGTGATTGTGATTGTTTGAAATTTGCATAAAAAAGGATACAGGCTAATGAGGGTGCGCTGCTCCTTCAATGTCTCTGTATTGTCTCCATAAATGTCATACGAAAATGATAGCTAGGGAAATCTTAACAGGTGAGCCGACTGGCAAAAAATTAAATAAAATAAATAAATCTAAGTTTCAGGATATTTTTCCAACTGACTTTGACTGAGTGACCTTATTTTAGTGCAGCCTTTTACCATGCAGAAAACAACATGAGAACCTCTTACAAAAAGTGAAGATGACTGTCCCGTATTATCGCCGAGTTGACTCATGCTGTCTGTCTATCTGCTGCTGTATCCTGTGGTTTCTTGGCTGCCTCTAACAAAAAACCCACTGGGAGAATAATAACTGTGCTTTTCTCTTATGATGCAAGAAACAAACCAACATGCCAGTGCTGGATTTGCATAATCTACTTATCTTCACATTTTCACAACCAGTGTTGGGTGGCAACCAGTTGCTTAATGATGTGATACGAAGAATTCTTGTGAATGAATAATGCACTTAATCGTAGTTAATTTGAGTAATTTTGTTTCTTTTTCCTCCCAGGTTAATCAGAGTCTGTCTAGCTCAAAAGATGAGAGAAGAAAAGTGTCTCGTTAAATTCAAAGACAAATAAATTACAAATCTGTCCTTGCCAAAATGTAAAAACTGCAAGCGCAAATGCACAAACAGCTTTAAGTGGAACTTTAATTTACAGTTTTAGCAGATAAGAACCGTGTTTCCAACGCCTCGTCGGGCAGTGGTAGGAAACCACTGAAACATGACCATATCCGAGACACAAACATGATTACAGCCTCTCTGTCACTTCTGTTCATTCATGCATGTCTAAAGAGCAAAATAACAAGCAGCTTTCATCATTTTACTTATTACGTTTTGCTCATTTTTCTCTGATTAACTTTGTTGTCTGCCTCAAGCACAGGTTAAAGTTGACCTCATATTTGAATTCTCCTCAATTAAACATAAACTGTAATGACAGTTACTATTCCACATTTTTTAGTAGAGGATTTAATATTTGTTACAGAAACCAGGGGCTTGTATCAGTTCACTGACATTTGGGGTCAGTGAACTGTCACCGAAGTCACCGAAGAACTAAATATTGACTGTTCGGTCTAGGTGTTGTGTTGACCCCTGCATGTGTGCATCAGTGTTTTTCCTGCTGGCCTTGACCACTTGTTACCACTGGGCCTACAGACAGAAGTGCAGTTGTAAAAATATACAAAACTATGGTTAAAAAAATAAAAAAAAACATGAAGGATGTCCTCTTGATTATCTGATATTTTATGAGCAAAACATCCAGGAATGAAACTAAGAGGAACTACGTAAGTCCGGTCGCTTTTCCGCTTTTCCTCCTGGCCATGTGCAGTTGTTGACAACAAAGCCACGAGAGAGCAATTAATAGAGGGATAGATGACTATATAGTATCATATACAATGTTACAACGTGAATATTTGTGTAGTTTTATCATCATAAACAAGAGATTATACATTACGGGGTGTGTTTGTGTCATGGTGCCACAAGAGGCACAGGGATGGCAGCCCTGATCTCGCAAGGTTGGTTTTTCAGCCAAGATACGCAATAATTGACACACACTTACCACCGGCCACGACGGCGGCGGCGACGACCGGAGGGGAACCGTAAGTTTCACTTTTACCCACCTCGTCTATCCTCGACGCAGAGGGGGGAGGAGGGGGGGCAGTGTTTCGAAACCCATGCAGGGAAGTTACATAGTGCAGTTTCAGCCGACGCGACCACGCTCAGACCTTGGCAGCAGCTCCATTCATCCTATTAACCATTTTTCTATCACGGCAATGAGTCTGGAAACATTATTTTAAGGCCGAAAATGTTAAATGTTACTTTAATGAATGGCTTAACTTGTTATGAGGGAGAATGGAGGCTCTCTGCCTTCCAAGTGTGTGTCAATTATTGCGTATCTTGGCTGAAAAACCAACCTTGCAAGATCGGGGCTGTCGTCACTGTGCCGTCTCTGCACACCATGGACATGGACATGCACTGCTATGCCGAGACCTCCTGTAACTCAGAGAAGCCATGGATAACTCTGAAACTTCTCCCAGCCCTTAGTTGACATGAAGGTGAGTAGATAATGAGTGCAATTTGAATTTTGGATGAGCTATCCTTTTAAACAAATCCTGCATTAGTTCTTCTTTAAAATGACTTTTGGTTCAGTTTTTAAACATTTAAAAAGTTTCTTTCCTCTGTTATTGAATTTGTAAATTATAGGTATCAGTTATCAGTTATATTTATAGTAAGTAAATCTCATGCAGAAAACAAGTGCACTGATGCTATTAGCTGTGCCTGTTGCATTAAAGATTGTGTTGCTAGAAAATGTTCTGTCAAAGTGTGAATGATTTAAGATGATGACACCTTTTCTTTAATATTTTCTGAGTGCCATAAAGGTGTTATGTTTTATTTGGGAAATGGAATTTAGCAAGCTAGATTTTCTCATGTTAACACCGATTCCTACTGTCCTGCTATAGTTTTTGTACATTACAGCACCAGCTCCATGCTAATATCATGATCCTAGATAGTGATGTGTTCAGCATTAGTTCCATTTGATGTGTGTACTGATGACAAATGAACAGACTGTGAAAAACCCAGTCCTTCTGATTCACTGAACAGGCAGTATGTTTACAGTAACCATGTGATTGCTGAGGAGGTATGAATGTCTGTTCCTTTCATATCAAGAAAGAAGCTTTCCCGTCATTTGAATTAATTCATTTACTGAAACTGTATCTGTTTGATCTAATAAGGGAAATAATATATAGTTTGGATGGGCTAATTGTTAATAAAGAGAGAGAGAGAGAGAATAAGGGGTAGAGAGAGGATGAGAATGTTAAATGAAGGCAATCTAATCAGGAAGATGTATCTGTCCCACTCCTCTTTGTCAGCCACACTTAACTGATGACCTAGTAAAGGGCAGCCATAGCCAATATTTGTGTGTGCGCGCATTAGGGTTGGTGCATTTCAGTGTAAATGATCATACATCTGATAGCCTATATGTAGCTATATGTAGACAACATTGGTGTGCAGATCTCAAGCAAGATTCCCCAGAGAGGTTCCCATTAGAGGCTGAGAAGAATCATTACTCACTCAGACCAGTCAGAGATGTAGCAAAACATGAGGCGGCGAGCGTGATAGGGCAGCCAGCAGACCACAAAGGCTATCACCACAGCTCCTGCACACAAGGGACAGAGAGGTAGAATCAGTAAGAGAAGCCAAATAGGTAACACTTTACTTGATGGGTTAGTGCATAACGCATTATGCAAGACCGTTAATAAGGTGTTCATAATACATCCATGACAACTTCATAAGACATTCATACATTGGGTTACATTGCTATTGAATAACAAATTAGGATTTTTTTTTCTAAATAAAAGCCCCCTTGCACCTGGAAATGCAAGGAAAATATACCCCATTCAGAATTCTATTGTCGTGATTCATGAAGGCTTCATAAAACGGTCATGGATGCTATACCGATGTTTCATCAAAGTCCCTTCATCTCACCTGGAAGTATAGCTTCTTTATAACTTCTGTATGCAGAATTTAGGCATTGTTTGCGTTGATCCTGTCACCCAAAGTTGCCCAGACACTAAACCATTCCAGTGGTAGCATCATTCATAATTCAGTTATGAATCTTTTACCACATGTTTAGTAAAGTCGCATGCAAAGTAACATTCATAAACCATCTATCAAAGATTTTCAAATAACGTCTAGCCCTTATGAAGACTAAAAAAACACAAAAAAGTGACATATAAAATTACATGCATACGCTATTCATGAAATGTTAATAAAAAATTAAATTTCCCATTCAATAAAACAATCAATAACACTCTGCTTGAAGGTCTGATCATTAGAGAGACATGACACTGTCATGAACATGTCATAAACATTATGTCAATGTCATAACATTGTTATTAAGTGTCATTCAGTTAACCCTAACCCTACAAAAATGAAAGTGTCATGTCACTCCTATGACAGTATTATATCACTGTTATGATCAGACCTTCAAGTACAGTAAGTTAAGTGTTACCAAACAATCTAGTGGTTCTTTGGTAATTCGGTTATGAATCTTTCACCCCCTGTTTGGTAAAGTCACATGCAAAGTAACATTCATAAACCATCCATAACTACTATACGGTCCATTTAGTCTTCATAAGGGCTAAGAGTTATTTGTAAATCAAAGTCATATAAACTAATACAGTAAGATACAATAAAGAGCAAATACACACAGAAACTTGTGAACCTATGGAAATATAAATGTAGAACAGTGGAGTAACAGCTTCAAGTGTTTAACTGAAAAGGAAATGATTTTCTGGTATTTCAATGAAATCAAATCAAATTTGAATAAGAGTTTGTGTGACTCAATATGACACTCTTTGGGACCAAACAGCAATCCCTCAGGTTAAAAAACAAAACAAACTTCATGTAATTTGCAGTTCCTCAAGTGGCCACATGAGGGTGACTGCAAAAGTTTGTAACATAATCTCATGTTAAAATGTCGATCTTCGAGCTAAGTTACAAAGGATGCATGTGAATTTCAATGCAACTTGCCTGTTTAAGGTCAAGGTTGCCTTGAGTGACAGGTAGGCACAGTCACAGTCCGCTAACTGCCTGTTCTGTGTCACTTCAGCCAATCTGAGTCAGTAAATGTGACCTCTGTGCTGTGTTCGTGGCATGATGCCAATATTAATATGGTCTAACAGTTTACCCTCCAAAAATAAACAAATGAAAAACTGAATTGAATTCAAATATTGGCAGTCCTTGCTTGTCATTGTTATTAGACCAGCATGCACCTCTCTGACCATTTTTGAGTTGATTTGAATTTAGGTGTTACAATGGTGGAGCAGCTCACTTCAAGGCTCTTCTGCAGAAACTTACGATGAACATCAGAAATTACATTAATCATACAGTTTATGGTTGGAACTGAATTATTGTTAATGGAATGTGTTCATTATTTTGCGTTTGACACATAAAATTGTGATGCAATGGCATGTAAAAGATCAACCAATAAAGCTCAATTTGTGTTTCACAACAGTTACCCTTGGGTACAGTGGTTAGTACTGTGGCCTCACAGCAAGAGGCATTCTGGGTTCAGATTCTGCGTCCAGGAATTTTCTGTTTAAAGTTCTCCAATTTACTCCCAGAGTCCAAACAGGTGCACATTAGGTTAATTGATGGCAGCTTTGAACGTGCCCACAGGTATGGATATTAATGTGTGAGGTTGTTTGTTTGCCTTGCCTAGTGTGAGCTAGGCTTCAGCCCCCCACCACAGCGACCCTACATAGATATGCAGTATAAAAAGCAGGAAGTGTTAGCAGTCTGGTGAAGACAGATACTGTAGGGCCATTAGGCCATATTGCACAGTTTAAGAGATATAATGAAATGGGCTTTAATAGTCATATTGCATAATATATACTGTATAAAATAATAGGTTGTGTATATAATTGTTGAAGATTTAGATATGCAAAAAAAATCTATGAAAAACAATGCAACACCAGTAAAGCTATAATTTCTGTCTATTGTCAGGGGAGCCAGGCTTTGATATTGAATCATGAGGCAAAATAAAAACATGTGGTGGCACATCTCTTACGAACAAATGGTGAAATAATGAAGAGTTATTGGGAATAAAATCTGTCTGAACATCTGAATATTGAAGTCAAAGCTATTCACAGCTCTAAGCACCCTATAAATTTAAATCATGCTGTCTCGACTAATAGCTACTTGGGTCACCTTTGAAGAGCCTGAAACTGATGATCCTGGGGAGACTTTTTTTATTTGCTATGTTTGTGCTCCTATTGGTGCAGAGGGTGCACACAGCTAGGTATCAGTGTGTACATGTTGCTGTTTGATGTGTTTCGGTTTGACTGATACTCTGGGAGGAAGCCGCATGACAAATTGTATCCAAAGAAGTTGAGATACAATCTGTTCATATCTGAATATCTGTTTAAATTTAGCATCAATGGCTGCATGCATGACAGCACTTTTAAAAAAAACAAACATCCTAACACAAAATGCATGACACCAGGACACAGTACTCAACGTGGATTAGATGGACGTGACCAGTGTTTCGAAAGAGCTAAACATAAATCAAATCAGTGGTAAAACAGCAGTGATTTCTTCAGGTCTTCTCCTCTCTTTCATCTGTCTCTCATGTATTTGAATCTATAGACGTCCTGCGGAGTCTCTTGTGGTCCTTTCAGCCTGAGCTCCGTCCCTTTTGTTCCCTCTCAATTTGTACTGTCCATACAATTTCAATATAACTGCACTTGTTGCTATGTTCAATGTAGCTACTCCATGTTCTATGACTAAACTGGAAGAATGGGCACAAAACAGTGCCATGTTTTTCAGACTGGTTGCTATTCTTCAATTTTGCACTTGTGATATTGCATTATTTGGTTTGTTTTAAAGGTCCCGCTTTCAGCTGACCAGTGGCTGCGTGTAATATAATGGACTAGTGAATGAATGAATGTAATACCAAAGGAAAGAGCTGTTTTTCATAAGAAGATAAACCAATGAAAATATTCTACATGAAGTAAATGCATATTGGATTGTTGCAGTGGGCGTCTAAAGCATTTTTTTGGTCGGGTCTCTTAACCTGGAGCGTTTTGAGGAGAATCTACTCTTTGTAATGGTCTGCTTATTGTGACTACTTCACACAACCCAGCACCAAGGAATCACTCTTTCAGTTCTCCCAGCAGGGATGTAGACTCACTGTGGGTGTAAAACCTTATTATATCAGAAAGCTGACCAGCAGACCACGAAACACAAAGCTTGCAATGTCCATAGCTACATTACATTAAAAATGTGAACCACACTTGATATCCTGCGAGTGACATGTCTCATTTATGTGTATCATTAAATCCTGTTATCCTTGTAGAACCTACATCTGCTTTATGATAGAAAAAGGCATTTTTACAATATATGGGACGTTAAACATTTTGAAACTAGTGTGAATTTACAGCCACCCTGTCACAACTGAATATCTCAGCTATAAAATCTGCAGAACTGTTATTGTGTGAGCAAACAAAGTGTTCTTTGGCAAAGTGCCCAAAATGGCATTTCCCTGAGGTGAAAGGCTGAGTAATACTCACTTAAAAATAGCATGTATTCTCAAAGTACTGTATGTGGCTAAATATATGGATATATGAGTCAAATCCCTTGTGCACTCTCTGTCTTGGATTGTGCCTTTCTCAGCCTTTGAACCAAACAGCAGTCACTGCAAAGGTAAATCATGGTTACCTGCTGTGTCAGAAAAACCATTATAAGACTTGAGAGGAAGATTTCTTGCTGCGTCAGCTATCAGTCAGACTTCACAATTCATCTTCACTGCCATAACGTCAAATTTAATGACGACAGAGGTTTAAAATAAATTGGCCCTTTCCTGGCCATGGCCTTGAAAGTACCTAAAAGCAAATATCCAAAAGACATAATGGTATCAATAAAACCATGGGGTACCTTATATAAAATTCAAATCAAGGGATATAACTAAAGGCAAATCTTGATGAACCCAGCTGGAGAGGACAGGGGGTGTCTTGGAGAATGTGTTAGTGAAGTTTTGCATTCTTAGATTAATCCTCCCATCTGTACACATATACTGTAACGTCATGTTCTTAGCCAAGCTACAGCAGTACATTTACATTGAATGAAAGATACCAAATATTATTACTGCTGAATATCAGACAATGAAAAAACAACCTCTTCCTTGTCTGATATACAGTATTGAATATTGGCAGACATAGAAAATTCCATTGATCTATACTTCTGTTTAGTTAGGGTGCTTTCACACCTGCAGTGTTAGTGCACACTAAATTTGGTGCGCACTAAATTTAGTCCCGTTTGGGTCAGTGTGAAAGCACATCGCTTGCACATCTCTAGTGCTCACCAAAACTAGTGCGGCCTGAGGAGGTGGTCTCGGTTCGGCTCTAGTTGATGTGTGAACTCTGGTGCGCACCAACTGCCAGGCGAATGCAACAAGTTTGAGTTAAAAGGGCTCCCGTAGTCGTTGGTAACGGGTTAAAGGATAATTCAACCTAGGGCTCATATTTTAGGCCTAAAAGAATGAATCTGAAGATTTTCTTTTTAATTGCTCCTGTTCTTCACTAGTTCTGTCTGTCCCTGCATCACCACAGCAGTGTATAATGGGAACGGACCAATCTTATGCTTGTTTACATCCCACGAAACCGCAATTTTTTTTCACGGACAGCATCAGATTGCTTCAAACATACACAGAGGGGTTTGTTTACTTCAAGAAAGCTGACATTTTTGTAAACAGAGCTGTAATACAAAGTCTTGCAAAGTCCTGCATGATCTTGGGAGGTCTCTCTCTGTGAGAGTTGAGTTGACTGTCTGGGTATATTTACAGTTGGTCTGAAGCTTTGTTTCATCAACATAGGAATATCAACTCGGAAGCACGTTTTCGTAGTGTAATTTCTAGGGACAATTCTATGTGTATGATCCTCGATTGAACTTTGAGGGTGTATGTTCATGAACCTTAGGTGCAAGTTGCACTTGTCTGCTGTGCATGAAGCAGTATACAAGTGTCTGACTGGGTTCCTGTTATTTTATGATGATTACGCTAAAGTAAACAGTTGTCTCCATATCCAAAACCACAGTCAGATGTCAAAGAGATGTCAACTCGCTGAGGTGTGAAAAAACCACAACAGACCCTCGATTACAGACAACCACTAACTTCCTGCCTTTATATATGAGCTGATCTTCTAATAGTCCAACGATATGTCATGAGCGCTAAGTGCAAACTTGTACTATGCAAACAGTAGCAGTAAGAGTAATTCTGGCAATTGTTTATTCTGCCTGTAAACATACTGAGCATGTTTAAAGCCATCGGATGTTGTCTGTGGTTTTGTGGGATGTAAATAGCCTAAACAGCGTGGATGATCTGATATCACCAAGTAAACAACAGCCCAGGAGAGCTGTTCTAACCAACTGGTTAGGTTTAGGGTTAGATTTAGGTTTAGCGTTAGTCCTGGGCTGTTGTTTACTTGGTGATATCAGATCGTGCAAACAGCGTAAGATCGGTCCGCTCCCATTCATCGCTGCCATGGTAATGCGGGGACAGACAGAACTGCAAAACAGGAGCAATTAAAAAGAAAATCTTCAGATACAGTCTTTTAGACCTAAAACATCACATTTGGCTGCATTTGTGTCTGAGATGCTAATTGTACAGTTTGCTTGTGTTTTATTGTAAACATGACAGCCATGGTTTGGTACACCTGTCTCTGTAGTGGTGCATAGAAAATGTTTCCCTACCTGACTTCCAGGTGCTGTTACTCCCATCATGCCTCTGGGCTATTAAAGTCAAGTAAGTAGACTTAATTGATGTATACAACTAAATGGATATACAAATTGCAACTGCAACCACCTAAAAAAAATGTTGAAATTCAATTAATTTTGAGCATTAATTTGCAATATTTGTAAGAAAATGAATATGAAACAAATCATCATTCATCTTTGAAAGTTTATTACTATCTAAAATAATTTTAGATTCTGTACAATAATTTAAAGCCTGGCTTTAAAAATTTTTCCATGAGAGATGGATTCTCTATGTGAGATATAAATACAACTTGCGACACAAAGTTATTTCTAAAGCTTTACAAATAGTTCTTCACCTTTTTATACTGAAAAGCAGTAGTACTGTATTGAGGATTGGATCTGAGCCATGAGTTCAAGGTCTTATTCCATGGTTGAGCTATTCAAGCATTCAACCATAACAAACCAACCCTTCAGTGCAACGCTGTCCTCACCTAAAGTGAAATGCCCTGTCCCTGAGATTGATGCCTATCAGGATTTAATCCACCGTCTACATATTTGTGGAAAATGTAAAATAAAACATGTTGACTTTGGCTTAAACCATCTTTCGAGATTATCCTCAGACTCCCTTTTGCCTTTAGCCCAAACAAATGAATGCATAGACTATTAATTCACTCTATGTACCAATTTAAAATAACTAAATTACTTATTGTTTTTTCTTTTTTTTTATTCTCTTGGACTTTGTTGTATTTTTGTGTCCCATGATTTATGTTTTTATGGTTAGGGATGCACCTTTATCCCCAATGCCAGCTACATAATAAAGGGGATGTTTATGTTTATTTTTATTTATTATTTTTATTTTATTTCTATTTCTATCCTTATTGTCTGTACTGTATGTGATGTGATGTGATTGCTGCTCTGTCTCATGTAAGCCTTAATGGCAAATGTTTGTTTCCTGTCTGTTCTGTCTGTAAGTGAGACCAAAGATGAATTTCCTGCCTTGGCGGGACCAATAAAGTTTTTCCTAATTCTAATTCTTTCATGTTAGAGCTAGTCCACAGTTTCTCATACACCCAATAACCCATCATAAAATGCTCAAATGATTCTGGCTTTGATCATCACCTTTCATGTTTTTCATAACCTTACCACCAAAGCTTTAGATTTTTAATTTTTTTTTATTAAAAAAAAAAACTTTTTTAGGTCACTTATGCCAATTTGAATTTAAAAGTGAAACACAGTGAAAACATATAAAGGTAAACCTCCATTATTTGTGACAACTTTCTCAACATGTGACATCAGCCAAATGGGGGACAAGCTGATCAGCATCCACAGGAACCTCTTGGAGGTTCTGCTTCATTACAGGTTTTATATGTTCATCACGATGACCATCTCCACACCTGTGATCTTCCCAGTATCACTGCTACCACAGATGTTGATGAGGACATCTATACAGGTCTTCTAATCAAGGACTGGAAGAACAAGCTGGGACTTTGGGTCAGTGAATCCACATTATGGCTAATATAATGACACATGGGGAAATAGACATCAAGAGCCTCTCACTGACTTTATTTTGAAATACCTCCCCCAGCACATCCAATACGGAATGATTCATTCGGAGTGAATGGCGATATGAATGACATGAGCAATGGCAATGACCTCAACCTGAGAAAGAATCTAAAATAACTAAAATGAATGTTGAGTCCATGGTTTATCCTCATTCTGGCTTCAGATCAGAAGTATTTCACCAGATAAAAGAAACACAAACACTTTGCCTAATATGAAGCTGGGCTCAGATAGGGAGACTGGTGGGGTCCGAAGTAAATGTTAATTGATTGTAATTAAAGGTTGAAGTAATTAATAAGTCACCGCAAAACCAATTTTTACAATGGTGGTCTAAGGTTAAAATGAATTTTCCGACTGCACAAGATTTTTTGTTCTAGCAGATGCAACGTTAGCTTTGACTGAAGGCAGTTTTATTAGTTTCTCTACACTTGAGATTATTTGAGTGCCGCCTTGTCTGTTTGTCAGTAGAGATTACGTTAGGGTTTAACATACCTTTCCATTTTCATTTCTTGTCTCTTGACGCTCAGTAGTGATTTTCTCAAGGTGGTTAAGTACAGCTCAGGTATTCTTCAGGAGACACTTTGGGTCTCGCCAAGAAACACTCTCAGCCCACATTGTCACCAGATTGTTTTCTATTCCATGGTGGACATACTAATGTGCACTGTTCGCTGCAATGCCGCTCAAAAGGCAATTGCTTCTGCATCTGTTACCTTGAACCATCAACAAACATCAGCAAATACACATACAGTACAGGAGCCCTTAAATACACAGACTAAAACAGTGATGGAGGTCAATAGAATGGGTGTCTGTGTGTGTTTAAGTATGTGTATGAGAGAGAGTGTGTGTCTGTGCTACGCCCCTGTAGTCCATCGAGGTAGACAGGTCTCTCATTTGTCTGGAGTCTATTCCATCATGGCAGCCCTGTCCTCAGCTCTCTGCCTGCTGCTATTTGTCACTGTCAGTCGGTCCCAATTAGTCTCGGTCATCACAGACTGTGCAAACACACACGCATGCACGCACACGCACACACACAGACACACACACTGTACAGACTCACATTTATCAGAGATAGTTATTCTATCCTCTGCTTTTGACAGCACGATAAGGAATCACAAATTTTGACAGTTGACATTCCATAATAAACTGAAACCTGATTTCTCCAGTGATTCAATGAGGTGTAGAACTGAGATTATGGCCATGATAATCAACCCTATAGTCTCAAAAGAAAATAATGAGGCTGGTTCACTGATTTTTAGCTTAGGTCCCTTTTTCCTTTTATTTCAAACTAAAAAGCAGGCTCAGGGTTTATTATAACTTGTATAACTCTGTGATTTCACAACTGGCAATGACAAAACCCTACCATGCCCCAGGCCCAGTCCACTTGGATACACTATTGAACCTTGCAGGATTTGCTTACTGTTGTGTAGCTTCAGAGAGAGCCTGAGAGAGGTGACATACAGTACACTTATTGGTTATTAAAAGCACAGATATTTCTTCTTTTGGATATTAAAAGTTTAAATACAACATTGAAAAAGTGCAAGAAATGGCACCTTTGAAACTGTGTCACTTTGGTACTGATCCTTTGGGTGCAGACTGATGCATGAAGTGCCTTTAACCATAAAGCCTGGCTTAAAAAGAGAAACGTTTGTGCCACAACCATAATCAATCATGGAATCAAAGGTCTTGTTTTGTTTCTGCCTTAGCCCTGATTGATTTGTGCATGTAGGGCCGATATGTGAATTAACTGAGCTTTGTCAAGGGCAGAGGTAAACAGTCCAGAATAAAAGGAAAGCATTTTCAGCAGGCAGGGGTCAGTGGATGTTTATTATACAGTGTGAGAATCAAACACATGCTCCCCAGTGAGTAGACTTCCCTGCAGAGCTCAGCTGGCGTTAAAGAGACCAAATGACCACAGTGCGTTACTGTGAAAAAAAAAAACAGTTTAGGTGTGTAGGGAGGCTATTTTATAGCCTGATGCATCAGCCGCTTATTTCATTACATTTCATAGAGCGTCTGAACACGAGCCATAGGGATTCGTTTGCTTCTGGGAGGCGGTTGCTTACCTTTGCTTCAACTAATCGCTGCTGCTTGGTGGTGACGTGTGCTATACACCGGTTAAGCTCATAGGTTAAGCTTGAGCGCTTGAGTTCAACAGCTTCGGCTTCAGTTCCCCATCTGTTCGCTGATTTACTAGTTTCCTGACTATATGGTTGAGGCAAATGAAATTGGTCGGAAACATTAGGCGGCGCTAGCCTGGCTAGCTATTTTATTGAAGTCTGTGGCTATTTCTAGACACCTCAGCTCACTGCGGCTACCTTTAATTAATGCTGACTAGATCTATGGTTTCATAGTGGACAGGAGCGATTAATAAAAGCCGATGTTGGATCGTTAGATGATGAAACAGCTGGACAAAGGCAAGATAATCATGACAAACTGGGTTCTGAATGGGGAGCCATTGAATTTGAATTATGACACACATGCAGACATAAAGAGCAGGTGTAATGAAGTTACAGAGAGAGGAAGACAGACTTGGCAGGTGATTAAGATGGGAAAATGCTAAATTAATCTCTGCTCCACTCTGGCCAATATTTCACATGGCTTTCATAATTGATGAATGAAGAATGTGAGACCCCTCACTGTGAAGATTAATCTGCCTCTGTGTGACAAAGATGACAGTCACAGTCAGAGGATGATCAGAAATCACTTCAAAATGCTCTTTCCCTCATGACGCAGCCTGACATTACCAAAGCAATTGTGTTGTCACTAAAGTGCAACATGCTCATCATGCATGGGACACATCTCAGCAATGACTGCTCTAAGTGGGACTCCTACAGACCAAAGTGGACCCATCTGGCCACCAACTTCACCTCGATCCAATCAAGCTCCTAAAACACGATGACGTAGGTCAGAACAACAAGCAGAATCATTATAGTGTGCATTTGAAGGCCAATTGCGTCACAGCGACATGACTAGTCTGTTCTATTTTGAAGGCTCCTTCAAATGTGGCCTTCTTTTCCTGGGCTTTGAAGGCTCCCACAGGTGGATCCAGGGGGCCCATGGACTACATTTTTAGACATAAGTGTTGTGTTTAAGATTTTTATAACAGCTCGCGGTACAACTGTTAAAACCAAGGGCCTTAAAATATCAAGTTTCTGTGAAAAAAATTACTCTTTGTCAAAGTTGCTAGGCAACAGGAGGCAATCGTGAGGGTGGGAACAGCTTTCCTTCATAGACCAGACTGTCTGATTTTGACTTGGCCTTTGTGGTCCACAACAGTTGCAAAAAGCCACAACTTTGAGGCCGTTCCTACCACAAATGCCAGAAATACCAAGTGAGAGATACTTAAAGCAGAAGTAAGTGATATATTTGTGTTAATATAAGTCTTAAATAGTTATATCTTCCGACAGCAATCACTTACATAGAGTGTTTGGACCAAAACACGGGTCTGTCAGTCACTCTGCTCTGCTCTGAGTCGAGGAGAAAACATTTATCGTATCCTACAGTTTTTATCCAATGAGGAGAGAGAAGCACAGGGCTGTGTGTGCAGCCAAGGAACGCCGTGAATGTGGCGACGTAGGGACGAGGACTGTTATGGTGCGTTGAAACCGTATTTTTCCGTTCGTGAAGTGGTACCACAAAGTTCACCCGGAAGTGGCTGTTATAGTGACTTTCAAGGTCGGAGAAACACGAGTGGGTTGCCTGGAACGCTACAAAGTCGTAAGTTGTGACTTGAAGCTGTAATTTACGATTTCAAAAGCCTGCCTGGAACGCAGCATTAGCGAAAACGACCGGACCACTTACTTCTGCTTTAATTACGTAAAGTGATCAGAAAAACAAATACAGAAACATATGTTTCTGAGGTTACACTTAAAAAGACACATGAGACATGTCTACAGTATAAAAGATTATAAATTAGGAGTTGAGTAAATACTACACGTTTAATTTGTACTCATCATTTTTCTCTTTACATACAATTTGTAGAACAAATCATTAGTATTGAAGAACTGGTTTAAACATAAAATGTAACTAATAGTCAGCTGCCTTATTCCCATAAAGGGTTAAAATTACTGACACACTGCTGCTGCACAGAGGTTTGGACAAAAAGCTCTTGTCAGTATATTCAAGGTTAACTCTCGGCTTGAAACAGCAAACATTTGTGGTGAAATAAAATGATTTGCCGCTGCAGTAGTTCATGAAATAGGCTGTGGGTATTTGTCACACCTAAAAACAGTGTTCTTACAGTAATATTGTCCTTGGTTTGTATGGCCTCATAAAGAGGTGATACACCCTGTTTTGTGGGGCAGAAAATGAGACACTAGATAACATGTTACCTGGTTCTTGCTGATGAAGTAATAAAAGTGAATGTTATTTTACCTCTAATGCAGTCTCAGTCTGAGGTTACATGTTTATAGAAGCTCAGATAAACTCTGTGTGAAGCTGTCTGGTTTGTGAAAGGCTTCACACTCAGCAACAGGCACACAATCAAACAAACTCTCACTGGCGAGCACACAAAACATTGGTGCCGGGGATTTAAAATCAGGAAGGCTTCAGGTTGAGATAATGCAAACATGTAACATGTATAGTTTGGTTTCCATAGTGGTGCATGCAGACACAGCCACAACAGCTGAGCAGGCCACAATATTTCACTACTTCAGCCACTTTGAGCTATAGGGGACTGGATGGAGGACTGCGGGGGTCGAGAAGTAGATTTGGACTTGTGCCAATTGTTTTCTCATACATTAGATGAGGTGCAGAACATAATCAAGAAACTGATTCATGAAAATTTTTACTGAAATTTACTTTGACTGAGGCCCACAGTAACACGTCATAATGATTTACTGAACTCATGTTATTTTTTCATATCTTATGTCTGGTATTATTTTTTATTTAAGAGGTTTTTTAAACAACCAATAGAATGTATGAGCTTTTCAGAATAAAAGTTCACAGTAGCTTAAAATGGCAACAGAATCAATTTCTCTTCAGCAGCATTACCTTCAATATGCAAGAACTAACTGTTGCTGCCGTAACAGAGATGAATGATTTTTGTGCAGTTGTCAACCACTGGACCACTGCACTCTGGAGTGGACTGATGTACAAACGTTGTGTCCAAATATGATTAATTTTTTTCTGTTAAAGGGACAACAAAGAGTTTCTCCGTTGGCAGAACGAAAAATTACACAACAATAAAAAAGTCTCATATTAATGTGAATGAATCTATGTTACCCATGCACACTTGTTAATGGGCCCGTTTTCGATAAACATATCGTTTTGTCTCTATCGTTATTTTGTCATTATTAGTGGTGGTGGAAATGTTGGGTGAGCCAACCAACGTTTCCTTACTTTTGCGAATGATCTATCTTTTTTTTTTTTTTTAAGTATATTTTTTGGCTTTTTTCGCCTTTATTTGATAGTGCATAGTGAGATAGAGAGGAAAGGGGGAGGCAGAGAGAGGGGGAATGACACGCAGGAAAGGTCAAACCGGGGACGCCTGTGTTGAGGACTGTAGCCTCTACATGGGGCGGCCGCCTTAACCACTGTGCCACACACCACCCCGATAATAGTCTGTCTTGAAGTGCTGTGGTGACGAACAAACAGCATCAGTGCTGGTGCCTACAACCAGACAACTTTTTAGACTGAATTTCCATCAATATGTCAAGTTTGCTACTGTGGAAGAAAATATTCTGAACCATGAAAAAAAATCAAAGTTGTTGCTGCAGATGTATATGAGCAGTCACTCTTGACAAAGATTGTGTTTGCATGTCAGAAACGATGCTCTGAGGATCATTAGGATGTTGTAAAACTGAACCGTGGATGAAACATGAAGGAACAAAGTCGACACACAGTATGATAACTTGGTCATTAAACCTGCCTTCGCTGTATATTACTCACATATGTTGGGGGCTGCGCTGGAAAATATTTCAAAGCGCAGCCTTTCAAAAGAGAACATTTAACTAATCAGCTCTCTTTTTGTGTGTGTGTGTTGTGTGAGTTCTCACTTACGTAGAACAAGAACTCCATGGCGAAGCGACTGAGCCCGGTTTGGCTCCACTGTGACATTCAGCATGGTGGGATTTCCCCCAATGATGCAAACTCTGTTGTCCTGCTCCGCCTCTCTGAACATCCGCAAGAGCTGATTGGCTATGATCCCATTGAGCACAGATATGGCAACCATGGGAACCACGAAGGACAGAAATGCGTTCACCTGTTTAGGGCAAAAGGCAGAAAGGTGGAAAATACTGATTAGATTTTAGAACTGACCCATAACCTGACTATTGTTTTTAACTGGGTGGTTCTCAACATCCTCAAATAACTTTGGCATATCACAAGATTATCGACAAATAAATACAGAGGAGTGGATTTCACAAAATGCAATTGATGCATACATATTCGTGTGTTAATGACAGACAAATTGTATGAAAAATTTAGCATTTTTTAGTTTCACCTCTTGTATACTCTTGTACAATGTATAAATGGCTAATTGCAGTATGTCATACATATGCAATATCCAATGCCATCCAAAGGTTATGACAGACCCTAGATGAAATGCAATGCGACATATTTTTTTGGCCAATCTCCAATATCTTGCACGGTAGTTTGTGATATTAACTTATCTGCTGTATGTCTGTGACCATGCGTTGTCTCTGTAGTTGAGTACAGACTGTGACTTATCAAATGCACTTTCACTTGATTTTTTGGCAACACATACATTTCCTCTCAAGTTTATATGCAGCCTGTGGCAAGGAATGAAAAAGCGTTACAAGCAATATAATTATGGATTAATGTGCCAATTATTTTCATTATTAGATCTAAAAATCTTTTTTGTTAAAATATCCATCACAGCACCACAGTCTTGGCTAATGTATACAGGCTGTTTGTTTTCTCCACTCTCCTGCCAATTATGAGTTAAGACAAGTGGCAAACAGCATGTAAAACACAGAAAGTATGCGCAAAAAATGACCAATAAATAACTGATTAAAGCAGGGGAAGGCAGAAATGCAAAAAGGAAAAGTTTGAAAATTCAGCCCAGCAGCCCTCCTGCAGTTCTCTGCTCACAGGCATAAGGAGAACACTCTCAGCCCTTCAGCCTGATAAGCCGTGGGCCACAGTGTGGTCAGCAGCAATGTGATTGCAGTTTGCAAAATCCTGCTCATGCCAGCACAGTGCGCATCAAGACAACATGTTAGGAACCTATGGAGTCCATGGAATAAACAAAGACCATGAAGTCCACAAAGCAATTACCAAAATTGCTTTGAATCAAACACATCATTCAACACAAGCAAAATAGTGAGCCTGCTAAACTGCTAAACTATTACCAACATCCAATGATCAACTCATTGTAAATGTACAGTATATAGACAGTCAACCACTGCAGCACATTTAAATAAAATATTTTTGAATAGAAGATTTTCTCTCTGAAAAGATTTTCTTAAGCCTGAAAACAGAGTCAAAGGGAGGTGCATGCATCTGGTTTCTACTCAGTCACTTGAATTAAAATAAGCAGAAAGAGGATTATGTATTTTTTCCCTATTGATGCCAAAAAACACATATAACTAAATTACTTCAGCTTTAAAAAGTTTCTCGTGATTGAGCCAATCAGCTCTCCTCCAGACTGCAGCAGGTAACTTATATTTGTTAAAATTATTTGTGGAAATGCTAAGTGGACTGTACCTTTGAAAGATATTAATAAGCCTCAGCTTTTATTTTAAGAAAGAGTTGAAAAGTCCAAAACATATCTTTAATAGTTCACAACAAAAGGGACAATGCTATTTTGTTTCCAAGTAGCTTGTTTAGCCATGACATCCTGTGTTTGGTTCTGCATAAATAAAACTAAACACTTTGTTTCATGTTATTGTTCTCAGAACCCTTTCTGTCCCTTTTTTCCACTTATGCCTGAGAGAATGAGTATTTTCATCTCAAAACAAAAGTAATTACATGCAAATACTGTGCATAATCACTCGAAAGCAACCAAAGTTTTGAATCACAGAGAAAACACAATGTAAGAGAACATTCGACAGCCAGTGAGAGAGAGGGATGACAGATACTGTAGTGTATGTAAAATCTACAATAGCTAACATTTGGGCTCCCATGTTGTGTAAATAAACTACATTTATATATCTAAAGGAAACACTGAAAGAAGCTTAAAAAACTTGCAGATTATTTTCGTGGAGAAATTGCCATCGGGAAAAGTCCAAAACTTGACAGACTGAGCAATGGTCTAACTTCAACACTCACTCAGCTCTGTTACACAGTCAGTCAAACATTTGCACATATAGCGTTGTGATCATTTCAACAGAAGAGAGTACTGGAGGAAAATGTGTGGGGAGAGAGAGGTGATGGTTAACCAAGTGACAGTAGGGTGAATTACAAACTCAACTCTCAACTCAAAATTTATTTATATAGCACATTTAAAAACAACCTTACTGTAGTTGCCCAAAGTGCTGCACAACATACATAGAGTCAAGTGCTAGCAATACTGTATAGATAAAAACAGCATAAATCATCAACATCGAGTAACAATAAGATAGGGCAATAAGAACAATCACTAATATAAGGTAAAACAAATAAAAACTATACTAAAAGATAAAAATAACAGGCCAGGGTGTCAGGGTGAGTTGAAAGCCAGTGAGAAGAGCTGGGTAAACGTGATTTAAAATGCTCCAGAGTTTCAGCTCTGATGTGGAGGGGTAAAGCATTCCACAAAGGAATCATAGGTGGACCGCCAGACCCTTCTTCTCTGGAGGAGGGTCTGGCGAGCGAGACTACTGTAGGTAGGGGGAGATAGGGCTTCACCTTACTTAATAGTCTTAGCTGGAAAAAGCTAGATTTGATGACCGAACTTATCTGCCTGTCAAATTGAAAAGCAGACTCAAAGATAACTCCTATTTTCCTAGCAATAGGGCGACATAGGAGTGGACCAATAACACTGTTACAACCATCAAGAAAGTTGGAATTCCCAAATAGAATTGGTTTGAATAGGCAGGTAAATCTGAAGATCATCAGCAAAACAATGAAAGAATATATTGTGTTTTTTTAAAAATATGGACCGCAGGGGAAGCATAATTGAAAAAAGAATAGGGCCCAAGATGGACCCTTGGGGCACCCCGCATTTAAGAGGGGATGTGGCAGAGTATGTTCAAAAAACACCTCTCTGATAAATAAGATTGAAACCATGTGAGGGCTGTACCTTTAAGGCCTACACACTGGTCGAGACGTGATAACAATATATTGTGATCTACAGTGTTGATTGCAGAAGGTAGGTCCAGGAGCACTAGAGCAGCTGAGTTACCAGAGTCAAGAGTTAAAAGCAGGTCATTAAAAACTCTAAGGAGGGCTGTTTCTGTGCTGTGGCGTATTTTAAGACCAGGCTGGAATTTTTCTGAAATGCTATGAAGGCCAAGGTGTGATTGGAGCTGTTCATAAACCACTTTCTCCAAAACTTTTGACAAAAAAGGAAGTTTAGAAATTGGTCTATAGTTCAACAGAACAGACATGTTAGAAAAGATTAAAACTGCAGCAAAACTAGTCAAGATGACTTTCTGTGCTTTTGAAACCTACACACAATTGGATCTTTCCTAGTGGAGGAGGACCCCAGGTTACAGACCTTTATAACAGGCAGATATTGAGAAAAGCCAAGCTCACCCTCCTCAGACCCAGTTTAAACTGTTTTCACACCTGTGCTTTTTTTTTGTCCAGTTAAATCGAACCCTGCTTTGTTTTTCCCCTTGGTGCAATTTGTTTAGGCAGGTGTGAAAACAGTACTTGGGCAAGCATGTGCAGTACAAACTCTGTAAATTCATTCTTGGTGTGAAAGAGTTCTGAACTCGACGCAACCCCACTGGCAAGGAGAATCTGACCAATATTCTCAAGTGTTTTTTTTTCCATGTAGAAGCAAACAGAACCAAACCTGACGAAAAATATGTTACAACTTTAAAAACTCAACTGAGGTGTACAACAGCAAATGTAACCGATGTTACTCTGGCCCTCTGCGTTGTGTTTCGGTATGGACTGCCAGGTGGGGTTCGAACCCTGGTCTCCCGCATGCGAGTGACGATGCAAACCATTAGGTTTGTAGGTCCTTCATGGGTCAGTGAGTACACTCGGACCCTCTGTCACACAAACACATTTGAGGTAAGAAAATGTCTTGGGTTTGCTTTGCTCATTTAAAATGAAGCTTAGCATATAGGTTCAATGACTTCTATTCTTCTTCTCTTCCAGTCACTACTCTCTGGTTTCCTCCATATTTCACACCACTCCTTGTAACAAGTTGACTCCAGATGTTTGGCAACCAATATGATCTTGCAACAATCTCAACCATCCAATCAACTTGCCTTTGTCAAGCTTTAAAATGTTCTGCCTCCTACTGTATGGCCCGCTGTCATTTTAGTGCATTTGTTGCGACTTTCTTCCATCTCTCTCACCTCTAGTCATCATATCTAGATAACTTTTGCAACCTCTTCTACTTTCTACCGCCTCCCGGCTTCATGCCCATTCACCTTATCATCACAACCAGATCGCCAGCTTCTCCACGTCCAATTTTCAGAACACCAACAGCGTCTCGAATCGAGGGGTGTTTTCTTTTACTTTGCAGAGCCTCAGCCCCTATCACGATGAGGTCTAATTATGAAGAACTGTTGCTTTTCTTCATGGAAGAAAATTAATGGGAAAAATAGTCTTCTGTATGTCATTAAATCAGCGTTTGGGATATATAGTATTTATTTGAGTGTCTTTCTATTTCCTGGCTGCAAATCAATTTCCCTATAAGGGACAATAAAGATACTTGGAACTTTGAAAGTTCATTTAGCGCACACACACACACACACACACACACACACACACACACACACACACACACACACACACACACACACACACACACACACACACACACACACACACACACACACACACACACACACACAAAGTAATAGTTTTGTTTTCTCTGGCGAAAGAATCATGAAACATATTGACTCCTTGGTCACTTTTTTTTCCAGCCATTCAAATGTTCGATCAAAAAGCACTTGATGAAATTACATTTTATGGATGCCAGCTTTGATCAGAGTCATAATGGAAAGTTTTGTACAAACCATTTTCTCCACACTGTGATGTGTTGCTGCTAAGAGAACATAAAAGGGGGAAAATAAAGTGAGCAGTGAAGATTAATGAGAAAGAACAATGGAGCGGGAGTGAAAAAAAGAACAAAGAGAGATGAGGTGCTGCCAGACATCAGTTGACAGCTGACTTCTTATTCCAGCTGTTGTGTAACTTGCCTGTATGAGGCTACTGAAGACAGGAAATGTGCATGAATGCATGACGTGTTTATTTGTGTAGATGCTTGCTCGATCGATGTAACTGTAACAGCTTTTTGGTTTCCCCCAGCTGCATTCCCTGTCCTAACCCTAACTACACACATGCACTGTAAAGGATCATGGGTGAAGAAAAATGTTAATGGATTAAATGAACAGGCTGGCTGACTTCTGAGGGGTTCCCTGCCTTCTAGACATTGATGACTGAAACCACAGCTTGGGCAGAAAGAAAATAATACTACCAATAAAAAGCAGCCAAAAATATGAAAAATAATAGTAACTGGGAGTGAAGTCCAGTGAGACCAATGTATTATGGAAAATGAATGGAGAGGAGACTCAAGGAAAATCAGTCAAAATTACTATTAAAGCAGATATCAGTGGAATATAAGTAATATAAGTCCTAAATAGTCCTATTTTACATCAGCAATCACTTACATGGAGTGTTTCAGCCGTAACACGAGTCTCTCCGTCACTCTGCTCTGCTGTAACCCGAGGAGAAAATTTTCCTTGTGGGATACAAGTGTTATCCAATGAGGAGAGAGAACGGCATGAAGGGCTGTGTGTGCAGCCAAGGGATGCACGTGAATGTGGTGACATAGCACGAGGACCAATAGATGCCTGACGAGGGCGGGGGCTTCTAACTCATGGTGCGTTCAAGGAAACTCGTACTTTGTGTTTTTCCTTCCTGTGAAGTCGTACCAGTTCGATCTGGTACGAGTTCTAGTTACAAGTGGCCGTTATAGGGAACTTTCACAGGCAACAGGACGGTAAAAACACGAGCTACGAGTTACCTGGAAGGCTACAAAGTCGTAGTTGTGACTTGAAGCTGTAACTTACGGTTTCAAAAGCCTGCCTTGAACGCAGCATTAGCCGAAACGGCCGTGCCGCTGATATCTGCTTTAAGTTTGAAGTGTCTATTTTGACATTACATGTAGGTTACAGGCATAAGGTTATAAAATCTAGGTAATAGTTAATAGTTTTAGACTTTCATCAACCACAGGATGAGAGGAGGCTCCCTTCACTGCCAGAGCTGCAGCTACAGAGTATGTGACTCTTATCAAGTCATTTTTCCAAATTACCTCCTTGTCACTGGAGATTTACAACCAACTGTTTTGTAGCACTTCTTGTCTTTCTTGTTGAGTGTGTCTGAAAGTAGGTGGTGAGTGTATTTTCTGGTGACTTCCACTAATGAAGGCAAAACATCTAAACTGAAATTTGATGTTTTTAAAAAAAAAATTTTTAAACATTTTTATTTGACAGCGAAAAGAATTCCCAATCTGCCAGGTTTGTGGACACAGAGCCGTTGAGGCGTAGCAAGTCAGCACTTGCTGAGAACATTGGTGTTTATATAAACACACTAAGATTTTCTAAAGAATTGTGCAGAGAAGCATGTGTGCCGGTGGTGAGCAGATTTGTATCCGTTTTTTCTTAATGTCCAGGTTTTTTTTTTCTCCATCTAGTTCAAGCTCAAGGACAGAACTGATAGAAGACTGGATGCATTCCCACAAATAAAGTTATTAAATCTCAGCATCAGGACTCACCAAAACCAGACAACATGTACCCAAATTTTGGCACGGAATGTGTAGATTGGCCAAAAAAAACCCCAACACGATTACAATACACCAGAGGTCAGTCCATTGAGGCAGAGGAAAGCCCTCCGCTGTATTTTTTAGATGAAGATCAAAAGACATAAAATGTAGGAAGTAAATAAATCATTACCATGAAGCATCTTTTATGAAATTATTATTTCTGTATCCTTTGGAAAAATGCAAACCACAAGTGGATAAACTGCCTAAATTCAGGTTAGATTACAGAGACTGACAAGTGATTGGTTGTAGAGTCTGTATATATCTTTGTTGAAAGATTTATGTTTTTGTATTATTTTGTGCAGTGTGCACCTCTGTGAGCTTGGATGGCTGAGAGCTATGTTATTGTATCTTGCATAAGCCAAGAAGAGAGGGAGGATGTAGATGAGACGTTTTTTGTATCATGTGAACAAACGAGAACGGATGTGATGCTACGTACTTAAGTGTGTTAGATTTATGGAGGAGCCCACCATTGCAAACAGATTACCTATGTCATGTCAGAGAGTGCACAGTTTGAGAAACATCCGCAGACACTTATTTTAATGCAGATTCAGATGAAGCACTGCTGGACTGTTCCACCACCAGTCTCAGCTTTGGCTAACGTTGGAATTTTACAATTTACAGACAGCTTTTGGAGGGATCCAGCTCATTCCTCTGAGAGTGACATTCATACTGGATCATTATTCAGTCCAGTGCCAGAGTTTAATGGGAATGCAGAGCCAGCTTTTCTCTATACCCACTGACAGTGTTGGATTTTCTATTTCCTAGCCATGGCCATGATTTTCTCTCCACAAAAGGGTTTAGTTGTCTTCATTTAATTCCATATTTAACATTATAGTGACTACAATACAATACAAACCAGTGTTCCCCTGAGCAATGTTACTCTAATTTATGAAGATCCTATTTTGTCACCCGCTTGATCAAAGTGTTAAGTTAAAGTAAACAATGAAATGATTTTGTTTACCATGGCACATCTACTGCTAATGGAAATGAAACTATTCTGTGATTGGATGTGAGACACTGACAATCACAGAATGTTGAATTCTGAACATCAAATTCTGTAACCTTCACACTATTACTGCTGAAAAGCCTGACAGTGCAAACTACTACAGTATAATACAGACATTGTAAAGTCACTACATCTTCCAGCAATGCCTCTGCCACATACTTTTTCTCCATGGCAACAGGAACAAAAAGCTCACAGATGTCATGTTTTAACAATAAAATAGATTTTAAAGCACAAGTCAGTGATCCGGTCATTTTGGCTAATGCTGCGTTCCAGGCAGGCTTTTGAAACCATAAATTGCGGCTTCAAGTCACGACTTACGACTTTGTAGCGTTCCAGGTAACCCGTAACTCGTGTTTTTCCGACCTGTTGCCTGTGAAAGTGCACTGTAACAGCCACTCGTAACTTCCAAACTCGTACCAGATCGAACTGGTACGACTTCACAGTCGTACCACTTCACTCTCATGTTTTGTCTTTTATTTGGCAAAAAAGGTCTAAATCAGGGGTAGGCAATTATATTTGTCGAAGGGCCAGATTTTTTCTCAACAGACACTCCGAGGGCCGGACATTCAAATAGGCCTAGATTGAAATTAAATTAACCTTTTTGCTTAATATTTTGGTTGTTTATATTTTTATTTATCTTGTGCACATCATTTTTATTTATACACATTTTTGGTGTTTTGTAATTAAAAATTCTGACATAGCCCATCATATCATCATTTACATATGCTGGAGCTTTACACTGCTGGCTTGTATCCTGAGACATGCTCTGTGATTTTTAGCTTAAATATGAAAGGAGGCTGACTATTACAGGACAGGTCCGTTATGATACAAGGCATTGGTCCTGACATGTGTGTTTCTCTTCTATAACAAATTCTACATCTCACCGTCTTTCACGGGCTTCCTTCACATTTCAAATGAGGCAGAGCTCAGTGGGAAACATTAGGAGAGACACAGGGCGAAGGCACCGGAACACAACACCGGGAGAGGCAGGTCTGTGCAGCTGTGCGCCACGGACGTGCATGGAAAAACAACCGCGTTGCATCAAATGTGCTCCGCTACGACTTTTGAAATAACGCGCATCTACATTGAATGGGTTTGAGCGCGAGCCAAAGACATCTGAACAGCCCCCTGATGTACACACGGTTGAACCAAGACCAAAATCACCCACGGCCTTTGCAGACAGGCAGGGAAACCCTGCAGTCCAGCTGGCTCCCCGAACATTCGCACATTTTACCTGGGCGTTTTCTTATCCCAGTGCAGCGTCTCACAGGCACACACAACAATGCGCTGGGACACGTGTTTCCATGTCCCTATTAAAACTCAGTCGGTCGCGGGCCGCATTGGAAGGTTGGCCACAAAAACCCCTGGTCTAAATACTCCAATAAATGGACCTTGGCCACCACTGAGACTTTGTCCTTGAAAACATAAAATCATTCAAACCTCAGCTAATGGCAGGCATAACAAAGCGTTTAGACTCTTTCTTGTTGTTTTGGATGTTTTCTTTCCTGCAAGTCAGTCAACATGTTTTTATCTTAGATGTTTTATTTAAAGGTAGATTCTATTTTCCGAAGTACAGAAGAGTCACTCTAATATACTTTTATGGTGTTTCAATGTATAGAGAAGCTCCAACCTTGAGACCATGAATGGGACTTTTTAGCTCAGGGATTAGAGGAGAACTGAAAAGCTCTCCTCAGTCAATAACTCTATACTGTATGCTTTATGTTAGCTGGAAATACACTGTGAACACTTCATTTCATTTTGTTCTGAGCTTAGCCTCTAAAGCTACATTGAGGCAGCAACTGATCATGGTCATATACTATGGCAAATAAAACCTCTTCTCCTACACCTTTCTGATGTCAGAGTGGTGCTACCTCCCAACATTTTATTCCCATCTAAAACTAACAATTTAATGTAGTGATTTGTCAGATATGAGGAAGCTAGAAAAGCAGCTATCTACCTCTCAGTACGACTGAGTGCAACAGGAATACCTCTGAGAATAGACTGTCCATAGTGGGTCCCATTATCCCCCTCCACCCCCCCACCCCACCCCCTCAACCCCATGTATTTGAGCCTGCCTTCAAGTGTGCCCTTTAGCCCAGAAACACTTCCACATCATAGGGACACAAACACACTATTGGCTTAAGCCTCTGTCTGGTGAAAGTTACCGGAGCAGGAGAGGAGGAGCTGAAAAGAAGCCCACCCCCCATTTGTACTTGAAATATTCTTTCCCGGAAATATTCTTTCCCCACAAGACTGCAGGACTTTGCAGAGTGGTATGCATGCTTAGCAGCATTACCATGTACATGAGAGTCAGAGAAAAACATGGGTGAGGGTGATTGGGTGACATGGGTGATTAATAATTATAACTATTTTACCTGATATAGTATTTGTTTCAGATGTGAGTGTTACAGTACAGTATTTAGTAACAGTGGGCAGCATCATCATATTTTACCCATGATACCCTCTGCAGGCTGAAACATGGTGAGTAATAAACAGAGAGCATAACAGAGAGCTTCTCGAATGCTGCCTGAACACTCAAGTATCCTGGTGCTCCTGCACAGTCTCCATCATCATTACCCCATTATGTTTGTGAGTTTGTGGTGTTTGGTGCCATTACAGTGGATGTGCACAACGTCATCCTGCCAAGCTCTTTGATAAAGACAACCGGAAAACATTGGGCACATTCCGACAATTTGTTGACATGTTTTTCAGCTTATTTTTTCCAGTCATGCCTCGTTGCCTTATGTAATATAACAACAAGCACTCAGCTGTAAAGTATTTTAGGAGGTACAATACAAAACTCTGCCATATACAGTAATATAAAGCGTAAGATGTGATTCACCTGTTTCATTGCATTAACATCTGAAAGGTTCAAATCAATTCAAGATGCAGGATTTTAACTTTTGATTTCCTCATTTTAATTTCATATCCTTGCAACATTTATGGACAAAGCAAAATTGATAACTGATAACAATGATATGCATCAAAATGCACCAAAAATGTGGTGGAAACATTTGATCTTCGTTTTGTTAGAAACAAAAGCTTTGTGTCAATAAGATTTTAAAAATAAGGGATGCATTTTCACAGCAAATACATAAAACTCAATCTTGAACAGCGTTTCTAAAGCTGAAAGCCATGAGTGACTACATGGCCATTGTGCCAGTGTCTTGTTGGCTTTCAAATCAAATGTTATAGTACGTCCCTCTTTCCTCCTTCTGTCTTAGCTCCATTTCTTCTGTGACATTTCTAAATGGAGAAGTATCCAGTTATTCTCATCTAAATGTCAAACAAGAGAAAGAGCTGACGGCAAGACTTTTGTGTTACCGTCTGAACTGAAAGATTTTTGACAAAAAAGGAGAGAAAGACGATTGTTGCAATTCAATGAAAAATACACTGTCCTGATTGTCTCCATACAGATATCTATATGACTAAAAGAGGTGTGAATTAATTTGCCTTTAAAAAGAGGAGCTCAGACTTTAAAATTTTACTCTAACTTGATGTGTACTGTACATGGAACCTTCCAGTCACATTTTTTAAGAGTACTAATTGCGTCCAGTGTGCTCCTCTCACAATCCTGTCACAAAATGCCCAAAGAATAATAACTAAAAAACAAGAATGAATGAATCAGAATTTATTTTAAAGCCCCAGTATGTGAGATTTACCCCCATCTAGCGGTGCGGTAGCATATCGGAACGTATTCTTGATGTTGCGTTTACATAAACTCGGGCAGAAGCCAGAAAGACAACAGACGCTGCATGTAACAGGATAAACACGCCTCTATGTACAGAAATGGTCCACCAGCACGAGGCAAAACAACACAGGCGTGACAATATGTTGTCATGGTGATGTCGTATTGTTTACCTGACCTACGTCTTTCTTTCGTCGAGTAAAATGACATCCAGTTGGTTTGCCGAAGGCGTCATTCAGGTGTCTGACTGCACCTGAATGCAACATCAGTGCCTCCGTCCTTCCTCACACTAGCCTACACAGTCGTGACAGTTTTAACAGGCGCTGTCTGGAAAACTTTCTCCCTCAGCCGACAGCTCCGGTGAGGTGAGTTTGTGGTTACCTACGGTCACGATGACACTGAACGTAAAAAATGGCGATTCAACATGGCAGCCAAGGTTCCGTGCACCCCCCTTGTAACAACTCATTCTAAGGTACGAGAAAGCTTACGTTTGTATGTGGGTGTGATTCCACTTCAGTGAAATACATATTTATGAAAGCAATATTTGATTTTTGATAATAAAAAGCAAAAAATATTGCATACTGGGCCTTTAAATATTTTTGAGTTGTTTTAGCAGCTTCCTGCAAGTCTGTGCCCAGGGTTGGACCAAAGGCAAATATGTCCTTCAGTTAATTTCCTGTTGGTTAGAAAATAATACTTTTTGAGAAATTGTTGACATCTGTGCACAGAGCTCTGGTTTTGTCTCTCCAAATGTTAAAATACTGTGAATGAAATTTAGTCTCATAACTCTTGCAAATTTAGTCTGAAGTTACAAATGTAAAATTAGAAAATAACTGTTACATGTTCTCGCTTTTTTGAGAAATTGTCTGAGAAGTGACAAAAAATCTGTGCTCACACACACACTCAGAGGGGGGTTAAACCCTACCGTTTTACTGTTATTAGGTTAAGATTCTGGTCAATTAGGGCGCGAAAATGTTGAGTGACAGGTCCGGAGACCACTGCTACAGGGCCAGTGGGCGGGTTCTCGGCTGGCTAACCGCTGCACCTCTCCAAATATGGCAAGTAAAATCCAACATGGCGCAATTCAAACCCCCGTAGTAGCGGCACTAAACAGACTCCTCCAAACCAATGGGTGACGTCACGGGTGCTACGTCCATTCTTTTTACAGTCTATGGTTTTCATATTCCTCTAGTAAATACATGCACCTAGGTTGATTGATTGATTAACTATAAAACATGCATGCATGAGTCATTATGTGGAGTCAATTAGGAGATTTTACAAACACTCTCTAAACATTCTTTCACCATCACCACACTGTAATAAACAACCTGACCAACGAGTCACATATGGTGCTAGTGTATATCATCCTCCATACTGTTCAAGCAGTTATTACATGTGGCTCATCATGCTGTTTTGCAGCTGTGCGGTTCTTTTGTTATGCTTCTGCCTGCCATCATTAATCTGTCACCTGGCAACCTCAGCCACATGTTCTTAGTTTTATGTGGTATTTCAAGGTCGTTGGAATTGTTTACCTGCACTCTTCATTAATTTGCATAAAACAATTGACCATGGTGGCATTTAGACTTCCTTTTTAGAAGGTCCACAATAAATTATTAGTTCAACAATGATTAGTTGGTATTTTGTTTTGCAAATTATTTCTAATATGTAAGCTATAAAATATGACTCTATTGTACTGGCTTAAGGTCACTGGCAAGTAGGAAAGGATTTGCATGTCTTTGCAAAATGTGGCTTAGTGACAACTCACAGAGCTAATTGGCAAACTACTGTAGCTAGCTAAGATGCTATTTAGCTGGGAAATTGCCCTTTTTCAGATGAGCAACTTGTAATTGATACCATTCTTGATTCAGAAATTCCCCCCTTATTATAAAGACTCAACTTGTTAACTGTCCAATGTTTTAAATGGTGTGACAACCCCATTGTGTTCCACATTACTAATAACCAGCTGTTATGCTGATGGAGGAAGCCTTTACCAATAAAAGCGATACACAAAATAATGAAAGTGTTTCCAAGTAACTCCAGAATGGTATTATTAACTCTGCGTTACAATTCAAGGGTGCATCCTCTGGGGTCTGCAGCTTCAAATGTCCTTCTTTTAAGTAACAAAGGCCCCAGTGGGAGGATCCTTAATTGCTCAACGCACATCCTTGACCACCTGTGGATAAGCTAGTCTGTGTTTTATTTTACCGGTATCTCCTCCCTCAGGGAAGGGTGGTAAACTGTCCCTTTCCAGGGTTGGGCCCTTTAGAATACAGTTGGCTTTCCTTTAGAGACGGTCAGCATGTATGTCATTGAGCGTGGGCGGCAATGTTGTCCCAATCAGTCTTTTTGCAATCCTTACCACCCGCTGCAAGCCCTTCCTATCCTTTGCTGCAGCTAGTAAACCACACAGTGCAACAGCAGTGACCAGATATACATTAATCAGTAGGTGTTGAGGAAGGTGCGCCTGCTTCACCTTCCTGAGGAAATGCTCGGCCTTTCCCACTTGACGGGAGATGTTTCTGGATCAGATGAGGTCAGTCCAAAAGTAAACTCTGAAGTGTTTTAAGCCATCTACTCTCTCTACGCCCTTGCTGTGTACGCAAAGGCTGGAGTGCTCCAACCGCCCTCCATCTTTTGATGTCTGTTATCATTTATTTGTTTTTGTTGTATTTAGATCCAGTTTGTAATGGGAACACTATGCCAAATGTTGGATCTTTTCCCTGTAGGCTGTCTATTTGTTGGTTGTCAGTCCTATTATGATGCTGTTGTGAGAAAATTTTACAATGATGTCAGTGGGATGAATGGATAAACAGTCGTACATGAAGAGGAAATAGAGGACGCACTCCCGTGGTGCTCCAGTGCTCAGGGTCAGAGTGGCCGCCCAACCCACACTCTGGATGCAGCTTTGTAACTGGGACACAGCACATATCCCACTGCTAGCATGCTAATGTTAGCCACTGCCGGGTTTTGCCTGATTTTGATCATTGTGTGTGAACTCAGACTTTAGTGTGAGGACACAACTTCTTTAAGCTGTTTCTAAGGCTTTATGTCTCATGACTTGACTTGACTTTTGGGTTTTTTATATGACTGAGAAACAAAAGTATTGTTGTTAGTTTGGCTGTTGAGCAATTTGTATGAGTTACATTTCAGTAGAAATGGCTGTTAATTTGTACTAAACTCTAACAATTTGTATGTCTCATTTGAAATTATTATCATTTTGCTTAGAAACTGTAATTCAGTTACATTTTTGTCAACTGTAACAGATTATGGCTACATTTTGTAATCCGTTTTTTATAGCCATAGTTACTCCGCAACCGTAGCTATCCATCAGTTAGCTTGGTAATGAAAGGTTCAATGACTTTCCCATGAGGAAGTCAGTCTGAGAATTATTTGTACCTTTGACTTTCAACTTACATCTGTCTGCAAAATAAAGACAGTTGTGCCTAGGCAATTATAAAGTGTAAAGAGAAGTGTTATCTACACGACAGCAGATAGGATTGAGGTGTCTGACCTGAACCTGAACTCAAGTAATCACCACCACTAGACTAGATGCACTGTTTGCAGTTGCTGCATTAAGATTATGCTTGATTCAGTTCGAATAATGAACGATGCACAATGGGACAGCAAGCAGCGTCGCTGCTTTGATGAGATGTCACTTAATGATACAGCGCTGGTCCAAAGAATTACAGGGGTTGACAGCAAAACAACTTTTAAAGGGAATTACAGGGGTTGACAGCAAAAACAATCAAGGATTTCAGAGGTTCAAAAATGTCTGTGACTATATGTTTCCGACCCTTTTCACATCTTAGAGACAAAAAGTTTTCCAATTAATACACGTGAGACTTTTTTCTCAGAAACTGTTTTAAAGTTGTGACTATATGTTTCCTCCCTTTTCACATCTTGCAAGTTTTCCAATTAATACACTTTTTTTTCTCAGAAACTGTTTTAGTTGTGCTGGATGTAGGCCTACACTGAAGTCCAAAATTCAGAGACCACAATCCCATGTGACAAACCCACATGTGATTGTGCCATGCACCATATGCTGACAACAACAGTAGGAGGCCAAAGCTGCTCCTGCACCTCATAGTGTGAGTGTTTTGATCACTGTGCTTCACACCTTCTTTAGATGTTTCCTCTGCACGGCTCAGGTTTCACCTTTGATCGATTTGACAACTCTCATGCGAGATGGTGGATGTTTGGTCGTTGTTAACACACTTGCTGCTTTCATGCCTGGGAGCTGTCGTTGTAAATAAGGCAGTGTTAATATTTACCTGTCAGCCACAGTTTGTCTTGAATAGTGTGTGAATACTGGTGGGTTGTGACGTCAGGGCAACAGGACTCTCAGCACAAGTGACAGAGCTCATACCCCACAATGATAGATGCAATAACTGTTATAATCATGGTGTAAGAAATAAAACTTAAATAGAGGCTGAAAAATGTGCAGCAGCACCGTAGTGTGGAAACAGCTATAAAAACTAAAATGTGCAGGATTATAAATTCCTCCTTCCTATTAAATGCCACACGTGGAAGCAAATCATGGTGTCTTTTAAAAAAGAAAAGCATGCCTTCACTGTTTACATATGTAATCCTTTGTAAATAATTCCAGTGTAAGAGACCAATTCAGGAGGCCACATGATTTTTGTCAACCAAATCACTGCAAGTGTAGTGCAGCTGGAGCCCATCGCACTGACATTTCACACATCACAGAGCTCATGTATGGACAAAAGACCACTCACGCTCACAATCAGCAACCCAGTCGCCACCTGGAAACGTTCACTATGGACGATTCTGCAAAACGTTCATAATGAACGCTTCTGGGCTAAAATACGTCTTATTTCAACATTTCGTTGCTCATTTATTTTCAGATTCATCAGTTTGTCCAATTTAAAACCAGAAATAAAGGAGCTGGCGCTGTTGTGTGCAGCGCCGGCACCAGGGGGATTGACGTAATTTCCTATCGTACATGTATTATTGACAAATGACTGATTATAATTTAATATACACAAGTCTACAAGTTTTACTACGTTTTCTTATGTGTCAATGAGCCGCGTTATATAAAGCTACCAGGGTGAAATTAATGATACATCATACAGTATGGTTTACATTCCATTGGCGGAAGCTGTCCGTCCGTTGGTGAATTAGGTCCGGGCTGTAAATCTTTTAAAACCTATACGTATGGATATACTGTCAGTTAAAATGAGGTCACATTGCAGGTTACATTGCTTAGAAGGGTTGAAAAGTGTGCAGGTAACTCATCATCAGTCATCACGGCCGATCGGCTTCAATACATCCATGATTCTGACTCCGGAAAGGAGTCTCCGCGGGCCATTGTTATGACAACAATGACGCCCACTGCAAAGCAGGTGGACAAGTCACAAGCAGTCGGATAAATTATCATTAGAGGACTAATAAAACACAATTTGCTTTCATTAACAATATATTTAGAGAGTAAAACACACATTTCTCGTTAGAAATGTCCTCAAACAATGCCACATATCTTGAAATGCTGTTTTTACAGCCAGACAACTGAATAAATATACGTTCAATATATGCATTGTAACCAATTCAAAATTGCGGAAAAAGTGCCAAACAAAACAAAATTTGAATTTGTCATATATTTAGAAAGTAAAACACACAAATTTCATTAAAATATGTTGTTTTTGCGACCAAAATGCTGAATGAACATGACGTTGATATTGAACATAATTTAGTTCACGTTAAATGAATGAGCAACGAAATGTTGAAGTAAGACGTATTTTAGCCCAGAAGCGTTCATTATGAACATTTCTGGGGTTTGCAGAATCGTCCATAGTGAAGGTTTCCCGGTGGCGACTGGGTTGCAATCAAAATTTCCAATTAACTTGAACTGTGGGACGGAGCTGAGGAACCGGGAGCCCAAGCAAGCACGAGAAGAACATGCAGCATGCAGGTTCAAACCCACAACAAACCCAAATCGTTCTTGCTGTGAGGCAACAGTGGTCATCCTGAAATATTTCAAGAGCCATACTTGTCTCGTTCATACTGCCACAGCCACAGTCATTTTTATCCCATGTTACTATTGAAAAAAACTACAAATTCCCAGTTGTTATTTAATGCAGAGTTGTATTGAGATTCTATTGGGAAACAAAACACATTTTCAAATCAATTAAAGAACCATGGCAGCAGTAGTGACAGTGCAGATGACAGTATGATTTTCCTCCTGGGAAAGTATGCCCATTTTCTAATTAAATTCAAGTGCGCGAGAGGCACTTCCTCATTGTGTTTTTTACTTTATAATCACATAACTAATTTGATGGCAGTGCAATGCCATCCATCTTTATTTACATAACTGAAACAACGTAACAGCAGACTCTATCACAAGCTCAGCCTGTCTTTGTTACACAATTTATCACTTTGCCTATTTCACAGACTGATTTCATGGGAAGTAAAAGTTTTTCTACTTTTACTGTCATATTCAATTAAACTATCTTTTGAATTACTGATGTTGTTTACCAAGACCTCATAAAGTGTCTTTTAGTCTGTAACCACAGACTGTGTTGTTCTCTCAAATGGTTTCTAGACTCAATGACATTGCTCAGTGATACAGTTTTAGTGATGGCAGCCATGCGGCTCAAAGGACATGCCGTGCATTCCTGAGAAATGTTTTATATCTTTGCTTACATAATAGAACCTGAACACTTCCATACAAGACCTTTGTGGTTATGCAATGTCCTTGCTTTGTGTTTCTTCCATGTACACATAAAAATTGTCTCACTGACCAGTTGGTAGCTCTGGATAACAAAACCTGAGAGAGGAGATGTAAAAGCAAAATTAGATTCTTTGTTTTACCATCTCAAGATAAGAAAAAAAAACAAAAACATTATGGATATGATACATATGTTCACCCCTAGTGTAAATGAAAAAACAAGCAGAGACGATATCATTTTAACATGATAATGAACAAAACTAAAAAGATTTTGTGTCAGGGCATGAACCTTGTGTATCCAATGAGTAGGACTCAAGTATATTATGATGATTATTATTGTTATTGTTATTATTTTCCCCAAACTCTATTTCCCGTGCCTCATGCTTCCATTATTCCTGTTTCTGTTTCATGAGACAGGCTGACTAAATGAAATCCTGCACGCTTTCACTTGCAATTATGAATTTACTTGCAATGGTTTGTGTTGGACTCAAATGTGACAAATACCGTAAATTGATCTTTGCATTGAGAGATTTTCTTTGCGATTTTGCAAACTTGACAGTGCCTTGTGTAACACTTAAGTAACTACCCACAGTCTCTAAGTGTTTGCATGCTGTTTACAACAACAAGAGAGCCATCTTCTCCTCCGGCATGCTTCTTGCATAATTGCCATGACTTGGTTTTTCATATCTATGCAAACATCTATCTCACTCACAGATAATAATCCAAATATTTGTTTCATACTGTTTGGATCGAAGTCTCTGCACGGGCTCTACGCCACGTGCCATCTGGTGTTATGGAGACAGTCACTAAATGCATTGTTGCAAGACAAATTACATGAGATTTCAGCCTCATGTGTGTCAGCAGATGCAAACAACAAAAAAAAGGAAGAATTGTCTTATCTGTCACTATTTTTGTTTTTTATAGGACAAATGTTGCTTCTAGCGCTCCACTGCTAGAAGCAACACGGCTATGAATGTAATTGTTAGCAGCCTGGTGTTTGCCACATCGTTAGCCTAACGAGCAGTAAGTTACAAGGTGTGTAGCCCACTTACTGCGGGGAGTCTGTGTGCTGTGACAAGCAGTGTGCGGTGAGTTGCGAGTGTTATAGTCCGTGAACTGAGTGTTACTCCATGTAACATGACGAGCAGTACACATTTTGTAGTCAGTGTTACTTTGTCGAACAGTATGCTGTCTTGTGAGTGTTACTGTGTGTGATGTGCATTACCGGTAGGCTACCATAGAGGGGAGGGGCGGGTTACACTGGGCAATAGGTGCCGGCCGTATCATTGTAACGCATAAATCCTCTAGGGGGGCGATAGAAGTTTTGCACTATAGGTTAGAAGCGATTTGAAAGCAAACATGGAACCACATGATAAAGAGGAACCAGCCACAAGCTGCCGACCTTGCTCAACTAGGAGTTACATGCCTAAAGTCAACTGGGAAAAATGCCTTTTCTGTCAGGCGGATAAGCCTCAAGACAAAAAATGTCATGAAATACAAGACCTGGATGTCTCTAAAAAGATAATTTGCCTTGCTTAACAAAACACAGTACCGAGATACAGGCTTGCTGGGGTCAATGTCTTGATTGCAGCAGAAAGCAAATACCATCTTGGTTGTTACACTGCATTCTTGAAGAAGTGTGAGAAGCAAGCCCGGAACAGATACGCCAGTTCCATATATTTATCCATATATACCAGCAAAAAAAAAAGATCAAATCAAAAATCAAATCAAACTTCTTCCAGCCCTTAGTCGACATGAGGGTGAGTAGATAATGAGCGAAATTTCATTCTAGGGTGAACTATTATTTTAACTTGATTCAGAACTCAAGCAGCTGCCAGTGCTTAGGACTGACAGCAGAATACAGGGGAATAAAAAGCAGAGAGGTAAAAAAACAAAAAAACATACATACATAAACTCCACAGTGAATGCAGCTGAAAAAGATAGATAAAATGCAGCATTACTGGGCAATGCAGTGGTTGTTGTTGTACTGCATACCCCTGTTTGAACGTCCCTCTGTGTCTCATGCACCATGGAGTCCTCTGCAATCCACTCGAAATCCAGCTTCTCTATTTCTCAGAGCATAAACACAACTGGTCTCGGCCTCTCCTTCTCGCTGCCTCTTCCAGGTTTTCAAATACTGGGCTGAAGGAGTTCGGCAGTCACAACAGGGATCATCAAAAACACCAGAGAGTGAATGTAGAAGTCACAGCTGAAAGACCCACTGTCTGGATTTTGGGATTAAGTGTCGGCCAGAGCAAACACCTGATGACCCTGCAACATAGCATATGTGTTTACTTGCAGCTGCTGATTTGTCTTATCATATCATGTGTTGCAAGTAAAATAGTTGAAATCAGAAAGACTATTTCAGTTTGAGGTAAGTTGGCGGATTTCAAACATACAAAAATACAAAAATCTACACGAAAAACATTTAATCACAGAGGTTAAATGTATTTTGTTACTCATCACTCTTTGCTGGTGAAACACTTCTGACATAAAACCTCAACATTGTAACAAATCACCTGGATGCTATACTTTATAACATAACATCATCATTTAGGTCTTGTCCCTGCTGCTTTTGTTATACTGACAAAAAAAAAAAGAATATATAATTTATTTTCACTCTCCACTCATATTTGTCCATCAACTGAGGCAGAAATGCTAAAGAGACAAGGGAATGTTGTATATTACTTGCGCTGCTCTCACAGTGTGGGGGTTAACACCCACAAGTTCTTGTAATTAATAATTACTTGATAATTACTTTATCAATGTTATGTAACTTATTACATTTGTTTACTTTTTAATTAATTTTCAGTACAATTAATTGAGTCTGCTGGTGCCTTGCAGCCATGTTTCACAACCCAATGAACTCTTCAAGTTTATATTTAATGAAAACATAATGCTTGATGAAGTTTCTAAGTGTTATTGGACTTTACCTATCAGGTCTGTCTAAACCTGAGTTTGTACTGTTTTTCACACTTTTTTTCCCCTACTCTTTTATGCACTACTATTACATTTGCTATTGTTATTACGACAACATAATGTTTATTAAAGAGCTGCGAACAGCTGCCATTAAGTACTTTACCTAAAAAAACAGTCATCAGATATCTATTAAATGCAGATGCTTTAATGCAGCACATTTCTGTAATGACTGTTGTTTTGCAGTGCGTTGGTAGAGTTTGTCTTTTAGGCCATTTGTCACCAGAGTTTAGCTACTGCTGCCCTGGGGATGTAAACATAGCAGACGATCTGTTGTGCTTGTCATCCAACGAGGTCTAGACTTGTTTCCTTTGAAGAGGATAACCAAGAGGGAGACCGGATCTACTGTGGCCAAGAAGGATGTTTAAAAGAAGAGCCCTGACTGTCTGTCCTGTTGTGGAGTTATGCATGAGACAAAACTGAGTTTGAGTTTGAGCAGTCAGCTAAAGAAGTTATGAAGATGTTTATTACTCACAAATTAAGGTATGCTCAGTTGAGCATGTACAAGCACTTAACATTCAATAGGCCACTCTCGTGTTCATTTTGAGAGCATACTGTAGCTGTGTAATTACTGTAAACATCATCTGCTGTGTTTTCTGGCCCACATGCCACCTTAAACACTGAGTTTCAAAAACGTCTGGCGATGACAGGTGGTGAAATGAGTCAAATGAGAAGGCTGTTGGAAGAAAACGTCACCTCTCTCAGCCAGTACAGTGACTGGCAGTGACATGCTCTATGAAACAGCAGGAGGCAAAAGGGGTTTTGAGAAGCACTGCTTTGAGATTGAGTTAGAGGCAACTTATTCCTTAAGTCTATGTTATGGAAAATTTCTGGAAAGAAGCACAAAAAAGATAGAATAAAACATTTAGAAAAATATTCAGCATCAAAAATTACTTTCAGAGCTAATGAAATTATGAATTAAGAGTTCATCAGGGTAATTGAACCAAATTGTCCCGGTGAAAATGACCAATTACAATAATGAAAGATTATTTTCTGTCAGCCACTTGGAACCAGGAGGTGTGTGTGTGTGTGTGTGTGTGTGTGTGTGTGTGTGTGTGTGTGTGTGTGTGTGTGTGTGTGTGTCTCATTATGCAATATGCATAATAAGTTATGCAAACTAACATTGGACTAAATGTCTGTTTATTTGGGAAATATTCACCTTTACTTCAGTATGTCCTGATAAGAACCCTCTGTTGCACTCAGGCAATGTGGGTGAAGGTGAAGCTTCTCCTCACATTAAAGGGCTGACAGTCTGCTGACTGACATTCAGAGCACGCACCTTTTTTATCGCTACACATAGAAGAGGAGTGGTTTTGTGAGACTCACTCACTTATGCTATATAGTTTTTTCTCAAAGCAATCATTTTTTGTCTCACATTAGAAAATATGGATTTTCCTCAGACATGAATGGAAAACCAAATGTCCTACAGCTTCTCTTACACACAGGGTTAAAGGATAACTTTCGTTTTTTACAACCTGGACCTTATTTCTAGCATCAAATACGATCATTTAGTCACCCTGATAAGTTTGGTGTCATTTGGAGTCTTTAAGAGTTCATCAGCGGTATATCCAAATTGTCGAGAACCGGGGCAAAATGACTCTAAATAACACATTATGCAAAATTTGTTCATTTCGCCAATATTTTGTGATGATACACTAGTGTTATTCCCCAGGAGCCCGTGGTGGCATGTTATCAACATCCGGCTCCTCCAGGCTGACCTACTAACCTCTGATCTGGATGATGTCATTGGACTAAATGCCCTGTTTATTCTGATAATAATCATTTACTTCAGTATTTGGGTCCTTTTGAGCTCAAGAGCCAGAGCTGTAGTGAGGATCCAGGCTGAGGAGAGGAAGGTGAAGCTGTGAAGCTGAACATCATCCAGCTGCTCATTTTGTTTAGTCAGAAACATGCAGAAACGGACCTAGCATTAGCGATAGCAAGACATTCGGAGATGACATCATCCAGGTCAGCGGTTAGTAGGTCAACCTAGAGGAGCAGGATGTTGATAACATGCCACCAGACTCGGAGGGGAATAACACTAGTGTATCATCACAAAATATTGGCGAAATAGTTTTTCTCGGAAAGCAATCATTTTTTTGTCTTACATTAGAAAATATGGATTTTCCTCAAAAGACATCCAAATGAAACCAAATGTCCTGATTAAATTATCGTATTTGATGCTAGAAATAAGGTCCAGGTTGTAAAAAACGAAAGTTATCCTTTAAGCACCGAGTGTTTTCACCAAGCGAAAGAGATAAACATCTACCTGCTCTTCTAGACCTTTTAGCTGTATGGACATAAATGTTTGGCTGCACTTTGTATAAGAACAGTTCAACATTGTAAGATCTGGCTGCTACTGTAATGCTGCTCAGCTGTAGCACTGTGTGTGTGTTTTATAACAGCAGTAACAACTACGTCAATCATCCTCCGGGCACAAGCCTATAGTCACAGACAATCAATAGAGTGTTTGAGCCAAGTTTGTCCGTTTTTGCCCACCTGTCTTAAAAGTTGGCGATGCTACTGTACATGGCAGCCTCCGGTGGGTACACTGGCCACCTATGTATCTGAACTCGCTCTCTCACTCCCTCTACGCTGTCCCAGAGGACGCCATGGCGCAGCTGTGCTCTTCTGTTTTCTCCTTTGTTTCGCACCCTCACACACACTTGCATCCACAGACGCCTGCACTATTGATCACTGATACTGATCTTTTGCCTTCTTTGCTTGTGTTAATATAAATGAAATGTCACATTTGCTTTGGAACATCGTCTCCACAGGGCAGGTTTTGTAAACAACAGAAGACCCGAGGTTTTGTGGAACGAATTCAGGTATTTGACAGCATCATGTAGACACCAAGAGTTTGATGTTTTACAGTATATTTCCTCAGAACTGACACGGCAGCAGCCCTACAGTGGCCTTCATGCATTTTACAAAAGCTCTTGGGCTTAATGAGACACCAAAAGGGAAGATTAGATGCTGGGTGTTTGGTATCTGTGGTCAGGACCAGGAAACAGCTTGAGCAGAAGCTGCCCTGTGTGGGGGATTATTCTTATTCTTCCTTTTTGTTAACAGAGGGGAAATTTCCTACTGCAGGAAGTGGCCCCGAGCTGATGACTGATTCATGCTCCTGGAGTGTGGATGGGCACCAGCGAACTGAAGTGTGTATCCCTGGTTAAGCCTCTCTTAATTTGTACTTTCTGGCACACTCTGTGTTCTCAGGGACCAGGGCCTGACAGGCCAGTGTGCCATCGCGTGTCTCGGGGGCGCACAACAGATCAGTTCTGTCCAGCTTGTTCTGCAGGTTCATTTCCCCCCCTGGGAGACAAACAACCAAACTATTCTGGAACAATAATTCAGTTTTGTTTTTCTGAAGCCTGGCAAAACTGAAGGGTCATTTGCAGTCGGTGTCCATCACAGTAAACACAACATTGACCTAATTTCCTCTTTTTCTGCTCACACCTCTTCTGCATTGATTAGACAGTCACATCAAAAGGCTTCACACAGGGTCATGAACCAGCTTCAAGTGCCGACCACCACGCTTTCCACCTCAAGTGCAGCATCCGGTGAGGCGATGCAGCTGCTGCCTTGTACTGTATGACTTATGATATCAATAGGAGTTTGGCCATCCTGTTCACTGACTGTATACCTGTCATAATGTGGCAAGGTGTAAAGGGCCCGGGCGGGGATTGAACCCACACCTGCCGGGTAAGAGTCACAGGCGCTTGCCAGTCAGCCAAAGGGACATCCCCTTGGCCAAGTAGCCAGGGCACATGATCAATTGGAGCCATAGTGACAGGAACCTCAACTGTCACAATAACATGACTGGACTGCCTCTCTTCTTAGCATCTGACCAGTGGATTCTAACTTTTGTGCAAATGTGCACTCCCTGCATGTTAAGTTCTGTGGTGGGTGAAGGCCGGTGCTCCGTCTCCTTCCTGAGATGCCTAAGTGATTGCAAACAAAACTCCAATAATGGCAGAAAAATCACAGCTAGGTATCCAAAATCCACCAGCTTTGACTGTATTGACTACTTTTGTCAGTAGTGAACAAATGTTTGCATTCACATGTGTTTGCCTGCATAAAGTTGTGCACATATTGGTTGAACGGCACACACGCAGGAGTTGTCATTTCACCTGCTGAGCTGCTGGAGACATGTGGTGCAATCTTCAGTCTGAATTTTGAATGTTGAAGCAACTGTCAGCAGATCGTGTGCGTTCTGCAGTCATCCTTATGCACCAAGAGTACCTCTGTGCATTTTCATGGTTGTTGCTCTAAGGGCTTGACAGTAATAGTTAAGAGAGTATGTACCTTAATGTCTAGTGTATACAGTTCAGTGAGCTGCATTTAAAAAGGAGAATAAAAGCAGTACAGTCACTGACATCAGGCCAGCCAGTCTGTTTATATTGTATCTTTGACTAAACTAAACCGCTTCATGTCTGATCCTGAACATTTCCAATTATACACTGTAGTATTAATAATTTCTATTTCTCAAACCCATTTACATCACATGAGTAAAACCATCTATTTGCACTTCACAATCAACATGCTGGACAAACAACATGACTCAGTGCAACCCAAGTGGAGACTCCAGCACAGTGGGGGGCCACTCAGTGCAGCAACAGCAAACAAGCTCACAAGCACATTGGCCAAGGTGAGTGCTCACAGCGGCACTGGGCTAAACCCACAGCCTGTCAAATCTAAATGTACTGGAAATATCTCTGCTGACTGTCAGTCGCAGTGAGTTGACTTCACTGTCAGTTTGTTCAAATCCTGCAGTTGTGAAGAAATTAAACACAAATCCAAATCCTCTTCCTCATTAAGTCCTTCAGCCTCTCTCTCAATCAGACACACCATTCCTCCCTTATGCACTACTTCTGTGTCTCAGTACTCACATGTCTGAGTTTAAAATTTCCATTTTGATCAATAAACGTTGGTTCAGAAATCTTCTAGAAGTCAGTTTGAGAAAATTGAAAGAAGAGGTGACTGCTCTGGAATGGAGAGTAAATAAATTTTACTCTAAAATATTCACAAAACTGGCTCATATATATTAGAAATGATCTCAGTCAGTCATACAATATTAGACTGTCAGTAACAGACATTCAGAGTCAATTAAAAATATCTTACGGGGAGCTCTGCGTTATATGAAAACTACTAGGACCTAAGGCTGTAAAATAAAAAAAATCTGAACATGTAGCAGTACAAGTATAGGTTACTTTTCAATGCATATGAAAGCAACAAACAAATAAGAATTGTTTTCTTGATCTTCTCGTAAAGGTACTTTTATCTAGCTCTTGACAATAACCCTAACCATCACAAATGTCAAATCCTAACTCTCACCCTCGCCTAAACTTACTAATTGTGATCCTGAAACCACATCATAATCCTCAAAGTGCCATGTGAAAAAAGTGAAAACTAGCAAATGTCCTCACTTTCCAGTATGTGCACACTGTTCTGAAATATTTACTTGGTTGGTCCCCACTATGTTGCACTTACAAGTACGTACGCACACACACACACACACTCACACTCTTCCCCCTCAGTGTCACTCACTGTTGTCTAAACAAACAGAGTGTTTGGGGACCCTGCATAACAGCAGGTCACCACCCGAACCAGCTCAGCTACTGCATACTTTTATACACATATGCGCAGTAAAGTACGTTCATAAATAAACATGCCCGTTTATTAGATGTTATGGAAGAAATATGATTGCTTCCTCTTTCTCAGTATGCGTCACATAATCTTTCCAGACTTAATATATTTGTTGTTCTTTTCTTTACATTGAGTGGAAAAAATAACACAAATGCGTATGAGATTTCTATAGGGGACGAGCCTCAGTGTGGGAAAATCTTCCCAGACTGAGGAAGGCTGGCTGGCTCACGGATGCCAATATCCTCAAAGACAGCATTAGAAGATAAGAATTGTTAACCTTGGCACTGCTTCAGTTAGTTATCGTCATGCAGGAGTGATGAATAGAGGCAAAAACGCACAAAAAGAAGAGACACACAAAGACAAGCAGGGAAAAAAATCTGAGTGATGTCAAAAATCAGGACAGAGTGAAGCCAGACACTGTGAACTCTGCAGCAGATGATACTGAAGATGATGATGATGGCTACACCATACTGCATATGGCAGCTGCTGTCACATCCACTACTAGTTTTGTCTCAACCGAGCATCCACAGTAACACCTCGGCTAATTATTTCCAATTTTTCACAGAGCAAATCACAAGGCCAAGAATCCTGCTGGCTTTCTGACTCAACACCAACTATGTGCATTGTAAACAAAGCAGGAGAGACTGACCTAATCATTTATACGACCCACGACCTACCGAGCTGCACCATTCGTCTTGGAGAGCAGTGGGGACAGCCTTGAGAAATAGCCTTTCTTTCTGAAAGTGGGGGCTGTGCTTAGGGTATTATGTCTGTCTGTCTCTTTGTTTCTCACCCACACACTTGCTCATGACTCACGGGCTCCTTACATTGAGCCACATTTCTCTTTTAACAATCCCATGGAGCTGTAGCCTGACTAATTTCCATCATGGATTATTTTATCTATTGCCATGTCCATCGTTTCAGGAAGAAGAAGTGAGCACTCACCCAAAAGTTTTAAACAAAAAGATAAATCTTGTAGAGCACGGTTACAGCAGCACACTGAGAGGGGAGAAAAAACAGCAGTATAAGATCCTTTGGTGTCATCTTTATTGTAGGACAGGCCGGCACAGACGTTTAGGAGGAGACTAACCATTTTTGTGAGGAGGTTCATTGATTGAAGACTGCTTCACACCTGTTGTGATCAGTCTGATGGTACTTATCTCTCACTTCAGTCACCTGTGATCTCACATTGAAAAAGACTTCGGTCAAAACGTCTGTGCCTGCCTGTCCTACAATAAATATCACCAAAGGATACTCAGAGTGTACTGGTTTTTCTCCCCTCTCAGCATGTCCATCGTTTGGCCAGTAAAATGTCAAAACAAATGTTAAATAAAATTGCCCATTGCAATTTTCCTTGAGCTCAAATGGCTTCAGTTAGTGCTTATTATGTATCATCGTCACATTCAAGTTACTCAGTTTAACACATCACATTTTCTAAAAGATAATTACTTTCTTTGAAACCCCCAGAAGACCATTTATCAATAATTACTTCTGCTCTAGAAGGTATTTCCAAAATCCTCTAAGACTTTTTGACCAATCTGGATGAAAATTGTTCAGTCTGCTCTGCTGCATAAAAACAATGATTAAAAAAAAACCCTTTTCTGAATATATGACTGTTTAAAACAAGCAGAACAGAAATAACTTACACTATGTTCTTCTTTGCATAGCAGTGTTTTTTTTCGTTTTGTTTTTTTTACTCAGAAGTTATTTGCAAAGTAACATCAATATCAACCCATTTACACATATTAAAAGCTTTGATTTCGAATCATTATTTTATTAATTGTCCAACAGACATTGTTTTCATACAAAACATTAAAGGAGTCTCTGAAAAAAGCGCTTTCACATCAAAAGTATTGACAGACACTGATATTTATCTACATGTATCAGCTGTGATGTTTAGATCAGTGACCCAAATGTATTTGTTAATTTTATTAAAGGTTTTGTGGTGTATTAAGTGAGATGTCCATATAATTGTTTGATTGTAAAGCATGTACAGATTCTGTTTGTATACAGTAAAAATATCAAAGCCCTCAATCCACACGTCACAGCCACACACAGCCTGTTATTCAGAAACTGAGCCTTAAAACCATGTGAGGATTGTCACAGAACAGTCACTGCCTTCAGATGAGCTCCAAGCCCTGCCCAGCACCCACCAATCAACCTACAGGATTTGGTTTATCTGAATGTTTAGCTCAAAGATTTATAAACCGTCTTTGGCTGAAATGTGCCACACTTTCTTATTAGACCAATTAGCCAATTAGAAGCCTCCCATGACCTCCCTTTTGATTGGCTCACTGACCTCCAGAGAGAAGTCTCGCTGAGGGAGGACATAAATTACATTGTTGCACTTATAATAATTTAGCAACTGATTCTTACATGAAAAAGCTGTAAACAACAACAACACTGAAGATTACACTATACCCGCGAACAAGGACCTGAGTCAACAGGGCACTTCATGCACACACCTGCAGAGCATCCTGCAGCTGTCAGCTTGTCTGCACTGTTGTAGCAGCCTGTGATTCTGGATATTTTCTCTCACAACTAACGGTGCATTTTTTTAAAAAAATTGAAAGTCTGATAATTTCCTGTGCGTTTGATTAATTTAAACAGAACAAGAACAACGGTCGTGTTGTTGATGTTGGTGCGTGTCCTCCTTAATTTCCTGGAAGAAATTAACCTATAATGAAATGGGTCTCGCAACCGAGTGGATATTTGATTGTACTGAATTAAATCGGAAATGGCATAATACATTAACGATTAACGATGCATAATGCAGTTACGTAATTTCTTATTTTAGTTGTCAGTGAAATGCACACACACACACACACACACACACACACACACACATACCACATGCACAGACACATTGGAGAGACGCGCAACGCTGCATTTTGTCAAGCCCTTGGCGCACATGTATGTAGTGCAAGTGAATTAGTTCTTACACGAATGAATAAATAAATACAGTGCATTTACCTGTCTTTATAAAGTCTACTGGCCATGGCTAAGGATTTAAAAGTCCAAACTGAACACATTCACTGTAATTCATTCCGGTGCGTAAAGAGCAGGAATGGAAACGCGTGCGTAAAACCCTCTGAACAAACCATCGATCACACACTTCACATACACCCACCTGAAGGACAGTCTTCATGGTGACCGGGGAGACGATAGCGGTGCATATCTTCACCCCTTTTCGTATCTCCTGGCCCATGATGAACAGCATCGGCGTGGCGAGCGCGAAAGACGCGATCCACATGGCGCTGATGAGCTTCTTGGTGCGGCTGCGGGACATGATGCTCTTGGCTTTGAACGGGTGGCAGATAGCCATGTAGCGCTCCACGCTCAGGCTGGCGATGTTCAACGCGGTGGCGTAGGAGCAGCTGTCCCGGAGGAAGTAGTAACCCCTGCATACCGCGTCCCCGAACACCCATGGATGATGGAACCAGATGAAGTTGTAGAGCTCGATTGGCATGGAGAGGACGAGGATCAGCAGGTCGGATACAGCGAGGCTCGCCAAGTGGTAGTGCACGGTGCTCTGGAGGTTCTGCAGGGTCTTTTTGGTCAGCAGCGTGTACAGGGTGATGGAGTTCCCCAGAGAGCCCACGGCGAACAGAGCCACGTAGATGACAGTGACTATCACCTTCGAATAAACGTCCGTGTTGACTTCCAAGTCCTCCTCGTCGTCCGTTTTAGAAGCGGCGGTGCTGTTATCAAAGGGAGACACTGTGTTGTTCCCAAAGAGCCTCTGTGCCAGTGCGCCCCAGCCGGTCAAATCGCGCCCCAGGAGGGTGAAGTTTAAATCCATTGCGCTTTTTTTTTTTTTTTTACGCGTGAAAGCAAAGTAAAAGAAAAATCGACTGAACAGACATTGATGATCAACCGGAGTAAAACAGGTTTAGTGTGTGGAAGTCGGAGGAGAGAAGCTTTAATATTTGGCAGCGCAGGAGGCGTGCTCGCTATTGGCGCTGCTGCTGTGACGCACAGCCATTCAGTGAGTGAAGCGCCCGCCACTTAGTCCATTCATGTTTCACCTCGGAAACCAACAATAACGGGAGAACCAACAAAATGACAAATAAAATTTCAGAGACAGTTCTTGATTTTTCACTCTGACAATGATGTCTCCCTTTCTTTCTCACTTCCTCTCTCCTCCTCAACTCCACGGACTCAGAAGTGCAAAGAATTAATGTTGAGCGACAGCTGGAGACCCTTAAATGGTGCTCAAGGCTTCAGTTCAGATTGTATCTTCAGTGCTGATGAGCCGTAGTCTCAGTGTGGAACAGTGCAGTTATCACTGGACAGGCACAGAGGAGATGTCACTAATGGCTTCGGAAAGCTGCCACTGCAAGGAGCAATGTAGCAAAGCATCTCTCTCTCTCTCTCTCTCTCTCTCTCTCTCTCTCTCTCTCTCTCTCTCTCTCTCTCTCTCTCACACACACACACACACACACTCACACACACTGAGCATCTTTTTACAGATAGTTTAACACCCAGTGGTTCATCTAGAGAGGTTAATGTTCTTTCCTACATATTGTCTCAGTTCTCTCAGCTCTGCCTGGGAGCTCCTGTATTAATCATGTGTTGCATGCATAGGCTAACAGCCACTATACGCCACATTAGAGTGTGTGTGAGTGTTTATGTGCTGTAACATAACATCATCTCTCTGCATGCCATCAGCAACCTGCTGCTCCCATTCTTCACACTGTGAGGAAATGCTCTTCCTCTTCAATAGGAAATCTCTTGTTTTCGAGGACCCCGGGGCCAATGTCAGTTACAGAGTTCAATGAGTTTTAGCTGACAAGGGCATTGGAAATAAAACATACTTACTTATAGTAACTGTCAGCTTGTCACAGTTTGGGCCGTTTCCACATGGGGATAAGTGGATGTACAGTGGAAACTTAATCCCTGCACCGCCTTACACATGACGTTTACAGTGGGACAGGATGTCTTTTTTTAACTGATGGTTTTTCCTTATCCACTTCCCCGAGGGGTCAGTGGGGTGATGGACGGTTAGGTTAGAGAAACAAAAACATATCCTCTATTTACTGTATTTCTCTTTTGAAGTAAAATCAAAGTTAAATTCTGTAGGGACACTATTAAATATCTCTAGGGTGTTTGTCTATTTTTTAATTTTATTTTGATACATCCACTAGTCATGTCCAAAAATATATGTTTGCCCCTTGTGTCCTTTTCTTTTGACTTCTTTTAACTTTTTTATAACTTACATATTATTCTTGATAAATCTTGTACAGTATTTTGCTCAGTGATAAATGTCTCCACTGACAATCCTCACTTCTGCCACACACACACACACACACACACACACACGATGAAAACAACACCAGACACACATGGTCACAGCTGGTTAGAACAGCTACCTCCTAACACAACTTGGATATTGGATGTGACTTTCTCCCTTGAGTAGCAGCTGCATAAAAGCTTCAATTACTAATAATGAATGTGCACTTCCTGAGTGTGCAACTTACAACATACAGGCAACATTTAACATAAAATAACACTTCATCTATTATAGACCATTATATTATAGACTATTTTCCTGCTGATGTAGTTTTGGTAAAAGGCAAAACAAAAAATAAGTGGGCAAACGGCCCCAGGCCTACAGTCCACATGTAGGAGGACCGTGTGACTAACAATGAAAATGACAGCAGCAATGTACATGTATAAGATAAATCATCCTTTGGTTGAAAGACTGAAGATCTGCCATCTAATCTGAATTCCTCCTGTGCAGTCATTTCCTTTGCAGCTCAAAGCAAACATGCCCGGCCCAGAACATATACAGTTAACGTACACATTTGAAAGGAAAGGGGAAACTAAGCCAAATTATTGACTAAATATAGATCCAACACTCTCGTCATACTGTTGGTTCTTCCGTGCCAAACCTGATTGTTATAAGGAGGAATGTACACTAGAAAAAAATGATTGTCCCAAAACATATTCTTGAGATTGTATCAGTACAGAGCAAACAAACTCCCACATTTCCCACAATGTGAAGCAATGAGCCTAATGTTTGTCATTTGATGCCTTTATTGCACCCCACCTCAACAAGAGGGAACACAAAATGAATTTTTTTCAATGACAGCAATGTAGCACACATAGGAGTCATATATATATATGCCTCCAATTGATCATGCGCCCTGGCTACTTGGCCAAGGGGATGTCCCTTTGGCCAAGTGGTTAGCGCACATGACTCTTACTCTTACCTGGAGTCTGGGGTGCAAAGCCTGCCTGGGTCCTCTTCACCTTGCCACATAAAGAAAATGACTGTTGTGTGTAATTATAATAATCAACTTTACAGACAATTCCGGGCAAATTCAACTCAGGGCTGTATTTTCCTATCATTTTAGGTCTAAAAGAAGTGTAGTGGTATGAGAATAGACACCACTGTCAGAATGCAGGTTTCTGCTGCACCAGACACTCGTTAAGCTTGTAGCCAATCACTGCTCAAGTTTAGACTATAAAGGTGGGCTGTGTCCCTCTTCCTGTCTCTTGCTTCCTGCTTCTTCGGCCCGCCCACTGACGGTCGTTGAACACAATGCTTGCAGCAGAGCACAGATGCAGCACCTTTGCTGCGACCAATCAGATGGGTCGTCACCCAGACCATGGTATAAACCCCTCTCCCTCTTTGGAGGGGAATAAGTGACCGGATTGAACCGGGCTTTTGATGGTAAAGCTAAGAAGAGCACTGATCTGTTATGGCCATGGCTATATGCTACTGCTGCTTCGCTGTTTGCCTGCTGAGCTGCTCATCTGCCAGTCTACTATTAGGGGATGTCCGGCTTGGTTTGGGGTTCCAAGTGGTTGACTGACTCCCTTGCTGTTGCTGACCCTGCTCCCCGCTGCGACCCAAGTGCCGGCGCGGGGTGCCGGTTGGTGTATGTGTTTGGCTGCCGCTCGTGTGCACTGCTACGAGCCCTACCAGGACTTTCAGCCCTTCACTTGGACTGTGTGTGTGTGCGCGAGTATGAATGGAAACAAGGTTTTGGTTTAATTGTTTTGGTTTCTTTGTGGTTAATTGTATATTTTAATTTAGTTTTCATTTCGAATTGATTTAGTAGTTTTCTTTTGCTTTAACCGAGCCCTCTTAATTGTGCCTTTCCTCTTCCCCCTAGAGCTGAAGGCCGACGGTGGTGGTGGTGGTCTCCCTGGGTGGTGGTGATCCCCTTGTGTGCATGTGTGATCCCCGTTCAAGATTTTCTTTGTGCTTAAAGTGGGGTGTTCCCTTTTTCTTTTGGACTTCACTTCCCTTTTTGACCCCTCCTCCGGCCGGTAAGCCTCAGCCAGTAAACCCCCTTTTCCTGGGTTCCGGTATTTATTAATTTCATTTTGAAAACCTTGTCATTTTTAAATAAACTTTTGTATGTGATCATTGAACTCCGTCTCCTACCCTCCCTGGGTTAACGAACCTGAGTGTCCTTTGATAGGTGATAGTGACATTTAGTATTTTCCAAGGTGGCGTTGTTGGCTTAGAGATTTGAATAAGTTTTATTAATTTAGTCATTGTAGAAAGAGTCCTCAAACCGCTCGTACCGCCACAGAAGGAATCTGAAGATTTTCAGTTTAATTGCTCCTGTTAATTGTGTCTGTCCCCGCATCGCCACGGCAGCAATGAATGGGAGCAGATGGACTTGCTTGAAGTAAACAAACTTCTCGGTACAGTACATGTTTGAGTAGCCACCTGACACTGTCTGTCGAATAAAAGGTTTACTTCAAGCAAGTCAAGAGTTGATATTCCTGTGTTTATGACACAGCGAAGATAGATTGCTGCCTTTTATTTATTTATTTATTTATTTAATTTTATTTAATTTTATTTTATTTTATTTTTTTTTATTTATTTTTTTGGGGGGGGGGGTGGTTTTATTTGTCTTGTTGTCCTGTTTGTTTGTCAGATTTACTTGTAGTTTGTGTTGTTGTTTCTCTGTTTGTATTATATATACAGGTAATACTCAGACAATTAGAATATCATGAAAAAGTTCATTCATTTAAAGGCTAGGGAGGCAGCTTTTTTTTGACAGTATTAGGCAAAAACTTCCACACTAATCTTGGGGATAATGTAAATGAAGTGATGTGAAAAAAGATCAGACGTCTACGTCTCCCCTCGGCTCTGTTTTCAGCCTGCAAAGAATCTACCCGTGACGGTAGATTTTGACCAATCACAGAGCAGCAGCCCTTATTCGTATTATTTGGACGTTTTAAAACGTAAGAAAGAGACGTTTTTTCTCCACTCGCTGCTCTGGCTGAGGGGATGAGAACCATGTGGACTCAACTCGAAGCTTTTATTTTGATTTCTGCCTCCCTTTAAAAGGTGAAATGAATATATCATTTAGACTCATAACATGCATTGCAAGATATTCCAAGCTTTTATTTGTTAGAATTTTGATTATTATGGCTTACAGCTTATGAAAACCCCAAAATCAGAGTCTCAAAAAATTAGAATATCACATGAAATAAACAGAACAATGAGTTTAAATAAATGAAATGTCAGCCATCAGAAAAGTATAATCATTCTGTGTATTCAGTACTTGGTTGGGCCCCCATTTGCCTGAATTACTGCTTCAATGCGGTGTGGCATGGATGATATCAGCCGGTGTTATGGAAGACCAGGATGCTTCAATAGCGGCCTTCAGCTCTTTTGCATTGCTCGGTCTCATCTTCCATAACACCTGAGCAGTGCCACAGGCTGATATCATCCATGCCACGCCGCATTGAAGCAGTAATTCAGGCAAATGGGGGCCCAACCAAGTACTGAGTACACAAAATGATTATACTTTTCTGATGGCTGACATTTCATTTATTTAAACTCATTGTTCTGTTTATTTCATGTGATATTCTAATTTTTTGAGACTCTGATTTTGGGGTTTTCATAAGCTGTAAGCCATAATAATCAAAATTCTAACAAATAAAAGCTTGAAATATCTTGCAATGCATGTTATGAGTCTAAATAATACAGTATATATATATATTTTAAAAAGTCTTAAAACCAAAAAAAAAAAAAAAAGAGTTGATACATGTGTTTATGACACAAACGGGAGCTTCCGACTGCATGTTCGAGCATCAACTTGGTTCTTGCGTAAGACACGGCGATACTTTGAATTAGATCTAGTTTTACAAACATGTTGGCTTGCTTCAAGTAAATAAACTTCTCGGTGCATGTTTGAGTAGCTATCTAACACTATCTGTGGAAAAAAAATTACAGCTTTGTGTGATGTAAACAGCCTATAGCTAAGCAGCGGAACTTCCATTTGCTCCCATTCATTGCTGCTGTGGCAATGCCAGGACAGACACAACTACCGCAAAACAGGAGCAATTTACTTAAAATTCCTTCTTTTAGACCTAAAATGATAGGAAAATACAGCCTGAGTTGAATTTGCCCAGAATTGTCCTTCAAATGATTAATTAGGCTAATGATGATTTGATCAACCATGATAATTCTTAAACGTATTCCTCTAAATTTCTTGATGAGCTATTCAGTATTAGTGCATCATTGCATAACATTTTGTGATAATGCCAAAGCCGCAGCATTTAATTTCCTGGCATACTGCAAAGGTGAGGGACAGCTAGCTTCCCCTGCTCTTATGGTGTTGTAGCTTTCACTGGAACAGACAGATTTTGCTCATTTGTCTGACATAGCTGCAGATTAAGTTGTTTGTTTAAATGCTAATGTGCAATATATTTTCTAGATTGTTTGGTCTAAAAGTCACATTTTCCCGCTTGTCTTTTTAGCCATTTTAGCTTCAACAGGCTAGCAGGAACATTAGCCATCCTATAGCAGCAGCGCTCTGCAGATGGCAGTGTTGATCTGTTAGTCAGTTCACACCACAATGACGCATCAACAGTTAAAGGCACAACGAGGAGTTTTGGAAAAGTAAAGCGTTTTCACACTACATTTATGAGCCTCCGCGCGCATCGTAGAATTCTTTTACTGGCGCAAGACAGACTCATGTTTTCATTCATCAAGAATTAAAGTCAGAGGTTCAAAGAGGTTCAGTTACCATTACAGTCCCGACCATAAACAGCGATTTGGCGGCGTTATTCTCATGAGCGTCCTCGAAACCGAAAGTAAGGGAACGCTGGTTGGCTCGCCCAGAATTTCCGCCACCACTAATAATAACAAAATAATGATAGAGACAAAGCTATATATTTATCGAAAATTGAGCTATTAACAAGTGTGGGTTACATAGATTCATCCACATTAACGTGAGACTTTTTTTATAACCAGATAGAAACTCCTTGTTGGCCCTTTAAGGGAAGCTCTGTGGAAGCATGATTCCCAGGGGATCAACAGTTTGGTGATCCCAGTGTTTTCCTGTTGTTCTATGTCCAGCTCAAATGATCGCTTATCAAGGGATACACACTCTGAACTACCCCAGGATTAACAGGTTCTCTTACCTTGGTTTATGATAAGAATTCACATTTCCATCAATTTCAGCTTTGTGTTTACTTTAAGGCACCCACTTTGGGGCTAGAAACCAAGTGATATTGTGTTGTGATGTTGAGTGACCTGTGAGACTTTTCTTTCAATTACTGTGGTGGAGGACACATTTTTCTTTGTACAGCACCTTTCCTACACTCTTATTGAACCCCTCATATGACCTGCAGGTTAGCCGTCACTGCCACTGGGCTGTTACAAATGTAGCTACCTCTGTCATCTTGCTTTTTAGGGTGCTTCTTCCTCAGCTGTAAAAATGTATGTGGGATAACATTAGGTTTGTACCCCCCAGAAGTTTTCTATTCGCTATTTACTTCATTGTGCTCTGAAAAAGACAGGTCAAGAAGGAAACTCATCACGTCCTGTGTGTCACAGTCACACAATTCTCAGTCCATAGGCTACAGGGGATGAGAAAATAACTTCTAATCTAAACTAGTGGTAAATTAAAAGCTTTCTCTAAGACTCAAGTGAGTCAGTTCTCCAAGGAAAACCAAGGTTTTATTCTTGCTGTCCATTAAGTTTTTATACCATCTTGACATTCTTGGCCTTTAATCTGTCAACCTAGTGCCAACGGCATTGGTAGGCAAGGCACAAGGCCTGCCCAGAATTTCCCCAATAAAGAAGTATGTGTACACATTCTTGCAATTTTGCTTTTATTTTTCATTTGGAAAAGCCATGTTACGGAGAGAAATTTCAACAGCTCTTCCTCATAAGGAATCTATTCATGAAGCACAATTCTTCAACAGTCTTCACACAGACAGGCTACATCTGAAACAAGAGAACATACTGTATATCATTTTGAAATTTGTATGTAGCTTTGGATAATACTGTAGTAGTCTATATGAAAATTGCAATAATCTTCTGAGAAGATAAGAAAAAAATACAGACTATACTTTGAAGAGAAAAAAAGCCAGACAAGCTGTGTCTTTAAATGTAATAATAAAACCTAATAAAGCTCACTGGTGGCATTTTGAAGAAAACAGAGCTGCAAGTGGTCTTGATTTCCTGTTTCAGTGTGCACTTCAATCCTCACGGAAAGATAGACGATAATAATACATAATGATTGTGACAGGGTGAGAGCTTTCTTTCACAGCTTTCATAGCTTTTGTCTAACTGGGGAAAACACCGGTGTCACTGACTCACCCATAAAATGAACTACAGCTCTGCTCTATTCAAGTGTCCCATCAATCATACGGGTGTAACAAAGAACAACATTGGCATCTTAATACTGTGGCAGCCAAAAGTCATTTTTATGCATTGAGTGTTTTACCTAATACCAAATTATACAACCATGGAGAATCATGGACAACCCCTCTCAGCCCTTCATGATGAAGACCTATGCAGCTCCTTCAGCAACAGATTGCTGCACCCATGCTGCAGGAGGGAGCGCTATCACAGGTCATTCATTCCAGCTGCCATCAGCTACAACAGTCTGACCTAGCAATAACCTGCATTCTGGACCAAGGACTATGTTCTTGACACTATTTCAATACGATCTGACAACTTTTGCACAAATCGCTTTCTCCATTACACTCCATTACCTCACCCAGTTGTATTTATGCATAATTTGCTCTTGTGTATTCTTACCTTGCTCATTCATACCAGCCATTACTTTTACTTGCTGCATCCACACTACTGTACATCCGTCTTTTTTGGTTTTAAAATGCATCATCATTGTCGTGTTTACTGTACCTCCTGACATCCACACTGAAATGGAGGAATTTGGTAACATGGCTATCATTGTCATGCTACAAAGTTACATATTTCAGATAACCAGGCGGCTGTCGATGTGTCCTTGGGAAAACACCTTACCCATTTTGCCTCATGTGAATGCGTATGAATGTGTATGTTTGGTGGTGATTGCTTGGCACACATTCGCAGCCACATTTCTGCCCAGCTATGGCCACAGACTTAGCTTACCAACACCAGTGTGAATGTGGAATGAGTGAAAAATGGTTTCTGTAAAGCCCTTTTGGTGCCATGAAAAGTGCTACATAAATTCAGGCCATTATTATTATGATTATTACTAAATTATAATATTGTAAACTTCCCTTTGAGATTCTGCTCCGTGTATCTTGTATCACTTAATTTGTCATCATTCATCAGCTTTTGGCTTCATGCCGAATGCAAAAACTCTGAGAGACAGTTGTGTGTGAAAATCCCAGGGTATCAGTTTTAAAAATACTCAAACCAGCCCATCTGGCACAAACAATCATGTCACAGTCAAAAACATGGAGATCATATTTTCTGACCTTTTTCTGATGGGAACATCATTAACATGGGGCTCCTGACCTGCGACAGGGTTTTAATGCATTACACTGCTTTAACATGATTGGCTGGTGATAGACAGATGTTCCCAATAAAGAGCTTGCTGAATGCATTTTCTCCACAGTGACTTTTTAACAGTTCCTCTGTGTTGTCTCTCTCGTATCCTCCCATGGGGTGTATTAGAGAGATTATTTTTTAGCCACATGCAATCAAAGACACTGTGCACACCTGTTACAGATGCTGGATAACAACATAATGCATCTTTCATTCAAAACCATTAGTCTGTTTCAGTCGGTTCAAAATGTTTGGTTTTAATTAGGATTTTTTTCCTTTTCTACTACCTGTTATTCAGATGTTTGTCTTAGCATTGTACGTGAGCTTTCTTAAATTGTATTATAGAGCCTGTCTGGGTTTTACTATTGATAGTGTGTGCTACATGTATACTGTAAAGTATTCAGTTCTCAGAGAAATGCAAACACATTCTATTCAGAGACTGAGCTTTAAAACAGGACAATCACGACCTTTGCAACTTTGTGATGTCATACTGTAACACAGCAGTCACCGTTCTTTAGCAATGCAACAGCCCACCTGGACCTGCACATTCATGTCTTGTGCAGGAACAACATCCTTACCTACGATCATCTGTGTGCCTGCAGAAAAATCATTACTTTCATTTGACGTCAAAAACTCTCTAATTGCATCTGCAAAAGAGGGAGCCTGCACTTCCACAAGCCTATAGATGCTGCTCAACAAAGTGTAACATTTTTGTAAATAAATGATGTTCATTTTTCTCCAAGATTTTAAAATCCCCTTAATCAAGACCAATACCTGATGCACAGAGAGTCCAGAGTCCTGCCCTATGCAAAGATCATTGAAGCTTCATCCTTCAGTTTATATTTGCAACCTTCTGCATGGGTTGAGCTTTTGTAATTACTGGAGATGATATCTCACTGCGGTTATTCATTATGTATGAAAACAGTTGCACAGAAGCAGATGAGATAAAGTGGTAAAAGTTGAAATGCTGACCCCACTGTCTGAAGCGAGAAACCTCCAGATCTTGTATAAATGCCAGGATTATGAGTCCAATAATAACCCCATGGTCTGCCAGTGTCTCCTATCTGTCACCATGTGAGAGTGGATGTTGAAGGGGATGTACTGCACAAAACATAAAAATCATATCATGGGCCCCTTATATCATGTATTGATAACATTATTCATTTATATATAAATAGAAAATGGAAAGTGACTGATGAAATAATCAAAAGTGACAGTTTTTCCATTTTCATCTTGGTTGCTCCAATATTTTGTTGTGTGCTGAATTTCTCCATCCACCAAACGTGCAGCATTAAGTGCAAAGTGCATGACCCTCACAGGAGAGTGATCAAAAAGAAAAGTTAAAGGTTGAATATACCAGAACAACAACAGAATACCAGACCATTGCTAGATAAAACGGGCCCTTGCTAGGGACTCAGTTCTGATCAGTGGACAGCAGAGGAGAACTATGCAGGATTTAATTTTTACCGTCATTTAACAGCATAATGACTGACTTGTAGCTTGTTACACGGAGAGTGGAGGCTCTCTGCCTTCCACACCGCTGCTGAAAACCAAACCTGCGCTCAGAGCCTCCGCTGTCACTGCTCTCGTCAAGTTGAAACGTGTTTATGATAGATAATACTACATAATATGTATATGATTATCCATTGATCCACCGATTGATTATTAAAAAGGCTTTGTTGAAAACAAACGCATACGACCGGGAGGCAGGACAACAGCGGAGAAGTGATCACTTGTCGGCTACAGGCAGGTACGAATGTAAACGTTGACAGAAAGTCATTGTCGAGCCCGTCAAAAAATTTTAAAACTAAAAAAATGGACTTTTTTTTATGGAGAGGAAATACTTCCATTCTGTACCCCTCAAACGCCCTGTGAATATATATATATATTTTTTAAATATAGCTTTTAATAAATATTCTACATATTCAACCTTTAATGTTTATCTGAAATGGAAAATGTGGAAAAGTGGCTGTGGTACATCCATCTACAAAAGTGGACAGAAGTGTGACACATTACTCACCCACCCTCAATTACACATGATGGTAAAACTTTATTTGACGCCTATCTCTATAACGCATTATAACCATACTTATAATGAGTTATAATGCATTCATAATGTTTATTTATTTATTTTATTTAAAGGTTTAAGGATCAGGGACATTGCACATTAATAAAAACATTTAGAAAAATGTAAACATGCCAGAATTAGCCGAAAGGCTATTTGCATCTGTTGTCCCTGGACAGATGTTAAAAGTCACCCTCAGAATTAAAAAGTGTTTGATTATCAACATACAAATAATATATTCAACGATTAAAAAAGCTGGATAGTGGACAAAAGACGGAGAGCTCAGCAAAAGTCCATGCTTACACACACAAACTAACATAAAACTCAACTCAAACAACAGCCACTACAGACAGAACAGAAGCAACATTAAGCAACAACACCAACATCAACAAAGCAAGAGAGAAAAAAAAAAAAAACATCAACACAATAGAAGCTATGCACAAAGAACAACAATACTGGACGATTAATACACTAACAGACAACATGACAGGGAATTTAATGTTCACAGCCTTGACCACTAATTAGCCACTTTAAAAAAAAAGGGTTTAAAGGAGGCATAATTTGGAATATTTCTAATGTGAGTCGGAATAGAATTCCATTCACGAGCAGCCCTAATAGAAAATGCAGACTGGCTAAAAGAACTTTTTCTAAACGGGACAACACAGTCTCCTCCAGCTGCACTCCGAGTAGATGTTGATACCATTTTTATGATTCAATGCAGGAGGTGCAAGTCCATGTATGATTAAGTACATAAGACAAGAGTATGAATATTTAATCAGGTTTTCCCAGTTTAACAGCTTGTATTTCAGTAAAATATGACAATGATGATAGTTATTGGATTTCCTGTCCAGCACCTTCAGGGTTTTTTTGTATAGTGAATGTAATGGTTTGAGAGCAGTGTTGCTCGCTTGAGACCAAGTAGTCAGACAATATGTTATGGGACAAAATCATTGAGTTATGTACATTACGTAATGCAGCCTTAGTCGACATGCAACTGCGGATATGTCTTAAGTTTGACGAATTCAATTTAATGCACTTAGAGACCTTATGCTCTTTAAAAGAAAGATTATTGTCAATGAGCACACCAAGATATTTAAAATCTGAGACAACACATATCTCTCCCCATCTACAACCACCTCAGGTTCTGACAGTGAATTTTAGTTTTACTGAAAAACATACAAACTGATTTAGAAACATTCAACTGAAGGCAATTTTGATTTAACCATTTTTATGCTAGCTATCAAGATGTAAGATCAAGTATTATAATAATAGAGTTATAATGCTCTATAATGTGTTATGATAATTTATGAGTGTTTATAATGATAGTTATACATGTTTATAAGAAAATTATAAAACATAACTGTATTTATAATGCATAATCTAATTATAATACCTGATCTTATGAGTCATGATAAAATGCTTTATGATGTTATGATTATTGTTATAAAGCATTATGATCATTTATGAGTGTTTATAACTAAAGTTATACAGTATGATAACTCATTATAATTATAATGAGTTGATAGGCATCAAATAAAGTGTTACCCACATCACTTTAAGCCTCAATAAAATTGAAACTGGTGAATATAAACATTCAACCCAATTTGATATTTGTCATGAAGGCTTCAACCAGCTGCACAGACAAACAACATTGTTTCGCACAAGGATGTTGTATCTCTGCTGTAAATTTGGATATTTCAACATGGAGGTCTATGGGGATGAACTTTTGGAGCCACCCTCAAGTGGCCATTAAAGGAACAGCAGTTTTTGTCACCTCCATGTTCGCCTCAATTTTTAGCTCTTGTTTGATTCACTTACATTTTTGTGTCCATGTAGCTGAGGCACACTTAAAATGGGGTGTATTCAGTCAGAATTAATTTATCCATATCATACATTACAGATTGCAGTGTTTGAGGTTTGATTCCCTGTTATGATGCACCGACAGTTTGTGCATTGCAGACAACAAGTTTCCTCTCAGGTGAACTCTCTACAGGATTCCAAGAGTTTCTAAATATGAATACAGCTCCAACACACTGACAAGTGCAAAAACAAAAACAAATTCACTTTGGGTCTTATTGTGCCGTTTAAAGACTTGCACCAACAACCATCTGCTGCTCATTCCACCATATGCAGAGCTAAAAATGCACTCTATATTTTTGGATGGTTTGTTTATTTTTGTTCCTGAAGAAAACAGAAGAAAAAGATTTTCCTGCTTCATCTCATTTGGCGACACACATTATTCAGGTTTGATCCACAATTATTGTTTTTTTTAAGCCCCAGTATGTAACATATTTGGCTTTTTATTAGAAAAAATCAAACATTGCTTTCATAAATACGTGTTTCACTGAGGTCAAATCACACCCGCATACAAATGAAAGCTTTCTCATACCTTAGAATAAGTTGTTACAAGTCGTTACAAATACGTAAGTGGGCGACACACATGGATGTGGCGACACACCGAGCCGAGGCTAGAGAAAGACGGTAAAATGTGGGTCAGGTAAACAATGACATCAATCACCATGACAACATATGGTCACGCCTGTATTATTTTGCCTCATGCTGACGGACCACTTGTTTACATAGACGCTTGTTTATCCTGTTACATGCAGTGTCCGCTGTCTGTCTGACATCTGCCCGATTTCACGTGAATGCAACATCAAGAATACGTTCTGATATGCAACCGCACCGCTAGATGGGGGTAATTCTTACATATTAGACCTTTAATCATAGATCATCATAGTGTCATAAATTATAGTTTCTTTGTGTTATAATTAAAACTCTCTGCTCCAGATGTCCACATGTCTCTTTGGCCAAACTTGTTCAAAAGGAGATGCAGCTGTTGTCCTGGGGTCTCCATCCAAAACATCAGAGTAGGAAGAGGGATCAGGCCCAGAGAGAGACTGATCTTTGATTTCTCATGAGGCTGTGTGAATTGTTTTGTAGGAGAAACTTGAATAATTAATTGAAACAACAAGCTTGATAGGCCCCTAAAGGCTGAGGTTTTTTGTGGTTATTTTTGCAACAATACTGGCGCTTGTGGCAAAAATTTAATGAGCCAATCTGTGGAATGTAATCATTAGTGTGCAACATGAGGCCTGCCTTCAGATGGCTGCAAAAAGAGAAGAGGAAGGCCTTCAGAACAGACTACCTACCGTACAAACTGTTTCGGATCAGCCCCTGATGAGAATTTCTAATTAATATGAAAAGATCATGTCATTGATATTAATGCTAGAGAAAGGTTTGCTGTGTGATCACGTGAACTGACTGAAAAATATGAAATATAAGAAAGTCAGGAAAAACATGGGATAGTAAGGCAAGGCATACTGTATTGCATTCCATACCAAAGCAACTCAATGTGCTTTACATAAAGACAAAACATTTAAAAAGAACAGCATAAAACAGCATCATTTTTAACAGAGCTGTTTCTGTACTGTGGTGAGGTCGGGAAGCCTGAAATTTGTCAAAAACGTCCACTGGAGTTCAAGAAGTTGCTGAGTTGATTAAAAAACACTTTCTTGACAATCTTGGCTAAAAGGAAGATTTGAGATGTGTCTGCAGTTGATTAAAATGGAGACATCATACATTCTTTTTTTAAGAGTGGCTTGATGGCAGCAACTTAGGGGTTTATGTGCCTGATTGAAGTGAGCAATTTATTATTTGCTGCAGATCTGTTTGGACAGAGTTTACAATTGTTTTTTCTCAAAGTCAGATGGCATTGTGTCAAGAAAAAAAAGGGAGGGTATATGCACATCTGCCACTGTGTTTGTAGTGTCAACAATGTTTAAGTATATGTTGGTTTTATGAATACACTAGAAGGACTGCATATAACAACTCCGGTGAACATACACACATATAATCAACATTGCTAACAAATTACTAAATTAAGCAAGCATGCAGTAGGCCTTCATCACAGCAGACGTCATTCCCACATCCTTGAGTTTTTGTGTTTTGCAGCAGGACATCATCCGGATGATTTAATGGTGCGTTCCAGGCAACCCGTAACTCGTAATTTTCCGACCTGTTCCTCTGGTTACCCGTACAGTCTGTGGTAACTGGTAACTTCCCACCTGTGAACTCGTACTAGATCAATCTACTCCCAGTTCCCAGTTAACTTTACTGGAACGCTGCTAACTTGTAACTGGTGATTTGAAGTTGTGACTTATGGGTTCAAAAGCCTGCCTGCAACGCACCATAAGTTATTAAGACATGATATTCCAGAATTTCCCCAACCTAACATTTTTGGGTTGCAGGCTTCTGCAGGAGGGAGGTATACAGCAGGTGCAGTGTATGTGTGATTGACAGATTCATCAGCCTGTCATTGTGCTTACAAAATAAGCGAGCCTGCTACTCCAAGACTTTTCTCATTAGGCCCACTTTTTGCCATCCTTGCAAAACTGTCAGCCTAGTTCACCTATATGGACTTGCTGACCGAGACTATGGATCAGCTGGGATTTACTTTCCATGGGGACACATGGTGAGTCACCCAACAGGCACAGTCAAGTTAACAATATCACTGGGCTGCAGAACAAATTACCACTTCACACAAAAACATTTCATCATCTGTTGTTAAGCCAGGACTACAAGCAAGTCTCCTCTCAGAGTCAGGTGGTGGTGATTGTCACTTGACAGCTGGTTGCATTTATAAGACAGAAAGTTGACTGGATGATATACGCCGATGTGGGTGTTGCCAAATGCCTCATAATGTGCTCCAATGTGAGGTGAATCTTGAATGTGAGAAAAGTTAAGTTCCAGTGCATCAGTAACTAAAGGTCTGTTTTCATGTGAAATGGCAGGGTTGTTGCTGATATTCCTTCAATAAGTGCCTGAATAACATCCACTTGACATTTCAGCATTATGAAAAGCTACACTGCTACATGAATGATTAACCAGGCACTCTCTGTTGGGGAGGTTCTTCTGAAGAAGTGACAAGTACTGCTGAGAGAGACCCAACTGAGAAAATGCACCAATTTACCCCTCACGAGAAGACTCCTCTGCTCCCCACAGAGCCTCACACTATTGATTTGGCCAACAATATAGTTGTTCGTGTCCTGAATAAGGAGCTTCATATCGCATACATGTTGCAAAGGAAACACCCTGCAGTTGCACTCTATTGATTCAAGTATGGTGTGAAATTAGATGAAACAGAGTGGCTGAAGGGGTTTAAAAGAAATGTCAGTGTTTGCCCTGGTGCATGTGGAAAGGTTAGGGTTTAAGGGTCATTTGTTAATATGCACCCTCTGCAGGATAGCACATCCTTCAGCAGTTGATCCAAGTTAATTTTGATGAAAAACAAATAGGCTTCTAATTTGACAGGATAGATTCTGGGTGGTACAGGAAATTATGAGGGGAGCAAAGTAGTGTCAGCAGGGGGAGAAAACCTCAGGGCTGATCTAGAAGCTGAAGCATTTTATTTTTCCCTGAACAACCTAAATCTTATTGTTCAAATGCTTAGAAGTAGCTCAGAAGTTACAAAGAATGAATGAGAAGTTTATTTGTTTTAGGATGCCCTTTAACATAAGGCAGAGGGACTGCAGATAAAAAATTGCCTCTCAGCTAACTCGGTTTATTTATTTATTTATTTTTACTATGTTTTATTAATGTACACTGTCCCTTTTCAAATAAATAAAATTAAATCAAATCAATAATTTTTTTTGTCATGTTGTGAGTATTTGCAATGTTTCTGTACGAAATCACAACTGTACAGGCCGTACCCAGGGGGCACAATAATTTAAAAAACCTCAAATTCAGTCCCCAATGAGATTATCAAAGACACAGTCCAATTTTAACCTCATATTTGCTCCTTTTACAATCAGGTATTTGGTTTTATTAACGTATAAATTTCTACCCGCTTTCAAATACTGTATGCTGCTTAATAAGTGTTAGTCACATTTATCTCCATGTAAGACCGATCCATCAGACTACATGTGCATCTCAGGGAGCCTGCAGTTTTGATTCATGTACAATTCAAGTGCAATAGGGAACAATATACATCAGAGGGTGTCATGTTTAAATAAAATCACTCAGCCATCTACGTCCTATTGCTCTGGAGCAACAGAACCAATCGCATTGAAGTATCATAACAATAGCGTAACAAATGAAGAGATGCTCCTCCAGGAAACCGAATTGTCTGGTTGGTGCAGAGTGCCTGGATGTGATCACGGAGGATCACAAATCTGCAGCCCACAACAGATGGTGTGGGTTTTTAAAATGTAATTAGTACAATCATGATATGAATAAATGAGTTTAAAAAAGAGAGCGATAGCAGCATGCCCTTCCAGTTTATATTCTGTTTTTCCCAGTGTAAGTAACTGTGACAGAAAAGTGTTTGCGCCACAGACCATTTAAAGAATAAAACATGAAGCACCACTTAAGCTCAAAGGGAAGTTGGAAAGGAGGCAATGATGCACAGAATTAATGAGCTGCTCTAATCAGATGTCTCTCAGAAAAAGGCAGAATAGTAAGTTTACAACAGACCAGGCTGATGTGTGCAGACCTGTGTGGTTAGTTTGTCGCAGCCATGGTCTCATCTGCATGCGATTTAATGAAAGTAAACACAGTAGACAGAGTGGCAGCAGGGATTTAATGAACTGTGTAAAGTCTTCATAGATGGACACAGGTGTTGCTCTTCTAAGCATTATAATAATAACAATTATATATTATATTGTTATTGTGTTTTTATGTCAATTTAAATGCATCTATTAACTGGAGAGAGTTTGAATAAATTTGTTAAGTACATTTTAAGCATCATTTGTGTGTTTCCTCCAAGTATTTTGTTGACCCTTGTTGATAAATTTCTATAGAAAAGCAAACTGATGCTCCGGCAAAAACAGATATAGTTCAGAGAGACATCTATTTTCATTGCAATTCTATGCATTGAATGCTGGGAACCAAACGAACCAAACAAGTTTTGTTTCTCTTATCCAACAGTATAGTGTCTTCATTGGCTTCTATGACACTTCTGTTACCACCACCCTGTAACTACAACATCCCCCCTGCGCTCAGCTGAGACGGCTGAGAGTCTCTCTCCGAGCACATCATAATAAAGCTCATACTTTGATGAATAAACAGACTAGACCTAAGATTTCTATAATATTATTCCATACATATATTCTGCCTTTTCCCCACAGCACCAAGTACACTATAGTGTTGGAGGTTTTGAAATGTGGGAAAGTAAGTCCATGCTCTTAAAGAACGTTAAGACAGCTATGCTGTGCTGTATGTTGCCAATGTTGGTTACAGGCCACCCACTTTCTAGTAGGCCATATTGCTCATTATATTCACATATACTGTATAGTAGTACATCTACATCTACTGAACCATAAACACTCTTGATTTAAAGTTTATGCCCCTGGTGTGTGTGTGTGTCATCAGAGCAGAGGCTATGAGTAAATCTTGAGCTGAAGCGTTTTATATTCCGGTATCGAGAGTCACAGTATTACACGCACCTCTGTCTGTCTCTGCGGCTTCTTTGCCACTACGGTGAGTTAATGAGGTTATGGTCTTAATTGTTTGCTCAGTGCTCATTTACTGCACATTGCCCTTGGGAGGAATTCTAGTAACTGGCATCTTCCATCTGAATGTGTATGTAATTACACAAACTCTAAGTGCTTGTGTGTGTGTGTGTACTGTAGAGAAGGCAGATGATTATAAACAAAGACATGCTAAGAAAACTATCACCTCTGTGTGATGTATCTCGGGGGCCGGCGTTAGAGCTGGAAAGGAACCTTGATGGGCGCAGAGACGGAAGAAATAAATTGTTATGAAGGTGAAGTAGTTAACCTCGAGACTGCTCATTCAAGTCACAAACGGGTTGGATGTGGAAAGTAGGCATTTATTTATGGGTAATGATTTCTTCGTAATTAAGTGAGAAGCAAAAACTGTTGACAATTAGAATGAGAACTTAATCATACATTGGTAAATAACAAGCCTGAGCCCATAGAAGCAGTTGTTTTCTACTCAATTATCCACTGTGTATCTAAAATATCTGAGGAAAACAGCTTAGAATAATGAAAAGCTTTATTTATACACCTAAAACAAGGAAATACTCATTTAAATCCAAATGAGACAATAATCAATGAAAACAATCAACACACCACTGCAAGGATGCTTGAGGATGCTCATTATACTTTCATTAGCTCTGGAGATCTTTGTATTTCACAGACACAGTGGAACACGGCCATAATGAGAGTCCATCATCCGAGTCGACCCTGTTGGGCTCTCATAATGCTAATTATCGTGCAATCCCTGGGAATTCAGTTGTGATGGACAGAGAGAGACCATAGGATCATTGATGCAACACAGCAAATGACAGCAGAAGCTTAACAGGTTGAAATGGATTAAGGAGGATCTGAAGTTGAACTCCTGCATGTCCACAGCTTCCGTACTGAAAGAGAACCTTGAACAACATCAGCCAGACTTTCCAATGTGACGTTATCTTCATCCATCTGTAATGTATTGGCGGCCTGGCTAAGGTGCATCCCACCTTCTCCCAGCCCCTCCATAAATCTACACTGATAAGCAGTAGCCTATAGATAATGGATCAATGGATCATCTGCTCCAGAATGTCCCATTGCTCCACCATTTGTTCATTGCAAATTGTTTCAGTACTTTTTGTCAAAGAAGGAAAAGGACACAGGTGAAGCACATTAGGGTGGGGCACGGCACAGGACACAAGAAACGTGGTTAGAAAAAAAAACCACAGGAAATGATAAAAATACAAATATAAGGCTCAAACGCTCAGGGAAAACCTGACACTAATAGCACTTCATCCTTGTTAACTTTCAACTTCCTTGTGCGTTTGTAGGTCATTTTAATGTTGTGATGAAAAGGTTTTATCTCTGTTGCCTTTCTTTGAATTATCTCAGAGCAGCAATTACAACAAATCATTGATGTTGGAAATGTTTGTTCTTTTGGTCTTTGTTTTTTTTTCATTCCTCTGTCATTGCAATGGCATTTCCATCAGGGTGAGTTGAGAGGGAGAGTTAAATATATAAATGTGTGTTGCTTTGTTTTATGTGACAGATTTCAGGGTGAGAGGGAGGGTGATTTATTCCATTAGATGAGGAGAAAATGTCTTGTTTTTCTCTTTTAACGTCAATGGCAAAAATGCTTTTGCTGTTGCATTTTCATGGTGTGTTGTTGCTAGGACAGTTTCTGAATTGTGTCTTGTATGTCACAATGTATGTATACAGTATATGTTGCTGAGTGTATCATCAAGGATTGTTTTCCTCATTGTTAAGCAAGAAAGGGTGAAGCTTTCCAGGGAACATACCCTACATTTTTGAGGAAAATACCACAGAGCAAGCGAGGTTCTCTGAGTTGAAAAGGACAAGGCCTGAGATCAGAATATATGTGCATTGAAATCATTTTGATGGGCTTTGAGTGCTTCAGTGTTGTGCAAATAGACATGTCTACCTCACATCTCACAAACCTATCTTAATTGATCTGCTGCTGTTTGCCTTGCCTGTAAATAGCATGGGCTTTTGACCGATTGTGCATCTAAATCATTTTCAAAATCAGTTAATGGAAGTGTGGAGCAGTGGAGTGAGCCATTTGTTTTGAAAAGCTGTTGCCTGTGGACCAGACATGTACCTTTCCTAATTGAAACCCACCATAAGGGTGGATTCCAATTCCTATCTTAACCCTCATTCTTAACCCTCAATCTTAAAAATGTGCTAGTGCTGTCTCGATTCTCAGAATGTTAAGATGAGGGACAAGTTTAAGGGCTGTATAGCCCTCAATATTGAGATTCTCCAACGCCACCCTTGGGAGCAAGGGCTACCCAGAATGCATTATGTATTTTCACCAAACAAAGATGGTGAAGATGTTGGGGCCAATTTTATGGATTATTTACCTCACTGTTGCATAACTTTTCTTTTATTTTAAGATCTTTTGTCAATAGCGGCCAGTGCGGACAGCCATGTTGCTATCGTTTAGTTACAAAATGGTCATTTTTCTCAGTGGTAATGTTGTTGTTAAGTTGTTATATCAACATACAGCCTATACGTAAAACGTTTGCGTCGAGATGACCGGGCTATGTCATCCCCCTTAGCCACAGAGTTATCTCACAATAGTTACAGTTGGTGTTTACCTTTCAATAAGCTGTGGTATGTGGTGACTTTCAGCTGAATATGTCCATGGTTGTTCTATTTTTATACATATTATTTGTTGGAATATCAGCTTATAAATAACTCAACTGATTTATAGGCTACACAAAAAACTAATAACCAAAGTCAGACAGATAGTCCACAACAATTTCAAAAACATAGCTGCGTTTGTGGCTTATGATTAAACTAAACGTATCTGCAAGGGTTATGTCACATTTCTAAATCACAAAATAGCCCTTGGTTTTGAGGGCTACTATTACCCTAAAGTATAACTGCAACTGCAACCCTTACCCATCCATACAATAGAAAATCACAGCTATTCAAATCAAATCAAAACCAACAGACTTCTGTCTTCCTTTGTTAGGTCAAATCTGTCTGAACTCTCTGAAGGTGATATTCAATCAAGAGTTAAACACTGCACTTCAGCTTAAACCTGTAACAAAATATGTTCAAGGACAGAGAGAAAGACTTTAGAATTCAGGACCTTCACAAGAAATATGATGGCCCTGGAGCACATTTTCCAGCTGAGGAGGAAAATGTTGCTTTGTTCCTGTCGTCGGATTTTGAGAAACCAACACCTGACCTGACTCCTGAGCACCAGACCACAGAGCCAGACCCTGTTTTTCCACTCTATCTTTACATTTATGAAACCGGCAGCACAGCGGGTCAGTGATAGGATACTTCTTGGCCAAACAGAGTTTAACATCACAACTTCTGGACTTTATACAATAGTGCCTGTGAAGCAGCAAAACTTACGGTAACTCCTTTAGAGAGGATGTTTTTTTCTTGTCTTTACTGGCAGCTGTGTTGCAAGCTTACTATTCATGTGTCAATGTAGGTTTTCTTTTTATAGATTAAAAATTAAAAGGCAGCAGTCACTTGCCTTACATAATAAGAAGCGTAAGCCGTGTGTGAATTAACTGACCAGTTTACCAATTCATTCCCTACATGTATGTATGTTACAGACAGTAGTTTACAACAAGCGTTTTTTTTTTTGTTTTTTTTTACTGCATTACTGTAAAATCCTCTTCACATCCCGATATCAACCAATTAACAAAATATCTTCAACACAAAAATAAAAAATGTCAGTGCCCTGTGGAACAGACAATCTCGTAAAAACACCATCCAATCATTTTGAATGCCACAAAGTCTTTGGATCATGATGCTTCTATCAAACTGCCATCTGCACCTCCCTCAACCCTCTGCACGTCTGTGCACTACTTCAGAGTCTTCAAGGTTTACACACACACACACACACACACACACACACACACACACACACACACACACACACACACACACACACACACACACACACACCTTTAATTTGTTTCTGCAGCCGGGTCTGCCTTGAAGTGAATAAGCGATTTCAGGCATCTATCCTCTTTACAATCACAGCAGCTGTAATGTTGCACATGTGCATCCTGTAAAATGTGATGTTTTTATTCCATAGGCCTTGTTTCACAGGAGACACGTCAACTTGTAATGACAGGAAGAGCACAGGTGTTACTGATAACAATAATTATGAACACAGGTGTTGCTGATACCACTGAGGATGGCTCTTGTTGCTAGAGAAGTTGTTATCTAAATAAAGCAGAGGATACCTCAGTAGTTAAGGTTTGCTCAGCAAACATTAGTCAATAAACCAGTAGTTCTCAAATCCAGGTCACTGTGGCCACACTGGCAAACCTCCTCTGTGTGATGATGGTATCTACAAACTGCTGCAGCTCCCATACACCATCAACCTGATGACTGCAACAATTTTACTGGCAACCCTACACAGTGTGTCTTTGATAGTTGCTATCAATAATTATAACGACCCAGTGTTGGTGAAGGAATGAAAGCTTGTAAGTCACTGACAAGGAAAGCTGTTTATGATTTTTGTTTTTAGCCTCATCCAGTTTTTTTTGTTAAAGTTTTTTACCTTTGTTTTAAACATGTCTGTATGATAGTTTTATATAATACATGATTAGGAGTGAAATGTGATCTCAATCCCATGACTGAGTATTTCCACCTTGGATCTCTGTGACTGTGAACCAAAGACTGAATCGGGATTCAGGATGTCACATAACCTAAGGAATCAATCCTGTCAACTGACAGGCCGTGGGCAAAATAAACCTAAAGTCTTGTCAGTAGGCTCAAACACAAGGCTGGGTCTCTCTGATGTTTCCTCTGCTAACTATATGGATAAGCCCTGCTGTGCCTTGTCAGTTCAGAGATTGAGTCTGCACTAGCACACCTAGCAATGCTATGCATATCTAAAATGTCTCAAATGCAAGGTATTGGTTGATTTCACAATCTGTCACTAGAGTGAACTTCATCCTAGGGCTGTAGAGGACTGAGGTCGTATAAAAGACAACATTACCATAGTTTGGCTGCATAAGACAAACAGGCAGCAGTGAGGGCAGGGGTGGTCGGAAATTAAATTACAGTATTCACATTTTGTGATGATCATAGATTTTTTATTCCTCAATCAGAAAGATTCAGGGCAACCCCAAAAAACATGCTAAATCTCCAAGAAGCTTTAGCTGCTCGTGTTTGTTGAAAAAAAATGAATAAGTTATTTTTTTCTTTCTTCTTTTTTTTGGAGAAATGTGTGGGTTTGTAACTAACAGTGTGATCCTTGGAAGTCCTCATTCTTGAGAGTCCTGCTTCAAAGGCTGCGAGGAGTCTTCCAAGGAAATCACATTGCTGATTTTGTCATCTCTAATTCAACTGAAAGTAAAAAAATAATTTTGTTTTGTTTGCATTCACAAATTTCTGATCTCTGTGATGTAAATCTTAATCATTATGCAGGGCATTTCCAAATGACATTAAGCTGTACAAGTATATATTATTTTTCCACTTATGTTTGCTGTTAGTCAGCCTAAATTTGACAAACATTTTTTGAGGTAACCACTGTAACTGTTCTGGTAGGCTGCAACTTTCAATCAACAACAACAAATTAAAACAAACTTCCTGCTAAAATGATTAATTTAAAAACACATTAAATGTAATAGCATTTAAGGGAGTTAAATAATCTGTAAGGTCTTACTGTAAACTGTTCTGTAACAGTGTCTATTATGGTAACTGCTGACCTTTAAATGAGTAAGACACTTAGGTATTTATTACCTGTTCAGCATGTATTGTTGTTTTATCTATATACGTCATCAACTTTGGTGAGAGACACTTATGACAACCTGTTTTATGTTTTCATGTTCTTATGTACCTGTTTCAACTCTGTCTTTTGTATTCAGCTCTTCTATCTATCTATCTATCTATCTATCTATCTATCTATCTATCTATCTATCTATCTATCTATCTATATATCTGTCTGTCTGTCTGTCTGTCTGTCTGTCTGTCTGTCTGTCTGTAATCATATTTTAAAAAGCAGCACAAGTTTGTAATACGTGCTACATCTCTTTGTTTCTTGAAATTGAATTAAAAGTATCTACATAAACCTCAAATGTATGATTGAATAAATAAAATGATGCTGAAACAAGATTTTCAATTATGTATGACACAACACAGTATACTGTAGCAGTGCACTGATTTCCATCCACCCATTATGGGGCGCACCAATTTGTTCATTTCCATATACAAGGAGACTTCATGCAAATGATATGTACCCCAAAGTATAAAGATGTTTGTTCTTCATCTGAAAAATCTATATAAAAAAAGAAAATGCAAGGCAGCACTGGAGCTACTGAATACCAAATAGCTTCTATGCATTACAACTATGGACTCCATTTGTATTCATTGCATCATTTCATGACAAATAAGCCCAGGATCTGTGGACCGGCCTGCCTATCTACTCAGTAAGAGATTATTGATTGTAATATTTTCAGTTGTTTTGCATGTGTGGGTTTAGCAAATGTGCCCCGTGTGTACAAAATGAATTGTTGGTTCAAGTGCTGTTTTTGAGCACTGAGATGGAAAAGATTATCTAGCCCCTTACAGTGTACCTGAACTTTACCACTAACCCTAACTGCTTACCCCTATCAAACTCCATGCAGAACCTTCATGAAAATTTACCCTTTCTCTATCCCTTACCATAACTTTGACCTGATTCCAACCCAACATTTTGGTCGCCACAAAAATGTCAGTCCCCTCAAGTATAGTGGAATTTCAGACCCCACAAATGTATACTAACCCCATATACACTATCATATTTCTTTTCTTTCCTGTCTTTTAAAACAGACAGTTGACAACGGTTCTAGAGAACACAGTACAATACGCCCACTAGAAATCTGTCAATTCTTCATTCTGTGATCAGTCACTGATCTGGGGCTCAGTCAGCATTATGCATTCTCTTATCCACTGCATCAGAAATGATTTGCATTAGCACACTGAACAAAGCTAATGGTGATTATACAAATCAAAGGTTCTGGGAATAATGCATCAGTATATTTATTTAATCTTTGAAAATCAATTTATTCCTTATCAAGGACTACTTACGATTGGAAAATACAAATATGGTGGCTGATTGTGGCGAATATCCAATTTTCTCTTTTTTTATCAGTTTTGTTTTTGTCGCTTATCTTTCCCTTTGTGCATGTGTGTCGGATTGTGATTTGTTGTCCTCCAGATACAGTACATCCTCCCTCTCCAAAGTACAAAACAAAGGAAATGGTCCATAAGGGATGTGCTATCCAGCTGTCAAGCCACCTTTTGATTTAAAGAAATTCAGAGGCACAAATTTGCCTGTAGCTCAGCAGCTGACATGCACAGTATATTGCTTCCCAGAGAGTGAAAGGAAAAAGCCTGCGTTAACTAAAAACTTTCAAAACAGAAGTTCTCACTGAATGAAATTTTATATAACTTTATATATATCTGTTATGTAGCTCCCTCCAGGAACCACAAACTCAGCTGTTCTTTGGTTTTAGACCGAGGCTTTATTTCTTAGTTCACCATACAGTGTCCAATTATTGGTTTAATTCTACAGATAGGGAGGGAGGGCAATATTTTTGGGATGTATGTACAAGCCCCTGTGTTTAAAGGGATAGTTCACCCTAGAATGAAATTTCGCTCATTATCTACTCACCCTCATGTCGACTAAGGGCTGGAAGAAGTTTCAGAGTCCTCTTTGGCTTCTCTGAGTTACAGGGGGTCTCGGTGTAGTAGTGCATTTCAATGTAACGGTTGCAAGCGGACACTAGCGGTCTTCGTAAAAAAATACACACCAAAGAACATCCTTACAACTGACCTCAACAGTATCTCCATAAAGGATCTAGTTTTTTTCATCCATTGTGTTGCATTGACAAATACGGGGGCTTATTAAAGGGTAGATCACCCTAGAATGAAGTTTCGTCCGGCTCTTCCGCTGCCAGTGCAATTGCGCAAGGTTTGCCCTGAGACTCGCTTTCATGGCGGCGACATCAATGGACGGCGGAGGGGGGGGCTTGCACATGCGGACTGGCAGCGGAAGAGCTGCACAACAGACACTAGAAGCTAATACAAGCAGCATGGAGGTATTTGGATGTTTTTTGGTGTGTTTTTCTTGACGAGGACCGCTGGTGTCCGCTTGCAACCATTACATTGAAATGCACTGGTACGCCAAGACCCCCTGTAACTCAGAGAGACGGAGGACTCTGAAACTTCTTCCAGCCCTTAGTCGACATGAGGGTGAGTAGATAATGAGCGAAACTTCATTCTAGGGTGAACTATCCCTTTAATAAGCCCCTGTGTTTGTCAATGTAACATAATGGATGCAAAAAACTAGATCCTTTATGGATTAAAAAACTGTTGAGATCAGTTGTAGAGATATCTCTTCCACTTTGGCATTGTTTTAATTAATGTTTTAGTTTTTAGAATAGTTAAGTGCCAATATCCCTTGAACACATATAAGATAAAAAAGAATCACTGCACTAACTGCCATTATTTCCCTCATTTAAAGATGATTCATAAACCATAAGAGAATAAAACACTTGTCTTAAGCATATATGTAGTTTGTTTGTTTAACCTTAATAACCACAAAAACACTATAATGTATTGTTGAAACTATTATGTAATACTTCATAAAGACATTCTATCACCATTATCTTGATTTTTTTGTAGAACAGCACCACACCATATGTCCATTGCCCTAGCAAACATCTACTGTAGACTTTGTAGAGTTTACAGTCTTGCTGGTGGCTCTGTAATGCTCAGGGTTGAACTGAATGGTAATATCACAGTGACAACACAAACACCAGTGACAGTTTATGATTAAGTAGCACCTTCCATAAAGTATCATAAAATAGTCACTATTGCTCTTGCTGTCAAGTTCAAAATAGTAACCGGGGATATGGCAACCAGAACAAATATAGGTCAGTTGGTCATCACTTTCTGCAGCCCTTAATTGTAGCTTACCCATCATCCCACTGAAGTAACAGGGACGGAAACAAGTTAAAGATGCTTTTTCCTCTCAACTGTTATCTAAGGTGACATCTGTTTCTGGTAATGGGTCTGCTGCTGTCATTTCTTCTGTTGCTATGACAATCACAGATGTAGTTAAGTGCACAAAACATAACCCTACAGTGAAATAGGGCTGTCAAAATTGCTCCAGAATGACAGAGCCACTGGCTCTGATATCAATTTGCACATTATGGGTGGGGGCAATATTAACCATACGCGCATTTCTCCGGCTCCTCAGTTGTGTGTCTGTGGGTAGCTTGTGTGTGCATGGCCTGTGTGTGTGTGTATTAATCCTTCACGCGCTCTGTTATGATGAATAAATACAAATCGCCGCAGACCGCGAGCCTGGCACAGAAGTGTGCGCTCTGGCGCATCTGGCACAATAGGTTAAGGAACCAAAGGGAAATAGTTGGCTATTTTCCAATGTCGATGTTAATCACATGACATTGATACTGTCCGGGCAAGTAACTACAACAACAGGACAAACTTATCAGACAGACTTCTTCCTCTGCTCACTCACAGAAACACTGTCTCACCCCCGCATGTTACATCAAGTTTCTCATCCAGATAATTTCCAAAACTTAATGAAAGACCACTTTCTCGGTTCATTGAGAAACATTTATTTACGGTTTTGTCGTAAATGTGCAGGTGCAGCTTTGACCTGTCCCTGAGGCTCCAGAGCCCACCGCAAAGCAGCCGCTGTTTTATTGATTTTCGGGGTTTTTTTCCCCCACTCAGTTTCCCCCACTGTTTATTTAAACAAATTGATTTTACATTGAATCTCAGATTTTTTAAATATTCTAATATAATTGAATTTAGAATATTTCATCAGTGAAACCATCAGAGCCACTGGCTCTGATAGCAGTTTCACACTGGCAACTCCTGCAGTTGGTTCCCGAAGTAACTTTGAACCGGCCTGCGCGTTCAGACTGAAAAAAGAATGGTTCGAAAAAAGTTGGTTCGCAGCGGAACAAAAAATAGTTGGTTTTTCCTGACCCGTGACATCATTGGGCAACTGTCACTTATTTGGGAGCAGGAAACAGGGAGGAGAATGAGCTTTCTAACCATGTTATTGAATTAAAAAACTTAAAACTGATCGGTTCATTGTAAAACATTTATTTATTTTTGTAAATGTGGTGATTTGTGTACGTAGACTCCAGAGCCCCGAGGCAGCGCTGCTCAGGAAGCTTCACTTTTCATTCAAACAAACTGCTGCTACTGCCACAATTGTTAGATTTCATCAACGAGACCATAGCTGGCCGGGTGACCAACTCTGCAGAGCAGCTACTGCCTCTGTGATGTCAGAAAAACATCGGAGCAAACTTCTGACCAGCCGTCATTTGGATGAACTGTCCATATATTTGGGATCTAAACAGTTTCTTTCTCACATGAATTGAATTGAAAATATTAAAACCTAAGTTTGGTGTGAAAGCCAACAGAACCAGTGCCAGGTAGTGAAATGAGAGCTCAACATAGTGTAACTTCGGAGAACCTGTGCAAATTGACAAAAACACAGACATATTCTCCCAAACATCCTCATACAACACAGCTGTTGCATGTTGCTCTGTCCGGGGGGATCTTCCACAAGTCCACCATGCTGATGTTTCTTTCAACAATGCCTTCCCTCATTGTCCAGGAATCCTCTTCCTCCAGTGTTGATCTCACATCTCCTCAGACAGCACCTCTTCCCTGCCCTTAGACCAGAACCACAGAACTTCACCCCACCCAGGCCCTGTCATTTCTCTCTGGTCGCTGTGCTTCATCTTATTGTGCTGCAGCCTGTTAATTACCATGTTGACGTCAGTACACAACCACAACAACACAGCGTTGTTTGATCTGGCTAATGCAGCCGAAGACAACAGTAACTATAATACTTAAAACCCTAAAAAGGAATTGGATATGAGGATGCACAATTTAGCATGGACTTGAGCGGCATGACAGAACGCCTCTTTTACTTTGAAGTTCTCCTCATCTTTGAAGTTTTCACTTTCAGTTTGAGTCTTCCATGTGCTGAGTACATGAGTTGGGGGTGGGGAGGGGTTGGGGGGAGGCCTTTCAGGAAACAACACAACTGCTGTGCTATGTTGTTTCCTGAAGCTTGCATGTGTTGTCTTTGTTCTCTTGCAAATCTTCTGCAGATGTCAAAAGCTTGCCTTGCCTCTGGTCTTTGCATCCAGCTGATGCTGTTTATTAATCAGATCTCACACTATTTGAAGCATTTTTTGAAAAATTGTTGCTCATTTTACTTTTAAAATAATGAGCTGTGATATGAATGTTTAAAGCAGTCAACCTAGACTCCTTGAACCTAACTCATCCCCCACCTCCTCACATTCACACACTGAATGCGCAACCCGGTAACACATAACACATTTCTGCTGTCTCCATTTTCCCACTGCCATCTCAAGGAATTACAGATATTGTGGTCACCTCTTACAGTACAATTCTCTGGGAAAAACTCAAATGTCTGAGGACACACTTTAGTTTCCATGATAAACTGTCCTTCCTCACTATAAATGTCCAGAGAAATGGTCCCTGTCACACTTAAGGTCCATTGTTGGAACTGAAATGATAAGTTTCTCAAGGACCATCTCTCAGCAGCTCAACCACCCGTACTCCTGTCCCTCCAACCCCCAACAAATCTCTGGACATTCACTCCCATTTCTCCTCTTCTTTTTATTTATACCTTGTCCTTTGTGGTACTTTTATTTTTTGATAACCTCAAGCGTTCTCTGTTCTACCTCTCTCAGCCTGGGTGAAATTGGCCCTAGCATAAAAAGCCAAACATCAAACTGGTTGCAAGTTGATTATTGGCGGTCGACAGGCTGTGCAAGGCAAAGGTCAAGAGTGGAATGTGTGGAGGTAATAGAAGAAGTAAAAGTAATGCAGTAATGGGCATAGTACTACAATCGCTGGCACCATTAAAGGAAGAGTGTGAGTAGCCACGCAGTTAAATTTAAAGTCTCTCTGCAGCCTCAAAAAGGTCACCTTGTTGTTTTTGTTTGTCTATTTTCTGCCTTTGATTGTACATCAATGTTGTCCTGATGGTTACAATGATTCCTAAGGTGAACAGCAGGGTGGTCGGTAATGGTAAAGACAGGCTGTTTAATGAGCAGGTTTCTCTTCAAAGATCTTGATTTGTCATCTCGCCCCGAGTCCAACCTGATGCTGCATCCATCGCTTACAGGAATACAAACAACACTGTGACATTTGGTCGGAAAGCCTGAAAAGCTTCTGTGGCATTCACATGAAAGCTGGAGTGCAGGCTGACTTGAACAGCAGGTACACTGATTAATGCAACGCAAGAGGGAGAACTTAACCTGACCATGATCATTCAATTTCATGCTTCAAATTTTGTTAGATTTGGTGCATGGCATCAACTATCAGTGTGTGTGCGCGTATGTGTTATTGTGAGTGAACAGCCTTTGATTTCCCTCAAGGCAAATTTGCTAGATTTCGTCCATGCACCAAAAGGTAAAAAGTAAAGATAGAAATGACAGGACGCGGTGAAAATAACAAGTGAAATGAGAGGATATGTGGATGGCTCAGAGTGTTGTGAGAGAGCGGACTGAGATGCACTGAGCATGAACTTAACTGAATCAATTAGACATTAGCTCTGAGGAATCTTGGGTGTGGTTCACATCTCTTTCCAGTTACAGTATATTGTAAAGTATCATTTTCCCCATTGATCCATGACCTTCCTCTGTCACTGTCTTTTATTCTTAAGAAGGAATAAGCATTAGACTAATTTTAACTAACTTTGTCCAGCACAGTAATAAACATTGCCATATCTGCCGGAGAAAAAGCAAAACCAGTCAGACACTTGAGGCTGTGCATCGGTTGGAAGAAAGTAACCAAGTTTTTAAACTTGATAGACATACTTCTGCATACGTCTGCATAGACACTTAGAATCACATTGGTTTTTAGTAGCATTTTGTTTAGTTAGAGAAGTAAAGTGATGGGAGCTGAGGATAGACATAAACGTACAAGCACCAAGGTCCCCCAATTGGGGGAACCTGGGGTTTACAGAACTCCCCCTGACCCCCCCCATGCACTGATTATGAAAGAGTATAGTCATATTTATATCAAATTGAACAGCAGAAGCTGGGCTAAAACGTGAAAAAAACCAAATTTATCTAACACAAACACAGCCCAAACACCACTAAAACAAACAATTAAACATCAAACAAAATGGCGCACCTCGGTGTGGACCCAGTCGCCACATTTCTGGCTCGTATAATGCTGTACATTATGCCAAACACTTCAGCTACCACTCATTTGAACCAGCAGGCTACTAAAAGTGGGATGTTACACAGCAACAGTGGCTCCACAGCAGCAGCTACACAGCAGCTCCACAACAGCAGCAGAAAAATAAGCCAACAACCAGCAAACACAAACAGTGCTCGGGCAAAGCATGGCCCTACACTTCCTCTTACCTTTGCTGTTTTGCAGTGAAAACCTTGTTTTGAGGGTAAATCCACATATTTCCAACTTAGCTTTGACCAGTGTTTACATGGGACCGCGACCGGCGGTCTTTAGGACCATGTAAACCGGAAATAACGTCATGGAGCCGGCAGGAACTCATGCAGCCTCCATGTGCCCAGATCATGCAGTATGTCCGGGGACTCCGCGCATTCTGATTGGCTCATGGCTGCCAGTGCTGTCGATCTTACCCACGTGGGTCTAGATTCATTCCCTGTGCTCTACTGGTTAGAATGAGCCGTCAATCACGCGAATCGGCCAATCCGCTGCAGAGATAGAGGTAGAAACGTCTCTGCAGCACATGGTGCAGTTTTACGCAGCAGTACGCAGACCAAAGCCCTTCTCTGCGCAGACCCAGTTAGAAGGCCTGGATTGGAGTTCGCATTTAGTTCCAATTGATTCATTTTCAGTTAGTTCATGCAAATAGTGTGAAACTAAAGAATAAACATTGGTTTATAGTGGCAAGTGGTTCCAAGCTGTGCCAAAAATTCATATTTATATTTATATTCATATTTCTCGCCTGGATATTATGTAGTAATATCTCAATTATATTGTCCTGCTTCACTTTATCAGAATCAACCTCTGCAGAGACAATGTTTATATGTTGTACAATGATTTTATAGAGTGTTAGAGGTTCATCTCCATTATTCTAAAGCACACTCATCAAAAATATGATTTTTTTTTTAGGCAAATATGAATTTTTATTTATTTTTTTGTGTGTGCCATATTCATTTGTTCTTCACCAGTAACAGATATACTGATAATTACACATCTAGCAAATCCCCAAAGTGGACCATGTTCAATAAAAAAAAGAATTATTCAAATAGACCTTGTGGTTGCAGAGATGTTCTCCTTTTATTATGGATATGCATTTTTCGAGAAAAGGCCTTCAAAATGTTCAAGACTGATTGTTTCTATTTTCAGATGTAAGTTCTGACAAATTGCTAGTCTAGAAATCTAGACGCAGCGTCAGCATTTGCTCCGTAGGTCAGTCTGTTCTTTGCTCTGATTGGTCGTAGCGCTACCCTATTGCGTGCAGAGGCAGTTTGAAAGACAGCCTTCATCCCGCCCCCCTGGATTGAGCCGAGGTCTACCGGTCGTTGCCAGACTATACATTTTGATGATATAGTCTGGTTTGTCAGGCTAACAAATTGCTGTTGGTGTGTGAGCCAAACTACAGTGCAATAATATACTTTGTTTTTAGCTGGTTGATTTTAGAGTACTGACATTCTGTCCCCTTCAGCACAGACAGTATTCCTGATCCACACTTCTATCTGTGCTGCCTTATACTTTGAAATCCCTTGGAGTCAAACTTAGCTGAAAATCACTGTGGTGCAAAAAATTGGCCCAAATTATACCAATGGGCACAAATTCTTCCTACCAGTCCAATTTCAGCAAAAGTCGCCCAGTTTGCTGGAAAATGACTCAATTTGACAACGCAGATGATTACACCAGGTCGTTGTGTTAGAGGGTTCTGCATTCACCGAAACAGATGGTGCCACCCAGTATATTCAGTATGTGTCATGGTCGATCATTTCATGCCTAAACAATAAAGACGACAAATTGGCTCTTTCTTTTTACAAATTAGGAGACTGTTCACACAGCATAGCTCAGATCAATGCCCAATGAACAGTAACGATTCATAATTAACCCTTCAGCATGTAACAGTGAAAAATATTAGTCAGGGAAAGGAAAATAAATGAGACCTTGGAACAGAAAATCAAATAGAATTACCAAAACCATAAGAAAAAAAGAGAGAAAGAAAGACAGAAAAAGGGTCATTTAGTCTGTTATTAAATTGTAGCCTAAAACCACAATCTTGTGGTTGCATGCCTCCTCCATTCAGACTACTTTGTCTCTGCATCCCTGATATAAATTATTGATATGAGCCTTGTAAAGTTAATTATCTGTGTAGCCTCCTCTCAGGTTCAGTTAAATACCCAGCCTTAAACATAGTTCTCCCAATGTTTGAGTGAAATCATCAAGACCCCTCTTCTCCCTCTCCTGTAGTGATGCAGCGGTCATCCCACCTCCTGCAGGGCCTCTCATCGCTTCACTCACTCCTTTGCAACAACATCCTTTCATAGGATTTGAAAACCTCTTTTATGAGGCAGCAGCTGCAACAGCCTCCTCCCCTCACATTCGTCTCAGGTGAAACTATGTTGTTTGGCACACACAGCCTTTGATTTTGTACAGGTTTTTCCCCTAATGAAAAAAAAAACAATGAAATGATGCCTCCAGTGCCATCCCGGTCGAGTCCACTTCAGAAATTGTTAAGTCCAAGTTGATTTGGAAATATTTAAAAATGTTAATTTTATGCATATGATTTATGGTGTGTGTTACTATCATAGTGAGAAGGCGGGGTGCACTTGGGACAAGTGACCAATCTATTACATGGACAGCCTCTCACACTCTCACATTCACGCCTATATGGACAATTTACAGTAGAGTCAACAATTAACCTGTCATTGTCTTGTCTGACACATGTCTTTGGACAGTGAAAGGAAGCCAGGGAACCTAGAGAGAACCAACACAGGTTCAGGGAGAACATGCAGAATCCACGCAGAAATGGCCAGTGGCCCAGAAAATGAACCATTGTGCTGCTGTTACATGTGGCAGTGTTAATTAGCATCTCCTTAAATGCTTTTGGTCCATTTGATTAAAGTCAAGATTAAAAAAAGCAACCCATAATCATAGATGATAAAATACCTCTTTGTTGTTTCCTGACTGTTATTTCTACGTCTTCTGGCCTCAGGCAATTTTCAGACGGTGGCAGGGCTGTCAAGGTCAGTTAACACATCCTATCTTTTCAAAGTCGCTGTATCAATAGTAACCTTTTCTATAGCCAGGGTTGGGGAGTAACGGATTACATGTAACGGCGTTACGTAATTAAATTACAAATTATGAGTAACTGTATTCCGTTATAGTTACAGTTTAAATAGGTGTATTTTGATTACAGTTACTTACTTTAATAACGGATTACTTGCAGGGATTACTTTACTGCATTGAACGCCGGCCGCACGGGCAGCGGGCTGCACTGTGCGGGTGAAGGTGGCACTACGGCACTTGCAGGTACGCTGCAAATCAATGCGCGACTCATGCCACACGAGCCGAGATGGCAGAGGACGGGACCGGGGACGGGACACATGAGGCCCAGGAGGGGGACAAAAATGCTTTTGTGGGTTGGAAATTCAAAGAACATTTTGCCTACAAGCCTGAAACATTACAGTGCAGTGCAAACTCTGCCTCCCGTCCACGAAGCTGCTGTCTTTTTCGAGGGACTCCACATCCAATTTGAAAAGCATGTTTTTGCTTTGTTATACACGTGCATGTTAAAGCAGGCATGTTGCAATTTAAATTCCCTAATTTCTGAGCTGTGAAAATTAATAAAGGTAAGGGAAATTGAAGACTGTTGACTCTTGGATGCCGTTTTTCTTTAATAGTATCAGTTGCAGGACAAACATGCTACATTTGTGTTTTGTTTACTTGCATAACTTTTTCTCTAAAGACAGTATTTTTCTCTAAAGCAAGTGTTAAATACTTTCAGTGTCCCAGATAAGTACGCTCAGCTGGACTATTTTGAAGTAACTTAAAAGTAATCCAAAAGTATTTAGATTACATTACTTTACTTGAGTAATGGGAATACATTACAGATTACATTTTAGGACATGTAATCAGTAATCTGTAAGGGAATACATTTTAAAAGTAACCCTCCCAACACTGTCTATAGCCTACATTTCAACTTGCCATGATCCCAAGCGCTGTGAGTTCCTGGACATGACTTTTATTTAAACACATCTGCTTTAAATGCAAAGAGTGGATAAAATGAAATGCGGTACCCTGACAGTGAACACTTTGCATATCCTGCGCAAGTACACTGCAGATAGATGAGCTAAAAATGTTTTCCGATTATGTTCATAAAAAAGGATAATCCTTTTTCATGTCAAAATTAACATGTCAACAAAAGAGCTTCTTAGGCAGGATGCCCAGGTACACAGTAAAATATGTAGTACTACAACTGGGCCAACATAATGGGTTTTTAGAGCGGAGTGTTGTTTTCATTTGAGGCTGGATCGATGTATCATGGTGGGTACTTCATTATGACAGCGAAATTAGCTGTTAGTCTTTGTTATATGTGTGTTGTCTCATCTCTGAAGCCTTCACATGCTGGTTCAGCATCAGCAGTATAAGGAAACATTAGTGCTTGTTATCATAACTGACATGAAACTATGTACACATAAAAATGTGGTGGCAGACACTATTGTTAGTTTTTTTCCCCCGTTTTGTTTCATTTGCCTTTTTTATGAGATTAAGTGCAGCATTCCTATTTCTGCAGAGCTGTGTGTTCTGCTCGTTATCCCTCTATTCATGCAATATATTTTTAAATCAAATCCTCTAAATTCTGTGGCATGTCACTTTTAAAACCATAGTCCAAGTCCATATAAATACATTTTCATTAAACATACTTAGAAACAAGCTGTGTCCACTCTAACACCCTAGAAAACACTTACATTCACAACCATGAACGCAAACTGTGACATGGACACCTGTGGTCACTCCCTGATTGGCTCTTATCAGGCACAACGACCAGTGGTGAGAGCAACATCAAGAGCAAATTACGACCGTTGCTGATCTTGTTGTCTTTGCAAGCAGTTGTTGTGCACTTCTTGAATTTTAATGATCAACCTTGCTCTTCCTCTTTGGTAGCATTTGGTGAATCAACTGCAGACAATCTGCTTCCTGTTTAACCCTGCTCACAGGGCTTGACATATTTCTGGAACTAAAGTAATACTGTGCAGTGTTTTAAAATGCAAAACATAATAATGTTATGGCCCCGGCCTGGACCTGTCACATAAACACCATTTTTCGTACGTGCAAGGATTTTCTGAGTTTACAGTGAGCTCCTCCGTGAGAGCCTTGTGGGTCACGCACAAGAAATGTAGAAAGGCCTAATAAAACACAACTGCAAGGAACCTTGGAGTCATTTTTGACTATAGGACCTTCCCTTCAGCTCCCACGTAAAACATGTGAGCGGGACTGCCTTCTTCCACCTGCTACTGTATTGTACTACTGTAACTCTCTCTTGTCAGGATGTCCAAAGTCTCCAGCTGGTCCAGAATGCTTCCTTTCCTTGTCTCTTCCCCTCTTGCACATTTTGAACTGTCATTGTCTTCATCTGTTGTACTTTGTAGTTTGGCTCACACTCTGTGTTTCCACAGATCCACCAGAGCTCCATCTCTCTGCACCAACCACCGCCTGCATCACCACCTTCCCCCCTCTTCCCCTGCTGTTACAACCAGCCTGCCCTTCCTGCCCATGAACCAGTCTGCCATCCACTACTTCCATTACAGTAAACTAGCCTGCCCTCCCTTCCTTCCCTCCCACCAGCAGCTGCCTTCGTCAACTCTTGTTAACATTTCCATGTTTTGCATAACTGTTTTCTTGTCTGTAACAACATCTATTGCATGTCTCCCCTTCCTGGGTGAGAGATCCCTCCTCTGTTGCTCACCCTGAGGTTTCTCTAATTTTTCCCTAAGGTTTCCAGGCAGAGGATAAAGCCCTTGGAGACAAACTATTTGTAAAAATGGGCTATACAAATAAAAATTTCCTTTCTTGTCTTGCCTAATTGATTGCCACCATTTTCCTCACTATACCAACTCTAAACTTATTTACAATGCTTCTCATTTCTCATAAATTTGGAGAACAATAATCTTACTTTAATCTTAGAACTTTTGCTCTTTTAGCTGTGGGTAATTCTGCAGTTTTTTTCTCTGCACTCAGGTGTGAACAAACCTAGCCAGCTCTCAACAGGCTTAATGATGTGCCATTTCATGTGTCATGTGTCATTTCACCTGATGCTGGTGAGAAATAAAAGAAATAATAACAGTCATTATTTGTTGATTCGCTAAAGATGGAAGAAGCCCAAAAGCTGAAAAGGGTAACACCAAAGACGTATTTATGGGTATGGCTGCAGTCCTCTTCTTCGACTCCTGCATCTGGTATTACCTGTTCTTGCCTCTTCCACTTTGAGGTACAGTATAGATTGATGTTCAAGACTGTATGACTGTAATTACAGTATGAACACAGTAGGGGCTGTGTGGAGTCATTGAAAAAAAAAAAAAAAACACTAAAAGCTCTGCGTCCCTGACTGTTAAGGGTGCATTTGATGGTCATTAAGTCCTGCTACTTTAATCTTCAACTGAGGTTGCTTTACAACATGTATTCAATTCTTTAATGATAGAAATGAAAGAGTGGATTTCTATTCTAAGAGTATAGAGTTACCTTATAGAACACACACATTAGAGCTCTTCTATGGCCTAGCTTTGCATAAACCCTCCCCACTCTATAAAACATCAACAATGGCATACTGTATATATATATAGAAAAATCAAGCTTTCCTGATGTTCTACTGGCACACCGGTTTGGTGAATGGTAAGGTGCTCTCATCGCTCCTGATTCATACTGCTTACCGTTGTCTGCCTCCTTATTCCTATATTCTTACTTAACTAGTACCTTTTTTCCTCCTTATGTGCCCAAAACTTACTGGTTGCATCATTGCGTAACCTGATGATTTACGTCCGTTAATCGTTTCTTTTTCCTCCGATTAAAAAGCCTCTGAAAAAGGCAATCTATGAGATAGCTGATAGCTGGACATTGTACAATTACCAATTCAAAACATTTAGCGTAAAACTGCACACTGGGATTCAATCCCATAGTCCTTGCTCATGGTGCAAGCTGCTCTACCAGGAAAGCTATACCTGTTATAACTTAACAGATACTGTACACCAAGCTCTCAAGCCTTTCACCTCTGAGCCAGATGCAGAGCGGAGCCTGTAGCAGTAGTGCCCTCCACCTGGGGTTGTGACACGTCACACCCAGTCTCCCTGAAACTGCCAGTTTGCGTCTGGCATTGGTTCACAGCAATTTGAATACAGAAAAACTCAGAAATGCAATTTTGCACTTCCTTTTCTACTGATATGTCCTCTAACATAAGAAAAATGCCACAGGAACATGTGAAAACCACGAAAAACACAATTTTCATAGGAGGGGGTCTTTAAACCCTGCCCTAGTGGGTTCTTCACCTGTTCAGTGGGAGCGCCCATGGGATTGGCGCCTATGGAAGAATGTGTCTATGTGTGTTTGATGGTGAAGACATCTTTGTTGGCCATTGAATTGTTAGACTGGGAATAAACATGTCCATTGACATGGTTCTCAAAGAAACCGTCAGAGGACCACTGCATGTGGAGCAGAACTCAAAACTCTCATTTACTCTCTGAGTGTGTAATCAGTTTGTGTGAGTTGGTAGAGCACGAAGCAATAAAAGTGCGACAGATTGAGATAGATAGACATGTTGAAGCTTTAAATGGGTTGATTTGGGCTGTAACACACATCCCTTTCCACCAAGGGATTTATAGCTGTTTGATGGAAGTCAATCCGGTTTGGTCGAATGGCAGAACTCCACATGTTACAGTGAGAGGGAAATCCAAAGAGACGGAGGAAATGGACATAACAAGAATTGACGCTTTCCTCTGGCTGTGGAATTAAGGCAGCCTTTTTTAGGAGAGAGATTGGGGGATAGTTTTGCATGACTGTTCCTGGAGGCGTTTTCAAAGTACAATAATGGGTTAATTATCAGTAATTTGTTAAAGCCAGTGCACAGAGACTTGCTTAAAGGTTATTTAGTACAGCATCCCTCATGAGGCGCAGTCGCACAGGGTCAGAAACTGAAAGTAGTCAAGAAAAAAAACGAAACAATAAAATAGGTAATAGGTATAGAGTCAATAAAAGACAGGCTATTGACTAGAACACACAAGACGGCATAAAGGTGTTGGTTTCCACCACCAGAGACATCAAGTAAATGCTAATTCTAGCTATGTAGCGATAGCAAAAATGTACAAATATCTATACCTCATTTACCCTTTGGCTATATGTACAGTATAATACACAAAGTAGGAATCGTGTGTATACTATTATATTAGCCAAGAGTGGATGTACAGTTTTGTCACATTGGCAAGAAAGAAAACATACTGCAAAATACAAAATATGAACACACTGTTTTACAATACATTTTTGTCTGTTACAGTAGATGTTCATCTTTCATGTTTTGTTTGTATGTGTATGTAAAAATATGTGTTTTCTGTATGTATTTTTGTTTTTAACTGTGTGTTGTTCATTGATGGTTTGTATTGTCACTCATGAAGATGAAAGAATAGAGTAATAAACTAAACTATACAATTTTTACATTGGATTTAATTTCGAAACTGTTGCACTGTGTGTTTGAATTAGTCTCCAGATTAAAAAAAGAAATGTGGAGTTGCAGACTGAAGGAAATTGCTGAAGTTCTGAATTTAAGGTCATTCACACAATGCAATCAATCATAGCCCATTGTTTATTTCTAGCCTTCTGAGTGTATCAACAGTTTCCGTAGTAACCAAGGTCAGCAAGCCTGTAACTGATAGTGCATGTAGGAAGATACATATTTGAGAGACATCAAAAGTTTCCACTTGAGGCAGCATACTTCATTCTCACTAAGACAAAGGTCAAGGAGGATCTTCGGCGTGGGACATGACATCACACCTGGGTGCAAGTTTCACACCTGTTTGACAGAGACATGAGCATTTTGCAATGTAGATGATAATAAACCTCTTAAGGGTGCAGTCGCTTTGCGTAACATGTAAGTCTGTGTGTTTGTCACAATCCAACATGAGCCAAAGACTCCTCAACCCCTCGTGTGCTCCACGTCTTTGCCCATTTTTGGATAAGTTGGCAGTTGGGATGGTGACAGCCGAGCAGCTAAATCTGAGCTTCAAAACAAAGAAACAAAATCTGTGTGGGAAGGCATAGATACGTCCATTTAATAAACTGGACATTTTCAAACTGTTTCTCTGAAAATAATGTTCTGATATCAATATAGAAAATACATTTGACGTACTGTATTTGTAGAGTTTTTTTAATGTTGTATTATTTGATGGAGAAAAAAAAATCCAAATGGTTCAAGCTAACTCTGAATCTACACAGTTTTCAAAATGCTTACATTGGTATGCCATTCAACAAGCACTTGATAAAATGAGTGAATAACAGTAGCAGTTGGATATTACAATAGTGATATAACAAGACCATTCAGAGAGCTGTATATAAATGATTTCATCACGTAGCATTCATGTGTGGGGACTAAAGCAAATACAGCTGTCTGTCCTTGGTGGAGGTATGCGCTCCACTGAGTGCAATTCTTGTTTAGGAATGCTGTTATATTGTGGAGGCCATGCATGTTTCTGCCATGTGTGTCTTACCTAGATGCGGCCAGCAAATAATTAACAAACATGGTCTCTCTCTTGCCTCCTCACTCTTTCGCTCTATGCCCATTTTAACAACACATTTGGTCTTCCACATGAATGAAGAACAGTTCATTAACATTTTGTATACCATGACACACACACACCCACACACACGCACACACACACCAACGTCTAACCTGTGTAATTGTCTCTGTCATGACCTCCTGCCTCCTCTGTGAAAGGATTCCACACACCTCCACTGGTTTTCTAATGAGAAACTAATGACAGTCATGATTATCAAGTAATATGCTGTTGATGTTGCACTATCACTGTGATTACGTTACCATGGTGGTCAGAATGGAAATAAGCTCATGTTGAAGTCAAAGCGTGCAGCTTGTACAGCCATGAAAGGTCAAACACTCAATATGCCGGAGGAATGATGGAAAACTGAGCGTGCGTAGCGCTTACTCAACCTCTCTCTGCTCCAGACATGTCTGGTTTAGGCGCGTGTGTGTGTATGGGGGGGAGGGAGTAGTAAGTAAGTGATGAAATCAGAGCTACAAGCACTTAAAAAAAATGTTTGGTTTATAAAATGTTGAAGTTATAAATTGACCTTGCAAATTCTTGGCACTCAGCTCCCACGCTGTTTCATGACATTGTTCAACGTCAACTTTTTCTATTGTTTTGTTTTAAAGACCCCCACTGATAGAAGTTACATAATGTACATTTCTTGAACGTCCCCTTACAGATGTTCACATGCTGTTTTAGATGTTTGAAATCACTCATCATTATCCTCGTCCATGCGCTGAAGATAAATTGTGCTAAGGTAGTAACTGGGGCTGTGCTGGTATGAATATGTTTCTGATGTATTCTTCCTGCTATCTGTTCTGCTCCTCTGATAACTGCTAAGAGGTTGTAGGGGTCAGACTGTTTGAAGTTAGTGTGCATAAGACAGACAACATGATGTCATGTTGTGTTCTGTTTACACAGGAAATTTATTGCAACTATACATATTCATTATAATGTTTGTATTTTGATTAATTATATTATGTTTAATATTCTATGTGCTGACATATTAAGTCAGCATACATGCCTCACGCTGATAGGTTTCTGCTCAAACATTGTGACTTGGCACCACCTAGTGGTGAGTGGTGGGCGACTTATGAACGTGGATGTGGTGTAACAAAAGAAAACCTTCAGGAGTCTCAGTGCTGTCCTCATATTGATACACTTCACACAGTTCGCAGCAGAATTTAATCTGTCTGTTTTTCATAGCGTTTAAGAATAAGAAAACTATCCATCCTGTTCTTTTTAACTGTAAAGATGGCACCCACAGGCTACTTTTAGACTGAAATATTGTACATGTTGTTCCACCATATTTAAAGGACATAGTTTGTTCTGACATGTTAAGCGATATACTGTATTTGACGTTGGTTTGAAGAATGACCGCTGAAGGAAGAACAAGTTGTCCATTAATCAAGAGATCGGTGATTCTTTTCCAGTCCACATGTGTCCTTGGGCAAAATACTGAACCCAAAATTGCCAATGATGAATCATCATTGTGAATGCACAGTATAGGTACATGCACTGTATGAATGTGTGTGAATGGGTTAAGGTGACTTAAGTGTTTGGGTGATTGTAGGGATGCAAAAGATTATTTAAATGCACAATTACCAATGCATACGAGTGCATAATGTATAATTATTAAAGATTCAATTAGTGTTTTGGCTTGTGGTCCCTTATACACAACCAGTGCACAACCTTGTGGCTTATTGTCAAATTGCAAATGTGTTGGAGTTGTTCCACCAGAGCTATTTCTACAGTTACACAGCAGACTATATTAATCTACAGTTATGTATTTTAAGGTCTCAAAAAGTAAAGATGGAATATTTAATCAAAAAGCCTGAAGAAAGGATTAGACAAGATGTTTCCATTGACATTTTCCTCTTATTTCACACCTTGCCGTCCAAAGATAAACCCCATTCATGCTGCCCTCACACTGATTCCGGCAGAATAACTTATGAAGCCTTAAAAAATGGTTAGTTGGTTAGTTGGTGAGGAGTTTGTGGGGTTTCATCCATGTACCATTACTTTTCCTGATGATACAAATGATTGGTGACTTTAAATTTCCATAAGGGGGGAATGGTTGCATGTCTCTAAATGTCAACCCTGTAATAGAACAATAACAACAAGCTGTCCAGGCTGTGTCCCGTCCTCAGGGTTATCAGCTAACACTGGCTCCAGCTCTTAAAAGAATGGGCATTGCAGCAAATGTAGAAGAAAATAAAAATCCGAACCCTTATATCTCCTTACGTGTCTAATGAAGAGATCACATCTCATAGTTACTATATATAGAACTCAAGAATAAAGTGAGTTGAATTTCCTCACAAGTGATAATTTATTAACAAGGTCGAAGGTCAAAGTTTAAATTTAATCAAATTTAATTTAAAAAATGTTTCATTGTTTACAATGTGCAGTATTTTGTTTGTACTGTAATGATGTCATAGTTCTGAACGAAATTAAATAAATTAAACGAAATTAATAATGAAACTATAACACTGTAAAAACAACATCAGTACAGTAAGGTCACTTTTTTCTTTCTCTTGCTATATAAAAGCAATCTAATGTGTTTGCACTGTCTTCGAGACAAATGTTTACTCTATGACTTAATAATGCCTGTGTGTTCAGTGGTCTGAGTGTGAGTGTGTCTCAGTCAGGCTTCATAAAACATGTCAGCGAGGCAGCGACAGTGGAACGCAGCGAGTACTGAGCTGTCAGTTGTCATGGAAACACATCCTCTGCATCCAGTCCTCTTCAGCTCCTCATTGGACTGGACTGGTGGCACACAGGAAGGCAATATAACAGGGTCAGGAGTGAGACCATGGTGGTATAGTATAGCTCACGTGGCTCTAACAAAGTTACACACAAACATGACTTTGTTGGGCATTGATTTTTTTGCTTTTAATCCCCCTCAAATATCAGTTATAACATCTATTTTTCTAAAATTGTGTAACAATGGTATTTATTATGTATCTGCTTCCTAAGACATTTGATTTGAGTAAAAAGGAAGGAAAGAACCCTAAAATTGTAAATACATTTTGTGGGAATGAACAATGGTTGGCTACCTGAGTTTTGTTTTGTTTGGTTTTCCTTCCCTTCATTTTGTTTGTTGTTTTTCCTGCCTCGTGTTGTGTGAATGTTTTGTGTCCTCGCCTGATCTCAGGACTGTGCACACCCTCACACGCACACAGGGATAAAAGAAAAAAGAAAAAAAGATTGAGTCACAAGAAATAATCTATACTGTTTAACTTTTGTAATTAGAAAACACTTGACATCTTTGAATCATTCCATAAAAAAGTCATTTGATTTCAAGTTCACTGATTCTTTTTTTTTTTTTTTGAAAAACAAAACATACAGTACCAAAAACAAAATAAAAAAAGAATACCAATCAATTTACAGAGGGGTTTGTCATAGCTTCCAAGCTATCGATTGACTGAGAAGCACAGCTAGGAGGACTGCATATACACATTCACATGGAGCTGAGACTCCTCAACATCCACAGGAGGGTGTTGAGGTCAGTTGTTAAATGACAACAAAACAGGCAACATACAGCAGGTTGTTACACTATCACATAAACAGGAAAGACAAGAGGAGGCGTCTCCGTGGACAAAGGACGGAGGGAGTAGAGCCAGGGCAGATTCCTTTTATCATCACACAGTGAATGCATAAAACATATACAAGTGCTGAAACAGTATAAATAAATTATTTGCATAAATACGATCAATGATTAGAAAATAAAAATACAAGAGTTGTTAGGCAAAGCTGCTTTGGCACCTCTCTGGACTTGCAGTACAGTGATAATTAGGTCCAAACGTTTGTTATACTGCATTTCATTGCCAATTGTGCATCAACTTGCAAGCTACGTCCCATATATCTCCCCTAAAAGGCACCATCACACCAGCATTTTAAACTGCAGAATTATGTGGCAAAGTCCCTTCTTTCCAAACCATCAGTAGATTTACTCGCGGGAGTCCGGTTCAAATTTATTTTACGGTGGATGAAGCTTTGGTGAACTTTTACACAAAGGAGGCTGAATCCCAATTCATCCCACAGAGGCTGCATCTGAGCATCACAACACTGTGACTGCGCTTTTGCATTTCAAAGGCTCCTTCAGTTGCAGCCAAGAAATGTGTCCACTAATGGAAATAACATGGCGGCAAACAACGCTGATAGAGAACTTCATACTGTAAGTAAATGTGTAAGTATTGTGTTTCAAATCAGCAGAATATCTTAACTCTGTAACTGTTGTAAGGGGACACAATTGGTGCTTCACAATGAAACTTTAAGGCAAGGGAAAGCTTGCTAAATGACAGTTAGCAAGCTTTCCCAGAGGTAAGGTAAAGGCTAAAGGTAAGGTTTAAGAGAATATTAAGAAAGAAATTGTGACTGACAAGGGCTAGGAGTGGTCCCAGCGAGTCAATGTGCTAGAAAAGGTGTAACACTTTCCTAACCAGCCCTGCTAACAGTGTTTAGGTCACTTCTTGTTTGGGGGAGCATTTTTTCTCTCATTCACAGAAGAGATGATTAAAGAGTCTCTCATGCTCAGTTCTTGCCTCTGGTTTTCTAAATAAGTGAAATGTATTTGGGTTTACATACTTGGCTTCTAACTTGCTTATAACACAAACTTATTTATTGAAAAGAACCTCTTGAGGTTTCCATTACAGTTTGGCTTTACTTGAACACAGCTAAAAAGCTAACAAGCAAGCAGTTCAGCGTCCTCCAGGCTGATCTCACCCTTGGTCAAAGTTCACCAAAGTTGTGGCAATCCCACAGGAAACAGGTACTTTTGTTCCACAGTTTTCTTATTTTAAATGCCGTTACTCTGCCTTCATTATATCAACCTACACTCTCCGAACTTCTCAGCGCTTTTGCTTTTTTCTTTTTTAAAGTGCAGCTATGCAATTTCTATAGAAGAGAAGCATCAAAGTCCATAATGCTAAACCTGCAAACAGAACGAGCAAACCATTAAACCACTAACTATACTGTATATTTCATGTAGAAAACATGTGGTAGTTTTCTTCCTCTCTTTCTAACTAATTTTAAATACAAGCCAATTCCTGGTCGTAAATGTATTATACATGTGTTCAAATAGCTATCAAAAATACACATGTGCTTTTGTAATTGAAAATATATTTGTGCTGCTGTACTTTGACCAGTGGTCTGTGTTCACATTATTTTATATTAATATAAGTGCCTTTAGATACTCTTGGTGTAAAATGTGACATGAAATTAAAAAATTTGGCTTTGTCATTATAGGCGTGGAGCTGTGGTTCTGTATACTAGCCCATGGCTTTATCTGTGGGAAGCAAATAAAGCAATGGAAATATTTTCCACTAATGAGTAAAGAACAAAAGAAGATGCCCCTTTTTTTCCACATCCATAAATGCTTCATATTCATGGCATATAATATACACCACATGGGTCTCAACTGTTTCATTGGCTTTTGAAGGGCAATGATATATGACATAATGAGAGTAATGTCACTACACTCACATTCGAAAAAACGTCATTCGAACTTATTTAACATGGTTTAAAGATAACTGTAGGAATGCTTTTGACTACATAAAAAATTGTGTGGCACTGCCTTGTCAATCAAACACACAGATACATACACACATGCACACACATGCAATCACTGTAGGGTTTAGTTTCAAGGAAGCAGCATGTTAGAGATCATTGTGTACTATTAAAAGTAGTGGTAGTACTGTTTGTGTGTCTGTGTGTGTGTATAATGGGAATGTTTGTGTGTTTGTAGTCAATTTGTCTATGTTTGATTACATGTGTTTACATCTACACATGTGTATGCTGGGGGCTGGTGTCATTATGGCTGAGAGAAGGCTGTTGGTGAAAAGGAAGCACCTCCCCACCCCATCACCACCCGCACACTCACCATCAAAACACACACGCATGCACACCCATAAACGCACATACAATCAGATAAAAACTCAGTGGTTAGGGGGTCTCAGACGTCATAACTTGGCGTGCCGGTTGACGATGACGCCGTCTTCAGGCAGGTCTTTGATGGGCAGGTCACTCATGTTTCCCGCTCCGTGGTCGGTGCTCTCACAGCTGCTTTGAGGCGACTCAGGAGGAGGCTGGTACAGGATGCTGGCTAACAGGAAGAACGTTGTCCCCAAAACCTGAGGAAGGAGCAAACAGGTGATCAGGCTACTTCCGATGTTTAACAATGTCCTGCTTTAACACCAGCTCCGAAGGTGATGGGGCATTATGACATCATGTTTGCGAGACGAGCAAAATTCAGTGTGTTTATTGTGTCTTGTTTTCTCTTGTTTTTGTTTTTCTTACAATACATTTTTCCAATGCTGAGCTCTTAAAATACACAGTTTAACCTTCAGAAGTTTCTGAAAGATTGAGTCACATAGTTTGCTGCCACAAAAGACAGAAATACCTGACAAGTGAAAATGTGTGAAAAATGTCTCCTAATGTTTATACTACTACTACAAAAAGAAACAAGCCCCAGGGCCCAATCTTGTGTCAAGCAGCCGGGTGTGACTGTTGTCACAGAAAGTCGTAATGACAAACTCAAAAAGCGAACAGCGAGGGAAAATCACTTCAACCTCTTCACAAGTCAGAACACTGTGAATGTGCCTGATGGTGACAAGTTACTCAAATGTGGGATTCACTCTACTTCAATGGGGAGGCTTTATCATGATCACACTTTTGAAAGAAAATAAGATAAAAATCTTTTCATTATCTCTTTTTCCAACATCAGGTTTAGTTTGGTTTAATTGGAGCAGGGGCGGAGTGGCCATCGGGACGACCGGGAGATTTCCCGGTCGGCCGGCGGCCAATAAGATCAAATGAACCGGCCGACAGACTGCCCTGCGCAGCCGTGTGATGTTCATGACAGGCCCATTGAGTTAAAACTCGAATCAAATACGTTCCTGTGAAAATCTCCGAAAGCTCCATCTATTGTTAACGCAGGGTCTAACCACTATATATAACACTTGTTGTCTCTCTACATCTCACTCATGGTTGCTAGAGTGTCAGACTCGCTCCCATTAATCCAGCCTACTGATTTTTGTTTATCTTTCTATCTTGATCTAATTATTTTATTATTTTTATTCAGACGTTACATAACTTTCATGACCACAAATATAAAATGGCCAACGGTTTAATTTGTTTTTTGTTCATAAATTAATGTAGAATGGTCGGAGCAAAGCCTCATGGGAAATGGGAACTGCGTATCGCGCCAATAATCGCTCCGCATGTATCCAATGAACGTATGGGGATGAATGAGCGGCTGTCAGACAGAGAGAAAACGGGCAATGTTGAAGTAGCGGATATTCTTACAGTCGAAAAGGAAGGGGGGGTTTCCAACGAGCAGCGGCGCTGCCGCGAGCACTCAGCCTACACAGTAGCCTAGTGTCACAGAGCTTCTCCGCTGCATTCAGAGACGCACTGCTCCACACTATAAACACATGGGGTCTCAATTGGAAATATTTGAAGGGAGAGACGGTTTAGGGATCGGACAAGCACAAACACGCCAAGGCTCCATCTAATGATGATAATAATCTGATAGAAAACCGGAAAAAACTGATTTGTGTTGCTACGCGCTCCGTGGGCGCGCAGCGCAGCTGTGACAGTCGACTGGTGCTTCTGTAACAATATAACCTGCCTATATAACTTTATGTGTTGATCCAACCATGCTCCTCCCGTGGCCGCTCTAGCGCTGTAGATGTGTTTGGTTTTATACCGAGAGCTTTTATGTGCAAATCTACACACAGATTTACTAACATTTCATGAATGAGCCGCTGCTGCCCCCCCTCCCCCCCCGACTTCGGGACCCCCCCGAATGTTGATGGGTATTTCGCACACTGTGTGGGCCGGTGGTGGGCCGGTGCAGTCAGAATTGTCCCGGTGGATTTTTGTGTCCCACTCCGCCCCTGAATTGGAGTCTTGTGTTCTCTGAACAACTTCATAAATAATTTGTTTTAACAATCGGATGTGACGCATTGGGAGTTTCCCCTGAAATGCAGCAAGGGCACTGGACCTTGGTTATGAAATAATTAGTCTCACTCGCCAGACCCTCCTCCAGAAAAGAAGCAGAGTCTGGCTGGTCTGCCTATGATTCTGCGATCAGAGAAAAAAACGCTCCAGCCGTTTGGAATTTGTTTAACCAGTCACAATCGTTTTGGTCGGCGCCGTAGCAACAGTGCGCTCGCAAAATAGTGTCGGTTGGATTTTGGTCCGCGGTGTAACAACTGTCAGCAACCGTTGACGGATATTTATTCTTTTGTTCAGTTTAACGGAGGTCGGCAACCGCTGACGGATACATAAAAGATACAATGTTTGACTACAATGTTTGACTGTATGTAAGAGCATTTCAAATGTAAATACCACTGAATATTATTGCTAAAAGAGAGTATATGAAATATGTAAAAAAAGAAAAAAAAAAGAAATCCAGAAAAACAAACAGAAGTTACTGTATGTCTTCTGTTCAGTTCAAGACATGAATAGATCCACGGTTCTGTTCCTCTTTACTGGGTGGACTGTGAAAGCTGCAGCACGGAGGTGGGACTTCCGCCAGGTGGCTTGTTCTGACCAATCAGAGGCTAATCGCAGCAACGCACTTCCGTCAGGCCAGACTATGAAATAATAAACACGTGGAATATCCAGACAGTGGTGCAGCAGACTGTCCCCACCAGTCACCATAGTTACAGTAATAAACATTCATGCATTGCATCAGTCACAGTTTGTCAGTTTTTGGCAAAGGTTGTGGTTTGGGTTAAAATAAATACTTCCTCATGAAAAGTTCCTTCTTTTTTAGACAATCTTTGTTTTTGTAGCAACAATGATAACAATGTTGTTTAGGGTGTGGAGCAAAGTAAATAAATAGCTTGTTTCACACAGGTTTGAAACTTCTTTGTTGCTGTCATAATAACTACAACCATTAGAGGTCGCCTGACAACAAATGGTAACTATGGTATTTTTTTATTTTTATAGATCAGTCTTTGTAAATCCAAACCAGTGACTTCACTTGTTATTAGCTTCCTCTCAAAGGGTTTATCTAGACTTGGATGAAGAAAACTGATGGAATTCTTAAAGCAGAAGTCAGCGGAATGTTTTTGTTAATACAAATCCTAAATAGTCCTATTTTCTGTCAGCAATTGCTTACACAGAGTGTTTCAGCCAAAACACGGGTCTCTCCTTCACTCTACTCTGCTGTAAACCCAGGAGAAAACTTTCCTTGTGTGATACAAGTGTTATCCAATGAGGAGAGAGAACGGCATGAAGGGCTGTGTGTGCAGCCAAGGGATGCGCGTGAATGTGGTGACGTAGGGACGAGGACCAATAGATCCATGACGAGGGCGGGGGCTGCTAACTCCATCGGCTGACAAGAAGTTATGGTGCGTTCAAGGCAAACCATAATTTGTGTTTTTCTGACCTGTGAAGTCGTACCAGTTCGATCTGGTACGAGTTCATGAGTCGGAAGTTACGAGTGGCCGTTATAGTGCACTTTCACAGGCAACAGGTCGGAAAAACACGAGTCACGGGTTGCCTGGAACGCTACAAAGTCGTAGTCGTAGTCGTGACTTGAAGCTGTAACTTACGGTTTCAAAAGCCTGCCTGGAACGCAGCATTAGCCAAAACGACCGGATCGCTTATGTCTGCTTTAAGTTTTTAAAAGTGGAAGGAGTAACAATAGCATTAAATCGTAAGATGTTACAGGGTGGAACATAATAAGATAACATACATAGGTCTTATACTGTATATACAGTGACATTTCCATGTCTTTCTGTTTTGACTATACATCAGGCCTGGGTTCTATATACTGTCAAAGTATCAAAGCTTCAATCCACAGAAAAATACACACAACCTGTATTCAGAAACAGAGCCATGAAAGAAGCTGTAACTTTGTGATGTCGCAACAAAGCATGTCACCTGTTGACCTGTTGTTATTACTGCTGCAGGGGAAAAGCTTGAGAGGACATAGAATATACATTAAAAATAAAATATATTGAGCTGGTTTTATATTATAGAGAGGGTCAAGGTGTAGGTCCAAACTAAAACTAATTTCTGCATAGTCTTTGAAGGGGACATATTATGGAAATATCACTTTTTGAAGGCTCTTTAAAGGAGTCATCACCAGGAAATCGCAATTTCTCTTGTTAAAACATGCATATTGGTGTTTGACCTCAGTTGAAACTTGCCTGAAAAGCTGGAGTTTGAAAGTGGCACCGTTTTTTCGCTTCGGCTCTTTTTCCGAACAGGAATAGCACACAAGGGTGTGCCTTCCTAAAGCACGAGATTTTGATTCTGGCTGATTTGCATTTAAAGGGACAGGCACTGAAACCAGCCGTCCTGAACGCGCTGTTTTGAGCGGATGAAAAGAGAGTTGTGATGTTTGATCCTTGGGGTATTTTGACCACAGCATGTCACAGACATGTTTTTAAGACATCTGGGAACTATTTTAATTTGTCGAAAAGGGGCATAATATATCTCCTTTAAGGTAGTCTGACAAAGCTCACATTTTCAAAACTACAATATCAACTTCTGAAGATTTTCGGTGATACTGCAATAAAGGACCCTTTAACCTGTATGTTGGCATTACCTTATAGATGATACCAGCTATTAGTGTGTACTGGCTCATGGCTGAGTTCTGATAGAGGTAGCAGGAGCCCTGCTCACCACACTGATCCTGCCACAGCAAGCAGGAGATGTCAATCACAGAGCCGAATGCTATGGGTCCAGGAATTCCACCTGCAAAGAAAAACAGCAGCGCAGATTGGACACAAATCGTGGCGTTTGCGTGGAGTCGATTAATCACTCATCCGGGCAGTAAAGGTGAGAAAAATGCAGGCTTACCAAGTGTGCGCACAACAATCCACTGGATGCCGAGTCCAAAGGATCTCTGGCTGTCTGGCACACACCTACACAGCACAGTGTCGGTCAGATGTGCAGAGACTCTGAAACTCAAACTTCATTATAATACAGTCTGACACATTGTTTTATCTGCTTCCTCGGCTCCACAGTTTGTCTTGACAGTGCTATGATAAGACTCTCTGCGTCTCCCTGTCACACACACTGCATCATCTGTTGGACTTATTAATGAGATGAGATCAACCGTGGCAATACGTCTCACAGCATGTATCTCTGTTACAGCACGCAATTACATTTTTTCATTTTTCTGCAATCATAGTGGCAGAAGCGGAGATTGTAGTTGGCATTTTCATAATTTCTTCTTTTTAAAAAGATCTTTTTTAGATAAAAGGTTAATTGATGACTTTCTTACATAACCACCTGGGCGGATTAGAACCCCCTCAACTATTTTTCAGTATTGAATAATTTTCAAGTGGTATCAAATTTGTTGCTAAATTACAATCTATAAGTGATTAAACAAAGCTTTTATGATAATTATAGACAGGTTGCCCTTTTAAATGCACAGAAACCCACTAAGAAACCTGACTGACTCCTTTCACAATGCAAGTTTGTCCTTTTGAAACACACGCAACTGCAAGGTGCAATGTCATCACATGCAGCACACACACACACAATCACAAATGCAGGGGAGAGAGAATAACAGCGATCAAAATGCTGATCAATGGTGTCTCATCCTCAGTGCTTTAAAAGTGTCACAGTCTCACAGTGTGAGATGTGTGCTTTTTCAACTTATTTTAGGTCTGACTCTTTCATACCCGAGCACAGTGTAGCCACGGTGTTTCTGGTTTAAGAGCAACAACAGAGCAGGAGACACGTCTGTTTACAGTGATTGTGCTCTGGAAGAGCTGAATTTCATTTAAGCTGAAAAGGGGAGAGAATTACCATGTGCACATGGGTGTTGCATTTACATTAACGCTCATGTAATATTGGCGTGCATGTGCACTGGAGAGTCATTTGACCTGAGAAGTGGATGACAATTGTTCCCTTTAAAATTGAAGACAAAAGTGCAACAGTGGAGTCCGATAACTGTGAATGTCCCTGACTGACGGATTGATGGCACTTCTATCCCTCAGTGGAGTGGGCAGGCAGCAGTTTACCGAGGCGCCCCGGTTCCCCGGTGTCTATTGAACTGCAGGGAGGTGCAGGAGTATTTGAACTTTTTGAAACAATGACACAGACATCCACCTTACTTCCTGGTCGGATGTTACTGGTTGCGAATACCGAGTGTAAAAATGCACATCATGTAATTTCATCTTTACCCAACGGTTAAGAAAAAAATGACAAACAAATAACTGACGGTGGTGAACGTCACTGCTCTCTGACCAATAAAAAGCTGAGGTGCTGGAAACCTGACAGTAGAAATCGGAGATCTGTTCTCTGTGAGTCATTTGTCTGTTGTTTTTCACTGATTTCTTTTGCAGCTGAGCACCTGCCCTATTTTTTTGTTAGATGTTCATGTGCACTTCCAGTTTAAGGGAGGTGCATGTGTAATATCCAAGGTAACACACAGGTCCCACTGAGTGGTAACAATCAAAGAATGAAAAGAAAATCATATTTAATGTTTACTGTTAGGTCAGTGAGTAAATCTAACAAAGTTAGCAGAAGTTACACCACCAGCATCTGTTTGTTTTTTCTTACTGTAGCAACCTACCTGAGAGTGGCGGTGAGTGCTGGGATGCTACAGAGGAAGGTGAAGGAGATGATGACGAAGAGGAAGGAGAGGAAGGCTGGCATGTGGTGGCAGGAGCTGCCACACTTCCCTGCCAGAGCAAAGCCCTCCTCACCCCAGGACACATTCCCCACCACACAGCTACATCCAGAGTAAACCTAAACACACATACACACACATAACAACAACATCAAAGTTCAATATATTGTTAATATGTGCTCCCTCTCCTCAACTAGTTTTGAGGAGAAACTAGCACTATTGCAGGCGCAGAAGTTGTTTACCTGGACTTGAGCATGTAGCAGTGAAGGCTTGTCATATCACAGGCCTAAATGGTTCAATGATTGGGGTTGACCCCCGCTTAAATGGGGCCCTTGATTACATGTGGCTCTAGGATCCCCACAGCACTCAGCAAAAATTTACCCAAAATGTTAAACCAACACTAAGTAACTTTTCAATCTTCATATAATCCCCAAAGAATTTAAGTCAAAAGCAACTGGACTTGGTTATTCGCCTCTCATCCAAGAGGCTCATCATGTACTGTATGCATCTGACCAGGCTGGGACTGGTCCAACTATCTGGTGTGGAGATACTGTAGGGGTATTTAACCTCTTGTGTGGGCGTTCACAAGGTTGTCACTCCGACGACTGTCGTTGGCACATAGTTGGACCAGTCCCAGCCTGGTCAGATGCATATTTGAACTGATGAAGCCTCTTGGATGAGAGGCGCAACATCTTCCCAGACAAATAACGAAGTCCAGTTGCTTTTGACTTAAACTTTTTAGGGATAACGATGACCTGGACAAATGAGAATATTCACAGGCTCATCTTCATAATTTTCAGAACTTTTGTCATGGTACATCGACTTACAACAGGATGAATGATACCTCTGTCATGGCCAGAGGGGGTCTGTATCGCCTTCACTGGCACTAAACAGCTTTGAGGTGGATAGTAGGAACCCCTCCACACAAAAAAACTACAAATGTGCTGACAAGAAAACTATAAAGAAAGTATGCGGAACGGCTGCGGAGCCGATACGTTTCTATTATAATCAGTGCTTCCACTAACTGCTGCTCCGTGGCCCCAGCATCCAACAGTCCTCCGCAACATGCAGAGCTTTTGAAAACTGAAAGTTCTTAAGTAGGCCTATTGCTTTAAGCAGTCATCTTGCAGAATGGGCGTGTTATGCCATTATATTAGACCAATGCCTTACCATCTATGTACAGTAGCATTTTAATATGATCATGTGCCCTTAACTTGCGTCAGCTGGCAATGCCAGACAACAAGAAAAAAAAAAAAAGAAAAGATAAGAGCAAATGGTCTGAGAATGAAGCAAAGATAAGAACCTTCTCTGCAAAGCTCCAGTCTCTCCATCAGAGCCAGTGCAGGGCCAATGCCATAACAAACACTCAACCACACACCACTGAAATACTGACAGACCTACTGTATGTCAATTTAGGGTAACCTAACCACTAAAGAGGTTGAAAACTGCACAAAACAAAAACTTTTTGTTGGTGCTGAGGTTTTCTACACCATGCCCTGCAGATTCACGCACCTCAGACAACACTACTGAAACTATCACAGGAAACAGCAGGAAGTGATCTGGTGGTGCAGAACTGCTCAGCTGTCTGACACCTCTCTCTGCTTCACTCATTTCAAATGTAACATAATTATTCTGGCAACTAGTATTTGTGTTTCATGACACATGCCTATGGTAATCAATACTAGAACTGATAACAGGGACATCTGTGCATCTGAACACACTCACTGACAAACGAGGCTGTGTGTAAAGCTGAATATCATGAAACTAAAATATCATTGAAATATTATTTATGATAAATAGTGTACAGTATGTGATAAGGGCCCTTGAGCCAACTGTTTGTTCAGCAATACATTTTATTGTCTCAGGATTACGCAAACAGGTGCAATTATTAGTTTCGACTAACAATGGAAATGGAAATGACTGTAACTGAGCAGGACTCATTTGAATGTCTTGTTCATTTAGAAGGTTGCCACATGCAGTTTATTTGTGCATGTTTTCCGTACCCAAGATTAATTTTATGGTTGAAGAGAACAGTTAACATATTTCATAGCACCCATAATGCCTCACTACTGCAAGAAGGAACGTTTCAGCATATAAGAGGGAATATTAGTAAAGTAATTGTGTGACCTTATAGGCTAACTTGCTCTGTTTCAGATCATAGTAAATGACATCTGACTTGCCTCTAGTCGAACTAAAGTGATGTATGTGAGTGTGTGTGTGTGTGAGTGTGTTAGTACTGTACCTGTCTTCCGGTGGAGTGTTCAGTATGGTTGATGGAGCTGCAACCAGCGTGGCAAGGAGAGTAGTACATCACCCCATCTGCTCCACACACCGGGTTGTACAGCTCTCTGACACAACTACAGCCTGCATTACAGCCCACTGTCAGGTCCTCCTCTAAAGAAGAGCTGCACACAGAAGGGGAAGAAGGGTCTCACATGAGAGGGAAGGAGGGAGCAAATGGGGAGAATGGGTGATGAAGGATGAGGAAAAGATACAGGACAAAAGAAGGAGTCGTGGTTCTTGAAACAGAAACAATGTTGTTTTCTGCAAGCTATAAAATCAATGGACTAAATCAAAACTAAACCAGAATCAATATTCAAACTGAACCCCACACCTGTTCCTAAGGTGCAGCTTGCTGGGTTTGTCGTACTGGTCCAGCCGGTGATTGTCCATCAGACCTGACTGGTATGGTGCTGTGATGCCTGCCATTGGCACGTTGGGGCAGTGGACGAGAAAGATGAAGATGGCGAGCAGGCTGATCATCGCGCACACCATGCAGAAGCGGATGATACCTCGACAGCGCAGGTTCAGTCTCTTCACGATGTAGCCACCCAGGAAGGTGCCACCGCCTCCTGCTGGAACCACCATGTATCCTGGAGAGATGAAGAGCTACACCATCAGGCTGCAGTTCCACTACCAGTAAAGAGTAAAGTTGTGTTGCATGAGTTTGTCCGATGCATCCATGGCTTGTGTGCAGTACACATTAGGGCTGGGCCTGAATCTGAATATGTGTTCAACATGGATCTGAATTTTGCCAATATTCTTGTCAGTATTTTGAAAATAATAGAAAGCCCATTTTCTATGGTATGTGATTCCTTCATGCAGTGAAGAGGCTGCAGCGTTTCCTTGGATGGAAAACACCATCTAGACATGAAGTAGTGGTTGTCTTCCCCATTCACTGAGACTTGCAGCTTAATTTCAATCCAAACTCAGTAACGAATATTTCAATGGCAGACAACCTGTCATTTTGGCTGCAAGTGTTCATTTCCTCAATTGAAAAAAGGCCTTATTCAAAGGTGGTTATTGAAGCTAATCATAAAACTCAGGAAAAGGTACGAATTACATATTATTATATAGTAAATCAATTTGTGCTGACTCTATGCCAGAGTTAACTTCCTTTAGTCAGCCTTTGTCTGTTCTCATCTAGAAAAGAACACCCCATCTAGCTGGGAAAAAAACAAAACATTGACCTCAGGTAGAAACCACACCCATTTTTGGGCCAAAAATTTCTAATTTGAATACAGATACAGATACAGATAATATTCTGTTTAGGAGAGCTACTGTTCAGTTAGTGAACGCTGTCTTACCGAACCATGTCGCAGCCTCTGACGCACTGAGACTGAACTGCGACTCCAGAAACTTTGGACCGAATGTGGACATGCCAGCGATGAGGGTGGCCTCGGTCGCTCCGGCCAAGCACAGGAACAGGAAAGGGGGATTCTTTAAGAGGAGCAGCACAGATCTGGAGAGGGGGAGAGTAGGAGAAGAAAAGAGTAAGGGTCAACTGTGCGCATGTAACTGAATAAACATTTGCTTCTTTTTTAATTAAACCAGTCCACTGTAATCTCTGCAGCCTGGAGACATTTCTAATACAGAACAGATAAAGACTGCACTTGATCCAAAGATATACAGTATCATCATGTTACATAATGCGCCCTGATTATCGCCTCACTCTGTCTCTGTAATCCCCGGCGCTGCAGCGATGACATCACACAGTGGTTGCTTGAGCTCATAGTAAACACAGTTGTAAACTGTGGTCACTGTCTCCAACAATGTGTTTTGTTTATAATGAAATCTAATGATGGGAAGATGTTGTATTCTTTTCCTGCATAATTTAATTAATTAGTTCAGAACAAACATGAAGCAAACATTTAAGCTGATATTGAATTGTTTCTGTGGTCATTTTTAAAAGTGTCTAAATATTTTGTGGACAGCAACACACAGCTCTGCAAACTGAATGCAAGATACTCTACTATGACAAGATGGCTCATTAGAAGCTGCGCCAGTGATATGAAATGGTCTACTTCCTGTCTCCTACAGTAGGTGGCCGTGGTCACCCGACCCCTTGTGTTGTGAACGTGTGTGGATTTGGTAAAGGGAAGTATTTTTATTTATTTATTTATATCCACAGCAGTCATTTGCATTATGCAAAATTAGTTAGCGTGGCTGTTCATGAACGTAAGCTGATGTTATCTAGGAGATCTGTGCCATATGTCGCAAGAGCGTGTTGTTGAGACAGAGACAGGTCTTGAACAAAATTAATTTTCTCCTGATCTATATGTCTGAAATTTGCCATTTTCATGTCAAAATGTTCAGATCTTGGGTCTTGGGTCAGATGATCAATCTGAGCTCACATTTACTACTACAGTACTTTTTTTTTACCTGGGGAGGTAACAAATGATTTATTTAGTGGTTGATACAATTCTATTTTCTACTGTTGGGCAAACCTATTTAAAAAAAAAAAAAAGAAAAGAATGTAATGAGATCTGATACAGATATGATTAGCTGCTATGAGATTCTGATGGTATGATTACTTTGAGCAAATATTATATGATAAATAATATCACAGTTTCATGGTATTGTAGTACAGTAATTACAGCTGTACTAGAATAATCTCAAATAATGTTATAATGTTCATTCTGTTATTCCAGTGTTGATGCACAAAGTGTGAGAGTGAGTGTGTCGACTCCTGTGTTACACATGCGTATAATGGGGGAGGTGTAATGTGTCTCCTATACATACACAATAGGGCAACAGAAAGCTTTGTTTTATTGTCGTTTTTTTTTTTACTTTGTTAAGGTCTTATTGTACTTATAAACTTGATACGAGCAAAGTTCAGGTGTCTCTGTTAATGTTTGTGTGAACAGTGGAAAAATCCCAAAATATTGGTGGTTTTGAAACCTTGAAACTGGCCGATGTATGATAAACATTAACACAATAAGTAAGCTGTGCGTTACCTTTCAACAGGTGTTTCTCTGTAACCTGCTTCTTTCAAAACTTCAACTTTCAAAATCTAGGGTTCTTTCCTTAGAAAAACAGCCTAATGTTCCTAGTCTGGTTTGTTTTCCATCACATCTGGATAATGTCACTCACATCATAACAACTCCTCTGCTGTCCTCTTGTTAGCTTACCTTGGCATGTCTTTGACTGATTTGCCAAACTGAGGGTCTGACGCTGTGGTGTGGCTTCCGTCCTTCAGCTGGTGGGCTTCAGACACCCGCATGGCCACATACTCCTGAGAGCCTTCAGGACCAAGAGGTGAGTGACAAGGTGAGGCTGGCATCAATTTTACACCTCAAGCATTTTGTGCACGTGCGTGTGGTACCTGGTAGCTGGCGTGGGTAGCCCAGAATGGGGAAAGCTACCAGCAGAGCTGCTGCTCCTCCTGCGAGGAAGCCGATCCACCAAGCACCGACCCAGAGGGGGTTCTCTGGAGTCATCTCCGTCCTGTGATAAAACACACAAAGATAATTTGACCTAATTTCACAGATATGTACAACAATTACTAAAAAGTATACATTATAGGCACTCTGAAATAATCCCCTAGTTATTCAATTCAATTAAATTCTTTATTTCGGACACAGCGGCGGTCCATAGTAAAAAACAGTAATACAGAGAACATACAACATACAAAACAGACAAATTTCCCAGTATCACATATTTACATACAAGCTAAGACGCCAATGCCTCCAAAGCCTTGAAGTGAACCTGACCGTACTCAGGGCAGGATTTACCAGTGCAGAAATGATGCCGTTTGTTGACTTAGACATTCTACACATACAGCTAAACATAAGGTTCCTGAGTACAGCAGGACATATAGAAACACGAGCACTCACAAACATTTGGCTCGCACTGCTCCCTCTAGGCACATTAAGAAGCATTCTCAGGCCATCATTATATGCCACCTTGAGTCTCTGCATGGAGCTCCTTTATAGGTTGCCAATTTTGCATGAATGATTTTTTTTTTTATATTTCAGATGTCTGTGTCTTTACCAACATGTTTATCTCATAGCGTGGTGAATGTGCCGGTCACAACTTGTCCACCAGAGCGTTTTGGAGTTGTTGGATTGTGTATTTGATTAGTTTGATGAGAGAAACCAAAAAATCCCATTAGCCTCCGTAGCGTAGCTCTGAGCAGCTCGCGGCTCTGCTCCGCCGTTTTAAAAATAGCTTGCACCAACAATTAAAGGGAACGGACCTACTCCTATAACTATAGGGATTATGCCAATGGACCAATTTGCCAAAATGTTGAACTATCCCTTTCACAAGTAATTTCTTGGCATGGTGGTGGGGTTCTCCAGTTTCCTCCCACTGTCCAAAGCCATGCATTGGATCGATTGTTCACTCTAAATTTTCAGAATATGTAAATGTGAATGTGTGTGGTTTGTTGGCCCTGTGATTAACTGGCAACCTGTCCAGTGTGAACCCCTCTCTCACTCTGTCTCAGCTGGGATTGGCTCCAGCCCCACCCTTCCTCCCCCACGGCCCTGCAGTTAAATGGGGATAAAGATCTTGTTGTTGGCAGCATTAAAAAGTCCTCTTTGTTTGTGAGGGGTGGCAGTGCTGTTGTGTCCCCACCGATGGCGAGACCGAACCTACGTACACCTTTGATTCTATTATACTCCAGCTTTTTCTATTCAAGTCCAGTCTATCAGCCACAGCAGACTCACGTTAGGTGGATCTCGGTGTAGATGTTGAGGAAGTATCCACCCAGCAGGTAGCCTGCTGCTGGACCGACTATGGCTGCAGTGTAGAAGATTCCTGGGGGGAGAGAGAGAGAGAGAGAGAAAAAAAAGGGGAGAGAGGGAGAGGCCACAGAGACAGGGCATGGGTGTGTCATTACAGTGACTACAGTACAGTCTACTTCCTACTTCCTGTTTCCTACTAACGTCTTCCTGTCCTACAGGTTAAAAAGGCCCCATTGTTCTTTACTGGGCTCTGTATCTACAAAGTTCATGTTTCATGAGAAAAAAGCGTGTGAAATTGTTGTTGGTGAGAGCATTTTAACTGCACTCTGCTATTATTATAAATGGATAAAAGGGAAAAGGCACGATTTAGGGATGTTAAGCAGTAAAGCTTTTGAAGACAGATGCTCAAAAGGTCAGCACTTTATTTCTAGAGATGTAAAAGCACAGTAACGTTGGAGACAGTTAAAGGGAGAGCCCTGTATCCCATGTGTATATTTTACATTTTGTCACATCGACCCAATAAGCTCCTTAATCTGCGCCCAGCTCTCAGTTATAGAGGTAACCACAATTCTGTGATTATATTCTGAATGGCTTCAGCTAATTGGAGTTATTACAGCATCATTATGGAGACACTTTGTCTGGTCCAGGGGGGGAAAGAGTCGCAGCAGTTGCATACATCAATTCATGCAACACAGCAGATGGTTGGAGAGAAAAGCTGTGTGTGTGCAACTGTATGGGTCAATGTGTCAGCTCACAGTTTGTACCAGACCTGTTGGTCAAATGAAAAATTCATTCATTCATCCATTCATATGCATACAGACAGCAGATTCAAATGCAATCACCAAGAAAAAAAATTGGCACTTGGAAGTTTGTCTGAAACCTGCTGTTTGCATATTCTCATTACTCAATGCAGTCCAAACAAAACATTTAACAAGAGAGAAAAAACAGTCCTTTCTTTGCATTGTACAGCTGCCAATATTAGGTGAGTCTCTCACAGCTCTTCTCTCTTACTGTCTAATCTACACCAGCTCTTCATCCAGCAGCACTGAGGTGATGTTGTCAACCCCTTTAGCCTCAATGGTCTATAAGACAGTTTGACAGTGGGGTTAATGGTAAAAAAACAATTTATGTATGTTGTTTTTATTAATCAGCTAGTTAATCACCAGAAAATTAGTAACTAATTAATTTCTTATCGTGTGAATATTCTCAAATGTCATAAAACTGAATATTTAAAGTTTTGAAATATTTTGGGGACAAATCAAAGTATGTGACAGTGCCATGGACTCCACTTAACTCATACCAAATTAAACATTTCCTAGACCCAAAGACTAATCTGATAATTAACGGTTTCTGTATCCTGGGGGATACAGACATTTGACAGGCTGTGGGGGGGAGGGGCATTAAGTATCTGAACTTAATATCATGAGAAAGTCTTAAGGGGGGATGGGTCAACTACCCAGGTCATGTGACTTTATGGCAGCATTCAAAACTAAATTGATACTCTTATGTCAAACTCCAAAATGGCCGCTTACGTGGACAGAGACACTGGACATAAGTTTTATAATAAAGTTTTTTTTGTTAATTACATTTTGGGGGGATTTGCTTTTGAAATTATTGTTCTTTAAGGATAATTTAATGTATTCTTTTTGAAAAATAATGAATTACATTAACACAACTTTGATAAATGGGCATTGAATGTTTGTATCCTGGGGGATACGTTGCCCAGATAGGGGTATGTGAACAGGCATATCAGTCTCAGATATAATTATGTTTGGAAGCCAAACTCTACAGATAATTAATAATATAAAGGTGTTAGAAGTTGAATATGCAGTATTACCAGAATACCACCATCTATTGATCAATACAGGCAACAAATAGTTGGAAAAGGGAGCGAACGACAGTAAAAGAGGGAGAATATTCAGGTAAAAATTATAATAATTTAGTGAATTCTTATGTAGAAGATCCAGTGATAGATACAGCATCTGTCTGCAACAAAACATAGTGTGTGGTGGGGCTGTGTTTAGCTCAGTGTTGAGGTTATAGCCATAATTGCAGTCGATCCCGGTTTGAAACCTGCGCCGAGTGGTCCTAACCTCCACACACACACTTGCACACACACAGAGCCTCAAAGAGTGGCTAATTGATTGCTTATAATATGTTTTAAAAGTTCATAAATAAAAAATTTGATGAATTGGTAAATGGCAAATTTATACCCTAAACGGGCAATGTATCCTGGGAGATACAAACTCTAAAATGAAAAATAAAGGTCATATTTTGAAAAAAATCATGAAATTGTGTTATTCTACCCTAGAAACATTAGAAAATAGCATTTTTTTATTTTTCCCAAATTTTTATATAGGCTTGCCCATTAGAGGGCTAAGATAATAATTATGTCAGTAATAAAAATTGCATCTGCACTAAAACGTAATGATTTAAAAAATATATTATTTTAATGAAACTAGAAAACTGCAGTTATCTATATAATCTATGGACATATGTCTATGTAATTCAAAATATTAGTAGCAAAGATCATATTTCTATATTTGTGGAGTGGAGCCTATGGTGACTATATCAAAATTATTATATAACCTGGTTATATAATAACATCACCTCTTCAAATTATATTACACAAAATTATATACTAATTTAAATTTTACATTCTCATTTTAATTGAGTCCTCTATAGGCTTCCACAGTGTGGTTTCAGATGACACAATGCAGTTTCTCGAGTATTCCTCTGTGAGAAGGAAGGTCTGGCATAATAGAGGTTTATTTATTCACTATTAGTAACAGCTGAGGGGCAGATTACAGCGAGTTTGCATGTGTGTAGTTATCTGAATAAAACAAACAAAAAAAGAATGAATCGAAGAACAATAAACAAACTCAACTGTAGCAATTGCTGCATTATCATTGCCAGGGCTGCATAACCCCTTATCTGGATTTGTTTGAAATCTGAACGTGTCATTTATCAATTATTTCACATTTTTGAAGATACAGTGGCTAATCATAAACAATACAGACGGCCAGGAGTTTCTCTTTTTATTGGTATTGAGTGCACTAAATCTGCTTAAGGTAATTGTAGTTTTTGACACCAATTAGAATTTCTACTGACGACAAATTATAATCATTATTATCCCACCTCTTGCAGTTTGGAGTCCGAGAGGATGTCTGTCAAAATACTAAATTATTTCTCTCCTGAACTTTGTGGCAGACAAAAAACTGATGTGCAAGTTGTAGAACAATTAATTTCACTGCTGCTGTTACTACTTCAAAACCCAACAAAATATGCAGAACTGAATAAATTACTGATAAGTCTTACCTATGTAAACAGGCGCATAGTTAGACTTGACGTTCTCGTCCAGGTATGTGACCCCTAGCGTGTAAAGAGGCGTAGCTCCCACACCATGCAGAAACTGGCCCAGCATGAAAACAAAGCGATAGCTGGACAATCCCCCGCCCTCCTTGTCCTGGCACGGGCTGGTACGGTTGGCAGAGCACATTCCTGTCCGCTCGGGTAGATTGACCTGGTAGGGAGGTGTGGTGAAATGAGGCAAGGCAAACACCAGGGAACCCAGTGCCATGATCAATACCCCCCATCCCAGCCAGCGAGGCTTGTGCCCCGTCCCGCCGAAGTAACTGACGAAGGCCAGGCAGACGCAGGCGGCGATGTCGTAGGAGCTGGCGATGAGTCCGGCCTGGTAGCTGCGCAGGTCGAATCGCCTCTCAATGGAGGTGACCACCGTGTTAATGAAGCCATTGATTATCATCCCCTGGAGGAAAGAGGCCACACAAAGGAAGAACAGCACCCAACGAGGGGTGTTGAAAACTTGAATAGCTTTGGGTCTCAGAGCGCCCCAGCCACATAGCTGATCCAAGTCAGTGGGGATCAGCTTTAACCCTATGGGAGGCTCTGCATGGGGTTTTGCTTCCACTCCATATAGCTGCCCAGGGAGTGTGGATGCCCCTGTAAAAATCGCAGGCCGAATGGGGGCATCAGCTCCGGGGCTGCTGGGGCTTCTGGGGCCTGAGCCTATGGGACTGTCTGTCTGGGAGTCCACAGGACTGGGGGTGTCCAGAGAGGGAGCCCCACTAAGACCGCACTCCTGTAAGTCCAGGAGCTCCTGCTTGGAGCTGAAGGAGGCGTCGGCATTGAGCAAGACTGGCATTGCCCCTCTGCGGGGCACTGTGAGGGTCCTATGGCACAGAGGGAGGACAGATCTGAGGAGTCTTTGAACTGGGGGCACAAAGTGATATGTTTACGACCACAGCGTAGAAAACGAAAAAAGAAATCAACTGAAGCTGGAGATGAGTTTGTGGCGATCAGGGTTCTGTCGGACTTCTCTCCATGTGTTGACAGCGCGCAATCTGTCTTAAGGCTCTTCAGGTGCTCCTGTTTACCTATCTGTGCAAGGCACAGACGGGAAAGACTGCTTCAAAGTGACGTAGAAAAATTCCATCCTGTAACGAGAGAGAAAATAAATCAATATACATACAAATGAACCAGTACTGTGACTTTTAGTGGATGATTCTTAGCAAGACAGAACCATGGCCGTCAGATTTACATGATTTAGACAACTGACACCGTGGCCCACTGTTATCTTGCTGATTAACATTTTGTTTTCCCTGATGCTTTAGGGCGAGAAAACACACGTATACACACTGACGCAGGCTTTAAATCAGTCCTGATCTGTCTTGTTTCACAGCAGAGCTAAGAGAATGGATGCAGTCTCCTGCAGCATGCTGGGACGGGCTCAATCTATTCAAACATTTCTAATTACACAGCACAATGTACAAAGAAATTTGTATCAGAAGATGCACATAAACACGTTGACTAGAATACACAACCTTTAAAAACACCAAATAGACACACACAGACACACGGGTAATGAGGCATAACAAGCACTCCATGCCCCAGCAAGCACAGACACAGATCACAGCTTTCATTAAAACAACCATAAAAACAATGTGCAAATCAAGCTGTTTTTCAGTTGATTAATTAAAGGTTGAGACATAATATCCACATTTCTCCTCCAACGACCACAGTGCACTTGTAACTTAATAAATGCATATTCGACTCTGTATTGCCCTTTAAAGTGTGGTTATCATTGTCCATTAGGTTTAAGGTAAATGCTACTAACAACAAATTAAGAGACTGTTTTATTCTATGAGCCGTAGCAATCTGCTAACAGTAAGCTAAGTATACGCTAACTTATAAGCAAAATAACTGACACCTGGACAGATATAAGTGTGACATTATGTTATGCATTAATGAATTATGTAAATGTTTGCTTGAGGTAACCAGATTTGATGGTCCACAATTAAATCCAACAATTTAAAGGAGGAAGCTGAAGTTAACATGATATTTCTGTCATTCACTTCCTCATAAAACTAAAATAGAATTACAAGTATGTTTGCTGCTGAACACATCTCACACTGAAAGACTGCAGCTACACAAACATATTTAATTGTCAAACAGACTGAAGAGAAATTACTAAAGCTCTAGAAAAACTTTTGAAAACTTTTATAGTCCGATAAGGAAACCTGCATTATAAACCCAACGTGAACTGAGGGACAGAACTAAGTTGCAGCAGCCTGCTTTGTGCATGCAAAACATGCAAAACCATTGCTTCCAAAACAGCTCTTTATTGTACGTTAATTAAAATATCTGCCCCCACAATGTTCTAAATTATATGAATGAAACAATTCAGATATTTATAATTAGCATCCTACCTTCATTCCAATAAAAAACAAGACAGAGATAGAGACAGCAAAGATGGACAGTCAGAAAGGGATGTCCTAAGCCTGTATCCCAAAGCCTCTTATACTCGAGTGCTGAGGCAGCACGTCAGCACATTCACACGCCCCCTCAGTGGAGTCCTGCAGACAACCCACCCCCTCCAACCACCATAATCCACCTCACTGACTGGAGTTTTGCTGCCTCTCACTGGAAGTATTACTGCTGTCGTTTTATAGTCAACCTAACATTTAACTGAAACAAAAAACACAAATCGAATAATTACACTAAGAAATGTGAATCCTGTAATCTTGTCAGTACTCCTGGCTATTAAGGCCAAGACTTTCTGAGATGTAATGCACACAGGTATTTCAGATTGGAGGCACAAACGCTACAATAAGCAGTTTTTGTTTGAGAAGTAAATTTACTGACCATCAGCTGTTGGCTGACACCAGCTACCTGGCCCTTTGGATGTCCCATATCAGCTGTTGGTTTTGATTCTTTGTTTGTTTTTTAGGCTAACTAACTCCTATCACCCTATCCCTAAATTCACTAGACCCTGAGCAAATAAAAGTAGATTAAAGCTAACAAATGGATGGCGGTTGTTACTGTAGTTATAAGAAGCTAACAACTAGTCAACACATTAACACTGAAAAAGAGGTTGAGAGGTGGCCGGTTTTCTTTTTTTCATTTGTGCAACAGGTTATTATGAATAATTACAGTTTGATGTAAGGTGACATCTAGTGGTTGCAGTGATTATGACAGGGGCAAAAGGAAAAGTGTCCTGACGTACATGTTAGTGACTGTTAGGATAAGGTTGTGGTGGATGGACGAGTCAACAACAAGACAACAGAGCTGTGTTTAGTTTCCATGTAAATGTTGAACTTTGTGTTTTTTCTCTTTGCGATGACGATTTCACAAAAGTAAAGCAGAAGTAATGTTTGTGTTAATATAAGTCATATAAGTAATAGTTATATCTTACGACAGCAATCACAGTGCTTGGTCCGAAACACGGGAGAAAACTTTCCTTGTATCCTACAACCTTTATCCAATGAGGAGAGAGAACGGCATAAAGGGGCGGTCCTCTCTGTGTGCAGCCAAGGGATGCGAGTGCATGTGGTGACATAGGGACGAGGGCGGGGACTGCTAACTCCTGATAGGAAATTAGCCGAAACGACCAGATCACTTACTTCTGCTTTAACCACGTTGTTATTCTTTTGAGGAAGTAATTATTTGAACCAAAATCATAATAATGTATTTCCTTTTTTGTGTTTGAACTTAACCTAAACCAAGCCATGACTTTGTTGTTTGACTGTAACCATGACAGCCCATATTTGGTTACACCTGCTTCTATAAGGTGCTACAGAAACATTCCTTTGGGTAATTGAACCTAACGACCTGTATGGTAGCTTAGGTTAGAGGATTGTGGGCAGGGGGACACTGAGTGGATCATGATCAGGTGATGATGAGATGTCCAGAAGTGGGAGTGTCTTAAAAGTTGAACCAGGGCACTAACAATGCACTGTGGTGAGGTAATACGCTCCTATCCCACTGTTTGTTTAAAAACGTATGAATCAAACAAATCGAGATCCGGAAAGGTTCTCAGTGGGTTGTTTTTTCTTATTTCATTTCTATCTAATTCTATATCGCGCCTTTTAATGTCTATTTTTAAAATGAGATCAGAGTTAGGAGCTGTAAAATTAATAAGCAATTGGCTGTATCCTACCTACCGGGTCTTTTATGTTCACAGCGGAAACCTATTTAGCTTGGACAGGGGAGTCTTCCTCCTTTCTGGTACACAAAGGCTTTTGAAGTATGAAGGGAGAGTCTCTCATGTGGTTATTGCAAAGAAAGTAGTCTCACACTGTCAATCTCACCCAAAGATAGCAGTGTTTGTATGGGTTGTTACCACAATAGAGCGATGTCTCTTTTTTTGCAAAGAAGTTCAGAAATTATAGCAGAATATCAATTTGGTGAAGTTGTCCAGGACAAATAATGAAAAGGAAGTGGAGCTGTGATTCAGTGAGTAAGCTGTGAGAACAACTCACTCTGTTTGTACTGATGTGATTCCAGGAACGAGCTCTTTGAACCTCAAATGTGAAAAGCATACATCCCTAAATTAAGCTACAGCACCATTGTGCATTTGGCCTCATTGACCCTGAGCATGTTTTGAAGCTAATATGACCATTGTTTTTGGAGAGCAGATAATCATAGTCTTGATACTGTACCAGCCTGAGAACTCTTAGTCTACACAGCAGGAACCTACAGTCAGGTCTCCTCACCTCATTCTGAACTTGTTAATGTGGATTGGTGGCTCAGTGTGAAAGCACAGAAGTGTACATAATGTTTGATTACTAGTAGAGCTGATTAGATACCCCTCTGAGCCATCTTCAACTTCAACAGTTTACAACTACTGTACACAACATGCTCTCTAAAAAATGTTGGGTTATTTTTTCAACCCAACAGCTGGGTTGAGACCGTTGGGTGGTTTAATTGGGTTGTTTTCATTAAGTTGGGTAATCTAAGAACCCAATTGGCTGGGTTATTGTCGTTGGGGGTTGAGTTATTAGCTGTTGGGTTGTAATTTCCATTATACTGTGTTGGGTTATTTTGGACTACCCAACATGTTGGGTTGACGTTCGGTGGGAGGAAATTCCCAGCATGCTTTGGGACAGTGTTTTGTGATTCAAATTTAGGTTATTTCTGTTAAATATCGCCACCAGCTACACAATCTTTAGTGATAATGTTCTACACACTAATTTACTAATTCAATGTTCTAAGCACTTTGACACCATAAGTGAAGGTATGTTTTTGGTTAGTGGTCTCCCCTCCTTTGTGTGCAGTTCGCGTGTATGTTTTGAGTATAACAAACAGCATTCTCCCTCTAGTTAAGTGGTGTGTGAGGCGCAGGAGCTGTTACAAGATCTAATGTTATTCTCTATTTAAAGCCCCAGTATGTGAGATTTACCCCCATCTAGCGGTGTGGTTTAAGTTCAGACGCTGCATTAAAGGATAAACAAGCCTCTATGTAAACAAATGGTCCGCCAGCACCAGGCAAAACAATACCGGCGTGACAATATGTTGTCATGGTGATGTCGTATTGTTTACCTGACCCAATCTCGTCGAGTAAAATAACATCCAGTTGGTTTGCCGACGGCGTCACTCACGGCGTCATTCAGGTGTCTGACTGCGCCTGAAGGCAACACCAGCGCCTCCGTCCTTCCTCACACCAGCTAAACGGTGGTGACAGTTTTAACAGGCGCCGTCTAGAAAACTTTCTCCCCGAGACGAGAAGGTCCGGCGGCCCGAGTTTGTGGTTAACTACGGCGACGGTGACACTGAACGTAAAACATGTTGGTGAACCCCCTGTATGTTTGTAACGACTTGTAACAACTCATTCTAAGGTACGAGAAAGCGCTCGTTTGTATGCGGGCGCGATTCCACTTCATTGAAATACGTATTTATGAAAGACATATTAGATTTTTGTCAATAAAAAGCCAGTAAAGTCCCATACTGTCCCTTTAAGTTAATGTTAAATAAAACCCTAGTCTGCCACAATATAAGCAGTGTAGTCAATGTGAACCCTTAATTGGGTTATATACCCAACTGGGCTGATAAACAACCCAACTGTTGGTTTAAGGAAATCAACCCAACTTGTTCGGTCAAAATAACCTGGCACGTGTTCAGTCCAATATTTCAACCAGTGTTGGGTTAAAAAATAACCCAGATTGGGTTTTAGTGTGTGGGGATATGGCTGTTGTTTTTGGAGCTTCAGAAGAGCCCTGGATTGAAAAAAACCCCCAAATAAGTTAGAAATGGTTTGTTTTAATGATTATTCTGTTGCAAGGTCCTATACCAGTTATTAGGTCCTATGACAGTGGTGGGTAAATCAGCAGAACTGACCCATCCTCAATCATATCTGGCCCACCAGATTGAAAATACACTTTTTTTTTTGCAATATCAAACTGAGAGTCCAACACTTGCTGAAGCTAAGAGAGACCAACGACCTAGGTTGCTTGTAGTCTACTTTCATGACAGACACACAATCATGTCCTCTTTAGCAATTTTAAACATAAAATCAACGCTTAACTTTTTTTGCTTTACACCTTAAGATGCTGACAGTAGCAAACAAGCAAACAATGCACCACTACACCACTATTGTCAACAGAAGGTCAGTTGACCTATCGGCAAGTCCAATACCAAAGCCCTCAAGGAGCATCGACTGTCAGCACCTGGGGGTAAACAACCGTCCTCAAGGCCATCAATGATGCAGTGGAAGAGTTAGCCTGCTTTGTATTGCAGACCTGTAGTACCCACGGACATGTGGAACCACTACTAAACACTCAGTGAAGCAGCCAGAAATAGTGACAGAAGGGGAAATCAGACTGAATAGCAGACTGATTCTCACTGGGTGGGCGTCTTCTGCTTGTAGCTCGTCTCAGCCAGTGGAGCGCTTGACCTCGCTCAACCCAGAGAAACAGAGACACCCAAAGGCAAGCTGTGTGTCTGTCTGCCTCGTACTTGTCCTTATATCTGCTGATACTACCTCGCAGCTATATACTGAAACCATTTCCTTATGTGCTACCAACATATGACGCTTTCACTGACTTATTGTATGTTTACTTAAGTGAAGAGTCGTGTGGAATGTGCTGTTTTAAGTGGCTATCTTTATGCAAAGTCAAGCTTACATTACAAGACAGTACAGTATATCTATTTGCTTAATGATTTCACATTGATGGCTGCAATGGGGAAAAAAGTGCATTATGTAGCCATGTTCTGTCACCCACACTACTTCCTATCTTTTGATTTGGTGAGTTTCAGTCTTCCCAGTACAGTGGTCACCCATCTTACCTACGAGGCCTCACTGTCACTGTGGGGAATTAATGGAATGAGACAAAGTAGGCAGTGACCCAATAATGTATGCTTGGCTGCAGCTTAGAGAGCAAACATCAACTAGCCCCACAGGCAACAGACAGCACTGCTCATTTACCCCTCACCTCTCTGGCAGTGGAGCATCTCTATTGTCAACTGCACTGTTCACCCGCTTCTCTCTGTCCGTTTTTACAAGGCCCACAACAACAAAATGACTGTGTGGACTGGAACAGAAGAGACAGGAGCACAGATACTCTGGCTGAACTCTATTCTAACACTCACAACACTCAAAGGACATTTGCTTAATATGCTAAAAATGTTGTATCATTTCCAGACAAGATAGGTTCACCAGGAAGGATGTCCATGCAGTTTGACAATGTGTAAGAGAGTCTACTACGACCTGTCAAGGAACACAGGAACCTAATGGCACAAAGCAGCATTTGAGCTTTTGGTCACAGCTATTTGAACTAGAATTACTGTATGCCTCTGCTATCCAAGCTGAAGAAATATGGTCTCTATCTAATCTTCCTGACCTACAGGCCGAATATTGGACAGAGGTGTTTTAAACAGACCATTATGATGCCACAGTGAAGTTGATCTTTGACTATTTGGATAAAAATTGTCACAACCTCATTGGTGATTTTTGTCAGCCTCCATTTTTAGGGCCCCGTTGTTGCTGGCAAGCTAACAATTAACATAGAGTAGCAGGAAAGGGGGTGTTAGCACTTGCACAGTGGCTCCAGGGCACATAAGCAGTCCAACCATAGAACTACTTTGTATTGTGCATTGTAATTATGCATTAACCAAAGTGGTGGCAGCTCTTTGAATGTGGTTGCAAGTGGAATTGTAAACTGAAAACCACAACATGCATTTCAACTATTATCACAACTATGCGACAGCAATTACTTTTTTTCACGAAAGGGAAAATACTGTTGTCTGTCACTCTGCCCTGTGTAATATGATAATTCATCTTCCTCTTCAATATGCATCTGACACAGAAACACATACACTCATGCATACATCAACCTCTTGCCCCAAATGTCACAGACATGCCAGCACATGTGACCTTGCTGCCTCCTGTTGGTGGTGAAATCAACTGGAAGATATGACCTAGAGAACCAGCCAATGGGAGGGCATGTTTGCAAAGTCTGCAACTTGTTCAAAAAGAAACACATTTTTCACGTACAAATTTGCATGCGAGATGAACTAGAGAGCTGCTGATGGTGTTAGGTGTATCTGACCGTCTGTATCATCTGAAGCTGAACTAAGCCTTACTTGCCAGCTTTATCAGAAATAAGGATGTGGGGCAGACAATACCACCAACTTTCTAGAAACTCAGATCCTTGAACATCAGAAACTCAGAAAATAGTAACATTGAAATAATTAATGATTGTGAAATGAAATACATGTAAAAGGGATCGCAGATTATCTGGTTTTGCCAGCTTTATCAGAAATAAGGATGTGGGGCAGACAATACCACATCAACTTTCTAGAAACTCAGATTCTTGAACAGAAACTCAGAAAATAGGAACATTGAAATAATTATGGTTGTGAAAAGAAATACATGTAAAACGGATCGCAGATTATGTGGTTTTGCCAGCTTTATTGGAAATAAGGATGTGGGGTTGAGAATTACCACATCATTCAATTTCTAGGAACTTAGATCTTTTCTTACACTGTTTCCTCACTGACATCACAGCAGCATAGAAACTAATGTTTTTGTATCTGCCTTGTAACTGACAAGTGGTGTGCAGTATGATGTCATCTCTAGTTGTCCATATACTGAAAGGACTGTAATAAATTTGTATTGAGTGAGATTCCCATGTGTATTTTGAATATAAATCAGGTTGGTTTATCCATATAATTTTTAATTCTTCTGCAAATGAGCTGCCAGACAAATGAATTTTCCTTTAGTTGAACAGAATTTCTATTCTCATTCTTTTATTCAAATGTTCAGGAATGGGGCCTTAAAATAAGTCTTCTGAAGTCTTCTAACTTTGTGATGCATACTATACATTTTCTTCCCTGTGCCTCAAGCGTTCAACCTTGCAAAATTTGAGGGCAACTTGAAATCTGCAGTAAAAAAAAAAAATGGCTCAGAGAAAAGTGCTTGAGTCATGTGTAAAACATGGAATCTTTAACATACACAAAAAACAAAAACACTTGAGGTATAAAACCTCAAGGGATGTTTGTATTAATACACAGAAATAGAAATTAGATTATATAAAACAACATTTCACTGCAGTTTCATATCTCTTCTACAGTACATTGCAATACAATAATACAATACAGTACAGTACAGTAACAACAAGTTAGTGAATCAGTCAGAAGAGAAGAGGCTCTCAGTGTTTATAAAAATTAATAAATGGCAGATTTTAACATTTAGAGAAACCAATTCATGTAATCTGGGATTATGGGTCCTAATGGACTAGACTTGGAACATTGCTGAGAATAGAGTCCCCTTTCTTATGACATCACAAAGTTTCAGAAGTCCTGATGACTCATTTTCAGGCTCAGTCTCTAAATACAGGCTATATTTCTCTGTGACTGAGCTTTTTATGTTGATAACTAGACCATGGTAGTAGATTGGGTCTGTTTTTCTATCTTCACTCATTCAGTGGCTACAATGTTCACTTTCAAAATAAGTTGTAGTAACTTTTTTTTTTTCAAATTATTATTATTTTACAGTGTGCTAGTTGTACTGCAGACTCGACAGACAAAATGGAAATCCTAAGTGTTAAAAGTTACATAACTGGGATGTCACTCACACCACACTGGATGTGGAGCACTGGTGAGTCCTTCCTCCTGCTCTGGCTCTATCTGTTCCTGTGAACTGGGTCAGATAATCTCTTCAAATCAAACAGCATTAGCTCTACACTTACTATCCCCGTGTTGCTTTAGAGAAATCTATGTTCTGCATAAGGTACACCTTGTGATTTCGCACTGTTCATCATGGAAGCCTCAGAATGAGATCAGTCTATCGCTGTGTTGTCAAATGAAATCACTGATGAAGACATCTTGTGGCGAGGTGTCATCATGTGGGGAGTTGTTCAGTTTTTGAACTGATGAGAGAACTGAACAGTTTCCTATTGTTTGACACAAAATGCTGAGTCACTGCTCCGACAGCCCACACACACGCACTCTTGACTTTACTCATGATAAGAACTCAACCTGAATGCAATGTGCTTATAATTTGCACAGCAGATACAGTACAAAGAAAGTCTGCAAATAGCACAAAGGATCACTCATAGTTTTATTGCAGCTTAAAAATGATGCAATATGCAGTTTGTGGCATTTGATCATTAGGCCTGTAACGATACACCAAAGTCACGATTCGATTCGTATCTCGATTTCTGACCCACGGTTCGACACACGATTCGATTCTATTCGAATTTCAAAAAAAAAAAAAAAAAAAAAATTAAATTATTATTATTATTATTTTTTTTTTTTTTAATTGATTTTGATAGCAAAAACTGAATTATTTATTATAACAACAATATATAACATTAACAATTATAACAACGGCTGCCCCCAAAACACACTAGTCGACCAAAAAAATATTATTCAATTCAATTCAATCTTATTTATAAAGCACATTTCATGCACTGGGCAAACTCATTGTAATACAATGCAATTTAGCCGACCAAAATCTCATTGGCCGATTGGTCACAGGAAAAAAAAACATTTGGAGCCGTGTCTTTTCAAAATGAAGTAAAAATCAATATGACTGAACTGTAGGCTATGAAAGGCTATAGGGCTTTTAATTTGAAGGGCCAGATACAGGAAGTCGTGACACTCGCCGTCAGATTGTTGTTGTTGTGTTTGTTTTTTACACGGCACGGCAGGTTTGGTCCCTACTTTTTTTTTCTGCGTCAAGAGCGACTTTTTCCTATGTGTTTCTGGTTTGAAAGCACGTACCACCGCCGTTGTCAACAAATAGCGGGCGCTGCTTTGAGTCCCGGCCCCGTCACACAGCTCACCGGCAACTGTGTGCAGAGCCTCTGGCTGTGTGATGTGTGTGAGTGGCGATGGCGGAACGTGTCCGACGGGGGGAAAAAACAGCGTCGGAGCGCTGGAATGGGTGTGTCGCGGTTCTGCCATTTCATTGGCGACACAAGTTCGTGTCTCAGAGTGTCGCGGTTTCGGTTTCGATACGTGTATCGTTACAGGCCTATTGATCATGAGTAATAGTAGGAAAAACTCAGCTCAGTCAAACTGAAACTGAACACATAGTCTGTGGGATGGTTTAGTCACATTTTACGGAATCTCTGCTCTAATATTTTTTTTCCCCTCACATCTGCGCACAGCAGCCATGCAGGTGATAAACTTAGGCTACCGGTACATGTAGCCTATCTGCTGACAACATGCCGAGAGAAGAAAATACTCTCTCACCACTTCCTCTGAAAATACAGACTCTTCTAATAGAGATATGGTTATTTGTTGCACAGGAAGGTTGCTAATAATCCCATCTGTTAATGTGACTAGCAAATAGGGGTAAACAATTAACCTAATTCATTTGTAGATGAAGTGACAAAACTACATCAATTAACTGCACACTCATTAACACACTGTAAGATATTATGTTTCTTTAGTCCATTCTTCCTGTTTTTATGCAACACTAAAATAAGCTAAGCTAAACTAGGCTAAACTAAACTAAAAGTCTCATGGTTACATTTTTTAAGTCATGGCTTTAGCACATCTTTGGATGAACTGAGAAAACAGACAAAGTATTTTTTTTTTAAAGAAACTATGATAATCAACTTTATAAACAGCTATCTACCACTAGCCTATTAGTGGTAGTGGTACTTATACATAGAGGGTATAATTTTCCACCTACTTGTTTAAGGTCTAGAGGTCAGAGTTAAGCCTACCATGTAGCCCATCTCTGGAATTCATAGACTGCCATCTTAACTGAGCAAACAAGCCTTTATTCCTTTTTATCAGGTCAAAGAGAGGTGAACGATCCTACCAGTTACTCATTATGGGTTTTGGTTGACCAAAACAAAAGAAAATCTTGTTATCACAATTCAAAGAATGAACTTAAAGCAGATATCAGCGGAATGTTTTTGTTAATATAAGTCCTAAATAGTCTATTTTCCGTCAGCAATCACTTACATAGAGTGTTTCAGCCGAAACACGGGTCTCTCAGTCACTCTGCTCTGCTGTAAACCCAGGAGAAAATTTTCCTTGTGGGATACAAGTGTTATCCAATGAGGAGAGAGAACGGGATGAAGGGCTGTGAGTCAAGGGATGCGCGTGAATGTGGTGACGTAGGGACGAGGACCAATAGATGCATGACGAGGGCGGGGGCTGCTAACTCATGGTGCGTTCAATGAAACTCGTAACTTGTGTTTTTCCGACCTGTGAAGTCATACCGGTTCGATCTGGTACGAGTTCATGGGTCAGAAGTTACAAGAGGCCGTTATAGTGCACTTTCACAGGCAACAGGACGGTAAAAAGACGAGTTACGGGTTACCTGGAACGCTACAAAGTCGTAGTTGTGACTTGAAGCCGGAACGGTTTCAAAAGCCTGCCTGGAACGCAGCATTAGCCAAAACGACCGGATCGCTGATATCTGCTTTAAAGTATTACTTAAGAACTTTCATTTTTGGTTGAGTTTGGCGGCGCCAGTGGACCAAAGCGATAGTTTTTTGCCTGAAGGACGACCCCATAAACAGCCTGATATCCTGGCCACGTGCAACAACTTGGTGCATGACCTGTTGATCTGCCTATTTTGTGATTTTACAATTAGTATATCCTCGTTCATGGTGTTAAAGCGATATTCCGGCGTAAGTGAAAGCCATGGTCAAACACACCGTAACACCGAGTCAGACCCCCCCCCTCGAAGACCGCTATATTCACGAGTTCCACCAACTTCAGAAAAGACCGCACTATCCCAAACACACGGCGCTCTGCGGATCCACTGTGAAAACACAAATAATGCTCAAAACTGCACCAAAGTTCAACAATAGTACATTGAGCACTGTTGAGCCGTCAAACATCCGCTAGCTTTACCTGTTTTCTTCAGCAGACACAACTCACCTACTTCTCCTCCTGGAGCCGCTTTTGGAGAAGCCCTGACGAGGGGATGTGCAGCGGAGCTAAAGAAAGCAGGTAAAGCTAGCGGATGTTTGACGGCCGTCCTACGTGCTGGGACCCTGTAATGTACTATTGATGAACTTTGGTGCAGTTTTGAGCATTATTTGTGGCTAAAAACAGTCATAGTGCGGGTGGTTATAGCGGTCGGGGAAATTGATCTCTCGAGGGGGGGTCTGACTCGGTGTTACGGTGTGTTTGACCATGGCTTTCACTTACGCCGGAATATCGCTTTAACGGGGTGAGATGGTGTCTGAAAACCTCTGACCTGTTGACTTCAGGCCAGCCTCAGCCCATTACGTTTTCAAGGTGTAGTGCAGGAAATATGACCCGCCGTAAACACAGTATATTTTATTTTGAAAATAAATAGGGTGTTTTGTTTTGTATTTTGTACACAATTTCCTGTCCCGCACGAGCTGTTCTATGCTGAATTTATACACCGTGCTCCAGTGTCCAGCAAAAATAGAAGCTCTGCGTGTTGCGGAGAGCCGCGATGCAGCGGAGCCACAGCCGTTCTGCATCCAGTGGAATTTGTCCATTACTCTCCCTCATTCGCTTTTTAGTGTCTTCAGACAAAACTTTTAATTTCTTTGGTTTTCTTGCTGCTTCTACCTTAATAGTGGTAATCCCACACAGGCGTTCACATGGACTTCCATCTATTTAGCAAATGGGGAGATGGCGTATGCCGTAAATCAGTCAGCACATTTGTAGTTTTTTGTGTGGAGAGGTTCTACCATCCACCTCAAAGCTGCCAGTGAAGGCGATATAGACCCCCTCAGGCCATGACAGGGGTGTCGTAGTCGATGTGCCATCACAAAAGTTCTGAAAATATTATATGAAGTATATGTATCAAGTTTCATTATTCAGAAATTTCTTCTTCAGTGTCTTTTCTTCTCTCTCAATGATAGTATAAGGGACAGGGTGTAATTAAATAAATAAAACCAACTGTGGTTTGTTATCATCATCAAAATATTTTATATTTAAACCATACCACACCATACTTATTCCTGAGTATGTATGTAAATATTAAATCATGCCTAGAGAGGTAAAAAAAAACAAAAAAAAAAAACAAACAAACATGTGTGCACCTTCTGTAGCCTACATCAATCTTGGTCAACTCTCAATTTATTAAATCTAATAAGTAAATAATAATTTATCTTAATCTGCAGGGACACACAAGAGTGCCATTTGGGAATCCCCCTGAACTTTCTCTCATGAGTGTATCCTGTGTCACGTGGACCCACGCAGCCTGCCGAGGCTCTGGTGGGTGTCTGGCCATATACACAACACTCATAATACGGTATGATTTATTTTTCTTCTTTTTTGTATCTAAGGGAAACAGCTCGTGCAATGGATTAGTGGCCCGTACCACAAATGTCTATTTATATTGGCGCAGACTAGGCGGCGGGCTACAGAGGTTTTCAGGCAGATGATGCAAGACAGGTGGCCCGCAAAGTGCTTCTTTGCATCTCGGGTGGATGTTCATGACAAGACTTGACATCATTTCAAATCGTTGATCTCGACACGATTATCGCATCCCTCCCCGTTTAGTCCCTCCCTGTGTGGAAAGCCTCAAATGGCATAGCTACAGGGAAACGTGCTGTAGTCTGTCAGTGATCGATTGGATCGATTTGGTGACAGTAAATCAAAGGCACGTGGTGGGGACACAGCGTGATTATGACTGACTTTCACTGTCACCGACTGAATTTCATTCTACTCCTGAAAATAAAAGTGCATTCATTTCAATATGTCTCTAATAATCTAATCATCCCGAGCCACTGTTGCTTTGTGTTCAGTGTCTGCTGCGGCTTCTAAAACACTGCTATTTGCTACAGTGCAGTATCGTGAGGCAGAATAGAGAACATGCCCATGGATTAGAGCAACTGGGTCCGTGTGAAGGATTAATGCAACCAGATGCTGCCGATGATCCAGCCTTTTGTTCGTTTTGAGCCACGTCTGTGTCATACACACAACAGCAAAGGATGCAGAGAAATAAACAGAGACTCTGTGATCAAATGTTCGACACTGATCGGTAAAGATGCTGCAGATAACAGAGGAAACGAGACATCCATTTCGGCTATGGTCATGTGGATGCTCGGGTGTCCACGCTGCTGGTGCTGAGTTTGAGCAGCTGCATCAGGCGCATCCTTTCCAAACAGCCACCGTTGTTGCACATGAAACAGAAACGCTTACCTTGTAACGTAGCTTCGTGTAATTCGTCCAGTTCTTCTCTCACGATGCTGTGTCAGCCGGAGGGCGTCGGAGAAAGAGCTAGAAAATGTGTTAGTCTACATCAGTGGTGACTGTTGGTTAGCGCCCCTCTTTTATGAAGAGCGCAGGTTGTAATCGCGTTGTCGGCAGCGTGTATGGAGGGTCATTAGTGCCACCCAAGAGCGAACAGGCTATTAGACTATGAAAAATATAATCAAGTCAAATAAAACAGCACAATATCAAATTTAAAAAGGCTATACGCAAATAGATTGTGAAAATTTACTGAAAAAATAAAGTTTATTGTTTTGTTTAAAATAGATATTCTAATATTGATTTTATATTTCTAATTTTCATTACAGGATTTTGATTGGATTAGCAACTCCATACTTGGGTAATTGTCCCTCCTTCTGCACCAACCTCAGCTTTAGCCCATGAGACAATAGCTTCAAACTGTACAGTTTCAGTTGGCCTTTCAAGAGTTGACAGCTGGTGTGTTGTGTTGAGCACATATTTTGACAACTTTGGTTAAGGTGTTGCCTGTGGGGCTAATTTGCAAAGCAGGGTTAGTGAAAAGATATGAAACAATAACTAAAGCAGCCTGGGTTTTTATGCTAGCACGGGACTCTTTAATACAGGACACCCCCAACTTCACCCCCCTTTCTACCCCCTTCCTGTTTTGTCAGTGAGGTTATCACAGAAAGAGTGAGAGAGAAAGAGTATGGATAGGTGGTGACAAAAGGTTACAGATGGGTAGTACACACATGAACTCTTTATGTCAAAAATAATGAAACTGTATCCTTTCTGCAGGTTTCCTCTGCTTTCGGTTTAGCTGAGAACCAGTACTGAAATGATCAGATGTTGACCACCAATGTTTTCCAGTGTTTGAGAACAACTGATGACGTAGGTGGGGACCACATATTTAAGCAATATTGCATATTTTCCTGTTCCCACAAAAAAACAAAAATACTCATTTTGTTTCAGTTTCAGTTTTAGTCAGACTTTAGGCTAATTTTTTTAGTCATTCTTAAATGTTATTTCCAACAGTCATTCTTTCCAGGGCTGTTGCCAGCAATTGAGCTCTACTGGGGCACAACTCAGTCTGAACCAACTTTGTTATACCTTAATCAGTGAAGTGTAGTGCCCAACCCACAGCGTTTCTTAAGATAGTTTAAATGGTCTGCTTTTGAAGTTATGATTATTCATCCTAGTATAACACTACAGCTATACATACTACATACAACAGCATGTTCTTGTCTGACCCACATTTAGAGATGTGTTACTGCTGGAGATAATAATAGTTTACTGTCTAAAGTCATACAATAGCCTATGGAAACACGTGGAAGTATTTCATTTTCCTATAAAGCTATTTATAGGCAAAGTTATATTGTTTACATTCAGTATTATGTCTCGTTCGGCCTCTGCTGCGGCTTGTGTTTGACACTAATCACCTCCTATACAAAACTCACTGATTTCAGGAGAATCTTATTGACCAATGATGTTCAGCCTCTGTGGTGCTATCAGCTTTGGACCAATGGCTGTGCTGAAAACTCAAGCTGAACCAGCAGTTGATAGTTACCACAATGACTGATAATAGCTCTGTGGCTTGGTCATGACCTCTGCAAAGTTCATAATAAAGGATCCAAATATGTGTCACAGACCGTGCTGTCTGTTGCATTTCCTGTTACGATCTGTTAAATTGGAAGACACAGGTTGAGTTTCAGAATTAGTTTTGAATATAGAGCTTTCCATTTCTCTTCAGCAGCTCATCTCAAGGTGAAACACAGTATACCGACATGTCATACTCAGATCTAGTGTATTTGCTAAAACATAACTAATATCTCTAAGGGATGAGACCCTGTGGCTGCATACAGGCCAGCAGAAGAGCTGGCAGTGACATGGACTGCAGTACTTAGAGCGATGGTTCACATAGAGCATGGAGCCACTGCAGGGGAGGGTGGCCTGGAGTAGAAACTATGAATAAAATGGTAAATGTAAATAAACCAGTTTTCTAACCGTAACCATTATCCCTCTTCATACTATGCCTCCAATGTGAATAAAAAGGGAGACATTTATAATCCTCATTCTGTGCAAGGCTTCAGCAGTTTGACTTAAATTGGTCAAAGGGATTGCAATAATATATTCTCTATGTGTCTCTGTCATTTGCAGCTATTGGTGGAGATGTATTTAAAGCCTATGGATCCCCATTAGCTAATGCCCAGACAACTGCTCTGACATGTCAGCTGTGAGGTATTAGTAAACAAATCTCATTTAAATGAATTATTCAAGCCAAATTGGTTAAGGGGAAATTCCATGAACTTTGAATTGAAGACTCCACCCAGCAGCAACCTGTAGTTTCATCATCTCACCACCAGAGTGTGACATTACACAATTCTATGTAGCTTTGATGAGTCTTAAAAAGGACTAATGAAGTGATAGTTTCCCATAGAAGACTAGTAAATCTGTTTGGGGGATTACAAATGTGCCAAACTTTGTATTTATCTTAGCAATGGGGCTGCGAAAGTGAGTCATAAATGGGGTGTGGATTTTCCATAAAAGTGAAACTTAAGTAATGCTGAGCCAACAGTCTGCCAAGACCAGGAGAGGGAGTCAGAGATCTGGGTGTCAAAAAATCTGTAGTTGTTGACAGTTTCAACTAGGGATGGAGTGGTTCATGAAAATTATTTATTTATTTATTTGGTTCATTTCAGGCATGTCAATTAGTCATCATCACACATCATCTTAATCCAATAATGCAATACACATGACCGAAAGGGAAAGCGGGAGAAGCAAAAGCTTATCTAGTCCCGCCCCCAATACTCTCATATTCATTTTTTCTTTGTCTTCTGCATGTTACATTTTGACATAACTTTTTTCCAGTATTTTCGAAACTTAACAATTTAACAATTTAACATAACACATTTTGTTACATGACATTTCTCAATTATTTTTAACATTTGACATTTTGACATAATACTATTTATTTATTTATTTATTTATTTATTATACGTCCCCTTCTGTCTGCCTGTCATCGTCTGTGTCATGTGTGCATTGTTGCTTTGTGCCAGTAAAGTTTTTTTTTTATTACTATTATTTTCAATAGGCACAGAGGCATGGGTACAGTGTAAATAACATATCATAAAAACAGAAACACAACAGCCTTATTGTGAAAACATGGTGCATGATAGCTAGATTTTTTTTTTTAAATTTTGCATGATGATGTCGAGACAGACAAGACAGACTTTTTTTAAAACTGTCTGTGACTACTGTATACAGTACATAACTGTGAAAAGGAAAATAATCAAGCTGTTAAAATCTGGAAGGAAACCTGAGCTCAAAGCCCTTTGTCACAGGAGGTGGAGCAATTGTAGGAAATGGAAAAGTAGGCTGACGTGTTATGCTAGTTTAACAGAGAGAGGAGGGAGACATCACGGGGTGTTTGTCTGTTCTGGGGAATAGAAAGTGACTCTTTCAAGAAGAAAACAAGGCACCATGGCATCGAGTTCTTACACTGAAGATCTGACTTGTTCTATTTGTCTGACCATCTTCAGTGATCCTGTGACCCTCCCATGTGGACACTCTTTCTGCAGGGATTGTATCACACTTTCTCTGAGTTCAGTGCCTCAGTGTCCACAGTGTCGGGCAGCTGTCTCAACTGAAGGGAGATGTTTCATGATGACCAATCACATTTTGAAAAGTCTGGCCGAAAAAGAAGCTAAGAGGCAGAGAGAGAAGCATGGAGATGGAGAGGAAGTAAGTTTTTATAACTTTTATTTTCATTCTCTGTTGATGTTCTAAGTTAGGTTAAAAAAAACAACCTAATTTGTTTCCTCTTTCCACAACTGGTACACCTGAGTGTAGATATCCTTGGTCACACTGCATGTAAATGTTTACTTGGGTTTGATTGAACATAACTTTATGATAACCACTCATCTGATGGTAGAACTTTGGAAGTAACCTTGGGTCTGTTAGGGAGGAATTTGTTGTGATGCCGGTGAAGAAGAAGAAGTACCAGAGTCCTGGATGTCTTATGCATGCAGGAGTTTATTTAGGCTTGATCGAGGAGACAGAAAAGTCATCAACACAACATGAGTGCGTGGCGCCCCCTAAATTCATAAAGGGTCAAACAGCAAAGCTCAGATTCTTATACTAGAAAGATGGACCGAGATAGCAAAGAGAAGATGTGTTAACATCCAATTAGCTAGCGTGTATAAACATGAAGATAAGGATTCACATGAGCTGGGAATGGGAGAGAAGCAATTCTCTCCCCCCTCACACAAAGTGTTAGGGTTAGTGACGGTGAGTGTTATCATCTGACTCTACAGTTGTGTCTGCAGCCTGCCAGAGAGTGAGATTGAAGTCGCCAAAGAGGGACCATGGCCTTGGCATGTTCCTCAGAGAGAAAGTAGGGCAGATAACTGACCCCAGCAGTAATCAAACAGAAAGTCCTCTAATTCATAGCTCTCCACTATAACACAGAGGGATTGACTATGAACTACACAAACTATCTAGGGAAGTGAAATTATTCACTACGTTTGTTGTCCATTTCGAAGACTGTAACCATTGTGATTATGGCTTGCAAGACATGCATTGTTCATACTAGAATGAATGAGTAAGGCAATCTTTCAGAAAGTAAATGTTAAAGCCCCAGTATGCGATTTATTTGGCTTTTTATTAGCAAAAATCAAATATTGTTTTCATAATACGTATTTCACTGAAGTGGAATCACACCCGCATACAAATAAAAACTTTCTCGTACCTTAGAATGAGTTGTTACAAGTCGTTACAAATATACAAGGGGGGGCCACAGAACCGTGGCTGCCACGTTGAATCGCCATTTTTTACGTTCAGTGGCAGCGTGACCGTAGGCAACCACAAACTCACCAGAGCTGTCGGCTCAGGGAGAAAGTTTTCCAGGTAGCGCCTGTTAAAACTGTCACCACTGTGGAAGGATGGAGGCCCTGATGTTGCCTTCAGGTTGCCGTCGGCAAACCAACTGGATGTCATTTTACTCGACGAGAGAAAAATTGTGGGTCAGGTAAACAATACGACACCATTTCTTTACATAGACGCTTGTTTATCCTGTTACATGCAGCGTCTGTTATCTGTCTGACTTCTGCCCGAGTTCACGTAAATGCAACATCAAAAATGTTACGATATGCAACTGCACCGCTAGATGGGGGTAAATCCTACATACTGGGGCTTTACATTTCTGACATCAGCTGTACATGAGCATTATAGTGTCTTTTATCACTGCCCATTCATTTTGCATTATAACATCATAATTTTGATTATTTTGTTGATTTTACAGGTTGATGACCGGTTGTGCCCTGAACATGAAGAAAAGCTGAAACTGTTCTGCATCACAGATCAGCAGTTAGCTTGTATTATATGCCGAGATGGGGAGAGGCACGAAGGACACAAGTTTAAACCAATCAAAGAGGCGGCTGCATCAGTCAGGAAGGAGCTGGAGGCGTTTGTGCAACAGGTTTGTGGTGACATCAGCGCTATAGAGAGTCTGGCCAACACACAGAGGGAAGAAATAACGAAAACCAAAGAGAAGTCTCAGCAGCTGAAGACACAGATCTGCAGACAGTTTGAGGAGATGCACCAGTTTCTGAGGAAGAGAGAAAATGAGATCCAGAAAGACCTGAAAGACAAAGAGGAAGAGGCCGTTGAGAAGATGAACGAGGCACTGAATGCTATGGAAACGGCTTTGTCTGAGAACAGAGAGCTGGAGGAAAAGGTGACATCGGTTCTGAAAATCACAGATTATGAAAACTTCTTAAAGAGCTGGACTGAGGAAAACAACATGGTGGATGTAAAACGCTCATTTCAGCCAAGAGGGGAAGATCTGAAGGTGTTGAATCCCTCTGTCTCTTTGGGGCCTCATGAGAGTCACCTGCAGTTCTTCATGTGGAAGGAGATGCTTCAGGTGATTGAGCCCCGAGCTGAAGACCTCTCACTCAAAAGTAACAGCAGCAACATTACAGTTTCTGGAGATGGGAGGAGTCTGATGTACAGTCCCAAGATTGTTCAATCTAATCAGAGAGGCAGAAGGGTTCGTTGTAAATACTGTGGCTCTGGGAAACATTCCTGTCTAAGTTACATTGAGGACACGTCTGTACGTTATGCTTCTGTATCCAGCTCCACTGAGTTCACTTTTGGGCAGCATTACTGGGAAACAGAGGTTGGAGAAAGGGACTACTGGAAAGTAGGGGTACAAAATCATTACCTGAGCTACATTGAGAAAAAGTACGAGACATCTTGTCAAAACACTGTCACAAACCTAACTGTTACACCTCAAAAGATAGGGATTTACCTCGACTGTCAATCAGAGGAGCTGTCTTTCTATGATGCAGAAAACATGACACACATTCACACTATGAAGTGTTCAGTACCGGTGGCAGCATATTTTGAATACAAATATAGTCAAGGAGCAGATCATAACCCCCTCAGGGTGTGCTGGTTCTGAGGTCTGGATGTGGTTTAGTGACAAGTCCAATCTCACCAGTCCTTCAGTCCAGAATCAGCCAACCTGTCTCCTCCTGTTGTTTGAAGTGGACACTGAGACTTTCACAAACAGAAAGGACACAGTGTACTTCTGCTGATTAAGATTTTGGTGTTGTTTATTTTGATTATCATTTAGTTCATATAAACATAGTAGTGGGTTGCATGACAATGGGTCCAGCACTTATGTTCGGCTGTTGCTTATTTTTTTTGTTTGAGAGAGAAGGCGAGCATCGGTTGTCATATTTTTTGTTGAATGCTGTTCAAGTTGTTGATCACTGTGATTACTTTGGTTTAAGTTTGTACACTATATTATGAGTTTATCTTTTGTTTTGTTAATAAACACTTTGATCTTTAGTTCAGGCATCCGGGTCCAGTCGGATCCTGTCAGCGACTCTTTTGGTTCAAGTCGCTACAGCAACATTTATGACAAACATATCTGTTAACTCCTGAAAATTAGAAACAATGACCAATGTTATCCATGAAAAAAACAAGTATGGTATCAGGCTGGATGTGGAGCATGGCAGGTCTGGTGTGGATGTGACAGAAAGAAAAAAAAAGTTGTTCTATACTTCTCCTTTTCCTGTAACATAGAATTTAGCTTCTTCAAATTTACTAAATTCCTTTTCATTTTATTTTCCCTGATAGGGTATGTGATGTTTAATATTAATGATGCATGATGTTAAATAAAAGAAATTGTATGCTGTTAAGGTGATAAAGCAAGTTGATGCATATTTTGTGTTACCTTACCTGTGAATAGTAGGCCTAATCATGAGCAACAGTTAAAACAAAAATAGAGAGCAATCTACAACCATTAGACAGTTATCATTACAGAGCATAAGAAAAATAATCAACATTTTTGTGTTACTAAAAATGTTGTTCATGTCAGACTTTTACTTTGCTTTTTTTCCTTGACGGTTGTGTTTCACTGTGTAGAGCATGTGCTGAGTGTGATGGAGGGGAAGTTTCTCTGTGTTCAGTTGTCAAGTGTTTATGATGCTGACAGATTTGAAGATTCATTCGGTGAACCCCCCGAACTGCACTGTAAAGAAGTGTATGCAAAAAAGCATCTAAATCATCTTTGTTTGTAATAGAATTTCAGTTGATACTACAGTAAATGAATGAATAAAATCTATTTTAAAATCAATAGCGATGGATTTTGTTATGCTTCCTGTTGTCAGTGATTCTGTAACTTACTGGTCACTGTTTCTGTAAAGCATTACCCTTATCAAATATTCCCAAAGTTTATCTGAAGCTACTCTGAGGCTCTAGCAGTGTGACTTAGACAAATGAAGAGATGATGTCATTCAAAGTGAACATGTTTTAGTGTCATTCCCATGAAAACCCATTGTCAGGATCTGGTTCGCCTCTGCTCTCTCTGTCCATGTTTTCTTTTCCCCCGGGGGTGGGCGGGGCCTTTTGGCATCCACCCTCCTCTGCACACCTGCTTCTCATCAACCTGGTTTCCTGCTCTTCACACCTACAGCAGTTATTAGCTGGTCTCTTCCTCCATGATGAAGAGATTGAGGATCTTCTTGTCATGTTGTTTGCCTGTTCTAGGGAATAGAAAGTGATTCTTACAAGTGTTCAGTCGGTCTGTTTGACAGAGAAAAGGAGGAGACAAGACACCATGGCATCTGCCTCTTACACCGAAGATCTGACTTGTTCTATTTGTCTGACCATCTTCAGTGATCCTGTGATGCTCCAGTGTGGACACTCTTTCTGCAGGGATTGTGTCACACTTTCTCTGGGTTCAGCGCCTCAGTGTCCACAGTGTCGGGCAGCTGTCTCAACTGAAGGGAGTAGTTTGATGACCAATCACATTTTGAAAAGTCTGGCCGAGAAAGAAGCTAAGAGGCAGAGGGAGAAGGACGGACATGGAGAGGAAGTAAGTATTAGAATAACTTTTATTTTCATTCTCTGTTGTAAGTTCAGAACAGTTTCAGTCATATTAGGTTTAAAAAACAAACAACTGGTACACCTGAGTCAGGTTTGTAGGTATCCCTGCTCACATGCATGCAAATGTTCACTTAGGGTTAGATTGAACAAAGCTTAATGATAACCACTCATTTGATAATAATGTCTTAAGCCATTTTGGTAGAACTTTGGAAGTATGCTTGTGTCGTGGTCCATTTCGAAGACTTATTTGTAACTAACTTTAACTTCCTGATGTTAGAGGGTTCTTGAATATAATTTACCCTCCTAACATATGGACAAGCTGTTCCATTTGAGTTTATCAGATCACATGACATTTGTTCAGGAAGAAATTTCCCACAAAACATGCCACCGATGAGTTGCGACAGATTACAGTATGCAAGGTATCACTATTTTCTGAGCAATTTTAAAAAACAGTCAACTTAATGTATGTAAATGTCTGACCGAATGAAAGATGAAGAGAAAAAAGAAGACTAAGACAATCTGTCTGAAAGTAAATGTTAAACTACTGACATCAGCTGTAGGTTTAGAGTGTATTTAATCTCTCCCCTTTCACTGTGACTTGTAACGTTAATGACATTCTTGATTATTTTGTTGATTTTACAGGTTGATGACGGGTTGTGCCCTGAACACGAAGAAAAGCTGAAACTGTTCTGCATCACAGATCAGCAGTTAGCTTGTATCATATGTAGAGATGCGGAGAGACATGAAGGACACAAGTTTAAACCAATCAAAGAGGCGGCTGCATCAGTCAGGAAGGAGCTGGAGGCGTTTGTGCAACAGGTTTGTGGTGACATCAGCGCTATAGAGAGTCTGGCCAACACACAGAGGGAAGAAATAACAAAAACCAAAGAGAAGTCTCAGCAGCTGAAGACACAGATCTGCAGACAGTTTGAGGAGATGCACCAGTTTCTGAGGAAGAGAGAAAATGAGATCCAGAAAGACCTGAAAGACAAAGAGGAAGAGGCCATTGAGAAGATGAACGAGGCACTGAATGCTATGGAAACGGCTTTGTCTGAGAACAGAGAGCTGGAGGAAAAGGTGACATCGGTTCTGAAAATCACAGGTTATGAAAACTTCTTAAAGAGCTGGACTGAGGAAAACAACATGGTGGATGTAAAACCCTCATTTCAGCCAAGAGGAGGAAATCTCAAGGTGGTGAATCCCTCTGTCTCTTTGGGGCCTCATGAGAGTCACCTGCAGTTCTTCATGTGGAAGGAGATGCTTCAGGTGATTGAGCCCCGAGCTGAAGACCTCTCACTCAAAAGTAACAGCAACAACATTACAGTTTCTGGAGATGGGAGGAGTCTGATGTACAGTCCTAAGGTTGTTCTTCAGAGTAGTGGAGTGTTTGGATATGGGTATTCAAGTGGATACCATACCTGTCCAAGTTACAAAGAGGACACATCTGTACGTTATGCTTCTGTATCCAGCTCCACTGAGTTCACCTCTGGGCAGCATTACTGGGAAATAGAGGTTGGAGAAAGGAGCTACTGGAAAGTTGGGGTACAAACTCATTATCTGAGCTACAATGAATCAAAAGTGACATCTAGTTCTGGCACACAGTTAACAAATATTGGATCACCTCAGAAGATAGGGATTTACATCGACTGTCAATCAGAGGAGCTGTCTTTCTATGATGCAGAAAACATGACACACATTCACACTATGAAGTGTTCAGTACCAGTGGCAGCATATTTTCAGTACAAATATAGTAAAGGAGCAGATCATAACCCCCTCAGGGTGTGCTGGTTCTGAGGTCTGGTTTGGTCAGAACCAGTCCTCCAGTCCAGAATCACTTTGCTCACTGTACCCGTCTCCTCTGGTTGTTTGATCACAAACTGGACTGTGCTTTTTTCAAATTGTATTTCTTCATATTTGACCCCATTCCCTGCCATTTATTTTCCCCGGATATGATGTTTGATACTGTATTAATGCTGTGCATGATATAAAATGAAAGACTGTCAACATGTCTTGGACAGGAACAGTAGTATGTGTATGGTAGACGAGGTAAAGCAAGTTGACTCGTGTTTTGTGCTGTGTATGAATGTTCATCATGAAGAGTAAAATCTAAAATGGAGAACAATCTATTCTATAGAAAATACCCATTACAGAAAACAAGAAAAATAAAGTTGATGCTCAAGTCAAACCTTTACTTTGCTTTTGTTTTGTTGTTTTACTAAGGTTTCTATCTTACTGTGCTGTTAATCTGTCTTCAAGGTGTGGATGATGCTGACAGATTTAAAGATTTATTTTGAGAAAGCTATGCAAAAATGCCCCCCTCCCCCAAAAAAAGAGAAATATTGGAGCACATGGAGGTATTTTAAAGCATTTCTGTTTCTGTGATGCACTGTTCTCTGCAATGAAGCCTCTCAATGTTTTCTTGAAATGGAATTTCAGTTGATACTTAAATGAATGAATAAAATCTATTTTAAAATCAATAGTGATGCATTTTGTCGTCATTCCTGTTGTCAGTGATTCTGTAACTTATTTGGCACTCTTTCTGCTAATAATAATATTTCCCTCATCAAACATTTCCAAAGTTTATCTGACGCCACCCTACAGTAAGGCTTCAGCAATTTGACTTAGACATTAAGTGGATATATGACATAAAAATCTCTTGGTGCCATATTCCTTTAGTGTTGCTGTCCCCCAGCACAGCATGAGAACACAAGGAGGGAATCCACACTTAAAACAAAAAAAAATGTTTTGATTTTGTCTCTTTCCAACATCTACTGTACTTATGTAGAAGCATATTGATTTTAATTTGGGTTCTAATGTCGTTAAGAGACTTCACTACAAGATGGGCATTACATACGAGCAGCATGGAGGTATTTGGATGCTGTTTGGTGTGTCTTTTTGTTATGAAGACAGTTGGTATCCATTTGCAACCGTCATATGGACATGCAGTGCTGCATGGAGCCCCACTGTAACTCAGAGAAGGCACAGAGGACACTGAAACTTCTCCCAGCTCTTAGTCGACATGAGGGTGAGTAGATAATTAGTGAAATTTCAATATTCAGTGAACTATCCCTTTAATTCCTGAAATTTAGAAACAACAAAACAATGACAGATTGTAACCATGACAATGACAAGTCTGCAAATAGGCTGGATGTGGAGCATCTGGCAGATCTGGTGTGGACGTGACCGAAAGAAGAATTCAAATTGTTCTATACTTCTCATTTTCCTGCTATATGGAATTTAGCTTCTTCAAATTTACTTAATTCCTTTTCATTTTATTTTCCCTGATAGGGTATGTGGTGTTTAATATTAATGATGCATGATGTGAAATAAAAGAAATTGTATGCTGTTAACATGTCTTGGACAGGAAATACCAGTAGTGTGTCTGTGTACTGTGGGGGCGATAAAGAAAGTTGACACATATTTTGTGTAATTAGTTATCATGAACAACAGTGAAAAAAATTCAACATTGTGTTACTAAAAATGTTGTTCATGTCAGACTTTTACTTTGCTTTTTTTCCTTGACGGTTGTGTCTCACTGTGTAGAGCATGTGCTGAGTGTGATGGAGGGGAAGTTTCTCTGTGTGTTTATGATGCTGACAGATTTGAAGATTCATTCGGTGAACCCCACGAACTGCACTGTAAAGAAGTGTATGCAAAAAAGCATCTAAATTATCTTTGTAATAGAATTTCAGTTGATACTAAATGAATGAATAAAATCTATTTTAAAATCAATAGCGATGGATTTTGTTGTGCTTCCTGTTGTCAGTGATTCTGTAACTTACTGGTCACTGTTTCTGTAAATAAAGCATTACCCTTATCAAATATTCCCAAAGTTTATCTGAAGCTACTCTGAGGCTCTAGCAGTGTGACTTAGACAAATGAAGAGATGATGTCATTCAAAGTGAACATGTTTTAGTGTCATTCCCATGAAAACCCACTGTCAGGATCTGGTTCGCCTCTGCTCTCTCTGTCCATGTTTTCTTTTCCCCCGGGGGTGGGCGGGGCCTTTTGGCATCCACCCTCCTCTGCACACCTGCTTCTCATCAACCTGGTTTCCTGCTCTTCACACCTACAGCAGTTATTAGCTGGTCTCTTCCTCCATGATGAAGAGATTGAGGATCTTCTTGTCATCAGTCGGTTTGACAGAGAAAGGAGGAAGACATCACGGGGTGTTTACCTGTTCTAGGGAATAGAAAGTGATTCTTACAAGTGTTCAGTCGGTCTGTTTGACAGAGAAAAGGAGGAGACAAGGCACCATGGCATCTGCCTCTTACACCGAAGATCTGACTTGTTCTATTTGTCTGACCATCTTCAGTGATCCTGTGACCCTCCCATGTGGACACTCTTTCTGCAGGGATTGTATCACACTTTCTCTGGGTTCAGCGCCTCAGTGTCCACAGTGTCGGGCAGCTGTCTCAACTGAAGGGAGATGTTTGATGACCAATCACATTTTGAAAAGTCTGGCCGAGAAAGAAGCTAAGAGGCAGAGGGAGAAGGACGGACATGGAGAGGAAGTAAGTATTAGAATAACTTTTATTTTCATTCTCTGTTGTAAGTTCAGAACAGTTTTCAGTCATATTAGGTTTAAAAAACAAACACAACTGCACCTGAGTCAGGTTTGTAGGTATCCCTGCTCACATGCATGCAAATGTTCACTAGACTGAACAAAGCTTAATGATAACCACTCGTCTGATAATAATGTCTTAAGCCATTTTGGTAGAACTTGGAAGTATGCTTGTGTCGTGGTCCATTTCGAAGACTTATTTGTAACTAAATTTAACTTCTTGATGTTCAAAGAGGGTTCTTGAATATATCCAATTTACCCTCCTAACATATGGGCAAGCTGTTCCATTTGAGTTTATCAGATCACATGACATTTGTTCAGGAAGAAATTTCCCACAAAACATGCCACCGATGAGTTGCGACAGATTACAATATGCAAAGTATCACTATTTTCTGAGCAATTAAAAAAAAAACAGTCAACTTAATGTATGTAAATTTCTGACCAAATGAAACTGTGATGAAGAGAAAAAAGAAGACTAAGACAATCTGTCTGAAAGTAAATATTAAACTACTGAGACTTAATGTTGTAGAGTGTATTTAATCTCTCCCCATTCATTGTGAATTGTAACATTAATGACATTCTTGATTTGTTTTTGATTTTACAGGTTGATGACGGGTTGTGCCCTGAACACGAAGAAAAGCTGAAACTGTTCTGCATCACAGATCAGCAGTTAGCTTGTATCATATGTAGAGATGCGGAGAGACATGAAGGACACAAGTTTAAACCAATCAAAGAGGCGGCTGCATCAGTCAGGAAGGAGCTGGAGGCGTTTGTGCAACAGGTTTGTGGTGACATCAGCGCTATAGAGAGTCTGGCCAACACACAGAGGGAAGAAATAACAAAAACCAAAGAGAAGTCTCAGCAGCTGAAGACACAGATCTGCAGACAGTTTGAGGAGATGCACCAGTTTCTGAGGAAGAGAGAAAATGAGATCCAGAAAGACCTGAAAGACAAAGAGGAAGAGGCCGTTGAGAAGATGAACGAGACACTGAATGCTATGGAAACGGCTTTGTCTGAGAACAGAGAGCTGGAGGAAAAGGTGACATCAGTTCTGAAAATCACAGATTATGAAAAGTTCTTAAAGAGCTGGACTGAGGAAAACAACATGGTGGATGTAAAACGCTCATTTCTGCCAAGAGGAGGAAATCTCAAGGTGGTGAATCCCTCTGTCTCTTTGGGGCCTCATGAGAGTCACCTGCAGTTCTTCATGTGGAAGGAGATGCTTCAGGTGATTGAGCCCCGAGCTGAAGACCTCTCACTCAAAAGTATCAGCAGCAACATTACAGTTTCTGGAGATGGGAGGAGTCTGATGTACAGTCCCAAGATTGTTGAATCTAATCAGAGTATTGCAGGGGATGGATCATCTTCATCCTGTCACTACTGTGGCAAAAAGAGGAGTTACATTGAGGACACATCTGTACATTATGCTTCTGTATTCAGCTCCAATGAGTTCACCTCTGGGCAGCATTACTGGGAAACAGAGGTTGGGAAAAGGGACTACTGGAAAGTAGGGGTACAACATCATTACCTCCTCAACAGTGGACCACAATATGTGGCATCTTGCAACAGAAAAGTCAAAAACTTGACCGTAACTGGTACACCTCAAAAGATTGGTGTTTACCTCGACTGTCAATCAGAGGAGCTGTCTTTCTATGACGCAGCTAACATGACACACATTCACACTATGAAGTGTTCAGTACCAGTGGCAGCATATTTTCAGTACAAATATAGTAAAGCAGATCATAACCCCCTCAGGGTGTGCTGGTTCTGAGGTCTGAGACTGTGGTGGTTTCATGGTGAGTCTTACCTCACCAGTCCTCCAGTCCAGAATCACTTTTCTCACTCTACCCACTTCCTCCTGTTATTTGTTCTCAAACTTGACTTCTTCAGATTGACCCCATTCCCTCTCATTTAACTATCCCCAATATGATGTTTGATATTAAAATAAAAGACACCGTTAAGATGTCTTGGACATGAAGAATAGTATGTGTACGGTAGAGGAGGTAAAGCAAGTTGACTCATGTTTTGTGCTGTGTTTGAATGTTAATCATGAGCAGTAAAATCTAAATTGGAGAACAATCTATTCTATACCCTATAGAAAATGATCGTTACAAAAAATCAGAAAAATGTTGCTGCTCCAGTCAAACCTTTACTTTTTTGATTTAAGGTTTGTGTCTTACTGTGCAGAGCACGGAGGCATTTTAAATGCATTTCTGTTTCTGTGATGCACTGTTCTCTAGTTTATGCGATGAAACATCTCAATCTTTTTTTGCAATGTAATTTCAGTTGATACTAAATTAATGAATAAAATCTATTTTAAAATCAATGTGATGCATTTGTCATTCTTTTTGTCAGTGATGTGAAGTTATTTGTCACTGTTTCTGCAAATGAGATCTTTTCCTCATCAAACATTTCCAAAGTTTATCGGAAGCTAATCTGAGCGTTCAGCAGTTTGACTGAGACATGAAGTGGTTATCATACATGAAAATCTCTTGGTGCCATGTTCATTTAACGTTGGTGTCCCCCCGCTTTAGGCCGTTGAGAAGGTGCTGAAGCTGAAGACCTCTCACTCAAAAGTAACAGCAGCAACATGAAATCTAAAGATGGGAGGAATCTGATGTACAGCATTGTTCAATATCAGCAGAGTATTGCAGGGGATGGACTAATATAACCAGCCTTTGGATTGTTTTCATCCTGTCATGCAACAAGAGGGACCCAGCAAGTACACTGAGGACACGTCTGTACTGTATGTTATGCTTCTATATCCAGCTCCACTGTGTTCACCTCTGGGCAGCATTACTGGGAAACAGAGGTTGGGAAAAGCAAGTTGACTCATATTTTGTGCTAAGTTTACATAATGCTAATCATGAGCAGTAAAATCTAAAATGTAGAACAATCTATAACTATTAGAAAGTAATCATTACAGAAAACAAGAAAAATAATGTTGTTGCTCTGGTCAAACCTTTACTTTGCTTTTTGTTTTGTTTTTAACTTAAGGTTTGTGTCTTACTGTGCAGAGCATGTGCTCTTAGTTAATATGTCTTCACTTTAAATATGACTTTAAGTGTGGATGATGCTTACAGATTTGACAAAAAATATTTAAAGAAAGAAATAAATAAAGAAGGATTGGAGCCCATGGAGGTATTTTAAAGCATTTCTGTTTCTGTGATGCACTGTTTTCTAGTTTATGCAATGGAGCATCTCAATCTTTTCTTGCAATGGAATTTCAGTTGATACTAAACTAATGAATAAAATCTATTTTAAAATCAATTGCGATGCATTTTATTGTCATTCCTGTTGTCAGTGATTCTGTAACTTATTGATCACTGTTTCTGCAAAATATATTTCCTTCATCAAACATTTTCAAAGTTTATCTCAAGCCACTCTGAGGCTTCGGCAGTTTGACTTAGACATGAACTGGATATCATATGAAATTAAAATGAAAATCTCTTGGTGCCATATTCCTGTAGTGTTGCTGCCCCCCGTAGCACAGCATGAAAACACAAGGAGGAAAACTACACTGAAAACACTTTGACTTCAGAGAAGCTTGAAAAAATGTTTTGATTTTGTGTCTTTCCAAGATCTACTCATGTAGAAGGATGTTAGAAATGGAGCTCCTTGATGATCAATTTGATTTTAACAGGATGAATGACTCTGATTTTAATTTGGGTTCTAATGTCGTTAAGAGACTTGGAAAAATGTCAGCCTGTCAGTTACAGTAAAGGAAGCCTATTGAAGTTGGAGGTCAAAGTCTTGGTTGGAGCATTACCTTACGGCTTAATTACATCAAAGCTTTTAAGACCTGATACATTATCAGCAATGACTGGGTGGAAAATCATTAGTCTTGCATATCCTACTTTTCCAGTGTCCTCCAAACTGCAGCTCTAAACTTTCACCACTAGAGTGTGACATCTCACCTTTCTATTAGTCACATATGAACAATGTTCGAGAGCTGTGTGGTGAAAAATAATATATTTTATCTAAGTTTATACAGTGAATAGTATATTTAAGGGAATCTCACCATCAGGTTATTTAAGGTAAATTATTTTGCTGAAAAAAGGTTGATGAAGATTCATCTCGAGGCTCAAGGTGACATCACTAAAAGAAGCACAGGGTGGGGCTACTCTGGTAAATAGGAAGTGATGGTTTGATGTGCTTAGTCAGTTGTTTGGATGAGCAAGGAAAAACAAAGAGAGCCATGGCATCTGCTTCTTACACTGAAGATTTGACCTGTTCTATTTGTCTGAACATCTTCAATGATCCTGTGATCCTTCCATGTGGACACTCCTTCTGCAGAGAATGTATTACGCTCTCTCTGAGCTCAGTGACTCAGTGTCCACAGTGTGAGGTGGCTGTTCCAACAGGAGGGGAATGTTTGATGACCAGCCATATTTTGAAAAGTCTGGCTGAAAAGGAAGCTGAGAGGCTGAGGAGGAAGCAGAGGTACGGTGGAGAGGTACGTTTTTGACTTTTTATTTTTGCTTTTGGACACATTTACAAGTAATACCAGTGGTATTGGAGAGAAATATTAGAGTCTTTGCAATGACTAATCATAACAGTCGGCTGTGGCCTTTAGTCTGATAATATAGTTTCAGTCACTTTTGAAGCAAGCTTCTTGCATGCGTGGTTTTCTTGCTCATTTATTTTTTTTCTTTTATTGTATCACATTTAATGAATTATCTTTGGGTTTTGTGCAGCTGGTATTTGTGACACTTTTGTGACACAATTACACTGAATTACTGACTGTGTCAATCGTTTGTCCCTTGCTTTTCATGGTGTGACATTACATTCTTGATTATTTTGTTGATTTTACAGGTTGATGACTGGTTGTGCCCTGAACACGAAGAAAAACTGAAACTGTTCTGTGTCACAGATCAGCAGTTGGCTTGTATTATATGTCGAGATGGGGAGAGGCACGAAGGGCACAAGTTTAAACCAATCAAAGAGGCGGCTGCATCAGTCAGGAAGGAGCTGGAGGCGTTTGTGCAACAGGTTTGTGGTGACATCAGTGCTATAGAGAGTCTGGCCAACACACAGAGGGAAGAAATAACGAAAACCAAAGAGAAGTCTCAGCAGCTGAAGACACAGGTCTGCAGACAGTTTGAGGAGATGCACCAGTTTCTGAGGAAGAGAGAAAATGAGATCCAGAAAGACCTGAAAGACAAAGAGGAAGAGGCCATTGAGAAGATGAACGAGGCACTGAATGCTATGGAAACGGCTTTGTCTGAGAACAGAGAGCTGGAGGAAAAGGTGACATCAGTTCTGAAAATCACAGATTATGAAAACTTCTTAAAGAGCTGGACTGAGGAAAACAACATGGTGGATGTAAAACCCTCTCTTAGGCCCAGAGGAGGAAATCTCAAGGTGGTGAATCCATCTGTCTCTTTGGGGCCTCATGAGAGTCACCTGCAGTTCTTTATGTGGAAGGAGATGCTTCAGGTGATTGAGCCCCGAGCTGAAGACCTCTCACTCAAAAGTAACAGCAACAACATTACAGTTTCTGCAGATGGGAGGAGTCTGATGTACAGTCCCAGCATTGTTCAATATCAGCAGATTTACTGCCCAATATTGGAGTCGTTGACATCCTGTCACTACTGTGGCAACAAGAGGAACCCACCAAGTTACATTGAGGACACGTCTGTACGTTATGCTTCTGTATCCAGCTCCACTGAATTCACCTCTGGGCAGCATTACTGGGAAATAGAGGTTGGAGAAAGGAGCTACTGGAAAGTAGGGGTACAAAATCATTACCTGACTTATAATGAACCAAATGTGACATCTAGACCAGACACAGAGTTTACCTTTACTGGTACACCTCAAAAGATTGGAGTTTACCTCGACTGCAATACGGAGGAGCTGTCATTTTATGATGCAGAAAACATGACACACATTCACACTATGACAGAATGCTCAGTGCCAGTGGCAGCATATTTTGAATACACATTTAGTAAAGGAGCAGATCATAACCCCCCTAGGCTGTGCTGGTTCTGAGGTCTGGGATAATGGGGCTCTGGGAAAGCATCCAAGTCTGAGCTGCAGATGTTCTTTGGATTTTTTTTTTCGCTTTTTGCTTTTGCTTTTCCTCTGTTCATTTGTTGTAAGCCCTCCATCACACAACCGAATATCTATAGACCTTTTAACCCTGATGTTTGCGGTAATGAAGAAAGACTGGTAGTGAGACAACCAAAGGAAATCAAAGACCCAGTACTTGACCTACACCATTTGGTAAACATCATCAGGTCCGTGGATGATGCAGTCAATGTGAGACTGAACCACAGTTCTCCTACAACGCCACGACATACAGTAAGCAAGAATCTGTTTGTGGATTTCAGGTCAGTCCTGGTCCACTTAGCTCCTGTGCCCGCTTTCATCGGTTGTTGGATTGCAGACTTCCGAACGGACAGGATGTAGCGGATGAGGTTTAGCAGCGAGACAGTCAGCAATAGGGGATGAATGCTCTCCCTACTGCTCTTTTTAAAACTGCACAACTGCACCTCAGGAATGCAACCTGTTAAACCCTTGAAAATTACAGAAAATACAATGATCAGTCTCATCTGAGACTGTAACAAATCTGCCCAAAGTTGGAGCAGCTGGCAACCATACTCTATTCACATCTTTACACTGTACAGTGCATGGTTGTAATAGTATCATAATCTTCTGCATATTAATGTTAAAATGTATTGCCGTTAACAAGTGTAGGACAGAATAATACATCAGTTATAGAGTCATAGAAAGTACCATTTACCTTCATTTACTTACCAGTAACAACAAAACTGTAAGGGATGCATAATCTATAACCTACGGGACATTATATAATAGTACTTAAATCCTATATTTCACTGTGCAGAATGTGTACCAAAAGTGGGGGGAAGAACATTTCTCTGTGTTCACTTTAGGATGATCTGACCCGCGCAGCAAATTACAAAGTGCAGTTTCAGCCGACGCGAGCCGGCTCAGCACCATTTATCCTATTAACTATTTTTCTACCATTGCAATGAGTCTGGAAATATTATTTTAAGGCCGATAAACAATGTTGCTTTACTGTATAGTAATATTGAGATATAGATTAGATATTTGCATTGATGTATTTCACCATGACCTACATGTTGGTAAGAGAACTCTTTCAATGAGTTTGGAAAAAAGTGAACTCAATATACTGTAGAGAAGAGGATATACAAAGCAACACCCAACAACAACCTGCAGTTTCAACATTTCACCACAAGAGTGTGACATTCACTGATCTCTGTAAAATGCAAGTTAACGGTTAAGAAACCACTTTTTGTAAGACACCTGCAAATTTGTTGTTGGGTACTAATGTATCATGGGTATTTGGTGATGATCTTCCCATGAAACATATTTGGGATGTTTACTGATGTGGATAATACACGAGGTGTGGCTTTTCCAGAAAGTGAAAGTTAAACATAATGTCAAGTCAGCCGTTTTGCCAAGACAAGAAGGAAAAAGATCAGTCAAGGCATCTGCATTTGCTCTCTCTCTCCCTCTTCCTCTTCTCCATTTTTTTTTTTTACACATAAACGTGAATATTTTTTCAACATAAACAACAAGAAATGCTACACCCGTGTCTTGAAGCTATGTACAAGTTGTTGTTATCATGGCATTTGCTTCTGGCTAGTGAACAACAGTGGATCCTGCAAACTTTGCTACTCGAGTTTCTTGGCCTTTTATCCAACCCTCATTTCGTACCCACCATAATTTCAGACATAAAAGCTATTTTAAGTGGAAATAAACCAGTCTAATTGTTGTATACAAAATATCTATAAGTAATGTTGGTAGGTTTAAATAATGAGTATGAGTAATAATGAGTTTACCGTGTGATTTGAAATAAATAAATAACTGTGACTGTGTTTGAGTGGGTGATTGTGGGAGGTTGACACTATTATTATAATGTACAAACTGAATGGTGATACTGAGACTGAGAAACTTTTCTTCAGTGAGAACTATATTGAAAATACCAAGTAGATTAAGGTTGGCTTATTCAATATTTAACTTTTTATTATTAGGATTAGTTTTCTTTACAAACGAGGGGGGGGGGGGGGGGGGGCAGTGGTGTCTGGGCTTCAGACTATGTCCTTTCTGAGACTGCTTGGTGTTCCTGTAAATAGAGTCATACCGTGTGATATTTTCAGCCAGTTACCATTGTTAATTATATGGAAGCAATAAAGATTAATGAAATATTGTGAATGGAGCTGCAAAGTCAGGAGAAACAGACAACAAAAGAATAACAGAGTTAGTAACTGTCCAACAAGATGAGAACAGGCAGACCTGAGCAAAAGCATAATTAAAGTGAAAAGCTCACCTTGTGCATTATGTGCTCTCATTGCCATGTGAATGTATGTATAAGTGTGTGTGTGTGTGTGTGTGTGTGTGTAGGTGGTCTCATTGTACCTTTAAGTCCACAGTAAGCTACTTCATTTGTCCTGTAAGAAACTGCTGCCTGGTTAACCATGATTAATACCCACTGAATAGTTATCTGCGGTTTCGGCTGTGAGGCGCCAGGTCTACTGTTGTGAACCAGCACAGTATCTTCATTAATCAAAGCGGGAGCTGCTGTCTAGTTAGCATTCATCATGGGCTGTATTATGATATTCAGATGATTCAGTGTGGGAGGATGTGTGTGTATGTGTGTGCTGAGCTGGCCTGAACAGTCAGAGAGAGAGAGAGAGAGAGAGAGAGAGCGGGCGAGAGAAGTGAACGGGCGAGAGAAATCAATGCATGTGGGGAAAGGCTGTTCTCAGCAGTAAGAGGTCCGGAGCTCGGTAATCGAGTCTTTCTCTGCAGAATTAATGAGAGGGCTTTTTGTGTCGTACAGGCTGTGGAGATCTGTCGACTTCCACCCCGACACGGGCCTAACAAACAGAGGAGACGGTGGTGTCGGGCCAGAGACTTCTAAAGTATGATAAAGGCCAGACACGAGCACACACACACACACACACTTGAAAAAGACAGGAAGGAAGTAGGAATCAAACACACAACAAAGAGCAAGCAGTGAGGAAATGCAATGCATTTACATGTTTTACCCAAAGTGATTGTTTGGGTTGTTTGATGTGGGGTTGTGTGAGGTACAGTATTTATCTATAATAATATGTGTATTACCTGCAGTATATTCAGGTCAGGACACAACCACTTGAGAGAGGCAGCCAGAGGTACAGGCACAAATGCTAAGCAATGTGCTGATGCGTAGCCATCTGCAAAAAATGAGTTTTAGATTCTTCAAAAGATGCACAAAGAAAGAAAGCTCATGTAGGTTCAAGTGTGTCCTTTATTTTGTATATTATTGATGTCAAACAGCACTTATCTGTGTAACTACAGTGCTGTTGCAGGGTTGACTTTTATCCATGGGCTCCTTAATTAATAGTAATTGTGATGGTTAAATGACTTGTTACAAGGGAAAATTGAGTCTCACTGCCTCCCACCTAGCATCTCTTGGCCAAAAACCATCCTTGCAAGATCAGCACCTCCGACCTGGTGTCCCAGATTTCATCTTGCGATAAACATGGACTGCTTTACGGCACTAAACACGCATGATAATCTGTAATCTCTTGGCCAAGGGACGAGGGACGAGGGTTAGCGTCTCGATGACTGTGAAAATATGCACTCCGAAACTGTAGGGTGAGCTCCGTAGTGGAAAACAAGTGACCAAAACAGGGAAAAATGACATTTCAAGATACGTTTGAATTGCAATCACTGGGTGAGTTTTGTCAACATACGTCTGGATTTTAAGATTAAGACTAAATTAAACCTGAAGTGAGATTTTTAGTCAGTTAGTCCCACGAGATGACAAACAACATATACAAAAAAGATGCTAACTATGCTAATGTCTGCTGTTATCATGTAATGTGTAAGATCCAGCTTGTAGTGATGAACCCACAGAGAAGTGGAGTCTGATTCCTTTCCAGACTATGGCATTGTACTGTTTCACTGTCTGCTTAGATAATGATTTACTGTGTTTTTCAGCAGAAAACCACTGATGACCTCACTTCACAACAGGCACAAATTGAAGTACATCACTCTTCCTAGTCATCACAGTTGTGGATCAAACCCAGCTCTCTTTACCGCTCCAGCTTTATTGTAACAGTTGGAAGTCCACTCAGGTTATTGCTCTATCTGTATAAAGATGAGATGAAGAGGCCGAGGGAAACTTTACAATATTTCTTTATGAGAAGCAGGCACTCATGTGCATTACATGGCGTGGATAATGTGCCATGTAAAAGTGAAGGATTGCTCACAGTTGAGTGATGTAATGCTCCACAAATAATCCTATTTAGGCCTGATGAGTATCACAGTCAGAATCCGTCTCAGACATCCATCTGCTTTATTGGGCAGTGAGTGCATGCTGTTGGTACAGACGAGCGCAGTGATAATATTTGCTGTATTAAAAGTAAAGAGTCATATATTCAGAGGCAACACAGAGGAAGGAAAAGTCATCTTTACCGGATGGCTTCTCTTATTGGTCCTGATTACATTTGATGTCTTAGCATCCTTCCCTTTGATATGTGGAGCTGTTGAAGGAAGGTCACAAAGGTTCTGGTAGCTCTCTGCACTGAACACTAGAGGGACCACTCTGCTCTCCATACTGTCTCTTCCTCAGTCCGTCATCCCCAGTGTGAGATATTAGTTGTCCCCCTGAAAATTGCCAACGATTTCTCCCTGTTCTTTGTAATTAAAAGGCTATTACTCAGAGGAGACAGTGGATGCAGCATGTATTTGTGCAGACTATTTGTATCACTGCTGCACACACACTTCTTGACTGTTAACTGGGGGTAAGTATTATTGCTTTTACATTGATCTCGGTGACAGATAACAGCTATACCACAACAGAATTGTAAATGGAGACAGGGAACTGAAGACAATTAGCTGCGCTTGTTGTGGCCTCAGGAAACACAGAGCTTAAGTTACCATGGATAAGCAGGCCTTAAAGCAAACACCTGTGAGGTTTCACTCTGTCTGTTTTGGACTTAAATATCGTTCTACAATAACCATCATGTGACATACCGTACAAAGGTGTGTTTTTTTACAGGCCCGAGTTTAATTATGTATCTGCATTTTTACATCTCCAACTATCTGAGACTCTTCTCTGATTGGCTGACTGTTATTTGGGTGGTCCAATTAAAGCAGGCCAGATTTTAAGTAAAAAATAAAAATAAAAAAAATCCAATAAGGTCTGATGGTGGGTCCTACCTAGTTGGGGCGAGGCTCTATGGCTGAGAGTGGTGATGACTTTGTTGTGACATCACAAAGTTACAGAAGTCCTGATGGCTCACTTTAAGGCTCAGTTAGTGAATACCAGCCGTGTGCACTTTTAACACTTTGGTACTTTCACACTATCAATATTTAAGCTAGATCTGGTTTATTATTAAAAAAGACATGAAAATCTCACTTTATACATTATGGGACAGCAAATGTCAAACCATACTGTGCTTCTCATGAAGCCTGAACCTTAAATCTTTGCTGGAAATATTATATTATGGAGTTGACAGTTTATGTCATTGTATTTTGCATAAAAAAACAAAAAACAAAACAAAACTAACCAACGCAAACAAGACATTTTAACAAGGTTTAACCCTTAATTTTCTTTGCAGGTAGTCTTTAAGTGAAAGATAGGAACTTCTGTACTTCTTTGTTGATCTTTAATGCAGCATTTCAATTAATAAGACAATGTCTAAATTTGAATTTTAAATTGAAAAGTAAATTGTAACTAAAAGCAGCATAAACTGAAAATGCTTCAACTGATTAAGTTTCAAGTTGAACTACCAGCTGAATGTATATTTCAGTGCGTGTTGCTTCTGCATGTTTCAATTCTCACACTCCCTCATGCACTAGCTGCTCTCCTTCACTTCTCCTTCACCTCCTCTCACCTCTCCCTGTCTCTGTTCGGGCCACCATGGAGGTGGGGCTCCCCCTGACCTCTGCCAGACACTCGCCACCAGACGGTCGGTCACATCGCACTTGGTTGCACTGGGTGTTCCAGGTCACCTCAGCCTTGGCTGCAGTCAGTGAGTCTGACAACAACCACGTGAAAGAAATAAAGGCCAGCAAAAGATCACAGATTTGATCTATATGCTCACAGATGTACGGATTAGTCAGCCATCTTGAAGCATCCTTCTTACATAAGAGAGGTGCTCATTCCAAGCGTTGATTTGAGTGTCAGCCAACTTTTTAAAATGAAAAATGTAAACCTTGTGATAGCCAGGTGTCAGACTGATAGGTTTAACAGGCCTTATTGTGTGAGGTCTGGCGACAGACTCCTAATGAAGACGTCCAGGGATGAGTCCACTGAGACAGAGGCGGTAGAGAAGACATTGATCAAAGCCACTAGACTGAAGAGACAGAGAGGCTGGGAAAGGTAGAGGGGAGAGAATGGAGGAATGTAATCGGATGGTTCAGTCCAATGACTTCATTCAGTTTGTACAATATCTGTGTGTGTGATCTGTCCCTCCCTTGTGTGTGTGTGTGTGTGTGTGTGTGTGTGCGTGGCAGGAAGGAGGAGGTTATCCTTAAACTTATTAGAGCAGGTGCAGTGCATTGAAAATCCATTCAGTGTTGCTGTCACAGCGATTCTCTTCCATTGAATTAAGAGGGGTCAATCCTACAAATCAAGAGATTACGCTGCAAGGAGATAGAGGACTAGCTGCTCAGTGATGTACATACAACACACACAGACACACACACACGACGATGCAGGTTTACATCTGTTCAAGGCACAGACAAAAATGAATCCTTTGTCAGTATCCAAATAATTTGGTTAATGGTCCTTTTATATATATACGGTATATTAATCTGGGAAGAAATTTTCAAAAGATACTTGCCTCACTACTTGGTCACACATTCACCCTCATTCTTACACACTCACACACACACTGACACACACACAGCCAGTAAACCCTGTCTTGCATGACCGTGCGGTGGCTGCTCGGGAGTTGTGCTGGCAGGAGCAGGAGGAGGAGGACTGCTGCTTGTGATTGTGCTGAGTGGAACAATCTTGAGTTTGGGGACCTTGGCATTCATCACACACTCACACATATACACTGCAGTAGCCCTGCGGCTCAGCCCGCTTTAATTATTACACGGCCAGCTAATCAATAGCAAAGAGGCTAATCCTATTTCATCCCTTCATATTCATTTATGCCCGTGTCAGATTTAAACTACCTGCGCTGTGATTCCATCATACTGTGTATGTGTACGACTGTGTGTGTGTGTATGGGAGTGTGTTTTTGTTTGTGCATAATGCACGTATGCTGCTGCTTTGTAATCAGAATTAAGCAAATTAAATTTTTTTGTTGAAGCACTTCATTTTAATGTCCATATTTCATCAGTATAAACACTTGAATTCCTCTTTAATAATCATATAGATTACACAGTTTACATTTTAACATATTTTAGAGTTGTAAACTATGTATGTATTATATTTTTGAGACATATTTGTAATATTTGTAACACCATTATAAGTCCCCTTTCTGTTTAGTAAATGATCTGAATTATGCTTTATAACATTGATGCTCATTACTTCATTTTAAAATGGTCAATGGAAAAGTCATACAAATACTGAACATTAATTCATTATTGAAATATCATTATAATATTTCAATGTTAAATTGGGGACTTAACCACAGTATTTATTTATACAGATTCCCAACTGTCTATTGACGAAAGCCGAGAGATGCTTAAAGCTCAAGGAAGTGTACTTTTAGTTAACACTATTATCTACACAGTCTGTTTGATGTTCTGATCATTTCTGTTGTTTTGATTTTTGTTCTGGCCTCATACTGTGTGTTGTTGGGCTGTTTACTTGTTATCACTGCAAACAACCGTAGACTTTCATGTGGCCATATTATTGGACAAATTAGACACTCAAAACACTGCCTTGACAGCTTGGGCAAAATAAGCACATTTCCTTCGTATTTATTTGATAGTCAGTGACATCATTTTGGAGATTTGGATAATATCCACTTTTGGAAATGCTTTGTCAATTAAAAAACAAATTCTGTTCAGTTTTAACGCATATCATTCATCATCAATCATCTGCTGTAATAATTGTGGTGAATATCTCAGTTTATTTTGATTGGCTGATAAAGGCTCTACTTCTGTCACATTTGTCTTGAATAAACTGGAATAAGATTTATGGCAATTAAAACTCCTATTTACATAAATCAAGGACAATTAAACCTGAAGCACAACATGATTTTTAACAGTTACTCGAGGGTTAACAGTTAACACTGCATACACAGTGATACCACTTATTGATGTTATTATTAACATTTTAAGGTTTCTATGTTAAAGTGTACCATTAACTTTATGGGTTGGTGGAAGGTGAAGTCAGTGTTGTGTTTTAGCAGCATGTATTTTATTGCTATTAATTTGCCTATATAATCTCGAGATGACCCATCTGCAGATAAGATTAGATCATTTATTTACGCTTTATTATTAAGTATAATGGCACATAATAGTAATTGAAACTATCAATAGTTAATTATGCTAATTAATTATTGAAGATTTAAGATTAGGCTGCAGCCTGCAGGACAGCTTATACTGTATGATGAGGGAACTTTAGCTAACTGCACACTGGCTCCTGTGTGGTAGTAGGCCCTGATGTACTGTACATGCCGTATTATATCCTGTCTCCTCCCTCACACCCCCTCAGTTCACTCTGTAATTGAACTCAATTACAGAATGTAGCCGCTCTTCCAGGCTGCAGCATCTCTGAGGACTTCAGCGCTGTCTGCCTCGGCACCACCACGCGTCCCACAAAATCCCTGCAGCTACGTCTGATGCAGTCAGGCTTTGCTGCTCACTGTACAGCTCTGACCCCACCACCTGTAATGAAATGCAGTGCTCAGCTGTCAACACTGAAATTTTAATCTTATGTATTGTTAGGTAGGTTCTCTCTGTGGGTTTTTGGTGTGAAGGCAGGGTGCCAACTACAGAGGGGATAATGACTGTTTATAATATCCTCTTCCCTCCCTCAAAGTATTTATTATCTATAATGTGATAATAGTGCAATGAAACTATTTCTGAATTTGCAGACCACCTCTGACCCAACTTTCTGAGTGTGCTTCTATATTTAATCCTCAGCCTGCTCTCCCTCATAAGTCTGCAAATTCATATTTAGGCTGGTCATGAGTCCCCACACAGGGACATCATCAACAGACACCATGCCAAACATCCCTGTCCCATGGGGTCTCATTTCTCAGTGGCTTGTCATTTATTATCATGCAGAAATTCATAATAAAGGATCCCATGTTTCTGATATTGGTCAAAGTTTGTTTGTGCCGAATTCTTTTCGATAAAACTAAAGACATGTACGTCACAACATGCATGGCAACAGCATCTGTCACTTCTTCTACAGGAGCGTGTGCACGGGAAACCACGTGCTGGTCATTCCTATCAAAAGGTGACTGCTTAGAGTTGCATTGAGGAAATGCACCATATATCATTTGACCTGCAGTGGAATTGCACGCAACAGTGTATTTTCTTCTATTAAACACTGTCATACGCCCACACCTCTACACCTTACATAAATTAACTTTCAGAGAGAGTAGTTAGTTATTTAGTTAGTTGGTTAGTTTATTTGTCATATACATTTTAAAGCACAATGTACAGTCAATGAATTGAAATATAGTCTGCCCTGGCTCAGTCTCAACCCTTGAAGCATCAATGTCAGTCAATCAATCAGTGATCTGTGACCTACACATTCATTCCTTCCTACACACTTTTTCATTTCTACACATTCATTCATTCCTATAAATCATTCACAATCATTTGAACGGGCAATATACAATAACAAGCCCCAATGAATACATCAGTAAACCAGAGAATAATCATACCTTTTGAAAAATTGAGATTGTCCTCTACAACAACAACAACAACAACAACAAAAAAGCATGAATAAAAAGTGAGGCTCTAGGCCGTATGTCTAGCAATTTATGTTATCTCATTTGGTGACATCCACTGTGGCCGTGGTAGTTATGACAGGGGATTCCCAGTGAAATTAGCAGTTTATGTTGTTTCTATAATCCATCACCCTTCAACAAGTTAACCACATTGTTATTATTGTAACCACAACCATTTTATTTAGATTTATAATAATACATTTGCAAACAAATGATGATTGTTTTTATCATGTTCATGATTATAACCATGACAACCAAATTCCACAGGTGTGTGCTGTTTGAAGAGACACCCCTACTCAGACACCACCGTCAGTCAGGTTCCACCTGTGATCAGTGTTTGAATCATGTGCTATGATCAAATCTAAATAGCTTCAAATGTACAAAATCAAAATCAAGATGTTTTGTGTTTGTTTGTATGTGTGTGTGTGTGTGTGTGTGTGAGAGAGAGAGAGAGAGAGAGAGAGAGAGAGAGAGAGAGAGAGAGAGAGAGAGAGAGAGAGAGAGAGAGAGAGAGAGAGAGACCTACAGTACGTTAGTGTACATTTGTTTGGTGAAACACTCTTCATTACTCTGCATGTACTTTCTCTTAGACGTGCCTCATTTGCCTGGTGAAGATTGAGATTTTTTATTCTGTGATAAACTCGCAACCTATGACACAGAGGATGATTTAGAGGTTGTGAGGGAAGTTATGAAGCCCCATTCACAAATTTACAGAAACCAAATAGATAATGGAAGAGAGTGGGACTGATGAGGGAGTGATGTGGACCACAGCCAAATGGTCTGACTCTTTAAGTGTTTCCAAGATTAGAAACCAGCAACTCAGACTACTTTGTCTCTTCTGGTTCATTTCCCTGTCATCACACACACACACACACACACACACACACACACACACACACACACACACACACACACACACCACGCAGTCATATATGTGTGTGTATACAGAAACCACGTCTCCTTCTTACACTACCTTGTTGCCACACAATATTAACTGTACACAGAAATCTAGCTAAGACAAACTACTCATTGTCCCTCGAAGACATGCGGATGATTTCACTGTAATTGCTTCTGGGTGCACTTTGCAAATCATGTGAAATATTGAAAACCAAAACGTCTGCTTTGCTGTGATTTATGGAGCCAAACACAGAGGGGCAGTAAATAACGGCTCAGAAAGGCCTTGAATGACTCACTTTGTCTCTCTGTGTGCTTTACAGCAATGCTGCATGCCAAAACACACTTGTTAAATACTTTGTTGAAGACAAAGGGCAGGGAACTAGAGTATATGTAGATTATGTACTGTAGACGTTTGTTTGTCTAAAGAGAGCTTCTTCTCTGCTCAGTGGTTCATGGGTAGGTGGAGCGACAGCTGTGATAGGGGTGACGACTTTGTCTTTGCTGACAAAAATGAAATCACACAAACAAAGAGAGTAACTCACCAATGCCAGGTTTGTATGTGGCATCTTGACTTTGTCTTTGTCTGTGTGACCTGTTGTCACCTGGTGGTGTGCAGAGCAGATAACGGCCCCAATCGCAGGTTGAGGAATTAAAGATAGTGTCCGACCCTGAGGGCCTTTAAATAGACCACACTCATCACTGACCGTATCTCCACTGGCCTCTTTACACAGCATGACCCCCAGTCTGTAAAATTCAACCCCACACCCAGGCACCAGTGTTGTTTTTGGCAGGCATTTTAGATTTAGTCTTAGTCTTAGTCTTTCTGACGAAAATTCTTATTAGTTTTCGTCAGTTTTAGTCATTTCTACATGTGATAGTTTTAGTCTAGTTTTAGTCGACGAAAACTCAACGAGGTTTTAGTCTAGTTTTCGTCAGTTTCAGTGAAAAAAAAAAGTCTTAATTCAATTAAGGAATAGTTTTACACATAATTTTCACCCAATGGCAAATCATTTATGGTCTTAACCGACGTATATCTTCTCGTCGAGTGACGCCAGGTGTGTTGCTGCACGCAGGTGTGGGTCTGACCACAAGGATGGGATGCAGCAGCGTTGCAGATACTTGTTGATTTTAATTGACAGATAGATTACACGCACAATAAGCAGAAGTGTCTGTGTCTGCACTGTGAACGTCTGACCATCCACTCGTCAGCGCTGCGGAGCCGCTGCAGCGCGCCGACCTCGGTCACCAGAGCAGCTGATCACTGCCTTCACCTGCACCTGCACCTGCACTCTGATGATCACAAGCACCGGGCGCTCCGCGGCTCGTCTCAGCAGCGCTGTTCTGTTGTTGACGGAGCCGTTGTTAAATTGTGTGAAGCTGACAATCGCCAATTTGAAATTTAGAGGCGATTGCAGCCCGACCACTAACGTTTTCGTCCGTCCTCGTCTCGTCAACGAAAACTCACACACGTCTCGTCATGTTTTCGTCATCAGAGCGCCGTGTTTATCTCGTCATCGTCTCGTTATCGTCATGAAAAAAAGGGTCGTCAACGAAAATATTTCGTCATCGTCATCGTTGACGAAAACAACACTGCCAGGCACCCACCATCTTCTTCTTTGTCCACAAGGTGATAAGTGGAGACTGGAGGCTGTGAGTATACCATTAAATACTATGTATTTTATAGCAGAGGTTATTCAACTTTTCAGCCCATGACCCAAATAAGAAAATTATTGTCTGGCCCTAGGTCTCAAGCTCATTAAAATATATTGGTTTCCATGACATCGAGGGACCGACTGCCAGCTATGGGCCTGTGACCTGTTTTGGTTCCTGATGTAAAGTTTCAGAAATTAAGTTTAACAAGATACTCAACTGGCTATTATTACAGTATATGGAACATTATCATCCTATAAATTTAATTGAACCATCAGCTCAGATCAGAATGAGAATGAAGCACATTAGTCGCTCACAACTGTGTTTTACATATAGATTTTACTGAGATCTTACTGTTAATGGGGTTTGAAGGGAATAGCAATGATTTTAAGCATGCAGTGTAGGTTGAACATCTCTCTTTCCAGCAAAATGTTCCATCTCCTCCTGGGCGATCTTGAGGCATTCCTAGGCAAGATAAGATACTGTATGCTCCCTCCATTTGGGCCTGACCCATCTTCAATCAGTTGAATAACCCTAGAGCACCTTCACTTTAGGGAGGCCAAGAAGCATCTGGTTCCTTTTGACATTTGGGAGCAGTGGTATTACTTTGAGCTCCTTGCATTGTCTCTCAGGCTCATTCTTACTGTAACACCCTACATGGGACACTCATTAGAGTTGTCTTGTATCCATGATTAACCGAAAGTTCATCACCATAGATGAAAGTAGAACATAGAATGCCTGATAAATTGGAAGTACTGTCTTAAAGATAGCTCATTTGGTCTGGTTGGTCTGGTTCAGTGTTGCTTTACTGCTGACAATTTCTCAATCTACCTGTCAATCTCCCATTTCAGTCTACCCTTACTTGTGAGCAGGGCTTGTTGAACTCTTTGTCTTGGAGCCACAACTCACCCCCAACTTGGACCAATGGTTTGATCCAGGAAGGTTCTTGATGGATAATCCATGTTGCATTTGAGCAAATTTGAGTATTCCTGACATTTGATGGTCAGAATGTGAGTTTGAAAAGGTATGACCTGTGCTATCCAGTTTGAAAAATACACTGGAAAACAAAGCAGCACCAAACACCTTTGTCCCACAAGTTTTTAAAAGGTTCAGGAAGGTAACAGGTCATTAAGTTCTTGTAATGGAAAAGCAGCTATAAGCTGGATGTTTTGGGTCCTTGCAAGGAAGGTTTTTCTTTTTTTTGACACCCTCTTAATGTACAGCTTGTGTTACAGTTATCCCAGCCCTATTTGGTTTAGTCCATGAGGACTGCTAACCAAAATCCAGCTGTGGCATTCTCTACACTGCCACCATAGAGTTCTTTGGGTATATTTGTCTGGGTCACAGCAGTAGAAATATAGAAAAATATTTCCTCTGTCTGCAGATGCAGCAGACCAAGGTGCTTTCCAAAGATCCTGTGAACAGGAAGTGCATAAAGTTGTTCCGCAGTGACTTTGAGAATAATGTACTGGCATCATTAGCTTGGTGCTACTAGGGGGCCGGTGCCGAGCTATTGAGCGCTGCATAATTTATTAGATTTCATGAGGGTGATTATTCCAGATTAAAATAGATGTGATCCTGAATTGTTCTGCTCTGTTGCTCGGTGTGAAATGAGTAATGAGTCTGCGGATTGCGGGGTGGAGCAGGCTGGACAGACGGACCATAGACATAAAGCCAATGAGCAATAACAGAGGGAGACACGTGGTGCGTTGAATATGTGCGTTAACTTGGCATCAAAAGTGCTGAAAAGTGTGATACTGTCAAGGAAGTTTTCAATCACAAATCGACTTTTGCACAGGCCCATGCTAAATGACTAAACAGCAATGCGCTCAACACTCAAAATAAAAAGGTTATTGGGACGGGTTGTGCTTGGAGGTATTTACATTTACAGGCTTTAGTCAGGTCAGATGGAAACTACAACAACAAGTAAAAAAGTAGAAAAGGTCTTCAACCTCGAGGGTGTACATTCGCTGCATGTGCAAACACTCTGTAAACGAGTGGATGTGAAACAGGCGGACATGCTGCCTGCTACCGCTGCAGACTTGTCACAGACACACAGGGAGAAGGAGAAAGGGAAACAGGTAAAGTAATGGGCACAGATTCTTCAATTTAACTCCCTATTAATTTCTCTTGTCTCCACCTCACTGGTGTCCTGGGCCCTCTGTTGCAACCAGCACACAAGCTTTAGCATCGGGACAAAGGAATTAATAAGAGACAGAAAGTCTGCGTCAGGCAGTGTCTGGCTTCAACCTCTTCTACTGGCTAGTGTTTGCACCAAGAATAAGTTCAAATACCTACATTTATTTAAATTCCACATCATTTATAGATATAGCCATTTATTCTTTGCTGAACAGATAATTGTTCACTAAGACACTAAGAAGCACAAAAATATGCAGTTTAGGGACTTGGTACTGTAGGGATTGCGGGGCTAATTGGTAAGATCACCATTGACATGCTACCATGGTGAGATGCTTATACTTCACTATTGCTTGATAGGCAAATATGTACCAATGACCTTTGACTCCTAACAGTCTACAAGCCATCATCTTTTGTGCAGTTTATGCTCTGAAGGATTGATCTGGAAAAAGACACTGCACGTTTTTGTGTTTGTTGTGTTAGCTCACTCTCCACATTTTCCATTAGCCTTTGCATCCAGCACTTTTACAGTTATGTTGTATGGGAACTCAAACCCTCACTGATTTTGTCCCATAACAGTTCCAACAAGATTCATTCAAACAAAATGACCATGTCCCAAACATCATATATACTACTAAGATTGGAAGAAGGAAGAAAAGAAAGAAAATACTACAGTTTATAGTTGATTTTCTGACAGCAGCCAGTTGGGAAATCAAATGGTGGAACTGCTCAAACTGCAAGACAGCTGACCAAAATGTTTGACGTGCCAGAAACTGAATCGATTCTCTGACTATCAGATTGTTGATCATGCAGATAATCAGACATCATGTTCCCTCAAACTGCAAGTCTAATGACAACTGACCTGGCAGAAATTCCCAAAAGAGTCAGAAATAACACCCTAAAAAAATGATGCAATAATTAACTGTGATAGATGATTGCATTACTCTTCTGCTCTCTCAAAGGTCAGCACACAAGTTTGTGTTGATCCACTTCATGAATGTATGCTGATTGTGGTGGAATGGAAAACACAGAGAAGAGTAAAGTCTGATCCTCAGTTTATTCATCAGCCTCTCCTCCCTCTCAGATGTGTTGCCAGGTTTGTAGACTGGACATCTCCCTCTGTGTCTTTGTGTTGTGATGCCAGGCCGATTCCTCAAGTGCTGCTGTGGGACAGGTGTTTGGGAAACAGAAGCCACGGTGGGACGTCTTGGCATTGTCCAGCAGACTCACCCTGGGAGCTGGCATCAGGCGAAGACTCATCAAGCTGCACAGGAACATTCTGCCAACAGTGGAATACCTCGTGATCCTTTTTCATTTTGCTCCACCTTGTGCTCTCTAACTCTGTCTATCAGCCACTTTACCTTTACTCTGCGCCAATGCGAGGTTTGTTAATGTCTGTCCACCTTCTTCTGATGTACCCAAGAATGTACAGCAGTAGTAATTAAGGATGGGTAAAACACTCCATCCTTTTTGTCTTGATAAATAACCATTAGTGTGATATATCTGCAAATTAAAGTCAAAGGTCTGTAACCATTTACAGGCACAAAGTACTGTAAGTGTCGCAAATGTCGTTATCATAATACCATCAATTTTGGTGGGGCAGAAAGCCATTCTTGGCACTTGCACCAGTTTGATTACTTCAGAGCTGTGGAGTTGTAGCGTATGGAGTGGTGCAGCTGAAGATCAGGCAGTGTAAAGCAGCTTTAGATTTATACTGCGTGACAGGAACAAACCAAATTTTAACGACATACAATTACAAAACATAAAGAAACACATTCTCTGTATTACTTGACATTCAGACTGAAAGTGGCAAGAGCGAAACATTCACTCTAGCGGACGTAGACGACGTAGATGAAGCAGAGAGCTGCCAAGTTCATTCAGAAAGCTTGGTCTTGCAAGCTGCAAAGCAAATGTTAGAACAAGCAGATTTGACATTAATCACATGATAGCCACAAAATCATGTTAGCAACACCCTTTTTGAATGCTCTGGCTCTAGTTACTGTTTCACAAAAAATAGGCCTAAACAACAAACTCACCTAGAACACCAGCAAAGACATTAAAGAGAAGATTACGTTTTTTTTTCTTCGTTTTTTTATCTACTAACCCCATTTGTGTTGAGGGTAGTTCTGCTCTTTTCAAAATGAAGCAGTAGTCTTTATACCTTGACACTCTCTCAGTCTCTACCACATCCTCGTCGAGGCTTTGCCCACCAATCAGCTCTGTTAATTGCAGTGCAGCAGTTAAGGACCCCGGATGGGTCACATTATCTTTATTTACCGGCCTAATTGTCACACTGATGGCAGCCTTGAATGGAGCTATGCAGCACTGAAGACTGATCACTCACTCAGCTGAAACACTAGACACCAGGGACACACTAATGTATAGAAGGATGTAAAAGAGACAGCATAAAGGAAAAAGGGAAGTGGGAAGAATTATAACAGTAAAGGTTTAATGACTAAAATTAAGAGTTTAGTGAGATGATTTTAAAGAAAATGGAGCAGAAGAAGAGGAAACAAAAGAAAAAGATGGTGGTGACTTTGCTAATGATGCAGTAAAAAAAGAAAAAGGAAAAAAAACTGGAGTCAGTCAGTACAGATGGAGATGTGGTGAGACAGTAAAACAAACACGAGAAGAAAAAGGAGCGATGGAAAATGAGAGTGGGAGCGGCAGACTGTGAGGGACAGGCAGCTGGCAGCCACCACTAAAGGCTGAAGTATTCATCTTCCCCAGCAGGAGTAGTGAGGTGGCATATGCATATTAGTTGTGTGAAGAGCTGCACCACATGCTTCACATGTCCCTATAGCCCCACATAGACAAACACAAGTTGTTAGACATACAATAAGTATACACTCATGCAGGGTAAGTACCATTGATTCTCATTCTTCTGCCTACTGCTAATTTCTAGACGCTTTGTCCTCCTCTGTGTGTGGGTGTCACTGCATTGGCTAACTTTGAGGACAAATAAGTTAGCCAATGCAGTGGCAAGCAATCCTGCTTTGCTCGTCCAATAGGGAACAAAAGTTGTGTCCCACTGTCAGGCTGAACATACCCAGCTTTTTCTTCAACATTACCATTGAACTCCCTGATCTGTACTGTAGTAGTATGTTGGTTGTTGCACTTTATGTCTCAAATAATGACATCTCCCATGAGTTGGGCAATGGGGTTGTATCCGGTCTCCTACTGCAACTGACCTTCACAGCCATGCATTTGTCTCAGTTCATTTACACAACAACAAAGATGGTTCTTGCTACTTTGCATTTGTGTTTCCTTCCTCCTCTGCCTCCGTCTCCAATGAGCTCTTATTTCATACACCGGTATATAATGTATACATCTCACCATAAAAATTCATCAGCTAAATTCGTCCCCCTAGCCTTCGAACAATAGACAGCCCCAGAAAGCTTTGTGACGTATGATCACTCAGTGGGCTAATTACTGGAGTGCTGCTGTGGAGCTAAACACTAACACAGCTAGAGCCAATACAGTATGAGCCCACACAGTCGCAATAGCTCTCCTGCTGCTATATAGGACAATCGTTTAACACAGCTAATTCAGGATTGCCTCTAAGTCCATTTTTTGTTTTTTGTAGCATTGACTTTGGTGTCAAAAATATCTAAATCAAGCTTTTGTGGGGCTGTAACAAAACCAATGAGCCACGAAGGCCTTCACAAAGAAACCGGCAACGGGAGAAGAAATAAGCATGTCACATCATTTTTGTTAAATACTTGGTACAGTATTGTACTGTGCTGAATACAGCCAGAATTGGAGGATCATGGTCAGCAACCTCCAAATGTGGTGAGGTGTATCTCAGGGTGTTGTTGGGGTAGGATGGGGGACTGGGGGACTGGAAGATTGATTGTCAGGTAGATCAGTGCAGCATCAGTGATCATATGGCCGCTGCTGTGCTGTGGTGAAGAGGGAGCTGAGCTGGGAGGCAAAGCTCCCTCTTAAGTTTTATGGATTTACAGAACATTTGAGTTTCGTGTGTTTTTCTGTATTACATTGTGTTTTCGCAGCATTTTGCTACTGATGGATATTTTATTGCTGTGGTACTCGAGACCGGTCTTGAGACCACATTTTCAAGGTCTTGGTATTGCCTCGGAATCGAATATGTTTTACTCGGTCTCTTCAGTCTCTCTCGAGCTGGACAAAATTTTTCTCAAGAACAGTGAAGACCACAGTGACATCATCTTTTGTAAATGCAAATGTCTCACTGTCACTTACTCATTTTGGTTTATGTAATGGAATTCAATAACTTTAAGATCATTCAATTCATATTACAAAAATATAATCATTTGAAAAACTGTGTTTCACCAGGGTCAAAAGTTGGAAACTTCACCAGGTTCTGTGAGGTGTTGGATTTGCGTGTCTTTACACTCTGGTCTATGTTTCCTTCATTCATATTGTTCTGTACTGTATATCCCATGTTGTTTTTTCAGTGCATCTTTCTGAGCCAGCATGGGATTGTGAATAATTTCACATGCAATGTACAGAGACTCACATCTCTAACTACACAGTTATGCCACTTGCTCTCTCTCTCTCTCTCTCTCTCTCTCTCTCTCTCTCTCTCTCTCTCCAGCTACCTTCCTTAGTTGTCTCTTTGTATTTCTGTCTGTCCTGTAACAAGCTGCATGAGCGACTGAGCAGCCATTACTCTGCTAACAGCCTCCTCAGAAGCCCAGCGCAGCAGACACATGCTGGTAGTTTATACCACTCTGCCACCTGCGCGCCTGTGTGTTTGAGAGTGTGTGCGTATGTGTGTGTTTGTGTGAAGATGTGTTACTGCAACCTGACTGAAAGGCTGGTGCGCTGTTGTGACACTACCAACTCTCCCCTGTGCCCCACTATCACCCTCTTTACCGGCAAAAAAAGATTGCTTTGCGCTTCTCCACCTCCTCTTCTCTTCTCTTCTCTTCTCTTCTCTTCTCTTCTCTTCTCTTCTCTTCTCTCCTCTCCTCTCCTCTCCTCTCCTCTCCTCTCCTCTCCTCTCCTCTCCTCTCCTCTCTGTCCTCCATGTCCTTGCTAAATGCACCTATGAGCATTACTGTTGTTGTGGGTTTCTTGAAGGTGGATGTTTTCTTTTGGTTGAGTGTCAGAAACAGTGACAACCACTCTGGGGGTTTTCACACTTATGAAAAGACACACACGTACACACACACACACACACTATCTCCCACACAAACACAGACGCTCGCGCACATCAGAGTGTGTGACGGAGCTGTCTGCTCCCTCCTGTCGCCTCATTTGTTTCTGCATCAGGCTGCTCTCAGAGGAGGCCTCGCTTCTGCCCTTGTCAGCAAACATCAGCTCGCTCTTTCTACTCCTCTCACTCTCTCCTCCTCCTCCTCTCGCTTTCACTTTCTTCTCCTCCGCTTCTCCTTTCCCCGGCTCTCCATCTTTCTGCCCGTCGTCGTTTATTTCCCCCTATCTCCCCTCACATCCTCCCTGCTCCCTTCAGTCCATCTTACCGCTGTTCCAATACACGGTAAATCTGCTCTTTATTAATCTCTTTGCTCTCACTATCTCCTCTCCTCTTCCTGTCTCTGTGTTTGAGGGCGTCGGACTCTGTGACAGACCAAAGATACAGGCAAACCTTGAGTGTGTCTCAGGGCGTCAGAGCTGCAGACACAGTGATGCATCAAAGGTTTTTCTTTTCTGAGTAAATGACAGAAACACACTGCTGGTTATGTTTCTGTTTGAGAGGCTGGGTTGTGTGTTTGTGTCAGTGTGTTGTTTGTGTATGTTTGAATGAGTGCCATAGGTTTTTTTTTTCCCACAGCAGAGCAGTTGAAGTGTGAAGGAGGGTCAAGTCGGAGCAGAGCAGCTAGTCAGGTACGACAATATGTGTGTGTGTTTGCGTGTGTGGTGTGTGTGTTTAGGATGGGGCGATTGCTGGGGGAAACATACAGGCAAGTAGGAGAAGTGAAATTTACCGCTTCATCAAGTCGTTCAGTCTACACACCTCGTGCAATCACTCACACACACACACACACACACACACACACACACACACACACACACACACACACACACACACACACACACACACACACACACACACACACACACACACACACACACACACACACACACACACACACACACACACACACTCACAGGGCACATACACTACCTGCCCTAACTATCCATCTAAGTACTTTATTTTATAGCTTTTACCAAGAGAACTGCTCCTACACATTCCCAGCCCTCCCTAGTTTCCTGCTCTGCCATGCACAGAGTGGAAAGACAGGTCAGCCATATCTCTTCTCCTCAAAGTCGTTCATCATCATTATTATATTTCAAAGTTGATGTATCGGCATGGCTCACTTTTTTCATCTTTATTTTTTTGGAATGATGTAGTAATCCATACTGACATGGAATAAGCTGGTGAGCTCTGATTTGTTTTTAACCCTAGGATGCATGGGCTACCAATACCTACACTCTTCCATGAGTGGGGTCAAAAATGACCCCTATTAGAATCAATGCGTTTTTGCAGTAAATGTCTTTAATTTTGGTTAAAGATGGTGATTTTCATTATATTTTGGTCAACAAAAGAGTGATTTCATTTTTGACATGTTCATTTATCACTTTTTATTCACATTTGACCACAGAACAATCAATCACATATCAAAAATGTCAAAATCCATTGTTTGTGTGTCCGTCTGTCTGTTTAACTATGGAAGATGAACAGAGGACATTCAGTAGGACCGGGGACCATAACAATGTCCACACATATGTAAACACACAAACATCTTCTCTCTTCTCAGATTTCAGATTAATTTATTTTTTAAAAATGAGAACAGTACATACTGATGGACATTGACATGTAAATATGTGGGTTTGTAGCCAAGTGGCTAATTTCCATCCCCAGTCCCATTGGCAGGTTAATGTTAGACATAAGTAACAATGACGATAAAAAGTACAAAGGGTAAAAAAGTACAAGAGGCAGAACTAGGACAATAAAACACATTGACATCTTACGCAAAACATATATGAACAACATACATAAACTGTGCAGAAGAATCACTTGTCAGGCAAGGTCCTCGGGAATCCTAGCTGGCCTCCTATAGCAGCATGATACTTTAGATGACAAAACATAAAAAGGACAATGTTTGAATGGCACACAAAACTATTGTATAAAACAATACGTAGCTATGTAAGTAAATGTCTGTGTATTTATATGTAAGTAAATACACTGACAGGCATGCGCAAACGCACGCACGCACGCACGCAGGACGCACACACACACACACACACCATAATACATACATCATATCAATAATCAATAATCCTATAACGGGTTAGCTGTTATTACAGGGAAGTTATAGATATATTAAGAGTCTCGCTCTCTACACAACAAATGCAGTAATGTCAGCTACCTTACTATACTACTGTAGCTAACATAAAAGTACTAACATTACTTTGCAGTTAGCTAAATAGTGCCTACTTTGTAACAACAACGCAGGCTAATTTGATGACAATAATACTCTATCACAGAAAAGTCATGGATGTGGAAAATAAGTTTGTAAATGAAGATAATACTTACATGTACGTTGCTGTGTAAAAATGACCTCCTGGGTGGTGAGACTTCTGACATTAGATGTGTAAGTGGGACAGTAACAATACTGCCAGTCAGTGTTGATAAGAATCAAAGGTTGCTTGGAAATTCCATAGGAAATGCTTGGGGTCATTTTTGACCCCACTTATGGAAGAGTGGGGTAGTGATACAAAAACTGCAATTTCTTAAAATTAATAAAATATTTTTTAAAAATATAAATGGCCTCATGTCACAAACATGTTTCATGAGGAATACCTGGAATATGAAATTATAATTACTTTTAATTTCAAAGATATTGAAGAATAACCACCCGTGGGGTCATTTTTGACCCCACTTATGCATCTAAGGGTTAAGGACTAAGATGTGAATGTGTTGGCTTGACATCACATCTGCACAGGTGGCGGTGTGGAAGCAGCGTATTAGCAGAGCATCAGGAGCTGCAGCTTCAGGTTTCCACTTGGGTCTACACAGGATGCATTCAGGCACGGCATTGATTGTAGGCCACCCGCATTCTGGCAGTGCCCTCAGTCTACGTAAAGATGAAAAAAAAAAAAAACTTGAGAAGTGCATTTTCATGCATGAAGGAGCAGTTACACCACCAGTTTAGACAGCTGGATTCATTCAAATAAAAGTGCATCATGAGTTAGACAGACCACGGAAAACACACGTGACACACTTACTGTTTATCCACAGCCTCGTAGATTACTTCGGCCTTAAAACCACAATCTTAATTTTACCACACAAATGAGGGCAGCAGCTGATTTATTGGAATGTATTATAATTCATTGTCCAATCATCTCATTCTTTCCTATGCAGACACTGTTTTCTGCTGCAACATCAGTGGTTTAGAAATGACATAATTTTGTCAAAAAGAAAAAAACTAAATACATCATTTTGTCATTTTAAGAACCAAAAAGTATTTCAATATAGTTTTGCATCATCTCTCTGGAGCTCTGGCAACAGCAACATGTCCATGTGCCAATCAGGAGAAAGGAGGCTTTATGCCTCTCCTGTAATTGGCTTATAGTTTTTTGAGGGATCAAATAAAAGTATAACAGATTCCAGGTAAACCCCCAGAGATTTAAAATCCTGAAAGGTGGGCTGGGGGCTCTGGATGGGTTGAATTTTGAATGACTGAGGGCAGTGACTGTAAACTTGTGGCATCACAAAGTCAAGTAAGTCCTGACAGCTCATTTTAGGGTTCAGTTTCTGAACACAGGCTGTGTGCTTTTCCCTCAATTGAGCACACTGATACTTTCAAAAGATTAACATAAGGCATATTTATGCTTCACAAAAAGATTAAAAATGTGACATGGAAATCTCACTTAATCCAATATGGGACCTTTAAGTTGATGAAATCCCTGCAACCATCCAAAGGCAGCAGGACTTATGTTCATCAACTATGTTTGAGAAGTGATGTCATGTAGTACTGGCCACTGGAAATAATGCAGGTGATGCTGCAAACTGACTCAATGCTTATTTACCATATCCCTCTGAATTCCCACACTGAGGGAAAGGTGAGTGAAATATACCTCAACCAGTCACTCCAGTATTTTTGCTCAGTGGTCATTAGATAAGCAAAGTTTGTGAAAAAACGACTCAGCAAACTTCACCTGGTTGAAGTCTGTGCACTGGGGTGCATGTAAGCAGCACAGAGTGGGAGCAGAGGGTGAAGAAGAGCTACAGTTTGAGATTTTCCCTGGAGCTAGAGTTGTCTTTTTAGTAGGTTGGAGTTTTAACCAGCTTTACTGCTGATTTGCTGTTTTTGCTGTACTTGTATTAGATTGTGTTTTGCACCTGCAACCAGTGGTGATGTTCACTGGATTAAAATGTATAACACATCACATGACAATTAATGCTTATGGACAAGACCGTATCAGTCCCTTTACAGTACCTTCAGGAGGCTTTATGTGGGCACAGCAGGCAGTCTTGCCTGCAGCGCTGGATCTGAACAAAGATGAACTCCGGATTTATGAATGAACTGAAGCTGGAGGAGAGACATGAGCGTTTTATAAAAAGAAGTTTCCCTGAAGCAATATACTGTACAGCATAGCCCAGTGCGTGTGCGTGTCTATCACACTGCCAGCTGTCTTGATGTCTGCTCCCAGCATTTTTAGTTAAGTATCAGACTGATCTTCTCATGTCATAAAGTGACTCCTGAAGCGATTCAGCAGCTCCAGTAACAGCTTGTGAACTTCTCCCTGTTTGTGACAACTTCTTTTTTTTTCCTTGCTTGAAGGTGATGCAAATTCTGTTACGGTATAAAAAAAAACACATATGACTGACAAAGGTTCCCATGTATATGGTAAGATATATAAACTGGAGTGTCCCTGTCTATCTGTCTGTCTGTCTGTCTGACTGACTGACTAACTATATGACTGATTGTATTTCCACCACTGCTCAACTGAAAGCATGATTTGCAGAAAGGTTTCTCATAGAAGTAGATGCAATTAGCAGCAATAGCTAATCAAGAGCTATTGCTTATTTACACATTTATTTCTTTATTTACGTTTTGTCTAAACTGTTTTCATGAAATCACGTATATTTCTGGAAACTTACGAGACTTGAAATTATGAAGAAAGGTCTCGTCACGGAACAAATGGGAGTAAGACTAAAGTTAAGAAATGGGAGTGAGACAAAAGTTGAAAAAAAAATGCATTTTTTTCAGCAGCTCCTATTGAAAAGGCAGCCAACTAGTGGCCCTTGGGGCAGAAGTGTGCAGTTATGCAATTAAGCACAATTAAAATAGACAATGTAATGTAATCAGTGCATGGCACTGGACGTTTTTATTTTCTTAAATGTTCATTCTAGTAAAGACATTAAAAACTTTTTAACTTTAAAATACAGTATAAAAAAAGTATAAAAAACAATAAATAACTTGATAAACTTCAACATTGTCCTAGTGTAAACACCCCACATCCCCTTCAAGAAGGTTTCCTACTGAGTGGCGATGCTGACTAAGTGATTTCCTAGCTCAGGTTACCATCTTCCTCTCACTCTAATCTCTATTCAACCATCATCCCTGTCATCACCTGCCGTCCCTCTCCCACCACCACCCCCTCTTTTCTTACCATATATGATTGTGGTATTATTTTGATACATATTAATCACTAGCAGAGATGACACCTGCCATTCCAGATTTCCCCCGCGTCCCATTTCCCTGCCGTGCGCCGGGTGGAAGTGCTGAGGTGCTGAGCGGCCAGGACTCAGAGCTGTCTGAAGGTCACAGTCTGGATATGTGGATGGATGTCAGGGCCAGTGCAGCAGACGGTCAGCGAGTTCAGCTCCATATGTATGTGAATGTGTGTGGGTAAGCGAGAAATAAAGAGGATGGAGATAAGGGGGAAGGAGGGGAGAGAGAGATAGAACAAAAATGAAGGAGAAAGAGAGTAGGGATGGGTGGGGGGGGGGTCTTCCTATAATGCTACATTATAGTACTGTATAGGCTCTCTCTCTTCCTCTTTCTGCCTGGCTCTTTCAGTGACTCTCCCTCTCCAGGATAGATAGAGGGCATTCATTATCTGCCGGCCCACTGGGACTTCCCTCCTCTTTAGGATGCATCCAGCAGTTTAAACCAGGCCAATCAGAGCAGTGGGGGAGGATAAGGTTAGAGGAGCAGGAAGAGGAGGAGGAGGTGTATGTGTGCAGTATGTGCGCAGAGAGGGTGGGGGTGTGGGGGGGGATGAGGAAGTAGGGGGGGTGGGCCTCACACATTTAACCTGCCATCCAGTCCATCTACTACTGTAACCATGGCGATCCACTCACATGATGGGATGGCACAGTGGTGCACTGTATTTAGGGTAGGTTTCTGCCTCCGTGCGTCATGGACGCATTGCAGAGGGGAGACGAGCAGGAGCAACGCATCAAAGCCAGTTCATGGACAGTTGGTGGATATTGTTTTTTTTATAGCTCACCTACAGTAAACACAGGGCCCGCTGTTCTTCAGCACCTTCGCTTTCAGCTCATCTAAACATAAAATAATAAAACTCTTTATAGTGTACAGATCTGTTAATAAAGTGGGAACCTCAAACTCCACTGAAGTATCACAAACATAAATCCTTCATTTGGTGCATGATGGTGCTGCAGAGTGATGTCCAACACACTGATCCAAATGCTTGCACAGGTGCTCAGTGGGTTAAGATTTGGCTTCCATGAAGGCTGTAGAATATGATTCACATCTTTTATACATTCATCAACCATTCAGTGGCCCCCTGTGCCAACTGCAGGAGCAGGGATCTGAATATGCTGTGTATGTGTGTGTGTGTGAGGGCATGCATGGTTGGGAATGATCATGCCTACATAGTTCATGTGTACTGGTTTGTGTATTGTATACTGAATATGTGGTAAACACATCTCTAACTGGGGCGAACTCAAGTCTCTCCTCTGATTGGCTCTAGTGATCTGATAAAAGTAATGCAGATTTCAGGTAAACACTCAGAGATACTGTATCACAATATTGATATAGAAGTTAGACCTGATTTAAAGTAAAGCAGCCTAAAAGACATGGAATAATACAGGGCTTATACGAGCAGAGACACAGACTTAACTACTACTGATTATAAGAGTGATTAATGTGGTTTGTCTATTGAAGGTGGAGCCCTGACGTTCGCTGAGTGCGAAATTTAAATTCAAGTGCAGTCGTGGCTGCGCCCTGTTGAATGAGACATCGACAGAGACTCTCCCTTGCCAGATGCATCCTACGTAATTGTGTCTCTGTGCACATACGCTCACTGTAGATGTGCGCCTGTTCACTCACGATGTCGCATTAATGTTAACAACACATTCATTCTGATTGTACACGGTAATGACTGATTAATTATTCCCAGCTCCAATTATCATTCCATTACTGCTGCACGCGCACACACACAAATGTAGAAAACATTGGCATGTGGTGAGGAATAAGTGCCAGCAGTGGTTCTGTGCCACTTTGTGAGGCTAATTGAGGTTAATGAATGTAACTGGTAAGTAAAAACACATTAACGAGAATAATTAAGAGTACCAATGGTGTGAGCATAAGTTCGTTGGAAACACCGCAGGAAATTACACAACCTATCAAACATGATTTCCCCCCTCTTCTGTCGGAGGCTGAATTATGTGTCTTGATTGAGAATTTATATGACGCCATAAAAATGAAGAAGCTCTCAGTTTATCTATTTGTTCTAGCTCCTGACAGATAATGACGGTTAATCTTGTGAGTGAATGAGAATAAAGAGATGATAGAAACACAAAACAGGGAAGGACAAGAGATGGAACCATTTAGAAAGTTAGATAAACAACAAGGGGACAGGTGAGACACAGGTTAGTCAGGGGAAATCCTGCACATCATCTTGCAGATGGAATCCCAAACTTGGCACACGCACACACACGCGCTTAGCCCGGAGACAGACAGAAAGAGATAGATAGAGGAGGCTGACATCACATCCATTCAGATAAGAGAGCGCTGGGGGAGATAATAAGCTAGGCTGGTGAGATAGACTCAACTCCTCAGATCAACGCAATCTACCTGTGAGGAGGGGGAGAGGAGGATGTGTATACAGTACAATATGATGTTTTTTCTGTATTAACCCAAGCTTAATTTAAATTTCTCTCAAAGAATCTGATGTGTGAATGGAAAGAGACAAGTTTGATGTCAAAATAAATTCTTGTTGGACAAAATTAATCACTCTGTCTTTGCAAATCTGTCCTGTTGCGATAGGGCACGTGTCCTGTCATCACTTTTAAAATACATGTTTCTTTCCCAGACTTTCCCAGAGAGTGAAGTCCCTAAAGGGTAGTGCTGTAAATTTGAATTCAATTCTAATTAAAGGAGATATTGTAATGTAGTTGTACACTACCCACGATGTTACTGTATGTCACATGACCTTGCCATTTGGGTGACGTATGATGTAAGTTTAATAACCCTAATGCCACATGTAAGATATAAAATATGTGTTGTATAAAAGTAAATTTTATTTTTGTTTCTTTGTTTTTTTTTCCTGGTACCTGAACAAACCTGGTCATTATTTTCTCAACCCTCTGATAAAAATCCGATACCAAATGTTGTTGTTTTGGTTACAATAATAAACATGCAGGATGGTCATTGTGTGGTAAGGTTAAGTTAAAAATTAGCACTTACATTTACATTTACTTACATTTACACGTACATTAAACAATCTTTGTTGTTATAGTGTTGTCGCCTCATTAAGAACCAGCCCATACACAGGCCCAAAGAAGATTCTCAATTTGACAGCTGTATGTCAGTGTATAAAAGCTGTACCTAGAATGTAAAAGTTTCTTTTAACTTGCACTAATAACCACCAATATGTTTTATTAATTTCTGTGAGCACCAGTGAGGCACCAGCAGAACCAGCACAGCAGCGTTGATCCCTATCTTTTCAAAGCTTCACACGTCAAATTTTCCATCCATTCTTCAATCATTAATATGTTTTTAATCCATAGGAACAACAGAAACAGTTTTTCATGAAAAGAAGTGGAGTACCTGCTGCACCTATAGGCTTTTTTTAAGAGTTCAGTATCATTAATTAATCTAATTGTGAGGGAACACAGAAATACTATATCTCACATTAGATCAGAGGCCCATGGTAAGAGGTGTGAATAGGAGAAAATGAAGGATAAAGTGTCTTCATTCTGGCCTTAGGAATTGATCTTGCTGGGATTCCTCTGTATCTGGGAGCTGATTGATCCCCTGTTCTCCTGGAAGCTTTTCCTCAGCTCCCTGTGCACAGCTGCCAGGAGGTCTGGTCTGTGTTTATCATCTGATCATTGATGAAATCTGTGAGGATTCATCAATAGGCCTATATATAGTAGACAAAATGGACTACATAAGGATATACTGTATACAAACTGTTTGATTACGTACATGGAGATGTAGAGTGTAAACAACACTGTGTGGGGTGTGGGTCAGCAGCCTGTACTGAAACCATCCTGTATCCAACACATCTACCCTCTCCAGGCATGTTAGCATGTCTCTGTATTTGTGCATCTGTGTGTTTGTTGTGGTGTGTGTGGGGGAGACCTTCCGGCTGCTCCTCCATTGACTTTCACTTTGGCTGATACAGGATGTCAGTTTATCAGTCGATTCAATATCTACCAGCCCTTTATTTATGACACACTGGATGAAGTGTTGCTACTTGCTTTTTCTTCTTCTCTGAAGAGATATGAGGAGAGACAAGTTTGTGTGTTTCTCTATGTGTGTGTGTGTGTGTGTGTGTGTGCGGTTGTAGAGAGGGATCAATACATTTTTACTGAAAGCCCTTGTGTAGCAGGAACAGAGGCAGGAAGGAGGAAGGAGGGAAGACGGAAAGAGAAAGGACGAGAAGAGAAAGGGAAGAAGTCAGAGAGGAAGGAGGAAGCAGAGAGCTGTTTTTCTTGTCTTGCCTGTCACTCGTCTCTCAGCTGCCTGTTCGGGAATACACTGATGTCTGTATGCACTGCAGTGGTTCAGCTCATGTAGGGAAAGGCTTACACTGCAAAAAAAACCAACAATAAAACAGAAAACGCTTTTAATCAGATTTGTTTCTCCAACAACTTCACTCTTGTTTCGGGTCATTTTTGCTCATCAATGTCCTATTGTTGTAATAATAACAATAAATTTGGCACAAATATTCATCAGATCTCAAAGATGAACTGATTTGATTGTGGTGATGACAGCTCAAAGGTCAAGAGTGCAGTGGCCTCATAAATCACACGGCTGTGGCGTTAGCAACACCCCATACTTTGAGGAAACAAAGCACCAACTGGAGCACAGAGATGAACTGAGTGGAATCTAATGGCTCAAGGTCGAAGGTCACTGAGACTTTATAAAACACACAGACACAAATCCATTTAGTAATTATGACACAAATCAGTTCAAATTAATGTAAGGATAAAATGAAAGTACGAAAGCGAAATATAGGCTCATTCTTTTGCATAAGCACACGTAGGAGTTCATACAGACTGCCTAAGTTCATCTGGACAAGGTTTCAGTGTGTGTCTGTGTGCTGCACAATGCTGCTGCACCTTGAGGTGTTGCTCGAGTGTAAAAACTATTAGATTCACCTCATTAAAATTCAGATGGAATTCAGATGTTGACACGTCTTGTCCTACAGCATAATGCATGGTGTCTGTTGGCTCATGCAAGGATTCCTCTGCTATTCTTGAGCAGTCAGTAATTTGGCACGGTGGGCGTTTTGCTCGTACCAGAGGGTTTGCTCAGAGGATCTTCGTTCCAAGACAGTTGTGCCCAGACACACACACACACACACACATACGCATGCACACATGTACACACTGAACGCACATTTGGCCTGATGCTTCTTCCAGTATATCAGACCAAACTACTTTACTGAATTCTCTTCTATTATTGAATGAAAACATATTACTGTCATTTTTCATTTACGAGGGAACGAAATTCCACAGTAAAAAGTTCCTCACCCATTAATTTCCCTTTCCAGAATCTGCTCCTCGCCCCCCTGAGATATGGGGAAATAAGGCCGATAAAACAATTTAGACAGATGCTCCATCAGAGCAAAGCCGAGGAAGTCCTACTCCTTATTCAGATCAGCTTTGTACTTGCAACAAGATGGGTACGGGAGGCATGAGATGATCGGACGATGTGCACATGCTCCTGAGCCACCAGGAGGCGCCGTACTGGAGGGGGGTTGGGGGCTGACTGAAGGTCAAGAGGTGATATACTGCTTGCAGGAAGTGTACTGGAGTTACTTTGAATATGTACAAATTTCAATGCTTAATATTGGTGATTTGCATTAACTGTTCCATTGACCCACAACAGCATCGACATTGTGTTATAAAATCACTTACAGATGGAAACTATATAGCAATCCACACACATACAAACAGGAAGGGGAAAAGAGCAAAACTGTGCAGCATCACTGACATCTTACAGATCAGTATGTTAGAAGGTAATTCACATCATCATGTGAAAGGTGTCAGGGGGCTGGATCTACAGTAGCCGACTCCTGATCCACCTGGGGCTGCAGGTGCGGCAATAAAGGAGATACTAGATCTTTCCTGAAAAGTAGGGTGAATGAACAATGAAGAAAATTCACTGAAAATGTCAAAATGTTTGGGGGAGACCAGTCCAATTTCAGTTCAAGTGACTTGCTCAGTACATGCTCATTTCAAAAGGATTTTTTTTTTTTTTTTTTTTTACAAAAGCTGGAGTTATTTGCACATTATGTTAAAAAAAAAGTAAATGTTGTATACAAATCTTTTACTGTTTTTGGCATAATCCTTAGTTACAGTTTACCCCAGAATGTGTTCAATCTAACCTGAAGTAGAGTGTACTGTATAGGATGACTTTAAACTATTCGTGTTCTGTTTGTGTCAGAGAGATAACACATACAGTACAGAAAGAAAGAAAGAAAGAAAGAAAGAAAGAAAGAAAGAAAGAAAGAAAGAAAGAAAGAAAGAAAGAAAGAAAGAAAGAAAGAAAGAAAGAACAGAATTCAGAATATACTTTCCAATAGAGGTCAAGTTGAGCAATCTCATGCCCACCAGTGAATAATTATGTAGAAATAATTGAGAGAAAATGAAATTTCTAAATATTTAATCATTTATCTATTGTTGTCAGTGAACAACCCCCACATACTTGAGTGCTTTTAAGAGGTGTGGAATGAGGGGAAAGACGGATATGATGCACAGGATGAAAGACTGTGACTGAAGGGTGATAAAAAAAAGGAAAGAATGAAGAGAAAATCCAAAAGAGGTCAACGTCAGAAGTCACGAGTGGAAGATACCAGCGTGAAAGAAGGAAAGAAGAGGAGAGTCAGAGGCTGAAAGTTGAGAAAATGAGCCCTCCCTTCCTTAAGGAGACATGTCATCCACTGCTGATGAATGTGGTCAAACATCAATACAGTGTGAATGATGAGGCCTGGCACCACGCTGTTACACACACAGACACACACACACATACACACACATGCGGGGCTACAGTACATTCAGTCGTCTGCACTCACACAGCACTTTGCAAAAGTACCCCCTCCTTCTCTGATCCCTTTAACCTCCATTTCAATTTCTATATTAAAATGTCTCCCATTGTTTTATGTGACTTGGCACATTGCTCCTTGCTCTCCAATGTCAGTGGGCTGATAAATAAATCGATGTACAGTAAAGGGCAGCGTTATCATATGCCATGATGGGCCGGTGTACTCTGCAGCTCTCAGTCATCTCTCACTCTGAGCCTCAGATAGACCCCCGTGCCCCCCTCGGTGTAAAGCTCACTTCCTGCCAGTGAGTCATGTGACATGTGTTCTGATATGACCTTTTGTCTCTGGGGGCAATATTTAGAATATGTCTAAATGAAGCCACGACTGTAGATTGTAGCTCTTGGACTCCTTCAAAACAAAACAAGACTTATATGTCATTATCATAACCAACTAAATCTGACAATTTATACTTTATTTCTGGGTATAAATAATTAAACAATTTGGTAAAACAATGTAACACTTTTTTTCTTTTCTTGGAGTCTCCCTTTTACACAAAACCTTTTTCATTTTAGATCAGACAAATCCTTACTTTGCCTGCAATGGGCCTCACTTTTCATTATTTGTCCATTACATTACAAACTGAGCTGCATGTTTTCAATCTGTTTTACAGCTAAATGGACCCTTCAAATGAAGGGCAATTATTTATTGCATCAGTCCAAACATATTTATCTGACTCCTTCAGAATCTATTTTAGAAGAACTCTATCAATACAGTATTTAATTTCTTAAACTTGAACTTGTTTTGCTTTTATATCTTGAATCCTCACTGTTTATTTTAATGAACCAAAACCCTAACAAAGTTCATCATAAGAGAAAATGTATTCAGTAACACATGAGCAGTGGCAGGGAAATAGTTCTACCTTTTCTAAAACAATATTCATGCTGTATTAGAATAGATTAGATTAGACTGTACTGTATTTAATATACTGGATGTATGCAGTGGAGAAACCTTTAGGCCAGCATCTTGGAAAAGTTGTGTCCTTTGTCTCCAATGTATTTCAGAGGAGTGATGTTGTGTTTCTGTGATGCGCCCCTGGTTCACAGGTTGAGGAGTGAGTTCTTGACAGATCACTACTGCCCTTTTTCTTGTTTTTGTTTTTCTTCACTTGCTTCGAAACACAGAGAAGATGTAACGCCACCGACTTTCAATAATCCCACAGATTTAACGGGTTGTAAACACACCAAGGTTTAATCAAAACCGCTGTCGGTTTGTTTGTTTATTTGCAAGTTTATTTGTAACGTGTATGTTCTGCTTGATTTCTCCATTTCTGCGGCAGCGCCCTCCGCCTTGACAAGCACTGCTTCATCCCGGTGTAATTGCATACACACCCCGCCCGTCCTATAATTACTCACTTGCTCATCACACCCAGGACATGAAAAACAGAAAATGACCACATCCACCATTTCCAGCAGTCTGTGTCATCTTCATCCTGTCGCCCTCCCTCTCTCTACCTCCTCAGCCTCTGAAATGCCTTCTCTCCCATTCGTTAGCATAGCGTCTCCTCTCCGCTCGGCCTCAGCCTCCCATCTATCACGGCGGACCAAGGCAAATGGAGCTTTCAGCTGAGTGGTGATAAGGAATCGCAGCCACATTAAAACATCTGTCACACCTCCGGAGCTACGCACAGTGGCCGATACAGCGGCTTGGGAAGGATGAGGTGGAGCAGAGAAGGAGGAAGAGAAGAGAAGAAAGCCAGAATCTAAGATGCAGCTGAGGAAAAGGAAAGACAGGACGTGAGGTCCAGCCCCTGCGTGAAAGTAAAGAAGTGGACACATCGGTTTGGGAGCGCTGAAATTTCTATTTCAACTCCTCTTTTTCCTATTATCCTCTTTAGTTTCCCATCTCTGTCTTCTTTTATCCCCCTTCCACCCACACTTATCCTCTACTTATACACTTAGAATCTCTGGAGGGGGAGGGTTAATTGGTTAATGGGTCAACTTAGCCCAATATCCCAGAGTACAAGACTACCGAGGGATTGTTTGGTACTGTTACATTTGTGTTTTTCTTTTTTGTGTGTTTTTCTTTCTTTTTTTTATTATACAGCTGGTCTAAGTTCTATGTTGACAATGAGAAGGCATGAAAGCACAGATCAGAAATTGAGCATCAAAATGAGCTTTTGTAACTGTAACTTTGTGATGTCACAAAAAAGCAGCATCACTTTTAGCCATTCCCCAAGCCCCGCACATCTGGAACCACCATTAGGCTTTGCAGGATTTATTTACCCGAAGTCTGATCTGTTTTGATTTGATTTGTGTCTGATACTGGTTGAACATAATCCTAATCCAAAATTTATGTAAAAATGACTTGACAACAAGCAGTGATAACAGGGTGAAAAGATCTGAAGCAAGTCAGAAGTTTAAGATACACAACACCAACACTGGCTGAAAACCACTGATACCAGAAGAAGAACACAAAACCTCAGCACCTTGAGTCTTAACCCAATGATTTTTAGAGTGCACTTCCTGCCTTCCTCCATTCCCCCCGCCCACCATCAGCACAACATTACATGTTTACCACCTCCCAGTAAGACCACACTTTAAAGCAAAGACCACTTCAGCAGTTTATATGAACTTCATGATGAGGCTTTATTGATCAGACATGTGCATTAGGAGGCAAAGGCACACACATACATGGCTGCACAATACACACACACACCCACACACCCCAGTGCTTTTCTTACACAGCATTTTTCATCAGTAGCTCTTCAACTGTAGCCTATTTCCCACGAAACACACAAAGTGCAATTCAAAAAACCAACAATGAACAATGAAAAAGTCTCAAAAGAACAGTGCAATTATAGCAAAAAACGAAAAACACAAAAACAAAAATTATTCATCAGATACAGTATCTATAATTACTTACCTTGTGTGGTTTATTCAGCTTCAAAAAATTACTTCTGTGTCTTTTGGGTAAAGTGTGTGATAGATAAATCCACACAGTGGATGCATGCAGTGTGTTTTACCCACGGATGAGTTTTTGTGTCTCAGTCCGAATGAAACTTAACGTTGCCTCAGTTTGAGAATTTAATGTCGTTTTCCAGCGAGTCTGTTTGAGTTTCTCTGTCCATTTTGTTTGTCCCTCTGCACACGTGTGTGGGTTCGGAGTGATCAATGCACAGCTACAGCTGGTTGAAGGGGACCAAATCCATTGAACAGTTGATTTGGTTCCATTTTACCAGCTTTAGCAAAGCATTTTACAGGAGAGTCTGGTCCGAGAGGTGACAGAGAGGAGGAGGAGGAAGAGGACAAGGAAGTGGAGAAGGAGGAGGGGAAAGAGGTGAAGAGACAAGTCTGGATGGAGACCTGAAAGAAACAGAGTGAGAAGGAGGAGATGATAAGAAAAAGAGACATCTCCACAGATAGAGCATTATCATTTGTATAAACACGCACAAAAGCGCACATGCACACATGGATATGCAGACACATGTTAAGCAAACAGTCACTGATTATGGTTGGAGGAGGCATCATCCTTGAAAGAGTGTGTGTCAGTGATGATAAGAGGCAACATTATACAAAAAAAAGATGAAGACAGGCAGGAGAGAGTGTGTGAGAGAGAATGAGGGATGCAGAAAAGAGGAGGGTGATGAAAAAGGGATGAGAGGAGGAGTGGGCAGGGCCCTAAGAGATAAGAGAGGAGCGCATATAAACGATGGTTGCAGACAAACTTGAGAAAACAATGAATTCATCACCTAACTGCCAATACTGCTAATGAAGCCAGCGGATAGGACAGCAGGAAAATTAACTCTCATTGACCTCCAGCACTATGTGTAACATCTCTTTCTCTCGCTCATACACAGACTAACTCTCTCACACACATGCTCCCTCTCTCACACACCCATTCTCTTACTGTTGTTTGTTTTCTATTCCTTATATTTTTTTTTTCCCTTGCCGTGCGGCTGTTCAGCCATGCTGCCTCGCTGAGCGCGGTGGCACAGAGATGATGCACTCAGCAGTCTTGCTGCTATAGCTGCACGGCTCTGCTCGTCCTTGGAGCAACTTACTCATTTCCTGGTTCAATTAGCCAAGCTAATCATTTAATCATTAGGAAATAAACTGTTTAAGCAGAGCCTTGGCCCTGGAATCCCAGCTATTGATATTTTCTCTCTGAATATGTTTTTCCACGACTGAATGATAATTTCTTTCTCTTTTTCGCATGTTTAATCCAACATGGTGTCATCCCCCTATAATTGGACTGTACTATATTCAATATTTTTTATATTAACAGTGGATCTACAGGAATGCGGCCCACAGTGTCACTTGTGATTCACCATCATTGTTTTCAGCAGGATAAGCTCTGATGAACCCTCAATGCACCACAAACCCAATGTCAAACAGCCCACCAACAGAGTAATATCACTACCATGTCGGTAAATGAAGGCAAGTTAAGAATGAATGGATGAATGGAAGTGAATTTATCATGAAAGAAAGAAATTTAAAATGAATGATAATGCTGAACAGTACCCTCTAAATGTGTAAGTAAGCATCAGTCAGCCAGCATGCCAGCAATGTTTGCCATTTCAACCACTTAATGTGATTATATATCTACTGTATAATGTGTTTATAGATTGTTCATGCTGCTGGCAAGCATCTAATTCTATATGTTTTGTAATTGTCAACAAATCCTGTAAAATAAACAAAAAAAAACACCACAAAGTCAAAGCCTGTACATGTTATTCTGAAGCGCCACTGGTGCGTAAAAGACTATTTAAAAAAAACAACAAAAAAAAAGCGCAGGAGTGAGCCACACTGTTGGACTGGGAACCATGTTCTTTCATTACTATGAACACACACTGTGGTTTCCCTTTATCCCAAAACACACAATGTCTCAGTGCTAGGAATACTCACTAGTGCACCAGTGGTGTATTCATCCAAGGCTGAAAATGGTCCCCGACAAATGCATATATAAGAGCAAATGGGCTTAACGGCTGACTTGAGTGTTGAGAGACAGGCTAATGATCTTTCTACAGGATTTGTTAACAACAAAGATATAGAATAATTACAGTTTTGTCTTTAATATCACAAAATATGAGATTATCTCACTGCCGTCAATGACTGCGTTGTGTGTGTGTTTGTGTGAAAGAGAGAGAGAGAGAGAGATTACACTGTCAGTCCTGTATCAAAGCTGTCCACCCCTCTCCAGATAACAAATACACTGGCCTCACTGCACACGAATCACATTAAGAAAAAAAATAAACACTTAAATACTGCCAGTTCATGTAAAACGCTAAGGAGCAAGACAGGGCCTGTTCACTCTTCTTTTTCCTCTCTCCTTCCATCTCTCCCTCCCTCTCTTGTGTTTAATAAACTTGTCACCCAGGAGACCGGCAAATTGATGAGAGGGATGCATCCTTGACTGAGGAGAAAAAAAAAATTACTGGGAAGAAAAAAAGAAGGAAGGGAGGGAGAACAGCAGGAAGGAGGAAGAAAGCGGGAAGTAGCACATGGAGAGGGAGAGGACGAGCATGGCCTGAATTCCCTACCTGTCCCAGAGCTGCTGTTGTTCTGCCTCTGCAACATGCAGCACTGCAGTATGTGTGTGTTTGGTGCTTCCAAGCATATAACCTGTATGGATGTCACGGCCCATTTTTGATTGACTTCATTTTTTGTGGACAATGAGACCGTAATCAGGCAGAATGTGTGTGTGTGTGTGCTCTGTGTGTGCTCAAGTGCGAGTATCAACTTCAGAGGAGAAAGCGCTACACATGAAATCCTTCTTCATAGCGGGATTTTCGGCAGATTAGGGAGAGAATTCCTCCGCCACGCCGTCTGCGCTTTATTCCGGCGATCCGCGGCCCACACGCGCTCATCAAACGGTGCAGCCCTCCTTCACCCTGAGCACCTCCACTCAGATCCCACATCAAACAGAATCATTACACCCGTAGCGTTTTATCATTAACCTCGCTCAGATGCCTGCTGAAAGCTTCACCGGTGAGCGCTCTTTCAACATTAAACTGCGAGGCAGCTCCATCAAGATCAAAACTGTACAATAAGTGAAAGGTGTGGTGCATGGGTAAGTTTTCGCAGCAGCTCTGTGGAAGTGGACGGTATGTAGGTCGTGTGGCTGCATGCGTGCACAAACTCGTGTCTTGCTACTGTAGGTGCCCTCTATCAGGCTGACTGCATGGCTGGAGATAGGCTGGCTACTTGTCTATTCTGGGACCGTGCTGTCCGCTGCATTCCTGCCCTTATATTGGAGACACAGAGGTGGTGGCGGTGGTGGTGGTGGTGGGGGGGGGGGTATGAGGGTTAGGGACAGCTGGACGCTTGGCCGAGAGGGAGGGGAGGGAGAGACGTTGTGGTAAAGACAGTCAGGGAATCATAGTGGGAAGGTCAGTGGGGGTGTGAGGCGTCCCGGGGGACACTTATACAGTTGGTGTTACAGAGCAGCTGCCAGCCCACCACCACTCGGCACGGCCGGCGCAGGAGGGAGGAGTGACACTTTGAAACCAGTCCCGCAGCGGACTCTGTCACTCTCGCTCACCGTGATATTTTCATTTCAGATGTATGACCTGACACCATGGGAGGGAGGGAGGGCGGGGGGCGCTGCATGGTTACAACCTGCCGTACGCTGCCGCTCCCATCACTCACTCGGCCCCCTTCCGCTCGCTGACCGTGTCGCATGCTCCGTGTCTCGCTCTCTCACTGTCTGCTAACCCCCCCCTCTACCTCTCTCCTTATCAGGACAAGTGGCTCACAGTGACTGACTGACTGACTGACTGATGACTCCCCATCCCGTGAGAGGGCGAGCCCCGGAAACCTGAGAGCATCACTTCCTGTCTCGTCACCAGGCCACACTGACTCCAGTGATGATGCCGCTGTTAAGGTATAACTATTAAAATCTAATTTAAAACTGCAATCATTTTATGTAATGCTGCATTTGAAAGAAACAGTCCTATAATGAAGGCCTCCGTGCATTTCTGATGGAGATGTTTGCAGCTTGCTAATTAGCTTAATGCATGTCTCACTGTAGTAATGAAACAAGTTGACCTGCGGTGGGGCTGTAAACTTTTATCTTCTGTGTCTGGCTGTATTTATTCCTGCTAATGACCCAGTGGCTGCTACATTTAAGGTGGATCTAACATCTGTCAGGCTGTGATGTGCACTGCTGAGGTGGCGTAAAGTAAAAGTCCATCACAGAAGAGACTAACTCCAGACTTAAACAGTAGTGCTCATCATGGGCCCCCCCCCTCCCAGGCGGGGCGAGGGCCCCCCTTGTCATGAGGTTAGCAGTGCTAATGCTGCTGCAGTCCACTGCAGACACCGGCTGGCTGGCTCCTCTTCCCCCCACCTCATCACCACCACCAACACCACCATCACCCATCCCTCCTCCTCCTCCACCTACCCCCGCTGCATTCGGACGTGAGCAGCACCCAGCGGCTGACTCAGCGCTATCCCCGCGCCTGATTGGTTGATCAGAGCAGGAGACAGGAGTGTAACAGGACCCTTTATCCTCTCTGCTCAGCCACTTCCTCGCTCCCTTTACTCTCTCTCTGAAGATAAAACACGTCTGTTGGATAAAAAAAAAAAAAACGCTTCCTGACCTTGTGCGGCTTGCTCAGCTCAGGCGACGGCGAGACGCTGCCGTGCCGTACGCCTGTGAACTCTTTCTTTATCAGCTGGCAGAACCTCTCAGGGGTTACTGTGGGCTGGAGGTGATGGTATCTCTAAAAAGCTACATACACACCGTAGTTCATAATGTGGGGCAACTTTGACAGTATCTCTGCCGACTTAAGCGGGGGAGTGGTGGGGGCACCTGCTTGACCTTGTGCCCATATTTCATCCAACTTAAAACTGTTTTGAGGCGATGTGTTTGAATGCCAAGATCAGTTTTGAGTACCTGAACGTCTCTTGACGGGGATCTTAAATGTCTCCATAGGACGTCATTAAGCATGTCTGCAGCGCTCATACTTTGTGATTATGTGTTTATCTCCTGCTGCTCTTGATTTTACCTCACAATGATTTAATCCTCAAAGCGGTTTTATTCTTTAACCTTTTAATCTAACGGCAACACCCTTAAGACGATCAATACCTATTTAGATGATATATTTAATTATATCCCTTCCTCTTCCACTCTCTCCCTTCCCTTCCTTTCTCTGTAAACCTCCACAACATGTAAAGGCTCTGACTGTTAAAATCTTGTCTGGCTTTAACAAAAAAAAGGACTAAAGTCTGTCTCTTCCATTACGACAACCTTACAGGACTCTTGGGGACTTTGTCTTTCCATACACTTTGCAGAGGTGAAATTCTTCACATTAATGTAAGAAGGATGACACCGTAAGTGTCATTAATGAGCCACTCTGTTCAGTAATTTCACCAAATATATGTCCAGAGAGTCTGCAAGGCTGAACCCCCGTCCAGCGAGTAGACCGCCTCCTGCTACATGTGTATGAGTTGTCTAACCAGCCTTAACTGCCTCTCAGACCTGTCCTCAGCACAGTAACACGCCATCAATAACTGTAATGAGATTTAAAAAGAAAAAAAGAAAAAGAAAAAACGAAAAAACATGGCAACAGCAAAGATCTCACCCGAGCCAGAGTTTATACTGTGTGTGGTTTTTATGTGCTGGAAAATGCTGAGATGCAGCTTCAAATATTAAATGGAAGTAGTGTCTAAAGACGCCGGGGTACAGCCAATATTGCTAATTATCTGCTCATAAACTCACATAAGGGTATAAAAATGCCAACCGCTGAGTCCGGCACACAGGCCTGTCTGTCGCTAAACTTTCTGGCAGAGTAGAACAAAGGGAGATAAACGGAGACAGCTCGGATAGAAGGAAATGATGGGAAAAGCTCCGGTTGCTCAAGAGGAAGGAGATCAGATTAAGAGAGTGAAGGGCACCGCGGAAGTTAAATGAAACAATTTAACATGTGCATGTTCTTCATTTTTAAAAGAACTCTTTGGACGATATCAAAGCGGCAAAGACACTGTCTCGTTTTGTCGGGGAATGATGTCATGATCCATATGCAGTGGCTGCCAAACCGCAGCAGACCTGCCTTCTGTCTTCACCTTTCTTTCTCCCCCTCTCTCTCCACCTATGCAGGCTTATTGTCATGCTCAGCACGCCGTGTAACCCCCCCCCCCCCACACACACACACACCTCATCCCAACCCCTCCCTCATCTTTTTACCCCGCTCCCTCCATCCCCTCCCTTAACGAACCACGGCCACTTAGGTATTTTAGCCATGCATTCATTACAGGCCGCAGCAGGTCCACAAAGGAGCGCTTGATATACACTCTGTCGTGAAACAAAAAAAAACCCAATGCAGTTTAAGTAAGAAAGGAGCTCGGGCATAAAGATAGCCCCGGCTGACACGCACTCTATTGTGAGGGAGAGGGACAGCTGCTCTTTCTAAGTCTGAAAAGCACGAGCAAGTGTGAGAGAGGCTTCATTACAACGACTCTGTTTTAACTCGGCACAATGGGGACTGAAAGAGGCCCAAGCTCGTTAGAGCTTTCCAGATTAGAATCTGCGGCAGATCAGCATCTCAGTCGGTTGGTTGGAGATGTATGTGCTGGGACGGCTAAGTGTGATTAAAGTGAGTCAACAAAGCTTTTGGCTTAAAGGCGAAATACAGTTTTACTATGGATGAAGACAAAGAAGTTGGATGAAGCCAGTTTCTCAAATGTTGAAAAGTAATTGAGTGCCTTTACTTTAAGGCCCTGCATTGTATGGAATAGATTTCCATGTGTTTTTGATCAGAAAGCAAGTCTAGGTTTATTATACTGTGAAGGTTTCAAGAATTAACACAGAAGAATTAACAGCCTATATTTAGAAATTGAGCCCCAAAACGAGCCATCAGGACTTCTGTAACTTTGTTGCATCACAACAAAGCAGTGAACGCCCTCAGCCGTCATCCTAACGTGCAGGTTTGGGGTCTTATGAATTATGCTGTATTTCTATTTGATCAGTCGTCGAAGATTAAGAGGATCTGACCCTCATACAAAGAGACAGAGTCAGCAATGAGCTGGTGAACAAAGCAAATAACGACTAGACAGCCAGATATTCTGTATACCCTCAGGAGTTGGTGGAGACCAAACCAGAGCTAACAGGAGCGTGAATTATTTGACACAGAACAGATTTCACACCAGTACTGGATGTGAAGCAGCAAAAATGAGCTCCACCTGCGCACCTTCATCACAGTGCTCTCCGAACCTCCCAAAAGCATATTCTTTGAATGTCTGATTCATTTCTTTTATACATCTCCCCTGTTTTAATTTCCACATCCTCCTCTCCTCCATCAGGGACCTTGTGGCCGGACCAGAATGCCCTGCTGGCCTGCAGCCTTATTGTTCCCATAACAAACCGCAACTAGTCCCGGAGTCTCTCTTTCTTTTTCCTCTATCAGTGTCTCTCCCTCCCTCTCTCCCTGCCACCACTTGACCCGGCCTCATGGCGCTTAGAGTACTCCTCTCAGCTGTGTCCAGCCACAGACTGACCACTGGAGACACATGAGAGGATCTCAGTTCCGACACACACACACACACACACACACACACACACACACACGCCTCTGCACCGTAATGCAACATGGAAATGTATGTGACACACAGCTTCCTGGTTAATGCAAGCATCTTTTACCGCAAACGACTCTATACGGTTTTCATGCCACCGCCCCCCCACCTCTCCGCTGTCTCTGCACCATCACTACAGCCTCTTCAGGCCACACTTAAAACTGAGAAAGCCAGGAGTCAGTGACTTCACATAGAGAAGACGTTTTTTTCCCCTGTTATATACACTATTAAATTACTTTGCTGAACTCTTTTGGTTAAATGCATCATTACACTGATCTCAGCACTGGAACTACAACAGCTATTTTTAGTTTAAGTCCAATTGTAGTCATTACACCAGCAGTGTATGCACATTGCACCACTTCACTGTTCTCTGCAGCGTGTGTGTGTGTGTGTGTGAGAGAGAGCTGTTGGGAACAAAATGTGACCTCTTGTTGGTCAGCGGTATAAAGCAACTAATAAAAAAAAATAAAAGAATAAAAATATGTTTATGTTCATGAATTTTAAAATACCATGTTATGACTTTATCATTGCCAGAGTGAATGCACTTTATTATTAAGTACACTCTCAGTTTCACGGCGTAATGATTTATGTCAGCCCACTGTGCTGCACAAATGCTTTTGTACCCATAAATAGTTCTACTGGTCTATATTTTTCTCATTGTCAACAAATCCAATGAAAAGACCCCGGCCAACAATGAATGTTTCACATAAACAAGTACTAGTGGTGTGTGTGGGTTTACCATTCAGCTCCACTGGTGAAAAACACACCAGTGAGCCACACACGGTTGCGCTGGGTGATGTGTTCCTTTATTATCATGAACACACACTCACACACTGTCAATTATTTGGACTGAACCCCAGTTAATTGATGTAACCGGTTCTGTAAACACTTGCTGGTGCACCACATGTGCATTAATGAGGCTGAAAATAGCCAGTAATAAACTCACCATTTCTTCCTGCTATAACTCCAGTACACCACCCAGCTGTTTAAGGTTTTTTTTTCCTTTAAAATGAATCTAATATATTCAAGACTTATTAAAAAAAAAGATTTATATCTTCAGTAAGAGCCAATGGGCTTGGAGGGAAGCCAGAAAGACACATATAGCCCACTAAATGTATGATGACCTCACCGGTTTAGAAGATTGGGCACTCTCATTTTAAAAACATAAAAGTTAAAATAAAATAAAATGTATAAATCTACTGAACAATCACCAGGCTGATTGTGAAGAGTCAGTCTCACTGCTGGTTGCCAGCAGGATCTGATCCCATCCAGGTGACTGGTGGTGCTGATGCTGCCGGATCAGACAGGGAAAATGTTTTTCCCCTTCACTGTGAGGAATTCCACAAAGGGAGACCATAACTACCGCGATAGCCTCGGGCCGATCCGCGACCCGCTCATGCTGTTCGCTAAACCTATAGTTTCTACAGTGGTCCTGCTGCTGATACAGCACTACTGCTGCTGTGTAAAGCCCACTGTTACAGATGGTAATCCGGCTATCATATACCGTAATAGTCTCTGTGCAACAAAATGGAAGCAATTATCTCAAAGCACACAACGATCGGTGGAACAGATCACAACGCATAACTCTTTATGGGTTTGGGAGATTTACTTTCTGCCTGACTCTCTCTCTCTCTCTCACTCTCTGTGTAATTCATGTTCATTACGATCCCACTCTCTTTCTCTTAGCTCCTCTTCTACATTTGTTCCTTGTCACCCCTGCATATGTGTTCTGGAGTTCTACTGTAGCCTCCACGCCACCACCACTTCCTTCTTCCTTTCACTATTACGTATGTCCTTTAACTCCAACCTCTATTTCTGTCTCGCTCCTTTTGCCCCCCTTCCTCAATAACACAAGTTCTGAGCAGAGAGGCCGATGACCGAAGAATGCTAACTAGCCTTGTCCTGCATACCTCCTCTCTGCTTGGATGTATATGTGCACTTACAGGAGGGGCGGAGGGGGCGGTGATCACAGCCCCATCCCTGCCTGACTCGCTTGCTCTGCTTTTTGACTGACAGACTCCATGACTGACTGACTGGCTCGTTTTACTGGCTGACAGGCCACGACTGATTCATCGCCTTTGCTGCGTTGCTGGCTGCCGTGCTCCTCCTCCTCCTCTGTTGTCCTGTATCACTGCCTGTATAGCAGACTGACTCCCTGACACCCTGCACTTCAGCACGCTGCTCCCAATTACACCCCTTCTCTGCTGGACCAAAGGGAGATGTATGGGGAGGCCCCACACAGACAAGAAGTGTTAGCAAGGGCAGGTAGACGGAGGAGCTCACATTATTGTTTGTGCACCAGATCAGCAGGAAACATGTTTAGTCATGTTGACTAGGTGCTCCAAACATATCCAGCATATGACGCATCAGGCTTAATGTATATGTTTTGAATTTTTTCAACAATGTATTGTTATAAATTGGCCTTTAGAAAGTGGCACTGTCTCCTCACAGCAAGAAGTGTCTGGGTTTGATCTCCAAGCCTTTGGTCTTTCTGTTTAGAGTTTTCATGTTGTTTCTGTGCCGGTGTGGGTTCTCCTCCTACAGTCCAGATACATGGACGCTATAGAGCCTGTGATGGATTGACAAGGTGTACCTTTCCAAGTGTATCCTGCCCTCGCTCTGTGTCAGCTGGGATTGGCTCCAGCCCCCCGTAGCCCTGCATGAATAATGGCTATAAATAATGGATGGATTTTTTCAAACAACAAGCAACAGGAGGTGTCAGTGCTTTGAGATAAATGGCAAATCCAGCATGCTAATTAATTCATTTTGTTATCAGCAAAGTTTTTACAGTTCATCCTAAGAGGGTCGTAAATATATTTTATCAAGTTTGGCTGAATTATTAAAAACTACAAATGTCGACTTCATGGTGGTGCTAGAGAAAATGTCAATGGAGTCTTGTTCAGTTGAGGTGTCTAGACCTACAGACTGCTTATTCCTTTTTTTCCATTTATTACTTTACAAAAGTTTTGCTTATTCCATAAGGGATATTTTGCATATGTGCTTATTCGACTGATTTAAAATGTGTCAAGCACTGTTTTAAAAATACGTGATGTACTGTATGGGTGGCTGTGACTCAGGAGGTAAAGCAGGTCGGAACACTCAGTGGTTTGATCCGCGACTCCTCCAGTCTGCACGCTGCAGTTGTCCTCAGGCAAGATTGTTCATCAGCGAGTGTGTGTATGGATATGCGGATGAGAGGAGTCTACTGTATTTACCATTTAGCGCCAATCAGAATTTAGCAGCATTTGAATCCAAATGTGACCACCAGTCAATCAGATCTGATCAATACATGAGTGCACTATCCTGAAGCAGCTATACTGTTAAATTCCAAATCTAAATACGAGGGCCTTTTTTTTCACTTTTCAGCTCCTCCTGTTCTGCTTCAGGAGACGATTTTCCAAAAACTGAATCGACAGTCCGTGCGACCGCTCCCTCACGCAGCCGTTCACTATTCTCATAACCTGTAATGGAAATAACAATGTGCCTAGGAATGCATTATTTCCCAAGTTATACCTTCTTATGAGATATATCATTGAAACTCCTGCTTTATATTTTCCCTGAGATGACTCTTGTGGCAATATATTTTAGAAACACTGCAGGAGAGGGATGCATATGCTCTGCGGCGGGGCCTGCATTATAAAAAGCCCTGGGACAGATAGTGTATATCCTAAGAGTAAAGTAAGTTTGAACTAAAAATGTATTTTAAATAGTGTTTATTCCAGGGCGAGTGATAGCGCACAATGTGTGTTGTCCTCAGAAGAAACAATTAGAGGAGAAAATGCCTTTTTCTCATTTTTTGGTCAACTGACAATTACTGTGTCGTAAAATTGTAAATGTTATGACCTTATAAACGCAGACAGAGTGTAATTAGAATATTAGGATGACTGTAAACCCTGGCAGTAATTATGAGGGTGTCAATGTGAGGGGGAACCTACGTGTGGGAATGCGTATGTGTGTGTGTGTTTGTGTAATCTCCAGCGAGCAGGGGGAGGAAACAGTATCAGTGGGGGACGCTGAGGAGGGGGATGCGGCCCACCACCATCACAGTGCCCTTGTTCCTTTAATTACTTCCCTCTGCTTCACAGCTTCACTGCATAACAATTATCCTGCGTGTTCATTTGAAGGGAGCCGACCCTCTCTCCTCATATTGTACAGCGACGGACAGGTTCTGGTGTCAGCAACATCACTTGATGTACAGAGAACACTAGTGGGAACCATTAAATTAGACTTGGGCTAATACAACTGTCTTTACCTCTTTTTTTTCTTTCTTTCCCCTCCCTCCTCTGCATCATAAACGATAAACAAGTGCTCAAGCTGCCCGGTGGCGCAGCTCCATCCAGATGTGAAGTTTCCCCTTTTCCGGAAAACGCTTCACATTATCAGAGCTTAACATTTTCAGCACAATGCGTAATAGGAGAAAAATGAGGGGAAATAAACTGCAAAGTGATGTAATAATTTACGCATCCAGCTGGTGTCCTACAACTGTTATCATCAATTACGCACTGTTGGAATGTGAGATTCTTCACCTTTTAGCTATTTGTTTGTGGCTGCACAAAAAACAAGACACACGCACCCCACACGCATGCATGCACAGTCGCACACACATGCACGCAGGGGCGGATGGGAAGGGGTTGGGCCTTTTTCAGTCTATTGGAGTCTAATTCAAGCAGATGTCTGTTTAATTGATCGAAACAAATTACCTCAACATTGATCCCTGTCCCGGCGTAGGGACTGATCGGCTTTTTGGAGCCGCACTCTGTATGTGTATGCGTTTTTGTGTGTGTCTCCAGCGGGATGAGTCGGCTCTGATCCACTCACAGAAAATGCATAACTCAATCGCTAAGTGATAAATCGTAATTTGGTTTCTGATTATGCCATGTGTTTTCTCTATCGATTCCCAGTTTCCCTTTGAACTGATGCGCCATCGTTCTCACATTAAAACGCTGGGCCAATTTACTAATTGACTTTTAAGGCTCATAATTATGAGTAATTCATTAGGTTTCTGAAGCCATTTATTATCAGTGCCTTATCTTTTTTTCTTTCTTTCATCTGTTGTCATCCGTCTTTTTTTTCCTTCTTTTTGTTGAGAGTGTAATTTGTCTGCCGTGATTTTCAGTGACACTTCTACTGTACAGCACATGTTCTACCTCTAATAAGCTCGGCGGTGTCTGTTTTATCACGCCTCTGTAATGACTGAGTGCATGAGCAGTTTGCCTGTGTAAACTGTGAAATTACACATTTGCTTTGGCTGCAGCTCGCCGGCTGATGCTACAAATAAAAGCTGCGTCTACAGTAGGAGAAACAAATCAGTGGGCTGCTCCTCTCAGGCGCAGATACATTATGTCCATGTAATGTGTACATATTACAAAAAAAACACACAAAAAAACAGCATAAACAGCAGGATAAATCAATACTGTGGCTGGCACCGCTGCCGTTTGTGTGTCTGTCTAAACATTTAATTTACATTACAACGGCAACATGTGACAGACTCTGTATGTGTCTGTTGTTTGAGGAATGACTTTGGGTGGGTGCATGGGGGTGCGGGGGGGTTCAAGTGTACACCCGCTTCACCACCACCCCTGAGATTCACTTTAGAGACATAAACACAGAAGCAGATATAATAGGCTGTGTCTCTGTCCTTGTAACAGGGCGAGACGACATATACATTACCACTCCACCGCATCTGGTTCAACTTCCATTACTCTTTACCCCTATTATATTCCGTAGATTGCTGCCCATGCACTCTTACTATAAACATGATTAAAAGAGAAAAAAAAATCAGGCAATAAACTCTGACACTTAATATAAAAAGCCTTACTTTACAATCTCGTCCCTCCTTTCTGCACACGCATGTTCTCCCTCGCTCACTTCCTCTCGTTTCTGTCACGCACATACAGAAGGTAGACGCACGGACACAAACTAATCCACGATATGGTTTGTGTTTTGTGCAAACACAACAAAAACTGTCCCGACTGAAGGCCATTAAAACAGTAAAGGCCTCGTTTTTCCACCACTTTCCTTTTCCATTACTCCTCATCATCTCCGAACTGAACAAGCAGATTTTCTGGTTTTGTATTTGTTCGATTTCATCAGCTACGCAGGCAAAATCTGCACATTAAAGGCCTCATAGTCTAAAAAGTGAGGTTTCCCTGTGTGTGTTTATTTTGATTATAAAGCAGGCTATCTGGGTCCTGTGTTAATACTGTGAACATACCAAAGTATTGAGTCCACAGAGAAATGCACTCAGCCTGTATTTAGGAACAGACACCTAAAACGAGCCACCAGTGCATCTGTGAATTTGTGATGTCACAGCCAAGCACTCACCACTCTCGGCCATTCCCAGTTACCAACCTTAAAGGATTTGGTTTCTCTGCGGGTTTAACTGAAATCTGCCGTATTCTACAGTAGTTTGATCGCCCAGAAACACAGACAGTTGGTGATTGTCTCACCAACCTGTTGTTTTTGCCTGTTCCGCCACCCCACTTCTATTTCTTTCACACTCTCTTCAGGTCTTCTTATCTGTATCAGGGGAGTGAACACAAACACAAAAGCATAGCTATATACTATATCCCACAGACTGCTGTCTTTAATTTGTGCGAGAATGTGGGCAGTGAAAATGTAAGAGATGAGTGATGAAATCTGAAAAATAATAATAATAAATCCAATAAAACGTGCACTCATACACTTAACTAGTCTCAGTCATATTATTTATTTCTTTTCATTCTGTCCTGTTTTCTGTTCCACTTGTGTCAACATTACCAGCGTGAGCGAAACCATTCATTACCTTTTCGACATTTAGGGATGAGATACCGCTGCTGCAGTTTTCACATGATCATTAAAAAAGATTTTGCTATAAACAGCCACGGCCGGCCAACATAAGGACAGATGCATCTGGCCCTTTGCTGCATGATGCAACAAAAATTTGCAGTGAAATTGTGTTTCCTCTTTCCATCGTGAGGCCTAATGCGCGGCGGAGCGGGGCGGAAGTATCCAAGTGTAAACATATGATTAAGGCTGTATCTACATCAATTTATGCCTGATCTGTGGAAGTGGAAATTAGGCAGATTGATAGCGGGCCAGAGATTGAGATTTATATAAAAAAAAAACAAAAAAAACAGAGGCCTGCATACAACGCAGTTTTAGAGGACGAGAGAGTTTCAGAGTTTTATGCCTTCACAGCCTCTGCTGCTCTGAATCTAATATCATTCATAAACTCAGCGAGCTTGATTGACTATTGAGCTTTATCAGTAGGGGACAGATTCATGTTCACATATGTACAGTCAGCTGTACTGTAGATTTTTGCATTAAATTTGCTCGGTCGTTACAGTCAATGTTCCACATGACTGATCTGTATGTAACTACCGCTAATCCCTCACTGGGCCCATGGATTACTAGCTTTGCCTTTGCCCTTGTGTGGACTCCCCAGATGGTGGAACCAGTCAACCAGCCAGGCAGCCGGCCGGTCAGTCAGTCAGTCAGTCAGTCAGTCAGCTGGTAATCAGTCAGCCCTATACCGGCCAGGGCTACCCAGCCAGCCAGCCAAGAAGAGCAGCCAGAGAGAGGGTCGGGGCAGCCCTGAGAAGAAGCTCAGAGGTCTTGGGGCATGTGTGAGTGTGCATGTGTGTGTGTGTGCGTGTGTGGATGGATGGTTGTCAAGCGCTGAACGAGGCAAAGCGGTGCCGCTGGTTTACTTTTAGTGGGGCCCCCCAGTCGTCCGGCTTTGGCTGTCTCAGCACGGTGCCGCAGTCAGCATTGTTGCATATTTAATGTCCTGATGAGAGCTTCCACCTGCTGACACAGGCAAAGTGACAGAACAATACCCGCCCACCCCCCTCGCACCCCACCCCGAACACACACACACACACGCACACACGCGAGCCCCGAACACCATCATCAATCCAGTCCCTCTCTCTCTCTCTCTCTCTCTCTGCCTCTTTCGCCTCGCCTCATCTCACACGCTCAGTCGCCACAACTCCCTCCGCTCCGATCCCACTTCAGTCTACACCGCTCTCTCGTTTCCCTTTTGTCACCCAACCACTCGCCCGCCCGCCCGCCCACCTCCCCCCTCTATCTCTCCGCCACCTCTCTCACCCCCAGCGCTGTGCCCTTCCATCTCTGAATTCTCCCACAGTACAACGACCTTTCCTTCTGGTTCTTACAAATCACTGCAATAAATCCCTCCAACATAAACACACACACGTACACGTACACGTACACAGACACACTCATTACACACTTGCTCTTGCTCACAAACACACACTTAATGATTGTGGGTGGGGGCTTTATGAATATGTCCCCCGCTGAAGTGTGTTTCATGCATTTTTGGACCCAGTTTATCTCAATGGCCTCTTCATCTGCGGCCGTTTAAGATTAGAACTGTCTCTCATATTGATGGTTAATTAGCTTTGAAACACACTAGCTGCCGTGTTAAACAATTCGTCTTGGCACAGAGCACTTCTTCTTCTTTATGGTCCCCTGTTAGCATTTTTTTTCACCTCATACAATAAGATTGGCAGGGAGTGTAATCCAGCTGCAGATCCCTGTCAGTCCAGCAGCTCCCACACAGGCACAAACGCCCCGGGGTGTAGACCTGATCAGGCCCAAATTACCACACTGGAACTGGCCCAAATAACACCTAAACAGGGACAGGTAAACCCTAACTAGGCCACATACAGTATTTATATACAAAGTAGGCCAAAATACATACACTAAACCCTGACACGATTGTTATACTTGCTCCCAAACCACTCCCGGATTAGTCATTGTTCTAGAACACGTGTGCATGTTTAATCAGCGCTGAGCATTAACACACCAGAGTTTTTCCTTTAATAAATAAAGAAAGAAAGAAAAGAAAATCAAGTGACACCTCTGCATTGTGCTGGCTCAGCAGGCTGAGACAGATATCACATAGCCTGACATTGTGGGTTGGACTCAACAACCGTCGTCAGTCATTTTTCTCATTCTTTTTCTCTGCCATCAAGTAAACGCCACAACGTGTAAACTTTCCCCAGACGCCCTGCTCTCAAGTGTCTAGGTGAAAGAACACGCAGAGCAGGATCTCATCACAAATTAGAAAAGGTGATACCTTTTCTTTTCTTTCTTTGACTTCACATTTGACTGCAGTTTTAAACAATGAAGCTTCAACAAGTTAATCCCAGAGCCTAGACTGCGTGACTGCAGACAGGCGTCTGAGTCTTGAGTCCCACAGCCAGTCTCTGCCTCTTCCTCCTTCTGACCATCCTCTCGGACCATGCTATCCATTAGCAAGCATTTAATCACTGCACCATTTACTGGAAACTGCTGTCGGTCTGTGGTGTGTGTGTGTGTGTGAGTGAGTGTGTGCATTATTAAATTCACACTAGTCAATCGTAAAATCTGATAAAACAAAAAAAAAGTGTTTCCAGAAGAAAGCAGAAGGTGTTCTTGAAATCATTAGAGAAGCAGAAAATATATACATCCACTTTTTTTCCCCCCCTAATAGAAACTCAAAAAGAAGCTAGTGAAAGAGATATCCAAAAAATCTATTGCAGGCAGGTGGAAAGTGCTGACTGGAGTTGCAGCTGCATCTACACTTTTCTACTGTATGCATCTCTCTGCAGCACCAAGCTGACTGGACTCAACTGGGCCAGATCAGGGCAGAGGAAGTGTGTGTGCGTGTGCATGCACAACACGGCACATCTACGTGAGCCGCTGGATCTGGATCATCATGGAGTAAAAAGAAACAAACAAAAAAAAAAAACTCGTTTCCCACTGAGTTTCTGCTTAAGAGTTTGCGCTTAAATGTCTGAGTTTCGTTCTGATGCGGCGCTGAAATTTTTCCCAACCTGGGATACATACTTCTTTACATTCCATAGTTGCTCTTGTTCATATGGGCATATAAAGAAGTATGTCCCCCAAGCAGGCCACTGTCCTTGGTGGCGCATCAGGCCCCTTCTCCCCTCCCCACCACCACCACCACCACCAACCACCCCCCGCTCCACCCAGGCTTCTCCTCCACCTCCAACTAACACTCAACGCTGAGGAATAAATGTTGAATCAGGATTCGCACAAACCCCTGACTGCACGTAACCTCCCTCTGATCCCTGTAAGACATCAGTGACTCAAACAGAAGATGAAGTTCACACACACATTCAAAAAAAGAGGAAAATAAAACATGAAAATCGGTGATTTCCGATTCTGTTCGCCTTTGAAGCTCGTTACACCACAAAGAAAAAAGCATCTAAACATTAAAAACTGGATTTAAAAAAAAAGAAAGAAAATCCACCACATCCCAGAATAAATAGACATCACAGAGTAATTTACACCACGTCACCAACAGGAAGCACCACTTTTAAAAGTCATATTTCACTCACAACATTAACACTGCCCCCCCCCTCCACCCCCCCCCCCGTGAAAGAACACACATCTGCAATACAACAGCCTATAACTACACTGTCTGGTGACCATGTGTCCGCTCTGCCTTGACATACTGTACATTATGAAGCAGTTTCTCTCTCACACACACACACACACACACAGACACCCGGCACGCGATTCACCTTGAGTGTCACGCTCAGAGGTTCAGCTGCAGCGGTGGAGTGAGGAGGAGGAAGAGGAAGAGGAAGAGGAGGAGGAGGGGTGAGGTGGGAATGGGGTGCAGCAGGGGTTGCTGGGTGGGGGGGGGGGGTGGGGTTGAAGGGAAATGAGGGAGATGTTGCACTTACCTATGGGCAGATGTTGGCTCGAGATCCCCTCCCACCACCACCACCACCTCTGACTCCCCCCCATCGTCCTCCTCCTCCTCCTCCTCCCCTGCTTCAGCTGGGCCGATGCACCAAAGAGAGAAGCAATAAAGCGAGAGCAGAGAAGAAAAGGAGACTGGGAAGAAGAAGAAGTGCTTTGCTCTCTCTTCTCTCAGTCTGTGTCCCAGGTGCTGCCTCTGCAGTCTTTCTCTCTTTCTCTCTCTCTCTCTCTCTCTTTCTCCCTCACTCTCTAACATCCTCACTCTGATGATCCTCTCTCTCCTCTCCTCCCCCTTAATCTCTCCCTCTTCCTCACACTGAAAACTTTTAGTCCGGCACACAGCCGCCGGTCCCACCGGTCCTCCACCACTGAGAGCAATTTCTCTTTTTTCCTCCCCTCTCCTTTCATCTCCCTCTTTCTCACACACTCTGTCCCATGCAGTCTATAGGCTGCAGTCTCCTCTTGACTGCCCACTCCCCTCTATATAGCATGTGCTCTTATTGTCTCTCCCCTTCTCTCTCTCTCTCTTTCTCTCCTGCCGGCTCACACACACACACACACACGCACACACACTCTCTCGCCCTCCTGCCTCTCTTTCAGTCAAACTACAGTAGCGTTACAGTTCCACGCTGAGCGCACGGTGCTGATGATGAGAGTGAATGGCACATGTGGCGTGGCACAGGGACAGCCAGAGCAGACTAAAGGAATGTCAATATGTGTGTGTGAGAGAGTACACGTGTGTGACTTACTGTGCATATCTGTCAGTCTGTAAATGTATGCCAGCGTGCATGGTGTGTGTGTGTGTGTGTGTATGTGTGAGAGTGTTTATGTGTGTCTCCAATTGCCCTTGTTGCTTGAGTGAACCCCATTCATCTGAGACCCCCTGCCCCCTCCCATTACCCTCAGTCCCTGATCCACAAGCCAACTTACACACACACACATTGACACACACCTCCCACCTTCCTCTGCTGTCTACCATCCTCCCCTCCCTCCCCCCCTTCACTCCCACCCACCCACCCACCCACCCTGTCCTCTCAAAGATCAATACCAATTTATAGGCAAATGCACAAAGGCTGAGTCGTGCTTTTAATGAATTGAACCATTGCTAACGTCAGGCATCTAATGAAGGCTGTGAGAGAGGCGTTAAGAAAACCTATGGCGGGAGCAGCAGGAAGCATATAAGGGTTGTTGGGAGTGTGTTGTGTCTTTATGCAGCTGTGTGTGTAAGAGTTTCGGTAACAGATGTTACTGTGTCGCAATTTTTCCAACTGGGCTTCCCCTTTAAATATCTGATACGATTAATGCGAGGGCAGTTATGATATAGAGGAAAAACAGAGGGTGGTGTGTGTGTGTGTGTGTGTGGGTGGGTGGGTGGGGTGGGGGGGGGGGGTACTTTCTGCCATCCCAGGATGCACTGCTCCCTGAAAGCATCGCCAAACTGCAACATCAGGAAGTCTTTCGTTGTCGTCGACCTTTCACCTTGAGTGATGGCTACGCCTCATCAGATCTCCACGACGGCTCTTGTTGGAGCCGCGCTGTCGACACGGCAACATCGTCTCTCCACAGCTAGTTATGATGATCTATTTTCTCATATGCAGCGGACAAAAGGCACAGTTTTCTGTGTGTGTGAGTGTGAATGAGTGCAGTTCCACAGTGAGGTGGAAAATGGTTATTTTGTAGAAAAGCAGCTTTGTCGTTTGTGCGTATCCACTGAAGTCCACTGCACAGGTCCTGTTTATTGCTTTTCCATGCTATATAATTTGACTCTTGTGTTTGAGTGTAGCAACTGCAAAACCTACGTGAATATCCCGTCCTCTATAGCCCCCCCTTCCAAAAGCCCCCCTGTGTGTTCCAACCACTGTGTAACCAGTGCCATGGGGGCTGCGCACATCAGCCCTGCCCGCCCAGTAATTAAACTAAAAGTCTCTTCCATAAATCACACTCGTCTTCTCCTCTCTCTCTTTCTCTCTCTCGTTCCTCCTCTCTTTTCTCTCCCAGCGATAGAACGAAGGTTTTGTAAATCACCGGCCGGGGCTGGTAAACGAGGTGAGGGGCTGTGGGGGTGGGGGTGGCTTTGCACACATGTGCACACATGCGGACCACAGATACACTCAAGCCGCGGCACTAGACGCAGACACATTGCGAAGAATTAAGCTGCCTATCCACTCCGGCCTCCGCTCCGCCGTCTTCACAGTATTCCAGGCAGGAATTACAATTCTCCAGAGGGAAATAGACAACTGCGGTAGATTGCAAGATAAGGGCAGTGTGTAATATGCACCCGCATTGCACTGAGATAACTGGCTTGGCAGGAAATGGATGGAATTTGCCCATGTACGGCATGACTCCCGTAAACCTTTCAAAAGGCATTTTAGATTTCAATAAACCAGTCGTACAGTGAAGACAATAGAAATCTTGCTCAGTCTTTTCTGTATAGTCTCAACATTTGCGTTGGATTCAAGCTTACGCTGTACAAAGCAAAGTCTCACACCCGCTGGGAGACAGGCTGCCAGACAGGACGGACAGATTCTCTTCAAACAGCTGCGCGTCTACTATAGCCGCTACAACTAAATGCAGGCTGTCTCCTGCAGGGCCAGGCCGGGACACCCAACACCTCGCCACCTCCAGCAAATCACCATGAACCCTGCCAGGGCTCCGGACACTTGACAGACAGCTGACCACCACTGATCTCTCTGGTATCTGCTAACTGGGTAAAATTAGCCTGGACAGCAAAAGAGAGAGAGAACGAGAGAGGGAAGCAGAGATAGAGGGATGGCAGCATATGCACGACCCTTTTAGAAGCTTGCTTCCACTTTAAACCTCTCCCTCTTTCTTCCTCTCTCTCCTGAGAGTGACACATGTGTGTGTCCCGTCTATAGATAGACGGAACTGAGGCCCCACTGGGATGGGTGGCCGCATGGATGCTAAGCTTAACGCTGGGGCACATTAGAACACACTCATGTAGCGTTTCCACAGATGAACCTCACCTGTCCTGCATTCAAATATAGCAGCCTGAGTGAGACTATGCTGGTGCAACGCCACGTGCATTTACACCATGTTCTCCACTGTCATACGCTAAGATATTTGATTGGATAAATGATTGAAAACTATATATTATTAAATCTGATTATGAAAATAAATCATGTTTCATAATGGTATACTAATGATGGGGTAAATTGAATACATAGGAAGTTGGCAACAACTGAAGTGTGTTGCTGTATTTCCGCTCAACCACAGTGTAAATTCATCATGTAGTTACCCTTGAGCCACTTAACATTTTTATTCAAAATAATTTCAGCTGATGACAAAACACTCCAGAGTAACACCGCAGAGATAACCTTTGACCTTTTAACCTCATGTGAACGTGTGTGTTTGTGAGTGGAGCTGTGTGGGATGTGTGAATAACACACTGATGTTATCAAGCTTTCTCTAACAAGAAAGAAGTGATAAATAAATAAGAAGACTGTTTCCAGCTCTCTGACGCAAATTCCATCTGTTTTCCAGAATAGAAGCCCCCCAAAAAACAACAACAACAACAACAAAAAAAGAAAAACTGTAGTGTATGTGTTTGTATGTGTGCATGTGTGTGAATAACAGGAATGTGTCTGGGACAAAGCACACTGACACACAGACACAAACACTTTGCTAATATATGCAATGATTAAGCACAAAACACTTATTTCACAAAAATACAAAACACACAGAGTCACTTACCGTAGTAGAGATGGTCCAGATTGGGATGGTGGCCCATGCAGAGTGAAGCCAGTCGCTGCAGGCTGAGTCTCTCCTCCCTGGAAGCTGAATCAGCGATGGAGAGTTTAAGGATGCGGAGAGGAAAAGAGGAGGAGGAGGAGGGAGGGAGGAGGGAGGGAGAGGGAAAAGAGTGGAGAGAAAAGAAAAGGGTCACGGGACATGCAATGCCTCTGTTTCTTGCTGGATGGGGTGATAAAGGAAGAAGGGAAAACAGGCTGACCAAAAAACGCTAAAATAAAATAAAATTGAGGCAGGACCCAGTGCAGGTAGAAAAGAGCAAAAAATAGTGGCCGTAGAAAAAGAAGAAAAAAATGATTTGTTCAAGAGGATTCGATTTTGAAGTGATGACTGGGCAATGAAATGCGTCAGCTGGCAGCCCGTCCTCTCCACACCACACCAGGCCATGTAAAGTTAGAAGGAAGACAGCTGATCGGACTGCCAGAGAAGGAGATGGAGCGAGATAGTGAGTGCTGACAGAGCTGAAGGACAAATCAGGAAGAGGGACGCAGGGAGGGAGGGAGGGGGTGGAGGGAATGGAATAAAGAGTGAGGAGAGAAAGAGGATGAGGAAAACAAGATAAATAAAGTAGATTAAAGAATAAAATCGAATAGATGGAATTACGGAAGAGAAGGGGAATGAAGAGAATAAAAAATAGGGAGGAGGCTAAAGAGGAAAGAAATTATATGTATGGGAAAATGGAAGGTAAGAAAAAAAGGAAGAAGAAAGGATAAAAAAGGGTGGTTCAAAGTTTGCATATGACAAAAAGGACAGGAAAATTACAGATAGGGGAGTTACAACAATCTCTCAAAGTAAACTCAATGACATCTTACTTTTTTGTGTCTTTCTTGTCCTTTAACCACCATATTCCACTTTCCTCAGAAGTTGTCCAGCAGTTGGTGAAAACAATTCCTCCCCCAAAAAATCAGCAATGAGACATCAAATTGTTGGCACCAGAAAGAAAAAAGGTCAAGTGACACCGCACACAGGCACCATTTGTACACTGTTTTTTTGTTTTGTTTTTTGCAATTCGACTGTTAAAAATAAATGAACGCAAGCTCAAACGAAAGCACTGTGTGGGGGTCGGAGAGGGGGCAAGAGAGAGGTTCAGCATGATCAGAGGAAACCCCCACCATCCCAGGGTTTTTATACCAAGGTAAGAGCCCGAGCTGCGCACCCTTCCACCAGCCCGCCCGCGCAGCCATGCTCCACGGCCTTATTTAGTGAAGCATGGCAAAAAATAGCCTCCCAAGTGTTGCTGGGTGGTGGGTGTCTTAGCTCAAGTGGGTGGGTGGGAAAGTGGGAGGAACAGGGCGGGGAAGACTGAGAGGTGAGGCAGAGGGATGTCGAGGAAGGCTGGGGGGGCTGGTGGCGGGGCTGACGGTGATGCAGTCGCTTTTAATCATTCTCTCTGCCAATTGACTGGTCGGGTCTGAGCTTGATTTACCTCCTGTTCTCGTGTATCTATTTTTTTCTGAGTGTCACATTACAGTCCTAGACCCTCCTCTGCTCGTGATACTGAACCTGTCTGCGCCATGCCGCCCTGCCTTTGCTAGGCTCAGCTTGTGAACAATTAGTCTTTTTGATGCATATGTTGAGACAATATATGAAAACAAAATCTAAATATTACCATAAAGCTCAAAAATCCTGCAGTTTGCAATGCATATTTTGGAAAGTGCAATGCAAAACTGGGGGGATCCTAAGGCGACAATGGGTCCCCAAAAGATGTTCTCGCGAGAGTGAATGTTATCGGGGGGCAACCGCCATTCCACCAGTCCGACATAGGCCTCTAATTGTCTGAAGGGCAACACTTAATTTTATATCAAATGTCCCATCATTCCGACAGTTTTTGCCTCCTATGGTCAGAATGGTGGTATTTTTTTTCGTTGAGTAGCGCACAGAGACAGCCTTCCACAAAATTAGCAACAACCTCCTCCTCTCCTCAGACTCTGGACACCTCAACATCCTCACAGCAGCCTCCATCAACCACTCCATCCTGCTCTCCCGACTGAAATCTTCAGCTCACATCACTGGCACAGCACTCACCTCAACTGCAGCTCCACCACCACTCCTCTGTCACAAGGTATCCCTCAGGGATCGTTGCTTGGTCCCCTCCTCTTCATACTCTACATGCTCCCTCTTGGCAAAATCATTCATCATTACGGAGGACATCCAACTATTCATCTCCACCAAAGCCATCACCAACACCACCCACTCCACACAACTGTCTCACTGAAATTAAAAAAATGGATTCAAAGAAACTATCTCCAATTGAACAGTGACAATTCAGATATCATCATCATTGGTCCCACATCCCACAACAGAACCACCCAAAGCTTCAGCTTCACCTTCAACAACTGCACTCTCTCCTCCTCCCCTAACATCTGGAACCTCGGAATTATTTTTGACGGCCAACTCAAGTTTGACCACCACATAAACCACATGTGACAGTTGAGGGTCCTGTCACTATGCCTCCAATTGATCATGCGCCCTGGCTACTCGGCCAAGGGGATGTCCCTTTGGCCAAGTGGTTAGCTCACATGACTGTTACCCAGGAGTCTGGGGTTCGAAGCCCACCCAGGCCCTCTTCACCTTGCCACACACATCACCAGGTCCGCCTTCTTTCACCTCAAGAACATCACCCGTCTCCACCCCTCACTCACCTTCTCTGCTGCCGAAACCATGAGCCATGCTTTCATAACATCCAGACTGGACTACTGCAACAGCATCCTATACGGCTCATCAACCAAACTCCTCAATAAACTCCAATACATTCAGAACTCCGCTGCCCACCTGCTCACCCACACCCGCTTCCGAGAACACATCAACCCTGTCCTCCCCATCTCAAACCATACACAATTCAAAATCCTACTACTCACCTACAAATCACCCAACAACCTGGCCCCCACCTACCTCACAGACCTGCTCCACCAACCTCGTGCCCTCTGATCCTCAGACGGAAATCTCTTCGCCCTACCCCCTTGGACCAAGCTCCAAACTTGGGCCCCACCGTCTGGAATTCACTCTCCCAACCCATCAGAGACTGTACAGACCCCCACATCTTCAAATCACTCCAAAAAACAGACCTTTTTAAACTGGCTTTTAATCTGTAATCTGTTCGTTTTTCTTGTGTCTTTTTTAAACCTTTTTTAAGTTATTCCACATTGTTATTTTGTTGTGTTCCGTAAGCGTGTTTGAGCACTTGTAAAAGCGCGTTATGAATAAAATGTATTATTATTTATTATTTCCTTATATTGAAAGCCTTGTCAGAATGGTGGGACGTTTGCATGTCGTAATAGTGGTATGTTGGAATGAAGCTAAGCAAAAGTTCAGACAGGAAGACTATCTCTTAAGCACAAGCCTCTCTTGTGCTCACCCTCTATCTTCTCGCTCCGCCCTCTTCACCTACTTCATCCAATCACAGGCTGCCATCTCCTCTCTCTCCTACCAATCAGTCACTAGCGTCAAATTTAAAAGTGTCCCCTTTCTCTGCTGTCATCCCACTGTCATCCAGCAAAACTCTCAGCCCACCTCCACCCCTTCACCACCTTCACCTGACGCTGATCATCTTCATCGGGATGTCTGACCAGAAGTCTACCACCACCAGTGTCTAGGCCTGGGGGTCAGATTCTTCAGATGCAAGCTCTCACCCATAGATCAGTACACCACGATGATCTGCCCCCGGCGTCTAAGCGCCAAAAAATCTGTTTGTATGCACAATACATGCAATTTCACTTTTCAGTCTGACTCTGGTGGGACGTCAGAATGACAGCATGTGACCATTTTATTTGATATAATTAACCCCATCATGTTGAAATTTGTTTTCACGTCAGCCTCAGCTCTACAAGAGGATAAGCACCACTTTGCAAACGTTAGAATGCTAACACACTAAACCAGGGGTCGGCAACCGTTGTGACGAGTACGAGTTTGAAATTTTCTTGTCAATGAGTGTGGCACTATAAAACAATGTGTTACAAAATACAAAAACAAACTGAGATTTTATTTAAAAAATCCCAGTTGTTTTTGTACATATGGATAGATAAAATCATATATACTATAGCCCACATCTAATCATACAGTATTTTGAAGACATTTTCTTGTTATTGACGTTAACACTGCTTTTCAGAAACTTAGCCTATTAAAACATATTGCAGTGGGAAGAAAATGCTGAAACAGAGACTACAGTGTATCCAGAATATCATTCAAAATATCATATCAGAATGAAACAGACACAACATTTCACAGACCAGACAATCCCAGGACACTATGTGACAGGCAAACAGCCAATCATTTAACAGCTGTGTAGTTGGGTTACTGAGTCATCGCCAGGTTTATTGATAACAGAACAGCTTGTAAGAGTGTGAGGCCTAAGGAGAGGAGATTAAAGGAAGACGTAGCTCGTCGGTACGGTAACAGTAACAGTGCGTCTTCCCCGACAAGCAGCGGCAGCCTTAATGACGCAGCAGCAGGCCGCTCACTGCTGCAGCGACCCTGGGTTCAGTTCCACCCGGCGGACCCTCCCTGTTTCTCTCCAGCTGTCCTTTCAAAATAAATGCGCAGAAAGCCCGGGAAAAAAACAAAACAGACTCTGGCTCGGGAGCTGGTGAGAAACTAAGCAGTGGAGGTGTCAGCATGCCAATTATCATGCCGCGGCATGTCTGTGGCACGTGTGCCAAAGGTTGCTGACCCCTGCACTAAACTAAGATGATGAACAATCATGTAGCCTAATATTCTCACATTAGTCAGGTCGAAGAATATAGGCTACATATTTTTACACAGCTTCACAGAGAGGCATGTGTTACGAGTTGTAGCCTGGTTAACATATCACGCAAAGTCTGTTTGGCAAGGTGAAGAGGGCCCGGGCGGGGATTGAACCCACACCTCCCGGGTAAGAGTCATGCGCGCTTGCCAGTCAGCCAAAGGGACATCCACTTGGCCAAGTAGCCAGGGCACATGATCAATTGGAGGCATATAGTGACAGGAACCTTTGTAACAGCGCCAGAAAAAGTTGCTAGATTTGTCGCTAGTCGCTTTTGACAAAAAAAAAGTCACCAAGAGGGTTTGGAAAGTCGCCAGATTTAGCAAGAAAGTCGCCAAGTTGGCAACACGGTGTAGCCAACAGCCGTACAGCACACTACACTTTGTCCCCAGAGCAGCATTCAAGGAGACCGATTACTCAGACAAAACCAAGATCACAGTTTATAAAACCATTATGTTTTGATTGTAGTTTAAAACAGTTTTACATATCAGAGGACTACCATATCGAATAGTACTGATAAACTGGAAACATAGAAGGTCAAACTGTTTTAATATTGACGCCTGCCTGGAGGACTTTTTGGATCTGCTGGCAATGGAGCAGGCAACTGCTGCCTTATTTGAATGTGATCAACCCTTCCCTAACCTCCAAGGTGATTTATTGTTGTTGTTTGTTTGTTTGTTTGTTTGTTTGTTTACCATTTTCTCCTGTGTTGTACATAAAAAGATGTGGTTTGTTGTGTTTGTTCTTTGTTTTTGCTTTGTTTTTTCTCTTGTAATAATGTGAGAGTTGGCTGTTGTACGTATCTGTTTGGAAAAGGGAAAAAAAAATTTCAATAATAAAAAAGAGGACTACCATATTCACACACCTGAGAGTGTCTATTATCATAATCTGTAAAAAAACAACAAAAAAAAAAACGTTTTTGACGAGTTAACTCGTCAGCGATCCTGAACGTTTGGCACTCTGTGACAAGTTTACTCGTCAATGGTCGCGAAAGAGTTAATAATCCCCTGTGTTACTGTATATGTGACTTCATGAAAATTAAGTTTAACGTTCTGTGTAATTCCACTTTACACAAAGTTTTGCCCTTCAGAGCTGATAAGCTTAAAAAATTTGAAAGTGTAGTTGAAGCCTGCTTAAAGGGATATTAGCATTTTTTTTTAAAGTGGGGTTGTATGATCGACAAATAGCCCTAATTGCAGTAGAAGACTCTCCGCAGTCCTCCCGTTAATAACGCCAGTCCATAGCCCTGCCCAGAGATTTACAACATTGTTGTGAATGGACCCAAAGAAACTGACTATTTTCGTGGCCTAAAAGAGGTTTTACCTGAAAAAAAAATACAGTTCCATTGCTCACTATAATATAAGGTTTTCCAGCTCCTCAAAGTGCAGGAAAAACGCTGTTTTTATTTGAAGCTAACCAACTGCTGATCAGCGGATGCTAACCCAGGGCCGGAGGGATACGTGAGTTGGTTAGCTCCAAATGAAAACTGAGCTTTTCCTGCACTTTGAAGGGGTGGAAAAAATTATAGTAAATTATAGTAAAATTAAATAGTCAGTTTCTTTGGGTCCATTCACAACAATGTATGTTGTAAATCTCTGGGCAGGGCTATGGGCTGGCGTTGCTAACAGGAGGAGTGCAGAGAGTCTTCTACTGCAATTAAAGTACTTATGGGCTATTTGTAGATCATACAACCCCCCTTTAAAAAAATGCTACTATCCCTTTAAACCTGAACACCCCCAGGCTCATAAACTGTTGCCGCTCCCCCCTGCTGAATCTCCCCACTGTATTTTTAGCCCTGCCAAATGAAGAGGTCCAAGGCCATCCTCTGCCAAACACCAGCCCCACACACCCCAGGACTGCACCCCGGACTGCATCACAGGTGGTGCTGTGTATGTATGGGCACCACTGATGGACAGCGAGAGGAGGGTCCCTCATGCAGAGAAGTGGGTCGAGTGATGTTCAATGCGCGTGTCTCCAAGCTGATGAAGAGTCTCAGGTGGGGTGGATGTATCTGTGGAGGAGGAGGCCGGGAGACCTGGGGAGATGGAGAGAGAGAGAGGACGCGGGAATTGAGAGGACAGCAGGAAGGGAGGAGAGATGGGGAAAGAAAGGATATTGATTTCCACCTTAAAGAGGCAATCTCCGCTTCTCAGGGAGCTCCAGGGACTAAAGTGTGTCTCCACTTGTGTGCGTGTGTCTTGTGTGTGTGATCTGTCCTGGGACCGCAGCAGAGACTGGTGACACTGGTGCAGACATCAAGCACACACACACACACACACACACACACACACACACACACACACACACACACACACACACACACACACACACACACACACACACACACACACACACACACACACACACACACACACACACACACACACACACACACACACACACACACACACACACACACACACACACACACACACACACACAGTTTTGGATTGCTAATGATGTTCAAAAAAGTACAACAGAGTAGTGCAAAAGACAAAATCACACCTTTAAACTATTCACTTTTCTGCTCTGGCTCCCTCACAGACGTCCCACTGCTCCAATTAGTCCTTTTACCCTTAATCTTTCCTCTTTTTTCCCCACTTCTGTATTTTATTCATGGCTTTTCTTCTCACACCTTTTCATCAGCTGCTTTGCTTACACCAAAGATTTGCATTCCTCTCAGCTGCTGTGGATTAAACCAAGACAACATCATTATATTTTAACTGTAGTGCAGATGAAGACAAACTCAAGAAACATACAAATGTGTAGTGTTCATAAATCCACAGAAATGTAATAAATGACAAATGTCCTTATATCAAGAGTGCCATATATGTCACCTATGATATATGAATTTATCAGTTTTCACATATATAAAATACCCATAAAAATGACAGCTATGATATATTTATTTTATATTTATTTTTTTATAGTGTAAAATGTTGCAAACTTCATCTTCACACTGCAGCTTTGAGTTTGTAAAAACATATAAAACACAGAATGTTATATGTGTTACTCTCTTGTTAATTTTAAACATGTCTAACTTCTCATTCTGCGAACGTGGTCCAAGATCTTTGGAACCCACTATGGATGGTCCCTTCAGTCCTAGTGTCCTTGGCAAGATACTAAACTGCTAATTGCCTCTGATGTATTGTTGTGTGACTGTGTGTGAGCACCCTAACCACAACCCTGGAATTAAACCCTAACTCTTGTCCTGTAAAGCACTTCAAGAGGTTGAGAAGGCAGAAAAATCTAGCCCAGTTTTTTTTTTTTTTTTTTAAATAAATGAACTTGGAACTTGAAGTTGTAAATAAGTGGTATCGGTGACTGGATGACATTTGTACAAACTAATAAAACACATTGTTATTTTGAAGGAGCTTTTCCTGTTTTCTGTGAGGTGAAGTGTTTCTCCACTGTGGGGTACTTGTCATTGTGATTGGGTCAGTGTGGAGTCAGATTACATCTTTAATTTCCGAATACACAAATGCTCGGTGAAGCGTTTGCGCAGTGTGTGCGTTTCTAATTCATGCTTGACTTTGTGTGTGTGTACTGTATCTAGGCATCCCTGCCTTTCTGTCCGCCTCTTCCCAGTCATACCTGCAGTGTTGCATGTGTGCGTGTGTGTTTGCTATTGTGAGACCCACAATGTTGTCAACAGGCACTTTAGAGTCACTCATCCGATCCAGCTCAGTGAGCAGGCAGAATAATAAGGTTGTGATGCGGGACAAAAAAAACCAACACAAAAAACAATAAGCTCCTTCCAACTCTCTGTGGCGTCAGAGACAAACTGCAACCACAAACACCAAATACCAAAATATTTCCTTCTTTTTTTCCCTCCAGCCCAAACCCCCCACCTCCCTCTCTATGATGCAGTTAAAGTTCCCGGGGGACCATTACTTTAGCTGGCGTGTGAAATGGCCTCGGAGATGAATGCTTTTTCTGCATTACCTGGTGGCGGGGGAGAAGCAATGGATACAGTGCACAGATCCTGCAGACACTTTTTAATCTGGGAGAGAGAGCACTCTGATCCAAGCCAGTGGCGGGACAAAAAAAAAAAAGAAAGAAAAAAAAGGTGAATGTGAAAAGAGAAATGGGAGGGGGGCTCGGAAGACAAAGACAAGGAAGCAACAAAAACAAAGAAAGACGAAGGGCGACAGAAAGAGTTGAGAAATGTGATTGTATTTTTAATTAGTACCACTGGAGGGGGAAGTCAAATATATGACTTTGGGTAAAGCTTAACCACAGGACAAGGTTTTCAGTCTAATGAAAAGACTTTAACGTTCGATTTGGCTTGAGCACTAATTGTGCCTGGACCTGATGGACCAGCCGACGGTGCACCTTCTGAACAAGGGGACCAAAGCGTGGATATGCAGCAGGAGCCAGTAGAAGCAGGTGCTCTCAAAGGTCACTGAGCAATTCAATTGGTTAAATAGCAAGATGCGAATAAAGAACAGCAAAAAACTACAAAAACAGACTAATAGATCCACGGATGTCATCCTTTGTAGCAACAGAAGAGCAGACGGTGACCTTGTGTGTATAAAGGTTGAAACTAAATAACACTTTGGTTTATTACCCCTTCAAAGTAGATGTCCCTTTAGCTTTCACGCCAGTGAGGGTGCAGGCCAGAATGTCTAATTAATATTCAGTGTTCAGAGATGCAGCATCAGCAAACATGCTCTATTGTAAAGTTAAAGACAGCTTCTTTGAATTGGAGCTATCCATTCTCGCTTTGTCACACCATTCAATACACTGGAGGTTGTCGGCTTCTTTATAATTTATTTGTGAGGCTCTGTACAGATGTGTGGCATTTGGGAGTCAGTTTCAGTCATCATAATGCCTAAATCATGATGACTCAGAAGTACTACAGCACCTGCTAGAACTACAAGGTATGTTAAGAAAAGTTAAAGGAAAGAATAAGGGCATGATTATGTGTCATGTTTTTCTTCATTTTTGTTCAGCTCCCCGATGCCTCTAGTTGGAAATCTCTGTAAGACTTGTGTCATCACTGCTGCTCTTTTTCAGGAAACCAATCAATATTCTGTGATAAGAGTGGAACCAGAGACTGCAAATAAACATGAACGTAGCCTTATTGACGCTACCCAGAGTTTTGTGAGGAGCGGTCATGAAGCTCTGAGTGGGCTGCTCTACCGTCGCCATCTCGGCGGTGACTGACTCTAGAGATCTCTCAGCAAATCCCAAAATCTGCAAAAGGGTGAGGTGTGAGTGGCACTGAGACTTTGGCGAATGTTGCAAACATACACCCATCTAGCTGTCAATAATGCATAACGTTGAGCCTCAATAAGATTTTAACTAGTGAGTTATCCCAAAACTCACCTATGGTACAGTTATCATAGGAGGAAATAAGCCATAGAAACCAAAACCTTTTTTGTATCAGGCTGTATGCATTAAGGGTTTAACGATTCATCTACTATATCGACGCATCAATTTATATTCCTACGATCCAACTCCATCGGTCTGTGTTCGGCAAGTTGGCCTTCCAGGCGACAAATATCGATCTAAAATTGCCGTTTGTCAAGCTGGATAGACCAGATCATACCAGACAGGAAGTCGGGCACAGAAAAGGCGAGAGAATCCAGTCGATTTTCAACAGTTGAGGTTCCTGTCACTGCCTCCAATTGATCATGTGCCCTGGCTACTTGGCCAAGGGGATGTCCCTTTGGCTGACTGGCAAGCGCGCGTAACTCTTACCCGGGAGGTGTGGGTTCAATCCCCGCCCGGGCCCTCTTCACCTTGCCACACTGACAAACTGTTGACAGCACTGGTCTGAGTGAGCAGCAGGGGCCACTCTCAGTGTTCTCACTCTCTTTCAACATCAGTCTCCACTGTCCCAAGGTTGTGGTATGATGTCATTGATGTTATGTGATGTGATGGTTTTCTATCACACAGTTGATGTACTACAGGAAACTGAATGACAAATTAAGTTAATTTGTATTATTTAATGGCAGCCAAGTCCATAAAACCTTAAAAAATATAATCTTCCATCCAAGAAACCAGCATAGACAGTCCAAAGGAGAAAAATAATATTTTCATTATCTGTGCCATTTGGAATGAGTTTTAGTTGTGGTACATTAAATACTGAATAATGACCTTAATAAATTGATCCATCTTTTCTGCGCCACAAACAAATGCAAAAGTGAATCAGGTGTGAAAAGCTCAACTCCGTCTGTTCTCTAAGCTTTCTATACAATCAGAGTAGCATGACTTGTCCCTGTGATCCAGAGGTTTATGTCTGATATATTGTATGGAATGCTACCCATCTGCTCCCATATCAGTTTTATGTTTATGGGCCTCTTTGATGAACCTACTATAAAAGTTCAGTTGAATCTGCCATTAGGGTGAGGGCTTGGTGAGCTGTGAATGGACAGTACATACTGTCGCAGCTTTCAGCTTAAATGCTAATAAGTCTAAAGTGCTATTCGCTGGGGAGTGGCAGTCTACAGTAAATGTAGAGTGTAGAGCCATAGAATCTGTGTTCTACAGGACCAAATGTACCTGATGTGCATAATTGATTCTTAAAGCCCCAGTATAGGATTTACCCACATTGAGCGGTGCGGTTGCATATCGTAACGTATTCTTGATGATGCGTTTACGTGAACTCAGGCAGAAGTCAGACAGACAACAGACGCTGCATGTAACAGCATAAACAAGCGCCTATGTAAAGAAATGGTCGGCCAGCACGAGGCAAAACAATAGAGGTGTGACAATATGTTGTCATGGTGATGTCGTATTGTTTACCTGACCCACGTTTTACCATCTTTGTCTCGTCGAGTAAAATTGGTTTGCCGACGGCGTCATTCAGGTGTGTAACTGCACCTGGTGTGTAACTGCACTGCACATCAGTGCCTCCGTCCTTCCTCACACTACACAGTGGTGACAGTTTTAACAGGCGCTGTCTGGAAAACTTTCTCCCCAAGCCGACAGCTCTGGTGAGTTTGTGGTTACCTACGGTCACGATGACACTGAACGTAAAAAATGGCGATTCAACATGGCAGCCAAGGTTCTGTGCACCCCCCCTTGTATATTTGTAACGACTTGCAACAACTCATTCTAAGGTACGAGAAAACTTTCGTTTGTGTGCGGGTGTGATTCCACTTCAGTGAAATACGTATTTATGAAAGCAATATCTTATTTTTGCTAATAAAAAGCCAAATAAATCGCATACTGGGGCTTTAAGAAGAGTGTATCCGAAAGTGACACTAGGAGGTAGATCTGATTCACACTCTTACCAACCCCCCCCCCCCCAAAAAACAAAAAACAAAAAACAAGTTGGTTGCCAATCTGTGGCCGGTTTCCCGATGGGGAGCATACGTCCGACTGCCCCAAAGTCCGACGGCTCATTTCTCCGACTACCCATTCGTTAAGGTTAGGTTTAGGATAAGGTTAAGGGTTAGGGCTACTTAAGTCGGAGAAATGGGCGGTCGGACTAATGGACGCAAAAATAAAGAAATGTATGGTCGGAGAAATGGGTAGTCGGACAGACGTCATGCGCCCCTTTCCCGATAACATTCTTTCTTAGACAGTTACCACGTTTACATGATGTTTTTTAATTCGGAATTAATTATTTGGAATTAAATAGTTCGGAATTAAAATATTGTCCTTCGAGTTTACATGGAAATAATAATTCCGAATCTGGTTTCATTGAAAACCGTTAAATCGCCTTTATTTAAGCTCAACGTCTGGGGGTGACGTTCTGATTGGACACATGACTCTACCGGAAGAAAACAAACTCCATTCTTAGTAGTGTGAAGAAGTGTGAAGTGAACAGAGCTGCAGCCGCGAGCCGCTCCGCCGCTCTAAACTTATTTCTCCTCTTAGCTGAGGATAAATCTTCTGGAGATTCTATTGGCTGCACAATACGGGTCAGTTTGTCCCGACCAACACTGCTCACTCACAACACTGCAGCTGTGGCATGTTGTGTGAGTTGCTTTGCACAGACCCAGATAGCCATGCAAGAATAGTTTCATGAAGCCTGGTGGTCCCCAGACTCACACACCACGGCTGTAAGATTTTTATAGGGAAGATATTCTTAGTCAAAGAATGCTTCTGGAAACATGTGTTAAGATAGAGAACTATTCACAAAAGTTAATGATGCCCCTTTTTCATGGTTAAATTATTATCACAGGCTTTGAAAACGCAGAACGACCAGAATTAAGTTTTTAAAAAGAATAAACGTTTACATGATGAATTAATTAATGATTTTTGGACCCACTTTGAATTAAAGTTAATTCCGAATTAAATTTTCACTCGGAATTAAGTGTTTACTGTACATGATCTTTTTAATTCCGAATTAACTTTAATTCCGAATTAAATTGTTTTAATTCCGAATTAAAGCTCTCATGTAAACGTGGTATATTATGTCTTACCAAATTAGTTTACTTTCTACACCTGTTTCCCAAACTGGTTCTCAGGGCCTTCATCAAGAATGACTTTGCTACGCATGACTGACAGCGTGTGTTCGAATGCTTCATCTTATTGAATAAATCTTCTAGTTCTATTGGCTGCACAATATCAGTTTGTGCAACACTGTGTTGTGTGTGGCAATGTGAGTTTTGCTCAGATAGCCTAAGAATATAGTCAAAGAGAGCTCCAGACCAACCGTACCAAGATTTTTATAGGGAAGATATTCTTAGCAAAGAATGCTTCTGGAAACATGTGTTAAGATAGAGAAGTGAAAGTTAATGACGTAGTGTTATCAAGGCTTTGGGAAACCAGCCCCTTGTCTTTTCAGCTTATGACATGATTTGGACCTGGTCCAGCCAAGCAGCGACTTCCGAGACTGAAAAAGTGAAGCCAACTTGGAAGCACCAACAACTGCCTTTCATAAATTGTTAAGGCTGGCTGCAGGTAATCCATCCCCATCTGACATAAAAAACGTCTAAATTTAGTGTAGAAATAAACATCTTTACAGCTTAGCGCAAAAGATGGTTTAGGTTTATAATTCCCTCCTTTTCCTCCATTTTTTAAACTCACTTGTTTAAAGGGATAGTTAAAGGGATAGTAAACTATTTTTAGAACGGCGGAGCAGAGCCGTGAGCTGCTCAGAGTTAGGCTATGGAGGCTAATGGGATTTCTTGGAGCTGTCATGAAGACGACTTCTAAAAGTCCTACCTAACTGAATAGAACCGACACCTCAAAGTGATATTATGTAAATTACTTGCCCTTGAACTTTACAACACATTAACACTGCAACTCTGAATTTCCGATGTGTTAGTCCAGTATCATAATTTTTTAATCAGAGGTTGTGACATGTTAATAGTGTCCTCACCCCTGAAAAGGACATGAACCCCACTGCAAACTTATCACCCACCACCATTCCATTAATTTCAATAGAGCGCCAAAGCCATGGTTTCATATTGAGGCTCATTTGTGTTTCTACTGTTTAATTTTGATATTCAGGGACAAAATCCCCGTCATCAGTTATGACAACTGAAGTTGAACTGGGCAATGATATCTGTGCCACAACAATCCAGCCAATGCTCTCACATTCATGTTAACCTGCTTGTGAAAATCCATGATTAACAAAATTATTAAGATTACAGTATGGATTAAAATGGTTGACTGACCAATCAAATGACATCATCAATCTCTGTGAAAAAGTCCAAGTCCACCTCAACAAGATACAACATATGAATAGCCTGCACCTTAAGGCCTCATTTATAGATCCAGACGATGACACAGTACAGATAATGTATACAGAACACGTCTTATCCCCGCCCTCTCATTTATGAATAGCACTTCACCTTCATCCAGGTGACATCACTTTAGTTTTTTATGTTAAGAGAGTATTAAACGCACCTTAAGTAGCTGAAATAAACCATTCAGAATCATTCACGGGCCTGTTTGTGTTCTCTAGCGCCATTTCCCCCGCTGTATGATTTAGTGGCAGCAGGATTTGGCCAATCTCAGTGGCACAGGCTGAGTTATGGGCAGCAGACAGCCCCAGTGTAGTGTGTCAGCTGCAAATCGATGAACACATCTAAATATAAACTTGTCTCATGTAACGCTGACAAAATCATCCCCATTTTATTTTTCAATAAAAATCCAGCCATCGGATGGTGGTGTCTGTGTGCGTCTGTGTGTGTGTGTTGGAGACGAGGCGAGAGTGAGGCTGTTGAGGATACAATGAGTGTTCATGATGTTACTGCACTGCTGGGTTTTGACTGAGCCATCACTCAAAGGTAGAGATAAAGGGAATCTCCCTCCCTCCACATGCACACATAGCCACCCACAAACCAGTTGAGGGCGGGGTAAGGTGAGAGTAAATTCTAGCAGAAGAAAGGTAGGAGGTCCATGGCTTTGGGCCACGCTGCTTTTTTTTGTATGTCTACATGGACTTCTTCCTTAGGCTGAGAATAGCATTGACTCGCCCTTTGTTTCACACAGATATATAACTGTCTCAATGGCAAGGTCATGTGACAGTTTCTCTCACTCTCTCTCTCTCTATCTATCTATCTCTCCTTTTCTCTGTTTTGGTCCCCACTTGATCTCAGAGATGGTGTTGCATTACAGCAGGACAACAACCAATGAGAACAATGTTAAATCAAGGCGAGTTTCAATTATCCTTATTGTCAGCGAAAGCGTGCCTTGTCTCGCCGTTGGTCTCCGCCATGCTAATGTATCACTGGTCGGTGGGCCGGAGGAGGCCAGGGGAGGGAGGTGGGGAGAGGTGGGGAGAGAGAGGGGGGTGGCCCTTGGAGGGGACTTGGGGAACAAGCTGGTGACACATTGATGGATCTGAGTCCTGCTTCGCATAATCATTCTCCTGGCCACTCGAGTACAGAGGGAGAGAGAGGAAGAGATACAGAGGAGAGGAGGCAGAGACAAAGAGAAAGAGAAGAGGAGAAGGGAGTGAAGGTAGACGAGGGGGGGAAAAGGGAGAGTTGGAGAGTGAAAACTGTGAGAAAGGAGAGGCAGAATGCAAAGCGGTGCAATATTGTATGGAAGGGGAAGAGAGCGGAGAGCACTGAGCGATGTAAAGCACTTGGATGGAGAAATGGGAAGAGAGGGAGAGGTGTAAGTGGGAGGGAAAGAGGGAGAGTGAGGGAAGATAGAGTAAGAGGGTGAGGGAGTGTGAGGGAGGGGGTGTAAAGGAGGGCTGAGGGAGCTGAGCATGTTGAGGGCTGGGACAGATCAGAGCTGCAGCTGTGGCTGGCGATAGCAGTGTGTGTGTATGTGTGTTAACATGCTACCTCCCCACCACCACCTCCACCCCCCTCTTCCGTACATCTGTTCATTCATTCCCCTTCACTCGGAGCCGGGCGCCGCCAGGTGATCATTTTCTCTGTGAATTAGGACTCCCGGCAGAGTACAGTCCATTAGGGCGGATCGCTGTGTATCAGTGTCTCACGCAACCAATTGAGCATGAGAGAGCAAGCACACACAAGTAGAGGCTGTCGCCAAGAGCTGGCGCAGCATTGTCCAAATGTGACACTTGTTTTATCATGTGCTGTTGCTTTAGTGCAACTGCAGTTGCAGTTTTTTTTGTTTGTTTGTTTTGTTATTTAAAATCTGCACGCCACAAATTCTTTGAGTTCTGTTAATTATGTACTTTGTGCCTCAGTTTGTGTTAGTGCTGGGTTCACACTTAAAGGAATAGTTCACCCAAAATTCAAATTTCACTCATTGTCTACTCACCCTCATGTCGACTAAGAGCTGTGAGTTTTCAGAGTCCTCCGTTCCTTCTCTGAGTTACGGGGGGGTCCACGCAGCAGTATTTGTCCATATAATGGTTGTCAATGGACACCAACTTTCTTCGTCCAAAAAAACACCCCAAAAAACATGCAAATACCTCCATGCTGCTCGTCTATAATGTCCCTCTTGTATTGAAGCCCCGACAAGAGAAATTGTTCCAAAAAAAAAAAGTCTATATTTTAAGCTTGTTTGTAGCGGAAGCTCCCAGTGTCTCGGTTCACAGCTTGCACTGACTGGCGGAGCAATTTCTCATTTTTTCAGGACTCTGAAAATTCTCACAGCTCTTAGTCGACATGAAGGTGAGTAGATAATGAGTGAAATTTGAATCTTGGGTGAACTATCCCTTTAACATCAACCTCTCTGAAGCAAATGGACACTGATGAACTAACAACACAAAGCCTTTTGTCCCTGCCTGAACCACATATTTATCTCATCTTGAGCTGTCGCAAAATATGAAAGCAAGGGGTCTAAGAAAAAAAGGTTCACACTTGAAAAATAATTGAACACTATAAATCCACCTTGTTGTTATTAAATAAAATGTAGAAACAGTGATATCTGTGCACTGGTGTGAAGCAGCGACAGCAAGAGTCTCAAAAAGTTCCAACGCATGGTGCATTACACTAGTTGACTACTAGCTCTGGATGGATCTGAGGAACCAACCTTTAGTGTGTGTGATGTGTCTGCAGCCAGTGTGTACTGGTGGCAATTTTTTACAACAACCTTTAATTTAAAAAGGAAAAAAAAACAAAAAACAATGAAAAAACTAGAAAAAATCAAAGCAAAATTGAGTTGAACACTTTGTTCCAGGGGGATTATATTCATATCTGCCAAATTACTAAATAAAATGTTTAGAGAGTTCACAACTTAACATTTTACTTTATTTTCTAATATCCAGCTGCTGTGACTCACTTTGCCACCAGTTTGTCACATTCACAGTGTATAGTGACAGAAGTCCTGTATGTAATTTATCTAAGTGGTCAGATGTTTTACACTGTGCTCTGTGTTAATATGGCGGTATCAGGTCGTTAGTTAATAATATTTAATACATTCATTCCTTATGTGGCTTCTAGGTGTTCATGAGTGCAGACTTGTGGCCTGGATTTCTGGTTCCTCAGTGGTATCACAGTATAAGGCAAATTGCTGTTGAGCCAAAGTGTGTCCTTTAATTCAAATGTGGTTAATAAAACAGGCAGTGGGAGAGGCAGCATAAGACTAATTACATACATGTACCTGTGTGTTGGGATGGGGAAGAGAAAGAGAGAGGGAGAGACAAAGAAAGAGAAAGAGAGATGAATAAAAGTAGAGCGCTAATCCTGTGATGAATCTGTGTGTATTTTGGTGCTGGCAGCTCTGATTTATCACCAACACTTTATTCAAGGTCCTGAAATTAGTAAGTCGCTCCACAAGATGGAAACCCCCGACTTCAGAGATGGTGACAAACTGGGTGTCTGCAGCTCTGTGCGTGTGTGCGCGTGTGTACATGCCTCTCTTCATGTGTGTGCATTTAATGTGTCCACCTGCACGGTTCGCTCAAGAATACTTGTGTGATATTGTGAAGGTCTGTGTTTTTTTTATTTTGTTTGTTGTTTTTTGGGTGTCCGTCTGTTTGTTTCTGATGTCGGTCGGTTTAGCTTTCAGGCTAACAGTGCTGTCGGAGCAGCCAGCAGCTGGGCCTCAGGAGCCCTAATAGAAACACTTTTTACTTCTGGGACAAAAGTTTTTTCAAGGTGCACACATCCACCTTCCAGAAGATGAACAAAATATTAACTGAATGACAGAGCGAAGCCAACTGAGGCTGTTATAAGAGAGGAAGGTGGGGGTGATGTGAGGAGGGGGTGTGGGTGGGGCGCTCCTGAGGACATTATGAGGAGCGGTACGCTGGCTGATGATGAAAAGGCTGCAGGGTCTGGCTGAGAGAATTTGTTGAGATATAGGGACGATACAGCAGGCCCCGGGCTCAGCCAAGATGCTGCCGGGGCTGAGGCACTGAGATAATATAAAGTGCCTTTCTACAGCCTTAACTCCTCCCTCCCTCCTGTCTTTCACTCTCTCTCACCTGTTGGACAAAGAAGCTGCATCGCTCCCCCTCTCCCTCCTCCCTGAGCTTATTCCTCTTCTAATAGTCCTTTGTCCAGTTCTAATGGAGGCATGTTTCTCATTTAAAAAAAATCTATACAAATCATTTGTTCAGCAAACGAGCCCTCGCAAAGGCTGCAGCCATGGTTTTGCTTATTTAAGTCCAGTTTACCATGAAATACATTACAACAAACACTGTAACCTGGGCCATTACATTCCAGATACATGACATGTAATCTGTGGATTTCATGCACATGGACATGGACTTTTATGTTTGGGTATGTACTTAAGAAATGTTGTAGTTACATGAACGTTCCTTTGTTTAAATGACAGAATCTGCATTTGTTAGTGATAATGATTCAACTCCCACAGCTCGGACTGCTTTAAAACAGAAAAAGTTCACAGTCACTTCAGACACAGTCTGTTTATTTATCCATCATCTATTTGCTGGACTGCTTATTTCTGCAGAGTCACAGATGGGGCAGGAGCCAAACCCAGGTGACCTAGGGCAAGAGCGGGGTACAGCCTGGACATATAGACAGACAACCACACTCACATTCACACAGGCAACGTTTGAGTTGTCAATCAATCTAATGTGTAGGTTTAGGTTATGTGTTTGGACTGCTGGGAGGTGCAGGGAGAACATGTAAACTCCACAGGCTCCAGGGGTGGGGATTGAACACAGAACCTTATTGCAGTGGTGCAGTGGCAACAACTGCAGTACTAGCCACTGTACAACCATGCTCCCCCCATAATTAATTGGATCTTTCTTGTGTGTCCTGCATCCTGTGTTTTTATATATGCACCCTGAGTCTTGAATAAAGTTTATCTATCTTTCCCTTTATCAGCAAGCTTATCTTATATTTCAGACATATTGTAGTTTTAAACCTGTATGTTTCCATATAACAAGTTCTAGCACCCCTTCAGAACACCATATGAATTTCACTTGTGTAATGGTTAAATGTGATTTCTACACATGTAAAATTTAACATGTCACACTCTCTACTGTCTTATCAAATCGTGAGCTTAGAATTATAAGGTTCTATCTCCGTTTTTTTCAAAATTGAGTTTTTTGCATAATATCATCCATTAGTGGCCTGTTAGTGCCTGTGTGGTGTTATTTTTAAATTTTCAACATTTTTTAACTAGTTATTCATAAAATAAAAAGGTTCTGTCAACCAAAACACAAGCCGAGTTGGAACTTTGATGCTCAATATCTCGGAACTACCCAAAACGGAGATAGAACCCTATAATTCTAAGCTCACGAAATGAAGGCATGAAAAGCCAAAAAAGAAAGCTTTAAGTCATGTTTGTAATGTGTGAAACACAAAGTGTGAATCCCATGTAAATACCCATGTGAAACCAATGGGAACACATTTGAACCATGACCCCCCATTTATGAAGCCTAAATAACTCAAAAATGGTTGTGGTACAAAAAAAATATGAATCCCCCCCCACAGTGTTCACGGAGGTGGAATCTATCGGTAGAGACCAAAAAAAAAAAAAATGCACCAGGCTGTAAATATGTTTTCTAAGTGGTAAAGCGACTATTTTAACATGGGGGTCAATGGAAAGTTCCTCACTTCCTACCAGCCATATACATAGTCATGTAACCCCCAAGTAAACACCCATATGAAACCTGTTATAAACTACACAAAGCAATTATTGTGATGGTGTCATTCTTGGCTCTGAGTAAATGTGATGATGAGCTTTTTCTTCTGAATCAATCAGCTCATCAAGTAAATAATCCACATTAATCTGTTCTGAAAAGAATCACTATTTGCAGCCCTGTGTAAAATTGTTCAAATGATTTTGACCTCAACCGGCTACAGCAGGAAAGTGTTGCTTCCACATTACTGCTTGAATAATAATGATCTTATGATATTTCACTGAATAACAACCATAGGGGACAATTTTCTGCATATTGAGCTTCTGTTTCCTCTTATTAGTGATGGTCCAAACAAGTCAAAGTTATCTACACAATGTAGATAGATTCCGTAGGAATAAAGGAATTAGTTTTTATTTGTGATACTTTGAAATCAATTGTACTGTAACATCCACAAAGATACAGTACTGAATGTTGACTGGTTGATCAGAAAATAAAACTAGAGTTTAAAAGTGTGTGTGCGTGAGAGAGAGAGAGATAATTTAAAGTTGGATGAAATTAAATGTTATTTCCCTGTATTTATTGTACATGTTAACACACACACACACACACACATACACTTCTTATGTGTGTGTGAGGGGGAGGATGCTGCGATTTTGTCTTTTAGGTGATTTCACACATGCTTTCTTTCTGCTTCGAGAGCTGGAGATGTATGTGGACTGGACAGACAAGCAGGAGAGTAATGGATAATGGAGGAGGGAAGTTGCGAGTAGCAGCGAGAAAGACGGCGGCAGGACAGAGCGAGGGAGGAATAGTGAGGTATGGCAGGATGACTGGTGCAGGTAAGTGGGGGAGGGGAGGGGAAAGGGGGGGGGGGGGGTTAAGTCCGGATATCAGAGATTGCAGGTCTGTGTTGAGATGGATTGGTACCGGCTGGGCCTGGGTGCACTTGCTATCAGTCGTATGAAGAACAGAAGGGGGGGGGCGCAAGGAGGTGGACGATTGGAGAGACAATGAAAGTAGAGAGAAGAAGAGTAGAGGAGGGTTAGAGGACAAGGAGGCGAATGGGAGGGGATAATCCAGGGTGATGAAAGGGAGGATGAAAATGGAAGGGAAGGGAAAAGAAGCAAGGGGGGGGGGTGAAAGAAAAAAGAGGATGTAGGATATGAGAAAAGAGAAAAATGGAAGACGGGGGAGGTTTGAAAAAGTAAAAAGCAGCTAGCCAAGTGAGTTTCAGCATATCCTCCATTGCTCTTCCTCTCGCTCTCGTTCAGTATGATTTATGAGCGCGAAGCTCCAAAACACTCTCAGACACTGTCTTCTACACTGCTGGTGACGATGTGGGTATTTATACACACACTGCCGCCATTTCCTGCTTTCTTGCGTGCAATGCAAAGTGTGTGTGTGTGTTTGTTTGTGGACTCGTGCATCATAGATTTCCCCTGACTTAACCCAATTTCTTTGTCCTGAAAATGCTACTACCCAATGACTTTGACAACATCAGCCTTTGCAGAAAGTATTGCAGAAGCAGCAGCAACAACACACACACACACACACAGGATTACAGTGAATGCTGTGTATTTATCCCGAGGCCGTAATGGTTTTGGCTTGCTACTTGACAGCTTTAAACACAGGGGCTTAGCAGCAGGACAGTATCAGCAGAGGAGTGAAAACAACATTCATTAACAACCTTTGACCTGCTCACAGACTCTCTGTATCCACCGAGGGACGCGCCGAGTCCTCCTTTCTGTACACTTTGTCTTGTGAGCGATGCGTTCGGGGGAATCAGAGGATGGAGGAAGGGACAGGGGGGAGGAAGAGTCACTTGTTGGGACGTCTGCGCAGCTTTCCCTTAATCTTCCTTAACAGTGATATATCACGTAATTTCTCTGTTTGAGCATTCATGAATAAAAAACAGGTAAACAGTATCGCGGACGATGCTGCTCTCTACCTAATGTAAGACTGATATGATTTCATTCTGCTTTCCTTTATTCACGACTTAGAGTTCAGGTAATTTCATGCATTATAGGAAACTGTCAATGATTGTTCTCTCTCTGGCTCCACATATAGAGGGTAAAGCTTTATTAATATGTGTGGTGTCTCTCCCACACATCTCATTCATTATAGATAACCTTACGCAGGACTGGTTGAATGGGAGAGGATACAGCAGTCAGGGATGAGAGACGTTGGCGCTGGTGTTAACTGAGCAGGTCTGAGAGCAGCTTTCTTTTTTTAAAATAAGGTGCAATCGATTTCCTCTGGTGCTGGTAGTGAGGACCTGTTTTACTCTTCTCTGTATACTTAAGATGTTTATAAGGTGGGTGTTACAGTTTTCTCAGGATTGTTCTCTGTGCTGGAGAATTTTCCAGGGACAGGAATTGAAATGTTTTTTTCTGAAGATGTTCTTCTAATTTTTAATTTCACTCTCAAATAAAAACTCACTTGCTTTGTTCTACTGCTCTTCTGTTTTCTCCCTGTGCAAAACAGTGACAACAACTACCTAATGCCTGTATATGGCTTGACAAATACAGGGAAAGTTGGCAGCCTTGACAGATGTCTTTGACTTCGGGGCAAGTTCTGACCCTCAAGAGGCTCACTGCTAGATGATTTATACATCATGAATATTATTGTAAAAAATAAGGGTTTCTCCTCACTAATCCAGGGGTGTCCTCCCAGTTAGATATTATGTCAGTGCCCTGTTTTATTACTTATCAGTAATATTTTTGTCTGACTGAGTCTTGTCCTTTATTCTGGTTAATTCTTCTAAGTCAGTGCTGATGGGTGTTTCCACCACTTGCAACTTCAAAAGTATTCACACCCCTTTACTTCACTTTCTGCAGACATTACGTTGTATTGTTGATTTCAAAGGGGAAAAAAATATTCTTCTTTTCTTTTTTTACAGCGCTCAATAAACCACAATGAAAACAATCACTGAGCTCTCTCATCCCCAGACCTTTACCTCAGCACTTTGCAGAAAACATGGCTTCCTGGCAAATCCTCTCAAGCGCTGATTGGATGAAGTGGACTGCCATCTTCAGGTTTCTGCACAGATGTTCTATTGGGTTTAAATCTGTGTTTAAATCTATATTTGAGTTATTCTTGTGGATTTTTATTCCTTTATATAGAACCAGTACGGACTGAGAGAGCAGGGAAATGACATGTGGTAAATGGTTCTGCTGGCCAGGAATCAAACCAGGGGGACTCATAGATGAGAGCGTTTGGGGCCATGTGGTATACACCTTAACTATTCCGCTATTAGACTGCACTTTGGATCACTATTGTGCTGAAAGGTGAACACCTGCGTTCAGTAGCAGGTGTTCTGTAATGACCTCTGCATTAGGCTGCATTCATCCTTCCCTTAGTTTTAGACCAGCACCCCTTCTCTCTGCTGTTGAGAAGCCCCTTCACTGCTTGATGCCGCCCCCACGACGCTTCATCGTGGGATGGTTATGAGGCGGTTGATGAGCAGTGACTGACCACAGCAAAGGGTCTGAACAGTTAAACTGAGATTATCTGATTGGCCACTCTGTGTGCCCCCCCAATGGTCAATGACTCATCAAGTAAACCAAGAAAACTGTGTAAGATTGTTATTGCCATAATATATTTATAATTTACCATTTGAGAAATGCTTAACACTTGTCATTAATCAAATCAAGTGAAAGAAATATGAATCTGTGGTTGTTCCTGTTGGGATCACAGGCTTGGGAAGAATAAGTGTCTTTGGCGGCTGCAAAACGTATTGGGTTTCAGTTTCACTTTATCAGGTTAAAGCACAAGCAACACATGTGCAGCCCCATGGTAGTGTCAAATGATGTTGAGATTCAGTTTCCCCACTATTTTGACTTTCACTTCCCCTGTCAGTGTCATGGCTGAATACACGGAAAAATATAAATAAACTAAAACAACATTCCAGTAACCTTAAAACTCGTCCTACAGAGATTTAGCTGCAGTACAACAAGTAACAAACACATGGGATTCTCCTGAGCAGGGTCGGTCACCGCCACACTAACACCTCACAGGTGTATGTGTGTTCCTGTTGTAAAGGCATTTGACCTCTTTCTTAGGGCAGTCGGAACATATACAACACGTTCATGAGTCACATGATCTCAGTCCAAATCAACTCTGACGTCACTTATTTCTGCGACTTAGGTACAAGTTGCTGACTCGAGTTCACATCTCTGAGGAACATCAGTTAATTTCAAACAACTTCACAAAGCTACAACTTTTTTTTTCACACATTCGCAGCATCAGCTGTTTTTGTTTTCCATAGCAGACGCAGAATAAGAGCGCTGGTAGACAGATCACCCCTTCGCACCTTCTGAGCTGAAAACCAACATCAGCAAAGACGGAATAAAGAATCATTTTCAGGGCATAGATGCAACATAAGTGATGTTATGGAAAGTCATGCAAGAGCCATGGAAATTTTTGAACATTTGTCTTTTAGATTAAAGAAAGCCTGAACTCAGTGTTGGGTCCTTTGCTGTTGTATTAAAGGATTACAATGATTGTTTTCCAGCTGTTTGAGAAAATAAATCCCCAACAGACAACAAATAATGCAACAATGTACCAAAATCTAAAGTCATGATGTTATATAATTCACATAATATTGACAGTGAATGAAGATAACCTACAATCTAATAAATATACATTATTGTGATTGTGAACGCATAATTTAGGAGTGTGTCTGGCCCTCAGGTCTGCAGAAGTGATACTGCTGAGACTTTTTTTTTTAAAAGAAAGCCCTGGAACACTTGAAATGGTAAAGTTGGAATCAGCAGCATTGGGGTGGCTTGAAGGATCTGGATATATGGGAGCAATAAAGACTGTGCGAGTTACAGAGTGCACCTGTGCTGTGCAAAATTCCCCCGAGATGCAGGGTAGCTTGAAGGGCTTCACTTTCAGAAAAGCAGCCTGAGGACGCTTTAAAGTTCAGGAGTCAGACGCTGCAGAGGTGTTACTGCTGCAGGGGTGAACAACCTGCTTTTTATCTTGTTGTCTTCCTGCTGTTTAATCCATGTTCAAGTCGTTTGATTTTTTTTTCTTACAGCCAGACCAGTTCAAAACTGTGGGAACACACTGACAACAGCCTTTTGATTCTTGCTGTTTTAGAGTCATTTAGTGTAAACGGTACCACTTCTCAATAAGGCTCACTTAAATCTGGTCTTCTAGGATTTACTGATGGTTTAACAGGTCACTTATTTCAGTTCTGTGGATATGTTAGAGCAAGCAACAAGTACACAGATGCACTCTGGCATTCAACCCATGATTGATCTGTATTAAGGGGTCAGAACATATCCAACACACAGTCACACCACCAGTACCAGCCTGGACTGACTGTTGACATAAAGATGATGTGCTTCAGGTCCATGAGACCAGGCCATGCTGTTCCAGTCCTGGCCCAGTGTTGCTGTGTTTGTGTCCACTGCAGCCTCAGGTTTCTGTTCTTGGCTGACAGCAGGAACGTTGGAACCTGATGTGACCCAGTGTGATGTTCAGTCTAAGAAGCTTTTCCGTCACAGTTGTAAAGAGTGGTTATGCAATACTATGTCCTCATAACTCTCACATATAAGGTGTTTCTCTTTGGATGTTGTTGTTTTTTTTGGTTTTATTTTGTTTCTGTAGTAAAAAAAAAACTCTGGAGACCATCCTGTGTAAAAAAAATCCCAGGAGATGAGCAGTTGGACAAGCACCAAGTGAGATCAGATTTGTCCCCATCCTGCTGTTGGATATGAACATTTATACATTTTGAAATTGCTACATAGCTGAGCTGTTTAGTTTCCAGTCTCAAAGAAACATTTTGAGTCTAGCATGAAACTTAATTCCTTTATTCACGCCTGTATCACCTTTTCCCTGATAAAACACAACAATGACAGAATATTTTCCTGAGCCTGGTAAAACCAAACATCTTTTAATTCTACGCAGCAATAGCAAATTTCACAAATACCTCCTTTAATTGAAGCTCTTGACTTGTGTCTACAGGACTGCATTGCAACGCTCAGTAGGATCCAGACTTGTGGGCATCACTCTGGCATATGCACTTGGTTTTAAAAACCTTCAATGCTTCAATAAGATTCCCTTTTCTTAAAGGGATAGTTCAACATTTTGGCAAATTGGCCCATTGCCATAATCGCTATAGTCATAGCAGTAGGTTCATTACCTTTAATTGTAGGTGTAAGCTGTTTTTAGTACGGCGGAGCGCAGCAGCAGGCTGCTCAGGGCTATTCTATGGAGGCTAAGGGAATTTCTTGGTTTCCCTCATCAAACTCATCAAATACACAACCCAGCAACTCAAAAGCGCTGTTGTGGACACGTTGTGAGCTGCAGAACCACCACGCTATGAGATAATGACGGAACGATACGAAACGGAGCCGTTTTCGAGGTAAATACAGGGTAAATGCGGAGACTGCTTGCTGAAAAACTGTCCCTGAACGCAACGCGCATCAGCGGTTTTGCATGAATTTACCTCTGAAACAGCTCCGTCTCGTAACGTTCCGTCATTATCTCATGGCGTGGTGGTTCTGCAGCTCACAACGTGTCCACAACAGCGCTTTTGAGTTGCTGGGTTGTGTATTTGATGAGTTTGATGAGGGAAACCAAGAAATTCCCCTATCCTTCATAGAATAGCCCTGAGCAGCCTGTTGCTCCGCTCCGCCGTACTAAAAATAGCTTACACTGACAATTAAAGGTAACGAACCTACTGCTATGACTATAGCGATTATGGCAATGGGCCAATTTGCCAAAATGTTGAACTATCCCTTTAAGCTTCTGTCACTGCCTGTTTTGCAAGGACATGCACATGGACAGTGTTCGACTGGGCCATTGGTAAATAACTTATTGAACTGAAATGTACAGCCTGTTTAGTGAATCAGTGTCCTAGTGTGAGGAGAATCACCTTTGCTCACAGGAGCTGATGCATTCACTGGCTTAACTTATTTGATAAATACATAGTTAGTGTCACCAGTGATGCCTATTATGATTGGACTGGCAATAGTCACCTGCTGAAAGTGCCACTTGAAAACTGTCCCAGTTCTGCATGTACGTATAACACTGCCTGACTGACAAGTGAGGTGCTGTGCAAAAAATGTCACTAATGGACATTTAGAAAAAAAAATGTCACCAAAGATATCATACCCTATCATACCCTCATACGTCCCACCTGGCAACTGTCCCTGTATACTGTAAACCTGGCCGTGTGATTACGGTGTGTTACAGAGTGTTACAGGATCCAGCAGCAGAAAACAGGTGTTTCAGGCCTGCAGTCATTTGTGAAGTTAATTAATTGCAATGACCTGCAGACAGTCACACCAGGTGTCTTGGCTGATCATGTTGGAAATTACAATACAATGTCGTCCAGTCACCCTTCACCACGGCCTCCCTCGCTATCGCTTTTTTATCCAGCCTTCCCATAGCTCTACCTCTTCCCTCCACCTCCCTCTCTCTCTCTCTCTCTCTCTTTCTCTCTCGTCCACTCCCTCACCCCCCACCCTCCCCCCCGTGTCTTCGGCCGGCGCTGAAATGTGATGCTGTCAGCCGCTGTAAGCAGAGCTCTGGCACCGGGGCTTGTAACAGCCGTATGGTGGCTATTTTAGCGTGGACTCTGACGGTTGAGGCTGTCACGTCTGATGGCGAGGGCGGCGCTGATCTGTGGTGGCAGGCGGACGAGGAGGAGGAGGAGGTGAAGGAGGAGGAAGAGGAGGAGGAAGAGGAGGAGGAGGAGGAGGAGGAGGAGGCGGCTCCAGCCTCCAGTCTGACTGCACACTCACTACTGCTAGTTTACAGCTTCAAACACGCACATACGCACACACATCTCTCATCACCACGCGTACACACATATGCATGCACAACTCCTGCCATGCAAATCTGCATGTGCATGCATACACACCCATATACTGCACACATATGAACAATTCCATCTGCGCACACACAAAACGCACTGAAGTGCACGTGTGCATGTAATAAACAGGCAAACAAGGGAATACACACAAACAAGTGTACACACACGCACAGACCCACACGTTCGCAGACACGCAGTGTGTGGAGCAGCACCGCAGTAAGGTCACTATGCTGCCATTACTTACAACGCTGAACACTCACTTCTCTGCCGCTCCCCCTCTGTTTCTCCCCCCTTGGCTCTCCTCCTCCTCCTCCCTCCTTTTCTCAGTGTCTTATTTCCTTTTTTTTCCTCTTTTTTATCTGACCGACTCTCTCTCTCTTTCCTACATTCTGTTCTCTCTCCTCTTCCCTTCCCATTTTTCATTCATCCCCTTGTTCATTTAGCTTTGGTTATTTATTCTTTATGACTTCTGCCTCCCTCTTTCTCTCCCTCTCTCTCTCTCTCTGCTTCGTTCTCACGTTCCCCTCATGCTCACTGACTCGCCTTTACTTTCTCATTCACACCAGAGTGGCTCTCTTGTACCGAGAGGATCGCATAACCCTTACACAGTATTCAAAGTGTTACCACCCTCCCCTCGCGGTCCCTGTTGGGTCCAGTCCAGCTTTCGCGCCCACAGAGAGTGACTGCGTCTCAGAGCTACAGCCGTGAGCCCTCTACTCATGTCTCTAACCCCGAGGCTTCAGTGGATCAGAGGAGAGATAGACCCACAGCCCTCCTCACTTTCAGCCAACACCTTCAGCTGTTCACCTGAATACTGAAATCTTAACAGCACTGTAGAGCAGGGAACACACACACACACACTTGACTGCCAGCGTTAAATAATTTGGTGTTACACAGAGGAAGTGCTTTGCATTTAAAAGGAATATTTCACAGTGATATGTCAGTGTGGTTCTGGTCCAGTTATTGTAAATGCTACTGTTATTAGATTATGTCTGTTAAATGTTAAAGCATTTCCTGTCTCCATCTATAAAGTTCTGCCTTGCAAAACAGGCTCGATAACATATCTGTCTTGTGGAATCGACCAAACTTTCCAAGACCATAAAGCCAGAAATAGACTTGAAGCTTCAGACATGTGCTTTCAAAGTGCATAGTGGCCAAAAGTCCACTCACTTTCTAATAAGTTGTCACAAGTTGTTACACAAGTGAAGGCGCAAATGGAGTTAATGCTTTTGATATTATACATTATACAAGTCTATAATCTGCCACCTTCTGTACATTGTAATAGAAAATGTCTCTGACTGGCTGAGTGAGTGAGTGATCATTGTTCTCCTATTGGTCAGCTCAATGCCTTGCGACTGAGATAGAGCTTTCCCATTAGCTACTGCTCTGTAAAATGGAATTGGCGTTAACGGTAACTATATTGGGGTGGCATTCATAGCCAACATAGTGAATTTGAAGCAAACCAGACTAATGATTAATCTTAAGCAGATCCCAGGTTTGTTACTGTTGACGTGCCCTTCAAATGGCAATGACCTTGACCTTTGACCACCAAAATCTGGCTAACAACCCTTGCTGTTGCTGGTGTGGAGGCATGGAAAACACTGTGGTAGACAGAAATACACACCAACTGATCCTTCACTAAAGGCAATGACAGATACTGTATATTGATTTGGAGATGGCAGCTGATGGTAGTACCAAGTTGGACCTGTTCCAGTCTGGGTCAGTTAATGTTGACAGTTGGCAGATAAAATCAGACAGTGTTTGATGTGTAAAGAGTCTAATCTTAAATCTTCACAATTAGTAACTCCCACGAAGATTATCTTCAATGTGTTTGATATTCATCACTAAAAAGCTACTTGATACAGAGAGTTTGCAATAGGAGAAGAAGTCTTCTGCTGTATTGTATTTCCACTACAGTGATGATGCTCAGTGTTGATGGTAGAGGTGGCAATGTGAAACTCTATCACAGCAAGCACACAGTATGGACATATTATATACCAGTGTGCATGTGGAGAAGTACAAGAACAACAACTCTGGTGAAAGAAAACCCACTCGTGCTTAACCACACAATCACACATAAGGTTGGCATGTTACTCAGCAGAAAGAAAAAGCCAGACAAAGGTCGTCGGTTGACTGCAGCTGCAGTGGTAACCTTTGAAACTTCAAACTCAACAGGGCGATTAAATGGAAGAGCTATCTGTGTGGGTATTCACCTCGTCTGCACTTTTGTTTGACAAAGAATGCGAATTATGTCTATGGGTGTGTGTATCTATGCGTGTGTGTGTTTCCGGGCTGGTCGTGATCACCCCCCCACGTACACACACACCAATAGTGCCACTCAGCCATCTGTGTTACACCCCTGTCCATGACCTAGTCCCTGCACATGATTAATTCTGCTTTATTCCACTTTATGCATTAAAGTCCATTTCAGAAAGGTCAGCAAAGGGGTGGTACAAGCAGGAATTGAGCGGCCCCCGCCCCTCCTCTTAAGATCGTTTTGTGGACTCAAGGCCAGTTTCCTCTTAGTAAGCTCACATTAAATTCACACATCTTTCTTTTTACCCCCTCCTTTTCTTAGCATAAGAAAAATTATGCAGAGTAGTACTACCCATTCAATTACCGTTAAGCCCTACTTACCCAGCAAAGAGAAAAAGGGATTCTAATTCATTAGATGGGATTAAATGACGGTTTAAAAGGCATTTTGGTGTCTGGGAGAGCGGTGACTGTGCTAAGGAGTGGTAGGTAGTGAAGCGATGAGGGGTGTAATTTGAGTCCTCTGCATTTTCTGTCCTCGAATGTCTTCCTTTCACATTTCACGCCTGTTGGGCTGCCTCAGATAGACTTTTTATATGTCTGTTAAAAATGAAGGTGTCTAACGAAAAGGCATCATCATGACCCGACTCCTTAAAGCAGAAGTAAGTGGTCCGGTCGTTTTCGCTAATGCTGCGTTCCAGGCAGGCTTTTGAAATCGTAAATTACAGCTTCAAGTCACAACTTACGACTTTGTAGCGTTCCAGGTAACCCACTCGTGTTTTTCCGACCTGTTTTACCGGTGAAAGTCACTATAACAGCCACTCGTAACTTCCGACCGGTGAACTCGTACCAGATCGAACTGGTACCACTTCACGGTCGGAAAAATACGAGTTTCCTTGAACGCACCATAACAGTCCTCGTCCCTACGTCGCCACATTCACGGCGTTCCTTGGCTGCACACACAGCCCTGCATGCCGTTCTCTCTCCTCATTGGATAAAAACTGTAGGATACGATAAATGTTTTCTCCTCGGCTCAGAGCAGAGCAGAGTGACTGACAGACCCGTGTTTTGGTCCAAACACTCTATGTAAGTGATTGCTGTCGGAAGATATAACTATTTAAGACTTATATTAACACAAATATATCACTTACTTCTGCTTTAATGGATGGATGTCAGGCAAGGAACAGGACTGTAAATAGACACCGCTGACAGCTGAGGAGAACCCTGTATCATCAGAAAGGCAACTTTTGAGAACTTTGATTAAGACTGACAGAACATTTTTGGTGAGTGTTAATTTTCAGTGTGCTGGTAGACACTTATTTCTCGTGTAAAAGCTGCTTGAGGATAGATCAGATGGCTACATTGCAACGTAGCTTGTCGGGATAAATCCCCAGATCAATATCACCTGATTCTGTTGGTCTTATGCCATCCACAAAGGTTTTAAATGATATTGAGCTCATTGTTTTGATTTTGAGGGTCTGCTAATCAAGTGCTGCAGGAAATTGTCCTAAAAATAGGAAATTGGGTCTGATAAATATACCTAGCTGGCCAAGAAGATGACAGCACACACCCCAATAAAACAAACATTATTAATGTGACAGTTGACGGGTCCTGTCACTATGCCTCCAATTGATCATGCACCCTGGCCACTTGGCCAAGGGGATGTCCCTTTGGCCGAATGGTTAGCGCGCATGACTGGACGGGAGTTTGGGGTTCGAAACCCACCCAGGCCCTCTTCACCTTGGCACATTAAGAACAATTTACAGACAAATTAGTCAAGAAAATGAAAAACTGTGAGCAGAACAAAGTGCAAACCAGGCTCTGTGGATGCTTTTAACAATTTCAAATAATGGCACTGTCCAATAGTCTCACGGTGGAATTAGAACCACCGATGTTTATAGAAAAATAAATAAATAAATAAGCCAATATGCATACTTGCTTATACTCAAAGATATCTAGACTGATATAGTATAACTTAACTTTCAGTTTGGAGACCTGACTATGAGTTTAACTTATTTAATCTGGTTTCCTTGAAAAGTTGCGGGCAACTTAGTTGTATTAGAAAAATGAAAAGAGTTTGGGGTCATCTGTATTTAGGGTCAGTTTTAGCTTCTGCGAGGACTAAACAACATCTAGTGCTGACTTGAAAAGTTGGTTTAATGCATGTAGAAAAAAAAGAGTAATAATAAGTAAAAGGTTGTGCCAGAGAAGGCAAACAGCACTAAACAATGGTGTCATCAGTGTAAAAATGATACACGGCATTTGATTGGTTTTCAGACAGGTTACTGATATAAATGGAGAAAAGAATGGGTCCTGTGACTAAAACTTGGGGCACACCTTGCTATCTGAACACAACGTGTTCTTGTTGACAAATAGTTTGTCCAGGATAAGGCTTGTTTCGACAATTTAATGGAGGGTTACCACAAGTTCAAGACATTAATCTATAAAAAAACATTTGTATGGTTTTACATTATCTTAAATTATGGGCTGCTATTTCCTGGAGCCCTGTTGAGATGGATCAGATCATCGGACCATCTGCTGTGTATTATTAGCCTACTTTCTCTCTATTACTTTTTTCTTTGCCTCTACTGCTGCTATTTGATAAAGATAATAAAAATGCAACAAAAAAAGTACAACAACGTGGTTATATGAAACTAGGGAGACTTTTAATGTCATCCACCAAAAACAAAAAAACAGCCTGTTCACCATTCTACCTTGACAGACTTGCTAACTTTGCTTTTGCAGAATTAGTCAAATGAAAACAACAAGTTGGAAGTATTTCATGTCACGTGATCATGGTTCACTTATTGCAATCATATTTAGCCTTCAAAAATGATGTTGTTAATTTGTGAAGATTATCTTCCTGAAGAAAATAAATCTGTACAACACTGAAGATTTGTTTCATTTGCACTGTTCTCATTAGCGACACTTTCCACAACCGCATAAGAATCCAAACGTTGAGCAGATAGAGATTAACTGGTGAGCTGTATTATGATCAAAAGCAAAGAGCAGTTAGCAAGACTTGGATTCATGCCATCAACACGGTATTTCAGTTGTTTATCTTTTGATTATAATGATAGAAAGCGAGATGATTCTCATCATGATCACAATATTATATCTGGCTCTGCTGTGTATTGGCATTGATAAGACTCAGAACCTGTGGATCTTCACTTGGACTGAACCTCCTAGATTGTATTGGCTTGTCTCACCACCAGGCTGTTTAGGCCAGCTCACACCTATATCAACTTTATTGGGTGATAATATGGCAGTGTTGTAAAGCTTGATGTGATGCCCCCAAGTGGCCAAAAAAACCACTTGATTTGTGTTTAAATATAAATGATCATGATAGTCTTAGAATCAACAAAAAACAATATAGGAAAATGTCCAAAATTTGATTGATATTAATGTGGCACTCTGACAGAAGATGCTTTAAGAATATGGTTTCAGTCAGGTGGTTTATTTTGTCCTCAGAATCTCAGATTCTATTTTCAGTCATGGCAAAGCGCATAAATCATAGATAAAGAATACGGCGCAGCACTCCAATTTAAGTTTTTATTGCCGTGTAGATGATTTGGGCAAGATGCCATCTTTCAGCATGCATTTCAGGCAATAATAGTGTCAAACCTCAATTAATATTCATAAATCGACAATACAACCATGCACACAGCTGTGTCACGAATATCATCCCTCATGCACTGATTCACTCCCTGAGACAGTGGCCTGGAGAAGAGCTAGAGGCTTCACACAAACTGCTTTTTCGGTAATAACTTCTTCTTAGGACTGAACAGAAAAATAACACATAGATTCATAATCATTTTATGACCTACTCGAACTGGGGGAAAAGCTGGTCCCCCAGCTAAAAAATATTTGGGGAAACTCACTGAGAAATTCACTTGATGCTGTCTACAGTAAGTTTGAGCTGGTGGTATAGAGGAAAGAGCAAGGGCAGATGAGACGAAGGGAGAGAGGTGAGTGATGATAGGTCAGTGACCAGAGGACACCGGCTGGGTTAAAGGAGTGGCGCTGCTGGCAATGCCACGACTGTGTTGTTTTTAAAAATTCAACACGACAAAAAGTTATGTCTAATGCTGCACTGTGCTGTGTGTGTGTGTACGTGAGGAGGGTGATACACTTTTCAGTAGCCTGACACACTATCTTCAATAACAAGAGATCTAGTCTAAAGACATTTAGTTGACAGAATTTTGTTTATACGTATGTTCTTATGTCCAGTCATTAGTTGGCATTCATGGTATGAATGTATGAACATAGACATACTGTACTGTACTGTACTGTACTGTATAGACTGTAGTACATATAAGTCTATGCATGAACTATAAAACACAAACAAATAAAGGCTGTAAGCATCTAACCACAGTAGTAAATGTTGTTGCTTGCATGTTTGAAAAGCTGGGGTTAACATAGGCTTCTGATGTAGAGATAGTTCATAGGATATTTGATGAGGGATTGTGTGAAGTATAGGGTATTACCTGCAGCACCTTAAAACCAGCGCAGTTGCAGTTTAGTGAAGTGGTAAGAAGCAATTTGCTGCTGTCGACAGCTTTTAACCACTTAAGAAATGTCCACTGAAAGGAGACAATATCAGCAAAAGTGGACACTTTATTCAGAATACTTATACTACTGAATATTCTTATCTAATAACTACCAACAGTCCTTTTCTTCTGAACTACCGTACATTTACTCAGCTGGTGGACAGCTGTATTCCTATACAAAAGTTCTTAAGCCAACAATGGCCTCAAACAACTGATCTGCGATATGTTTGCACCAATGAGGTAAAACACTAATCTCACATAATCCCTCTTAAAGTACAGTATGAAGTTTCAGTATATCTCCTGCTGTTACTGTATACTCCCATGTTGATTGTTAAGCTTTAAGCGCTTGTGGCTTCAACTTTAACAATTAAACATCACAATGTTCATACCAAACAGCTCAAAAGGCCACTTCTGTACTGATGGTCTTGAGTAGGATATTTAAGCACACAACTAATGGGAAATGTTTTTAATACACACCCTATCTTCTCCACAGTCAAATCTTAAATATATGAATACATTTTAAATATTAATGAGAAAAACAATTCCCCTAGGGCAGGGGTAGCCAACCAGTCAGAGACCAGTACCGTGTTACTGCAAGAGCCACATCATACACATGGGCACACATGAACATCATCCCATGCCTCATCATGTATGCACGCACGCACACGCACACACGCACACACACACAGACCTCTGCTCAGCCAGATCAATTGAAAATGTCCCACACCAACATGATAATGACAGTTATTTTCAACAGTTAACATTGTGTGCACTGTCTCACACACACAAACTCTCAGTTCAAGCAAGTCCACAAACAAAAATATAATAATTTTCAATAACGTTTTTCTATTATGCTGCTTAAGCCAGGCTCTCCTGTACTACAAAAGTGGCTCTCTTTTAAGCTGGCTAGATCACCATGGTAACTTATGCTTATATGGTAACTTATGCTATAAAAGCGTCGCTGTTTCACTATTTAACTCATTTTCAGCTGCGTTCAGTGGATCTGGATCAGAATGGAGCGTTTGTACGGAGGGAGAGATCGCGCTGAGCAGCTGCTGTAGACTTTCTCTCTGAGTGTCTCCACCCACAGTTGTTCTCCTCACCCGTTGAGCTTAGCGTCAGGAGTCCATTATAGTTTATTTGGTAACACTTTACTTGAATAGGTATTCATAAGATTGACATAACACTGTCATAACCATGACATAACAGGTGTCATAAACATCAATGAATACTTATGACAGCTGTCGTTAAGTGTCATTCGGTAAGTTATGTCACTTTTAATGCACAGTTGACATTATTTGAGATGTTTTTGTTCTGACAACTTGACATAAATTTATTGATACAATTATATAATTGTATACAAATATATACAATTAATTAATTGATTTACAATGATTGATTGATTGATTGATTGATTGATTGATTGATTGATTGATTGATTGATTGATTGATTGATTGATTGATTGATTTTATTTAATTCATGCTTGCAGCGAAGCCAGAGACTCCACTGAAAAAATGCAGAATTTTCCAAGGTAATGAGATAAAATATTTAAAAAGAAAATACATATAAACCGCCATAGCAGACCTAATGGCCAAACTTTAAAAATTATGTCAAGTTCTCATAACAAGGACATCTCAAATAATGTCAACTTTGCATCAAAAGTGACATAACTCACTGAATGACACTTAACGACAGCTGTCATAATTATTCATTGATGTTTATGACAGCTGTTATGTCATGGTTATGACAGTGTTATATAGTCTTATGAATACCTATTCAAGTAAAGTGTTACCGTTTATTTAGTTCAAATAGTTAAAAGTAGTTAAAAGTACATAGTTAAAAGTAGCACAAGAGCTGTTATAAATTAAAAGCAGCCTCCGGTCTTGTCGTATTTGCAGCAACACGTTGCTTCAGGCTGCGGTCGTGCTTTTTTATATCGCTCATACTCTCTCCAATGAAACAATTGCAGTCATGGCTGAAATCAGCCTGTTGTGGATCAATTTCATGCGGAAGTAGAATCATATGATGCCGAACGCCCACTTTGATGTGAACGCGCACAGACCAGTGGATAACCAGCTTCGTAGTACCATGTTAACCCGGGCCGGGACTTGAGGGTTTTGTTGAGCTGGAAGGTGAACACAAAGCCTGGCCATGTTGAGCCTCCTTCGCAGTACAGGCCTGTGATCAGCGTGCCACATCGGCAGGGGAATGAATGGCAGCGCCAGCCAAGCATTTTTGACGCTTGAAAGCTCCTGAAGAGCCACATGAAACCAGCCAAAGAGCCATGGGTTGGCCACTGCCCTAAAGTTTAGATGAAATGGTGTGAAACCAAAAAAATAATCTTTTAATGCAGCTTTCAAGTCTTAAGTCTGACTAGAATCCCAGCAATTTGCAGTTTTGTATCTTGGCCAGGAAAAAAGCACAAAGACCAAATCCCAGTAGTGTGTTGGAAGAAATCAGAAAATGAGCCATGAGTGTATGAACACTGGGTACTTTAGAGAAAGTGTAAGGTTTAATCTACCTGCTGTCAGTGGGGCTTATTACCATTGTGTTTATTCAAGCTTTTTTTCTGGCACTCAGATTCTTAAAATGTTGGTGTAAGTGTTTCGACTAAAGCCCTGTCACATAAAACTGACCTTGGCTTTAGGGTATCCAGTGCCTATTAAGTATTCTATTACAGGTGCTTCAGGAGGCTTTTACATTAAATGGTTGATAACATCTGATATAACCATCACCAGAATAAAACAAAAGAAACTAAATAAATCGCCCAGTGGGTAGCCACTAAGTCATAAAATGTGTTTTGACTCCTCATCATTTGTTCATTTGTCTCTATATGTAACAATGGGTTAAGTCATTGATGGCCATACGTAGGAGGCCCTCATGTTAAACTGACTGCATCAGTCACAAAGGCAGTGCTGGATAAAAGGCCCCATCCAGTTGCTTATACTTTAACAGTACACACAAATATAGGTCTACTTCAGACAACTGAGACAGATCTCCTCATATTGGCTCAGTAACACCACTGCAAGAACATTTTTTGACAACTCTATGGACTTATTGACAAAAGGCTGCAGTATTAAAGGATAGATGTAATGAGGAGAGGTCCCACAGTAGACTGGGAGTCTCTCTTTCTCACCACTCCTGTCATATGCTACGCTGCTCTCTGACATTTCAAAGCAGTTTGTCAACTCTAATCACACAACTAGAAAAGGCTGCCTCTTACAGTCCACAGTGTGTATATGAAAGTGTACATTTGTGTATGTGTTGGAATGTGTGTGCCTGTGACTATGGGTTTAGTGTAAGATAATCAGCTACTCACTGAATAGCATTACAATCACTGAGGGTGAATTGCATCGGTTTTCTTGTTCCCAATTATGAATTAAATAACTTAATATGAAATAAAGTCTAACCATGCCTGAAATCCATTAATGTTGATATGAGTGATGTTACCATTAGCCAGTTCAAGCATAAGTAAACCTGCTCAGGGCCCAACAAATGGTAAGTTTTAGGAATTGGACAAGAAATGGTAATACCATGACTATAATGTTGCCAAATATTGTAGCCAGGCTATTTGTTATTGTGTCTGTTTCATCATATGAATTAGTATTTTATCAATATCAACCTCATGTGAATTGATGTCCAGAGCAACTTTCATTCATTTTCATTTTTCAAATGAATTGGGAGATGAATAGTATTTTTGAGGATGGACTTACAACTTGTAAAGCTATTACTATTTTTATGTCACTTGTCTGAACTTAAAAATGTAAACCAGATACAGTATAGCATTACCAGGGTTAGCTATAGGTTGGTTGTTGATAACTTGCCGATGGATACTTTCTGCCAAACTGGACAGGATGGCGTTTTTATATAACCCACCTTTATTAAGGCGTACATTTAAAGCATAATTCAGCGATCCGGTCGTTTTGGCTAATGCTGCGTTCCAGGCAGGCTTTTGAAATCGTAAATTACGGCTTCAAGTCATGACTTACGACTTTGTAGCGTTCCAGGCAACGCGTAACTCGTGTTTTTCCGACCTGTTGCCTGTGAAAGTGCACCATAACGGCCACTCGTAACTTCCGACCCGTGAACTCGGTTGGAAAAACACGAGTTACGGGTAGCCTTGAACGCACCATGAGTTAGCAGCCCCCGCCCTTGTCATGGATCTATTGGTCCTCGTCCCTACGTCACCACATTCCTGCGCATCCCTTGGCTGCACACACAGCCCTTCCTGCCGTTCTCTCTCCTCATTGGATAACGCTTGTATCCCACAAGGAAGGTTTTCTCCTCAGTTTACAACAGAGCAGAGTGACGGAGAGACCCGTGTTTTGACTGAAACAGTCTATGTAAGTGATTGCTGACGGAAAACAGGACTATTAGGATTCATATTAACAAAAACATTCCGCTGAATTATGCTTTAAGCTTAATTGAAGATGTCTGGCCCCGTGTCTGCGACGCATAATCTGATATCACCAAGTAAACAACAGCCCAGGAGTGCTGTTATAACCAACTGGTTAGTTTTATGCTGCGTTCACATGGAGGCCGGTAAACGGCAGACGGCTCCATGTGAACGCAGCAATAGGGTTAGGGTTAGGTTTAGCGTTAGTCCTGGGCTGTTGTTTACTTGGTGATATCAGATCGTGCGTCTGCGACAGTAGGCCTAGGCTATGTTCCACCTCAGGGAGTTCAAGTCACTGAACTCAGCTGTGTTTGTGTTGGTGCCTTTTTTAAATATCAGACACATGAGAGAATGTGTGGAGGTCTGAGCCTCTACTTATCGGTGTCTGTGCTGGCTTGTTATCTAGCTAATTAGCTAGCAAATGAATTAGCTTGGGTTAGCCTCTAAGCAGAATGTGCAGCTTAACAATGCTAATGGGGGTGTATGGTCAACCAAAAACTTGAAATTTATAGGTGATGTGACAGAGGGTCAGTAACAAGCTAGCAACAAACATAGCAATTTGCTGAGATAAAAAGCAAAGGTTATTGATTCTAGCACCGAATGATTGCCACCGGTTGTCAATAAGACCTCCCACTGGTGATTTTAACAATTTGTGTCTGGGTTAACAAGGATTAATTTAAGGATTAATTTAAAAAGACTATTAAATACATCAACAGAAATTACCTGTTGTTTACTACACCACTTGAAGTAATTTGCTAAATAGAGTAGGCCTAGTGGAATTAATTGTAAAGATGAGGCTGAATCTAAGGTTGAAATTTGCACACACACACATATGCACAAATGGTATCAGTGCTAATGAACTCCTGCGACCAGCTTTATCCACTTCTTCCGACCAAGTTGTTCTATCAATTAACCTTTCTCTCTCTTTCTCCCTTCACAGACACATTAATAGGAGGTTGAGGAAGGGGTGTGTACAACCAAAGAAGAGTTGAGGGGCAGTCTCCATTTCCTGTGCTGAAATAATCAATAGTCTATGAATATTCTGATCAGCATCCTCCGGCCAGAGAAAAATGTCATCATTTAGCCTACAAGCTACTTACCAGACACAAGAAAAAGGATGGGGGAAACAGAAATGGAAATCACAAGAGAGAAAGGGAGGAGGGTCGAGAGAGGAAACAGCATAACTTTAAGACGGGATTGAAGGAAAAAGCAGAACGGGATGAGGATGTCTCTGATTCTTTCACTATATCAGTGCTGCTTCTAGTTTTCAGGATGAACATTGTTTTGTTAAACTTCCAAACCAAATTTCCTTTAAGCTGAAACACCCTTTGAATTTTCGCTTTAAAACTAAAGTGGAATGGCAAAGTTAAAGATGTGAACAATGCACCCAAGGGGTTAATTTGTGAGGAATAACTCTAGCTTACTGAGAGTTTGGAAAGGTGTGTTCGCGCAGGGTTCACACAGTGAATAGTGAAGCTATATGTTGTGAACCAGTTCAGGGCTGGACCCAATGACAAATGTATAGCAAATCTGAGCTTAGATGAGAAGATCAATACCACTCCCATTTCTGTGCATTAACGGTTGGCTTAACATAAAGACTGGAAGCAAGAGGAAACAGCTACCTCTGGACAGGTGAAAAGAAATCGGCATAGCCAGTGACTTGCTGTCGACCGGTCACCCTGGCACTCTGGACACTGGAATGTTGGATTTATTGTCATTTTAGATTCATTCCTTATTCATTTTTAACTGAACATGTAGAGAAAATGCCACCATCTCCACTTGCAGCTGTTAAAATTGTTTTAGGATGTAAATTTGCATTGTATTCAGATTCTCCCACAACATAGTAACCAAAGTGTAAATTGTTGGTTATAGTATAATGTGAACATGACATCAACAGGTCACAGGTCTGTCACAACCGCCTATAGCCCTTAAAAGCTGGTAAATTACTGGGGAGCAGGTTTTGCTCTTTAAACCAAGTCCAATTAGGCCTATCTCTTTAATTAATTATCTTTATGCCAATATAAGCTAAATGCCTGTTAGTTTAAGCATCATATCAAGCGTACAGAATAGTTGTACATTCTTTAAAGCAGATATCAGTGGAATGTTTTTGTTAATATAAGTCCTAAATAGTCCTATTTTCCGTCAGCAATCACTTACATGGAGTGTGAGAGTCTCTCCATCACTCTGCTCTGCTGTAAACCAAGAAGTGTTATCCAATGAGGAGAAAACAGCATGAAGGGCTGTTGCAGCCAATTGAATGTTATGCCTTTAACTCATGGTGCGTTCAAGGAAATATGAAGTCATACCTAAATGGAGTGGCCGTTATAGTGAACTTTCACAGGCAACAGGATGGTAAAAACACAAGTTAAGGGTTACCTGGAACGCTACAAAGTCGTAGTTGTGACTTGAAGCTGTAATTTACGGTTTCAAACGCCTGCCTTGAACGCAGCATTAGCCGAAACGACCGGATCGCTGATATCTGCTTTAAAGAAGCAAGTTTTCAAAAATGTCAAACGTGTGAGACAGCAAAAAGAAATCAAAAACCACTACATACAAGGGAGAAAAAAAAACATCTCTAAAACAATGGAGTATTTACTGAAGTGTGGTATGAAAAGGTCATGTTTTTGATACCCCAAGTTAAAGTCACTGATCCATAGAGTCTAGAAGTGTAAAATAAGTGAAAATTTAATGTTTTCTTATTTTTATTTTACTTTTCGACCACAAAGAAGAACAAAGGTCTGTGTTATTCATGGTACATAATCTGCAGGTTTATTTGCTTTCAATGTTGATTTTTTTTTTTTAGAGATCAAACTAGGAAAAAATATATACATATATTATTATATGAAATTATTCAATTACGGAGCAAGTTTATTTTGTAAAGTGTACTCTGCAGGCTCAGTGCTCACTTGATCTTCCTATTACATTTTTCCCTCAAATATATGATAACTATAACATAATTTCCAGCATAGCATTGACGGTAATTCATTCTCACAGACATCAGAGAAGAGTGAGGACAGACACCACTTCCTTGTGAATCTATACAAGGTCTACAGTCTGATATTGTACTGGCAAAAAAAACTCACCGTCACGTTCACCATGATATATACAGTATATGATATATTACCTTCACTGAATGAATCTGAATTCTCCATTGCTCCATTTGGATTCGATTGGGGCTGAATAGTCCCAAGAGGTTTAACATGTGTTTATGCATGCTACAGGGCAGGGGGAAAACGTCTGTCATAAACAGATTACTCTCCTGTAAAATACATGTTCAAATACATTTGTAAAATGCATAAAATCCATTTTTAAGTGTGTCTACACAAATCCAGATTTTTCATTGCTTGATCAGGTCAGTAGTTTTACTTGATATACGACACTTTGCCTGCTTTCAGCTGATATTGTTCCAAATACCAAATTTTACGACACTAGTTTCCGATGACAAGTATAGGAATCACAGTCCCTAAGTGAATTCTGGAGTTGTTTCCAACATGGCTTCCTTCACGGATCACTGTCTGTCTGCATTGTCTGGAACTGAAGAGAAATGTATATTTCAGTGCTGGAGAATGGAAGGCTGCAATGAGCTTATTTTATGCATAGCTGATACCATGCTGCAATGAACACTGTACAGTAAGTTACTTTGCTACTCACAAGTACATTTTTTCTGTCTTTTTTTTTCAATCTACCATGCATAACGACAGCCAAACGGTAGATCTGCTGTTGCTATATAGATGTAATATTTGCAAATGCAGTTAAACCTGTGGTCTGTGTCTCCAAAGCTTTTGGTGTTTCCATTAGTATACATCAAATCCACCTACAGTATATGTGATACTGCAACAGTTTTGTCCATAATCTTGCTTTGCAGATTATCAACTTTGACCCAGCTTCAGCCTATTCCCTTTGACCAGCCTGCCTTGTGTCCTGCTGTCATGTGTAGCCTACTGACCGTTGCCAAGTAAGTGACTTTGACTTTTTGAAATCCTTCCTGTGTCTTGAGTCTTTCCCTTGTTGCATTCAGTTCTTGACAGGGAACAATGCCTTCAGAGCTGGCACTGTAACATTGGCACTGGACCTAAATCAAATACTGCAGAATTGTGGTATTTTGTATTCGAACCAGGTCTGAGGACAGTCAGATCAGTCAGACTTCCTTTCAGTTTATCTCTTTTGAAAATTAACTGATGCACATGGGGTTTTGGTCGGCCTTCTGTGGGTTTGTAACAACAGAATCTAGTAACAGTCTAGTAAAGCTTTGTCAGAAGTCTTATCTTATATTTTTCTACACTGCACTTTAAAGACAAAAAATCTTGATGCTATCTTATTCTGTCCATCTAAGTTCCTGAAGGTCCTGGAGGAAGTTCCTGGAAGGTTCTTATATTTATAACGTCATTGTGTATCTTTGCCATGACCACTCTCGACTTTTGTAGAGGTCTCTGCTGGTTCAAGACTCCTGGGGATCCTGTTCTATCTGCTACTATCATTTGCCATTGTGACATCAAACCTCACAAGTGAAAATATGTAGACAAATTCTGAAGTCGTGGATATGGCTAAAACCTTCCGCTTATGTAAAATACACCTGTAAAATTATAGTGTTAACAAGGTAACGGAGGTGTAGTGAATGAACCAAATTGCATCAATTTGACAACATGAGAGTCATAACCAGTGGATGACCTGTAACATGCTAAAATGGCAAAGTGGTGAGCATGTTGAACACTTACCATTTTAACAATGACTTTGTGAGCCTTTTACAGTAGCATATTGGCATTTAGCTCAAAGCACATGCCTATGGCTAGCATGGCTGCAGCCTTTACTTGCAGATATGCTAGCATCTTTCATTAAATAATGAAATTACAATGGCAATTTACTTTTAAAAATGTGGTGTAAATAAAATGTTGGGATACTTTTAAGTCTCATTGTATGTGTGTCTGTATAAATGTGTCTGTCAGTATGTTCCCTCACCTAAAGGGCACACTATTCTCTGGCTGGTTTTATCTCTTAAGTGATGTCATCATCCCCTCTTCATTTAGTCTCTTTCTTTTACTGCATCTCTTGCTCTCTTTTTTCTGTCTTTCTCGATCTATCTCTTTTCAAACCAACATCTTTTCCTCTTATCATGGACAAACTGTCATAAAAAGAGTGTGGGATAATATCAGAGTATTTCTTGTTCATAGGCTACACATCACTCTCTATCTCCTTTACTCTCTTGCACTATCTTGTTCACACACTCATCTATCTTCCTGGCTATTTTTGTCTTCTTTTTGTCTCCTCATCCACCTTATTCACTTTAGACTCACTCATTCCTTTGGCCTATGTTGCTCCACACTTGAGTTAAATCATTACACTTCTCTCTTTGCATTTCGCTTCTCCTTGACCCCCAAGTGGTTTCCTACTGATTTCATAGATCAGCATTTTATTCCCCTATGCTGTTCAGTTCCTTTTGTCGGGGGGCAGGGGTGGGGTTGAAATGCCAATTCCACAATCCCTCACTCCAGGGAATGGAGGTGGCAAAAGGGGAGGGGGTTCATCAGAGATGGACTGTCCTTCAAGAATCACTTCCCCCTTCTCAGAACCTGAGTCAGCACTGGATCACCTTTACAGAGAAAGGTGTTAATGGACTCTGTTCATTTCAGACCACTCCGTTCCAATGAACCAGAATTGGAGAGTGCAGACTGATGCATTAAGACATGCACAAACATGCATGATATCATATACACAATCACAGACACACTAACTTAAGTACCACTCTGCCAAAGCGTAAGGTACAAACCCGGACTGATCAATCACAGCCCTTAGTCGGCTCATTTGCACGTGTCCATAGGACAACAAGGACTATGAATCAAGTGTACCAACACTCTTAATGGGCACAAAAGAGTGAAACAAGCCCCATAATTAACACTGAAATCATTGTCAAACCTTATTCAGTAAATTCAAGGGCATTTACCTGGATGTGCCATACCTTCCCTCCTGGCACATGATTCTAAAGTAGCCGCCATTATCTTAATCACTCTTGTTGTAAATTTCCATAAAAGAAGAACAAGCTTGTGGAAAAACACAGCAGCGAGCATAGGGCAAGTTTAATTAAAAGGTTCATTACGAGCTTTGTAATAATTTAAAGCAAGTCATTAGTGTTATAACTTTCCCAGTCCCATTTCATTGAGTCATGTTGATAGTAGTGAAAATGTCAAAGTTTTTTCAGAGCTAGCAGCATGGCTCAAGGGGATGTCAAACTTGATGTGTTTCTGGTTTGTGCATGGCTTTTCAGACTGAATCACATGAGGTGGCCATACAGTAGTTGTACAAACATTACTATGATCCTCGGCAGACAAATCCAGACCAAAGTCAAATGGAGACATTTCAACTTTCTTCTAGCACCAGCCAAAGCTTTTTATTTACTAACTGACATTTTCTCATCAAGTGGACTTTACAGTACATTCAGATCAGATGGGTGGTTATGATTGTGGAGATCTCCTGATCCCTCAACTTCTTCATCTAGCTCTCTAATAGTCTAAAACTTTCCCAATTCACCTAATACTTTGGTTTACTGTTAGAATTTATCTTAAACAGTGGATTCTCTCATGAAGACACAATCAAAGAAAATACAACTAAAAACACATCCATTGGTTGAGTCTGTGGATTTTAACCAATAAAGACATAATAAACTACATATAACAACATCAATTGTATGATATAGTGTGCCTCTTTTTTCCAACATGAGCAAAATAAACTCTAATCAACAATCATACATCTGTACAAATTAAAATCAAAAGTGCAGTGCACATAATATTATCAATTATGTAAAATAGACCTATACAGGACTCCATGTTGGTGTAATGAGGTGCAAGGCCCAAAAGCATTAACAGATCAACAAGCAGAGTATAAACCTGTGTTTGACTATCTAATCTGTGCGATGTAGCTGTAACATCATGTAGCTAAGACAGAGCATCCATGTAGCATCCCTATCTGCCACTGCACACCCACTTGTATATATTTCAAGTCTGTGTCAGTCTGCTACATATCATCATAGTTATTGACAACCTGTCTGACCCACAGAGCCCTGTGTGCATGCACCAGACAGTTATGTAAATCCAGGATAGTGTAGTGGTTCTGTAACAGTGTCTTCCTCTCCTTTAAATAGGAGGGCGGGCCACTCTATCCCAGAGCTGTCACTTTGCCTGATAGATAGATTGTTACTTCTTCTAGTCTAGAGTTTGAGCAGCACTCCGCCAAAGACAGACTGACAGCAAAATGGAAAATCAAAAAGTTGAGGAGTACAGGGCTCCGTCAACATCATTGGTTTCAAGAAAACTGGATAAACTTTTTTGGCTAAGGAACATAGTGTGATGTAAACTCTCCTGCTGGATAAGGTGTGGAATTTGGACAATTCAAAAAGATTTAGGATCAATTAAAATTACAGTGTCATTAATGTCTACTATGAAAGTTATTAAAATTAAAAATGAATGTAATATCTACACATTAAGGTATATACAGTACACATAGCTTTTATTGAACAGCAGATACTATTGCTCCCTGTGAAAATTACAGTAACACGGCATATTGAATTTGCCTTCATTTCCCAATATTCTCTTGGGTCATTTTCCTTAAAGAGATTTTTATCCGAGACATACTAAAACGTAGTGTAACACGAGCTCATGAAGAGAAAAGGCAAAGAGTCAGAAAACAGGCAGAGCTCCATTTATCTCTGAAGCAGGATGCCAGAGCTAGAAATGATATCATACTCCAGTACGAGTTAGTATACCTTGTCATTGTTGCTCAGTTGTTTTTTTATAGTTGGCAATATCAACTGAACACATTGCATCATGCTGTGTGTTATACAAATAATGCAGCATGTCCACAGACACATGTGAGTGAGTGTATGACTGATCAATGAGACACAAGACAGAAGTCCTGATAGACAATATTGATGCTCTGAGCAGCCATCGTAGATTTTGAGGTCAGGCTTGATGATACTGTATTTATCTGACTCTAATTAGAGTTCCAGGTGAGATATACACACCATGACACAGTACTGTATGAAGCACTGTAATTAAGCCCTCATTAGATGCTGGTTGCTTATAAAAGACCAAATAGTAAAGTGGCCAAAATCTTTTCTTATATAACAAGTATGATTGATTGCTTATAAAGTGAACTGTGCTTTGTAAAGGGACAAATGAGTAACAGCGGGCATTCATTAAGTAAGCTGTATCATAAAAGGCACTATACTTCTCTGCTGCAGGTGATAGTTTGAAAACAGATAGGATACACAAAACATTTTGTTACAATACTCCATCTAAGCAGCACTATAAGGAATGTGTAATAGGGGTTTGGGCAACCTTAACAACACCTGGTAAGATTATGGCTTTGGTGAATAAAAAAGGAGAATGTGAACATCATCTGTGATGGGATTCAAAAAAGCAAACACCCTCTCACACCTTTATTTTGTACATCACTTCATAAAGGCTCCATTACGTCTGGCAGGGTCAATGGATATTGGCGACGAGCAAAATAATGTTAGATGTGGAGATGTTCACTTGAATATGATTAGAAGACACTAGTCAGCTGATGACCTCTGCCAAATGAGCCAATGATTGTGAGGCATAAATGGAACAGATGCTGCCAGTCATATAATGCAAGCACAGCTTCATTGTTCTGCCAGGGCAATCACGGTGCTTAATTTATATTTAGCTCCTTCAAATGTGAAACAGCTGTGGACAGATCTTCTTAATACAAGATACACATTAAATATCAGTGCATTATAGGAGCAGTACTCGGTTTTTCCAGATGCAGTTTTGAAAAGAATTTTCTTCTCACCTGCTCAGTCCTCCCGTAGCGCAACATTGTTCCTTATTGACAAAGCAATAGAGCTACCTTCACCCCTGACCTCGGGACACGTGGACACTATACATCTAAAGAACAGTCTCTCCGCGAGCTGCTGGGCTCCATTGATTTTTAATCTCCTAAAACACTGTGTCATTATTGCGATAAAAACAACCGTCCCCTGCTTTTCCTTGATGATCTCTCTAATGTTTATTGACAATAAGCGCAGATTGAGTTTGTGTGGATTTGGGTTTGCCCTCTGTCCATCACAGCATGTCTGAAAGTGTTACCCTATTAGATAGATGGATGGAGCATCACTTATGTGTGCACGCGCATACGTACACATAAAAGCGCATTTACATCCGCGCGCCACTGCTGCAGAGATACTCACACGTATACACCTGCATACTGTTCTCCCTCCCTCTGCTCGACCTCTGCTTTGCTCCACAGCCCCTCAGCGCTGAGAGCCCGGCTCCTGCCAGCAGCAGCACTTTAGGGTTAATAAATGAAGCCCAAATGGGTTTGACCTCCAGAACAGACACAAAGCGATGAAAAATAGCACTTTGACACAGCATGGATACAGGGCCTATCACCGTATGGCGACCTTGATATTTTAACCAAGTGCTTTGTGAGCCGTAATTGACTTTCCCCTCTAAAAATCCATCCTCCCCTAACAATCTGATCCTTCACATCCCTCCTCTCTCTCCATGTCCCTTCATCCATATGTTAGAGTGGATCACTGCTCATACTGGAAAGGCCAGATTGATGTTACTGTTCAAACTAATGTTGTCATGCACTGAACAGGCCACTACATACATCAACTCTGATTGGAGGCACACAGAAAGCTCACACCTCTGAAGAGTGTGAGGTGGTTTGTATCTTATCTTAAACTGTGGAGGGCGGGGGGGGCATGAGAAATGACAGAAATGGAAATGATAATTGACATGATATTATCATATGTATTATAAATATTGTTTTGGAACATTGTGGTTACCATATTGTGACTGGTATATTGTAACATCTGGTCATTCAAACAATTTTGACCTGATCAGGTCAAAACTCATAATCAACTCCTGGGGCTGACCATTTAAACCAACAAGGAAGTGCCATAAAATACATAGTTGACAAGGACTAAAGTCAATTTTGATGCTCACAAAAGGGGATGACTTAATTTCCCAAATATAAATAACACAGATCTAGTGTTACTTTGACATTTTGATGAAAAAGAACCTACATATTATTCAAACATATTGTAACATACAGTAATGTAAGTCTGAGGGATAGGGAAACTATGAGGGAATGAAGGTGCTGATCATGGTCAATGCTGCTAATTCAGTACATTCAGTTCAACTTTAGGATACCCACTAGAAACACACTGTTTCAGCAGAGTCAGTGAGCAGGAGTGTGACGCTACGACAGTTGACTGACCACGTGGAACACACAGCAGCAGTGAGGAGAGAGGTTGATCAGTAATGGGCCTGTTATTCGTTTTATCCCATTAACCAAGCAACGGTGTAACTGCACTAATACGAGATGGTTCACTGGTGTTTTTGCTGCTCTTTACAGTCTGCATGACTTCTCCTCATGTTACTACTGTATTGGTTTATTTAGGCGTATAAAAATTAGACACTTCTTAACTCAATATGAGCTATTTAGATAAAGCCTCCTCCCATGCAAACATCCACTGGGCCATAGCAGTGGTTGTGCGGTTCCTAATGGGCTTTGTTATCGAGGCAGGATGGATGGTGATGGTTACTGTTTCACACTGGATCACAGCTAGGGCATGGAGGGGGCTATAATTCTCATGATAATTGGGTTAATACCTGTCATGATATCCCCTATTACCACAGCAGTAAATAGAGGAGAGGTAGAAATTATTGTTGTTAATTAGGAAACAATTCATGCTGCTGAAAAATTAAATCAGCAGCATGAAGAGGAACTGTATATCTCAGCTTAATGCAGAGCAGAGATCACCTTTATTGTTATAGGCACATGATTGTGCCTGGCCTTTGTATGTGTGTGTGTCTGTGTGTACATGGCTGTACAGACTTATTTTATGTGTTGCTATTTGTATTGACGTGCGTATTAATATTCTTTTGCAATGTGTACACCTTTGATTTGATGTGTGCACATGAGCTGTGGTTCCATGTCTGTGTGCACCAACACAGTGTAAACTCTGCACCACCATGCAAGTGTGTGTGTGCGTGTGTGTGTGTGTGTCTCACCCAGCAGGTGTGTGTGAGAATGTGACACGGTGTCTGTCCCCTGTCCTCTTCCCTTTTCTGGGCTGGTTACTCAGGGGGCAGCTATAAAAGGAAAGGGCTCTGTCAGCCTGTGATGTAGCTGGCCGTGTGCTACACACACACACACACACACACACACTAGCAGACACACACAAAAGCTAAGGATAAGGCAGCAAGAGGATATGGGCCAAAGGGCCAGCTGAGTTTACTAAACTTTCACAGGAGACTAAAATAGGTCCTGTCAATTTGTAGGGTTTATAGCATCTCTCTCTCTCTCTCTCTCTCTCTCTCTTTCTCTGTGTGTGTGAGAGACAGAGAGAGAGAGAGAGAGAGAGAGAGAGAGAGAGAGAGAGAGAGAGAGAGAGAGAGAGAGAGAGAGAGAGAGAGAGAGACAGCAGCAAGTGTGACACATTTTCTCATTTTACTCTTGAAGGATGAGCAACAGATTTGCTTGAATGACTGCAATTCTTGGGCTTCTTCTGCAGAGAAAGAGAAAAGTCAAGGCGGAGAGCAGAGAAAAGAAAGAAAATGTAGGGGGGAAAAAAAGCCATTCTGAAAACAGCAGAATAAACAAGAAGTAAAGGGGTGAATGAGTGGACGTGTTAAAGTCAGGAAACAAGAAAGAAAACATGATAGCACTCCTTGGGGACGGCCAGCCAGAGAAGAAGGGGAGGACGGGAGGGAGGGATGAGATGGAGTCATTGAGGGAGTAACAGGTTACAGGGTGGCTGTTATCAGCCAAGTGATTGCTGTTAAATTGACTTTTGTCCCCCTGGCTGCAATGAGACAGAGTGGATGTCCACACCCTCTGTTCTTTCTCCTCCTCCTCTCTTGCTCCTTTTCTTCCTCTCCTCCTCCTCTCGTCTCAACATCTTCATCCTCCCCCGCCCCTATTCTCCCCTCCTGTCGGTATTCCACATTAGGTCTTAGCCGAGGCCAATCACTCATGCATGAAGAAGACAGTTTGACTGATACCAGACCTTCAGCAGCCAATTCCCCTCTCTCTCCCTCTCTCTCTCGTTCTTTCTTTCTCACACAGGCTGCACATTCTCCTCAGAATGCTAATGCTTCAATCTGGCGGCTAACGTTAGCATGTGCTAAAGAGAAAAAGTGTGAGAGGGCCAAGCCCAAAACAAACTACTGCTTGATATAATACCAGTGGAACTTTGTCCCACACAAACAACATGAGGGGGTAAAGTCGGCTGGTGGGAATCATGTGCTTCATCATCGTGATGGCTCAACCACTGGGAAAAAAATCATTACCACCTTTCACAAGGTTCAATTTCCGGCTATGCCAAATCCACTTTGGTCAAAACATGAAGGGGGGAATTTTTTGCACAAGAACCAACTAAGTTTCAGACAGTAACAGTAAAGTGAAGATGCCCTCAACAATAAAGCCATGAACAGTTTAACTTACACAGTTTTCAGGTGCTTAGCAGGTTCTTTCAAATACCCTCTGAGGACCTGCCATCTGTTGCTGGACCCCTTCTTCCTGTGTTTATGACTGGTTGTATGTTTGCACCTGTTGTCCTACTACACAATTAATTTAAACCAATCAGACAGACAGTGTACGGAGGCCTTAACAGCTCGATGTGCTGTAACTTAAAGACAATACATGAAACCACACAAAAACATGTTTGTGATTTTCATAAATGGTACTTATACACACAAAAATATTATATCCTTCATTTTGCTAAGAAAAGAAGCTTATCCATGCTTTAGTGTACTGTACAGTGGCCTACCAATCACTACTATTTCCAGACACCAAAAGTGGAGTAGAATTTGAATTTTAAACCGAATAGAAAACATCTGCAATTGTCACAAAAAAGAAAGAAAGAATATAGACCAGAGATCCAATTGTGAGAATGAGTTTGTTGTCCACTCTGAGGAGTCAGTAGCCTACTACACAAACATGGGAGACGGGTTTGAACTCTTTTGTTCTTATTTCCTATGCAACCACTCCAAAAGAACATGCACTGGATCTGACAACTCCAAGCTGCTTGGCATTCAAACAATTCAATTGATAGTGCAACATCTTTCTGCTGTTCTGTGTATGCCACAGTAAAGACTGTTCTTCTAAAAGCTACCACTAATGTCGTAATGGCTTCAAATGTGAATATGTGCTTCATGCTGGTATGCTGCAGGACCTGAATGCAACCTTGGTGTACGTGTCAATCAATATTGGCTATGTCTCTTATTTGTACATGTAAAACAGAGTACCTCAGGGATCAGCTCTAGGCTATCGCAAGGAATCATCGACATTTTAGATTTCTTTTCATCATTATGCTGATGACACTCACTTGTACCTTGCTTTAAGGCCCAGGCTTTGTATATTACTTTCTGTCCATTAAATTTGTGTTAGGATTACAGCTTGTTCTCTTTATGGTTTTACATTCCAAATGTCCTATCTCTGTGATTTACAATTTGAACGAAGCAGTTTTCTTTGCAGAGATTCAAGTTTTTTCTTTTATGTGATTTTCTTGCTATTTAAGACATAGGATCTTCGAAATCATTATTTTTATAAAGCATATTTTACATGCCTTATATCGCAAAAAAAAAAACCTTTGACTTATCTGAGCCAAAAATCTAGTAATGGACTACAGACTGTACAGGACCCAGCTGCCAGCCTTTTAACCAGAACCAAAAAGCATGACCATATCACTCCTGTTTCAGCTTCTTTGCCTTGGCTCCCATTGCATTTGATAATTGATTTTTAAGAGTTTACTCATCACTTTTATGCCTCTTTATGGTCTTTCTGACCTTTATCATGTGGTTTGAGTTCCTCAGGCTTAGGTCTTTAATGCTTTCTGGAGACCTTGTGGAAAACTAAAGGGGATAGTGTCAGCATTCAGGGCCCTGAAGCATTAGAATGATTTGACTGGAAATCAGGCTAATTTTATTGGAGTGTCTACTGTATTTGTTTGCACATTAACTTTTTTACATTGTCTTTTGCCTACTAATTTGGTTATTTTATTTATGCATTTTAATATTTAGATTTTTGTTGATTGTGCTGTTCTTTATAAGATACAACTTGAATTTTGTGAATTGGTCAATGAATAAACCATGGAAAGCTTCCTGATCTTCACGTTTGTGAGCCTCTTTTCCCTGCTCGAATGTCATTATGCACCTGTGAATGTACAGTATGTATGGTAAATTCCTGTCATTATTCACAGCTGACTTTAAATAATTTCCTATTAATCATGTCATTTGCTACTTTGTATGTATGACATAGAGCGAAAGAGAGGGAGGGAGACAGTGTGATTCGAACCTCCAATCAGCACATACTCCTTAACATAAGAAAATCACCAGTACCTGAAAATTAAATTGCAATGCAATGGAGCTGTTACAGTCCTGTCCCTTGTTGGAATTACAGACTACAGTGTTATCATAATTACCTCAGATATCATATGCATTGTGACAATACAGATAACTTCATGAAAAACCTCACTACAGCTGTGTGAACAAGTGCAGTGACTGACCATACGATCAGCACAAAAGACTGAGACAAACAGCAACAAAGACAAAAGAAATGCTGAGCGAGGAGGAAAAGTTTGCCAATTTGTGCTGTCACTTCAATCATCGCTCTCTGAATCTGTGACGCGTTTATAATCTTAGCGCCTCTGTTAATAATCACTGAGGGGGGACGGGAGCTGTAACGTTTCGTAAGGCACAAAGCAGATTTTGACGTCTGCGTCTCCACGAGATGAGGCGCTCGCACCAGGAGGCTGTGCCCCTGCCAGTTGGGACAGATTTCCTGCAATGCAGTAAACAGCCAATGCAGATATATACTGCCCCTATGGCACACGCGCACACACAAGTCGAAGCACATGCACACAGCAGCATATGTTTAATCATGCATACAGTATCTGCATGGCATCTGCATGGCGCGTATCATATTGTTCTACACACCACTAGACAGCACATGCATTCATTTAACAAAATGTCTTTAAACAAAATAAAAGTTGTAAATGCAAACTAATCCTGACCACTGGCTCGTTCAAGCTGCATTCACAGTATGGAGGCCACAACAGCTGCTGCCTGCCCCCACCAGACTCCACTGTAGTACTTCAACTCCCTGAGCAGAGTTCATCTAAAATTGTAATCACAACATGATATTGGAATTTCTTAACATCCTACTCCTAAATTACTGAGTAAAAATAAAATGCTTCATATAAGACATGAAATATAATTTGTGTTTTTTCCTTTCCTGCATGATTTAAAGTAACATAATTATTTATTGCATGTAATTTTATCTGCAGAGAATAAATTAAGGTCTTGTGACATATTAATAATTTTTATGCCTCCAATCTAACTTTTTGTTCACAAATTGTTCCTGGTTTCTGTGCAGATTCAGAGTGACTCTGAAGACAGAGTGGTTGGCTCAGGGAGAGAGCAAGAGAGAGAGTGAGGGAGAAAGAGTCAGGGGGAGATAGAGAGAGAGAAAGTGAGGGAGGGTGGTGCAGGAAAGACCTTGGTGGGAAGCAGAGGGCGTCCAGGAAAACATCAATGAAACTCAACTGATGAGGGCTAAAACTGAGTGAGAGCGAAAAACCTTGACTTTGACGAAGAGTTGGGTAAAGATATAGAGGACTTCAAAAACACAGCGAGTAAGAGAGTGAGCGAGTTGAGAGAGTGAGCGAGTGACAGAGTGATTCGAGGGGGGACGGATGAGACAGACAGAGTGATAAAGACAGAGATAGATAGGTGACAGGCAGTGAGCATAAATAGACGGGCAGACCGGCAGAGAGAGATTGACAGAGATGGATCGCTGACATGGAGAGAGAGATGTTCATTTGGATGGAGCACATGTTGGTGTCGGGGTCACTGGCTGTCATCACCGGCCACGGCCCAGTGTTAGCACAACTAAGTCAGGCACAGTACCTGAGACCCTCAGCATGGCCTCTGCACTCCATCCTCTGTGCATGTGTGTGTGTGTTGTGGACCATTTCCACAACCTGCTCTATATCTGCACTGGTGCATGGCGGACACACAACCTATAGTCACATGTACACAGTTTCCACACACCATGGGGTCAGAACACTCTTAGCTGAGGGTGTGTTAACAGAGAAAAACACAATTGAAAGGTTTCATGACAACATTTTTTAAAAGAAATCTAACTGAGCGACCATTTGTAATTTATCTGATTTTTAATACAGATAGAACTCTGTTACGCGTTGCACACATACTGTATTACATACTCATGATAAAGAACAACACAAAAAGATGCAGCAGGACTCATTTTGTCATTTTTATGAAACCTGATGCCTACATTACCCACAATGCAACTTAACCACTTAACAGTTTGGTTAGAAATTCCTTCCTCAATTCCTCATTTGCCATATGCAGGGACGGACATGACTAGACTGTCAGTGCAGCGTGAGACTTTGATGTACGTACTGAAGTGCAAAGACATCAGAGGAAGCGCAACAAAAGTGCATAGTGAGTACTAGTTAGTCATGTTAGAGGTGCTGGGAGAGGAGGTGCTCTCAGAAGAGATGAGTCTTCTAGAGATTCTTGAAGACACAGAGGGACACCCCTCCTCAGACAGTAGCTTAGATGTTCAGGTGTGTTATGCTAATAGCAGCTCAAGCAGTGAGCGTGCAGATGAGAGGCTTGTTTCTTTCTAACTTTTTTTTACCTTTCAAACTTGTACCCTTCAACCAAAGCTGTCTCACCTGAGGACATTTATAAGACTTCACAAAGCTTTTTCTTTTCCTCTCATATTCAGCCATACTCCCCAGTGACTGGAAACACACTTATATGTAAAATTGATTTGATCTATTGTTGGACTCACAAATAAATTGAAGAAATGTTCCAATGTCATTATCTCTCTAAAGCAATTTCTATTGTCCATATTCAAATAACAAGCATTGCTAATGGTATTAGTTAAGCAATAACATTAAAAAGCAATTTAACAGCAGACTGAAATTGTTTCTCTGTCCTCTCTTGAAAGTCTATGCCTGTTCACCCCTCAACATCATTTATGGGTGTTGTTGCTATAGCGGTATCACAGAGTCCCAGAGTATACCTGCAGATCACTACTCAAAGGTGTGAGACTAAATGACTGGAGGGAGGAAAAGCACAGTTTTCAGGCCGTCTAAAGTTAGCATGTAAAAGTAGTACACTACATTAAAGATACATGCCTCACGCCCAACCCAAATACTATAATGTTTCTCTGTCCTTGAGCCCAATCAACCCAGTGCAATTTCTGTGTTGATCACAGAGAAAGTTGCCGCAACTGTATACATGTTCAAACCCAGTTAGTCACTGTGTAGTCTCGCTCACCAGACGTTACTCCAGAGAACTGTAAATTAATCATGCATGATCTTTTACCATGACAACGATCGAAGCGTCGATTTTTTTTGCAAATACCATCCTCCATTTGTTTATTGTTTGTATAGGGCAGTTGCCCTTTTGCGACCATAGATGGCGCTACAACTGTATGTTGTTTTTGGCCCTCAGCGGTTTAGCAATTATGGCCGTTTAGCCTTACAGGCCACCGTATTTGCAGGGATTCGCCTGCACGAGTGCCATTTTGGTTAAATGTTTGTTTCTCTACCGTAAGGTAAGCCGCATAAACAGTGCTCTGTGTAAATGTGAATTACCCTAAATTATTGCTTGTGTTGGACTGCTGTGTTTAAATACATTATGCAGAAGTATGTGTACTGTCCGGCACGACATTTAGAGTCAAATATTAACGTTTTATCTGTGTGTTATTAGAATGTCGGCCATGGCTTCACGTGTAGCAGTGTAGCATTAGCATCCAGGTATTTCAGAGACTGTAGTCTTCCTGAGAACCTTTCTTTTCTTTCTTTTTTACTTATGAAAATGTTTTTTTCTCTACCGTAAGGGTGAGCTGACAACATTTGAGCTGATGAATGAGAAATAAATGGCATGGTCTAAGCCATAAATCAGCAACCGCCCGTGTCCAACTCGTCCCTCCTCTACACCCCCAACACCAACACAATCACAACGCAGAGTGGCGCAGCTCCCGCACAAGCCGCTGGGTTACATTTGTATAACACAAAGAATCCTTCCAAACACCAACACAATCACTTTTGAAACGTTACAGAGTCACAACTGGTTCCAGGCAAGCGTGTTTTTACCGTCCTGTTGCCTGTGAAAGTTCCCTATAATGCTCCGGGAACTTACAGATTTGTATAACAGGAAGGAAAAACACAAGTTACGAGTTTCCTTGAACGCACCATGAGTTAGCAGCCCCCGCCCTCGTCAGGCAGCTATTGGTCCTCGTGCTACGTGACCACATTCACGCGCATCCCTTGGCTGCACACACAGCCCTTCATGCCGTTCTCTCTCCTCATTGGATAACACTTGTATCCCACAAGAAAAATTTTCTCCTCGGGTTACAGCAGAGCAGAGTGACGGCTGAAACACTCCATGTAAGTGATTGCTGACGGAAAATAGGACTATTTAGGACTTACATTAACAAAAACATTCCGCTGATATCTGCTTTAATGAGTTAGTATTATGAGGTAACGCACTTCAGACTTTTCAAATATGTGCTTATGTTGCCACACAAGGTAACTTTAACTTTAATGTAAAAGTGACCAAAATTTATGCATGTTCACTGTAATGGAACACACAACTCGAGATAGGATAAAGGTCTGCTAATGGATTTTTGTAATGTGCATAAATGAATGGAGGCCAATGGCTGTCCACAGTGAAAAACTGTTTAAGTGTGAATCCCAATAATTTATAGATAGGAGGTCTCTGATGTAGCTCTCTAAAAGAACTATTCCTAAATTTTGCTATTACTAACTAGCAAACTCTACTAAATATTAGCACCAAAAAATGACAAAATGACACATTATCATTATGTAAAAACATGCCTGACTGACATACAGTGTCAGTCTGGCATGCCCCTTTACAGTCTGGGTCAGGGTGCAAGCCTGACTTGCAATACGATTTAAGACCATCCTCAAATTATAATGAAATTAGTATCCAAAGCTATTAGCCTAGTGTGATGTTGCCAAATCCTTCCTGAGACTCTCCAACAAATAACAAGACGAGGAAAAACTGTGACATGGTAGGTCATTTCTCTGAAAAACAGCAGTGTAATATTTTGTTTCATTAGCTTATAATGTAGAATCTGCACCATAGTCAGCAAAAGCATCCGAGGGGAAACTTGGAGAGAAAATACTGCCCCCCTGAGAAAAAAAGAACAAGTTTGAAACCCCCCTCCCCTGTAGTAAAACCTACGAGATGAGTTGATGGGGAGACTGAGACATGAAACGGGGAAGTGGGGAGACAGAGAATTATTGGCAGACAGTGATTATTGTGGATGTCTCATCACTCATATTCCTTATTCCCACCCCCAGCCCTGTCTTAACATACAGGTCCATCCCTCATCCCCACGCAGCCAAAGTGTGTTAAATGTGTTTGTGTGGAGGCATGTGTGCTTTACTCTGTGCTTTTGCATATGTGCAAAACGGTTGTGTGATTTTCGTGTCACAATATTTGTGGGGTTCAAAATATGTATGGGATCTGGGAGCCTTGTGAGGACCAAAATGCTGGACCAAGGTTAGAGCTGATTAAGACTTGGTTGGTTGGGGTACAGGTTAGAGTAGGCATCCAGTTGTAATGGTTGAGGTTAGTGTCCCCATAAGGTGAGCAAGACAGGAATTTGTGTGTGTGTTGTTCCGTGCGTCTGTCAGTAATATGGACTGTCCTGGAAATCACTTCATTAATCTAGAGCGCTGTACATTTATCTCCAGCTTCCTGGCTCCTGTTTAATACTCGAGGTGTGTGCAGGCTGTCAGGACGTCCTGCTTCAGAGGAGAGGCCACAATCAGCATGAAAGAGAAATAGAGAGAGAGAGTAAAGAGCAAAGGTCAGAGATAGCATTAGAGAGGGAAAAGAGGGAAGAAGGAGCAAACAGGAGTAGGAGAGAGAAGTGAACCCTGCAGACATTTGGATAAACAGAGAGATGAATGTGGACAACCTGAAGTGACAGAACTTAGCAAGAGATGACAGAGAAAGAAAGACAACACAGGCAGAGCCAGCAGGCTGTACAGAGAGAAAGAAAGAGAACACCGGTTGAGAGGAGAGAGACAGATGAGACGAGCTGAGAAAGGAGATGACATATTGCTGTATAAAGGTGGCAACAGCTGGCATAGTCTGCTGTTGTCAGAGCCTTCGCAGCACTGGAACAGTAAAGTTCCCTGCCGATGCATCCTTGAATAGCCAGGGCTAAAGACAGCCTGCCAATATAGCCTGCTGAATGGCCAGGGCTAAAGAAAGACCCAAACAGTGGAGCCATGCAGGGACACAGCCAGGGATTTTAAAGGGGAAAGCAGCTAGGATGCCAGTGGTACAGTTGGGTTGGTGGCTAGAGGCCTTTGGGACACCCTGCCAGGGACAATGTCACCTTAATGTTAGCTAACAGCAGGAAGGCAGCCTGTCACTGTACATATTCTCCCCTCACACCTGTCCCACCCTACTGTCCTTCTCTGTTATTTTTTTGGATATGCTGGACTGTATGTTTACCTTAACCTCAAAGATACAAACTACGGAAATGTTTTGGGGTACAACACAGCACAACAGCAACTTCCGAGGTTCATTTTGGCACAAATCTCCCAATGACCAAGCTTAATTCAAGAACCAAAGCAGTAAAAAAAAACCACACGCTGGGGTGTTAGGTGGGCATCATGATCTGCATCCTGTTTTCACTCTGATTTTTTTTTACCAAAGTTTTAATATGTACAGTAGCTTTCTTGCTTCTTTTAGATTTTTGTACAGTTTACAATTTGTGTGTAATTTCATTATTTGTCTAGTTCACAAAGAGTGTTTCTTTGGACAGGAACTGTCCTCTCACTCTGCCTTCTCAGCTGCTGTGTCTCCACTGCAGGGCAGGACCCGCCGAACTCTTGATGCGACGTGATCATTGTGCAGCAATTTTGATCATTGTGTGGCAAGCCCCTCCTGAGGGTCTTTTGGGAAAAATGCCCCTTATAGTAGGGGGGCCAACGTAGCCAGTATCAATAGCCGTAGTTTTTTGTTGTTAATTTTTGGAGACTGTTATATCTTGATTCTTGGGGTTCCTAGCAAGACAAATAAAAGTGTCTCCAATTTTTTCCTTTTGGATTTAGTCATAATAATTGTAGGTCAAATACAGATGTATTTTGGCCGAAATTCCTACCTTTCCTTATGGACATAAGGATATAATCCTGTAAAACCACATAAATACTACAAAGCAATGCACAAAATAGATTCAATATCATAAAATAATACTACTTATACCTATAATAATGTCTTTTAGGCTGATGACAGCTTCCTTTTCGTAAAATAATACGAATTGTGACATACAGGTACTGATTTTCTAATGTAAAATGCTCAAATCTGTACAAGGAAAATAATCCTGGTTCTTTATTATCCATCACTCAGATGTTAGAATAACCATTTATTTGCCATAGCCTATTTTTGAAATAACAAGTTGTTGACAGAGTTGATAGGCACTGTTTTCATTGCTTTTCACTTTCAAAATGGGCTATTTCTCATCTCATAGACTACACAGTAAGTTACATAGGTCCTGTACATTTTTTCATTACTAGTAGGGGGGCCAATGTATTTCTGTAAGTTTGGAATGTTAATTTTTGGAGAGTGGTTAGCACTGCACCACCACAGCAAGAGGGTCCTGGGTTCAAACCGGCCGGCTGGGGCTGTGGAGTTTGCATGTTCTCCCCGCGCATGCGTGGGTTCTCTCCGGGTACTCCGGCTTCCTCCCACAGTCCAAAGACATGCAGGTTAGGTTAATTGGCGACTCTAAATTGCCCACAGGTGTGAATGAGAGTGTGAATGGTTGTCTGTCTATATATGTTAGCCCTGCGATAGACTGGCAACCTGTCCAGGGTGAACCCCGCCTCTCGCCCGAATTCAGCTGAGATAGGCTCCAGCTCACCCGTGACCCTAGTGCAGGATAAGCGGTATAGAAAATGAAAAAATTAATGGTTGGAATGTCTTCTTGGTGATTAAACTTTGATCAATCCAGACCTGAAGACCAATTATCAATATAGAAATATACAAACAAAAACAAAAAAACACAATACAGTCTTGATGCTGCCAACAAAATCTTCGATGACAGAACGGATTTCAGTAACTTTGAATGGAAGGATCACCATCATCCTCATCTTCATCAATGCCCATCAGATGTCCTTGGCAGACATTTGCACAAACCTCTTCATCTGCTCCTCACAGGCACATCTCAGTGCAGTTCAGATTCTGAGACCTGCAAGAACAATGTGACATGCAAATGGTTTTCTTGCAGCCACATTTGATGAGGTGTATGATGGTGGCTGGGGCTGAGGATCCTGTGTTGTGACTGGCACCAGTTTACCTCCCTCTGCTCCCATCCATATTTGTTGCCGGTGGTAACTGTGGGTGAGGTGTGAGGTCCTGATTCCATACCATTGTCTGGCAATGGCTCGATGTAAGGCTCCTTGTGTTGGTGGCAGTCTCTCAGCTTCTAACTGTTTCTTTGAGAATAATCTCTACTTGAGATCACAGACATTTACCAGTGTGTTACCATGCTCATACAGCAGACAGACAAATGCTTCAATACTTCTTTCTATGCCAGTCCCTAGAGCAGCAAATGCTGATACCACCTCCCTTGGATATACAGTATGTTAAGTGCTTGCAAACAGGTCAGCTCTCCTTTGCCATCAACCTGTCTGCTCAGCTCCAGAGAAGGCATGGAAACCTGGTAAGGCTGCAGAGATGATCTGTTCCTTGTTCTCCACACCAGGAATGAAGTGTCCTTGCACAACTGATGGCACCACTGAACTACAAGAACACACACATCTGTGTCTGGGGACTCAATGCAGATTTTTGTTGCCCCTCTCTGGGCAGAATCCAGGCTGAGCAGGATTACGGTGGTGTCAGCATTTGGGACTGCAGACAACTTGAGTACTGGTATAGAAAGAAGTATTGAAGCATTTGTCTGTCTGCTGTATGAGCATGGTACCACACTGGTAAATGTCTGTGATCTCAAGTAGAGATTATTCTCAAAGAAACAGTTAGAAGCTGAGAGACTGCCACCAACACAAAGAGCCTTACATCGAGCCATTGCCAGACAATGGTATGGAATCAGGACCTCACACCTTGACCACAGTTACCACCGGCAACAAGTATGGATGGGAGGCAGAGGAGGGTAAACTGGTGCCAGTCACAACATAGGATCCTCAGCCCCAGCCACCATCATACACCTCATCGAATGTGGCTGCAAGAAAACCTTTTGCATGTCACATTGTTCTTGCAGGTGTGCCTGTGAGGAGCAGATGAAGAGGTTTGTGCAAATGTCTGCCAATGGTGATCCTTCCATTTAAACAAAGTTACTGAAACCCGTTCTGTCATGGAATATTTTGTTGGCAGCATTATGTCTTGTTTTTTGTTTGTTTGTTTATTTCTATATTGACAATTGACAATATTTAGGTCTGGATTGATATATTAATAGGTATGTTTAAACAACTTTGAAATTTTGCAAAGGTCAAAAATTACTGACTTGATATTTTGTTCTTTTTTTCAGCAAAATCAATACCTATTGTGGTCTTTATTAAAATAATTGTTTGTAATGACATCTGTCAAATATTATTGAGACCCGGCCCATGCAAGTGTGTCCTCTGTAGTGGACATTTTGTTCACCTGTATCTTCCTTAAGTATTTGGAGTTACCCTATCAAGCTCTATAGTACTCTGTAGAGGACATCCTGGGCTTTCCAGTGATGTGTCATGTGATGGGTTTGCATGGTGGGAACTTTATTTTTTTTCTCTATCAAGATGGCCGCCATACCGAAACACACATTTCATGAAGAGAGGAGGGGTAACACAAATATTTGTTATCTATTGCTATTTTTACCATGACAATTATATATATTTTTGTTTATTAACATGTAAATAACAATATTATTACATCTGAAAGCAGTTTCATAATTTCTGTTTTGAAATAACAGTCCTTTTATGAATGTCAACTGTAGTGGACACCAGGACCATTTTAATGTATTTAATGACAGCACTTTGTCGTAGGAGAAATAAGTGTGGCAGATGGGATTCTAGTAGATAAGAGAGAGAGATTCAGATTTTTTTGCTCAAAACAGCACCAAATTTCATCAACAGTACAAACAGGGTCCCATCCCATAATACAAGGCATCAAACACCTGCAAGCTTTGACTGATTTCTTCTGAAAACAAACAAAACACAACGTATCCACTCTCATCCAGCTGCTTCCTACTGATGCAGAATCCCTGACAAGTCGATTACCGAATGCATCAATGTTCCTATCTGTCTTCCCTATGTGTAGTTGTGTTAGGTAACCAGTTTAAGTGTTTAAGTTAAGTTTTCTCAACATAACACTAGCAGGTATGACAGGGAAATGGGCAGGTTGAGTTGCTAATACTGTCACAGTCAGCAAAGTGTGCGTGCATTTTTGGAACCAATTGTGACTTGTCACTTTTCAACTGCATTCGATAATCGACTTGTTAGGGCTTATGCATTAACAAGAAGTGGCTGGAGGTGTGTGGATTAGTATTTTTTTATGTATTCTTGGGTTAATATCACTATTACACTACTATAATTATGTTACTATAATTATCTCAATTCTATTGTATTTTCACACGGAAATCGTCCCGTTGTCCTCTACAGTGGACATGCTGTAAAATTAAAATAAAAAATAAATTTAAAAAAATAAAAATTGTAAGGTGTTATTTTAGGCCCAAACAGATAGGAAATCAAAAAAAAAAAGAAATTGTAAGACACTTTTTTTCTCTGGTTCTCAGGAGGATAATCACAACTAAAAAGAGTACTTTGTGTTAATTTTAGTTGAAGAAAATTGTGATTTTAACGATTGTAATCATATTTAATAGTGCGAATAAGTGTCAAAATATCACATTTGAGAGAAAAATATAAAAAAAAATAGTTAGAAAAAATGGAGACATATTTTTTCTCAAAGTTTATCCACCCAAGAAGACATTCCAACCAGTCTCCGAAAATTAACATTCCAAAATTACGGAAATACATAGGCCCCCCTACTATTATGTGTCGCCACGCCGAACTCACCGAGACTAGAGCACAATGAGGACTGCTAAGCTATTATCAGTGACAGTAACTTTTGAAATAATATGTCCTAATTTTAGCATCACAATCTCTATTTGCTCCTCTGAACAGTAGATTTTAGATTGTAATCCCCCCCCCCCCTGAAATGCTATTTCTTAAATATGGAAGCCTGTTTGTCCTTTTGATGGAAACAGCATGGATGAGCTGTCATGTGTTTGGTCAAACCTGTCTTTCTACATTTACAAAGATGGTTTAGTGAGATGCCTTTTACAGTGAGGACTGGAGGCAGTGTAACTCTGCATGGTGTAATTCAACAACTGCTAAGGTCAAATAGAAAAAGAGTAGCTTTCAAACCACAAGTGACCCATAATCTCACTACTGACTGCAATGGATAAGAAACAGTAAATAATCCAATGACAGTGTCTTTGATTTCACTCATGACATAAAAATATATTTAATTAGAAAGCACTGAGATTTGGAATCAGAACCAAAGGTTCATGATGGACTAATGCCGTGAGCTATGGTCCAGCTTGTCAGCTTGTTAACAAGTATTATACTGTATGCATGTTACCTCCTCAAGGGAAACCAATGTGTTTGGGGCTGACTGCAATAGATTTAGTAAGAAAGTTGTTGTTGGTTCTGCGTCATCAAATGTAATTAGAGTAAAAAAAACCTCATCTTTTAGAGTCGACCATATGGCAGTTCTGTTGTTTTCAGGTTTATTTGATAATATCAAACCACAGAGCGACCCCCACCCCCACCTTATTCTCTAACGCCAGTGACTGAGAACAGCTGTGCTGACAACATTGCAATGATGGTAATTAATGTGGCTAATTTGGGAAGAAAATCAGGCCAGGTAGATGAGCCTGACCTGTATAATCTCCTTTGATGAAAAAAACAAAAACTGTCCACTGTCATCATCAAACTACTCCAAATGATGCTGCTGAACTGGACAAAAGAAAAGTCTACACTCAGCATCACTAGTTTTCAGGTCCACTAACTTCTACTTCACTGTCAAGAACCTCTAAGTCTATTTAAAGAACTAATACAGCCTATAGATCCTTGTGCAAGCATTTTATAATGCCTGCTCACATTTAAGGCAAAACTGTGACAGTGTACCAGTTTAGATACAGTCGCTGCAGTTTGAAACAGTAATTCCCAAAGTCAAAAGAACAAAGGATGACCAGCTACATGCGTTATAAAGTATGACATTTTCTACATCAAAGGAAGGTACGACTATAATCTGTCCAGTCCTGAACTGAAAGCAAGAGCAAGATAGGAGTGAAGATCGGTCTATTGTCATTTAATAAATAAACACATTTTGTATATGAGCAGCTGTTCAGGCCAACATGATGAAATATACAGTGAGTGCATCTATTTGTAAAAAGTTGCAAGAGCAACTTGCAAAAGTTAAGCCATTTTTCAAGAAACCTGACCTTTACGTTTATTTTGAATAATTTTCAGACTTAAAGGCATTTTTGTCAATTGTTTAACTCCTTCGCGACCATTGACGAGCAAACTCGTCACAGCCTGCCGGACGTTCACGACCACTGACGAGTTAACTCGTCACAACCGTTTTTTTTACGGATTATGATAACAGACACTCTCAGGTACCCTGTGTGTGAATATGGTCGTCCTCTGATGTGTAAAAACTGTTTTAAACTAAAATCAAAACATAATGTTTTATAAACTGTGTGATCTTGGTTTTGTTTGCGGTCTCCTTGAACGCTGCTCTGTGGACAGCGTGCAGCAGCAGCAGCAGCAGCAGCAGCAGCAGCAGCAGCAGCAGCTGTACGGCGTCTGGTACAGTGTTGTGACTTCCTCGCTGAATCTGGCAGCTTTCCAAACTAACTAAACCCTCTTGGCAACTTTTTTTGTCAAGCGACCAGCGACAAATCTAGCGACTTCTCCAGTGCTGTTACAAACGTTTCTGATTTGGAGATTCGGACCTGAAAGCACGTTATCGCTGCTGTTTTCACCGTGCAGCCGGGACACCGGCGCTACAGCGGGTGCTGTGAGCTGCCGCCCCCGCCCCCGAGCACTCAGCGGCGGCCAGTCACCCAGTAGTGTCACGGAGCTGTCTCCGCTGCGGCCAGAGACCCGCTTCGCTGCACTCCACGCTGCCCTCCCACCCCCAGCCCCCAGATTTACCCAAAAATATTTATTTAGCTGTAGAAATGATTTGGGAGACGCCACACTGCAGAGTCACGGTAAAATGAGCAGATTGACACCTGACACAAAAGTGCGTTTTTCTCTGAAACTGGAGCGGGAGCGCCGTTTTTGGAGAAACCCAGCTCTCTTCTTCTCCTTCGTCCTCACGAACGAAACAGCGGAAAAACTCGCAGTTTTTTCGAGGAACACATCGGAAAGTCACTCTTCAACCATGTGAAAACCGTTTGTTTCTAGGTGGTGTACAGAGTTTGCTGCGACGTAAGAAAAAAGCTTAATAAATAGCCAAAAACGTGCGGTCCTGAGCGGCGGGGATGAGAAATTTGTGCGGTCGCGAAAGAGTTAAGAAACAAAAGGGTAACGCTTCCATTTCCATTACGGTAATTACCTGGTAATAAGATGTATTTACTAGGTAATTACAAGGTAATTACCGTACTTTAAAAGGAAGCGTTACCAAAAAAAGTTAATCAGAAGTGACTTTCTTTATGAGTACTTTTTTTTTTTAATTCCCGCCGGTCTCACACACTTGTCATAGCTGAAAAGGCCTTCAGAAAAGAATATAACAACTACTGTAGCCAATGACTGCTATGTTCAGGAAATGAATCTCAGTTACTGTTGGGGATTTTTTTTCTTCATTTGTGGTTTTCCCCAAGGCTCCATCTTTGGCCGTCTGTTGATTGCTATTTATTTGCTTCTTCTAGGTCACATAATCAACAAACACACCATTCATTATCGTTGTTATGCAGATGATGCAGATCTTCCATCAAAGAACATGCACCAACTGTTGTCCTATCCCTCTGATATTTAAGCAATATTACCCGAGAGGGTGTGCTTTAACGTCATTTGAGCACGACGGTGATGCGGTCAGGACCGAGGCGCTTGCGCCGAGGTCCGCAAGCATCACCGAAGTGCTCAAATGACGTTAAAGCACATCCTCGAGGGTAATATTGCGATTATACAACAATTACCAACATAATAAAGCGTATAATTAAATATATATGCATGTTGATGGACGTTTTGCCGTCTAAATTTAAAGTTTTTTGCGAGAGCGCTTCCCGTTTCCATGGAAATACATGGGGTCTGACTAATACCTGAAACACAACCAGTCACGTCCGTAGATTCCTATGTGTAATGGAACGTAGTTCACCACTACAGGAAATAGTCCAAATCTTAGTAACGACCTAGCAACAGAAATGATTTTCTAGTCCCAGTTGTGTGAACTCTGAGCTGACGTTCATGTTTTAACGCGGTCTTGGACTTTCCAGAACTGAATCAACACTGCACAAATGATCGCCCAAGTTATAACAAAGATGCCGTTTTTTTCCTTTCACAGATGTAGCTTCTACAACCGCAAACTGTGCATGTTTAATGAGGTTATAGCGCCGTGCCGCCGACACAGCTGATAGAGAAAGCCAGACTATTACTCCAGATTAACGTTATTTAAAAGCTCCAAAGGAGCAAGCGAGAGACAGGGAGAAAGAGAAACATACAGGTAGCCTAATCACTTACGTTTTATCTAATGAAATATTCAGCTCCAGATCATATTTTAAAAAACATTCACCGCGATCACAACTCGTGTCTCTCCGACTTTGTACACACATGAGGGAGAAAAATCCTCTCGGCTGTAACGGGGAGGTTTACAATATTAAAAACAATTGTAATTGTTGTATGTGACTTTGGCAGCTGACAGTAACACCCTACAGGAGGTCAATGTAGTTTGTGATCTTATTTTCACGAGTAATAAATGACGTTTCAAATCCATGTTGCCATGGAGATGTATTAAACAACATGACATGGCGCAGTAATATTTTTAGTGATGAGTCAGCCGTGCTGTAATGCTCATTTGAGCACGTTCTAAATGTCTTATTGACCAATCAGATTGCTTGATCGGAACTACTTGTTGTATAATAAATGTTAGATGTCTCGGAATTCTACAGTAAAATACAAATCAGTATCATCCCAGCGGAGTCTTAGTCTCAGACCAATACTTAAAAACGTGTGCTACGGTACAGTTTCTGACAGTGCCAGTTCTTTCAAATTCTATCAAATCCCAAGAGCAGCGCAGTCCTGCTTCCTGCAACTGTGAAGCATCTTGAAGTGGTATTTTGATATTTTCATATCATGATTACTTTAATTATCCATATTCAGTGTGATTCCAAAATCAATGTTGGACCCTCAGCTGGTTTAGAACTCCGCTGCTTATCCTCTAATTGATTTGAAAAGACGAGATCACATAACTACACCCTAGCCCATTTTTTTCTAGCCTTTATTGGCTACCAATCAGTTTTAGAGTTCATTTTAAGATTTAACTGATCACTTTTAAAGCACTTAATAGCTTGGCTCAGAATTATACTGCTGAATTGTTGCGTCTTCGGAACAGTGCAGATCCTGAATGGACAAACTCAACTCTCCTGCTGGTATTTTTTGCAAATCTGATATAAATGGAATTTACAGTATAATGTACACGGCAAGAGTTTCCACACCAGCTCTCTCAACCAGTCAGTTAAATAGAAAACACTGCAGGTCAGATTAGCTTTATAGTAAATTCAGTATGGGTTTAGCTGCTGTTACAGTATTATATTATTTGTCCCGCCATGTTTTCGTCTTCCCTTCCTCTCTGTCCTTTTTTTCTCCTTCACACACTTTTTAATTATTTCCCTGCCACATTTCCCTATAGCCAGCTATCAGATTAAATGGGACGTGTTGAGGAGAATGAGTGTGATGTGTTGAGTGGGGTGCTGGTGTGTGTGTGTGTGTGTGTGTGTGTGTGTTCCCGCATCTGCTCATGTGTCTGCCTGTATGTTTGTAGATGTGTATGCGCAAGTGCAAGTTTATGTCTATGTGTCGCTATGCTCTAACTGCGACTGTGTGTTTGTGTGTACGCACGCACGCACGCACAAGGGATGTCCTCCTGCTCCTACTGAGAGTGATGAAAATGTCATTTTATCAACATTTTCTGACAGAAGAGCTCAGTGAATACTGATGCATGGCTGCTCTGCTCTGAGGGGCTCTGCTCTTGCAGAGTGTATACAGAGCCAGTAAATGGTTGTGAAGGCTGATCTCTGCAGGTGCTGGAAGCCTGTTTGTCCTTTTGATGGAAACAGCATGGATGAGCTGTCATGTGTTTGGTCAAACCTGTCTTTCTACATTTACAAAGATGGTTTAGTGAGATGCCTTTTACAGTGAGGACTGGAGGCAGTGTAACTCTGCATGGTGTAATTCAACAACTGCTAAGGTCAAATAGAAAAAGAGTAGCTTTCAAACCACAAGTGACCCATAATCTCACTACTGACTGCAATGGATAAGAAACAGTAAATAATCCAATGACAGTGTCTTTGATTTCACTCATGACATCAATTGTAATGAAAATGTGGGGGACGAGGTGCTACCAGCAAATAGCGATGGTAAAGCAGCTGGCCGAGACTCTTGGAGCCGTGGCTCGGTTAATGTTAACGTGATCGAATCGGTGCATTCCTCTCGGTCAGACGGTGAACCAGTGGGTCTGATGAGCATGTCCTTGACATGACCTCGTATGCTCGACCAAATTGCCACGTGATGCTATAAAGCGATTTAGCCTGATGCATCAGCCGCTTATTTCATTCCATTTCATAGAGCGTCTGAACACAAGCCATAGGGATTTGTTTGCTTCCGGGAGGCGGTTGCTTCCGTTTGCTTCAACTAATCGCTGCTGCTTGCTGGTGACGTGTGATATGCACAGGGTTGGGAGGGTTACTTTAAAAATGTATTCCAGTACAATTACAAATTACCTGTCAAAAAATGTAATTTGTAACTTATTCTAAGTATCCCAAAATTGAAGTAATGTAACGGATTACTTTTGGTTACTTTTGGATTACTTTAATACCAATATGCAAATTAAGTCACGCAGCCATCACGCTTCAATTCACGATGACCATGGATGTATTATACATCCATAGACAGACTAGGAAACAGGAAATGAAACGCACCGAGCATCCGGTAATTTTCAAAATAAAACACAATGGAGGGGGGGTAGCTTATGCACTTTGCACAGACAGCAAAGTCTTAAAATTTGTGCAACACCTCATAGCTGTTATTAAAACCCAACTCATCCTGATATTAGGCTAATCCACACTCAAACCGAAGCAACAATAATGTGAACTGTACTCAACAAGCTATTATTACAAGGTTTACAACAGAAGTGACAGACAAGCTGGCAGTGCGTGTGTGCGCGCGTGCGTGTGTGAGAAAGAGAGGGGGAGAGAGAAAGTAGGTAAAAGCTGCTAACTGTTAGCTTACCGTGCTACCGTGGCTCAGGCGTCGGTCTCGTCAGGTAAAAGCTGCCGTTTATTCCTCAGATGAAGCACATTTCTCCGGTACAGTTATCCATCACTGCTGTTGAATTAGCCGCTAAACTGCTGGGGGAGCATACGTCAGTCCGACTGCCCCAAAGTCCGACAGCTCATTTCTCCGACTACTCATTCTACAGCATTAAGGTTAGGTTTAGGGTAAGGAAAAGGGTTAGGGCTACTTAAGTCGGAGAAATGGGAGGTCGGACTAATGGACGCAAAAATAAAGAAATGTATGGTCGGACAAATGGGTAGTCGGACAGACGTGTGGTCGGAGAGATGGGTAGTCGGACAGACGCCACGCGCCCAAACTGCTGGACGCTAAAACCGAGAGGCCGTCTCTGTGTTTACATTCACGAAAGCAACGTACGTACCGCTCACACTCAGTAGAGTTACGTAATGAGGCAGCGTAGTGTGCGTAGCCTCAGCCACACACACACCGTACGGGCAGAAGAGGCAGGAGCTCCGTCTGTGATGACCTCTGAAATACAACTAGACGGCGAGTGGCTTCTACTAATAATCTAATCAGCTAAGTAATCTCCGTTTTTATCAAATGTACCAGTAATCTGATTACAGGTTTTTTTTTTTCTGTAACTGTAACGGACTACAGTTACCTTTTTTTTTGTATCCTGATTACGTTACGCCGTTACATGTATTCCGTTACTCCCCAAGCCTGGATATGCGTCTTTGCCCTCCATAAAATTCCTCAAACATGCTTCTTGTTCTGGCTTTATTTCCTCAATATTAGGAATAGTTTCCAACACAGAGCGTATCGCTTCGCCGACATCCATCTCTTCAACTGTTTACCGCTGCTTTCGAACTAGACTACACCGGAAATGTTAGCTCAAGTGCTTGAGTTCAACGTCATCGCCTTCAGTTCCCCATCGGTTCGCTGATTGGTCCATCCACCAGAGCGGACGGAGCAAACGGAAACGCATCACTAGTTTCCTGACTATATGGTGGAGGAAAATTAAATTGGCCGGAAGCACTATCCTGGCTAAAAGCGATTTGCTCTGGCTCATATAAATATGATGTGTCAATTAATTTTTATTGTCAACCTAATCAATTACATCAACTTGTTGTCAAATTGATGGTGATGTCTGAAATACTTTGTTTTATATTTTTTCATTTGCATGTGTTCTCTTCCAATGCAGTGTATTGAGTTCTCAGGGCCACCATACAACAGAGTGGCCTTAGATTTAGAAATGCATTTTTTCAGACAGTATGTTTCACTTCACTGAGAAAAAAAAGTGTTTGGAAACGTAAAATCATCTCAGGTAACAGTTAGCCTACTACTAATGACACAGCAGCTAATGTGAATCCTGAACCAATGTAACCTACATCCTGACAAAATAATGCAGTTTGCTAAAGTTAAGCTGCTTGGCTTTGGAGGTTACACTGGGTTACTCCTGGCTTTATGCTTCTTAGTTTTGCATGCTAATGTTTACAGCTCATGTGGGAGCAGATGTTTAATGCTTTCCTTACACTTTCACACTTTCATATTTAGCTTTTGAGAGAGAAAACGTGGCTGATAACTCTTGAGACTTCACTCTAACCACAGCTCTGTACTCATTGCGTACAAATAGAAGGAATGGGGTTAGTATGAGGAGGATTGCTAAATATATTTAAGATAATTTTCAAAGCAGACATTTTTCTTCACAAACTTCTTGAGCAAACTGCAGTTGCTGGCATCCTATCCAGATTGACAATATTGCTGAATCAAGCAGTAAGAGCCGCTTTACATTCCCTAATGAGCATCAGCTTTGCCGCTCCCCCCGTCCATACCACCAAACACACACACATACGAAATGCAAACACAAACACATGACCGTTAAAGAGGTGGGCATATTGACTGATTAATTCCCGTCTGTGTGACCCCTGAGGTTCGAGTCGATATGCAGCTGATGGTCAAGACTTGACCGGGCCTCAGATCAGCTTCTCAAACTCGTAAACCCACAGCTGAAACATCAGACTGCACAGACATGAGGGAGTCATTTCAACGCCAGCCTACCCCCCTGATTCGATTTTAATAGGGTCATTATCTTTCCGATTTTTCACTTTAAAGAAGAGGAGCTACATCATTTCTTTCAAATGTTTCACTCTTGAATAACCTCCAGCAGTTGTTGGGAGGTGTCGAGTTTCCCATCTCTGGCCACGCTATAAATTAATATGAATAAACTGGAACTTCACTAATGTCATGTCTATGTTTGGGCCTCAAGTCACAGGAAGTCTGTATTCAGACACGTGGCTCATTTGCTCTGTTCTGATTCAGGGGCCAAAATGGTCTTATTGTTGCATTTTTCTTCTGGGTCCCAAGCAGTCCAAAGTTGTGAACAAACACAGAAGGTGGCGGTAATGCGCCTTGAAAGCTGGTGCCACTCGCCGACGAAGAAGAAGTTGTAAACAAATGCCACACACCAGAAAAACAAAAACAATTGAATGGAGTTCTAGATGGGCCAGAAAGTCATGAGTCATGCTATACCAGATGTGTTGGTTTGGGCTGGACTGCGCTGGCCGGTTGGACCATGGAACATCATCAGCATGTCATGCGTTGTGTCAGTTGCTGAGTTTCTACGTACTTACACCACTGATCTTAAACATGTTTCAACCCAGAAGTACTACTTATTGAGTAAACCTACTTAGTTACTCCACTGATCTTAAACATGTTGTAACCCAGAACTGTAACATGAACCTGCACAGTATTTACCTGTACCAGCATGGAGCAGCCAGGACTATGACTTAAATACTGTACTCGGCAGGAAACAAGACCAATCTCCTCTTTAAAACCTTTAAAATCCTTGAAGAAAAAGTACTTAATCAGTCCTATTGGGAAATTTTTTATTCTATGTATTTATAATTTACTGTTGTAAGTGTCAATCTAAACGTTATTACAGGCTCACAGCGGTTTCCATTTAACACATCTCTGTTTAAACACACATCTCCATAGAAATGTATTGCTCCTGCATTAAGAGCAGATTTCTATCTGTCCCGAAACAAAGAAGAGCGACCGGAGGTCTAGTGCCACCGCTGAGAGGACCTCTAAGTTCTAAATTGGTCCAGCAATTTCCCCTGTCGCATGTTGAGTGATAACAGTGAGGTCAGCCTCTGGTCAGCCAAATAGTTATGGGAGAATAGAGACGTTCCAATCTGTTTTACTGTTCCAACCCTATCAGCAAATTTCAACCATTTCAGTGAGACATAGAAAAAGTACTAGAGAGGGAGAGGGAGTGAAGTAAAGGGTGATCCTCTCTGCACAACGAACAGTCGGCTCATTAAAATTAATTGTTTGGTAAAACGTTGAAAGTTTTGGCTAAGAGGATTCTCCATTCGATTTGTAATTTGGACAGTTTCCAGTTTGTCTTTCCGCTCCGCCAATCGATTACGATGACACTTTTAACTGCAAAGAGCCGGAGGTGTATCACTCAAACCAGGCCTGTCCCGAACCTCTTGTGTATCTGTGTGTGCGTGTCTGTGTATGTGTGTTTGAGCCACACCAGTGGAGCTGTGGGCTGCTGCCTCAGTGGTAATGAATGTCAAGAGGCGGGCGTTAATAAATTAGCCATGCGTGTATTTTACCTTATTAATGGTCTCAGAGGCAAATCACAACCTCTTTAATGCATTTCACTTAGTGCAGCTTATAGGTGCATTTCATAAAACATGGCAGCTTTTTAGACACTTATTCTGGGTGCAAATTTATCACCCTGTCTACCTCCTTTCATGCCTCTCTCTTCTCCCCTTTAATTTTCACATGCACCCTTCCCCTGTATCTGCTGCTCCACGCATTCTCTCCCAGGGTAAGATAAGTGTCTGAAGGAAACGTGTTCGATCTACGGTTTAATCTGGAACACTTTGTCATTGTGAACAATTTCCATTAGGGGAAAGAAGAAGAGCAAAGATATTCAAACAGAGGCAAAGGCCACAAACTGTGCTACTATTCCCCAGGGAACACATCATTTGATCATCTGGTGTCCAATGGTCCAATATTGATTACTGTAGATTATAAAGCAGGTCTATGCTCTATATTACTGCTGTCAAAGTATCAGGGCTCAGTCCACAAAGTGCACACCTGTATTCAGAAACAGAGCCTTAATATGAGCCGTCAGGTGGATTTAAGTGGCTGTCACCCACTTAAATCCACCATCCAACCTTGCAGGACTTGGTTCTTGAGTCGATAGGCCTACCAAAAATCTGCTATATCATAGCCATAACACTAAGCTGCACATGTGAGCATGAGCATGGGAGCCGCTAGTAATAAAATCCATGGAAAAGGTCATCAGATACTTCCAATCAAAGCACAAGAAAACATAAGTGGAGGAAAAGGAAAGGATGGTGTTTCCTTGTTCATGCAGACTCCCTCTGTCTTCCTATAAGACTTCCCTGCTCATCCATTCCTCTTTGTTACGGAACAGCTTCATCTTTCCCCCCCTCTACATGTATGTCCCACCTACCTAAAGAGTGCCTCCCCTATCCCTCCCTGCCTCTCCTCCCCCAGATCCTGAAGGTCAGCTCCTGGTGAGTGATCTCCCATTCTGCTGAGTCCACCAAACACCGGAGCAGAGTGGCGCTGCGCTGCGACCTGGCCGGCCACTGATGTTCATAAACCAAACTGGGAATGACAGGTGTCGCTGGGTCCCCTCTGCCTCCCCTCTTCATCCAGTTTTCCTCCTCCCCTCCTTTCTTCCCCTCTTTTTTCCCACCATTCATTGCCCTCCCCTCTCTCTCTCATTCCATGTTGATTTATGGTTTATTGTTCCTTGTCATGTTTCAAGGTCGCTGCTAACGTGGGCCAAACTAGGCCCAGGGGGGGTGTCTTTCAGCGTACCTGCCAGGGAGTCACAGTGCTGCTGCTGCTCCTTCTGCCAGGGAAAGGGCCAAAATGAGACAGGGGGATCCCACTGAGTCACCCCAACATCCACCACCTATAGTTTAAGAACTACATCAACGGCCACCAACAAGCAAAAACATCGGAGGTTACAACAGCAGTGCACCTTTGGTAACCCTCAAGGCACAGCTGCAGACGCTCAGCGTTCCCCTGTGTCGTTGCCGGACTGCAATGTACGTCAGATGGACTTTTCTCTTCATTTAACGTAGCCTCTTGATTTTTTGCAGTTGGGTTAATTGCCCTGGGAGACAGAGAGAATAGATGGAGAAAAGGAGCATTAAAGGGAGAAACGCATGCTTACTGCGGCAGACGTGGTTCCTCCCTGAACTGTAGTCAATGAAAGAAAGATCCATCATGAGGCTCCCAGGGGAGTCGCAGAAATCTAAATAGAAATTAGCAGGACCCGGCAGTACAACTATCTTATACCAGTGGTGGATGGTAGATTGTTATAGGAGGAAAACCTGGGCTGTGTGTGTGTTCCACAGGATCTTGGTTGTTTCCTGGTTGACTCTCCGTCTCTCTACTACTAAATGGAACCTGTCAGGGCATTAACATCTGTGATGGGCATCAGGAGAAGAGTGTGTAGCGGTGGGGATTGTCATTGTGCGTGCGTTTGTGTGTCCAGCCAGACATGCATACAAATGTGCATTGCAGTCTTGTATTCATGCAGAGAGCTGAGTGTGCAGGGGAGTGCGTTACAGTCGCTCCAAACCGATTCGGGGAAAGGGAGGAAATAAGTGAATAGAAATTGATGTGTGAGGTGGAATCACTGTATGGACACAAATGCTAAATGAAAATGTGCAATAGATGAACAGTAATACAACAGTAAATTAACCGTAATGTGCGAGTAAACTGATGAAAAGTGTAATGTGGGTCAGCAGTAAATTAACAGCAGTTTCACAGCAGAGTGGAGGTGGAGACGTGCAGTAAGGGGAGGAACTGTGTAGCTGGGTGGGCACAGAGAGGAAGGAGCTTCTCTGTTCAACACAACACTGTGTAGAGCTTGGGAGACGTTCACAGTGGGCAGAGGTTTGACATTATCCTCAGCTCTATGTCTACATGCAGAGTATGAAGACATGTGTTGTCTACCTGTGTAACTGCAGACCTGTCATGGCCCAAAGAGTGTTTCCATTTGAAGTCCATATCTAACTAACACCCAAATTCCCAAATATTACGTTATAAATATATTCATAGACGCTGACTTGTGTTTGACCTTGGGCCAGACATCCATTTATTCACCGTGTCTCATTTTACCACTTTTACTGTGCCGTTAAATTTGGTTTTAACATATTATTTTGTTGAGAAATGAACTGCTGAAATTTTGAGTGTGGTCAATAAATCAAAGATAAATGTTTTTGATAAGCCTTGATGCCTGTTCAACATAGATAATTTCATTATTTTACCGATGGTGTCACTGTTATGTTATGTTCACGATCTTTGAAAAACAAAAACCACTCGTAAGAGGTTGCTTTTCATTGTAATAATCAACATATATTAAGTTAAAATTGTGATGATGTAAGGATTAAGCGTGTGCAACAAAGATGCAATAAATCAGGGCGTCGGTGCAGTATAGGTTGAGCGGGCACCCCATATGCAGAGGCTGCTAGTCCTCGCTGTATTTGGCCGCGGTTCGAAGCCCGCATCACGTGGCCCTTTATTGCATGTCATTTCTGCCTCCCCACCTGCCATGTTTAACCTGTTCTGACCAAAACTCTTATGGCGAATTCTTGAACTTTGACCATGATGTCACTATCAGTGAAGTGGCACCATCTTTGTGGTGTTTTTATGATCCCGGACAGGTTTATTCACAGCTCTTTCGGTTCAGGTCTCATTCATTTCTTTTGTTTGTGTTCACACAACTCTGGGATTTTCTAGCCCCTCAAACTAAGACTTTTGGAAACGCTGCTCAATCTGTTGTACTTTGAAAATCCTTGACAGTGAGAAGTGAAGACCTTTTGAAACACTCTCTGATTTGCTTGAACTACTGGTGGGAAATACAACACTCAGAACAATCATCATAATTTATTCCTTATACAGTGAAGCCTGTTTTCTTGCTGCATTTCTTCAGTTCATATCAGCTGATAAAAGATCCCATCCTCATGTGCTTTCAGTGGAACTGATGGGGGACACAATCCACCAATAGGAACATGTTTCAGTGATCAACCCTCGTTTTCAGGCATGTTTCTTGTACAATCAGCATTTTTTCACTGTTACTATTTCCTGGATTCAAAATGGCAACTGAAGCACTTGGGAAATTATGCTTCATGTGATGTGGTCAGGTACTGTGGAGAGTGCTTGAAAGGTGGGATTGTTTAGTCACAGAGCAGGTGTGTTGACGTTGAATTAGTAGAGCCTGGTAGAGCAGATGGTTTCTGTAAGAACGCTACTGTCCCAGTTGAAGATGGCGGCTCCACACTGATGTCAAACTTGTTTTCTTGGGAGGTTAAGAACTTTGTTTTGAGCAAACCAGGAAATCTAGTCAAATCTGATCACTGTTTTTTGTTAGTTTGTTCGTTTGTTTGTCTGCCTGCACTCATCTCCCACAAATCTCTTCCACTTTGCCATCCCATGCTTATTTTCCCTGTATCGCCTCAGCCCTCCTCTCCACATTCATCCCATACCCCCCTCCTTCCGGTTCATCTGATCTTCTTCTCCTTCCCTCAGCTTTTCCTCTCCTCCAATTCCTTTGTTACCCACCCACATCCCCCTCCTCCACTTTTGTTTTTTGGTTGTGTAGTAGTGCTAGTGAGACAACTAAGTAAACTAACACTTGGTAAGGCCCATAATAATTAGGACAGCTGTTAGAGAGTAACACTTTCTTTTTTTAATTTCAACAGAGGTAACATTCAGTACTATAAGTGGAGGACAGAATAGTTCAACTGGGCAATATGAGAATAAAATACAGAGCACGCTTCATGCAATTAAAAACACACTATCAATAAAACCATGCAAATAAAAGCTTCATATGCCCAGTGTCTGTTTTTCTATAAATCAACCACTACAAAGAATGCTTTGGCTTATGGTTTACAGTCAGTAAATAAAATCAATAAAATCAAAAGAAATCCAAACTAAAACAACGGCTGACAACACCATTCACCAATCTCCTGAAATGACACAATATAAGTTACTCTCTGAGAATTCACAAAAACAAGGTTACAAGCATTTAAACAAACATTTAAAAAACACAATGGCACATTACCCCGATTGATTGTGACCTGCCGTCTGCTCTGTTCTCTGCCTGACGGTGTGATAGGCCTCCGTCACTGTGGTTGCATATAAAACAATGTTTAAATCCCTATCAGATTAATTTAATGCAATTCAAGTGTCCTGCTGTACATACCCCTTTTTCGTGGCTTTTCTGCACACAAGCAAACAAAGCTCCCAGCACCTTGCTGTCTGGCAACACAGCCTCCACTGGTGTGAGAGATTGGAGTCAGACACACCTGGTCTTAATCACCTCCTCCCACTTCCCCTGGTCACATCTCTTCCCCCCCCAGTTGAATCGGCGACCCGACGATGGCAGATTTCATTTGTCGTTTTGAACTGTCACTAATGATTGGGGCAATCTATGGGGATTGGGATGCTGACCTGCATTTGTCCTTCCTGTACGCCTGGGTGCAGGTGGTGATACAGGGTTTGGTGTCTGAGGATGGGGACTAGCAGGTCTACTGACATCAGGTTGTGGTCTTTCCGATGGTATCCTAGGCAACATGATCCACTCTCCTTCGTCCGAGTCATTGTCCACATCTGGCAGCGCATCAAAGACTGTGGGAGTGACAACAATTTGGTCAGGAACATCAGACACTAAAGCTTTTCTCATTTGTGAGCGGTGGACCTGTCGGACTGGGCCATCTTGGTATGTTGGAGTGACAGAATACACCACTCCTTTTTCCTCTGGACGTCTGACCACTCTGTAGACACGAGGATCCCAATAATCCTGAATTTTATTGCGTCCACGCACCTGATGGTTTCTGAGATGTACCAGTGTACCTACATCAAAGCCAGCATCTGTGACTTGGTCATTGTTGGCCTGGTTCCTCTGTTCCGCTTTCCTGGCAATTTGTTGTCTGACATGCTCCTGTGTTGTCTTCAACTGGTCCTGATGTTGTTTGACCCAGTCCTCGGTCATGGTCACTTCAGCGTCTGTGCCAAGCAAAAAGTCAACTGGCAGCTTAGGTTCACAGCCAAACATGAGATAATATGGTGTCAGACCTGTGGTTTGGTGAGCAGTGGTGTTGTATGCATATGTTACCTGTGGTAGGTACTGGGGCCAGCGTCTCTTTTTGTCTGGGGGCAGTGTTCTGAGTAGGTCATGTAAAGTACGATTAAAACGTTCGCACTGACCGTTACCTTGTGGATGGTATGGTGTTGTGCGGCTCTTCTGAATTCCATACACTTTGCAGAGTTCTTGAATGAGTTTGCTCTCAAAGTTTTTTCCTTGATCGGAGTGGATCCGGGCAGGTACTCCAAAGAGGTAGAACCAGTGTCGCACCAAGGCTTCAGCTACTGTGCTGGCCCGCTGGTCTTTGGTAGGGATGGCCTGGGTATACTTGGAGAAAATATCAGTAATGATTAACACATTTTCCCTCCCATCAGTGGCTGGTTCCATCACAGTAAAATCAATAGCCAATATTTCATGGGGTCGGGAGGCCTGGATACTGCCAAAGTAAGAGCGCACTTTAGGTTGTATAGCTTTAGCAAGAACACATCTCTCACAGTTACGACACCATGCTTCAACGTCTTTTGACATACCTGGCCAGTAGCAGCGGCTACGTGTGAGTTGTAGTGTCCTGTCTACACCCTGGTGGCCATGAGCGTCATGCACACTTGAAAGAACTTCCCTCTGGAGAGCCTGGGGCAGCAACAGTTGGAATATTTGTGTGTTAGTTCCAGGTTGATGGCTGGATCGGTAGAGGGCGCTGTTTCGCTCTACCAGGTTCTCCCACTGACTGAGTACCTTTTTGCAAGGGGCAGGCAGCTTGGCTCTTTCTTCAGGGTTTGGTGGGCGACCGAGGCGCCACGCCTCCCAAACCGGGCCGAGGACGGGATCCTTCTTTTGTAGAAGTCCCAGGTCAGTTTGTGTGCGTCCTGACAATGCTGCAATTTCATTGTGGTGTACTGTTATGGTGGGTTGTGGGCTGGTCCCACTGCTCCTCATGTTTTGTGGTACCTCTGTTCCTGCTGCTACTCTATCCAGGTACTGTCTGGAGAGCGCGTCAGCGTTGCCATTGCTTCGCCCTGGACGGTACTTGATTGTGAAGTCAAACGCAGCCAGCTGGGAGGCCCAACGTTGTTCTACTGCCCCGAGTTTAGCAGTCTGTAGGTGGCTCAAAGGGTTGTTATCAGTGTACACCACAAAAGAATGTCCCAAAAGATATTCTCTAAACTTCTCTGCCACTGCCCACTTAAGGGCCAAAAACTCTAGTTTAAAGGAACTGTAGTTGTCCATGTTTTTTTCTGTGGGCCTTAAACTACGACTGGCGAAGGCTATGGGACGTAGTTTACCATCCATGTCCTGTGATAACACTGCTCCCAAGCCTGAGTGGCTGGCATCCACCTCCAAGACAAATGGCTTCTGAAAGTCAGCATATGCTAAAACAGGTGAGTTGACAAGTGCTACTTTCAGCATTTGGAATGCTGATTCACACTCTTCAGTCCACAGATGATGTAATGGTGTTTTGGGGGTCTTACCCTTCCTTTTTGAGCTGCTCACTTGTGTTACCAGACGGTTCAGTGGGGCTGCCAACTTTGCAAATCCCTCGACGAATCTTCTGTAATAACTAGCGAATCCTAGGAAGGATTTCAGCTCTGCCAGATGTTTAGGACGCTGCCACTCCTGCACAGCTGTCACTTTGTCGGGATCTGTGGACACTCCCTCCTCGCTGACAACATGGCCCAGGTATTTGACTCTTTTCTGAAAAAAATGACATTTTGAGAGTTTAACTTTTAATCCTTGTCCATGAAGCCGGGAAAAAACCTCCTCCAGTCTCTGAAGATGCTGTTGCACTGTCGAAGAAAACACAATTACGTCATCCAGGTACAGCAAAACAGATTGATTTCTCTGGTCTCCAAACAACCTTTCCATTAAACGCTGGAATGTGCAAGGGGCGTTACACAAGCCAAATGGCATTCTATTCCATTCGAAAAGGCCGAATGGGGTGCAAAAAGCAGTCTTAGCCTTGTCCTTTTCTGCCACTGCCACCTGGTTGTATCCACTGGCTAAATCAAGAGTGGAAAAATACTTTGCACCACTGAGAGCATCCAGAGACTCTTCGATTCTTGGAAGTGGGTAAGCATCTCTGCGTGTTTTGGCATTTAACTGGCGGTAGTCTACACATAGTCTCAATGTTCCATCTTTTTTTGTGACAACCACTATCGGTGATGAGTATGGACTACTACTTTCTCTGATTATCTTTGAATCAAGGAGCTGTTTAATATGAGATTTCACAGTCTCATACTGGGACGGTGGGAGTCTGCGATAGGGCTGTCTCACTGGTGTGTGTTCTGTCAAAGGGATTTCGTGTGTGATCAGATTAGTGCATCCCAAGTCTCCTTCCCCTTTAGAAAACAAAGCCTGGTACTTTAAGAGGAGAGCTTTAGCTTCTGTTGCTTCTGCTTTAGAGAGACCCTCAAAGTCAGGAAATTTGAAAGTGACTTGTTCTGCTGACTGTGATGAAACCGAGGCCAAATATTGTGTCTCTGGGGGGTCTGGAGGAGTAGTTGCAGAGTTGGTAATGTCTATCCACTGTACCGTGGCTACCACTTGATGTGGGTGTAATGTGGCGTCAACAGTGCCTACGTTGGTGATTGGGGCAAACAGAGTACCCAGTTGCTGTGACGAGGCATGGGGACACTAAAAGGCCATCAGGGAGAACTCCTTCATCAGGTCCAAGTGGCTCAAGCAGCCAACAAACAGGTTCACTTAGTGGTACTTGGGGGCAGGTCACTGGGATCAAGGATAACATACCTGCTGGTACCCTTATCTGGGATTCCCCTTGTACTCGAACAGGAAACGGTGATTGGGCGTTGATGACAGCTTCCATCTTTTCACATGCACGCAGGGCTTGTTGCCATGCTGGGCCGGCTGCTAGCACCTGGGGGGACTGGAAGAGCTCGGGACCATATTCTTCATACAGTTCTTTAAAACAATATGTAATGACATTCATACCCAATACTCCAGGGACATGAGTTTTCTGTTCATTTAAAACTGTACTCACAGGGTCTTTAACAATCAAAATGCCCCGTTTAGTTACAATCTTCTCAAGAACCTCAATGTCTAGTTCAAGATAACCTAAATATGGTAGCTCTAACCCATTGGCAGCTGTGAGACCCAACCAGTTACAATCCCTGAGACCCCGGGTCCCTTTGTTGGCAAAATGTGAAAAGAAAAAACTTTCTGTGATAGTGGTAACCATTGAACCAGAGTCTAGCAGGCAAGCTACATTTACACCATTCATCTTTACATTTACTGTCGGGCATGTGCCAACCAACTTTGAAAATTCTTCAGAGCCTACAGTTCCCCTTTCCAGTGTGCGGCTCGACGCACTGGAGGGTTCTAGTTTTCCGACTGGTTGTTTGATGTCACTTGAGTCGTGCTACTGAGCCCCTCAGTTATCTGTGAGTAACCAGGTGACATTTGGTTGAAATCATGATCAAAATCTGCTTGTAGAGAGTTAATCTGTGGCTGCCAATAACGAGATTGTGAAGAATTTACGTTGGATTGGCGGTAACTGTTCTGTGGAGGGTGAGTCCTTTTACAGTAACGGGCAATATGACCTGGTAGATTGCATTTTAGACAGATAGGTTGACCATCAGGTGTGCGTTTATACTGATTACTCCTTTTCTGTTGCCTAGTTTCTTGACCATAGATAGGAGTAAAGTGATTAGAAACTGTTGTTTTAGTACGAGGGCTTTAAGTTCTGTTAAATCAGACACTTTAGCTGTGACAGCTTCACTACTAGTTGTTACTTGAGCTTCACAGGTCTGAACAGCATGTCGTGTGTACCTTTCTCGGGTAGGTTGGCCCTCCTCAACCCAACGAAGAGCCTCACGGCGGACATCAAGCAGAGACAGATCTCCATCTTGTCGCACCAGCCTCATAAGCTCTCTGCGCAGGCCCTGGTCACGCACATTTTCACAGAACTGGTCTCTCAACACATCCTGGGGTTTTGGCACGCCCGATGGTCTAACCTGTAAAATTTGGTCCATTAAAGCCATTAATGCATGTGAAAATTCTTGTAAGGACTCACCCTCATGTTGTTTCCTGTCAAAGAACTTTTGTTGCAATGTTACAAAAGATTGTGAACGCCCATAGACTTCTCTTAATGCCTTGAAAATCTCTTTTGGGTCTTCTCTCACAGTGCTAGGCCTATATTTAATCTCATTGCGAGCTTCACCATCTAAATGATCATAGACAAACGATGCTTTATCTGTAGTTGACATGTGTCTGCCCCTTATGCAAGCTTCAATCTCCTCAATCCACTCTTCTAAACTCAAGGAACCTTTAACATGAGCAGCAGAGAATTTAGAGCATTTACGCTCTCTGGGAAGGTATAGTGGTCGTTCCCATCTAGTTTCAGTGCTAGGGGCTGAAACAGAACTCGCAGCAGTTGCTACGCCTTGTTGCGACAGTCTCTCATTCTCGGCTCTGAGGGCCTGTATTTGTTCACGCAGGGACTGTAGGTCCTCCATTTTGTGTCAGGAAAGTCTTTAATAGTTCAACAGTTCCTATGTGGTCCCAGTTGGACCTCTGCAGAGACTCCTTCTCTTCTCTTTGTGGCCCTCTTCAGGTTGCCAGCCGTTGTTTAATACTACTAAAAAAACTGAACACACACCATTGCCAAAGCAAAAAATAAAAACATACACCCTCTAACAATATGGGCTTCTGATCCTGCCAACAACGCCAAAATGTAGTAGTGCTAGTGAGACAACTAAGTAAACTAACACTTGGTAAGGCCCATAATAATTAGGACAGCTGTTAGAGAGTAACACTTTCTTTTTTTAATTTCAACAGAGGTAACATTCAGTACTATAAGTGGAGGACAGAATAGTTCAACTGGGCAATATGAGAATAAAATACAGAGCACGCTTCATGCAATTAAAAACACACTATCAATAAAACCATGCAAATAAAAGCTTCATATGCCCAGTGTCTGTTTTTCTATAAATCAACCACTACAAAGAATGCTTTGGCTTATGGTTTACAGTCAGTAAATAAAATCAATAAAATCAAAAGAAATCCAAACTAAAACAACGGCTGACAACACCATTCACCAATCTCCTGAAATGACACAATATAAGTTACTCTCTGAGAATTCACAAAAACAAGGTTACAAGCATTTAAACAAACATTTAAAAAACACAATGGCACATTACCCCGATTGATTGTGACCTGCCGTCTGCTCTGTTCTCTGCCTGACGGTGTGATAGGCCTCCGTCACTGTGGTTGCATATAAAACAATGTTTAAATCCCTATCAGATTAATTTAATGCAATTCAAGTGTCCTGCTGTACATACCCCTTTTTCGTGGCTTTTCTGCACACAAGCAAACAAAGCTCCCAGCACCTTGCTGTCTGGCAACACAGCCTCCACTGGTGTGAGAGATTGGAGTCAGACACACCTGGTCTTAATCACCTCCTCCCACTTCCCCTGGTCACAGTTGTAAACCTCCTTTGGAGAAAGGGGTGCTTCCTCCCCTCTCCCTCCTCCCCTGTTTGAAAAGTGCGTGTGAGAGGAACAGCTCTGCAACCATCCTGAGCTTTCCAGGTCACTCTCTCCCTACAGACAAATCAACCTCTGGCTCCCTCTCTTTTACTCCTCCACCTCGCTTTTACCCTCAGTCGTACCCTTCCATCAGGCTGAGCGAAAATTTTATTTTACTTTTAGCTTGATTGCTTAACTTGTAAGGCTAAGAAAGATAGATTGTTAAATTGGTAAATCATTTTTGATTACATCATTTGAGAGAGAGCAGCCAAGGTAATAGTCTGTACTTAGGTCATGGCTCCATTTTACAGTTTTACAGCCCCAAATTGGAGCAGAGGATACATGTTTGATGTATTCTTCCTGCGTTCACTAAGGAATTATGTAATGTGACATTAATAACAGTACACATTACCAAAATGCTTTCTCTACATCTCTAACTGTTGGTTCAACATTTTCTCTGAACTTTTTTCTAAGGACAAATTCGTGATAGTGAATGTTACTGTTAATGGATGTGAACGGAAGGTAAGGCATCATGCAGTAAATCCTTCACTTCCAACTGTCTAAATCATCTCCCAGTTGCTTTCTAAAATCTAAATCATATTATCCAATATTTCAGCTGCTGCTTTCAAACTAAGCCCAGACAGAGACGAGTATTTCAGTGAGTAAAGCAGTGACGCATATTCTGAATTACTTAGAAAGCACAGAATGCTAAGGTAATGCTCCGGCTGGCTGTATGTTTGCGCAAGTTATGGCTGTCACTGTTACCCTGAACAAGCTGAGTTACAGTAGCATTAACAATGTCACCTATTGAGAATGATGAGTGTGAGACATTGCTTCAACAGGTGACATGGGTTCGATTCACAATACAGTAAGGTTTCAGGACATGACACAAAGTTGGCATTGACTAAATACTGCAGTATGGGTTCTTATAGCATCTCTTATTCAGGAACTGTCATTTGTGGTTGACTTTGATGATTGATGGCATCACAACGGTGCAACAAGGGCAAGGCGATCTCAAGTCGAAGGTTTCTACAAACTGAAATGAGAAATGTGTTTTTTTGGGACAAAGTTCCTGCCACGGACAGACAGACACTCAGTGTCCTGTTCTTACCAGAGCTCCAAGCCTGAGAGAAGAGATGCAAAACTACACAGATGTTGTTTTGAGGTTATAAAAAGTAGAAATTTATATGTTTATTATATAAAAGTATATGACGGCTCCCACCTTAGGGGTAGGTGGGAGCCCTGCTTTGCTGTGACATCACAAAGTTATAGATTTCCTGACAGCTTGTTTTATGGCTATGTTTTTAAATAGGTTGAATTGGACTGTGTGTGTGTGTGTGTACTGTAGTAACCTATTTTATATGTACAGTATATTGAAGTGTTTAAAGAATCTTTGAAGAAAATTTACCAACAATTTCCCACCTCTGCTATGACAATGCCACAATCTATGTTGTGTACATGTACACAAGAAAGATGGAAACAGCAGTGTGGTCAAAGTTCTTAGACGTGAAAATGTAAAATGCATTACAAGAATACCTTTGATGCTTGTAATCGGCATGACCATGGTGTCGTGTGAGCAGAGGTAAGCTGTGTAAACATACTTTGTAAATGTCATTTTGCAGTCTTATAATTTTTCCAGTGAACACTCAGGACCGTCTTCAAGTCGCCCTTCAAAGTGACACTTTACTGCAGTGGTCAGATCTATTGCTCAGCAGGGAACTGTTTTGCTTGTGTAAATTGTATCTGTTTATGTCATATATTTCAGCAAATAGATGAGCTGTGTACTAATGTGGACTGATCTCCAAAAGTCAAGATGGCTCTTACCGAACAAAACCTCTTTGACCTCCATTCACATGATGTATTGTAGATCTTTACATCCGCCCTCAATACAAATGGCCTCACTTTCATTTTAATGGCTCGGTAGCAGATATTTAGCTTGTTAGATAGCAAAGAAAAATGTGATTGTTTTGCCCACACCCTACAGAGAAAACACCAAAAACATAACCACAAACCAAAGAGCAGCTTGTGCTCTGTGTGTGTATCCTAAAACCTGCTGAAAACACACTAAATTTAGATTTGGGTTGATTTGTTTGTCCCCGTTGTGCTAACTAACATCTGTATTATTTTTTAACTAGCGGGTAAAATGTCATTATACATCATTAAAATGTGAAGCGGGAAATGGCACAGAATGTCTTTGTGCTCCTCTGTGACTGTGAGTGAGCAGACGACTGCTGCAGCACAAGGTTGAGCAAAGGCCACCTCCAATTTATGCTCTCTCCCCTCATCCCCCCCCCCCCCTCACACACACACACACACACATACATGCGTACACACACCAGCTAGAGGTTAAACTCAAGCGCAGCAACTGGGGGTGTCACGAGACGAACAGGTCTGCGTTAACTTGAACGCAACCCTGCAGAAATAATTGATTTTCATTTTGGTGAGCTGTGGGGTGCATTGCCCTGCAGTCTGATGTTGAGTGTTTGTTGCCATCTACATATCAAGCCATGTACCAGGGGTGACTACACGTAGTGCAAACATAACTGTACAACAGCTAACACAATTGAGAGATTGCCAGAAACACAGAATGCAGCACACCTCCTACCCTGCAGGTCTTAGTGTGAGGTGGAAATTTAAAGCAGTCATGAATAAATTTAAATAGCAGGTTTCTTTACGCTGTGTTTAATTTGAAGTTTTGATTTCCATGGGAAGATAAATTTCTGGTTATTATAACCCCTAAAAAACATCTGTGTAGTTTCGCATCTCCTCTCTCAGGCTTCTGTGTCCACTGGGTCAAGCAGAAGAGAGGAGGCTCTGAGAAGATTATCAGGTAAAAAATAATAAAAACTAATCCTGCTCTGCTGTGACATTACAGAGTTAGAGGTCCTGACACCTTGTTTTATGGCTCAGTTTTTTAATACAGGTTGAGTTGAACTAAGATTTTGATACTTTCAAATTATGATATTTTTGTAACGTTAAACATGAACGCTAGTCCTATTATGGTTTGCTCGAATGAATAAATAAAGGGAACTATGCCAGTCCAGCTCTTTTTCGCTCTTCGGGTCGCTTTTCTTTATGGAGCTTCCCCTACAGTTTCAGAGTGCATATTTTCAATCAAAATCAAGGTTTATTAGGTTTGATTTTACTCACAGAAGCTTTCACATTGTTGTATTCATTTTAATTCTATTTTTCACTCCTTCATTATATGACTTACAGTTGTATAAGACGTTATAAGTGTCACAGCATCGTTGTGACTCTGGTTAAGGACAAATTGGCACTTCTAACACAGTTTTCTGGTTTTAGACACTTGGTGACCGGCTCACTCACAGTGCATTTACAGAGCCCAATGGATGTTTTTGACAGCTGTCATCAAAACAAACATCTGGATTCACAGCTGATAACTATTAATCAAAACATCTGAACTGGCCCTGATGTGAATCATTTTGGGACATCCCGTGCAGATTTTCAAACATTACACACACTATTACACATTACACATTATCCATCACAAACAGATAACAATCTTGTGGTGACAAACTGGCACCTACATCTTCATGGTTTTGCCGTCCTCTCCTAAGGAGTTTTCACCATGAGGCAGTGTCATAAGGCCTGGAATACCTTCTCAGATGTTTGATAATATTTAGCTGGTTTTGATCATTTCACATTATAACATATTTTGATCTTTAGTTCATGGTCACTCACTCACAGATTTGGCTTTCAGTCAAAATTGTCTTATCCATAATGGAGCCAAACTTGAATTCTTCTAATCTGGACTTTTTTTTTAGCATCACTTCACAGTCCCGTGGGAAGAGGTTGGGTCGGGTTCTTGTTCTAAAATACACACAGAACCGCTGTTCTGTGGGTTTGTGTGCTAACACTGCCTCATCTCACTGACAGACCTTGATCTGTAACAATCAATGGCCGGGGAACAGAGGCTGCCTCAGCTTGAGTCAGCACTCTCCCCCTCTCCTCTCTCTCTCTCCCTCTCTCTCGCTATGTAACTTGCTTCCTCTTTCTTTCCTACAACTCTCACTAAATGTCACACACACTCATACACATACACACACACATCATCATCATCATTTTAGAATCAGAGGTACTTGGACATGGTTTGATGATCAGAGGAAAGACCTCCTCTGTGCTGACTTGACTCTGGTGAAGGTGATTAGTGACAGTCTCCCTCTACTGCCACAGCAGCCATACTGCAGCATGCATGCCCTTTAAAATACCAGCCACTGTACCAAAGTGGAGGAGAGAGGAAGGTTAATGAGAACCTTTATTACACTTTGTAAGTTACATACGTTCAATAAAAACCTCTCAGACCCGACCATTAAATGTGAAGAGGACTTTAAAAAAACGGATCAATGCACATGAGAATCTCCTAATTTCTAGAAGAAAGTGAGTGTTTGATTTTCTTATCTGCACAGCAGACATACAAACGGCTGCACTCTGGAGAAATCTATTAGAGACAAGTCTCTGCTGGTGAAAAGAGTGAAAGGAGAAAAAAAACATTTGTATTAATGGAAAAAATCAAAGATTTTGCAGCATACTGTACGACTCATGGAGTTCCAGAAGTAAAAAAAAAGAGCATATAAACTACTGTGCATTACCTGAAGAAGTGTTGGAGCAGTTTTAAAGCGAAACTATGCAACATTTTAACAGCTTCAGGGTAATTGTGATGGTGAAATAAATTACTTGTAACTTGTTAAAGGGAGAATGGAGGCTCTGCCTTGGCATCTGTTGGCCGAAAACCAAACTCCGACACAGTGTCTCAGCTCTTGTCTCAGTGGCACCACTACGCAAATGTGGCCTGTAATCTGTAATCTCTTGTTTATGTCAGATAATGTACACATTGTAACACGTAACATTGTCCACTGTTCCATGGATTGCCACCGGCTTTGTTGTAAGCAAATGCACGAGGAGGGTTTGCAAAACCACAGAGACGTGACTAGGCTTTTTTTTTTTTTTTTTTACTGAACATTGTATTACATGGCCTGATAAATAAACAATGCATGGATATTGATGTATGTAATTAGTATTTGACATTTGAATTTACATGTACTTAGTGGAATCCATTCCCTCCATCCATGCACTGTCTGCTGGGCTAGAAGCCGTCCCTCAACCCCCAAAGTAAAACCATTTCTGGCCTCATTCTTAAAAAATGACAAAAGGAGGGACTATGTAGTAGGTAGCGTGTCAAGCCTTTGCACACTTCACAATTCCTTTTGATTTCTTTTCTCTAAATCGAGGAAATGAAATGTGACAGTGCATTAACATTTGAAGAAAAGCGTTTTTCACTCTGTTTGCCACAGAGGTTATGTATTTACCTTCTTTTACTAGCCAAAGTGTGATTTATACCCAATTTTTTTGCAAACAACTGCATGTATATAGTCTGTGTATACATGTCCATATGTCTTATGTGGCATTTAATCATATTTTGTCTATTTGACAGGTACCAGACTGTGCATATGAATAATAAAAGAAGGTGGAAGAGGGGGAAAGATGGCGGTTTATTGAAAAGAAAGATTAAAGAGCATTACAGTTGTTTCAGCAATCACAGCTAAAAAGGTGAAGAGGAAATGGTCCAGAAAGCAAAAGAAAAATGGCAAAAAAGAAGTGTTTAAATCTACAAAAATGAGAGAACATAAACCAGAGTCAAATCTGTGAGAAGGACATGATATGTAGCCTGGCCGTCCTGAGCCTGAGCCAGCAGGACAGCCTATTTGTATTTTTAACCTGTACAGAGCATAGCTGGTTGAATCTTGTCATGTCAGGTCTGCATGTTCATGATAGATGTCTTGTCTCCCTCCGGCTCCAGGCATGTAGCCGAGGCTCAGTGGAATTCCTCTGCCTGGTATTCACAAGTCCTTTTTTGACGACATATCCATTTTCCTCCTGCACCCTTCGGTCCCACCACACCTGTCTTTATAATGCTCCATCCATCCCCATTATCCGCCCTAATGTGGCAGATACCTGCTGGCGTCTCTCCATGGAGAGAGTGGTGGTGAAGAGGTTTGTGAGTGAAGCCGCTAAGACCGGGATCTCAAAAGGCCTGAGGAGGAGATTTCTCTATGAGTGACTGGATCCTCACACTGCAGGTGTGCAAGTTGAAATGTAATCATTTATATAAGACTTCCACTGACATTGTAGCCTTAGCTGCATATTAGCAGAGAATTAGCTCCAGTGCTGTGCCTGTATCTCCTGGAGATACAGGCACAGCACTGGAGCTAATTCTCTGCTAAAGGATGTAGGAAATTTCCTCAGGTCACATTTGAGGGTGTTAAAGCTGAGCTGTTTCATACTGTAGCTTCAGGTGCAAACAAGAGCATGTCTTTCCCACCAACATGTTCTTTGTAGATACATCCCAACATTTCCTATAAATTCTGTTACACTTAGTGTCAACCCTAACTAGAAGACACAGTGTGCTTCCTGTTTGGTCACCATAAAGCAATTTAGTAAATTTCCTGAGGGATGATACAAGGATTTAATATAGAATTCAGCAGAGAGGTCATTCAAGACAGCTGGCAGAAGTGATCTTGTTATTTTATATTGAAGAATTAAAGTCAAGACACTTCAGTTTTATGAGTTAGGGTTGTATGTATTTGATGCTTTTACACTCAACCTATTTGCCCATACAGTATGATTAGGCTAGTGTGAAAGCTAAATGTCAGTCAGGTGTAGATCAAAGATGGACATAATAGCCTCTGTGATGTCACCCACTAGTTTTTGAAGAGCTGTTTTCGAAGTTCAGAGTGGGCTGCTCCACTGCCACCATCTTGGCAGATCATGATGCCACCTGACTCCCAGCTAATCCACAAATGGGCAAAGAGGTAGTGGTGTATGACAAGTATAAACTCACACCTGCCACCTCAAAGTGGCCATATGCCCCCAATTATGCCTAATTTAAAGGGTTAATAAAATTTGGCAGGTGATTTAGGCCTATACAAAAATACTCTCTTGTCATGAAGGAGCAAGTTAACAATAGAGACAAATATAATTTTGTTAAATTCTGCTGCAAAAATTGATATTTTTTTATGAGGATCAACAAACTTTTGTTTTCACAACAGGAACCAAACAACCTGCAACCAGGAGCATCCACTGACCTCAATCTGTCAGACTCTGTTTTCCGCTGTGTTTTACAAACCAGAACACTTTGGATATATGACTGAAAAGGTGACACATCATATTCTGACAGCAGGACATTGTTCTACACTGTTTGTTTCATTCAGTTCCCAACCTCAGGATGAAAGGTGATTGAGTCAGTTTGAATCAGTCTGTAAGCAAAGAAACTGGACCAAAACTAAATGTAGGAATGTTTTTGTTTTGTTTTGTTTTTTTCTGGTGTTGGACCAATTGAAATTGTTACAAATTGGTCGGATCTCTACAATTGAAACTAAAAGAAATACTAGAGCTCCATCACTTGAGGAGACAGTAAAGATCAGCTTTGTCTGACTTAATCAGCAAAGTTTGTCTTGCTTCTTATCCTAAAAACAAGAAATAACATAAGCAGTTTTATTTCTCTACATTAATATCTGTGCCTTATGACTCCTCACTGAACACATTCATAAAAACTTAATGTTTCAGCACAATTCAATACATCTCACATTATTGAATCAGTGTGTTTATGGTGCAGTGAAAGGAGAGCCCGTAACAAACAAAGGCCCATGGTATAAATACAGAGAGTGAAGGTTTGGGTTATTTGTTTTGTAACAAAGCACCAATCTAATCTAATAAGTGATTTGGTGTGCTGAACTGCCACATCCTTTAAACCAGACACCAGCATCAGCAACTTAAAGAGGGATTTATGATGGAAAGAAGATAGAAGCATTACAGAGAGGTGAGCATCGGTGTCTGTGTTTGAGGGAGGAGCTGATGGCAGCACAAGTGGTAACATCTAGGTGGGTGAGGTGTGGCTTGGAGGGGGAGTGGGAGAGAAAGAAGAAAAGAGGAGTGGAAAAACACTTAGAGAGATTAAACACAGTAGCGTTGAGTGAGGACTGTTTTTATGTATGTGCATGTGCCTGCAAATTTTCTGGCTTGTGTGTGTGTAAGCGTCTGGGTGTGTATGTGCGTGTGGTACAGACAGGGTTTTGGATCAGTTTCAGGTCCTGCCTGGCAATCCATTATGGATTGGTAGTGGGTCGGCCCTGTTTTTATTACGTATGGAATCTATCATTAATGGACATCTAGAGGACTTCATAGGTATTCAATGAGAAAGACATCACTCCACTGTCAGCACTAACAGTGTTTGCCTCAGTGGCGCTTAGTGTTGTGGAACCAGGAAACGGTGTTAAACTACTATTATTGGGACAAAGAGTGATACTGGGCCTGGGTTATTCCATTCATCACACAGTGACATCAGTGGGAACACATACCCATCTTCCAGGATGGGTGGAATTAACGGGAGTGTGTGTGCAAATGTGTGTGTCTGCATATGACTGGACTAGTTCTAGCCCATGAGAGACAGGCTGAACATTGGATGCACAGTGAAATGAAAATGTGAGGCTAGGCATTGCAGCTTTAGCACCTGGGGTAATTTAAAGTGCTTTACTGAGCAATAAAATATATAAAGTAGAATAATAATCGTTGTCATAGTTGTATTATTTATTTCCTCACCATACACACAGAACACATAAAAAAGTATACAACTACAGTAGCTGTTAATACATTATTACACAAACTGTAGACTACATTATTAAAAAACTTTCCCACTGTTCTCAAATTCCAAACATTATACATTGATTAGAAGTTATCTGGGAGTCATGTCAGTGCAAGTATGACGGTCAGTGATGATTGTTGTTATATTATGTCCATACGGCTAAGGCGTGGCTCAGGTTACAGGTACGTATGAGTGTTGGGGGATATGACATCAAAGTTTCATAACTGATTTGTTTTGGGCATCAACATGTAGCCCGGGAATAGAAGCACACAGGACACACTTACTGGGGTTCTTGTAGCCTCCTTATTTAGTTCACATCAGTTGCAAAAAGGCTTGCTTGGCTGAATTTCTAAACTCAAAGTCACTTGTTCTCGTCTGAGGCTTATTAGAGAGAGAACCGAAACCAAAAGTACAAAAAGAAACAAAACAGGGCACAAAATACGGCAGTGGGCTATGAAGGTCTACAGAAACAAAATACACATGTCATTAAAATCATGACACGCTCATATTAACTCGAAAATGTGCATTCAAAATATTATCACAGTCACTTACACGCCACGCAGCGTGGAACACGGGAGCTGGAGCTTCCTGAAGCTAGCCTTTAGCCCCAGTCGACGACTGGCATGCTACCCTCTGAAATAAATCACCAATATCTACATGAGACTATATTGTCACATTCTGTTACGGCGTCTCTCACAATGTGTGCGTATTTTACCTACCAAATGAACAGAATAACAGTCTCTTCTGTTCGCCGAGACATTTCAGCCGCTTGTGGCTCACATTCAGCAGTAAAAACAAAACAATAACCCACAATGCACCTGGCGGCTAACCCAAATTGCGCCCAACTGCACCCAAAGCAGCTCAATGCTGCCACCTTGTGGTGACTTATTTAACTAATTTGCATTTTGTTTAAAGTTACATTTGAAACATAGCATTTAAAAGAAAGAACAAAACAAAACAAAACACATTATAGTACATAGGAATACATTAACCCTTACCCGGCTACATACAGGAAAAGGCTGGGGCAATGTTTTTGACATCTCGCACTCTTGAGCTAAGGTGTAGGTTAATTGTCAGATTATCAACAGTAAACCTTGACAAAAAATAAAATGCACCATTTCCTTGCGCCATGCGAGCCAATCAAAATAGGTGGTCATTCTTGGTTACATAATAGAGTGGTGAAGTCCCGCCCCTTCCGCTGGACCCCCTATGGGACCAAAAATGAATGGTGTTCAATGGACAGAAATTAATTATTATCTGATCCCTCAGTTGTTCTGCCTTGGATTACACAAATGTTGTTCATACGCTTAAATTATATTTTTTCAAACAAAAACTATGTTTTGTCGCATATCTGATGTCACATCATCACCCTTTCCCTCCCTTCTCCCCATCTCCCCACATTATCAAAATTATGTGTGCTCAATTATGGTCTTCTTTGCGATGGCACAATTCAAAGAGGACCAGAAAATAATTTTCATCTACCCATTGAATCTCATTGATAATTTATTTGCGGGACTTCGGCACTCTATTGGTGATGTGATGGGTGTGGTCAGTGAAATGAAGGGTAACATAATGCAATCCAATGATCCAATGAGCAGCTTCAACGCTGATCATTTTATTTGATGGCATCATGATGTTAGTCAAGTCAAGTATCATCTGTGGTGGGAACCTGTACCTAAAGCATTTGAATCTTGAATTTTGTAAGCGTGGTTGTTCTGAATAGATTCTCTACCAGGAACCATTGTATCTATTTAAGCCCAATCACGATAAAAACAAAAAGAATGAAAGAAAAAAATATTCTTCAGAAAAAATTATTTCTTCTCCTGTATTTTTTAGGAGACACACTATACATACATGAACCACTCACTGACTTACACACATAGTAAACAGCTTCAAAGTTCGTCCAAGTTGAATGCATGAATATTTCAATAGCGATACAAGACATGGTGTGCGGAGAGTAGTATTTTTTTATACCGTCTCCCATGAGGAAAAGGAAAGGATGAGATCTCCCAGAGAGGACGGGCAGTGTGTGGAAATGCATGTGCACGGCCTTATATTCAGTGGTGGGAAGAAGGAAAAACAAGATGAGCAGGTTTAGGAGAACTTATCGATTGCAGGCGCGGGCAAAGCAGAGAGGGGCTAAAAACTATTAGAAAATATCATCAGGCTGTTTAAAAGAATGGGCTTGCCTAAAGTTTATCATAGCACATTGTTACCTTTGAGGCTATTGCACTTTGTGACAAGTCATATAGCGAAGACCAGGAGGTTTTTCAATTATTCCAACCAATTTGGAATAATGTAACTGTGACCTGAAGCCGTTTACGATGAAGGCGTTATTACAGGAGAAAGCAAAGACTGAGTGCAGACTGAGGCAAAATGCAGAGCAGGGTGTTTTTTTTACCCTTGGATTGCCCTAATTATACAGAGCATTGATTTTACAATGCATCCATGGATTGATTAGAAGGGCCCTGCACCTCCCCTAAGGAAGGAGGGCTCCGCTCCCTGGTCTCCTGCTTACCGTTCTGCTCTCTTCTTGTCCTCTGCTCCCCCCAATTTTAATTGCACCTTTTTCTTTACATTCTCCTTTCTTGCACAATTATTGTATCCTTCATCTTCCTGTACTGTTCCTTACCTTTCCTTTTTTTTCCTCCTTCCCTTTCTTGTGATTTGTTTCTTTTACTTATCCCTACTTTTTGATTGCGCAGTAAGTCCAAAAGAAAGGACACCTAAATCTCCATTTCCTATTTGACTTTTATAGCTCAATTTTTAGAAGATCACAAGGTCAATAGCTGTCCACCTAAGAGACTCTTAAAACTAGCCCTTAGGCCATTTGTGCAGCAAGTTAAGATCCATAGTTGTATTTTCTTTTTAGGTGACATCTAGTGGCTGTAGTAAGTATGGCAAGAGCAACAGGGTTTATAGAGCAACAAAGTTCATTAGTTGGTTTCTTCTGAGGACCACTAATTGGTTGTGTATTATATACAACTCAAGTCAAGACACAAAGTGGAATAAACATGTAGGTTACTATTCTCCCTTTTACATGTAAGTGTGCCAAAAACTGTTTGGAAGCTGTAAAAGTAGGGGGATGATTGCTGAGCTTTTTTTTCCCAATTAATTCTGTGACAGTCGAGGTTCCTGTCACTATGCCTCCAATTCATCATACATGTATGCCCTGGCTACTTGGCAAAGGGGATGTCCCTTTGACTGGTAAGCACGCGTGACTCTTACCTGGCAGGTGTGGGTTCAATTCCCGCCTGGGCCCTCTTCACATTGCCACAGTTCATTATTCATTTCTACCAACATAAGAAACTTACAGGAGGAACCATATGCAGCTCAGGTTGACCAAGCGCAGCTCTTGAAGTTCTCATGTGGTAGATCTGTGGCTGTTACATTTTCCTGTAGGCACATCAGCTCTGGTGTAACTACACAGACTCTGCAGCTATGACAGCACAACCAAGTCAACCTCACAGCATTAGTACACTTTGACTTTTCGGATGGTTGAACAGCGTCTGAATGATGGAGGATAGCAGGCTTTTCACGCCCGTCGGCTCTCCAGAGAAAAAGCAGCAGATCAGTTATTCCACAAAATGCCCCGAAAATGACTCTTGTCCATTGAGAGTGTAGTAGAAAGTGGAGTGGCATTTTTCATACAGCCGCAAAGTCAGCAGAGGGACAAGGTTGGGGCGGGTCAATAAAACACTAGACATTAATATGGAAGGTCGCTGTTCATTATCACTTTCCCACATATGGTTCGTGCTGGTTTCTGAACATGACCGTGTTCAGGTTGCTGTTGTTTTGACCATGATGATAAAGATCTCCTAACCTTATCAAAGTTGTGATACCAATCGAAAGTCAACCATGTATACCTTTGCTCTTCTATATGTCTTCTCTTCTCTCCATTCACCTTTTCACTCGCAGGAAAAGCACCGTCTCTCTTTTTTTCCCACCTGCCTTTCCATCTTCCTCCTCCCTCATCCTCCCTCTGTGGTGAAGGTGGTCCTGTCAGACAGCAGGGATGGGCTGAATTTACATATGTTGTTGTGTATATATATACAATGACACACACACATTCCATTTATGTGCATATATATTTGTATACAGTATGCATATAAATAATGAAAGACAGAAATACAGAGATGATGATGTTTATCTTATAATGAAGAGATGAATATAGAGTTAGACAGACAGATTCGATGGATCAATTGCTGTGGGCAACCGAGGGAAAGAAGAAAAAATAGTAGTGCAGGAATAGAGAGAGACGAGTGTGTTTAAAAATCAATTACACAGTAAATATGACACGAGTCAGCAACGACGCCCTCTGGGGAACCCAGGAAATATGTTCCTGCCTGCGCGTCAGTAAATCTGCTCTCCCTACAAATGAATTACTAATTTTATGTACAGGAGTGTGAAAGAAAAAAAAATAGCCACACTTGTGTGTGCAAGTGTATGTGCTGCTTATGTACACAAGCTGTAACTCCCGTGGGAGAGTATTATTAATTGATGGGGTAGAGTGAAGGAAGTTTTTTTTTTTTTTTTTTTTATGTCGAGGGAGAGGAGGCAAGAGCGGAGAGCAGACCCAGTGTTACCTCTGATCTTTTGGAGTGTCAGCAGGTCAGCGAGCCAAAGAAAAACACTGCAGCAGCCAGCGCTTTGAACCAGCCTCAAAGATTGACCTGAGGAGGTCTGAGAGAGGTGGATGAGAGGACAGGGAGGAGACAGAGATGAGGGCACGGCCGGGAATAACTGTCCATGGAAAGACAAACGGATGTGGATGATTTGGAAAGACAGCATGATGGGAGATGGAATTGAAAACTGAGATAAAGGCATTACAGGACAGATTAAAGACGACTGGAGAAAGATGGAAAAGGATATCGAATATAAAAATGTGCATTTTCTCATTGAATTACTATGATGTGTAAAATGGATGAACTCAAAATTACACTTGCGGTAAAAAGCAAATAATGCATGTCCTATCATGCAGCCAGCCAGTTGACATCTGTACTAGTTGAAACATAAACGATGTTCCATCAGACAGTTTAATCTAAAACGTGGCTGTTAGATGTGAAGATTGATACCGCTCATGTCTGTAGGTCTACATTAAACATGAAGCTAGAGTCAGAAGAGGTAGCTGAGGCACAGAGTTAAAAGGAGTCACCACATCAGGCATGGGATACACAGACAATCCCAAGCAGCAGCCAACAGGGATGAAAAGTTACAGCCACACTTAGGTGACAAAAACTGCATTTCCTCTAATGACCATGTGAGTCAGCCACTAAACATGTTTACAGTCTCTACAGCTTAATTCTCCATCCTTTAAGACAGCTTCACTGGTACTGAATTTCTACATAATGCACCTGTTCAAATTGAATAAAGTTGAGGGCGTCGTCAGCAAATTCACTGTTGGCTATGTTTGTGGTGCTGTAGCCTTTTGGAAATATAGGAAAAATACTTCAAAACTTTTGAATGGCATGGCCTTCTTATGAACGTAAATCCCTGGTTGCTTTGTGTTTATTCATGGAATGTGTTGGGAAAAAAATAGACCACTTGGCTTCTCCTATGAGTCAATCAGATAACAGCAGGGAATCTTATTCACCTGTTTTATGAAGCCAGGTGTAATTTTAATCATAAGGTGTGTGTAGAATCACAACATGTAAGACAAAATATTGTTTATAAAAATAGACATGTGAAAATATAGGGCTTAAAGCTACACTTTGGTTTATTTTACAATTAGCACCATCACTGCATCTCCTCACATTAACATTCAAAAACCACTTCCTCCCTGGGAAACGATAAAATACCAAGTGACACACCCAGAGAAACACGCAAACACCCTGCCAGTCACCTCTCTCTCTCTCTCTCTCTTTGCATTTTCACCAGCTCTGCATTTCCCCTATAGTCTTCATTTGGGTGGCGAGGTTGGCTTGGCAGGGCAGCAGTATTGGGTCCGGCCCTAATGAAGAGCATTGATCCTTGTTGGGTTATGAGCAGGCTTTAGTGGCCGTGTTGAGATGTTAATAAGCCTGGCCTTATTCCGGAGGAGCTTTAATTAGCCTGTTGGAAATGTGCTTACGGGGCGCGCTGTCACTCTGTTGTGACACACATTGCTGAACACACACACACACACATTCGCACTCGCACGCACACACATACGGAAGAGGTCGCACACAATGCAAATGCATGCAAGGGCAGCTGCACACATTTACACGTGCACACACAGACACACACACTAGTGTACAGTCAGTCATTTCATGGACCACTGAGATGGCGATCAAAACAACATTCTCCATTTATTCAATTAATAGTTTCATTAGTGAGTCAGGCAGTGTGAATTTAGCTACTACACACACTTACGCATGCACACACGCACACACCATCATCATCGGCGGTCACTTGTAGTTGAGTACGACTGTTCTCCTTCTTGATCCTATTGAGTCTTCAGATGGGCAAAAAGGCCTTAGTAGAAGTACTGATTCAAGGTCTTAAGGTCTATGTGGCACTTTTTTGATGTTTGCCTTGATGTTGTTGTTGTTCTTTTGACCTCCTGGGGCACATTTTCTTACAGAAAGCTAGGAGTATTGAAATTGTTTTACAGGCTCTGAAATACTTAAGTAGAAGTACAGATACTTGTGTAAAAAAATACTCTGGTAAAAAAAAGATTCAAACGAGTAAAAGTAAACGTTTTTCTCATCAATGATACACAGGGATGTCCGGGCAAGGCTCCGTCCAGTATGGACCAAGACACAGCACGGACAATGTGGAACGAATTCAAAGCATTTAATGAACAAAGTGGGTGTTTTCACACAGGCGGCGTCCAAGTCGGTTACACCCCGACCTTCCGAAACCCGGCCTTTCCGAAAATAGACTTCCATTCATCGTAATAGTGGGGCTTTTTATTTTTTCTAAAGACCCCGCTATTCCGACCCCCTCCCCCCCCCACTCCGAACAGACAGACGGACGTAATCAGAAAGGAACTGGAGGCTGTGCAGTGTGCAATGCGCATTGATCCTCTTTTCCTCTTTGGGGTCAAACAGATCATGTGCATAATTAACTGCAAAACAAGCAAATACTTCATATTAATGACATACGTACTACGTCCATTATGCTTCTAGCCTGTCTAGTCTCTACCTGGTCTTTTTACTAAACTTAACCAACTCCTTTCTTCATTGCCTAAGCCCAACCAAAGCATCTAGTCAGCTGTCAGCATGAGCGGCGGCTGCAGCAGCCTCGCGCCTGTGTGGGCTCAAGCCGGCTTCAGCGGTGTTTCGGAGTGGGGGTATTTCGGAACAGCGGGGTGTGGGAGTGGAGGTGTGTCGGAATGGAGAGCCGTCTCCGTCCAGGGTCGGCCCAGCTCAACTGTGGTGCACATTAAAATGACCGCACAGGGTGCTCCCGGTCCGGCTTCAGTCGAGCAGACCGACCTCGATCCGCTCCAGCTGCCTGATGTCAACATGAACATTGTGTTACATATTGACAATTGAGAGTAAACATGTTAACGTGATGCGTCTTTGTCCGGTCAGTTGGCATGGAAATATGATGCTCTGCCAGTGGTCTGGCATTTGGACCAGAGTGAAAACAAACGTGTCAGTTGAAAAATGCTGAAAACTGCATCAGGTGTGCAGCCTGAGACCGCACTTTCACCCCCGGTCATCACTCGTGGAGAACCTGTTTTGACGACATAAGGAGTAGAAGGTACAAATATGAAAATGCATTTGGATTACTCAAGTAAAGTAAGGAATTCTGAATACTTTCCGGATTACTTTTAGAGTACTAGATAAAATCGCCTGCCTGAGCGCCTCTTCTAGGATGCTGGTGTTAGTACATTGGTCCTCCTAGCCGATCTTGAGGTTGAGGTTCTAATACCCTCATCCTGAGTTTTGAAGGCCTACTGGTCAACTGGCACAGCTGAGGCAATGGTGCGTTTCGTCATCAATGTTGGCTTTAGATGACAGAAGATTGCCAAGATATGTGAAATGGTCCAGTTTAGTGTTATCACTGGAGATGTTTGGGCGTTGGGCAGGGGTTTGTTGGTGGGTGATGGCTGATGGAGGTCACAGATCCTCCTGTGAAAGGGCCTTAAGGGCATTGTCATCAGCGTACAACAGTTCCATGGTGGTTCATCCTTTAGCCCTTAATCTATTAATGTTGAAAAGTTGCCTGTCAAGTAAACATGACTATGACTCTTTGAGGCAGATGTTTAGCAGTGAGAGGGAGGATGGCAGAAATGAAAACAGAGGAAAGTGTAAGGGCAATGACGGAACCCAGCTTTACCCCAGTGTCAACGCTGAAGGGATCCGTCTCATCTCCATTGCCACTGAGCACTATGGCTGACATATTGTCATGTAGAAGCTTCAGTGCCCGGATTTATTTGTCTGGGCAGCCAATTTTTTGCCAGAACCAGCCAGAGGGCCCAGCGGTTCACTGAGTCAAAGGCTTTAGTGAGGTCTATGAAAGCCACTAGAGTACAGTCAGTCATTTCATGGACCACTGAGATGGTGATCAAAACAACATTCTCCATTTATTCAATTAATAGTTTCATTAGTGAGTCAGGCAGTGTGAATTTAGTTACTTATTCCATGCGCGCACACTCACACATACAGTACACACACACATACAGTGCTCAATGTAGTCTCTGTTCTTTCATTCTTTGTTCTCATCACCAGCATCCTACACTGATCCACTGGTCCTTGCTGCTACAGGAATATTCTTTTTTTTTTCATTTTCATGTTTTACTGTGATTATCATTTATTGTGTAATGTAGCCTAAGCGTTTTGCATGAACACACTCATTTTTTAATGAACAATTAACTGGACATATGTTTGCAACTAACAATCATTAACATGAGTGAAGTTAATTCCTGGTAAATGGCACACCAGAGGGTGGCAGTGATCTACCAATGCCAACCACCAATTAGATACCAGAAGAAGAAGAAACCTGTTGCAGCATTGAATGATTTACAGCACCTATGGAGTTATAAACAAACCAAACTGTAACAAAATATTTTCAGTTCTTATATTCTACAGTGGGGACTTTCATTTTACAAGTGCAGCCAATGGTCCTGGTCCAAGGAGAAGAATTTTAATGCTCTGACTCCCTAGCTTGAAAAGGTTTAATAGCTTTTAACACTTCTATGATCTTGTTTCTAAAGTGTTTTTTCTTGCCATCAACTCTTCCTTAAATCTTGGCACTTGATCTAAAACCCAAAATACAAATCACCCGAGGCTTCATTTATATAGAGTTATCACAGAGTTTACTGCTAAATCCAATCAATATAAACATATAGCGCAGTCCCAATTTATGGTGCCAACATTAATTTAATAAATGAATGTTGATTGAAATACCTTGGCATTATTATTTGTTTCAGCAAAAAAACTTCATTAAGTATGTTCAGGTAAGTTCCCCAATACATCAGCTGTAGGCCTACTACCCCATGGATGACAATGTTGTCGTTTCCTTCCAAGGTTGGTCTTGTTTTATTTCTCTGAAAGACATTTAGCCATTCTCTTCCTGTAAAAGAAAACTATAGGATAGGTCATTTGTGCAGCAGGTTATAATGAGCCATTTTGTACATTTTGTTGTTATGCAACATCTAGTGGTTGTATAAAGATAGATCATAGAGTAATATATAAAAAATATCTGAGTTTGGGTTAGAAGGAATTTGTGATTGGTGGAATATGATACAGGAGAGCAGTGCTGGATTCCCATGTTAAAGTGGCACTTTGTGTGGCTAGGGGAATCCATGGCCATGGGCTGTTATCATGACAACAAAGATCACTTAAAGTTGTGGTCGATGTTGAGAAAGATGATGAGAAATATTTGAAAAAAGCAAACAGACACACTCCTCCCCTCCAAACTCATATTGCCCTCCCCTTGGAGCCCAACGACACAACCCCTCCCACAGAGCAACAAACACAGCAACATACCTAACACACAACATACCTAACCTAGTGACAAAGATGTACCTCTGTCAATAGTCCATCTGTTTCTCACTGATGGGGAGTCGTCGGCCCGCAGCAGACTTAGAATAATTGTGTCATCAGAGAATTTAATTATGTGTGTGTTTTGCTGTGTGCTCCTGCACTCATTTGTATGAAGTGTGAACAGGATGGGTGAACTCACACAACCTTGGGGAACTCCAGTGCTGCAATATTTGATCTCTGAGAAGGTGCCGTTGACCTTTACCTGTTGGGGTCTGTTAATAAAACCATCTGATTAAATAGGGGTTTACATGCATATCATTCAACTTCTTAACAAGCAGATGAGGCTGAACTGTATTAAAAGCTGAGCTGAAATCAGCGAATAAAACACTTCAAGATGTTTACTAATGAGATACGTCCTCAGTGCGCCGCCCTTGTCTATACGCATACTGAAGGGGGTCCATACAGGAAGCCAGATCATGTTTAAGCATATTTACAATCGTTTTTTCAAAGCATTTCATTACTACCGGTGTTAAAGCAATTGGACGAAAATCATTATTTGCAGATGGACATGATGTTCTTGGTAAAGGAATGATAGTTGATTTCTTCCACAGGCCAGGTACGGCGTAACTGTCTAGTGACTTTTGAAAAATTGGGCACCAGGCAGCGGACAGTTCAGGAGCACATTTCTTCAGAACTGAGGCAGACAAACTATCTGGCCCTGTGGATTTCCTATTACAAATTTTGCTAATTGTCGATCGGTCCATTACTTTAGTTCATGGTTAGTTACATAATTTAGTTCAACTACCTATAGAACTCGTGACATTCCCAGCAGCCTCAGTTCTGCTGTGCAGTTGTACATTTTAGCCCAAAGTGAAGCTGCTATCAAGGCTGCAGACTCTTCGACTCATTCAACAGAGGACAATAACTTTGTGTGGAGTGTGTGTGCCTTTTGCCTTGAAATTCCCCCATTCACATTACCTTCCTCATATATCATCACCAGGGCTGTCAATACAGCGGCCGTCACATTTTCAGCCACTGTTACTTTGAACAATTGGTGTGGACACTGCAGCTTTACTGAGAGACAACAGAAAACTGCTGATGCTGCTGAAAACCCTTTGTCCATCACAAGAATGAGACACTTTGGAATATCTAGTTAGATCCTCACAGGGAGCATCCAGAGAGAGAGCGTACAACTCTTGCCATGTCATGTCTCTCTCTCCCTCTTTCTTGTGTGAGGTAAATCATGAATTCTGGTTGCCCTATTTTTGTTCTTTGTTCAGTGGAGCTGAGTGTTGCTGAAAAGACAGCCAGCCAATAATAATATATCAGTCAGATATTATTAATGTTCTTCCAGGCACTTGACATGCTCTGTGTCATGTATCTCTCTGTGTATTGCGCTTGGCCATTTTAGGGTGAACTACCACTGGGTTTTTGAGGTCAGCTATATAAATATTGCACCAATGTGCTGCATGGAAACTAAACACAGATTATGATCACTGAAATAAAACAGACTGAACCATGTGTTTCAAAAGTGAGGTAGATTTAGTACAAAACACAATGGACTGTAGGAAGGAAAGACGGCCTGGGGACCAAAAAAGACTTCATGCAGAACTGTGACTGATGACAAAGCCAGGATAGACCAAAAGACAAAGCCTCCATGACACCATAGATTTCTGACGAGTGTGAAGCTCAGAGTGGGCTGCTCCACTGTCATCATAGCAGTGCCTGACTCCCACCTAATCCAAAAACTATGATGGTTCCATGCCCATTAGATTATTAGCACAACTAGGCACCATGGTGTCTTATTGGAAAGCCAACCCAAGGCTTATTCATTTGGAGTCAGTATGGTGAACCTAATTCAGGGGCTGTTTCGTTCAGAAGAACCAGCCTACGCAGTCTACGGAGTAACGCTTCCAGGCGGGCCCCAGATCGGGGCTACCATACGTTCCGATAGCATGCTAGGTGGCTAATAATAAAAACAGCGCAAAGAATTGTGGGATATGGGAGTAAAATGTCACTAGAATTTCACTCAGCTAAAAAAATGCAAGAAAAGTCTGTTAAATTGGACACATGGAGCCTCATGTGACCATTTGAGTTAAGGCAATGTTGGGCACCAATTTCTCAGGGTTTTCTACTTGAGATAAATACCTCCTTTACATTTTGCCATGGAGGTAACAGGGAGTAAGGTAACCTGTTTGTGTGTTTTTCTTTTTTACTATTCTGCTGAAACTACTATGTAAACATGCAGTTAAACAGTAAATTCTCAATATCGTGCATAACTCCAATTAAAAGTCCATTTAGTTACACTGCCACACAGCGAAAAAGCTAAACGGTTTAGCAAAGCTCTTACAGGATTAAAAGGTTTTCATTGAACAGTAGCAACACACAGAGATCAATGAGTTGAGCTTTTTTTTTGCTGAAAACACACAACTGATTGACTGACTGATTGACTCATCTTTTCAGGTCTGGCAGCTTTGGCAGTTTTGACAAAGAAATATTTGGCATAAGTGCGTGAATCCATGTCTGTGCACATGTACAATATGTCTATGTCTGTTGTGTGTGAGTATGAAAGTGTGCGTCAGGCATTCAAGCTTTCTCCCTCAGGACAGGACACTGACAGATGTTCTCCACAGCTGTCCACTTGCTGCAGACACTTTGTAAAGCAAAGGGCAGCTCCCTGTTCATCAGTGGCACAGACTGAGGCCATCGCTAACCCGAGCCCTTGTTCATCCATGGTCAGAGGATGTTGACCCACTGCTGGGCAGGCAATGCAAGTTTTTATGTCAGTCTGTCCTGAATTACCAGGAGCTCAGTGATGGCCTGTGCAGCACAGAGGAACATATGAGCAAAAAATAATCTTTAACTACATTTAAAGCAAACCATTGGCTTTTTCTCTCTCAATTTTATTAGATCAAATATCTTTCTTTCTCCTTTTTTAGCTTCTTTTTTGCAAAAAAAAAAAATCTATTCAACTGGGAGCTTGGGTATTTCTCAGCAGTGGGAAGAATTGTTGCCTTGATTTAAAGCTGCACAGATCAATATTTTATACAAACAATGAAATAATGACAATGTGCGATGTGAAAGGTGTTGCTAGAAGTGAGGAATCCATAGAGAATCATCACCAACTCTGTAGTTCCCCTCTTTTTCAACTCATTTTTTTGGTCTCATAGATCTCAACTCTACAGTTTTAATTAATGTGTCAGCATCATTTCCTGCTGTTTCAAACCAAAACTATGACTCTTAGTGAATGCTTATCCTACTCTTCCTGCTGAATGTGTAAATATGTGTCTGTTTGCTAACGCATGAGCCATTTTAACTTTGTATGGTAATAAACACACAGCTTGAAAGGTTTGCCCATTTATTCCAATCATATCTGTTTTTTTTACTGTCATAAACCATCAACTTTTTAAATGTAGGCTACTTTGATTTTTAAACAGCATAGCATCTAATAACTATATTGATCTCAACATATAATGGAATATTGGCATCCTGTGTAGAGATCAAAGCCACTGCCTCTCTCTGTGTGTGTCATAACATGAATCTCACTATTCCTTGTTTTGGTATTGACAGACCAAATCAGGGGGAAATGGCTTTTCTTCTCCTTCATGTCCAAGTAACTTCATGGGTACATAATGTCTTTTTTCATTATAGTGACCGGTTACAGTTATCTATGTAAGCTAAATTGCTATTACCTTTAAAGGCCTCATGAAATGAAAAATGCATCTTCCCAACTTAAATCCTGCATCCCCATGGTAACTGCTCATTAATTTCTTAATTTTTGCCAAAGTCATGTCAAAAAAAGTTATTATCTGAGCATTTTTACATCAAAATCAATGTATTTTCTCTTCCTGTAAAACAATTTTGAATGTTTGATGACTCATCCTGCACTCAAGGGCATTTCCTAATTTTGTGTCCCATTAAAATAGTGTCACTAATTTTTATGTCCCTCCACCAAACTATAAATCCTGCCAGTTGTGTCACAGTCCCCGTGTTGGACCCACAAGCCGGTTTGTGAATGTGCACCAACTCTTCAACCTGTGTCTGTCCCCCACTGTTTCCTTTGGCTCAAGACTCAAACATAATGGTACTCTCACCCCAAAAATATTTTCACCATTTTCATAATTTCTCCCCAATTCTTACCTAACTCATGGAGTAGGTCCGCATGGGTTAGTGGTCCTCCATGACAGAGTGCAGCTACTGGCAAACCTATAGACAGGTTTCTGTGCAACGTCATCGCAGATGTGCGCGCACAGCCAGGGGGCAGAAAGCGGGACATCTCATTATTAACAAGCAGAGTCAAGCAGAAAACAAAAAGGACAAGGAGTTTTTGTGCTGTTATCTGCACAAACCGGCAAAAGGATGGATGAAAACTGTAATAAACTGAGGGGATCTCATCCGTTTGCCAAAAAAAGAAGAAAATTGTGGCTCAGGGCCATTAAAAGGGCGGATTGGGGTCCCGAAGGTCCTAAAGGCGGCGAGAGTCTGTGCAGCACTGGCGTCATAAAAATAAAAATAATATAAAATTTTAAAAAATTAAAAAGTTTTGCACAAACAGACTTATATGCAAGCAAATTGTTGTTTGTGTACACACTGAGATAACTGCTAATGTGGGGCCATATGATAGCTGGCCAAGGACAGATCTGAGATACATTCTGGGAATATTATAGCTATGGGTCTGAAAAAAACGGAACTTATCAACCAGCCTATTCAGCATTTTGCATTAATTAACGAGTCTGTGGCGGCCGCGACTCTCTCTCTCCTCCTCGCATAGGCACTGCACACACAGGCAGATGGGCAGGTCGCGTTGTGACGGTAGCATGCTAATGCTAGCTAATTTGTTCAAATAGCTATCCACCCCCATCAGATCGTCCAACAGGGGGGATCCGAGTAGTGAAATGGCACTCGGATATCGCCCACGCCGAACCGTGCCATACTCGAGGACTCGGATATCGGCTGCAGTCCTACAAACACTACAGCATCTACATTGATATCAGTCCACTCCGAGCAGTCTTTTGCCCCCTGGATGCGCGTGCACCCAGTATTGTTTGTACACAAGAAACCCGTCTATAGGCAGTGTTTCCCTAGCTTTGTGGTTTTTCTGGAAACATGTAATCATGCAGAGCTAAATGAAACTGTTTCAGGACGTCTTTAATATGAATTTGCTCCGCAGATGTTGCTGTTGACAAAACAATCCATGACCTCTGGTGGCAGTGAAAGTATTTCTGCTGTCAGACAACTGAAAAAGTATGAAGCAACTTAATCGTGATCCAGATACGAAACGTTAACCACTCCTGCACTATACAGTGATAAAATCATTAGTTCACCTGATTTGACAACAGCAATGCAAATGTGTTCCTATATCAATGTTCAAGATGTGTAGAGACAGTGGTCCTCTTTCACTTTTCTGCCCTCTGCCCTCACAGAGCTGGCTCATGTCATGTTTCTGCCATAAACACACTGAAACACTGAGCCAGTGTTTGAAGATTTACACACACTGAACAATGTTTTGAAAAAGGTGAATTTTGGGGAGAATTTTTTTTTTTCATCTGACAATGTACGTGCTGTTATCTCTATGTGACAAATTATTTTTAGGGTGGGATGGGAGGAGGCCCTGCATGTTGAAATATTGGGGTACTTTTTAAAAACAGTTGTATTCACATAAGAATGTTTGGTTATCAATCAAAAAAAACATAATCTGACATCCTCAACACGTGTAGCAGTAAAGTTTAATGGCCTGACATCTTCCCTCCCTCTCTGCTTTTCCAAGAGTAAAAAGCAGCAGAGTTATTACAGTGTGGGTCATTATAACATGAACATTATTTATAATGTAAACTGGCCGTAAATTGTCCAACTGGCTGAAAACAATTCATAATTTTATCTGAAGAATCCTGGCAGAGGCAGCCTGACCAGCAACACACATACACACACACACACCATGTTAAATCATTACTGAAGTGAAGCTTTCTTTTGATTTACAGCTCTTCCTCTGCTAGATTGCTAGATTTCACCGGTTATCGGTCAAAATACGGTCAATTAAAATACATTTTTATTAAACCTTTGACATAATGGACACTGCAAGAAGGTGTTATGAGTTCAGACAGTGAAGTGTTTTACATATAGTAGCCCAAGGGCAATGTGTGTGTAAATTCGCAAATAACACTGCTTGTTCCGTGAAGTGTATGTAACGTAGGTTGTCGATTATTAAAACTAGGTCCCAGTTTGAGAAAAAGTGATTATGGCAAATCGCTGACCTCTGACCTTTCTCAAATTATTACCTGCACAGGATCGACTAAGACTCAGCAACTTCATAAACCATTATTAAACTGTTCTTATACTTTATGTTTTAATAGAATCAGTTTTATATGAAAGACTCTGATATTACAAACGGACGAGAAGTCCCTGCCCGCACAAGAGTGTGCTTTACAACTGTTGGTCTGGTCTCAGGTCTGTAAAGGTCTCATTGTTGTTGATATGCTGACCTCAGTGTTGTCCAAGAATAGCTACCTGGGCAGGCCCCCCTAGAGCCACATTCTAATAAACAGCATGGGGATCTCTAGGACAACACGCATGCTAACTTCCTGTCTATCTTCTGCTCTCCCTCCTCCTCTCTCCCTCCTTCCCTCTCTCTCTCTCTCTTCATAACAAGCTCAAATTTCCCTCATGCAGAAACTCCCTGTAGTCAAAAACAGCTTTAGACAGCAAACCTGAACGGCCCAGGGCTGCAAGGACACGCTGCTCAAAATTCGATGAAGCATTTATTAATAGACAGTGAGTTTGTCTGTGTATGCACTATGTACCGCGCCTGTACATAAATTGCTTACAAATCTTGGAGGACTGTAGATAGAACGCAAAGATACGATTACACAAAATAATAAATACCATTTTGTTTTGAGTAGTAAATGCATTTCTTTCTCAGCCCTCTCCCTTTCTCTCTCTCTCTCTCTCTTTCCACCTTCCTCACACACGCACAAGCTGTCTCTCCATCACACACTCACGCACACACCTGAGCAGGGTGCCATGGTGCCTCAGAGACCCACTTAGTGGCAGTGTGGATTTGATGAGAAGGGCCTTTTGCGTTATTTAGTGAAGTGCTGCCTAATATGATTATGGTCAGCATGCCTGCTGTTCTCTCTCACATTGGAGAACACACTGGGAGCTATTACCCGAGTCCCCGATGACCGAGCCCCCCACACCCCCTCCTCCACCCCAGAGAGGGTAAGAGAGACAGGACATGAGACACCTTAAAAGTCGCAGGTAACTCGAATATCTGAGCTGTTAAATCTACAGACATGACGGACAAAACATCTCCATGAGGAAAGACACCGACGCATTAGACCTCTTGGTGCATATCAAATGATCCAGTCCACATTCAGGCGTAACTGATCATCTGTCACTGTCCCGCAGAGGTCATGTTTAATAGGATACTGACAGTCAGCAAGCGTCAGGTAAACAACCAATGGGGAGAGAGCCTCATTAAAAAAAATAAATAGATAAATAGAAACATCACAAAGCTCAGCAGTATGGTTTCTCACCGTACACGCCATGTGTTTTTATTATGCAGCAACAAACAGAACACGCAGATGGGTCTTAAGGCTCATCAGAGCACCTGAATGTGCTGTAATGGGTGCTACCGCCCTGAATGACGGTAGCACCCATTACAGCGATAAAGCAGAGCTGCTGTTCTTAGATGGAGAGAAGTGAAAATACACTCTGAGTAAGTGTGAAAATGTATGGGATAATACTCTTGTTTAAATACTCTTGTTCTTGTTAAATTGTTTTTAACACAGTTTATGTCTTTTTTCTTATTTTTCAGTAAGACTCCACATTCAGTGCCAGTTTGTAGCAGTAGCAGGAACTTCACTCTTGATGCTATAGATGTCTTCTTTCTGAATGATTCCCTTCCTTTGCTACAACAAAGCAACATACACTGCAGGAAGGAGAAAAAAAAGGCTGTGAGGTAACAGCAGCCGAGGAGGAATTGTTTAAATGCACTGCTGGCCTACTGTAGCGGTAAATGTACATCAGAACATTGAGTCCGGAGGAGCTACAGTGACTTGACTGCAGTCTCTCAGCCTATAGACGCAGTGCAGGGACCAGTCACAGCCCTCCGATGAGAATGTCCACACTGTCCTCTACTGGTGGTCGTTGGTAGGACACCTTCTGCACACTGGCTGCAGAGAAAAGCTCGACATCAGGTGAGTTCAGGGTCAAATATGATTCATTTATAATGTAAACAGCAGTAAAAACACAGTGAACACATCAAGCCTCCAGAGACCCCCAAAAGCTCCAGGCTCAGTGCCAGTTGATTTTTGTCCTTTAATTTTTTGTTAGCAAATTTAGACCAAAGCATACAAAATTAATTAAACTTTAAACAAAACTGAAATTATTTTGGTGCATATATAGCACATGCTGCAAGCTCTGTTTAATCAAACTACCACAAACTCAAATGTGGGTCAGTGTGGTCAAATTTTTTGCCTCAAGATATTATAAAATAATATAACTCGGCCCCAAAATATGTTACAGTAATAAGATCTGAATCTAGCCTGATCTAGTCAACTGAAGCTGTCATTATTATTATTATTATTATTATTATTATTATTATTATTATTATTATTATTATTATTATTATTATTATTATTATTATTATTATTATTATTATTATGGAATATCAACAAGAACAGTATGGGATTCTTCAGAGGGGTTGAGTAGTTTGCACCGACCATAAAGATATCAGAAAGGTTATGTATGTTTAGGTTGACAGTTTCAGAGATAATAAATTACATGAAGAGCACACTAATTAAATTATTGTCCGTGTGTGTGTTTTACATAAAGCTTGTTCATTAAAGCCACCACCATTGAAGTCAAATGTTGTTTTCGCATTGAACAGTCTGAGCATGTGTGTGTGTGTGTGTGCATGTGTGCAGATGATAAGAGAAGCCGACGTTCAGCAGAATTGCCATGCAGGTGAAGCTGATGCAGGTGATGGCTCTTGCATAACCTCAGCTAATGATTAGACACAAACAGGCTGAAATTCTCAACACTCAGTATTTAACCATTTGTGAAGACGCAGACTTTGGTCATATCCAACAGATCACAATGTCTTCTCCAGGTCCTACTCTGTCTCCCTCTTCACTCTCTAATTGTCAGCTTTTGTTTTTTGCTTGTTTGCAGGTGCAGTAATTACATTACTGTAAATAATTACTAATGAAATGTGGCAGTTACAGTAAAAGTTCACTTAGTGCTGCACTCATCGGCTCTGGTGTTGTGTGTGAGTGGAGTGTGTTTGTTCTACCCCAAGGTCGGTTGGGCTATTGCAACTCTTTCCCAGTCTGCTATCAGCTTTTTATGTTTTTGTTTGTGCGTGCGTGCGTGCGTGCGTGCGTGCATGCGTGCGTGTGTGCGTGAGTGCGTGCGCAGCAGTCAGTCTATCCATAAGTGAGTTCGCACATACTTACGTGGACATCTTTGTGAATGTGAACTGTGCAAACACATTTGCGACTTAATGCATTGGTTAAGTTTCCTTTGTCTTTCTCTAGCTAATTGAAAAACGCTGGCTGGAGAAGAGGAGTGTAGAAACAGTCAAGCATGTAATGGAGGGAGAAATCTGTAGAAACCAGAAAAAAGAAAAACTATCAAAACTCTTCTACTTCTCTATTAAAGCAAACATCGGTGACTAAATGTGTAGCAGTTTATATTTACTTTCGTCATTTCATCTCACTTCATGAATTCAGCCCAACGCTATGTTAATGATGGCGGATTTCTTTCTGCTGTAACTTTGTCTTGATTCATGTTGTCTGTGTCGATTTCATAAGGTATTTTCATATGTTGATAGTGATTTAATTGTAGAGAAGCGATTCTCCCTGCACAGCCACAGTTCCTCAGGTGCAGGTGGTTAGCAGGAGTGCGTAAATGATAGAAAAAAGACAACCACCGCACACTGATAGGACTCTAAAGTATAGTATCAGCAGAGTCCTATCAGTGTGCGGTGGTTGTCTTTTTTCAGTGATTTAATTGTCTTTAAGTAAACTTTTTCATTATTGCAATTTTTTATGAAAGTCGTGAGTTAAGCCCATTTTTACCTTTACTACATACTATAGGCTCACTGCACAAAAGTTAGGGTGACAAGTCAACTTCAATGTGCCTGTATTTCCAAATGTTCTTCTCCTTCATTTATGTTCTACCTAGAAATTAAGAAAAGTGCATGACATGAGGGGTCAAGACCCTTTGCTCCATGTCAGAACCCTCTTCTTCACCCTGACTTTCCCAAAGAGAGCCTAAGTGGAAGCAGGAATTAACGCTCGCCATGGGACCTCAATTCAGAAAAAATCTCCATGTAAATGAACAGGACTCCAAATTTTATTTTGTGATCCAATTGAATTGTGCCATGAGAAAAATATTTCTACCAATTTCAAACATTGTGTTTCATGCCAAGAAACCAGCAGTTTGTTGTATTACTACATTAACTCTATGTATAGGAACACTGATGTCACAGATGGGGTTAGGTAGAAAATTAACAATATCTGGCTGCAAAGCTCTGATTGGTCAACTGTTTCCCTCACTATAGAAAACAGCTAAAATCTTAATAAATCGCTGAAAAACACTGACCAGCAATTCAGAAGGTCTGGAACCAGGCGAATGGAAACAAACAAGTTTCTATAGAAGAGAGAATGGCTAAAAGTGGGAGGTGTGGGTACAACAGCAGGGAGAAGTGACACTGGAAGAGAAAAGAGAGGTTTGAGTAGGAGGCACGGCGAGGTGAGCCAGGTGAGGTGCTCTGGGCATTCCAGGAGCTCTGCAGCGGGCAGGGAGACAGACAAATGTGTGGAGTGGCATTTACTCAAGATAAGAGCAGGTCTGATAGCACACCCCGGACATGAGGCCGTGCCTCGCTGTTTTTGTCTGTAAGCCGCTCCAGCCCATGCAGGTGTGGGCTGTTCAACACAGCTGCCTGTCAGAGGTGCAGGTTGTTTTGGCTCTGCAGTGTCTCTGCTGGAGGGATTCAGGTTCAAACTGCAATGTGACACAATGCCAGGCCAGTGACAACAAACCCTTGATGCTCAGTTGGAGAGTTTTTCCTGAACTGACTGAGCTGAAACCACCTAGAATTTAGATGCTGAAGAAACCCAGGAGAAGCCACTGAAGAACTAGTAAGTTGACCTTGAGTTGACATCAGTTGATCAAACTGCCATCTCCAAGTACAAATGTGAACACACACTCACACGCAAGTGTCATAAAATCTGCAAAGTCATAGCACAAGGACATTTGTCTAAAGGTGTTGGCCACATGCTGCTACTCATGCTGGGCAGGTGTGTTTCATCGCTAATGAACTAAAGCAATAATGGGATAACAATGAGAGCTTAAGAAATGAAAAAGTCCAGTTGGCCTTGATTCAACCCATCGTCAATAATGACCAGGATGTCTGAGAACCTCGACAGACTTCAGTAAAGAAAAATAAAGTCAACAGAGTGACTCACTTACTGTCAGAAGGTCTCCATGAAATTACAGTAGCTCACATTAGCCACGCAGGCTAACGATCTGGAGCTGCAAAACTTAATCTACTTTTTTATTTTTTTATTTTACGTACAACAAAGAGAAACAGGAACAACAACAAACTTAGTCTATTGAGTGTGTTACTTATGAATTAATATAATAATCTGTAAGAGAAAGAATGTGCGTATTTTGAACTTTTACCTTTACAAATTTACATCCAAATCAAAATTTCAGCAAAACAAGTTTGACTTCATCATCCACGTGTAAACAAATGCTATGACCGCACTGTCTATGGTGAGTGATCACATGCTCATGTATAGATAAACATAAATCAATACCCCTGCCCCCAAGTACACAAACACACATTATCATTGCTTCCTGCGTCTTCAGCCGTCTCTGTTTGCGCTGTCTGACCTTTAGATGCATCAATTCAGCCGTGGATGAGTAACTCCAGCACAAACGTTCAGCGCAACAGTCATCACTAACGCATGCGGATAGCAACATTAGGACCAAAAAAACACAAACAAATATGGGCACATGTCCTCGAAAGAGCACCCTTGGGTGCCTCTCTCTCTCACACACACACATGGAGGCAATCTCCTCCCACTGCCAGGGGTGCTTGTTTGCCAGCAGCCTGCGTGACAGCTGGTTGTGGGGCTCTGTGTTTTGCAGTCGAACTACAAGTAAATGATCTGTGTAAATTGGCTTTTTATGGGAGTGTTGGGGGGTGTTTGGGAGATGTTTCACACCCTATTTAACTCCTCATCATTGTTTGGTCAAAAAAAGGTTCAACCTGTGGAAGATTAAGTAGAGTAATGACAAGTAACAGTTGGTTCAGGGGGAAAGACCAAGCGAGAGGTCGTCACAGATTTACACAATGTTGTTCAAGTGATGCAGTTTGAAAAGCACAGTGGTTTTTTGGGGGCTACCTCAAGTCTTTGTCGTGACATGTCATATTTCTGTGACAAAGTGATAGATGTTGTCTGAGGTAATCTATACTACAGGTGGCTCTCCTCAGTTCAGATAAGTGGAAAATAAAAGCACACCAAGACCAGTTCCTAATCACTGCCCTGGCTTCCTGTGTTAAAGGATAGATCTTAAAATCCTCTTCTTATGTCTGTGAAGCTCTGATTGGTCCTGGGCCATTTAGGGTGACTTACACTATGTCTACATGACTACATTCATGTTTTAAAATGCACCTCTTGGTTTGCTTTGGAAATGTTACAGAACAGATTAAAAACTCTTAGGGTGTGTTGTAGTCTGGGCAGTGAAAATGGAGACCTTTAGAAATGACAAAATGCCCATGGTGGCTCAATGCTCCCTTATTTGGGTTTTACCGGTCGCAACTACCAGAGGTGAAAGCAACAAGGAAAATATAATACAATTGGTACTGACTTTGTTGTCTTTTCGAGCCTCTGTTGTCCACTTAAATTCTACATTTTCAAGAATTATCTGCACAGAGAGAGTCTGCTTCCTGTTGAGTGCATGCTCAATGTATGTGACTGCGTATGTGGAAGGTTATTGTTTCTGATGACACAGAATTTCATTTAACATTGAAAACATAGTGCTGTCAATTTATCCTCAGAGATAACAAGTCTGGAAAAATAAGATAACATGAGAATAAAGTTTTATTTTCTTGTTCCCCCCATTTTGGAGAGTTTGCATGAATTCATCTTGAGGCACAGCTAAATTCTAACAGCAACATGCTCAAGTGATAGTGCTACTATGCAGAGGTCAGCTGGTTAGGCTACTTGTTTACTACATTAACCAGCTTGTTAGATTATATTATACATAACTTTATTCCAAGAATTATAAGTTGTAAATTTGTACTTTTTTTTCTTTTTAACTTGAATTTAAATTGTCCAGACATGTACATTTAGAAATATATTCAATGTTGCATTCAAACATTTTTAAAACACTCAAAACAAATTTATGTTGTTTTCTGACATAGGTAAATGCTAACCTTATACGTATTATGTTTTTTCATAGACATATTTATTTGATGACAGTGTATATCGAAAAGTTTGAAATCTAGATGTCATCTCATTATATGAATCCGTACAGTTACTGTAACTAATGGATGAGCTTGTTGTAACACAGCAAGAACTTTATTCCCACAGGAACTAGAGATGTGTCCACTTCAGTGCAGAACAGAAATAGGCCTCACATCTGGATAATGTTTTCTCAGAACCACGTTTATTGCTTTTACAAGGAATTTGCACCATTCATTGAACACATGAGCACACTGACTATACCTCAGCTGATGGCGTCAGCCAGGTACCAAAAGGACAAATCTCTCTGACTTTGTTGATGCAGGGACTTTTCCTGCAGCACCATCATCAGATTGACATCATGATGAATTCCTGTGCGTTTGTTAACTTAAGTGATGTTTGACCCAATTTCATCTTTAGGTTGCAAATTCAGTTTGTCCACAGTTTTGTTGTCACCTCACACACTGACAGTAGAAATGGACTCTCAATGCAAAACCTCCTGATAAGTACATGCATCCATACATTTCAATGATACAGTACTTTGAGTTTCCATTCAGTGTCACTGCAATGTAACAATTTCCATTTGTCCAACAGACTTGTTACATTAGATGTAAATTATGGAAAAATCAATTTGTAGATACCATATTGTAGAATATAAAAGTCAAAACATTCATTTCTTCTGATGCACTTATTCGACTAAACCATTCAACAGACCTCATTAGACCTCACACATTAAATAAAATCTCAGTATAGTCTTTAGTTCAGTTTATGAAAGGATCACTAACCCAGCTGAAAGATGCTGATAATACTGTCTAATAAATTGTGCCCAGTCCTATGTGAGCATATGTTGTGCAGGTCCTGCTGTCCCAGGGCCTGAACCCAGCAGTAGCAGCAGCACCAGCAGTCCAGATAGGGCCTGACAGCCTGAAATGAAACACACAGATAGGGAAGTGGCAGCCAGGCAGACAGGAGCCAGTCTCTCATGGGTGCTGGAGATTAGACTGACTCCTACTTCACATTCCCGAGCGAACAGAGCACCAGGGGCGTGTTCCATGCAGGCTCTCTAAATCCTCTCTTCCCCTCTATCTGCTGCCTGCACACACTGGTGCGCATCTGGGAGAAGTCGGCTGAGTTGTGATACAAGAGGAGAAAGTTCACATTTTTTGCGATGATCTGACCACAGTGGAGCCCAGAGCCGTGACGTGGGTGAGGCGGCGAGGCCCCTGCCCACCCTCAATGGCTCCTCAGGGGCCTTGGCAGTCCATCAGATGTGTGGGAAAGGCTTATGGTAGAAAATGAAAAGCACACATCCATCACGGGAAACCACAATTACAGATCAATTTGGCTCCTGCATGAGTTGTTATCAGATATTTAACATGAACATGATGAAAAGGAGTCTTCATCTCATGACAACAAGCATCACAGCAATGATGGAAACAAATGTTCCCAGTTTGACAGGAACTAGTGTTTTCACAATATTCATATTAGTGCTGGTTATTATGTATATGTCCATAGGGTATTAATACTTCCATAGAGAAATTATCTCCAGTCCATACAAATGCAGCTGAAAACACATACATACATCTGCATACAGTGTCCAGTGTAAATCTAAATGTTGAGAAGAACAATGACTCTGATGTATGTTTGGTATTATTATTTCAAACTACAAAAAAAACACGTTGTGAAGCCTGAATATTTGCTGAAGATTTTATTTTGATCAGTAAACAGTGAGCAGTACATTCATTCACATCGTCAAGTAAAATGTGAATTCACATTTACAAGTAGGCCAGTGAGATTTCAAGTTAATAAAGCTCCTGTATGTTTCTTCAATTACTGCTCCACAGAAACACTAACAATCGTTTTTTTTTTTTTTTAGTTGATACATTACAAGGCAACATTGATTTCCCCAAACAAACACAATTCATAGCATAGATGATGAAAAGAGCATATCTGTGACAATACTGATAGACACATACACAGTAATGGGGCTGTTGTTATTTCCCACACCAAAACATTGCGCTGCTCCCTGTGGTTTCCAGATAGAAACCCATACACATGCAGCCAAGTGATTGTATCCATCCATCACATCGTGCTGTCTCTCCAGACCAGAGCGACAGTTTCCATCTCTCACATCCAACCACAGATGACAAATCCGATCTGAGCGTCCTCCCTGCATGTGGGAACGCAAGTCGTCTGCCGTCAAACGCAGCTCAGATCTACCTCCCGCCGAGCTCAAATCAGCTGTGGCGATAAGCCTGTGGATCAGAGCCCCACTCCTGTCTGAGCATCGGCTCCTCTGTCGGCCTTTCTCTGCACCATCACCAGTCCTCTCACAGCCGTCTCAGCATGTCTTTGCTAACTGCTCATTATGGTTTGGGCTTGGTTGGAGTTGATAAGGCTTCCTCTGTGATGGATGAACACTAGGACCATCTTATCTGGGGTGATCATAGCATCAATTTGCAACTCTGACAAGAAATTAGAGGAGAAGAGGCTCAAACAAATTCGACAGAGCTCAGACACACAACTTTAGCTTTGCTTTCTTATGGACAATAAATACCTTTAGAAAATTCCTAACTTATCTTGCAGGCTTGTGTATGTAAAATGAAGATAGAGGCTGAAATTCCATTCCAGTCCAGAAGAATGCAGCTGTAAAGGACGGTGGCGTCACATTCGAGGGTGATCAAAGTTAAAAGGCATTTCTGGAGACAATGCCTCCCTGGTGGATTGGTCTATCAGTCAGTCCACAGAACCATTACCAAAAACCGACATAAACAGCAGATACCCAGCCTGCACTGGGAATGTGGTGCATTCACAGATCCCAGTTTTTATTGACATAACCACAGACTGACCGGGGGGAGCTGCAATAGTGCCACGGCTCAACACGGCCAGAGCGTCGTGATGGACTGTGTAAATGAGACTGTGGCGGAGCACGATCTCACCAATCACCTCATTCATAAAGGCGCTATCTGACTCATGCAGTGAGAGACGAGAATTACTCCATGTGCTAAACCATCTCGTTGGGTTTTTCTCCAGGGTGAAAGATTGGGGTTACGGCATGTGGTGCACATAGAGTTTATTCCTATAGGGAAAATAGGATGAATGTATAAAAACTTATTGAAATGTACGTGTTTTGCAAGATGAAGGATAGCCGATGCTCATTTGGTTAGTTATGTTTTTATTTCTTTATTTATACATTTTTCATGTGTATATTTAAAAAACAATTTTGTTCTCTCAATTTTTTAAATTATGTATATTCACTGTTTGATGTAATTACATTAAAGTATGTTTTTCAACAACAACTTAAATGTCTTTGTACTTCTTGTACATTATTAACAGGTAATGAATGATGATTATAAATTACTCCAGCCCGCAATGCTTGTTCAGCCACAAGCAGTTCTGCCCATATCTGGCCCGATTCTCTGGACCAATCCTGGCAGACATATAGGCTACATATATCATCATATCATTTGTTATAGGCTATATTATATATAAGCAAAAATACCATTAAAACTGTTTACAAAGTGCTGTTCGAAATGACAACAAATGCAATAACAGGCCATTTAGAGCACAACCAAAGAGTGAGATAGTCAAGTGGAACAAAAGCAGGACGGAAATAAGTTAAAGAGGGAAGACATTAGAGTGGATAGATGTAGTTTAAAAGCAATAAAAAGCGGTAGCCTATCAAATAAAAGTAAGTCTATAAAACGGATTTCAGGATGTTGTTTAAATGAAGTGCTAGTAGGTGCTATGTGTGTCTGTGTTTGCTTTATCCTAAATAAAACAATAAAAAGTCTAAAGTCTAAACAAGTGACCAACTCTGCCTTTCCTCTTTTTCCTAGCAGGTTGTTCTACAGCTGAGTCCTGACCAACGTACAGAATCTTGCCAATCTCTAAGGAAGTTTCCAAAGAGAAGAGTGGTTTCCTGCAAATTCCACCTTTCAGAACTCTCTAAGAGAGCGTCATTATTGGTGCAACACACAGTTTGGAAATCCATAGGTGAAGTTGGAGAAAATGTATCCTCCATCGCAAGGACGGTGAGTGTGTTTCCTACAGCTGTATCTGTGCCTGTTTGGATTATTTCATGTTTTTATGGAATATTTATGTTGATGGAGATTACGATGGTGATTCTTGAGTGGGTGTTGAATGAGGCTGCTAAGAGTGGTAGAGGCGTGTGTGGTGAAGCAATAACCTGAGTTGAAGTTATTTTCATTTCATTTTCAGTTCATTTCAAAATATTAATATTCATTTGCTAATCATTCATATATTTTTAAACAATACATTTGCATAATTTAATTCATCTAATCAGATCTAAACAAATCATTTATATCCATCATGCGTCCAACCTCCATAAAGGACAGTATCTGGCTATGAGGAAATGCTACTGAGGGTGAAAGTACATTAAACAGACCGCCTATGTGGCTGCCAAGACTGTCCTGTTTATTATTACCCGACTGAACACAAAAGAGTGATGTCAGATGGGCTCTGTCACCCTCCTGTGTTTTCCAAACAACAACCTCAACAGATTCAACCAATCAGTTCAAGTTTAATTGAATCATGTTTCCAATTCATACAATGCATCATCTCAAGGCACTTTACAGGGTTAGCCCAAGACCTGATATTATTATAGAGAGAAACCCAACAATCATCAGCCTAATTTGAAAATGTAAACCTAAAAATGACATTGTACATGTCCATGATCATTTCTTAGGAAATGTGTTACTATTGTTTTACAGCATTCAAGCTCTCAGCAAAGAAAATGCTCAACAAGCCTTCATCAAGTACGCATCAGAGAAATGTTGCTACAGCAAGAGGCCAGCAGAGGAGGGAGTGATCACTAACATGGAGGACTTTAGTACATACAGGGTAAGAGGGGGTTTACATGCGTCTGTAACTGACTCACTTGTGAATTAATTTCATTTTCTCATTTATAGTCAATCTAAGAAATATATTCTGTCCATTATGAAACTCGAGGCACTACAGTTATAGAGGATATGTCCTTAAATGTCGCCCACACTATCTCTAAATCGTGTCCTGATGTTTTTTTGGTCTTTGACACGTTTTACTAATGTTCAAGAAACCTAGGGTTGAAAATATAAGATATGTTGTTTTGTGAATTAATTTGAAATGACAATTTATGTAAATGCACTGGGCATTCTTGTCTCTAACAGTATCGCCTGGAGACATTTACAGAGACACGAACTACAGAGTGGAGTGAAAGGCCGTACTTTGGTAAGTCTCTTTTCTCAAACACTGACAAGAGGAAAATGCTCACCATTCTCAGATGTACCTGTACTTGTCTCAAACAACAATGCATTTACTGTTTCTCCATGTACTGTATGTTTCTGTCAGGTGAGGTAATAGAAACTTACGGACAACCTCCAAGTCCATGGGAGATTCCAATTGATGCCCCGCCCTTTTTCCAGGATGGAAGTAAAATTACTGAGGTTCCAAACACAGCGTCTGTAAAGGTACTGGACATGCTACATCCCTTCAGCCATCGGGAAAACTGTAAATATCACAGCATCACCGAAAAAAATAAAGTTAGGGCACCTAAGGGCCACTAATACATCCCCACATTTGTTGGTTTTACAGTTGTTTTTTAAACAAATTAAATATTAGTTAAATTTCTGGGGTCAAATTGATCGCAAGGAAGTGGTAGGTGAACTTCATCACCCTAGGACAGAAACCATGCTATGACCAACTGTGGCTCCTGAGGCTGGTGTCGATCTTCTCAGTATGTCAGCAAGTTCACTGCATGATCTGAACCTGATTTCCCTTCATATACATTTTGCTTCATTTTCACTGGTTTGAGTTTCAGTAACGACCTTTCAACTGCCTTTAACTACAACATGCTATTGACAGATTTGCAGTTACTGTTTTGGCTTGGGGGTAAAAACCTGCCTTGGGTGCTGTGGGAGGAGGAAAGTAAGTAACCATCACAGGTTTTGATGTGAGTTTACACGTGGGTTACCATGCTCATATATGTATGTTTATTACTGTATGTATATTCAGATTAGGTGCTATTCTTGTAGTGGGAGTGGTCGATCATCTTATGACCAGTCACTATGCATTGCGTGTGGTGGACATGGAAACACTAGGTAAGTTTTGTTTTTCTTATTTAAATCCCATGTTGAACAGACCACACAATGCTGACATGGATGTATATTTTTTTCCTACCAGGTGCTGGGCGTGCAGAGGGACGGGTACTATCACATGTTAAAACTGTGCAGGCAGAACAAAGGTCATAGTCGCTATGAACCTCGTTGTAAAGTGGTCAGTGAAAGGTTTTTGGCTTTGTTTCCCTTTCTTTACCTTCTTTAGTCAGTTTTGGCTGCTAGCATTCCATCATGAATGTAACGCATGTTTCCACAAAGAGCCATATTCAAAAGGTGATGTGCAAATAAACTAACCTTGTTTCATGTTTGCACCTCTGCAGGGTGAACAACATAGAAACCCACACAGTTCAACAAGCCAGTGGTTTAAAGATGGCCAAACTGGGCAAAGTGCCAGGAATGGAGGTGTTTAAAGAAACTAACAACACGGTAAAGGTCAAAATACTGGACAAAGAACAAATAATTCTCTAACAGTGAGAAAGAGTCACATCATGAGATGTTGTGTGATGCAGGTTTATCCAGCGACATCGTTCCGTGACCTTGCCATTGTCCTGGCTTCAAACAGGCTCCTCAGAAAGCACAGAGAGAAGTATTCGCAAGATTCACACATTTTACAGCAGGTATATTTTCTTTCAGGCTGATATTCTTGTGGAATGACTTCATCTCATTGATCAGCCTTCCTTTTTCTCTCTGTTCAGCATCATACCATCGAGCTGCTTCCCATTAGCAAGGTGACCTACGAATGGAGGGAGGAGTCACATGTGTTTTTTGTGTATGGAGTAGAGCTGAAAGTCAGTGCTGAGGATTACCCTGCTGCCTGCTGCTGCTGCTGCCGCTGCTGCTGCACAGTCATGTGACTCATCCTGACCACCATTTATGCTTTTTGAAACATTTAATCAGAGAAAACTGCAGAAAAGGTTTCAACCTACAACCAGCCTCATACGCTTCAACGTGATATTTTTTCTATTCATGTAGAAATGACATATTATAGTACATTTAATTGTTTATCTGTGGACAATATTGCATGAGATACTGTAGGTGACATCAGTGCACTTAAATCAGTGTCTTATCCAAACCTCTTCGTTCAAACGCGTTGGCTGATGAGTTCCCAATTATGATTCAGTCTCATGCCATTTGTACAACACTCTTATGCCAGATTTACTAAACTCCAAGCACATGACAATATTCCTCATAGGGAGGGGGCAATACATTTAAAAACTTTGAGAAATTCCTACTGAACCAACTGTAGCCTACACGCTAAAAGTTTTGCCACTTCCACCAAAATGTAGCCCAGATACTTGAGAAACTTTTGTACATTTAAACCCATGACAAATTATGAAGTCCATCACTCTTTTTTTTTCAAAAACCGTAAAACTTATTAAACTTATCTTTACTCAATTGACACCAAACTTGCTACAGAGCATCTTCAGATTGCCCTACACAAAGGATCCACACCACACAGACTTTTGATGTATCGTGAATTAACCTACAGTGCATCAAAATGTTTGACTGTAAATGGCATTGTAAATATATACTTGCAAATTCTTCTTGGTAGATGATGTACATTTGTGAGGCCACACAACAGATGTTAGCTTGAGAAATTAGCTCAGAGAGACAGATGTTCCTTTTTGGTGTTAGTGGTTGTGAGTTCAAGCCCAAACTAGGGCAGTAAATGCAAAAATGGCATTTTTAAACATCTCTTTTTCACTTAATGTTGTTGTGTTTTCTCTTAATGTTGTTGTGTTTTGTCTTAATTTCGTTGTGTTTTGTCTTAATTTTGTTGTGTTTTCTCTTAATGGTGTTGTGTTTTGTCTTAATTTCGTTGTGTTTTGTCTTAATTTTGTTGTGTTTTCTCTTAATGTTGTTGTGTTTTCTCTTAATGTTGTTGTGTTTTCTCTTAATTTCGTTGTGTTTTCCCTTAATGTTGTTGTGTTTTCTCTTAATGCTGTTGTGTTTTCTCTTATTGTTGTTGTGTTTTCTCTTAATTTCGTTGTGTTTTCTCTTAATGTTGTTGTGTTTTCTCTTTTTGTGTGGTTTTCTCTTTTGCCGTTGTGTTTTCTTTTTTCGTGTTGTGTTTTCTGTTTTGCTGTTGTTGTCTGATTTGCCGTTGTGTTTTGCACTTCAGGGCCACCGTACCACACAGACTTTTGATGTATCGTGAATTAACCTACAGTGCATCAAAATGTTTGACTGTAAATGGCATTGTAAATATATACTTGCAAATTCTTCTTGGTAGATGATGTACATTTGTGAGGCCACACAACAGATGTTAGCTTGAGAAATTAGCTCAGAGAGACAGATGTTCCTTTTTGGTGTTAGTGGTTGTGAGTTCAAGCCCAAACTAGGGCAGTAAATGCAAAAATGGCATTTTTAAACATCTGTTTTTCACTTATAGAGCCAATAAATCATTCTAAAAAACAAATTACCAATATTGCTATGCTGTCTAGATGCTGCTGTATTTGTGTATTTTCAGACTTGTGTCTTAATAAGTGAATTTTTGACAGCCATTTGCAATCTGCCTATACATGCTAACAGCCACTGTCTTGCACATAGGTGACTGACTGGCTTAGTCAATTTGTGAAGCTATTTGTGACATTTCCACTTGCCAGTTAGCTCAGTGAGATAGAGGATGGTTGTTGGTGTTGAAGATTGTGCGTTCAAGCCTCATCTTATGCAACATTTCCAGATCTATCCATACTTTTCACAAATTTAATTTTAATTTATTTGATAGGGACAATGTGGGTAACATAGTAACACTTTCACTTGTTACAAACAAGTCAATGTGACTGATGTTCTGCATACAGAGATTATAGCTAAAGCTATAGTTTCCAACTCCCGTCCCCAGTTAGGCTTTTAGTAGTAAAAAGGAAAAGGTAAGTAGAAAGACAATAAGGTAAATAAAAAGACGTCAAAGATTACATACAACACTATAAAATGTACAATACATATTAAATCATCACAGCACATTAAAAATGCATACTAAATTGCCTGGACCCGACCATTGCTGCAAAACTAAGAGACAAACAGAAACAGACAAGGACACTGACGTTTTTTTCCCCTTAAATGGCACTGTGGTTAACTGACGGAAATGACTTTATATGCCACATATGCACACACACAAACACACAGGATGTTCATTTGGTCAGGAAATGGTAAATTTCACTGAGTGTTGTGTGTAGCACACAGTTAATCATAGGTGAAGTTGGTGAAAATGGATCGTCCGTCGCGAGCAAGGTGAGTGTGTTACTTACAGCTGTATCTGTGCCTAAGTTGTTGGAAGTAGTTAGTTGTATTCGCATTATTCACAGTGCCTTGATACTCTTTGATTTCAGACTTTGTGTGGATAATAAAGACTGAATAACAGAGGGTGAAGGTAAAGTGAACAGACCGCCCATGCAGCTGCTGAGACTGACGTGTTTAATAGTTAATCATTATGACTCCACTGAACAGAAAAGAGTGATGTCACATGACGTTTATGTCTTCACCTGTTAAAGATGGGCTCTGTCACCCTCCCGCGTTGTCCAACATCCAGTCTAGAAGTGCGGCTCTTAATATATTTAAATCAGTGCATTGTGCATGTTCTTATCCCTTTCACTGAATCATGTTCATCAGAGGTCATTTTAAGGTAATTAAATAGGTTATTATGAAAAACCAACAAAAGAAATGGTTACATGGATTAGGAATAGTGAAGAAGCCATATGCATCATTAATTCTCAATGACAAAAAAATAAAATAAAATTACTATAGGAGGGGGGGGTGGGGTAACTACAAAAACCAGTGGGTAAAATTTGATGAGGGCAAAAGTTGCCACATTGATCAGGACCCGCTGTCTTAAACATGTTGACAGACTTCCAGTGTTCTCTGCTGTGTCAAAAGTTGATACAAGTCAAGCAGACACAACATTATCTGCATACTGTGCATCCCTATACAACATTTTTTTATATAATACAAATTCATACAATGCATCATCACAAGGCACTTTACATGGTAGTACGGCCAAGATGTGATATTATCAGAGAGAAACCAAACATTCATCACAATAATTGGAAAATGTAAACCTAAAAAAGACATGTCCATGATCATTTCTTAGGAAATGTGTTACTATTGTTTTACAGCATCCAAGCTCTCAGCAAAGAAAATGCTCAACAAGCCTTCATCAAGTACGCATCAGAGAAATGTTGCTACAGCAAGAGGCCAGCAGAGGAGGGAGTGATCACTAACATGGAGGACTTTAGTACATACAGGGTAAGAGGGAGGGTTTACATGCGTCTGTAACTGACTCACTTGTGAATTAATTTAATTTTCTCATTTATAGTCAATCTAAGAAATATATTCTGTCCATTATGAAACTGGTGGCACTACAGTTATAGAGGATATGGTCCTTAAATGTAGCTCACACCACCTCTCAATAGTAAATATGAGCGATCTTTAATGTGTCCTGAAGGGTTCTTTGGTTCTTTGACACTTGTTGGTTGTGTTTTTCTAATGTTCAAGAAACTTAGAAAATATGGGACATGTTGATAAATTGGTGAATTAACTTGGAATGACAATTTAAGTTAATTAAATAGGCCTACACTGGCCATTCTTGCCTCTAACAGTATCGCCTGGAGACATTTACAGAGACACGAACTACAGAGCGGAGTGAAAGGCCGTACTTCGGTAAGGCTCTTTTCTCAAACACACAGAGAGAAAAACACTCACCATTTTAGATTCTCAGATGTATTTGTCTTAAACAACAATGTATTTATTGTTGCTCCACGTACTGTATGTTTCTGTCAGGTGAGGTAATAGAAACTGGCGGACAACCTCCAAGGCCATGGGAGATTCCAGTTGATGTCCCGCCCTTTTTCCACTATGGAAGGAAAATCATTGAGGTGCCAAACACAGCGTCTGTGAAGGTACTGGACATGCTGCATCCCTTCAGCCATCATGCTGATTATTGGGGAAACTCTAAATATCACAGCATCATCAGCAAACACTTATAGTTGTTTTTTTTTCTGGAATCACTTAAGGACACTCCAACACTAGCATGTACAGCAATTAGCAACCACTGCTAATTACCATCAGAGTGTAAAATTTGCTATTACCATATAACATATACCCACAATTTACTCCAAAAAAATTTAAGGAACATTTTTTCATCAGAGTATAGCATCAAGTTAATTCAACCTCTGGGATATTCTTCTGGTCAGTTAAGTAGCAGAGGGAGTTGTTAATCAGAGGGGCAACAATGAGACAACCCCCAAAATAGGAATGGTTTTACAGGTGGAGGCTATTTACATTTGTTCCCTCTTAATCTTTTCTGACTGATGTTTGGCATTTGGCTCGGGTCAATGTCACTACAGGTAGCAAGGTGCAGACCCTCCGTGCAGCCACATATACCACCGAAAGTAGACCAGGTTGGAGTTGGCAAGCTTTCAGCGCACCACCTGCGCAGCATTTTGGCACAAAATTATTACTGCACTAAATTAAGTCGGTCAACACCTCCCCATACTGCACCACCACATATATCTCAGCGTATCACGATCTCTCAAATTGGCAAATTGACTGCACGTGGTGTTGCACCATTAGCACTGTGCGGGCTGTACCCTGCACCTCACTTCGAGCCTGTTACGTCAACATGAACACAAATAAAGACGAGAAGATGAGTGGCGTGTACAGATCATAATATCATAACATGAACTAATACCACGTGCAACGGGGATTAAATCAGAAACACAATCGATAGAGATGTAAATTTATGTGCTGATTCAGATAGTTGCATTGACTAGTGGTTGTTGTGATTGTTAATAGCATGGAATGTGCCTGACTTTCTGGAAACAATGCCTGTGAGATTTTGGTGACGTGTGTGCATTGTTCACCGAATGCAGACCAGGTTGGAGTTAGCGAGGTTTTGACGCACCTTCGGCGCAGCCTTTTGGAACGAAAATGCCACTGCGCCAAGCTGAATCTGTCAACAACTCCCCCTGCTGCGCCACCACAGCCATTTTGGCACACCTCAGTCTTCACATTTCACATTAAACCACTAACAAACTGATTTCCCTTTACATACATTTTGCTTCATTTTCACTCTGTACATTTTGTGTTTCTGTTGTTTGGGTGACGACTTTTCAACACCTTTAACTATAACATGTTATTGACAGTATTGCAGAAACTGCTTTGGCCAAGGCGTAAAAAAATGCATGATGTGCAGTGGAAACCGGACAGTAAGTTACCATCACAGGTTTTGATGAAGTCAGTTTACACACAGGCTGCCATGCTCATCTTGTGTATTATGTATTTTCAGATAACATGCTGTAGTTGCAATGGGCAGGGTCAAATGGCTTATATGGAGTCAATTTGCTACACCTGCGGCGGACGTGGGACGAGAATGCAAGTTTAGTTTTTCCTATTTTTTGAATCACATTTGGAACATATCACACAATGCTGACATTTTTTAATACAATGACATGGATGTTTTGTTTTGTTTTTCTACCAGTTGCTCAATGTGCAGAGGCGTGGGTGTAACCATATGTTATAACTGTGCGGGCAGAGGAAAGGTCGTAGTCGCTATCAACCTTGTTGTAAAGTGGTCAGTGAAAAGTTTTTGGCTATGTGTCCCTTTCTTTACCTTCTTTAGTTAATTTCGGCTGCTAACATTCCATCATGTAACGCATGTTTCAAACTCATCTTGTTTCATATGTTTGCACGTCTGCAGGGTGAACAACATAGAAGACCACACAGTTGAACAAGCCAGTGGTTTAAAGATGGCGAAACTGGACAAAGTGCTAGGGATGGTGGTGTTTAAAGAAACTAACAACAGGGTAAAGGTCACAACTCTGGACAAAGAACAAATAATTCTCTAACAGTGAGAAAGAGTCACATCATGAGATGTTGTGTGATGCAGGTTTATCCAGTGACATCGTTCGACCTTGCCATTGTCCAGGCTTCAAACAGGCTCCTCAGAAAGCACAGAGAGAAGTACCAGTATTCACAAGATTCACGCATTTTACAGCAGGTATATTTTCTTTCAGGCTGATATTCTTGTGTGGAATGACTTCATCTCATTGATCAGCCTTCCCTTTTCTCTCTGTTCAGCGTCATACCATCGCGCTGCTTCCCATTAGCAAGGTGACCTACGAATGGAGCGAGGAGTCACATGTGTTTTTTGTGTATGGGGTAGAGCTGAAAGTCAGTGCTGAGGATTACCCTGCTGCCTGCTGCTGCTGCTGCCGCTGCTGCTGCACAGTCATGTGACTCACCCTGACCACCATTTATGCTTTTTTTCTGCAGAAAAGATTTCAACCTACAACCAGCATCTTGCTCTTCATGATGTACAAATGTGACATGTTTTCTATTCATATATCTACATTAAATGACATATCATAATCTACATTAATTGTTTAGCTGTGGATAATATTGCATGAGATAAGTGACATCAGTGCACTTAAATCAGTGTCTTATCCAAACCTGAGTTTATGTCAAAGGTTATAAAGGTGTTGGCTGATGAGTTCCCAATTATGATTAGAATGGAGAGTTAAGATAAGGAGTCTGATTACCTGCAGTGCTTGTTACTTAGGATGTTTGCATAAACATAAATATCTTAATAAACCTCTTTTATTTCTCCTTCTTTTGCTTTAATGTTCAAAGAAAAGGGACATCAGATGATATTGTATTCTAATTGGGCCTAATATCATTCACTGGTTTGTGCTAACATCGATTAGAAATAAAAGTTAAAGAGAAAAAATATTATTTCCAATCTGTGTTTGTTTTTTTGTTTTTCGTTTTTAGAATTCAAATACATATTTTAAAAATATCGTAAAAGGCAGCATGATGGATTATTACGCAACATAATTATTTTCTTATGTGAACTGACTGTATAATAATCAGAACAATCAGCTGCAGCATTGACTAAATGTCTGCAGGCGTCACTCGGTGCGAAGCTGTTTCACAACGCGCTCGGCCGTCAGAGGAAGAAGAGCCGCAGACAGACAGACTCCGTTGAGGATGTGGAAAACTTCAGGAAGGATTCATCAACGGAAGCGACGCGGGAGAGATTAAAACCAGCAGTATCGCTGTATTGTTTATTTATTAATGGATATTAGCCTACACATAATATGTGAAATCGAAAATAAGCCCCAGCTGCTTGAAACTTTGAACTTTCTCAGTTCCTCCTTAAATCGCAGCTCTTCAAAATTTCAATCATGATCTTTAAAATTTGAATGTATGAAAAAAAATCATCTTTAAAAAGGCTTTTCACGTTAATCTAATATTTTCTTTAATCGGTCAGTATTTTATGTCATCGAGATATTATTTCCACATATGATGAATTCAATTCATTTTCAAAGCCTTTGCTGAAAAATATTAAATCCTGTATTCATGTTCGTTTATTGGTTCAATTTGAAAATAAAAACTTCTACAACCCGCCAAATCATACGCATCATGGTAACGTTTTAATACAAATACGGATTAACACAGGATTATTGGACTGTTCGTTTCTATGAGCAATGACGACATTGTAAAATGATAATTTATATTGTTCCTATTTTATTTTATTTTATCTTTACTTTAGGCTATTTATTTATTTTTTTCAGTGACCATCAATCTTTTATTCCTTCATAAAACGATTCCCTCGAGTTTCCCTGAGCTGTGATATGTGGTTATTGTTGTGTTGGTTCCTGGTCGTGTTTCTTATCGTACTGCAGCTTTTACAGAGAGCTCATTCACAGTTATCTCATCATAAAAAAAGCCTATGGCAAACTTTCTCCCTCCACCACATTTTACTGCAGTGTTTGTTTTGATCTGTCACCTGCGATTCAATTAAACAGACGAGTTTAACACTTCGATTTACATAAACACAGTTTTTGTTTTTGTTTTTTGTCGAGTTTGGTTAGATTTCCTTTACCGTGTTCAATAAGCCATCACCAAGCAGAGCAGGTCTGTAACATCTGTCTTATAAACATCTGTTGAGTGTTGTAAAATTAAATCTTGGTTGAATAAAAGTAGGCCTATGGAAGCATAAATAAATTATTGCATCAGTAAAATATCCACAACGCACACAACATTAGTCATCTGCGGCCTACACGTAACATGTGTTGATACTTTGCAATAAACACGTTACATTTAAATTCGTCTTACTGCAGCATAAAGGTGAATACAGGTGCTTCTTGTGCAGCATTCGGACCATCTCCTCCCCTCTCGGACACCCAGAGGGGCCCTCCTTCCTTCCCTCCCTCCCAACACCGCCCTCCTTCCCTTTCTCCCCACCTAGGCCTACCTCGGAGCAGAGGACTGCGTCACGTGTTTTTCTCCCGTACAAATTTTCCAGTAGTGGAGCGAGTAGGAGCACACCCATATCAGCAATTATCAGCGACAGTAACTATCTTCACAGATATACGGACAGGAAGAGAGACGCTGCAGTCGTCCTGGAGCAGGAAAAACTATCTTTGGTTCCACTTGTTGCCGAACTTTGCGCGCAACTTTTTACGCATAAACGCAAAACAGGTATTGCGTTTGCAGAAGCTTCGCGCGGTGCTCCCTGGTCCGTTTCTGTCTGCCGTGGAGTGCGCTCCTCCGCTGAGGCTTTGGACGGCTGAAGGACCGGACTGCTTTATCACCCGACGGTCCTTATCTGGTGAGATAATAACACTGAGAGCCCTTGGAAAGAAACGGTGTCCCTCCTGCGCAGCGAGTGCTATTATCAAGCTTTTATGTGATTTGAGTTACTATTGATAGAAAATATGTGCGCGAGAGATGCGGGAGGGGAGCTCGCTATCTGTTGTGTTGTTTGATTTGGTTTCCGTTATGGTTATGATTTAATGAGGCGGCGCGCGGAGCGGCAGGATATCTGGGGTCGCTGATAGTCGCCTCTATCTGAGCGGACAGATACCAGAGATCGTTAATGTCATTTTAATCAATTTCATGTCAGTCACAATGATACAGGTGAAATATGACGGATGGTGATGCTCAACTTTTTTCCTCCGTCTTGACTCTTTCCACGTGCGTGAATGGACAGCATTGATTTAAAACATGGAATTATATTATTAGAATAAAAACCATGCCGCTTATGATGAACAGAATGGCTCTATTTTTTCTTCTCATGTTCTTTAAAATTATATTCATGTGTTTCTTACAGGACAGGAATCTCCAGCAGAGATAAGGGCTCTGTTTAAAAAAAAATCCTCAGGAGAAGCTGGAAGAATCTTTACACGCGGACAACAGGATCCACAGGACCAACAACACCAGTCCTCAACATCATCCATATATATTTTTCCCATATTTTTAACAGGACGTTAAAGCCGTGAAAATGTATCAAAGCCTGGCCTTGTCCTCCAACCAGTCCCCTTACGCGCATGACACCGGGAATTACATCCACCCCTCGGCCAGCTCTCCAGTCTACGTCCCCACCACCAGAGTCCCAGCCATGCTGCCCACTCTGTCCTACCTGCAGACTTGCGACTCGCCCCACCAGTCCCACGGCCTCGGTGGGCACCACGGCTGGCCGCAGACCGGCACCGACGGTTCCTCCTTCACCCCCAGCAGCCCTCATCCACACCACGGTTTCTCCTACTCGCACAGCCCGCCGGTCAGCAGCAACACCGGCCGGGATGCGACCTATCAGAGCCCCCTGGTTCTCGGTAACGGGGCCCGGGCCGATCAGTATGGAGGCGCTTTGGTGCGCTCGGTAGGAGGCTCCTACTCCAGCCCTTACGCTTACGTGAGCCCGGACATGGCGACATCCTCCTGGACGCCAGGACCCTTCGAAAGCGGGGTGATCAGCCTGCAGGGCCGGCAGGGAGGACTGTCCGGGAGACGGTCCAGTCTGGGTGAGTACAGGCCTCTAAACTGATGAACTTCTATGAAGTAAACTTAAAAAAAAAAGAAGAAGCAGAAACGAACTGGAGTAGCCTACTAAATTATCATTATCATTTATTAAAAAAGAAAGACAGAAATGGAGAAAAAAAAAACATATCATGTAATGTATATCATTATTCTATTAAACATGTCACCAAAAGAAAAACATTTAAAAATCAGTAGACTACGACTGTCATTATTATCTGTGTTTTCATATTAATTATAATACAATTTCACTCAGTCATACTGATTTGTCTTAATCTATATATTGCAATCATATGACAGTAATAAAAAAAAACTTAAAATAGGCCTATCAACAAAGAGTCATAAATTAAATCAAACGTTAAGGTCATCGTGTGACTATGTTTTTCTTACTGCAGGAAACATTTTTTAAAAATAATAATAATAAAATAAAGGAAACTATCTGTAATGTCCTGATTGATATTTCGTTCGTCAGGGCTTATGGCCAGGTTATTGTTTATCATACTGTAATAGCCTAGCTGATAGAGGCCTGTCACTGTGGAGGAAGAGAATCCTCCAGCAGCTCCGTATTAGAGTTTAACAATACACATCCAAAACAAAAAACAAAAGAAACAATCAATTACTAAATGTTAATTTAATCCCCACAGTAACAGTCCAGCTCTGTGATGACAAGCCTCAATCCACACATGAGCCATCGACTCGACCATCAGCGCAGTTATCACCTCGGTCAGGCGCTCGGGGCCTGTAACCTTTACACCGCGTTTGAAGTTGATGATGAGAAGTGAATGGAAAGAGAGAGACAGAGAGAGAGGAGGAGGAGGTTTTTATAAAGTTTTTTTTTTTTTTTTTCAGGAGTTTGTGTTTGATGACCTGCTCTTTAACACCTCTCAGTCGGGACACACCAATTTAATTATTTTGACCCTTTCATCTTGACCTGGTTTGACACAGTTTTAATATAGACTGTATTATATCCATTTTAAATGATCGGTGATGACGTTTTTGCACCGTTTATGTTTAGATCATATGTGATATTTATTCCCATATACACACAACATGTATGATAATTCATTGTAATTATTTAACATTTCTGTAAAGTAGAATATTCACTTCGACTTTATTGCTTCAAGCTGCAGGTTTTCACCTCAAATGACCTGTTTCTTCTTCTTCTGGAACAAAAAGAACAGTCACAAATTGAAAGAAAATAAAGTAGCTTCAGCTTTATCGTGACCTGGTCTCTCGCCCCCATACACCCCCTCCCTCAATCCCCCTGTCTTTCTAAACTGAAGGATTAGGAATTTGGGCAATTAATGGCAGGAGTCCGTCGTGTGTCAGAGCTGTGATGGATGTGGATGTGGTGGTGGTGGTGGTGGTGGTGGGTGGATGGGGTGGGGGACCCCAGGATCTTTCAGGCTGATAACAGCACCGTCCTCCCCCAGCATCCCCCTCCCTCATCTCTCTAAACAGATCCCTCCATCTGTCTGTCTCCCTATTGATTCATTCGGCGGTTTGATCTCTCTTCATCACGCTGGACGGAGGAGGAGGTTTAAATTCCTCCGCTGGCGATTTATCAGGCATTGGCCCGTAACCAACGCACACACCCCCACCCCTTCCTCCCCCCTCCTCCTCCCACTACGAGTTGTTAAAGTTCAGAAAAAAGACACAATCAGGACAGAAGAAAACTATTCAAATAATATTTACAGTAAAGTATCAAGGCCATACGTGACTGGTTGGACACGGTTATAGTGATACTGTAAAACTGCAGCTGAATGCCACGTCAACAGTAAACAGACAAGAAATAAATAATACATTATAAGCGATATGAGATATTCTTTATAAAGCCTGAATTCATATATATGCATGTCCCCTTTCTCTGCTGTTCAGACCTGATGGACGACATGCCCCAGGAGGGCAGAGAGTGCGTCAACTGCGGCTCCGTGTCCACGCCGCTGTGGCGCAGGGACGGCACAGGACACTACCTGTGCAACGCCTGCGGCCTCTACCACAAGATGAACGGCATCAACAGGCCGCTCATCAAACCTCAGAAACGACTGGTAAGACAGAGGCGACTGTGGATATACCTACTTGTACTAGGCTATTTATATTTAGGTTATATAAAAAATATAAAGTTTTATGTTCATTTTGCAGGTTGCTTTACAATGAATTATAATCACTCTAAATCTAAATGTCATATTTTTAAAATTATGAATACCCTAATAATATAACAACGTTAAACTGTAAAGAAGTCATTCTACACAAAACTTAGCTACATTTAGCTATGTTTTCCAATATTTAAGGCAGGGCATTTACTTGTTAGCATTCAAATAGTGAGGCACTATCTGAATTGATGACATCTTTAGGGGTGATATAAAGATCAAAATGCAGCAAAACAAGTTGTTTTGAAAAATACATATCATATATAAAAAATATATGTCTCAGAAATATCCACCTTTAACATCGCTATATAGTTGGAAAATTTTAAAAAAGTAAAAGGGTCTGATTTAATGCAAAGGTGAAGTAAAATTTGTCAACATTGGTGGAACGTGACTGCATTTACAAAATTGAAATTTACTATGTGTTTCAATTTTGTATTACTTTTTACTTTATTCAGTATATCTAAATAAAAACTAGACTGTTTGAACTAGCAGTAACATTGCAGATTAAGATTTTGAACTTTAATGTAATATAATACACGGAACACTGAGCCCGTGTGCAACGGCTTTTCGAGTGTTTTCTGATTTATTAATCAATAGTAATGTAAGGTCATTGAGATGGAAAAACATGTTACTCATAGCAAAATATATCCCCAAATAAAATCCAAAGGTGATTGCTGTGAATTCACAAAACCCACTGTCAGTTGGAAAGTTGGAAAGGTCTATTTCACAGCCAACAGAAAAGCAAATATGTTATTAACATGAATAATTCAAGTGTCCAACAACAATGTGACAATAAACCAGTAGCAGCAGCCTGAGACTGAATCAGATCAATGGAATCCAACCAACCTTTATTCTATTATTTACAATGTCTTTTGTGATAAAGGTCTTTTGTGATAAAGGCCTTTTAGTTTTATATTAATAAACTGAATTATTAATGGACCGAATGTCAGACATTTAATTACCCAGTAAGCTCCACTTTGATTAAATGGAGCCTTAAAATGCATGCATGAGAATTAATTAGCAAGGATAACCAATGTTCTTGAGTAGGCTACCTTTTAATGATAATACCTTTGATTTTTAAAAAAGAAAGAAATTAATTACTAAAGTAAAAAACCTGATTTGATGATATGTCACAAATGTACAGTACGTGTCCAACTTAAAGACGTATAGAATGGGATTTCATTTCCTGCTTCATTATAAATAAGGTTTAGGTTTTATGTTTGCAATGGAAGGTTTCAATATGAAAGTTCTCAGTCCACAGACAAATGCAGTATATTTTGATTTGATTTTGATTTTTATTAAAGACTCTCCCTGGGGTCCTGATCACTGAAATCACAAATCAATGCATGCTTTCGTCAGTACATCGACATGCATGTTCACAACCATTAAAAATAAATACATACACCACACACAAACATCTTAACACAAGACAGAAAAACAATCCCACATCACAAATTCAAAATACACAGACATAGACGTAGACACCTAGACTACAAACACACAAAGACACTTGCTCAAAAGACTGTTCTGGAAAGAAAAGAGACAAAAAAGAGGCAAAGAAACAAAGACAAAGAAAGGCACTACAACCAACTTTTTGGCACGTCTTAATACTCATTACATTCAGTTTTATCCTTCTTGGGTAAACAAAAACCATTTTAGCTATATATATTATATTCAAGAAACCAAACCTTAAAATTAGCCATCAGGACATAATGCAACTTTGTGATGTCACAACTATTGAGTCACTGCTCTCAAGCATACCCACCTGGACACAACCAACCTTACAGGATTTAGTTGCTCTGAGTCTGTTCTGATTTGCTCACTGACCTGTTGTTACCAGAGCTCCAGAGAGAAACCTGAGAGGAGATGTTTCTTATTCTCAAAAAAAATCACATATCACAAAAATCTTTTCACAACACAAAACTGAAAAGTGTAAAATATGGGACCTGTGATTAATAACGCAAACTCCTTGACAGATGGTAACAGCCTGTGGTCAGGGGGCATTTTAGTGAGTGGAAAACAGCTCTGCAGTGGTGTGGTGAGATGTGTGGGATGTCAAGGCTTCACAGCTGTAAATTTCTCAGGAACGTGCCTCACCAGAGCAGCTGTGGTTGAGAGTTGCCCTCCACTCTCCTTCCACCGCTGTGCTGTTCTCTCTGTTTTTATTTGTCCTGCAGTGACCTTGCCCTTGGATGAGCCGTTTTTAGACCAGGCTAGTCTCCAGAGCAACGTGACTCTCTGCTCCTGCTCGGTTCTTTCTCTCCACACTTGTTGTGTGAAAACCGACTGACAGTCTGGTGCCATACATTTTTTTATTAAGTCTCAAAAGCTGGTGCAGTTTAAGAGTTATTAGGATTTTGTGCATGGGTATTTTGAGGGATAATTCATCATTGTCACAGTAAATCAGTAATTCCTGCTGAAACTAACGTGAACATTTCAACTCAAGATTCTCAAACTATATTTCAAGGATACAGATGATGTTGACTGCCGGCCTATTTTCAGTTGTGAAAAGACTCAACAGTTTTTAATCAAAGTGTCTTTTCCCCTTTAACACCTGTAGCAGACCACGCCCCGCCGAGCCGGCCTGTGCTGCACTAACTGCCACACCAGCACCACCACACTGTGGAGGCGCAACGCAGAGGGAGAACCTGTCTGTAACGCCTGTGGCCTCTACATGAAGCTACACGGGGTAGGTCACACAGCAAAGGTCTCGTGCGTGGATTTTGAATCTTGTTGTGCTCTTGCTTCTCCTGTGCGTCAAACAAAATGGAAAAACCTCCACTTCCAGTGGAGGGAACAGTTGGTTATTTGCGCAGCGTAAAGCCCCCTACAAGGGCATTGTGTTCACTGTTATCAGAGCTGCAGGGTGGGAGGGGCACTTGTGTGAGGGTCGTCATGACAATAGACCCTTTTTAAACAGCCCGTTTAAGGCGGGATTGTTTCACCTTTGCTGTTTTGTGTAAAAGCTACCAACATGATGAGGGGTATTGTTGTTGCAGTTTTAAGCTGGAGGCCGAGAGCAGGTCAGTCACGTAGAAGAGAGAGTCTACATGTTGGGACAGGACGCAGATGCTGATGTGTTGGTTACAGTAGCAATTCAAGGCTGGGGCCTTATGCAAAAAAAAACTGGCATGGCTCCTTACAATCAGCAGTCATTAAATGATTATGTAATACGTAGGGCTGACAATCATGGATGAATGTCCATAGCTAATCACTATTAATCACAAATTTATTACTTGTTTTTGTTCATAATGGGGGAAAACAGTGTCATTAAAAGGAATTTATATTATCCTGTTTTTGACTTGTTGAGATTTTTCACAAAATTTTTACTAAATTTTACTAATTTTAAATAGTATAATAATGTTATAAAAGGTGTAGTAGTAGAATTTTCAAAATCGAAAAATACTATTTAGCCCCAGAATTTTCAATTGCCATGATTTATAATGTAACCTATATGGCTAAATATGCATTTTAATGAATAACAAAAACCTAATTTTACATTTATCTTTTAATTTAGTAGTGTTAGCATTAAACATAGTAAAGAAAAAATGTCATTGTGTCAATGTCAATACACTTTCACTGCATATTGTCATTTGGTTGTTAAAGAGGGAGGGAGCTGCATTTTGATTCCCTGCCATGTAAGACTGTCAGGCCTCGAGGGTCCTGTAACAGCCCCAGTCCGTTGCCTGCCCTCCCTTTCACAAGCTGCGCCTCTGGTGACACATACACACCTCTGATGCCAAATCACATACGAGCATTGTGATGGCGATGTTCGGTTCAGTGTAAACAAGAAGAGGCAGTGCAGTGGTGGGGGTCTTCTTAATGGCGATAGCAGGATTTCTGTATGAAAGGGGCCTGTGTTGTATCAGAGACTAGAGGTTCACTTGATTGATGTGTGTTGTTGTGTGCTGTCCTCCCCATAGGTGCCGCGACCTCTGGCCATGAAGAAAGAGAGCATTCAAACCAGGAAACGCAAACCCAAGATGCCAAAGAATAAAACCCCCACAGGTAGGCCCAACAGATCGGAGAGCAAAGGGAGGAAGAGATGGATGATTATTCTAACGATTACATATCTTAAAATAGTTGGGACCGAACATGTTCATGGATCTGAATCAGCACAGATGATCTCAGTCTGATAAGTCATGTTCTGTTGATTTTAGGAGGATCCACCACCTCTGACACCAGCTCCCCGACCTCCCTCTCAGTCTCAGAACACGCCTCCACTATTAAAAGTGAACCCAACATGGCCCCCTCACCCTACGCTGGACAGACGGTCACATCGGCCACTCAGGTAACTCTCCTCTCCCACACACAGAAATCAGGCCTATCAGCCCAGTTGCTAATGGGACAGTAAGTTGGTAGCATCAGCTAGAAGCGGATGGGTGCTAAAGTCCATAAAAGCGGATGGTGCAACAGTTCACACTATTTTTGGCTGTCCGTTCTCCCTCTGATGTCAGTGGCATCAATACAGCTTAGCTATTTGTCAACAACACAAAGTTCACCAGAGTTAAACTCAGAACTTTGTAGTGATTTATCTCACCCTGATCATTTTGACACCATTGGAATGAATTGATTTTTGGCCGAATAAATCTTTCTGTGACTAACAGCCCTGATGACATCATCTGAGCCGCAGGAGACATGATGTTTTTGTTTTCACTCACACCAATGAATCATTCGACTTTTATGTGCAGAATGGGGATTTTGCATGAACCGAAACATCTCTCTTTCTCTCTCCTCCCTGCAGACGGCCTCTCAGCTAGACAGCGCAGGATCGGGACATGTGGACATTAAATACGAGGATTATCCTTTTACCCCGACCTCCATGGCTCCACAGAACTCCTGGTGCGCTCTGTCTCAAGCCTGAGCCGCCTCAAATCCAGCAGGACTGCCGCACGGACAGGACGCAGCTCACTTTGTCTTCAGCTTGGAGGTCGTCTCTCCTCTCGTCCTGTGAGAAACTCTGTCCTATCGGCGTTAAATCGGGGGGCTCGTGCAGTTTATCTGACGGCTGCATGTGTTCACGCTCAACCTAACTGAGGACTTCTAATCTGCTGGCTGTACCATGCCCTGGGCCCCCGCTGTGACAGACAGGCTCAAAGCAGCTCACCTGGACTATACTTTAACTTAACAAGGACACAGGGTACCGGAACGGTAGTTTTACAAAAGGATGGGTGTGTGTTATCCCCTGCACACCCACCCAGACCTGACCCCAGCTCCCCTGGATTTCCTCAACAAAAAGCTACCTAAAACATCTCTATTTTTAGAGAAACACTACAAATATATCAATGCAAAGACAATCAAGTGGAATGTAAAAACACAGTAACTTCTTTATATAGCGGATAAGCAATTTTTCTTTGTGACGTTTTCTTTCTTTTATTTGTTTTCAAGAACGTAACAACAACACTTTCAACATTTTTATCATCATCGCAGAATGAAACCTGTAAAATGGGCATAAAATACCTTTTTTTATTGCTGTTGAACACGTCTCATTACCAACATGTAGATGATTAACTTTTATAGACACATTATTTATGTTGAGATAAGGACAGTTAAAAGTCATGGCGGACACTAAAACCAGCCGGTTATAACCCACCCGCTCGCTGTTGTGGATCGGCTGCCGGGCCGCGTGGCCCCTGAGCTACAACACTAAGATTATATGCGTGATTTGTTTGTACAAGATACGACGGATGTCAACTTACATCTCGTGAGCTTTGTTTTTAAAAAGAAGAAAGGAAAGAAAAGAAAATCAGGACCGGTTGTTTTGATTCTGACATTATGGCGACATATCAGAAAGTTTATCAGTTTCAACATTTAACATTAATGAAAGTGCAATGACTCCATATTTTTGAAGGCAAAATACAGAAATTACTATAAATATATTAATCTAATTTTATTGTCTGGATTTTGCCAATATGTAAGGGAATTTTATTGTTATACTGTTGTGAGGAACTCTGCTCTCTCTGTTCTCCGACGCTCTTTGGAATCTGTTCAGGTTAATAAAGTGATTCACAATTCATGTAATTGATTAATGAAAATTTGTTTGATTTTGAGAAGACTCTTGCAAACAGCTCCAGTGTATATGATGATGACAAGATGCAGTTGCAATCATTTAGATTTTATTTTTAGTTGGTTCTGCCAATTTCAGTCCATTTGAATTCTCCATTACATCTTTCCGTTTATGAGGCAATTGGCAAGGCAAGGCAATTTTATTTGTATAGCCCATTTTACGAACTCAAAGGGCTTTACACGGATTTCCTACGATACCTGAACTGTCTATCGCCAACTATTGACCAGGTGTGAGTGGATTTAGAAAGAAATCTTTAAATAGTTGTACTGTTGTACAGTTGAAACCCTTTGTAGAACACAAACAAATACATTAATGCCAATGAATCTCTGTCAAAACAAAATACATACAAAATAAGTGTATTTAAAATAATATATATGAACTGTCCTTATATCACTTGATATTAAATGTAACACAATACATTTAACAGATTGCTGACATTTTGGTAACAGCAAATTTGACACTAGTGATAAGAAAGCATTTATTCTTTGCTGCTTTATAAACAGAAGTTACCAGATGTTGCACAGTGTAACTTGCTGTACAGCCAAACTATTTTAGAGCAGTGAAAAATAATGAATTTCCAAGAAAACTGTCATAATTTATAAATGATCAGATTGGTGCATCTGCTGTCCTTTTGGAAGTAACAGCATAACTATCAGCATCTCTACCAATAGCTGTAAACTAGTCTCTGCACCCAATAACTTTCACACTCGCAATAACAACATGTGTTGACAAGTGACTCAGTTTACTGCTGGAAACAAGTCATAACTTGACAATTGGATTGAACAGAACAGTTCTGCAATTTTACCTGTTATGTGATTTATAGAATTCATAGCTCATCATTTAAGATTTACCAGAATATTTTATTTTCTGATTCAGATCCCTGCACCTCTGTGTCCATGTGTGTGTGTTTGTGTGTGTACAAGAAGGGTGTGTGCCCCTGCCGGTTGCTCAAGCAGACAGCATCGACCAAAGGTTGTGTTCCAACGCCGCTTTATGGCGGCCGTGTCGAGTTGGCCGCGCCATGGAGGAAAATACAGGCCTGTCAGCAACAGCGCTGCTGCTTTACTGCCGCCATGGCGACATCCAGGCACCGCTGCACCAACAGCACTGCCCAGCTTTATGACTGTTGGCCAAGATGTTGCCGTCTTATCTGTTGCTGGGAGAGGCCCGCTGCAGGGACGTCAAGATGCAGACGCATGAGTTCTTAGTTCAGGAGGGAAGCTCAGATGTGATCACAACAGAGCACAACCACAATACAGTGTGATGTGTTGCATCTACTGTAAGCCCAATGCGGTGACATCAATAAGGTAGGCTGTGATAAAGTAAATTAACCCCTTTTTTTCCAAGCTACAGGTATGAAGATTCTCACCAGTTGTAAGCTCAGAGAGTGAATACTGACACCCTGGCCCATTCCCCCTAAACAAACAAACAAACACACACAGACCCACCAGCCCCAGCTCTTTTCATTCAGCTCCTCCGCTCACAAACAGTTCTCACAGTTACATTTACACTCAATTGTCTGTGAGTTGAGTGGCTTCATTACAGTCGTGTTGCAGTAAAACCTCTGAGGTGTGAAGGGGTGGAGGTGCTGCTGTTATCTCAACATCAACCTGCCCCTGTCCTGGCTCTGTTTTAGAAAGAGTTGCAATTATGAATGACTTAGAAAGAACTTAATTTTCCCCCGAATATTTCAGGATGATTGACAAACTAGCTAGATTCCTCACATAGTTAGCAAATGGAAGTAACCGTCAATAGTTCTGCATTATATTCTCAATCAAATTTTATAGTATTTGTACACTGTGCTTAGTGATTAATGCTAATTTGAAAGTATTGTTAAAGTATTGTTAATACTTGCTAACATGCATGCAACATTACAAGCTAACATGGTGAGCATTTACACTGGCAAAGCACCAGCATGTTGCATTGTCACTGTGTGCATGCTGACACCGCTGAGCATTAGTGGAGGAGCAGCAGAGCTGTCAGCTCCCACTGAACTGTGTAAAAAAAAGTAAACATAATTTTGCAGTTAACATCTTCCCTATTCAGTATTCATTTTAAAGGGTTACTTCACCCAAAGTTGATAATTCACCAATTTTCTACTCACTCAAGGAAGGGTTCGGAGAACTTTCGGATTTATCAAAACATTTTTGGAGTTCCAAAAGTTCTGAGTAAACACGGAAGAAGACCTCATAGCAAATGTTGCGCATCTTGCACATCCACTGGGAGCTAATACTACAACAAGGCTAAAACAGAGATCTTTTTTTTTTTTCGGAACAACCTCTTCATGTGGTGGCTTCAGGACACTTGGGTCAGTATAGACGAGCTGTATTTGGATGTTTCATATTGTGTTTTGGACAATTCAAAAGTAAGCACTATCCGCCACCATTATATGAAAATCTTAAAGTTCTCCAAACCCTTCCTTGGCATGATGGTGAGTAGAAAATTGGCGAATAATCGATTTTGGGTGAAGTATCCCTTTAACTACCCAGGAACACAACTACCTCAGGAAATGGACTATTAGACTATATTTCATTATGTGGCAGTATTAAAACAAGTACCTATGTGTTCAGGTAAACAGGCCCACAGGCTTCAGACTAAAGTCAACTGTCAACACTGTCATTTCAGCACAGATTCATAAATGTTCACCTCTTCCCTCTGCAGTATCTTTTCTCTGCCCACCTTTGCACTTCTATCCATGCACATGTAATTTCCTATTGTTAGGTTAAGTAGACTAATACATTCATTTAAAGGACAGTCAGGGCTGGCAAAGAAACCTTGGGTTTGATTTAGACCTGGAGGCATCAAGGCTGGGGTCAGATCAGTGTCAAGGCCGTGACGAGTGCTGCATCTGTGGAGCCTGGTGTGACGGAGGTCCTCGGTGTTCGAGAGAGGTTTCCCTTTTTCCTGAGTGTAAGTATGTGAGAGAAAGAGAAAGATTCAGCTCCTGAGGGTCTAGAATTTCCCCTTCCTCCATGTTCTCTGCAGCGTTGGCTCTTCCTGTATGGCTAAATGTGTGTGCAGTGTGTGTGTGAGAGATAGAGAGAGAGAGAGAGTGTGTAGTGTTACAGCTTAATTTTAGGACAGACTTAAGGGAAAGGGCCACAGTCCAGCAATAATATCAGCCAGTGATAGTGAGAAATGGATTTTTCCTTCTTTGTGTACAGCTGCAGACAGTCTTTCCCAGAGCTCTGCTCCATTCAATTACTGTCTGAAACCAAACAGGATATTCTCCTCTGTACCGCACTGGTCCTTCAGGGTTACTGCCTCGAAGTGTGTGTGTGTGTTGTGTGTGTGTCTGTGTGTGTGTGATGTTGGAGCGTAGCTCACACATTTATTCAACTAATTTGCAGCCTTTAAATCAAAACTTCCGCCAGCTGTCTGCTCAGTGATTCACCCTGAGGTCCTATTCTTCACTCTGTGTGACAAACTGTGTGTGTGTGTGTGTGTGCGTGTGTGTGTGTTTGCACTTATATGCTGTATATTTGCAGGATTATTTTTGCCAAAGCCTGATGCTGTCCTTGCGGGATGTTTCTCACAGCTCTAACCACGTTGTGTTGTGTACGTGCATGTGTGTTGTGTCTCTGAGCTTCACTCCACTGTTTCTTTAGGACAACAAATAGAAGACTCAAAAGACCTGTCAATCAAACCCTGAGCTCTGAAAACCACACAAACCCTGGTAATCCTGTGATAAAATATATAAAATGGAATAAAATACATGATACCACATAATAGATCATTGAAAATGTAAAAAAAATAAACATAAATAACACACATTCACATTTTTTGCACTTTGTGATTGATAATACTGATAATACTAGCTGAGCTAGTCAGTCAGATCACACCTCATATGAGTACTGCAATATGTAATTTTCCAGGGGATCATGGGAGTTGTTGTTTTTAACACCACTGTGCTCAGCTCAGCTTCTCCCAGATTTTTAGGGTTGTTCAGAGGGGTTTTTAACAGGGGCCAAATCATCCATAGAGATCTCCTCCCTCTAGAACAGAGGCCTGGTGATACAATCTGCTTCAGACTAAATCTGGTTTTTTAAAAAACAACAAAGAAAGAAAGAATATTATGCATTTTTCTGAAGCTTCTTTCTCTGAAGACTTAAAATCCAGTTGTCAAAACCACGTAAATCACATCTTCACTTCAAAATGCATCCCCTTTTTAACATTTTCAGCTCCCGTTCATGCAATTCTGCCATTAAAATGCAACTTTTAAATGAAAACCCAATAGCATCGACATTGTATCCTGACAGTGAATCCTCATGATGTTAGTTTCTACTTGAAAAAATGTTATTGGTACTTTTTTTAATTATCATACATGGTGCTAGAAAACAAGCTTTACAGTTAGTTTATTTGAAAAGCACCTTTCAGAAATGGGATCATACAGAGTGCTTCACATAAACATAAAAAGGACACTACTGTCTATTTACTATGCCATAATGTCACTTACATATATGTCGTAACAGCTTTGACTGTACACACTGAGGTTATGGTGATAGTTAATGTGATGGTAGCAGTGGACTGTGAGGGGGCTGGTTGTATGTCACTATGTGATTAGTTTCACCCCAGGAACCCCATTCTGTGCTGATTTAGTGCTCTGTTCACTGATGAGAGGCACATCTGTTTCTAGTAGACAACCAACACTAATGTTCAGCATGCATGAATCCATTCATTTTGGCAAAATGGTAAGTTATTACAGCAAGCTCCGACTGTGTGTTTCAACGGGATACATCCATCTCTATTAATAACTCTATGATTGTATAAGGTTGAGTAAAAATGACTGTTGTGTAAATGGGCAACACGTCCTCACCTGTGTAAAGGTCGCTGAATGAGCAGGGCAAAGGTCGTGATACAATAAGCTCCATAGGCTCCATAAAGCAAAGTGTGTCTCACCTGGGAGAGGTGGATAGACAGAAAACACACACACACACGCGCGAATGTGCACACCCACATTGGCAAGCCTCCATCCACAGGCATCAAACACCAAAAGATGCCAAGTACTAAAACAATAACAGCATAAAATTAAATACAAAAAACAATCTCTTCAAAAGCTCATGCGTGGAGCTAATGTAGAGAAATTATGTTATGTTATGATAAATGGAGATATTGACAATGTTTTACATGATGTGAAGCAGAGGCTGTCAGGTCCTGTAGCTCTGCAGCGCTGACCTCTGCCTCTATGGTCGCGGAGGTGTCTGATTTTTCACCATTGTTCTGCTCTGCTCTGAGGTGAGATGAGCATTGTTTCCTGCATGCTCCTCATTCCTCACCTCTCTGTGTCTCCCTCCCACACATTAACCTGCAGCACTTCACTGAGTTCAACAACCAGGGTACAGTCAGCTTTCTTCAGTGAGTGGCATTTTTTTGTGTGTCCATAATGAATTTCTGCTGTTTACCTCACGATCTTCAAGATGAAAGAGAGACTGTTAAATCCTGTCTCATGGTGTAACAGATTACTACTTGGTGTGTTGGTGTCTGCTAAGTCTTAGTCTAAGCCTAATTATAAAGTGTATGTGGAAGTCGCAGTTTAAGATGTTTTTTAGGCAACTGTCAGTACATTTACATGACAGTTTGAGAAAATAAAAAAAGACTATGGCCTTAATCCATTTGTGGCAAGGTGAAGAGGGACCCGAGCGGGCTTCGAACCCTAGACTCCCTGATCGGAGTCATGCGCGCTAACCAGTCAGCCAAAGGGACATCCCCTTGGCCAAGTAGCCAGGGCACATGATCAACTGGAGGCATAGTGACAGGAACCTCAACTGTCACACATGCAAACGCATAAGTCAGACTGAGACTGAACATCTCCAGATCTGACTAAAACACCCATGCAATTGGAACCGATTTCCTGGAAAATGCTTGTGCGCATGCCTCACAACAGCAGTGAAGAAAAGAAAAGGCGCCTCCTGATGCTGATTCAGTGCATTTTACACAGTTCAACCAGTGAAAAGATATGTTTTATAAAAATTAAAAAAGGAAGCCCGAGGTTGGACCAGACCCGAGTCATTTGTTTATATTTTCAGCCCGAACCTGGCTCAGACTGGACCAGCACATCGTCTGGTCGGGAACTCTGTAACACTAAGGCTTTATAACAACATCATAGAGCATTTTATAATGGGTTATAAGGTCAAATATTATAATAGAGTTATAATGCTCTATAATGTGTTATTCTTATTGTTATAAAGCCTAATTTATGAGTGTTTATAATGATAGTTATACACGTTTATAAGCCAATTATAACACATTATAAGTATATTTATAATGCATTATCGATGTGGGCATTGTCAGTGAGTTAAAATACCTGACCTTATAAGTCATGATAAAATGCTGACAGAAAAGTCAACAGGAGAAGAGTCCGTATCAACCAGGTGAAACAGTACAGGTCGCTGAGAGCAGGCTACTCTGCTGGCAAGATTATCTTGTCAGTGCCTGATTCTGCCCGACTCTAAGCCAATCTAAAAACAGGCAAAGACGTAGAAACAGAGACTGTGATATGTGACAAGGAGCCTATACATTCACCCACCTGTCACCCAAAGCAAGCACGCCCCTTTATTTTTACCAGGGGTGTTAAAGCCTCCAAAATTTTCATGGAAGCATAAAAAAAATCATATCTTTGTAAAATTGATCATTTCAATAAAGAGTCTGAGCACAGTGGATGTGAGGACAAGTCTCTCGAAAGACCAGTACTGTTCTGTTAAACTGGATCAGCTTCTACAATCTGAGCCACTGAATGCAAACACACTAAGGCTACTATACTAAACATATAGTCTGGCACAACCTATAGAGTTCAAAGGCCCAACCAGACAAGCCAATACTAGCAACAGGTTATTTAAGGGGCACAGTGAACCCACTTCAGCTTGCTTCATTCACACTTTTATCTTGAGTCAACAACACTCACCCGGCTCAACAGTAACACTACCTAGACCCAGCAGCAGAGAGCTCACACACTGGTAAATGTTTCATCACACGTCTGATCCGATGACCTTGCCGCTTGAATATTTGTGTGCAGGGAGAAGAAAAGACTCAGACATGCACATGTATTTATTTTCTCGGTGCACAGACCATGAATCACACAATCTGCTGATATTATTAGCTCTTAACCCAGACCTGGTCTATTCACAGACTTATTATTCCATTTTTAGGCCGAAAAAACACACATAAGACAACAACAGGAGAGACCGAGCGGGGCCCAAAATAAGACAGAAAACAACGGGGTGATGGATTGGTCGGAGACACCCGAGAACGATGACTTCCGTGACCGTGAGTTTGATTGTTTCCTTGAGAGAAAAAAAAGGTTACAGGAAGGGATGGGAGGGGGCACAATCTACCCTTGAGCGGGGAAATCAATAGAGAAACCTTCCTCCATTTGTGCCATGTACATACGGCACATTCACGCTCTTCTACTGTATATTGTTATCCACATGAATGATCATGTAGTTACTCTGGTCTACACTCGGTCCCACACAGCTGATTTATCATCCCTCAGAAACATCTGCCTCACACCTCAGCCCATAGCTCTGCAGCACCCCATAGCACAAACCAGCCCCTAACAGTAATAATAAAGGCATTTGGCACCAGCATCCATCGCCAGCTTAAGACTGTGTGTACACTATATACACCGAGGTAATATTTATTGTCTGCTGGCACTGGCTGCTCTGAAGGATTCAGATTTAAAGTGCCTGTGAGCTAGATTCATTTTCTACACTTTGATTCCTGGTCCAGATCTTGGAGGTGAACAGGGATTTTCTGTATAAAACTGACATGAGTGGTATTTTCTTTCTCTTCTCTTTCTCTCTTTATTAACACAGTGGTTTAATGTTGTTGAAAGCAGCTGAGCTGAACTGAGCCGCAGCTCATTGGTCTAAACCCAGAGAGCTTGCACGCAACAGGAATTAGCCAGAAACCCGGTTTAAAAAAAAGGCACTGTTCAATAAAAAAAATTAAGTAGAATAAAAAACACTCCGCATGCATATAAGTGCCAATGTGACAAACAAAGAAACTTAAAGTTAGATATTTCCATTTGCCTTCTTGAGTTTTGTTGCTAAATTAGTCCAAGTTTCATTCCAATCTTGAATTTTTCCCATCTGTTTACTTTCTATAACTCAGGTCTGTGCATTTCACTTCCTGTTTTGAGACACTAAGCAAACTGAAGTCAGGATGTGGTTTATGGTTAATAGTCACACCTCAGATCCACATGCAGCACAAAATGTAACCGCATTGGCAGGTGAAATTTCCCTCAATAACATTTTTTTTTACAAAAGAGCCTCGCCACCATAATGGAATTTTTTTTAACTGTTTTAGTTTTCATCAGAGAGAAGACCATGTTTCTTCCTAACCCTAAACCTCTCAACACTGTCTCAACCCCATCATCTGAGATACACCTGAGCTTTTTAAAATTACAAAATGAAGATGGAAGAGAAGTTGAAAACACATACAATGCTATATAACCAAGGATACCAAAGAGCTGTATCATAAAACAGTGTGAAAAACATCTGTTTAAAAATTGATATTAAGATATAAAAAAAAAAATTAATTAAACCTCAGTGGAAAACTCCTTTCTCTATTTCCTGTTAGTTTCTTCTCTGTGACCTGTAGTGTGCAGCCAGACCCCTCTCAAAATAAAAGCCCAGCTTGAATAACGCGCCCCCCTTGTCTTCTTCTATGGTTGTGGTGACTTGCTCATGGTAAAACTTCCAGGTCACAGAGAAGAAACTAACATGATATACAGAAAGGAGTTTTCCACTGAGGTTTTCTAATTCCCAATTTCCATTTAAAAACATGTCAAATTAAATTGGATAACAGATAATGGAAAATGGATAATTTGTTTTCCGTTTTGTATTATCAAAGTAAAAACGTGAAACAGTTAATTTTCGTTTTTTGGTTTTTGCAAAACCAAAAACGGATGGCCACGAAGTACATACCGGGAAAAGACAAAGTGGTTGTTTGGTGTGAAAAACCCACAGAGAACCATCAGCTTCACAGTGAGTTCCACCTCAGTGTTTCACCATCACTGTTATGATTCACTTTCACTCAGCAGAAAAAGTAATAGAGACCATAGACCTTGTTAGAGACACCTGCCCTTCACTGGTTTCTGGAGAGTGGCTTTGAAGCTCAGAGTTGGGCTGCTCTGCTGTTGCCGTCTTGGCAGTGGGTGACACTGCTGAGCTCACACTTCAAAAAGGGGCAAAGAGGTGAAGCATGGTGTGCAGCTGAGACTTTAGTGTAGGAGACTTTGTGGTGAGAGTATAATTTACCCATCTGTCATTGGTGAGTTGTATATTCATTCACCTTCTGTACAGGGGATGGGTTTAACCACAGAGACTGATTCAGTTTTTGACATTTTAACGTGGGAGTTTATGGGGACGATATCACTTTTAGAGCCTCAAGTGGTCATTTGAGGAACTGCAGTTTGCAGCCCCACCTGATTAACTTGATGAACAGAACTGAGTTTCCTGAGTGTTTTTCTTTCTTTTCTTCTTGTAATCATATCAAGGAAAAGTAATGTGTCAATCTTAGAGTTTAGGTTAGTGTTTTACAGTGTGTGCTGTATGACCATCTATGCAAACTGGTAGTGAGTAAATGTTGTAGTTACTGTAGGAGGTATTAGTCACATGCACATGCACACTGTCCAAGGGTACATGGATGCAAAGTGATGTAAAGACAGATGGATTTGTTAGCAGGCGCCCAAATGGACATCCATCACATGATTTCATGTCTCCCCTGTCCAAGAATTAAATTCTGTGTGTGTGTGCGTGCATGCGTGTGTGTGTGTGAGTGTGAGTTTTAGACTTAATACAAGGATGAGTGCTATCTGTATTTTACACGTGGGAGTGCAGCATGGTAGAAAGAGGTCACTCCCTGCTTGTGCGTGTGTGAATGTATAATGGAGGGTGTGTGTGTGTGTGTGTGTGTGTGTGTGTGTGTGTGCCTAGCTGTCTCTCCATCCGTCATTGGCCCAGGGTGGAGAGGAGACTACTCGGAGCCCAGAAAGCAGGGGTCAAGTCCAGGCTTACTCAACCCCCACAGGCCCTCCCTCCCCCCTCCCCTCTCTCTCCTCTCTCCATCATGCTCAGATGAGCGAGAAGGTCTGAGGGAAAGAGGGGAGGCGGGGGGTGGGGGGGCTGGTTTAGTTTACGGAGTGGGGAAGGGAGGAGGAGGTGTGGAATGGAATGGGTGAAGACAAAAGTTGATGAGAGGAGGAGGAGATCTATGAACAGAGAGGGAGCAATAAAAAGGGAGTGAGGGGGAAGATTGAGAAATGGAAGGTTTGAGGATTATTCTTGGTGAAAGGAGCAGATCTATGGTGAGCAGCAGAGAGAGAAAGAACTGATGAGGGGTCTTGAAAAAAGCATATTTTATTGAACCAGGTAGCAACGGTGATAATGGAAATGTTGTCAACTCTTCTGGGAATCCAAAGTAATATTCAAAAAGACTTCTAAACTGAATATAAAGTGAGCACAGAGAGTTGGATAATGTGAAGTGATTGTGGGATTTGATGGGACAGAGGATCTTTCAAAACACTTTTTAGTGGGAAGCCACAAGAAGCCTCCCGGAGGGGAGAGGATGAGAGGAGAGAATGATGGTAGAGCTAAGAAGTCATTATTGTCCTTTCAACACAGATCTGTGTTTTGTCAAAGTGAATGGTATCTTGTTAGGTTTTTTTCTCTTCTTTTTTTTAATTTGCAAAAAAAAAAAAATCTTCTCCACAACCGATCATTTCCTTCTGGACCCAGAATAAATTTCAGAGGTATTTTCTTTAACCCTGTGCTTTCTCTCTATGTGCAGCACAGGGAGGAATGGATCATATTTAAAGTCACATGGTTATAAAAAGTTTTATCAGTGTCTTGGATATATCAATATGGTACATACTGATACATCAGTTTTCCCAAAATTAATATTTAAATTATGTCTGGTGTTGTTATAGATTTTTCTTACCAACAAATCCACACACAGTCTCTGCTGCTCTTTTGTTTCTACTCAAGATATAAATCTTGAAAAAGGAACACCGGGCCACTGTACGTCTCGAAAAACATCATCTCATACAGTAGCAAATGATGCATTTTTCAGCTGTGGATTATCACATTTTGGCACTCTAGTAGGCAGCAGCAGGATGGTGTGTGTGACACTGACTAAGTACACCACAGTGTGTGTTCATGGTAATGCAGAACAACAGTGAGACTCATTGATGTCTTTGTAGTCATTCCTGTTCACCAATAGAGCTCTATGGCTAAGAAGAATAAGACATACAATGGTGCAGATACAGTAACTGTGAGCTGGATAACTGAATGCTGATTTTGTGTTGAAGGTATTTACTGACTAAAAGAAACATAGTCAGACTTATTCATTCATGGACATATCACTTATTCATTCAGTTCATTAGAATTTCATCAGAGTGAACAGGGCAGTAATGTCACACTGTGGCAGGAACAGGATTTTCCTTGCACTAGCAGAGCTGAGTTAGCTGTTTTGTGCTCTCCCTCAAACAAAATGAAAATTAATAATTATTTTTGCAAAGGTCAATCATCCAGTGCTAATCAGTATGTAATTGCTGTATATCAGGCAGTGTATACGGTATGAATGTGGTGCTATTTCTATTGGATGCACCTACTGTATGTCAGGTTACAGCTCATTTAAAAGCTTACAGTATGTGACCAGTGTTATTCAGTTATGACGGATGCAGTTTTATTAAATTGTTGAATTATTTCAATAAAGTATTCACAATTCAAATATATGATGTAAAATAATTATGTCTTTTCTATAGAACAGATATCAACGTAAGTAGCCCAAATTTTACCCTCTAGACTGAGTTCACACAACCAGTATGTTGAGGAATCTAGACTGGTCATTTTACAGTATTCGATGCTTATTCATCTCCTTTCTTTTCTCACCATACACAAGGCTGATTTCTTAGTGTGCAAAGATAAAACAAGAACAAGAGACAAGAGTGGACAGAAGTAGTTTGTCCAAACATCCTCTCCAAAACATGAAAGGAATATTTTGGAAAATGTTCAACTAGAAAAATGTTTGGGAGTAAAATGTGAGGAATGGCGGAATAAATGGGACAAAGGACAGAAAAACTGGTAAATAAAAAAAGTTGTGTGTGTGTGTGTGTGCGTGCGTGCGTGCGTGCGTGTGTGTGAGAAAGAGAGAGAGGTGCAGAGTGATGTGTGCCAGGTACAACCCTCCAGAGTGGGCGTCATCGCTGTTCTCAGAGCACCACCTCGGAGTCGATGTCAGGGTGGCGTCAGCGATGGCCGGCACAGAGGCTCCAAGGATCTGCTGGTATTTTTAACAAATACACACACACATACACACACACTCTGGGATCCAGTCACACACACACACACACACACACACACACACACACACACACACACACACACACACACACACACACACACACACACACACACACACACACACACACACACACACACACACACACACAATCACCTCCTGTTTGGCCTGTGGGTCACTGACTCATCAGAGATGGACTCGTGCCTGATCTCTGTCAGGCAGACCAACACAGAGGCTCCAGGCGCTTCAATGACTTAAATCTACAACACTTAAAACTGGATTTTAATTCATAATATTGTGAAACAAGCTACTAAATTTTCTCCCACATAAAAACAGTGTAAGCAAAACTTGTCATGTAGAATTTTTTAAGCAATACACCTAATCTAAATTTTGTAATAAAACTTCACCCTCAGTGTCAGATGTTACGTGTCCTGCAGATATGCAAGAAAAAAAAATTGTAAAGATCAAAGGTTAAGATTAAAGACATGTAAACATGTTAGCAACCAAAGCCTCCCTGTTGACAATATGCCAGAAGTGAACCTCAACATGGCTCATCACATTGTCACTTGATTCACAATAACACTATGTTCTTTTAATTCTGACAGTATCAGCTGGCAAATGTGTGAGCATGTAAAGAAAACGCTTGTCATGTGAATCATGTGAATTTAAAATGAAAAAGTGAAAGCTGTGTGTCTGAGAGCATTTTCAGGATTTCATTGTATAGTTAAAATAATAATAATAATTTTGTCTAAACCTAAAACACGACTGTAAATCTTGAAGGAAAAGGTCATCCTCACTATGTTCCTCACAGAGTGTTATTGTGTATCTAAGCAACACAGTCAACTCTCCAAAAAAATGAATACATAAACAAATAAATTCAGAAACAAGTGATATAACAAAGCCAAGAATTTTTTCTCCAATATCCATCTGCTTATCCATGCAGGGTGCACCGGAAGCTTCCCAGTAGACGCTGGGCGAGGCCGGGATACACCCTGGACAGGTCACCAGTCTATCACAACCGACAACCTCACATTCACACCTATGGGCCAAATCCAGTATCTTTCTGCCCTCTCTGTCCAACTAGTCAAGTGAAGTAGATGTTTTCACAGGCCTTTTTTTATTCATGACTTCACTGGTTAAGCTGCTAGTAACAATAAATCTTATCTGAAAGCCGCAGTGTCAAGAAATTACGTTTTCACCCCAAATTTAGCCTGAACCAACAGTTGCATTTTGCAACGCTGATGCAGACTGCTGGGATGGTCCGAGTGCAAAATACTTAGGTCACGCTTGGCGAGCTGTGGAAAGGGAGACTTTTGCATCCTGAGGCCTGTGCTTAGTGAGGTTAATACTGACCAGACACTGGGCGACTCTGAAAAGACTAAGAACATGAGTCAGTTTTCAGTTCCTCTGTAGAAGACTGCTGGGCCATCACTTTGATCCAGACCAGAAATAAATTTTATCTATAACAGCATTTCTGGCCCAAACACCTTCAACAAACGATTGCAAATAGTCAGCATTATCGTCACATAGACACAGGAAAGGTACAGTAGAAACCCCCTCCACTGACAATCAAGTTTTTCCTCTTCTCCGTAAGGAAGTAAGCACATGTGTTTCCAGCCTCCTTTTTCTATTCATTCATTATTTTATTTTTTCTCAGGTCATAGCAGAAGATAGAGTTTAAAATTACGGCTGTCAAAGCGTAATAAAGTGCTAATGCAAATTATTTTTAATGCCACTATTTATCGACACATGATTAACACAATCTGTCCTATTGGCCTTTGGCTTGACCCATCAGCTGCAGTCACAAGCTAAACTGTCTCTTTTAGCAGTTTCCACTCAGATTGTGGCATTATGCTGTTATTATTGATCATAATTTTCTCTTTCATTGAGGGCTTCTGAACAATTTGTCTTTTAAGTAAGTTACATTTGCATGAAGCTGCATATTTTTCCATCATATACTTGAAAAGTATCCCTTTAATTTACATTTTGAATGAATGTGTGATTAAGGGCGTTAGCTAGAGGTTGAATTCCTAACACTCGCCTGCTCTTGCTCCAGTAGCGACCATGGTTGCCAGGTATGGACTGGAAACACATCTGAATCATTTCACACTAATTCACCTGCAGACAAACCCAACAAACCCACAGCATCACGCCTGCACAGTAAACGTTACAGTACCGGCTGACCATTAGTTAGCATTAGCACAATGCCATTTTCTCCAAAGAGCTATCACGATCTGGCTACTGAGTTCCACCTCATGTGACATCAACATACTAATGCTGTTGGCGCAGAGATCATTTCATGCCGATGTTGCCAACGTAACCAGATGTAAATTCTTGTATATTTTTGAACCAATCAAAATTTATAAAACCATTATTTATATACTATTTTTTAAAAACAGTAAAATTAGCCTAATACTTTTATTCTAGATGTTCTGTGGTTGTGTTATTCTTGAAAAATGTATCATTTTGATGAAAGAGTTGTAATTATAACCTTTAATTTGAGATTAATTGTGATTAACTTTGGCCACTTATTTAATTAACCATGATTAAATACTCTAATCGATTCCATTAAAACAGTTGTGGGGAAAAACTTTTAAATAAGGCAGAGTAGGTGAGTTTGCACAGGTGTGTTCTGTCGAGGGATTTGACAGTAGAAAGAGAATTAGCATTATGAATGTCTCATGGGAGGGAGGTTTTATGACTAAAGGCTTTAAGGCCCGTGGTAGCCAAGTGAAGAAAGTTTCGTAAGACTGGTGGAGGATGAATTGCCGTGACTCTTACCGATCTGCAATCACTGTAGTGTTTGTTTCCATCGAGCGCAGCCTTAAATCCAGGTCTGCTGCAGAATACGCAGGGCCGTGGTATTACCTTGTGTACATTCTCTGCTCCGTCCTCCACTTTGAAGATACATCAGTGGAGTTAAGCTTTGTGCTGAGCTGCCAGCGGCCCCGACAGGCGCAGCGTTTGATCTTCTGATGAAGCTCCAGTTGGTGAAGTCATCCCTGCTGCCGCCGCCCCTGCACCTAAGCACTGCACTAAATAATGATCATTATAGCCATCGTAAAAAAGCACTGCATGTGGAGTTCTCTCTCATCCCTCTGCATTATCTCTCCCTTCAACCCCCCCGTTCTCTTTTCTTTTCTTTCTTTCCGTCTGCCCCCCCTCTCGTTTTTTCTCTGTGTCATTTCACTGGTTTCATCTCCTGAGTTGCTCTCACTCTGCACATGCCTCTGTTTCTCTGTCTGTATTTGCTCGTCTTCTGCTCTGCATTTTTCCCCACTTTAGACCAAAGAGAGCCTCCCTTTTGTCTTTTTTTTGAAGTTCATCCCCTGGTCTCTCCTTCTCCGTTCCTTTTCCCTTCATCTGTTTCACTCTCTCTGTCTCTCTCCCCCGCCTGTTGCCGGCTCCCTCGTTTCCTCCGTCTCTCCCTTTTCGCTTTAGCTTCTCGGTCTCTGCCTTCATCTGTCTTTCTGGCTCATCTGTTTCTGTCTGAGCTTCTGAATGTGCACTCTGGATAACCCGCCGAGCAGCCTCCCCTCTGTTTCCTGCACTGAGATGCACCCTATTTATTTCATTGATTTTCGCGGGGGAAAGAATGCACAGGCCAAAGACTGACTGGCTGCGGAGGGTTTAGCCAAGTCGAGCCCTTGGGTTACGCAGGGAGGGAGAGGGAGACAGTTTGAATTTGGACTGAAGCTACACAGTGACTGCTCAGAGCTGCTACAACATTTGCATGTTGTCAATGTTTTTATAGTTGAAGTCATTGTCTGAGAAGCAAAAAGATAATGGAACAGATCCACCTTCTCCTTTGTGACGCGTTTTTAACCATGATTTATTTGATTAGTTGGAGAGTATTTTAGGCTGGGTTTCATGTCTTTTCTTTGTGCCTCTGTGGCTTTTCTCAGCACGCTAATGCTCCATTTGGGATCAAGAGTTCAGAGAAATCCTTTAGTGGGTCTTCAAATGTAATGGTCGGGGGTCGAGGGGTGGGGGTGGGGGTGGGGGTGGTGGGTGTGTGAGAACCTGAAAAATGACCATGACCAGTGACAATTTATCGTTGGCCATGACGTTTGTGTGGTAAGTAGAGGAAGAGCGTTGAGGCCTTTACAACAATGAGAGAAAGTGTCTACCATTGGAAAAATAAATACATTTGTATATATTTTTGTCAACACCTTAGTTCGAACCAGGGCACATCAACTTCACCATGTTCAATGCATTTTGATGAACTCTATCAAATGTGTTGGATTTTCATTCTGCAACTAAGGCTACATTATACTGCTCTATTTTCAATTCAAAAATGCTTAAAAAAACAGAAAATGATCCAAGTCCAGACAGTGAAACCAGTCCTGGCTGACGACGTGCGTGCCCGCTTCAGTGGTGAGTGCTGTATGTGCCCATTTTTTTCTTTTTGCCCCTGCCCTGCTCTGATGAAGGTCGTGTGAGACCAAAAGCTTAGCCTTGAATAAAGTGGCATTGCATAGATCTAAGTGTGCGGAGATTCTCTTCTTCAGTTTGGACATTTTTTATGTCTCCAGCACCTTAGCCACTGGTTGTAACAGTAGTGCACTGCAGCAGCCTCTTGGACACATGTGTATATTATTTTTTCTCTCGTAGGCAAACGTGAAATTTGTTTCAAGCACTCTCGTACACACTCCTTTGCTTGAGCTCAATCTGCATATAAATGATTATATGAAAACAAGAACTAGTGAGGGAGAAAAAAAACAGATGCGCAGAAACCACTGTAATAATTCCTGTAACAGTGGCTGGCCATGGAAGTCCAGGCCAAACCCACGTACGACACGTGTTGCCAGGAGAGATCCAATCAGTAAGTTTAGACGGCAGATATTTGATTTCTATCTGATTTATTTCCACACATGATGGGGGCCTGAGTCCGATCTGACAATATCCAATTCCATGCATATTTATCCCGTTCACATGTTCATGTTTCAGATCCAATCGGTGCCATTTGAGAGGAAAAAATTGGAATTGGGCCACTTGAACCACGCAGTGTAAAGACAGCAACTAGTGTCATCGTTTCCATAGGTCTAATTTTTCACCTGTGTTGTCGAACTGAACAGGATTAGCAGTGTTTCCGTTTTCAGGACTGTGTAGACAGATAGACATAGCAAAAGAGATGTGATTTAAAACAAAAACGTAGTTGTGTGGACGTAGTGTCAATGCTTTAACATAAAAGACAGAATATGGTGTAATTCAACTTGTAAAGAAATCAGCCTTGTAGTGAAGACAGTGTCCAGTACGGTGAAGAAGCTCAACTGTCTCCTGCAGTGACACCTGTTGAATCTTAAAACAGCAGTTGCACAGTCAAGTGTTCACTATACCATAATATCCCTAAACTGAATAAATAATGTGTGACCAGTAACAGCACAGCCCCGCAGTCATCAGCACATTCAATGTAAACCTCACAGAGGATGATGATGAGTCGCTCGATGGTGAAGACGTGGCAAAGATCATAAAAGAACTCAGAGCAGCCAACATGAGTTTCACTTTGTTTCTCACTCCTCCTCCTCCTCCTCCTCCTCCTCCTCCTCCTCCTCCTCCTCCTCCTCCTCCTCCTCCTCCTACTGCTTCATCTTCCGTCTCTTCTTTTGGTGAATCTATTTTACACCAGGAAACCAATGCAGACAGTGCACACATGGACACATACACACACAGGTTTTGAAGCCAGTTATCATCTCAGCTGACACAGAAACAAAGGCTGATTGCTGCATTCTTCTCATACATCAGCTAAACGTACAGATAACTGTCTTTACAGCAGCAAAGAGAGGAGGCTCGTACAAAAAGAAGGAATAAATAGTTGCAGCCAGCTCGGCCAGAACGGGAGACGGCGGGGCAATCAGAGGAATAGGCCTAATTATGTCAAACAGCGTCTTACATTCTTCAATGGGTGACGTGCCTGAAAAAGCTTTGACTTCACAAATGAGAAGGAAAACAAGAAGAAGACGCATCAGGTCAGGTTTCTAACTCTAATGGTGAACACGGGCACTTCAGCTTAGCACACATTCATCTCCAACAGGGACCATTTGAGTTTCTCATGTGTTTCTGTTTTAATGACACTGCCCCACAGATATTGGATGTAGAGAATATACTTAAAGCAGAAGTAAGTGGTCCGGTCGTTTTCGCTAATGCTGCGTTCCAGGCAGGCTTTTGAAATCGTAAATTACAGCTTCAAGTCACAACTTACGACTTTGTAGCGTTTCAGGCAACCCACTCGTGTTTTTCCAACCTGTTTTACCAGTGAAAGTCACTATAACGGCCACTCGTAACTTCCGACCCGTGAAATCGTACCAGTACGTCTTTTTGTACAGTCTATGTACCAGATCGAACTGGTACGACTTGAGTTTCCTTGAACGCACCATAACAGTCCTCGTCCCTACGTCGCCACATTCACGGCGTCCCTTGGCTGCACACACAGCCCTGCATGCCCTTCTCTCTCCTCATTGGATAAAAACTGTAGGATACGATAAATGTTTTCTCTTCGGCTCAGAGCAGAGCAGAGGGACGGAGAGACCCGTGTTTCAGTCCAAACACTCTATGTAAGTGATTGCTGTCGGAAGATATAACTATTTAAGACTTATATTAACACAAGTATATCGCTTACTTCTGCTTTAATTCGTCTCTCAAGTACCTGATGTGACTAAATAACTAAGGTGTGTAGCACATGAGGCTGAAAGGTAATTGTTGCTTCTCTCTTTTTTTTCTTTTTTTTTTACATATAAAAATATATACGAAAAATCACAATGATGTTTTATTGCTGGGTTTGGACCAAACCAGCTTGTTCCATCATATTCGAGAATTTGATCTGTCTCCGTAGCACCATGATCCTCCACTTAAGGTCTGTTGTGGCACTTTTATTAAGAAATTGTAGCTCCTGCAATTTGGATATTGCACTTTGCCATTTTGGGATAGCAACAATATTTTTTGATGAACTGTGCATCCCTTGAGTCCCTGAGTGGATTCTCAGTCATCTGGACCATGTGCCTCAAGTCACTCTCTCCATAGATCCCCTGCCTGTAATACAGATTTAAAGCAACCAAAAACTTGGGCACCCCTGGTGATTGTGGTGAAGAGTTGTTTTAAGGTGTTGACCTTTTGAGCTGAGCCAATCATTCACATCATTTCCATGCTCATCAAGTCTTTCAGTGACCCTTCATTTCCTTTCTCATTAATCATGTCGCTCAACTCAGGCCCCTCTTTTATTCTCCTTTTGTCAAACCCGTAAGATAGAAAGTTTTAATTCATTCAAAACTATGATTATACACGAGGAAACTGAACTGTCATAGCTGAAATCAATAGTTTTATAGTGAAGAAAAAATACAGGGAAATTGTTTTCCTGAGTGAGTGTGACTGTGGTTGAGCTCATACTGATACAGTACGTGATGACTGGTTGGTATTAATGTAAATAATCGGATGAAGTATGACCAGAGCGTGTGCAAGGATGGGTGGAGGGAACAGTGTGTGTGTGTGTGTGTGTATGTGTGTGCGCACATGCTGGGATTCCTCACGCCTGCCTCATTGTCCTGGGCCCTGTAAGACAAAGGGTTAAGTAAATGTTTGGGGAAGATAAGGCCACTCACTCTGACAGGCAGCAGGCCCCACTGCCCAGGGGGACGCAGCCCCAAATACATCACACACACACACACACACTCATCTGTCCTTCCTTCTCTGTATCTTTAATAGACACACCTTTATATTTCACTGCTGGATTTACCTTTTTCTCTTCACCCAATGAATCACTCGCTGAGTGTTTGATGTCTGACGTGCAGCGCTGTGCGAGCCAGCAGCTCCAGGTTTGAACTTGGTGAAAGTGTTTGGTGGGTAGGAGCCAGTTAGTTTCCTTCTTAAGCAGCTTGTCTTGGCAAACACAGCGTGCTCATTCCTGCTTTTCATGTCCCACTGTGAGGGTTTTAGTGGTCGGAGCTCAGCTTTACATCACAGCTCTCTGATAAGGTCTACGAGGGGTTGTGGGTTTACAGTGTAGTGGAGGATCATGAATTCTTGAACTTTGATGTCGTGAACCAGTTTAGCCTTAGTCTGGCTCAGGATTGTCCCGAGCTGACACTATAAATAACAAATAGCAAAGCTGCTGTACCTCCTCTGTGTCTGCCTTCTGTGTGTAGAGATGAAGACAACAGGGACTTGACGAGTCCAGATGTCATCTGGCCTTGGAATGATAATGTTGATGTTGTAGGCAGAGTTTCTATAGATCATATTACATCACTATTGATAAGAAAAGAAGCTGATCAAGGAGAGAAAGAATGACTTTCAATCAAAGAGACATGTATGATTACACGTGTCTTGGCCACTCTGCAGGAGCTGAACTTTTTATTAAATAACCTTCATTTTCTGATTTAGTTGCATTCTTAGTATTGATTTACTTTGCAAATGTCCATGCCTATGTCTAATACAGGTGGCCGCTTAATGCCTGCACTGTAAGGAAGACCAAATGTTCTCATTTGTGTGCAAAAACCCATGCAGACTAAAGCAGGCTACCACCCTATGGCCTCTGACCCCCCCAAAAAATTGAACTACGATAAGGAACACCATAAGGCACATTCTTTCTTCTTCTTCTTCTTCTTCTTCTTTAACCAAAATTCACTGTTTTATGTTGCAGTGGGCAGTAAAATTAGATGTTGAGGGAGAAAATAACAGATGAGTTAACATTTACTGTATTAATTATATCTAGCTACTAATTTGAAGATGTTGATGTTGAAAATACAAAAGGTTTGCTATGATTGCTTAGATGCAGGTTTGTGACTCACTGAATACCAGAGGTTTCAAGGTCCAGATGTTCTCGAAACTGTGGTCACAGAAATGCGTGGGATCTCCTTAAAAACACAAAGAAATTTGCACAACAAACTCTGAAATGCCACATAAGAGTTTTGACTTACCGTTAATATTTTAATATTTTTCAGTTTCTATTCTCGGAGGAAATGTGCTGCAAGAGAATTGGAAACCTAAACTATGAAATCACCGCCTGCATGTATGAGGTGCAAGGCCTCCGAGTGATGGACTGTCCATTTATAATTGTCACACTGTGCTTGGCTTTTAGTGGCTGTCGCGGTGATGTACAGTACAGGACTTGTGCAACCAAGGAGGGCATTTTGGTATACAGAGAGATGTTTTACATTTGTAACAAATTAGCCGTTTGGATAAACAGTTAATTTAAGCCCTGCTGCAAAAATGTGGAGCCGTCAAACAGTTTACAAATCCCCATTCTTTCACTGTGCCCACATGAGTGAGAGAACAGAAGCTGAGGGGAGAAAATCCCTGTAGGCACAGTCAACGATGAAAAATGAGCCTTAAATGCCTTAACAGAATATGAAAATAATTCTTAAGGTTTGATCAAACTTGCTGGAGTTATCAATACATTTAGCAAGTTATTGATCACAAAATAAACATTTTGTTCAGTTATCATGTAGTCTGGTATAGGTTTAGTCTTTGTTAGTCTAGTCCAACCATTTAATGTGGCTAGTGACACTTATTATTAGTTATTATGACAGGAGGGAAGGAGGAAGTCGTGTCATGTTATTAGACTGGCAGGTGACTTCTTACTGCTGGTGGAGATTGTGGTTTGGCGACAGCATCAGCCATTGTTGCCTTTGTATTACAAAAAGGTTCAAATAACCATCTGACAGTGGCTTTGGGGAAAACGTGTCACTGTGGAAATGTGACAAGATGGGTCAAGGCAGCATGCAAACATCAGTGGTTGGTAAACTGTAACAAAAACAAAATACATTGGTGTTTCCCCTGGAGACATGAATGAACGTCCCCAAAAGTTTTTAACCACAACATGTTTAACTACTAAATCGGTTTCGTATCTAAACCTATTGAACGTATGACACAGTGATTTTAATCACTTTGGGAGGCACAACATTGTTACCTGACCTGTGGGTTGTTGAAGATCAGACCCGACGTGGCCGGACTCAAGAGCATTGATTCTCAACCCTATTCGTCCAAACCAAACTAAATTGTTTGTTTACATTTTCAATCCGAACCAAGTGCAACTGGTCATGTTGTTCAGGCTGGGCCGGCCCGGCCTGTTGAGAACTCCAACTGACCCAAGAGAAGAGCCAGACCAGATGGCCGATGAAACGCATATTTGGAAGAAGTTTAATTTGTGCCAATTAAACTTCTAAATGAATGCTGCTCTGGATCTGTCTCTTTCCTTCTATTCTTACTCTTTTAAACAGTAAGAACAGAATGATTTAAGGGTATTTTACATCTTTGCTGAGCACAATATTTGTTTAAAGTAAATAAAAGCCTGTCCCATATACATGCCTGTTTCAAATATAAGCTGGGTCAGTTTGGCAGTTGAAGTAAATAAAAGCCTGGACTTATATTTGAGAATTTATGGTGCATTGACAGAAGCTGTTAACTGTTTAGTGTTGGTATTTTTTCCCTCCAGGTATCTTGTTAGCCTTTAGCGAGTCCCCACACGTGGTTCACTAACTTGCTCTACAAGTAGTTGCTACATCACAGTCTTGATACTGGGTATTTCACAAACATGTGTGAATTGGTTTCAACTTACTTACTGGAACCTGATAAGGGTCTTTGTGAAAATGAAGTGTGCCAAACATGTGAGCTCAGATAACTCATCAAACTGCTGCAGAAGCACCCTCACTTGTCCAACCCAATTACACAAGGCATCTGCATCAATCAACATCCGCTCCCTCAGACCAGCTCATCACATCACAGATGATCTTTCTTCCCAGAATATGAGCTCATGAGGTTTCCCCCACCCCCACCCCCACCCCCCCATCACAATAACACAGCCAGCCCTCTTGTTACAATGGAGGGCAGCAGAAGCAGACAGCTGTATTAAACAATGCCACCCACTCTCTGCGAAACCCATATGAGCTCGCTCATTAGTGACCACTGATAACTGGAGATTGGGAGTTTGTTGGGGTAATAATAACCTGAAAGGGCCTCTCCTCCTCCTCTTTCTCCTCCTCTGCCTTTTACTTTGCTCTCTCTCCCTCTTTCTGTCTGTCTTTCCCTCTCTCTGTCTCCCTCCCTGCTGGGCTTTATCAGTGGTCCTGGTCAATGTCCTGCTGTCATGTCTTGATGTGATTTATGTCACTGGCTGTGAAGTTGACTTATCTCCCTCCTCTCCCAATTTTCTCCCCACCACTCCGCCTACCACCGTCCCCCAGCGCCTCCACCACCCTACTGAGGTTTGGCTCCCTCTGTCTCAGCCAGCCTGGCTCCTCCAGCAGGCACAGGGAGAAAAGGTTTAGGTGGGGGAAGTGTGAGATATTAGAGGTAAATTCCTTTTCAAGACATCCACCTGTCCTGGAGAAATAGTAGGCATTTCACCACCCTTCAGTTTTAGCTTTCTGTATGCATGTACAGAGGAAGACTCTGACATGATGAAGCTTTGAAAAGAAATGGATGTTTTTGTGAAAATTTGAGTTCAAACAGCAAAGTTGAACAAAATGTGCGTGGAAACTACACAATTACCCACACATACTGTGAAGCTCCATACTGTATGTTCACACACAAATAGACATGTGTGTAAACATCACATTGGAGGTGTCTGCCCATTGCTGCAATACATCCCCACCGTATTGGGCCATGCAAGACTGCCATGTAAACAAATAGTAATAAAAATATAGTCTCACCGAACACAGCTGTGAACAACTGGATTTCCTTCAACATACAGTGGATCACTGGAGCAACTTGAAATGATTAAGTAAGAGAAGATAGCTGTCAGATCACAGGATAAAGAGCCAGGATACAATGTAATGTGGGCTCCTGTAGAAGGCTGAGGTGTCAATTTCATGAATAATAATGTTAATAATAATTAATAAAAAAAATAAATTCTATTTGAATTATATATGAATTATAGTTTTCTTTTACTTCAGTATTGTTGTTGCTGTCGCTTGTAGCAACTATAACCTAAATTTACGTGGATCGTAAAAGCTGCTACTGTTATCACAAATAGCCTCAGATAGATTTTGTAAATGCACAATTTAAATGTGTACAAGGCAGCTCAGTAAGGCAGCTGATCCTATTTTCTTTTCTCTGGCATCTTCTTGATGATTCTGTCACCGAAAAGGGTTCAGAGGTTAAGAGACAGGCCAGGGACTGAGTGTATTGAAGGTGATCAAAGGAGCTGAGACATCAGCCACTGTCCCCGCTTCAAATGTCAACCTGACAAGCGAACTGGTGATGAACAGTTGGGAACATATTGTGAGCATCAGCCTCAGACTTATCACAGTCCCATGCATGAACATGCAGAGCAGAAAAGTCCTTTGTATAGACATTATTTCCACGTATGGACATTTATGGACACACTCTGTTGCGTTATCTGAGCAGCCCCACCATTCTAAAAACAGCTTGCACCAACAATTAAAGGTAATGAACCTACTGGGATCATGGCAATAGGCGCCAAAATGTTGAAATATCTCTTTAACACCTTGGGTTGGAGGTATATACTTAGCTGTATTATATCCAGCATGGGAATGGTCAGTTGTATCATTACCAATGTGTACTAATATACCGGTATGAGGTAATGTTTACATATACTGTATATACACTGAATAGCTATTAAAGATAATGTTAGAATCAAAAAATAATGTTTCAGTGTTTTGTGTGTGTGTGTGTGTGTGTGTGTGTGCGCGTGTGAGTGTGTGTGTCCCCTCATCTGTCCACATTTCCCATCCTCCTGCCTCTCCTTCTTCTGGCCTTTGATGTGCTTTTAAAGTGGCCCGTGCTCTCTCTGCTTTCCCTCCGACTTGACAATTGTTTATTAGTTTTGAAATGGTCTTAGAGGATCTTATGTGCCTCTCAATGACATACTTAAAGAGGGAATAACTGGCTTTGAAACAAAGAGACAGTCAAACGATAAGAAGTGGAGGAGAGGTAAAAGAAAGATGAAGGAGTAGCACTGTAGAAGACTGTTTATGACTTTTATCTGGGTTATTATGGCGAGGGTTGCCGGTTAGGCATCCCTGGCTGAACGGGAGGCACGAGGGAGTGAAGAGAAAGCAGCGTTAAGAGTGTGAAAGAGAGAAGGAGCAATAACCATCAGAGGAGGAAAAGAACGACATACAAGGAGTGAGAGAGATGCTGGACCACCCAGGTGTCCTGCTCCTCACTGCTGGTAGATGGATGGTTTCTGGTTGGTCCACGGCCAGCTTCAGGTTTGATCCTCTAACTAAGCACCATGACTCTGCATATCAACCTGGATCAGAGGGTTAACATGTACATTGTGTCCACATGATGGTACGTCTGAGTCATATCAACTCCATCATGCAGAGAAATCACACATCACTGGGAGAACTTCATCTAATTTTACACAAAGAGAAAAACAGGCCTCAGGATCTGGTTTTTGAGGCTTTATTTTTGTTGTGTTTTTGTCAAAATAAATTCAAAATGAGCTTTTTTTTGAAAATGGACAGATCTAGAGGACACCATCCTGTCCCAGAAGAGATGAAGAGGTTTTTGTGGTGGTTGTCGTGCTGCTGCTGGTGGTGCAAAGTTAAAGGCTTGGAGGTTTGTCCTTCCTGAGGTCAGTCATCATTGGAAATATCAACTCTCTGCCCAACAAAGATTGAGTTGATGACATTTATTTTATTTTTTCAAATCTAATTGCATCCAATGGCAAAACAAATCTCCATCAGGATACAGTCTGAGGCACTAGAGCACTGAAGAAGGAAGGCCTGGATCATCCACTTCATGGCACCTTGACTGACCAGGAGAGCACGGTGGTGGATCCTTGCTGCTTCGTGGGGCAGATCAGCAAAATGATTTGGCCCCTCCACCAATGATCCTGATCCACCCAGCTGCCCCTTCACCATCTCCTGCTTCCGCTCCTGCTTCATCCAGCGGTCCTGCTGCATCAGGTGGCCTTTCTCCACCTGGCGGTTCCTGCTCCATCCAAAGGTCCTGCTCCATCCCGTGGGCCTGCTCCACCTGGCGGTTCCTGCTCCATCCAGAGGCCCTGCTCCATCTTTCTTTTTTTTTTTTTTTTTCTGTGTGTCATTGTCGTATAAGCTACTGGACTAATTTGAATTTCCCTCCTTGGGATGAATAAAGTATTCTCTACTCTACTCTACTCTACTCTACTTATACCTCTTCCCTCCTCTTTTGCCTACCGCCCTTCTCTTCCTTTTGTTCCCCCTCTTCGCCCTGTCCAGCCTCTCCCCATCCCTTTTCCCTTCCCATCTCTTTTCTCTGCCATCCTTCCACAGGTCCCTCCACTGATCATTTTTCAGCCTCGGCGGCAGCTGTCCCTTATCGGCCCTGGAAGAGGCTAAGAAAACAGCGCGATGTGGGATCCTTATAGGACGAGATTGTGTAATTGCCTAATTGCTTTTTTTCTCCCATCAAGGAGTTCTGCTTTCTGTCAGGCAGGCAGGAGCCCATAAACATCGGCCAGCTATTCCCAGCATCTCCCTCAATGTCACTGTTTTGTGCACTTTGATTGGTTTAACTCATAGCCAGGGCCTATCGCTCATTGGCTCCTCCCAGGATGAATGGCCCCGCTGACAGCCAATGGGGCCACAGCAGGGTAAGAAGGGTGAGCGAGAGAGTAAACAGCATTTTTCTGGAGTCAGGGACATGCAGGGGTTTCTTTGTTGGGAATTCCAAGTTATGTTTCCAGTTTTGGTTCCCAGGAGACCAAAAGGCGTTCGTAATAGACCTAAACAATAGAATATTTAAACCACTAATGGTGACAACGGCGAGATCTCAGCATCTGAGGCTGGTTCACTCGTGCACAAGAGTTATATGTTTTAGTGCTTTTTAAGTAATAATTACTCCTTGAACTTTGCAGAAGACAGGGAGATTGGAAGTTGTAGGGTGTTACATGAAGGCCGTGGCCTAGAAACAGGGCATAAATCAGGGCAAAGTCTCTGCCTCTCTCTGTCTCCCTCCTCCAACACTCCCTCTCCTCGAGCACACTCACTCCATCCAAGGCCAAGCCATCCGTCTGCCGGGGCGCAGAAGGCTGAGTGAGAGAGGAGCTCCTCGCCCTATCAAGAGGAAGACAAATTTGAGAGAAGAATGCCTAATACCGGCCATCTCAAAACCATCCTTTACACCACCCCCCACACTACACACCCCATACCCTCTCTCAGTTTGTCTCCAGTCCATACGTCTGGTTGCAAAGCCCCATGTGATAGATACTGTCTGTCTCTCCCAGACCCTCTGTCCTCTGTCCATCTCTATTAGCCTGAATGAAGATAGATGTGGATGTAGTAAATGTTCACACGGCCATCACTTATAAGTCAATCCACCAGTGGCAGCGGAGCACAGGACTAAAAATGGAGTCAGGTTGTGACGAAGAGGAGAGAATGAAAAACAGAAATAGATCGAGGGAGAGAGAAACACAGGACCGCTGTGCTTTTATCAGCGGAGCCACACACTAATCCAGGGGAGGAAGCCTGGCGTCCTGTCACGGAGGCGTACAGGAAACAGGCTGGTACAGACAGGAAGCAACACAGCTCACACTGAACCCCCACAAAAAAATCCTTGCTTATTGTAAACTACTGGTACACAAACAAACAAATCAACTAAAAGACAGGCTTGCGTGTGTGTGTAAATGTCTGCCTGTGTGTGCACATTATGAAGGTAACAGGTCTGATGCCTGGGCGCTCAAGTGTGATAACAGTAGAAGTGCAGAGGTAAATCTTTTTATCAGGTCAAAGGTCAGAGTGAGCAGGGTTTTTTCTGCATTATAAATTTTGTGGCGGCCGCCTCGCTGAAATTATCGGCCGCCTCGCTGGAATCTTGATTGAAAGTCAATGTGCGGTATGAAAGCTCAGTAGCGCCGTTTTCAACTCGGTTCAACTAAGAGTGCGTTTGATTTCCACTCCGAGCCACGCCGCTAGATGACGTTGATGCGCGGCTTGTCTCATGCTGCTTGTGTGCCCGCGGGGGCGGGGCTCAGTGGAGCTCCGCTCCGGTCAGACCTGGTGCTGAGAGTAAACACACCCCACCGGCGCAGAGCGTGGAGAGAGAGAGAGAAGGGGACGGAGCGGTGCAGCTAACTGTGAAGCCAGTTAGTGGGTTAGCGAGGCTCTCCTGTTGTACAAAAGTGGATCTGTTTGACGACTTTCCAAACCCTCTTGGCGACTTTTTTTGTCAAAAGGGACTAGCGACAAATCTAGCGACTTTTTCCAGTGATATTACGAACAGTGAAAGCACGTTATTACAGCTGTTTTTAACGAGCAGCGGCGCGAGCACTCACTGGCTGTCAGTCTGTACACAGTAGTGTCACAGGGCGTCTCCGCTGCATTCAGAGACTCACTGCTCCACACCAAAAACACATTACTGGCCTACAGATGTTCAGCTGTTGATCCGACTCGCGTCAGGAGCTCATTTCACTTTTATATAAGTATAGAAGCTGTCCGCTCGCAGCAGATAAAAAGATGGATTTGGTAAAGCTAATATAATTTAACTTAAAGGCTAGGGAGGCAGTTTTTTTTTTTTTACAGTAGCCTATTAGGCAAAAACTTACACACTAACCTTGGGGATCATGTAAATGCAGTGATGTGAAAAAAGATCAGACGTCTGCGTCTCCCCTAGGCTCTGTTTTAAGCTTGAATCTACCCGTGATTGTAGATTTTGACCAATCACAGAGCAGCAGTTCTTACTCGTATTATTTGGACGTTTTAAGAACGTTAGAAAGTGACGTTTTTTTCTCTACTCGCTGCTGTGGCTGAGGGGATGAGAACCGTGTGGACTCAACTCAAAGTTGAGTCCACACGTTGAGTTGAGTCCCCCCCCCCCAAGGCCGCCTCAACCGAAATTTTGGCCAGAAAAAACCCTGGTGAGCGTTACAGTTTTAGTCCAGAAAGCTTCAATTCACTCTTTACAGAGATCTATTAAATGTTTCTTTTTTAGCAGTCCAAACTGAAATTTCCAACAATTTGTCAAAGGATACAAATCCTGGCCATCAGGGACCAAAATGGGTCTCCAATCCAACGTGAAACAAAATCTGGGAAAAAAAAAAAAAAGAAAGAAAAATTCCAAAAGATGAGAAAACCCAAGGACTCACAACAATCAGATTGTGAAGGAGGAGCACACTGGAAGGTAAGCAGCTGAAACCACAAGACAAACTGGCGAATACAGAAGGGAAAACACAAACAAGGGCCCATCTGATATGGGTGTAGGAGTATCCACTGAAGTTTTTCTGCACTTCGTCCACATGAAAACAGCGATTCTAGAGCCCTAAATCTCAAAATGCCACCCCATCGTTTTCATGTAGACAACCAAAATGATGATGTCATAGCCCCACCATGCTAACCTGTAATCTGAGTCACATCGCTAGACATAACGTAGGCTAACGACAACAACAGCGAGGGGGATCCCTCGGATATTGTGCAAGAAACAGGTCCATTAAATGGGCTTATTTGGAGTAATGCAATTCTTGAGTTTCAGTTAATTTACAGCGAGCAAGCGTTCCACATCTTCTTCTTTGTTTTTACGAAATAGTTTGATTTGGTAAAGCGCCGTTTCCATGTGGACAAGGCCTCAGAAGACAGGGGTTGATTACCAAACAAGACACTAGGTGTGAGAGACACTGACCAAGCTGGACACTACTGGGCAGAAAGAAGACATAAGAAATTTCCAACTCTTAACTCAAGCAAACTACAGGAAAACTAGGACTAGGACTAAACAAGAGAACATACGGAGGACGTGACAGAACTAATGTGCCATCCAAGCTGCATGCTAGCTCATTAGCATACAATGATCCTTAAATAGATCTTCAGTGTTATTGATTACACAGTCGTTTCCCAGGAAGAAAGGTGAGTTTCCATTGGAGCTTCTTTACTACTAATTGAACTCCTAATACTAAACTGTAGTAATGTATTAACATTTATATCATAAAGAGCTAGCATTGCGTTGCAAAGGTTATTCTACCTGTTAACCACGGTAAACACAGTGGAACATGAATCTATCCATATCTGTAGCCAACTGGACTACTGACACAAGAGACGTGCAGACGACAGAGGACAAGAGCTTGGACAGTATGTCGAAGGACATGATATGTCTTAAACTCACAAGTGTGTGTGTGTGTGTGTGTGTGTGTGTGTGTGTGTGTGTGTGTGTGTGTGTGTGTGTGTGAGGGAGAGAGGGAGAGTGTGTGTGTGAGGGAGAGAGGGAGAGTGTGTGTGTGTGTGTGTGTGTGTGTGTGTGTGTGTGTGGGAGTTGTTCAGTGTTTGTGCGAGCGCCTGTCGTTGGACTGAAGCCGAGAGCTGCAGAAGAAGAAGTGAACGTGATGTTTGGTTGTGTAACGGCGTCGTAGTGAAGCGACCGTTGACCTGAGAGTGGCTCCGCCCCCCGGCAGGAGGAGCCGCGGCTCCGCCCCCGACAGGAGGAGCCACGGCTCCGCCCCCGGCAGGAAGAACACCTGTCTTATCACTACACTAAACTCATCTCATTATACATCACATTCAAAGCAGCTTTTGTCACTTTTTACGTCTTTCAGCAGATTTTCACTGGAAATCAGTAGAAAAATCTGATGTGGAGCAAGTTTTTCTTTGTTATTACAAACACTGAAAACCTGCTTCACTGGAAGATTTTATACTGATTTACAGTGAAAATGAGTTTGAAACAAGTGAAAATGATCTGAAAACAAGATGATTTTTAGGTGATGAGTCTGATTTAAAGTGGAAAGAGTTTAGTTTTGACAGAAATGAGACAAATATTCTTGGACAGATGTAGAGTTCTTGCAGTGTGTCTAACTTACAGTATATCACTCTATTCTACTTGAACAGATCCTTTTCTTTCCTGTTGCAGTCTCTGTGTTGCAGCATTTACACAACATTTACACAACAAACCTCAAACACCTTTGTTACTTTACGAAGCCATTTGTTAGACTGGTTACTGCACTGAACCACATGTAAGCTCAGACCCTCACCTTCAAAAACCTGCAATTATGAATGTTGATGATATAAATGTGTATCTTTAGTTTCTGTCAGTATATACAGTATCTGTCATACCAGACATAAAACTCCTCTGATCTCCACACAGCCTTCTAGAGAACCGCTCTTCAGTAATTTGCAATACATTATTAAAGGGATAGTTCAACATTTAGTCAAACTGTCCCATCACCATAACCCAGACGTGGGCAATTTACGGCCCGCGGGCCGGACGCGGCCCATGGACCAAATCAATCCGGCCCGCGACGTGCACAAAGGAAAAAAAAAAGAAAAGAAAGAAAATCCTCCATCATTTTATGTAAAGGCGTACAATGACTTGCAACTGCTATATGGCCCGATTGCTTTTATTACGTATATTGATGCGCATTAATCAGCTGTTTGATCGCCCCTCTGGAGCAGTAGCGGCTCCTCTCTCTCCTCCGTCGGAGCTCCGGCGTCCGACGGAGGAGAGAGGTCAGAGAGGAGAGAGGTCAGACTACACAGACATGGCAACATGGCAGATGATAAACAACATTTTCTCACTGGCTTCGTTGGAAACAAATGCACATAGAAGAGAGTTTAGTTTAATTTAATACGTTTATTTGTATCAGGGACAATGTACAAAATAGATGAGAGAAGATGCTTTGTAGCAGATTTAGCAGCTACTTTCCATCCGTAGAGGGTTAGAGACACAGAGACACCAGAACTACAGAGGTCAGATTTAACAGAACAAAGAAGGAAATATATATAAATATATAACTGTTGAAGGCACTAACATTTCTAATTTTCTTTCTAATATTCGTCTCTGCCAAAAGGCCAACCAGCGCATGGACTTTCTTCGTATAAACATGGACTCTAAATTTATGGAAATGTTTTATTCTTGTTTTATCGAATCCGTCATGACTTTTGCTTTTATTTGTTGGTTTGGGTCAATTAACCTGAAGAACAGACTTCAGGGCATCGTCAGAGTGTGCAGTAAGATTGTTGGCGCTCCACTAAGAGATATTTCCTTCGTGTATAAACTAGGGCCCTGAATAAAGCCAGACTTGTCCTGGCCGACCCTCGTCGCCCCATGGCACCTGAATTTAAGCTGCTCCCATCCAGACGCAGATTTCATGTGCCAAGATGCAGGACTAATAGATTTAAAACTTCCTGGGATCCAGTGGCCGTTGGCCTTCTTAACAATTAGCTCTGTGGTCACTTTTACTCCGTCTCATCCAGTGGCACTGCTGCACTTTAACTCCTGTTCTCCCGCTGGGCATTATTGTTGCACTTTATCACAAATTGTTGGCTATGTATTTTACTGATTTCATCATTAGTGTATGTATGTTATTGTATGGTGTTCTATTGTGTTGTTGTTTTTATTTATTGTGTTTATGCTGCGGGCTGCACCACAAATTGCCCTTCGGGGACAATAAAGATCTCTTGACTTGACTTGCATCTTCAGGACACCAATTCAAAGCAGTCAAACCGTCTGCAGCGGTGGGTTTGGACCAGAGAATGAAAGACATGTACTGTAGGTGTGCGTTTGGGTAAAATGAACACTTTTCACTGTTTATTCCACTGACAACATTTCTCCCAAATTTGAAATAAAAATATTGTCGTTTAGAGCATTGATTTGCTGAAAATGACACCTGCTCAAAATAACTAAGTGTTTTTGGACCTCGAACAATAATAATGCAAAAGAAAACAAGTTCATATTAATTTCTAAACAACACAACACACTTAGAGTTCAGGAATCAACACTAGTGGAATAACCCCACATGGTCAGTGCCTCATTAAGAACGGTGAGACGAGTGTCAGGACGTTTTTTGGTCTCAATCGATAGTTTCTACCTCCGTACACACTCTGAGGGGGGTGATTTTTTTTTACAGTTTTACTGTTATTAGGATAAGATTCTGGCGAATCAGGGCGCGGAAATGTTGAGTGACAGGTCCGGAGCGGTCTGGAGACAGGCTGCTTCGAGGCCAGTGGGCGGGGTTTTGGCCGGCCAATCCCAACATGGCGCTGTTCAGGCCGCCATATTTGAGTCACAAAAACGACTCCCCAAAACCAATGGGTGACGTCACGGATGCTACGGCCATTCTTTTTACAGTCTATGATGTTGATGAAGGTTCATGACGGTGTCCGTTTGGTTTCTGTGGTAAAAGGAACATCTTCATCACTTGTTTCATCAGCTGTGTCGCAGTTCAGCTGCTGCTGCTGATGTCACATCATTGTGACCAGGCCTGTCCCTGTCGAAGGCTCCTCCTCCAAATCCAGCCTTCCTTTGCCGGTTCTCGGAGGACAGTTGTCCCTGAGGGATGACATCACACAAGGTGTTGACCTGAGATCAGTTCCCTGTCTGACTGATGTCATCAGCTCAGAGTCTCTGTGTGTCACACTCACCTGGCTCCTCCTCCTCCTGCTCCTGCTCCTGCTGCCGCCTCCTCCTCGAGGAGCTGCTCCGGTCCGCAGGCGGCGCTGTGGAGACAGAAACAATATCATCAGACCTGAAGATGATCAGAGACAAAACTGATCAGATCAATGGAGCCGAGAGAGGTGGACTCACAGGAGGTGTTCCTGATCAGAGTGATGTTGGAGTAAACCAGCTGAGCCTCAGCGCCTCCTCCTCCTCCTCCTCCTCCTCCTCCTCCTCCTCCTCCGTCCTTCACTACATCCAACAAGAAACAAAAACATCCATCCATCCATCCACCCACCCATCCATCCACCTATCCATCCATCCAATCATCCATGCATCCATCCATCCATCCACCCATCCAATCATCCATCCATTCATCCATCCATCCATCATCCAACCCTCTGGAATAGGAAATTGATCTTGGTTGCCGTGGTTACAGTGATGCTGGTTTGGGTTACAGTCAGTATATTCAAAGATCTCTGTTGTCATGGTGACAGTAATAACAGCATACAGACTCAACTGCTTTAAATCTATAAATCCTCCCCCGGAAATGCATTTCATTTCATTTCACAGGGGGAGTCTGGCCTCATCCCCGTTGTAACCGTTTCACCAGAAATCGTCTGTCTACCGAGCCAATCAGCATCGCCGCTGTGATTGACACAGAACGTTGGCCAATCAGGGCCTGAAAACATCACTACATGGACTGGACTCACCTACAACAAACATGGCGGAGCGTCAAACAGCGGCGTAAAAACAGCAGTAAGGGAAGTTCTAAATGAAATACCATCAATTACAGAACTTAAACAAGAGCAAGAGTCGGCGCTTGTTGAGTTTCTTGGAGGAAAAGACGTTATCGCTGTTCTTCTTCGGAAGGAAGTAGAAACATCATCTGAAAAGGAAACGGAAACATCACCTGGAAAGAAAGTAGAAACATCAGCTGGGAAGAAGTAGAAACATCAGCTGGGAAGAAGTAGAAACATCAGCTGGGAAGAAGTAGAAACATCAGCTGTAAAGAAGTAGAAACATCAGCTGGGAAGAAGTAGAAACATCAGCTGGGAAGAAGTAGAAACATCAGCTGGGAAGAAGTAGAAACCTCACCTGGGAAGAAGTAGAAACATCAGCTGGGAAGAAAGTAGAAACATCACCTGGGAAGAAGTAGAAACCTCACCTGGGAAGAAGTAGAAACCTCAGCTGGGAAGAAGTAGAAACCTCAGCTGGGAAGAAGTAGAAACCTCAGCTGGGAAGAAGTAGAAACATCGACTGGGAAGAAGTAGAAACATCCGCTGGGAAGAAGTAGAAACATCGGCTGGGAAGAAGTAGAAACATCAGCTGGGAAGGAAGTAGAAACCTCACCTGGGAAGAAGTAGAAACATCAGCTGGGAAGAAAGTAGAAACCTCACCTGGGAAGAAGTAGAAACCTCACCTGGGAAGAAGTAGAAACATCAGCTGGGAAGAAGTAGAAACCTCAGCTGGGAAGAAGTAGAAACCTCAGCTGGGAAGAAGTAGAAACATCGGCTGGGAAGAAGTAGAAACCTCACCTGGGAAGAAAGTAGAAACCTCACCTGGGAAGAAGTAGAAACCTCACCTGGGAAGAAGTAGAAACCTCAGCTGGGAAGAAGTAGAAACCTCAGCTGGGAAGAAGTAGAAACATCAGCTGGGAAGGAAGTAGAAACATCAGCTGGGAAGAAGTAGAAACCTCACCTGGGAAGAAGTAGAAACCTCACCTGGGAAGAAGTAGAAACATCAGCTGGGAAGAAGTAGAAACATCAGCTGGGAAGAAGTAGAAACATCAGCTGGGAAGAAGTAGAAACATCAGCTGGGAAGGAAGTAGAAACCTCACCTGGGAAGAAGTAGAAACATCAGCTGGGAAGGAAGTAGAAACCTCACCTGGAAAGAAGTAGAAACATCAGCTGGGAAGAAGTAAAACATCAGCTGGGACTCAAGTAGAAACATCAGCTGGGAAGAAGTAGAAACATCACCTGGGAAGGAAGTAGAAACATCACCTGGGAAGAAGAAGAAACATCAGCTGGGAAGAAGTAGAAACATCAGCTTCATTTGAGTAATCCCAAAGCTCAGCTTCCAGTTGAGTAGTGTTTCTGTGAGAAGGAAGCGATTTCATTCGCTCATTCTGGACAGGAGAAAGTCAGCTCGTTCCCGCCTCCTCTGGGCAGGTTAGGGTGACGCACGGAGACACACACACACAGAGCATGGTGGCATGAAGAGAGCAGCGCTACGGATGGCTGGAGGGTTAAAAGTTCGGAAAAACGCTGGATATCGAGCAAGAGGAGCTGTTGGAGCTGGCACCTGAGCGTTCAGTAACCTTTCCTTGTTTATGTTTTAAAATGTATTAATCAATTATGTATCTCCTGTCTTTTATACTGTGGTATGGAAATAAAGAAATCTCTCCATCCATTCATCCCATCTTGGTGGAGAAATATTGAACACCACGGTGCTGTTCCTGACTCTGACCAGCAGAGGGCGCTGCCGAGCCAAACAGGAGACCGGAAACATCAAACACCAAACACCAAAAACATCCATAAAACTACACAACAACCCTTTAATATTCCTCCACACTGCTCGTCCACTGCAATCCAAGTGTCCTGAAGGGAGACAGTCTAGAGTTTACCGGACACAACGTCAATAAGAACATTTTTACAGCCTACTGTAAATAGTCCTGGATTGAATTTGCCTGGGGCGCACTCTCACGTTCACACGATGCATGCATGCATTGTTCCCGACACAACAACGTCCATAAAACTACACAAAAACCTTGAAAACTAAATACAACCCCTTCAATGCCCTTTTATGGGCATTGAAGGGGTTGTTACCTATGCTGAACCTATGTCAATTAGATTTACCTGGCACACGCCCTCAATGTACGAAGAGGTGGCTTAAGAACACAGCTACGAACAATTCTGAGGCTGACGAACGCGTTGATGAATCTGGAGTAGGGTTTTCTTAAGGAACTTCTTAAGAACAACTTAAGAAAAAATCTAAGATTCTTAAGAAGATATTGGTGAATGAGGCCCAATGTACATTACACATTTAAGAACAAAGGGTAAATGCACCCAAATGTAGCTTACTAGCTAATTTCCACTGGCAGTCCCCTCAGCTAAAATATAAAGACAAACAGGTTAGGAAAAATACAATATTTACATTACAATCACAGTCACATTTCACAATACATTACAATCAGAGCTAGTGTTGGCAGTAAAGTGCTGGAGTCTGAAAGTGCAAGGTATCCTATAGGACAATGAGCTGTGAATATGGCAAGAGAAACGAGAAAAAAGGGGGGGGGTGTAGGTGGAATGGGGTTGCAGCAATGCAAGTCCAGGTCATGTTTATTGATTTAGAAATGGTGTTTAAGAGTTAATGCCAGTTTTAAGGTAATCAAACAGTGGGAGTGGGGCCAAAAAAAGAACAAAAAAGGGGGAGGAGAGGGAATGGAGGAAGAGGAGTGTGGTCGCCACCCCTTGGCTGCACCCGAGCTGTTCACAGGGACGCCATGGTCGTTCACCACGATACAGTCGTCTGACCTGCGGTCACTCAGCTTTGTCTGCTGGCTCCTGCAGGGAAACCTCCACCTGTTGGTAAAATTTTACGAAAAACAAACAGGAAAACCCAACAACCAAACAACAACTAGAACACCCAATACCATATCATTCATCCACACACTGGCCAGTGATTCCATGCATACTTCAATCATTCAATCATCAATTATTCCCCCTTTTTTGTAACAGAAAAACAACGGACATACAATTTATGAGACAAAAGTAGCCTTGAAGCTACATGTGCAGCTGCATCTGTTCTGGTAACACCTAAAAGAAAAGGTCAATGTTGTTAATGTGAACTTTCAAACAGCAATGTGCATCAACATTTCATCCAAATACATCATCTGATGCTGATCATATAAATTCTGTTGAAGTCGTCTCCATTCACTCAAACGTGTCCAACATCCTGAAAATGAACATTCTACAAAAGTCAAAACCCACGTAATGCACCTTTAACTTGAGTACCCTTTAACTTTGGCCTGTGGGAGGAAACAGATATTATGGCGGCCACATAGTCATGTGGCTTTCCAACACGGGCTGTTGGCAGAAGAGCAGCAGGGTTAAAAACAGTACATTTCAGTCAGAGTCATAATGGCAATCCCACCCCTCTCGTCAACAGTCCTGGTCAAAGGTCATGAGCAGTCAGGTAGTCCAAGTGTCTGAGGTTAAAGTCACTTGGAAACTTTGTCAGTCTCCACGTTCGTCAGTGTCAAATCTAAGTGACAGGGTCTGAGCTCTTAGGCCTTTCCCATAAGCAATTGCTGCCAATGGTGCCTAAATTACTGCACAATGAACGACCCAATGTTTGCTAGCTTATCATGGCCAAAAACATTACCTTACTTTAATTATTTTTCTCATTTCTTTTGAATGCGAGGGATCTTCCCTCCGCTGAAATAACATGACCCAAAATGTGACCTTTGTGGCAACAAACTGCAGTTTGGACAGGCTGGCCTAGTGCCCCTGTCCAGCCAGATGGGTCAAAGAGCCAGAGCAGCTTTAACGCATCCTTCTCTGGTCTCACTTGCAGTCTCGGTACCATCAACATACTGCAACAAGCGCTTCCCTCTGGCAACACCAGAGACTCCAGGCTGTCCATCAGAGCAAAGTAATAAATCGTTTCACAGCAACTAAGATTCTCACCAACTCTGACACAACCGAGTGAACGCAGACTTCTTTTCATCACAAAAACCCAAAGCAAAAGGCAAACCCAAAATTGACTGTCATTCTACATAAAAACGTTGGAACGATCCACAACTGAAAACCATTTACTGGTTGTTGGACTTCGAAACAAAATAGTTTGTGTATTCGATACCGTCGGCGCCCTGGCCTGCACAGCAGCATCTACACCTTGCAGGTCTTACACAATCTCCACAGGCTCGCCCTCAGGTCCAATATACGTACCAGAAAAATGGGGGTTCTCACTGGAGAACCAGCCCATGGTGCACTTACACCAGCTTTCAACAAAGCATCAAACACAGGCTTAACGCCTTCAACTGCTCCGTCTGAGAGGATACTGGCTACAACAGGGCCTGTAATTTAATTTAATTGTCATAGCAACAGGCTCACAATTTTCAATCAGGAAAGCATCATGTTTACTTTTTGCCCAGAGGTGACTGGGAATGTCTTGTAATTCCAAGATCTTCCCAACCAAACTTAAAACATTTTCTTGTCAATGTCAAAATTGGGATAATCAAAAGATATGATTACATCTGCAGCTTCAACATCATGATTCAACAATTTACAATTTGCCCTCAGGACTTCATTAAAGTGCACCTGAGGATCAGCTGTAGCCTTCCGGTTTTAGGAGGCATTCAGCATTTCCTCCCAATAATTCAGCTTTTACACCCAATAATTCAGCTTTTACACCCATTAATCCAAGTTTGTACATGTTTGATTCCCCAATGAGATGTGTGGTTCAGATAGTTGTGAGTTTACAAACTTTAACACTCCTGCTGGCGCTGTTGGTGAGGCATTACATTTAACATTATCAAAAAAATAATAATAACTGAATTCAGACAATCCTCGTCCAGTGTTATTTCATCAATTATACTCTTACTTTCATGAAAGTGTATGCGTGTAGCGTACTGCAGCGCGGGCATAGACTACGACGTCAATGTGTGTGTGTGTGTGTGTGTGTGTGTGTGTGTGTGTGTGTGTGTGTGTGTGTGTGTGTGTGTGTGTGTGTGTGTGTGTGTGTGAAAAAATGCAGCACTTACCTGGAGAACCGGGACACAGGTCAGGAGATGTCCGCTGGACACGCAGCAGGGAGAGGCCGGTCCACGATGGAGGTTCTCCGTCCAGGAGGCCGGTCCACGATGGAGGTTCTCCGTCCAGGAGGCCGGTCCACGATGGAGGTTCTCCGTCCAGGAGGCCGGTCCACGATGGAGGTTCTCCGTCCAGGAGGCCGGTCCACGATGGAGGTTCTCCCTCCAGGAGGCCGGTCCACGATGGTGGTTCTCCGTCCAGGAGGCCGGTCCACGATGGAGGTTCTCCGTCCAGGAGGCCGGTCCACGATGGAGGTTCTCCGTCCAGGAGGCCGGTCCACGATGGAGGTTCTCCGTCCAGGAGGCCGGTGCACGACATCTACTGGCTCTAAACATTTTGTTCTCCCTCCAGTTAAATCCGCTATTAGCTTAGCAGTGATGCTAGTTAGCGCCACCATTAGCTTAGCAGTGATGCTAGTTAACTCCGACATTAGCTTAGCAGTGATGCTAGTTAACTCCAACATTAGCTTAGCAGTGATGCTAGTTAACTCCGACATTAGCTTAGCAGTGATGCTAGTTAACTCCAACATTAGCTTAGCAGTGAAGTTAGGAACGAGACCGAGTGCAGGAGACAGACACGAGACATTATCCAAGGCTGAACTTGCTGATACACATGACAACACAACGATGAAACCTGCCTCGTCCCCAGAAGAGAGACGGTGATGCCGTGAACGCAAGAACATGCAAAAACACTTACCACTTACAAGACTCTTACCTGTGACGATCATAGACAGAACAGACAGCAGACACAGACTTTGCTTCCACATCTTCAGATGACTCGCAGAAACACAACTTCAGGGTTGAAATGTTGGATTTTGAGGAAATGAAATCAGGGTTGAAATGTTGGGTTTTGAGGAAATGAAATCAGGGTTGAAATGTTGGATTTTGAGGAAATTAAACAACTGCTTGATGGCAGGAAGTCTTTGAATGAGGTCAAATTTTTAACTGAATCGCGAGGGTGTTAACGTAGCCGTGCAGCTCTGCAGAAAATCACTGTTTTATGTTCTGAATTTAAATCCTATCAGACTTGTGTGAGTTTTGTTCTGTGCAGATGATTTCCTCACCTGTTTATACTCTGTACAGGTATGGAGGACGGAGGGCGGGGCCTCTTTGACTGACAAATTCACAGCTCCACACAGGCCCTATACTCTCTGACCATATACAGCTTGGTTGGACGAGATGGCTGTAATGGCCGTTGTGTTTCAACCACTTGTGATGTCCCCACACCCTGCCTTTTCACCAACATATCAGGCCTTCTTGTGTATTAACCATTATATGTTTCACCCTCTTCATGTTGAGTTACCCCGTTACCCTAAACTGTGATGTTTCTTTACAAAACTATATGGTCAGAAACCAGGCAATCAACAACAACAACCAACAACTAAACAACAACAACAACAACCAAACAACAACAACCTAATAGCAACAACTAACAACCAACAGTAACAACCAACAACCATCATCAGAGTACAGCAGGCTATTTAGTGACTGCAGCCTATATTCTCAGTTTCCAGTCCATTATCTAGATTCAACAGCAGTGTAATAACTCAATGCTCCATAGTTACACTTTCTGCCCAAACTGTTGAAACAACAAACAACAACCAACAACTAAACAGCAATAACCAACAACGAATAACCAAAAACTAAACAGCAACAACCAAAAACAGACAGAAACAATAACAACAAACTAAACAGCAAAACCAATAAACTAAAAAGCAAAAACTAGCAACCAATAAGCAACAATCAACACGCAAACAGCAACCAATAAGCAACAGCCAACAACCGATATCAAATAACTAAACTAAACTAAACAGCAACAAACAATAACCAACAACTAAACAACAACCAACAACCAGTATACCATCAACAGGGTACAGCAGGCTATTTAGTGACTGCAGCCTATACTCTCAGTTTCCAGTCAAACTGCCAAACTGTTGAAACAGTAGACTTGTAGTCAAGACCACCTAATCCGAGATCAAGACACTACCAAGACCAGAGAGTACCAAGACCAAGACACTACCAAGACCAGAGAGTATCAAGACCAAGACACTACCAAGACCAGAGAGTATCAAGACCAAGACACAACCAAGACCAGAGAGTATCAAGACCAAGACACTACCAAGACCAGAGAGTATCAAGACCAAGACACTACCAAGACCAGAGAGTATCAAGACCAAGACACTACCAAGACCAGAGAGTATCAAGACCAAGACACTACCAAGACCAGTTCAGCTCGAGACCACGACCGAGACCAAAAAAACAAAGACCGAGACCATAGATAGATAGACAGATAGATGAGTCGCTCACGGGCAGACTCCAAAATAAAAAAAGAAACATAGCACTTGGGTGGTGGGGTCTCTGACTGTAGCGGGGACTGGGGGGGGGCGATAGATAGATAGAGAGATAGAGAGAGAGATAGATAGAGGGCAGACTCCAAAATAAAAAAAGAAACATAGCACTTGGGTGGTGGGGTCTCTGACTGTAGCTGGGACTAGGGGGGGCGATAGATAGAGAGAGAGAGAGATAAGTCGCTCACGGGCGAAAGTCCAAAAATAAAAAAAGAAAGAAACATAGCACTTGGGTGGTGGGGTCTCTGACTGTAGCTGGGACTGGGGGGGGGGGGCATGATGGTGGGGTCTCTGACTGTAGCAGGGACTGGGGGAGGGGGGGGGGGGGGGGGCGATAGATAGATAGAGAGATAGATAAGTCGCTCACGGGCGAAAGTCCAAAAATAAAAAAAGAAAGAAATATGCAGCACTTGGGTGGTGGGGTCTCTGACTGTGGGGGGGGGGCGCACATGATAGATAGATAGACAGCAACAACCAACAGCAACAACCTATAACTAACAACCAAACAACAACAACCAGCATAACATCAACAGGGTACAGGAGGCTATTTAGAGACTGCAGCCTATACTCTCAGTTTCCAGTCCATTATCTAGATTCATCAGCAGTGTAATAACTCAATGCTCCATAGAGTTACACTTTCTGCCCAAACTGTTGAAACAGTAGACTTGTAGTCAAGACCACCTAATCCGAGACCAAGACACTACCAAGACCAAGACACTACCAAGACCAGTTCAGCTCAAGACCACGACCGAGACCAAAAAAACAAAGACCGAGACCATAGATAGATAGACAGATAGATGAGTCGCTCACGGGCAGACTCCAAAATAAAAAAAGAAACATAGCACTTGGGTGGTGGGGTCTCTGACTGTAGCTGGGACTGGGGGGGGGGCGATAGATAGATAGAGAGAGAGATAGATAGAGGGCAGACTCCAAAATAAAAAAAGAAACATAGCACTTGGGTGGTGGGGTCTCTGACTGTAGCGGGGACTGGGGGGGGGGCGATAGATAGATAGAGAGATAGAGAGAGAGATAGATAGAGGGCAGACTCCAAAATAAAAAAAGAAAGAAACATAGCACTTGGGTGGTGGGGTCTCTGACTGTAGCTGGGACTGGGGGGGGGCGATAGATAGATAGAGAGATAGAGAGAGAGATAGATAGAGGGCAGACTCCAAAATAAAAAAAGAAACATAGCACTTGGGTGGTGGGGTCTCTGACTGTAGCTGGGACTAGGGGGGGGGGGGCGATAGATAGAGAGAGAGAGAGATAAGTCGCTCACGGGCGAAAGTCCAAAAATAAAAAAAGAAAGAAACATAGCACTTGGGTGGTGGGGTCTCTGACTGTAGCTGGGACTGGGGGGGGGGGGGCACGATGGTGGGGTCTCTGACTGTAGCAGGGACTGGGGGAGGGGGGGGCACGACAGATAGATAGAGAGATAGATAAGTCGCTCACGGGCGAAAGTCCAAAAATAAAAAAAGAAAGAAATATGCAGCACTTGGGTGGTGGGGTCTCTGACTGTGGGGGGGGGGGCGCACATGATAGATAGACAGCAACAACCAACAGCAACAACCTATAACTAACAACCAAACAACAACAACCAGCATAACATCAACAGGGTACAGGAGGCTATTTAGAGACTGCAGCCTATACTCTCAGTTTCCAGTCCATTATCTAGATTCATCAGCAGTGTAATAACTCAATGCTCCATAGAGTTACACTTTCTGCCCAAACTGTTGAAACAGTAGACTTGTAGTCAAGACCACCTAATCCGAGACCAAGACACTACCAAGACCAAGACACTACCAAGACCAGTTCAGCTCAAGACCACGACCGAGACCAAAAAAACAAAGACCGAGACCATAGATAGATAGACAGATAGATGAGTCGCTCACGGGCAGACTCCAAAATAAAAAAAGAAACATAGCACTTGGGTGGTGGGGTCTCTGACTGTAGCTGGGACTAGGGGGGGGGGGGGGGGGGCGATAGATAGATAGAGAGAGAGATAGATGGAGGGCAGACGCCAAAATAAAAAAGAAACATAGCACTTGGGTGGTGGGGTCTCTGACTGTAGCGGGGACTGGGGGGGGGCGATAGATAGATAGAGAGATAGAGAGAGAGATAGATAGAGGGCAGACTCCAAAATAAAAAAAGAAAGAAACATAGCACTTGGGTGGTGGGGTCTCTGACTGTAGCTGGGACTGGGGGGGGGGGCGGCGATAGATAGATAGAGAGATAGATAAGTCGCTCACGGGCGACAGTCCAAAAATAAAAAAAGAAAGAAATATGCAGCACTTGGGTGGTGGGGTCTCTGACTGTAGCTGGGACTGGGGGGGGGGGGCGCACATGATAGATAGATAGACAGCAACAACAACCAACAGCAACAACCAATAACTAACAACCAAACAACAACAACCAGCATAACATCAACAGGGTACAGCAGGCTATTTAGTGACTGCAGCCTATACTCTCAGTTTCCAGTCCATTATCTAGATTCAACAGCAGTGTAATAACTCAATGCTCCATAGTTACACTTTCTGCCCAAACTGTTGAAACAACAAACAACAACCAACAACTAAACAGCAATAACTAACAACGAATAACCAAAAACTAAACAGCAACAACCAAAAACAGACAGAAACAACCAACAACAAACTAAACAGCAAAACCAATAAACTAAAAAGCAACAACCAGCAACCAATAAGCAACGATCAACACGCAAACAGCAACCAATAAGCAACAGCCAACAACCAATATCAAAAAACTAAACTAAACAGCAACAAACAATAACCAACAACTAAACAACAACAACCAACAACCAGCATAACATCAACAGGGTACAGCAGGCTATTTGGTGACTGCAGCCTATCCTCTCAGTTTACAGTCCATTATCTAGATTCAACAGCAGTCTAATAACTCAGTGCTCCATAGAGTTACACTTTCTGCCCAAACTGTTGGAACAGTAATAATAATAATATGAAAACCAGCCTCTGTAGCTGTTCAATCAACCCCCACACAAACACATAAACCAAAGCCAAGCAACAGCACATGAGTTGCTCACGGGCAGACTAAAAATAAAAAGAAACATGCAGCGCTTACCTGGAGAACCGGGACACAGGTCAGGAGATGTCCGCTGGACACGTCCATGCAGCGGGGAGAGTCTCCGTCCAGGAGGCCGGTCCACGATGGAGGTTCTCCGTCCAGGAAGTCGGTGCACAACATCTACTTGCACACTTTGACCTCAGAGAGGTCACCAACAGCAACAACCAGCAACCAATAAGCAACAAACAACAACCTAACAGCAACAAACAGCAGCCAATAAACAATAACCAATAACCAACAACCTAGCAGCAACAACCAACAACCAGCAACTTACCCCGTTACCCTAAACTGTGATGTTTCTTTACAAAACTATACGGTCAGAAACCAGACAATCAACAACCAATAACCAACAACCTAGCAGCAACAACCAGCAACCAGCAACTTACCCCGTTACCCTAAACTGTGATGTTTCTTTACAAAACTATATGGTCAGAAACCAGACAATCAACAACCAAACAACAACAACCTAACAGCAACAACTAACAACCAACAGCAACAACCAACCACCAGCATACCATCAACAGGGTACAGCAGGCTATGTAGGCTAACCCTAACCCTACAGCAGGCTAACACGGACACACGACCCAACAACCATCAACCAGCAACAGGGTACAGCAGGCTATTTAGTGACTGCAGCCTATACTCTCAGTTTCCAGTCCATTATCTAGATTCAACAGCAGTCTAATAACTCAATGCTCCATAGAGTTACACTTTCTGCCCAAACTGTTGAAACAGTAATAATAGGCTATGAAAACCAGCCTCTGTTGTTCAATCAACCCTCACACAAACACATAAACCAAAGCCAAACAACAGCACATGAGTCGCTCACGGGCAGACTAAAAATAAAAAAGAATAAAAGAACCATGCATGCACTTACCTGTAGAACCGGGACACGGGTCAGGAGATGTGCGGTGGACGCGTCCTTGCAGCGGGGAGAGTCTCCGTCCAGGAGGTCGGTCCAAGATGGAGGTTGTCCCTCCAGGAGGTCGGTGCACGGCGGCGGTTCTCCCTCCAGGAAGCCGGTTCACGGCGGAGGTTTTCCCTCCCTGCACGGCGGACGTTTCCCCTCCTTGAAGCCGGTTGACACGGCGGCTCTTCGTCCAGGAAGCCGGTTCACGGCGGAGGTTTTCCCTCCTTGTAGCCGGTTGACACGGCGGCTCTCCGTCCTCCGTCACGGCGGAGGTTTCCCCCCTTGAAGCGGCTCCACAACATCAGTCCCACGGTTAAATAAATCAATAAATGCGGCCAAGGCCTCCTCCGCCGCCACAGCTCCACACCTGAGCTGCAGTCCGGTTCTGCTCTGGTCGGGGTTCAGGTTCTGAGCTGCGGTCCGGTTCTCCTCTGGTCGGGGTTCAGGTTCTGAGCTGCGGTCCGGTTCTCCTCTGGTCGGGGTTCAGGTTCTGAGTGAGTCCTGGTCCTGGAGCAGCGTCGCCATGACCGCCGGTAACCGGAAACACGTGGGGACTAAACTCTACAGGAAACCGAGCCACCTGTTCTCGCGCACCTTTTGATTGAGAAGGGTCTGTCTGCGGCCTGCAAGAGGGAGGCGTGTCACGCCTCCCTCTTGCACGGGAAAATCACTTGTTTTGAACCGCCGTGACTTTTTTTCCTCCCGATGACGTCCGCAGCAGGATGCTGCAACTGTCATCGGTAAAACACAATTCACCAGTTGTCCAGCTGTAGACCAGTGGAGGCACTCTGATGATAAAGTCCCTTGTTTGAATAAGAAGCTGCAGCGAATCCACCAACTTAGCTTTAGGACCTGTTTATTTTATTTAGTTGACCACAAGATCATAAAGGGGAGATTAAAAGACAAAAGCAGCAGAGACTCAAACGCCCTCCAATTTCTAAGGTTTTTGACATATTGACAGGATTATGATTTGTTTATAACAGTCACTTAATTTATAATAATTAAAATGTTTCTATTGTCATTAATCAGATCACAGTGTGAGCACAAAGGGTTGCAACTATTTAGGGATCAACGATTGTGAAATTCTGGGCTGATGACAATGTTAAAAATAACAATTTCTGTCAACATGTTTGTTAAAATGTATTCTGTCTTTGGTGCCACAGAAACATTATGAAACTATTCAAAAGTCTTTGAGCTCTTCATCATATTATTGTTGTTTGATGAGCAAATCTTCAGTTAGACACATTTATGAAACAAAAACAACCTTTAATGACCTTAAACCCCTTACAGTGGCCTAGAGTTAGTAATAATCATTAAACACAACACAGTCTTAATACATAAAAACAAAAATACATATTTAATACATAGGCTACACATATAACATCCAAGACAAACAGTTAACATACCTGACCCACTCCTATGTTCAGTTCAAAGACTTCCAGACAGTTGTTGTTTCCCTCACACTGTTGTAATTATAGATTGCACAGTCTGTCAATGGTCAATAATAAGTTTCAATATTCTCCCACAGATCTCAGGATTGCACTCGTTGGGAAAACTGGAGTTGGAAGGAGCGGCTGTGGAAACAGCATCTTCTTTGTGTCTACATTGTGTCCACATTGTGTCTACATCGTGTCTACATTGTGTCTACATCGTGTCTACATCGTGTCTACATCGTGTCTACATTGTGTCTACATCGTGTCTACATCGTGTCTACATTGTGTCTACATCGTGTCTACATCGTGTCTACATCGTGTCTACATCGTGTCTACATCGTGTCTACATCGTGTCTACATCGTGTCTACATTGTGTCTACATCGTGTCTACATTGTGTCTACATTGTGTCCAGCCTCAGTGACGGCAGAGTGTCAGAAGGAAACAGATGTCGATGGTCAAACAGAGGCTGTTGTTGATTCTCCAGGTCTGTTTCACACCAGGATGGGAATGGAGGAGGTGAGGAGAGAGGAAGCTGAAGCTGCTTTGCTGCTGCTGGTCCTCATGTGTTCATCATCGTGGTCCAACCAGACAGATTCACTAGAGAAGAACAAGACACAGTGGAGATCCTTCAGAGCATGTTTGGAGAAGAAGCAAGAAATGCAGCGTTGATGTTCACAATAAACTGGAAGTTTTAGCTGTTGCTGTTGTTGTTGTTGTTGTTGTTGTTGTTGTTGTTGTTGTTGTTGTTGTTGTTGTTGTTGTTGTTGTTGTTGTTGACTGATTACACCACAAATCTCCAACTGATTAGTCGACCGTCAGTTATGAATGAAATCATAGTGAAACTCAGTTACTCCCCCTCTGGGTGGGGTCCCTGAACGCCACGTTGTGCTCAGTGTCTCGTGCACAGTAACAGTTGGACTTGACTGTTTCTGTGTGTGTGTGTGTGTGTGTGTGTGTGTGTGTGTGTGTGTGTGTGTGTGTGTGTGTGTGTGTGTGTGTGTGTGTGTGTGTGTGTGTGTGTGTGTGTGTGTGTGTGTGTGTGTGTGTGTGTGTGTGTGTGTGTGTGTGTACAGGGCACACAAGGAGTTGGAATGTCCTCAAACTCCTGGGTTCTTTCCTGTGTTGATACTGTACACACTGTCTCTAATTTGATAGCTACACTTGATAAAGACAGAAATCAACCACCCACCAACCCACACACACACACACACACACACACACCTTAATGCTAAACAGCATGTCAAAAATTGTGGTACTATATCCTCACCTTGAAAATATGCCTACACACACATACATCTGTGTACACACTCGCCGAACACAAACTCTTTCATTCCTCTTTTTCTCTTATTATCACACACTGTCCCTCTCTCCACAGCCTGCTCTGTCTCTATTCTCTTTTGTCCCGCTGGGGTTTGAAATATTTATCCTACCTCTCTGCTTGTTTGACGTCCCAGGTTTATTCATCGCTCTGGGTGGCCCCGATCACACTGCAGCTCCCGATGTTCTCTGGCTCAGCTATAGAGAGGTCACCACATTATTCTCAGTCACACTAATATGTACACCTACATCAGTGCTTTTTACAGTTCAGCGAGCAAATACAAGGGGATTGAAATTGTTTGGGACATTTGTATTTTGTTCGTAAAGGAAGTGTACTTACATGGTCAGTGTGGTGGATGTTCCCTGTTCAAATAGAGGACAAAGAGGTGCAGTGACTGCAGAATGTAAAAGACTGATTTCAAATGCACACGCACACACACAGTGAATCAGGGCTGGTTCTGTGATGCAAATCCTCAGTTTAATATTTTGCACCCTCAGTTGAAATTTAATAATGATAATAATAAATGTGTCGTCATATAGGTTTGAGTTTTTGCAAGATGAAATGGACATTGAAATATACTGGTATCATAAATAAGTGTACAGAGGACAGGTAGCTGTAATTGAGTCATATAATAATTTAATGATTTGGTCAAGTCTCAATAACTAATGTCCAGTTGTACTTAGAAAATCTACAAGCACCTGTCCCTGTCAGCCAATTGGCCAGAAAGTCTCACATTCATACGTACAGTATGTGACAATTTTATTCTAATTATCATCTATTGCTGATGTGATTTGCACTCAGCAACAATGTCATCAGCAACAATGTCACATGGGTGAAAAAGGCCTGTGGACGAGGGGACGAGAAGGAGAGTGAATATTAGATTATACAGCTAAATCGGTGATAATGATGCTTTATGTTTGTGGCTTAAGACCTTAGGAGGTATATGTCAATATTTCATGCTGCTATGGCCTTTTATCTATTTCCATACCACATTACGCACCTTTACTGTTTATTTTTTAATGTTTTTTGTTGTTCTTGCACAGCTAATTTCTAACTAATGCCAATATTACAGGGTTGTTTGCAATTAATGTGCAGCTACAGTTTGCCTTCTGGGGCAAAATTGACTACTATCTCAGATCTTACCCTTACAGAAAAACCACATGAACTTAACGCGTGATTTTTCGCATGTGAAAACACAAGTGCTCTACATTTTAACATGAGAGGAAATTAAAGTCTTTTTTATTTCTGCACCTGTTCACAGTTTTGTTCTACTGTAAAAGTTTATCTTACTATGTTCAAAGGTAAAATACCTTTGTTTCTTAGAGTGTACCAAAGTACGTGTGCATCCCTGTGTGTGTGTTTGTGCGTGCGTGTGTCTCCTGGGCTACCCTAGTGCATGTATTTAAACACTGGCATGAGTCCAGCACATATACACATAGTGCTGATGCTCCACCCTCTTCTCAAAGTCTCCCACGCCCATGACATGTCTGAGTCCACTGACCGATGTTTGGTGACACGTGCAAATCAAAACCACCGACTCAGACACATGCACCATGGACGCACGGGCACACACATGAGGGTGGTGGTGGTGGCGGAGCGATGGCAGCCCTGTAAGAATTTCCATGTGCGTGCACACACACACATTTATACACACACACAACCTTATCAGGAGATCAACAGGAGGACTGGCTGACTGGTTGGCAGAGTTACTCTTTGCACCCTTGTTTGATGAGGTCATTCGCTCCAGTCAGAGATGGAGCTCTGTTGGTCATTTATATTCAAGGGTCACGTATTTAGCTCATTTCTGGGCTCTGGTGTTGACTGTTACAGACTCATAAACATGTTTCTACTTTACAATATGTGTCTCTGTGTTTATTCTAACATGTGTGTACAGTATTCTATGGAATTGATGATAAATCTGATTCAGTTTCAGAAATACACAGCGTATGGACAGTCAATATAACATATATTTAGAATGTGAGTCTCTTGAGCGCCACCTTGACGGCCACTCCTTCAAAAGCCACCTGCGCTGACACTGAGCTGTGTCTAATAGCACCAGTGTATGTGTTTTCTCCTTTGAACCCGAGCACCGCACTACTTGCCACAGCTTCAGAGTCAAAGACTTCCAGAGCGCACCTGTCAAAGCCGCTGGGCTGTCTTAAGCAGGACAGATTTATGCCGTCAGCCATTTAAAGCTATTACAACGCCTCCCTCGCAGAGATGCTAACGGTCGGTCAGATTCATAGGCGGCCATTAATTTGCAAAGTGTCTGCTCTCGCGCTGCTCGGCCGTGCTCTCCTCCCCCTAGTGCCTGACATGGAGAGAACTGCATAAACATTTATGCAGCACTATTTTTTAAAGCCCTCTGCAGTGCCTTGTAAATCTGCCCACTGCTTTGATGTCTTATCTGGTGTGTGTGTGTGTGTGTGTTATCTGCTCTGTGCGTGTGTGTGTGTGTCTGCAGGACACATTTCATGAATATCTCTTATACCTATAATTAAGATGATGACTTTAAAGTAGCAGAAACTGAATTTTGACAAATAAACTTAACATGTTTCCTGTGAAACCCTGAGGAATTTGATATTCTTAAACATTTTAAACAAACTAAAGAATGCCCTCTTTCCTCTGATAAATTATTTTACTTCTCAAACTAAATGAACTACAGGGCAACATCTAGCTTTTAAAACCGTATATCATGTCTTGCCGCTTTATGGAAGTTAACTAAAAAATACAAAAAATGATCTTGAAATTAAAATCATTAGAGAACCCATACAGAGTTTCCCCATGCATACCAGCATGGGTGTTTCCTTCCACAGTCTAAAGACATACAGTATAGGTTAATGTTTGGCAGGTCTATATTTTCCTAGGTGTGAGTATCTATATATCCATCATGTGCAAATTTGGTGTACCCAATTCCAAAAGTAGTTAATCTGTGTGTGTTCTTTACATCGTTTTTAAATTCACAAAGGTATGGTAACACTAATAAGAAAAACAAATCCAAATTGAGTATATTTCAAGAACAGGCTTTGTCAGAGATATATACACGCAGAACAAAAAAACAAAGTGGGGATGAAATGGTTGTTAAACATGTGTTAAAGGGATAGTTCAACATTTTGGCAAATTTGCTCATTGCAATAATCCCTACGAGACGGAGTTGTTTTCAAGGCAAATGCAGAGACCGCTTGCCGAAAAACTGCCCTCGACGGGAACGTGCAGCAGTGGGTTTGCATGAATTTCACCCGAAACAAGTCTGTCTTGTAACGTTTCATTATTATCTCATAGCGTGTTGAATGTGCAAGTCAAAACTTGTCCACCAGAGCGTTTTGGAGTAGTTGAATTGTGTATTTGATGAGTTTGATGAGGGAAACCAAGAAATCCCATGAGCCTCCATAGCGTAGCTCTGAGCAGCTAGCGGCTCTGCTCCGCCGTTCTAAAAATAGCTTGTACTGACAAATAAAGGTAATGAACCTACTCCTAAAACCAGTGTTCACAAGAGCAGATGCATTTTCCTCGCAATCATTTACATTTTCTGCAACTTGAGACAGAGATCGTTCTGTCAATTTGAATTGTGTTTGCCTTGCACCTTGATAACACACCAGATGGTGTTCCACCTTGGACCATTGTCAATAGGTGCACAAGCTTTGCCATGCTCCAGCCCAGTCATCCAGCCATGTCCCCCATCGAAGTCGCTTTAGTCTTTCCACCTGCATCCATAACATTGACTACCATCACTGTTTACGCACCGTCTAATATACTGCAGACCTTCTTACAAGGGAATCAACATTATTCACTTCATCTTTGAGCGGTCACAGTGTTTTGGATAAGCTTAACTGTGATTTACTTTTTGGTCCACAGAGTTAGAACAAGCCAGAGGCCCAGAGTCAATACATTAGGTGAAAATTTTACCAAGACACATTCTCCTGCCCTGGGAGTGTTTGATCTGAAAAAAAAAACACCAATAAGTCAAACTTTGCTCTTACAGTTCTCCTCCACTTGGTTGAAACGATTCAATAAATTGAAAGTGCTGAAACTAAACACAGCATCCAAACGTTTCCTTAATATTCCCAGCGAGACAGAGACAATGGCTTTCTGATTAGCGCCCCTCAGGTCTACTGCCTTCTCAACAGATTTGTTAAATGCTGTTTATGTAACGGAGGGAGAGAGAGTCCCGTGATTTACAAGCCTGTGAGTGTTTTAGTGATGGCTGGTGCAGGTCAAGGTAATGATCATAAATAAGAGTTGCAGGGGAGAAGGAGGAGGGTAGGAGAAGAAGGAACAAGTGAGAGAGGGTGGATGAACATCATAACAAGTCTGAGGATGGGTTCAAATTCCTGCGGCTCACGGGTGTCGTAACTTACGGCACCCTGTGTTGACCCAGAGGAAGAGCTGTGAAAGTTTTTGTTGGGTCTAATGGCAATTTGGCATCAGAAACATCTGCAAACACTCACACAGCACCAGCTCTAAGTGACATTGTGACTGAATCTGAAGCACTTGTTTTCCACAGCTGCTCATGCATTTAGCATCAAAGAAAAGGTAACACATACACACACACACAGGTGGTTACTGAAGGAAAACAAGCTGCAGTAACAATTTATAATTAGTACACACACTATTAAGCATTAGTTAAGCATTAAATACTGAATTAATCATTTATAACACATGAATACTCAGTAGCATGTAGTTTATAAACAGAGTTAAAAATGTTTTACTCATCAATGATAAGCACTAACTGTATTTCTAAACTAACTAATGAGTATGCATGCATTAATGAAGAATTCAGTATTTATTAATGCTTAACTAATGTTTCTATACCAAACCACCTTTACAGCTTTGATACTTGAGCAATTTAAACTGTTTCTAACTCTAACTCAAGGGCTTTTGAATTTTGGGGTGGTGACGTTAAAGACATTTGACCCTGCTTTAGTCAGTTAATTTGAACTCTCTTCTCTATCATGTATTTACTTCTGCTGAACTCAGCATGCTAACAACCTATCATTTTCCAACCCACCGTAGCCTCTGATCTCTCCATAGCACTGCTTAGAGGGCTTATTCTCTTCTCTTGTCTCTTTTAACTCAATTTCCTTACAAAAAAAGGACCCCAAACTATAGGCCTACTTCATTCATTAGCATTTAAAAATATTCATAAGCTAGAGACACAACGTGACCCAGCAAGAAAAACATATGGTACATAAAGATAGCAGAGCATGGAGACGTTCAGCTGAGGGCCTTAATACCAAAGCAAAGACCTGAAATATATCATATGAATTATTCAAAGTCAAATTCAAAACTTTTTTTTAAATTAAGTAAATCTCAGATTTTTAGATTAGCAGCAATAAGTAAGGAGTTTAAAATGGACGGATTAGTGATAAGTGATGGATTCACCACAGGTGGTTGATCCAGTTCAATCTTGCTTATGACATTATAGATATTGTAATGATCTTTCTGCGAAGTTTCTCATTCAATTCATTGAGCCAGACAGGCAAACACACGCTCACACCTACATTCACAAACTCTGTGTCTGTGTTGTTGTACCCAAAAGCCCTTGAGACAGACTCACCCTGTAAAATACACACATATTCTGATAGGATTGTCTTGTTGCAGCTTTCTGTTTGTTCATGTTACTCATGTTCGGCTTGGATTGGCCGTGTGGGACCGAGGACTAGCTGAACTGAGCTGCACTTCTACTCCATATCAGTTCATAACTGCACAACCTAAAACTGGATGGAAGATAAATATTTCACTCTCCACTTCCCTTAGAGGTTGAAGTGTGCACATGATGTGACACAATCAACCTCTCAGTGTCCATAATAATGTGTGGGAAATAAACACTCACATCAGCTTTTTCATTGATAATTCAAGGAGAGGTGAAAACCAGCTTGACCTTTCACCTTTGGGTCACTCTACACACACTCACAGCTCAGCTTTGCAAACCACCCAAATAGCCACACCTGTCTAAATGTGACTTCCTGTTTCAGTGACTGAATGACTCATCAGGACACCTGTCCAGGTGGAGTAAGGGGGAAAGGCCTCTAAAACTACTCAAGTCCCTCAGGAGCGACCATCTCTCTGCTTCAAGGTTCAACTACGCCCTCTTGTGGAAGAATATGATCATTACACTTATGTATAACAATTCAAGTCAGCTTTATTTGAAGGCATCAGTAGAAGATGAGGAAAAGGTCAAAAGGTGCCACTGCTGTAATTTAAACCAGAACTAGACATTTGAGACTAGATTATTTCTGAAACCAATTGGCATTACATCAGACATGGATATTTTATTGATGTTTGGTCCCAGATGCTCTCAGAAAACAGGACTCCTGTCTGTCTGTCATTTCTTCAGAGACGTCAGCAGGTGGCATGCGGACCTTCTCCTTTCATGCCCCCTTCCACCTTTTCACTTATTTGTCAATCATTTGATTTGTTTGTTTTTTTTAAATGTTGCCTTCCCTGGACAAGACGATGGAGGAGTCAAACCTGCAATTTCCTGCAAGGACCAGAGCCCATAGTGGATATGCTCTCCAACAACTCTCCCACCATACCCCTGGATTTGATTTGATTTGCCATTTGTCATGCCTAAACTGAGACAATGGCCCACTGTAGTATGTTTTTTTTGTGGTCCTTTTACTACTCTTTGTAGGTTTGTTTCATCTCTTTGAGGCATGTTTTTAAATTCCTTTCTTGTTTTACATGTACATTTCTGTCCCTTTGTCATTGTTTTCCATCTCAATGTGGTCAAATTTTGTCTTCTCTTGGTGGTTGACTTGCCCATAAACTTGTCTCGATCTCCATGGTCATGATCATTTTCAATCCCTTTCCTTTTGTTTTTTGTTACTTCACATTTGTCATGAATTCCACACTTGTTTTGCATATCTATGTGGTCGTTAGGCATCTCTTCGTCATCAATTAGTCGCTCTTTGTCGTCATTTTATGTCTGTTTGTGGTGACTTCATAAACCTGTAGTAGTTGTATGTCTGTATGTATTGCTTTGCATCTCTTTATGGTCATTTTGCATCTTTGTGTGGAGGATTTACATCTCTTTAGGAACACAGACAGAGGCACCTGTTTAAAAAATGCTTAATCATGGTGTGAATTGAATTGAAAGAGGTGGGGTGTTTGAAAAAATAATGTTTGAGTGCATTGCAACCTGACATCAGTCAAGATTAAAAAACGTAAGAATCTGGTTCAGGGATCAGGTAAGTCATGGTTCTCAAATTCCTCTCGTACTGATTAAACAATCCAGCCCGCCAGCACATTTGCATGGTTCACAGCTGGATTTGTGCTAATTTAAATGTCAGTGAACACACATGACAAAAACATGCATACTGTATGTTCCCTGCTTTAGGCTACTTCATGTATAAGTACCTATATGAGAGCAGGAGGTGGCAGCCTAATAGGTGATTCAACATGAAGATGCTGCCTGACCTCACTCAGGCCGGTCATGAGGAATCTGCTTCAGGAATCAGGAAACGGCGTTTTTTCACATCGAACACTTATCATACCTGGTTTTAGACAAAGCGTGTACTATTGCTATTGTGTGTTGTTCTGTGAATTTACATAGCAGTATCCCAGTCATAAGCTCCACCACACCCTGTCCTTCTTTTTATGGCTCATTTCAGATGCATGACAGCCGACGTTTATGTGCTGTACTGTATGTACAATGTTCTATGTATGACCTCTTTGTTGAGAATTATAACAATGGACACTTACAGTAGCTAAAATACTCCACCTGAATGGTGTAAAGTCTGGGAGTCTGTATTTGACTCCCTCATGCCCTGCTTGTAATGAAAAGCCCATATATGTTAAAATGTGTTGTTCTTCAACTAAAATGAACATGTGACATGATTCAAATGCTAGACAGCAGACGCCTGTGCGGGACATGTCTTTTCACCAGTCGGGTTCGTCTCTATCACCTCAGGGCTTTATGGGGCCGGTTTAGCCGGTTATGTGGGATTTCAGCAGAACAGGAATATCAAGGGTGAACTTGCCCGGGCCTCGATGTTTGTGTTGCTCAAGGGGACAACCGCCCCAACCGGTTTTCTGGGGTGGAGAGATGAGAGGAGGGAGGGAGGGTGTGGGGCGTTCTCCCTCAACTCTTTCTCCTCTTTCTCATTCTCTCTCTCTCTCTCCCTCTGTCTGTGTATCACTCGGTCCATCTTTGAAGTGTGAGTGGCGAACGCCAGCACTGAGCGTCTGGAACAGATCTTCAGCCGCGTGAGGTGAGTTTTACACCACAAGCTCTGACTTATTAACCTGAGGGCCGGAATAGATTGTGTGACAGGTGGGCAGAGTGAGTGCAGGTATGTGTGGCTGGGAGTGAGGGCCAGGCCTGAGCTGACACACAGGAAACAGTCATGGCCGGTCGTTTTAGTGCATGTGTGTGTGTGTGGGGGGGGGGGGGGGGGGGGTTTGGGGGCATCATACTTTGCTCACATCACATGTACCCAGGCCTATATTTTCTATATATATAAATAATCTTAAAGATATAATAATAATGTCATACATGTAATCAAACAGACCTAAAACACAATAGAGCAACGCATTTGCATATTCTCAGGGTTTATTTTGATAACATTAGACTGGATAAGTGTGTGTGTCTGTAGGGAGGTGAAGTGCAGCAGACATGTTTTCATATTAAAATAGCTCAGTAACCATCTTTTTTTTATTTCCTTTCACAACGCATTGTTCCCGTCATGGTCACAGTTAAACAAGTGACCAGATCGTTTACTCAGCATCACTTGTCAGTGATGGTCACAGACCAACCATAAGAATAGCTTCCTTTTTTAGAGCCTTTTTTTAATGTGTGTCAATGAGGATTGAAAATGAAAACTTCCTCTTATCCACTCAAGTTTGGTTTCAAACAACAAGCCCGTCTCTGTTTGTGAAGAGCTTACATTCAAGCTGCAGCGAATGACCTGAGGTATGCTGCCAATGTGTTATCTAGACTACACTGCCTGTATCTATAGGTGTGTGGCATCCAAGACCACATATTTCCACATAATGTCATATAATGTCTCAGTCAAGAGTGTGATACAGGGGGGGAGGAAGAGTTTGAGGGTGAGTATGTTGGAAATATGGTGAAACCAGGTAGAAATAATGCAGAGTGTGTGTGTGTGTGTGTGTGTGTACGTGTGTGCGCATGTGTGTGTACCTGTGTGAATAATGATCTGGAGATAGCAGAGCAGCCACATATAAAGGCAGACAGGTCTTTTCTTGCTCTGCCGACGTGATCTGAACCACTTGTCTGACATATCCTGACATGTCGAGAGAGTTATAACTCCACTGATCAAAATGCAAAATAGTTGTCAATGTGTTTGTGCGTCTAAGTGATGTGACGTGTGCGAGAGAGAGAGAGAGAGAGAGGCAGAGAGAGAGTGGGGAAAAGAGAGAGGGGGGGGGGGGGTCCAGACATGACACGTTAAACACATCAGTCAACAGGACAACAATGGCACATTGCAATTAACAAATGATCTAATTGTGTCACTTTGTAGTAAACAAAGAGACGCATGTGATGCAAGCACACACGATCCACACATATGCACACACATGTACATATAGGAGCTGTTACTTCACACACTTGAAAACACAGTCTTCACACACCTGGCGCAACCAGTCCAGCTGGTTCTCGATCGTCCTCAATATAACAACGAAATTTGCTGCCACATTTGAGCAGCAGGGGCAGCTTGGGAAAGTGCAGCACCAGCGAAGTGTGCTGTGCTGTTCCACTGTGTGTGTGAGTGCGCACAACAGACCTCAGGCTATAACGCTCGTGAAATAATAACTCTGACTGATTTACTATGTTTTCATTTCCATCAGTGGTTTGAAGTTTTATTATTTTGTAAAAATGGAGGATTAAAGGAGTGCAAAGTCACATCTATCGCCATCTTAAAGTAAATTGCAGTTCAGAAAAGTCTGCTACTATTTTATTCTGTCCATCAAAAATGTCAGATTGATCTGTATCTCTTTCTTCTACAGCCAGACTCCAGGTGAAAGGTAAATCACCACAACCATGGAGTGCTTCAACGACCTGCTCTTTAAGTTGCGGGAGGTCCACGAGCGAGAGGTGGAGGGTAAGTGGAGACCAGCAGCCGCTGAGCCAAGTAATTTAAATATCTAAGGAAATGTGTGAGCACGAGTTCCTTTTTCACTCTTCCAACCAACAAGATCTGTCTTTTATTTCCAGGTTGGCAGGTGAAAGTTCAAGAGCTGTCCAACAAGAAGGGCTGGTGAGTGGATCCTGCACCTCTCCAGATTTATCTGGATGTTTAGACAAGATATTCAAGTTTTTCCGTACACACAAAGTGCAGCCACTGAGAGAGCTCTGCTCAGGCCTGAACGTCTCTGTGGACGAGGCTGGTCCTGCACCAGGCCAAATGTTTGTTCACGTCATGATGAGCAAGTTAGGAAGCTCGTGTTGTAACAAGTCCTTCAGTGTGGTGCTGAGTCACAAATCTTAGTTTTGTTTCTCTATAGAGCTGGTATTAAAAAACAACATGCAAAGGAACATGTAAAGTCAGAGGATCATTCTACATACGATGTCTTAATGTTCATTAGCTTTTTATTGAAGGTCACATAGGTAAGATGTGCATTGTGTCGCATTGTGTCAGATTTTTCACATTTCCCTGTGTGTCACATGTGTTGCTTTCATACTGATGTTAATATTCAAATGTTCAAACAGGATTAATAGTCAAACCGGTAAAAAGGTTGTAGCCATGATAACCGCTCTGTGAGCTGTTTGCTTTGAGCTAATTTCTAATAGGCCTATTAGCATGTTAACAGTCTCATCATATTAGGGTTAGGGTTTGCTGGCATGGATCATGAATAATAGACTATAAACGATCTGTCATCACCTTAAGAGTCATATGTTAGCATGCTTACATTTTGCTAATTGAGCTAGACTTTTTCATTGTAGCTATGACAATGGGACAAGTTAATATAAAATGTAACTCACCTAATGTAACTCATCTACTCACCTACAGTATATGTCCACATACAGCATACGCATATAGAAATATATATCGAGAGTAAGATATTCCTTCATAGTCTGGCTTTGCCAATGATCAATGAGTCAGTCTGGTTTGGTAAATGTTGTATTTTCTCTAACAACAAGCAACAAAATGCAATTGCACGCAGTCGTACAGTAGATTATTGTAAGTATAAGCCTAGAAAACTCAAACTGTTGCTGTGTTTAATTGGCACCTAATGACAAAGTGCAGGATGTGACATTTCAGGTGGGTCTGCAAACAGCAACATTTTTTACATGCAAGAAATTCACACCATTCTTTTCACGATACGTATGTTTATTTACAATTTGTTTTCTAAGTCTAATTTTATCACTAGCTTGTGGGTAGAATGTCTGCTTGTTTATGCTTCACTTGTCAGGAGAACAGAATAGGACCCAAATCATTGAAAAGAACATCAAACAAACACTTGCTACTGTAACATTAACCTCAATGTAGGAATATATTTATTCTTCTTTTTAAGTATATTTTTGGGGCTTTTTATGCCTTTGTTTGATAGGACAGTAGAGAGTGTGACAGGAAATGGGAGGCAGAGATGGGGGGGTATGACACGCAGTAGAAGGCCGTCAGACGCGGGACTCGAACCGGGGCCACCTGCAGCGAGGACTATAGCCTCTACACATGGGGCGGGTGCTCTAACTGAGCTAAACACTGTAGGAATATATTTCTAGTAGGAATATATTTCTATTTTCGATTGTAAAAACAACAAAAAAACAAACAAAGTGTGGGTTTGTGGTTACTCAATACTTTCATAAAATCACAAGGAAATAGGACACCTGTGAAGCAGCTTTCCAGACGTCCAGATGATTGTTCACTGCCTTGGAAATTCCACCGAGAAGTTGTATTATTCTGCAGAAAGACTGACTGGCATCATGTTTTCACAAACCTATTCTTGTGTGCATGTGTTTATGTGTGTGTTTGTGTGTGTGCGTACATGGCTTACCATCAGTGATATAAAGCGAATGGAAGAATTATTCACCAGGAACCAGCAGATGAAAGAGCAACAGAAATTACTCACAGAGAACATCAAGACACTGGAGAACAGGTACTGGTGCAATGGTCTGATGTTGTATTGTATTACAGTGCTCATGTTTACTGCAGGACACAAATTATTTGTTATATATTCCATCACAATGCAGTGTTATTTTTAGTTTTTCTTGGACTGTCAAAAGTGGGTTTGAATTTACTAAGCATGAATATTAAGTGCGTGTCAGTGTGTCTGAGTTGTGTTAGTGATGAGCGTTATTTCGCTGTCTGTGCAGGCTGAGAGCAGGTCTGTGTGACAGATGTACAGTGACTCAGGATGTGGCAAACAGAAGACAGCAGGAGTTTGAAGCCTCACAGCTACAGAGCCTCCAGCACATCTCTCTAATGGGTATTCTGTTCATGTCTCTCTAATCATCCATCCAACCAACCATCCATCCATCCATCCATTCGTCCATCACCCTCCTCTTGTCTCTTGTGTCACATTTTTAGTCACTTTTCCTATCCCTTTTTATATTTCTAAGACATTTGATTTTTGTAACTTCCTTTGAATTCCCCTCTCCCTCGAAAGAATCTTTGTAGTGAGGTCCTCTAATCATGTATTGTGGTGTGTGTTGTAGCTGGAGAAATGAACAACCTGAAGAAGGAAAACAAGAATCTTAAAGATGAAATCAGGAACTTAAGAGCAGCACTTGAGTGAGTATAAAGTGTTCAGTTACAAAGTTCTAGATGGAGGTAACTTCAATTTTACATTTATCTTTAATTTCTTGTCTTTTATTGTTTTTACTAGCATTATTTTTTAAATGTATTTCTTATCGTAGTGTTCAAAGCAAATGTGTGACCATGTGTGTTTTGGCAGAAGTCGCAATGACCAGTCCTCAAACAGCAGCAGTGTCACGGAAATCAAATCAAACAACTGCCCCGACATTTCAACCTGCCCTGCACCTGTGGCCCTCGTCTCTGCCACAACCAACAGGGCCAGCAGCCAGTCATCGGGCAGCGAATCCACAGTGAAGGCCGAGAAAGACCAAAGAAGTGAGGGTGAGGGTGAGGAACAGCTGTGAGCAGAGCAGCCTGGCGCTGGCTTGTTTACAGTATTGATTGTGGTGGTGGTTCCACGTTTGAATTCATGCTCTCTGAATTCTTATCAAACAGAAACTGAACACAGACAGCTGAGAGGGGGGAGCAGGAGCCTCTATGTAAGTTTCCACCTCACTCATCACCTCACTCTCATTTTTTACTGTAACTAGATTCACATTTTGGAAAGTAAGAAGATCAACGCCAATCTCATCTCATAACTGTGAAGGATTTATTTAGGGCGGACAACTGCCATTCTGACATCTCAACATAGGCCTCTAATTGTCTAAATGGCAGCACTTACTGTAAATGTCCCATCATTTTGACAATTCTTGCCTCCTATAATGGTCGGAATAACGGTATTTTTTTCTTTCTTTTTTTAAACATCCAGCCTTTCCGACAATTCCTTTAATAGCGTATTTTTTATCCCTAAATACTTTACACTGGTTGAGCTTAGGCAATGATTAAAGGAGTTAGTTAAGTTGAGTAAAAAAGACCATGGTAGAGGCTAGACAGGCCAGATAGATAGAGTCCAGAAGTAGGCCTACTGTAGAGAGTCCAGATAAGTGGGAGGGAGTCACCTGTTGAGTAGGCTAATGGTAATGGTGGGACGATGGCATGTCGGAATGGTGGTAGTATGTCTACTGTAAATGGTGGGATGTCGGAATGACAGCATGTAACCCTCGCTTTGCATAGTTCGGGAAAGGCAGGGTTCAGTCATTGACATGTTGTATCTAATTTTTGTGTGGTCATTTATTTAACTTTCTCTGTTCTCTCAGGAGAGCTACAAGTCTCTACCACTGTCGACTCTCACATTACCTTCCTGGAGGACAGAGCATGGTGTGACGCGAGAGAGGAGGTGAGACAGATTATGTGAATAATAAGTGTTCATATTCAAAACACAGAAGTCATAAATGTAAAGTTTATTTCAGACATATCAAGACAGGCAGCCATTATTCATGGATGGATGTAAAAATTAAGACAGTTACAAAATCAGTGTCAGTTGGAGAAACGTGTCAAAGATCAGAGGACTATCTCACTGGGTTCATCTTTAGTAGGCTGTACTGCATAATGGTGTTTTTACATGTCAGCTACCATTGATTTATATATATTTCTTTATTACAGAGTCCAAGTCCAAAAATTTGTTTGTTTCTTCATTCTGACACATCCAGACCTTTCAGACAGTCTGGGACAGGTCTACTTAGTCATTGGTGTGTGTAATCTAAACCTAGAGAGCATCTGTTATTTTGTCTATTGCTTAAAGGAGTCATAACCTGGTTTTTTACGTATCCAGCCCCCCTTGGATCGCTTTGGATCAATTCGTAAAACTTATTAGAAGAAAAAAAAAATTTAATCAAACAGCTTGTTCTGACCCTTTTTCGTACCGCGACTTTATCACACGAGATTACGCGTGAGGTTTTGACTGGTCCGGATGTGCATTGTATAATATGTAATGAGGCGCGCGTTGATTCGCCGCAGGAAGGACAGAGCCGGGGGGGGGGGGGGGGCTGCCTGCATGCAGACTCCAAAACATAAACAGCCCCCTGGTACCGCTTCGGCGATTTCAGGTAGCGGACGGGGCGGGGTTGGGTGGTGAAAGAGACAAGTAGCCTCCACGGTGAGGTCACCGTAGGAGCAGAATCAAAATCTCGTGCTTTAGGAAGGCACACCCTTGTGTGCTATTCCTGTTCGGAAAAAGAGCGGAAGCGAAAAAAACGGCGCCACTTTCAAACTCCAGCTTTTCAGGCAAGTTTCAACTGAGGTCAAACACCAATATGCATGTTTTAACAAGAGAAATTGCGATTTCCGGGTGATGACTCCTTTAACACTTTGGTCTAATGACCTCAGTGGAGACTTTAACCTCTCCCTGTCTGACCTCTGTTTGGCTCATTTAGAGGTCAGAGTATTGAGCGGCTCGAGCAACGATCCTCCATGCCCCCTCAAGCCATCCTTCATAAGAATTCCTCTTCCTCGGCCAGTGGAGAAGTGAACCCCGGCAGACATGTGCTCCACACCCCAGTTCCCTGTCGTCCCCAACCATTCAAGAACAGCCTTCCTGCCTGGCCCATGCCTGAATCCTCCGACTGGGTTTCTGTAGCTGCTGCGGGCACCGGACAGCTAATGCAACCTTCCTCCAAACTGAATCTGCCACGCTTCCCCAACTTGGTCCCAATTAACCAACATGCCAACCCTAGGAAGCAGGTTTTTGGGCCCACCTGGCCAAAACCCAGCAACCCTCAGCTCCCGGTAAAAGAACAAACTGTGGTGTTCAGGCTTCGCAGTCTGCCAGAGCATGTGGACAGTCAGATTAAGCCCCAGGACAAAAAGGAAATTCAGATGCCGAAGCCTGAGAGGGTCTCTGGAGAAGGTCCCAGGGAGATATACGATGGGCCTCTGGACCTATCAGATCGAGGAAAGTCCAAATCCAGTGAAACACTAAGAAATGACTCACCCTCAGCTTTACAAGGTGGCGAAAGAGTTCAGAGGAGCCCTGACACTGATGTGAATACAAATACCTACGGACGCATTCAGGTATCATCACCTTCACCTGTTATGCTCTCATCTTCATCCTCCTCTACGCCATCGGTCAACCAACAAGAGGAAGAGCCCACGAACGATCATAACCACAAGGTAAATTTACAACATCTGGCAATAACAGTAAAAGACAAAGACATGAATAGAAGGAGACAGACAGAGTTTACAGAATGATTTCTCATCACAGCAGGTAACTGAAGATCAGGAGCAGAAAGAGGAGGTGAATGGAAAGACAGACCAAAATAATAAAAAGAAGGTGCCCGTCCTCACCATATCGTTACGACCAGGTATAAACCTTAGATTTACATGTGCCTGAGAGTGTGTTGGCATTCATACATTTATTGGTCACAGGTGAATAATACTCAGTTGTGTTTCTGTGACAGTAGTGGTGCTGGAGACGCTGAATTCTGCTCTGCAAAAGCAAGAAGCCTTATCGTCAAATGGCAAGGTAAGAGAGGAAACTGTGTTAACATAGCCTATAATGTGTTTCAGCATTTTAAAAGATAGATTTTTATTGCGAATCCTTATGTTTCCCGTGCTCCTTCACAGCCGTCTTCACCGGCAGTTGAGCCAGAGAGCGACTCAGACAACCAGGTGGAGGACAGCAGTGCGTCGGGCCAAGAAAGCAACCAGGGCAGCAAGAGGAAGAGGCCGGGTGAGGAGACAGAGACCGACCAAGACTCAGACGCAGACAGTAAGCACCAGTTCTCATTCCTCTGTTTTGTGTGTCTTCCGTCTCTTCTTCCTTTCACTCATTCCATTTTGGGCGCTGTGTGCAAAGCAAATCTCATTTCTGAAGCTTTGTGGTTTTTGTTTTCATGTGATCCACATTGATTTCACTTCTGGTTCTGCTCTGTCAAAATACAACAAAGCACATTCAACAGCATAATTTAAAATGTTCTAGCTTGTTTGTTTAAGTAGTGTAACAATCAAAGTGTAAAATGGGAAGTCAAAAGTCCTGTCTATAATTACTATAAATCACAACTGGTTTCCAGTCTGGACTTAAAGAGGAACTATAAAAGTCTACTATATACGTCCAGTCGCTTTTCCGCTGTATTGCTAACCCTCCGCCTGGCCATGTGCATTTGTTTACAACAAAGCCAACGTAAAATCAGTGGATAACGTTAAATAACATACAATGTTAGGACTCCTCAACAGGTGCTGGTAGGTGCCTACTTCCTCCTTGACGCTGTCACATAAAGAAACCATTTGAAATAATTCCCTTCTCTTTCTCACAGACATCCAGCATGAAAGGAAAATCAAGATCACGGTGAAAAAAGAGGAGACGAGCCCCTAAAGGGGATGCTGCCACCCTGACCTCATTGAGACCTTCAGTAACTCATGTTTTTGGCCACTGGGGGGCAGAACTGAGAGACAGCACAGATGTATCAGCTTATAAAGGTGATACAGCTAACAAATTAGCAACCTGCGGAAAATGTGCACATCCAGTGGACATGGAGCAACCTTAGCCTTAACTGGGAGTCACGTGTCTGGCCACCTGATGAATGTAAGTTCAATAATGACTCTTGACCCTTTAGCCTAACCGCTGACGGAAATATGTTGCTCTTCAGCTTGAAAATGCCACACACACCATTATGCTGCCTGCTGGTAGTTAACATTGACTGTCTGGTGTGCAGTGGTGATAACACTAAAGTTGTTGGCCATGAAATCAAAACAGCCCTGAAACGTCAGGGCAATTTGTTTCATCATCTGGAGCAGTCGTCATTTGATATGATCCTTTGTTCAGATAATATTTTTGAGTATAGCTGATTTAGTATTAAAAGTATCTGAGAAGCTTTGAAGTTTCCTCTTGGCATTGATAAACATCTGGGTTTTTCCCTGCAGTCCCATAGTGAGCTCTGTAACAAGATCCACCTTCCTCACCAGGAGTGAGTGAATATAAAAGACGAAGGGCAGTAAACAAGTTAAAACATGATTGAGACAATAATGACTACTTATAAGTTGGCAGTCATTGTACTTCTATTAGTTTCTCACTCATTCCCCTTTTTGACACTGAAAAGCAACAGCACAGCGCCCTCTACCTGATACCAGGGAGAACTCTCCTAGTCTCTACTTACAGTACTACTGCAAACATGATAACTATAGGAGTCAGTGGAAACTTCCAGTGGTGGTTTTGTTTGTCTGCAGAGGTCAAATAATAATACAATGACATGAAATAAATGTTAGTTTTTATTTATGCTGAAATTCCACACATGGCACCTTTATGGTGTAGTTGCTGAACTTAGAGTCATAACATGTCACATCATCCATTATGTCCTGTAAATATTATATATTACAAAAACAAACTTTGTTTCCATGAGTCAAAGTAAATCCAAATGAACAAGATTTGAAATGTTTGACAGAGAAAGTCATCCATCTTAAGAAAACACTTCTCCATTTGGTTACTCAGCTAAAGCCTTGAACCTAAGCTCAATGTGTAATGATGAATGTTAACGTGCATGTTCTCATATTCAGTTTAGCAGCTTTCAGCTGCTTGGTGAACAACTAATACACAGTTGATGCTGAGAAATTGCACCTTTTGCAACACATTGCCAGCCCATTTTCACAACGCCCAGCCTCCTCAAATATGGCAGACTGACGACAAGTGCAATGATCAAGCAATTACTTGTGTGTGAATAGATGGGTTTAACTGATCACCATGACTGGAGGTTCAATACAACCATCACTGAAGTGACTCCTCTGTAGTAAACAGCACCATCATCCTCATCACTGAAAAGTGTCAATGTGACAATAATGTTTATGTGTCAGTGTTAAGGTGTCTGAAACCCTCATAAATACCCATTAAACACAATTCACACCCTAATCTAGTATTTATAGTTATTTCACTTTCCTGGCATTGCTATCATTGCCAGGCTATTTTTGCCACTGAGTACCCTCCCCACACCCCCCCTTCCCCTCAGCCTGTCTCTAAGTGACCCACAAAGAAAAAAAAGGAGAGAAAAAAACATGTTCCTCTTCCTCTTTTTCATTTTCAGAATGCACATATTTTGCAAGTATTAACTTTCCACTCACAGCTGCGGCAGCTTGTGTTAAGCTGGGTGGATAGAGGAGATAAAAATAAGAGTGACGGTCAGTTGAATAATAACCTATACTGCTGTGGTGGAGCACTGTGAGCTCAATGTGTCCGGTCTGTGTTATAATTTTCCGTAATAGAGACACCAAATCAACAGGCAGAATCGGCAATTATTTACTTTAAATTGTTATTTTCCCCCTCTTCTGTGTGCACTTTTTTACAACCCCTGTGTGTAACAACCCTAACATGTGCAGTCCATAATGCAGTTATATTGATTTCTACTGTTTCTATCATGTCTCTCTAATGCCATTAGAGTCCATTAAGTATACAATTGGTCAATGGTCGGTGGACTAAATAGCCTCCCTCTGCCATTTGCGTCTCTCTCTCAATTATTATCATGTATTGACTGTGATACTGTAAGTGTACTGTTTGGGCTTTTACAGTTTGTTCTTCTCTCAAGCTCAATACTGTTGTACTGTTGTGTCTTAACAGATGCATTGTTTTCTAGAATTAAACCGTTTTTGTGTGAATGCACTAGTCCTGATACTGAAATAAATTTTCGCTCTTGAACGTTGCTTCTGGGGTTGTATTGTGATTAAGCATTAAACATACAGTATTTACCAACAGCTCTGATAGGTGTTCGCAGAAACAGTATCTTCTTTTTTTGGAAAGGACATCATGCAGAATATTTGTGGTGTGAGGGTGTAGAAACAAGAGGAAACCACCATCTAAAGTGTATAATGTAATAGTGTGAGGTGATGAGTTTACTGTAACAGGAAATCAGCTCCATAGTCAGTGTCCTGTGAAGCCATCACCACTATTTACAGATTACATGGAAAAGACATTTAAAGGCTATGATCCTGATGTAAAAAAAAAAGAAAGAAAGAAAACAAAAACATTTGCAGTGCAGCAGAGCACTGATCGATGTTGACGATACTGTATGGTTGCTTTATTGTCACTTCCCCACCCACAGGAAGTGAAAGATGGAAATTTAAACTATTTCAGTGTTAACTACATTCTTTCTTTCTTTTCCTCTTTTACGTAAGAACTCATTTTAACGGCATTTTAAACAGTTTGTACCAGTACAGACTAAAAATACAGATGGTTTCCAAAACCCAGACAATTATAATAATGATGATGATAGTAAGAAACTATTCTGTATAGCACCTTTCAAACAATAAATGCTGAACGATGCACTATAGGACACAATGTATGAAAATATGTTAACATGGTCAAGTTAAAAATGCAAAAAGATGTGGAAAAAAATTATGATTATTATAACTATCTACTGTTGTTATTATCATTTATGAGGAAGACGTAGAAGAAAATGATTAATATATTACCAAAAAAACATTAGTCACCATAAGCTGATCAGAGGTAAAGGTTGGTTGCACGGCTAAGTTTGTAAACAACACTTGAAGTATAATTTTCTTACAAATAAACATTTGGGGCAATCCTGCTGATGAAACTGTGTGTAGTCAGTTGTATGTACCGGTATGTAAGTCAATACAAGTCAACAAGCAAGATCCTTCTATCCAGAAATGAGACAAGGTCAAGTCTCAAGTCCTGAGTCAAAAGTAAAAAGTCCAAAATCAAGACAGGTTGAAGAACAAAGTCTTTCAAAGTGGAATCACAACAGTCTTTATTAAGTCTCAAGTTAAATTCATTCATGACGCAGGACTACATTATGCACCTCTTCTTCTAACTGCTCTATCGCCCATTGGTTTGAAAAGAAAAAAAAAAACAGAAATGGAAAATCTACTGTTTCTGATGTTGCAAATAATTCACACAAAGAGGAACTAATACAAGATCAAGACGTTTACAGTTTAAAATTAGTTCCATGGAAGAAGAAAAAAAACTTCATGCAACATTTTTATGGACGGGACTCTGGACATTTGTGAGCTGCTGCTCCATCCACAAATATTTAATCAGTTGCCTCTCTCCGTGTTGTTTGTCACAAGAATCACAAACAGCTGTGATGAATACACCTGTCAGTGGGTTTGTATGACGTCCACAAGTCTATTGCAGTTCCCGTTGTAATGTTTAAACAGTGTGTGGGTCCACAGCCTGGTTAATAAGGAACATATTACTCCCCTTAGGTTTGAATATTGAGAGCCACAAACTGAGGCTGTCATTGTGCCTGCATGTACACCCCCCTCCCACCTCCACCACTACACCCCTAACTCCAGCGGGCACCGTCAGGTCATCTGCAGCTGTGAACAGCTGCTAAACACAAATTCTCTCTCTTTATCCCTCCTATATGGTTTTTTTTATCTTGTATTATCCTTCACCAGTGTTTGAACTCTCATTTTCTACCTTTCTGTTTCCTCCCCCCTTCATCTCATTCATTTCACTGTTATCCTCACCCCCACACTCCCTTCTCCCTCCATCCTTCCCTCCCTCATCCACCACCACCATGCCGGGGTTTCAGAGGGAACTTGGTTTCTAATCCTGACTGTTGATTAAGGATTATGGTTGAAGAGCTGTGTTATTGCTGGGATTCTGATGAACCGCCCACGCCCCCCCCCCCCCCCCCCCCCCTCCCCAGCCCTCCCTCCTCCCCTCCCTTCAGGCTCCCTGCCTCCACCCCAAAGGATGCACCGAGCTTGATAGCTGTCAAACCATCATTTGAATACATGTTAGATCTGTCCCGCACACCATGCAAATGAGTCCCACTCATCTGTCCACCCACCCGTCCTGGCCATCCATCCATTTCTCCAATCTTCCCTATATTATCCCTCCCTTCTTCCCCCGGCAGAGACGTAAATGAGGCGTCGCCGTTACACTTTATAATTTGATGTTTGGATTAAAGAAGAACGATCCACAATAATTAAACACAACTGTGGACACGCTGGGAAATAAAGTCTCTCTATCTAATTAAAATGAATAGATAATGTGTTTTAAAAGCCAGTGGGACCATCAACATCTTCGAGCACTGGGCAGCTGGCAGGGGAGGAGGGGGGGGGAGCGAGTGAAACTAAGAGCTCGATTGGTGCGCGTCTTGTTCCTCTTTTCAGTTGCGCACAGCTCAAACTTCCTCCTACCGCTCCACTGCGCTGAGCTCCGTCGCCCCTGTCACATCTTCAACTCCCTCAACCCCGAAGAGAGACGTGCCGGGGGATGGAAGCTACTTTAAAAGAAATGAGGAATAATCCCGCAACAGTCAAACGAAGCTAGAGGATCACAAACAACACACACCAACACACAACCAGAGAAGTTCAAGAGTTCCGAGTGATTGGTTTGGTTGAAGCGAGGTAAGTGTCCTGTTTTTGTCTGGATTTACCGGTGTGTCCAGAGAGACAGAGAGGAAGAGATAGTTAAGCTGTCTGAAAGATAAATGTAATCAATTAAAAGAAAGAAAGACAAACACAGACTGTGGAGGATGTTAATGTAATTTATAGAGAAGATGAGAAAACTCGGGTTTTGGTGAACTGAACACTTTGAGGATGCTCGTTTTTCCAAAAAGAGGAACTTCAAGTCTTTGAGTTTTAAACAACCACCGCCTACTGTCGCCGCAGAGTATAGAGCTATTACACCAGCACTGAGTGTGAAAGTGGTCGATGCTCAGATGAACAAAATTACATCTCAGTGCTGTGACTGTCACATATGAAGTTTGAGGAGTGACAAAGTGTGAAGTGTTTGCTTTCTCGATCTAGGCCTTCTCACTATGTGTGTGTGTGTGTGTGTGTGTGTGTGTGTGTGTGTGTGTGTGTGTGTGTGTGTGTGTGTGTGTGTGTGTGTGTGTGTGTGTGAATTATTTTTAGACTGCCCCTCTAGTCTGAACCAGAAACTAGTTTAGTTTCACTCACCAGTCAGTGTAGAGTAAGTTTAGCAGGTGAATGTGCTGTATGAAGACGTTTGTTTGTGTGTGTGCACCTTTGCTGTAAGAGAAGCGCTTTTTACATTAAAGCTTTACATGAGAGTGAAATGTGCACTGCAGAAATGCCAATATTACATAACACCTGGGGGGTTGAATTCCCCAGCTGCTGTAGCATGGATCTTGCTGCCACATCGGCCTGCATGCATTTCCCCAGATGTTGTCAACGCAGCAGAGAAGGTGTATTGCAACCACAGATTTACCAAAGACGCAACATCCACGGTTGGTTGCCGGAGTGTTTCTTCAGCAAAATTTGAATATTTGACTCAAAATAACCTTCCCCTTAGCGTGATTCAGAGGATGACCGTTAATGGATTCATCGTTCGCTCAATAAAATGTCAGGAAATATCGACAAAACTGCCCGTCACGATTTCTGAAGGCCGAAGGTGACATTTTCAAATGTCACCTTCGGCCCGAGAAGAGGAGCAAAGGATTTGGGGGGCTTTTTTTTTCTATGGGTGGATGATGTAATGATAAATCAGTTAGACCTATAGTTGCTGAGCTATTCCCCTTTCAATAACTGCATACGTCACACAACCCATATAGTACCCACTTTCCTGAGGTCATATGTGACATTCCTACACACACAACACATAGTAAATACACTGATTTGCTTTGACTGTAGGCCTATAAATGTTCTCTTAGTAAAAATATGAAAGGGTTATCTGTTGAGTTTCAGCTTTTACACTCTCAATCCATGGTGCCAACAGAAACAATCAGGCACGCAGACAGAATAGCCTATAATGCAACCGTGTCACACAGAGAAAGGAAGACGTGTCTGAGACGGTCCTCCGTGTCCTCCTGTTGATAAGTAACTTAGTGATAATGCAAGTGAAGTTTCTTTCCTTCCTTCTTTTCTGTCTAACCTCCTGTTGGCTGCAGGCCAGACTGGCAGGTGATGTTGTTATGGCCTGAGGCGGTCCAAAAAAACAGGTACACGCTCAGCTTGGCGGCACCGCAAAATTTACATCTGAAGAAGAAAAAAACTCATCACTCAATCATAACAGAACGCACACGAATTATTCCTGTCTTCTGTCCGTTGAGAGACACTCAGTCCCTCTGTGACACTTAGAGGGTTAGCCTACTGTCTTCTGGGAGTTGTTGTTTTGTTTTTTGTCTACGTAAATGAGGCCACGGTGTAGTGGAGAAGAACTGGAATCAGCTCTGTACCTGTTAACTAATGCAAATGAACAAAAACTGCAACTTCCACGGGATAAAGAAGTGATGTGAAAGTCTATAGAGTATATTTTGATGTCATTTATATATGTTTTAAATCAGCAGAGCACCACTGCACAACTGTTACCCACACACCCTGAAAGCTTGCGCTGAATGATCTTCTGTCTCAGTAGATTTATGGCCTGACGATTGTACATTTGCATGTTATTATACATTTGATAACACTGAATTGAGCCTTGATGTGATGCTAACCTCAGTATGACAGATGAGGCACATAATTTGGAGTGGTGAAGGTGGACTCAAAATTTTGAGCTGAACTCCAAACAGCAAGTCATTCACCCAAAGCTCTTTTATAGCACGTATCAGGAAGTGGTCAGCAAGTCCACCCGAAAACTTTCCACAGCTGTGCACGGTGACACTTCCCCTCAAAATTATTTATTAATCACGATGAATTACTTATGGAGGCCAAAGGGTTAATTGTGTGTTCACTGTTATTAAAATAGAGACCAAGGCGACGATAACGCTGCTCTTTCTGGAAGGTGCGATGAGTGTGTCGTGTCTTTAAATGTGGTGGACTAACTGCCATCCTGTTTTGGACATTAGCCGTGCTCTTGAATAGCACAATGCTCAGTTCAATGTGTGACGGTGTAACTTCTCAAAGAAGATACGCAGGTTCTTCCTCTTTGAAATGAAAAGTTTTCATAAGTAGCCAAGTAGCTTCTGGCTCATCTCAAAATGTTCGTTTTTTTTGTGTGTGTGTGTGTTTTTTTGCCTCTGCTGCAAAATAACGTGGTCTGGCATCCGATAGATGACTGACACGACTCTTTTTCTACTTGTGCTAACTGTCAGATTGTATTTTTGTAAGTCACAGCACAGCTAAGCGCTAAGACTGTCGTCTCATGTCGCTTATGTTCTCTGTGTGTTAGATGAGAATCAAAATGTTATAGCTCATAATAGGCTATCTCAGGAAATCTTGTCACCGCTATGAGGTTGCTAGGCAATTATCAATCAAACACATGACATAATGTGTCAGTAATGAGCTTCAGAGATGCAGACTATGTTACATTTAGTCAGTTTGCGTTTCCCTGCCCTTCTGCTCGGCTAGCTGGCCGTAACATATACTGACAGGAATGTGGTGTTGACCTGTTTCTTGTCTATTCCTTTGCAAGAAAATGAAGCGTGTACCAAAATGCAGCAGTATTGTTTTAAAGATCACTTTTTTTTTTTTTTTACACTTTCCTGTGTTTTATTTGAAGTGTTATCTAGAAGATATTCATAGGAAACCGAAAACGATCTCAGTGTAGGTGCACATTTTCCGCCTGTGTCTCTGAACCTTTGATATTGTGGGTGGAGCCTAATACTGTATATAAAACCTAAGCCCACATTATTTTTTAGTTTTTTTAAGACCTGGAGAGCTCACTGTGTATGATATTGGACCTTAAGGGTACCACAGTCAGAATTATGGCCATATTGAAGCTTATGTTGTTGTTTGATCTGATCAATGATCTGAACGCAGCGTAGATCGTTACTGACAGATTCCTGTGTGCAACTGAAATCCTGATGACTATTTTCAAGGGAGTTTAATTACGTGTAGCTGTTGATATGTTGATTTTTCCATCTTAGGATCAGTGTAGCTGATTGTAATTATATAGATTTAGGATTTCCTCCATTAGATCTTTCGTCTTTCTTTTCAGACATTGTTGTGAAATGTCCACAGACTTGATTCCACACAGACAACATGAAGCCTGATCGTCAAAAGGTCTATTTTTAAGCCATGTGGTCTGGACAGGAACACACGCGTCGAAGAGGGGAGGAGAACAAATATGAGAGAAACAGAAGCACAGAAATGAAACTGCTAGCATAGTCAAAGCATAAGCAATTTCTCAGAGATTTATCTTTCAAATCCTCAACAAGGGGCAGAACCTGCTGAGGTTGGCATAGAAATATTTTTTTCACCAACTCCAATGCATTCTCTAATCACGTAATGGAGTTGCTTTTCTTTCTTTGAAACTTGAACTAACTGTGGATAAAAAACTTAAACCCTATTGTGTTTGAGAATGACAACTCATTCTCACACTGTCTCAATTAAAGAGCAGCTTCATTCTGCAATGATGTTAACCAATGTGTGAAGCTAACAGTCTAACACATCTTGTCTTTAGCTGTTTCCACGTTGGTCTGTGCTGTATATGCTGTAGAAAGCTGTAGGTGTGAGGGTGATTGTGTTTGAGGCTTACTACCTCAACATTCAGTTGACAAGGGATGAAAGGACAGGTGCAGTACGCATCACTCTTATCGAGTCTGAGCCTGTGTGTGTGGGTGTGTGGGAACCGGTGAGGACTCAGCATTGAATGGTCACCACCACACCACCATCTGCAGCGCAGTAAACTGGTTTATGACGTGCAAGGTCCTTAAATTGGTTGCTGAGGAAGTAGCTCACTCTCGTCTGAGCTTTTCAGACCAATGTGACCAAGTGTTTTCAGAATTTTCATCCCCGCTGTGTGTCAGTTTGCTTTCTTCCTGATAGTTACAGAGAATATGAACCTGGAGCCAGCAGGCAATTATCATAGCATGAAGTGTGGAAGCAAGGGGGAAGCAGCAAGCCCGGTTCTGTCTTTCTGGGAGTGGCTATTTCCTGGAGTATTTCCAAAATCAGATAAGTTAATCCGTGAGCTTTAGAGGTGTTGGAAGGTGAATTTGGTTTTTAACCTTTGAACAGAGCCCGACGAAGCTCGACACCAAATCGTCAAATATTTCCCAGTTTGGATTTTCCCTCTTGCACCCGTGAGCAGGTGAATTCCATGTTACAAATCCTACGAAGAGAGGAGGCGTTATCCTGTGAATCATCCTCTCCGGGCCATTGTAGTGGAGATAACACTGTCCTTAAAAAAGGTCAACATCCACAATCATGTAGCATGATCAATACAGGCTGTGTGAGCTCTATATTGATATCAATTTATCACCGAATTACTTTTACAGATTGAAAGATGCTATCAAATATTTTGGGTAATAACTTCAGTTTTTCATGTCATTATAGTGCAGGTCTAAAGTGTTTCAACATACCAGATCTTTGCATTTCAAACTTTCAGGCATGAGTGACACTGCCACTAAACAGCTGTTCAAAATTTGTATTGTCATATGTCGAGGTGCAAGATGTACGACATTAAATTAATAAATACATAGTAATCACAAGTTCTTATTTGCATAATATTTCAAGTCTTTGAAACCAAAAATTAACCTGTGGTTAAAGTCACAATCCAAATTTGGCTCAGCTGAAGCATCAAAACTAAAAAACAAAACACAGTAACGCCCCACGCCAGAACCATTAAACTAACATTCACTGTCACACAGAATGAAGCTATAATCTCATACCAGCTGAGATGTATTTTTTTGATATAATCCTGTTAAATGATACAGAAATGTGATGTGTCAGTATAGTATCAACACCTACTAATACCTCATTCTGCAGCTTTAAAAAGCATTCATGCAGCCCCACTACCGGTTTCCTGTTCACAAACAGCTGATTTGGATTTTTCATTTGCCTTTGACAAGTAACGTTTATGCACTGACGTGATGTGTTACTGCCAGCTTCATATTAAAATAGTAAGCTTTTACACCTGTTCGTTCCATGAAAGAGGAATTGTTCTGAAGAGCTTAAAATAGAAATCAGAACTGTCCAGAGAAACCTGGTCTTCCTTTGATTGACGAAGAGGAACAAGGGTCAGGGCAGAGAGAAAAAGGAAGCAAATACATCAGCAACACTGGTTTTGACCTCAAGAGTGCTGGAACTTCCTGCGTCTAGACGCTCAAATGAGACATTTTCCATTGCTTACCGCTGCATGATAAAGGGCCCACAGTGTGAAAATTGGTTTCAGTTGAGTTTTTCACAAGCTCTGGTGAAATAAAATCTATGATAATATGCCTTGTTTATTGGAGGCTGTGACGCCGTGATGGTGTAAACAAAGTTGTGTTGGTAACTCAAAACACAGGATAGAAAGTTTTTGTCAGCAACTTTGTTGAAGAGGAGGGACTTCAGGATTTGGCTGATTGAACATAATGGCAAACAGGGAACTAGCTGGAAGCGTGAGCAGTATAACTTTTGAATGGAACTGTACTGATATATTATGATCCACATTTAGGATCTTTGCAGTGCTGCAGCCAAGTTTACTGAGTCTTCCACCAAATCGAATCACATCTCAGTCAGTCAGGTGTTTGCTTATGAATTTAGCTTTCTTTTTGCTTACCCGGAGGTAGATCAGTGCCATCTTGTGCACAGGGCAAACAGGGTGGCAGGTCTTCTGCCCATGTGTGGCTGGTACAAGGTCCACAGAAAGAACAGGGGGGATCCAAATTGATAGAAATATGTTCAAGTAGAATAGAAGAACATGATAGCATGAGACCTTTAATATTTACTGTATGAACTGTAATATTTATTATGGAATATCAAGAGCAAAAACATTTAACATTCTGTAAGTGTATGCATTTCCTGTTGTTTGTGATGTGATGTCTGCGGAGTACATTGGCGGTAGCTCTGGTCATTCTGTGGTGATGTGTGTGCGCCTTTAAAATTTATAGCATGTCATGTGGTATTGTAACAGGGTGTTCTATTTAATGCTCAACCATTACTTCCTTGGTTCAGTGCCATAAGTTGCTTCTTTGCACTGAAGAGAGATCAGGTTCAAACTATAACTTTCCTCTGTCCTCTGCACCTCTGTGAGTCAACGCCTCATAAAACACAACTTCTATCTGCACTCACAGTTCCCTCTTTGTTCTCACTCTGTTAAACCTTGTTCCACATAACTGCATGCACATTTACATGCAGATACAAAACGATACAAAGAGAAAACAAAGTATAACCATCTAGTAAACTAGATCGTACTAGTTTTTCAGCAGTTGTGTGTTGTTGACATCTGTAAAAATTTACTTCTGATCTACTGTATAAAGAATGAATACAAAACACCCAGCACTGCAAAGATCATACATATAATGAAGATCTGTGGCATTTTTGCCAGCAGAAAGGAGAAGATGTCTGAGTTCTGAGTTTTAAAGTGTCACAATCTGCAATGCCAGACACAGGGGCGGTCACGTCATCATGTAATCTACATGTTGTAAATAACCATGGGATTAATCCAGACACAATGTCACAACAATACACAGTGTAACATTAAGGACTGATGATGTAACCGACTTCTTTATTCTATCCCTCAAGAGAGTGTACTGTATTTAGTTACTTGTGCAAACAGCAATATAAGATATGACAAAGGCCCAACAATCAGCAAATATAATAAAATACAGTGGGTAATATATTATATACACCATGATAAATGACACTAGCTAGCTACTTAAAGGTACCAAGTTTTCCTGTATTAAACATGAGATTGGTACTAAAATTTCATTTAAGTACTGAAAATAGCAACCCCATAGTTTTGCATTACAATACATGTCACACATTGTGAAAAAAGAAACAATTGATGTGGCAGGAACAATACTATTTTGTTCCTTGTCAATACCTGCCACCATATTCCCACAATGCAACTTAACTTTAAGCTTGTTTTCCTCATAGCAGCTAATGTAGCCTTAAGCTTTGTTGAGTCATTTCCATCATGGTTATCATATAAATATGAGAATACCATGAAATCACTAGTTTTATATTCACCCCCCAGTTGTTTTGCACAATACTTTATGCCCTTTATGTTATTCAAAGGTCATTTGATAGTTTATAACCTGTTCACTGCCTTGGCCTTGATCTTGTCTTCTTACAATGTTTATGTTCACTATTAAATGCGTGTTACCTCCAGTGCATCCCAATATTCTCTGAATAATTTCATCATTATAACGTTTTGACAAATCAGTCTGAATCTTACCTGTAACATCACCATCTTGCTGTTTGTTGTTCTCTTGCAGAAGGCACCATGGGCTGTGTGGGCTCAAAGAAGGAACAGGAGCCTCTCAGCAAAGGGACGGGGAATGACGAGCATCAGAACCGCGCACAGACAGCCCATTATGTCAAAGACCCCACCACAGGAAGCTCTGGAAACAAAGCAGTAAGCAGTTCATGAGAGATAAAAATGTTGAGAAGTAACTTGTTGGTGCTCATCATATGGTAAAAAAAAGAAAAGAAAAGAAATTCAAATCGTATCATAATCACAGATTATGAAGTGACACTTTTCTTTGTTAAAAATGCTAGTCTGTGGCTATTTGGTTGCATGTTGTTTCCTCTGTCTCTTTCCCTGACTTCCCTGTCTTTGTCACTGCAGTTACAGTATCAGAATAATGGCAAAAAATAACTTAAAAATTAACCTTAAAATATCACTGTACAAACTAAAGACTGTTTTTTTTCAGTGGTTCTCAAAGTTTAAACTGTAAAAATGTGTTGTAACTATAACAGGCAGATTCACATAGTGATGTAAAAAAGGGAAATCATTTCCATAACTGAACATGGTTTTAGATATAAACGCATTTGTGTACATTTTTTGCATTAAAAACCACACACACCTGCAGAAGTGCCCCAATAGAATGAGGAAGGTTGATACAATCAAATACAGAAACAGCGAAAGTGTGACAAGGTATAAAAGAGAAAACAGTTCTGCTGGTTAAGGTGATACAGTAGGAGCCAGTTTTCCTGTGCTTTTCAAAGAGGAGACATGTTCATTGTAAAACACTCTGGACACATTCCTGTGGCTAGTTGTGAGTTTGCATACTGGTCAGACTTTGATCTATGACATGTACAAAGTAGCAGTACTGCTGCCTGTTAAGTGTGGTTCCTCTGGCTACTGCTTCCTGTGTGCTGTGACTGTAACACCTCTTTCACCCTCAATGAAGAAAGAGGAAGTGACAGAAGCAGAACAAGAGCGTTCAGGCAGGGGACACACCATCAGAAATATTAAGCAACACCTAAGATGTGTGTTATCTCACAGATCAAGCGTTCAGTCTACTGTCTACACAACTCAACTTATTGTATCTTTACTTTGACTTACATTGCACTTTGTTGAAAATGATAATTTTCCGATGAAGAGAAAACAGAAGCAAAAGTCAGATAATATAAGCCATTGCTTCCTGTGTTGCTTTTACTGTGTGTGTTTTCTATGCAGCTGTGCCAGCTGTATTCATTTTAGCAAACAATGTGCTTTTTTTGACAGTATTAGGCAAAAACTTACACAATAACCTTGAGGATAATGTAAATTAAGTGATGTGAAAAAAGATCAGACGTCTGCGTCTCCCCTCGGCTCTGTTTTCAGCCTGCAAAGAATCTACCCGTGACGGTAGATTTTGACCAATCACAGAGCAGAAGCTCTTATTCGTATTATTTGAACGTTTGAAAACGTAAGAAAGTGATGTTATTTCTCTACTCGCTGCTCATAGACGGACTGGCTGAGGGGATGAGAACCGTGTGGACTCAACCCGAAGCTTTTTTCTAGGTTTCTGCCTACCTAGCCTTTAAGAAAATAATATTTCTGACAGTCGTCTTGAATGTGTCATTGACAAGGCAGAATTTAAAGGTCTCATACTGTATTGTCCATGTGTTTGATAATAAATCAGGTATAGGTTCTTTATTAATACTGTCAAAGTATTAAAACCTCAGTCCACAGAGAAATGCACACAGCCTGTATTCAGGCTTTACTAAGCCTTATAACGAGCTGTCAGGACTTCTCTAACTTTGTGATGTCACAATAAAACAGTCACTGCTCTCAGTCATGCCACCAAGCTCAGCCCACCTGCACCTGAAATCTGTTATATTTTTTATTCAACCACCCAGAAAGCTCAAACCCAATGAGAACCAAGGCTCAGAGCATCCTCTCTTCTGATTGGCTCATGACCTATTGTTGCTAAAGGCCCAGAGAGAAGCCTGAGAGAGGAGATATAAAACCACATTGTGACGGTTTTTGATTCTTAAAAACACAAATATAATAGTAATGTGGGATTTTTAAGACAATTTTGTACTTTAAAGATTGCACTTTGCTCACAATTTATTCACAACTGTATGGATACACATAGCCTACTCTATATCCTCTCTACCTTTGACCAACACTGTCTCTGTCTTTCTCTCTACAGACCAAAATGCCATCGAATGCAAACGCATCGGAGGGTGAGTCGCAATCTTTTTTTTTTTTACATACTACTACAGTATACTTCAACTGAACTCACATCAAACATCAAACATAAGTCAGGTTTATTGCTAACCTCCTATCTAGTTCTATCATTGGAACCATGAGCACGTGAACAGTTTGATGTAGGTCAGTGTTGGTTAGACGCTGTCTGAAGCTCAACTCAACATGTGGCAAAGAGAGGAAGGAGAGTCAGTGCGTGGGTATAGAGCGATAGCCCCCGCTCACACAGGCCTGCAGAGTACAGAAGCCCTACTGCTATTATTATCAGGCTTACGCGGAAGTCAGTTACATAGTCAAGCTACATACAAACCCAGTGTTAGTAACAAACAGAGATGGCAGTTCATACTTGTGTATGAAAAAAACAATATCCACAGATAGTCGTGCACAGCCTTTCACATATCATGACTTAATTTCATGAGAAACTTACTTTTTGAATGTTCACATCTCTCAAGCCAACTGTTCATTTCACATGTAGGAAGTAAACAGCTTTCACAAGTTCACACAAAGCATACACATTTAACAAGGTGCAAGGACAGCGTCTAAACAAGAGGTTGTCTGCTTTATTTGTTGCAGGAGATTCTATTGCCATGGCACTGTACGACTACGAGGCCATTCATGATGGAGACCTCGGCTTCAAGAAGGGCGATAAGCTCAGAATCTTAGAGGAGTGAGTAGACTATTATTTATTCTTTGTTGCTCCAGTTGTACATGACAGAAGACCATTTGGTTTCTGGACATGTGAAATATATTTTTTTATCATGTTTCTGCTGACAAATATTCACATTTCTGTTTCTCTGCAGATCAGGGGAGTGGTGGAGAGCTATGTTAATCAGCACCGGTCAGGAAGGGTTTATCCCCAGCAATTATGTGGCCAAAGATACTCTGGAGGCAGAGGAGTAAGTGAAAAAAAACACACTGACAACAAACAATAATTATCAAAATAAAGCTTATTCATCTACATCTGATTAGAAATGTGAAATGATTGATCACCAAATTGTCTTGAGAGGCTGTCAATTGAAATCATAGTATTATCGTTACTCACATATAATAGCAGTATTGTGTTGTGTATTTAAATGGCACTTCATATATAGTCATTCACAAACTGAAAATGCACAAGGAAACAAAGCGGTAGGTAAGATATGGAAAATAAAGGCATAAGCGGGGAGAGACGTTAAGAGGTTTCAGTACTAACCAATCTGTTTCCTGTTGTTGAGGTGGTTCTTCAAGGGTGTGAGCAGAAAAGATGCCGAGAGGCAGCTGCTGGCCCCTGGGAACAAAATAGGATCCTTCATGATCCGAGACAGTGAGACCACCAAGGGTGAGTGAAACACACAGACGGAGCATTTGTCCTTAGGTGGAGTCACCTGAGTTGTCATGTAGAGAAATTAGTGCTACATTCTGTACATTGGTTATCAGACTAATAACTTTAATGACGGGTGATGTTCTCACAGTTTTGGAGTGGTCTGTAGTGACAAAGAGAATTACAACTTTACTAAGAGCTTTTTAGCATCTGTTTTTGGTTTTAGGGAACTCTTACCATCAGCAGCAGCTTTGTTTCCGGACAAACTAGAGAAAAAGAAGGGAGTGTTTACTATAATACAGTTTGCTAACATGTCAGCTATGTAATATGACAATGTTGTCTTCACAACTTGTTTCAGATGCCCTTCAGAGTCCTAAATATATATATTTTTTAATCATCTAATTCTTATTATGCTGTACACAGGAATCCTCCAATGAATAGATTTGATCAGTAACATAAAGTACCATTTTGACACATTAAAATAAATGTACCAGAAATGGAGAGATCGTTGTGAATTGTGACTTGACATTGTTATTACATCAGGCCTGAACTGCATAAGATGTAGTGTTTTTCAGAGCTTAGCCCATGATGGAGACTAAAACTCAGAGTATTTGAGTTTGATCTGTCTTTAGTGTGTCCCATAATACGTATTGTACGTAAGTGCAACATTAAATCACCAGAGTGCCCCTTTATTGCCCCATGCCGGTCTACAGGCCAGAAAAAAACATCTGTTGGAAATAGTGGACACCTTTATGTTGCTCACATAAAAACATTAAAATGCCGACTCATCTAAAAATACAACAGTGTCACTGACATCAGGATTACAGAAGTCCCTGATGGGTCACTAACTGAGTAAATGTTCTTTCTGTTTCACCACAGGCAGCTACTCTCTGTCCGTCAGGGACAGCGATGCCCATTCCGGAGACACCGTTAAACATTATAAGATCCGAACGCTGGACAATGGAGGATTCTACATCTCTCCCCGCATCACCTTCACTACCCTGCAGGAGCTGGTCAGCCATTATAAAAGTAAGTTCAGATTTCACACAGGCCATTTGTCCGCTGAATCATCGTAGCTCATCACAGCTGTTGGGTTATTTTGCCTGTCTTCACCAAAATATTAAAAATAATAAGGTGCAAACCAAAGTCATCCAAAATTCAATTTAAGCGGCTAGTTTTCTCCCCTTCAATCGTTTAATAGTCTTAGAAAAGATTCAGTTCTATCTGTGCTCCACCATTAAACATGATGCCTGATGCACAGCACACTCTGCTGGTCATCCTCTAATAAACATTATCAGAGTCAGGAAGTGATCTGTGATTAGCAGTAGCATCAACATGAACATGATTTTTCATGTTCTAAACTTACATTGACATGAATTGTGTTTGAATGAATGTCAATTTTATGTAAAAATAATAAAATGATTATTCATGTATATAATATTTACCGTATAACAATGCATAAAAATGATTAGGTTAAATCATTCAAACATTTTTTGACCACTAGAAATCCAACCTAAGCTCGGTTTTTCTACGAGTATCCCAGTCTGAATAGATTTGTAGCTCTTCATCTTACATTAAAAAGCCTTTTTTAAAATAAGAAAAACCCAGATTGTATTAGTAATGTTACACAGTTTGCTAACACACAACATGGGTGTCTTGGGTTTAGAGAACATGAGGGAATTCAAAATGATCTGGGAAAAGGTTTACCTCTTGCTAAAAAAGAAAAGGAAAGATTAGGTGACTGTTGAAAAACAACAAAAAAATGTGGCCACAATGATTATTACAACATCAAACATTTAGACAAAGCCTAATAAAAAATGACTTGCCTCTTCTTGCTAATGCCATCACTTTTTTTCTTGTTTGCTCCAGAGCAGGGAGATGGCCTCTGCCAAAGCCTTACCAACCCGTGCCTGAGCCCCAAACCTGAGAAGCCCTGGGAGAAGGACGCCTGGGAAATCCCCCGATCATCCCTCAAACTGGAAAAGAGGCTCGGTGCTGGCCAGTTTGGAGAAGTCTGGATGGGTGAGATAGAACTGAATCATCTTTAAATCCCGTTTTTGATGGAGAAATAAGCGAGCAGTTCATCTAACACTTCACTGTTGTTCTGTTTTAAGCTACATACAATAAGCACACCAAGGTAGCAGTGAAGACCATGAAGCCTGGCAGCATGTCTGTCGAAGCCTTCATGATGGAGGCCAACCTGATGAAGACGCTGCAGCACGACAAACTGGTCCGACTCAATGCTGTAGTCTCCAAGGAGGAGCCAATCTACATCATCACAGAGTACATGGAGAAGGGTATAAAAACACAGAAATTATAACTTTTGCATGTATTATAGTAATATTATAGTAATAGTTAAAGTGAACTGGAGGGTGTAAATGATGATGTTGTGGGGTAGATAAGTTCTTGAGCTGAACTGGAGGGACAATCTGTTAAAGATATCTGTAGATCATTTTGGTGGTGGGGTTTCTCACCAGGCCACAGTTATTTTGTGACTGAAATGTGTGCTCACTGATGTGTTTGTGTTTGCTCTTACAGGTAGTTTATTAGACTTCTTGAAGAGTGATGAGGGCAACCGTGTCCAGCTCCCCAAGCTGATTGACTTCTCTGCTCAGGTGAGACTCACCATCAGTCCTTCACTCCACGCAGTCAGCCTGCCAAACCAGGCCTGGTTGTTTGGCCCCTTTAAAGGGATTTTTCGGGGCGGTGTTTGGCTCAGTTGGTGGAGCACCCGCCCCATGTGTGGAGGCTGTCGTCCTCGCTGCAGGCAGCCCCAGTTCGGGTCCCACGTCGGACGGCCCTTTCCTGCGTGTCATTCCCCCCTCTCTCTGCCTCTCATTTCCTGTCACGCTCTGAACTGTCCTATCTAATAAAGGCATGAAAAGCCAAAAAATATACTTTAAAAAAAAGGGATATTTCAACATTTTGGCAAATTCATCTGTTGCCATAATCACTATAGCCATAGCAGTAGGTTCATTACCTTTAATTGTCGGTGTTGCTTTGAGATCGGCGGAGGAGAAACTATAGGGATTATGGCAAAAGGCGAATTTGCCAAAATGTTGAAATATCCCTATAAGATGTATGTACACTGTATACAGCATAATGTGAAATTAATTTAATTATTTAGTGTCTGAAATTGTATATTTATACAAGGATATGATTGCACCAACAATACTCCAGGGTGAAATGATGCTGAAACATTGGTATATCACATCCAGCCACTGTGATCCAACTGGTGCCTCGCGCCTGCACCACTCCTGGAAAAGTGACAACACATGATAGATGCAGTTAGACACACCCATGTGTGGCCGCTGTCAGTGTGTGTATTAGACCTGCAATATTAGGGTATCTGTCCTCCAAGGATGAAGGAGGTCCAAACAGACTTAATTAATTCACAGACAAAAGAAAGGTGGGATAACAGTGGTCAAAGAGGCTGCAGGTTATTTTGTCTTCAGAGCTTTGGTTCCAACTCAGGAGTGGAATCATTCAGAGGACGCAGTTTGCGATGCTGTAGTTTTTGTAGTCGTCAAATTTAGAGTCTAGCCTTCGCTTCGTACAACCTTCCTCGTCTGCCCTTACCTCCTGTTGCCTAGTAATCAAGACAACAGAAACAACAAAAAACATCAGGCTTTCTGTTTTTGTGATTCACTGCCATATTATTGACATTACCTGCGCACAATGAATTGTGGGATAGGCCGGGCGGCGAAGGGTACACCTGCTGGAGCCTTTGTTGTCCAGCCAGGGTGAAAAAGCATTTGAAGGAGCTTTCGAAATGGGAACGCCTGCTTGTGCCATTGTGACACAATGCAACCTGAAAAGGATGTGGTCACTGATATACGTAGGAAACAGCTATGATGTCCACCATGTTCACTGTAATTAAAACCATAACATTTGCTCAACCAAAGTATTGGGAAAATTGAATGTTTGACGTGACGACGGCTCTAAATGACAAGACAGAGCATTGCCAAAGACATTGACGTTACATATGTGGGTGGTTTGGTGTGCATGGAGTTACACTGACAACAACCTGACAGTAAATCTCCAAACCTCAATGAGTGGGTGAATTAATAAAGGATTTAACACCCTGTTGCATCATGTCCCATACAACAGAGAGAGAAGGGAAGAGGAAGAGAGCTAGATTTGCCTATTTTGATTCAATCCTACCATGACTGATTTGGCCATGTTCAATTATTCATCAGATAGTCAGAGATAGTGGTCTTATCTAGCGCTAACACAAAGGAGCTAAAGGGAGAGAGTACACGTGTGAATAAGTCCTCACCTCACGCATGTTATAGTAAATGCCTGTTGTTGTTGGCAACAGGTATTTGCTATAACATATACATTATAGCAGCTTAGAGACAGTCTGCACGATATGTATGAAAGCATTGAGCTGTTTGTTTTCAACGAGGAAATGCTGACAATGCTGTCTCTTTGACTTATCTGTCTCTAGATTGCAGAGGGCATGGCCTACATCGAGCAGAGGAACTACATCCACAGAGACCTGAGAGCTGCCAACATCCTCGTCAACAAGGCTTTGGTCTGCAAAATCGCTGACTTCGGCCTCGCTCGTATCATCGAAGATAACGAGTACACGGCCAGGGAAGGTACGACACAGTCACATGTTGTTCGGCCAGGTGAAGCGGCTACATGGCAGCGGAAGTGATTGAGAAACTGGGGAACTGCTGAAATGGGAGCAGTCACAGTTTCATCAGTTGGGGGGTGGAAATTACTTTGTGTCAGACAGAGGTTGTATTTCAACATAAAAATAGTGAGTGAAGATGAGAGCATGTGGTAGGAACAGGAAACTTCTCAGCAATGTCTCAATAACAAAGTCAACACTAGTTCAAATTTTGCAATTTTTTCCCCATTAACCAGGAGCCAAATTCCCCATCAAATGGACGGCCCCTGAGGCCATCAACTACGGCTCTTTCACCATCAAATCTGACGTCTGGTCCTTTGGCATCTTGCTGACTGAGATAATCAGCTATGGACGCACACCATACCCAGGTGAGTTGTTTTGTTTTGTTTTATGCCTAAATTTTGTGGTCACATAAGTCTATGTTGGACTGGGATACCAGCTCGGGATTTTTATTTTGTCAAGACAAAAGTGAACACAACTAACATTGGCTAATTAGCACTGAACACAAAGCAGAGCTGGATTAGTCAAAATGTGGACCTGGTGAAGATGTTCTGGATTATTAAAGGTGATAGCTACAACTTTTTCATCAAAAGGAAACATTTTTCAAAAAATAATGCATCCACAGAATGTCTAGAGGGGTGCAGAATAAAAGTATTAATTTTACTGAATTTAAAAAAAAAAAAGTATATAAATAATTGTTTAATCAATTTTGTCGGGTCCGAAATATATAAACATCTGGTTGCGTTTGCAACTTCGCCATGGAATGACATCCACGCCATCAGCATTCATATGTTGAAGTAAACAAACGCCCAGGACTAAATGCTAAACCTAAACCTAACCCTAAACCTAACCGGTTGGTTTTAACAGCGCTCCTGGCTGTTAGCACTGGTGTTATCACAAAGCAGAGAATGGCATTTATGTCAAAATGTGGTCCCAAGTGAAGATGTTCTGGAGAAGCAGAGTGAACATCGGAAATGAAATGAGAACCTTTTTTTTTTTTAATAAAAGTTAAATGGCCAAAAAAAAAAAGGATCCTGGGGCAACATGATTTGTTTTTGTTTTGTTTTGTTTTTTACCCATTTGCAGAGTAACCCCTCTGTTAGCTGGCAAGATACTCATTTTGATTAAATGGCAGAGCTTTTTGTCCTCTATGTGGAAGTTTAATGACCTAGTCCATTCAACATTAGTTTAGATATTTAAGTTTGGTCACAACCAGCTGAACTGTCATTGCCATCCACATAGCCAAACAGGTTGCATTCCAGCCAAAGTTGCCTAATGCACCACAATCCTTTCTAAGAGCTTGTGGCTCTGCTGCTACTCTTAACACATCCACTTCCTTTTGATTTCAGGGATGACCAACCCAGAGGTGATTCGTTCCCTGGAGAAGGGGTACCGAATGCAGCGCCTGGACAGCTGTCCCACCGAACTCTATGAAATTATGCTGGAGTGTTGGAAGAACAAGCCTGAGGACCGTCCCACCTTTGAGTACCTGCAGAGCGTCCTGGAGGATTTCTACACAGCCACAGAGAGCCAGTACCAGCAGCAGCCCTGAGACTGAACATCCATAAACATGTTTTCTGTTACAATACTGTTCCATTCATACTGTAGCGAGTCCATTTTCTATACAGCAGTGAAGATCACAGAGTGCTGTGAACTTCACTGCTATGGTCTCTCTTTCTCTTTTACACACGATATACTAACAAGGGACTGTACAAAAATTACTTGAGAATGATAAAATTGTCTGTTTTTTAATGAAGCTAGGCCCTAATTAACATTTTAATTATCTCCATTAGGCCCCTCTCCAAGCAAAATATAGGCTAAATACAATTTACACGTCAAGTTATTATTGGTATTATTGATTTTATGACAGCACAATCCTACCTCATTTTAAGGTTGGTTGCACAGCACAATATATATTGTAAGATGATGTTCAGAAGGTTTGGTCTTGGTCTTGGATTAAAGCTGGACCATCTTAACAAAACTGACCATTAATCATTTGAAAGTTTTGTAAATCGTAGTTGTGATTAGTGCATGATTTGTACAGACAGATGTGTCCATTGTTACTAATGCAGTTTCAAATACAAAAAGTGATCCACAAAACAATGCTTCACTTAATTTATTTCTACCTTTGTTGCATTGATTTTGTTTAATTTCACATTGCACACATAATATAGTGTGGATCACTGTATTGCAAGATGTGGTGCACATCATTATGCACAGACAACATGTGGCCTGACATTTAGTACACATCTCTATCCAGATATACAATATGTGCTGGTAACAGGTGTAGATGAATTACTGAGCTTTGCAAGTGAGGGGTTGGTTGCAGGACTCTGCACATGTATACATGTATAAGTGAAAATAGCAAATGTGCTTGGAGAGGCCAGTGCACAGTCAAGGACAGCAGTACTGAGATGCAGTACTTTTGAAGGCAAAGCTGAAATAAAACAGACCATGGGGAAAAAGCAGTCTATGCTGTATAAAAGTTTAACTACTTATTCCTGAAGAAGAAGAAAACATTTCTGCTCTCACCAGCCTTAAAATTTTTGTACAGTCCCTAACTTTTCAATATCTTTGTAGATATCTCTATAACTTTTACAGTGTGTAGAAGGCAATTCTGCCTTTTACAAACCTTTGTAAAAGCATGAAAATCTCAAAAACAAAATAAAATTTTACACAATACAAATATGAACCTGAAGGGAAGAAAGGAAGAACGTAAACTATGTTCACTGTGAATATCTGCCATGTTCAGCTCTGATAATACTGTGTTGATATTAATGTTTAAGCGAGCAGCAAAGCTGTTAGATGTACAGTGTTTTACATTGTAAAGAGAAGGTGGGTAAAATTACGAGATGAAGGGCTGATTAGGCTTAAATGCTCAAATCCTATTTATATTCTAGGCTACTGATATTTTTTCCTCCTTTAAAGTGCCTTTTACAGTGGTTGTTTTTTCGGACCAAACATTTATATATTCCTTGTGCTTTGTATATACACTGATATGCACATGCAATAGGTTTTTAGTAATAGAGTCTTTAATGTGGAGCCACATAAACTAATGCTTGTTGATTCTTTTCACCCATCACATGTTCATGCATGACATGAATAATGATTCTACAAATCCACTTTTTTTCAGACTTTGTCTTTTGTTTTCTGAGGGTTTTTGCTTTGGGACGGTGGTGTTCCCCATATTGTCGACTGCAATGTGTCAAGGGTATGTACAGTCCCAGGGTTGTTGTCCATTTTCAACTAGGCTAATCAACTAATCTTTTCTGCAGATGTGGTCACTCCATTATTATCGGATGGCAATTCATTTGACGCATGTTAGATGACAATAAAATAGGATTAATGTGTAATATCAATGTGACAACAAATTTTACAATGATAATAACTATAAACAGAAACTGATTTCATGATATAGTGAATTTAAAGTTCGAAAACAGTTTTTGCTTTACTGTGAATGTAATAACTTCAACAGGTTGTACCTGAATCAGTTATAGGGTGGCGGAAGCTGGTATCTCAAGAGATTGTGGAAATCACAGTTTCGCAATATTTACACTCTTATATTTCACATCTTTTTGCCTTTTTGTGTGTTTAAATAAAATAATTTATTTGTGCAAAAAGTCCTGCTCTGACCATCGTTGTTACTTGAATGTAAGTTCTCCAAAAGCGAAGGCTTTTTTTCTATCCTCCTTTTCCTTTTTTCTTTCAGTGAATGATTTTATTTTTGATTATCTATTTAAAAAGTTTGAGCAACAATTATACTAGAGAGACTTTTGCTATGGCACATTATTGAATCAATGGCCAGCATTGTATAGGCTATTCATAAGGTGTGTTTTTCCTTATCAAAATAAAAACCCTTGCATATTTTGCTTGGTTCAAATGTAACTGTGATGGGAATTTTTAAAATAAATTGTTTTACAAGCAACAGTTGATCATTTGTTCAGCACTGTGCTAGTTAGATTAATCTGTATTTTAGGAGGCTGTGGTTAAATGGAGGAGCTGAATGCCATCCTGGCTCTACTGTATACAAGACTCTCACAGGTCAGAGGAGCAGCCGCAGGCTCATCATCCTGGACTGCAGAACATAAAGATTGAGGAAATCCTTCATTCCTGCTGTCATCAAAATGCACAATACCCTTTGTTAGGACATAGGCCTACATGTTTACTTTTTACATCATTTTATATCAATTATATCATATCATTGTTATGTAAGCTGCTGGACGATCTGAATTCAGTGGAATGTTTTTGTTAATATAAGTCCTAAATAGTCCTATTTTCCGTCAGCAATCACTTACATTAGTCTCTCCGTCACTCTGCTCTGCTGGAGAAAATTTTTCAGGATACAAGTGGTGGGCGGCACGGTGGCGCAGTGGTTAGCACTGTTGCCTCCATGAAGTCTCTGTGTCATGTTCTCTGCTCTGCTGTAACCAAAAAACGAGGATCCTCCAAAATTTTTCTGGAGTTGGTCCCCGGGCGCCGCACCGTGGCTGCCCACTGCTCCTCAGGGATGGGTTAAATGCAGAGAAAGAATTTCACCTGTACAACTGTATATGTGACTAATAAAGTACCTTTACCTTACCTTAAATGAGGAGAGAGAACAGCATGAAGGGCTGTGTGTGCAGCCAATGGGTGCGCGTGAATGTGGTGACGTAGCACGAGGACCAATAGATGCATGACGAGGGCGGGAGCTGCTAACTCATGGTGCGTTCAAGGAAACTCGTAACTTGTGTTTTTCCTTCCTGTGAAGTCATACCAGTTCGATCTGGTACGAGTTCACGGGTCGGAAGTTACGAGTGGCCGTTATAGTGAACTTTCACAGACAACAGGACGGTAAAAACACGAGCTACGTGTTACCTGGAACGCTACAAAGTCGTAGTTGTGACTTGAAGCTGTAACTTACGGTTTCAAAAGCCTGCCTTGAACGCAGCATTAGCCGAAACGGCCGTACCGCTGATATCTGCTTTAATAAAGTATTTTCTATTGTATTCTATTTCAATGTGGATGCGTAATAAAAGTAGAGGGAAATTCTAACCAGTAAAATAAAAATGTTAAGACAGATAGGCTACTACAAAAGACTAATGTAGAGAAAATTAATTCTTAGGGATATTAGGCTAGTTGTTGTAATAGCTAGGCTACATGTAGCCTAAAACAAAAATAAGGCACAATTTCAGTTTGTTCCTTTGTATGTAGGCTAAATAACATGAACAAGTTGAAAAACAAAATTTGGAAACAAAAAAAAACACTAAAACATAATCATAAGTAAAAGGAGTGAGAAGAAGCTGTGCTATTGAATCCCCACCCCTTTTCCACAAATCATAAATCAATCAATTAGTACCTGTGACCTGTCCCACTTCCTCTATTGCCCGTTATCCTATTTTGAAATGCTCCATGTTTGGACCATAGGTTTGGACATTGCTTGACATCACGGGTCAAATGAAAAGAAATGAACCAAACCGAAAACTCAGCAGCTTCCGCAACGTCACTTATGACACGTATTCAAAATGGCGGCCGCGGCTATGGTGAGTGGAAAAGCGAACTCTTTCTGAAAAATACACATAATTGATACCGTCCTCCCGGCTGACCCCCCAACACAGTGCCATAGCTGTGGCAGAGTATCGGGTCTACTGTCGTCTGGGGGTGGCGTTTAAATGGCAACTGTGTGCGGAGTCACTGGAGTTAGCTGCTGTTTTAATGTGGAGGATGCTAACTGCTTGCTGTAGTTAGCTAAGTTAGCTAACGTCAACTAGCTCGGCTGTCAGTGTAGCTGTGCCACAGGGGATGCATTTGTGTATTTTATCCGTAATATCGCACAACGCTGACGGAGTTTAAATGAACACGTACGTGGTTTGCGGGCTGTCACTTGCCACACAGTTAAGAGAAACCAACGAGCTGAACTTTGGCTCAACGTTAGCTGTTAGCGGCTGTGTCCGGGCAGCGTCCGTGTGATGGTGCTGCCGGTTTAGCAAGTTTAAAGTATTGAAATGTATTGTTCACGGCACCGGTTCAACCACAAAACACAACCCCAACTCAATCTGAGACGGTTTCTGATATGCAACGGTGCTGGTACTTTGTTATAACATGAACATCCTGTAGGTGTTTATCAGTGTTTGCTAACTTCCTACAGTGCTACATCATAACTCAGAGTGCTTTTAATTAACATGTGCTCCCCCGGACTTGTTCTCTTTGTGCATGTGGCATTTCAGTGTGACATTGTCATAACAGAACTGTTTTAGCATAGAAAAATAGAAAATGAAATTGAAATGTCTTTAATTGGCTATAGTACGTTGAAACGGGAAACCTCCCCAGCCCCCACTCCCCCTTTACCTTAGCACAAGTATCTTCGTATCGACCCAGCACATTGATTTTAGATTATTGATACCATACTACATGTAATCTCGCTCAATGTTGCATGGTGTTGTTTGTCATAAAGTTATGTGCATGTGGCTCAGCTGGTACAGGTTGTCAAGCACTAAGTTTGACACTGCAAGTGTTCAGACATCAAACACCAAAGGTGCTTTGCACGGATGCTGTGTGTGAAGGGGTAAAAGAGAGCTGCAACTGAAAGGGCTTTACATGCCCAGCTATGGCTATTTGTCTGGCCTTGAAGTAATCTATTATCCAAATGATCATCTCCCAAGCTGCCTACAGCTGGTTTCTTTTAGGCACGTTGTGGAGTCTGTTTCTCTAACGCCTTCTGGCAAACACAAGCATAGATGTCATGTGAAGTAACGCTCTTTTAGCACTCTGCCATGAAGCTGCCATCGCTGAATCACCAAGGCGACAGTTGTATGCTTAGTGTCCTCTCTCTCGCCTTGGGAAACGGGTAGCTGTGTCCACAGGCCATGACCTGTATGAATCTTAACAGCTTTGTCTTCACAGGAACCAGCTGTCAGCTATAGTCCTCTCTTTTCATCTAAGAAATAAAACCAGACTGTTGAATGTTCAGACAGTGCCATAAAAATATCCATCAGCTTCTTCCCAGGACTTGTCAAGTTCTTTTTGTTGTTGTTGTTGTTGTAAGACTTAAAAGTAGAATCGAATAAATTCTACTGGGTTACTGTAGAATTGACTTTGCTGGGTCCCAGTGTGTAAAAGGCAGCCATGTTTATGTTTCTGGATAAACTTGGAGAGTCACGGAGATGTTAGTTTTGGCTCAGTGAATGCGGGCATCACATGCATTTTGATGTTACATTGTCTTCTACATAAACAGCAACAATACTTTTTCAAGTAAAATGTAACCTGTCTCTGTGTATGCGGGTGTCTCATGATTAGAAAGCAGTTTGATGTATTCAGCGTGAAGGCATTTGTTGAAAGAGATAAGACACAGACTGTTAGTGTCAAGTAACTGTCCTTCTCTTTGCCTTTCAACATGGAGCCCCAGTGTTTGTATTATTTTGTTCTTTTTATGGCATGAGGGAACTTTTGTTGCACATGCTTTTATTTGTCAGATGATGTTATATTACCTATTAAAGACATAGCATGTAGCTTTTGTGTCTTTGTGCGTGTGTGGCTAAAACATACAGTGGTGTCGTTGCTACAGGAGACGTGGTGGGCCTTGCTGCTGTTGACCTGTCTGCCCATGGTCCGGCCCTTTTATGTTCCCGGAGTTGCTCCCCGGGACTTCCGTGAGGGGGAAGTAGTAGATATTAAGGTAAGTCTAACATAAAATACGTAAACAGATTTACGTCTCAGAGAAACATTATGATATGGTTGTTCATTATTGAAACAAAACAAAACAAAGGGTTAAATATATCAGAGATGGTTTGATCCAAACTCCTGACAGCTTATGTGGGAAAGCGCCTTAGAGGCTTACGTCATGTTATTGCCATTGCCGGAAATGGCCAAGTTCTGCTCCTGCTTTCCACACTGTTATTGGGAAGGTACCAGTATAAGAAAATAACCCACAACTAAAGTCCAACCAAAAAGTCATTCCTACTGTATGTTGTCATTGTGAATATAGTTATGCCCAGTCAACCAGTCAGTCAGACTGACCATTTGCTTTCCAGGCAGTGAAGCTGACCAGCTCCCGCACTCAGCTTCCTTATGAATACTACTCCCTCCCTTTCTGTAAGCCAGACTCTGTTGTCTACAAGGGAGAGAACCTGGGTAAGTGTTGTCCCCTGCAGACACATGCATCACTTCATTTGCCTCACACCTATTTAGCTTTAATCATAAACATCAAAGTGGTTTTGTTAAATACAGTAAAGGCTTTTCTCTTCCTTAGGTGAGGTGTTACGTGGGGACCGTATTGTGAATACGCTTTACAGTGTCCAGATGAACAAAGACAAGAAATGTGAGATGATGTGCAACAAGAAAAAGCTCAGCATAGAGGAGAGCAAGCTGGTGGCGGAGCGAATCCAGGAGGAGTATTATGTTCACCTGTGAGCGTCTGTTCTCTTATGTGGAAATCTGTTCTCAGTGCATGCAGCCTTTGTTTATTTATAGGGTGAAAATAATGTATTTTTTAATGACGGCAAACTTAGCTTAAGTTAACTTATACGTTAAGTTATTATGCAAAACTTAAAAGGAATAAATGCAGCCAATAACATAAGTGGGGGATTCTCACTAGGCCTTATATTAGTGGTTATCAGGAATTTCTATACGCCTGTTGTAAAAACTAAAGCTAAGCAAACACCTCTCTTTGTCTTTCAGTATTGCAGATAACCTGCCAGTTGCCACTAGGTTAGAGTTTTACCCCAACAGAGAGGCAGGAGGCGAAGACGAGCAGCAGAAGAAGGACGCGTTGAAGGATGTCCAGTTTGAACACGGCTACAGACTTGGCTTCGTCGACAACAACAAGGTGGATATTACTTTTAAAGGGGTTGTTTTTCATATTAGATTAAGATTTGATAGATATGACTGAAACATAATCTTTAATTGTTGCATATTTGATATTGTTTTAATTTATTTGGATATATCTTTTAAAAACATGTTGATGCCATGTTTTCAGGGGCTTAAAGTAAACAAATGTATTGAAAAACCCAGGGGACTTTGAGATGTGATGTTTTCTCCCTTGAAAATAATTGTGACATTCTTATGCTTGTCATTTTAACAATCTGTGCTCAGTATCAAACTAAAAGTCAAGTTGTATGGACTCAGATGTCCTGAAACACATTGAAAAGAAGGGGGTCTCTCTGTCACCAGCACCAGGATGGGTACTAATGTTCGCCTTGATCTATCTCTTTTCTCCCTCACAGTTCTATCTGCACAACCACCTGTCCTTCATCCTGTACTTCCACAGAGAGAAGCTGGAAGAGGGAGAAATCCACGACTACAGGGTGGTGCGTTTTGAGGTTGTACCCCAAAGTGTAAAAGTAGACGGTAGGTGTCAACATACTTAAGCAGTTTGTGTAAATGTTTATAAAAATATTTTGCGTAGCAGGAAGACACACAAGCTATGTGTCATAACTGAGTCCTTGGGGTATTCACTATCTATCTATTTATTCTCAGACCTGAAGGCTGTAGAAAGTGCCAAGACTTGCACGTTGCCTGAGGCCAGTGGCTCCGCCCCCCAGGAGATTGATCCAAACAAGGAGAACGAGGTCCTCTTCACCTACTCCGTCGAATGGAAGGTCAGTAACAGAAATCTCAGTTATATCAACTCCCCTGCATTTAAACTTGTGTGTGTGCATGTGTTTTTATTGATTTTTCTCTGGTGCTCTTTGATTTCATTTATCCTTTTTGTTTATTTCGAATCAAGTCTACTAGAGCACTACAAAGTTAAAATAGTAGACAAAGTCAGTTTACCAGGGAACCAAGTCAAGTTCAGCTAGAGAAGTGTGAAGGAGCGACATCTGAGCCCCCTGCCCCCTCGTCTGTCTGTGCAGGAGAGTGAGGTGAAGTGGGCGTCTCGATGGGACACGTACCTGACCATGAGCGACGTCCAGATCCACTGGTTCTCCATCGTCAACTCCGTGGTGGTCGTCTTCTTCCTGTCTGGTATGTCCAGCTGTTCACAAATTTCTGTTTAGTTCAACTGTCATCATGCCCAAAGGCAATAAGCCACTGTAAGTCATTAGGCCCATAGGCCTGTGAATCTGATGAAGTCTATTAAATCTGTGTCGTGTCATATATTCAAAAGATATATCAGCATGTGAACTGTTGAGATTTCAGACTTCCTATTTGACTGAAACCTGTGTTGTTCCCTGTGTTTTCTCTCTTTAGGGATTCTGAGTATGATCATTATCAGGACATTGAGGAAGGACATTGCAAACTACAACAGAGAGGATGACATTGTAAGAAAATAAAGATCGTTGCATTGTGTCAGACAGAAAGAACATTCATCATGTCTGTGATGGGATGTCAGTACAGTCCAGGCATTTGACCACGTGTGTCCTCTCCCTAACCAGGAGGACACCATGGAGGAGTCGGGATGGAAGAACGTCCATGGTGACGTGTTCAGGCCGCCTCAGTATCCCATGATCCTCAGCTCACTGCTGGGCTCAGGGATCCAGCTCTTCTGCATGATCCTCATCGTCATCTGTGAGTGTGTTTTCTCTTCTGTCATCAGTTCTGTAATGTCAGCTAACATCTCTGCTCAATCCACAAGTTTTCTTTTTCCCCTACATCTATATTTCACTTTGAGGTTAAATTAGGTCAGAGGGTTGTCGTTGTGGCGCCACAGCTGTCAACAGCTACGTTAGCTTAAACACAAGACTGTAAGAAGCCAACATACAGTATGCTGTATGATGCTAGTCTTGACAAGGGTGCCCCATAAAAACATGTAACTGTTTCCATGCTGTTAACAGGCTTCCTACTCAAGTATGGAATTTGATTTTATACATTTCCAGGTCTGGAGAAGTATGGAAAATGGAAACTGTTGTATGGAAATATATTCATCAAGTGAATAAGTTTTAATTATTTGGTGACATAATGGCATACAAACTCATAATAATGAAAATTGCTAAATTAAATTAATTGCACCATTTATTTACATGATACACATCTAATTATGCAAATGTCACAATTTATTAGATTTTTTTTTACCACTAAGTCTGGAAATGAGGGTCTGAAATATTGAGCTTAGTGAAATGATTCACTCATCCTCTCCTCTGTGTCTCTGTTTCTCACTCACTCACTCACTCTGACTTACAAACACACTAACAATTGCCTGATTGGCTTAGAACAAGTCACACCTGTTTATTTGCATATAAAACAAGGAAGTGAGATGTGATCACCTGAAGCGAACTGTCATGCTCATGCTGCCTTCATGTGTTATGATAATTATGGTAAATACCAAAAGACGACTTGAAAAGTGCACATGAACACCCTCTCATGTGGTATTTTCCATTGGGCAACCCATAGAATTTTTTGATGCCCGAGTTGCCGAGATGAGAATAACCTTTGACCTTTTCCACATGGTGGCGAGCAACGCAAGATTCATTAATGGTAAACAATGCAAGCCTTTAGAAAACAGTTAGCAGCTATTCACTTTATGTATGCGTGCATGTACAGTAAAAAACGCTTTTAAAAAACTAGCCAAATAGCCAGTGCTAAATCTTCATGAATATTAATATTTACCGTTTGAGTTTTAATAATTCATCTTTTTGCTGTAAGAGATGAACTAGGCAATCCAACATTGTTTTACCCCGTACATGTAGATGTCGCACGTAATATATCTATGATTTTACCCAAGCAAGTCTGAATCTGTGTGTCCACCATCTTTATTTTCTCTGTACAACAACAAAAGCACATGAACACAACGCACTGGTAAATACCAGGTCACAAGTGGAAAATACCATCTGTACCATAGCACATGAAGGCAGCATCAGTTCTGTGCTGACACCGTAATATCAAAGTGGTCCAGGTGTTTTGTATAGTTCCAGTAAATGTGAGGAGTTTTCTCTAATGGCTGTGATTTTTGTCAAAATGAGTATAAAATAAAAGATGTTATAAAAACGTTTATATCACATAGTTGTGATTGAATTAACTTTAATGTCTCCTGTGTGTGTAGTTGTTGCCATGTTGGGTATGCTGTCTCCGTCCAGTAGAGGAGCCTTGATGACCACTTCTTGCTTCCTTTTCATGTTCATGGGGTAAGAACCTTGTTCATGTCTGAATTCCCAAAAAATCTAAAGATGCTTATTTTCATGTGTGTTGATTTTTTTTTTAATCGCTTGATGTGTTTCGTACAGTGTGTTTGGTGGCTACTTTGCTGGTAGACTGTACCGCACACTGAAGGGACACAGGTGGAAGAAAGGAGCATTTTGCGTGAGTCAATAACTTTTATTCTACCACTCCTGAGTTATGTATTCACTTATTTTCTGCTCAAACCCACTGTTTGTTTTGCAAACATGGCTGTTCATTTTTTATGCATTTTAAAATTGTGTTGCAGTAAACAACCAGGTTGAACTTGTTTTTGTTCCATCTCCCCTCCAGACGGCAACTCTGTATCCTGCAGTAGTTTTTGGAATTTGCTTTGTCCTCAACTGTTTCATCTGGGGAGAGCACTCCTCTGGGGCGGTGAGTGTCCTGACTCTGAAACACACACCTAAACTGTATGACAGATTGGGAAATGAAATGTGATGAATACATCGCTTGTGATTTGTCTGTCAGTCTCTTATTCATGGACAAGACATATGAAAAACACCTTGACAGAAATTTGGTACGAACATTCAATAAAACTCAAGGATGTTCAGATTAGAGTTGAATGCCTTCACAATGTGTCTAACTGCTTGGACAAATTTGGCTGCTCAAAAGTCATAGTGACCTCAGAAAACACTTTGGTAACACTATAATAAGTAGGATACACACTATTAAGGCGTAAGTCAGCGGAATGTTTTTGTTAATATAAGTCCTAAATAGTCCTTTTTTCCATCAGCAATCACTTAGAGTGTTAGAGTGTTTCAGCCGAAACACAAGTCTCTCCGTCACTCTGCTCTGCTGTAACCCGAGGAGAAAACTTTCCTTGTGGGATACAAGCGTTATCCAATGAGGAGAGAGAACGGCATGAAGGGCTGTGTGTGCAGCCAAGGGGTGCGCGTGAATGTGGTGACGTAGGGACGAGAACCAATAGATCCATGACGAGGGCGGGGGCTGCTAACTCATGGTGGATTCAAGGCAACCTGTAACTCGTGTTTTTCCGACCAGTGAAGTCATACCGGTTCGATCTGGTACGAGTTCACGGGTCAGAAGTTACGAGTGGCCGTTATAGTGCACTTTCACAGGCAACAGGTCGGAAAAACACGAGTTATGGGTTACCTGGAACGCTACAAAGTCGTACGTCGTGACTTGAAGCCGTAATTTACAGTTTCAAAAGCCTGCCTGCAACGCAGCATTAGCCAAAACGACTGGATCGCATGATAACGCATGAATACTCATTAGTATGTAGTTTATAAACACAGTCAAAATGTGTTACCCATCATTGATAAGCACTAACTGTACTTATAAACTACATACTAATGAGTCTATAGAATTCAGTATTTATTAATGCTTAATTAATGCTTAATTGTGTGTACTTATTATAAAGCGTTACCAACACGTTTTAACCATAACTAACCATAACCATAATAAGACTTCATACAGAAATACTGACAACATTTCACAGAAACAGTTCATAATTTATATAATTCTGGATAAACAGGGATTTCACATCCTCACACCCACAAGGTATCATCTCCTTACAAATAAAAATAAACAAAGTTTATTAAAACACACCTGCCTGTGTTGCTACAGACTTATGGTATGACTAATGGTTATTATTAGACATTGTAAATGATACTGAGTCATTTGATGGAGATTTCTCAATAAGTCTTTCCTTGTGTTGTTGCCATTCTGTGTTAGAAACTTGACTCAGATTAATATTTTTGAATGGCTTTAGCCTCAAATGAAACCAGGAAGTAATCATTGGTTATTGAAACATTCACCTGTGACAAGATGAAAAAGTAACAACAGTAGCACAAGCAGAAAAAAGCAAGAGAACTAGTTTGACCTTGTCCTCTGCTCTCTTCTCTGACTCCATCAGGTTCCCTTCACCACGATGCTGGCCCTGCTCTGTATGTGGTTTGGTATCTCCATGCCCTTAGTCTACCTGGGCTACTACTTTGGCTTCCGCAAACAGCCGTATGATAACCCAGTGCGCACCAATCAGATCCCTCGGCAGGTCCCAGAGCAGCGCTGGTACATGAACAAGTTTGTAGGGTGAGTGTTGAAGCTCTCGACCAATAACCTGTGACCAGTTGCCAGGACCGTTGTTGAACTTGAGGCATGATCTCCCTGTGATTTAACAGTTTCTTCTCCTTCCACTAGAATCCTGATGGCTGGGATCCTGCCGTTCGGGGCCATGTTCATCGAGCTCTTCTTCATCTTCAGTGTGAGTACAGCTGCTCTGCTTTAATGTTGGGATCAATTCAAATATCATCTTTATTCTGCAAACTAAATACATACAAACTTACTTGAATATAAGTTGTGTTTTAACGGCTAAGGCATAAACCTAAGTATGTGTGCATCACCACCTACAGGCCATCTGGGAGAATCAGTTCTATTATCTCTTCGGCTTCCTGTTTCTGGTGTTTATCATCTTGGTGGTCTCCTGCTCTCAGATCAGCATCGTCATGGTTTATTTCCAGCTCTGTGCAGAGGTAAGCTCACTGAGGCTCAGCTGTGTTAACCAACAGTTTGCTTAGTTTATTAACCTACATGAACCTCACTTGCGTCCTCCATAAACACACCCTTGCACTGTGTTGTGTGTCTCTCCTCACAATCAGGACTACCGGTGGTGGTGGAGGACTTTCCTGGTTTCAGGAGGCTCAGCGTTCTACGTCCTCATTTATGCTGTCTTCTACTTTGTCAACAAGGTAAAAGCCACTTTTGATTGTACAGCAGCTTTAGACATCAGTGTCTTAATAGGACTTAAAGGGTGAAGTAATTTGTTAATATAATGAGTATGTCATTAGTGCTTTTTTTTTTTAAATAGGCCTAAATTTCATCTACTGTATTTAAGTATCAAAAATGATCTCAATTAGATTCACATCTCTTTCTCATGTTCCTCTATGGGGCATCACCTCTGATAGGCAAAACCACCGCTAACCCACTGTGGACTCAGTAAAATGATGATTATCAGTGAGCAGAAAAATGAGCCAAACAGGAGTAATTCCACTTCAGCTCAACATCGAGGCTGAAAAAACACAGGGGAAAATAAACAGAGAGCAGAGGAAACAGAGACCAGAATAAAGCTGTAACACACACAAGCGTAGTAGAGCTTTTTGACAGCTCAATGAAGCTTGTAATGGTCAATTTTCTCAGGAAAAGGGCAGAGGGAGCTAACAGTCAAAATATATTGGGCTCCATTGTTTAAATTTTTGATTGTTCTTTAAATCTAGCTGGTAGTGTCACAATTTTACATAATTACCCAGATTACAATTATTTGAGCTGACCGCATTTATTTAGCATTAATGTTAAAATATTATTTTTGAGCTGAGCGCTCGCCCCCAGATTTATTTGGCATTGATGTTAAAATTGTTTCCATTCATCTGTATAAAAACAGCTGGATGAAACCAACAGAAATATCATATTTCCATCACCATTTCCTCATCATGCTGTGCCCCCTTCTTCTGTTATGGTTTAATGTTTTCAAGGCAAATGCAGAGACTGCTTGCTGAAAAACTACCCCCGACAGGAACGCACATCAGCACTTTTGCGTGAATTTACCTTGAAAACAACTCCCGTCTCGTGACGTTCAGTCATTATCTCAAAGCGTGGTGAATGTGCAGGTCAAAACTTGTCCACCAGAGCATTTTGGAGCTGTTGGATTGTCTATTTGATGAGTTTGATGAGGGAAACCAAGAAATCCAATTAGCCTCCGTAGCGTAGCTCAGAGCAGCTCACAGCAGCTCACAGCTCTGCTCCGCCGATCTAAAAATAGCTTGCACCAACAATCAAAGGTAACGAACCTACTCCACACAATTTTCCAAAATGTTGAACTGTCCCTTTAATGCCAATACATAGCTCCTCTTCTTCATAAGGTGTATGTGTATAATTCAACTGCATACTATTTAGTGGAATGAAATTATCAGAAAAATCATTAATTGCAATTATTTGTATTACTCATCAACTAAAAGCCCTAGATCTGTTTCAAATCCACCAACCGTGTTTCTCCCTCCCCAGCTGGACATCGTGGAGTTCATCCCCTCCCTCTTGTACTTCGGTTACACAACCCTGATGGTGCTGTCGTTCTGGCTGCTAACAGGCACAATCGGCTTCTACGCCGCCTACATGTTCATCAGGAAAATCTACGCTGCAGTCAAGATCGACTGAGTCGTCACCATCGCTGCTGATTTTTGGGGGTGTTTTTTTGTTTGTTTGTTTGTTTTTTCGTCACATTTTGTTTTTTTTATATATATTTTTTATTCTTCATGTCCAACAAGCACTGACTTGTGTGTAGAGGGAACGAGAGGGGTGTTTTTACGGCGCAACAGCCCCACCCACTGGCTTCGTGGGGGAAGAACAGCAAGGTGGCAGAGCTAAACCAGCTGTTTCTCTCTCTTTCTCTCTCTCTCTCCCCCTCGCTTCTTTCCCCTCCTCTCTCTCGGACAGAGACTCAGAGGGAATTCCCCGCTGATGGGACAGTTAATGTCTTCTGCTGTTTCACCTTGCACACAACACAGTGGGCCAAAGCTTGTCAAACTATGGTTTCTGCACATGTTTGTTTTGTCTTCTCATTTTGTGTTACGAATCTAATTTATCCAAGTTTTTATTTTTTTGTCATCCCAGGATTCATCTCTGTCTAAATTTCTTCCAATCACCTCCTGGGAGGCGTTTGTTCATCTAATTTTCTTACATAAATCTGTCTTTAGTTTGTTTTCCATTGTCTCTGTTTTCAAATGTGACTTTGGTTTCATGTCAGAGACTTTACAGATCAGGGAAGGATTGGAGCGTCGAACTGTGGTTATGGAGTTAACTTTGTCGTGTTGAACTGATACGGATGGAAATTATGATGGGAGGTTCTGCATTGTAACACAAGAAAGGATAAATTAAATGTTCTATTATTTTTTACTTCAGTTTCCATGTCCTGGTGTGACCATGTTAACCACAACTGTAATCAAAATATTAGCTTCTCCTTCCAAAACAATGGGTCTTTTATTAATGTCAAAATGTTGGTACATTTGTTCTACATGACACAGAACAGCTCTGAATGGGACTGTGAACCCGATGCCCTGAAGCAGTGGACTGTTGAGTGAAGCCGTTGGAGAAAAGGAAACGCTACATTCAACACAGAAACGAGGACGAGGAGGAGGAGGAACCTTTTCGATTTTAAAGTCTGTGACACAAGTATGCGTTTGAAGCTTTTCCAGTGGTAACTTATATAAGAAAAAGTACACATGTACCATGCCGTCAGTGTAGCCTTAGCAGCGCTGGATGCCTGCTGACCTATGCAGTAATGGAAACAAGTGCAAAGTTGCTGTTTTTCTGAAGGTTATTTCAAAGGACCATTTCTGTTGTGAAACATCACCTAGTTCCTTGCGCAGTCTGAATCTGATGTATGATACAGTTTGTGTACAATGCGTTTAAAAAAAGATGATTTTTTTTTAAAGCCACCAAGACCAGCTCTGTGTGTTTCTACCAGCAGTGGTAGACATCAATCTTACAGTGCTCAAGCGTGAGGGGAAGAGCATTGAAATGTAAACCACGGTGTTTGTGTTGGTACTGGTGTACCGTACGGTCGATGCTTTTGTGTAGACGGATGCCTATGCCCTTGCATTACAACTCATGTAATTGTTTTTGTTTTTTCCTGTTCATCTTTGTAGATGCAAAAATGAGGTTTCACTTTGAGGGTATTTTTTAGCTAAAAGATTCAAAATGGGGCTCGTGGAGCGACTCCAGCTAGGAACTACCTTTTGAAAACCAATGCCTCACTGTAGCTAAATTCCACTATAGTCACTACGGAAGAAAAGTATTTTGTGAAATGGCGCTTGTTCACTGTCTTGTCAAGAGTCAGATGAGATGACTGGTCTTTCTAACCTTGTGTTTGATATGAAGCTACCATCAGTAGTCAGTTAGCTTAGTCCTGAAGACTGGAAATGGATGAAAACAACTAACCACAGCATCCATGGGTCGAAACATCCACCTACTAGCACCTTTACAACTCACTAATTATCACAGTATCGCATTTGCGTAGGCTCACCATATACCACCATGTCTTGACTGATGGGTTTGGACTTGTTAGACGGATGTCGAGGCATTTTTTATTACACTGTGTTTAGAGCTGGGCTAGCTGCTTCTCCTATCTTCAGTCTTTATGTCAAGCTATCTGCTAGCTTGATATTTAGCATTCAGTCATGAGAACTGTATCCGTCTCTTCGTCTGGCCTTTGGCAAGAACACAAATAAGTGCATTTCTGAGAATGTCTTTAATCCTGTTGAGACAATACAAGCAAATTTTACTGTGTGTCTCAAACACAGGTCTCTGCTGCTACTGTAGGTAATGGTGGTTGTTACTGGCCAAGATTGAAAGACCTGAAAAATACACATTTATATCAAACATTGTGAAGCTCCTAAATAAAAACATATTTAAATGGAAGGGTAACCAAGATCAACAACATTTATTGGAGGTGTATTTATCACAGTCGTTGTGGTTACCATGATACTGATGCTAGTGAAAAATTAAAGTGCTTCTCTTTTCTTTTTTTTTAACCAACGGTAGCAGAAGGCTTTTTTTTTTAAATGTTATTTGTCAGTGCATGGCTGGACAGGTGGGGAAGGGACAGGTGCCTCGATCAACCCCGATTCTCCAGGGGCAAAAAACAGATGAATTAATGACTTGCCCTCTGAGCCCCCTCCTCCACTCCCCCCCCAACTGTTAAATGAGCCGACCCCTGCTATGGGACACGGCTTCGTTTCAGAGGCAGCCTCAGTCCAAACGAGTGTACTCCTGTAGTAATCATTACATCATTTCATTTATTTCCATTCCAACTCACTGCACCACCCTCTGCCCTCGGTATTATGTCGAAGAGTTACTGAGCTCTGACACTTGGCTGCTGTCTCACATAGAGACAGACACTCCTCTCCTGCTGTCGACGTGCACACGCCAGGGAGAGATTTTTTACAGATGGACTTTTAATTGGCCCGAGTCATGCATGTGTATGTATGATTGAGGGGTTTACAATGTAAATAAAAGAAAACAGCTTTGTATTTGTTGCGTTTCGCTGTTTGTGGCGCTCTCTATGATTCCCGTCATCGTTTTAGCCAGAAGCATGACGCTCATGATGACTTTCAAAGGAACTTGTTTCTGTTTTATTTTCCTCTCTTTGGTTTCTTTTACAGAATGTCCAATTACAAAAATGTACAATGACAAAACAATAAAGTGATGATAAGTTGAATATGAGAATCAACCTCCATTGTGGTTTCTGAAATACTCTTCGGGGGCGCTTCAATTACACACATGCACTTCAGTCTCGGACCTTAAATTATAGTCGATTTCATTTGAATGCATGCATGTCCATCTGTTCAATGTTTCAGTTCACATAACATGCTGTTCTCTAACAAGGTGATTAACCATACACATCACAACAAGTGTCTGATCCATGAATCGACCACTAAATGTTCTGGTTCAATTACAGTTTGTATTGACTCAATATACCACTCTGCTCTCATCACCGAGTCCAGTTATTCCACCCATAACTCTACAAGACAGCAGGATGGGCACCCTTATCAAACAGAAGAGACATACATTACTACCTTTTTATCTATAAAGTTTTAACAGGTTTCACACGTTTAGTATTTTACTGAACTGGCTGAACTCAGCTCTTGCACTCTCTTCAACGATCTCTGATATTGAACTAATTTGTTACCCTGGGCCAGTATAAAAAACAATGTCATAAACATGCACGCTTCTGAATGTAACTGCTTGGGGGGGAAAAAATCCTAAAATTGATGATGTATGATTGTGCTCTCATGTGAATGCTGTTTTGATTTATGACTGTGTTTTATGCAACTGTTATTTGAGTGCTGTTTTGATTCGATGTGTTCTCGAGGTCACTGGAAACGAGGGTTTACCCTCAGCGGCCCTCGAGATCTGAGGTTAAAAAGAAAGAGAGAAGAGAACCAGTTGTCTTCTTCATCATGCTGTTCACGTTCTGACATCATGACACGTCACAAGACCACACCTAACAATCCATCAACAGCACCTGGACATGGAAGTGTCCACTGGACTCAGAGTGTTGAAGAGACACAGAAAGACAGAGAAGTGGACGTCCTTTGGTTACATTAGAACTTATTTACAAAAAATTCCATAAAATTCCATAGTTCTATACTTTCATGATATGTCACTGTAGAATGGTCTTTTTGCATTTTCCATATTAAGTATTGTAGTAGGCCTATATCGTATATTAAGATAGCACATAAAAGGAGCGCCAAAAATCTGGTGTAATCTCATAGTTTAGTAAAGATGCTAGTGAAGCAGAAATCTAAAGATCTGCTGACTGACATCTGAGTTGAAGTGTCTGATGAAACTCCTCCAAGTTTGTGGATATGCACAACACTGAAGCGCTCCTCAAAATGAGATGTCTGTCTGCATGTGTGTGTGTGCGTGTGTGTGTTGAGGTGTTAATTCCTGGTTTGTCCATCTGTGTTTCTGAAATGTTCAGCGTAAGAAAAGCCATGATCAGATTACAACGTCTGTGTTGTGGTGTTTCGGTCCTTTCAAATCCTTTTTACGAGCGCTCCAGGTTCCTCCTGAGAAAATTCTACAAAACCATGAGAGTTTCTATTCTTGAGTTATGGCACAGTTGGCATCCCATAAGTGTATATGTGAGAGTCAGCTCAGTTGATGTAAGTATAGGTTTTGCTCCATAGTACTATAATTAGGGTAGTCTTGACACTCAGCTATGCATGCAGGCTTACTGGTGCAGCTCAGAGACATAATCCAGACCCTGGTTCAACATGAGGGTTAGACACATTGCGGGACACAAGCCACTAGTCAGATAGGCCTGAGATATTCTGGGATGGCATTGTAAACATTTTTTTTTTTTTTTTTTCAAATAATGACAATTGCAGAGATTTGGTCATTCAGACATACTGATGTATAGAATAGTAACCTACTCATTTTATCACTGGGTGTCATTCAGAGCACATTTATAATAATTTGTCCTGTCATGTGGTGACTGCTCATAGAGTTACATCTCACAGTTAAACTGTAGAAGGAACAAACATTTCCTAAACTGAATGAGATGGATGAAGGAAAAACATCACTCCTGTCCACTAATTCACCTATCATTCCCCAATTAAGCTACACCATTTTGGATTAACTGGTTATTGCAATTTGAAGCAAATCACCAACCCTTAATTTAACAAGGCTAGGATATTACAAAGGATTTGGTTTTTAGTGAAATTAGGTTGTGCAAGTAGTGCAAAGTAGGTTCAAAATGCCAAATTTGAGAGAGAAATATAAAAAATAGTCGGGTAAAATTAGTCAACATTTTTCTCAAACTTCAATCATACCGGAAGACAGTCCAACCACTCTCCAAAGTGTAACACTAAATTACGTAAATAAATTGGCCTTCCTACTAGATGGGGACCTAAAATCTCTGAATGCTAAGTGTCAACTGCAGTTATATAAACAGATTGTACTGTAATGTTTGTAAATTCTATTGAAAGTGGCCATGTATGTTGTTTTAATAGTTTAAATGATGTTGGCTGAATGACTTTTGTTTCTAAACTGTTCTTTTATAAAGGAATTATACATATTTGAGGTCCTAAACATAAAAAGAAAAAGAACAAAAGAGGGTATGAAACCGCTGGTTTGTCTTTTAATCATTTCAACATAACACATGACAACTCAAAGATACACTGTACTGTACAATAAGTCAATAGTTCTGTTGTTGTGTTCATCATCTCTTTGGATCAACCAATATACAAATCTGTCACTTTTACATTGCAGCAACTGATTGCATGTGAGATATGTAACAAAAAAAAGCAAGACTTCTCATTTTCTTTCTTTCTCCCAAAGCACATCATTTATATAATTCTCCCTGTAGTTGATAAACTCCATGCTATATAAAATAGTGTAAGTGAATGCAAATATTCTATTTTCTTTCACCTTTTTTCACCTTTTTTATTCCAGAGGTGGCTGTAATAGCAAGTGATAAAAAATAAAGGGCTATGTCACTAAACGAGATACACAAAGAGGTTGGAATGCAAGACTTACATTAAGCTAGAAATATATAAAACTACATGTGGATGTTGCCTGCATCAGACAGTACCCAGTTTTTCTTTTACTAAAAGCAAAAAAAAAAAAAAACAGGGAGAAAGAGAGCATCAAATCAGTTTTTTCAGGCTTAAACTGAAGAACAAATTCCCTTAATTTTTTTGTGTTCTGCACCTACTAGTAAAGAGGAAAAGGTGAGGATAAGTGCATCCCTAGTAGGTGCAGGTCGAGGTAATGGATCTACAGCCAAGTCGAGGAACAGAAAAACATCACTGTCAGAGGTCAGAGAGGAGGATCCATCTTACACCAAGTGTTATGAGTCGCACTGATTCAGCTTTTCATCTAAGCTAGTTGTGCAGGAGATCATTTCTGCCGAGAAAAAGAATTGATGGTAATTTGTGCAAAAATGATACATTTTTATACTAAGTCAATGTTTTTAATGTTGTAAGGCAGGTTAATAATCTTAATTTCACAATTTTGTCTTAATGAGTGATAATTTTGATTAGATATCTAATCATCCTGGCTGGATTTTTCTTTATGTAAGCCAAACCTTTTTTTTCCCCCTCTAATGGGCTTCCATAATAAAGGGGTATGTGTTTTTCAGGTATGGACATACCCCAGTTTTCACATCATTTAAATATTCTTATTTCATTTATTTATTTTGGGCCTACTTGATGCATTTACGTTTCACCACATGAATTTAAAGCTGTGTCTACTCACATCAGAATTATCCACACAGTGATCATAGCTGGAAATGGCTCTTGTTAGCAGAAACAACCAGTGACAATGGCTGTATTATGCTTTAAGTGCTATATTTAGGGTCACTCCTGGCTTCATTTTTGTTCGGTTACATCGTCTACAAATGGTCTGGAGGTGGGGGTCTTTGTTGCGACCACATCTCATTGGCAGGTTGTGGTCAGGTTGCACAGCGCAAAGTTCCCCAGGATCCAGAGATGAAGTTGCCAAGATATTTCAAACTACAATCACCATATATTATGAAATCTGGATTGGACATGTTCCAAGCTCCAAAAAATATCAAGATATGATTGTGATTCTTGCAACAACATCTCTGGATTCTTGACTTTTGGCCCATTGTGGCCTTGATACTCTGCTGACATGTTTCTCTTGTCTTTGAGGAACAGATATGTTGTTGCTGTTCCCTTCAAGCACTTGGCTGTAGAGTTTGATTAGATAAATTTATGAGAAAGAAGGCAAAGCTGGTTACCCAAAAACAAAACAAAAAGTTTCAAAGGAGAAGGGGCAGAGGGCTCTTAAGGATATTAGTGAAAAGTCTATCAAAAATACTGTTATTCTTTTGGAGAAGAGAAATACACAAAGGTTGATAAAGTCTACACATCAAACTAATGGCACATACATGTACAGGATCAATACAAAATTAAAAACATGACATATAAGCTGAAATTTTAAAAGAAAAAAATACTCTTTTTTTAAAGGTTGAAAGTGCTAGAATTCAGATTAGCTCACAGAAACCCAGGGAGGACAAACTTAATACACGCCAAAAGCTTTTTCTTAACTCTTTTTTTTCTCTTTAGGGCTAAATGAATATTTGTTACAAAAATATAAATGCTCAATTTGATTGCTACAAATCTGGCTTAAGCCAAGAGATTTTTCTTAAAAACTACTCTTTTAAGTTCATAATAAAAATCAAATTTGAATCATGTTTCTTTTTTTTTAATACATCTTGTCAGAAAGGTGCCAAAAAGCTAATTTGTTTAGGATCAATGAAACTTTTGATCATTTTCCAAGAGTCATCATCAAAATAATGACCTTCCAGGGGGCAGACTAATACGTGTAAATTAACTTTCAAATTAGTTCAGAACTTAGAATAGAAAATCTACGATTTTTAGCTATGAGGTTGTGATTAAACAGTCAGACTGTGGGGAAGCTTTTTCATCACATCAGTGCTAGCTGATTCTGAATATTCAGCTGCTCCTGCCTTCCAAAGGGAGTATTCACCTGTCTAACACAGGGGCTAACAGCTGCTCATCATCGGGGATTCATACAGTATTTAAAAAAAAAAGAAAATCGGATTACACTTGTAGCATTTTGTAACAAGCCATTGTGCAAAAATGTAGTTTCTTCTCCCCAGGTTTTGGTAAGAAAAATAAAACAAATAAAAATGAGGTGATGTGTTGTGTTGTTTTTCGAGGTCCTGTTTTATACAAACAGAAAATAATATATCATATGACAACAAACAAAACAAATATATGACTAAAAGCAATACCCCAAGTCGTGCAGTCAGTCATGTGTCCCCCTGTGCTTTGAATGTCAAAGCCTGGGAATTCAGCGACTGCGTTCTTCCAGATATCGCCATATTTTCAGACCCTTTTCCTTTGACTCTACAAAAGCAGCTGGGAGTACAGGTGGGGGTTTGGGGCCGGTGGTGGGGGGGGGTGGGGTGATGAACACTTTGTCGGTTCTGTTTGTGCATGTTTTCAGCTCGCTGTCCATCTTGCAAAACAAACACAAAAAAAAGAAGAAATGTTCTAGTGGTCTACAGTTGTCGTCCATCAGCAACCGTAGCTAAAAGCAGCAATATGTATTTTATTTTTATTTTTTATGTGCTGTGTTTTTCCTGTTTTTTCTTTTCTTTTCTTTGTTCGATTTTTTTTTTTTTTTACACAACATTTTATGGTGGGTAGGGCTCGCTCGTGACATGATAATCGCTAAAAACCCCAAGTTGAACAGGTCTTCTTGTACGACTGGAACGACATTTATGCACAAACTTATCGCAGATGTGCGACGCTCGAGCTCAGCCCTGTGTGAAGTTGCAGATTTTTGCCAGGTTTGTTGGTCATGCCACAGACAACATTAGATAACAAGCACCTATTTCACTTTGAGGCTTAGGTTAACTTTGGGCTCAGGTTTTTATAGGCTGGTGGTGAATGGTTAGAAAGGCTCTACACTCCAAGGCATCCAAAATCACTGAGCTCGGAGTGAAACCGGCTAGCGAAGGGGTTACTGTACATACTCCATTGGATGAAGACTGTCATAAATTCATAAGCTATCCATGTCAGCATCCCCTATGACACAATCTATCTAGTTCAAATCCTACGTGATTATTAAGCCACTAAACAGCCTTCTATAGATATTTCCCATCCACAGTTCTGATTCCACTATACTAACTCAAGTACATGTAAGGTAAAGATTGGATATGACAGAGAAAGCTTAAGGGAAAAAGCTAATACTTCATCCATTTGTTTGATCAAAAAAAAAAAAAAAATGCAAGATACACACAAATGTAAACCTGCCAGACATCAAAAACATCATCACTTAGTTTTAATACATCTACCTAAAATACACCTTACTGAGATAAAAGCAATTATAATATTCATTTTTGAGATATTTCGTACACTGCAATAACATTCTTTAACACATTTTTCCTCATCTGTCACTGTAATTCTTGTTTTTTTTTGTTATTTTTTTGTTTTGTTTTTTGCCATTCACATATGTCAGGGGTTCATCATTACCATAATGATGATGTGTCTGTATTATATTCCAAAAATAGAGCCTATGTTTTAGATATGTCGGGCAGCTGACGTAACAGCTGCGATAAGTCAATATCATGGGCACTTTTAAAGGGAACTGTTAGCAAGGAAGAGGAGAGTCCCCACAAGAGAAGCCAGGTGGATTCTGGGACTTGTGAGGAACTACAAGTGAGGAGAAAGTCTCTAGCTGCATCCCAATTCAGGGGCAGTGTCCATTCAAAAGGCCAATTTGAAGACCAATTGCATCACAGCGGGGCAACTGGGCTGTTCAGTTTCAAAGGATCGGGATCTTCCAGCGTTCAACTTATCCCAAGATCCAGTGACAAAAGCAAACAACACTGACAACATGTTGGATGAATACTTACACTTCTTAGATGTAAGTACTGGTTTCAGCGCAGTTTAACAGCTAACAGCGCAACTACAACCACGGGCCATAGGACTGAAAGTTACGTGTTGTCAAGGCTGCTAGGTGACAGAAGCCACACTTTGCGACGCAGTGGTAAGGACGAGAACAACTAATAACGCAAAGTGAAACGTTCTTGTTTCAGTCTGGGCCATGCCTTTGTAGATAGACCAAGTCCTCTGAAGGTTGCTGCCCTTGAATTGGGATGCCTCTTTCTCAGGCAGTAAAAACCTCTAGAAGTCACGAGGAAGAAGATTCCTACAGATGAAGTGCCTTCTGCTACAAAAAAGTGCTTCTCTTGAGGAAAAGTTAAAATAAAAAAAAAGCCAGCATGTTAATACATAATTGTCAACCAACTCATACACTTTCACTTTCGTTTCTTTTCTTTAAAAATATATGTGGCCGTTGTGTGTGACTGGTCTTTATGTTTGGCAGTAAACAGAGGTGACATAGGCCTCTGTTGTTTTGTTTTCATTAAGTGAGCCATTTTCATTAAAACTCTAGGAGCAAATCAGTTACACTTGAAAGAAAATAACTGGGACTTATATCTATTTTTGTTTTTCTTAATCAAAAGCACTTTTTTTAAGGCAGGGTCGCTTTTGTGGCTCTAGCCTTGCTGTTAATGAGGAGGTATTTAGAGTTAAGGTTCATCTCTCTTTGTTCCTTCACTGATCTCTCGCCTCTCCAGACTACTCATAGCAGTTTAGGTTATTCGGTTGGGTGGTTCAAAACTCAAGATGAGACACGTTCTACCATGTTCTTACATTTGGAAAATAAAAATAAAGTAAAAACAAAATATCCACTTCAAACTATATTTTTTCTGGGTCACAACAAGACAGACAATCTTCACTAAAAATTATATTTGATTTTTTTTCTTTTTTAAATTATTACATTAGAAAGTACGCAGTACCACGCCTTTTGGCCTACTGATCCTGCCCTCTATACTACTAAATAGGGGATGGAAGGGGGATAAAAGGGGAAGTAAATGGAAATTAAAAAAAAAAAAAGGGTTAATACATCATTATAACTATAGGATAGGAAAAGCCCAAATAAAAGCTGCTTCAACTTCTTTTCTCACCTTTTCCTTTTAGCTCAAAGGGGTTTAATTTCCTTTTAAGGCTCAATCAAAAGCTTTTGTGCGCTTTCATTTAAGGCTTCTAAGTGTTTATTTATTTTAAATTCTCCAACTTTTTTTTTTTTGATCAGGCTCTGTAAAGAACCACAGCCCGAAAAGTATCCATGCTGAGCTGAGGCTGGCTTGGAGGCCATCTTGGCTGGGCTGGCCTGGGGCCCAGGGCCGGCCCTCTCACTGGAAGGCCTGGTGGAAGCGAGGCAGTGTGGTGGTACTAAGGCTGGAGCTGAACACCGGGGGGAGGGGGTGCAGGGGTCCGAGGCCCAGACCCCCACTGGAGCTCTGCTGCTCCTGAGGTTGCGGTTGCAAAGAGGTAAGAGGTGCCGTGGCGACCGCAGCTGCTGCCGCGGCGACTGCTGCAGCGTGGGGCTCGGCAGCGTGCAGAGATGAGGAGGAAGAGGAGGAAGAAGAGGAGGAGGTTGCAGATGAGGTGTAGCCCATCACCAGCCCTCCCGTGCTCATGGGGGCACTGTAGGGGGGCAGGTTGAGGGGCAGGAAGCCCAGCAGGTGGGAGAAGTCCATGTTAGCAGCACACAGAGACTCCGCGATCACCGCAGGGCTCTTGGACAGGAGGGGATCCCCGCAAAGCTCATCCGTCAAGCCCGAGGTGGGCTCCAGTCCGTCCTTGGGGGGCGAGGCAGCAGCGTGGGGCTCTGCAGAGGGAACCGGGCCTGGCAAGCCACTCTGCAGATCCATGAGGAAGCTCTCCATCTCCACTTTCAAGGGCTTGTCCAGCAGGTATGAGGTAGATCCCAGCTGGTATTTGGGGGCTGGCTGGGGCTGGTGCTGCTGCTGGGGAGCCGGTGGCTGGTGGTGGGGGGGTAGTGGAGGGGAATGGTGGTGATGGTGATGGTGGTGATGATGGTGGTGGTGATGGGAGTGTGGGTGAAGAGGTCCAGGGGTTTCCATGTGACAGCCCATGCCCATAGCTGCAGACAAGGGACTGGGCATTAGGGACGGGTGCGGGTGACCCACCCCAGTATTCGACATCGCCTGGAGATGGTGGGGGTTGTACATGCCCATTGGAAAAGGGGCCCCACTGGGGAACGGTTTGCCCATCATAGGGTCTTTGTTGGGACCCATGCCGCACATCATGGGGCTGAGCTCCTCCTTCACAGAGCAAGGCGGGGATCCTGAGGCTAAAAGACCTAACATGTCTGGAGGCTCCGTCTTGATCTTCAGCAGCTCCTGGGAGTGGCTCTTCTTCACGTGGCGTGTCAGGTGGTCCTTCCTGCCGAAGCGCTGGGCACAGTACTGGCACAGGAAGTCCTTTCGGCCCGTGTGGACCACCATGTGTCGTCTCACATCCTTCCGTGTGTAGAAACGTCGGTCACAGTGGTCGCACGGGTGCTTCTTCTCCTTGGTGCCGCCGGAAGACTTCCCAGAGTGGCTCTTGAGGTGCTCCAGGAGAATGGGCGTGCTCTCGTAGCTCTGCATGCACACTTTACAGGTGAGATCCCCATTCGTGGCAGAGTGCATGGCCATATGACGCTTATATCCCAGCTTGGTGTTGTAGTGCTTCCCACACTCTTCACACTTGAAGGCCTCCTTGTTGGGGTCATGGGTCTGCAGGTGGTTTTTTAGGTGATCTTTGCGGTGGAACATTTTCTCACAGAATGAGCACTGATGGGTCTTCTGTGGAGAGTGTGTGGCCATATGCCTGCAGGGAGAAAGAGAAGACGGAAAAAGACAGATTATGAATAGTAGGGGCGATTTAGGGGAGTGACATTCCCTGTGTTTTTGGCACGTTCGTTCATTCAGTCTGCCAGAAGTGTGTATGCTAAAGTGAGGCATGAATTCCTTTGTGTCCATATACATAAATGAGTCACAGTGGTCAGGACCCAAAATGGATTTTGAAACCACTTCCTATGACTCACCAGATTCCAGACATCTTTGTATGTTGATGAGTTTACGACCTGCACTGATTGAATTTAGAGCCACTTAGAGCAAGCTAGCTGGGAACACTTATATCTTTTCACAAGATAAATCTGATATGACAAATGTAAACAAGCTACACTGGCTAATTTGCACAGCGGAGAGCTACTGAACAGCATTATCATTTGTTCATTTGGACCCGTGTTCTCGGCCCTTTGATAAGTGTAAGCCTGGAAAGGAAAAAGAAGATATATATCAAAGTTAAATATCTAAGTTTAGGAGCCAAAAAACTATCTATCACTTTAAAGCTTCAGTAAGCCAATCAGAAAAAGAGGCTCTCAGCACTGTTTTGGTAAGCAGCCAGATCCAGGGCGAGAGAGATAGGCCTTTCCGTCACAATAAAAGCACCAAGCTAATAAAATGCAGTGAAACTCTTTAATTTAAGGAATATAATTTACAAGAAAGTCCCCGAGCCATTAAGTTAACATTTTGCGAATTTGATTTTTACGGGTGGGATATTCAAAGCTTGGGGCGAGTCCGAGCTCCGTGTGTGTGTGCGTGTTTCAGACGTTTGAATGATGGATGATGGATCCAATAAGTTTAATGTTGGTGTATAACTTTTACTTTGGCATTGAACTTTTGGATTTACTCAAAAATAGAATTTTCTCAAAGTTTCTGATAGATGAGTTTTTACACTCATTTTATGACCCAGAGTGGGCTCAAATTCAGTTTTCTTTTCTGTACACCTTTAACATCTTGCTTTTACTGTATTACAAGTTATTGTCTATTCTATAAGTTTAATGTTGGTGGACACTTTTACTTTGGTGAATTTGGTGATTTCCGTCTCCGCTAAAGACAGGAACCAGAATGTAGACAAAATTCGGAGTTAACAGACACCAGGTTCTTCGCCTCTCTGAAGACGTGAGGCTAGGTCTGGGGTATTTCACTATGACATCACAAAGTTACAGTGCTGCAGGCTCATTTTAAAGAACATTTCTGAATACAGGCTGTGTGCATTTCTATGTGGACTGGGAGTTTTGATACTTTCACAGTATCAATAAAGAACTCAGACCTGCTTTTATATATAAAAAAAAAGACATAGACATCTACCTTCATACAACATAGGACCTTTAAAGACAGATTTGATGCTTTCTACACTTTCTCAGGTTCAGTTAATAAAAACAAAAGAATGTCCTTTCCTTTTCCTAAAATTCTTTCTGAAGTGGCTCATTGGAGAATGTGAGAAAGCTACAGGAACCTTGCATCACAGTTTATGTAAAGGATGTGATAGTTATCACGTCTTTCTACCTGAAGAGCTTGTATTTGGAGCTGAAGGCCTTGGGACAGTGTGGCTGTGAGCAGTGGAAGGGTTTCTCTCCTGTGTGACTCAAGGCGTGGACCCGCAGCTTCTCCTGAGAGGCGAAAAGAGCCCCGCACACCAAACACTCGTTCCCGCTCGCTCTCCCTACCTCGCCTCCTTCCTCCTCCCTCTCTCTCTCTCTCTCTTTCCCCCTCTCTCGCTCTCTCTCTCTCTCTGTCCGTGGCAGCGGGGCGGCGCTCCCAAACAGCTTGGCGGCAGTCCGTCGTCCCTCTTCCTCCGGCGTCAGTGCGGTAATACGGTGTGAGGCATCGGCGGCAGTAGCTGCCATGGCAGCCCTAGAGTGCCGCTGCCATGAAAATTCACTTGTGGCTCCCCTGCCTCGCAGGCTCAACGTGGGAAGTTGCAGGGTTTGGTTTATCGAGATAGAAGGCAGCTGAAGGGTTCACAGGAAGGGCCGATGATCCAGCACTGACATGGAGTTACGCCAAAATCTGTAGTGGTAGAAGGCACACACGTTAACAGACTGTTTTCAAGTTTGTGGCCAACATATTGATCACACTGGTCCTCAACAGCCTTGTTTTTACCTGTTAAAATCCTACTAGAACTTCTTTTGTCTCTTCACCTTCCTTCTCTCTCTCTCTCTCTGTCTCGCTCTGCTTCGGTCTCTCCTCTCCTTCTCTCTTATGGTCTCTCCTCCTCACCCAGTCCCAACAGCTATGGTTGGCGGTGAGTGGGAAATACTGCTCTGCATCTTTACTGTCCTGTAAGGAGAGAGAAAATACGACAAAGACACAGTTAACACACTATTCCAGTCTCTTATTGCAAAGCTCTGAGAAAATACATTCATGTTAAAGGGATAGTTCAACATTTTGGCAAATCCCTATAGTCAAAACAGTAGGTTCGTTACCTTTATTTGTCGGTGCGAGCTATTTTTAGAACGGCCGAGCCAAGCTGCTCAGAGCTACGGAAGCTAATGGGATTTCTTGGTTTCCCTGATCAAACTCATCAAATACACAATCCAACAACTCCAAAACACTCTCGCGGACAAGTTGTGACCTGCACATAGCGCAGCTCTGAACAGCTCGCCGCTCGGCTCGGTCGTTCTAAAAATAGCTGGCACCAACATAAAGGTTGCGAACCTACTACTATGACTATAAGGATTATGGCAATGGGCCAATTTGCTAAAATGTTGAACTATCCCTTTAATAACAAAACATCAGAATTGAATCATGATTATTAGCGGTAGAAAGAGTCCACTGTGCTAACCAAAGTATAAATACTTTGGTTTTGGACTTGACTTGACTGTGTTTTGATTCATGATGCTTGCACAACAAAAAGTTCAACAGAGACATTTTGTTTTTGTCTTATGCCCTTGAATCAATTCTCATGTTTTAATATTTGATATCACATTTTTCTGTGTTCTACTGCAAATCAGTACCTCTGTAAGAATGAATAAAGAAACTTTGAACTCTAAACATTTAAATTCAAAGCAAAAAGTGAAACCTCTCCTTCACAGAATGCAACAAGCTTGACTTGAATGGTAATGATCCATTTGCAAAGTTCACCTGAAAGGCCTGTTTCCTCTGAGCTCACTAGGGGGAGCTGAATGACAAGTCTGACGGACGTGACGGAAACTACAGGGGATTAGCCAAAAAACTGTTTTGTGAATGATGATTCTTTTAATCACAGTCGCCGCACAATACCTTTACTTGTACAACCAGACGTGAGGGCTGAGCGTAATTACACAGGCTGATCTCTCATCATGTGTGTCTTCAGATGACAGCGTGGTGCACAAAGCCAGCTTTGTGTCTGTCTATGTGTGTGTACGTTGTGTACATGTATGTACTTGTTATGAAACTGGATAAGGCTCCTGTAATCCTTTGGAAAACACAGAAACACACACAACCCCCAGGGGAGAGAGAGAGAGGGGGGTGGGTGAGGAGGGTGGGCAGTTTGATGCCAAAAACTCGCACTTCCAAGAACCAGTTACACCCGTCAACCCCAACTGCATAGATTTCAACAATAACAATAATGACAACAACTGCGAAAACTGTGACAAAACACACGGAAAGGAGACACAACTTCACCACAAGAGCTGGTGACTTGCAGTTGTTTATTTGAAATAAACCACAACCCATTTGAACTTGTGTTTCTGGGAGACCGGCTGAACTCCCTCTGCATTCCCTTATTTACCCTCAGTGACCCCCGTGACCCCTGCAGGCTAACATACCAGCTAAGTCCAAGGTTGAGCGGACACAACGCTGATCGCAATGTCAGCCGCACTCAGAGCATCGGTCACGTGAAATGAGCACCGTAAACACATGTGGGCATATGTGACAGAATGCACACGCACACACACGCACACATACACTCACCAAATGTAACGGCATCCTTTCTGTGTGAGAGGTCAATGAGTTAAGAGAAACAGCAAACATGCCGGAATCTGCTCTGATTGTTTTTGCAGATGCTTCTAATTTTTACATGTTTACGTACAGGTACGGTAGGTGCACGTTAGATTTTTGGGGCTACGATTCGATCCAAAATCGATTTTCAATTCAAAACAATTTGATTCATAATGATTTCTGCGGTTTGCAACGGATCCTCATGATCTACTCCAGTCTGCTTTGCAAGACAGAATGACTAAAGTGTCTTTTTCACATTTATGAAGTTTTAAACACTTATCCATGCTTAGATGGAATTGTTGAAACTGTTGCATAAAAGCAATATTTTATTAAAGAACAGTGCAGTTAAACATGCTGCCTTTTAAATTCTAAGCAGATTTGTATTTTTTTTTTTTTAACGATTCATATCGATTCTGAATCATATTAAATGAGAATTTCAATTCTTATGTGAATCGATTTTTTGGCACACCTCTAATCAACAGGTTGGTGAAAATGGCTAAAACATGAGAGTGTGTGTGTGTGTGTGTGGTCATGTCATTTCTTCTTCACATGTGCGCCTCTGAGCTCACGTACGTCTCGGTGTGTACATGTGCATACGTGTGTCTTTGTTCTCATAATGTATGTGTATTTAGTGGTGGTTAAGAGGACCTGACAGCTGTAGCGTTGTGTGGTGGTCATCACCCAGCGGGGAGGGTACAGGGGGGTGACACCCGTCCCATTGACCACCCTCAGGGAGCCCGGCTCTATTGTACAGCCTACCCACATCGCACATTCCTGGCCTGAACCATGCCGTGTTGCCCCTGCCTCTCTCCTCCGCACACAACAGCACATACAACACACAGAGTTCTGGTCACGCCGAATGCAACATCATTTACACACACACACACACACACACACACACGTCCCCACCCCCACCCACCCCCAAGCCGGCATGCTCAAACACACACACAAAGGCACGCACACAGACAGGCAGATACAGTACAATGAAAAGAATCAACACAGTCAAGTTACAGAAATAAACCAAATGGAGGTTGAACACAAAGGAGACATGACAGACCATGTGGAGCGGCAACTTCACACAGGCCTGAACCGACCCATGTGACTCATTCTGACCAATGCCATACCAGTATGTTTTCATTAGGGCTACACAAGGCTAAAACGTACACAGATAACAGATAAAGTGCCATATAGTTATTCTAAAAGAAAAAGTATATTAAAGATCCCATACGTGAGATTTTTGTGTCTTTTTATTATTATTATAAAACAGGTCTAAGTTGTATATTACCACCAATGTGAAAGTATCAAAGCCACAGCCCACCGAGAACTGCACACAGCCTACTGTATATTCAGAAACTGAGCCTCAAAACAAGCTGTCAGGACTTCTGTAACTTTGTGATGTCACGACAAAGCAGTTTCTCAGCCATACCTGGACCCACCATCTAATCAAAGAGGATACGTGTTCACCTGAAATCTATATGTAATCAATCACTCACTTTTAAACACCTCAGATAAACACACAAAGGTGATGAATGTGGGACAGACACAGACAGACACTAAGACAGAGGCTAAACAACAAAGAGGTTTTGATATTCTATCAGCTATCGAATCATCAGATCAACAACCTTCCCCATCTTTCTACAACTTACAGATCTCATCATGTCTTTCCAGCATCTTTGTTGCATGCGTCACTGCAGTTCACTTCACACACTCCTGTGTGTCCCTTATTATGAATCAACCCATGAAACTGCAGCTGAAGTTTCTCTCATATGCCCCCACCCCCATCCACACACACGCACACACACACAAACCCCTCAGTTCCCCCACTGTTTGTACAGTTATTCCATCACCATCAGTCTGCAGCTACCATTAGTTGGAGTATGAACTTCTCCAGATGTAAACACTGGTCCCAGAGCAGCAAACAAGGGAGCATGTAGATAATAATAGTAATAACAACAACAACAATGATATTTAGAACAATACTCGTTCGGATGATCTTATTATTTTTTGGATAGACCAAGGGGAGCCACATTCTCTGTGCTATCAGGTGCCGTCTGTCTTTTGCTCTGTAACAAGCTGAAGGAAGAACAGCGATCAGATGACCACTTGGAATTTCTGCGCCAATCAGGTGATACAGGACAATCAGTGCTTCCTGTTTCCTGAAAATATTGCATTTATGTGTCTGACTGAGCCAGGTTCTGTCATCACTCATAATCCTGTTAGATCATAGACCTCTGTTTGTTTACTGTCCAACTCTAGGCATTAAACAAATCCAGAGTTTCCTCATTTTGAGATTTAACAAACAACGACAGATAGCTCAGTTCAGATTGGCTCAAAACTTCAACAAGAAAATGCACTAATGACACAAGTAAGAATGTCAGTGCTAGAGATCATGTAAATAGTAAATATTATCTGACGATTAACAGAGTTACACTTATGTATTTTATTTTTAATTTTTCTTCATCACAACTCAACTTAGTCATTGCTTAAAAAACACTTTGGCTCTTTTTAGTTGATTTGCTTGTTATTTTTATGGCTGCCTCTAGTCTTGATATTATATTGTACACGTTGTTTAATCTGCCGGTTTTCTACATTAAAAAGCCAATTAATTCAGTTATTCGATTCTGTAAATGTGGCCCAATACAACAATTCTGATACATAAAACAAATTATTATGTTTTTTTGTTGACAGATGTGATAATTCTTGTCTGTTTTGTCTGGAAATTAGATGTGAAACAATTAGTGATGAATTGATCGGTGGTCGGTCCGACGAGTTTAACATCAGCCTTTGACATACAAAGTGAGAATAAACAACTTTGTCTGATGTGACAGATGTGATAATTCTTGTCTGTTTTGTCTGGAAATTAAACAACTCTGGGAACTTTGGAGGTGTTTTCCACTCTTTTTTGAAGGATTAAGTTATCTAGAAAATGCTAATGAAAATTAATAATTTAAATATGTAATGACCATTTTATCTGTCACATAACTACAAACACATCATACAGGTAGTATAGGCTGCGGGTCAGAGCACACATTGCGCCCTCATAGCCAAGGTTTTCCACCAGCACAAACAGCACAACTGCAGCCATTTCCAACCACTAATCACACTTCACCCTCACTGCAGTGATCACAAAGTACCAAACACTCTGCTGCAGGATGGAACTTCGCTCCAAAATGGCAGATGCCGCTACGACAAACACTCCACAGCACATTCACATGGAACCTCTGCTTACTTCCCCTAATCAAAAACGTTGAAAGCAGAATTGAACCGCCACTTTCCAACCGCCCGGGTGTCTTTGGTTTCTGTCCTGGATGAAAGAGCTTCCACATTCCTTTCCTGAGAGGTCAGAGGTCAGCCTCTGCACTGCCTGCCTGCCCGCCCGCCACGGCTCCCGCATGCTGAGTGACTGGTATTAACCCCTTCACTGCCTGCCGCAGCCACACACACACACACACACACACACACACACACACAGGAACATGTGAAAAGGGGTTGTTGTTTTTTCGGGGTTTGTCAGATTCTCTGTGGGCCGCTGACGGCACAACGCTGGGCCGAAGCCGGCCGGAGCAGAACGGCTGCAGGTCGACACCGCACGACCGCATGGCAGCACGCTGTGGCTACAAAAGCTTCTTGACTTAACTATATGAACAAACTAAATATAGACGGTGAGTTCATCGTCCGGAGCTTAGGTGACAACAGCCGCAGTCACGGGGAGGGGGTGAAGCAGTGTGGGGAGGTGCACAAACATGTCGCATAAACATTTGAACTAAACCATAAAAAGTGATTATTGATGACACAACACATGTGCAGTAGAGTTGTGTGTGAACAACAAACAACCTGGATCAATAATGGCAAAAAAACTGATTCATTTTTAATGTAAATACATTTGTGAGTCCAGATTTTCCTGTAGTGCACATGTAACTACGTGTTGGTATACAACATCTGGCTATTATTTCTTGGTTTTCTTCAATTATATCACTGTACTGTATATTTTTTTCTTCAGTGGTGTTCTTATAGTTGTAGGCCCTTTTGCGCTGCTTTCATGTGACATTTAAATTGTTCTTAAGAACATATATTTTTGATATGTATGTATGTATATATGTATTTATATATGTATGTATGTATGTATGTGCGTGAATGTGTATGTAATTGTGTGTCTGTGTGTATATTTGTGGGGGGTGGGAGGTTTCTCAGGGTTTGTATTGTTTTTGTTTTGTTTTGTTTTTATCCCCTGTGAGGCACTTTGTGTTACTGCAATGTATGAAAAGTGCCATATAAATAAAGTTTGATTTGATTTGATTGTATACACTTATTTCTGCTTAGTTTGGATTGATGTCTTGTATCTGTTATTGCAGCCTATCGTGAAACAGAGATTTATAATACAGGTTGATAAATACAACGGCTGACAATGAAGATGAAACACATGGTCGGTATGAAACCTGCACAGATTTCCATCTTTTTTCAACCTCAAGGGCAAAAGAAGAGGCAAAACAAACGAGAGAAGGATAAAGGGAAGAGGGGGAAAAAGGGAGGGAAAACAGGAGTCATTTGCAGTGGTGGAGTCTGGGGTCTTTGCACCAGTCAAGTGACTCCAGAGAGAGATGAGGGCGGGTGGGGGTGGGGGTGGGTGGTTGTGAGGAGGGGCAGGTCATGCTTTACTAAACACATTGACCAGAACTGGAAGCCGTGGCAGATGAAGGCAGCATGGCCGCCATCAACCGACTTCAGAGACCAAAAACATTTCCAACTAATTTCATCAACTTCTTTGGTGTTTTCAGTCGGACTGAGATTGTAGGACATTACATCTTATACCAGGTCACTATGGCAACAAAGATAAAATATGACGTGGAGAGTAGCCTACAAATAATAACATGAAATAAATAATGAAACAAAAATAATTAACACATTTTCTAAAAGGGCTGCAGCTGACATTTTTCCTTATCGATGAATAATAAACATCAGTTATCCGCTAGAAAATGCTAAATCAAAATTTTCTCAAATGTTTGTTTGTATATTTGATCAAAAACTAGTTAAATGAACAATAAATCATCTTTTTAAACAAAATACACACAGAGCATTTACAGGAAAGTTAAAATAAGTTCAAAACAAGTTGTTCAGATCAAAAATGTTCCTGTTTCTCAAATGTGAGGATTTCATGCTTTTCTCTGTTTTCTGTCATATTTCAAAATTATGGGTCTGGAAATTCAGATGTGACTGCAGGAAAAAGATCAACCTGCAAATAAACAGGATTCTCCATTAAAGGAGCTTTTTAATTGGTTGCATGCTCTTATTATTAACTGTCAAATAGGGGGAAAAAAGGCCCTTTGCATTTCTTGTTTTGTTCAATCAACAGATCTAAACCCGATGCCAAATAAACTATGGTGCTACATAGGACAAAAGAGACCAAGGAAAGAAGAATATTAAGTGTTTTTAAATATTATTTTACGGCAAACAAACAACTAATCAACGCATTAGAACCGTTTGTACTGTACGCATATTCAGTATGCACTGAGTTTCAAAATCCTGGGTTCAAGTATAGGACTTCATTTCATTAAAGCAGACTATCTTTACAAACTCAACACAAATATGTTTCCAGGTGCAATAATTTGTTCTTAGCAGTGTGCAGTGACACATGTTTAGGAGCTGGTAAACAGGAGCAACAGGGTGAAGGAACGAAGGCCCCATGTTTAAAGTGACAGGATGATTTCATTATCTTTAACATAGGAAATGCAGCAGGCTGACAGACTGTGAGGTCTGCAGCTGTTGTGCTCTGAGGGCCTGATTTACTAGGATTTCAGATAACGGGTGCTAAATTTTGCATTTTAGTCAAAATTTTGCATGTTTGGTTAGCGCTGGCAAAACAGGTGATCTACTAAGAGTAAAGGGTAGTGTATGGTTTCCTGTCATGTTGATGGTGTACCTACGGCGTGGATGTGGACCCCTACGCTGTACTGTACGTCATGCACCTCCAAAAAATCCTAACTATGCGTCGCAGTGACACGAACCGCAAGGGCTGTGATTGGTCTGCTCAGAACGTAATTTCCAGCAGATGCTTTCTCCAGTCTTTCTTCCTGCCACGCCGCCATTTTTAAAGTGTTTTTGGAGCGGTACGAGCGTTTTTGGACAACAAGGGACCAAGTACAAGAGCGAATTATGAGGTCAATTAAGAGGTTAGGGGATGTATGACCATCTGTACAACTTGAAGCACGACAGAGACTGGCAAACACGGGGCTGGAGATCGTTGAATGCATGAACCACACAAACACACAGCCACACATCCCCCTATCAGCATGGCAACGCAGAACTTTGAATGGTCAACGCTGTCAACATGGCACAATACTGTAAACCTGCCTTCACCACTAAATGACAGCAAGCACAAACCGCAGTATTTAAATTAGGGTTTCGCGCATGGTAATCGTTTCCACCATGCGGACAGAGAGCTGGATGGCCGCAAAGACAGAATGAAATTTGGCCAGACTGATTAATAGAGAGCTCAGGTGGGACACTCTAAACGTTCTGACCAGAGGGATCAAAAACAGGGTGAAGGCAGCGGTGGCGTCTCTCCGTCCTGATCCCAGAGCTGAGCAGCCAGGTACTGGAGAGGGAGGGAGGGAGGAGAGGAGCGCACTGGAGAAGAATCATGCATAACAGCGCTTAAAGAACTTTTAACACACCTGAACAACTGCTACAGTTTGCTAGAATGATCCAGACACAAGAAAATGTAAGAACGTTTTGCCCTGGCAGGTATTAAATCAATAACCACAGACAAATTTTGCGCAAAGCTGTGCCGGTTAAGACTTGCTTTTCAAACGTGCTAAATAAAGACGCATAAACTGCCACAGCAATCTGTTCCAGGTTTGTGAAATCACATTGCGTGAATCTATGAATCTATTTGCATCTACTCCTCCCAATATTTTGCACGTTCTGGCACAAACGCCCATATTTGCATGTTTATCAAGACAAACGTGCTAAATGGCTTGCGTGTGTACTTTTGCACATGTTTTTACACACGCAAACCTTTAGTAAATCAGCCCCTGAGTCTGTAGTACCAACACAGCTCAAAGCCCTCCTCTATTTCAACAGTGCCCCCCCCCCTCCTCCCTCTCACTCTCTCATTCACTCCATCCTTCCTCCCACCTCCCCTCTCCTCCCCCCCCCCCAGGTTTCAGTTCCTCTCCTGCTTGTATTTTCTGACCCAGGGTAAAGCTCAATGCATAGAAAGGGGGGGGTGGAGGAAGAGAGGAAGAGTCCACACCGCCACCGCTACCCTCCCCCCAGCCTGTCGAGCTCTGCCATGCCAAACCATCACCCATCCCGGCAGTTAGTCCCAGGCACATCGGGGCCGGGATGTGGCCAAAAACCCAGCACCGCTGCCCTGGTGTCCTGGCTAAAGATAGCCCAGGCTGTGGTCTGTCTGTGGGGGAAGAAGGCAGGGCTCATCTAACTGTCACCGAGGAACACCTTCACCACTGCACTGCCTATACTTCTCCTGACTCTGTCCTGCTGCGAACACCCTGAGAAGAATTTCCTCCACGTTTCCTTTAACGGCCACTGTTTTATGAATCTAAATGTACATTTTCCAGCCGATTACGCAGGACCGCAATTCAACTTACAACCACATACTCAAAGGTTTGATCAAAACGCACACTGCACGATAAGAATTTCTGACATTTCCAGAAAGAGAGACAATGTTTTGTTAAAATGGGACTGGAACCTCCAAACATCAGATATAAATATGAGACGAGATGATATGAGCAGAGCGATTCCAACTGTTCTACCCTCTGGTCTTATCTGCTCTTAGAACAGAAATATTGCTGCACTTTTTTCATCACAGGTCTATAAACATAAACACAGGTCTACATGTGCAAATTGTAAATGCACATAAAAATATGTTAAAAAGACAATGGTCACATGTAAATTATTGTCAATAGGTAACATTTACTAGGTTCACTATCTGTAGCTTGTTAGCATGCTAACATTTGCCCATTGCTGAGCATTACACACAAAGTACAGCTGAGGCTGATGGGAATTCATTTTGCAAGTATTATTACAGTATTAATGAACAAATTAAATTTCTCACCAAATGATGAGAGGTAAGATTAAAAGGATAGTTCAACATTTTTTGCAAATTGGCCTATTGTCATAATCCCTATAGTTTCAGCAGTAGGTTCATTACCTTTAATTGTCGGTGCAAGCTGTTTTTAGAATGGCAGAGCAGAGCCGTGAGCTGCAAAGAGCTACGCTACGGAGGCTTATGGGATTTCTTGATTTTGCTCATCAAATACAATCCAACAACATCTGGTAGACAAGTTGTGACCTGCACATTCATCACGCTATGAGACAATAATGGAACGTTATGAGACAGAGTTGTTTTCGAGGTAAATTCATGCGAAACCGCTGATGCGCGTTGCCTTTGGGGGCGGTTTTTCGGCAAGCAGTCTCTGCATTTGAACAAATTTTCATGGACACATCCCTGCATTTCCAAAAGCCAATAACAGAAAAAAATTATTTATGGTAGAGTAAAGGCAGAGTCTGCATAATATATACATATATATATAGGCTGAAGAATACACATCTCCAAATAATCCAGCATTTATCAGTCACAGGTTTACAAACTGAAAAAGGACCTGATGTCACTTATATAAATGTCTGACTACTGCAATCATGTTTTGGGATTTAAAACCTCGGGCTGGACATGACGTTATGTATAACTACGTCCAATGGGAAGCTGACATGATGTCAAAAATGCATTTGATCGCAGATAAAATCAAACCAGCCACACCGAGTGAATTTCATGAAGAGAAGTAAAAAGAATCCAGAGCAACAGATGCTGATCTCCAACCAACCACATCATTCAAATACATTAAAATTAACCTATGACACAACAGCTCAACTAGAAAGAGACACATCCGCTATATGCTTAAGGGCCGTCTACAGCACTTCTTCAAAAACAAAACCATCTACTGAGATTCTACCGTCACAGCCAATGAGCATCAATCATCCATCTGCAGCACAACAGAGGAACACATTGATGGTGTAGCCAAAGGCATCCGCCATGGTATCACTAGTTAATCTTGTAAAACTGTCAACACACAAATGTTTGTTCTGTGAGACAAAAACACACAGTATGACGGTAAGAGCTTAAGTAACACTACAAATACATTAGAACAAGCATTACTTGTTGGACTCAGTGTGTGTGTGTGTGTTATGTTATGTTATGTGTGTGTTGAGCTGCTGAGAAGGAGGCAGGGTCAGTCAGGTTGTTGGCGGTGACACTGAGTCCACTCTGCCTATTTGACACTGGGAAACTGGATGACTCTTGTTAGTGAGACTGCAGGCCACACACACACAAACATACACATGTAAACAAGACCTAGCCTATAGTTTCCCACATGAATCCAGGCAAATCAAATGAAATATTTAAGAACAATCAATTTCACAACACTATGAATGTGTAAAATCAAATATAATTAAAATATATTTATATATTATATAATAGACTACTCATTGTTTACACAAAATATTTCAAGTATCTATTAATATATGACCAAGTATTAATCCCCCAGGGGAAATGTTTGAAATATTCAGGTCCTAAATTGTCATTTATGCCAAATGTTTACAAAACTTTACTTTAATCGTTTTTTGTGTTTTCTTTAAATACAAATGACATGCTAATATTTAAATTCCTACCAATTCAATGTTACGTTAAATGGACCAGTATCTCAGCATTTATTCATTGTGGCGTTTACTACTATGATTAATTGTGAAAACAAGTAATCGTGTCATCTCTACTGTAAGTTATAGACCCCTCTTCTTTATAGAATACACATGTACTTACAGCGCTGTACAGCAGAGCTCACAGTAAAGCTGTTATATTCACACGTTTTTCTATTTATGTAGCCTCACAACAGAAACAGAAACAAACATGAACAATCGGAACAATATTTAGTTGTGACCAATATGAGACCTTAGACTTCATGTTCACTTTCAAACCATTTCAAAGCTGCTGCTAAAATCAAGATTTTTTTATAACCACAATAAAATGACTAAACACACCAGTTAGAGACAAGACTGTGCTGTGATTCCAGATATGCCTAATTATTTCATCTGTCAGAGTTAGAAGAGACAGAAAGTCTCTGTTGTGCACACAGACCGATGGCAGGACTGCTGCTTCTTCTGAGTCTCTAAATCCAGGAGCAGCTCAAATCTAAAATGATATCACTTTGTTTACACCAGGATCAATGACGTGAGGTTCTGCCAACCAATGGAGGAACTACGATCAGTCAGTCAGTCGCAAACAAGGCTGCTGTTGCTGTCCAACACAGATACTGACGAATATTAGTAATAACTGCAGTTTTACGCAAATAAAATTTGAAAAATTCAAATCTCAGTTGAACTCTATTAAAGTCATCAAAGGTGAACGCTGATTCAACAAATTGCCTCCGGGCCCATTAATTGCTGTTTAAATAAGCTCAGAACACATGGTCAACTGGGACAGACACACACCTTCATCTTCCCTCTGCTTCACAGGCTCTTTCACTTGTTTTATTCCTCTGCTTCTTCTTCCATCCATCACCCTGCTCCTCCCTTCCAGCGCCTCTGCTGCCTTTCTCATCTCTGAACCCCTTCTCCTTCTCCTTCTTCTCTCGTCCCATGTGCCAGTTCAAACACTGAGAAATCAGCCTGCGCTCATTAGGAGCCTCATCTTTCCCTCTTTTTCTCTGGCTGTTTCCCTTCCTCGCTCTCCTACTGTGGTCGCCACAGACGGCACGCGTTTGGGAGGCACCTATCAAAATAAGCAGTCTAGTTTCAAGTCTTCTAGTGTGTATATATGTGTGTGTGTGTGTGTGTGTAAATGCTGGCGCACACTGTGGGACATCTCCCACAAACATGAACCACATCAAAGTGTAATGTCATGTTAGCGTGAAAGCAAAATAGTTTCATCATCATCATCACCATGGCTGACTTTATTATCCTCAGTATCATCCTCGGCTCTGTCTTTCGTCTTCTCTCGTGTACCATCGGTTTCGGACAGAGACATCTGGGGAACACACATCCTTCCTTTAACGATGGCTGGGGTTTGGCGGAGACTAATTAGAAAATTTACTGGCTCCGCAAACAAAGATCAACAGGGCGTCTCTTTCTCCTGAGGCTAATTGTTGGGGGCGCTTGTTTTTAGATAAATCTCTAACCGACCGCTATCATCATCAACATGTTGGCTGTGGACACAAATTATACAGTGTGTGTATGTGTGTGTGTGTGTGAGTATGCAAGTGTGTTACCACGCTAAATCTTGTATCATTATCTCATACGCTACACATCCAGTATATTCACTAGTTCTTCTATGTCAGGGGCTTCAAAATTGAGACCGTTACAACGTGTTATAATGTGTTGATTTTAACATAAAAACCAGATATGAAACTCGAAAGCCTTCAGAACTTTATTCAAATAAAACTGTTGCTAAGTAGGCAACAAGCAGCTAAGCCTGGCTTTGTTTTTATTTATCTGAAATTTTGATACATTACAAGATATATTTGCAATTTTAAACTCCAAAAATCATATCATGTAATTTTCTATCCCCTCTCTCAGGCTTCTCAGTGGAGAGGAGGCTCTGAGAACATACTCTGATTGTCTGTTTTCTGATTGACTAAATAAACGTATAGAGGACTTGAGGAAATCATACTAAATCCTGCAAGGTTGGATTGTGGGTCCAGGTGGGCAGGGCTTGGGGCCATGCTGGGAGCTGCTTTGTTGTGACATCACAACGTTACAGAAACCCTGATTGCTGGTGTTAATGCTCAGTGTCTGAATACAGACTGTGTGCATTTATTTGTGGGCTGAGGATTTGATACTTTCACAGTATTAATATAGAGCCTAGACTTGTTTTGTAATGAAAAATCTCACTATATACTGTATATGGGATCTTTAATATTGATAAATAGTATAGTTACTGAGTAAGGTCAGTAAGGACCCAGCTATTAATGAGTCTGCTTCAGCCCATTTGTAAAATGATCTTTTGAATGAATGTGCAGTGGCGGCTACAGCTGAACGATATACAAGATATTGAGAATATCATGATTTCAGTGGCATAGGTCATGTTTTTTATTTCAACAATACTGCATTTTTCAGCTAGTGTTTCAGGCCATGTGTAATATGTTTTTACTCTATGCAAAGTTGTGAGATTCTTTATCTAAGTTTAAGAGGTAAAATACTCCTCCATTCAAAATGTATAAAAGAAAAATACAGTGAAGTATAAAATTTGAAATGACATTTGTACAAATATGGGCCACAGCCTTTTCATGTAGACAAAAATAACAGATGATATTTATGTTGTTTACACTGACACCAGTTTAAGCAAACGTTGTCCTCTTTATTAGTAAGCAGTAAAAGAAAAAGAAAAAAAGCCTGACCATTAGAACAGAATACACTGTTTGCTTGGGAAAGCTTTATCAAAATGTTGACACTAAACACATGGGCAGCATGACTGAGTATAAGGCATGTGCGTGCATGTGTGTGAAGGACTTTGTGTGTGTGTGTGTGTGTGTGTGTGTGTGTGTGTGTGTGTGTGTGTGCGTGCATGTGTGTGGAGGACTGTGTGTGTGTGTGTGTGTGCAGAGGTGATTCTGGGGAAAGCCCTTCTGGCAGGGAGTCCTGACCGTGACACGGAGCTCCACAGCAGCCGGAGATGTGGGCACGGTGCCAGTGGGCGTCACGCCAATCGCCCTCCCTCCCTCCTCTCTCTCTCCCTCACTCTCTCTCTTTCTCTCTCCGTCATATTTAAAGAGCAGAGTTTTTTTTACAGACACTAAAAACATGCACTGCTTTTCCACTTTCCCACCTACAGTAAAAGCAGCACATATTTCAATACGCAGCACTGTGAAATCAGAAAAGCATTTTTTTTTAACATCTAATCAATCCCTTCACCAGAAAACAACATTATTGGAACAAACACTTACACAATATTTAAATGGCACATTAGACATGATATTTTCACCTTATTAACTCATTGAGTTAATACGGGTGGGTGAGGGTGAGGGGCAACAACTCTGCAGAGTAGGACTCCTACTTGTTGTATTTTAGTTGTTTTTTTATTTTATTTTATTTTTTTAAATGATTATTGAGATGTCTTACATGTTTCTGAAGCCAAAATTAAAACGGATAAATCGCTGTTTTTCTTGAGAGACTCTCTTTCACAAAAATGCATTTTTCTCAGCTTTCTAGAAAAAAAAGTGGTCTTTTTGGTGCAACCAGGCTCTATTCAACTTAAGATAAATCAGGAATGGAACAAGGTACAAACAAATGTTTTTTCCCCAATTAAATAGAGAGTCTTCTCTTTCCTTTCAGCTATTTGGAGTCAGAGTCATAGTACAAACTATTCTGTAGGTCTTGAAATATTACGCTGGCACCATATTCGCTCTGTTTTAGCTCTGTGTTTGGTCTCCTCCAGCCTGAAGGGTATATCTGGCTGTTGTTGCTGCTAAATGCTTTACTGTGTGTCCGTCTGCTGTCAACATATAAGTATACACAATGACTCTCACCTGCTCTAACTTAGTTTTACAATCTTGGTTTGTAGCAATTTTAGATTATGTGGTTTGCTCCTGTGACTCTCCTGTAAAGGCTGTCGTCTTATCATCTCACTCTGAATAGGCTAAATATTTTATTTCTAAAGTAAAATTTAAAAAAAGTTTTTGTTTTTGTGAATCTATTTTTCTCTTGCGCATATAAATATGTTTACAAAGTGCATGTGACTCCTTTGCAGTGAATAGTGTGTAATTTGTTCTTGGGTCCTTCTTGACCTCAGGAAAGTTTCCTCATGAGCAGAATTATTAGATTACATTATTTGTTATTTCCTACGCTGAGACAAATGCAAATTAACTCAGGAATTTTTTTCTTTTCATGTATTTGTTATTTTAATTCTAGTAAACCTCACGTTTGAACAGTCAGTCATTTTATTAGTATTCTATATTTTCACTAGGTAATTGCTGAACATCTTTAACATTTTCTACAGTTGCTACACTCGAACAGAGATGTTGTATACTGAGGTAAAGTACCATCATATTTAACAAACACTCCTATGCTCTCACACGCACAGACAACAAACACACAGACTTGCACACACTGATGATTTAGTAGCTCTGATTGAAACGCATGGAGCCTGTGGTCTGAGCCGCTCCATCCAGCCGCTGCATGGGACTCTGACACTTTTGTTTCCCTGGGCTGCCACTGGCTCTCTCTGATTCAGATGGGGTCAGCAACAAACAATCTCTAAGTTTGGCAACGTCAGCTCAGCTTAAAACAACAGGCATTGTTCAGCTGGCTTTTGTTTACAGAAATCTACAGGTTTCAATGGACCCTGCAGCTTTTCCCACTCTTTTGCTTTCCTTATCGTTCCCGTTCTGCTGCTAATTCTCCTCTGTTTGGCTTCTTATTTGCTGATTGCCACCACCACCACCACCCCCCATCCCCTCTCTAAACCAACTCACACACATGTCTAAGCCCACTCCTCTTTCACCCACTCTACTCTGCATGTGTATTTTTAAAGGATGTGTTCAGGGTTATGGGAGGGAAAAGCAGAAAAGTAGTGTGTGTGAGGTGTTGCGGTTAGGGGTGGGGGGTGGGGGTTTAAAGGTAGAGACTTGTAAAAATAACATTCTTGCATAAACAGGGCCTTGAAAAATGGGCAGTGGGCAGCTCGCATTCCTGGCATTTTTTTTTTGAAACTTGATCACGTTCCGAAGGATCGGAGGCCGCAGGCACCTTCAGCAGATGACAGCCATGCGACAAGCAAAGCAGGAGGGAAGGGGGAGAGAGGGAGGGGGACAGAGAGACAGGCAAGAGAGAGAGAGAGAGAGAAGATAACAACAAAACAAGAATGAGATGAAAAGACATGAGAAAGATGCCGGAGTGAAGGAAAACAAGGGCAGATAACATAGATGTAGATGTTGAAAACAGCAGCTGCTGTGGGGGTGTTTCACTTCCAAACAGCAGCCTGACATTTTGTGAGACAGAAATCAAGCTTTTTTTTCTTTCTTTCTTTCTTTTTTTTTTTAATTTACAGTAACTCATTACACTACCAACCCCAGATTCACACGACACATATCCACCCATATCAACCTTCATCTGCTGCTGCTCTGCAGACATGAGGAGCGAGTCTGCTCTCACAGAGGAGTGTTTGTGTTGAAACACAACAGCAGCTATTGGGTAACCGATCAGAGTCAGTCTGGGACACAGGGGCAGAGGAGGCGAACAGCACATACTACAAACCGGTGAAGCAGCTCTCCAGGTGTCTGTCAGAGCTGCGACTGAACTGTCCACATGATGACTTGTCGCCGTCGACACGTGTGAATTTTTTTTTTTTTGTGATTTGTTGTTTCCGTAAAATGTCAGAAAGCGGCGTGGATGTAAAAACGCTGCAGAGCTCAAGATGCAGATTCAAATCTTGAGTCCTGAGTTAACACCATCGAGTTCATGAAAAACAAAAAGCAGCATGTTTGACATTTCTGCCTCCACTCACTTCGATGCAATTCACACATCAGACGCATCGTTCTCACCGCTCTTGCTGCAGTTCTCAGAACAGTTCAGAACTCCTAACCACCTGCGCTAAAGCATCTGCTGCAGCAGCCAAAAACAAAGTCAGTCACTTCAACAATGTTAAACTTCCAGATTTCGTCAAGCCTTGCCCTGTGCAGTTATAGGCCACAGAAGCTCTGACCTCATGTGACCTTATTATAAAGAGTGATCTTGAAGACCGTGGTCCAGCTGAGGTATCAGAGGAGTGCAGTCGGGTTCTGCTCTGGTTTCTATTAATAAGAACTTATACATCAACTACAACTTTGCAACAATAGGGAATACCGTCAACCAGCCCTAAAAAAAATATCAAATTTCGCTATGTTTTTAGGAATAACATGTTGTATAAATCAGGCTGTGAATGATATACGAACAATCTCCTCTGTAAAACCCTTCAGAATATAGACAGGAATACAACTGGAGGGTTTGGTGTCTGTAAGTGTTGCTGAAGTGGAGATTTCGGGCTCAGAGTCTGAGGAAAAATTCATCTTGAGAAAACTGTACTGTAAAATTACTGTAAACTGTAAATTATAAAATAGATTGTTAATGTTAATCGTACTTTTACGACTGGTTGCGGATAAGGAGGAAATGACAATTTTGGGGGATATGGGTCTGACAACAGGCACAGCACAGTATTTTGGTGAATTTAGGAGAAATCTACTGACGAAAGAGACAAAATGAAGTCAAACAAACCCAAAATCTCAAAATTGATTAACGCTGACGGAGCTGTAGTGCAAACTGTAAAGACTAAAGCTGACAACAGTCCCTTCAGTCCAGCGGTTTTTCTTTTTGGCATCAAATCTCATAAAAACTCAACAGGGACTGATGAAGAACCTGAGCAGCTCCGTGGGTTCTCCACAATGAGCAAACACGCAGCACCGGGAGCCAAGTCTGTCAAAGGCTGCATGTCAGAACCTGCAGCTCTGTGGACGAAGTGGCAAACGTCAGATTAGACAAAGATCGGCCTGAACCACAGAGATGAGAAGACGAAGCTGAAGCTGTCAAACATGGTGGAGGAGCTGCTTTACACTCTGCACTGATGATGTCACTGTGATGTCAGCAGGAGGACAGCTACACATAGCTACACACAACCACTCCACACATAACTGCACATACTTCTACACACAACATCCACACATAACTATACATATCATTGCAAACAGCTATATACTGTACACCAATACAAACAACTACGGATTCTAATACACACTACTGCATACAACTACTACATAAAACATGCCAGTGCATGCTCTCCTATACACAACCATATACTAGAAACACACAACTACACCTTCTCATACACAACTACACATACTGACACACTAACACACATAAGTGAAGTCTAATCCAGAGCTGAATGTGGTTGTAAGTTGTTAAACATTTGACAGCACCATCGAACTCATGGTGTTTACTTCAGAGGGAAAGAAAGAAAGAAAGAAAGAAAGAAAGAAAGAAAGAAAGAAAGAAAGAAAGAAAGAAAGAAAGAAAGAAAGAAAGAAAGAAAGAAAGAAAGAAAGAAAGCTGACGGGGGCTCTGCGTAGCCCCTTTTCACAGCAGGAATGTTGCTCCTATTATTCCACCTCATCGTTGTGTATAAACGGTATGAACATGGAAGGAGGGGGTTGTTGTTGTTCTAACTAACAGCACTGGAGGTTTAGACGAAGAGCTGGATCCTTACGTACAGGACGGCGCTACACGTCACCTCTGCCTCACGTCTGAACAACGTCATGACGGCTTTGATTCGTTAAGGTTAAACAAGTGGCGGTGGCGTAACGAGGGTCCTTTAGTGAGATCTCTGAGCGCACGGAGCTTTTCATTTACACTTTTTAACACAGCACTTTCCTTCTCCTTCATTTGAATGACTGGGATGCCAGAGGGTGGTCTTCCACCTCACTACCTCTCTAACACTTTTCGTGTGTGTGTGTGTGTGTGTGTGTGTGTGTGTGTGTGTGTGTGTGTGTGTGTGTGTGTGTGTGTGCGTGTGTGTGTGTGTGTGTGTGTGTGTGTGTGTGTGTGAGAGAGAGAGAGAGTGAGTGAGTGTGGGGGGTGTAAGGAGCTCTGAGACGCTCTGTCTTTCTCTGAGAAAGGTTTATGTTTCAGATGGAGAGTAAAATAGTTAACAGATTGCCCAGCATCCGCACCACGGCTCTTTGGTGCACACGCCCATCCTCAGCCCCTCCGTGCTGGCTGCCGCCTCTCACTGCTACGTCTAAATATCAGATCCATCTCTGATCAGATCGGCACAGGTATTGATCAGGTTCTTGGTAGCCATGCTGCCATCTAACTGAGAATGAAGGGAGAACAAGCAGCAGTCACCTTTACATCCTCACAGACACACACACACAGGGTTCAAACTTAACTTTTTTGCTCACTGGCCAACTGGCTAGTGAGCTTTAAAAATCTACTGGCCAGAAAGATTTTTTACTGGCCAAAAATTATGTATAGTTGTTTTGTATATTTTTCATCGTGTATTGTATATTTTTATATGTGTTTAACTGTTATAATACACTCAAAAGCATTTTTAACACATATCATAGCAATATTAGCATATTATTGTGTGGAATAAGGGAATGAGTCAAATTTGCCTTTTTTTCCTTAAAGGTTTATTTATAAAACATACTTTCTCGATTCTGTCGTGAACCATCTCTGGTTGAACTTTCTAGCGTAACTCACAGCAGTCTCGGCGGTGGTCGCTACGTCGTCACGGTGATTAGCCTGGTTGTTTTTTTCCGTTCTCGGAGATTTGGAGGGTGGACACACTCCCGGAATGTGCCTCCACATTTTTCGACCGGGAACAGTTATGGCCACTGGCCTTATGGCCTCTTTTCTGTTGTTTGTTTCTCCTCTCCTTTACCGCTTGTCGGAGCTGAACACAAATCGCGTCTCGGCCTCCCTGGATACGGGGCGGGACTAACAGAGAAAATGGCGGATCGCAGATCTACAAGCTCACAAATCCTTGCTTTACAGCATGTTGTGAGCTTGAAGATCTGCACGACATCGGCGCACAACCCAAGCGTCACAGCCGGGCCGGGAGGAACATCAAAGTAGTTTGACCGGACCCTATTTTTTTTCACTCGCCAGAGTGGCCAGTCAGCTGGCTTCCTTTACTCGCCAAAGGTTCAAAGTTAGTCGCCACTGGCGACTGGCGACCGCTAATTTTGAACCCTGCACACACACATAGGTGAAACACCTCAAACAGGCCTGAACAACTGAGACAGCAAAACATAATCTGAATCTCACTTTACTTTTCCTGCTAAATCAATTTTTAATGAACCTTCATGGCTTAAAGAGATAGTTCAATATTTTGGAAAATTGGCCCATTGCCATAATCCCTATAGTTTTAGGAGTAGGTTCGTTACCTTTAATTGTCGTGCAAGCTGTTTTTAGAACGGCAGAGCAGAGCCATGAGCTGCTCAGAGCTACGCTACGGAGGCTAATGGGATTTCTTGGTTTCCCTCATCAAACTCATCAAATTTACACAATACAAACGTAGGAGATGGAGTTGTTTTCGAGGTAAATTCATGCAAAACCGCTGATGCGCATTCCTGTCAGGGGAGGTTTTTTGGCAAGCAGTCTCTGATTTGCCTTGAAAACAACTCTGTCTCATAACGTTCAGTTATCATCTCATAGCGTAGTGAATGTGCAGGTAGATTGTGTAGGTTGGTGAGTTTGATGAGGGACCACGCTATGAGATAATAACGGAACGTTACGAGACAAGAGTTGTGTTTTCAAGGCAAATCAGCTCGGCTCGGATTATGGCAATGGGCCAATTTGCCAAAATGTTGAACTATCCCTTTATGTCTAAATATGCAACATCAGGACTGAACTATCTAATGTAAAGTTTACATAACTTCATTACAGTGGTGGGTTTCCCTGTCAAGGGGTCCCGAGACATCAAGAGGTCATATGACTGAAAAAGGGATATGAAAGAAAAACTATACAGTAGCCTTCGTGTCTCTTTATGTTACTAAACCTTTTACAAGTCATGGTCAGAGGCTGAAAAGGAGTGAATGAGCCCAGTCGAAGCTCATGTGATCTGCATAAGAAGCAGCTTCATAGGATGTGACAGAGAGCAGCATGTGTCACTCTCTGGGAAGTGATGCAGCAAAAACATTTAAAGGTGTACAGAAAAGAAAACTGAACTTGAGTCCACTCTGGCTCATAAAATGAGTGTAACAACTCATCTTTCAGACGATGTAGGCCAAACTTTGTGCAAAATTCTATTTCTGAGTAAATCCGTGATGAAAGTGTGGTATTTTTTTTCTCATTGGACAATGCAGGCGCACGGATTATACGTCAGCCTGTACACGATTCAAAAGCCACTGATCTTGGATCCGTCATCCGTCATTCAAACGTCTGAAACACACACACACACGGAGCTCGGACTCGCCCCAAACTTTGAATATCCCGCCCGCTCGATAACAACCAATCAAATCCGTTTTCCTTAATCGGGTAAACTCACGTTGCAGCTCGTGACAACTCGGCGCGACAAACAGGACAAACGGCCATTTCTGTACACCTTTAACATCTTTTACTTGTTACTGTGTCTGTCCTCCTTTGGCAATGTTTACACCTGCTTTTCATGCTTTCCCTCATTCTGAAGTGCTGATTTATTACAGCAGACATCACTCTGTGCCACGGTTTGGTGATAGCCTCTGGGTTAAATTCATTTATACAACAGTTAGTTCTGACCAAGTAATTTGATTGGACAAGAGTATTCCATGAGTGCTACAATATAACAGCACTGGGACTTTTTAAATTATCATTATCACTCCGCTGTTCAGCTAGATATGAGCTAAGTCAGAGCCACCATCTCTCTGCTGCCTGCTACAGTTATAAACGGACCTGAAAATTAAAACCCGGACCTGACGTGGTCCGTCTAATTGGCGATGATTCTCAGCCTGGAGCAAAACAATAGAAATCGCTGTGGCAACTACGTTTTAACGGTGATATGCTTTGATATTAGCGTTAGCTGTTGTTAGCCAAAAAGTTCTATACAGTACTTAGCTTCAAATGTGTTTGTGTTGATTACATAGCAGATAAACAAATGTAATACGGTATTGATAATGTCTCTGTATATCTTCATGCTGGTCCCGTACTTGCTCCGGTACTAATCAAGGCTCTGGCTCTCGGTGGAAAAGCTTGTAGCTAGTAAGCTAGGAAATGTTTATGTGTTATAAAGTTCTTATTGGCCTTTTTCCTTCTTATATTATAATTGTGCTGCTGCAACATAAAAACTACTTGGAGAATGGTCTAAAACTTTATTCACTTTTATTCTAAGGACTCCTCTTGAATCTTTAATTATATCACACTTTACTTCCAGATGTTCCTGTCGAAGCTGATGCGTCCAACTTTTCATTAATATTTTAATCATTGTCAGTGTTTTTATTTATTTGTCCTGTTTTGTGGTTTTGATTGTTGTTCTATTTCTTTACGCTTTCTCTTCATTCCATAGTGTTTTTGTTTCTGACACTTTTATGTGCTGTCATTTCTGATGTATTGGATAAGAGAACTGAATTAATCAGATACAGTATCTACTCGTCTTCCCTGTTGTTGCACTTACGAAGAGAAACAAAAGCAACAGGATGAACTTTGCATGACTCCAGTGATCAGCAGTGTCACCTTCCTCCTAAATGACTGGCACAAAGCCTCTCTGTGCCAACACATTTTGACAGATCACTGACTAAAGCATCCTTAGTCCCTAGAAGAGTAAATATCCTCTAGTGTTTTCTTCTCAAATTTTTGTCATGTTTTTGTTTTGTTTTGTTTTTTGCAAAATATAAAAATCCTCACTTCCTTTGGCCCAAAAACTCGTGTTCACAGTCTGGCCATTAGTCGTAACCGGGGTCTGTGAGAGGATATTTCCTTTTTTTTAAACGGGTCACATGATGAAAAGTCAAATAGAAACTTGAAATTTGATTAAGATACTGGGCATTCCCTTCACTTGTGGAACTTCACTAAACTTCATTTTCTTACAGTTTCCCTCTTTGCCACACTGGCGTCCTATAGGAGCAGTGGATGGACTTACAGAGCACTGTGACTTAGCACACATTCACTCACACATGCACAACTGCTACTGAAAGTCACTTGCTGGCAAAATGAGACCATCCAACCAAACCGGCAGAGAGAAGAGGAGGCCAATGATGTGACCGGATTGGAGCGGAGGGGGTAGGGGTAGGGGTAGGGGTGTGGGAGGGGGGGGGCAAGAGAGAGGATGAGAGCGGGGAGGAGGAAGGACGAACAGGGAGGGCAGGGGAGGAGATGGGGGCAAGGGGGGGGAGGGAGCAGCAGAGAGCGAGGCAGCATCACGTGACCGAGTCCAGCAGAGAGTGTTATAATAGGCCCCCTCTCGGAGTAGAGAGGCAGAGGCTGGATGTGAACCAAAATCCCTCTACCACACACAGGCTGGCCATTGTTGGCTATTCACTGGACTCCATCTCGGGGCACTTTATCATTCAATTAGGACAGCTTTCACACCGCACACCACAGAAAAGAGGCCTTCAATCAAACTGAAAACTTCACACTGGCCCTGGAGGGGACGCAGAAAGGGGACTCGCAGTTGTCACCCCACTTTCATTTTTCCTACTTGTTGTTGTTGTTCACCAAGACTTTGAGCGGAAAAGAGAGAGAGAGAGGAGAGGAGAGAGAAAGAGGGGGAAAGAATAGATGGAGAGATGTGAGGAGAGAGAAGGAGGAGGAGGAGGAGGAGGAGGAGGAAATCCCTCTTGAGTACCGTTACATGTTTGGTAGCATGTGTGTGTTTATGAAGCTGGTGGAATGCATATGAGTGGGTGAGGGGTTAAATTTGGTAAGTGGTCGTCGGGAAGAGGGGGGGGGGGTAAGAAAAGAGAGAGAAAAAGAGAGAGAGGAAGAGGGGAAAAATTCAAAGCTGAGAGGAGAATGACACAGAGGAGTACACTCGAAGGAAATAATGAGAGGGAGAAGTACGCTTGAGATAGGAGGAGGGAGACGGGGAAATGCGCCGCGATGGGGAGAAGAGAGGCAGCACGGCAACTGATCAAAACACAGAAAGGGTAAGGGGAGGGGGGGGGGGGTGGTGATCAACAAGTTTAGAGGAGGAGAACGGGAGAGGAGAAGAAGCCGACAGGTGAAGAAGAACAAGAGAAAGACAAGCGCGGTGGCATCCATGGTGGGGGGGGGGGGGAGAGAGAAGTGATGCACAAAATGAGTCACTGAGGATCTGTAATTAGTACAACAACTCATTACAGTGCACTGTAATGTATAAAGCATTCATGAATGTATTGATCAACATCTGGAACTCCTTCTAAGTTTCTTCTTCTTTCTTGCATTATTGTATTTTATATTATATATCTATGTATATTTTGTATAGTAATTGTCCTGATTATATAAAGTATAAATAAATCTGAATATATATTCACATTAAAAAATGAGAGACCATGAAACAAATGACTCCTCGTGAACAAGAAAGTCATAAAATGGAGATGAAAGCTGAGTTTGTTTTGTGTGTGTGCGTCTGTGTGCTTTTATTTTCTTCTGTTTTGTTTGGCATCCTGCCTTTATTTTGACAGTCGTCAGTGGGAAGCGGCACCGACAGGAAACACAGGCAGAGAGACATGGACTGGCACTGAGTGGTGGATGCTGTGTGCAGTCATGTGGTCCAGGCCTGAACCACAACACATATTTACACTTTAACACCTGCCTGTCAATGATTAGTACATGTGAATTACATGTAATAAACCCACTATACTGCACGTAAGGTGCAGTTGTTGTTTATGTGTTGTTTGGTTTTATGTAAATGCATGGATTTTTTTTTTTCATTGAAAATCTGTAAAATGCATGGATCATCACACCAGCTTTTAACAATGGATATCACACAAATTGACATCTGTGTTAAAATACTGTAGACCAAGGTTGATTAGCTGGAACTTCTCCTGTTCTATCTAAAAATAGCTGATTACAATCATTAGATACATAAAGTAAAGGAGTCAATCAGAACTGAGTGAGTTTATATTAATAGATGTTATATGTATGATATACATTGGGTATATTTTACAACGGGATTTTTAGTCGACAGAATGTGAAATTATGTCAGAACTGCTCAACAATGTAAATGATAATAACTCGTAACCAACCCTAGAACTCCTTGTACAAAAACTTGAGCACATGGCTCATAACACACTTTTTGGGGCACAGCAGGATTAAGTTTGAAATACAACATGGCTTCAGGGTCACTGGCTGAAAGAACTGAACTCTGTTAACAACACAGAAACACCTGCATTCAGCTGCTAAACACCAAATGTGCCGTGTTTGTTGTTGCAAGTAACGGTGACACATGTGTTGTAATGAGCTGGCGTCTGGATTGGTTGCAGAGTCTCTTCTCGTCTAAACAAACAAAAACTTATTTACAAGGACAAATGAAACCAAAATGTCCAGTAACGTCCCACAGTTTGTTGTTTGATGATTATAGCTGGATATAAAACATGTGATCATTCATAACATAGGATCGACCAATATTAATAATTAAACTACCAAATAAGTTAGAAAATCAGCTCCACTTTGACCAGTAATATTTTTGATAATTTATCAAAAAAGAAGTGCCTCTGTTTTGTCCAACTGATGTTGGTTCGATCGTTCCTTCAAAGTGAAGCTGGTTATGTGGACGACACCAGCGCAAACACTGAGTCTCTACCTAAGGAGCTCAAATCCAAAATGTCACATTCATTGGCTGGACACAAAAGTCAAATGCAAACAAAGAACTTAAGACAATTTCAGGGAAGTTAACACAACCAAATATCAATAAAAAACCAATGTATTGCCTTAAATAAAGCCTTAAAGGTCTTGAATAAAGTGAGATTCCATTATAAATCAGCCTTAGGTTTTATTTTAACTAAATGTGAGAGTATCAAAGCCTTAGGCCACAGAGAAGTACACACAGCCTGTAGTAAGACCCTGAGCCTGAAAATCAGCTGTCAGGACTTGTGTAACTTTGTGATGTCACAAAGCAGTCGCGACTCTCAGTCACCACCAGTGCTTAACTGAAATTTACTAAATTTCTATTCTACTCAGAAAACAGTGAGCCAATCAGAAGAGAGACTCAGAATAGATACTAACGACTCTTCTCTCTTCTGATTGGCTCACTGATATTGATATTGAGATTGTTATTTTAGTGGTTAAAACCACAATTATACAGTATATTATTATGGATCAATGTTTCAAATAAATTATTATTACTATATAACTATTATATTACTATAATGGTAAAAAAAAAAATGGAAATAATTCAGATGTAGATTTGTCATAATCATATCATCCATCTATATATTGGATTTGATGTAGGTTTTACACCAAGCGTCTTTCCTGATGCAACCTGGGTTCAAGGGCTGACCAACGTGACCTAACAGACACAGGACTTTAAAATGACCTAATCTATATATAGCTAAATTCAGAAACTTCCATCCATGGTTTCCATTACATACAATCTGTTGGTTCATGCTACACTGTGTAGTCGGACTGTAACAAGAAACCAACCATGCATACAGTAATGGCTGACATGAATATTTAACAGTCCCTGAGTATTTGCATGTAGACCTAAGTGCATCAGTGTCAATCACGCTCTCCTGTCCATTTAAACTTGAAGCCACAAAAACCTCATGATGCAACTGTCTTCCCACCACTCCTCACATTACTTCCACTACTTTCTACTTCAAGGCAAAGGTGGCAGCCAATCAATCAATCAATCAATCAATCAATCAATCAATCAATCAATCAATCAATCAATCAGCCGGCCACTCAATAAATATTATTGATCAACTTGTTTATCAAGATTTCAGCTCAAATATCAAGAGAAATGATCATTTTCACTCCAGCTTTTCCGTCTGGAGCTTTGGAGGATTTTCTTTTGTCCACCGAAGGAGTCGGAGGTTTTGCTTGGCATTATTTAGAGAGAAGGGGATTGTTGAGCAGGGTGGAGGCGTTATTAAAAATCACTTCAGAGGAAGGAAGAGGGGATGTGTCATCAGACACTCTGGCTACATTCGGCTTTCTCCTGTTTTTTCTCCCAGACCCTGATCCCTTCTTATTATGAATCAGGAGCAGCGCAATCATCTGTCACTATACTACTGTAGCTGTGTGTGTGTGTCAGAGAGTGTGTGAGTCAGGAGTTAACGCTCTCCCTCTCTCTCTCTCTCTCTCTCTATCCACATGGATCAGGTTTCGGCCCATTCGCTGACTCACAAATCGGCATCTCTAGACTGTGCTGCTGAACAGACCGGGTCCATATTCCAGATATTACTGTGCCGGTAAAACACAGACACACACATACATAACTCTGCGCTGAGTCACGTGCTGAATCTCAGCAGCATTTTGACATGCATCCGTCCTCTCCCTGCATGTACATACTAGACCGGCTAGTGGTGGTGCATTCCTCGGCTGCAGCACTTGATACCAGTGCACCGCAGTACTTCCACTTTGGCTCCAGTCACATCTTAACATGCGGACAGACAAATACTGGGCATGCTGCTGACCGCGAATACATTTGTATTTTCAGACTACACTCCACAAAAACCTGAAAACTAAATCTGGACACATGCAGCGCAGTGGTCACAGGGGGACGGACTGAAAGGACTCTGGTTAAAGCAACAGGTAAACCCCGATGGTTGAGGTCCATAAATGCACCTCTGTCCGAGCTGGAACACATGTTCTTGATTTCTCTAACATTAGAAGTAAAGTCCAGTGTTGTCATTTGAGCTTCAAATGTCGCTAAGACTCATTCGTAGCAGAGAAATCTGTCACTGCTGTTTCTGATGAGGATTATTAGTGATTGATGATTATTTCTCATCCATAGGAGTTTTTTTTTAATTATTACATGCACAAAATGTCAAAAATAATTATTTTATATGCTGTTCTGTTGTCATATTAATGTTTAAACCTGTGAACATATTTAAAGTATTCAATTAACATTGTAAAAATAATCTGTAAAACCGTAACTACTGACTATTTTCTAGTTCAGCCCCAACGTAAAAAAAATTATATTAAATATAAATAATTAGATATTTCAGCTACAAACAGCCTTTTGGAACTGAAATGATTAATCAATCAGTCGACCATCAGAAAATAAATTGGAAACTATTTTGATGATTATTTGTTATTATCCAATTAAAATGCTTAATATTCTGCAACAGGTTGTTGAGTGGATTTCTTCTATTTTAATGACAGTTAACAAACTATCTCAACAAAACCAGAAATGTCTGCCTGTTCTCTGACACGTTAAAGGCCCAAACACTGAAAGATTCATCGGGAAAATAATCTGCAGATTAAACCATAACGAAAATAATTGTTGGATCCTTACAGTGGCTCTGACCATGACCCACTGAATTAGTTAATAAATACATGATCAATTAAATGAATATCCACAACATTAAAAGAGAAATACACATGAACTGGAACAGTTTAGAGAAATCAACTTAACAATTTCAATAATTAATTGAAAGTTCAATTCATTTCTCAAGCAAAAGTGCTAAATATTTTTGCTGCTTCCAGTCAATGAGAGCATTTACTGCAATTCTTGATTAATAGATTGATTACCTATAATCTATAAACCTTAGGTTCTGGACTGTTCATCAGACAAATACACAATCTGAATGTCACAGTAGAAAAATATTAGCTTTTCAGTATTTTTTCAATACTTTCTAACAAAGACCAAAAAAGGATTTAAATAATTGAAAAACATCAACAGATATTAAAGAATCAAAGCAATGACGCCACAGCACTCTAAAGCATGAAAAGGCTCTAAATGACACAAAACAACAATGAAAAGAAAAATAAAGGTGAATTTATCAGAGCAGGTTTGTGGCCTCATAACTTCAGCAGCAGCAGCAGCAGCTCTAGGCAACACGTCATTATGACATAGAGCATCCAACCTTCACACAACTGTTACAAACACAGCAACCTACATATGAATAAAATAATAATAATAAATTTAGCATAAATGTTGTTCAAAACTGATCAGAAACCCCTTCAACACTGGGCTACATGTACCAACCAAGAGGATTTCAGCTTGTTTTTTTCTGAGTCTTGAATCCAGCACGATGACAGGCCGGCAGAGCAGCAGGTCAGGTTTCATTTGGTGGGTCTGCAGATACCTGATCGCTGGTCCAGTGCCACTCCACTATGTCTTCTACAGCTCAGACAAATTTAACATGTCAAACAGCTCAGAGTCACTTCAAACTGATTCTCAACTCAACTCAAAGTGTTTCTGACGTGAATCAGAGATTTCAGTGTGACAAGAGGAGACAGTGCAGATATCAAATGACAGAGGGTTTATGATTTTTTGTTTTTGTTTTTTACCTATAACAAAGAGTTTTAAGGTTCACTCTTGACCTGTGAAACAGTTCATTCACAGTTGACTCTGGAGCTTTTGATCCAATCAAATGGTCTTTGACAGGACAACAGATGAGGTTTGCCCACTTGTCACAGAAATTAAATGTTCACTAACCCCTCCCCCCAAAAGTGAAACGTCCAATCATAATTTAGTGACCATAACGAGGCAAGGCACTTTCTATGTAGCCTTTATAAAGCCAGAAGTATTAACAGCGAGTGAACAAACCCACATTGTAAGATCATTTCCAGGAAAGTGACCTGATAATAACAACAGGCACACGTTCACCTGTCATTCATCTACCTCGAACATTATTAGTAGTCTATAGCATGAAGAACTGATAGCCTGCCAACTGACTCTATCACTCTCCTTGCTGGTTGTTCCGACACATTCAGGATCACTGACAGAAGATTTGCATGTAAAAGACTCATAATCATGATGCAGCTCTGCGTTAGCACCTTGTCTTATATTATTCTCTTTTAACTCTGGGTTGACTTGAACCTAGTGACACCTGAGTAGGCAGGAAGCACAACACACTTCAAGTTTCTCTACTTCAAAAACAAGACAGCAACACAGCATTCTAACATCAGAGTTTGTGCTTTTTGCGGCTCATATCTGCCTTTACGTCCTCAGTTAGGTGTTCATTCAGACTAACTAGTTAACTACCGACTGTAGCAACCATTATCACTTTATTTTGTGGGTCTCTCTTCCCTTCAGGAGAAGCACATGTATCTGTGGATTTCCCACTGTGCTGGATGCTGCTATAACACAGTTTAGCTGTGTGCTATGTTGATTACAGTAGATCTGAGTAACTTTGACTAAACCTATGCCACTGTTATGTTCAATATCCTCATCCTGCAACCATTTTCCTTTCTTTGTAACATTAAAAGGCATGTAGCCATCTAGTTAATTAACTTAAGATAGCTTTGCAAAGTTCTAGATTAACACAACCAGCTAATGTTAGCTTATTTTGCTAGCAGGCAACCACTGATAATAATCAGTGAGTCACAACTGTCTTAGAGAAGATTTGAATTTCAAAACTCACTGTTATTTTTTTCATAATGTCTTTTTTCCAATCAACACAGACCATAACAAACATCATAATCAACATCTACAAATTCAGGACAACAGGGGAAACTCTGCCTGATCCTGTGTGAGATAATCGAACATCCACATGTTTTGCAGTGAGACTTTTTGTGGAGTGTGTCACCGTGGAGCACCGGCTGAGGTTCACACACCGCATGTCTTCAACACATGTAATAAAATCCACCGAATGACCTCTGTGACATGACATTGCTTCCGCCTGCACCCTGTCCTCTGGCCTCACCAAACTCCACCTTAAAACTGCTGTTAAATAATCTCAAAGTTTGCAAACGTATTTGGCTCTTTTTTTTTCTTTTTTTTTTACTGCGAGTCAAATCTGTTTCCAGGTTGTGTTTATTTCCAGCCGCCCCTCTTGGACTCAATCTGCAGCAGATCATCTTTGAAACCAACAGACTGTCCTCTATTCGCGAGTCAGTCGGTGCCTAAGGTTAAGTACAAGTCTATCAGTGTCTGAGAGACAGCTCCCTAAACCAACGCTGTGTTTACTGCAGGGAGAGAAAAGCCTATTAATAAATCTGTAGCAGACAGCCTGGCGGAAGTGGCCTGGGGGCTGTAAACTCAGTCTGGGAGAGAGAACGATGGACGAAGGGCAAAACAGAGAGGGGATGGATGAATAGAGCGAATGCGCGAGAGAGAAAAAGAAAAGACGGGACGGCAAGAAATGAAGATACATGGAAATGGAGAAAGGAGGGAGGAGGGAAGGGAAAAGAGGGAGAGGAAAGAGGGTGTGTGTGTGTGTGTGTGTGTATGTTGTGTGGTGTAAACCATGGGTGCTGGTTGATGGATGGATCTAGGTTCTGAAAAGCCACAGCTGCCCCGCTCTTCCTAGAAAAAGATCCACAAGGAAAAGTGGCAGTATGTGGTTCAAGCATCTAGCATCCTCTTACTATTTCTGACCAGCATACTGCAGGACCCGTCAGAATGTGCGCGGGTCCAAAAAGCCTCGGCCAGAGCGCGAGTAAATGCGAGAATGTGGGTCTGTATTATTAACGAATAATAAAAATGAAAATGTGAGGGTTCGTTTTGACTTTAATTAGTCTTGTAAATATCTGCGTGTGTGTGTGTGCGTGCGCATGGTGCCGCGCTACACACTCGTATGTCTGTTTTCAATCAGTCTATTACACAGCAAAGCATCATTCTTCCCTCTGTCACGGTTGCCAACTGAATGTAGTAAATGTATAGAGTGCTGTGTATTTACAATAAAGGAGGTTAAGATGTTTTCGTGAACACTGCACATTTTATCTCAAATTAAAAATTAAAAATAAAAACGTTGATGTAAATGAGAGACATGAGACGTTATTAGAAGTTTATCTCATGAATCAGAACAAAGACTGACTTTCATGGAACTAAAAGCTGTTTTGCCTCTACAAGTAACAATTTGGCAAATTTCCCTCATTCTCTATGATGCGCTGATGTTCGAAAAGCTCCACCTGTGAGTGATCCTTGAGTTTAGTCAAAACCTCACCTTCAAAGCTCATGAATGAGCTTTCACACTCAGTCATAAACTCAGCAACTCATTCAGTAACTAAACTACGACTGCCCCCAAAACAGGCGACCAGAACGTATAGTTGATGTGAAGAGTCTCAGTCGGCCATGTTTTGATTGGTCGGTTGGTCACGGGGGGGAGAAAATCAAACTCCACAGGAAGTGGCGAGACTCAGTTACTCAGTCACAGACATTCATCATTTACACGCTCAGTCCCTGTGGTTATGAGACAGAGATGTAACCGGGCGTCTTGGGTTCAACTGACTGGGCATATTTAGTAATGAAAAAATAAACATGACTTAGAGACACATTGCTGTGAACGCAGCAACAACTTTATAAAAATTAAAAAAAGGCAAAACACAACAATTCCTTCTTGTACGGTGGCTCTGAAGGGACACACCTGAAATATTGAACAACTTGTAAAGACAGTGTGTTACAGTAGGCTAGTTGAAGCGCATATGTCTCAGGCAGGAAATCTAAAGTGTGGGAGCATTATGAGACAAAGGGACACTCCCTTTAACTTCTCATTCATCTACCTCCAATATGAAACACGTAAACAGTCCAACATTAGCCATTTAGCTAACATTCTCCCTGCTGCTGGCTCCAACACCTCGAATCACCACAGCTCTGACCACCATGCTTGTAAAATGTATGGGAACAGCTAAATAACTGAGTTTTGCATTTCCCTGTTGCGCAATGTTAGCAATGCCACTTTTGAACACTCTGCCTCAGCCCTGGACTCACACTGTTTCCTGACAACAACAACAACAACAGAGCCTTCAGCCTATTTAACATATTAAACCTGAATCATAAGTGTGCAACAACTAATCGATAGCATCTTAAGCTGACGACACCCAGTCAACCAAGAAGGTCCTGGTCCACATTAGTTAGCATTAGCCGGCATGTTAGCAGACCATAGGCCTACGTGACCACGGCAACAAATCTCAATGTTGGTACGATAATAAAACATGGTGTAAAAAACACTATAAGAGGAATTAATAAACCAGCAGATGGGTTACACAGGAAGGTCAAAGTATGCCTAATATAAATGAATTTCAACTTTTGGGTTGGTTAAATCTAAACAAAGCAGCCTACAAAAGCACCGTAGGCTAACTGACTGTAATGTCGGTTACATGACAACATCTAGGCCTATATGAGGTTTGCTGACGTTAGCCTAACATATAGGCTATGAGTCACCGTCAGCAACTGTTCAGATCATGTAAGTCGGTGGTGACAGATTCCCTGTGTGAACTAAACTGTCATGTTTTTCAGATATTACTGTTTCAATCAAGCAAAGTGTTTTGCCTTACATCAAATACAAGTTGCAGATGTAGCTTGAAATATAACAGATTTATTTCGCCTATATTCAATACCTTAGGTTCAGCACTGATATCAAAACAAAAAACTGATATTTCCTTTGAGATTTTGTGGATATTCTCCTTTTTTAAATACACATTCTTAAATAACAAATAAGCAGCTATGCAACAACTTGTTATGAAATAAAGCCTAAAATTGCAATATTAAATAAGATGAAGACAATGAACCTGACTGAGCATTCAGTGCCAGGCAAAGACACATCACTTCTTAGATGATGCTCATTTTCAATCCATGTGAGAGGCTGAAATGTCTTCCAGTTGTTGCTGTAATCCTCTCCTACAGTAGTCTATCTCCTGCATCTCTCCTCCCATCTATCAATCCATCCTCCTCTCAGTGACCTGAATGACCGGCAGCCACTGTGTGTGAAACCTCACATATCGCAAATAAATAAATCGTTCCCCTCACTCTTGTCCCATGACACTGGACACACATACATGTAAACACTCCAGTGTCTATGTGAGTACACAAAGAGTTCAAATACACAAACTGCAACCCTTCCGCATATGCACACGCACGTAAAGCTCACAATTTCAGCATCACCCCCCCCCCCCCCCCCCTCCTTTTTTTTCATTCAGGTTCTCAGGCTCTCGGCTTGCCCGTTTTTCTTTTTCTTTCTTTTTTTCCTTCCTCCTGCCGTCTTGAGAAAATAACAAATAGTACAATCTTCTTGCAGCCCTTTAGTGAACAACATCCATTCTAGCATGAACCCAATGTCCCTTGTTCCCTCACTCATCTCCTCTGCACCCCCACCCACCCCACTCCATCCCTGCCTCTAGAAGGTGAAGAAGTACAAAGAAAGGGATCAGAGCTTTTCCGATTCTTCCCTGGTTATTAACTACCATTTGTCCCCTCAGAGGGGCTGTCCCTCCCATTAACCCAACTGATGCTCTTTTCTCATGGAAATCAGCCTGCTGTTGCTGCCGCCGCCACCGTCTCTGCTGCCACTACCACCACCGCTGCCGCTGCCCGCAGAGGTGCAAGGAATTGTGGGGGATTTTCAGTGGAGAAGACCTCCCTCCAGCTCAAAAACAACTCTCTCTCTCTCTCTCCCTACTCTCTTTCTAGCCTCACAAACACACATGCACACGCACACACGCACATCCACCGTCTCAGAAACAGGCATGTGTGCGAGCTCTCACAGGCAGACACATTCACTCAATCACAAAGGCAAACATGAAACGTGCTGCCTCCAACCACAGGGGCATGGAAGTAATGTAAGGAAATGCATGGAAGTTAATGAGAAGAAGCTGGCGCAAGGACGCTGGCGCAAAAATATTCTGGAGAGCTGAGCGGCTAAGAATGCTCAGGCACCAGAATAACACGAATCATCAGGACTTTATGACTTAGAGAAGAAAAAAAAAGGGGGGGGGATACTAAAAGTGGGAGGGACTCTTTCTGAATTTTTACTATGTAGCATAAACAAGTTTGTGAGCTGAATCCCGACTCCTTTCATTTTTCTTCGCTGATGTTTGATTTTCAGAAATCCCTGCTCTGATCTTTAAAAAACCATCGGTGCCACTACCGACCGACTGCGTCACATCTGTTGCTGCGTCTGAAAACAGGTGCACTGCAATAACAAGTGAGAAAACTCTCTGGAAGAAATCAAATCTTCTGAGGCCTAAAGCCGCAAACTGCGTCGCCAACAAGCGCTGTTGTAGCGAGCGGGTGGCAAACATCAACACATGGGTCTCGACTTGCACTTCGACTGGCAGCAACAAAGGCATTGTCTCGTGACAAACTCACTTCCATTTCCTTATTATGTAGCTGGAGGCCTGGATGGAGCGCACTCGTATGAAAAAAATGCTGCAGTGGTGAAAACTCCCACTTCAAGTGGACTTACACATCTGCAGCCTGATCACTGAGCTTTTGCAGGTATTGGGGAATGTTTAAGGTTATTTAGACCTATATGTCATTAGTTAGTTTTTCATTAGCTTTTACGATTATTAACATCCTTCTCTACACAAATATCTGTTTAATTACAGAACATCTTACCCAGTATCTCATATAATGACCTCATATGTATGAGCTGCTGGATACAACAATTTCCCTATGGGGATAAATAAAGTATATCTATCTATCTGAGAAATAACAGTAATGCTGATGATAAATTCACTATTACAGAAAGGTATGAAGCCTATAAAATTCTTACAGGTAGTTAGAGCTGAAACAGTTGATTTGATTGATCGATGAGGTGATCAACAAAGAAATAAATCATCTGATGTATCTTTGGGAATAAAAAGTCATTAAAAAAAGAGCCAGTGGACGGAAATCTCAACTTGTCAGTGTTTGACAACTTGTTTCACATTGTGGGTTTGTGTGTTTTGGATTGGGCCAAACCTAATGATCTGAACTTGTCAACTTTGGTTCAAAGACCACGAGACGAGGATTAACGCAGAGGAGAATTGATTGTAAGGTAAAAGTGAGCTCCAGCCTTGGTGAACTCTCTGTTTAGCGATGGATGTAAACTCCTGCAGAGCACAGGATGTCAGTCTAGTAGCTTATAGGTCACAGCCGCTGTAATAAAAACATCTAAATATCACAAGGTGCTGTTGTTGAGAGAGCAGCCTCCACGTTCGACAGGAAAACAAAGCACAGCCACCTTGTAGTAAATTAGTGCTCGGTGTGTCGTTTTGCAGTTTTTTTCTTACAGTAATGAACTTTCTGTTGGGAGGACAGAGGAGCAGTGTCGGGGCGAACAGCTCCTCTGCTGCACGGCGTTAGTCAGCCCCACTGTTTTTGTTTTCGCTCCTTCTCCACAAACCTGATTGAGAACAAATGTGTGAAGAGTGGAAACCTTCAGCCAAGTCAGCTATCAATAACAAGTGCATAAACTGAACCCCCACATTCTGACCCCAACCACCACCACCATTACCCCTCCTCCTCCTCCTCCTCCTTCTTCTTCTGTTGGTGGGGGTCTTGGTTGTTATTTGCCCGCTTCCAAAGAAAAGGACACACAGACACACTCTCTCTCTTTCTCTCTCTCTCTCACACACACACACACACTCTCTCTATCCCTCTTTTATGCAGACACACAACATCCGATCAGCGACAAACATGACATAAGCCTTGTAGATAACTCAGTGAAGAGGCCAAACAACACACATGGAGCCAACAGCGACGGCTTCACGGCCGCCTGGATATCAAACCCCCTCCCCTCCTGCCTCATTCCCCCCCGAAAAAAAACACATCATTTCAATAAGGAAACCGTGTGTGATGCACAAACAGAAAACAGCCTCCACATTACAGCAACTTTCACCGGAGTTTTCTCCTCCCGCAAACAAACACACACCGTGGGACGACCCCTCTGCTCCCCCCTCCTCTCTCTTTCTCCCCCCTCCTCTACTCTCCTCTTGCAGCTTCATGCCACACTTGATAAATATTTCGGAAATTGCTGAAAACTCACCGGATCGGCCAAAAGCTTGCAAAGAACATCAAACGTCAACAGCGACGGGCCGCTGGACGGAGTGCGCCGCGTTTCGCAGCCTCACTCATCCGCGTTTGCAACATATTTACCGTGCAGAAAAAGAGCCTCGAGGATCCGAGGAGGGCGATCGCGTAATTAAAAATTAAATACCCGGGTCGCTCCACGCTGCCGCAGAAAATGGGCAAAAAAAAGAAGAAAAAAACGAACGCAAAAAAAAAAAAAAGTCCCGATCGCGCGACGGTAACGACACATTCACAACAATTCAAGTGTCGCGCACATCGATCTGTCAGTGAGCGCGAGCCGAGAGTTGCTGTAAAGTTGGTTAAAAGTTGTTTAAAGGACACACATGCACACATCAGGACGTGCAGCCACATTATGAGCTCTTGCAGGAGAGAGAGAGAGAGAAAAAAACGAGCAGTTAACCCACCTAAAAGTTTCCAGCACCGCATTAGTCAATTTCACATGGAGCCCCGGTAACCTTCCATCCCGGACTGGACCAGAAACTCGCCGTGGGAGAACCCACGCCGTCGCTCCCCGCTGCTTTCTCCGCTCGATCTGTCCTTTTATTATTTTTTCCGATTTTTTTCAATATTTTTTTCTATATTCGGGGCCTGAGAGTGTGTCTGGCTCTCCTCAGGCTGCAGCGGAGTTATGGGGCGGTAAGCATTGTGGGAGTGTGACGTCAGGCCACTTTCACAAACTTTTTTTTTTTTTTTTTTTTTTCAAGCAGGGACAGCAGCCTACTGGTTTTTCAGCAGCCTGCACCCAGTTCTCCCAGTCCCCAGCAGTAGATTCTGCTCACACACCTGCAGCTATTTTGAACTCATCGATAAACATTTTTCGGCCATTTAAAAAGAAATTGTAAAAAAACAAAATAAAATAAAAAAGATAAATTTGCCTCTAACGGAGCCTAAGTTTGATAGCCTACATGACATAGGATATTAACTCACAATAGATTAGTCTTCATTATAATACAGTAGGCTATGTAACGTGCTGTTGTGTTTAATGTTTTTAATGTTATTAATGATTTTGGGGGGTTTATTTAATAAGTTTAATGTAAGAAAAACATTCAAAAATACGTAATAATGATACAATTGGATCATATTTATTTGTTTAGTTTGTCACCTTATTAAACCGAATAGGAAATGAGAGAAAATTAATTAATATCGCCCATTCCGGCAATAAAGCAAGTATGAAGTCTATGTAGGGGAAAAATAGGATAGTTATTGAAATGTTTTAACTACTTTAAACTAACCTACTTAACTTTACTCATTTGAATCCAACAATGGAAAAGAAAAAACATCACAGTAATGAATCACGTCATCTTTACACACATCCCTCATAATTAGCTAAATATTCAGATTTGTCATTTATTTAAGATTATTTAAGACATGTTTCCATTAATCATAAAGTTATTTTCATGGAAGCAAAATGAACAAAAAATATGATAAACTTCTTCAAAATAATAATCAGACAACATAATGATTGAATCGTAACTTCTGTAATTTCATTCCATTCATTTATTTATTCTATTTATTAGTGTCAACACACGGGAATAGTCGGAGTCGGACTTGAATCCATCAGCAGGAAAGTGGATGGGCGACACCGGTCCCCACGTGTAAAAGGTGGTGGTCCCTTTACTCCCACCTTGTTTTTGGTTTTTTTCCTCCCCGTGGGGGGTGGAAGAATTACTTCCAGGGCACATCAACTCGTTTCCTCATCACCCTAACCACCCCCTCCCCTCCCCTCCTCACCCCCGAGCACCTCTTCCCAGCCCCTACACAGGCTTCCAACAGCCCCACCAAGCCCGCAGGGTGAATGTGTTTGTGCAGAGTGAGTATGGGGGGTGGGGGAGCAAGAGTCTTCAATAATGCTGCCTTCAAGTGCAACCCGTCGGCTCATATTTAACATTTATTTAAAAAAAGAAAGAAAAGAAAATAGGCTAAAATATATATAAAGTATAAACTTTTTTTGTCTGTGTATTTATCCACACATGATGGAGATAAAACTTAAATGAACACTCATAAAAATGCATATCTTTATCGTGAAAGCAATATAAAATTAATTACCCTGCTACATGATTAGGCTATATGATGGCTACTTTTTGTTAGTTGTGTCAGTGCTTATGATTTGATAATGTTGTGTAAGCTGCTGTTTGTCCACAAAATAATCAAAACTGTACAACTTTACTTAAAGGCCCATGTATTCATTTGCATTTGGTAATTAATCGGGCTCTCACAGTGGCCACATTTCCGACTGAACTTGAAGGCACCAAAAGCCTTTTGGCGTGTTCAATACAGAGGAGCGGGGTAGAAAATGCCTGTTGTTCAGAGGAGGGAGGGGGGCGGAGGGTGTGCGTATGTGTTGGAGGGGGGGCTGCCTACAGAGCCACAACAGGCCTACCTGTAGCTGCACGGTGCAGGGACATGATGTGGAGAAGTTTTCCCCTCAGAGGAGCTGCAGAGGAGGATGGACGTTGTGAGGACGTGATGAGGCTGGAGCTCCAGTCCGCAGGTCCAGACTGGACTCCTCTGATCCTCCAGAGGTCGGAGCTGTGATGTGATGTAAGGAGGAGCGGCTGTCATCCTGCTGCTGACGCCCTGCAAGAGCTGCAGCTCTGGGGAATTAAAGGTGCATGAAATCAAAATCACAGCAGGTTCATGTTGGGACACAGATATCATTTCATTCATTTATGTTTTTTTTTTTTAAAGCATCCTGAGTGAAAAATTATATAGAATATATTTACACACACATACATATAAAACATTTGACATTGTACATTTAACTTATATAAAAGCTCTAAGCAGGTTTTCTTTCTCAAAATAAATCTTTAAAAGAAGTGAAGCCTCAATATGAAATCACAGATATGCCAATAGTATAGTGAATCTTAAAAGGCACATTCTGGTTTATCATTCATCATTAAAACAATTAAAGATTAAATAAGATTTTGAAAAAAAAATAATACATCAAAACTTCAAACTAAATTATAAAGTGAAAATATTAAAATAATGCAGCACATTTAAATCATTTACATATGAGACTCAGTATAAATGACATGAACAAACTCAAATGTGATGAATTTGATTTGAACTCTTTCAGCTTTAGGCTGAAGTTTATACTTTAATGTACAGTTTATTATAACTAAGTTATCTTCCCTGTTAATTAAAGAGTCTATTTTTATTTACCATCCTGTGGCTCTGACATGGTGGTGAGCAAATTAACAATTTTAAAGTGTCACTATTTTTTAACAAAAAAAACAATGAGAGCTGGCATGAATTGAGAAATGCAATGGATAACAATAGTTTGTATTTGTTTGATGAACGTTTCACAGTAACCAGTAACCTGGCTGGACACGTGGTGTAGGAGGTGACTCCCATAGGAGGAATTTAATGAAACTGTGCATATAAAAGAGGATCCACCTGTGTTAAGTCAGTTAGAGGCTTTGGTCATGCAGCCTGGATTGTTACAGTGTCAACGATGCTTTAACACCACGTGAAGAATGCAGGAACAAAGTTTTACAGGGAGATCCTCAGTCTGATGCCGCTGCAGCAGCTCCTCGTCTTAAAGATGAGACGTGGACCACAGAACAGACGACCGAGGAAGCTGCGGATGTTGAAGATGGATGAGGTGATGCCGTTTCCCAGCACGAAGAGGGAGAGACTTCCTTCATTATGCCACTGTTTGTTTATTTGGATGGGAGTGTGGTTGGTGCGACCACAGTCAGGTTGATTGCAGTCTGCATGGTGGTCTGTTATTTCGAAGCTGTGGAGTGATTTTTAACTGTCTTATGAAACGCCACGTCGTGCCGCGGCTCGGACTGACTCTGATTTACCCCCTCCTATACCCCATATCCCCCCCTCCCCTCCTCGATACCCCCTCCCTCCTCTGCCTGCCTTTCTCCAGACCGTCTCTCACGTGCCATAAAAACCCGCCTGGCCACCACTCCCCTGCATGTCTCTGGCTACCACACACCTAATCAGTCCTGATTAGATGCACTGTAAGGGGGACGAGGAAGCCAGGCTTTTCAGAAGTTATGATGACAGGACAGAAGAAAAAGCAATGGGCTCCCTTAAATAAAGCCTTCATCAGTGCATTGAGCAGAAACATCTGTGTGTGTTTATGCCTGCTGGGTATAACAGTAGTCACATCTCCCGACTTATTCCTCTGGTGTCATCCCAAATTTACCTCCCTATCCCCTTAACGCCCTCCACGGCTCTTCTCTGAACACCACCAGCCTCATAATCACACACACCCGAACCTCCGCACACATACACACGCAATTATTAAATTCTGGCAAGCGCTCTCAGCCCCATACACACAAAACCTACAAGAGATCCAAAATCAGCATCAGCGAAACACAATGGCAATTAGTAAGAGGGACAATTTGTTCACATCTGGAGTGGATTTTCTTGCCACCAGAAATACCCAGCAATCCTTTCTTTCAGGCTCTGGCGTGGTGGGAAATGACTATGTGTGTCTTTTTATGTGTTTTGTTTAAAACAGATGGGCGGTTTACATTAGTGGAGATGGGCGATAAACAGCTTAGAAAGGATGGAGAGAGGTGGGGGGGGGGGGTATGGAGAGGAGAGACACACACACATACACACACAGCACTGAGGCGTGTGTTGAGGACATGACATTATTTTCTCACTCAGTTTTTTTTGGCTGTCGGCTTTTCCTTAATTACAGCAGTATAAAAATAGGTCTTTAGGTCTAAAGTGTATTTTAACGAGGCTGGTTGAGACTAAATTCATTCTGTTCGGTTCACAGGCTGAGAAGGGGGTGAGGATATATTTTCGGGTTATTATTGACAAACGGTTACACAACAGCCTGTGATACCTGTTCGGAGATGACGGTGCTGCGCTCAGAGATAGCATGGTGATCACATCCTGTGTGCGTTACGTAACCAGTTGAGCATCTGCTGCGTGATAACTTCGGGCACATGCAGCAAAAGAGGTGGGGAAGTCTATCTCAGCTGGGTCCGGCTCCTCTGCCACGAGGTGGGGGGGTATCGGGTCGCAGGCGGCCCGCAGCGGTGGCCTGCAGCAGGTTGATAAGGTGGATGGGTGGAGTGTCCTGTCCACATCCACTGTCCACGTCACCGAGGCCAAAGGAGATCAGAGCTGAAAGAGAACTAAAAATAATGGCAAAGGGTTCGGGTTCATTTTCTTAACATGAAACAAAAAAATTGGTTATTTATAGTCACTAAGGCAGGATCCTGTAGAAATACCCATCTGTCTTGGCAAACTTTCTTAATGAGTGCTCATCTCAATAAATCTTTAGAAACAAAAATGAGTTGTTGTTGGGTTTTTTTTGTTTGTTTGCTGTGTGGTTATTCATGTTAAGGCTGAAAGTGGATCAAATAAAAGCTGAAGTAGAGGGGTTTTTCTAGCCAAAATATGTTTACGTTTATTCACTAAGAAACACATGATCTGAGCTGAGAGGTCAGGCCAAACACAAAAGAGGCTCTTTTTTTCCCCCAACAAACTTTTGTTCATTTGATGCAGTTACACTAAATCTAATTAAACCTTTACAGCCCAAGTTTCTTTACTTGCATCCATTTTTTTTAGTTTTCGAAAGCAGGAGTATCAGTAGTTTTGTATTGTTTTAGCTGGTTTTCACAACAACTCATATCAGTTTAACTTCATGTTACATTTTGTTTAACCACATCACTAAGGCCCACTGCCAACAGGTAGGGGACAAAGCATTAAAACAGGTATTTTGTAAACAGAGTTTTGTTAGTTTTGTATAGTTTTTTTCTGAAAACTTCAGAATTTAACTAAAACTAAATGTTCATAATAAGGTTTTTACATTTGTTTTATCTTTTATGTTATCGACAGTTTTTATGAATCATGAAAGCATGTTTTGAAAAAAAGGGACATGAAAACTAGAAATAAAAACATCTATTTTTAATTTCCCATTTCCGTTCGTCAGCCAGTTTTCTCGGTATGGCTAAATTTAAATAAATGTCTAAGGCTGAAAAGTTGTGTCTTAGTTTTGTGTCAAATTCAATTTTCAACTAGGTCACTGTCAAAGTTAGAGCTGAGTAGGAATTTTAAAAATGAAACAAACATTTTGTTAATAGACTTCAGAATTTCTTTTCTGTTCTTTTTTTTTTACTTCAATAAATGATCCCTGCCCAAACTAGTTTTGTGGCCTTTTAGTTGCAGCTTCTTGGTTTAGTATATAGGTTACACCAGGAAGGAACTGTGCTGCCAGACAGAGGATCCTTGCTGAAAAGAAAAGTGAAACTGAAAACAAACATGCATTTTGTCAGTTTTGCTGCTTTTAAACGAAGCCCAAATGAATTTAGTTGCTTTGTAAAACAGTTTTTTGGTAGATTTAATTTGTATGCACGCCACAAAAACACATCAGTATCGCTGGGGATTGCAACTGTGAAGAAAACTCAAACTAAAAAAGAAAGATTTAGTCAACTCACGGACAGTTTTGTATCTGTGTTAGCAGATTTAAATCGACATATATCTTTGGAGACAAAATGAATTATGTTGCTTTAATGTTGGATTTGTTCTTTATTCACATAGTAGATCATAAAAGTGAGAGAAAAATAAAAATGTAAAAAGAAGGTATTTTAGTTTGTTTTTTAAACTCCTAGATCCAAATAGGCTAAATTTTCCATTTCCAATAACAGATGTAATCTTAAAGAAGTCACTGCAGAGACAAACTAAAACAAAAAAAGGTATTTTGTTAACAGAGTTTTGGTTAGCTTTTTGGAAAAACTCAAATGCAAATAAATAAATTCACAAGCAGAGTTAATTTTATTGTTTGTTTTTTATTCACTTTTTGTTAGATCTTTATATCCAAATCACACAAACAACTCCTGGGAAACATTAAAGTGATTTTTTTTTTTCTGAACAGAGTTTGGTTAGTTTTGGGATGGTTTTTTTTTCCAAATAAATTGTCTACACCTTTTTGTTGTTTGTTTGGTTGTTTTTTTTTCAACTTTAGATTTGTGTTGTGATGTTTTTGCAATGTCTTTTTTGTTGAGAAGCTGTAGATTAAGAAGATTTAACATTAATCAAGATGTTTATGAATTTGGTTTTTGCCTGCTAAAAATTTGGGAAATCACACCACACTTGCTACAGTCACAGCCAGCTGAACTGAAAGCCAGGTTGTCAGTAACAACGCAGAAAGGTCAACAGGAGGTGGGTTGTTTGAGGCTGACTACCTCATTTCCCTCTTCTAAAAAGGCCACTGGCAGAGAGCTGTAGGCCTGTTGCTCTGTGTAAGAGACAGGCAGAAAAGTTAAGACATAGACGGAGGGGGGGACATGCATCTTTACATGTTAGTATGAAATGCAACGTGAAGCGTTACATTTCAGAGGAACTTATAGATTCAAATGGGGAATTGAAATTGTGACAACAGGGCAGTGAGTCAGAGATACATAAAAAACAACATGTGCAACCACAGTCAGTATGTTAACGGCCGTACACGATTTATATTGAATCCACCATGAATACCAGGTCAGACTCAGTAGGTATCTGATAAAAACAACAACACATTTATAAAAGTGAGGTGTTCTGTTGTTGTTGTGATGAATGTCAGTTATTCACCTGAGGGAAGTCTCTCTCTCTCTCTCTCTCTCTCTCTCTCTCTCTCTCTCTCGCTCTCATGCTCTGGCTGTGAGTTGTGGTTCTTTGCATTGTTATCATTGCTGTCATCTCTAACAATGAAAAACAGTGTGTGTTCAAGGGATGGGGGAGGAGCAGACACAGAGAACGACACAGGAAAAGAGGGAAAGAACAGCCAGCTGTCGAGCATCAGAGAAAAGAAAAACGAGAGTGATCACAAAGAGAGAATACGTTGGACTGGGTTGGCTGAGCTGGAGGATGTGGAGGGATTAAGTATCTTTCAAAGCAAAGGCCCGACCAGAAAACTTTTCAAAACTCTTCATTGTAAAGAATTGGGAAAAAGAAAAAAAAAGAAGACATGTATTTCTGGGTTGGTGTTAGGCTACACGGATGAAATGTCTTTATGGTGTTTACGCCATGTGCTGTTTGTTAGATCCTAATAACCTGTTACCGCGATTGATTTGCACACATGCAGTTATCTCGTGCATACAGATCATATCAGCTGTGTCACTTCAGCCTCTCAACAGCAGATAATGAACCCTTTAATGCAACATATTTAAGCAATTATCAGCAGATTCAGTCAAACAGGGCAGGCTGGCAGAGACTCTGCACATTTCAACAAAAGTAACAAAAGGTTTGAGACCGCACCCAGGCCACATGTTGCCATGCCTACCCAGCACACTGGCTTTGGGCATGTTGAGCGCACATGTGAACATCTTATGCAGAAACTATAATGACAGAGCTCTGGAAACGCCGAGAGTCTTTATCATTGGATGTAGCACTGATTGGCTCCATCTGATTTCCAGCAGGGAATCCGAGGCAAAGTGGGACACTCTGATTTTTTTCTCTTTGCAATGTGAACTTTGTGTGACCGCTTTGGTTGTCAGTCAGATAATGCAATTCCTAAACTTTAAATATGTCGGCACCACGTGCTGGTGGCCACTGTTATTTGTTTTGTTTTTTTAAGTTGCTACGTTCAATGCTTTTGTGTTAGTTTATTTTGAAATGGTGATCCATGGGAAGATATTTGTGGTTTTAAGAACCAAAAACCATCTTAATGTATTTTTACATCTCCGCTCTTTGGCTCCTCCCCTTTGCTCCATCAACAACAGCCAAGCACGTGGCTGTGATGTCACAATGATACAACAGTCCTGACGGCTCATTTTAAGGCTCAGTTCTCTTCAGGACTTAATTCTGTGGATTACACAGTTTGGTCCTCCGACAGTATGAATATAGAACTTTTACATTCTATATAATCAAAAAAGGCCAAACGCGTACTTTTTTACAACATGGGACCTTTAAAGCCTCAGCTCAACATCTCAAGTGAATGCTCCTCCTGTAACCTGAGCTTCAACTATGTTTGGGTGGCACTGGCACGTTTTTTTCAACACTTTGAGCTGTCAAGTCCAGTGAATGAGTATTAAAGTAGACACATGGCTTTCAATGCTTTAATTAAATGCTTTCAGATGTCTCAGTTGTAAGGAATGCTAATAAGATGAAAAGTAAAGTGTTGTTTTTCTTCTGTCTGGTAGCAGAAAATAGATTAACACTTTATGTCAGTAAAAACTGACGTGTGCTCTCAGATCCTCATTCTGCAAGAGTTGTGTCGAGTTTTCAACAGTTTGTGTCTCGGTTTGGAGTCAAGCTTTTCACACTTCATCCTGCCTGATGAAAAATCACAAAAATACTCACATACTGTTACGATTGTATACGATTTTTTGAAGCAGGAATCAGTATGTTTCATTGTTTTTATTAGTTGTATTCTAGCAGGTTCAGGATTTAGCTGCAATGTTTCGTTGGTATCCCTAACTCGAAAAATATGAGAGCAGAGTAACTGAAAGTTTAGACATCCTTAAAAATTATTTTCTGGTTATTTGAAACTTCCTGTATTATGCTTTAAAGAGAGTGTGGGACTCAGAGAAAAATGTGTCATCACAAATTTCAGCACAAAAAAAACTGAATTTCGTTGAATTCAAAATCAGTCTTTGATGAGAGTTATGTTTCTTAGCCTGCTCTGTTTCTATTGATTCATTCCAGTTTCTCAGATTTGAAAGTGATTGATTGAGGTGCAGCATTGCATCCATTAGAACAGACTGAAAAACAATTTATCAAAGCCTTGCAGGTGACGCGGGCAGATAACACTGATGCTGGCTAACAAGCTACTGACTGTTGATTTGCTTATAGGCACATCATAAATAAAATATACAACATACAAAAAAGAAACAATCCTTATTTTTCATTGTATGTACTTTTACTTGTCAAATGAATAAAAAGAGAGGTGGCAGCACAGTCAGTAAAATTATATTGAGCCACGCCTACAGCAGGTGATCAGTTTCATAACTTCTTATATGTTTGCTTCATGTTTACCTACATGGCCCATCCACTCACCCATGCTTTGCTCTCAGAAACAAGTAACAACAGCAACAGATGAGAAACAACTAGAAAAGCATGTCCCCACCAAATGCCTCACATAACTCTATGCGTTTCTGTTTGGTGAGAGACCAATACTGTTAATAGCATACTGGGAGTAAAATATGGGCAAAGCACCCCCGATGCAGCAGGTGGATGTACACGCCGGCATATGAATGCTTTTACAAACCTGAAGAAGAAGACGGCGCAGCACAAGGGCGTGGATTGGACTGCGCGCAGATGCAACTCACAGGCGGCCATATTGCGTCGGTCCACTCCCTCCAGAATTGATACATGACTCCCTCTGACTCTGGCCGCAGTAGATGGGTGATCCAGTCATCTGCACTAAAAAACATTTATCCGTGAAAGTTTGTCCATGTGCCTATATAGCTTTATCTACGGCATTTGCATAACGTTGAATTCGTTCATAGAAGGCTACCTAATTAAAATTATTTGTAAACGTACAAATTGTTTTAATTTATTTTAAATTATACTTGCAATGCTGTATCATAATTTCTGACGTTCATAATCGGTCAAAAACTAAATTAGGCTATTAGAACCATGGATGTATTATATTAACGATTAGAACATGCTTAGAACGACGGACCGACGCAAGATGGCGGCCGTGTGTCGACGCCGTGGTGTCATTGGGCAACAGCAGACGGGAAGCCGGTGCATGCCGGGATATGAAATGAAGCACAATGGCGGTTAAGCAACAAGCAGTTCTTGCTCTCACACTGACTACTATACTTTCATCACTGCTATTCCAAAGCTATCGGACTTTCGCCGAGGAACTGAAGTGGGATGAGAATGGCTACGTGTTGTACTGCCCGTGCATGGGTAACTCTCCTCCTGTGGCTCCTGACGTAGATCTGTAGCAGCAGAGTTAGCGACCCCAAAACTTCACCCATTCATAAGTTCACAGTGTACACTTAGCAAGTGCCCTAAATATGAACCCATAACGTTACCTGTGCTAAACTCTGTCGGGAGTCAGTTTCCAGATCGAAATACTGTTAGGGTTAAAATGAAATCAATGGCGGGGACATTTAACAACACTTAAAAACTAGTGGAGACGCTACAGTGGCTAGTTAGCAGCTAACTTGGCTAATCGTAGTACAAACTTTAACAGATGGAAAAGTTGTTAATATACAGGACGGCTATTCAACTAACTACCTAACCCACTGCACAACAAACCGTGATAACCTACGTTTCCTTTCAGTTCTTGAAGTTTCCTCTTGTCATTAAGACTGTAACAGCGGAAGGTGAGACCTTTAAACTCAGGTGGTCTCTGTTGTCGTTCAGGTCGCTTTGGGAACCAGGCAGACCACTTCCTGGGATCTCTGGCCTTTGCAAAGATGTTGAACCGAACACTGGCAGTCCCTCCCTGGATAGTGTACCGCCACCACACACCCCCCTACACCAATGTAAGTACATCTGGTGAGGTATGAGCCATTCACGCAACTCTGTTGTGAGGACATACAGATGGATAGGTGCAAACTTTGATTAATCTCATGGGGAAATAACACAAACCACACACAAAAAAGTGGACAGGTCAAAAGCAAATAATCAATAAACTTAATGTTCAAATATGAAATAGAAAGTGTGAACGTAGACTTGAAATGATGCAGGACACTACATTGCATGTATGATTGATTGATGCTGTGTATCTGTAGTGCACCAGATAGTATTTGAAAGATTGTGCTACAGATTAATTAATGTTATTATGAAATATATAAACATAGGTGGTCAAAGAAGTCTCTGGACATTATTATTCATACAAACATCCAGATGTCAGAAATAACTTCCGTTTTAACTACTGGAATAATTGAAGTTATCAGCAATAATAACACTAGTGAGCCTGCATGCACAGTACCAAACTGAGTGAAGCAACTGTGTGTGAGTGTAGCTAGTAGTTTTTTTTCTTTTACTTTTTATTAAGAGGTAGACTGTTACAATAACAAAATTTACAATATCATGCCCATTTACTTTAAACTCCAAGTGGACAGTGCTGTCCTGAGGATAATCCCATTCCTATCCATTCTTCTCAGGTCCATGTCCCCTATAGTGAGTTCTTCCAGTTAGAGGCCTTATCCGCCTACCACCGAGTTGTCAGTTTGGAGGACTTCATGGAGAAGCTGGCCCCCAAATACTGGCCTTTGGGGCAGAGGAATGCCTACTGCTTCGAGAGTGCTGCACAGCGTAGTGCAGACAAGAAAAGCTGCCCTATGAAGGTAGGAGTCCATGGAGGACATTAGTCGTTGATGACTGCCAACTAGTTAGTTATCATCTAATGATACTGTTTCAGATTGTTTGTGATTTTCTCACTGGAGAGATTTGAAACAGTAAGTGAAGGTGAAAGTAAAGAAGGAGAGAGTGAGAGTAATTTCACTTCTTTTCAGTTGCAGTCACCATCATTTGATGGCGTCCATGAGGGGGAAATGCTGCCCTCTGGAGGCCGATACACCACCACTTAGGAAGCTAGCGATACTCTTTCATTGCACTGACATGGACCATTGGGTCCAATTCATTTTCAGGACGGGAACCCATTTGGTCCATTCTGGGAGTACGTCGGGGTGGAATTTGACAAGTCAGTATTGTTCGGTGGGATTTCTTTTAGTGCCTACCACCAACCTCAATGGATGAAAAAGTAAGTACATGTTTAGGACTATTATTGAAGCTGACATAAAACATTTAAAATTGCACATCCCAGCATGGAAAAGCCTCAAACATGTCTTACCAGTTTCCATTTTCTATGAAGTTTGAATTAAAGTGGTGTAAAGGCAGATTCTCTCCCTGCTTCCTGTGCTGGAATAGGTTCCCCCCCTCCGAGCATCCTGTCCTGGCGCTGCCTGGAGCTCCTGCCCAGTTCCCAGTGGTAGAAGAGCATGTCGGCCTGCAGCGATATGTAGTGTGGTCAGACAGCATGGTGAAAGATGGAGAGGAGCACATTACCAACTTGCTGACCAGGCCATATGTTGGCATTCACCTGAGGATAGGTATTGATGCCACTTTTGGCACCAGTTCATCAATAGTACATTACAGGGTCCCCTGCCGTCAAACATCCGCTAGCTTTACCTGCTTTCTTCAGCAGACACAACTCACCTACTTCTCCTCCTGGAGCCGCTTGCTGGTGGGGAAGGAGTGGTAAGCTGAGTTTCTCGACATATGACCTTGGGTTTAAGGCACATATTTCTAATTGTCTCACTCACATACCACACCTGTTCACAGACTTATTTTTGTGCTGAGCAACTTTTAGAAAGTTATTAATCTCTTTGTCATAGAAAGTGCCAGGATTTGGATATATTTGCAATACTTGTGACTAGGATAGTAATAGATTTGTTGTTATTTTTAGTCTTTGAATGGGATCTATTGACATTGATAACTGATAACTGATTTGTATCCTTTAAAATTGGTTCTTACCACATCAGAACTCACTCACATGTAAACATTACTCTTCATCTACATTTGACAGCAAAATGCATGCAAGATGCTGAAGGACGGCGATACAGGGCCTCACTTCATGGCCTCTCCTCAGTGTGTCGGCTACAACCGCCAGACAGCCCTACCTCTCACCATGACCATGTGCCTTCCTGACCTGGCAGAGATTCGCAGGGCTGTGAAGCTGTGGGTGAAGAAGACCTCCGCCCGCTCTATCTTCATTGCCACCGACTCTGAATCCCACAGCAGGGACATTGAAAAGCTCTTCAAAGGCAAGGTGGGTGTATAAAGCTTCTCTTGAATATATTATAAGCAAATTGGACTCGTGTTTATTTTACTTTTTACATCATCTTTTGCATATTCTCATTTGCCCTTCTGGCTCTTAATTGGTGCTTTTTTTATTCTCGCCTGTACAGGTGAAAGTGGTAAATCTCCAGCCAGACGCGGCCCAGGTCGACCTATACATTTTAGGCCAGGCCGACCACTTCATCGGCAACTGCGTCTCCTCCTTTTCCGCCTTCGTAAAGAGGGAGCGGGATGTGCATGGCCTTCCGTCCTCCTTCTTTGGCATGGACAAGCCTGGAAAATCAAATCAGAGAGAGGAACTCTGAGTACCAAGTGTCATGTGGTTGCCTTCTGGATGCTAATGCTGGATGACTGCTGTAAGGGGGCTAGAACTTGGGAGACAAGCAGAGAATATTTACATTTTTGGGGGTGGTTCTTAGTAGGTAAAGCAAAATAAGACATGAAGGCAGAGACCTGGGGGTTTTAAAAACAGGATGTAGCCTGCAGTTCGTATTAAAGTTTGTGAAATGTTTTGACATGCCGCTGCTACCAAAAAACTATTTTGTGTCTGTTCCCTGCTCGAGAATTCAGTATTTGTATATTCCTTCTGAAGATTTGGCTTCTACCTGCTGTTGTTCACTACAGTAAAGCCAGCTTTCCTCTCCATCAGGGAAACACACGGTTTCCCCAACGTTTCCTTTAGCTACAGCTGTATTCTTTTGCTGCAATCATGTTTTGCAATCCCGACATGCTAACGGGACCTCTGATGACCTCAGTGAACCCTGGGAAAGACTGATTGCAGCGTCAGCAATCATCCCTCTCTCTTTTGCCCTCTTCCTCTTCTCTTTTTTACCACCTTCCCGTCCCCTCCATCTCTTTGCAGCTCACTCTTTCCTTTCCGCTCTGCCCTCCATTCCAAGGAGAGCACAGTAACTGATCCTCCTGTACATACTAATTATAGGGAGGGAAAAGGGAGACAAGTCTTTCCACCTCTCACTTTACCAGGACCAAAAAACTGATGAAATGTCTGAATGCTGCTTGAACATGGTTGTTGAATGGGGGAACAACTGTTTTGAGGTTTATTTGCACTGGTTGACGTGATTAAATGGAACTGGGGATGTGTCGCAAGGTATTCATGTGAAGGAGATGATGTTGAGATCACATTTTCTACAGTAATTTTCACCAATAAAGTATGCACACTAGTTTTCAAAGAACCCACAGTCTCAGTCATTTCCCCTCTGTTTTACTGGAAGCTTAGCTGTGAGTACAGTTGAATCAGCTGATATACTAAGCTATGTTGGAAAAGCTTGGTTGCCAGATATGTTAGAATACTTAAAAATATATTATTCAGGACGCATGTGTGAGGGCTTGAAAACACAGTTAAATAGCTTCATGTCGTATATTTATAACCTTATCGTGCTTACTGCTTTGTTTCATAAACATAATATTTTCACGCCTTATCGTGTGTTCACATTTGCTCATTTGGGGGATGTAGTGAGACAACCTGGCAACCTCAACACGGGTTCGTTGCGGGGATGAGCAGTTGCTAATGGCTGACTGGGAGTTATGGATTAGCTAGCGTTCGCCACTTGTAAATGTTAAACGACATTTTCTGCGTGTGTGGGCGGTGAGCTGTGCTTGTGTTGCCTTTGTTCCGTGAGTCCAATGTGCTTTTTGTTTTGTTTTTTTGCGTGGCGACCCGTGGAATTCACGTACATGTCAGCTCTGTGCCAGCTTTAGCCAGGTAATGCTAACCGGACTTGTAGCTAAGGTTACCAGTGTGTTTGGCTATCGCTAGGCCGGCGTCGCGCTCCTCCTCCCGGGATGCGTTTTGTATCGCCTAGCGTTGATTAGCTCGATCCGCTACTTTGCCGAATCATCACTTTTGAGCAGGTACGGTCAGATGTGGGGGGGTTTACCGACCTGTTTTGACTGACAGAGTGCTCCCCACGGCTGTCACTTTACAACCTGATAATCCTGATGTATCGACCGGTCTATAATGTGCCGGTGAACGGGCTAAATTTAGTTAGCTAAATTGGGGTAGAGGCACCGGTGTTGTTACCTAACCATCAGAGCAGGGTTGCAGATGATGCTGCTCGCCGCTGACAAGTACGTGAAGATAAATTATTTCGACCCGACTAAATTTAACCTCATCAGGTCTAATGCATTTTGAGGTTTGTAATTGGAGATGTCTTTTAGGAAACGCTGAACTGCAGCACAGGTGTTCCCGTCAGGATACATGTGTCCTTGCATAAGTCTCTAGCTGTTATTGAGCTGTACAAGTGTTATATATTGTCCAGGTTTCCATTTGCACTTTGGTATTGATCATTGAATACTTCTCCAGCAGGTTCTGATGTGGGCTTCTCTGCTGGTGGACTCTCCCTGACACTGCACTTGGAAGGCAGAGGATACATAGTGCCAAGCAGTGTGGGCCGGCAGCTGCTCCTCACCATGTCCAAGAGCAAGAGCTCTGAGTCGGTCAAGGTGGTGGTGCGTTGTCGCCCCATGAACGAAAAAGAACGGGCTGCCAAGTTTGAAAGGGTGGTCTCTGTCGATGTGAAACTCGGCCAAATTATCGTCAGGAACCCCAGGGAAGCTTCAGCCAACGAGCTCCCCAAAGTCTTCACTTTTGATTCAGTGTACGACTGGAACTCCAAACAGATAGATCTGTATGATGAAACCTTCAGGCCGCTGGTGGATTCGGTCCTTCTTGGTTTCAATGGGACCATATTTGCCTACGGGCAGACGGGCACAGGAAAGACGTACACAATGGAGGGAGTGAGAAACGATCCGGAGAGGAGAGGGGTCATACCCAACTCATTTGAACACATTTTCACACACATTTCACGCTCCCAGAATCAGCAATACCTGGTGAGGGCGTCATATCTTGAAATATACCAAGAGGAGATCAGAGACTTGCTCTCCAAGGACCAATCACGTCGTCTTGAGCTCAGGGAAAGGCGCGACACCGGCGTGTACGTCAAAGACCTTTCGTCGTTTGTCACCAAGAGCGTGAAGGAGATCGAGCAGGTCATGAACTTTGGCAACCAGAACCGTTCGGTGGGTTCCACTAACATGAATGAGCACAGCTCCCGATCTCACGCCATATTCGTCATCACTGTGGAGTGCAGTGAGATGGGTGTGGATGAGGAGAACCATATCAGAGTCGGCAAACTGAACCTCGTGGATTTAGCGGGTAGCGAAAGGCAGACCAAGACTGGTGCTCAGGGGGAGAGGCTCAAAGAAGCCACAAAAATCAATCTGTCGCTTTCTGCTTTGGGGAATGTCATATCAGCTCTGGTGGATGGTCGGAGCAGCCACATCCCATACCGAGATTCAAAGCTCACCCGTCTGCTGCAGGACTCTCTGGGGGGCAACGCCCGCACCGTCATGGTCGCCAACATCGGCCCAGCATCCTACAACGTGGAGGAGACCTTGACGACACTGCGTTATTCCAACAGGGCAAAGAACATCAAGAACAAACCGCGCATTAATGAGGACCCGAAGGACGCCCTGCTGAGGGAGTTTCAGGAGGAGATAGCGAGGCTGAAGGAACAGCTGCAGAAGCGCTCCGGGAAGAAAAAGAAGAGGAGGCAGAGGAGAAGAGCTGGAGAAGGGAGTGATGGCGAGGACCTGGAAGACGGAGAGACGGAGGACGATGAGGAAGATGGAGATGACAAAGGGGATTACTGGCGGGAGCAGCAGGAGAAGCTGGAGAGAGAGAGGAGAGCAATCATGGAGGATCACAGTCTGGTGGCCGAGGACAAAGTGCGGCTGCTTAAAGAGAAGGAGAGGAAAATGGTGGACCTGAGGAGAGAACAGGAGGCCGGAGAGATGCTTTCAGCTAAAGTTAAGGTAGGCAACCCTGTTTCTGTTTCTGTCACTACCGCCTCAACTCCATGACTCTTGACTGTTAGATTCAACTAAATGATTGGTCATCCCTAAAATGTGCACACAACTCAGAGGATTGTCTGACTCATGTGATTTGACGTGCATTAATCCTGTTTGGGTTTTTTTCACTCTTCTTCTCCCAGGAAATGGAGAGTAAGCTTTTGGTCGGGGGGAAAAATATAGTGGACCACACCAACGAGCAACAGAGAATGCTGGAGCTGAGGAGGCAGGAAATAGCAGAGCAGGTAAACCAAACCTCAGAAAAACTAACACGTCTCTCAGTTACACAAATTGAGAGTCAGACATCAACAAAAACGTCATTTCATCAGTGGAAGGCAGTTGAATGATGGCATGTTTTAGTATGTATGTATAGATAGATAGATAGATAGATAGATAGATAGATAGATAGATAGATAGATAGATAGATAGATAGATAGATAGATAGATAGATAGATAGATAGATAGATGACACGAACAGCACACACATGAAATTGTTTGTCATTTCACAAAAAAAATCGTTTTTTGAGAGAAGAAAATCTGGATTTTATATTTGGGCAAAATCTAACAGCCCTCGTCTAGATCCTTAATATGAATTATTAGCCACTGTAACAGATCATTCACTCACTGCCCTGGTTGTCTTCTTTAAAGTGATTGTGGTTTTGTCTGTTTTGCTGTTGAGGTCAATTTAGTTACATTTTATCAGGGGAGCGATAACAAACACTACACACAGGCACTGTACAGAGTCAACACATTACAATATAGAGAGATATTATAGAGAGAAACCCATTAGTCTCTATGTTTACTATCCCTAATTTGATTGTCTGTGAGACTACACTACATGACAGTCACCCCTTTCCATCAGTGACCTCTGTGCAGCCTGGTCTCACACACACACACGGCACTGTGGTTTACGCGTGGTCACGTCTGTCTGTGTGACTGTCCCCAGAAACGGCGAGAGCGAGAGATGCAGCAGCAGATGGAGTGTCGTGACGAGGAGACCCTGGAGCTGAAGGAGACCTACACCTCCTTGCAGCAGGAGGTCGACATCAAAACCAAGAAGCTGAAAAAGGTAGCAGCCCCGAACCTGACTGGTCTGCTGCTTGCAGCTATCCACAGTTGACATATCTATTCAGGTCGGCTGCGGCTGTTTAATTTTGGAAGTCCGATGTTCTCTTCTCCTAAGAATTTATGTACCTGGTAATGAAAAGCCTTTTTAAGTAAGTAGGTCAGATACTATTTTAGACCAGGTAAGAATATGCCACTGGCTCCGTTGGTGGATGTGTTTATTCCTTTTATTCATCCTGACAGTCAAGGTGTGAAAGCCCAACTTGGAAGGCTTTTCATCCCAGTAACCCTGGTTTCCTCTCTCCCCCTCTGTCCTCCAGCTCTTTGCCAAGCTGCAGGCAGTAAAGGCAGAAATCCAAGACCTCCAGGAGGCCCACATCAAGGAGCGCCAGGAGCTGGAACAGACCCAGAATGAGCTCACCAGAGACCTCAAACTCAAGTATGGAGTTTAGGGGAAAGAAGGGGTGGGGTGTGGGGTAAATAAATAAATGCTGTGTTTTATGTGTGATACTGTGTGAAACTACCTGTAAACACATCTGTCCTTGTTGTGGAGGGAACAGAATCCTGTAACATCTCCAAACTGACATAATGATGCTTAATTATTTGATCAGAGGGACAAAACCATTTTCAAGTGGCCAGACCTCATTTATTGTATGTATTATATAATTTGGATGTTGCTATATTTTCGCTTCTGTCTAACTGTCTGTTTGTCTTTCAGGCATCTGATTATTGAGAACTTCATTCCCTTAGAGGAGAAGAACAAAATAGTCAACAGAGCTTTCTTGGATGAGGAGGACGAGTACTGGAAAATGAAACCCATCACACGCATAGAGGAGTAAGTTATGTAATATTCAGAGCATACTTCCTTCTTAGCAAAGTGCTTCACAATAAACACAGTTCAGTGTGAAGAACAGGCCCTCTTACTGTTCCTGGTACCGAATACAATATACCATAGCCATAAGCTGATATAAATGTATTTGTCAACTCCAGTGGGCACCCATAAGTGGAATTGTGTATATACTACACAACAAAATATTAGAATAGTAATGAAAAAATCTGTCTTAACATGTGCTATTAATAGCTCACGATAATATAATCACAATATATAATAATAAGCATATAAATGCTAGATAGGGACTGTTGGTTTTTGGTTTTAAGGAAAATGAGTAACATAGGGACAGCTGTTTGTGTATAAACATATAGTTTAAAATTGCAACAGTTTTGGTGCAGCTACATTGCATTTTGAGGCCAGAAAAAAGCTTTTAACTGGAGTGTCAGGTTTTTAGAACAATAAACTCTGTCTGTGCGGACACATGATGCTCTATCCACTGTCTCACTCTGTGTCTGCTGCAGCGAGCACCAGATGATGACCAGGCCTCTGTCTGCGGTCGGCTACAGGAGGCCTCTCTCCCATCACGCTCGCAGGGCCATGATCATGAAGCCCGACATGAGATACAAAGTAAGCCGCACTTTCTGCTCACCTCTTTGTGTCGTGTCTTGTATTTACATGTGAACACTAGGGAGTTAGAGCTCTGAGCATCAAACACCAGACTTCCTGTTTCACAAAGCTTTGAGCTTAAAGGAACTGACAATTACGAAACCAAAAGCAGCAGTTTAGGAGGTTTAAGTACTTGATTTAATCCTGTGTAAGATTGTGAAGATGTGCCTGGATTGATTTGTCTGTCTCACATGAGTGTCCGTCTGTCCGGCCCCTCCAGGCTGAAAACATCCTGATACTCGACATGGACATGCCAGCACGGACCACTAAAGAGTATCAAGAGCCAGTTATCGCCCCAACGGTGGCGGCAGCTCTGGAGGACGCTCTTCGGGATGAGGACGAGATCCAGGTGGACGCTTCAGGCTTTCACAGCAGTTTTGGTCCGACCCCACCAACCAGCGCCAGTGGCAGTCTCAAGAAACCAAAGTCTGGGTAAAGCCCCCTGTCACCTGTAGATTTTCAATAAATTTCATTATGGGATAACCCCTTGAGATCTCGTCTTCCAGGAGGTCATACATTTTGAAATGGCTTATCCTGCATTTAGGCAAGGCAAGGCAATTTTATTTGTATAGCCTGTTTTTCACAAACAGTTTGTCTCAAAGGGCTTCGCATGACATCGTAACAACATCCTCTATCGTTAGACCCTCTTATTGACTGAGAAAAAACTCCATGGAAAACCCTTTTAACTCATTGGCCAAAAAATTCGTCTTATAAAAACCGTTCTGCCAAAGACGGTCTTGAGCATGTGCTGGTTCGGCAGATTAAAGTCTTCTACATCTTGTGTGTGAATTTCAGACTTGGTGCAATGTATTTATGTCACAGTAGGGGGCAGCAGTTGTATATCTGCAATCTGATCGGCTGCTATGAAGAAGACGGAGTTTGTTTACAATTGTGGAGAGTTAAAGCGGCCTGGTAAACAAAGCGGGTGTGCAAAAGTACTACAACAGCTAACAACAGAGCTTGTCTGGCAGTAGAAAGAGAGCAGGCAGGATGATGGAGGAGGAGGAGGTGATGGAGGAAAGTTCCAGTTCGGAGAGCACTGTCGCAAAGACGAGGGATGATCAGGGTTTGTTCTGCGTTATAAACTTTGAAGCGGCCGCCGCTGACCAGTTGTCTGATATGAAAGCTGGAATCTTGAATCTAATGCAGCTGGAGTTCTGAGAGCGTCGGTGTGTTCAAGCTCAACTCGACAGCAGCAGGAGTGGGTTTGATTTCTAACCAGGGTCGGCCAGCAGCAAGTTCTGAGCGGCTTGTTCCATGCTGTTGGTGTGGCCGCGGGGGCGGGGCGCACTGTGGGTCCGGTCAAACGTGGTGCCTGAACCATCCACCCGCAGACGGAGAGAGAGAGAGATGGAGAAAGAGAGGAGAGAGAGAGAGAGGAGGAGACGGAGCTGGAGCTGCAGCTGCTGTGAAGCCGGTTCAGTGGGTCAGTGAGGTCTGGGTCTCTCCTGTTCTATAACCCGGCTAGATCTCCCTGTATGTTCAGAGTTTCATCCTAAACTCGGCTATAAAAGCTGGATATGTGCAAATAAATAGTTATTTTTGCCATCACAAGCCTTTTTTCAGTGTTGTTTTTGTTGTTCTATAGAAGTGACCAACTATTCAGATGTTTGAGGTGTCACTGGAACAAAAAAAACATGGAGTAATAAGTTATTAGTCTCCATTCTGCTTCTCTGCAGAAAAAGCTTGTTTTCTCCGTTTTTTGGTCAAAATATGGTGTTTTTGCTGAAACAACCCTATGTTCTACTGCTGATTTCTAAACAACCGAGCAGGCTAGAAACAAACTTTTTTTTTCTGGTGAAAGAAGAAAGTCTACACTTTCTTTAGAGATGTTTATTGTTCATGTACTCATAAAACCCAATACTCTGTGAGTCTTGACAGTTCAGTCAAAATCCTCAAAAATGGCTGGCAGTATGGAGCTCTCTTTTCTGAAAATGGCTGGCAGTCAATGAGTTAACAGGGCAAAATCAGAGAAACCTCAGGGTGAGCAACAGAGGAGGGATCCCTCACCCAGGACGGACAGACGTGCAATAGATGTTGTTACAGACAGACAAGATAGTTTACAGTTTATGAAATGTGCATAAAGTTAAAGCTACAAAGTGCAACATGACAGTTCAAAAGTATACTGAGAGGAGAGAGCAGGGCGGGGGAGCAAGGAGAGAGGAGAGGAGTGGAGGAGATGAGAGAGGAGAGGAAATGATCATGGTGCGCAACGCACTGTCATGACCATATAAGATATGAAAGATAGAAGAACGGAGACAGTGGAGAGAGGAGGAGAAGGAGGAGAGAGGAGAGGGCTCTGTAACCAGATGTGTCCCCAGCAGTGTAAGCCTATAGCAGCGTAGCTAAAAATGGTTCAGAGCTACCTGAACCAGCCCTAACTAAAAGCCCTGTCATAGAGGAAGGTCTTAAGTCTAGACTTAAATGTAGTTAGAGTGTCTGCCTCTTTGACCCATGGAGAGAGCTGGTTCCACAGTGAAGGAGCTCGGTAACTGAAGGCTCTACCTGTTTCTAGAGATACTGGGAGTCACTAACAGACCTGCATTCTGGGAGCGGAGTGCTCTGCTCGGACAGTACGGCGTGATTAGTTCTTTCAGATAGGACGGAGCTTTATCATTAAGAGCCTTATAAGTCAGCAGGAGGATTTTGAAGTCTATTCTAAATCCTACAGGAAGCCAGTGGAGAGAAGCTAAGGTGGGAGAGATGTGCTCTCTCTTCTTAACTCCTGTCAAAAACCTCGCTGCGGCGTTCTGAACTAGCTGGAGACTCTTCAGAGAGTTTTTGGGACATCCTGACAGAAGAGAGTTACAGTAGTCTAGCCTAGAAGTGATAAATGCATGCACCAGTTTCTCAGCATCGCTCTGGGAGAGGATATTCCTAATCTTAGTGATACTACGCAGGTGGAAGAAGGCGGTCCTAGTGACATGCTTTATGTGGGAACTGAAGGAAAGGTCCTGGTCGAAAATGACTCCGAGGTTCCTTGCCGTTGTGTTTGAGGTCTGGGCGATACCATCTAGAGTAGCGATCTGATTGGAGAACGCGTCCCTGAGGTGCTTAGGTCCAAACACGGTGACCTCAGTTTTATCTGAATTCAGTAGCAGGAAGTTAGAGGACATCCAGGATTTAATGTCTTTTAGGCAGTCTTGCAGGTTGATGAGGCGGTTACTGTCATCTGGCTCTATGGACAGGTAGAGCTGTGTATCATCCGCATAACTTCCGGATGATGTCGCCTAATGGAAGCATGTACAGGATGAAGAGAATTGGCCCTAAAACTGAACCCTGCGGTACACCACACATAACTCTGCTGTACTCTAAATGCTTGTTGTTAACATTAACAAACTGAAACCTGTCAGATAAGTATGACTTAAACCATTTTAGGGCAGGTCCTTTAATCCCAATTTCATGGTCTAGTCTCTGCAGCAGGATGCTGTGGTCGATGGTGTCGAATGCAGCACTGAGGTCCAAAAGTACAAGTACGGAGACGAGACCTCTGTCTGAGGCTACGAGGAGATCATTAGAGACTTTGACCAGTGCTGTTTCAGTACTATGGTATTCTCTGAATCCAGATTGGAAGGCTTCAAAGAGCTCATTACTATGCAGATGTTCATGTAGCTGCTCTAGGACAACCTTCTCTAGGATCTAGGATTTACGCAAACAAACCACAGAAATATTAAAGGGATAGTTCAACAGTTTGACACATATACATATATATATGGTGTACAACGATGTGATTATCTCATAGCGTGGTGAATGTGCAGGTCATAACTTGTCCACGAGAGCATTTTGAAGTTGTTGGGCTGTGTATTTGATGAGGGCCCGGGGACCTGTACCATTGACCTCCATTGTGTTAGCTAAGCAGCTCACGTCTCTGCCCCGCTGATCGAAAAACAACTGATAATTAAAGATAATGAACCTACCCCTATGACTATAGGGATTATGACAATAGGCAAATTTGCTAAAATCAGCTCAGAAAGTGTACATTTATAACCTGTGAAAATCCCACAGTGTGTTTAACCCTCTTGTCATTTCTATCTGTCCCTCAGTCGACCAAGAACAGGAAAGAAATCGAGCACCCCGACGTCTCCGTTCAGCCCCTCCAGTCCAGGATCTTCTCTTTATCCACAATCCCGCGGCCTGGTGCCCAAGTGACAGCCCCACCACCACCAACCTCTCTTGTGCACCTTTTCCACTTTGGGACCCAACTTTGAGAGAATGGGTTTGCTTTGGTCAAATTGTTTTGTTTTTTGTTTTTTTGTCCAAACTACAGAAATGATAGAGAAACTTTTATACTAATGCTGCTTTGTAGGTTTTAACTGTAACCACACCACTAATATCCGTTGTCACGAGCTTTTCATTGGGAGATTTAAGGCCCCGTCATCCTGACACCAGGCGCAGCAGCCACGCATGAAGCCTCACGTCGCTCTGCTCTGCTATTCTCTGACCCTGTATTTGGCAGAATACGAGTCAATGTCTTATATTCACATCACAATGTTCTTAATGTACAGGGGGTAAAACAAGAAAGGTGGGCTCAGAGCCCCCACCTTAATGGACCACAGCATCTTCAATGCACTAATTCTTCATATCTTCCAGATGTGTGTTGTCTGTTGGGTGTTGTCGTCCTCTCTCTTACTATATAACTGTGGGTGTAGTGGGGGTATGGTTGGGTAGACCCGCTGTACTTCTCGCTAACAGACTGTGTGTCAGTGTGTTGTATGTCTGGACACATATCTGTTTATGTGTCTTATTGTCTATTAATGTATGTTTAATTTTTTCAGTTAATGTCAAACTGCGCTGTCTTCTTTCACGGTTGGACTTTGATAACGCTGGCGCGAAGCTGTAACCTCCAGTGCATGGTTGTTTGTGTCTTAAAGGTGCATTTTGGGAAATATACTTTGTTTCAGAGAGGTATCTGACATCAGTACCACTCATCTTTACACTAGACATGAAGCTAGAGGTGATACTGGATTCCTGGTGACCCCATTGTGCTGGCGAGGCTCCATGAAGCCTTTATGCTAAGCAAAGGCAATCACCCGCTGATACAGTAAGGAAACACAAAAAAAGGGTATTTCCCAAAATGTCAAACTATTCCTTTAACTGTGTATGATTGTAAATGTACAGGCCAGAAGGTAAAGCACACGGCAGACTGGCCTACACGTTGCTGTAATCAGTAGATGCTGTTCTTCCTGGGGCACATGAGGCGGAGGTGGGGAACGACGAGAGAGAGCTCAACACATTGACACGCTATGAAACACCTGCCATGGAAACACTCCAGGCCGAACGGCACAGCAGGTGGCCACCAGACGTCCTGGCAGGAGATCAATACTTTGCACGCCCTGGGTCACTTCAAAGTTACTGTCCTCTGATTCTGTGCCTCAGATTCATCAGGGTTCCAAGGTGCCTTAACCTGTGCCCTTAATCTCTGCGCCCTCATTTGGAAGTGTGCTCACGTCACACCGCTCTGGGATGCTTCTAAAGCATCGTCTACACATTCATTCCAGCATCAGGGAATCATTTCTAGCATGCTCCTGTCATTCCTGTCAAAGCAGGGTGCTGCACTCATTGAATTGAATGGTGAGGCCACAGGAAGGAAAGGCAACATGTTAGCTTCTGTTTCGTTTTTATTATTGTTTTTTTTACCCGTCTATTTCTTATTCTTTACCTCATCTACTTTTCGTTCTGAGCGGAAAACAACTGATCGGTTTAACAGGACACTTTAACCCCAGGGAGTGTGGAGCTCCTCACAGACCTCGGTCGATACACTACGGACCCCGACGGATCTTGAACAGACTAAACCATTCCATGTGAACTCCTGCGGATGAATAATATGCAGTTTTTAACCTCCATGGTTCAGCCGGCCTCTCTGCTGCTCTCTGTTCCCCACGCTCTAACTGTGAGGGGAGGGTGGGGTGGGGGGGTGCTGTCAACTCGCTGCTACTGTGTAGGGTTTTTACAGCCCACTGTGACTTTTCTACGGGCCTGGGTCAAAGGGCAAATTTAAATCCTCACTTGATACTTGATATGTCGTCATTGTCAGTTATTATAAGTGCTTACACCTAAAGGCACTCTGTTGCTGTTTGCCCCAGGCCTGTAATATGATGTAGTTAGATATGTAACAGTGAATATAGACTTGTTGATAGGCAATCTTCAGTCACTTTTTGCAGCTGTAAAAAAAGAAGAAAAAAAAGAAGATAATTACAACATGGGTTTCCATATTGAAAAAAATCTAACTTATAATCTTTCATTTTTTATACAGATGTAGATATAATTTTTTATTCAGTTTTTTCTTTAAAATAGATTCTTGTTTTATTTTTTGAGCTTTGTAATTTAACGTTGAGATTTTATTTTTTTTGCGTGCTGCACGTACTTTGTGTCCTTTTTGTATTCAGCAAGGTACAGGCTTTTTTCTCTCTCTGTTGGTCAGTCGATGTCACAGATGAGTCGCCTGTTGGTTCACATCACTGTTGAGTATTTTACACATTAGCTGTTGAGTTATCTACATAAACACAGAACATTAATCATTTAGAATAAGGCCTGATTGTTGTATCTTAACACTGCAATGCTGTATACCTGCCGCATGATCTTAGCACGCTCAAGTAAACACGTTTGTTTGTGAGTATTCATCAGTCATAGGACTTTGGTAAGCAAAATGTGAATGTCTTAATTTAATTGAATAGCTTTGCATCTGCATCCCACAGCTACATCACTGGATCCAAACTCCTTATCTTAAGACTTTGTGACCAACTTCTATGTGCTGGTATTGTTTTGATAGCCAAATGACGATTATGCTGGTGCACTTCTGTCTGTGGCTGGCTGAGTCTTTTTAGTTTCTTTTGATTATTAAAGACAATTCATGATATGAACGATAACAAAGATGCTGGCATGTCCCGTCTCTTTCCTGGTATGTAAGAATGATGTGGGATCACATTTAACCCTTAGTTTTAGGCAGAAAACTCCCAAGGTCAGTGCCTTTGACTCTTGGTCTCAAGTTATAGGAGGTCAGAATGTTCCCTGAGGCCTCTGGGTAATGGGTGATGGCCAATGCAAACTCAGGTCATGTGCACAGGCTCAAGCAGCTACGTCCCGAGGAAGATATCCTCTCCATTCCCATCCCCCAGAGGAGAGGGCTTATTAGTTTTGAGTGCTCATCGATTACGCTTCATATGATATCCCAGTGAGAGAGTTAACTGGACTGGAAGATGCAACAAGAGCTTTAAAGGTCCCATGTCGTATTCTACTGCTTTGCATTGAAAAAAGTCTTACTTATTACATTATGGGACCTTTAAAAAGCATCTTAAATGCTGATGGTCATTCTGCTTCATTTGTTCATCAGCCATACCGCTTGGGCTTATCAGATCACAGCAGGTGACATCACTTCATACAGTTTGGGGCCTTTAAATCCGCAGAGGCCTTAAGGGTTAAAAGTATTCTCCTGAAATGATTTCATTACCACCTGACATTTCTTTTATATAATGGACTTTATTAACAGCATCAATAATACAGCTCAAGTTTAAAAACAAGTCATTCTCACCAAATCTTCATGTTAAGTGCAAAAAAAGATGGAAAAAAAAAACATGATCATTTACATTCAGCAAAGAATCACAACTGCACAACAACCAAACGTGAATGGTACCCATGTTGAATAAAGGAATGACCTACACAGGACTCGAAGGCAGATCCAGCAGCAGTGGAAATGGAACAGTAGTGAAGCCAGACGTTACACTGCAGGAAATCGGAGACGGACCTGAGGCTGCTGGTCTGATCAGGTCCTGCTTTTTGGACTCGGTCCTCCCATTCGGTGTTGGATATATAACCGATATGCTGCCAATATCTGCTTAGTCACGGTTTGTTTAATCAACCGTGTTCACTGATACAGCGTGCTTCTGCATCGCCTTGTGCAAAGATCACACATTCTCCTGATACAAACTTTCAAAAGGGAGAAATCTAAGGCTTTACATGATGAAAACTGATACATAAACAACCACAAGCGTCATTTCAGTGGTAGTGGAGCTGTTTTAGAAACAATAAAGCAAATCTGTAGGCTTCTGAATTGTCTGTCGATCTGCTGCTTCCTCGAGAATTTAGTCCATGCAACTTAAGTTTGGCACAGAGGGGAGCAGGAGGGAGTTTGGTACAAAAGCAAAAAAAATAGAAAAAGAAGACGAGGATGAAGAAGAATGCCCCATCAAACCGGAAACTACAAGAGATAAATCTATTCCAAGATACTCCACTTATCAAAGTATCTTCATGTTTTTTGTGATTCACAGAACAAAACATACAACACTTTTCATTTGTACACACCACTTCAAGTCTCAGAAAATTCAAAATAAAATCAAGATATTACAAGAACAAAAGGTGAGAGAAAACCTCCACACTATCAAATAATCAAAAAAAAAAACAGTTATTGTGTCTTAATCATGCTGGTTTATTTATGTAAGTTGGAATATTAGTAAGTATGAAATAGTTTACGGTCGCTCTCCGTTGGAGCAGAGATCACGATGGGATGTAGAGAGACAGTGAAGCGGCTTCACCTCAGAGACGTTGACTTTTACAAATGAAACGTATGCATAGAATAAGGGAAAAACTCAACCTTCTGCGAAACAACGGCCTCGGGAAAGCAGATAATTAAAGTGTATAATTATCTAATAGACTGAGGGCTCGGGGCAGAGCTCCTCCTTTTCATTTGGAAAATCAGTGGAAAGAATCACGACCGCTGCGCCACCTCGCTCACTACCTGCAGCTACGATATCATGAAATCATCACATAGGAAAACAAAAACTCCTCCTCACGTCACTGAACGTTTGAATTCACACACTCTGAGCCGACTCTGTGTCTTCTGCTCCCTTTGTCTGGGTGATATCAGCTGCCTTCACCTCGCGTGGACCAAGTAGCTCCTCACGGTGGAACACATGCTCTCTAACCTGTGCCCCCCCCCCGCTGTAAACAGAGGACGGAGCTGGTGGAGCCCCGTGTCTCCTGGTCTCTATTTGTTGCTACAGTGTTTGAACTATGTCGTTGATGTCTGGTCCGCTAAATATGGACGCCACGGGGCCATTTAAGCTGCTCGTTAGGCAAATGTTCGATTAGTAAATTAGATCCGCGGAGCATATTAATAACCTGCGTGGGTTTTCATCGATTTCTACTACTCTGCACCTCGAAGGAGACACAGAGTTTACATCAGTGGCTGTTTGGTTGTTTTGAAACATTGGTGTGAACTGCCCCCCCTCCTCCTCCTCCTCCTCCTCCCTCACTCCCTCCCTCCCTCCCTCCTCTGAACTGAGACTTCACAGTGTCAGAAACAAATCAAGTAAAGAACGATGTGGAGGCAGAGCAGAGGCAGGGAGAAGGAAACAGAGGAAGATGGAGAGAGTGAGACAGGTGAGAGAGAGAGAGAAAGAGACCAGTGGTGGAGCTGGGTGGGGGATGGGGTTGGGGGGTTGGGGGTCAGGGGCATGTAGTCCTGCCTTGTGCAGGTGGAGGTGGGGGTTGTAGCGGAGGCTTCAGCTCCTGCTCCGTCGGGCTCATTTCTCCCTGTAGAACAGCAGGTACATCTTGAGGGGCTCGGGCAGCGGCAGGCCCAGTATCCTCTCTCTGAGGATGTTGACGGCCGGCTGGGGTCGCAGCAGCTCCCCGGTCTCCTTCTCCTCCTCCTCCTCCTCCTGCTCCTCCTCTTCGTCCTCTTCCTCGACAGTCTCCTCCTCCTCCACCACTCCTCCTCCTCCTCCTCTCACAGACCGCCTGCTCCCCCTCATCTGCCGCCTGACCTCCCGGTCCCCGGCCCCTTCCTCCTCGTCCACCACTCTGCCCCCCTGGTTGTTGTTGCTGTCCAGAGAGGCGGAGCCGATGCCGCTGCTGGCCACCACCTGATGGGTGGCCAGGACCAGGGCGTTGCAGTGGCGGCGGTGGACGCGCCGGCGTTTGAAGCGTGGGCCGTACTTGTGGAGCCCGGCCACCGCCAGACCTCGGCCCACGCTGAAGGAAGACCCTCGGCCACGCGATTGGCTGTCTCCTCCGTCTGTGGTCACTCTGAGGGTGTGACGGATGCAGATACGAGCCAGTTCCTGTAACGTCCGGACCTCATACTTGGCTGAAAATTAAAAAAAAAAAACACACCAAAGAACAGAGTTGTAAATGAGTACCGTAGACATTAAAAACAACACGTATTAAAGGGATAGTTCAACATTTTGGCAAATTCGCCTATCGCCATAATCCCTATTAGCAGTAGATTATTACCTTTAACTATCAGTGCATGTTGTTTTTAGATCCGCGGGGCAGTCCTGTCCCTCATCAAACTCATCAAATACACAATCCAACAACTCTCTCGTGGATGAGTTGTGACCTGCACATTCACCACACTACGAAATAATGTAACATTATGTACAAGACAATTTTCGAGGAAAATGCAGCCGGGACTACATTTCTTTTTTTTTCTTTTTTTTTTTTAATTTTTTTTTTTTTGGCTTTTTCATGCCTTTATTTGACAGGACAGTTGAGAGTGCGACAGGAAATGGGAGGGAATGACATGCAGCACAGGGCCGCCCGACGCGGGACCCGAACCGGGGCCACCCGCAGCGAGGACCGCAGCCCCAACACACGGGGCGGGCGCCCTACCAACCGAGCCAAACACCGCCCCACCGGGACTACATTTCAGACATGACTGCTGGGCGGAGTGATTTCAAAAGCGCCAGTACCGGTAGTTACAAGTATTTGCTTTATATGTCATAATGTTAGATAATTATACATGGTTTTTTCATAGTATGGTGAATGTGCAGGTCACGACTTGTCCACGAGAGCATTTTGGAGTTGTTGGATTGTATACTGTATGTGATGAGTTTGATGAGGGACAGGGGACCTGTACCGTTCACCTCCACTGTGTTCGCTGAGCAGTTCACGCCTCTGCACCGCAGATCTCAAAACCACATGCACCAATAATTAAAGGTAGCGAACCTACCCTTATGACTATAGGGATTATGGCAATAGGTGAATTTGCCAAAATGTTGAACTATCTCTTTAATATTCATGTTCAGATGGGGGTTTGAATCTGAATTGAGCTTGACGTCAGACTCACGTAGTGGAACAGTCTTAGGTTTTCCGTTGGTGCTGTGTTTGGGCAGCACCAGAGGAGCAAAAGACACAGAGATGATCTTCTTGGTCTCCCAGCTGTTCATCCCCGTGCGGGTGATCTTGGTCAACTAAAGAAAATGTGTCATTAGGGCACCGGCCATCGCCAGGGCACTCGACCCAACAGCTATGAAATAGCTGTAGGGACGAGTGCCCGGCGAAGCCGGGCACTATTGTTATTCTGTGGATTTTTTCCTAGTTATTATTTTTTTTCATCTTCCGGACGATTTTCGATTCTCCATTCACTAGTCCTGCAACTCGAAGAGTTGCAGGACATATTATATATCAAAACGTGCGTCCTGATCGGGATCCTATGCTATTATAAGCACCAATAAGTTATAGAGAATGCATGGGAGAAGGTCAAAAAACGAACAAATCATCGGATTTTTCATACTGCCAACTGTTGTCTACTGCTCAGGCATACTTTCACCTAGAGACTCCGTTTAAACTTTAAATAGTAGACACAAGTCTTGTTATTGGTGTATTACTCCACGTTTTGATAGGTTGTATAGTTTTTGATCAATCCCTGATCAATGACCATGATCATTTTTGGAGAAATTATGAGATTATAATGGGTGTGTATTGCACGGAATGTTCGTGCTAGAGTGCGTGATGTCATCAGCTAGAGTGGGAGGAGAGCCCAGAAAAACTCCTGATTCTTTCTCTTTCCACACTCCTCCTGGACACAAGTTACACTGTAGACACATAATTTTTCACAGTTTTGTAGACAAACTTGTTGTGTCTCCCACAGTGTGTTCAAAATATCAGAGAGACTTACAGAATTTGAATTAGCAGCCTCTGAGTGCGGCCATGTCTGTCTCTTTTCCTCATTGACTCCAATACAAAAAATTTCTGAGAGGAGCAGAACGGACCGATGTTTTAAAACTGCCCGTGTCGCCAAAATATTTACTGTAGAAACACCAAATCGTACCAAAATTTTCAGGAAGGCCTTAGGGCACCGTTGATCCGTGTCTTGTTCTGATAGGAGTTACCGTTTTGTCAGAATAAGCCTAAATGCGTGACCAGTGTTTCTGTCTGCCTCAGCCTGGTGGTTCATGGGCAACCAGCTCAAGTTGTCATGGTAACCTCTGATCCTCAGGCCAGGGTCGTTAACTCCATAAACAATTCACCTGGAGCTCGTTAAGATGTTTGTAAACACAGACACACAGCTAAATCAGACTGATACAGGATGCAGCTCAGTCACACACACAGACTCTAGAACCAGCTTCATGTCATTACAGTTACACACACACACACACACATCTAAACACACAGGTAACATCTTGGCATTCCTCTCCCACACTCTAACACACACAGGTAACTTCCTGTGATTACAGTTAAAGACACACAAACACTCATCTCTCTCACTCTAACACAGGTAACTTCATGTGATTACAGCTCCTCCATATCAGTGCTTATAGAAAGATGATCATGTGTCTGATCAGCTCTGTCTTGACCTTAAGATCGTGGGTTTGATTCCCATGTTGACAGAGATGGTTAGAACGGCAGTAGCTCCGGTGCCCTTTCAAAATTTCCCGAGAGGAAATTTTCTAGTTTATATTATCAGCGTGTGTACAGTGCCCAGTGTTATGTCAATCAATAGCACAGGAGCTGCTTTGAGATATTCAGCAGTGGAAAAGCTTTTTTCTGACCACGACAAGAGGATGGCTCTCTAAGCAGGAGCCTGATGGGTGGAGTTCTGCTGTCAGAGAGTTGCAGCTCATCTGCTGTCAGACAGTTTTGTTGTGTTTGTCTTTAGATTAATTTCTGTTTCAGTTATTTACAATTACAATATTTTAAATCATAACTCTTGCATGGTATTTCTGTTCTTGTCCAACCTTGAGCTGTGCTTCAGAAATATCCAAAATCCTGGGAAGCAAGTCAGCTTCCAATAAAGTTGTTGATTTTTTTGATTTAACATGTACGATGAGAGCTAATAATAATAATGTGCTGATGAGCTACAAACAACCACAATGCCAGTAAAAACATAGATACAAGGGGAGTATCACTTTCCAAAAAAGATTATGTCAGAACCATATGGACAGATGTGCGCCGAAGTAAAGGTAAATGCACAGATACTGGTCCATTTACCTAACGTAACACTGAATTGGTAGGAATTTAAATGTTGGCGTGTTTAAAAAAAAAAAGACTAAAATAAACTTAAACATTTATTGTGGATGACAATTTATGACTTGAATATAATATATTTTGAATCTATTTGATCATACACATTCATAGTGTTGGGAGATTAATTAATGCATAATAATCGTAATACTGTGAATATTTCTGACAATATTCATACCAAGAAAATCTGTAATTGTGACATCACTACTGGTGTCTTATATGAAGTGTGAATTCATAAGATGTATTTGTGATTTTACTGAGCCTTGGGAACAAAAGGTCTGTGAGCCAATCAGAAGAGAGAAGACTCTGAATCTCGGACCCATGCAGGTACGAGGACAACAGGCGAACTCCACACCAAACCACTGCACCACAGAACCAAGTTATTAATGCCAATTTAAATGTGGTGATTGAAGTGATAAATACATATTGAAAACACCAACCTTTTCCTCGAGAGGCATCACCAAGATGCCCCCCACCTTGAGCAGGTTTTTCATGTAATCCTCATGCTCCTTCTGCACCCCGGCCCCACAGTAAACCCTGTCGTACTGGCGGCTCTCAGGAGGAATCTCCAGGCAGTTGCCCACGACGAAGGACGGCTCACAGAACTCAAACCTGAGGAGGAAACACAGGGTTTGACACACTGTGCCCACAAGGAAGCGACAGAAAAACCTGAGACGTCTGGAAACCTACTTGTCGAAGCTGTCGCTGGTTTTGATGAAGGAGTCAAGCTTCTGGTAGGCGTACTCGATCACGTCGGCGTGCAGCTCTATGCCGTGATTCACCCCAAATGGTCCTGTTCAGCACAACATGACGCACAGTGACATGGACATGGAGTGAGATCAGAGCATCATTATGCTCTTCGTCTCTCAACAGATGTGAAAGGGTAGGCACAGAAAGCAGAGTTAAGAAAAAGATTTACTGTGTTTAAGGGCCCAGCTCTGGGAACAGCTCTGCATCCCTGTCAGTTAACTTCATGCTCAAAGCAGGAAACATGACTTGGTGAGTTTTTTTCCTTTCATTTATCTTATTTAGCATTATGTATTACTGACAAGCATAACCAAGGCTATCAATAGCTCTGAATGCTCTAAATTGTCTGTTCCATCGCAATCATTTTTCCCCCAGGTTATAAATTCCTCTTGTAGTTTGGCCTTGGTGTATCACACTCTCTCTGTGTTTCCACAGATCTCTCCAGAGCTCATCCCTCTGCACCAACATCACCTCCTTTCTCCCACTGTTAAAACTGGCCTGCACTCCCTTCTGACGAACCAGTCAGCCATCCAGTACTCCCATTAAGATGGCCTGTTCCCCCTGCCCTGCTGTTCCTGTATACTGCCCAGCCTGCCCACCAGACGCCGCCTTCATCAGCTCTCATTAACTGACAAATCCCATTTCCATGTTTTTCCATATTCCATGTTGTAATCTGTTGCCTTGTCCATACACAACATCTTGCACGTCATCTGCCCGTCCTGAGTGAGGGATCCCTCTTCTGTCTCTAACGCTGAGGTTTCTTTCTGCTTTTTCCCTCTTAAGGGTTTTCTTAGGAGTTTTTCATCAGTCAATGTGATGATCAGAGGTCAGAGGTCAGAGGATGTTGTTATGATGTTGTGTAAAGCCCTTTAAGACAAGCTGTTTGTAAAAATGGGCTATACAAACTTGAGGCCATAATTTTCTTTCAAAGCTTGGCGAGCCTGTATGCTTACGGAATTTAGGCAGAGCTCTGCAAATGATGCAAGGACCCTTCCTCCCCCTCATGTCAAAGTGGGTGTCAGTCAGTGTTTACGAATGTGACAAGGAATGAGGCGTACGTACCCAGTATAAGGCCGACCATGGTGCTGAGGTAGCCAGTCCCACTGCCGAGGTTGAGGAAGGAAAGGCCGGGGTGGAGGTCCAGGGCCTCCATCACCTCTGAGTAGATGCACGGTGCAGACAGGTGGATGTTTCCATGCCGCCATGCCAAGTCCTTACAAGACAGATAAACATCTTTCAATTTAAACTTGCTACGGCTTTGTTCTTGAAAACCGAGTACATAACTGATGGGTCAATGACATGAAGCAAATCAGTGTCAAGTGGTGTAATTGTTTTTTTTCATAAAAATTGGTCTATATACAGGAGAATAAAGCTGGACTCAAATGTGGAATAAATGTTATTCACTTTTGCAATGCAACACTGTATCTGTTCTTGACACATTTTACTTAATTTGTCACATTATTTAGAAAAAAGAGGTCATTTTAGGGTATGTCCTGCTCAGTGTTGCCAAAATGCATTAAAATTTAAGCAAAAAACTACAGTAAAAAAAATCTGTTTTCAGAAGAAAGTATAGTCTTTGTAAGAACACTAAAATCTACAGTAGGTGGATAAAATATTTATCATTCTTTTGTGGTTTCACCATTTGACATTTTCCGGGGCATTCAGTCTGTCTTTTGTAATGTCGTTTCAAATGGCATAAAACCAACATGAATACAAAATGTACATTTCAACAATCTAATTCATGCTTTAAACAATTTTTAAAGATATTTCGAAATTGCTCATCTTGCCTACCCTTAGTTGTCACTAACCAGTGTTTTACCAGTCTGGACCCAGTTGCATGCTGCTCACCTTGTAGGCGTTATCCCGGTATTCATCCAGGTAATAATCAGCCCGGTCGATGGCTCGAAAAGCTCGCTCCACGAGGTCAGAGCGGATGTAGTAAGCCTCCTTCAGGTTATCAATCAGGTCATCATTGTCCTCACCGGCACTCACAGCTCCACCCATCCTGACTGAAGCAGACACAGACCATTCACAGGTTAAACAGTATGTTTTGTTACACAAATGTAAACGTACGTTTGTGTATTTCTATGCCTTTGTGAGATTTTAATGAATGCTATTTCAGTTCAGAAGCCTACTCTGTACAAGACTTCAGGTCTGAAAAAAAAGTTGAATCCTCATGTCAGTATTGCAACTGCCAAGAAAAAGATTTGAAACAATTCATCAATTTACCAGTGAGTCAAACAAAAAAAAAGATCCTCTGGTCCATGCTTGTCAAATGTGAGGACCATTATTCAGAAACTGAGACATGTGAAAAGCAGATACTGCTGTTATGTAGACAGTTTTCACTGTTGTCAGAGTATCCTATCATACAAGAAAGGTTGCCATGTTATATTTTTGTTCAATCATCCATTTAATTAACTAGACATTTAATATGAGATGAAAAAATGTGGTTGTGCCGTCTCAAGTATCAAGGCTTTAGTTTCTCTAGAAAACATTCATTTTTTGACTCTACAAAACATGCAATGTCGCCTTGGGCAATGAGAAATTGTAATTGTATTTTTTACGTCAAGACAAAAGCAGTGAATCAGTTCTTTGAAAAAGTGATCATCAACCAACATCTCCATGTAACTCCTTCAACTGTCAAATTCCTGCTAACTAACAACTTCCTTTGTGAACACCTCAGATGAACCTGGACGGTCACAGCCTGTATCTGACAGCAGCGGTCAGTGGTTACTGATTGAAAATACCCAGCGATGTTGTTGTGTACACATATGAAAACAAACTGAGTGAAGGTTTTGGCAGCAGAGTGCAGCTGTAGGTGTGAACTCTGCCGTGGCTGAGCTTCAGAGCCGTGCCGAAAACAACACCAGGGGACACAAAAGCCAGAGGACAGAGATCACAGGGAAGCACTGGCTGCCAAATGCTGTCCGGGAGCCATGGGGGCCAATAAAGAACAAAGAGGTGTGTTGCATGTCAATACCCGCTGGACCTCCTGCTTGTGATGGCACCTAAGTGAGCTGAAGAGGAATTTGACAGGTAGGTAGTGGGATCAAATGATTCCCCCAGTTTCACCCTCCAAGTGGGGAGGAAAGTCAGCGACCTGGGGAGGGCGCTGTGAGCCACTCTGTCGCACACTAAGTGGTTTAGTAGGCTAGTAGGGTACACACTTCCTGCAAAAACACAGCACCGTTTGAGCTTCACGGTTCATATGCTGATTCACGGAGTAAAACCCACAAGGCTGCTCCTGTTTTTATTTTCTTTTTTCGTTATCCACACGGTTCCGAAGCACCAGTGACTCTAGCAGTTCGTTAACTCGTTCCACCGCAGCCTGCGTGCTGGCTGGCTGCGGTCGTTGTTTGCGCCACTCAGGTGCTCCACTTTTCTACGAGTGAACACACAAACACCGCAACCGACACTCGTGAAACCGACCGACGCTTCACGTAAACGCGAAAAACAAATACATTACACCGTTAATACGCTGTCACACGGCGGCAAGGTCAACACGAGCAGAAATAAAACCCGCATTGGTCGTCTTCGCCTGGGGGAGGAGAAGAATTGAGACAACAACAATAACAACAATCAAAAAAGCCGCAGCAGCTGCGCACCGAGCCCGGGCGGAGCTGCCATTGCTGTACCTGGTGTAAACGACGACGGGGTTTCTCTCCGTTTTATCGGGGCTTTTCCCTCGCGCTCCGCCGTTTGTTGTTAAGGGGATCCAGTCAAGAGACACAACTGCTGGATGTAAACATTCGGCCAGCTGACGCGCTGACGTCAGACGTAATGCACGCAAAATAACGGCCGGAGGAGGATGGCCTACATTCGGCAGCTGCTGTGGAGCGGGGTCGGTCCACATGTGGCCCCGAACACGTAGGGAGAGAGAGCGACGTGCTCGGTGTTTGAGCTTCACCAACAACATCAAGTTACTGACGTCTGAAGTCAGGTTATGGACGTTATCTGTGCCACGTGACCTCAACGAGTCAGCTCAGCCTCTGCTCTAAGTAGCTTAAGAAACTAACTGGACCTTTAAACGGTTTTCATAATAATGTAATTGAATAAGCTTGTGTGTGTTGCACTAGTGGGACTCTTTAGACAGTTGACTCGGGAGCGCAGTACACATAAAAACCTAAAACACTGCAACAACTTGATCAATTGATAAGGTGAACACTGCAAAAACTCACACTTGTTTTTTTCCCTCTGGTTACACTGACACAGGAAACAGGGGAACACAAACACAGTCACAAATTCAGCCCATTTTACTTTCCCAACAAAAAATAGTAATAGCAGGTAATGATGATTTAGCCTATAAAAAGAAAGGAAAAGAAAAACATGACAATAAACTGACTGACCTAGCCAAAGACGGTAGCCTAGACTGCAGGCCGTTAACCCTATAATTAGGCCAAACTAACTAAATTAATTTTCAAGCACCAGTAAGGCAAGGCATCTTTATAGGCTATAGCGCATTTCATACCAAGGCAAAAAGAGAAGAAGTGTTGTGGGTTTGTGCAGTGCTTTGTCAAATTGATGGAGTTGTTAGAGAGTTTGTGTCTTTAGTGTTTTTGAAGTTGCTGTGAGTATCTGTTATTGTCGTTATAGTAGCTTATTGTTTGTTTTTTGTTTAGTTTTTTTGTAGTTTCTTTCTGTTGTTTTGTCTCTTGTAAGTATCATGTTTAATTTAATTGTGGAACTCTAAATGAATAAATCACACATAAAACACCAGAGAGGCATCTTGGTCCGGCGCTAGGAGCCCAGACGACACAGCCAGGCTCATAACTGTTCTCAGAGACAAGACGAACAGTCCCACAGCAGATGGTCTTGTTCTCACAGAGCCCTGTGGATCTGGGGTCACAGAGACAAAAGACACTACAGAAGAACAGTGCTTACGACTTACCTGCCAAGTAGACAAAGATGTCACAGTACTGATCTTTTATGTTTATACTTTATATGATGTTAATTAATGAGTGGAAGTTATACATGGTTCTATGAATTATTAATGATAATAAATCATCAGATTCAAATATTTTGTCAGGTGATTAAGTTTTGGTGTTTGGGGCCTTTAAACATTTTTTTTTTTTTTAACTATCTGAACTGGTCACGATTCATAGACATATGTGACTGGTGACAAAGCGGTCAAAAGAGATATGGCCCTGCTTAGCAGGGCTGGAGTTACCTGCAGGGACACCATGTGGGGGCAGGGCTGAGCTTCCTTGTGAACACCTGGCATTGGTTTACTGTGCACTTCACTCACCGAAACACATGAATATAGGAATATGTTACATTAAAGAGCAAAATTAAATCAAAGGTCTAAAAAAAAGGTAGCAAAGTAGATTTTGACATGTGGCCTCAGGGTGAAGATGACAGTATCTCTTTTGGGGCAAGGTAAAGACACCTCTCATCAAAAGCATGGAAACAAGGGTAGTAGTAGGGTTTGTAAGAATGTTATAAAACTCAGTTTGTTCTCATCAGCTCGTCATTTATCCTGTGAAGTCTTCTCTTGTTGGGTCAGTCAGATGTATAACTGTGTCAGTTTGACAGATGTGTTCAATTAAATGTTATTTCCCATTGAACCCGTTACAGAAAACTGAGAGAAGTCAAAAGTCACAACAAATATCACCAATTACAGCTGCAGACTATTCAGAAATGAAGGTGGAGTAAAAACGACACAGTGAATTCATGCAAAAACAGGAACAAATGAAAAACAGCATGTAAATCCCAGCGGGCACCTGCCTGCTGGGTCACAGGGGTCACAACCACACAAACATGTATGTTCACCACATGGTCCACCAGATGTCAGTGCAGCTCAGCCTAACAACTACATGTAACTATTAACAAAACAGTGGAGTCCCCCATTTTGTTCAGCAGTCATGAGAGCAGTGTGTGTGTGATCAGACTGCCCAGCCATGCATACGGTGTGTCAGTGCATATCATATAACCTATACCTCACTTATTCACAGGCCCTGGTGTTACACCACTGCTCATTAATAATTTCTCCCTCTTTCACACACGTTTGTCTGGCTGTACTTGTGAGGACCTTGTATAAAATAATGCATTCCCTAGTCTCTTGCCTTAACCGTACCCATCACGATTAATCCTAACCCCAATGTAAACCTAATCTTACCCGTACACTCAAACCTATAAATAGGCAAAGTGGGGACAATAAAAAATATCGCCACTTTACAAAAAGGGGCAGAATTGTTAATACACACATACACATACACAGGCAAATACATGAGAGTCGATCTTGTCTAGGATTCTTTATTTGTGTTTTTCATAGAGAACATTTAAAATGGTTCATACCCCCACAATAACTGACATCACTTCTCTGGTTTATAACACTGACACAGGAACAGGGGAACATGTACACAAGTACACAAACACACAGTCACAAATTCAGCCCATCTACAGTGTTTTACTTTCCCAACAAAAAAAAATTATAATTGTGATTAAAAAAAACCCCATAACAAAACAAAAAACAAAACAAAAACATGAGACCCCGAGGACACACAGCCAAGGCCTGTCCCACTTTACAAAATGGTGCAGTAGCAAAGGAACAGCCACATCTACAAAAGTAACAAAAATTACCTTACAATCTATCCTTGTGGAAGTGCTTGTAATTTTGGAAGTTTTGTACTTTCTTAAAAGGATATCAATATCAATGCCTAGAAAATCACCAGTAAAAATAGCTCATCTCTGTAAAAATGTGCTAGCAGGACAACCCTTGGCTGTGGATTTTTTTTTTCTTTGTCACAAACTATTCTTTTTTTTTCTTCTTTTTTTATTTTAAAACCATTTTAACTTGTCTTCAATACAACAACAATAACACTGTTTCTTCTTAATACAAATATGTACAGAGACTTCCACTTGTTTCAAAATAATGCCCTGCACACTGATGCATTATCTAGGGGTGATGGTGATGGTGTTCTTCAGATTCCTTCACAGAAACAGTCCATGCAGTTTGGCACCTGAATCGACAGAGCGAGATCACAGTTTTTTCTGTAGCCTAACAGAAGCTTGTTGTTTTGTATCTCTGTCAAAAAGAAATGGCCTCTACCTGCATGTAAAAGACACATTTATTTCATTTCCCTATACATAATAATACCCCTCCCCTATACATAATAACCCCCCCGTTCCCCACAAAAAAAAAAAGAGGATTGGCTAAGAGATCTAGATCCAGACCAAATGTTTTCAGCAGTATTTGAACCAGGTTTGCCAAGTGTAAACATACCGTATCTTGAAATGAGTGGAGTGAGAAAGGCACACATGATAAGACCACACAGCTCATAACTACAGCAGGGAGGAGGAGAGGTGGTGGTGGGAGGGTGGGGGTGGTGGGAGGGGGAGGGAAGGGGGGCTTTTGGTTTTGTTCAGCTTGATGAAAAGTGCCACTCAACTTGACATTTCTTTCTGGCGAGTTTGACGCGCACCCCGCTTTCTGCTCCTCACATCTGAACCTAAAGTGAAAGCCATGGATGCAGAGGTGTGCCTCCCCCTGCCCCTCTTTAAATGCACAGCTGGATTTTGGTCTGGACTTGTTTCCCTGAAAAGTGTCATCATGTTAAATTCTTTTTTTTTTTCATTCCAGGTGCTTCAGGGAAACTGGGCCCTGTTTCTTTCTGTCTCCCTCCCTCTCTCTCTTTTTTTTTTTAATTTTCTTGGCTATTTAGAATAATAAAGCTCCTCAATCCATCACTTGGTACTTTTATGTAAATAAGAAAACATACAGTGTGTGGGCGCAGAACCAACCGTAGGCTGCATTTGCTTTCTCAGCTGACATTTTTTTTTCTTTTTTTTCTTTTTTTTGTTGAGAACGCTATGCTTTCATGGCCTCAGTGTTATTCATTTACATACCTCAGTAGACAATTTCATCAAGCAGTTTAAAAGGGGTCATGCCATATCAAATAACTTAGGAGAATATTCAGTCTTAACACTCTCTGGTAGGATTCTCGTGCATTTCAAGAGAGGAAGGATACGCTACTTTGTTAACCAAATGCGTCAAAACTATCTTTCCTGAGGAAAGGTTACACAAGACATGAAGAAGAGGGGGGTTGGGAGGAGAGGGGGGGGTTTGGGTTGGGGTTGGATGGAAGGTTTAAAAGTCCTAAAAAGCTTTGACATTCTTTTTGAGTGATAGACACATATTTATGCAACAAACAACCTCCTCCCGAAAAACAAGGGAGGGGGGAAGAGGAGGAGGGGGGAGATTGTGTAGCCTGGCAAATCAATTTCCCACTCCCACACACTCATCTCATTTCACACGTGGCCTTGATCCAGCCGCTGCTATCGCCTCTAGCCTCAGCTGACTGGCTGACCTATGGCATTGTTCTGTTCTGCTTTAGCAGCTCTCCCCCGGTCACCTGAGAACCAAACTCTGCTTCCTGTCAGTCTCTTTTGGTTTTTGTTTGGAAAAAAAAGAAAAGAAAGTACCACTTCCTTTTTTCTTTTTTAAATACATTTTTTTTGAACCCCCTGAATCATCAAAGACATGTCTCTATCTGACATAACATACAGGTTGTTTCTCTATATGAACAGCAACAAACAGGTGTGACAATGCTTTGTAATGCGCCCCCTCCGGCTGGTGGGGGGGTGAGTACTTGCTATTGCCTGTGATCTACTGGGGTTCTCCCAAAGTCAAGACTCAAATGCTGGCATTTTCAACAGTTAGAAAGTGCACAAAAGGAGTTTTTCATTCTACATTGGCTAAAAGCACATTTACAACATGCCTCTGACATCAGCGTTACACAAGGGTATCATACTGTACACCACAGTAGCTGCGACGGGTCACTCAAAGGCAGGTTACACTACAGTCTCCTACTTGCTTGTTTTAACATCAGAGAGAATGGGCTCATGGCGAGCAGGCCTTAACCATTAACAATACAATAACTGCACAATGTGGTCAAACACTATGTGCAGAACATTATTCAGAGGCATCGTCATCTTTTTTTTTTTTAATATACATGAACTCACATGACACTTAGGAACAAAGAGCCAACCATCTAAAGTTTCAAATTTGACAGTCATTTCTCAGATTCAGTAGTACAACATACAGTAGATGTTTCTGACACTTCTGGATCAAGGACAGACGAATATAGGAAAGGAAAAACAAAGGAAACCTATGAAAACACTTCCAAAGTATTGTACTGTTTCATCAACAACGCCTACTTTGCCTTCAGCTTGACTGAATGGTTATGTTTAAAGCCACAGTTGAGCAGGTCTTAGTGATATTAAATAAGGTGTAACTGCCTCCTATCGATAACACCCCTCGCATCTCTTCTAGACAGCTAGTGATCCTCCGATAAGGTAAAGAGAGAAGAAGAGCAAGTCAACAATTACACTGGAAAAATATATGTATGTTTATATTCATATATATAGCATCTTTAAAATCTATTTATACAGAATGTATATATAGTGTACTTATGGCCATCTTGGCAGAGAAATAAAGGCATCTGAAACAATCACCACTCTCTTGATGCCGTGGTCTTCCCGGGACCAGACATTGTTACATTGCAGAAATGCGAAGAATCAGGAAAGAAAGTGAGTTCTCTTCTTTTTTCTTTTTTTTCTTTTTGTCTCAGTGGCACTTTGTGCATCAAAAAATTAAAATCTAGAGTAAGGCTACAAGGGTGTGTATGTTTATCTGATAGAAGTTTGTCAAAGGAGGCCATCCTAAAGTATCCTCTAGGGTTGGATATGTCGCTCTGTGTGTGTGTGTGTGTCTGTGTGTGTGTGTTTTAGACTCATACATCCAGCCTAAAACACTGCTGGAAGAGAGCTCTATATATGTACCATTGTTCTGATGAAAATAATAAATAATAAAACAAAGCATTACTTAAGCATCTCTGGTACATCACAGAGGTTTTGGGTGAGCCAGTGGTGGCCGCTACAAAGCGCTTGGGAGAGGTAACATTTCTGAACTCTATGTTTTTTTTTTTGTTGTTTTCGATTTTGTTCTTTTTGTTGTTGTTTTTTTTAAACATTTCTTGGTTTTCATTCACCTGACAAAAGCAAACACACAGAGACCAGATAGCGACAGAACAGTGATTGCTTTTGTTGGGGTATTTTTTTGTCTTTACAATCAGCTGCTGGTATGTCTAGGTATAAGCCTAAGTAATCAAACAGTATTTGTATTGATTTTGCTTCTTTATTTAAATATTAGCAGTGGATCTTTAAGACTACTCGGACTCAACCGTCACATCACGCACATAAATAACAAAATAAATATACAGCCATATCAGTCAATTTCTTTCATTTTAAATAAATAATAAATACATACTTTCATTTTTTTCTCAGCAGTGAGTTTCAGAACGTAGCAGTAACAGAAGGAACATAAACGAAACAAAAAGGGAGAAAAAACAAGAACAACCCAAAAAAATAACTTTTGCTTTTGTAAAATTATCAAAAGATTGTATCAGTTATAAAACATCTGCACTTAAAAAGGTTTTTTAAAAAGTACTCAAAACAAAATATGCCTTGTCACTCATCTATATAGATTCTTAAAATATTGACGTAAGACATCTGCAAATCGCTTTGACCATGATAATCAGTAAAGATGCATTTTTTTTGTGTTACAAAACCAAGTTAATAATAAATAGATTGCTTCAAATAAATAAACCTCAATAACATAAATGGCAATAAGTTACAATTTAAATGTTCAAATTTAAATAATTCATATATAACAATAATTATTGTACCACAAAACTATTAATTAAAATGAAGTGCAATTCCTATGTTGATAAATACTATTGATATGACTAACTGAATTTGAAATGTGTGCACACTATTACTATTATTTCAGTTTACAAAAAAAACCAAAAAAACAGAACAATAAAGAAAAAGGATTCATCTGCTGCTTTTCAAAACATGATATCCGCTTCCTGGATCTGTCTCATGACCTTAACTTGAAGAAAAAGTATTTTCCCGCTAAACGGAGTCAACCTTGCGTCGTTGACGTCTTTGCCATAAAGCAAAACACAGATTCAGTTTAGTGCATGCTTCATATTGCTGGGGTGTGTGCGTGTGTGTGTGTAGGATGGGGTGGGGAGCGGGCAAACGCACGCACACACACACACACTCACACTCGCCACAGTGAGGGCTTAACGTGGGACAAGAACTGAGAGTCTTCATGTTTGGCTCGTCCATGTCCTTCTCTTCCAAGTCGCCAAGCTCCTGTGAGCGATCACGTTTTAGTCGAAAGTGTTGGAAAAAAAAAAGATCAAACCGCACAACAGCGGAAAACCTCCAAAACCAGTTAAGGACACAAAAGAGACAACAGGTAAACATACAGCATATTAACCCCTCCCCCCCCTCAACTCCAGATACAGTTTCTGGTAACATTTATTCTTCTTTTCCATCCATCCTGACTGAAGGATCCGTTTCCTCCTCCTCGTCCCAGCAGCAGCATGGTGTGGATTTTGGTCCGCGTCACTTTTCTTCTCACAGAGTGCTCCCTGGGTTGATTTTTTTTTTTAAGTTGCCGTTTATTTAAATAACCTGAATTCCCTTTTTGTTTTTGAATCATATTTCAATATATTGTAGAGTATTTCAACATCTCTTTCATCACTCCGTCCCTCTGACTTCACCTCCTTCACACTCCTGCGCTTCAGGACAGGTTTCGTTTTCTCCGTGTGTATGTGTGCGTGTATGTATGTATGTGTGTGCGTGTGTGTGCGTATGTGTGTACGTGCGCGTGGAGCCTCAGACTTTGATGCCCTTCACAGCTTTGTTGATGCTCTCCAGCAGAGCCTTGTTCTCGGGGCTCTGGAAGCAGTCCTTGTTGGTGTACATGTCGGTCAGGGTGCTCACGTAGCTGTCGAAGTTCTGCTCGGTGATTGGCTCCTGCTGTGGTGCAAACGACAACCAATCGCAACTGAGAAGAGCAGGGAAACAAACGCCTACACGCGAGGTTCACCTCAAAAACAAATACATTAAAGAAGCTGTGCGTGTGCGTGCGTGTCAAAAGGGGGTCCGGTGTCTGTCTGTGTTGCGTCTGTGCGAGTGTGTGAGAACAACTCACCATGTGTGGTAGGCGGATGTTGGCCAGGCTGCGGATCAAGGCGCGGCTGAGACCAGACAGCTCCATGAAGAGAGCCTCGTTCTGCTCCTCGATCATCTTGTTCTCATGCTCGATGCTCTTCAGGTTCTTCTCCATGGAGGAGATCTACAACACACAGCCACAGAGTTTCTACCAGCGCTACAACTTCAGGCATAAAGATTTAATCTCTAACTACAAATTAAAATTTGAAGACCGTTCTGGTTCAGCTTCCATGAAAAGAAAAGAATCAATTATGAATGTTTTCTACAAATGTTTCCTTCATGTAATGTGAAGTTGACAACTTGTTCCCACAGACACACAACTACATGTTTTAAACACATTTCTTTTGCTGTGGTTGAGATTTTTGGAGACGCTGCAGGTCCTGCTTTAATCTGAAAACTAGTAGGGTGAGACTTTTGGAAACAATGACTTCCCTGATTGGGTATTATCAGTCTTAACTACCAATGGTGAACACATACACACACAAATTACAAGCATTACTGATACTTATCCTTATGAGAAACTGTCCATTTCAAAGTTATTTTGCCTTTTGTATCTTTAAATTCAGAATGTTTTAAAGCTTTGTCTTCATAATACCGTATATGAACAATCAAACCTCCCTTCACAGTGACTTAAAGTCTCATTTTACATTGGCTTTTACTACACAAGTGGAGAGTAGACAGTCACCTGAGTCTGCAGGTTGACCATGTCAGCTTCCATTTCATTGTTGGACTCGTTGAGGTCGTTAATCTCTTTGTTGAGTTGCTTGATGTCCTCATCATTGTCCAAAACTAAAGAAGAAGTTGTAAAAGTTAAAAAAGAAAAGAAAAGACAACAACAGCATCTGGTCTGGTTGTGATTCCTATACATATTGGCTTGTTCATCTCACCATCACTGGCTCTGAACTTGGTGCTCAGGTAGTCCTCTGTGGGGAACTTGGCCTTCTTCTTGGCAAACAAGGCTCTGGGGCATCCTGAAAGGCTGCAGACATGGGGAGGAGAGGGGGTGTCACTGCATTGATTACGCTGAGGCCTGAACTATCAGCTTAGACATTACATCTGATTACATGTAGTGTGAGCAGCTGCTGCTCTGATGCTCCATGTTTGTCAACTCAGAAGGCGTTCAGGCACAGTCAGACTGAAGATGCTTTCTATGTTTATACATTAGCTTCTGATGAGGGACCTCTTCTCAGTACTTCCTGACAATATCTAAAGCAAATCTAATGCAAAAGTGCAGTAGCATGCTACATGCTAGCAAGCAAGTTATATGAGATACAGATCAGCTCGTTGGAGGCACAGGCCACCAGGCCAAATTACGTTTGACTGGCAATGGATAGATGAGAATGGTGGATAAGATGGCAATAAGATTTTAACATGATATGAAATGTATCTTGTAAAAAATGTACATGAAACACTTCCACTTTTTCTTTTTCTATTTTTTCTTCTTCTATTTTTTCTCTTTAATTCTTCATGTCTGTTGAATGATACCTTTACCTATTATGATCATGACCTTTATTCATTTACTTATTTAATCTCCTTAGATTGGGATGCACTGATGTTGTAGGGTGGGGGGATGGGTATGGTGGGTGTATTTGTATACATGTTCTGTGAAAAATCAAAAAGTATTGTCTTTTTATAGTCTTTCCGTACCTTGTTCTCAATAAAAAAAAGAAAATGTATATGAAACAAAAATAATTTAATGTTTTGCATCATATTTTTCCTCATCGTCTTTCCAGTTTACTAGTGTCCACAGGCAACACAAAGCCCAGGCCCCCACTATGACAACAACTGTTTTACAGTTAACAATGGAGCCACAGTTAGAAACTAGAAAGATCAAAACTAGAGAGCTAGAAAGTTTTCTTAAGAGTGGTTTTAAAGTTCGGAGTGGGCTGCTCTACATTTGTCACTCTAGCAGTGTCTGACTCCGCCCATTTTCTGACTCCTAAACTGTGTGACCTCAGTTGGTGATGAGGACAACATCACCGTCACTCTAAGCAACGGGCTAACCACCCACTTCAACTTACCTGCGGTGTGTGAGGAAGCTCCCATTGGCATGTCCGGAGCCGTCGCAGCCGGGGGTGGGGCAGGTCGGCCCCTCTGTCTTGAAGGCCTTCCAGTTGAAGGGCGTGCCATTCAGGAGACCCTCTTTCTGTCTGCGGGCCGCCAGCGGACACCCGTAGGCGCTGCGGTGTGTGGCGTACTTCCCACTGATGTGGCCCAGGCTGTCGCAGCCAGGCACGGGGCATCTGCAGGGAGCAGAGGAAAGGAGGGAAACAAAGGAAAAAAGACGAGAAGGAGGAGAGTCGTGCAGCGGAAGAAGAAGAGAGGAAGTGTTGAAGCCAGGCAGTGAGGAAAGAAAGAGAGCGAGAAGGCACGAGGGTTAGACGAAGGAGAATCCAAAAATGTAAACTGTAGAGAAAGTTCAGAATATTATAGTAAAGATAAAAGTTATACACTTTCTCTACTGGGCCAAATTCATTTTCTCACATCTACATTTGACATATTATTTATGCAAAAAAATTATATTACTAATGCAAAAGCTATTCAGATTTAGCACATAGTGTTAACAACAATTAACTGTTTTGTGTGCAAATGCAAAATGAAGCCCATGTACTGTATTTCTCATGTATTGTTCATGTCTTCTACGATACTCTACCATGAACTACATTTAGAGTCAGTATCTGCAATAAGTGTATTTTCCCATCAGTAAGGGCCTGATTGTTTGATTCAGTTATGGGGGCAGGTCACTACCTGTGCATATGATTCATAGTGACTTTCTTCTCTCTCTCTCTTTTTCCTTTTTTTTTTATTGCATTTTACGTTTTACCGTCAGTCTCACTAAAAGCAGACATTATGGCTTTCTGAGCGGTACGAACTTTAAAAGCTCGGAGTCCTCCTGGTTGTCCTTGGTAGGAGTTTTAATTCCACTTTTCTTGGCACGCGGGCACCCAGAGAGACTGAAAACAGAAAGTATGGAGTTGATAACATAGGGCTGAAAAAAGGTCTGGTGAAGTGATTGCTTGATAAAGGGAGAGAACATTATAAAAGGAAGAATAATTTCACCAAATTACAAACCAAATCAACTCAAAAACGCCTAGTATGGCCGAAAGTAGGATCATGGAAATGTGTGTGGAAATGTGTGAGTCCCTGTCTAAATCTACCATGAACTGTCACTAGGCCTCTCTGACTGACATGTGTGCATGTGTGTCTGTGTGTGCGTGTGTGTGTGTTTTTGGTGCGTGTGTGCATGTGTGTTTTCTGCTTGTTACCTTCTGTGGGAGGCGTAGTTTCCTGTGATGTGACCTGAGCCGTCACATCCTGGAGTGGGGCATCTGGGGAAAGAGAACAGTGCATTTAATAGGAAAAATAATAAGATATTTCATAGCGGAGTGTCTTGTTGACATGGCGATATGCAGATGAGAGAAATGGCCCGCTTCTTTATTCTGCTTATTTTTCATTCACTCTCCTGCAAGTTTGTTTCCAATCTTTTTAAAGGCTCTTCTGCAGTTTATTCTAACAGTCTACAGTGAGCCGTGAAAAAAGGCCTAGTTTCTGGTATAAAGAGCTATATCTACTATGGAATTACAGTTCCATTTCACATTTACATGAACTGATTGAAGTGAGAGCGAGCATAGTCCGAGCCAGCTGCAGGAAAACACACCATGACAGATGCAGCGACAGCAGCAGAGGCAGCAGCAAGCGACAAAAGATAAGTTAACGTCAGCAGAATGGAGCATTGTGGCGTCGGACGGTGTCAGTAGCAGTGCAGTGAAGTGGCAGTGAAAAGGCAGTGAAGGTGTAAGAGCAGACATACTTGAGTTCAGGGGTGTGGGCCGCCATGAGGGACCGAAGGCTCTTATCAGCGAGAGGACACCCAGACAGACTGAGAGAAAGAGAGGAAGAAGAAGAAGAAGAGGAGGAGCGGAGGACGGGCCGAGAGAGAGAGAAGGATGAAAATCCGGGAGGGGGGACGAGGAAAGCCAGTGTGAGCAGATTGAAAAAGAGAGAGGGAAAAAAAGGACATGAGTGAAGGGAAATCAAGAATGCAAGGCATACCAAGGTCATTTAGGAAGAAGAGGACAGACGGCAAGAAGTAAATTACTGATGCATATCAAAGTCAATGACCGTCTTTGCTTCCCGGGCTCACGCTACGTTATTGCCTCTGGCATGTCAGGATCAAAAAAAATATTTGAATTAGTCGTGGTGGGACGCAGGTGGACCCGGGAGTCTCGGGCAGAGCTAACATTTCATATTAGAGTTTATACACAGAGAGTGCATCACCCCGAATAAGTGGGCAGCGGTGCATACCTGCGATGGGAGGCGTAGTTTCCGGTGATGTGGCCGCTGCCGTCGCAGCCAGGTGTTGGACATCTGGAGGTGATGAGAAAGAGACGTAGAATTTGAGTTAGAAAGGTCAGAGGGTGTTAGACATAATTGCCCAGCAAAATGTATTAAGCCACTAATTAGCTACTGTTAACGTTAAACCTGATTAACTTCAGGCTCTGTGGTCTCGTTACTTACGAGAGCAGCTCTTTCTTGGCGTCCTTGGGTTGGAACTTGACCTTGAAGCTCGGGGTTGTGACCTCTCCCGGGTACTTCCTGTCCTCCATACAATCCTGCATCATGTCACAGTCCTCCGGGTCGGACGAGACAAACGACTGGCCGGTGTGCTCCATCTGGACAACGCACAGAAACACATGTCCAAAAACATGAATCCACCAGTGGCCCTTTTCTTATCTAAATACTGTTCATGTGTCATGTGTCGCTGTGTTGTTGTCTGGGTTGTATTTACTTTTCTTTTTTTTTTTCGGGTGATGGCTCTCTCGCAACAGTTTGCAAATTTGTTTACAAGCATGGAAACTTTATAAAACCACAATGTGCACACGAGTCTCTGATCTGATCCCCTTTTCTTCTTTTGTAGACAAGTGATGTTTCCAAATGCAGAATGTCCTCATAAAAAATTTACATTCAAGGCCCTTTATATTTCTTTTGAAAAAGTTCAAAGGAGTACAAAATTAGCATATGCCAAAGCCCGGATGGTGCAATGCACCTGACACACCACCTCTGTTACACAGTGCAATGTTTTAACTGTACAGTAACTCTCACATTTCGGTGAAATAAATGAATAATAGAAAGAGGAAAGGGGGACAGGAAATAAGGCAAGGGTATTAGACAAAGACAAAGTGAGGTAAACAATTAAGAGTTTTTTTATTCAAAAAGCTCAAGGGGAATTAAGTGTGTTGTTATTTATGTTGCAATACTTCCTCTCTGGCTCGTATCACAGGAAACACTGCCTTCTTGGAACTGCTACTTTTGCTCAGTGTCGTTGTACTGACCTCGTCCATGTCCTCCTCCCTTTGGCGGTTGGGTTTGGTGTAATCCAGGGGTCCCTCCAGGTCCTCCTGCTTGTAGGCCGGCAGGTTGGGTGACGTCATCCCGCTACTTCCGCCGTGATGCAGCGAGGAAGAGGAGGAGGAGGAAGGGTCTGGGGACCGGACTCCGGGACTTGTGGCGGAGAGACTGCCCTCCCGTTTAAAAGGCTTCTTCATGCTCAGGTCCAGGGTGCCATTCTCATCCACTTCAATGTCCATTTCCTGGAGAGAAAATGCAGGGAGTTTGTGACTGAAGCAACACCACAGCTTCTCATATAACTAATCTCCTTGAGCTGAAAGAGAGTGCTCCTTGTTAAGAAAGGCATTATGAAATTAAGAGGAACAAAAAATGGAAAACAAAAAATTGATATAAAATCTATTACAAAAGTTTATATTAGGATATCAGATTTTTCTTCATAATAAGGTCCTCATCCGAGTCCTGACAGGATATTGCTAATTAACCAGCTCATGCAGCTACGGACAGGAAGATTATGAGAGTTGTTTAGCTCGGTAGCCAGCTAAACAAGTCTGCTGGCTAAACTTGTTAGCATTATGCTACGAGAGTCACATAATCATTTATGATTGTAAATGTAGGCTATTTATTTTTACATTACTGTAGGTCTCCAAACATATACTGTAGGCTATGACAGAAAAATGTATATAAAAAAAAGAAGATGGTACACAGACATACAACTAATAAATGCATGTGCATGTAATCAACTATTCTCACATATAAATAACTAATGCAGATTCCTCTGGTACACTTCTGAAGAACTCTGTACGCTGTATATCATCACTGATGATGATGACGATGGTGATGATGATGAGTGTGATTAATTTAATCACCCTCTTGAAGAGCCTCTGTTGCAGCGCTATACATGTATTAACATAGCTACACTTTTCTTCTGAATAATACAATAACTTCACTGCTGTACTCAGAGATGGGTTCAGATTCAGATTAAACTAAAGTTTTGTTCGATGAAATGACTGATTTCCTCCTGTTTCGACTCGCATACCTTCACCTGCCCTCAAGCTTGTACTGAACCGAGAGCTGCAGAGCCGTGTGAGGCGCTGTTTCCGGTGTGCTACATGTTTTAGTTCAGCACCACCTTCACAGCTTAAGCATGTTAGTAATGATATCTAATGTACTCCGGTAAAACTTTGCCAGCGGCACCAGCGCCACGGTTGATCTCTCCGCGTTCTGTGATAGTGCTGGCAGATGAACAGAAACAGAGGGGTGAGATGAGCCATGTTTTCAGCATTCATTTAAAATGGCACTCGTATGGGCTGGTCAAGGGCCAGGAAAATCAAAGGGTTAGAAGAGGAGGAGAGGAGACGGGAACAGTTCCCAGAAATGTCCCTGGTTGATGAGCTCAGTGTTCCAATGTTTCAATATTGGATTTCAACTGGCTCTGATTCTGATTCCAGATCAGTCCCCAGTTGCGCTGCACTGTAATACTGTGCTGCTAAGGCCTGCTCTTGGATCGGTGCCTTGCTGAACAACACCTTGCTCTGCTGTGCTGCCAGAGACATTAATCTTCACTTTTTATCTCCCTAAAACCATGTCAGGAAATCGAAAAATGATGAAGCAGTCACTTTCTCTCCTCTGTGAGGCAAAAAGGCTTTTAAAAATCACAATATGGGGGAAAGTGGTGCTCCAATTACACCTCCTGTGCACAGAGAGGGAAAGGAGGGAGTGAGTGAGAGATAGAGAGGTATAGACAGAGAAGCAGAGAGACACGGTGACACTTGCATGGGGAGGAAGAGTGGAAGATAAAAGAAAATAAGGAGAGATGTGAAAAGAAAATGAAAGAAAGAGTGGTGGGGGCGGAGGAAGAGAGTGAGAGATCCGTCCGGCAGATAATGAAAAAGGGCTACCTGGTGGAAAAGTAATCCAGGGAACTGGCAGCTAGCCAAATTCAATAACAACATGAAAAGTGTGTGGGATGGAGGGATGAAAGGATGAAAGGAGGAAGGGAGAGGTGATGCAACTGCATCTCAACACCATCCTGTTGCTGTAAGCCAATGCCTCCTGATGATATATTCATGCAGAGTTGATGGGGAGAGGGAGAGAGAGAGAGAGAGAAGAGCAAAGACAAGAGGGGAGAGGAGAAGAGAGGAGAAAGGAGGAGAGGCACACCCACTGCTTTTCCCCTCTCATCTCACCAGCTGTGGCCTGCAATGTTTCAATCTGCACTACAATCAGCTAATAATCTCTTTCTCTGAGTGCTACCGAGAGAAGAGCAGAGCATCACTTTACCTTAATAAAATTGCAGATACATATGACTGATTCATATCATCCGCAAGCAGATTTTTTTGGGTGGTGATGGATTTATTTCCTGCACTGTTAATATTTAATTACAATCCTTCATAAAGCCGTATTAATATGACAAACATACACATGTATATGGATTTGTGTGGCTGTTTTTACCTTGGTCTGGGGTTTGGTGCTGAGGTTCTCTGGTTTCTCCCAGCAACGTGTGGACAGGTTGAGGATGGCAGTGGCGGCCATGTGAGCAGCCTCGGCGTCGTGGGAGTAGTCATAGGCCAAGGTGGAGCTCTTTCCGTAACCGTGGAGACTGAGGCTGGGCGATGGTGACTTGGGGAACGAGGGCTTAGCTGCAGGAGGACAGAGAGGATACAGAGTGGAGAAGCAGGATGGATTAATGCATGTTTCTTACATTTGTTTGGTATGTTTAATAGTTAATACTAACTAATAAAACAAGATTTCAAAGAAAAAGTCTAAAAAATACTGAGGCAAAGAGGAGGAGGTGATATTTGGTGTAAAAGAGCTTCGCTGAACTCTGAAGGAATCATTTGACATTTTGGATAATATACTTATTTGCTTTCTTGCTTGGAGTTAGATGAGAGGAACGTAGACACCACGCTCATGGCTATATGGTAAATATGAAACTACAGCCGGCAACTGATTAATTTAGCTCAGCATAAAGACTGGAAACGAGGGAAAACAACTGGCCTGACTCTGAACAGAGATAACAAAATCCAGCACCAGCACCTCTAAAGGTCAGTAATTAACAAGTCGCATCTTGCTTCATTTATTCTGGGAGAACAGCAGCCAGGTAAGAAATAATCCAGTGTATGACCCGCTACAAACCCACAACTTGTTGTTCAAACAGATAAAATGACTGAGATGTTAATATGTGAGTTTTATAGGTGCTGGTTGGTTAGTTTTGTTATCGTTTTGATTCCCTCTGTCTCCAGTCTTTGTGCTACGCTAAGCTAACTGGCTAATCTTCTCATATGACTCCAAGCTAAACAGGAATAACACCAAAGCTTTCCCAAAAGCTATTCTTTATTAAAATACTATCAATAGAAAAAAAAAATTCCTGATATAAAACTGATGAACCAGAAACCTCTCTTACTTTTGAAGGCTTTGGGTGAGGTTTCACTGGTGGGCATCTTTGGAGCGAGCATGCGCTTCCCGAACACTTGAGCGTCGAAGCTTGCGTAATCAAAGGACACCTTGGAGTACTTCTCCAGCTCCTTGGCCAGGTTGGCGCGGGGAGTGGCAGGTCCCATGTTGGGCCTGTAGCTGCCGTACTGGGGCACCTCCAGCTGCTTCACGAAGCACATGGGCCTGCGGGGTTGGAGAGAAAGACAGGGCGACAGGGTGTCACAGCGAGGCCGGGGGTTAAGGACAAAATAAGGAAGAAAAGAAGAGGATGAAACAGAACAGACAAGGAGAGACGGGGAAATAAAAGGATTGATGCAATAAAGAGTCACACAATCGGAAAGGGAAAACAGAGAGGAGAAAAGGAGGATAAGAGAAAGAGAGAGAGAGGTAGAGTGACACAGAAAGAGTAAAGATAGGGGCAACGGTGTACTTAGCAGGAGTGCAGCAGGATTAAAAGCTCTCTTATCAGCAGAGGGCACATTTGCATGATGTACAGCATGGAATTTATGAGCTTTAAGCCCTCTCGTTTTCCTGGAGAGCCTGGGCTTTTGTCAGACCTGTTGGCGTAAATCCACTGATAGACCGGGGAGAGGCGGAAAGGTGGGGGGACAAGAGAGAAAGAGAAAGGGGGGGGGGTGTAGAGAAGAGTGGAGGAAAGACAGAGAAGGGAGTGGTGAAAGAGATAGGAAGGGAGGAGGGAATGGGGTGGGGAGTCACCTTCCTCACCCACCACCGCCACCACCACCGCCACTCCTTATCTCCGAGCCCTCCGCCCCCTTTGGCCAAGCATCCCCCCCGCCCCCACCTCCTTTGCATCCGGTACCAGTGGAGCTCATATCACAGTCTCTGGTATCCAAACCATACGCTCATTAATAAGCTACATGACCCGGCCTGTAGCCGCTGTGCTGTGGGGCGGCCTTCACACACTGGCACGCTAATAATACATGTTCACAACAGAGCCGCTTGTAGAGGAGGATTTTTTTTTTTCAGTAGAAAAAAAGAAAAAAAAAAACTTTCTACCACTGATCACAGCAGATTTTTTATTAATTCAACGTGGAATCCATGAGACCGCAGACTGCATGAGGAATTCTTCTCTCCCATACATAACAGACAACCAAGTTAATTTTAATAACAATGTGAGAGGGAAAACAAAGCAGGCCTTATTGTGTTTTAATCCACGATGCTTTGTCTGACCACTGATGAGGTTTTCCTCAAGGAAAGCAATTATTTTTTTTCTATCCCCCGCATTGCCCCTATAACTTGCATAATTAGCTTATCGGCTGCATTACTAATTAAAATACCAATGTCGAAGAGCACAGACTTAGCATAATACCAGCGTCTGGTTTTTGTTAATTATCATTCTTTTGGCTGTGATCACGATGCCTGGGCTGTTGGGGAGATGAATGGAGAGATGGAGAGATCTCAGTGTTTGAGGTGACAGTAATGATTAGACTGCCAGACTGAATGCTTCAAGACTTTGGCATTATATTGAGCCATTCACGGGGGTCGGCACGGTGCCTTCACGAGGGGGCCGCTGTAACCAAGGTCAGGATTGTCTGTGCCGTTTCTATGTGGCTCAGTTGTAAAGTAGCTAACCTTGAGGAGGACTCAGCTGTGTGTGGCTCGGACCGGAGGACATAGCTTTTATATAGGTGAAAGGTTCACCTGTGCCTATTAGTTGTTGTCATTCACCATTTTGATCTATGGAGCGCCACGGCTGACAAAAAAGCACTAACCAGGAATCGCAAGTCAAAAACATAACTATAATATATCATTTATTTATACTACCATTTACATAATTAAAATTAAGTGTTTTTATTTATTCATTTTATTCCCTATTTTCCCATCAAATATTTACAATCTTCAGCTTGTTTGTGTTTGGGGCGAAACAATGACAGGGTGGTTGGCAAGCTCAAGTAGGCTACAACTGGCAATTGTCTTAACTTAGCATTTTGGTACATTATCACCTTATCATCCATACAGTATTATAATCTAATGTACTGCTCTACAGTTTTTCAGCCGTAAAAAATCACATTAACCAAGATAGCCAATGCAAATTAGATGTTTTTAAATCATTTGTCATCATGAACAAGGAGGCATTAAATATAATATAAAATGTGGGTCCTCATCTGTTTATGCAGCATTAAGCTGGGTTGTTATGGGACTAACACATAAAGGAAGACAGTCTATAAAGTAGTGGTTGTAAACAGCTATTTAGCATAGTGGGGATGTTATTTTAAGGGAAAAGGGAATTTTAAAATCATTTGATTATAAACCTTTATTTCTATTACAACTCACTCTTATATTTACATTTGTGACTTAGATTGATTTGTATTGACTTTTGGCAGAATTGTAACTCCATACCGTAGATGTGTAATGTCACCAGGCGGAAAAGTGAGAGTTTAGGTTTGAGCTTCCTGTAAGAACATGATGCTTATTCGTCACCCACCTTAACACTCTGTCGTTGGGACTTCCTTTCAAGTGCTCTACGCCTGGCTGAGAGATATGCGGCTTATCGTGGCCCTTGGACAGCTTCTCTGCGGCAGCAATGGGGCACCCAGAAAGACTGGAGGAGCAGAGGAGGAGAAAAAAGATAAATATTAAAAGGAGAGCATGTTGCTGACCACGTAGATCTGCATCACGCTGATCTCGACTGACATCTTCTCTGTCTTGCATACATGAATATCTGAGCTGGCAGACGCACAAAGGGAAATGTACACCCTGTATGACAATCAAGTGCAAGAAATACACACACTCAAACACAAATACAAGATTCACACAGGTCCTATACAGTCATGTGTGAATACCTGCGGTGTGTGTTGCGGTTGCTGTTAACGTGGCCCTGACCGGTGCAGCCAGGAGTTGGACACTTCAGCACATTCTCATGCATGGCCAGAACTGAGGAGACCAAATACACACACAGGAAACAACAATCAGAGAAAATACACACAAAATTCAACAGCTCAACATTCTTATTTCATATAAATATATGAATGTATAAACACAACGGCTGTGGATGTGGTGCTGAATCTTATAATTTCTTTAGATTTTAAAAAAAGAAGAAACTCGCTCATCTCCAAAATTATAAATATTTTCTGTGGACCCTTCCCTCCTCTTGACAGCATAATAAAATGCTGAATATTTCAGCTCATTTCTATTTTTGAACAAAGAGCTGCTAAATAAACGGTTATTACTGCCTAAGCAGACAGAGACTGTTTCCTCCACACAGCTATGTCAAACAACAACACAGTGTGAAATGTTAAAAACACAGCTATGGTACTGGAAAGGGTTAAAGTCCAGAGGAAACAGAAACAGAGGAGTATGTCGGATACACTTATGTTGTTGATATGCTTCTCTTTGTTTTTTGTTTGCAATAAATTTAAATGAGCATAGAGGAGAGCAAATATAAAGAGCATCCCCTACTCACATAAAATTAGTCTACCCTGCCATTAGCGAAAAGAAAAAATACAATCATTTCTGACCTCCCCTGCTCCTCCTAATAGTTTTAGGACAGACTCTAAGTATAAATACCAGCAGGACTATGAAGTGAATCTTAATGAGAGAATAGCAGGGAACTGGACTACATTTAATGGACCTGTAGTCATGGCTACAGAAAGATGGTCTCTGATATATATGGAGGAAGCATCTCTACAATCACATGGAGTTATGGGGTCAAGCAGGAAAAACATACGACCACCGCAGATTCCTCTCCGCATATTTCTAACAACCGGGGACCGAACGCAGCCATTTTGACTTTTCTGACCTGTAAATGTTTGAATGCGTCCTCTTTCAGTAGAGAAGCTAGAGTCAGAGCTTTTAGTGCATCCTGATCGGAGCATCTGATGCATAAGAGGCCAGAGTGACCTTGACTCGGTAAGACCGGATCAGGCCACCAAACCCTTAAGAAACCCTGACTAAACTGGCATTAGAGCACTTAAATGATGTGAGGCTCTGCAGCCGGGAGAGGTGGTGGGCTTCTGTCAAGTCAGAGCGCCCTTTGTTGTCATTTTTCTTATTTTCATCTTCTAAGCAGCTGGAAAAAAGAAAAAAAAAGAAAAAAAAAGAAACTCACTCTCCGGGGGAATCCTGTCCTTGTGCGGACAGCCTGACAGGCTGCGGTGGTGGGGGTAAAGGCCGGTCACGTGACCTGTCCCATCACACCCTGGAGTGGGACACTTGATCTCCCTCTTCTCTGGCCTGCTGCTCTCTGGATGAAGGAGGATAGGACAGTAGCAGGAGAGGAGGAGGAGATGAGGATGAGGAGAGGAGGGACAGAGAGAAGGAAGGAGAGATCAGAGGAGAGGGGAATGTGGGATGGAAAAGGAGGACAAAAGCAAGTGGTTAATGCCATCAGACAGTCTGCTTGGCTGAGCATGAAATCCAGACATATTTCAGACAACTGTACAAAGGCAACACCATCTGTATCTGCTCCTCATGTCTTATGTATCTCTGTAAATGCACAAGGTGTTTTATGCATCACTCTAAATGTGATTTGTGTGTTTCTGTAAATGCTTTCAAGGATGAAATACTATCAAATGTACGAAATGTTACAGCTTTTTCAAAGTTAACCCAGACAAAAAAAAAACCGACCTACTTATCCCACATGGTTTCATCATTTCCACCCCAGCGCTACACTTGTCTGATATTTTTAGGGATCTCATTCAGATCTCGGACAAAACAACACCTGCAAACGCATCAGGAAGGAAGAAACGGCACCACTATAATTTACACATAATTAAAGGTACCTACTGCTCCCTACTGCTTATTGGAGGTAGGCCAGCCAGTATCAGTGGCACTGAAGAGAGGGAAAAGGAGCAAGAGGATGGTGTGATGCTCTATTGGCCTTCAAATTGAATGTTAACGAGACATGCATCTCCTAATTAGTGTTGAGCAGAACAGGAACGTCACCACAGGAGGGAGTTGAGGCCAAGGAGAGGGCAGCACTACCAGGCATGTAATCACACTACTGCTATACTGTGAGGAGCATGACAAGTGGGCAGTGTGCCAGCTGTGAAATACAAGGCCCAACACATGCAGCAGGTAAACAAACACTCCACGGCTGACGGTGGAACAACCTGCACTCCTCTGCTCTCCCTCCCTCCCTCTCTCTGTTTTTTTTTTCCTGTCACTCTAACTTGTTGTCATCTCTCTTGTGTTCCCTCTCTCCCTGTTGTCCCCTCCTCGCTCTCCCTTCAAGCACTTCCTCTCTGCTCTTCATGGAAGTCTATTCAGCTGGAACCACTTCATCCCCTACAATGGAGGAGGGAGGATCTACACAGAGCTCTGTGACTCATTGCTGTTTATTTGGTACGCTGTGTTTATTTGTACACTCCGACATTAAGTTAAGCACATGACACTTTGTGCTGGTTTGATAATTCATTTTCTGTACGTCCACCTACACGACACGTGTTGACCACATTTGCAGCCCAATCATTTCATACAATACAGGTGGTTTTGCATGTTTGGGCCATTTTGGACCTTTACTTCTCATAACGCTACACCTGTGTTAGTGAGTTCACTTTGCCAATGAAATTTCTGAATAAAGAATTCAACATTTTCATTGGCTTTCCTCGCCATATGTTTGCTCATAAGACCAACACCCTTTACAGTAACCAGCTTCGTTTAGGAGCCACAAGGAAACACCTAGCTTGACGAGCACTGACTTTATTTGGACAGAGCCAGGCAACCTATCCAGTCCTATGCCAAGCTAGGCTAAGTTAGGCTAAGCTAAACTAAACTAAACACAAACATGCAATGGTCCCTGCCTCCATCAGTCAATTTAATGCAATATTTTCATTTTTTGTTATTATCTTTTTATTATTTCCTAGTGTCTTGATTGATTGAAATTCACTTTTATGGAGGGTTATTGTAAATCGTGTTGCACTTTATACAGTGAGAAATAAATGCTGAATCTTGAAACTAAGATAATTGATTTATACATTCATATAGACATGAGACAGGTATCTTTCCTCACATCTTAGTCTTAGCTAAAAATGGGAATGACCCTTTAATCTTCATGCTAAATGTGACGTTAAATACAGAAGACAGTTAGCTTAACTTTGTAAAAATAGGAAAAAGACAGCTCATTTCATTTACTCCATAGTAAAAATCAGCCCTTTTAAAGCTAACAAATTAACAGTATCTGTCACAGTATCTCTTGAAAAGAGAGAAAATGAGTAAATACCAGGCAAGCCAATTCCCCAACCCATATAGGACAAGATAACGGTTGTGTTTATAACTGTTGTCTTCTGGTATTTCCACAACACAAAGTGAAATAACTCCACTATGAGAGGTTGTTGGAGTGTCCTTGAACTGACCACCAAGGTGACGACTCAGCCTTTAGCAGCTCTACCATGTGATAGTAACGTGGCTTTAAAAATAAAGTAGATTAATGTTGCCTACTTCAAGCAACTTCCACATCTGAGTAGGTGTTGGCTCAGCCTCTCTGCTTCCTCATTCTGTCTTACCTTTGCTGAAGTAGCTCTTGCGGATGATGTCCAGGTGCTTGGGCCTGTCATCCATGGTGAAGTATCGCTGGTGGTGGATATCTGGGGCGCGGAGCAGCTCTCTGGGCCCGGCCGGCTTCACCTGCTCTGCCTTCAGGGCGATAGCTTGCTCCAGCAGGCCCAGATTCCCTCGGGTCATGTCGAACATCTCTGACTCGTCCGTCACCGTGGAGCGCTGCGACAGGCTGTCTTCGTCGTCGCGCTCGTCGTCCCCGTCCACATCGTCAAAGTCTTTGTCCTCTGACCTGTCGGATCGAACCTCGATGATGTCGGGCGAGGCAGAGGATGAGGCTTTGTGGATTTTATAGTTCTCACCTCTGGGGATGGGGAAGTAGTCCTCCAGCGGACTGGCCCTGTGGGAGCTGTAGCTTAAAGGCGGGCTGGCCTTGTAGTTGTGAAGTGGGCTAGGTTTATGAGAGTCACATTTGTCAAGGGGACTTGCCCTGTGTGAGCTGTAGTCCTCCAGAGCCGCGGCCCTGTGGTCTTCAGTCTTGATGTGTGTTCCCTGAGCTGCTGCGGTGCTGGTGATAGTGCGGATGGCAGTTGGCACATCAGAAATGGGCAGAACGTGGTCCCTGTGGTCCTCTTCATCTCCCTCCTCGTCCTCCTCTAGCACTGCTGAAGTGTCCTGCCTCTGCTGTGCTGGCACTGCCATCACTTCCTCCTCCCCTTCATCTTTGATTTGTTCGCGGTGGACGTCCGTGGTCAGGTACTGGTGGGTCTCCTGGCTCACGTAATTGCTCCTGTCTTCACACTCCTGTTGCTCATCCTCCAACTCCACTTCCTCCACTTCAGCTGCCTCCTTCTGCAGAGCAGATGACTCTTCTGATACTTGAACTCTGTGTGCCGCCTTCTCCTCTTCCTCTCCCCCCTCATTCATGTCCCCCTCCTGCTTGTCCTTTACTTCTTCACCCCATTCGGCTGCCACGCTGACACCCTCCTCAGTCTCCATAGCAACAGGCTGCTGAATGGCCACCGTCACATCATTGTTGTCGGAAACTCGGCCCAGGTGGAGGAGAGAGTCGCCCGCCTCCTCGGCGCACCGAGAGGGAGACTGGCACTCCTCGGGAGCAGGTGGCGCTGCTCGGAGCTCGGGCTCGATGATCACACACTCCTCCTCTGTGGAGACGAAGATGAAGAGGTCAGAGTGATGACACAGAAACGAGAGTGAGTCATGCAGTGAGCTAAAGCTGTTGTCAGCAATATCTTTCTTTCTTTCAACCCGCCAACTCATTTACAGTGAACTCATAATGACATAAAAACACCTGCTGTGACAGGGTCGCCCGGAAAAGCAGCTTGTACGGGAAGGACGAGGCCAAATGCTCTGAGTGGCCATTAGGAGGCATGGTTACTCACTTCCTGCTAAATCACTACTGTATATCACTCTAACTCTGTGGACTTCACATCACTGCCAATCACTGCCTATAGTACTGCACACTCCTCAACTGCTAGCTGTATATTAAATGATGTGGTTGAGGGATTTTTTGTGCACTAGGTGAAGCCTTTTCAGGCAGTGAAAAGGATTAAGTTAAGTTAAGTTAAATTAAGATTAAATGGATAGTTCATCTCATAGTGTGGTGAATGTGCAGGTCACAACTTGTCCACGAGAGCATATTGGAGTTGTTGGATTGTGTAATTGATGAGTTTGATGAGGGGAACTAAGAAATCCCATCAGCCTCCGCAGCGTAGCTCTGTGCAGCTCGCGGCTCTGCTCCGCCGTTGTAAAAATAGCTTGCACCGACAATTAAAGGTCACGAACCTACTCCTAAAACTATAGGGATTATGGCAATGGGCCAATTTACCAAAATGTTGAACTATCCCTTTAATTTAAACAAATTTGCATCTTTTATTTTAAAAGTTGGGATTTAAAAGTGGATGGGAATTAACTGGTGGTGCAAGTCAGACTATTAATCACCTTCATCGGCTGCAAACTTGTTCTCCTCGTTCTGATATGTGTCTTCCTCTTCCGTCTTCTCCTCCTCTTCCTTCTGTTGACTCTGCGTTTCCACCTCCTGTCCATTTGTCAGTCCGTCCTGCGTCAGTTCTTCTGTCAGCTCCTCCTTCTCCTCCTCTACAGCTGCCTCGCTCTCCTTCTCCTCCTCCTCCTCCTCCTCCTCCTTGGTCTCTCCTGCTTTCTCTCCATCCTTTTCTGCTTCGCCCTCAGCCTCACTGCTGGCGTCGCTTTCTGCGCTGAAGCCCTCGTCCAGGGCCAGTTTCAGGGGGTGGGACTTCCTCTTGGAGGCGGGCCGCTCCGTTTCCTGCTCTTGCTCCTGCTCGGCCTCCGCTTCCTCTAGACGGCGCTTTCTGGCTATGGGACAACCCAGAACGCTGATGGGGAGGGGGAGAGAGAGGGAGACGTAAATAAGAAGGAGCAGATTAATGAATATCAATCAGAGCTGTGATCAGAAATCACAAACACACGAACACGTCCGATAAAACCTCATGCACCAGATCACATCCATGAGCGAGTTTAAGCAGCATGACGGAGAGCGTGTGTTTGTGTTTAGACGAGAAGAAGAAGAAGAAGAACGGCACTGCTCTTTCAGCAACACGTGTGGCCTGAGGGTGGCGCAATGCCCGCTCACTCAGACATCACAACCAATTTCAGCCAATTGACTGGAACGTTTAATGAACAACTTGTATGGAGAGGCGGGCAGGCAAGGCAGTGGAGGGTGAAATCCAATAAACTCCCTCTTACTCTCACCTGGGAGATGCCGAGGGAGATTGAGGGACGATCTATAAACAAAGTGCATCTGAAATTGCCTGCTGAACGAATACACATGTAAACAGATAGCTAATATCTGCCCCTCAATAAAAGCAGAGTCACAAACCAGTGAGCTGCCCCGAGTCCCACAGGGTCTCTGAGGGCAAGCGACACAGACGAGGAATGAAGGGAGGGAGAGAGGAAGGGAGAGGGAATGAAGCTGGAATAACAACCTGGAGAAATCACATTTCACTGTTGTCCACTGAAAACTTTATTTCTAAGGTTCAGGTTTCGAGTGTAATTGCAAAAACACCTTCTCTGACCAGCATTCAAAATGATTAGCCTTTAGGGTTGGTCTGTGTCCTTGAAGCTATTCACAGCATATTTACATTATGGATAAAATCAATAGAAAAGGTTCTGATGTTCTGTTTATTTCATTCATTAACTTAAAAGACTCCTATAAAGAGTAAGATCTAAGGGTTTGTGAGGTCATTAACAAAAGCAGAAAGTTTACATCGATATGTTATTAGCTTTCTTGTTATGATTTCTCTTATTTGGGAATTTAAGTCTATTAAAACAATAGAGCAAAGTCCTGTTGAACAGATGTCAACTGTTAACTCAATTTAGAAGTGGAGATTCCTGTCTTTTTAGGAGCCAAAAGCCAATAAGTTGATAAACCACTTTGCTGGTGCACCATTTGTTATTCATCTATTTTGACGTTCTGAAGGATCTTTAACCTTTTTCATGAATAGTTCACTACTTGACTCTGTGCTGAGTCTTGACTCAAATAGAAATAATATGTTCTGTGATACATCCTTAATAACAGCGGTTTGCTTATCTGAGAGACTGGTGGTACACAGGGTTATAAGTATTTATGAGGAAATCCAGTACAAAATCCCCCATAAGGCTACATTTCAGCACTTTATTAAACAAATTAGTTTAAGTTATGATGTGAAGTTTAGAGATGCTGGTCGGTGGATGTTGTTACTTACAGACAGAACCGAAGACTCACATGCTAAACAGGCAGTTGGGTGTTGCTTCATAATTTAGTGCGTACAGCCATGAGAGCCGTATTAATCTCATGTAACTGATGTAAATAAATGGATATAGAGCTACTCTACTCTTAAAAGACTGTAGTGAAACATGGTGTTTTCCACCAAGCAGATGGTGTGAGAAGAGGACAGACAGACAGAGAGGAAGGACAGACAGAGGGTGGGTTTTTAATCTGCCCTACCTTCTGTGTCGTGAGTATCTCCCACTGATATGGCCGGAGCCATTGCATCCAGGGGTGGGGCAGCTGGATGAGATGGATGGAGGTTAGAGATATGTTTAAGACACGGTGCATTTTAGTCCCTATGCAGAGGCAATGATAACCACAGGCAATAAAAAAAAAAGGGAGGGGGAGGGGGGAATTAAGATAAACAACAAAATAAAGCAAAGCAAAGACATGCAAACTGAGCACACATGTCACGCAAAATGCACATGCACAAAGATATGTAACCCCCCCGCCGCCGCCGCCACCACCGCGCATCTTTCGGGCAGACACACATAACGCATGAATGCAGGTGGCATCAAGCCGGGGAGAACATAATATTGTGTGTCGTTCATCAACCCTGGCCTATATCCTGTTACTATGAGCGATAAGGATCAGCCGAGACCTGCTGTAATTTCCCCTTCTCTGCTCTCCTCACCAGTCATCATCATCAGGTCTCGCTGGCTCCCTCTTTCTCTCCTCTCCCTCTCTCTCCCCCTCTGATTCAGGTTGCTATGACCCCTCAGGACGGCTCATTTCAATTCTCATTAACTTCCCCCAGCAATTGCCCTTTATTACTCCAATTATCCTAATTATTAATTTCGCTTATTAAAAAATGCTGCATTTGCATTTTAAATGAGATGCTCTCTGGCCTCCCTACTGTTTTTTTCTCTCTCGCTCTCCTCCTTAATCCAGAAAGCGAAAGATTTTTTTTCCTTTCTTTTTTGAGTGCTGAGCTCAGATCAATGCTGAAAGGTGAAGTGTGACAAAATGAGAGAGGATGAAAAAAAATAATTTCCAAGGAGGCAGAGGAGAGAGGACAATGGGGTTCGCGGCCAGAGGGGCCCTGAATGCGCTCGTCCGACTGGGAGAGAAAAGGGGAGAAGGAAGAGGAAGGGGAGACTTGGAGGGGGGCGGGGGGGGGGCTAAATAATCACCTTTCACCATCCTCTCTCCTCACTCTGTATCCTTCGATCGGATTGCAAAAAGATCATACACCCCCCCCCCCCTTTGATTGCATCTACTGTATGTGTTCATGGCAGGAAATAGCAAAAGGCTGCGAGGAATCAATAGCAGCCTGTTGGAGGCACTGACCACGAGTTGAGAAGTGCTGATGATAAGAAATAAAAAATAAAAATATACGGCATCATCTAAAGGAGCACTGATAGTGAGTGTACGAGTGCTCGGGGTGGGGTGGTGGGGGGGCGGTGGGGTGTTCAGCGGTGCACATAAAAGAACTTTATGAAAGGGGTTTGCACAAAGATGAAGGTGTTTCCTTACCTCAGCTCTTGTCCTACGAGCTCAATAGGAACTGAGAGAAACAGGGGAGAGAAAGAGGGGGGAGGAGAAGAAAGACACAGGCAGGGAGAGAACAAAGGTGAACGACTGCTCAGAAAGCTGTGCTGCTAAAAGAAACTCAGATCAATAAATCACAAATGCATATGAATCCCATGAGGCTTCCTCATAGCAGCTTACGCACCGCAGATTGCATGATCAGGAGAGGGGAAAAGAAAAAAAAACACACCTACACACTCCGGGGGTTCGCACACAAACACGCACGCATCTACATGCAAACATGCGCACATACAAACGCACGTTCGCGGAGGCAGAGCGCAAAACAAACAGCGCGAGTGTGAGCGCTGGCCTCCGCAAACATGCGGCGGCAGGAATAACACACACATACACAATGGAGAGACCATACGCACAGAGGAGAAAACCTAAATCAGCCAAATTGCATAGTGCTGTTCAGAAAAACTGACAATTATATGCAGACTCCAGCAATAAAACATGATTAATTGTTGCACTTTAGTTATCATAATTGGGAAAATGAAATTAAAAGGAAAACTGCCTTCATCAGTAGAAAACAGCACTTCTTTCAGGGACAACTTATAGTAATTGCCTTCAAAACATAAATCAAGCTCCGCTCACAAACAACACACACACACACACACACACACACACACACACACACACACACACACACACACACACACACACACACACACACACACACACACACACACACACACACACACACACACAATGCTCTCGGCCGGCTATAGGCATCGATTGGGAGTTGAGCGATAGAATGAGTTTGGAGAAATATCCTATTTTCATTTGGAGCAAACGAGAAAACAATACGATCCTGGAGAATTCAGTTTGGGCTCCGATATCACATGCATTAATCACATGTCAGAAAGACCCCGGGTATCAAGATACACTAAGAGCACATGAATTACACACTAATACACACACACACACAGTTGGTGTGTATGTGTGTGTGCTGCATCTCAGTTTCTCAGTCTTTCATCATGCAGTTGGAATGACTGGACGCCTTCCTGAACGCCCTGTGAACTGTAGCTCTGCTGTCTTGCTTCTAAACATCAAACACACACACACTTGCACACATAAAAAACACACGGACAAACATGTATCAAAAATATCTGTGCTCGGATTCAACCAGTGTGAGATCATCAAGACCCGCTGCCGTTTTCTCCGTATGTGTACATACACGTATAGATTTGGCTGCTGATAAATATTTAAATCATGTATTGTAACTAAAATCAATCAGTAATTGTACTGGAATCACATCTTCGAAAAAAGTCTACATTAAAACTATAAAATTGTGCAAAAGCAAAAGTGAAGGTTGAAGAAAAAACCAATTATTTCAATGTTGCATAATTTCTCTTTAGAAACTGGAGGTTATGCATAAAAAGGTGGATGTGAAGTGTCGACCGGTGGAAAAGAAATGTTGTAAAACTATTGACAAAAGAGAGAACTCATTGTGCTGCGTGCTGCATAATTGAATGAAACAGGGAGGAGGACGAGGTCTGGATGCATTGACAACGATCTTTAAAAGCCCTCGTGCACCTTCGAGATGGTCCCTAACTGGCAGCCTTCAAAATAAGAGCATGAGGTCAAAATAACACAAGAGCAACAACAAATCTGATGCAAACTGATGAAATGTTATTCAGGATGAACTTTGGAGAAAGTCTGCAAGTGTTGCGCTGAAAACTATCTGCAGCTCCGTGTGAGCGCTCGCAGATACACACAAAACAATGACTTTAGTTAGTGGAAGAAAAAAAAAAAGTCTGAATGTGATGGTTGCGATGCGTCGGCCACGAGGAGCGTCTGTTTCTATTATCATTCAGTGTGACATCCTGTGTTTGTTTACCTCCCGCTGCATGCTCACGCTCACATGTGACGCGTCCCCTCCATACATACACACACATAGGACCTGCACAAACGCACACAAACATGCATCGCTCATACACACATTATGGAGACACAAACTCCTGCTGCGTGTGAGGGAGTGCGAGTGTGGATGAAACTTCAAGGCCTGACATGACACTCACCTCTGATTCCTTTGGACCGAGTGCGAGTCCGCTTATCATCACCTTCTATACTCATCTGGGATGGAGAGAGGAGGAGAGGGAAGAAAGCACAGGAGGAGGAGAGGGAAACAGAAGAGACAGAGCGGGAGAGAAAAGGAGGATGTTGGTGAGGACTGAGGCTGATTTCTCCACAGTTAATCGTCCTTGACCTCCTCAGCTGAAATAACCCTCATTGACTGTTCCCATTGAAACACAAGAAACAACTGACAACACTGACAAAAAGAGATGATCATATCTGTAATTCCCTGCCCCCCCTCCCCCAAAAAAAACAGCCCCCCATCATCATTTGTCTGTCACCATAGAATAAAAACAGCCGGCTGCTTCCGCCCTGCTAACTTCATCAGAATAAAGACAGGAATAAAAGGCGAGCGTGGAAGCAGAGAGAGGGGGGAAAACAAACCCTGTTGTTTGAGCTTCTTTCAAAACGCCCTCCCCACTCTCGCCCCGCGCACACCTCCTATCACTCTCCCTGTAATTTCCTGCACCTGAGTGGTACACATGATTGTACGCTGCGAACAGGCAAAAGGCAGTAGCCGCTCAGGGGCCACGGCCCCTGTAAGCAGAGGGGGCCGACAATCATAACTATGCTGAAAATAATAATAAAGCAAAAAAAAAAAAAAAAATACACAGTCCGCTAAAAAGCCGCTATAATAACCCTTTTAAGAAGAGCAGTTTTGTGTGTGCGTGCGCGTGTTTGTGCGTGTGTTGTCATGCCCGCTGCTTACTCCTGGCTCGGCTTTTAAGCCACAAAGGAGCAGGTGTTAACCCTACTGCCTCACACACACACACACACACACACATATTGACCCTCGGCCACACCTCTTCAGCACTACCTCTCCGCGCTCGGTGCTGCTCTCGCTGCACTCTAAAACTATCAGATGCTTTTTAGACACAATGGAGCCATTAGCTTTGATTACTGGACTCTGGGTTGTTGCTTTTTTTTTTTTTTTTGTATTCCAGGTCTCCCCTCTGTCTCTCTTTCTGTCTCACACTTCCTCCCTCATGTACCACCCCTCCACTTCTCTCACTGCCCCAAAAACTACACCCTTTATCCCCCCAGTTGCCACCCCCCCCTCCCCCACCTCCCACTCTCTCCATGCACTGGCACTTAGCTGCTTTTGTTGCTTCTCTATAGTCAAGTTGGCACGGCCACAGTGGGATTCAAACATGGGGTCTCTGTTTCTCTTCTTCTTTTTTCCCCTCTCTCCCTCTCTATTTGGCAATGCCCCTTTCCTGCTAATAGACTACTTATGAAAAGAAGGAGGGAAAGAGGGATGAGAGGAAGATGAAGCACGCTGTTGTTGTTGTTGTTAAGAGCTTTTCTTTTTCTTTTTTTCCTCCCCCCGTCCCCTCCTCCTCCTCACCCCTAAGGAGGGTACGCTTCATTCATTAGGGTCTAGTGTTGGGCCGGAGGTACAGGTGCAAGGCGCGGGCCCCTCCCTTCCTGTGTGGGTCTCCACCGTCTTGGCCCCCGTCCCCTCTGTCTCCCACCACTCTGGGCCTCCACTCTTTTGATCGGGAGCTGCTAATGTAGAAGCCGAGCAACAAGTAGCAGCTTTGTGCCCTGCCTGAAGGGAGCAGTTGACTCCTTCTGTGCTCCACTCACAGCGCTGTGTGGGAAGAGGAGCGGATGAGTGCGCACTGAGAACTTTTCTGTGTGTGTGTGAGCGCACTCCGCTTTACACGGGTGCATTTAGTTCAAAGTCCATTTCCTTACACTTGGGAGTGTGCACTTGTTTCTATGCATGTGTAAAAGGAACAGCGGTGGAGTAAGTGCTGTAATTAAGTACAATTTTGAGCTGCCTGTGCTCGACTTGAGTGTTTTATGCCATACTTTGTACTTATTTCATACAACTCCATTACCTTTCACAGGGAAATATTGTACTTTTTTTTCCACCTCGCTACATTTATTGGATAACAAAGCCTGTCTCTACTTTATGAGATACTATGCATATATAAAAAATTAAACTGCTCAACATACGAAAGCAGTTTAAATAGCTCCATTCCCATTAAAAGGCTGCTCAGAGACGTAATCATAATAATCATCCAGAGTTTCTCTGCACAATAAGTAGGTCTTCTTGAGTACGTTGAAGAATTATTCCCATGTTGAGTCAGCTGTTCCATTTGAACGGTGCATATTGAGAACGTGTGAAGGCACTCAGTTAACTAACACTGACGGTTAACAACTAGTTACAGTTCAATAACTTATGGTGCAAAAGATTGCTGAAACTCATGGCAACGGGTAAAAAGAAGTGCAAGAGTCAAGATCAAATTAGTGGATCAATAAGTGCATATAGCTAACATTAACAGTTAAATAGCTGAGCGAAAACTCACAAAAATGCGATGGATAGCTAAAGCAAACAGCTAAACAGGTGGCGAGGCTAGCTGAAAAACATTTTATAAAATGTTGAAGCTTGAATTAATAATATATTTTCAATGGAGAGCTGTTTTTGCATTACTTTTTAAAGCTATTTTAGGCTATTGTAACAATGTGGCCCCGCAGCGTGACGGTGTTAGAAAAGAGTTAAGAGGGGATTTAAGTGGCCACAACACGAGTGGATGGGGTCTTTTCATCTGCATCCCCCTTTCTGTAAAAGCCCCATTTTCACTGTGACTGAGGAGGAAGGGTGTGTGCGTTTATGAATAAATGTGTGCGAGAGAAATGTGCACATGCATGTGAAGATCGCACATGCCCCCCCCTCATGAAAAACATCCCATACTAATCTGTTACTGCTCTGTTACTTTCTGGTCCTCCTTCCTTACATTGATAGTCATCAGATGAATCGAAACCTGGACTGAAAGGGGCCCCTATTGCTTTCATGTTTGTGTAACCATAGTTACGCACATTTAAATAGGTAAGCACATCTGAGTTCTCTTTTTCCTGTCCTTTTTCTCAATTCCAGCTCATTAAATTTTTATGAACACAAAGTCACAGCCAGTGAATCCAGATGCAGCCAGGCAGGCATTCACCTGATTTCCATTATCTCTTTCAAACGGCTCCCCCTCTCTTTTTTTTTAATGTATGCTCAAAAACTTGTCCTTTACCTTGTTGTCTTTTAATTAAACTCCTTGAACGGTGCAGGTAGGTGGGCCTACACATTACAGTCTCATGCAGAACAGAGAAAAGCAGTGAAAGAAAGCGGGAGAGAGAGGAAAATGAGAAAAGAAGGTACAGTGCGTGTGTGTGTGTGAGTGTGAGTGAGTGTGTGTGTGTCCTGGGGTTTAACTAGTGTGAAATGTGATGTGGAGCAGCAGCAGACGGAGAAAAAAAAGAAAGAGAAGAAGAAGGAGGAGGAAGAGGAGGAGGAAGACGCGGCTCATCCCTACAGGCTGTGTTGTACATTATCAATTATGTCCTTCTTTGTGTGCAGCGGTCGGAGCAGGAGGGCCTCGGCTCTGCTCTGCATTCTGACAGTTCTATGTAAATGGCTGGCTGGGGGCAATGACTTCAGAGAGAAGGTCACCCTTCGTCCCCTGGTGCACATAAATGACTCTTTTATTCATTTTCAGGTTTACAAGAGCAGATGAAGAAAGGAGGGGGTTAAGGTGGGGTGGAGACACTGGGGGTGTGGGGTGTGGGGGGAGCTCGCAAACTGCCGACCGAAGACTGACATCTCTAAATATTACCTGCGGACAGCAGCTGCCAATTAGAGGCACGCCGCACAGTTCCAACCTCGACAGGCCGACCACGCTGCGCAGCCTCCATGTTGGATCACCACACAGCGAGGCCCTCAGTTTCACTTTAATAATTCACACGAGGCAAAGCGGAGCAGCGAGGAGGAGGACGAGGAGGAGGAGGAGGAGGAGGAGGAGAGGTGGCGTGGCTCTTACTTCATATGCAAAGAGACTCTGCGTTGACCCTGACGTGATTTTTGCGGGTTTAAAAAAAAAAAAAAAAAAAGTAAACATGGATTCCAGCTCTTATCCCTCTCAGGTCGTCGTCTCGTTCATCTCAGTTGGCCCACGAGTCTAAAAGGATGATGAGGAGGTTGCGTGGCAGGTACGGTAAAGCGTCAGGGCCCAACAGACTGGAGCCGCTTCACATGATGTAGTGTTTGAAACCAGCGCCCTCTCTCTCCTCAGCTCCTTCAGCGGCAGAAATCAAACCAAATCAATAAAAGTCATCTCTTCAGATGAACCCGAGCCATCAGGGGGAAGCAAAACTACTTTTACTGGGCCCTGGGGAAAAACAACCCCCCTCCTCCTCCTCCTCCACTACCTCAACCTACCCCCACCCCTCACCCCCACTCCACTCCCTTCGTCTCTCTTTCAATCTCCCCTCAATCCCTCCATCTCTTTGTTGAGTGTCACAATCTCCAAAATGAAAAAAAAAAGCACCAGATGTGTGCAGAATGGAGAAATACCCTTGAAAAGGTGACAGTGTTGGTCAGAAGTTTTTAGGATCAAGTACAGGAAATAAAAGAGGGGAGTCGGGTTTGGAGAGGCAGAGAGGGTTAAAAGAGAGAAGAGGAGAGGAGTGTATTTCTGCTGTGCTGATAAGGAGGAATATCATGGACAAAAAAAAGTATGAGCAGCTCAAGGACATCCTTTTTGAGTTTCTTTTTTTTTTTTATTGTGTTTCAATAGGAAAAAAAAAGTCCTGTGAAGTGAAGTGAACTCAGCAGTGGGAAAACGCTGAGCTGTGCCATGCTGAGCTTAACTAAACTGAACTAAGCTGAGCGCGGCTGAAGCAAAGGATGGGCAGGGCCAAGCGGGAGATTTGATGTGCTGTTTGATTCATGTTTTTCTGTCCAGCTTGGCCATCAAACCCCCAACCCACCCCTCCCCTTTCTCCCCCCAACACACACACACACACACACAGCTTGTCTCTTTTCTCCATCCTCCCCCTTCCTCTGCCTCCACCCTTTTTTTCTTTTTTTTCTCTACTTTCCCCGCTGAGTTAGGGATTGGGGAAATGCCCAGGAAGCAGAATCAGGTTGGAAGCGGGTGTAGGGGTGTGGTGAGTGGTGAAGAGAGGTGGTGGGGGAGGAGGGAAGAGGGGGGGCTTGTCACTCACCATGATTGGTCGACGGCTCTGCAGTCTCTGGGAGGCCTGACAGCGGCTGCTGGTCCTCTCGCCTCGTGTCCACCGCTGGTTCACCAGCTCGCCCCGAAACTCATTTTCTAGCAACCAGAGAGAAACAAGGAGGTGAGTCAAAGAGAAAAGGGGAGGAGGGGGTGAGAGTGAGGTTTTTTTTTTTGGGGGGGGGGGTGAAAAAAAAAAGGGAGCGAAAAAAACTGTTGTCATATGAAATCATCAGCATCAGCACCAATGGACGGGGCAGTGGTTTGGATAAAGGAAAGAAGGGGAGGGGGCTACTTTGAAGGAAGGTCGGGGCACTCGAGCATACTGCAGACGCTCCTTTATTAACTAACAGTGTGTATGCCTCACACACACACACACACACACACACACACACACACACACATAGAGGCATGGTTAAGTGCCCCAGCTGGGGTCCCTGTCAGTCTGCTATTAGAATCAATCAAATTTGCACATTTTTATTGAGCTTTTCAGGTTGCATATATAAGCACAAGGGGGGGATGGGTGATGCAAAGGGAGACGGGGTGAAGAACGGTCAGTAAATAATGAATCATACATAAATCAAACCCCCTTTTTTCTTTCCTCCCCCTTTTTTTTCCATCAAGGTAATAGCGCTTTGCTTTATCTTCCCAGTTGCTCAGAAAAAAAGAAGAAGAAGAAACAGATTCAAATCTGTTACAAATCCTTTTTCTTCCACTCTCTTCCTACTTTCTGAGAAGCTGTTGGTGGAGTTGTTAAACACAAAACAGACTCGTGTGGTGGTCTTTTTTTTTTTTTTTTCTTGCTCCCCGTCAGTTTCAAGTTCAGGGAGAGTGCAGAGTATATTTCTATGAACGCCCAAGGCTGAACTTTTCAACTAGTGTAGCTTTAAGACACTTCAGCTGCTCCCTCGCTTGCTCTCATTTTGCTATGTGCAGTTTTTTTTTTCTGTTGTTGTTGTTGTTTTTTTTTGTTTTTTTTGCACCACCAAGCTGGTACAGTGAAATGTGATTCTTTTTTCGGATATATATACGCACCTATAACCTTTAGCTTTCACCTTTATATGGATTGTGCGAGGCAGCAGAACGCTGTGAAAGAGGAAGTGCCCTTGGGTTTATAGTGACTCCTCCTCCGTGCGGGGCTACTATCCATCTATCCAACAGACCAAGGTTTGGGTCAGCTCACTCTGAATCCTCGCTATTGAAAATGAAATATCAAGCCGCAATAATCTTTCACAATCCACGATTCAAAACCGAGGATATTCAAGGCAAAACGCTGTAATTATTTGAATTTTGACATAAAAACTAAATGAAAGCTGAAAATTTAAAGTGACCGCAGTGATATAGCCGCTTTCAAACATCCTGCAACAACATAAAGCTGTTTTTCAATTTAAATCCCTGGCCTTTGAAGAGTGCAAGATGCATCTGTCCATCTTCTTTCCCTCCCCGTCTATTATCTCTACCTTGTCAGTGAGTGGTTCTCTCCGTGCACGTACGCTCCTGTCCTGTGCGTGAACCCACAGAGCGGAGCAGAGTGCACGCTGAAAGCAACGCCAACCTGAAAGCAAACAGTCGGAAGAGACAACAAAAGGCTGGCGTGTCCGTATGCAAGGGGTCCCGAAGCAGACCAGCCCCTACCCCTTCCATCCATCCATCCCTCCCTCCCGACGCCCCCTCCTCCATCAATCCCCCGCTCCCTCCTCCTCCTCCTCCTCCTCCACGCCCATCCCTACTTTTACCCATTACATGCAAACCTTGCCAAAGCCCAGCAAGCACTCTTTGCAAAATGCTTGTTTATCAACTTTCGCCCCCCCCCTCCCTCCCCACCTCAGCAAAAAAGTGATTACAGCAGCAATACTGTTCGTCTGCATCTCTATCTCCGTCTCTCTGTCTCAGCTTTCTCGGTCCCCGTGCGTACAAGCACGCAAAACTCACTCATGTCTCTTTTTTTCCCCTCCAATCTCTGTATATGTTCCTGTGACTTTTCTTCCTTCTTTTAAAGTGAGGCGAAGTGAGCATCCATCCTGTATTGTCAGTTTGGAAGCCAAGGAGCTGAGAGCCCTTCCTAAATGCCAAATATATAACAGCGCTCTATTAGGACACGTTGCCTGGGGCCATGTGTCAGCGTCCCTGCTCACTTTGTTTAGTCCTGAGCTGCTATTCCTGCTGCAGATACAGAGAAAACACATCTGGACAGTTTGAACCTGCCTGACGTGTTTGATAGCCGGGGTTTATAAAAATGAAAAAAAATCAGGTAATTAATCAGAGAAAAGGTGGAATAATTGACCTTTGTGTACTTTCATCTGTTTGTTTCATTCTCACAACAAAAAAAAGAAAGAAATGAACATCTGCATCCTTCCACTGATGAAAAACAAAACTCGCTGAGCCTCGCCTGCTCTGGATATGTAGCTACTCTCTTATTCTTTGATCAGATGCTGCTCATTCCCACCTAAAAAGACTCGCAGCTCGTTATTTTGCAGCGAAAATTGGAGGAGTACGAGACAATTAGCCGTTCACCGGGGAGGTTTGGCTAATCAGAAGCGAGAGGATGGAGTAGAGGGAGTGGGAGGGAGGAGAGGGGATTTAAAAAATAGTATTTTACTGCCAGGATTATGTTTTCTTTCTTTTTTTTTTATCAAAGTGAGAATCTTTGAGTGGCAAAGTTAAGTTTTTTCCTTCAATGAAAAACAAATCAACACATTTATCCTGCAAAGAAAAAAAAGAAGAAAAAAACTCATCCCACCAGGAAACAAAGTTTAGGCTGAAGTAATACCATTACAGGCCTGCAGCTTACTGTACTGGGACAATGGAGCAAAGAGGCCTAAATCCATAGTTAGATTAAATACCAGGGTGAACTGTCTGTAACAGTATTAGTGTACGTACAGGGCCGCGGCCAGCTGTACACCCCTGGTCCTGTTAAGCAGGATTTAGAGACAACTTAGTGTGATTACAGCGAGCCGGCCCTGAAGAGACAGAGAAATCAAAAGTTGTGGAGCTGGACAGTCTTATATCACTCAATGGCTTCCTTCTTTGTTTTACTGCACATAAATAAATATTTAAAAAAAACAAACTAAGTATCCAGATGTGAGAATTAGATTTGTGAAAAAACATTCTGTCAAAAACCTTCATTTGAGGTTTAGAGTTTTCACATCGCCGCTTCAAGGTCAAACACAACAGAGCGCTGGGAGACAAGAGAGGAGAGTAGAGGAGTCATTAAGTGAGTGTGAGGCAGGTGCTGGGTGCTGTCGCTGATGGGATGGGGGTGTTGAGGGGAAGGGGAAGGCAGCGCCAACTCAAAGTATAACCAGCATTTGGAGGAGCCTCCCTGACCTCAGCATCTGAGGACCAACACACACACACACACACACATGTGCCACATCAGTAAAACTGCACCTGAGAGCCAACTCAATCTGCAGCTGCAGTTTATTCTCAAAACGCTTTCTGCATCTTATACTCTTTTCCTCTGTCCCTCTGAGAATGTCTGCACATTTGCTTACTTTTTAATTAATTTCTTCTTTTTTTATTTTGTAATGTACTTCCTCTGTAATGCAGGGCATGAAATTCATTATTTCCAGGCTTTCATTTTAAATGCCTCCTCTCCATTGAAAGCCTGGCCAACCCTGACCTTTGCTTGTATTGCTTAGATTTCTGATAGGCTTTGAATGACGAGGGTGCAATTTGGCCCCAGCTGCTCCTCCAACATGTTTATTGCGCTCCCTCCTCCGGCACCTGCTGTCCTCACCATGGGCTATTCAGCCCTTCATAAATAGGGAGGTTTCCTCCCTATCACTGTAACTAAGACCAAGGAAGAAGAAAAAGAAAAAAGACACACAAAAGCAACTTCAGATGTAGCCTGTGCTACATGAAGCTCTATACTCAGCTGTTGTAGCCTCTACTAACAGCATAAGGCACCGATAACCTAATTCTGTAATCCCCTGAAACTGGGCTACATTTCACAGGAAAAGTATACAGAAGAAAAACAATAGGTGTTTTTTTCATTTCTGCCTGTGATGAATTCAACGGAGCAGCATGAAACTATACAACACACGTAAAGCTTTGCTTTCTCTGTAAAGGTTAGTCCTGTGTATTTCTGAGTGGTATAAACAGATGTCTGATCTTTACCTTTTAAAACTAGGTCAGAGAAACATTCTCACATTCAGCATGAACAATATCACTGCAATCAAAACACGTCACCCCATGAAAAGAGACACACTATCATCATCATGCTGCCTGTAAAGGATGGAAGCTTTTCAAACAGAGACACCGGGGGGGAGTAAAGTAAGTTCAGATGGATCCATATCCTCTAAACATGCGAAGCAGCAGCTGAAGTTTCTCCTCCAGAGCAGGAGCAGAGAGGAGCGCTGTGCTCCAGAGCTGCAGGATGGAGAGCAACTTAAAGAGCGGGTGACATAACACTGTGTATCATCATCCCTCATCTCTTTTCCTCCATCTTAGGACGCAGGTGCTTTGACAGACCGTGAGGCGCACACGCACGCACGCACACATACACACACGCAGAGAGAGAGCACATTACGTGGCCATCTAAGCAAAAACAAGAAAGAGGGGGTGGGGGTACAGGGGGAAAGGAGGAAAAAAAACACACACAGGCTCACATTCTGCACCGCGCCACGGTGTCGGGGTGAATCCGACCAGATGAACACTTCAAAATCCGGTGAAATGTGCAGCCCGAGCCCCCTGCCTCCCCGGCGGCCGCTGTTTATTTCCAGCGCCGCTTCTGAGGACTTTTTTTTTTTTTTTTATCTGCGCACCACTAAAGGCGGCTGACATTTGAAGAGAGCATCTCTGTATTTTTTTTTTTTTTTTTGCTGCAGAGGATCAAATGGCCAACCCCTCCCTCTCCCTCCCTCTCTCCCTCAAACACACACTCACTCCATCCTTCCATCCATCCATCCATCCATCTGTCCGTGCATCCACGGGAGCCCTGCTCAACGCCCAGTGTAACATCGTAATAACACAATTCGGTACTGAACTCTAAGACACACACACACACTCACACACACACTTTACTGTAACAAATCCAGAAACAGGAACGACTCGTGTGAGCGTATACAGTGAACGCGCTCGTAGAGAAGGTGAAACTAGAGGACAGCGTGGAGAAAATACACTTCAGCAATGACTCAGGTCGGAAAGAGCATTCAGAGAAATAGAATACAGAGCGAGTGTGTATTTTCTCAGCCCCTTTGCAAACACACACACACACACACACGCTGATAAACTGCCCAACACAGGCAGAGTGACAGAGAAGTGGGTAAACGCGCATCACTGAGCTCGTGAGAGAGCGCCATAGTTGGTTTATTCCCACTTATTATAAAGGCATCGGTGTAAATATATGAACATCTGAAAGCAAAAGCAACATCCGCTCTAAAAACTAGTGTCACGGAGGTTTCCATCACTGAGGATGGGTGTTGAAAATGTAAATAAATAGGGGGGAAAAAAAGAAAAAGAAAAAGGTCAAAGTGTTGAGAGCTCGCGGATGAGTTTAAGTTTTAAATCCTAATCGGGGGAATAGGAAATTATGAAAAGATGAAAAACTGCACTAATCTCGGTCAAACATCGCGCTGTGTGATGCTGAGGATGCGGACACGCACCAAAGTTAGGCACCAAAATAGCCTCGAATACGGAGATAAATAATAATACGTGCGGTTCACATTCAAAACATAACCAGCGATGGTTTCTCTTTACCTGGATTCAACAAATATTTCCTCCGAGCTTCGTCCTCGCCGGGTTGTAGAAAAAAAAAAGAGTTGCAGGTCGCTGTCAAGTAGTTTGCTTCAAAAACAAAATATATATCCCGAGTAAAAGGTTTTTTAAAAAACGATCATCTATCCCGTTTACAAACGTCCAGATGTGATAAATAAAAGAGAGCGGAGGGGAAGGTGTCCAGGCGGCCCGTCCTACACAGCGCGGCGGCGCACGGCTCCGTGTCGCGGCGTTAAGATGTTACTTGTTTGTAAGCAAAAAAACATGGCTTCATTTGCCTTTGTCAGCGAGAAAAAACGTAATATTGACTTACCTTTCCCTCATGAGCCATTTTTTCCCCCCTCCTCCTCCTCCTCTCCACCCGCCCCCCCTCCCTCCCCATCACCCCCACATACACACACACACCCCCCGATCTCCTCCCTCCGCCCTTTGCCATGACATCACGGAAGCTATAGTAAAACTCCAGCATCAGATGGGCAGGGCTTGAGCCCCCCTCCTCCTCCTCCTCCTCCCCTTCCTCCACCTCCTCCTCCTTCTACTACACACTAACTCAATGGGCATATGTATACACATACACTCCCTCTCTGACTTTCTCTCTCTCTCCATCCCTCCTCCCCTCCCTTGCTTTCAAACACATACATCATCTGAGCCGAGAAAACTGACAACTTTAAACTACAAACTAGATTTCAGCAGCCTCTCCACAGGCAGCAGCAGCAGCAGCAGCACAAACCTTAATCCAAATATTAGAAGAAAAAAAAGAAAGAAATAAGTTCCCGCTGCTGTTTTCTCTCCTTTTCTTAAAAACATGGGGGTTACAGTCTTTACGCACAGTCTTGGTGAGGAGACTGCTGCATCCCTGCGCCTCTGGGCTCCGCAGCCAACACAATATTACGCACCAGAATGAGCTCATATTTTATACATTTCACCGCGCTGACAAGTTCTTGATGTTCCGCAAATGCATTATGGAGGTTATAGCTGCTGTAATCCTTCACCCCCCACACACCCACCTACCCACCCACCACCACCACCACCACCACCCCACACATCCTGGAAAGTGGTACCGTCCAATAATTCATTCAGGGGACATTTTTTTTCTTCTCTCTCCCTCGGATTGGGAATTGATGTAGTAGTTGTATGCAGAGTTAGTATATGCACGCTGCTCTGACAGCATCTGATAATTCCTCCGTATAGGGAAGAGGGGGTTTTAACGACATATAGGCAGAGAGGCGAGTCTCTGAGGGAGCTTAACTAAAAATTATTTATGCTCTGGGGAGGGCAGGGGATGGATATCAATTTGAATTATCGCTGGAGTAAAGTAAAAAAAAAAAAAAAAAAAGGGGGGGGGGGGGCAGTAAAAGAGAAATGTGTTGAACAAAACAAACACGAGGTTGAGGTTCGCAGGAGTTTTTAAGAAGAGTGATCGCTGTCAGTTACAGATCTGCTGATAGTTTTAAAGGATCATTGAGGCTGTCAGTGCGGCTCTGAAACAACAAACAGCCAGTCTTAATAGTGCAACTTGGAGTCACTCCCAAATGTTGCTCACACCGTGGTTTTTGCTTTGCTGTTTTGAAACCATTAGTGGAAATGACAACCATTCATTACAAGCCATTTGAGAATAGTCCCCACAAATGCCATCCTTTATCTGCTGTCTCCACGCCGCGTACGCAGGGAATATTCAAAAAGCCCAACCTTCAGCTTTCAGAAATTCTATTAAATTCTTATCTCTTTGCAGCAGGCTCTTTTTGTGCAATCCCATTGTTATGCATTGGAGCTGAAATCAATCACCGGCCGTGCACGCCGCATCAGTATGATTTCAGACCGTGGGCGCGGAAAGAGAGGAGACTCACACAACAACAGCACCGACAATCGAATAAACAAAAGAGGGAAAATATTAATATAAATATATATATTATATATTTACATATCCCGGGCCCTGATCCAGCAGAGGGGACCGTGTGTGTAGTTAAAGGCCTGCAAGTCAGGTGTGAGCTAAGGAGCCAACAGTGGCAGCACGGTGGACGGATTAAAATCAAAAAAGTACATTCTTTTCTAATTCAGCCTAGCAGTAGGAGTAGTTTTTAAGTTTTCCTGCAGCTTGAAGTCAGGACTACGGACAGCTCCAAAGTGCAGCGGGAGTGTGATGATGGTGAGTTCAGGACCGTGGACAGCTCCGGCCTTGCTCTGCCTCTCAGGCCCTACAATAACTTACATAAGCTCATTGTTGAAGCAACAAAAGCTTTTGTCTGCGCGCTGCTCTGACTCTCTGCCTCATTAAGTGTTACTTCGGACTGCATTTATTGGTATTAAACAAAACTAGTTTGATTTGAATATCTATTCATATCCCTATTTATGTGAATACTTACAAAAAAAACAACTTTAGTTCAAGTATTTTCACTCTTACTCTGAAGGATGAGATTGTTTGAAACTAAATTAAAGTAAAATAACCAAAACTAAACTGAAGTTATTGTAAGCTCACTGATCTTTTATGATTATGTAAGAAAAGGATAATAAATAAACTAAGTTGAACTCAAGTATCTGAATGAGCCTGCCTCATTATTTCAGGTCGTTTCACTTGAGTAAGTTTGCTTTTATTTTGAAAGATAATAAACCTCTAGTTAGTAGGATGGAAGAAGAAGAAAAAAGTTTTATCTGTTACTATAAAAAAGCGTAAACTGAACTAAAACTAAACACAACTTACTCATGTGAACAAGTGTTAGTGGAATAAAGTGAGACATTTTCTTTTGAAGGCCAGCAGCTGTGGGTCATGTGGGAAAACTTTTCTCCACTGCTGTTACAAAGTGAGTGTGCAGATGCAGATGGCACAGGGGCCTGCTGCTCCTTAATGCTCACGTCACTCCAGACTATAGCGGTTGTATGGTGGCTATATTGTGGAGGCAGCCAGTATAAATATTACATGGGGCAGCAGCTGACTGAGCGCTTAGGTTGGGACCGGGGGAGGCCCCTATAGTCCCTCGACAGATGGAACAAGCCGACAGACTAACACAAGAAAAAAAAGTTTTTAATAAGCCCGCAGCTTGGCATTGTCCCCACGGTACCGGGGCCACACGGTCCCCTAGGGGACCAACTGTCCTTTGTCTGGCTAGTTTTTTTGTGTTTTGCTAGATTTTTTTTAACACGTAAGTCTAAGTTAAGTTTTAGTTATTAGCTGAGGAGAAGTTTATTTTAGAAGAGTATTGGCCTATACTCTGAAGTGTTTATGTGTGATGAGTTTGCAGCTTGTTGTGGTGAAGTTTTAAAGTTACAGCTGGTGTGTCTATAAGCCTCAGATAATCCTGCGCAGCGACGGATACAGTGTCTGCAGCAGGGCTTTTATTTTGAACAGAAGTAGAAACACAACTTTTAAAAAAAAGTTAATAAAAAAAAGTCTAATGTTCATTTGTAAAAACGTCTAAATACTTAGTGGCGCAGATACTCGCTCTACGTTACTCTCTGTGTCGGTTTACAACACTGACGCACATGCCGAAACACAAAGTTACGTTTAAAAGTTGCCGCAGTTTTAGTCATAAACAAAGCCAGTGATACGAACCTAGGAAAGTGCGGCACAGCTTCATGTTTGCGGTCCTCCTCCTGTCTCTCTCAGTCTCTCTTCTGTCCCGTAGCGACCGCCGCCGAGTGCCGCCGCCAACTTTACTTGTGCCGAGACAAAGTTGCTCAAACTTTAGTTCAACTTCTGCGGCCCCGGGCAGAGGAGGGGAGGGGGGCGGGGCAAGCCGCTGACTGACATACCCCGGGAACCAATAGGAGGGAGGGTTGGTCATAGCCCCCTTGCCTGCTGCCGGGAGCTGGACCCAATCCCAGCCCCCCCTCCCTCCCTACCACCACCACCCCCTCACCCCAACCCAGTCTCAGCTTTCAACAACAATAGACTGAACAGCAACAAAGAGCATCTGCTGCGCCCGGCAACTTCTCACACTCACTAAGCTCCCCCGGCAATCTGATTTAAACCATACAAACACTTCACTCCGTCTCATCTGACTGCTTCATTCATGCTCTATTTTTAGAGCAGGGACACTTTACCTCAACCTCAGCAAACTCTGAAAAAAAAATCATAAAATGTTGCACGAGTATAAGACAAAAATCCAAAATATGAATATCTAAACTGGAGTTTCAAAGACAGGAGGCACAATAATACAATAAAAATGACCACATTAGTTTATTATAGGCCATGTTTTTAGAGCTTTTATTCTCTTAACTCAATAGCCTATACTCTACAAGGAATAAAAAAATCACAATACAAATACAAACTGGTTTTTGAAACTAGAAATTTAAAAAACGGGGAAAAAATACAAAAATTATATATATGTAGCACTTAAGACCAAATATGTGTTTAGAGCTTTTAGTCTCTTGCATCAATATTCTAATCATAAATAAAACTCATAACCAAAATATAAACACCTAAATAAGTGTTTCAAAGAAAGAAAGCACAATAATAAGAATGAAATCTTACCATAAACAATGAAATGTTATCTTTTATTTTCTTTAAAAAAAAAAGTTTTATTGCTTTTATTCTCTTAACCCAATATTACTCATTTCAATTTTCCAAACTTCTGCTAAAGTTAAGGGCATCTCATCAGGTGACTGGTGTAGGTCTGAACCCCCCTCCTCCATCATGTGACCGCAGATATACCAGATGTACGGCTAATTTAGATAAGTTAGAGGAACATTTTCACTGGAACTCCGGGCCTATTCAGAGAGTCTGTGTCTGGAGCAGACAGACAGTTCCTCCCTCCCAATAGCAGATGGTCTGCCAGATAATGAGCTCTCCAATTGCTTGCTCCCATTACCCCCATCCCCATCTCTCCAAGATGTAATGGGGGGTAAAGCAACCCCAACACATTCTACTGCTTTTCTTCTTCATTTCATTTTATTTCACACACGTTTAATGACATGATTGTTTTTCATATTGTCTGTTCAACAGATACATTACCAGACAATTTGCCCTGTTCCCAGCAAGGTGTAGCCTACTGATGCCCATTAAAGTTTAATTTAACAAACACCTGACCAGTTACAGGCCATAAAATTAAACTAAACAAAATAATCAAAATTTAAACTGAAAAATACTCAAGTCTAAACTGATGGCTTATTACTCACACATTTTTATCCTGTAAGACTGAGTTACAGTTGACCCACTGACCCACTACAAGCGCAAGCTATTGTTACTAAAAAAGCAGCTAAACTCAACTTCACTGATCCATTAAGCTTAATATGTGACTATAAAATCAAACAAAACACGGCTTAACTCACTTTTATAATCCTGAAACGTCACACACAACTTCAAACTGTGACACACAACTAAACTCTAATTCCTTGACCCTTTGTATGAATAAAGTGAACTTAACTGAAATGACTCTTTGTTTAAAGGTTGAACAACTATCAGCTACTAAACTTCACAGTACAAATTAAACTCAACTCAAAGTACTTGAAAACCTGGATTACTGTGTGCAATTAAACTAAACCTAAGCTCAGTCATTCCTCATTATATACACTGACATCATTGTTTCACTACTCTTAAACAAAAACTAAAATATGAGAACAAAATGAATCAGACCAAAATTCACTTGGCTGCTGCTGACAAGTCAATGAATAGAAGGACAGAAGTCAAAATCCACTCACCTAAATCTGAACTATCACATGAAAACCAAACATAACTTTATTTTGCCCATGTTGATGCCACTGACATAACTAAATTCAACTCTGTTCAACTCAGCTCAACCCTAACCCTGGAATAAATTTAACTCAATGCAGTTGACCCACTATTACAAATCTCCTTTCTGCTGTGACCAACAGACTAAACTAAACTAAACCAAACCAGACCAGACCAAATTAAACCAAACCAAACCAAACTAAACTACGTAAACTAGACTAATTTATACAATACTAAACTAAAGTAGACTAGACTAGACTAGACTAGATTAGACTAGACCAAACCAAACCAAACCAAACTAAACTAATTTAAACAATACTAGACTAAACTAAACTTAACTAGACTAGACCCAACAAACCAAACCAAACTAAACTAAACTAGTCTAGACTAGACTAGACTAAACCAAACCAAACCAAACTAAACTAATTTAGACAATACTAGACTAAACTAGATTAGACTAGACCAAACTAAACTAAACTACGTAAACTAGACTAATTTAGACAATACTAAACTAAACTAGACTAGACTAAACCAAACCAAACCAAACTAATTTAGACAATACTAGACTAAACTAAACTTAACTAGACTAGAGTACATTAGACTAGACCAAACAAACCAAACTAAACTAAACTACGTAAACTAGACAAATTTAGACAATATTAGACTAAACTAAACTAAACTAGACTAGACTAGACTAGATTAGACTAGACCAAACAAACCAAACTAAACTAAACTAAACTACGTAAACTAGACGAATTTAGACAATATTAGACTAAACTAAACTAAACTAAACTAAACTAGACTAGACTAGACTAAACTAAACTAAACTAAACTAAACTAGCCTGCATTAGTTTATGCTACCAGATGCCAGTGTGCACATGTCAGATCTCTTTCCTGGCGACTGCCTTGTTGCTGCTTCTATGGCACAGACATGTGAAAGGGAAATGCACATATGTGATGAATTCACTGATTATCAAACTGGCTTTAGGAGTGTGGACAAAGAAGGTGTCGCTGTTGAGGAGAAGTGCTGGGTCTCCACTGATGCCATGGTAAGTTTTTCCCCCCCTTTTTTTTTATCTGAGGATGCCAGACAGCCTCTTGTATTCTTCTTGAGCACGGTGCACTCATTAGCCTATTAACTTCACTGTGCACCCCCCACCCTTCTGTTCGCCTATCCAGATAGGCCCAAAAACACACTAACACATTCACACCCACACACATACGTACTGCACTTTCACAAGCATATGCAAACACACAGAAATGAATGCACACACACACATGCACACACGCACGCGCACACACACACACACACACCACCCCCCTCTCCTCTTATTCTCTGCTCTGTATAACAAGCAGCTGAACTCTGACATAGCCTCCAGCTGTCCTAGAGATGGTGGTGACAATAAAGTTTAAACAAATACACACACACGCACACACACTCAGACACACACACACACACTAGTGAAGAGCAGGAAACAGGACCTTGTTCAGAAAATGACCCGTGTGAGCTAATTAATGGAAATTTCACTCCATCTTCATCATCATCATTATTCAAAAGTACTCTTAAATGTTCCCTCCTACGCTTTCATTATCATTATTCAGCATCTCAGACAGCAACAACTTTGGACTGAGCTGGTGCAGAAACAGAAAGGGTCACCACTCCGCTGGAAGGGAAACGTTTCTGCCTCTAATACATTTTTCACATTCGTGTTTGAAGTAACAGAGAAAGTGGAAGTAGTGTACACACTGCGGTTTGTGCGAGAGGGTGAGAGAGGAGCACAGCTCTTTTTTTTCTTCCTTTATTGTAACTTAGCTCAGTATGTACACACTCTCACGTGCGCACACACACACACACACACACACACACACACACCCTGGGTTCCTGCACAGATGGACATCAGAGTCCTGCTCCCGGTCTCATGATAACAATCAGGTTCATAATGCTATGGCTTTATTGCCCTGCCCCTCTCCACCCCCCTACATCCCCCCTCCCTCTCACTCACTTTCACACCCCCAACCTCGCTCTCTCTTTCTCTCTAACATCCATGCACCATGATCATACTCATATCTGTCAGCTCCCATTAGACACAGCAGAGCAGTGCCACCACCAGGACACAGGGATGGGATTTCTTATTTTCCAAATATCTCCTCAAACATCAGTCCGACATGTTTGTTAAAAGGATCAATTCACACTGGTTCAAGCTGGTGAAGCAACACCCATACGTCCATATGGACCAATGCTGTGATCGGCCCATTCAACGATCTGATCAATCTGGTGGAAGTGAGGACAGACTGGTCACCTCTTTGTTGGAAGCACAAAGTATAACTTGAAACTTCAGCCAAGTTATAGAATAGAATAGAATAGAATAGAATAGAATAGAATAGAATAGAATAGAATAGAATAGAATAGAATAGAAGAATACAACTTTATTAATCCTTTACAGGAAATTATTGTGTCACAGCAGCTCCAATAGAATAGAATAAAAATACGATAATTAGGAGAATAAAATACAAGTCTTTGGCTAGCAATAAAATTAAGGATACATTAACAAAATTTTATGAATGGTGAGAGTAACAAATTAGAAAAACTGGGCTATAGTTAATATCTAGTCAACAATTTTTTGCCAAAAGAAACTGCTCAAGATGATCTCTGCAAATGTTTGTCTGCTTACATTCAACCCAGGCCATTATGCGAAGCTGCTAATACATAACATGTATTGGTCCTATAATAAATGAGTACACACTGAAAGAGTGATTACAGCAAGGAAAGCAAACAAAGCAACTGACCATTGTTTAGAGACAGGCTAGAAAACTTGTGAACTTCCCGTTTAACATAATCAGGTGTGAGTCTGCCTCTCAACATGATGAAGACGCAGACGTCCTCCGGCCCTCCATGACCGTCTTATTACACGTCTCCTTCCCCTCTCTCCTTGGTGGGAGTTATGAATTTTTAACAGGCGTGTGCAAGGAAAAGGAAAAGGCCAAGAGACAGACAAAGTTTGGTCTGGGTGCCACTTTGGATGACCGTCATCTCCAGGGACCGACCCCCCCTCCCCTCTCCACCCACTACCCACACACCCACCCACTCTGCTGCTGCTTACCAACCCGATCCACAGCTTGGGCCTCCCCATGGGCAGGAGGTGGGGAGGGAGTGTGTGTGGGGGGGACACGTGGAATGGGGTCAGCTCTGCCAAAAGGCATCACATCGCTCCACTCCTCTGCACCGCCTGCTGCTGTGTCTGTCTGCTGTACCTCTCCGTCACTCTGCCCGTCAGTGGGGTGAGTCTGGAGTGGAGTGGACCCCCGCTCCTCATCCTCTCTCCAACTTTTCACAGAGCGCCGCTCTAGTAACGCGCACGCTGCCACGTTGTAAATGAGCCTTCTCAACCACTACGCCCTGCAGTCCAGACGAGCCTCGCGACGCTCACCACTTCCTCCCCCTGTGTCCCACAGTCTGCCCCCACCCCTCGCCCCCCCTCCCCGTCACCCGCCTGACCCCCCGTCACCCTCCAAAGTCAGTGAGTCAAATTCTTCAAGGCGTTTCCTTTCGCTGATTTCTTCACTCCCCTGCTTCTTCTCTCCACACTTGACCCTCAAAATCTTTTTCCCCTGCACACTATTCCCATCTCCTGTTTTCTCTCTTTTCTTTTTTTTCCCCCTCCACTCTCCACCTCTCTCTCCGTCTCTATCTCTCTCTTCTCCTCTCTCTCTCCCTCCTGCGCTCACCCGGCAGCAGCAGGCTGGGCAAATATGTGCCCTGAGCAGCGGTAAATACAGGCAGCACTTCACAAACAAGGCCTGATTACAATGACAAAGGCTGCCACACTTTAGGGAGGAGCTTGGAGCAATTTGGAGGCTGCGGGGGCCATTGAGCGAGTGGCATACTTAATGGGCTTTGTGTGCCAGAAGAAAAGGGTCTGAGCTTCTGGGCCCAGCTGTCACTATGGAAAATATCAGACTGACACAGCACCCGACGCTCTTTGGCTTGCTCTCTTTTCTTCTTTCAACCCCCCCTCCCCACCCTCCATCCCAAAACCTCACCCCTACACCCACCCACCCCCTGTCCCCCCATCCAGCCTCCCTCTCCTCTCTCCCCTCTTCTCTCTCCACTCTTTTTTTCTCTAGTTAGTGAGCACAAAAAAGTGAAAGCTGTTGGAGAGAAAGAAAGAAACTGAATGTGAACTCCCTCTCTTGATCTCTCATTCTCACACACACACACACACACACAAGGAGAAAAAAGCAAGCGTGCACCCGTGGTCACACACACACACACACACACACAAATATAATGCACAGTAGGCTGACTCTGCAGCAATTATTCAAACCCTAAACCCAGAGGGATAAATGACATTATTACATTTCACTACTTAATTACGTGTGTGGATAGTTACTAAGCGTTAGCCATCATGCATGCATAATGCAGTAAGATATAGTCACTTCGCTTCATAAAGCACCCTTTCATTACCAAATGTATGGCAGAAGAAAAACAAATTAACACATGTGCTCTGTGGAGGAAAAAAAAGAAGAAGAAGCAGGCACAGTAAGGGAGGAGAATAAACACACATTAAGTGCAAATATATGATTGTAAGGCATCGCATGGCAAAAAATAACTCCAACAACATTTAGTGGATTTCCAGCAGTGCCAAGCGACAGTTTATTTTCTGGAAATGATTTTTCTCCAGTGATAATGGGCTTGGCTCGAAAACAAAGACTAAGAGATCCTCTGAAGCAGCTCTCCGGTTACGCTTCCTCAATCCTTGTACGCAAAGCAAGCGCTCACACTCCAGATCCAACTGTATTACACCAGCTCTGTGACTTATGGCACTGTAACACTGAGCATAATACACACACCCACGCTCACGCACGGCAAAAAAAAAAAAAAGCTTGCGCGTACACACGGGCAAAGCTGGAGCACTGGAGGCTGAACAGGCACAAACACATGCGCACGGTCGCACGGCGCTGCATTATTGAAACACAGCACAAAGCCAGAGTTGGATGTTGTTTCACCTAATCTCTTTGATACCACTGTGGTGCTGCTAAGCTCCAGAAAATCAGCTTAGCAGATGTCCTAAAGTGTAGGTGGCTTGTTTCATGAGGCAAGAGAAGAAAACGCTACAAGAAGGAGAAGAAGAAGTGAAAAGAGGGAGGGTGGGGGCAGGGCCGCAGATTTGGAACGGGGCCCTGACGAGTTCAACTCAATCCCCTTTTTACTTGTGTCTGCCAGGCACAGTTGTTCCAGCAAACTGGCAGAAGTTTTTTTTTTCTCAATTCATCCATCACTCCATCTTTTTTTTCTTTTCTTTTTTTTTTGCTCCCTCCCCCAACCTCTTGCTTTTCAGAGCACTTACTCTACAGCATGCGTGTGACTTATTTTTTCCAGGCCAAAGAAGTTGTCGTACTTGTGATAATGGTGGCGATAATGATTGTAATGAGGTTTTTTTTTTTCTCACAAGGTTGCACATGCTGCTCTGCCTTCAAGCCCTAACCTGCACTCTGATGTCAGTTGATTACAGTCGCGCGCACACACACACACGCACAAACACACACACACATGTCGCATGCATTATCAGCACAAGTGAGACATCTGTATGCAAATGTCATTATGTTGGTGGGAAGGTGGCTCAGAATGGGCTGGGTGTGAGTGATGTTATGACAGTGAAGGAGGGACTGAAAAAGGTCGAGCTCTGAAGGAGTGTGTGTGTCAAGAGCTGGAGCACATATGTATGGTATCCATAGTAACCAACTAACCCAACTCAAGATGGCTCCCTGATGCTGTCATCTTTTATCTGGTTCTCCAGCCTCGCGCATGCAGCGCACACTTATTCCACTCGCTCACATAGCTCATCTCCTCACGTTGATAATGCAGCACAGAAAACACACACGCATGGCCATGTTTCAGACAGATTAATAAAACATCAAATCCCTCATTGAGATAGTGCAGCTCCATGGCAAGATAAAAAAATGTTAATAATCTCACATGTTGCGCAGCGAGCTGCATCTACCGCCTCTCAAGTATCTCAAAAATGTAGTTCATCCCACTCTGGTGAATGACTGACTGCATGTGTGGCCATCTCCTCAGTTTTCTTATTTTTCTGAGTGACTGTGCGGTATGTAGCGAGCACTTCAGTGTCAAACCATCTCGTCCTAATGGCACCGCCTCAAATGTCCATGGTGATGAGAGGGAAAGAGGCGAGATGGAATGAGAAGTGATGGAGAGGGAGGAAAAAGCAAAAATGCTCCTGAGCCGTCATGACTCTAAAGACACACTGATGACAAACCAAACAACATGCATGCACATACACCTGACACACACACACCTGTAAAACATTTTTTAACAGTTTACCAGCTTCCTCCTCTGTTGCGTTTTACTGTGAATGTGAAAATGGCAAATTCAAAACAGGTCAAATTTGTGTTTTTTTATTGTATCTTTGTGAAATAATGATAGTAATGCAGCTTCAGAATTCATTTAAAGTAAGTCATTTGCCTATGAAGTAAAAAATAAAACTTTATCTCAATGCGTAAAAAATTGTTTCTGTTGATTTGTCTGAGAGAAGCTTGGGAGTGTTTTTGGATAAGAGTTTGAGGACTTGTAATGGATCATGTAAGGCAGAATTAGGCTAACACTTGATATGCCACAGTCTCCAAGCCTCATGTCTTGGATTTGAAAAGAGCCGCACTAACAAGAGGAAGTACTGGAAGACGACTGAAATCAGGGATTTCCGCAAAACGAGGTGAAGCTGAGATTGATGATAAGGAGAAGGAGGAGGAGGAGGAGGAGGAGGAGGACTGATGAGGAGTTGCAGGAGTTGCACATGCAGAGACACTCTGGAGATAAGAAGAGACTGAGAAAATGGAAACTGATTTGGTGAACACCCTTAGACAAACAAAGAGCGACCTGGTCTTCAGTTGGGGTTGGGGGTCATGTGACAGGCAGCTGGGGGTCCTGGAACATGAATGAATGACAGGCATTCGGAGAAGACCATTACAACTAGGACTGCAACTCGTCATTATTTTCCTGACTGATTGATCTGCCAGCAGTTACGGACCGGCCATGGGGCAATATGGGCAAACGCCATGATGGCCGCGTAATGATGCGCCTGGTTAACGGCTCTGAAAACGGGCAAAAACTCAATAATACGCTGTTATGTGTGGTGTTATATAGCTCTCATGGTGCCCTGTTTGCAGAAGCCCCGAGTTCATTTCCAGTACAGAATGTTTTTGTCATCAATGCAATGAGTTTATGTGGTTGTGTAATGGGCGGCCTCTTTTTGGTTCCATTCCGTCACTGTCTGCAGGTTTTCCCTTGTTTAATCAATTTGGGTATAAGAAAAATCATTAAATTGTGTTTCATTATTATTATTGGGACCCGCATAATATCCCAAATCAATTATCTCAACACGAGAGAGGTTATTACCCATAGTTACATTTTGTTGTCATACGACATCTAGCGGCCCTTGTACTTATGGCCGAGGTAAAGAAAAAAGTGTGGTGATGTACAGTAGAATAAAGAGCAACAAGGTCCACGTCTAGGAAGCTAACACAACACAAGAGAGCAATGTTCGATTCCCAATTGAAAGTAGCAGCGTATATGGTTTCTGTTATCTTAGAACACTTGGCAAAGTTAACCACATTGTTGTTTCTGTAACCATAAGATCATCTCAATTTAAAGGGATACTTCACCCAAAATCGATAATTCAGCAATTTTCTACTCACCGTCATGCCAAGGAAGGGTTTGGGGAAGTTTCGGAGTTATCAAAATGCTTTTGGCAACGGATTTTCATATAATGGCGGCGGATAGTGCTCACTTTTGAATTGTCCAAAACATACCTCCATACTGCTCGTCCATACTGATTTAAGTGTCCTGTTGATGTTTGGTTTGCGGGCTACGAACATCTCGCATACGCACAAACATCAACATAGCCACTGGGAGTTACTGCTACATCAAGACTAAAAACAGAGATCAAGGGGGGGGGGGGCAGTAGGTTAAGGGCAGGTGGCCCCGGTTTGGATCCCGCATCAGACGGCCCTTTCCTGCGTGTCATCCCCCCAAAAGTGAGCACTATCCGCTGCTATTATATGAAAATCCATTGCCAGTCCAAACCCTATCTGGTGAATTATCGATTTTGGGCGAATTATCCCTTAAGGAAGCTTTGTTTTTTAAACATCAATCATGATCTTTTCTGAAAGCCATTACTGTTTTTATAGGAACCATGGTGACAAAGGTATAGGTGAGCCAGTACGCCTGCCACCATAGGGTCAGTATTTCAGTTACCACTCCTAAGGTCGTATTAAAGGGGGGGGGGGGGGGCAACATGTGATGTTTCAGGTTTGAGGAGTTGTTTGGAGTCCAAGTCAGCTAACAAGCATCACTGCACTGACACAGTTATTTCATACAGACATCATTAGACAGCAAACATGGAAGTGGGAGAACTGCACTGGCAGTTTACACTCAACCAAGTCACTCTTAGCTGTTTTATCTCATGTTGATAAAAGGATTAATTTCAATGCATCACGCTGAGAGGATGGATCTCCTGCCACCGTCTAATCTCAACATCACAACTGCACATGGGAACAGAGGGGGGAAACACTGCTCTCACAAAAAGGAATCAAATCACGATGGTATAAAGCCAAAAGGTTGTTTCAGATTAAAGTTCCTGGTTAGAGAGTCTCCTTTTCCTCTTTTACTGCTATGGACACGGAGAATTTGCAACAAGATCAACGTAATGAGTTATGTTTGTGCAATGAGCTGCACGAGTCACAAAGGTAATTGTTAGAAAATGTTGAATATCTGGAGAAGGACATCTACCATCAGAGTGCAGAATCAGCCGCTAACATCCAATGATCTGGTCAGAGGCCTGGGTTTTAATAAGGCGCTGTTCAGACTCAGACAAAGAAATGAATGGCGATAAAACTAACACCTGTTCTAAGGTTAAACACCGGGCTCACACTCCTATTGTTTACGGGCGTTTAATGAAAAGTGCAAAGTTTTGTCAGGCTCCGTGATCAGTGTTTTACTGATGAGTAGAGCTGATGTGTTTCAGTGCGTGACTCGCTGACGGCTGATAGAGGTGCAGACTGATGACTTTAGATGGAAAAGTAATTGCATTGTTACGCTCGTAATATTGTGAAGGAAAAGAATCACAGGCAGGTGTTTTCATGATCCCCTGCAGCTGATAAATAACACCTATTAAATCCTGTATTGACACACTTTCTCAGGAGTTAAGCTTCACCTCTACACACACCTACTGTTGGATGTTTCAGCTCAAAGACATTTGCATGTATCTAATATTCAGAAAAAGAGCCTTTCTGCTCTTGAGTTGTTCAGTAGGTCAGGTTCGGTCTTTACGCTGGCTCCCTGTTCAGTGTTCATTTTAAAATTATTTTACCGGTTTATAAGACAGTAAGATGACGTATCTTACACCTGCTCGACTTTCCCAAGAGATGTGATGTGTATGTTCTTCTGTCAAGAGTGATATGGTGTATATAACCAAAACTTAATAAACTTAAATCTTTATATTCACAATGGCTAGAAATATTTTGTTGCATTTTGTAAAGATATAACGGGATAAGTCACCTGAGTGCATACCATGAAGGCTGCAGCCCTCTTTGCAGTGGAGTGGGTTCGATTCCTGTCATCCTCTCTCCCTGCAGCTGTAATGAATTTAAACATTACTTCAAAAAAATTCAGTTTTTTCTATATTCTTATTAATTTTTCATCCATTTTAAACATGTCCATTTTTCCATTCTGGCATAGAGGCCTCAGTCTTCTCAACCCTACTGTATATATTATCATCATGGACAGGCTTTGGGATGGATATACTGTAAATTTACATAACATGTATCTATATACTGTATAAGCATGTTTGTACAGGCCAAACATATATGGCAAAATACCAAATGGTTTTCAGTTTTGATAGGTTTCATATATGTTTGGCTTTAATTTTTTATATGTGCATTTATTTCCTACATGTAATTTTAATTATGTGGCTACATATTTATTTGCTTATTGGTTGATTCATGATGATTCATGCTGCTGTCAGACATTATGTGCACTGAGCTGAAAATGTTCACATTACACTACACTGCTCCACATAAATCCACCTTTTATACAGTATAGTGTTTTATAATGTCTTCTTTTTTCAGTCTTGTGCTTCCTATTTTGTGCAGTTTATTTCACTAGTGTAAAATGTCTGGAGGAAGTGTTGAAATCTTTAAATATCAACTCAAAAGGTAAAACTTACTTTTGATTTATGATGGTAAATGTTCATGTCTTGTGATTTTTATTATAGCTTTTGTACTGAATTTTATTTTTAATTGATTGATTGACTGATTGATTAAATCATTGATATAAAGCACTGCTTTATATCAATGATTTTATTTCATCTTTATTTACCCACATTTTAATGAGACTCAATCAATCAGTCAAAGGTCAAAGGTCAAACTAGTCAAAGGTTTGGACATAAGCTCGAATCAGAAAGCCTGTAACTTTTTATTTCTCTTGCCTGTTTCAATAAAGTTTATTCTGGCCGTAAGCACTGTATCATCACACACCTTACAGGTATAAATACTTTAATGAATGAAATTAATCCGTGTTGTGCCACTTTACAACGGAAGGTAATATGAAAAGAAGAGCACTGGATATACAAGGTTTAATGGTGCCATGTTGACACACACACTCCTGGATTTAAGTGCCTGTGAAATGAGAACATAAGCACACACTCAGGAAGATGAGCAGAGTCGAACGACATCGGTTTGCGGGAGATAAAAGACACAAAAACCAGGAGCGTGCGTGGATCCGCTCCGTCCCTGTCCCTCTGTCGGGGCTGATGGGTAATTGAGGCAGTCACAACACAGATCGGGACGCAGCGTCATGCTGTGCCCTGGGTCTGGCTCGCTGCCCCGGCCCTCTGGCAGCATGCTGCAACACACACACATACACACAGAGAACAAAAAGACAAATGGTTGCTTCACACACACACACACTCACTCACACAAATAAAAACACATGCTCACTACGCCCACGCACACAGCGACACATGCACACTTCACAGACACACACTCCCACTTCACAAACGCCCATTACCAACATACACAAATGCTAACAAGCTGTCCTCTCACAAGTGTGTACAGTCACACAGGCGCACAAAGACAGAAGCACGGGCGCACGCACACATGCACACACAAACACACACACACACACACACACACCCATCCTTGTAACGCTATCTTTGTGAGGACACTCATTGACATAATGTATTCCCTAGCCCCTTACCCTAACCTTAACTATCCAAAACAAATGTCTAACCTTAACCATTACTCTTTAACTAATCTAAACCTAATTATGACCTAAAGTCTTAACCCTCAAAGTGAGACCGGCCAAAATGTCCTCACTTCCCAAAAATGTCCTCACTCTGTTGGTTAAAATCTTGTTCCAGGTCCTCACAACGTAGTAAGTACAAGAACACACACACACACACGGATCACTTGAAGTCACACTTCCATCCTTTTTTCAATCACAGACTACAGCATGCCCCAGCAAGTCACTCCTCTCCCCTTGTTTCCTCTCCCTCCCTCTCTATTTTACCTCTCCCCTTCCTCCCACTTCCTCCCCTCCTGTCTCCTTCTCTCCTCTCATTTGTCAGACCTGAGGCAAACAGGCCTGGCCCTAGGCAACTCTGAAGCCTCCTCTGCTCCTCTTTATGCTGCTCCCTCCCTCCCTCTCTCCATCCCTCCATCCTGGCAATCCTCCAGTTTAAACAGAAGGCTGTGCTGGGGGAGAGAGTGGGATTCGGAGAGAGGGAGGGAGGGAGAGAGGGAGAGAGAGAGAGAGGCCAGTTGCTTGTGTGAGTGCTGCATGATTCATGTTGCCCTGTAATGAAGCTGGTCCAGTCTTTTAAGTGTTTGGTGTGTAATGGAGTTTCAGGGACAGGCCTATCATTTTCTCCTAATAGTGCTTTCTCCGCCGCACGCCATGACCCCTCTCTCCACGCCCCCGCCCCACGCACCCCTACTGTGGCAACTGCACATTACCAGGGCACACACACACACACTCACACACAGACACACTCACACACGTAGCGATTACCGACAGCTGCGGGAGTTTCTGAACGGCAAAAGTGGCCAATTTTCTCTCCCTTCCATTTAAACAACAAACAGGGCGTCGTGTTAAAATGGGCGAGGGGAAGAGAGAAGGGAAATTGGGCTGATAAGGGTTATTGTGAATCAGGAAGAGAGTGGGTTAGCTGCTGGGAAGTAGCAGTGCGTGGCGAGCGGTGATTTTAATATTCTTGAGGAATACTTTGAAAGAGACAGCACTCACAACCGAGTGAGGCCGAGGAGACATGACGTTCAGTGGCTCTCAGGCTGCACCGACGCACCGAATCAGAACCTGAAACATGAAACACTCCCTCACCTCCAACCTAAAGAGTCTGAACACACATTTTGACTTTTCTACTTTGGGAAGGTGAAGATCGTTTGGTGAAATCTTGATTAATTTTTCAAAGTTCAGTTTGAGATTTGAACTTATATATTATAAAGTTGGAGAACAGGGGTAGAATAGGAGTATGTGTGTGTGTGTGTGTGTGTGCATGGGTGTGGGTAGGGCCAGTTGTACCAGAGCAGATTGTGGAGTGTGTGTTCAGACCAGACCTGAGATTACTGAACAGATTGCACAGCTGGCAAGCAGCCCTCTCTCTCTCCACGCACACACATTAACAGACGCACACATACACACACACAAATGCAAAGCCAGAAAAACAAATATTGACAAAGTATTGATCCTGGGTGTATTGGTCCATATTGACAAGGCGCTAATGCCAGGAATATCATTCTGGTCCATGTGTTAAATCACAAGGGGTCAAACTCCCTCATTAACCGAGGTTTATTAGTAACAAAGCAAATTCCACGCTTCAAATCAAACCACAAACTTTAGATTGGTCGAGTCTGGTTAGAAGGACTCAAGTTGCTCCAAGTGAAGCTAAAAACACATATTCATCACACAACCCCCCACACACAACTCTGAAGTGATCATATCATTAAGCAGGTGTTCGCTCACAGCAGGAGCAACCAATCAGAGGCAGGGATTGACCCAGCACCTGCCCCATTGTTCAGTCTCTTAAAAACAAATGTACATGCACGTGCAAACAATTTTTACAGGGATAGTTCAATTTTGGCAAATTGGCCCATTGCCATGATCCCTATAGTCTTAGCAGTAGGTTCGTTACCTTTAATTGTCGGTGCAAGCTATTTATAGAACGGTGGAGCAGAGCCGTGAGCTGCTCAGAGCTACGCTACGGAGGCTAATGAGATTTCTTGGTTTCCCTCATCAAACCCATCAAATACACAATGCAACAACTCCAAAACACTCTCGTGGATAGCGTAGCTCTGAGCAGCTTGCGGCTCCACCGTTCTTAAAATAGCTGACAATTAAGGGTATAACCTACTCCTATATCTATAGGGATTATGGCAATGGACCAATTTGCCAAAATGTTGAACTATACCTTAACTTATCATACACAACACACCACTTGTGTGAAATCCACTGCAATGCATCTATTATTATGAATGTATATAAGTGGGGATGAGTGACAAGGATTAAAGAACCCCTCCAGATGAGCGTGAGTCAGGAGAACACAAGGTACATTATCTGTAGAGATGTTTCAGGAGGTGGGCCCATTAACCATGAAGGCAGAACTGAAATGGGGTTTTTGCTGTGCGTCACCGGTTGTCTCCTTTGTTACAATTGCGTCAAGAAGTGCGGCTTCCATCACCTAGCAACCTTGATGACACGACAACAACATTTATTCACGAAACAACTAGGTTTCAAGGCTCTCGCTTTTAACAGGTGTACCTTTGACTGTTGAATTGACCTGAAACATAATACTTGAATTTCAACGTGGCTCTGTTTGCTTTTTCCTACCAGCTCCCGATGAATTTTGGGATATGTCGGACCATGAAGGATCAACCCCTTCCTTTGTTGCTCGGGAAATGTTTCAGCTGCATTTGAAGGAGCTTTTGAAATGAGACAGCGTAGTCGCACAATGGTTTAAACAGCTGTATGTTTTATGTTTTTACACTTGAAGCTGTGTTGGTGTTTGCTGTCATACTAGGATAGGTTCTTCAACCTATCTTTTTTCTGGGCAACAAAGGATCCAACTCGAGGATCCAGGGAAAGAAGGAGCCTTGGAAATGGGACAACCTAGTCACTGTGCCATCATACAACTGGTTGACAAATGCAGCCTGAAAGATGCAGCCCCTGAACTGGGACACAGCCTAGAAGTCTTAAAATCACATTTAGACTTTCTCCCAAGAAGAATCCAGAAGTATTTTTTCTTTTTCAGCGGATTGACAACTGGACTCAAAATGTCTCCTATAGTTAAGTCTTTTTGTAAATCGTCTGACCTCAGCAGATTAAAACCGCCACCACGCACCCACAGAAATTTGAGCAATTCCATGTGTAATACTCAGTGATCTTGTCTAATAGTTAATATTATTTATCCAATGCATTTGAATTATATTTATACTCTCACGGTTCCTTGTAGTTTCTGTGTGTCCTGTTTTTGTAGTGCAGTACAGACTGTATGACAATGAATCTTGAATCTTGAACAGGGTCAAATGTGGCTCCAGGTTACAGTTCATTAAAGAAAAAGTCTGACCTCTCAACCCGACAGGTGCCCAAATATGCACAGTGACATGCTTGCACATTCTTTGCCTTATCTGTCGGTGTGAGTTAATGGTTACACCTCTGCACTGACGCCCTCTGTCCTTTGATTTCAAGAGAAGAAGAAAAAGAAGGAGAAAAAAAAGTTGGCTTCCACTTTTCCCGTCCATGGAACACCTGCCATTCCATGCCAGGCCGTCCCTGACATGTGTAGCTTGGCTTTGTTGCTGCCAGGATGCAGAGGCAGGACGGTCTTTGTGCGTCTGCTCTTTGTTTTCCCCCGAGGGGGAAAAGAGAGAGACAGAGAGAGAGAGAGAGGGGACTTCTCTACGAGTTGAACAAATAAACAGCAGAGAGCAGGAGAGACAAAGCCAGGGAGGGAGCACCTGCCGGGGGCTTTGTGTCTCTTAACAAGGCACACTACTGTCTGTGAACGCACCCCCCCACACACACACGTACACACTCCCTCCACTCCTTCCAGCAGCACACTGTGTGGATCTGCAGATATGTAAACACACACACACACACACACACATGTTCAACACTTATCCAGCGTACTATTGAAACAGACACTGGGCACAAGCAGGAGATATGAGCGAAGGAGAAAACTTTCAGGGGCCAACAGCTGCAGCTGGAGTCACAGTGACACAAAGACACTTGCAGACGATGCCTGAAACTTTGGAGGATCACTGCTCACTTTTCTTTGACTTTCTTGTCAACTTCAGAGCACACAGGATATGGATTTCACAATGCTCCAACGGAACAGAGAGGAGGGGATACGTAAAGTACAGTGGCCCCGAGAGCTCAACGCACTGTGAACTTAAGACCAGGGGGGGAGTTGCTGTCAGAGAGCAACATCCTCGGGGCGGTGCATGGTGCAGTGGTTACAGTGGCCGCCCCATGTGGAGGCTAACGGTCCTCAACGCAGGCGTCCCCGGTTCGAATCCTGTGTCGGGCAGACCTTTCCTGCATGTCATCCCACCTCTCTCTCTGCCTCCTCCTTTCCTGTCCATCTCTACTGATCTATCAAATTAAGGCAAAAACGCCAAAAAAAAAAAAAAAAACTCCATAGACCCCCATGTTAAAATCGACGATTTTACATCCTCAATAAACATGATCAAAGCCTGGTGTCAGCACGTTTTTTGGTCTCAACCGATTTTCTACGAGTTTCTACGCCTACACACACTCTGAGGGGGGTGAATTTTTTTTAACTCTACCGTTTTACTGCTATTAGGTTTAAAAGTTCTCGCATAAATTAGGGCGCGGAAACGTTGCGTGACAGGTCCGGAGCATAGACTGCAGTTGGTTCAAGGCCAGTGGGCGGGTTCTCGGCCTGTTGACCCGTTGAGTTACCACCTCTCCTCCAAATATGCAAAGTATACGGCCACCAAAATCCAACATGGCGCTGTTCAGACCGCCATATTTGAGTCACAAAAACGACTCCCCAAAACCAATGGGTGACGTCCATGTTTTATACAGTCTATGCTTACTGTAAGACACCAGTGACATGTGTGTGTGGTGGCATTTGAACACACATATTACCGTAGCTGTTTTGCAAATATAAACAGTTTCGACGTTCGTATCATTTACGCATGTAAACAATGACGGAAAAACTGTTCAGCGCATCAAGCATTAAAAAGATGCAGGAAAAATGGAGATGAAGAAAAAAAGCTTTTCCTTCTTCACGGTGTTGTAAGCTTCATTACGTTTATTGTTTTTAGATGCAGCAGTAGACAACAAAAAGAGACACAATGGCTACACAAGTGTGTATGTGTGTGTTTCCACACATATGAAGGCTGTATAGTTTTATGGCTGAATGTGACAGTCAGTCGTAAAAGTGTGGCAGCACACACGTGAGACATATAAATGGAGATGGTTTCCTTCTCTGACATGTTCTTTATAGAGGCCCCTGAGGGCCAAGGCCACGCAAACCTACAGAGGAGGAAGGTCTCTCTACATTTGATCTTACACACAAAGGTCCAAACAAACAAAGGAGCCAAAAAAATGAGAAATTTTGCTCAGAAGCAACAGAACATAAGAGGAGAGTGGGTGAACACCTGTGCACCTCATTCAGTCAAACAGCCAATCATGTGGCAGCAGTGCAGCAATAATAATAATAATAGTAATAGTAATACATATATATAGAGAGCAGATTTCAGGTACACACAGAGAATATATACTGCACTGTTGGGTAATGGGACAAGGTGGGTGGGGCTTAGAGCTCTGTGACATCACAGAGTTACAGAAGTCCTTATGACTCGTTTATAAGGTTCCTTTTCTGAATAAAGGCTGTGTGTATTTCTCTCTGGACTGAGGCTTCGATACTTTAACAGTATTGATGTTTTGAAAAAAAGACATGGACATCAGAATTTATCAGGGAAAAAAGCATTATGTGTTGTACTGTACTGTTCAACTCGGCTCAGATATGAAGGAAGATATTAATATTATAATCCAAAGCAGACCCTGTTGTTTATTGTGTGTTCTCAATTTACTTTCACTGCATTTAACTGGATGGAATGGGAAATTTACATCAACTTTTGTTTTATGTTCTGTTTTCAAACATATCAAAAAATCACTCAGGGGATTAAGTGGCGCAGTAGGTTAAGCAGGCCATGTGTAGAGGCTACAGTCCTCACTGCAGGCAGCCCCTGTTCGAACCTTGCATCTGGCGGCCCTTTCCTGCATGTCATCCCCCCTCTCTGCCTCCCCATTTCCTGTCTCTCTCTACTGCATCTAGTAAAGGCACAAAAAGCCAACAAATATACTAGTAATCAGGGGATTATAAACTTGGTTTAATTTGCAGTTGTGGTTCAGATAACGATGTGACAACTTCTGGCTGGTGGTTGTCATGGCGACACAAGACGCGTTCCTGCACAGTAGTTTTTTAAAGGCTCAGCAGTTTTAAACACACATGATAAAACAACAGCCTCACCTGTCTCACCTTACAGCTATCTGTAATTTTGAATATGATGAAAAAAAAATACAGTTAATATATTTGTTTATTTGAGTTAAATAGTTGCAAAAGTCTGCAACAATCCTCATATATAGATGTAAACTTGTCTAGTATGTATGTGCGTGTGCGTGCGTGTGTGTGTGTAATAGAATATATATTATCTTAGCAATAATGCATACTTTCATTTGCATATTGTGATGTATTTTAGTCACAGTCCACATGCAGTGAGTCAGACCAAGAATCCAATACCACAAAACGTCCTGTATCTGGGACCACCAGCCCCCACCTCCACAAAACCAGTCAGCTGATAATCCCCCTCTAGATCCAGCCCCCCCGCACTTAAAACCTGCACCACCTCGTAACTCTTTGGCCCTTTAAGGCCTCCATTTCTGCGGGGGCTGCAAACTTGCGACTTGTGTATGAATTCTTTACAGAAGAAGACGGGCCAGAAGCCACCGATTAATAATGCAATTTTCTATCTAAATTCTTATTTATGTGAAGCAAAAAGTTCCCCTGAGAATCTTGTATTATTCATAAGCACCGAGAAAGAGGAGGAGGAAACAAATCATTTAGCACAATGTGTGTTTCTGTTTGTGTAAAATGTGTTTGAACCATCCGGTACAGTAACACCGTGTGTGTCCCCTATTGCACAGCACACAGCCTTTTAAATATGTGCATTTGTGTGTGTCTGTGAGAATGGCTTCTTTGCCTCATGTTTGAATAGTTTATGTTTGTGATATCTGTGTGCCTTTGTGAGATTGAAGGGGAATTTGCATCTGTTTATGTGCGAACGCATGTATGTTTGTGCATTCCAGTGATTATCTGAGAGGGGAGGTATGTGTGAGCATGAATGTTAATACGTGCGTTTGTGAGTGACAAGCAGTTGGGTAATGGAATCAGGATGTATGTGCGCGTAAGTGTGTGATTGCGTCTAAGTGCTTGTGCGCTCGTGGGTGATTTGTGCGCGCGCGCTCGTGTGTCTGTGCAAGTGTATACATGGCTATACGTTGCGTGCTAATATGAACATGCAGAGCCACTTGGTATTCCGCGCGGCTCGTCTCTTGTCTGTCAAGTACGCGCGCAGGGATCGCAACTGGAGAGATTGAAAGTTTGAGGAGCTGAAAGGCCTGAATGCAAATGAGACAAATATACTTGTTTTCTCCTCCTAAACCCCCCACAGTTTCTCCCTTCATTGTCAACCCAACCATCATCTTTTCTTTTCTTTTTTTTCCTTCTGCCCTCTTTCTTTCCCTTCAACCCTATTTTCCTCCCGAGCAGGTTTCAAAACTGGGAGCCTCGCCGCAAAACTGAACATGTGCGCTGAAGGAAAAAAAAAAAAAGTAAGAGGGGGAAACAATGGAGAGAAAAAGTAGAAAGCAGATTTTTCTCAGCCGTCAATAAAAAAACCAGTTGTGCTGCTTCTCTCTCCCTAGGAGTTGAATAAAAACGCTCATCAAAATCTAAAAGCATCTGCGGGGTGAGAGGATGATTTCCATCTGTGATCTAGTATTAATGGAAGTGTTAATAGGGGTGGCGGCTGCATGTGGAAAGAACTGACAGAGAAACAGCCAGCAGCACTGGATCCTCCTCCTGAACTATCTACACCACTCGCAAAATAAACAACCTCACAGAATGCAGATATGGATCAAGGCAAACGCACAAATGCCCACAACACTTACAACATGCATGTGCACAAAGAGTTTTAGTGCATGTATATGTATTATGTATACACATGTATAGCGTGTGCACGTCGATGCAAACACACATCAGCGGCACGCACTCACAAATAAATCAAGAACACACACGGAGGGTGAAGATGAAAAACACGCACACGGATTTAAATTTCATGGACACATACAAATTGCAGCTGCGGAGAGTCACTTATACATAATGTGCACACAAACACACACAAAGCATATATAAACACAAACATACACCCCAGGGAGTGACAAAAAAAAACAAAGCAATATCACAGCGCACTTGTAGCTTTCGCACACATACATGCAGCACTGACGCACACAAACACAGATATGTGAGAGACTTATTGAGAAACTGCATCCTATAACAACACAAGAGATTGACATGTTTTCACAATCTTGTGTGTGCACGCATCCAAAGCAAACACGTGCAGATCAAACATATGATGCATGCCAATATTTATACAACCACACAGGGCACAACAGAGGACATGAGGAAAGGAAAGAAAAATAGCTTTGTGAGAAAAAAATAAGTTTAAAGGGAAAATTAAGTGTGTTTGTGTGTAGGCATTACACACAGCACACACTCTAAATGACTGTATGAATCAGTCTGTGGCCTCCGTCTACTGTATGAATCATCCAGGTAAGGATGGATGCGTTTTGTTGTTTTTTTCACCGTATAGCAACATGTTTCAGTTTCACACACAAATAGAAGTGCTGCAGGAACACACACCTGTTCTGTGTCTTCTTCATCATCCTTCTGCTGTTATACAGTAGAAAAATGTATGCACAATCTTCATAATCGTAAATATTCTATATTTTCAATTCTAGTGTAAGATGAGATATATTTTAAACAAATGTTTGACAGGAGAACATTTTAGTTTTAGTTAGTTAGCTGTTGTTTTTCTCCCTCACATCATTTTCCACAGATTTAAGATCGTTGGGAAAACTTGCAAAGTATTGCGAATGCAGTATAGAGATAATGTTTATATAATACATTCTGATTGCTGATGTAATTTGGAACTGCATTGCCTGTAAAGTGATGGTGGAGATTGGTGGAATGATATGACGTACTGTAAGGCCATAAGGTGGTGTATGATGGGTTCAGTAGAAAAATGAAGCCGTCGCTTTTCCCATGACCTGAAACATAGACTGATTTAGGAAGAACTAAGCTTTGAGTGTAATGCTATTAGCGGTAAAAAGAAACACAAATGGGTTATGGGTTAAGTCATTAAACAGCTTCATATGTTTGACACATACAAATACAGAGCCATGCTGCAAAAACTCCCAACAAAAGTGTTTCTGGGGGACACAAAAAAGTGACGGACCCAGCAGGCCACCAGAATACTGGAATTTCTTATTTACTGTATTTTTGACAGGAAACACTAGTAACATCTTGCTGTCTCCACAATAGTTAAAAATCCCTATAGTTTGAGGAGTAGGTTTGTTACCTTTAATTGTCCGTGCAAGCTGTTTTTAGAACGGTGAAGCAGAGCCGCGAGCTGCTCAGAGCTACGCTACAGAGGCTCATAGGATTTCTTGGTTTCCCTCATCAAACCCATCAAATACACAATCCAACAACTCCAAAACGCTCTGGTGGACAAGTTGTGACCTGCACATTCACTACACAATGAGATAATAATGGAACGTTATGAGACTTTTTTCGAGGTAAATTCATGCAAAACCGCTGATGTGTGTTCCCGTCAGGAGCAGTTTTTCAGCAAGCAGTCTCTGCATTCACCTCATTCCATTATTATCTCATAGCACGGTGAATGTGCAATCCGCCGTTCTAAAAATAGCTCGCAACAACAAATAAAGGTAACGAACCCAAAACTATAGGGATTATGGCAATGTGCCAATTTGTCAAAATGTTGAACTATCCCTTTAACATGATAATACCGGTAATAATGCATTCATGTAAATTCCTTGTAACACGACTATTTTTTGACACATTTGTTCTTGTTTTGTTGTATTGTCCTTTGTCAAACCTATTCGTTAAATCATTGGCGCAAATAAACCATCTCTCCATAAAAAGTTACTGTTAACAGTTACCAAATGGGTCTGTTGACAAACCAAGGTTATTTGCACTTAAATGAGTTTCATTCAGTCTTTAGCCAACACTTATCCATATATCCCTTTGAAGTACATTTGAATACGAATGTGTGATTCATTTATGATTAATTAAGCTAAACTATGGACACGCTCGCTACAATCATTTCATCCTTTGACAGCCAGTATTTCCATGTCTATTCAGAGTCAGCCTAGACCTAGATAACCATAGTGAGGCTTCAATGTCATTTACTGTTTCTACTATGATGTTAATATGACATCAGATCTATTTCTGCTGAAGCAGGCACACAGAAACAAATAGACAAAAGGCCAAATCTCTGCATAACTGCAACATGAGAGATGTGTATGTGTCCACTCTGATCCATCACAGGGATGGTTCAGGGTTTTTCTTAACATGGAGTTGTGTGAGATAGTCATATTGTTCCTATATAACCTGCAGCAGAGTCTAATCAGAAACCTACAGTACTGTATGTGTCAAATTCCAAAATAAAACATAAAAAATACAGTGCAATGATTGAAACATATTCTCACTCTAAGGTTTACTGAAGTACAGTATGATTGTTTAATGAGTGACACTCCTGATGTATTCTTGTTTGTAGAAAAATAAAACCAAAGGAAGCTGAAGTTGTAGTCGAAGTGAAGTCTGACAGGTGTGATAGGGGAGAGATGTCAGATCATTTTCCACCGAGTGTTTGCCTTTAAAAATCTCACTTCATATATAATTCATGCATTCAAAAACATCAGGCTTTGAGCAGTCAAGAAACGCTCGACACTAACCAGCACACTGCAGAGTAACCTGTTCGCTAGCTGCAGGCTGATCCACTTTCATTCACAGCCTCATCTCCATGTTTTGCATTTGTTGCCGGAGAGATCACAAGAATATCATCAGCGGTTTTGCGTGTTGCAAAATGTCAGCCCAGCTGAAGCTTTTATATCTAATCACTGTGAAGTCGGAATTGAACGAAAAGAATTGACTGAATGAAGTGAGTGACAGGATGAAAGACAATGGAGGTGCGAGGGTTGCTACGAGTTCACTGAAACTCGAAAGCGTACAACCCAGCGATTGAATGGGATGTATAGATTTGGGTTGATGCATCTTATACGCTCAGACTAAAAAACATCAAATACAGTGAGCAGTTTACCAATGAGTTTTATTGCCAGTGAAGGTTACATCCTCTCGCTATCGATGAAAAGCTTTCCATATGTGGTCAAGCTCCAAACAAGGAAGACAGTACCTGACCACAGTTCTGTGCTAAATGTGCCATCCCCACAATCGTTGCCGGTGATGATGCCGTTAACTCAGGCCTGACTTGGCAAGGCGCTCCTTAGTTAAACCAAGATCAACAGCAGATGCATCATCGTGGCAGCAGAACATGGCACTGTGATATGACATCACACCCCCGCTAAGAGCATGGCACAAACACAACCGGTCCGCTGCCAAACAGAGGGAGAAACATTGCACGAACACAAACACAAAGTAATGAGTAATGAGTGTCCCTGGCGTCACGAGAGCGGGTCGAGAACAGATCTCAGGATTCAGGGTCTCTGTGTCGAGACGAGTCATTGTCTCAACAAATATTTAATTTCCTGATATTTAAATGTGGGCAAAACTGTGAGATTAAGTAGAAAGATAAATTAAGTTGCAGGGCAGAGCCAGACACTATCTCTAATTAATAAGTCCAAAACATCAACTTGATTTTAATCATTTTAATTTTCCTAGTTGTCTCCATTTCAGCATTAGTGGAAGCATTACTTACAGACATAGTGATTTAGATATTCTGCTAATTCACAGGAAATTAGACTGAATATACAGGCTGAAAACATTAAAGGGGAGCTCCACTGATTTTACACTACAAAGTGTGTTTCCAGGTGCTGGTGAGTACTACATGGAAAAAATGTCTAGGCTTATAAGCCAACAATCTACAGTAAGACCATACTAGCCTGTCTCTGTGTTTTTAAATGTCTCCTTCTGTCCCAAATACAGAAAACTGAGCCTTGTGAAGTTTTATTCTGAAAATCCAGGGTTGTGTTGTAGATAGCCTGGTCTGGACAGGTGAAAATGGAGATATTTGGAAACTATGATGGTTGCCTGCTGACTGGGTCTTATCAGAGGCATTAGCAACATGAATAATGAATCACAGTTGTTATTGACCTTGTTTTTGTTTTTTGTTTTTTGCTAGTAGCTGTTGTTTAGTTAAATAAAAAAACTGTGCTTTTGCTGTTCCTAGTGTGTAGTATTTTGAGCTACTAATCAAATTTGAGCTGCTAATCAATGTTTTATTTGCTTACAATTCAACTAAAATACGTTCCTGGGCAGAGATCATTTTATCATTTCAGAATGCTGTTTAGCTCAGTGGGTAAGGCGGGCGCCCCATATGCAGAGGCTACAGTTCACTTGTGGTCTCTATCTTCTATTTGCTATATTCCTCGGGTTGGTTGGTAATTTGTTTTTAAAATGTTAAGTAGCCCTCTGTTAACAATGTTATAATAATTTCAGGTAGGTCTACTGTATATCAATTTATCAGTGATGTCACTGCCATGTTGTTGGGTTAAACTTGCCTTGATAATGACAAAGTTTAGTTGAAACATCAGGGAGACAATAGAATCACTGACCCTCCTTTCAAGTTTTGGATGTTAACCATCATGCAAACTTTTTTATTTTATTTTATTATTATATTTGAACATTTTCTGGAAGGCGTTCTACAGCATTCGGTAAGTAATCTGTAATTGTTTTTCCAGACATTTTGGATCAGACAGAAGAAAAAGAGTGGCATCATCAGCTCCAGTGGTGATGAGACAGAGAGCAGAGTAGCACAGTGACATCATATTGGTTATGACGCAGCTTGACAAATGATTTCTGGGAAGATCTGCGGTATTAAGTGCTTCGCGGCAAAGATATCACCACAGTAAAAAAAAAAAAAAAAAGAAGAAGAAGAAGAAAAATACAAAAACAAATAAAAGTAATGACCACATCAGGACAAAGTGATCCTCTTACATGGTGAGTAAGCAGCACCCTGCTGGGAGTCTGATGGTGAGCGTGTATCTGTGGTGGCCTCCTTTATTTTAAAGGAAATGTGAAACGTGTATGAGCTTTCAGGCTCACTCGTCCCTGCCACTGTCACATACTGTTGGATATATACACTGGTGTGTGTTGATAATGCATCACAGCAGTATATCTACTACCTTAAAGCTTCTTTGTCATCCTCCCCCCCTTAGCCTCTTCCACTCACACCCACACTCCCGCATGTCCAGGCCCATTATCCCAGGCAGCTGGTTTTGGGGCCGGCTGGCTGGAGAGGAAGCTGAAAGTAGAGTCTAATTCACTTATTGATTTCTGTCCTGTGTTGCAGGATACTTCACAGCTTTAATCAGTGGGTTGTTTGGGGCTGAGGATGGGGTGAAAAATAGGGTATGGGGCCACCAGATGCAGTGTTCGCAGGTGGGTCAAAACGAGTTTGCATTGCTTTCTCTGAGCCCTGTGCTTTAACTACTCACTTTTTGTGTTTCACACCACAGCGCTTCTAAGACTGAAATGGATCACATAGGTCAAGAGTTGGCGATTATTTGTGACAAAAGAGAAAATATTTTTCTAATGTTTTTCTTTTTCAGTTATATAGCTTGCCCTGGAGTTTAACACAAAGAAAAGAATAAACCAAAGTTGTGGTAGGATGGATGCAATGTTGTCAAGCATTAGCTAGTGTCAAATAAACATGACTTAACCAAACTATTTGTTAAGTTTTGCTATTTCCATGTAGCCAACATAAGTTACTAAATTAGGAAAAATGTTGTGAATTCAGCAGCAAATGATACTCCAATGGTAATACCGAGTCACTACAGCGTCCAGGCCATGAAGAAGTAGTGCTGTTAATTAGACCGAATCGCCTTGTTGTTTACATTCTTTTACGTAATTTGAATGGGAACTACTTTGTCACCGTTTAGACAAATCTGAAATCATTGAAGAAACATTACTATTTCTGTGTGTGTGTTTCGTGTTGCTATGTGTTGTATTTATTCCGTTTTTACTGGAGTTACGGTGTCTACAAAGCATCAGTGGCTCAGCTGACAGGGACAGATAACGGCAGGAGCCAAGCTAACAGCGGTAGCCAAGCTAACATCAGGATGTCAGCTGTTAAAACCCTCCCGTTGTTGTCGGACATGACATGAAACTACTCCAGTTAGCTCAATCATGTTGTAACTCAGATAACCGCTGGAGATTTTTTTTTTTATGGACCGTTTATTGAGTCACTGAGTTATTATAAGTTAAACAGGTAACCGCTAGCCTAGCTAATCTATGATAACCATGTCTAAAATGTGCACACTGTTTGTCCAATCATTGGTTTTATAGACTTTACAAACATCAGATTGTCTGTGAAAAAATAGTGGCTGAATGCTAGTTGTAAACAACAAGGCAATTTGGAAAAACTAAAGAAACAGCTGTCAATGCTAACGTTGGCTATATAGCAAAACTTGCAAATGGCTAATATAAACAGGAGGAAATAGTGCATTAGCAGGGGACTGTTTTCAACCACAGATTTATACACACCAGTGACTAATTACGGCAGCTGGATGGTGTTTGAGGGACTAAATCAAAATAAACTACTGTGTGTGTGCGTGTTCATGGTAATGAAGGAACATGTCGGCGCTCAACAGCAAGGCTCACTCATGTGTTTTAATAGTGTTTGGACAACAATGGCGTTCTATGGCACAGAGGGATAAGATACATCACTAATGATTAAAAAAAAACAGAAAAACATATCACTAAATGTATTCACCTCAGGCCCAGGTTACAGTCCACTGATGTGGATAGTAGACTGAGACCAGTGTCAGAGATTACAAGTCAGTGCTGAATAATCTAAGCTATTTACTATTCACTCTGTGCAGGACTCGTGGTTCTATTAATCTTCAATTACAATGCTGAGAGGATGACAGAGGAAAAGAAGAGCAGGAAACAGAGAGGAACATGCTGTGCAGCTACTGGATGAGAGGCACAGCTGGGGAAATCACCTGGGAACATCAACACGACACTGCCGTATGATTTTTCACCATGTCACACTCCACATTCAAAGGCTATGTGATGTGCTCTCTAATCGCAGCGCTGAGATCAGAGAAGAGCCAAAACCTAGATCTCTATTTTTTTTTTTTTTTTCATATTTGATCCAACTTTACCTACAGGTTTCTGGCTGTATAATTATGCTTGAAAATGAACAGGTTGGGGTATTGGGTATGGTTATTAAGACCAATGAAATTAAATCCATGTTCATCAAAAGAAGAAAAACACACTCCCCGCTCACACAACCTCCCCGGCTTCTCTTCACTGATTTCAGTCTATTCCCACTTGGAAAGAGGTGTTTGGAAAATAAACACAAATATTTTTCCCTTAATGTGAAAGTAAAAAATCTAGAATTTGATGCAATTTGTCTAACACGCCGTTTAAATATTCAACACGTAGGCCGACTGGTTCTAGATATTCTGCAGGAAAACAAATGTTCCTCAAGAGGTGGATAAAGTTTTTTATTGTAGTAAAAAGAAGAATCGCAGCATCAACACAAAGAAGCATAACTACCAAAACACAATTTGTCTAGACTGGGAACAAATGAGATTTTCTCCTACTTAGTAACATGATCTCAGATTAAGTGACCCCCCCTCCACTCCCCACAACCACCCACCCACCCCACACACACACTGTGATGACTTTAATGATACTGTCTGTGTGGAGGCCTTAAATAAAGGTAGGTCGGCGTCACAGCAGGGTGAGGTCACGGCCTGGACACTCAGCGCTCACACACGCACCTCATGACCTCTGAACTCTGTGATCTCCTATACCCCCCCCTCCCATTGAGTCCAACCTTTCAACAGTCACCAGATTATTGATCAAGCATGTAGTGAAAAGTCAGAGTACAAGAGGAGAATGGAAAAGAATCGATCAGAGCAGAATAGATGTTTGAGATGTTGGGAAGGCATATTTGCTCTATGGGCGATATGACGATATTAGATGGTAAAGTGATTAGAGCGTGTAGACGATCTGCCAAAGTGCAGAGATCGTAGGATCGTCGGATCGTCTGGGGCAAAGTTTGCTAAAAGAGCTAACCACAGTTACTTTAGTTTGCATTTTTATTTGACCCATTTTTTGATATACTTGAATCCTGTTAAAATGACTGTGTTTGTTATGTTTGTATTAATATTTAACTTTCATATTTATTGAAAGCTACCTTTCATGTTGCAAGAGTGCTCTTTATCAGAGTGTTGTTTATCTTTTAGTATGTTTATGTTGTTTGAAAATGTTGATAGATTAAAATCTGTTCTTTGGCCTAAACTCTGTTTTTCTTTTTTCGATTTAAGATCGTGATAAAATCGAAATCGTGACTTTATTTTTTAAAAATCATGATATGATATTTTTGCCATATTGCCCACCCCTAGCTGCTGCTGAAATAACAATTCGGTTTTGTCTGTCTGATGTTTTCTGAACATTGAATCACTTTAGGATAAAGAGAAGAGAAGAGAAGAGAAGAGAAGAGAAGAGAAGAGAAGAGAAGAGAAGAGAAGAGAAGAGAAGAGAAGAGAAGAGAAGAGAAGAGAAGAGAAGAGAAGAGAAGTTGTATGATGATGCAGATCCTCCCCAGCAACACAACAATGTCCTGTCCCCCATGCCCTCTCTCTCCTCCCTCCTCCCCTCCCCTTTCCTCTCACTTTTTTTTTTTTTTTTTTGCATTGTAAACTATTTTGACTGCGGCTCAATCTTCACACCACTCCAACTGGCTCTCATTGATTTCCATGGTGTGTGAGATGGAGCAGCAGGGCCTGTGTGGGCCAATGAGACGAAGGTGCGCATGTGAAAGACTCGTTATGGCAAAGATTATCTCCCCGTGACACGCAGACACACACCGGCCCACCGCAGATGGAGAGCATCTCCGCTTATAATGGCACCTGAATCCGTGTGTGGATGCACAAGCATTAAGACGTAAATGTACACCTGTGTGTCTCGGCGCTAATTCCACTTCTCACAAGCTCCGCCCACCAACGCACACACACATAACACGCACATGCACTCAAACAAGTATGCAATCAGGGAAATGCAAATCTGATTGTGTGAATGCTAACAGCCATATGCAGGTGCGCAAATACCATCATATACTTGACAAACGGTGACTCGTGACACACACTCACCACACACACACACACACACACACACACACACACACACCAGTTACTAAACTAGGTTATAGCTTGCCCCGTGCATCTCAGTAAGAGTGTTATTTTATCGCCTCTTTTCATCCTCTCCCCTCCCATTCTGCTCGGTGACAGGGGGGATATGTGCACCCTACTTTGTTGCCATGGATACCACAAACACCCCACATAGAAAATTCTACACAGAATAATAAGTGGCCAATTGCGTCTGTTTGCTCTCCAACAAACCTCAGGATTAGAGGCATTTTCTTGTCAGAGGCATAAACTATTTTTATGTTTGCAGGGGGAGAAAAAGAAAGAGGGGGAGGAAAAAGGAGAGGAAAAAGAGGGGAAAGGGTGTGTGTGTGTGTGGGGGGGGGGGGGTACAGATATGAAAAGAGCATACTAATGCTGTGGTGACAGGTTTCTCCCTGCTCTGTGAGATGAGAGAGCTCGAGAACAGAGGAGGAAGAAAAAAGGAGGAGAAAAAAGATGCTCTTAAAAAGAAACTCGGGTGCTCAGGGCACCCTTAACAAATGAAGGAGAACATGACAGAGAAGAAGAAGAAGAGAGGGGGGGGGCAGCAGATCATTTCAAGTCCAGTTAACTGGGAGCGCTGACATTTGTAACAGCCGAGCAGGCGAGGTGAAAAGCAGGTTGGCGTTCAGTAGGGCAAACTGGAGCTAAATGTTTTGAAAATCTCTCCAGGTTTTTTTTTTTTTCTCTGCTTTTGCTTTTTGTGTCTCTTTTCAGATTAATTGACAAACACTCATCTGATGCCTCCTCCTAATTTCTTCCTCCTGCTCCGAGCCTCCGAGAACATAACCCCAGTGTGCAATGATGTCATTATGATACCATCTGTTTGCTGCAATGGCAGATGCAACGTCCACACACGTTTGCACGCACACGCACGCTCGCGCACGTGCGCGAGATCGCCGTGGATCAGATAACACGTAGAGGGAGAGAGAACCTATGACATTTGCACAGTGTACACTGTATATTCGCCGTACATCTTGATTCCTGCTGCATGTTTAATGTGGGCTTATTGTAACGGTGGAAAGGTGACTGTTGACACACTACAGGCAGCTTTGTATCTCAGATCCAAGTGGAGGATGAGTCCAGACTCCCGCTGGCTCTGTCTGTGCAGTCAGAGGACAGAGCAGCTTCCTTTGACTACACGCTGTAACTACCATACCATAATACCACGCCTGTCAAGGTCACAAGGGGAGATGCTTGATGCGGATGTCTGTCAATCCCATCCCCCATCCAGACAAGGACACTGCCTCCCCCCACTACTACAATTTTTACACCTTTATCATTTATTGTTGAGGCCAGCTTGGGCTTGATCCAATATATAACAGAGGAGAAAAAAACTAAAACCTGTCGGTGACGAGTGGAGGACGTGGCCTCTGCTCGGTTTACAACACAACACGGTCACACACAAGGCTGTAGTGGCGGCCTTTGTGCTGTCTCTCTTTCATGACACATAAATACACTTTCTTTACATCTTAGTACAGAGGTGGACTTCAATAAAAATAATGACATTTTATTTGAAGTGTTGATATTAACAAGATACTATATATTCATTTTTGTAAGTTTTACATCTCAGGGTTTCTCTCTCTCTCTCTCTCTCTCTAGTAACAAAGGGTCAGTGAGCCAATCAGAAGAGAGGAGGCTCTGAATCCCTCTTCTGATTGGCTGACTGTGCTCTACTGACTCAGGTATACAAAACCAAATACTGCAAGGTTGGATGGTGGAGTTGTGACTGCTTTGTTGTGACATCACAAAGTCACAAAATACACGCTATATATGTTTCTCTATGGACTGAACACTTCAATACATTATTATTGAACCTAAATCTGCTTTATAATCAAAACAGACATGAAAATCTCACTCTACATCACATGGTACCCTTTACCCATTTAGTTTAACAGGGAAATAATTTTAAAAAAATGAATAATAAGAGGTGACAGAGGGATCGATTAATTTTTTTGATTCCATTTTTTAAATTGTTTTTAGTGTACACTCTTATCTCTAAGAAAATCTGCACTAATAAGCTGTTTCCCCAGTGGACCAAAATGCACCACAAGTGATCAGCTTCCTTTGCTTCTCCACATCTTCAGGTGACATCGCAGTCTTTTTATTTCTGGGACAAACATTTCCTTAGAGTAAAAGTTCAATACTCCAGTATAGCTATTTGTTTTCTTGCCAAGAGAGATTTGTAGCCTACCTCTCTTATGTCAGCACCTTATATGAAGCTGCCAGTAGCCTGACAATTTAGCTTAGCATTAAACAGTAAAAAAGCTCCAAAACCCATTAATTAACTAACTAACTGTAGTGAAATGACGATTTACCATTTAATCGCCAGTAGGCCTACTAGTAACTTCCTAGAGTCTCTTTTAGTAGGAATAACAGGTACACAATGTAGGTATTTTTCACTGGGAATCGGCTTTGAGTTAAGCTTTTATAACTGGACACTAACAATGGTGTAACTGTACTGCCTGCACACAAAACCATACCTGGGGTACCACAAAGCAGACAAACAAAAGTTTAAGTGCAGGCAACACATGAGCTGATCATACAGGCCAAACAGATGTGTTTGGTTGTTGGGATTTTTCATTTAAATAAGGTTCATCATTACAGGGTCTAATAAGTGTGATTTAATGTGTATTATCTGTGTCAAACTAACCGTTTTGGCTCATGCATTAGATGTTGACTAACAGCAGGTACAAGTAAAGCCACATGGGCTGAGTGGCGTGCGGTGCATGCATGAGCAGGCAGAACCGACGTAGCAAATGAATTTGGAGGGGCGTAATGAGAGACGGCGCTGGGCTCCGGCCTGATTTCACAGCCACATCATTAGGGTGAGGCGGCCCCAGTCCCTGAATGAACACACACTCATACACACACCGCTCGGCGGCCTCAGGAAAGACGAACAAGGTCAGTCGCCATGCCGCAGTCTAATGAGAGGTGACAGGTGAGAAGAGACACTACAGACTTTACCCATTAAACTTACATTTTTAGGGAGTGTTGGTGTGTTTCTGTGCATGCCCACATCTGTTCCTGAATCATAACCAAATACAAACATAAGAGATACTATATGGACACACACACACACACACACACACACACAAAATGCCCTCACTGTGACCTTCATGTACTTCCTGGCAGGCAGGTGTTAAGGCTGTAGGGGCTGAGTTGAGTGGCCAACAGGAGATGGTGCTGCGTTATTTATCAGCATGTCCAGGCATGATGAATGACTCTGTTCACTGCAGGTGACTGAGCACACACACTGTTGCAGCTCTTGCTATGTTTCCAGTACAGACTGTTAGTGGTGGTATACGCCATGTGTTGTGATTAGTCACACAATCAAGTCTAACTGTGTCTAAGAGTCTTACATTATTGAATAGAAGGAATAATGATCTGTGGCGAACCATCACAAACGTCTGTTTTTGGACTTTCTACCCCTGCAGCGGTGCGTGGTCGTTCTGGTTTGACTGACAGCTGACGGGCTGACCACCATAAACAAACTGGCCTGACATCAGCAGGTCACACTTCCCTTGTACATGTTTGTTATTGACTCAATCAACAAGCTGAGGTGCCGGCTGAGACGTTGGTCCATGTTTGTGAGTCAGATAAGAGGGAGCCTTCAGCGGGAGAGCCAAGGTACTGTAGGTCCTACTAGTAATGTCACATTACAAGATGCCTAAGAAGACATAAGGCCCCTACCGGCCTCTTCAAGGTGTCTAACAAGGTTCACTGTCAATACGTCATCAAAAAATACTACAAGCAAGACACACGCCAAGTGTGAATATAGAAAATAGTTATTTAATTAAATAGTTATATCTTCCGACAGCAATCACTGTATATAGAGTGTTTGTCAGGCACTCTGCTCTGCTGTAAACCGAGGAGAAAACTTTCCTTGTATCCTACAACCTTTATCCAATGAGGAGAGAGAACGGCATAAAGGGGCGGTCCTCTCTGTGCATAGACTGAGGATGATACGCCTGCATGTGGTGATGTAGGGACAAGGGCAGGGACTGCTCGCTGAGAGGAATATATATATATGTTTTGGGTTTTTATACATATATATATATATATGTGTGTGTGTGTGTGTGTGTGTTTTTCCAGGAAATGAAGAATTAAAGGGGAACTATAAAGTCTGTCCACTGTTTTTGCTGTTTTCAACGAAGCTGGAGAGAAAGTAATGCATAACATTATTTATCATATACGTGTTACAATGTGTATATTTGTGTAGTTTTATCTGTCATGAACAAGAGATTACAGGTTACGAGGCTCGCTTGTGTTGCGGTGTCGCCAAAACGAGAGCTGGGGCGGCCATACTGACCTTGAAAAGTGGGTTTTCAAAAAAAAAAAGTACAATAGTTAAGGTCTAGTTAGTAGACATAACTACACACTACAGTATTAAGTAGAAGCAGTAGAAGTTTGATGAACTGCATGGGAACCCAGTGAGTGAGAAGATGATTTTGGAAGATAACATTACAAACTGAGATTTTTCAAAGCCATCCCAAAGAAAGTCTGGTGTAGTAATTTAAATGTCTCTTTATTCCTTTGTTGCAACACATTTCTGGCAGACTGGGACGAGGTAAGAGTCCTCACACATGTTAATGAACCCAGGGAGAAAGGTATGGGATCTTTTCTTTTCTTCTTTTTTTGGCCTGGCTTAACAAGTAAAAATGTCAAGGAGTGAACAGGACTTTGATGCTTTTAGAAGTTCATACAGTAGCTGATATCTGAGTGATGCCCCCCCGCTGTCAGCCGAGTTGGTTGATCGCATCTGGTTGATGATGGCGAGTCGTCATCTGACACTGGCGCTGATGCAGGAGCAGTGACAGCGACTCTGTCTCTGTCCAGATGGCCAACCTTAAAGACAGCCCTCCACAGCTGGCTCTGCACCGTTAACTCTCTTGATGACTAGTAACGCAGGACACGCCTGACATTTCTGGTGACAGCCCGGAGCTTGAAGAAGACGCGGAGATGCTTGATAATCGCCACGGTGACACCATTAAGGCGACGTTTAGGGACCTCCCTCAGACGTACATATCTGGAGATGAAAGAGATGAGCGAAAACCCACACCATCGTTTCATCTCGGCAGCTAACTGTCATCGCTGAGCCGCCTTCTCCGCGGCCACTGACAACTGCGCTGGTAACAGTAGCATCGCTGTCTTTCCCAAACACAACCCTGACTAACACTTGTGATTGTCATTGTGAGCCATCGCTTTTTCTCACTCTTGAGTGACTTCATCGTCTCCTTTACTCATATCTTTACTCACTTCAGATGTTTCCCTTCACCCACAAAGCGTCATCCCAGAATAGACTTATTGTGGATGCGTGCTGCATGAGTCTCTCAAGAGCTGTTGTTGTGTGGCATTCTCACTTTCAAAACTCTAAAAAGCACAATTGTGTCCTAGAATAATGATACAGCATGCAATGTCCTTGAGGCTCCTCCGACTGTGTGAGCTGAAATCCTGTGCAAAAAAAAAAAACCTCCCTTCATCATTCCTACCTTCCTCTTTTATAGGCAGTCTTGTAAAGCAGCAATGCCGTAAAAAATAATCTTTTAAAAAAAAGAAGAAAATGAGAAATCGTATGGAGCCTTTTTAAAAAAGGTAAGAGCAAGGCAATAATATAACTCATTTTTTACCAGAGGTGCCCCTGAGTGACTTTCTTATCCTGTTAGTCACTGTTGTAACATCATGTTCCCTTACTAAATGAAATTAAATCAATCACAACATGATCATCGGTTGCCTTAGTGTTTTCAGCTGTCCACTTTTCTATTTCCAACTGAGACTCAAACTATATTAATAACTTATTAAATCGGATAATTACATTACGGGCATGCGTGCATTTATATATGTGAGCACATCATCTTCTCTCCGATGCATTTGCCCTGCAAATCAAGTTAATCACAGCATTGAAAGCAATAATGAGTGTGGCATGCTACTCAACAAACTAACAAACCCATTAGCTAGTCTGCCTGTCTCCAAATCCAAAACCTTACATTCATTAGACAGTAATTCAGAGCAGAAAATGAGATTGAGATCCTTGATGCTACAGAAAAACACATCCCTGCCCCCCCTTCACATTCCCCTCCCCACAAAAAAATAAAAGGAAAAACAAAGCTGCGATCGCCGAGACAAGATTGAAAAACAAATTTCTAATTTTGTCCATGAAGTGAAAGAGGAGATGTTACAGACGCACGGAGCACAATCGGTTTTCAATCCATTCCTCCACCCGTCCAATTTACCGCGGCTGCCAGGGCCTATAGTGCCAAGCGGTACTGTATGGGCTTATGTAACTCCAGGATACACGGCTGTGAAAAATGGTGTCATGAATCCATTTTGCAGGTTTCTACACTTTGCTTTGGGGATTTAGGGCCCGGCTCCGCGGCGCGGCGCATTATTACGATACAATTCATGCAGCTTCCTGTGACAAAGGAGGCCATCTTAGATCCACAACCGGTGTCAAGAGTCTCTATAAATCTGTCTCTCTGTAAATGTTGTGTAGTCCACACTTGTCACGTGACGTGTGCTGTTGATAGACCCTATTCCTCCTCTCCTTCTTCTTTGCCGTGGACGTGGACGACCGGTGGGCGCTCCAGACGTCCACGGAAATCAACAACCGCCATCTCATCTCACCACTCCATCACTGACTCCACGGACAATCCCCCTTCCACCCTCCCACCCCCACCCTCCAATATCTCCTCTATCTCTCACTCTATCATTTTAACTGTCAATCCTTCTCTCCATCAACCCACCTCTCTCTATCTCGATCTCCATCAGTCTGTATCTCCATCAGTGAACCTTTCAAGCCATCTTGTCATGTAGCCGTTCATGTACCACATTTCTACATCTCCACGTGCCCCCCCCAACCCGCTCCCTCCTCTGCTCTTGCTCTGCTGTGGTCAGGCTGGGCAGTTACGGAAGCTGCATGGTCGCGATGGGAGGAATGGTTCTAAACCCCCAAATGTCTCAGAGTGCCATTTCACCAAACTGTAATAAGTGTAAATGGCTGTGGGTTATGGTAATTTTTCAATTAATCCAAATGAAATGCGGTGGGTACCATCACAGGAGCTATGTGGGACTTCTACAGAGAGGAGCTCACTGGACTTGTAAAGGAGAATGAATCAGATAGATAAATCAGATATAAGTAACAGTAATGGTGATAATCATCGGCTTTAATTTCAGCGTAATCAGTACCATCCTCGCCGCCATCAAATTATCTCCAGTTACTGGGTATTTTGATGGAAAGCTGGAATGTAATTTTAACATATTTAACCATTATCCCAGGAGCCACATACCTAATGGATGATATTTTCAATTTTGAAAAAAACGGAGATAGAACCTTATAATTCTAAGCTCACGCACTGTTGTCTTTTTAGAGTGAAGTGTAACTGAGCAGAGCTACGGAGGCTCCAGTTCTCACCTCTACTGTTATGGAAGCAGAGAAATGCCAGAAAAAATGTATAACAATTTCTCATAATTGTACCAAATCAACTGTTACTGTTCAGATTTTAATGATTTCATTGAACTCATTGCCATGAAATGCATTCGGTTGTCTCCCTACAAGTTAATAATGTTCAATTTTGTTAATATTGTTACAATATGTTTATTACTGAGGCCATGAACATGATTTTGTACTGGCCTCATTGTCAGTGTCTCCCATGTATTGTCTGTATTGTGTATTTCTGTTCCACAGAGAAAACTCCTGCAGTGTCTACATTTGCAGTTACAACGTTTAAGTGGAGAAGACCTTCATCTGGTAGTTTACTGGACTGGCGGAGCATCTTAAGTAGATTTACTGTAGGGCCACATGGGCCAATCAGAACACACCCCAGGATGACATCACAGAAACACGTAACAATAAACAAAAAACCTATGAGTAAGATACATCAATAAATAATAATAAACAGCAAAAAAAAAGCTAAATGCAAGAAGACTACTCAAGATCCTGAGAGATGGATGAGTAAGAAAATAACAGCACATACATAGAACAAAATCTCAACACCTGCAATATAAAGCAGACAGTATGCAGTGAACATATCATAAACCAAAGTCAAAGTCTGCAAAGTGAAGATCTAGAAATGTTTTCATGCTGTGTTCACTCATGCGTTTCTCCTGACTCTCCCACAAACACATCAGCCAGGATTCCATTGTAGATTTGCATGAAACAGAAGTTCAGAAAAATAGCGCTCAGTCAAACAATCTGAAACCGTTGCATCAAAGAGTTGTTTTGTTTTTGTGGTCATATTTCATTTTGTCTCTAAGTTCATGTATTTCCATTAGAAGTTTCTAAGCTTTTTTGTGCATCAAGCAGGTTATGGGACCACAACAGGTGACCTTGTGGGCCATGGAGAAAAGACCTTTTCTGTCCGACTGGGTGCACAGAGCTTGTGCCTGGACTGGGCTCAGTCTTCAGGAGCCTGGGTTTGTAATCTTTTAAATTATATAAATAAATAACTAAATACCATGATTAATGCATTCTTTAAAATCATTTTTCTACAAGTGTAATAAATAAATTGGAGCTGGAGGCAAATCTACGCTTACTCCCTGATCAAGACGTTCTGGATCAGACCTTGCGCCTGCCCACCAGTTCTGCTTGTGCTCGTTTGACAGGTGAAATTAGAGCATATCAAGATGGTTAGAGGAGGAAACATCAGAGAACATCAGCAACATGTCTGAGCACCAGACTCATGGTTGTTGAGAAGTGTGAGGAGTTTGTTGTGACCAAAACCTGCAACTAAAAGATATATCAGAGGAGGAAGTCTAGCTAGCTTAGAAGATGCTAACACAAACTCTCACTCATTGACAAAACTTTAGACGAGACTGCCACTGATTCAGAACAGAAATACTCAGTCATGACTGATTATTTCACTTATGATTTGTATCAAAGAATCAAATTATGGACAAGGCTAACAACTTGAATTTCATCAGAGAGGGCCTTTAAGACAGCCTTACTGTTCATTACGGACTATCAGGATAGATTCAGTAGTATCTAATTTTTATAATTAGGTGGACAGTGATAGTTAGGTCTGTAGTGCTTATAAGAATCCTAATTACTGTGAGCTTCCTCCAGCGTGCTCTGTGGTCAAAAGAAGCTCCATCTTTATTGTACATTCACACTCTGCCATCACTCTGACATTCTGTTTGACATTCAGGTAGCATAGCAACATGACAACATGCCCCTACAGCCTAGTGTGAGAATATAGATGCTTTTTGAAAAGGTTGACAAGAGAGAGGGGAGGGGGGGTGGAAGAGATGAAGAAGAGAGGAGGAGGAGGAGGAGGAGGAGGAGGAGGAGGGGGTGGAGAGTGAAGCCCTCCACAGATTTGCTTCTTCTCCTTTTCAACCCCACTCTTGAATCCCATTTGAAATTTAAAGCACCTTTTTTGTGTCTGAAAATACCTTTACACGCGCTGCCATAAATACTGCCCAGAGGTAAAAGGCTTCAGTTCCCCCCGCTGCCTTGCATGATTCAACAGGGATGAGCAACTATAATGTAAGACATACATGTGCATGCATAGTGGATGTGTGCACACACTCAGCACATAACAACTCACATAAATTATATAGAGGAAATTCCATTCACAGTCCATATATATAAATGAATAAATCAATCATACGGGCAAGTTTGTGTATTTATTGTACCGTATATCTGAATATATACATGTATATACTGTATGTATATAACACGAATCGTGCACACTTGTATGTATTGTATTGATTCTGTATGCATAAGGAGAGAAATTTAAATGAACACTCGAAAAATGATTTCTGTTGTAAAATGTGGTGAAGACAGATTAAGAAAAAAAAAAGCACACATAAAACATGAAATACTGGTCAGAGGGGTTATGTAAATGCATTTTTTTTTCGACCACAGAATTCAATTCATAATTCATAAAGATTAAAGATGAATTTCATATGAGGCTGCGCTCCGTTCGATTGGCCCTTCTCCCCATTAGAAATGCTATAGCCCAAAGAGCTCTCCTTTCTCAATGATTAGAAGGAGACCAGATCCTGTCCCTCCTGACCAAATCAATACATCTCCTGATCTGATCCTGCCTTTTAGCCTCCAGTTGCTCAGAGGAAAGTCAGCTCAGGATGGAATATCACCATCTCCAATGCCACTCATCTTCACTGTTCATTTGTAGGGTTCGCTGAAAAGCCCCCTCCCTCACACACTCCCAGCCCCCCTCCACCGACAATTACAATTTCATATTCAGACGATAGAGGATGTTTTACATCAAGTATTCATCACCATTTTTATAATACACTATATCTCTATTTCTACATGATATCCTGTTCTAAAAAAGATTGTTATCATGTTGTTATTGGTTTCATAAAAGTGCGATCCTAAGCCACATTTGTATGTTAATTAGTTAATTAATTTTCCCTAATCTAAGTAAGAAATCCAAAATCCACTCATGTGACCTGCAGCAATTAGCTGCTTTTCAAATTAAACGTCCCTTATTTTCCCTGTGTTTTAGTTTAAGTGTTGATTCATTGTTGTTTTAAAAACCAAAAACCATCTCAGTACATCTTTACATGCTTCTCCCTTGAGCTCTCCTAACAACAGTTTCGTGAGCCAAACAGAAGAGAGGAGGCTCTGATTGGCTGACTGATTTCTAAGGCCTTGTCCACACAGAAATGGACATTCCCCAGAATAGTCTTTTTTCCACTACGTTCTCTAAAAGTTTTTCGTAAACACGGCATTGTTTCCGCAAATGTCTGCACAAATCTACTTCCAGGCATATATAAGTATGTGGCACTGTAACTCTGCTACACAAATCGACCAGAAGAAGAAGAAGAAATAGAAGAAGAAAAAGAAAAAGAAGAAGAAGAAGCAAACATTATAGGTCAACTAAACACAAGAATTTTGACTTGCAGTCGTGCCAGTCCAAACATGTCCATCGATCCATTTTTAGATTTACCCACTCTGGGACCCGTTTCCAAAAGTTACAGCCAGGGCTCCCAAAACGCAGTATCCATGTGGACGAAACACCAAAAACTCTTGCAGATATTCCTATATTCATTGGGCTGGCCCCTTAATGCGAATTAAGATACAGCAGATCTCATGTAAAACACGCAGAGAAAGCAAATCCTTAAGGTTGGATGGTGGTGCAGGTGGGCGGGGCTTGGAGTGCAGGAGCAGTGACTTTGACATCACAAAGTTACAGAAGTCCTGCCAGCTCATATTTCTGAATATAGTCTGTGTGCATTTCTCAGTGGACTGAGGCTTGGATGCTTTCACTATAATCAATAAAATACAAAAGAAATCTCACTTTGCATAATATGTGTCCCTAAGGGTTTGGCATACAAAACACATCATGATCTTATACGATACGTAGTATAGTTATAAATTCTACTAACCAACAGTATATAGAGTGGTTATAATTAGCCCCACCTCCACCATCTACAGCAGCACCATGCAGCCTACACATCAGTGCATCAGTAATAATGCAGCACAGTCGACTCGCTGCCTGTGAAGACGACACATGTTGGCCATGGTTGCATCATGGCAAAAAGATCTGTGTGTTGTGTGGAAAACTATAAGATGAAAAATACATCATAAACAGTCAGTACTTTTTACTACAGTCCCTAACTAACATTAAACTGTTGCAGCAGGACATTGGTATTCAGTGTACAGCATGAAACCTGTCAGTGTCGACTCTCTGTTGAAACATACGTTTCTGAGGCGAGAGTTTTGAAGTGGAGGATGTTTGACTTAAATCTCCAGAGACAAATAAAATACAGAAACAGGATCCAGGCTCTTCTTTCATCCTGACAGTTTTCTTTGGATGTTTGACTACAGTATGTTAACGTGGGCGATGATTAAGGCAAAGGTCATGATCACAATCATTCGAATAAAGCCACCAGTAATGTTTATTTCCTGTATAGTGAATTACTAGACTGAATTAGACTCCACAGTGATGTCATTTTTTTGTCCAAACCCCAAAGATATTCACTTTAATATTATGTATTACACAGAAAAAAACAACCTTCAGCTTCAAAATGACTGTAAATCACACAGGAAGGGATAAGGGACTGAATTCCTGCCTCCACACATTTTGTCATCATAAAGTGTAAATGAGGCTCTGGTGAGGACAGTGACATGGCCGCCAATTTGTTCCACTTCACTTTGCTCACTGTACACAAACTAGAAAACATGGATAGCTCAAAACAGAATACATCCATGTACAAGTAGATATCTGCAGGTGATACCTTAAACCTACAGCACAAGTGTTTTAATTTTGTCATATTTTGTTACTGTGAAGCCTCATGTTAGAATGAAATTTTTAAAAAAAAATCTTTTTTGGCGATGGAGAAACTTCCAGAGGGACGAGCAGTTCAAGCTCAGGTCAGGTTTCCTCCAAATTTACAACTTGCTTCTTACAGTCTCTTTCAAACTGATGACACATCTCGACGCAGGAGCCGCAGCTCAGCCGGAGTGACCGTCAGGTTCTCGGTCACCCCACTGACCAAGACCCTTCTCCTCTGATTACTCAGTTTGTCAGCGGTTTGCTCTGGGAAGCGTCCTGGTTTTGAGAATGATGGAGGTCACTGCGCTCTGGGAACCTTGAATACAGCAGGAATGTTTTTGTATCAACAGATGTGAACTCTGACTCAATCCTGCCTCTGAGCCCTGCAGGCATCTTCTTCCTCCTCATGCTTTTTGCTCTGATATTCACCGTTATGAAATGTGAAATGTTACTGTATTACGTTTTATATCACGTATTTTATATGAGCTGGATTTACCACAGGTGGACTCCAGTCAAGGTGTCGAAACTGGAGGAACCTAAGCTAAATTTAAAGAGACCCCAAGTAGTTTACTTTGGTTATAAAAGAGTCTCATATGTTTGATAAATGTATCATTTTGTCTTTAAAGTTATTTTGATATTATTATTTAGTGGTTTGCTCGGCCAGCATTTCCGAGTTTTGGTTTCCCGGACGCTGCCCAGCGCGTCATGGGAATAACCACCGTTTATGGTCGGAACTACGACAGTATCTGATCAAATCTCAGACTTTCATTCTTGATTAATGAAAACATTCTTAGCAAATATTTTCGCTTTCGTCCATCTTGCCGAGAATTTCACCGTGTCCGCGGAGACTCGTGGGAAATGTAGTGTGAAAACACTTAGCTTTCCGAAACTCCTCGTTGTCCCTTTAACGGCAATTTGTCTTAACATAATAGTCAATTTTTTTAGTTTTACCTTTTTTATTCAATTGTCAAAACATTCAAACGGTCTTTTTTTCACTGTTATTATGGGATGTTGAGTATAGATTGGCGGGGGAGGAAATTAATTAAACAGTTTCACCACCAGGCTGCTTGAAAAAACAAAATTATGATAAATGGCAGGGGTCTGAATACTTACTGAACACACTGCTCTCTGACTGTAAACCCATCACTGGGTTTCCTGCCAAAGTTTAAGATGTAAAAAAAAAAAAAAAAAAAAAAAAGCCACAAAAAAAGTGCCTCATCTTCCCAGAAAGAAACAGCAGGCCACTCCAGACTTTATCACTGACTCCATGATGCAATTAGCCATCATGGTGGTGCAGCTGTGGTCCTGCTGATTGTATTAGAGAATCAGTGATGTCTTTCTGGACAAAACCCCAGAGATTGAGAGTGGGACACTCACAGAGCCCTAAAACACAATAAAGACAAGTGGCAGGGCCCACAACTCTCTGTGGGTCTGCTCTTGTTAGGGCTAGCCCTGAAAAATGAGAAGCAAAGTTTTTTTTCATGTTGTGTGGGTACTTTTTTGTGTCTCTCTGTGTGTTTTCTTTTTTTTTTTCCTCTAGCTGTGGTTTTATGGCCCGTGGGTCGTTATCTCCGAAACACAGGGAGAAGCCGAGAGTCGACTTCAAACAATGCACATGTGCACGCACCGCCGCACGCGCAAAAAAAACTTCCAGAAGGACACAGGGGATCGCTGGGAGGAAGCCCCCCAGGGGTGAGGTGTGACTTTTGACATGGACAGCAACATATCATACCGACCCCCCCCCCCCCCCCCCCCTTCCTCCCCAAACACACATAAAGCTCAAGCGTCACTCTCACCCTCCTCACCCACCCCTGGGGGACAGAGAAAGAGGCAGGCAGGGGAGATAAGCACTGACACCCCTGCCTTTACCCCCACCACCACCACCTTTCTCCTCTTCATTCAATTCTGCACCCACCCACCCACCCACCCCTCCACTTCCCTGTATGTCTGCCCTGTGTAGAGAGCCTCTGCCAAGTAGTGTGTTGTCTGATCAATCTGTGACGCACACACACACACACACAGAGGTAAAAGCCATTATGGCCCCTGAAAGCCACTCCATCCAGGGACAACAGACCCCCCTCAGAGAGGCTGCGGCTAAAGTTTACAACAATAGGTTCAGAGTAATTAGGAAGGCACTTCCCTTCTGGAAGAAATACAGGGAAGAAAAGGAGGAGGGTGAGGGGGGTGAGCAGAGTACAGGACGGAGGGGGGAGAGGAGGGGGGAGGCAGATGTAAAAAGGAGTGACAAAGAGTGGCAGCAGAGTTGAGCTGTAAGATAGTCGAAGGAAGAATGAATCTGAAACAGAGAGAGGGAGAAGAGCGCCCCCCCCTCCAACAAGCTATGCAGCTATAACCCTATCTATTCTCCGCAGAGGTTGTAAAGATGGAGGGACAATCAAGGTGGGGAGGGAATGAAAAGATGTCCGGAGGGCAGGGAGGGATCACTCTGCGGTCATGACATGCGAGAGGAAAGGTTTACTGCTGCGGAGCAGTTAGGCATTAGAATATTGGATCTGGTTGAGAGCTGTTGAGGCTCAACAATGGGCCTCATCCATCAATACTCGCTCACTAGTGAAGCTCTGAGAAGACGCTGCTGAAACAAAAGGACCAATTTGACAGTGTCTTCAAATTTCACTCAAAACTGCAACGCGCTTAATTGAAAATTGTTCAAAATTGTTCATTCAATCGCACTTGGGTTTTTTTCTTGTCTTATTTTTTTTCCTTACTTTTTTCTTTCTTTTTTTTTGCTTTTGCCAATTATCTTAAAATGTTCCTTTGACTGAGATGTGTTCTTAATGCACATCCACACCCAATTTGCTCTCAGTCAATGTGAGCAGTAGCCCGAGATCAGATCTAATTACAGAAGTCAACCTCAGTGCTATCAGCAGGATGAGGCTCAGATTAGGACCAGGCCATATGGCTTGTTGGGGCAACTGTGGCTTATACCCATAGCACTGTGGGGTGAAGTTAAAGACACACTCACATGCACACATACACACACACACACATACAGGATACTTGGCTTACTTAAACCACATGAGGGGCTGTGATTTATCTCATGCCATCAGTCCAATATGTCCAAGCATTGATGCCACCAGGAAGCATTTTAACCTGACATACTTTTAAATTAGAGTTTATGTTAATCAAACATCAGACACAAGTCTTTTTAGTACGTTAAATATCAACGAGCTCTGTTATAAGGCTGCATCCACATTTTCAATTTATCACAGCGATTCAGAAGGGCATCAATCACCCTCAAGAAATACATCTCAAATGAGTGTCTTATTAGAAAACACAAATAGCACTAAAAGGCAGAATTTAAAGGTGTAAGTTCGAGTGTAGGTGAATTTTGCATGTCTTTTTGATAATAAAGCGTCTATATTAATATAATTAAAGTATCAAGTCCACAGAGAAACAGCCTGTATTCAGACCCTGGGCCTTAAAACCCACCATCAGGACTTCTACTTTGTGATGTCACAACAGACAGTCACCACTCTCAGCCACGCTCCAAGAGAACGTCATCCTTCCATCCAAATACTTCATTGCAGCATTTGGTTTCTCTGATCAAATTTACTTTTGATCATTCAGAAAACAGTCAGCCAATCAGAAGAGACCGTCATCCAACATGACTGCGTCATGAGTTTGCCTCAAATCAGCTATTTTTTATTCACTGATTTTAGAAGTATAGAGTATAAAGCTCATTATCTCTCTCATACTCATCATCATCAGAGCCAACAAGCTGAATCATAAATTATTTTTTTTACCAAGCCAGCTCAAGTTTGGTGGCTGCCTCCTGTCTCTCTAGTATCAGTCATGACGGAGGGGCTTGGGGGGGTTCACAGGTAGATCTGCTGTTGGTGCAGTTAAACCTGGCTTCCAAATTTTCTGTCCATATTGCCGTTGCCATGTCCTCCTATCAATTTGATGTTAGTCTTTGCAGTTAAAAAAAAGAGAGAAAAAGCTTTGCTTCAACTATACTAGATGTCGATGATGGTGATGGTTTAGACGTGTTAGAAATTCATCCAAACAGGAGCAGCTGATCACTGCATGGGAAAGGAAACAATAGAGCAGCAATTTGATTCAGAAACAGGCTGAAATCATTCAATTGGTGTCCAAGAGTTATGTGGATTCTCTCATAAGTAGAATTTGTGTTTACATTCTGTCTCACAAAACACATGTTCTAACACATCTTTCCTCATAAAACCTCTGAAAATCATTTATTCACATAAAATCAACAGAACCCTTTGTTTGTTGATCAGCAGAACAACATGAAACCAGCATGTACATCTTTGCACCTGCACACAATGCAAACAAACAGGAGACCCTCAGTGCTGCACAGAGTACCTTAAACATCTCGGCATCGTGCTTGTGAACTGTTGGGCATTAATTAGAAAATTAATTAAGCCTTCAGCCCCCTAAATATATTTTAGAAATCCATCACAAATCCATCACTGATGCAGAGAGAGAGAGAGAGAGAGAGAGAGAGAGAGAGAGAGAGAGAGAGAGAGAGAGAGAGAGAGATGGAAACACACTTCTTCCTTCATGTCATTACTTTTTGCTCCAGGTGCAGAACGTCACACAAGCACTGCGTCTCCTTCAGTCTTGACATGTCTGAATGACAAAAAGCCAGAACTGTGACAGATGAGTGAACTGAGCAACGTTACATATTCTGTGTCTGAAAAGAGAGAGGGTCGAATCACTCAAGCGGCCGCTGACTGTGTTTACACCTGCACCGGCGCAGAGCGAGAGTTTGCTCATTTTGAAACCACAGTCCAACTGATTAATCATCTCCTTTGGCAAAAAGATATGGCAAGGCAGAAACATTGTTTTGCAGGAAAAGTTAGTGGCATAAATAATGAGTAAACCCTGGCTATGCCTGCTCAGCCCTGCAGTTGCAACGAGGCTAATTAGTCCTTAAGGGAGAAAAACACATTTTGAGAAGAAAATGAATGATCCTGCACTAATACAATGCTGTCATGGTTCTCAGAGAGGGGACCCAAGAGCACGACTCAGGAGGCAGATGTAAAAGTAAAGAGTCTTTACTTAGAGGGGAAAAAAAAAACAAGGATACAAAAATCCAAGTGGGCAAACAAAGTACAAAGAGGTCGAGCTGAAAAAAAAATCACTCGAAAAACAAACAAAATAAGACAAGGTCCAAAACATAGACTGGAAATCTAAGGTATAAAGACGACCTGACAGACAGCAAGTGGAAACTGACTGGTATATATTTATACTGTATGTTATATAGCAGGAGCTAATGAGGGGATGGGGAACAGGTGAGCAGCAAAATAACACATGAATGCAAGGAAGGAATAATATAAATAAAAATGTATAGTGACATGACTGAACAGCTACAGACCAACACAACAGTAACTAATGCAGTGTAGTGGGAAAACAAAGGAATCCAGCCGTTTACAGTAAATGGCAAAGTCCACTTCATTTGCTAGATGTGTGTTATTGACGGGAAAAGAAAAACAGATGCAGAGAGACAAGATAGGGAGATCCAGATCAATAATGGGAGAGGGGTCACTGAATGCAACACACACGCACATACACACATAAATAACGTCAGGGAAGAGGAATACTAAATCATGCTGGTGACAGCACATGCTGGCACGTAAGTGAAGACTGTCACACAAGCCTATACAAATTTAATGCATGCGACTACACTCTAGTGTGAGTGAATGCATCACTTCCAAACTGCAGTTCAGTGCACATGACAATAAGTGAATGCATCACCGTTCGTACTGTTTGAAGTTCGGTAGGATGTTGAGTGTGGTGCTGGTTGAACCTGTCAGGTTCAGTGCAGCAGCCCTGTGAGTTGTATACCTGCAGTATGCTTCTGTAGCTGGTTGTGTTTGTAGCACATGAGTTATTAATGAAGTTTGATGAGGTGAGTACACCACGAGGCCCAATTTGTTAAAACATGTGTGATGTTCATGGAACTGAAACAAAATAGTCTCTTGTTATTTTAACAGTAGTACCATTAGCTGAACACACAGTACTATCAGTCCACAATGAATCTAAGGATAAGATGGACTATGAAACATTATGGGACAGCCTTGTTAGGGGTGGGATTAAACATTTTGTGACATATTGCGATACATAGCAATTACAATACCACCTGCAACTTACATTCTATGAGGAAAACTTGTTCAACATTTTGACAAATTGGCCCATTGCCATAGGTTCGTTACCTTTAATTGTCAGTGCAAGCTATTTTTAGAACGGTGGAGCAGAGCCATGAGCTGCTCAGAGCTACGCTACGGAGGCATGGTTTATCAAACTCATCAAATACACAATCCAACAACTCCAAAACGCTCTGGTGGACAAGTTGTGACCTGCACGTTCACCATAGCTTGCACCAACAATTAAAGGTGACAAACCAACTGCTATGACTATAGGGATTATGAGAATGGGCTGATTTGCCAAAATGTTGAACTATCCCTTTGACATCTGTTTAATCTGATCAGATAAAATTGTCATACCCCTTTAATCATTTTTGATTCATACAAAATGGTATTGTCAAGCACAGTCAGAAAAAACAGTACCCCAGTACTCTAGTACTAAAATCCTACATTCATACATCACATTTACATCACAAAAGAACAATATTTTGCCTCCATGTATCAATACAATATTAAAACTAAATGTTGCAACACTATGTTGTATCTATTTTTCCCCTCATCACGTAACCAATGATACCATCAGTCTGCACATGCAGCCTCTGAACAGAGACATGTTGGTAAAGCAGCAGCTCTCAGTCTCCAGTGAGAGGAGCCTCGAGGTCAACAGCACTTCAGTTCAGTTTGAAAACTCATCCATGTCCTGAACTTCTACTCACTGGAGCTCGTGTGTGTGATTGGGTTTGTATGTGAGAGGACATGGCATAAAAATTTTTTTAAAAAACACCCAGGTCTGGATGCACACACACACACACACACACACACACACACACACGTCTTATCATGTTAACAAATGTTTGCAGCACAAAAGAAACTTTTTAGTCAGACATGTTTAAATGCTTCTGTAGGTTTGACAGTCTGATCCGAGTTGGTTTATTTGGTTTATTGAGGCCTCATGCACAGTGCTGCCGCTCTAAGCCTTTTCCATATACGCAATAATGGGATTCATTGCTACCCCCCACCACCACCCCCACCCCGTGGTCCCCTCTATGTTTTTTTTCTCCTGTTCCTGTCCTGCACGCCATCCATTTGAAAAGGAAGGCACTGCATTTAAATTACGCAGGCAGTTTACTGTAAGAGTCCACCAGGGAAATCGAAGAAGAGACAGAAAGAGGAAAAGGGGGACGGGGGGGGGACGGGGGCGGGGGGTATGGAGAGAGGGGGACGGAGAAGGGAGTTATGGGAAATAGCAGAGGATGGAAGGCAAAGTATGCACAGAGATGGGAAAGATAGAGACGGTAGGATGGTGGGAAGACAAGAGCGGTGGGGGAGTGAATGATTGAACGCATGAGTGTGAGGGACGGGGGCTGTAGAGTGAGTGAGTGAGTGAGTGAGTGAGTGAGTGAGTGAGTGAGTGAGTGAGTGAGTGAGTGAGTGAGTGAGTGAGTGAGTGAGTGAGTGAGTGAGTGTTTGTTGTTTTGTTCTTTGTATTTATACAGTGTCTATTCTACAGCAATCACAACACTATACTGTAGATGTTGTTTTCCTTAATTGCTATGATTATTATTTTTCAATAGAGCCATTTGAATTGAATTGAACTGAATTGAAGTGAGTGAGTGAGTGAGTGAGTGAGTGAGTGAGTGAGTGAGTGAGTGAGTGAGTGAGTGAGTGAGTGAGTGAGTGAGTGAGTGAGTGAGTGAGTGAGTGAGTGAGTGAGTGAGTGAGTGAGTGAGTGAGTGAGTGATAACAGCGAGAGTCAAGGGGTCAAGGGAAGAATTAAAATTTGAATTAAGATGTGAGAAAGACAGAGACAGAGGGAGGTTAGCAAACAGGAAGTGTCCTTGATTTGTGTTTTGTTGTTGACTACGGTGAATCCATTTGCCAAGTCTCTCTCCTTCTCTCCTCTGTTCTCTCTCTCTCTGTCTCTCCTTCTCTCTTCTGTCTGCTCTCTCCCTCTCTCTCTCTCTCTCTCTCCTGTGTGTGTCTGTTGACCACGCTGACCGCCGTCCCCTCCTCTTCTCCACTGATGGATGACAAACAAGCCCAGGCAATCCCAGAATGCTCTTTGTCATCCCCGCAGCGGAGGACTGGTGCGTTTAGCTATTTACATGCAAATAGAGTCTCACCCCCCTCTATCCCATGCACACACACACACACACACACACACACACACACACACACACACACACACACACACACACACACACACACACACACACCTTCTATCAGCCCCCTCTCCTCTCTTATTCATTTTGTCCTGCATTGTGTTCACTTTATTTCAGAGGTGTACTTACTGGAGTGTGTGTGTGTGCGTGTATGGTGTGGAGAGAGTATTAAGGGGTTCCCTCTGACTGCAGCCACACATTATACTGCACATGCACACAGTACACAAACACATACACACAACAAATGGTAATGGTGTGTGTTATTATACCAAGAGTAGTTTCAGAAAGTATTCAGACCCCTGCACTCTCTGCACACTTGTGTTGTGTTAAGGGTTTAGTTTTAAATGTATTAAACTTATTTTTATGGCGAGCCAATAACGGCTTCAGAATCCCAAAATCATCAAAAAAGAAAAAACAGGAATATTCAGACCTTGTATTTTGTACTTTATAAAGGTTTTCACATGTGATTCGACAGACCCTCGTACAGACAGCGTGATGCGTTATCAATAAACAAGCAGCCATGGTCAAAAACAGCAGCAACACAACAATAAGGCTGTGAATGTGCGGTCATAGAAACAGTCCCCTCCAACGGTAAAAACCTTCTGGAGCCAACAGAGTGATGAATACACAGCGATTCAAATCCTTGAAATTGTTTCGTAGTTTTGCTTTATAGCATAAATGCAGACAAACGGAGCAAGCTGACATCCTTGGATATTGTCATGCAACATGAAACAGTGAGACATGAAAGACGATACAGGAAGTCCAGAGACAGATAAATGAGTCTGAAGGTTCAGCTCATCGCAGTTTATGTTGAATACTCATCTTAATGCAGCTGCATGCAAGAAAGGAGTATTCATTAGTGTGTTTATTAACAACTCTATAACTAGTGTCCCTCTACTGAAGCATCTGTAACTTAATTAATGACTGAATATATTATATGTCACCAGATTGTTTCATATTCTAGAATCTATACGAATATTATAATAAGTATTTCAAATGCATTTACAATTGCATTTCCTCTCCTCATTATTAAGTGGACTGTATTTGCTGATGAAGACCATGAGATGAAGCAGAAAGCTGCAAATGAGATAACACGCAATTAAGCACGTTTGTTTTTATGTACTCAGTCATTTATTGACTGTTAATGCACAAGTCATGGATGTTAAACAGGAAGCGTATAGTAGTTCTATCATATTATTTTAGTAAGGCTTTAGTTAAATAATGTAAATTAAAGTTTTTATCTAAGAAATGACTAAGGCAGAAAGCTGCATTTGTGAAAGTCATCAATGGTCTACAGTCTCAGTCATAACACATCCTCTCGGCCGCAGCAGGAAAGTGTGTGTGTGTGTGTAAATCCTCCTCTGGCATCTTTCCCCTAACATCCTCTGCACTCAAGTTACTTATGGCTTCTCTCAGCTTGTATTCAGCGATAACGATGAAGAGTCTAACTTGTTACAGTGTCATAAAGAGGGGCCCATTTCTCACCAGGCCTCCGTCACTGTAGCAGACGCAGTATGGTTGCTATAGAAAAGCTTGTTTCTTGTTTCCATTAAATTCAACAGATAGATCATCAGTGTCTTCACTCAGTATATATACAGTATATCCACCCCTACCTCCTGAACAGTGGGCAAAGATTGGGGCATGGTACATTGTCAAGAGGGGAAAACTTGGGACCGTCAAGGAGTGATGTGGCTCAGAGGCCACATTTTGGCGCAGATGTAAGCCAAGCCTGAAAAGTGACCTCAATACAGTAGTGCCTAAAAAGTGAGTTAATTCCATAGGCTGCCATGTTAAAACGTCCAACTTTACAGCAGAAAGAAATCTTCTGCATGGGCCACAGTCGCTGTTTAGTTGTTTTAGTTTCATGTATTAACATTTGAAGAGAGGATCAGGTCAGTGTCTATTTTCTGCAGTCACTATTCATTTCAAGAAAATGTATAATTTGCTCACAAGTGGCAAAACTTTTGCACGGAGTTGTACTGAGCAGGTCCTCAGACCCACAGGAGAGCATCAGTGACCCCACACATGCCCTCTGTGACCACTCTAAGCTTAATGCTGATGCTATTCACTTGTTAGTGTATGTTTGTGTTGGTAAACTCACTATCCTTCAATTGCCCTTGAAGGCCAAATAATGCATTTTGATTTGAACTGGATGGAAGATTTGCATTGCAACTAGAAAACTTCAGCAGGTCACAGTGTGGAAACAAGATGCAGAAACGTGGCCAAGAATTTGTTGTTGATTTGCTAAAAAATAATCAGATGCAAATCTAGTTTTCCAGGCAACGATATTTGCCTGCAGTGTCCTACATATTTTTAGTTGTTGCACATTATACAAATGAGCAGAACTACAACAATTAGTGTCAAGCCCTTTCGACTCCAGTATGGTAAGTGCTTTAATTTTCAAAAAGATATTTTTCGTATTATTGTATAAATATATATTATATATTCTCATTATTCCTAATTATTGATAATGTTTTTTTGTTTTTTTCAATTAAACATTTAGTGCCATTAGAATTTACAGGACCTGAATCTTGGCCAAAAGTAAATGTTTGTAACCTATTGTTTGCTTGATTGATTTCTCAAACCGCTGATTGATTATCAGTTTTCATGTGGTTTAATTTTTGATTGATTGTTTCAGTTTAACAATTAGGCTAGTAACCGTATGGACGACTACAAAATGACAGATTTACATTGTAGTGGTCTATTATGGCATGAAAGTGGAGGTTATTACTGAGTAAGGTTTCAGTGCTTAAGCTAGCTTGTACAGACAATAAGTCTGACCCTCAAACTTAAAGGGATACTTCAGCCAAAATCGATAATTCACCAATTTTCTACTCACCGTCATGGAAGGGTTTGGAGAACTTTCAGAGTCATCAAAATGCTTTAGGAGTTCCAGGGGCGGTCCGGCTGGCAACGGATTTTCATATAATGGCGGATAGAGCTAACTTTTGAATCGTCCAAAACACACACTATGAAACATCCAGATAACTCCACGCTGCTCGTCCGTACTGACCCAAGTGTCCTGAAGTCGCCACATGAAAAAGTTGTTTAGAAAAGATTCATTTGGTCTCTGTTTCTAGCCTTGTAGTAGCAGTAGCTCCCAGTGGCTCTGTTGATGCTTGTGCACTGGCGTGAGATTTGCTGCGAGATGTTCTTCCGTGTTTACATCGTATCCAATGGTTTACAACAACGAACAAACATCTCGCCATTGTATGAAAATCCGTTGCAGGCGGACGGACCCCCTCTGGAACTCCAAAACCATTCTGATAACTCTGAAAGTTCTCCAAACCCTTCCTCATGACGGTGAGTAGAAATGGGTGAATTATCGATTTTGGCTGAAGTATCCCTTTAACAACCACACAGGTTTCTCAACCAGAGGAGTGTCTCATGAAATTGTGCACCTCTGGTTACCAAAATAAACATGCCACTGTACCAACAGCAGGGTACCGATAGTTGCCGTGGTGACTATAAGACCAGTCATGGCTTGGTTAGGTCCGTCCATCAAGTGGCTATAATCCCAGCTGACGGAGGGTGAGGGGTGGTGTACACCCGCACAGGTCACCAGTCTATCACACAGAAACAAACACACACCCACTCACAGGACAATCTCAGGTACGGTGCATGTCTTCAGACTCGGATGGAAGCAGGAGAACCTAGCGAGAGCACACAGAGACCCCCCCAGACTGAACCCTGGGCTTGTGACTGAACCCAGAACCTTCTTGCTGAGATGCAACATTGCTAACCACCGCGCCGCCAAGGCTCGGTCGGTCGGGTCGGGAATCAAACAACCTATAGGAGAACAGTCTCTAACTCATCTCATCTGATTCTTGATGACACAGCGTGATAAGTCTATTTCCCAGCATGTCAAATCACTGCATTTAAATAGTTGAAAAAATGAACAGACGCGGATACAAAGACAGGCAGGTGAGAGGTTATTCTTGACTTTGGACCTCTGCTGCTCCCTCCCTGTCTCCTCTCCTCCAGCACTCTGGTACAAACAGGCCATTATTCCAGACAGGCAGACATGATTTCTTCTCTATCTGTCTCTCTCTCCAATACAAACACGCAGCACACAGCCCCGCCGCTTCCTCTGCCTGTGAATGAAAGAGGAAGTGCAGAGGAGACTGAAGTGTAAAGAGTCCTCTGTCTCCTCCGTCTCTCTCAGACAGGAGTGACACCACAGCCGACAACAACAACAACAACAACGACAGTGACAAGCGGTGCTGCCGAATTATTCATGAGGGCTGAAGAACGCAACAGCAAAGAGCTCAGTGTCTGAAAAACTCACTCGCTCAGCAGCCTGTGTGTTTTCAAAGCGGCCCCGTTCATGAGTTACAACCCCAAACTTACTCCCTCCAAGAAGAGATTTCCCTCTCAATGGCGCCCACCTGGTCTGAGAAAGGAAGGCGCCAAACTAAAGGCTCAAGTATCAAAGTGCCTATTCTCTAACTTGCTTGAAAAGTTTGCAGTTTGTCACAAGTGGCGCTCTGTTGCGAAACGAGACAACTTTGTGTGACACCTGAACGCGAACAAAGCGGCTGTTAAAACGCACTGGTGCTGGTGGGAGATACGTTCCACATCCATAATGAGGAGATAAACAAACTTTGTCTCAAGTCACTTTCGACTCAGCGAGACTTTGCAAAAAGGAAAACGGAAACGATACTTTTCCCCAGAAACAGCGTTTCTGAAAGACCAGACTGTGCTTTTGATGAAAAGCACCTATTATCACTCATCTTTAAAAGACAGCTGTGACTCCCTGATTGTAAAAGTGCATTTAGATGCCTTGTTATTGCCCTCATTATGCTGCAGTGGTTTATTTGTTTTGCTGACTGGGCCTTAAAAAGCTACAGGCCTCAGCGGAGTCAGTAGGGGCAGGCTCCTCGTTGCTGACACCATAGGAAAATTAGTTTTTGTTCTTTTTATTTCACAGCAAGTTAATGTTAAAGAAATAGTTCACCCCAGAATGAAATTTCACTCATTATTTACTCACCCTCATGTCGACTAAAGGCTGGGAGAATTTTCAGAGTCGTCCGTGGCTTCTCTGAGTTACAGGTCATTGCGATTAACTGATGCTCATTTTGGAGTGAACTATTCTTTTAAAAAAACTCATTTCCAATCCCCTTAACACACTTAACTGTAAGCTGTTTGATGAAAGTAGAAGCTTCACCCCTAAAATATCCGTCCATCCATTTTCTGCTGGTTATCCGTGTTCAGGTTTCGGTGGCAAAAGGTCTGTTCCCCTTAGTGTAGCAGCATCTTCCACCTCCTCCGGGGGGATCCTTAGGTGTTCCCAAGGCAGATGAGATATATAATCTCTTCAGAGCATACTGGGTCTACCCCCCGGGCCTCCTACTGGAATACTTCCAATGCAAGGTGCCCAGGAGGCATCCTAATTGTAAGGCACGAACCGCCTCACCTGGCTTCTTTCGACGCAAAAGAGCAGCTACTCTCCCGGTCTGAGCTCCCTACGGACGTCCCGGCTCCTCACCCATATCTCTGAGGCTCTGAGGCCTGTCAGTCTCACACTCTGCCCTAGCCTGAACAACACTTTGAGATATTTGCACTCCTGCGTTCGTGGCAGAAACTCTATCCCAATCCCAAAGAGAGCAAATCCACCGTTTTTTTTTTCTGGCAGAGAACCACAGATTCAGACTCGGAGGTGCTGACCCTTGTTCCAACAGCTTCACGCTCAGCTGCAGACTGCCGCACTGCTCACTGAGGGTCACGGTCTGATGAGGCCGAAGGAACCACAGCACACATTCATTCATTCTTTCAAGGCAAACTGAGTGTTATTAAAGGATAAGTTCACTTTTTTTTTCAAATATTATGTACCATTCTCACACCATGTCAGACTGTGATTTCAAACTCCCCCGTGTCTTCAGAACCAGCAGGTGGGTTGTTGAGAAATTTTCTCAACACGTTCACCTCCCCCTCAGGATGAACTGTACTGACTTTGGTGATTTCATGACTTCACATTTAACACCATCAACAGGTCCCAACTGAAAGTCATCCGATGTGTCAATTCACAAACAACACTGAAAACATTCCCATTACCCTCAGCTGTACTTTCCACATGCTAGTATTAAAGGACAATTCCGGGCAAATTCAACTTGGGGGTGTATGTTACTATCATTTTAGGTCTAAAAGAAGGAATGTGAAGATTTTCAGTTTAATCGCTCCTGTTTTGCGGTAGCTCCGTCTGTCCCTGCATCGCTACAGCAGCAATGAATGGGAGTGGATGCAAGTTCCGCTGGTTAGGCTGTTTACATCCCACAAAGCCGCAATTTTTTTCCACAGACAGCGTCAGATGGCGACTCAAACATGTACCGAGAAGTTTATTTACTTCAAGCAAGCCGACATGCTTGTAAAACTAGATCTAATTCAAAGTCTCGCGCAAGACCCTGCTGCCGTGCTCGGTGCATTCAGGTGCAGTAGGAGCTGCCGCTTGTGTCATAAACACAGGAATATCGACTCTTTACTTGCTTCAAGTGTACATTTTTTTCCACAGACAGCATCAGGTGGCGACTCAAACATGCGCCGATAAGTTTTTTTTACTTGTAGCAAGTCAAGAGTCGATATTTCTGTGTTTATGACACAAACGGTAGCTTTCTGACTTCCCCCGAATGCACCGAGCACGGCGACTGGGTCTCGCGCGAGACTCGGGGAGACTTTGAATTTAGATCTAGTTTTACAAGCATGTCGGCTTGCTTGAAGTAAATAAACTTATCGGTACATGTTTGAGTCTCCATCTGACACTGTCTGTGGAAAAAAATTGCGGCTTTGTGGGATGTAAACAGCCAAACTAGCGGAACTTGCATCCACTCCATTCATTGCTGCTGTAGCGATGCAGGGGCAGACGCAGCTATCGCAAAACAGGAGCGATTAAACTGAAAATCTTCACATTCCTTCTTTTAGACCTAAAATGATAGTAACATACACCCCCAAGTTGAATTTGCCCGGAATTGTCCTTTAAGTTCTGTTCACACCAGGCCTTTTTTTTCTTTCGCTGTTGCTCGTATCGCCCCTTTGTTATCGCTATAACGCTTAGCTGCCAACGCTAATCAGTTTGGCACAATTCAACAGATGGCACAAGAACTCCACAAGAACTGCCATGTCTCTCTGTATACACCGGTGTAGGTACCAAATGTGTCCGGCCTGCCAGATCTGTCCGGGGGCCGCGACTGGCGATGACGTGGCACATCGTGATTGGTCGTGGTGGCGTTAGTCAGTTAGTCACTTTGCCCCATAGTAAATATTGGACTCATCTGTCACAAACCACATCTATTCTGAACAGTTTGACACGAAAATGGCAATTTTCAGACGGACAATTCAGGAGAAAATGAACTTTGTTCAAGACCTGTCTCTGGCTCAACAACACACTCTCGCGAGATTTGGCACAGGTCTCCTAGGCAACGTCAAACAAACGTTAAGGCAGCCGCCCCATGTAATGCTGTTCGCGTCCCGCATCGGGCAGACATGTCATTCCCCTCTCTCTGCCTCCCCCTTTCCTGTCTATCTCTACTAATCTATAAAATAAAGGCATAAAAAAAACGCCAAAAAAATATACTTTAACAAAAAAAAAAAAAAAAAAAACGTTCATAAATGCTGGTAAACGCCCGCGCTAATTACAGTATTTTAATCATTTTCGTCACTGTTAGTTGTGTAAATGTTTAATATTATCATAACCGGGATTACAGCAGCCAATCAGCGCTGAGCGGCAAGCGACTGACGACCAGCAAAATGACGTCGACTTGATGAAGTCAAGTGATGAGCAAATTTTTTGCTCTATCTGTTGCTGTCGCTCGGAGCCCCTCACCTGAGTGAATATTCACTCAATCACCCGTTTTCATTGACTTAATATGTAAACTTGTCACCAGAGAAACCACCTTTAGCAAACACACTAAACTAAGAGTGATTAAACACTTTGATCACTATCCATGTTGCATTCAACGCTATAGCATGTGGTAGTCAGGACTGGTAAGACCTGGTCATGGTCACCTTTTACCTGTCCAGACCACCACACAACAACAATACAACCCCAGAATCTTCAAAAAGTTTCCAAAGTGGGTCCAAAAGTCTCTTGTTGAGTAGCTGGAAAACACCAGAGTGGAGTGGGTGCCAGGAGTAAATGTAGCAGCAGTGATGTGAGTTAAAGCCAAAGGCTGTTAATGTGGACGGTTTGGCTCTGATATTATTTTATACTTTAGACTGAAGGTCAGCGTGTTGTTCACTCATGTTGTTACACTGCCGGCTTCACTTTGTGCTAACACAGACTAATGTTAGTTGAAGAAGATGGAGGCATTTAACTGAATACAAGGTAGTATTCTTTAAAGGAGAGACTTCATGGACGTGACTATCAGGGAAAATATTTAATCAATAAAACCAACACAAGCAGAATAAATTCAGTAAGAGGCTGTGGAAGTTTATCTAAAGCTTGTCTTTCTGTATTGATTGTGCACCTGTTCTCATCAACAGAAAGCAGCAGCAAGGTGTATCCATTCAGATCGCTGTGGCTCTGATGAAGGTCTGCATGAATCAACCGGCCGTGCCACCCTCTAATCTCATCGTCTCAATGGCGAAACTGGCTCAAAGGTGGGATCTGTGACAGTGGAAACCGGCAGCATTGATAACTGCTGGTCCCCCTGGACAGGATGGAAGGTCCCTGGTTCAGGGGCTTCATATCTCTGAGTCAAGGCCCTGCCACGGTGCACCCTGCTGGGGGCATGACTTCCCCGCGGCTCCCCGGAGGCCCCACTGGTTTGGATCTGATGAATGTGGGTCACAGGGAGCTCCCTCTGTACGCGCGCACATGTGAGTGCAAGTCTGTGTGTCTGCGTCTGTGTGTGTGTTTTTGAGACAGTCCACACCCAGACAGCCTTTGGGGTAATAATGAGGAATGGACCCATTTCTCAAAGCAGGGCAGTGGAGCGTAAAGAGGGCACATACAAACACATGAAACATGCACACACCCAACCACGGCACGTGCGTGAAGCAGGCAGCCCCTACAAACGCACACAGATGCTCATGTGTGCACGGTATAGAGGGCACACACATACACACAAAAAAAAGAAAGAATTAATTCTCAAATATCAAAACAGTTCACACTTTGGGAAAAGAAGCAGTTCCACTTCACGGATCGTGCATCAAACACACACACACAAAAAAACCACGCACTCACAGCGGAGTGTACAGTATAGTGTATATTGTGTAACAGCAGCGGTGCTCCGTTCAGCTGCTTGCAGCGCACTTCTACAGTGTTTGCTGTTTCTCCCATCCTGCCTCGCGGATCCCCGTGACTGAGCCATGAATACTGCATGGCTTTCCTGGAGCACAGGCTCCTGTGGAAGTAGCAGCAAAAGTGTACGGGTTCCTCTGCAGGTCACTGTGCCACAGTGTCTCCGCTCTACATTCACTCCACATGAACCCGACTCTGAGTGCATACAGCGTCTGTGTGCGTATGTGTGTGCGTATGTGTGTGTGTGTGTGCGTGTGTGTGTGCGTGTGTGTGTGAGTGAGAGTTTGTTTGGGTGGACCAGAATGAGAGAGATTGCGAAGGAGCGCTTATGATTGTATGCAGGAAGGTGATGTTTGTGTGCATGAGTGTGTGAATGCGCATATTTATGTGTTAATGTGAGAATCTGAGAGTGTGCGTTTATGTGTGTGTGTGTGTGTGTGTGTGTGTGTGTGTGTGTGTGTGTGTGTGTGCACATGAAGGTGAATGTGTATCAGTGCATCCATGACCTAATGGGCGTGTGCAGTTGTTTCATGAACCTGGGGATTCATGTGTGTTTGTGTGCGCATGTGTACATGTGTGTGTGTTTGTGTGTGTGCTGGAGATGAAATAATACTCTTTTTCTGGTAATGTCACATGTTTGCCTGCACGGACCAATGCTTAGACTGCATGGAGAATTTATTCAGTGTACCAGAAGAATCATGATGTCTCACCCTGGGCAGGGGTGGGGGAAGGGTGTGTGTGTGTGTGTGTCTGTGTGTGTGTGTGATAGAGACAAAGATGACCAAACACTAGCCACAGACAATATGTGCAGCACATTTCCCATTTCCTTGTTGTTAAGTGGGGCAGCAGCTCTTTTGGTGATAACAGCAGGGAATATAGACAATGGCGAAGGTGATTCAATAAACAACCCAGATGCTTCATTTTCAAACGGAAAACACACAGGCATATTCATGTACACACACACACACACACACACACACACAGCATAGGTACACAATGAAAACCTCCTTTGCAGAACTTGACATATGGCACACACAATTTCCCTCTCAATTTCAGATCCAACTCCCACAGACGTCCTCGCACGTCGGCAAATTGCCACACCCCCCCTCCTCCCCCTCCTCCTCCCCCTCCCCTCTCCCTCTGCTCCTCTTTCCTCATCTCCCCATCTCTTCATCCCTCCCTCCCAATTCACTCTTCTTTCTGAAAGTCATCTGCTCGCTAAGCAGTAAGCAACATCGCGGGCCGCTCGCAGAAATGAGAGTATACAAATGATTTGTGGCACAGGCGTCCCACTGGCGCCAGCCTAGATGGCTGTGCGGAGGAGGAAGGGAGGGGGGGGGCGGAGATGTGGGAGGGGGGGGGGGTCCAGGGTGGGGGGGATAATGTCACTTTCACCTTGTGTTTCTCTAGCAGGCCCATGATGATCATTTTTCCCCATTTTCATCGCAAATTTGTTTCAGGCAAGGGAAGAGAGGGAGTAAGAGAGCATGAGGGAGAGGTGGTGGGTGAGAGCGAGTCCCCTATGCTTTGTAAAGTGGAGAGAGGGGGGGGGAAGAGGGGGGGTAAACAGGAGAGAAAGGGGAGGAGGGTATATATAAGGGGGATGGAGCAAAGAGGAGAGAGGTGGGGGGGGCGCATCTGCACAGTGACCTTTTTCTGATCCAATCTCACTGATGAATCCTAATGAAGGATTTAATAAAATCACAGTTTACAATCTGTCTCTGCATCAAAGCGTGCAATCCAATTCAAAACACAGGGCCCATCTACATTTCCAATATTGTTGCAAACCCATCAACCCGACCAAGCCCTTCCCCGAAAATAAGTGCGCACATGTTTGTAGAGAGAGAGAGAGAGAGAGAGGGAGGGAGAGAGAAATATTGGCCAGGCTGGAGAGAGTGAGCGGCTGGCACATTTGTTCCAGCTGTAGCCTAATGTCACAACTCGTCATATTCATTTGGCCTTCTAATGAGGCTAAAGTCAACAAGGTGCAGCATACATGAGTGGAATTGCAGCGCTAAATGAACAGAGAGAGGTAGAAGACACAGAGGACGTGATGCTGAGAGAGGGCAAGACACGGGAAATCATTTCAAACTTGATATTGTACAGGGCCCCACACACACACACACACACAACACACACGCACGATTCATACACACCAGCATAAGATTGCGTTGACATTTCCCTGAAATCAAAAGGGCACACCTGTTACTCTGTCAGTACACTCAGTCTGCAGCGTAAACAAGACGGACGGGCAGATCAATGCAGCCGTTTAAATGTCTCTAAGTTGAGGCAGTGAAGTGAAGAGGAGAGGAGAGGAGAGACGACCGACTGCTGTAACTCAGAGGAGTGAAGAGACTGGACCCCAAACCAGACGCTCAGGAAATACTCTGCAACAGCGGCATCTGCTGGTAAGAAGTTACAATGACAAGACTCTCACAGCCTCCAGCAGGGACCACCGTGAACAGACTGACACAAAACTGGACAAAAGGTTTGATTTAGACTTGATTTGACTGATACAACGTCAACTCTCAAGGCTTCACTTCCATTTACTTCCGCTGATGCCAAGACTCTGCATGTTAACCAATCACCTGTGAAAAGGCTTCTTAACTCATGATACTTAAGTGATTTAACCTTTTAAATCTCCTATTCCCGCTCCGAGGCACTTAATTATCAACTGGACCTGTGGAGCTATTTAAGCGTCAGTGAAAACTGTGAAAATTAGTGGGTTTTCAAAAACATAATGAACTATAACTCGTGACAAATTTTGGGTTTGAACTTTCCCGTTGGAAATCAAGTCTTGAAAGGTTTCAGCAGCACTAACATGAAGGGCCACTAGTTCAGGTTAGTTCAGTTGTGTAGTTGACAGTGTGTTTCTACAAATCTACTATAGTGAAGCGGAAACAATTGGAGATCAAAATAGCAGATTTAGCTTGACACAGAAATTCATTGCAACTCAGTGGGTATTTTAATGCAGCGTTACGGCCTCTGCTGTTTCCATTTTGACCTTTACTGAAGCACAAAACACTAACACATGTAGCGTTTCGCCTAAAACCAGGTGAGAAGGTACTGTATACCAAAACGGTAACAGCAATGTGAGAAAGTTAAAAATGGAAAGCTAACACTCTACTTTTAATTGTGTGTGTTTTAAAGTTTTCGAAATCCACCACAAAGTTGTTTGGCTGCAAACACGCCATTATCTAACAAGCAACTACAGACGAGAACACTTGTACTTGAACTTCACACAATACAGCAGAATTAAGTGTATCACCGTAACAGCTCTAATATACCTTTCCGCATTTACAAATATGTTTTTTTTTGTTTCAGAAACCCGACCTGCACTCACACTTTACTTCACTGATACATTGCATGTTATTGATCCCTATAGTCAAATGATCAAACAGGAAGAGCACATGTTCAACTGCAGAGCAGACTCTTTGGAGGGTAACTCAGCGGGGATGTTTGCCCCGGCCACAGCCTCCCTGCCACATCTGCACCGTGTGTTAATACATAACATAACTCCATCTGCATTGTATCTACAAAAAGTGGGATCAAAGCCACAAAACCAATACCCCCGTTAATGGATCGGTGGTATCTCTGAGGAATAGGTGCATTGATTGGATATGAGATCTAATGTCTGACTGCTGCCTGCATCTGAACAGCTGTAATTTCTCTCTGATTAGACTTCAGATTGCAATTACTTTCTGTATCGACAACACGCGTTAATGAGACTGTTTGTGCCAGAATCCCAATCTACATGGACCGGGCTGTGAGCATGTACGGTTTAATACGGATGTTTAGGTGAGGGGGTGCGCACTGAGTATTTGCTAATTCTCCACCCATGTGTGTGTGTTTGTGTGTGTGTGTGAGTGTGTGTCTCCAGAAGGCCTGAGTTGATCAGAGTGTGGAGCGACAGCTGTGCTACAAATCAGAGCCCATTTACTGGTGACAGAGTCATTAAAGCCTGCTCATCTCATAAAACACAATGCACATGGTCAAATACCATTCACTCCATTCACGCTCATAACTCAGTCTACTGGGCACACACACACACACAGTTGCACTCATTAACACACACACACTCACACATACAAACACACAATCGCTCACAAAGCTAAACCGAGTGTGTCAATTGGAATGAGTGGGGGACGGTTTCCTGTGTCTCTGTGTGTGTGTGGGTGTGTGTGTGTGGTGTGTGGATCTATAATAAGTAGGGTGATAATGACAGAGGTAAAGGATATTTGCTAAAAGCACAGCAGCAGTAAACACTGCCACACTTCGCCTATGAGTAGTTTTACGATAAGTGCACAACACAACATGCACGCTGCAGTATCCTCTTTTTCTTCACTTTGTCTTCTTCTTCTCACTCTCAGTGCAGCACACACACACAAAAACACACACGATTCATGCAGATCATTTGCAATCAGCATAATCTGTATATGAACTCTTGTTTCGTTGCTTTCATACACAACCTTGACTCGTCCTGCCACCGCTACGCAAGCAACGTCTCCACATTATCACAGCCAGAGCTCATCAATATCACTGAAAATATCACAATGTAATAGAGATGTTAGAAAATATAATGTCATAGAGTGAGTCATAATGTACTTTATGTCAATATCTCTGTCATTACTGTAAGTGGAACCAAGAAGCTGAAGTAGAATCCACTGATAATATTCACCCGTAGCATGAAATGCTAAATATTTGTGAATAATTTAACACAGTGGTTTCAAAAAGTATTCAGATCATTCTACATTTTACATTTTATTGTGGTGTTAAGATAAGGTGAAACATTGTTGTACAAACAAAAAAAGAGATCAAATCAAAAACTAAACCATACTCCAGCTCCTTTATGCTTGATTTTATCTAAAACCTGAGTACACTTCACCTGTGGCAAAAAAAAAAAAAAAAACTGATGAGGCCTCACAATTCATGCTGCATGTTTGAAGATAAACTCTGAAGCCAAGTGAGCTCTCTGCGGACCTTTGTGATGATATTGTGGTGATCAACGCAAGGTATTAAACCATTAAACCACAGCCTCCCTCCAGAGCTTCAGGACTCCTCGGAAGGATGACGTCCGTTAGTCAGGCTGGATGCGAGCCTCTTTGTGTACAAGACAATACAACAGCCGGCTGGAGTTTGTCAAACAGTATTTAAAGGACTCTGACAGCATGAGGGGAAAGATGCTCTGGTCTGATGAGATAAAAGTTCGACCCCTTTGGCCAGAGCTCCCAATACTGTATGTGATGAACAACAGTCACTGCTCATCACCTGGATAATAGCATCTCTACAGAGAACCATAGTGGTGGCAGCAGCAGCATCGTGCTGTGGGGATGGGGGTTGGGCATAGAGAAAGATGAATGTGACCAAATAAAGACAATCTCATCCAGCGTGCACAAGGCCCAAGACTGGGGTGACGGTTCACCTTTCAACTTTTGGCCCAATCAAACCCAACAGAACATGTGAGACCTGAAGATGACAGTTCAGATCCGTCCTCTAATGGAGACACTGTAACCGGCGGGGCAACTACAAAGTACTCCATGAGTCTTAATGAAAGATTTCAGCTTTTGAGTTTCAAACAGTTACTTAAAGGGACAGTATGGGACTTTATTGGCTTTTTATTGACAAAAATCAAATTTCGCTTTCATTAATACGTGTTTCAATGAAGTGGAATCGCGCCCGCATACAAACGAGCGCTTTCTCGTACCTTACAATTGAGTTGTTAAAAGTCGTTACAAACGACCGAACCTTCTCTGCCATGTTGAATCGCCATGTTTTACGTTCAGTGTCATCGTGACTGTAGTTAACCACAACTCCGCCGCCGGACCTTCTCGTCTCGGGGAGAAAGTTTTCCAGGTAGCGCCTGTTAAAACTGTCACCGCCGTGTCGGCTAGTGTGAGGAAGGACGGAGGCACTGGTGTTGCCTTCAGGTGCAGTCAGACACCTGAATGACGCCGTGAGTGACGCCGTCGGCAAACCAACTGGATGTTAATTTACTCGACGAGAGAAATACGGTAAAACGTGGGTCAGGTAAAGAACACGGCGTTACCATGACAACATATTGTCACGCCGGTATTGTTTTGCCTCGTGCTGGCGGACCGTTTCTTTACATGGAGGCTTGTTTATCCTGTTACATGCAGTGTCTGTTGTTTTTCTAACTTCTGCCCGAGTTTACGTAAACGCAACAGCAAGAATACGTGCCGACATGCAACCGCACCGCTAGATGGGGGTAAATGTCACATACTGGGGCTTTAAAATATGGTTTCACGCTGACAACGTGGAGCATTTTTAAAAAAAAATCCAAGTTATCAAAGAAGCTTCTCGAAGACCAAGCACCTATGTTGTTTTTTCGTTTTTTCATGACTAACACTAACACAAGGAGAGGGTAGGTCAGCCTTCCCCGTCACAGATTTAAACACCACGTTACGAAATCCTATCAGAGGATTAATGTGCCATAAGCAGGCACCGGGGTGTAAAATGTCGCCAACCTCAATATGATCTGGGGTCAGCTGCTACACACTCAGAAGGTCATCAGCCATGTGTGAGCTTGCAGCAATGCCGGGATCACGTAGCATGCGTCAATATGAAAATGCAGCTGTGATTTATAAAATCTTGTGGTTACACCAACATCCAAAGCTGTGAACAATATGTATTAAGCTGATTACTGATCAAATCAAGTTCAACTTTATGACATGAGACAACCAACAACTGGCTATCATCTGACAGTAGGCTATAACCAGACGCCTTGGCCAGGGTCTTTTCATCACAACCAAATTGTCTCACAGCTCATTTGATTTTTTTTTTTCCAAGATATTTTTAGGGGCTTTTTCGCCTTTAATATACACAGGACAGTTGAGAGAGACAGCAAATGGGAGGCAGAATGACACGCAGGATAGGACCACTCAGCGCGGGATTTGAACCGGGGTCACCTGCAGAGGACTATAGCTTCAACACGGGGCGGGTGCTAAACACCGCCCCCTCACAGCTCATTTGAATCCAACACTGACTGGTCTGTATGTGTGCCAGCCAATCAATGTGTTGTTGTTTAGGTTGTTTGGTGGCTTTTCCTGACAGAACCTGTCAGTATGCTAACAGTTAGCTGTTATGCTAAAGAGACAGTTGGTCTTTCCTACAGATATCCATGAGACTTCCTCCTTCATAAGACACCTGGCAATAAAAAATGATGTCTTTGTAAATGCAAACTTATGGTCGCCATTGCCAGTAGCCTACCTTAAAAGATAATCAAGTGTTATAGAGCCCAAATGGAGGACACTACTGTAGCCTATTAGCTGCTCCATCCACTTTTATACAATCCCTCTCTCTATCAAGTATCAGCTACTTCACATGAAAGCAAGGTTGACAGGAAGAAATTAGAAAATATTAAGTCACAGTGTGAACTTACTGTTTGCAAGAGTTTATTTTTTCTACCCTCATTAGCTCATGTTGAATTTAATTTTGTACAATCCTGCAGACATGATGAGCAGCTAGTTTGCAACTACAGCAGGTCACCGGCTCTGTTGCTACGTCAGCAGACTTCTATGATCAAATGTTTCACTCAGATGGCATGACTTTTATCTTCTCTTTGTTCGGGAATTGCAATATCCTGACCCACCGTGAGTCACTGGTCTGTTTTCTGACCAATAAGATGATTTTTTCTTCTGTCACTATAATAAACCTTATTACCCATGACAACTAACAGGGGAAAATAACAACACATCCCCATGTGCTCGATGACATGTGGGAATAATCCATGTACGTAGACTTACAGTTCCACAGAAGAGCGATTAATAAGAGTCTGAAAGTCACAAGAAGGAGGAGTAACACACACACAGAGACACACATTGTCAGTAAGTCTTACCTTTCTCTGAGAATTCACAATCCTTCATGGCCTGGTCACAGTCCGAACATGTGAGAATAGCTGTAGATGACCTGGTGACCTTGTGATGAAGAACTCGGCTGTACATCACCATGTGCCTGAAAAGGAAGAGGACTTTGTTTTATTGTTTACAACAAAGTCATGTTTTTGGCAATTCAAATTGTTGAGTGGTTAAAAAAAGAAAGAAAAAAAGACCAATGCACTTCATCGTTTTTATTGCAAAATGCCAAAAACTTACCTCCTTTCCTCTTTTTGTTTTTTCCAAATACTTTCAACTACAATTCTCCAGAGGTTCTCCTAACTTAGTAACTGTAAAGTAAGTGTAGAGCTGAAGGCAGCCACGATGACAGGACAACACAGCAAAAAAAAGTTCCTCTTTTCTTAAAGAATGCTGTCAGAGAGGTTTTGTTGCCACTGGAGCATCCAGGAAGAGAAGAAGTCACAAAGCTCTCCATTCAGGGGTGAGAGAGAGCAAAACAAGGGGGTCACACAAACCAAAAATATGGCTGGGGGCTTAAACTCCACTGAGCATGTGCCGTGGAAAAGCACTCTGCGTGTTTATTTGGAAAAACATTTATCTTCAATGAGAATTCAGAACCATGAAAAATGACCTTTTTTTAGTTAAAAACAACAACAACAATAAACAGCAGCAACAGATATTTAGTTTATACTTGGAGGAGAAATTAAGTAAGTAGCCATGGTGGTCTGGCAGGAAAAAGTTCAAAGTAAATGAAGAGTGTCATTCAGCAAACTGTTACGCCCCAGGCGGCTCAAGCAGTCCTACACACAGTTGTCCATTGTCCCGCCTTGTGACTCTAAGTGTATCTCCTCTCAGTTTGCTCCTTTCACACCACTGTTTTCCACACCAGAAGCATCGCAGCCGCAAAAAAGTCACAAGAGTTGCTTGAGGCAAGATTCAAAAATCTCTTTGAAAAAAAAAAAAAAAAAAGTCATAACAAGTGGATAATCCCAGAAAAATGCGTGAATGGAGCTGAGATCCACAACACACATTTGTTCCCAGACTGTAAAACTATCAGTGGTGGCAGAGCAAGAACCCAGACATAAACTCTCACCTGGATTTTGTCAGTTGAAGTTCGTTGGATGCTGGAGGATGTGAGGACAGGTGGGGGAGCTGCAGTGATTTCCCTAAACAAACAGACATGGGAGAGCACCTGCAATTCAAATGTAGACCAGCACTGAAAAACAAAACTACAGCACATCTCCGAAAAGCTGCATTTGCCTGCATTTGAATAGAGCACAAGGACTTTTAAAACGCTCAAGGAAAGCCACCGGGGTCAATGAGTCTGATACGATGATGATCAAAACAAAATAAAACAAGTATCAGTCAGTTTCATTTCAGCCGGCAACACATCTGTTCTGTCAGCTGTCTGTTGTCAATGCAGTAAAAAACAAAACTCACTTTTCAAACATTTACAGTAAATAAGAGGTGGTGGAACTGGTTTCATTTTGAACAGGCTGTGGAACAGAGAATGTCTGCCCTCGTGTGGACAAAGCCTCAACATGCATCTGGACAAAAGGAGAAGTATTACTCAGCATCAAACAAGATTCAAGCTTCAGAGAGCAGAGGAAGTCTTTTTGATTTGCGGTTTGTATGATTTGTAAAAATTAGTAGGCTACTCCATTACCTGGGAATTGGTCCAGTAAATATGGCAACATGGGTTTTATGCACTTTTAATCAGTGCACTTAATGGCACTTGCACTTTAGTTGAAATTATGGCACTTTCTCTGATTTGCACAAGACTTTTTGCAGATTATATTTTTGAATATTTTGTAAGGAATATTTAACTTATTTATTGAATATTTTATCCATATCTATTGTCCTTTTTATACCATGGTTGTCTTGTCTGGTAGGTGCTGTGGTGGCCACTCAGCTCCACCTGGAAGAGAGGGACTTTAGATTAGATGAGCAACCATGTGGTTTGAATTGATGGAAGAAGCAGCTAATTAATTGTGTACAAGTGTTTGTGCAAAGTTAATGCAAAAGTCAGTGTATGAAATACTCACTGGTCTCTTTGTCGTCTTCAGGGTGTACAGGCAAAGGCTTCCCCAGGGGACGGTGGCGGCAACCACATGGGACAGGAGCATGGGGTGTTGGAGGAGGTGTATTTTTGTCACTGTAAATTAAATGGGGTTTAGATTTCCACATTTCTTGTATAGGCGAGGGAGATGGGTGTGTGTATATGTAGCTAGTTTGTGAATTTGTTAATAGAATTAAAAATAGGATGCGTTAGGAAACTGTGAGCAGGTTGTGAATCCCTGATGATGGAATTTTCATGTGCATCATTTTTGCTGTATCATCCAGTCATTCCAACAGGTTTATAGCAAGAACTAATGCTTGTTACATTTGCATGTTACAATGAAATCCAATGGATCAACTTAATGAAAAATGACTCTGCTGACTCTATTATTGGCTAAACTTTAGTTTACTATCACAGAAATAAATGGTTGGAAACTATAGGAGCCCTGGGCCCTTGTTTGTTTCTTATCTTTTGGGTTTACATTTCATTTCTTGTCTTGAACTATCTTGGTTTATACTGAGCATTTCAATTTGTCTTAATCAAATAGCTTCATTGTTTTCTGCTTCAAGTCGCCTAATAAAAACATAGAATTATACCTACAGTTATGTTTTGCAATTGATTGATTTGAATGGGAGCTTTGACCCATACGTAGCCTAAATATAATAGTCAATAACCTAGTAGTTGCAGTATTAATAGTAGTTGCAGTGTCCTAATTAATCACTTACCAAAAGTGTTGCCAATTAACTCTCCTGCAGCCTCTGGTGTAGTCATGGTTTCTAGGGGGAGATGGGGGGATAAGGACACTGCCATGTGCTAACAGGGGCCCGGGGCCCTCCAGATGACGGAAGGCCTCTTCAGCCATTTCACCGTGCTGCCTGGTGAAGACACACACACAAACAACATGCAGGCATCAACATGGCCGCACCAACACCTTTATCATCCAACAACAACAAACTCTCCCCCACGAGTATGAGTGTTCAAAACCCCCCTCCCCCTCCCCCTCCGTGTGTGTGTGTATGTGTGTGTCTCATCCTATTGGTCGGTCTCGCTGCACCTGTTCCAGCTCGAGCGCCTATCGCACGGATCGGCCGCTGTGCTCCAAGATGGCGGCTCCCAGTAACTCCGCTCAACACATCATCGCATCCGAAAGCTAAATATCTCTATCTCTCGACCGTGTAAAAACCCATGAGGGGGCAGAGCAGAGGGAGAAGAGCGGGCCCGAGCTGTCTCCGCTGAAACACGGAAACGGTTTCCCCCTCCTGCGGCGTGTTTATGCGGGGAGGAGCCGGTGCGACGGGGGCTGTGTGATCCGAGTATGGCCACCGAGAACAGGATCAATTTTTGGAGGAGAAACGCAAAGGTTCCCGGAAGGTGGGTTTTCGTTACTCTTAATTTCTTATCGAAACACGACGAGTTATGATTCTTTAGTAAGTTTCAGACCAATATCACCGACATTTATTGTTTATTTGGCCTGAATCAACTCACAATCAAGTGTGCAGGAAAACTAGCTTGAAGCCGTGGACGTCACCGTGTAAACCAGCGTCGTAAACATCCAATAATAATAATAATAGTCGTCAGGTGATAGTTTAGTAGTCGTGCGTGTGTTATTATTACATGTTTTCCTCCTGGGGGCTCCCTGACATCTCCGCCGTCCTGTGCCAGTGCGTGTCAGTCCGCCGGAGGCAGACCTCCATCTCTGTGCTCGCCACCGGGCGGAGGTGTCAGCTGTCACAGCCCGTGCACCGGCGCCATATGCTGCCTCCGCCTGAGCCAGCAGAGACGGAGAGGGAGCCTGCTGCTGGGTCACTGCAGCAATCTCAGACCTGCTATTGTTGAAATCCAAGAGCGGAGTAGTTGAGTCATGCAAGGGCAGAAGTTTAGTGAAACACATCCTCTTTTTTGTGGCGGTTTTAATGATGACTAACATCTCATCCTTGAAAGCAGTTGGTAAAACCACAGCTCATCTTCTACAGAGGGAAGACTTATTGCAAAGTGCAGATTACATGTATGATGAAAAAATAGGATTATGTCATTTAAGTGGGAGAAAGCACGTAGACCATATCTTGTAAATTGGACCTAAGTTAGTCAAAAGCCCAGGTCAGAGGCATTTGTGTATGACCTGGTTATGCATAATCAAATAATATTTTTATGCAAATAAAAAAAATGGTTGACTAAGTAAGTCATCCAATAAGACTTGCTTAGATGTTGTGAAGCCATTCCCAAAGCCTTAGGCTCTTCCAACAGATTTTTTAAAAAAATGTCTTTGTCCAGGCCAGAAATTACATCGATTTTGAAACCTTATTGAGTTGAGCACTTTTATTTGTCAGAATCTCTTCTGAAATTTCTCATGCATCCAAGACACTTCTAATGACAAAAAACATTACAAAATATAACACCAAACAAACATCAAACAAAATATCTCATTAGGCAATAACAAAAACATGAGAAAAATGTAACAAAATATAGTCTAACACAAGACAAACATCAACATTGCAGTGCATTGTTTCATTTAAAAATACTTTTTTTTTTTAAATCAAATAATAGATATTCAAGATTCAAGACAACTTTATTAATCCCTTAAAGGGCAATTCCATTTGGTGGCACAGTGCTTGGCAGCTGTGTGCAAAGTCTGCTAGTTAGTTGTAAGGAATATGAATACATAACTTCATTAAAAGTAGGAATTTGAATCACCATTAAAATTACATCTTTATATCTCTAAAGAAAAAAGTACACAGTACACCACAAATATTGCACTGTTTGAGTGAATGAAAGACCTGGACAGACAGTTGCCCCTCCTTGCAGGCTGGGCAAAACAATGTGATTTCCTCACTACCTGTTGTTCCCATAGAAATCCCCACTCTCTCTGTTTAAGTCCAATAATCTTTGAGCAAGTTTTCACAACACTGGTAAGACTGTTTTTATCTTTGAGTGACAGGTCGTTAAACCAACAGATAAAAGAGTGATGAATGAGGAACATGCACTTTTGTTTTGGTTCACTCTGAACGGCCTGTTCTAGCGACCTATCTATCTGTGTTGGGATCAGGCCTCCTGAATCAGTTTAGTCACCAAAATGTCTTCCATTGTGATGATAATGGATGTTTTTTTTTTGAAGATGGTTATTATGGTCTGTGATGATTACACAAGCATTGTCCAACTAATGTTTTAACCATGTTTTGTCAGAGACGTGAAGATAGCTCTGAGACTTGAATGCAAACATAATGAGAGAATCATCAGCTGGGCTAGTTTGTGGCTCAACTGGCCTTCACGCTAATGGGCCGTAATTACCTCTGGTTATCTGCAGGTATTCACCTATGTCATTTCCTGTTATATGCATACATGAATCTCATCATAACACACAAGTTGTTGCTACATATGTGTTTGTGTCAGCTATGAGGGCTGAGGGATCATCCTGCCCTGGCTCCATGCATGTGCCCAGCAGAGAGGGTGGAGCAGGTGGAGCGGGCTGGAGGGAGGGAAGTGGGTTTGGGTAATCTGAGAGGAGAGGATCTCTAAGGAGAGGGCGTTGCTGCCTTTGTCACACACTTATACACACACACACACACACACACACACACACACACTGATCTCTCTCAAACTACGATGGGTGGGAAGGCTGGAAACCCAAACACAAACATGTGTTTGAACAAGAAAGCGAGCAGCCACAGTCTTAGCTGCCTGTCCTTGAGCTGCTCCTGATAAAACAAGTCTGACGTTGGTAAACAGGAGACTTTGGCAGTGCCAGATCATCAGCAGGCTCAGTTCTCAGCCACTGGGCTCGCTTGTCAGTTTATTCATGCAAATGACATGAATTAGGTCGACGTCTTTCAGCCTCAGGTGTTGGAAGCCACAGTTTGACACAGAGACCACATGGTGATATTTATTGCTTGAATGAAACAAGTGAAATATCCGAGCCACTGCTGACATTTTGGATAAAAAGAGATAATAGATTAAGAGAATAGGCGTTGGAAAATACTTTCATCCCCCGATATGTGAACATAATCCTCATCAAAAGGAAAAGCGTCCTTCTAAAGGCAACGGAAATCTCCCCGTAACTTTGGCCAACAGCTGCAAGTCTGGAAAATGAATGGATGATATATAAATATATTATTTATTCACAAGAAAGTAACTGATTTCTGCAATTCCAGTGCTGTGTAAAGGCAGCTCTATCATGACTGTTGAGCATGAAGCGACTGAATCCAATATTCATTAGTTTTTTTATGTGTGAAAGTTTGTATAAGGCTGCAACGAGAGGAGATGAGTGTTTGTTGATAATTGTGGGTCTAGCGCAGATCCCACGCTGTGACTCTCTTCGCTGCGCTTTGTGTCGCCAGAGAGTTGGAAAGAAGCTGAGCATGAAGATTCTCACATCCGCTGAACATAATGCCCGGCACGGGGTGGTAGTGACGAACGTGGGGGCCGCGCAAGCTGTCCGCTAGTTCTGTTCAATACTAAAAAAAAAAACTAAAAACAGCACAGTCTAAATAAGACAGGGGTCGGTGGCTCTTTAACTGGAGGGAAGAACTGAGCTGTCATCTTGTTAGAGGCTGTGTGCGTGCTTGTCTCTGCTTCACCAAATGCTCCCTACGCTCTTTTCTAGTTGTGAGAAATCAATCACAAACAGGCAAAAATATGAACTCATATTGATCCCATATTGCAAATGTAAGTTTGCAGACAACCCTCTGCTTGTCCTTTGGATGGTTTGCTTTTGGTGTTGGAAGTTTAGTTCACACTATCAATCTCCTTTCCTTCTAATAACACTGGACACAATTTGTCATCTGTGGCGCAGCATAAGGACCTGTACTTTTGTGATGTCACAACAAAGTAGTCAACCGTGTGTTTTTTTGTTTTGTTTTTTGGTTGTTTGCCTGAAATCTGCTATATTTTTTATTTGAGCACTTAAATAGTAAGCGAATCAGAAGCACAGCTCATCTCTCTTCTGATTGGCTTACTGACCTCTTGTGAGTAGAGCTCCAGAGAGACGCCTGAGAGAGGAGACTACACAGATTATTTTTGTTTCTCAAAACCCCATCTTTGTATGGATCAGCACTTAAGTTAAAATACAGGAAGATGGGCCCTGTTAAAGGAAATCAACCACATTTACTGACAGAGGACACGCAAGGACAAGACATATGGCTGCCAAACCTTTTTCTGAACAATAATACCGTAATTAAGTAGACTTTCTGAAAAGTTGGTCTTTGACTAATATGACTGCCCTGGTCAAAGACTTGGAAGCTGCATGTGTTTGTCTGCACAGAGGTGACAGCATTTCACATCATCCTCTACAGCGTACAGCCAGTTTACGGAGCACAGCACCCGCCCCTCGACCCACGATTGCGACGCACGTGAGTGTGCTCAGCATAGCTGGACTGCATGGCATCATGTCACCCACGTGGATGTCTCTCTATTTGTGTCACTACTGTTTTCAGTCATTTGCTTTGAGGACTTGAACATGTGTGGCTTGCGTGCATGTACTGTACCAGTGTTGACATCTGCATAGAGGAATTACTGTTGTTTTATTGCTTTTTTAATATTTTTTTTTCTTGGATTTGCTGTTTGGTGTTATTATTGTTTTGGTGATCTCATCTCCTAAAGTTTGTTGTCTTGTAGCTCCTGGTGCAGCCACGAGTGAGACTGTTGAACTCTTCTGACCTCTGGATCTGTCCTCCTGCAGGTATCCCAAAGACACAAAGCCCAAGTTCAACAATCTCAAGTCTAAAAAGGCCTCAAGCTTCCACGAGTTTGCCCGCAGCACCAACGACGCCTGGGACATCGATGATGAGGAAGACGAGGATTTCCTCGGGACCCCAGCCCCAGTTTCAGGCCTGCACACAACATCCACACAGAACCAGGTAGCTGCAAGTGTTAAAGTGATTGTTCAACATTTTGGCAAAGTTTGAGGAGTAGGTTCGTTACCTTTAATTGTCGGTGCAAGCTATTTTTAGAACGGTGGAGCAGAGCCGCAAGCTGCTCAGAGCTACGGTACGGAGGCTCATGGGATTTCTTGGTTTCCCTCATCAAACTCATCAAATACACAATTCAACAACTCCAAAACGCTCTAGAGGACAAGTTGTGACCTGCACATTCACCACGCTATGAGATAATAACGGAACGTTACGAGACGAAGTTGTTTTCAAGGGGACGCATGGGAACACACATCAGTGGTTTTGCATGAATTTGCCTTTTGGAGTTTTGGAGTTGATGGATTGTGTATTTGATAAGTTTGATGAGGGAAATCAAGAAATCCCATTAGCCCCCTTAGCGAGCAGCTCGTGCCTCTGCTCCGCTGCTAAAAACAGCTTGCACTGACAATAAAAGGTAACAAACCTACTCCTAAGATTATAGGGATTATGGCAATGGCCAATTTGCCAAAATGTTGAATTATCCCTTTAAATTGAACCACAGAGCAACTACAGGTATTGATTTGGTCTGAAACAAAAGGAGACGTTATGACGTGTTTCCTTTGCTGTCTCATCAGCAGCAGAACGAGGCGGGCGACACGGACGGCAGGACCTCGCACACACCGGCCCACCCTGGCACTCCAAACCTCCAGGATGTTCAGGAGGACGATGCAGACTGCGAGCACGTCAACGGCAAGGTGGTCAAGTCCAACAGTGAGGCCCACCTGGACTCGTCCTCAGGTACGAGTTAATGTGCTGCAGCGTTAAGATCCACTGAGCAGCTTATCAGAGGATTCATAGTGAAGACAATGATGTCACACTGCTGACAGGACGGCTTGGATTATTATCAGGCTCTTATCTCCATGTGCACTAAGGTGGTTTCATATGAATGACGAGTCTGATCAAACTACCAGTGAGTTTATTACAAGTGTCATGTATTAGAAGACTGAGTAAAGAGTGATTAAAGCACACATGGATCACTCTTGAATAATACCATATGTCCTGAGCATCAGGCTTTTCATCAGTCCAGCCAAGTTACTGTGAATAGTCAGCGTTGTTCAACAGTCACCTGGACCTCTGCTCACAAGACTCCCACGGAGTCTGTGTGAGCAGGAGTGACTCATCAACAATAACACCTCTTAAATCACTACTTGATGTCTAGATGCCTTTTAATGTGCTGGTTTATTGGGGTTTTTTTTATTTTAATCTATTTTATTGTATACAGGAAGGACGACATTTATTTAATTAGTTGAACAAAAAAAAGGAAAAAGAGGGAAAAGGAAAAAAGAGTAGTCTGTAAATGAAAGCGATCCCTCATCATAATGATGTTACTGTGGAATAGATTTTACTCAGTTTATCATCCATGGTTACACATCTATTTCTATATACTTCATCTGATCTGGTCCATCAGTTCTCTTTTTTAAACTGGAAACAGGTGTTCAATACAGAAGTAACTGGGTCATCTAAAGGGGACATTATATCTCCTGTTAGTATGATTGGACTTGCATCTTGGTTTTTTTTGTTTTTTACTGATTTTTTATTTGACATATACAAACACTGAGATGTATATTATATATAGTTATGTTTGCTTGAAGTTCTTTTCTTCTTCGTTTTTTCTTGTTGACTTTGTAAATATCAGTATTCTTGTACTTGTACTGTACGTCATATTTCCCATAGTCCAATCCTCATCTTCGTTCCATTAGCCTTGACTAGCTTTCCGCGTTTGTACGAGTACTTTACAAGTGAGGAAAACAACAATACAAAGTACGTTGCATCAAAAAGTTTGTGACTCAAATGTTTTTTTTATCACTATATTAACAGATTTGCTTTTTTCTTTTGTTTCTTTTGTCCTTGTCACAGTTCGCTCAACATTGCAAAAGCAGCAGTCGCTCCCAGTTCGTCCCATCATCCCGTTGGTGGCTCGCATCTCAGACCAGAACGCGTCAGGAGCACCACCCATGACGGTGCGGGAGAAGAGCCGGCTGGACAAGTTCAAGCAGCTGCTCACCAGCCCAAACACTGATCTAGGTACAGCAGGACATCCAACAGCTCATTGACACACAATGACAGTGTAGACCACACTGATGTGGGGTCTGTCTGAATGCATCAACCTGCATCAATGAGTCACGTTAGAGTGAATAGGAGGTCTTTCTGATGGTGTTACAGTGAGTTACTGTGTTGCTCCATGTCGTTACAGAGGAACTCCGGAAGCACAGCTGGTCAGGAATTCCAAGAGAAGTCCGGCCGATCACATGGAGACTTCTTTCTGTGAGTCTCCCCTCCTTCTTCTTCCCTATGTCTTTTCCGTTTTACAAAGCTTTGTCCCAATTGGCCAGGGTACCGTAGATTTGGTGTTCTTAGTTTCTGTGCAGCCAGTTGCAGGCCTTCAAGAAAATGTGCACATGCTGTCAAAAATCTGTCTCCCTCCAGGCAGCCTTATCTGGCTTTTCTCTTATCTCAAATGGTCAGCCTGTTCTGTTTCTCAGAAACCGTCCACGCAATCAGAAAGTGAAGTTTTTTTCCCTCCTCTGTGTTTTCCCTCCTGTCCCTGGTGTGTGACAGGGTTACCTGCCGGCCAACAAGGAGCGCAGAGAGCTGGTGCTGAGCAGGAAGCGAGAAGAATACTTTGGTTTCATAGAGCAGTATTACCACTCCAGAACAGACGAGCACTATAAAGACACATACAGACAGGTAACAGAGCGGTTGACGTTATCAGGCCTTTTAGACTGCTGTTGCTGCACATCCGTTAAACACCACCGTATCATCTGCTTGGAGTGAAATCTCAATAATCCTTCCTGTTAGATCCACATCGACATTCCAAGAACCAACCCTCTGATCCCCCTGTTCCAGCAGCCGGTCGTACAAGAGGTAAGAGATTACGTTTACACACAGTGTGTGACTACATAATAACGCTTTCTGGGTTCTGTTCCATGTGTAGCTTAGAGATATGTTTTTTTGTTGTTGTTTTTTTATATATATTTCTTTTATTTCACAAAGATACAAATCCATAGTGATAAACAAATCTCATTAGAGTATACATGCAAAATTAAACCAAAAAGGAAGGACAAAAAGCAACATCAACAAACAAAAATGACAACAACAACAAGACAGCAAAAACAAAACAAAGGTGAAAATTATGTATAGAAAAAAAAAGAGTACGGCCCTTCATTACAATCATTTACCGTTTCAGGGTGAAGGTGTTAAAACCAACTTTCAACCTGGCTCTAAATTCCCCACGTTCGAAAAATATTCTGTTCTTTTTTTCTGTTAATGTCTTTTTCAAGTGTCCACTGAAATTTCAGGAACATTTTGAAATATTCTAGATTTAATTGTAAAATAAATAATAATTGGAAAAAACTTTCAAATCTTTTCCCACCATACTAATGATATTATTCCGGTCTTTTCCTATGAATCGTCTGAGAGATATGTTTATTTTTGAGTTTGTTTTGGTTCACCAGGAGCACAACCCTGGATCAGGAAGCCAGATTAGTGAGGGCATTGATGAACTAATTAGATTTTGGTGGTTAAAAGTCGAAGTCAGTGACTCAATTGATTTGATAGGTCAAACGTCAACCATATCATAAAAAACACATTTCCCAATAATATACACTTTCAAAGTCTTTAGTACACATTGATGAGTGTGGAGGTAAACAGGTGCTGGGCTGCAATTTTCATCAATCTGTCTCTGGTGCATCCTCCAGGTGTAGGTGCAGTACTGAACACTCACTCATCACAGTGCGTCGACGGTAATGAGACGCTAATGAGGATGATGTTGTTGAAATCAGGAGAAAATGGTGTTGCACCGACTCAGTGATCTGTTTCTGTTAGTCAGTTTGCCCAGCTATTAATTTTTTTGATGTACGTTTTTCAGGTGTTTTTGCCTCTATCAGATGAGGACAGTGGAGATGTGACAGGGAACAGGGGGGAACAGACACACAGTTAAAGGGATAGTTCAACAGTTTTGGAAAATTGGCCCATTGCCATAATCGCCTTTTAGGAGAAGGTTCGTTACCCTTAATTATCTGTGAAAGCTAATTTTAGAACGGCGAAGCAGAGCCGTGAGCTGCTCAGAGCTATGCTACGGAGGCTAATGGGATTTCTTGGTTTCCCTCATCGAACTCATCAAATCCACAATCCAACAACTCCCAAAACTCTCTGGTGGACAAGTTGTGACCTGCTCATTCACCACGCTATGAGATACTAACAGAACGTTACGAGACAGAGTTGTTTTCGAAGTAAATGCAGAGAATGCTTGCCGAAAAACTGTGCATCAATAGTTTTGCAGGAATTTACCTTGAAAACAACTCGTAATGTTCCGTTATTATCTCATAGCGTGGTGAATATGCAGGTCACAACTTGTCCACAAGAGCGTTAGCCTCCGTAGCGTAGCTCTGAGCAGCTTGCGGCTCTGCTCCACTGTCTAAAAACAGTTTGCATCGACAATTAAAGGCAATAAAACTATATGGATTATGGCAATGGGCCAATTTGCCAAAATTTTGAACTATCCCTTTAACCAAGGCGGTGTTTAGCTCAGTTGGTAGAGCATCTGCCCCATGTGTTGAGGCCATAGTAATCACTGCAGGTGGCTGCAGAATCCCACGCTGGTCCTGTCCTGCGTGTCCCACCCTTCCACCCTACCCCCCCCATTTCCTGTCTCTCTCTCGACTGTCCTGTACATTAAAGGGAAAAAAGCCCCCAAAAATATGCTTAAAAAAAACAACAACTATCCCTTTAACCATCAACAAAGGCTACGGGGGGCAGAGCCCATATGGGACTTGTTCTCTAAAATGAGCTCTCACTTCATTTTACATGTTGAAACTATTGTAAAAGCTGAACAAAAGAAACTGTAATTCAAAACCACCAAAAGTGGAAGTTACAAATCATAATGATTGCAGTGTTTTTGCCTTGTACTCTTGTGTTAAAGCTGCTCGTCTACCACTTTGTTGCTCCTCAGGTGTTTGAGCGGATCCTCTTTATCTGGGCCATCCGTCACCCGGCCAGCGGCTACGTCCAGGGAATCAACGATCTGGTCACACCCTTCTTTGTCGTCTTCCTGTCTGAGTTTGTCAGTAAGTTGCTGGAGGGAGAATTCCTGCATGTACTCACATCAGCCAGGCGACGGTCTGTTTCATCTCACAGTGTCTGATAGAGTCATGTACAGATCTCGCCCTCTATCCGCGTCCGTGTCATCATCAGTCAGCATTGTGTGTTGTTGTTGCAGCGGAGGACGTGGAGAACTTTGACGTGGCAGCGCTGCCTCTGGAAACCCAGAGGAACATCGAGGCTGATAGCTTCTGGTGCATGAGCAAGCTGCTGGATGGAATACAGGTCTGCACGGACATAAATACCTCACTGAACATAAAACAATTTTTAAAATGTGCCAGTTTACTGATTGTATGTTTGTTTTTTTTCCTTTCAGGACAACTACACCTTTGCCCAGCCTGGGATCCAGAACAAGGTGAAGGCGTTGGAGGAGCTGGTCAGCAGGATAGATGGTAAGTTGGCTCTTTTTCCTGTCGCATGCTCTGATGTCGTACATGCAGAAAGTGATGGAGGGTAATGACTGTGCGGTCCCTCCCTGTCTCCAGAGGACATTCACAATCATTTCAAGAAGTACGAGGTGGAGTACCTGCAGTTTGCCTTCCGGTGGATGAACAACCTGCTGATGAGGGAGCTGCCACTTCGTTGCACTATCCGTCTCTGGGACACTTACCAGGTAAACTGCCCAGTTCACACTCTGCTCCCATCACACACGTTTGTTGCTGATGCTGATGCTGATGCTGATGCTGATCCTCGGTGTTGTGTTCTCCACAGGCTGAGGCAGAGGGTTTCTCCCACTTCCACCTCTACGTCTGCGCTGCTTTCCTCATTGAGTGGCGCAAAGAAATCCTCTCCATGGTTGACTTTCAGGTACCACTGCAGCTTTGTCATCGTCACACACACACAGTACTGAGACGAGCGCAAGATGTAGATTTATAGTGTAAGAGAAAAAACAGAGTGGAGCCACTTTTCTAAGCCGCACTCCTGAATTGAAATACCATAGAATTTTTTAGTGTTTAAAAATTGTGCTTTAAAATTCATCTGGCTGACTTGGTGTGGTGTGAAGTCCCATCTTTTAAACCACAGGGGATGATTTCAGGCTTTGTGTGACTGAATTTGATGTGGATATTTGAATTTTCTATGTTTCTCATTTGGAACTTCCCTTCCTCAAAACACATGACTGAGAACAACCTGATAAGACAGCTGAGGCTTGTTTGCTTGAGTGCTCCGTTTACCACACGTCTCGATTTTTTTGTGTCTGAATTTTTCACCAGTTCCACTTGAAAAGACCCATTTTATTTTCTTTTTTCCCTGACTTGAATTCAGAGTTGTGGAAAAAACACTAACCCCTTTTAAAGAAGGAGGTGTACACTGTGTTCATTTGCTTAGAACTACTTTGACTAGTATAGTTTGTTTTTCAGCAGTTGCTCGATGTTCAGCACAACATGTGCACTGTAAATGTGCACACTTGATTTTATCGCCTCAGAATTAGATTTCACAAACAAACCCACACACATTGCGTATGTCTGAATTGCTGTTTAAACCCTAGCGTCAACTGCAGCCTTTCAAAAATAGCGTCCATGTCTTGAAATAAGTTTCTGTTGCTCCTCAGGGCCTCCTCATGCTACTACAGAACGTTCCCACAATCCACTGGGGGAACGAGGAAGTGGGTCTCCTCCTGGCCGAGGCTTACAGACTGAAGTACATGTTTGCGGACGCACCGAGCCACTACAAGAGATAGAGCCGGGCGCTGCCCCATCACAGCAAACACAGGACTTCTTAAACTTCAGCAGACTGTGGACTGGATGGACTCACACTGTCTGAAGACACTCTGAACAGAAAGTGTTGTCTCTGAGGTGACCTGGAAGAGACTGATGCGTTCAAATGCAGCTCCAGGAGACCCGCAGGGCGTTATCTCGGAGCCACTAAACTTATCCTGTGAAAACAACGTCCGCCGAGTATCACACACTGAATTTGGGTTTTGGTGCATCTGCAGAGCTCAGCGAACATGAGACTATATATTTGCAGTGGATGCACTGCATTGCATCAGTGGACTGTTACAGTATGAACAAACCACAGCTATAGCATTTTGGTTCACCTGTACTGTTTTTGGTACCATGCATCATTGATTGTCTCTCAAGTGGAGTGTGCACTCAGAGGTACATGCTGTGATACAAAAAAAAAAGGATGATGAATGTTTGTGAAATCATCCTCTTAGTGAAAGATGGTATCTACAGATTCTATTTTTTTGCAGATTTGTTTTAGTAGATGTTTTACAAGGGAAATAATATTCAGTGGAAACCAGGCAACTACAACATTTTGTCTTTGCAAATTGAATTAGTCTGACACTGGACTTTGCGACAGCTAACGTGTGAGTAGATGTATATTTTGGTTCAGGGTTACCAAATCTGCACTGCACAATCAACTCATCTATGTCTTGAGTTTTGGCCTCAATCAGCGAGTTTAATCAGTTTCTAGCTCTGATATTTTGGTTTCTACGAAGGTAAAAAGGTAGCAGATAACACTCCCAGGCTCTTGGGTTGAGCTCATATATCATATATCAATGGAGTTAGGAATTCAACATTTTCCTGCAGACAAATTGGAGAACTTCTGGTTCATGTCCCAGTTAGTGTGTCGGCTGAAATAGCTCTAATTTTATGTTGGGACGGACAAATCGTAACTTTTAGTATGTTTTAGACAATTAAAATAAAGTTTTCGTTCGAGCTTGTGGCACAAGATGAGATCAGTAACAACTGTGTTGATTTCACCAAAACTCTGTTTTTATGCATAACAGATGATAGTCTTATGATATTATGATAGTCTGTGAAGTCTAATTAAAAACCTGTGCCCACTGTAAAAACCACATATAAAAAGTAGTGATGAAAATGTTCAATCCCCAGAGTTTAGCTACTGTTTATGTGATATAGTAATTGAAGTATTTTTTTAAATTGAGTAAGTGCCCCTGTCGAAGACGTTTGGTCACACCATCCTACCTGTGGACACAGTGCAGCTCTGAATACATGATGATGCCTTTGTTAAGAGCATTTGTAATGTAAAACTCTTAAATGTAACACGGATCAACGCTTTGTCATTAACGCTTGTGTTTTTCTATTTGGTTCAGGTTCAGGTTGGGGTGCTCTCGTGTCTCCTGTGTTTATTTGGAACTGCTTTTTTCTCTGTGCGTGTGCTACTATGACTCATCTACCTTCATTACCGGTGATAATTATGACACAATGTATGTTTGAACAGTAGCCTTTGGTATACTCAGCCATTCCCACCATTAGCTGTGTATTTAGGGTTTGTTTTTTGTTTTTTTGCTTCCGTCATTTGCTTCATGTGGAAATCAGGATTTAACGTCACTGTGGACCAGAGTCCTGGCTGTTTTCCTGGTTATTGTCAACTTCAAGGATTTGATCTTTCAAGAAGTCTTAATTCATGTCCAGGGATTATTCAATCCCTCTAAAACTGTGGTGGTTTAACCATAGACTGAAGTCTGACTTTATTTCACTATATTCAGTGAATTATGACTGAAGACACTGTGGTACTGGAATAGACATCCTCCCATTTTCTTTCATTGTCAGTTTTTGCATTATTGAGCCACTTGTAATCTTGTTTTACTCACTTGAACGTATCATGTTGTGAGTGTTAACGTTACAGTATACCTTCAGCCTTGAGGTAGGTTTGCTTCATTCAGGTGCAACTACTGATCGTCTCCCTACCATGACGGTGTTGTACACTCCATGCTGTGTTCATGTAAAGGTCACGTGTCCTCAGACATGATGTTGACAGCTAAAGGTTGACAAAATGAAAATATGTTTATTTGTTCCAAAAGTGTTTCTGCAGTGTTTGTTTTTTTTCATCAATAACATGCCAAATCTTTATCTGGCTAATACAATCTGTGCTTCAATAGTCAGTGCTGGCTTCAGCCTTTAAAGGAATAATTATTAAATTATTACAGTACCTGCTGTATATTAACTTTCTGTTTATATTAAACGATTGTTATACAAGTGCCAGAATGAGTTTTTGTTTTGATGTGCTTGTACTGAGTGTTTTTCCTGCTTTTATTTCAGGGAAACAAATCAGTAGAGAGAAAACAGTGCATCAGCAGCTTAATTACATTTTCTAGTTCATTTTAAAGTTAAATTCACTCTTACACCAAGACACTTTATTCAATAAATCCACATACAACATCAACACCATCATTAATCCTAGTGGTCAAACTAGTTGCTGTCAAGTTTGTTTACATCAGCTCTTCTGTAGATAATAATTCTCCTGATAACAGGACAGATATATTCTAAACAGGAAATATGTTGCCATGGATGAAGTGAGTTGAGCTTCTTTTATTTCCTTTAGCCCATGTTTGTTTACTTTTGGCAAATTAATTACACCAATACTGTCTTTGAAGCACTGGGCGTACAGACAACTGTGAAGACCTCCTTCTTTTTTCTTTGATTTATGGATGATTATTTGTAATGAATAATGATGCTACCATGTCTCTGTGTTCAACTTTGACTGAACATTTCTCCGACTTCTGACACACACAAAATGTTTTTGGTACAAATTAATAGTTTTGGATGTTAACACAAGGTCAAATTAGAATGCTTTATTTTTTTTATTTTTTTTTTTACCTCTCAAGGAACAGGTGAATATGAGGGGGGAAAACATACATAGGCTACATACATACATAGACATGTGTATAAAGAATATAAACTACATAAACAAAAACAATTCAACTACAATATAGAATAAACTAAAATAAACAAAGGCTAGGATTTATTCTGTAAATCATATTTATCAATAGAACTGTTTAATTGCATTTTTCTTTTTCATAAGGTTGAGGGCTTTTATGAAATGAAGAAATTCGTTATTCGTATGTAAAACCTAGGAGTCGGTTTTTAGAATTTTGCACATGTGTAAAATTTACCCATAGGATGAGAATGATGTTGATGAGACAGTCATTTTCAAAATTGTCGGACTAGTCCGTATCGATCGATGTATGAAGACATGGATATCAGTCCACAAAACATCAGAAAACTTGAAACAAAAACGGGTCTCAATATCCTCACAGAAGAACACAAAGTGATTAGAGTGATAAAGAGTGAAGATTTAAAGGGGGCGTGGCTGGTGACGTATCGGAAGTGACCCTGACAGCGACATGAAGTAAACCCCCCTCCCTACCTCAACATCCCTACACACAAACTTCGGTTTCACTTTTGCAGCCATGTCGTTTTGTTTCGTGCCCATCGCGGTCAACATAAACACGACGCGCCGCCCGGGTTGTTGTCGCCTGTATCCGGGAATGAAGTAGCCTCCACGCCGCCTCTGTCCGCGCGCCGAGGTAAGAGCCGCTTTGAGCCTTTTAACCTGTTAGCGCAGCTAGCCACGAGCTAACGCTAGCCCCACACGGAGGCAGCCTGTGGTGGTGCGCAGCGGTGCTGAAGCTCACGTAGCCCGGGGCTGCTCACTGGAAACAGCCCTCCTGGCTGCTTATTCGACTAAATATCTCACCGATAATCGAATAGACTTGTGTTAGTGAAGAGCTACAAGCTAACGAGGCAGGCTTGTGGGTCAAACTTGAGCAGCACTTCAGTCACACAACAACAGCAGCAGCAGTAGCTTCGTAGCTTTCAAGTTAAATGTAACGAGCTGTCGGGTGTTTTAACTTGTTATTGTTGTTTCTAAACGTAAATGATTTAAACCGGTGTCTCCGCTGAAGCAGGAGAGGAGCTGGGTGAAAGGAGGGGGAGGAGGAGGATGGATGGAGTCAGCTGGAGCACCACCAGGGCCCCGGAGTCGTTCAGCCGCAGCAGCAGGACGGCAGCGGACACCCTGTCCCGGTTGGCCAGCTTCATCGCACGGGCTGACACCAAGCAGCAAACGCGGAGCCAGAGGCAGAGACCCTCCTCCCACCTGCCCGCTAACGTTTGCCCAGAGTGTGTTAAGGTCTTCCCTTCTGCAGAAGAGCTGTTGAATCACCAGGAGCTGAAACACTCATTACCCAAACCTCACCGCTGTCCCTCTTGTGGACAGGAGTTCTCCCTGAAGTCGTCCCTGCAGCTGCACCAGTGCAGCCGCGATTTCTCCATGTGCGAGCTCTGCCGTGGGGAGTCCCGGCTCGGCTCGCCCTGCCCGGCGTGTGCGACCCGCGCCTTGGAGCCCAGCAGGCCGCAGGACAAGTCCCTCCACCGCCAACCTCACCTCCCGGACAGCAGCCCGTACGCCTGCGCCCCGTGTGGGAGAGGCTTCAGCCAGAAGCAGGCCCTGCTGCACCATCAACAGGCCGGTTGCAGTGAACCGCCATCTCCGTCTGCAGATGCCAGCAGCCTTCCGGATGATTCTCCCCCGGTTTCTGAGGGAGACTCAGCCCGCTCTGATTGCTCAGATACCCCGGGGCCCAGCAGCAGCGGTGGCAGCTCCATCATTATGTGCCAATTCTGTCCAAGGACCTTTCGCACGGAGGCTGGACTGCAACGCCACGAGGAGACCAGCCACGGTGAGGACTGGCTGATGGCTCGGCGGGGACAGAAAACCAAAGCAGAATGTACTGGCGGCGAAGCGAGGAAAGGAGCGAGCAGCAGTACAAATGAAGAGACAAATATGAGGGAAAACCCCAAACAGAAGTTGCTGAGCTGTCGCTCTTGTGACATGGTTTTCCGCAGCACCGCCAAGCTCTATGTTCACAGAAAAGAGAAGCACAGCAGGGAGAAAAACATGGGGAGAGAGCCGAGGCCGGTCATCACCAAGCGCAGGAGACGGGACGCGTATCCGTGTCAGATCTGTGGCAAAGTCTTCTTCCATCATTTGTCCCTTCGGGCGCATTACAGACAGCACACGGCCTCAAGCCTCGCCACAATCAAAAACAAAAGCCAGACTGTAGGGAGCACCGCCAAAGACTGCAAGTCGTCAGAAAATAGACCAAATAAATTAAAAACCAGCCTCAGAGATAAGACTGTGAGGGCTGGTACAGGGAGGTCCAGGGAAGGGGCCGAGTTAGAGCCCAGGGTCAGCCATGCAGGGAGGTGGAAGAAAGTGCCTGAACAGGAACAGGAGCAGGAGGATGAGGACGAGGATGAGGACAAGGACGAGGAGGAAGAGGAGACAGAGTTCCCGTGCCCCTCCTGTGCAGAGGTTTTCTCTCTGCAGTCTCAGCTGAAGGAGCACATCGAGCTCCACCAGTCCTCGGTGAAGAGGCGGCAGTGCAGCGTGTGCACTCACGAGATGGACACGTGTAAGTGGCCCGGCTCCAAGAGGCAGCGGCTGTATCACTGTGTGCCCTGTCATCAGGGCTTCTCAGCACTGGACGCTTTCCTAGAACACTGTCAGGAGCACCTGCGAGTCCGGGTGGAGGAGGACAGCGTCACGGAGGGCTACACACAGCAGGCCCGCAAAGCCTGAGGCCCATTTGAATGTCATCAGATTGCCTTTTTTTTGTCTTTGTCTTTTTCTTATTGTCTTGAAGGGGTCGGGGAGCAGACAGCAATGTAGTGTCTGGAGTCCTTGTTGATTTGCTAGTTCATCCACTGAGCATTCAGAACACCTTGTTTTCATATCTACGCTGTCAGTTTAATTGGTTTAACGATTTAATTTATCCCGACATATGGGTTAAAGGAAATGGGTTGTTAAAAGACCATACCAGAATTTTTGCATGTTGTTTTTTTTTGCCCATTTACCATAAATCGCATTAACTTCACTGCCAACTATTCTACAAAGCAAATTATAGCTCCTTACAGTTTTGCTCTTAAGCCTTAGTGACTAAAAATGACGCTTACTGTGGTGCATTACCTCTGTCTAGGTGGTGTGCAAGTTGGTTTTCAGTGTGTATCAAATTATGCTGAAACCTGAAAAGTTTAAGGAGAACATGCAAAAACACCAGTATCCTTTTTTAAAAATTGATTCTTGAATATCCCTTCATGTTTAACTGTCAGTGACAAGTCAATATTTGATATAGATCGGGGCCTTTTTTCCTTTTAGAGTAGGATTAAGAACATGTGGGAAACGATGCCATCTGCATAGCCACGGTACGTTCCAGCCAAAGCACTGCCAGATCTTATTTCCCATTGTTTATTCTTACATCAGACAACTGGAGTGCTTCAGCTAAGTAACCTCATGTGTAAACTGCTGTATTTTGTTTGTCTCACAGTTTTGGCAATAATTGGCCACAGGTTAGTGGAAACTCTGGTGTGTCACTGGCTGGATTGCCCCTGTTGTCTGCTGGACCTGGGTATTTGCACTGTATTTGTGGCACTGCTTACAGTACTGGAGGGAAGTTCAGTGCTTTGGTCAAGACTTCAAAGTATTTGCTAAGTGCGTCACCAAGATTTTAAGGAGACATGTAAACATGGACTGACTTTTTTTCTTATATGCTGTTTGACATGTGGTAGCTGAAACATGGTTGTTATGGATAAACATACCCAATACAATGCCTTTCATCGTGGCCTGTCTTATAGCTGGCTGTAACTCGGGTGATATTACCTAGCTATGCAAATAGATAGACTGATGGTAGCCGCAGCCCTTCGGTGTGTTTCTGATGTGTGGTGAGTGTGCTTTGGTTAATGAACGAGGATTAATGTGAGCTTTTGTTTTGTTTTGTTTTGTTCTTTTTGAATGATTTTCAGCTACTGTTTTGAAAGTGCAACTGTGAAAATATAGAACTTATAGAGTGAATAGGTTTTGAATCTTCCACTTTTTCAAGGTCTTTTGTAAATGAGTTTATTGCTCTTTATAGATAACATTATTAAAACTTCACAGTTCTCAAGGGATATTTGTCGTGTTTTTTCAACAGATTTTATGGAGTTCTTGATGCTGATAGACTGGACAGTCAGTAACTTCCTGAGCATGAAAATCTTTGGAAAGTGAACACAGAAAATGTATACTTTTTTTTTTACATTACTTTGATTGCCCAATAATGACTGATCGTGACACTTGACAACAACATAAAGCCTTTTGTGTAGCGATATTTCCATATTCAAAAGATAAATGAAATCAGCAGGAAGTGGGTGTGATGCAAATTTCATTTTCAGAAGCTGCTAGCAGCTCTCATCAAATCTATTTTGCTCAGGATTTAAGAGGACGTCTTTTAAATAGGAAAATAGTAGTAATTTAGTGTTTTGTTTTTTTCTAAAAATGTATGGTTTAGGATGGTCAGGTAAGAAAAATAATAACTTTATTTTATGACTTTAATTTGTCAGGCAGCTCATCAGGTGGGTTATTCCATTTCCCTCTTCCTTTTACGTCCACTTTTTATGCTTAAATGTCAGAAATATCATGTCAACAAGAAATAAAAATGCATCGACACAAATCCTGCCATTCCTTACATTCTCCTGACCTCACGGTGGCGCTGTGCTGGTTTAACCACAGACGTCATCAAGGAGGAAGTCCGCTGGTCTACTTCCGGTTTCCCGGTACACGCTTTCCTTCCGCGGGTTTGTGAAACGAAAATCGGACGTCTGCCTGTCGGTAGTTGGAAATAAAGACACAATGAGCAAAGCGCATCCACCCGAGTTGAAGAAGTAAGTTGTTTTGATAAAACGTGCTCTTTAACCGGAACATACTCTGAATCTTAAGCGAAACACGCGCAGTGGGCCGCCTGCTTTGTTTGCAATGGACACAAGCTAACACTAGCTAGCCTCTCCGGTTGCTCTGTGTGTGTGTGTGTGGAAGCGCTCTCAGCTGAAGTTAATGTTATTTTTTTCTCTTTCAGATTCATGGACAAGAAGCTTTCATGTGAGTCTGGCTGGAGGCTGAAACACAAACCATCTAATTTCTCAGGAAACCAGTTCTCGTTGGGTTGAAAGGTTTAATGTGATGAAGGCTCATTGTGTAAAACATTATCCTTGTTTGCTGTGTTGTCTAAATCAACTGGTTCTGAAACTGCCTCCTAACATTTAACATAATGAATCAGCCCTTTAACTAACAGCTGTCTTCATGAATCTAATCTGTTTGCCCTTCATCAGTGAGAAAATAATGAAGAATCCCTGTTGTGATTTACCACAGACCAAGGAGATGTTTATTACAGATGTTCAGATCCGTTAGCCCAGCACCCAGAGAGCTGATTCAGTAAATCCCCACATTTAGGAACCAGGGAATGTTAAAAAAAAAAAAAAAAAAGACGAAAGAGTGAACTATTAATTGACTTATTAGTGCAACAGTAATAATGTTAATTCATACTAACAATAAACACGATTGAGTCCTTTGAAAGCAGGCTGGATTGTAGCTGCAGTGACTGAGCCTAACATGGAAGTTATGTCTTTCTCTGACCTCCAGTAAAGCTGAATGGAGGCAGACACGTGCAGGGCATCCTGCGAGGGTTCGACCCATTCATGAACCTGGTGGTGGACGACTGTCTGGAGATGGGTCCGGGAGGACAACAGAACACCATTGGCATGGTGGTCAGTATCTGTCGTGGTGTCAGTGACTGTATTTTGCCAAAATCTGTGTGAAATGTCTGGCTCACTAAGCTCCAGCACTACCTCATCTGTCTCGCATGAGCAAATGTCAGTGTATAGAAACAGATAACAGCTTGTTGTCCGATTTGTATTTTCTTTGTGTGTCTGTGCTTGTCAAGATAGTCCTGTTGTGTAACAGCATTGCACGACTGCTGGTGTAGTCCCAACAACTTCAGGGGTCTCATTTATAAAACTGTGCGTGGGATCGTTACTAAAAGTGTACGTACGTCCAAAAGCTAAGTTTTGCGTGCGCCAAGAAATATTCAGATTTATAAAACCCTGCGCACGCACACTTCCAAGCAAACTTCCCTTTATAAATCACAGACGTCCTACAAGTGTGCGCCGCTGAATCAGCTTCACGTTCCGCCCTGTCCACGCCCTGTTTTAACCGTAGATGGTCAATGCAAACCACCACATGAATGCGATCTACATGTCAATGAGCCTGACGTGCTCTTGATCGCCGCTGTTGTGAATTGGCTGCAGGTGTGGAAGTGGCACCGCGACACGTTGCTGCAGCTGTTAACGGCGTCAGCGGCAGAGTTTGTTTCAGTGCGCTGCGGCAAGCGCTGGATCCAGTTCGGCACATACTGTAGCCTACTGTAGTTAAAACAATGACAACAGTTCTAAACTGAAAGGAGTTATTAACCTTCATCATGGGCTCCCTCTCCCTCCTCTCTCCTCCAGCGGTGCCGTGGTGCAGAATTACGCGCGGGGCTCACCGCTGTATTCATACATTTACAGTAATTAGACCGATCGATAAAACTTTGAAATCACTTCCTACATTCTGAGGGATGATCAAACTTTACACTTCTCTTGATAACAAGAATACAGAATATAACAATTGTGCGAACGATTACTGGATTTTTTTTTATTCCAGGCTTTGAGATTTAATTGACTCTGGATCATATGTTCACACTGTATCACAGGAACATAAAGTTATTTAGCCTACACTGTGTTTATTCCATGCAGCAGCGCCGTCCTCTCCTCCTGCGCTCTGAGAGTGGACAATATGACAGAGAGATGGTGATGATTAAATATAGAGAAGAAATTTTGATTTTGAATCTAAAGTTAAATTCTATGAAGTTTTTTTTCCTGAAAAACCAGTCCGATGCAAAATAACGCTATTGAATTAAATCACCATGGTAACATGTATCTAACATACGGGTTGAAATTAAATGTGTGACGCAGCGCCGTTAATAAAAACATAATTGTTCTTCTCACTCTACATTTCTTCAGTCTGACTTCAGTTCACCACTACACCGTCTGTGTCGCCAATTCTCCTTTTCCTCCAAACCATACGTACGCCTGGCTCAGAGTTTGCTTAGAGCTGCGCACATTCTCCCGTCAAGTTTGCTTTTTATAGATCACAAACTTGGCGTAAAATGTCACGTACGCCACTTTTTGTGCGTACGCAAGGTTTATAAATGAGACCCCAGCACTGTGAGGTGTCTGCTGTCTAGCCAATCCTGTCACCTTCACTCTCATTCTTATTAATAATTGAAGCTCTTTAACTGAATCTTTCTGAACTGCTACCTTCAGTGTATGGATGTAGCTCTAGACATTTTCGAAACACAGTGTGTCAGGTATATTTTGGTAAATATGAATATTGGAGAGCGAGAAAGGAGTTGGATCAGAGCCAGAAACTTGTGGCTTACTGATGTGTGTTTGGAAAACAACGAAGCTCTATGCTCAGAGGAATAAAACTCTAGATATCGGGCTCCTTTGGGACATTTGTGTCAGCGTCAGCCTGGCGGTGTTAATCATGTGGGACTTTTTCACAGCTTCAGTAGTTTGAGTTCTACTAGTGAACCTTTTTATTTGCCTTTTCCACAGCAGACATTTAACACTGCTGTTGGAAATCAAAGGTTTTTCTGTGAGCTACTTTTGAACAGCCGGAGAATCATTATACTAGTATGATATTGGCATTGCAGGGTTTTAAACACTGATAAAATGGCACAGATTGAACAGTTCTGTTGTGACTTGCATGAGAGTTTGTCAGTTTTATGCAGAAGAAGTTTGTGTAAATGTCTGAACGCTGCTCTGCTTCCTCACAGGTCATCAGGGGAAACAGCATCATCATGTTGGAAGCCTTGGAGAGAGTATGAGAGATGGAGCGGAGGATCAACCCACACTTTTTTGTTTGTTTTTACATTTTGTTACCCTTTTTAGTTTGTTTTTTGTTTTTGTTTTTTGAAAGAGGCAATGTCAGTTTGTGTCTTTGAATTACATGATTTCTATTTTCCATTGACGAGGGTGTTTGTTCCTTTTGATTGTTGATTTTGTGAATAAATCAGTCTTTCCTTGTATTTTGTCTGTGGATTCAGTTCATCATAATTAAACTAAACACAACTCTGTCCACACCAGTGCATCTTTCCCAGAATGAAGGTATAAATTAGTAGCTCCATAAAATGCTTATTTATAAAAGAAAAATAGATATTTATATAGTCTTTCCACAATACTACAGGTTATTGACTGAAGGTGTGCAGTAATATGCAGCTTACTATTGCCATGGCTTTTTTTTTTTTAAAGAAGGTGAATAACGATAATGTCTAGAAACTTTCAGGGTGTTCAGATAGCACATTCTACTCACAGGAAAGTGCATCAACCTGTGACTCTATATCATGCTATTATATTTCAGTTTAATGCTCATACATGGTATGGAGAGGGAGATGGTATGAGTTCAACTGAAGACAATGAGCTGTTTGGTACTTCTATTACTTTTGGGACAAAAAAAATAGATATTTAAATGAATTTGTTTTGTTACATGACTGAAGATAAATGAATAATTCTAAAGAAAGTCAGCTTGAAAAGCTGATTTCCATTAAAAGATGCATTTCAAAAACTACATCTCCTTTCAGGCTTTTCTCTCGAGTTATGGTGACAGCAGGTTGGTGGACCTCTCTGACTGTTTTCTGAGCAATCAAATAGAGTTGATTTGAGGTAAAACACTCGAGAGAAACCAAACCCTGGTTGGCCCTAACCCCAGGTTGGCTGGTGGGTTCAGGTTCAGGTGAGCGGGGCTTGGGGCAGAGGTGCCAACTTTGATAGGGCATCACAAAGTTACAGAAGTCTTGACAGCTTGTATTATAAGTAAACTGTGGATCGGAACGCAGCCACAGTCTCCAAGTAGGGCACAGTATTGATGTGGAACTTGGAACGATAAATATAAATTGTAAAATATAAAATAGGCCTACTTCACTTTAAGTTGTGAAAAATATTTAAAACATACCATAAAATTGATTAAAAAAATAAAATAAAATTTAAATCCGTTTCTCCTAATAAACCGTTTCCTTGGATCAGTGGTCATCTTTGATCAATAGAGGGCGCTGTCTCGAAAACGCACTTCCTGCGCAGGTGGGCTTTTATTTTGAAAGGTGATTGTCGTCATCGCGGATACGTTTCTCTTACGTCGCGTGTCGTAGCCGTCTGACGGTATGTGGAAAGTAGCAATGTCGGAGGAGGTTGGGAAGGCGCTACAGTCTGTGGTGGAGCGGGTGAACCAGGCGGCGGCACGGCGGCCCAAGGTAACTGCAGCCCCGGGGATGCTCCGCTCTGGAGCCCCGCTGCCCTCCGCTCCGCTGTCCGGCTCCTGACAAAGTGGTGCTGCGGCAGCACGACTCGTTATGTAAGGCTGCCAAACACCTCAACCTTTGGAAGGGAGACAGTCGGTGTGTGGCAGCACTTTCATAACACACCACCGTGCACGCTCTGTCAGTGGCAGACGGGGGTAATGTTACACGCGTGGGAGCCAGTGGGTGGATGGATGTCTCCCAGCGGGTGTGCATGTACTGGGAACTACTTTATCAAGCACCATGTTGATTATTAGCGTGGCATGTTTATTAGGCTTCATCTACTCGACTCGAGCAGCCTCTCCTCACTCCATTGTGTGTGTGTGTGTGTTTAAGACGTCCACCAGTGGAGATGTCAGTGTTTACACAAAGCCTCAAGGTTGAGATCTAGGTCAGAGCACGTGCACCATCTTTTCCCAGCATCATCCAGATGTGGCCCCAGTGGCTAAATCATAGGCAGAGTTCAGAGCATGAGGCTCTGGAGCTTCATCACTGCTTTGTAGGATCCAGACGAGGCTGACTCACTGTTGTGCAAGAGCCAAAGGGGACCTGAACACACACACACACACACACACACACACACACACACACACACACACACACACACACACACACACACACACACACACACACACACACACACACTGAGCTCCTTGGCTGATGCACACACTGATACAGATGTGAGAGATGAGCCTGCTCTTGTCCTTTACTCAGACGCTGCCAGCTGTGCCGCCCCGCCTCGTCGCTGTCAGCAAGACAAAACCCCCAGAGATGGTGGTGGAGGCCTACAGACAAGGGCAGCGCAACTTTGGAGAAAATTACGTGAGCATGAACGCAGCACAAACACAAAAAAAACTCTCAGAGGAGTGAGGATGTGTGAGGAAAATAAATTATCTGGTCTTTTATCTCCAAACAGGTCAATGAACTTGTGGATAAAGCTTCGGATCCTCTGGTGAGTGTGTGTAGAAATATGGAAGTTAGTTTTTTTAAATCTTTCCCAGCCCTGCTCTTTCATATATTTTTACACACACTCTCTCTCTTTCCCTCCTCATCCAGATTTTAGAATCATGTCCAGAGATCAAGTGGCACTTCATCGGCCACCTACAGAAGAATAACGTCAACAAACTTCTGGGTAAGCGGCCAGAGGCGTTGCAACAGGGCAGGCTGCATAGGGTCCTGAGCTGAAAGGGGGCCCCCAGGGGCGGCTCACATTGGTCCATATTGGTGACTCACTGGCTGTGTACATTGAATGTTGTGCATAGTCGACCCAGTATCTGTGCCGTTTCTAATAATTCTGGCTGGATCTGAAAAAACAACAAGCAAGCGAATGATTATGTACATTCACTGAGCAATTATGAAAATGAAATATATATTTTTCGCTAGAAATGTAATCAAAGGGCATTTTTATGCATAAACTACCTCAAAATGTTGATTTTTCCACTAAAAATCATAGAAATATTTGCTATGTTTTTTGTTCTCACGCCCAGAAACTTGAGAGTTATGTGACTTGGACGCAAAACAATAAGAAAAATTTTTGTATTCATTAACAGTTAATGTTTGTGGCCCTGGTTGGGACTGGGGGTTACCTCTCGCCTGAGGCCTAGAAACGCCCCTGTAAGCAGCTCTCAGCTCTGAGACTGGAGCTTGGTGTCGGCGTGAGACCTCACACACTAAATCTGTCTTTTCGTGGTCTGTCTCGCTTCCAGGCGTGCCCAACCTGTTCCTGGTGGAGACGGTTGACTCGGTGAAACTGGCCGACAGGGTCAACAGCTCGTGGCAGCGTCTCAGGGGAGCCAGCACGCAGAGGCTAAAGGTCATGGTGCAGATCAACACCAGCGGAGAACAGAGTCAGTGTTTGGTCTCATCTCTCCTTTCTCATTTTACACACACAGCACGCACGCACACACACAAGTAAGCTGATCATGATCAGTGTGTGTGTGTGTCTCATGTTTGCCGCAGGTAAACACGGCCTGGGCCCTGAGGAGACGGTGGACACGGTGAAACACATCCTGTCCCACTGCTCTGCCCTGCACTTCTTAGGACTCATGACCATCGGGCGCTACGGCTACAACCTCACCCTGGGGCCCAACCCTGACTTTCACGTACGAAACACTCCTTTATAATTTCTGGCAAACCACGCACACACACATCTGCTCAGGGAAGATCATGACAGCTGAAACTAGGAGCAAGGAGGGGGGGGGGGTGCTTTAAAGGGATATTTCAACATTTTGGCAAATTGGCCCATTGCCATAATCCCTATAGTTTTAGCAGTAGGTTCGTTACCTTTAAATGTCGGTGCAAGCTATTTTTAGAGCGGTGGAGCAGAGCTGCTAGCTGCTCAGAGCTACGCTACGGAGGCTGATGGGATTTCTTGGTTTCCCTCATCAAACTCATCAAATACACAATCCAACAACTCCAAAACGCTCTGGTGGACAAGTTGTGACCTGCACATTCACCACGCTATGAGATAATAATGAAACATTACGAGGTAGAGTCTGTTGTTTTCGAGCTTGCACCGAAAATTAAAGGTAACAAACCTACTGCTAAAACTATAGGGATTATGACAATGGGCAAATTTGCCAAAATGTGGAACCATCCCTTTAAAGATGGGGGGCCAGTGCACTGCAACACCTCACAGATTTTTATATAAAGCGGTAGAATTTCATGATATATGCCTGGACACGTTTTTTTCCCAGTCCTGTGTTGTTCAAATCATCCCTTTTCTCTGAGGGGTTGCACTAAATGTAATCTGCAGGAGTGGTGATTCAGTAATATCAAATATCGCAACATTTCCTAGCATATGCAGTATTTTTTTTTGATAACTGGAAATACAATTACTTATTCTTTTTTAGAAATTTGCGCAGTTTGGAGAAAAAAAAGCAAACATCACCACTTCACCACACTGGAATAGGATGTAAAAACCTCTACAGTATCAGTATGGTCAGGTGTTCCCTCCTGTAGATGCTGCTGAGTCGCAGGCAGGAGGTGTGTGACAGTCTGAAGGTGCCTCTGGAGGAGGTGGAGCTCAGCATGGGGATGTCCGGAGACTTCGAACATGCGGTGAGTATCGCTCCTCGTTGTTCATAAACCGCTTGCAATGTACGCACTAACACTGAGGCAAATATCAGCAGGTGTACATTTAAAAGTCCATCCAACTGAATGTACATGAGGGTTTCTGCCCCCTCTTATTTGTGGCCTCACAAATCTTGCATAACACATCAAAAGGTACATGATTCAAAAACTAACATACAAGCGTTTCAAACAGGTGGGAACTATTTGCAATTTGCTTTTTCCATCCCCGGATGAATCTACATTTTGTTTTCTAAGTAAATATCCAAAGCAGCAGGGCAGAGTGTGTGAATGTGTGCGTGCATGTGTATGCTGGTCAAACTAGGTCAAAATAAACTGCGTTGTGTGTTTGTGTTCCAGGTGACTCACTGATGTATTTTTCATACTTTTAATGGAGTTCTTTGGTATATCGATATAGTTACAATTTAATACTTAGATTCTAAGTATTAAGTCTAAGTCTTAGAACATTAATAATCTATCTTAATAGATCTTAACATGAATTTATATACTACTTACTCGAACCTAATTTAAAAAAAGGTCATGTGACGTTTGCTTCCACAGAGTGTCTCATGCTCTGTTGCACAGCTCACATGCTGCTTAATGAACCTGCAGGTTTAAGACGGTTAATATTTGATGTTATCTATTTCCATGCTTACATGTGTGTTTTCCCATCTGTCAAAGATCGAGGTGGGAGCCACCAGCGTGCGAGTGGGCAGCATCATATTCGGAAACAGGGAGTATCCCAACAGTGCAGCAAACACTCCAAACCCCAGCCCGGCCCCCAGCCCAGAGAAAACAGCCAAGGTGGTGTCTGAGGACGCCGCCAAGAAGATGCAACACCTCACTGTCTGAACACTGAGAAGAAGAAGAAGTAGAAGAAGCTTCTCCTCTGAAAAAACCTTTAAGAAAATTAAATGAACAGATCAGTGAAGCAGAGTTAGGATTGCAAAGATTCTTGCATCATTTTAAAGTTGTACTTGCCTACTTCTCTTCACTCTTTTTGTGTGCCCTTCTTGCTCTTTTAAGCACTAAAACGTAGCGTTCGCTACTGAAATAATTAAACCGTTTTTTAAAAAAGGTCATGTGTTACTAACCTGTAGTGCTCTGACTTCCTCTTTGTGGAAATCTCTCCTACAGCATTCACTGGATATACCGCAAAACATACGACTACCGAAAACACGACAACATGTGGAAAATGATTTCTCCTGAGTTAAGAGATAGTGAAGATTTGTTGTGCTGATGTGATATTTTCTATCTTTCCAACCCAACATGTTGCCGAAATGTGCTCAATTGTGTACAGTGTCCCGGGGGTCAGGAGCTCCAGACTACGATGTACCGTTTTTGTTGTACAGATGAAACAAAGACTTGATTTAATAAATCATTTATCCCTTTATAATGACACATAGTATTGTGCGTTTGATATTGTTTCGTACAGTGTGCCAAACGTGTCAAAACTTTACTATCAATATTAACAGAGTAAAACCTTTTTTTTGTTCCTGTGTAACAGTGTTGTGTTTGTGTCATGGTGCATTGTTGGAGATGGGAGAGTCGTCCTATGCAAAGTGATGATCTTGTTTCAAACATGTGTTTTCAACTAGATTCTTTTTACACTGCAGCTGTGGCGGTGTCGCAGTGTTCCTTCAAAGATGTCACAAGGTCAGTATGTTCTTGTCTCCATGGAAAAGTGCGATCAGTGATCAATGTCAGTGGTTTAAAAAAAAAAACAGCTCAATCAACTTGTGGTTTGACGTGGTTGCTGTCTGACCAAGGCATCTGGGCGTTTGTTCAGTTTGGAATCTGGCTCTGAGCGAAGCCTAAGCAATAAATTTTACTGTGGAAAATATCTGCAATTTACTGTGTGTTTCTTCTGGTTAAAGGTTAAAGGTCCCATAGTGTGTAAAGTAACACTACTGCATCTTCTTTGATTACAAGCCAATCCAGGCCTAGATTCTGTGTTAATGCTGTAAAAGTATCAAAGTCTTCAGTCCACAGAGAAATGCACACAGCTTGTGTTCAAATACTAAAGCCTTAAAATGAAAATGAGAACATCTGTAACTTTGTGATGTCACAACAAAACACAGCCATCTGGGAGAGGAGATTTACTACACTTAAACTACATAGGGATTTTTCTAGGTTCTTAAAACTCTTAATATCTTATTATGGATAAACATAGATCAATTGTTGGACCTTTAATGCAAAGATAAAAATATCAGAGACGCAGTGTTTGGCCAAAGTTTCTTTATTAAGCTAATGGAGGTGACATCTGGACAGTAGGAACCGGAACACTTCATGAGAGTGTTTCTTTAACCATTAAAAAAAATGTTCCAAACATATTGTATCAAGAACTGGACTATCTTTAATAATTTACAAGAAAAAAACAAAACAAAACACATTGCCTGGGATTTGATAACTGCTCGCACCATTCTTGGTCGACATCGAGACCACACATCTCCACCCTGGCTGCTTCTGTGGGCGTTCCCGTCAATAAAGTCTGTCCGCCTGTGTTGTTACCCACTTTAAAAAGAATTTAGTTCCAAACATATTGTATCAAGAATTCGACTTAAGTCTAAACTTTGAATGTGAAAAGTTCACTTAGTTTCCTTCCAACGATATGACTTAATTCCCCCCGAAATTAACAGAATTTGTAAAAGTATTAAAACACTGAAAATGACAATAAATGTCGCTAAGACACAGGTTACAGCTGCTCAATAAATAATTCTGAAAAAGCAAAAACCTCGAGACATCTAAAAAAAAAAGTGTAAAGACCCATTCAATCCATGTAAAAGGCATTAGAAAACAGGACAGTCAATACGCTTAAACTGTTATTTACAACAAACAGTGAGCTCCTGTTATTATTCACAGGTGAGTATCACAAACTGTATCTACAGACCAAGCTCTGGTATAATATACAGGGAACTGGACTCAAGCTAGAAACTATATACAGTCAGCAGAGGGGTGAATGTAACAGTTTAGTTTGACTCTTTTCACATTTCTAAGCACAAAATAAATGGTTCACAAAAAAATGAATGTAGCTGTAATTAGGTATTAAAACATTTAAATGGTTTTTTATGTATTTGTGAAGCATCTGTAAAACTTATCTGTAATCATAAGTTATTTATTATCATATTTATTACTGTTTTTATGGTTTTAACAAAACCACGTGAGCTGATGAAGCCCCGATGATGTTACTGTGTGTTATCGTCAATATGATCACAGCGACGTCTTTGTGTTGTTAAATATTAATTCCCTGTTTATTCATTAGTTGCAGGCGCTTCGTGGGATTTATAACTGTTCACAAATACATCAAATAACATTTTAAATGTCCTCCTTGATGCTTACAAATACATTATGAGGTTTTCAGAACCATTTATGTACTATTTATAAATGTTTTCCACAGGGTTTAAGTTAAGTGTAACAAAACGTACATGTGAAGAATAGAGACCGTGTACAATATTTGCATAAGTGTGATCTTTCCGTGAAGATAGAAACAGGTGTAACATTCTCATTGTAACGTTTGTGCTGCTGCAGTCATTCACTCCTGTACCACCTTAAAAACACAATCTCAGTTCACTAACGTCGTCGCTGCTTCTTTGTGCACAGAAAACAGAAAATTGACATGTCCAGTGAAAACAATAGTGAACACAACAGGAAAGGAATTTGCAAAGTGGGTGAACCATTGCTAACGGAATAATGACAAAATCTTAAAAACATTTACAAGAAAAACAAAACAAAAACACATTGCTGGGGATTGATAACTGCTTCTTAAATCTGCTCGTACCATTTTTGGCTGATATTAAGACCACACGCCCCCCCCTCCCCCGGGTGTTTCTGTGGGCGTGTCTGTTCCCGTCAATCAAGTCCGTCCACTTGCGCTCATGTTGTTCCAGATGCTCAGGCGGACGCTACACCAGCTTCTTGGCCTCGAAGAAGCTTTTCAGGTGCTTCATCTGCCAGATCCCAGTGACGATGAGGATGAGCGTCTGGGCGATGGACCACCACAGGACGCGTTGGTTGGTGCTCTCGCTCGTCATGCGGAAACGCTCCTCGCGGTACTGTGAGAAGACAACGCAGAGTGAAATCATGTAACGCCCACTAAACTTAGCAGTGACCCTGTCAGCTTAAAGGGGTACTTCACACAAAATCAATAATTCACCTATTTTCTACTCTACTCACCGTCATGCCAAGGAAGGGTTCAGAACACTTTTGGAGTTCCGGGGGGGTCCGGCTAGCAACAGATTTTCATATAATGGTGGCGGATACAGCTTACTTTTAATCGTCCAAATTAACACACACTATGTAGTATGGAGGTATTTGGATGTTTCAGAGAGAATTGTGACATCCCTATTTTGGACGGTTAAAAGTGAGCTGTATCTGCCACCATTATCAAATCAACTGCCACCATTATATGAAAAACTGTTGCTAGCTGGACCCCCCCCGAAACTACAAAAGCATTTTGATAATCCGATAGTTCTCCAAACCATTCCTTGGCATGATGGTGCGTAGAAAATGGGTGAATTACTCCTTTAACAAGGAACATGTGTGTTTTTCACTGACCCTCTGGTAGTTCTGCTCCTTCTGGATCTGCTCCACCTGGTCCAGAAGCTGTCGGACTCGTAGCTGCAGCTCGGTCAGTTTGTCTTTAGCTGCAATTTCGGGGTAGTTGTTGGTATGTTCCCCGACCTGAATGTCCAGATGCACTCTCTGCAACAGTGGAAAACAGACCGTGTGAACTCCAACTGCTTACAGTGGTTAGGACTCAAGAAAAGGAGCCTGAGAGAGACTGAGGTAGTTTTTGGTTCATGAAAAAACCCCACAACTTCATCTTCTTGTGGATTATTACTTAAAATGATCTTTACTAGATGATCTTGTGCAGTTTTCTCTATTTATTTCCCGTGGTGCCACCAGTACAGTCACAACCATTTGTGTAAAAGGAAACTGGTCAACTTGTCAAAAATCAGAGCAGTGACTCTGTTCATACCAGTTTTCCGCCTGCAAACAGAGCCATCTTGGTGGAGTTGGAGTGCAGACAGATCTGATGCTCTCCAGGAGTGTGGGAGGTGAAGGTGAACCGTCCGTCTGAGCCGTACTGACGAGAGAGGATAATCTGAGAGAGAAGTGAGAGGAAAGTCTTTAGTTTCCATATCTATTCATGTAGGCGTTTATTTTTTTATGTTGCAACCAACGCCATTTTTACTTTTGTATCTGGATCCTTGATCTCGACATGCATCCCAAGGCCGGGGGTGGATGGGAGGAAAGAACTGGTCTGTTTATCCCACAGCTGAGTCCGGTACTTTCCTGTCAAATACAGAAAACTATTCAACAAACAGCTGCTTATTCACACAATATGACAGAAGCATAGTAACATTATCATTCATATGGAGGCCTGGCCACCAGTGTGTGATTTTTACTGCTCTATTAACTCTGTTTTTGTTCTACACCATCTAATGAGGGAAATATTTGATGTTGCTCACACAGTCCTTCTGTGAACAGCGGATCAAACTTGAACCTTCCTAATAAGAACAGCTGCCAGAGAGAGTGAATCTAAAGCTGTGAGCCATAAAACCAAACAAGATTTTAGACACTAAAATACTCAGTACCTCATAAAAACTACCGAGTCTCTCACATAGATTAAATGTACAGCAGAATAAAGAATGAAGCAAACATTTAATGAATGAATTTCCACCAACTGTTATCAATATCAATATCAGGTGTCCAGTGTCAGTTAGGCTAGGTACTTCTAATGGCAGGTAAAACACATAAGTCTTGTTCAAACTTTTTCATTGGTAAGCGCCTAAGCGGGCTCTTTCCCTAAAATGGAAGAGTTTGTATGATACAACATTACGCCCTCTTTCCAGTTAGACACATTCCTTCTCATCCATTGTTTCAATATATAACTACAAGATTTATGTTAAACTGGGTTGTTAAAGACAAACAGGTGGGTGGTGCAGATTGATGATGATGATGATGATGATGGTGGGGGTGGTGGTGATGAGTTTCTGTTGGAAATTGTTCCACATCACAATATTGCTTTCGTAATACTACTGATCTTCAGTCTCAGATGGAAAATATTCAGTATTTCCAGAGATCTTTGTGCCTCAACATTAACACTAATAAGTGTCATTGCACTTGTTCTGGTCATGAATTAACTTAACCACTAAATTTTGTAGCTCGAAACATCGACTATAATTATTAATATGAATGTAAATCATTCAGGTGTTGGGACGTTCACAGCAGCCACAGACACATCAACTGTTTCCTATTTTAAGACTTAAAAGCAGCCTAGATCGTGTGAACTCGATGCCTCACTGTGGTTGTTTCTGTCAGAGTCAGTGCAGCATCTCTCCTGCAGCCAGCTGTTAGCCTACGCTGCTAGTTAGCGGTGTGTAAACGTTAGCTAACGAGCCCGCGGCATCTTACCGATAACCATGGTCTCGTCGGGAATTTCCTCAATGAAACATTTTTTCTCCGTCTCTCCGATGTGGAAGTAGAGAGCGTAACCTGGATAAATCCAAGCTACTATGAGGAGGAGTCCAGTAGCCGGGGTAGACAGCATTGTGCAGCCTCCTTCACTTTGCGCACATCAGCACCGGAAGTTCTGCCGCTGCAGCGAGCTGACGTCACCGTCACTGCGGAAGGAGGAAGGGGATTTCCTGGGTTGTGGGAGTTTTCCCCCTCAGTTTAGCCTTCCAGGCCGCACTCACTCAGGGGTTGTCCCTTCTCATACTAAGAGAGAAAACTATTTCAGTTTGAATACGGTAATCAAGATAGATGCAGTTCGTGACAACATTCATCGTCTTAGGGCAATGCCACGACTTAATAGCGCTACATTAATTCTGACTGAGTGTGTATGTATGCAAAAGAAAACAAAGAGAGCATTCATAGAAAGAAGTCATTTCACTGCACAATTTCCCACAAAGCTGTTTCAGCTCGTGGAAGTTTAAAATAAAAAATGCTATGGTGACTGATCAATATCAGGACACTAAAGCAATTAGAACAGTTACTTATTTAGAACAAAGAGTACTCATTTACGTGATTATTAATGCTGGAGCTCAGAAATTTGATGATAAAATCTCAAATATCAAGGCACAGATACTATTTTTCAAGGAGGGGGCCTAAAAATCTCATCATACCACAAATCATAAAGGCAAAGAAAAATACATCCAGGGGGATATTGCCTTTGTTTAATTTCTAACTACTACTTCCTCTATTCAGCTTCGCAATAAATTTCTCCTGAAATCAATGATAGAGATTTCAAGTTTGGTTGGTTCTCTATAAAAGTGGGTTGTGTTTCAGCCTGAGAGGAAGTAGGCTACTTCCTGAGAGACAAAACTCGGGAGAGAAAAGTTACTGTATTTCCTGAGCTAACAACAGTCGCCTCGACACTGACAGAAAACCTCAACCCACTTTAAAATTACAAATAGCATTGGGTTAACGCTATGAAATTTAGACAAATAAGCTTCGGAGGGCATACAGTTCGTTGGTGTAGATAGGAGTTACTGTCACTTAACGTGTGCTCGATATTACTGAGCTGCTGGTTTGCTAAATTACCCTAGCAAGCTAATAAGCTAAATCGTTAAATAGCTTTCTAGCATCAACCAGCTCTGTGGCGTTGACTAAACAACATTAGCTGCGCTCAATAACAGGTTGTATGCGAGTGTCGGCCCGACACACAGTGAACCCGGACAACATAGCGGATAAAAGGAGCGGGTAAGAGCAGTTTCGTTCATGTGATGTCCTCGTCGTTAGCTCTGAAATTCATTTGTAATGTGTAGTGAGGAGGACAGAGTTAGAGTCGATCCTGTGACGTTTATGTAACGTTAGCTGAGGTGGTCATGTGTTTCTGATCAAACGACAGTATTGAAGGTAACCAGCAGACGTTTAGTGTAGTTAATGTCAACAAACTAATGTGGGTAAAGCATGATAATGTGTCTCAGAGGAGCTCAGTGCCTCATGGTAGTGGGGATGACGTAATGTTTTCTTCCCGCACACCGCTACCTTGTGTACCCAGGTTAACAACACCAGCACCAAGCAGAGCACTGACACAGGAAATCAGTGAGTCATCAGCCTGAGCCCATCAGTCCGCTAGGATTGACACAGGCCTCTAACAAAAGAGGGACCAGGATTTTATTTTTCTGCCGAGGAATTGAACTGAAAGTAAAAAAAAGTTCCTGTCCGGTCTACGGAGATGAGGCTGCACGTCAGCGGTGCAGTGATGCGTTTTAACCATAGGTTTTAACAATAGCAGTCAAATCGTGTGTGTGTGTGCGCGCATGTAGATGTGATTGTGGTTGTGTTTCTAAAAGGGATGGTGCAGCCTCAGCCTGACGGCCCAATGCAGTGGGACATGTCAGGAGAGGAGAGTGGAGGGGCCCTCCGGGTCCCACCAGAGCTGGCTGCCAACGAGGTGGTGACCAGGCTGCTGGGTGACAACCAGCAGCTGAGAGGTAGGAGCTGCTCTCATGCTGTAAAGCAGAGGTCTTCAACAGGGGGTCCGCGGAGATGCTGCAGGGGGGGCAGTGTTTTATATCTTTTAGTTTCCACATTTATGTTTCAAATAAAAATGTCAATTTGAATAGCTTGTCTGCATGATTGTCATGCAGTTGACAGACAGTGTTGATATTGGCATTGGCATCAGTGAACAAGGTCTGTTTATAAATGGCAAAGGGACAGCCCCCTACTCACTGTAGCCTACCTTTTACACATTTAGAAAACGCATGAATATATATGAACCTGCGTATATTTGAATAGCTTATTACTGAATTCACAATAACAAGCTATGTTTATACCAGGCCCAGTTTAATATAATACACATTTCTCTAATATAGTAGGGGTCCCTGCTCCATCTCTCTGTCAGTTTGGGGGTCCTTGGCCTGAAAAACGTTGAGGACCCCTGCTGTAAAGAAATTTTTAAGTCCAATTAAAGTTTATTGTAATAGCAATGTTGCATACAAAACCCAGACACTGTTAGTGTGTAGTCAAACAAGCATATTTGCAGTGGTCAGGTACTGAGGTCAGTCTTGATTAAGGATGAGGCAATATGTGAAAGCTTTATCTTGCAATGAAGTAAGTAACATTTATTTGTAACACAACATGTGCATTGAGAGAAGTGAGCAACATGAATCCAGCCTTTAATTGATAAGAGGAACAATGTTTTATTTCATCTTTCAGTATTGTGCATGTTGCCTCTTAAAGTCCTGTAAGTCGTATAATAGACGCAGTACATAATTAGCTTAACTACTTCTTGTTTATCATCATAACGTTGGTTTAATCTCTGTCCACATTTGACCTGCTATAGAGCCTGTTTCCTTGTGTCATATCATTCTCTTCATCTTTTACCTTCACCCCTGTGCGTCCTCCAGAGGCCTTGCGGCGGAGCAACCTGGCCTTGCGTCAGCGCTGTGAGGAGATGGAGGGATGGCAGCGAAGGACAAGGGAGGAAAGGGAATTTCTCAGCTCTCGTTTCCAGGAGGCCCGGGCCTTGGTGGAGAGGCTGGCCCAGGAGAACCACTCCTTACAGAGTCTGGTGAGCGGCCCGACCTCCTCGTCAAACCACTGCTGCAGCTCCAGCCAGACTGAGGACCTGCAGGGACGCCCGGCGAGGAACGGTCCACTGGAAGGACCACAGGTTAGAGATTCACACTTAACACTTGTTGTGCATATTTACACACTAGATTTGTCATTTCATGTCTTCCATTGCGATATATTTATCTTGTGTTGGCATGTGCATAGATTATATGTAATGTCACGATTTCACACAGTGGTAAATTCTAGTTACAATAGTTCATAGTCCATTTACTCACTAAATCCTATTGCCCCTCACATAGTCATTTTAATTGAACTGTGTAGAGAGATGCAAAGGTTGCACACAAGACAAAACTTTACAAAACTTTAAAAAACCTAATACCTGGAGTTTCCTGTGGGCAGAAATGAGTGTAAAGGCCAACATCGTGGCTGCAAAATTCACCCATGAGCGGTGTGCGGTGGCCATTTGACTGAAATCAGTATTTATTATTGCTACTTTTCACATCATGTCACCAATTTTATTCTCACACATATGCTGTAAAGCTGCTTTTCTTGTTGGTAAATAATACGATTTTTATAGAGAGAGAGTGAAAAAAAGGAGGATAAAAATTCAGGCGAGTAAAGCAGGCAGATGGTTTTCCTGCGACTACATCTCCTTGATCCTCTAACCCTAACCCTAACCCTGGCAAATAACAGAACTGTGAGTGACGTGGCCTGGTTTACTCTGCCGAGTCTCAGCCAGCTAAACCTTTCTTCTGTTCCCTCTGTGATCACATAGTCCGGATTGATTTAAAGCCAAACTCACTACACGATTGTTACTAAGGGCAATGACACTGGTGGTATATTTAAAGCAAAAGCCAGTAACAACACATGGTCATGTGCCGCCACGAGACGTCTGTGATCATATTAAACTAAGCAAAGGTGTGTTTAAAGGTGTTACCTACAAGTTTAATTCCTCCCAGCCAGTAAGTGTCGCACTCACACTCGTGAGTTCTCGCTCCGACCTTCAACTGTACTGGTTGCCAGGTAGCGGCTAGTAGCTAAAGCTAAGCGAACGCTAACTGTATTTAACGAGCAGCAGCTCCAGAATTGACAGCGCACTGGAAACACATATGAATCATTTCATACTAACTCACCTGCAGACGAACCTGACAAACCCACAGCGTGACGCCTGCACCTGAAATGTTACAGTACTGACTGACCGTTAGTTAGCGTTAGCATTAGCACAATGCCATTTTCTCCACAGAGCTATCACAATCTGGCCCCCTGAGCTCCGCCTCACCCCTCTAGACGTTCTGTGGATGTATTCTTTTTGAAAAATGAATCCTTGGTGAAAAAGTTGTAGCTATAACCTTTAATGTATTGTAACACTGACATCCAGAAAAGGAGACATCAAAGACTTGTCAGCCATCCGCAAACTGAAGCACTTTATGTCGGCCTCCACGCACCAAACCTAACAGATCTATACAACAGGGCCATCACACCGCCTTTTTTTTTATTGTTAAATGTGTCCACTTAGGTCTCTATGTTGTGTTGTGTGTGTTGCCCCAGTGTTACTCTTGCTCTGTCCTCGTGGTCTTACGTGTAAATAAGAGGAACTGTGAAAAAGAATTTCCCTTAAAGACATCAAAGTCTAGGTAAAACAAAACACTAAATGTGTAGAAGCTCCAAACTACATCTGCTGAAGAATAATTTTCTTCTGCTTCTAATATATTGGACCCATGTGTTTCTGTTGCCTCGTTCAGACTCTGGATCAGCGGGAGAAGAAGAGGGTTGAAGAGATGGACCGGCACACACAGACCACGCCGCCTCGCAGCCTGGTAAGAGACGTCTGACGCTGCCTTTTGTTTGTTTGTTTGGACGTATGTGTTTACTGTACGACTAACGGGTCTGTCCGTGTGTCTAGGCCAGCGCAAGTGCGCATAGCTCCTTGGGTAGCCCCTTCCCCACTCCCCCCGCCTCCCTATCGGAGGCACTGGGGGAAGTGATGGGTAGGGAATGCGGCCAGGTGAGACTGCTCACTTCATCCCGATCTCATCCATGTGTCACCCGTCTTTATCTGTCTTCGTGTTCAGAGAGGGTTGGAAATTTGGACTTCCCACCTGGAAAAAATGCACTTGGAGCATAAAATGTAACACTAAGCTCTGTGCGGCGTTTTCAAATGTTGTAATGATAAATTTAACACAAGCTACATTATGGGAAACTGTGTTCCAAAATTGGGAGTTGTCCAGGTTTTATCCTCTGAGCAGGAACGCTGGATTGAATGGAGGTTGGGGCACCAGAAGTTTCTTTGCTTCTAACTTGATTAACACACAGAATCCAGCGCAGTTGACGCACACTGATTCATCTCTTTATAATCCCACTCTGCTTCTCTAAAGCCTTGTGTGTGTTACCTTCCTTCCATCTTGGTGTGTTTCTACCTGCCTTCCAGCCCAGGGTGAACTCGGTCTGTCCCTATCCACTTCCCTCCCTTCATCAGGTCTCCCTGCATCCATTTATCTCTTTCACTTTTCACGTGTTTCTCTGCAGCCCGTGGAAGGTGCGAATGACTTCCTGCAGCTGCTGAAGAGCCACAAAGAAAAGCTGGAGGAGGGGATGAGGGATCTGAGGAGGAAAAACGAGGAGCTGGAGAGGGACAGAGAAGAGGGGGAGAAAGAGAGAGAGCGGATGCGGCGCTGCATCGACCAGCTCCGCGGCAAAGTAGCACAGGCACAGGTGACACCATGATACAAACATGGAGAAAATCTCCCCGAGGAACCACTACAGCAGTCGTTTAAGATTGAATTTTTATTGTCAATTCAACCACATGCACATGTACCAGACATACAGATGAATCGAAAGAAAGTAGTTTGTCACTATCCTACGGTGACGGAATAAAAATCAATACACAAGACAGGAGATTACCTAACGCTAAAGTAGATTATACAACAAGTAGTTCCGACCAAGCAATCTGATTGGTCAATAAGACATTTAGAACGTGCTCAAATGAGCATTACAGCACGGCTGACTCATCACTAAAAATATTACTGCGCGATGTCATATTGTTTAATTCATCTCCATGGCAACATGGATTTTTTCCCCCTTTGAAACGTGATTTATTACTCGTGAAACCTCCTGGAGGGTATTCCTGTCAGCTGCCAAAGTCACATTTATAGAACAATTACATTTTTTTGTTAATATTGTAACCCCCCCCTCTTCCCGTTACAGCCGAGAAGATTTTTCTCCCTCATGTGTGTACAAAGTCGTAGATACACGAGTTGTGATCGCGGTGAATATTTTTAAAAAATATGGCCTGGAGCTGAATATTTCATTAGATAAAAGCAATAAATGACTGTATCATCAGCATAGAAATGAAAGGCTGCATTTGGAATATTAACAAACATTTTCATATTGCGCTTCTCTACAAAGCGTGGCTTGCTTTTAGGAAGCCTTGTGTCTCTCCACACCTGTTGTCACATATTTGGTAGGCATGTTGGTTAAAACAAAATCAATGAGTGTTGCTTTCTGGGGACATTTGGGGTTGGGTCTGGTAGGGGAATTAATTAATTGTGTGAGGTTGAGAGAATCACATTGTGCTTTCAGGTCGTCGGACACAGGCATGAGCCAGTCCCAGTTTAAATCTCCCACCAAGAGTTGTTCATTGTATTTCAGCTGTGATAAAAACTTAACAAGGGATGACAATGCATTTTTAGGAGCAGAAGGTGGCCTGTAACATCCCACCAACATAATGCGGTGATTCTTTGTTAATTCTATTTCAAGAGCAAGCAACTCAAGCTCCTTAGATATTGACTCTTTAAGCACTAAATTAACATCAAAATTGCTCCTGATATAAATCGCTACTGCGCCCCCTTTTCTTGGATGATCAGCACGATAAACATTATAGCCATTAACAGAAATATCCTTATCAAGCACAGATTTGATGAGCCAGGTTTCAGATAAAACAATAACATCTGCATTTGTTGAGTTTATCCAGATCTTTAACAAGTCCATCTTCTTTAGTGGACTCCTCACATTTATATGAATTAATCCAAGACCAGTTCTGATCGGTCTGTTTCTGTTAGCTAAGTGTTAAATAATCCATTTTTAGAAAGACAACACAAAGGATAGAAGAGATTTGCAAGAGACAAACATAAAAAAAACAAAAGCAGTGACTTAGAGACGTAAGAATCAGCTTTCTCTGTGATCTAAAAACACTTGTGTGACTGTTTTCACAGGCGAGCAATGTCACTGAGGAGGTTGTTCAGCAACGCTCTGAGGCGCAGCACTCCTCTGACTGGTATGATGCAGTTTCCCTCATCTCATACTACAGAATATTGAAACTACTCACACTCTGTGTTTAACTTGTCATCACAACCTCTCAGACTGATTAAACTAATCATACAGTATATTTGCTGAAGGCTTCTCTGTAACATGGGGATGCCTGCATGTACTTCTGTGTTTCCCCTGCTTAACTAAAGCCTGACTGCTGAGATGTCTTGTTCTTCCTCCTCCCCCTCCTCCTCCTCTCTCCTTCTTCTCTTCGTCTTCCTTTCTTCCAGCTCTAGCCTGGCTAAACTCACAGAGCAGCTTCAGGCCACACAGGGCAGGTGAGCCCGCAGCTCTGTGTGGCTTTGTCTCTCTCACACTGTCCATGTCTGATACCTACACTGTCTCCTTCTCTTACTTTTTTAACTCATGTACCCACCTGTGTGATTTTTTTGTTATTTTTGGATTTTTCTATTTGTTTTGTTTACCTGAAAATATGACACACAAATAAGCCATGTGGCTGTTATTCCACAGTTAAAACCAAGTTTTTCTCCAATCAATAAGATGAGTGTAGGTCGTTGAACTGTCTTCAGTACTGCAGCTGCTGCAGTTAAAAGTTTTCCTTGAAATATTTAATGGCTAAAGCCAAATGTACAGGAACTTATCTCCATTTAGATGTATAACTTTGTTACATGGTTGAATGATTTGAAGAAATGTTTCATACATATTTTCCCATTGCCAGTTTCCATTTGTTATTGTTGTTGTTTTGAACAAATATACAATATATGTATAATATACAGTATACTGTACATACTTTTCTACTGGTCATCATGACTGGAACCCTTTATTGTTTTTAGGGGATGACAGGTTTTTTCTATTCTTCTTTTTTTAATTTTAAATATTTTTAAAGAAAAGTCATTTTTGTTAGTTGTTTATGTTTAACCAGTTCTGCATTGTAGCTATTTAACCTCAAAGACACAGAGCAAAGCTACAGTTGACAGCTCTGAGCTGTAGATGTTTACTGTAACATTTGATCTCAGACTGTTTTTAGTTGACAGCTCTGAATTGTAACTGTGTAAGTTAACGTTGGCGACAGAGACTGATGCTACTGTTGATAACACTTGATATTTACACTAACGTTAGCACCACAAACAAATTTTACAGTTGACAGCTCTGAACTGTAGCTGCACATTAGCATCTCAGGCTAAAAGTGCAAGCTGCTGCACTGTTGTTAATCTTGGACATATCACTTCAGAACTTGTGAAAATTACCAGTGATTTAATTTTGCTTAAAACTTTAAATAATTAAAGGGATGGTTCACCCAAAATTGAAAACATCACAAAGATGACAAAAATAAATGGAAAGGCCTCACTGCTTATGAATTTTTTTCCACAGGTATCGGGAACTTGAGGAGAAGCTTGATTACCTGCAGAAGAGTTCTGCTCAGCGAGACAGAACTGAAGCTCTGCTCAAGCAGAAAGACAAAGACTGTGCTCAGGTATCAACTTTTAAAAATGTACAACCCCCCCACGAAAAGAATTCACAAAGTTACAGGTGGTTACAACAGTAGTATGACGCCTTAAGCTGTTTGTGCTTTTACAGCTGGCCAAAGACTGTGAGGCTCTGAAAGCTCAGGCAACTTCCCTGTTAGGAGAACTCAACGAGAGACAGAGCTGTCTGGAGAAAAGCGAGCATGAACGCAAGATTGTGGAGGAAAAGTAAGTTGTCACACAGTAGATGCGTGTGTTGTGATCATCTGTAGGCATGTGCTAACATGTATACATCTTGTTCTGCCTGTGTCCAGGCTGTGCAGTAAGATGAAGTCCCTGCAGGCAGCAGAGCGGGAGCTGGAGCAGCAGAAGAAGCAGCATCATGTGGCCATGGACAAGCTGCTGCTGCAGACCCAGGGCCTGGAGCAGGCCCTGAAGACAGAGAGACACGTTGTCACGGAGGAGAAGTGGGTTCAGCACACACATACACATATACAAACACATATAGACAGGTAGCGTTTTACAGACTGGTTATTGAATTCCTGAGCCAACCCATCACCTGGTAAACTGAGTTAGAGTTAAGCCTGGTGCACACATAAAGATAATCTGGCTGACTTTGGCCTGATTTTCCTCCTCCGACCGCCCGATTATCTGAACATTATCCTACGAGATTATCCTGTGGTGTGATGTGAGGTGTGTTAAGAGTCAATTTCTCCCGACGATCTGCTCAAAAAATAGTCGGGGCAGACGAACGTTAATGTTAAACCTGTTCAATATTTATGACCAAAAGTCCTCTTGTGTGTGGCGGAAGCCGACAATCCCTGGTCACCGACTCTGTGGATTGTGACGTGGAGTTGAATCTAGTCAGATCACATTTGATCACGATGATTGATCATCATGATTTCTGACTTGGGGGACGAGACTCTAGTGTGTCGTACTGTATGGCAAATCTTTATGTGCGTGGTGTGCTGTATTGGGAATATCAGAGCACACAACACACAATACGATCTTACAGATAAAAATCTGTTGAGATTTAGAATCTCTTTATGTGTGTACCAGGCTTTAGGTAGAGCTCGGCAGGTTCTCTCTAAAGACAGATCAGAGAGGGTTTTAACAAAATATTGATGTTCATAATCATAATTCAGTTTTTGTGTTAGCATAATGGTTTTACAAGCACAATTTTTGAGATTTGATGTTTTATTCTGAAAGGTAAAATTCTCTCCCTTTTTATCCTCAGAAAAAAACTGACACAGCTGCAGCACGCCTACACGTGTCTCTTCAGGGACTACGACTCTAAACTGAAGAGTGAGGTAAGAACACCCAGTAACAGCCGTTGCCCTTATTAGCGTGAGCTTCCTCCAGCTTATGGACTCGTCTTAACATCAGGCTGTTGTCTTCCAGGGAGGAGATCTGTCCAGCCGGCTGGATGAGGCAGAGCGAGCGCTGGCCCTGAAACAGGATCTGATCGACAAACTGAAGGAGGAGGTGGAGCAACAGAAAGGCTCGCTGGAGACTGTTCCTGTCCTCGCTGCACAGGTACGGTTACACACCTGGTCAACATCTGGAAACACAAGTGGCTCATCTGACAGGTTGAGGAAAGTTCCAAATCACTTTGTTTATTTTGTTTATTCACTCTGTGATCAGCTCAGATGAGTTTTGAGTCATCGTACTAGTCCTCATATAAATATTGAAATCTCCTATATACAACCCCAATTCCAGAAAATTGTGACATGTAAAATGTGAATAAATAAATAAAAAATCAATCATCTGCAAGTCTCACAAAACCATATTTTATTCACAATGGAATATAGTGCACATATCAAATGTTTAAAATTTAGAAATTGTACTTTTTTCTTTCTTTTCTTTTCTTTTCTTTTCTTTTCTTTTCTTTTCTTTTTTTTTTTTTTTTTTTTTACCAAAAATAAGGTCATTTTGAATTTGATGGCAGCTACACATCTCAAAAATGTTGGGACAGGGAATTTGGAATAGGGGTTGTAGATTGAGATTAAATGCTGGAGTATCAATAGATCTCCGGAGTGGAACAGATACAGATACATGTTCAATGGAGGACCCTAGGGTAAACCCTAGAGTAAAAGAATGATATGAATGAAGAATGAATGTTTACTTGGATTTGGAGAATGAATACTGTCAATCGTCCCTCTCTCACTCTGTTTGCTCAGGCTGAGATCTACAAGGCAGATTTCCTAGCAGAGCGGGAAGCAAGAGAGAAACTGAACCAAAAGAAGGAGGAGCTGCAAGATCAACTAAATCAGGCCCAGGTTGAGATCGACAGGCTCAAACAGGATGCTGCGACACGGTAAACAAAACAAACAAAAAGTGGGAAAAAAAACTGCATACCACATGCCCACTTCAGTATTTCAGATATGATAACTATTTGTTCCCTGTATGTGAGTATGTGGAAGGTTTATGCAGAGGTGATACAGCTCCATCTGTCTTTTTTGAGGGAAATTCAAATGCCTTTTCAAACAATTTTGCTGAATTGTGTTGACTAACATGCCACATCTCAAATTACAGCTATATCTACGTATATTATTAAATGCTGATACCTCTAGGCATTTATTAAAACTGTGATTAAGCATGAATGTTATCTGTGTTCGCCTCTGTAGTGCACGTATGGAGCAAATGAAGATGAGGCACATGGAGGACTTTCCAGCCCGGGCCCCGCTTATTCCTCCTCCACAAAGTACAGCACAGCCAGCACACACAAAAGCACACATCCAAAATAACATCTACTTAGGTTTAAAATGCTACTTATTTAATTAGTTTGAAATAAAAGGTTTTATGAATTAAGTCAGTTTTTTCAAGAAGTTACTGGTGTGTCCATTATTTATTTGCACATTTAATGATAAACTAATTAATACAATGATCAACAATGTCAAACCTTCCTTTCGAACTTTACCTAATGATTTATGTGATGATCAAGATGCTACACACAATAGACTGGTTGGATAGTTCAGTTCATGACAAAAATTAAAAATTTAAATAAATGTAATACAGTACAGATTTCCCTCAGAAACTTAGTGCAGTAGAAGTATGAGGTGACATGAATTTGAAACGAATCAAAGTGTTATGTGTCTCAAGTACCCCTTAAAGGGATAGTTCAACATTTTGGCAAATTAGCCCATTGCCATAATCCCTATAGTCTTAGCAGTAGGTTCGCTACCATTAATTGTCAGTGCAAGCTGTTTTTAGAACCGCGGAGCAGAGCCACGAGCTGCTCTCAGAGCTACGCTACGGAGGCTAATGGAATTTCTTGGTTTCCTTCATCAAACTCATCAAATACACAATCCAACAACTCCAAAACACTCTCGTGGAGAAGTTGTGACCTGCACATTAACCGCGCTGTGAGATAATCAGCAGTTTTGAATGAATTTACGGCAGTGGGATTAATTTGCCAAAAGTGTTGAACTATCCCTTTAAGTACCTCGAAATTGTACCTTTGTGGGTTACTAAAATATAATCCGTTTTTTTAATATTTTCTTTCTCCTTCGCCTTTAGGTGTGTTTCCAGGTCCAGCTTTCAACACAGTGCCCCCCGCCCCTTCATTCCGCAATCAGGGTTTGGTACCGGTTGGTGATCAAGGAGCAGCCGGAGCTGAGGAAGTGCCCGATTTATGTTGTCCCAAGTGCAAGTACCAGGCTCCAGATATGGACACACTGCAGATACATGTCATGGACTGTATACAGTAACATGAGCTTAGCTCAACACATGACACATGACACCACCACACACATGCAGACTTACACATGGTATATTTACATTTTTGAAACTCAGTGAGTCTGCCGCCAGCTCCGGGCAAAGCCCGGGAAAAACATACTTGGTTGTTGCACCTTACTCCCTCATTCACACAAACAAAATACGTTCTCCATTCTAGCTGAATGTGTTGGAATCAAGTGGCAATCAGATGACAGTAGTGAAAAACAAGAACAATAGCAAGATAATCAGTACGGTATTTTCCTATAACTTCTCCAAGACCCTGTTTCTGCTGTAGCTTTTTTAACTCCACAATCTGTCCACTTCTTGTCATCCTTTTTGTCTCTTAGCATCAGATTGTTTTATTTCCCCTCTTCCTGTGCCTTAGCTGGCACATTGATGCACCTCCATCAGTATTTGTAGATTCATCCCTTGTTTCTTGCCGTAGTCCCACCCATCATCTAGTCTCTCTTCACTCCAGTGACAGTGACTGAGGAGGTGATTACATATTGGAGATCAGGCATGTATACTTTGACTGCGTCATCCACACTGAACACATCAGTAATCTTTGGTCCTAAAATGATGACATGTCAAAAAGGGGGTTATTCTTTAACTTAAAACACATGACAATGTGAATAATCTAGTGAGCTTTAAATAGTCAAGAATATTTAAATATGTTTTGGTCATAAATGTTGCTTGTCTACATTACCTCAAAACATGTATTATTATATATTAGAGATGGATTTACTCTTGTTAAAAAAGTAGCCATTCTCTGTGTTCTGTGCCTGTGTACACCTTTGACTGCACCACTGCTTTCTTATCTCGGTTGATAGACCTGACCCTATGACCTGACCCCTACCCTCCCCCATGGCCCTGACTCGTCTAATCTTTACCTGTGGCTCCTAGCTATTTATCTTTCTGAATGTAAGCACATTGAAGTTCGTTCACAGTTTGTGTGAATATCATACGTAATTAGAGATAATTCGGTGCAAAGAATATTGTTTTAAAATGAAATAAATCAGTTACTCATTAGCCCTTTGTGTGTGCTCTGTCATGTGTTAGTCATCGTCTTCATTTCAAAGGAATGGCGATACAAAATATATTTGATGTGATAATCCCAGAGCAGTGAAATTGGTTGATTGTTATATTATATTGTAATAATTTTCTTCTCTTAATGACTTCATTACTGAAAACATTTTTCCATTTCATGTTATTATAAGTATTAAACTGTGAAAATAGAAGACATTGAAAGCTGGTATTGTCCTGTGTACGTACAATACATGCGATATAAATGATAGAAAATGTGACGCACATAAGGACAATGAAATAGATATATAGCAATGACACGACCGCTTATTGTAACGCTGTGCAAGCTGTCCTGTGCTGCGCGAGAGAGATGTCAGCAACAATTCTTTCAAAATAAGACATTTGCTCCTTTACGTCTGACGAATGCGACTTTGCGAAGGGTTAAATTTCCCTAAATATGATATTAATATGCCGGAATGGATATCCAATCCATTTTCATTTAAGTGTATAGTTGCGGTTTTGTGAATTTCTTGCACTGTGTTGTGTTTTACGCTGAAAGTTCCAGCCGGAAGTCATTGCGGTTTTATTTCAGTTGCCTTGACAGCAGCCTCCTTACGTAGTGCTCGCCGGCCGCACGCTCCATTCATCCTTGCGTCTTATATACCGGTGTGCGCGACTGGCGTCGTGTGTTTGAAGTGGTCTTCAGGCAGGCATGTCAGGCTCAACTCCCCCGCCTCCTTCGGCGGAGGCTGTGCGAACCGAGGGATGTTTCCCCCCTGGATACAAGCCTTTCAAACCCGAAGAGCACGGCCTGGAGCGCGGGTTTCGTCTCACAGCATTTTCGGACCTGAAGGGATGAGGCTGCAAGGTCCCGCAGGAGGCTCTGCTCAAACTCCTGGCGGGACTGGAGACGGACCGGGCCGACGGGACAGGAAAGGCCGGAGACCAGGCAACGGAGTTCGGCCAACAGTTGCCCAGCCCCCGACTCGGTAAGGAGTAAATGAGTTAGTTTGCAGAGCTGGCCGTCAAACAAGCCAGAGGTTCTGGTGGCTAGCCTTAGTTGGCTAGCGGAACTGTTGCTAACCATGCTAGCTCGCCTCAACTGACACTGCACCTCATTTGACAGTTGGGCAGGTATGAGACATTACAGTTCACTTGTTTCTGACAGTCTCCAGTTAACTAAACTGATGATATGTCGACCTAGTCCACATCCAAGTTGTAACGATACTAGAACGTCAGTGTAAATAATAAATCTAAACTTAGGTTGTACAGGAAGAGACCACAAGTTCCGTGAGTTGCAAAATAACCAGAGTAAGAATGATTCAGCAGAAATAATTTTGATTGTTTCAGGGCAAAGGCCATCCTCGTGATTAACGTTAAGCTTTTCTTTCCGTGTGGAAGAGTTTCGCAACTTAGTGTGGAAACAGTGCTCTTCGTTTGATCTGGTCAGAGGTGTAGCAATCAGCCCTGTGTTGAAAGTGAGGCATGAAGTAACACACTGTTCGTGCAATAATGCATTCCCACATAACGGTTCTGTAGAAAATATTAACTACATGGTAAAACAAAAGTCACACAAACCACACACAGAAGTTACACAGTACTTTAGAAAGTGCGTAGTACATGTCTAGGTTACTGTAACCCATTGTCTAAAATTGCACACTTCCTTCCTCATCCTGATGTGTTTCCAGGTGTGGGGATGGACTGCTGTGTTATTCCTCTGAGACATGGAGGACTCTCACTGGTTCAGACCACAGACTTCTTCTACCCCCTGGTGGAGGATCCCTACATGATGGTAAGAGGCTGACAGGTGTTTCTGTCCACAAAGCTCTCTCTCTCTCATAGGTGGGCACTCTGCCACTGTTGACTGGGAAACTATCCGGGAAGTGAGGCATGTTCAAAGCCAGAAATATTTGTGGAATTGTGATGAACTCATTGAGTTCAAAAAACACAGCAACGGGCAGCCACACACATGGTTGCACTTGCGTGCTTGTGTAACACAAACCAATCACTCCAAGTGTATGCCAGTGACTGGGTCTCTGCCATTCCTAAATCAGAGTCATTTGTCATTACTCAAGATGTGTATCTTTTATTAAGGTACTTTTTCTTCCAAATTATCTTTTTTAAATTGCTTTAACATGTCATGCTCCCTCAAGAGTGGGTGGTGCACTTTTTAGTCAATGGCTGCACATGTGCACACTGACAAAAGTCCAAAATCCACAAAACAAACATAACTTTCTTGTGTTGTTATTCCTTTGATGAAAGCCAGAGCTGGAGGCTTGTTGTTTTGGGGTTGTTCTTGCAAACATGATTTCTCAGTTTTTGTTACCACAGTTCCTTAAGATTTGGCACAAAATGGACAAAATGTCAAGGACAAAAAACTTATTAGATCTCAAATGTCACAGTGACCTCACGATATTCCTGAAAACTGCTCTGGTCAGTATTCGCCACAGTAACTCAGGAAGAGGGGAGTCGGCCATCCGCTGGGTGGTCGTCACCCCGTCGCTGCAGGTCCTTCCTCTCCTTTGCAGTACAGCTGGAGGACCAGATTGTATAGCAGTAGACACAGTGAGCAGGAGTTTCCAGAGGAGTTTGCCACATTTTTTAATGAACCATCTCAAGACAAAAACAGGAAAAGACAGAGTCATTCTGCCAAGAAACAAAATCTTAAAGTTGAATATTATCCAGGAGCTGATGCGGTTAAGTCAGGTTCCTGGTCTTTGTTGAAAATAATCATTTCATCAACGATGATAAATATCTGAAAGTTGTTTATCTTGTGTCCTCTTTGTGCTGGTGTCTTTCAGGGCAGGATAGCGTGTGCTAACGTGCTCAGTGACCTCTACGCCATGGGCATCACAGAGTGTGACAACATGCTGATGCTGCTGAGTGTCAGCCAGAAGATGAATGACAAGGTAGCGTTATGTGTGTTCACAGGTGGATGTACTGATGCACAGTATGTATAGTATGTATATCCTCTGCTAGTCTAACACGCTCATATGTACATGTGTCAAATGTGGACCAAAGTCTCATATCCATTCATGTCAATGTGTGTCTGACACAGGACCGTGAGCGAGTGATGCCGCTGATGATTCAAGGGTTTCGAGACGCAGCAGAGGAGGGCGGGACTTCAGTGACGGGCGGCCAGACTGTCATCAACCCCTGGATCATCGTAGGAGGGGTGGCGTCTGTGGTCTGCCAGCCTAACGAGTTCATCATGTGAGTTTATTTAAAGTCTGTTGCCGTGGTGCTCTGTCAGCTGCTTTTTTTTCTGTCTCCCCTGTCCCCACTGATGCGCACCCCTGTTACCGAGCAACCCGGTGGCGGTGGGCGGCGCAAGTCAAGATGCATTTGTATACTCATGAATATTCATAGAACATGGATTTCTTAATGAGGGAGAAATAGTAGATGTGTTTTTAGCCTCTTTGAGAGTTTTTTTAAACAACTTTTTTTGTGGGAAAACGATTTTAATCAAAAAATAGTCATAGCAGAGCATTTTTACAAATTTTAAAATGCCTCTTTAGGGCGACTTTAATAAATGGTGTGGGTTGATGTTTATACATAAATAATTGGGGCCTAGAGGATCCACCTGACCAGCTGGATCCACGTTGTCCAGGAAACAAAGGATGCTTTTGCTTGTCACATCTGGAGGGGCCACAGGCTTATCGCGCCGCTTTAACGCCATCGGTTTTCGAATGCAGCCTTTGAAGGATGAGGCGGCTGAATGGGGACGGAGCTAAAAGCGCACTGAGCCATCGTTAGTGCCACCTGTGCTTTTCTGCCACGACAAGTTAAAGTATTGTGAAGAGGGAGGAGGGAGGTCGCTATTATATAAACTGTCCCTGTGTGATAAATGTTGCCGTTTGTGAAATAGATCACCTGTTGTTGCTTTTGTTAAATGAATGTATCATTCTGGTCCTTTATGTAAAAACACTCATGTCACGCCTCCTCAGATATGAGGGTTTGTATATGACAATAACTGTGTGGTTTTGATGTGTCGCTTTCAGCTCTGGGATATCACACACCTGTTTTTCACATCTTCTGATGTGTTGCACAGATAGAATGAAAAATTAATCAGGAAACCAATCAACACATAATACACACAAAAATACCTAGGGGGCTAGGACATTATCAGTGGCTGTTTTGTTGTTGTTGTTGTCGTATGTTTGTTTTTTCAGTTTCAGTTTTCAGTTTCACATTGATAAACAGTTTTGAATAAACAAAATGCACAAGTAACATAAAGTCATAGAAACCAAAGCAAATTAAAGAGGAATAACCGTAACTGCAACATCCTCAGTTCTACCGTCCATCTCTTGTCTCCAGTGACACTTTGTAGTACTAAAGGCCAGATGCCAAAGAAAACAGGTTACAGGACTCCACTTTTTAAAAATGGGCTTGTATATAATTTTCTTGTAATTAAACTTCACTTAACGTAGAAAAGCTGCACATGACTGAGTATGGTGATATATTTTTGTCATATTTGTTTTTTTCCAGGCCGGATGGAGCCGTGCCAGGTGACGTCTTGGTTCTGACTAAACCTCTGGGGACGCAGGTGGCCGTGAACGCTCACCAGTGGCTCGACCAGGTCAGTCAGTTGACTCCGCACAACCTGAGCATGAACGTTACATGACGTGTTGTTGTTCTCCACTGACACTCCCCGTTACCTTTCTCATCAGCCTGAAAGGTGGAACAAGATCAAGCTAGTCGTCACCAAAGAGGAAGTTAAAGAGGCCTATCAGGAAGCCATGTTCTCCATGGCAACGCTAAACCGCACAGGTACACTTGGTCACTGATGTTTTTGACTTCTTTAATTTGCAGTCTCTTTTAAAACGCTTCACGGTAACATTCTGTCATCTCAAAGTGAGTCTTTTTTTTTTCTTTCTTTTTGTTTGTCCGTAGCGGCCGGTCTGATGCACAAGTTCCAGGCCCACGCTGCAACTGACGTGACAGGTTTCGGACTATTGGGACACGCCAACAACCTGGCAGAACAGCAACGGAACGAAGTGGCCTTTGTCATCCACAACCTTCCAATCATAGCCAAGATGACTGCTATCAGTAAAGCCTGTGGAAACCTGTTCAACCTGGTCCAGGGCACGTCAGCAGAGACGTCTGGTATGAGCGCTGAGATATATACGATTGAATCAAAATTCTTCGAATCATGTTAATATCAGCAGTTGAAGCCAATGTCATGACTTTAAAGATTAAATATTCAGTATAAAGTGAGATTCCTATGTAGTTTTTGACCCAGCAGGACCCACCATTCAAACTTGCAGGGTTTATTCAATCAGGAGAGATGCCCAGAGCCTCCTCTTTTCTGATTGGTCACAGACCTGTTGTTACTAGCCTGACAGAGGAGATATGAAACTACACTGAGATGGTTTTTGTTCCTAAAACCACAAATATATGATCTTATGCATCAACATTTTAAAATAAAACACCTGAAATGTTAAAGAAAAAAAAAAGGAGAGGAGAAAGGGACCTTTAACAATAACACTCTTCCTCTCCTGCAGGGGGGCTGCTTGTTTGCCTGCCCAGAGAGCAGGCGGCCAAGTTCTGCTCGGAGATGAAGAGTCAGAGCTCTGGAGCTGGCAGTCAGGGGTCGGCGGGCGGAGCCTGGATAATCGGAATCGTGGAGAAAGGCGACCGCCGCGCCCGCATCATCGACAAGCCTCGCATCATCGAGGTCCCGCCGCGGACAAGCCAGGCAGCAAATCAGGAGAACAGCTCCACCAGCCCCAACCCCAGCCCCAATTTGTCATAGACACTGCCGCTCCTCTGACACTGGTCCAGGGTGTGTGTGTGTGTGTGTGTGTGCGCGTGTGTGTGCGTTTTTGTGCGTGCGTGTGTTGATGTTGCTGTCCATCTCCTCCCCCTCTTCAGTCAAAATGCTGAGAGCACACCGACCAAAATCAATGTCATTGTTTTCCAGTGGGAGTGGAAATGGACGGCACACACTGTTATTTATCCATGTTTCGAAGGAGCTGCTGGAAAAGGCCTTTCACCATTTTGGAACGACATGTAAAAATTCAGGGTAGTACACTTAACTGACCCCACCCCCTTTATTTAGATCTGCACTTATCCCCTTTCTAATCCATTTATTTTTTATTTTACTTAAATTAATCTTAATGTAAAATAATATTCTTGAGAAAACATTCCATGTTAGTTTAGCCAAATTCAGCAAATAATGAAAATTGTCTATAAGCATGTATGTGTGTGTATGTGTGTGTGTGTGTGTGTGTGTTTGAGTATTTTATCATTTGACTGGGGTGCTTTGCTGTGATGAAGTGGGGCGAGGTGGATGATGATGATGATGATGATGATGTCTCACGTCGGTGAATGTATCGTGTGAAAAACGAAATAATTAATCGGGGCTTCCGGCACCTGACGTCTCCACCCGCACAGATCCAGAGGAAGGCTTGAGCAGCTTCCTCCGGAGCAGCCGGGTGGAGTCCAGAGTGTCCGTCTGTGTCAGCTGACGCCGTCCAGCACCAAGTCCCTCCCACCCTTCCTTTTTCATGAAGCTCCGCCTGGTAAACCCCGGTCAGTGGGGGCAGGTGGAGCGGATGTTCGCCTTTGGATTGGGGTCGGACTCAGAGTGCTGGAGGTCTGGAGCTGTGTTTGTAGGTTTCCTTTTCACATTCAATAAAAACCATCATCAACGCAGACTTCAGCAGTGTTTGGATGTTGTGTTAACAACCTTTGGTGCTTGTTGGAGCCTGTCAAGGAGATTCATTTCTAAAATATGTGGAAAATTTTTATCAGACTATTTCCAATACCACCCAGGCATTTTTACAGACTAATGAGTCATCACCTCTTTTATTTATGTTTTCACTATTGCTTTTTTCAGGCTACGTGATGGGTGATGCTCATTTTTAATGAAAGATTACACCAGCATAAAGAGAACATGTCAGAAATAATTTCACAATAACAATAATTACATTAAAAAAAAAAAAAACCCCATTAAGATTTAAATCCAATTGCATTGTAGTTTTTTTCTCTACAAGTCAGTAGCAGATAACCAAGTTCAAAGCTGACCTGTAGAGCACTGGTTTGATAAGTACCTAGTACATTGACTGTAACAATTTGATTATTTTCTCTTTCATAAATATATTTATTGTATACAGGTGTTGACATTGTCTTGCAGAGAGTAGGGTCAGATAGCCATATCTGCAAAAGACTGCAAAGATTGGTATTGTAGATAACACCAGAATTGGAAACTGCAGATCCTGATCAGTCTTACAGATTAGACCATTTTTCTCTGCTGTTTGCCATGAAAAGCATCTACAATAAATAGTTTCTGTTTTCCTAAATGGGGTTTAAATATAGTGTAAGTAAGGCCTGCTAACCATTTCCCAGAGCAAGTCTGATGAAAATAAATTATATATATAGTATATCACTGAAGTTGACATGTGCCCAACACTGTGAGTAGCACCCTGGACAGTTCCCCAGTGCTCTGCAGCTTCAGGACAAGTTAGGATGTTAAAGGAGTACTTCACAAATTTTACACATTTTATTTACAGTAATTCTATTATTGAGAAAAATGTCACTCTGGTTGGAGTGTTTTTTTGTTTTTGTTTTTCATTATGACCATTATTTTTGTAACTTTAATTACATAACTTTCAAATAAGCAGCATTTTTTTTAATCAAACACATTTTATTTATAATAGGTTGTATTGTTTTTTGTTGTTGTTTTTCTTCACTTTTTTTTTTATTCCTATTCTCTTCTGTCTCAATGGTCCGTGACATGTACACATTGCAGTGACCCATAGATATATACACGTAGATGCCGCATTCGGGCTTGTTTGGACTGCCTCACGGCCGCCATCTTGTGCAGGGGTTCCATCTGACAAGCAGTCGCTCAGACCGGGTTTGACAGCTGTGAATCTGGCAAAATGCCAAACTTTTGTGCCGCGTACGGATGTTCCCATGAAATAAACGCCAAAACGAAGAGACGTGGAATAACTTTTCTCAAGTAATAAGTTATTTTATATTTGTTATGAACTTGTTGAATTTGATGTAGATAAGATATCTGATATTAAGGTAACGTATGATAGGGTGAGATAGGTGTTACGTTTAGTGCATATACCGGTAGTTAGTTAATTGTTATTTTGTTGCCTGTATGTGTAGGCTATCGGCTTATCAGCTGTTATCCCCGGCTGTGGTAGTAGCGAGTGTGTGGTTGCTATGGTGATGAGGCCGGCGAGTGAGTGTAAACCACTGTAGACGCTAGCTATATAAAGGCTAGACCTCTGCCTCTGTACTACAGTAAGTAAAAGTTACACACCTCCTTCTCCAGAAGAACTGACATCTCTGCATTGTTGGTGAATGAGCAAGTGCGGTATTTACAATAATTTAAGGACTTTTCTAGATCACCCACGTTATATCATCATTGCATTCTAACATCGAGGCCCCTGCAAAACATGGCGGCGGCGGCGGCAGTCCGTTCCAATGGGCAGCAGCGTCAGATGCGGCATCTACGTGTATATATCTATGGCAGTGACCGGTGTGCGGTGCTTCAGCTCAAGGCATGTTCAAGCCCCCTGTTACCAGCAGGGGGCAGCACCTGGCTGGACAGAAGTAGAAGAAGAAAAGGCGGAAGTGTTTGTGTTTTGTATTTGTTTTTAAATCTTATTTGTTTGGAGTTAAGACACAATTTTCGCGCTGTAAAACTACTCAATCATTATTTTGTTTTTTGTAAACTTTTATTGGCGTAAAAATAGTATCACCACAGGTTTAAAAACACTCCCTCAGACAGCGTCAGAGTAAAAGCACTTCCGGTAGTGACAGGAAAAACAGATGTGTGCCCGGCGTAAACAATCGAGTCATCCAAGGAGAGCGGACTGCAGATGAGATCTGTTATTTAAAGTATTAAACGGTAATGTTGCCAACAAATCTATATGTTAGGAGAGGCGAGCTGTAGCGTATGATCATTTTGATGTTTGAGGTTGACATGTCTCTGTGTCAGTGAATCTATTTCCTGCAATGACTCTCGTGATAAGCCTGACTATACTCCTGCTCATTGTATTCATTGAAATAAAAGCCTGACTTATTATCTGTTCTGTAATAGTTCACGCAAAAGCCTGAATTGTACTCCCCTGGTTTATGATGTCTGAGATCAAAACCTAACTTACCGTCTTCTAGTAATGCATAAAACGTTAAAAGCCTGACTTATTCTCCTCTAGTTTGGAATAATTCACATGAAAGCCTGACTTATCCTCCTCAGGTCAGTTTTTATAATCTAATATTCCCTTTCATAAGTGTCGTCTTTGTTTCAGTTAAACGTCAGCAGGCCCTGTAGTTACTTTTTTTTACCCATGCTGTGTGAAGTGAGAATATTCAGTGTTGTGTGTCTTCTGTCCGTCAGCTGTCTGCGGCCACCATGCCTTATCTGGGCAGTGAGGACACAGTGCGAGAGCTGAGGAGAGCTCTGTCCAACCCCAATGTCCAGTCTGACCCGCTGCGCTACAGGAACACCATCCTCAAAGTCATCAGGTAGGTGACAGACAGACACGCACCCAGCAAGGAGTGATGCTGCAACAAACCTGACATTTTATTGTTGTTGTTTCCACTTTCTTTTCTTTCCATCTTCCTTCCACACAATTTTCTTTTCCCTTTGCTCCTTTCTTCCTCTGTCTTAGGGCCATGTCGCAGGGAGTGGACGTGTCAGGCCTGTTCAGTGAAATGGTCAAAGCGTGTGCCACGGTGGATGTAGTCCAGAAGAAACTGGTCTATGTCTTCCTTTGTTCCTACGCCGCCTTAAACCCAGAGCTGTCTCTGCTGGTCATCAACACGCTGAGGAAAGACTGTCAGGACCCAAACCCCATGGTTCGCAGTCTGGCCCTGAGGAACATGACCAACCTTAGGTGACGGTGCCACACACACACACAACCTCAGTACAGATCAGCCTGTGATTGTGAATGAATGAAAGTTTACACAGAGTAAAAGAAGGACAAAAATAAAAACAAACAATAAATACAACACAACAACGCAAAATAAAACAACAAAACCTAACAATGGAGTGGGAAGAAGCTGAAGATTATTAAATCCCACCTCTCCTCCCCTATGTTAATTCCAATATATACTATAATAGGTTATAACATTGTAACGATACTATGATAATAAATGAACTTTTATTTTTATTTTTTGTCAAAGACCAAATTTGTGACAAACAAAGGCAAAAAATAAGAAACAATTAAATTCTAACAAAAATGAGTGGGGAAAAAGAAGCAATCAACTGAGTGATCATACAGTGAATATAAAAATACATGAATGAATAATGTAATACAATAAAGATACATACATAAACGAAAAACAGAGTAGGCTAAGACAATAAATACAGACGCCTTATTATGTTTGATAGTACATAGTTTGGCTGACAACGTATAGTATAGAAACACACATACACATAATGCACATACACACATTGTAGTCACAGTGAGACATAAAATGACAAGAAGTGAGAAGCCATAATAGATTAAGACGTCAATTACAATAGCAGTAGCTTGTATCACTTAAATTGTTTTAATTTTTCACACATCCCATTACATATTTTTACTCGTAATCACATAATTTGTGTGATTGTTGGGATGATCAGACCTGTGACTGTGTGTCTGTGTGTCCCAGGTTGCCCAGTCTGGTGGAGTATGTGGAGCAGCCTCTGACAGCCGGGCTGAGGGACCGAGCAGCGTGTGTGCGACGAGTGGCCGTACTCGGCTGGGCCAAACTGCACAATCTCCAAACCAGCTCAGAGATAGGTACAGCATCTGGATGACTCCGCTGTCTGTTGTTGTGAGGTGCATGGATGGGGAGAGCGAGCCTGGAGCGCTGAAGCCGCCCCGCAGGAGCTTTTATGTCCTTAACCTCTTGCTCATGACTCCTATAGATGCTGCAGTGGTGAACGAGCTGTACAGCCTGCTCAGGGACCCAGACCCTGTCGTCATGGTGAACTGTCTCCGAGCCCTGGAGGAAATCCTGAAGGATGAGGGGGGAGTCGCCATCAACAAACCCATCACCCATCACCTCCTCAACAGGTCAGTTTGGAGTCCAGTCATGATGTGAAATTAAGGAAGTTTAAACATGTTGTTGATGCATGTTTTAAAGGAGTCATCACCCGGAAATCGCAATTTCTTTTGTTAAAACATGCATAGGCTACTGGTGTTTGACCTTTTGAAAAGCTGGAGTTTAATGCTCTTTCTGAATAGCACACAATGGTGTGGCGAGATCTTTGAAGTCGGAGCTACTTGCCTCTTTGTTTTTCACCAGTCGGCTGTTTATGTTTTGGAGTCTGCATGCAGGAGCCCCCCGGCTCTGTCCTTCCTGCGGCGGGCCTCATACAATGCACATCCGGACCAGATCCGGACCAGTCAAAAAATCGCATGATAAAGTCGCGGTAGGAAAAAGGGTCAGAACAAGCTCAATGTTTGATTAAAATTATTTATTTTTTTATTAATAAGTTTTACGAATTGATCCAAAACGATCCAAGGGGGGCTGGATACGTAAAAAACCAGGTGATGACTCCTTTAAGGATAATGTTGTAGAGGCACTAAGTCAGTGTTTTTCAACCTTGGGGTTGGGACCCCACGTGGGGACGCCTGGAATTCAAATGGGGTCGCCTGAAATGTCTAGTAAGACTGATACCTTTTTTTTCTTTTTTTTTAAAACTAATTATTATTCATTATTATAAATAAGGACAAAATGAATGAATGAGACCATGAAATCTCCCCTGTTCTCTCGTCTTAAATGCAAGTCAAGATGAACATGAAAAGTTGATAATTTCCTGTCTCTCTCAGCTGTCCTGTTGATTTGGAGGCGAAAAAACTGACAGAATTGGATTGATATCATCATTCGATACCACATTTTGATACCTAAGGAGTAAATCAGTGTACTTGTTGTAGTGGCTGTTTATATCTGAGAATGTAAAGAGACGGAGCTTAAGGATACAACTAAAATATGTAAGTTAATGTAAATGGTCTTTTCTTCCTGTTGAAAGAAATAAATTGGTCTTAAAAAAAGTTTCATTGACAATACCCAGTCCTAAGCTACTTAACTCTGACCTCCTGCTTGATTAATCTGGGCAGAAACTACAGTATAAAAAACTTCAGCCGGACCAATACGGTCTGGTCGGGGCTGATGCTGATACTACGCTTCAGATTCCAGGCAGATATTCCTCATTTGCAACGATCCCTCCATCAGATATGGTTCAGACACTTGTGACAAATGTGTTGGAGGCTCAACAGTTTACTGTTGAACAATAAATAACTGTAATTGCTCAAAATGGCAGCACTGCTTTGAAATGGCACTTAAACAAATGAAAAGATCAAAAGCTTGTTAATAATAATTACACACTGTTTGCACAAGCCCCTGTCAGCCCAACAGTGTTATGTGGAGCAAACCTACAGAAATGAGAGAACCACAAGCTGAATGAACACAACACTTTACATTATTTTTCACGACAATCAATTAAACTGTTAACAGTTTATAGTTCACCTGCAAAGTTTGAACAGTTTGACATTAGTTCTTATAAGCCAAGTACAAAAATACCATATAGGCTCAAGCCAGATGATTAAATCAGCTGATTAATCATTTAGGTCCTAGCAGTAAAATCTACATGTTATGTTTTTATGAGGGTTTATGTGCTGGGCTATATCTTGGCTGTGAGCACTGAGCACTTCCTTAGCTAACTCATGTTGACTCTTTTTACCTGTGCAGCTTCATATTTAATGGACAGACAGGAGTGTGAAGTGTGAATAACAGTAATCAGTGGGTTGTCGGTGGTGGTCTGAGGCCTTTGTGTGTCTGTGGTCCCAGGCTGAAGGAGTGCGACATCTGGGGTCAGTGCGAGGTGCTGAGGACCCTGCAGCGCTACCGGCCTCAGTCAGAGGACGAGCTCTTCGACATCCTGTCCCTGCTGGACGCGTCCCTGGTCAGCCCCCACCCCCCCGTCATGGCCGCCACCCTCAGCCTGTTCCTCAGCCTCAGCGCCGCCCTGCCCGCCGTCGGTCTGGCCGCCCTGGAGCGGGTGCGGGGACCCCTGTTGGCCACCTGTGGGAGCGCGTCCAGAGAGATGAGGTTCACCGCACTCTGCCACATACAGGTCAGTTTGAAACGGGTCAGGTTTGGAGGCAGACGTCTACTCACACAACTATGTCACCTTTACCTCTTTCTCTCCCACATGTCAGCAAGTTGTCTTGAAAATCTGTGTCTTTGTGTAAGTGCATCTAGTATATGGAGTCCAAAAAACAACGCACTCACCCTCTGAAAATATAAATGGGTGCTGAATCCTCAAACAAAATTCCATATAGAAAATGTACAAACAGTACAGGACCGCACTGCAAATTCAAGTATTTTATATCTATAACAAAATACTTGAATTTTGTGTATTTGCATCCAATTGAATTTGAACTTTTCAGTTTGACATTTTGTAAATATATGGTATGTATTTTTTTAGAGTGAGATGAGTAAATGGGTAGCAGTGTCATGTCTGTAAGATAAATTCAAAGCGTAACTGCCCCTGAAACACAGCTTTACCATCAGACTTTTATTCTAAAATGGTTTGATTTCATCCAATCAGCTCAGAGCAGGCTACGCAAAGCAACATGGTTCATAAAAGCACATGGAATGGAAGTGTGTGTTCAAGAAGAATACAAGCAAATGCATAAGAAAAAGAAGAAACATGAATAGATAAATAAAATAACAATACAGTTTTGTTATAAAAAGGGGTATAAATAATATAATATGTTGCAGCCAACACAAATAATTAATATCCATGACCATGTACATAAAATCATAAGTAAATACACACTAACGTATACAATAACTGAGCATACACAGCATTAGGGCTGATGTGTATTGTTGGACAATATATTTTCACCATTAATAATAAATAAATGAAATAATCCTATGAGACGTTGGACATCAGCAACAAACGCTTGTACTGTAAATCCTCACAATAGGTAACAAGTACAAAGACGTTGTATAAACCTTGATGTGATTATTATGCTCTCATTCATTTGTTCATTCAAAGCAACAGGTAATGTTTGGCTAATGGGACAGCAATTTGGCATGAAAAAGGCATTTTCCAGATTAATTATTGAGAAATGCAAATTGTGCCTTTCCTCTTTTTGTCCCTGTCCAGCTGCTGTTGCGTTCCCTCCCTGGCCTGATGGGGGCGCACTACAAGCGTTTCTTCTGTGGCTATGCTGAACCAGCCTACATCAAACAGAGGAAGATGCAGGTTGGTGCCTGTTTGACTCACTATCAACGTTTTTATTTACTGCCACCTCCACCCTCCATGTTTTATTACATGTGTGTCCATGTGTACCATTGAGTTGCTAATCTAATCTCAGGTGCAGTTAAATTGCAACGAAAGTCAAGAATCAGAAGCCATAAACTTCTCTCTTTACCAGACGGCGCATTAATACGGCTTTGTGTTTTATACTGTGCCGGATCCAAAAAATAAATAACCCTTTATGAGCTTCAGCCGTGTTATGAAATAACACTTTCCTGTGTGTTATGAATAATGATTAACAGGTGGATGCAGGGCGTCTTGTATAACAGGAGTATTAGTGTCTCCACTGAGTGCGATTAAAGCACAGACGGTTTGAACTGCTTTTGGCTGATTGATCAGGGAACGTCCCTGCACTCCTGAGCTAATGCATGTATTACCAAGGTTACCAAATCATTTAAATAGAGATATTAAAGATCCATGAGTTTTTTTTAAATTTATTATAAAGCAGGTCTAGGTTCTACACTGATACTGTGAGTGAAAGGACATGAATACAAGAAAAGTTTGTTCTCTGAAATAGAAATGAATGTTACCGCACATAAAGTGGAATCACAACAGGCCTTTACTTTTGTCTTAAAAAGGCTCATGAAGTGTATGAAAGACGATCCTGATCCATACCAGAGACAGCGAGTCTGCCTCTGTTCGACCCTCTGTGTTGACCTCCAGCTGCACAGCAGCACAGCATTAAATCACTGGAGTATCAACACTCCACCAACAGCAGCAGCAGCAGCAGCAGCAGCAGCAGCAGCAGCAGCAGCAGCAGCAGCAGCAGCGTAGTGCTTAACAATATAATTGTGTTGTGCAGGTGCTGGTGGAGCTGGTGAATGATGAGAACGTAACGATGCTGCTGGACGAGCTGAGAGGTTACTGCACCGACGTCAACGCCGACACCGCGCACGCCGCCATCTCAGCCATCGGTAAACACGCTCACACCCATGCACGGGCCTTGTTGTGGGTGCTTTAGGTGGGTGCTGTGGTGGCCCAGCTCAACTCACCGCAACTTATGAAAACACATCCAAAATGATATGACAAACATTTTTGTCTTTGCACGCATTTCTGCAGTAAGCACTTTACTCTGGTCTTCACCTATAGAAGGTGAATCTAATGATTCCAAGACAGTACTCATTTCCTGCAGGGAAGTTGCATTCGGCTCCTTACACAGATCTCTGTAATAATTCTCAAAACAATTTTGTGGCATCATGTTTTGATTTTTATTTTAAGGGTCCCTATTTAAGTATACAGTGCTCTCTGATTGTAAGCCTGGTCCTTGATCCATTCTCATTATATCTGTTTGACGAATTCAGCTTTTTTCCTTCTCAAAGATTTATTTATTTATTTATCTTTTGATTGTGTTTACCTGCTTTAATATCGTTTCCCCATTTTAATATGTTGCATATCCGAAGCCTGCAGATTTTCCCATGCACTACCTCTCCCACTATGTGATATTATCAGTATAATGCATGCAGGGGTTCAGACAAACATGTCCAGATAATGGCTTTATTCTTTCATCTCATAGTCTGAAGAAGTATCACATCAAATATTGATAGGAAGATCAGTTTTTTATGGTTTCTACCCCGACTATTGATTTCCACTTTATTTCCACTTATAAGAGTTTAAATCTGACTTCATGCTTCTATGGCAACTGGGGTAAGTACAAATGGTGTCTATCTATCAACACCACTTCCCTGTAATGTAATGGTCAACAATGTGCACACCACAGCTGTTGAACAGCAACTAGAGAGACACTGTGCCCCCTTGGTGTACTCACATTTTCCGTGGAGGCGTTCCTGTGTGTTTCTAAACACGCAGGAAGGACCTGAACGTATCCTGCATTTAGTAAACGGAGGAAATTCAGTTATTAAAATCTAATTTCCTGCGTTTATGACCTCCTGACTTGGCTTCTCTGTCTTTGATCAGCCACACTCCTGTGTTTTCATGTGTAGGTCGCATCGGACGGAGCTACAGTGACAAATGTCTGGAGATCCTCACCGGACTCCTCGGCCTCAAACAGGAGCACATCACCTCTGGTAAAACACATTTCTCCACCATATCCAACATATTTGGTATTTATCGATATTCGATTATACTGAATATCACGATGTTGCCATTCTTCATAAAATTGCACATTGCTCTGCTGCTGAGTCCGGCCCTCGTCTCACAGCTTTTCTCCCCCTGGCATGTGACAAATAAAACAGTGAACGCCTGTTTAGTGGCAGCAGTGGTTTGCTCTGAGTCATACAATGATATGATTGTTTTTTGGTCACGGTGATGCAGGAAGAAAGTACGTGTAGAAAAAAGCTGTTTGGTTAGTAGCTTCCTCCAAATGCAAGTTTCAAGTTGCAATGCAAGTTAACCAGTAATACTGGTAGGAATACATTTGACAATAATGAGCGATAATAATGTGGTGATAGGAATAAGCAGAGGAATCAGTACACAATACGCAATAATAACAGAAACATGAAATATAATAATTGATATTATCATATTGTGATGCTTGTGATGAAATGTATAGAGATATTAGATTTATCAAGGTCAATATCCACCCGTTTCAATTCACTTCAGTTAGATTCAGACTACTTTATTGATCCCAATTGTGCTGCAGCCATTGAGAAAAAAAAACAAAACAAATCACGCCAGTCTACTGCCAACTGTACTCTCTCCATAACAACTCTGTCACTCCCCCCTCAGCCGTGGTGCAGACAATGCGTGACCTGGTGTGGGTGTGCCCTCAGTCCAGCGACACGGTGTGTTTGGCAATCGAAGGGTGTGAGGATTCTCTGCAGGACAGCCAGGTCAGACACACCCCGTCAGACACACTCACACACAATGCATCTGTGTGTGCCAAGGGCTTAGTGTCATGTTGCACAGCCACTTAACAGGTTTACTGTTTATTTGCTTTTTCAAGAAATGCACACATTGTTTTGTGGGCTTGTTTCTTGGAACCAGTTTACATATGCTAGATGTGACTTTTTATGTTTTATGTGATGACAGGGGCGCTCTATACAGAATAAATGGTGTGTATTCTGATACACACTAATACAGGAAATAACACTTTAAATAGACTAACTTGGATTGCCATATATGGATATTTATTTGATATCTATTTATATTTATTAGTTTATTATTTTTAATATTGTTTAGTTTTAAAGCAATACCAAATATATGAAGCACATTTCTGTGTGGTTTTAAATTGCAAACAAACAGCATTTAAAGTTCATGGTGCAACTAATTTGTCTGTTGCATATCCTGTTTAATCTGTAACTAGGGTCCATTTTTCAGTTCTTTGTTTATCCCAGTCTAAATACAACTATCAAATAGTTCAAGTAGAAAGGATAATATTTGCCCCTCAAATGTCAGACAGTGGAGGTGTAAAGTGACAAAACTTAAAGGCAAGGGAGGCAGAAATCTAGAAAAAGCTTTGAGTTGAGTACAGTCCTCCCATGGAAGGGCTGCTGCTCTGTGATTGGTCAAAATCTACCGTCACGGGTAGATTCTTTGCAGGCTGAAAACAGAGCCTAGGGGAGACGCAGACGTCTGATCTTTTTTCACATCACTTTATTTACATTATCCTCAAGGTTAGTGTGTAAGTTTTTGCCTAATATTGTCAAAAAAAAGCTGCCTCCCTAGCCTTTAAATACAGTCCTCCCATGGAATGTATGGTGGTTTAAGAGCTTTCGTTGATTTGTTGGTGTAGTCCGTCAGAACTTGATCGTGGGAATTTCAACCAGGAAACTCACTCAGGATTTCACAAACCAAGATGGCTGCTCTGAGTGTCAACAGTGACTAGAAGTTCTCCGTTATTGACTGTTCATCAGCCACAGGACTGTGCAATGTCTATACATGTATGTTACGTTGCTTTCGCTTGCCAACTACTTCACCATGTGTGTTGTTATCGGCAGCCAGGTGTAAACTGACAATGCTAACAACAAAAAATGCTAATGTGTTACCGAGTAATGTTTTCTTGTAATCCCGGTATCTATCACTTTGCACAGAACATAATTCCTGCACATGGTTAAATCACGGCCAGATCATGAGGGAATTTATCGTGGGGTCACAGGCACATTCATGAAAGACTCTGCGTCACTTCTTCTTATCTAAACAGTTTATTGCTGCAGCAGAACCTGAACTCATTCCATGTTTGTGTTGTGTCTCCTGTATGTTCAGTTAGTCTGTAACTTTGTGTTTTGTTGCTGCCTATCCGGAATAGGTCTCTCTTGTAAATGAGACCCCATGGGTCTCAATGAGATTTTATCTTAAATAAAGGTTAATGATAATAAGGTTAAAATAATAAAAGAAAACCCCCATAGCACAGATATTGTACTGTAGGGTAGCCATGTAAAATGTTAAAAGGAGATATATTCCGCCCCTTTTCCACAAATTAAAATAGTTCCCAGGTGTCACATGTCTGTGACATGCTTCAGTCAAAATACCCCAAGGATCGAACATCACAGATGTTCTTAATATATTATGAAAGTTCATTATGTCTGTATGAAATAATTAGTTTCCTTTTTTCTTTTCCAAGACAAGAAATTTCTCATACCTTTTTGTTGAAAGTTTCGGTGTTTTCTTCCGCCTTCCTCAGAACTGCTATTTGGTTAGCAGCTTCTTTCCACAGTCCACACACATGCAAGTTACAAGTTGCAATGCAAGTTAACCAGTAACTGGACTTGACATGAGATGTCTAGTGAAAGGAGGAACACATTTGGCAATAATGAGTGATAATAATGCCTTGGTGCTTTCCTCAGAGCTGTCACTTCCGTAGAAAACGCCGAAACTGTCAACAAAAAGGTATAAACTCAGGAAGAAGAAGTGAGCGTTCACCCGAAAGTTTTTAACAAAAAGATAAATCTTATAGAGGTGCACGGTTAAAGCAGCACACTGAGAGGGGAGACCGACTTCAGTCGAAACGTCTGTGCCTGCCTGTCCTACAATAAAGATCACCAAAGGATCTTATCTTGGAGTGTGCTGGTTTTTCTCCCCTCTCAACAAAAAGGTATGAGAAATTTCTTGTCTTGGAAAAGAACAAAAGAAACTAATCACAGATGTTCTGTTCAGAACATCTGGTTTCCGTGCCTGTCCCTTTAAATGCAAACGAGCCATTGCTCACCCCGCCCTTACCCCACCACCCCTACTCACAGGTAGAGGGTGGTATTATGCAAATTTGAAAACTAAGGACATCTTTGGATGACAACTGAGGGCTCGTAAAACCACCACATGGATTTAACCTAGGGAGCCTGCAAGTTACAGATTTTTTTTTGTCAATTCTCACATTTTGGGAAATTTTTCCATAATATGTCCCCTTTAAAGAAAACCAGAATCAATAACTGCTTTGAAAGAAGCAAACACAATTTTATTTCTATACTTCCATGTACTTTTTTTTATTATCAGGCAGGTTCTGCTTCTGTATTACAATTTGTTTTTTTCCACCACTCTTAATGCAGTTCTCACTCACACACTTCATTCCCCCCCACACATTAGCATTTCTCATTGTGATTGTACAAAGCACCATTGTGTCCAGCCATACAGTAGTTCACCACAAACGACATCTCCTCATCATGTTGACTTATTTCTCATCTCTGTCACAAGAACTGTAGACAGAAGCCATTTGATTTGATTTTTTGTTTTTAAAATAAAACACAGGAAACTTTATGAACAGTGTCTCATTTATGCACAATATACTTTTTTTTTGTATTGTAATGATTGAAATAGGGAAGCTTTTGAATTTATCCCCAATTACTAGAAGTCTGAGATCATCTTAATTTACTATACATCATAATTTTGTTTTGTATTCTTAATCTAGATAAGAAAAGTAAATGATTAACCTACTAAATTCCTCACGTGAATGAGAGTAAAATGATGTGAGCTGTAACAGGAAACCCTGCTTCTGTTTAAACAGGAGAGTTCTGCTTTGCATCTGGTTTTAATGAAAACTACTCAGCTGATATTGTTTACATGTGAACACGCTCCCTCTGAGTTACTTCTCTTTTTCTTTTGTTTCTCTGCTCACCTTCACTTTTCCTTTCTTTTAAATTTGAATCCCCAACCGCATGCTGCTGTGGCAAAAACAAAAGGTCCTCCTGCAGGGTTATACCAGTAAACCTTTGTTATTGGATCAACTGAAGCTAAATGTTGTAGCTAATCTTTATCAGGAATTCCCCAGGTTTTCTAAGGTTATAATTTTTTTTATTTATTGGGATTATACTACTACTATACTACTATACTACTACTACTACTACTACTACTACTACTACTATATATACGTGTTGGTTGTACAAACCCATGCAAAATAATTACAGTGTAGCAAAAGTAACAATGCAACTCTTTTGTTTTCACTCTATTGGAATAAAAGATCTAGGATATTTTTCTGTAAACATATTTATTTCTCTTTAATACCAGGATCAGACTACACGAATTTCCACACAATGTTGTCATGGCCCACAAATTTCCAGCGACGTGTAGTGTAACATAACTAGAGAACAGTAATTTTGCATTCAGGGCGCTCCACGACACCTCGATGAGAAGTCAAGCAGTTAGAATAGATAGTTAGAATCTTTTTGCATTTCCCTGGAGAGCAGCCCGCTCACCTCAACACCTGTGGTATCATCAAGTGATGCATCAACTATGGTTGATGTCGAAAAGTCTATATATACAGAGTGTGTTAGGGAGCATTTCTCCTTTCAATTGAAATGAACCACAGAGCTCACAACACACCTGTGCAGTAATCACACTGTACAATCAGCACCTTGATATGCTACACCTGTCAGGCGGAGGGGTTAGCTTCTCTCCAACATAGATTTGTAAACAAAATGTGAAAGAAATGTAAAAACAAAAACAAAATATTTGGAGTATTATAGTTCTTCAGTGCACATCTCAGCCTTTATTCTCTGGCTAGAAACTCCAACCTGGCAACACCACCTGACATCACTGACACCACCCACGCTGAACTTCCTGCAGGTCAACTATGCTGTCAGTCCCTATGAAATTCACTTCCACTGTTGTCGTTTAGCAGGTTTCAGTTGACATTAAATGTACGACTCTCAGGCATTCTGTGTTTTTTCTTTAGGAGTTTGTTTTTTTACCACCATGAGTGTGTTTTTGCCCTTATTATTGACATGTGGAGTAGAAATGAGGTCGTATATTGGTGCGTTCCAGTTGCGCTCGGAAGTTAGAATTTCTGAGCTCCAAATTGTAATTTTAATCTGAAGCGCCTCTGAAGTCAGATCTCAGACTCAGGAAGTTTGACGAGTTCGACTAGCCAGAAAGAATTCAAGATGGCTGCTTCTCGCATCAAAAGTAGTGAATACTCTGCAGTTTTACTGTTTATTTGATTTCTCTCATAACATTTTTCAACACTGTATGTGTTAAAACTGCCAAGAGCGTTGCACGTTACATGTTCATGTTGCGAGTTTTCTACTTCTTTTGAAAAATCACTGTAAATCTAACATTTACAAGGATTCAATTGTTACGTTTTTATTTTGTTATTTTAGTCGTCCATTTGTTTTTCAACTGGAAAGCTCTCAACTCAGAGGTGACGTCATTCCGAGCTCTGACTTCTGACTTACACACTCTAAATGATTGTGACCTTCTTCTTCTCACCCTCCATTAGGGCAGGCAGGCCTTGCTGTGGTTGCTTGGTGTGTATGGGGAGCGAGTCTCCAGCGCCCCCTACACTCTGGAGGTGTTCATTGATGGAGTGAGGAGCGAGGCCTCTCTGGGAGTGAAGATGGAGCTGCTGACAGCCACCATGAGGCTGTTTTTGTGTCGCCCTGCAGAGACACAGGACATGCTGGGAAGACTGCTGCACTACTGCATCGGTGAGTGTATGTGAGATAGATAGATAGATAGATAGATAGATAGATAGATAGATAGATAGATAGATAGATAGATAGATAGATAGATAGATAGATAGATAGATAGATAGATAGATAGATAGATAGATAGACTTTATTGATCTCAAGATGGGAAATTACAGAAGAGAGAGAAATGTACTTGTTAACATCCTTGTGTTTTCCAGAGGAGGAGACAGACATGTGTGTCCGGGACCAGGCCCTTCTCTACTACCGCCTGTTGCATTGTGGGATAGAAGAGACACGAAAGGTCCTACAGGGTCGGAGGTCGGACCCTTCCCTGGGTGTTCTCATCGGCCGCCCCGCCGAGCCCATCAGCCAGTGGGCGGGTAGCTTCAACACTCTGGAGCCTCTCAGGCAGGGCGCCATCGACACGGAGCCGACCAGCAGAGGAAGCCCCGAGCACGTGACCTTTGACCCCAAGCCGAGCACTGACCTCTCAGACACACTGAACAGTAACCACGTCACCGCGGTCTATTCAGGTGAGTGAAGAGGTTGATAGTGTTGCATCCTGCTGTATGAGACACGGTTTAAAGGGAAAGTTCAACATTTTTGGCAAATTTGCCTATCACCATAATCCATAATAGTAGCATAGCAGTAGGTTCATTACCTTTAATTATCGGTGCATGTTGTTTTGAGATCTGCGGGGCAGAGACGTGAGCTGCTCAGTGAACACAATGGAGGTAAACGGTACAGGTCCCTTGTCCCTCATCAAACTCATCAAATACACAATCCAATAACTCTGAAACGTTCCGTGGACAAGTTGTGACCTGAACATTCACCACACTATGAAATAATCATGTAATATTACAAGACAGAGTTGTTTTCGAGGCAAATGCAGCCGGAACTACATTCCAGACATGCTGCTGGTGGAGTGATTTCAAAAGCGCAGTAGTTCCGAGTATTTGCTTCATGTGTCGTAATGTTACATAATTATACATGATCATTTCATAGTGTGGTGAATGTGCAGGTCACAACTTGTCAAGAGTGATTTGGAGTTGTTGGGTTGTGTATTTGAGTTTGATGAGGGGCAGGGAACTCGCTGAGCAGCAAACGTGTCTGCCCCGCACATCTCAAAACGACATGCACCGATAATTAAAGGTAATGAACCTACTGCTAAAACTATAGGGATTATTGCAATAGGGGAATTTGGCAAAATGTTGAACTATCCCTTCAAGACTGATTAGCCACCCAGCCAATCAGATTCTGATTATAGTCAGTGGGCGTGTTCTTTCACTTGACTGGCTCATCACTACGCCTTTGCTCAGGATGTTAAGTCTTACTAGCAGAACAGTTGTAGTCTGCTTGTTGTCATGGCCAACAGTCTGTGTTGAATTTGCAGTCAGTCTGTGTTGAATTAAATTTGAAGAGCAGCTCAGAATTTATGAGTCATGAGTTTGTAAATAAAGATGGTGTGTGTGTGTGTGTGTGTGTGAAATGCTCATCAACTTGGTAAATGGATTATTGTGCAAAAGGCTAGGTGTGTGTGGAGAAAATGAGCCACTCTGAAAAGTTCTTCTCCGCTCTCAGCCAGCTCCACCTTTAAAGCACATCTCCTATGCAGATCCTGGTTTGGTTTCTGCTTTTTTTCCTGCTGTTTTTGAGAGTCATAGCGATATTTGTTGTTTTTATTGTAGTCATGTCAGATGTGATCCACTACGTTTGTAGCCTCAGCTCAGTGGTAACTGGCGTACTGGATGCCTAAATGCCACTGATGCTAACCCCATAAACATGATTTGCGTGCTGCAAATAAAATGTTTTAATGCGAATATTCTGGCTGTGCTATTGTTGTCAGTTCGATTCAAATTCAACATAATTCCTTCTTCTCTGGTGACATATTGGGTGATACGTATAGCTCCTTTAAGTTTTAGTAAAATATAAAGGTGGCTGTGAACATTCATTTCTGTTTAAAGTCTGGGCTGTGGTGATTAACTCACATTTGGTGTCGGCAGCGGACATGCTGCTGCTGGTTTTATTTTTCGGTCTCGGAAGGCGTTCTGCATTCTTTCTCATGCTGATGTTCATATGGGCAATTTCTGCAGAAACTTGTGTACATCTGTCTTGCCAGGGTGTGAGAGTGAAAATATTGCCTTGGGGAGAGAGAGAGAGTCCAGACTGATGCCATCTATGGTGTGCCAAACAAAAACCAGGGCAAAGTGCAACCGGGGCAGTCTTACTCACCCTGGCAGAAACCACACTGCAGCATTCTTGACAATAATTCTTCCACCCATAAGAGACACATTCAAAGAGCAGGATAATCATGTGTTTCCCTTCTGGACTTAGAGCCGAGCAACAGGACCCTCTTTGATCTGAGGAAAGCAGAGTTCCAGCTGTATCCATGGCCACTAGATGTAATATAACATTAGCTTGAGCGGGCGCGGCCTTTTGCCGTTGCTATGGCTATCTCTGAGGTAGAGCTGCAGCTCTGATTGTTCCTGATTGTGGCTAAAGGCTTTTGCTACAGCTGCGACTTTACCTAACAACCTCAACAGTCTGACTCAGCAGCCCAGATGGCGTCACCGGCCAAGACAACTGTTGTTGAGCCAGATGGGAACACCTGGTATTTATGTTAGATTAGACATAAACCTTTAATGTACACCTCAGGGGGGCAGGGATAGCTTCCCCATAATGCAACCTGCATCAACAGCCAGGGCTTGGGTTTGGCAGCGGCAGCAGCTAATCATAACAGGCTCTGTTGATTATATAGACATTGATCCACCAGATATTGATCGCACCACCAGGTAGACCAAACGTTCAGCTCCGAGTGATTTTTCCATTTTAAATCCACGCTCCCTGGATTTGAAAACCAATAATCTGCTTTGATTGTGTCATTACCTGCTTTATTCAGAGGAAGAAGGGATTTTGTATGCAAGTAAACACCTTTATATGTAAAGAGTGTATATTGCTGTTGGTTGTTTGATGAAATGATTGTTTGTTTGTGATTGTTGGTGAATGACACAGTCAGCTGTGTGTAGCAAGACACTCATTTTATAATTTAAGCTGTAGAATCTAATAGGTCTGTCGTGCTATGAAGTCGACTTTTACGATGCCTTTAATGTTCCGGTTTCTATAATGTTTGTCCCACTCATTCACTGGTTTCTTAGCAGTCTGATATTTCTAGTTTTCATAAATAGTGTTTTTGGCCTGCGCTTTCTCTGCGGCAGCAGAAGTCCTTACCTAATGTCAGCGCTGACGAGTATGTGACCAGAATGAAAAGAAGAGGCTTTGTGCTCCAGCCAAAACTGATAGCGGCCGGTGTGTTACTGTAAGTAGAAACATGGGGTATTTTTAAATGATGATATCATGTGTCAGTATGCAGCATGTACTGCCCTGGCTGGCACACAGTAACCCATAATGATGAAGCAAAACATGCTTTTAGATGCGCTAAATAAGTATCCAGAGTATAGCTGCGACACTCCAGGCTGTGCTAAGGACTAGTCTGTTTAATTTGATTATCCTTGAGGCATGAGTTGTTTTCTCATGCAGCAGAAACCAGACAGTTGGACATGATGATGATGAGTGGTACTTGGTTCAGTATGATCACTAACTAATGGTGGTTAGTGTGTCAGCAGTCCTCAGGTGGATATGTTTCCAGAGACTGTGTCTTTTTAGCCACCTACCCGTCCCTGTAGGAGACAAACAGCTTGTCTGAGAAAAGAACATGTTCATGGATTATTTGCCTGATTATGATTGCCCCGCTCGGTCAACTAAGAGAACATTTTTACAAGCCAGATGTCTTATGAACAACTATAATGGTGTTTTTTAGACAGAGAAATCAGCAGAACATTAGCTCTGCTCATGATGCATCTCAGCAACACATTTGCAAGATCTATTTAACACAGAAAACATAATGTGGTTTTCCCACAACAGAATTTTTGAATCAAATAAGGCATCTCAATAATGTAGCGATTCTGGGCTAAAATATTAAGTATTTGTTTATTTTTGAATCCAACTGAAAACAAGAGTTTGATAAGATTATCCACTGCAGGCATGATCTAAAACAGCTTAAGAATGTGAAAGATGTGAGCCCTCCTTGAAAAAAACACACATTTTGGAGTTTTCTCTTGTAAATCTGCATCGTAAAACCTTGATCATTCTGAATTTTAACCCATAAAAGCTCATTTTTTAACCTATGACTGTCCAGATATATAGATATAGGACCCCAAAGAGCAGGTCTACAACTGAAGCTTGATGGTCACACACATCTTCAGGCTACTTTAAATTGATTATACTAAGACAGAGAAAGTTTTGGTTGTCCAACTCTTGGGTCCATTTCTGGGATTGCAGCACAAATCACAAATCTCCTCCTCTGGCACTCGTCCTAACTGCCTGTCCCCCGCCCCCCTCCCCGCTTCCATTCCATCCTTATTCTCTGTCCTTCTTTTGCATCCTTCCCCTCTCTTCCTCCTCTTTCCTCCCTCCCCGCATCCTCCCCTTCTTGCTCTCCTTGTCCTCCCGTGTCCTCTCCAGGCTCAGACGGCGCCACTCGGTGTACAGACCCCTCCACTGATGTGCCGTCTTCCAGCGTCACGGCCCCCCTCACTTTGTCCCTCTCGCCGCCTCTCAGCCCAGAGGAGTTTGAACGCCTGTGGCTGCGGCGACAGGCCCTGCATGCTGAGCAAGGTAATTAAATGGAGAGAGGTTATAGTATAAACAATCAGTGCACATCTCAGAAATACTTTTAGGCTGAAAGCTTCCTCCTCTCGGGCCAGGAGGTGTGTTTGGCAGGAGCTAACAGGCCTGCTGAAGAATCTGTAAAACAGAGAGAAATCTCCAAATCTCTAGTCTAGAGTATTTTCTGTTACAGGGAAACATTGTACAATTCAGTCTATTACATTAATGAGCCAGCTTTAGTTATGTTTAGATTTTTTGCTCACAAAATATATTAATGGTTCATGATATAGGATTATTTATTATTATTATAGGTTAAACTACCCATTAGGCTATAGAAATGCAGCCCCCTTAACATAAATATATAGGTAATAATGATCTTGTAATATAATCATATAACAGCTACACATGGCATTTTTCTTTTCTTAAAACTCTAAGATTGTTTTTCTGATTATATTTACTTAAATAGTATTTCCCATTCAGCACTGACTTGTGGTATTTTTGCTCAAGTGAAGGGTCAGAATACTTCATCCTATACTACAAATCTGAAAGCCCAGGTTAAATATTAGCCAAAGGGTGTCAGGTGCGCCCTGTTTGTTTTACTCCACCTCAAGTCAGTCTTGAGTTAAAGAAAATCTTATTTTCTTTCCTGACTGAAACCTCTTAGCACATACAGACTTGCTGAGGGAGATAATGTACAGGGCTTTACAAGTTAGATATTAGAATTGTAATAGGAAATCTTCATCACACCAAGAGAATGGCAACAAATCTATTTAATAATTTTATACCAACTATGTACAACGGGTGGACAACCATGTATAAATTGTTGCTTTTTCTGCCATTATAGATCATTTCAAGAGCTGTCAATGACTTCCTGTTATTCCCTCAGGCAGCTCATTCTGTCATTGGGATCTGCAATGTGAGAATATGTAAAGTGAATTGTACCTGTAATATTTGTCTTAGAATCCATTGTCGTAATCAGTTCGTGACATCAATCCAGGTTATGCAACAATTATAGGATACTGCTCATTTCTGATCCTATCATTTGTAACTGCTGCTCATGCCACAGAGCGATCTGTGGGTCACATGGCAACGTTAGCTCCTGTTTGCTACATTTCCGTTGCACAAGCTAACAGAAGCTAACTTGCTAGGCAGCTATTGCTACTGTTTAATAGTCTAATGACGTGTGATGAAAACATAATGAAATGAAGTGATCCTAGGTATAGTACTTTTGTCTTAGTCATATAAAATTCAGTTATTATCAAAATAAGAATATTGAAATTATATTTTAGGTAACACTTTATTTTAAGGGGTCATTGTTCCTGTGTACCTACCTAATTAATTACAGTGTAATAACCTATGTAACTGCATGTAATAACATGTACTTGCATTGTAAATACACAGTGTATTGTAAACACACTATGTATTGCATTGTAAATACATAGTGTGTTGTAAATACACTGTGTATTTACAATGCAAGTACATGTTATTACATGCAGTTACATAGGTTATTACACTGTAATTAATTAGGTAAGTACACAGGAACAATGACCCCTTAAAATAAAGTGTTACCATATTTTAGAATAATTAAGTTAATGGTAAGAGTTATTTCTCTGTTACACTTTGTTGTTATTTTCTTTAAAATTGTCCACAGTGTATTCATTATTATTTATTGATTAGGTAATTCATACTCATATTGGAAATGGGGTTAATGTGTCTTATCTTGTGCATAAGATAACACTGAGATAGTTCCCATACCTGTAGTTCCCTGTTTTGTGAATTAACAAAACAATGAACGTTGACAGTTTCTTGACTTTTGAGCCCCTAGAATTGACTTTTCTAATTGTTTTGTTGTTGCTAGGTGCTGAAGAGATTCAACAGGAGGAGGATTATATGTTCATGGAAGAACACATCCAGTGCCCCAGGATACCTCACTGTTCCCCGCAAAGCCTTCAGGCAGCGATGCAGCTGGTCAATATCCAGACACTGGCCTTCACGCCGCCACACACACTCCCCTGGAGAGTTTACTTGTACACACACACCCAGCACACACACTCTGCTGACACGCCCCACAGCACGCTCATACTGGGGGAACTGTTGCACACTGGAGAAGCAAATCAAAACACAGGAGCAAAGAAAGGTGACGGAAAAGGGGCGGTGAAGGGCAAAGACAACGAGCAAATGAAAGAGGGAGAAGAAACCCCAGCTGGAGGGCTAAACGGGAGAGACGGAGAGGAAGGAGGAGTAACAGTGACTCTTAAACAGCAGCCAAGAGATGACAAAGCTTTGAAGGGATTTCTGTCCATCCTTACCACTGTATTGCACACGCTATCCTCAGAGTGACCAACACCACACATGTCACTGCTCTTGCTATACATCCTTTCAAAGATGCATTGACCACAATATGTAAAATAGTTCCCCGGCAGCAAAGATGCTATCACTCTGGCAGTGAATGACAGGAAACCACACACACACACACCGCAGACATAGATAGAAGGCATTAAAACCTCGGCGAGAGACAAGTTGCATCAGCCTAAATATTCACGCAAGAGTGGAGTCTTTAAAAGGTGAGTTAACAAGAGTGGAGGGAAAATTTCGGCTGAAGGCCATTAATCTCTTCAGTTTTTTTCCACAGTTGAACCTTAATAAGAAGATTAAAAAATATTTCAGGTTAGGTCGTGTTTGGCCTGGTGGGGGCGCTGTTGACGACTAATCTCACTATAATGTGTCTCATTGCAGTAAAATCAACTGTCAGACACATTGTTGCTCATCTCCTAACACATGTCATGTTGAAAGTGAAAGTAACTTATTCAAACTCATTCAAAGTAGGCCTATGCAGAAGTGGATGGTCGCCCTTGAAACAACGAGCTACTGTGGATATTATTTTATTTTGATTCATGGTGAACTAGCTGAAAGTAAATGCACACACCAGCTGACTTGAAATAATAAAACGTGTGGACTGAGTTTTTTTTTTCTTCCTCTGAGTTTGCCTGTGTCTGTATGTGTGTTTTGATTTGGCCTCTTCCACACTGAGGGAGTAGAGATTTTTTAAATAACTTTATTTAACAAGAGTATACATGTATACAGTTTGATGAAATACGTCTATACAACATTAATACACAACCAAACCATCATAAATACGCCAGGGGATAACAGCAAGACAGAAAAAACATAAACTTAAATAAATATTTTGTAAAGCTTACAAACAGCTTTTTTATTCTCACAATCACAGAGGGGGAGATATATTGACCAACATGCAGACAGCTCCAAGAAGTTTGGCTTCTTACCAGAAAATTTAGACTTATGTATACAATTTTGATAAAATAATTAACAAATTAATCATATTTTTACATTTTTATCATATTCAGTGTAGCCAAACAAAACATTTTTCCAACATAAATGAAACTGGGGATAAATATGATCACTGATAAAGCGTGCCAGTCTGCTCCAAAGTTGTCTGGTGTGTGGGCAAAACCAAAATAAATGAACCAAGGTTTCGTTGACAGAGACACAGAGGGTACAGTTCACATCAATGTCCTTCTTAAGCCTTTGAATGATTAGTTGGGTAAAATCTATGAAGCATCTGAGAGAGCAGAGAGTGGGCTGGAGATGGCCCAACAGTGACGACACACCTGGTTGATATAAAAGCACGGCCACCTACGGTCCGGGGCGCTCACTCACGCCCTGACAGCGTGCTGTTGCTGCTGCTGCTCCGTGTGGAGAAGGACCGGGATCGGACGTCGACGCGGACACGGACACGGGGAGGATGTTGTAGCCACCTCTTCGCACTATCATCGGGAGAGGGTCCGTTTTGTTTTTTTTTTGTTTTTTTCCGTTGACGTCTTCTTTTTCCGTGCCTTATAAGTACAAAGTAGAGGAGAGTAACCTGCTGTCAGCCGCTGAGGCGAACCGGCGGAGGGAGGTGAGTACCCTGAACATTATTATTATTTTATCAGACTCATAACGGCTACTTTTTGTAGCCAATAACTTTATTCACACACATAAGTACACACATAGGCTACACATTGAAATAGTGGGCTAACTTTCACCTCTCTTGTGTTGATATGCTACGACATCAATCGCCAACGGTACCTAAATCTTGAATTTTCAAATTATGTTTTTCTGTAACGCTACAATATAATATCGGTTAGGCTGCATGTTAGGAGGAGCTGACGTTTCATCTGTCAGAAACCGGACTCAAACAAACCCTCCGACTTGCCCAGCCGTCAACAGTTAGTAGACCACCAAACTGCATCTTTTATACATTACCGACATGTAGTTATAGGCTACGTGAAGTTGGCTCACGCGCAGTCAGTCATTCAACACAGAGACGCACACCTGTCCTGTCAATCACATCTCCACATCTCTGTTGTGCCAAAACACCCGCATTAACTTGTAAAAAGCGTGTTTATCGTAGAGGAAATGGACTGAAGGCAGCTTCATGAGGAGACCTATAATTGGAGTCAGTCATGGAGGCTGAGTGTAGGCGACTTGTTGACAAAACAAACACGGTGCCCTTTTGGAAATGTTAGGACGCCTGTAGGCTACAGCAGATGTAGCCTAGCCTACTAGTAGCCTATCTTTCTCTCATATTAATGTCACTTGTGGACTATTATGAAATCCTTTCTTGCCAGTGCAAATAATTCAATTGCACTATCTTGACTATTAAAAAAAGGCTACATGTAGGCCTCAAAGCTTCTTTAAAATCTCACTGTGTCTGGTTCCCACCTGTTGTCAGACACACATTCTCCTCCCCTGCCAACCTATCATAGTTGTCAGTCATCTGCAATTAGGCTATACGTTCAAATGAATGATATAATTAAGTTGGAATTTTAGCCTTTAAAACTTGCTAGACACGTTAGGTAACTCAGCATGATGCATGATGCAAGTTTTGGTATTTAAACCCTTGCACCCTTGTTTTGTTTGTATTTTTTGTTGTTGTTGTTTGAGACCGGTGATGGTAGAATGCAATGTTGAAGAGTTCAGCATGTCACAGGGGTTAATTCCCTAGTGTAATCTTTAAAATGTCCTTCACTGAACTTGTCTTGATGTGAAGTATGAGTTTGTAGATTCAAAGCAACACAGGGGGAAGCTTGTCTAATTAGTTCCCTCAACACACAGTCCATCTAAGCCGTCACTGTCTGAGCCCTATGAAACATTAATTAACTGTTGGCTTAATTATTTACTGTTGTGTTGACTAAGTTACACAGCAGTATAACGGATGGGATATCCACTGTGTGTGTCTGTGTGTGTGTGTGTGTGTGTGTGTGTGTGTGTGTGTGTGTGTGTGTGTGTGTGTGTGTGTGTGTGTGTGTGTGTGTGTGTGTGTGTGTGTGTGTGTGTGTGTGTGTGTGTGTGTGTGTGTGTGTGTGTGTGTGTGTGTGTGTGTGTGTGTGTGTGTGTGTGTGTGGGTGGCTATCTCATAGGAAATGCGACTTTATTCAAGAAAGAAGAATGTGTTTTTGGCAGTGCTCCTTCTCTGCGCAGGATTGTACTTCATTATCCATTCGGACTTCCTCATTTCTGTGAGTACCCCCCCCCCCCCCCCCCATCTACCGTCCATCAGATGTAATATTTGCACTGTCACTGCTTGTATAAAACAAAGTGCTCATCAACTTCAAAGTAATCAGAATGTGAGGTTTCACTTGCACTTGCAGAGCATCTGTGGTTGCAGATTGATGGCCAAGTGACCTTCAAAGCCAAACATTTATATGCACGCACACTGACAATACATGTGTGCGTGTTTTTTTTGTTTTTGCAGGGCCTGAGGTCACATGAACAGATTCCAAAAGACTTATCCTGGCAAGCAGAGAGGCTGGTCAGTAAGGAGTCCTGGGTTGAACACGGAAACTTCCTGCCTCTCAATGTGTCTTATCAGCTGCTTGCTGGAGCGCCATCCACTCAACAGAGTAAGTGGCGCTGTCTATTTGGTTCCATCAAGGTGAAAGTTGAATTAATGTGATGATTAACTTTATGCAAAAGTTGTTGGGTTTTTTTCGAGCTCTTGTCACAGAAGGCCGTCGTGGTAACAGCTGCTAGTGGGGCAGAGTGTGTCACAGTGGTCACACAAGAAAATGTGCTATATGATTGCTCATGCGCTACTTTCAAATTTGCATATTGAGAAGTATAGCTGTCAATGCAGCAGTGTAATGTTCATGTGTCTGCAATTAAATACTACAACTTAGAAAAATACAGGGCTCATCTTTGTCAAAGGAATTTGCTATGCCACTTAATGGTATTATAAAGATTATGGTCTTTAAATGTTTTCATCTCTATTATACCATTTGGTATGTTATATTTGCTGTCCGGTAAGGGGAAAGATCCTAAAGTGTCTTCAGCCAGGGAGGTGAGAAGTGGAGACGTCCAGAAAGCAGCATGAGACAGGAGAGTTTTTCAGCTCAGGAAAGACTGGCGGCACAAAATCATGAGACGAGACAAGTCTGGAATTGAAGACGGATTAGCTACTGTAATGTAGTGTGATGGTGAGAGATGGATGGGCGTGTGTGTGCGCGTGCAGACTGAAGACAGGCTGGTCCTCTGCTGCCTGTGATTAACATTTGCTCTGGAGTTGGATGTAAAAGGGAGATGATTTCAAAGAGTGAAAAATAATATCTCAATCTAGTGGCCATGTGGTGTTAAATGAGACTTCTATGACTCCATGCTGGGAACAGTCAGAGCTGAAGGGATTATGTTCTGGGCTTTTCCATAAACATAACATATCCATCTCATTCTCACGAGCATAACATCTCAGGAACATCTTGTGAGAATTTGGACACAAATGAGGAGAAGTTGGAAGCGGATTAACAGGAATGACATCTTAACTGAAACTGCCTGCATGGCCAGTTGGACCAGTACTGTAACTGTTTGGCCTAAAGCTGTGCTTTCACTCCTATAGTGAAAGATGCACACCTACACAAGTATCCTGGGCAACAAGTTTTCCTTGATTCCTATTGCAGGTGGATTTTAGCTATAGGTGCAGCTTTGAGCAGTCAAATACAAGGGGACATTCCAGTAACATGATAGGCCAGTTTAGGAGTCAAGGCACTGTTTTTTTTAGATAGGTCAGGGTGGAAAATGGTGTCATCTGTCAGGGTCCAGCACTTGTGTGATTGCACAACTGTTTAACGTTAGGACTTGCCTTCCATAAGAATGCTCATCCAAACTTTTGGCACAATGCATTGAGTGTTTAGAGAGTGGAAAAAACTATTCATTCCTCAATCAACTAAGACGTTGTATTGATAGCAGTTAGGGATTATAACTCATCACGTTCCTGTCTGGCCATGTTTCAGGGTATTTATCTATTGGACTATCATCAGTGAAGAGGCAGAAGGGCAGCTATCTAATCTCCACCTTGCAGTCGATCTTCTCCCAGTCGTCACCGGATGAGCGCTCGTCCATGGTGGTGGTCGCGCTGCTAGCAGATTTCGATGATAGCTGGAGAGTCACTACAGTGAGGGACATCAAAACTGCGTTCGCCTCAGAGCTGGAACAAGGCCAGCTGGTGGTCCTTCACGTTCCTCAGGATTTTTACCCTCCTCTTAAAGGTGCAGTGCACATATATAACCCTATACAAATTCTTCCTCTTAAAGGTGCAGTGCACATATATAACCCTATACAAATTCTTCCACACCCTTGTCATGACTGTTTGTTGATGCCGTGACACTGATGACAGTTCGGTGATGCTCCCGCAGGTCTAAAGAGGAACTTCAATGACGCTCCAGATAGAGTGTCGTTCCGCTCCAAGCAGAACTTGGATTACGCATTCCTGATCCATTACAGCGCCGGTCTCGGTCAGTACTACCTCCAGCTCGAGGATGACGTCTCCTCTGCCAAAAACTTCCTTAGCTCCATCAAGAGGCACGTCAAGGAGCAAGAGGCGAAGAAGACCACCTGGGCAATGCTGGAGTTTTCAGCCCTCGGCTACATTGGGAAACTCTACAGGTCAGCCCACCTTCCCCTCCTGGCCCGCTTCCTCTACATCTTCTACCAGGAGATGCCCTGCGACTGGCTGATGTCTCACTTTCGAGAGCTGTTGACTCAGAAAGAACAAATCCTCTTCAAACCCTCACTTTTTCAGCACATGGGGACTTTCTCTTCATTCCAAGGGACCTACAACAAGCTGAAAGACAAGGACTTTGAGGAGGGGCTCTACACCAACCCTGCAGCTGAAGTTTACTCCGATATGTCGACCTACCAGAAATACTTCCCCAAACTGGCATGGAATGCTGGAGAGGGATTCTTTTGGGGACGCTCGCCAGAGAAAGGCAATTACCTGACGGCGGTCTTCAACGACCCCGCAGTGGTGACAGGGATATTAATAGAAACGGGGGCAGGAGGCAAAGACCTCCTGGAGTCAGCTCAGGTGGAGATGGGTCACGTGGTGGTTACCAACCAGAGAGGGGAGAAGAGTTGTCAGGAGTTCCAGTCAGTGGGGACGTTGGAGAATGGGAGGTTCGAAAGGCAGGAGATCGACACAAAGCACGGCTCCGCCTCCTCCTGCCTCAGGATACAAGTCACCAACGGGCAGAAGGACTGGGTTATCATTCAGAAAATCAGGATTACCACAAAGCAAAATACACCTCCACACCAATCATAGGTGTGAATTCTCTTCTCTTCCTGCCAGGTTAATTATTTACCCGCCAGACCTGATATGCAAACTGATTGTGTGACTTTTGTGCCTTGTTAAACAGTTTCATCAATGAAACAATTCAGTGCTTTATGAAACCATGTGAAGCTACTGTAAGAATGAAGCGGAATGTTTGACCAAGCTCTGTGATCTGTTTTTTAAACATAATGACGAGATATGCAATGATAAGTTATTATCTGCAATAATTAAAAAAACAGTTCCATGTGTTAATGTATTTTATGTATTTATTTAAGAAAATACACAAATCAGAGTGACCTAAAGACACCAACACTAGAAGTGGCAGTTTGTATTGTCTATTGTTTCTGAATGCGGAGGTGTGGGAGAGGGAATAACTCTCATAATGTTGAGTCATGCGGACAGGGACGCTCTGTGTCGCAGGCCAGCGTATCTTGGTTGTCATAGCTGACAGGGTTGAACTGTAACACACAATCTCCCTAATGAGGACATGCAAAGTTTACCCAGAGTTGACCACCGTACCTGCACATGCTGACGGCCAACTTCTTTCCACAGAGGGCAGAATGAAAATGAAGTCTTTTGTGATGTTTACTGTCACTGCAAGTCCTGTTGTAGCTCTGTTCAGCTCACAGAACAATAAGACGACTGATGAAACGGTAGCCACAACACAGGAAGCAACTGCACACATAGCGGAGGTGGGAGACTCAAATGCAGTGTCAAAGTTTAGGGGCTTTGGGGGTGGGGGCTCTCTCATTAACAAAGTCAAAGGAAGTCATTTTAACATTGAGTTCCCAGAAAAGTTGGTTGAAGTTGAAAATTCAGCATGAACATTTCTATAGTAATGCACATTGTTGTCCATAAAGTTGGAATAATTTTGTTTTCAGACACGTTCCTCTTTTCATTCCTATAAAGATTATTATTAAAGAGATTGAGCAATAAAGTTTTGAGAAGGTATACACATTATCTATCAAGAATAAATCACATTCTTCTATTTCATGAGAAGAGGTAAAAAAAAGAAGAAAAAAAAGTTCCGACTTCATGGGCAATTATGGAAGTCCTAAAGGGTCACACAAACGTTCCTTTTTTTCAGTTTTCCCGTGATAACGAGATCATTTTCCTCAGTTTTCTCATGATAACGAGATAATTAATTTGAGAGACAAAGAACGTGATAGGCCTGAATTTTCCATCACACATGACATGTCATGCTGACTGAGGTCTCCCTGAACACCAATGTAAGTGACATGAAGCCTAGTTCTCTCACTGGCGAGCCATCAAGTGAGCTGTCAAACAGCTGTTGTAAGATTGATTCATTCCTTGCACAAAACAAAAGACAAACAAACAGAGAACTAGGCTTAACACTGTGTATACTGGTAAAAGATCTACTGAATGGACACTGTGTGAGGGTCATGTTATCAACATTGATATACTAACATTTATTCCATGCACCATTGTGGCTAAAGTATTTAAAAGGGGGTTGCATGGGGAAACAACCATTTTAGGTGGCATGAACACTTATTTATCGCGTCTCAGATAAGGTCTTTGTATGTAGTGTACCCAGTGAAAGCAGCTTTTGGAGAGGAAGTGTTCCAAATGTTCCCATCAGCCTGCAGAAGGTAAGTTTTTTTTTTTTTTTAAACATATGTTTATTGACATTTTGATTTCTTCTCCAAAACTAGGCATAATGATAATTCTTTAAACCAGTGACTAATAGATGATGATGTATTCTTCCAAGCAGGAGTTAAGTTTTAATTTTCACTCAGAAATATTCACATCTCTCTGGTTTCTTCTGCTGTTGTCTGACAGCCACAACATTTTCTGTGTTATTATTATTATTCAGTATCTTTAGGCCAAGAAACCCGGTTAACATGGGGCCAGACTCAGGAAAACAAACATGTGGTCCTTCTATGGACCACAGCCATTTTAAAATCTGGTAGCTATTAGTTCAAGTCTACCATACCAAACCTGTGCCATTATTCCTTTGTGATATCTGATAATTATGGACTGGTTTCTCTGCGTCACTCTGAGACAGGATATTCCTATTTTAGTTATATACTGTACATATAGTGGATGGAAGAAGGCAGTTCTAGTGACATGTTTTATGTGGGAGTTGAAGGATAAATCCTGGTCAAAAATGACTCCAAGGTTCTTCCCGGTTGTATGCTGAACTAGAAAATTTCCTCTCGGGAAATTTTGAAAGGGCACCGGGGCTACTGCCGTTAGTACCATCTCTGTCAACATGGGAATCAAACCCACGATCTTAAGGTCAAGACAGAGCTGATCAGACACATGATCATCTTTCTATAAGCACTGATATGGAGGAGCTGTAATCACATGAAGTTACCTGTGTTAGAGTGAGAGAGATTCTTTAAACGCATTTGATGTGTTTGTGTGTCTTTAACTGTAATCGAAGGAAGTTACCTGTGTGTGTTAGAGTGTCTGACGCAGGCGCATTTGTATGTTACTTGTGTGTTTTTAATGTGTGTGTGTGTGTGTCTATAACTGTAATGACATGAAGCTGGTTCTAGAGTCTGTGTGTGTGACTGAGCTGCATCCTGTATCAGTCTGATTTAGCTGTGTGTCTGTGTTTACAAACATCTTAACGAGCTCCAGGTGGATTGTTTATGGAGTTAACGACCCTGGCCTGAGGATCAGAGGTTACCATGACAACTTGAGCTGGTTGCCAATGACGATAGGGGCCCCCAGGCTGAGGCAGACAGAAACGTCAAGAAAAAGAGCCAGTTTCTGCCTCTGCACTTATTTAGGCTTATTCTTATTCAGAACAAAACACGGATCAACATAAGGCCTTCCTGAAAATTTTGGCGATTTGGTGTTTCACAGTAAATACGACACGGGCAGTTTTAAAACATCGGTCCGTTCTGCTCCTCTCAGAAAATTTTTGTATTGGAGTCAATGAGGCGAAGAGACAGACATGGCCGCACTCAGAGGCTGCTAATTCAAATTCTGTAAGTCTCTCTGATATTTTGAACACATTGTGGGAGACACAACAAGTTTGTCTACAAAACTGTGAAAAAATTATGTGTGTACAGTGTAAATTGTGTCCAAGAGGAGTGTGGAAAGAGAAAGATTCAGGAGTTATTCAGGGCTTTCCCCCACTCTAGCTGATGACATCACGCACTCTAGCACGAACATTCCATGCAATACACACCCATTATAATCTCATAATTTCTCCAAAAATGATCATGATCATTGATCAGGGATTGATCAAAAACTATACAACCTATCAAAACATGGAGTAATACACCAATACACAAGACTTGTGTCTACTATTTAAAGTTTAAACGGAGTCTCTAGGTGAAAGTATGCCTGAGCAGTAGACAACAGTTGGCAGTATGAAAAATCCGATGATTTGTTCGTTTTTTGACCTTCTCCCATGCATTCTCTATGGGAAATTCGTAGACTGTTTAGAAAAGTAATAGCACACCGATCCCGATCAGGACGCACGTTTTGATATATAATATGTCCTGCAACTCTTCGAGTTGCAGGAGCGAATCAAAAATTCCGGAAGTTGAAAAAAAATAACTAGGAAAAAATCCACAGAATAACAATAGGTCAAAAAGCTATTTCATAGCTGTTGGGTTCTTCCCTGGTTGTATGGCGGTGCCCTAATTAGATTAGAATATTGTAGTTGAAAGTGCCAGCTGGCATAGATACTACATGTCAGTAATTATTTACACTACAAACAAGTAGGTTTGTTAGCTGTAGTAGTAAGTATTTTCACCCAAGTATAATTTGATAAATTAGCGTAATGTTTCAAAATAAAAGCAAAATGTATATGTAATACAAAAGTAATACGTAAAGGGAAAAAGGTCTATCAGTAGAAATTGTTGTAGCCTGGTTGAGCGTCGGTGTGAGTTGGAGATCAAAGTAGATCCATTACCTGTTTTAATATTGATTCAATCATAATTTATTCACTATGTTAAGTAGCCTAGTATTAAAGACATTTTTCTTCTCTAATGACCTTATTGACTTTTCATGATGTACAACATTGAAATTATTGCAGCCATGTTAAAATCAGTGGAAACTGCATTTATTGTTGTCACTATTTTCGTCCAACAGAGTGGTCTTTTTGTGTGTTTCTGAGTCTCTGCCTTGAGGATGACGGTGTTGCTTTTTCTGACACACTGCTCACTGGTCTCCTGTTGCCAGTAGTTTCTCTTCAGCCACAGAGCACTGGCCTGATGGACGCTCTGCCCCACTAGCCTGAGTAGCTTGATTGTCCTCTGCAGGCGGAGCGACTCCAGCTCCCTGCAAGTCCTGGTTTTGGCTGGCAGTTCTCTCAGCTCCAGTGTTGGGACGGCTCTGCGATGCTGGTCGGGCCTCAGCTGCGGACGGGGAGGCACAGTCCTGAAGTATGTCTGCACTGGTCTGAAAGACAAGACAACAGAGATCGTGGCAAAATATGATGAGGGGATCACATCAAGTTGTTTCAATCAAATCACATCTTTTAAAAGAAATGACAAATTTGAGAGACTTTATGAGACTGAGTTAGTAACACAGAGAACTTTGCTAATGTATCCTCCCTAACCTTAGACCATTTGTTTGGATGGTCTTTCTCATCCATGGAGGGAAACTCCACATTATGGCAGACAGAGTTTCAGCTCAGCTAACCCCACCTGAGAGGCCCACCACCTGAAGGCATCGCAGATTTCTTGTGTTTTGTGTGAAAGTCAAGCCTGTAAACCCTTTTTGTTCAGGAAAGCATTATCTTGTTTTGTGTGTGAATCCTATAACCCCCCCACACACACACACACACACACACACACCTCCTCCCCCCTCTGCCCACAGTCTCTATTACCCCTTTCCCACTGGCCAAAAAACCCGTTTAAACCCGCTAACAATCGGCTTTTGGTGGCAGTGGGAAAGGCGCACTGAGCCGCGTCGATGTTATGTTATGTTATATGTTGAATAATGCTTGTTGGATTTATTTTTCTATCTCCCTAAAATTACATTTCATAAAATGCATTACTTTTAATATGAGTTTGGGGGCTAATTGCAGTTTGTCTTGTCTCAGCACATATGCATACAGTAGCCTACATGTGGCTGTATTGTTGGGAAACATGCTGTATTTGTCCTGTAGCTAGTAACTTTACTCTGTCTTTGAGTGAAGATGATGAGTCCTTTCTCTGCAGGGTGTTGGTCACTGCTGAGTTTCACCTCAGAGAACACATCTGTCAGGTTTTACCTTGAAACAGTGAATGCTGACCAGAAAACCTGGCTCATCCTGAATGTTTTATAGTTACTGTAATGTTCAACATCCTGTAAACAGCCACTGTAGGAAAATGGTATGATTTTTTGAAAACATCTTAAAAAATAGTAAAGCAAGTTATGAAGAAACTGGTGCATATGAATCATGTGTGCCTCGTAAACAGACTAGGGGACAAACCTGCTTGCCAACATCCTGCAGCCTTTCAGAGTTTTTGCTGCAGCTGCGTGTCGGAGATTTTTCAGTGCATTGTGGGTCAACACCCCAGGACTTCAGCCTTTTTAGACCCTCTGCTGAGCGGCCTGTAGGGTTGATGCGGTGGACTGGGATACGAGCCGGTAGATCCCAGGTCCCCTTAAAGTCCGGCCATGCACTGCCACTCTGTAGTATCACAGACACACACACAAGAGGGAGTGGATTTGTAAGGTTACATTTTTAAGTAAAATAAAAGCTGAAGGATGATATGCTCTCACCTGAGCTACTCCTGGGAGCAGATGTCCTCTGTCGTTGGCAATGAAGGTGGTGTGACCCCTCTGTGCAGTGGGTCTCTGCATACACATACAGCCGCATGGAGCAAAACACACAAACACAAATAATAATAGTCACATGATCCACAAGTGAACATCCTGTGCGCGTTTGTGACTACTGCGACACACCATAGCATCGGCTACCTGATATTTCATTCATGAAATATATGTTCAAGTCACAATAAATAAAGAAATAAATACAAATCCCTTATAAGTGTCCATAATGTTTTGAAGCTAAGCATTGTGGACAGGTCTGCAGGTGTAGCACTAGCCTACCTCTTTGAAGCGTTTCGTCTCACACCAGTTCTGCAGCCTCTGCGACCTGAAGGCGCTGTCATACTGATGATGGATAGACAGTGTTATGAATGAATGCGTGAGGAAAACATAACAAATATAATAAAATAAAATGAACTTATATCTCACCTGGTTTGCTGAATAACTGGACGACATATCTGCATCTGCCTAAAAGCGTCGGCGTCTGTTTTTGTTGACTCGTTGCATAGCAACTCGACCAAACTGACTGTCCTAATGGCAACGATGGTAGCGATAGTTATGGTAGGGACTGAAAGGGGCAAGAATACACTGCACAGTGGGACCAACATCTTAAAACCTGAAGCTGATAAGTTGGTTTGGCTGTGTCTGCTTAAAATTTGAATGTGTATTTTTTTTTTTTTTTATCAATCATGGTGTTGTCCTCCACGACTTTACTTTCAGACTAAAAATTTAACCCGAACTTGTTTGATTTGATAGTAACTGTGGAGGAAAGCATATAATTCAAAGATCTGGCGTTTAAAATGACTTTTATTTTCTTACACTTTGTCTATATTTCTATGGTTAAAACGACATTTATTTTTTAAACATTTCACCGGAAAACCGACTGTTATTCTTCCGGTACCAAACGTCTTTAGTAGCCGTAGACGTCTGGGTTGCCAGATCCGCATTTTTCCCGCGGAATTGAAATACTTTTGTAGCGCTGCCACTGATTTATTTTTTTTTTTGTCTGCTAGTTCGGCACACGTAAATGACATGAATAATATCTATTAATAAAAAATCTGAAAGTAAATAAGTCATTCGTGTAGACCAAAATGCTACCAAACTGACTCATGATAACAGAATCACATCCCCCGACCCCTACACGTAGTCTACTGCTATGGTGTTAAGGGATACCTGCTTTTAATGCTGATGATATTTTGTAGGTGTCATCACGATACGGTAGGTAATGACTGTAATGACTGCTTACTAGCAGCGTGTGTGCCATGGATGTATTATGCGCCTTGCCAGGGGCATATTTTAAGTTGTGGCATTGGGCTGTGTCTGTCACAGATCTGGCAACCTAAAGGCATGTATATGCTAACTACGGAATGGACTAGTAGGAAGGTGCAGAAAACACAACAGTTAGCTACACGTTTGCTTTCTTAAGTAGTTTGTACTTAGTCCCCGTTAAATTATCAGGCTGACGATGTTGTTAAGTCGCTTGTTGCCCTCTTGTTGACTATCGAACCAGGGTTTCATTGTGCTATACGACGTTTGATTCTCCCGCTGATGCTCGATGAGCTATGGAGGGAAATGGACGTGGATGGCAGGCGGACAGGAGAGACTCCGGCCCGGACACAGAGTCGGAGTCTGGCCGGGACACCAAGACACACTTCCGCGTCTGTCGCTTCATCATGGAAACGGGTAACTCACAGGACTCAACACGGTTCTGAAAGAGCTCTTAGAAATGTCTTAGTTTTAATGTAATTTGGTGGGTAAAATACACTGTTTTTGTTTCATAGAGTAATCCTTACATGGAAAAATAAGTGTTAAGTTAAGTGAATTCCTCTTATTACTTATTTTCTTCATTATAACATGTCACCAAGAACTTAAAGGGATAGTTCAACATTTTGGCAAATCCGCCTATGCCATAATCCCTATGAGTAGGTTCGTTACCTTTAATTGTGCATGTTGTTTTGAGATCCGCGGGGCAGAGACGTGAGCTGCTAGGTGAACACAATGGAGGTGAATGGTACAGGTTCCCTGTCCCTCATCAAACTCATCAAATACACAATCTAACAACTCCAAAATGCTCTCGTGGACAAGTTGTAACCTGCACATTCACCACACTTTTGGAGTTGTTGGAGTTTTGAGAGACAGGGGACTGGTACCATTCACCTTCATTTTGTTCGCTGAGCAGCGTTCCGCTATGTTGATTATTTAATAATGTGTACTCTGTTGAGAAGAAAATCTTTATCTTATCATAATTACTGAGTTATATGACATTTGAGCCATAATGATACTAATCTTGGTCCAAAAATCTGGAGTGACTGAAAAGGATAATGGGGTGAATATGATGAGTGTACTCTCAGTTCACCTGCTCCCTCTGCTGTCTCAGGGGTGAAGCTGGGGATGCGCTCGGTGCCCGTGGCCACAGCCTGTGTGCTGTACCACCGTTTCTTTGAGCGTTGTAGCCTGCACGCGTATGAACCTAACCTGGTGGCCATGAGCTGTGTTTACCTGGCCGGCAAAGTGGAGGAGCAGCACATCAGGACCCGTGACATCATCAACGTAAGCCACAGGTAACATGCAGGACGCTGCCTGAAGCTCATAACTGCTGTGAGAGGTTGTGAGTGAGGGTCATGTCAACTAATTATGTTTGAAAATGAGAAAATATTGGATATGACTCAAAAGAGTGCGATGAATTTGTTAGTTATACACTGGCAGTATTCAGATCATTTTATTGTGGTGTTCTAGATTGGATCTTGGATGTTTGCTTCAGGTCATATTGTGAAATGAACCATAAATCACAGTCTCAGGTCATGTGCACTCTGGAGCACAATAAACATTGATGAGGTGATCACCTGAACCACATCTGATTATATGAAGATTATAAAAACCACTGCTCGGATTAAACGTCGACATTATCCCACAAAAACTGATCTATAAACTCTTCCTGAGTTAAAATATCCCTGCTGTGTTGTTTAAGAATAAATATGAACGTTTTCTTTGCATTATTATTATTCAAGGTCTGAAAAGACTTGATATTTTTTGTTAGACTAGTTTAGTCATTTTCAGCCAGTAAAAGCTCTTCAATTTTGGGATAAATGTTGTCAGTAGTTGACAGAATAAAAAAAGAATAATAATTTAATTTTACTCAAACACATAGGTATAAATAAAACCAGATAAACTCATCGTAGATATATGCGGGAGACCTGGGTTCAAAACCCACTCAGGGCAGGCCAAACAACATCGGTCACGTATGTCTAGTTTTATGTATGTATGTATGTATATTTACCCCACAAATAATCAGAGTTAAATGCTGTTTACTGAAGTGGGTCAGCATCATTGGTGTTTTACTGCAGGATATGTTGAAAAGAGCAAAAACTTTTCTTTCTTTTATTTTGTTTATCACTGTTTTCACCTCAGATGCTCTCCCTCCTCCTCCCTCACCATCTCCATCTCTCCTTCCGTTCCTCCCTCGCAGGTATTTCAACAGTGGCAGCGCTCCTCTCGAATGTGACAAGGAGTTCTGGGACCTGAGGGACAGCGTGGTGCAGTGTGAGCTCCTCATCCTCCGACAGCTCAACTTCCACGTCTGCTTTGAACACCCTCACAAGGTAAGGTGTGTTTGTGTGCACGTGTGCGTATCCCTGTCCCCGCTGTTTAGCGTTGAGCCTCCTTGTCGGCCTCTGTTACTGTCTGATGTTGTCGTGCTTGTCCCGCTGTGTTTGTGTACAGCCGCTGTAAAAATCGATTGAAGCGGTGTTTTCAGATATTAACTGTAAGCACTGCGTCACCTTCCCCCGGCTGATCTGATCTTTTTGCTTTTCTAATTTCACCCTTTTATTTGACCTTTGGGATTCACTGATCCAGAAACAGTGAGTCTCCTGTGATTGGCTGATCGCCCATGCACGCATTATTAACCTCCTGTCTAAACTTAAACGAAGACACTGAATCACAGTTTGACTTCCTCTGTCTCTCTCTCTCTTCAGTATTTACTCCACTACCTGTTGTCTGTGAAGTCGCTGGTGAACCGCCACGCCTGGTCTCGAACCCCCGTCGCTGAGACTTCTTGGGCGTTGCTTAGAGACTGTTACCATGGAGCCATGTGCATCCGCCACAGACCCCAACACGTGGCCATTGCCACGCTGTACCTGGCTTTGAACAGCTACGGCGTAGAGCTTCCTGTTGGGGAGAGAGAGTGGTGGCAGGTGTGTGTTCGTTAGTGTTTTTTATTGTGTTTGTGTGCATGTGAGCTGGGAATTTATTGACTGGACATTGAAATGCTATAATAAAAAGTTACACATTGGCAGATAGACACAGGCTAACAGTAGCATTTGTTTTAAATTATGCCGGTGGCTTATAATTAATTTAATTTCATTATTCACCAGCATTCACATTTTTGGAACTTGTTAGAGATGAAAGCAGACAATCAGTCATTTACAGAGCAGCATGTGAATCATTCAGCTCACTTTAGTTTGTTTATTTAGGTCTTTAGTTATAGAAGCTACATGTAGAAATAAAATATGAGGTTGAAGCTATAGCTTGTATCACCTTCCCTCTTTGTGAGTCAATAATGTTCTCACCTCCAGTCAGTGTATAGTGGGAGGAAATTGAAGGAAGCAGAAAAAGACACTCATATTTTAAAAACATTGTAAATAAAAAATTAATTTGATTTTGACTGCAGTGAAAGTGCGACAGTAACTAGTTGGTTATGTCAACACTGATGATGGAGAGAGAGAAGACGTGACAGGGTTTAGGTTTAAAGAGCCACAGGTTTGGACTTCTAACCCTAACTCCAGCTGCAGGGGGAAGGGTCCTGCCATACACAAGCTTTTCACTGCTATTCATTGACTATTAATCAAAGCCTCCTCTCCTCCTCTGGAATATGCTAAATACTAAATTTCTGACTGGCCTCAGCAAACAAAGTCCCGAGATGAGGTTACAGTATCAAGACATTAACTTAAATAATGTGGAGTTACTATAAGATGATGCATTAAGGAAGCACATAACATAAAAATGCGAAATCTTTATTTTCCAAATGATAATTATAATATTTGGATATGAAAAATATTTGGATCCAAATCATTATCTGTGCCTTTCTTAAATACATTTTAGATTCAGGCACATCATCAGTGACCTCTGTGAGAAGCGGTTTCAGTTTGTAAAGCAGCTGCTGTAGTGGAGGGTGATTTGCCACAGAATACAAACACCAGGAACACGCATCATGTTTTTCGATGATAGAGGAATAAGTTAGAGAAGCTGGTAGATCAGAGCCAGACGGGACCTCATTGTGGCAACTCCAGTTTGCTTGCTTTGTTCGTATCTTGTTGTTGCTTCCCCCTAGTGGCCAAAAAAATCAAAATCAAAAATCAAAAGGGGTCTAAAAACCTGCTTTGATTTTTTATTCAAAGGCCTTTTCCTTTATGCCCTTCTGATACAGAGTGCAACATTTAAATTTAGAGGAAAATAAAGCATCTATGTTATGCAAATAGAGTCATAAGGGAACTGTCACAGTCTGATGCACACAGACAGACAGACAGAGAGACAGCAGTTGTTGCCCTGCACAGATGTTCCCTTGCTTTTAGGGTCATGCCAGCAGCAGCGAGCCGAGTGACGGCGTCCAGCTCCAGCCCGGCTTCAAAGCAGACGTGCCTCACGTAGGCGTTAGGTATTAATTGAAGGGTGGTGGCAATTATAGTTTTCCATTGTCAAGCACTTTCACAAATGAGGTCTCTTTTGTTTGAGCTGTGATTTTATAAGTCACTCCATCCGCATGCAAATGGAAAAAGGTCTGGATTTGTTCTGGTTTTCTGCTTCAGTTCTAAGGGCAATAAAATCTAGGTCATTTGAAATGGTGTGTGGACCTTTGATGTCTACTGTTTATTGAGGCCAGGTGTGTAGCTCAAATCTGTGTGTGTGTGTGCAGGTGCTGTGCGAGGATGTGACCAAAGCAGACATCAACGCTGTGATCTCAGACCTTCTTCAGCTCTACGACATGGAGGCCAAGTGTATCTAAGGGACTCAGCCGCAGACCTGCACAGAGGAGACACACGGGAGCCGTTCTGTCTGGGTGTGTTTGCTTGACTTTGTGTCATCGTGGCATGAATGTGCGTGCTGCGTTCGCTGCATGTAAGGGTTCAGGTGCGTTTGTCTGTGTGTGAGAGAGAAAGAGAGAGAAGTACACACTGTATTGCCCCAGTTAGTCTGTGAGCTGTGACAAAAACACACCTGCATTACTGGCTACTGCCACCGGGGGGAGACATTTCTCGCTTTGAGGTCTCTGCTCCCTCAGCCCTGCAGAATACTGATGCGCTGTGGACTCCATCATCATCACCATCATCATTAACACCAGCCACAGGCTTCACAAAAACATCTCCGACACACACACAAAACATAAGAAATGCCTTTATTTGAATATAGACTCAAGTTATTATGAACTATTCACCAATATTTCCTCCAAATGACTGAAAAAGCAGAGGGAAATAATGACACCAACTTGATATCTGTCATTAATGATATTTCCCTAAGGCATTTGTTCATTCAGAGAAAATGAGCCAATAAAAAACCTGCAGTTGAGGTGAAGTTTTAAATGCCTAATCAGCAACCAGATAACTTCACATCGCATAAATCTACATATTAACAAGGACAGTTAGATTTGCTCTGCTAATAATACATGTCCTCGATTTATTAAGATACACATTGTAACTCATGTTTACATTGCATATTATTGCATAAAAAGCTGTATGCATTAATTGGCTCAATGGCTTCTTCATCACACACAGTTTGTAATTTTAAAATAACAGGGGACATTTGCTGTATGAGTGAGACAAATGCTTTAGATATTTGCTTAACATATGTGTGGATTGTGTATTCAATTCAAGAAACTGTCCTTGTCCCTATGGGGCAATTTAAAAGTTAAATAGAGTAGATGTCAGAACACAAACAGTGGGAGACAAACTGTGCACATTAAGAAAGACCAAATTCAAACAACAGTAAAGGTGCAAATAAAGTAAATAAATAACAAAGACACATTTAAATAACACATAATACACACTCGGATTAAAAATGTCACTGCCCATCCTGTTCCAAGAATATGTTTGGTGATATTAGTTGATATGTTTTTCTATATATTACTGTCTGTGAATCCCATGAAGTGATCAAGACCAACAATGTATTGGCAGTATTGCAAGTCTGTCTGTGTATCAAAGGCAGTTGTATCATATTCCTCTGAGCCACAGAGCATTGTTTTTTAAATCTATTAAAAATACATCAATGACACACACTGTTGCTCAGGGCGACTCGTTCCTTCATCACGGTGAACACACGCTGTAGTTTGTTTTGACTCAGTGCTACATCGTTCTGCCGCCTCGCATATTCACTACAGCACCAAACTGTGGATTAACGCGCTGCTGGAAATAGTTCCCTTAACAAATGTACAATTTCCTCCTGTTTGACTATAGAGAAAATGACTATAGGCTCACTGGGGGGGCGTCAATCATTTGTCTTATTTGGTGCGATACAACTTTGCAGAGCAGGTTGGTTGTTGGTTAGTGGCCAAGTGGAATCTGGACCCACTCATCCTCAGTGGCTCTTAAGTTGTTGGATATTGGATATTTGCAGGAAGTTGATGTGCAGCCTGGCCAAACACACAAGATCTGTGGAATAGTTTTGTGTGATAAAGCAGCACATCATTAAAGTCTTAAAATCTTAAAGTGGCCTTGAACTGTTTCCAGAACAAGAAACACGTGATATACAAATGATATGCCATGTCTGGGTGGATGATGGCAAAGGAGAAGTGCTCAATACACAGATGGAAACACATTTAAGGAGGAAAATCTCCAAGAAATAAAGTCTGTATATGCAACAAAAAAAAAAAAATCATTCCTTGATTTCAACAAGATCCGGCTGATGTGGATTCTTTGGCGCAGGGAACTCATATTGAGAGTAAATAAATTGTTATCAATCAGCCGATTCCTCATACACACACTTTTTTTTCCAGATGTGAAAAACTGTTCAAAACGAGAAGCGCTACGTGGACTCCTTTCTCAAAACTAGAGGTGCTCTTTGTAGAGGGATCCAAGGGATGTGGAAAAACCAAAGAAAAACTCCAAGGCACTCTCTTGAGTTCATACAAATGCCTTTAATTAATCTGGCATTGTCACAATGACATGTTTAAAATGACTACGACGTGTTTTGGCATCAAGCCTTCATCAGGGAGTAAAAAAAACCGAACTTTTTTTAAAGACATTTTTATGAACTCAAGAGAGTGCCTTGTTTTTCTTTGTTTTTTCCACAATACCTCTGATGTGGTGTGCTGATGGCAGTGAAAAAACAACATTTGCCTTTATATTTGTGTTTTTTTTTAATTGAGATATATTTAAAATGATAAAAAAACTATAACATCTTCACCTTTATACTTTCAGACTGAGCTTTGCTTGTGGATAAACTCACAATTAGTCCATCTGTGTGAACACACCGGTGGGAAGCAGTGTGGCGGCCCAGAGCTGAAAGCCCAGGTAGGTTGCCCCGGCTCGCTCCGCGGTGCGTTTTGGCCTGAGTGGAGAGTTTGGGTGATGTGAGGACACATCGCCCTGATTTTTTTTTTTTTTTCCTCCAAACACCGAGAATGTTTTAGGGGAACGTAAAGAAACAATGTTGTGACAGTGGAAGCTGAATGAGTCATGAAAAGTCAGCCATCACTGCTGTTTATCATCACAACATGTTTGACTTGTCACGTCTGTGAACACTCTCTTTACTGTACGAAGCCTCTCAGACCGGGTATTTTTAGAAGGAGAGTGTTTTGGCGTTTTTATTTTATTTATTTATTTATTTTTTGCATTTATCTTGTAAAATCAGGTCTGCCTATCTCACATATGTGTGTGTTTGTGTGTGCATTTGTGTGTCCAGGATAAAGGAGTCACAGTCACCTGATCAACGCTGACACATCTGAGTCTCTCTTTCTGTCTTTTCCTCCTGCTTTCGTTCTGCCTCTCTTCACAGGACATGAGACATTGCGTGCATCCTAATAGCATCACATGTTATACAATATTCTTCCTGACACATTCTCTCCCTTCTCATCTGTCACTCTCCTCCAACTCCCAATGTTGTTTTTCCCTCCCTCCCTCCCTCCCTTTTGTAGCTGCTGGGGAAGAATCTGGTCTATCTCTTCATTTGCTCCATCCCTGTCACCATCTCTCCACCTTTTTTTTTCCTGCCCTCTGTCCTCTCTGTCCCCCTTTCTCACCCTCTCCCTAATTCCTCATCCTCCTTCCACTTCATTCCTCCTGCTGTTCCTCTTCTGTGTCTCCCTCTCTCTCCTCCTTCCTCTGTCTCCCTAATGTTATATTAATAATGGAGAGGCTGCGTGTTCAGCCAGACTCCATGAATTAACCATCAGACGGGAAGGAGTACTGAGGGAAGGAGTTGGAGGAGTGAGGAAGGGAAAAAAAAGGGAGCATGACATGGATGGATGAGTGGTGGAGGGATGCAGGAGCGGGGAATGTAGGGGTGAGGAAGAGAAAAAAGGAGGTAAAGAGGGAAAATTGCAAGTGAGAGAGGAGCTTATCTTGATACCACACTTCAGTGCTCTCCAGCCTGTTGTGATCGCCTCTCCTCTGTACTCTGGGCTTCTGATCTGCTTACACATCACTTCAGCCTTCACTGTGGGCTTGAGGGGAAGTCAGAAGGTCACACACACACACACACACGACCAGCTGTGCGTGTACGTTTCAGCGTACATGTGTGTTTGCATCGAAATGACAGTTTGGGATGTTAATATTGTGTTAGGCCCCGCAGTCTCAGAGCTGAGTGCCCTTGAACTGATAAAAGCTCTGTAGCCGTCAGCCTCAGACCTATTAGACATCAACCCAGCGCTCCTAAACACTCTAAATGCCTAATGCATAGACAATAGATTCAAGAGAGCAAGTGTGTGTGCGCGTGAGTGTGTATCAAGGGTGGAGCAAAAAGAGAAGTCTGCATGATGTAAACAGTAAGATGAAAAGATGGATGGGTCAGCAGACAGACGGCATCAAACCATCAGTCAAAAGTCTATCAAGACCTCTCTGGATGCAACCTCTCTGGCCGGTAACATTAATGCGAAGCAACAGAGATTGACCGGTGGAGCTGACATTGGGAGTTTTGAAAGCCCCGCAAAACTTGTTTTCTGATTTTCAAACGTGTCTCAAAGGAAATTTTCACTTTTGATAAAGTGAAAGTATAAAGTGTTAAAGCATTAAGTTCACGCATAAAACAGCCACAGCCCATATAAGGAAACTGAACCTTAAAAGAGGCCACCTGTAACTTTGTGATGTTATGACAAAGCAATCAGCAATCTCAAGCCCCGCCCACCCACCTGGACCCACCATGCAAACAAGCAGAATTTGATTTCTCAAAGTATTAACCTGGAATTTGCTGTAATTTGAGTACAGTACAATGAGCGAATCAAAAGAGAGGCTCAGAGCCACCTCGTCTGATTGGTTACTGACCTGTTGGTACTGGAGCTCCTGAGAGAGGAGATGTAAAACTACGGTGAGATGGTCCTTGGTTCTTAAAAGCACTATATGTTCCCATGGATGGAAAGAGGAGTGTAAAACATGGGACCTTTCACAGTATCAATACAGAACCTAAACCTCTCAAGGAAATTTAAATCGAACTCTGTATAATGTGCTGTATAATCAAATCAAATAGACATGTAATAGACATGCCTATTTCAAATGTGATGGCAATGCATCAAATAGTTGAGAGATGTTTTACTCAAAACCATAAATGTCAACCTCATGGTGTCAATAGAGGAAAAGTCGGGCTATCACCTAAAATAACATTGAAAATGTCTCTCCAAAATTTCATGGTCATCCACCCAGTAGTTGTTGAGATGCAGTATTTCCGTCTGTATCAAAGAGCCATGCAGCTAGCCACATCAGAAAGCCAGTTTACATTAGGTTAGCGTTGGATAATTCAAATCAGTTTAGGCTAAACAGGTTAAAACACTTGAATCCGACCACACCCAGCAGTGATGTCATGGTGCGCTGACACTCTCTGGAAGATATCACTGCAGTGAGGTGAAGGAAAACAAGACTCTGATCCCAGCTGTAAAGTCACACTTTAGGATGGACACTGCTGTGAAGGAGCCTGCTATCGTAACATGAGAGACTTATTGCACCAAAAATCAACCTGTGCCATCTTCACATCACCACAGTGCTAACTGTTCTCCACCCTCAACACTGCAGTGATGGCTGCTCCAGTGAGTTCAATAGTGATGTAATTAGGATGTTGGTAGCAGGACTGGTATCGTGAACAAAGTTTCACTCCTCACATTCAATACAGTGAAATCCACACTGCAGAAAATACCCCTAGAGAGTTTTGAGGTGTAGTTTCCCTGATATTATAACTGACCCCATATAGTGATGAAATCAGGACTGGACATCCGATCACAGCATTGTAAGATGTCACATTAGACAATCCAGATATACTCCCGATTCAGATCCAAATCCTACATGTATAGGCTTTATCATGGCTAACACAGTGGTTGTGTTGATGTCTAAGTGTATAGTTTATCCGCATTATATCTTCTATGTCCTACACACCATCACCTGGAAAAGAACCACTTAACCTCAGGGGAAAACACTCAGTGCAGCTCTTTGGCTAAATATTTTATAGGTTACATACTGTATATACAGTGTATTATATGATAGAATGCAAATAACAAACCAAAGATATCACTGTCTATGAGATCTGTCTATGACCATTCTGAAGCTCAATTTAACAAAACTATGTTTTTGATCAATAAAGTTCCTTCACTTTGTCTCCCTTCATATGCATTGAATTTCAAGAAGATATTTTAAAGGAGACATATTATGCCCCTTTCTCACGAATTACAATTGTTCCTGTGTCTTAAAGATATATCTGTGACATGCTTCGGTCAAAATATCAAACAAAGGATCAAACATCACAGCTCTTCATCCACTTGAAACAGCCCTGTTCAGAACAGCTGGTTTCACTTCCTGTCCCTTTAAATGCAAATGAGCCGCTGCTGACCCCGCCCCCTCTACTGGTACCAGTACTCACAGGTAGGGGTGCTATATTATGCAAATTCGAAACCTAGAGAACAATTCGTAAAACCACATGGTTTTCAACCTGAGAGTCTTCAAATTAATTACTCACATTTTGGGGGCTGGAAGGCAAGACAAACACCCAAATGTATGCTAAAGAGCCTTCAAAAAAGTGATATTTCAATAATATGTCTCCTTTAATGCTGTCCTTTAACAAGGCCAGTTTCTCTGCTAGTTGGAGTTTTATATCAGATTAGATCTGAGATTGAGAATTAGATTTGACATGCATGTTGGACTTGATCTGATGGCAATGTTCATCATCTTTGAAAAGACTGATGACCCTATTTATGGGGCAGAAAGCAACGGAAGGTTGTTAAGTGCAGGAACACGAGGTCTTATCACCATCTAATTACACAGTGTCTCTTTGTCCCTTTTAGCCACAGACAGTTGTTGGAGACATTAATAGTACCTAGAAAATGTGACCCTACTGACATTGGTGATCCCATGGAATTTCCACTGGCACCACCATGAGACTATGAGGTGAACGTTTTTGGCTTTCATGTAACTGAAGAGACTTTGGTGATCTCCTGACATTTTGTCTTGTGCCATCATCATGTCTAAATATTCATACGACGAGCCGAAGAACCTGCAAAACTAATGACAGTTGCAGTCTCAGCTGTTCATTGTGTTCCTGTCCTTTGGGGGTCTCTGTAGGATTCAGATCAGGAGACAGGAGGTCACTGAAGTTGGACTGAACTCACTGTCATATTGATTGAGAAAACCATTTTGAATGGCCTTTTCTCTTTTTCATTTCTTTGAATGGCAACAATATAATATAACAAACAATGATTGGTATTATAGGAGCCTAAATGCTATTTTGGGTTGATTGGTATTTGGATAATGTTTTTGGGTTGACATAAAGGAGGAAGATGTTGTTAATCATTATAAAAAATGGTTTATTTACATTATTTACAGTTAAAACAGTTCATATTAATATGTTACTGCTTCATTCAAGTGTATGGATATTTAGAGCTTTAAAATCGCACATATGGGCTTTAATGCGGATGGATACGTGTGTGCGTAATTCAGGTGAAGCAGTCAGTCAGGTCAGTCAGCATGGAGTGGAGCCGCACAGTTTTTTGACCTCTGCTCTCTCTGCTCTCTCTCTGCCTAACTTTGTTTTGCTCTGGCCCTTTTTGTTTCATCATGTTGGATTATTGTACCCTGCTTTATTTTTGAGAGTAAACCATAAAAACGGAACGAGAGCCACGTGTGGAGTTTTTTGTGTCGCTGAAGTGGATGTACGAGGGAGGAGAGCGTCAAGCTCATGGCTTCATTAACTAGGAACATACATTCGTCAAAAAACTCGCTCTTCGTGGATTAATGGAATGTGGAACTGCCTGACGGAAAACGGTGGACAGAGGAAGGAAAAGTCACGGAGACTTTGGAAAGGAAAAGTGACAAGCTGCATGAGGGAGCTCGTCAGTCTGGCGTCGGATCGTTAATTGATGCGAGTGATCTCGCCGGCGCATGTGAGTAAAAAAAAAAAAGGGATTGTTGTTCGGCTGAATAACAAAGTGAGACTCGGCGGTGCTTCGGCATTTTTATTGAAAAAACGTGGAAATACTGGCTTACAATGGATGAACAAGACAGTGAAAAAAGGACAATAAAAATGACTGAGAAGGCCATTGAGGATCACAGATCCAGGAAGGACCATGCACGCAGGTACAAGTTATCACAGATAACTAGCTTGATAAAACACATTGAACAATTAATGGAAGACGATGCAAATGTGGACACTGTAAAAAATAAGCTCCGTGTTGATTTTAGTGGTTTGCATCACGAATTTGTGAACCTTAATTCTGACCTTCAGAAATTAATGGATGAAGCGGAATATATGGATGATCAAAAGAGCTGGTTTGATCCAAAGATCAAGTTAATGGATGACTTTTTCTGGAAATGTGAGGAATGGATGAAGGATGTTTTGAAACGTGTTGTGCAGGCTGAAGAGTGTGACAGACTATTAACACCTGCAGACAGTAGGTCTACTTCAACAAAAGTGACCACTAGAAGTCGAAGTAAATCTAAATCACAGAGTGGAAGCTCACTTTCATCAGCGTCTTCAGTCAGATTAAAGGCGGAAATGGAGCAAGCATCGTTAAGAGCAAAGGCTGCAGCTTTACGTGAGAAATTGGCTATAGAACAGGAAGAAGCAGACTGGCATGCAGAGAAAAGATGCAGGGAGGCTCAACTGCAAGCTGAAGAAAGGCAGCGAGAAGCAGAGTTTGAAGCCAAACAAAAAAGAATTGAAGCTTCACTAAAAGCTAGAAAAGAAATGCATGCAATGCAAACTGCACTGGCCGAGTCTGACGCTAAAATGGAGGTCTTACAAAAGTATGAGAACGTACAAGAAGATCGTAGCACAGTTAAAGCTGAAGATGATGGAAAAACAGACACAAAACCCATCTTTCAACCACCATCAAGACCTACCTTGTCAACACCTCGGATTAAACAAAATGCTCCAGCAGCAACTGATACATTGGCTACGTCTGCTCCAAAGACTGAAATTAAAGAGCCAGTGCTCGATGGACTTTGCCAAGCCATCTCTCAGCAAGCCAGCGTGACAGAATATCTCGTGAACAGTCACAAAGCATCACAACTTCCTTATCTGAGGATTCAAACATTCACAGGTGACCCACTGGAATACAACTCCTTTATCAGGTCCATTGAACACGGAATTGAAGGCCGCACAGGTGACAATCGTGATCGTCTTCAATTTTTGCTACAGTATACAAGTGGACAACCACACGAGTTGGTTAAGAGCTGCATCCACATGGAGTCTTCAGCAGGATATACTAAAGCAAAACAAATGTTAAAGCAGTTCTTTGGTGATGACTTCAAGATAGCGGAAGCATACATAAAGGAGGCTTTGGATTGGCCCACAATCAAGCCTGAAGATGGAGTTTCTCTTCAATCCTTCGCCTTGTTCCTAACTGGCTGTTCTAACACAATGACAGATATTAGCTACATGGAGGACTTGGACAATACAGCTAATATAAAGGCACTGGCAAACAAACTTCCATATAAACTCAAGGAGTCTTGGAGGAAATCCGCTTGCGACCTACAAGAAAGAACAAAGAAAAGAGTTAAGTTCAAGGATTTTGTTGACTTTGTGAATCACCAAGTTAAGTATCTTCTGCATCCTCTCTATGGAAATATAAAGGAAAACACAACAAACACGAAAGATCCTGTAAAACAGAAACCGAAACCACAATACTCAGAGACATTTAAATCAAGAAAAGTGTTCACAACAGTAGTTGTGCCCCCCAAGACAGAAAATGAAAAACAGACAGCAGCAAGAACACAACCTGTCTCAGTCGATGGTTTCAGCAAACCTTGTGTTTATTGTAATGGAGAGCAACACAGTCTCACAGTTTGCAAGAAGTTCAAGAGCAAGCAACATAAAGACAAGATTGGTTTCTTGAGGAGCAAAGGTTTGTGTTTTGCATGTTTAAAGCACGGTCATATGAGCAGCAGCTGCAAACAGAAGCTTCAGTGTGAAGAATGCTCCAGACCGCATCCCACACCATTGCACATTACCATCAAAGACTCAAAAGAAGAAGCAGGAAAGGACTATTGTGAACAGCAATCTGTTTCTAGTGCCCTTGTACAAACAGCTGAAACTTTTGGTGTCACAGGGGCCGGTAGAGACGATTGTGTGCTTTCGATCATTCCAGTGTGTGTCAAGGCGCAAAAAGGAACCAAGACAGTGACAACGTACGCGTTTTTGGATCCCGGTAGCTCGGCTACTTTTGCTACGGAGTCACTGATAAACCAACTGAACATGAATGGACGCAACGTATGCATCTCACTGAGAACTATGGGAACTGAATCTATTGTGAACACACGCATTGTGACTGGTCTGGAGATCAGCAGTTTGGACAGCAAGCAGTTTGTTGAACTTTCAGAGGTGTATTCACAGAAGGACATTCCTGTAACTAAAGACAATATTCCCCGTCAAGAGGATATTGACAGTTGGCCCCACCTAAAGGAGGTGAAAATCCCCACTATCCAAGCGGAAGTTGGATTGCTCATAGGAGCAAATGTTCCCAAGGCGATGGAGCCGCTGCAAGTGGTCAACAGCGTGGACAATGGACCATACGCCGTAAGGACGATATTAGGTTGGACAGTGAACGGACCGCTCCGGGGTGGAAGTGACCTGGTGGAGGCAAACACACTGACAGGAATTACTGCAAACAGAATCTCAGTAGCCAAGCTTGAAGAACTCTGGCAGCTACAATTCAAGCAGGACTTTCCTGACGCTGGACAAGACGAAGACATTGAAATGTCTAAGGATGACCATCAGTTTATCAACATGGTGTCACAGTCTGCTGTACTTAAAGACGGTCATTACAACGTTTGTCTTCCAGTGAGGAAGAAATGTTTGGCTATGCCGAACAACAGAGCAGTTGCGGAGCAACGCGCATTGAACTTAAAGAAGAGGTTCTCAAAAGACGGCAAGTTCTATGGAGAATACGTGGCGTTCATGACTGACCTGCTCAAGAAAGGTTACGCAGTGGAGCTTCAAGGTGACAAGCGTGAACCTGCTGAGGGGCGAACGTGGTATCTGCCTCACCACGGAGTCAGACATCCTACCAAGCAGAAGTTGCGCGTCGTCTTTGACTGTGGCGCGAGCTTCCAAGGAATGTCATTGAACCAGCAGCTCCTGCAGGGTCCGGACCTTACAAGCTCACTGGTGGGGGTCCTCGTGAGGTTCCGCCAGGAGGCTGTGGCGGTCATGGCTGACGTGGAAGCCATGTTCCACCAAGTCAGAGTGAGTAACGAAGACACAGACCTCCTCAGATTTCTTTGGTGGCCCGACGGCAACTATGAGCTGGATCTCGTCGAACATAAGATGCTGGTGCACATCTTCGGCGCAACATCATCGCCAAGTGTCGCCACCTTTGCACTTCAGAAATGTGCGACAGATTTTGCAGAGGAGTTTGGACAAGAGACAGCTAAAACAGTCAGGAAAAATTTCTATGTGGACGACTGTCTTAGGTCGGCTTCTGACGAAGACACAGCCATCACTTTGTGTGCTGAGTTGAGAAGCATGTTGGCAAAAGGAGGATTCCGACTGACAAAGTGGTCAAGCAATAGCAGGAAGCTGCTCTGCTCTATCCCAGAAGAGGAAAGAGCTCAAGGATTTCAAGATCTGGACTTAGATGAGGACAACCTGCCAATGGAGAGAGCATTGGGCATCCAGTGGTGTGCCGAATCAGATCAGTTCAGGTTCAAGATCAACCTCAAAGATCGACCACACACTAGGAGAGGCCTGCTTTCCTTGGTCAGTTCGATTTTTGATCCACTGGGCTTTCTCGCTCCAGTAATATTGCCCGCAAAAAGAATCCTGCAGGATTTATGTCGGCAGAAGTATAGCTGGGACGAAGACCTACCTGACACTGTGGTCAAAAGTTGGACTAAGTGGATCTCAAGTCTGCCACAGCTTGAGAAGTTTGGAGTCGACAGATGTGTCAAGTCGAAGCAGTTTGGTGCGCCAGTCTTCGCGCAGCTTCATCACTTTGCTGACACAAGTGAAGATGCCTATGGAACCACAAGCTACTTACTGCTGCGCTTTTCAACTGGTGAAGCGCAGTCCACCTTGATCCTGGCAAAGACAAGGGTCGCTCCCTTAAAGTCCCCGACCATTCCCAGGATGGAACTGACTGCGGCCACCGTCGCAATAAAAATGGACAAGCTTCTGCGGAAAGAACTTGAGTTGGAGCTTCATGAATCGATCTATTGGACCGATAGCACGGCGGTGCTAAAGTACTTGAACAGTGAGAGCACCAGATTCAAGACGTTCGTTGCGAACAGGGTTTCAGCAATCCTGGATCACTCTCAGACATCTCAATGGAGATACATCAACACCACTCTGAATCCCGCTGATCTCGTCTCGAGAGGACAGACTGTGGAAGCATTTTTGAAAAATGAAAGCTGGCTTTCAGGACCCAGTTTCTTACTCACCTCACAAGACCAGTGGCCTAAAAATCCTGATCCCGGCATGCTGGATATCAACGACCCAGAGATCAAAAGAGTGACTCAAGTGCACGTCATCCATGCACAAGAGCTCGAGGATTCCATGGATCAGTGGATGAGCCACTACTCATCCTGGACAGCGTTGAAGCGTGCTGTGGGCTGGTTTCTGAGGCTCAAGGATTTGCTGAAAAAGCTAAAGGAAAAGAGAAAGGAACTACGAGCAGTAGACCGAGAAAGCAGGATGACAGAATTCAAGAAGGCCGTTAAAGGAAAGTATCTGACTTGTGACGACTTAACGGAAGCAGAAACAGAAGTGGTGAAGTACTGTCAGAAGCGAAGTTTCACGGAAGATTTGGCTACGCTAAAGGAACATCAAAGAGTAAAGAAAAGTAGCTCACTCTTTAAGTTAAATCCAGTACTCCAAGATGGAGTTATGAGAGTCGGCGGAAGGTTGAGTCGCGCGGCGATGCCTGATAACTCCAAGCAGCCAGCCATCTTGCCTAAGGATTCGCACATAACAAGGCTTGTGTTAAGACACATTCATGACATCACAGCTCACGCCGGAAGGAATCACATGTTGGCTCAGCTACGGCAACGATTCTGGATCCCTGGAGCCAGTGGAGCCATCAGAAGTTTCCTGTCCAAGTGCGTTGTCTGTAAAAGACTACATGGAGCTGCAGGCAAGCAACTCATGGCAGATCTACCTACATGCAGGGTCCTGCCAGACGATCCTCCTTTTACAAGAGTCGGCATCGACTACTTCGGTCCGTTCCTAGTGAAGAGAGGAAGAGTCCAAGTAAAAAGATATGGCGTTATCTTCACGTGTCTTGCTATACGAGCAGTGCATCTGGAAGTTGCATCTTCACTTGACACTGATGCCTGTCTCAACGCAATCAGAAGATTCCTTGCCAGAAGAGGACAAGTAAGAGAGATGTATTCAGATAACGGAACCAACTTTCGGTCGGCTGACAGTGAGTTGAGGAAATCGATCAAGGAATGGAACACCAGCAAGATTGAGAGACACTTGCAGCAGAAAGGCGTTCAATGGAATTTCAACCCGCCGGCAGGTTCTCACCACGGAGGCAGCTGGGAGCGGTTAATCCGTTCAGTCAGAAAAATCTTGAACGTCACAGTGAAGGAGCAATTGTTGGACGAAGAGGGTCTTCATACCTTACTTTGCGAAGCCGAGGCAGTCATAAACAGCAGGCCCATCACGAAGGCATCGACGGACCTCAACGATTTAGAAGCCCTCACACCCAACCATCTGTTGTTGCTCAAAGTCAAACCTGAGTTACCACCAGGAATATTTCATAAGGACGACCAATACGTCAATCGCAGATGGAGACAGATTCAATACCTCGCGGACGTCTTCTGGAAACGCTGGTGCAAGGAATATCTCACACAGCTCCAAGAACGTCAGCGATGGTCTTCCCCTGGAAGGAACTTCCGCGTCGGCGACGTGGTGCTGATCGTGGACGATACGTCGCCCAGAAATTCCTGGCCACTTGGAAGAATCGTGGAGACTTTTCCTGATGGAAACGGGCTCGTTCGTCAGGTTAAAGTGAAGACCAAGACCAGCGAGCTTTGTCGCCCTATAACAAAGCTCTGTCTTCTGCAAGAATCAGAGGATAACTGATGGACTGTTATGAAGATCTCATCTTTAATGGGACTAAGAACAACAAGCTTCTTTCAATAAGTGATAGCTATGTTATTCAGGCTCCTTTTATTTAAGTTGACACTTTTGAAGTAATTGTTTCAAGGACATTGATAACAATTAGGGGCCGGTAATATAGGAGCCTAAATGCTATTTTGGGTTGATTGGTATTTGGATAATGTTTTTGGGTTGACATAAAGGAGGAAGATGTTGTTAATCATTATAAAAAATGGTTTATTTACATTATTTACAGTTAAAACAGTTCATATTAATATGTTACTGCTTCATTCAAGTGTATGGATATTTAGAGCTTTAAAATCGCACATATGGGCTTTAATGCGGATGGATACGTGTGTGCGTAATTCAGGTGAAGCAGTCAGTCAGGTCAGTCAGCATGGAGTGGAGCCGCACAGTTTTTTGACCTCTGCTCTCTCTGCTCTCTCTCTGCCTAACTTTGTTTTGCTCTGGCCCTTTTTGTTTCATCATGTTGGATTATTGTACCCTGCTTTATTTTTGAGAGTAAACCATAAAAACGGAACGAGAGCCACGTGTGGAGTTTTTTGTGTCGCTGAAGTGGATGTACGAGGGAGGAGAGCGTCAAGCTCATGGCTTCATTAACTAGGAACATACAGGTATCAAGGGGCAAGAAAACATGCACACCATTCCTTCACTAGCAGCCTGCACTGTTGACACGAGGCAGGTTGGATCCAAGGTTTCATGCTGTTCATGCCTTATTCTGACCTTTCTATCTTCTGCATTAACAGAAATCCAGATCCATCACTTTATCCAGTGTCTTTGAGTCTGCGTCCACTGCAGCCTCAGGTTGTGGTTCTTGGCTGACAGGAGGTGGAACCTGATGTGATCTTCTTCTGCTGTTACAGCATCGACCTCAGGGTTGGACGTGCTGTTCATTACAAGATCTTTTTCAATTCACCACAGCTGTAAAGGATGGGTATCTGCTCTCATGACCTCTGACCTCCTCCATCAACACAGTGAGACCAGCAGTTTGGGAAACACTCTGACCAGCGCCAGCAGCCACGCCACGGTCAAAGTCACTGAGATCACATGTTTTCCTCACTCTGGTGTTTGACGTCAACATTAGTTGAGACTCTCGTCCAGTGTCTGTATAATATGCATTTTACTGCAGCTATGTGATCGGCTGATTGGATAATTGATGAATAAGCAGCTGTACAGGTGTTTTTAATACACCTGGAGACCAAATTTGTTAGTGTTAGCTTGGGTTGAAGGGCTGGTGTTTCTTAATCTAATGTGATATTTGTACAGAACGACGTAGCCACTAATAAGACAAAACTCCTGTTCTTAGAAGATTTCACGTATTTTCAGTTTGGCTGTAGGGGAGAGGCCATTTTTTGTGTATATTTGTGGAAATAATAACACAGATTAATGCTCATCTACAAAGAAGGTATGTCTAATTTTTCTTTTTTTTGCATGCGCCTCTGGGAGACGGTGTGGAACAGTTAAAGATAAGAGGGAAAGATAAAATCAGCAACAAAGCTTTTCATCAAGACACGTGTGTGTGCGTGTGTGTGTGTGTGTGAGCGTGAGCGCGGCTGCATGGACGGACAAGTCTGTGGTCCATCTCCCTGCAGTGTGGAGGATATCTATTAATAAGTTCATCTGATTCATCTATAAATATATTTCTCCTCTTTCTCCTTACACTGGCTTGCTGCATAACAAGCTTTGACAGTAGCCAGTTGGGTATAGCCATGCGTGTGGAGGGCTGGTGTGTGTATACAGTATATGTGTGTGTTGGTGGAGGAGGGGGGGGTCGGGTGCATTGGACGTTGGAGTCTTTGTTCTTTGGCACCGGGGTTGTGCTAGCTTTTAGCACATTGGATGGTGCCTCGGGCCTCTGTTTTGTTTGATTGTACAGAGCAGAGGAGGACGGTTCTGCTGCTTCCAACCACATCAGTCGACACTGGGCTCATTCCCCCCCCAGTCCCAGGAGCTGTGGGCCAGCCAAGTGCCTCCCACAGGGGGTAAACCCAGTCCTCCAGCACTGTGTCCCAAGGTATAAGCTAGTACATGCTGTGTTTTTGCACTTGTCAACCCAACAGTGAGTCCAGTATTTTTTTGCACATACGCAGTGACTGTTTTCCCTTCATGTTACAGCTCTAAAACGCATCTGCTCCTGTGCCCCACATGACCAACCTCACAACCAGACACTGAATGTTTAAAACAGCAAATGGAAAAGTTTTGGATGAGTGTTACATAACGAGAAGGACATCTCTTCACATTACACCCTCTGACCCTGTGTATCTCAAATACCCCTTTTCCACCGAGATGAACATAGTCCTTGTTTTGGGTTGGTGCTACAGCTGCTTTGTAAAACTTGCAAGAACTGTTACCGCTTTTCCATGAGCTAGAGAGCCACATGGATGTTGATGTCACTTTATACGTCTCAATTTTCCCAGCAACATTCACTCTTTCCATAAAGTATTGATTGTGTAGTGTTGGTTCAGAGTTGGAAAGCTGGCACCAACACTCCACTGGGCTAGGTCTAGAAACAAGAACGGGGTTTATCACATCCTTTAAGACCAACACAGCGTTGCCGTCTTTGCTTACGTCATCACTCGGGGTGGGAAGATTTACCGTTAATGTTAGCAGTTGCTAATACCGGCTAACTGATTTAAATCAGTTAACCTAAATGTTGTTTTACTTAAACATGGCCAGATGTCCCTTCGGACATCAACAACCCATGCCTTCCTTCAATCTGTATCAACCGGGAAGCGATGAAAGGAAAGCAGTTTATCAGACTCCTGACTTTTGTACAGCTTTTTTACCCACCCTGATGATGACGTAAGCAAAGATTGTCAATAAGTGGCCTCAAAGCCATATGAGATGCAAGAAAGGTAGGTGTTCTTATGAGAATGAAAAAGGAGATGATTCTGTTTCAAAAAAAAAGTTTACTAAAAGGAAATTCAATTACATGCATCACATCATTCTGTAGAAAAACTATGTGCTCCTTTTCTCGTCGCGGCTCTCTTCTGAAAACTTAAGATGTCACGTAATTTGAATACTAAGCATTTTAAACATGTAATGCACACCCTAAAAATACGAAGTATGAAATTTAAACTTATGAAACTATTTAACTTAACTTTCATTCATCCATAAATTATGGCTCTTACATAAACTCGATGGCTGCCATTTAAAAAACAAGTGGTATTACAAATGACACACAAGGAGACAGACTGTGGACATGGAGATGAAGCAGCAGTGGTTGTTATTGGATGTCAATAATAAGTTTAAAGGAACTCCGACAACTGCGCTGGTGTTCCAGGTTATATTCTGTAGATAAACAGTGGGAGATGTGTTAAGTAACATATTGACGTGGCTCTGTTGTGTTGGATGTGATCGAAAACAAATTGGTTCTTAGAGGGTTTGCAACTTGAACCAGCTCTAGTTTCATCTTGGTGGAAATAAAAAGCTTCACATCAAGGCTCTTGAACTGACATAACCATTGACCTCCAACTGATAAGATGTTTTGCTTTAGAATATTACACAAAGTGTTGGAAACCCATGACAAAACTAGTCTCTCTCACTGTGTTACTTATGGATGGAAACAGAATAACAGAGCTGAAATTATTTCCTTTTTGAACCCTGAGGGCTCCCTGGACCCCAAACTGCTGCTTCAACCTTGGTTTTGTTTAAATAAGTATGAGCTCCAAAAGGTCAAATGATCTGATATCACACAGTCTAAAATATTAATACAAATTAATGTAGCATCTTCCCCCATTAATCATCTTGTGAATGTGACCCCTCAGATTTATGCAGTCACCATTTGGAGGGGCTCTGACCCCCAGGCTGGGAGCCACTGGACTAAGCTTTATAAAGTAATTAACCTGCTGCTTACACACTCATGTATCAGTGTTAACAACACAACCATGCAATTTACAGTAATAAATCAGTCACAGGGGTCATTATTCTGCAGAGTCAGTGTTTTAACTTTTCTGTACTGATAATGTAGATGAGGGACTTCTGTGTTTTTACATCGAAGGAAAGGCTGTGAGTTCTTCCACCATGTGAGGATGACTTATTTAATAAGAGGTCTACTCTTTTGTTGTAGGCTACAATATGCAGTTGTTAGAAGACTTTTTTTTATGTCCTTCATTCTGTATGTTTCCAATTTGGGTTGAATGGGACCAGTTTTTGATGGGCTGCAAACCCGCCCCCTTAAATCTTATTTACCCTCCACTGTTTCTGGACACTAGACGATAAAACTTTATTTTCATCATATAGCCTACATATTTTCTGTTCATCTCTTTTTAATGTCTGCTTCATTCTCTCAGGCTACACAGCACAGAGCTGCTCTCTCAGAGGACGTGTTGCAGTGCTTAGCCCACACAGCCCAATAGGGGTTTGACGTTAATGTGCAACTCACTTGAAAACCATAGGCTTCTCAGGGAAATGACAGTATAATTCATGCACAACTTAGTACCACGGTGGATTTTTGAAGATTATTTATAGCATAAAGTGGTTATGTTGGGAGAGGTTTGATTTTTTTTTTTTTTTTTTTTTTGAGGGCCGGGGGTCTTTCAAATCAATGTTTTTTAAATGTCAAATTAATAATACAGTTGTAAAGTAGGCTAATCAAAATATCTTTGATTATGATTTGATTCTTATTGTGAGGCCTGAGTTATTGGCTAAAGAAAGTAAAGCTTTGAATATATGGATATGTTTACAATCTCAATCTGGTTTATCTGCACTTTACTCCATAAATGTTGGATTAAATTAGTGTACGTACGCCTGCGGTGTGTGAGTGTGTCGTCATCACGCAGCCGAGTGGGTGGGGGGTGACGTGTGGAGCAGCCCTCCACCACCCCTCCCTCTCCTGACTCCTCTCGCGGATGCTGCGACCGAGCTCCTGTGCGCGCGGGCTCTCGCAGCGGCTCAACCCCTCCTCCTCCTCCTCCTCCTCCTCCTCCTCCTCCTCCTCCAAAGATGTCGCATGAGCTTCTCCTCTCTCCGCGGCGTTTCTTTTCTTTTTTCTTTTCTTTTTCTTTCAGCGCCCTCAACAGTTAACCGAATTCGGACAAATCAGCAGCTCTCACCGGCCGCCAGCAGCTCCCCTCGTCCAGCTGCACGGACCGGCCCCCCTCCCCACAACGGAGGTGTTTAAACCCTCAACCCGGCGCATCCTCTCTCTCTCTCTCTCTCTCTCTCTCTCTCTCTCTCTCTCTCTCTCTCTCTCTCTCTCTCTCCTCCACCGCCGCAGAACTCCGCCGACCAACCGTCAGGTGACCGCGCGGAGCGGAATATTCATCAACCCCGTCGTCGTCTTTCATCCCTTCACTCCTCTGGACCCCAGGCACCCGGAGCTGCCGCAGCCCCGGTCCCCGCTCCGTCCTCGCATCTGGTTTGGGACATTCTCCGCTTCACGCACACGCAGATTAACGGGGATTCTGTCTCCCCGCCCGCGCACTGATGCTGATGTCCTTGAGCTCGGCCTGCACGGTGAGTCGGTGAGTCCGTGCGTGCCCGCGTGCGTGACTGTTATTTACCCCGGGCGCTCGAGCGCCGTTTTTTTTTTTTTTTTTTTTTTAAATTAGGGAAGATGTGTTGCCCACGCTGAGATTCATTAACAGAATGAGGGAAGGTTTTTTTTAAGGGACCTGCAGATGTGTAGCGGGCCTGATGTGACATCTCTCCCCACAGGCCTCCACTGTTCTAACAGCCTATACAGTAGGACATACAATAATACCCTGGCAAACAGCGTTATGACATTATGAGGGGAGTATGTGTGTATGCGTGTGCGCGCATGTACGCGTGGATGTGCTTGTGCGCGCGTGTGTAGAGCTAATGATACATATCCATCCATCCCTCCATCCATCCGTCCATCCATCCCTCCATGTCCTGTGTCAGTAGATGGAGGGGGCTGCAATCCAACATTTTCACCGAGCAGCGTGCGCCTATCCTCCGCTCGCCTCTTGGTTTTCCCGGGCCCCACTGTGCACCAGGCTATAGGCTATTGTGTATCAATTGCGTTGTTTGTCGCACCTGCAGCGCCGAGCTGCGGGGGTGTCGGTTTGATCCGGTAATGATCTCTGGCCGGACGGACCTTCACAACTCGCCCGGTGCAGGGTGGGTATGAGTTGGGCAGAGCGGGCCGGCGGTGGCCAGGCCGGTAACCTTGCGGAGGGACGTAGGGTAGGCAAGTGGCGCAACATAGGCTGCTCTCTCTCTCTCTCTCTCTCTCTCTCTCTCTCTCTCTCTCTCTGCATTTTTAGTAGGCCTACAGTGTAGTCCCTCAGCTTTAATCAGAACCTACTCCTGTTGCCATGTATGAGCTGAGGATGAGCAGAGGGATGAAGCTTAGGCACGTCTGAAGGTGACCAGGAAAGGTCGTTTTGTGTGGGAAACACTGTTGCACGGGGCCATTCCTGCACACAAGTGTACTGTCTTTCTGATAATTACCAGCTTGAATTAAACGTGTGTAGATATTTGTGTGTGTGTGCATGGGGCACTGAGTGTGAGAGTGTGTGTGTTTGGACATGTGTGTGACTTGTAAGTGAGATAGACACATCGCATCAGAGTGGACATCTTTCTTTCTTTCCAAACACATGCTCTTCTCTTCTTTTTTCCCCTCTTGCTCCATCAAACTTTCACCATCATCACCCTCATCATCATCATCATCATCATCATCGTCCAGTGGCTGTAATGAGCTCTACAGTGATGCAGATCTCTGTGCCCGGTTGGCGGTCCACCTTTAATGGCTCCAGCCACTGACTGTGTCGAATTCTAAGTGTGCTGTTCCCACTGGGCATTACAGGAGTGTGTGACTGGCACCGGGCCAGCGACGGCAGGCAGGCAGGCAGGCAGCAGCCCAGATACAAGGGCCCCCGCCAAAGGTGACCCTTCAGTTGCCTGTCAGAAAGTAGGACTGCAGCTGCACAGGTGGACTGCAGGCTGGCCATTGTAGGCAGGGAGATGAAATACTGACAAGTGCGCGCGCACGCACACACACACACACACACACACACACACACACACACACACACACACACACACACACACACACACACACACACACACACACACACACACACACACAGGAACTTCTAACTTTGTGAGGACACTTATTGACAAATACATTCCCCATAGGGTTAGGGTTACCTCTTACCATGACCTAAACCATGACAACTAAACCCTTAACCCTTTAACCCTCAAGAGGCAATCTGGAAATGACCCAATGTCTTCAATTCAGTTCAATTCAATTCAGTTTATTTGTTAATGAGGGACAGTGTACATTCATATACATTTAAAAATAAAATGCAAATGCACCCAATTATAGCTACAAAGCTAATTTCCATTGGTCTTTACTCAGTAAGGTCTGTAAGTCAAGTAAGTCCTCTTAAAGATAGATATATGAATACACACACACACCCATCCTTGTAATGCTATCTTTGTGAGGACACTCATTGACATAATGTATTCCTAGCCCCTTACCCATAACCATAACCTTCCAAAACAAATCCCTAACCTTAACCATTACTCTTAACCTAATTTAAACCTTATTATAACTTAAAGTCTTAACCCTCAAACAGCCCTTGGAAAAAGTGAGGACTGGCCAAAATGTCCTCACTTCCCAAAAATGTCCTCACTCTGTTGGTTAAAAACTCTTTCCAGGTCCTCACAAAGTAGTAAGCACAAGAACATACATACACACAGAGCAGTAATGTGAACACACTCCTGTCGCATGACAATTATGTGCCCAAGAAGTACTGACAGGAGCATGAGTGCGCGCATGCTTGTGTTGTCACATGTGCTCAGGTTTGTGCTTACAGTATGTAGCCTGGGTTGCCCCATCCGGTGCACACACACACACACACACACACACACACACACACACACACACACACACACACACACACACACACACACACACATACACACACAGTGAGAGTCACAAAGCATACGCAGCCCTGCTGGCCTAGAATCAAATCCCGTGAGGACCATCTCTCCTGTGTCTTCCCCACTCTGTACCCCTCTCAACCTTCTTGCTGCTGTGATAAAGAGAAAATACCTTGGGGGGGAAAAAAGAGCGGCCACTTTCTCTTAACAAAAAAATAGAAGAAAAAAAAACAATCAAATTGCTCCGACCCTCAGAGGGATGGTGTGCGGAGAAGCAGGGCTAACATTCAGGATAAATGGGCAGGCCGCTGAGGATTGTGGTGACCTTTTGTCTGACTCTTTTCATGTTCAAACACATTTTCAGCCAGGACACCCCACCCCCACCCCCACCCTTCACCCTCCTCTCTCTCTCTCTCTCTCATTTTGAAAGCGCCATGGTGTATGACACATTTGTGTGTGTGTATGTGTGTGTGTCATGACGGAGAGCTTATAAGTGATGTCTCTGGGCAGGAGTGTTCATGTCTTTGTGTGTTTACTGTACATCCGCACTAAAGTGGACAGAGTTAGGAACGCGTAACAAATTGAGTAACAAAGTCATTTTTTTTACGTAACGCAGGCTCACATGTGCACACATATGTACACATGTGCGGCGCACACGTCAAAGCTCTGCAACAAGCGGAGAGACGTGGTCAGAGTTAGTTGCAGGCAGTAGTTTGGAGGGGCCGAGCAGAAGAGCTTTCTCTTGTGTGAGCATCATAAAATCAGACAGAATCAGTGAGTAAGAGACAGGGCTGGGAAGAAAATGCGCGACTGGCTGAGTAAATAAATGATTGCAGTAGCAGGAAGCAGATAGACAGGGAGAGCAACAAAATGAGGGAGTCAGGAGAGGGAGAAGTTGGGGTTGGAAAAGGTAGAATGATAACAAGCAACGAGACACCAGAAGACAAGACAAGGTGAAGAAAAAGACAGTAAACCCGTATAGATAGAGTCCACGCACAGATACGGATAAATAGATGGAGGAGCGGGCAAATGAAAAAAGATGGAGAGCGAGAGGAAGCTTCAAAGGCAGAGCAGGGTGACTCAGTCATAAACTAACACTCTCAGTCAGGATAGAGGCATGGCAGGGCAGGGAGGGAAAAGGGAGGGAGAAGATGCAAGAGGCAGAGGAGGCTGAAGGAGAGCGAAGAGAGGAGAGGAGGGAGGAGAAGAGGAATTACTGATGAGCTCCACTCCTGTTTTTTTTTTTTTTTTTCCAATGCTCGTCCTTATGTAAAATACCCTGATAGGGGAATCTGAATATGTTGTGTCATGTGTGATGCAGAGAGTATTTAGTTACAGCTGGCACTAATTGCTCATGTGGGATGAAGCTTCATCTCAGCCAGTGTGGCTGGAGGAAGCAAGTGGCTGCTCTGCGAGGCGGTGCTGAACTGCTGCTGCTGCTGTTGCTGCTGCTGCTGCTGCTATCTGTGTCAGATTTATTTTAATTAAATCAGTTCCAGAGATGGGTTGAAATGTTAATTCAGTGATTAGGAAATTGTTTTTCCGTGGATTCAACAAGAGTGGCTCCGTCCAGGAAACTTCCCGCTCTTGTTGAATCGGCCCCGACTAGACCCGAAGAGATCCGATGCTCCCCGACAGAGAGGGACACACCAAACAGACGAGCTCCCGACACGGTCCGACGAGGCTCAACGCTCGACGGTCGGGCCGGTGTGTCCCTGGCCTTAGGTCTCGCAAAAACTTCAGACAAATTGAGCCATAATGGAGTTGCGCCTTGTGCAGTCCTCGTCCTGGCATAGTGTGTGTGTGGTTTTTTTGTCAGAGTGGATACACATAAGGAGGAACATGCTGGAAATATACTTGTGATATGGCATTATATATATATAAAGACCAAAACCAAGACTGAATGTATCTACAGTGCTAACAGATACTGTCCAAATATCAAAGCCTGATAATTCCTATGAGCCATGGACTTGAACTCCATTTTGTCTAAAATATATTACATCCATTAAAAACACATCAATGAAACAAACTATTTGTTTTATTATTTTTTCTAATCATTAATAATAGTAATGCTCACATAGAACTGAATGCATGACTGTTACCTTTGGTTGTTCAAAACTACAGTTGTTGTTTTGTTGTTTTTTCTTTAAAAACCAAACAGTATATTTGTGAGTCGAGTGAAGTCATCTGAGAGATGCTCTTTCACCTCGTTGGTTTTGGTCTTCATCGGGTTTATGGAATAACATACGTCCTGCAGCAGTTTACTCGGGGAAGGTGGTGCTGTAAAGGCACCCAATAAGATCACTGTCAGATATTCTGGCTTCATTTATTTCCTCTGAATACCAGCATCAACTCATGTTTTATTCAAAGGCAGGATTCAGCTTGTTTGATTTTTGGAGCTTCTTGAAAACAGCTTTGACGGGATGTAACATACAAACCTCAGTCTGAGCCGTGTGTTTTCCATTTTCTTATTTAAAGATGCGATGATTGGCGTTTTCATACTTACAATGGATGAATTGTAATACAGTAAAGTAGTCACCTTTCTTTTTCTCTGACCACTTTTATGTCTTTTAATTCACTGTGTTGGCTTTACATTACACCTGTTTCAGTAAAAAAAAAGTAAAAACAAACAAATAGAGGAAGGGGGGAAATCAATATAGTATTGTGATATTTTGTTTGGCAAAATAGACTGTCTGCTGGACAACCCCATTGTGTTAAAAACTAAAAATGACTTAATGAAATAAACAGATTCTACAAAACAGATATTGACAAAGTATTCCTTTCAGGACATTATTATAACAGTGGCAATAAATATATCAATCACAATGTATCGCATAATGTTTTTACGATACCTAGGTCTGTAACTAACAATTATTTTCTTTTTTTTCTTAATTATATTTTTTGGCTTTTCATGCCTTTGTTAGATAGGACAGTTCAGAGAGTGACAGGAAATGGGAGGCAGAGATGGGGGGAATGACACGCAGTACAGGGCCGTCCGACGCGGGACTCGAACCGGGGCCTCTGCATATGGGGCGGGTGCTCTACCAACTGAGCTAAACACTGCCCCAATCTGTTGATTATTTAAACGATTAATCGATTAGTTGTTTGGTCAATAAAATGTTAAAACATGTTGTCAATCAGTGTTCCTTAAACCAGAGGAAGACGTCCTCAAAGAGATACTCAGTTTATTGTCATAAAGGAACAAAGAAACCAGAAATATTCACATTTAAGAAGATGAAATCAGAGAATTTTTTTTTCTTAAAAAATACTCAGACTGATTATTCGATTATCAAAATAGTTTTAATTTAATCAATTTTTGTTGGATTAATCGATTAATTGTTGCAGCTCTAGCGGTATCACATAATATTTAAAAATCACAGTAATATCATATTGTCACTTAAGTATCGTGATCATATCGTATCGTGAGGCGTGTGGGGATTCCCACGGCTACTGGCTGGAGCTAACAGCTTAGAATTTACAATTCAATGCTAATGTCTGTCAGTCTCCGCCAGGTACGTAAATTAGCTACATGTTATTCTCCAGTTGAGGTAATGATGCGTGGATGTTGTGCTGCCCCCAAGTGGCCAGAAATAAATCAATTAATGCATGCAAAAAAGTTTGCCACCGTGTTAAATCATCATCACTATGATGATTAACACTTTTATAGATGTCAGACGTGTCATGTTTGTGCCATTTTTCTAGCACGATTGTTTACTTTGAGTCATAGTTTGGGGTTTATTTAGGTCAGGGTGGATGAGTCGGTGGTGGATTTTCATTTTCTGCCTGACTCCAGCTGCAGCCTCGTCTCTGCCTCAGAAATGATTTGATGTGATGATAGTGAAGGAGATCAATAGAACTGAGTGGTAATATTTTTATCTCTTTCTTGCACTCTCTCAGGTCCTGGTGGTGCAGCAGTAGCTACCTCTGAACTGGATCCACGCACTGTGTCTCTGACTTATCAGCCACCTTTGCCTCGCTCGCCCCTCTCTCCATCCGTCCGTCATCCCTCCGTCCCCGTCTGTAACGTCCGTCGGCCCGTTCCAACGTCCATGGACTGGCCGTGACCCCTGGAGGGAGGGGGACAGAAACGAAGAAAGAGTGGAGTCGCAGAGGAGACGGAGGAGAAGGAAGCTGGATTCACTCAGACGTCACGCTTCCGAAGTGCCCCTGCTCGCTGTCCTTCATCCCCCTCACCCTCCTCCTCCTCCTGTAATGGAGAATTAAAGGAGCAGTGGGAGGCTAGGCTGAGATAGCGAGGAGACACAAATACACAACCCTCATTGCCCTTAAATAAGATTAAAGAAGGGTTTGGGCGCGTCGTTATAATTACACATTTTAAGATAAGATATTAAGGCAGAGCTGAGATTCTGACTGTTGAGCACATGAACACCCCTCCACCAACCAAACGAAAGTGGAACTGAGTTGAGGACAGACTACGGAGAGAAAGGAGGAGGACCACAACAGAAAAAGACCCTATTGACATGTCAACAACAGCCACGATGGGTGAAATGGCAAACAGCGCAGTGGAGTTTTATCCCAAAGGGACACGGGGCGGGGGCGGAGGAGGAGGAGGAAGGGCAGATGGCAGCCACGCAGGGGGAGACTTTGGGGTCACGGTGACGGAGCTCAGGGAGCTGATGGAGCTCCGAGGTTCCGACGCCCTGCAGAAGGTCCAGGACAGCTACGGAGACACAGAGGGGCTCTGCCAGAGACTACAGTCCAGCACCACTGAAGGTGAGCAGGCCCGGGTACATACATGGATGGAGGGATGGATGAATGAATAATGGAGGAGTAGATGGCAAGATGGATGAATGGGTGAGGGTACAGATGTATAAATAGTCCGACGGAAGGGAGGGATGGATGGATGGATGAGTGGATACATGATGGGTGAATAGCTTGCTGCTCACTGAATGGATGGATGGACGGATTTGTGGAGTGGATGAATGGAGATGGCTGAGCAGGGAGAGTTGAGATTAGCTGAATGAAAGAGTGGAAGGGTAGAGGACGCTCTCACACATCTGCATGGGTGGCGATTTCTACATCATCATCATCGTCATTTGGCTGAAACAAACAGCACTGATCACACGTCACAACACGAACACGTTATTGAAACACGAGATGATCCTGAAATCATCTCCATCGCACAGTGAAAACTCATTTTTATTACAGAGTGTAATCCGGGCTAACAGGAGGCCGCTGGAGCTGGATGCATGGGGAATATGGGTGGATGAATTGATTGATGATTAGATGAGGGGATTACAGTGGATGAATGGATGGAAAGCTGACAGAGCAAATCAATAAATGGATGACTGGAGTGAAAGCGTGAAACGATTGACACGACTCTCCAATGGCACAACTGTTACTTTAATATTTCCAACTGTCTATACATGTAAATATTCACTATAACTGAATGTAGTTAAACCTTATTTAATTAGCAATGATAATGAACTGAAAAATCATGAAATCCTCACACTGTAAAGATTAACTAGCAAATATTTGACCTTTAATCAATTATCAAAAAAGTTTGTGATTTCCTGACTAGTTAATAATGTCATTGTTTCAGCTCTGTCTATCCTAATGTCAAATAAAGACTAAAGACCAGAGCTGAAATGAAACAATTTTGTTTGTCACTTAATCAAATGCCAAACAAGCTTCTTACTATGAGATTTACAGTTTTTTTTAATCATCCAAGAAATTGAATTTCTCAGAACAAACCAATTATTTTTGACCATATTCTGTCAGTCACTCATTTCATAAACCATAAATCATAACAATCAATCAATCAATAGTTTAATTACTAGTGAAAATTATCAGTTGTTACCGCTGTAACACAAAACCCATCAATGTTAAAACTGACGGCGTGAATTTAAATAAATAGATATTTATGTATACTGTATATGTACGGGTGTGAGCACTTATATTTGATATTTTTACTTATCTTAATGTTCTTACTTAATAATAATGTATGACAATGATTAATGTAAATTAGTTATGGTAATTGTTTCTTCAAAAATTTAAAAACAAAATAAAGAAAAATAATGAACAACAAAATTAAATGAAATTTACAGTAATTCATAACTTTAACTTGCAAAACACACTCTCTCCTTTGTACACGGACACACACACACACACACACACACACACACACACACACACACACACACACACACACACACACACACACACACACACACACACACACACACACACACACACACACACACACACACACACACACACACACACACACACACACACACACATTGATATGATTATGCAAATTAAATCATTTGTAGTGACTATTACTGTAAAGACACAATGTGTGTTTCTGTGTCTTTACTGTAGTGTGTGTGTGTGTGTGTGTGCGCTAACTGGGGTGTGGTACCACACTACGCCCACTCCTCCAACTAGTTTGTAACCTAGCAACACAACAGCAGCGAGAAGTTGGCTGGGAAAGTCAGCAAGAGATGAAGAGAGAGAGAGAGAGGGAGAGATGAGTGAGATGTGAGTTGGTGAGGAACAGAGAGGGGGGATGTAGGGAGAGGAGTGTGTGTTAGAGTGTAAGCAAAGTCTATGAGATGTGTGTGTGTGTGTGTGTGAGAGAGAGATGGAGAAAACGTTAGAGAGTTGGTGAGTGTTGAGTTACAGTAAGTCTGTGTTGAGTGTTGCTAATTTGATACTGTGAGCTGGTCAGGAATCAGTGCAGCAACAGACACACACGCAGACTCATGTATCTGCAGTTGTCCCTACAAACGCAGTTGGCAAACAACACACAAACGCTGCCCTCCACACACACACACTTCTTTAACACTGTGCTGACTTTCACAAACTACATATGGCGTGATGGCGACGTGACAAACCAGGAGACGGAGCGATGTGTCTCACCTTGGAGGACTCATTACTCTGCTCTTCTGCTCCACATCTGAGACGCTTGGCAGCGACACAAACGCCGCCGCCTCTTGTTTGGTGTGTGACGGCGATAAGACTGATCACAGAGCAGCAAAGATGTGAACCGGCAGTTGGGAAGAATGTGGAAAAATGTATATTTAACAAGAGAAGGACACAAATAGACACTGGGGTAAATGTATCACATGCATATACAGTACATTATGATGTTGAACATCAGCTGCAACATGATACACAGAGCAGAGTGGGGGGTGGGAGGGGGGGCAATACAGAATGGGACAGCTCTGTCTGCCTCACACACACACACACATCTACTCATACACATACACACACATACAGAGAGGGATATGGATACCCCGGCACTGCAGTATAAGACCATTATGTCCACATTGAAGAGAGAGAAAGGAGGATGAGGAGGAGAAATGATGAGAACGAGAGAGTGAGGAAGAGTGTGTGTGTGTGTGTGTGTGTGTGTGTGTGTGGTGATGGTGGGGGATGAGGGGTGAGGAGGGAAAGCTAGAACAGCTTGCCGCATTGTCAAGGACACATCAAGGGGAGATTGAGAGAGGGAGAAAAAGAGACGAGAGAGGCTGTGGAAGGAAGGAAAAAGGAGGAAGGGAAGAACAGAGGCACGGATGAGAGAGAAAGAAAAGAAAGGAAGGAGGGGAGGGGGGGTGAGAGAGGGAGGGATGAACTAATGAAAGGAGGATACAGCTCACTATGATTACTCAGCATAAGGTCACCTGTGTTCTCTCTCTGTCTCTGCCTCGGCCTGAACCCTGTTGAGCGTCATATTGCTACACAACTCTCCGGCAACGCTGGGAGCTTCATACGACTCCCTGCAGCAGGCACACTGGACCAGGATGTCTCCAAACACACACACACAGGCAAACTGACGCAAAGACAGTCACCAATCTCAGCCAACCACAGCACACAAATCCCCCCCCTCCCCTCCTCCTCCCCGACAGCCAATCAAAAAAAGAAAAAAGCCAGCTCCGCATCAAAGCCACTGCCACAGAAAGAATGACATCACCTGTTGCTGGGCAGAAACCTGTTAAGAGACAGGAAGCCCTGGACCTGATATCCTGGTCACCATGGAAACTGAATCACTTAGGGGTGAGGTTGAAGAGGGAGAGGAGGGTGAGGATGGAGGAGATGTTGCAGTGAGGCAGAGAGGCGAGGCGAGGGGTTTTGGGGGGCGGGGGGCAGGAGAGTAAATTTGGGGTTAGCTGCTATAATTCACGGTTCGACTTTGTTTGATGCGTTTTTAAATATTTTACTGGGTAGAGAAAGTTTAGTAGGTTTGTTGGAGTGGATCTTTGTTCATGTGTGCAGCAGCAGCAGCGGCAGCGTGTGATCTATTCTCATAAACGTTCTAACACCTTCACCTGTACTTTAACCCCTCTGTTTCTTCACCTCCTCGCTGCTCTCAGGTCTCACTGGGGACCCGGCCGACTTGGAGCGTCGGTACCAAGCATTCGGCCAAAACTTCATCCCCCCTAAGAAACCCAAGACTTTCCTGGAGCTGGTGTGGGAGGCGCTGCAGGACGTCACGCTCATCATCTTGGAGGCCGCCGCCATCATCTCCCTCGGCCTCTCTTTCTACCAGCCTCCAGGAGGCGAAACCGAATGTGAGGACGGTGGCAAAGGGCGTAGTGGGGATTGATGCGCGGGAGTGGGTGGGGGGGGTGGGGGTGGTATTGTAGTGTGTTGGTAAGGGGGTCAACGTGTTAGGGGTGAAGCTGGATGGGAAAAACTGAGATAGGAGGAAGAGAGCAAAAGCAGGGAGGAGAGCGAGGTGAGGAAGATGAAGCCGTGTTAAAGAGGAGAGAGGGAATGAGTCATAGAGGAAGCAGAGGTTGTAGGAAGAGAAGAGAAGGAGACGTTTGGGAGGTGGAAGACGACCTTTGGCTCTAACGAGGTAAGAGCGAAAGAAAAGGCAGAATGATGAAACAGAGCCTGTGAGATAATCTAGTGTGCTGGTAACATACACGACCAGAGAGGAGTCATGCATTAGCAAAAACATCTTAACTCAACACCCACTTACTGAACCATTTATTTACTGTGTATTATGAAAGCTGCTCAAATCCAGCCTGCTGGTGAAAACTCTAGATGTTATCCCCGCACACGAAGCTGCGTCAGTCAAGCTAATCAGTCCTTTCAGAGCAGGAACATCCCCTGTATCCTCACGACTCGACTGAAAACTCATCTCGTCTCCTAAAACCTTTAACCCAAACCATACACTTTCACTTTCTTTACTTGATCATCCCCTTACTTTCTGAAGAGATACTGAGTGTTTACATCTACAGCTCTCCTACTGCACTCAGGCCTTAGCGATGTCCCTCACCTGGAGGTCACTTTGGATTTCCATATTTTACCTTCTCCTACTCCTACGCCTAGAAATAGTCCCCAGTTTGAAATGAGACGCCACTACTGCAACTTACATCAGCATCTGCATCCGTATCAGACAAGATTTTAAAAAGTTCACCTAATTCGCTGATTTTAGATTTAAATGGATCATTCAACATTTTGGCAAATTGGCCTGTTGCCATAATCCTGCCTTAATTGCCATAATAATAATAGTTTGAGGAGTAGGTTTGTTACCTTTAATTGCAATTGCAAATCTAAGTGCAAGCTATTTTCAGAACGGTGGAGCAGAGCTGTGAGCTGCTCAGAGCTATGCTACGGAAGCTAATGGGATTTCTTGGTTTCCCTCATCAAACTCATCAAATACACAATTCAACAACTCCAAAACGCTCTGGTGGACAAGTTGTGACCTGCACATTCACCACACTATGAGATAATAACGGAACGTTTCCGGACGGAGTTGTTTTCGAGGCAAATGCGGGGCCCGACGGGAACGCGCATCAGTGGTTTTGCATGAATTTACCTAGAAAACAACTCCCAATAGCCTCTGTAGCGTAGCTCTGAGCAGGGATTATGGCAGTTGGTCAATTTGCCAAAATGTTGAACTATCTCTTTAATTTTCAGATACCATCTGCTGTATCAGACAATATAAAAACGTAGACTGTCCTGCAAATGAGCAATAACGACGTAACGATAGTGAACGTAACAAACAGTCTACTAGCGATTTCATGAATACTTTTCTATGAAAAACATAGTTTAGTTTAAGAGCACAAGATCGAATTGATTGAGACCCTTATTAATGGTGGAAATACTAAGTCGTCTGTTGCCTGTGCAGCCATCTTACTGGTGCATTCCAAAAAGTCTCTGTTTGAAGGGCTAGTTGTTGTTTGGGTCACTTTGGTTTTGTTATGCAATCCTCTTTAAAAAATGCACAAAATGAAAGGATACTAGTTCGACAAAGAGAAGTCGGAGGAAAGAGAGGAAACGTCAGAGGGATTACCAGATTGTTGCCATTAGCTTCTCTGGGCCTGTTCGCCGCAGTGACAGGTCATGATAGGGAGGAAGTGGGCTCAGCGGACTGAGAGAGGAAATATGGGACTATTGTAGCTCTGTCTGAAACCACATAGTGCACTCTAGATAACAGCAGCAACACGCAAGCTCTGCTCACGGTAATGTCATTAGGCAGAGATGTGCAGCATCAGTATGAGCATGAACCTTTTCATTTCAATCTGTTAATGATGATGATAAACGCAAACTCTAGTCAGAGGCAGCAGCTGTTAAGTAACGGCCATATTGTTTGTTTCCTCTCCTCCTCCTCCTCAGCATGTGGGGAGGGGTCAGGGGGTGCAGAGGACGAGGGCGAGGCCGATGCCGGATGGATAGAGGGTGCCGCCATCCTGCTGTCCGTGGTATGTGTCGTCCTGGTGACGGCGTTCAATGATTGGTCCAAAGAAAAGCAGTTCCGGGGTCTACAGAGTCGGATCGAGCAGGAGCAGAAGTTCACTGTTGTGCGGAAAGGAAATGTCATACAGATACCTGTGGCTGACATGGTGGTGGGGGACATGGCCCAAGTCAAATATGGTGAGGAGATCATCACAAATGCTTATTAAGCAACCTAAAAAAATGTTATTATTATTGACTACTGTCTGTGATTGTGGCTTCCCCTCAGACAAACTGTGCTAAAAGGCGTCCCCTCACTCCTCACACTGCAGTTTCCTTCTTTGTTGGATGCCTATGGGACCATGATTATGTTATTTGATCCCATAGACACTGAAGATACTGAACAACAGCAACAAGATCCTAATTCTGCTGTTGGACGTAACGCGAGACTAAACCAAAAACATTAAAAAAAGATGTCTCTTAAGGTTTTATATCAGTTTCTGACTCTGAAAGTGGGAACAACAAAATAATCCTTCCAATCTATTTCATCTCTGAAAGGGGTCTTTAACCAGATCACACATTTAGACTAATTTACATCATCTTTTGATGATAACTGATGTAATAACTTGTAATGCTTTTCACCGTTTTCACTGAGCCTCCCCTGTAGCTGTCATTAGTCCCTAAGGTGAGGCCCGCCTCCCAGTTTGGAAACTTCCGGATTCATTATTTCATATGTTACAACTGACAACTCGTAAAACAATGTATATGAAGTGGCTGACTCCATAAAGTGAATATGTTTGGAAAACACTCTTCGTTTGAGATTGATAATCTTACTATATTAAAACAGGGGGTGAGAAATGTTGAATCAGAAGAGATATATATTTAGTGGCATTTTTGCCTTTAATCGATAGTTAAGTGCCATGCAGCAAAGGGCCGCCTGAGTCGGGATTCGATACGGGACCGGCTGCAGCGAGGACTATAGCCCCTGTATACGGGGCGCCTGCTCTACCAACTGAGCTAAATGACACCCCGATGTACACACACTTCTACCAATAAACTAAAATAAGATAAGCTAAAATAAAATAAGATAAGATAACCACCTGTTAGCTATATTTACCCTCAAATTAGCATAAACTAAAGAGGTATTTAATATCTTTGAACTTGGAAAACATGTCAATGCCACTTTTCCCCAGAATGTTGACCACTATTTGCAGAGTACTACATCTGTGTAACATGTAGTGGTATTTTATCACATGCCCACAGCATGCTGAAATCTGCTTGTGAAGCACTATAATGTGCTGACATGTGAAACAGGACGTGAACTACAAGGTGAATCAAACACTGATCTGAGCTCATGTGTGTCCAGGGGACCTGCTGCCAGCTGATGGGATCCTGGTCCAAGGCAACGATCTGAAGATAGATGAGAGCTCTCTGACAGGAGAGTCTGACCACGTACGCAAGTCTGTGGACAAAGACCCAATGCTGCTCTCAGGTTTGTTTTCACATTTCACATTCAGCTGTTTGAATGTTGTTTCTGCCACAAAGTTGGTGTTACTTGGAGGATATTTGTGTGTGTGTGTGTTGACACATTTTTGTGAACACAATAACTCAACACTAAATTCTTCGAGAGCATTTCAGAGTGTTGTAGGTTGTAACATTTAGTTTTCATAGTTCAAATTATTGAAATTTACAACCTGTGTAAAACCATAGACTTTATGTCCCCTACTCCAATTAATATTCTTTATTAACATTACATATATCACATTACTCTGGATCCACCATGTAGTATATAACGTAAAAGCTTCAGCCTCTTTATTTTTGCTACTTAGCTATTTTGGTAAACCTGGCTAACACCAAACAGCAGGCAGATAGAGCAAGCACTGGCTTGTGGAGAAGGCAGAGAATTTAGCAGCAAACAAGACAGATTTTTTTGTTGGTGGAGACCAAAACAGAGGTATAAGGAAATTGAATATTCATAGGTTGGCAAGAGCCATGACTCTAAATCACCTCTAACTTTGGATTGACTGTTAACAACTCCAATATGTGATAATATATCAGTTGTATTTCTGTCCCCAAAATCCATTCAGTCAGATTCAGAAGTTTGACTCTTCAATGTATGTCCACTAAAATGGCGTAAACGCTTCAATGCATCTCTGACATTCCCATTTCCCCTAACCATTTAAAGGCTCACTTTGAGTCCAGACAAAACACTGGGCTTCTACCACGACTCCTTGACCTCATGACCTTTTGTCTGACCTGCTTTGGGTACACTCCAAAGACGGGGTCAAGGTCTATTGATTTTTTTTTCAAATTTGCTTTCTCCTGTCTGCGTGACAGTGGTTTTTATTGGGCTGAACTCTCTGCACTGATTTTTTTTTAAACCTTATTGAAAACACAAACTGTTGTATCCTATGTGTGACCACTTGGGGGTGCAGCTTTGCACCCAGCACTGGTTCCTGGATTGAATCTGAAACACTAATCTGTTTGGACGTGAAGGTACCCACGTGATGGAGGGCTCGGGCAGGATGCTGGTGACAGCTGTAGGTGTCAACTCGCAAACAGGCATCATCTTCACCCTGCTGGGGGCTGGAGAGATGGAGGAGGAAGGAAAGGAGAAGAAAGGTAAGTAGACAAGTTGAGACACTGAATGTGCAGTAATGAATCATAATGTGTGAAAAACAGAGACATTTTTGTGGTGGATACGCAGCAGAAAAATGAACAGATGTAATATTTAGATTGACGTGTACTGACCCACATCGATGGACTGAAAGGTCAGGGGCTCAGCCAGGGTTTAGAGGGGTCGGGGGAGGGGGGGGGGGCTCTGTTTGAAGTGTTTCTTGATGGGAAATAAATGAAATCAACAGGAGGAGATTCAAGACAAAAACGAAAGAGAGTCTCCAGACTAGACACCACAAAGAACAACAGACACAAACTGCAGCGTGCGTTCGTATACGTTTGTGTAGCGTTAGTCGGGTGTCTAACTGATTTCAGATAAGGGCCTCAACAGGAAACACACCAGTTTAACCTTGTAGATAATTTAGCCCACATCCTCTCCATCCCTCTCTCCTCTCCTTCCCTCCCTCCCTTCTTTTCCCCACTGTCACACGTTCTCCATCCCTCTCTCTCTTTCTATCTCTCTCTCTCTCAGTCTCTTGTTTACCCCACTCCTGTGCCCTCTTTCACTTTCCTGTCTGTGCCGTCCCTGCTGTCTCCCCTCCTGTTTCTCCTTCCCTCCCTTAATCTGAGAGAGAGAAAGAGGGAGAGGGAGGGAGAGAGAGAGAGTGGCTGCAGATTGAATCAATTATTGAAAGAGCAGGAGAGAGAGAGCGAGGGAGCCGGGGAGATTCAGGGAAACGTGTTGGTTGGTCAATGCACGAAGCATTAGTCTTATGCTCAAATTTGTTTTGGAAGAGCCGTGCAGTCAGAGCGGAGCTGCAGACAACAATAGAGGCTACACATACTTTCAGAAGCACTTAAGGTTAATATCATTACCTGTGCACTCATCCATGATTGTACCGTGGCAGCTCTCTCTTGTGCATGGGAATGTGCGCAGCGATATTAGCATATTAAAAAGAGGGAGGAAACACTGTGGCGTTCGTGAGATGCAGATAAAGGAGTTAGCCGATGATGCTTATTTCTCTGCCTGTTGTCGTCAATCTGTTCCCAAAGTGTTAGTTGGGAAACTATGATGTATTGCGCCCATTGCAACCTCGGCGGGCCGGATCATTCAGACGGTCATTTACTGGAGTTAATACATTATTCATTAGACTTCCACAAATGGTATAAATTGTTAGGTTTTCCTCATGCAATAATGTGGGTTTGCTCACGTTTATTTTTTGATCTGTCTCTTATTTTGAAATGTAGGTTCTGTCCACTTTTCTCCAGTCTATATAATCATCTACTAAAGCAGCAACAGTCAAACATACAAGCACATTCACTACCTGAGTTTTTTATTCTTCCCCTTTTGCTCTCTTTTGTTTCCCCCTTTTTGCCAAATCCTCTCATGTGCCCCCCAAAACCTTCCTTCCCTCACACACTCCCCCAACCAGAGGACAGTACTCAGTTGCCCACCTCTACAGATGCCAGTTACAGCACAGTCACCAATGGTATGTGAGCACAAAGTTGTCTGCCCCACTCCTTTCCTCAGCCACTGAATGGATCCCAGTAACACAGTGCAGTAAAGTGACAGTGACCCATGACGGTCTCTCAGTCTCTTGACCCAGTGTATGGAGATGTGTGTACCTTTATTACTCTTCCCTTCAGTATTGTTTCTCTGTGTTTTTCTCTGTTTCTGAAGATGTGTCTTTGAGCTGTTGATGGACACGTGAACACTTTTTTTTTCTTGTCTTCTTTATTCCCTTATCTTCGTGTGTATCTGTGTCTAACATCCTCCCTCTCTCTCTCAGGAAAACAACCCGATGGAGCCGTGGAGAACAATCAGAACAAAGGTAAAAAAAAAGAAAGAAGCTAAACATGTGTGTGAAGCTTGGTTTGGGTGTGAAGTGACCCATCGCCATGTTAAGGGGATAGTTCAACATTTTGGCAAATAGGCCCAATGCCATAATCCCTATAGTTTTAGGAGTATTCTCCTGTTACCTTTAATTGTCGGTGCAAGCTATTTTCAGAACGGTGGAGCAGAGCTGCGAGCTGCTCAGAGCTACGCTACGGAGGCTCATGGGATTTCTTGGTTTCCCTCATCAAACTCATCTAATTCACAATCCAACAACAACAACAACAACAAAACGCTCTGGTGGACAAGTTGTGACCTGCATATTCACCGCGCTATGAGATAATCAAACGTTACCAGACAGAGTTGTTTTTTAGGTAAATTCATGCAAAACTGCTGATGCGCAATTTTTCGTCAAGCAGTCTCTGCATTTACCTCGAAAACAACACAGTTGATGAGGGAAACCAAGAAATCCCAGTAGCCTCCGTAGCGTAGCTCTGAGCAGCTCGCGACTCTGCTCCGCCGTTCTAAAAATAGCTTGCAATTACAATTACAGGTAATGAACCTACTCCTAAGACTATAGGGACTATGGCCATGTGCCAATTTGCCAAAAATGTTGAACTATCCCTTTAAAATGCAGTGCTGAAGAGGATGTATATGCGTTATAGGAGTGTGTGTGTGATTGTGTGTGTTTCAGCTAAGAAGCAGGATGGGGGTGTTGCCATGGAGATGCAACCCCTGAAGAGTGCGGAGGGAGGAGAGGTGGAGGACAGAGAGAAAAAGAAGACCAACGTTCCAAAGAAAGAGAAGAGCGTGCTGCAGGGCAAACTCACCAAACTGGCCGTCCAGATCGGCAAAGCAGGTAAAAGAGATCAGAGTCACACCTGAGCCGAGCAGCTTTCACACCCACGGTAGAACCTGTAGCTGTCAGTCCCTCCGAGCTCGCGTGGCAGTGACGCGCAGCAGAGCTCTTGCCGAATGTAAGAAATTATTATAAGGTGCAACAACTCACACTTAGGATTGTGTTGCATTGCTGCTCAGTAGCAGACAGATGCGTAGAGGGCGACATTCTCAGGTTCTGCGGTGTAAACTTTCTCATTCAGAAGGTGACGTCAGAGCAGGCTGATCGAGCGACACTGTCGTCTTTGACTCCCTCCGCAGGTTTGGTGATGTCGGCCATCACCGTCATCATTCTGGTGCTGTACTTTGTCATCAACACGTTTGTCGTCGAAGGTGAGTGCGTTTTTAGCTTCCCAGTAAACAACACGTGCAACGATGCATGACTCACTCTTTAAAACAGGCTCTGTTGTTTGGCCTTAATATGCAGCGTGTGTTTGTGTGTGTTGCAGGGCGTACTTGGATGGCAGAGTGCACTCCGGTCTACATCCAGTACTTTGTCAAGTTCTTCATCATCGGAGTCACTGTGCTGGTGGTGGCCGTCCCAGAGGGCTTACCGCTCGCTGTCACCATCTCTCTGGCCTACTCTGTCAAGGTAGACCGTGCAGTCTGATGAACGCTTGGATGAATGATTTGACACGTATGAGTTACAGATTGTATAATCAGTGTAACTATGGGTGTGTAATAATCAAACCAATGGGTGTGTGAGGACAGCATCGAGACGTGAACCTGCTGAAAGTACAGCATGTTTCTCTTTAGGGGGTGGAGCGTGTCCTACATGTAAACAACACTTTCTTCTACTCTTTTGCTTATTATTTATGGAGAGTCAAGGGTTAGATAAGATAACTGACACCAGTCTATTGCTAACTTAGCTTTGCATGATGACTAAAGACAGGTAATCAGTGAGCCTTGCTCTGTCCAAAAAACCAAGACTGTCAATCAATGTAAATATTTCATCGTGATTAACTGGATGAGGGTCCTTAGTTAATCACATTTAATCGCAAATTAACTACACATTTTTTATTTGTTCAAAATGGACCTTAAAGGAATATAAGTGTTTAAGCTGTAAAGTCGGCTGTTTTAACATGGAGCTTAATAGGAGTTTCTCCCTTCTGGTACCAGCCCCCACAGGAAGCCGAGGGGATTGCAGTTTTTTGAATGCGGAAGTGAGCTTCACTTCTCAGATCGACAACTGCCCCCTTGGCATAAACATGTTAAGAGGTGATGCAAATAAACAGTAAAATAAATACAGGTATAAAATATGAAACAGGTGAACAAAAAAATCTACGATTGAGACATAACTCAATAAAAAGAACCTGAGTATTGAGTATTTAACTTTTATTGTAATTCATTTAAAAAGAGGAATGTACATATACAGGAACACACAACATATATTTTTTTGCCACATACGCACTTGTATCATGTGAGCCTACATTAATCACTATGTTTTACCCAAACAAGGTCAACGTCAGTCAGTAACATCCACGGCATTTACTCCTTCAAGAATTTCTTATCTTATTTACCATGAATTTTGATTGAAGTGAAGATATATTGAATTTTTCCATCCTCTCTCCTTCCTTTCATCAATCCATTTCTCTCCGCCTCTCTGTCCTTCCACCCACTCCTCTATCTGTCATCATTCCCTCTTACCCCACCCTTCTTTCCACCCCTCGCACATCCCTCTGCTCTCCATCACCGTGTCCCATGTAGAAAATGATGAAGGACAACAACCTTGTGCGCCATCTGGATGCCTGCGAGACCATGGGCAACGCCACGGCCATCTGCTCCGACAAGACCGGCACCCTCACCACCAACCGCATGACCGTTGTGCAGACTTACCTGGGTGAGTGAGAAGCCCAAAAACAAAAAAACAAAGTCTTTATTGATCCTCCTCAAGTGTCATAAGATGATGAAATTTAATCACCTGAGGGAGTTGTGCTAAGTAGGTGCAACAGACATGTTAGAAACCTGGAACACTTAAAAGGGATAGTTCAACATTTTGTCAAATTGGCCCATTGCCATAATTCCTATAGTTTTAGGAGTAGGTTCGTTACCTTTAATCGTCAGTGCAAGCAATTTTTAGAACGGCGGAGCAGAGCCGTTTGCCAAAATGTTGAACTATCCCTTTAAGCAAAGAAGAATAGACATTGCTTTACTAAATCCACATGTTCCATACTGTTCATAGTCACTTTACATTACCATTATATAAATGCATATTATAAAGGTAAACAAGATAAGTTCCAATAGAGGGAATTGGCATGAAAATGTGTAATTTAAGTTCAATTTTATTCAGTTTTATATGCATATTGGTAGAGCTGCATAATTAATTGCAGTGTCATCATACTTGCTATATGGCCAAGTGCAATATTCAAATGGCAGGGGATGCAATTTGTGCAGTGTCAGCACCAAAAGTGTTGTGATGCTATAGAGACGCCGTGGCAGGCAAATCATATTGTATCATGATGCAACGGGACATGTTTGCTTGGTACAAGACCTTACAAAAATCACATCAGCAATTTTCATATTTCTTAAAGGTGTACAGAAAAGAACATTGAATTTGAGTCCACTCTGGGTCATAAAATTAGTGTAAAAACTCATCAGACGATGTAGGCCAAACTTTGTGCAAAATACTATTTTTGAGTAAATCTGGGATGAAAGTGTGGTATTTTTTTTTCGCATTGGACAATACAGGCGCACAGATTATACGTCAGCCTGTACACGATTCAAAAGCCATTGATATTGGATCTGTCATCTGTCATTCAAACGTTTGAAACACGCACACACACACGGAGCTCGGACTCGCCCCAAACTTTGAATATCCCGCCCGCTCGATAACAACCAAGCAAATCCGTTTTCCTTACTCGGGTAAACTCGTGTTGCAGCTCGTGACAACTCAGCACGACAAACTGCCATTTCTGTACACTTTTAAGTGCGAATGAGCGAAATTTCATTCTAGGGTGAACTATCCCTTTAACATGAAGAACCAGGCTTAGGGGTTGGTGGCCATCTGGTCACGATGACTGGGAGACACACAAAAAAGTGACCACTGGATTAGATTAACTAGCGCACGTACATGGTTGTCATGTTTACCTGATTGATTTTGTCTGTAACATCTCTGGGTACTTACTGTTCTATCACATTGGTTATGCTCTCTCAGATATCATATATACGATGGAGGCAGCTGGAGATAACATGTAGGTTGAGAGTGCAGATATTATTATTGAAATGTGTTAAAGTTAGATTGTTGTTACCCAGGTGACGTGCACCACCGAGTGATCCCGGACCCTGGACAGGTCAACTCCCGAACACTGGACCTGTTAGTCAATGCTATCGCCATCAACAGCGCCTACACCTCGAAGATCTTAGTGAGTCATGCACAAACAGAGATCGTGTTGTTTTGCAGAGAGTCTCTCTGACCTTGTGTATTATCGTTTTGTTTTTTCTTTGTTTTCTCTCTCATCACTCTGTCGTGTACTTTTCTCTTTTCCTCCCTCAAATCTACCACCTCAACTCGCTTCAATCGAATCGTCCATCAGCCACCTGATGTGGAGGGGGGTCTGGCCAAGCAGGTGGGCAACAAGACAGAGTGTGGCCTGCTGGGATTTGTATTAGATCTACAGCAGGACTACACCCCTGTCAGAGAGCAGATCCCCGAGGAGAGACTGTACAAGGTGAGGAACCATGCACCGCATCCACCCTCACAATTATAATGTATTAATAGTTACCTGCTGCAGCCTGAACAGAGGACTTTGTCACAGTTTATCTGTTACAGCTTGCTTAAATACATATTTGTCCATACATGTGCTGTGGTTGCACTGTATTAGATCCTCAGCCTGAGGTCAGGACCCTGTGTGTAGGAGTGTTGGACTAAACAAAAGGCCTTAGTAAAATTGTGTACCTGTAGTAAAACTCTATATATTTTGGCAGGATGCTTTACTATACAGGCATCAGATATCGCAGATTAAAGCTCACATGGTAGCTTGGCACACTCGCAGTCCCCTGAAGTAGGTCACAATACACAGATGCAGTTTGTTGTACTTCTGATGATGTAGCAGGTCTCAATCTGCATCGTGCTGTACAGTAGACAAGGATCACATGGCGCTACATTACTCTCAGCAATTTACTGCAAGACGTCACAGACAGCACAACACCACCAACACCACCTTCCTGCAGTAGTAAAGAGACAAAGAATAGACAGGGTGTTTCTTTCTGTGCACTCATGTTATGTACAAAACTAATGTCACAACAAAGTGTTCAGTTTTCATGCAGGAGGTAAAAATCCAGCCTTTCATGAAAATAGTTGTAGAAAAGTTGTTAAGTCTAATTAACAAATGTCTGTTGTAAACATAATCTCTTTTTTTGTTGGGTTGTCAATGAATTATGATATTTAATCAGAATTTTTCTTAAGTGTTTAATACAAAACATGCTTGCTACATTTAAACTTTATGATACCTCAACCAAAATCATGACAAATATTGTCCAGAAACCCTCAAAGGCCTCACTGCATTTGGCATCAAACAATATGCTCAAGTTATAACATGATGGCACCATCTGAGTGGTAACTGAACTACCAGCAGAGATGATTTACAACTGATTCAAACTATGGGTCGGGCCAAAGGCCAAAACAACACAAGATGTTTTGTTCATGCATCAAAAAACAATTGTGATGTTAAAATGAATTTGCATTGAGGTTTCATAATCCCATTAACTTAAACAGCTGTAGTTTTTAGCAATGTCCAAGAATGGGTTCCAATGTAATTTCATGTTCTTTAACATAAACTATAACCACTTATTAAATGATGAGGGTGTAAATGATTACAGCTGATTTCCTCTCTCTCTCTCTCAGGTGTATACATTCAACTCGGTGCGTAAATCCATGAGTACGGTGATCAAGCTGCCTGACGGTTCCTTCCGCCTCTACAGCAAAGGAGCCTCTGAAATCATGCTGAAGAAGTGAGTGATGGGTGAAGATGAGGGAGGTGGAAAGTGGAATAATTGTATCTAATGATAAATAATGGATGAATAGAGCAAACTTTATATTTACCTCTCTCCAGGTGTTCCTACCTCCTGGATGCCAATGGAGAGTCGCGCACTTTCCGACCACGAGACAGAGATGAGATGGTCAAACAGGTGAGGGATGATAATCCAAAACTTCAAAGTGCAGATTACTAGTGTCTATAGTTGATGCAATATGTTGGTTTTGTTTGAAATGACGGGGAAAAAAATCAGAAATAAAAAAAACGTCAATTATAAGGAAATAAGTCATGGCGATGTGAGAGTAGTGTCAATCTTCTCATAAATACGCAAATAATGTATTTGAAAATGTTGTCTTGACAGCATTATTGTAACGGCAGCTCACTTGGTTCAACCTGTGTGTTGCTTTCTCTCTACTGTTTTTCTTATCTAGGTGCAGGTGCCACCGTTTGTGCCTCACGTGTCATGTAGCTAATAATTGTTCACGGAGACTTTTGCAGTGACGATAACGATCAGATCTGACAGAAACCATCCTGCTCCTCAAAAACTAATACAAAACAAACTTTGAAGAGCCGTCAGGTGATTTGAATGCTCTCAGGATGGAGCGGAAATGAAGTTATTACATCCTGAGACTGTTCTCATCAAAACAAATGTCTGATAAGCAACCACAGCTAAAACCACATCAGACAGAGTCGTCCAAATCTGGTAGATAGGAAACCTCTTCACTACATCAGTCCATGATATTTAGCAGCCAAACACATGTATCTGCTCCACATACAGTGGATGAGCCCGTGCAGGCTGAGCGAGCATTGTTTCGCTGACTGACAGGCTGACTGACCTAAATCTGGCTCATGATGAACGCAGCTAGTGCCGTGAGAAAAATAACTCTCTTCCTTACACAACTTTATTTCCAGCTCAGTTGCTCGGTTTGCAAAGTGGCAGCTTTATGTCTCCTCTTCTTTGCGTCACGTCGTCTTCCCTCTGCTCTGCTGTCTGCGGTCGGCTGGGGGTCTTTTCCCCACAGCCCTGTCACAGAGTATTCTCACAAAAGGTCGTCAGACATGAACTCACAAACTGCGGGAAGGCAATTTAATACAGTGTTTGCATCAGATCAGATGTTGTAAGAGATGTATGAAGTGTCATGGTAAAGTTGGTGATATATTGCAGAGCTGTTTTTTCTGATCAGAACTGTAATGATTACTGATAAATAGGTCATTGAACCAATGGCATGTGAGGGGTTGAGGACCATCTGCATTGCATATCGTGACCTGCCGTCTAATCCGGAGCCAGACTGGGAAAATGAGGCAGAGATAGTGACGGAGTTGACCTGCATCACTGTTGTTGGGATAGAAGACCCAGTGCGGCCTGAGGTAAGAGTTTCAGCAGAGTTTCAGCTGCCATTGTGAGTGTGTGTTGGATGTTAATCTGTATTTTAAAGAGCAGCTCAGACTGTGATTTTGAACACGTTTCTTTATCTCTCTAAGGTGCCTGACGCCATCCGTAAGTGTCAGCGCGCAGGCATCACGGTGCGAATGGTGACTGGAGACAACATCAACACAGCCAGGGCCATCGCGGCTAAATGTGGCATCATCCATCCCGGGGATGACTTCATTTGTCTAGAGGGCAAAGACTTCAACCGACGAATCAGGAACGAGAAAGGAGAGGTGAGCTGGGGTCTCAAGTTGGCGTGATGCAGGGGAAAGTGTCATAAGTTTTCTGAAAATGAACTCAAAAGGCAACATAAATTCTCGTTTTTATTTAAAGATAGAATAACTTATTTTTTAAGATGCTTGTTTGTTTTATACCTGATGCGATTAAACCTTAATCATAAAACATCAACCACTAATTGCTACTCAATAATTAATTCTGTTAAATCAATGTAGTGGTGTAATAAATATAAAAAACATATATATTATTGTTTTTTATGTGGAAATACAGTACAACTAGATAGACCCTCATTCACAACATTAAACATGAGGAACAGAATGCAGTACTCAGGTCTCCGTACTATAGTAATACAATAAATAAACAATACGTAATAACTAACACACTAAAATACTAAAATTGAAAAAGTCTATAAAAGTAAAAGTTGATTAAAAAAAAAATATATATATTATGTTTATCAGAAAGTGATAGATGCAGGTTCAAAAATACATTACTAGACATTGTACATTACAAGAAATGGGCCCACCACTCTTAAGTGTTTTGATAAGTAAGTAAGTAAAAGAAAAAAGAAAAAAAAATATATATATATATATATGTATATATATTTGGCCATAGTCCTCCAGGGATGAAGGTCTTTGAGTAAACTGCTGCTCAGACGTCTGTTCTGCAGTGAGTTATGTCTGACATTCAGTATGATGTGTCTTTGTCCTCTGCAGTCAGTGCGCTCTGCTTTCATCTCACCCCATTTAACTGTATAATTTGAATTTAGCAGCATGTTTAATAGGATGGATTAGCTGCTGATTAGCGCTGTGGTTCTGCAGCACGAATTAAAATTTAAATTTAAATGCTGTGTGTAAATTATCATTGTGTGAGAGTGCCCCGTGGTCAAGTTGATATAAAGGCTCGTTTCACAGTGCTGCCAAATCTGCCCGGCACTTTGGAATCAACACAACATCTATAGTGACAGGAGGGAGTTGTCAATCTGTTGTTTAGTCATCATCACACATTCTTTCCTCTGTTTTCCCTCCTTCTGATGGACAGATTGAGCAGGAACGCATCGACAAAATCTGGCCCAAACTCCGTGTATTGGCTCGATCTTCACCAACGGACAAGCATACACTGGTTAAAGGTGAGTTTCAGGTTCATTACTCACACACACAGACACACACAGACACACATATCCATTCACACACAACAAGAGCTGATATTTCGTTCCTGTTTGTGTGCAGGCATCATTGACAGCACCATCATAGAGCAGAGGCAGGTTGTCGCAGTAACAGGAGATGGAACTAATGATGGACCAGCTTTGAAGAAGGCTGATGTCGGCTTTGCCATGGTAACCTGAAATATTATTCTTCTGTAGCAGCTCATTCATGTGCTGTAGTAATAGACGTATATACAGATCCCACTATAGGAACAAGAGCTCCTTTACATACAATGTGGACCAACACAATGTATTAATGATTTAATATTACATTAATATAATGTTTCATTTGATGTTTCTATAACCTCCAATCAGAAAAGGCATGTCTCTGATCCTTCTGATTGGCTGGCTGTTTTCTAAAGGATCAAATAAAAAATTTAGCGTATTTCAACACTTGAGTCGGGTTTACCTTGCTGCAAGGTTAGGAGGTGGGCAGAGCTTGGGGTGGGGCTGAAATTGGTGATTGCTTTGTTGTGACATCACAAAGTTACAGAGCTCCTAATGGCTTATTTTAGGGCTCAGTGACTGAATAGAGTCTATGTGCATTTCTCTGTGGACTGAGGCTTTGATACTTTCACAGTATTACAGTCATATAGAACGTAGAGCTGATTCATAATTTAAAAAAAACATGGAACTCTCTTAATTCACTGTGGACATGGAATAATGTCACTCTGGTTATATATTTACAATTTATATATATTTTATATCTCGGGTGTTAGACATTGCTGTAGTCCATAAAAAAGACTTTTAAGAATGTAATTTATTTGATTGTCAATAGAGAAAATTCTACCAAATAATTAAAGTTTTCTCAAAAGTGAAGGTAGATTTTAGGTACAAATTTATTAGTGAATGCCCGATGGTCCCACAGCAATAATATAGAAGCTAAACCTGCTGTATAATCAAAACAGACACTCCACAGGTTTGTGGAGGAATACATTATCTCAAAAACCTGAATATATTGTATTTGATTAACAGAAACACTATTATATACCATGCATTTGATATTTGGCCACAGCTCTTACTCATGCCAAGTGTTAGCACTTGGGGGCAGGACAACAAGATATTGAGACAGCATCTCTCCAAAATAATTTGAACGCTTGAATGCTCGCATCATGTCATGAGTCCTCTGTCTCCTCCTCACTCTGTGTTAATCTCTGTCTCAGGGTATTGCGGGGACAGACGTGGCTAAAGAGGCGTCGGACATCATCCTGACGGATGACAACTTCAGCAGCATCGTCAAGGCGGTGATGTGGGGACGAAATGTCTACGATAGCATTTCCAAGTTCCTGCAGTTCCAGCTCACGGTCAATGTAGTAGCTGTCATAGTGGCATTCACTGGGGCCTGCATCACTCAGGTAGACAGATCTATTAATAAACATGCATGCTGACACACACACATGCACACATCATACACACTCAGCCTGTATGTGTTAAAGCAAGCACTAAAATGCTAGTTATTCATCACATTCATTTACATCCATCTATGCAAGCATAACCAAAACTAGTGCTTCTACTACTTACATTAACCTGCTTTGTGTCCCCATGAGGAGACATGTCCTCATAACCTCATCCAAGATATCTTTAGGTCCCCACAACGCCAGTAAAACCTGTACGACACACACATAGCCTCCAACTTTTACACAGTGTTATTAGCTGCAAACCCTTTTATCCCACCTCTGCTACTTGACATCTGTTTTCAGTGTCATTAACTGAGCCAATAATCCACACAAAAAGAACAAGGAAAAACCCAACGCACGCACACATCACCACAAGAGACCTGATCCCTTTTAACAGATCATGAACTTGTGGAACAGAAAGCAACACAAATTAAACAAAACTTTTGTTCTGTTGCTTATATAACCTGGTTGATGAATGTATTAACAGACTCTAATGATTAATTTTGACACAAAAGTTGCTCTAATGTGAGTGTGAGGCGGGGGCGCAGGCCTTTCACATCACTGGGGTCTGGGTTCAGGGAGGTCACACTCATGTCAGCGTACTGGTTCATGATGCAGGCCTCTGGCTGCAAATCTCTCCACAGGACTCTCCTCTGAAGGCGGTGCAGATGCTGTGGGTGAATCTGATCATGGACACTTTCGCTTCTCTGGCCCTGGCCACCGAACCCCCCACCGAGGCCCTGCTGCTACGGAAACCCTACGGCCGGAACAACCCGCTCATCTCACTGACCATGATGAAGAACATCCTGGGTCATGGAGTGTACCAGCTGGTCATCATCTTCACTTTGCTGTTCATCGGTGAGCACACACACACACACACACACACACACAGACGATTGATCGAGGTATTATGTTGTTCAGGTTTTATTCTCAGCCTGTTTTTATAGACAAGATAACATGGTGCCTGGGTGGACACACACAAACAGTTGATTTGCCTGGCAGCAGATCAACCACACTCCCTAATGAACACATCTCTCACCTCCTGTCCTTTCCCTCCAGGTGAGCGCATATTTAACATCGACAGTGGCCGCAACGCCCCGCTCCACTCGCCCCCCTCTGAGCACTACACCATCATCTTCAACACCTTCGTCCTCATGCAGCTGTTCAACGAGATCAACGCCCGCAAGATCCACGGAGAGAGGAACGTCTTTGATGGCATATTTGGCAACCCAATCTTCTGTTCCATCGTTCTGGGAACGTTTGCTGTGCAGGTGGGGTTATGGCCTTTAATGGTTTTCTCTACTATCTGATAGAGAACATTGTCAGTTGTTGTTGTTGTCCAGTGTTTAAGATCAGTTTGAGGTATTTTGTATTTATTCTATAGTGATGGTGGGTATACAGTCAGGAATGTGGGGAAGGTGAGAGAAAAAATCAATAAGTCAAACTTTATTCATAAAACCCTTATTATATAGAGGAAGAGCCTATCTTCTGATTGGCTGACTATTTATATATGACACTTAATATAATAGCCTATTGCAGATTTCACCCAATCAAATCCTTGCAAGGTTGGATCGGTCAAGGAGAGTGGGGTTTGGAGGGGGGCGTGGCTGAGAGTAGTGACAATTAAAGTGACTACAAGGACTTTCGGAAAGCGGAAGTGTTTTCACACTACATTTCCCATGAGCCTCCGTGCACACAGTGAAATTCTTGGACCGGTGCAAGACTGATGAAAGGAAAACATTTGCCAAGAATGTTTTCATTAATCAAGAACGAAGGTCAGATACCGTCATAGTTCCGACCATAAACAATGCCAACTAGTGATCCAACGGCGTTATTCCCAGCAGCATCCGGGAAACCGAAACTAGGAAATGCTGGGTGAGTCAACCACTAAATAATAATATCAAAATAACTATAAAGACAAAATGATGAATTTATTGAAAATGGAACCATTAACAAATGTGGGTAACGTAGATTCATCCACATTACGTTTATTTCTTCCATTTAGAGTTATTTTATATGTAGGATGTATTACATCTCCTTTTCAGATAGTAGTCAGTGAAAAAGACTGTCAATTAAAATGATCCTTTATTAGATTTTCAATAGAGATGGTGCACTTTGCAATGGTTTGCTTGTAATTTGAATTATAAAGTACAAATTTAGTTGTGAATGCTCAGTGGCCTTCAGTGACAGCGGGGGCTGATTGTGACCAGGTGGTTGTGAATGGCTGGGGACTGGAATATACTGTATAAGTGCTACAAACTTGAACATTTCTACAGATGGCTGCTGTCTTGTTCACTGTCTCACTCTGTATATGTAAAGACAGACAGACAGACAGACTGTCTTTTAATTTAAACCTTGATTCTGCCCAGTGATACAAGTCCAAAGTTCACCAACCCAAACAGGGCTGTTTGTTAAACTGACTTACAGTGAATCCACTTCACTGAGCAAGGAGCTCTGGGTACACAGACAAGCAAACAATGACAGAGTGAGAGGTGAAGAGAGACGAAGAAGAAAGAAGAAGGATATATTCCAAAGCTCTTCAGTGCTTGGTGGCACTCTGGGGAAGAACAAGAGAAGAAAGATAGCTGGGGGGGTACGGCAGTGAGAGAGACAAAGAAATGGTTCAGAGGAGTTTGGAGGAGAAGAGATGAGAGAGGGCTGAACAGTGGAGGCAGCTTGAGAGAGGGAGAGATGAAAAGAAAGATGGACTGTGTGCAGACAGATAATGTGAATGTGTATGTATACAGTAGTCCCGACTGAGATTAATGATGATGAAGATGATAAATCACCTCCACTGGTGCAGGTAGACCTACAGGGACGTGTCAGCGGAGCCCGGCTTTAAAGACACACTCGAAACCATTACTAATGCAGACTAGGTCTTAATGTTTTTTTACACAGTGGCAGAAGGAGTGGTACAATTGCTATGACTCTTACGACTGAGGTCATGTTTCCCAGAATGAATTTGTTTCAAGGATTTCCAGTAATACAGTTTTTTTGTGTTTTTTTTTGTTTTTTTTACAGTATTTCCTGGTAAATAGATGGAATCATCATCAGTGTTGCTGATGTTGTTGTGAGGGATCTTGAGCTGTGACTCACTGTCCAAACTAAAAAAAAAGAGATCCTTATCTCATTTGATAAAACAGTTTTCCTTTACACAATTTGCAGCTGCAGAAACGTATCGCAATTTCATTGCAATATTTATCACAAAACGTTTAAAGTTGCAATGGTATCATGAATTAAGTATCATGAAAGTATTGCATGTTGAGGTCCCTGCTCATTCCCAGCCCTGCACCACTTCACATAGTATTAGGTTCTCTTTGAGTGTTCCTAATTATACCCTCTACATACGCGTCAAATTGTGAAAAAGGAGAGTTAGGATCTAAGTATCCCACTAATGGTTAGTACACACCATGTATAATTAATTGCAATAGTAATACAAAAAATGTTGGAGTGTGTTTGGGCACATTACAGGACGGGAAAACTGTGACAATGTCACAGAGTGTTTTCCTCCTCCTCCAGTCGTGACATACCAGAGGACATGTTGACTGTGGTTGGTGCAGCAGCGATGGATGCTGCAGTGCCGGTTCCTCCCCTGACACTTGTGTTTGCGTGTCTGACAGTAATGATATCCCTCCTTGTGTCTCTGCCGCAGATCGTGATCGTGCAGTTTGGAGGGAAGCCCTTCAGCTGTGCCCCTCTCAACGTGGAGCAGTGGCTCTGGTGTCTTTTCGTGGGAGTTGGAGAGCTGCTCTGGGGGCAGGTAAGCAGCTCTTCAGCCTGCTGAGTCAAACCACGCTGAGCAAGTGTAGGCTGGCAGGCCTGGTTTACTTAGTTTCCCCTGAGGTGAGGCTAAGGAAACATTTTCATATTGACACTTATGCTCTGTTCTCTTCCCTGCTGAATGCAGAAGTTGAAATAATCAGATTTTATCTTGGAATAACTCACAGCTGCTCAATGTCACACCATACAAAGTGTTGTATTTAAAAATGACAAAGCGATAAACCTGGCTTCCAGGTGATCGCCACAGTGCCGACGGAGCGGCTTCCATGCCTGAAGGAGGCAGGGCTGGGCCTGGAGCCTGGAGAGGAGGAAGGGGAAGAGATGGCCGAGGACGAGGAGGAGATCGATTGTGCCGAGAGAGAGCTGCGCCGCGGACAGATCCTCTGGTTCAGAGGCCTCAACCGCATCCAGACCCAGGTACTGTTTGACTGGGCCATCAAAACAACCCATAACCAAAAGCCTTTCACAGGAACACACACACAGACTCACACAGATATCAAAACACAACATCTTAACCCCAAACTTCACATGGTCATGACACATGAGCAGTTTGTTTAAGCTGAATTACAAATACAAAGAGACGGGAATGTCCATGATGACTGATGAAGTTAGGGTGTTCGAAGTTTTTAAAGATCCTATATTGTACATGCATACATAAGAATATATAATAAAAGGATATGTATAAACAACAAAAAACATCTCGCTCAGAGTGGTGAATGTTATGTTGTAACATCATGAAGTCACAGAAGTCCTGACAGCTCATTTTGAGCCTCAGTGTCTGAATACACTCTGTGTGCTTTCTCTGTGGACTGAGGCTTTGATAACTTTACCGTATTAAAGGACAATTCTGGCCAAATTCAACCTGAAGCTAATATAGATTCCTAGGATTTTAGGTCTTAAAGAAGGATTTTGAGGATTTTTCTTTTTAATTGCTCCTGTTTTGCAGTAACTGAATGGGAGCAGACTGATCTTACTTAAGACTTTGTATTATAGCTCCGTTTACAAACATGTCAGATTTCTTGAAGTAAACAAACCCCTTGTTGTATGTTTGAATAGACATCTGATGTTGTCTGTGGAAGAAAATGTGGTTCAGGACTAGCCTCGTAAACCAGCCTCCCCCGGAAATGCATTTAATTCATTTCACAGGGGGAGTCTGGCCTCATACCCGTTGAAACCGTTTCGCCAGAAATCGGCCGTCTACCGAGCCAATCAGCGTCGCCGCTGTGATTGACACAGCACGTTGGCCAATCAGGGCCTGAAAACATCACTACATGGACTGGACTTACCTACAACAAACATGGCGGAGCGTCAAACAGCGGCGTAAAAACAGCAGTAAGGGAAGTTCTAAATGAAATACCATCAATTACAGAACTTAAACTAGAGCAAGAGTCGGCGCTTGTTGAGTTTCTTGGAGGAAAAGACGTTATCGCTGTTCTTCTGTTCATTTTCTTCTTCGGTCCCTGATTGGCCAACGTGCCGTGTCAATCACAGCACGTTGGCCAATCAGGGACTGATTAGCTCGGTAGGCGGAGTGTTTCGGCGAAACGGTTACAACGGGGATGAGGCCAGACTCCCCCTGTGAAATGAATTAAATGCATTTCCGGGGGAGGCTGGTTTACGAGGCTAGTTCAGGACCACTTTTGTCAAAATAAACTTTATTTACTTGCATAGTTTTATTTGGCGGTATGGTACTGTTCTGGGACCCCCTGCTCCTCCACGCACTTGCGTGGAAAGCCTGAGGCAGGAAGAGCACCTTCCTGCCTTTCATGAGCCATCATGAACAGCATAAGCAGGGAGCGCAGCAGCAAAGAAAACCCAGACAGAGCAGAGCAGCCAACATGTATGCAATGACAGGAGGAGCTGGGGTGGAGGTGCGTTGCGAACGTAAGGAAGCAGGAAGGATGCTCAGGCGAGAGCAGTTTAAATAGCGCGCTTTGAATGCAATTTCCCAATAGGGCGCGGGCACGCAGAGTCAGCTGAGCCATCAGCTGGTCTGTGCCGGTGATGACAGCTATGCTGTTAGAGCTTGACTTCGTGGCCTGCCAGAACTAACGCTACGCTCAATTTTTGTGGGATGTAAATAGCCTAAACAGCGTAAGATCGGTCTGCTCTCATTCATCGCTACTGTGGCAATGCAGGACAGACACAACTGCTGCAAAACAGAGGCAATTAAAAAGAACATTTTCAGATTCCTTCTTTTAGACCTAAAATAATATGAAACTATAGCTCCAGCTTGAATTTGCCTGGAAATGTCCTCTAATATAGAATCTAGGGCTGTCACTTTTTATTTTGTGGGGTGAAAAGTTCAATCGAATGTAGGCTGCAGCAAAGATGCGCTGTTTACCGCTCACTGCAGCGCCCAGCGCCTGCAGAGAGCGCCGCGGACCGTCCACCGGACACGGAAGTGCCGAGAACAGCGGCGAAGTGCGGAGAAGCGGAGCCAGTTTACTTTCTGTGCCCATATTAACCGCTGGTGGTGTCGCGGCGTGCACCTCCGCAGCCGGCTCTCGCCATGCAGCGAGCGTCTGGTGTGTTTTGTGCACGAGCCGCGAGTGACCGCGTCAAGCAGGAAGTCAAAAACAACGAGAGAATCCGGTCAATTTTCAAAATAAAAAACTGCGATTGTCTGCAGCAGCTGCCCGGGGGAGGGAGGGGGGGGAAATATTCGAATATATCCGAACGAATTACGGGTCATACAATATTCGTTCGAATCTCATTTTTCTAAAAAGTGACAGCCCTAATAGAATCTATATTTGTACAATATGGGGGCGGCGTTGAGCTCACTGGGTAGAGCTGCCGCCCCATGTCGGGGCTCAGACCTCGGTGCAGACACCGGTTCGAGTCCCGCGTCGGAGGGCCTTTCCTGCAGGTCATTCCCCGACTCTCTGCCTCCCCATTTCCTGTCTCTCTCTCTCGACTGCACTATCAATTAAAGGCAATAAAAGCCAAAAAAAATCTATATATATACAATATGGGACCTTTAAACTTGGTTTATGAGAAATATAATTAACTTTTTGGGTTGGGGGATTTTTCATTGCCTAAATAAACTGCTGGTATCATGACCCATACAAACTAACATGAGACTTTTGGAAAGAAAGAAAAATTCTACCAAGCGGCATGCTGCATTATTGACTCTTCTTTGACAGATGATGTATTTCAAGTTATCTGAACTGTTCTTACTCTTCAAAAGTCAATCTTTCTCATCTTGTCTGTGCTATTTTCTCCTGACCTGTGCCAAACATAACAACTCCACTTTTCTTCTCTTCAACACAGCTAACTTTTCTGCTCTGGATTCTCTGACTTGGTATTTTAGACACTCATAAACGTCATGAGAGAGGATAAATGCTGCGACTGTGTGCATGGCACGTGTGTTGCTGCAGCAGCACTCGCGCCTGTATGTGTGTGTGAGTGTTAACTCCTCGTGTCCAGGCTGTTGCAATGTAGGCAGGCTGTTAACTTGATTGATTATTTCAACTGACCGATGATGGTCACACTGGTCTGTGTGAACACGGACGGTCAGAGAGTGAAACAGCCTCCTGAGCGGTGTTGGAGAGCCAATCCAGACTCTCCGCTTAAGTGCCTGTGTTTGTGTAAAGTGGTCAGTTTTTCATTAAGAGCGTTTCGCCCGAGTGTGCAGACAACAAGTCAACATGCAAGCAAACACTCACGCACACACGCACTCATCAGTCATAATCCTGTTAGTCAGTAATGTGCAGTTGCACAAGCAGTTGTGATGCATATCACTGATGCACTGATTTGCCATCAGAGGGAATCAAAGTGGTGTCTGTCATTTCTGCTGTGACGGGGGAATGTCTTAAAGGGACACACGCAACCACCACGCATTTTCACATGCACACACGCACTCAGCCCCGGCCTCTCCTGCCTTCACTGAGTGCTGCTGTTTTGTCTCTGTCCTGCAGATGGAGGTAGTGAGCACGTTCAAGCGAAGTGGTTCGTTTCAGGGAGCGGTGAGACGGCGCTCCTCCGTGCTCAGTCAGCTCCACGACGTAAACACTATCTCTACCCCCTCTCACGTAGCTCTCTCCACCGCAACAGCCAATACCAGCCCAGCCCCCGGGAGTGAGTCCGCCGAACGCATGTACACACATGCACACACACATACACACACACACACACACACTCCTACAAACCACACTTGCAATCACCTTTCTCTCTCACAACACACAGACACCCATTCACGACACAAACACACACTCTGCTGCACGGCACGTGGACTGCAGTATTTTTACTCTCTATGGTTGTGTCCCCTCCGGCTCGCTCGCTGCTCGTGTGTGTGCAATGTCTCCTCTCTTCTTTTCTCTTATTCTCCCCCCTTTTCAAACAGCACCCAGTCCCGACCGGCTGTGTAATTCTGGTCTGATCTGGTCTGGTTCCAAACTCCAGTCCTGGTCCCAGTCCAGAATCTGTTCTGTTGTTGAGTGTTGGTCGGTGCAGGAGGCGGCAGGCTGTTCTTTCTCTGTCCGAGGTGTCCTGACAGAAACGGACATAACAAAGGCAGCGACTCACGTTTTGACGAAGAAATTGAAGCGGTGAAATAGTTTGAGTTCACCCGATGAGTCAAGGACACGTCGGAAAGGTTCAGAGAGCGAATGGCAGCTCCTCCTGCACTATGTGTTATTTCCTGTCTGTGAATGAGGTCAAGCGTGGTTACTGTGGTCGACCCCGGCTGTAAACATCTCTAATCTGTCGGAGTGGTGTCATCTCTCTTGTCTAAAATCCAAGACAATTTAGGACTGCTGTTACGACTGATCCTATTATAAATGCTGCGATAAGCATTCACTGCCATAGAATTCATACTCATTACCAAATGGCTTTCATATGGCTTCTGCAATTCTCTAAACTGTAAACCTTCGAGTATAAAAGCCCCATAACACACTGCTCTTTACAAGACTTCCGGAAAAAAAAGAAGTTTCCTCTCCTTCTACTGCTCTTTCTTTCTCTCTCCTTCTTCTGCTCCTCTCACTTTTGTTCAGTGCTGCAACTGTTGTCACCTGGTTATTTCTGTAACAGTATTTCCAGCTCTGACGTCACAAGTTTTTCGCCCCACCCCCTCGTCCCTGATGTCTCCAAAAAGTCCTGATTTTTCTCTCTGTCCCCTCTGTTTTTTCCTCTTCTCTCTCTCACTCTCTCTCTCTCTCCATCACAGTTTTCTCCTCTTTCCTCTGTATTTTTACGAGATATTACAGGTTCCCTGTTTGCAGAAATATTCTGGGAAATGTGTTCTAATTGTTCTTCATACGTAGAGTTATTCTTTTGTAGAGGTATTTAGATTTTTACCAGATCTAAATACAGGCTATTGTGTAGCATACTGATAAGATTTCTTTGGTAGGTTTCTCTTCATTTTTTTCTATTTTTCTCTTCTGTTGTATCTTAATTTGTCCTTTACCTCATCCCTTTTTGTCATCCTTCCATCTCCTTACTAGAGTAGTGTCCACCCCTCATGTTTTCTCTTGATTTTTTTTGTATGTCAGTTCTGCGTGTGCCTGTTTGCAAGTGTGTTCACATGTGTGCATTTGCTGACACATCCGAGAGCCGTAGTTTGACTTTTGTGTGTTTCTCTGTCAGTGTGTGGGTGCGTGCATCGGTGTGTGTGTGCGTGTGTGTGCGTGCGTGCGTGTGTGCATGCGTGCGGTTGCGCTCGTTTCTTCATTTGATCGTCTTCATCCGTCTTCTCAGTTGCTTCTCCTTACCTTCCTTGCTCCCTCCCGTCCATCTTTCCCTCCCTCCATTCCACGCTGCCTTCCTCCCCACCTTGCTCCATCACCTCTAGGTGTAGACACAGAGAGGTCCAATGTTGGCGCTGGTGACACCTCACTGTTGTGGTCGTTCTCTGCACAGACACTAGGAGTTACCTGGCTGTTGTTTAAGTACTCTCTCCGCCACTGTAGAGTATACATACATGTAACATGGAAAAGATGCCGAGAGACTGAGAGATTTACACTTAGTGATTTCATTTATTTTTCTTGAATCCGAAGAACTTGTTGAGTCCAAATCTCTTACTCAACAGCAGTGCTAGTATTATGGAGCCATTTTCTTGTGTTATGCTTCCTGATGAAGAATCTCATGGATCTGGACGAACCATTGGGACGATATGGGAACAGGAAATTGAAGTTCAATGAGACCAACTGAGGGCTGCTTGTCTCAATCACTTCCTGTTTAACTGGCACAGCCTGTGGTCAAATCAAATGTACAGTTATTCCTGTTTCAGGATGGGGTTTACACATAGAGCAGAATTCTGTCAACACATCCCATGGAAAGACCAGAACCAACAAGCTAAACGTTGAGATGCTAAGATGCTCAGAGTGACAATAGTGAGACGCTGATGTGCAGCAGGTTTAAAGCTAACCATCTTTGAAGGTTAGTAAGTTTACATTTGCTAAGTAGCACACAAAGAACAGAACAATAAACAAAAAGTTAACTTAAGTTCATCCAGCCAAATCAAACCACTTCATCCACTGGACACAATTTTGTGACTCACTGTTTATTTATAACTAAATAAAGACTGACAGTGTTGGACAACGCTGTCTTTGAACTACTTTAAATTGATCTCAAACACACCAGTCAAGTTGTTGGACATGAGTCCAACGGACTAAATCAGTCCTAATTAAGTTCTCACTGTCCTTTTAAAGGGATAGTTCAACATTTTGGCAAATTCGCCCATTGCCATAATCCCTATAGTCATAGCAGTAGGTTTGTTACCTTTAATTGTCGGTGCAAGCTATTTTTAGAACGGCAGAGCAGAGCCGCCAGCTGCTCAGAGCTACAGTACGGAGGCTATAGGATTTTTTGGTTTCCCTCATCAAACTCATCAACACAATCCAACAACTCCAAAACGCTCTGGCGGACAAGTTGTGACCTGCACATTCACCACGCTATCAGATAATAACGGAACATTACGAAATTCATGCGAAACCGCTGATGTGTGTTCCCGTCGGGGGCAGTTTTTCAGCAAGCAATCTCTGCATTTGCCGTCTCATAACGTTCAGTTATTATCTCAACAACAGATTTACAGCATCTGACAAAAATTGGGCACAGTAGCTGCAGTTGTATTTAATAGAGGTGACAAACTGTTGGTTATGGTCTTTATGTGGAGTTTGGTGACAGCACCACAGACTGAGTTAAGGCCATATGATTACCTTAAAGCTGATATGGGAATCCTCAAGCAACAAACACTCTACTATGTGTTATCAAAACACACTGACCTGTCCTCACAGCTAGCTTCAGGGTCATTACTCCAGTCCCCTTTACCCAGAGTCCTTTGTAAAGCGGACCCAGCCCATACACTTGGCACTGCGCCCCATTGCAGTGTGATGTGCGTAAGTCCTGACGTCGACACCATCAACCTCCCTGACTTCTAAACTTTTACAGCCAAATCTATCATCGCCGGGTAAGAGAAGAGTCCAGGGATCTGAAAGAAACATTTAAAGCATTTAATAGATATATGTATATATAAATCATCCAATCAGGCGCCTCAGCTTCACGCTTTCATCCACCTGAGCTGTGCTGGACCTCAGCGATCCCTCTGGATCTTTAGAACTCATCTATGGATCCAGTTTGTTTTCATTTCAGACTGGGCCACTTTCATCTACCTGCAATGACAGAGAAGTGGAGAAATGAGATGAATTATGAAGGGGGAGCAGGACTCAGATCCATCCTCACCTCCTCAAGCCTTTGCTTTAAGTTCTCTTGCATTCAAAAAAAGAAGATGTCAGCCTCAGTTTTGGCTCCTTAAATGAAGTGAGCAGGGTGATCCTGAAGATTAGAGCTCAGTCATCACACATCGAGGGGTGGGTGCCGCTCAGTGCTTCGAGCACATGGTGAGAAATGGGAGCCATTAACCCGTCATCTACCTCACAGCTTCTCCCTGTATTTATGTTGCAGTTTCTTCTCATCAGCAGTTGTTTTGCACACAGCAGCCTCTCTATCTTCCGGCGCCCTTTTCTTCTCGTACTTTTAACCGTCCATCGTTTTTCCATCAAGCACTGCTGAACGAGCCGACAGGGAGAGAGAGAGAGAGAGAGAGAGAAAGAGAGACATAAGTAACACAGCAGTGCCCTGACCTCCTGGCCTCTCTGGTCACACTGTGGGCGTTATATACTCGAAAGTTTACTCTTTCCATGGACACAAAATGAAAACAAACCAAAGCGCTGATGAAGTGAGAAAGTAACATCCTGAAACCTTCTCAGTCTGCATGAGGTGTTTTTCTGCTGTCTGACAGGCTCTTTGGAAAAACAGATAAGCACTGAACCTACTGCTTGACCGTCTGTCTGTTTGTCTGTCTGTCTGTCTGTCTGTCTGTCTGTTTGTCTGTCTGTCTGTCTGTCTATCATATATGCCAGAGTCATATATAGAGACTCCTCCTAGTTTGGCCAACCGCAGCGCTGATTTCCATTCAGCTGCCCGACCATCCACCTCTCATAATCACAGTTTGGACTCCAGTCAGTGTCTCAGTGGACAAGAAGCCTCCTTTCTGTTGATCTCATTGGGCCAAACTGTCTCTATGTAGGGCTCTGCCTGCCTGTTTCTGTCAGTATATTTGCATTGAACTTGTCTCTGTTTTTTTCTTTTGAGCTCATGCTGCTTCTTTTCCTCTGTTTTGGGCTTGAGGGTGGGGAAGGGTGCATGGACCAACTGCCATGGCAAAGGAATGTGTTTACGCACGCATACACCATACACTGCATAATGCACCTTGAAGCACACTCATAGACCTCACTTTGATGTATGTATGTGAGAGAGAGAGAGACAGAGAGAGAGAGAGAGAGAGAGAGAGAGAGAGAGGGCGCGGAGTGTGACAAAGATCTGATTCAGCATGACCTGGCTGCCTCTCTGTGTGTGACAGGGCTGACGCCTGAGCTTCGCTCCGGCCTTTGAACCAATCACCTTCTGTTTCTAGTAATCTAACCAATCACATACTGTTCTGACCCACTGATTCTCTGTGATGTCACCTTTCTGTTTTGCAAGACTTGTTTTTTTTATGTCCTGCAGCAACTTCATCATCAGCACCATCATCATTTCAATCACTCTCCTCACTGCTGCATGGCCCGCAGTACCTTTCGCACAAGCGCATGTGTGTGTGTGCGTGCGTGCGTGCGTGTGTGCATAGAAGTGCTGACTGACTGACTGACTCACTGTCTTGTTGTCAATGTGTTTGTGTGTATGAAGCAGCTCTCTTTAACAAACAGCACCCGTGATTGACAACAGTGCGATGCATGCAGACGTCAACCTCCAAGCTGATGTGGAAACAACTCAACCGTTGGTTCACTCAGTTTCACTGCTGCTGCATGCACGTTCATGTGTGTGTGCGTGCGTATGTGTGTGTGTGTGTGTGTGTGTGTGGTCACTGCTATAGGTTCTTGCCAAATTCTTATTTTTACTGTACATTAAACTAACACACTGGCCATTCCTGCTTCTTCTCTGTTTGTGCTTAACAACAACCCTCATTTGTTTGTGTGTGCATGCATGTGATTCAGTGTGTGTTGAGGTATGACTGTTTTCCACCCATATACAGTAAGATACACACAAACATGCACACACTCACACACACACGCCATGTGTGTATGACATGAGGCTTCTGTGGTCTTTGTGATGGTGGCTACTGAATGCTCTCGTCTTGTGAGGTTTGACTGGTGTGTGAGAACTGACAAAAACATTTCATCAGCCAACTCATTTCAAAACACCTTGTTTTTTCTTTTGTTGATTTTTCTTTTTTGTTGTTGTTGGTTTTTGTTTTTCACTTTCGTGTGTTGGACACACACAGGGTCAGGTGGAATTAGTCATTATCTACTCATGTTTACTACGTGACCATGATGACTTGGTTGGATACTTTTGCCTTTAAACTTGGTGACAGTTCCAAACTTATGTCAAGGTGGTGAACAAAGTCATAGATAAGATGACCCGTCTCGTAGAAACTAAAAAATCATTGGTCCACAGTGTGGGGCATAAAGATTACAGATAGATAGATAGATAGATAGATAGATAGATAGATAGATAGATAGATAGATAGATAGATAGATAGATAGATAGATAGATAGATAGATAGATAGATAGATAGATAGATAGATAGATAGATAGATAGATAGATAGATACATCTACCAGGACCTGTAAGGATCAGGTTGTCCTCGAAAATTAGGAGATTGTTTGACATCCTGTCCGACTATGTCAAAGTAAAGGTGTCTACCAGAGTGATAAATCGTCCATCAAGGGGAGACGCCATAAAACAGGGGAAACATTTTTATAGTGTTGTTCACTTGAAGAACGATCTAGTTGTTGTAGTTGTTGTAGTGTGTGCTACACACAGGCCACACAGATGTGATGATAAATAGTGTGGAGAGCGATGGCCATATTTGTACAACCACCCAACATGTAGCTACTCTTAGCCAAGAAATAGTCTGCTACTGTATACAATTAGCCAAACTATAATTTTAGGACAGATGAGACTCTGTTTCCAGTCTTAATGCTAAGATAAGCTAATTAACATCTCACTCTACATGAGAAAAAAAAGCTACATTATAATTACCGGTAAACATGTTTATGTCAAAATATCACTGTAGCTTGTGCTTATAAAGAAAGTTGCACCTTGTCCAGAGGATTAAATATGTTGTGACTGTAGCCACCTGGCCCTGAGTGTCCGTCTATCTGTGACTCTGTTTGTCTGCTGGAGGACACAACTCTGTCTGTCTCTGGGTTTCCCCTCTTCTCTTTTCCCCTGTCTTATGTCTGACTTTCTCCTCTCCCTTTCCTGTGCTTTCTTTCCTCTTCTTCTCTTCTTGCCTTCTTTTCCTCTCGGCAGATGCGAGTGGTGAAAGCATTCCGTAGTTCACTGTACGAGGGCCGGGAGAAACCGGAATCCCGCAACTCCATCCACAACTTCATGGCCCACCCGGAGTTCCTCATCAACGACCTCATCCATAACATCCCGCTGATTGACGACACCGACGTGGACGACGAATCAGAGCTCAGCAGATACCAGCACCTGCACCCGGCCCTCCGCAAGCCGCCGCCCCCTCCCACCCAGCCCCAGCCCCCGGTCCGCACCCGCCCCACCCGCCCCTATCGCCAGTATAGCCTCCCGGTGACCCCGTGCAACCGAAACAACAACAACAACAGCAGCAGCAGCAGCAGCAGCAGCAGCATCAGTTCAATGGTTATCCATGGCAACAACAGCACCAATGCGGTTGCTCCCAGCAACCGGAGCCCCCATCACCAACACCACCGCCACCACCAAAACCATCATGGCAGGGACAGGCCGGTGAAACCCTCCGCCCCTCACCTGGCCCATCTCTACTGCATGGAGACCTCCTTATAACTGAGCTGGACGTGGGTCGGGGGGGAGAGGAAGAGTCGTGGGTAGGGGGAGGAAAAGGGAGCGGAAGAGAGGGCTGGGGACACACACATGACATTTTCATCCGATCTCCCTGACGACAAGCTAACAGGAGGGAGCGAAGGACGAGGGAGGTACAGGAGGGAGTGGACAATGGCCGGAGACTTCCACACACAACTCCCTGAGAACATTGCGACTTTACCTCCCTTCGCCCCTGCTCCGGCCCTCTTAGTCCGACCCCCCTCCCCCCTCACCCCCCTGACACGCCAACTGCCCGCCCCTCTCCACCCCTCGAACCCACCGCATCGTCCGTCACCCTCCCCCTGAAAGAACCCACCCCACCTCAACCCCCCCCCCCCCGACCTCACGCACACACACTTGTCACACATACGCACAGGTCTGTTCTCGCTGCGTTGTCCTGAGCGACGTGGGTTGAGGGAGGGGAGGGGAGGGAGGGGGGACGGACACCACCACCACCCAACCCCCCTCCTCACCCTGAAAAAAAAAGAGAAAAAAAAAACGGAAAAACAAAAACAAAAAAACAACACAACATCCTTCGATGCTTCAGCAGAATAGGGCCATGTGGCTATGGGGGCTGACTCACTCTGTTTCTATTGGTGTTCATCATAAGTGTTGTCACCATCACCCACCTGCCCAGTTACCTACCTGCCATGGCACCATTGTCACCACCACCATCGTTTCCCTGGCTACAACCCGCAGCCACTCCAAAAACACTACTTTGCTTGCGATGTAAGTAAAAGGCTTTGTTGAAGCTTTAACTAGACTCCAGTCATTTCCATCATCTGATCCGCTCATTTCCCAGCATAATGGTGCTCATTCATTTCTTTCTTTTATGCCGGTTTATTTATTTATTTCCTCCCCCTCTTAAAGATTTTACATTGAGCTTCTTTTTTTTTTCTTAAAAAAAAGAAAGAAAAAATATATGTACGTTCTTTTCTTTCATTCCTCTCTCTCTTTCAGTGTGTGTACGTGTATCGTCTTGTCTCTTCTGAAAAGAAAAACTAACAAAAACATAACAAAAACTGAAATGACAAACAAAGATCCTGTTCATTTAAACCTAATAGTTAATAGAAATGGCTGCAAAAAAAAAACAACCTAAAGGGGGAAACACAGACATACATATATATATACCTATGTAAATGTATATATGTATATGTATATATATAACTTGAATGTTTGGGAAGCGACAACACAGAATTCTTCATGTTCACCTCAGTTCTTTCTCCAGCCCGACCTGCCCGACCACCCCATGAGTCCACATGACCAGTTGTGTGTGTAATACTGTTCATCACGCTCTGATATGAGATGACACAGTGTGTGCCATCTCACCTTGATTTTGATGTATACATACAGTTGCCCCATACAGCACTAACTGAATTTCCAGCCTCCTGCCATGTTGATGGAGTTGACGAGTAAGTATGGGTAACATCTGTGGACGTCACCTGTGGCCCCGCCCACAGGTGACGTCATCTTCCAGTCTCTTCGTTTTCTGTTCCTTCACTCTTCTCTCTTGCTGTTCCTCCGCTCTGTTGTTGTGTCCCACGCTCACTTTGTCACATCTCGTACTCCCTTCGGTCTTTTCGTCGCTGGGTCTGCGTGTGTGCGGCAGCTTTTCTCGGTTTAAAAGAGAAAAAAAAAAAAGCTGAATGCTTGTGAAGCATTAACCCTTTAAATGCCATCAAACACACAATGCACAGGCGATGGCCCTTTAAGACTAACATGCACTCACTTCAAACCCCGCTCATGTGCCGTTGGGTCGTCCTCATCGTGTACCATCGCCCTCTGCATGAGTATGGTTGACAAAGAGATTGTTTCATTTGGTCCGTCTGTCATTTTTACAGACGAGAAAAAAAAAAATCAACCACTCAAGTGATCAGGCCTTCGTCTAAATGTCAGTGTTCAGTTTTAGCTTTAGGCCCAGAGCCCACTCAGCTCTATCAGGTACGAGCATGAGAGCTTATGTATCATGTGTGTGTGTGTCCTGTACTGTGCGTTCCCCATCATCATGATGTACAATAGGTTCATTGTGAAACCTTAAAGGAACAGTTTGACATTTTGGAAAATTAGCTTGTTTTCTTTGTTCACTGTGACTGAGATGAAAAGGCTGACACCACTATCATGGAAACAGCAGGTTAGCGTAGCTGAGCATAATGACAAGAAATGACCTGGCCTGGCTACCAGTTGCACTAAAGCGTATTAATTTACGTCTGCCACTTGTTTAAAAGAAGACATTACATAGGCCTATCTTCATGATAAAAGTGGCATAGTTGTGATGGTGCATTGTGCTGCAGGATTCACTTATATCTTTTAGCAGTAAAGAGCAGCCAGGACTCTTATAACGGACGAGGAATTATTTTTTCCAGTTGGATTTGTCCTGGTGGTCCTGCTTCAGGCCATATTAATTAAAGGTCCCATGTTTTATACTTCTGCAATGATTTATTTTTGAGATATTAAAAACAATCTCAATGTACTTGTATGTACCTTATATCAGGAGCTCTGGTAACAAAAGGTCCAAAAAATGTTTGTCTATAGGCTATAAAAACATTGCAGAGAAGTCAACATCTGCAAAGTAGGAGGGTTTGTTGTGACATCATCAAGTTACAGAAGTCCTAACGGCTCGTTTTAAAGCCCCGGTTTCTGAATACAGATAGTGTGCCTACTTTGTAATCAAAAAAAGATATTGACATATCCTTGAATACAATGTGGGACCTGTGAATTAAAAAAAAACAAGTTGGAGGTCACGTCTGGTCAATATGACAATGAAACAAGTTCAAGTGCAATAAAGAGGGAGAGCTGAAAGCTATTTTCCTGATGGTCATGTGCTTGTAATAGTCCAGTTAACCATGATAAACCTGCTGTAAAACTGTATTTTTACACAGTTATGAGAAACCCACTCATGCAACTTGTAGACAGAGCCAGGCTAGCTGCTCCTAGTCTTAATGCTAAGCTAAGCTAACATACTAATTTCAGTGGTATCGGTCTCCTCAGTTAACTCTCGGCAAGAAGGTTGGTTCTCCTGAAATGTTGAACTGCTGCTTCAGGACATAGTGTATTATGTTGAAGCTGTCCAGTGTAAAAGGACATGACACTGCATGAGCACACCCCCAACAAAAAACAACAACAACAAAAACAACATACAAAATAAAGAAAGGAAGAAATAAACTGCGCTCGTGACATCACACCCCCACCGTCACCTCGTCGAGCTCCGCCTCTACATTCCATGTGACATACATTCCAGACGACTGCATCACATTCCAGAGCGGGTGTGAGAGCGCCCTCCTGTATCCCATGTTGCACTAGGTGTGGGGTGAACCACTGACTTCATGTTGCCTCGGAGCTTGACTGCAATGCAATGCAAACCTGGACAACCCCCCCCCCTCCTTTCTCTCTCTCTCTCCCCATCCCTCCGTCTCCCCTCCCCCCCCCCTCTCCCCCCTCAGTTACCCCCCTGTTAGCTTCACCACTTAGAGGAAGTTGAGGGCAGACAATATGCAACAAACTGCCATATCAACGCCTGTTCCCAGCCGTAGGGGTTAGAAACGCTGTCTAACAGGGACGGTTACACATGCAAACACAGCAAGAGAACATGTCTGTCCTGCTAGTTTCTGTGTCAGGATGCGCGCAGGGCTCTCTGGGAACACCCTTTCCTGTACAGAACTCTGTCTTGAATGCTCATCATCATCGTCGCCACCCTTACCTGACCTGTCGGAGCAGGCGGGTGGTGGCATTGTATTGGTCTCTCTGTTTTGAAGCATGCATTTGGTATCATTAATGTCACTCTTTATGTGTTGGTAAATCATTTAGGCTACTGTCACTACTGTGTGCTATGATCTCTCCACATCTGCTGTCTCTCTTTCTCTCTCACACAAACACAAACACACATCCTATTCAAGTCTAACCTATTCTATTTCAGCACCTCTTAGCACAGCTCTCTCAACGCTTGTTATACAGAAATACACGCACAGACACACACAAACAGACCAAACAACAGGGGGATAATCTACAGTGGTGTAAATTTGACTGTCCAGTTCCAGCCATCTCTGTCCATCCGTCCAGCCACGTTACATCATGATGTTGTGAGACAGTTTCACAGAAGGCAAAACACAATGTGAAAAAGAATATATTATATTTATCAAAATTATAAATTGTACAACTGCACCACTACTGTACAGATCGCCCAAATGTGCACATGTGCATCTTTCATTTACAGGTACTATGTTCCTGTTACACCTTTTTTTAATTTTTGATGTTTCTTTCTTTTAATCCTATTTCTTTTTGTAAAGAGAGGAACAACAAAATGGAAGCACTTGTATATTATTATTATTATTATTATGATTATTATAATTATGATTATTCTTAATTTTCTCCACCGGTGCTCCCACTGATGGAAAAAGACAGTTGCACATTCTCCTGAGCATATTCTGAGGGCTGTGTTTTCTGTCCATTGAACAGCCCCTGAAGTGTGCAGAGGTGTGGAGGTGCTTGAGAGTCTCTTAAGACCAGAGACACCACTCTGTAAATAGAGAATAGGAGATACAGACGTACCTCATTATGATCTAAAGGACTGGACAAAGTGGGGACCCAGGGAGGATGGAGAACTGGAGGGTGACGCAGAGCTAGAGACTGCAGAAGTGCAATGTGCACCAGTGCATTGTTTAGACTGCTCTTTTAGATCTGCTCCAAGTATTTACTGCCATGTTATGACGGGGAGGAATCTAAGGTTTTACATTAATCATTATACATACTGTTGTAAATATTGTGTGTGGAATGGTCCCCCTTCTTGCACAATGCAGTGCTGTTCTGCAGACAGAAAATGCAGCCTTAACTGTGCTGAAATGAAAAAAAGACCAAAAAAAGTAAAAAAGTAAAACTAAAAAAAAAACAAAAACATAAAGACTATTGAATATATTAAAGAGTTACCTGCCTGTTATTTAAGCGAATAAATATCTATATATGAGAAAGAACACACCTGTATACTGTAGACTAAATCTGTATGGAAATCTAAGAGAATTTAATGGGAATTAAGTCCAACACCTTTTGTCTGTATGAAAGAAAAAATACATCAAAGTATTCTACAATAATAACTTTGACAAAGTCTGTGTGGTCCTGTGTTGTTTGTTCACAATGATACAAGACTGTACCTGCACTTTAAACCTCTGACAGATGGACGTGTTGCTTAGGTGACCGAAGTCTTCATTTATCAGAGTATCATGACCGCCTGTAACTGTCCCCACAAACTGACCCTGGGCACTGTGCAGCGGCCTCGTTGTGAAAATGCGTGTTCATCCATCATTATGACATTTTCTTGTAAAAATACAAAACAAACCATCTGTGGTCCAAACCACTGCACAATACAGCACAGTGACGTGCAAAAGTTTGCTTAAACAGTTAAGCAAGTGGAAGATGATGAGGCAAAAAGTTACAGATGACATATTCCCTTTACATTTAATCAACATTTAAACTTTTTTTTTCTTTTGTCAATTTTCGTCTTTTACATGATGACAGAAAAGGAAAAGGGCCCGCAGCAAAGGTTTAGCCACGCTGCATAGTTAGTAGGTAGTCAGGGCCATTGTAGAGGGGAGAAAGGTGATGATAATTCTAGGGGCCCAGCGCCCAATATGGTCCACAAAAGATTTAGTATGTAATGTAATGTAATGTACTTTATTTATACATTATGACTGAATTATTCTGCATAAAACCCTGACTAATACTCAGCATCAAAACAAAGTAGGCTAAATAAAAAATGATAATACATAATCTAAGAAAAAAAAGTGAAAAAATCAGGGGCCGACTTTAGTATTCTTCCATGGGGCCAGAATTCCTAGCAACGGCCTGTAGCCCCTCCTTTGGAAACTCTCACAGCGTGTAAATCATAAATATCTTTTCTGATTGGTCAAAGTTAACTGAGAGCTCAAGTCTCCTGGGTTTCCCATTCTTTTGCAGGCTGCTGCTTTGTTACTCTTTTACACTCTAAAATTGTAGAAAACACTAATATTGCTTAAAATATTGCAAAAGAGCGTTTCATGCTGCTCAAGACAGTTATCATGTATGATTACCGTGTGTGGTAAAGACTACTGCTCAACTCTTCCTAGAATTTGTGATAACATCTAGATAATTGACTCATGAGGGCTATGTGAAACAGTTTTCAGTGAAGGATTAGGTGGGTCACTTAGGCCAGTGAGCAGCAGGGCAGTTCATAGTCAGTCTCCCACTGCAACTGTGTGTTTTAACCATGGTGTGCTTCTTTGGATGTCAGCGTTGACGATGTTGCCAGGTGTTGTTCTCATCTTACATGTCGTGTCATCATGGACAATGTGGATTCAGGTACTGTAGCAGGAGTTAAAGGTGGCTCGGCAGATGTTTCTGTGGAATCACAAAACTCTCCAGCTGTGCAGCAGAGGAGATGAGTTGAAAGATGATGTTGACTGATGTGTGTGGTTGGATGTTTGGTTACCTCTTTAAGCACAGGGCACAGAAGATCCTTTGTGTTTAAATGTCTCACCTTCATGCTGTCATGGGCTCCAATCCAGAAAACTGGATCAGAGCTATTTTCCCGAATCAGGCCCCTGACAAACTCGTGTTCTTCAGCGCTGTGGATGGAGGCTAAGTTCCCACCAAGACCGATGCAGGTGCGCTGATGACCAAGATAATGAAATGAGAGAAGTACAACCTGAGTCTAAACAGCAAACACACAGGCATCACCTTCCAACCAGCAGAAAATGCTGCGTATGGTTTCTAAATGTAAACAGCCCCCCTGAAGTACTTGAACCATTCTAACATAGTACACAGACACACAACACTACACATTGTTTTATATTGAAGAAATACACATTTATGTCAGTAGATGGTGCAGTTCTGTCTCTGTGGAGCATGGATGTATTACAAGAACATAATAAATATATATCATGTACCGTACAATTATAATTCCTGTAATACATCCATGTTGTTGAGCACACCCTTCAAGTTGTCACAGTAACAGTGCTTACTGGTTTGTGTAACTCGAGATCTGGTGTTGGCAACAACAACAACAAAAAAATTCCCAAGAAAAGTCTTCACAAACTGCTTTATGGTGTGAACAAGAAATATTAAGCAAAGCCAGCTGACATATAGTTGTCATGACTTGAACAGTTTTAAAACCACACCAGAGGCGCTGTGTGATCATCTTGTTCTAATACCTCTGCATCAGCCGCATCCTTGGCATCGGCTTGGTACATGAAACAGCGAGAGTCATACACAGTCCAACCAGTTGGACAGCCAGGAACTGTAAGATAGTTATATAAGTATGGTGAATCGAAAATAAATGTCATTTTTAGAGGAAAGCTTACAACTCTCATTAATAGTTGTCAGAGCACCTGTAGAGTGATAGGATACATGTTGACTTTACTCTGCCTCTAGTCCACGGATAACTGCTGTAAAATGTCTATTTATGGATTTCACAGATAGTTAGTTCATTAGATAATTAGAAATACTAATACTAAAAACTGCTACTGATTGAAATGTTTCAGCATTCATTTAGACATTTACATTTAACACCAAGAGGAAAAGTCCGTGTACAGTGTGATGATGTTTCTGACAGCCTTGCTCTCTGTGTCAAATGTGGCCCAGTGTTTGCTGTGTATCTTCAGGAACAGATTGGTTAACATCATTAAGCACATGATACAAACATGTAAACATACAAAGTGGCAATTATTATTATTATTATTATTATTATTATTATCATCATCATCATCATCATAATCATCATCATCATTATTGTTGCAATAATAAATATAACAGAACACACAAAGTATAACTTCTGTCATTTAGCATAATTGTAAATCCATAAATCCACCCAAAGACCTCTAGTGAAAAAGCAGATACAAACCTGGTACACGGACTTCTTTGCTGGTGGACGTCTGAGAACATAGAGAGCATATTGTTAATATCAGTATCAGCAGTCCCTCTGTAATAGGCTGAGACTAATATGATGTCTGTTCAACTGGTGAGCATTTCTTCAGGAAAAGCAAAAGGATCAGCTTCAGTGCTTTTAATTGAATGAATCTGGTGGTTTAGGTGCTGGTTCAAGGAGATGAGCAGTTGTGCAATGCAATCAGGCACCATTTATCTAGGGCTAATAGAAAAAGAATACTCACTTAAGCTTTTTAATTCTGGGGGTGATTTTCTCACCTCACTGTTCACTACACATACAACTGGAAGTAAAGTCAGGGTCATGTTGTTTAGCACTGTTTGTTTTCATTGTAACTGGGGATCAGAGAGTTTTACTCCTGCTCCTACAAACAGTCCACCAGTGAAACAGAGGAGGAAGACCACCTGAAAATATGACGCCATCTCTGGAAAGACAACAAAACAAGCTAAATGTGTAGTCTTTGGCAGTGTAGTGACCTCAGTGATTGAACCTGAATGATTTAAGAGAACAATCTATTATGTATGAAACCACCAAATGTTCACTTACCTGTAGTGGTATCTGACTCAGGAGGAGAAACAAACAGGCAGGTTGTTGAGAGGTGAATATTCACCCTGTCCTTCTCCTTTTATACAGATAGATGGAATAACTGAAACAGTGTTATATCAACATTCCCTTATCATTGTCATTCAGTGAATCCAGGTTGAACTTCGATGTTGATTCTTCATCAGTTTCCACCCTCAACTAATATTGAAACAAATGTTGATTTTCCAACTAAAGATCAATGGAATTTCACTCGTATTTCTATTAACACAAATATTGAAACAAATGTTGAAATTTCAAAAATTTCAACCTAACTGAAGATCAACAATATTTCAATCAATATTAAACCACAAAAATGACAATATGCCTAAATAAAAATAGGCCAATACAAACCCTGCTTTAGCTACAGTCAGGATGTTGTAGGCTACATGAAGCAGAAATGCCAGCAATATATTGTAATTTGACTATTACAGTAAAAAAAAATTAAAAAAGCAGTATTTGAATTTACAGTAGCATAAATGTTCACTGTTCAATGAAAACAGGCATAAAATAGTGACTCAGTTTAGCAGTTCAGTTACCATGGAAATACAGTGTGATGAATGTAGTTGTGCATGTAGGCCTACTGTGACTTTATCTTTGACACAAATGTTCAATAATTATAATAATTAGGTACAGTAGTTTGTCTCAAAGGGCTTCACCAACATCCTCTGTCCTTAGACCCTCACATCATCACCCAGTTTTTTTTAAATTAACAGTTCAATACAAAACATTACATGTGTGGCAGGATGAAGGCGGGCCCGGGCAGGGTTTGAACTGTCTCCTGGGTAAGAGTCATGCTTGCTGACCATTAGACTTTCCGAGCCAAATATGATTTGATTTTGAGTATCTGCTGATACCGAGTCCTGATCCGATACCATGCAGTTAAAAAACAAAAACATAAAAAGCTGAACATTGCTTATACAGGGCTCTGCACTAACATTTGGAGCACAAGGAAAAATTCATTTTCAACACATTCCTTAAATGTCCAATGTGACCCATTTTTACATTTGAGAACAGAAACACCCTGAAAATTTTTCCTTTTACTTTAGGTTGACTTCTAATGTGCAGTATGGGGCATACATGGAAATGACACAGTAGTAACGTGTTATATAATGACCAACACAATATTTGGTGAACTGGTCTTTCCTACCACGCTATTATGGCGATGAACTCTGAATTACATCTTATGACAGTAATAGTCTATTCTATACTGATTTGTTGAACTCACCCTGATAAGCATAACATAACATAACATAACATAACATAACATAACATAACATAACATAACATAACATAACATAACATAACATAACACAAACAAAACTCAATAGCCACACAAACGGCTCCATATTAATGTTAGGGTTTGGCTAAGTATTGTCTGTAAATGGCCTGTTAATAGTCAACTTTTTGTTAGTTTGTCAAGCCTGTTAGGCTGAAATTTTCAATGGAGGGATGCCAGGCGCTGCCTCTAAATTACCCAGGATGCCTCAGTCACTCTCATATATAGGCCTATATATGTATGTATACATACATATATTGTGCTTTGTTTGTATGGATACATTCGAAATTAGTTGTTATTGTCTTAAATGTATTTCAGCTTTATACTTTTGATATAGGCTATTCTTAGTGTTCATGTAATTGTTGCTTATTTATTCACCCTGGCTCTCAGAAGGTTAATTATTCATGTAGCCTATGTATGTATGTATGTTATCAAGGACAACAAAGTGAACACAACAGATGTTCTTTTTTTTGTTCTTCGAACAGAAACGGTGGGAGAAGCAGTTTGTGCACAAAACATTCAAACTGGGCCCCTTGGCTCGGGCTCAACTGTGCAGTCTCCTGCCCCTGACAGCAGCAGCAGCAGTTGTCAGGACTGTATAGAAAAGAAAACACGGTGAAGCAGCCTACCTGGACCTTGTGAACTGTCTTCTTTGTGTGGATATCTCTCGGTTCCCATTTCCTTTCTAACGATGTTTGTTTTGGTGAAATGTGATTATTAAAGGTTAAAGGGGTCAGTGTGTTTGTACTTTGGTGAGAGGTAATATTGGACATGCACATTGCAGTGCTATGCAGCAGACTTGTTATTCCTTTCACCCTGTTTTATTATGATGTTGAAAATTAATTAAAAGTTTATTAAAAAAAGGGGGGGGTCAGATGATATGGTGCATCTGGCCGTTCTTTGTCTGGAGAATTAGTTCCTCGGTAACTACTCTAATTTTGTGTACCTCAGTTCCCTAACTAACCACTCATTAGTATCAGTGGTTCATCAGTTTGTGTAGCTACCTTAGTTCCACAGTACTGTCACTGTAATTGTGCAAATATCACAAGTGTCACAGCAAAATTTGTTCTAGTTCAATGACAGTTTCAGTTTCAGCACTTTGGTTGACTGCTTGTGTGGCATGGTGAAGAGGAACCCACATGATTTTGAACCCACACACCTACCGGTATGTGCGCTTGCCACTTGACCAAAGGGACATCTTCTTGGCCAAGTAGCCAGGGCAGATCAATAGGCTATATGCCGCTGGCTGAAAATCCAGGAAGTGGTGGTACTTGCTGGTTGGTACTATCTGAATTTCAGCCAGCTCCTTTATGTCCTGTCTTACATGATTGGAAAACTGATTAATCCAGGTGTGTCTGACAAAAAAAAAAAAAAAAATCTGAAAATTTCTGAAATTCAGAAAGTACCAACCAGGAAGTACCACTACTCTCTGGATTTCAGCCAGCGTGGCATATAGCATATTGGAGGCATAGTGACAGGAACTTCAACTGTCACACTTGTCATTTTAAATGTGCTATACAAATAAATATTGACTTTACTTGACAGTTTGTATTGAAACATCATATACGTATATATATATATGTGTGTGTGTGTGTGTTTCCTTTGACCAAAAGAAAAAAAATTCCCCAAAACTCTAAGTTTATTTGGTAAACTGTTGTGTTTCCACAACAGGAACTTTGCTTGGCTCTGAGAGGAACTTGTGTTATTCGACTGCAGGACCCAGGGCCTAGATTTAGTTCCAAGGTTATTGGGGAACAGGACAAGTCGGGACATCAGTAGTTTGTGTCTTTGAGAGTAGATTTCACACACATTGGCATGCTCACACCTTCCAAACACGCCGGTTGTTGCTCGGGTAAGTGGACAGTTTGAAGAACTCAGCCATCATTTAATTATTTAAACCTGCACTTTTCTGTTACACACCATCTTGTCTGGTGGTCTCTTCTTGTTATACCAGCAAACGCTGGTTGTTCACCCTAATGCACTGCTTCACAGTTCCCCTCATCCCTGGCAACAGGCCACATCACTCACTCATCTACGATTTAGACTCATTGTTGCTAATATGATCAGATATGACAGTACTGTCAACATAGACAGATGTGCAAGATGTATTTTATAATCATAGCTGCATTGATGGTTACTTCCCAAGCCCGAAAACTCTTGAAAATGAGGCAGAGCTCTCTACCTTGGTTTTTTGTTAACAATTTCAATCTCAATATTTCCAGTTTATTTCAAAGGTATAGCTGCTGGTCCTTGTCCTAAATGAAGATACATTTACACTCAGGATGAATCTGCTGCACACAATTAAATGAACCTACCAGAAATATAAACCCAGTGTAGGACTGATAATGACGCAGTGAATTGGAAGGTTTTCAGTGCTACTGTTAGTTAATGTCAGGCCAGTAGCTAGCTGTTTATCCACATTATAAAATAATGTCTGAGAGCGTCTACTTTCCCATCATACTGCTGTTGAGAGGTTTTAGCCCATGTACTTTAAATCAAACTATTACAGTGCGACTGCCACTTCACTGCGATTGTTCTCTCAGTGATGTATAAAGATCAAATCAGACTCTAAAACCTTCTTAGCACGCTCAGATTTTAAACAGAGCTGCATCATCATGGTGCTTTAAGAAGTCAAGGGCAGTTGTGTAGTTTCAGGGAAATCTCAAACACGAGTCATCCAGTGAACACAGCCTTCATCATCGTAGCCAGGGGACAAAATGCAAGACAGAAAAACAACAGGGAAAATTGTGTGGGTTTATGAAGTTACTAGTGCACAGAACATGAACCTTGTTTATGGATTAAAAATCAAAACATTTTTCCTTATAAAAAACTGAGTCATCTTTATAATTCCACTTCATAAATGAACATCAACATTGAAATGGTTGTCTGTTGTCATCATAGTGACCAGACTATCTGTATGAGATATTCATGTGCATGAGCTTATGGTGGACTATTTATTTATGGGGGTCAAAGTCAGCTGAAAGTCAGCTGTCTTTAGCTTCATATTTAACATGCTGACATGTGACTGCTCCTTCAAGTTTTTAACAAGGGAGCAAGTCCTTTTCTCCCAAATGATTCACTCAAATATGAGGATGACAAAATGTACCATAATATTCACCTTTCTGGCTAACTGGTTTCAGAGTCTTTCCATAGTTGTTTTTCTGCTGCGTTCTACAGCAGAGAGAAGTTACCCGCTTAAAGGAATAGTTCAGCTTTTTTCCCCCCATCAAGACACACACAGTACACTGTTGTGAATAAGGAATGATTAGTCAGTGTATTTTTGTCACCTATGAGAAGACCTGTCTCAAAATAATACACAAGTGAAAGAGTACGAATATGAAGTAAAATGTTTACAATGCATCAGCTGGTCGGGAAAAAGTTAGTTTATCTGGAACTAACCAACTTATTCAGTATTCCTCCATGCAGACAGGCTCCACAACGTGCTCTATCCCTCCGCCAATCAGCTGTTTGGATCAGCGGTGTGTGGAGGGGCGGAGCCTGTCTGTGTGAGGAGTACCGAGTGAGTTGGCTAGTTCCAGATAAACCAACCTTTTCTGACCAACTGAGGCACTGTAATTTTTTTTTTAATTTATACCCTACTCTTGAACTGGTGTATTACTTTGAGACGGGACTTCTCGTAGGCAGTGAAAATACACTGATTAATTCTGCCTCATTGACAGCCATTTACTGCCTGTGTCTTGGTGCAGTGCGGTGTGCTGGTGTTTCTCCGTGGGGTGAAGGGGAGGGGGCACAAGAGACCTTTCTACTGCAGATATTATACTTAATGGCCAAATACTGAATTATCCATTTAAGTTTGAACTGAAGTGAAGCTGATCTTTTTTCTTTTTTTAAAAAAAGAAAGAAAGTCTGGCTATGTCCACACTAGTGTTTTTAATTTTAAAAACGGTGTACTTCAACAGCCAGACAAACGTTTTGACTGTATCAGAAATAAGGGCATAAAAATGAGGTTGAAGTGGAGCGTTTGCAGGCCAGCCGTGGGCAGCCCTGCTGCCAAGAGGAACCACAGCACGTGGGTCGGTTGGGGGCAGGTATCATTTGCTGCAGGGTAGTGGATAAACGACTGAATGCAACATGATTGATTTAAAGTAAATGGGCTAAAAGCTGGTCAGTATGAATCACCTCTTAAACTGTGGATTTTTAAAAAAACTTCCATCAAACGAGGTCTTGGTCATTTGTTTTGACAACCTTTACCAGACTTGACCCAAATGATCAGGAATAGTAAGATGTTTATCGGCAGAGAGCTTTGCTGTTTAGAAAGAGAAGAAGAGATGCATTAATATCAACAGTACAGAACAAGACAGTAGATATTTATAACTCAAACTTAATGAAAATATGATTTATTTTTCCAACATTTCTCAAAGAGCATTTACTTCAAACAAAGTATAGTATTCAAAATTATATACACATTTACAGTTTGTTACACTTGATCAAAATGGGAAATTCCATCACTGAAAGCAAATTATTTAGGATGTATTTACTGGTAACATGTAAATATATACACTAGGCATAAGAGACGTAAGCCTCTGGATACACTGCTCCAAGTACTGGAAGCAGATGTAGTTAACTACACCCCCCTCCCGCCAAAAAAAAAAATGCTGCATGAGTTACATTGACCATACCTGTAGCTATAGGTGTTGTGGAGCTTTGGTGAAATGTAATCACGTATATACCATTTGTTACCGATACTACCTTTAAAAAAATACCAGGCCACGTTGGCAGCAGCTTGTCCAGCCTCCTCGCCCTCCACCAGCAGATTCCACTTTAGCATAAAGAAAAATAGGTGGCGCTAAATGAAAGTATTCTTTTGTACAGTGGTGCAGGTTCACAAAGAGATTAGTTCTCATCAAAATAATGTATAAACACATCTTCTTTATGGATCACTTCATTCCAATTAGACCGCTGATTCTAAATCTCTCTTTGTGGACCTTCACCTTCAATTTAACATCTTAGCATTCACACATTGATTTAACTCTTAGTTACATGTTAACTAAAATCAAATCAAATTCTTTAACAAACCAATAACAAATGAAAATATAGAAAAACATCATACACTAGCTGGGAACAAGAATTGTCTACAAACAGAAATATTATGGCTGCTGCTGAACGCTTCAAGCCTGTGGAAAATCAACAACAAAAAGTCTTTTCTTGTCTGATCCTTACCATGGAGTCAAGCAGGCAAAGGTGTTCAGAGAGCCACTCATCCCGCATGGTGGATCAACCATTACCTAGAAGAAACTGTCAACAAGGTTTAGCAGTAACGTGTACTCATTCCATCAACATACAAAAATCACATGCACATTCAGCAGTTCTTAGGTAATAATCTTAACAAAATTCAACAGTGCTTTTCCACCCTCAAGATGTTCAGTACACTGAGCCAGTCTCAATATCTGAAAACAGAGAGAAGTACTTGACCCTACATTTTGAGCGACGTGCTTGCACTCTCTGCACACTTTGTGCAGAACTCCACTGAGACATGGTTCTTGTCCACGTGCAGACACACGCCACCAGATGTCTCTTTCTCGTCCACTTTCACGCGCTTCCTGGGCAAGGCATAGTCGTGGTCATTTGAGTCGGACCCCTGGAAAAGTGAGGAAGATAATTTCATCCCATTCACACCGCTGATTCTGGACAAGAGCTGGGCTAACATGCTCTCATTGGCCAGCACAGCTCTCAGGTACCTGGTCTCATCTTCCAGTTCCTCCACCCTCTTGGTGAGCTGAGAATTTTCCTGTTTGAGCGAGTTGTTTTCTGTGGACAGGACGCCAACTTTCCTCTCCAGGCTGGTGACATATTCCTTCTTCTTCAGACGATTCATCCTGGCAGCGATGGCATTTTTGTTGATCACGTGGCTCGACTGGTTTTGTCTGTTCTTGATCTTCAAATCAGATGACATTCTCTCTGGAGATGAGGCTGTCGAAGCTTCAATCCCAGAATCTTGATCCTTGGCACAGTACACGCCAAGCTCATCCAACTCCATATCGAAGAGTGCAGAGTCTTTTTCAAGTGTCCATTTCAAGTCTTCGATTCCAAACAGATCGTCTAGCTCTATGCTGCCGGAGTCAATATCGTCAGCTGGGAATCCCACAGAGGGACTAGGCAGGTCCTCCACAGTTTCCTCCGCATCCACCACTTCAACTTCAAGTGACTTTGTGTTGTTGACTGTACGGCCTCTTCTTCTGGTTATCATTCTGATTTGACAGTAGGGCCACAGGTGCGCTGTCCTGAGGATACCTGAAAATGTATCACCTGCAGCCACAGAGAAAATATACTGTTAGTGTGTATGCTTCATAAAATAACTGAAACGGTTATCAAACATATCAACAGTAACTTTAGTCAGTGTAGTTGTTTACTAAAACAACAACAACAAAAGCTGTCACCATGTCAGTAAAAAAAACGGATTATGCAAGACTCTAAACATTAACTTAAGATGTTTCATAAATCTATGACTCATTGCAAGAAGGCATGCAAGGATCTTTGTTGACGGCATTAATACTTTCGCACTCACGTTGTTACACAACTATATAATTATTTCCACTCAGCTGGCCAAAGTAAATAACAACAAATAACATTCAAACTGTGTAATCTACTTAACAGGGTTAGCTCATGACAGCCTCCATTTTCTAACGGGTCCAGGTGTGTGTGTGTGTGTGTGTGTGTGTGTGTGTAAAACGTATCACCAACGTTCTGCCTGGTAGCTCAAGCTAGGCCTCTTAGCATTAGCATAATGCTGTACAACGACACGAACGAGCTACAGTTGAGCAGATGAGGCAATAACTCACAATTCATGTTACCGGTAACTTAACTCTGCAAAACTTTAGAGAAATCGACGATGAATAAGAGCAATTATCGGTAACGTCACCATACGTCGTGACTCTAGTGCTAGGTTGGCAACTAGCTAACTCACAAGGCCTGTGCAGCTCACTCTCGCGCGCGCCAAGCCGACGTTTGTTGAATGCCAGTAACATAAACGTTTTTTAAATCAAACCACTGGATGTTATGCTGCATAACAAACACATTTGGGATTATATGGCCGACAAGTGCCTGTTCACTTTTCATTAGTGCCATAAAAACAAACCGAAAGTTTACGAAGCGTCGCAACATTTACAATAACTGTGCTTGTGAATGACGCAGGAGTTTTTAACGCCGCTTCGACGAACAACTTACCGTGATATACGGAAAATTAATACAATGATTTAAAAAAAAAGTTGCACGGAGTGAATCCCTCGAAGTGACGCTGTTGAAAGAATCGACCCGCTCTGCAAACTGGCTGACTCACAGCTCGGAGGGAAAATGGACGCAGCGGCGGTTCGGACTGGAGTAGAGCATCGTAGAGTCACTTCCGGAGGAGCTCTTCAAAATAAAAGTCCGCATGACAAAAACCCCATGAAATATGGCGCAGTCATACAACAGCAAACCTTAGCGATGACCACCAGACGTAAATGAACACCTCCGTGACCAAGACTTATGGTCAATAAATTCTGAAGATGTCACATTGTGTTGCACAATATTTAAGATTATGGGTATTTCAAATATTCAGGTCATCATGTGAGAAGTGCAGAGAGAACAGTCTCTTTGCACTTTATGTTCGTATTTTATCACTTGTATCCACATTTTACTACTGTCCTACTGCTGTGCTGTCACTTATTTAAGAGAGCTATACTAACAGAAATTAACTTTTTTGTGTGTATTTTCTCCTTTACCACTAATCCATAATACAGGGTACATAAACCACTTGTTACTTGTTTTGTTGAATGTATGCACCAACAGTATTCCTGTATGCTGCAATACAGCATCAATTATAGACTGTAAAAGAACACAATCATCTTTTGGTAGAGAAAAGTTTTTATTGAACACAAGTGCGCAAAAGAAGATAAAAATATCACCTCGTGCTTACAACCCTATTCCCGCTCCAAAGGCTTTCAAATGAAATGTATCTACACAGAACCTCTGTATGGATCAAAACTGGAAAAAAAAGAAAATATCATATTGGACTGAGCACATTCAAATTCTACCTCACATGATTTTTCATGGGAAATGTTTCAACTAATTCTGCTTTCACTTTCAAGTACTGAAAATATTGTAGACACAGTATACAACATGAAAGCTTTTATAAATGTTTTACATTAGGACTGCAAGTAACAGTTATTTCGAAGAACAATCTGTTGAATTTCTGAACTGATGAATCTTTCCGTCTATAAATGTAAGAACTTTAAACTGAAGATGTCACCTCTGAAAAATACAACTGGCCTTTTCACAATTAACTGAGAAAATTTGCATAAAATGACAGTAAAAATGATCATCAGCTGCAATCCAAAATTATATAACCGAGAAAAGCATAAATCTTCACACTGAATATGCTTGAACCAGCGAACATTACAACCTTATAAATGACTGATTAAGTGCCATTTGTGTTGACTGACTCAATCAGTTAATCAACTGCTTTTTATATTTAGAAATTAACCATTTGTTTCTTTTGTCCAAGTGTTAAAACACAGGAGCACAAGTTGAATGATATGCCAGCAGCTTAAGGTCTTTTTCCCCCCTGTATTACAATACGACTCAAAAAAGTTGAAGTCCAGATTTCAGCTTGTTAACATCACTGTGGTTCCAGAGAAGGCCGTCAGCTGTTCTCAGTGGAGCAGAGACTCCTGGGACACTGTGTGTTGTGTTGCTCTCCATCTCCACCGGCTGGTCAAAGACAGTCATTGTTGAGTAGTTTTCCACCATGAGGGATGAAGGGTCATCTGACTGTCCAGGAACTTTACCAAGAGGATAGTTCTTCCACAAGACTTTATCAGCACACAGCTGCCACGGAGATCCTCTGAGCAACTTTGCCTTTTCTGCCTGAGCATCCGCCCACTTGTACTCCTGGGAGGACTCGCTCCTCTCCGCGTCAGGCCTGGGACGCCCGTGATGGCTGTGGTGCCGTGAATGCTGCAGCTTCTCCTGCAGACTCTCCAGTGTGTATATGGGCTGTTGTTTTTGCCCTGCAGGGGGATCAAACTCAGAGTGGGTGGTCTGTGTGTAGATGGAGCAGAGCTGAAACAGCCTCTGTCTAGTTTCCAGGGGGAGAGGATGCTCCATGTCATCCAGGATTAACTGGAGCAAGTGAGGCGTGCTGATGCAGGGAGCATCCAGGCATGCTGAGAGCAGCTGCTGCCACCGCAGCTGGATGCGGTTTACAAAAATCCTGTCCTTCATCCTGGCTTTCCTCTGTCCCTTTGTTTCGAAATGGTAATCAAACTTGGTGCTGTTGGAGAGCATGACCTCTGAAATCCAAGCGGAAAGGTAGAAGACCCTGTGATTATTCTGCTCTTGGGTTAGCAGCTTGAGTTCAACAAAGAGCTTCTCCAGGAGCAGGTGTATAAAGGCAGGTGAGTTGAGCATCTTCAGGAGGGGCAGCCAAAAACGCAGGAAGATCTGAGGGAGTCTGGGTTCACTGGGATTGTCAGAGGTGTCACAGCCCAGCGTATTGAGTTGCTCAACAGTAGGAACCAGGAATCCATCCTCCAACAACACGTCCACCAGCATTTCACTTGACTCTAAAGCAAACTGCTTGATCTCCCCAAGTAACCAGCTCATTTCTTCGAAAGGGGCAGGCCACGAGCTCTTGTTTCTGTTTTCAGGGAGTCCGCCAAAAGCCTGGTATTGCTCTTTTTCAAAGGAAATCAAAAGTTCCCGAGCGCTCTTGTAGGCTTCCTTTTCTTTTTGCCTCGCGATGAGCTCATCTTCTTGGCGTTTCAGATCAATCTCCTCATCCTCCACATCTGACTGCAATTCCCAGTCCTCATTGGACCCTCCTCCCAGCTGCCTGGACCAGTACTCCTGCTGGAGCCACTCCAAGACCACCTTGCATCCTTTTCTACACCATCTCAATGTAGGCAGCTTCCGATGGGTGAAATCGTGCCTCAGGTCTACAACCCACTCTGGGATGTTCATGTTCCCGGCCAGCCGCCTCAGTGGTCGGGCTACTTTCCCCTGCTTTCGCTCAGTGATCAGATTGACGAACCTGACGAGAGCTGCTCCGTAGAGCAGGACCAGATCCCCTCCGTCCAGCTGTCCTGACCGGTCCAGCACCTGGCACCTCACCAGGTCCGCTGTGCAATCCACTGCCACGGGACTGTTACTGGCATATCTGCATTTCCAGGCTGATATCCTCTGCAGTGCGTACCTCTGTAAGGCGGAATCTTTGGAGTAAAGATACTCCAGGATCTGGTCCCACTCAGCTTTGTTGACCCACGCAACCACATGGCGTTTTTTCTCCGAGCTCCTTTTCTTCATGTTTATGGCGGAAGAGGCGAAAAGCGGACTCTCGTTAACACCTCACACACATGGAAATGACTATCTTCTGACAGACGCCGACTTGAATCCCTGACAAAAACAGCTTTTTACGGCAGAGTGGACACACGCCGAAAGCTTAGCCACTTAGCAATAATATCGCATTCCGGAAGTGACGCCACTTCTTCTTCGTGACGTGCTATGGCGGCTCCATGGATGTAAGGAACCGGCAACTTACCGCCACCAACTGGAGGGGAGTGGGAATAGACGATTTACTCGTAAATAGATGTGTTATGGTTAATTCAGTATAGAGGTAAATAACGGAAGGAACAAATATCAAGAAATTGGGTCACAATTAAATACATCAGAATCAAAGAAGAAAGTGTTTCTTCTCCATCACAACATTCATACATTCCTGAGTTACGCTTTCCCATTTTAATCGCCTCTCCATCTCCTCCTTGCATTGCACATAATTTTGGATCTCCATCTGTTTTCTAAAGATAAAGCCCTCAAAACAGTTTCTATAAAAGTCTGACTGGTAATAGAGCCATGTCTTCATTTAAAAAGGTCAAATGTGATTAGACAGAATGTGTAACCTATGCATTGTGGATTGATTTTATAATTTTTGCTGTTAGCGTTTCATATAGGCCTATGAAAGTGTTTAGTAGGCTATAGCTCTTTGGTTACAGTCAATGGTTTAAAATGTTTTACAGAGGAGCAGAACATCAAAAGACCAAAAGAAACTCAGCAGTGAAAAAAGAAACCAGACTTAGAAAGGTAAAATTACTGAATAACATCAAACATGTGTGTTTTGGGAAGTAGGCTATGGTTATATTGTTGCTCTTTCTCGTTAGAACCTTTAGCTATATTTGTTTTAGATAAATGTTTGGGATACACACCATACTATCACTAAATATTCCATGTAATTGGTTTCATGTTGCTCTGTTATAATGAGAATAAGTGATGGTTTCGGTGTCTGTGCCCTTTCCACCTGAACTCATGTTGTCCTCTTCTGAAGCTCAGTAACAATATGTTTATTGCATTTCTGAATAAAATCACATAATCTGAACTTCAATTATTTCTGTATCAACTTTAAGGCTGCAGTTGATTAGTTGAGCTACAAAAAATGTCAACTGTTTTAAATTTAGACAAAACAATCATACAGTTCTTCAGCTTCAATCACATTATTTCTCTGCTGCTCATTTTAGAATTATTTCACTTTAATTTTAAATTTAGACAAAGCTAACAAACAGTCTGTGTGAACATCTGCTGCTCTGACATGTCCAAGGCAGAAATACAGACAGAGGTCTCAGCTTTGACATTTAATATTACATCACATCCAAGTATTTACACTGATGAACACAATTTTAACATCTCTCTGGTTTGAAAGAGTTCATGACAATGGAAACAATCATCAGTTGTCCGTCCACCAGGACTGAATCCTCCAGGACAGTTCCTCAGGTCTCTGGTGTGCCAACAGATGCTAAACCCAGAGTCCTATACTCTCCGTCTCCTCATGGACCCTCTCTGGTCCCATGGAGCCATGCTGTGTCCTTGATGCCAGTGTCCCCCCACCACCCCAGGGTCAGAAGCCTTTCCCGGCCAACCACTCCTTCAGCTCCTTATCGTAGTGACCTTTGACCTTTAAGGTCATGGTGACCTCATTGACCTGTGTGGGCAGCTCCTTCCCCGTCACCTCCTTCAGATACTGCTTCACGTCCTTCTCCAGAGCCCAAATGTCCCCCTCCACTTTCCGTACCAGTGTCAATCTGCGGCTGCCGTTGGTCAGGTCGGTGTACACCGGGATGTTGTGCATGCGGGAGCGGCGGATCATGTACGGCAAAGGCGGTGGTGACTCCGCCGGAGGGATCCAGCCTGACGGGGTCGGACCGGCGTGTTTCGGCGGAGTGGGGACTCGAGACGGCGGAATGAGCCGCTCTACGAACTTGTATTCCTCCGTAGACTCTAATATCACTGGCTTCTTTACCTCCGCAGCAGCCGTACCAGCGAACCGGAGCACGGGTGCGACGACAGGACGTCCCAGTGACCGGCCGTGAGGGTTGAAGGCTGCTCGCAGCGCCGTGTGGAGCACGGAGGAGCGGAGAGTAAAGCAGGCCGCCATCATGTGTAGCAGTGTCAACGCTACAGACCCGGAAGTAGTCACAAACCTCCGGAAGCACCAAACTTCCTACTCGTTTCAAAATAAAATGATTTCAAATTATTCACAATAAACTCAATAAAAATAAACATATACACAATAAACTACAAAGTTTAGGAGGCAGAGAAAGAAAAAAAGAAAGGTCGGTGAGACTAATTATCTTGAAATAAAAATAATTATAACATTTTCAAGACCTATTCCCATTTCCCATGATAACAATAATGAGAGTCACCCGTAACCGTAGGTGGCGGTAATGCTGTGACGTTGCCCCTCGCCATAAATGACACAGAAGAAGAGCGAGAGGTTTGTTTGGAAAATGGCGGGTCCTTTGACAGACACACAACGGGCACGGCTTGTGTATGATGCGGTGCAGGTAAGATGAGTTAAATTAAGTTGTAATTTTCAATAACATCTAACAGTGGGCGTTTTGGCGAGTCCTCCTGTTATGTCTTTGCTTTTTCTCACAAGAGCCATTACATGGACTTGTTTTGCTCGGTTCATGTAGCTGTAACTTAGTGCCCCACAGTCGTGTGTCCTTTCTGTTAAGTTAAACAACAACAACAAAAACAACAAAAACAACAACCAGCACAACACAAAGTTATTTTAAAGCAGTGTCCTGTGATTAAATGCTAACCCGACACTTAATAACATATTTTTTCATTTAAACAGTCAGCGAACGTGAGTTAATATTTCGATGACAAAGCATTTTTTTTGATACTTTTTATTTAGTATTTTCAGAGAAAACAAGTTGATAACAACAGTCATGACAGTAAAATAGAAACAAAAACAAAAACATGGGGGCTCCTCAGTTAAAAGTCCTATATATAATGTCCAGTGTCTTTACTTGTTAGTGTGCAGCGTCCTCAGCTGTTTTGATAAAAGCAGTCCATTTCTCCCATTTCCTGGAAAAGGTTGTTCCTCTTGATCGGAGAGAGAAGGTCATCTTTTCCATCAAACATATTTCCTTCACTTTGTCTATCCATTGATTAATGCTTGGGGATTCTGTTTTATACCAGCCTTTTGTTATAACTTTTTTTTTTACAAGCCATCAACAGTATTTTACACAGATGGTCAGTCTTTTTTCATAACCACGTTTTCCTTTAGGACACAGAAATAGAGGACCATCACATTGTTAGGGATTGTGTATCCCAGAATCTTTGCCACAGTAGTACATACATGACCCCAAAAGGTTTGAATTTTTGGGCATAGCCAAAATATGTGGGAATGATCTGCGTTCATGTTTCTGCCCTGCCTCCAGCACTGTTCGATGACAAAACATTTTAAGCGACGGGTGTTTCAATGCAACCTAGCCTGTAAAGTGAGAACACATGGATGGTAAAACAGCCCTGTACTTATTTTGGAACTGGAGATACTGGATTATACACATACAATCAAAGTTTTTATTTAATTAAATACAACAACACATTGATATTGTGCACCTCTCCGTTTTATTTCTCCATATGAACCCTTGACTGATTACTATTATTACTGTGTTTTTCTGTGGGCTTTTTAAATACAGATTATTCGTACAACTGATTGTCCTGCTTGTGTTTTGTCTTTGCTGAGGCTGCATCTTGTCCGCTGGTGGAGGGTCTGTACCTGCAGGAGGCAGACAGCATGCTGCAGCTGCTGTGTGCTCCCTCTCAGCACCGCACAGAAATACTGGCCTGGATCTGCAGCAGGTAAAATAAACATCACCACTGTTCGTCTCCATCTGTCAAATATAAGTTCATTATGAATATAAATGCACGCATCTGCTCTATCTGTCACAGTGTCAGCCCAAGTTTTGGCACTTCCAAGGCGATGTCGGTAAAATCCAAAGACCCAAACGCTTTGACTAACGGTAACAAAAGGCCAGCTTTACTTAAACAGTCTTGTGTGTCTTTTGATGGAAACATTGTGTAGAAGAAAACTTATCTCAGTCAAAGTGCACATCTACAGAGCTTTATATTGTATTGTTTTGTTTTTTTTGCTTCACACAATAACCTCTTATACTGTGTTTGCACGAAAAGAAATGGCTTTGCTTGGGCAGCAGCTGATGCTGTGCAGAGCAGGTGATCTGGACCTCATCAGGGTGAGAGGATGCACACACCTGGTGTCAGTGTTATCAGTTTACATGTATAGAGATATTCATTTGCATGATGAACACTGTTTTGGTCTCTCTCTGTTTGTTAAATCTTTTTATCCAGGGCGACGCGAGTCCTCGCAGGCAACTTCAGTTCATGGAGCAGCTTTTAACTCTCGTCCCAGGCTGCAGTAAATCAGCTGAGCCCAGAATAAATGCGGGGATGCTGCTGGACGAGCTCTTCGCTGATGAGAATCTGCCTCACCTCACACAAATGCTCGAACCCACTTTCAACCCCTGGCCCGTACACATCAAGTATGCACACTCTCTTTGATTATCCTCTGCGGCACGTCATCATTCTCATTTCATTTAGACTTGTTTCACGGGTCTTCGTTTACTACTTTGTTTTCTTCCAGTTGTCTTTATGCTCATCTCCTCTCTAACTCCTCTTACTGCCTCTGCTTGACCTCACAGGGCTTTATGCAAAAGCTCAAAGTCATCATCTAAGCCGTGTAAAGAGGATGCCGATGTTGCTGCTCTCCTACAGTCGAGTCAGACAATACTGGAGCAGCTAAAGTCAGAGGTATTACACATTTATTGAAACAGGATTTCGTTAGTAACTTACCACCACATCATCACTACCTGAATGTCGGGCTGTTCTCTCGTCAGTGTGACTTCCTGAACGGTGAGGCGCAGAGTCCCAGCGCGTTTCCTCCGAGCTCGTTGCGCGTGGCGGCGTGTGACCTCCAGCAGCTAATGACTACTTTCTGCCACGTTTATGAAACAAAGTTGGGAGCGTACTGCACCAGAGAACCCCCCAGCTTCAGCAAAGACACCGACGTGTTCCGGAGAGTACACCAACTATTGCTGGCCAGCAACACGGTACGCTGCTTCACAGAAAATCTGTGTCAACATGAGTCTGACCGGTGGGAGTAAGTCTGTCTGACTCTTTGTGCTGCTGTTCTCAGGCGCTGGATGCGCTGAATGAAGTATCAGATGCTTCTGCATGTGTGAATGAAGATGCGAGACAGCTTCAAATGCAGCAACGCTTCTGGAGGAGAGGAGAAAGGCAAACATTGCGTGAGTGAATATTCTTTCATGTGCATGTTGCTTGCACAGTTTGTTGCACAATGTTGATATCTTTGTTTTTGTTTTCTAGTGGACCAAATGGAGGAACTCTCCAAGCGAATCGGATAGTTTCTGTCACAGCAGCGCTCCTGATGGAAACAACTTCAAACCATCAGGGGGAGTGTTGATTGGCTGCTGGAGCGAGAAAGGTGCTCAGGTTAATGCAGAAATGATGTGGAGAGAGTCTCATCTGTACTTGTGTTAAAACGTTGAGCAGAGTTGTGTTCACCGGTGAGAGCTGCTGTCGCTCAGGCACATTTCAGCAGAGCTGCACTCGTCTTTCTAAGAATCTAATCGAACACAGTTTGATGTAGTATCTGTTTGTTTTAGATACATTTTTGGGGTACACACACACGTACACACACCATAATATCACTAAATATTCCATGTAATTGGTCTGATAGTGCTCTCCGATAATGAGCGTAACTGATGGTTTCAGTGTCTCTGCCTTTTTTTTTTTAACCATAACTCCTGTTGTCCTCTTTTGAACTCGATATAAATGTGCATATTGTATTTCTGAATAAAATTTAATATTTTGAACTTGAATTGTTTTGAATTGTCTAGTGTCATTTCATTATGTTATTAGTTCATTAAGTGAGCAACAAAAAAAAGGTCAATAGTTTTTCAAAAAACAGTAAATCAGACACCTTGATCAGCCAGTCTCTGATGCAATGTATTTATTCAGGTTTTAAAAAATAAGTGAAGTGTTTTGAAACAAGAAACAAAGGTCAAAAAAGGTTGAATATCTGGTGAACAGGGAAAAGATTTTCAAAACATGTAGAGCACAAATGCCTCCATTCTGTAAGCAAGAAAGCAGAAAAAATATTTATTTTAAAACAAGATATTACATAAAGATTGTGCACCATGGTGTCGAGTGGCCCCTTCTGGAAAACATACACTCTAATAGGAAAAATATGTCTTCACACATTAACCACTTTTGCATTGATATAACTCTAACAGATTAAGTCATGATCTGAGACTTTATCATAATGTTAATGAAATTATGTCTTTATAGCACATATTGAAAATAAGTTATACTTTTGTTAAAGAAACATCTTATGATTACATTGGTCTTTGAGGATATAGTATTGAACATCAAAGTAGCTTAATTTGATCAGAATTGGGTCACTAATAAAGGAAAATTGAGTCCTGCGTGTCGATTGGCTTCAGTTTTCAAGATACAATACAGTTTCAGGTCAAAATTGTTGGAGAGGAATTTCACTTCCCTATGTAGTTTGTGTGGTTCAAGGTCAATCCCTCTTTGTTTATAGTTGAAAGCTAAGAATTGCTTGCCCCTTTCTGAGATAGACTGCTAGAGACACTTATCTGCACCGAATTCTCTCCCAGGAACATGCCAAGGCCATGTTCCCTCCTTTTGCATCTTAAACGTAACTCTCTGATGGGTTCCAGACACAGCTTGGAGGTGTGAAAATGTATCTTAATGTTTATGCACAATAGCCAATGGGATGTTATCTCCCCTTGCAGGCTCTGTCCACCTTTCCAGTATAAGAATCTGAACTTTGGGGTCCGGCCGAGGTGGCATTATTGTGTCAATGACTTTTCTGTTCTCCTTGATCGATCAAGCCTAATAATCAATAATAGATAATACATTTCTGCATCAGAATTTCACTCTAACAATAGTTGCATCAAAATAATTCAATTATTATGCAATCATAGTCTATAACTTTTCTGCAAAATGTGACATTGCAATGAGATTGGTACAGAATGTATCTTTTTATAGATACCAATAATTTTACTTTCCATTCATTGACTGTTTGTTTTTTTCAACAAGAGGTTCCACTGTTGGAATCCTGTAGCTCTGCCTTACGCACTCTCTTCCAAATCCCTGACCAAATCATCTAGTTGTGAAATCTAGTGAAATGAGAAGTGGTTTAGGAGAAGCATACGGTGACTTTTCCTTGGAAACTCTTTCACAAGCCACTATATATAACTGTATGATGCGTAGATCTGACAAATGTACTTTGCACTTAAAGACCAATAAATTACAGGTGATAAATTTCCATGTGGTACATTTTCATTCTTCTACCGTACTTTGTCGAAAAGTTACGAGGCATCATGATCATCACAGTAATGCATCGAATCACAATATGTAAGAATGAGCACATCTTATCTCAGAGGTTGTGGACCAGAGTTATGAGTGTTGCTTTTAGAACAGAAACAGAGTACAACCTTCAGATTATTGGACCTCTTAAAAAACATAAACACCATATAGCCTGTTCTTTAGAGTGAGCTGTAAAGCCAGCAGCTGTGTTGATACAACAAACCATGGTGATGATACTGCATGTTTAACTACATTTGCTGCAGCTGCAGCTCTGAAGAGAAACATAGTGGGAGGGGTCTCTTTCAATTACAGTGTGTCACTGTAACAGGAGGAGCTGCCCGACTTGTTGTTCCTGTCTGTGCGTTGTGTAGCAGTGAACTCAGAAACTCTGAGAGAGGACAGTTTCCTGAGAGCTGCTGGGACTTAACAACACAGAGCAGAATGGAGCGGCTGAACGGACAGGACGTACCCCTCAATAAACTCGGCGACATAGAGGTGAGCAACACAGACGCACAGCCCCCTTCCCTCTACTCTTCTATCCACTTCTATTGTGTTTGTACTTGTGTGTATGCTTGGGTGTGTGTTCTTGTTCACGTTGGCATCAACATATCTGGCTATCTATCTATCTATCTATCTGATATTACTGTATGGACTCTTTTCTAGTCTCTTAGAGCCCCCTTTTACACACATGCATGACTTTTTGGAGACTAATCATTCACATCATGCGGGTTCAGTGACTCAGTCTGGAATCAAAACACTGACCTAATGAGCCACAGCTGCCCAGTACTGTAACATTATGCCCATCATATGTCACAGTAGAAAGTAAAAGCTTCATTAAAAACAATAGATAAAAGTAATTTTATACACATAATGCAGTGTTTTGTTCTTTCCTATCATCAGAGGTCAGGTCTGACCCATGGCACCCACTATTGAATTGTGATGTGGTGTCCTCTGGTGAACCAGTGTAATGGACTGAGGCTGCATATGTTTATCAGTGGTGAACAGTTCAACCGTAAAAAAGGAAAAATCCGCCCCATGTTGAGGCTACAGTCCTCACTCCCGCATCAAGTGGCCCTTTCCTGCATGTTGTTCCCCTCTCTCTGCCTCCCAATTTCCTGTCTCTCTCTCTACTGTGCTGTCATTTAAGGTAATCAAATATACTTTTAAAAAAAAGATAAAGAAAAAAGAAAAACCCACAGATAAAAGTCACGTGACCCCTCAGGCTTGACTTGTTACCCTTTAAGAGGGTGCTGATCTCTGGGACATCTGCTCTAAAGTCTGTTTACAGGAATGTCCATGTGAAACTGCTGTTGTCAGCTGTGTATAGACATGAATGAAAGCTTTGTGACTCAGAGTGTTGCACCCAGGTGTGACGTCACATGGGCAAAAAAAGCCCTGAGAAAATACCTTTGCCAGTGAAGATGGACACATTGTCACCAGGATGAGTTTTCTACCCATCACAACAGTTTACCTGCCCTCAGCTTTCAGCTCCTCAAATACCTCCTGCTCATTACATTTACATCATCTCAGCTCACTCTCTGCACATGTATCAGCTCATGTGGCAAAAAGGCAGATTTCTAGATTTGGAAGAGAACGTGCATGTCGTGTCTTGTTGCCTTTCTTTTCAGCCCAGCCCAGGTGAGTCATCACCTGCCGCGCTGCCACCCCCACTTCTTCTGTTACAGCCACACCTTGATACATAGTAGCCTAACAAAGAAAATCATAGCAGCCTGTGTTTAGAGTAGTGCAAATGTAAACAGAACAAAGAGAAGAAGTGGTGTGACTTTGTTCCCCAACAGGAGCTGAACCTTGACGTTCTTCCTATCCTGTCCTCTCTGCACTCACAGGCATCCACATCCCAGTCTGGAAAGGTGATCCGCCCCATCAACCTTAATCACTATGCCACCAAAAAGAGTGCAGCACAGAGCATGCTGGACGTCGCCCTGCTGATGGCCAACTCGTCCCAGCTGAAGACCGTCCTCTATGTGGGGCCTCAGTACCGATTCTACATCCCCCTCATTGTCCTGCTGGCTCTGTCCATCACATTACAAGTCATAGTGGGGCTGCTGCTCGTCTTCATCGGCAAGTGACTTAAAGTCTTTGCAAATCGTCTGTTCCTCTTTTTCCATTGCTCCCACTTTAAATCATACCTCATCAAAACAGGCACACAGAGATGTTTATAAGAGGTTTAGCGAAACAGAGAACCGGACAAAGCCAGATAAGAACATCAGTGATCATGGTTTTCTGTGAAATAAGTAGTTTGTTCATTGTTAAAGGTTCAGGTTGATACACTGAGAGGTAGATGCATTTACTTTCTCCCCTGCAGTGGGATGACAAGACTGACGCCATTGTTGTATCTGAACCTTAAACATGAAGCTGGGGGAGCCAGTTAGCCTAGCTTAGCATAAAGACTGGAAAAAGCCAACCAGGTAACATAGTCCACCTTCCACCACATTTTAAGCCCAGTAAATAATTTGGAATAGGTGGGTTACTTTCAGACAGAATTAATTTCACCCATTAATGCAATGTCACCTCAGACACTGACTGTAAATAAAAATGGATGTGGCCTTTGTGGAGTCACCCGTAGCTTTCTGAAGAGACTGAACACTCTTCTGTGATTTATAGGCTGTCGAGTTGTAATATGAATGCATACTTTACATGTATTTTTGTTAATAAGTGTGTTTTAAATTTTAATCAAATTTAATCATCCAAACTTTCTTTAGTTTTTCACAAAACAACCAGGAAATCTCAACAAATCTTGTTAAAAGAACTAATTCAAATTTAATCTTAAACCAATTTTCCATTCTTCTTATGTGGGTGACTTGATTGTTGCTGTTGTGCAATTCTGTCCCCACAGTTAAGTACGATCTGAACGATGCGAGGAAACATGCCAAGCTGAACAGGATGAACAACGCGGCCACTGTCTTTGTCTTCTTCACAGTCCTCATCAACATCTTCATCACAGCACTCGGCTTCGAGGGCCACTCTGTCGGGTAGGATGAACAACGCCGCCAAGGCAGAGCGCACACTTTCACCCAGCCGGTCCTGCTACTGTTGTACACTCCTGTTACCTTGTTTTTTTTTTTGTATTCCCAGTGGAACAGCGACGGTGGTGGCAATTCAAGAGCCTAAGATCATCCCTCTGCCCAGTGAGCTGAACGTGACTGCTGGCCGCTAGACAAAATCCTAAAAGCCTTGAGATCTTTAAGGTTGTGGTGGGTCAGCAGCATTTTTGTTACTTCTGTTTGACCTCGGTAGTCAAATTATGACTTGTTTAGGCTGGAACAAAGCTTTAAGATCTGTCACATTAGTGCACATGAGAGGCTTTTGTGGAGCCAGTCTGAGGCTGAGATAACGCCTGGATTACAATATAAAACCTCAGCCTCAGTGAACATCTTCAACTCAGGAGCACTGTTAAATTCAGCTCAATTGACAACAAAAAAACCTCAATCCATCTTCTGTTTAGATACAACAGACTGCATCATGTGCTGACCTCTGCAATGTTGGGCTTTTTTGCCATCTATTTAAAGCTTCTATCATGTAAATATAACAGTGCATAATATTGTTTTATACAAATTAATACATTTTTCATATTAAAATGTCTAAAAATGACTTGTGTTATAAGTTTGTCTAAATTGCGTACTTGAATTATCCCACATATTTCCAGTGTTTTTCCAACCTTTTTCTATTGTTAATAAGTCTTATTGCTGAAATCATCCACTTTATTCATACCCATTGTGGATGCCTGCCATGGCTTTAAAGTTAACTTTTAACATGTTAAAAATCACATTTAAAGATGCTTTTTTAAAAATTTTTACACAGCATACGGCGACAGCGTTGCCCATAAAGTTGGAATAATCCTTTTTTTCATGTTCCTCTTTTTATTTTTATGCACAACAGTAATCACTTTTTTTTTTTTTTTGGCTTTTCATGCCTTTATTTGATAAGACAGTGGAGAGAGTGACAGGAAATGGGAGGCAGAGATGGGGGGTATGACATGCAGTATAGGGCCGTCCGACACGGGACTCGATCCGGGGCCGCCTGCAGCGAGGACTATAGCCTCTACACATGGGGCGGGTGCTCTACCAACTGAGCTAAACACCACCCCAACAGTAATCACTTTTGACCAGGCTCAATACTGTAGTTACATACTGAGTCCCAGTTACCCAGGTGAAACGAAGTCATGCTCGTGGACAGTATGCCAGAACGTCTTATGCATTGATCTGTGTGAGGGGTGGCCATACTCAATATTAGTGACATTTGAAAGAGTAATACGCTACTGAATATTCTAATGCATGAAATCACCCTGGATATGTGTTTCTGTTAAGGTTGTAAAATTGAAACAAAGCCCTTAATCCTATTAGTCATACTATACTTTCAATTTTGATTAAGCCTGAATACAATTGTGGTTTAATTTTCACAACGATATGTTGGAGGAGACTGATCAATATAGTTTTTGGCAAAATATCCTGGATCCAAAGGAAAAAGCCAAACAAAAAAAGTAAGACAGGTACAAGTGTAGGTGAATCACTGACTTTTAATGTGAAACGGTTTTCAACAGAAGAAGACGCTGACCCCAGTGAAGACCACAATTCCCATGGTTATTCTTTTATTTTTCTTACTGTGAGCAAATCTTATGAAAATCGAGACCACACTAACCAGGTGTTTGTCCGTTTCTGTTCTTTCTCACTTTCCTATTCTGTCTGTGTCTGTCACCCAAGGAAATCTTTATATATAGTGTTTTAATCTATTTAATTCTTATGTATATTTTGTGACTTCCTAGGTGTTGCTGACACTAAGAAATACAAAACATAGCGAACCTTTTAGACCATGATCATCCAAAGATCATACATTAGTATGTCAAGCATCCACGGTCTTAAAACTGTGCATTGGAATAAGAAAAAAAAGAAATATGACAACAAATATAAAAAACAGTAATACCCAGGTAAACATTACAGGCCAATGAAATGGCAACTGAAACAAAACCTGACTTTTTAACATCAGATCAGATCAGATCACTGAACCCCAAAAGGACTTTCCTCATTGTTTATCATGCGACCGTAGGCGTAGTAGGCGAAAGCTGCAAACACAGCTAACAGCAGCAGCAGCCGAATCGCCTTCCACATGCTGCATCCAGACTTCCTGATAGGCTCCCTGGATCGCACCGCGCTGTGATTGGCCGCTCTGTGGGTCACCTGGATGGGGGGTCTGAAGCGCATGAAGAGAGAGCAGGTTTAGACCAGGTGATGGACTCAGCTGATCAAACACATCACTGTGTTGTGAATACTCACTCTGAATCTTGATCTGATTCGTTATCCTCATCCTCATCTTCATCCTCATCCGACTCTTGCCTCTCATTGCCTCTTTGTCTCAGCCTGGAAGGGAGAAACTCTGCACTTACATTTCAATTGAATAATGTACTTGAACTCAGGTGTGCTTTGTGTTTAAAGGGATAGCCCAAATCAAATTTTGGCAAATTGGCCCATTGCCATAATCCCTATAGTTTTAGGAGTAGGCTTGTTACCTTTAATTATCGGTGCAAGATAGTCACCTGCTCTACCCACTGAGCTACACGACACCCCTACATGAGTGAAATTAATTCAACAAGAAATCAACTAAATGACAAAGAAAACACCCGTTGGTAGAAACTCCTGTGCCACAGGAATGCTGCTCGTTTCCTCCGTCGCTGTGTCACTGAACTGTGAGGTGACAGCTCACAGCTGATCTTTCTTTCCTTCATACTTCTATCAGGTCATGAACACAGTTTATGTGCTTTTTCTGTGTGTGTGTGTGTGTGTGTGTGTTACAGCTGTACTCACATGTCGCCATAACCCTCGTGTCTAACCTGTGTGAAAATGGAAGCAGAATAATTACGGTCAGAGAACGGAGGAGAGACAAAGTGACAGGCACAAGAGTCAACAATTAGGACTCACCGGGCTGTGGTATGTGATGTAGGTAATTTCCTCCTCTGTCAAAAAAACCAAAACAAAACAAGAAAACACGGTTCAGATCTCACTGAAATGAAAATGTATTAACTCTCCAGTGCATCCATTTTTAATAATATGATAAGACAGTGACAGAAATGTAGTGTTCACAAAGGATGAAGATCAGATGGCAGCGTGACAGCCCCTGAGGTTCACATTTACAGACAGACCTGTTCTGATAATCGCTCTGATACACACCTGTGTGATGTAAGATCAGACCTTGTTTTGTTTGTGTTTAATGTTTCCGAATGAGAGTGAGAGTGAGAGTGTTCTCAGGGTTGCTAACTTTTGGACCTCTTCTTTTATTCAAAGACAAACAAACCCTCCCTATACAGAGCTTCTTGTTTATGTGTTTTTCCTATGAGCTCATTTTATACGATAATCTACTAAAACTGATGTCTTTATGGTTTAGACTGTTCATTGGGGCTGGGACTTTTGAGAAAATAACTAACAGATTGGTAGTGATGAGAATAATACTCAGTTACGAGCTATAATAGATTCAAAACAAGAGCATCAACAGTAAAGATCCAAATTTCAAGCATTTTCTTTTCTAATCCTGCCATTTTTTTTAACAACCTCCCATTTGAACCTGTTTCTCATGTGTGTGGTAATATACTGTATAGGCTACTGTGTGTTTAAGGGGTGGCAGAATGTTTTTCGAACTGCGAGAAAAGAAATTCCCCTTGGGACAATAAAGGCATCTATCGATTCTAACACAAGTTTAAAATCACATACACAAACACTGGCCTATAAAGGGCTAAACTGCAACTTTTACAGAAAATGAATAGAGTCAAATGATGAATGGACCAGGTCCCTCCTACCCTCCTCTCTGTAGTAGGTCTTGTCAGAGGAAGCCTTCACTGGAGCGTTCTCCATGGCCTTCACAAGCTTCTTCTCATACAGCTTTCTAGTGGAGTCTGTAATCATACAAACACATCAAAGGTGCTTCAATGTCTCAACCACAAACAACAGAAAACACATTAGATACTAGGTACACAAGATGTATTTTTTGAGCATGCCCTCATAAAATAATAGCTGGCAGACATTTCAAATGATCCTATTATATGATTACACCTCTCACTCTCGCTTACAAAGATTTTGAACCTATGCACTAATTACAATAATAACAGAGTAGACATGTGTGTGTGTTTCTCTCTCTCTCCATATTTTTTTTTACCTACTATGGGTCCATGTTTGATTCCATACTCATCAAGCAACTCACTGATCTCCTCCACGCTTTTATCACTCAAAGACATCTGCAGATAGATAGATAGATAGATAGATAGATAGATAGATAGATAGATAGATAGATAGATAGATAGATTAGAATAGAATAGAAAAGGGAGGAGACTGATGATGAAAAACTACCCGCCAACCTGTGGTCCAACCTGGATAGCGATTTTAGTCATTTCTTTGCAAATCCCGTGTTTAATTGCTAAAATATTTGCAATGCTTTATATCCATAATACTGCGAGAAAACTTCCAGTTTAACAACTTAGCCTCCTACTATAAGACAGACTCCGCGGCTTTTTTTTCCTCTTTTTTTTTTTTTTAAATCTCGCGCGAACAGTGAAGGCAAACCGCCAGAGTAAAGAAAATGGTAGATTTGCTTGGTGAAGGTTTAAATAAAAGTGTTTTCACTAACCTTGGCTCAGGGATAAAAGAGTTTAGTGTTGAAACAGCAGACAAACAGCAGGAAGACTCTGAGCAGACTGGAGTGGGCGTGGCCTCGGTGGGCAACGTCACTGTCTTGACGCCGCGCCTACAACAGCTGGACTACTTCTGGGTCAATATAATACATCCATGCAACCACAGCGTTATCAAATAAGTCTCCTGCTAAAGTGATGGCTGCTGATTGTTGGTTTATAAACTGAATATGTCTATAAACGTACTGTCTCTGCAAAGGAAAATGTAAAACGTTGTGAAACGTAACAGTGTGACTTTTTTTTTTCTTTTTCAACTGGTTATGTTTACAGAAGATAAGGAAAAATCAACACTACGACAATGGCTGAGTTTCACTTGGCTGCGTTTCTTTGTCCTGGTATCAATTCGCTCACGGACTGTTAGGTAAAGTGAATGTTAAAGACAGATAAAATGTTACAAAGATAACAGTGAATTAACAGATGCATCAGACATTAGCCTACATTGCATGTCCTGCAACTGCTGGAGTAGGCTACCTGCCTAAATTCGAGTTCAGAGTCAAATGTTGCATTTGGAAAAATTGGAAATAATAAATTAAGATGGCACTTCTGAGTGAATATTGCGATCAAAAAGATTGTACATCTATTCTATTATTCCATTCTATGATTTTTCATTTAGGCTCTATGTAAAATAATAGTGTAGGCCTATGTGTGTTTCTCCCTACATTAATGTGTAAAGGCTGTAAGGGTAGACTACCAGTCCAACACTCTTATTAAGTGAAATAAATAATGACAGTGATAATAAAGATCTCCATGCAACTTGAAATCTTTGTGCTTGCCTTATAAATGTATGTATGTAATGCTAAATGTAGTTTCTTCCTGTGACATTCACTATCGACACACAGGCTATGTGAGTATGGTCTGTTTGTTAGGCTGTGTATTAAACAAATATCTTCCTTAATGTTCCACCTTAAACAATAGTATAAAGTTAAGGAGGACTTTCCATCAGATTCCCTCTCCTACAGCGACCTCTGCAGTTACAACTGAGTCAGGCCTAATAAGGAGTTACATTTTTCCAGGAAGGGCGTTGGCTGCAGACTCCAGTAATGTACACATTTTCCACTCACTGGAAACACTCAGTAGTGGAACAAGTATTCAGATCCTTTGCTGTGGCAATGTGCATGAAAAATCCTACTAAGGTCAAATTAAACAAGTAGCCGTTACAGTAGTAACCGATGTATTATTATACATGACATCATTAGATGATTAGTACTGAGGCATCGTCATGAACATATAACCAATGTAGGTGCCACAAGTTGAGCTTGTTTTGAACCACACTATATAAAGTCTTATAAAGTCAACAGATTAATCTGAGGGACCACCAGATTATTAATGAGAGAGGAAAGAAGAAAAAACTTAAAAGCTCTAACCAGAGATCTGAAAGCCTTTTCTTTAATTTTTTTCTGAGATGGTGTATCATTCATCATGACCAACCACTGAAATGAGACTATGAGGTAACTGTAAAAGATCAATGCATAATCATCATCTTTACAGTTAGGCTACTTATAATTATACATATGAAATAAGCATGAAAAGGAGTAATACGTACAATATTTCAATTTAAATTGTAGTGGAGGGGATGCACAATGTAGAATAAAATGGAAATGTACAAGTAAAGTAAACTTATCTTAAAGCAGAAGTAAGTGATATATTTGTGTTAATATAAGTCTTAAATAGTTATATCTTCCGACAGCAATCACTTACATAGAGTGTTTGGACCAAAACACGGGTCTGTCAGTCACTCTGCTCTGCTCTAGGAGAAAACATTTATCGTATCCTACAGTTTTTATCAATGAGGAGAGAGAACGGCATGCAGGGCTGTGTGTGCAGCCAAGGAACGCCGTGAATGTGGCGACGTAGGGACGAGGACTGTTAGATTTTTCCTGGTAACGATTTTTAGTGGCTGTTATAAGTAAAACAGGTTAGTGGGTTGCCTGGAACGCTACAAATAAGTTGTGACTTGAAGCTGTAATTTACGATTTCAAAAGCCTGCCTGGAACGCAGCATTAGCGAAAACGACCGGATCGCTTACTTCTGCTTTAAAAGTGTAGTTCAGTACAGTGCTTTACTAAGTGTATTTAGATACTGGGACATTTTTAAAGCTTAGTATAATGTCAATAAAACCGTTACACTGAGTAGAACATTAATTCATTTTGATTCAGTTTCTGTTTCTATTGTGTGGTGCTTGCTGTAATTCAGCACTATGGAATCTTAATTAATCAATAGATTAATTGACCAATTCATTCAACCTGAACAGGACTGGATTTTCATCTAAATTAAAAGACACAAAACACACAAACCAATGGATTGACAGAAAAAAAATACTTAGACAACTTTATTGTGTATCAAAATACTGTCTTACAAACACTTTTAAAGCCTTTATTTAGGACAAGATTCTTTATTTTTGTTCTGAAATATAGTTTACGCACAAAGCGAGCTGGAAAGATGAAGGGGGGCGGGGGGTGGCGGCTGAAGGGGTGAGATACAAACACTGAGCAGAAAACAAAGCAACATCTGTTCTTTTTGTTTTTGGTCATTGTGTTTTCAGGAACGTGACAAACTACAACATCGTCCTCGGCCCCTCTGTCCAGCACAACTTTAGTAACTTCCCTTTTTAAACCTTTTTTTTTTAATTTATAGGACAAAAGTTCCATAGTGGGAGGTGAACCGCCACAAACATGCCTTTTTTCTGAATCAGAGGCTCTCTGTATAAGAGTTTTATGACCTAATGAAAATGCAGAGCACATGTTGGGATCACACGCGTTAAAAAACACACAGAAAGCATCGTTTCCCAGCAGCGGTGTTGGGAGAGCGTGTGTGAGACAAACCACGAGCTACTGTGAAATGTGTCTTTCTCCTCTCTGCTCACTTTAGTCACCCTATCTTCAGATTTATTCATTTTTCTGAATCATTTCCCTACTCTAATCCGTATTACGGTTTTAAGAACAGCAGTGCCTAAAACTGGATCACACTAGCAGCAGGTAAAACAACTGGGTTAGTTAAGGAACATTATGAACACCACATGCTGGAGTGGACTGGGCCAGTGCTGAGCTCTAACTGGGCACCAACACTACAAAGACTACCTCTGTGTTAGCAACAGACAGGGCCGTTCATCTGACTTGTACATGGACTCATACAGACATTTAAAGGTCTTACAAACAGAAGTGAGTCTTTCGTATAAACCCACAGGTCAGGAAGGCATGTTACTTTTGACTCTTTGTTCACATAAAAGCTCATAAAACTGAATCTGAATCATTTTGCATATAAGAGTAGCTCCTCCAGTGTAAACTGTAACCTTGCGTCCAATGCTGGGCTCAGCTGGGCCAAAACCTACTGCTGCTACACTATGCTAAGCTAGCCTATCGTCATACACTAGTTCAGACACATCTGTAAATGTCCACGACGGAAAAAATGTAAAATAGCCTAAGGCACAATCGACTGCTAGTTTACAGTAATGAAAAAAAGGTGCTTCTTTCTCCTCCCTAAATTTACTGAATGGTGTGGTTAACACAAGAATGAGTGAGAGAATGATCATGAAGAGAGGAATATTCAGTGTCTATGCATCTTTGGATGATGTTGGTTTTAAACTTGTGGAAAACACATCTGGCTGAGGGTAAACACTGATGTGGGACTTTTGTTTTCTCGTTGGTTAAATAATCATTAAAATACCAAGCAAAACAAAAAGAAGCCAGAAATCTTAATTTGTAACATGGGAGGGCCTTGGCGCTGTAAACAATGATTGCTTAGGTTGATGGAAACAGTGGTATAAGGATCTGATTGTGGGGCAGGGTTTTAGACAGTGATGTGGTAGGGGCTGCCGGGGATGTGTTCGTCTCCCCACTTGACCACCAGGATGTACTCTCCCTTCTCTTTGAGCTGGTAGCTGACATTGTACAGGCGGTTGCCCAAATGTTTCACTAGGATCTCCTCACAGGGGACCTTGGGACCGTCAACACCAACTAGGAGCATGTTACGACCTGCAGAGACACATAACAGGGGGTTGGTCATAATTTCTCTATAAACTCTGCAATATATGTACATTCAAACATATCTTTGTCTTTCTTGATGTCCCACTGTGATGCAAGACACAAATATTCTATACATTCCTTGGTCACAGTCACAATGACACACACCTGCTTTGCTGCAGTCAACACTGAAGCTGTTCTTCTGACCGATGAAGCCTTTGGTCAGGCCCAGGCCCTTGGCCACCACCTTGCTGGCATCTGACTGGGTGGGAGCAGCCTGCTGAGAACAGCTGATGGCCCGGGTCACAGGGTCAACCATGACCGAAGAGGTTTCATGCATACTGTGGCTGGCCACAAGCTTGGAACCTGGAAGAGGGAGAAGATGTTATAAGGGGAAGACCCCCTAAACCAAAAATCAGCAGTGATCATGATGCATTTGCATGCTCATGAATATTCATTTGAAAATAACATCTTATTTGCTGTTCATGGTGACACTTCACATTTTTCAAGTGGATGGCTGGAAGATCATGAAATGCTCATGAATATTCATATAACCTGGATTTTTCAATGAGGAAGAAATGGTAGACGTGTTTTTAGCCTCTTTGAGAGTTTTTTGTAACAACTTTTTTTGTGGGAAAACAATTTTAATCAAAAATAGTCATAGCAAAGCATTTTTATGAATTTTCAAATGCCTCTTTAGGGGGACTTTAATATTGGTGGTAGTTGCCTCACCGGTGATCTTAGCCTTGAAGGGGCTTCCAACGATGTGGTATGGGCCGCCGTATTTGATGGAGATGAGATAGTTGCCAGGGGCCATTGGGGTGTATGTAACCCTGTAGCCCTCAGGACACTCCACACAGTCCATCTTCACCTTCGAGGGCCCGTCGATGGTCACGGCTAAAGCTCCAGGGCCGGCGTTACTTGTGTTCACCACAAATTCACAGGCAGTTCCTGGAGACAAACAAGACAGAACGATGAGGATGGAGATTAATGCGATGAAAGACCTTCCTTGTTTTCCCATGTGTTCTGTTGTGTATAGCAGCAGCAGTTGTGTTACCTGTGGTGCCTCCCTCCAGTCCTGGTCCATAAGCAGACACCATGCCGGGGTCTCCAGCCTGGCCTGTCTCTCCAACTCGGATCTTAAACGGACTGCCAGGGATGTGACTTCCGTTGAACTTCACATCAATTAAATAGAGGCCGTTCTCTCTGGGGATGAATCGAACTGCGTACTTATCTGGACGGAGAGATGTGAAAGGTAAGGGCCGTGAAAATCTGCCCCGTCGTCCATGGAGGTTCTCCCCAACATGTAACATGAGCGGTCAGGAGATGTTTAGATGAATTTGAACGTGACGTCTGTGGTTACCTTGGTCGATCTCAGTGACACAACACTCCTCCAGAGCTCCAGACGGGCTGTGGACCTTTGCGTCAATCACACCCTTCGCCCCGTTAAGGCTGACGGCAAACGATGCTGGCTGGTTCACCTTCAAACCCGACTCCTGCTCGACAACACAGACTAACACACTCAACACGGGCGTCACCGTTATTTATTCCAATGCCCCGCTCCCCCCCAAAGCTGAACATCAACAACCAGCAAATACATGTCAATATTAAACTGACGCTCCTTAATAGCATCACGATCACCACATAACTTAGACTACTATTTTCCTTACCTGGAGGTCGCTAACAAGGCTAAAGAGGAGGGCCGTGTAGTGAAGAGACAGACAAAGAGGGTGTTTGTGCAAGTTAAACAGAAAATGAAGAGGATGGAAAAAGAAAAAGTGAAGAAGAGCTGGTGTAAGAGTAATTTATCTGTGAGGATATTTGTGTGGCCGCGTGTGAGCATATCTGTGTGCATGCAGGTGAAGATACATATTGATGAATGAAGGTCAGTATTGTATGGAAGAAAAACATAGCTTGAATACTATGCAGGATAAAAATGTATAAGTTTTAGGGCAATATAATGCAATGTAATGTTATCAAAATGTAATGATATTAACCACCTAGCTCATAATTCTAAATTATAATGAGCTTTTATTTTTAAAATGCGTAAAATTGCATTCAACTGTGATGTATATGCTTGTGAGCGTCAACAGAGAGAGAGGAAGAACAGCCCATGTCAGACCTCTTTAACCCTTTAGCGCCTCGAGTCACTTTGAGAGGTGGGAGGCTGTTGAGAGCCTTTAGAATGAGGCACGAGAAACACACACAGTCCTCTAGAGTCCCAGAAGCCCTTGCACTGCCCAACAACACAGCAGCAGCAGCAGCTGATCCTACGCCTCCACATCTGAGCTCTCATCTAATGTATCCTCAATCCTGTTGCTCTGCTAAATCAATCGCTTGTTTATAGTATATCTAACTCAAAACAAGCTGTAATCTGCCTTTGTTACCAACTCTGTACCATCGAAGCCCTCATGAGCTGAAATATTTGTTTATAATGTAAAACCACAAAAATGAGAATTAAAAACTGTCATCAAGAACTTCCTACAAGTCTCTTGTGCTGTATTTTATTGTGTCCATATCTGGACACAGAAAGTCAAAATACAAGCTGCTGCTGCTGCATTGTGGGCAGTGTACTTTGGCCTGGTGTGTGTTCACACGGATGTGTGTGTGTCTCAGAGCCTCACCTGAAGACTGGCAACAGTGAGGCGACGGGCGTCATCTGACGGTGAAGCCACAGGGACGATGAAGGGGCTGTCAGGGATGTGCTCTTCGTTGAAACGAATGGACACCTCATAGTCTCCTACAGGGGGATGGAGTTCATGTCAGAAAGTCACCAAAGATGTGACAGGCTTCCACTGCACACATACAGTATGTAGTTACAGAACATCAAAAAGACAGGCGTGTTGCTACATGGGACAGAACAAAACAAAATGCTGAATTGAAAAATGAAATTTCAACACATGCAGTGAATTTCTGGATCTGTGGGACATGCTCAGTTCTTGTCCATTCAATCTGTCCCCATGTCTTCTCTCACCAGGCTCCTGCACGATGTAGGAAACTCCGCTGGAGCCATCCTTACGATCCTCAAAGGCGATTTCAGCTTTGCTTGGTCCCTCCACAGCAATACTGAGACCTCCGGCTCCAGCCTCCCTCGTCCAGATGCTGAACTCAGCTACACACAACATAGTGGCCAAAACAAAGTCAGGTACACTGCATTAAGAAGCACAAAACAGAGCACAAAACAGACAAACTAATAATAAAGCCACTGCACTGACCTGGTACTCCAGCCTCGGCTCTCTCCAGGCCTGGACCTCCAGCACGGACCTTATGTGCGCCGCCCTCTCCCAGGGGGCCGACGGTGAACTGGAACGGGCTCCCGGGCACGTGCATGCCGTTGTATTTCACACACACTGTGTGCACACCCGTCTCGGTGGGGACGAAGCGAATGCAGTAGGTGTTGTTCTCGCCCTCCATGATGTCAGCTTTGTGGATCTGGCCTGATGGGCTGGTCACCTGAGCAGTCATGTCTGCTATGCTGATCTCTGGAGAGACAAATGTTTGAATCGTTGAGAATGCTGTGCACATAAAATCAGACTTTACTGTAAATATGAGGGAAGACTCAGCAGGCATTTATTACAAAAGTAACAAAGTACATCGACCAGCAAAGGTATTTCCTATTGAAGCACAAGTGGAAAAGAGTCACATAATGGTGTTACAGTTTGCTGACATAAGCTAAGATTAGTCAATCAAATCAAATCAAATCAAATCAAATAAACTTAGTTTGTTCCGATTTGTAGTGATTGTTAGCATATAGCTGTGCTAACCCAAGCAAAGCATCCAATCTCTTGAGTAGTGACTTGTAGTAGTGCTACTGTAACAGTTGTAGTCAGTATTATCAATGTTAGTGCTAACTGCTAAAAAAAATACTGCTCTTGCTAATCTGATTTATTTGTCTTTGTCTGCATGAACTACGTAGCAACAGCAAAAACATATGCTCTTTTTACCATTGTGATGGTAAATGTATTTCTCTGACAGTTGCAGCTGTGTCATGATGAGGAGTTTCCATGGTTTCCATCATGACCAGGCTATTTTAACATGATTTCCTGTTTCAAATCACCTGGGATCTTGAGGCTGAGGTCACACTGGCTGCCTACGTTGGCGACGGATGCTGCTCTCCTCTTCCTGGTGATGCTCTCCTTCATCCTGCCCTCTCCTGTTACCTTCACCGTGAATGCGCTCCCTGTGCGCACACACAATGATTAAGACAGGTAAGTGATTGAGAACAAAACTCTGATTATCTGTATTAATAAACTCTTTTATGACAAACACCTGGCACGTGCTGGTCTGCAAACTTGATGTTGATGATGTAATTGCCAGGTTCAGTTGGGCAGTAGGTGACCTTGCAGGTGCCGTCTTCCTGATCCTCAGTGTTAATGTCTACTTTGCTGGGTCCCTCAATGGACAGGCTCAGGCCACCATAGCCTGTACAGGAGGGGGGAGAAATATTTAAAAACTGACTCAAAATTGAAATGTAACCAACTAGAGGCCTATAATGTTGAAGTATTTTCATCTGGTGCGTACCTGCGTCACGAGTGTCAATAATGAACTCAGCAGGCTCAAAGGTCCTGGCCTCGCTCAGGCCCTGTCCGCTCACACGCACACGGCTGGCATCACCGATCTCTGACTGGTTGATCATGACAGCGATGGGGCTGCTGGGGATATGGCGACCGTTCTTCTTGATGTTCACCAGGTGCTCTCCGATCTCCTTAGGAACAAACGAGATACCTGCAATAGGCAAATGCAAAAAAAAGCACGAGGGTTAAAATGAGAAAAATACAAAAGACGAGCGGCTCAGACCGACCGTTTCAGTCGTGCACACTCACCGACGTGTCCGTTACGCAGCATCTTCAGCAGGCAGGGCTCCTCGCGGCCTGAGGGCGTGGTGAGGGAGGCGGTCAGCTGACTGAGGTCCAGCTCTCCGATGTCAAGTGGGATGTCTGCGGCTGAGCCCACCTTCAGATGGGACATCCTCATGGAGTCATCGCCTGGACAGACAGCAGTGACAGGACAGTCAGGACTAATCAACGGACACGCTCAGAGGAGAGAAGATAGGACAGAGCTTCCTCCTCTTGACGCCATTATATTCTTTTTTTTTAACCAACAAGTGGAGATAAATTGGAGTAATGTTGAGAATAAATAATATTACCAGTGATTCTGGCAGAGAATGGGCTGCCAGGGATGTGCTTGTCATTGTATTTGACCAGGATGCTGTAGTCTCCTGGCAGGACGGGCAGGTAGGACACAGAGCATGTCCCATCTTGGTTGTCCAGACAGCTGATGTCTGCCTTGGATGGACCCTCGATGGCCAGAGACAGACCACCTACAAAGACATGGACATGAACTTAATATTTTATCTGATTGCACTTGTCTCTTTTTTGCATTCCATCCCTCTGTGTTTTTTTACAAACACAAATATTATAGCAAATGACTTTTAATTATACTGCATAATAAAATCGCAGTATGTAATCAGTTATATAATACCTAAAGGAGTTTTGGCTATGTAAACAACATTAACATTGATTAATGCCATAAACAGGGTTGATTATGCAGCCTAGATAAACCCATTGTTGTTGTTAGAGCTGCGTTCAAGTGGTAATGAATGGGCCAGCAGGGAATAAAAAAAGTCTGTTCAGTTCAGTGCCCTGAATGAGAACTGATATTGCCATTTGAATGCTTAAAATCAAATTAGTCAGACAACATTAAACCGTGAATGTTGTGGCCAAGAGCACACCTCGTTTAGTTTAACATGTATGAGTCTTTTACATACCTTCTCCAGCGTCTTTAGTGTTAACAGTGAAGACAGCAGGCTTGTTGACGGTACCATGGATGAGGCCAGGGCCGTAGGCACTGACGTTGCCACTGTTCATGTAGTCCACATAGAACTGCAAGGGACTTCCTGTGAATGACAACACAAAGAGGAAGAAGAAGAAGAGACAATGTGAAGTTGTGATACCATTCCTCCAACATGTGCATCTTTCTTTGTGTTTCTGAAGGTAAGTTGTACCAGGGATGTGGATGCCGTCGTATTTGATGTCCATCTCGTGCAGACCGGCCTCGGTGGGAGCGTACTTGACGGTAACGGTGCCATCCTTGTTGTCGGTGATGTCGGGCTTGGCCACCTTGCCCGACGGCATTCGAACCTCACCTTCAGCAACAGGCAGAGAACACACAGTGAGACAACATGGACAGGTTGGGGTCCGTGGCCAGCCTGATGCTGACTTGATTTTTGTTACCTGTGATCTCTCCCTTCTGGATGGTGAATGGGATGACCAGGTCGAACGGTCTCAGCCCTGCCACATCCAGACCGTTCATTCCCATTGGTCTGTCTGTTGCCTGGGACACAGAAGGAAGAGAAACACTTTCAAGAGGCGGTCGGGGGGGCGGGGGGGTTGCACTGGGCTAAAGTGGTTTCAAACATAGAACAGGACGAAGGGATAAAAGCTTCCAAACACCAACACACAAAATGGGATGAGACAATCATGAGATGACAATGACAAATGGAGACGACAATGATCATGATCATGGGTCAGGAGGATGATGACACCGACACAAACTGTGAGAGAGAATGAGATGAAGACAAAAACACTGGCGGGTTCACAGTTAGCCATTTTGTAAAATGTGAGACGGCTGACTTGCGTTACATTGATGCTTCTCAAAATGGCTGCTTTTGTCTCATAATGGAGCGATGCGGAACAGAAGGGCTGCACAATCACGTGTGGAAATTATCTGATCCCCAAATAGAATTTTTTTCTATGCTGCTGAAGAAAATGTGTATGTTCAAGTTTTTGCAACGGCTACTTGGAAGAGATTTATAGCTGTATAGAATAGTCATGTTACATTTTGAATATATTATGCAGCTCTGTTTGCATTGTCCATGTGTTTGAGGAATCCTGTTTCTCAGATGAGAGAGAAAAAAAAGCCCCTGCAGATGAAACACCTGCAATGAGAGGCAGCGGACACTGATGCAGGCTGATAAGGGAGTGATGAGGAAAAAAGAGGAGACAGATGAAGTTCAACAAAAAAATAAATGGAGTTGACAAGGATGAGAGAAGCTGGAGACAGAGGTTTTTTTGTTTTGTTTTTGTTTTAGGTACCCAGGGCTGTTGAGCGTAGTACTGGGGCATTTGGCTCTGCTGCATGAGCTGGTCTGATGGAGCTCCTTCCAGTGCCTGACAGGGGTGGGAGGTGGTGAGGGAGGGGTGGAGGGAGGGATGGGCAGGGTAAAAAGGATTGGAAGGGATTGGAGGGAAATAAAACAGTAGTCAGAGTGATTTAGAGAACGCCTGGTGTCAACAGGACCCAGTCACCAAGACGAAGTCTGTGGGGAGAAACAGCGGTCTGTACAGAAACTCTCACACTCTCACTTTTCATCCATACAGATCCAAACCTGAGACTTGATTCAGACTTTTACTTATGTTGTGATCTGACAGTAACAAACTAAGGACACTTGACTGATTGGTCTATACAAACAAATGCTGCGTATAATTTCACAATTTCTTGATCAATACAAATTCTACAAAATATCACAACAGGGAGGCTTATAACTCAATAAGCACCATACTTGTATCTGTATTTTCAGCTCTTCTTCCTGCAGCTATGCACATATTATTTCTTACTTATAGACCAGTGATTCCCAACCTTTTTTAGCTTGTGACCCTATTTTGACATCACAAATTTCTAGCGACCCCGTTAATCAAGATGCGCCAGCTCAGATATTTTTATATGCTGCATTTCATTTGAACTTGATTTATATTCGACAAAGTGACAGTATAGAATACAGTAGTTTAAGATTGTATGTGGTGTATTTAATCATGATTTTAAAAAGAATAATAATTTAAAAAATAATTTTATCAGTAATTTTTAAAAATCAATTACTAGACATTTCTGGTGACCCCATCTGAATTCCAGGTGACCCCACGAGGGGTCTCGACCCAAAGGTTGAAAAACACTGTTACAGACTGTTGTTATTACTATTGTTATTATTGTGTGGTTTTGCCTGTCTCTGTCGATTATGAGAAATGAGAAAATATTTTTCACACAGCTAATGTTTTGATTCAGAGTTATCGCACCAAAGGATGTGGTGAGATAAATCGTTTTCGTATCAACTGCTCTCCTGTACGATCTACACAAATGAGACCTCAGCAGGTGCAGGTGGGACAGTTTTATACTGTGCTGTTTTACTTCAAGAGAAGAGAGAAATAAAGTGCATCTCCCCTTATAGTACATTAATACTGAGAAGATCACAGCATAACTCTACACCTGCAGTGGCTAGTTTTGAATTTAAATATTACAGAAAACAGAGTTTTATGAAATCTCCCTCTGTGTTTTGCCTGCAGCAGTCTCGTGGAATCGAACCTTTTCTGCCTCTCTGTGACTTGTCTATTGCGGCAAAAGAGCAACAACACGTCCAATTTAAATAATGGCTAAAATGCACATCACTCACCGTGACTTGGAAGGGACTGTTGGGGATGTGCTCCCCTCCAAAACGGACGCAGATGACATACTCGCCAGGCTGCGGTGCCGTGTAGAAGATGTCGAACGTGCCGTCTTCATTTTCCACAACGTCCACATCGAGCTCGGCCCCCTCGGGTGTGCACACGCTGCACGTCACCTTTCCTTTCCCGGCAGCCTTGGCGTCCACCGTGATGACGGTCTGCTCTCCGATCTGAATGGTTGGGCCAACGCCGGCGCCTTGAAGGATCGAAGAAGAAGAGAAGGTCAGCGGTGAGATGTGATTTGTTGTCATTTTACAGACACCCAAACAGGTACGCACCCCCTCTCAGCATGCACATTACACAAACAGGAGACCAGGTTAAAGTTGGATGAGATGTAGTCATGTTATTTCCATCTAATGAACATTGTTACCATTGACTCGTATGTTATTATCATACAGTTTCCATGTAAGACTGAAAGCTAGGTTGCCAAAGTGCCATTCCACCATGCCATCCTACCTACTCTGTTAGTCCATTAGTCTGTCCAATAACCACATGAGAGGGAAACGGAGTCAAAGAGTTATGAGAAAGGAAGTGAACATCTGGTTGGAGAGAGAGAGATAGAAAAGAAAGAGAGAGAAGAGGAAGGAGAAGAGGCGACAGACAGAGAGATGGGATGTCCTGTTGAAAGCTGGTGCCACTATCCTCCATGCTGACAGAACAGAGAGAGAAAAAGGGTAGAGCAGGGTTCCTCTACATCACAAAGTCGTTCAGGAGGGTCTTACCTAAACCGTGACCGCCGATTGAGACTGATAAAAGGAACGGTGAGAAGCAGGGGAGCGAGAGAAAAAAAAAAGGTGACAAATAAAAGACAGTCAGGTGGGGGTGGGGGTGGTGGGAGGCAATAACTGTGCTCCAAACACTTGGATGAAAACAAAAACAGTGGTGACGGTGGAGTGTGAAGCAGGGGGGGGTGGTGGTGGTGGTGGTGGTAGGGGGGAGTGGTGTGTATGTGTGTGTGTGCAGCAGGGTGGAAGTGGTGGTGGTGTAACTAAGGAGCACAGCGTGAGGAACACAACATACCGATGCATGAAAAATAACGAGATATGAGCAGCAAGTACACGCTGAGACACGACATCTCTCTCTTTTTTTCTTTTTTTTTTACAATGTGAAACACAAAAATCAGGGAAGAATTATGGGAAATATGGGACAATGTATGTATCAATTTAATAGTGAAGAGTTTGCTGGTAATAAAACTGGGCATAGATACTGGGAGTGGCCACAAGAGGCAAAACTGTTTACACTCACCAACAAATCTTATCAGTTTAATCAGGAGAAAAAACTAAGCGTAGAAACAACAGGGTGTGGTTTTTCTTCTGACTGAATAAATGACATGTAATACCTAACTGTTTCCGCATGCCTGCAGCCTGAGCTAATAACAATGACAGCATTTGCAGAAATGGAGGAAATAACATAACAGCACAATTTCATGTTTGTTTATTTTGTTAAATCACTTTTTAACTGATAACTTTGGTCCTCTGTAATGAAACAGGAACCATCATGTGAGCTGTTGTCTGTTGTTATCATGTTTCCTGTACCAAAGCAACAATTTGGAGGTGAGGGGACATAAGCTGTGGTAAAAGTCTGATCTAACTCTGGATGTGTTGTGTAAAACCGATGGCACAAAAGAACTGATGATCTCTTAGCAGTAAAAATGTTGGAATAAGACTTGGTTACCTGTGACGGTGCACTTGCTGGCGTCTCCGGTGGGCAGGGCCCTGATACGGTAGGGAGAGTATGGGATCTCATCTCCTCCGTACTTGATGAGGATGGTGTACCTGCCGGTCATGTCTGGCACGTAGGACACCAGGTAGGTGCCGTCGTGGTTGTCACGAATGTTGGCCTTCTTGGGTTTGCCCTCTGGGTCCTGGGCGGGTGGGGGTGGGGAGTTATTGAGATTTGAAAATTGACACCCCCAAAAAAATTCCTTTTATTTTTTAAATGTGCATCCTGTGTGAGGACTCACAGTGATCTGCACCGCCAGCAGTCCCTCGCCTGCGTCTTTGGCGTCAATGGTGAACTCAACCGGCAGAGAGGCGGGCACCCCGGTGGTGTTGAGGCCTGGTCCGCTGGCACGCACCTTGCTGGCGTCGTGGGTGGGCAACACCTTCACCTTGTAGGGGCTGATACAGAGAGCCAGATAAAGAACTGGTTCAACACAAACGCATCAAGAATCACCTTGTCCTGGTTTTTGAAAGTCTCCCCCCACCAGTCGCCACCCACCCCCCTTCTGTCCCTGAGCTACAGCGATGGATAAAAGAAGGGAAGTGGACCTTTAATCCACTGCCCGATGGGGGCTGGGATGTGTCCCCTGTTCTGGCTGTGACCGTATCACAAGCTGAACAATTAATTGCAGTACAATTTTGCTACAATATGTAAATATGTGATCATATATGGATAAATATTGTTTTTAAATGTTCTAAAATAAAATGTTTTTTTCATTTACATTAACATTTTTTAAAGTACCCCATAAGAAAAATGTTTTATTCTACAACAGTAAAAATGAAAAAAAAAAATCCTTTTTCAGTATTTTATTTTCCACTAATGTATTAGACATTTGCATTAAATTATTTCATTACTACAGTATTGGTTCCTGAGCTATGACCAGAAATGTGACCTTTGACCACTTAATTCTAGATACTGAAGCAGCAGATTAATGAGAACAGGACTGACTGTGAAGTTTGAAAAAGCACAGAGGAACTGTAATATTCAGATGTCTGGAAACCTCGATCACACCCTGAAACTGTGGAACTGTTTAAAAGCTATAGTGTGTTACCTGCGGGGGATCTCCTCATCAGCGTATAGCACATTGATGGAGTAGGGTCCCTCTCTGGTGGGAACATAGTTGACAGTGTGCGTCTGGTCACCATTATCCACCACCTCCACAGGCTCCACCACACCTACACATAAAACAAAAACCAAGTTAGTGTTGACCGCAGTTCAGTTTTCACTCTGTCACACACAGGAAGAAACAAATCACAACACACAGGCATTGGAAGACACCCTTACCTTTTGGTCCTTGCACGCGGACCTGCAGCGGGGCCACTCCGGCTTTGGAGGCGTCCACTGTGAATGCCTGAGGAATGTTAGCTCTGACGTTGTTGCCCAGACCTGGACCCTGGCACTTCACCTTGGTGCTGTCCACTGTGTCACTGACAGGCACAGAGAACGGACTGCCTGTGGGGACAGAGCATGGAGAAGGTTAGAAAATGCAGTTTAGTGAGCTGGGATTGGTGAAACGCTATGAACTTTGAAGAAATATGAAGAAAATTCTCTCATTGATCAGAGTGATTACAATTAGATCAGTGCTAACTTGGATTTATAATCTTAAAGACCTCCTAGTACCCTACACCAAAAATGTATTTTTTGAAACTGTTAACATGTCAATGTAGTGTTTGGGTACTGCTGCAAGACATTTCAGCAGCAAAGTTGCTAATGCAGCCGCAGCTGAGCATTTTAGATTTGAAAATGCAGTTTCAAAGCCAGAGTCTGAAAAAGTTGGATTCAGTTTTCAGCACCCAGCCAGGTTTAATACGTTAGAATCTCTAGCAGCCAGTCCCAACAAAACAATTTTAATCAAAAAACAGTCATAGCAGAGCATTTTTACAAATTTTAAAATGCTCCTCTTTAGGGGGACTTTAATAAAAAATACACAAAAAGAAACCCAGTGATATGGAAGCAGAAGCAGCTCAGTACCTTTGATGGGCTGTCCTCCATATGTGATGTTGAGGTTGTATGTGCCAGGCTCGTATGGGACGTACTCCACACTGCAGCTGCCGTCCTTGTTATCAGTGCAGGACATTTTGGCCTCTGATGGACCCTCCATTGCGAGACCCAGACCACCAGTACCTGCTCCTCTGTGGAGACCAGGTGATAAACGTGAGAAAATGTGCAGGAAACACTTTGGATTTTTCCACCTAAATCATCTCACTTACCTGGTTTCCACTGTGAACTTGTTGGGCTTGTTGGTGATGCCGCCCTTCAGGCCAGGTCCATGTACACGGACACGGGCTGGGTCGCAGCCTTCAGTGACGCCAACACGGAACGGACTCTTGGGCACTGGAGAGCCGTCGTAGCACACCTCCACATTGTGTGGGCCTGAAACACACACACACAGTATTAGCATTGGAAAATTCAATAACAAACATGCAAAATCTGCTCATTTACAATGTTTGAACTGACCCTCCTCGTAGGGAGTGTACTCGACATTGTAGGTCCCGTCTCCGCGGTCTGTGATCAGGGCGTCCGTGCGGCTGCCGGACGGGTTGCTGATGAGGGTCTTGATGTGGTCGCCTCCTTTCTGTGTGAGAGCCCGAGCATCCACTGTGAAGTCTGTGGTGGCCTCACGGTAAACACCTGGAAACACAGAACAATGACAGCAAATCGTGATGATTTAGGCTTGGATTAGATCTAGAGATTCACCAACCAGATTTAGGTTCCTTCGATATCAAGAAATCATCTCACAGATTTATTTCTACAGTATGATGGATAACATCTATCCATCCATCCATCCATCCATCCATAGTTTTCCAGTGGGTTTGGAGTTGGATTTTGTATTTGATGAGGGAAACCAAGAAATCCCATTAGCCTCCGTAGGGTAGCTCTGAGCAGCTCATGGCTCTGCTCTGCCGTTCTAAAAACAGTTTGCACCGACAAATAATGGTAACAAACCTACTCCTAAACTATAGGGAATATGGCAATGAGCCAATTTGCCAAAATGTTGAACTACAATGACCACAACACGAAATAACATAAATATATAATATATGTTCTCCAGCAGGCCATCTCACCTTTGCCCTCCACTCCCGGTCCGAACACGCGGACTCCACTGGCGTCGACTGCAGGCTCGACATTGAGACGAGCGGGGAAGTTTGGCACATCCTGGCCACCGTAGCGGATGGTAAGAGTGTATGAGCCGGGGTAAAGAGGGATGTAGGTGATGGTGTAGGTCCCGTCTCCGTTGTCCTGGATGTGAACCTCAGCCTCCGTGCCGCTGTCTGAGATGATCTCGATGGTCAGCTCAGCCGGGCCAGCGTTGGTACAGTCCACAATGAACTCCCCTGTCTCCCCAACCTTGGCACGCTCCAGACCTGGGCCAGAGCAGCGCACCTGAGAGGAGGGGCAAGAAGAGACAGAGACAAGAGATTGGTGACAAATGGTCATCAATAGTCACATCAACTGAATCACTGTGTTTTTTCATATTTTTGATGCACACAATGAATGTAACAGCACCATCCGTCAGTATCTGTGGCTAACCTTGGAGGGGTCTGTGGCGGGGTAAGCTGTGGGTTTGAAGGGGGATCCAGGAATTGGAACTCCATCATAGGTCAGTTCAACTTGGTATGGCCCTGCCTCTCGAGGGATGAACTTCACCTGGCTGGTCTCTGGGCTCAGGCCCGGCTCAACCTGGAACAGAAATTATTAACCAGCATTTTAACGTCAACGTTACATAACAACATTAACCATTTGGATATACAATGATGATGTGAATGCATATGATGATGATTTTTTCATAGTAATGCAGCATACCTTGCTGGTCACTGGCTTCCCTGACGGCCCAGTCACCTTAGCACCGACTTTGCCCTGACCACCAGCACCCTTTGATTTGACAGTCACTTCCTTGTCTCTTCCGACAGTCATTTCTACAGTGACACACAGAGCAGAGAGAGAGCGTTGTAGATTTCAAAAACACACCCACACTCTAAAGGCAGCTGGAAAAAGACTATTCTAGATACGATGACAGATTTTAGCAAACAAACTCATAATTTCTGACTTAATATCTCATAATAATTATCATCTATCATGTTATACTTTTCAGATATCTTATTCTTCCCTTGTCACACATGGGCTTCCGTACAAACAACAGTTCAGCCTGGGTTATGTACTGTATGGCAACACCAAGTGACGCTACATTTGAGGGCTGAAATTTAAAACACGCAGAGGTGCATGAGAGTACGTACTGTCTCCCAGGCCGGTGACGTTGATCTTGCTGAGGTCCACTGTGGGTGCCACAGCAACATTGAAGGGACTCTTGGGAATGTTATCTCCACCATAAGTCACAGCAACTCCCAGTGGACCCTGGGGTCAGAGGGGGGAGGGGGGGGCAGAGAGTGGTCACATAAATAATGAAAGTGGTAGCTGGGATGATGATGCCTTGAATTACAACGTAATATGAAAATCATTGTAAATAAAAAAGTAACAGCTGGTTAAAGCAGGCAAATTACAGTTTTGTTTGACTGACGTAAAGGAACTGGAGTCGGACTAGTTTGCAGCCGTCCGTCTTCTCACTCTAGCTTCATAATTACTGGTATCAATCTTCTAATCAAACTTTTGCCAGAAAAGAAATCTCAGACTGGATGTTCGTCTCTCTCCCGTCTTACCTGCTGCACAGGTGTGTATTTCACAGTGTGTGTGTTGTCATGGTTGTTGATGATTTCAAAGTCCTTGACAGCTTCTCCTTTGGTTGGACCACTGAAATTACAATCCAGGTTGGCCTTTCCTGCCCCTTTAGTGTTCACAGTGAAATGAGTAGGCTTGCTCAGTTCAACACCTGAGAGAGAGAGAGAATTAAAAAAAAATGTATTTTACAACATGTCCATTGTTATTTTTATTCCTCATTCTCCTTCAGTTTATTATAGAGATAGTTTTAAGTGCCTGATACCAGTTAAAGCAGAAGTAAGTGGTCCGGTCGTTTTCGCTAATGCTGCGTTCCAGGCAGGCTTTTGAAATCGTAAATTACAGCTTCAAGTCACAACTTACGACTTTGTAGCGTTCCAGGCAACCCACTCGTGTTTCTCCGACCTGTTTTACCGGTGAAAGTCACTATAACAGCCACTCGTAACTTCCGACCGGTGAACTCGTACCAGATCGAACTGGTACCACTTCACGGTCGGAAAAATACGAGTTTCCTTGAACGCACCATAACAGTCCTCGTCCCTACGTCGCCACATTCACGGCGTTCCTTGGCTGCACACACAGCCCTGCATGCCGTTCTCTCTCCTCATTGGATAAAAACTGTAGGATACGATAAATGTTTTCTCCTCGGCTCAGAGCAGAGCAGAGTGACTGACAGACCCGTGTTTTGGTCCAAACACTCTATGTAAGTGATTGCTGTCGGAAGATATAACTATTTAAGACTTATATTAACACAAATATATCACTTACTTCTGCTTTAAGTTGTTCCAGAGGTTTCATTATAGAAAAACATACAGTAGAAAAACAGGGTTTACTCATCCTAACCACTACAGCTCAGCATTTACAGTAAATGTAGAGAAAAGTACTTGAAACTGAACAGGTGTGCTTACCACTGCGGCTCAGTCCTGGTCCTTCAGCCTTGACTTTGCTGGCGTCATGAGAGGGATCCACTTTGACCCTGATGGGCGTCATTGGAATAGCCTGCACAACAAGCCACATTGTCAAACACACTGTTTGAACATGCTGAGTCTTCTCTCATTTAATAATTCAACCAGTGCAAAGTCGGTCTCACCTGGTCAGCAAACAGGACCATGATGGTGTAGCTGCCTGCTCCAGGAGGAGTGTATTTGACAGTGAAAGTGTCATTGTCGTTCCTGATGATGTCAAAGTCAATGTCGGCCTCTGCGGGTCCCACCACTCCAGGGGCGCATTTGATTCCTATGCTGATGTCACCTGAGACCAGGAGACAAACGTCATGAGCCATTGCTCATATGCATATATTGATAGCCGCAGCTTTAAAAAACACAGCACATCTGTCAAAGTTGCTCATATGGTTTAGAAACCATCACGTATTAAGGATGCAGCTGGTTCATGTGGCTTTACCTTGTCCAGCCTCTGCACAGTCCACGGTGAAGTATGTTGGCTCGAAGGCCTTGAGGCCAGTCTTGGCCACTCCAGGTCCCGACACCTTCACCTTGTTTGGATGACAGCCTGCTCCGATGTTCATCTGTGATCATAAAAAACACAACAGCTCATCAGACTCTGACCTACGTGTAAACACCTGGAAAAGCTAAGCAGTTTTTGAAATGTGTAACCGGGTATACTCACTCTGAATGGGCTGTCGGGGATGTTGACTCCTCCCCAGGAGACCATGACAGTGTGTTTTACAGGTTTGCGTGGGGTGTAGGTGCAGGTGTATGTGCCGTTGCCATTGTCCTTGACCTGGACATCCACTGGAGTGCCTTCACCATCCTGTACAGGTGGGGAAAACCAAATAGTTAAAGGGGAACTACGTAAGTCCAGTCGCTTTTCCGCTGTTTTGCTAACCCTCCTCCTGGCCATGTGCATTTGTTTACAACGAAGACGGCGAAAAATCAATATATGGAGCGGTGGATAATATTACATAACATATACAATGTTATGACATGTCTATCTGTGTAGTTTTAACTGTCATAAATAAAAGACTGCGGGTTACGGAGCGCGTTTGTGTCGTAGTGTGCAGAGGCAAGAGCTGGGACACCGGGGGGTGACCAAGTAACTACACTGATGTTGCAAGGGTGGTTTTAGGCCATGAGACGCCAGGTGGAAGACAGAGAGCCTCCGTTTCACTTGTAACAAGTCACAAGTCACGTAGTTAACAGTTATCAGAACTATCAGTCTGTGTATATTCTCATTTGTCCAGGTCATAGTATCTCAAAAGGAGTTTTAAATCAAATGCAACTGGACAAATAACCAAGTCTAAGTCCAAGTTTAAAACTCCTTTTGAGATATCACAACTATCACAATTAGTCCAGAGCTTTTTAATTAAGGTAAAAATGTAGCATAGTCACGGGAGAAATCCTGCTTAGTTCCTCTTTAAATATGACATTACTAAAGAAATACTATACATCTAAAATATCAAGATGTCTGAGAGGCTGAATCTGGGCTTTGATGATTCCTACACGTGGCACGTTACTGATCACATGTTGAAACTCACCTGAGCCACGATCTTCAGAGGAGCTTTTCCTCCTTGCTTGGCATCGACTGTAAACTCAGTGGGCTTTCCAACAGCCAAACCACTGCTCTGAAGGCCTGGACCAAACGCCTTAACCTGTAATAAAAAACACATTTATGGCTTTAGGAATACAGTCAGAATATATTATGTCTGTTTTGATTTTTGTGTCGTGTGTGTGTGTGTGTGTGTGTGTGTGTGCACCTTGTCAGGGTAGAAGTCTTTGCCTGGTGGATTGACAATCTCAGCCATGAAAGGAGAATGCTGGATGTCTTCGTTGTTGCAGAGCACGTGCACAGCATACTCTCCAGGCTCTGTGGGCCAGTAGCGCACGTCGCAGGATCCATCGCCCTTGTCGTCACATTCAATTTTGGCCTGAGATGGGCCTTCCACAGAGAAACCTGAACAAACAGAAACACAGTAAGCTCAGAGGAACTGTCAGCGCAAAGATTAAATGGTAAAACTTCATCTGACTGTTGACCGTCTGTGTTTCTGGCGTCGTCTCTTACCCAGTGTACCGACGTTGTCTCCAACAGCTTCCACCACGAAGTCAGCAGATTTGCCAACAACGCCGCCATCCAGTCCTGGACCCCAAGCCCTCACCTTCTGCGGGCCGGCCTCAGCACCAATCTTGACCTCAATGGGACTAAACAGAGCAGACGGTGATCAGCCTCTGTCATACATTAAAGCTGTTCAGCTGTGGTATGTGTTTACATGCAGGGGTGTGTACCTGCGGGGAATGTGCTGTCCTCCCCAGGTGATGGTGATGGTGTATGTTCCAGGTGTGGTGGGGTAATATTCAAATCCAAACACACCATCACCAAGATCTTTTCTTTTACACGGCTCCTCAAGACCCTCTGTGAACACAGAGACCACACATGACTAACACAGCTCACAAATGTTTAATCGTTGCTGTTGGTGTTAATTTTTGCTATCTGCTTAATTGCTATTTACAAATTAACAAATTAATTAATTAATTAAAAACACAAGCACTTGTCTGAGTTAAAAACCCTGAGGGAAACTGCTGATTATTCTGATGATATACTAGTTTTATCTAGCGTCTTCCTCCCAAATGTCTGAGAATTGCTAAGCTTCAAAGAGTACATCAGACCTTATCCAATGTGACAAGAATGCTGAAAGGGATAGTTCAACAATTTGGCAAATGGAACATGCAGGTCACAACTTGTCCAGGAGAGTGTTTTGGAGTTGTTGGATTGTGTATTTGATGAGTTTGATGAGAGACAGGGGACCTGTACCATTCATCTCCATTGTGTTCGCTGAGCAGCTCACGTCTCTGCCCCGCTGATCTCAAAACAACATGCACCAATAATTAAAGGTAATGCACCTACCCCTTTAGGGATTATGGCAATAGGCGCATTTGCCAAAATGTTGAACTATCCCTTTAATAAAGTGGCTAAATGGTGGCTAAATGGTGTTTGTGTGTAACTCACTCGGGCCCTTGATGGTGACCTTGAGCTCTCCTGTGCCGGCTCCTTTGGTGTAAACCTTAAAGTCTGCCGTCTCCTTCACCCTCAGGCCCTTTGGCTGCAGACCACGGCCCTTGGCTCTGCAGAGGGTGGGGTTACACGCTGTGGAGAGACACACATGAAGGAGTGAGAGGGGAACATGGACGACACAGCTCTCAGTAGTCTGACTTCGACATTAAGACCATGAGAGAATTCAGCGGTGGTTTTGGTGGGGAGAATAGGAATGAGGTGGGGGTGAATGATATGAAACCAAAACTATTTCCATCCCAGTGGTGCATCCGTCACAATGAAGGGTTCCTGGAAAGCGTACAGTTCAATTGTCCTTTCCTGCATTCCCTCTACCCTGCACACCCCTCTGTGCCTCTTATCCATCCATCTTATTCCGCAGAGTGAAGTCATGGACCACAGTGAAGGAAGTCAGCCTTTATCCCTACACAGGAAATGGAGTATCCTTCATATCTCCTAATTGAAAAGTGCATAAAATAGGAGCTGCTGAGTCACACTTGGACACCCTGCAGGAAGCAAAGGAAACCCCACAGGAACAGAGACTATTGAGAGAGGCATAGATATTTTCCAGGGAGCGGACTACTTGGCACTCTGAGATAACGAACACGCTGATGTTTTACCACATGTGCCGGTCTGGTATACTTGGCAGAATTGCTATAAATAATTTGCCAGATAAAACAGAAATTGCAACTAACCCAAAATGTGTTCTCATTAAGGGTGTATTTGTGATATGTGAAGCATTTCAAATGATTTCTTATGAATTAATAAAAACAGGGCTTTATTATAAAGTGATTTTTTTATTTTTATTATTCTATTATTATTTCCCTTTGTTTTATTTGGAGCTTTTACATTCATAAAATATATCTGTAGTCACACTGTAGTTTCATATCTCCTCTCAGGTCAGTGAGTTATAGAAGTCCTGATCTGACCTGTTTTAAGTTTTGTTTTAATTTCTCTGATACTTTGATACTTAAGTATTAATATAGAACCTAGAACCTTCCTCTGCTTTATAAATAAAACAATGAGTGATCAGAATGCCCAATCCATTTTTTTGGTAGGACTGTATCTCTGAAACTGAATATATTCAGCTTCAGAGATACAGTCCTACCAGTCTATGACCTACTGTATCTGCTATTTGAGCTCTATGAAAACATGAGTCATTTGGCCAAAGGTTATATTTTAAACAATGTTGGTTATGTGATTACAAATACACTTCTTTGTGAATTGTGTCACTGTGTAAACTTAAGACCACTACTGAGCTGGAAGAAATGAGGCATCCATTTTCTGGCGAATACAAACTGCAGCTCAATGGTGGAAATCTTCCATCTAAATGTGAGCACATGTGGGTGAATTTCTATTTCCTCATGGATACACTGAAACCTCCTAATAAGGAGACAAAGTACCCGGGGATGCTTGAGTCATTTGGAGTTTGGAGGCAGATGACACACACACATACACATAAAGCTAATCTACACAGGTAAGTTAGTCGCAAGTAAAAGACATGCAAACACAAAAGCACACAGAGTGAAGGATAACGCAGTCAGATCTCACACACGGCTGGCCCATTCATGCATGGAATTACACACACGTACGCACACACTCACACATGTGCACACACACACACAAACAGTGGGTACCCAAGAGAGATCCCAGGAAACAGGAAATGACAGCAGAAGGAAGAGGCCGTTCCAGAGAGAGGACAGATACCACCAGGCCGCTATCAAAGAGAAGAAGGGGAAGGAGGGAGGGAAGGAGGGAGGGAGGGAGGGGAAGAGAGAGGGCACGACGACCAGTACAGTGGCAGGAAGAAACAGGAAGAGCATTAGGCACAACTGAAGAAAAACAAAAAAAACAGAGGACGCAAATATTCTAAAGAAACAGTCATCTCTTGTATCCTTACTGTAGGTCACACATCTTGGACTTCCATTGATATAACATGTAGCGGTAAAATCCTATACAAGTTATAAACAAGGTTTCTCTCAAATGTATAGCTCTTACCCTCTCCCACGTTGACAGTGAAGGGGCTCTTGCTGATCTGACCGCCAGCGAATGTGACGTAGACGATGTGCTGGCCCTCCTGGGTGGGCTTGTAGGTGCAGCGGTAGCTACTGTTGCCCTTATCCTCGATGGTGCAAGTCACAGTGTTCTTCTTGCCGGTAGGATCCATGATCACCACCTCCACCTCTCCAATACCGGCACCTGAGAGAAGCAGGGAAGGCGATGAGGGGCGATTTAAGATAAAGGATAAACCACATACACAGCGAGGAGACCAGACCTGTGCCTGTGCTGTTACCTGCTGTGTAGACGTCAAAGTAGGTGGCCTTGTTGGCGATGTTTCCTGACGGCTCCAGGCCTGGTCCCTGGGCCGTAGCCTTGCTGGAGTCTCCCTGAGCCATGCCGACCTCCACCTCGAAAGGGCTCTTAGAGATGTGCTGCCCTGCAAACAGCACCGTCACCTACAAAGAAGGAAGGAGAGAAAGTCTTGAACCCTCAGGTCCCATTTATAGGGGATACATACAGATGCAGTCAGCTATACATCTTGCGTTGCTTCATCCAGTACAGATCCTCATATCACACATTCAAGTTCAGTCTTGTGCATTGACTATGAACTCTTGGCTTACCTTGTGCATGCCTGTGACTTTAGGGATGTAGAAGACAGAGTAGGTGCGGTTCTTATCATTGTTGGCTGTCACTTTAGCCTGAGAGGAAAGATTTGAAAAGTTAACAAAAAAAAAAGAAAAAAAAAAAGTAGTGTGCCATTGGGACGAACAATCTCATCGTTTCCCACCTCCTCTCTGTGTCCTGCAGGGTCCTCCACGTAGACCAGCACCTCGCCCATTCCTGCGCTGATGGTCTCCACGGTGAACACAGCTTTCTTCATCACCACGTTACCTACAGGCTCCACACCTGCAGAGACGAGCGTTAGGGAGTACATTTATTAAAGTTACATAAGTTCTGTGTGCGTCTCATGAGCTGACAGAGTTAACTTTTCCTGTCAAAACCTGAGGCGGTGTGCAGAAGAATCTACAGTAACCAGATGAGCCAAAACTCCTTCATTTCGCAAGAATCCAGTCTCTTGGATAAACTCTTAGGTTTTGGGTCATTGGCTGTAAACATGCTCTAATCTGATCCAGCTGCTCAGGGTATTGCGTATATTTCCCTGTTTGAGACTTGCTGCAAGTGTGTGCGTGTACCTGGTCCATAGGCACGGGCCTTCTTGGGGTTGAGTTTGGGTCGGAGAGGGGCGCCAGGCTTCAGTTTAGCCTTGGGGAACTGGGACAGGTAGGTCATGACGGAGTGCTCGTCCACATTGGGGTCAACGATCTCTTCAGGGGTTATCACCTGAGGCACAAAGGCAAGAATGTTAACAAATGAAAGGGAAGTTCTTATTGTTTCCTTGTTTACATATTTGCCATTGAAAGAGAAGGTACAGTAAGGCTGCGTCTGTACACCCTGAAGCAGTGCTTGATTGGTCTCCATGGAGACGACTACCCACAATACAAATCAACTAAGACGGTGCTGTGATTTAGCGATCGTACCAACCACATTACAACCTCTACCTCGGCTCAGAAAGTACCTGTGGTAGACTGACACACAACCCGGCTGGCACACTCTCAGTCAGTCATGCTCGCTGTCTGAGTTTACAACCCACAGAGACAGCTAGGGGAAGGGACTGAGACAGTTTCTGAGCAGAAGCAGAGCTCGAGGCGGAAACAGCGGCGACCACAGAGCCAACTGTCAGCACGCTATGTTGTGCCAGCTGCCAACGCCGGGCCAGCGCTGTGCCAACACAACAATGACAGTCGCCATAGGAACACAACCCAGGAACCAGCGCGGTAAAACTCTATCTAATGTTAGAAGACTTTCGTTCTTGGTATTGTTGCACTGTGGTAATTTGCATGTCTGGTGATATTGTAGGCCTATACTTCTCTTATTGTCGTCATATCCAATAAAAGTAGTAAAACTAAATACTCACTTGAGTTGCAGCTAACAGTTTATTTCCCTCTGTTTGAATATTACTGCTGCACAGCGAGTTACAGTGATTCGAGGCGTTTGCCTGAGTACAGACACAAACCTGGACAGCCATATATATAGTTTTGTATGTTATCAAGTTAATTACTCAATGTCAGTTGATGTTTGAGTAAAAATGAGAAGCCTCTTCTTGTGCGACTGATCTTTGCTTATGATAATGAACATCATAGCTTAACATTTCTAGTCTTAATTTTCACTTTTATATCTGTTTACTGCAATGTAGAGCATGGCTTTATTTTAGCAGACATAAACCCTGACCCTCAGGACATCTACTAGCTTGTTGTTGTTGATGTTGTTGATGTTGTTGTTGTTGTTGTTGTTGTTTTCTTTGCCTGTCTGTTGTCTGTGACTAGGTTGTAACGTAGATTTTGGGTTTGGTCTGTCTTTGTTATGGTTGGGATTGTTTTTCTATGGTTATTTGTAAAACAGAGAAGATTGTTTTATACGATAATTGGAAAAATTATAAATAAAGTGTTAAAAAAAGTGTGTAACTAATAAAAAATATTTTCATTAGTTGACAATAAGAGAAATAGAACCTTGCATACTGTAGGCCTACATCAGCGACTAGGTAAATTAAACCCACCTTGTAACTGGTTCATCCTCAAGATCAGTGCAAAGTGCTGGCCTGAGTGTAAAACATCAGCCACTGATCTTATCTGTGTCTCTAACAGACAGTTTGACAGCGGTAAACGCTAAAATGTTGTGCATCAGATACTCACAGTGAGTGAGCAGCTTTTGGCACAAAGTTACACAAATTGTTGGAAAATGTGGTTGCTCAGCTTGCCCACGGTGACGAATGAGAAGTGGAGGAGGCAATATTTGGCAAGTTGCTCATTTCCAGTGCATCTGAGAGCGGTTCAGTAACACCAGTTACACAATAATTCTCGAATTTAAGTCTCGAATTTAGCAACATTAGCGGACATTAACTAACTAACATTGACCAGCAGCCATCCACTCTATCAAGACTAAATGAGGCTATAGCAGCACAACACAGTATTTTCCTTATGAATTTAACATTCATTTTGGAGTAAAAATGTCGTATTTTAAATCAAAATGTATTTGTATTTATTTTGCTCCACTTTTGCATATATTTGTTTTTACCTGTGGGATGCCCAGCCAGTCGTCAGCTTGCTGCATGGCCTCACGGGCGTTATCCACCGGTTTGGTCTGATCCCACTGGTCCCAGTCAGGACACAGACCTGCAGGGAGGAAAGCGACAAATTGGATTAACTAGAGCATAACTCCTTATTTAATGCAATTAGATAGAATCATGTCCTCAGGATTTATAAGATTTATTAGCTGATAAAATCACTTCAATTAGTATTAGCACTATAACAAAATTACAGATACCACTACACAATAAAAAAAACAGTGAAACCGATACCGTATTATTCATAATATCACATTTTTTCTAGTGAATGTGTGAGAGGGAGCACAAGGAACCAACTTTGCCGTCTGTTTTATTATGGCTGAACAAACATCCAAAGTTGGAGCCTTGATGACGTCCACCAGATAAATGTAGTATGTTCAACATGTCTAATCTGTACTCCAAGGTAAATCTGGAGCAGTAATTATCTGTCCCTGCGGCTCGTCAAGATGTCTGCACTTAAAATTACCCACTGGATGTTATGAAGCTGTGTCAGCAGTTATTTCTCCACTTGTTTATAATCCAAGCACAGTGGCTTGTTGTTTTTGGACACCTCAGGGACATCTTTTGTTCAAGAAGTCTTAAAGCTTTTGTTGAGTCCTTATCTCTGGCTCAAGGCTGTTGTTGATGCACAGGTATGCCAAACATCCTGAGTATGTAAACAGAAACCTCCCTTTATGCCTCACTTTCCTTCATTTACATCCCTCCTCCCCCTGCTCTCCCTCTCTCCTCACTTTCCTAATTTAGCAGGAGTCGGCACTCCTGCTCTTCTACTCCACTTCTATCAGGTTTTTCTCTCGCACTGATGTGAATTACGCACTTATGCTTTCCCCTGACCTGACCTCAGACCTGCAGCTGTCAGTCACTGCTGGACTCAGACAGTTATGACGCTAAAAGACGTGCCAGCACCTTGGCTGTATTTTGTGTTTAGGGCTAATGGAGCACTGTTGGAATAAGTCCTAAAACACCAAAATTAGCTAGCATTTTACTGCAGTAAATACAGCAGATGGGATTTACTTAACGCTTTACATCTCTCAAAAATTGCCAGCTGCTGACAAGTGGCTGAATAAAAATGTCCATGTACCTGCATGCATGCTCTGCTTGTATTGAGTCTGTCTGTTTTATGTATGTTATTATGCATACTGCACGACTGTTTAGTGTTTAATAATGTTAGTTGTCTACTGTACGTTGTCCTGGTCGCTTTTATCTCATTTCATTGTTTGCATGTATTATTGTACGTCCCTCCTCATACATCGTAACATCTGTCCAGGGACTAGAGATGAAAACTAGCCTTATTGGCTAACTCTGGCGCATCTAACAACGTTTATTGATAATGCACTGTCCCTGCTAAATAAACTAATAAATAACTAAATAAATAAACAAACTACAAGTTTGCTCCAAAGGCTCACCCAGTACACCATGTAGGCTTCTACTACACTTTGCTGCGTGTCGTCCCGCCTCTTTTTACCCTGTTTGCATTTAGTAACATAATGCAGTAGACATACAGTACATGCTAAACATTGGCTCTGGCAGGATGTTAGAATTAAAACATTGAAATGTTCAATTAGCGTCACACACTGTTTTGTCTGTGAACCACCTCAAAGAGCAGCTGGCATGACTGCTGACATTTAGTCTGGTTTAATTTGTGATTCATTGTCAACTAACATCTAAGAGGCAAAAGAATTTCAAAACCGTATTTAACTGTATCTAATTTATCACAGTAAAAAGCTGTGTCCCTTTGCCAGAGACAAATGTTTCTTCTTACAACTTGCTGTTAACTCCAATTGCTGAACATGGGGGATACAGATGTTCCCCATACACACACACACCCCTCACCTGGAGCACAGCTGTCAACCAGGGCACCCAGGGCCCGGCCGGTCTGCCAGTCTCTGTGGAAGTTGGTGATCGGGAGCTCTGGCAGCTTGTTTTGGATCCATCCCAGCAGCCTCTGCTTGGGCGTCTTCTGCTTGCCATCATCTGCCTCCTCTTCCTCATCCCACATGGGCATGGAGATGGAGTAGTGCAGAATCAGGGTCCATATCAGACCCAGGATCAGCTTCAGGTTCCCATCGACGATGGCTTTAGAGTCTGGAATACAGGAGAGAGCAGATGAGACACATTAATATATGAAAGAGGACAGACACATCTCAAAAGTGTTAAAAAAAGAAGAAGAAGTTCAATTTATTTTTGTTTATCAAGGGCCATGGAGAACATTTCTAAAGACAACATTTTTAGATGCAGCCCTCAGTCAGGTCAACGTGACTACACAAAGAATGTAAATAGGAGATAACACTGCAGAGAGGGAGTCAGTCTCTTGTTTGATCTTTAACCTTCTACTAGAAGTCAGAAGTGATATTCTGTAATGATCTGTGCTTCACATTTCCCTCAGGAACATCTGTTATCTGCTGTCTCATGTATGTATGCCTAAGGAGGAGGAGCGTGCAGAGATTGCAGTAGTTTATGTTCACAGCCAACATGGTACTTCTGCACAGATTTCAATGACACCGAACATGGATTCAAACATCAGATCTGATGAAGCTTGATGATGTTGGCGTTGCCTTTGATACTGCTGAGAGTGGAGGAGGGTGGGTTACTGGTCCAGTTGCTATTGGTTTATACTGAATCTGAATGTGTTGATGGTGGTGATTTACTCAGCTGCCCAACTCATTCATTTGCTATACAGTATTTAAAGGTCCCATATTGTATAAAGTAAGATGTCCATGTCTACACTCAGAGTCTCTCTTCTGATTGGCCCATTGACATCTTACTGGAGCTCCAGAGAGAACAGATGTTAAATCTAAACAACGAAATGGGAGATCTTTAAATAAATACAAAAAATAGCCTTTAATGACTCAATTTTATTGATAACATGACATGAAACTGAGTGGAACTTTCTCCATCTGAGACATGATGTAGGTGACAAACTGTAAAACAGAGACTATCGTGATGAGTGTAGGAATTTCTCGTGATGAATCATGTTGTACTCAAGTTACATAAAGGTTCCCGTGGGAATACCTGAGCAGAAATATTAACAGCTTTATTGCAAAATGCAAGATATACAGTATAAACCTCTGCACTGCAGTCTATATTGCCACAGAATGACACAACAAATGTTTGGTTGTTGTAAATTGCATACGAGGCATGTGTCTGTGCTCAGACACAACCACACGCGCCACTGCAAGAGGAGCAAGTGATGCAACGAGAAGCGAGCCTGGGCATGATGAAAATCACGCCACGCGCACACGCACACACACAGTGCCTAATATAAACACTACAGCGTGCACACACATGTTGCACAAGCAGTAGTTGATTAGGAGGGACGATAACTTAGGTCCAGCCTTGAGGAAAGGGTGGAGCAGTGTGTTTGTGTGCATCCCGGCAGATGGTGATTAGAACATAGTTAAGGGAGGAAAATGGGGTTAAGGCTGTGGCTCTTGTGAGCATTTGAAGCTGGAGTCTGATGGCTATCAAGGGTGTGCAGTTGTTTTAGGCTCTCCTGCAGTGTGTCTGAGAATGTTAGGGTCATGTGACGTGCGAATCCCACTTCTGACAGCAGCTGTGTCCAGTTGGCAGTTTCCCTGAGACTCTGATAAGACCGCGGGGAGCACGAAAACAGAAAGAACGAGGCTAAAAAGAAACATGGAGAGCTCCGGGCTTTTCTCATTCCAGTGCTACTCACATCATTGTCAACTTAATTTGTTTTGTTATTGTTGTCTAGACTGGAATAATTGCTGGTAACAGCAGCTCAACCTCTACAACAATGAGGTCTTGAGTGATTCTTCTTTTTTTTTCTCCACTTCGATATTTTTGCATAAGAGAGCTGGGGCTGCGGTCGGGGGCTGAGGCTACTGAAAAGGATGAATATTTAATGCTTGCAGTAAGAGGGCCTGAAAGCTGTTTGGCCAAGAGTTTGAGGATGGGGTTAGGAGGGACGGGGGTCTAAACCAAAAGGGGGAAGTGGAATGTGATGCATGTTGAAGATGTGGAGCCGAGGAGCAAGTCTGTTGAGAAATGAAGGTTGTTGAGAGATGGGGGAGAAAAAAAAGAAGCAAATCGAATGCACAGAAAACACGTGAACGGTGGATCGGATGACTTTAAATCACTGGAATTTCTTTGCCTACATGCAGAAGTAGATGTGGGAAATCTCCTACTTCGTCTCAGCCGGCTATGAGTCTGAACTGATGCGTCAACAGAGAGATGTGCTCGCAAGCTGCTACATGACATACATGACATGTGAGCAGGAAAAAAACACACACTCTGCAATCTGCATAGCGATAAAATGGAGCAGGGTAAGACCAGGGGGCCTGTTTGGATGACCCATCACCATGGGAACTTTGAGAGAGCTGGATTGTTATAGCAACAGAGTGGCAACTCGGGCTGCTCAGGAATGATAGGAAAGAATAAGAGGCAAAGTAAGATGCAGAGGAGAGAGGAGGGAAATGTTGCCTGAAGGCAGAGATAAAACTCACTGAGGACTATAAATTGTTATTTGTACTGATAAGGGGGAGTGAATAGTGTCACAGGTTGGTACTTGTAGCAGGAATGCACATCAGGTAAAACAGGGGTGTGTCACGTAGCAGCTTGTCATCCACCCCAGCATAGGCAGGACCTTACTCGAGGTGCAGAAGAGGCCACGGTGTTCAGATAAAGCTGAACAATCAACCTGCGTGTCTTTTTTCATTAGCCTCAGTTCACTCGTCTGTACACAGTCTGTTTTAGGAAATGAAAACTTTAAAACCCCTTGCTGGGACTTCTGGGACTTTGTGATGTCACAACGAAGCTTTCAGCCATGCCTCAGTCTGGCCCCACCACGCCCACCAGCAAAACCTGCAGGATTTGCTTTCTCTGAACGTTTCACTGGAATCTAGTATATTTTATACAGTCATTGGGGAGTCGGCCAATCAGAGGAGAGTCCCTCTCACTGGCCTGTTATTGCCTGAGCTCCAGAGAGAGGATCAACACTTCATATATAAAGTGTCATATATGGGACCTTTAAGTGCAGGTCAGTGATGATCAAATCTGCCCAGTGCAGAGCATCATTCCAGATATGTGCAGCAGACAACACCAGCCTATCCTCTTCCTCCCCTTCCTCCTCCTCCAACTGGGTTTTGTTAGGACATAAATTCGCTCACACTGTCTGATAATATGTGGTTACGTGTTGTTCTTTGATTCATGCCTCTCACACACAAAGCCACTAAACATGCAAGGAATCTGCCAGCATTCCCGGCAGACCACAGTGCACCCAGCCTGACGGAGCCCATATACGGACACAGACTGCTGCAGACTCCCCCTCTGCTGACTCATACCCCCCCCACCCCCCCGACCCAAGCCCCCAGCCTTTGTACTGATGTGTGTGTTTGTGTATTTGTGTGTATGTGTGTGAGACAAGAGAGAGAGCATGCAGAGGCTACCGCATGCTGGAGAGAGTGTGTGTCTGTTGATGCGTCTTTAGACCCCAAAACTCCCATGACTCATCGGTTTGGCTCGTTGCTGCCCCCCCCCCACCCCCAGTGACACTGCTATGACATCATCACAACCCCTGACCCACAGCCTGACCTGGTCCCAGCCTCTCGAGGGGGTGGGGTGGGGGGTAAGGAAGGGCGGAGAAGAAAAAGCAAAGAGGAGAGGGGGGGCTAGTGTTCTGCACAATATTCCGGTTGCACTTCAACATCTGGAACAGATTAGTCCTGAGATCTTGTAGGACGAACCAGCACAGCGGCCCTGGACAGCCCTGAGGCCTCCGTCTTACCCGCCAGAGCATCTTTAGCTCCATTCATACACAATACGGGGCACTTCAGAGGAGATAAGGCCCAGTCATACAAGAAAGTGGTCCAGCTACATCAATGACGTCTTGTTGCTAGGTGATGTAGTAACTACTCACAGGCCTATTGGTGAACTCTAGCTGGTGAGCTAACTGCTAACGCTCAGTTAGCTAGGAAAGGGTTGCATTGGTGCGTTACCCTTTTAACATACCTATCCATAATAGGGGACACATTATATGACTTTTTGAAGGCTCTTTAAGTATATTTGGGTGTTTTTCTTGCCTTCCGTCCCCCAAAATGCAAGAATTGACAAAAAAAAATCTGTAATTTGCAGGCTCCCTAGATTGAAACCCATGTGGTTTTACGAGCTGTTCCCTCAGTTGTCTTCCAGTGATGTAAGTAGTTTTCTAATTTGCATAACGCCACCCCTACCTGGTACCAGTAGAAGGAGTGGGGCAAGCAGTGGTTCATTTGCATTTAAAGGGACAGGCACTGAAACCAGCTGTTCTGAACAGGGCTGCTTTGAGTGGATGAAAAGAGCTGTGATGTTTTATCCTTGGGGTATTTTGACCAAAGCATGTCACATAGATGTCTTTAAGACACCTGGGAACTATTTCAATTTGTGGAAAGGGGGCACAATATGTTTCCTTTAACAAGCTCAGTCACCAAGTTCACACAGTGTTTTCAAGATGTACTTTGAGTATGGACCACTCCCCTTTTGAGCAGTGGACTAGCTTCAGCGCTGCAGCACAAAATTTAGACAGCAACAGTTACTGCCATTAAGCTTACTGTGGGTCACTGTGGTGATGACACTAACATTAACAGATTTAACATCCTAATTTTGCTGTTTAAACACTTGGGTCTTTACAGCATGTGCCCTAACCCTACACTGATAAGTCAGTCAGCCCGGCAGATTAGTTACTGCAAATATGTCTGCATCAATGTACTACATGTTGGCCAATAAGTAACAAGAAACTGCAGCAGCATAAATGGAAACATATGTCTGAAGTAATATAGAAACATTAGTTTGTCCACCAGGGATTTTTTTCCTTCCAAATGTAAAACATGAAAAAGTACTGTAAGATGTATCAGTTCTATTTGTCTTCTAGTAAAAAGTACAAATTTCAGGTTTGTACATTTTTCATTTGAGTTGATAAATTAAATTACCTTACATTAAAATTTGGATAAATTGTGTTAGCTAGTTGAACAACGTGCGGCTCAGAGTGAACAGAAGTTTGTCCTATTCAGCATACTGAACACATTTACTTGGCATTTACCTGGCAGCTCTCTAACAAATTGATTTTCACACAAATTGTCATAGTGTGCTCTGGTCTAGCGGCATAACTGTGCACGCACGCGCGCACACACACACACACACACACACACACACACACACACACACACACACATACAGACCATGTCATGCCTGGAAACTAGGAGAGAAAAAACCCAGTCAGACAGAACACAGTGAGGAAATATCACACATTCCTCACTCGCCTTATCACTGAAACGCACACTCACACCACAGTTTAATATGGCATGCAGCCTGTACATTGTCTGCCTGACTCGTATGTTCCTATCCTACAAAATAGACGAAAACTATAAACCTGAAACTTTGGGAAAAAATGTAATTGTGTAAAAACAGACTCCAACAAACTTCTCAGAAGTATTTGCTTTACAACTGTGACATAAATTCAGCTTGTAGCGTCAAACATCCAGGAACTGAAAATCTTTGACCTGGAGCTCTCTCTTCTTTCCCTCCCACCTCTCCCCCTCCCTCCATGCAACAAGCCACACTGGAGCTACTACACTTCCTCCTCTTCCTTTTTACTCCTTCCAGTCATCCTCCCTCCCTCCCTCCACTCTCCCTCTCTTCCCTCCCTCCGCTGGAAAAAAAGTTCCTCCTGGTTTTTAGCCTTAAAAGGGCAGAAGCAAACTGGATCTTGGCAGCCCTCCCATTCCCTGGGCTCCGGTTACAGACAGAGAGGAGGAGGGAGGACAGCAGAAGGGAAGGGAGGCAGAGGGGGTGGAGGGCCCAGAGAGAAAAGAGAGAAAGGCAGGGGAAAAAAAGTGCTGTGTGGGACAAATTTTAAGGCTTGCACTGGAAACAGTGCAGGCCAAGGATGGGCTGAGATATGTTCATTTGAGGGAGGAGGACGAGGAGGAGGAGGAGATAGGCTGAGGGGAGATGAAGTGTAAGTGTGAAGGGGGAAAAGGCAAGGACAGAAAAATGAAAAACATGAGAGGAACAGGGAGAAGCGAGAGGGGACAGGCTAAGACAGAGGCAGAGGAGGTGAGAGCAGGACACAGGCACCGCATGAAATGATGAATGAGGAGGTTTAATAAATACCATGCGGCTTTGATCAAGCCCTCGTTTCCTGGAAACATCTGAGAACTCAACGATCAACCATAAGACCAGAGTCTGGGTTTCCAAGTAATTGATAGTTCTCGGGGCTGGCAAAAATGATTCAGGTCTGGAAAAGTAGATCCCCTCCAGACGCGTTTCTGGCAAAGGTTTGTGTGTAGGTAAAAATCTTGTAACACACACGGAACAAATGAACTCCAGTCAGCGCAGCTTTTAATATTTCATTCTTCTTATTATTAATAATAATGTAGGTTATGTACAACTTAAACATCTCACTGGATAAGTGCAGATTTGTATGAGTGATGTTACAGAATATGTTTGATTTACGTCTGCTTGTTCAGTCTGAACATGAGGCATGGGGTGCCGGGGCATCTTTCCAACACTGATGTAATGCAATAGCCTGAATTCCACTGTGCTGAATGCGAATGCGCACTCCGCTAATCCTCAGTATCCACTTGACCAGTCCCCTTTTTTGCCTGTGCAGACAGGAAGCCATGGTAATGATAATGAGCTGGCAGGAAGTGATCCATTTTGACCTAACAGGGTGGCTAAACTCGCCGTTATCTCTTTCCATGGCCAACATTCCTCTCCACCCTGCACCAGCATCATCACCACCTCCGTCGCTCTCACTTCTATCTTGTTGCTGAAAGTTAAAGATCACATGTGATGCCGTACTGCATGAGGTCCCTGACACCAGCAGGCCCTCAGCGCACAAACTATTTAGACTTCCCAGCGGGTCCATAAAGTGCTCAGTCATTATCCGACGACTGACGATGCAGATACTGGAGCCTTGGGAGCTGCCTGAGCGTTACTGCTGCAATTACTCAAGGACATTGAGTTTAAACCTGAATGAACTCATGTTCTGGCTACACAGGGGGAGCAGAAACAACACTGACATGTTATCACCTTTTTTTTATTATTCATTTAACTATGTCTCCGGCTCCAAGACTCCTGAGACGGATATCTGACTCTTGAGCTGCTGAACTCTCCATCATGTTCACCAGCTGATCTCTAACTGTGTCTGCCTGCTGTTTACTGAGTAGGCTACAATGGGTTTTAAGGGGTTTTTTTTTGCTCTGACAACAGAAGCCTGCTGCTGTAAACACCACTGATAGGACAGAAGAGATGAGGGTTGACTAAAGATAAACTAAGCTCCAGCATTGAGATGTTTGTCAACTCTTAAAACTGATTACAGCATCTTTAATGTCAGCTTCCTTGGAATCCTTCTCTATCTTCTACATGTCAATATTGTTATATAAAAGGACAAAGACTGTGGTTATACATGTAAGTGCCTGAACAAGGAATCATTCTTTATAAAATCATGAGTTCATATCACAACTGAAAGTCAAATATTGATTAATCATCCCAAACAAACACATGTACGCTCAAAAAATCATGTTGAGATTCAGAGAGAAAGGTCACACACTATCCACCCATGTTCTGTCCACATCTGTTGAACTGATGAAAGTCAGTGCAGGTTGACATGGTCATTGTTGATCAGTCGTCTCCATCAACACAGACTCCTGTCGACACACGGTCTTTCACAATCCCAACACACCAAGACAACATTTACACAAAATATTCCACCAAGAAGAAGAATTGCTCAGTAGTATGATAACTCAGAGCTGAGACACCCACTGCCTCCTCACAGACAAGTTGGATCATAGTTTTAGCTCATCGACATTACGTCACATTTTAAGAAAGCAACAACACATTCTTCCTCCTATTAATGAGAGGAGTTAATAAGCCATGAAACACATGCTTCAATACACTCAGAGGTTTTGTTGCTACAGGATTACTGAGACTGCAGCTAATGGCTCAAAAGTTATTACACTAAGGATGCAACTAGCGGCTATTTTCATTATTGATTATTCTGCCAATTATTATTTTCATTATTCAGCCTATAATACAGCAGAAAAAGTGACTGTTTAATGTCTTGTTTTGTTTCACCAGCTTCTGAATATTCAGTTTATTGTCATAGACAACCTTTAAAAAGCTGCAAATTTGAACATGTTAGAGCCTATAACATGAATTATTTACATTTCTTGCTTGACAGTGATGACCAGTTAATTATTATTGACTGGTCTATGCAGCTCTTTTAGCCACCGTTAGCTACTGGTAAAACCAGATTAAGTAAGGCTGCAGCAGTGTGTCAGTGTACAGCTACAAGCAAGGTGTGGTTTAGTGCTTAGGATTCAATTTTTTCAGTTGTTAGATAAAAAATAATTCCCCTTCCTCCTTAAAATGTGACACACTGTGATTTATACCAACTTATATGAACAACACAGGAATACGTCCGGCTGAACAGTTTGTATACGTTTATCTTGGTACTTCATCAGTGCTATAGAGCACATTTGATTATTATGTAACAGTAACAGGAGGAGCCTGGTTGTTGCCACACAGGCGTCTGTCTCAACCTGCATGTCTCCGCTCCCAGGCAAAGACAGGGGAACAGCCAGGTACAAAGTTGCACCACAGCTCTGTTTATTTCACATCCTGCCTGTGCCGGGAAGAGTTTGGCACCGTCAGGGCCCATCGTACTGTTTCGACAAACTCCACACAGGCTCGGTCAAGTTCACGTAAAGAATACTTTAAATTCTGATGTGGACCGAAGCTGAAGATGCTGCAGACGAAGGAGCTGACGAAGCACAAAACGCCTGCACAAAGAGCGTCTGTTTCATAAAACTGTCACCAGGTCTTAATCTGCTTAACAGCCACTGTGTTAAAGCTTCAGTGTGCACACAAACATGGGCAGGATGATGCCAAGTGAAATGATTGAGCATGTTCAAACATGGAATATGCACATGAGCAGTTTCCTCATGCACAACAGAAACATCCTTGCACAAGTCAAGATTTAAAGATACATAGATATACAGATAATTGTAAAATTTATACAACAAAAAACATCCAGACCTGTGAAAATCACATTGAGTTCACCGTTTGACAACCTGGCAGTACGAGCCTGTGCTTGTTTAATCAGTGTTAGAGCGAGTGTCTCCCCCTGGTTCACTGCTCTGGCTGCTAGATGGCAGCCTTGTCACTGTTTCCCTGTGCTCCTCCTGACTGAATACATGTGAGTCCTGCTCTGGACTTATCAGCAGTCATGTGTCTGCTGCTGCTGCTGCCAGATCATGTGGGGGTTTGTCAGAAGTGCAGAGTCAGAGATTACCTGTCAGGTTATAACCTCATTAGAGCGGGCGATGCTAAACTAAACTGGGGCCTGTGCTGGGAATGGGAGAACGTAACACACAGGGTGGAGCCGACAGAGCCGACAGGATGGTGATGATGAGGATGATGGAACAGCCTTCATCTCAGTGATGAGGATGATGGCATGCATCGTTACACTGAGACTGGTACTGGTGGAGCAGGTGAGAGAGTTAGCGGGGTTAGCACTGAGTGGCCCAGTTAGCTTTGTACTGTAGTCCAGTGTAGGCCTAAAACTTTCAACTAATTAATTAATCAGTTTCTTTACATATATTCATCTACTTATTTAACAAAAAACCTTCATATATAATGCATGGGTCAGAAATGTTCCATAATTATGTTTAATTGTAAATGTGCTGCTTCATAATGTGGTAAACTTTGGGTTTTTGCACTGTTGATTGCGAAATAAATTACATATTTTTGGACTTTTTACTCTTTCCAAACATTTTATAGTATGAACCACTGTCCTGTTTGACACTGTCTCAGCTCTTTTGGGTGGTGCAAATTACTGGTTTGTGTTGAGCAACTCCTGAGGACAGTGTTACAGTGAGTACTGTTGCGTATCATGGGTACATTTTTAGCAAAGAATACAAAAGTAAAAGGAGAAATGAAAGAGGTGTGGTATGGACATGCAGATCCAAAATTTGAAGGAACAAACTGAAAAGCCACCCACTCGTAGAAAAACTGAAAAAGAAAAGTTTATGATTTCTTTCTTTTTAAAAAAAAAAAAAACTTCAAGTGAAAGTGAAGAAGTGAAAGAAAACAAAAGGACAGAAAGAAAGCCTGAGGTTTAAGACAGAAGGAGAGAGCGTGTGCATCACGCTGAGCGGCGATGGCAGTTTGGTAACTTGTGGTGAGGGTTGCTGCCTGGGTGTGTCCTTTTTCTGCAATGAAAGGAGGAAGTAAAAAAGAGGAGAGCGGGCTGCTCTCTCATCTTCAGATTAAATGACTCAGAAGGGGCAGCTATGATGAGTGTGAGTCAGCTGGAGGCACAGACAGACGCACAGACATGCAGACAGAGCTGAGTGGGATGGCTCATCATCAGCACCCTGAACACAAAGCAGTGCATTGTTTAATTAAACAACAATCAGATGGCATGAGGATGAAGAGGAAAATGCAGGGGAAAGGGATCCGTCTTTAGGGAATGAATGGGAGTTCTGTGCCCAGAAGACGAACTGCAAGTGAGACTCTTAACAGCTCTTGCATTTGCATGAACAGAATCTCCTACCATCAACCACAGCCCTGATAAACCCTGTCTCCACTTATAGTGTGAAGCCCCACCTTTCCTCTCTGCTAAGATTAAGTATGGGGTACAACTGTATTCAACCCTGAGCTGAAACAGTGTCACGCCTCACCTGCTGACTGCAGCAGGAAGTAGAAACCAGCATGTGTGTGGAAACCATGAGGTGAGCCAGACATTCCCCCAGGGATGACAGGGACTCACTCATGTCTGATTCACACAGTCACAAAACCTCTTCCGTTGCTGCCAGCACCGTAATGGTGTTGATAAAGGTTTTGTCCCGGGACAGCACAGGTGTTGTTGTTGCTACTGCTGCTGCTGCTGTTGTTGTGTGTCTTTAATCCAGGTGCAGGGAGGGTGAAACATCTGCTAGAATTAATCATTCTTGTGCAACCTCAGCTATGGGACAATTATGAATCAAGGGCCCTTGAGCCTCTTTGGGAGCCGCTCCTCACTGCATGGGGGGAGTTGTTAGAAAGAACAACAGGAGAGGAATTTTATCCTCCTGGTTCTGAATCACAGCAGTCCCACTCACTACTGCGAGATCATCAGTGTTGTGAGCGGCCGCGTGTAGGCAAAGCCCGTTAAACCCAGTTTTATGTCACCGAGCCTGAGCCAAGTTCTGTCTAATGCTGTGGAGACCCAGCCCCAGCCCACTGCACGACATGAGCACAGACAATAGCCCTGTGTGTGTGTCTCTCTCTCTCGCTCTGGGTGTGTGTACAGGATCAGCTCTCCTATCCCACTAGGCCCGAATTACATCCCGGCCCACAGAGTTTGCCTCGGACCGGCCCAGCCCCGGCTAAGGCAGCAAAGGGGGGAACGGCAGAAAGCCTGGGGCCCCCTCTGCACACAGTCAGACCCCCTCCTCCCAAAACAACCCGCCTCGAATCTGGACAGCCAGAGACAAAGTGCTGCGCCCCTCAACACAGAAAAGACGCCTTGCCTTTCTCCCTGAGTGATCTTCCCAACACCCTGACGCTCCTTCACATGACTGAACTCAAGTGTGTTTCCACCACTTTAAAGACTGACAGACTTTTTTTTCTTTCTGAGAAAGCATGCTCAACTTTATTCCTGCAGGCCTGCACACATGCACTGTTCTTTAAAGTACCAGCAACTATTTGACACTGCTTAGCACCACCCAGGTTCAAGTCTTAAAGAAAAACCAGGCGTGTGTGAGTGTGTAGACCTGAGTGAAGGTGCAGATGCGTTAGAGGACAGCTGCCCCTCCGAGACGCACGCATTGGCACTCATTCATTAACCAGGCATTGTTTTCACAGTGTGCAAAGACGCGTGTGACTCACCTATGGACACCAGCTTGATGTTCTCCTTGTCCAGGAACTCCAGGGCCACCGACACGTTCTCCAGCTGCATCTGGCGGAAGGTGGGCCTCTGGTTGTACTTTCTGAACATCTTCTTCTGGGACAGGACCTCCAGGAGCCCGATGAGCCGCAGCCCGTCGCTGAGGTCCGTCTGCAAGTTGCCGATCCTCTTGTTGACGCATTTCAGGTGCTCGTTACACCAACGGGTGAAGGTGTTCTGCTGGATCTTCTTCCACGGCGCATCCTCGGCCAGGTCCTTCTCCGTGGCGGGCATTTCTGCGTCCTTGTCCGTGGAGAGAGCGTTGGGAGCGGGCGCGGCGCTCTGGTGGAGCCGGGGGTGGGAACCACTCATTTTTATGGTCTCGGCTGTCTCTCGGTTCGCTGGCTGTTTTCTGGGTGGAGTCTGCTCAACTTTGCGTGGCCGCTCCCTTTCTCTCTCTCTCTTTCTGTGTGTGTCTGTGTCTACCTCGTCTCTGTTTGAGGGGAAAGAAAAAGAAAGAAAGAAGTTGACATGAGAGAGTGACTTATAGCCTGCAGATAGAGTTTTCTCGTGAAGAGGAGGCGGCTATAGCAGAAAAGGGAGTTGTTCTGGATGAAAATGAAACTGTCCAAGTGAGAAACTCATCCAATGAGGCAGCTGCAAGGTTGTGATACACTACTTCATGTAGCTACAGGACCTGGTTTAAGAATAAACTGACACACATTTAGCTGGACTATCATATGGCAGCCATTAAAACCAGACTGACCAAAGCCGTGGGGGTAGAAACAACAGAGGAAAAAGGAAAAAAAAAATCAGTGTATTTCTCAATACATTGAGAAATAGGTATGTATGTAACATGGTCCAGATACATTGGGCTGATAGATTCAACTTCACAGGCACTAAAATGGATTTTAAAGGTCCCACATATCATACATTTGAAGTGTTGATATTCATATGATGTTTTGTGGCTCTGAGAGTCTCCTCTGACCGGCTGACTGTTTTCTGAGTGATCCATATCCAATAGAAATATAGCAGTTTTCAGATGAAGAAAAGCAAATCCTGCTAGGTTGAATGGTAGGTCTAGGTAATCAGTGGCTGCTTTGTTGTGACATCACAAATTACAGAAGCCCTGATAAGGCTCAGTTTGTGAATAGGCTACAGGCTGTATCTATTTTTCTGTGGACTGATATCTATGATGCTACCTCTGCTTTAGAGTTTTATAACTTGACAGGGGTATCGTTAAGGTTGGGTCAGGTCTAGGCACAAAGATGATTTCTCTTATTTTAAGTAGGGACACACCAACGTTGATAACATGTACTATTTTGCTAAGGTTAGAGGAAAAGTTAAAGGGTGGACCATCATTTTTCTTTAAAACGTATTTTTTTAATACTCACTTTATTATGGGACCTGTGTGTTTTAAAACTGATACTACCTTTATTTAAGTGTTTGTGTTTTAACAATCAAAGCACATGCAGTAATGGCCTGAACTGTTTGGCAGCAGTCTCAAGAGATTTTGAATGCACCCCTTCCTCCTATCACTTAGTCATGTTATGGCTGCTGAAGCAGAGGAAGATGTTTTCTGGAGATACAAAGCGATGCTGGACCCGATTTACAGAATCAGAATCAGCTTGTGTGTAAACATACAAGGAATCTGACTTTGGTATTTTGTGGTTACTGATGCTTCCAAGAACAATCCAACAGAGATGAAGAGTCCACGTTCAGGGTCCCCTGTGAGGGTATGAGCTCATCTGATGCTCACGCTCATGGGTCCCAGGCCGCAGTGAAATAAATATTTGAGATATCCAGAGGGATATGAGGATCAGAAGGTCACCCTGTTTGTTTGTGTCTGTTGGCTTGAATACAGCTCTGCTGTTTGTGCCTGTGAGCAGGGACAGTGCGCTTATTTGCGCACATATTTTCAGCCTAAATTTTTACTTTTGACGTGTGAGCGGCCTTATCTTTTAAGAGGTCACAGTGTGGATCAGCCAGACACCGAGTGTCTAGACACAAGCCCTACCCACCTCCTCTGTTTGTCCTCACCGGGACTGACCAAACATGAGATCACACACCAAGTATGCACTATATGATGCACTAATGGCAGCCTGTGTTTTATAGCAGGAGGCAGTTTCTATAATTATAGCGTGGTTCATTTGCAAATTCCCTTAATTGTCACTTAACACTCTTTTAGAACACTTTCCTCCTGTCCTTAGGTTTTCCTCAGTGGACACATTTTGATTGACTGATACATGGTTTGTCACATAATAAGTAGAGGAGATTAGCTGGCAAATATTATGATCCAAGATGATGCTAAGAGGTTATTAAACATCAAAGATTACAACGAGACGTTTGAAAAAAGAATAAATGACTTTTCTTGAGAGTGCCAGTGACTTTTTGTGGTTGTGAAACCAAATTCTGATGACAGTGCTACCACTACACACACTTTTTGCTGTAACTGTGTTAAAATGCTGTAGAAGCCGTAGAAGACGGAGACTAACCCCCAGGGACATGATTAATTTTTTACAGACGACAGATGACAGCATGTGGAACGAGAGACTGGACTGAGATACAGAAGCTAATGGAGCGAGGCTAACTCGGACATGACGTTATGAGTTTGGCTCTCTCTACCCAGCTGCATTATGGGAGTTGTAGGATGTAGCTTTTTTTTAAGCTTGTCTACAGACTAAAAATTCAGATGTTGACCTCTCCTTCTTTAGCTTTCACCTTTCTCTGAAAAAAAAATCTGTTATTTCTTGGCTAAAGTACGAAACCAAATCTTCAGGGTGGCAAACGCATTTGTTGAAATTCACAAACATGCACGCTAACACACAAATTCATCTTATTCGACTCATTTTCTTTCTCTGCGTAACAGAACAGCAGAGGCCGTGAAGACGGAGGCAGAGAAGTGACTCTGCAGCTTTTTTGACTAAATAAGGAGCTCAGTGCCAGGAGCCACAGTGTGGCCAGCAGCCATCAAGAATGCTCTGCCTTTGTGTGTGTGTGTCCGTGTGTTTGTGTGTGTCTGGTCAGGGGAGAATCTGAAGAATGCCCCTCACCCCCATAACAACCCTGGAACCCCCCAGTCTTAATAACAGCTCAATAAAAGGGGCCTATTAATGTAACACACACACACACACACAATCTGGCAGCAGCTTTTAAATTCACTGGGCCATTTAAAACAATAGAACAACAGATTTAAACAGTTTGGTGCATAATTTGCTCCATTTCATGACATTAACACTTTACAGTCTTCAGTCTTGATGAAAGTATGAAGCTGTGTAGACTGAGTGTAGAGGAGGAGAGATTAACAGCATCAGAGCTGAAGATCATCAGATAAGACACAGATGGTGAAGAGCCTGACGTGGATGGATCCACTGATACAGAGCTGTTTCTAGGGACCATCCTTAGATCACCCTCTACTTGAGCTCAGTGAAGGGAGAGAGAGAGCTGAGAGGACTGGTGAAATATTCACGGCCTATTGTTTCACTGGAATTTGCCAAATAAACAGGAGACAAACACAGGGCGGGGACACAGAGAGCTGACCAAGATGTATTAAAACTTCTCTGAGTCTTAAGAGCAGCCTGTGCTCTCTGCTTTGTCGTTTGCCTCCCCTTAGTGGTGGTTTGTGGAACTACACTCATCAGGCTCCTCTGACACTTTCTCTTGTTCTCTCTCCACATGTCCTCTTCACGCCGTCTCTCTTTGAGGTTCATCCACCTCCTCCCCCAGTTTTCTCCCCTCAGTCTCTAAGCGGGACACGGTTTCATGAATCCTTGGCTGATGTGTGGACATTTATTTGACTCGAGGGGAGCCCCACGCTGACTAATGAGGTCTTTTTATTTTACTGCAGGGAACCCTGTGGTTAACACACAATTGGTATTTTTCACATGTCGTACTGGAGGTGTAGCAACTGTGAAACCAAGATAAAAAACCGCAACACCAACGTCCACGATCTTGTTTCACGATATAAGAGGAGGATGTTAACCTGCTGCAGGTGCAGCAGTGTTATAGCTACACTATAACACATTTAAATTACAAAATGTTTTTCATATTTAAAGTTAGGCTATCTTGTAGACAATCTCACATTACTGCAATTTTATTGTCTTGCAGCTGCCAATCTGTCCAATCACGATTCACATCTGCAGTAAAAGTTTAATTATCTCAAGATGGATTTGAACTGAACTTGGAGGATCTATGAAAACAAATGAATTGACTGTGTTGCAGTACTTTAAGGTCTATTGTACTAAACATTTTTCATTCATACTCCTGTATACTCCATCTCAGAGGAGAATACTGTACTTTTTGTGTAAGCACCTCAAACACCTACCGATAACCAAGAGTAAGTGCAATTTGCTCGTCACAACTCTTCCTTACTAGCAGAGTCTTCAGATGAACAAGGTCCTGACTTCAAAGACCCAAGGCTGAGTGGTGGGGTTCATTTTCACACTTTTATTTCACATCTCTCTTTCATATGAGGGTTTCAAGTTGACAATGACTGCAACTGTTTCATTTCCTGGAGGATCAGCAGAAATACATGAAACCCAATGGGTGGAGTGCAAAGTGTTAATTCACTATTTCTGCCAGGTGAGAATGAAGTCATGAGAAAATACATCAGCCTGACTGAGAAAGGGAACAAATTACAAAGTTTCATGCTCTATGATGATCATGTTAAATATAGATGAACTCCTTTGCATGAATTCACAAAGTGCCAACAGCCAGTAGTGTGTATAAGATATTAGATTAGATATAGTTAGACTAATTTATATAGCTAATAGTTGCACCACACCCAGAGGTCGAGTAGCAGAACTCAGCAAAGGAAGTTCAATGAACGCTGTGTGCAACACTGCCAACCACTTGCAACACACACACACACACAGACGGGTGCAGAGTCAAATGCACAGATTACAGCAAAGTTATGGCTTTCCCCTTAATTTCCTGCAGACAGTGTGTGGGGGGAAGTGTACGCGCGACTTTCGGTGGCACTTAGGGTGAAAGTCGATTGAGACGTGTCAAATAAGGACAGGTTTGGTCTACATGTTTACATCTCACACTTTCTCCGCTGGCACACTCTTCTGTCCCTCTTCAATGCAGTTTAAACTGTTAGGAAACCAAGATGCCTGAGAACCTCTCAGCCAATAGCTACACAGTCTTTATCCTACAGTAAACAGCCAGAGCTTTAAAATCAGATATCAGTTTCCTCGGCTGTGTTTTTAGATGAAAGGTGTACAGGAATGCTATGACCTCAGTGTGAAATCACCTGCCAGAAAAGGTTGGAAACGAGCGGTTACGTCGACTTTGAGAACAAAAGAGGCACATTCCTGGAGTTCAATCCCATCACCAAAGACATTTAAAGGAGATGGGGTAACATATGGGGATGAGTGGGAGGGGAGGGGGGCAGATGATGAGGAATGTGGCAGTAGATATCATTACTTCCATCTGAGCCAGTTGGACTGAAGGACGACCCTGTTAACTAATAAAACTCATCTGATTAGATTAGATTTGCGTAATGCAATGGCTGGTCCAAGTCACATGAACACTACTCATGCCAGCAATCTCAATTCAGTCTTAACACATTATCCTGTGAAGTAAGATTTATGAGTTTTTTGAGGAGGTCAAGAAATAAAATCTCATGATATTATATCAACAAAATAACAATTACAACCGCACAACACGCCTTCATTATGATCACAGTGTATACAACACTAAGTTGGTCTTTAATTTTTGGAGTCTGTGATGGACTTCACATTAAAATATTATTGTATTTCCACACTTCCACACCGTAATGAATGGCAAATATAGCTCTCTTTCTCTCTCTAGAAATGATGGCATCCAGCTGAGGAATCTTCTGAATCAAACCTTCGAAAGTCTGAGCTCAGATCTTTTCTTTATCCTTTTCAGATCAGGAAATGCACCTGTGTCTGTGTCTGTATGTGGTGTTTTACATTTTTTTTAAAACCCTCTATGGATCCAGACACCCTGCCCTGACACATAAAATGCTGACAGGTTATTTCAATGTAAAACAGTGAGACATCTCCTGGCACAGTGCCACATGTGTTCTGCTTCCTGAAAGAGTGTCCCCACCCGAAGAGTAGGCTACAACTTCACCTCCCCATTTGATTCAGCAGAAACATAGTGAAAAAAAGTAGCCTATTTATAAACGGGACAGAGTGGGGTCTCTGCTCCCTCTGCCTCTTCACAGTGACAGCCAGTTAAGCCCCTGTCATGTTCAGGAGGAGCTGAGTTGAATGGACCAAGTGGCTTGTGAGACCCAATCTCGGCGGCGGAGGGCGCAAGTGGTCACCACTCTCTCTCTCCCCCCGATGAAAAAGCTCCACTGTCCGTGTATTACCTTATTTGGTGTGGAGCCCCCAGTTGTAGCGAACACCGGGGAGATGCTACGGTCCTGTGCTGCTGTTGCTGCTGCTGCTGTTGCTGGTGCGCGATTACGCATAGACAAACGTAAAGTGTGGGGGATGAATTGAGGAAGACAGATGAGCTGAGACGTCCAGCTTCACCTCATCTGACTGAGCAGAGGAGTCGGGGTCACACTGTGTGTGTGTGTCTCCGCACTGGGCTGTGCGTAACGGCACCGAGATCTTGGAGCGACCGGGTAACGCAGCGCCAAGAGTAGGAAAGTTCATGTTGAGTGAGGCGTGGCGCACCGCAGCAGCAGCAGCGGCAGCGGCAGCAGCAGCAGCCCACCGGGTGAGAACGGCGGAGCGGACCCTCCGGTTCTATCTATCCAAACACCGCTGCTCTGTCAGCCCGTTACCACCGGTCCAAACACACACATGACAGAAAACCCCATGACACATTCTCCCCAACCACCAGTCCGACATGAAAACTTTAGTCATGACAAACGTAATGACAGAAAGTTTCCCCCGCAGCATCACTCACTATCATACACACACTCGCACGCACACACATCGACAAGTCTACACAACTTACATGTGCTGTAGCCTGTGATCCTGGAGTGTGTGTGTCCGCTGTCTCTCCGCTCCGCTCAGTCAGTGCGCGCAGCAGCCTGCAGTTACTTTGGTCACAGAGGGTGTGTTTGTATGTGTGGTGTGTGCTGTGCTGCGTGCTGTGTGTGTGTGTGTGTGTGTGCTGCACCGAGGTCCCGGACCTCCCTCCCCACGAGCAGTCCCAGTGGGGGGAAATGGGTGTTATTGGTGGTGGTACTGGTGTTGTGAAGGGAAGAAAGAAATAGTCCAACTCTTTTTCTCTTTTCTACCTCTGCGCCTCCTCGATCCCTCTCTCTCTCTCTGTCCTCCGCAGCCAGAGCCTTAATTGGTAAACGGGTAAAGCCTCTGAGGTGCTGGGGGTGTTGCTCTCTCTCTCTCTCCCTGTTTTTGCTCTCTGCCTCTTTTTTTTTAAACGTGGGTGACGTCATGACCGCGCCTTCGGGATTTTAAAGGTATGATGTCACCGGTCCGTGAAGTGCACCTATCTCTCTCCCATCGTCCTTTCCTTTTTACACGGGAGTGGGGAGAGTCTCACGAACAGTGTGTGTGTGTGTGTGTGTGTGTGTGTGTGTGTGTGTGTGTGTGTGTGTGTGTGTGTGTGTGTGTGTGTGTGTGTGTTTGTGTGTGTGTGTGTGATAGAGAGAGAGAGAGAGAGAGAGAGAGAGAGAGAGAGAGAGAGAGAGAGAGAGAGATACCAACATCACTCCACACTCTCTGTTCTCTCTTTCCTGTTATCTGTTATTGTTCAGGAAAAGTATAGTGAACAACATAGGGAGTTGTGTTTCTCTCTGTCAAACCCTGCTCTGACTAAACACGGTGGTGGGAGGCGTGTGTGTGCATGTGTGGGTATGTGTGTGAGTGTGTGCATCTGTGTGTGCGTGTGTTTGAGTGCTCTCCAGCTGAGCATTGGCTCAGGAAACAAGAATGTTCGGCCTCTGCTGTGCCCTCTACTTACAGTTCATCGGTCTGGTGGGAGGATGGAGGGAGGAGAGGAGGAGCGGGAGCAGGGGGAGAGGCCGCAGGGGTGGAGGATGTGGTGGAAGTGGAGGTTAAAGTGAGAGTGGAGGAGGAGGGAGCAGATCGACCTTTGGATATCCCTATGACGACTTCCTAATAGTTCTTATTGATGTGATTTATAGAAAGCATCACAGAGTTCAGCATGTAGGAAAACTTAGTGCTCTGGTCGGCAGATGCTTTAACATCCCTGTAGGATAAGGTAAAGGTAAATAATAAATATACATATAAATAAACTGTTAAAAGCAGTGGTGTGTGTTTATTATACATGATTTACAATAAACCCTTAATGGTAAAAGCCTTACTGGAATAAAGCCTTAATGGTATCCATCCTCCCAAGCAAGATGTCCCCAGTCCCACTTTATTAAAGCACCGTATTTCTAAACTTTAAGTTTTCTTTTGTAACCATGACAACAAAGTCTGCATTCCCTTGAGCATTGCTCACCCAGACCCTGATGTGTGTTATGTTTGTGCCTAAAAAAAACTGTCACAGCATACAACAACCTTGTCATTTCATAACTTCATTTTTTCCCAACAATCAGTTCTAAATCCGACAGGGAGCTTAGGAAGCGAAGTGGAGTTGGGGTGATGTGATGTCTTTGGAGACACAGACCAGTGATGTCGTCCTGCTGGGAGGAGTCAGAGTGGACATTTATCTGACAGAACGCAGGGCGTCTCTTATAACAACACATTGTCATCATATTATGTTGTGAAGTCGGGTACCTCAGGGCTGTGTCCTTGGGCCTCTGCTTTTCTCTCTGTGTATCTCACCTCTCTTGGCCAAATTATCTGCAGCAAAGGAATTCATTATAGTTTGCTGATGGTACTCAGCTGTATGTGCCCATACAGGCTGATGGTTCCTCTCAGATCATTGATGATCATCCTTAATTCAGACTAAGGCAAGATGCTGGTCATTACCTTGATCCATCATAGACATAAATTTGATCAAGTACTGATTGTTTTCTGGCCTGCCACATACTCAGATTAAAAGTTCTGGTTCAATAGCTGCTGCTGTTGTAACCAAAACCAGGACTTTTTTTTTTTAGCTTCCCTCCATTGGCTTCCTCTTCATATGAGATCAGATTTTAAGGTGTGTTCTGTCCAGGCTCCTCTGCTCTGAAACAGCCTCCCTGCTGACATTACGACAGCAGGGCCTCCATTCAGGCCTTCAAATCCAAACTTAAAACATATTTTCATGCCTAAACCTTTAATTAGCACTTAGTTTCTACCTCGGGTTTCAAACCTGTTATCATTCCAACCTCCAGTAAGCAAGTGGGCCTCAGTCTCAATAAAACAGTTTGACTGATAGTTCAGGCCAGGTTGCACTGCCCATTAGATTACTTTAAACTTCCTGCAGCATCATCCTGAACCTTTTGTTTTCTCTCTCAAGCACATGCATCTGTGTGCATCTCTCTCCCTCTTTCTCCTCTCACCTCCTTCTCTTCAACCCAACCAGTCGGGGCAGATGGCCTCCCATCCTGAATCCGGTTCTGCTCAAGGTTTCTGCCTCTTATAAGGACGCCTTTCCTCACCCCTGTTGCCATGTGTGCAGCTCTCAGTGGGAACTGTTGGGTCTCTGTAAAGACTGTTATGAAGAGGAGGTCTAGACATTCTCTGTTTGTAAAATGCCTTGAGATAACTTCACTTTGTGAACTTGTGCTATATAAATAGAATTGACTTGACTTGACATTTGTGAATCTAAGAATAGACTATTCCCCTGAGATGGACAGTGATGTGGACATTTTAGTTGTGGTGACAAAACTGATTCTGTGTGCTGTACGAGAGGATGTGGACAAAACAGCATATTTTACTGTTGAATCGTGAAAGCATGTGAATTGACTATTTATGCTCAGCACAAGGCGTTAACTTGTGTTCAGTTGTAGGTACTTTGTGTGGCACAGGTTGTCATTTAGGGTTAAGTGTCGAATTTCAAGAGACTAGACACAAAGTATTATGTGTGATCATGTTATATTATGTTGTCATTATGTTCCCCACAGTGACTGTGCTGTTCTTTGTGTGCAGGAGAGCATGGAGAGAAGTGAAGAGAAAGAGCAGAGGAAGACAGGGGACGGAGAATGGAGAAGAGATGGTGAGGAGGAGGAGGAGGAGCAGGAGGAGAGGGAGAGAGAGAGAGGGAGGGAGGGAGAGAGGCAAGAAGGTGATGGATCTTTATAAAACCCCATAAAACCTCCTGTTCTCAACTCCCTTTAACGCAGTTCATTTCTTTACAAAGAGGCGGGCCATAAAATTTTCTCTCTGTGTGTGTTGTGCATCAGTTTGTATTAATAAGAACCAGATGTTTGCCATTGCGGTTGTGAGATCGTCCAGTCGGTCAGTGACATCATCTGTGTGCAGCCTGTTGAAGTTACATCACCAGAGGCTTTTTTGTTCGAGTAAACACACACACATGCACACACAATTTCTCCTTTTTTTAAAAAAAAAATCTAATTGAGCGGAAGGAAATGTTGTGACAACCTCTGTGCACTCCAGCTGATTCACAACACAACAATCACAACATTTACGCTGATGACACTCAGATCTATACGAACCAGTAAAAAAAAAAAGCAACTCACACCATCTTGTCTGTTTAGTTCTAAATGTCCCAGAAAGGATCACAAACCACAAATATCTGTATGTTTTTCCATCACCACCCCCCACACTCTTGGCCTCCCTCAATATGAAACCTGCAGCCAGAGACACTATGCTAAATAGAGCAAGTTAGAACATGCTCATATTAGCTTCTAATCGAGCTGGCTTTAGGACAGTTGATATAATCTATTCAGAGATACATTCTTGTAATAATAAAAATACAACACAGCAATAATCATTCTTTGTCATGGATGCTTGACTTGCATTGAAAAGCCGACCAGTATCCCATCAGAAAAAATGTGCCTCCATTTTAGGTTAGACTTTGACAGAGGCTTTGTCATGGGACAGTCCTGGTCCACCCAAATTTAGATGGAGTGATCCTGACAAGCACATGACTGGAGAAGGTATTTCTATGTCCGCCATTTAAAAGGTTTACCCCACTCAATATGAATGAAATAATTGGCCTGTCACAGGTACTTTATCAATGCAAATTAATTTTAATGGCACTATTTTTTGGACACATAATGCATGTTCTATTATATTGACCTTTGGTCCAATCACTTGTCAGTCGCAGTATACTCAATACAATGACTAATGAAAAAAAAAAGATGAATGGCAAGTCCAGTTAGCCTACTAAGTTCTAACAAACATGTGTTAATACTTAAAAGCAGAGGTAATTTATCTTTACAGGTTGTTTTTTGTATGTTTAATTGAGCAGGTCAGTATTACCATCTGTGTCTGATGGACTTGGGTTCGTTATGTTATATTTTAGGCTTTTTTTTAATGCCAAATGCAACGAGGCCTTTGAGGGTCAATCAGTGATTTTAATTCATGTGTAATAAAGTCACATTCACAAAAAGTAAAGTAAAACATGTGTGAATAATTGTCGATTAATCATGATTAACTAGGCCTACATACACTCGTGATATTTGAATTGACTGACAGCCTTAATAAGGATGTTATGAATAGTGAGTCTGATTCACACCATCCTACATCCAATATTTAATCATTACTCAATTGGTTCATCAGCATATTACGGTCATCATCCAATATGAGGTTTGTGATTTCCTGTTGTCCACTGGTAGCTATTGAGCAATGATGGATAACTCTGTTTTCATACTGCAAACACAAGATGTGATCTGATTTCATCCAGAATGTGATAGAAGTAAAGGTAAAGGCTTTTCCCTGATAGTCCAGAGCTCAACAAGTGATAACAAGAGAGAAGGGGCATTGCACATAATGAAAGTATGTGATAAAATTCCTGAGAAAACTGATAACAGAGAGTTTTATTTTCATCTCATGAGACTTGTAGCAACATTTAGGAATTGAAGACATTTTGGTCTCAGACGAAGACGCATGAACAATGTGAGAACTGGGTGCTGGCTATCACGCAGATGACAGCCTCATAACAAAGCCTCTGTCTGTTATCCTGTTAAAGAGCTTAAGTGGTAAATTGTTTAACTGGAAGTAATGGAGGAGACTGTCTAAAATGGTTCTTGTATTTGTTCTCTGCCCCTTGTTCTCTTTCACGCGCATACACACACTCACACACACACATTTAAATATACATGCTGATACTGACGAAGTGAAACGAAACGCTGCCAACAGACCTGAGGCCTCAGACCTTAGATTAGGCCTATAAACAGCACATGAAATCCCACTTGCAGGTAATTAAACAAGTATGTCTCTTCACTTGCCTTCTCATCCTCCCCATCAGACTCCAACTCAAAGGCGCTCGCACACAGCACATAAAAGAGGCTCCCATAAGACAAAGTGGAGTAAATATGGAAAAACCTTACTCATTAAATGGACCCGGGTCCATATTTAGACATGTGAAATATGGGGTGATTTTTATGACCAGCTGAGGCAGACAAATCAGTTAGGCCTACACTGAGAAGCCACTGACAGCAAAGAGGGGCCATGAAGTACGCGTGACCAAGATGACGTGACAGTAACTATTAAATCTCAGAGATCAGAACACTGTCCAACAAGGATGAAATGGAAACCAGTGGCTATGTAGATGATTTTTAAAATCTTACTTGAGGGATACGAAGACTTCAGGATACGAATCACTAGTCAGTTTCTTTGACCAAGTATCAGGTTCTGTGCCCAATCATTGCTTGAATGAAAAAACAAAAAAGGTGGGGAGAGTTGATGTCAGACTCAGCCAGCTGATATTGCTGTGGAAAAGGACAATAATGATCTCCAGTGATCAGGGCAACATGGCCTGATTTGGGGATTCAGTGATTACAAATGGTTTACTGCTCCTGATCTCAACTATTGTCAAACATGTTTGATTCCAGACTGAGGTCCATCCAATATCAAAAATATCCACAGTAGCCAGTGAGGGTGCAGACTGGGAAGTGTCAACAACCACTGTGTAGTTGTGTGTTTCTGTGTGATCTAGTGTTTGGAGAATCACCACAACCTCAGCTGTTACTACAAACAGTCCTCCTCATGTCTGTTGTGGACGTGTTTCATGCCCGACCACACAAGCTCCCTGAACTCCATACTGAAAACATTTCCTCTTTCCTTTAGTAAAACAGGTCAAAGCTTGTATGGCTAACTCCGCTGTGCGTATTTATGAATGATGATCATTTTCTATTCGCCTTAACAACGTGGAGCTGAAATGAGCGTGACAATTAGATTAAACACTCTTTGTAAAATGGTCCAAAACATTATAAAATCAAGTAAACAGTAAAACAACAAGACGCCAAACACAACCAGGCCGCTGCAGAACAATGGATCAGTCATTGCAGCACAATCTACCACTTAAAATCTCCTGCACCTGCACACACACACACACACTCCTTCAGCACACATTATACAGTATGCCCTCGACTGCAACCACTGGTAACAGTAAACTATGCTCTGAGGTTTTGAAGTCATAAAATAGATCCAGAGCCGAGCAGTAATCACACTGAGTCACCTCACAGCAGAGTCTGATGTCTGCCGCAGGCTGAGTCACACACACTGAGGACGTCAGGACTTGGGGGATAATGAGACGTTTGCAAGTGTGTGTGTGTGTGTGTGTGTGTGTGTGTGTGATGGTCAATGAGTGCATGAGTACAATATGTGTGTGCATGTGGTTCACTGCGCTGCATACATGTGTGCTGTGTCATGGAAAATGTGTCAGTACATTTATGTTTTGCAGGGGGTTCCTTCTGGGAAAGCCCTGCATGTACATTTGTGCATGTGCGTGTCCTCTGGTGAAAAATGTGTGTCTGTTGTCTCTTACCACATAGGCTGAGACTGAGAGATAATCAGACTGAATGTTGTGTGGTTGTCTGTTACTTTAACCAACCTGGAGATTAAATCACTGATATGCACAACATATGTGTAACTGCATTGTATGGGTATGTGTGTGTGCGTGACTGTGTGTGTATGACTGTAATGCCAGCTATAGTCAAACCAGCTGGTCGGAGCCAAAGGCACAGTGAAGTGACTAAACAGAAAACAGCTACATGACTTCACCTGGTAAAACACACACACACAGGTCTAAGGTATGTGGCTGTGTCTCATCTGCCTACACAGTCCTTGCTTTCTTTTCAGTGCACACAGAATTAAAGGGAAAATAATGACCCTAAATGTAGGAAAGGTGAAGATCACTTTTGTTATATCAAAAACACATCAAAAACTCCCCTCCAGTCTGAGCCAAAGAAATGCCAGGCCCACGTCAGACGCTAGCAGAACATCCAAACATCTGTATATAAACTGTATATGGAGAGAGTGAGGGCTACAGCCTGTGATTAGACTGGTCAAAAAGCTTCATTCTTCTTTTTAAGGTCTTTTGTGCCACTTTCAATGAACTGAGGGGTTTTTTAAACAGTGTGAGCTGCTGCATGAGTATGAGCATGACTAAAACACAGCAGTGTGCCAGCAAAGGCAGGAAGGAAGAGGACTGCCAGCAAGTAAACAGGTAAACAACTGATGTAAACAGGGCAGGATTAAAAGGTGCCCTGTGGAGTAAACAAACAAAAGTTACATAATGTTTCTCATGAAAAACTGCAGGGACAGTAAGTGAAATTACATTGTTTATGTCCACGTTTACTTGCTTGAATCTTCTTCTTTCCTGCTTTTGTTAGTGCAAGTTTTGATCAGACAAACCATGGTCACGAGGAAAGAACTTTGTGATGTCACAACAAAGCAGTTACTGCTTTCAGCCATACCCCCAGGCCAACCTGCCGTCCACCTGTGCAGAATGAAATCTGTTTTACATTTACCAGATCACTCAAAAAAAAAAACCTGTCAGTCAATCAGAAGCCATGTTCAGAGTCTCCTCTCTTCTGATTGGCTGACTGGTCTGTGGTCAGAAAGAGAGAGAGAAGATGTAAAACTACACTTTAGTTTTGTTCTTAAAATTTGAAAAAATCTTGTTAAGGACCAGGAAGGTGTAAAATATAAAATGTGGGTCTAATTCTGCTTGAGGTTTCTGCCTCCTCCTCAGCAGGAATGGTTGAGTCTCTATAAATACTGTTATGAAGAAAAGGTCTTGACCTGCCGAGCCTATTGAGAAAACGTCTGTTGTGAGCTGTTGCAATATAAATAGAACTGATTTTACTTGACTTTAAAAAAAAAATCCCCAAAACTGGTTTTCTAAATCCTACATAACTTTTCCTTGTTTAAAAAGAAAACACACACCTTTCATCTGTGGCTCCCTGTCAGCCCAAAAAATGTGAGCATATCCATATTTTCCAAATATATATTTGCTAATTTTCCATTTATTGACTGTGAAGACATAAGATAATATTAAGATCTTATGCACTGAAGGGATTTAAATCATCACTGATACAGTAGTTTGAAGTTCACTCTCAATGTAAACACAACCTCTGATTGTTTAAACCTTTCGGTGACACCTAGTGCACAGTCCTAAGTGGCAGACCCCGCCTGCAGACACTATGTGGACGAAGCAGACGCTTGTTTGGACAGTCCGAAGAGTGAAGACGGATGGACTGTCGGACATTTGATCCACTTTCTTTGTAACTCTGCCGCCCCAAAGTCCAGCGCTCCCTTTTCTCCCTTTTTCTTTCTCTTTTCACTCCCTCTCTGGCCATATTAAGAAAATCAGTCAGATTGGAGGAGAGCGGCGCTGATCGAGAGAGAGAGTGTGTGAGAACGAGAGTGAGATAGTCCTGGATCTGTTCCCAGGTCCTCAGTTCCTGTTGGGTAATGAGTACATGAGTGTGTGTTCATGTAATCAGCACATACACACTTTGGCCAGTGAGTTTAAGTAAAAGTAAAAAAAGTCGTTTGCTAAGAGCCATATCAGTAAATGGTGTCAAGCATATGTGTGTGTCAGTGTGTGTGTGTGTGTGTGCATTCCTCATAGATACTGAAATTAGACAGGAGTGTTAAGCATCAAGACAACACATTCACAGTCTTTAAAAGGAGACCCGACTGAACTGAATGAATCAGGCTCCAGGAATCTTTCACTAGTAGCTACTGGCCGTTCTGGCAGGAGATACGCACACACACACACGCACACACCAAAAAAAAAAATCAATCACACACCCAACTCCTCCATCATCACTAGGACAGACTCGAGCATGAGTCCAGCTCCGAGGGTGGTGGTCTCGCTCCGGCCGAATCCCCTCTGAAGGCTTGTCTATACAGTACGCTCTGTACAGCCTCTTCACCCCCTCAGGCGCTGCATGTGTTAATATAGGTTGGGGACATTTAACAACCTGGAAACGCACATACACAAGTACATTTAAACACTCTGACGCCCTTCTCCATCTACAAACACAGCCTTTTAAGGTAAGCTCTCCCTGCCTGTCTGTCTTTGCCTCCTCTCGCTGACTCTGCTGCTGTCTCCTTCAGGCTGCCTGAGCACTTCTCAGCCTCAGACCAACCACCAACACCATCCCACCACCATCACCACCACCACCACCACCACCACTCCCCTCATTGTGTTTCTACCTCTTATATCTTCTTATTTATCTGCCCCTTTCCCCCAAAGCAAGCCCTTCTGGATTCCCTCACGACCAGCCCGTTGTCTCCTGGGTCTTCTGCTCTCTTTAATTTGTCTAAACAGAGGACGCTTGAGAACAACAGTGAAAAGGCCAAACATCCCAAAGTGAGGAAAGCAGCAAAGCAAACAAACAGAGTTTTGCAGCGACGCAGGGAGATGGAGCTGGGATATCAGTGTTTTTGTCTTGGGTTGGGGTTCAAAATGCTGTCGGGTGATGACACAGATGAAGACCCCCCCCTGGCTGCGTGTAGTTTGGTGGCTTCTGCATTAGTTTGTGTGTGGTATAGAGATGGAGCGATGGGCTCCAGTAGTTTTGTCCATATAAGGGGGGGAGGAATGTGGAGAGAGAGCAGCTATGAATGACTGATCGCCCTCTCACACTCCCTCCCTCCATCTGCCTCCTCTTTCCTCTCTTGCTAAATCACTGTTGCTTTCATCCGTGCACACAAAGTTGTACTTGAATGCAAATGTTTGTTACGTGTGCATATGCACAGATACACACACATCTATGCGTGGGGGTCATAGTTCCTCAAACACACGTGCACGCACCTCCGGGTCAGACAGAGTACTGTTGCTGAGACTCTCTGATCCCAATGACATCATCATGACCCCAACGGCTCATTGACTCATCTGTTATGTGTGCATGACTCTGTGTGTCTGAGTGTGTGTGTGCTCGTAAGACTCCTCTTGCTCATCCAGGTGACACTGTGTGAATTATGCGCATTACATCACTGCTGCTGAAAAAACAGGCCCATCACCTGTATGACTCTATCTCTGTATAATATATGTGTGTATGTGTGTACTTGTACAGCTATACATGTGAGGACCAGTTTGAGTTTTATCAGAGTGAGGACATTTTGGTAAAGTGAGGACATTTTGGACGGTCCTCACTCACTCACATACTGACTGGTGCGTTCTCAGGCAGCTCTATTGAGTGGAATACGTTAATGCAGCCGCCATCTTGGTAGAGGGAAGCCGTGTCTACTTACTGCTTTATTCAACAGAGGCAGAGGTCTATCAACAATTAAAATCGCCATAACTCACTGAATATTCAATCGATTTTCAAGCCGTTTGGTTTATTATAAACGTTAGACATAATTTTATGATACAATAACAACAATCAAAAAAATTTTTTTTTTTATTATATATTAAACATATACTTACATACTCAGAAACACACCCACATGCATAAATACGGTTCTACAAGGGTCTGATCGGGTCTGAATGCTTACGTAGGATAGCCTATGTTAAGCATTCAGTAGACCCTTGTAGAGCAAATTTGTCTATGGTCAGAAACGTCATACCAAAGATGGTGGCACTACTGACGTACGCTGAGAAGCAGATGGCGGCATCTAGTCAGTATATATATCTATGACTTACTCAGAGGGCTGTGTGAGGGTCAAGACTTTAGGTTATAGGTTTAAATTAGGTTAAGGGTAATGGTTAAGGTTAGGCATTTGTTTTGGACGGCTAAGGTTAGGGTAAGGGGCTAGGGAAAGCATTATGTCAGTGAGTGTCCTCACAACGACTGCTGCACAAACGTGTGTGTGTGTGTGTGTAACTGTGTAGTGTGTATTTCTGGACTCTCTCTGCCCCCCTCAGTCACTCAGTCCTCCTCACCTGCATCTGGACTGGATTCACTGAAAACAGATGTTAAAGGAAACAAATAATGATGTCACCCTGGATGAACGGCAGACCCCGAAAGCATGTGAAAATGATGCGTTCCTTGTGCAAGTGTGCGTGTTACTGCAACATACGTTGATAAGAATGTGCGTGAGCATGTGTGTGTGTGTGTGGGAGGGTTAGGGGGGCTGAAATCAGATACCATATCTAGTTAGGGAAGAAGAAAGCTGCAAGGAAAAGAAGGAGGGGGGGGGTCTAAAAAATGTTTTTTGCTATTTTCTAGTTGACCCCTGTGATCTGTCTCTTTGGCTCCACACCTCACTCCTCTTTGTCCTCATCGCCTCCTACTTGTTTTTCTCTCTGTTCATTCCTCCCTCTGTTTTTTCTTCTTCTTTTTATAGCCAACGCAGCATAGACGATAATGTCAGTCCGCTTCTCATCATCTATTGAAATTACTGCTATTAAACAACATTAATGGGCCTCGGGACATGTTCTTCGATCAGTAGGCAACTCAACAACGTCCGTCCCTCATTTAAAAAAGTAATGCATTTTTAAAAGTAGACCTAAATAGAAACTAAAACATCAGCTGACGGTTTGATTTGATGCTGTGTAACTGAGACTGGGGGATGCGGTGCAGTAATGCACTGTCTAATGGAGTAATCCAGGATAAAAAATGTTAATGGACGGAGGAACCGAGGAGACACGCAAACAGAGAAGTTTCCTTTATAGAGTTACACTGTTATTGAAAACATTGGGCATATTAGATTAACAATTACAAGGCCTACTGTAGTGTGTTTCCTGTGAGGCTCCATACAGGCAAACCTATATTTGTATAGACTCGCTCTCTCACTCACATTCATGTACACACACACGCACACTTACACACACATCAGGCTTCAGCCAGACTGATCGGAGAGCTGCTCCCACGTGAACTGCATGACATCATATGATCTCATTACTGAAGCAGTTGAGCCTGACACACAGACCTGCAGAGACACGACCTGCATAGAGAGACAGACAGACGCTCAGACAGAGGTGTCAGAGTACTATTACAGTATTACTACACTACACTTCTTAGTATTACTTCACTTACTTCATTTAAGACACAGAGAATAACTACATACAACACTCATTTCTTTACAGTAAAAGTGATTCACTGTCTCTGAGTGTCATTTTGGCCTCTGGCTTCATCTTGATGTATTTTATATTCATGCGACTCATTTCCTTTGGCAACACATGAATGTACTTGTCATACCAATAAAAAAAAATCTGAAATTGGGAGTGGGGGAACAGAAATCAGGATATCAAGACAAGCTTTCTGTCTTGAGCACTAGGCTACACATCCATAAGAAAACACAACAAAGAAAGGCTTTTCCTGTGCACCTCATGTTTACTATTGTTGTCGTCGACCTTGCCGGCCTGTGGATGATAAGTGAGGTCACTACGGCGGGGGGTAATTCCATCAATAGGATGTGGATGGTTGGGAGGAATGAGTCAGACTTTGTTTATGTTTTCTGTGGCCACGGTCTCCATGGCAACGTTTCATTTTCACTTCCCCGTCAACAATATGGGCACCAAATGCCCACTCAGCAAAAACCTCTTCTTGTTACAAAATTGGACATATGTTGCAGCTGTGACAGTGAGGACCATCCTTCATCCTACAGACACTGACTGTACTTTTCACCAAGGCGGAGCTCATGTTTCCACCTGCGCCTGGTGTTTTGTTTCTTTGTTTATCACAGGAAAACACCCATGGTGGTGGGATGGAAAGAACCTGTTACATCTCGGGGGCAGATCTGGATCATTAACCATGAATTTGAAATTTTTCTTTCCATGTCTGTTGTTTGGTGCGTGTTGTTCTTTGATTGCTTTGAGTCACTTTCACCAGTGTGGATGTGTCAACCAGTGTTTGTTTGTCAGAGTTACATAAGATGTATTGAATCAATTTGCACCAATCTTGATGTAAGATTGGAACATTGGCTGCAGAGGGATCAATTTTGATGTGGATCTGTTCACAGGCGTGAGTCCACAAAGTTTTTTTTTTTTTTTTTTTTGGCTTTTTTGGCTTTTATTGGATTACGCAGGATTCAAAGCGGGTCTACATGGGGTGGCTGCTTTAACCACTGCGCCATGCACCGCCCCATGAGTCCACAAAGATTTGATCAGTTTATTTAACATGTTGGGATCGGATATTTTTTGACATTTTTCATTAGTTCTTGAGGAAATAATATCTGAGCCTTGATGTAAAACTTCATGTGACCAATGTAAACTCATACAGCAGACGCACACATAACAATGTTATTATTTGTTTAGATTTAAGATTGTCTTCACTCATTTGCGTTTAGTTGCAGGTTGTTGAGTTTACTTTTGTATTTTTGTTTATCATAATAAAGTATTTTTATTTGGTTCATTGAGTATTTCTATTAAAGTATTTTTATTCAGGTCTTTATATAATTTCTTTGCTGCTGGCATGTCTGTTCTTACATGTTCATGGCCCAGGCGTCCCCACACACAGTTCATGGTTTTAATATTTTCTTTTTCTTTGTTTGAGACCGGTGCTCAGAGCCCAAGAGAGTGGCAGCCCTTTCCCCTGGTGGTGGTGTTTTCACATGATCTTTCCTTTTGCAGTGCACAGTGGTGTATATTTTGGATTTCTCCCCATTTGATTTTTCATGCCACCGTGGTAAGCCCCGGCCCTGTTGATCCCTTTGCCCTTTTGTTAATGAGGTGGCTCCATCTGGGCTCATTCCCCTCGGTTAGCCTATTTAGTCCATTGCCAACCATTGTTGGTTGTTTTAAGATATTTTAAAAATATTTGCCTTTTTTTTTCTTTTTTTGTGAATATGTATATTTTTCTGGGCTTATTTGGCCTTGGTGTAGGTATGTGACTGTATGTGACTCAAATAGCATCCTCGAACTGACAGGTCAGCCTGCACACACATCGTCTTACTGTGACTTTCTCTTGTTCAAAGTTGTTTGACTGGCAGACCCTATTTCCCCCTCGGATGTACTCCCCTTAAAGTCTTTGGTTGCTGGAGAAGACAAAAAAAGTGCACAATAAGAAGAGAATAGTGAAATTATTGGAGACTGTTTTCAGTGAGTGTGTGGGCTCACGGTAGTATATAGGTCAGTGTTTTTCAACCTTGGGTTTGGGACCCCATGTGGAGTCGCCTGGAAGAAATGTCTAGACATTGAAGAATTACTGATAAGAACATTATTATTAAACTGTTTATACTATTATTCTTTTTAAAAATTATGATTAAAAACACCACACAAAATCTTAAATAACCGTATTCTATATTTTCACTTTCTCAAATATAAATTCAATCCAAATAAAATGCAGCATACAAAAATATCTGAGCTGATGCATGATTGACGGCAACGATCACAATGTGCATCGGGGGTCGCCAGAAATTTGTGAATGGGGTCATGAGCAAAAAAAGGTTGGGAACCACTGATATAGGTACATGTCAGTCAGTGCAGCAGTGTGGCACACTGAAATGTTTTGGACAACAATGGAGGTGTATGACATAAAAGAAAAATAAGATGTATGGATTAAGTGACAGTAAGGAAGTCATGTCTTAACAGTCTCATTAATTAGGAAACATTCAAATAGTTACTATTCTTAGAGTGGACAGCCTTTTACACACTTTCACATCCTGTGTAGACAGTCCATCCCACTTTCCAATGAAAAAGGCTAACACCGGTACCTGGGTTGGTCCAGGTTCGCGTTCTCACCAGAGAGACCACACCAGAGGTTGGCATTTGGTGCAGAAACAAGCGGACCGAGGGGCGGTGCGTGGCGCAGTGGTTAAGGCAGCCGCCCCATGTATATGCAGACGCAGGCGTCCCCGGTTCGCGTCCCGCATCGGGCAGACCTTTCCTGCATGTCATTCCCTTCTCTCTGCCTCCCCCTTTCCTGTCTATCTCTACTAATCTATCAAATAAAGGCATAAAACGCCAAAAAAAAAAAAAAAAAAAAAATAGAAACAAGCGGACTGAGACCACCCCTTTTTGGAGGTCCTGGCCCACTGTTTAGTGCACACCAACTGCTGTTGGTGTGAAAGCACCTAGCACCCTAAGCACCCTGCTGGACTGTTTAGAGCAGAGAAATGTAAACAGAGGCTAAACCTGACCACAGCCTGTTGCACAACTCCATACAGAGAGCACTCTGCTGAGGGTGACGACATCAAGAGGGTTTTCTAATGCTTTTCAGTATATGGAGACCCTTCTCCTTATGTTTACAGTTTATATTATTACAATTATGTGCCAGATATATGCAATGTTTTTTCATAGCATGATAGTTTATGTACCGTGTTGTACATTATGTAATATAAAAGATTTGTTGAGCCAACCTATTCCGAGGAAGGGTGGAGTTTATCATGATACAAGACACAATATTTGGACTAGTAATAAATTGATTCATTAAACAGCTCAGTGACTGACAGCTTACTTGACGGTATCTGAAATGTGTGACCTTTAGTGTTTTAACCCCGCCCATGCATGCCCATTCACACTGAGCTCTTTTGTCACTCAGGTCACTAAAGCTTTTGTGCCCTTGTGTCTGTTCAATACTTAATGAGAGAAATCATAAAATTGTGCTGTAGTTCATGTAGGTTTAACATTTCACTTCAACAAGTGTCCCCTGCACACGCTCAGACAGAGGGACTTCCGTTTTCAGAGGAACACACAGGGTGTTAGTTACCACACCCTTACGCATCAGTCACGCTGGTCAGTGGGTACAGTTTGGTGCGTGTGTGCACATCTGTGTATGTATGTGTGTGTGTGTGTGTGTATGTGGGTGTGGTTGGCACTATGAGCAATTCAGTATTCATGTATTTCTGCACTGCAGTTGTCAAGACAGCAGCACATAACAGTGCAAACCTCACAGATCTGCTACTGTAGTTGACAGTCATACCCAGGATCAGTGTCTGGGTGTGTGTTTGAATATTTGTATTATATATGTGATTATTTTTGGATGGGATAAAAGGCTTGGATAAGTATAAACACTAGAAGCACGTTTCCTATCTCTCCCTAGAGGTAAAAAGTCAATAGCAGCAGCTCTAAAATTCAGCAATTGTATTATGAGTCTCCATCCTGTATTTTGGTGTTTAATCAAACAAGACACAGGAAGCAATTTGTTAATAAATAAGCTTTAAATGAGGAGGAATGAGGATGTGGACCAAGTGCTTGTTTTCTTCTGGATCTGTATATCCATTTTTTACGGCCCAAATCTGGCCCTTGTGACCAATTGTGATGTGACCGATTCAGATGCAGAAGATCATTGGAGGATAACAGCTGGAATCTATCCAGATGTTGGAGCGTACAGGCCAGACCCAATCTATCAATTGAGTGACCAATCAACCAACCAAACTTTATTTCATAGCACTAGACAGTTTGGTGCGGATTAAAATGCTTAAGGACAAGTCCAAAAATCTGACTATAAGATACAATAGAATAGAAAACAATAATAAAACTTGCAAAAGCTAGAAAGACTAATGGCTGAAAAACATATTTAATCAAAATTTGGCTAGAGCAGGGATGTTTGAGTTTGAAAAAGCAGGTATTTTACTGTCTGGCTCATTGGCGTTCATTGTTTATGATGGGTTAAACTCACAGCTTTTGGCTGTAACCTCATATTAAGTGTAGAAATATCAAGTGGTGGGACCTATATGTTTTTTCATATACACCTGGGTGAGAAAAGTAGTATTGAAAGTGTTGAAAACCTGATGTTAAAAACAAAAACCCTTTACAGTTACTCAGGAATGGCCTGTTTTGTAAAATGGATTTAAGTGGAAAGGCTTATTCTGTATTAAGACTTTTTTTTTGTATTTAGTAGCGGGCTATTTTTGTGGTAATGCGTGTGTGTGTCTACGTGTGTCATGGTCACCAGAAACAGGCACACACTGTAGGACCATTTTTGGTCCTTGCTCTCTTTCCAGCGTCTCTCACCGTCATCCTTGCCCTTCAGCGGAGTCTAGCACAGACGCAGGAAAAGTCTGGAGGAGATTCAGACCAAACAGAAGGACTGGACAAGATAGGGAGGCCCGCTCAGCGCTGATAGCTGACCTTCACATGAGGCTGTGCAGGGACCTTGTTCAAAGTTCAGTGGCTTTCCTGCTGAGATATCCGCTCGTCTGTGTTTGAGTCACTCTGCAAAGGAGTGGCAGTGGACCGACACTTCCTAATCTGGGCTGGGGTGACTGAGACTGTGTTTGCAAAATGATATCATGTCTTCACACACTCCAGATTTTTATTCAAGCAGGTCCATTCACAACAGTCTGGTCTTGATGCTGACAATGAATTCACAAGAGTCTCGGTGCAAAAGCAGTTTCTCATGTAAACTAGAACCAAAGAGGTGTGAGGACACCAAGCATCATGTCTGGGCCCCGCGATGTTTCTGAGTCCTGGTTGTGTAGGGTGATGTTAGAGCAGCTCGCACTGAGCAGTCAGAATGAGGTTAGGATTCCTCACATTCCCCAGTGAGAGAACAACATTTGTTCTGCATTAACAAGAGCTAAGATATGAGCTCATTGTTCCTTTTTAAGAATTACTAATGTAGGGCGCAGAGGATCAGGAGTTTTATTCATATATGGTATCATAGTGCCACCTAATGGTCGTTTTATATAGTGCAGGAAAAGAAAATGAATGCAGGCCTTGTTTGTGGTTGAGGATGCAGAGATGCAAAGACATGCAAACACAACCTACTAAAGTCACACCCACTACCGCCACTCTTCCTACTACAAGGGCTTGGTACAAACAAATTTAATGAAAGAGGAAGCACAAATTGATTTCAAAATCTATTCTATATAAGTAGTAGGCTAATACACTATTTGGTATCTGACTTATTTAATCCTTATTTATGATGTTTTAAGAATGTCTAAATTGAATTTGCCAATAAGACAGAGTCAAATAGATTACATTTAGTTCTTTAAGTTCATCATTTTTACTTATTGAAGATACGAAACAGCACTTTTTCTCAGTGGATTAATTAACTTTAAGTAAACAAAACAAATAGTAAAAAGCAAACAAAATTAAACCGATGTGTGCCTTTAAACAATCACCACCTGTGAAATGCAAATGTTGTATCATGGAACTTCCTTTTTCATTTTTCAGCCGGAGGTTCAGATCAGAAGCAACCTAACATTTTTGAGCTGAAAAGTGTGTTTTATTTGTTGTGTTGTTATTTGAAGGTACTTCAGCAGGTGAAGAGGACAACAGGTCAGCTAAGGTACAGATAATCCTTTGTTCTATAGCCTGTTCTGTTAGCCAAGTCTCCAAATCTAAACAAAGATAGCCTATTGGGCCAACTAACACATTCAGGCGGAGGAAGTGAGCACTCACCCAAAAGTTTTTAAAATAGATAAATCTTGTAGAGGTGCACGGTTACAGCAGCACACTTACTGTAGACAGGAGAAAAACCAGCACACTCTGAAGATCCTTTGGTGATCTTTATTATAGGACTGCCTGTCCTAAAGATCACCAAAGGATCTTCAGAGTGTGCTGTTTTTTCTCCCCTCTCAGCCAAATAACACATATCATCTGATTAGAATAGAATTGCTTATATTAGTGTATATTTCGTGCCTGAAACTGCAAAACACTGGTTACTATTAACCATGACATACTGTTACAATAGTATCACAGACAGTTTGTTTTCAGGCCATGACTGTTCCAAAAGCAGTTGTGGACGAATGTAAACAGGTTTAGTGCCCATGTCATGACTAAAGGACTGAGGCTACCTGACACAGACAAGTCAGCTGTGTGAATTTTACCCATCTGTGATCTTCCTGTCATACTGAATCCACATTTGCCGTTGTTTGTTGTTTTTAAATAACCGGCAGAAATTCACAAGACTAACATGGGTGCCCATATCAGCCATGTGAATTTAACTGATCTGACCTTGAGTCAGTTGTGATTTTGGGACACTGGATGCTCCATACATTATGTGATGGTCTGGGAAGTGTTTGGTCCTAGGACCACTTTTTGCTTTTCGGAAAGAGCTGAGGAAAAACTCCCTAGAAAACCAATGAAGGGATGGTTAATTTTTTTTTTTTTTTGCAATGGCTTTAGTTTAGTTTTTGTTTTTTTGCAATGCATATGGCCCTAATATCTGCAGTGCTTTCTGCTCTTCCATACCAGCGCACCGTGCTGGACAGAAATACATGCAATAAATGGATTCAAACTTCCAACTTGAACTTATTTGAACTAGAGGAGCTGATGAGGGCAGCTTTTTACTTCTGGTGAGCAGGCTGGGTCAGGGAGGGCAGGCCAATTTAGGAGCAAAGGAAAGGAGGTCATGCAGGTGGCGGTTGCAGAGCAATGGTGCTCATCAGAAATTTGTGAAAAACACAGATAAAGACACCAAGGCCAAACGACAAGTAGATAAAGACAAAGAATGTGCATGAGACTGAGAGGAGATGCCTGGTGTGTCCCCCAGTCTAAGAAGCCTATGGCAGTGTAGCTATAAAATGGTTCAGGGCTACCTGAGCCACACTCTGTCATACAGGAAGGTTTTAAGGCAGGACTTAAATGTGTAGAGAGTGTCTGCCTCTCTGACCCATGGAGAGAGCTGGTTCCACAGTAGAGGGGCCCGGCTCTATTCCCAGTCTGTTTTAGAGAGAGTCACTAAAAGACCTGCATTCTGGGAACAAAATGTTCTACTAGGGCAATAAGGAACAATGAGGTCTTTGAGCTTTGTTGTTAAGAGCCATCGCAAGTCAGCAGAAGAATTTTGTGCTTTCTCTTAACTCCTCGCTATATTGGACCAGCTGGAGACTCTTCAGAGAGTTTTTTGGACATCCTGACAAAAGGGAGTTAGCCCTAAGTCCAGCCTAGAGGTGATAAATTCATAGACTGGTTTCTCTGCGTGACTCTGAGAGAGGATATTCCTAATTTTGGCAATAGGCGCAGGTGAAAGAAGGCAGATCTTGCGACATGCTTTATGGGTGTTAAAGGATAAATCGTGGTCATAAATGACTCCAAGTTACCAAAATAGGTCTAGGCCTACCTAAGGTTTTTTATTTCTGATTAAATGGAAATCCATTTTGCAATGTTTTTGAGAGCTGGTAATAAGCAGATTTTGTATGTAGCTATTGTAATTTAGCCACACTCAGATTTCTGTTTTAACTTTAAATCTTTCCTCACTTTTTTTCTGTGTGAATTGAGACCAAAATGTTTTACAGGCTAGGCCACTATTAAAATCATTTTCTATGTCTATGATTAAAACATGTTTCACTCTGCTGTAAAATAAAGAGGTAAAAATGAGCGTTTAAAAGGGTGCACCTTTTTCTCCAGTCTGCCTCAAGTGGACACTCGATGAATGGCAGTTTTCTGCACCTGCGCCGTGGCATCAGCCGTGGAGGGAGGTCTCCGTAAAGAACGACATTTCCCAGAATTCACTTGAACCCCGCAAATAATTGCTAACTTTAATAACTGATTTTTGCGACCATATATTTTAGTATATTTTCTATTTTTACGTTTTTATATTACGGCCGAATCGTTCTGAAAGAAAATTACTGTGTTAATAAATCTAAAATATATTATCCCCGGCCCCTTCGTCCTTATGACGAAGCGGAAGTCGCCTCCTCTTTCTTTCCTCCATTAGGTGAGTGCGTGGTCAGAGCGCGTCTTCTACGGCTCTCCATAAAATAGACTCTTTTTAAGTTCTTTATCCAATTTTTTAGTTCTCATTTCACACAGTAACACATTTTCGTGTGTTTATTTACAGATAGCAACCATGGGCCGCCGACCAGCCCGCTGGTAAGTCCACAGTTACATCGTTAGTGAGCAGGGCCGGACCAGCCGAGCTCGGAGGAAAATGGCAGCGGCTCCGAGTCGCACCATGTGCACAGAGCTAACACGCCGGCAGGCCGCTCGCTGTCTGTCTCTGTGTTGTAGCGTTAACACAGCTTGTTTATTATGTCTGATATCAATGTAAACTCCGGCGACACTCTCTCTTCAACTAAACTGTCGTAAGGTCATGTCACTGGTGTAAAGTGTTAGCTTGTTGGGCTATTGGCAGCTAGCATGATGCTGTCGCTACCAGACCACTACCATTACCTCGTTAACTCACTATAGCCTTTATTTGAGCTCCATGTGTAACAAGTGGTCTAAGTTTTAATGCGTTACTTCACAATTTGTGATGGTTACACACTAGTGTCCAATCAACTTGAAACCGTAGACAGATGATTAGTAACAGGTCTCTCTGGGTCCCCACAGGATGTTTGGTGGTTTCCAGAGACCCACTGACAAATTGCCTCTACAGCTCACTTAATATTTGTGAAAGGACGAAATCATAGTTTAAAGCCTATGAACTGATCTCATGAATGCGTGTTTCCTTTGGGGTCAAAGCATACCCCAGTGTTACAGGTCTTTGCTGGTCTGTCCAAAAGCTGCCATGACATGTCACATTGTCAACATGAACATCCATCTAGTGATGTGATCACTAGTGGACAGCTCTTAGGACATGTCCACACTACCTTGTTTATCCTACAAGTGTTTAATAATGTAAAAGGCTTCAGTCCTCCAGATAAATCAGTGTTTGTCCGGTTGGCATCACAAATGATCTTTGCTCATCATCATACACATGAATATGTGTACATAGCGGTTATAATTTAACTTTAAAATCCCTTTTCCTCCATTTACTTCTGGCGTCCATGCAGCTCCTAATGTGGAAAGTTTTGTATGCAATTCTCTTACCATGTCAGTTTGAAAACCAGAGGGTACACTATGGTGCTCCCTGATTGGGTTGTTAGTCACATCTACCAGTATACCAGTAGTGAATGCAACACAAATAATGAACTCCTAGTGTAGGCTAATTTATGTGTTTTTAATAGATTTTAATTCTGCATTTTAACACTGAGCTGTCTTTGCTTTTCCTCGCTCTCAGTATTTTCAGCGACAAATCGCTGGCGGATACACATCGGCATACGCATGCCCAGTGTACATGCGTGAATACATCATGTGATTTTCTTATTTCCGATGCGCACACCAGACATCAAACCCTTCTGTCAAGTCAGATCCCCTTAAAACAATGCAGTTCATTTGCATAAATTTGTCTAAAACAGCAGGCAAGTGAGATGTGATCAATGTGCTCAAGATGCTCACACAAGATGCTCACACAATACCACGTGTTGTGTTAGAGAACTGGTTGACTCTGAGTTGTCCACCTATGACTTAACTTGTGGACATGCATTTTGCAAGATGCATGTCAAGTCTGAAAGTGTTTTTGATTAAGTCCCATATGCATCAACCTGTTGCAACAACTACTGACCAGAGCATCAGCTCTAGGTAAATCCAGTTAAAATTAAAATTACATTTGCAGCTTTTCCTTCTGTTAGACTAACGCTGCAGAATTCAGATGCTGGGTTATAGGCAGACATGAAAAGCTCAGTGTTCATTTTTGATTTTAACTTTTTGTTGACAATAAGAAAAGTAAATCCATGCAGTATTCCAGGAATAACTTCTGAATTTCTAATTCAATTTAACCCTTGTGTCTCCCACAGCTACCGCTACTGCAAGAACAAGCCCTACCCCAAGTCCCGCTTCTGTAGGGGTGTGCCTGGTGAGTTATTTCTGCTCTTGACCAGCATCAATATTGTCCTCCTCAATATAGGAAGTGGAGTGGTTAACGCAGCAGCTAGCAGGACAACAAGCTTCCTAAGTTTTGTCTGTGTAATTGTCGCTGCGTTTTTGCATACAGTTCTTTTCTGATCCCACTGTCTCGTAATAATCACAGCAGTCTGCTGTTATTGATCCTGCAGTCTATTAAGCCGACCAGTTCTACTCCCAGTGTGTCTCTGGTGTGCAAAGGCTGCAGACAGTGACTCTTTGGTTGTGTATGTCCTCAGCTGGGAGGTGCTGAGTGCTTTAAGGGACCACTGAGACAAAATAATGCTTCAGATGCATTCATTGATCATCACTGTTCCCCATTCTGTATTATGTCATCCCTTGAGAAGTGATCAGTGATTGATTGGTGATTGTTTTCCCTGACTCTAGATCCCAAGATCAGGATCTTCGACTTGGGCAGGAAGAAGGCTAAGGTAGATGAGTTCCCCCTGTGCGGCCACATGGTCTCTGATGAGTACGAGCAGCTGTCTTCCGAAGGTGAGTGGTCGGGGGAAATGGTTCACTCTTGTGCTCTGAAACCCCCCCCCCCCCCCCCTTAACAGTGACATGTATATGTCTAAACTGAACAGAGAGTGAAGTGTAGACAAAAAGGAAACATCACACAAAGGCTTTGTGATTAGAAATGTGTTTTAGGAGGAGATATGAATAGGAACCTTTCTGGCAAGTTGTCCCAATGTTTAGGGACAATGTCCTGACAAGAAATGTCTTAACTCCGTTGGTTTTTAACCAGTCTCATTCCCACTACAATGCCAACATTGTTAGGTTAGTAAGATATAAATAAAACATCTAGATATTCCCATATTCAATCCTTAAACATCCTTCAGTGGAGAATGATTATAAATCCACCTGTGACTATTATGAGGAATCCCATTAAATGATATAAATGGCACATAATGGACTGCAGCCGACTTGTAGATATAAAAATCAACCACTTTGCTGCACCCGTCCTTTAAATGTTGTCTAAGTTGAGGTTGACCCTGTTGTGTTTGTGCTTGTGTGCAGCTCTGGAGGCTGCCCGTATCTGTGCTAACAAGTACATGGTGAAGACCTGCGGTAAGGATGGTTTCCACATCCGTATGCGCCTGCATCCCTTCCATGTCATCCGTATCAACAAAATGTTATCCTGCGCTGGAGCTGATAGGTGAGTCTGTTGCCTGTGTGGATGACTCTGTAGTGACTGTAGTGTCGGTCATTGATGCTGTTTGAGCCAAATACAGATAATCCAAACACTGTTGTGTTTTCTTCTCACACTAAACTCATCCACTTTGTCTCCATCTCGTGTTATTCAGGCTCCAGACTGGAATGCGCGGTGCTTTCGGTAAACCCCAGGGCACCGTGGCCCGCGTGCACATTGGCCAGGTGATCATGTCCGTGCGCACCAAGGCCCAGAACAAGGAGCATGTGATTGAGGCTCTGCGCAGAGCCAAGTTCAAGTTCCCTGGACGCCAGAAGGTAAAAGATCAAAAGTTCCAGCATTGCAGTGTACACCCCCCATGCTGTGGTAGCACAGCTCTGCAGTCTATTAAGCCGACCAGTTCTACTACCAGTGTGTCTCTGGTGTGCAAAGGCTGCAGACAGTGACTCTTTGGTTGTGTATGTCCTCAGCTGGGAGGTGCTGAGTGCTTTAAGGGACCACTGAGACAAAACCTTTAACAGGATTCTGTGTTTTCACTGTATGATTTTTGGGTTTTGAGCTGATGTCCATCTTCTTCCTCCTTAGATTCACATCTCAAAGAAGTACGGCTTCACCAAGTTCAACGCCTGCGACTTCGATGACATGATGGCTGAGAAGCGTCTGATCCCAGACGGCTGTGGGGTGAAGTACATCCCCAGCAGAGGCCCTCTGTCCCGCTGGAGAGCCCTGCACGCCAACTAGGCTCTGTAACAGACAACCAATAAACGTGTTTGATTACAAAAATGGTGGCTCTGGATTTCACTTTATTTCACTGGGTTTCAGGTAAATTGTCACTGGTACAGTCAGTATAAACCTGACTGGGAGTAGTTTTCTGCCCAGTTTTAGAGAAGGTTATTGCATGAACCGCACTCAATTAATAGTGTAAGAGATTTGACCTCAAACATTTTTTTGTCTGTGTTGAGTTATGTGTGTTTGCCTTGGTCTGTGTGTCACCTCTTGGTGTGGGTTTTTGATGTGTGAATGGGCAACTATGAATGTCTTGACAGGGCACAAACTACAGGGATGAATAACTGCCACATAAAAAGATTTTTAAAAAATTGTATAGAAGACAGACTCTGGGTTTTCATCAAACAAGCAAATATTAAAATAAATGTAATAGTTATTTTGACACAGATTTCTCATCAATTTGGCATAAAGATCTATTTCATCATTATAGTCATTTAAAAACTGAGTCTTCAGATATTTACATTGTATTGGCCTTTACCATTCAAACATGAAACAATACAACAAACTTCTTGGTGCTGCTAATGTCTTTTTCCAATTAACCTTTGAAAGCTGGTAGGGGAATGACACACCCTGTGGAGGTGAGGTGAGACAAAGTCTGGACATTACAAAACTGGATAAGGACCATAAAACGGTAAAAACGTTAAAGTGTCACTGATTTACAGTATTGCTGTGTAGGTATATGTTTTGTTGACTGCTAGAGGGAGCTCGATACAGAACGTCTGACAACAGGGAAGAGGAAGTGAACCTTGTTCTGCTGTGGAAGCAGGAGGTTAAACACATCTGTCAGTCATGTGTCAAATTATTTGCTGAGTTTTATTCCCTTTTTGACTAGAAAGGCAAAATAGCAACAGTAGCAACAATAAAGTCCTCATCCTTTAGTTTGGCGCCATCTGTTGGTTGATTTACTGTATTGTCACTACAGGGCATTTGACTGACTTGAACGTGAAATGAAATGAAGCCTACCCTTCACATAACACATTAACCAGCATCTATGTTTGTGTTACTGGAACCAAAACCAGATCAGAATCCAGACCTCAAGTTTTATTAGCTTGATATGAAATGAGAACTGATTAAACAGCTGTTTGACCTTTTTCAGACACATTATTTACCACATCACATCTGTCTGAGGTCTCAGGGACATCAGCCGTAAAATGTAATACGAGGTATTTTCATGTCCTTCATATCTTTGATTGGTGTTGACTTTGATTTTTTAGGCTTCTATAAGGTCCAGATAAGACAAGATAATTTCTCTTGTAGTTTGTTGAAAAGAAATCTTAACAGTGTTTGCACCTGTAACTTAAATAACATCACAAAATGATACAACATACATTACATGAACTAAATTACACTAATATTTATTTAAATTCAGTTATATGGAGAATAACTCTGATCATAACTTCCTGAAAAGAGGAACATAGAACTAACTTCCTCACCACTTCTTAAGAACTGCAATATTGGTGGAGATAAATTGAAATAGGGTATGAAGTCATACATAATTCAGCTGGAAACAGTTGTCAAATGCATTAAATGTCTATTCTTTCTTTTCAATCATTTTGAATACAATACATGTTGTTTGATCCCCAAATCTTGCATAATTGATAATGATGATTAATGATTCTTCACTTATCTGTGAGTGAATGCAGCAGAGTTGATTTTATTGTCAATGCATTTGAATTTAACATAATGGGGTAGTGAAGTAAAAAGTCATTCTCTGACTCTCACAGTTTCCAGTGGAGTCAGTCCCTCCCACAGGAAGCACGTGGACACACCAGCTTCAGGTTTCACAGAGAAAGGAGGCGGTAAGAAACAAACATATCCTGCAAGTCTGAACCAGTAGCTACAGTACCTGGTAAGTTTGGACTAACTTCAATCTTTCACAGACTAAGTCAAGGAAATAACTTCACCGGTAACCTGATAGGTCTGTTTGTTTGTGTTTGTGTGTGTTTTTGACGGGGGGGTTGTAGCAGTCCTAAGTCCTCTCTGCTTCTCAAAGGACCAGTGTAGACAGGAAACATGGAAACAGTTGTGTTTATAGTTAGGCTATGTTTTGGTGACAAGAGATATAATGTATGGCTTATTAAACCTGTCACAATGCTGTTGGAAAGCAGATATGTTGGAAATCAATCTGTGAAACCCAACAGCTGAATGATGAATTTCCCACATACACGTACGTACATAAGATCATGTTATGGGCAGAGCAGCATCTGCCAGCTACATTATAACGCTGATGTGTAGTGAGACTGTGACTGAATGATTAAATGTTTGAGTGTCGTCAGTGGGCTTTTATTCTGACAGTCTAAGCTGATTTTAAAAGACTTCTAAACAAAAACCTACCATTAAAATAACATTTTAAACAACTTTAAGCAAAAAAATAATTGCAACTTCTTATGACAGCCTCGATTAAAAATAAATGATATAAACTTTCACTTCTATCTCATGACAGTAAACACTATTTTTAGGACTTGTGAACAGCTGTGTCTGGATCAGGTGACCATAAACCATCACCAGTTCAACAGATAAGCCTGGTATGTTGTCTTAGTTAGCTTTGTAGCTCAGTTGCTGATATTTCAGAACCTTGATCAGAACTAAACCAGCTGTCTACACTGATAGATAAGATAAGCTAATCAATGCCAGACTTTACACAGAGACATGACAGTTGTATGGATTATTTTTTGTTACTTATTTAACCCAACATGAGTAACTCCCAACAAAATGCCCCCACACGCACACACCATGGCACACACATTATATCTGGTTACGCCCGTTGATGTCTGGGGAGAAGATAATGGTTGTTTTAGCAGAACAGAAAACTCCTCTGAGACTGAGAAGAGGAAGCTCAGACAGAGGACTGGGTTGGCTACACTAACACACCAAGTGTTATCTGCCATCTCTCTGCCTGTCTCTTTTTGTTGCAACACAACGTATTGGTTTTCAAAACTAGAGATTGAAAGCTAAGCTGTTTTTTCTGTCGAATTCATGTTCACACCAGTCTTGGTCGCAGGTAGTGGTGCATTCACTCAAACTGTCTCTGGGGTCTTATTGCCTTCATCTCCAGATGTGACTGTCTCTTGCAGCTCTGTGCCATGAAGTCCATCTCCCTCCTCCTCCTCTCCTTCCTCGTGGGAGTGAGTGACGTTCAGGGGGCCTCAGACTTCCGAGTTTGCGCCTTCAACCTCCAACACTTTGGGGATTCTAAGTCCAAGAAGACTGACGTCATGAAGACTCTCACCAAGGTAGGATGAAGACACATGGATACTTGTGACCTTTGACCTCTGTCTCAAACATAGCAGCAAGTCCAAAAATTAGTTAGCACCTCTTGTTCCCTCATTCTGAAGTCTGTGGGTTTGTGTTTGCTTGTTTTGTGTCAGATGGATGAAGTAAGGTCTGAAGTTACACAAGCTCAACACATTTTCATATTTATAATAAATAAATAGGTTTTACATCTGTTAAAAAAAGACTGGTTGCTAACAAGTGAATAGAATAGAAGTAGTACAGTAGTCACTAAATCACACTACAAAATAAAATCATGTGACCATAGTGTTACTTGTTATAACATAACAGTAACTCCTTACTTCTGTTCTGATTATATTTAGGCTTGAAAAACATAAAGTGATGGTTATTATTGAATATCATCCTGTTGAGCAAAGTACGTATCATATGCTGTGTCAGAAGTGTCAGTGTGTCACAGACAGTAGATCTATAGGCTACATCTCTTCCTGTGTCCCTGGCAGCATGTCCTGTCAGTATTTCATTAGTGCCTAAAATATATTTACTATAATGTATGAGCTGTAATTATAAACACACACGTGTACACACACAACTGACAACAATCTGAAAGTTGTCAACCTTTTCTGTCCCGTTCTTGTTGTTCCAGATCATCACTCGCTGTGATGTGTGCTTGCTTCAGGAAGTGAGAGACAGTAAAGGCAAAGCTTTACCTCAGCTGCTTACACAACTTAACAGGTGATTAATCACACGCACACGCACATCCTCACACAACATTCACACACACACCCTCACACACCCATAACGGCAGCCGTATTAACCATATTTCCTCTGTAATCCTCAGCTATGACACTAGCCATAAGTATGATGCCGTGGCCAGTGAGCGGTTGGGCAGGTCCGAGTCATACCAGGAGCAGTATGTGTTTGTTTACAGGTGAGCTGAGTTGCGTCCCCATTCATGCTGCTTTTCACTCTTGATGTATCAGTTTCACGATAGATACTAATGGTTTCAATGGTTCAATTTGCACGAGAAGAATAAAATAAGGAATGAATAAATCACAAAGATAGATAACATAGGCTACAGTGCAGGAAGAGGCAAAAACCTCAGAGCTTATGTTAGACCTCCACCCATAGCAAATTTCAAGTTTAAAATAGCACAAAATTAAAAGAAATGTACAAATGACAAAGAAAAAAAATTACAAACACTTTAATTTTTACAATACTAAGTAAGGCCATACATACAATTAAAGAAGATGGAAATGTGAAGATATAAAATTAAATTGTATCTTTTGGTATAATTAAAGCTATTATTATTTTTTATCTTTAGCATTGAAATAACATTATCGGTGTCCCTTACTTATGATGATTCAGATTAAAGTTGAATAAACTAAAAATAACTGGCCAACTCACTGTACTGTGTCTCTCTGATGGTTGCAGGACTGACACGGTGACGGTCACCGACCAGTATCAGTATCCTGACGATCGACCAGGAGATGTTGACGCCTTCTCCAGAGAGCCTTTTGTTGTCCGCTTCAAAGCCCCCAGGACAAGTCAGTACTCTAACACTCAGGTTTCTCATCCAAGAGAATGAAAAGCAGAAAAAAATACCAGCATTGACTCCATCATCCTTTCTCTCTCCACATCTGTACATTCAGGTATAAAGGAGTTTGTCCTCATACCTCAGCACACCACTCCGACCAACGCCACCAGGGAGCTGGATGCGCTGTACGATGTTTTGCAAAAAGTGAGAAAGATGTGGAGAACTGAGGTAAAAGAACTTCTTAACAACCCTGTTTGAGGGTTTTTAATGATTTCATAACCACCAGTGTTGATGTTGTGTGCTGTTGTACGTGCAGAATGTGATTCTTCTCGGGGACTTCAACGCTGACTGTGGCTACCTGGCCAAGAAGAACAGGAAGAACGTGCGTCTGATTACAGATAAATCCCTCGTTTGGCTCATTGACGACGACGCTGACACGACTGTGAAATCGTCCACCTCCTGCGCCTACGACAGGTGAACTCACACTACAGTTTGTTGCGTGATGTGTGGTTGTGTGAGGTAGGACTGTGAGGACTGTCAGTGTACTGCCTGCAGAGAAGCATCAGGAGCACCGGTACAGAAAAACTGTGGAGAAAAAAAAAGCTTTTTTTTAAAAACCACTTTATGTTTACAAGAGAAAACTGATTTCACTATCAGTTCTTTACCCTGTCTTGCTTTGCAACTCTTTGAAGCTGTGAAAATATTCAAAATAAGGTCTTTGCTTCAGTGGATATCAGCTTTCTCTTTTTCTAAAGTGGCTAAAACATGTTTCTGCATATGATCCCATCACCCATCATTTTTAGTTACAGGTACTTTTTTCTTCAGGAACTAGAAGGCTCCTGCTCTCATCCTTCCTCCTCATTGTTGTCTGCATTTCAGAACTGATGCACGCCTTAAAACCCGGATATTTAGGCGTATACTTTTTTGTTCCATTTCTCCGATACTAATTTGTGGATATCTTCTTCTGTGTAAATTGTTAGTGCACCTCATCATCAATCTAGCTGTTGTTGGTTTTATTTTCCATCTCAAAGCACCATAATAATAAAAAAACAACAGTCCACAGCAGCAACTTGTGGTCACTCCTGTGGTCAAGCTCCTCAAAAGGTTCCTGGGGAAAATTCCTTCGGAAGCAACATTTTAATGTTCACGTAGGCCTACTGATCGATGAACGTCAGGCCTCGTAGAATGTTTTTCAGTGAGGTGCTCAGTGACCGCTAAGTCTTTGTTACAATTGGAAAAAATATCATCTGCTTATAAAAGGCCACACTACTTACTCAGAGCATTTATTTTACATATTTCACTAAAGCTGAACTTTACTTGGGAGCAGCCACTGATCCCTGCAGCTCCACTGATGTTTTAATTCTGGTGTAACACGACTGTAACTGAAATATGTATTGACTTTGTCTGTTTTATGTCCTACAACAGGATTGTCGTGCATGGGGAAAGATTTGCCGGAGCACTTGTGCCTCTTTCAGCCAAAACCTTTAACTTCCAAACAGAGTACCACCTCACGGAGGAGCAGGTAACATGACTACATGTTTCAATAGCTGTGTGTCAGTTCATGGGCTGCATCTAATGGAGACTGTGGCCTTTACTGCAATGGCAGAGCTTGATGGTCAGCTGGGATTTGATCCAGGGATTGATGGACAAGTGTTATAGACAATGGATGGATGTTTGTTACATCTTCCGATTTAGCTGGGACATAGATTACCATATGGAATTATATGCAATGGTGCATGTATGGTGCTAATATCATATCAACATGTCTGCTGGTGTGTTTTTGTCACATATTAAAAATAAGAGACACCAAATTCTAAATCATGTAACACAGCCACAAAGCATGAGGCACGCACATCATTACATGACACAGTGACGGTGTCTCTACAACTCTGACCACCCACCCACACACATACCATACTGTACATCCAATGTATTCCTGGCTTTTGTGTTGGTCTATACTGCTATTGTAGTTTTATTACCAGTCCATGATGGATCTTGGAATCGGCTGTACCTTGAGCTATTGTCATAGTCTACCACCTTACCCGAGACTGAGTCAAGACCAAGACCAGAGCCAAGACCAAGACTTTGAGGGGGGCAAGACCAAGACCAAACCAATTTCAAGACCATGTATTCAGTACTCATGATAATCATATGGCTTGATATTTTCATTATTCTTCAGCTAAAAAGAAAAGATGATTTTTTCATCTTTTTTTTTCAGACGGTTGCACAACCATATAACATACTTTTGTAGACAAATTTTAATGATCTCAAAGTAATAGAATTACATTACATAAACCAAAGTGAGCAAGCTGACAGAGATGGAGAGTCACTGCAGCTGTGGTCTTGACTTGTCTTGAAAAAAACTCCCGAGTACAGCTTGACCGAGACAAGACCAAGACCTTGAAAATGTGGTCTCAAGTACCACAACACTACCTTGAGCATCTACCAAATCCTTATTGCCCGAAAAGTTGTTGTTAAGATGCACCAGCCTTGTTGCACCACTGTGATGCAGCCTGCCTTTAGGGATGCAGTCTGTGAGTTGGGATGCAGTTAAGGTGTGACTTAACGAACCCACAAACCCTGTAAATCCTTGAGTCTGTTTATGAATGCGTTCTTGATCTGCTGAGGTTTGTTAATGTTCTCCTGGTTTCTGTTCAGGCGCTGGAGGTCAGTGACCACTACCCGGTGGAGGTGCTGCTGAAGGTCGACAGGTCCAGCTGGTTCTTCAGTGGTGCCACGTCTTTGTCATTAACTGGCACAAATCAGACAACATCTCTTTTGAAGGTTATTTCTTGGTTTGTCCTCAGCCATCTTGTCTCCCATGTGTTTACTTGGTAGTTTTATAATGAATACACACAGATTTATGTCAGGCAGTTTATTTTATGAACCGGTGAGAACTTTAGGAAGTGTCCAACCTATCAGATATCACCAAAAATAGTCCACATAAATGATCACCTGTGATGGACTCTTTCTATACCATATTGCACATTAATTAATCTACATGTGTATCTAGATTTTAAAATGTCAGAAATCCGTTCACTTCAATTCATGTATTTGTTCTTTAAATTTAGGGAAACTGCACCCTATAATTGATTTCCTCAAACTGGTCCAAAACACTTGTTTTGCAATGAGACACTTTCGTTATAATGAAATATTATTGGCAATCCTGTATTATTTGTATCATTGCTGAAAACCCAACTACAGTTTATCTAGTGTATGACAGTATAACTAATGTATTGAAAATAAGCAGTTCTAAGTCCCCATACCATTAAGCTGGAGGAACAAATCATTAAACAAGCATTAAAGTGAGCAGAATTGATGCACTGAAATAAGTAAAAGCAGCTCATGAATAACTAACATCATGGGATGATATGTAAAGTAAGCTCTCTATAATATGATGCTATGGCTGTTGGGGGGATTAAGTCTTATACAGTACAAACATTGCACTTTGTAAACCTTGTTGTTGTTATTTTATTTTTATTTTGTTGCTCGTTGTAAAATAAATTATACAATTTTGAATTTTCACTCTACTGTTTATTTCTCTAATGATCAAACATACGGTAAATGTATGACTATTCAGAGCATGTTAACAAGATTAAAATACTAATGTTTTACTGCTGTCTTACAAATAGTTAAGTAACAGTAGACACTGAAATGTAGAACCAACATGCTCTGTCTCCATGTTTATAAGACTTATGAATTTAGTTATTTACCTACACACAACCAGAGCGCCCACACATCAGTCAAGTTTTATTTCACAGCTGGGCACTACTGAACTCCTCCCAGTAGTTCAGATGTTTTATTTCTGTCCCCTGCAAGGACAATGTGTCAGCACCCTATTGGGGTATAACTGGATCCTGGAGCAGTTATAGACCATTTTACTCTGCAGTGAACAGATACTGTATCTATTGTGCGCATGCTGTCTCTTATACTGAGTAGAGCAATAAATTGAATCAAATCACTTATTGTCATTAGCTTATGCAGTTTAGAAAACAAAAACAGCACAATGAAATGTACTTGTGTGAGCAAAGAGCAGCCTCCAAACACACACACACACACACCAATAACAACCCTATCATCATCATCATCATCATCATCGTCGTCACTATCAACATTTCATCTCATAGTCACAAACAATAAATAAACAAAAACATCATCAACAACAGTAGATAATATATTAATGTGTTTATTTAATGCACAAACCTCTGGTACAGGTGTTTAAAGTGATGTCAGCTCAGTTAGATGTCTGAATTTATCAGTATTCAGTTTTCATGTTGTAGTTCAGTTCTTGTTCATTTTATTCTACTGTTACTTCCTGTGTTTTCCCTCCACACTTTCCTTGCACATGTGCCCACGTGTTTCACCTCGTTAGCCCTGCCCTGCTCCTTGTGTGTCTCCACCAATCAGCTTTCTTTGCCCTCCTGTCTCCTCGCCGGTTGCTTGTTGCTTTGATTAGTTCCGTTGGATTTCTTGTGTCTTTCATTTACTTGTCCGATTCTTATGTTTTTGTCATGTTGTGAGTTATTAAACTTAAGTTAGTTTGCAAGTATCTGCCTGCGTTAGCTCCTGCATTTGAGCCCTCCTTTATTTATTTATTTTTACCAATCAAGCTTTTGTCCTTTTTTCGCTTTGTTTGATGCTGTGCAATGCTTTGTCTGTTGCTTGTATGTCTGTCACTGTACTGTGTATTGTCGCTATACGGCTCTATGCGCACATTGCCCAAAGCAAATTTCCCCTTTTGGAGACAGTAAAGTTTATCTAATTATCTAATCTAAAAAATAAACTGCGTGGTTAATACTATTATATTTCTTGTAGTTCAGTGTTTACTTACTCCAAGTTTCTCAGTGTAGTTGATCACTTTTGAACTCCAGTTAGTTAATAAAGTGAATATTTATCGTGTGTGTGTGCACATTTCATAGTTTGCCAGCCTAAACAGCTGACCTCGACCAATTTTTTTTTTTTTTTTTTTTTAATGCGGCCACATCAGCACGGCTGCATCGCTTCTTCCGTTGTCTATAACCAAACAAACAAAACAAATGAATCAATCAACAACATCATAAACCATCCTAACATTTTCTTTGATTGCACACAGTTCCTACCTTGATTGAATTTTTAATATAACTACAATGATGACAATCAATAAAAGAACCACAGCTACACTGCTTCCCACAATCACTGGCACATTTGGACTGTTCTCCTCTTCTTCACATTCAGCATCACTTTCAGCAGTTCCTAGTTTGATCAGTTGTCTTCCTGGTCCACATCTGGAATGACAGAGAGATTTTTACAGGAAAATGTACAGAAACCACAAATTTACTGTGCAGCTGTTAGAAACCTTGTGTCTGCGTGTGATGTGAAGTGTCACTCACTGTGTGTGTGGTCGACAAGATGTAAATGTCCCGTTAGAAAATGTTCCCTCAATGCAGTCAGAGCACTCAGTGTCTGAGAAGGCTGTTCCTGTACAAACACAAATAACACACATGTTGAAACTAGTTAATAATCATGACAGGATCACAGACATCATTACACTTACAGCGCATTGTGTAGATGGAGCTCATGGATGGAAGTTCAGTCCCTATCTTTTCTGCAGTCTTTATGACTCTTTGCAGAGCCTTCCTCTCTGACTGGTATTGCCATACCACACAGCCACACAGTGATGAGACAGATATTATTGTTTATTAGTTGTGTGCTTAGTTAGATACAGTCAACATTAACAACTAACCAGCTTCAGTGGTTTTACCCAGTAACTTAATGATCCAAACTTTACAAGACATACTAAGTGATTCAAAAAGTCGCTGGTCAAAGAGAGACATTAAACTCCACCTACTGTGTAATGTTGAAGAACATGTTAACCAACCTTTTTCACTGATGTATTGCCCTGAACGGCATGTTCTGTGTTTCCCTGCTGCCAGACAACTTCCCCCCTTAGGATCTATACAGTAATTCCCTTCCAGTGGTTCACAAACTGTATCAGATATTGTTGTACATGGACTCTTTGTTCTCAGACCAGAACCTGTCAACACACAGAGGTTATATAGTACAGATACAAAACCATACAGTCTAATGTTGTACCACAACGTTTGTACTGTCTCTCCTTGTGATCCTGAAATGATTGTGACACAAATGCACCTTTTTCAGCTGTATTACTGATACAGATGTAGAGAAAATTGTTGTTAAACTAAGAAAAATCCACAATTGTCACTGAAATAACTTGAAACTGACAAAAGTAAAGAAACAAGGGGTGTCCTCACCAAAACTTTGTGGACAGACGAGACAAAACTGGAGCTTTCTGATCCAAGACTGAAGCTTTTTGGCAAATCACATCGGCTCATCGTACACGGATGCAAAAATGAAGTATACAAAGAAAACAACACTGTACTTATTATTAAACGTCAGGCTTGGTTCTGCTGCAAATGGCACAGAGTGTGTAGCTAGTGTCTCTTGGATCTGTGCAGGGTACAATGAAATCTCAAGACAGGCATTGTGAAGCAAAATGTGCTGCCCAGTGTCAGAAAGCCTGCAGGTCTAAGTCACAAGTCATGGATCCTCAAACAGGGTCATGATCCAAGACACACATTATAATTAAAACACCTAAGAGTGGCTAAGAACAAACACTTGACTACGCTGCAATCTGGTCTAAATCCTTTGTGGAAGGAGCTGAAACGTACAGTCTGGAGAAGGCAGTCTTCAAACCTGAAACAGCTGGAGCAGTTTGCTCAAGAGGAGTCAACAAAATATTAAATGAAGATTAAATAAGGGGTACCATTATACTGTATTTATCCAAGCCAGTGTCGTCATCATCATCATTATTATTATTATTATTATTATTATTATTATTATTATTATTATTATTATTATTATTATTATTATTATTATTATTATTATGTTGAGTCAATTCAAAAGCATTACTTAATTTTCACAGAAATTGTATCTGTTATTACTTTTGTCAGTTCAAGTTGTCTCAGTGACAATTATGGGTTTTCTTTCTTTAACGGAGGGTTACCAATAATTTTGTACATGTTTAGTTCTTCACCATGTGGGACTTCCAGTATTATTCTTACTTATTGATTTTAAATCAGGCTTTGACACAAGGTACTACTACACATGAAAAAGTAATAACAGATATTTACCTGAAGAGCACTCTGAGCAGGGAAAACAATGTTTAAGTCCAGTTGGTTTATTCATAAATGAGCCCTGAATGCAGGGCAAACAGGAAGTACTCCTGAACTCAGTGCAGTCTGTTTTCACTCGATTTCCTGTTGAAAAGAAAACCAACAATTTCATTTCATTTCAGTCAGACAACTCTGAGATGAGAGCAAATAATTTATTGAGTGTAAGCATTGCAAGCTGAAGCACATTGATCATTAATCAAGGTTTTTGTGAAAATGTCAAAAGTCAAAAGTTGAAATTTTGTCAAACAAATTCAGTCGTACTTTTCTAATAATAATTTAATCACTAATTTCCAGCATACATGCTGAGAAAAGCATTCAACAGCACGTGCTTACATCTATTAAGTCTATTAATCTATTAAGTACACCCAGTTGGCGGGTCGGCAGTGATGGCCAGTCACTGCCCATCTTCTCCTGGTCCCCATCTTAACTCCTCCCTCCTAGAGGCTCTCTCAACTACCTCCCCCAACCTACAGATGGCTGTCTTCCTTTCACTTCCTGCAGTCCCCATGGCCGTGAGCATCTTCCACATGGACTGTGCAGGAAAGCCCCTGCATCCGACCTCAACTGGGAATAGCCAGGCTGCCATCCTTTCTCCCTACATTGTTGGATCAGGTCCTGGTACTGTGTGGCTTTTCTCTCTGAGGCCTCAACACATCTATCTTCCCAATGGACTGCCAGTTTAATCAGAATGATCTTTTTGGCTTCCTGAGTAGGGATGGGCATCAATTTATTAGGCCTATAAGGGATCATGTAGAGGACAGAGGTTGTGATGGAGGAATAAACCCCAGTTTTATTTTTCATAACAACCAATAAACTCTATATCGTTGTTATTTTATAACTGTGTTATTATTATTACACGGTTTAAGAGTGAAAAAAGAGTGCTCTCAATAACTACAAACTGGTTCTTAATGCAGGTAAAACAAAATTTATGCTCTTCAAAAAACTTCAAAAATCAAAAAACATCAATTAGACATATCATCTCCACAGATGGCACAGTTATCGAAAGAGTCTCTGAATACAAATACCTTGGACTCTGGATAGATGACAAAATCACATTCAAATAACATGTATCTAATCTGGTAACCAAATTAAGACAAAAAATAGGCTTTTTTTTTACAGAAACAAAACATAATTTCCCATGCAGGAAGAAACTTATTGAAGCAACTTTTATGTCAGTTTTAGATTATGGAGACATCTTATATGGACATGCATCAGCTACAACTTTACATCCACTTGACATCGTTTATCATTCAGCCCTGAGGTTCATTACTGGCGACAGCTACAACACTCATCACTGTGACTTGTATTCCAAAGTCGGATGGCCCTCACTCTCGACCAGGCGTGATCGACACTGGATGTTATTTATTTTTAAAGCTCTTACTGGTCTTTTACCGTCATATATTAACTCACTAGTATCTTTTAATTCAGGTCCCCATCGCACACGTTCAAAAGACTGGCTCACACTGCAGGTTCCCCCTGTTAACACCAAGCTTGGAAAGACCAGCTTTTCTTACTGTGCACCTTCAACCTGGAACTCTATGCAAAATCACCTGAAACTCACCTCACTTTTATCAATAGGGCAATTTAAATCGATAATTACATCATATTTTACCTCTAACTGTGCCTGCTTTTAACTACACTTTTACTTTTGTTTTCAAGTCATGCTTATTGTTATGGCTGAATATTATGTACGTCTCAATTGTTTTGTCTTTTTATCATCTCGGCTATATTGCAAATGATTTTACCTCTAACTGTACCTGCTTTTAACTACACTTCTACTTTACTAATATTAACAGAGCTGGTCGCTACACTAGGATACGCATTAATGTTCGTTGTCTTATTATTAGCCATTAGCTGCAGCTAGCAGATAAAAGGCTGACGTTAGTTATCAGGCAGGGTGACCAAATGTCTTCTTTTGTCAGCGAGCATGCCGTCCGGCGCACGGGGGCTGAAGCCTGGACCCAGCATGTTTAATTTGTCAGTACCGGCTGTTGAGAACTGACATGTAGGAGAGATCAATGGTCATCTAGGAGCTAAGAGGAACCAAGGGGGAGTTGTTGGTTGTGAAGTGAAGACCACTTCCGTGTTCAAAAAGCTGCAGTTGGTCTACCAGCTGGCAGCCTCTGGGGGCTGGCTCCAGAAGGAAGCAACTCCAATTCAACCCCATGTTAAAATAGCCAACTTTACAGCTTCAAACACATATTTACAGCCTGGTACTTTTTTCTTTTTTGGTCTCTACCGATATTCATTTATTTATTTTCTACACCGCATCCTGCACTAGTGTTGCGGGTGACCATTATTGATTTATTAAATCATTGGTTCATTTGCTTTATATAATCTTACCAGGGAGACACATAGGACAACATTCATTTCCTTTCAGATACTCTGCTGGATGACAAGTCAGTGTAAATCCTCTGAAGACTGTCGTCATAAGTATCTGTGAAGAATGAGACAAAGTGTTTTAGTGTCAGTGAAAGCTCGTTGAGATGCTGACATGGTCCAGAACTGAAGAGTGAATGACGACCACAATGACGTGGAAAATAAAAAGGAGGAGAGAAGCTGAGGGGAGGGGACATTGATGGAGGAGAGAGAGACAGAGGACACGTGTGGCTCTACTGAATCTGTTTCATTGTGGTCTATCAGTGACAATGAAATAATTTACACTCTACATTAGACTCATAATGTAAAGTGATGACATGGGAGTAAAGTCATGCTCCAGTCATGATCTCCTCCAGTTTCTCAATGTAGGCTATGTATTTTTAATTGTATATGATTAAGGCTGCACGTGATTGCTGACGCCTTTCATTAACTGCACTGTAACATTATTCTGTTATTTTATATGTTTTTTACTATGTTTTAGTTGTTCTGTCTCCCTCTCTGTTTTACTTTTTTTTTTACCTGATTTAATTCTTTCTCTTGTCTGTTTTAAAATAATGTTTGCTTTTTCTGTCCTGTTGTAATCCACATGGCAGCAAACGAAGCCTATTGAAGCCTACACAGTGGTTTAGTTTTTGTTTGTTTGTTTTTTAAGTATATTTTCTGGGCTTTTGTACAGGCTCTAAAATTTACATAGTAAAAGTAAAGGAATAATGAAAGAGCTGGCAAAGGTCCGTCCAATATGGACCAAAACACAGTACAGATGATCAGAAGGAATTTGGAATGAATTCAAAGCAGAAAAAGTGGTGTTTTCACACAGGCAGTGTTCAGGTCAGACCAGCTCAACTGTGGTGCACATTTAAAATGGCCACACAGGGTAGTGGACATTGTTCACAAACATCACACACTTTTGTCATTGACTTGTCACCCCTTTTGTGTTTTACCTTACCGCTTTTAATAAATACCCTTTTGTTGTATGTCACTCTATGTTTTTTGCATCTACATTTGGGTGCATATTCTCCTAACGCTGACAAGAGCGTGTTTTTCTACGGCCTTTTATTGTCTTGCTGATGTGTTCACCGTGAAAAAAAAAAATCAAACAGCAATGCAGACATTCTGCTCAAATATCCACACTATAGGCTATGTAATATTAGATGCAGGTGGAGAAGATTGTTAAGGTAAACTATAGACTGTGCGGACAATGTCTTCTCTTCATATTGATGTCCTGCAATATACAACCTGTAGCCTACACAGTGTACCCTGTCCTCAAACTGGGATTTGTTTCAGCCAGAGTTAGAAAAGTAAAAGGTTTACACAATTAGAGATTATGCATAGGAGCAGTGGTGTTATTACTTTACTACACAGCAAAGTCAAATTTCCTGAAATACTCTGCAAGAAACAACTTTACCAGCAAAATAACAGCTGACAAATGACTTCTACTAGATGTCATCTTAAATGGCAGCTTTGTTGTTTTCTTGCTCTGAAGACACACTGAGATCTGGGGTGAGGTGAGTTTTAAAACCTGGAGAACACCTGGAAACAAAATTTTATTTTATTTACTAAGGTGACAGGATCTTCTGCAGCAGATTTCACATTTCAACTAGGCTATGACCAAAGTCTGAGCAGCTCAACACAAACAATAGGTTTTGCAACATGAACACAATAAGCCTAAAGCACATTTTGTGTTTTCCCTGGATTTACTTTTAGGCACTGAACTGAAAGTAAAACTAAATGTTTACAGTAGGCTACAATGACCTATTTTGCAGTCTGTTGCTCCAACTTTGACAAGTTACATAACTAGTTAACAGACTCCACACATAGGTAGACACTTACCCCCAATTTCTGCTGACTCCGTCTCAGTTCCATTTTGACACGGTTTAGCACCGTTTGTCAAATTTTCAGATCAGACCCACACTGTCTCTGCAGAGCCCAGAACAGCAACTGGACCGGTCTGACTATCACTTTCTATTTCTGTTCGAGTGTGGCGTATCATGAACAAGTCCGTCTTGTCCGTCCCAGGTCTTGTGGAGTGCAACTGGAGCAAAAGCAACAGTAAGAAGTCCTGTTGCTTTTTATTACAACTCCGCAAAAATCATGAAACAGGCTATTCCATGACATCCTGTGAACTTTAGGTCTCTCTGCCTGAATATTTGTTCAACTTTCAATGCATGCTCGTTATATTCGCGGCTCGCAGCTCCACGAACCTTCTACCGTAGTCAGACCGGGACCGGGTCTGCTGCTCCGTTTGAAAAGCACAGGAAGCCCCGAAGCGCTGACACCTGCAGCTACTGCAGCTTCTACTGATAAAGTAGGGCCAAGGGGAGATTACGTGTATTTGGACGATCCCCACCGAGGGAGGACGTAATTTTCTGTGTACAACATCTTAATTTTTCAACAAATTAAACAAAAATTGTTGGCACTCTTACCTCATTTTTTGTTTATCGGTTACTTTGTCTGAGTTACTGGTTCCGGCAAACCGAGCGGGCAGCTATGCTCGGGGTCCGACAATTATGACGTCACTGTAGTTATTGTTTTTTTTTTGTTTTTTTTGTTTTTATTGAGAAATACATTTACAGAAACATTAGGCTAAGTACAATGTAAAGTAAAATGAACATAGGCTACAGACACGCATTACAGAAGAAGTTTGCTTGAAAGACAAAAAAAAAAAAAAAAAAAAAAAATGGGGGGGGAGAGAGTACGGAAGCCCTAAAGGGCCAGGTCCGTATAAAAATTTTTTATTACTGTTTTCTCGTGATAACGACTTATTATTTCGTTATCTCGAGATAACAAAGTCCGTTTTCTCGTGATAACGACTTATTATTTCGTTATCTCGAGATAACAAAGTCCGTTTTCTCGTGATAACGAATTAATGTCATATTGTTTTCTCGTGATAACGAAATAATCATAGAATGTGTCGTTGACATGGTTGCCTAGCAACATGTTTCCCCGGTGCAATCGCTTCTGCAAGGTAGCAGCCATGGATGTATTATGGTAGCAGCTGGTTAGCGGCTGTATGTTTGTAGCAGGAGGCTACTAAAGCGAGTCTGTTGGAAACACTACACATGTACAGATATAACGTGACAGAAGAGCTGGTTTCGTGGTGTGACAGTCTAGGGTCCTGTCACTATGCCCTGGCTGCTTGGCCACAGGGGATATGCCTTTGGGTGACTGGTTAGCGTTTAGGCTAGACCTCAAATCAGTGAGCTAATTCAAAACAAAACAAAAATCAGTGAGCTGATTCATGTGATCACATCATCCTGATTTCAGCCTTCAAGAGCTGCCACTAGTCTGCTCTGCTCTGCTCTACTGAGCTGTCAACAAGTACCGGGTAAGTTACACCGTTAGTTTGTTTACTGTGCTGGGTTTATTTAAGGGGCTACCGAGAGGTTGGCTACGTTATCTGAAAGCTTCAGCTAAGGTAATGTTAGCTGCTTGCTGCTCAGATAAAGTTCATGAACACAGCATATGAACACTGCTGTCAGCGGTCGCAGCCAACAGGTGTCTGTTGGTTCCAGATATATTAATGTATGATAAAGTACGGTTGTGATTTCTGACAGCAGCAGCCAGTAACTAACGTTAGCTTAGCTGAAACAGGATAGATGGACCACCGGCCGGTAGCCCCTTAAATACACCCAGCACAGTGACGTTATACAAACCGGTAAGTTATTGTTGACAGCTGGTGTGGACAATAATCACACCAGTGAGTAGAGTAGACCCCATGCTCGAGCTGAACAGTAGCTGTAGTGAATCATGTTGCTAGGCAACCATGTCAACACATTCTACCATAATAGTTATCTCAAGAAAACGGACTTTTGTTATCTCGAGATAACGAAATAATAAGTCGTTATCACGAGAAAACGGTAATAAAAATTTTTTATACGGGCCTGGCCCTTTAGGGCTTCCGTAAAGAGAGAGAAAAAGATAGGAGATAATAAGGGGGAGAGCTAGGGGAATGAGGTGAGATCAAGTTCTTCAACTAAATCATTAAGTTTCACAGCATTTTTTTTATCCATATATTTTAAAGAACAGAAAAAGAGACACAATTCCTTATGAAAGGCATAGATTCTGGGCCTTGTCTTTAAGACTTTGTTTTTATGTATAAAGAATTTGGCGATAGTAATTATTGTATTGATACCAAGGTCATATAAATGATCATGTATATGTATGCCATACAAAATATTCTCCTTCTTTACACCATAGAAATTGGTGAATCTAGAAGATAACCAGTCACTCAGATCTTCCCAAAAAACAGAAACATAACAACAATCATAAAACAAGTGCTCTGTGGTTTCAACTTCATCATCACAAAATAGACAGTTGCTACATTCAAAACCAAAACGACAATGTAAAAATTCAGCAGAGGGGTATATTCCATTGAGGATTTTAAAATGAACTTCCTTCACTTTAGGTGTAATTGGAAACTTAATGTATTTAGACCTTAAGCTCTCTGCTTCCTTCTTAGAGAAAAAGTTTAGAAGTACTCTGACGACACGGCCATAGTGGCATGTGTGAAGAAGGGACAGGAAGATGAATACAGGGACCTGGTGGGGGCGTTCACAGACTGGTGCAACAAGAACAACTTGTTGCTTAATACATTAAAGACCAAAGAAATGATTATTGACTTCGGCAGGTCCAAGAGATCCTTCTGGCCTGTGACGGTGGATGGGGTGGACATTGAGAGGGTTCAGTCATACAAGTACCTCGGAGTACACCTTGATGACAGGCTGGACTGGTCCGTACACACATATGATGTATACAAAAAGACGCAAAGCAGGCTTTTCTTTTTAAGAAGACTCAGGTCTTTTGAGATTTGCAATGTTATGCTGCGTATGTTTTACCAGTCTGTAATTGCAAGTGTAACTTTCTTTGCTATTGTCTGCTGGGGTAACAACATCAAAGTAAGGGACAGGAACAGACTAGACAGACTCATCAAAAAATGTAGCTCTGTGATGGGGGAGGAAGCAGAGCTGCTAGAGGCTGTGGTTAAGTGGAGGATGGGGTGTAAGCTGAAGACCATCCTAGGTGACCCCCAACACCCTCTTTACAAAACCCTTGCAGGTCAGAGGAGTAGCCGCAGCAACAGGTTCATCTCCCTGACCTGCAGAACTGAAAGATTTAAAGGAGTCATCACCTGGTTTTTTACGTATCCAGCCCCCCTTGGATCGCTTTGGATCAATTCGTAAAACTTATTAATAAAAAAATAAATAATTTTAATCAAACATTGAGCTTGTTCTGACCCTTTTTCCTACCGCGACTTTATCACGCGAGATTACGCGCGAGGTTTTGACTGGTCCGGATCTGGTCCGGATGTGCATTGTATGAGGCACGCGTTGATTCGCCGCAGGAAGGACAGAGCCGGGGGGGGGCTTGCCTGCATGCAGACTCCAAAACATAAACAGCCCCCTGGTACCGCTTCGGCGATTTCAGGTAGCGGACGGGCTGGGGTTGGGTGGTGAAAGAGGCAAGTAGCCTCCGCCGGTGAGGTCACCGTCGGAGCAGAATCAAAGATCTCGTGCTTTAGGAAGGCACACCATTGTGTGCTATTCCTGTTCGGAGAAAGAGCCGAAGCGAAAAAACGGCGCCGCTTTCAAACTCCAGCTTTTCAGGCAAGTTTCAACTGAGGTCAAACACCAGTATGCATGTTTTAACAAGAGAAATTGCGATTTCCGGGTGATGACTCCATTAAAAGATCGTTTGTTCCTGCATCAATCAGTCTGTATAACAAGTTCTAAAATGTGTATTCCTAATATGTTTTTGATGTTTTTGAGCTACCAGTTTATCTTGAATTTCCCTGTAAGGGATTAATAAAGTATCTCTCTACTCTACTCTCTCTCTACCCCATTTTGCTGAGTTTAAACAGCAACGGTCGGGCCTCGCTCTGTTTCTCCACTTATATTTAATACTATAAATACAGCCTACTTGCTTAGTTGGTCGTTGAATATACATTTATTTATTCATTATGCCAACACTTACGGTCTAAATACGCTCGGTCACTCCTCTTCTTTTACTCTTGGTTCACTTCCTGTTTAGTTTCAGGTTTCGGCGGGTCTCGTTTTACATCTCGCGTGGTTCAACGTGATTTTCCCGTGTGGAGGGGGCGTGTCGCGTAGTGACGTCACTACGCGACACGCCTCCCTCTTGCAGGCATGGAGGCCAAGATGGCGGCCGGTCTGCGCATGCGCAGATCAGTTTTGTTACAGATCGGGTAGCATCGCAGATCGGGTAGCGACAGCAGCAAAGATTAAATGGAATGGAATAAATGGAAAGATAGTCCATGAGCGGCTGCTCCAATGATAGCCATAGATATATACACGTAGATGCCGCATTCGGGCTTGTTTGGACTGCCTCACGGCCGCCATCTTGTGCAGGTGTTCCATCTGACAAGCAATCGCTCAGACCAGGTTTGACAGCTGTGAATCTGGCAAAATGCCAAACTTTTGTGCCGCGTACGGATGTTCCCATGAAATAAACGCCAAAACGAAGAGACGTGGAATAACTTTTCTCAAGTAATAAGTTATTTTATATTTGTTATGAACTTGTTGAATTTGATGTAGATAAGATATCTGATATAAATGAAACTAAGGTAACGCATCATAGGGTGAGATAGGTGTTACGTTTAGTGCATATACCGGTAGTTAATTGTTATTTTGTTGCCTGTATGTGTAGGCTATCAGCTTATCAGCTGTTATCCCTGGCTGAGGTAGTAGCGAGTGTGTGGTTGCTATGGTGATGAGGCCGGCGAGTGAGTGTAAACCACTGTAGACGCTACCTATAGGCTAGACCTCTGCCTCTGTACTACAGTAAGTAAAAGTTACACACCTCCTTCTCCAGAAGAACTGACATCTCTGCATTGTTGGTGAATGAGCAAGTACGGTATTTACAATAATTTAAGGACTTTTCTAGATCACCCACGTTATATCATCATTGCATTCTAACATTGAGGTCCCTGCAAAAGATGGCGGCGGCGGCGGCAGTCCGTTCCAATGGGCAGCAGCGTCAGATGCGGCATCTACATCATCTACGTGTATATATCTATAAGCTGTGTCTCAATTCAGGGGCTGCATCCTTCGGAGGACGCAGCCTTCGCGGTCTCCGGAGGCTACGGCTTCGGAGGCTCCTCCGTCGGCCGCATCAACCGTCGGTAAATGGGACGGTCTACCCTTCGGCGCATTTCCTGATTGCATCCGAATGTAAACAACGGCCGAACGTAAACAACAGCCTAACGTTAAACATTTGAATGTGGCGCTTGCAACGGCTCTTCCGCTCCTCACTTTTTTTTAATAAGCAGAGTAAATACGAGGGCAGTTATCATTAATATATTAATAAACAAACTATTGAACAGCAGCCAGGGATGTGGGCTATTAAGTGAATAGAGAATAAAGAGCAGAGTGATATGATTTTATAGTTTTTTAAATTATTATTATTTGAGTCAAGTGCTTTGCCTCCGCTCCTCACCTGTGCGGCCAGCAGAGCCCGGCTCAGCCGGCGACCGCGCCTCCAAGCCGGCTGCCTGCCGCCGGCAGCAGAGCCGGGTTACCGTGGCTGCAGCACAGAGCTGCTACGTTCGACAGCTAGCGGCTAGGTTGCTAATAACAACACCGGTGTGCAAAGCATCTTGGGATACGGGAGGCCGCGAAGGATGGTAGCGATGCATCCTCCGAATTCACGGGAAAGGAGGACGCATTTGGAGGCTGCATTTGGAGGAGCCTGTCGCTACCCGATCTGCGACGCTACCCGATCTGCGACAGCCACGTACGGCAACTCCACTTGGACAAACTTAGTTGAATTGACTTAGGTCTTAGGATCACTGCCCTATCTCTGTGCCCTATGTGCGTCGCCAGAGACGGTTTATCTTTTTATTTTTGAAAAACAAACTTTATTAGTAATGTAAATTGATGGTTCGTTGTGGTGGTGTGGATCTTGATGCTCAGAAAACAGGAACAGAGGCAGACTTTGTGTTTACTCTCGCCGGCCTCATCACCGTGACAACCACAAACACAACCCTCACTGAATAAACGAGTCTGCCGCGGCTGTCTTGTGACGGACGTCCGCGGTTTTTGTTTTTTTAAATCATTTTCACAGTACCTTATTGTAAATTAACAGGACTTTAAGCAGACTTCGACCTCCGCTTGTACGCAAATCGGGCAGTGCCTAAATGAAGTTTGTCCAAGTGGAGTTGCCGTAGGCAGCCGTCCAAATTGTTACAAATCGGGTAGCATCGCAGATCGGGTAGCGACAGAGCCTTCCAATTTGGACGAATTGGGACAGCCTTCGCGCAGCGCTGTGACGTAATCGGCCTTCAAATGCGCCCTTCGAAGGATGCAGACCCTGAATTGAGACACAGCTTATGAATGATAGCAAACTGTATAGACCACTTCTATGTTTGTAAACAATGATGACGTATGTTGTGGGCGGGGCTTCACTGGTGGCAGAAAGTGACAGTTGATCCGGTGTCAACAGTGGAAAGCCGGCATCAAGGGCGATCAAATCAGAGGAAGATGGATCATACAGAGGCCTTGTCTGGTTATTTTAATGCTTTGTCAACAGAAAACAGGTTATCATACCTGAGTAGGCTAAGTTACCGATTAGCAACGGATGTGTTGTGTGTTACGGACCGACGTACTGTAACGTTACTGCCTAGCCAGTGACAGGGAAACACTGCTGTATAAAGACGTGGGCGATCATCAACAAGTCTGCCAACTACGGTATATACTGACAGCAAACTGTACTTGTATGGCTGTATATTACAGTTATGTATGTCTATTATTTCTGTAGGCTAACAGGCAGACCGTTGTTAGGCTATATCACAGACTGTTGCTAGGGACCGAATATGAGTATTTTTTCCGTCGAAAAAAGTTTGAAAGGACGAATCGTCTCATATTCAGGGTCTAGATATTGTAACCTACATGTGCAAATCAGCGAGTGATACCAAACAACGTCAAGCAAGTCAGAGGTTTTATTTCTCTCTCTCTCACACACACACACACACACGCCAGTGACCTAGAGGTGCAGCCGCATCTGAGGGGACGCGCGTGTGTTGCCGCTTCTCCACTACACAGTTACAGCCTGGCTCTAGCCTACTCGACTCGATTTAGGTCCTAGTTTAACCCTGTATGACCGTTTGTATCATATTTGATACATGGCTTTTTGAGACCTCTATATCATCACTGTGAATTTTTTTCACCTGAAAAACCTAATGTATACAATCAGATACATGTAATGGTCAGATATTCCACCAGGGTGAAGTAATTAATGCACCGGAGGGTTTTCACTTGGGACATCCAAAATGGCCACCGTCAATCAGTGACCCACATGTGTTTTATCGTGGATACTTTTGGCAATTTTGAAAACATTATGGTAATAAAAACTTTATTTTTTTCACTGAAACTTGAATAGGACGAGTTACTGCATTGATGTAAGGTAAAATTATTTAATATTTAATAACTTATTTTATACTAAAACCGTGTTGAAAATGTATGTATCAAATTTGATACAGCAGGTTTAAAAGGAAATCTTTTTGCAAATCTGGCAATAGTCATTTTAGTCAAAGTTACTGTCCCAGGTGGCTATATTTAAGATTTTTTGATCAAATTGCACAACTAAACACCCACCCCCTCTGTCCAAGACCATTACTAAGTAAAACAAACAATTGCTAGGAAATCGCTCTGATCAGAGTAGCACACAGCTATGCAGGATATTTACCTTATATTTAATTTTTACCTTCATTAAACAGCTTGTGACTAATTGTAACTTGTTACAGGGAGTGTGGAGGCTCTCTGCCTTGCACACTGCTGCTGAAAACCAAACCTGCATGATCAGAGCCTCAGGGCCAATGGGACGAGACTCTGATCATGCTGGTCTGGGTTTCAGCAGCAGTTTGCAAGGCAGAGAGCCTCCACACTCCCTGTAACAAGTAACAAGTCAGAAAAAGTTATTTTCTATGTTTAATGTTTAGAAGTTTAATGAAATACAACAATTAGTTGTTTGTTCAAAAAAGAAAAAAACGGACCATTAAGACCTGGTGTATCAAATATGATACAAATTAAAAATCATATATGAAAAAAAAAATTTTTAATTTTTGTTTTTGTTTTTGTCAGAAGGTCCAATAAAGAGTCAATTTTCAAAGAATTAGAATTTTCTGGCAATTATTTCATGGTTCAGGCCTTACAGGGTTAAATCACAGCTGAGTTCTTTATAGTTCCTTCGCAGCAGTCGTTGTATCACCCCAATTTCCACCGGGTCCGTCAGCGCGGTGGTCACCGCTGATCGCTCCCTCTCTAATCAACATTTCACCGGTCTCGCCGCGGCACGACTCTCTTTTTTTCTCTCCTTTCCTGTTCTGCACCGCGATTACGAAAATTAAATGAAATTCACCCTCTAATGTGGGCTCATCATCACAGATTAGGGTCGTGCTGCAGCCAAGCAGCAGTGCTGCTTTTTAAAGTTGAGCTCATGGTTTATGTATGTCAGGATGTGTATTTGTTGCTTACTTCCGGTATTTTTCTGCCACCAGTACGTCACTGTGACGTCGACGTCGAAGTGGTCTATACACTTCCTGTCTCTCTAAGTGGGCGGGGCCAACCGTCACCCCACATCGGCTGTGATCATGTGTGTGGATTTATACAATTTGTAAGTAGATGAAAGTGAGATATTTATATTTTCTTATGATAACATTAAATATTTACACTAGTAACAGTCATATTTAACATGACAAAAATAATTTAAATCATTTTCACGGGAGTTCGCGGCCGTTTGTTTGACGTTGCCTAGGAGATCTGTGCCAAATCTCGCGAGAGTGTGTCGTAGAGCCAGAGACAGGTCTTGAACAAAGTGGATTTTCTCCTGATGTGTCCGTCTGAAAATTACCATTTTCGTGTCAAACTGTTCAGAAGAAATGTGGCTTTTGGAAAATGAGTCCAAAATTTTCTTCAGTGACTGTGGGGAGTAAGACCCGACCATAATCGGTGTTCACGTTAAATTGTCCCATTGGAGTCAATACACTCCAGGCTGCCTCTGGTCTCCCTAAAGGGGCGTGGCCGTGCAGAAGCCCACGTGACATGCATACAGGAAGCTGCCCGTCATGGACGGTCTTGGTTTATAAACCGTCTTTGGATGCAGGCCGCAGACAGACCAGACAGACCCTTCTCGGTGAAGTCGTTGCTGTGGCAGTTAGCTGTGGGGCAGACGCTGCAGAGGTTCACCTGGATGTGGCTGTTTCGGCTTGAAGAGTTTTACACCCGGGCGCCGGCCGGTCCCTCTGTGGGAGTCTTACTAGTTTGTTTGAATTAAAAGTGGAGCTTCGTGTTTCACATGAGAGCAGCGCTGCCACTGGGATCTGTACAGACTATGTTCTAATAACACCACATTTACATAAATAAATAAATGTTTTACCATGACCTGATAAATCTGCATTACATTTTATTAAGACAGAGACCATGCTAGTGGACTGGTAGCTCTGGTGAGGCAAGTTACACACAGGGTATGATACACATGATTTAAGTTTAGTTAGCCGCTAACAGTTTTGTTTCCATCATGCCGGACAGTTAAATTACTCAGAAAAACAGGAAAAAATTACTCAGAAAAACTGATCCAAAAAAATTACTCAGAAAAACAGAAAAAAAATTACTCAAAAAAAACTGATCCAAAAAAATTACTCAGAAAAACAGGAAAAAATTACTCAGAAAAAACAGAAAAAAATTACTCAGAAAAACTGATCCAAAAAAAATTTACTCAGAAAAACAGGAAAAAAATTACTCAAAAAAACTGATCCAAAAAAAATTACTCAAAAAAACTGATCCAAAAAAAATTACTCAGAAAAACAGGAAAAAAATTACTCAAAAAAACTGATCCAAAAAAATTACTCAGAAAAACAGAAAAAATTACTCAGAAAAACTGATCCAAAAAAAATTACTCAGAAAAACTGATCCAAAAAAAATTACTCAGAAAAACAGGAAAAAATTACTCAGAAAAACTGAGCCAAAAAAAATTACTCAGAAAAACAGAAAAAATTACTCAGAAAAACTCATCCCCCCAAAAAATTACTCAGAAAAACATTTTTTTTTTATTGAATGAATGCAATAAGCTTCCGTACTTTAAGGGTTACCAACTTTCTGAAATGAAAATAGGGACAAGACGGGTGTGGGGGGACAGCCAAACATAATTTTTATTTATTAATTATTATTTCTTTATTTTCCATCATTATTCATGGGTTTCAGACCTTGAACTCTATTGAAGTGTATAGCCTACTGTAGCCTGCCTATACGTAGACTATAGATTTAATTTTTCTCCATCATTATTGCTGTCAGAAGCTATGCAGTTGAACAGCAGCAGCCTCAGACTGACGCCTTCAGACAGAGACCATAGAAGTCGAGACCACATTGAACTACAAACGGGGGAGGAAACCTAACTGACTGATAAACAACAGGCGTTACAGAACAGACCCGGCAGAGATCTTACAACCAACGAAGGAAACAATATTGTGCTGCACAGTTTTATGAACCGACACATTACGAAGCATCGAGAGTTTTCACCTGTCCTAAAACAACATAGGCCTATCAAGACCATCTTTATCCTGTGAAACAGTGAAATAACTTACCGTCGCAAAACATTGCCTTCTACGTAGGCTGGGACCTAGCCTACTTTCTCATTAGTGGGAGTAGCTATGTCGTCCTCGGAAATATGGGTTCACCTAGACTGTAGGTTTACCTCTAGTTTTGGTAAGGACTGGTGATATTCCAAATCGTAAAAGGTGCTGATCTCTAGACACAAATTATATTGAGGGAAATTAACCGTGATTACATAAAAAATAGAGAGTTAGAGTGAGGTCATTGTTTCTGTCCTAAAAATTAATTTACAATTGAACCTTGATATGAGTTCATTGAGCTCAGCTGAAAGTTCAGTTCACTTTGGCTGACGAGGCTCTTTTAGTTTATAGTAAACACCTGACAGCAGCTTATGGTCTACAGTAAATAGAGAACAATCTGATAGGGGCCTGGTCTTTATGTTTGCAGATTCAGTTCTCTTGCTTCTCTGTGACAGTTTCGAGTCACATTTTCCTGCATTCAGGCAAACAGTAGTATGATTTATTGATCCACATTCACTGTTTCATTGAAGTAGGTGATATCTTAAGTTCAAATGTTAGCAATTTTTGTTTTGTTTTTGTTTGTTTGTATTGAAATATGCATTTTACAAAGGAGGAAAAAAATATGTAACTTTTAAGCTTCAGTTGTTGTCCCAAGTGAAGGTCAGATAGATTAATGCAGTGTGGTTGTCCTTGTTGTTCATTCTCAGATTGACACTCAATAGAGGAAATGGAACCATAAATAGGGGAACTGGTTTGCACAACATTGACATTTAATCAAAGTTCTCACAAAAAGTTCCTTCTCTCTTTCTCATGTTTGTGTTGTTATATGGTTCAGGAGCTGCAGGTTAGAGATTTAGTATTTGTACACATTTTATTTTTTGTCAAGGTTTTGGGCTAGTGAACTTTTAATTAATCTTCCTCAGTGGGGAGTCATCCAGCATGTTATGTCAACAATACAGAACTGTGACATGATTCTTTACAGTATTACTTCTCCCTGAAAACTGAAAGTTTCATGTTGTACTCATTTGTGTATTTACAATAAATAGCTTTAGGTCAAACTACATGCATATCAAGTTAGTTAAATGATTAATATATTCTCACATCATATCAGTACACTGTTGTCATAGTCAGCATTAACTGTGATATTATAAATATTTACTTTGCATCCATCCATCCATCCATGCACATCGACATGTGCATCTGCACTCCCAGGTCTTGTTATTCCGTCCACCCCACTATCCCACCCACCATGACCACCATAGGGGCTAAAACCTCCAGCTGCTCCGCCATGACATGTTGTTTTCAAAGGCTCCTATTATTTAAAGGGCCAACGAGGAGTTTCTATTCGGTTATAAAACAGTCTCACGTTAATGGATGAATCTAGGCTACCCACACTTGTTAATGGCTCAATTTTCGATCAATATATCGTTTTGTCTCTATCATTATTTTGTTATTATTAGTGGTGGCGGAAATGCTGGTCGAGCCGACCAGCCTTTCCTTACTTTCGGTTTCGCGGACGCAAATGAGAATAACGGCGATTCGGGCGGCGTTATGGTCGGAACTACGACGGTAACTGAACCTCTTTGAACCTCTGACTTTAATCCTTGATGAATGAAAACATGAGTCCGTCTTGCACCGGTGGAGGAATTCTACGGTGCGCGCGGAGGCAGCGTGAAAACACTTCGCTTTTCCAAAACTCCTCGTTGTCCCTTTAAAAAGTAAATTAATAATAATAATAATAATAATACAAATAATTCCATTTAGTTAAGTAAACTAAATTGAACAGCGTATAGCATTTGAAAAAACAGACCCGAAATTAAAGAATACATAGACTTGAATGAATGAATGACTTTTGTTATTGTGTCATGTGCGCATGGGCTTGTAAGATAGCCTCGTAAACCAGCCGGAAATGCATTTAATTTCATTTCAGAGGGGGAGTCTGGCCTCATCCCCGTCGTAACTGTTTCGCCAGAAATCGTCTGACAACCGAGCCAATCAGCGTGTTTGACACAGCACGTTGGCCAATCAGGGACCGAAGAAGAACAACGATAACGTCTTTTCCTCCAAGAAACTCAACAAGCGCCGACTCTTGCTCTTGTTTAAGTTCTGTAATTGATGGTATTTCATTTAGAACTTCCCTTACTGCTGTTTTTACGCCGCTGTTTGACGCTCCGCCATGTTTGTTGTAGCTGAGTCCAGTCCATGTAGTGATGTTTTCAGGCCCTGATTGGCCAACGTGCTGTGTCAATCACAGCGGCGACGCTGATTGGCTTGGTTGTCAGACGATTTCTGGCGAAACGGTTACAACGGGGATGAGGCCAGACTCCCCCTCTGAAATGAAATTAAATGCATTTCCGGGGGAGGCTGGTTTACGAGGCTACTTGTAAGACACCAAGAAAACAAACTGGGACCAGAGCACATCATCAACATATTAGAAATAAGAAATAAGAAAGCAAACAGGGGTTCAAAATCTTTATCCGAAAAAAGATACAGTCACATAGTTAACTAAGCAGCAAGTAGTCACAGCAGCACAAGGTGTAAAATGCAGTGGACAGACTAAAGACGCTGAACTCAAAAGCTTCTGGGCAGAAGCTGCACTTAATCCTGATTGTTCTGGCTTTGAAGCTGCACAGCTTTTGTGAGTGAAGGGGTTAAACACTGTGCTGGGTGGGTCCTTCCTGATAGATGATGCGCAGCACTCTGCTGACATAAATGTCCTAATACATGTTATAACAGTTATAACATTAATTAAATAAATCTAATTACAAACCAAATAGACTTATATTTAAGTCCCCCCCTGCCTGATGTTTTGGTGTAGTCGGGAGGAACATTTTTGGGCAGGAAGTCAGTGTGTTTTCCCCAGCCAATGGCTGCATGTTTCTTCTCCTCACGTCCAACACTACAAAACTTATCACCAAACGAGGCTGCTCTCTCTGTGACAACTGATTGCAGTTGTTTATATCTGATGCTCCGCCATCTAGTGGCTACGGATTTTGCGATAAAGCTCCTTTAAAGGGACAACAAGGAGTTTTGGAAAGCTAAGTGTTTTCACACTAAATTTCCCATGAGTCTCCGCGTGCACTGAAATACTTGGACCGGCGCAAGACGGACAAAAGCGAAAACATTTGCCAAGAATGTTTTTATTCATCAAGTCTGAAAGTCAGAGGTTCGAAGACGATCAGATACAGTTGTAGTTCTGACCATAAACGGCAATTCCGGCAGCCTTTGCGAGACCGAAAGTAGGAAATGCTGGGCTAGGCAACCACTAACTAATTAGGCCTATATCAAAATAATTATAAAGACAAAACAAACCTCTGTCAGCACTGTTCCAACGTGGCGCTGTAGCACGTCCCTCCACAGCCAATGCAGCGTCAGTGTGTCTTTAGTCTGGCCTAACGGAAGTGCGTTGCTGCGATTAGCCTCTGATTGGTCGGAACGAGCCACCCGGCGGAAGTCCCGCCTCCGTGTTGCAGCTTTCACTGTCCGCCCGGTAAAGGGAAACATCAACAAACAACAACAGGAACAGAACCGTGGATCTATTACACATCTGTGTCTTGAACTGAACAGAAGATGAAATGTCCGTCAGCGGTTGCCGACCGCCGTTAAACCGAACAAAAGAATAAATATTCATCAACGGTTGCCGACCGTCGTTACACCGCGGACCGAAATCCAGTTTCCAACCGGCAATATTTTGCAAGCGCGCCGTTACTACGGCGTTGCTACGGCGCCGACCACAACGATTGTGATTGGTTGAAAAAATTCCAAACGGCCGGAGCGTTTTTTTCTCTGATCGCAGAATCATAGGCGGACCAGCCAGACTCTCCTTCTTTGGAGGAGAGTCTGGCAACCGAGACTGGTGTGTCTATGACAGGAGTAATGACCATAGACATATAGATAGCCTATAGATGCCGCATTGGCTGTGTAGGGACGTGCCCTTGTTCCACAGTCATCACTCAGACTGGTTATTAAGTTATTGTGGTTGTATGAATGTTAATTTTGTGGTATTTCAAACAGAGTATGAAAGGTGATTGTTCATCCTTTTACTTTCTCTCTGTTAGCAGACTGGCGCCAGCTGGAATGCTGATATGTCTGCTGACTATCTCGGGATGTTTGGGACTTTCCTGCAACAAAACTCCACCTATAAGCCAATGCCATTGGTGACAGTCACTGCCTCAGCTTTACGCCAACCCCTTTAAAGTAACATTACTTTTCGGCCTTAAAATAATGTTTCCAGACTCAGTGCAGTGGTAGAAAATGGTTAATAGGATGAATGGTGCTGCTGCCACGGTCTGAGCGGGGTCGCGTCGGCTGAAACCGCCCTGCACGGTTGCGAAACACTGCCCCCCCCCCCCCTGCGTCGAGGAGAGACGAGGTGGGTAAAAGCGAAACTTACGGTTCCCACCCCCCCACCACCTACCACACAGTCTCCATGCAAACATGTGGTAACTGTCGTTTATTAATGGCAATCAACGCTAGATGCGCTGGCTGATTAGTTTAGTTTTTTCGTTAAGTTTCGTTTTCTCCCCCACTGAGCTGAAACTCCGCAATGTTGCTTTAACCTCCACTCACTTTGCACATAGAACATTTCACGTAAACAAGCACTTGTAGTAGTAGGGGTGAATTCCCATTTACTTTGATAAGCTTTCTCCTCATTTTGTTTAATAAATTGGCTGGTGGCTTAGACTTTAACAACCCATGCAGATCTATTGTTTTATTTTTTTTTACTCTGTAATGGAAATGTAGCGTAAAATAACAGATTTTAAGAATTAATCAAAAAAGTCTAGCCTACTTGATATCACCCCTTAGCTGTCTATTGATGACTGTGGAGGAGGAGTTGTGTGCCTGCACTCTGACCAAGCGCTATCAGAATCAGCCCATATACAGTAGTCTGTCATGTGCCTGCACGTGCACTTTGGCTAACCTGCAGGACTGGTAACTTGGGCTACATGTAAGTTCCTTTTCCTTAATATATAGTTAGGCCTAATAGAAAAGTGTTGTTCATGAAGTTGTTCATAATGTTACACTTGATAATAAATATCTTAACCTTCTGTGCCACCACGTGTTTTATTTCCCACAGACCAGCTCCCACATCAACACAATACACTGGCTGGAATAAAGCAGCTGGATTGGAGTAGGTATCCTGGTGTCTCTTGAAATCAGCATTTTTTTTAACGATTTTGAATTTAACCGGTCCTCCCCAAAACTACCCTGTGAAGCCCATATTTCCGAGGCTCTGTGAAGTAGCCTACCCATGTGACTGCAAAACGAAACGGCCTACGCAGAGGGTGATGTGTCGTTTGAGCGATGGTAAGTCGTTGTAGCCAAACTGAAATCCACACTGTAAATTTGTTAAACAACAATAGAAAGAACCGATCTCGGTTTGTTGTTATACGCAAGTGAAAACTCTCGGCGCTTCTTAAATGTGTTGGTTCATAAAACTGCTCATCTCGTTTCTTCGTGGGTTATAAAGTCTCTGCCACGCCCGCTGTTGTTCAGTGAATGTTTTCCGCCTTTTGCTCCGTCCATGGGTTAGACCTACTTCAGTGTGTCCTCTACGCCCTGCTGTCAAACCTGCTCAGCTTCTTCTTACAGAAATAATGAAGACAGGTCGAACAGTGTTTCCGCTAGGTTCTTTGAGAGGCAGTACCCCCCCCCCCTCCCCGCTCCCCACCGCGGTGGCGAGATAATGGTAAAGTGAGCCGCTGTTTGAATTTCGTTGGTCACGCGCTATAGTAAATACGGTAGGCACGGTTCTCGAGCAAAGTGAAGGTCCTGAAAGATACATAAAGCCAACGTGCTTTTACTGGAGAATGGTGAAGGAAAATCACTTCCAAGATGAATCAACTTTTTAGTTATATTTCACTGCCGTAAAGGGGAGAAAACTCACCTTACAGCGACATTTTATTCATTTATTTTATTTTACTTTACTGTAGAAATGTGGAGAAAAGTTAATTTAAAACGACCCTTATAATAAAACATGCTGATGTCACATCAATTCCTTCATAGGTGTGTTCCTCATTTTTTTTGCATACTATTCCTGACATCTCACTCTAGTTCTGGTATAATTCTCGTGGCATTTTACTGTAGAAATTTGGGAAAAAAATTACCTTAATGTCATCCCTATAACAGAACCCAGTTACAGTACGCTGACCTTTGACCTTTCGTCACATCAATTCCTTCATCCTTCATTTTGGTGGCATTTTACTGTAAAAATTTGGAGAAAAATTATTTTAAATATCCCACCCATAATGACTCAACCCCATTCACAGTATGCTGACCTTTGACCTTACGTCACATCAATTCCTTAATAGGTGTGTTCCTAATTTCTTTTTCATTTTGTTCCTGGAGTCTCACTCTACTTCTGGTATCATTTTGGTGGCATTGTACTGTAAAAATTTGGAGAAAAATTACTTTAAATATCCCACCCATAATAACTCACCCCTATTCACAGTATCCTGACCTTTGACCTTACCTCACAGTATTTCCTTCATAGGTGTGTTCGTCATTTCTTTTGCATACTGTTCCTGACATCTCACTCTACTTCTCATATCATTTTGGTGGCATTGTACTGTAAAAATTTGGAGAAAAATTACTTTAAATATCCCACCCATAATAACTCAACCCTATTCACAGTATGCTGACCTTTGACCTTACCTCACAGTATTTCCTTCATAGGTGTGTTCGTCATTTCTTTTGCATACTGTTCCTGACATCTCACTCTACTTCTGGTATCATTTTGGTGGCATTGTACTGTAAAAATTTGGAGAAAAATTATTTTAAATATCCCACCCATAATGACTCAACCCCATTCACAGTATGCTGACCTTTGACCTTACGTCACATCAATTCCTTAATAGGTGTGTTCCTAATTTCTTTTTCATTTTGTTCCTGGAGTCTCACGCCGGGTTCACACTGGACGCCGAAGCGCTGCGAAGCGGAGCGGCCGCGAAAATCGCGCGCGAGCCGCGTCCCTCCTGTTCACACCAGACGCCGATTTTTCGGCGGCGGTCTGAAGCGCCTCCGCCCCTCAGCTGTGTGTGAGTGTATGTGTGTTGCCTATGTGTATGTGTGTAGGTGTGTGTGTGTTCCTCTCTCCCGCTCGGTTTAGATTAACAAACAGAAACGTGCACACTTTGGGCTCTAGTATTTGTCAATCGCGGTATTTTATTTTGAAAATCACTTTTATTTTGAAAATTGACCGGATTCTCTCGTGTTTCTTGGTGTGACTTCCTGCCAGAATTGACGCGGTCGGCCGCGGCTCGCGCACAAAATAGAACAGACGCCGAAACTGGCGCTTCACGGCGCGAGCCGACCGCGGAGGACCGCGACGCTCCGCGTCTGGTCTGAACTACAACACCGGTTAACGAGAGCGCCGAATGGAAGCGGACTCCGCTCCGCGTCTATTCGCGGCGCTTCGGCGTCCGGTGTGAACCCGGCGTCACTCTACTTCTGGTATCATTTTGGTGGCATTGTACTGTAAAAATTTGGAGGAAAAATTACTTTAAAGGGACAGTATGGGACTTTATTGGCTTTTTATTGACAAAAATCAAATTTTGCTTTCATTAATACGTATTTCAATGAAGTGGAATCGCGCCCGCATACAAACGAACGCTTTCTCGTACCTTACAATTGAGTTGTTAAAAGTCGTTACAAACGTACAGGGGGGGGCGACCGAACCTTCTCTGCCATGTTGAATCGCCATGTTTTACGTTCAGTGTCATCGTGACTGTAGTTAACCACAACTCCGCCGCCGGACCTTCTCGGCTCGGGGAGAAAGTTTTCCAGACGGCGCCTGTTAAAACTGTCATCGCCGTGTAGGGTAGTGTGAGGGAGGACGGAGGCACTGGTGTTGCCTTCAGGTGCAGTCAGACACCTGAATGACGCCGTGAGTGACGCCGTCGGCAAACCAACTGGATGTTAATTTACTCGACGAGAGAAATACGGTAAAACGTGGGTCAGGTAAACACAGGGCTTGAAGACCTCCGGCAGGGTGCCGGAAATCCGGCGTAGGAATATTTTGGTGGTTTAAAAAAAAAAAAATTAAACCAGCCGAGCTTGTTATAGTGTACTGCGCTATAGAAAACTAGTGTATTGCAGCAGCGGGAGGAAAGTATTAGCTCGTCATCCGGGTCACATAGCATGCGGCGGCTACAGGTAGATACCACAGCTGCATCCATAGTGCTAATCACCGTCTCGTCGTATTTCAGAGATGAGGCAGCATCTGCCTCTTCTGCCCGTGTGTGGCGGAGGCTACGCTACCTCATTGCAATTGAGTGCGAGCAGCACGTACGTTCATGTTGCTTTCGTAAATTGTAAACACGGCCCCCTCGGTGTTTGCGTCCAGCAGTTTAGCGGGTATTTCAACAGCAGTGATGGATAACTGTACCGGAGAGGCAGGAATACACGGCCACTTTTACCTGACGGAGACCGACCGTCGGCCGGCAGGGGAGTGATAAACATGTCGGACTATTTTGAAACAAGCCTTGAATAAAGCGCGCGCGTGTGTGCTCTCAGATCAAACTTTCTCGTTCGCCGCATCGTCTACAGCTGCATGGATCTGCTTCTACCGCCGGTGCTGTGTTGCCGTTTGAAAGGCAAAGGCAGAGGTGGGCAGCCTCTAACCTCATGAACGCAGCTCAAACGGCACAGTGACGCTTTGATAAACACACCGGATCCGCGCTGGTTCACAATATCCTCCCGTATTTTAGCCGGTCGCTATCAGAGCTTCATTTAAAAAAATAAAAAAAAACAGAACAGAACAGCGGAGTTTCCCACTGCAGCTGATCAGCTGGCATGTGGTCAGGGCGTAGCTACAGACCTGTCACTGTCACAGGTGCATTTCATTCCTATAGGACTTGAACCTCAAAGCTCTCTGTCCTCAGACAGCTCTGACCTGTCCCTGAACATCACACAGGGACAACATGGAGCTCTCTGTGTGATTGGTTCAGCCTACTGAGTGTTATTGTTTACATATAGGTACAGTTAGATACAGTTTATCATCATAGTGGCAGGAAAGATCATTTCATCTGTGTATCAAATATTGTGTTGGTCAAGAATAAGTTAAAACAAAAAAAAGTTGTGCAATTAAATGGTTAACAGTGATGTCTGCTAGATGAAATGCACTGTCCTTCTGATCAAAGATGGCCCATCAGATTTTGAAGCTACTGACCCACCCAGAATTAAAGTTCTGCCTGTGCCAGACGTGATGTAGAATGTGTATGGTATTATAGAAGAGAAACACACTCCTTTCATGTGCTGTGATTTTCATGTCTGGGATTGTAATTGGGATGGATAGATATACTATGTGCCTAGCATTAGCCATGTATCTACTTTCATACAGATATTCTAGTGTCAAAACACTCCAAAAAGCATAATTTGCATATTAAAATCACAAAAATTTTCTCCCGGGGGGGGATGCCCCCGGACCCCCCTACATTGGTTTGGCTTTTCGGACCTTGTCACCTTTTTTACTCTACGGAGTTTGCAGGTCTGTCAATCTTATTAAAAACTTTAAAATTTGATATTGATACCTGCAAAGTGCACCAGATTCATTCATTTAGATTGCAAATTTTCTAAATTTTCTTCCTGCGCGGCGACCCCCCCCCAAAAAAAAAAAAAAAAATTTTCAGGCACAGGATTTTTTCCTGCTTCAAGCCCTGGGTAAACAACACGGCATTACCATGACAACATATTGTCACGCCGGTATTGTTTAACCTTGTGCTGGCGGACCGTTTGTTTACATAGAGGCTTGTTTATCCTGTTACATGCAGTGTCTGTTGTTTTTCTAACTTCTGCCCGAGTTTACGTAAACGCAACAGCAAGAATACGTGCCGACATGCAACCGCACCGCTAGATGGGGGTAAATCTCACATACTGGGGCTTTAAATATCCCACCCATAATAACTCACCCCTATTCACAGTATCCTGACCTTTGACCTTACCTCACAGTATTTCCTTCATAGGTGTGTTCGTCATTTCTTTTGCATACTGTTCCTGACATCTCACTCTACTTCTGGTATCATTTTGGTGGCATTTTACTGTAGAAATAACCTTAAAGACACCCGTATAACAAAACCCAGTTACAATGGCCCTCATTTATCAAACTTGCGCAGGATCTGGTGTAGATTCTGGTGTAAATTTCAGTGTACACCAAGTGTCACGTGTGATTTACTAAAAGTGTGTACGCTGCCGATTTCGGCGTAGAACCGGCGTGGTGGTGATAAATCCGGCCGCTGAAAACGAGCGTAATTTAAATGTCCCGCCCCAATATATTCCTACTTTAGAGGCGTTGCCCTGCCCCTTTTACGACATGGAGACACGGAACACGGCCGAGAAGAGGGACTTTACTGACATTTCCACGGTCAACAGAGAGAGGGCGGCAACATGAAATATCTGGACATTGGTAGATTGATAGTTTCTGTGATTGATAAGCGTCATCCCGGTGGATGGAGGCTGCAAACACACGTGTCACGGACCACGTCAGGAAACCCAGCGATCTCATGAAATGCCCCTGCAGTTAACTAAACACGAGTGATTGAGGAGAAATCATATAGGCATATTACTGCTGCAAACGCGATTTTATGACCATCAGCACCGATGATATGGTTTGGCTGATGGAGGGATGTGAAACACCGGCCAGATATCCCGCTGACAGGTCCCGGTGACGAAAAAAAAAAACACTCCGCCGCGGAAATCAGCTGCACCTGGACAGGTAGCGGAGACGGGACTCGCCCGTCCCCTCCTCTCCCCAACCGGGGCTCCGGTGTCCGGCAGAGAGAGAGACTGGAGCCGTTCGGTCCTGCTCTGGTGCAGGAGATGTTGGAAGTTTGTGTGTGTGATCTATCAACAGGTCTGTCATGTTTCTGTTTACACGCTGGTTAACGAGCATCTGTCACATCGTGGTTTTTAATTCATCTCAGTTGCTCAAAATAAAAGTCGGGTTAAATTTTCAACACGGACTTGGTTGTATCGTTTGTTTATCTTTCTTTTTTGCTACTTTTTCTAAAATCTTTTTTATCAATAGGCCTATAAACAATAACAACATGTGATCCACATCGCTGCGTTATTAGACAATGGTTTAACAATCATTCAGACACAGCAGCACTCGTCCCTGCATGTTCCAAATGTGCGTACACCAGGGTCAGAGCTGGCGTGAGATTTGTGCGTACCGTACGCTCACGCTCAGATTGATAAATGCCGATCCTTGCAGTGAATTTGGTGTACACCCATTTTTTCGGTGTACGCAAGTTTGATAAATGAGGGCCAGTATGCTGACCTTTGACCTTACGTCACATCAATTCCTTCCTAGGTGTGTTCCTCATTTCTTTTGCATACTATTCCTGACATCTCACTCTACGTCTGGTATCATTTTCGTGGCATTGTACTGTAGAAATGTGGAGAAAAATCATAAAAAAATCTCACCCATAATGACTCAACCCCATTCACAGTATGCTGACCTTTGACCTTACCTCACAGTATTTCCTTCATAGGTGTGTTCCTCATTTCTTTTGCATACTGTTCCTAGGGTCTCACTCTCTCTGGTACAAATCTCGTAGAATTTTACTGTAGAAATGTGGAGAAAAATCATTTTTTAAACGACCCCTATAATAAAACCCAGTCACAGTATGCTGACCTTTGACCTTCCTTTACCTAAATTTTACTGTAGATTTTTTTTTGCATATTGTGCAAATGTGGGGAGAAATCACCTTAAAATCATCCCCAAAATGTGTGAACTTTTTGCTGACCTTTGACCTCATCAACAGGGGAGACCATGAAAGAAACATTCAATATGATTTTTCTCCACATTTCTACAGTAAAATGCCACCTAAATAATACGAGAAGTAGAGTGAGATGTCAGGAACAGCATGCAAAAGAAATGAGGAACCCACCTATGAAGGAATTGATGTGACGTAAGGTCAAAGGTCAGCATACAGTAAATGTGGTTGAGTCATGATAGTTTGGATTTTTAAAATGATTTTTCTCCAAATTTCAACAGTAAAATGCCACCAAAATTATACCAGAAGTAGAGTGAGATGTCGGGAAAAGTATGTAAAAAAAAAAAAAAAAAAAGAGGAACCTATGAAGGAATTGATGTGAGGTAAGGTCAAAGGTCAGCATACTGTGAATGTGTTTTATAAGGGTTGTTTTAAATTAATCTTTCTCCACATTTCTACAGTAAAATAAAATAAATAAATAAATGAATAAAATGTCGATGAAAGGTGATTTTTCTCCCCATTGCGGCAGTGAAATTTAACAAAAAAGTTGATTCATCTTGGAAGTGATTTTCCTCCACCATTCTCCAGTAAAAGCACATAGGCTTTATGTATCTTTCAGGATCTTCACTTTGCTCGAGAACCGTGCCTACCGTATTTACTATAGCGCACGCCCAACGAAAATCAAACAGTGGCTCACTTTACCACTATCTTGCAAACAGCGGCTCACTTTACCGCGGTCGCTCACCCGCCCTGCGATTGCAACATTGACTCGGTACGGGTTTGGCAGCTACCGGACCGGAGTCAGGAGAGATTTATTTCCGGGTGCCGTAGCCCTGGCAAAATCCACCGTTGCTTAAAGTCTCCATTAATGGGTATGACGTGTCAAACTACAGGCAACAATAATAATCATCAATGTTGTTTATTTATAAGCCCAGCATTGTTGTTCACTGCAAACTTGCAGTTTTACTGAAGTTCTTCTTTGAGAAACAAAAGATGATTTAGAGCCTAATGATTTATCTTTAACTTATCATGTTCATATAATGTTGTAAAACTTGACATGCTCAGACAAAGTTTAACGAGTCAGAGAGCTGTGAACAGACTTTGATCAGAGTAATGAGCTGTAAAACCAGCAGCGCAGAGACAGGTTCAAACCAGTTCCTTTTAAAAACAGAACAGAAAGTGATGTGTTACCAGCAGAGCCCTCATCACAGTGACCCACATGAACCAGGTGATCTACTGGTCACTGCTGATTTTAAGTGATCTTCTTTCCACTTTCAGGTGTTCATCTCCAGGTTTTAAAACTCACCTCATCCCAGATCTCAGTGACATGGTGTTTACGAACCAAGAAAAAAACAAAGATGACGCCAAGGAGAAATCATTTGACAGCTGCCACTTTGATGGTAAAGTTGTTTATTGCAGATCATCACAGATTCCTGTGTTCACTGTGTAGCAGAGTCAATGTCATATCTATAATGAGAGACGCACACAAACACAAAGAGAGACAAAGCATTGCCTGTTCCTGAGCTCTGGAGGTGTGGCTTGGACAGCAGACTGAGGAAAGGGCCTTGGACTTTTGACTTGTGTATTTTCAAAAAGTGGCCTGCTGGAACTGTTCCCTACCTTTATCCATTTGGGTAGCTATAATTTATTTACTAGCCTACCCAACCAATTTCACCACCAGCTGCCACTGGTTACCATTCTAATAATCTTGTCTCTGGTCAAGCACAAGCTGAAGTACCACAACAAGAAGATAATAACCCTCAGCCAAAGGCCAGAGTTCTGAGAATCTCACCCCACTGACTGTGAGGGGACAGTGTTAACCACTAGGCTGTTATTTATCCTTCATGACTCAACTCTTCTGAGCACACTGCTTCTGCTAACACTTCTCACAGCCTTTGTAGTTATTAAAAAGTCGAGTAAATAGAACACAGGAGATCATAGAGACAGGACAGTTTCTTATCTCAAGAGAGAAAAACCATAAATAGCCGTTTCTACACCTCAGATATAAACTTTTCGGTATTTAATCACAGGTGGACAGCTCCATGTAAGGTTTGAAAGTGCTGCACTGATGTGACTCAATTCAGTGAGTGCTGTGCACACAGTTCAGACCATCTACTGCCACAGTTTTATTCATTCATTCATTGTCCACATACAATGACATGACAATTATTTTCCTTCAGTCTTTGATAATGTCCTTTAGAAAATATTAAAACCATTTCAAACTGCAGTTGTTTTATTTCATGTTTGAGTTGTAGACATTGTTCTAAATTCCTCACAGATCGTCATGATGAGATTCTTCCGAGGAAGTATGTCCTGTCATCCAGCCGAGTACCTCATAGGAAGTGAATGCTGTCCTATGTGTCCACTTGGTAAGATCCTCCCGAACAATAAAATGACATTTCTCTGATTGTACATTAAGTCTTTGTTTGTTACTGAATGTCAACCATATTTAAAGTCAAATGTGTGGTCAGAAGTTTACATACATAACCCAATTAAAAGGACTACGAGGAGTTTTGGAAAACAGTGTTTTCACATTACATTTCCCATGAGCCTCCACACGCATGGTGAAAATCTTGGACTGGCACAAGACGAAAGCGAAAGCATTTGCCAAAAATATTTTCATTAATCAAGAACAAGAGTCAGCAGCTCAAAGAACTTAAACTAACATTATTACCCTCAGTATTACACATTTCCATGTAGTATAGACTGACTGCATGTAATATTTTTTTCCCAACAGGAAGTCGAGTTAAAACGGACTGCACAGAGTTCAGAAGTACTTCCTGCCTTCCCTGTGTAGAAGGAACCTACATGAATCATCCAACTGGTCTTAAACAATGTTTTCCATGTGCAAGTTGTGAGGAAGGTAAATCTGTTCATCATCTCATCGTTAGAGCAAAGTTCTCTAAAGTTGATTATTAATCAGTCAATAGGAATATTACTGCAAGTCCCACAGTGTTGCAGATTGCTTTGAAAAAGTCACTGTCAAGATGATAGAACGTTGAATATTGTGGACTTAAATGCATATTGATGATTTTACATATACTGCAGAAATATTGTAAGACCAGTGAAAACAGAGACTATTTTACAGTCACCAGACATTCCTTGAGGCCAACTGGTTATTTTAGTTGTCTTTTTTCTTTTCTTTTTGCAGACAAGCCGTTAAAAATAAGTTGAAACTGCAGCGTCTGTACTTTCCTCAGTCTTTTAATCTATTTTTACAACAATAACCAAGTCACTGTACCATCAGAAATTTTCCTTTTCTACTTTCATGTAACCTGTGTGTGTGTGTGTGTGTGTGTGTGTGTGTGTGTGTGTGTGTGTGTGTGTGTGTGTGTGTGTGTGTGTGTGTGTGTGTGTGTGTGTGTGTGTGTGTGTGTGTGTGTGTGTGTGTGTGTGTGTGTGTGTGTGTGTGTGTGTGTGTGTGTGTGTGTGTGTGTGTTGACAGGACTGGGTCTGAAAATAAGAAGTTCATGTTCAGTAATATCAAATACAGTTTGTGAACCACTGGAAGGATTCTACTGCACAAATCCCGGTTCTACAAACAACTGCCTGGCAGCAGAGAAACATAAAAGTTGTAAAGGAGGACAATACATCAGTAAAAGAGGTTGGTCTGGTAGATTTAAGGTCCTGTATTTTACACTTTGACTGAACTGTTGATAGCATGAGGAAGATGTTTGTTTATCCCAAGAATCTGGTCAGACCTGTTCCTGGATCATTCCTGCATGTGATAATCTCACTGCACCATGTTCAGAGCATGTAGTCATAGTTTGAAATGTCTGAGCAGTGTGCAACTATAAATCCACATTCTGTGATATTTGTGTTGCATTAGTTTTACATTACCTCTCAGGCCTCTCTGGATCTCTAGTAACAACAGGATGATGTGCTAATCTACTGTACTGGTTTGAAAGCCTGGTGCGTATGGTGAAATAAGGTGTTTGATGGCGTAGCTCACATTTCAGTCGTTGATTTCCCTTTTCACTGATATCTAATAACTGCAGCTCATTGCTGATCAGAGGACATGGACTGACATGTTTTAGCGTGTCTGAGAGGCACGTAGTCAGTTAGGAAAGTTGATAAAAGACAAACATTTAAAGATGTTAAAATACTTTTAGATTATTCAAATTATTGTTAATCCATCTAGCAATTTGGCATGAATATCTAATGTTCAAATATTTGGATACTGAAGCTGATACAATTTTGATTATTTCAGCACTTAACCAAGCAATCAGTAGTAAAATATATAACTTGGTTTGTTTTTATTAACAGAGCTGCAGCAGAATGACTAACACTGTGATGATGTGTACCCTAGTTACTAGTTTCAACATGTGTGTTATTTGTGTTTGTACAGGAACAGCCTCAACAGACACTGTGTGCTCTGACTGCAGTGAGGGAACATTTTCTGATGGGACATTTACATCTTGTCGACCACACACACAGTAAGTGACACTTCATATCACACACAGACACATGGTTTCTAACAGCTGCAGTAATTTGTAGTTTCTTTATATTTTCTTGTAAATTGTCTCTCTGTCATTCCAGATGTGGATCAGAAGGTCAGACGATAAAACCAGGAACTACTGAGAGTGATGCTGAATGTGGAGAAGAGGATAAAAGTTCAAATGGGACAGTGGTTGGAGTCGCCGTTGGAGTTCCGCTGCTTTTTTTATGCTTCGCTATACCGGGTTACTATTTGATAAGGAAATGGCAAAAAGGTAAGATCTGTGTGCAGTCAAAGAAAGTGTTATGGTTTAATAGATGAGTCTACCAAGTCATGATATTAAGATGTTTTTCATTGGTTTTGTTTTTAGGCAGACCTACAGTAGAGGTATGTTTGTTACTGTCTTTTACAAGCTGAACAGACTATAAATAGGTCAGTAGCTGATAATACTTGGTTTATCTCTAATTATTTAATCAGTTTATTATTATTTCACCAAAAAGGTAAACGGACCTGCAAGTCAACCGATGATCCCAACACCAGCAGGTAAGTCGGCCTCAAAATCTTCCTTGTGTTCCTTCATTGCTGTACTAGTTTACCTTTTCAAGAAGAAATGATGGCCACTAGGTAAGGTCTGTGTGTGCAGTCAAAGAAAGTGTTATGGTTTAATAGATGATTCTGCCAAATCATGATATTAAGATGTTTTTCATTTTGTTTTTAGGGGAAAACAAACCTTCTCAAGAAGAGGTATGTTTGTTACTGTCTTTTACAAGTTGTATATAGACTATATGGTCAGTAGACGATAATACTTGGTTTATCTCTAATTCAATTATTTCATCTGTTTATTATTATTTTGCCAAAAAGGAAAACAGACCTGGTGGACCACAAACACCAGGTAAGGTGGCCTCATAATGTTCCTTGTGTTCTCTGTCACTGACTGAGCTGACGTCTCTCTGTGAATCTGAACTGAACCAGAGGTTTCTGCTTTAAATTAACATGTTTCTCTCCACAGAATAAAAGACAGCATGGAGACTATACATTACTACACACTCTGTTCACTGCAGAGTAAATGTGCTCCAGAATCCAGTTGTAATCCAGCAGGATACTGGCACATTGTCTTTGCAAGGGACAGAAGGCACACCAGAGCTGCAGGTCTGTCTGGATCAACCTGTACTAATAATATAGTTTAATATTACAGTAGGCCTGAGTGATATGACCTGAGACTAAAATGTCAGATTTTGATCAACCCCACTTGATGATTTTAATTGTTTTTCTCCTTCTAAATTAAAATAACAAAGAAATTACTCAAACCCAGGTATGCTGCTGTTAGCTGTCTGTTAACGAATATTCATGTATTGTAGCGAATCATGTCACACTGAGACACATCTCTCACAACGAGCTGTTTATGCTGCCTATGTTTGACATGTTGAAGAAGGAGCAGGAAAGGAGGAGAGATCGTCCAAAAACAAAAATAAGATTGAATCAATTATATTGATCTATTGCTCAGTGACTGCTTATTAAAACAGGTAACACCCTGTGGCTCAGGTTTGGACCAGATTGATGACAGTGCAGTACATCTTGTGACTGAGCAGTGAACATGATCTCGGCACACAGAGGGACTGTAAACGTCTCAGAGGGTTTTGTATCAGTCTCTCTAGACGGCAGCATTTCTGTGTTTACCTTTGATGGACAGTCTGACTGTGACAGACACATCCAGTGGAAATGTGTTTGTAAGAGCCATATTTGTATTGCTTGCAATAGTTTATAGTTTTCCTTTAAAACGTGTAACTGCTCCTTTAATTATGATGCTGATGTCATCACAGTAGCTTAGCTCAGACCAGGTTAAGCAGCCTAAGGAGCAAGACAGCTTTTTGACAGAAAATATACCTCAGAGTGAATCTTGTAACTTTGTTTTTTTTGCTTTTTAAGTAAAATCATTTTTGAACATAGTTACTGCCCTGGAAGATTCTTTTTGTCGTGTCAAGCTTATTGCCAAGAAGACTGCTTAATAGTAGTGGTAAAATGGAGTAGTCAAAGAAGAAAGATTGCCGCTACAGTGTTTGTGTGTGAGAGGAAGAAAGTGGAGCAATGTGAGGCTGACTGGGTCAGTGTCCAGCTCTGAAGTAAAACCTCACTGCCCTTGACAGAGAGCTCATAGCATCACAAACTGGATGTTGTCATATTGAAGGACAAACAGCTGGAACAGAGGACAGTGTGTCCCTTACTGCAGCTGGATCATGGGGCAGTCAACCAGTTTAGGATCTTTGCCGCTCCTGTCCTGAGTTTGGACTTAATTATATAGTGTCTTATTTCCTGCATTCTTTAATTTTGGACATAATAAATATTCAGTTTATTTACTCACTGGAGTTCAAAAGAGATCAACTGCGTGGAGAAGACTGACCTATTGACTCAGGACACCTGATGGATTATTATGGAAATAATGGACTATGGACTAGGGATACCCGATACCAATACTGGTATCGGGTATCGGTCCAATACTGTTGTAATTGTTTCGGTATCAGTGAACTTTAGCGAGTACAAGAACCGATACCAGTGCATGCAATTGCTCTGCATGAAGACCGCGATCAGAGGGTGGCTTTGCATCTTTGTTGTTTTTTGTTTTTTTTTAGATCAGAGGCTTGTTACAACAAATTTTGTTGTAACAAGCCTAATATATATATATATATATTTTTTTTTTTAGATCAGAGGCTTGTTACAACAAATTTTGTTGTAACAAGCATAAAATAAAATAAAACTTGTCTTATCCAATTCATTGCATTTTGCTTAATCGTTTGTTTTTTGTTGTGGTAGAAGGATCGACATCGGTACACGGGAACGGCAAGTAGGCTACTAAGATCCGACTTGGTATCGCATTGGTTTGAAAAAAAGTGGTATCGGGACATCCCTACTATGGACCAAACTCACAAGACAAAACAGGTTGATCAGTCGGATGTCCTCATCAAGGATGGTGAACATATTTCTCTTCTCAGTGCTCTGGAAGGACTTAAGGGTTTGGTTGTTGCTGCCACCCACAGACACTTGGAACAGAGTGGCTGCATTTTACTTGCTGTATAAATCAACTTTTTATTATGCTGCCTCTGTTGAATCCACATTTATATGAAGCAGTGTAACAGTTTTATATCCTTACTCTGCTTGTCAACTCATATTCAATTTCTGATGCCTGACCCACCAGCTGCACTCCGTCTCACATCCAACCGCAGCTCAGCTTTCGCAAACTGTGGCGTATGAACTCTCTACAGCACTAAAAGCATAGCAGTGCGAGCTGCGAGCGGTCGCGTTAAGTCTGGCAGGAAGTTACAAAGAAACAGAATCCGGCCAATGTTCAAAATTATAACATTTTTTTTTAAAACCACCGCGATTTACAAATAGTGTGCGTTTGTATGCTTGTGTTTAAACAGAGCGCGATGGATTAAACGCATAGATCACCTACACGCTGCTTTTCTTTATTCCTGCATATTTTATCTAAATTACAGTGTGAATTAATACAATTAGGCTAACTTTTTTTTCCACTAAAGACTCCCTTGGGACAATCGGGTCAAAGAGCTCTGCCGTGGCGCAGCCCCTACAGCCTGTTATTCTGGTCCACCGTGACTGGACCACCGTCATCCACTGCTCTCTGCCTCCTCCTGCATTAGATTCAAAATGTAGGCTATATAGCTACAGTCATTTTGTTTACGTTGTGTGTGAAATTTGGTGCGTGTTCGTATCCTTTCTGCGCGCGTTTGCCCCGGCGCGCACTTGTAGAAAAAAAAAATATATATAGAAACGGATAACTCCCGTGAGCACAGCACAGCTGGCCACAGTGGTCTATAGCAGCCAGCTGCAATATGACCACATGATAAATAAATGATCAGAAATAATCGGTATTTCATTTTTATAAGTTAAAGCTTCAGAAGCCATCAAACACTATCAGCGAAGGTCCCGGATCCAATCGGTGAGGTACCGGATCTTGTTCCGGCAGGATCCGGCACAAATTAACCACTGACTCCGTAGTATTTGCATTTGTTTTAGACGAATGCCCCCTAAAGTAATGGTAACATGTCAGAGTTGTTTGTCTCTGGTAAGCGTCTTTTCGTAGTTGTTCTATGTCCTGAGGAAGCAGTAGAGACCCTAAAGTGGCTTGGTTGAAGTCTTTATCTTAGCTTTCCGTGCAGTATTTCATTCAGTGTGTTTTCTGCAGGTTCTGTGTCTGTGTGTCCTCGCTCTGCCAGGACGATGCTGTCGAGACAAGGAGTATCTCGCACGAGACGGAGAGTGCTGCCCGATGTGCCACGAAGGTAGGAGGGAAATCTAAAACGAAAGTAAAGTCTCCATTTTGAGTCAATAGCCTAGTCTCCATGTTAAGGCAACTGACTAACCACAACCACACTTCAACTCACTAGATAAGAACCACGGTAAAACACAAACCACGCCCCACATTGCACAAACAGACGTAGGGCATACCTTTCATGTTCTAATAATAAAACGGTTTAAACCTCATGAAATGTTTCGTTTTTGCAGACTATGCGCTACATAGCCTAGTTATTGTTGACACGTTTCCTGTTTGTTGTCTGTCACCGCCGCTGAGCTGAGCCGAATGGAAATTTACAGGCTGCTTCAAGTACCGTCGGAAATATGGGACTCAGCATGACTAGCAGAAGCGACAACAGTCCTGTCAGGGCTATTTTTTTCTTTAAAGACACCATGAAATAGCTAAATGTATTTTCCCAGCTTTAATACCGTATCCACACGTAAATTGTCATAAAGTTATTACCTTGACTATTACTATGGCCGACAAATGGCCTGCTGGAGAGCATCAGGGCCACAGAGACTGGTGATTTTTAAAAGTTTTTAAAAGCAGGTCAAGACACACTTTTTTAACTTGGCTTTTAAATGATTTTCTCTTATCCTTCTTTTAAACTCCTTTAAACTAGTTATTTATATTTTATTTCAGTTAGGCCTATATAGCCTAGAAATCCAGACGCACCCTAGGCAGCAAAAATATTTGCTCCGTAGGTAGGTCGAGAAACGAGCCATAGGAACTTTTTGAGTCTCGAGCTGATTGTGTTCACCAATCACAGCGCTCTATCTGTTTAGAGAGTCGTTGGGCGGGCTTCACGTGATGAAGACATGCATTTTAATTGGCTTGTTAGGCTAACATCGTCCTACTCTTTGCTCTGATTAGTCATAGCGCTACCCTATTGCGTGCAGAGGCAGTTTGAAAGACAGCCTTCATCCCACCCCCTATTGAGCTGAGGTCTACCGGTTGTTTCCAAACTATACATGTTAATGATAATCTGGCTTGTCAGGCTAGCCTACCTATATACCGATGATTTTACTCAGACCTTAGGTTGCTTTTAGGAATTTTTAGGATATAGCTTTAAGAATTGTATCTTACCTTTTTATTTAAAAATTGCTTTTAGTCTCTTCCAAGCTATTCGTGACTACTACGAAGGGGTACTACGAAGCTTGGTTTGACGGCTCTCCGTGCGCATTGAAAGTGAGGCTGGTGTGCGTTTTCTGTGCATTTGAATACTCATGTATTCATGGCCATTAAGTGAAATTATTAACTTTACCAAGTCCATCTGATCATCTGATTACCTGTGCTGCTGCGAGCGGACAACTTCTTTCAGCGGTGACTGTAGGGTGAAACGAGCTCCTGACGCGAGTCGGATCAACAGCTGAACAACTGTAGGCCAGTAATGTGTTTTTGGTGTGGAGCAGTGCGTCTCTGAATGCAGCGGAGACGCCCTGTGACACTACTGTGTGCAGGCTGACAGCCAGTGAGTACTCGCGGCAGCGCCGCTGCTCGTTAAAAACAGCTGTAATAACGTGCTTTCACTGTTTGTAATATCACTGGAAAAAGTCGCTAGATTTGTTGCTAGTCCCTTTTGACAAAAAAAGTCGGCAAGAGGGTTTGGAAAGTCGCCAAAAAGAGCCACTTTTGTACTACAGGAGAGCCTCGCTAACCCACTAAACTGGCTTCACAGTAGCTGCACCGCTCCGTCTCCTTCTCTCACTCTGCGCCGGTGGGGTGCGTTTACTTTCAGCACCAGGTTTGACCGGAGCAGAGCTCCACTGAGCCCCGCCCCCCGCGGGCACACAAGCAGCATGGAACAAGCCGCGCATCAACGTCAACGTCGTCCTCCGTGGCCCGGAGTGGAAATCAAACGCACTCCGAGTTGAACCGAGTTGAAAACAGCGCTACTGAGCTTTCATACCGTACATTGACTTTCAATCAAGATTCCAGAGAGGCGGCTGACAATTTCAGCGAGGCGGCCACCACAAAATTTATAATGCAGAAAAAACCCTGATTACCATGACAACATATTGTCACGCCGGTATTGTTTTGCCTCGTGCTGGCGGACCATTTCTGTACATAGAGGCGTGTTTATCCTGTTAAATACAGCGTCTGTTGTCTTTCTGGCTTCTGCCCGAGTTTACGTAAACGCAACAGCAAGAATACGTGCCGACATGCAACCGCACCGCTAGATGGGGGTATCTTATAGCTCCAGTGTTTTCTTCACTGTGGGCCCTCCATGCTGGGAGTAGTCTGATCCGTCTATGTGGGGCGCCGCCCTGGGGGCTGTCCTGGCCTGGATGGATGTGGCACAACCATAGATCTATATAAGAAGACTAGATGACTCACCCACCGGCGCCGCTGTTTCCCAATGACACAGCGTAACCAGAACGGTGGCCATCGTGGGACGGGCAACTGTCTCCCTCAGAGCATTAAGCCTCTGGTGCATGTTCTGCTATAATGACCAGAACTTGCTCAGTTTTTGTCGAATTTCAAAACGGTTTGATTTTTTATAGGGCTGTCAAAATATTTAATCGCGATTAATCGCATGCTTCATCATAGTCATTCGTGATTAATCACAAATTAATCGCATATTTTTCATCTGTTCTAAATTAACATAATAAACGTCTCTGGTTCAAGTAACTATGTGCAAACTGCATTGTAATGTTTACTAACACAGTTTGTTTAACTTCACATTTGATCTATTCATCCCCATTTTTGTTTAAGCAGCCATTTAACACAAAAGAATGCCCCTCAATGCATTGCACAGCAAGTCAAATTCAAAACAAACAGGGTGATGAGGGGGGGGGGGGGGGGGGGGGTATTTGTCCTTTTCGCCCCTGCCCTCAAAAAGTTTGTGCACGCCACTGGAAAAGCCCAACCTCCATCTCCTCCCTTTTAACAGACCAAATAAACTAAACGGCAGCCTCATCTCTTTTTTAACAGACAAAATGAAATACAAATCTGGCTCCTCTTTTTTAATATTAATATTCTGGTAGATTGTGGCGCCCACTGATCTCTTTGAATAGGTGTGTCCATCTCTCTTGCGCTGTGTTTACACAATAACGCACGTCAATTGCAGCGTTTTATTTTGGAAATTGTTTTGAAAGTTGACCGGATTCTCTCGTGTTTCTTTGCTTTACCTGCCTGGCTTGACATGATCGCTCACAGCTGACGCAAAAAAAATAGACCAGGCATCGAAACAGTCGCTGCAGGACGTCTGGTGTGAACGATACCATGTAAACATGGGCTCTGAGAGGAAACTGGCTCAGCTTCTCGGCGCTTCGCAGCGCACGTCCGGTGTGTCCCTGTCCCCGGCGACAACGCGGCCAAAGCTGTGAAGCAGTCAGCTGTGATTAAAAGACCTAAACCGAGTCGAATTGAGCGGAGCTGCAACTGCAACCGCACGTGCGATCATCCTCTCAGATGCAGCTGCATCTCTCCAGAACTATGTTGCAGTTTGTCACCTTTAAATGCCGAAAGTGAGATTTTTTATAAGTGTATTTTTTGGGCTTTTTATTGCTTTTAATTGATAGCACAGTTAAGAGAGAGACAGGAAATGGGGAATGACATGCAGGAAAGGGCTGCCTGATGCAGGATTCGACCCGGGGCTTCCTGCAGTGAGGACTGTAGCCTCAACATGGGACGGCCACAGCAGCTTCAACAGTCAAATGTTTTGTTGCACATGGTCAGCAGGGTCACAAGAAATGTGTGGATTAGAAAAGACACAAATAATGGTTTCAGAAGAGAATAAACACGAAGCTACCAGGAAGCCATTATCCTCCAGTGCCACCATATTCCAGAACTGAGTGTCCAGAGAAGTGCACGCACGGTTTTCAGTGCTCAGAGACATGGCCATGGCAAGGAGGGATGAAACATGACCACCACTGAACAATAAGGGGGGAGAAAAACCAGCACACTCTGTTGTTTTTTAAAAACCTTTTGGGTGGGTGCTCACTTCCTCCTCCTGAACACCACTGAACAATACTCATGAGATGAAACATCAAAATTGGGCCAAGAAATACCATTTCATGGACAGATTAAATGAGAGTTGATACAGTTGAGTTCTTGGATGCGTGTTATGGAGCATTGTCCTGCATAACAATCATGGTGTTGTAGAATGCAACTTTTTCCTGGAGCTACCACTGAAGAAAGCAACTGGTAGTAGGTTTGGGGAGTTGATTTGAAGTCCATCTTCAAGCAGAAAAGGTCCAAACAGCTCATTTTTAATAATAGCAGCCAATACCAGAACCCCACTGCCACCTTGCTGGCTTCTGAGTCAAAGACCAGTAGTGACCCATCCATGGCCCAATCCATCTGGTCTGTCAAGAGTCATGCTCATTCATTTCCAAAAAATGTTTGAAAAATATGCCTTCAGATATTTCCTGGCTCAGTTTTTATGTTACATCTTATGAGTCTTGTTCAGCGGTGGTCGTGTGTCATCCTTCCTTGCCATGGCCATGTCTCTGAGCACTCAACACCTTCTACTCCTGACACTCAGGTAGGTTGAAGTTCAGTAATATGGTGGCACTGCAGGAATGGGTTACTGGCAGCTTCACGTTTAAAGCAGATATCAGTGGAATGTTTTTGTTAATATAAGTCCTAAATAGTCCTATTTTCCGTCAGCAATCACTTACATGGAGTGTTTCAGCCGTGACACGAGTCTCTCCGTCACTCTGCTCTGCTGTAACCCGAGGAGAAAATTTTCCTTGTGGGATACAAGTGTTATCCAATGAGGAGAGAGAACGGCATGAAGGGCTGTGTGTGCAGCCAAGGGATGTGCGTGAATGCGGTGACATAGCACGAGGACCAATAGATGCCTGACGAGGGCGGGGGCTGCTAACTCATGGTGTGTTCAAGGAAACTCGTACTTTGTGTTTCCTTCCTGTGAAGTCACACCAGTTAGATCTGGTATGAGTTCACGGGTCGGAAGTTACGAGTGGCCGTTATAGGGATCTTTCACAGGCAACAGGACGGTAAAAACACGAGCTATGGGTTACCTGGAACGCTACAGAGTCGTAGTTGTGACTTGAAGCTGTAACGGTTACGGTTTCAAAAGCCTGCCTTGAACGCAGCATTAGCCGAAACGGCTGTGCCGCTGATATCTGCTTTAATAAGTCTTTAGCCATTATTTGCGTCTTTTTATCTCCACACATTTCTTGTGTTCCTGTTGACTATGTGCAACAAAATATTGACTTTTCAGTCATCATGCCCCAATAATTTACGAGTGCTGCATCCATCTAATGGCATTTTACAATTTTTGACTTTTTAGAGTCTGTTAAATATCTTTTTTAGCCCATTTTGTCTGAGGTAAAGAAGTTGCCTAAAAATGATGCACATAGTGTGTTGTTCACTTTGGCCACACCCTCCCTCAATACACATACTGTACACAGCGCACACTATTGCACTATTGTGCATGCAGTGCACTGTTTATCTTGATTTAGGCTATTTGGTTTTTGTAGTTAGGTAAATTATAATTTCTTTAAATAAGCGACTTAAGTGCTGAACTTGTTTACAGTAAATCTATTGTCTTGTAGTTTGTCTTGGTATTTTTCATTTACCACATTTACTGTCATTTTGTCATCAGACAACTCTTGTGAGTTTGGTGTCTTTTTGAAATGAAAAAACATAGAAAGAGGGATAGTTTACCAGACCACGATGTTGTCATTGTTATGATTTAAACAACACAGCAAGTATTCATCTCAACACAGCATGACATCAATTATTAGACTGACAGTAGGTGTGCAAATGATAACTAATAGTAGTGGAGCCAAAGCAGTTAGTAGGCTACCTTCCGCTGAGAGCCCCATAAGGTCTCTGCTCTCAAGTGCAGGATGAGTCATCAAACATCCGAAATCGTTTTACAGGAAGAGAAAATAAATTGTCTTCTATGTTAAAAAAAATACTCAGATATAACTTTCCTGCATGAATTTAGTGAATATCAACAGACAAATGAACAAGTTAATATTAAAGCTGGGAAAATCCATTTTTGTGTTTCATGGGGTCTTTAACTTTTAATGAATCAAAAATCAAATTTTGTAACTCCAACACACAGAAGCAGTTCACAGCGCAGTAGGCTAATGGCACAGATATAAAGAGTTTGTTATTTCAACGTTGAATTTTGGTCAGAAATGTCTCAAAGGCTAAATTTCCTGTCAAAATGTTTTTAGAACAAATGAGGACACCGGAAACAATTTCAACGTAATTGTTTCGGGTTTTAAAACGATGATCACGTAAATGGAAACGATCAAGGCGTGTGGTTTTCACTATTGCCTTCAAATTCACACCTATATCTTGAAATCACACATTTGTTCGTCTCTTACCTCATAATGGGTCCGTGTTGCATGCAAACTCATTGCTGAGCATCGTCTGATGCATCGCCATCATTATCACGTGTCGAGGTGTAATTTCCTGACAAGGCTGTTGCACCAAGATTCAGATTCAGATTCAGATTCAGCTTTATTTGTCCTTCACAGGAAACTTGTTTTCACCCTCGTACGAGGAAACACACACAGACCTCAAGATACACAAAAACATATAACCCATACACCCATACATGTTAAACAGACACTTAGCGACGCAATCTATTCAGTTATGGCAGAGGGGACGAAGCTTCTGCTGAACTTGACCCTCCTCCAGGTCAGGGACCTGTACCGGCGGCCAGATGGAAGCCGCACAAAGTAGCCTACGGGTTAAGGGGGTGGCTGGGGTCCTGGGTGATGGTGAGTGCTCTGCGTGTTATGGCTATGGTGTTGAGGTCAGAGAGGATGGGGGTGGGGAGGCCAATGATTTTGGAAGCTCTGTGGGTGATTTGTATCAGTCTTTTTGTGTTGGGGGATGACAGCATGAGTTGAACACACCCATGTATACTTCAGTAAAGTTACCTAACTGAGTCACATAAACAGTCTTTATCCCATTTCTTCTCTGCCTTTTGTCAGTTGTCACTTGATTTTTTTGAAGTATTTTGGGGGGCTTTTAGCCTTTAATTGATGGCACAGGTGAGAGAGACAGGAAATGGGGAAACAGAGAGAGGGGTAATGACATGCAGCAAAGGGTCACCAGTGCCACTCACCAGGCAATTCAGTGAGCAATTCCAGTGAGCCTTATAGTGCCCTCCAAGATACTTAATTTTTTATTTTATTTTTTATTCTTTTTTTGGGAGGGAGAGACAGGAAACGGGAGGCAGAGAGAGGGAGAAGGACACGCAGGAGGACTACAGTATTTATGTATATGTATAGCCTCAACACATGGGGTGGGTGCTCAGTACCAACTGAGCTAAACACCGCCCTCCACACTTGATATTTTAACGATCTTTCTAAGCAAAACACAGTGCAGCCTTAAAGGTAGGGTCTGGAGTTTTGTCCCTATCAGTTTGTAAACAAAACAGTGAAACTCAGCCCCTCCCCTCAGGCTAAGCTGTGTAGCCTCCTGCTTCTGACAGCAACAGTTGTCATGACCATAAAGGAGAGGAATTACAGTCTGAAAGAAGTGCTGGAGCCGCGGGCCGATAAGCCGACCTCTCGCCAACACCGGGAGCCTCCGTGTATGTTATTATGCCTCTGTATTGTGGTAAACTAGCGGGTGTTAGCCGCGGATGCTAGCCGAAGTTAGCATCGCGCTAGCTCACTAATATGGTGCTAATACTTGTTACCAGTGTCGGTATAGGTCGGGAATCGGTCCGCGGCTCCAGTGCTTCACTCAGACTGTATTTATTGTTCTTTGTTGTCCTGACTGCTGATGCTGAGAGAGATAGAGGCTCAGTAGCATCAGACAGCTAGCACAGCTAACAGGCCTGAGCCTCCTGCTGCAGGCAGCTTCACCTGAGCTCCGTCATTGGCTGGAGGATGACACAGACTCTCTCACCATAGGTGTCTCTGCTCATTTGCGACTCTCTAGCTCCACCTAGAAACGTCCACGTGCACAGCAAAACATGAACAAAACAAACCAAAAAACCAAAATACAGGCAGGGGGAGGAGGGGCTGCAGACAGAGCCCCCACCACACAGGACTAGAAGCCCATAGGTGATGATTCAGACGGATTTCATTTGTAAAAGTCTAATTTTTATTTTTAGTAAGGTGACCAGATTTCTGAAATGAAAATCGGGGACATTTTCAGCGCAGTATTCAAAATTCAAATATTATTGTTAAGAAATGAATAACGGGGGCAATTACATGTTACAGTAATGTAGCCTACTGTATTTTGATAAAGCAAATGAGTAGCCAATAAGAAGCTACCCTTAACCCTTCCAACCTCTCAGTCACTTCTGGCTGCCAGTTCAACAGCATCAGCAATAAACAACATCATCAAATGCTACTGTATTATAATTAGAGAACCACCACCTCTGTTCAGGCTGCAGGAGCTGTTTATTCTGTCTCCAGAATTTAACAGTAGAGCTGTAACTATCCAAACCAGAAAAACAACCAGGACAACAACAACACCAACAACAACACCAGTGCTGAAAGAAGCTTCTGCCACAAACAATTAAACACTCCTGGGTGGATTCTTAGCTCAGTGTTTTTCAACCTTTTTTGAGCCATGGCACATTCCCTTGGCACACTACTAACCAAAAATGTTACAAATGTTACAAAAAAAAAAACAGTGCAATACAGTAAATATAATACAAGTGTTGTCTCTTACAGTGTAGTTAGTTTATTCTGACTCAGTAATGGACATTGCTAAGGCAAGGTCGTTGTGCAGACTGCTGCCACTAGGCTACTACACCCATTGACATAAAAGAGTCCTGTCTTATTAGCCAACCCTGCCAGACAGTCACTATTACAGACACAGATGCTCAACAAAGCCAAATTATTTTTTAGCAGCTAAATAATAGCTATTTGTTTGAACACAAACTGTTAACTGATATGAAGAACTTGGATTCTGATTAGACTCTGATTCTCATTAGCCTATTATTATTATTATGTTTTTTTTTCTATGTCAATCAACTGATGGGAGCTTGTCAACATGTGCACACTTCCACTTGTGACTTCAGCCATGTTTCACAGCAAAGTGTTACATGAGAGGATTTACACTTAATGCTGTGCACTCCCTGTGATAGAAAGTCAGAACAAACTTTGTATTGAGTGCAACCTGCAACGCGTGCTTCACCTTGTAAGGACGGTGCTGCGCTGTCCAGCCGTCACTCACCTGCAGCTGCACAGACGAGCAGAGGAGCGCTCTGATGCGCCGCAGCACAGCGGGGGCAGCGCGCGCGTGTTTTATTATTTTTTAAAAAAGCAAACAAAAAGAGACCAGCCGGTCGACCGGCACGTAACGTCGTCAGCACGTTAGTTAAACTGGTTTAACCCTACTGTTTAACTATAATAACTGGAGTTTGCATCCATACGCAACTTTTTTTTCTCCCCCATTCAAATCGGGGACATTTTCGGGGACAGCTTTAACCGGGGACAGGTCGGCCAAATCGGGGACTGTCCCCGAAAATCCGGGACGTCTGGTCACCCTAATTTTTAGGCACAAAACTCCAGACCCTACCTTTAAACCGGGTGTATCTGAGGTCACAGTTCAGATGTCGGAGTTAACATCGTGATTCCTCTCTGTAAAGTTCACATGGACTAATTTCAGTAAATATTCCAATAATCCAACACTTCACTAAAAGAAAACTTAAAAAATTGAAAACATATCTCAGATCAGATTTATTTTGTGTCACGTTTATAATATTTTACATAAAGTAACCCACATAGTACTTTTTGTGGATAACATGCAGTGTACTCATTTATTTGTGCAAAACATAATGGAGCAACATGGATCTGGATAGTGAAAGTATTACAGTTATATGTGCACTTTATTTTTTTATGCCTCTTCTGCTCTGCCTCTCCAGGATACATTTCCTCCCTGTCTCCCCCTGCTGTTGTTCTGCTGCTCTGACATCTCGTCCTACTCCTCCTCCTCCTCTTTTCTCCTGCTCCTCCTCCTCCTCATCTCCTGGCTCAGGGGAAACCACCCCACTGGAGCTCTCAAGCCTCTGCAGATGAAATGAGGAGGGTAGGGTCAATGCATGTTCTCTCCACTCAGCACGTTATCTGCAGGGGTTACAGCACCAGGAGCATGTGGTTGTTTCCCTTGTGTCAGTCCTCACTCCAGATAATTGCTAAACTGACACAGCACAACAAATAACAACAGGCACCCAGTCTTTACAACAACACAACTGTTATGACCCAGAAGGACGCCTCTGCCCAGGCATAGGGAAAGCAACATAAAGGGTGGAGACGGGAGTTACGATGCATATAAAAAGTGTTTATTGTTTACAAGAAAGGTTTAAAAAGGTACAAGGGGATCAACTGGGTGACTGGTCTGGCAGACAAAGGAAAACCAGAAGGAAACCAAAAAGAAAGGACGGCCACTGTAGCCAACCCACACAGGGCCGTCGGACCCGGCACCGGCCTTCTTCCCTGCCCCAAGGAGAAACACAAGCTAATCCCTGGAAACCAAACCAAAACCGAAACAAAAGGTCTGCCAGCCAGCCGCATGAGCACTGCGCTCCAGGACCCTCAGCAGGAGGCGCGGCCTGGACTCCCAGCGCAGCACGAGGAAGGGGAGGAGAGAGAGAGGGAGCGCGCGGACCCTCCGTCTTTTAAAGCGCGCGACGTAATCACCTGGGTGGAGACACAAACACATTAGTTCCGGCCACAGAGGGCGACAATGTAACACAACTAAGTTTAAAAGTGTTGCTCTATAAATGAAAATTTCATGCCACACCCCCGTATGCTGCAGTACATAGTTTGTACACATTTTTACCACTGAACTGAAACTCAAGTTTAACCTTAATGTTGGTTAAAAACAGTTTTAGTGACTGTGAAAAGAAAATACAATTTCTTGCTTCCCTGCTGTACAACATTGCAACATCAAGATAAGAGACCAACCTCCTCCTTGACTTGTGTCAGACATTCAAAATCTTCATTAATCCCTAGCACAAAAGCAGGAAGACAAAAGCTTCATGCCACAGGAAACCCTGAGTTCAGCCAACCCACTTAACTCTGTGATCCTGATGTGATATTAACATGAATGTTGTGTTGTCTTTGGCAGGCACAGTCGTCCGAAGAGACTGTACAGCACTTTTGGGCACAGGCTGCAGCCGCTGTGACAGTGAGACTTTTATGAATCGACCCAATGGGTTGAATAAGTGTTTCCCCTGCAGCACATGTGTCTCAGGTACAGTCAGATTCCAACAGACTTTATGTACAGTAACTAATAAAAAGTATGTTCAGTTTATAGAGGATATATCAATTGCTAAATCATTTTCACAGAATGGGCCTTAAGTGACCCCGAGTAGATTCATTATAAAAACCAAGCATTAAAACAAAGACTTAATTCATAATAAAAAAGGCATAAAAATTTCAATAAAATATGAGACCTTTAAACCTAAATCTAAAGAAACTGCTGACATCATGACTACAACAGGTAAGTGTTGAGTTTCACTCGTAATGTAGGTGTTCAGAGTTTGAAGACATCCAGCCAGTGTTCATGTGGGTCTGATAAGTGACTACTTTGCAGTGTGTGACATATTCTCATCCCAGCTCACCACAGTGGAAGTTGTAAACTCTTTTGGTTTTGGTTTCATTTTAATGTTTAAGTGGCCCTTGTTCTTAAAGCATTTGACTTTGACTTTAAAGGTGTACAGAAATGGCTGTTTGTTTCGTTTGTCGCGCCGAGTTGTGCCGAGCTGCAACACGACTTTACCGGAGTAAATTTAACGGATTTGATTGGTCGTTACCGAGCGGGCGGGATAATCAAAGCTTGGGGCGAGTCCGAGCTCCGTGTGTGTGTGCGTGTTTAGACGTTTGAATGACGGACGACAGATCCAATATCAGTGGCTTTTGAATCGTGAGCAGGCTGACGTATAATCCGTGCGCCTGCATTGTCCAATGCGGAAAAAAAATACAACACTTTAATCCCGGATTTACTCAAAAATAGAATTTTGCACAAAGTTTGGCCTACATCGTCTGTTAGATGAGTTTTTACACTAATTTTATGACCCAGAGTGGACTCAAATTCAGTTTTCTTTTCTGTACACCTTTAATAAACAATTCTCCATTGAATAATAATAATGCATTTTCCTTTGGGGATTAATGAAGTAATTCTTATTCTTATTATTCTTATTGCCAGAATCCCTCTGTGTAAACACAACCAAAACACTCATTTATGCCTCTGTCAGGTGAACTCATCAACACCAAAACAGGACAGACAGATACAGGGTAAACCTGAACTGAAGTCACTTGTAACATGTACAGTAACGTAATGTTATCTGTATTGTTGAACAAATGTCTCCCAAGGTAGACAAGTAAGTTAGTAACATTGACCTTATGCTGATGATGTTTATTGTTTTTCCAGCTCATGGTCTCTTTGCCCAGCAGAGCTGCACAGCAACAACCGACACCGTTTGTGAGGTTTTAAGTGGGCATTACTGCAGAAGTCTGGCCAACAATACAGGATGCAGTATGGCAGAGAAACACTCAGGTTGTGCACCTGGTCAGAGGGTGAAAGAACCTGGTAAGAAAAACTGAAGTGCGATTTAGCTGACTATGGAGCCATTTTGTTTTCCCTGCTCTGATACAGTACATCATATACTTTGACTGTGTGTTGAGTTTTTGTGTAACAGACCTCTGTTTTGTATCTTCCTCTAAGGAACCAGTAGGACTGATACAGTGTGTGAAGACTGTCGGCCAGGTTACTTTTCACAGGATGGTGTGACCTGCCTGGCATGGACAATGTAGGTCATTTGACCCACAATCACAATCTGATTCACATAGTATCAACATATCAGTTTAGATATCTCTACTACTGTAAACTAATTAGTTTTTTAAAAACTTTGTTAGTCTTAAGTCTCACCTGTTTGAAAGTGTCTGAGTGAAACATGAGTCTATCAGCTGAGATGCTCTGTGAGTTAGAAAATGACATTATGTTATAATACAGTATAAGGTATTTTTCCTCAAATATTGCTTTTAAAAAAAAAAAAATATTATAGACAACTAAAGCAGTCTTTCATTTCTCTTGTCCAACAGTTGCTCGGACTCTGAAGTGAAGGTCAAAGAAGGCAGCCGGAGTGAGGATGTTGTCTGCAGTGGTGCAGCGAGAAGTCATTCCTTTTTGTTTACAGTTCTTGTTTTATTTGTCAGAATCACTTGTTTGTGTTAGTTTTTCACACACTCAGCTCATGAGAGTATGGTGATTTCTACTAATTCACCACTACTAATTTTTCAGTCTGTCAGTACATCAGCAGCACTTAAACTTAGGGCAGCTAACATAGCATAGGTACGCATACTGTAGGTATACCATGTGCTGACACTAAACAAAAACACTACAATGCACTGTCCTGTTTAATCAGGAGAAGTGTAGCAAATATTAACATCTTTCCTCAACCTCTGCTTTACAAGGCCACAGGGCTGAGGTCTGTAGGGGGCGGGGCCAGACGGATGTGATGTCAACATGCTGAATGTGATGGCCGCAGGTTCATGGAGGGATGTGGGCACTGCGAGAAACTTTCGCACAGTCATGGAGTGGAGGAGACATTTACAAAGTATAGAGGAAATAAAAACTCTTAAAATCATTTTAAGGTTGTCTCCTAGCAACAGAACAAGCCACTGCAGCAAAGCCCACCTTAAAAGCTTCATCCACGAGCTGCAGGGTTTCCCACAGTGTTTTGTGGAAGCTCTGAGATGTGTCAGAATGAGGCAGTTTCACCACCTCGGCCGAACGCTGACGAGTGAAGGAAATGGGACATGTAAGACTGCAGCACACAGCTCCACTCTATACCTCCATCCTCGACTCTCAACCACTCCCACCAGTCTGAAGAGCAGCCACACATCAAACTTACTGAACACTTCATGTGAAACAGAACCATCACCATCATCATCCATGCCGCACATGAAGACCCACCTCTTTAACCTGGCCTTTAACTAATATCTCACTACTGGTGTTGTATTGTCTTTACTGATGTCTAACTGTCATTCTTACTTTACTGATTTTACATCTTCCACTTTTTATTGTTACATTTTACAGTTCAGTTAATATCTCCAGTGTTTCCTCAGTGGGAGCCCTCTGCACGGGGGCTGCAATTGGCCCTGTCTACACTGGCGGCACATTCCTCCATTTTCAGCCATAGGTTTGTTTGTCCTACTGTGTGTGTGCATGTGCATGGTAGTGTGCATAGGGTGTTGTTTTTGACAACATGAAGCTCTTTGTGCTACCTAAAATGTTAAAAAAAAATTAAGACTGATTTGATGTGATTTGAAATGGTCATTGGCTCAGCTGCTGTCTCCAGCGCATGCAACCAGAAAGACTTGAAAGATGTTCCTGCTGCTCACAACAGAGGGACAGAGGCCAACATGAGGAATTACAGGGAAAAATGCAACCCAACAACTTGGGATATGATTTGATGGGTTGCCATGGCAGCAGGGGACGGGAGGAAGTTAAGCTGACAGGATATGAGGGAAAGCAGCTGAATCTCCTGGGGCAGATGATATCCTGTGAAGTGCTTGGGCTGCCCGTGGACATATGTTATTGTCCTTTAATGCTTCCCTCTGATCACTGATGATGAAAATCTTGCCTGTGAACACGGTGGAGCGCAGCCAGCTGAGCTACACTTCCACAGTCTACACAGGGATGTGGAAGTTGGATTCTCCCAGGATGGGCCACACTACAGTAACTATCTGTCTCCAGCAGAGGGCGCTTCAAACTAATGTCTGATCTTAACAGGAGGAGGCCAATGGAGCCTAGACCTGGGGCAATCCAGACTAATCTTAATGCTCTACTGACCTCCACAGTAAGACAACAGTTGGATGGATTTCTTTCCTCTTGAATAGGGTTAAGACCCATCTGCACTGTGTATAGTGTGTAAAATTATTTTTATTTTGTTTTACTCTATTTTGTTTTTATAACTATTTATATATTTATGTCTTATGTATATCACTTTTTTAAATTCACTTTTCAGGAGCTTTGTAATAAAATAATTTCAATAAATTAATTTCTGATTCTCTCGTACGTTTCACTCACTTTTCTGTAATCAAAGTCAAACATGTCACAAGAGGCCACTAATGTGCCATGGGAATGTACTGTAGGTAAAACAAGTGTGGTGACCATTCTGTCTTTTTGTGAAACTTTGACCTATGACTTTAACACGAGAAATAAAATCACACCGCATGCTGAGCAACAACAGCAAGCCAAACCAAAAACACCAAAATCAGATGAACAAAGAACAAAAACATTTTTTTTTTAAAATTGTTTTATCCATGTTCAATAAATCAGTCTGAGTTTGGCTGAGTTGACATTAGGCTCTTATAGCCTAAATAGCCTACATTTACAATTACAACAAAGAGCATGCAGACAGTTTAAAGTAAAATGTAAATGAACAAATTCACTTAGTAGCCTAACCTATTTGGTCACCAATAGCCTACTCAATACAATAGCCTACTAGCACATTTTTTACTAAATAAAGAGGAATTTAGATTATATTTTGTAGTTATTCATTCACCGTATAATTTAGCCTACTACTACTGCAATTTGCTGATACAACAGCAGGTGGCGCTTAAAAACCGCATGATGGTTGAGGCCTCAACCACCTCAACCATCATATGAATGAAAGGTGGTCTTTGCTGTTTGCCTGTTTGACTTATCTTTCATGGGACTTTTCTATCACTCATGTTTTCTCATGTTCTCATGTGAAGACTTTACTCATTAACTGCGCTGAATTAGTAGGCCTATATCACTGATACAAAAAACGTGCGAAAATTAACAGCAAACTATTTAAGGTGATTGAAGAGACAGCCTTTACTGTAATATAGCCTACTGGAATATGACAAGGACACGAAGAAAGTTGAATTACCTATTTGTTCGTTTAAACAAAACCACCTGAAACTACAAAGGAAATTTCAACTCAGCGAGTTAATAATTCACTGTCATGCACTGGATACATACTTTCGTGAATACTGTTTTTGTTTTGTTTTTTTTTCCTCGAGACGCCCCGTTAGTAACAGTGGGACTGGGACAGGTGAATTTGGATTACGGTAACCATAGTGAGCCATGAAACTGTGTCAAGTTACTCAGAGTTTACACTCATGCGATCAGTGGTGAAGAGTCTTTAACTTCAAAATAAAAGCGCTACACTTTCCCCTAAGGCCATCACAGCACACTATCTATTGGCGTTTGTGTTATTTTGAAAAACCAAACCGGAAACACTAACGTTATTCGATCCACTCTGACGATTCCTCCGCCAGCAAACCCTCTATGGTGTCTAAAGCAAAGAAACTTTAAAGTAGCCCGACAAGAGTGTACCTTGTGACACGGTCAGACGAAGCGTTATTTCTGCTCGTGTTATGTAAACTTTTTTTGTTTTACCGACGTCACCGGGTATACGGCGAGTTTCAGGCCTGTCCCGTTCACGTTTGGCTCGTTGGGAGGTGAACCGAACTGTACAATGCATATGCTAGCGTCAAACGGATCCATAATGGACCTGGGCACCGAGGTGGTGAAAATTAAAACACACTACAGTGGGTAAGTAGCTGTCCGGAGGGAAGTGGTGGTAGACACTAGTTAGCTGTCAGCTAACGGTGATAAGGAGAAACACCTGTTGACAGGAGACTTCATGTGTCAACAAAGTTTAAGCTAGGTCTGTCACTGTGTACCTGACCCATGCTAAACTCACCTGGGTGTCAGAAAAAATAATGACAATTTTAATTAATGACACGTGTGTTATGTTTCCAATGCTCCCCCACCCTGATAAGAACACTGAATTCTCATCAATACTTTTTTATTTTTTATTTTGCTGCAGCATTTGATTTGTTATTACAAGGTGAGGGACATCATCATTTTTTTGATTCATTTTTCTGGAAATGTGCCATTGCACTCTACAATCCAATATCTTGTATTCTTTGCTTTAGTTGATGAAATTAACTTGGTTGTAACTGAGGTGCATCCAGTGCTATTATTGAATGAATGGTCAAGTGAATCTCAATCTTATTTTCAAAGAGACCTGAATGTGCATAAAAACTCAGCATAGTGAATCAGTTCATGAACAGACTGTAAAGAATTAGCAAATGAACATCAAATTATATAACAAACACATAACAAGTGTGTGATAATGTGATCTGGTTTGAGCGATAGACATATAACATGGTGATTTCCAAAAATACCAATATGTCTCTCTGATATCCAAACTTTTTCTAAAACAACTAAGCCTTCTACTTGTACCAAACACTGACAAAAATGCAATGATGTCACTAGAAACAGCAACATGATGTTATTGGAGATCCTTGATGCTGAACTCTGTTTAATCCTTAGTCCTCCTCCCAGTCTTTGTGCCTAGGTTTCACTGTTAATCACTGTACATAATATTTAACGACTGTAAACCTGTCACTCCTTACTGGATCGTATATCACTTAGAGCACCGGCCTGCACGGTTTGTGGACTTAAATCACAGCACGTCTCTATAAACACTCTGTGGGTCTGATTTTTTTTTTTTTTTAAAGGCTGCCTCATCTTTGTCCTAAGGGGTTATGTTATTTTTCACATTATGTTCAGCTTGGATAGATAACACCAGTCTACTGTTTCTTTTTTTAGCTCCAAAGATTAAAAATATAGAAAGTTTTTATCTTCCAACAGTCCAAGTGATTCCTTTCTCCTTGACGGAGGCAATTCTTTAATCATCTTTTCCAACCAACAAAAACATTCACCATTGGAAATAATTAACAATTCTGCAGCAGCTAGTTATCTTGCTAACTTCTAAGACATGTTGTTGGCTGGATCTTTGGTATGAAGTATTTCTGAATTTTTACTCCATAAAACACACAAGTGTTCCTTGACATTTGTGAGGACTCTACAGTTAACAGTGGTCATCCTATAGTTAACAATGCAGATGGGCTTTGCACATGAACTGCTCATCCTTAGACAGACATTGATTTGTGTACAGTGAGGAAATACAGTGGTGGTATAGTTCAAGCATTTCATTTTTATCGATGTTGGTATAATTTGGGTTCTTCACCTTGAAACCACAGATGGTTAGAATTACAAGAAGAGGCAAATAGTAAGGTTTTATGTACCTCTGAATGACGTTCATGTTTAAAGCTGTCTGCCCTGACACCAAAGAGACAGACATAATAATGTAATACAATTAACTAAATAAACAAATTATTTGGCACTGATTTGAGACTTTGGGCTCACGTTGATATGTGTAATAAGCTAATATATGCCAATAATGGTGACCTGCTGTTTTACAGTGGTTTCAGAGAGTACCGTATTCACAGTGGGTGCACCTGACCACAATTTGAAGCCACAACAAATGTTTTTTGATTTTTTTGCAATTTTAAAGTCTGGTAATTTCATCCATTTTCAATAAAATTTACAGCACAATAAAACGTGCGTGGCTGCGGGTCTGTGTGTGGCTCTCTGAGGCCACTGTGATTGTGGGATTACATCATTAGGAATTTGACATTGATAAAAACAAACAAAACAAACATATATCAATCTACAGTAATAACTGCCTACTGAATGATGTCATGTATTGGTGCATGAATCAATGAATCATGTTGAGGAATGCCTTCTAGATCCATGCTGGATTAAGAGTAACAAGGTCCACAGTACACTGGGACTGGCACACATCCGGCATCCCATAATCAAGAGATCAGAAAAGGTTAAACAGACCAAAATATTGTGGTCTGAGAATGAACGGCCACCTTGTTAAAAGGTTTATTAAGCTACTTAGCATGAAGGCCCACATAGCAGAATAACATTGTGATGAGTTGTCCTCAGCTCTGTTAACTTGGTTTAAAATGACACTGGTCTATAATTCATCTGTTCATTCATCTATCTTCACATCATCAGTCTATCATAAAACAGACCTCCATGTTCTTGAAGGGAACTGGCTGGCCTGTTCATCTGGTCACTTGTCCAGGTGGTTGGACAGTGAGCTTGTAGGTAGTGCTAAGTGTTGGGCCACAAAAGGGATGTTTCCTTTGCGGGACAGGTGTCTTCCTGTCTTCTCAGGTGGCAGTACGCTGATGTTGAACTCACTTAAAACTCTGAATTAGGTCAGGACTGTTTCTCAGCTCTCAGCTTGGTCATATCCGCATGTATTTTTAGAGGGGAGTGTGTGTACACAGAGACTGGGGGTGATGTGGCCCCATTAAACTCAGCCAGATCCAGTGAGTTTTTAGACACAACCCTCCTGAATGGCATATGTTTCACATACTGAGCAGACAGCGCACAGCACGATATTGGACAAAACTAACATTGCAATATTTTTTTTTCCTGCAGTATTGCAATATTAAGAAATAGAGTGCTTCCCCTAAAGTGTATTTTTACCCCACAGGACCAACTGTATTTGGCCTAATATTTTAATGGAAAATACCTATAATATACGTCTACTGTGTTCCTATTGTTTCATTACATTCATTGCAATGCATTTCTCCAATGCACCCCCTCTCACTCCTCTCACACACACGTGCACTCAGTGAGGCCTCACGATTACAACTGTTGAGAACTCAAAGTGGAGCATGGAGCTGGTTCAGAGATGTTTTGCTTCAGGAAAACTCCATGCTCCGCTTTGAGTTTCTCTGAAGTTAACATGTTATAAAAAGAGAAAACATTGCACATTCTGCCATGTGACTACTGCACATGCACACATCGCCATGACGATGCTCAAACAATGTATCGTGCAGCCCTGATGTAGACGCTTAGTCACTATACACCTCACATTTCCACATGTTTTTGTGATTAAGTAAAACAATCCAGTTTATGTGTTGTACTCAAGACCGGTCTGGGTCTCAAGACTTTGAGGGGGTCGAGACTGAGTCAAGACCAAGACCTCATTCCCTTTGTCTTGGTTCGAATCCTGCGACAGGCAGACCTTTCCTGCATGTCGTTCCCCCTCTCTCTGCCTCCCCCTTTCCTGTCTATCTCACTATGTGCTAAATCAAAGGCAAAAAAGCCAAAAAAATATACTTAAAAAAAAGAAAAAAAGATTAACATTGTTACTAACCAGACACTGGCTGCCATTGTGACATCTCTTCTTTACTACAGAGGCTCCCAGTGACTGATTATGGACAAGAGGGCGAGGGGATGTTCCCATGTTTGCTAAAGAGTTTTAGTTTCATTTAGAGCTGCAGTCATTATTTGTATTTCATGAAGTGATTAGTAATGCATCACTTTAAAAAAACCATCACTGTAATCCTATATTCTGTATGGCACATTGTTTAGGCGTAACCTTTCTGCGTACGTGTGTGTGTGTCACTCCACATTGACTCGTGTGGGTGTTAACGGTATGGGGCAATGCTTGCTGGGAAACAAGCTGTCTCTGCTCCACCTTGTCAGAGTCCAACAAACACTTGCCATAAACACTTGGCCACACACACCCAGAAACCTGTCGGATACACTCACACAGACTCAGTCACTCTGGCTCCTGCATGTATACTTTTTATTAAGTATATTTACGGTGGTGATATTTGTTTACAGCATGAAATTAACACACACACATCATCGGTGTGTTCAGCACTTGTTACTACTGTTGTGTGTGAATACATAGGGCTCACAGTGTCGTATCCAGCCAGCGACTGAGCAGTGAGGGTTGACGTTGAAACTGAACATGCACGCCCTTCTCTAGACTGATAAGAGTACTTGAAGGTCAGCACTGATATAAGATTCAGCTACGCTGTGTTTTCAGTTTCAGGTCAAACCAATCGTTCATGGCCACTGGTTTCATTGGTTACCTGCTTCATTTATGATATTTGATACAACATAGATAATAAATGACAGGGGAAGGAGCCTCCCTCGTTTGTGTAAAGTTTGTCTTTCTAGTGACGACTAGGACACACAGGGTATTTAACTTGACTCATGAGCCCATCTGCCACCTGATAGATGAAGACAAACCTTTAGTCAGCTTTCGGCAGGGCAGGATATTGAACGTCAGTGTTTTGCCAATCCACAATTTGAATCATGATCCAAATCCTGTTTTCACCATGTTTTTTTTGTGAAAATCCTGAAGTTTTAACTCAGCTCTTTCAGCCATTCTGCTGCTTCTGTTTGACATCAGTCTTCTGCTCACTTTTACTATTATGTTGACAAAGTGTATCAAAACTACACTTTATGCTCAATTCAGAGGTTGTAAACCAGAGCCCTGCCCCACCCCTCCTGTTTCCCCGCCTGCAGGCAGATCACTGGTCCTGCAAACACACCCAGACTCCACTGACATGGCCAAGACTAAATGCTGGTTTTGATACTTTTTACTTCACATCACACTCTCCTCATCATCAGATGGTTCATCATTGTACAGTTTTACCAGTTATGATTTTGTCCATTTGTCCAGGCCTGCCCTGGATAGCACCATTTCACACCCGTGCAGTATATATTCTGAATGTGTCAGTTAACTTTAGTGCAAGCTGGCAGGCAGCTGAGACTGACTGGAACCAGCAGTAAATGCTGCACCAGTGCCCAGTGTCCTCCTTTCTATACACCATTAACTGTGTTACAAACCCAGGCAACAGTTTCCTCCATCCTTTAACCTGTTTTAGCTTCCAAACATTCTGTCAATAACATGTCAAATAACAACCAAACTAAAAGGATACCAAGAATGAGCATCCATGTCTCTAACCTGCAGTGTCAGACCAGAGGAAAAGTTAACTCTGTATTCAGTGAGTGAAGAGTTTCATTTTGGTGTTGACCCCTTAAACCCCCTGAGGGATCTCTTGGTCTCCACTTCACTTAGACAAAGTGACTCAATCTTGACATTTTCTGTGTGTGCATTCAGGGACATGTTGATCACAGACTTGGCTGCCAAGGTAACCTTTGTGGAGTTGTGTGACGAGGTGAGAACGATGTGCAGCGTTGCCAGGCAGCAGCCCATCACACTCAAGTGGATCGATGATGAAGGTGGGTGCTCTACAAACCCTGTACATCAGTTTGCGTGATCTCATCCTGAAGGCAGCCTCTGTGCCCTTTCTGGGCGACGGGTAAACTCTGGCCCAGTGACAATTTTCTGGGCTACCGGCCAGTGTAAATCCATTAGCCTATTTGCAGAAGTCTTTATTTGTTCAGAAATCTAAGTGAATGTTGCATAAATAAAGTGAGACTCGGTCAAAACCTTTTTTATGTCCGCACTGGTTAAATCTTTGGTTAAATCCTGATTTTATGATTAAAACATCTTTCAGAATCACCAAACACATCAGTAAAAGTCAAAGGCTGTAGTGCTGTGATGATAACTTACAAAAGAGAGTAAACAGAAAACCTTAACTGGTGACAGCAGCAACATATTGCTGTTGCTCCATCCCATCTCATTCCCTGGACATGATGTCTCAGTAACGTATTGATGTAAGTTGATGATGTGGTGGCACCTTCTCTGGGGCTCATGGATGAACTGCTTAGATTGTGGTAGTCAAAGGTCTAGATTACCACAAAGCACATGTTTGTCTATAATGCAATAATTCATACTAAGATGGCCCAATTTAACATAAATAAGATTATGACACGCGGTGGCGGCTAGCATCCGCCGCTAGGACCCACTTCCCAGCTCACCACAACGGCCCTCCTACTGGTTACAGAGTAACACTCAAGGCTCCTGTTGTCGTTGACATACGGGTGACGTACGGTAGACTGCCGGGTGACGGCCAGGTAATGGCCAGCCACTGCAGCACTTCATTTGGGCTGTATTAGTGTATTTCCTTTTCTCTGCATCCTGACAACTGCTGCAGGAGGCTACACAGTTAGCCCGAGAGGAGGGGCCCAGTTTGAATGTTCTGTTTACAAACTGCAACAAACAAACCTCCAGACTCTACCTTTAATCAATGATGTAACTCAGGAAGAGGAGGTCACCATATTTCCTTAAACTTAAAGCAGATATCAGCGGAATGTTTTTGTTAATATAAGTCCTAAATAGTCCTATTTTCCGTCAGCAATCACTTACGTGGAGTGTTTCAGCCGAAACACGAGTCTCTCCGTCACTCTGCTCTGCTGTAACCCGAGGAGAAAATTTTTCTTGTAGGATACAAGTGTTATCCAATGAGGAGAGAGAACGGCATGAAGGGCTGTGTGTGTAGCCAAGGGATGCGCGTGAATGTGGTCACGTAGCACGAGGACCAATAGATGCATGACGAGGGCGGGGGCTGCTAACTCATGGTGCGTTCAAGGAAACTCGTAACTTGTGTTTTTCCTTCCTGTGAAGTCATACCAGTTTGTTCTGGTACGAGTTCACGGGTCGGAAGTTACGAGTGGTTGTTATAGTGCACTTTCACAGGCAACAGGACGGTAAAAAAACACGAGTTACAGGTTGAGGTTGTAGTTAATTGAAGCTGTAACTTACGGTTTCAAAAACTTTGTGATATCTGCTTTAACAGGTTGGTGGAGGCAGACAACTATGAGGTTCTAATCCCAACTTGTGTAAAAGCTGGACAGTTTCTCAAGTCTTTGTGCTACTGCATAACCTCTCTAGCTACTCTGGTCAGCCTTTTTGACTCGGTTTTGATTACTTTAATTAACTTTGTTGAGGGACAGTCACATGATTCATCCTAAGATGGTATCTCTCAGTCTATGGATCTTATCTGATTAATATGCTAATCATGATCATCAGAAATGCTTTTCACAGTTTCCTAAATGTTTTGTCTGATTAGTAGTTCCGAACTGAATATAATCTTTAAACAAATAAAAGCTGCACATTTTCAATTGAGCAACAAATCCCCTCATCAACTGATAGTTGCAGCTCTAATCAAGTAGTAATTATAACAGTGTTGATAGAAATGTGTGTCTCTGTGTGTGTGTAGGAGATCCTTGTACCATCTCATCTCAGATGGAGCTGGAGGAAGCGTTTCGTATTTACAATCGGACCAAGAAGTCTGGACTGCTGCTGCATGGTGAGATGGCTCTACATCTCATAACAGTTTTTATGTACCTATGTTGTATATTATTAGGCATTTAAATAAATGCTACAACTACATGCTACGAAAGTCTAATGCATCTCTATATGAGACTGAAAGACCATAGGCAAGTTTAGCACCTTAGCAATTTTTTACAATATTGTAATCTTCCCAAAGTGTGGAGATGACTTTGTGTTGTAGATGTTAAGGTATAAAAAGTTCAATTCATGCATAATTCAAGGTGTTCATCATGCCATAACAATGTGTCTTCTGCAGTCTTCCCCAGTATCCCAGAGCGACCCGGTCTGCCCTGCCCTGGAGAAGACAGTGAGTAAATCAGCTTTTCACTCTTCATCCCCCGGTAGGTCCTAATTACAGGGAGACCCCTAGTGTTAGGTGGTCATGAATACACAAGATCCCATTAAACCAGGTTAAGCACCAGTGTAGAAACCTTTGGTGTAAGGAATAAACGGATGAGTAGAAGAGCTCTTTGGATCTCTAAGGTTAGATGTTACTGTCAGTAGCTAAGTACAAACCTTCAGACAGTGATGATTAAGGATTCATTTCCTGCACTTGATCTTTTTTAAAGACTTGTGACAAATACATCACATTTGGTTTATAAAAAAAAGTTATGAGCAGAATAACTGAAATACTACAGGCACTATAAAACCGTGGCCACAAAGTGTAATGATTAAAAATAAAATAAATAGCCAAAATGAGAAAATTATTCTAAAACTATGAAATGCTTGTCACTTACATTATATCACACTATCAGAAATGAGTTTCCCTGGAAGTTAAATGGCTTTTTTATCACTTGACATGAAATCCTGTCCTAACTCATGCATTCAGGCGGCTTGGTAGAGGAAAGGATGTCAGGTCATTAAAATTGAAGCTTAAAGTCATTTCAGCTTTTGGGACATGACTGTGCTCTGCCAATTAAATGACTCTCCTATTAGAGTACACAAGATGTTGTGAGCAAATTGGACGGTTTGCAAAGGGTTCACTGTGGTAAGTGCACTCACTGATGGAGTCTTCACCTTTGGTGAACTTATACGTATGAATTCAGTCTGCGGACCAATTGCAGACCGTCTTGACAGTCCTGACCTTTAAGATAATAGGGAGCCAGAGAGTCCAAAAATAGAGGAATCATATTAGTTGTGGTGGATCATCCAGTTTTGCACATAGCAGTACTCTGTCAGACTCGGAGTAGGAAATGTTCCACAGAAATACTGCCTCCAACTCCGAGCTCAACTCATCTCACATCCTCTGTGAGTATGACCAGGAAATATTCAGATATAGTGGATGGATTGAAACCCATCAATGGTAAACTTCGGCTACTTGTGGTTGGAGAAAAGATAAGATGAGATGTCATCAAACCTGAGGGTTCATCCACTGTGGACCATGAATATCTACAGCAGTTTGGCCTGTAGTGGCCAAACCATCTTTGACCGTCTGGTATCTCCTTGGCTGGTCGCCCCACTGACACATCTGAGTCAGGTGACTGTTGTCACATGCAGTGTCCTTAGCTGAACATTTCCAGCATGGTTCTACCATCATGCATGATGTTTTCTCCCTAAAAATGCCTAAAGATTGTAATTGAGGTGTAATATCAGTTGGGCCATTAGTGTTAACTCAACCAGCCACTGTACTACTGCTCTTTTTCTCTCACGTATTCCCATGTTGTTTGCTGCACTCCCTGGCTGTCAATTTGCTGTGACAGCATGTTTCAGCAGCTTGTGAACTGCAATGTGTGTGTGTATGTGTGTGTGTGTGTGTGTGTGTTTGATGGGGGTCAGCCCTGTGCTTTTGCCCTGAGGCAGACCACGAGTGTACTGTGTGAAGAGCAGAGTGTGACTGTCATACTGTAGGTAGGTAAAGGATACGCACAGACACACACACACACTTGTGTAGACACGACACACACCAGGTCAGTGTGTCTGTGTGCTAAGGCTTTGCTTCTTGTACCCGGTGGATGATATATAATATTGTATATGTGACAATAATGACTGTGGCTTCCTGCTGTGTTTTCTCTTCCGTTGAAATCTCATTTACATGCTGTTGATGTACATAAGTGGAAAGAGGGGGAGTGATAGAGCTGCTGTTTTCAGAGAGGAGGAGGGAAGGAAGAAGGAGGATGAGTTGAGGAGGAGGAGGAGAACACCAGTGTTTCTCATTCATTTGTAGTGTTTGTTGAAGAACGCTGCAGGAGTAGTTGGGTGCCTAAAAGTGAGCTGAATGATAAAGAGATGAGATGTTGTTGAGTTCCACAGTGTAGGGATACCAGGCACTGACTCATTTTGTAGCTTATTACTCATTTTTCTCCTCCACCCTCACATACTGTAAACTCAATAAGGAATGGATACAGATACACACATTCAACTGGGCATGATCTGACCAATGACGATGATTATAGACACAATGATAAACACAAGAACACCAGAATGTAGCTGTAAGCAGATTTGAAGATGTATTGTTAATGTCTGATATTTACCAACTTCTCCAAAGGAAACAGGTTCTATAATTTTACAACTCAGTGTAACTATTACACAGAAGTCCACAGAAGATAATACAATAATAAACACTTAGATCTGATTATTTGCAAATTGATTATATTATGGGGACTACACTGCGACTATCAGCAATGACACAGAATAATGATGATAATCAATATCAGTAATCTGGATCTCTGCTCACTGCAAAATGAACGTTTGAGCGCTTGTTGTATGGGACTGAATAACCGGACTGATTTTAAGATCCAGTGTACAGTAACATTAGCATAGGATTAGCATTATACAATACAAATGAAGATAAAACGTGATGTAAAATGATTAAAAAAAAAATAAAGAAGGCGTCTGGGTACACAGAGCTCTGTGTTTGTAGCAGTCCTGGGGAACTCTGTAACAAGATGAGTGGCTGTGTACCCACACAGTGCAGCAGCTATAGGAGTCCCTTCTTTCCTCACATAAAAGGTGGCAACCCTAACTCATGCTGACCATGGCTGTCCACCACGCACCAGATATCATGGCAACTCCTCCAATAGTCGATGAAGCCTTTCACTCTGAATCAGTGTCACAGTGGCTCTAGAGGAGCAGTGAGGGAGGCACCAGATTCATTAGGATTCATCCTCGGGGGACAATGGGTATCTGTGCCACGCTAAATGGAAAAATTGAAAATAGTGGGCTGATGCAGCTTTCCCCCAAATCAAGCTGGCAATTATTTTTTCCATTATCTTGTCACTCCCCTTGTTACCAGCTGTCACAGTCTGACACCTACAGCTCTGCCTTTGTTCCGTCCTGCAGTCCAATTAATTCCCAGTGTAGATACATCCAGTTTATGGTCTCGCATTTTATTGTAAATGTATCTTTCCAAAACAAACAGAGGAGGGGTGAAGGCTGGGTCAGGGTTAGAAGAGATCTTACTGCTCTATAGAAAAAACTGACAGAGGTCTGACAACAATGGACAAGTCACCCCTTTAAGCTCTTTTTTTTTTCAGGCTTAAAGTGTAATTTTGTGTGTGCATGTGCGCACGCGCGTCTGTGTGTGTGTGTGTGTGTGCAGGGTGAACAAACCCCCTCTGTGTGAAGAGAGGATGATGGAGGATGGGAGGAGGTGGAAGTGTTGAAATCCTCGATGATGCGCGCGGTGGATGGAGGCTGCCCTGCCTTGCACTGGATTCTCTGGTAGAGAGCCAGCACCCCCCTCCAAACACCCCCCCCACCCCCACACACACACACCGTCATCACCAGCACCAAGCCACACCCTTCCCCCTACAGCCCCACCCTCCTCCTTCCCCTCCCACTGCCACCACTTTTTCCCAGCATCCCCCTTGCTTTTCTCTCAGCTGTGTGGCACCGCTGTCTCTCCAGGGAGGAGCCTGCAGCGCTGCTGCATCACACAAGACACAGAGGCGGGTGAGGGACACAGTGTGAAAGTGAGAGACAGGGGGAGAGAGAGGGGGAGCATTGTACCGTGCAGATATCAGCTTTTAATACACAAGGCAGCCACTCCATTTTTCCCCCTTTTATTCTTCTATTTTTGGCTCAGCCTGCCACAGCAAAAAAACAAAACAGAGAGGTACGACTTCATCGCGGATAACACGTCCTAGGAGCAGACGGGAGAAACAGACAGAGAGAGAATTAAACAGCCTTGAGAAAAGCAAGGCGGCTCTATCAGCTGTGAGGAGAGAGAGGAGAAGAAAGGGCGAGCGAGAGAGGGAGGCAGGCAGGGAGGGAGTGAGCGAGGGAGGGAGGAAATAATTAAATAAATCCCACGGAGGAGAGAGAAAGAGGGAGGGATTGTCAGAGAGAGGGAGAAGGAGGGGATGTAGCAGTGTGTATCCTCGCCGGCTCAGCACACATACACATATACACATACACACACACACACATGTACACATACACACACGTACACTTAGCCTGGATAATGTGCTGAAAGAGGTGGAGAGAAAGGAAGAAGGCAAACCGGTGAGCTATCTATCTCTGCATACTTCCATCCATCCACCCATCCATCCATCCATCCACCCATCTTTTCATCAATCCGTCTGTTTTTTCACACCAAAGCCAGAGACAATGGATTTGGGGCGAGTGTGTCCTTGCCTGGGTTCTTGTGTGTCTCTGTGTGTGTGCTTGTGCCTGTGTGTGTGTGTGTGTGGGAAATCTGCCTCCATGATGGTCATTTGTGATTGATTCATGCCCGGCCGCTTGTCATGTCACGCATTGCAGGCAGGTATTGTGTGCATGCAACCTGCTAGCTGTGCTAGCATGGCTGGTGGCTGCTGCTGGCTGGCTGCCTTCGCTGTATGGTAGCCCTGGAAGGCTGTCTGTTTGGCAGTCCGCTCCGAGGATGCACCTGCCAACGAGTGCGACATGGTGTTGATGTGCATGCATGTTTGTGTGTGTGTTAATGGTGGCATTGTTATGACTGCCTGTGATTTAGGCATTATATCAGGGCCAGGGCTGCTCTGAAATTCAGATGTGTTGTAGTGAGGCATCTATGTCTGGCATAATGGCTGTAATGCAGGTTGATTGCACATTAGGACACTGTTACACTGGTTCTATTGGAATCCTTTAACCTAAATTGACTCTAATGGTCTAAATGTTGTTTCAGAGGTTTATCCATCTTGACAAGAATACATTTCTGTCAGAGAACCTGTTATTTTTAGCCCCCACGAAAATGTAATGTTATGGTAAAATAGCAGTGATGGCCAATTGAAATGGCAACATTAAGACTTTCAAAAATGTCTTTATCCAGTCTTAATGTAATAATGGACACATCAAAATCCTCTCCATCTCTAATAGTCAGGACATACAGTATGTATATATCTGTATGCGTGGGTGTGTGTATGTATGTGTGTGTATGGAGGGGGTTCATGGCATTGCTTGCCTGGTGGCTGTGCTCGTTTTTACAGAGGAGAGGCTCAGGGAACAAAGAGTATAAAAATACCAAAAGTGCTCTTTCTTCCACTCCTCTGTTTTTTACCCTCCCTCACTAAGAAAGAAAAGGGAGTCTAACACAGTTGTGTATGTGTGGTGAAAGCCTTCGGGGGAATTTTACACACCAATATCAATTTACTCGTCATGGTTATTACTGCTTAGCCTGACAAAACAACTGTAATGTTGTCTGCGCCTCTGAAGGAGGTTTACGTACCAGTTGTGAGGAAATAACCCTGGTGATGTCATCAGGGTTTTCTCAGCTTGGGCTTGGAGACAACAATTTTTTATTTTTGATAAAGGCCAGGAAAGCAGGGTCCATTGAATTGCAGGGGTAGGAATCACAAGAGGCCCTGTGATATGATAATATCATGATACTTGTTTCTCAATACGATATTATTGCTATATATATATATGTATATACTGTATACACTGCATGTGTCTCCAAATGAAAACTCAGTTTATTCTAATAAGATAACCTTCTATCTCTGTTCAGATCGATACTTGGCGTCCATACATCGATACAATATTGCCATGTAAAATATTGGGACACTATGTTGTATCGTTTTTTTCCCCCACCTCTAGTGAATTGCATCATGAATTCAGAGTTTGGGGGCCAAACCAGAGATGAAGAATTAAAATATGCACAAATGTATTGCATCAGTTTTAACCATGTACCTTGCAATTTTCCCAATTTTATTAAAATGCTGCACTAAATTGCAGAGGGACCTTTCAGTGGTCAAAAATGATTAGTCCCGGGAAGACCAAAAATGTTTTTCCCTATTAAAACAACAAAGCGTTGTGAATTAGCAGCAGCTCTAATTTCTGTCTTCAGGTCCAAAAACCAGCTAAAACGCCCTAACATTGGGACTTTATCAAGAATGTAACGGTACAGTTGGTATTTGCACCACTTGGGTATTTCGTGGCTCTGACATAAAACATTACACCTGGATTAACACACCAGTTTTCACCCCTCTGCTGCGCTGTATTGTCTTGTAGAGCACACACACCATAGACACACCTGTCACCAGCCAGAAACACGGCAGTGCATTTGGGGATGAAAGGGTGAGCACAGCCCTGAAATAAGTCTCAACAACACACATACATTAAGTGGTGTTTATGTGTGTGTGCGCTAGGGGTGTAAGAAAAAATCGATACACCTAAATATCGCGATATTTATTTTCGCGATACGGTATCGATATCCGATATTCCGTATCGCGATTTTTTTTTAATTTTATTTTTTTCGAATCAATAAAACATGTACAGAAATACAAAAACACAAGGGGGAGATAAGCACTACTTAGTCTTATTTTTTAATTTCTTCATGCAAAAATCCTGCCAATGCTTGTATTTCTTCAGCAAGCCGATGTTAAGCATGTAACAGCATGTGTGTGCTATGTGCTACAATTTTCTTACAAATAAATTCTTTCAAAGAAACTCAATATATCGTTGTTCCTACAGTATCGCAATATATCGCAATATATCGTATCGCTGCCCCTGTATCGTGATACGTATCGTATCGCCAGATTCTTGCCAATACACACCCCTAGTGTGCGCCTGCCTGCATTTAATGGCATTACTCCTCACACCTGTGTGAGTCTGGTCAGGCAAACTTACAGTATACCTTCTAATGTTGGTGTAAAAAGGGTTTTTGACAAACAGCTGTGCTCGAGGATTATGGGTATTACCGTTCAGAGCTAGCTGCAGGTTGTCTGATCAGATTGAACTGCCAGTATATTTCATTTCATTCAGAAACCATGGCAGGTTTCTGTTTGGGAGTGTTATTTTGTTTTGTTTTGCAGTAACCAGTCAGTAGTGAATTTAGTGAATGGTATTAGTCCTGCCAATATGCTTACTTGACACAGACGCTGCAACAGTAGTGGTTGTTCAGGGCAGTTAATGTAATATTTTTCACATCGATTGAAGAAACGTGCCAGTTTAACAGTAGCTATTTCTGTGAGTGGATTTACAACAACAACATCAACATCAAGCCCATGCGATTGGATGAAGCCTTTTGTCTTATTAATTCTACTTCTGTTTCTACTACAGTACATGGAAAGAACGCCAGTGTCCATCCAGAAAGGAAGCCAGGCTGTACTGATCCTCCAAGGCTCTCCCACCATTCATTGTCTTAGTGACATTGTGTTAATTTCTCTGGTGTATTCTTCGATGCTGGCCTGGTAGTAACGGGTCAGCCCTGTTTACTTAAAAATTTTCTTTGCCTAAGGTGACAAGGCACTTTAGTGTCCAGCCTCTCTGTCCTTGGGCTGCGCTCTGCAGTGCTGAGAGGTGAATACTGAGTCGTAGTATTACATCGTCCAAGCTATATCTGGTTTGGGAGCATTTGGGGCTGTAGTGGCCATGCTCCGTGCAATCTGAGTCATCCTGTGTATCGATCCCTACGCTGCTTCCAACTATTTATGAGCCTGTGTGGGACTGTGTGTGTGTCTGCTTTGAAGTTACCTTCCTGTGTGTCAGTTTTGCTGACTGGTCACTGACCTATTAATAGCATTTATGGATAATACTCAGTTGAACAGCTCAGTTTGCAATGCAGTCGTTGTTACCTAATGCTACATAATGATACATCTGCTGCTCCCATTTCCTCTTGTTAGTGGACGTGTGTGTATCAGTTCATAGCAGCAGCTGCAGCTCTCCTCTGGTTCTTCACTGCACGAGTGAGCGGGCCCATTGGGACGGCATTATGGAGCCCTAGCCAGTCTGTGAGTGGTTAAACTGGTTAGATGGAGACCACCAGACTGGGTGGGCTGCTGCCTTCAGTGTCTGGCTGGTATGTGCCAGTGTGAGTTTCTAATCTAATGGGGCAGCTACATACTGTATGTTTTCCTCATATTTTACTATGGTACTCCTCCAGTGCTTGTAGTTACCACCCAATACCATAACACACTGCACACACCAGCTCCCATGCTCCCAGTGTGTAAATGCACTCCTCCCCAAATGCAAAAATAGAGTCTAATGCGTGTTTAACAGAAGTGTGCTTACCATCAAACAAGAGAGAGAGGGTTTTCCATCCCACAGTCACTGATCACATCAGATAAAGCTCAAATTATAAATGGGCATTTGGAAAAAACCCTTCCAGCCTTGAGGGATTAGTCCTGAAATGTTTGCATTAGCAGTTAGTGATGAGGGTGGTTGCTTCTGTTGATTAACGTGCAGTGGTATTACTGTCATGCACTATTAGTTCAAGAAACCAAAAGCGCAAAAATGCAGCGATAGTCATTGCAACTTAGCCCTTTTTAAAAACATGACCCAAGGTCGTCATCATGCTTTATTGCCACAATGTATCTTAATAGAGAGCACACTTGGTGCGCTCAATACTGGCGCACTGTGGGATTACATAAACTCATCAAGCCTGGCTGGGAACCAGCCATGGAGGGAAGCTACTTTGAAAATCCAATTTCAGCATACTCATTACTTGCTTTAAGTTGTAGCCACTGATGTAATCTCTGGGATGCCTAATCTGATTGCTTCTGTCAGACGTGGGTTCATTTACTTCCACGACACCACAAAACAAAATGTGCACTGAAATCACTTTTTACACCCTAGTGAACCCTCATCAATAAGTAAATGTAGGGAATCCTTATAATTTTTTTTTTTAAATATTTGATGTTATGCGTTTTCATCAACAGATGAGTGCGTTATACCCTGTTGATGTCATCTGGGTTATCGGATTGAGTTTCTCATGAATTCCCTGTGATTGAGTTGGAGTTTCCCCAATGGCTGCCGCTTTTTAAAAATGAAATGGGCAAACATTTTCTATTAGGGTGCGTTAGCAGCTTGCAGTGTTGCAAACCATTCAGTTTTGAATTGTGTTGGTCAGATAATGGAGTTTGTAAGGAGGAACAAGAAGCTGGGGGCCAGGCGACCGTGGAAGTGGTTAACCACAGTTAACACAGAATAGGATCATGCAATTGAACACAAGGACAGAAAATAATTGAACATAATGTTTGTACTTAAACACACATGTTTGTACACTTAAACTGGTGAAGAGGAGGAATGAGCCGCAGGTTTAAATACGTCTGCAGCTTGAGGAGTTGATGAGTTGATGAGAAGGTGTTCAGGTGCATTGGTGAGAGAAGGAGTTGGGGAGCCGTGCCCACCCAGACATGAACAAACAAGGTGAACTGCAAAGTCTCCTCTGACTTTTGAGAACATGATTTTAATGTAACGTACAGAAAGATGTGGTGACAACTGTACAAATAAGACCCACATCTGTCATTTAACCACGCAGATGACCTCATTCACAGAGGCTCCAGGTGAGTGCGTGGCTTCACAAGAAAGAAATAATTCTGGCATTGGGATCTGAGTCAGACAATGTTCCCTTTTGTCAGTTGTATCAAAAAAGTAGTAAACACTGGGGAGTCAGAGGAGACTTCAAGGAGTAACAGAAAAAGCCCCCGACCCCACAATAATGATTTCTTCTTCCTTTCATAGCCCCTGCACTCATTTACTCACGCTCACTATTCAAGGAAACAAGTGGCTTTTTGATGGCGTCTTGGGTGGCAGTTACACACTCATGCTGTTCATTTGGACTTTGCATTTTTTTTGTCTTGGTTCCCTGACACCCACACAGATGCACTATGGGATGTATGATGCAAGAGCCAGCAGCGTACACCAGTGTCTTAGAAATCAAGAGAGGGCCAGAGAGAGGGTTCCCTTATTTATGGACTCCCACCTGCTGTTGGTGGTGCAGTGGCTGGGTGGAGTTCAACCTCATGGGTAAAGTTTATTCTGTTTACCTTGAGTGTATACAGGAGTATTACCACAAAAAAAGAAAGACAAATCACAAAGTCACATTTAATCTTAACCAGAAAGCCAGCAAGGAGCTTGCTCACAGCATCTCAAGTCCAGAGGGAAACCCAGGGCTGTGAAATGTCACTGTGAAACCATCAGGGGATATCACAAGTCTGTGTTCATGTATTTCTACTGTTGCCCACTGACAGTAGCTCGGGGTGGGCGATTGGGCCAGAACATCATACTGTACCACCATCTTTATAGGTAGAATCCGGATCTGTGTCTCCTGACAGATTAGTCATCGTGATCACATGACTAATATGCAACTCAGAGGCCCCACCTACAGATCTCTGCGTCCTGTTTGTCATTTTATTCTGAAAGAAGTCCAGAAGTTTCCATCACTGTAACACTTTTTTGGGGGTGTTTAGATACTTATTTCAGCTGCTGTCCAAACAGCTGACAGTGGGCTTATGTGTACGTGCCTGCTCTTAAATATGGATTTGTCTATTTCCAAATATTAGTCTTTTGTCTGAACCATTGTCAGTGACACCATCTCTTTTACAAAGAGGCACAAAAATAGAATGGAATCAATTGAGGTTAATGGTGTCTTATAGACAACAGACTGCATCACATCAGTGCAGCAGTGCAGAATTAATTCACTGTTACATGCAGGAACATAAAGCGGGACCAGTTCATCAGCCGCATCTGTAACAATAGTGTTATGTAATGTACTTGCAGGAATTAATCACCGCACTGAAGCTGTGACCCACCGCCTTAGGATGAAAATACAGCAGGCTTCCAACAACAACAGTCAGTGAACGCTATAGTAGCCTCCAGACAAGAACAGCTGCTTTGTTTACTGGCGTGATGTCACACAGCTTCCTAGTTTAACACCTCTGGTGTCTTTAATGTTATCCGTCCATTAAGCAGTGGCTACGGCCACAGTGTGATCTGTGGTGCCACAGGCAGTGCTGAGCCAGAGACCAATCATTTTCTCTGTTGCATTAAAAGGGAAGTCTGTGATTTGTTTTTTTGATTGCAGGATATTGATCACAACTGTCGACATTATGAGACATAAGTATCAAGTGTGACACCCAGGAACAATTTATTCCAAAACACTTGTTCACTGTTAAGAGCTGTGTTTCTGTGTGCCTTGCACTTCTGAGCCCGTTCAGTTTGCGGTGGAGTATTTGTTGCCCCTCCAACTGTTGGACCCAAGAAGGGCACTGCTGGCCAGATTTCCATCTGTCTCATAGTTGTCCTTAATTGCAGCGCTTGAGTAAATGTACTCAGTTACTTTTCACCGCTGACAGTGATCTACTGCTTACCCTGACCTTTCTGTCAAAGGGATGTACAGTTGTAATTTACCTCCCACAAGGCCTTTAGGTTCTCAGACAGAGACAGATTAAAACATGAATGTTAAGAGCAACTCTGGATCATTGGATCTCACACAACCTGACAGCGTGTTTCGCTGGAAGCTTCCTGTCAAATGTACGTAGCTCAGGAGGTAGAGTGGGTCATCCACTAATCGTAAGGTCTGTGCTTTGATGAATGAACATGTGTGCAGGAGTGAATTTGGCACATACGTATTCCTAAGTGTTTGGGGTGGCTTTGAGACTAGAATAGCTTTATATACATACTGTCAATTTACCAATTTACCATTGTTGTCCACATACTCTCCTAGTCAGAGACAAGATTCACAAAATTTAGTCTCCACCAGTGACAAATACATTGACTGACTGTTACATCAAAAGATTTGTGAGAACAAAGAACTTGTTTTTTTGTTCATGTGAGTCCTCAGACATAGATGTCTATCTCCAAGCTGCAGTATTTCTCATAATGATGAAATACCACCATTAAGTCCACTATTAGTCTGAGAAATAATACTCAAAGTATTAACTGAACAGAAACCCATCAGCACCAGATGTGATCAAAACAACAGACAAAGTAATTCTCTGGGCCTCTATATTCTGTTGCTCACCTTTCCTCATCCTGCTTCAAATGAACCCTTTGTTTGTGTTCTGCCCACATACTGTAAATGTTTCATGATGAACTCCATATCCCAGTGAAGGTCAAAGGGAATTCAGTGTTTTCGTTTTGCCTTAGAAATACAGCGCAGCGTAGCATCTCGTATCTACACATCAGAGCCATTATCCAGGGAAAGAGACAGTTTTAATCCAGTGTATGTTGCACTGAAGATATAGGTTGGGCTTTGGTCCAATGACTTCAGCAGCACAGTGGCAGCAACTCCCATATACCCAGTGCCATTTAATGACTGTTTGAGGCAAAGCCATCTTCTGATGCGACATAGCAGACCCTTAAAGTCTGTTTAATCATATGCCAATAATAGGTAGCTATTTTAGAATGCTTTGTTCTATTATGCTGGTCTCATTGTGAACTGGAAGTCCTTTATGGATTTTATTCATGTTGTGTTGAATGAATTACACCACTGATAACCATATTCATTTTCTGCTTTCTATCCACATCCCTAGTGGAGAAATCCATGCATTATTGATAGTATTATATATATTATGTACACGTACATCAATAGTTGACTTCCAGCTCATCCATTCTGATTAAAATGCAACAGAATACAAGGTGTCTTGGTTTTAGCGGTGTGACAGTGATTTGTTGTGGTTTTCTTCTTGTGGGAACATACTGTGTGTATTGTTCTCGCCAGTGAAGGTCTGTCGTGAAAGAAACTATGAAACAATGTGACATTAAACTGAACAAATTACTTCAGGTTGTTGGCCCATGTTCTCACAGGTTAAAATTCAAAGTTATAGTGTTTACTGAGGGCAGCAGGTCCTCACTGTCCTCGTGTTCAGGCTGAATTGTGCTTGACTTGTAAACACTGCATCACACAGGGGAGTTGGGTCACCTTGGTTTACCCATCTATTCTCTGAGAATGAGCATCAGACAGTTGTGTAATGCTCTTTTGTAACTATAGAAACCTGCCAGATATCTTGTTTACCTGTGTCTATAATGTGTAAGAACTGTGAATGGCTATTTACATACAGAAAGCTTTTTGAACTTTTTGATGTCGATTGTTAGTTGATGTCCATGAGGATAGCTATTAGATGTGATTGGACTCACCAGAGTGTGATGACGGTCTGTGCACCGCTACCTTTGCAAAGTGAAGGAGCATTTTTGGCCTCCCCTTGAAACAAAGCACGAACCCAGTTTTTAAAATGTTTTGTTGTGTTAATAAGTTAGCCAGTAATAAAGAAATGGGGATAACATGCAACTATTGACCCTTTTCCACCACACAGTTTCTTGTTTTATGTGTACGTGTTCTTTTTTCGACCCTCTAATTAGGACCCCCTGTAAGACGAGATGATGCATCTCAAGGGGTTGTCCCTTAATAAATTTGTTTGAAATGTCCCGTTGCTGCTTGTCTGACTCTCGACTGTAAAACTAGTTTACCCCCTGGGGTACCAATAAAGTAACCTGAACCTGAACAGTTACAGCTCTACTCAGCTTGGCTCAAGTCGGTTTAGATGCTTTTCCATTACAGCTGAGTTCTTCATAGTTCCTCCTCAATGTGGGCGGGGTCGTCTCGTCATAACTCAGCGGCTACGGCTGCGTCGTCTCACTCTCTTTTTTCGATCCTCTCCTCAGCTCCAAACTCACTCGTCTGCACCTCGATTACGGACCACAGCCTGCCACACAGGTCTAAGAACAACAACAATCTCAGTACAGATCAGTCGCTGTTGTCAGTGTGTTTTTAAATTTAGCTGGTTTGATTCTTGTGTCGGACATTGCGCTTGCGACTCTTCCAGTGACGATGCTTTGGCCAACCAGTGGACGGCAATCGATGGACGTCACGTTTTAGTATCGCTTTGGCTCGCTTTGAACCAGAGTTGAGGCGTTACCAAAAAAGTACCAGGTTGACAGCATGGGCATGACCTGAGCCTGCTGTGGTTCATGTTTGGCACCTTAATCCCAGGGCCAACATGGTGCCTTTACTACAAGTAATGCCTGAATGAAAAAATAGAAATCATCTGTGCAACAACATTGAACGAGTTGTAGCTAGCTGAAACCAGCTGTATTGATAATCAGTGCATAACTCAAACAAAAAAACATTTGATGGTTCCAACTTCTCAAAACGCGGGATTGGCTGCTTTTCTGATATCTGATATCTGAAATACCTTTGGCTTGTGGATTGTCAGTCAGCAAGATATTTCAACACATTTCAGTATTCTTTCCACGGTTTATAGACAAAACAATGAATGGATCAGCCCTAAAATAGCTGTCAGATGAATCTATGATGAAAGCAGTCCTGCTCTTCATACGTACCAGTAGGGGTTGACCTCCTCCCACTGTTTTCCTTCTCCATGCACAGTGGAACTGCATCACTGTAGCAAACAGAAAGTCTCATTTTGTAGAGCAATCTGAACATCATTACTGTTGTCAGCAGTCATGGGAACAACATGAACTTGACCCACTCTCTCTGTGGATATATCAGTGTAATGGCAGAGGAGTGAAAACCAGAATTTTAGAGCAGATCGTAATTTGAAAAAGAGGTTAGTTATTTGTTTATTGGAAACCTTATAAGCTTGCAAGTGCTGACACTGAAGTTCCCTCCCATTAGTTAGATTTTGTTTATCATTCTTCTCCTAGACAAAACTTGGGAAAACTGGGGCTGCAAGTGCATCAGCTCAAAGTCAGGATCAGGGCTGTGGCTGCCTGCTGCAGGTTGACGGCAGAAAGAACAGAGAGCATCAAGATGGTCAGAGAAGGAAACATCAGACAGACTCAGCCAGATGTTTGAGCCTCAGCGGGCTCAGGAGTGGAGTCTGTTGTGCAGCAAATCAGAGACGAGCAGATACATCAGAATCGTTAACGTATTTGACATGTATTTCAATTATGGTATTGTTTTATCTTCAAAAAAACACCATATGGATATGTTAACAAGGTTAAACACTTGATTTTCTTGAAGCGAAGTTTCCACCGCCGTGGCACACTTCCTGCTACCACCAATTACACACAGTGACCCCATTTATCCCTGATGTTTGCAGTCTTACCTCCAGCTGACGGAGGAGTCACTACCAGACTATGTCAGGTAAACAGTCTGGATGTTCAGGTCATCAATGACAAAAATGTTCCACATTACATCCTTATACACATTTGAAAAGCACTACACTGGATCTGAAGACTGTAATAATACTGAGACTCCAGATGGAGTGTGTGCAATGGTTTTTCAGCTGTTTTTTTAGTAACAGTTGTGTATGTGTGTGTGTCACCTTCCTGCTGGCTCAGAGTCCATCACATGACCTGCAGTTTCTGCTGTGACCACTGAGCTGAATCTGAGTTGAGCCCGGCGCTGCTCCTGCCGGCTCAGGGTGTATGAACCTCCACTGCTGCCTGTTAGCATGCCAGTGTAACCATGTCTCACTAGTCTGACTCCAGCTGTCAGAGCTTAGCTCATATGACAAATAGGGGTCAAACCATGTCGTGATACCAGAGAAAGGACGAGGGTCTTAAAACTAATGCTCAGCTCTTTGTGACAGACTGTCTTCTGGGGTGTTGGGTTTGCAGTGCAGCATCTGTGTTGCATCAGTTCAGTGGGACTGGGACACAGGTGAGATCTAGACAAACTGCCAAGATTCCCAAAACTACAACTAGTGGTCTAGAGCTGTAAGACCATGTAGCTGCAGCATCCTCAGTTTGATTCCTGATGGAGATCAGTGTTGCATATCCTCCACCCCCCAACCCCCCACCTCTCTCCACGGTCAGCTGTCAGATGAAGGCAAAAAGACTCTGCTGTGATGTCCACACGAGTCCCAAAAGGACAAAAAAATGGAAGCTCTTCTAAAGAGTCAACATGACTGATGAATCACAGTGGACATTACTGAGTTCAACAAGCCGTAGCAAAACTGAGATATTTTAGCTAAAAAGCCTAATGTAAGCTAATGCAGACAGACCATACTGTTTAAATTCAGGTATCTTTTTAAATGTAACAGTCAGTCTGTCACTGCGTGGGTGTGGGCGGGTGTTACATAGCTAGTACTGGTGCTGATGAGCACACGGTGCACTGTGAAGCTCTGCTGGGAGATTGAAAGAAGGCACAGAGAGAGAGAAGGAGAGAGACCCACACGAGTCAGCATGGAGGTCCTTCACGCATCGCAAGACTCAACTGTCAGAGTGTAGAAGCCAGTGCGGCAGTGATGACTTACTTTAGTCTGGGACACGCCGGGCACGACTGAAAGACAAAGGGGCAGGGGCAGGGGGCCACAGAGGGAGAATGTTAATAGACTGCATCAAACCAGGCGAATATTTTTGCTTCTCAGGCCTTTGTCCAGTGTGATTCCTCAGTGTGAGGGAAAGATTTCACACATGAAGCATTTACAAAGACATTTATAAAGTGGTTTTCTTTTGACACACCAGAAACAAGGTCTTAGATAATTGGGACTACGAATGTCATAACATATTGACAATACATCACACTTTTGTTCATACCAAACATGTCCCTGCAACTATTTCAAAATACACTTGAAAACAGTTTTTATACATGCATTCTAGTGAAACTTTGTGTCGTTCAGTTCTCTCTTCTTTCTTGTGGGCTTTCTCAGAATTTCCATAATGACAGCTGAGTTGTTATCCTCTACAACTGTTAGTGGGAACAGTCTTGGAGTTTACTTCTCACCAGTGCTTTGGCTCTTTTTGTGTTTGCAGCCTTATGATGAGGAATGTCTCTGGCCTTCATTTCAAGTTTTTCTTTGGTTCCCTAACCCCCCCAGGGAGGTTATCACTGCCTTGCTGCTTTGGAGTGGAGGTCTGCATTTCAGTAGCTGTAGAGGGCTGAGTGTGCTGCTTTCACAGCTTGCACCTGTAGCCAGGCAGTATCCGACTTGGTGACAGAGGGAGGAGGGGGCACATTCAAGATAGCACTTAGACACTTGTAGGCTAAAATCTTCTATCATGATACATGTAATCTTATGTTATGGTAACAGTTGATAGCAATAATTGCAGTAATTGTTCTCTAAGGTAATGTTTAAAATAACCACTATTGTTCTTCAAGCTGTGTCAGCTGTGATGCCTCCTGCTCTGTATTTACAATTTGATTTCAGTGTTTCCCACAGAATTAGCTGCCAATTGTGACTTTGGCTGTAGTGTATTAAAGCTGCTCCACTGCTTTGAAGCACTGGAGCTGTGTGTATTGCTCAGTTATTTACTCGTCACAAAAAATAAACAAACAAAAAAAAGGTTCTGGCTTTGTAAAATGAACACATACAACTCAAACAGAAGATGTCTGACTCATGACTGTTGTAACGACTCACTGCTGATAATTTTTTTTTATATCCTGTGTGTCATATTAATAAGTATAACTCCTGTACTGTACGTGTTACTCATGGTGGTTCACGTCAGGTCCGATCCCTTCAAACACAAATGTTCACACAGTTGTATCTGTAAAAGTTTCACTAACAGGGTTTGGACTTTTTCTCTGGTCAACTTTCTACCTTTATCAGATTTCGTTAATATTCAGTGTTCAATTTTTATTAGTTGTGAAAGTGAGTTTTGGATATTGAAAGGTAATATTGACAATAATTTCTATATCCTCTTTTAAATTATTATTAATTTAAAATGTATGTAGTATTTCTAATTGCCATGATTGTCGCAATCGTTTGGTTGTCAAAATCCTTGTTATATTTATATAAGTACCCCATGTTACCCCATTTCCTCAGAGGACTACAGATGGAAATTAGCGGTTCCACTAAATCTGGTGCAGCCATATTTTTATTTTTTTCAATAATTAATGTCACTGCACACTGTACAGTACTTTAAAAAAAAAGAAGTCCATATTTATTTTTTTGTATAATGCAAGAGGTACCATGCACATAATTATCTGTCAACACCATGACTGAGTTTTTCCACCTTGGAATTGCATTGAACCAGTGACAGTCTCATAAAAAGACAAGTCCAGACACCTCGAGCTTCATAACAAACCTAAAGGAACCAATCCTGTCTATTTACAGCGACAGTGGGCGGGGCAAAACAGGCCCAAAACCTTGTTAGCACAGAGAGAAAGAGTTTTCATTTTTCATAAGCATAAATAAATGCTAACTATTTAACCAGTTCACAAATCTGACTTGCTTTGCTATAAATTGCCACCATTTGTTTGAACAAATCAATGAAAACATCAGTACACTGTAAGAGATCCATCCTCTACGTCTACGTCCAGCTCATGGTGAGGTCCTGTATCAACAGCAGAAGATACCTTTCAGAACTTAGCAGACATGTCACACATTATTTCCCTCACCTTGACTAATTGCCTCTAGCGAGTCATTTGCTCATTTAGATGGAATGAGAATGTCATATGCCATATGTCATTTGTGGTTACCACTAATGAGAGCAGCTGGACATGCATTCGGGCTCCACACCCATAATGCTCCGCACACCTCTTGACTTATAAGCATCTCGGGCTCCAGAAATAGCAACAGTGGTTTTGTAATGTGTCAGGCCTCCCTGCTGCACTGCAGCACACCCACATGTTCTCCCGGCTGCTGATAACCAAGCAGCTGGGAAGCTTTCTAGCATTGATCTGAATGCAGAAGTTTGCCAGCTCTGTGAGGATACGTTTGATTTGCAAATAAATGATGCCATGTCTATCAGTAGTTGGCTGCATTCATCTGGAACTCACGTCTGGATTGTTTATGATGTTGAATATGGAAACACATCTCTAACAGGAATAATCTTAATCTGGCTCACAGAAAAGTATGTGAAGTAAGAATTCAAAGACATGGAAAACCTTGACATCACAGGTTTAGGATCTGTAAGAATATCAACAGCCTTAATAAACCAGTCCTGCTCAGAACATTTCCTGCACCCGCTGTGGTTGTGTCTTGTGAAGTCATCTGGACTAGGGTAGGTTTATTTCTCAGGAGCATAGCCCCCAATACAGAGCTAACATAGTTCTGAAGCTGTCAATGGTAGCCTTGTTAGTGGAGCATTGATGGTGGCACAGCAGAGTGCCATTGTTCTGCCCTTAACACACTGTGGTTTCTATACTGACCGGAATGATGCATCGTGGATGACAGAAGCTCTCTCCTGAGACAGCACTGGGTTTGTGTTAAGACTATATGTTTGTCTTTTAATGGGCCATTTCGCTGAAACACACAAAGTCAAGAATTCTAGATGTTCCTGGATTTTCCTTTTCATAACATGCTGTTGGCCGTAAACAGAAGGAGAAGGTTTACATATTCATTATTTTATCATCTTAAAAGGCTGAATATAACTCAAATTCTACATTTGTAACATATTATATTAAATAACAAAATCACGATGTTTTGACTTAAAGGGATAGTTCAACATTCTGGCAAATTGGCCCATTGCCATAATCCCTATAGTTTTAGGAGTAGGTTTGTTACCTTCAATTGTTGGTGCAAATGCAGAGACTCCTTGCTGAAAAACTGCCCCCGACAGGAACATGCATCAGCAGTTTTGCATGAATTTGCCTTGAAATTAATTGCATATCATAACGTTCCGTTATTATCTCATAGCGTGGTGAATGTGCAGGTCACAACTTGTCCACAAGAGCATTTTGGAGTTGTTGGATTGTGTATTTGATGAGTTGATGAGAGAAACCAAGAAATATTAGCCTCCTTAGCATAGCTCTGAGCAGCTCATGGCTCTGCTCCACCGTTCTAAAAATAGCTTGCATCGACAATTAAAGGTAACAAACCTACTCCTAAAACTATAGGGTTTATGGCAATGGGCCAATTTGACAAAATGTTGAACTATCCCTTTAATGTTGCTGTTGCTGTATTAATATTATGTGGGCAGATACAGACAAGAAATACGATTTTTACTTCCCAAAGCATATCATAGCTTTGTACAGTTCTTGATTGCAAAGTTTTACATTCTTTGGAGCAAGGTAACAGAGAACCCATCTTGTTATCAGCCACAGCTATGTGGCTGGTTCTGTTGTTTACACCAGTCGCGTCTGTGTTTGTGTGAGTCATTATGGCAAAATGTGGTCCTGAAGAGACGCTCTGTAGTTATTTTCAGTGCCTTGGCTGCTGTTCAATGTCACACCTGTCTAAGATGCTGGCACAAAATGTTACAGGTGCGTAGCTGAAATCAAAGTGAAGGCATGGTATCTTGAAGATGGGTGTGGATGGGTCTGGGCCAAGTCAGGAACCATCCAGTGTTATTGTGGTGTTCCTAATAAACTGCTTGGTGAGTAAGCTTCCATCTGTGCCAAAAAAACCCTGATCGGTATCTCGTAGAACTTGACTATCTTGTACATCATTGGAAATAGTAACAGAGACATTGACTAAATGGGAAATCGTTCAACTTTGTCTCTTGTAGCTGTAAATTTACAGTTGAGCTGACTCTGTGTCTGCTTACAGGTGTAACTACCTGTTGTGGCGCTGCTTACACCCTCATGACGGGTTTGCATATCCTCCCTGGGAGAGGGATGTGATGTTCTGCAGTAATTTGTCACATTTCTGTACATGTGGCATTGCATCGGACGGCGTCGGAACGCAACCCACTCCTTGTCTGTTGTCACAGCTGTTGACAGGTACTGAGCTGCATTAGGTCTCTCCAGCAGCCCAGTCCAGCACAGACCGCCAGCCTCTCAGCACTGTTTATCACAGCTCTGATGCCACACTGCTCAATTGACTTCCCCCTCTGGCTGTAATGGCTCGGATGATCCAGTTGCCATGCAGATGACTATGGTTGTGTGATGACTGCAGTGTGTTCAGCTGTGCAGAAGAGAGGGACACACACACACACACACACAGAGGGAGGGGAGAGTAAAGTGGCCTTGTATGATGTGTAAAGTAATAAATCAAATGAAGCCTCAGCAGAGGATGAGCTGTTGAGAGAGCAGCGCACAGGGAGGAACTCCAGTCAACTTTCACCCTCCAGGGGTATTTCCTGTCCAGTCTCACACACTGTCCCATTTGATTTCTGTGGAGGTTTTTGCCAAATCAGTTGGCATTGTATTGTGTTTGTTTTGTCATTATGTGCGTGTGCACGCAACATTGACAGCACTGAAAATAATCTATTACCTCTACTGTGCTATTCTCTCTCATACAATAAATAGTAATTGATGATAAGAGAATGTGCACAGTTAAATTTGGTGATGAAATACGATCAGCTGGATCCAGTGATGTTGCTTCTACAAACATACAGGAGCAGGTCAGTGTTTTGGGAAAATACCCAATTATACCTGCTTTTTAATGCTTCCAGCCAAGGTTAAAGGGATAGTTCACCCTATAATGAAGTTTCGCTCATTATCTACTCACCCTCATGTCGACTATGGGCTGGAAGAGGTTTCAGAGTCCTCCGTCCCTTCTCTGAGTTACAGGGGGTCTTGGCGTAGCAGTGCATTTCAATGTAACAGTTGCAAGCGGACACCAGCGGTCTTCGTAAAAAAAAAAACACACCAAAAAACATCCAAATACCTCTATGCTGCTCGTATGTAATGTCCGTCTTGTATTGAAGCCCGGAGATGCGGAATTGTCCCGAAAAAAAAAAAGGTCCACATTTCAGGCTTGTTTAGCATTAGCTCCTGGTGTCTGTTGTGCACTGGCAGCGGAAGAGCTGCAGTAGTAAAGCTAGTAGTAAAGTTAGTAACTTGACAAAGTCTCTACTGAGATCATAAACCTACATTAGTATTAAACATGTTTGATCATCAGATCAGTCTGACTGTGTAATTTTGAGGGTTGGTGTAAGGTCAGCATTAGAAATATTAATGGGCGGTAAAAATATGTGATTCTTAAAAAAATTTATTCATTTGACACTAATCAACCAATAAATCCACCATCAACAATGAACTGGTTCAGCATATCAGGTGTCAGCCACATCAAATAAGTATTTTTGTGTACATAATGGCACATGATCACAAAATTATTAATATGCAGATGAATGTCCAGGTCGACTGAAAAATTCCTTCTGTTTTTATCTCCACTCCCCTGGAACAAAGGTTATAACAAAGGGCTAAAAGACCCTTAACTGAACTGAGGACAACTGCAGAGATTGGAGCTAAACCTCTGTGTGTTTGTCAAGTCAAGAAACACCTTTCACCTTTTAAAGACATCAATCCATTTTTAAATTAAGAATACTACATTTTGAAATAACCTGACTTCTTGTGCTGCTCACTGTATTCTTGTTTTGATTAAATCAGAACTCAGAATAATCTGAATGATTAGGTGGAGCCTGACCTTGGGCAAACATGACATTCCTCAGTATCCCAGCTGATATTAGCATAGCTGAGATAGTTTGAGTTTCTCATAGAGTGAGAGTTCATCTGGATCATTGTAAACAGAACAGCAAGTCGTTGTTAAGCCAGTGTAACAAAGAATGTTATCATGCCGCTTCGTTAACAGGAAGACGCTGTGTACGAGCATCACAACATTGTGTAACTCGTCACTGACATAGTTCATATGTTGACTGACATGGAGACAACACTTCTAATCACAGCATAAACTTACTGTGACAGAATCAAGGAATTCGCTGCAGAGACTGTCCGTCTCTTTATTTTCACATCACCAACTGCGCATGTATGTAGTTGAGGACTTTTATTTTGTCACTGTCCTTGTTTGTACACTGATTACATAATGCAGCGTCTGTGTGAGCCATCAAAGCCAACCCTAACCCCCAGCAGCAGGACATCAGCCTTGGTCTCTTGCCCATCGAGGAATCCCTGATTTCCCAGGAGTGATTGCATTGAGCTGTAAGCTTCAAGAAGCAATGGACTGACTTCTCATTACGGTGTCCTAGTGAGCTGTGTGTACTGTGTGGGCCTGCGAGTCAGTGCGAGACAGGACCCTGCACGCCTTGATGAAAAAAGGAAAAAAAAAAACGATTCTCTGGCCTCTGTGAGGAATCACAGCCGTGTGTGTCTGATGCATTCGCATTATTACTTCGCAGGTTAAGCTCGTCCTTTTCATATTCATACCTGTCTTTGCTAAAGTAACGTTCTCATCTTGGGACCCAGGAAATCTCTCTTAGACAACAAATGAAAAATGGCTGAGCCCAAATTAATTTCAGTGCGTTGAAGATGTAAAAGTGGCAGGAATTTGACATTTCGGTGTGATCTTCAATGGGGGGTAGTTCGACCTACGTGGATTCCATTTAATAAGTCCAAGAACAGGCGAGAATAACTCACCGCTTGACAGGTTGCAGCTGCGTCTCAGCCATACATCCATACATCTAAAGCCCCTCTTTAACTTTTAGTGCTCAAGATAGGAGGCAGGTTAGATTTCTCCTCTCCTCATAGAATTGGCGCGCGAATAAATGGCAGAAAATATTTTGAGGGTCTGAGTTAAGCAGGACCAATACAGAAAAATCTCTGGAGGCTACATCTCTCTTTGTAGACTGTGTGCAGTTATGGCTGCAGGATCAAAAGGTCATCCAGTGGTTCCAGTGGTGCAGGGCCTCTCTCTTATCTTTTCCTCAACACAAGTTGAAAACACTTTCCCTCCAAACCCAAACTGGCAATATCTATCCATCCAACAGCTCAGTCCAGAGCGAGATATCTCAACAGCCATTAACCAGACTGCTGTGGGATTTTGTCTTATATAGCCCCCAGGGGAAGGCACTTAATGATTTTGGTGACTTCTTGACCTTTCATTTACTGCCACCGTCAGGCAAACATTTCCTCTTGACACCACACTGGGCTGTGTGTGTAGAGGCTGTAGTGACAATACATACGTACGAAAAGTGAAATTAGAGTGTAACAGTAAAAATGACTTTGGTGTCCTGATATTTAAGACTAGGCCAAACCTTAGTTTTTGTCTAGACCATGTCGTAGGCTATTTTCATTCTGCCTACTGTCAGCTGCTTTCCGCTCTATATCTGTTTCCTTCTCTCCTACTTTCTGCACAGTATTTATTACAGTTGAATTCACAATGAAGTTTTTTCTCATAAAAATGTGTTTCTGCTGTCAGATGATAGACTGAGTTTGGAATAGTGACTGAAACACAGCATCAGTCAACTCCCTGTTGCTGCTCCGTTGCTAACATTGAGACTCAGTTTATCAAAAGAAGAATATTAGTAAGACCACGACCATCTGAAAGAAGTGTAAACTGGAAGTAGTTGGGCTCTTGAATTGAAGTGACACAACTAGTCATGGTTGCACACATTGAGTCAACCGTGTCTCTGCAGAGACTCGTGATTCAGATTGTGGATCGTGATCCTATCTTAAAACAGTGTTATAATACGATCTTCAGGCCAGATCGCCCACCCTAGGCTACAGTATGTTCAAGCAATCAATAACACAATGATAAGCACCCTCTGATTCAGTTTGCAGCAAGTCTTAACGGAAGTCTCTTCAACTGGTAAATGTCCCAGGTGTGTCTTGTCTGCTGTTCAATCCTGGACAGCTACAGTAGTTCACTGCAGGTTTATCAGTGCTTTCTTTTCTGTGAACAGATGCCTGTAGGAGTTGATCAGCCACCAGTCAAACCAGCAGTAAAGGTTGTGTTGACTTCAGGCTGTATTTGTATTTGTATACAATATAAAATGTTGATGGGTCAATACAGTACAACTAAACTAAACAGGTCCTGATGGCAGGATCTTTTGTAGTTTGTATGGAAAAATAATCCAATGCAGTTCCCTCTACCACTACTAGATGGTAACATCCTCACCTGCATTTCTATGCTGAAGGCAGTGAAAATATTTCTTGGTTCAGTGACTGTCTAACAGATCTCCTGGGCGGTAAGAGAGACCAGACTGTGTTTCTGGCAGACTGCTTACTGTATATCATTAGATATTCTCAGAGGATGAGCACAATAACACAGGTGTGAGCTGAGCCTGAGAACTTTATGCTGTTCAGTGATAGTGAGTCGAACAAAAATGATGAAATCTTTGTGCATGCTAGTTTGATTCATTCATCCCTCGGTGATAGATGATATAAAACTACCTGTACCACTGATGCAAGGCAGGCGTTATGGCATCTGGTATGTTTCCCAAGATACAAACTTAAACACACAGTAAACTGTATACGGTGTAAACGCCAAAATTGACTTTTACAACCATTGTGTACCTCAACACGCTGATGTAGGCCACCCAGTAATGAAACAACAAAAAATGAGGTGGCACCACCATGGAGGAGAGGCCTCTGTACAGTATGCATTTGTTGGACTTTTTGTTTTTGTAGGATTCAATCAGAAACCTAGGAAACAGACATGTTTAAGTCTAGGTAACATATTCCTCTGGGGGGCATCGTTTAGCTCAGTTGGTAGAGCATGCACCCCATAAGCAGAGGCTGTAGTCCTCGCTGCAGCCGGCCTGTATCGAATCCCCACTCAGGTGGCCCTTTGCTGCATGTCATTCCCCCTCTCCCTGCCTCCCATTTCCTGTCTCTCTCTACTATTGATTAAATGGGGGGAAAAAAGCCCAAAAAATATACTTTAACAGAACAACATATTCATCTGGATGCAATTGATCCTTCCACTCGGGTCCTAGTGTTTGATGCCCTGATTCAGAGCACTGATCTTAGCTTTGTACAGTTCTTTATAACCACTTCTGATCTAGATTTTCAAATATTTGAACTTTTCTTGGGGTGTCTTTTGTAGATGTAGACCTACTGATTGCTGTTATCCACAACTGATCACGACTTCATTACATTGGAATGTGACCTGATCTATTCTTCTTCTTCCTCTGGTCTCAAGCCCAGCCTCAACAAAGTCAGCTGTCTGCTGAAAGCAGTGCTTTCTCCTCTCCTCCTATTTTTACTAACTGGGTTGGAACTAAACCTTTAAGTAACATGGCAGTTGTCTTATCCAACTTGAATTTGGGTCATATCACCCTTCAGATGAAGAAATGTTTTACTTAAGGACCGATGATTCAAACTCTCTTTAACCTGTGCCTCTGAGACCAATCCCCATCTCCCAAATCCGCTGGAAAGAAATGATTAGAGCTTTGAGAACTGGGGCATTTTAAAATAAGACAACCCCTCTGCTGGTTGGCTTTATGGATTGCAGTTCATTTATATCATAAGCTTTTTTTTTTTTTCCCCCTCCGACACATCTGATGGGTTAGCCCATGCAGCATATGACTCTGGGGGAAGAGCTTATGAGCTTACAGTGTATTGAATGGTTCATGCAAAATTGAAAGAGAGCTGTTCTTTTTCCTCTTCACAACAAAGATGGTGACTCAGAGATTAGTTGAGGTGAGAGGAAACATGTTATACAAAGATAGGTCTGTTTCCTGCAGGGCTGTCAGGAAGGTGGTCATGCTTCTGTACCGGAGGGACCAGATCAGGGTTAAACGCTGCTCTTAGAGGACATTAGTTGTAAAATACTCCTTCTGGTGATGAACCATGAGGTCATAGGGTGTCTCTTAGTCTTTTATAATCAGACAACCTCAGCCAAAGGTAATTACCCTCTGATTTAAGTGGTGCCCTGGCTTCAATGCCTACCTGAGTTCAGATACTTAATCATGATTTTTTGATACCTTTGGTAAATTAACTGCATTTATATGGTGCTTTAATAGTCTTACCAGCTACTAAAAGCACTTTACAATGGAAGCCACATTCACATTCACGTTGAATGTTGTTTAAATGTTGGTAGCAACACAAAAACTTTGCCTACAGTAAGTAAGCTAAAAAAAAAAAAAGCAGATATAAATAAGTATGTTTCAGTTTAACCGACACTTGTCATTCTGCTTTGATTTGATAGCCAGCATTTAGATGTTGTCGGATCTAGGCAAGGCAATTTTATTTGTACAGTATAGCCCAGTTTACAAACAGTTTTTCTTAAAGGGCTGCACAGCATCATAACAACATCCTCCGCCCTTAGACCCTGCACAGAGACATCTATCCGGACACTCAAGCATTTATTATGACTTGCAGCCCAATTCATGATAATATTAAGAAATAGTGTGTTTATCATTTATTCCATGATATTATTTAGAAGTGCTCAGCACAAAATCAGCACAGCCTTAAAGCCACTGGTCTCGTCTCTACCTCTGCTGCTGACCTCGTTCTGTTGTGCAGCTGGATTTGGAGTGGCTGGCATGTCCCACTATTGAACCTCTGCAGTGAATAGCGCTAGCCCGGAGCACATCTGTTCAGGAGGCTAATCCACAAAAGGCTGGTCCCTTGCATAATGCTCCCACTGGGCAACCACTTACGCTGGCACAAACAAGCCGCACAACAATGCGGCCGCTCACGCCGGCCTCGGTGTGGCCACATGCCGAGCAGAGAGAGAGAAGGACCGCTAAGCTGCTACGTTGAGCTGACTCGTGTTTGAGTGCTGTTAACTGTCTGTGGCAGAGCCGCTGGCCTCATTTCAGAGGCCTCTCCCCGGCTTTTCCCCTTTGTCTGACTCTCCTCTCTTTCTTACACTGATAACCCCTCCTCATCTGTCTCCTCTGCTTTCTTCGTCTCATATATGTCTACCATTTTCTTGCATTTGTCCTTTAGTCTGCATTCCTCTGCTCAGTGAGTGCACCACATGCCTGCCCAGGTTATCCTGTTTTTCTTTGTTGTTGTTGATGCTTTGATTCCAAAGCATTTTGGTACAAAGCCCTGCAATCTTACAGTAATACAGAACAATGGTCTGTTAGTGCTTTATAGACAAAAGGTTTAAAACTCTATCAAGAGCAGGAAAACTGGATTTACTGTAGTCTGGCCATTAGGATTTAGCCAAACTTTATTATATGTTGTGTAGCATTGTGGGTTTTTAAGTGTGTGTTATTCTCGCTAAGTTGACCGCGTGTGAAGCACCATTGTTACATTTCAGCACAAGCCACACAGTCAACCTTTGATATCCAGTGAGGGTGCATGCTCTCAGTGATTAGACCAGTGATTTCCAACCTGGGAGCCAGGGCCCACTGGTGGGCAGCCAGGGTATTACAAGTGAGCTGACAAATCATTTACAAAACAGCTGTAAACACCTTGAGAAAACAAATCCTTGCAAGGTGGGTCCTGGCGGGCGGAGGCCGGAGCATGGCTGAGCATGATGACATCACAAAGTTGCAGAAGGTCTGACGACTCGTTTTAAGGCTCAGTTTCTGAATACAGCCTGTGTGTGTTTCTCTGTGGACTGAACACTTTGATACTTTTACAGTATTAGCCCTAATATAGAATCTAAGCCAGCTTTATAATCTGAAATGTCTCACCTTATTAAATTTTGGATATTTAAGAAAGAATTTATTCTAATTGTAGTAATACACATAGTACCATATTATGGCAAGTCTGAATATGTCCAGCCAACCAGGTGCAAGTTGGGTTGAAATTAACTTAAACTGAATATGTGATAGTGAAGGAAGAAACGGTTTCAGAATTAGTGGGGAAATGTAGTGTAGGTCCTCCAACTGTTTGATCGTTGCGGTGATATCACAAGTGTGAAAAGCTAATATTTTAAAACCTATGGAAAACACTATCGCTACTTTCAAGAATGTGAAAACAAGCTGTGGTAATGCCTTAAAGAGGAGGATGTTTGTTTGAATGAAGTTATCTGGTGTGGCTGAAAGGACCGCGTGTGAGTGCCAATAACCACACAGAGTAAAGAGAAACGTCTTATCTCCACTTCCAATCGCTCAGTTCCTCCCAGTGGAGAACCTCTTTAAAGCCAGGCTGCCCTTGTTTTCCGATGGATCACCCCGCTCCCAGTCACAGTGACTGTCCATTCAGTGTGAATCAGTGCTACACTACACCGCCTGCTCCTGGTAGCGCTGCTGATAAAGTTAAAAGGTGTTGAAAGTTGCTTTGATAAAGCTGTGGGTCCGGCCTGGAGAGTAGCCTTCCACCCTCACTGTGAAGGAATGCAGAAAATGCTTGCACAACCTCCCCGGTATTGCAACACTGGCGGGCAAGGATAGACATAAATTTGTCCAAGTCTGTGTTTGGCTGGGGGAGATGAGGAGAGCTCTGGGTGTGCCTGTCCGACAATAATCACTGTTTTATATGGTGGAATTTACTGTACTGGGTTTAATCATCACGTCATCCAAGGCACTGAAGGAGCTTCTTCTGGTTTTAGTTCTGATGATTTACATAAGAATATGTCACTGGATCTTTGAGGTCAATCCTGCTATTGGTATTTAAGAGTTATATCTAATGATATGTGGGTGGGTGATAATATTTTAATTTACACAGTCACATAGCACAAGCAAACAGTCTTGATACAGATCAATTAAACGTATTATGATAAATTTATATTATTAAAAAGAGTTGTGACCAGGATAGTGAGCAGGACTTTTTACAGTTGAAAATAAATATGCCAGTGCTCTCTGGTGGACAACCTGAGTAGTAGAAACATTTTTTTTTACATGATCTCAAACCTAGTGTTACAGTTACTTTGAGAATTAAGTTGAATTTATACAAATAAAAAGCAAAACACAAATACATAGAAAGCAAATATTCAAGGATAAAGTCTATCAGTTTCCTACCCAGAAGGCTCACTCTTATCTTCCTGCTTTACTTGTATTTTTTAAGCGTGAAATTGAATTTGGTTTTCCATGAATCCAGTTTAAAACAATAAAGAAAAAAAGCCATGAAACAGGCGACTTCAGGTGTTACAAAAGATTTAAGATTTAGTCTCACAATCTGTGCTGGTGAAACCCAGCCAGTATGTGCCTCCATCGCAAAAACAAACAAATCACCATTAAAGGTCATTTTGTTGTTGGTTCCATCATTCATTTCAAAAATGATATTTTCCATTATTAGTTTCAACCCAGTTATTCAATTTGTTATATCCTGTAAAGGTGGAACTTGAAAGCACCACTGACTTTAGGCTTTAAAGACAGAATGACTTTGCTAAAGCAGAGGTTTTATTTTTGGCATGAAAAACAAACCCACAGGGTGTATCGTGGCAGTCTTCCTTGTTCTAATTTCAATATACAGGACCTCTGCCTCACACAGAACAGTGCAACATTAGATGATCATCTGTAGGTGATGCACAGTAGCCTACGGTTTTCCCAAGAAAAACTATAAATGGGACCATTTATAGAAGAGACAGGTGCTGAGGAAGGTGTAGCTGTCATCCAGGATGTGCTCCAATAGGTACAGAACGGCCACTAAAAATAGTCCACAAGGTTTAAAATCAGGTTAAAAGGAGTTGTGTGCACAAGATGCTGCTGTTCAGCATCATCGGTTCAGAGACACTTCTGCCATCTTGTGGGCAAACGTGATGCAGCTGCAACATGGAGCAGGCGGTGGATTCCTCAGACTAACCTCAGTCATGTGGTACGATCCTTTTTCAGACAAGCACATGAAGAATTTTCATTTGAGCGGCGTATTTCAGTCTTTGAAATGTTTGCATAATCCCTCTGTGAAGTGTACTATCAGTAGTGTGTGCGGTGTGACAGGAAGATGAAGAGAAGCAGCCTGTAGGGGAGTGAAGGCAAATAAAGAGGGAGGGGGGGAGGAGAGAGCGACACAGAGACACAAGCGAAGCTGTTTGGTGAGAGCGGGAGGAGGAGGAAGAGGAGGAGGAGGAGGAGGAGGAGGAAGACAGGATGAGGAGAGGAGTGGTGGAGGAGGTACTGGAGACTGCCATGAGATCCAGGGAGTGAAGGCAAGGAAGCGGTACCATTCAGCTGGAGGGATGCTGCTCACGCTGCTTTTCTACCTTCGAGTCAAAGGTAGGGGGATCTGGGGTCAGCGCGGTGGGCTCTGCCTCGGGGAACAGGACCGTGTTAGTTCACCTGAGGTCTGTGCAGCGACAGACACTCAGCCAGAGAGCACGTCAGGCTCAGCAGAGAGGTTGCATTGGGAGTGAGTGAAGTTAAAGCAGGCTGCATTGCCTTTTATTTTGTAAGCGATGACATCATTAAGGATCAGCCAGTTAAGGATATAGGTTACTCTGCTGAGGCTGGATTCTTCTTTTTAATGCTAGACATTTAAAATTGCTTCACTGTCTTGTTGCATGCATCCTTTGGGTTAAATGCAAAGAGCTTGAACTGGATTCATTCTCCATAAGGTCAGCTAGACTCTATAGTAACTGTTAGTGTGTTTGCTCTTCACATCAGCAGCTGCATCTAAATTGAACATCCCCATGTTTTTCCTTGCTGGGAGCATGTGAGGCTCTGCTCTGTCATCTGCAGACTGTCAGCCCTGACAACCACTGCTTCTTGTTTGTCCTCAGTACCAGAGCAGCTGATTAGGATCTGTGTAACCTATTTACATCCCTCAGTCTTTCAGTCCCCCCCCGGGGAAGTGACCAGTAACAATGTTATAAAGTATGTTCCTCTCGATTTAAGGATAGTCTGGCTTCTGTTAACCACTCCCAGGAGTCTGAGGTCTACGTATTTATGGATTCAATCATGCAAATGAGTTATTTAAAATAATAACATCTGCCACAGAGTGAATTATGTTTGAAAACTCAATTATTGGAGCTATTCAGAAAATCTGCACTTGATAAGCTTTGAGCTGATTATTTTTAGATTACACACAAGATGGATCTAGTCAACAGAAACAAATGTAAGCTTTAAAGCAGTGAAGATCTCTGATTAATGATTTTACGTTCTCAATTTTTTAATACTAAATCAGGACGTCAGATTGAGATCTGTAAATTTCACTTCAAGCAAGACCCAAGAGCAGAAAGTGAAGTGATGAACAAAAAGAAATACTAATTGCAGAAATACAATTTCTGATGATCTAAGTACTGTATGTAACCAGGTATGTATGTCTCTAAACAAACATAACAATAAGTTAAAAAGGGAGAGAGGGAATAAATTACTCTAAATGTGAGAAAATAGTGAAAAATTCAGCTACATGATAGTGACACTATTTGTTCAGCAGAATAATCTTCAATGATGAACAAAACTTTACACTACATCTACACCACAGTTGTAACAGTAATAGTTTGTAAGAGTATAAACAGAATCAGGCTGTGGAGGTGACTGGTCAGTGGATCAGTTCAATGGGATGACGTTTAACATCTCCAACAACCTGTTTAGTCTCATTTAGACACTTGTTAGTAACCATCTTTTTTTAAGAGATGTATACGTTTGAAGAAGTGACAATGTATTTACTGATTGTTTTGTGTGTTGAGCTTGCGTTCACCACAAACGGACGTATTGCAGCAATCTAACCAAGAACCCACTCAAAACAAACAAAGAAAAAAAAAACCTGTCTTCAGGATGAGGACACCGGAAGTGTTGAATTGCTAACTCATTTCTGGGTGGTAGGACTCCTTCCTGTGGCACTCCAGACACTGACCTCCCTCAGGGTCTGCAGTTTGCACAGATGTTATCACATAACCAAAGTTCCACGCTTTGATGTGATGTGGTGAAAATACTCATCAAGAAGCATGTAAGAAGAGCTTGAGTGAAATGTCTTGTGCGGTCAAGCAGACAGTCCAAAACCCAAAGAGACTGAATTTTCCGTCATACAACACAAGCAGCATCTAATCTCCAGCTGAAAGCAGCTAATGACTCATAATATTTTCCATCAGCTCATAAACTGAGTCATTATTTTGGCTTTACGCTGCAATCAATAACCTGAGGAACTGGTTTCGTGTAGAAAACTGTGATGAAGTTAAAAAGAAAACACCATAGCTGAGGTATTAGAAACACTGAGGTCATGAACCCACACCACAGATGTTATGAAGTCTCAAAAATCTTTTATTCTGGGTCTTCATATTTTATTTATTCACACCACTGGTTGGATGTTTTCTGAAGGTGAAGGTCTAAATGCTGTTTCAAAGCCTGCTCAACGATCTGGAGTCTAATTCTGCAGGAAAACTGCGTCTTCAGATATTTCTGAAATCATCATCATCTTTTTACTGCAGCATGTACAGTAAAGCTTCCAGAGACTTGACCTCAGTGTTGCCCAGAAACACCAGTATCGAAACTTTAATAGTAGGGTGGATATTTTGGTTGTGGTCATATTTTGTTGGATCAACAACAAATTCACCAGACACAAGCAAAAGTGCCAAACAGTATTTACCTGGAACCTCAGAAATATGTTTTTGCTTCATTTTCTGTTTGTGAACCTTAATTCAATACTTTGAATTATAAAATAAAGCAATAATAAATAAGCAAATAAAAAACACAAGTTGAAACACAAGTCAATAGATTCATTATTAATGTAATTAATTATTAGTTGCATCATCGCATCTCTACACAGACACAATAACCAAAGAGGAGCATGTACAATAGATTATATCTGGATCGTCAGCTGTCACTCAAAGTTCCTGGAGGCTTTTCTAAACCAGTCCCCCTGTCAGTCTGACATGAGATGGAGACAGAAAAGGCAATAAATCATCACATTCAGCCAGATGATGGAACAAACCGTACAAGACAGACCTCTCGTAGTCATCACACAATTTTCTCCTCTCTCACTGAAGGAGTGTACTGTAGGTGTGTAGGAGCCTCCTCAGTAGATGATTGATCAGTCTACCTTCTCTCACATTTTAGTGGATGGACCTGCATGTTCAATGTCTTTTTGCTTTTCTGATTTCCAAACAAAAAGAAGAACAAGCCGGCTGTTCAGCGACAGAATCATGTTTCAGTTCTGTATCTGAATAAACATTGTTAATGACATTTGCAATTGTACCAAGTAAGATTGCTTTCTGACTGAGGCAAATAGAAATATTCCAGATGCTTCCGTGTCATCACTCTGTATTTAAACGTGCGTGTCTGTGATGTTTCATGGGCTCGTAGATTATTGCAGATGTTGCACAGATTCTCTTGTTGATTATATAACACCACTGATTAGACTGGCATCTCTAGATCACTGCACAGCTTTTATTTATCGGTGCGTGTGTTCAGAGTAAATGATGAGAAATGGAAACAGCAGCTTTATGCCTGTGGCAACTCGAGCTGCATTGTGTTAAACTAAAATGCTGGTTAGTTGAGGTCATGATCAATCTGTGACCTTATCACAGAACTGTCAATACACACCATTACACTATGGGTGAGTGGTAGTGGATGTGCTGATTGAACGCTCAGATCTGAGTTCCCCAGGAGCAGGACTGTTTCTGGTTGATATTCAGATGGTCAGGAATCAGTGACACTGAGCTGACGGACTTTCAACACAGTTTCCAAACTTGCCAAAGTTTGTGAAGTGTAATTGCCCAAAAGCTACGCCCTAGATATTATTTGGTGTATGGACCTAAATATTTGATGATCAAGTCACAATGTGCACGAAGAATACTTCAACAATCTTCCTGACCTCACCCAAAAAAAGACAATACATACATGAAAAAAAGAAACTACATGGTGACCTGCAGATTTCAGAACAGGCCACTACTAATCCTTCACAGAGCTGCAGGAGGACAGTGACCACATTACATGCACACAGAAATCTGACGGCCTAAATCACACTATGTAAATACTGATGTCTGATTATATAAGAGACGAAGCATCATCATTATATCAGCAGTAACACACCATGTTTAAGTGTTTGAATCAGGCACTTAAACATGTATAGCAGATAATTAATAGGGATGTCACGAGAGGATTGGAGTCCTCAGAGCTGATGACATATAGACAAGGACATGGACAAGGAGATGAAGCAGGGATTCAGAAACGTGAGAAAATAGAAGTAGATTTTTATTTTTAGTGTGAAATTTAACGACACTCTGAGTGTGTGTGTGGAAAGTTAGAAATGAAGACATTAAATCAAAGGGTAGAAAGCAGCAATGTAGTTTTTGATGTCGTCATCTTCAGCAGGGCTTTACCTTCAACCTTTGATCTGGGTTCATCAGTATGGGGCTCACAGCAGCTGCATTAAACACCTACTAATCAAAAAGAGGAGAGTTCTGGAGGGTGATCATTTTATCATTATTTGTCTCTTGTAAAAAAAAAACCCAAAAACCCAATAAAACTACAACCATTGGGATCACATGACTAATGTTAACTATATTGATAACGAGCATCTTGTAACAGAGTAACACCACCACATTCTCAGTATATATTTTTTTCTGGTAATAGCCAGTTGTCACCTCAGTGGTCATTAATGATTATTATTCAGGTTCCCTGGCTGTAACTGAAGGCTTTGCTACTGTCGTTGCATTCATGCTCTTAAAGACCAACACAGCACATTCTGACAGGAGACACATCGCACAGATCGGAGGGACTGAGAGACGTTCGCATTTCATCTCCCACACCTTGGCTCCCGGTGGTCCGACAAGGATGTAGAGCTAACACGTGATGGATCCGTTGCCATGGCGTCACCTAGAGCGGCTGACTCATCAGCATGTGACACTGACTTATCTGCGACCCAGGGAATCCCACACACACACACACACTGACTGCGTGCCCGTCGCACAGTACTGTACGTCCATTCCTTCGCGGTCACTTTGAGAAAAACCCCTGCGGCCCTCATAAATCTCTCCACCACTCCTAAATCTGGATCTAATTTCAGTGATCCCTAATTTAAATTGGACTTGTTTTGTAATTTCATGCACTCCCCCACTCCCCTCTCACCCCCTTTTATCTGAAACACACTGATTAAAAGGACAATTGAATAAATGCTTTAATTAAAAGTCCATCTAACAAAGTTAGTCATGCCTCTGCTGGGCATCCCCTATCATAGAGGTCTAATTGTGTCTGAAGAAGCCTCAGGGCTGTTTCATTGATGCCTCTCAGCTCCTTTGAAAGTAGGAGCCTGTAATAACCTTGCTTTATATAATGGCTCTCAACAGTTGGCAGCAGGAACAGAGCGTCCAGAAAATAACTTGGCACTTGGCAAAAGTTGACAAGTGCCGTGACAGATAAACGTGCAGCCACACACTGCTGATTGCTGCTGCTCATTGAAAACATACAGTACATTACGGTGCACTCCCAGTCCTGTGGTCGTTTTTTTTTTTTTTTTTTCCAAAGGGTAATTGAGGCGGGGGGCGGGTGTTGTTGGTAGAAACTTGTGTGCGGCTACTTCCCTCTGAGTAAGAGGAACAATGTCTGGAAATGAGTCAAGCCCTTGTAAATGTCCTGTCCTGGAGGGACTTGGTAGTACCACCCTGTTCTCCCGCTACACGGCTCCAGCACCAGCAGGCCCTCTGCTCTTCTTTATACCTTCCACGGACAAAATGGCGGGACTGTGCGCGTTGGCCTTTGCTTCCGGAGGTGCAGTATTGTGTTTTGATGTCATGGTTTACAGAAGCGCTTTGACTTGCTGTGCCTGCTCTGCCTGTTTTGTTCCTTTCGCTCTGTGTCTTTCTTAACTCTCATTCTGGCACCTTGGCAGTAAAATGGGGCAATGCAACACTCGTGCTTCTCCAGAGGGGCATGTTGTAATAGGTCAGCTGCTTGAAGGTCTGATAGTGGAGTGCGAGCGGTGTGTTGTTGAAGCACATGTCTGAAGCGGTGGTGGCGGTTCTAGTTCCTATCGCCTTCAGGCTGCTGGGACGGTCCTAGCAGGATGTCAATGAGAACTGAGCCACCCTCCCTTATCCAGACACTGATTTTTAATTGGAAGCAGTAAGAAATAACATCTGTTATAACCAGAGGGGCATTTAAGGCGCTGCTGTTATCTATGGGAAAAGCATGGAAGGATGGATGCGGCAAGGAAATCCCACTGGTGTATTTATCTTTAGTTTTGTTTGACACTGACTGATGCTGAGCCAATATTGTGGCAGTATTCACAGCATCAGGACAACTTGACTTTGAGGAGAAGTTACTGGTCATCACACGTTGCTCCTGGTTCCACCTCAGGTTTGACATCACCTGCACCAGTAACAATCTGCTTCACTTGGAATTGATCAGTGTGTGATTTCATACTTCACATTCGGGCTGTTTGTGAAATAGATGTTAGTTAAAACCTGGTTTGTGCTTTGAAGCTAACTTCACTCATGAAACGGAGATTCAAAAGCCAAATAAAACCAAATAAACGTGAAGTTAATTAGACTCAACTCTGTCAGAAAAACATCAACACTGGCAGGATTATTCTCCACCAATTAAAGAAGATCTGATCAAAAGATCAGGAATAAAAGTCAGTTTACTCTCTTTTTTTACTTTATCATGTGCTGAGGAGTTCAGTCAGTGTAATTAATACCTGATACACTGACAAGAATGGTGTCTAATTGGCTTCACGTCTTACAAAATATAAATAAATAAATAAAACATTAAATATTTGTAACTAAATGTGCCACAAGGATAGCTGAAGTTTAGACAAGAACGGTAAGATCCATATAGTCTGTTTGATGAAAATCTCAGTTTATCAGCTCCATCAGGACTGCATGGGTGTGTTTCTGTCTAACTGTGCTGGTAATATAAGCAAACAACCCCACAGCTATCATCACATCTTGCTTTAAATGTTGCTGAACTCTGATTGGTGCATGAAAATGTATGACATCACCTTTTCCTAACTGGGCCCCACCCAATATACTGTAAAGCAGTTAGAAAAAAAAAGTCATGGCAAATATGCAAAGCGATAAACCTTCTCAGATTTTAACATGTTGATAGTCTAATCTAATCTATTATACAGCTAATCATATCTATAAATATTGCTGAGTCAGAAAAATCCTTCCAGTTTTGCTACAGTAGGTTTATTGTTGCTTAATCATTTCATGTAGTAATCAGTCTATGAGTGATAATCTAACAATTATAACAGACTCATCTTTAATAACAATATTGACTCTAGTTGAAAGTTTTGTCCTGTTTTTACTTCAGTCTTTTTCTATGGCATAGTTTATACTGGGCATGACGCTACACAGTCAAAAAAAGTCAAAATATGTTTGTACATCAGGCATGCATAATTAACATCTAATAGATAATTAAAGCATAAGTCAGTGGAATGTTTTTGTTAATATAAGTCCTACTGTAAATAGTCCTATTTTCCGTCAGCAATCACTTACATGGAGTGTTTGGGCCAAAACACGAGTCTCTCTGTCACTCTGCTCTGCTGTAAACCCAGGAGAAAACTTTCCTTGTGGGATACAAGGTGGTGACGTACTGTGGGGACGTGGTGACGTAGGGACGAGGACCAATAGATGCCTGACGAGGGCGGGGGCTGCTAACTCATGGTGCGTTCAAGGCAACCCGTAACTCGTGTTTTTCCGACCTGTGAAGTCGTACCAGTTCGATCTGGTACGAGTTCACGGGTCGGAAGTTACGAGTGGCCGTTATAGGGAACTTTCACAGGCAACAGGTCGGAAAAACACGAGTTACGGGTTACCTGGAACGCTACAAAGTCGTAAGTCGTGACTTGAAGCCGTAACTTAGGGTTTCAAAAGCCTGCCTTGAACGAAGCATTAGCAAAAACGACCGGATCGCTGACTTATGCTTTAACAGTGTAATCACCATTTAAAGCCAAAGGCTTTTCCTCTACATGTTTTAAACTATTTACACATCCTACAGATGTGATCTAAATCTAACAATATTCGGCAAGGATTGATATTTTGGTTAATGTGAAAATAGAGAAAAATGTAAAGGTGTGGATGAAGTACATTACTCCCTTGTTGAGACTTTCGTTGTGCTCCGCACACAGCCACTGCTGCCTCCATGGTGACAGGCATCAAAGATTCAGCCACATGTTTGAACCTCAGTCAGATCCACGCTCAGATGAGGAGTCTGTTGTGACAAACACTGGTTACCAGGGGCAGGACAACCGCTCTTCATCTTTCCCTCCCTCTACCTGTCTCTACCTCACTGTGAACGACATTACAGAAGATCTAACTTGAACCAGTCATCCATACATCAGCACTGTAAAGACACTGAGCTAAGAGGTGCAGTTTACTACTTTGTCAAAACATCTGTTGCACATCAATTATTTAATCCCTTAGACTGTATTTAGCATCTGATGTGGGCACCGAGGACGTGTAATATGACGCGTAGGTTCACAGACTCGGTGGGCGCATCGTGTCGTTCCCAGCTCCCTGACTCAACCAACCAGTCTGGGTGCAGAGGAAGAAATGTTGCGTAACTATGGAAACACAGCGTAGTGAATCTCCAAAGGCAGGCGGCACTCTCCTTCATAGGCCTCAAGTTAACAGGATTAGAGGGAGTTCACAGATGAGACCCTGAAGAGCGGGGCCTCTTTGTGTCGACCCCTTTGCTTCGCTTTCACTCTGATCTCCGCTGCCTCGACTCTGATACAAGAATCACAAAAACATTCATCACCAAAAGATGCATGGCTTCTCAGGGCTGCAGTGGTCTCTATGGACATTGTACTTCTGTTACCAATCATTACAATTGCGACGGCGTTTTTTGCTGCAGTGCTGCCCTTTAATCCCAGGCAGTACCTCATGTACTGACTGTCTGGTACTCTGTTAAAATCCCATTCTCTATGGCTGCTTATTTGCATACAGAGATCAACGCAACTTACATTTTGGCTGGGACTAGACTAAAGCTGTTCGTCGGTGTTGCTGGACAAACTAAGGCAACATTAAATGTGTGTGTGTGTGTACTTGTACAGCTATACATGTGAGGACCAGTTTGAGTTTTAAACCATCAGAGTGAGGACATTTTGGCCGGTTCTCACTTACTCAGAGGGCTGTGTGAGGGTTAAGAGTTTAGATTATAATTACTGTAGGTTAAGAGTGATGGTTAAGGTTAGGCATTTGTTTTGGATGGTTAAGGTAAGGTTATAGGGTAAGGGGCTAGGGAAAGCATTATGTCAATGAGTGTCCTCACTATGACTGCTGTACAAATGTGTGTGCCTACAGTATGTATGTACATCTTTAGCCATGAATATTGAAAGTCTTGCAGATTGCAGACGATAGACAAAGATGGCGATTCTTTTCTTAAATGACGAAGACGATGTGAGGCCCCGTTTGTGTTAAAACCATCTGGAACAAGAGTTCACCCCGGGGCATGCAAATTGAAACACAGCTCTGCACCCACTGCTCAAGAGATCCCAGTACAGCTGATATACAGTATGTTCAACTTGACTACGTGCAGTGGCAGAATCGTTTCTCAGAAGAGCACGGGGTTATCGTTGTCAAGATATACTTTTATTTGCAGACAATGTCATCTTGACATCCTCATAACAAACTAATAATAGCCTGTGTGTGGTGGGCTGTGGCTACCATAGCAACAGAGGCAAAAAAAAGAGAGAATGAGTGAGTGGTGGTGGAGGATATCAAAACCACACCCATGACTGGAGCAACCAACCAGACTGGAAAACCAGTTCAGACAGGAGGGAGGATGCTGGGAGAAGAGCTAGTGAATAATGAGTGAGAGTCAGGAGGGCAGTGGCTGGTGTGGTTCACCCAACCACGTGGTGTTGGGGATGGTTGTTATGGCTGCTATTTGATTGATTTGTGTGATTGGACAATATTACACTCTACTCAATGGCTGTAAAGGGACGCTACCAATTCATAGGTGTCAGCCTGTCAGAATGACCAGGATTGATTGTTGTTGTGTTGTTTATAATAGGAAAAATATAGAAATAACAATTCAGCTGCTCTTTATGCCTGCTGCTGGTTTGCTGGGTGACAGTGCATCAAATTAAATTGTTCTTCTCTAAGCTCTGTCTTACGCAACACCCAGAAATCAAAATTTCCTGCCGCTAATAGAAATACGATGGTCGTCCATCATCATTTCCCACAGTAATCGCTGTTAGCTGTGACACTTTGTTCACTCTGAACCATGACTAAGTATATAAACAGCAGACATGATGCATTATGGTTATACAAACAGCTCACTGGCCCTGACAGGAGGGGTTAAACCTCCAGTCTCAGCGCTGTCACACAAACGAGCCAGGCCATTATGACCACTCACAGAGATAATGAATGACGCTGATTATGCTGTTAGAATGGTACACGACGAGCGCTGGGATGTAATTAGACTGTAAGTGAGCGGTGGATTCTCATCGTCGGTGTGTAGGACGTGGGAGGCTAGAAAGACTTGAGTGACTGTGACAAGCCGTCATGGCCAGACACCGGGGTCACAGCAGGGCTCCTGCTCAGCAGTCAGAGTCCAGAGACAGGGTGTTGAATATGGCAGTCCATGGGTGCAAATGGTTCAGGTGTGAAGAACCACAGGCCACCTAGAAAGGTTCTGGAGAGATAAGAGAGAGAATCCAGGCTGTGGTGGTTTACAGCTGTTTTGGTGGCATCAGTATTTCAGGTTTGGTCATAATGTAAAATTCAGTTTTGAGAGGATTTGGTAAAACTTTTGTTGTATTATGGTCATTCTGACTTTTCCTACATTTGATAATGGCTGAAACTGCTTTAGATGGTGTTATTATAGAAGCTTTTCTTTTAGATGCTCTCTTTTAAATTCTTATTTCTTTTCCTTTCTCTTTCTTTCTTTTTCTGTAGCACTCGGAGATTGTTGGTTCAATATAAGTGCATTAAAAAATAAAATTCATTATTATTATTAATAAAATTAGCAAAATGATTGCCTAAACATATTCACTGTATCTATCATGATTCATGTGTTATGTGGAGTCCATGGCAGGAATGGTTTCAGACCTGAGCTACATGTCAGATCACATCACCTGAGTGGATGAAAACATCAGTTTCACACAGGAGGAGATGTGAATCAACAAACTGGCAGCTCTCCGCTGTGTGCCCTGATTTCTTCCATCCACTTGTAATTCAGGATTTAATTGCAGAGAAACTTTTAGCTAAACTCAGGAAACAGAAGTACTGTACATCCAGGAGGCTTTATAAACTTATGGTCCCACGATTGGTTATTTAAAACCTAGACTCCGTCCAAAGAGAACAGAAACGGGAACATCACCCTGAGCACTGAGCAGAAACACGCTTAACTAATCTGATTTAAATGATTTAAAAATAAGTGGTCAGGTATTTATCTTCAACCTTAGTCATGTCTTAAGCTGCAAAGAATGATAAAATACATCCAGCATCCTATTGAATAATCACAGTCTCAGCTTGATAAAGATGAATGAAGGTTTATTAAACCCTTCGTTAGAGGGTGTAATTCTTCCTAATTATTTATAAACTGGTGTTTAATTTGAGGACAGAAGCTCCCAGCTCCAGCTCACTGCTAGGTGCCTGTTTATTCTCTGCAGTGTATTAATAGCTGACTGCATGCTCTTCTTATAAATAGCTACAGCTACACCTTCGCAGTCTTGTCTGAACTAAATAAAAAAAAAAGACTTCATGGAGTTCATTCATCACCGGGAGTGAAAGAGAGGAAGGAGGGATGGACAGAGGGAAGAGCAGGATGAAGAGGGATGGTTAAGGAAGGGAACAGACTTCTTCTTCTACACTTTTCACCCCATCTGCTCCCCTCCCCTCTTAGTGCAGCACACCTCCACCCCCCGTCAGTCCTTCACCATGCGGCTACTCTACAACTGTTTACTCTCTCTTCTAGAATCGATCTATCGCCGCGGGGCCAGAAGATGGAGGAAACTCTACCGAGTCAACGGGCACCTCTTCCAGGCCAAGCGCTTTAACAGGGTGAGTGTGGAACACACAGACACACACACACACACTGATGTCTAAACCAAGCCTCAGTCAGTTCAGTTAAATCATCAATGTTTATTTCTAGTCCAGGAAAAAGGCATTTAATTCTCTTTAATAACTCATAACTAACCAGTTTTTCTGCACCCACGTCTGTGCATGGTTGTGAATCTGTGCGTCAGTGTCTCTGTGCTTGTGCGTGCAGTGTACAGTAGAGTCTGTTATAAACATACTGCAGATAAATTATATATGACAGGTAATCAAGTCACCGCTCCAGCTACGCTATCTGGATATTGATGCATAATTCATGGTGTCCTACTTATGGCTTGTTTAGCGGTTGTCTCATATCAGCTCTCAGCTTCATGCTACACACACACACACACACACACACACACGCACACACACACACACACACACACACACACGCACACGCACACACACACACACATATACAGTATACACACTAACCTGAATCCACATCTGGCCTCTCATCATCTCTCTTCCAAGATGTTAAAGGGCTGCACCTGCTCACTCCCCCTGCCTGTTGGAGAGGAAGACTCAAGCATTAAGTGTTCTTACTCTCTAATGTTAAATGTCCACTGTGGATGCCAGACAGAGAGAGACGTTAATGCTGTTGCGAACAGGTCCTAAGTACCTAATGTGTCTCCTCTGAAGGGGAAGAAATAAGATCAGGTTCTTGTGGTGGAAGAACAAGGCGGAGTCTTCTCCCTTTGTGGAGCGCGTTCACTTGAGACAGGTTGTATCGATGATTTTGTCCCTTATTTAACGGTTGAAAATTTAAGACGAGGCAGCTTTTAGATGAACAGCCAGACAAAGAACATGAACAGTACAGTTCAGTCGCCGTGTATTAAGACTCGCCGGGAACGCCTCAGGAGAGAGGTCGCTTCGTTTTCATTGCAGTGGGTAAGAACTCAGTTTCTCTCGGCTCATTTTACAATTAGTTCAACACTTGCATTGTCAAGGTTATTGAAAACGCAGAAACACATTTAATACAAAGAGCTCCAATAAGGCCTGTAGGCAGATGGACTGATAAGCAGGCAGACGGTACACATGATGATCTGGCTGAAACAACAGCATTGGGAGCAGCTCAGCCGACTGAGGGTCTGGGGGTCAAGAAGTTAATCAGCAGGGTCTGCTGCTGATCATTGCACTGGGCAGGTTCACGGACTGACGTCTTATAAAAACATGTTGTTGTTTTGTGGCACTCCAGCCTGTGGATATCTCACTGCAAAACCCAAGTCCCAAGGGAAAGGGAACTGTTCAAGATGTTGAGGATCAGAGAGGAGGCAAGGCGACTGAGGCAGGAAGGGAATCAGGGTTGTTTAAAAAGTCCTTTAACAGTGCAGTTAAAGCAGATATCAGTGGAATGTTTTTGGTTGTTTCAAAAAGTCCTCTGCTCTTGTAAACAGTGCAGTTATTAAGGGACTGTGCAGCCAAGGGTCTGAATCGGTGAGAGCACGAGGACCAATAGATGCCTGACGAGGGCGGGGCTGCTAACTCTGGTGCGTTCAAGGAAACTCGTACTTTGTGTTTTTCCTTCCTGTGAAGTCATACCAGTTCGATCTACTAGCAGTGTTATGTTTCACAGGCAACAGGACGGTGAAAACACAAGCTACGGGTTACCTGGAACGTTACAAAGTCGTAGTTGTGACTTGAAGCTGTAACTTACGGTTTCAAAAGCCTGCCTTGAACGCAGCATTCGCCGAAACGGCCGTGCCGCTGATATCTGCTTTAAGGGACCATGTCTTCAGAGCAGCCTCTGTGTACTACCTACTAGCAGTGGTGTTATAAAATAACAGCGCTACTTTTTTCACTAATGATTAATCAAAAAAGTTACTGTTTCCCTGTTTATAACGCCGTTACCATTACTGACAATAAGATGCGCCGTTACGTAACTTAAAAAGCCAGGCTCTGCGACGTCCTGTGCGGATGAATACTGAGTGAGTTTGTAATTAGTTTCTTTTATGATGTAGTACTTCAGTTACTAAGTAAGTTACTTTTTGTGGAAAGTAACTAGTAACTATAACTTTTTTGTTTGTTTGTTTTGGTGATAAAAAAAAGTTTTCATGACATTTATAAATAGTAATAATAATGTTTGTAGTAGCAAAAAAGATAATAATAATAATGATAATAGAAATACAAGAAAAAGTAACTAGTATCTATATTTGATCAAAAAAGATAATAATGATAATAGAAATTTGAAAACAAGTTCAGTGATGGAACTTTAGCAGGTAAAGAAGAGGAAAGTTTTCCTGGTTGTAAGCTGGATACAGCAGCAGACAGACAGCAGGCCATAGACATTACGACAGAAGGGAAAGTAAATGGATGAAGGAGCTGGTGACAATGGCAGGTTTTGGTGACGAGGTAACCAGGCACGTGTGTGTGAGTGGGCAGGGAGGAACAGGTGCTGAAGAAAGAACCAGGTGTGTAAGAAAACAGGAAAAACATGGTTGAAAAACAGCATGAAGTGGATGAACATGACAGGGAGATGATGAAGGGATGGACAGTGATGTAGACATAACTCCTGACAGCACTGGTGTAAGATACAAGAGGGAAGGTTTAATTAGAGTTCAGAGTCAGAATCATCTTGGTTAGAAACACTTGAGATGTGTTTCATCCCATCAGAGAATTGATAACTTGCTGACTCTTCACTACTCTGCTCCAACATGGTGTTGTTACTGCTGAGGCAACGTGGAGACCGACTCACTCAGTAAACATCATATACAGTGGGGTCAAAAGGTCTGAGACCACTTTCCACTTTCCAGTCAGTAAAATTGTATTTTGTAATGAAACACTTTGGACAATATGAGTCAGCAAGGAGAGCTCAGACCCAGCAGCCACAGAGAGGAGATGGAGACCGTAGACTGTGTTTCATGTTGTACATCCCACTCTCTGTTAGGTTGAAGCTGTTAAAACACTGGGTGGACGTTTGTTTAAATATTTAAGGAATTATTCTCTCCGATCTCATCCTTATTTATACATGTGGTGGTGCTCAAAAACTGTTGGAGTGGCGGTGACATGATGACTCCTCGGCTCACCTTTTTTTTCTCTCAAACTCTCTCCCTGCATTTTTTTGTATGTATTTGTCAAGTAAAGACAAAAAAAAGATTTACAAAAAGCTTTAAAAACAGTTGGATGGGCCGACAGATACCCACAGCCCTCATAATATGAATCCTATTGACTTTTTCAGTTTTGTGCAAAATATCTTGACAGCTATTGGATTCTCATCGGCCATCGTCAGTAATGAAAACATGAAGATTGCCTCTTGTTCACACCAGCACTGTTTTTCACCCTGAACATGTTCAGGTGCTGACAGGCAGCGCAGCCTCTGAGCTTCTCAGCGTGGCTGTGTAGACTGCTGTCGAACATGGAGGCCACAGACAGGGCAGGGCCGTCTTAACCAACACTGTGTCTGTTGTGGTCTTTTCATGGGACTTGTTGACAGGAAGACGACAGGAAAGTTATTTTCCTTTAAATACAATACACATTCTCAACTTAGCATTTTGTGTTCTTATTGTTAACCGGTTGGTTTTTTTCGGACCGGGTCTTTTTCTGACTGTTGTTGCTATGCCAGCTCCTCAGACTCTGGTTGGTTCTCCGTGTTGTCCTCTGCATATAAATAAGCAGACGGGAAGTAGGTCAGGTTTCTCCTCCCTTCTCTCACTCTATCACTCTCTACATGTTCGTCTCCATCTCTCCTCCCGGCTCCTGCTCCATCTCCCCCTGACGTTGCAGAGGAGAAAGCTGCTTTGTGAATCTCTTCCCATCAGACATAATAGGGTCTCTTTAGCTCCTGTCTCCCACGTGATGGAACAGAATACAGTCGCCCCCCCTCCCCCCCTCCCTCTCTCCCTCCCCCTGCTGTTTGCCTCCACAAGCACTCCATTAGGGAGATGACTGACACCAGCCTCTCGTGGTACGAGACAAGAAAATCCAAACAAGAAGGCTGCTGAGAGCTGTGAGCGAATCAGCACCACCGCTGACTGGAGATGTGTTATCTGAATGAGCTGAGGGGAAGTGGATGTGCAGGAACATTAATCTCAAGTGATGCTCGGGAAACTCGGTTATCTTTAAATGCCATGTTTTTATTCTGTTTGTCAAGTAGAAACGTCCCCTCTGGATCCAAATGAGCCTCAGATTTTTAAAGAAGTGATGTAGTTGAGTGGGAGAGACTTGTTCCCCGTTACAGTCGGTGTCTGACAGCAGCTTTAAGAGGAGCTATTTGTTGACTTTGCTGTTGCTATATAGCTACATAGTTAGCATTAATAACTACTTACTAGTAGTGCTAAGAGCTTTATCCATCATTGCACTTGAAGGTATGAGGTCATAGTTAACCTGATAAGTTGTAGGTGTTTGTCTTTGTGCTCATGGATCTCTTCTATTTGTTTCACTGTAGAATTGATTTGTCCACTGAATGAATCATCTAACAGCTGCACGCTAATCTGTCTCTACTAACCCTCACAATTTAGATAGTTCAGTTCAGGTCAGACAACTTTATTCATCCCAAGTGGGCAATTCATTTGCAGCTTCCCACTTGCATATAAACAACCATCAGTTGAGACCTAGGGGCTTATAGAATCAATCCAAATCAATAAAATCCAATCAATAAATCCTCTAAAAATAATTCCTTTAAAAATAAATCACTAATTGTTGTCATGGTATTATTTGACTATATTTGAAATGCCGAATGCAGTGATGCCTTTGTTTTTGGTTAATTTTCAATAAAATTAAATTGACATAACAGCATATTTGCCCACTGTTAAACAAAAAAAGGGCAATTAATGGCAATTTTTGACATGTATCGTACACTCACCCCCAATTAAATATTTGAATTGATGGACAGCCTCACTTATTATGCTTTCTGTGCAGGGACTTGGTTGGCCTCCGGGTGAGCATGCTAACTTCAACTGAGGAGAAGAAATACACGCTGCTGCCCGTCCATTTCTGTCGATACTGCCTCAGTTTATGGTGGAAATAGATTTTGTTGCTGTAATGACCCAATTTCACTATACAGGATACTGCAGATTTCGTTGGTCAGTTTGCTCTGACGAGACGACCTTGTTGCAGATGAATGAGACATCATTTCTCAGCATATTATTCCAGGCACTCGTATGACCGGTGATGCTTCCTGCTGGGATGAGGCGGGGGCCGCTAATCGATAGAAGAAGCTTTTCTCATCCTCTGGTTGTCACGACCAGTGCAAGCAGAGCAACCAAAAAAAACAACAGAAAAAACACAAGGACACAACCCAAACACAGAACCAGAGGCAGAGCTCCTGCAGTTCAGTGGTGTTTCTACAGTGTGGAGGCAGAGGAACAAAAAGCCTTATGGGATGGCGAAGCAGGCTAAGGTCAAAACCGCAGAGATCAGTTCAATCAGGCAAACAGACCCAGTGCGGACCAGGGAGACATGTACAGTTACGCAAACAGGGAAACAGTGGACACTCAGGGATGGCAGGCTGGGAGGACAAGTCGCACACAGCAAACTTAACGTCACGTTCTGACCGCTGAGGAGTGACCAGGCTTTACAAATACATTAGAAAACAAAGGCAGGAAGTAAGAATAATAACAGGCACATCAGGTTAGTGTTAGTGATTTCAAAATAAAACAGGAAACACAAAACGTACAGTACCTTTATTCCCAAACTCCTGGTGTCCCCATTCACAGAGAACGGCAAAATAGAGTGGACACCACATCAGTGCCAGTGGCCCAATTTCACACAGGGTGCACACACAGGAAAAATAAAATATTCATTTAAAAGTCAACCGAGTAAAACATCAGGAGAGCAAGTGCTTCTACATGACAAACACACACATCTGTGGGGGTTTCAGTTACAGTGAGTTATTTTATTCAGGTTAGCCTCAAATTGTGGTGAGTCTTTTTTACTGGTCACGCTTGAACGTCGCTACATGTCATGCAATGTAGGAGAGGAATATGTGGTAAATCCAGGAGTTAATGAAATTCCACATCAGAGCACAGACTCTGGGATTCTGGGATTAAATTTACATCCAAGAAGGAGATCCAACTCAGTCACGGACATCACTGACACACACACACACACACACCGCTCTGATCTGAGGCACAGCATCAAGTTAATGTACCACCACTGATCAGCACTCCTGTGGGGCTGATTTAGTTGTTTTTTTTGTGGCTATACTGTATGTAAATTGAACTCTTTCTTTAGATAATACAAACCAACCAAATGCTATATAGTCATAATTATTTGTTCTTGATTTGAAACCTGTGTGTGATGGAATCTGTCAGTTCTTCTTTTCATTCACACCTTTTGAACACTTCTCTGCTCTCTGAGATTTTTGACTGGAATTGAAGTTGACTTTCTTGTCAACACATAAAAAAAACCATCACGTCAGATCCTTTTATAGTTGACAGTGTTTGCTGGATTACATACAGAGTCTGTCAGTGTTGTGAGCTGGAGGCAAGAACCAGAGGTGCAGCTTGTGAACAGGCCAGACAGGTAACTTCTGGGGGCCGCAGGGGGTCTGACAAACTTAACTCCACAGCAGAGTCTCCCCCTTAAAGGCCCAAAGAACAATTTGCAGTGACATCTCAGACTCAGTACGATGTTGTTTGTTTACAATTTGATCACGCTTTTTATTTGTTCGCTTTGGTTTTCATGGTTCTTTATAATCTATACTCTGAAAATTCAATGAATGTGAAAATTTAGAATTAATTAATGAGATTTCCCACATCTTTTGTTGATGTCAGATTATTTTGTTACATAATGGTAATGCATGCTAACCCTTTGTAAGTATGTCTAAAGCCTCGGCAGACTCCTCCTTAAAAACACTGGTTAAACAACGCAAAGAAAAAAGCCATTTTCTCTGATTCATGGATATTATTGCTGCTATACCACTGTCATCCTCATCAATGTGCATTACTGTGTTAGCATTTAGCTCAAAGCATCAAATTCCCTGAGTGCAGCTTCACAGAGCACACTTCTACACTCGCTATTTACACAGTTGCAAAGCCTCTGCTGCACGTCTCTGATAGTCATAAAAGAAGCTTCAAGACGTCAGTCTGACTCGATTCGATTGCAATCTGTAACCTGAAACTGGGGGGAAAGCAGTGTGCGCCTGACTGTCTTCTAAGCTGTGGAATAAAAGGCATAGCTAATAGCACTGCGTGTTTCCGAGCCTGTCTAAAGCCTGGTGCAGTGACAGGCATCCTCAGCAGCTCTTTTTTCCTCAGACTGCTGATAATTCTCAGGTTGCGTGTGATGTGTTTGTGGTGTGTAGGAGAGAACAGAGGACGCAGCAAAAAGTATGTGATTAATTTATAAATGTTCGCCGTAACCTCTATGTAGAGTTAGATTTGAAAGACTGAGGGAAGCCTTTGAAGTCTCGCTGCATTTCCATGGCAACGGAGCCCTGACTGGGACTCTTTGTTCTTTACACTGTCAGCATAATATACACTCTGTGAATGAATGTTGTGGATGCAGCGAAGTACACACGCTGCATCTTAAGTGTTTGGTCTCCAGTGGACAATCGTAGCGGCACATTTATTGATGTCCAGGGACATTCAGCTGCAAACACAACATCCTGTGGTGTTAATACGGATGTGTAAGAGATACAACCTAAAAAAAAGAAAAAACCTCAAATAAAGAACCAGTCAAAGACCAAGCAGTCTGGAGACCATGTTATGTAAGAGTGAACTTCAGACAGTCTCAGCTCTACTATAGATGAGGAAAGGGAGGAGCCTGAGCCAGTGAGTCCTGCACCAGACATAACAATACACTGCACGCAGGATCGTAGTAAATGACACAGTCAAACCAGGAAACTAGAATGTAAACATAAGAATAAATGTGGTCAGCTCGGTGTAGCTCGATAGTTGACCCGACTCCACCAGGACATGAAACTGACAGAATTGAAAGATTTGGAAATGCTTCTTTTATGTTGGGTTGCAAATCAACTTATTCTATAAGAGAAATCTATTCTTGAAGCTTTGCTCAAAAACACATTTATCTGCATGTTTAGGATGCACAGACAATGTTTATTAACATTTGAAAACAAGACACATTTCTCACTCAGACAACATACCAAATCATCAGAGTACAAACAAAAGCAGACAAACATGTGAACATGTGAAGGATAAAGTCCTTGAGCTGAAGCATTTCATTTTCAAGGGTATGCTTGCTTAACATAAAATAGCATGTGAAGAACAACTGTACAAGCTCTCCCATTCCTGACCCCCCCACAGCCACTCATTCATTTTATTTGCCTAAATTTGTGTGAGTTAAAAAGAAAGAACATAAAAGCTAATATATATATACAGTATATATACACATATACACATACAGTTTACAGGCTTCATGCAAAATGAAATAAAAATTCACTGTACCACCGCCATAATAATGACCTGTGTATACTGTATCTGTCATTTATCTGCTCCTTGTCAATTAACCCTTGACGAATCAGCAGCCACTGTGTCAGTGGGTGTGTAACCTGTGTGTGTGTGTGTGTGTGTCCTGTCTTCCAGAAAGCATACTGTGGCCACTGTAGTGAAAGGATATGGGGGCTGGGCAGGCAGGGCTACAAGTGTATCAACTGCAAACTGCTGGTCCATAAGCGCTGTCACAGACTCATCCCTCAGACCTGCCAAAGGCTTATGGTGAGTATCTCATCATGTGCTGAGCAGCAGGAAGCACGATGTCAGCCCGTCACACCGACACCAACACACAAACAAGCTCACAGTACACGCAACCGACAAGAGGGAACAAGATTTGATCCCCTCAGCGGGAGAGAGAATTATGTGGTAACAACATGTCGTACATATTTATACTGTACTGTCTCATTTCTATTCATGACGGTTGATTTAGGTTTCAAGTGTCGTTCTGCACAAGCATGTGATGTCTTTATTAACAACATTGGTCTTTCATTAATTCTTCATGTCATCATCAGATTTTGTAAAGTTAATCTGTCATATAGTCCCTGCTTACCTACTGCAAAATACCATGTCCAATCGCCTAGCAACAGTGTCCGCATAATTGAGCCTAATTAACACTTGAGTCTTTCATTAATGGATGTTCCCAGTCATCAAACATGATTTTCCATTAAAGTTAATCTGTAAATTCTGACCTGAGGTCCTTGGCTCAGGTGATCTACGCTGGCAAGTGACACGCTGTCGCTGGATAAATAGAAACAGCCCGAAATAGAGAGAAGAGGCAGAGACACTTTCATTGATCAATGTCATACCTGGTTGAGGGATTTTGACATTCGAGCATTTTCACAAAAGTGTAAGAGCACGAGCAGAAATCTGAGAGCAGAGGTTTGAGAAGCAGCCTTAAAGGGACAGTATGGGACTTTACTGGCTTTTTATTGGATGTATCCGTATTTCAGTGCTGCAAACATGACTTCTCTCCATAGAATAAATCATACAGGGGGGGTTCACCGAACCTTCTCTGCCATGTTGAATCGCCATGCGTTCAGTGTCACCTGACCTAGGGAGGTCCTTGGCTCGGGGAGAAAGTTTTCCAGACAGCGCCTGTGATGTCACCGCCGTGTAGGCTGGTGTGAGGAAGGACGGAGGCACTGGTGTTGCCTTCAGGTGCAGTCAGACACCTGAATGACGCCGTGATGACGAAACCCGGCAAACCAACTGGATGTTAAGAGGAGAAAGACACTTTCATTGATCAATGTCATACCTGGTTGAGGGATTTTGTTTACATAGAGGCTTGTTTATCCTTTACATGCAGCGTCGGTTGTTTTTCGGAAGTTTACGTAAACGCAACAGCAAGAAATCTGAGAGCAGATGGGGGTAAATGTCACATACTGGGGCTTTAATGTGAGGAAGACTCAAACTGAGGGACGGGACATTTAGACACTAATACTAGATTCTGGGTGCAGACACATTGCTTTGAGCACCTGAACAGTGACCATTAAATGTTAAATGAAGAATCAATGAAAGACCAGGCTGTTGCACAGAGGAAACCAGCACACAGGCAGACAGAATATGACTGAGCTTAACCAGATCTCATGATGAGATGAATTGCTCTGACTCACTTAGGTGTAACTTGCATATGAAAACCGATTCGGTGCAGTTCTCAGGAGAGTTGATGCATTTCACATAAACTCAACTCAACTGTGATGAATCTACTAAAATCAAAACTTTGTTTACATGTGTTGAAACGTGCAAAGTCAGTCAATCACCTCGACATTGTCACCAGTGAACACTGAACTAATGAAAACCATCTCACCAGTGCTTGGAGTACCAAGATAAGATTGTTGATCACCTGTGTTTGCTTGTTAAAGGGATAGTTCAACATTTTGACATATTAGCCAAGTTGGACAATGGACAATGAGATAACGGAACATTATGAGTTGTTTTTGAGGTGAATAATGCAAAACCACTGATGTGCATTCTCATCGGGGGCAGTTTTTCAGCAAGCAGTCTCTGCATTTGCCTCAAAAACAATGCCTCGTAACGTTCCGTTATTATCTCATAGCGTGGTGAATGTGCAGGTCACAACTTGTCCACGAGAGCGTCTTGGAGTTGCATTTGATGAGTTTGATGAGAGAAACCAAGAACACCATCAGCCTCTGCCCTCCGTAGTGTAGCTCTGAGCAGCTTGTGGTACAGAGTCTGTCAGTTGAGATCAACCTATGAAACAGCAGAGGAATAAATGTAGACGGGGTGGAAAAAAGCACAATTACTGCGTTCTGTTTTCACACCATCACCATTGATCTGTTCATGACCTCACAGAAAAAACCTTTATGGTCGATGGCCTAACTGTTCATGATGGATGAACATCGTTATAAATGATAAATAAAGGACAAAACACAAACAACTCGTGTTGTAATGAACTGAAGTCATTCTTCCATCAGGTTCAGGGTTGTTCAGCTCAATCACAGACGAGTCAAGTGAAAATCAAAGACCTGACTCTCCTGCTTCTTGTCAGAGGCAGAAATAGAATCAGGTTCTGCTCTTACTATTTAAATGCCAGGCTGACTGTTGGAAGTGATCTTAGTGTGAAGTTTAAATGGAGGGAAATTAATGTAGCTCCCTTTCTGAGCACGAGAAACATTAATTACATTTCGACACGTGCTCAGTTTGCACGGTTTCTAAGATCAAACCTCTGAAACGCCCACACTGTACTCAGTGTTGCACACTGTGCTTTTTAGTCTGAAGAGTTTTTCTCTTTTGTTTTGTTAGCAATTGAATATGATCATGCACTTAAAACTCAGTTCCTATGCTAAATGTTTTCCAGTGTTTCATTTGAAGTATTGATCTTTGAGCTTTGTTATGAAGTTACAGAAGTCCTGACAGCTTGTTGGATGAGTTTCTAACTGCAGATTTTGCGGACAGTGTCAAAGTATTCTTATCAAACACAGACCTGCTTTTTTTGTTTTCTTTTATCCTTTTTCTTTTGCACATAAAACAAATAAATGTACATATCTCTCTTGGTAGGGAGGACCAAGATATGAAAACAAATGTGCAGGTGAGGTCAGAAACCTGAGAGGCTTATAGAATGACCTCACCTTGACCTAACAGATAATTTAAACAAGTAAAAAAATAATATGAACATGCCTTGTGCTTTGTAATCAAGGAGGACATGGACATCTCACTATTAGAGATGTTGTGTGGTTTAAGTAGTTCCTCCCATTCTATTGAAATGAGACGTTAAGTTCAGAGACAGTGAATCGGTGCACTCCATGTAAGCAGTTCATCTGACCACAAGGCAAAACACAAACATCCACAATTCAAACCTGATTAGAAAATCAATATGATCAATGCCAAGACTTGCTCTTGTACTGTGTGAATTGATCACAGCTTCAGCCCGGTATCTCCAGCTCCAGATAAGTGACTTTTGCAGTCCGATAAGACGTAACTCAAGTGAATCAGTTCCCTCTCCAGTCAAACTCACACTTTGTCATTAGACTCTCGGATCAGCTGAGACCAGATGCTTCCTTCGTCGTCGCAAACATGATTCATCAGAAACTCTTCCAGGAGTGTAAAAACATGAGTGGATATTTAAGTGGGTATTTGGGGGAACGTGCTGTTGAATATTTAGGTGGATTTTTTGACTTCTTTATTCAGGATCCAGTCATGCCATCGCAGGAGCCCCCTTCAGATGCTAAGAGTGAGGAGGTGGACCTTCCACCAGACGACACAGAGGACACAGATGAGAGTAAGGCACTGGAACCTTTTTCTTTCTTTTCTTATTTTTACCTTTATGAAAGTTATTGGCTGCATGCTTGTGTACCTGTAGGAATAAACACAGGATGGTTCATCTGAAGGACTTAACCCTAAAGTTGGAAATGAATAGAGGGTGTTGTGGGGGTCGTCTGAGCCGAGCTGACCCAGCCAACGTCACAGTATCTTTCTGACAACTTCCCACTGTGCTCAGTGCTGACAAGTCAGTGTGTCGACATAGAGGTCACTATGGCCGCCCCGAGTTCTGAGCATGGTGTTGATCGATGCTGTTCTTCCACAATGCAAGGCAGAATGGAAATGACAGAGCTGGAAGAATGTGAAAAGTCTTCATGGCTTGTGGTAAAAATGCAAATGCAAAAAACACTGTTACACAACAAATACAGACCTGGAACAAACAGTTTACCTGTCTGACCGGATGTGTGTGTGTGTGTGTGTCTGCAGCTGTCGTTAAAATGAATCCAGAGTCAGCAGACCATAAGGACACAGCATATGGTGTTCTGTTGAGCTGAGGATCTGCGGCTGACCTTATGTAACATCTATGATATTCTGCTCCAAGTGTTCAGCCTGAATTGTTTCCTGTCGATGGACAATTTTAATGTCTGAGGACATGCAGGATACGTAGGTTGGCCACCATACGCATGCGAAAAAGCAAGAATATATACTGTCACACCTATGACCTCTAAGCTGGGGCCTATTCCATAAAGACAGACTGACTGTGGCTGAGGTCAAACAGTCAGACTTCACAGAGACATCCAAATTCATCCATTACGCTGTTGCTGCAAATTAACAGGCTCAGCTGTGTTTAATAGAACTGCTTTGCCATGAATTCTGGGTCATTTCCAAACCCATGATTCAAGCAGAGGATGTTTCCATCCAGGAGAATGACATTTTATTATGATATAATTTAAATTTACATCCATCCATAGGCTCTACCATTCATCTGCAAACAGAGTCACAGTTGGGGGGCTGGAGCCAGTCCCAGTTTACACTGGACACACCATTAACAGGTCACCAGTCTATCACAGGACCAAAATATAAACTCAAACAACCTCACACAGTCACATTCACACTTTAAAGTCACTAATCAACTTAGTGTGTGTGTGTTTGTCTTTGGATTGTGGGAGGAAGCTGGAGAACCCAGAGGGAACCCACACAGGTACAGGGAACACATTCAGAATCCAGGCAGAAAAGCCCTAGACCAGGTTTGAACCCAGAACCATCTAACACTGTCCTGCTGTGCCACCTTTTATTATCACTTTTTATTATCATATCATTTATTATACCGGATGTACCCTGCCCTCGCCCCATGTCAGTTAGGATTGGCTCCACTCCCGCTTGTGACCCTGTATGGATAAGCAGTATAGCCAATGGAAGGACATAAAATGTATTACTACATTTTGTTTTATAACCTTAATTAATGTTTAGACTCTCTTGCCCTTTCATCAAAAACTCTGCTAGAAATCAGACCTGAGCTCGGAGCTGACCCGTACAGAATCCTGTATCACAGCAACAGCATCAAACACAAGCATACTGTACATGACTCAATGAGGAATACATTGATCTACAAAGGGTGATGACAGCATTTTCTTAGGTATCCAATACATGTGATTGTGGCACTGTATATTTCACACACAGTACAGTATATACAGTAGTGCAGGGCGACCAGAGTGAGATCGAGGACCTGTCGGTGACTCTTGATGTAAACCCCGGAGTCTCGGACTAATGAATAATATAACTATGTTGAAAAGATTCAACGTAGACCTTGGTAGCTTAACCTCACATTCACTGTCATCGTTTATGTAACACTGACTCTCCACCGTTATCTAACCACATTATTGCTCTCTGATGGGATCCCATAGAACAGAGCCTTAAATCCTATTACAGGAGACTGAGGACCGATGTGCTGGACTGTTGCTGGGGGTCCCTGCTATGAGATGTTCTGGCACCCCCTGTGGATTGACCTAGTTTGGTGTTTCCTGTGGATAGCCGGACTTTATTGTGTACTCTGCCTCCCTCTGCTGGCCTGGACAAAAACATTCAACAACTCTGTCTATTTTTTCTTTTCTTTCAGTACCTTTAATGCCGCAGACAGAAGTTACAGATACAGAGGTGAGAACAGCTTTGAATATCTGTAGAATATAATTAGTAATTGTCAAGCTTGTTATACATATATATAATAATCACTCCTAATATAATACACACATCACATAATGAGGAAAAATATATGAATGATTTTGAGATAAGGATTTTTATCTGGTCATTCTTGGACTTAAAATAAATTCAGTCCAATTCAAACTAAAACTCTGTTGGTTTGTTCTTGTTCTGACTCATATCAACACACTCCTCTACCTCCTGCAGGACATCAAAGCAGTAGTTGATGGCATCGATGGCATTAAGCTGTCCCAGGGCCTGGCTCTGGGACTGGGTGACTTTGACTTGATCCGGGTGATCGGACGTGGCAGCTACGCCAAGGTCCTGCTGGTCCGGCTAAAGAAGAACGAGCAAGTTTACGCCATGAAGGTGGTGAAGAAGGAGCTGGTCCACGATGATGAGGTGAGGCACTAAGTGCACCTGGGGGAGGCAAAGAGAGACAGAGCTACGTGCAAGGTATTTAGAGCTGTTTAATGCTGACAGACAGAGCAGGTCAGGGAAACACCTCTTATTCATTCATACATGACAAATGTGCATCTATTAATCATCAAGATGAACCATCTCTGCTCTAGTTCTAATTTGTTAGTGCAGTGTTATTCAGAATCATAACCAGATAAATCTTAAATGTAAAGTTGATCTTTGCATCATAGCGCTGTAATGTGTTCATAATGAGCACAGAGACTGGAAAGTGCTCTGTTTGTCTTCAGTTCTGCATAAAGACTTTGTCCTTTTGCCTGAAGATGAAGACTGGGAATGAAAGCGATGTTACTGGATGGCTCATTCCTCTTGGACAAACACACACCAGTAGTATATACCCAACTGAGTATACCACACAAAGATGTCTGTGCAAACCCACGTGTAACCACGTCAGGATCTGCCACTGTCCTAGTTCCCGGCTTTAACATGCGTCACTGCTCTGGTGCAGCAGTGTAATCACTCTCCAGGGAGAAACAGCCTGGCTTCTGCACCTCCATTGCTTTTATAGGGACATGAGCCACAGACATCAAATGACATGATGCCGGCTGATGTGTGTTGGCACGATGAGGTGAGGCAACACACAAAAGGTAATGATGTCTAAGGCTTTTTCACAGATTCAAGATCAATGAAGGAGAGATCAGTGGGTCGATGTGTTTATAGAGAAGGAGATGAATTTTGAATACCTTTTGAATTATGCTTTCAATGCGTGTTCTTAGACGGTGAAGATTGCTGGTTTTTGAGTACACCATCTATTTAATTGCTTTGACCTTGCGTCTTGAAAAGGCAGCGCCTGATTAGCCGGCCAGAATGAAAAGCAGCAGGACTCAGGGTCCCGGGGGGAAGGGGGCTGCTGGGTCTATGTAACAGCAGGAGTGATCAGTGAGGAAAGGATGAAGGTATAATGTGAAGTGTAGAAGTTGTTCAGAGAGTGAGGGTGAAAATAGGACGGGGAGAAATGGAGATTGAAAGATTGAAAAAGACTGAGTCAGAAACTGGTTTTGAGCCTGTAAAAGGAAAGAGGGAAAAATGGGTAGAGTGAAGGGGAGGGAGGAGAAAAGTGGGGGTGGAAATCACACAAAAGTGGCAGAAAGCTCATGAATTGAAAAAGAAAACAGGCTTAGGAGGAAGGAAGCAGGAATCATTGAGTGGGTGACTCATAGGAGATGATAAAATCCGGGTATAACATCTTTTGCAGCGATGAATCGCCTGATGAACATGATGTAAAATTAACTTTAAAGACGAAGAGACTGCATTATGCTTTTACTGCAGGAAATACACAGACTCACGTATATTTCACATTTATTATTTATTATTAATGCGAGTGCAGCGAGGAGAGTAGTGTCTACTACTCGCTGGACTTCTGAAATTGTTTATTTACAAGATTTCATGAAGGAAAGTTGTACATCACCATGTTTCATCTCCCCATGTGTCAGTTCATTCATCCAACAATAAACATTTTCATAGACCTCAATACTGTGAACAGCACAACCAAAACTCTGGGCAGAAATCTCAGATTGTGAGATGTGCAGATGAAATTCATACTCATGTCTGTGTGTTTAGTTCAGAGTAGGAACAGGAGTAAGCAGTTAGCCTGGATTAGTATACAGATGAGATGGGAGTAGGGAAAACAGCCCACATGCACCTACAGTACTAACACTCATTGATAAATGTGTTGCACCGCGTCAGATCAATTTGCAATCAGACAGGAAGGTACAACAGCAATTCACAGATTTAGAGGGATGTATATACTGGAACTATTTCTTGTCAAGTGACAAGTATATCTTTCCACCCAGCACAGCCAGACTACTTTCGTCAAATGTTTCTCTATGAATTAAATTAAATTGACTCTGCCTTCAAGAAGCTGCGCACAGTCACTGCAACTGTGAAGAAGTACACAGTTTTTATATTTCTGTTGCATTACTCTGGTACTGGTAAGCTGTCAGATATAAGTAAATGCCAGTTACCTCGAAACTCCTCAGTTGATCATTGCACCATTTGTAAAGCAAAGGCCATGAATTTAGGATAACCCACTCACTGTCTCCATTTAATCCAACACAGTGCTTCATCATTCAGTCATTTCAATTTGCAAGGACACTTAAAGAAAAGAAATAAAACCATGTATTATTATTAGGTGTTATGATTGTATATCCCTCTTGTAAAACCAAAATGTGAAGGCTGCTGCACCTCTGACCAGTTCACTGTTAGAATATAAAGCACTGATTTATCCCACACAGTTCATTTACTGAACTTGTCACAATGACAGTCAAAGACCAAGGTGAATGAGAGACTGGCACAGAGCTGCAACGACCTTCAGCCTGTTGAATATGCTGTGTTGTTGGTTTAAACAGACACTAGATGGCGCAGTTGCTCAATAAATATCCTATTAAAAAAACAACCCAATGGGCTCGTGCTGTATATCCAGACAAACCCACTGTCCAGAGCAACAGCATCATCCAGCATCTGCACACCTAACTTTGGACAACATACATGATGTCGCCAGCCTCCACTTTCTTCACTGTTACCATCTTTTTTTTTCATTTTCCACCCAGAAACACTTTTAATTTAAACCCAGTGGCCAAGACCAAATTTTCTATGAACAGAACAAAAGTGATACCAGAAAACATTTGAAGAAATCATCGTGTTCTACTAATCTTTTGAGTGAACATCCCATTTTTATTTATTAATAGCTATACTGGTGTACATTAATTTAATAATTCATCTTTGCAGTAGTCTAATGCCTTACATCAAAGGAAGCTTGTAAGAGCTGACTACAAACTACCGAAGCAGATGAAATGACCAACAGGAGATGTGTTGTGATGGCGGATTCTGCATAATTATAAATTCCTCCATTAGTAATGAGTTGACCAGAAAGAATTTGGTATGGTGTGCACAATATGGGGTCTCTATTGTGGTGTTATAAATTAACCATAAGGTGCAGGAGCACAGCACGGGGAGCTCAGGATTCTGACGCACTCTGTTGTAGCCCGCATAAAACGTTAACCATCATCAACTTTAAGACTCTTTAAATCTTCATCAAACATCCTCACCTCAGGCTAAACACTAGTTCACAATTAAAACCATGCAGACCTGATCAGAATGGCTGATCATGAATAAAAGATAGTGCAGGTTTGTATTGGTTGTTGGGGACGTTCGCTTCAGTGTTGTCCTTCTACATCCTCCACTTTGAACACATTTAAGGTTGTAAAAGAACAACTCTGTGTGTCCTTTTAAAAATGATTATGTTTAGTCTTTGAGTCAGTGACTCACTGATGGTTTTCAGGACTGACTTGGTGTATATGCTGCCCTGTTATCTATTGGCACATCATCCAAGGTCCACCCACCTAAGTGGGACAGTCCAAGGAGCAAAACAGTCTGAGGAGTATTCTCTGCACTATCTGCATTCCTTATCTGTGGTTTGGTCTGTCTCTAGCTGTCTGAGGAGGTCTATTGATCAGACAAATTGATTGTTAATACATTTTCTTGCCTTCATGCCATCTCTGTCTCTGTCTGTCTCCCCTCATCTCTCCAGGATATCGACTGGGTGCAGACAGAGAAGCATGTGTTTGAGCAGGCGTCCACCAATCCATTCCTAGTGGGCCTGCACTCCTGTTTCCAGACGGAAAGTCGGTAAGAGCTTGATAAGGCTGAAACTCAGCAAGAGCTTCCAGCGTACTTCACAGCACCTGACAGTGATTTACAGTAACATAACATATTAGTTTGACTGTGGTCTGCTCTTCATTAGTTCACAGGGCTGGTGTTTTATTATCATCAACAAATCCCATGAATGTCAGGACACAGAGTGGGTTGTCCACTAATTAGAAGGTCAATGTTTCTGAATACAGGCCAGGCTGTGTGAATATCCCTGTGGATTTAGCACTGTGATGCTTTCACAGTATTAATGTGGAATCAAGACCTGCTTCATCAGAAAAGACATGGAGCTCTCACTTTATACAATATGGGACCGTCAAGGCCACATGTTGTGCATTTAAACAGTTCTCCTACTTCTTGCCCTTATTTCTTTTTCTTATTCTTATTCAGATTATTTTGCTCCTCTTACAGCCACCTACACAGCTTTACGCTCAGCTTTTACATGCATCAAGAAGCCAGGTGTGCTCTCCTTGATGTCATTTTGAGATTCCTTTTTGTCAGATATTTGCCTTGATGAAGGTCTCATCATCAAAAGTTCGGCTTCATTATGATATTCTTGCCTTGAAATTGTGCAGAGCCTTCTATTCTTCATATGCCAATGTGCAGCTGCATAGCAGAGCTGCAACCTTCTCAAAACTATTAAAACACCCAAAAGGAGACATGAAAGAGTGTGTGTATATATATATATATATATATATATATATATATATATATATATATATATATATATATATATATATATATATATATATAAAAGGAGACATGAAAGAGTGTGTGTATATATATATATGAAGAGTTCATTTGCAAAAGCAGATAACTCCGTTTTTGAAAAATTCCAGAATCTTCGTTTTTAATTTTTAATTTACATAAGGTTATATCAGTCAAACCAAAGTTGAGTGACTTTTAGATGTAACAAAACAGACATATCTCCAAAAAATAAAGTTTCATTTAAAACAACACTATGCAAGGAATAAATACAAAGCCTCAGCTCATTTTTTTCAAAATGGCACTTATCTGCTTTTGCAAATGAACTCTTCATATATACACTCTTTCATGTCTCCTTTTGGGTGTTTTAATAGTTTTAATAGTTTTATATATATATATATATATATATATATATATATATATATATATATATATACATATATATATATATATATATATATATATATATATATATAACCTTTATTTATCCAGGAAGGATCCATTTAGATTTAACAATCTCTTTTTCAAGGATGTCCTGGTCAGGAAGAGCAGCATTACAAAAAAATCGATCTAAAACAAGCAAACATACACAGCAAGAGAAAGGTAACAGTTTATAATGATAACTGATATAGTGAAAGAGACTACTACTGTAAGAGCCACAGGTTCATAGTTCAGAGAGAGCCAGAAAGAGGGATGAGAGATCCCATCCTCATCCTGACTTGCAGGTCATTCCAAGACCAAGGCCCAAAGTAGGAGATGGTCTTCATGGGTAAGATCATGGGTAATCTGAACAGCAGTAAACTTTGATCAGATGTATGAAGGCAGAAATGAAGCCTAAAATTGCCTTAGTGGTATAGGATATACCACTGCTGTAACCTCCGAGAAGAGTAACCAGCAAGTGAGTACACCGTGCAATGGTTGGTCCTGAAGGCTGAACCTGTTCTGTAGCTCAGAGCAGCTTGATAAATACAGTAGGATCCAGTTTGGCCAGGGTGGTTGGGCAGGCAAATCTATAGATGGTGTCGCCAAAGTCAAGCTGTGATAAAAAAGAAAAGAAAACATAGTGCAGTGAGTGAGTGAGTGAGTGAGTGAGTGAGTGAGTGAGTGAGTGAGTGAGTGAGTGAGTGAGTGAGTGAGTGAGTGAGTGAGTGAGTGAGTGAGTGAGTGAGTGAGTGAGTGAGTGAGTGAGTGAGTGAGTGAGTGAGTGAGTGAGTGAGTGAGTGAGCGAGCTGCATTTTGTTTAGAAGTTGTCTGTCCATCTGTCCACTTCACTTTCATAAATGTGGCAGCGCAGTAACACCTTGAAGGAATTTCTTCAATTTTGGTAGAAAAGTTGATAAAATAAAAAGTAAAAGCAATGATGTTTTTATGGCCACAAGGTCACAGTCATATTGACTGTGACATCATGTCACTGTGACGAGTTTTCAGACTCATACAATTGTGAGGCTGTACGTCTAAATGCAATATTTCAGTGTCATCGGTTCTGCATGGCACAGAGACATAGCATCAAACCACAAAGACAGAACTCATTGAGAATAATTGAAAGCCTTCATCACTTTTGTCTCTTTAAGTCCCAGCCTTTAATTCCCTCTAGCACCGATTCTGTAGCATTCATCAGGGACTTATGAGTCAAGACATTTCTATAAAATCACATTTAAAGATACAGAATAATTTTAAAGAAGCAGATCCATGTAAATCCGTGTAAAAAAATATATCTTATTTTCAGTTTGTTTTCTTAAAAAAAGAAAGATCCACTGTATAACTAATGCATTTTCCCATCATGCTTTGGTTTCCAGGTTATTTCTGGTGATTGAATATGTGAATGGCGGAGACTTGATGTTTCATATGCAACGACAAAGGAAGCTCCCAGAAGAACATGCAAGGTAAACATGCAGATGTTCGAACATCTGTTTACATACATGATTAAAAAAGTCCCAGTTCAGACTTGTAGCATTTATATTTAGTCACAATATAAATCCTTCACGTGGAACTACTGTAGGAATCAATGAGTTTTCATTAGCATGTTGCCTCACCATGTAGGTTCTTCTATGTACTTTGATAGAGCGGGCTGAGGGGTGGGCAGGTTTTCTATTGGTTATAATCTGGAACTTCGTCACTAATTCCTACACATACGTCCTTTGAATGTAAATGAAGTGGAGTGTTTCTCCTTTGGTTTTTCTCAAATGTTCAGAGCATTTAAAAGATATCAGGTGGACAGTGTTGAGGTTTGTGCAGGGAGGCGTCCAGGAATCAGCTTCATGACCGGGGTGTGACATACAAGAGGGTCACTTTATAACTTGATCTTGGTGGAGTTGACATGACGGAGTCGGCCGGCTGCACAGGAAACACATGTATGTTGTTTGGGCAGACTGACTGAACTTCCTCCAGATGGTTCCTCTGCATTTGACGGTGACATGATGGTGTCATGTGAAGGGCAGAGCGTGTGCACTGTAGCCGTTGTCTTTCAGTTAAAACAAAAAGCATCAGCTTCATGGAAGCGTTGTGTGAGTTTTGTGGTGTGGGACAGCTGAAGTGGGTGTGCATGGCTGAAGATGCTTTTGTATCCACCTTCTTTGCAATGCAGTCTAAACTGTTCCTCAAGAGCATACTTCCTCCTCCAAGTACTCCACACAACCGTAGGCTTAATGGGAGCCTTTAGCATGGATGTGGCACTGCTGCCAAAACCCAACTTAACACTCTTTTCCCCCCTCTGAGAAATATAATGAGCACCCATAATTCATTGTGCCTGTCTACTTGCAGGGCACTCCAACTGCGGCTCTGATAAATGCTGGATCAAAGGCTGGGTAATTTAAAGAGGCACTGTTGGGCCCCCAATCGGCCCCTGCAATCTGTATTCTGGAGACAGTGGCTGTACATATGCAAAGCAGCATGTTAATCACTCATAATGATTGTACATATTCATGAGCAGTGCTCTTAGAGAGAGCCCTGCTGCATTCCCCCGTGCAGTGGGGGAGGCGGGCCGGTGGGCGATGGATGGTGCTGCCGATAGGACGCAGCTTCTATCAGTCTGATGCCAGCAGTGAAACAACGGTGTACAATGAAGGCTGTCACAGAGAAAAATGTGGGGGAGCAATGTGGGATTTGTGATTTTTCTGTCAAACATTCCTCCACGACAGTCTTTCCCTCAGTGTTTGACAGTCATGGATTTACAACAGGCAGACAGAGAGAGGCTCATCACTGTTAATGAAGGCTTATCTCCCAGAGACAGAATACACACTACCTACACGTGAAGAGGCAACATGCTACTGACTCACAGGAGGCACACGGTACATATAATCACTGCTAAAGCCTTAGAATGTAGAGGACAGTGTTCACTTCAAATACGGTCACATGGTTGAATAATGTTAGTGACAGGAATCACTGATCTCCTTTAGACTTCAGGACTTGTCGATCCACCGAACTAAACAAATATGCAGCATCTTCATTATATACTTATATGTGCAGATTTCTTCTTCTAACCCAACATTCATATGTTTCATTTAAGCTACATATACACATTGATACCTACTAATTGACAGTATTTATATAATCAAGAAAAATATGGAAATTTCACTTCATACAATACTGGACTTAAAGAATCTTCTGGCACATGCTTGGATGAAAGCTCATACATTGTTTTCCATCGGGCGAGGGCAGAAGCACTTTACACCCTGGTCGGGTCGTTAGTCTGTGACAGAGCTGACACTAATTTACAAGTCATTGGACTGTGGGAGCAAGCCAGCGCCCAGGTTCAGACCCAAAACCTTCTTGCTGTGAGGCAGCAGTGCTTACCACTGTACAACCATGCCACCCATCACTGATTCTTTAGAACGGAGAGGGTTCATCCTCTGGAGGCGTGAATGTGCACAGTAACCATGCAAACACTCCCAATAAGCCCTTTCAGCGATGGAGCTCAGTTAAATGAATGAGTGTTACAGAGATACAAGGTAACTATTACCTTGGTAACTTTTCGTCAATTAGTATGATATATAATGATGATGGTTAATACCCATTTTTCATTCTTACATTACATGGGTAATCACCACTATCTATATATTGCCATCCTATTGTAATGTTGTGCTTTTACATTAATGGGGCAACTCTCATCTTATACACATGCTGTGCTGGTAATATTACAAATGTGTTGTGTTAGGACCAACCCAGTTAAAATTTCCAGACAACATGTAGAGGCTCCAAGGTCTGTAGATTTTGATATTACCTGGCTACAGTAAAGAGTATTTGTCCTGGTGGTGGCGGTAGAAGACAGAGAAGACAATGTCAGAGACGCCTCATCTCTCCCTGCCTCTTCACAGATTTTATGCTGCGGAAATCTGTATCGCTCTGAACTTCCTGCATGAAAAGGGCATCATCTATCGTGATCTGAAGCTGGACAACGTTCTCCTGGACCATGAGGGACACATCAAACTCACAGACTACGGCATGTGCAAGGCAAGAGACGGATTGATTTTTCCAGTAGACTGTGTTGATTTGCTGGCATAGCATTATCAATAATGCAGTACATCAGCATCGACTGAAAGTACTACACCGGGGCCTCTGTTGTTTTGTTTTCCACCATTCATTTTCTTGAGCTCATCATATCCTCAATTTCTTCAACTCTCTTCTGTGCTCTTATCTGCATCTCTCCCACTCTCATCGTCTTCCTCTGCTTCTTCTTCTAGGAAGGGATCAGACCAGGTGACACCACCAGTACTTTCTGTGGAACACCCAACTACATTGCACCTGAGATCCTCAGAGGAGAGGACTACGGTGAGTACAGGAATGGATCAGTTCATGTCTAGACACAGGTTGCCTGAGGTTGCCAATCTCCGAAGGTCTATAGAGTTATTATATTATAATTATACTACTTATTCTGGTGTGATGGGAGACGTTTGGAAAGCAGTCATGACAAATGTAAATGTCTTGTATTATCTTGCTCTTCCTCTCAGGCTTCAGTGTGGACTGGTGGGCTCTGGGCGTGCTGATGTTTGAGATGATGGCAGGGAGGTCTCCATTTGACATCATCACTGACAATCCTGACATGAACACAGAGGAGTACCTCTTTCAAGGTGAGACAGGAATGAGGGCGTTGCACTAATTTTATAACCATTTACTTGAACATATTGCCCTTTATTGACTTATTTCACATGTGATTCGATTCTACTCTCTATTCTAAAAGCAACAACACCAAAGCAGAAGTTTCAAAAAACTGCCATGAGTCTAAAGTCATTCTTTCTTTGACATAGAATAAATGTACTTTTTAAAATTGTGTCAGCATCTGCCCAGTGGAAATTGAAAATTTCAATTACCTGTGAGTGTCTTCCAGGGGTAAGGTCAGGTTGGCTCACAAAATATTTTTCAAAAGGTTTAATCATGTAGAGACCAAGAATTATTCACTACAAGAATACAAATATTTGTAAAGAAAATGTTGACCTAATGGTGTCATGGGAACTGTAAGGGGGTTAGCAGATCTGAGGTCATCCTCAGGGAAAACTAAATGTTAAAGCCCACAACAACCTTGCTAGCTAGACATTACATTACATCCAGAGAAGCAGCTTTGCTTCACTAGCAGATGCAGTGTATTTTTCCAACGTCCATCATCTTAGTTTGGTATGTTAACATGTTAATATTTGCTAGTTAACATTACAGTCATGAGGAGTGAAGCTGATTGGAATGACATTAATATTTAATTAATAAATTAAACAGAGGGGACATTAAATTTAACTCTCAACTAAATGCAATATTAACCTGCTGGTGGCGTTAGGGGACTGACTGGCATTGCTGCACCACTCATGTTGTTGAATGAATAAAAATATACTTTTTAAATCTGAAATAGGAAAAGAGTTAATGGAAAGAGAAGACAATGTAAATACTACTATCATTCTAAATGCTGTAATTTGTCAGTGACTGCAATTTTGACTGTAAAAAGTGGTATTTTTCTTTTCGAGAAAATTCCTACTGCAGTTTTTTGTCCTCTCTCCATGCTGCCCCTGTTCCTTCAACAGGAATGTTCAACAGCTCCCAACTGGGAGCTCTATGGCTAAAGGGATTGGGAGTATAGAAGAGTAGTGGGAAGTCAAATATGAATATTGAGAGCACATGGTAGGCTGTTCGCTGCCATTTAAACAAACACATGTTAATTTAACCCTTTGTGACGCATAACTGACATTCTGAGAGTGGGTAAAATAGACTCCATGTAATGGAATAACAATCAGCTCCAGGCTGTTAAGGATTTATGTCTGTGTAAATCCAGGCTTAGATGGAAACGGTACGCTTCATTAAAATGGAAGAATCTCAGAAAGCACAGCCAATTTTATTTCTCTCAAATGTTAATTAGCTTTAGTTTGCTGATTTTTTTTTATGTACAAATAAATGTGTGTATATACACACACACACACATACATATTGAACATGACTTTCACATACATCGCATTGGAGAACTACAGTAGTATGAAGCCTGATGAGGCCAAGGAGGAGGGGAGAGTTTACGTTTCCTGTTGATAAAACTGCTGTAGTTGCTGTTTTTTTGTTTTATCATTTCCTTTTTTGTGTAAATTCTCAAATTTCCACCTGTTTTCCTCCTTAAAAAATCCAGTTCAGTGATTTGTGTGATGCAAATTCATTTGACAGCCAAATTAAACTCTTTAAGGCACATTAGGGGAGAGACAATATGCAGTGGCCTGGCAAAAAAACAACCAGGCTTTAATGTCTTAAACGATGATGACACTGTACCCACACAGACCTCACCACCTAGGAGCTGACTTCATGCTGTTAGTGTGTGTGCGTGAGTGCAAAAAATGAGTTAATATTTGAGAATTTGTGTAATGATGCACTGCTGCTTACACATGCTGTAATGCCTGCTCCCCCACCCCTCATGAACTGTGGAGAATCTGGCAGTACATCACGGCCTCTCTTACAGATGAGATTTAGGATGCATGTGCGGAACACTTCAGCATTTCTCCGTCAGTTGGCAGCTGACCGCATTTTCACTCAAAACGGGACGGCGCCAGATAACCGCACCGAGGCGGCTGATAACACAGGTCTCTGGCTCCCATCAGTCAAAATGCAAAGTAGCTGTTGGAGTATCAGGAAATTTCACCCAGAACTTATGGCTTTATGAGCACATTTCCTGTTGCTGGAACTTTGTTTTATGTGATGATTTTAATAGTATGAGGAGATGGATGTAGACATCTAAAGCCAGCGGTTACTGGAACTTGGAAAGCCGCACACAGCAAAATGAGCTGAGGGAGAATGACCTCAGTCTGGACTCATGCTTACATTTGGGCATTTTTTAATGTGCTGTTAGATTTTTTGTGAAGAACAGACTGGCTTGTGTTTCTAAGGAGAGGTGTTGACAAATCAGTTTCTGTAACTGTTACTTTCCTCAGCCAAAAGAAGTCTTTTTCACTACATGCTGTGAAATCTGCTTAATGCAAAAAGAATACATTTGTGAGGAGGGTGGAACCACTGTGCCATCTGTTTCATGAGGATGGAAGGGGGGGGTTATGGAAGGGGTTGTTTCCATGGACCACACTGTTGACAACATCACCACCCCATTGTATTTGCTCTGACTGCTGCACATGGGCGGCTGTAGCTCAGGAGGCAGGACGGGTTGTCTTCTTGATGGTTCGATTCCCGCCTCCCGGGGTGGGGGGTGCAAGATGATGAACCCAGAATCCTCCCTGATGAATCATTGGTGTGTGAATGTGTAGTGATAGAAGAACACAAAATGAATTTATGAATGTGGCTTGTAGTGTGAGGTGCTTTGAATGGTAGAAAGACTAGAAAACCACGACATAAATACAGTCCATCTACCTAATGTGTGCTACAGATGTCAAATTATGAAGTTATTTTTCTGCAGAAATTACATTTTAAAAGGATACTTCACCCAAAATCAATAATTCACCAGTTTTTTACTCACCTTCATGCCAAGGAAGGGTTTGGAGACGTTTTGGAGTCATCAAAACGCTTTTGGAGTTCCAGGGGGAAAACAGAGATCAAATACATTTTTCCGAACAACTTTTTCATGTGGCGGCTTCAGGACACTTGGGTCAGTATGGACGAGCAGTATGGAGGTATTTGGATGTTTCATAGTGTGTGTTTTGGACGATTCAAACGTGAGCACTATCCGCCACCATTATATAAAAATCTGTTGCCAGCCGGACCCCCCTGGAACTCCAAAAGCGTTTTGATGACTATGAAAGTTCTCAAAACCCTTCCTTGGCATGACGGTGAGTAGAAAATTGGTGAATTATAGATTTTGAGTGAAGTACCCCTTTTAATATTTTTGTTGCTTTAATTCATTCTCAATCATGCTGTACTTTACACGCCCCAGGGTTATTTATGACATTAGCGTGAATATTTCTTTTCTTTTTTTTTTTTGCCATGGGAGTTCAGCTTCTCCTGATGCTTAGCTCCACACAAACTGATGTAGAGCTTTAGAAGCTGTGCACATCTGCATATTTGCAACCTACAGTTACCCATAAGCCCATAACCATAATTTCAGCCTCACAGGCTGACAGAGCAGACTGTTCTAGCATCAACGTGATGCTTTACAAAGGCATTGCCTTTCTATGGTAAATCTTGAACTGATCAGCAGCACCCAGAACCCAGCTAGAGGGTAATAATTAGTAACATCCCTGTGACAACCTAAACCACATAAATGAGATGAATTCAAAGTGGCTTGGACCAAAGAAAACAAACTGTGGGTGTGATCGCACCCTTGCTATAGATGAACCTCTATAATATCTGTCCTTCTATTTGCATAATGTGTTTCCTCAATCCATATGGTACCCATACATAGCTCACGCCCTCACCCACTCCACCCTCCCCCTCTCCTGCACACCCACACACAGTCCTCCATGACAGAAATTCCTCCATAGTACAGAAGCCTTGTGTGACGCATAACGTCTCTGCTGTGACTGTCAGGAGCATCGCGTGGCTCCGCGGCTAGCATCTGCCACTACCACCGTCCTCCTGGCGGTCTCACCGGTAGAGCACCAGGTTGCTGGATGAGCGCCTGCCAACGGAAACCAGCCCTGCCACTATGGGGCCACCCAGCCATATGCCATCTAGCTAGACCCTGTGCTAGGCCCTGCGTTGGGTATCAGTGCTTCACATGCCAGTCCCAGGGCTGTAGACAGACACGGAGAGAGAGGGACTGGTAAACATAAGATTAACAGGCAAAACCAGACCAAGGAAGGGATTCACACTCAAACCTGCACATCTTTCATTATCAAATATATGGGAGCAATTATTTCAACAGCTTTGTCCAGAACTTTCAGCACCTCTTTAAGTCATGGATCAGGTTCATAATAACCACCACACAAATGTATTGATTAGACTAGAATGCCTTTAATGCCCAATAATCATTCAGATGTGATGATGAAGAACAGCAGAGAGGAGCTTGTGTGAGCCATGATGACAGCATTTTAATATTTTGGGTGTAGTTTCCCTGAGAGGATTTTAAAAACAGAAGCAGTTTAAGTAGAATTAAGGTTGTTTCTTATGATATAATACAACAGAGGAATGTATCATAAAACATCATTTTAGTCATCATCAGGGTGATCAATACACTGTGATGCTAAGTAAGAGCAGTGTGAGAGATATGGTGGCAGTTACTATATATGCACCTGCATCAAAGACATTTTGGTGTGTGAATATCTTCATAGGGAATGCAATAGAAGAAATGAGAAAAACATTTAGCACCAGGGTCCTACTGGGGGGAAATCTTGGTCTGCTCTGGTGGGGTTTCTTTACCACATCAGTCCCTCTTTTCTTACTCTGAAATGTTACTTTGATAGGGAATAACCACAGAGCTGTAAGAATACACAGCGGTCACATGACCGTGAGCTGAGATGGAAGAAAAGAATCTGTGGTCACCTCAGCGCGAAGCACTATTGCGTGAAGCAGCGCTGCATCCTTGGATTTAGGTTTTGAGGGGGGGGAAAAAAAGAGTTTTCTGAGTGTTTTTTGTTCTCCTTCATACGACATTGTGGAGCTGTGAGAGTCTCAAGGTTGTGTGTAGACCATCAAAAGTGAGTGAAAGAACAGAACAGTGTCCTCTGTATCTTCTCCCTCCCTTTAACTCCCACACAGCAGACATGGGCACCCACAGGCAGGTTGGACCGTGAATCATCCTCCTCCCTACTCACGATTGTCCTTTTCATTCCCTCCCTCTCTCTCTCTCCCTCTCTCTGACTCTCTCCCTCTTTGTTGCTGTCCTTCTTCTCTTTTTGCCAACAGTTATTCTTGAGAGGCCCATTCGCATCCCAAGGTCTCTGTCGGTGAAAGCTGCCAGCGTGCTCAAGGGCTTTCTAAACAAGGTGAGAGACGTCCACTCCCAATCAGCCTCTCTCTCTTTCACTGTGCACTGTGGCTCTGTCAAATTGTCATGTGTGGGACCATTGCCAAGCCAGGGAAGGCCTCTTTATTTGGCTCAGACTGCCTGTTAAATCCTGTCACAATAGTAGAACTAGCAAACAGCTCCAATTTTACTGCTGGACACTTTTTGGCACATGGTTTAATTACTTAATATACATATATACTGTATATTCCAGCTTTCAGGTGACTAAAAATCCTAAAAATAGAAATACTACCGATATGATCATATCAAACCCCAATTGATGAAAGGAGAAATATTTCAGTACTTTAAGGAATAATTCAACATATTGGGAAATATTCTTATTTGCTTCCTTTCAAAGAGATAAAAAAAAGATCAATATCAACCTCCTCTCAGCGCTGGCAGTAAAAAGCTAGAGCCAGATAGCAATTAGCATAGCATAGTTAAGCACTGAAGATAAAAATGAAGAGGTTATAGATTTTCCTATTGCGTTTATGCAGCATTTTTACAGAAATCACTGTGGTGAACTGAAAAAAATATTTCAGTGTGTAATTGAGCTGGAGAATTGTAGCTATTATTGTTCCAGTCTTCATGCTCTACTGGGCTAACTGCATGTGCTGTGTGTACACAGAACTCCCAGAAAGAAATCACATTTATATTTTTGATGAAAATTTTTTGCAGCAAATCAGTGGAAATGAAAAAAGCTCTGCAACACCAAAAAGAGATCCAATGCAAACATAGATTTATTTGCATGAAAATATAAAAAACAAACCGTCATAATACATAAAAAAAAACAGTGTTCCCAATTACATAAACAATGTTTCCTCTAATACAGAAAATGACACAAACTGAGGTAACACACCTAGTTAATTCCCCGTGGAAAATACACCAATACCCACCACTACAATTCACACAATCAACATTTGCAACACAGTAGTGCTGAAGGACTCAATCAGACGCCCTGAATGTCACAGTGGCTCGGCTTGCGATAATCTTCACTGAGCTGCTGGAGCCGGGCCAACCAGACTGGAGCACACGCCGCACCAATCAGGTTGACCGTAGCTGAACTCCAAACTCCACCCCCCATGTCTCTGAACCAACCACATCTCAGGGACTGCGCAGCCTGCTTTGCATACTATAAAAAATTACTTGCATAAATTATGATTCCCACGTTGACAGGTGTTTGTAGCCCGGTGTGTGAGTGTGCTGCCCCGCCCTCCGACACGCTGGGTCAGAGACAGAGAGGTGCAGACAGTCACAACACAAACCAACGTCTCAATCAGAAACAGAGCTGGTAAACGTCTCTGTTCTCCTGTGGTTTTTGCCAGAGGATGAAATTTAAATATGAGGTTTGTCCATGGAGAGTGAGTTTACTGTGTCCTCTCAGATTTGAATGTCAGAGATGCAGTACACGTGTTTACTTCCACATCCACAGGCAGACATGTGGGAAAACATTTGAATCACAAAATACATAAATAATAGAAAGAAAGAAAAAGTGTTTTACTGTAGGTATTTGACATGAATATCTTTACGTTTTAAGAGGATGGTATGTAAACTTGAATATCTCAGATTTCAGATGTTTTTTTTGTTTTTTTAAAAATGGGAACAGTACATATTGATGGACATTGACATGTGTGGGATTATAGCCAAGTGGCTAATTTCCATCCCCAGTCCCATTGGCAGGTTGATGTTAGACATAAAAAACTATGACATAAAAAGTACAAGAGTCAGAACTAGGACAATAAAACACCTTGACATCTTACATGAAACATATATGAATAACATACAACATACATAAGCCACCAGTTAACTGACCAAAGATGGTTAAAGTTGGTAGAGCACCTGCGCCATGTGTAGAGGCTATAGTCCTCGCTGCAGACGGCCCCAGTTCGACGGCCCTAGCCTGCGTGTCATTCCCCCCTCTCTGCCTCCCATTTCCTGTCACTCTCTGAACTGTCCTATCTAATAAAGGCATGAAAAAGCCAAAAAATATACTTTAAAAAAAAAGTGCTGTTTGCTAAAGTGACGAGTGCAGAAGTGCAAGATTAAATGTATGTCCTTATAGACGTGGCTAGACAGAGAGTATACTGTCTTCTACCTGAGTGTTGGTGTGTAGGGTATGTGACCTATAATTAAGTGGATCTGGAAGAGACCTGCTCTACCAACCTGAGCAGGTCTCTTCAAAGGTCACTTAATTAGGTCACATACCCTACACACGAAAGCGCATGTAAATAAGAACATAAGAAAGAGAAAATAAATTACTTCTTATGTAGGGTATATGACCTTACATAAAAAGTACAGACAGTATAGATGTCCTGACCCACACCATATAATCATGTCAGTCGACAGTCACGATGGACATAACGGCTGTCTGTCATGAGGCTTGTTACAGTGTTAAACTTATAATTATAAAATGCTCTTCAGCAACGTTTCCTACACTAGCTCCTCCCTCCTCAGCAGTGCACACATTGCCTTTCTGCCGGTGGGACTTTCCATCGTAACCTAATAACAATAACTCTATTTATCATGTAAGTCACAAAAATAGAATCTAACCCAAACTTTAGCCGTTTTGCTGATGGCTGACATAATAAGACACCTGTGTGTCAGCCTGATCTTAGAGGTTGCCATGGTGATTTTACCTGCTTAGTTTTTACCAGAGAGATTCAGTTGGACTCTCTGCCTTTTGAGTGCATTGTGAGATATATGATAAGTTTGTCTACAACAGTGGAAAAAACCATGTGTGTGGAATGTAATTCATGGCCGGGAGCAGTGTGGAAAGAGAAAAACTTCTCAGCCCAAACACACACTGCAATACACATCCATTATAAACTCAACATTGCTCCAAAAATGATCATGGTCATCAAACAGTGATGGATCAAAAACTATAAATAAACAATAACACTCTGGGTTCAGCTCAGCAATAAACCATATTACCCTCCCCCCGGGGGGGGGCCCCGCACACACACCTCCCCTCCAGCAGCCATCAGACATTAAAATAAATAAATGATCAGACTATTAAATCACTAAACTAACTTTTGATATAATCACCATGTAAACACAGGCTATTTACTTTCTTATTCCTCTGAAGCTCCACTGTTGTCTCCAAAAAACACATCAGATGTTCCTCCATTACCATGAACACAAGTTTATTCTGACTAGAGCAAATATCCATTAGTGCACCAAATGCGGATAAATCCGCCATTGAATGTAGTCCCCAACGAATGCATTGTTTCCTGTGTGAGTAACGTTGGTTAACAGCTGCAGTGTCCAGCTGTTTCAGGAAATTAGAGAAGCTGTTTTAAAAAATGAAACTATATATTTGAATTTGTGAGGTGTTCTTCCTCTGCAGCAGGAACCAGTGGGACTTAGGTTGAGAGTCTGACAACTGGGCCCAGTCAGAGGAATACTGAGAGAGACTGACAAAAACAACATTTTAAAACTATATCTGCATTACAGCAATAGTGACTCACAAGAAATGAACCACAACCGCCATTTCAGCCCCTTAAGAAAAGAAATGTTTTGATCCTTTTATATGTGTTCATGTGTATAATTACCATAGTACTTCTTTCTGTGTGTACATTTGCAGAACACTGTATGTTTATGTGTTGCAGCCAGTTTGATGTTTTTGCAACAGGTCTTAATGTGTGTGACGGGATAGTGTAGCTTTGAAGCATGCATGTATCTCTGTTTGTGCAGATAGCCCCGTGGCTTTTCACTTACACTTTGCCTCCATAAGTCATTGCCATAATTGTTGTGATGAAAAAAAAACAAACAAAAAAAACGGCATTGCAATTGAAGCAGTCGGGGGTGGGGTGGGGTGGGGTTGGGGGGCATCTGTATGGCTATTGCCTACGCATGCAGTGCAGTGCAGGAAGAAACATGGAGTTGAACATTATCACTAATTGTCCACATCATGTATTGATCTTTCTAATTGTACTCGTGTATAAAGCAAATGCTTCATCCTCTGAGGAGCTGTGTAACAACAACTGATATATCATAATAGATTTTATTACTGTGCAGATGAAGTACAGTCACCCCGCATTGTCTACGCCTAGAATCCACACTACGAAAAATAATTTCACATTGCGGGGAAACTGTAGTTGACTCTGTTATTGTTTTGTCTCTGACCGGCTGTCTCCATCCCAACAGGATCCCAAGGAGCGGCTGGGTTGCCAGGTCCAGACAGGCTTCACAGATATCAAGTCACACACCTTTTTCCGCAGTATAGACTGGGAGCAGGTAAGAGAAAAAAACATGTTACTATGATTTGTCCACTTGTGTGTTTCTTTTCTGCAGTGGCAGCAGATGGTAGAGTCAGAATCTGGCGTCAGCTCCATGAATCCACGGATCACCAGTCCAGGCTGGAGGTGGTGGTCAGAGGGTGTTTTCTTGTCAGACCCTTCAAATCAGTCAGTGATGGTTTAAATTCTCCAGTCAGTAGAGTATTGCTGCCAAACACGCTCATCACATGCCCCCCTCCCACCTCCCCCCTAGTCTCCAGACCATAGACTGTAAAGCATGGACGTAGCACCCGTGACGTCACCCATTGGTTTGGGGGAGTCTTTTTTGTGATCCTACTATGGGCATTTGAACTGCGCCATCTTGGATTTTAGTGGGCGTGTAACTCTATGGGTCAGCCAGAAAACCCGCCCACGAAGCAACCGAGCTGAACCGAGCTAGCCTAAGGAATCGGCAATAAAGTCATTATAAGCCAGCGGCAAAATATGCCAATACATGCCAATTAGTGCAAATGTCCAGGTAAAATCTATTTTATACAGTCTATGGGTAAAATAGTACTAGGTATTTACTCACCGAAAAAAACTGCAACACAGACTCCTTCGACGCTCAACAAGCTATATTAATTACCAGAAAAAACGATCCGAAAATAGGCAAACAAGCACAGAGACCGCAGCACCTGTTAACCACTGAATGTAGCCGCGGGCCTCTGGTGTAGCCTAGCCCAGCCGATGCTTTAGCAAAGACCCTAACCCTAACCCTCCCCTTGCTTCACATCATAACTGTATAAAACAATGTAGAGGCTAAGCCAATGCTTTTAGCCACTGAGGCATTTCAACAGGAAACACAACTGATGCGCTGTCTTTACAATGACAGATGAATGAAAGTCCGCTTGGTTTTTAGTTACGATACACGCAATTCATTTGGTTTACATCTAACACTTCTAAAATCACACATTCTCCAACAGCACACTCTTATTATCTCATGAATCACATCATATAAATGAACTGTGAGGTGAAAGGTGATCCCTCCACATGTTCCACTTCCAGTACACAGTTCGTCACCTAGTGAAATCCAGGTTAGTGCTGCTTCGTGACAGACAGCGGCTGACAGCCGATCTGGATCTTCACTCTTACAACCTGTCAGCGTGTTTAGAACTAATGTAACAACAACAGACACAGAATAAACACGGCACGCCCACATCTAATGTCAATCAGCTCAGAGAACATTGCACAGCTGTCAATCTATATTGTGAACTGCCTTTGTCAGGCTCCATCATACGTGTCTGCTGTAAACTTCAAGAGCCTCAGCAACACACTCAACACACCCTCCTATTTACGATCTGAGCAGGCACATGAGCGAGGTGGAGCCCTGTGTATGTGCGTGTGTCTATGTGTTAAAATATGGATGATACAGTCATAGACATTGTGCGTAGACTACTGCTGCGTGCTGTAAAGTACCTTCCCCCCTCTGTGGAGCAACAAGGCAAATAAAAGTGAATTTCTAATCACACATAGATTTTCGCACCAACTGAAGCACAGGCAGTGAAATGCATGTGCGTGTGTGTGTCGAGGTTGACGCACAAAATTATTTGAAAACCACATGAAAGAGGGCGCGAGTCATACAATATTAAGGGTCTTTACATTACCAAACTACACTCAGTTGGCAGTTTATTAGGAACACCTAGCTGATGTGAATGTAGTCTAAAACAAGAGTGCGGGAAGAAATCCTCTCTCAACTGTTTCAGAGAAATGTTGGTTCAGGTTTATGATCATTTTGGAGAATGCTGTTTGTGGTTCCGTTTAATTGTTTTGCATTTAAAGAGCAGGGTTGCTCTTGTCTTGTCTGGTCTGTTTATGGTAACAGAACAGATACCACAAGTAGCTTTGTCTATTCCTCTGGTATTACTTATTGTATTATAATATCAATATTAGAAAATAGAATTTATAGCTCTGATGCTAGTTTTTGTATCTTAATCCATAAAAAAAGAAAATTGAAAACAGTGCTCTTATTACACACATTGTGGTATTTAATTTTCCCAAATGAAAATTACTAAGCCGTTGAAGCTGCACTATTAATGTGTTGCGTTATCAGACACCAGAGCAAATCCTAATTTAAGATGAATTAAGGCCATTTTTAATATCCTCATTGTAGCCATGTCCCTCATAGGACAATTAGGTGAGATGGCAGGTAGTGTAGTGGTATAAAAGAGGAAAACAATTGTCAGAGTGTGTTAATGAGTGCTGCCACCGCGCCTGTGAAGTACACACCAAAGGCAAACTGGGGAAAGATATCAAAGCGGGGAGAAATCCTGAGCCCAGCGACAAAGCTCCCATGTAGCGCAGAGGGAAAACAAGTTGACAAAGCTGTGAGAGGTGGAGAAGCGACGCTCTCTGCCCTCAAACTAGAAACCTGTCTCCAGACCTGACAGGCCTGGCATGCCGCTACTGTTGTTACCACGTATTAATATTCATCAGACAGTTCCTGAGGGAGCGTGGAGTTTTCTCTCTGAAGAGATGACACATTTGAATATCATTTACCTGCTGTCCTCTTTTATTCCCTCTCCAAATGCACAGTTCTTTAATGCCAGAGAACTGTCAGGTTGATGAACACGGAGAAGGAGTCAATCATTTGGAAACGGGTAGTACTGATTTCACCAATATTAATTATCCTTCACTGATCCTCTGATCCCAGTCGGGCAGGGAAACAGATATCCCTGTTGTGGCTGCGTCTGTGTCTCACATATGAACAACAGGAAGTTCCTCCTGCACAGCACAGCTCTGTGTATTTGGTCAGTGGTCACCAAGCTACGAGATAATAACAAGACGTAGTTTTAGAGGTAAATTCATGCAAAACCACTGATGTGTGTTCCTGTTGGGGGCAGTTTTTTGGCAAACAGTCTCTGTATTTACCTCAAAAACAGCTCTATCTCATAATGTTCCATTATTATCTCATAGCGTGGTGAATGTGCAGGTCACAACTTGTCCACCAGAGCGTTTTGGAGTTGTTGGATTATGTATTTGATGAGTTTGATGAAGGAAACCAGGAAATCCCATTAGCCTTCGTAGCGTAGCTCTGAGCAGCTCGCGGCTCTGCTCCGCCATTCTAAAAATAGCTTGCACCAACAATTAAAGGTAACAATAAGACAATAGGGGTTATGGCAATGGGCCAATTAGCCAAAATGTTGAACTATCCCTTTAACCTGTTGGTGGGATGTGCAGCTGCAGCACCTGGTGCTTCAAATTAATTAATTAATTACTAATTAAGAGCATGTGTCACACCTACCGCTACTATGAGCTCCATCTGTCCGTTTCTGGTTCTTTTCATTGTAAAATCATTTCTGTTTTATTTCTGATAGAAAACGTCAGTCAAGTGCCACTTTTTTTCACACAGATGATAAAATGATGAAAATGAAAATTTATATTCATTTTCCTTTTATCTGCCACAACTCCGCCTAGACCTAGAAACTTTGGTGGAAGTTGTCAGTTTTATGTGATGTTGCTGGTATGATGTCAGTATGACATCATCAGGTCTTCTCTGTTTTTCGCTGGAAGCCACATGTCACGCATGAGAAATAGAAGAGACGCCGAATCTCTAGATCATGCAAAACAGCCGTGAGGTTCGAGGCATCACACACGCGTGGAGCACAGGCAGCCAGGGCGCTCTGCAGCCGCCACACACACGCCACACAACCGGCCTCATTTTGTTTCATGCTTTTGGACTTTTCCATGAATCTTGAGCGTTATATACTTCTTTGCTTATTTAATCAATTGCTCTTATACAGTCTCTATTTATCTGTCCTTCTTGCAGCCCCTGACTTTCTTTCAGTGTGTGCCCACAGTTTCCTCTTCGCTAAACTGTGAACTGCTGCTTGTTTACAATCTGTTGGATTGTCCGGCTGCTTGTGCGGCTTTGCTCTAACGTCGTCACGTCGCCATGCTTCACACAGCACCAGGTTTCATTCCAGCCGTCTCTCTGTCCACTGAAGCTCACCGCGTACGTGAACATCAGCATGTTTCTCTGCGGGATGTCTCACTGTCCAACAGAAGTCCCTACCTTCTGATGTTCATCTCCTTGTTCTTATGGAAATGTGACTCCAGCACCACGATGGAGAGAGAGATAGAGAGAGAGAGAGAGCTTGGTGTGTGTGATTAAGTGAGTATGTATGGAAGTGTGTGATGTATGGCTCAACATCTGTTGACTGCAGTATGTCTCCTCCAGTCACATTAACGCCAGCTTCAGATCAGGCTGACTGTCGCAGCGTCTAATCCTGTCCCGAAAGCAGCAATGCCAGTGGAACACACGCACACACACGCACACATACACGCACGCACATACATACTCTGACAGGTGCTGTGATCTGAGAATCCATGGCTCTCCTGCATCGCTCTGGCGCCTCACTTAGCTCTTTCATGTGCCCCTCTGGCCTCAGGGGCACTTCCCGTTTGTGTGTGTGCGTGTGTGTCTCTAAAGGTGCTGGGCTCGTTTCTGGCCTTCAGTGCACTTCATTACCAACACACAGAGCTTCAGCCTGCCCAACAACACATCAGAGAGACTGGGGAAAGTAGGTGGAGAGAGGAGAGGGATGTGGAAAAGATAAAAGAATTGACAATGAGTAAGACAGAGACAAACGGAGAGGAGGAAGATGGAGACAGGATGTGAGGGGGTGAAACTGACAGAGGAAAGTAGGTAGGCACTGAAAAAGTTGAAAAAGAAATTAGCGAACAGAGAGCGAGATAGAGAGAGTTTGGGGGAAGGTGGGCCAATTTGGTGATGAGGGAACGAGAGGAAGAGATACAAAGAGAAAAAGTGAGTTGCTTTGTGTTTGTTTATTTGAAGCTGATCTCACAAAGTGCTTTGAACCAATAACACTAATGAAGCAGTGAAACTGCTGCAAAAACCAGCAGGAGAACCAGGAGCTGTGTAGGAGCTAAGCGCGCACGCACACACACACATAGAGGAAACGACTGAAAAACAAAAAGCAAGTGGTGAGTGTGTAATAGAGTTCTACAATGTTCACACCCAAACAACAAAACAGGTTGTTTGTCAGAACTGTTCAAAATAAACCACAAGAACATATGATTCATATGAGTTTTCTCATTAATCCACTTGCTCTGCGTTTAAAGGGGCCATTGGGTCGTTTTCTGTCCTGCTGTATGTGGTTTCCTGTCGGATGAGTCGTGTTGAGGTGTGATGGTCGCTTGACGACAGCCTCTCAGCCATCATGTTGTTTGGTCATTTCCTCTCCTATTCTGTCTCTTTCTCTCTCACGCTCCCTTAACCTGACCAGTAGATGGCCATTCACCTTGAGTCTGTAGTATTGTTTTCTGCCACTTAGAAGGAAGTTTTACTTTTCTACTGTCTTTTTAATCAATATCAGTAAAGGGGTAGTTCAACATTTTGGCAAATTGGCCCATTGCCATAATCCCTATAGTTGGAGGAGTAGGTTTGTTACCTTTATTTGTCGATTCAAGCTATTTAATAACGGTGGAGCAGAGCCGTGAGCTGCTTAGAGCTACGCCACGAAGGCTAATGAAATTTCTTGGTTTTCCTCATCAAACTCATCAAATACACAATCCAACAACTCCAACAACAACAATCTGTGACCTTCACATTCACCACGCTATGAGATAATAACGTTCCGTTATTATATATAGGATTTTCAAGACAAATGCAGAGACTGCTTGATGAGAAACTGCCCCGATTGAAACGAGCATCAGCAGCATGAATTTGCCTCAAAAACAACTCTGTCTCATAACCTTCAGTTATTATCTCATAGCGTGATGAATGCGCAGGTCACAACTTGTCCACCAGAGCGTTTTGGAGTTATCGGATTGTGTATTTGATGAGTTTGATTTGATGAGGGAAACCAAGAAATCTTGTTAGCCCCTGTAGCGTAGCTCTGAGCAGCTCACGGCTCTGCTCCACCGTTCTAAAAATAGCTTGCACCGACAATTAAAGGTAACGAACCTACTGCTAAGACTATAGGGATTATGGCAATGGGCCAATTTGCCAAAATGTTGAACTATCCCTTTAAGAGTCTTGATCTGCTCTAGAAGAGTACTTCGATATAACTTCTTTTGTGATTATGTAAATAAAAACTGGCTTGACTTGTTTACAATACAAGAGGTTATACTGTGTCCTCCGAGTAGCAGTCATTCAGTATCAGAAATCTGGTCAGGCCTTGCTGAGCAGAACTTGAGCAGAAGAAGAAGTCATAAAGATTGGGGCAGTTAAAGAGCTAACATCATCGGAGACAACTCTTGGCAAGTAAAGGTCTATCAAAATATCATTCAATCCTCATATGACCACAACACCTCGGTGGCAATAATAAACTTGACTGTTATTGCGTTATTTTTACAAAAGCAACATGAAAATACTGTTGTTTTGTGTTTTATGTGAATGGCATGATGATGATGATACTATAAAAGCAAACATATTGATCTTAAAAACTGTGATTGTTTTCAGTCACTTTCAGCAGAGCAAGAAAGGTGTGACAAGCGTATGAGAGCACACACACTAACAAGAACTGTGCCACACACACACTTATTCCTGTTGACATCTTCTAAATTATTTCATCATTTCATTATTTAGAAGTAGTTGAAGAAGTAGTAGAAAGTGAATACCAGTTATACATTACACTGAGATTTCAGCGCATGCATATGAACATATGGGTCTTTTTTCTATGTCTTGTATTTCTATTCTGTTCTGTTCTAATCACTAAACAGTTTTATACACATGACGCACAGCATCAGGCAGCACCCGGATTAGCCATCAAAAACAATATTGATTGAGCTCCATTATAATCCTCCTGGTGCTACTCCTAAAGTAGCACATTCTTAGATTGAGGAAACATCATGGAGAACAGAGATGTGTACCTGTGGTCTCTCTCTGCCCATCTGACTTCATTGTGTTCTCAGAAAATGTCCTCAGTGCACATTTTAACAGGATGAGGGACCGATGTGAAACCATGGAAACAAACCAGACAAAAACTCTCCTGGCTGAATCACTCGGGCACAATTATTCTGCTGCCTCAACCCTTTCCATTCTGTTGTTTTTCTCTTCACTCCTCAGTCCTGTCTGTCTTCACCGCCACTGAGAAATGCAGCAACAAGGTGCTCGTCTCTAACCGTGGCAGATCTGACCATATGGAGAGGAGACACAGAGCCTGATGTACAGTACTATATGTGCTGTACATAAAACACAACTGTTTTCTACAGGCTCTGTACAGGATTAGTGTGTCCATTTGTCCAACATCAAATTAAACATTTGACTTGGTCTCAGAGTGCTCATGTACAAACCAGTGTCCCAAGTCAGGGGCCACATCCTCCATCCCATCATTAGAAGAACGATTGCATTACATCAGCATGACCAGACTGTATCCTTTCAGAGATGCCATTTCTGAGACTACAAAGGATCAGACAGGTGGATTATTCAAAACCTGAGATTCACACCAGCCACTAATGAAAGCAAAAAACACAGCGTCACGGCTCAGTTCGACTCTACTGCTGCAACTGTGTAAAAAAAAAAAGATGTTCAAGTGTTTCTGAAATGAAGTTACTTGTTGTCAGGGTTGCTAGGTGCCAGAAGCCGTGCTTTGAGATGTACTGTAATGGTGGGCACAGTGTAAAGCAAAAAGACCTCCGTAGACCAGACGGCCGGTCTGCTACAGCCTGTCGTCGGCCACATCCTCCTTCCAACCTCCTGTCCACCCCTCCCTAGCTTTGTGGCTCTCTGCTCCAAATCCCGTTCCAAACACTTCCACTGTGTTTGGATGACCCAAGTAGGATCTGTCACATGGAGTGCCAAACGAAATAACTCATCTAACAACTGGAATCTGCAGGAAAAACACTAATAAAATGTTGACTAATTATATGAACTGCTGGAGTTTGACAGTTCACTATGATTTTGATGGTTCACCATCAGCAGTGTCTTTTGAAATTGTGACAATAACAATCCTATCATATCAAATAGAGACTCTGTAGGACTCTGCAGCATCAGTTCTCATTACCTCCAGTTTGATGATGCAAAATTGCACATTGTTCCTGCAGTGCTGAATTCAAATGTGAGCTAAACATGTGTTGTTAAAGATGAGGATTTGACAGCTCATGGAGAAGAAGTGTGATCACTTGAATGCAGCTTCATATATTTGGGGTAATGAGTGACAGACAGTCTGTTTTCTGTAATAATGTAAAAAAAAAAAAAAAAAAAAGTTAACAGACTTTGGGAGCATTTTTTCTGCATTGTCTCTGTTCTCCTTCACTAAGTAAAAACAAAGGTTGTACACAATATATATTTGATGTGTTTGTTTCTTCCTCAGCTGGAGAAGAAAGAGGTGACGCCACCATTCAAACCTCAAATCTCCGATGACTACGGCCTCGAAAACTTCGACACGCAGTTTACTAATGAACCAGTGCAGCTAACACCAGATGATGAGTGAGTACAGCTCCTTCAGTCACATCACTGACGACACATCATGTGAATGACTGACTCCTCTTTCCTCCTTCACATGTGTTAGTCAAAAGAAAACACCCCACTTATATATGAAGATCTGTGTGCTGAAGTTTATTAACATGCTGCATTATTATTTTGGTTTCCCCACAAAAGGGTGTAGAAGCACGTCATCTACTCTTCATTCTTCAATTACAAATTCCCATCCACTGCAGCTCCTTACTTTGTGCCAACAGGTGCAAGTAGAGTGACGTGTTTCACATGTTTGAACCTCGGTCAGACAGAGGAGGCTGCTGTGCAGTTAAATTGGCAACTAGCAGCGGTAGATATATCCGACATGTTAGTCTAGTAGATATAAGATGTAAGGTTTGGATTGGCTCTACCTGACTTAGTGTTCGTGGTTGTGTTAATACAAACTCTTTTCTTCTGTACTGAAAAGGTTTCATGTTTCATGTTTGCCCAGCCCCAGAACTTGGCTTCGGTTTGTGATGTATTAATCCCCAGTTGTCTGAACCTGTCACAGATTCACTGTTCCAATGTGGAAATATTCGATCATGATATGACTCAAACACTTGATTTTCATTGGAGGGTCTCATCAAGCTGATGTCTAGTAACTGTAAGGGTGAATTCAATTCTGCCCTTAGCCCTCGCCCTTGGCCCGGGCCGAACCCTTTGTTTTGCGCGTTCACGTGAAGTGGTAGGGATGTCCCAATTCTGATTCAGACGAGGGTTAGGGGGAAGTGGTAGGGCTACCCTCTCAACATAATCCCGGTAGAAAAGACCATCGCTAATTAACTTACTTGCAGGTTTTTAAAGGTTTTCCGCCGGGTAGTTACATTCTTTTTAAGAGATAAATGCTGGTCTCATTGATGAAATGTAACAATTATGGCAGTCGCATTAATTTGTGTGATGTGTGTTATGGACACAGGAGCAGCGCTGCCTGGGGCTCTGGAGCCTACCTACATAAATCACCACATTTACATCAATAAATAAATGTTTTACAATGAACCGATCAGTCTTAATTCAATTTTATTTTATTTTATTAAGTTAGCGTGGTTTTGAATACAGGATTTGTAGCAAAAGCTCATCATGCTCATGTGAACGCCAGCAGAGACTACTGGTGATGACGAATGTGACTGCTGAAGTGGTGTCCCAATTCATAGGGCTAGGGGTAGGGGTAGGGATGAAAAATAGAATTGGAATTGGGCATAAGTAAATGTGGTGATGGTCTTGTAACATCAGCACAAGCAATGAGCAGCAGTAAACAGCTCAGTCTAAACAACACAGTAGTGTGTATTTAACTGTCTGGGCTGTTGACATCAAAGTCATCCAGTCTTTAGCCACACACATATTGCATTATTATGTGTGTGGTACAGCACTGACAGTGTTAGTTGGTGCCAAATGTTTACACCCACTGGAAAAACAATAAGGGACGTTGCATTTCTTATACTGAACAGAATATAAATTTAAACTTTCTCCCTTTTCATTGATTTGAAATCTATTCCCTCGGTGTCTAAACTGCACATGTTAAAGTGAGCAGTCCAGGGCACACTTGTGTGATGATGCTGTGTGCTACACCTGTTAGGTAGAAGGATGAGCTCACGCTCTGATCCAAACACATTTCCAAAGAAAATGTGAATAAAGCAGGCCTTTTTTGAGCTTAGCAAAAAGAACCCTGGATATTTAATTTGGTCTTGTGGGAGCAATGAGAGCTGCATTCATATTTTTGTTCAGTTTATTTTCCCCCTTTGCAAATTAAATCTTCTCTTTTGTGTCAACATCAGTGAATGAAGCAGAGCGCCAGGCTGCAACAGGATTTGACAGCGATCGTACTTGGCAGGTGTGAAATGCGTACAGGTGATTGGTAGATCCTGTCGTGATCAAACAAAGGGTGAAAGGGAACGTTTATTCTCACACTAACAGTGGGTAATGTGCCATCTTCCCAGAAGACTTCTGCATCTAATAAAGAAGAACAACCCCCACCCACCCCCCTTGCGAGTTCCCAACATTGACGTCTTTATCCATCAGGGACATTGTTTTGATTAATGCAAACATGCAGCCTTCAGGATCTGACAGGAGTCCTCGTTTAAGAGAAAAGGCTGAAGAGATCTGGCACAACAACAGACGCAGAGCAGGCTCCACTGGTGCAGACCGTCTGCATCCGCCGCACGAAAACACAAGCGCAGCCTGTTTTCCTTTGTGCCGTCACAAAATGGATTCCATAAGGCTTTAACAGGCCTTGCCAATAGATATTACCGGGCTCATGTAAGACAACATTTTCATTTAAATCCATGCTGGATTGATTTTTCCAGGCTCCAACGTTTATATTTTTTCTGCAAAGCTTTTATTTTGTGTGTTGTAGCCTCCCAACAGCTGCACTGCTCAAAAGCAGAAACTAAACTGAAACTGAACACAACATGGACCTCACCACTTGAAAAAATATCCAGGCCCTTAGCATTAGTAGGGAGTATTATTAAAAAAGGATTGTACCCAATCATTTATAGGGAATTTGTTTTTTGGATTTAAGGGCATGATGATCTTACCATTTGTTAGGTTGAAGGGAGTTTGTGTTATGCACAGAGAAAAAAAATATTGGGGGGTCATCATCACAAAGTTTCAAGTATTATTAAAAGCTGATTGTAGTCTTCATCCTGTCCATCTACTGTATGAAAGACCATGTATAGACATGTGAGGGAAAAAGCATGAACTATAAAGGGTTTCTGAATTAATGAAACAATGACTTGTTATACAGTCTCATGTCAGGCCCATGTTAAAGGGATAGTTCAACATTTTGGCAAATTGGCCCATTGCCATAATCCCTATAGTTTGAGGAGTACGTTTGTTACCTTTAATTGTCGGTGCAAGCTATTTTTAGAACAGCAGAGCAGAGTCGTGAGCTGCTCAGAGCTACGCTACGGAGGCTCATGGGATTTCTTGGTTTCCCTCATGAAACTCATCAATTACACAATCCAACAACACAAAAACGGGTGTTGTCTGGTGGACAAGTTGTGACCTGCACGTTCACCACGCTATGAGATAACAATTCTTTTTGAGGCAAATGCAGAGACTGCTTGCCGAAAAACTGTCCTCGACAGGTACCTGCATCAGCAGTTTTGCATGAATTTTCCTCGAAAACAACTCTGTTATTATCTCATAGCGTGGTGAATGTGCAGGTCACAACTTGTCCACCAGAGAGTTTTGGAGTTGTTGGATTGTGTACTTGATGGGTTTGATGAGGGAAACCAAGAAATCCCATGAGCCTCCGTAGCGTAGCTCTGAGCAGCTCACGGCTCTGCTCCGCCGTTCTAAAAAAAAAGCTTGCACCAACAATTAAAGGTAACGAACCTACTGCTAAGGCTATAGGGATTATGGCAATATGCCAATTTGCCAAAATGTTGAACTATCCCTTTAACTAACCTATTCATCGGTCTCAGTGTATCACTCCACATCTGTCTGGCAGCTGACCAGAAAGGGTACGGCTACATCATGTCTTGAAGGATTCACTGTACGTGTCACCGACTGGATCCTATCACATGTGGTCTGACCACATCTGAGGGCGAAGTGTTTGTACCTGATTTGATCGTCCACATTGAGCAGGGCTTCAGAACAAAGATCTCCCTCCAAGAGGCTGTTTTTTGTAATCTCAGCGTGATGAAACATACAGTTTGACCTGAGGGCATTCGCTGTGCACAGAAGAAAAATAAGATGTTATTTGAAGAATGAAAACAGACAAGATGAGAGAAAAAGTCTAAACTCTGCCTCACCTTTCAGAAAGCTCCAATCAACAAACAGCCTCCACCCTTCTTACACACTGTGAGACAATCTGAAAGCAGTTCGTTAAAGCATAATGAAGACTTAGGGTCCAGACTGGGTTGGGGTACATATGTCAGCCGTGAGGTTTGACATCTTTGCTCTCTCCACAGGAGAACAACAGATCACGCTGAGGCAAAGCAGTTCTGCCACGTTGTTAGAGTTGGCGTTACCACCTCTCACTCTGGACTGGAAGTCAAGCAGAGCTAGGACTTTCTCCAAAATAAAATGTGACACTCAAGCTGTCGGTGGCATCATCACCATCAGTTCATTATTCCACCAGCTGGGTGGAGACCGACAGAGGCGGGCATCGCGGCTTCTCCCCGCCCGTGCGCTTGTGAACATGTGCAGCAATAACGACTGCATTACGAAACGGCAGGGCACGGAGCAACAGGAGCTCCCGGTGTTAATTGGAGCCTTATTAAATGCCCATCACGCTCTGCACCCATGACAGATGTCTATGGGTGGCTGCGGCGGCTCTCCCTCCACGTAAAGGTGCTGCTCGCTGGATGCTGCTCTTCAAACCAGCCTCGGAGTGGGTGAGACTCGCAGCTCATTAAGGGGGCTGCAGCGAGACGGCTCTGAAGCTCATAGCAGCTCATTTGTGACAGGGTTTAACAACGGGAGTCCCTGACAGACTTTTGGGGAGGCAATTGTGGAGGAGGCTGGGTTGTGCAGTGAAGGGAGGGGGGGTGGGGGTAGAACGAGGTGGGGAGCACAATGCCAGTTCAGTAGTGGAGATATCAACCTGGCATCAAACACCACGGCACATCAAAAGAAGACGCACGCCTCCTCCCTTCGTCTCGCACTTTATCTCCCCATCCCTTTCTTTTCCCTCTGTTACCAAGGAGAAGGGGCTGACGTCGCCCACTCCCGCTAGGAGGGGGTGATGCAAAAAAGCTCTCCAGTCTCCCCTCTCTCCCACTCATGATGGGCTTGGCACGAGAAGAAAGAGAAGCGGGAGTCGTGTAGGGAGAGAGAAGGGTAAACCCTCCGTGTTAGAGATTTACATTGCTACATTAAAAGCCAGGATTGCTGGGGGCCCTTGCCAGCGTGGGGAGGGAGGGGGGGAGGGAGGCTTTAGTTTTGCTATGCCAGCTCTCTGTCTGAGAAGATGGCAGCCTCAGTCAGGGCCCAGGGAAACATACTGTAGTCCTCCAGCCTGGGTCCTTGGTGGTTGTTTGAATGTAGCAGGACCGCAGCACCACTCTGGTTTGGTCAGGTGGTTTCCTACACTGTTGATGTTGGCACCAGACTTTGATTTGATCTTTGTCTTTTGACAAAATGTTTACGTTGTTTCAGGTCAAATTTCAGTCATTTGTTTGTTGATGGTTTCTGATTCAGCTGTGGCTGTCCTGGTCTGTTGTGAGGTTTCCACTGTTCCTGCTTGGATGGTTTTCTGACCAGCAGTGCTATGTTGGGCTAACTTTGACTTACATGGGTTGTTATTCATTAATTAGACCGATAGTTTGGTTTTCCAGCTATGAAAGGTATTCAGAAGGTTTTCAAAGCGTAAGGGAGGAGCAGAGTGAGAGCCATGAGACACAGATGGTCTGTGAGGTGCAACACCTTTGTTCTGAAGGAAACAGGTCATTTATTATGGTTGAGTTCAGCTGCGGCAGTGACAGTGATGCCTCGCTCATAGAGACTATAAAACCTTTAGTGCCTCATTTGAGCATTTTTGATCTTTCATTCATTTTAATCTTAATCTTTTATATTTAGGATATTATGCTGTGATTATTAAATGTTTTTCACAAACACATTACCACTTAGAAATGAGAGGACTACAAAGTTAGTAGTCAGTACATCTAATATCAGACATGACTTACGAATAGTTAATTCAACACAACAAAATGTAAATGAATTTTGTCTAAAGAAATTGGCTCATACAAGACAAATAAAGGCCAACGTAACAACATCCAAAAAACATCATCCAAAGACCATGGAAAAGAATTTATTCATCTATAAAGGAAGAAAAAAATGGGCAACTTTCACAATAGTCAGGGTGTTTCTATCGTCCAACTGACGTAATCGTCAGTTAGACGATTAGGTTACAAGACAACAAGATCAAAAGTTGGATAATGTCTTTATGGAAGATGTCCAAGAATGTTGAAATAGTCAGCATGAATCCTGGAGATCCCGTCGACAACAACATGATAGAGAACAGAGACCGAACATTACTGAACGCAACATGCTGTTTATTAGCAGCAGGGCAACAGGTCAAGTGGATAATTTAGTGTCTGAACGAGAGACGAGAGACAGCAGAGCAAACTCTTCTTCATATGAGCAGCTGCGACACCACTGAAGCCAGGTCATCAAATCACGGCATCAACAATATTTTTCATCATAGTTTTTATTGACAAAGCTGTGACCAGTGTGGTTTCAGCTGGCTCTTGGTAGAAGGAGTTGGACAACAGCCCGATCCATGGTCGGGCATGTTCACCAGCAATAAGCAGAGGTTGTAACACAATTGTATGCAATCATAAAACTGCTCAAGTAGGCGGGGCTGGGATGTTTGTGTCTGTCATAGTCTAACTTTATTGTCCTGGTTGTTATGTGTGTTTTTATTCATCAACTGTGGTTGATGTGGTTCTCTGGTGGAGCGCTGTGCACCCCACGCGTCCAACCAAGGGTGGGGTGAAACATGGACATCAGTTGTGACTGCAGGGAGCGTCTGCTTCACCAACATGTTGGTCTCTTAGTTTAATGTCAGTGCAGAATGTCTGTTCTTTTCAACTGAAACCCTCTTTAGGTATCCTCATGCTTGTTCAGTCTCTCCCACTTCATTCCCTCCTCCTCTGTCCCGTCCCCGTTCTTTCCTCTTCATTCTGCATCTGGTAATGCTTTCAAGTCGTCCGAGCCCGGGGGGGGAAAAAAAAGAAGCAACATTTACGTTGGTTGAACACCCTGTTTGTTTTGGTCACCTCCCAAACCTTCTCCCCTCTCTTTTATGTGTCCCTCTCTGTGGTCTCTCTCTGTACTCTCCGAAACTCCAAAATAGAAAAACACAATTTTCTAAATGTGATTGTTGTATTGGTGGTTGACCTGCTCCGACAGCGAGAGCTCTTCACATGAGATCAGATGGAGGAGAAAGATTTGTGCTTCATCAGTATGCCAGTCAGCGAACCAACGGTGTAGCATTTTATTCACTCCTAACAGCGTTCTATGTGGGTGGGATCTGCAACCTGTTAGACACTGCTGGTGGCCCCTAAAGTGAGACCCCCACCCACCTGGTACAGCAGGGGAAAGTCCAGTGAAGGCACCTATTGTTTTAACTTCAAAGCCCCTCTGCTCAGTGTCTGCGGGGAGAAAGCCTCTCAGCCTCTCCCAGCGAGAGGCCTCCTCCTCCTTTTTGGGCTTCAGTTCCTCATCTCACCAACATGCACACGCACACACGCACACGGAGATGAGTAAACAGCCTGTTGCTGCAGGAGGAGAAGCCAGCAGTGTTGCTAAGGGAGTACATTTATTTTTACCCAGCCGCTCCGAGCCCACTAGTTATGGGGTTCCGCTCCATTTACCTGTGATTATGCCTTTTGTTAATGGAAGCAGCACAGTCAGGAAACAAGCAGCCTGAGCTCTCCACTGATTAGTCCACACAGCGTTCCCTGCGTCCCTCCTAACCTCATGTACAGAGCGACACCATGTCACAGAGTCTGAAGGACCTGTGCAGAAGAGAAGACGTCAGCTCAGACCTTTTTCAACAGCAGGTTTCAACCCTTTAACAGTGAATACAGTGAAGAGTCAGCATTATAACTGCTGCTCCCTTAAACATTTACACACTCTGTTCAGCCACTGTGGGGCACCAACACTCCAGTCCCCAGTACATAACACTGCCAGGTGTTAGATCAGCGCTGGGTCCTGGCAGGTATCGAAATGGGCAGCAGGACAGAATAAGCTGGACGAGTGCAGCACTTATGACGGCCTATTGTAGGTCAAAAAAACAACCTAGGAGAGAGAGGGGGAGGTAAAAGTTGGAATATTCAACTTTAAAGTAGCAGATTTATGAGAAAAAAACTGACCTATTTTGTTTTGTTTTCTGTCAAGGAAAGAAACAAATCTCTGCAGTTAACGAGGTTGGGCAGGCGTGGCTTGCTTTCATTATACCTGCTGTGGAAAATCTTATCAAACTCTACTTTTCCATTGGATTTGGTAACAAGGAAACACTTGATGTTACCACTTCATTATGGTGGCTGAGCTCCTTGTGAAGTGTAGAGTCATTTCCTTCCTGGCATTAGAAAGATTTTTTTTCTCTTGCAGATTTGTGAGTTTTTAATGTCAGAGACTTTTTTTTCATATAAATTTGCAGCTTGAAAATTCAGAGTTTTAAACTACAATGGCCCTATTATTCTGTCATAGTAACCAGTTGTGGGGGTTTGACTAAAAACAGGGGGAGAGTCATTCTTTCTGTCACTGCTGTGAAACTCCAATCTGTCCCCACCTTTGTTCAGAACCTGATCCGCTGTGCTCTGCTGCTGCTGCTGCTGCTTGTGCTTGTGGATGGCATTGTGCTCAGGGTCTGTGATTGAAACAACACCTCTGATTCTTCTCTCCGTCTCCCCCTCCTCAGGGACGTCATCAAGAGAATAGACCAGTCAGAGTTTGAGGGATTTGAATACATCAACCCCCTGCTGCTATCCACAGAAGAGTCTGTATGAAGGAGAGACGAGCTTCCTCCTTCGCCCACCTACTGTCTGTCCAAGCTGCCGTCTCAGCCAAAAACCACTCGCAAGCCAACTCTGCAAGGCAAGCAGGAGGAGGAGGAGGAGTAAAGGACAACATGGAGGATGAACTCCCTCTCTGGACCTGTCAACAAGGCAAAGCAAACAGGAGAACGAGAGAGTTTCCCTCCTGGACGATTGAGATTGTTTTGTCGGGGTACCGCTCTCTCTTCTCTCTTGGTATCCACAAGGAAACTAAAGACACTGAACTACAAAGACATTCCCTGTCCTGACATTGTCTTCCCCTCTTCTTTTTTTCGTTCTCTCCCTCAGCTTCATTCCTTCCTCCCGTCAGAATGTCCATCCTCATGTCAAAGCATGACTGGCTTTGTAATTTGAACAGAGAGCTGTTGTTAATTCTGTGCCTGCCATCATGAACACATAATTTCAACCCGACTCACATCCCTGGATGAATATGACAGTTCTGCCGAGGAACTTGAAATTTTACGTGCACTTTTTTTTTTCCTTTTCTTTTTTTAAAAAATTCTTTCTATCTTGTAGGGGGGAGGGGGCAACGCCTCACACGAAACAAGAATGTACAATGACAAAGGAAAAAAATAAGTTATTATTGTGTATAATATTGTAGGTAGTGAATCCAAAATTGACGATGCCTTTTTATTGACGCAAGTGGCACATTTTCATCTGTAATCACAAACTTCTTTCTTTTTCTTATCTTTTATGATTTTCACAAAACAACGGGGGGGGAAACAGCTGAGTGGGAGACGGCTTTTTATTTAAGAAGTGCCTCAAAGATCAAATTAATTACCTTGTCTCTGAATGCACTTATCTCCTATTGAACATTTCTTCACCCAACTGAAGCCATGGCCACACTCTGCCAGGGGTTGGTCCAAACCGATCAAAATTTGAGGGGAATCAATGCATGTGGAGCACAGTAACCTGCCAGGACTGAATCTTTTCTTATTTAACAAATAAATTCAAATCATCAGTTCAGAACTGATTGTTTTTGACTGGTCTAAAGATTCACAAGAGCAGCATCTCAGAAACTGGTGGCAGTAAGAAATGAACATTAGGTTTGATGTTAAGATATTAAATAGTGGAGATTGTGTCCTGCTCGTCAAGTTTTCCCAAAGCCAAACTATCATTTTCAAATGTCATCTAGCAGAGTCCACACTGTCCTGCTTTTGGGATAAAAAAAAAAAAAACACGTATAAAGGCGTGGAGAGGCCGCGGCGTGCTTTCTGCCAATCACAGTCTGGCAGCTTCAGAAAACATGATATCAGGACCGTTGATTGGCTCTGGCCTCCACAGTGCACAGGCTTGCTGGCCGAGCTCGGATTCTTCCACACCAGCTGCCACTGCGTGACCATCTGCGGCCGGTCGACGGTCTCATGTGACCGGTTGGTTTGTTCGGCCTTGTGGAAACGTGTCTCCATTTCTATTTTGGGCTCATTGTGTGTTTCCATCTCCGCACCGAAGGCTGGCTTTACATGGTGCAACGACAGCCGACCGAGGGCCACTTCAAGTATAAGATTGTTCCTTTACTTAGAAACGTCCACATGAAATGACAGAAACGGTCTCAGTGTGCAGTCATGTTAAAAAAAGAAGCTTTCCAGTGATCCATATAAAATGCTCCTCTAGCCTCTGAGGGGGCGGGCCTGTGTTTGATGGACAGCTGAGCTGACAAGGAGCACTGACACTGGTGACAGTAGTGGTGTTGAATAATAACAAACACACCTTTTTAGAGTCAAGATTATTTTACACACAGCAGAACAAAGCACTTAGTTTCATCTCCATTCATTCAACACCTTCTTCTTCACTTGTTTTAATTCTGGTGCTTCACATATTTATTTATTGAGATATCTTCACCTCGAACTGAAGTGGTGATTCAGCATGGAGCTCCAGCCACATAACAAATCATCATCTTTCTCTTTCAAATACCATTGGTAGACCATTGATAATTGCAAGAGGGTTAACAATGAGGCTCATCCCTCTAACCAATCAGAGAAGGCCTATCTCAGGGGTGGGATCTCGCAGCTGTCAATCAAAAAGTGAACGCCCTCCTGGTCGATGGCTATTCTCACACCGAGGCTGTGAGTTAGCATTGGCTGCTGGAAGACGTTGCTCACAAGTTAGCATCCTCCTGTTTCCTGCGTTAGCTGAAGACAGCAAACACAACATGGTCTAGCTACTGCTGGCTTCATTTGTTAAAGTCGCAGACAGAAGCTTTAAGTTTTACACTGAAGATCAATCACAACCCAGAGGGAGGGTTTTGCTGTTGACCCAGGTACTGCAGACCGGGCCTGGACCTATAACAACTGCTCTCACGCTTGAACAGATGTGCTGGACCAGCCAGGTCACAGGTCCAGGAAAACGATGCAATAACACTCGTCAGCATTCACAGAAAATTCATACCTGTCCAAGTCTGCACAGAGCTCGTGTGTTCAGTCCAGAGCGTGCTGACAAACGTGACTATATCTGTGTACACAGACGCCCAGTGTAATTCAAACAGAACCACATGTGCATCGGCTATGTGTCTGGGCTTTATCTCCCCCTGACGGCTGCTCAACAGAACTCAACTCTATCTGTAGCGTTTAAAATGGTCAAGTATCACTTATCAAATGCTTTAAGTCTGGAGACAGTTGCACAAAACATCATGTCAAGATTTCCCTTAAAGTTCCTTGAAATAACAAAAACCGTTGACTCTCGAGACTTTTTATTTTAGGTTCTCTCCTCGTCGCTCACATACTTAAGGAATCACTTTAAGTCAGTTGCACAGAAGACCTTAACAACCAAACTAAGACAAGCTAAAAAACCAGTAAAACGTAACTTCACCATGGCCGACTTTATGGCAGGCACGAAGACCCACTGAAGAACTGATTTCACAATAAAAGTCTAACAAGCGGTCAGTTTGAATACAGTTTGGTGTTGGTCAATCATTTGTCTGACTGTTCAGAGTCGGTCGACAGATTATTGGCCTTTTATGATCTTTTTGGTCAAATACTGTGATGATGTTTCAACCCCACAGATCACCAGTGCGTCACCTCTTTCTCCAAGTTTCAAACACTCTCAAACATCTGATCCGCTGGACACAGTGGTGGAGTTCTCTCCCAAAGTGATTAGCAGGTAAATGCTAATGGAAGCAAATCCACAGGTTCAATGGAAACTCTTTCACTGCTGCAAATGCCTTAACTCTTTTCCTTAACTAATGAAACCTTTTAAGCTAAGCAGCCAAGGGGAAATCAAACCACAGGCCTCATTCTTTAAGAAAACACTGGTCACGTCTCTTTCTCTTTGTCAGGAATATTTCTCACATCAGACGATATTTTATTCAGACATAATTCGTAATGTTAAAGGGTAAAATCTCCTCAAGCGAAGGCATCAAGGAATCGGTTTTTGAAACTCAATTTGATTGATTATAAGAACAGGGTTTGTCACCTGCAGCTGACACCAAACAGTTGGCTGGTGTAAAGTCAGCCTGACGTCAGTGGTCTGGAGGCTCTGCCTACTTCTGCAGCTCTGATCCATCACACTGTTTCAATCCATCGCCATTTCTTCATTCCTCCAGTCGACAACTATAAGAATCCATGAGTTCAGCTCTTAACGAGGAAGACCGAGGCTGTTGCTCTTCATGTACTGCCACCTTTTATACACAGGAAGCTGCGTCTCTTTAAACCAACCTGGGATTCCTGTGCTGGTAAAAAAGGCGCCGACATCAGCTCCCAACACAGATTAAACTCCTCGCCTCTCGCACAAGCTGTGTTGATCTCCACGTCTGTGCGCTTTCAAGGGAAAGCTCTCTATTGGCTAGGAGTGATTTGATGAAATCTGACCCGTGCTAATTTGATAAACCACATAATAGGATTTATGAGATGATCCTGAGTCAGAGGGTCTCAATTAGCTGCAGGCAAGGAACAGAGAGAGGAGAGATAATGAAGCAGTTCCACAGTCACCAATTAGTCCAGTACGATGCACACACACACACACACACACACACTTGAAGAAGCTGGAAATCACTTCAACATTCAAGGAAGCTTCGCCCTAAACTCCTCCCCCTCTGCAGCATTTTTATTAACGTCATGTTTTGTCAATCTTTTGGCACACCAGGTGATACATTACTTCTTTTTTTGTTTTGTTTTTATTTTTCTACGGGACCAATGGATGAACTGGGAGTCCTTGAAATCACAACACGGAGCAGTGAAGGCCGTTCACACACTTGAGTCAAACAGAATCTTTCGCTAAAACTGAACAAATTAGTCCATGTTTTTTTTGTTTTAACATACTGCTGGTGGGATTCGCTTCATTTTGCTTCACCGCATCTTTGTAAATATGTGTAATTATTAAAAATGATACTGGTTTTCCGTGAACTGGGTCCTTCCTTTTTGCAGACAGCGGCAAAAAAAAATCTTTGCAGATGCTACAGTTTAGATGGGTGTGTGTGTGTTGCCTTGGAGCTGGCATCGCACATCCTCACATCCTCTGATCAGCACTTATCTGAGGTCATTCTGTTAGACTGGAAAAGGCAATTAACCAGTATTCATCCACTAAACCAATTCTCTGTGCAGTTTAGTTGATACAGAGAAAATAAAGTTGAGCTGTTTACTAGAAATTAATATTAAAACAGTGCAGCACAGCGCAGTCTTTAGTGGGTTTCATCAGCTCAGTCACAACCACAGAGCCGGTGTGAAGGCCGGCATGTACGTTCATCCACTGTCCCATGTGCATGATTAGCATCAGAAAGACAGATACATCATTTGAAAGTTGTCTTTTTTAACTGTAATTGTTAACAATGTGTGAACAATTTTTTTCGTCAGATAGTGAAGTAATGTTTGTGCAATGAGCCAGAGGCCACGAACACAACACACTGAATGTGGCTTTTAATACAATTCAAGTAAAAAAAAGGTCAATGTTAATCTCTGTTCGACTTTTTAAGCAGTATCTCTAAAGCTCCCTGATGTAAATTGAATTAATCTGCACACAAACACAAATGTTACATATTGGAACTATTCCCTGGCAAACAACAATGTATCCTTCCGCCCAGCTCACTGTGACATGACTTAACATCACTGCACACCATCCAGTGTGTTCAGTCTATGAAACGTCGTGGTTCTCCTTCACTGGATTTGTTTTCTACGCATTCTGGGTTCACAAAGATTTTTCGAAATAAAAATCAGGCTGAATGAAGCTGCTGAGCTCCAGCCTCTTTCACTCCATCCAAAAACAGTGAGAGAAGAAACGCCAGAAACAATCAGAGATGTTTCCAAGAAGATCCTTTGGTTTTTAACAGAGAATTAGAAATGATATATCCCCCCAAATCCCATAATACACCAATTTGATGTTAAATACAGTGAATTCAGTTCCACTGTTGCATACACTCTCTACATATGAGACCAAATCTGAAAATCAATTCGCAACAGCACTAAAATAACATTTTCATCCTAACAAGATAAGATCCAGGCTGAGTGCAGGGTAGCAGCAGCCTCATTCTAAGAAAACAACTGCCTCTGTCAATCAGAGTAATAGATGTTTTATTAGAGCAGGAGGATGTGCTCTTTTTTTATTTCATCTCAGTCTGGAGATTCTCAACCAGCCTGAACCACGGCGGATGGATTCAGGATCTAGTGCCTGAAGAGGGTAAAGTGTACCGACGGCAGGGTCGTCAGAGCTTCTCCAGAAACCTTCCTCCAAGCACAGGAATGTTCTTCCCACCGCCGGGGCCCCTCTCGGTGAGCAGCCAGTGTAAACGATCCTGTCATTCCTCTGTGCGAGCTGCTCTCTGGGTGTGTCCTCCATACGGCACGGTCCTGGAGAGAGTGTGGGGCAGCTCGTGGACGGCAGCCAGCGCAGCATCCTGTGGACTCACCAGGTCATGTCCACATTCATCTCTGACAGACACTGGGCCAGGTGGCCGTCACAGTCCATCTGGGTGAACCTGGAGTGACATGAACAAGGAGATGTGTTACTGACACTGAACACAACACTTTACACTCTGATACACAGTCTGTGCAGGGGCTTAGATATCTATAAAAAAAAAAGATTATTTGGCTTTTAATTGAACATAACAGCTACACTTCTTTGCTGACACAAAAACCACTGAACAAATCAATCTAAACTTCACCTGCATGTTGGTTAAAGGTCACACACACTTTACCTGTTTTATTTCAAGTATTGATATTATAAAGACAAATGGTTCATGTGTTAAGTGGCTGTAGGAGCTGTAGTTGTGGACAGAGCAGTGACTGTTTTGTTACAGAAGTCGTGACAGCCTGTTCTGAGGCTCCATTCCTGAATACAGACTGTGTGCATTTCACTGTGGACTAAGGCTTTGATACCTTCACGTTATGAATGAAGAGCCTAGAGCTGATTTATGATCAGAGACACATGGAAATCTCTTTTTATAAAATATCTTGAAAATCTGGTTTACTGTGATTCCTGAGTGGATGGAAAGTCAGAAACATGCCCACCAGGTCAAAAGATCAGTTTGTTGCTGATATTGGCTAAATGCTAAACAGCTATTCATGTTCACCTGTTTGGTTTACTGTGTTAGTATGCTAATATTTGCTATTTAGTTCAAAACACCAACTGAGTATTTTGAGTTCTGGATGAATGAATGCACTGAGCTGAAGCTTTATAATACTTAAAGGGATAGTTAAACATTTTGGCAAATTCACCTATGAAATAATCATGTATATTTATGTAACATTACGACACATAAAGAAAATACTCGGAACTACTTGCGCTTTTGAAATCACTCCACCAGCAGCATGTCTGGAATGTAGTTCTGGCTGCATTTGCCTCGAAAACAACTCTGTCTCGTAATGTTATACATTATTATTTCATAGTGTGTTGAATGTGCAGGTCACAACTTGTCCACGAGAGCGTTTTGGAGTTGTTGGATTGTGTTCGCTGAGCAGCTCACGTCTCTGCCCCGCTGATCTCAAAACAACATGCACTGATAATTAAAGGTAATAATGAACCTACCCCTATAACTATAGTGATTATGGCAATAAGTGAATTCACCAAAATGTTTAACTATCCCTTTAGAAAACAAATATAATCCTGAGTCTGGTTATTTAAACACGGTTGTGCACGTGAGAGGAACACGAGTGGAGGACGCAGAGTAAGAGCAGCAGCGGAGTTGAGCTCCTCCGTGTCCACTCTCACAGAGGTGACCATTGTTCCTGCTGCAGACCTGCAGAGTGAGCACAGCCTGGTCCTGCAGCGCCGGCCAACATACACAGAGTCCGGCTCAGGAGCCACCGGGTCAGACCAGGACTAGACCGGCATGAGCACAAGGAGAGGATTATTCATGCTGCTGCTCCTCGTCCTCATCACTGCACAGCAACAAACTGACCTTTTGACCTGCTCGGCATGTTTCTGACTGGTCCAGGGTCTGCTCACAGTCCAGTCCAGTGGCGTTTATTGAGGATATCATGTCTTGGTCTGGTTGTTTAGTCCGGACCGGAACTAAATCAACTTTTCGCAACAAACTGAATTTATATGTTTACATTTTCTATTGATCCCAAATTGTAAATCGATAAAATCTTAAAGAGACTTTGAGTTTAAATCATAAAGAAGTTGGAAGGGAACACACCAACCGAGCACTTTCATGAAGGGAAAGGAAAATGTGTTTAGAAAAGAGCACATTTAAAGGCTGGGACATGTTATTCTGGGCTGTGTGGAGGAGAACGAGCAGTTCAGAGATGTTTGAGCGACTGTTTCCTTCACACTTGAACAAATTATTCCAAATCCGTCCACAGTTAGAGCAGCAGGGGAACAACACTCATGGAAACAGCTGGAAATGAAAGGCAGCTGAACGATGAGCTGGTGAGTGAGACTGAGGCTGTGAGGACAGAGACGTGGAGGGAAGACGGAGAACCTGTACATCAGTGCACTTTTAGATGAAAAAACAGAAAATGTGTTTTTGTCTCTTACCCAGCAGGAAACACCAGCAGGCACATGGGGCAGCACTGCAGCCGTTCTCCTCCTCCTCCTCCTCCTCCGACACTTCCCTGCACGTCCTCTTCCTTTTTGTTCTTCACCGCCTCCTCTTTCCTTCTGCCCTCCTCCTGCAGAGGAAGTCGGCTGTCGGAAACCTTCACCTGGTTTGTGAGACGCTGCTTGTTGACTGGTTCATCCTCTTCTTCTTCCTCTTCTCCCTTCATCCCCTCCTCTGCTCTAATTCTTGAACATCCTGCCGACGATGCCCCCTCCTCTCGGCTGTGGAGAGACAGCCGTCGTCCTTTGGCGAGGACCCGAGGAGACGCTGCTTTCCCATCCTGACTCTGCCTGCTGTGAGAGGACGGCTGTCGGCCACAGGTGTGTGCTGCAGGTTTGCTCTGTGCTGGCAGGTCGCGCTCAGAGGAGACGAGCTCCACAGGATCTGGACTCGACGACACTGAGGTTTCAGGGAAAGGAGCGACCTCTTCTCTGAGGTCACACCACCGCTGGTCGTCCAACTTTAGTACTGTCGGCCTCTGGAGTGACATGGAAAGAAAATCAGGGGGAGTCAGAGGCAGCTACATTTCAATTCAGAGCTTTAAAGGGATAGTTCAATATTTTGGCAAATTGGCCCGTTGCCATGATCCCTATAGTTTTAGGAGTAGGTTCATTACCTTTCATTGTCTGTGCAAGCTATTTTTAGAGCCGCAAACTGCTCAGAGCTACGCTACGGAGGCTAATGGGATTTCTTGGTTTCCCTCATCAAACTCATCAACACAATCCAACAACTCCAAAACGCTCTGGTGGACAAGTTGTGACCTGCACATTCACCACGCTATGAGATAATAACGAAGTTGTTTTCAACGTAAATTCATGCAAAACAGCTGATGCACGTTCCCGTTGAGGGCAGTTCGGCAAGCAGTCTCTGCATTTGCCTCGAAAACAACTGCTCCGCCATTCTAGAAATAGCTTGCACAGACAATTAAAGGTAATACACCTACTCCTAAAACTATAGGGATCATGGCAATGGGCCAATTTGCCAAAATGTTGAGCTATCCCTTTAAGCAACAGGAGGAGGCAGTTTCTACAGCTGAACACAGATGACCGAAGTTGCAAAAAACTGAAAAAGTAAAAGATGTTTTACATATGATGATGCAGTTCAAAGTTGAGCGGTTTGAAAAAATAGAAAATTGCAAAAAAAGAAAAGAAAAAAAAAACATAATTATGAAAATAGAAGGAAATGTGACAAATACACACACCATCAGTAAGTGTCTCCAGTCTGTTCCAGTTGCTATAAAGCTAAAGTCAATAAAATGCATCACTTCCTGCAGATCCTGCAGATCATACTGAAATATTTAAAGCCCACTGTTAATGAGACGGGTGATGCACGCGGCCAAATGTGCAGGAAGTGTTGCGTTACTGACACTAATGATCCAAAAATAAGCGGCAGGGAAGTGACTGAAAATAACCGGTTAATAAAAGCTGAGAGGAACTGAGTGGAGAGGATGTTGTGATTATGACACTGACATAATACTGAAAACACCAGGACGACAGGAGAGGAATGTACAACAGAGAGATTACGAATAAAGACCCTTTCAAAATAAAAGCCTGGCTCTCGCTGTGGCTGAGGTGAATGATGTCTGTTAAACAATTCAAGATAAGAATAAAGAGATCAGATCAGAAGCTCTATCGGTTCTTAATTGGAAAATGAACGAGTGATCAGCATGAGCGTCACATTGCAGACATTTCGCCCCGCGGCACGTTCATTGATAATGAACAGAGCCAGAGTCCTGATCCCGACACCTCAGACTGAAGCACATCAGTGCAGTGAGAAGGTCTCTGAACATCTGAACTTTGAAGATTTGTAACTTTGTGTGTGTCTCTGATGTGAGTCTTGTTGTGAGTTGCATCATATTCACTACAGGAACGGTGCGATGTGGTTCACTCTGTGGTAACGCACCGCTGTAGACGGCCGGGGAAGATCAGGAACCAGGTCCCAGCGCTGCTTCTCCAGGTCGGGCAGAGCAGACTTGAGGGTGAGCGCCCACAGACTCTCCACAGCAGGGGGAGGCTGACTGGTCCACCACGCTGCTGCAGGGACCGCCGACCTGTGGACCAAATGTTACACACAAGTTCAATCTGTTTCTCCTTCAGATGCAGCCACAGAGAGTACCACACATCACACTACACTGTATGTCAATGTGTGGAATATTAACTGGTTTTTGAGGAGTTCATCTAAAGTTGTATAAAAAAATAGATTTAATTTAGCAAAGAGAGCAGGATACAGTGATGGTGTTTTCCATTTTTGAATTATTTTGTATGCATTTTCATCTGTCAATCAAATTATTTATGAAACAGCTCTTTGATCTGGCTCAGAGTGTCAGAGTGTGCTTGTGTAAATAACAAAGCAAGCTGTAGATAAATGTAAATGAGCTCACCCTGTTTATTTAAAGAGTAAAGACAACTGTACAGTTTTTTTCAGACTTCTTTTATATTTTTTTGATCTGTTGTTTCAAATTACAAGCGCCCACTTTCTCCATGTATTCTACTACATCAGAATTAAGTGTAATTCACTTAAGACTCTGTTGCTGCCCCACATCTGCCTTCTCTCCTGTGTCTTTACTTTGACATCTACCAGCATGCTCCCATGTGAGTCTCCATTTGGAATAAAAACTTTCCTAAAATCTCTCATCTCTTTGCTCCAGCTTGGATTTAGCCTTAAACTATAGTTACAATTTCATTACGTGCAGCCGTGCAACCTAATACGACAACCCTGCAATACAGCTACATCCTTTTATGAATGCTTATGATCAACCCCTTTTTGATGGTACGTGTGTTTCTCCTTGTTTGCAGTAACAAATGTAATGTTGTAATGCTGCACATTAAGGGTGAATAGCAAACCAACGACTACTGAAATTGCAATATTATAGTATAATTAATATTATTATTGACCCTCACACTTTATTTAGCCAAATATTTCTCAAAGGTCGAACATCTAGTTATGCTGTCTGTGATCATAATTAGATGATTAAAATGTTGAGTTTTTATGCGTCTGTTTTCTCTCCTCTGAGATTCCGTAATCAAACTGGCTTGGAGTGTTATTACATACTTGCAACTGGCCGAATGTTTCATTAGCAGCCACTTGTTCGTAAAACATCATTTTGTGACGTACTTATAGCTTATCTATGGCTAATAGGCAAGAAAACATAGAAGCGATTTTAAACAAGGATCTGTCTGTCGGTGTGGGCGCCTCGTGCTCACCGTGTAAAGGCTTCAGAGAAGACACGGACCGAAGCGGAGACTGTCCTATATGATAAAGAAACACAGAACCATGTTTAACTCTGACGCTGCTGTGTTATGAAGAGTTGTCGCTGTAAACAGCTCACCCACCCGCCGCTGTCCGCTGTCACGTCACCGGAGGACAGCGCTGGACGCCCCTTGGACACCGTGTCCCTGAAGGACACTTCCGGGTTCTGCTTTTCAACACAGAACTTCTTTCTTTTGAGCTTGGACTTGGAGTAATGTTCAGACATGTCGGTTTATTAAAGTACGGACTTCAAATTTCGCGCGAGCCAAAGCAAGGGGGAACTTCCTTATTCCTGAAACCCTACGTCACTCGATTTTATCCAATCAGAGTGCTTTTTTTTCCCCCGCGGGGATTCCCGGCGCATGCGCGCACCATGGATGTATTATGGTGCGCACACGCTCAACACTGTAAAACTCCTGAATAAACTCAGTAATTTACTGTCTGTACCAGACTGTCTGTACACACTCTGCCCCGCTGTTTACAGCTGCAAATAACTAATGTGAGTGAGGAAACGTGTACAGTAGGAGGTGGACCGCAGGAGGCAGGTAAGAGAGCACACCTGTGTCAGGAAGCAAGCATTATCTAGTTCTATTTGTTGATATTTCAAAGTCATAAGTATCAACAAACATAAGTAGATAATGCATTTATTTATTTATAGACAGACAGACAATTGCAAATGTGACATTATTTGCTGTAGTAGGCTACACAAAAGCAAATGCATTGCTCATTCTAGCCTGTGTGGCACCCAAACACTGTCACCCCATTCAGTCATCTCTGTTTTTTAAAAATAAATTCTCTGAAAAGCATTGATGGGCATAAAAATATTTAGCCTACAGGGAGTTATAAGGGTCACTGTACTACAAAATGTTGAGTGTGATTTCATTTTACTATGTGGCTAATTTCGCATTTGGATTTATTTAAATTTGCATAATAATACCACAAATTTAATTATATGATTATGTATATTTTTAGACTGTGCGTGCAATGCACTAAATCTACCTCTGGATGACTACAGGTATTTTAATCAACCCATTAAATGGATCCATGAGTGATAACAATCAAATTATCTCCATGTAAATGGAGCAAAAGCAATCATCTGTGGGAGACCATAAAGGCTCCAGTCAAAGCAAGTAAACTGACCTTCTTTCTTTTATGTTAGTGAACAAGTGGCTGTAAATGACAGTGATGGTATGAAACCATGATTTACATACTTAAATTCAAGATGTGCATTTAAATCTCCAACAGATATATGAAAAAAAAAAGTTAAATCCAGTTCAACTAGTTCAAGTCTCTTTTTCCATGACAGCTCATCACAAATCGAAAACGACTGCTGGCTAATTTTGCAGAGGCTGGACCGAGACTTTCTGTGGCCTTAAGGAGAATTTGACCCAAAGATCAGTTTGTTCTAAAAACACAGGCGGGGACTGTAAATCACTGCAAATTTCTTTAACAGTGATGCTGAAAAATAACAACAACAATGTAAGAAATGTGATGCAAACAAACCTGAATTCTGTTTTAAGTGAAGCAAGTCGTTTTGTGGAGGAAATAAGTGCCAAAAAAACAACAGGTCAGCAGCAGGTAAAATAAACTTTGCGATGTGCAAAACGAGCTGAGTCCTCAATTCAAATCAGCAAAAGGGGGGAAAATAAACAAACTGGAGCATTTGGAAATGGGAGGCTGGTGGCGTTCATCAGAGTGTAGGATTGTCTCCAAACGAAACAACACGATAAGGAGCTTCTTAAGATCCACTGTTTGATCATATCACATCATCAGCAACTCATATTTTTAATAGACTTATATTATGTCACTCTTGCATAAGGATTTCTACTCAGTGCGCACTGAAGCAGGTTACATCATGCAAGAATGCTAACTGTAATGATAATACTTTGTTCCCTCTGCTAGGACACACATAAAGTGGAAAGTTGAAGTCATAATAATGGTGGGACTTTCTGAGCCTTTTAAGCTTTTGGCCAGAAGAGAGGGACCAACGGAGAGTGGCTACAATTATGCAATGGAAAAAGACAAGGGAAAGCTGGACTGAACGGAAGGAAAAGAAAAGAAAGGAAAGTGGAGAACATTATTTAAAAGAATGGAAAACAGCACTATGGGAAAACCTGCCACTTTGAAATAAGGTGAGAGCATTGTTTTTTTTTCTCTTTTGGACACATTGCCCCGTTAGATGAGTATTCCAGAAGGAGCGCTGCTGAAATGCTGACATTGGCCAATCAGTTTGTTCTACCTCAACCGCAGATGGGAAGAAATACAAAAGCAGAGCAGTGGGCCAGGCCTGTGGTACATAGTGCTACTCTGGGAAAAAGCAATCCGGCGCCTGGAAAGAAACGTTATGTCACCCGTCCCACGTGATGCTGTGTTGTGCTCCGCTGCCATGGAGACGGTGAAGATGATGAGGAGAATAAAAGTGAGGCAGAAGCAGCAGCAGTCTTAACTGTTTAAGTTTGTTTTTTTAATGCACATAAGTTTTTGGGAGGTTAGACCAGTGCTCAACTTCTCCGTGATGTGTTGAGAGCATACACACAAAACCAGTCAGGTGTTTGTATCCAGTTAAAAGACAGACAGACTGTTTTCTGGGTCAGACCAGTTGCTTATTTATTCCATTAATTCTCCTCGCTCCATGGGCTTCCTCCTTCATGTCCTGTCGTCTGCAGCATATTCTCCCTCTTTGATCATCTTGTCTATTTTGTCCCTCACAGCTCTTCTAGCTTCTAGGTCATGTTTGGATTTCCAAACTTGCCTGCTCCATCTCAGTCCAACCTTTGGGTTGTGATTTACGATCTGTTTCCACCTGACAAGCACCTGATGATGGTATGCAGCTTAACCTTGGTCTCCAGGATGTATTGCTTGGACCAGAGTTCAAGTCCATTTGCAGAGTTTGAGAAATATAAACTGCCCGTCCAAAAAAAGGTCACTACTTGGATTTAACTAAGCTAATAGGTCAGAGCCTCTCATTGGATAATTACTGCATGGATGATTAAGTTTCAGGTGGCAACAACTTATCTAACTCTAACTGATGCAGTCTCATTTCCTTAAACAACCATGTTAGAAGACACATCTTGTAGACGTGGCGAAGATGCTAATCGGTTTCAGAAGGGTCAAATTATTGGCATCAAGCAAATAAAACATCTAAGAGACTGAGACTACTAAAATTGAACTGTCCAACGCATTATTAAAGACTGAGAGGAAGAAATGGAGTCCAATGTCCAATTCCGACCCCAGGAAGACTATAGCTTGTGCCATGGGCATCAGCTAATGGGGATCCTTTTAAATAAATAAAATGTGAACACAGAGTCTGGAAAAATAAATCCAACTCCAGACGGAAATAAATGTTGTGACACAGCAGAGGCTTATTGAAATGATGCCACATCAAATGTGTGTCAAAATCAAAGCTAAAGGTGGTCCAATGAAACATTAGATTGTGTGACTTTTTTTTTTGGACGGGCAGTGTACATGATTTCCCCACCAACCTGTCTTCATGTCATTTTGTGTCACCCGACATGGGGCTAATATGGTTTATACTGTTTATAGATGAAACTAGAGTCAAGATGTGGTTCCTTGGCTTAGCTTAGCGAGAAGCCTGAAAGCAAGTTTCAACTTGCTTTAGCCGAAGTGAAAAATAAACCTACAGCTGACTAATTAACACTTGATGATGTAGTTGGATATGTTTTTTGAAACATCGAGGTGAGAGGCCACATACTGAAATCCATCCAGTGTGAAAATTCACTGTTGGTAATTTTAACCACAAGTCCCCAGAATTTCTCCAGCCCAACATTGGTGCTGTAAAACACAGGTTCAGATTCAGAGGGTTGAGCAGGTCATTTATTTATACACTCTTAAAGTCACATTTAGTTTGGTGGTAGTTCATAATTATGTCAAATAACAGACAACGTTTGTTGGCGAGTCTAAGGCAATGTCCCCATTAGTCTGGGGGTTCAAGCCACCATTGGAAACATTGCAGACCCCTTTTTAGTTTGAAAACTAGTAGGGTCTCATGACCCTCAAATACCAATTGTGAAAGCAACATGGATGCATTACATTCATACAGTCATTAGGACTGTGTTGTCTTTGCTAGCAGCTGTTGTTTAACAGGGACTGAAACCCAATAGTGTGTTAAAGAGAGACTTCAGAGAGGTGTCTGTCAATTTTTGTAACTTTTCCAAACAGAAAATTTAATGGCCTTCGCTTTACACCAGGCCTGGCCTGGTGTGTGGACTGGAGGTGTGAAAACAGACCCTGAGTTTCTCTCAGAGCTTTGAAATCCTGAACGTCAGAACTTATCTGGACATACAAAGAAGGAGTTTGTACTGACAAGTGCATCACAAGGCAATGGTCAGGTTATTGTGCTTAAAAAACAATTACACCATACGAGTTTAGCATTATGAAGAAGGGGAGGAGAATATTTGGACCTTCATGTTCACTATGAGCACCATGATCATGTGCACCATGCACTGGAATTACAGCACCCACAGCAAGACAATACCTGCAGACAAGAACATAATTTCAAAAGCTCAAGCAGAGTGAGCAGAACCATACAGAAAAGAGCAAATAAATGATGAGTAGAGATGAGATGATGAGAAAAGAAAAGGAGAGCAAGAGGACAAGCACTGCAATGCTGGCAACATTATGAATCATTCAAAATGAGGCTTGGCATGCACTCCATACTGTCTAGCAGCTTTGGCCTTGATAGGATGAGAAGCCTGAAGGAAGCACAAGCTTTGTATCTCACTTGCTCACTTGTATCCATTACCACTTAATGTACACACACAGACAGTGATACAGTATGTCAGTGTGGTACTGTAGGCCCACTTCCAGCCTGTAGCTGTCAGAGCTCAGTGCTGACTGAAAGCACGTCTCTTTGCCAGACTGATAGGCCCAGTGGAGGCTCTGGTCTGCCTCAGGAAAGGTTACTTATCTGCCAGCTGAATGGGACAAACATCAGCCCTGTGGCTCCAGCACTGGCACCATCACTGCCCACTGCATGCTACTGCTTCATGGGCCTCTACACAACGCACTACGGGGTTATAGTCGCATACTGTGCAGATAGACTTCATTAAAATTGTGCTTAGTTGCTCTTCCTCAGTGAGATGAGGAGAATAATATTATGTGTTGAGTACAAAGCTGGTATCAGGATGTGTCTAGCCTAGCTTAGCATCAAAACTCAATTCCTCTGAAACCCATTCTGCCCATGTATCTTTTTTGTTTACAACCTACTTCAGTGCAGCGTCTCCAGCTACATCACCAGATGGCTGTGGTCAGCTAGCAGGTTTTGTGGCACCAAACCTGGCAACCTTGCAGTCACAACAAGACATCAGGAAGCTGCACACAGTCACTGCACCTGGTTGTTGTCTATCAGGAAATAGGTCCAGCATGTAACTCGCACCTTCAACCACAAACTGTAATTTGCATAGATGAATAAAATCAGTTCTGCTAAGATAGGCTAACCATGTCCTTATCTTACTGTTCTGGAAACATAGCCTAGATATTTGGTTAATGAAGCCAGGTTGTTGTAGTGTTACAAACTACAATCAACCATGTTTACATTTTCTGAGATTATCTGTCTGAATGAAACTAAGTGGGAATGTTTTTCCTCACCATCATCTGCTCTAATATTGGTCCAAAACTACATTTTTTCATTCATGCACACTCAGAACTCCAGTCGCCTACTGGATCCCATTTCTTTCACATTTTTCTGGTGTTTTATTTTACGTCTTGAATCTTGATACATAACAAGGTATGTTTGTGGTGTTAGGAACCAAAAATCTCAATGTAGTAAAATCTCCCTCAGGTTTCTTTCTGGAGCTCTGGTAACAACACGTTGGTGTTAGCCAATCAGAAGAAAGGAGGCTATGATCCTTTCTTATTGGTTGCCTGATTTTGAGTGATGGCATAAAAATACTACAGATTTCCAACACTCAAAGAAACCAGATCCTGCAAGGGTGGATGGCGTTTCCAGGTAAGAAGGACTGCTGAGTAGTGACTGCTTATTTTATGACATCACAATGTTACAGAAGTCTTAACGCCTTGTTTTAAGGCTCGGTGTTTGAAAACACATTGTTAATATTACACTTAAAACAATGTGGTTGAAATCAGAACCTGACTTCAACTGAAGTACCCTAGACACGACTCTGATGTTTTTTTGTATTTTGTATTTTTGGGGGCTTTTTATGCCTGTATTGATAGGATAGTAGAGATGAGACAGGAAATGGGAGGCAGAGATGGGGGGGAATGACATGCAGTATAGGGCCGTCCGACACGGGACCCGAACCGGGGCCGCCTGCAGGGAGGACTACAGCCTCTGCATATGGGGCGGGTGCTCTACCAACTGAGCTAAACACCGCCCCGCGACTCTGATGTTTTAAGAGCACATACATCACAACAGAATCAGGATTATACCCCCCAAAAGGTCTGCTGTTGCAGCCCACCTCACACACAACTTATCTCACAGATTTGTCAACCTATACTGTACAACAACTGCACAAAACATGATCACCCTCAGCAGACTCAACAGTCGGCCACATGCAAAACGTAAACCACAGGTTAAGACATAAACCTGCTTCAGTCTGATTAGTCTCAAACTGCATCAAGGGCTTTCAGTCTAGTCACTGGTTATCCACCCACGGAGGGGGTCGTGTTACATAGCCTATGCCACTGAGTGCCCCCACCCTAAACTGTGTGTCGCTAAAATTCAATGCACCCACTTAAATAATCACACGTAACAGCACCATGAGCAGACAGGCTGGATCAAACCCACTCACCACTCTTCCCTACGCTTCTCCTCTGTTGTCATTGATTTGCATGGAAAACCTTTTTCTCCCACTGTTTTCATTTAAATGTCTATTTCAGAGGAGTAGATGCATTCACAACTTTAATACTGGACTCAACCCGCAGGCTCTCTGCTGGCCTGCAGAGGAGGAGTCCTCCAGATCTCGACCCCTGGCATCCTGCTGCAGTTACAGCAGTGTTTGGCTAGGGGACGCCACAGGAACAGCAAAGTCCCTCCTGGCTGCTGGAGTTGAACTTGCTCTGGACACATGACCTCCTGAGGCTGAAGCACTGTGGCGGTGATTATAACATCAGCTTTACTGCTTTCCTCCCTAAAATGAGATTTTGAGATGATGTGTCAGAGTTGTGTCTCCCTGTGCAAAAGTCAGCCTGTAGAAACAAGTGGGCTGATACATGTTTACATAACTACCCCCCTTAAAAAACAGAAGACTTACTCATCCTTGAACACAACATGAGCAATCAAGCATACCTTTACAAACATGCAACCTACTGAAAAAATACAGCTCTGCATTTTTATTTTTTTTTTAACTTTGCAACTATTCTGCAAAAAAGTGGCCTTCAATTTAAGGAAATACCAAGGGGTAGAAACTGAGATAAATCGAATATATTTTTGTTGTTGTGCAAGTGAATTGGCCACCTGCTAACATCTATACTAGCTGATCTGTGAAAAACAAAAACAACAAAAATCTTCTCGCGTCATTTCATTAGCAGGATTGTCTCTCAAGGTCGCCAACACATGAAACTTGTTTATTCGCCGCCTCTTGCCAAACAGTTTTGACACATTCAAGCAGAAGGGAAAATAAATAAACCGCAGTCAGTCGTGCAATTTGCGTTTCCCCTTCCAAAGCTAAATTTGTCTTGTCTCGCAAAACACCACCCGTCCTCTCTCTCTCTCCCTCTCTCTCTCTCAAACCCTGTCCCTCTGCTACATTCAAGGCCCATGGGAAAGATGGTAAATCAGCTTCCTGATGTGGAAATTCCACCCACCTCAAAGTTTCAGGGCACGCGAGTGACCACATTTTTGACGATGTCGACGTCAACACATCTGCAGCCACATGTGGAAAACAAGGCCAATAACTGGAAGATTGTGTGGAAGAATATGTATTCTATCACAAGTGGGTAAAAAAACAAAACAACACAAAAACAACATCTAATGGCTTGAGACGCCACATCACCTGAACGCAGCACCCGTTGTTTTTTAAATTATTAAAAACAACCAAAGTAACCATTACCAAAAATTGAATAGGCTGCAAATATAAGGCAAATGTGTGTGTGTATGTTGAAGCTAATTAAATATAATTAAAATAATGCAGAATAATAACCCCGCATTTGTTTTTTTTGCAATGGAGTAGCCTAGTATTAATTGATATAAAAAATGAAATACAAGTCATTCGGTAAGCTAATTGTAATAATTTCATATCCTTTTTTTTTTTTTACTGTATGAATATGTAAATATGCAGCCTAATAAATATGGAAGACTACAATAAGACTTCCCTCTGTATTGTGGTGGAGCAAAGGAATAAATTACATGTATCTAGTTACTTTGCCACCGCTGCAGAAATGACTGTAAGAAAGTTTAAAGTGAACGCAGTCTTCCCCTCTGACTTTTTCCCTCTTCTCTGCTGTCTGCACTGTAGTGTGTATTTGGGGAGTGTAAGTGTGTGTGTGTGTGTGTGTGTGTGTGTGTGTGTGTGTGTGTGGTGGGGGTGACGGCTTGTTCCTGGAAGAGCCCAGCCTGCCTGCAGAGTCACTCACATTCCTGGCTGGGATTCAATGACTGAGCCAGACACACAAACACAGAGGGAGGGGGGCGTTAGAGAGAGAGAGAGAGAGAGAGCTAAACAGAGCGCGAGGGAGAGAGAGAGAGAGAGCCATAGACGGGGGTGAGAGAGAGAGAGAGAGAGAGAGAGAGAGAGAGGCTGGCTCTCAGACTTCTCATCTCCATACAGTCAGAGTGAACTGCGGGGGCAGACTGAGTGGATAGCTGCAGTCCTCGACAGCGGAAAGAGACTCAAATAAGGATTTTTTTCTTTTTTTTATCGAGCCGTATCGACTCATAACTCTAGCTTTTGTTTCATTTTGTGCCGCTTCGTGCTTCTTCTTCTTCTTCTTGGACAGACGGAACTTGTCTCTTCCCTGGAGTTTGGAGAGCCGTGTGTCGGTCGGATATGGACAGTCGTCGACCCGCTGCAGGGAGCGACTGGCCGGTGTTCACTCACTAGTCGCGGAGATTAAAAAGAGAGAGAGAGAAAGAAAAAAAAAAAACAGTAAACTCGCCGTCTGGGACTTTTGACTGGATGTTTGATGAAGCGCTTCGACGGCTCGGTCAGTTCTGGCAAACCGTGGATTTACCAGGTTCACTCACGGATAAATACTCGTGATTCCCGGACGACGACGACGAGGATTTACGCTTCTAAAGTTGCAGGAAAAACATGGAGACTGTAAGTCGGCAAAGCTTCCAGCCTCATCCGGGACTGCAACAAACTCTCAAGCAGTTTCACCTCAGCTCTATGAGCTCTCTGGGCGGACCGGCCGCTTTCTCTGCCCGGTGGCAACATGAGCTCCTCTTCAAGAAGGACGGTAAGGAGCCGGAGCCGGTCCTGCAGCATCTGCCGCCGCCGGTGATGCCGGGCCCGCTCTTCATCCCCTCGGACCGCTCCACGGAGAGGTGCGAGACCGTGCTGGAGGGCGAGATCATCTCGTGCTTCGTGGTCGGCGGGGAGAAGCGACTGTGCCTGCCGCAGATCCTCAACACGGTGCTGCGGGACTTCACCCTGCAGCAGATCAACTCGGTGTGCGACGAGCTGCACATCTACTGCTCCCGGTGCACGGCGGACCAGCTGGAGATCCTCAAAGTCATGGGGATCCTGCCCTTCTCGGCGCCGTCCTGCGGCCTCATCACCAAGACGGACGCCGAGCGGCTCTGCAACGCCCTGATCTACGGAGGCGCCTACCCGCCGCGCTGCAAGAAGGAGCTGAGCGGTGGAGTCGCAGGCGGCTCTCTGGAGCTGGAGCTCACCGAGAGGAGCTTCAAAGTCTACCACGAGTGCTTCGGCAAGTGCAAGGGCTTGTTCGTGCCGGAGCTGTACAGCAGCCCCAACGCAGCGTGCATCCAGTGCATGGACTGCAGACTCATGTACCCGACCCACAAGTTCGTGGTGCACAGTCACAAGGCGCAGGAGAACAGGACTTGCCACTGGGGCTTCGACTCGGCAAACTGGAGGGCGTACATCCTCCTGGGCCAGGATTACATGGGGAAAGAGGAGAAGGCCCGTCTGGAGCAGATCCTGGACGAGATCAAGGAGAAATTTGACTTCGCCAACAAGTACAAGAGGAAAGCTTCGTCCAGGGTGAGTGGGGGTCCTCGTGCTCTGGCACTTTTCTCTGCATCATGTGTTGTGGGATGTTGGGTTGGGGAGTCCCGGCTGGGAATCCTATACAGAGTGAGACGTGTGTCCAAGTTAAAGACAGGGTTACCTGCATATTCCTGATGTCTCATGTGTCACATCCAGGGGTCACTGACCCCCCCCCCCCCCCCCCTCATCCACTCAGTATTTGGTCATCATTGCCATATTGTCACTAATTGGGCCTCATCCAGCAGTGACAACAAAACGCCTCTGGTGGCTATAAAGCCATTATTTACCTCTCAGACTGACTTTTTATTGGTCCTCTACTGTAAATACAAACTCATTCACCAGCAACTGATTGAATGGGAAAACACATCACACTGAATTCAGATGTAAGTGAGGAAATAATTCTTCTTCCCCACTTAAGACACACACACACAAAGTAGTTGCAGGACGGCGTGTTGGTGTGTTGACTTCCTCACACCAGGACCTCAGAGAGAAACATGTTTTGCCTCATTAGGGCTAGTGGGGGTGGGGGTGGGGGGTGGGGGGGGGGCAAGGTCAGTGTTTATACCGGAAACTGTCCCAAAGAGGTAACAAAAGTTAACTAACACACACACATACACACACATTTTCAAATTGTGTGTGTTTGTGTGACAGTTGTGTGTGTGTTTAATCAGTTTCTAGTGTTGTGCGCTCTCCACTCTCTCACTCTGATTCTAATTGCTAGAGTTCAGATTTTCTTCTTCTCTGCAGCTTCCAGCTCTGCTTTTGCTTCCTGTGTTATTTCTTTGTTTATGTTTTTTTTTTTTTAAATGTGGTTTCTCTTCAGCCCCCCCCCCACACACACACACCCCTTCCTCTCTGACTGACTGTAAAGATGTATGAAGGGATTATAATCTGATCTCTGGTGTGCAGGCAGGAGTTTTGCAGAGAGGGGTAGCTGGGTGGTAGACTGATAAAAATACCCCCCCCCCCCCCCCCCCCACACACACACACACACACACCCCACCCCAATCCCCCACCCCACCTCTAGAAAAAAAAAGGCTAGTGTGGCCATTTGCATGAACTGTTACACATGAATGGAGTTGATGAAGCAGGGTTTAGAAGTATTGTGGTGGAAACATAATATGATCCCAACAAAGGGGAGCATTCAGCAAACATCGGGACCCCCCAGCCCCCCCCACCCATCCACCCTCCCCTCCCCAAAAACATCCACTTTACCCCAGGCCAGCCACCCACCTCTGACATACACGCACTCGCGCTCATCCTGCCCCTCTTACCTACTTTTTTTTTTTTTTTTTAAACTCGGATCTAATTGAAACCAGAGGGGGGGAGGGGGGCTTCTGGGGGCAGCAGACTTGTTGATGAGGCACAGAAAGCAACTGCAAAAGTGTTTACAAGCAGCTTCTCTCCAGCCCCCACTGAGGCTTCTTTCAGAGGGGGGGGTCTGCTAAAGAAAGAGGAATCAGAGAGACCCTCGAAGTTCCCGAAAAGTGCCAGAGTCCTGCCATGCATGGTGAATACCCACTCTTGGCACACACTTTCATTCAGACTTGAGTGGGCACACCTCTCGGACCCCCACTTTTAAGGGGCCTCTTCTATTTTTATAAGTGCCGACAGGGCACCCAAGTGTTAAGCCCAAGGCTCATTTGAGCCTCTACCCTGCTTTTTAATTCGACTCCTCCTTTTTTTTTTTTTTCCTCAAGTACCCTGTTTCAAGAAAACGCTAATGAGGGAATACATGCTGGGTGGGAGTTGAGGAATATTGCTAAACTTATAGCAACAGAGCTCCCTGTTGTCAGCACATTTCAGCAGGCGCTTTTGAAAAAAAGAAAAAAAAAAGGACTTTCTTGCAGGATGTGAGGCAAAGTGCTAGACTGCTTCTTACCGCTCAGCACACACACACACACACACACACGAGAAAACGCCATCATCTGTGTGTGCTGTCGGCCAAGGAACTGGGCGGCTCTGTGAATATTAATAAGCGTGTTACAAAAGTGTTAGCAGCAGTCTCGCATGCAGACAGACACAGGAAGTGATATTGCCGCACTTCCCTCCTTGCAGACGCTCCTCTCTGAGCCGAGCCTCGTCCCGAGATGCACGCTGGCAAATATCTGAATCACACACACACACATCTGAGGGAAAAAAAACTGTAAACTGCTCTCCAGCTTCTATTTGTGTGTGTGTGTGTGTGTTTGTGTGGACGAAGCGTGAATTTGCACTAAAAAGTTCATTCTCCGGATGTGAGAGCAGCAAAATGCATTTAACTATATTGTTTAAATGAATTTAGACGCTGGGTGTGGAGCACTTCTCCCAAGTCGCTCATGCCAGCCCCCCCCCCCCTCCTTTGGCTGCAAATCTTTTTGGTTTCTGGCTGGTGCACATGTGGGTGGCACACATAATCAGTGGCTTTCCGCATCAGGATGTTTAGATAAGGATTGTGGCTGCAGATTTAGTATGTTGCTAACTTTATAATTTGCCCTCAAGATGATGTGATTTCTACACAATCCGTCTGTTTAAGGGAGATATGAGAAAAGAGAATTGTGGGGCGGTGGGGCGGAGGGGGGGTGGGTGTTTGGTCGGGGTTGGGCGGCGCTTGTCGAGGAGCCAGCTCCAGCTTGAGTCACGCTTGGTTCAAAACAAGCAAGTTTACATCAGACTTTCTTTTTTTAGTTGCCTTCCTAAACAGCGAGAATCCAGACCACTTCTGTTGGACACAGGATCTTTTTTTGTTGCTACAGATGGATGCTGGTTTGTTCTGAGCTACAGTACAGAAAGGTGGACACGCTCTCCGCAGCTGTTGCGTGAACACACTGAAACATGTTCCCGTGCATGCGTATCCCCAAGAGACGGTGCGGTGACTCTGCTGCTTCCTGGTGAAAAAACCCCCAAATATCTTCTTATCCACTGATTCATGTTGGTTCTGAGGTGCCGGACAGAAACAATAACGCAGCACAGAAGCCATTTTGTGTTTATGCTCTACATATAGTGTACTGCTGCTGCTGCTGCACATTCCTGCACACTGTTTCCATGTGTTATCCTATGGCTGGGTGTGCAAACAGCTGATTGCTCTTGTAAAACTTCAAGAATTAGATAAAAATGGAGACAGAATCTTTATGTTTTGCTGCCGTGCAGGAGCTCAAACTTCCCCTTTTACTTCTGCAGCCGCCCCTCCTCTGCTCACCTCCCCACCCCTGAGATGCCCTCGCTGCTGCTCAGGATATCTGGCCTGCAGCAGAAAGGGGCAGCTTGTTTCAGGAGGGGAGGGGGGGTGGGGCAGCGGTGGCGGCGGCGGCGGCGGGGGCTCAGAGGAAGTGAACTCCCCAAGGGGATATAGGCCCATGTCCTGTTTCATATGCAAGGCGCAGTGTTGGCTAAGCCTGCTGACAGCCAGCCATGTCCACACAGTGGACATGACAACAGCTGGTGGCTGTGCTCTGCAAAGGCAGCTGAGGGAATATTTTCTATTTGGCGAAATGTGACAGTTGCATAAGGTCTGCTCCAGAGTTTGATTTTCTTTTTTTGCTGTCCTGAGGAAGTGCATGTGAGGAAAAAATGTTTGGCGTGTTGATGTTTCTCCATTTTTTTTTTGTCAGTGGAATAGAATTCAGAGTCTGTGCTCTGTGCTTTGAGAAAGGAGGAAGCGGCTGATTGAATTAGGTGTTTGCCTGAACGTGCTGCCAGTCTGGCTTTCTAATGGAGGACAGTCGGTCCAAGCTGTGAGGCATGACCGAGGGTCAGAGAGATCAATGGCGTATTGACATGTGAGCGTCTTTATGTCGAGAGTGATTGAAAACTCCATCGCTTCTGGCGGTGAATCAAAGCAGAGTGACAGACTGACACTGAAACTTCGCCGGGCCGTTTCCTCTGAGATGATGTTTTATGTCTTGGGCAGATGTGAAAGTGAAGATAGAAGCTCTGAGAAAAATGATGTTGACGACGCCCAGTGTGAATGATACGGGAACAAAAGGCAATGAAAGCTCTCGTATCATGTCTTTTTTAATTATAAAGCAGTAGCTTATAGAAATATGCAACAAATATATCCTCCTATGGATAAACACCTCAAATAAAAAAGAATGGAAAAGTGTAAATTAGCAAAATGAAGATAAAACCTAAATAAGCTGCACAGATTCAGTCTTTCATGTGCAAGAAACCAGCAGCAAAAAACTACATTTACTTTGCTCTTTTAACTCCCCCTGTAGAGGAAAAAAAAAATCAGCGAGGAGCAACTTTGCTCTGAGGCTCCTCGATGAAAAACTTTTGAGGAACAATTGTACCGTGCGACGAAAAGTCTGTACAGTGGTTTTGATGTGCCTTTAAACATCTGTGTCGGCCGTAGACAGGAAAGAGCTGTTAGCAAACACGAGAGACACACAGACCGAGAGAGAGAGAGAGAGTGGCAGAGCAGGTTATATAGCTTGTTGTGTTGTCTGGAAAATGTTTTCAGAAGGCTGCCATTGAAGTAGCAGCGGAAAAATGAATTAAGTGCAGTGATTCTTCTCATACAGAACGTCTCCCTGCCAGAAGCTGTTTATTTCAAAGCCTTTAAAATTCGGTGAACAAAAGGGGATTTTCCCAGTTACTGCTTGATTGTGCACAATGGATGAAAGCATCTAGAAAGCAGCTCCGCATGTATTTGTAGTTGTTTGCTGTGGGATTCTGACTTGACTGTCACACAGACCGAGCCCTGGCCAACCTTGTCTATGTGTTTATTTCAGCATTCGACCCCCCCCCCACCTCCCCGCCCCGCCCCCGCCCACGATAACTTATAATTGTCGACATAAACCGACGGTGCTCGGCTTTGTAAACCACGCCAGGTGCTGTTGGTTTGCGTAGGAGTCCACTTTGATCCGATCCATTCATCTAGTGAAACGTGTTCGCGTTTCTCCAAGTAAGAACCTGAAAAATAAGATCGCCGAAGAATCTGATGCAAACATTTTTTTTCCAACAATACCTAAACCTCTCCAGAATTTGACCCCCTGACTCTGTTTCTGTGTTGCAAAAAAGACTAAGACTCAGCTCATTCAAACACCTCAGCATCACCGCTGTGGTTCACACGTAACACAACCCTCTTTCAGACTGGAGGAGAACAAGAAAAGGAGAAGTTTAAGCTCTCATTGCCGGCCATTGTCTGCCCCCCCTCACCCCCCCATCCCCACTGCCGTGCTCCCATCCCCCGTCTCCCCTGGTCCGCTGGCTTCTCCACCATCCATCAGCGGTGTCTTCGTGTGACAAACCAAGCGACTGGTGGAGCGCTTCATGAAGAGCCTGGACAGGGGAAGGCGTGGGGGGGGGGGGGGGCTGGACAGTGTATTAATATACCTTGGTGGTCGGTCTCTGTGTGGAGGAAGAGACGAGGGCCAGTGGAAGGAAAAAGCAAAGCTCTCTGGCGTCGGTCCATGATACCTCCCACCTACCTTCCTACCAGACCATCCATTCAAAGAAGATGGAGGAAAGAAAAGCTTTCCAAGCAGTAGTCCATGTTGCTGCGGTTGTATAGGCAACCATGCATGCGAGCTATGTGGGAAAGCAGCGCACGCGAAGCTCAGGGCAAATGCGTTTGAGGAGCTGAGAGCATGTATGGAAATGAAATATTTCCTCCCTGTCAGAATATTCACAGCCTCCCGATAAAGCGGGAAAACTAACAAGCACACTCAGCTCGCGGTGACGAATCTTAAGTCTCTGAAAGGGGCCGCGAGCGTGTCTCATTGGGATTATTGTAAGAGCGGCACGGAAGGAAGAACCTGGTGACCTTCTCCAGGTGTTGCGTGGAAGAGAAGCCCCCGCCCTCCTCCCCCTGCCCCCTCTCGGTCAGATGGTGCGATTCGATGTCTGGCCTGGCCACTGGCTTGTGAACTACAGTGTCAATTTTTTTGTGTGCATTCAATATTGATGGTAGCGTTACCATAGGCAGCTAGGTCCGGTGTGTTTATTTAATGAGAGGGTCTTTGAAATATTCATCGACACACATGGCGCTGTAAGCCCCGGCTTCTACCTTAACTACACATCCCTGAGCACCGTCCTCTAACCTTTCGCCTCCTTTAACTTAACCCTCCACCCCCACCCCCCATGACTTCTGTAGCAGCGATTTTCAGCCGGCATCACTTGATTTGTATGTTTTGTCTCTCCTAAGCGGCTGAAAGCTTCAAGCCACACACACAGTTAAACAATTTGAAATGTTCTGACGATTTTGTTAAATGCACTTTCAATAGTGAGGAAAGTCTTTTCATTCCACCGCCCACACACATTATGAAAATGTAAATGAGATGCTGCTTTCTTGTTATTAAAACAAAAAAAAAGTAAAGTGTTGTAGCCAATCAGAACAAAAGCTCAGAGCCTCTCTCGTGAGGGCAGTGTGACATCATAAAGTTACAGAAATCCAGATGGATCATTTTAACGCTCCGTGTCTGAATACAGACTGTGAATTTCTCTGTGGACTGATGCTCTGATACTTTCACAGTATTAGTATAAAACCTGAACCTGCTCTATAATCCCAACATAACATAAAAATCTCACTTGATACAATATGACAATATGGGACCTTTAAGTCCTGCTTGATTTAGGGTTAGGGTTCAGCTGAGACGTTTAAATGTCTGCTCCCCTACAAGCAACAACTGTTTTCAGTTAGTGAGTTTACAATACCAATGTGGCAGGGGCGGCTCCTCCGACATTCGTGTATGGATTGCACGCATGATAAACATTCAAGTCATATCTGTGAGCAGTTATGCTGTCTGTTTGTTTTGACGTGAGGGCTTGCATTGCATCATGGGGCTGAACGTGAGATTTATCGCTATGAGGTGTTGAGAGAGACACAAAGATATGTGAGACATGCTTTACATGCCCTATGTGGATATCAGTCTCCGCCCCATAAAAAATATAAATATAGGTAAAGGTCCATACAAAGGTTGGGCAGCGGAGAGCAGAATAAACTGCACTGGTTGATTTCAGAGAGGTGGCTTTAAACCTGGAAACCACTGTCAGGACAGCTTCAATTGCAAGCTGTGATGATGGGATGGGGGGTTTCACTTTGTGCTGCGTCAGCCCAGGAGCACGCTTTGTGTATGACGGCTGTGTTGTTGCCCTGCCCCCCACCCATTTCCCCCCTGCCCCCCTTTGCGCTCTCATGTTTGGAAGAGCAGCCAGCACCGCATGACCTTTCCTACCCTAAATAAAGAGGTGACCCACCTCACCCCTTGCCTCTCTTGAAGCACAGTCGGCCAATCGCGTGCCGCTGTGCAACTCCCACGGGGCAGATGGCTGTCTGATGAAGGCAGCTAGACACACACACTGCAATCTAACAAATTACCCATGGACGACATAATGTAATGAAATTAATGTTTGTGTGATAAAAGCGGAGCTCAGATGTGTCTATAAGATTTTGGGGCTTACCAAACCCAATGTGTATGTGAGACACATGGAAACATTTGAATAGCGGAGGTATCCTCCGCCTCATTTGGTGTGTGATTGTGCATGGGGCTGGTCGAGCATATGATTCGCAGTCGTGTGGGTATGGAGTGCGTGAGTGTGTGCGTGTGTGTGTGTGCATGCCTGGATCAGCTGTAGGAGCTGTAGGAGGAGATTAGCATGAGCTCACTGCCTACTCATTTCCATCCCCATCTGCCTGTCTCCCACAGTGATGCCCCCCCCTCCCAAACTCCACCCCCACCCCTAACCACGCGCATGCACACACACACAACAAAGTACATGCATACATGAGCACGGACATCCACACAACATCCAGATCCCACCCCCGCAATGCCTCCTCAGTCCTATAATGAATACAGAAGCAGACAGAATCGTGTGCTAATACACACGCATGCCCACATAGACACACACAGACTTGTCAGCTGCACAGCCAGCGTGTAACACAACATCCACCAGGCATGGCCTAGAATATCCTCCCATGGTGTCATGTCAGAAGCGAGTGGGCCATCTCAGACTGTTGGAACAACAATCTATGGGTGGACTGATTTCTCTAAAGGGCAACTCCTTAATGATTGTCTCAGTCGGGAGGTAGAGGCGAGCAGATACAGGCAGGTCCTCCAGCTAATAACCTGCGCTAATCTGATTTCTGATTGAACTGGTGTGATTTCTCTGAGGAGGAAACTGCCAAGTCAACTCAGCAGCTTTGCAAAATCTCTGTCAAACTGATGGGATGGTAATAAAAACAGTAGAAATATGGATTTTTTATTTAAAGAAGCTCAGCAGCAAAGCTTTTAATACAAATTTAAAAGTTCAGTTTAATAATAAATAAACTGGTCCTCTGATGCAGAAAATGTTTCCTTTACACGTGTTTTGTTATTTATCCTAAAAATCACATTTCAGCTCCAGTTTTCGAGGGATTTTTGGGTTCACGATCAGATTTGTTTTGCATCAACTAATCAACACGTTACATTATCTCAGTTATGCTGGTTAAACTCACCAGTTTTATCCTGGTCCTTTTAAAAAAAAAAAACTTTTCTTCTTTTTAATTTCAACTTTTTTTTGGAAAAAACGTTGGTAGGTGCTAAGTTAGCAACGTTAACGTCACTTAATGACTGAACCCTGTGCATCAATTTCATTGTTAAAGTGTAGCGGCCACTGAGGAAACACAGCCGGGCAACCTATTGCGTAACTTCATCACTCAGTCAGTCAGCTACATTTGCGGTTATGGGGCTGTCCGGCTGGCTGGCTGTCCGGCTCTCGCTCACAAAGCTTTCACCTTTTTATTCCGAGCACAATTGTTGTGTGCGAGGGGCATTAAGTACTCCACTGCCCCATTTGAAATAATGGCGAACAAGCATTTGGTCCAAAGGCAGAGGTCTATGTTCTGTTATGGAGGCAGGCTGGGTCCTGGGAAGCATCCTTTTCAAAGGTGAGGGGGGTGGTCGGGGACTGGAGGTCATCCTGGCTTGGCCTCAGCCATGTGGAAGAGCAGCTCCCAGGAGCTCTGAGGAGTATTGTTGTGAGAGTCCAGGGAGGTGGGGGTGGTGTCTGGGGTGGGGAGGGGGATGGTCGCTGTCCGCCGGCTAGCCATTGTCACCTCTTTTGTGGTGGGTATCAGCTGTGGATCTGTGATTGTGAGACAGATAGAGGTGATATCCCACTCTCCACCCCCTCCACTGTGGGATGATCAGTGGTCCCAAAGCGCCTGAGTCATGGACTAGCACTCATTGTTTGCCCCCCTCCTCCTCCACCTCCTCTTCCTCCTCCTCCCCACACACCCACCCATCCCTCCATCCTCCTGCTCATGAGCTTTAGCTCGTCTTTCCTGGAAGCATCACGTTTGGTTCTGTCCAGCACAAACCCTCAGATGGTCATGTCTGCTTTTTATTAACATCTCAAGTAAAATTAACTTTTATTATTATGATTATTATTATTATACATAAAAGTTATAATTACCAGTGCAACAAAGACTCCTCACAATCCATGTTATTCACACCCGTGGAGGAGAGTGTGCTCTGGGATATCCTCAATTTCCAAATATAAAAAAGAGCGTATTGTTCACTCTTGCTCTGAAAATGAGTTCCAAAGTAAGTTTTAGTCCAGAATAAATAGAAATAAACCTCCATTGTTGATTTTTGTCAAAGAATTATAGTAGATCTTTTTCGTTGCCTCAAATTTCTCCTTCATTGCAGACCAGGGGGAATATATTAAAACCAGCAGGATGTAAGAGTCTTCAGGGACTATGGACATGCCTTCAGAAAATTCAGTTTAAAAAAACTGAAGACTTCACCAGAAGCTGCAGGCTGTGCATTTTCCTCACGGGCTTTTTCCTAGTTTTGAACGCTGTAGAGATACAGAATAGATTCGGCGCAATCTGGAGCACGTCTCTTCTTGGAAAAAGGTGTATCTTCCTGGAAGTAAAGTCCACAAACACCTCCGATGTTTACTTTTGTTTAGTCTGCTCTGACTCACAGTTATGTCTCGCTTGCTCTCAAGGAGCCACGGGTTAATCTTAAACCGGATTAATCAGGAGGCTGATCGAGCTGCCCTATTGATCCAGCAAAACAACTCAGCTCTGAACTTTGATTGACCATTATAACCGTCCTCCGTTTATCACGACAGCGGTTTCTAAGAAGTTGCTGTGGGGGCCAGGTGTGCCGCAATCATAACACAACCGAAAGAGGATTTGGTCTCGGCGGCGCGCATGCAGTTTTTCAGGGTGGGTTACCGTATTTGGGTTTGAAATGAAACCAGTTAATCAAGGGCTGAGTGCAGACTGGAGAGCAAGGGTTAAACCCAGCGGGGAGGGGAGGGGGGGAGCTGAGACTGGCGGAGCAGAGCTAGATAGTTTTTTCTTTCAGGCCGCCTGTGCAGAAACAGAAACACAGTCGGTGAACTGCGGCCACACCTCAGCTGCAGCTTGTCAGGAAGTGGAGGTGGAAGGCGTGTGTGTGTGTGTGTGTGTGTGTGTGTGTGTATGTTTTAGCAAACCAGGGCCTCTCTTGGTGTTGGCAGCGAAGGGGTAGAGCTCGGTAGGCTCGGTTTACTCCTCAGGAATGAAGTGTTGGAAACAAAGGCTTATAATGTGGTTAACATCCTTCCTCTAAGACTAGCTGGGCCATTCCTCCTCTCCAAGTCACCAATCTCCTGAATTAATCCATCCCAGCTGCACTCTGGCAAATGAAGCGGCCATGCAGATGCTAAATAAAACAATATACTGAAAGGGGATCCCTCCTCCTGGCACAGACGCCTGCTTCTCAGGTCTCAGTCTGAGCCTCCACCACCGGGCTCAGACTATCCCCCAACCCCCCTCCATCCTAAAAATCAAGCAATTGATTTCACATCCCCACACACACACACACATGCACACACGTCTTCCACTCAGGCAGAGAAGACAATAGGCCTCTTGAAGCTCCTGGATTATAATTAATGTAATTGTAGATCTCTAAGACAAGGTAATGTGTGGAGCGTGTAACCACCTCCAGCCCACTGTTGAGCACAAAGACCTTATTCTCAGCGTCGTCCTTCAAAGAAACGCTGCCAAGGCTATGTTGAGCACTAGGACATCTGTTTATATAAAGTCCCTGGCCATTTATATATGTCTGCTGTCACTGTGTGTGTGTGTGTTTGTGTGTGAATGTATGGGGAGGGGGGTTGGACAAGCTGACTTATCCCATGTGACCTCTAGCCTTCTCACTGGGCTCATCTGTCTGCCCTGTTTAATTATCTTCTCCCTCTCTCTCTCTCACACACACACACACACACACACACACACACACACACACACACACACACACACACACACACACACACACACACACACACGGGGGTCAGGGCTGCAGCTGAACCTTGCCAGGCCACCTTCACTCCCATCGCTTCCCCTCCCTCCTCCTCCTCCTTCCTCCAGTTCCCTCTCTCCAGGCATGGCTGCTGGTCGTCTGCATGGCTCTGCAGAGGATTAAGCCAGATGTGTGTGTGTGTGTGCATGTGTGTAACATGTCTGTGTGTGTGTAAGCACTTGTGGTCTGCATAGCAGTCACAGTTTTCCCACAGCATTATCGCAAAGGACGATGTATGCCTCCCTTATAGAACAGCTGTCTAGCACTGAGGCTCTTCTACAGGGTCAGACCGTCGCGTTTCTCCATTTACACATATTTTATTATGGTTCATAATGCAGATGTTTATTTATACTGGAAGTGCTTCACCTTTCTTCTCTAATTTGCTGATATTGCAGCTTTTGTTAGATCAGCAAATGCACTTTATAAAATGCTTATTTCATATTTCTTCTCATATGATTTGAGATGCCTTCATTTTTTTGGTGAAATGAAATATTAAAACGGCAAGCGGGTCCTTTACGTCTTCTCATATTCTCAAAATACTTATTGTTCCACCTGACCATACGTGTTCGATGCATCATATCGAAGTGCATTAACTTCATCAGTTTGTAGGTCAGACATTCAAATCACAGTTTTCACTACCTTCTCTTTATGCACACTTTCGATAGAGTGAGTTGGCACATTGTGAAACCCTTGGGCATTGCAAAGATCCTAATCAAAGTGAGGTATAAAACATCTGCCACATCCTCCTCTGCGTGGCAGGGTGGCCAAGTGTAAATGTGTAGGTCTATGTGTTGTTTTCTCTTTCAGAAGTGGTTACATTTCTCACAGATAGCATCGAATGCGAGCGAGGAGGTTAGATCCAATCAGGAGTCGTATTTACAGCCTGGTTAAAATGTACGCTGCGGTACTACTTATCTAGATTTAGATTTATCTAGATGTATATGGTGACACAACTCAAGAGGGCAGGTAGGAGACGGAGGAGAGCGTTTGTAGGGGGGGTTGCTGCTTGATTTCCCAGGCAGCTGAGTCGGCCTTCAGAGAAGAAGCGGAGACAGCGGGCCGGTGTTTTGTCTCTCAGCCCAAGGACAGAGCCAGAGGTGTTATGTCTCTCCGTCTTTTCATTCCTTCACTCTCGACCTTTTATGTTTTCTTGAACCGCTTGCTTCCCCCTGTGTCAAACCCCTTCCCCTTCCCCTGCCAGACCCCCACCCCTCACTGCTTTCACCATCCGCGGTGTAGCCGTCCAGCTCAGGAAGTGCTGTGAAACATCAGATTCCACTTCCTGCAGCAATCAATACATCTCAGGTCCGGCAGACATGCACCCACAGCTGAGAATGCACACATGTTCTTTCTCCCTCTCTCTCTCACTCTCTCTGTCTCTCTCTCTCTCTCACACACACACACACACACCTGGTGTGATTTCACACTGTATGCATGTAAGAGGAGCTTTTATTCAGAGGAACACCAAGATCAGACTCTATTTCTAAGACTTATAATGAAGGAGAAAGGTAGCAAAAGGCCTGGGTGTCCTTCACACCATCCAATCAGGAGCCGTCAGCCGTCAGAATCCCAATAAATCCAATGAATGGTGTGGAATCAGTTAACTATCGTCTTAAAACACTTTGAACATCAGCGCTGTCAATGGGGTGCAGGGTCTCCTTTAGACTGTTCAAGGAGATCTTGAAAGGGCTTTTACATCTACGTGTATTTATTTGGCAGATGCCTCATTGAGGTACAGTCCAAGCTGCAGCAGATCAAGGCGAAGCTTTTGAGAAGTGCTTCAACAATATCTAGTTGCACAAAGTTCCAAGTGCCAGAAAGTTTGCAGGTGCACAAAGCAACGTTTAAACAGAGAAAGAGCTGGATTGACCGACGGAGCAAAAGGTCTCCCAAGCCATTCTTGAAGACAGCCATTAGTTTGGTAACGTTGTGAATAGAAGTTTCTCTCTGGAACCGACGGTGGAGTTTGTCCAATATCCATTGTGGGATGTGAGTAAAGGAAGCTGAGTTTTAGACAATGGAGCGCAGCAAGAATGAGTCCTGAAACCCGGAAACTGGAAAGGATTCTAGCGCCTCCGGTCCCCCTGTCCTGAAGTTTCTGGGTTTTTCTTTTTGAATGAGTTTTGACTCAAACTATCTCTGGAAATATTCAGGTTTTATTCTGCAACATATATAATATGTTGGTAATTTAAACCTTACGGCATTGCTCCGTTTACTTGTGCACTTACAAACTACTACGAGTCAGTAGTCCTGCTGAATGAAAAAAGTGGAAGTATCATAAACTTTTGTCGTCAGGGAAGAACGGCGAGACTCTGGTATCATCGACATAGACGTGACATCCCACGAACAAAAGATTTCACTATAATTCAATCAAGTTGAAATTATTCCATTGAGAAGACACAAAATAATCACAATTAGCGCTCATTGGTTTCATTGATACCCTCGATATCTGATCTCGGCTGACAGTTTAATCTTTTACTCTCGGCAGCCTTGGCTGACTTCTCTGTGGTTGATTTTGGCACGGTGAAGAAGCAGCAGCCAAATGGATAGATGGATGAATCGAAGGAGGGATGGATGAATGGAGGGATGATGGACGCCTCGGCCCTTCCCTCCTCCTCCCCAATGGCAGTAATGAAATGATAGATCCCTAATGTGGATGGGAGCAGAAGTGAAGGGATGACCTCACAGCCACCTAATCGCCGCGGAGGGACAAGCCGGCGGCTAATGTGTCCATTAGCCTTCCCTCTGCCAGAGGAGAAACCAACCTGGCTGGGAGTGAGATAGAGGGAGAGAGAGAGAGAGGGATGAGCTGGAGGACAGGAAACGACACACAACTCTCTTTGCGCTTCGCCTGGACTCAATTTCATCCTCATTTGTTGAGCTCTTTTTTTTTTTTCTTTTTAAATCTCCTTCTAGAAAACATTCCGTCCAGTTCTGTCACACCTTTAAAGTCTCCAAACCAGTATTCAACTCTGTATACTGGTAAAAACTTCCCCCTCTGTCATTGTGTAAATGTTTGCTACTGGGGGATCCTGTTGTTCCTCGTCTGGCCTACAGTTCATCACTGGGGGTCACAGAGGTTGCTGATACCAGAGTTTGCTCCAAATGAAGCCCCCTCCCCCGCTCCATCATGTGACCCGTGTGGGGTGACTGTCAGTGGACAACAGCCAGAAGCCCCAGGGATGAGGCCTTTTTTTTTTTTTTTTTTAACAAAATGAAAACACACTTACATGCACACACAACACGAGTCAGTACGGAGCGAGCTGAACCCACGGTGGTGTCACGTGTTCACCTGCTGCAGTGCAATCTCTCCTACTTCCCCTTTTCCGAGTAGGGTCGGGGTGAGAAGTGTGTCGGCTGTCAGTCACAACAACCCTGCAGACTGTCAGTCTGAGCTCCTACCGCAGAGCTAGCAACTTAGACTTCTGGTTTCGACACCGCACCGGCTTCCTGTGGCGTCTCCGCCCTGCTGTCGGAAGCATCTTTAAGACTCCTGACATAACTCTCCCAAATGCACCGTCTTGCCTCGCTTCTTACTCTTTGCTATCTCTTTAGATTTTTTTGTGCTTTATGACCAAATATGTATCCTTTTTTTTTTTTGTCTCCAGTATCGGACGTCCAAAACCCGTATTGTGTCAAACTAAACTCCAGACTCTCTCCCCCTCCTCCCTCACCACTGCAGACCATGTGATTTGGCTCCAGAGTGAAGCCTCTCACTCTCCCTTTCTCCCTATGTCTCTCTTTCACTCACTTAGCCTCTCCCAGAGTTCAACAGTGGAACAAAATGTCCGGCTCTGGAGTGGAAAGCGCCAGTATGTGCTAGCCAGCCAGCTCGATTTTGAGGCTGCCCAGCACCCTGCGCTGAACCAAAGGGCCTCTTTGTGCTCTGCCCTCACAAAGATATACCCCGAGCAGCAAAAAAACACCTCCAAAAACAAAACTAACAGCAGTGTCCCAGCCAGGGGGTGGGCTGGAGAGGGGGTGGAGGGGAGGGAATGGGTAGGTGGTGGGGGGGGGGGGCTTCCTGCAGCCCTACACGAAGCGTCCAAGTGGAGGAGCTGCCAGAATTGGAGGTTACAAATAAAACCTGGTGAATAAGCTGGAGAAAAACAGAGGAAGGAAGTTTTCCATTTGTGCTAAAAAAGCCCCACGTGGTCGTGGCTTCCCCCTCATTCCTCTTCCTCGCGCACAAAGCCACGAAAGCCCCCGCGAATGCTCGTGTTCGCCCTCCCCACCCCTGAGAGCGTTTTGCAGTCAGCGAACGCTCCATTTGCACCGGGAGGACGTCGTTAATGTGACTTGTTAATGTTGTATGAACCTGTGAAATTCTCCACCAAGACACCGGTTTGGGTCCCAACGCCGTGAGGAAACTGTCAAGTGGGGTTAAATAAATATCCTTGTCTTTAAAATAATCAGCTGACTATTGTATCAATGAACCAATTAAATATTTAATCATACAAAGATAAAAAAAACAAACAGTGTTAGTTCCCCAGAGCGAAAGGGAGGAACATCAGACTTTTCGCCTGACTAGCATCCAAAACCCAGAGAAATGATATGAAACAGTGAAATATTTAGTAACGTGACATTTGACAAAGTGGAACCAGTCAGAGTTTGAGGAACACACACTCAAGTTGAGTCTAGATTACTGGATCAGGTCATTTCTCATCTAATTTGTAATTTTGAAAAGAAAATTCAGGATACATGCTCAGACTGATTGGTTGTTGACAGAATGTTGTTTGGACTCTTCCCAGGTGTGCATCGGTACAGTTACTGCTGTATTATAGCGTCAATAAACCGAAATTATATGATATTATGGGAATTATTAGTGTCATGAGTGATTTTTTTTGGTAGAGCCTGTAGTGGAATTTCTCAATGAGAGCTTTGATATCCGTTTTACTAGCTGCTCTCAATGCAAAGTGTGTTACATTTTAGATAATCATAATAATTATTAGGATTCGGTCCTTAAGCCTGAGGTGAAACACAGACTTAGTTTTTTTCTCAGTGTGTGTGTGTGTGTGTGTGGTGAAATTCCTCCGTCACATGAGGTCCTCAGGTAATTGCGCTCCAGAGTAAATGACGTTTAAAGTGGAGACAGCGACAAACGGGGACAGTGTTGTTGAAAGAAATAACAAACTCATGACTATCACCGCCTCTGACAGTCGTAAACAGCCAGACGCAGTCTACACGCTGCACTCTCTCTTAACCCCAGTGTGTGTGTGTGTGTGTTTCCTTACAGTAGCACTACTGAACTTTGAGCCTCGTCTTGAGACCTCAGCCGCCGTCTGTGATAGTAAAAACACAGTTGGCAGCCGCACGAATGTTATTTTCTGTCTGATAATGGAGCTATACCCGCTGCGCTGACCTGACTGCTCCACCCTGACTCTCAGCTTTACAGCATCAGAGATATGCCTCACTACCTGCCACACACACACTCACACACACACAGCGTGGGCAACCTAATTGTCGACTGCTGGGCGTGTTGTACAAAGTCCCTTTCACAGTGTTAATTTGGCTCAACTTGAAGTTCAGCGACTCACGCTCCGTTACAGAAATAGCACTGAGGTCCAAGAGAGGACGGCTTGAAATGTGTTATATGGTGTGTTTGTGTGTGTGTGTGTTTGTGTGTGTATATGTTTGCGTGTGTGGACACAGCCATCACCAGCAGCAGCAGCAGCAGCAGCTACCACGGAAATTTCTATTTCAGTCTATTAGTCTGAAGGGGAGCCGCAGACAGTCAGACACCTCTGTGGCGTAGAGCGAGAGGGAGGGGAAAAGCGATAATGGATTTACTTCAGTGTGTGTTTCAAGGTGCCAGACAGTCTCTCTCTCTCTCTCTCTCTCTCTCTCTCTCTTCCCCTCCCTCCCTCTCACTCTCTCTCTCTTTCTCTCTTAAAGTGGGCTAAGCAGTAGCTGGAGCATCAAGGCAGTCTTGTATGAAAAAACTACTCTCCCTCTTCCTTTTATGCTTGAAAAGAGCTGCAGCATTAAGTGAGAGAGGCATCAGAATAGTGTGTGTGTGTGTGTTAGTGTGAGTCTAATGCACCGCCTCCACACAGCACAGCAGAGCAGAGCACAGCGCTCTGGCCCTACATTATCCCAAATGCTGCTGCTGTGATTGGAGCGGTAATGTGGTTGCTAAGCAAATGCAGTCTTCCTGGACTAAATCGGAACGGGCAAAGACTGCTTCCTGGCTGGCTGGCTGGTGGGCTGGGCTTTGGCTGCTGCTGCTGCTGCTGCTGCTGCTGCTGCTGCTGCTGCTGCTGTGTGCTAACATGACTCACACACACACACAGACTCACACGCACACACATGGTTAAGTTGTAGCACCAGACAACCTCAGAAAGTAGCTCTGTATGAATTATGTTATGCATGTTTTAGCATCCTCATTCAAAAATACCATCTACACACTCGTTTTCTCAAAGCAGCAGCGGTGAGATGAAGGCTGAGAGGCAAGTTGAGTTTTTTTTTTTTTTCATCTCGGGAGCGAGAAGGTCACGACCAACAAACCAGAGAGCGGTGGTCGACCGCAACAAAAGGTTTGAGATGATTCAGCGACGGCAGCTGCTGCTGGTAACTCAACTGCAGCTGGACGCCGCCGCCCAAAAAAGGCAGCGATGCTAAGAATAATGTGTTTCATACAGATCTGTAGTTGATCTTTTTTTGCAAATAAGAAGTTGAAACTAAGCACATCCTTTTTCAGTTCACTTGAATCACTAATTTTTTGTTTTTGTTTAGCTCGGTGTCTGGTAGGACCAGGAGGTCAGAGTGGCCAACGTCAGCTCATGCTCATCAGTGAGAGACATGTTTTATTTTGTAATTATTCTGTGGCCATAATCCCTGTAGTTTTAGCAGTAGGTTCCTTACCTTTAATTGTCGGTGTAAGCTATCCACCACCCAATAAGATAGTAACAGAACATTATGGGACGGATGTTTTCTAGGTAAATTCATACTAAACCGCTGATGCACGTTCCCGTCAGGGGCAGTTTTTCACCAAGCAGTCTCTGCATTCACCTTGAAAACAACGCTCTCGTAACATTACATTATTATCTCATAGCGTGGTGAATATGCAGGTCACAACTTGTCCACCAGAGCGTTTTAGAGTTGTTGGATTGTGTATTTGATGAGTTTGATGAGGGAAACCAAAAAATCCCATTAGCCTCCGTAGCGTCGCTCTGAGCAGCTCACGGCTCTGCTCTGCCGCTCTAAAAATAGCTTGCACCGACAATTAAAGGTAACAAACCTACGGCTAAGACTATAGTGATGCAATGAACCGATTTGCCAAAATGTTGAACTATCCCTTTAAGCCCATTAATCTGCCTGATAATCTATTAGCAGCGTGGAAAGAAAACAAATGCTGCTAATGCCACATTTCAGCTTCTGTTCAACCACATTAACGTGGCTGAAAGGCAGATCATGTGATGCTGATGAGTTGAGACGGAGCCGCTGTACCTGCTCTCCAGTTTTTCGATCCGCCGCCAGTCGCCGGCTCGTGTTTCCGTTAAGGCGATATGGCAGCTCGGGGTCAACTGTCAAAGAGTGAGATGGAGGTGCAAGGCGGCGGTGGGAGGGGAGGCTGACGGCGGGCAGTGTCTGAAGACGGCTTTAATTAAAGCAGCAGGTTAGCGGTCAACACGACACACTCTTGTCAGGAGAGTGGGTAGCGATGGAGGCCAGTAATTAGCCTGTGCAGAGGTGAAGAGGTGGTAATGTGGAGGGCCCAGAGGTGTGTGCAGGGATCCACTTTCAAACATGTTTGGGGGGGGGGGTTGTACTACTGTCTATCTATACGTGTGTACGAGTGTGAGAGAGCAGGGTGTCATCTACTTTTAGCTTCACACACACAGTGTCACATTTCCTCACCTTGCGTCTGAGCTGCTGCTTCGGTGCGAGTGTGTCTGTAACACATTGACCAGACTGTGTGTGTGTGTGCGTGTGTGTGAGGAAGCCGGAGTAAACACCTCAGACACAATCAGCCACTTCACATTTCATCTGTTTATTCAATTCAGACGCAGCAGAGACGTCCAGGAAACAGACTGCGTGTGTCGGTGTTACAGGTTCACTTAAAGAATAATACCATAATAATAACGAGGTGATTTTTGTTGGGACTTGTACGTGTCCCATTACATCTGGAGAAAATTATTACTAGGCAGGAGGCATCTCTGCAGCAACACAATACTTCATTTATACTAGTGTGAAATATTTTACTGTAAAAAAAAGAAGAAAAAAACTGCAGCTGCTGTAATTTGGATGTTGCCATATTTTGATTTTCATCATATTTCGAATAATAAGAAACAACAGAAGCTGTGCAGCAGTTTCTGTGCTGACACCACTGTCATATGTTTTTGTTTATTCCCAGATGATAATTAGTGCTGTCAATATATAGACACAGTTTATTCGGATTAATCATACAGAGATGTTTTTAAAGTATTAAATAAATTAGATTTCCTCTTGGTGGCTCTTTCCACCTTGACTTCATGTTTGCCATTCAGAGGATATTTTTCATTTTCAAATGGGAGTGGTGACTGAGCAGAGACAGTTTAACCTTAGACTGAAAGATGATTCATATCTGGCAACCGATTCAAACTATGGGTCAGAATCACAGAATGTGCATTAACCATGGACAAGAGTGGCAGCAAAATGAATGAGCATTAATGCTTTATCATAGCGTTAACCTTATTATATTCACCTCAGTACATTTAACCTTTCTCTATTGACACTTTATAAAAGTTCATTCTAATGCATGTGTTGGTCTGTGCTTTACAACGATTGGTCTCTTGTCAGTCGATCTAATCTTAACTGACTCTGGGTCAGCAGACAGGACGTGTTAGTGGGACGACAGCACTGCAGCTTTAACAGGTTCTCCACAGAACCACAGAATGTAGAACGGCCCTGCAGGAGTGATCTCAGCAGTGTGGAACCCTTTTTGTTCAGAGTGTGTGTGTGTGTGTGTGTGTGCGGGAGGCCTCATGTGGGCCTGACCTGATTCCAGCCAAGCATCGCGTGCCTGACCAGAGCGTCTCTCTGTTCTCTTTCTCTCTTTCTCTTTCCCATCCATCCATCCATCCATCCAACCATCCGTCCATCCCTCCCTCCCTCTCTCGTTTGCTCGGTCCTCACCCCCTCTCTTATCCATTCTTCTCTTGCTCTCTTTTTCTCTCTCCTTTTCCCCCGCATTACAGTGTGCCTCACTGCCCATCCTGCACGGTCCACTTGAACACACTCTGTCCTATGTGCACACACACACACACAGCGTCCCACAGGCTCCCAGCATGCTTACCTCAGTAGAACTGAACTGAACAATTTCACAGCGGCTTTACGGCAGACAAAATGAGAGTGGAGCTGTCTGCCCCCGCGATGCTCACTGGGAAGGGGATGAAAATTTACATATCTGGGTTAAAGTTTAGGATTAAATGGGAAATCGTCTTTTTTTTCATTCAAGACATTAAAACCTCAACGTTGCTGCATCTGTTCCTTTAAAGAGTAATGATGCTAATGCGTGCCAGATGCTAACCTGATAAAATATTAGTTTCCTGTGAATGCATTGCTTGATGCAAAACCATCATCATCATCATCATCATCATCATCATCATCATCATCTTCGTCGGGGCCTGGTGTAACACACCAGCCTGCTGCTGGCGCCGTGCCAGTGCGGAGCAGAGGACGTGAATCGTTTGCCACAATTTATGTTCGACTGGGCAGGTGGAAAGATGGAAATCGTGCGTGTGTGTGTGTGTGTGTGTACTATCCTAGAGCGGCAGTAGATTTTCAGTGCACTGACACACACGCACACTTACTCACACACACACTCACCGAGATGGAGGGGCATGATAATGAAACCTGGAGATGTAAACGATGCCGTTGTTCACTTTGACACATACAAAGTTTCTAGAACGGTAGACTGCAACCCCCACCCTGCTGCCTTGCACACACACACACACACACAGTCTTCTCTTCCTTAGCCCACAGTTTCATTTTCTGCTCACATGCTGATAATGTAACTTGAGAAAAAAAACAAAGATGTGCACTCTTTCAACAAAGTTTCATGTCTTTGCAAGCGTTTTAAAATAAACACCGGCATTGTCCTTTATCAGCGATTTTTTTCCCCCAAGCTTGCCCCTATACTCATTACTCACTGCACAGGGTCACAGGTACACCCCCCCCTCCCGCCCCCACACACCCCATCTTTCAGAGGTCCTGTTGTTGCGAGGGATGATCCAAGGCCCTGTCATCCCCAATTAACCAGATGTGGGTCTCGGCCCCTCTCCCTCCCACTAATCCCTCCTTTCTCTCCCTCTCTTTCCTCTCCATTCTTCTGCTCTGGACACAAAAAAGCTAGAGGGCCAAGCAATGCAATTGTGTATGAGTCTTATGTAACGGTTATTAAGGCATATGTATGCATGCTATACAGTCCTGCTGGGATTCTTTTAGTCAACGCCTCATTTTACTCACTCAGGTGCACAGCACAAAGAGACTCATTAGAGGGCTGTTTTGGTCACTCCATTAATAACATCAATATTGTAAAAAAAAGAAAAAAAGAAAGAAAAAAAAAAATCTTGTTTAAGGTTGTTTCGTGTAAATTCAAACACCGGTGCATCAACGGCCCTTTTAAGAGGAAGTCCAAATGTTGCTGTGAGAAAACAAACAATCTAATGAATTGGCAGCAGTTGCAACAAAATAGGTCCCATACTGTACAAAGTGAGATTTCCAAGTCTCAGTTCAGTATAAACCAGGTGTAGATTCTATATATATAAATACACACAGCCTGTATTCAGAAACTGAGTCCTAAACAAATCGTCAGGACTCCTGTAACGTTATGATGTCATAATTAAACAGTCACCGCTCTCAGCCCTCCTGTCAAAGCTCGACCCTGCTTCGATCACTCAAAGAGCAGTCAGCCAATCAGAAGAGGAGACTGATGGTTTTTGTGGCTTTTTTGGAGGCGACAAACTGACAGTGTCTTGGCCGTTGCGTTAGCAGACATTCCAACTTCTCTATCGACTTGAAATTATGGTCACGCTGCCTGGTTCGTTCGAAGCCCCCTCATCTCCTCCGTCCCCCTCCACGTTTCTCTTCGGAGTGGGAGACAGCTTATAGGGAGTCTGGTATCATTTCCGGATTCATCTTAACTCTCCAGAGGAGAAAAGAGACAGAAGGTCAGCAGTCTCAAAAATAGAGCAGTGCCTGCTCTCTCTCCTCTGGGTACGCCCTGTAGGAGCTCAGAATAGTCATCTGGTGCTGTCTGCAACGGAAACAACACCTGACAAGCTCCGAGCATCATCTCTTCACATCTCTACTGTTTACATTATGACTGGGAGGTTCACTGTGAACCCTCGCTGATGCACTTTCTGTGGGAGGCCCATCACACATACGGGGGTACCTGCTTGTATCGACTGACCTACTTCTTCGCAGCGCATTATGCTTGCATTAGATGTGTAAATTTGGTGGGCTGCACCTCGATGTGGTTCTTTACAGCTGCCTTGTGAGAGGCTGGCCTGTGTCGGACAGGGGGGAGAGAGGACAGGCTGCCACCGCTGCTGCGTCTTTAAAAATTCCCTCCAAGCTGCTTTTCAGATTACCAGCACTGCAAACTAGGTAATCGCTCCTCAGCACGAAAGGGCTTATATACCAACTGCAAAGTACGCACAATTCATTTCCAAGCGCCACCTCACCCTGCTCGCTACTTTAATCGGATTCTTGTTTTTGCTGTTTTGTTCTCACTATTGTGTGAGTGGGTGCTGTTGTTTACCACTCCTTCTTGTTTGAATGCACAGCACTTGTGCTTATGGCCGGTGCTGTTGACTGTGGGGCTGTGTGTGTGTTTGCGTGACTGATCATTTCAAGCCTTCTCACCTTTTTCTTGGTGGCAGGTGGCGTCAGTCTGCTGTTACAGTCTTGAGTATAAACCAGAGATACATGACCAAGGGAAACATGCAATTAGAATCAGTTGTAATATGGTGTAGTTTGGGCCATAATAAAACCTTTTTATGATATTATTATTTAGATCACATAGCAACTGAGATTATCGCTAACAAAATGGCAGAGGTAATGGCTACATTTGATAATTTTCCTATGTTTTACACCTCTGCCCTTTGGCTTCTCTGTGGAGCTGTAGTAACAACAGGTCAGTGGAAGAACCTAGACCTGTTTTATAATCAAAAAAGACATGGAAATCTCCCTGTGTACAATATGCAAGAGGTAAAAATTATGACCAAATGCTTAGTAACAACTACAAACAATAAACAATCATATCAAATCAATTCCAGATCAGGTGCTGACCACTTATAATTATATTATTTTTCTGCTTCTTTGGTGTTTTCTTTCCCCTATTCATGGCAACCATGGAAACGTAGTGATGATAGTGCTGGTGGTGGTGGTGGCAAACCACCAAACAGGGGAGAGCTGCACCAGAGATCAACGCAAGGGGGTTTGTCTTGGCTCTGGTAACTGGTGCAGCGATGGAAAGAGTTAGCCAGTGAATGGCGGGGAGGCAGGCAACACATCGTCCTTCCAGAGCCAAGACAAGTTCGTCAACATCCCCCCCTGCAATGTTTTGCAAGAGGGAGGAGTGCGAAATAACTGTGATCTGAGGTTCCACATGCAGAGCCAGTTCCTGCTTCTTAAACTAGTAACTTTCTTGCTAAATCAAGAAGATGATTGTCCTTTTATTATTAAAATCCCACTAAGTGCAATCAGTGCCTCCCGTCGAGGACTGGATGGAACAATTGAGGCAGAGCCATCAGACTTAGAGAGCGGTACTGTAGTTGAAACCAAGGAAGAATCTACCTGGAATAGTGTTGGGGATTACGTTGCAATCAATATGGTTAGAATCTAATGTCCGGTTGTCTTAAAGCTGCAGCAGCAGCAGCAGCAGCAGCAGCAGCAGCAGCAGCAACTTAGTATGTTTTTAAAAAAGCCCTGGAAAAAGTGAGTTATTGTAGAGTTCTGGCAGATAAGTTGTGTGTTCTGGTGACAACACCCCCTTCCTCCAATGTTCCTTTCTCAGCTCATATGCTTCCCATCAAGCAGAATGGTCTACATGACGTCAGTGTGTGTGTGTGTGTGTGTGGATGCATGGGGAATTGCAGGGAAACCAGTTCTGCTTTCCAGATGTGAGAAGAAAGGAGGGAAATGGGGAGAACATAGCGGACAAAGGAGTGTGTGACGACGAAAACCGGACTAGCAGCGATGTGAAGGGTCGCGCTGATCTCAGTTCGAGTCTGTCATGCGGTCGGTGATGCTCGTCAGCGCTGAGGTGGATTCCCTATCACCTTTTCTGATGCTAAACCATCTGCTTGCAGATGATATATTACCCAACAGCAGGGCCTGACACCATCCTCAAACCACAGTTTCCTCATTTGCTCGCACTGCAAAGGAATCCATTTGCTAAACATTACTATTGTTTTTTTTTTCCTCGGCGTACCCTTGGCCTTGAATATTCTGGCCTCCACACCTCCTCCTCTACAACAAACTCCATTCTCAGAAGCCACAACAGCTTCTTTCTAAGGTCCTCAGTCGCCCGTACCCGAGTGGGCTGAACCTCTGGCTGCCCTGGACGCAACCCAAACTTTCTGTCTGCCTGTTATTCAACCTGACCCCTTCCTGACCTCTGCGTGGCCTCGGTCCTTTGGCCGTTAAAGCCCAGAGACATAAAGACGGGGCTGTGACTTCTGGTCATTAAAGGACATTTGGCGCAATTAAGCCCTCAAGTGTCCCTCCCTTGATTACTTCTCAAGATAGTGTTTGTAGAGGCTGCATTCTAAAGGCCAGACGTGGTCGCCCCCCCTACCCCCAGCACCACCCCCTTTCTTCTTCTTTTCTATTTTTACAGTGGTCCAGACCGTAAAGTCAGTCAAGAGGTGGCATTGGCTGCTCCGTAGGGAGGTCATGAAGGGTCGCGAACCTTCTGTGACACCTAGAAATGAGCCCTCTGAGGCCAGACTGTCGAATACACATCTTTATCAATTGGTGTGATTAGGGCTCCTAATAAGGAACAAGCCCAACTGTGAAGCCCCTCAAGAACCCCGCTACGAGGCTTCACAAGTGACTGGATTCTGCAGGATGAACGTCCTCTATACAAATTCAGATCTGGACGATGCAAAAACTTGGCAACACGTCCACAAGATCATTTTCCAAGGTTACTGTGACGCTTCTTATGATAAGAAGAGCAGCCACCAAGGACTTTGCACTAGGTTTTTACCCTCAGAAGTGAACACTGTGGACCGGAAATCAAATTGGGCAGTAGGGGGGCGGGGGCAAAGTGTAAACAACAAGCTGTGCTTCCTCAGGTGACTCGACTGGAGTGACGTGTCTCTGTGGTTGGAGCCTTGTTGTCTTAGACTTTACGTTTATATGGCTCCAGGGTCAACTGGTCACTGTTTTACAGGGGTGGAGGCGAGTTCACAGGCAGCCCAGGCCCCTCTCATGCCATCTGGCAGCCATAAAGACAGTCCAGTAAGCCTGACTTTTGCACTGCTTAATGGGGCTCTCTCTGGGGGTGAGCTTAGGTGGAAGAGGGGGTGTAGGGCTTCTGTTTTGCCCCTCGCTCCCCACCTTTCAGCCAAGGACTGTAGCTTATTTTCACCTCAGAACAGGATAAGGTCAGATGTTAGCCATTGACACATGTTTGATTTGTTTCACCTTGCAGTTTGTAGACCATTCCTTTTCTTTGTGTACGCATGGGGGGAAGGCTTTGCAGCAAGAAGCGCTAACTATTGGCACGAAGAGCCGCAACAATTGTCAGCGAGTTGTCAAGCGCAACTGACCTAAGCATCTTCACAGTGGTAGTAACCTGCCAAATGTCCTGCCCTTCTTCATGACTTATTGATTTCTCGCAGCAGAGTGCACGCTGAAGGTTACATGGAGGGTGTTGCTGCAATATCCAATACACATCCAGTTTCTCTTTTTTTTTTACTCTGGGCAACGTCAGCGGACGAGTCCGAGGAGCTGCCGCATGGGAAAGAAGCAGGCGCTCTCTTGCATCTTCTTCTGATTCTCTGACACTTCCTAAGCCTTCCACACTGGTCTCAGTGGCCTCACAGACATGTCAGATAAGAGAGTGAGAAAGGAAACATGTGAGCATTCTCAGAACCACCAGAGCTAGACAAGGCAGGAATAACAGCCGGGACAGTGGAAAGGTCACAGATAATTGAAATGGTTCCCCAATCCGACATGTATTCTTAACCTCAAACACCAAGGGAATCTTTGCAGAAGTAGCGCCTGAGGAAAATACTGCTGGAATGCCTCATTCAGAGCATTTAAGATCCGCGCATTAAAAAAAAAAAGTATGTGCAATAAATTAGTCTGCAGGGTTCTTCGAATACAATTTTCCTGCAACTGGAATTCAAAATTCCTCCAAGCAGAACAAATTTGACTAGTCAGAATTGATAAGACGCCTACAGAGGAGCTGACTGTAGTTAGCGGCCCGTTAAAGAGGGAGGCCCCGGGAGGAGAAAAGCTTGAGGACAGTGCTTTTGTCCCAATTACACCTAATCCCTTTAGTCGCAGAGAAAGTGGGGACCCCCTGCTAGCCTGCTCTGAGCACACAGTGAGCTATGTGGAGAGCAGAACCAAGTAAATGAGGGGCAGGCAAAACCTCAGCACCCCCCCAGGAGAAGGGAAAGTCAAGAATTATCATCTGTCTTTTGTCTCTGCGATTCATCTGCCTTTTCAGATGAAAACTTGCCACTTCTCAGCCGGGGCTTGAAATATGTTAAGCAGAGAGACATTAGCCAGACCAATCCTGTTATGAGCATCAAGCGCTGGGGAAGTGAGTTGGGGCTACAGGAGGGAGAAGGAGGAAGGGGGGGCTGCAATCTTCTTAAGTGATTAATCAGCATGTGAAAGTGAGACCTACTGAGGGATTTCTCCATTCCAAAATGTAACTACCTTCATTTTGCTATTGTTTTTCCCCCCCTCTACGCACATATTTACATCAAACTGTAGAAAAAACACTTCACATTTCGTCTGGATGTGAAACAGGTTTTAGTTTTAGACAGTTGTATTTCATATTTTTCACTTCCCATATTGAATAAAAAGAGATTTCCATTTTTCATTATAATAAAGCAGGTCTAGATTCTAATATAATAAAATCAAAGTATATGTATAAACCCCCGCCCACAGATGAATGCACAGCCTGTATTCAGATAGTGAGCCTTAAAAGAAGCCGTCAGGACTTCAGTCACTTTATGATGTCACAGCTAAGCAATCCCCTCCCACCTGGACCCACCATCCAACTGTGCAGGATTTGCAAGGAGTTGAAGTCTGCCAGAGGTTCAGAGAGAAGCCACGGTTAGGAGATGTAAAACTATATCAAAAGGGTAATTGTTATTTAACAGCACATATCATGTCATATTATATCGAATATCAGACCTTTAAAAAAACATACTGAAAAACAAAGCAAAACAACAACAAAAAACCCAGCGCTGACGACGGTGACTTAAATCATTATTAGCATGGGGAGAGTGGTTTGTCAACTGGCATCATTATGCAAACTGTGGGGTTGCAGGAGTAGGCAATTAGCAGGGGCCGGGTGTGAAAAACAAACACATTTGGTGAAGTTTCACCCTTATTACCTCATTAGGTTGGTGCAATGAAGAAGTTTTTTTTTTTCTTTGCCCACAGGCCTGTGGCTACAGAGAGAGTAATGTCAGCGGGGGCTGTGTGAGACAGAAATCCAGAGCAGAAGAATATAGAGAAGTAGAATGGGGCAGATTGTGCTGAGGGTCAGAGGGGAGATACAGTCATGGTAGATTTAGTCGTGTGTGTGTGTGTGTGTGTGTTGTGGTTTGGATGTTCGTAGCCGGTCTGTGTGTGGGAGCCTGCGCTCTTTGTGCATGATTAATCACTGGTGCTCACAAGTGTGGGTATCTGCATGTGTGGGTATGCGTAGGGATGGACGGGGATCTTTCTGCTGTGATTTGATCCACCTGGCCATTATAATTAGGTAGTCACATTAAAAGATTGACACACACACACACACACACACACACACACACTTCCAGAGTTGGGGGTCCCCCCCATTGTCCCTACACCCCGACCCCACCCCGTACCCCTTACTGCCTTGCCTTTTTATAGGAAGAGATGGGGCAGCGGGGTCTTTTTTATGAGCTGCTGTTCGCAAAGCAATTACTGTGCTTTAATGAGGCTGTCTGGAATTTCACAGGCCCCCTCTGCTGTGTCATTTAAGCCAAGTGCAGGAAAAATATAAAACCACCACTGAGAGAGGAAACCGCCTAACTGGAGATGGAAGGATGACAAGGAAGGGAAGAAAAAGTAAAAGGGAAAAAGATCACCTTCCACAGTGGCGTTTGTGCACTGATTAACAGAAACTAAAATAAACTGTCCGTAGCAGAGTGATGAACGACGTTTCGATTGCTTCATACGAGAAGATCAGATAGATTTTTCATGTCGTGGCTGCTCCGAACGGGGCCCCAGACCTGAAGAGGCCCCGTAGGTGCACAGTCCCCCCCAAAAATGTTGAACAACCACTATGAAGGCGATCTCACTAACTTGTCTCTTCTCTTCTCCTTTCCATGGCTCCGTGCTGCTGTTCCCCGCCGCTGCTCTTCATCCACAGGTGAGTGTCGCTGTCTGCAGCTCTTCACATTCTCTCTCTCTCTCCTTTCACTCACAACACTGTGTCAGATGTAGCAGCCGCTGTTCACTCTCACCTCCGTAACACTCTCTCGCACATGCCTTTCACACGACGATAGCTTTACACCGCGGGGCCGCAGTAAAACACAACGCCGTCTGTCCGCGTTCGTCATGTTACATGTGCTGCATAATTGTGATTTTATGGCGGCAGCAGCAGCAGAAGCGGCAGCAGCTCCCCTCACCTATATGCAGCCTCGCTTTGTAAAGTGAGATTTCGTCTGGTGAGAGGGAGGAACTGCGACATTGTTGGGAGGGGTGGGTGGGTGGGTTGGGTGGTGGGGGGGGGGTGCGGTAGTGAAACCCCCAGCGTAGACCAACGTGGGTTTAACCAAAATGGCCGCCTACCACAGGGCCTCTGTGAGATGGAGCAGGGTGTAACCACATGTTTCTGCTATCTTCCACGTAGCAGCGGTGCACGCTGTGACCTACTAACTGTTAACTGTGTGCACACAACAAGGCTTTGCTTTGTTCAACCCCATATCTCAGACTTTTTTTCTTCTTTTTTTTTCTCTTCTGTGCCCGCCGCCACCGTCGCTCAGTGAAGTATCAACCTGCTTCACGGAGCTCCTCAAAGCCACAGACCTCTGCAGGGTTGCCAGCTCTGCCAGTTGTTATGTAACCGCTTTTGTAATTTCATGCTTTGCCTTCCTTCTATTTTAGCTTCCAATGACCATCTCTTTTTAAAGGAAAAAAAAGTTGAGGGTAAAGGTTCACTTTCGGCCTTGGAAACATTGGTTTTGTCTTGGTCTTCGCTGTGTAACAGATGGAGTTTGTCCTGTTCGCATTTGCTGAAAAGGCTTCACATGTTTCATGACGCACATTTGTCCTGCATTAAGAAACATTGTGAGAGGCTGCCGTGGTGGGAACGTTGTTGTTTGCTGTCGGTTGTGCAGGAGACGCAGTCAAACACCTCCAGGGGGGAAGCGCAGGTAGATGTGTGTGTGTGTGTGTGTGTGTGTTGTCCAAGTGAGTGAAGCCAGTGCAACGCCCTGCTGGATGAAGTCATGTTGCGTTGCTTCTAAAAGTCAAACCAGGTTCAACTTCAGGCCAAGTGACGCAACGGTGCAGAGTTTCAAAGGCTGAGCGCAGCTTCCTCGTGACAAGGAAGACTGTGGATGATGATGATGATGATGATGCGCTGATTCCTTCTGTAAATGGATCTTATTAGTCACTGGACTTCCAGAGAACGCGTCTGCTCGTCTGTAGAGGGTGTCACGGTCAGACGTCAGGGTGGGTCTTCGGCTCTTCAGATTCCAAATAAACATGATGAGCAAAGCCACAAGGCGCCTCCATACTCCACTTCTACTGCATGTGTGTGTGTGTGTGTTTGGAGGATGGCGAGGGCTATCCCAGGACAGAGGTGAGAGGTCATTGTCTTTTGCTGAGGATCAGAGGGGAAAGAAAGATTAGACGCTGATGAGAAATAAGACGAAGCCGAGTGGCAGTTGGAGCCGTAATTTAGCTCTACCCTCTTCCTAAATGAGTTTTGATTGTTATTGGAAAACTTTGACAGATGATGATGTTCAATAAGCGGACGAGAGCTTTAACAATAACAAATAGCACCACAGACACATTAGTAGAAGGACACGGCTGCTGAGGTCAGCTTAACCAAAGAAATGATGGTTAATGATAGCGCTGGGTGTTGGAGGCTGGTGGGGTGTTGGGTCAGTATCGATGCAGACACTTGTGGAGTAAACAGAACCGCAGGTCTCCATCCATCACACTCAGGTCTTGAATTCCCCGCGGAGAACCACGACATGAAGTGATCATGTGACTCACATGACCTGGGGGCCATGTTGTGTCCTTTGACAGTGTCGACAAGTTCAAACCACACGCTCCAAACCACTTTGTTTTGACTTGAAACCTATTTAGGATATAAACCCAATAAATATTAGTAAGTCATATTTATCATGAGGATTAATATGAATCAGCGGAGCCTCCATCAGACAGCGGGCGTCTGGGTTGGTGATGTTACTACGTCCCGGCGCAGACTGGTCGGGAGCAGAGAGATGAAGAAGAAGAGGAGGGAAACCGTGTGTGCGTGCGCGGCAGACGTGTGCGTGCGTGCGTGGCGGGCGGCACGCCCTTGCAGGTTTCTCTATCACTCAGCTTCCATTAATTTTTAATTGCTTCCTCCGCCTGGCACACAGCTCCACTTTTCACTCAGCGAGCAGAAAGAGGGAGGAAGGACTCCTCGGCAGAGGAGAGGGGAAGGAGAGATGGAGAAGGGGGGGAGGAGGGCAGACAGAGTGAGAGGGGAGGAGAGGACAAGAGAGGAAATGGTGGAGAAAACTGCTTCCGTGAGCCAGATCTGGCTCCACCAGAACCTCAGAGCCTCGTTTTCACTTAACCTGCTTCATCCTGCGTTTCCTTCCTTCTTTACTTCTTCCCTCCCTCCCTCCCTCCCTCCCTCCCTCCTCTCCTCCTTCTTTATTCATCCATCCCTGAGCCTTTCCTCTCAGCCACTGTACCCCAGCCCCGCAATCTCCTTCATCACTGTTGGTGAATAAATGAAAAGCAGAGGAAGCCCAAAGCCTTTGATGGGAGAAACAGTGGAGTTTCAGCACGCTCGACACTTCCACTGTCTCCCTCTCCATCAGCCCCCCCACCACCCTTTCAGCCTTCCCCTCCCTCCCTCCCTCTCTAAATTAAACATCAAAGGGAGAGCCCTCCACTAGGTGCTCTCGCTCGCCCGCACCGCCAGCGATGCCACGGCCCTTCTTCTCCTTCTTTTTTTCCCCCCTTCCTTGTTTGAAAGTCGTGGAACGTATTTCACACCCAATCTAACCCTCTTCTGCTGCTGCTGCCTACTCCTACTGGAGAGCTCTCTTGAGTTTTCAAGTGTATGAGTGGGGGTGGGAGGGAATGGGTGGTGGTGGTGGTGGTGAGGCTTGGAGGTACAAAGACCTGAGGAGAGAGAGAGAGAGAGAGAGAGAACATGTGGGGGATCTAATGAAAGCATGGATTGTGGATTGATCATTTGTGCCAGTGGTTAAAAGTGGTCAGTATCTTCCTGACACACTTATTTGACTTGGGTTTATTTCATTAATAGGTTGAACTGACCCTTTAAAGCCCTGAGACTCCAAAGAGGTGAAACATTTGGATGCAGTTGACTGTGAGGGACAGAATAATGAAGTGGTGCAGGTTAACAAGAGCAGCATCGATCAGGTTGATAAAATATCTGTTTCCTATTGTGCATTCACAGATGATATTGGAGCTTTAATTAAAGCCTGTTTATTGGCAGTGAATATCTGGAGGACACACACACACACACACACACACACACACACACACACACACACACACACAAACACACACAAACACACACCCCTGTTTCTAGTTTGCGGGATGTACTAATTAAACTGGTGAGAGAGGGAGGAAGAGGAGCTGTGCAGCTCAGAGAGAGAGAGAGGGAGAGAGAATTAGTGCAGCAGGGAGAGGGAGGGAGGGAGGGAGGGAGGGAGGAGGATGGAACAGCTGCAGTCTGAGCCTACAGCCTCCTGGCTAGACTGCTAAAAGTTATTATTGAGCTCCGGACCAGACTCCCTCCAACATCCATCCATCCATCCATGCTGCTTTTCAACTTAACATTTGATCTGATAAGGACATAGCAACAGTTTGACTGTTATTTCCTCTGAGGTTCACCTGGGTCCTCGTATCCAAGACCCGGTCCTTGACAGATTTCACACTCTCAGTGTATCAGTGTCGGCCGCAGATCGAGGCTGCTTGATTTGAAAGTTCATTTACATTGAGCCTGTGGGGGTTTTTCAGATCAGGGCAAAAATGTGAAATTGTAAAGACTTTAGGCGGTGTTTAACTGGACGGCCCAGCAAAGGAAAAGGGAATTGTCTGTCATTTGTAAGCCCTGATTTCCACTGCACAGATTTATTCCTATTTTGATGATTTTGAAAACCACCATTGTTAAACAAAAGACACTGTTAAACAGGAGACACGCTGAAAGACGGAGCTGCAGCCTTGAAATAAAATTTCAAAATCACACCATCACTGCTCACATGGAGTCTCTGACACTTCCAGGAGCTCCATCACTGTGGTAACAGCCCCCCCCCCTCTGCTCTGTAACTACATGTGATGACATTGCTCCTCACAGTTGTGCATGTCTGCTCCGACTAGAGAGACGAACTCGTCTGACGGCGTGAAAAGTGTTTCTCACCTTTTTTTTGTTAGTGGATGTACCCACATCCCAAAACCTAGAAAATCCATTTGCATCTCTAAAGCACATGGGAAATGGAAGAAACTCCAGTTTACTGTGCCCACATCACATACATGTCAGTGTCTGTGATCCAAATGTTGTCTGGAGATTTACTTTTCAGTTTGAGAGAAAACGAAACCAAAGATGTAAATTTAGTTTTGACGATTCCCACATTAAAAAGATGCTAAAAACTGCTGCAGAGTATCCACCTCCTACAGGTTCAGTCCCAAAATAAGAGTCAGCTCCAGCTTTCAGAGAGTTACTAGAGGAGAGGTGGAGTGGAGAGGATGAAAGAAAGACGAGGGGAGGGCAGGAGGAGGAGGAGGGGGGAGAGACTGCTGGCTGGTTGCCATGCCCTCTCAGTGTGACCTTCCTCGTAAATAGCTCATACGACTCCCCCCCCCGCCCCATACCCTTCTTGTTCCGATGGGAGGAAGATAGAGAAAGCTGAGATGGATGTAAGCGCCGCAACAAGCCCCTGTTTTATTTCTTCCAGTCTCCATTTTTATAACAAGAAAGCCAGGTGTAGCAGACACACCGACACACCCCCCCCCCCCCCCCCCCCCCCAATCATCCAGCACTGGGCTAGAAGATGAAAAGAAGCAGCAGCAGCAGCAGCAGAAGAAGAAACTACATTTGCCAAAACCGGTTGGGTTTTGTCACAGAGGACAGTGCGCACAGTGAACTATCGCTCAAGCCACTTCCCAGCTCTGATTAAAATATATGACATTTCTAAGGTCACAAGACCGAGGACATCTTCCAGAGCTCATTTGACTGTTAAATAGAGCAGTGTTGCAATTAACTATTCCATAAATTAGTTTGCCAAATTAAATTGGCAGAGTGTGACATGGAGTCTCCGGAGATGGGTCCAATCCCTCCACTTTACTCCACGCTGCAAAAACAGATGTAGGTTTGTGTAAGTTGACATTAAAGAACTGGACTGGAATCAAGGGGTTTGCAACAACAACAAGTTTATTGCTGCTGTTATTAGAAGGCAGCACCGGCACCGCGGCGCAGCGCACCAGTGTAAAGAGCAGCAGCCTGGAGCCTGAGCCAAGTCTGCCAGAGCGAGAGGGAGAGGGAGAGGGAGAGGGAGAGCGGGGTGGACGGCGGCGGCGGCGGCGGCAGTGATGAAAGCGAGCAAACGATGTGTAGGTCTTTCCGTCTCCTCCGTCCTTCTGCCGCGTCCGTGTCGCTGGTGTGCGGCGACTGTCGGGCGAGGCAGATGGCATGTGGATTGTGAAAGGGCAGCGCCCACCAATCGTCAGCCACCGACCCAGCAGCACCCACCTGGGTGCCACCTGCTCCATTTGTCTGTTTGACCCTCGTGCCAGCCACACACACACACACACACACACACACACACACACACACACACACACACACACACACACACACACACACACACACACACACACACACACACACACACACACACACACACACACACACACCACATGACCAAAAACTGTGAGGAGAAAAGACTGCATTTTACACTTGTCCATATTTTTGGGCTCCACCAACACCGCTGCGCCTCCTCTTCTCTCAGTCTGTTGTTTCAGTTGAACAGTTAAAAGTTAGACGCACAAATATTAATAACCTCATATTTAAAAAATAATAATAAATTGAGCAAGGAGATTTCCTTCCTCCCGTTCCAGGAAGTGTGTCCTCTCCTCCGCCGCTGAGCGCTGCTCATGTAGGAACTGTGCTGCTTCTTTCACCCTGACATAATGGAAGTCATGTACTTGGCTCTATATAATCAGCCTTTGCTGCATGCAGCTGTCCCCACACACACACACGCACACACACACACACACACAGACACTCTGAGCTGTTGTAGGAGACATGAACGCCCCATCAAATAAGATTTTTTTTTATTATAAAGCCGGTCCAGCTTCTATATTGTTATTATTTCAACCAGCACTGTGACCTGTTCTGTCATTGGATGCAACTGAAACATCTGCAGGTGTGTTTGCTTCAGGTCATATTGTGTTTGTATTGTTGGTCTCTAATGAGATGAATGTGTAGCGACACGTATCAGAAATGCCATTCACGGCGTTTTGCAGGACATTACACGACTTCTACTCTCAAGTGCTTCTCCCGGTTAGACTTTCTTACAGCGGTGGTGTGGATTACCTCAGTGTGGGCCTTGAATAAGACTGCTTGTTCCAAAACAGATGTGGTGTGTTGCGCGGCACTCTAGCAGAGAGAATGAGCTCATTGTTTACAGTTGAACCTGGTGCTAATCTTTTCTGAAATGCTAACAGCTGCCTAACTGCACCCCCAGCCAGCCCGATATTGCCCCCCCTGGCCTCTGTGTGTGCGCATGTATGTGTGTGTGTTGGCCCTGGCAGACTCTAAAAAGACCAACTAGGCGCCTGATGATTGCCCCCCCTCCCCTCCCCCCACCCCCCGCTCCAAACACACACACACACTCAGAGCACCATCAACTCTATCCCAGTGCACTCCCCAAATCTAATCTACGCAATGAAATCGATCGGCGTCACTGCTGGCTGCAGCCAATGCAGACTCGCTAGTGTTGAGTTGCCTACTTAAGCCCCCCCCCCACTCCACCCCAACCCCACCTCGACATCGCCAAGGAGGGCCTGTGTCAGATCACATCGGAGCGGGGGTGGGGGGGTCTTCACCCCACACGCACAGACACGGTTGCACAAACCGAGGTTGAGTTGTGTTGACTTGAGCGCTGGTTGTGAGAGCAGTGATGGACGTGGAGCGGCGCGGCGCTGCAGTGTGCGATGGCAGCGCTTGATAGGCTTCTTACACAACCCTTTTTTTTTTTTGATACCATCGCACACTCCTCTCACATGCGCATTATGCACACACTTCTTTATCACTGGAACACAGTCAGTCCTACACACTGAGAGTGTTGGAAGTCATATTTCATGACTAATCCAGTTAAATAACTAAGAGCTGCTGTTGCCTTTGCAGGGGAGTGAACATAAAACTAGAAGACCGGAGAGATGATGAAGCCGGTTGAGGGATGATAGTTGTGTCCCCCCCCCCCACAACCTCCCTCATAATTGACTTAAGTGCCCTCATTAGTCTTGGGCCATTAGCACCTCACCCTCGTTCTAACTCACCACATCTAATTGCAGTCCGTCCGTGGCCCTTATCTGCAGTTTCTGAGCACGGCGGCTTGTTACAGCTTCCTGCTCTGACGCCGGTAAACTTTGGCGTATTCTCTGTAATATTCAAAGCGTCGCGTTGGTTTCACCTCGGTGGCGGCGACGAGACACACGAGTTTCTCTTCCTTTAAATGTATTTTTTATGGGCTGTGGAGGGAGAGGCTGGGCCCTTGTTTGTGGCGAGCTGCGGAGTTAAAGACAGTTTGATGTTAATTTCCCTGCACTTAAGCCCACAGGCGGCTTCCTGCCTGCTTCAGCTCTTGATGCATTTTTTATTTTTCTTCTGCCTTTCTTCCCCCTCCCCCCCCTCTCTCTCCTGTCCTTACATTTTCTGCCTGTGTTTTTCTTTTGTGTCCTCCTACTTTCTCCTCCCTGGTACACAACTGTACTCTCCGTCCCTCATGATGGGACAAAATAAAGGATATAGGGAAGTGGAGGAAATAGCCATTTCCTCTTGTTGCTACCACACTGGCTTCATGCATCCTATTCCCTTTCCCCTTCTGTCCATACTCCGTTTTGTTTAGCGTGTATATGAAAGGCTTATCTTCACATGTTGTCTTGGGGGAGATAAAATGATGAGGCTGTAGAGTGAAAAGAGAAAAAAGCATTCAGGAGAAAACCAGAGAGAGGAAGGAGGGAGACCTCTCAGGGAAGTAGAGCCAGTGGAAAATCTCCAGGCCTGCCAGTTCCAACTGGTACATTCTTGACTCTGGACACAACACTTTTATTTCTCCAGCCCTGTAAGAGAAAAGACTCTTCAATTAAAGCTCTTTCCCCTCTGTTCTCAACCCTCAAAAGCCCCCAAAAAGTTAGAGTTGTTGGCGTGATTGCTGCAACCTCCAGGTCTCATTGTCAGAATGGACAAAAGAGGTCAGGAACAGTTTGCATTACCGTTTGTTCCTGCACTGAACGGGATCTCAAGCACCTAAGGTCACGAGCCTTGGACGGCGACCAACGGAATGAAACCTCAGATACAAGTTGGTGAAACGGGTTTCCTCTTTACGACGGCTTGGCTCAGCATTAGAGATAGAGTGAGGAGCTCGGTGTCAAAACGTTGGGGAGGTTCAGGTGTGTGGTTTTGGATACCAAGAGGACGCCTTCCATTGGAGGTCTTCCAGGCATAGGTCATGGGGTAGACCCAGGAAATGCTAGAGAGATTATATACCCCCCCCCCCCCAAAAGCAGGAACCGGAAACCATCGCTGGGGAGTGGGATGTTCGGACCACTTTGCACTGCTGCAACCTGACCTCGGATACTCAGAAGAAAAATTGGTGGATGTAGGTTCTTTACAGGGTCAGTTCAAGACTTAAACAATATTATATAGAGAGAGACCCATCAGCGTCCACTCAGTTGTTCCCAAATGTGCATATTTCCTAAATCCACCAGGTCTTCAAGTGAACATGCAGTGATGTGGTTGGTCAGACTGAGGTCTCAGTGTGCCACCAACATTAGCATTAGCATCAGTCTGCCAAGTCCCCAACACTGATAAAGCCTCATTTGCCCAAAAAACAATGAGCTCACCGAGCAGAGAACGCGCGCTGTAGCCTGATACCAAAAGTTGTGCAGCATTGTGCTAAACTGATAAAATGGAGATTACAGCTGGGGCAGTTTTATCTGGAGTTTCTCAGCATTGAAACGACAGCCCCGCAAATTCAATCTGTGATTGGGAGGAATTAGTTTTTTCTGGGTTTTTTTTCTTCCTCTGAAAGAGCAGATGAAAGTAACTGTGTGTTCCACAGCGCAGTAACAAAACAGACCGTGATAAGTCTGTCTGGAAACCTCGTCTCCTCGGCCTCAGACATAACAGATGAGTGCGATTTGAGATTGGGGAGGAGGGGGGGTTAAGGGGGGGGGGGTGGGGGTGTTACATAGTTTACCAAATGCAATTATGTAACTGTGTCATGGTTGCAGAGGACGGGGAAATGAGAAGGGGTGGGAGGCGTCTGGACAAGAGAGAAGACGTCGTCCTTAACAGGAGCTTCACATTATTAAAGGAATCCAGTGAAACGTGGTGTTAGTGAGTCGTTAAGATGGACCATAGAGATAAAATACACAGTGGCTAAGATCATCTTCCCCAATAATATTATCAGTCCAGCCTTTTCTCCCTTTTTTGTGTTTAAAGCTTTCGTAGCGTGTAATAGCATCAGCAGGGTCTTTGTCATGGAGTGGGGTTTTAAATTGACAGGGACAGACAGGACAAAGCACTTGAGTGATTGAGGTAAAAGGATGTGTAAAGAGAGAGAGACAGGGAGAGAGACAGTAACAGACAGTTGACAGAGTCCAGAGACAGCTGATAGAGAGTCTGTGACGTCTTCTGCCACAGTCTGACTCTCTGGCTCTTGTCTGTGTGTCACGTACACTTTTCCCATAGCTACCACCAGCACTCGCCCCCCCCCCTCCCTTTCCCTTTCCCTCTCTCTCTCTGTCTCTTTCCCTCTCTCTCTCTCTCTCTCTCTCTCTGTCTCTCTCTCTCTCTCTCAGCCTAGATATCCCAGGGGGCTGTGGGGATTTGCTCAGGGCAGTGGGGGCTGATTGTCCAGAGAAACAGACGGCTGGCCGATTGGTCTGGTGCTGGCCAGTGTCAGCTGACAGTGACCGTGTGTGTATTTGTGTGTGTGTGTGTGTGTATGTAATGTATGCCCTCCCTAATGAATGTGTGCATTTCAGATAAAGAGAAAGCACAGCATTTATGAGAGCTGGCATTCAGACTGTAGGTTGCCAGAGCTTTCCATGATGTAGATTTGAGTTCATGGTCTTATTTTTTGCCTGACATTAATTATAGTGATGTCTCTTTGTCGACGTTGGCCCATTTAGCCTTGGGATGCAACTTTGTTTCTTCAATTTTGTTTACACGTTTTCAGGGTTTTATTTAAAGTACAGTGACATATAAAATGTTATAAGCCTCTCTCCTCTCAGGCTTTCCCTCTGGAGGTGTGGTTTCAACAGCCTCTCTTCTGATTGGCTGACTGCATATTTTAGGTAAACACTTGGGGCAGTTCAACCGCTTTGTTGTGACATCACAAAGTTGCAGAAATCCTGACAGCTTGTTTAAAGGCTGAATACAGACTGTGCATCTGTCTGTGGACTGAGGCTTTGATTTTTGTACTTTGACAGCATTAATTTAGAGGCTTGACCTGCTTTATAATCAATGAAGACATGGAAATCTCTTTATACAGTTTGGGATCTTTAAAATTCACTTCCATCCTGCATTGATGAAAATACCGTCCTAAAGTGGGTTTGGGAAACCAAGCCTGCAATCATTCGACGGTTACGTTGGCATCGCTGCATGTGCTTCCCCACTTTACAGCTAGAGATAAATGAAGGCCGAGTTGCACCACGTGTGCAAGTTTGCCTCTTTTAACTGCCGCTGTTTTCCACCGATTCAGACACTCAGTGATATGTGTGGGTTTCATTGAACAATTTGCGTCTTAGGAAATGGCTTGGAAGTCAGCCTTCCCCCTGCTTCTCGAGCCAGGAAACGCCAAACGTCTGAGATTCGTCATTTGTTCCATCTGGCAGACCCAGTGGAGGGTTTGGAGGGGCCAAGGGTGCTTACATAACTAAAACAAATATCCAACATTTTAGGGGATTACATCATAAGAATGGGATCAAATTGGTAGGTTTTTAGCGGCGTTTATGTGCTGGGAAGGCGCAGTTTCGTTGTCAGAGCAACAGATTTGTGTAAAGTCATTGTGTGGCAGCTGATATGAATAATGTGACGATCGAATTACATCGTACGTGTCGAGTGCATCATGTCATGTCTCACCAGGTGATGTGGTCATGAGTAACAGTATTACAGGACTCCTCTTAAGATGTTATTGTATTGTCTGGCATAATGATTCCATTTTCAGGTTGTGGAAACATTATTATATGGTTTCTGGATTATTATTCCTGCAGATTGAAATGCTTATTGCCTTTAGCCGGCGACTTGCCGAATGACGTCTGTGTTCAAAACTTTGTTCTGGCCCCCCACCCCTCTCGTCCTGCTGGAACTGCTCTAAAATAAGGCGTGAATGCTTCACGAAAGAGAGGGGGGGGTGGGGGAGAAAAAAGGCTTTTGCACACACCGACTGAATGATGGATTTTATTTGGTCTCTGTTTGCTGAGCCCGAGCTTGGCTGCGTCGGTCTGTTATGTCGGTTTCTATGGTGAAAAACACAGGCCATGCCAGACTCCAAGTAGTACAAGAAATAAAAAAATAAAAAAAAGCATGTGCAAGGACAGGGAGAGGGGCGGCGGCGGGGTAACGAGGGAAACTTGATTCCAAGAATTCGGAGGGTGTGGAATCACAGAGAGCAAGACAAAACAGACAGAAAGTATATGTGCTGCAGAGCGAGGAGAGGGAGGGGGGATGGGGGGGGGAGCAGCAGCAGCCTCTCTCAACACTCATACAGAGTCACGTAGAAATGAACTGGCAGCTTTGAAAAGTCCAGTCTCTGAAGTTGCAACTTTTAAAAAAACAACAACAACAAGGAAACGAGGGTTTGACAGACACGACTCTCCAGAGGCTCGTTCAGAATGAAGCTGTGGAGCAAAGTTTGAGGGCTCGTAGGCATTTCTATGAGCCACTGCACTCAAGACTCAATGGTGCATTATGCAAAATTCAAATTATTCACTTAATGGAGAGGGTGACTCAGATGAATCCCGTTTTTTTTTTTTTTTTTGGCTCATAATAGGTGCTTATAAAGAGCGCAAATAACAAGAGCTGCTCTGAAAGTAACAGAGGAAGGTGAGGTAAAGAAGGACACAGCTCACCTGATGTGGATGATAAACAGGTAGTGTGCTATAGTCAACAACACTCGCCCCCTCAGGTGCTTTGATCTACAAACCGATACAGAGTTTTTTTTTTTACTTTGTCTGTAAAATTCACCACATGAAGCAATTAGGGGGTCATTTTTAGATTTACAGCAAAGGCTTATTTTCAGTATAAATTACCTATAAAATTAACTACATTTCATGGAGCAGCAGCTCACCCCAAACATTTTTTCCAACTCGTGGCCCACTTCTGCAGCTCACAGCCAACCCTGTAACAATCCAGAGGTCGAGTTATAGTCTCTCAGAGCACTTTTTGTTTTTAACGATAACTATTGAACATTCAAGACTGAGCCGAATGCTGTGGAAACTCTTTTTTCCCTTCTCCCCGTTGCTAACCAGCTGTACATTTTGATTTTGATCCCCCAAGTTTTTTACCATGGATGTGTTCTCTTACCGCACATCCAGACTGAGATGGAAAACAGTCATAACATAAAAAGTTCCCGTCATTGGCTTCAATAATATAAAAAGTTCCCGTCGTTGGCTTCAATAATTCAGGTGTATCGGAGAGATACAGGATCCCGACAGCCGACCGGCATCAGCCTGTCACGCTGGTGAAAACCCTCGGCGCTAACACATGCGGCGTCACGCAGACACTGTGCTGTAATTGCCTCTCCCTCCTGCCTGAAGTCCATTCAGAGACAGCGAGGTTCAGTTCAGTTAACAGTGCTAATCCCACATTTCAGCATGAACAGAGCTGTTGCTTATTCATGCCGCTTCCTCTCCATGAATGAAAGATGAGGTGCATTAGCGCATGCTGACATGTGATTGATAGTGCGCGCGTGTTTGTGCGCCTGTGTGTGTGTGTGTGTGTGTGTGTGTGTATGAGAGATGATGTATGTTAGCAGTGTCAAAGTCAGATTGATGGGGTTCATTTTATTTAACAGATTGAAGTGAGTGAAAGGTCAGCTGTGAGTGCAAGGCTGCTGCTACTGCTCTGCCATTTCCTTGATTGGTGTGTGCATGTGTTTGTGTCTGCAGGTGTTCCTAAATGTTTAGACTAAATCAAAACACTCTTTTTTGTCAGTCTGCTGTACGCAGCTGCATCGACTCTCTCTTTGTTCATCATGTCACATCTGTGCCTGTGTGTGTGTGTGCGTCTCTTGCCCGTACCTGCTCGTCTGTTATCAGTCCATCTATCTGCAGCTTAGCTTGTGGTATGCAGCTCACCTGCAGTAAAAGAACTCCCACACACAAACTGTGCCAGCACACACATGTTTTTGTGTGTGCGTGCGCGTTGTTGGCTCAGACACAGTTACTGAGTCCAAAAGTAAGGTAGTCAGCACCTACTGGCACACACACACACACACACTTTTCATGCCTTCTATTGCCCGTCTACAAACAGGCGAGGTGAGTCACAGTCTCTTTGCCCTTCCCCTCATGCTGTTAGTGTGTCTGTATGTGTGTGTGTGTGTGTGTGTGTGTGTGTGTGTGTGTGTGTGTGCAGTCAGCACTCTCCCACGCACACATATACACTTGCATATATACACTGTCACGCACACATGTACACACACTAAAACTCGAGCCAAATCCACGAGCAAACAGATGTCACTCTGACTGAAAAAACAACAACAGTGTACAGCTTGTGGCAGGTCGTGGTGATCCCTGCTTTCTGCTGTGGGCACCCTGTATGTGTGTGTGTGTATGTTTGTGCGCACACCTGTGTGTGTGTGTCAGGTGACTAAGGTCATAGAGGATCAGTCACACCGGGGTCTGCTTTGACTCTGTATCAACAGTTTAGTCTACACTTCTCTACAAAAGCAATGGGTTTACCAGTTGCCACGGTGATGGCTCTGGTTCTCCAATCTGATTGGCCGCCTCCATCGTTCGCTGCCGGCGAGTGTTTACTACATCCATGGATGACTGCCTTGACCCCAGCAGACCTCGACTGACTTTGCTTTACACAGATATTGATGTTTGTTTTTTCTTACTCTCTATTCTACCACATGCACCCATATACTGTTGTTTGAGTAAAACCTCCTAGAAGGTAGTTATAAGCTGTTTGTCACTCATAAAAATAAAATTGAAGACAGTGTTTGAGGAAAAAATTCATTGATATAAATCAGCATCACTTGTTAGAGCCGTTAACGAATCACAAAGGCCAAATCTGCTCGAGTTCCAGATCTTGTCTTTCTTGGACGTATCTCACGTTAAAGGTCCCAAGACGCTTCTCATTTATTTTATTTGAAGCATTGATCCATAAAAGGACAGAGGTCATCTCAATGTTATTTTACAACATCCCTCAAACAACACTCAGAAAAACCAAATGCTGTAAGATTGGGTGGTTGGGATTTGGGGCATGGCCGGGAGAGGTAACTGCTTCGTTGTGACATCACAACCTTACAAGAAGTTGTGTGCATACAGGCTGTGCACATTTCTGTGGACTTGATACTTAATATGGAACCTAGATGTGCTTTATAATTAAAAAAAAAAGAAAACGAAGGAAATCTCACTTTAAATTCAATACAATGTGGCACCATTAAGCAATTAGATGGACAGGCAGTCAGTAAACCAGTCTGTGAGATGGTCTGTCATGTGACCTTTCAAGACCTGAAACACTACAGGGAGCTTTTCTCAAACTAATCGACTGTAACTTCAGAGCTGTCTGCTGGTCGCAAGGGCATGGCAGCTCGCCCAGGTGTGTGTGTGTGTGTGTGAGAGAGAGTGTAGCTGTATCTGAGGAAGGCACGGCAGTTAACACATCCCAACACATCCCACTAAACAAACCTTGATTGATGAGACAGCAGCCGATCTGCCATTCCAGTCCTCTTAGACAGAGGCTGGAGGCAGGCCCAGCGCAGGCACACACGCACGCAGAGGGGTTTCCATTTTGCTGTGGCAACGACAAGAGCTGACAAACATACATCAAGTAGTTTCCAGGTTGATCAGCCTCCAAACTGGCTCCTCGTTTAACTTTCATCAGCTGCTGATGAAGCCTCAGGAACAACAGGGCTCTCCTCTCTCTGCACACGCCGATCACTTTGACGGCTCTGGACTCTCCGGGTTCAGTCCGCCCTCATCTGGATCTCCTGCTTCAGAACCACGCTCAACGGCACCGCTATCTGTCACATGGAGCAGAGCGCTCGTAAGAGTTGGACCCCTCCTCGTTTCCCCCATCGCTCATTTCAGAATATGTTAGCAGTGCAGCCGGCTCCCCTCAGGCTCGCACTTACTATAAAACCAATCGTTTTTAATTAAGACTGATTCTACTGAGGAAAGAGCTTCTACCCCCACTTCCAAACACACACACACAACCACAACATCCTCTCATTTGTTTTTTCTTCCATTCTCTTTTCCTTCCCCATCGTGTTTCTTCTTTATCCCTCCTCTTGTTCCTTCAAAGCCCCTCTTGTTGTTTAGCTGGAGGTGTGTGTGTTTGTGTAGTCGAAGCAAACACCACAAACCAAGATGGCAGCAGGATTGACCTGGAGAGTTTGACCTGAAGCTGCTCTCTCGATGACCCCGGCGTTTTTAGTGTCCACTCGGCCTCCCCGTGAGCCACATGGTTTTTAGTAAACTTCCCTTTGTTTTTTACGGCGTCTTTGCCCCACTTGTCTCTGTTGTGTCTCTGCCCACCCCCCACTAGTGAGCTGCCAGGGCCAGAATGCAGTAGAACAACAAACCCAAATAGTGGCTATAAACTTCAGACTTGTTTATGGCATGGGTCTGCTTGCTCACCTCTTGGTGAACCCCTGCAACAGACACCACTGTCCCCAACCACGACCCCAACTTCACCCTGCCCAACTGGCCCTTTGGACGACCTCAATGGGCCCGCTCCTTTTTTTTTTACTCTTATACAACTGCCGTCTACAGCGGTACCATTCAACACGTCCTCCATTGACCAGTTTACCACTTCATTTATCCAATTTAATCAGCCTTTTGTCCATATGGTTTGACCCATTTGAAACAGAGATCCCGCTGTGTTGCAGTAAAGAAGAACCCTCATTAGCCTCCCTTCCTTGTTTACACTGAACCAAACCAATCCTGCCACCATGTCTGATTTTAGATGGATAAAAAAAGGGGCATTTCCATCATCAAGGTGCAGCCGAGGTGACTTAGTATTTGATCAGATTGGCACAGAGTTTCCAATATCTGCACACTGATGAGGCCAACATCGTCAGGATATTGTTAACTCCCAAAATACACCCAGTCCAAAGGCCGAGACGTACGTTTTGAACATCATGGTTGGCTGAATAAATGTTTTCTCAGCTGAGTTGTGGGACCTCATTATGGTGTGTTTGGGTGGGTGGCGGTCCATGGTTAAGGATAAAAGCAAAGTTTGACTCAGATCACAAGCGAGCTGGTGTTGAGTGGTATCTACCAGGTCTGTGAAGTCCCTGCCAAAGTAGTGGTGGTGATGGTGGTGGTGGTGGTGGTTGGCTTTGAGGAGGTTGGCACATCCATTGTGTGTGTATGGTTTTTTGGGTGGAAGTTGGGCCTGGCAGTAGCCCCGACTTGAGTGCTCTGCCCCCTGAAGAGAGGAGGCCAGTACCAATGTTTTCTCTGATTGTATGGTAGACACCATTAAAAACTGTACTTGGACCAGTGTAGTCAGTCCACCGTTGCCTTTTCAATGTAAAACATTCATGGTTTTACTGGATACTTTTAATACTTTGGAGAGAAAAAAATGCTTCTACCAGCACAGCCTTGGTTATGGGTTGTAAAGTTCCTGCAGGGGAACCTGGCCACTGGTTCACCTTAATCTGGCCCACGTTTCATTACCAACCACAACAATAAAACAGGGCTGGAGGAACAGTCTCCTCTGCCACCCACATTCTGACCAAACCAGATCTCCAGTTTATTACTGTCTCCCCTCGCTCCCTCATCGCATTTAATTATGCTGATTCATGAGGTTTGACCTCAGCTGTGACCCACGGTTTTAATATCTCTTCCCTCTGCCATTGATTGGAGGGAGTTTAGGGTGTCTGTGGTTCCTTAGGAGCCAAACAAAATCATCACAAACATCATCTCTCACTCACCCCCTCCGCCCCCTTCCCCTCGCTCTGCTCGGAAATATGCAGTAATTGTCTCAGCTCCTCTTACTTACTTAAAGTGCGTCTGTTTGGGTTGGTGCGAGGTTAGCTGCTGAGATTTTAATCTGCTCACCGAGCCATCTGCTGCTGTCGTCGGGGGCAGCATATCTCAGGGATTAAATCAGAGGTTTGCGCTGCACGTGAGATGCTCCTCATGCACGCCGTCGCCCGGCGAAAAAAAAAAAAATCCTCCGTGACACACGCACGTATCCAGCCACAACAAAAACAAATGACACGTCCTGCCGAGCACATACTGCCGACGCACACGCATGGATGAGTACACACATGTTCGGCAAACGCGAGTGCAGCGAATGTGGGCCACTGTCACTTTCCCCACAGCTCAGATTGCCTAACAAGTCCCCGCCGCCTGCAGCTAAAGGCCCTGATTACCATTTTATTTCGGCATGTCATTATTTTGATGCTATCAATGGAAATGAATTGGCCGACAATTGATTTACAATAACTGTCCCCCTCCCCCCCCTACACTACGCCGGCCCTCAGGGAGCCTCTGGTGCTCATTGATTCATTCCTCCTGCACTCTCTGTCTGACTGGCTCTAACAAGGCTTTCACCTATTATTGGCTACCTTACTTCAACATGACACAGATTGGATTTACGGCTGGATTTCAATAGAGTCATGGTTGGCCTTTCTCAGGGAAGAGACGCTAAACCTTTCAAGCTGGAGCTGCGAAATTGACGTGACCCCTAATGGCCACCATGAGTGCTCTTCACCGGACTGAGAAGGTTGATACTGTCACTGTAATAATAAAGAGCCTCGGTCTGCTTTATAATCAGAAACACATTCTCCACTTTTATAGAAACCGGACCTTTAAATGTCCACTTTTATACTTTTATGAGTTCGTTCAACAAGTTCTAAAACAGAGTATTCAGTGTTTTTTTGCAGGTTACTATTTTAACTTATAAGATAAGGCCAAGCTGTAGCGGTGTGGCTGAGCTGGCATGTTTCTGTGTGCTTGTGTGGCTGCTGGTGAAATTGTTCAACACACTGATTGGAGGGAGAACACGTAGTAAAAAAAAAAAAAAAGAAAGAAAGAAAAGAAAAAACTCTCAGCTGGCCACAGGGCATGCAGAACATCATTAGTGCCAAGTGTCTGAAAGCTGTCGAAAACATTCCCATCACAGCACAACTGGAGTGCTCACTAACAACCCAGACCATTATGCCTACTCTCTGCCTGAGCAGCAGACACAGCCCCGCAGACATCGAGATGCGTCTTAGGTGCATGTAGCACATGTGCAGTGGCGACCATTTTCTCTCACCTCAGCCGAGTGTGTCAAGAGTCTCAATGGAGAATCTTTTGCCTCAGAAAGAAAAAGTGCATGTGACAGTTTGGGGACTTTACTTGTGTGTTTTTTTCCCTCTTAAAAATACCTTTACAGATGCAGCGGTGGAGGAGGTTCACCGTGCTCTCTGCCCTGTCCCCTGTGGGATGTTTAGCAAGTGCTATCTAGAGCGCCAGTCTGATGGTTAATGGCTTGTAATAGCCAATAGCTACTGTACTCCTGCCGCAGCATTACAGGACGATGGCCGCCCGGTGTCTCTTTTCTTAAAGGGATAGTTCAACATTTTGGCAAACTGGCCCATTGCCATAATCCCTATAGTTTTAGGAGTAGGTTCGTTACCTTTAATTGTCGGTGCAAGCTATTTTTAGAACGGCGGAGCAGAGCCGCCTCCTGCTCAGAGCTACATTATGGAGGCTAATGCTGAAACACTTTTTCTCCATGTGACTGTTAACTTCTATCCGACACACTTCCTGTTATATTGCATGTTTGTTATGGTTTATGGCCTCTCCAAGTCTTCTGGATGTAGCTTGCTGTTAAAACATCAAATGTAATGTTAGCAACTGCAAGTTGACCGTGAAAAAAACAAAACAAAATACACAAACCCTCTCATCTCCATACCATTAGACTGTCTGAGTGAAGCAATCACCAGCCACACTCAGGTGCATTCACTTGACAGATACTCTAATTGCAAGAGCTTTTAACTGATGCAAATGCTGCTAATGCTAATCCTGATGCCACTCATGTCTGCTCTGATAGTACTACACTATTTACTGTGTTACAGCAGCTCGTCACAGGCGGGTCAGCGGGCTGGCAGTGGCTGCTCTGACAGCTGCTCGACTGCGCCGTGCTCTAAATGTGAAGGGAAGTGGAAGGGGCTGTCTGGAACACCTCTGCCAATCTAAGCAGGGCTCTGCACAACTGACGCTGCAGTGCGGCTCACAGGGGTTTGAGCTCGTTTCTCACATTCTCCGAGTCTTTTAGCTCTTTTTTTGCTTTTTAAGATTGTTTTTCACAACATCTCAGGAGGCTCCAGTTCATTGAATTGAGATGAACTTCAAAGTGTAGAAACATCTCAAAGATGATCAAGACACACCTGATGTTTTCCCACTATTTCTCCACCCCTCGCTTGTTTTTCTCCGTCTCTCCACATAATAACACTCAGAGACCACAGCTTGCATCAAAGCAGGCGGCATGTGTAAGAGCTTGTTTCACCATGCTAGTTGATGGTATCAACAGCGTGGTGGTTATATTGACCCGGCGTGTCTGCTAATGCATTAGCCAGAGCCATGCTTGGCCCACTTAATGCCCCAATGACAACAAACACGCCCATGGTGGACAGACAGCCGCTGTTTTGTGCAGCGTACAGGGAGCTGCTGACTGCCTGTGAAACACCCAGTGTGTTCAGCGGTCTGTCTAAAAAAAAAAAAAAATGCAGGCTGCAGGGCTCGGTCAGGAGAGTGACGGTGGCCAGTCATGGTGTTTGAAACAGCTGACAGCCTGACCTAATCCCATCCCACAGACAGGAAGGAAAAGGTTTGTAGCCTCTGGCCATGCAAGCCGTGATCCCTCAAAAGACTAGCTGTTTTGTGTACAGCGTGGGGTTGGTCACTGGACGAGCAGGAGGAGGATTTGCTTGGACGGGTGGGGGGGCTTGTAAGCTTTACTCACATTGGACTACAACAGATCTTATCACTTCTGATAGTTTGGGTTCAGAAGCTATTTAAGTACAGACGAACTCTTGCAAACTGAGCCGTCACCGCTGGATTTAAATAAGTGCAACGACCGCTGAGAAACTGGCCATGGCTGACCGCCTCCCCGACCTGCTGAGGAAATGAATTTGAACTGGAAAAACACAGAAAATGTCCAGCAGCAGACATCGAAAGCAAAGACCGAGAGATTTAATCCAAGAAACAATCAACCCCTCGCGGCATCTGTTCCGACCACCACACCCACACACCCGGTGCTTTGCCTCGAGTCTCCCCCTGCAGATCACAGGCGGTCAAAAGCTGTAACCCCGCCGGCCCTCGGTCAGAATGGACAAGAGGGGGAAATGAGTCTTGTCTGCGAGGACCTGTGGTTTTAAATCAAAGGGATTGAGCAGACAGTGACTTTAGGGCTTAACTATCATTTCTGACCTCTTTTGGTGTCACTCCCCTAAAGAGTCCTAATCCCAACACATTCTCCTCCATCCCACAGGTCTTGACCGCAGCAACAAAATCGCCTCCAGCGCTACAGTTGCAAAGCGGTGGATTTTCGTCTCGCAGCAGACACGCAGGTGGTTGGGTTGCAGCTGCCCGAGCCGGTTCCTCTCCATACATTAAAAATAAGACACATCTTCCCCCGCTGTGTTTGCTTTGAACAGGAACTGTAAACACAGGCGCACGCGGCTGAGCCGGATAGTCACACATACATTGAGTCATTCACTCTGAGCCAGTGACCTGTGCTGTTTACCGCCGCTGCCCGCCCCCTCCCTACGGCGGCTGCTCTCGTGTAGGACGCATTGGCGAGAGGACCCTCACACATCGTTAGATTCACACCTTCTATTATCCTCTAAACCATCATATCACCTCCGCTGTCTTCCAGCGCCCGAGGCTTGTTTATGTTATCAACAATTCATTTGCAGCCACTGAGTCACAGCAGACCACTCCATCTGTGCGTTATCACCCCCCGAGCCGTTTTATTTACTGTATATTGTGGCTGCGTCCTGGAAGATTTGACTAAAGTGAGAATCAAGTCATTAAGGCCCCTTTGAACAATGGAGCCGGTTAATCCTCTGCATATTACTCAGTAGTCACATTATGATGAACTGCTGCCATCTCTTATATTCTGAATAGACAGGATTAATTACAGTCCTGATTAACCCATATTAATGAGGCCTAAGAGAAAACAAGACAAAGACATGTGTGATGTAACAGACGAACATGTTGGAGGCCAGACTGGAGAACAAGACTGAACCTGAATACTACAGCCCTGAGTAATGCACTTGTTACAGTTTACCTGTCTGTCTCGCCAAACGGCTTTTCACCACGACGCCCGAGACGACGTTGCTGCTGCTGCTTTATTTTTTCATGCATCAAAGAGTGGAGCGTTGTAATAGAAGTTTAAGACGTCACAGGAATTCTGTCATTATTTACGGTGCACTGTCGCCATGGCGGTGAAACACAAACAGCCAGGGAAACGCTGAGCAGCGCTCCAGCTCGGCAGATAATGTCTTTAATGCCAGCAGCTTTCATGAAGCAGCGACTTTATCAACCCCCCCCCTTCTCTCTGCCCTCTCCCCCAGCTATAGGTGTCAGTGAGATACAGACAGAGAGGGCAACCGAGAGGTTAAGACTGTAATTGGTGGTCTGTCCTGGTCCCTGGTAGCCGAGGGCTCCAGGGAAGAGGCTTTAGCGGGCGTAATGATGCCTGTAAGATGAGAGGGGATTTGACTGCAACCCCCCCCCTCTGCCCCCCCTCACCCACCCTCGCTTAAATCCCCCCTCATCCTCCTCCTCTCTGACAGGAGGATCCATGCGCAGCAAACTGCCAGCGCACACCATCACAAGGACACGCGCTGCTCCCACGGCACGGCAAAACCAGCCATGCCCATTGCCCCCTCCCCTCACCCCCCCGTCCTGTTTTCAGGAAGTCCACCCACCGAAGCAGATAAATGTGAATGGGGCGTTCAGACATGAGCAGGAAGCACAACAAACTCTTCATGTCAGATTTCAAATTATAAAAGCTGACATCATTCCACAGACCCTAAACCTGCACTAATCCTCTCAGATTAGTGGGAACGTCAGGCGGGGAGAGAGCGTGTTCAAAGGATGAGGGGCAGAGCGGGTGTCAGGGAGCACCCAGTCATCTGTTTTGTTTGGGTGTTCATCTTAGTGCAGTCGAGAAAGGGTCCAGAGTTTGTTTTAGGTGTTGGGATGTGATTTATCATCATGGGATGAGGCCCGTGTCTGCCGCTCTGCTCTGCTGCTGGGCGCTGCTTTGATGTGTGAGAGCAGGCGGGACTCGCTTCTTTTTGTGTGTGTTTTCATTTGCGCACAGAAGTTAGTGCGACTTGAAACAAGTGTGGAGATGTGCACATGTGTGTGTGTGTGTGTGTGTGTGTGTCTGCGTGTTTGCACAAAGCGGTCTTGGCGAGGTCGTCACATGTTAAGGCATCTGCTGCAGTGCAGGCTGGACCAGGGCACCCGAACATGCCTGCTGGTGTTCCAGTGCCCCGTAAGTAATACTTAGAAATCAAACTGCCTCTGTGTGTGTGTGTGTGTGTGCATGTACGCCCTCCATGCCAGCTGGCAGCAGCAGCCATGCCCACACAGCCCAGCCCCCCCACCCACCCAACCCCCCCAGTGCTATTTATGTATTTGCTCAGCCATGCGACTTAACCCTTTCACAAGCAACCTCCACCTCAGGGCACGTTACACTCCAAGCAGAAATCTGCCCTATGCCCCGCATTCCCCCGACCCTGCGCACACACAGACACACTGCTCCCCTTGTTACCCATAATTCACATCTGGCCTCCTTTTTAAACGGAGGCGGTTTTTTTTCTTCTTTTTTTTTTTTGTACCGACGCGAGGAAAAGAGCCATCAGCAGATTCCTCCTCACTCGCGCCTCCCTACGACCTTCCTCCGCGCAGAAAGCGTCGTTTACGAGGCCGTAAACGCAGGAATTTTCTTCTCTCCCCTCTGCTATTCCAACAGCTCGGATGCCAAACACAATTCTGGCTCATGACAGCTTTTACCAATCAGCCCAAATTATGAAAAGGGGTGAGATACTATAACTGCAGGAATTGTATAAACTGAAGCGAGGGCCTTTGATTTTTTTTAAACCACAAAGAGAAATATAGTATGGCTGAAGGAAATGGTTTACATCAGCACCAGTCAGTACAGGGGTTTAGCTTGTCATCTAATATTATCAACTAGTAAGCATTCAGACGTCTTTATATGAGACTGAACACACAGACTCACCCACACACACATATAGGCGCACACACACACACGCAGATCAATGGGAAATGTCCATTAGTGTATAAGCAGGAATTAGAACAACTTTAAAAATGGAGCAAATTGAGTTATCCTGCTTTTAGATGGCTCTAAAACATTTGTTGTCTAAGATCATAACGGGGGACATTAAATTCTTTTCTTGGCTTTATTTGACCATTTCAGAACCGGCCTGGACTAAAAGCAAAGTTGCAGGCCCAAGTATGCTGTTATTTAGCTGCTGTGTGTGAAATATTTGACTTGAGAATCGACACCAGTGCAGCTGATAAATGTGTTGTATTTGTTTGCATACAGGTGTTGAATCTTTATTTATTTATATTTATCTTATATTGTATAAAATAGGATAGTCTGTATTCAGAATCTGAACCCTAATACAATCGTGTAACTTTGTGATGTCACAGCAAACCCCCAAGCCCCACCCACCCGGACATCGGCCAATCAGAAGAGATGCTCAGAGAAAGACCACCCCCAAAGCTTATTTTACACTGTAAAAACACCACTCCTAAATATCGCTATTAGATGCAGCGATAACTGCACATCTCAGATATGTGGAGGTGGAGGCTCAGTCTGGTAACAAGTTCATGCCGGGGTAACGACACTGCGGACCGTGCACGCCTCCAAGCCATTTCGCCGTAGCTTGTTATAAAACGTTAAGTTGCATTTCGCCCGTCTAAAAACAGCAAAAGCCAAGAAAGGGATGGAAAAGGAAAAGCTATGGAAAAGTCCAGCTGTATTTACTTACCCCCACCTCCCTCCGCCACCGCCCCCCTCACCCCCCCACCCCCTTCATTCTCCATTTTACGTTTCTGAACTTTCCGTCTCCTCAGTGGGCCGAGCCCTGGCTCTCTCCGGCTGAGGGGAGCTACTCTCTCACCATTCCCACGGAAAGAGTTGCCAAAGCAAATTTGGCGAGAGGAAATGGAGACCCTGCTCCCTTCCCAAACCTCCCAATCTCTTCCCTTTCCTTCTCTTTGTGTGTGTGTGTGTGTGTGTGTGTGTGCATTCAGAGCTGCTCTGCATGGCCTCCAGGCAGCAGTGTGAAGGCCTGCTGTACACGATTACTCATCCCATGTCTTCCCTCTTTGCTTGCCTGCTCTTACTTGCACTCCCATGTTTTTTTTTTCCATTCATGTCGCCGATGTCACATGAAACTTGTGAAACAACACTTTTGGTGATTTCCATGTTGGGACTTGACTGGTCGAAAGTCTGTGTGCTGCTAATGGGGAGCATGTAAGAGCTGTCAGATGGTTGTGGAGCTAAAAACAAGGCTGCCTGTCTTCACTTCCTCTCTGATAAGCAGCGGTTTTATCTGAGAAATCCTCTGTTTGTGTGTCTGACTGTCGCTCTGTGCTCAGACTTGATCTCCTGCCATAAACTGTTTATTCTTCTCTTCTCGCTGCTCTTTTTTATTCCCTTCTTCACCTCGCTATCCTTCCCACTGTTTTCATCTGCGTGTTTTTGGAATGGGTCCTCCTTTCCTTTTGGGACCTGGGGGCTAATTTAGCCTCTTGGCCTCTAAGTTTTGACAACAGCATTGCGTTGCGTAGCACACACACATACACACTGAACATTTTTTATCTAGCATAGAGCCCTGAAACCTGGAAATGAGTTTGCATTTTAACACTTCCAGTTTCCTCGTCCTGGTTTTTTTGGTAGAGCTGCACGACTAATCGCAGCGCGGCCAAGTGCAATATCAAAATAGCAGGAACTTTTTTTTTTTTTTTAATAAAAGGTAAAAATAAAAATAAAAAAAAGGTGACACAGTACTGTTGTGCATTGTGAGCACTCAAAGTGTTGTGTTGCTACAGAGACGCCCCGGCCAGCAAATATTATTTAGACATGTTTGTTTGGTACAAGACCAACAAAAATCACATTTATTTGGCCACTATCTGCCCAAACAATGGCAGTATGGTTTTTTTTTTGCAAATGGTATTGAGCCCAGTACAAGCAAGTTATTACACGCTCAGACTGCTCAACCTCTCATCACTATGGCGCTCTCATCATTTCACATCTACTTTCTTCTATGGCTTGATCTATATATAAATAAAGAGAGACAAACACTCACATTACTGGAGAGAGTTCAGATGCTAAACATTGTAAAGCTCCGCAGCAAAGATATTTGGACAATCCTTTGACTTAATCAAAGACACATTTCATCACGTACAGATATGTTATGTGTCCTGACAGTTGCTTTCTATCCGTTGTTCTGAGCCTTTCAACTTTAGCCTGGCTGGTGCCGGCAGCTCCGAGAGGTCTCTCCTCTGTTTTGTCTACCAGCCTCTCCGGACTCTTCCTGGAAGCGGAGACCTCAGGAACAACAGCAGGTTCTGATGCCATAAAAGTTTCAGAGAAAAAAAAACACGCACAAAAAAAAAACTCTGATGTTCATGTTGAAATAAGAAGGAACTGAGCATCACAGCGTCGCTCCAGGAAAACACTGGGAGGTGACAGGAGAGCGGGCACATTCTGTCAGAACAGCAGTATCAATACAAGCTGCTTTCAATACAAGCTGTTTTTTTTCTTATTATCATTATTTTTTATTTTTCAAGCAGGACTGTGGAAACACTCTGTCTTTTTTGTTTTTCTTTCAAGTAGCAGGGGAATGCAGGAGAAGCTCCATGCTAATGGGATAAATGATGGGTTTATGTGAGGGGAGGTGGTACGGGCAGGTACTGTGGGGCCTCCACTCTGTATACAGCTACCTGATAGTCTCAACATCTGCTGCACACACACACACACACACACACACTCAGTCCTGTGCTTTTGCCTGGCAGGTGTCTTTGCCTCCAAGATCTGAACTCAACAAGTTAATACTCGCTCCTTATAATCCCAAACCTGAAGTGAATAAATACAGTAACTTATGTGCTGAGCACGGGAGAAATTTCTCATCACTAAATCAAAGTGAATATTAGATAAGTGCAGTCAGCAAACCAGTTTATCTGGAAGTCAGAACTCTGCCTCAGCAAGACTCGGGATTCTTGAATAATAACATTAATTTGATCTTTTTTGCAGTGCAGTGCTGCAAGAGTTTGAGTGTAACTCTGTGTGTGTGTGTTTTTAGTTTTTTTTTCTTGCTATTTACTTGACTGGAGACAGAGAGCCCATTGTTCTGTGCGACTTCTCAGCCAAGGAGACGATGGTGGGATGAACTAGTTGCCAAAATTGGAGCTCTGCGTGTGTGTAACCCACAAACGCACAGTCGAGGAATCTCACTTGAGCGAGCAGCCGCCGCGCTCGGTGTATTTTTATCCTGTACGTCCATGTCTCACACACACACATACACACACGCAGGAGTGAGTGTCATTCGGACTGAGAAATTAGCATAGACAGGTGGTAAATTCAACAGCTCACCTTCCCAGCACCGCTCACAACAATTCACGGCTCAAACCTCAGGGGGGGAACTAAAGTGTTTGTTTGCTCCGAGGCCGACAGCTAATGAATTCAGCCTTGAACCTGAGCGCCCCCGGTCACTACGCCTCCTCTTTTTTTTTTCTTTTTTTTTTGCACAAGCAGTGGAATGACATGTTGTCTGACACCTGTTTGTTTCTCAGCGTATGTGTGTGTGTGTGTGTGTGTGTGTGGCTGTTTTGCATGAGGTGAGCTAACTCTCACTTTGCCTCCAGGAAGGGGCCCCTCCCTTTTCCACCACTACGGGCCCCTCAGCAAGACATGCAGAGAGGCTAAAGTCAGGTCACGGGCTGGGTGCGGCTCCGCTCGCCCTCCTGAGTAAAGAAACGGCAAAGAAAACAGGTTGTTTGCCCTTTCATCTCAGCCTGGTCTGGCGTAGGGGGTGGTGGTGGTGGGGGTGGGGGGGCTGCTGGGTTAGGCAACCTGTTCAGCACCGTATACCACTATGTGACAAGCAACCACGCGGTGCGGTGGAAGCTGAAATGATTTCTCGCAAGTGTTGTTATTGAGATTTAAACACAGATTTATGGCTTCTTATTTCATATTCCCTAAACCAGTCTGACACGTTCCAGAGCTTTCAGCCGCATCTCACAGCTTTCATCGTCAGGCAGTTTGTCTCCTACAGACAGGACGTATAGTTTGAGATAATTGCAGCTGGGCGATAAAAATCAACCTGAAGAACATAGTTAAGTAGAAAATGCGTGTTGTGCTCTCATCTGGATGATGACTGACAACCATCATGTTCCATAAGATATTTCAGCCGCAGACGCTGTAGTTTTTTTCCCATGATGCTTCTTCTCTGCAGCCTCTTAACTTCTTCTGCTTGCTTTCTTTCTCTGTGACTGGAATCTTGCTTGTTTGTAGAGGACATCCGGTAATCTATGACACAGGAAACGCTCTCAAACAGACAGACGAACAGAGTTGGGTGGAGGGTTCGGGGGCAGACGGCAGCAGCAGCAGCAGGAGGGGGAGGAGGAGGGGGGAGGAGGAGGGAGTGGCAGAAGAAGAAAAAACGAAGATGAAACTGACAGATCTTATCAAGAACCAGATTCTGCTGTCTGTCACAAGAGCGGCTTGAGTCAAAGCCGCTGGGATTTGGTTTTTGTTTTTTTAAAATCTTAATTAAGGTGACACTCCTGTTTTCGACACCACCAGATTGCAGCGTCGTTCCCACATCCAAACCTTCCCACGGCGGGTTTCACCTCAGCTCGGAGATCAAGTTTTGAAAAAGACTGTGATTGTCAAAAACCATGAGCTTCCTCGCACGCACGCCTCCTCCATATTTGCTGCTTTTTTCTTTTCTTTTTTTTTTGTCTAAGTCGACAGCTGCTGTCTTTATAGCTGGAACGAGGGGGGGGGGGTGTGTGTGTGGTGACGTCGTGAGGAGAGCGATAGAAGGTTGTGGTGGGCGGTCGGGTCAACAAAGCAGGACAGCAGTGTTTGTGTTATTCTCTCGTGATCTATTGTAGTCATGACAGCAAAGATTGTCCCCGATGATGAGAAAGTCCTTATTTCATCCCAGATGAAACGAACACGAACGATCTTCGGCCATTATTATAGTAACCATGGTGACGAAGATGGGTACATCACTCTTGGTACAGTCCATAATCAGATGGTTGGAGTGGTTGTTGGGGTTGGAGGACTTCCACAACCTCCACATGAACCCTCTCCTGACTGACTCATCCCTCTGCTCCCTCAGCGTCCTCCCCGACAGAAACAAACCTCCGACATGTTCAGAGAAAGAACGGCAGGATAAAGAAGCCAGTGTGTCTCCATAAAGCACGACCGATCCCCGATTTCAATTTACAATTTTTTTTGGTCATGGCATGATCGAGAGCTTTTTCTGAATGTCCTCAACTCACGGTAGTAAAATATAGTGAAACCGCCTAAAGGTCAATGCAGTGAAAGTGTAACAAAGTCAGTTTTAATGGCAAGTTTCACTTCTTCATTTGCTTTTTTGAACAGCTCTGTAGGTTTTCTGCCCGACTCTACGAATCTGCACATTCATCTCCGGTTCTTAAATCGTAGCGTGTTCATGTCACATTGATCGGGATCTCCTCGACGTGGTTGGACGTCCGCTTGGAGAGGAGATTAAAGTGTTAAGAGATGAAGAATATTTCAACAGGCAGCAGAGACAGCTTTGCAAAGTTAGGAGACTGAAGGACTGTGCTACATTTTTTTTTTTTTTTACCAAATGCTATTCATAGCGTAGAGTCTGAGACAAACAGCAGCGGCCTGCAGACAGAGGAAGTGTGCCGAAACCGTGAGGGTTTCAAAAGGCACAGACAGTCTTCAACCGAGAATACTGTTATCACCCCACCCATCCTGTCTCTGCCACACACTCACACACAGCCTTGGACGTTTTACACACACACACACTGGCCCAGACACGTGCTGGCACATGAGCCCCTGCGTGGGGTCCCCCTACGGCGGCTGAGATAAGCCCGGCCGCTCTCGCTGTTTCCACCTTCGCTGCCCCGGTGGCTGGAGGATTTGTGAGTTTCTCATGCGCGGGATATTCCTGACCGCCGCGTGTGAAGTAAGGAGCTGTAAATCGACATTTGACAGATGCATGCTTCAAAGGTGCGGCGCTAATATTTTTCTGCTCTTGGCTCTCCTAACCGCGTTTCACTGGAAGCATGAATAATAATCATAAAAGCATATCTGTCTTTTAATAAAAGGCCAATGTCAACCCCCCCCCCCTCTCCCAGACACCAGCGTAATGCTGCTGCGTAGATATTATGAGGTGTCATGTTCTCAGTGTGAGGTGTTGGAGCTGAGTACATAGACGGCGCAGCAGTCTGGGCACGTCTGACACACACCTCAGCTAATCGGAAAGCCTTATCTTAGAAGTGTGACATCCTGTCTATGCTGTGTAATCCACCCCGGATCATGAAGAGGGTGGGCTGCAAAGTGCATGGATGTTTGCACACACACATGCACACACATTTTTGTGTGTCTGAAGTTAGCCCGGCTCTGTCACTTTACAGCAGGCCTGCTGTAAGTCAGAGAGCACTGATAAGTTTCCATGAGTGTGTGTCCCTGAGCCACAGACCCTGTTTGATAATGTTTAATCCCACACAGGAAGATATCATGGCGCTCTACTGGGATCATTTTAACCAAATCAAATTATAGTGAAACTCCACCAGTCTTCATTTTTGCACTGGGTCCCCTGAGAACCAGCACCACAGACACCACCGGAGCTCTTTTACAAAAAACGAAACAAAATAAAAAAAAACAGGAATTCCCACCCCGGCTGTCTGTTTGCCTCATGTCTCACAGTCCCACTGTTCAGTAATCGAGACATGCAGATTTCTCCCTCCCTGAAGCCCCCACCACTGAGCCCGAAGAGCTCAGCTGCCAATTTCACTGACCCCCCGACGCTCCTCTCCGTCCAAGATTACCGGAGCCAGATCTCGCCCTGATGGAGAGCCGCGGCGTTGGCAACTGGTAATCCACGAGACGAGGACTGGCACGTGGCACAGACGCTCTGCCCAGAGGCAGCACTGTGTGTGTGTGTGTGTGTGTGTGTGTGTGTATGATCAGCCACTCTCCGGGCTGAACTGCAGACTAGCCTCTTGCCTCTAGCCCTCTAATGCTGGCCTGTTATGTAGGACATATCTCTTCATCTTTAGATAACACACAAACCTACCAACCACAGTCAGGGCTGCTCTGTTCTACTGTTTGGTATCTTTGCTTTATACAGCAATTAAAATCCATCCTCTCATTACAAAGAACACTATTTTAAAAAGCATGAAGAAAAAAAAGGCAAACAGCATGTGCACGGCTTCTTCTCACTGTGATCAGTTATAGTAAAAACTGTGATTATGTCGTTTGAGTGATGCCGTGATTTCTTCAACCCATCTCAGTCAGTCGATCACCGACGGGAGATATTGCAGTTATAGATATTCTGTGAATCTTTATGGGATCTGTTCAGTAAGTCCTTTTATAAGGTGTTTATGATTGTTCGGACATTTCAAGCTGCTTCAGTCTTTCAGGAAAACAGCTCGTTACTTAAATATATTCTGACTGCACGGAAAACTACACACCACAAGTGACAAAAATAAGACGGCAGGTTTCTCTTTGATCTTTGGAGCATGTGTCTTTTCACAAATAACCTCCTCTGATGTGGTTATTTGTGATAAAAAAGCTCTTCAAACGAGAGCTAATCTCCAGTCTCATTTAAATGAAACATCTCGAAATCCATAAATGTCATTTCCTCATTTGAAGGACATCTTCAAAGGGAACAAAAACGTGGCCCTTAGATAAAAGCCTTAAAGGACCCATATTTTACATTTTCACTGTGTTTTATTTATAAGTGTTGATCCATAAAAATATATATTTGTGGCTTTTAGAGCTAAAAATCATCTTTATTAAGTTTTTCATCACTTCTATCTGGAGCCGTGTTAACAAGTCAATGAGCCAATCAGAGAAGAGAAGGCGAGCCTCTGCTTTACTGTGACATCACAAAGATACAGAAGTCACAGCGGCTCATTTTAAGCACAATTTCTGAATACAAATTTTGCATTTCTCTGTGGACTGAGCACTTTGATTCTTTCACAGTATCATCACAGAACCTCAAGCTGCCTTTTAATCCAAAAACATAAAATCTCATTCGATTCGAGATATGTGACCTTTAATCTTTCATAGACTCTGTGACATTGTTAGGGAACAACGCAGACGGTCGTGTAGCTGCACACCAAGCAGCCAGGTGGACGGAGGACAGCTGTCACATCGGCAGGCCTCGGTCATAGTTGTTCGTCTAGCCACGCTGCTTTCCTGTGAGAGTAGCTCTGGTTACACACACACACACACACACACACACACACACACACACACACGGCAGAGCATGACACACTGCCAGCATGGTGAAGAGAGCGAGAGAGAGCATCCAGCCCCATTACCAATGACCACCTGTTGACACCATGCGGGGGGTGGTGTGTGTCTGTGTGTGTCTGTGTGTCGCTGTGTTCTGCCCACCGCAGCAGTTCACTGTAGATTCCTGAGGGAGATCCTCAGAGAGAGAACATGAGAGCGAGAGAGCACCAGAGTGAAACGGAGAAAGAAAAGAGAGAGAGAGCAGTGTGAGTGAGTGAGTGAATAAATCCCCTCTAGAAACGCTGCTGGTTTGACGGAGCTGGTCCCAGGTCTGGGCTGCATGTGTGTGACCTCTACTCCCAACACAGGACCTCTGCACAGCCAGAACACATGTATGATAACAGTCAGCATATAGACACATGGAGCCTTTACTTCCTCCACATGTTGAAGGAAGAGATTTACCTCAAAGGAAACTGCTTTTACACAACTCACACAACATTTCAGGGCAGATCAGAACGTCTAAAAAGAATTTAAATACTTAAGTGCAGTGATTCTCAACCTTTTTTGGCTTCTGACCTCATTTTGACATCACAAATTTCTGGCGACTCCCTCTTCTGGCGGCCATCAATCAAGATATTTTTATATGCTGCATTTTATTTTAACTTGATTTATTTTTGAGAAAGCAAAAGTTTAGAATACAGTTGTGTGTGATATTTTAAAAAAACATAATTTTAAAAATAATAATTAGTTAGTTAGTTAAATATTCTTATCAGTAATGTTTTCATCAATTACTAAACATTTCAGGCGACCCCTAGGTTGAAAAACACTGTTTTAGTGTTAAAAATCCAAATATCAGAAGTTTAATTTTTGCTATGAAATGAACAGTTTTATCTTAACTTAGATTTTCATGTCCACATCAGAGACACACACAGGCGCGCCATCTCAGAGCAGTTGGATCATTCATCTGCTGCTCCAGGTAGCAAGAGAAGACAAGAAAGATTTGTTAAGATTTAGGTTTTTCTCGGAAAGTAGCACACACACAGACAGACACACACATTGTTCAATTAGAAATGCATTGAGATTGCCCTTAGCTTTTGTGTGTGTGTGTGTGTGTGTGTGTGAATGAGGCAGCTAGTGACAGCCACAGCTTGGAGAGGCTGAGGTCATGGCCACAGAGCCAGCCTAATGGGGGAAAGAGAAACAAACCCCTACTTGTCTGTATGTGTGGGTGTATCTGTGTGTGACAGACAGATATATACACACCCACACGCACAAAACACACACAGACAGACACTGCCCCAGTCACCTCTTGCCTCCTCTCTTGGCTGCCCATGAGCAAACACGATTGTGTGTGTGTGTGTGTGTAACCCTGTAGCAGCTTCCCACAAAGACACACAACTTTACACAGAGTCAACACCACGCCTAAATTTAAACACACTCACACTTCCAGCTATCAGACACCTCCGCTGGCACTCCTCTATCAGGCATCTGTACACACACACACACACACACACACACAGAGTTATTGGTCTGTCTGACATTATTGGGTGCATTTCCAGTTCATTGACATTTTAGCGCGACAGCCCTCAGCCGGCTGCCAACTGGGCGGCCTGTGGTGCGTTCATATCACGTGGGAAAATCAATCAACCCGGACGTGTTTACACTTTCAGACCTGTTCTCGACAGGACATATATTTCCTGCGTGAAACCAACCAGTTCTCACATGCATAAAACCCCCCCCCCTAAAACAAATCTTCTTCTTCTTCTCTTCCAGCCCTCCGATCCCACCCCGATCAAAAAGTCCAAGCACGAAGACTTCCCATCGCAGTCACCACTGGCCGACAAAGAGAAGCAGCACGACTGGCTACAGTCCCTGTCCGCCTCCAATAAGGTCAGTGTCGCCAAGCTCAGGAAGGAGATGTGGGTAACGATAATGACGCATTGGTGCCTGAGATGAGATGTCATGTAATATTATACAGAAGTTTTCAGATGAGGGCAGTGCTTAAATTTAGACTTTGGCAAGTCAGTGGGTGTAATTGTAGACGCCACAAGCCAGAAGGAGTCGCTTACTGATGGAGTGAAGTGTGAGGGAGCAGTGAAACAGAATCTAACCACAATAGAATGATGGATGTCGCCTGCGAAGATCGATATTCGCTAAAAAAAAAATCTTGCCATGAGGGTAAACTTAGAACGTCCCCATACTGACGCTTCTCAAATGTGATATTACTAAATCAGTATAAGCAGAAATAAAGTCCTGAAATATTCTACTGATAGATACCCAAGGTCAAAGACAGTTGGCACAACAAACTACATGTGAAAATGTTTGCAGTGTTTCTAAAGTGTCTTCTCAGTCACCAAGAGCCACAGCCACATACTATATTTTAAAGGTCCCATATGTAAAAAGGTTACATTAGGTTTTTTTGTGTGTTGTTTTTAATATATAATTCAATCTATATTTATAGAGTAAAAATATCAAAACCTCAGACCACAGAGAAATGCACACACTCTGTATTCAGAGATTAAGCCTTAAAATGAGCTCTCTGGACGTTTGTAACGTTGTGATGTCAACATGTCAAATTAAACATGGGACCTTTAAATAAATCAATTTGTAAAACATAATATTATGTTTCTCAAAGTAAAGATATCATTTCTTTATCACATCTGATTTAAACTATCTCTATTTTTTTTTTCCAGGGGCTTAACTGCATCCAGCCCAGGCAGAGACCGTCGGCTTTCAGGCCCTGGTCCCCCCACATTTCTGCTGGTGATAAGGAGCCCTCCAGTCACCCCCTGGCCCTGCTGAGAGACAGGTAAGGACAGCACAGGACAACCATATCTAAAATGGAGGATACTTTTACCGAACAGCACTTCACTGACTTAGAAAAAACAAAAAAACAAAACGCAATCACCAACAGTGACATATCTGGACTGTAAGTGGAGCTTTTGCTGCGAGAGATGATAGCCGTTTTGTTTAGCTGGATCTGATGAGCTCCCAGCACACACTCTCACTTGTCTGGGTGGGTTGGAGTCACAGAGGTCAAGTCTGACTGTACCGCAGCCTCCCACACTTCACCATTCACACACATTTGACACACACTCATAATGTGGGCACCCACTTGCCATGGTGCTGCCAGTGCAGGCTGCACCATATCACAGTTGATCTGGCCCAGTTTCTCACAAAGTGGGAGGATAGAGCTTCAGGCACTTAATTTGAATGTTTCTCTACCCTGCTTGGCAGAGACCGTCCTGATCGGACCATACAATATGGTCCTGGCTGTGTTTACTTGCATGAATTCAGCTCTTGTAAATGAAGTTATCTTGATTTGGATTATTTCATGTAAACATCATGAGACGAGCAAATGAAACCGTCTGCTGTCCCCTCAGCTTCTACAACTACAAGAGCCTGGAGAATGGTGTGGCCCCCAATGTTGCCCTCACACCGCTACCCCTGGGGAAGGTGGGTCCCCTGTCTCCGTCGGTACCTGGCACCTCCAACCCAAGCGGAGGCGAACCCCCAGATGAAGGTGCCAACTCCAAGTCTCGCAAGAGAAGAGCCACAGAAGAACTCCAGCCGCCTGCTTCAGAGGCCCCCTGTCCTCCGTCCTTCACTGCCAGCAAGCCGCCGCTGCCACCGCCTCAGGAGGACAAGGACTCTGAGGTGGAGATCGAAGTGGAGAGCCGGGACGAACGTAAGTTAAGAACTCAGTACCAGCTACTGGGTATACAGAATCTCAACTGTCTGCTTCAATGAAGTCCCGGTTTGACGAGCTGAACTGACTCTCTTGTCTCCTATGTCTCCCAACAGTCACCTCGTCCCTGTCCTCCCTGTCATCACCGTCTTTCACCTCGTCCAGCAGCTCAGCCAAGGACTTGAGCTCCCCGTGTGCCCAAGGGCCCATCTGCACTGTCACATCGGCTGAGGGCACTCCCCCCGCAGCTCCGCCCGTCGCGCCCGTGGCGCCCGTCACAACCCCGATCACCCCTCCAGAGCTGGGGCTGGAGTCGGAGCTGGAGAGCCTGAGGCAGGCGCTGGACAACGGACTCGACTCCAAAGAGTCAAAGGAGAAGTTTCTGCACGAGATAGTGAAGATGAGGGTGAAGCAGGAGGAGAAGCTGGGATCAGCCCTGCAGGCCAAACGCAACCTCCAACAGGTAGACACCACAACGTTGATATCAGCTTTATTTGTGTATGTTAAGAAGAGCAAGAGCTATATCGATATTCAGATTTTCAAAAAGGAAAAAAAGATATGAGTCTTTTAGAAAGAGAGGCTCAGAGCCACTGCTTTATTGTGACATCACAACGTTACAGAAGTCCTGACGGCTCGTTTTAAGGCAAAATTCCTTAATACAGACCGTATGTATTTGAGGCTTTGACACACTTTGTCACAGTATTGATACAGAACCTAGACTTGATCTTTAAAACATAAACATAAAACATAAAAATCTCACTTTTTACATTGTGGGACCTTTAAGATGCATCAAATTGACCTCAGACGACCTAAAGACAGCACACTGACACACTGACTGGCTATATTAACACAGAATATGATTTCATGCACCGCGATATGTGTCACTGTTGGCTGAGAGAGTGGGGTTTCCCAGCCGTGACAACTCACACAAGTCTTTAGCTTCCCCAAAGTTTTTCCTTTCTTTTTATGTAACTAAACTTGACAGAAACTTTTTTTCAGAGTTAGCGCTCTGAGGAAACTACTCGAGCAAAGACACAGAAATGCAGAAGTGGATTCAAAGTCATTATTACTGTTCACAAAGCTTAGCATGAGTTGGCAAGTGATAACAATGACAGCGGATGTTGCTGTGAAGGGAAAAGGCCAGACTTCCATTTTTATTTTTGGTCTTGGACCGAGAACAAGAAAGCTCAGAAGAGTGTGTGTGGGTGAGGAACACAAAAATGCATCCTGAGCAAAAGAAAAAAAGTGATTTCAGCGTAACAGCGCCTCACTTTCACTTTCCATCAGAGCGGAGAAGCAGGCAGTCGACCTCGCGGCTCAATGAACGGTGGTCTGGCTTTAAAACAACCTGCTGGTGTAGCTCCTGCTGTGTTGACTTGAACTCACCCTGACGCCACTATTCACCGACTTCTTATGTAAAGCCTCTGCAGAGTAAAGGGTGTGATGGGGATTGTGCCTTTTCACTCTTTTTGTGGGAACTAACAAAGCTTGATGACAGACATGTTTGTCCCAACTGCTGGGTTCCCATGAGAAGACTATGGGTGTGTCACCACAACACTCTCTCACACACACACATGCACCCACACTCACACTCTCTCAGTGATTCAGAGGAAGGAAACCTAACTTCTGTCAGCCCACACGTTGCCCTAACCCCTGACTTGGCTCGATGTAAACACTGACATAGACACTGCAGCAGTCTGCTGGGTGTCAACAGTGAAACAGACGTGACAGCAGCGTCCACTGGTGTTAACAGTGGTTACATAAGCACCGCCAAACATTTAAGGGATCATTTTAAGTTGTCAGTTTAGTGACAAATCTAAATTATGATTAAAAAAATATTAATTACTACTAAATATTTGTGTTGATTTGTCCCTGGGCAAGATACTGACCCCAAATTGCCTCCGAGCTAAGATTGTGAAACATAAAACATTGTAGTTTAGAGTTCTTAAAGTGTTTTATAGGTTTAGATGGAGCTTATTTACAATTAAAACTTCCAACCTCTATTCTTTGCTAACCTCCCATGATCTGGTCTCTCCAGGAGCTGGAGTTCTTGCGGGTGGCCAAGAAGGAGAAGTTGCGGGAAGCAACCGAGGCCAAACGAAACCTGAGGAAGGAAATCGAACGTCTGCGAGCCGAGAGCGAGAAGAAGATGAAGGAAGCCAACGAGTCGCGGATCCGTCTGAAGCGGGAGCTGGAGCAGGCCCGGCAGCTGAGGGTCTGCGACAAGGGCTGCGAAGCCGGACGTCTTCGTGCAAAATACTCGGCACAGGTCAGTTAGAAGCGACGGAACTTTTGTGCCATAAAAACTCAGTGAAGAGAAGACGAAAATTTTCTTGATAATAGAAACGTGTGTAACGAGTGTAAATGCAGCCAAACAAGGCTGAGCATGTTGGCAAACCAGACTAACAATGTGTGCAAATGCGGTGGCACAACGTCTAGACAACACCCTTAGAGTAATTGCAGTGTTTCACTCGCTCACATATTTCCAAGGTCAGCAGAGAAGGCAAGAGAAAAAAAAAAACACATTTCCTCTTCCCCTGTCAAAAATAAATGGGTGTAGCGCCTAGTGCACAGACGTACGATAAGTCCTCCAACGAAAGGAAACAGGAAGAGACGTCGACTTCCCCCAGGCACCATGGGAAATGCAGATTAGACAAAACAAGAGGGAGGTTATGCTCTCCAGCTGCATCTGTGTTGCCTTCCCTACAGAGACTCTGCTCTCGTCCTTGGAACGGCTGCACTGACACAAGATGTTTTAGACGTTTAAGTTGCTGCAGCCCACAGGAAAGTTTCAGACGCTTCCAGTGTCACCAGTGTGCTCTCTGCTAAAGAGGCCACCTGCTTCCAACACGGACATGAAATAACAGCTAGAAACTTTCATGACTGCATTTCTGAAAGACATTTAATAAATCAAGCAACATTAGTTTGGTTTTGGAGCCAGTGCTGCAGATAATCTGACTGGGAATATCTGACCGGGAATATCCTCACTGAGGATTTACCTGCGGAAAGTTTTTGTTTCCAAGATCACAAACAAAAATGACAGTGTAGTGATTCTATTCTGATCACACTTTGTTGACTGCTGTAGAAATCCTGGGAATTAATTTGGGAAATTCAGAACTATCTGTATACAAACACAGTGTTCGTCCAGAAAGCAGAGGAAGAAGAAGATTTAACAACAGACACTCACAACTTAATCAAACAGGCAACTCCAGTTGTTAATCAATGGCAGGCTTGGGTGACATCCAAAATTCATTATGTAAATACTGTCCAGCCCAAATATCACAATTAGGATGTTATTCAACATGAGGCTGAGACTAATTTACATGTTGCGGTACATTGGGATTTTATGCTGCTGCAGGGCAAGACTCTTCTGTGTGCGACCTGTTTGTCAACAGACCAGTCAGGGCGGTTGTATCACTTAGTATCACTATGCATCTAGGTTAGTTTGCTTCTTCTAGTCATAATTGCGACTTAATATAAAGAGTATTTACAGTATACAGTCACTCTATAGTGTGTAAGCAGAAAGACTGAGTGAAGGACTGGATCTGAGTTGGTTACTTCAGTCCAGAGTCAGATCAGTTGTGCTGTATGATGACAGCTGTTTCCTGCCATGTGTTCTCCAGATCGAGGACCTCCAGATGAAGCTGCAGCACGCCGAGGCCGACCGTGAGCAGCTCCGAGCCGACCTGCTGCAGGAGCGGGAGGCCAGGGAGCACCTGGAGAGGGTGGTGAAGGAGCTACAGCAGCAGCTCTGGCCCAAATCCAGCAGCGACATGGACGGGACGCCCAAGGACATGTCAACTGAGAACTAACCCGGCAGCGTGACTCACCTTCCCCCCCAATCATTCACACCCCCGTTGCCGTGATCCCCCACCCCCTCGACATCCTCTGCCCAACTCAGACCAGAGAACCCAGGATTTCCTGGGCCGGCCTCATCGCACCACTCTTAATCACGCTCGCCCTCCAGAACACAAAAAAAACTCCAGACTCTGGCCTTCGGACCAGAGACAGAGAGATGAACATCGCGCCCCATGAAAGTCAAGTGAATGAAAACTGCAAAATGCAGTTGTTCAACAAGGAAGCATGTGTTTCTGAATCAAGCACTGACTCGCACCTTCCAGACTCACAGAACTTCACGAGAAACGAAAGAAAAAGTGGATGTATAGCACAAAATGTGTTTGTGCCTGTATTTTCTCTGACAAGAAAAAGAAGTGAGACTTTTTGGACAGACGTCTGTGATGATAAATGCTGAGAGATGATCATATTCTATTAGAGGTGTTGTAGCGGCGCAGCCAGGACAGGCGGGGCTCACACTTAACCTACCGTTCCCCAAAACGTCTCCACCGCCGTCCCTCACCACCACCAGGAGGACAGGGATGGTTTTGAAGACATTATAAGCTATTTAAGAGACTACATAGCGATATGTAAAAACAAAAAAACAAAACAAAAAATAGCAAAAAAGAAAGAAAAAGGAAAAAAAGACAGTTTCTTTGTTTCTCTGTGCTCTTGGAGTTGGAAAATATAAAAAAAGATACAAATAAATGAGAAGACGAACAAAACAAGCAGATGAACTCTCCACAGTGCCACCGTGGTTTTGTCGGTTTTTTTTCAGGAAGCCATCACAGTCCACTGAGGGGGAGGAGCTTTGAATACTCATTTCCTCCCCCTGTTGTTTTATAAAAATCACGAGCGGGGGGCGGGGCTTAGATCAGAGTCTAAACGTTTCTCACTCTTCTCTCTCTCTGGATTGGACGCTGGACATAAAAACATGCTGTACCTTTTTTAGTGAGCACATGTGTTGTGTTGGATGATCAATAACAGTATCCAGCAGTCTCCATCTCAGAGTTGCTCACACACACGAGCTGCCATATGTGTTTTTTAGCGCTCGGGTCAAAACCCGGACGTCTTTATCTTCTAAAGATGAAATCCTCGAGATGTGCGTGGTCTTGTTTTTAATCCAGCTGACACCAGAAGCATCACGATTGAAATCAGAGTGGACTGGATGGGGCACCTTTGGCAAGAACCACAAAATGTTCATTTTAATTAAATTATTGTAAATATAAATATATGTTTTTTTGTTGTTTTTTCTTTTTTTTTTTTTTTTTTTACTTTACAATAATGAATCGCACTTTGTCATAACAAAAATACTGTTATAATGCATTGTACTCCCACTATTGTCTTCAATCTTACTTTGAAAACTCTTATACATGACTGCTACCATATAAATTCAGTAAGCGTTTTATTGATTATATGCATCTCGAATAAATACTGTTGCTTTGTTTTCTTGAGGCAAAGTATTGTAAATAAATGGAAAGAAAAAAGGCTCTACCTGTTGCTTGCTGATGCAGTCTGGGATTGTTACAAAGGTTCTGGCAACACATTCTCCCCGTTGTTGTAATATAATGACACCCGGTTTCAAACTTCGCTAACGACTCACAGCACATCATCAAGGTGATTTTTTTTTTTTTTTACAGGTCACCTGAACAAAAAGTTGGAAGATTAAAAATCTGATTTTATTCTGAAGGTGGAGAGCACGACTCTGCCGTCACACAGCGGGTACAATGCAATCAGAATGTACATTGTGTTAATGCAAATTTTTTCTTTGGTTGTTGATGTTGTTTTTAAACGTGGAGATACTTTATTGCTTGTCTGTTATGTTCACTTTTTTCAATAGAAAACTCATATTTTCTTTATGCATGAAATTTGAGAAAGTTTGCCATACATATAGTCAGTTATTGGGCATTGATACTGTACATGTAAGGGTTTTATTGTGTTATGCAACATAAAGCAATTTGTCTTATTTAGAAGAGGAAGAAGTAAGTAAAATAAAAAGCAACAAACCGTATATTGTTCTTAAGAAAAAAGAAAACTTCACACTTGCAAAAAGCAAAAGATGACAACAAAAAAAAAGAGAAAAAAAATTAAATGCAATGCTGGAAAACCTCAAGTGCCTGGTCATGGGCGAAAGGTTTCCAGAGTAGGAGAACTGATGATGAAGCTGCAGGGGCGGGGCCTCTCATCAGCTACCTGTGTGCAGGTTCAGCAGCTCAGCAGCTGTTTTTATCAGTGTTCCTAAAATCAACCAGTTTACAAACTCCTTTCCTTTTTCAATGCAGAGAACAATTAAACAAACGCTAGATGCTTAAGGCTTTTTTTTTTCTTTTTTTTTGAATGAGTGCTTTTTGTTTCCTTTATTTGAAATCAATGATATGCATGTTCAAACAATTTTTATAGAAGATCTTTAAAACCCACTTGCTTCGGTGAATTGTTACTTTGGGTTGTACATAAAGACTTAACTGTTTACTCCCAGTTTTGCTGACTTGTCCCGAGGCGGACGTGTCGAGGATAATAAAGAGGGCATTATGTTGAAAAGCCCCGTTTCTTATCCGCCATCGCTGACACTGTGTCTGTGACTTTGGCAGACCTAAAAAATTGGTACATTTTGTAGTTGTTTTTACACTCAAAAAGAGTTGATAGCCTCTGTGTAGTTTACTTTACTCGTGGTTTTCTACAAAAGAAGGGAGACAACAACGACACTGGCTCTTCACTCTCCCGCGCGTTAAAAAGAAGAAAAAAGCAGTTTAACAACATCTTGTTTTCTAAAGGAGAATCATTTTGCTAAATAATGGACAGTAAAGCAGCAATAACAGTCCATATTAATAGACAAGTACTAGCCAGTGTGAAGATTTGAATAAGAATTTTCAAATGTAAATATTTTTTTCATTTACAATATTGTATAATATATGTACATGGTGTTTCCTTTTTCAAAAAGAAATCTTTTCTTACAATAGCTTGTCTTGTTTTTGTTTCTGTTTTGTTTTTTTTTGAATTTGTGTTTTAACTGAGATGTTTCAAAAACAGTTAATGATGCAGTGCGTAAGAGAATATTCCCTACATAAACATGTTAATCCATTTCTTTTCATTTTTTTTTTACTGTAGAGTCTTTATATTGAATGACTTTTTTCACCAGTTCATATATATTTTTAACAGTATGTTCAGTATCAGATAACAGACCCACAGTATGGGTCATACACACACACACACACACCACACACAAATACACACATTACAACGCCACTTGCAGATTGTTTCCCCCCTAATCCTCATGTATCTTTTTAGCCCTGTGCTGCTGCTAATACTATATAAACCTTACAATTCTAGAAATATTTTTATGTAAGAGGTAAATGTAAGCTTTCCCATTTATTAATACCACATATACAGTATGAAAAAAAGCTTGGCTTCTTCATCTATCTCCTTGTTTCCCTCATCTTTTCACGCCTTTTCCCTCATCTCTCCTCCAACGACACCCTTCCCCTTCTCTCACGACACGGACTATATTGTAAAGTAAAGGACTTTATGAGATTATGTTTGAAAATAGCTATGCTTATATACTACAGTGACTGAATGTACAGTGTATAGATGCATTACCAGAAATAAAGTTGTTTGTCCAGATTGACTGACCCAGTTTTTCCTTATTGCTGTTGGGTAAACAATCCAAACCCTAATTATCCTGCGAATACTGCAGACGGAGCGTTTTCCTCCTAATTCACGTCACTGATGAATTCAGTTCAGTACAACATCCGCCAGCCCAAGGAGGGGCTGCTGTCCTGCTGCGTGGATACATCATCTCCTCTGGTCATTAATGATACTAGTAATAATAATTATTATTACTATGATTTTTACTTATGCCATCTTTGTGAAATGCAAGATATAATGTTATAAAAACGCCTCCTGTGGGCACATACATTACAACATTCTGGTTATACAGTAAATGCTGAATAGTAGGACTCACTGCAAAGTGTTAGCAGTGCACATACAGTCTGCAGCCTGTGATCAAACATTTCTTTATTTCAAGAAGGGATCACAAGGTGAAATATTTCCCTCTGAAATGTAGTGGAGCAGAACCGTAAGGCAAGAGAAAATGAAACACATACTTCAAAGATGTAGCCTATAGATAGACTGCACCTTTTGCCACGCTGTTCAAGGGGCATGGAAATATAAATTCACTTGCTTCTGCACAATGAGACCGCACTGGCTTCAAGTTGGAGGACCTTCACGAAGCAGCAGTGGCTGAGATATCCTGACCTTTGGACTTTACTATGGATCGAGGGTCTGGATATTACACTTGCCATGATGCAGCTAAATAGTGTCCTCTGTTAGAGCTTCCATGCTTGGTAAACACCCATATACTGTAGTCTTCACGTCCAAGATGAGGTAATCCTAAACAGAAGCCCCCAGAACTGATAAATGAAGGAAATGTTTCAAAATAAACATGTTCACAGCCTGCCTCAGCTAAACTGATTCATTGTACATGACTTCCTGGCTGTGTCTATGGTGTTACCGCCTCTTTCATATCAATATCAGACATTCTGACAGTCTGACTATAATTCACTTAAATTTGATAAATATTTTTTTCGATACATTAGCACGAATTAGCTGGTGTAGCTGTCTGCACACAGTAAAAATGTTGTAAGATGCCATCATCAATCACATAGGAAGTGGTGGCAAACTTCAATTGAACACATGTATCATATGGATAACATGTGAGTCCCAATGCAGACGAGCAGTGGAAATAATTTGGGATTTCCTGAGACATAAATTGTTTCATGAAGATGACTCGGAAGTTCAAATCTGAAAAAGACTGAACAAGATCTGAACACATACATTCTCTGGTGTTCACAATTCTCAATATAATTTAGATCTCATTCATAAAAACAAAAAAAGCACAAGAAAAACACAGTCAGAGAATGAAAAAATGAAATGCGTCCTGTTTATATATATGTTTCACACGATTAATGCATGACACATGCTACCTCTTTCAGGTAAAACAAAGCAGTGCTGTGTCAGGGCAGTGGCCTCTTTTCAGCGAAGCAACACTAAACATTCTTCTGGTTTCACCCTCTCATCCGGTTTATATACACGAGCAGCTGCTACAGAAACCTCCACAATCACTGTGAAAATAGTGAAATGGAAAAGATGAGCTGCAAACACTTAACCAGAAAGGAATGTACGCTAGGTCTCGAGTTAACGCCCACTCAGGCTGACAGCATTTGATGTAAACATTCATTAGTGAGTACACACACACACACACACTCACACAAAACCATGTTACGCAGCAGTGCGTGTACAGCATAGGTTAGCTGGCAAGGAGAGGTTTCTGGTTTGGCTAAGAGTACCTGTAACTCAACTAATTAAAAACTAAGACCTTCAAACGCTGTCTTGAATTTAATTCCATACAAAAATAAAGACAAAAGAAGCTGACATATAGTCTCTGCCATTATGAATACTATGTGCGCTTTAAATTTGAAACAAGACGCTACATGCTAGAAACCAAAAAACAACAGCACTGAACCCACTGAGAAGCTACTGTACTGTAATCTATTCTGTTTAAGTCATAGGCTTTCCCAAGACAAGACTATGGCTAAATGCTAAATTATATTCAAAATATGTAAAGCAGGTGATGTTTGCTATGTTTCACCACAGTTATCAAGTTAGCATTTGCTAATTAGCACTAAACACGGGTTGATGCAGGGATGTGATTTTTCCGGATTTTTCCGGAAATCCGGATTTTTAGACATGAAAATGCGACCCTCGTAAATCATGTAAATCCGCTGTTTTTTTGAGAAAGGAGGGGGTGGGGGGTCGGACCGCCGGACCGCCGGACGGCCATTATCCACCATTTAACCCACACAGCCATAGGTTTTGATGTTGACCATAGAGCGGTAACAAACAAACGTAGCGGCGGTAGTTTTCTCTCTCTTTCTCTTTCTCTATCTTTTTTTTTTTTTTTTTTGCCGCGGTAGTGTTTGTTGGAGCGGCGTGGTGCTGCACGTGACGCGCTGACGTTAGTGTGTTTACATTTACGACGAGCATTAATTCTCTGTCCGAACCCGTTAAAAAAAAAAAAAAATCCCGGCCTCGCCGAGTCATATTCTCGGCACGAACCCGGCTCGAACCAGCGCGTCCGGGCGGGTTGGACCGTCCATGCGCCCTTAGTAGAAGCCCAACAGAACGGGAGAGAGATCCGAGGGACAGAGAGAGACGGCACAGCAACAGGTGTGTGCGTGCATGCGCGCGCGTGTGCTACCTGCTGTAAAGGGGGCTCTCCAGCCACAGCTCCCCACTAGACCAGGTCTGAGTTCAGTTTAAGTTAACAACAAAGTTAAAGTTTTAACACTCCAGCCATTCTTGCCATTAGCCTACAAGTCAGCTATTATTATATATATCTGTTTTTTAAAAATGTATTATTGTTTACTTATTTACTTTCTACAAAAAATATTAGACATGTACCACACATCTGGCTGGAAGGTCTCAATTGTTCAAGAACTTTTATTTCCCATATTAGAATAGAGCTACGTTTGTTTTCCTTTTAAATAAGTTCAATAGCCTATCAAGTGGTAATTCCACCTGCCACAACTGGCTCTCTGTCTCTCTGGTCTCTCTCGCTGTCAGACACATTTTGAATGATCAAAATGATGAAAATTATGTCACTGTAATAATATCTGCACCTATTGTTTGACCTATCCGTTTTGAGTTTCTCCGTAAATTAATTGTTTTCTGTTTGATACTTTTAATAATGGTAATGGCTGTACTGTGGCCGTGTCGCGCTATGGGTCCGTATAATTTCCTGCTTTTTTGTCCTTGGCGAATCACATCCCTGTTGATGGGATTCTCAGTGGCTTTGTGGATAAAGAGAGAAGGTTGCCATCTGCTACAGCTGAATCGTCCAGACTGCTCAGGTCGTGTGGGACAGGTTCATCCAAGAAAAGTGAGATTTTCACGTCTTAACTGATTATAATGCAGGACTGGGATTTATATTAATACTGTGAACGTGCCAAAGCCTCAGTCCACAGTGAAATGCACGCAGCCTGTATTCAGACACTGAGCCTTAAAGACACACACCAGGACTTCCTGTGACTTTGGAACAAACCAGTCAACTTCCCTGTGCCAGAAAGGTTCAAAGCCTCCTCTCTTCTGATTGGCTCCTGTTGTTACCGGAGCAAAGCCAGAGAGAAGCCAGATATGTGAAGCTGCACTGAGGAGGTTTTTGATTTTTAAAACCACAAATCTTCTTGCAGATCAACACCTCAGATAAAATACTGTAAAAATGTAAAATATGGGGCCTTTAAACTCCGCCCACAGCATCTGAACATGGCTCCACTTGTGCAGTGAGTGGAGGAGGCTCTGCGGCCGCTGCTGTGGCCCACATCGTCAGCATGGTGTGGGCCAGCCTGTCAGACAGACTCTGAGCTCCTCCACAGCAGCAGCAGCAGCACCACCACACAGGGCTATTGACTGACCCAATTACAGCAGTCACATGAGGAAGAACGCCCTGCAGTTAGCTCATTAGTCTCTGGAGTCTCTCTGCAGCTCTCTCTGTCTTACTCTGCCTCCATGTCTCCTGCTGTTTTATAATGTACAGTCAATTACGAAGTCATGTTTAATTCATTTCCTACATTTTCAGTGTTTTTTTCATGATGGGTCAGACGGGCGTTTTCAGATAGGCTTGCACTTCTTTTGAGGATATTCTGGAGTGTGGAAGCATGTTGGTTATATGTAAATGGTTGAACAAAATAACACACACAGCATAATGTGATACCCCACAGTCTGCTGGAACACAAAACAACAACAACACATTTAATGGCTAAAATATTTAGCTTTGAATTAAAACGGCAACAAATGGAGTTACTGTATAATACAGACTGATTTACTGTTTGTGTGTGTATCCAATACTTTTCTATTGTCATAGCCTCATTGTTAGTCAAAGCAGAACCACGTCAAGTCCGGTCGCTTCTTCTCTGTTTTGCTAACCCTCCCCCTGGCCATGTGCATTTGTTTTCAACAAAGCTGGCGAAAAGGCAATCCGTGGAGCGATGGATAACATTATATATCATATACGTTTTATGATGTGTATATTTGTGTAGTCTTATCCGTTTTTTTTATTAGATTAGATTACGGGTTACAGAGTGTGTTAGTGTTGTGGTGCCGCCAAGACGAGAGCTGGGACACCCTTACAAGTTTGGTTCTTGGCCAAGAGACGTGGAAGGCATGGAGAGCCTCCATTCTCCCCATAACAAGTCACCAGAATAACTCCAAAGCTGTTTAATCAAGATAACATAGTTCCTCTTTAATAGTGAGAAGGGAGTGAAAGGTGAATAACAACATATACCTTTAGATAATCAATCTGCCCCCTCAGAGTTCTTAAAAACAGGATGGAGGTTATCTTATTCATGAGTAATTTCTGTAATGACTTTCCTTGGTTACCATATCAGTAAATATGTCAATATCCTGATACAGAACTGCAGGGTTTTATCCAGTGTTGGCACTGCCACACACGGGCTATTTCCATGTTCAGTTCATAGTTACAGGCATAGCCTATTGAACTAAGTCTACTAGTTTAAAACATCTCTTTAGCTACATTTTCAACTCCCATCCACACTACGTAGACTTTCAGAAGGATCTGTTTCAGTTTGAAAAATCCAGGGTTGTGCTGACTTGTGAAAAAATGTGATTTCAGTGTCTTTGACATGATTGCGACATGATTGTTGGTGCCAGATGGGCTGGATTGGGTATTTTGGAAGCTACTGATCCCGTCCTGTGAGAAGCAGCTGTGTGGAGGAAACACCTTGTTGATGAGAGAGGTCAGAAGAGAACGGTTTGACTGGTTGGAGCTGACAGAAATGCTACGGCCATTCAAGATAACCACTCTTTACAACTATGGTGAGCACGAAAGCATCCAAATGAACAACATGTGCAAAGACGAAGACCACATCAAGTTGCACAACTGACAGCCAAAAACAGAAACCTGAGACTGCACTGGACACAGACTCACCAACACTGGACAGTTGAAGTCCACAAAAATGTTGAGGTGTAAATCCATGGATCCAACCTGCCTGGGTCTAATGGTGGTCGAGGATGTTTTCTTGACACACACTGGGCCTTTAAAGACTAACTATGCAAGATTTGCCCCTTAATTAAATAGCTTTGGATGAATTGTGATGGTTAAATCGAGGAGAAGAGGCACTCTGCCTTGCACCTAGTGCCTTTTGGCTGAAAACCATTCTTGGTGTCCGACCCTGTGTCCCAGATCTCGTCTTGCAAGAAACATGGACTGCTTTACGGCACTAAGAGACAAACACACCCGACAATCTCTACATTACCCACATTGGTAGACCACATTGGTAGACATCGCTCCATGGATTGCCTTCTCACTGGCTTTGTTGAAAACACATGGACATGGCCGAGGTGGGGAGGTAGAAGGGTTAGCGATGAGTTTTTATGACAGTGAAAATATGCACTCCGAAAATAGTTCCCCTTTAATGCCAATAAACCATGTTACTTTTGAATCTGACCATACACTCCTCTTTATGGCCACAGTCTTCTAATGGCTACTTCCAGCTCAAACTGGATTCATGGACATGACAATGAGTTCAGTGAACTTTACTGGCCTCCCCACACAGTCTCCAGACCTGAGTCCAGGGGAACACATCTGGGATGTGGTCGAACCAGAGATTGGCAGTGTGAATGTGCAGCTGACAGATCTACAGAAATCATGTGATGCAATCATGTCAAATGGGGCAGAATCTCAAAGGGAAGCTTCCAACATCTGGTCGAATCAATAACTGAGAGTAACTGAGTGCAAAGGGAGGGACTACCCAGGGTTAGTGCGGTGTTCTCATTAAATTAGTTTAAGTCTTAAAAAGCAGAAAATGCTAAAAAAGAAAAACATGAGGTTTTGAGGTGTTATCAGGTTGTTTATAAGCTGGATTTTGAATCCATAAATAAAGGATGTTGGGAGGGATTTTGTCTACTATATTATTCAAATAGTGAATATGTTGTTGGCATGATGGACACTGATGGTTGAGAAAAATAATTGTATGCTGTCAGCACACAGTATTTTTGCATTTTATTTGTGATTCAATGTAATATAAATCGAGTTAGAATGTTAGGCATGTTGATACTCTCTCTCTATTATTACATTATTCCACCAAGGAAACAACTCACAAAACACAGAGGACTTGACCTTTCCCCCCCATTTCTCCTTGTGAATGGACACGTCCCGATAGCCTAATGGACTCATCTCCCTCCAACATTCACACACACACATCCACTTGCCTCGCCAGAGAGGCCACAATCAGCCGGTGCAGGTCATTGGCCCCTAGGCAGGTTCAATATTTATGGGTCGTTGCAGCATTTTAGCATCTCCGCTTGACAAAAATGATCAGTGTCTCAGACACTCTGCCTGTCAATCCAGGAGCTCGGCGCATCACATCAGCTGCCATCGCAGTAAAGCCCCTGCAGGATGTCGCTGGAAGGAAGCCAATAAGATGGGTCTCCTCAGCCAAGGATAAATCACTCTGGATCCAGAACTGAAGCAGCTCAAGTCTGACGTCTGTGGAGGAGATGGATAGATGGATGGATGGGTGGATGGATAGATGGATGGATGGGTGGATGGGTGGATGGATGGATGGATGGATGGATGGATGGATGGATGGATGGATGGATGGATGGATGGATGGATGGATGGATGGATGGATGGATGGATGGATGGATGGATGGAGAGATGGATGGATGGATGGATGGATGGATGGATGGATGGATGGATGGAGGGGATATAAATTCTAATACGCTCTTTGCTTGTTTGTCCTACAGTTAAATTCAACGCTGACAACAGCTGAAATCCTGATTAATACAGGCTCATTGGATCATTGTCGTGTTTTGCTGTGCATACTTTACTGAGTTTTCCAAAGCTGGCAGGCTCAACAGCTCAAACTGATGTACAACCAGATTGAAGGAGTTCAACATCGCAGAAACCTGTACTGAGTGATTTTTGGCCACATGAGAGCAGCAGAAACGGGTTCTGAGAGAAACACTGACATACGTATCATTAATTAAATTAAATGATGACAATGGGCAAACAGTCTCTGCTAGTGGTTGAACAACCAGTGAACAGCTCCATCCATACCATGTTTTCATTTTAAAGGAGACATATTATGCCCCCGTTCCCAGTGTTGTTTTTGGCAGGCATTTTAGATTTAGTCTTAGTCTTAGTCTTTCTGACGAAAATTCTTATTAGTTTTCGTCAGTTTTAGTCATTTCTATATGTGATAGTTTTAGTCGACGAAAACTCAACGAGGTTTTAGTCTAGTTTTCGTCAGTTTCAGTGAAAAAAAAAAGAAGTCTTAATTCAATTAAGGAATAGTTTTACACATGATTTTCACCCAATGGCAAATCATTTATGGTCTTAACCTACGTATCTTCTCGTCGAGTGACGCCAGGTGTGTTGAGCAGAATGTGCGCTGCATGCAGGTGTGGGTCTGACCACAAGGATGGGATGCAGCAGCGTTGCAGATAGCCTACTTGTTGATTTTAATTGACAGATAGATTACACGCACAATAAGCAGAAGTGTCTGTGTCTGCACTGTGAACGTCTGACCATCCAAATGCGGAAGCTAGTCGGTCACCAGAGCAGCTGATCACTGCCTTCACCTGCACCTGCACTCTGCCACTCTGATCACAAGCACAGGGCGCTGGCTCGTCTCAGCAGCGCTGTTCTGTTGTTGACGGAGCCTTTTGAAGCTGACAATCGCCAATTTACTAACGTTTTCGTCCGTCCTCGTCTCGTCAACGAAAACTCACACACGTCTCGTCATGTTTTCGTCATCAGAGCGCCGTGTTTATCTCGTCATCGTCTCGTTATCGTCATGAAAAAAAGGGTCGTCAACGAAAATATTTCGTCATCGTCATCGTTGACGAAAACAACACTGCCCGTTCCAAAATTAAGATAGTTCCCAGGTGTCTGTAACATGCTTTGGTCAAAATACCTGAAGGATCAAAGATCACAGCTCTTTTCATCCTCTCAAAATGGCCATGTTCAGAACGGCTGGTTTCAGTTCCTGTCCTTTTAATGCAAATACCTCAATGCTACAATTGTCTTTGCTCTTCATCCTATTTTCTGCAATTACCCAAAATATAGTTCCTGTTTACACCAGCTTGTGTATCCCCAGTGTACATGAGTGGTCAACTGATATACATTTTCAAGTATTGAAATTTTTCTGACAGCTAAAATGGTAGTCTGGACAGAGATCATGGGAATGTGAATGCAGCCTGAGAACGAGAGTAAATTTTGACATTTGACTGTGTATCTGAGACCTCTGAGAGAGAATGCATTTTAAGAGTTTGTGGTCTATAATAATGATTGACATTCTGCCTGTGAGAGGATTTTTTTTTGTTTTTGTGATGGATCCACGAAGATCAAGAGAGTGGGAGTTGCCAGCACTTTAATCTTCTCTCTTTCCAAATAATTGGGCACATTGAGGATCCAGTGAAATACTGGGAAAACCTAAAATGACTTTCTCCTTTATGCCTTAACAAGCTAATGGAGTGTTTGTGTTGTACAGCCTCATCTGCGCTGTGTAAAACGTTATTCTCAAAGGCAGGGGAAAAACCAAATCATCTTCATCAGTGCTTCATGAAGATCTATCTTTAATGAGGTGTACAATACTTGACTCCTCTATCAAGTGAGTGCAAATGTTGGATTGTCAGTTTTGTTGAGTTAAGATAAGTGGTCAGGCAACAACAAAATCCTTTTTTTTCAACTGCATGTTCCTTTTCTGTCTATTCTGTCCTTTGTAGCACCACCACCTGTGTGATAATTTATAATGTACAATGTTGATGGATCGAAGCCATTAGTAGCAGAAATTTGCGACTGTTTTCATCCTGAAAATTCCCACGGATTCACGGTGTTCACAGTCTGTGCTCTGAGGTTAGCTTGCGGCTCCCATCCAGTTCTTTGTTTGTCTGTGACCAGGATGTCTGACATTTGCTGACCACACTCACATGCCGAAGAGAAAGACAGAATTTCATTTTTTGTGACTCTGTGACCCTTCATAGAGGCTCCATCAGGTCAAGCTCTCACACTTTATATGGGCATAACCTCATTACTGATGTATTGGGAAGGTACAGTAACTTATATATAAACTGATATCATATCACATAGCAGATCAATCTGTTCTCCTTCCAATCATATCAGTGTGTTTCCCTTTAATCTTTTGCTTATTTCCAGCTGAACCTCCATTTCTATTCATTAAAAGTATTTAACATTAAGGTCAAACATTTTTGAGTCTCATAGCATTAACTTTAAAATGTGGCAGTCTCTTCAGTCCTCTCTTTCTGTGCACAGAATTTGAAATGTGTATCTGAAGCTGAATTGAAAAACATGACTAAAGCCCATAGTGAAGTGAAACTACATTACTAGTGACTGTGGCAACAAAAATGCATCCAATACAATTAAGAGCTTCATAATTAGATATAGAATTAGTAGTTTTCATGAAATGTCATTATTTGTCGGACAAACATTTGAGCCTGAGATTTCAGATTTGGCTCTGAAAACTGCAGCTGCCTCCATCTGCTCCTGAACGGCCGTTGGACGGTCAGATGAATTTCAGAGATGTCAGAAATTTTGGTTGGCTGACGTGAGGCTCCCACACAGTTGAAGCAGAGTCATGAGTTGATTCCCCAATGTCACTGCACCTGGCAGGAAAGTCTGAAAATGCCACGGTGACGCACGGCTGGACGGAATATAGAGGCCATGTTTGCCACGACTGATAAGAGCGAAAGACGATGGCAGATTCTTTTTTTTTTTTTTTTAAAGAAAAGCTTTTGGCATACAGCACTGCTCAAATTATCAAAGGGGCACGTCTCCTCTGTCTTGTTAGCACTGTTGCTTTCAAATTAAACTTTATGGAAATTGTCAATAGTCAGGATGACCTGCAGGGTTTGGACAGAAAGAATGCTCAGGTCAGGAATTATCATGATGAAATCTGCCATGTAAACAACAAGATTTCTAAAATCGTACAGTGTTTCTACATGCTCTAAACACAACACTAATGTTGTGAGTGAATGTGATTTGAACTTGTTTAAATACACCTCCAACAGAGCTGGTTTGAGTAACAGAAGTGAAGTGACAACTAAATTAATGCATTACCTTTGCAGATGAGTAGTAATTAGTAAATCAGTGTAATTATGTTTTCGAGAGAGGAATTTGTAATGGCAACTGATTACGATTATCACTTGCCAAACACTGTACAGACAAAGTTTAGGGGCTGCTCGTCTTCATGATACTGTAGCTCAGTATCCTGTGGGACAAAAGTCTCCAACAATAACAAACAGAGTAGCAGATGTAGCAAAGACAGTGATAACTCTGGGCAAACACTATATTTAGTATGGACATGGCAGATAATTGGGATAGGTGCTCCACATTCACCTCAGAATAGAAATCGATTACCTGACCTGGAGTTCAGGAGGTCAGAGAATTGTGGGAGGTTTGTAGAAGAAGTAAAGAAGAAGAGTCCTGACAGTTAGCTCATTGAGCTGCGGTGTAGTAATTCATGGAAGCTCCTTATACATATCTGTGTTTGGATATGAAAGTAATTTACAAAGCTATCAGTCCAAATACTGTCTGGATCTGGTCTGATTTCAAACCTTAAGGCAGTATCTTCTTTACTTGTCATCAGTCTCACATACACTATAAACCTGTGGTACTGTATAGCGTCCATTCACGCAACACTGCAAACTCCTCCAGGTGAACTGAGCTGAGCTGCCTGACACCCAGCTGCCACTTTAACACAGGGAGGCCAACTCTTGACTGACCACTGAAAGCATGCTTCTTGAAAATGACTCACACATTTACCCATGGGTGGTATTGGCACAGTGTGCTTACAAGGTCAAATGAAAACACTTCGCTAATTTGGTGATTCAGTGTGTCCGGCCAAAGGAACGCAAGGAAAAAGGAAAAAAAAAAAAAAAACTGTCGGTGACTGTGTGAAAATATTGCCACTAAAGTGTTCCTTCAACATCACCTTGAGGGAAACTTTCCCTGAAGAGTGGGCCAAACATGTCATGTCCTTTCTATATTCATAAAAATCTCTTAAAAAACCAAGGTTGTGGATTTTTCGCGTAATTTAATGTCACGTTTGAACCTTGAACAAGGTAATAATCATGTCCTGACTCCAGCTCTGTGCTTAAACAAGAGAGTGGTAACCAAGTGAATATCTTAAAGGGATAGTTCAACATTTAACTTTAGTTGTAGGTGCAAGCTATTTTTAGAAAGCTGGAGCAGAGCCGTGAGCTGCTCAGAGCTACACTACGGAGGCTAATGGGATTTGGTTTCCCTCATCAAACTCATCAAATACACAATCCAACAACTCCAAAACGCTCTGGTGGACAAGTTGTGACCTGCACATTCACCACGCTATGAAATAATAACGGAACGTTACAAGAGTTGTTTTTGAGGTTAATTCATGCAAAACCGCTGATGCACGTTACCGTCGGGAGCAGTTTTTCGGCAAGCAGACTCTGCATTTATCTTGAAAACAACTCTGTCTCGTAACGTTCCGTTATTTTCTCTGTGTGGTGAATGTGCAGGTCACAACTTGTCCACCAGAGCGTTTTGGAGTTGTTGGATTGTGTATTTGATGGGTTGGATGAGGGAAACCAAGAAATCCCATTAGCCTCCGTAACGTAGCTCTGAGCAGCTACCGGCTCTGCTCCGCCGTTCTAAAAATAGCTTGCACCGACAATTAAAGGAAACAAACCTACTGCTAAAACTACAGTATAGGGATTTGCCAATTTGCCAAAATGTTGAACTATCCCTTTAAAGTCATATACAGTAGCCTACCTACACTTGTGAAAATAACATGTAATATTGCTGTTCATGTCGTTTTGTTGTGCTAGTGCTTTTTGGTCTGTGCTATAAATACGCATTAAGATGTGACAAACTATGATTTGTTGAGAACATAGAGTGACCAAAATTCAGCCCAAAAGAAACATCTTCAGTTGTCTCAGTGCGGCTGTCCCGTGGTTCACCACTTGTTATTGTTCTCATCGAGTCCAAATGAAGAGAAGCAAAACAGAAAACACTGCAGAGTTTGAATGAACCACTCAGGACATGCCTGTAGTGAGAACATCCTGGGTCTCTGGCGCATGAATCATTACCACAACAGCTAAATGCAGTGAGCGATGTGAACACAAGTGTTTGAAGAGCTGCACGGCCGAAGCTTTGAGGATGGCGGTCGGGGTGTGCCCTCACAGAACATGACGGAGGCAACAGGACGCTTCTGGCAGTGGGCAGCTTTCATCAAGGCCTGTGTGGGCACAATTTCATAAAGACTGTGGGCACCTGTGGGTGACTCACATAGGCCGTACGGCTCCTCAGGGCCAGAGTGACAAAAATCCTAACTGCAGGGTTGAGAAATATATAGGCCACAGTTTCTCACTGTGGTTAGGAGCAGCTAACAGCCTTCCACACCCTGTGCTCTTTCAAGCAGGGTGAGCATATGAAGGATTTCCCCTGAGACGCGGCTGTCGCAGTGATCCAAGTAAACCCTGTAAACAGGAGACTTCAAAACAGCACAAAACAAAAAGAAACTTAGGAAATACCTGAGGCTGCAGCTGGAAAATCCAGAGCAGGGAAGAAAAAAGGGAGAAAAAAAAACAGCATTTAGGGAAATGAATGAAAAAAGACAGCTTCAGCTCACTTTCAATATGGGGTGACTGGCCACGGTGGGTGCCATATCGCCTCCAGCGGCTGCAGGGTGGGGGTTGTAATTGACGGCAGTCGAGGAGGGAGGTAGATGAGACGCGTCAGCGTTGGTCTGATGAGGCTGAGCTGGCATGACGTGCCCGTCAGCGGGGAGAGCAGCGCAGCGGGCTCCTGTCACGTGCACATACAGTTCAGCTCTTGTAATGTACTTTGGATGTGTACATTTGTTTACATGCAGAGAAGACAGCGTGGAGCTTTTGCAGGAAGAGACATACCATGGTTGAGGTAGGCGTAAGACACAGGGAGGAAAAAAAAAATACGGGAGGTGGGGGGAAGGGTGACTAAAGGAGAAGTAGGACGAGTGGGACATGATGGGCCGGCTGCCTCCCTCCTCCTCCTCCTCCCACCCTGCCTTTGCCGTCTCGGAGGAGATGGAGGAATACGAGCACGGGCCGGCGCCTTCGTCTCGCCCGCAAATGAAGCCGTCGTGGCACCACGGTGTCGCCTGCCAATTCTTTACTGAGCTCTTGTCATTTGCATACCGCCTCTCCTGTGGGGCGTATAAAGCTCCAACACACAGGGGTAAGGCTTGGAGGACCTCGCTATTCGGTTTGAAATGAACGCATCACACACGGGGCGTAAAGTGCTACCCGGGCTACTGCTTGGGTTTTAGAGGCAGTAACGAGCAAGGGGAAGGGGAGGAGGAAAGGAGCGGTAAATTTATTGACTTAAAAAAAAAAAACTTCAATGAGGAGAGGCAGAAAAGATAGAAAAAAGCAACATAAAAAAATTGAAATGAAGGAAGCGGGCAGAGAAACAGGCAGCGTAGAGCTGAAGCTGCAGGGGCCTATTAAAAAATGAATCAAAGGCGTGCAGGCTTTCCCACTGAAAGACACAGACAGAGCCGCTCACACCTCCTTTAGTGAGGTAGAGAAACATTTCTGGAGCCGTAGTGAGAGCACGTCAGTCACAAGACACACACACATGCACGCGTGTACACACTCACACTGCATTGACTTACATTCATTTCCTGGAGAGCTGCTCTAAACCTGAACCATAACTGTTACCGTAACTGAACCAAAACTGACCTATCTCACCCTTTTAATTTAAATAAATAAATGTAGTGAAATGCATATTGGAGTCTTGCTGCGTGTCCCCATAATATTTTGAGGTCCCCACAATATGAGTAGTACCTGGGTGAACACACAATCAGACACTTACACTTAACATGTTTATGGCTTTACGCAGCAAGAAGATACTGAGGCGTGTTAACGCACAAGAACAACACACTAATTAACCTTCCATTCACTGTATCTAAGAAATCCTGCTCCCTCTGATCTGTATCAACGTCTGAATTGTTTCCTCATAATTATCTTGCTGCTGAACTGAAACAGTATTTAGAAAAAACTCTGAAATCCACCCTGAATGAATTCTTCAAGTGGGAGCAGCTTCACCCCCCCCACCCCCCCAACACACACAGTCTCTTTTCTCTCTCACTGGTTTCTGAAGTTGGTTTTATTTGTGCGGGTTTCATCCTGTTCTCTGACCTTAACCTTAGAATAAGGAATAATAGTTATTTGATTAATCACAATTATGATGATCACATAATTGTTTAGGTATTTTACTGAGAAAAATACACTGAGCATTTAGTACTATTAGAAGATCTCCCTTGGCTCTGGGACTCTGTTTTCCATTACAAGTTGAAATCTTCTTTAGACAGAAAACGGTTTGTCGTCCAGATGGATGTTACTGTATAATAAAATGGGATCATTGGTCACTGGAACACACCTTTATCTTTGAATTATGTAGATGAGTGTGTCAAAGAGTTCTTTCAAAGGAGTTCTTTCTAGACAACTAAACTGAACCTGTAAATATTTTTTTTTTGCTTGGAAACATCTTTCCTGGCTGGAAAGCTGGAACTATATCCTGTCAATGAATGGAGTGCTGTGTCATTAATGGCAGCAGTATTTTCCCAGCATGGTTGAGGTGGATGGTGAGGGTACAACGCACATGACGGTAACACAAAGGATCAGAGTCCTGTCTGTGGTTTGGGCAACAGAAGGAAAGATGGTGGTTTGGGTCAAAGGTAAATAAACAAGAGTCTGAACAAAACCATGAAGCGGTGAAGTGAAGCTTCCATCGCCACAAGTATCAGTGCTTTAACAACCAAATACATGCAATGACGTCATGTTCTCACTGTGTCAACAGTTGGTGGGGGTTCAGGCAGGGTCGGGTCTGACACTCCTGATTCATCTGGCAAAAATGAAAAAACAACAAATGGGAAAATTTGATTTTTAAAAAAGGTTGTGGGTTCATTATGTTGGGATGATTTATCTCATGACCACGGCAACAAAAAAATAAAATGTCATGTCAGTCAGGATTGTTAAATGCATTCTGTAACAATCACAAACTACTGTGAAGTGTTTTGTCTGATTAACCTTTTAATCCACGTGGACTTCCTGGATTGACTGATAGCATGTCTACTTCAGGATTTAGTTATCCTAGTTTAGCATAAGGACTTGAAACCACTAGCTATATCCAAAGTAAAAACAAACAAACCCAACAACAACCAAAATTTACAAAATGGAACTATTTTATTGAAGTGGGATCTGTATTTCCTAGTAAACTCATTCACTCTAAGCAGCTCAACACTGGCTTGTTGTCAACAAAAGCTCTTAAATGTGGGTCAAAGCTATGTGTTACTCAAGCTAATGTGTTGGTGTAGTGGAGGCATGGAGCTAGAGGAAATGGCTGACAGTGAGGCTCTGCGTGGCTCTGTGTGAATGACGTGTGTATAAAGATGTCAGTAGAACATCACACCTTAATCTCCCCTGACAGAGTGGGAACTGCAAAGGGAGGAGGCCTATGTAAAAGCAGTCTTAAGGTGGCACTCCACCAAACCTCTCAGTCAGATGTTCCAGTCATGTAACGCGATGCACAGATGCAGGGATTGAACTCTTACACCCTTCTGCATGTATTGTCCAAATGCAGCCCATGGCCCGCGGGTGCTTCAGCTTTCTGAATCAATATTTCAGCGCGCCGAGGCGTCGCTCAGCCTCCATCCACCTGGAGTGCTGCCAACATCCAGTTACAGTACTACTATAGCCCGCAGTGCATGGCTCCTGCCCACACACACATCCACAGGAGCATTAGCAGTCAGAAACAGCTATCATAGCTCTTTGTTTTGTCTTGCCAGGTGGAATCATACATAATAATAAGCCATGTGAAATATGGCCCTGTAGGTTTGAAATTTGTTTGAACAATCTATCAAAATGTACATTTTTCATAAATGAAATATAACTTGCATCCATTTGACTTATGCCCTGTTTAGCAGCAGTCAGTTTTGCTGACAGCCAAGCTAGGTAAGGACTTTCAATATGCATTAAAGATCCAGCAAAGGTCTTGAGGAATATGATCTCTGAATGGCCAGCGTATTCACATAATTATGTTCTTGCGCTGCAGGTTTGATCTTTAACCTTGAGATGAAAAATAAACTCTCAACCAATCACATCTCACTTTTACATTACTTTGTTGAGACAATGCAAACTTAGCTGTGAGTTTTTGTAATGGAAACAGTCAGTTTTAGGTTGAGGTGAAGAACACCATCCCCAAACTGATCTTACATTTTTAAGAGAAAGAGCTGACAGACTAAGTCATACTGACAGTATTTAAAAGTTCATGCCAGAAAAAAAAATCACAGTTTACTCAGAAAGACTTCCTTTCTGTTTGGAGCCCAGGATAGTCTGATAATATGACATTTCAAATCAGTAATGCAGGGTTTCCCGCTGAAAACTTGTTAAACCCGGTGGGTTTGGGGTGGCCCACCGGTGCCCAAGCATGTTTTTTGTGACAGGGGCCTGACCCTGACCACTGACTGATGGCAAGGTCCTATACTGTAGGTAACACTGACTGGAAATTTGAAAATATTACAATAATAATAATAATAATAATAACAATTTAGACACCAGAGTGAAATGCTGTTCAACATTCACAAACAAAAAAAAACATACCATGCATCTTTTTCAGGCTATTGGGGAAAACCCTCCATTCCGAAACCCATTAGCTTTTACTGCACACTGCTGTCATGCATGCATGCTTCTCTGTGTGTAAGAGAATGCCAATACGGAGCAGTGCTATGTGGAGATGAATGAACGGACTGAGATTGCGTTGCCAAAAAAAAAAAAAAGAATCTATTCATGGCAGACGTAATTCTTTTGTGGCGGGGTGCCACGAATAAATGAATGTGTTGGACACACTGCATTCCTAGCAGCTAGTTAAACTGTAATTTACGTCAGTTATAAGATATCTAGTATCAGTTAGCAAGACAGACTGGAGTACAATGTTATAAACTACTAGTTAGCTTCATTTTAACTTAACGACAAGTTAGAAACTCACCAATACTTCACTTATGGCTAGAGTTGATAACTAGCTAGCAGTTAGACGTTAGCATTTATTCATTTAAAAAGATAGTTAGCCAATGCTACTTACCTACAATGTGTGCATGATGCACAGTAGCAGAGACCTGGGGATGGAGGCAGGGAGATGAGATGTTCAATCGACGTCAAGGTTAAGAAATCTTATGGTCCTCTATGGGGGGTCTGAAATCATATTACAAGATTCTTTCAGGCATGAATATGGGAGCTATATTGTTTATTATTAAATAGCCTATTACAGTTCAGGGTAAGAAAGATATATATATTTCTCAACACCCTTAAATGTTGATTATATCTGTTCTGGGAGGTGTAATTTGTAATTAATAGTAGGTATATTTTACCTGAATTATTTATAACATGGTATTCTGATTTAATATGATCAGAATTAACCAAAGGATGAGAACATGTTCTGTCAAGCTGTAAACATATTCATACAAAATGTCATGCTAGTCCTATGTGAATATTTTAAACAGATGGGTCAAACAGTAATTTTAATATTCCACATTGATAACGACTGGTACTGTAGGTAGAAGTTTCAGCATCATTTTTTTGCCTATCTGACACATATCCTGAACAGACAGCCATGAGAACAAATATTAATTTTAACAGTGAACTAGCCACACCCTGATAACATGATGAAACAAGCAATATCTGCATTCACTGGTAAACCAACATATTAAAATACCATAACTGACTGACTACCATCATGTTTATGTTCTGTCAGCACATTCCTCCAACTCTAAAGCCTCCATACACTACGACTCTGAATGAGTCACTGAGTGAATGGCTGCATAATTAAAGTGACAGGAGAATTCGTCAGATAGTGTGAGCGCTGGCTCTGACAGCAGAGTGGAGCATCTGAAGGACAGGGACCAGCAGCCTCTGGGGCAGTGCAGGAGAAATCGATGAGTCTCCGGCAGCGAGAGTCATTAGTTGAGTCACATGACTTTATTCAAGTCTGACTGGGGTCGTAGATCACATAATATCATGCTTCACCTGCCTGCCCTCAGACCTCTAGCATTACAGTGAGACTTGTCATTTTTGTTGACAGTTTCACAGAGAGGATCTGTTTTTGTGGCAGTTGCTTTCCAAAGCATTAGGATACATTACCGTCTATGAGCAAAATACACCTGAGTTTCCAATCTAACTGATGGTGACCAAGTTGCATTGTGTGCAAAGTTAGTACTAGTACTTTACTACAAGGAGGAAGAATGTGTGGAATAAAAAAGACCACATCTCTGATCTCTAGCGACACAGTTGTGCAGTGGATACCACTCAGGTTCTGTGCTCAGTTTCCTCACCTGGGGCCTTTCTGGGTGGAGTTTGCATTTTCTCCCTCTGCCTGCGTGGCCTTTCATCTTCATCTTCATATGTAGGCCCAATGATAGACTGGTGACCTGTCCAGGTGTAGCCCCCTGTGTCAGCTGGGATTGGCTTCAGTCCCTCCCATGACCCTGCACAGATAAGTGGTATAGACAGAAGATGGATATATTAAAACAGAACACAATAGGAAACTTTATTGTCCAGCCAAGGCAGGACAGTTTTGTCTTTAATCTTACCCACATACATAAAAACACAGGGCTACGTCACCTCTAGATTGCTCATTACCTTATTTATTATTATGTTGATGGCATTGTGGACAAAGATGGAAACTAGCTCTGAGCTAAATCTGGCACACTTACAGGACGCCATGGCGTCAACTGTTCATTAATGTGCACTGTCCTCAAACAAATAAACAATAAATAAAATAAAGGAGCCCTCATAGATCTTTTTCTTTGCCAGAGGTCGTCTATAGCGCCACCCTGAGGGGAGCAGCTCAAACTCACTGTGGGAGGGGAGTGTCTCATCATTGATTATTAACAAGGCTTTCCTCTGTGCAGCTGCATTGTAGAGGTCATCTAGTGCCTTATGTTGGTGGCCAACTACCTTCCTTGCCCTCTTAAAGATCATGCTGTAGCGTGTTGTAAAAGTCACAAAGCTAAATCAGAAACAGCTCAGAGATGATGTAGAGAAACGGGCGGTTCCTGTGCTATAGCACTATACTATGGTATTGGTATTGCAACACTTTACTACCTCAGTTCAGTCAGAAGATTGACATGTTTTTCTACCTTCCACTCCTTGACTGGCAGATCCCAACCAACCCTACCATATTCATAAAAACAAGGCAGCTAAGTTGCCTAATGGGTTGAAAATTCAACCTGGGAACACGCACTGTCTGGAAGGCTTAGTTCAGGGCAAAGCAGTGCCTTTTAATTCAATTTCTAAGTAATGTAAGATAATAGGTCATTATCACTGTGTCCAACTCAGTTAATTAACCAGATGGCCAAATAGCCTTGGTAAATCACACTACGGAAACAGCTAAAGGCATGTCCATCTGATGCTCCTGTGAGTTAAGCACCTGTCCAGCATATACAGTAATGGCTTCCTCTTGTTTCATGAATAATTACTATATACCTGCTGCACTTGAATCATAACAATTATTGCGCACGGTGTGTTACGAGCCATTATGCAAGTCCTCTTAGGACCAGTAACAGGTCATACACCTCACCGACTAATTGATTTGATAATTGAGAGATACACATGCAATCAGGCCATCCTTTCTCATAATGGGAATTCATGCAAATCAGAGGCACGCATGCAGGTCCCAGTCCATTAAGCTAAAATGACCTTAATATGAGACAGATGAATAGATGGCTCAAATTTCTCATGTTTGTCTTTCTGTAATGTTTGCATTGATGATTTACACCGAGGCAAACAGGATTAAAATTCAATTTGAAACGTGCGTCCTGGCTCTGCTCACATCAGCTCCCCTCGGGGATGGTGCCGGCGGTGGGGGCCTCATATCTACAACTGCTGTATGAGCAGACAGGAGCTCATTTGAAGATTGCACTGATATTGTTGTGTCCTCCTGGAAGCCTGAATACACCTGTACAGCAACCAGCAACCCATGTTTTCCCCCTGTAATTATCAGTCGCAGACGACCCCATGGATCGACTCCTGAATGGACAGCTGACAGTCATTGTCCGCTGTTGCTGTCCTGCGGCGTTTGTTAGCGGGGACATTGATTTTCGCGCCTGTTTAGAAACCGCATTAGAAGCTGCCATGTGACGCTGCAGCATTTTCCAGCTCATTATAGTCGGCTGAGTGAGGTCATGTCTGCTTTCTCAGCGTCAGACTGAAGAGCTGTGTCTGAATTACCATCATTAAAATTACATATTTCATTAATTCTGCAGTTAAACATTTGGGATAATGTTATTACACAACTTTACACAACACGCAGGCCTAATTCTAATGTGGAAACTTTAAAACTTAAAGTGTCATAAGGAGTTAAAAGGCATAATTATGTATATCGCTACATATGATCCGCTTTATAGTCAGTCCATCTATTAACAATACTGATTAATGCATGTTTAGAATATTATAAATTATAAATTAGTATAAGACCAATTCAATCTTGATAATAATAATGATACTAATCAAATAATCAAAATCAAGTAGTTAATGACATTAACCAGTTTTAAAAGATTGAATTGAATTGACATCTCTGTCCCCATATGACGTATGCAGTCAGCCATTGGTTGCACCCTGCTCGGTCAGTGTAGCACACAGTGAAACATGAGTGCCTGCAATACTACACCACACACATGACTTGTTTTGTTCACTTTATGACCAATAATGTGGTTCAGAAGGACACACACTGACAACCCTGTCTTCTCATTGATAAGTAGCTCACGTGTCTTGGACAAAGTGCGTATGTGTCTGCTGTAGATACAGAACCAACACTCATGTACAGAGGGATAGAGCTGCACATAATCAGAGTAGCATACAGCAAACGCATGCCTGCACACAAACTCACACACACACACACACACACACACACACACACACACACACACACACACACACACACACACTGGACTCTGACCTTGGGGTCTGTTATAGGGGCCCCTCTGCCTTTGTTGTGTGGAGAATTATTAATGTGCAGAGTTGTGTGTTCTCAGAGTTAACTCATTATTAATGTGTGCTGTGTGTTGTGTCCTGCTCTATCCACTCCTTCGTGGATGATGCCTGTGTGTGTGCGCTGAAGTAAACTGAGCCTGTGCAGAATGTCAAATTGTGTGTTTGCTGTTTGTTCAGGGAGCAGGCTGAATTCAGCGTGTGTTGGCTTCTCCGTGTGTCTCTGTGTGTAGGCGACGTCGTGCAGTATCAGTGTTGGAGGGAGCGAGCAGTAAGTAGGTTTGGAGAGCGGCTGTGCTAAGTTGACCAGGTTCTGGCAGTGGTGGACACGTGTTGGCTCACCCACTCACTGCTCCTCTGATGCCTTTCAACAGACACTTGATGAGCGAAAGTTACGAACTGGACAGTCTCACTGCACCCACGCGCAGACACTGAGGCTAACTGAGGGGCGCTGGAATCAAATGTTCTCCACACAGCCAGGGACACGAAGACACACCCAGCCCATCGCCTGCTGCCTGAACCTAAAGCTTGATTGTAAAGAAAGCTATACAGTTACCATGAGTGCTATCGGTTTTGTTTTTCCAAAACAAGCCTATGACACGACCATTCATTAAAGCTGTACACTTCAGTTCCTTTTGCTTTACAGCAGTGGTTCTTTTTTGGCTTGTGACCTCATTTTGACATCATACATTTCTGGCGATCCCCGTGATCATGTGCGATTACGTTGTCGCAGATGTCAATCAAGATGCGCCAGCTCAGATATTTCTATTGAGAATGTGAAGTTACGTCACGCCGTTGGACGTTGGGCACCATCTTTGGAGGATCGTGGATGTAAACACTTGCTCGTCCCCCTGAAAAAAGTTCCCAAAGTTGCTTAAAAGTAATCATGGTGAGACAGTACCGCTGCATAAAAAATGCCACAGTAGTATATGTACTAATGCGAAAAACGAGACAGTTCACGATGTCTGGATAAGTCAGTGGAGGGAGTAAATCTGGGTCTTAATAAGTTAGTTTTTCTTTGTACCTGTTTCTTGTTAAATTTGAGTTTATCACGATACGTTCCTCCTTCGTTTCCCTTCCCCTTCTCCATTTCTTTTTTCGTTCAAAGCGGCGTGACGTCAGCTTCACATTCTCTATATGCTGCATTTTATTTGAACTCTATTTATCTTCGAGAATTGTGTGTGGTGTTTTTAATCATAATTAAATTAATCAATTAAAAAGAATAATAATTTGTTAAAAAATTCTCTTTTTTTCCAGGGTCCCAACCTTAAGGTTGAAAAACACTGCTTTACGGTGTGTCGTTTTGCAGTGCATGATCAAAATGTGTCCCTGTCAGTGGGGGCCTGCATCGATCTGCCAGGATTTCTGGAGACCATGATCCGCACAACTTCACACTTGACACAGGCTTGTTTGTTGCAGCTGGAGCTCAAACATTTGTCATAATTTATGACACATGATCACATTCTTCTCAGTTTAGAACTGTATCCCCATTCAGGGGCCACGTCCCTCTGAGGCCACTTTTGATGATCAATTGCGACTAGGGTGTCCCAGTTCGAACTTTGCTTCAAATGAGGCCTAAGTTTATCCCTGAGAAACAAAGGCTCCAGTGGGTGGTTGCTTTCAGGTCTATGCTGTCCCAACATTTAGGACTTGAAATGAAAATAATAAAGCAGAAAACTATCCAACTGAAATCAGAGGATTACACTTGATCTGTAAGTATTGGGCCTCAGCTCAGTTGAATAGCTAATAGCACATTTGTTAAAATCTTACATGATTTTGTGACAAAAGGTGGCTTGGCGACAGGAGCTGCACTTTCAGATACAATGGTAAAGGTGGGCACAGCAGATGCCAGTCTCATGTCAGTTCAGCCTTTGCAATTAAAGAGGAACTATGCAGGATACTATGCTAAATTTTTACCTTAATTAAACAGCTTTGGAGTAATTGTGATGGTTTAATAAATGACTTGTAACTTGTTACAGGGAGAATGGAGGCTCTCTGACTTCCTCCTCGTGTCTCTTAGCTGAAAAACAAATATGTAAGATCAGAGCCTCCGAACCGGTTTCCCAGCTCTAAGCACCACGACACAAACACGCCCATAACCCATAATCTTTTGTTTATGACAGATACAGTAAGACCACACAAATATACATGTTGTTGCATCGTATATAGATCTATAATGTAATGTTCCGCGATTGATTTCTCGTTGGCTTCGTTGAGAATAAATGCACATGGCCAGGAGGAGGGTTAGCAAAACAACGGAAACTAGTTCTCCTGAATTGAGGGTGTCAGCTGCATCTTTTGGATGTTGCATTTGAAGACCAAATAGGTGGTTGCATTTCCAAGGCTTCTTCAAATGCAGCCTCCATCTTCCCATTTAGAAGGATCTAACTTTTGGATCTTTCGGTGTCCAACCAATCGAACATTACATACGAGCAGCATGGAGGTATTTGGATGTTTTTTAGTGTGTCTTTTTGTGACGAAGACCGCCGGTGTCCATTTGCAACTGTTACTGTACATGCACTGCTACGCCGAGACCCCCTGTAACTCAGAGAAGCCACGGAGGACTCTGAAACTGCTCCCAGCCCTTAGTCAACGTGAGGGTGAGTAAATAATGAGTGAAATATCATTTTTGTGTGAACTATTCTTTTAAGGTTGCTAGGCAAAGTGAACAGTGCTTTGGGAGCCACCTTGCTGTAGGTTAATTTACCGATGCTCTGCTTTGGTTCATATGGTCTGGTTCACACACCATATACCTTACAAATCTCTTTTTTTTCCACAATTCTTTGTTTTCAAGGTCAAGCCCAATATAATTCATATTTTTAAAATTGATTTAGACATATTGGTTAAATATAATTGATATAAATAATATACAGTATAAAGTTGTTGTTTTTTTGTCTCTTAGTGTAGAAGGCAAATTTGGTTGTAAAAAATTAACTTAAGTAGCCTATTGTAGCAGCCTTTCAGACATTATGTCTTGTGGTATCAGGAGCAGCACAGGAGTAACTGGTGACATATACAGTGTGTGAGTTAGTTCCAGGGTCCTGGGGTTGTGCCTGCCGGCTCACTGTCATGCTTTACTGGGACACTTGATGGAACTGAGCCATTGTTAATGAAATTTGTTTCACCTGTGCTTTTCCTGCCATGACAAATTAAAAGGTCTGCCAAGAAAAAGGTCAATTCCCCAGTGCAATGCCGAGGACACTATCTCAGTGTCCTCGATGCAAGTCCTTCAAATTGAACGAAATTGCCCAAGTGCTCCGGAAAGGCGAATATAAATGTTTTCTGATCAGACACCGCTATCAGCTGGTTGACATTATTGGTGAAAGCTGTTTCTCTGTTGATAAGTAATGTGAAAATACTCTGGTTGTTTGCTAAGATTTAGTTAGGAAAAGATCATATCCTGGGTTGAAACAACATTTTTGTTCAGGTTTGAGAACTTCTATCATCATGGTTACAAAAATAAACTCATAGTTAAGGCCCAGGAAGCCATCCTAAGCCATCTATCTGTCTGTTTCTTTACTTTATTCTAAATCATGCAAATCTAACTAATGACCACTTTTAATTTTATCACTCTCCTTGGCTTCTATGAATCAATGAGTAAATTAAATTAAAGGGACCACTTTTTTTTATTTTTTCATCAAGGATTAAAGTCAGAGGTTCAAAGAGGTTCAGGCTTAAAATATTAATTTTATCACTCTCCAGCATTTCCGCCACCACTAATTCAAAATAATGATGAATCAATGGAGCCATTAAATTAAATTAACGTGAGACTGTTTTATAACCGAATAGAAACTCCTCGTTGGCCCTTTAAGAAGAGATGAGTAATCAGTGTCTAAATAAGTCTTACAATACCACTGCACTTTCCTCATTCATTCATGACTGTGGCTTTCATGATCTTGGAAGGTCACCAGGCTAGTTAGTGTTAGCATAGCTGCAGGCTAGTGTGAGTGGTTTGAACTTGGAAGGTCAGCTAGGCTAACTAGCAGCCGAGCCACTGGCCACTGATACTGTATTGCATCTCTGTCAGTCATTGTTAGCACACTGCAGCCGCTACTATCCCTCTGTCTTTCATTTGGCCACGCACAAGTCTGAACCTTGGCTCCACCTACAGCAGTACAGGTGTGTTGAGAAGCTACAGAGAGAGGGCCCTCTGTCATTGTCTCTCGGGGGGCCAAAATCCAGGGGGAGGGGTGGGACTATCACATTGCACATGATTAATGCGGGGCCCTTGTCTGCTAGAAACAGTGGTGAAGGAGACTCTGTGCCTCTGGGCATCAGCAGACCCGCTTCCCAAACTGGGACTTGGCCCCCTCTCTGCATGCTTGACCGGAGGAGTTGTGGGTGTTTAGAAGCCGTGCAAACCCACTGCAGTAGCTCAATACAGAGATGAAAGGAGTCGACCTTGAAAGGTTCAAAGGCAGAGGTTCCCTCTGTGTCGACCCTCACATCTTTTCGCCTCAACTTCTCTCCCGACCTGTCAACCTCTCCTTATCTTTCACCTATGTCTCCTCATTCCTTCTCCCTCTGTCTCCATCTTTCACACCCGCTATTTTTTTCACGTTTGCTCCTATTCTCTGCTGTTGTCTCTGTGTCTGCTGCAAGTCAGTTCCAGGTCAAATACAGAGATAAGAATCTCAAACCCTATCACAAGATGCACCATTTTCTTCACATGCTGCAACTATGTGGGAAGTGTACTGGCTAGATAAACCAGTAAGATAGTGGGACAGTGGCATGTATCTGCACGTAGCTCAGCAGCCTGATGCTTGACCAGGTGAACAGGTACAGCACAGTGACAAGATAAAAAATGAAATAGTTAAACTCATCCATCAAGCTGAGTTCAGGTTCACACAGTGAGCCTTGAGACTGTTTTTTAACCTATGAGACTAACCAGTACAATATCTCACTACAACACCAGCACACCTGAATAACATTCAGCATTCACTGTTGACTCAGTCCACAGACAGATGCACACAGCCTGTTTTGTTTTTTTTAAACCTAGCCTCAAAAAAGCTGTCAGGACTTTTGTGACTTTGTGATGTCAAAACAAAGCTGTCTCAGCTCTCAAGATGCCCCAAGCCCCGCTGCACCTGGGCCCATCACCTGACTGTGGCACTTGATCAATGTGATCACACAGAAAACAGTAAACTGACTAACTAGTTATTCGACTCACCGACCTGTGATCAAAAGCCCCAGAAATAGCCTGAGAGAAGAGATGTGAAACTACATAGAATGTGTTTTTGGTATTTAAAAACCACAAATACATACAGGTCAGGGTTACTATATAAAACACTGGAGAAGTGTTAATATATTGGACTTCCACATGTGTCGTTCACAGTAGAGGTCTCCTCTGTGGTTTTCTCTTCCACCATGGTGCTTTAACATGTAACACTGTACGTAGATGACAAATTAATCAAATAACAAAATGTTATTGTGTCATGTGAAGCTAGCTGATCTGGAATCTTCTATCTTGGCAGGACAACATGATTTGCGAATGTATTCAGATGTAGATTTTTTGATCCGTAGTTGAAGGTTTGATAAGGCAATTAAAGCTAGGAAATGATCATATAGTGACTGTATATAGAAAAGGAATAACTTTTGGTACGAGATGGGATGAGTTGTGCTGCAAAGTTTTCAACTATTTCTTTCATAAACAGAATCCCCACATTTCCAGCCGAGTGCCTTTACATGCACTCATAAAACTATTATTAGGAATAATCTGTTCATGCTAATAGTGCGTTCGATGTGTTTAATAGTGAATTCTTTCCACAAAACCTAAGGTCCTCTGTTGCTTTCAAAAACTCCAGTGGTGAGAGAAAAAAGGAAAAAGCTTTCAAGTGAGTCATGCACTGGGAAAACACATTATTATGCAAAAAGTTAGGCTCTCTGTCACCTCTGTGTTATACCTGAAACTTACTCACACAGTCTCTTTGCCACTCATAAACCAAAATTAACTGCCTTAATCCTGGGAAAACACATTACCAGTTACCGGTTAATACGTTACCAGTTACCGGTTTATACCGCACCGCAGGCTTTTGAAACCGTAAGTTACGGCTTTAAGTCACGACTTCCAACTTTGTAGCGTTCCAGGCAACCTGTAACTCGTGTTTTTCTGACCTGTTGCCTGTGAAAGTGCACTATAACGGCCACTCTTAAGATCCAACTTGGCTGCACACACAGCCCTTCATGCCGTTCTCTCTCCTCATTGGATAACACTTGTATCCCACAAGGAAAGTTTTCTCCTCGGTTTACAGCAGAGCAGAGTGACTGAGAGACCCGTGTTTCGGCCGAAACACTCTACAGTATGTAAGTGATTGCTGACGGAAAATAGGACTATTTAGGACTTATATTAACAAAAACATTCCGCTGATTTCTGCTTTAAATAATCTGAAAACCCTAGTTTTCTGATAATAATCGTTTTATTAGTGTCCATGTAAACTCACTCACTACCTGCCTGTCCTCGCCTGCCAGTTCCATGTACCATGCTGCACTGACGCTACCACTCATGCTAATATGTTTTAGCATTCAAATGCATCACATTCATGCCCAACACCCACACTACTTAACATGCAGCTGAATAGTACAATACAATATAACCCGTGCTGCTGATTGGCGCTAAGTTGGACTCATCTCTCATTGGCACAGTGTTCAGTGTTGCCTTGTTTTTCTTTTCAAAATTCATCACGTTGTTATCTGCCCTTGTTAAATTTATTCGCCGCTACTCTTGGAAGGAATTTGAGTGCACCTCAGCACTGCAGTGTAATTAGATGGAGTACTGCAGCATATGGAATCGCTGGCTGTCTGGTGATGAGTGCGCTCTCCAGTGAACGCTATTCACTTTCAAGTAAAACATATGGGGTCAGCTAAAAAGATGAGTGTAATTTGATATTCCCAAATATGATTACTCTGTCCCTCACTCCCTCCTTAAGCAGTCATTGGTTCTTCGCCCATGTTAAATGTTTGTGCATTGGAATATATATTTATTGAAGTGGAAAAGCTCTTCGCGCAGAGGGACTAGTATCTAATTGTTTCTCATACAGGTATAGCTTGTGTAAAAGTGACACACTGACATGATTCTGGCTCAGTTTTTGATGAAACCATGACAAATACAAGATGTTCCCGAGCATTGTCTTACCACATTGTTCTAGTATGTAGGTTGAACACCTGACACCCTAGACTTCTTGACGACCGCATAAAGCCCACAGGACAGTATGGGTGTATAGGTGTGACATTTTATAGGCTTTTGGGACACAAAGCTGAGATGGTTGCTGGGGCTTTTGTCTTTCTGTGCCATGTCTGCAGTATGGGAACAATACCTGAGAGCACGATTCCCAGACAGTCTTCCCAGAACTGCAACATGAAAAAGCAAGAGCATTGTCATGATGTGTCCCATTCACTTCCCTGTTTGTTCGACAGAAAACCTGAGAGTGTTGCAGCTGTGTGGCTCCTTGCCAGTACAAAATACTTCCTGTTATTCATGCAGTCCATGCTCGAGTGCAGCTCTGCTTCTTACATTTCTTACTGGTATAAAGAATGAAAAAAGGGGACTTCGTGTTCAAGATCAAACCCTGCTAGCTGTCTCACCTCTGCACAGCTGGCTAGTCATGGAGTGAAGTGGGTGTGAATACTGCACTCTCCTTTGAAAATGCTGACCTTTCCCTGTTCAATACTGCATTTACATGTTTGGTGTGAAAGCAGTGTTGTGGTCTGTGGATACAAACCCCCTCGTGGTTCTTAGACTTCATCGCAGCAGAGAGCAAGCAAGCAAAGAAAGTATAAAGATCTCAGTGCGTTTTAAATAAGCAAGATCGTGTGTTGTGAGGTCACGTTCAAAGGCGAAAGTGCTTATTCCTGTTCAGAAAAGCCCCATTGAAAATCAGAGGCATGGCAGAACGAGTTGTGAGACAAAATTCTAAACGTTTGTCCCTTGAATTCATCCTGTCCAATTTACACATGGACAGTCGCTACGTTAAGTGAGAGCCAGATTTCTTACTTTGGTGAGGAACAGGTATTGGAGGGCTTATACTGTATCACTCCACCACTTTAATTACGTGGTGAAGAGGTCTGTGAGTCCAGGTGACCCTGTAAGATGTTTTGCTGGAGACAATAGTCACCTCAGAAAGGCAAATTGGTCCCAGGGGAGGGGCCCGAGCAAGAGCAATTCATATAATTGTGAATGAAGAGGCCATAAGAGCTGTGACACATCAACAGCCACCACTACTGTAGTGAAGAGGGACTGAGCTGGAAGCAAAAGCCCTCCCATTTATCACTTCTACGGTATGTTATTCATCTTTATCATCTGGGTGGTGACCGAGATCATGGATGCAGGAGGCTGAAACGGGTTTCCTCTCTAGGCTGGTTCACCTCTGCCTTGGAGATAGAGCTCGGACATCAAGAGGGAGCAAAACAGAGTCACTTACTGTTCACGTCAGAAGGAGCCAGCTGAGGTGGTTTGGGCATCTGATAAGGACGACTCCTGTGTTGCCGCCTTTTGGAGGTTTCCTAACCATGTCCACCGCTAGACGGATTATATATCCCATCTGGCCGGGGAACTTCTTGGGATCCCTCAGGAGGAGCTGGAAGTGTTGCTGAAGAAAGGGTTGTATCTCCAGCTTAGCCTGCTCTGCTGCCACTTAGACCTAACCCTGGATAAACAGAAGGAAATGGAAAGATGGATGGATGAACGAGTTAAATCCTGATTCCATTTTAATGCTGTTAGACATTCATTTCATGATCAAATTATTTAAGGTACTTTAAAAGAGCAACAAATACCAGGGTTACACCTGGAGGTTTCAGTGCTAATGTACAGTATGTTGGCCAATACACGCCTTTGACCTTGATGTTACCCAGGATGCAGGATGCTCTTATCAACCTTTTTGTGTGAATCCCATACTGTGAGGTTTGATAGCTCGTCTACAAATGGCCATTTGACAAGTGATGTGTGAGCATCACCCGGCTTGTGGGTGAGGTAAGGGCTGGAAAATTTCACCTCTTAGTAATGTTCTAGTTTGTTGTTAATATGGAGAGTAAAGCTGAAGCAAAGATGTACAGACAGAATAAAAATACTAAATTCACAGTTACAATTTAATTAAAATGTGTTTTGTAGGGGTGTGCAGCGGAGCCGGTATTTGTATCTGTATTTGTATTTGTTGAGGGCAGAAAAGTATTTGTAATTGTATTTGAGTAAAAATCTAAATATGCGTAAAAATCCTTCGTTTTTTTGCCTTACACTTCTAATTTACGTTATAGTGCAAGTATTCTTTAATTATCCATTATAATAATTATGGATATGCAATATTGGTTGACGTTTTACCATAAATCCAGCAATGAACATGTAACAAGGAATGTCATTGAAAAGAGACCAACAACTAATGAAATATCATTGTGAACATTATGAACCCCACCACCACTCATCCTTGTTAGAGGACGCTGAACAGACAGAATAATCACAAATAATATTTAAAGCAGAAGTAAGTGGTCCGGTCGTTTTCGCTAATGCTGCGTTCCAGGCAGGCTTTTGAAATCGTAAATTACAGCTTCAAGTCACAACTTACGACTTTGTAGCGTTCCAGGTAACCCACTCGTGTTTCTCCGACCTGTTTTACCGGTGAAAGTCACTATAACTTCCGACCGGTGAACTCGTACCAGATCGAACTGGTACCACTTCACGGTCGGAAAAATACGAGTTTCCTTGAACGCACCATAACAGTCCTCGTCCCTACGTCGCCACATTCACGGCGTTCCTTGGCTGCACACACAGCCCTGCATGCCGTTCTCTCTCCTCATTGGATAAAAACTGTAGGATACGATAAATGTTTTCTCCTCGGCTCAGAGCAGAGCAGAGTGACTGACAGACCCGTGTTTTGGTCCAAACACTCTATGTAAGTGATTGCTGTCGGAAGATATAACTATTTAAGACTTATATTAACACAAATATATCACAGAATTCCAAGAACTTTATCAACTCCTGACTGGGATATCTGTAAATAATATGACATAGGCCATAGCTAACACTCATTCTGCTTCTGGCCTGTCTAGCCTCTACCTGGTCTTTTTACTAAACTTATCCAACTCCTTTCTTCATTGCCTGAAACCCAACCAAAGCACCGAGCGGGCTGCTGTCAGCAGGAGCGGCTGCTGCAGCAGCGTCGCGCTCATAAAGTGGGCTCAACCCGGGTTCAGTCGCACCGAGCGCAGAGGGGGAGAAAAAAAAAGTGTATTTCTTTTCCTCTGTCTTGCATATACTAGCCGTTCTGAACAGGGCTGTTTTGAGAGGATGAAAAGTGCTGTGATGTTTGATCCTTGGGGTATTTTGACCAAAGCATGTCACAGACATGTCTTTTTTTTTCTTTTTTTTTTAAATATATAGTGGATGCTTTACCAACTGAGCTAAACACCCCCACAGACATGTCTTTAAGCCACCTGGGAACTATTTTAATTAGGGGAAAAGGGGCATAATATGTCTCCTTTAAGATGACTACCCACTTCATGAATGTGGCTGGTCAGTGATATCAGGTGCAGAGACTTGGCCGTTTTGTACTGTAGGATTTAGTGAACCGACATCCGAGATGATGTCTTGGATCTGGCAGCTGGATGATGTGTGTGGGGTTGTTCTCAGGTTATCCGTATATGACAGCCAGAGTTAATTCATGGCTCTCTGTAACAACCTGGCACCACCTTTACCCTACTGCAGCCCTCTCCCCATCCATCTCCCTGCCTGCTACACCTCCCTGGCACTTGACATCTCAGCTGACTCCTCACTTAGGATTCCTGTGGGTGTGTGGAGCGTTCAAAGTCTTCCCCTCACTCATTTTACATCTTACATTCACCGTCCCTGATGACAAAGATCCTCCTTCCATCCCCTCCTCCATCAACGACCCCCGTCTGTCTACCTTCACCTCCCCGCCCCCAGCAGCCCTCAGCCCCTCTGTGAGAGCCTGATAGACGCTCTCCAATATCCAGCCAGCATAAATCTTCTCCCAAGTTGGCCACAAATATCTCAGCTATGCTGATTTATAGGAGCAGACCTCCCTATCTGTCTCAAAGAGAGGCCACTGTGGTGCTTGTAGGCTGCATGTAGATGGGATTGATTTCTTAATAGCAAGTCTCTCAAAATAAGAACGCCACCGTCATGAGGTAGTAGTAAAGAGAGGGAACGGGGGAGATTATTGAGTGTGTCGCTGAGCAGTGCTGATGGAGAGCAAAAGGACTCACCTGTAAAAAAGGTCAGCGAGGCAGTAAACGGGCAAATGAGCCTGGGGTGGGTGGAGAAATGGAGGACTGTGAGGCTGAGCAGGCTGAGAACACCACACACCATCAGAGATGATGATCACCCCGCTCTGCATGGTGCATTGTGATTCATATGTGACGCTTTACATAACAGTGATTTGTAACAGTTTTGGAGGGAAATGACTAATGATGAGAACAGAAGAGCAGAAGACAAAGACTATTGATGTTCAGTTTGGGGGTTGATTGTGATTATAATGATATAAAGTCCCCCCTCCATATTTGTTTATTTTATTTGTTTAATTGTGTTTTTTAACTGCGTTCTCAACTTTTAAACTGTGTTCCTGATGAAATCTGTATACTGTATTTTATAAGGTGAGTCAAAGGCAATTTTCCACCATGTTGGATAATAAAGATTTACTGTATTGTATTGTATTGTATTGTAGAAAGCTGAATATGTCCACTGATGTCCTCTACCTAACCTCTGGTAACTGTATCATTACATTATAGTTGAGATTAGGCATTACCAGGCAGTGCTAACTCCACTTTTAACATTACACATGGTTGTCTAACCAATTGTTAGGATGAAAAAAATAAAAACAAAGCAACGTCTGTATTTTCAAACCAGCTGACTATTCACCTGTGTTTAACAGTTTGTACAATTTGTGTCCAGTTAGTTTGAGTCCTTCGTGTTATCACTAAAGTGGAGATAAGCATCCCCTTTGCCTTTGCCTGGGCTGCAGCAGATAGAGCTCAGGCTGTTGTGATAAACACTACGAGGGCCTCTCAGTGTTATCTGGGCTTCCACAAGGCCAGGCTTGACCAGGGACAGTCCACGTTAAAGTAGACATAGATAGGGAAATGGAGGGAGAGAAAGATCAGCATGTGAAAGAGGAAGGGGCCGATAGACAGGCAAGTAAATTGGAGGACAGACATTTATGAAACTCATCAGTTTTTTTCTTTCAATAGATAGTATTATGGTTTTCTCCAAAGTGACTTTAAAATGAGGAATTACAGTCAAGTGTCAGTGAACTCTAAGTGCTAAATTTATTCAATCAGACAAGGTGCAAGAAGATCAGGTAAAGAAGTGCTGTGTGAGTGTGAGTTAGGCATGTGGAGGTGTTAGGAGAGGAGGTGCTCTTGAAGAGATAAGTCTTGAAGAGATTCTTGACGATAGAGAGGGACCCTGATCTGACGGCAGGCAGACAATCAGGGCCTGTAATAAGAGCTGGGTGACGTACTGGGTCAGCTAACGTGAGGTATCTTACAGAGTAGCAGCAGCACACAGATGGATCATGGTCAGGGCAGGAGAGAGCTGAATGGCAATCATGATGTCCACGTTTCACAGAAGCCACAAAGAGGAAATTCTGAAGTTGACACTGTGATGGTGAGACTGAGGACCTGGGTGACCAAGAGTTCAGAGGTTTAGGTGAAAGTGAAGCTCTTTCATTCATTGTGTATGTGTGTGTGTTCTTTTTCTATTCCTTCAGCCTTTGTTGCATCTCCTGCAACTCCTATTTACTGCAAGAAACCTCTACAATCACTGTTCAGATACAATGATTAAATGAAGACTCTACACTTTGAAATCTTTTATGAATTCTACCATAGATAATCATGGTCCAGAGAGGAGATGTGTAGAGATACTGTTGCTCCAGTCACATGCATGTATTTCAAAGAGGTTGAAAACAGAGGGTTATACACTTTAAAGGGATAGTTCAACATTTTGGCAAATTGGCCCATTGCCGTAATCCCTATAGTTTTAGGAGTAGGTTCATTACCTTTAATTGTCGGTGCAAGCTATTTTTAGAACGGCGGAGCAGAGCCGAGAGCTGCTCAGAGTTACGCTACGAAGGCTCATGGGATTTCTTCAGAAAAACTGCCCCAGATGGGAGCACGCATAAGCAGTTTTGCATGAATTTACCTCGAAAACAACTCTGTCTCGTAACGTCCCGTTATTATCTCATAGCGTGGTGAATGTGCAGGTCACAACTTGTCCACCAGAGAGTTTTGGAGTTGTTGGATTGTGTATTTGATGAGTTTGATGAGGGAAACCAAGAAATCCCATTAGCCTCCGTAGCGTAGCTCTGAGCAGCTCGCGGCTCTGCTCCACTGTTCTAAAAACAGCTTGCACCGACAAAGGTAATTAACCTACTCCTAACACTATAGGGATTATGGCAATGGGTCAATTTGCGAAAATATTGAACTACCCCTTTAAATTCATGATTATTAGCTCCATCATCAGTTCACAACCTCTACTCTCTTGTACGGAAGAAATACACAACTGCTTGAGTTTCTTGAACCATCGCAGCTTCGCAGCAAATAATCTGATGTTCTGGGTTCTGAGCAGTGAATACGGTGAGTACTATGTGAGTTTTTTTCTCCACAAACAGAGCGATCGCCCAGAGCGATGAAAATAAAACTGAAGAAACATTGTTTAGGTCCAGCTTTACTGGTTCCAACTTGCTGCTTTGTTGCTGCTCATGTGCTTTCTTTTTTCAACATTAACCAATATTGTTTCCAGATACGTTAGAGGATTAAAGCGAAGACCCTGTCGTCTAAATTGGGATCCAACTCTCCGTCATTGTTTGCAGCTGATAAAGAACAGGGCTGTGTGTGCATGTCTCATTGTGCGTATTTAGACACCGGCAGTCATGCCCTGACAAAAGCTGCAGTGAAATTGTTTATAGTAGGTTCTCATGGATGAAATCCTTTTTGCAGTATAAAAAGGCTGTATGTGCTTGTGTGTGGGTGAGAGAATGAATTATCAATGTGTGTATATGTGCATGCATTATGTCTGCATATATGTGTGTGTATTTAGCCATGCTAGCATGCGTTTGTGTATCCACGCACGTGTGTTTACACAGCTGTCAGATACTGGGCAGCAGCACAGACATGTATTGTTTGTGCTGCCTTTGGCAGAGAGACACGCTGTGATATCAAGCTAGTTGTGCAGTTAGATTAATGCAACAAAGCAGCGAGGACAGATTTCCTCTTGGTCAAACAATGGCATCATCATTGTGGGTCCGGCTGCTAATTGCAAGCAAATTGCTTCTTGGAGTGTGCTCACATTAGAGACAACTGCTGCTGTCCCCTTTGATGAACAGGACAAGAAAACAATACGCGTTAACCACAAACCATGGTGGTTCCAGGCTTCCAGGCCTAATTCTTTAGAATATGCACAGTTCTTTTTTTTTTTTTTTTGAATGAAGACATTTCTCTGTGGATTTGCATCGAGCCACAGATGAAGCTTGATGGTCTCCTGAGATGGGGTGTGTGGGGAAAAGAGGCAGAAGATGAAGAAGGTGGGGGGAGAAGGGGAGACAAAAGCTCAAGGCCAGAAGAGACAGACTAATTAGACAACATTTCTCTGCAAAGAGAAAATAAAACTTTTCATGTAATCTAGTGAGAAAGCAAAGGCAGTAAAGAGAAACCAGTAAGAGCATATCACAGAGTCCCAGTAACATATCCTCCACTAATCAGAGGGCTGGCGGCTCAATTTCCGTCTTCAGCAGTTTGCATGTTGAAGTCTCCTTGGACAAGATCCTGAACCTCAAAGAGTCCAAGTCTAAGATGAGAAAAGTGCAATCCATTTACCAGGAGACACATGTCAGGGCAACTTTACTGAAGACCATGGTCTCCAGTGGTTATGTCTTGAATTAGCGTAATAGATTTGTACTGCACACAAACTGTAAGGGTTTCAGCTCGCACAACTTTTACACCAGTATGAATTTGTTCTGATAAATGTGTCTCAGATTTAACATTTCTCGTTTACAAAACACAAAGTCGTCCTCTTGGGTTTTTTTGAATATGACTAATTCTAAGCCAGTGTGGTTGGTACTTATTGACTTTTGGTGGAGAGTTAGATGACGAGACTGATATCACTCTGATGGAGCCAGCTGCTTGTTGTCTTATTTCAACACACTAACTGGAAACAGCTAGTCTGTCCAGTGGGACCAAAATCCATGGACCAGCACTCCTAACACTCATAAAAATGTTGCATCGGTTTAATCCGTTTAAAGTGCCATTCTCTGTGGGTTCATGGATACGACTCTGACCAGCTGAAATGGAATCAGTCGACTGCACATGGATGACAGCATGACGCAGATCCTACTGTACCTGCACCAAGACAAAGAAAACCTCAACAGTGATGTTTTTGCCCTCTTTATTAAAACCCATTTAAACCACAATTTTTCTGGTGTCCACTGGGGACATTGCTCTGTATTATGGAGCACTGGAATAAATGCATGTTCTAAAAATGGTTTGGGTTATACTGGTAGAGTGCGGTATAGGATTAGAGATAGAAGTTGTATTGTATGGCAGATCACAATGCCCATCCCGCGTCTCTCTCCTTAGTATTCTCTCTCTCTCTCCCCCACACACACACGCACGCACACACATAAACACACTTTCACCCATCCACCCACTCACATGCATCCACGCATGTGCACCTTCAAACTCCATAGAATATATACCATGCCTCATAGGAACAGAATATTTCCATCTATACTGTAAGTTACAGTAGGCTAGAGGATGTGTGTGTGCGTGTGTGTGCGTGTGTGTGTGTGTGTGTGTGTGTGTGTGTGTGTGTATATATATATATATATATATATATACGTGTCTATGTCTTGGGTGTTCAGTTGTGGGTACTTGGCTGTATGTCCATGAGTTCTCATGGCTCATATTGTGATGATAAAAATGAAGCCTTTGTATTCATGGAAAACACTACTGTCGTCTGAAATAATAAACTATTATAATTATTACACATGTTAAATATATAATTATTACAAAAATGTATCATATTGGGTAACACTTTGCAATAAGGGTCCCTTAATTAACATTAGTTAGTACATTATAAAGCATTAATATTAACTAATGTATAATCAATGATGAGTAATGCATACATAATGATAACTAATTACATTATTCAACTGAATAATTTATTAACTAACTTTGAGTAGTAAACATTCATTAACTGCTTACTAATAGGCTATAATAATTAATGTGTTTCCTAATCCTAAGTAATGATTGTTAATATATCTGTAAACAGTTAATTAATGCTTAATAATGTTCCAACTAACGTTAATTAAGGGACCCATGTTGTATGTACTGTATGTATGTGCCCATACAGCTGTTTTCAGACACATTTCTCTTTTTAGTCTTATTATAAAGGTTAATGGTTTAATTTCCATAGTTATATGTTTGAAAGGGATGGATAATCAATCATTGATCAATCAAGAATAAATCACATTGTCACAATCTTTTCATGAGAAGAGGTAAATATATATTTTATTCCAACTTTATGGACAACCATGTACTGTATATTCCATGCATTACTATATTTTGTGCTTTTTGTGTTATATTTAAAAAGTCACTCAGGACCTCAGAGGACACAAATCTGAAAGTCAGAAAAATGTAATTTAAACGATTCATATTAATAATACTGTTGTTGTTGTTATTATTAACAATACTTTTAATGAGTAAGATCAATAATAATCTTTAATCATTTTCAGGATTTTCTAATAAATGGCAATCAGTTGAGTGTTTGCTTGTTATGATCATGTCTGAGAGTGGAAAATAACTATGTGATATTATTTATTTATTGCCTTTTATGACCATGAGTTTCATTCTGAATGTGAATAAAAACAAATAAAAAACAAAACAATAATGCATGGAAATCCAGTTGGAATGTGACACATATTCCAGGCTGTGTTACAAATTAATTTGATTGTCATGATGATGATAGATGTTGATTAAGAACAAATAAATATTAATATTTAACATTTTCATCTGCGTTCTTTTGATGCAGACATCTATAAATATCTGTGGGCTGATTCAGTTGAGGGGAAGGAGAAACATGAGCCGATGGAAATGTGCCTCCATCCTCCTCATCGTGTCCCTGTGACGCATTAACCAGCTAATTAACAAGCAGAGCTGTCTAATTGATGTGACTTTGCTCTGACTCCCCTGGGAGGGGAGTCGGCTCTGTGAAGGTGAGGCTCTACACTCAGAGGGCAGAGTTCATGGAGCAAACAGAGGTGACTGACTCCATTGTTTCCGCCCACAGCGCGCTGGATGGAAATACACAGACAACGCCGAGGCTCAAGTTTGACAAAGACTGATCGTGACGGCTTTAGAATGAAGACTCATATAGCAAAAATAAAGCCACTTCAGACCCTATAAGCTGCCCTGTGCTGCCAGCAGAATAAAATACGGGTCATATGGAGGGTTCCGCTGGCTGAAGGTTGCAGCCGTTTGAGAGGAGAGGAGGCATGAAGTGAGGAGACCTCAGAAGTAAAGAACTGAAAAGACAAAGATAAGAGAGGATAAAAGAGGGTGGAGATGGGAGTGAAAAGACAGACGGATTGAAAAGGGGAATGCGGACAATGAGCCACGAATGCTTGAAGGACCGAAAAGAAATTGGAGAGTGACGGTGGAGTGGGTAAATAGCATGTGAATGAAAACACAGTAATTGTCAACAGTCGCACAAGCATAACGGGCAAAGATAACAGTGGGTAAAGTGAAATTACAGAGCAGCTGTGCAGTATGCAAACCCTTCCCCCCTTACCATCCAATGAATGCAGTCGTCCCCGACCTATCTGCTGCATGAAGCAGCGGTGACAACTAATGGCAGCCAGTCGGTATAAATCTGCCCAACGCGCTGGTCCACACTGTAGAAACTGCTGTTATTATTTCCATAGCATTTTCTTTTCTCATTGCTGTTGTTCACACAGAATGGTTTGTTAGCGTCATGGCTAATGCTTGGCCTTGGACAGCAGCAGGGGGCTCGTTGCACCCAATCTCTGTTACGTATCCAACAACTGGGGGTACACTTACGCAGGCTTACAAAACATGTGAATATGTTTATGGACAGCCCCAAATACAAACTGGACAAACACAAGCAGCATGTGCAAGTGTAGTTCTATCTGGCAGAACAATAGTGAAATTGCGTCCCGCCACTTAATCAAAACAGGACCAAGGACGAGAATTACACGGAGAGGCCCGGAGAGCTCAGCGCACTACAAATTAAGAAAATACATGCAAGCTGATGACACACAAAAACAGTCAGAAAACACCCTGATCAGATGGACAAAACATGTGCTGCAAATACACACGACAGAACAAAATAGGAACATGAACTGCAAGCAGTGCAGATGACAAATGAGACGTTTCCAGGGGGACATTAAAAAGTGATGAACCTGACCGTGACACGCTTGTTGTTCAATGCTCTTAACTTTAAGAGCTGCAAAGTGTTTAACATTTCCAGTTGTGCAAGAGCTTGTCATCATCTGCAGCAGGCTACTGCAGTGCTACTTTCAGCATGTTTCTGTATATGTGCGGTGTGTATATGTGCATGTGTAGCAGTGTTCTGAGTTCTCAGGGCCGCTGTAAGAGTGAACATTATAAACACAGCCTCGTACACTTAAGTGTATACAGTATGTATGAAATAGACATCATCCTTGTACTGTAGACACATGTACAGTACATGGAAACCATGAGTTTACCTTTGGTGGTACTGCAGCAGACCTGAGGGAAGTGTACACAGAGGTTTACGAAATGGTGAAGGTGGAATGAATATAAGGTCAGGAAGGTCACCAGACCCACAAGGAACCATCTTCCTGAGGCCATGAATGTCCACAGCAATGTTAGTGTCAGTATGGGTAGAGGCTGTAGCTCTTCCTCTGGATCAAAGGTTGGACTCACAATGCTGACCTGAAGGTGTGACCATTGCACAACATTAACATTGAGATGAATTTATATGACACAATAACCATCAGTGATCAATGATCATCTGATCGGACCCAGATTCATTCAGTAGCAGGACATTGTGCACAAACACACAGCCAAAGTCATAAGGAACCATCTTCTGAGACAGGAGTCCTGCAACAGATGGTCTGAAGCTGAAATCCACAGGAGACCATGTGGCAGGTCCAACAATTTACCTGACAGTTAGCTGAGACTGGAGGAGGAATGATGCTCTTTTAAAGACAGATGGTGCTCAATGCAAATATTAATTGTATGTAGTTTTTTTGTTTATTTTGACAGAGTTTTGGGCTATTGTAGATTTTGAAAATGGTTAGGTAAATCTTTTATTTTTTAAATTACTTTTCAAGATTCAAGCTCAAATGTGTGAGTGGTACACTATTTAGTGGTAAAATGTTAACATCAAACAGGCATTCAGTTGCAAGGAGCCAGTTAGTGATGGTTATGGTGGAGAAGAATTGAACTGTTGGATTACATTCCAACAACTAGCAGACAGCAACATCAAGGAGTGGTTACAACAATTTCCCATGACCACTGAGCCAGATAACCCACAGAGTGTGTAAGAAAGAGAATCTGGGGGTGGGGGGAGCATGTGTAGACCTGTCTCCGAGCTGCAGTGGATTTCCCATCGAGAGTGAGAAGGAGCTGGATTAAGGACTGGAGTAGATTAGTGTGGGGAGAGGGAATACTGTGTAGGGCTCACAGATGACGAGGCAGCATCAACATACACTAATTATGATGTCAACAGTAAGACTGAATTAAAGAGACACTGTTATAAATTCAAGATCCAGGAAAAAAACAATTTTATGACGATAGATATTCAATGAAGTAACAATGTAAAGTAAGTTACATTTATTTTTATGACTAACAAAGTGGATAAGTGTGAAAGATGGGGCATTCTAAAATAGATAACTTTGCTACATTTAAAGTTAGAAATAGTCAAAACAAAAAACAAATAATGTGAAGTTATGATTATAATAAAATGAAGGACAGTATCTCTGTGGTGAAGATAGTATGACCTCACCACAGAATGCATCAACCATAATCATTGATTTGGCCTAGTTTGTATTAAATATGCATATATGTATTTTAACTGACTTTATACTATTTTTTTTCTTTTTTACACAGCACGGTTTTACCTCTCGAAAATAACTGTGCTTTCGCTCGACTACAATTTTCCAGTGTTCTCTCACCCCTGGATATACAGTATCTTACCGCGTACTATGGCTCTGAGTGAAGAAGAGATAAGAGGATATAAACAGACAGAGTGACGGGCAGACAGACAGACAGGGAGACAGAAACAGATGAGATAGTGTGTGAGAGACGCGGCTGTTTTGATTCAGTGATATACAGCTGGTCGGCTCACAGGGGAGAGCTTTTCTTCAAAGCGCGGTGGTCTGTCTGCACCATTTGCACTCAGGCTGCTGCCGCTGCCGCTCTCGCACACAATCAACAATCAGCCATTATCTGTGGTTTACATATTGTGTGCTACAGCATCTCCAGTGGTCTGTGAACACAAGTTTGCATTCTAAATGATGGGGGCCCACGGAACAGGATCTACAGCAGCTCGACACTGATGTAGCCTGATATCCAGACTGAAATCCTACTATACAGCAAGTTGTCCTCCAGGACGGAGACTCAATCAGATATGTAGAGGATGAGCACAGAGCTACCAGGGGCCAACTCCACTGTAGGAATGGTGATGTGAATGACTTTCCCTCTCATGATCTCAATCTAACACAGATAACGTAGCTGTAGATTTGATTTTGCAGTGGTGGTGACAAACTGCTGCCACCATGACAAAACTATGTGTGAAGTTAAAAATGGTAAACTTTTCTCACTTTCATTTCCAATTGGATAATTTTTGTGTTGTTTTCAGTACTAGATTAAAAAAAACAAAAAACAGAACATGCTGGCTCCATCAATACTTTTAAATTCATACTCAAAATGTTTTTATTCTCTGAATCTTATGGTACACTCTGATAGACGACTGCAAATCCTTGTTATTTTGGCAATTTTACTTTGTATCATTACTGGCCCATTTAACTGGTCCAGGTTCACTATTTGTAATTAAAAATTAAAATGTACAGCTTGTCTCCTGATTGTCTGTGTTTTGTGACCATGTGTCTATGGTGATTCTACACTTCAAATAAACTGAAATTGTACATTCTATCCTATTGTACCAAAATGTGGACTAGTGAGTAGATCAGTTTATATGTTTAATGTGTTGATCTTGTGTCCTTTCAGACATCTAAGGCTGGCTACATACATTACTAGATAATTTAAGGCCTGATTCTGGGCCCAGGTGGCCCGATTTGAGGTTTGTCCAAATAATCCTCAGGTAACTTGTGTAAATGTGATTATATCACTGCTCCTGATCTCAAACATATCTAATATTTACTATTCTAAGTCAGGGCAGAATCAGCAAGCAGAATTGGAAACAAAAGAAAAGATGTTGTGTACTTAATCCCGCAAAGTGTTTAAACTGCACGTATATCATCTTCACATTTAGGATATTAACAATAAACTGCTAGTGACGCCCCACATCCATTCATAAGAATTCATATGTACCGTATTCATTTAGCTTATGAAGTCATGGTGGATGACGTGAGTTTCTGTTAGATTTTATCTCTGGGGAATCACCGCTGTGAAATTGTTACAAACAGCAGGTGTGAGGTATCACAGTCTGGCTCAATCATCAAGTCTGTGAGTTCAGACGATATAAATTGGTTGAGACGGTCCGGTCTCCCCTGAGACCTCAGAATGAGAGAATAAGAATTGCTAACATGCTAACCCATTTACTGTATGGCTGTGTGTATACTGCTTATTCAGGCTCACACAATAATTCATAAAAAACATGTATCTTCCCATAAATCAAGAAAAATATACTTGTTATAATGAGAAGCAACAATGCTTTAATCCACGGTGGCATGTATACGCTGTTGTAGGCACCTGACAGCACAAACATCGTCTCTCCTCTTTTGCCTCACGGTGTTTACATGTGTGTGTGAAGGGCTGCGCTCTTCCAGGTCAACATCAATGAATGTATCACACAAGTTGTCAAACTAGGCAAGAGGAGACAAAAATATTCTGGAGCTTGTCTTTTTGTCAGCGTGTTGGCAGACCTAAGCTGTCTTTGAAAGAAGAAAACACTGCAGCCTTTGCAATTGCAGACCCTATGTGGGTAGTGGGCTCAGGAAATGTGTCCGTAAGTCTACACACTTTTGTTTGACGGATTCATGAGTCTGTTTTTCTGTTTCTAGCTTCATGGAGATAATATTGACTATAGTCTGTTTAAAGCGATAGTTCAACATTTTGTCAAAACGGCCTATTGCCATAATCTCTATCGTTTTAGGAATAGTTTTATTACCTTTAATTGTCGGTGCAAGCTATTTTTAGAACGGTGGAGCAGAGCTGCTAGCTGCAGAGCTGCGCTATGGAAGCTAATGAAATTTCTTGGTTTCTCTCATCAAACTCATCAAATACACAATCCAAAATGCTGCCATGGACAAGTTGTGACCTGCACATTCACCATGCTAAGTAACGGAACGTTATGACACAGAGTTGTTTTCAAGGTAAATTCATGCAAAACAGCTGATGTGCATTCCCATCTGGGGCAGTTTTTCGGCAAGCAGTCTCTGCATTTGCTTCGAAAACAACTCCAACAACGCCAATTTGCCAAAATGTTGAACTATCCCTTTAAACCCCATAAAAAGCTCTGACTGACTTGACTGATATTCTTTTCAGCCAGGAGATACCGCTGTCAGTGAATGCAACATCAGATTTAGAATGACTGAACCTGCACCGCCATTCACAGGTCAGGAATCAGTGAGAGCACGAAGACTAAATCTGATTTTAGTTCAGTAATTTGCCACACTGATGCAGCATCTTAAGTCAGCCGTACACATCAATTAACCCATTTATGGAGTGCATAGATGCTAACAGGCCCACAGCTGTACAAATCCTCCATCGCTCTGCATACTTTTCAAATGAACTGAATGAACATGTTATTTCCTCAGGGAGCTGGCGGTGTTTGGAAAGTATTAAGGATGAGTGAGTGGAGGCCCTCACTGGTGGCTTTGTGAGGAAATGGTTCAGATGTCTGTTCCTTTTAAAACATCTATTCCAGGATGCGTTTGTGTGGTTTCAGCTCTTTTTTCTTGCACTGCAATTTCACATGACTGTTTGTCCTCTTGATACAGTTCCTTGTCTCCTTTATGTGGTACATTTAGTTTAGTGTGGTGATTTTTTTTCATGCTTTCTGGCAGGGATATTCACTATCTCTGAGGCTGCCCCAGTGAATTATGGGTCAGACAAAACAGGACTGGGCCACTTCTGTTACAAAGGCCTGCTGGGCACGGCCCAGTGCCATTGGATGGCTCGATCATCAGTTTCTCCTGCACTGCTCAGTGGGGCCAGATGGACACACTGCAAAAAGGCTGAAAACCTAACAAGTCATTTCATTTTGAGCTCAGATCCATTTTATGTCTATTAAGTAAGGACTTTGATCATGTTAATTAGATTTTTATGACAATTTAGTACTTTATAATTTATGTAGATAAGGAAAAAATGTTATTGAATGCATTGCAATGTTTTTTTTTTACTTCCAATTCCCTTGTTCTTCACTAAAACAGTAACTGGTGCACATTTTGTCATTAATGGCCATGACACATAATTGTATAATGGCATGGACCTTTGTATAAAGAGTGACCAAGTCCATGTGAGGAGGAGGTTGGCTCAGGAGAGTGGTGTTCTATTCCAAAACCCAAATTTGCCCTATTTACTACCAAATCACAAAAACTTGGCAAATGCTAACACTGGATAAGCAATTTTATTGAGTGTATGCAAGTGATGAGCCCTGTCAAAGAAAAATGTCTGCCACCCTTTGGGGCAGACAATAAATTTATCTATTCTATTCATTCTAAAACTGAAAGATTTTAACAATTATTACTAAATTAGTTATCCACATGTTTGTTCTACCCAAAACTATCCTGAGCAGTCCATTAGCCTACGCATTCATCACATTTACATGTTGTGTTAATCTGACTAAAACTGAACTTTTAAAATAAACATATGGGCTAAGTCCGACTGAACTCGTACTAAATTAAATTTCTCAAAGTCTGACTTAAGAGGAATTAGTTCTTGTGTTAAACGTGCAGAGCTGTGAAGTTGCCACTAGCTTATGTGCTTAATATGTGACGTAAGGTGTCAACTGGAAGACGGTCCAGTACTAACAAACTGAAAGGAGGGATATCACAACTCGTGCTTGTATATTGGGAGAAGGAGATAAATCTGATTAAATGTAGTGAGTGTGACGTGGATACGATCCCTCACCAGCTTCCCACCATGTGAGAAGCTAATTGTCTTTAGTGTGGGTATCCATGGTTGTTATTAAATCAGGTTTCTGAGGCGTTAAAAAAAAAAAAATCACCACACTCAGAGTGATACATGAGTAGCCAGCAAATCAACCACCACATTTTTGTCCGATTTCACTGTTGCGTGCTTTTGTTGCTATTGGCTTACATGTTCTTGGAAAACATTCCTTCAGTTCACATGAGGAGTGTAAGAGTCAAGGTCATACTCTCCAGTTACACAGTTCAATTAACACTCAAACTCAACAAGAAAAAATTTGCTGGTTTTCTGGCCTTCGGCTCTGTGTCAGTGGAAAAGTCCTGAATGATTAATTGCCCCAAGGATTTTTATTGTATGATAGTTTCAAAAATCTCCTGTGATGCTTAACATGAATATTGTATGCACGGTTCAGTTTAGTGAAGCAACTGTCAGTGTTAAATCTAACCAGTTACTTGGTGCTGCTACCAGGCTCTGTTTTTTTAATGATAATAAATATAATCATCATAAATATTTCTAATAAGAAGTTAAATAAACATAAACCATGTCAAATATGTTAAAAATCACCAAGATCGTCAGAGTGAAACTGATGAAAGGTTACTGTAAGTCACTTGGGCGGTTTTTTACAGTGCATGAAGCAATGCCCCTCCCCCTTAGGGTTTGCTGGGGGCCGTGCTGGAAGCTGTGTCTTCTCCCTACAAACTTTTGCAGCATCTGTGTCTGGACGTCATGAACAGAGCCATCAGTGAGCCAACAATCCCTCAGGCTTTGGGGCGGCTGAGGGTCATTCAATCTGCCCAGCAATGCTGAGAGATTCTGCCTTTCTCTGTCACAAGTGACCACCCTCTCTCTCTCTCTCTCTCTCTGTCTCTCCCTCCCCATCCCTTCTTGGAGCACTTCCAGCCTCCAGGCGAGGAGCCTGTGATGAGAGGGGGGAGGGGGATGAGGGGGTTGGAAGGATAGACTGGCTGCAGTCCAGACGTTAGCAGAAGAGGAGGAGGAGGAGGAGGAGTAATGCTGTGTTTGTTTCTGAGGCTGTGTTCAGAAAGAGACAGAGGCGCTGTGAAGGGATGGAAGAGGAGTGGAAGGCCATCAGTGTCGGGGATGGACACAACTGTACTTTATAGGCAGGAGGAATTCAGGCAAAGACGTGTGAGGTTTAACAGCCAGGGGTGTATGAACACACAGACATGTACCACGCAGGCACAGAAGGGGTGCACAGACAGGCCCCTGTTAGTGTCTGTGTCTTTTTAGTCCAGAAAAATCATCAGTATCAGTGTCTGTATCCTGGTTTCTGCCGGAAGTGGACTATTTTTCTTCCTCCACACTGAGGTGACTACAACACAACAACAACTACAGATCATGACTCCCCAGCTCAATTCCAATGCCTAGTTGGCGGAGATACTGAAACAAACTCAAAACAAACTGCACACTGGCAGATGCGAGGATCTGATGACTACTGCATTCAGACAATTTGTTTTTTTAAGTTTTAAACCAAAGTGTTTTTCTTTTCTTTTCCGTTTTTTTGTTATTGTCAAAAACCAGAACATCAAATAAGAAGAAATGGTCCAATTTTGGTGCTTGCAAATATCCTTTTTTCTTCAGTCTAGTTTAATTGAGACGTTAAAGGCAGTCAGGTGACACAGAATGAAATATAAATAATTCAAGAAAAAGCTGAGAGAAAGCATGGTGCATGGTGTGAATTTATACCCTAATTAATTTATATGTGAGAAATCCGTACCACATGGTGGTTTCCAAACAGTATCATTTTGTTTTTACAATTTTTGGTCGTGAAAACAAAAACAGAAATATGGCTCTGTTTCTAGTTTAGCGGTTTTGGTTTTCTCTTTCTTTTTCATTGTGGTTTAAAACTTAAAAAAGACAAACAACAAAAACCTGAAATGCCTGAACGTACACAAACTGTAAAGCGCACATGAGCTCAGGAGTCTGCTGTGACCCAAATCTGCGAAGTACAATATGCATCAGAACATGTTGTGTAGTTATTTATGTTCTTTATTTATTAACTGGCAGTGGCTGGCACGGTGTTGGCATAGTCGTAATAATACAAACTGTTCTGACAAGGGTTCAGGATTAACTAGCCCTGCCTTTTCATACCCACGGGTTGACAGAATTGGTTGTTAAGGTTTGTGACATAGGAAACTCAGGCTGTCTGACTGTCTTCATGAGACTGCCGTTGGTTCACCACAGTTCCAAAGTGGAAATGTTCAGTCATGACAGTTTAGTTCAGTCATGCTATTTATTGTATTATATAAAGAAACACCATATGAACCCTTGACTTTCATCGGGGGGTTTATAAAAAAGCAGGTATACCAGACACTGGTTGTTATGCTTATAATAAAAAAAAAACAAGGACTGTAGAGGGAACAACTACCTGGTTAGGTTTAGGACAAGATTGTAATTTGGGTACATCCTCAACCTTAGACGATCAGCGTTGTCGTGGTTACTGTACATTAACAACATGGTTAAATTTGTCTAATGATTGTGAATGATCAAAACAAGGTTAAGTGCTACTTTTTTTGGGCTCGTTTGTGCACATGGTAACAATTCCAAATGGTCTAAAGTTGGAAAGAAATGCCATGCGATAACAAACTCTTCCCTTATTGGTCAGAATTTAAAAAAAAAAAATGAATTAGCCCAATGAAAATTAAAATCCGACACGGTCCAAACCGTGGTTGAAGCCCAGACCAGACCCAATCCAAGTCTTCTGTGTAGCCTTATTTTTTTAATCCAACCCGAACATGGCGTTCGGTTCAGATCAATTTTTCACGCGCGGCGTGCGTCCGGGGTGTTAGCGCATCCGGTCGGGCCTGTAGGAACCAGCAGCCTGATCGTTGAGAATCACTTAAGACCAGCAGCATGTACTGTAGTGTGTTGTGTCGGTTTCTGTGTCGATTGTGTTCTCACTGCAAACGAAGCGCTGCAGGACTTGATTGAAAACAGGCCGAGACCACCTCCCAAACAATCTCAGCCCGCTTGTTTTGTTCCACATCCGAGCGCGATTGCTGTGTTCACATATGAGCAAACGAACCGATCTCTGACGTAAATCGCTCCCTGTTCCAGAACAACTAGTCCAATCGATCCAAGTGTGAAAGCACCCGAACACAACACTCCTATGTTATATTAGAGCAAACCCAAACCCAAGAATGAACTTTAATGAATATGTTTTTCGACATGTAAGTAAATAAGGTATGACCTCGCTTCAACACGTAGGTATTTGTTTTCATGTTAGCATTTCACGTCTGCCCGGCAACAGGAGAGTAAAAGTCCAACTGTTTGTTTAATGTTGGGGAGAGATGGTTAAATAATAATAAAAAAACAACATCAACTCTGATGATGAAGTCTGAACAATTAATTGGTTTATCCAGACTTCACTACTGCACTGTTGGGACAAGCCACTGTTTCTGCAGTGGCACTGAACTGCATTAGCAACGGTCATGTAATGTTGTATATGAAAATTAGACACTATGTAACTGCCACTTTGGAAAACCACAGGAGACATACAGAGCTGGATCTGAAGATATATGAAAACAAGTGGTGGGACGACATGATACCAACATTTATCTGCCTGGGCTAAAAGGCTTTCTTTCACCCTCTCTCTAAGACACAAGTGTTATTACTCTATTGACAATGTGCAGTAAAAGCACACGCTCTTCTTCTCAACCACAGGTGCTCACACTTTGTTTTCTCAAGGCTGTACTCCAAACAAATGGTCTTGTCTCACCTCTTTTCAGCCGACTTCACATTGTGCTACATGAGTGTGCCAAGATATCTGCATTGTTTCATGAAAAGAGGCAGAAGCATGCAGCGAGCAGACCCAGATCTCTGAAGGGCCATCGCCAGGGAAGATGGAATAAAATTGCTGTGTTTCTGTTGGTGCTTGAGAAACAACAAGCAAAGAAAAAAAAAACCTCCACGGTCTTAAAAAGGAGAATAAATCAACATGATGGCAAAATGGTTGAGGCACATTGCTCTCATTTTCTTGTTTTATTCACCCTCCGTCTGTCTCTGTTGGTGAGCTCCACCTACGTACTGCAGAGACAAATGAAAAGGAAGAGAGGGAGAAAGAGATACGGAGACATCTGTTGGCTCATATTGTGTCTAGATATCCCCCCACCCCATACACACACACACACACACACACTCCATCGCCAACACACTCACACAAAACCACACAACATGCACACAGTGCTCATTGCTTTGCATGAAGTCTGGAAAGCTGAACTGGCAGTGAAAGAGAGCACAGCTGCAGTCATACACATGTGCAGTTACATTCCTGTAAGACGTATCAGAAGCAGAGCCAGCACAACAAAAATAATAAACGGCCGTTTGAAGCATCATGGGCACTGGAGGATTTCTTCTTTCAAAAATGGTGAATTATTTTGTCCCTTTGTCACACCAAAGCCTTTATAAAAATACTAGATTTACTGCTATTGTCATTTTAACTACTTTTTACGACATAAACACTTGGACCTGGTGGATTTGAGTCTTTCTCAGATATATTATATTGTTGTATGCATTGACTGATAAGAACCAATGTGATTTTTTTTGTGCCTTCTTGGCAGATGAACTGCAAATGGGTTTAATTCAGAAATGATGTCCTTGCATTAAATGTCCACTAAAGAAAGGAAATGTTTGTGTTGTGTTTATTTTGTGTGTTTGTTTTTTCCTCATATAATTCCTCCACAAAACACCGACTGACAGAGACTTGTGAAAAGATGGTCGGGGCTGGGCAATTTTAGGCGAAATGAGGCAATTGAAAGTGAAAGTTCCAGAGTTGTAACATATGGTTGATTTGTTATGAATTATTTATTTTAAAATTTGGAGGCGTGCTGTAACGCCACCATCAGGACTATTGTCTTGTGTTTCAAATTGAAGACATGTGGCATTTTGATTTGTCATCAGCTAGGCAGCAGTTGTCAAGGCAGATTTCAAAAATTGTTCAAATGTCAGGAATACTGAAAACAAATCGCATCTTGACAGCATGGAAATGTTGGTGATTTGTTTTAATGATAGTGGTTTGCATCATAAGAGAAAATATGATGTTTAAAAATGCAGTTTTTGAGATAAATTTCAGATATTTGCCAAACTTCATCAACCACGACTCCAAAATACTACTTTTTCCAGGAAGATTGAAAATATATTTAATAAGAATTGGATGGTATATGTTTACAGTCAAACGTTTTCATGCACTGTAGGCTCAATTTTTGATAAATCAAAAATCTGTGTGGATCGTTTGTGGAGGACAGTCTGAAGATGCTCTCTAGCAAGTGTCAACTGAGCAAAAATTGTGGGAGGAGATAATAAGTTTTACAGTTTTTGAAAAAGTGTGATGGACTTAATAATTTGTCATGAGATTAAGTGGACAAAAGTTTCTGCAGTATTGGGGCTACATTGGTGAAAGTTGCAAAACAGTAGCATGTACTGTTGGTAGGCTACTGTTGGCTAATACCTAAGGTATTAGCTGTTCACACTGTGTTACCTTACCATGTGGTTAGCAGACAGGTTAACATGCTAGCTGGACGTGAGCGAGCCGGCTAGTTTGGTGGGCATGTAGCTAGTGGCAATGAATGAACACTTTACAACAGTGAGTCAGTCCCCATGAACTCCCATGTTGAAATGTCCAAATTTACACTAGAAAGAAACATGTTCACGGCCTGGTACTAAAGACTGTGGTTAATTACATAATTATTCCATTTACATTTTATGAAGTCTTTAAGTAACTGGAGGCGTGGCCACCTTTTTACGACAGGTGGGTGCAGTGAAGATTGTGTGGTCAAAGCAGTCCGTGGGTTTTACTCGAGTGTGTTACACTATAACAAAGAGAGTTGGCTGTTGTTTTCCAGGTTGGATGTAAATGACACAGAAAAAACAGAAAAAACACTTTTTGAATGATTCATAATTAAATTTAGTTTCCTGGTTGATTAACAGGCTCGAGTTGAAAATGGCTACAGTTGCACCTCCCCAACTGGTGCCTCTGGGAATGTGAGTATTAATATAACTGGAGGGATTCATTTAGACTAACGAGCGTGTTCACCATGACACAAAGTAAATCAGTCACAATCTCGTATTAGATATACAACATAATACCCCTATGTCAAGAGTGATGCTGTGTGTAAGAGGTTATTATAACATAAATACGTATACATCCTATATATAAATGGAATACACACAGAAAATCTGCAAGTGCACTGCATAAAGTATATTGTGAATATATATGATCAAGTTTTATAGTCTAATATGTCCATATTTGTTAGTGATTGATATTTAATTTCTATTTTTATATATGCAGGTTTATTCAAACAACACTCATACAATTCAACAGTTTTAATTTGTGATTTTATTATTTTAAGCATAAATATATTGACATTTATCAACATATGAATTTGTTCATTCTATATTAAAGTTCTACGTTATTTTGAATTTATTTTATTTTACATCTATATATTTAATATGGAAATCTTCCCATCTTCATTCACATGTGGGCTTGTTTATCAATACGGCTTCAGAGATCCAATGTTGAAGCCTCCATATTTCATTCTGCTGTCTCGAGGTATTGTTGTAGTGGTGCTCATTTGATTTCAATCGGTTTTCTCCTCTGTTTCCTCTTGATTTAATATAAATGTGACAGATTTGTGTACTTGATGAGTTGAAAGGTGTCAGATGTCTGACATGGAGCTAATTTCGGGAGCACAGTGATATTTTGCTGTGCTCTTGGGCAACAAACGGGCAGGCATTTGCACATCACTGTGCCATATGGCGACGGTGGCGCTGATCAGGGGGGGCACATGCTGTTACCAGTCCACTTCCTGTGGCACTGCCTCTGCCTGCTTGAATGTCGTCTGCCTTGTTGTGACTTCTATGTGCCCCCCTCCCTTGTCTGTATTCCTCTGTAGACCAGAAACCACCAGATAGATCCTGACATTGTGTATTTCACACTCCATTGAATTGAACATCCCCTCTTTGAAATCTCTGAGTTCAATCTTATCTAAACAAGGCAGGTATCCAGACAGACACTGCAGTGTTGTGGAGTTTGAGAGGAAGAGTATGCAGACGTTTCTGTCATTTCAAAGCTGTTATCCAGCTTCATCCAGAGGTGGAGGGGGTTTAAATGAAAACAACTGACAGTCTGAGGATTTATGTGAACTCAACAAAAGGAAGGTTATCATTAATATTGTCATACTACGACAATAATTACCATCAGAGTGGTTGGCACCTGGCAGAGGTGTATGATTGGGGAGGACTGTGAAAGACTGTCAGATGGTGTAGACTGATAGACAACACTGCACACAGTCAACCAGTCTGGCTCACTTATTCTGACAAATCGCACAATACATGAGTTATCTATCAAGTTATCTTTTTCAGAAACTTTAAAAAAAAAAAAAAGAACCTGCTGGATTTTGTATGGGATGATTTATTTTTTGGGCATGCTGCTTTCTAATACCCTAAACAAATTAGCATAATATGAAATCAGTCATTCAGATTTTAACAGCAGAAAAGAGGAGACAGAGTTTAATTTGATACAGGAATTGTATTGTTTTTAAGTGGTTATCCACAGAAAGATACAATACTGTGCAAAAGTTTGAGGCACTTGAAATGTTTAGATTCTCATTCATTATGCAATGCTATCTGAGAGGCCTCTGATTGGTCCCAAATTCAGCAGCATGACAATGACCCAAAAATTACAGTCAGTGTCAAAAATAACTATTTCAGTTCACAAGAAGAACACTGAGTCCTGCAACAGATGGTAGAGCCCCCCCACAGAGTCCTGATCTCAACATTATTGAGTCAGTCTGGGATTACAGAACATGAAGAGACAGAAGACTCTGAGACAGCATCAATCCACAGAACTATGTTCTCCAAGATGCCTCAACAATCTGCTAGTCAAGAACCTTGACAAGCTAACTGGTGCTGTTTTAAAGACAAGTTATGAATGGATTTAGGTTTCTTTTGCTGACTGAACTTTGTATGAAGTTTATCGATAAAGACTATTCATGGCTATCTCCACATATCTACTTAAAGTGTTTAACACATTTCTGGCTTCTCTCTCTCTGTCTGACTGTTTCTTGAGAGATTGAGTAAAAATAAAACAGATTTCAGGTTAAACATTGAGAAAAACTAATATTGCAAGGTTGGATGGTGGGTGCAGGAGGGCGGGGCTTGGGGCATGGCTAAAGTCACTGCTTTGTTGTGAGATCACAAAGACACAGGACGTCCTGATTGATTGGTTTAAAGAGGAAATGAAACAGTCAGCCAAATGAATACAGCTCATTTGGCTGATTTCCAGTGTGCTTAAAAATTATCAAACTAATCCATGAAACGTAACCATTAAGGAGAAATTTTAAGTTTAGTTCAGCATTTTTCAGCAGTTTTTTAGCCAGTGCGCAGCCATCGTTCTGTGACATCACCGGATTGGTCGGCTCTGCTCGCCCGACAGTGAACGTGAATGAGAACTACAGACAGAGACGTGAAATTTTAATCTGTGGAGGCACAGGATCAAACTGCTCCTTCGTGCAACGAGTTTTACAGTGTTAATGAGTATTTAACGACAGAGACTCCTCGACTAAACTCCGACTCCAGCGTCTGTGTGATCGGCTCTTACAGCATGTTTACTCATTGATTGTTACTCTACAGCATCCTGCTCCGACTAAAGACACAGCAGCGATCTGATGTAAACATGGGCTTTGACTGTAATAAATAACCTCCATCACCACAGTCTCCCTCATCAACACAATGTTCACAAAGCTACAGGTTTCACAGCAGCTTGAAAGTACAGGAAATATGTTCTTACCTTCACTCTTGTGTCCTAAGCAGCAGCAGCAATGGTCATCCAGCTCTAACTAATCCACCATTACGTCCCGGTCCCGCGTTTAATCCATTGTGGAAAAAAAGAAAAAAAAAGTTTTAGCTAGCTAGCTTCAAGTGTCCTGACAGGAGAAGCTGACATGAAGAGACAGTAAATCATCTCTGGACCTTGGGGGGTAGCGCCGTTTCTGATCGGCCCACTCTCTCCCGGCGGGATTGCTCAGCGCGGTGACGGCGGTCTGACCGGAGCGGCTCTGGTCTGGATTCGGAGTAGGTCTAGAGATGATTTACTGTCTCTTTTCAGCTTCTCCTGTCAGGATTTAGCTAAAACTTTTTTTTTTTTTTTCCACAATGGATTAACGCGGGACGTAATGGTGGATTATTAACAGCTGGATGAGCTGCTGCTGTTTCGGACACAAGAGTGAAGTGAAAATTTCAAGCTGCTGTTTAGCTTGGTGAACATTGTGTTGATGAGGGAGACTGTGGTGATGGAGGTTATTTATTACAGTCAAAGCCCATGTTTACATCAGAGAGCTGTTTCAATAAAGGGAGCAGGAGCTTCACACTGAAAACTCGGAGTAACTTTAAACATTTCATGCTGGAGTATCGAGGAAATTTTTAAAGACAAGTATCCTGCTGTATGACCTGCAGGTGGAACCACAATTGATTCGGATATTTTAATTTTCCAAACATTGTTTACCCTCAGCCAAATGTGTATTCATTTGGCTAAATTTTAGTTTCTGAATACAGACTGAGTGGATTTCTCTGCGGACTGAGACTTTGATACTATCAAAGGATTTATATAAAGACATGAAAATATGGCTTTATACAATATCGGATATTTAACAGAATTTCAATATCCCTACTCTAACACTCACCCTTGTCTTCCCACGCTTAAAGGGATAGTTCAACAATTTCGCAAATTGGCCCATTGCTATGTATAATCCCCACAGTTTTAGGAGTATGTTTGTTACCCTTAATTGTCGGTGCAAGCTATTTTTAGATTGTCGGAGCAGAGCTGCCAGCTGCTCAGAGCTACGCTACGGAGGCTAATGGGATTTCTTGGTTTCCTTCATCAAATACACAATCCAATAACTCTGAAACGCTCTGGTGGACAAGTTGTGACCTGCACATTCACCACACTGTGAGATAATAATGGAACATTATGAGTAGGAGTTGTTTCCAAGGTAAATTATTATTTGATGAGTTTGATGAGGGAAACCAAGAAATCCCATTGAGCCTCCGTAGCGTAGCTCTGAGCAGCTCGCGGATCTGCTCCGCCGTTCCAAAAATAGCTTGCACCGACAATTACAAGTAATGAACCTACTCCTCAAACTATAGGGATCATGGCAATGGGCCAGTTTGCCAATGTTGAATCATCCCTTTAAAGTGGACTCCTCCATATGAATGCTCTGAACGACTGAATGAATGAAGGAATGAATGAATGAATTACTTACTTCCAACATATTTCACAGTAAGTCCCTGCAACTGCTGTGTGTCTCGCTGAAAACTTTTGAGAAGCTCTTCTCGAAAAGCTTTGAGATTTCTTGGCCTAAACAGCAGGGATATTTCCTAGGACAATGCCATATTTTACACAGAGAACAAAGTGTGCAAACGGACTCGAACACAGAGAGACAAAAAGGAAACCCCAACCTAGTTGGAAAAAGAGGCGTGAAAATGAGCGTGCTGGCTGGCTTAGCAGCGAGTTACATGCATCGCTCTCAGGGTCGACCCAGTTTGGCTTATCATAAAAGGCTTCCTCTGAGACATCCTCTTGGAGAATATCAAAGACCTTCTGTGGTGGAGATCCAGCTTGTGAGAGATCAAATGGAAATAAAGAACCTTCACCTTCCTTCAGTCCTTCAGTATTTGGCATAGCCAGTCTGGATGATGAATACTACAGTAAACCGTTGGCAAAAGAAGCCTTTTTCCCATGAAAGGTGAAGAGACGTTGGGAGAGTAGTTCCTCTTACGTTATTTTTTCCACTAAAGACTGCAAGGCCTCACCGACACCGCCAGGATTTCTGTGCAGAGCTGTGCAGCAGCTCACCTACCACACCAACTATCAACATCCCTGTAGGGTACTCTGCTCACACTTTATCTGTATCGATGTTAAAGATAGTGAGGTAGATGTATCAACAGGTGGATGGTCAATTTTGGAATTGTTTCCTGGGTGGTTGAGTTGCACTGAACCACATCTTATGCCATGTTAACCAAACAAAATTATTCGATAAAGCAATTATTCTTATGTCAAAAAGCAGTACTGTTGTTGTGCATTGTGTATTCTTACTGTACTTTCCTTTAAAATGACAGGAGATTATAATTTGGTTTGGTTTTGAAGAGTAGTTTTGAAGATTTGGAAGCTAATCGCTGCCTCAGGTTTTCTATGAACAGAAACATGGTGTTAGAGTGATGACAAACTGACAAATAGACATGATAATTTCTGGTCAAATAAGGATTTTTTAAATATATATAATTAGCAAGGTTATAGGGTAAATGATTGGGTATTGAAGTTTCTAATGGTATATTTGTGTTTAGTTTTTGTATGTTGTTATTATTTTAAGTCGGATGTATTTTTATGTCCTGTATCAGAAAGTGAATGAAACTGAATGAAAGACAAAATTACTCATCTCCATTGCCTTGGTGGACAATAATAACAAAAAAAACAACTACGTAAATAAATCTAACAAAACCCGCTTCAATACAGAGCTGTTTGCATCTTGATTACAGCTCTCCAAAGCAGCGCTCCAGATTGTTTACTCTGAACAGGACTTTACAAAGCTATGCAGAACAAATGAATGTTTTTTATAGACAAACTGAAGGTTTAAAAGAAATTTAATATTTGAACCCCTGCACATGCACAAAAAAGAAACATGCATCAGTGGCAACAGAGAAGCCTGTGTACCATCTCCGTAGTGTAACCAGACGAAGCCTGGAGCAGCATATGGTGGGAATCTGTGCCGAACCCATGTCGGACTGCTCTCTGAGGAGCTCTGCCATTTTGCTGCCCTGGACTTTCATTTAATTTCATTTTCCCCCGTCTGATGTGGACCGAGCAGCAGACTGTTGTACATTTCCTGTGTGTGTCCTCATACATACAAATACACACACAGGTTCGGTTAACATGCAAATGCTCAAATTTTACACACTGAGACACACATAATGACACTGTTGTTTCCGCTGTGATTTAACATGTGCACACTAAAGACACAGTACCACACTCGGATACAGATACTGTAATTTACCAAGTGCAGAGCCGCACATACACACACGCTTGCGTACACACACACACACAGAGACAGAGCAGAGCCATTAACATTAGCCTGCTGTGTTGAGCCACAGCAGGCGGCCTCTCTGTGAGGAGTGGAGGAGGATACAAATGACATCAGTGTGTATTGAACAAACACTCATCACTCTGCTGAAGCTAAGGAGACCAGGCACTGACTGGGGGTTCTAGTGGAGGTGAGGCTACTTATGAGGACCCTCCAGACATGTGGGCTACCAATAAAAGCCAACATCCACACGCACACAAACAGCCGCCTACGGCCCCAGGGTCGTCTGATACCACGGGACAGCTTGTTGTGGGCCTCGCCGTGGGCGGACAAGAGAGGACGTGTGATGCGGCAATCAACACTTAGCCCAGAATTATAGTTATAATTAGTTTTTCATATTGCAAAATGACTCATCTCGTCGAAACAATAATATACACAAGCTCTCCAAAATATCTTCGAACACTGGCAGCATCTACGGTAAAGCGGCTGACGTGCACGCATTGTCTCCGACGATCAAGAGCCCACAAAGCTGCCCTCATACATAATTCCATTCAGTGATTAAGTAGCAACATCCTCCCCGAAATCCCCTCACAGCAGGAGCAGGAAGAAAGGTTTTCCTTCACTGACGTCTGAATTATTGTCTTCCCATAACACTTAACACAGATTGTGCTTGCTTTACTTAATGATGACTTATAGTACTTAGGAGAGTCCTTTACAAAAAGGAAACTTCCTACAACATTTCAAAGTTTTTTAATCATCAATAATTCAAGTACCTCCCAAAACAATAGCTCTAAAGCCTACAGAGACTATCAGTGATTTTTCAGATCTGTGGGATGGGGTCTACTTGTGGGCTGTGAAGGTACTGCAAGGGGTGTGACAAGTCATTTGCAAAACAGTAAAGGTTACATATACAATACCAGTCAAAAGTTTGGGCACACCTTCAATTCAGTAATATTTTTTTTCTTACTACATTCACTGTAAACCCGGACTTCATATCTAATTAAACAATGTAATTACAATATACTTAAATAATTTAAGTGTGGCTGCATTACTAATCTTATGTAAGTATATTCTGTTGCATTACTATCAAATGTAAGTACAATCTCTTAATATCTAGACAAATTTAAATGTACAAATAACTTTAAGTTTAAATAACTTAGAATTGGCAAGTTTTACTGCACAGAAGCTCGTGATTGGCTATTCCTGACGCATTGAACGTGACGCTCGGTGACGTAGTCGTCCTTGCACAATCTGGAGCTGCTGGTAAGACGTGAAAAAGTTTGATTCAACCGATTCGGCGGACATTTTATGTAGGCCTACTTTAGGTCGGATTTTGTGTCACTCGAGAAGCTGCGAGCGCAGAAGGTAACGTTATCGCGGAAAACGGCACTGCATAGCGGGGGAGAGAGGAGGGAAGTATCGCGCTTCAGCGGAGAGGAGGAAAGGTCGGCGCCGTACTCCCGCGGGGAAGAGACGAAGACAGCACCGCTGGCCAGCGAGGGAGTGACGGGCAACAGGGCGACTGTCTACTGAATCTAGAGGTAAGTTGCTGCGGTGTATTTATCGTTTGCAAGTGAGGATGAATTTGTGGGGCTGCTGGTGAGACGTGGAAAAGCTCGTTTTAATCCAATTCTGACATTTTTCACGTTTGACTTTTAACGTTTGATTTTTTTTGTCAAGTCGTCGGGCGGGCATTTTAGCTGGTTAGCTAACTTTGCTAATTTAGATAACAACTACGTTTCTCATTGGAGGGGCTGTTTAAGCGGAGGTGAACGTTGTTCAGTGCAGTTTAACGTGACATTTTCTCCTTTTTGCTGCCAGCGCCTTCCATAGTGTGGCAGACACGCACCGAGTTGATTCACCCCTCCCCCACCCACCAACAGGAGGCACCGCGAACGACTGCACCCAGAGAGAGCAGTAACGTTAGCTGGTACAGCTAATGGTACAGCAGTCTACTGAATCTGGTGAGTGAACAAGTGAATGTTATCGACCATGTTGTATTATGAAGAGGCTGCTGATTGAAATAGATTAAGGTTATCATTGAACAACACTGGGAAAACGGCTATTTTTATGCATGTGACAAAGCGATGAAATCCAGGAGGTGACTCAACAATATTAGCAACCAGCTCAAAATGTGCTGTGCACAGGTTGACTATGTAGGATTTACAGAACAATAACAGAACGTTAGACCGTTGCTAGGTAAAACGGGCCGTTGCTAGGGACTCCGTTCTGATCAGAGGACAGCAGAGGAGGAGAACTATGCAGGATTTACCTTATTTTTATTTTTTTTAACCGTCATTAACAGCATAATAAATGAGTTCCACCGCTGCTGGAAACCAAACCTGCGCTCAGAGCCTCCGCTGGTTTATTATTTACATGTTAGGATGGGTGTATTTGTGAAGTCTAATCTGTCATAAACACGTTTACTGTCGCCGACTCCCGGTGCCTCGGAGCTTTTTTTTTTTTTTTTTTTTCCAACTTGACGAGAGCAGTGACAGCGGAGGCTCTGAGCGCAGGTTTGGTTTCTAGCAGCGGTGTGGAAGGCAGAGAGCCTCCACTCTCTCTGTAACAAGCTACAAGTCATTTATTATGCTGTTAATGACGGTAAAAAAAAATAAAAATAAGGTAAATCCTGCATCGTTCTCCTCCTCTGCTGTCCTCTGATCAGAACGGAGTTCCTAGCAACGGTCCGTTTTACCTAGCAACGGTCTAACGTTCTGTTATTGTTCTGGAAATCCTACATAGTCAACCTTTAAGAGAAAAAATCATTAAGATCAATTGTAATTTTTTCAGATACAAGACACTGTTTTTTTAAACGAAAAGTATTTGGTCAGCACATCATAAAGTCACATCATTATAGTACAACTATGCAAATGGTCACAGTCTGGAGCCCTGAGAATGGTGGTGTATGGTGTATGGCCTTAACTCAATTGGAAGTAACAGTCCCAATTACAGATTAATTAATAAATACAGATACATTGTTTTAATAAGCTAACTAAGTTCCTTGTCTGTATGTTCTTCTATTGCAGGTCCAAGGGCAAGATGATGTGGAGGTGTAAGTATTGCCCCTTTAGCTGTGAAAAGAGAGCACAGTTATTTAAACATTATAGACTAAAACATGGCAGTTATGCAAGAACGGAGCCATTTCCCTGTTTACATCAGGAATGTCTGTGTACATTTAAATCATTAAATGCACTAAAAGTACACTTGTCCCGCCTTCATACCAAAACTCTGGAACAGCAACCAAGTGCAGATGTACCAGTTAAATTTAGCTGTCTGTCATGTGGATTTGCTCAGTCTTGTTCTGAGACTGACTACTTAACTCACTTACGTACTGCACACTTTAAAGTGAACCATAAAGTCAGGTGCCCTTATAAAGATTGCAACTTTGAAAGCAGTGTGTACTCCACTTTCAAAACACACAAGAGTAGAGTCCACAAGGAACAGAACTGGAAAAAGTTCAAGTCAGAAATCATTGGTTGTAATTATGTAAGCCATGACTGTGATGCTGCACAAGAGCAAATGTCACAAGTTGATCATATGGAGGAGTTTGAAGAGGAGAGTGAAGACGTCAGAGAGAATGATCTTGGTGATTTAGAAAAACAGCTTGAGCACAACCTAGCATCCCTTCTGTTAAAGATGCAAAGCGTTCTACACATACCAGAGAGCACCGTGCAAGAAGTTGTACAACAGCTTTGTGAAATCGATAGGCTGTCACAGCCACTTTTGCATAACAGAGTGAGGGCTGTACTGAAGAAACACTATGCTGATATGGATGAAGCAGTTGTGAGAGAGGTTACCAGTGCCATGTCGGAAAGTAACATGATGACATTTTGTGCCAAAGATGGCTCCTTAGGAACTACTAAAAGAAGAGCAGCATATGTACGCAGAGAGTTTCCACTGGTAAACCCCATTGAATATGTAGTGGAAAAGGGCAAAAAACCACTTGCATATGTCCCCATTGGTCCCATGCTCCAGAAGTTGCTTAACAGACCTGACGTGTTAGACAAAGCTATGTCAGAAAAAGTCCATGCCCTGCAGGAATACAGGTCGTATGTTGATGGGCAGTACTTCAATGAAAACTCTCTTCTTGCAAGTGATGAGTTCACAATTGCTCTTGGCCTTTACATTGATGATTTTGAAGTGGCCAATCCTCTTGGAACATCAAAGCTAAAACATAAAATGTGCGCAGTATACTGGGTCATTGCAAACATACCAGCAAAATATAGGTCTACCCTCAACTCAATCCAACTTGCTTTACTATGCAATACTTCCACGGTCAAAGAGTGTGGCTATGCAAAGGTTCTGCAACCTCTTATCTACGATCTCAAGTTATTGGAGCAAAATGGTGTTTACCTGGAGCAACTAGGCGCAAGTGTGAAAGGTACAGTCCTGTATGTTGCCGCTGATAACCTTGGTGCCCACTCCCTTGCAGGATTCCTGGAGAGCTTCAGTGTTGACAAGTTCTGCAGATTCTGTTTGGCAAGCAGTAAGGACACGCAACAGCAAGAGGTACGTTCTGGATTCTTTCAGTACAGAGACAAAGACTTGCATGATAGGCAGGTGCAGGAGGTGAAAGAGGACCCAGGACTGAGTCAGACTTATGGTGTGAAAAGGGCATGCCCTTTAACTGAGAATCTCAAACACTTTCATGCAGTCACCGGTTACCCTCCTGACATCTTGCATGACATCCTGGAAGGCATCGTCCCAACTGAGTTGTCCCTGTGTCTTAAAGACCTGATAGGTAAAAAGTTTTTCACACTAGATATGCTAAATCAGGCTATCAAGTACTTCAACTACACATTCACTGACAAAACAGACCGACCTCAGATTATTGGAAAGGGATTTTCCACTAAAGGGACCATTGGCGGGAATGCTCATGAGAATTGGTGTCTCATAAGGCTTCTTCCTTTTCTTATTGGTCACTGTGTCCCCGAGGGTGACAACACGTGGGAAATTATCATGCTTCTCAAAGACATTGTTGAGCTAGCTGTGGCACCAAGACATACTGAAGAGACACTACATTTCCTGGACTGTAAGATAGCAGAGCACAGACAGCTTCTGCAGTCAACATTTCCACATTTTCGTTTAAGGCCAAAGCATCACTATGTGGAACATTACCCTCACCTTGTAAGGAAATTTGGTCCGCTGACAGAGGTCTGGACAATGCGCTTCGAGGGCAAGCATAAATTCTTTAAAAAGGCAATTCGCAATGCCCAAAATTTCAAAAATGTTGCCATGACACTTGCTACAAAGCATCAAAAAGCAGCCAGTTACCATCTTGACTGTAGCTCATTTTTCAGACCATCAGTTGAGATGACAAAAGTTACCCCAGTTTTGCTTGCCTCTTTCCCTTTGAATGTTCAGAGAGCAATCGCCCAAAACATTTCAACAGCAGGATCAGTTCTTGAGGCATCAACTGTTGGTGTAGATGGAATCAAGTACCATCCAAGCATGATACTCTCTGCTGGCTCATGCTCAGGTCTCCCTGAATTTGCCCAGATTGAAAAAATTGTTGCAGCTAACACTGAAATTCTATTTGTCTGCCACAAAATGACAGCATGGTATTGTGAGCATTTGAGATCTTACCAACTTCTCTATAGTGATGTGCCCTCTAGGGTTGCACATCTCTTTGTGATAAACGATTCGATTCGAATCTAGATACACAGATTACGATTCGATTCAAAAACGATACCCTTTTATTACAGACCGATTCGATTCGATTCGATTCAGTGTAGGACGATTCGATTTTCGGTTAATATCTGTTGTAGATCAAGAAGCCAATTCTATGAAAGTGACCATTCTACAGTACAATATTTTCTTTTCAAATATATAATATCTCCAAGCATTGTTGCTTTAAAGCACTGGCAAAAAAGAAATAAAAAAAAAAGGAAAAAAGAATAACAAATTCACATGTCAATGTATTCATATTTAGACATGGACCAGTATCTGTAAGAGTTTATGTAAATTAGCCATGCGACCCCTTTTCCACCCAGCTGGTTCAGGTGCTGGTTCGGAGCCAGTGCTGCTTAGCACCAGTTCTAGGTTCAGCACCAACTCCTTGCTGTGTCAGAGCGAGGTTACCGTAGCAACAAGACCAGCGCATACAGAGCATAGACTGTATAAAAGATTATCGCTCCGTTTGTTTATCAATGAAGCCATGTCTCTGATGAAGCTAACAAGCTACAGGCAGTGGCTAACAGCAGCTAACGCTCGTCTCACAACATTGCCGTCAAAACGTAGTTGTCGGTCATCGTCACGGCGATCACGGCTGCTTTTTTTCAGCCGGGTTTAGAGTTATCAAAAGTCTATGCTTCCACGTCGGGTCCGGTGTTCAACAGCCGCAGTTTGGAGCAGGTTTTCTAACTGTAGCAGCAGCAGACACAGGAGCAGCTCCTGGATGGGGAGTGTGCTAACCTAACTAACAGCAGCAGCAAAGCTAACATCAGGACGTCATCTGTTAACCCCCCCTCCCTCCTGTCATCGGATACAACATGAAACTACTCCAGTTAGCGAATCGTGTTGTAACTAAGATATTCGCTGAAAAAAATAGTTTTTATTTGGCCTGCTGATTGATTTATGAGTTATTAAAGAGACCGCTAACGGCTAGGCACTCTAGCCCATAGCGATAACCGATTCATGACTCTACAACCGATGCATCTAAGAATTCATGGCTAATTTGTATCGATTCAGGAGGCTGCTACCGATACAGCCGAATCTCTCACTTGTTAAACCGAATATCCGGTCGCATCGGTTTATCGTTTACAACCCTAGTGCCCTCTATGTGTGTGCTTAAGATGTCAGAGCTGAATGATGTCCTCCCGTTATCAGCGTACAGGGTGCAAGGAGAACTTATGGTAACATTGAGGCGATATGTTATTTGCTAAATGCCTATTATTTTCTTCCTCAGATGGCTTTGCAACCGAAATTAACCATGAGGGTTATTGTCTGTGAGGGAGATATAAGAAAGATGACAATGACAACACGACCTGACACACTTGAAGATTTGATTGGCTGGCTCAAAGGCGCACTCCAAGCAAACTACAACTTTGCCTTACAATACGAAGATCCTGAATTTGACAACGCGCTGTGCAACCTTACAGATCTCACTGAGCTCCCAGAGAAGCCAACCATCAAAATCATTCCAATGATTGAGCTTACACCAATCACTGCAGAAAATGAATCATTTAGTGACACGAACAGCCAGGCAGACACCGAGATCCTGTCCAACTCCTCATTAGATAGAAGTTTGCAGTGGCCAGAGGTATTCGACATTCCCAAGTTTTCTGTAGATGTTGAGTATAGATTGCGGCAAGGTAACCTGTTGTATCTTAGGGATGGAACCTTCCTCAATGTGACAAAAGAACTGAAACATGATATCCTCGAGAAACTTGCTGAGACCATGTATGCATTTACAGCATACCCAGAGAAGGAACATTTTGAAGCTGTTGCAAAAGCTTTAGTACAAACTCACCCGTGTCTTAAAGAATCAGGGTCATCCTCTGGCTGGGAGGGGTGGAAGAATAGTGTAAAGTTCAAGATGGGGAACTATAGAACAAAAATGCGCCAGATAGGTCGAGTTGATGTCGCTGTTAACAGTGGCAAACGTGGAAGGTACACTACAGATGGTGAGCCTCCTAACAAAAACATAAAGAAGGCAAGGAAAGGGGAAATAAATTTCCTACCCGAATATCCAGAGGGGATGGATGACCACAACCTGGAAGGAGCTCGCCAGGTCCTGATCAGTGAAATGATGAAGAGAAAGCCAAACGGACCCCTCATCAAGAAGGAAATGGATGCGACGTTTGCGCTTCGGAGAAAAGAAGTTGTCATAGACAAGCCTGCCATCAGCGAGATAATACATCGTTGGCCTGCTCTTTTTACAGAAAGCCAGGTTTGTGTGACTGTTTTGAGTATTTACAAAAAATGCAGATGGCTTTCTGTGGTATAAATGTCATGTTGAATAAAATTGTACATTGTTTGCTATGCTTTATGTTTCAGGTTTGTTATGAGTTCAACAGAGTGGTGGGGAAAAATCTCAGAGAGAACTTCTTTGATGCACTTGACCATTTCTCCCTAAGCCTGATGGACCTCTTCAGGAAGAAGAAGGGCCTCGCTGGTCAGCTTTTGACTGAGCTTTTACATCAGACAAAGGTGCGCTCTCTCTCCTCTCCCCTCCTCTCCTGTCCTCTCCTCTCCCCTCCTCTCCTCTCCCCTCCTCTCCCCTCCTCTCCTCTCCCCTCCTCTCCTCTCCTCTCCTCTCCTCTCCTCTCCTCTCCTCTCCTCTCCTCTCCTCCTCCCTCCTCTCCTCTCCCCTCCTCTCCTCCTCCCTCCTCTCCTCTCCCCTCCTCTCCCCTCCTCTCCTCCTCTCCTCTCCCCTCCTCTCCTCTCCTCCTCCTCTCCTCTCCTCCTCCCTCCTCTCCTCTCCTCCTCCCTCCTCTCCTTTCCTCTCCTCTCCTCCTCCCTCCTCTCCTGTCCCCTCCTCTCCCCTCCTCTCCTCTCCTCTCCTCGTTCCTCTTCTATCCCTCACCCTACTGTTCTCTGCCTTTCCTGTCATGTAATGTTGTGAAACTGTGTGCTCTATGCCCACTATCCTCTAGACCACTGAACCAACAGACATCAGGTGCCTCTGTCTTCGGGGACTGCCGGTCATCTTGGGGGATGATCCATCTGCTTTCTTCAAGACCTCCTCTGTAAGTAACTTCATTTTTTGTAAATCCAGCAGGTGCATATTTTGTTTTCCAATTTCAGCCATTACTGTAATGAAGACTTGTCAGTCACTGATTTTCAGAATCATTTGATCAGTATTCAATGTCTCATAGACTTGAACTAATTTTATAGGGACATTTTGAACTAGAAACATTTATTAAATACATCTATCATTGATATACGACACAACATAAACTGAAAAAAGTAATAATAATTAAAAAAAAACACACAAAAAGAACTATGTTCTCTTCCTGTCAATCTTTTTTTTTTTTTTTGCTGTTAGGATGCAACTGACAAGGACTCCTACAGTCAGACTCCAGTGGGAATCCTCTGCATTGGTCAAGAAAGTTCTCAGCTCAACCCATCCAGAGTGGGGATCATCTTGGAGGGGACTGTCGTATTGGATGAACTGGCAAACCTGCCTCAGGCCTTCTATGTCCTTTTCGGCCTGATTTATGCCCTGCACCTTGACTACCCCAAGTGTATGAAAAATACCTTCCACTTTGTTCAGCAGGTAATGTTCAAGCTGGGTAAAAGTGAGCTGGCACCCAAAATACAAACCTTGAAAAATCAGCTCTCTGTGTAAAACAGGGTTCTGAGTAGGTAAACTACTGCTCCAGATTTTCAGTACACTTTTATACTAACATGTTTGCTGGTGCACTGTTTGAAGTGCATGTTTTGTGGTGTTAGCACTGATTTTACAGTTCTGTTTTACAATGTCCCTTTTTGATACAGACTTGCAGCAAATAGGGTTAAAGGGATAATTCACTTTTTTGATTTGGGGTTATATGAGGTACTTCTGAACTCTGCAGCTGCAGATTCATCCAAGCATCGATCAAGCATACAAAAAATTGCTTCAGGACACTTTTAGGAAAGTGCTGAAAAGGTTGGGTCTGAATAAGTGTTATAACTCTGATGTATCTGCCATAGGTTAGTTGTTCACCTAAATTTTCTCAATGACCAGCTTTTAAAAATTTCTAAACATTTTCCCATTTTCACTGGGGCCAGGAAAAAGTTAGCATTCTTATTGTGTGCATTACACCATCTTTGTTTAATTGTGTATTCAGACACATTCAGTCTCTCAGAAACAAGCAGATGCTCATTTTCAAATATTTTTCTGTGTTCAAGTGAGTAATTGTTAAATGTTCATTGGGACCAAACAGAGAGGTTACTAGGCTAGCTAGCTACTGTGTTCACTCACAATATATATTTTGCATTTCATAATGGAAATTTACAAAAGTTATTCTCTCTGAGAAACAAAATGCAGAGTACACTGTGGGCCTTTGCACTGTATTTATTTTTCATTAGTAATTTAGATTTTTATTTTTTGTTTTTACAAAGATTATTTTTTTTGATTATGTGGAAATTTATTTAACTTTTTTTTTTAAATAAGTGCACTGCAGACAGTGTAATGTATGATTGTCCCATTTGTTGAACATTTCTAAAATAAAAGAAAAAGAATATACGGTACTTGTTTTGCTTTACTTTAACTTAAGATACTGAGTGGGGTCAATGGGTAAAACAATTGATATTACAAATTATTTTAAGTTAAATCAACTTTAAATTTAGTGCATTGAACTTAAGGATAGTAAGTAGAATTGTTGGGTAAAGCAATTGAAATTACAAATTATTTTAAGTTGCATCAACTTGGCACTTAGTGTATTGAACTTAAACTTTTTAGTTAAATGCACTCAAGTTTTCATTACACATTACTTAATTATTTTAACGTAACCGGTTTCCTCAAATTTTTTAAGTAGATTCAACTTATCCGGGCTTACAGTGTTGTAGAATCTACAATGTAGATTCATAGTTAAAACATCAAAACTTTGAACTATGAAGCAACGCATGTGGAATTATCTAAAGTGTTAATTATGTGACCTGACTTAAACCCAACTAACGGTTCGGGATGAGTTGGACCACAGAGTGAAGGCAAACAACCAACAAGTGCTCAGCACCTCTGGGAACTCCTTCAAGACTGTTGGAAAACAAAAACCATTCCAGGTGACGCTAATGACAAGTGTACAAAAAGCTGTCAAAAAATGTAATATCAAACATATTCTGCTTTAACACTTTAAGGGCCAATGAGGAGTTTCTGTTTGGTTATAAAAAAGTCTCACGTTAAAGTGGACCCACACTTGTTAATGGGCTCATTTTTGATAAATATATCGTTTTGTCTCTATTGTTATTTTGTTATTATTAGTGGTGGCGGAAATGCTGGGCGAGCCGACCAGCGTTTCCTTACTTTCGGTTTCGCGGACGCTCATGAGAATAACGCAGCTGAATCGCCATTTATGGTCGGGACTACGACGGTAACTGAACCTCTTTGAACCTCTGACTTTAATTCTTGATGAATGAAAACATGAGTCTGTCTTGTGCCGGTCGAAGAATTCTACGGTGCGCGCGGAGGCTCATAAATGTAGTGTGAAAACACTTTGCTTTTCCAAAACTCCTCGTTGTCCCTTTAACATGTTTACTATATAATTCCATATGTGTTCCTTTGTAATGTAGAAAGTAATGAAAATAAAGACAAAACACTGAATGAGAAGATGTGTCCAGACAGACAGACAGACAGAGAGAGACAGAGACAGAGACAGAGACAGACAGACAACACATTTTAAAACAAATTGCTCTTTAAAAAATTATTGCTTCCATCTTGTACAAAGTGAGGGAAGTGCAAGTTCTAGGTCCTATCATCTGCTATTAAAGTGTCAGTATACAGAGAATTACACACAGCATGAGCTGACAGCCCTTCTCTACCTTTGTAATGTCACAACAAAACAGGCATCACCGAGTGTGAGTGAGTCAACCAGAGCAGGGGCTCAGAGCCCCCTCTTTCCTGATTGGCTCACTATCCTGGTAACACTAGAGCTCCAAAAAGGAGCCAGAAACAAGAAACTGAGAAGGTTTTGGGCAGTTGAAAACTATATCTTGATAAACATAATAACACTGGAAAAGCAGGGACCTCCGTATTGTTACTGGGTCAGAGGTCACCAATATTTCATGTAGGTCATTAGACACAAATCAGTCAGGTACCCATCCAACTGTTTTCATGAGCAGTTTGTGAACAAAGTGGAGCTGGAATGTGAAGAGACAAAATATTGCAAACAAAAGTTTGAAATCATTGTTTAGGTGAAAAGTTGGCAGATAGTAAAAGAAAAGAAATAACTATAACACTTTGAAGTCACTCCATCTGTTTCTGACTTTACTGTTCAACAAAGCAGTCATGTCATGCCCACTCACAGCTCCACTCTGCCAGAAACAGCTCCTCTCTGTGTCGTCTCACTGTATGATGAACTTTGTTCCACCACTCTATATCTTTCTTTTTGCAAACTGCACCCTGGCCTCTCTGTTTCAGTGCCAGTTGGGTGAGCGTGTATTTGCCACAACAGCCACCAGAGTCTGGGCTCCACACACTCCTCCTCTGGGTGACGTCACAGAGGCCACGTCGATCTTTATTTACTGCCCATGACTGGTGTGTTGGATACTCTGAGGTTATCAGTTGTTTTGTGTAATGTAATTTCAGATATGCAAACACTCTTGCTCACTAAGATCCCACTTACTGGTGTGATGCAAAGTGACAAAGATAACAGATTTGGTGATAATCATCCAACCACATATTCAAAGCGACTGCCGGTCACTTTCAGTCAGCTGTGCTCTCAGCCCTGACGCTCTACGATGACGATGATGATGATGATGATAAAAGGCAAGAAAACATGTTTTCTTATAAACTGAACTCCTTGGTGGTAGAATGCACCAACTGTAAACAGTCTGACACCCTCTCACATATGAAGACAATGTGTCATAAGTGACAGGTTTTAGTGTTTCCCTGTAAGATTATGTGAAGCCTGGGGATCTTCTTCACCATTAACTAGACCACATTCCTTCATGCTCCTGTTGGAAATTTATAGCGAAGATATATTGTTTTCCATGTATTCACTCTTCTTTGCTCTTTATTTATGATTTCCTGCCTCATTTGAGGATAATTACCTCCCCTCCCTTATGTACAGTATGTAATACTGGCCTTGTACCAAACCACACATTACTGTCCCTCCCTGAAGTTGCCCCCATGGCCACAATTTCAGTATGCTACGTGCTGTCTGGTGCTGGAAAGGTCGACAGTGCTGACATCACTGAACATCACTGACTAAACAAGTCAATCCCAAAAACAATCAATGTTATGTTTTTATGGTATTGTTGCATTGTTGTTTTATTGTCTGTCTTTGATGTATTTTTAGTCACTATATGGACTTCTTCTTCTTCTTCTTCTTCTTCTTCTTCTTCTTCTTCTTCTTCTTCTTCTTCTTCTTCTTCTTCTTCTTCTTCTTCTTCTTCTTCTTCTTCTTCTTCTTCTTCTATTAGTTGCTTTAAATTTCAATACAGTAAGTCCTACTGCTGCTTCAGCTTTTTGGCAATTTTAGGTTTGTAGTAGTTCATTATAAAGAAAAAGCCTGCACAACCTCGTTTTTGCTCCAGATATTTTTACTGACAACGTTTCGGGCTCCTCAGCCCTTCATCAGGTCATCATTATCGATTGATAATGATAATGATAATGATGACCTGATGAGGCTGGGAGCCTCGGCTGAGGAGCCCGAAACGTTGTCAGTGAAAATATCTGGAGCAAAAACGAGGTTGTGCAGGCTTTTTCTTTCTTCGTCTGCCCCCCCCCACAGAGAACCAACACATTACAACAATAAGATTCCCAAGTATGTTCAGTGGGAAACCTCTTCCTTTTGAAATACATCAATCTGACACAGAATGTCATCCTTCTAAAATTACCAAAATGGCAGAAAGTGCTGTTCATCGTTAAAAAAAACCACAGAGAGGAGTTTAGTTTGTATTCTTCTGTGTGTGTTTTCCAGACTGTGTGTGTATGTGTGTGTGTAGCGTTCGAGTTGCTAAGTGTGTTGCCTCACAGGGACCTGACTGGCATTTAGGCAGAATATTCCCACAAGCCACTGTGTAATTAATTAGCCTGCTGTTCACAGCCGCACAGTCCCACCACCACCACCACCACCTCCACCCCTTGCTTCCTGCCCACCCCCAAGTCTCATAAGTTAAAATGGGGATAATCAGTTCCACTGGGAGCTCTTCACAGCCACCAACAAACCCCCTCCTCCCCGAACACACGCACACACATACACCAACCCATCATTACCATCTCCTCCCTGCGCCTTTAAAGCTGCTAACCGACGCGGCATGTCACGACAGCTTGGCCCACACCTCTGCTCATCAACGACACCCCCATCTGGACACCAGCTACAGCGGCACAGAGCTGATCTGTCACGTTTTCCCGTCGGAAAAATAACCAAACACAGAAACGCATCGGCCCGGGGAGAGACACAGATTGTGTTAAGACATTTGTAGGGTCATTATGGTTCAGATTTTACGAGTTCAAAGTGAGTAGCTTGATATTGTCTCTAGAGGAACGGAGCAGTGGATGGAGAGGATGAAGCGGTGCAGGGACCAGGCTCTCATGCCTTTCTCATTAACCTTATCATGTAACGCAGCGTAGGGAGGCCTGGGAGTTGGCTTTTTTTTTTTCTTTCTCAAGGTGATGTCAGAGGATTGCTGACTACAAATCCCAGTTGCCTGGGAAGGAATTAGTCCTGGTCTCGCAGAAAGGTGTTCTGACCCGGGCTTGTTCGGCAGGACAGATTAAAGCGAACAAGTGCTGAGACCAGATGAGGATAAAGGCCAAAGCTCTTTGCACAACCTGACAGCTCTATGCAGCTCCACAGCAGGGGAGTGGTGCAGACTCAGCACTGCTGCTGGTTCACAGGGCGGTTATAGTCCTGTGACATTACTGTTTGATATTTCAGTTAAATGTTGGTGGCTGGGGACGTGACTGACAAGAGGCGATAGAATTCAAGAGATGCTTGAAGGTAAGTTTTTTTTTCCAGCTATTTCTTAAGATGTGACGTCCAACCACATCAGAAAAAAGTTTGAAAGTGCGACAAGAGTGTCAGTGCCCTCATGACAGAGGTCTATAAAAAGTACAAATAACTGAAAATTTGTAAAATCACCCATAAGAAAATCACTTGAGTCTTAAAGTAGCTCACATTAAACGTACTTAAAGGTATGAGGAATTACCCCCATCTCGCAGTGTGGTTGCATATCTGATTCTTGATGTTGTGTTCACGTGAACTCGGGCAGACGTCAGACAGACAACAGACGTTGCATGTAACAGGATAAACAAGCGTCTAGGTAAAGAAGTGGTCCGCCAGCACAAGGCAAAACAATACAGGCCTGACAATATGTTGTCATGGTGATGTCGTATTGTTTACCTGACCCATGTTACCGTCTTTCTCTCATTGAATAAAATTACATCTATTATCGACGGCGTCATTCAGGTGTCTGACTATCTTCGTCCTTCCTTACACTACACAGTGGTGACAGTTTTAACAGGCGCTACCTGGAAAACTTCCTCCCTGAGCCGACAGCTCCGGCAGCCAAGGTTCGGCGCGCCCCCGCTTGTGTATTTGTAACGACTTGTAACAACTCATTCTAAGGTAGGAGAAAGCTTTCGTTTGTATGCGGGTGTGATTCGACCTCAGTGAAATACGTATTTATATATACATTTTTTGGCTTTTTTATGCCTTTATTGATAGGATAGTAGAGAGTGTAGAGAAAAAATATACTAAGTATCAAAAGTACAAGTACAAGTAAAGTACAAAGTACTTTTATAGTACACATAAAAAAAGCAAAACAACCAAAAATGGTTTTCCCCTTGTTAACAGATGTGGTCTGAGCAAACATGTAGAAAGAGGGAATCAAGTGCCTCATGTACAATATGCTTGAGAAAGAGAACTATAAATAAAGTGTCTGTCTGCCTAAGAACACAATCAACGTTAAAGGTCCCATATTATGCTATTTTTCATCTATTTCATATGGTTTTAAGTTGTCCAAGCATATTGTATTCATAGTGTATTGTCCCCAAATCAATCTGCAGCTCTAGATCTCAGTAATCTAAAAGTGTCTCTCCAGAGCTCTCCTGAGAACGAGCTGTTTCTGTGTCTGCACCTTGAAATGCAAATGATTATGTGTAAACCACGTCCACTCCACAGCTGTCACGGGGAGAGGGTGTGGTTTTCACTACAGGTACATGTGCCAATGTTGACATTGAGACAGCAGGGGTCGGGTATTGATTTCTGAAAAAAAAAAAAAAAGTTTATGAGACTCGCATCTTGTCTGAAAAAATACTAATGTTTTAGGCCTACTGTGACAGAAGGAGATCGCCTACATGGTGGCTCCTATGCCATCAAACTGTCAAATAAAAAAACGAGTGAAACTGAGGAGCAGCACAAACTGTAGGCTACACTGTTATGGACTGATGAGAAGTTACCGGAGAATAAGGTTTTGCGCCGTGAGAGGAGACTTCCTCGTTCAGATCAGGATCATGTCTCTCCCTCCGTGATGAGGACCGCAGCGCTGATGAGAAGCCGTATCAGGCCAATATCCGCGGTTTCATGTTTAGACGGGCAGCTTTCAGTGATTCAAAATGACCATCTACCGGCCGCGGTAGCGTTACCGACCGATGCTCCCGTATCTACGTTACATGTGAAATGACGGGCCGACTGACGGACGAGGGGGGGGGGGGTGGAGGTGGTGCGACTCTCGCAGACCAGGAAATGGCTCACAGGGCGGAGCTAACGTTTTTCCAGACTTGCCCAGGGGGAGGATAAGGAAGTACCGGGAGGTGGAGTTACTCGAGTTCAACACATCCTGACGTCAAGTCTGCCAGCACTTTCAATTCGCCCGTTTGGAGACACGATCTCAAAAAAGTGTAAAAATCAATAGAGGGAGTGAACAGACTTTTTTCACCTTCAGGCGTCATAGAAAGGCCCCGGGAACACATAGGACCACTACAAAACCTATAGAAAGTGGATTTTCATAATAGGACCCCTTTAACTGCGGAGGTAGCCATGTCAATCTCCACTACCCCACGCATCCCGCTCTTACCTCTAGTTGCGAGAGTACAGTACAATTGTTCTTCTCACCCTCTCAGACACACCCATTCCAGATAATCCTTTGATTATATTTCTATTTTAATTTGTAACAAGGCGGCAAATGTAAAAGTAGCTATATTTTCTAACTTTTAAATGTAGTAGAGTAAAAGTAAAACTTTTTTTTATTTTCTACTTTGTTACTATCCATCTTTGGGTTTGTGTGTAGAAGTGGCATTAAACTGCTGGTCAGGTGATTGTTAGTCTTTGTCAGAAGTTCACATACCAAATTCCAGCACATGATTTACATTATAATATATTTGCTCTCTTTTATATCTACAGTGCTACTCTTATGTATTATGTCTCTCACTCGGGCTCATTCAGTAAGAACACATGAGCATAAACAAGTGAATGATGGAAAATAGAAAATGATAAAGTCTTATCAGACGACTGCTCCATTTCAGCTTAAGATCCCACTTACTGACTCATAAAAGTGGATATTACCTCAATACAACCTCACTATCACACAGAGTGGACTGAAAGAAACATCTAAATACAACCCACCCACCCACACACCTGTAAATCTCAAATGCCAGATATCATTATCGCCCTATTTTTTCTACTACGTGTTGCTTCTGTCTTTTCTTGTGACTGTCTATTGTTACATTTGTCTTCACTTGTTTTTCACCTAATAACCCCAAATGTAGAAGAAATATATAGAAATTCTAAAGACAGCAGTATTTACACAAAACCTGAACAAAAAAATAAAAAACAAAAAAAGCAATGCGAGAGAATGTCCAATATGAAATTCTAATTCTGCAGTAGGCGACAGAGTATTTATATGAGATCTGGTTTGACTCCCCTTACATCTGAACAATACAGTGACATCACACCTGGATGTGACGCGGCTGACGCTCTGTGGTGGAAACATGGGTCTCCTCTCAGGCTGCACACAGGTAAGACCGTGATGAGACTGGAGGCTGAAGTCACGTATACATGAGCCGTTGCATTCATGGAGCCCTGATGAACACAGCGGGGATGATGTGTTCAGGTGCAAGTTAATAAATTCACTGTAGGGGAGTATTATTCCAGAAAGCACCTTCCTGTCTTTTGTTCGCAGGTTCTTCTCAGCGGAGATCTGACGGAGCTGACACACCACTGAGCTAAGAGAGGCACGTGTCTATGAAACAGAATGACAGCGTAACAGGGTCATCACTTTTATCTTGTTGCTCATATGGTAATGTTGCTGCGCAGCTCAGACTGAATGCAGAGCTGTGATGAATCAAGTTTAACCTGTAGTCTAAAGAAAATGTTTAACCACTGATCTGTATTGTATGCTAACCTGAAACCTTTTTGTAAATGTTATGAAAGGTATTTAAAAAAAAAAAAGACAAAAAAAGTCCAAAAAATTTGTCATTGGGGATTTTTTCAAATATTAATTCAGACTTCAGATCTCTGAAAGACTTCAAAAATCCATTTACTAGTGACCTTTGAGCAGCACATGTGAAAAAGTGTTTTTTGTCATTTTAACATCTTGACCTTTCTTTAAAACCAAACAATTCACCTTCTCTGAATTAACTAGACATATTGGAAATGAAGGACGTATAAAGGTATAATAAATTGATACTGAAATATGATGTTTGATATATGATACCTAAAGCTGTTTTCCCACTAAAATTAGTTTTGGTCTGTGTTCTTTGATATTTTGATCCCAGTCTCGAATGAGAGCAGAGCTTTGTTTTGGTAGGTGATGTGAGATGCGACCGGCGTGATGACGTAGCGTAACGTAACGCTCAGTGTCATCACATAAATTAGCGGGTTGACCCGGGTCTGGTGTTCCCACTGCAAGCCGATCATGGCTGAGCCGATTAAAGCCGATTTTAACCCGCATCGCTTGCTGAGTCGTTTGACCCGCGTTTGGTGCACCTTTCCCATTGCCACCAAAAGCCGATTGTTAGCAGGTTTAAACAGGTTTTTTGACTAGTGGGAAAGGGGTATAAGTAGACCAAAACTATTTTTGCACCAGGCTGTCAAGATTGGAGACACTGCGATTATGTGTTTTGGCCACAGATACTGATGATCTGTGAGTATGATTACTATAGCTGATCCACGGTCAGTACCAGTCATCTTTGGTATGTGTTGCAGATGGTGTACATTATATCAGCCTGACATACTGTACTCTGTAAAAGGCTGACATATTTCGTTTTGGTGGCCTGTTTCCTGCCTTGCAGCACACAGCACAGCACATAGAAACATAGTTTTAAAAACAGGTGATTGATCTAAATCTACTGATCACATGGTTTTTATGAAAACCAGACAGTTGTAATTAGCAGCTGATCAATCTGGTAAACATGTTGGACATGTTTTTGGAGTAAGGAGTCAGCCCCAAGTGGCTGTTCAAGGAACTACAGTCTTTAACAGTTCAGCTGTGGCTTTATTTTCAGCCCTGAAGGTTGATGCTTGCTTGTATTATTCCATACAAATCTACAGCCATGGCACCCAAAGTGTTTCTTCAAGAGTCTCAGTTTATCTGACAAGGTTTCGAAGCCACTGCCGTACACGTCCTTTGCCGTAATCTTTTGCCTTAGCTAAAGAAGTGAAAATCCCCAAAACCTGTCATCTCCATGAAAGTAGTGAGACATGCGACGGATGAATGAAGTGCTGTCTCACATTCAAAGCCACAGTTCCTGTCTGTACAAACATAAATTACCTGCTGTTACACACAAGCTATTAAGAGGAGACCAAACAGAGGGACACCTCCACAGACATAGAAAATAAGCGCTTCCACATCCCTGGACCCCCATTTCCTGTTGAACTTTACATTACCTGCCCTGGCTGGAGGCCCGAGCTGAGGCCCCCGTTTCTCCTTGCCTCAGTTCTGCTTCAGTCCAGATGGTGCAGACAGAGAAGGCCTCTGTTCCTCTAGGAAGGTCATCCTGGTTTTGGAGCCGTGCCCCCCCCTCCATTCCTCCTCCTCCCTCGTCTTTTCCACAAAATGAGGAGTGTAAAACTCCACACCTGGACGAACTAATTACAGCCAGACCCCTCTTTAAAAACCCCGGCAGTCCTCTGGTTTCTCCCACTGTCAGCCAAACATAAACAACATGGTTTGGGTTATACAGACGTATGACTGTAACCAGGAAAAGAGGGTCTACAGCTCTATTCATTCTTCCACTGATGTGTGTAATTTAACATGAATTCTGTCTAATTACTGCCTGTTTAAAATGATTCACCGAGTGATTCTGCGGCTGAGAGCATTGTCGTCCTGCTGTGCCGAGAGCCGCACACAACATATCAAAGGAAGTGCAGATGGTTCGAGGAGCAAGTCTGCCTTCACTGTCTCACTTAACATTCCCCTTCATTTACTGACCTTGAGTCACCCAATATTAGCGACATGAAATAGTGCAGGGCCTTGAGGTTGAAAACACTCCAAATTGCAGTCTTTGAAAAGCAACCCCCCGTGAATACCCACAGGGCATCGGAGGCCTAATGTGTATGTGCATGTATGTTCTTGTGCACTCGTCTGTTTCCTCCCCCCACCGGCATAGCTTCAATTTTGAATTCCCGACCAGAGGCTTTTTAAGAGCAAGACAGCCCCAGCAGGCGAGATGAAAGTAGTGATTTTTTTTCCTCCCTCCATAATTCTAGTCTTTTTTGTCCACTATATGTCATTACAGGGAGCTGCATCTAGTTATTTGTGTCCTGTGGCCGGATACATGTGCACAGAGGGAACCAATTTGTGTGGGAGGCGTATCAGGACAAAGAAGGCGACTGATTTCAGATCAGTGAGCCTGCAGGAGTCTGGAGGCCCTTGGCCTGCGAGGAGACCTCACCAGCGCAGTTTAACTGAGAGGTGTGGTTACTCCTGAGTAACTGGCAGCCATCTTTACACTGCAGCTGACATTTAGGGAGCTGCTCGAGTAAAACTAAACCAGCAGTTGTCAAACTGTGACTCACAACATAGTGGTCACAAGATAAATCCTAGAGGTCTCAGGGTGATTATACTCGTCAGGAAACACAAACAGAAAACATATCATCATTCAATCACCAGAACATTAAAGGTCCCATATAGTAAAAAACAAACAAACTTACTGTTACTTTGTGATGTCACAAGAAAGCAGTCTACACTCATAGCCATACTCCAAGCCCCGCCCACCTGCACCCTCCATCTAACCTTGCAAGATTGTTTACCTGAACTCTGCTGTATTTTTATCAGGTCACTCAGTGAGCCAATCAGAAGAGAGGATCAGAGGCTGACATCTGTCCTTGTTTTGATTGAGAGATGCCGCACAATAGAACTCACAGACAAAAAACTGTGATGGTGTCCTGGTTGAAGGTTTTAGACCCCAGTGGCCCCCGACAGATCCGTGTCTCTTGCATGTAAATTAATTTTAATAATGTGACGAACTACAAACTATTAGCGGGTAATGTAACTAAAGTGCCTTCTGTGTTATGATCGATTCCTTTGGCTCCGAGGGGCCCCAACATCAAATAAACGGCTGCAGTTGGGAGACCATGCAGCAAATCTTTGCCCCGAGGCCCTTTAATTTTTTGACTGTGCAACGGGCAAGATTATAGGTTGTTTGAAACTGTATTATAAATGGTACCAAACTGCAACAGAGCGAACAGTCACAGCTACACCACTGCTAACCTACATAAACAAGAAACTGTGAGAAACAGGCAGAAATAGCTCGGCGTAAATACGTAGGCTATGTGAGTGAGCAACAGTGAAAGAGAGAGAGAGATGCTTGAGGCTGGAAGAAACATGGCAGATGGAGAGAGAGGACAAGAACAGATGAAGGGGAGTGAGGTTAGTCATCAAAGCTTGCTCTGCCTGGATTTGATGGACTTATTTTCTTCTCCTGAAGACCGTCTCCAACAGTCTCCTGTGCTCATTTCAGGGGAAAGACACAAAGCCAAAGCCTCATTGTCTGAAAGTGAGTCGAAGGTGCAGAGCGTTTTCCACTCGTTTGCTTTCATGGTTTAGAGAAGAAGGTGAAATCTTAAGTGCTTTTCTGAGCTCCTTGTTTGATCAATAGCGTGTAGGCGACATCCATCTTTGTGCGCCAGATCTCAAAATGAAACAGTCATATTTACCCAGGGCTAAGCCTACTTTATTTCTAAGAATAGATACTGCAACACATTCTACACAATCTTATCTGTGTCTATACTGTGAGTGTGCTTTGCGTTAAGCGTGCTGCTAATGATGAAGCTTGCATGGTGTAATCATGTGTGACTACATGTCAGTAGGAGTAGATGTTCATCAGTGGTAGATGTGTTGAACAGCTCTGAGGTGGCAGACGTTCTCACAACACAGTGTGGACCTGACACTTACTCACTCCTGCTCCATCTACAGCAGTGGAGTCATTAAAGCTCCATATGGGTTTATTTATCCACAATGAATTAATCACTTATGATTTAAGTGTGTGTATAATGTGTGAACGTGTGTGTGTGTTGCTGAGTTTGGCACTAATGTAATGACGGGTCGATATGTTGTTCACCTCCTAACACATGGAGTACTGTATTCAGATCCTCTGATTCAAAGCTTATCTTACAGTTTTAATTATTCTACATCATCACCTGCAAAATTAACTATATATTATGAGTAATTTTTCCACACTAAATGTCTAATAACATTTGACCTACAGGGATTCAGAGTGCAACCAAATGGTCTTAGTATGTGACATAATGAGTATTTTAGGTAATAGGCTAACTTAAAAAAAAATAAAAAATGTATATACAGTATATATACGTATACGTATATATAGCCTATATATTATTACAATAATATGCTGTATTTTATATTGTATAATATACAATATATAACAATAAGTACTGGTGTTTCTCACTGTCTTAGCAAACAGCTCTTCTGAGTCAAACCCTCTACAGCAGGGGGTCTTCTACGTTTTTCAGGCCAAGAACCCCCAAACTGATGGAGAGATGGAGCAGGGACCATGCTATATTGTTTAAAATTGTGTTTTATATTAAACTGCCCCTAGTGCCATATTGTGCATTCAATACTAAGCTATCAAATACACAGGTTCATATGTTCATGTATTTATTTTAAATGTGTAAAAGGTACAGTGAGTAGGAGGCCGTCCCACTGCCATTATAAACAGACCTTGTTGACTGATACCAATGCCAATACCAATATCATCTGTCAAGTGCATGATAATCATGCAGACATTAACTATTCAAACTGATGTTTTTTATTTGAAACATAAACGTGGAAACATAGATATTATTCATTAAAGATATAAAACATAAAACACAACACAACACAACACAACCAAAATTCCACGAGCCCCTGCAGCACCTCTGTGGACCCCCTAGGGGTCACGGAACCTCTATTGAAGACCTCTGCTCTATCCACCTTATTTCTGGGGTTGTTACTGTAGAAACGGTTATGGGTGGAACTTCCGGTCAGAAGTAGCAGTGAGCCATCGGCTAACAGCAGTGGTTGCTAGCGGTCTTCATTACTGTTAGCGGTTTCTTTGAAAGTTTTCACATTGTTTTCTGTTTTCTTAGTTAATTCGGTAGATGAGGCAATTCATATGGTGATAATAGATCGGTTATTGATCCATGGTCGTGAGCACTCGAGTGAAGAGAGGGAGTAGCACTGTTTGGTTGACCCGTCTGCAGCTTCTGGGGGCTGCAGGTGGAGGACATGGACTGTGCTGGACGAGTCAGGCCAACAGGTCTGCTTGGACCGTGGCCACTTGGACCAACAGGTCAGCTCATACAACGTAATCTGGGCAGGAGACCGAGAAGTGGACGGGGCTGAACCGGGAGAGAGGCAGCCACTGAGCGTGTGTTGTGACGGGAGTGAGGGCGTGCGCCGCCCGTCACAGAGGAGAAATACATACATTGTAATGAATGTAACGAGAACCCCCCCCCCTCGTGATTGTTATTCTGACACATGACTTAAATAACAGCTGTGTTTGAAGCCACGCTGTGGTTCATAATCGCAGTGCAGTAGAGTGAGTTTGGAGCTGCAAAAAGGAGAGAAAGAGAGTCGGTGGAAAAAGCTCATTGATTAGAGAGACAGCGATCAGCTCAGGTGCAGCTGTTCTGCGGTGCTGACGAACCCGCTTTAATATGACAAACTATGATTGTGATCATCAGAACCTAAACCAAGTCGAGTAGAGCCGAGCTGTACAGTAACTGAATAGTGGAGAAGGGGCAACACACGCTATGCGCACGCACACGCGCAATCGTCCCCTCAGATACGACTGCATCTCTCCAGGACTCTGGTGTATGTGAGTGTCAGAGAAATAAAAGCTGTGACTTGCTTGGGCAGACGTTGTTTGGTGTCACCTGCTGATTTGCGTAGGTACATAAATATGAAGACCCCGAATCTATAAGACTCCCCCGTCTTTTTCAGACTTTTTTTGACGGAAAAAACACTGTCTTATATCCAGGTCAATGTGTAAAATATGTATTAAAAAATTGCGTGTATCAGTCATAAATGATACACGCAATTTTATGATTGCTGTTTCATTCCGTGTAAATGTTGTGTACACACACATATATGCATTTCTTTATAAAAGAGGAATGTGTTTTAAAATAAAATTATTCCAACTTTATGGGCACCCGTGTATATATGAGGCAACTTTCCAGAGCTAGCAGATAGCTCATTGCCACAACAACTGAAGTTAACAAGTAGCTAAATATGCTACTGTACGTTATCTTTTTATCTTTGGCCACTTTTTTAAGTCGTCCTCACACCTCACAATATTAGTAGGCAGCGGTATTATGATATTGTCTCGTTTGAGTTGTAAAAGGTGGTGTATTACTGTATGTCTCTAACGCTCGCAGAAAGTGGATGAGCGTGTACTGTTAGCATGTAAACAAACGCAAGTTGTGCCAATAATTCCCACAAGGCATCATGGGGGCTAGGAATAAGGTGGATAGCAAAAGAGTGCCAAGGTCAAGGGGTAAAAATCAGACTAGTGACCCCCTCCACGTATGGATGTGCTTTAAGGGTGGACCATTTCCTCGAGACGGACCCGCTCACAGTTTTAAGATACTTTCCACACCACAGTTATTTTTAACAATGTATTTCAAATGAATCAAAGATTTCTGCCTTTAAATGTTGAAGTTAACAGAGAGAAAGTCAGTGTTAGTCAGCTCAGTCATCACTGACTTGCGTCAATGTGTAACTGCTTTATTGGGTGCTTTTACTACTTTCATAGATACTGAACTGTGGCCTGGTGAATGTGTGCGTATGTGTGTTTCATTACCAAATGAATGTAGCATAAAGTGAGGGCACTGGGGGTGATTTTAAATCTCTGATGTGACACAGCATGACTTTATCCAGACTTTCAATTTAATGTGCTCAGCTACAATGAGTTCATTGTCTTTCTCACTTAAGTCTGTGTAGTATTATAGTGGCGGTGCATTTGTGCATCCTATCCGGAGGTCCTTTGCTTGGCGGGGAGGAGTATGCAGAATATTAAAGACATGCCCACATCGGGATCACCACACCCAGCCTCAGGGCAGCACGCTGTGAAGAGGCACAAGCACAAAATAATGAATGGCCACTGATGACGAAATGTATTGCGCCAACACTGCTGGACTGACCCCAGAAACTAGCATCAGCCACAGCTGTTTGATGATGATGATGAGACTTTGGCCCAGCAGCAACAGCCAAACAATGCCCACACAGTGTGTGTGAGGCCCAACTGTTAGTTTGGTGTCATGACCTTTATCACCCGCCCTCAGTACACCAAAAATAACCTCTTAAATTATGCTAAATTGTTTTACCAGGCTCGCTACCCAAAAATAACCATGGTGTGAAGGAAATCTTGACCCCCTGCATTCAGAAATCCATGCCCCTGAACAACGTCCAAAATATCCCCTACGCTGGCTTTATGAATCAAATCCCCAGGCTGGGATCCTATTGTTAGCAGCACAGAATATCCACGCTGTATTTGGCATATCCTGTCCTGTTCCCCTGCCGGGCGGAGGTTTCTGTCGCCTCCTCTCCCTGAATAGATGGTGAGATTGGCCCCGAGACACCAGAGCATCCTGCCTGCACAGCAAGAATGTAAACAGGCCCACATGTTATGTCTACACAACACGGCCTGATTTCATAATCTCAGCTATTTAGCTCTATGTGTCATGCTATGCTGGCCTGGATGTGGTGGGAAAACTGCTTTTCAAAGTAACGTTCGAGAACATGCAAAAAGGAGGAGGTCACATCTACTGACCCGGTACGTCAACATCTCTTTCTCGGTACAAATGTTTTATTTAAAATGAATGCGGCTCAGGTCTGAGGTCTTCCACTCACAGTATCATCATCATCATTTTTTTTTTCATTTGCACTTCTTCTGCTAACCACTGCACAGCAGCAGGGGGAATTTCACATCATTTGTTTGAACGTTTTTCAGCTTTGGACAGTATGGCACTTAAAGGGATAGTTCAACATTTTGGCACATTCGCCCATTGCCACAATCCCTACAGTTTTAGGAGTAGGTTTTTTTTACCTTTAATTGTCAGTGCAAGCTATTTTTAGAATGGCGGAGCAGAGTCATGAGCTGGTCAGAGCTACACTATGGATTTCTTGGTTTTCCTGATCAAACTCATCAAATACACAATCCAACAACCCCACAACGCTCTCGTGGACGAGTTGTGACCTGCACATTCACCACGCTATGAGATAATAAAGGAACGTTAACGTGACTGAGTTGTTTTTGAGGTAAATTCATGCAAAACCACTGATGCACGTTTCCATCAGGGGCAGTTTTATGGCAAGAAGTCTATTTGCCTCGAAAACAACTCTGTCTGGTAATGTTCTGTATTCATCTTGTGCAGGTCACAACTTGTCCACCAGCGCGTTTTGGAGTTGCTGGATTGTGTATTTGATGAGTTTGATGAGGGAAACCAAGACATCCTATTAGCCTTCATAGCGTACCTCTGAGCAGCTCGCGGCTGCTCCACCGTTCCAAAAATAGCTTGCACCGACAAATAAAGGTAACGAACCTACCATTATGCCAATGGGCCAATTTGCCAAAATGTTGAACTATTCCTTTAAGCACACCATTAACAGCCATAGCACCATAACATTAGCTTCCAAGCATGCTAAAACAGAACAAAAAAAAAACCTTTTTACTGTGTGTTAGGAGAGCTAAATAGCAAAGTAAAGCTCAGGCTGTCATCTGTGAAGGCGGCAGACAATTAAACTTTTGATGAACGTGCTGAATTAAAACCTTTGTCAGAGTTATTACAGCTCATCCTCTTTACACTGTGAATCTGTCAGACCTACAATCATCCAAAAAGCGCAGATGTATGGATGAAAAGAAATGGCTCACAAAGACAATCAGGTGGGGGTGGGGGCAAGTATACAGTTTAGTACAGAGTGGGGGCTGGTGAGCAGGCCAGGCAGGTGGGAGTGGCAACGTCTGAAATGTCTACAGTAGAAAAACATGAATGCACAAACCATTGGACTGAATGAATAATGAAAGGATGAATGAGCAGACTGAAACTCCAAACCACTGACATGCCTGTTTGACCCCGGGGATGTAATTGAGAACACACAAACAACACACAAAGAGCCGTCATTGACATAATGCCTTCCCTAAACCTCTACCCTAAACATGACCCAGACCCTGACTCTACAAGCAAGTGTTAACCCTCAAACCGCCGCTGCTCACAAACCTGTGAGGTCCAGCACTTTGCTCCTTATGAATAGAGTCAAACACACACACACACACACACACACACACAGGGGAAGTAGGATCTTTGAGCCCACTCACTAGGGTATTCTTCAGCTGAGTAAAGCTCCCGTATTTCTTCTTAAACCTTATCTTTTATCTCGTTGCCCATGGAGGTAATTATCAGTGTTGTCACGGCATTGTGATTCATTAATGAAGCTTTCATCCGCGGCTTTCTGCTGGTGTCGAGGCCCACGCCATCTACGCCGGCTTAATTAGCGTTAGCAGTGCTCGCTCACTTTAAGGCCTCTCACTTAAGGAAGTGATCTGAGGAGGAGGGAAAAGGGAGCAGACAGGAGGGCAAGTCCTGCAAGCCTTTGATAAGACGCGTCACGTCCACTCCCAACCCCTCTCCGCACTAATTCATCTCGACCCGCGATGCAAAAGCAATGTTGCTGGTATCCATCAAATGCTCCGGATGATGACTGATGATGAAGAGGAAGAGCAGTGTCCCGCTGAAACTTGCCAAGAACCGTACACCAGCTCTCCTCTTCCCTTGTCTTGTTTCAATAGTTCTCCCTTGAGGCTTGTGAAGTGGGACTTTGGGAGCCATCGCTTGAGAATTCTGCCTAATTTCCACACTCATTTGGTGTGACTCCATTGATACATAATTGATGCAAGTTTGAGTTACCAGTGCAAGTTTGTGTTGCCTCTCGAGGTGCTTTTCTTAGATCTAATAGTTTTGATGCTGTATCAAATGCATCACAGTGAGTCATCTTGTATGTTATGCGATTCTCTGCAGAGAGTTTTTACAGCCTGATCTCACCCGGTTTATTATTGGACTTCAATATGCTGACATTCTACAACTTATTTACTTATATTTCACTCCACTCCGCTGGTTTTATCTGGCAGCAGAGACGCTCCTCCTCTTTTGGGAAGAAGAGGCAATCGAGCTGAAATAACTCAGAAAGAGTGAAACTCAATGTTTGCTTTTTGTACATGGAAACATAAACTATAATGGCGCCAGGATGTTGTGCATATATTTGAATTTTTCAAGCCCAGAGCCTCTGAGTGGGCGTACATAATGTATAGCTCATAGGAACATGCATGCATTGTTTTTCCTTTTTTCACCAGTTCCATCAGTACCATCAGCCGTCAACCAGTGGAATATCACCCATCTGACTCTTAACAACTAAACCACTTCACACAAAAACCCCACAAAAATAGTGAACTGACCTGCTCAGACTGGGCTTGTTTTCTGTATTGACGACTAGTGACTTGATCTCCATCCAGCTCACATGTATAGTGCGGCTAAGTTAAAGGGCCAACGAGGAGTTTCTATTTGGTTATAAAAAAAAGTCTCATGTTAATGTGGATGAATCAACGTTACCCACACTTGTTAATGGGCCCATTTTCGATAAATATATCATTTTGTCTCTATTGTTATTATTAGTAGTGGTGCTGGGCGAGCCGACCAGCGTGTCCTTACTTTCGGTTTTGCGGACGCCCATGAGAATAACGCCGCCAAATTGCTGTTTATGGTCGGAACTACAACGGTAACTGAACCTCTTCCAACGTGGAGGGAGGATCATTTCCCCTGGAATGACCCTTTTTCCTGTAGTCAAAACATACATGGTTCGTCAAATGGTTCCTGGCGAAAGTCCCTGTGGTGGAGATGCACCCTAAATGGGACTGGATCAACTGTTAGGGGTTAACCTTCATCATGCCAAACATGAAAACCATGAAATCGACCCACCAGCCCACCTTTACAACCACTCTGTGTTCATATTCCACTAGTACAATCTGTATAGTCTTTTTAGAGGTACTGTAAGAGCTGATTGAAACGGTTAGAAGTTAAAGGGTGGATTGGGGCGGTGCGTAGAGGCTACAGTCCTCACCGCAGGCGGCCCCAGTTCGAATCCCGCGTCGGGCAGCCCTTTCCTGCACGTCATTCCCCCTCTCTTTGCCTCCCCCTTTCCTATCTATCTATACTGTGGACTATCAAATAAAAGCCCCCCCCCCCAAAAAAAGTGAAAAAATATACTTTAAAAAAAAAAAGGAGTTAAGGGGTGGAGATTATCCATAATTTATTTAGCTTTCTGCTTTTGGTGATTGTGAAGATGCAGCTGTGTGTCAGTATCATAAAGGTTTGTTTGTTTGTTTAAAGGAGAGAGCACTCAATTCCTCTTTTTCGTTGAATTTCGACCTATTTAGTCATGACAATGACAGAGGGCTACGCAGCATGTGTTTATTTGGTCCAGGGTGATTGTTCGTTTCCTGAGAATTTAGAGTGAAATAAAACAGTGTTGAACCTGATATTTGACTTATGACTCAGCTCCATTAACTCCCAGTGTGTTTGCATGCTCTCCAAAGTCACAGCACACCCAAACAGTGCTCCAAGGAAATGAGTCAGAGTGCTTTCATTTTGACTTCATTCATGCAACTAGAGATTTCAAAATCAGAGGGCATGATTATAGACTGCACGTTATACTCCCAGAGGTCACAACCATTCAGAGGTTAAACTGTAAAACTCATGAATTATTATTTGGAAATTAGTCAGTAATCTTAAATGGGACGTTTCAGTTAAGCGTCCAGGATCTCTCCCACCTACTGGGCTGCAGCTGCTTCCATCTCACAGGACATTTAAAACATTGAAATGCAGAAGCAAAAGATTCAAACATGTTCTTGTATCTGGCTGCAGTTACAATGCTCATTGACATGGTTCAGCTCTGCCTCCCGCGGTAGGAATGGTGTTTATGTAACACGACACGTTTTGCCAAATATGTTTTATAGGAGACATAATTGCTGCTTGGATTGTGTTCACATTTTTTCCAGTCCAGGGAAGGCTACCTCCTTTTATAGCACAAAAGTTGTAAGGAGGTGGTTGGTGTGGATGGTGGATGATGGTGGGTGAACAACCTGCCCGTTATCTTAGTTTGGAGATATAGAAGTGAAAATATATAAATATGTATCAGACTCTGCATTACAAACAACAGGTTACAGGGAAGAAGGGAACAGAAGATGTGACTGAGTTATTTAAATAAGTGTAATTAGGTAACGTACATACATTTTGACCATTCTTTTAAACTCTATCACTAATTCCCCCAAATAACATAAAACCTGATCTAACTATTAAACTGACTCTGTCATAAACAGAGTACAACTTCTTTTGCTTAGGTCGTGGTTCTCAAACAAGACTAGACTTGAAACGTTTTACAATTTCTTTTCTATTTACAATTTTTACAAGGAAGCCTGAGGTTCACAGTAGGGCTGAGGAAACACTGGCATTTCCCAGGTGTGGAAGTTTTAATGAGAGATGTTATCAAGTTGGATCTGTGCAAATTCAGATTTTTCCAGGTCAAGGGCATCTTCAAGCAACTGAATCAAGTCATCTGGACTTACACTGCAGTTTTTTTTGTCTTTGAAGACGCTGCACCCCATTTTCAAGTGGCTTCATCAGTTTGTGTAGACTATACTGGCTAGTCTGAAAAAAAAAGTTCAAACTTCAAACTGTAGATTCAAATGGGTCATCCCACAGTGCATGCTGATTATCAATATGAATAAGAATGCAACACAATAATCTTTTCCAATATCACTGTCACTAATAAACTGAGGATCCAATACTTGGACAGACAAAGCAAAAATAATACTATCAGACAAACAATTTCCATTTCAGTTTATGTGATTCACTTTACTGTTCACTTCACTGTACAGCCGGCTGCAACCTTTGAACCCTCTGTAGAAGGTGTGACAGCCCTGTCTGTGAGTACGTAAGTGAAAACCACAGTATGAAGGCGGTGGATGAAACCACTATCCGGTTTCCTCATTTAACGAGCCCTACCTTCATCAAACAGCTTTGGTCTCCATCGTTTTGTTGTGAGTCACTCACAGTTCAGCGGTGCTGATTTACAGTGCGCCGGTTTTTAGTTTCCATTGTGTAATCTGCAATGGCCATTTCCTCCGACCACAATCTCAGACAATGATTCACCGTATATGTCATGTGAAGAGAGAGAGCAGCAGCAGTCTAACACCATGTGGAAGACATCACCTTCACTTTCTGCCGCTGAGGGCTCAGCTTCACTACAGGTATAAACATGTCAATAAAAATATTGTCTATAAATCATTACGTTCTCACATGTTTAATAGTCTTAATTCATCACACAAAACAACAGCAGGTTAAATATGGATGAGAAACTGCACTGTCTTATTAAAGGGATATTTCAACATTTTGGCAAATTGGCCCATTGCCATAATCCCTGCAGTTTTAGGAGTGGGTTTGTTACCTTTAATTGTTGGTGCAAACTATTTTTAGAACGGCGGAGCAGAGCCGCTACGGAGGCTAATGGAATTTCTTGGTTTCCCTCATCAAACTCATGATGCGAAGCCTGCGGAGCTTGTTTAGGCAGCCAACTCAAGCTGCGCCCATACTGATCAGCTGATCAGTCACATGCCCTCCTCCTCCTGCTTCTGCTGCTGCTCATGAGGTTTTGCAAGACCATCTCCTCCCCAGCATCCTGTAGGTCCTGTCTCTATGATCCCCTGCGGAGGTCTGCTTCATTGCCTGTCATGTCTGACGCCAAACCTGCTGTAGCCATGCTCAAGGATATGCTATGAACTATGCTGTGCTTCAGCTTGCAATGCTTATACTCAATAAATTATTTGGTCTCATTTCAGAGTTGTCTGACCAAAATCAAATCCAACAACCCCAAAAACAGTCTCGTGGACAAGTTGTGACCTGCACATTCACGCTGAGACAATAACGGAACATTACGAGACAGAGTTGTTTTCGCGGCAGACACTGTTTGCCGGTAAACTGCCCCTGACAGGAACGCGCATCAGCGGTTTTGCATGAATTTACTTTGAAAACAACTCTGTTGAAATTCTATTAGCCTCCGTAGCATACTGTAGCTCTGAGCAGCTGGCGGCTCTGCCCCGCCGTTCTAAGAATAGCTTGCACCAGGGGTGGTGTTTGGCTCGGTTGGTGGAGCACCCGCCCCATGTGCGGAGGCTATTGTCCTCGCTGCAGGCGGCCCCGGTTCGAATCCCGCGTCGGACGGCCCTGTGCTGCGTGTCGTTCCCCACATCTCTGCCTCCCGTTTCCTGTCTCTCTCTGAACTGTCCTATCAATAAAGGCATGTAAAAAAAAGAAAAAAAAGAATAGCTTGCACCGTAACAAACCTTCTCTAGGGATTATGGCAATGGGCCAATTTGCCAATATGTTGAAGTATCCCTTTAAGTGAATGTTGGTTAAACGGCAAAAGAGGAAGACCAGTGACCCCCATGGCTCCAACTACCCCAGGAGTATCATCTCTAATGTTGCCTTTAATATGGGTTTAATGTGTAGAGGACACAAAATATCATCTATTGGCGTTTGTATCATTGTTACTTGTAGATGAAGGAATGAGAACAACAGGTTTGATATAAACTGATTTAAAAGATGAAATAACAAAGTGCAGCATGGCCCTCTGCTGCTCTAAGTCAGTGTGAAAGCATTAACTCCACTCAGGTAACACACCTGCTGCTGTAAGAAGTGGGCAAGATAATTACACTGCAAGAGTCCGAAAATGTAACCCAAGCTGGGGCGGGAAGCAAAACAACTCTGAGCCACGGAGGTGTGAGAAGAGGAAGATAGTACACAGCAATCAAACACACATGCTGTCAAGTCAAGTGTGATGATGATAGCTCTAGCTCACACCGTCTAATGTTATCCAAATGCACAGTGAGACACACAACCTCTGACTGGCCAACGAGTTAGGAACACATCTGATTGTTGTTTGGTTTGGAAACTCCAGGAGCAACAACGGACAACTTCAGACACTCACAGCTGCTCCATAACTGTGACTTATCAGTCTCGACTACCGGTGTTACTGACCTTGTTGTCTTTGCTAAGTGATTTTAATGATCTAACCGTTTCTGCTGCTCATCATTTGTGCCATTTTCTGCAACTGCAGTGCAGACGATCTGCTGTTCAGTTTTTCAGGTGTCACTGTTTCCCCCTACAGTCCAAAGACATCCATGCTTCTAGGCTGACTGGCAACTCTAAATTGCCTGCAGGTGTACTGTATGTGAGTGTTTGACTAATGTTTGTCTCCATATGTCAGCCCAGTGATACAGGCTAGTGTTAGCTGGGATTGGCTCCAGCCCACTGCAACCCTGCACAAATCAGTGGTTTAGATAATGCACGAATGGATGGTGTGATAGAATTGACACAAGTCATGTTTCCATCCAAATGTATCAACAGCGAATTTTGTCAAAATCCGCAAAAAGAAAATGCAAATGTATGCCATTTGTTATTGTTTTGCGATTATTATGAGAAGACCAATAGTTTTCGCAATTTTTTTGCAAACTTTGAAAATGCAAATAAGAATAAGTGGATGGAAACCCCTATACAGACTATTCCTACTATGGAGCAAAAACTGTCACGTGAATAGAGATTGTTATCATTTTATAACATTGATTCAAAATAAAAGTGTAGTTGAGAGCACGTAGCCTGTCATAAAATAAAGACAGTCAGCTACAAGAAGCTTAAAAGTTCTGCAGAGCTGGTCACATGTCTGTGGATTCACTGCAGCAAGTCACACCTTTCACATTACACACTGAGCATATATTCATGTAGATACACTAATAGGAGCTGTTTTAACTATTATTACAACACTATACAATGTAAGTGTGTCATTCTGAACGTATGAAGGTGTGTGTCTCATGTCTGTGCAGTATAAGCATGCACCGCGTGAGCATTCCTTCCCTCTGCACTGCCCGGTGACTTCACCTCTGCAGTGTGCTGCCAGCAGCTGAAACACAACCCAGCATGTACAGAGGGGAGAAATTAATGCCATATTTTCCGTTCTCTCTCTCTCTCTCTCTCTCTCTCTCTCTCTCTCTTGCGCATAGTGCATCCACCTCTCTCCCTCCGTGCCACATTTAGATAAATCCAATGCCCAGTTGCCAAAAATGTTGCTGCCAGAAAGGGAACCTGGGCCATTTAAAGCCAGCAGCAGAACAAACTGCTCCTGTTTTACGACTGGAAGTGTGTGTGTGTGTGTGTGTGTGTGTGTGTGTGTGTGTGTGTGTGTGTGTGTGTGTGTGTGTGTGTGTGTGTGTGTCTGTGCGTGAGATTGAGCATGAAGAGGAGATTGGGGAGTTGTCATGAACTCCACCCAGATGGATCAAAAATGGATGAAGTCTATCTGTCACTACAACCATCAATCACCCCACTATACAATGACAGTGGAATTAGAGGAGGCTCTGGACAGACAAATGCTGATAATGGAGATTCAAGTGGTCCAGCAGCTTTGTTATGAACAGGTCTGAGTGCTGCACCTCACCTGAGCATCGGTTTGTGCTTCCTAGCTTTCACTTTGCTGTAAAAAGAAGAGATCCTCACTGTTTCCCTCTATATTTCTGTTCAAGTTTGTTCTGTCAGTTTGATATAAAGTGGGTCAAAGTCCTGCAGTACCCATGAGCCTCACCTGCTGTTGTTACGGTGAGAAATTAAAGTCGGAGTCAGCTGGACAGTTTGCGTGTGAGCAGGATGCAGATGTTTTCTGACACTGTTGCTCATCTACAGGCGAGTGTTACTTCTGTGGCCATGGAGACCAGAAATAACGCTTCAATATTTGTATTTGGTACGGGTTAAATGAGCCACTAGCTAGAGTTATGGAAACCAATAGGTGGTAGGCTAATGGAGACCAGAAAGACGTCTGGTCCACTAGCACAGAGTTATGGAAACCAATAGGTGGTATCAGACGTCTGGTCCACTTTTAGCTCGTCTTGCTTCATCAGATAAATCTGAATCTAGGACTCGAGACCACTGGCATCCAGTCGTCCTGGAGACGCGTCCAAAGTCGTGAAAGGGACTTTATGTATATTTTAAAGTATCGCTTACCAAAAGACACTGAACAGAGCATGGGCCTGTTACTACAACAGAGCACAACTCCTTGCACAGTTACTATAGTTACTATCACTGCCTCAGCATGAGACCTGAAATGTCCCGATGCAAAACTCCTAACACAGGTTCATCCATCCCATCAGCAGCACTTTGCAGTTATATTGGTTAAACAGAACAACCACTGAGTCTGAGGTAACTTCAGGACAAATGTGAATGGATGAAATTATGTATTACTCATTGTTCTGACACAGTTGCCAGCTCCTTGCTGCTAAGCTAACTTTACGGTTGCTACCCTGGCCGTGTGTCAGAAGCTGAAACACACACATTTAGACGACCTCAATACACCATTGTAGTCCTGTGCGTTATCATCTAAGTCTTAAAACGCTGCACAAACATAGCCTGTAGGTGGGCAGTAGAGATTGCAGATGGGTTGGGTTGTAGAAATGAACCCTGATTAAAAGCAGATGGGTCACGGGTGGTGAAGTGATTCATCATTAGTGCTACACACTCTAAAACGTGAGCAGAGCAGGGTGGAGCTTTAGTTTTCATCAGGTGAATTACTGACTCAACTAAGCAAACAACAGGGAATATAAAGTAATACAGAGCAGCACAAATGGGATCGTAACTTTGACTATCCAACGTGGGAATGTGCTAAAAAAAAAAAAAGTCTGTAAATTAATAAAAACTTTCAGTAATTTTAGTTTAGGGAAAGAAAAACATGACCACATTCCTCAGAGTTCTGTATCTGGAAAGGTTTTGTTATTGGTCTCAAAACACCGTGGGTCAATGTCTGACAGATGGTGCGGTACGAGGAGCACAAGTAGATTCATGCATACACTTGTGCAGTCTAACCTATAAGGACAAAGGTGCTGAATGAACTCAGGTTGAGTCTAGCCTTCCTCAGCGTATTGTTTCAGAGCTCTCTTTCTTTTCTCTCGTCTTATTTCTCCGGCAGTCTCCTGTTGCGAAACAAGGCGCCTGGTGTAACAAAGAGCAGCTGAAACACAAACATGCCGGCAGGCAGCATTCCCTTTCAACTTGACCGACCTCGGCTTAGAGGAAACTCACCCTGTTCTGACATTCCCCCTCACTGCAGTGCAGACCCAGCCCTCTCTCTCTCTCTCTCTGAGCATTTACCCTCCAGACAAACACGTTCAACTGTAAGGAGAGCGAGGAAAGCTAAAAAACACACACTGGAGCTGGACTAACCGATATTATTACGTTAACAGAACCTCAAATGGCTGCATAGTTAAAAAAAACAAAAAAACAAGACTAAAGAAAGCATAACACATGAACATAAAAATTGCTCCAAATGAATATTTCAGCGCTAAAATTCAACAATAATTGAAATGGAACCTGGATCCAGAATCACCCGTTATTTGGCTAAGGTGAAGGGCTCAACACACAGCAGACAACTGCTGACAGAAACACAACAACCCCCCCTCCCCGAGTCAGTGATAACATGCAGCAGGCCGTCAAGCCAGCTCCAAAGCAGGCTGCACATCTTGTTCAGCTCAGTGGGTGGCTGCTTCCCTTGCAGCAGACGACTCTTAGCTCAAAAGCAGGAGGTAAATTTGTTCCAAAAGAACAAACAGACATCATGAAGAGTACATACAGAGTACAGGCAGTTTGCTTAAAAAAAAAAAAAAAACAACCTTTCAAATGCACAAAAACAACAAAAAAGACATGATATTCCTGTTTCTTTTGTTTTTAAACCACAAATGAAAAAAACAAAACAGGCCTGCTGTTCTTGGCTTTTATTTTGAAAGTCTTACCTTCATTACCTTGTGCCTCCTGAATACCTTTCTTAAGTCTTAAAGGGATATTTCAACATTTTGGCACATTGGCTGTTTGCCATAATCGCTATAGTCATAGCAGTAGGTTCTTTACGTCTATTTGTCTGTTTCCCTCATCAAACTCATCAAATACACAATCCAACAACTCCAAAACGCTCTCGTGGACAAGTTATGGCCTGCACATTCACCACACTGAGATAATAGCGGAATGAAGACAGAGCTGTTTTAGAGGCAAATTCATGCAAAACCTCTAATGCGCGTTGCCTTCAGGGACAGTTTTTCAGCAAGCAGTCACTGTATTTACCTAAATTTTAAAAGGAGTTTGATTTTATATGTTCTTGGCACTATGGTACCTGTGTGCCTATGGTTCTGTAGGCCAAAACGTCTTTGGAGTCCTAAGTTTAAAATGAAAAAGCAAACTGTAAATTATATAATAATAATTATATATATATAATTATATATATATAATTATATAAATTAAAGCAGATATCAGCGGCACGGCCGTTTCGGCGAATGCTGCGTTCAAGGCAGGCTTTTGAAACCGTAAGTTACAGCTTCAAGTCAAAACTACAACTTTGTAGTGTTCCAGGTAACACGTAGCTCGTGTTTTTACCGTCCTTTTGTCTGTGAAAGTGCACTATAACGGCCTCTCGTAACTTCCAACCCGTGAACTTGTACCAGATCGAACTGGTATGACTTCACAGGAAGGAAAAACACAAGTTACGAGTTTCCTTGAACGCACCATGAGTTAGCAGCCCCCGCCCTCGTCAGGCATCTATTGGTCCTCGTGCTACGTCACCACATTCACGCGCACCCCTTGGCTGCACACACAGCCCTTCATGCCGTTCTCTCTCCTCATTGGATAACACTTGTATCCCACAAGGAAAATTTTCTCCTCAGTTTACAGCAGAGCAGAGTGACGGAGAGACTCATGTTACGGCTGAAACACTCCATGTAAGTGATTGCTGACGGAAAATAGGACTATTTAGGACTTATATTAACAAAAACATTCCACTGATATCTGCTTTAAGCAACTGTAAATTAATCATTTTGTTGAAGGTTCACTGCCACTGTATTTTAGCCATTGATGACATTGGCAAGGCTGGTGATTAAGTGTTGAACTAAACCTGAAACTACTGGGCCTCTCCGGATATGTCTACAACGATTGACACTGTAATATCCATATTTTTCTGTATTAAAATACTGTACATAGTGCAGCCAAAGTGGCAGAGAACTAAACAGGCGAACGGCTAAATCCAGCTAACATTACGCTGACTTAGGTTGGCCTACATAAAGTTTTGACCCACACTATTATTTCATCACTTCCCAGACATGCATTTTATCTAAATCTGATCAACTGGATTAAAAGATAATGGTTTATTCCTTCTACATTCCAAGCACCTACATCGTACCAGCCAGTGTTAGCTCTCTGCAGTGGTGCAACACTGATGACCATCAGAGCAAAAAGCTTTCTCTCATCCTCTGACTGATTGCGTTTCTTCACCTCTCAGACGTTCTTTAGTGATTTCACCGTGGTTCCAGATGTCAGCGATTAACCTGGTGATTCTAATCTTATTACTGATAGAAACGATGGCCAAGACTGCACTCGTAAATTGTTGTCTTTGAAGAGCGAGCTAGGCCGAGCTCACTGCTCAGCAGACCTTAAAACTGCACCCAGACACATAAATCAGGCATGAGTTTGTTGCTCAACAGTAATCACTTCCAAAACACTCAATCATTGCTTTAATCTGAACAACTTTAACTCCTGGTGGTTGTGTACTGTATTCTTCTAGATCTGAGTCAAACACAGTTTACACAAGGGACAATGAGTACCTGAAGCACTATGTAATCACAGCGAGGTCAGCGCGGTACGGTTTGGAGTGATTGATGAGTACTTACCTGACAGTGTCCGGGTCTGGTAAACCCCACCCAGCAGGTTACATCGAATGTTAAACATTATCTCACCCAGGCCTGCGAGGTAGTATTTGCACAAGGGACCACGCTCTGCTGCTTTCGCAATGCAGTGAGGAAACAGTTGGCGAGTAAACACCATTGTTTTGAAGGGTGAGTCAACGTCTGGCCTGGCAGGTGATTATATGAGTGTTAGAGCTTTTGGCTCGGCCCCGCAGAGACCACATCTGTATGAAACCAGAACAGGCGTCCAGTAATCACATCACCATCATGCCATTTTGATTTCCTGACTGGACCGCGGCAGATGAAGGAAGTATTGGTCAAAGTCATGGGTGTTTGGCGGAATCGTCCAACAATGTGAGCAATGCGCCCCCCAGGCCTCCTACAAGGTCTGCATCCTTTCCACCGCTGTTGGAATGAGTCGGGATGCGAGTCATGTTCCCATTTTTTTTTTTTTATTGACAGTGTTTTGAATATAATCTGACAAACACACACATACACACACACGCACACACAAACTCAAAAACACTTTTACCTAAATGTTCATTGTTAGAGGGGGTCTGTTGATATGTCCTCTTGAACCTTACTTGCTCAGGGGCTGGTGTTTACCAGTGAGAAGTGAATTGCCTTGAAAACCCTGGAAACCTAAAGTTGCCTTGGTAACCTTGAATCATGCTCCATACCTGTGGGGTCAGAACCTCTCACCGAACTAACCTTGCTCATGTCAGTTAACTCAGTCAATACTTTCCCCAACACTATGTTAAGAAACTGTCCTTTGGGCTACACCTTCTCTTGATGATATATTCTGCCTTTTTCAAGGAAAAATGGAAGAACCTGAAACTCCTGGAATTTGTCATTTCTCAATGTTATCCACAATGATCTTAAATTTTCTCTTGAATATGACCTGCAACGGGTGTCTTTCCTTGATATGTGGATTGAGTTAAAGAATGGAGGCTTTATTACCACAATATACAGGAGACCTACTGACCATAATACTTTCCCTTTAGGTAGCAGTGCCCATCCTAAAGCCCTAAGAATGGCTTGCCTAACAGTCAATTTTACAGACTGAGACCTCTTTGCCATTCTGATGAAGATTAGACAGAAACATCTATAGAAATGAAACAAGTCTTTCTAGAAAGGGGTTGCTCTTCAGTAACCTGTATCACAACTTACACTCCTCAGGCCCACATGTTTAAGAATACTATCCTCAAATATTGGCATATCATATTCTGACCACAGATCCAGCTCTCACTCAGAATTTTAAAAATCCACTGCTTACAAAATAAATTGGTTAGAGCCAGTATACTACCAAGTCCCAGACAGACCCTCCTGGCTCCCCTTAAAGAAGGAAATGATCCTTGTGGTAACTATTCTCAGTGCCACAATACATGGAAGACTAACACTTTTACACATCCCAGACAGCGCCGTAACGTAACCGTACGGGGAGGGGGGGGGGGCTATCCATGGTTACTTAACCAAAAGTCTCTTGAAATATCAAACAAAGAAGAGAACTGGAAGCTTGAATGGCCAAAATACAAGAAGTTCTCATGACGTGAACCATATGTTGCAGTGCAAAAAAAACAAGAAAAAAAAAGACCGTTGATTCGGTGGAAACCCGACTTAACAGGCGAGGGCTGCGGGGGTATACTTTACGGCTCAGATCCCAGAACAGGGAGAACTTTTCCAGTAAGAGGAGTTATCACATGTAATATAAAAAATATTATTTTAAAATGCACCTGTGATGAAATCTACATTGGTAAAAGCATTTATCCTCTCAAACAAAGGATTAGTGAACACACAAGTTCAATAAGACGATGCTTTTCTAGCCTTTGCCATGTTTGACACAGGTGATGTTAATGATGTAATGTAATCCATGTCCACTCCAAGTCCACTACAGCCCAATTGAATCCCTAAAACCGAGACTTTCAGAAGCTCTGCTGGACCTGTGTTGGTTTGGAAACTCTGGGGCAGAAACAGACTTTTGGAAATGTCGACACAGACGCCGGCTTTGTCTTCAGTTTGGGTCTTATCAGTCCTGTTTACCAGCCGGTGGTGAATGCATCATGGATATCAACCAAGGATAACACCACCACTTAGTTCAATCACTTGGAACACCATCACATTGCTGAATATGAAGCGTGCATGACTTGACAGTGAAGCATTGCAGCGAATGTTTATCATAATCCAGGTTAAGGTTTGAAATAATTGTGGTATTGATTTGAAGTCATATCGTCCTGCCCAACACCTTACAATGCTGCCCACACGCACAAAGAGGAATTTACACATTGATTACATTCACGCTATGCATTTGAGATCAGAGCTTCCCACACAGGCTAGGAGAGAAACCTGACCTTGAAATCGATAAGTAAAGAACGCAGCCTCTGATTGGTCAACACACTTAAAACCCAAGGCAGCGCAGGGTCTCCAGCAGACGGCTAACAGCCACAACATCAACAACAACAGTTTAACACTTGAAAAATCAAATATGGATTTATAAAGTCTCTAAAAAGAGAGTGCAGTTTGAGGCTGGATCATAAAGCCTCTGATCATTGGAACGGCTCAACTTTACTGTTCTGGGCAAAAAACAGCTAATTCTCTAGTGTGCAGCTTTCCCACAATATTTAGTCTCGCCCATATAAAATTGTTTGATGTCATATAAGACATTGTCGGCCTGGAAAAGGCAATATTTACTTGACAGGATATGACACATTGATTCATACTTTCCTCTGTCTACTACTACTTTAGATCCCGGGGAGGAAGCCAATAACATTTCTTTTAAATATGAAATTTTAGACACGCTGTTGTAAATTACGCTCTGTTTTTGTTATTTTTAAATTGTTGAGTCTCGGTTCACATATTCACATTTCAGGACATATGACGAGGCGCAGCACCGCATAGAGTTTAATTTACTGCAGCGTAGTGTAGACAGTACATAATCACTGTCTCTCTACAGCTTCTCCCCTGTCTGTGTCTCACAACGCCGACACGTTTGCAGGAGCAGTCATGCACAACAGCACAGGGCTGTTTAGACAGCAGGCCCAGGTGTATCCCAGACTGTACAGCTGGATGGGGGTTCACCCTCTGTCTCACCCCTCCCTACAAAACACATACGTTCTCCAACTGCATGCACACACGCCCTTATGCCAGAGGAATGTTCTCACAGACTCTGAAGTTGACAAAACAGACTCCCACCTGTAGCAGTTCACCAGTATTTCACTAAAAAGTCTGAAATAATCAACAGTCAAGTCAAGAGATTTTGGTTGCCATTTGCGCAACAAAACAAACTCAACGATCCAGGGCTCTCTTGGAGTCTAGTACTGTAAGTTAAAAGGCACATTCACAGTCTATAATAAAGAAAAAAGAAAAAAAAAGACATAATAAAGTAGAAATAAGTAAAAAATATAATAAATAAGTTATAAATGATGAATAATACTACTGAATAAGTAAAGAACAAACCTGTTACATTGATTAAAAAGACATTGTAAACATAATTAGCATGAAGGAAAAAGTTTAATGTTATGGCGGGATTTTGCACATATCAAAAAATATAAATATATGACAACATTTTACTCCTATTATTGGACATGAGAAGTAGAGTGAGGTAGTGAGGGGTTATAGCACATGTTGTTCAGCATTTTGTTTTTGCCATCAGTCTCACTGCGCGTGGCAGGGGAAAAGCTGTTCCAGTTACTCATCAGGGTTGTGCTATTTTTAAATAATTTTATTTCAATAATTTTTTTTCCTGTAGTATCACTGAGTTTAATATGCAAATGCATTAGAGACATCTCTATGATGCTCATTAACAAAACTTAATGTTAACTAATGTAAAAAGTATGCCTCACTAATGACAGCTGCTGCAGTTCACAAGTGTCGTCATCATAGTAAGGCACAGTTGATGGGGTGCAGGACTCCAATACGATTATGAGGTGCAGGGTTGAGAGAGATGATTTAATGCTGTCTAATTAGCCTAGCGTTTCAGCACACAAGCTGGCAGATGACAGTTGGCTTCTTGAGACCAGCTTGCCTGCTGAAATGTTGGTTTAATAAAACCACATGGAATCTATGTGGGCGCAACTTTGCAATTAATATTACGATCAATCCCACACTGACAAATCACATGCGTTTTTTGCTCGTTCTTCGCTCTTGAGTTGGCTGTGAGGTGACTGACACAAGCCGGAGGTGAAAGTTCACTGACGCAGTGAAACTTGTTGTTGGCGTCAACTCACAGAATTTTAACCTGGAAAAACGTCATGCTAAGCTGAAACCATGGTGACTAACAGTAGGTGAGCCAAAGCTGCTGGCAGGGCTGGGTTAATGCTGGTTACACACTAGACTATTTACAGCCTGGTGTTGTCATATTTAAAGGAGACATATTATGCCCCTTTTCCACAAATTTAAATAGTTCCCAGAAAGACATGTCTGTGAGTGACATGCTTCAGTCAAAATACCCCAAGGATCAAACATCACAGCTCTTCTCATCCTCTCAAAACAAACAAATCAGCCACTGCTCACGCGGCCCCAACCCTACTGGTCCCACGTACTGTAGGGGTACATCACTAAAAATCACTGAAAGACAACTGAGGGAACAGCTCATAAAACCACCGGAAATTACAGATTTTTTTTTTGTCAATTCTCACATTTTGGGGGCTGGAAGGCAAGACAAACACCCAAATATATGTTAATATACAGTATGTTCAAAAAGTGATATTTCCATTATATGTATGTCCCCTTTAAAGTCATATTTGATCCACTCGTTTCTGTGAGACCTTGTGTTTGGGGAATCAAGTTTTCTGTGTAGACTGGGCCCTTTTGTTTCCCCAGTAGGTAAAACTATGCCTACAGCACTTGAGAACAGTATACTTCATGACTTATTGTCAAGTTTTACTACTGTCTGCTGTATTAAGTACAGAACAGATGGGCAATACTGCAACAATAAAGGTTGTAAGAGACAAAGTAACCTATCATTAACTATTAACGACCGCATTGTGCATTTTCTGACCTTATAGAAGCTGCATATCTGTCGCCTGTGAAGGCAGGAGAGGTCTCATCATTTGAATGACTTTTGCTGACTGGATATTATTATTTCACTTAAGCTGAGTAGAAAGTAGAGAGTGAGACATATTATTGCTGCTCTGGAGTGTATGTATCCGCAGAATCTCAGACGCCATCCACTAACAAACCTAAGACCATATAAAAGCCAGACTTTGTGAGCTAATTGGCTTTAACTGTGGACACCCTGGACTTAAAAAGAGTTTGAGAGATACTTTAGGGACTAATCCACTTCAAAATGCAGCTCTCACGCTCGCTGTCTAAAGAGATCAAGGCCTGTGTGTGAGCTAAAGCTAAGGGCTAAGCCGGTATCTGCAGTTTTAATGGAGGGCGGGCTGCAGAGAGAAGGTGAGGAGGAGAGGTGAAACACTAAGTATGCAAGTACAGCCGGGGCCCCTGAGGGCCGAGGAGGAAGATTTAACTAGAACTGCACTTGAAAAAGTTTTGACACGGCACTTCTTTCATATCCACAGCCACTCCCCCCCCCCCCTCCTCTTCTTCTCCTCCTTCCTCTCCTCCTACTGCCCCATCTCCCCATCCCTGACTTCAAAGTGCTATTTATGCAAAAACTGGTGGAGTTTTCCTGTCCTTGCTCTCTCCTCCCTGGAGGCACATGTTCTTTTTCGGAGCGCACAGTATCTACAATTTCGTTTTGTCAGAATAAAAAGAAAAGACATGTATATGTATAAAAAAAAAGAAAACATGGTCCTCTTCTCCTTGTCCCATGACTGCCCTGTGTGTCTGCTCTCTGTCACATTCTTGTTTTCAGCTTTTTGCTCTTTCATGTTTCTCTCTTGCTTTTCCTCTCATTTCATTTTCCAAGGTAAACCCACCAAAAAGTACATTTCATCCACCTTCGCTTTTGAAGAACGCTCATTAAAATCCGACTTAAAAAATTAATACACAGTTGAGGAAAAACAAGCAAACTCTGGAACATGAGTTCATTTGTATGAGGCACAGAGACTTAGATAATTCTACAAATTCACTAGAGGCTGATGTCATAGAACAAAACTGCTGCTGTTTGTCAAAGTAATTATTTGCAGCATTCTGAATCAACAGGAGGATTTCAGTATGGTATTGGTATTGTAGATCTGTCTGTCTGTTCACTGTTTTTTGTCCTGACCGCTTTGAAATTTGCAGAGCGGATCAATGTCACATAAAAATGTCTGAAATTGACTCGACCAGTGTTATTTGTTTTGCTCGAGTTGAGCACTTACTTTATCCCAAATGTTTCCAATCACCTCGCATCCCCAGATCTGTGCTGAGCAGCTACCACTGGGCCGATGTTGTTTTAGATATGACCTGCACCCTGATCTGTTGTTTGCTGGAATTAACTATATCATAGGAGTGAAAAATAATCTGATTTGAATGCTACAATAGTGATGGGTTGAGAGCTGCAGTTCCTCTAACAACCACTTGATGCTGTCAGTCAATCCCCATAGATTCTCATGCTAAAATGTCCTTTAACTTCACAGCAGACATAAACATGTTTACAGCCTGGTACAGAGAAAAGTTCTGGTCCCTATAGGTGATTATCTTCTCAAGAACGACTATGTGACTCAGCCGTTCTACTATTATTAATGAGAAGTTATAAATAATGATTTGAGTTACAAGTGAGTGAGCATATATGTTCTGTATGAACAGTAGGTGTGTCTTAACAAATATGAATGGTTTGAAGAAGTTTGGGAATGTGTAACTTGTGTTTATTATATTTTCTATGCTTTTATTGGCTGCGAGTGTGGCTAGTTTTAAGTTGTACAGGTGTTAGCTTTCTGGTTTCGGTCGGATTTGTTTTATACATGACAAACTCTCACGTTTGAATGTTTTCTTGTTACTTGAAAGGAATGAAGCTGCCAGCATCAGCATCTGTAAGATTGTGAAAATAGTTTGTCTGGCTCGTCCCTCTGCATTACACCTGCACAACATGGAAACACAATGCAGAATCTGCAGAGAAGCGTCAGAGGCAGCACACGGGCTGGGGTACATACAGTCTGCTTACATGCTGTCATTCCGACATCCCACCACTCCAACATACCACCATTCCGACATACCACTATTCGGACATGCCATCGTCCCACCATTCACCAGGAAATATGCGTTACTCAACAGGTGACTCCATCCTACCCATCTGAACTCTCTACTTCTGGACTCACTCTCCATCTATCTGACCTGTCAAGCCTCTACCTGGTCTTTTTACTAAACTTAAACAACTCCTTTCTTCATTGCCTAAGTCCAACCAGTGCAAAATCTTTTGGAGGAAAAACACACTATTAAAGGAATTGACGTTAGTCATTGCCGTTAGTCAATTTTCATTCGTTTATGTTTTTTCTTGACATTTTAAGTTTAAAATGGTCAAACAGTGTGCATGGGGTAGCTACATGCAACTCCGACACTAGGTATCCCGAGAGGCTGGGCGACTAGGTGTATTTTTTTTTTTTTAACCTTTTCTCAAGCCACATCTCAACCGAGAGAAGTGTCTGCTCTGGATAAAATTATGCGGTAGACCACAACACCAACTAAATGAGGATAAACTTAACAAGGCTGTCTACATCAGTTCTAAGTTAAGTCAACGTATTTGAGGCAACATATTGTAAGAGATGTTTTGATGTTAAAAAAAAAAAAATCAAAAAAGGAAGGAGAGTGCACACTCAAAAAAGAAAAAGAAACAATCAGGAGGTGCTCGGCCAGCAAACACTTTAAAAAGAACAAAAAGCCGGCAACACTCAGTGTCTTTCAAATATCTTTATTGCCTCACAGGCAACAACCACAGACCGGTTTCGACAAACAGTCTTCCTCAGTGTATGTTTTGATGTTAGCCAGCATCACAACTACGCATAAAGCCCGCAAGTTTAATGCTAACATTTAATGCAAAACTCCATAGAAAGGCTAACAGAAATTAGCCCATCGCTATTGGCGTTTTGCAGCAAACGGCAGCCATAGCAGTAACGTTAAATTAAGTTTTGGTGACTTTGAGATGATATTTAATCTTTCTGTCTCCAAAAACTATCAATTACCTCCTGTGAAATGTCTCCTACTGTGACTGCTAGCATAGCGCCTGTCACCGAATGTTGACAGTTTGTCCGAGTGAGTGGAGGGGGCGGGGCTTAGCCATAGGTCAATTGTCTGAAAGGCAGGATGTTTAAAAAAAGAAAAAAATACCATCATTCCGACCATGGGAGGCAAAAATTGTCGAAATGATGGGACATTTAAAGGAGCAAAAAGCGATATCGTTTCGCCGCTAGGTTTGCTGTTGAGCACTGCCTGTAGACCAAAACAAAGTGTGCCATTAGCCACACCTCCCTCTACCTCTGCTCCCCCCTCCCTCCTACCACCACCGCCCCATGCACCCACTCGCCTCGTCTGCCGAAGAATATCTACAAGACGCCGAGCAAAACATCACCATCTTTTGGAGCATATCGAGTAACCAAGTAAGTAATTTATAATAATACCGTCTTTGTTAGCCGCTAAGAGCATTAGCAGACAGTTTACAACATGAAAGTGAAAAAAAGCCGCTAATAGCTGAAAAGTAATCTCGTAGTTGGTTGCTAAAACTGTCTAAATAAAAAAAAGTGTGCGTTTCAATTAATGTAGGCCTAACTTATTTATTCACCTTCCAACATTTGCTAAAACTAACGTTACACTGAAAATATGATCAGACCAGCCAGGCTACGTGTGTTCTGCTAACACTGTGAAGTGAATTCAGCTAAGTAGGACTGCAAAGTTTATTTCACTACCACCTACGTTGACCGTATGTCATATTTTGATCGAACTATTTAGAGCGGCAGCAGCAGCGACGACAGGTCGAGGTCGAGGGGGACGTGGACATGGACGTGGAGCCCGCGCCGGGACCGGGGGTCAGCCCACTGGTCAGTCCCGTACCCGCAGGGAGCAGGTGCGAGGACCGCAGTGGAGACAACTCAACAGGAGCAGCAAAGAGATGACCTGCGTGCTGGCATGTTGTTGGTCTTTATTTGTAAATAAATATATCTTCTAAAATCATTGTGTGCATCACATTCATTCACAAATAATGTTGTTGTAAAATAACAGAGTATTCTGATCTGTGGTTAACACAGGGTTCATGCATGTTTTCCAAAGTGAATTTGAGGTGCTGTTCAATCATCTTACTCCCAGTGAAGTCATTAGCTCAATATACAGTTTTTTAAAAATCTGTTTTGACATGATGTTTCTATGGCAGGATACACAGCTGAAACAATTGATTTTTACGATAGTTTTTCAGTAATTTACTGAACACAAATCAAGACTATGTTATTTTCAGCACTCATTTTTCACAAGTTCCTGTCATCTCCTTGTTAACGGTCAGGTTATGAATGATGTAGGGCTTCAAGCAAGTCTATATAAAGCAATATCATAAACATACTTATTTTCACGAAAAGGACAACTTCAGAACAACCCTTTTACTTAGTTTTTATTTTTCATGTTCAGTGACAAGTGATGGTGATGTGGAAGTCTCCTGTTGGTGGTAGCTCCTGTTATCACACAGCATCTGTATAGTGAGACAACAAGTAAAATATTAATAAGAGGTAAGAAATTACATTAAAAAAGTTTGTGCTTTGACATTACAACATGAAGACAACTCCAGAATTAGGCTACTTACCATCACCTCTTCTGAGTTGTTCCCTTTTCCTAGGTGAACAGGGGAAAATATTATATCAGTAACAGTAATAAAAGCAACAGCATTTCATCACGGGCAAATAAAAAAAAAACACAACCTGTTGTCCCAGCATATGAGGACAATGTATGTGCAACCACACTGATCAATATTGCAATGACAATATTTCCTTGTTAGCAACGACTTTTGAACAACAAGGCTCAGTGAAACGTAGAGCTAGAAGCGCTCCATAGCTGTGAGTTACTCCAGTAGCCGATGGCAGCTAACTGCTATCGGCTGCTGGGCTAGAGCCATGGCCGGATCGGCTAGTGCTAGCATCGGGCGCTAATGCTAACGTTCCTACTCTTCTCCGTGACTGACAATGATGTTTCAGCTTGGTGACAGTCCGTGAGCCCCCAGGTTATCTGCTAGGCTTTATTTTACAATGCTAATTGAAATGTTAGCTGGCTGCCGGGCTACTCACCTAGCAGCAACCAAAGAGCAACTGACTATTGCCATTGCTGAGGACCGAGCTGCTAACAACTCAAACTCCGTATGCAATTGCACCCATGCAATATAGCGACATAAGTGTATGTTTTGTAACACTAATTAAAACATACATTTGACTTTCTGTTGTTACTTGCCTGTCCAGGAGAAGAAGAGCCAGCCCCGACTGTAGCCTCTTCAGCTCTTGCAGCGGTCTCCACTTCGGGAATGCAAGGCTAATGTTGATACGGGTTGAATCCCTTTCTTTAATTATCCGACAACTTCTTCACCAACGACCGTTGTTTTTAGAGGTAATGTCAGGTCCTCCTCGTCTTCGGTTGAGTATTTCGTTCCGCTCTGGGTCATTTCAGTTCGAAACTGCCGCTGCCGCTGTTGCTTTTTATATGGAGGGAGGGGGGAGAGGAGGGCGGAGGCGGAGTTTCACATGAACGCACATGAACGCGCGGCCGGACCGGCTTGTAAACATGAGGCTGGAGATCAACACAGGGAGCGGGTGTGTGACGTCATGCTCTACTCCAGATGAAAATACACCTCTTGTTCTTCTCGCAGCGATTTTTTAATTCCTTCAATCTAGAAATAAAGGATTTCGCTTATTGCTCCTTTAATGGAAAATTAAGTGTTGCCATTTAGACAATTGTCAGACTGGTGGGATGTCGGAATGGTGATTGCCCCCCCTACAGTCTAACACACACCAAATTTATTCTCATCTCAGCAAATAATCCAATTTCCCACAATCCTACACTATTGACAGTTTTTAATACATCAATGGAAAATCAAAGACTGAAATGTCAGACTTGTTTGATTGACGTATGGGTGGGTGGAACCGAGCCCAAACACATTACAGTGAGACCTCCGCAACACAAAAGACAGGCTAAAATCAAGCACGCATTTATCATCTTCTGAGAGTATAATTAATTTCTGTGTCTGCCGGTGGCTTTGCATTGTGGTGCTCAAGGACTGGAGGTCACGCAGCTTACCATCATTTTTATTCAGTGCTGCATCATTGGCTTCTAGTCTTGCTCTCTTTATCTGTGTCTCTCTCTCTTTCTCTCTCCCTCCTCCTGCTCTCTTTCTCTTTCTGTCTGTGCAGCTGCAGCCCTCACAGCTCTAATCCCCTCCTCGCTCCCCTGTGTGCTGGAACGCCATCCAACTATTTAACCACAGCCCTGAAACAAACCAACATCTGTTTGGAGGCCGGCCCAGACCCAGGCCGCTGCCTTCCTGCTGCGAACACACCAGCCACCGCCAGCTTAACCCCTCCCTGCCCGGACCAGACGCAGGCTCGCCACACCAGCGACGCGCTCAGCCACCGAGAGAATTGCATGTTTGCTCGCAGACAGTAGCTGGGGCTGCGTCCAAGTATTTTTTAAGATTCAGTGTCTGCGGTTTACAAGTGGTAATTCGGGACATCAATGTTTTTCTTGATTTCATCTCCATTTTTGGTGCAAAGTGCTTGTTACTGTGCCGTTTCTGCACTCTGCTCCCCAGAGAACACTTGTCAGTCAGACTGTACTGGCAGCGCTGTGACATCTCATTAACTTTGATTTTCAGAGAGTGGCTCTTTTTTTTTTACTCTGAACTCTTCAAGCATGGGGGCCTTTCAGGGTTGGACTGAAACAATAATCCTGGCCGGGAATTTGACTTTCATCCCAGGCCACCCTGTTCACGCAAACCACCAGACCGCTAATTTTGTAGGCTAACCCTATTTTTGTTGATGTAACGGGCACCAGACTAGTTACACAATGGGCCTCCATGTTCATCTGGAAGGAAAGTTCTCCAGAGTGAAAAATCTGATCAAATTTTGGACATATCAGCAAGTATCTCAACACTGATTTTTGGGCAAAGCCTCAACAACTCTGTGGCAATAGCACATACGGCTGGACACACAAGACAATTACACTGAGAGGAGCTCACATGCTCCGATGCTTATCTTTACACTTAAAAAGTCAAAAACATCTCACACACATCTATTGGCTGAAACTGAAGACAAGAAAAACAAGTTATAGCTGAGAATGTTCACTGTGTTGTGAATGTCATTCATTTTTCATTGGCTATTTGGGTAACTGCACACCTTCACTGCTTTAATTATTCAGTTATGTATATTTTTCTCATTGGCCTTGTGGGGAGTGGGTGGGCGGGGTTGATGTGTTCTGTAAACGGAAAAACGTCTATAAATAAAGTGCTTTAAAAAATATGTATTAGCACGACTAGACTACTAGACGACTAGAATCTGAGACACGTAAAATAATAATAAAAGACACAATGGCCCTTGATGAACCTAGAAAGACACATGGTACACAGTTAATCTGCTGCTAAATGCTGTACCACAACTACCACACAGAAGGAGATGATTATCTCAAATGGTCGACATAAAATTCAACATCTAGAATGAAAGCGTGTCAGGAGAACACGCTGCTCAAAGGTCAGTGTGCGTATGTATGGGTGTGTACAGCTAACACAAGACGTCTGTGCATGTGGGACTGGGGGTATACAAAAGGGTGTCTGATAGAAGTTTTTTCCTTTTTTTGCGCAGCTATAAGCAGTAAACTTTGTTTGGCGGTCTTCTACAAATGTTTATGGAGATATAAAAGGAAACGCAGTGAGGACCTAATAATACACACTAAATTACAGTGTGTGCACTCGCGTCTGGGAAGGTGGGGGGGTCTGAAATAGAAATGGTCAATGTTAAAGCTCAAAGCTGCTTTCCTGGACGTATACAGCTTATTTTAAAAAAGCGTTTCCCATATTCTCTGTGACATTTCCTTGTTGCCAGTTTAAAAATAAAATACCACTGATTTTGAGTTTTGTGTACCATCATGAAAACCTGGATGTAATTTACGTGGGTTTATACTGAAGCATATTTGAAAGAAGTAGTTTAACATTTCGGGAGATACTCTGGTTTACTTTTCTTTCTGTCGACGTGATGTTGAGACGAACATCCCGCTCATGTCTGTGTGTTAAGTATAGAGCAGTAGTCAGGATGTGGTTAACCTGACTGCATAAAGACTGGGAGCAGGGGTAAACAGTTGGCCTTGTCCTGTCTAAAGATCACTGATTGAAAGAGGGAGGTCTGTGTGCAGACGGCGAGAGAGACACGTACTGTACCTCAGACTGGGCGTAATGACAAGTAGGGGGCAGAACTTCTTGTTGCTCCGATCTCACAGAACCTGGAGATACCAAAATGAGATGTTGTTGATTAGGTTACTGATCATGTTAAGGCAATGGCAGCTACAGAAGAGAATTTTTATGGGAGCAGTCATATCATATGCATGTTCAGATGCATTTTCAGATGTTTTTGTACTGTATGAATACAACCCAGGATCTGAGAAAACAGAAGTAAACAGAAGTCAGAAAAAGCATTAACTACAGTTTGGTAGTTTTAAACCAGTCCTTCAAGAAAAATGCAGAATTTTTTGGGGGGGGGCAAAAGGTAACACTTGCAATGGAATATGCAGGGAATTTATGCAATTTTATGTGATGATATTGCTGAAAAAGAGAAAAAAAAATCCCTTAATGCACACACACACACACACACACACACACACACACACACACACAGCTGTCACTAACATTACATCCCAACTTAGACAATTCAATACATTTTTTGTAAAGTATTAAACAATTATTTCTAATCATCTGGCAAATCTCTATTCTATCTCTAAATCACACACACACAGTCTCATTCTGTATCAAGCTTTCCCAGTTTTGTTTATCTTCTTACATTCTATGTCACATATGTCACTTCATAAGTTTCCCGAGGCAACAGGTGAAAATAGCTACAACATTTTTTGTTTGACTTGACAAAAATGTGAGGATTACAAAATCATGCACATCGCACATTTTGCACAAAAATTGACTTTTTTTGGATAACCAGACAGCACGTTTATTTCAATGTATTGATCATTCACCAGGTTTCTACATTACCAGTTACTCAGCTGTATAATGTGCTATCAAAAGCACCGAGGACAAAGCCTAGCACATACAGAATAAATAAATAGAAAACATCTGGTAATTTGCATTTAAATAATGTGCCAGTAAATTAATTTTGCTGCACTCAAACCTTAATTCTTTCTTCTAGATAAAGGTCCCTCAAGCGAGGTCATCAAAGGGGAAGAACCATTGAAAATAATAGCCACAGAAATCACATTAAGTCCACATGATAATTGTGAACACTTGCCGCCGCCTGACTTTCACATTGAATAGGGCAAACATTCACATTCAAATGTATATGAACAGCACATTCTCATACTAAAGCAGGTAAATGGGATGAAGATGGCGATAAGTACAGTGGAGCTGCACGTTACTGTATGTGGAGAGGTCGGCTGCAAATATTTAGTCAGGGCAAATGAAGACTGGGAGAGAAGGAAGAGACGTCTTCTCACATTTATTTGTTGAAGCAGCCAGTTCAAAGGCTTCACAGCTTACACCTCCAGGCTACAGTGCTGCACACAGCTACTGTTTCCACACACACACACAAACTGAAACATGTAGACAGACAGAGACTTAAGTTATATGTGCCTGCTTGCATGTACACGCTTGCAGATACACACACACAGGTAGTGGTCGGACCAGTTAGTGAATGGAGTTCAAGTTCACAGGTAAACAGAAGGGGAGTTGTTAAGGTGGTATGCGCCCAGAGCTATGAGCCCCCTCTCCCTGACTGACTGGCTTCAAACTGGGGTCAGCCAGGGGACGGGGGAGGGGTCTCAGCACCTGTCTCTGTACTGAAGGTGCTGAATGTTCCACTCACTCTCTCAGTGACAGGCTGAGGAAGTCTTTCCACACTTATTCAGGAGATGTTTTACCTCTGGTGGTGCTGGCTCACTGCATGCAAAATGCAAATAATATTTAATGTAGCCCCGACAAGGAACATTCCAGAATTTTGGGAAATGCATGTATAGGACGAATTGCCTTGTTGTTTACGGGGACAGCTCTCCATTCCGACGCACCTCCACTTCGACACCCCGCTGTTCCGAAACACCGCTGTTCCGACAGCCTCCGCTCGTGCTGACAGCTGACTGAGGGAGATGCTTTGGTTGGGCTTAGGCAATGAAGAAAGGAGTTGGTTAAGTTTAGTAAAAAGATCAGGTGGAGGCTAGACAGGCTAGAAGCAGAATGAACGTTAGGTCTTTATGTCAGTAGCCTTTTCGAAATAGCGGTGTCTTTAGAAAAAAAAGAAAACCCCGCTATTACGACGAATGGAAGTCTATTGTCGGAAAGGCGGGGCTTCGGAAAGGCGGGGTGTAACCGTTGTTTACAACTCCTTCCGGGTAGAAAATCAACATTCGAACAATAGTGATGGACGAGAGTTTCACTATTTTTTCATGTAAATATATCGCCGTTTAGACGTACCCGTCGCTATGGGCGGGCCATAGGGGGCCTGGCCCGCCCTCAGAAATGCTTGTGCCCACCCACTTAAGCACAGATCTTTAAAATAAATTAAAAAAAAATATCATAGATAATTTTGTTTCAAGAATATTGATGTTGCATTATTTATCATTAAGACATTAAAAATATGAAGACGCAATGGTGTGATTTTGTTTGATTGATGGGAATCTACAACAGCCTTTCACAGCAGTACTGAAAAATAAATTAGGCTACGTAAATGACATCGTACGTCAATATAGCCGACAGCCGCGCGTTTTGAAAGTGAAGATGTAGGCTTCCTATTTCTTTGCCAGTTCATCGTAAAAAGCCCTGGAACAGTCTGCTCTGCAAAATTAGATACTAAACCGACAACAGGTGAAAATAGCTACAACATTTTTTGTTTGACTTTATGCTGATACGTGACTTTTTGCAACAAAAATGTGAGGATTACAAAATCATGCACATCGCACATTTTGCACAAAAATTGACTTTTTTTGGATAACCAGACAGCACGTTTATTTCAATGTATTGATCATTCACCAGGTTCTACATTACCAGTTACCAGTTTGTTTGACTTTATGCTGATATGTGACTTTTTGCAACAAAAATATGAGGATTACAAAATCATGCACACACACACACACACAGAAATAGTAATGTTTCTTCAATGATTTCAGATTTGTCTAAACGGTGAAAAATATTATTTCTATAGCTAAACTCTCGTTCGTTACTACTGTTCCCATTCAAATTACGTGCTGGTTTTCTACCCGGAAGTAGAATGTAAACAACAAGGCGATTCGGTCTATACTAATTACTGGGCGCGGCGAGGGGTCACAGGACATGTCTGTTCTGATGATACAAGTCAGCAGTCCTGAAATGTGTGTTTCTCTCCTAGCCTACTGTACGTCTTTCCATATGTGGGCCTCCATCGCCTTTCAAACGGGGCAGAGCTAAACAGTAGCAGAGACACTGTCTGACGGGGGAACGGGATGTGACACCGGTGGGAGAAGCAGGTCCGTGGATCCGTGACACAATCAAATCTCACATCGTTGCAACGTTACATCAAATGCATGTTGCATCGCTACAGTGTCGTATTGGGTGTAAGTGCGTATGACACGGGTCTACATTGACAGTAATGGGTTTTTGCACGCAAAAAACAATACAACTGAATGGCGCCCATGCATGCACACATGCTTTAACCAATCCAGTGGCCAAAATTGCCTTGAATAGGCTTGGAAAACCATGTTTTTCGTAAAAATATCATGCCCACATATCACGCCCTGTGGTTTTCCCTGCTGTAGAAATCACAACAAAGGAGATACTGGGGGTCTGAGCCTATAATCTAGCTTCATCTATGAATTAGATTGTGTCTACAGATGAATGATAGCTAGTTTCTAACTTTTGCCTTGTTTTACAATTTGGTTACCTAATGTCAACTAGTTTCTGACAGCCTTAAGTTACACTTAAGCTCATGAATGATAATAGTTTCTAACCTTTGCCTTAGGCTATAGTTTCATTAGCTTAAGCTAGCTAGTTTCAAATTTTTGTCTGACTACTGTTTGCTTTTGCCTTAAGCTTTAGTAAAATGTCACCTAGCTGATAGTGCCCCTTTTCATTTTCAGTGTTGGCCTGTCATACTATTTTAAAATAATCCCATACTGTCTATAAGATACAATATGTTGGCTAACTGAAGCCAACACTGCTGCTTAATTGGCGAAACAATAGAGGATTAGTCGTTGTCGTAACACATTTTTCAACTATTCTGGTGTGACTGTGATGGTTTATTTTGCAATTGACTTAGCTTTTCTATAAAATAAACACAGTAATTCAGGTGTTTTACCTGGTTGGGTCATTGAACAAAAACCCATCTCAGTATATTGTATTTGCAGTTGTGGAAAGTATTCATGTTTAATCCAAGAAACAAAATTAACTACTTTTCTGTGCAAACTTTTGACACTTTCTACTCCACTTCATGTATTTCATGACAGTTTCAGTTAAACAAGCGAGATACTGTAAGGACCGTCAGACTACAGTTCACTGAATGTGCCTGAACTGTACTCGGCTCCTTTCACACCCAGGAGAAGAAGTTGCAGTGCTTGCGGGCTGACTGGAGCGTTATACTAACATGAACATAGACGTGAACCTGTCAGCTGAAGAAACATTCGTCTGTCAGACTGAGCCAGTTTTCACTCGCATTGATCCTGTTGTCATAGGTGTAACTGCAGAAAACCCTGAACATCAAAGCCATTGTTCTACAGTAACTCTCATGCTAAATATGAAATATTAAGTAAAACACTAAATATTCAATGCAGACATCAAAGTTTCATTTTATGCAGGGGAAGCTATATGATAGCGCTTCCCTCAGCAGAAGTTGTAGTGACTTAGTGGTGAATTAATGTCTAAATCCTAAATTACTGTTTAACATCACTTTAGATCATCTTTGAGAGCAGAAATAAATGCTGATCTCATCTTCTTAGACAAAACTCATTTCCAGGACTGATACCGAAGAATGTGTGCAGGCGTGTGTTTGTGTGTGTATGTGTGTGTGTGAGAACACTATGTTCGCATTTTGGGGGAAATATGAAGGGAAATGGCATGGCTGTTTTCATTTGAACTCAGACAGTGTGTTATTCCCCTGCCATGAGGCCGTCCAGTCCAAACACCACGCACACACTTTCTCTCACACACACACACACACACACGGGCTGTGCGTGTGTGCTTTGTAAGGAGTTCTAGGTGTGACAATGTGAAACAACTGAGATTAAACTGTAACATATACAGTCGTGTGCATAGCTACAGCGCTTCGGACTGTGTGTGCGTGCATGAGTGTGCATGCGTGCGTGAACAGTGAGGAATTTTAACAGCGTCCAGATGTGGGGAGGTGAGAGAGGGAGGCACGCCGCTTATTGGTGACTCGGTGGAATTTGACACAAACCCAGCATTTCCATTCACAGTTCTGTCATCTCCGCGCTGCTCAGAGTGTCATCTGCTGCGGAGCGAGCCACAACACCGCTCGCAGCCCACCGCAGCAGCCAGGGCACGACTAAACAAACAAGAACCAGAGCGGCGCAGGCTCCGTGTCAGCACAGAGTCTGGGCTGCTGTCACACGAGCGCGGATGAGAGCAAATACATCAAGATTATTTCTGATTTACATTTGCTTTTTGAAATCTGGTGCGGTTTGCCGGAGGCGCTTGTCTCTCTAGGTTTCTCTAGAAGAGAGGTCTGTGAGGAAGCTGTATTAAAATCATTGTGCACGTCTGGATCTCTGAAGTGTTCAAGATCAAATACGTAAATGTGAAGTAAGTAATCACATGAACAAACTGTGAAAAATATAAATTAAACAATAATCTGACAAATACGAAATAAATTATTAAAACTCAGCTCATTAAAAACTGTTCTTTGATCAACATTTCAATTGTAATTACACAATAATATATGTAACTCATATTCTTTCATAATTTCTTCAACATGTAAAAGCTACTTTACTCAATAATCTGTGTGATGATACTGATGTGAAACAACAGATTAAATGCTACCAGAATTACTTCTTGATCTTAATTTGTTTAAATATTTCTTAGATTTTCAACTTTCTTTTTAATTTTCATTCAACAAGACAAGCACATCAAAAAAGCAACACAAGATAATACAACACAACACAATAAATTACCAAACAAAACAAAAATATGTAAAGGATGACAAAAAAAAACACACTCCAGTGAAGCCAATACTTAATCTTAATTTACACCAATATTTAAAATTGATGGCCACTCGCAACCAAGATACAAGCGAAGGGAGGGTCCATTCTTTTCTTTATCTATCCTTGCAACACATGGGATAACCTTTCATAAGGAACAATTGATAGGAGTTTATCATACCACATGAGTAATGTAGGCAGGTGTACATTAATACAAACATGCAGAATTGAAAGGCGTGCGGCATACAACATAATATTAAACAATTGACAGTTTCTCACTTTTATACATTTTACATTATGGACCCATGTGACTGTGTTTTGTAACGCCTTAACGTATCTAATATCGAACCTTTCGCGGATCTTGCAAGGAAGTGTTGTCATGGGAATTAAACCTGGCCCTGGTAATAGACAGCCAAACTGCTTAATCCCTGCCCTTCTTTTTCTAAAAAATCTAACCGCCCTAGATTTAACTCAATAAAACAGGATCTAAAATATAATGGGAGATATTTCAGTCATGCAACGTTTGTTTTAACTCTAATTAAAACGTTACACCTGATCCGTTGTGAACTAGTTCCTGGTGTCGTTTGTGAACCTGAGGAGGTCAAGGGTCTGCTGAGGGGCATGGCCTCACAGCAAACAGCTACACCTGCTGAGTAGGTGCTCACATGACAGGTTGGTATACTAATGCTTCTGTTTCATGGCACTTCAGTAAGTGGCTGTTAAGAGACAGAGAGAGGCATCACTAAATGCTAAGCTAAAGTAACTGGCAGAGCATTGAGCACTGTAGCTACTTTAAGTGTAAATAAACACTTTTTGAAACAGCTGAGGTTAATGAAAACAGCCCTGATGACTGCGTCCCTTTAAAATCACTAAACCTATGCTTCGCTGAATTTCTATCTCATCTGTCAACGGGAGGAGAAAATGCTTTATTCCTCATGTCCACTTGATGAGGATCAACCGGTTTCCATTGAAGATTCACAGGGTGTGGTGCAGCAGAGGCTACATGGATGGGCACCAAATGATCTAGATGATGAATTGTTTTGTTATGTGAAACAGAGGCACCCAGTGTTTTTCCTGCAGGCGAGTGACTCACAGTTCATGGAGTTGGATTTGCATTGTTTAAAACAAAAGAGAACTCAACGTCACTTTGTTTTTTGAAGATTCAGAAAAACCAAAAGGTAACCCCCCCCCACCCCGAGACTGACAGGTCAGCACGGTGTCATCGCGCTAACCGGCCATCTGCGAGCTGTACGCGAGAGACGCATGGCACGGCGACCGGCGCTGCTGCTGGTGTGGTGACTCACTGCTGTTTGATGCTCTTGCTTAAGCCAAATTCAATTTAACTTTCTGTGGGACGATTTGCGGTCCGACCCTCCATCTGTGTCTCCGAGGGGAAAAAATCCCCCCTCTGAGGAGAAATCGTGCTAACTTGATGGTAATGAAGAGGGCTGTCATGAGCTGCGAGCACGCACATACTGTATCTCTTACTGAGCTCAGACCTTCTTCATGTCCTCCGGAGATCAGCAGAGATGCAGAGACAGCACGCAGGTTGACGTTTTGTGGCTTACTGCCTGCTACCAACAGAGTCCATGTTACAACTGGAGCTCTAGATTACCAGCAAAACTTCCGATCTCTTCAAGACAAGCACGGGCAACCCCAGATTTCTCAGTTAAAGCCATAACCCCTCTAACCAAAATCTGTTTTCCATGAGATGTTTTTTATTATTATTCTACAAGACATATCATGAGCTAAATAAGCAGTCAACACCATACCACTGGGTATTTATGCACTGAAACAATGGCAGCCTCATAAAAACTGATTCATCCATCTATCACAAATCTAGGAAACCATTACCATCAACATGTGGGGACGGAGGGATGGGGGGGCAGGACAAAACAAACAAGAGCTAAAACTTTGGCCCTGGTGGCTCATCATGTGCAGCATGTAGGCTTTGTCCTAGCTGCAGCAGCTGTGGGTTTGAATCTGACCTTTGGCCTTTTGCTTCATGACACACTATCCTGTCTCTTTCCACTGTCCTGTAATAATAAAAGCAAATTGTGCACAATTAAATACTTGAAAATCTAAATTTGCTCGTCTTGCCAAGTCAAGTTTCATGTTATAGTATTCTTCTTTATGGTTTACTCTGACAGTTGCAGAGCTGGGGCGTGCATGTGTCAGGACTAGGCCGTGCTAGTCACACTAACGGCCCTTTTATACTACACAGTTACATTTCTACTTGGCTTGACACAACTCTCCTCGACTCTGTTTAGGCCACTTTCCATTACACCCGAGTACAAAATAGTGGCACCGTTTTGCCCACCCCTTTTCGATTCCCTTGCCAGAAACCAAACACACTTGTCTTCACCTAGTTGATGAGCCGATAATTCACGATAATTCACCAATTTTCTACTCACTGTCATGCCAAGAAGTTTCAGAGTCATCAAAACGCTTTTGGAGCTCCAGCGGGGGTCCGGCTGGCAACAGATTTTCATATAATGCTATCTTTTGAATCGTCCAAAACACGCAATATGAAACATCCAAATACCTCCATACTGCTCGTCCATACCGACCCAAGTGTCCTTAAGCCGCCACATGAAAAAGTTGTTCGGAAAAAAATCATTTGATCTCTGTTTTTAGCCTTGTAGCAGTAGCTCCCAGTGGCTTTGTTGATGTTTGTGTGCATGTGCAAGATTTGCTGCGACATGTTCGATCGTCATTGTAAACCATTGGATGTATGATGTAAACATGAAACGAACATCTCGCAGCAAATCTTGTGCATCTCGCACAACCACTGGGAGCTACTATTACAACAAGAGACCAACAGAGATCAAGTTAATTTTTTCCGAGCAACGGATGAGCAGTATGGAGGTATTTGGGCGTTTCATAGTGTGTGTTTTGGATGATTCAAAAGTGAGCTCTGAAAATCACCAGCCAGCCAGCCAGACCCTCCCTGGAACTCCAAAAGTGTTTTGATGACTCCGAAAGTGTTCCAAACCCTTCCTTGGCATGACGGTGAGATGATTGGTGAATTGTCGATTTTGGGTGAAGTATGCCTTTAACTCTTGTGGAAGAATAACAACAGTCTCAGTACAGATCAGTGGTCGCTGTTGCTAGAGTTGGGCCAAACCCCAACATTGTGTTTTTGAAAATTAGCGAGTTTGAGTCTCATGTCAGATGGCGCGCTTGCAACTCTTCCAGTGCCAACTCTCTGGTCAATAAGCATTCAGCAGTAAGTTGATGTCCTGTTTTAGTATTGGCTCGGCTTGCTTGGAACTCGGGCTGAGCCGTTACCAAATAAAGTACCAGATACCAGGTACTGTCCCTAGTGGGAAAGCAAAAAAAACAAAAACTGAGTGGAGTCGAGCCGAGTAGCGTTAGTGGAAAAGGGTTACCAATCCACCGCAAGCAGAATCTGATTTTGGCGGAGACGTTGTGTTAACAGCAGTCCACCAGGATCCAAATGCCTGGATTTTAAAGGGAGTTACCAGTGAACTATACATCTGATGCAGAGACAGTTTCTTCTGCTGTAATATCAAAAATACCTGAAGTGACATGGACACACCCTAAATTCACTTAGGGCTGTATTTTATCAGCCTAATAGTCGAGGACTAGGTGTCAAGACAGTTGTTCTAGTGATCGTCTGCTTGATCCTCTGTGGTTTGGATGTGTTTGGACACTAGTGGCTGCCAAGAGATTTATGTCTCTACACGGCTGTAGCATGAGCTCCCAGATCTGATATCAGGACGCTGCTAAATTGAAAGAGATCTCCCCTCCCTTTGCAAAAAAAAAAAAAAACGACCTTTCAACAAGGCATGCAGCACCGTTAAAGTTGAGACAGTACATTTAGAGTACATCCAAACTCTCCAAGGACTCATTCAGGAACAGGACGGGGTAAAAATATATACAGATGATAAAATTTTTTAAATTCCTGTTGCGAAAGCCACAGCAACTGAGGAATGTTTTTACTGGTCCAGCTGGGAGGCTGCGGTGCCAACTATTTACCAGTGAAAGATAGAGCAATAACCTGAGTAACCCAAGAGGCTGTGGGATGCCACTGAAGACACGGGGAGAACCTGCTTTTACTGCCTCGGCCGTCAGATTTATACGTTACAGTCTGGGGAGGATTTACTTGCAAAACCAACATCTGGAGCTGGTTGTACCTTTACCACCTACTCTCCCTTCCCCTCCGCTCCTACAATTGGGAGCGATGAAGAGTCGAATTCTCCCGTGGTTAAACAGCAGCAAACAGGACATCGTTTCCAGCCGGCCCGGATATGGTTAAAAGGGCGGGCGGAGGCGAGGAGCGGAGCCGGAGGAGAGACGAACTGCTCAGCGGGTCAATAGAAGTATTCTAGAAAGACGTGTCTGACGGTAAACAACGGTGCCCACACTGCTCCTCAAAACGCTGCATTATGTAAATCCTCAGTGAATGCCTTTACATCGCATTCATGTAGCTATTTTAAACAAGGTTAATCTACTGGTAAAGGGATTTAATAGGGATATTAATCTGTCAGAATAGGCCCACACATACAGCAGTAATTCTGCTGTTTGGAGCCGGTTTTATCACCTGCTATTGAACAGTCACAGAGGTTCCTCAATAGTATTTAGGATGATGAAATCCTTTAGCTCCCACTGAATTTGTACCGAGGCAATAGGTGGATCAGGATGGTGTGTTTTTGGCAAATAAGAGTGGAGATAGTAAAACAATAATCAAATAATACCACTGTGCAAAATCCCCCACACACTCCCACCACACAGATTTAATGCCTACCTGTCAAGGTTTTTTTTTTCTTTTCTTTTTTTGAAAATATTACCTCTGGTGTCACTGAGAGCCAGTGTCGTTCTGTCTTTTATGAGAAGAAAATTTACTTTTAAGTGTCACGAATCTGTTTTTATTCTTGCATATATTTAGAAAGAATTGTAGCTTGTGTTGCATGTTCTCAATTTGTTTCATTCTTCTCTGATAAATTCTGGCGTTGCTGTTGTGTCACCATTGGCTGTTCTAAATTTTGTTCAATACTTTTCAGCTAAATTGGATTTAAATGTCACAGTCCTTCATGTCATTCAATAACAATATTTTCTGAAGATTTTTTCCTTTTTTTTCCTTTTACATGTCCATGTTAGCTCTTGTTGCAGTCTTTTTTTTCTTTTTTTTACTTTGAGTCATTTTTTCAACAATCTCCTGTTTGTCCATGTTAGTTACTGTCTTAAGTCGTTAATTACAAATGATTTGCATAGTTTCACAGTTTTCCTGGGGAATTGTAGCTTTCTTTCTGTATCCATATCGATCGATTTACATCCCTCTGCAATGATCAGACATGATCTGACATCACTAAATTGGACACTCCAATATTGGCTCCAGTGGGTGCTGTCAAAAACTAAATAGATTGGGGATCAGTTGGTCTATGTTTATTAGAGCTGATTTTAGAGCTGACACTAATGACAATAAAAACTTCAAAAGAACTTTGGAACAGTCCAAACACATGTGTGCAACTTTCTATCGTGATTTATTTTATATTATCCCTAAAATAATTCAAAATTCAAGGTCTGATTTCCATGTTTTATGGCCTATTATTCCTCATTCCTGTGCCTTTATTAGGTGACATGCGCTCTGTGATCAGTGTATAACAGTTGGTAAAACTTTTTCAAAACCTTATGAGGCTTCACAGGGGGCTGGAGCCAACCCCAGCTGACAGGGTGAAGTCGGGGTACACCCAGACCAGGTCTACCAGACCAACAACACACACACACAAAGACAACGAAGAATCAAAAAACAACAGAGAAAACAATGCATACACAAAAAAAGACTAACACACACTCACATTCACACCTGGTCAATTTAGAGTCTTCAGTTTGCCTATTTCTTTATGGGAATAATCCAAAGAAGACCCACATAGGCACCAGGAGAACATGTAATCTCCACCCAGAAAGGTCCTAACCCCGGGAATCAAACCCAGAATATTCCTACTGAGAGGCAAGAGTGCCACTGTAAACACAATATAACCATGGCGTTCCTAGGGTTAATTATAGAGCTACATATTGTGAAAGTTAATCAGTTATATTGATGGTAACCAGTTCTCAGCTTTGTTCCACATTTACCAGAGAGTTTCTGATCCCATATGTTTCCAGCAGGTTTTATTCCAAGTGTCATGTGAGTTGAGCGTTCACAGAAACATGACTCCGTAGTGACACTGATTTGTGTGTAGCCTACATTTCAAACCTCCGACCAGTTCCAGAGAGTAGTAAAGAGGAGTAATTGGCCAGTTTTCATGTGTGTATGTGAAACACTGTTATTAAATCCATAAACACAGGACGTCTCAGGTGGCTGACATGTGAGAGTTTTTCTGGAGTTAAGCTTTAAGGGGGCCAGAGTGCTCTCTCCTCTGACACCTTTCAGTCAGGCTGGGTGGGGGGGTGAGGGGATGGGGGGGCTGTGTTCAACTAATCCTGTAACTTTCTCAACAGTCACACCCACCTCACGCTGTGACCGAGCCAGAGCTTGAACTTTTCTCTCTCGCTCTGTTCCTTTCATTCTCGACACAACTATTTCTGTCATTTTTCATTTGAACGCTCTGAATTCGGTCCAAGAGGGGCCTGTCTGAGAATGTGCGCTGCGATCCCATCCTTAGATTGTTCCATGTTTTGAACGGCTCTGTGGACGGACGGCCTTTAACCTAGCCTTTAGATTGCAGCTAGAAGCGCGGCGTTTCTTGCAGACCACTGCTGGCAGAGCACACCCTGATAAGCCCCTCCACATGTGCACATACGCAGAGACCTGACAAACCGGCGTCATGCTCTGCCCAACACTAATCACTGTCAGGTGGCAGAATGCTTCCAAGTCCTTTGCTCTCTTCATGAGGAATTCACTTTCCTTGGATACAGAACAATCTCAGTTTGTATCACCATAGTGAATTGGCATGAGGCGGAGTAGTTATACAAGGACTTCCATTAGTCAGTGACAAATGCATGAGCGGGTCAGTCCAGTAAACATCGAGCAACAAGGCCTAAAAAGAAAGGATTGTGTCCCTGTAAGACGAGTGGAAGTGGGCCCTGAGCTTTAATAGCAGCATCCTTCTCCGCTCAGAACAAATCTATAAAACTGCATATCCCCACTCTTCTCCAGAGGGGTGGCAAACTGCTTTCACATGTGCTTTTTCCATATCCCGCTGCTATTCTGGAATTTCGTTTATGTACATTGTCAAACTTCTCACACTGTGAGAATAAAGGCATAAAAGCAATTAGGGGCCAGGGGGGGAAAAGCAGAGACGAGGGGGAGGACAGCAGAGGGGCTGGAGGAGCATGTGTGGTGCCAGGGCCTGGTGGGTTTTTGAGGATGTGGTGGGTGTATGTGTGTGTGTGTGTGTTTGTGTGTGTGAGGGGGGGATCCCCAGAACAGAGCCTGGATCTGGGTTTCTATTCACACAGGAAGCAGGGTGATAGTGGGGCTGCATCCTGCTTCTGGAGGATTCTCTGGACTAACAGCTTCAGGCTTTACACCCTTACTCCCCAAGCTTTATTTCCAACCGCCATGCCCTCGACATCACACAGGGTCCTGAGAACATGCAAACACAGGAAAGAGGCGTTTCTCTCTGATGTCCACCACCACTTTTTTTTCTCTCTACGAGATATCAACAAGTTTCAAAAGGCTTCATTTGTTGGTTTTAAAAACATTTGTCTCACACAGTTAAAGGTCCCACGTTGTATAAAAGGAGATTTCCATGTCTATTTTGATTGTAAAGCAGCTCTAGGTTCTATGTTAATACTGTGAAGAAAGCCTTTAGTCCACAGAGAAATGCACACAGCCTGTATTCAGACACGGAGCCTGTTTACCTAAATCATTTGCAGGTGTTTTGTGTAGATCACACCGATATCAGTTGTGCTGCGTAATGCACTGGTACCTGTTCATTCTGAGTTCAAGCAACTGATGTCTGACCAACACAAATGCAACCAAGTGTCATCTTGCTTGATTATCTGTGCACAGCTGAAGAGGTGAAAACTAGATCCACTAGGAGGCAGACTAATCAGCCCTGTTCACAAATCTTCTATATATGTATAAATTACATTTAAAGGGATATTTCAACATTTTGGCAAATTCGTTGCCATAATCCCTATAGTCTTATGAGTGGGTCTGTTACCTTTAAATGTCGGTGCAAGCTATTTTTAGATTGGCGGAGCAGAGAAGTGAGCTGCTCAGAGCTATTCTATGGAGGCTAACGGAATTTCTTGGTTTCTCTCATCAAACTAATCAAATACACAATCCAACAACTCCAAAACGTTCTTATGGACAAGTTGTGACCTGCACATTCACCACGCTATGAGGTAATAACAGAGAGTTACGAGACAGAGTTGTTTTCGAGGTAAATGCAAAGCCGGTGTCGTGAAAAGGAACGTGCATCAGTGGTTTCGCATGAATTTGCCTCTAAAACAAACGTTCTGTTATTATCTGATAGTGTGGTGAATGTGCAGGTCACAACTGTTTTGGAGTTGTTGGATTGTGTAATTGATGAGTTTGAGGTGGGTAGAGCGACTGCACCGCAGGCGGCCCCGGTTCGAATCCCGTGTCGGGCAGCCCTTTCCTGCATGTCATTCCCCCTCTCTGTGCCACCCCCTTTCCTGTCTATCGCTACTGTGTGCTATCAAATAAAAGCAAGAAGCCCAAAAATTTAAAAAAAATAATAAATAATGAAAAAAATGAAAGAAAGAAATGCATTAGCCTCCGTAGATCTGAGCAGCTCGTGGCTCTGCTCCGCTGTTCTAAAAATAGCTTGCACCGACAATTAAAGGTAACAAACCTACTCTTAAAACTGTAAGGGATTATGGCAATGGTTCAATTTGTTGATGGATCTGGTGCCGTTACCGATACTGGCGCCGTTGCCGGTGCAAAGCAAAACAAGGGTCAAAGAACAAGGGTTTTGTGTGTCACCGGAGCTCTGGCAGGGAGGCTGGCCGGCCGTGTGCCCCAGCACATGGTGCTTATGTGTAGGTGAGAGGAGCAGGTAGACTGGGCTTGAGGTTGGTCTCTGGAGCTTAGCGGAACTGCAGTGTACCAAGACTGTGGTGGCGCTGTGTTCCTACCCAAACAGGAAAGTTACGTAGTGCCCTTTGCAGCTGGCACAACCCCGCTCAGGCAGCAGCGACCTCACGATTCATCCAAATAACCATTTTTCTACCACTTCAATGCCTTTAGAAACATTATTATAATGTAGAAAATGTACATACCTGGCTGAAATAATTATAAAAACCCATCAACAGTAAAATAATTTCACATAAGATTCAACTCTCAGTCTATGAAGTTTTAGGTGGGATGTAACAAACTGAGACGCACGCTCAACTCTTCTCTTAGGGATGGCAACAAGTAGCTGGTCAATGGATCTCAATGACGTTGAAGAGGTATAGCTTTTCAAAAGGCTAGAAATGTAGGATTAATATTTACCGGTAGCCACTGTAGTGAGGACTGAACGGGCAAAATAAGTTCTTGCTTGAGTGTTCCAGTTAAAACTTCAGCATCTGTAATATGGATTTACAATTGTCATGAAATAGAGGCCTGGCTGGTGCCAGCGTAAAGAGCATTACAGTAGTCAAATCGAGAAGTAATAAAAGCATGGCTGGAAAAGGCGTTCAAAGCAAACAAAAGCTAAAACAAACCTGAACTTGGATAAAGGCTTTAGTTGGTATGATTTCCATTTAACAACAGAGTTAATATGTTTCTTCAGTTTAAAATGACTATGAATTATGACACCTAGATTGGTGACAGAGGATTTAAGATAAAGGGAGCCAAGGTCCATAAAAGTGGGATCATATGCATCCCAGGGACCAAAAACCATAACCTCTGTTTTGTTTTCATTAAATTTCAGAAAGTTTAGAGTCATCCAAGCTTTTATGTCTTTTAGACATTGACACAGTGGTTTCAGGGAGCTAATAGTGTTTCACTAAAGGGCCATGTAAATATGGGAATCATCTGTGTAAAAGGAAAAGTAATTCTGCATTTTGTTTTGTTTTTTAAATTGACCCCAGTAGGCAAGAAATGCAAAACAATAATGTTTTAGTCTGTGGCGAAAGTCAAGGAGGTGACATTGTTGCTGAGATTGTGAGTCTGATGGATGTAGATGTGGTGTGGACCATTAATTGGAAGGTTGGTGGTTCAAGCCCTGGTTCTTCCTTCCCATATTGTCTTTATTCAACAGTACAGTGGAGAGAGAGACAGGAACTGGGGAGTCAGAGAGGGAGAATGACATGCAGGAAAGGGCTGCCCGATGCAGGATTCGAACCAGGGCTGCCTGTAGTGAGGACTGTAGCCTCAACATGGGGCGGCAGCTCTACCAAGTGCGCTAAACGCTTCACTTTAAGTGATTGATAAGATTGATAAATGCAGTGCACTGACTTTATCCATCACACTGTTTTGAATCACAGGAAGGAAGTGCAGTTTTTGGTGCCTATCCACACACAGTGTAGGCTATTTATTAAACTACATGTACAGCAGTGACACTGCCAGTTAGTACCAGAAAGTCATGACAAAGAGGAAACAGAGGATGACTTCTGCACTAAAAAGGAATTCTTACACCGTATCATAAAACCACAATGACAAGATTTCACAACTTTAAGACATGGTAACAACACAACAATACACTTTCATGGTTTTAAAGGTGTACAGAAATGGCTGTTTGCCCTGTTTGTCGCGCCGAGTTTCCACGAGTTGCTGCACCAGTTTACCCGAGTAAGGAAAACGAATTTGATTGGTCGTTATCGAGAAGGTGGGATATTCAATGTTTGGGGCGAGACCGATTGTAATGTAAATGTTGTATTTTTTCTTAACCTGTTGCCTATTTTAGCTGGGGGGACTGCCAGTGGGAATTGGCTAGTAAGCTACATCTGGGTACATTTACCTTTTGTTTTTTAAATGTGTAATAATGTACACGGTCCCTCCTCACTAAATAAAATTGAATTGAATTGAGCTTGGTGTGCATGTGTGTCTCAGATGTTTTGATGGATGACAGATCCAATAGCATTGGCTGATGAATCGTGAACAACGTGATGCATAATTTGTGTGCCTGCATTATTCAATGCGGAAAAAACTACCCCACTTTCATCCCGAATTTACGCAAAAATAGATTTTTGCACAAAGTTTGGGCTACATCGTCTGATAGATGAGTTATTACACTAAGACCCACAGTGGGCTCAAATTCAATTTTCTTTTCTGAATACCTTCAAGGATTAAGACAACGTTAACAACGACAATAAAACCACAAACACACTCCAACAACAAGATTTCACAACATCAGATCAACAGTCTAACTTAATGTGCGGTAGGTACATTTAATTTCATGTGTGTTTAAAAGCCATTTTCAGAACAAAATCAGCCATAGTGTTACAGCTGGAGTAATAAACGATAGTAAGCAACTGTTTGAGGAAGCTATTGAACCTGTTGTAAAGGTCAAACTGCATATTCACTGCTCCTAAAGATTAACATCTTCAGTCAAAACCAGTAGGTTTGGGGATGTCTGGGGGTTGTGGTTATGAAAGTACTGAGGGATGGATTAACATTGTTGGTTTGAGTCTATTCAAGCGATTTGTTGACAGTACCACAAATACAGAGTGACAGCAGACTTATCCTACTAACGGAAAAATGCTTTCAACTGGTTCTTGATCCTGCTGGTTGAAACTTGTCCTTCAAATTATCCAGTACAACAGTGGATCATGTGTTCCCTGTGAATGCTGGGGGGGGGAAAGGCAGCCATGCTCCTCCACAGAAGAAAGGAGGAATAAGCTACTCAAAGGAGGATAAGAAAATATATCCTTATGCTGTAAAACCGAAGAGAAAGACAATACAAACAATGGAGGAAGGCTGAGTTTCAGGGGCGGGGGTTGTTGAAGAGGTCCAGATGCAAGGAGTGTGCGCTATGAGCGTGCACGTTCGAGAGAGAGGACAGGCCGGATGCCTAGAGAAAGGAGCCACCACCCACCTCCCATCAACCCCCCACCAACAGCCTCTCTTTCTCTGCTCTTCCCAAAGAGAGCTGATGACGAGCAGAAAGGCAAAACTTTCCCCAGGCTATAATTAGCAACCCTCAATTTGACTCATCATCTCAGTGCGCCGAGTTGTCTGTGTGTGTGTGTGCATGCGCGCACATGAGCACAAGCTATGTGTTTAACCCTGACAGAGCTATCAAGTCTTTGGGAGCCTTGGGAGGAAGTCAACTTCTGCAAAACAGATGTGACTTGTAGAAGCCATGAAGTGTCTCAGAGATTTTTTTTTTTAAAGCAAATTAATTCCCTCGCAAATAAAGTCAAATGCAAACCCATTTTCTACATACAAAGCAATTTTTAAAAAAAAAGTCTTATTCATTGCCCGTACAGTAGATTTCAGATTAGGTAGGCTACTACATTCCTCACTATTTTCCAAAGCAGAGCAGAAAGACTGGTTTCCACTTTCAGGCATCTTCAAGTGTCGGAACAGCTGGAGAGAATTAAAAGTTGCACGTGAGGCGATTAATTAAAATGGACATTTTAACAATATTTTTAGTTTTTACAGTACTGAGACAGGGAAATTCAGAATGGATGACATAAAGGACTGAGTCAGCACAAATGTGAGCACAGTTCAGAATGTAAATTAAAGGAACACTCTGATGATTGTGCATTGGTGTGGAACACTGTCCAGCACATGATGGACAGCATAGGTATAGGCCCTGCAAAGCCTGTACACAAGTATGTTTAGTCTTAACTGGAGCGACCTGGGTTTGAATCTGGCCTGCTGCTGAATCACCCCTCCTCTTTATTTGCTGATTTCCTGTCCCTCTCATACTGTCCTATACTAATAAAGGCAAGAAGAGCCCTGAAAGGATACCTTAAAAAAACAAATGATGCATCTGCTCCAGAGATCTGCACACTACGAAAATGCTACAACTTACTTTACAATCAGCATGAACTCAAGTGATCTAATGTGGATTTTTAGCTTAGTTAGCTTATTTCTGATCTCAGGTGTCTATCAACATCTAAGAGTGAGCCTGCACAGATTTGTAACGGCAGTCCATAGCAACAGTTGGTAGCATGCCATCCTGAAGAGCCATGCTCTCAATAGTTTCTCTAGTTGTTTTGGCAGATCCTGACCACTTGAAATCACAAGAGGGTACTTGCCAACCATCGAGTGAATGTCCAGACAAGGAACATGGTAAGTATGGTGGAAATGTGTTGGAAAGCTGTTCAAATATTCAAGAGACTTATTTCATGCCATGGGCTGTCGAATATCAAGCCAATCACTGGTCTTTGAGGCATCAGGTTCAGAGTGGCATTTCTCCTGCCAGACAAGAACGTCAACATTGGACAGTTTTGCAAAACACAGGATTATTTTCAGTCCAACTGTTTTCCTTTAACATTGCACGCCAAGAAAGTCTTTCTTTCTACAGTATCTGCAGATACCAATGGTGAAACTTGGAAGATACAAAAGCAAACTATCCTAAGGTAACGGTTAAGGTTATTTAACAAAATTCATATTGTTACACTGTTTGAAAGTGAAATTTTGAATCGTCTTTGATTTTAAATTATCAACGGTCAGGACTTCTGTATCTTTGTGATGTCACAACAAAGCAGTCTACCTACTCAGCCATGCCAGAACCCACCCCACTGGATCCATCATCCACCCTTGTAGGATTTTTGTTTACCTGACCTCTGCTCTGTTTTTCTTTTTCTCAGGAAACAGTAAGCCGATCAGCAGAGGGACTCTCCTCCAATCCAAAGATATAAACCAGTTTAGTCGTCATTTTCAGTTTTCAGTCTCTTCCTCAATACTAGTATCTAACCATGGAGACTATCATGAAAACCCCAGGCTCCCTGTGGTGAATTTTAGTGAAGAGACTTACGAAAAAAGAGGCTGGAAAAGTAAGAGAAATGGGAAAAATCTGTTCTCGATAGAGCAAAATTGTGTAATGTTTATTTCATAAAGTGCGTAAGAGTTTGCGCTGAGTTCATTAGTATTTGCTTGAGATACCATTTGTTTTACAGACCCAGTCCCATTGCTTCTTAAAAGAAAGGGAGATGTGGGGGATACAAAGCATGCTTTTATTTCAAAGTAGAAGTAGTTCGTGGAACAGCAGCTTAACGTTAATGTTAGCAATTTGGCTAAAAAATGTGCTCCGAGTATAAATTAAAATGTGATATAAGCATTTTTTTTCTCATTCAATTGAAAAAACTAAACAAAACATGGGCAACCTTGTGATGTGGGGGTCCCCCAGGAATCAATCCTGAGCCCTCTACTGTTTGGCCTACACATCAACAATCTGCCTTCTGTTTGTAATGGGTCCAGAATACAAATATATGCAGATGATACTACAATCTAAAAACAAAGAAGAGGTAGCCAAAAAACTATACTCTGTATATAGGCAAGCTCTAAAACTGCTGGATAAGAAACCTCTTCAACATCACTGCAGTATCTTGGGCAAACATGCCCCTTTAAGTTGGGATGATATTGTAAAATTCCATTACGCAAATTTGGTATTTAAAATTCAACATGGCTTAGCCCCACCTCCACTTACTGACTTTTTTAATCCAAGCAGTAGATTCACCAGATCTGTCCCAACAAGTACTTTCTTTGTCCCACTAAGAAAAAGCTCTTTTAGTCAGTCAGCTTTTTCAGTGTGAGCTGCCCAGTACTGGAACACCAGACCACCTCATACCCATAACATTTAAATACAGAGGGCTTTTAAACACTCTAAAATCATGGTTACCAGACAATCAATCAAGTCTGTGACCACTACCAGTAATCTCCAATGCCAGTACAGTAGTTCTAATTATAGCAGCCTACTTTCTTTTGTCATCTTTACCTCGTCTGCTGGCTTCCTGACTTCCTGTGTGCTTATGTTCTTGCTACATGCCAATGTCTGCGTGCATCTTTAAATGCTTATTCTGCTTTGTGTTAACCTGATTTACTGCTATGTGTGCCAATGCTTGCTTAAATGTTTGTTTGTTGTATTACCTTATTGTGGCATGCTTATTGTAACATACAGTAATTACTGTGCTGACTGTCTGTTTGTCTGCTCTAGTTGCATTCCATTTGGAAACATGTCCCTATGCATCTGCTGTGTTCGTCTTATGCATGCTACATGCTTTTATGTGCTCCACCCTTATGTTATGTCTCTATTTTCTGTATGCCCATGTGTTTTACATATAACCATTTTAGTGACATGTGCACTTTTAGGTAGTATTATTTTAGTAACATACCATGCAATCTGTATACAGTATGTAATGCCTGTAATGTTGTTTTGCTATAGGCTGGCCTATAGCACCTTGCCCAGGGACCACAATTGAATACTTGCCACTCAGCTAATACCGGCAGTTTTATAGTAATGTATATATTATAGTAACAACTTTTTAAAAAGTAGTTTGCTCCAACATTCAAAAATGGCTTACATGAAGTCAAAATATCCCGGTTAAACAAAATGGATTCTTTACATTAAGGAATAAAGCCAACTGATTCATATTTAATTCAGGGAAAGTTGAAATAATTGGTTTGCTTCACCTTAACATGGAGTGAAAAAAAATCAGGTTAAACTAAATGAATTATTTATATTGCATCAATGCTAAAGTATTAGGTGCAATGCATTCCTTTTTTTTTTTTTAAGTTGAGTTGCCAGTGTTTCATGTTTTTAGTATACAGGACGAGAAGGGCTCTGGAAGTTGCCGTAGGGGACCCAGAACACACAGAGTAACACTGTCTGTAGAAATGAAACTTTTCTTGAATATGTAAGAATGAACATAAAAACTGACATTTCACCCAACTTTCCACATATAATGTAGTGGATAACAGGCTCAATAATAAATCAACAACATATCGTTCCATATGGGCCCCAGGGAATACATTATATCAGATGGGGATGTATTTGAGATCTCTGACATGTTTGAGCACCCCTGCTGTCTGCACAATATATTAAAAAGAAACCCATTACTCTTCCTCTGCCTTGAGTTCTTCACAACATGAAGTTCAGCCTCTCTCATCATGAATCTACAAACTGAACAAGACTCACAATAAGCTAAAAGCTAATGCTTTTTTAGTCCTCAGCCCTGAAGTCATTCTTTTTCAAATTGCACCATTATTTTTATAAAGAGCTTTCCCATGCTCCATTTGTCTATTTAATACAGCACATCTGGTGAATCCATCTCCACTCTGGCTTTCTCGTGAAAAACAATCTGTCGTCATCATAGCAATGGAAGAGGTGGGGAGAGAGGGAAGGGGGTAGGTGGAAGGGGAGGGGGGGGACTTCTGCTTCTCTGGTGAGAGGCATTACAGCTTTATGAGTGATGGACTGCCTCGGTGCTGGACAAGCCGGACCGAGCCGAGAGCCAGTGGAACACACTGTTATGGCAACATCACAGTGAGTGTGTTTAGACTAGGCTGTGCTTCCCAGTGAGGTAATGCCTGTGATGTAACTTCAAGGAAGCAAACAGGAGAGAGGGGAATATGTACTATAGGGGGCAATGGTGGAACTGACAGTAATGTTTGCCAGACCACAGCGCACAGTGTTATGTAGGAAACAGAAAGTGAGGAGAGGCAAAGCTGCCCGGTAACAGAGCTGCCCTGGGAAAGCTTCAAATCACATAGTGGGAGAGCAAAGGGAATAGAGTCTTGGTCAGAGTGTGGTCAAACCATCCAAAACCAAGTCCTGTTTCCATGTACTGACTATGAAACCTGCTACGGACAAGTCCAGTATTTTGCATTTAAAGCCACTATGTGAACTATTTGAAGGTGCCCAACTTTGGCTCCCCCTGGTGGTCGCATTTAGAAAAAAACAAAAACAAGTGAAATGTACGCCACTACCCTCATCTCGATTACCAATATTATTCAATTATACACATTGTGGATAAAAATACAAATCACAATAGAGACAAAGCAGATGGAGGTGCTGTTTAGCCAATCGGGGACAGATATACTGAATGCTTCTGAAAGGGGGAAAAAGAAATAATATTGTTGGCTTCAAGAAGTGCTAAAGAGTGATGAATAAGTAAATATACTTTATCATTTATCGCCGCCCTGAAGCCATAATTTAGCTTCATTTCAACTGTTACTGACAGTTCAAGCTGAGGTGATGCTACAAGTCTCTTGTCAAAAGCAGACAGTCGCTAACACCCAGAGACTCACATGGTCTAGTTCACTCCTGCAGGGTCTGATTAACTTGTGGTTTATGAACGCTGTGTTGTGATGGTTGGCAGTAGCTGACACCTATAGAACATCTATAAAGTAAATGCCAAGTAGTCCCAGGACATAATAAGGAAGGGGGGTGGATCCTGGCTGTCTACTGTCAGGGCCCCAATGAAAACAAAGAACACAACAACACAGGGTATTGTAATTGTATAGTCGTTGGATTTGAGATTTTCCAGCCAACACCATATATAGTATCAAAGAATTTCTTATTTAGCTTGAATGCAATACGAAGACATCCTTACTCATGACCCCAATAACCACTACAGATACACGCCTGTCCACTCAGTTATTTGTACAAGAGTAAATGACCTTTGAGACTGCACAAGCACAGGGCTCAGATTTTCATGGTGCAGCCCTGGATCGAGTAACCAATAAAGAAACTTATTGCAGTCATTTTCCATCTGTCAGGCGGGTTCTCAGAGCGATAGGCGTGAGGTCACTGCAAACATTCAGCCCCTTCTGCTTCACCTGAACTCTTCCAACTTGGGGTCCATTATACCAGCTCTGTGGACCGGGGGGCCATCTCAGACTCGCTCTTGGGCTGTAGAACATCTGAACTAAAGCTGCCCCCTCCTGAGGCCTCCGCTGCCTGCTAATTTACTGTTCCCCCGAAAACCCAGACAGCAGGAAAATTACTGCGATGCCTTTGCAAAAATAGAAAGATGTGTTTCGTAACCGTCTAATGTCAAACATAGCAATCCTGCAGTTTTATTTTTTTTTTCGACGTTGCTATTTAAACTCTGCTTTTCTTTTCTCCCCACTCGCTGGGTTTTTCATGCTCACCATAGCGTTTCTTCCATATACACGGCGCTGGTGGGAGTGTGCGGGCAATTCCAGAAACAAAATTGCCCGTGAGTGCTTTTGCCATTCGTTTGTCTGAGGAACCCAGAGCTTTTCTGTGGGTGTGCCCTCTCTATTTTGCTACACTCAGGGACTTGCTGTAATTGCTTGTTTAAGGATAATAACAAGGGAAGACTCTTGGAGGAGCCCTGCGCCGCATTCACCAGCCTTGAGGCGAACACCGCAACCGCAGTGCAGTGCGACGGAGGAGTGGAGGATGAGGGGGAGGGAGAGCAACAGAGGAAGAGGGAGAGACAGACTGGGTGGTAATTAAGGGCTTATTTTTCCTGCCGACTGAAGAGCATCTGCACAGCTCTCACCTGCTCAGAAGGGATTATTCTGCTGTTTGTGTGTTTGTGTGTGCGCGCGCCGCAAGCCCGCCTCATCTCTGAAAGGCTGGCCTCTGCCGCCTGCACCCCCTCCCCTCACGGATCTCCCGACGGTGTATGCGAGAGTGTGTATGTTTTAATGTAATGCAGGGACGACAGCCAGCGCACGCAGCGAGTCTGTCAGACAGGGGGAGGTAATTAAATTAGGGGTGGCACTCCCAGCAACCTGGAGGCTGAACGAGGCACGGGGGATTCTGGCGCGATCCCCCGGACTCATTGTTTCCCTCCTCTCAGTAACGCGGAGTGAGCCTGCTTTACCCACCGGGCTCGCAACATATCAGAGCGGCGCAGCGTGCTAAAACAAACCTTCATAAGTACACATGATCGCTATCGCATTGAAATTCATGCTCGTAAGCCTTCTGCGTACAGTTGGAATAACAAACACTTTCAGGTGCATGGTGCAATGTTGAGAGCGCTCAGTGACCCAGACGGCCTGCGGAACTGTAGTATGCACATACCAGCATCCTTCAGAAACCAAACACTGTCACATGAGCCGGATGCCAATGTGATGACGTGCCATTACCACTTGGTCAAATATGCAGTCTAGTTCGATGTTACATTATCATCAAATATCCGTATGAAATGTAAACAGGAGGAGCTGGAACTAGATAATATCTGGAATGAAGGTTTGTAAAGTAACCTTAAAGTAGGGCTGAAACGACCCAATTTGAGTTTAAAAAAATGACAGACGCAATTTTTCCTGAATCGAGGCTTCGTTTAACTAACTGCACTCGCAATATACAATGCGGCACACACAGCTTGTGTTTCATGTGGACTTTTGTGTCGTCAGAATTATGTGGAGCAATCTGAGAAAAGACAGAAAATGAGGAGAGAGTCCAGATCAAAGGTGTACGACCAGGTTGCATTCACAGTAGCTCAAGTTTTATATCGTAACAACGCGTCCTCAGTGATGCAGCAGTGAAACTGAAAGCGTCCAGTCAATCTAACGTAACATATTGGCTTATGGAGATGAACGCTGGTGAGAACGTACAGTGACTAGTTATTTGTAACAACTGGTTAAGAACGCGAGTCGATATCGGCTGGTTATGATGTCGCTGACATTAAAAGGAAAAAAATGATGCTAACATTAGCTCAAGGAAACGACATAAAACGCTGTAGAACATACACTCCTCTCTTTATACAGGCTCTCTCTATCTGTCTCACTCTCTCTCACACCATTGATGGCACCAAAATACTGTAGATATGGAAATATCAGGTGGTGGATAAGAGATGCACGGATACTACACAGGTATTATATTTAGTAGGCCTAAGCATATCAGTAAATCACAATTACTGACTGTTTATTTGCAAACACGTCCTTTTTTTTAATAGCAATTTAATACAGCAAAACACTGTATTAGATTACTCAATGAATCGATAATAGGGAAATAACAAGTAGAATAATCGATGACAAAAATAATCGATAGCAGCCCTATCTAAAAGCGCCACATATGATGCACCCAGGTAATGCAACACAAGCCGTTTCAGAGGCCTCATCCTTTGAAGGGCACAGTCTATGAAGACGTGGCTTGTGAAGGCCAAACCAAAAACAAAGGTCTGGGCCACAGAGGATTTTCACTGTTGCATTGCGAAGCTTGGCTCCTGTCACCTAGCAACCCTGAAAAAAATGGATGGCTCTTTCACAAAACTTTGAGGTTTCAAGGCTCTTGGTTTTAACAGTTGTGTCGTTAGCTGTTTAACGTAGCTAAAAACTCAACACTTGCATTTAACAATTTAATCCTTTCTCTCGAATTGCTGTTGTTTGCTGCCGTTCTGTTTTCACTGATTGATTGATTTGATTTACAGAAATATGGCTTATGGTTGATTTAAGAGAGAAAGCTGCACTACGGCTAAACAAGGCTGTGGTTTGTCTCCAGATCTGAAATAGTATCATTACGGTATGAGAGATTTATTACCAATAGCAATGCAAACACTTAACTGCAGATGGTTTGAGATGGTTGAGCATCTGTGAGCAGAAGATAGAATAAGTCGCATCTACTATTCAAACTTTTGTAGTTGTTGCAATAACAGCTAGTGTTGTAGCAAAGGTGGAAGCAGTGTGAACATGTTCAGCCAGGGAGAACAGCTTGCCCTGTTTACACACTCTGAGATGGGAATGTAAGGCCTTATATCAAAAGGTACAAACATGGAAGGGTGATGGCTTTGTTATTTACCCACAATAGGCCTACCTGAAGGTAGCAGTTAGTCATGATATGATGTAATTGCATTTTTAAAAATGTTGCGATACAATGAATATTGTAATCACGTATTGTGATACTTAAAGCAGATATCAGTGGAATGTTTTTGTTAATATAAGTCCTAAATAGTCCTATTTTCCGTCAGCAATCACTTACATGGAGTGTTTCAGCCGTAACACGAGTCTCTCCGTCACTCTGCTCTGCTGTAACCCGAGGAGAAAATTTTCCTTGTGGGATACAAGTGTTATCCAATGAGGAGAGAGAACGGCATGAAGGGCTGTGTGTGCAGCCAAGGGGTGCACGTGAATGTGGTAGCACGAGGACCAATAGATGCCTGACGAGGGCGGGGGCTGCTAACTCATGGTGCGTTCAAGGAAACTCGTACTTTGTGTTTTTCCTTCCTGTGAAGTCATACCAGTTCGATCTGGTACGAGTTCACGGGTCGGAAGTTACGAGAGGCCGTTATAGTGAACTTTCACAGACAACAGGACGGTAAAAACACGAGCTACGGATTACCTGGAACGCTACAAAGTCGTAGTTGTGACTTGAAGCTGTAACTTACGGTTTCAAAAGCCTGCCTTGAACGCAGCATTAGCCGAAACGGCCGTGCCGCTGATATCTGCTTTAACAATTTATTTGCTTTTCGCAACTGCAACTTATGTAAAAGAAAACTTTGTCTTTGAAAACTTTGAACATTTTTTAGTTCTCACACTGTTCATCTGACTTAAAGGTTATAGCTACAACTTTTTCATCAAAACGATTCATTTTTCAAAAATAATAGATCTACAGAACATCTAAGGGGTGCAGAATAAAATTATTAATTTTACAGAAAAAAAGTAATTGTTTTATAAATTTTGACGGGTCCAAAATATATTAACATGTACTACATTGGCAACGTCGGCATGAAATGATCTATGCGCCAACAGCATTTGTATGTTGATGTCACTTGAGGCGGAGCTCAGGGGGCCAGATTGTGATAGCTCTGTGGAGAAAATGGCATCGAGCTAATGCTAACGCTAATGCTAACTAACAGTCAGGTGGTAGCCTACTGTAATGTTTCTGGTGCAGGCCTGATGCTGTAGGTTTGTCAAGTTCGTCTGCAGGTGAGTCAGTGTGAAATGATTCAGATGTGTTAAATACGGTTAGCATTAGCTACTAGCCGCTCCCTGGCAACCAGTCCAATTGAAGGTCGGAGCAAGACTGGGCGAGTGTGAGTGTGACACCTACTGGCCAGGAGGAATTAAATTGGGATTGTCAAGCAGACAGACTGACCAATACAGTCACAAAAAGTTTTGTATTCTTATACCAAAAACTTCAATTCATATTTGCAATTTACACAATAAAACATTGATATTTGGCATCTGTGTAGTGTATTGATACAATATTAGAACAAAATACTACACTATGCTGTATTGATTTTTACCCCATCCCTAATCAGAGGGAGAGGCAGCACAGTGAGACAGATGCCAACGTCGTACTGATTCCAGAAGATGGCATTTTAAACCACACACTTCAATACAATACAGCATAATCTCTCTTTATACAAGAGGCTGCTGAGTGTGACTTCAGTTCATCTTCCATCTATGATCAGTACCTCAAACATTTAAAAAAAAATCTGTCCAAAAAGGAGCTCATCCAACAGGAAGTTTACCACGATATCACGATGTTGAACTTTGCCACCTCCGTCATGTTGCCACCTTTTTAACACCAGTTCGGTTTCCTGTGCGTCATCACAAGCGCTGGACTGGAAACAGTGAACAGACGTGGCTGCGGAGGTCCAACACAGATGGGGTTCAGTTTCTACTGTACCACTGAGGGTTAGGGGTGTATTCTGCTACGACAGCTGGTCTTGGAGCTGTGCCTTCACTTTAACAATGGTCAGGGCTGCAACAGAGGAGAGGCCTCAACCGGAGGGGAGATTTATGGCTCGTCTGTGATGGTAAGTTGGCCTGATTTCAGCATCTTAACATCTCCAAAGAAAGACTGAGAGACAACCACAGAAGAAAGGCAATAAAGAACATACATGGACGGAAGAATCTGGGAAATGGAGGATAATTTGAAATATCCTTTAACTGATTTTCAGGCCATTCCGGGTTTCTGATTTAATTAGATATGTTTCGTTGATTATTCAAATATGTTTTAGTGCTCCTCTTCACGAGAAGTACAGTTCCAAAGTGTGAAATGTTCAAAGGGATACAAACTAGAAACTGGTTTGTGTAACTGAGACAAAAGAAGTTTTGTTTTGAACGTTTTCAATGTAATGTTCAACAACATTTGTCTCACTCTCTATCCATGAATTATGGTCATACAGTAATTACAGAAATGTGTAGGTCACAAGTAAATTAATGTTTGATAGTATGTTTAGTTTAGTTCATTTATTTACATGTATTTACACTGACAAAATAAGTAACTGTGACCATGTGTTTCATTTTACATTAAAGACAACATTGTATATTTTCTTCTCTGGTGTAGTAATCAAGCTTTGTCATGTCGTCAAATAAAATATAAGTAAAACATTTTTCTGCTTCACATGGTGTGTTTTAACAGCGAAAGGAAAATAATGAATAAGGGACAAAGGTAATCATTATTATTTTTGGCTGGACTGAAACAGTGAGGTCAGCTCTCAAATGCCACTGACTGAGTAGTCATAGTTCCACCATTAGCCTAATAACTCTCCTCCAAAGAAGAAAGATGCCTATGATTCTGCGATAAGAGAAAAAAACGCTCCGGCCGTTTGGAATTTTTTCACCCAATCACAATCGCCTTGGTCGGCGCCGTAGCAACGCCGTAGTAACGGCGCGCTTGCAAAATATTGCCGGTTGGAAACTGGATTTCGGGCCGCGGTGCAACGACGGCCGGCAACCGTTGACAAATATTTATTCTTTTGTTCTGTTTAACGGCGGTCGGCAACCGCGGACGGACATTTCATCTTCTGTTCAATTCAAGACACAGATGTATAAGAGATCCACGGTTCTGTTCCTGTTGTTGTTTGTTGATGTTTCCCTTTTCCGGGGGGACTTTAAAAACTGCAGCACGGACCTCCGCCCAATCAGAGGCTAATCGCAGCTAAGCACTTCCGGTAGGCCAGACTACCATTAGCCTAATAACCAAATGCCACGTGACTCGAGTTAGCTAAAACTGGCTGAAGCCTTGTCCCTGACCTTATACACATATGCTCCGTCACATATACACAAACTTATACTCAGTTTGATCCTGTACAGAGATGGTGCAAAGCTGATGTCAAACACATGGGTCTGTGAACTGTGTTTGTCAACTGGACCCAGAGTGGTTGTCAACTGAACTGGAGTTCTGACAACAAGACAACTCCTTTGGCACACTCCTGAATGTTTATAACCAGAGGTGAGTAGTAAGGCACTACGTTTACTCCATTACATTTACATTCTCCCCCTCTGCTGGTCAGGTAGAGTAACTCATTTTTCTTTGTGTTCCCTTTCACAGGTGTGTCAGATCATGCTGGGAGTACAAAAGGGAGGAGAAACGGGCTCTTCAATCTCTTGCCAGTCGACCATTATGCACCATCCATCCTTCCATCCTTTGTCTGGGAAAAAGAAACTCTTTTAGATGTAAGGCACCAGCATTCAGGAAATGGCATCTAAAAGATGTAACATCCTTTTTACTTTTACAAGAAACGCTACTTCTACTTTGTTACATTGAGCTATATTATCAAATCAGCCAGGCAGTCACATGACTGCACACAAAATCTAGGAGTAGAGGTTTGTTACCTTTAATTGTCAGTGCAAGCTATTTTTAGAACGACGGAGCAGAGCCGCCAGCTGCTCAGAGCTACACTACGGAGGCTAATGGGATTTCTTGGTTTCCCTCATGAAACTCATCAAATACGCAATCCAACAACTCCAAAGCGCTCTCGTGGACAAGTTGTGACCTGCACATAGTAACAATACTCTTGAGTACAACCTACCCACCTCCGCTTGTTACTGATCTATAAAGCATTGGAAATGACTTCTGGCTCAATATTAAGGCATGTTATAGAAGCTAAGAAAAAAGGGCCTTGTTTTTAAGTGGTGCTGGAATTTCTTCTGTGTGAAAAATGCAAGAGCACAGTTTGTATAAGATAATGTGCTCAGCGCAGCATTGTTTACCATCTGCCCAGACTGCAGGCCATCTGAGCGAGGCCTCACAGGAGACATACATACATGCCTCGAGCTCCTCCGTGGTAAATAAATGAGATGTACAATTTGGTCCAACTGTCACAGCACACTTGGGGTTAAAGGAGGAGGTCTGCTTGCTGTGGTGGGGGCCCCATCGCCTCCCTGCAACTCCCCCTTACCCCCCCGTCCCTAGAGGCCATGTTATCAAAACCCCACAGTGGGGGGTGATCCAGCCGCTCCTGTCACTGGCCAGTCAAGCAGGTGTATTCTTGCACTTGTCTCACTCTGCCTTGATCTATATTCCCCCTGCCATGACCCCCCTCCTCATTCTTACTCACCCACCATTGCTGAATACACACAGAGGTCCTATTAATCCCATTATGCAAATGGAAGTTATAAATCGTGCAGGGTTTTCTCTCCCCCGAACCCACCCCACCCCACCCCTCTCTCCGTCTCCACTCATTCCTCCACGTTTCTCACCATGCCACCACCACACAGGGCTTTCCTGCCACTTAATTAAGTGAAAGCAGCAGGGTCTGCTACGGCAGGCACAGGAAGAATCCATGCCAAATGCTTTTTAGGGGAGGGGGGGGTATGGGCGTTTCAGCTGGCAGTGACAGATTGGCATCCAGCATGGTGATGACCCGGACAAGGACAATTGGCAGAGAAGGTGTGAGGCCAAACATCCCCCCAGAAAGCACTGGTAGATAGATGGATGGTTGGATGTGTAGAGGTATTCATGTATGGATGGATGGGAGTACTGGTGATCCAGCAGTTGGAGGGTGCCAACATCTGCACACACTGGTCACATCTACAATCTGCTGAATAGAAAAGAGTTCAGCCTTTTCATTTTATTCACAGTTTTCCAGTCAGTGTGCACAGAGGAGGGATTCATTCATTTCCTTATGCAAATCATTTTCTGCCCTTGTCAAACTCTCAAAACTTCCATTTACACACAGGCTGATCCTGGCCCAGAGGTTATTTTCAATCCCACTCAAAGGCCATTTGTTCTAATTAAAAGTGCTCATGCTCAGGGTGGTTAACACAAACCAAGGCAAATACATATATTACACATAAACAAATACCACAGCAGACTTAATCTGAGGTGTCTGAGGAGAAATACTGTATGCCCCTCAGGCATCTTTCCATTTCCCCCCAAAATATCTTGCATTCAGACACTGATTTAACCGTTTGACCCTTAAGTCAAGCCAAATTAAATTTAAACACTTTGAGGATAATTGTGGAGGATTTGTGAAGATAATGCGAGGCGCTTCTCCAGCAGCTTCCAGCCTGAAGCGCTGTAAAATGTAAATGCACAGTTTTTCCCTGGCCTCTTACTTCTAGAGAGGTGTGTTCCAGAACACTCACTACAGGCTCTTCCGCAAACTGACATCTGGAATAACAAGGCTCCTGTGATTGAGGTCTGCAGAGCTGCGGTTCCCTCCCTGTTGTGCTCAGACTGAGGTGGGTCACTGCATGTGTCCCTGTGTGGGTGCAGTGCAGTGCTGCGTTGGCAGGCCTGACAGAAAAACTGAGCCGTCTGATTGGACTGTATGATGAAATACCACTCAGCAAGGAGATTTTTATCTGTTTGATGGCTTTTAGTTTGATGATACTAAACACAGCCTGGACTAGCTGTACCATAATACATATCAGGCTTGTTTGGTATACCGGTACTGGGGTACTGAGGCATCTAAAGGGGAACTATGCAAGTCTGGTCGCTTTTACGCTGTTTTGGTTACGCTCCTCTCGCCCATGTGCATTTGTCTACAACGAAGCCGGCAAGAAATCAATAAATGGAGAGTAGATAACGTTACATAACGTATAAGATGTTATGATGTGTGTGTTTGTGTAGTCTTAACCATCATAAACAAAAGACTGAGGGTTACGGAGCGCGTTTGTGTTGTGGTGTACAGAGACGAGAGCTGGGACACTGGGGTGGCGGCACACTGAGAGCCTCCATTCTCACTTGTAACAAGTCACAAGTCATGTAGTTAACTATCACAACTATGACAATTACTCTGGAGATTTTTAATTAAGGTTAAAAAAAAATGTAGCATAGCCACGGGATAAATCAATCAATCAATCAATCTTTATTGTCCACGATGTGGAAATCAATCTTTCAATCAATCATAAATCAATCAAAATCCTCAATCAATCTATAAATCAATCAATCAATCAATCAATCAATCAATCAAGAAATGAATCAATCAATCGATACTGCGCTGATAGAAAAAAAAGCGGAATCGATTTATTGGTCTATGTACTGTATGGGAAACACTGAGATAGGTGTGTGTTTGAGTAAAATTAACGTTTTTGTTTCATTCTATAAACTACTGATAACAATTTCTATGTCAAAATAACAAAAAAGATGCAGTGTTTTCAGTTTACTGATTTACTGATTTACATGTTATAGTTCAAAGATTTTTGATTAAAATAAAGTCAATAATGACATTTTTGTGTTCTCTTTTTATTTGGAAAAGTACTGAAATAGGCCTGCATGTTGGTACCAGTATTGATACCAAAATGTTGGTATCGCAACAACACTAATACACATACAGAACCAATGTCAACTATTCTATGTTTCACCTCGTGATGGACCTGACCATTTGAGAGGAAACTCTCAACACTCTATACTGTAGGTGATTGGATGTGTGAATGAAAGCGTGTGGTGGTGGTGGTGTGTGAGAACAGCTGAAATAACAGATGCAGCAGTTTACTGATTTACTGATTTACATGACACACAAAGACATTAACACCAAACTCTGGCCGCCAACATTTTTGTCTGCAGCGAGCATGGATTTCACTGCACACACACACACACAAGAGCTGACAGACTGTTTGGCATACACATCCTCGTACAACACACACACATACACACACTTTTCTGTGACCACCCACCCTCTGCATCGGCTCGTGTGGTTGCGAAAGCCTTGAACATCGGCTTTTTAGACACAGTCATTAGTTTTGTGAATGCAGCAAAGATCACTGAGTGGACGAACGGCTGATACATCAGTCAATGGAGTATTCAAGGAAAATTCTGGCTCATTATTCGTATTGTTTTGCCTGTGGTTCGATCATTAGGGTCACGGTTCTCCTGAAAGGAGAACCATCAGCTGCAGGAGTGTGACGGGAAACAGACTTGCACAAAAGTTGGATGCCTTTCAATCCCCATTCACCACCCTGACCTCCACACCCTTTACGGCTCACTTCACCACACAGAGGACTGAGAGTCAGTGTTCAACAGCGCTTCATCAGATCTGAATACGGTATCAACCATTTATCGAATCTGCAGCCTTTCAAATTCCGTACTAAAACTGATTAGGTTTAGTTACATTCACATGCAAATAGTTTAATTAATGAATAGCTACAGGTAAATTAAAGGCTCTGTAAATTACATTTAAAACAAAGATAATACAACTATTTTGTATATAAATATAGTGGAGTTGTAATGCAAAAAAAAAAAATCTTATTTGTTATGGTATCTGGCTTTGCAGGATCAATACAGGTAAGTCTCACCTGTTGGAGTTTTGGGCCACTCTACATTACAGGGATAGCTCAACATTTTGGCAAATTGGCCCATGGCCATAATCCCAATAGTTTTAGGAGTAGGTTCGTAATCTTTAATTGTCGGTACAAGCTATTTTTAGACCAGCGCTAATGGCTGGTCTAATGGAATTTCTGGGTTTCCTTCATCAAACTCATCAAATACACGATCCAACAACTCCAAAACGCTCTCGTGGACAAGTTGTGACCTGCACATTCACCACACTAAAACTATAGAGATTATAGCAATGGGCCAATTTGCCAAAATGTTGACCTATCCCTTTAAGCTTGACAGGTTTTCTGGTGGTAAGAATGTACTGTGTACTCAAACAATTAAAATACTGTGCTTGGAAGAAAAAAAACAGTACTTTTTTTATATGAATGACTGAAACATACAGCTGTGACGGGGAAGAGAAAACAGCAGAGACAGAGAGAGAGAGGGATACAGAGTTCCCACTATAGCAGCAGCTTGTGTATATATCGTGTTTGGCACAAACCCGGACCGAATCAGCGTGTCTGGTCGGATTGGCCAGCCCGGTCCGTAGAGAACTCTACTGAGGTTATGAAGCTAAAGCGAAAGTTCAGACAGGAAGACCATCTCTTAAGCACAAGCCTCTCTCAAGCTCACCCTCTACAGTATTTTCTCGCTCCGCCCCCTTCACTACTTCATCCAATCACGGGCTGCCCTCTCCTCTCCCTCTACCAATCAGTCTCTAGCGTCAAATTTAAAAGCGTCTCCTTTCCCTGCTGTCATCCCTCTGTCATCCAGCAAAACTCTCGGCATTGCTCATACCTGTACGGCGCTTGCTTGTTCCCCTGTTCGTCTGCCCACCCAAAAATGCCGGTTACGATCCCGATCCCATGGGCGGCTAATTCAAGCGGCGATATTTGAAGCTCAATCTCCAACAGTCAACATTACCAGGAAAAGGAGAGCGTCTTCATTCAGCTTCCCACATCTTCCACCCGAGGTGCGCCGCGCCGCTCCTCCTCCGGCCAATATCCTCCTTCTCAACGGCACTGCTGCTGCCGCTGCTTCTCCTCCTCTGACCGGCGTTTCACCTCCGGCCGCCGGCTCAACGGCTCTGCGCTGACGCCGTGCTGCTTCTCCTCCTCCGGACGCTGCTGCCACGGGCCTCGCTGCTTCTCCTCCGTCGGCGCCGTCTCAACGGCCCCGCTGCTGCCGGCGTGCTGCTTCTCCTCCCCCTACAGACGCTGCCGCCTCGGGCCCCGCTGCTGCCGCCGCTGCCGTCGCTGCTGCTCCTCCTTCGGCCGCTCGTCCACCACCCCCGCCATCGCTGCTGCCGCTCCTCTGGTCGCCGCTTTCCATGCAGCCCCGGCCGCTCCAAGCTTCTCCAGGATGCCCCGCTACCACGCATTCAGTCACTGGTGAGATCGATCCAAGCTATCACGTCCAGTCTTGCATATAACCTCAGAGCATTCTTGGTGTTGCATTCACGTGAAATCGGGCAGGTATCAGACAGACAACAAACGCTTCATGTAGCTATAAGGATAATCAAGCATCGCGAAATTTTATTATGTGTAAAAAAAAAAAAAATTTGTTGCGGTTGTTTTCACATTGGACAATGCAGGCGCACGGATTATACATCAGCCAGGTACACGATTCAAAAGCTGATATTGGATCCGTCATCTGCCATTCAAACGCCTAATACATGCACACTCGGGGCTCAGACTCGCCCAAGCTTTGAATATCCCGCCCGCTCGATAACGACCAATCAAATCCATTTACCTTACTCATGTTGCAGCCCTTGCAGCTCATGACAACGCGGCACGTCAACAGGGCAAACGCCATTTCTGTACGCTTTAACAAAGGGCACTCATCATGCAATGCAATCAAGCCCTTCATAGGCGCATCACCCAGCTAACGGCATCACAATTTTATCATCCATGCATGGGTTCTAGCTCTGCACTCACTGCTCAAAGATCTCGGATCAGTATCATGCATATCTCAAGTCTGGCATACGTGCACTAGCGTATTCACGTTCTCTTCTTAAACTACGTATCATCATTATTTATTTCATTTTGATGTTAATGCAGAATTACCACGAGCATTGTTAGTTAACATTAGGCCTGCATGATCAGTCATGGTGCAGGCTCAGGCCAGTCTCCAATCTCCAGATTTATACAGTTGGTCGTTATTTGAACGCACGAGTTTTGTGTCAATTAGTCTTTCACTCATTTTAATTGCATTTTATTTATTGTCTTTGTTTCTGCATTGCCCTGATGGCACGCCAGTCTCCTATACCTGGCATTTGTTCATTGTTCAAGTGCGCGAGCAATTATCAATTATCGATTTATTTTAATTATTGGCTATTTATTGTCAATTACTTCTGCATTATGCACAACTTTGCCTCTCCTTTTTGGGCTATAGGTGATTTCTTGGCTCGTAAGTGTATTACGCAATTAGGGACCCCCAAATATTGATGGGTATTTTGCACACTGGTTAGAGTCTCATGCAGAATAAGTCAGTCATACAACAGGTTTTGTTTGTCCTACTGGGCACCAGCCCCCTAAAATTATCATCACTTTCACGCAACGGTCCTGCAAGCATTTCACGCAACAGTCCTGCAAGCATTTCCCCCGCATTGCATTGCCTGCATCACTTGGCGTTCCTTGCATAGTCAGCCATTTGCATCGCCTTCCTCAGCACCTTAGTCAGAGTGCAGCCATTGGCATGGCGGTCATTTACATGGCACTTTTGAGTCTGCGCAATATTGAATTTGGTTGTTGTTTCACTGATGCTCTTAACTTTGTGAGGGTTTGCTTCAAATTGTTTGTATTTCTTATGAATGTCAATAAGGCATTCAGATCCGTCTCTGCATGGCCTTTATCAGCATCATTTAATCAGAGCTCAGCCATCTTCATGGTGGTCATTTGCAGGGCCTTATCAGCGTCATTTAGAGCTCAGCCAATTGCATGGCGGTCATCTGCCTTTAACAACAACATTTAAAGCAATACTAAAGAACCTCCGGTTGGCTGAGTTTAGTGGCGTGGACCAAAGCAGTAACGTTTTGCCTGAAGGGAAATGGAGTCTCCCATGAGCACCAGACAATAGCACCATACACATCCTGATCTCCCGATGCATGGAAATAACAAGAAAACGTCTGAACTAAGTTTCAGTTTTCCAGCAGATCATTTCACAGTAAACACACGTACGCAATCCGACAGGAACATGCCTCATTGCCTGCTCCCATTCGTCGTGACTCGTGAAAGCGAAACTTAAGTCAAAGTTGCTTGGCGCAAGAAAAGTGATGCAGACCCCTAAGGCAATGACAGAGGGTCATTCGACTCCCAAATCGACGCATCATCACAAAAGTTAAAAAACTTTTTATACAAGGTTGAAAAGTCACTTGGCGTTGGTTAGAGCTCAGCCATTTGCATGGCTTTTTCAGCTTAATTTAATCAGCCATTTGCACGGCAGTCATTCGCATGGCCTTTCTCGGCATCACACAAGTATTTCTGCGCATAGCCCAGCCACTGAGTGCTTAGTTTTCCATCGTTACCTCTGCGTGTATGTCTTTACGTTGGTATATTGCACTTTGTATTCAGCTGCAATCAGAATTCCTCCGGATTCCTGGGTTCATGAATATCGTCTCATCTTCGCTGTCCTCGGTCTTCCTTGTAGATTCGATGCTCTTAACCAAGTATGGTATACTTCATTTTGGGGGGAGTTTTCCTCAGTGTAGCTTCCCATCAGTAGATCAGCTAGATCTGCTGAAGGGAATTGTAAATATTTACTTCAAGCGCACGATAACAGGTAATCTCATCATCTTCATCTTCCATTAGCTCATCATGGGTTCCCGAGCATAAGGAAACCTGGTTCACGCATTTCAAGACTCCGACTCCACCTCCACGCTGGTTTCTCAAATCTCTGAAACCTTGTCTGCCGTTAAGCATGCACATCTCTGGTGGCGGTATCTCGATCTGGTTGCTTTTCAGCACCTGGTTCTCTCTGCATGACATATAATTCCCCTCTCCTCAGCATAGCATTGCCATCTTTCTTGCATCACTCTACCCTCTCCACTGTTCAGCATCATACCTACTCATCATACATTCATCCTGTCTCCCCCTCCATGCCGGATGCTAAAAAATCTCCGAAACCTTAGTGCTCAGTAACATGCATTTCTCTGGTGGTGGTATCTCAATCTGTTGGTCGCCTTTCATTTCCGCATTCTTACTGCAAAGCATCACATTCTCTCATTCCATCTCATCCTCTCGGCGCATGGCATCGCAGCCTCACATCCCTCTCAACTGCATAGCATTGCAGTCTCTCGCTCTCATTCATCCTCTCGGCACATAGCCTCTTAGCTCAAAGCACTGCAGCCTCAGGCATCTCTCCACTGCATAGCATTGCAGTCTCTAGCTCCCTTCATCCTCTCGACGTGTAACATCGCAGCCTCACGCATCCCTCTCTACCGCATAGCATTGCGGCCCCTCTCTCCTCTCGCCGCATAGCATTGCGGTAGCTCTCTCTTCTCGCCGCATAGCATTGCGGTCCCTCTCTCTTCTCACCGCATAGCATTGCGGTCCCTGTCTCTCCTCTCGCCGCATAACATTACGGCCTCTACCCTGATCGCTGCAGGGCTTTCAGTTTCTCTCATCTCTCAGCTCACGTCTCTCATTCTCATCACTTTTTTTTTTTGCGCTTAGTGTTCCTAACCATATCTGATTGTGCTTTTTCTATAGATTGATGCTCTCCAACCGGGTAAGACTTACCTTTTTCTTGGGGGGTCATCTCCTTCAGATGCAAGCTCTCACCCATAGATCAGTACACCACGATGATCTACCCCCGGCGTCTAAGCGCCAAAATCTATTTGTATGCACAATAAATGTAATTCATCACTTTTCAGTCTGTCTCTCTTCCTATTGGTCTCTCCTGATTGAAATGAAGCTAAAGCGAAAGTTCAGACAGGAAGACCATCTCTTAAGCACAAGCCTCTCTCAAGCTCACCCTCTACAGTATTTTCTCGCTCCGCCCCCTTCACTACTTCATCCAATCACGGGCTGCCCTCTCCTCTCCCTCTACCAATCAGTCTCTAGCGTCAAATTTAAAAGCGTCTCCTTTCCCTGCTGTCATCCCTCTGTCATCCAGCAAAACTCTCGACCCACCTCCACCCCTTCACCACCTTCACCTGACGCTGACCATCTTCATCAGGATCTCCGACCAGAAGTCTACCACCACCAGTGTCTAGGCCCGGGGGGTCATCTCCTTCAGATGCAAGCTCTCACCCATAGATCAGTACACCACGATGATCTACCCCCGGCGTCTAAGCGCCAAAATCTATTTGTATGCACAATAAATGTAATTCATCACTTTTCAGTCTGTCTCTCTTCCTATTGGTCTCTCCTGATTGAAATTATAGCCTCGTAGTTTAACATCACATGTCCTTTCTGTTTATAATCTCCTCTCCTTCAGCATCATGTTCTCACTACATGCTGTTCTGTTGTCAACAAACACACATGGCCATGGTGCTGCAACCAAACTACACAGCTGTTAAACGATTGGCTGTTTGCCTGTCACTCGTAGTGTCCAGGGACATGATATGTCCAGGCCAAAAACACACAGTCATTTGTGTGTCCTGGGAGGATCAGACATATATTAGCCGGGTTTCGACTACGTAAAAGATGAGGACACATACATTTCATCTAAAAGGCCTCTGGCTGAGAGGAGCACAGACCTGGCCATACCAGCTCAAGTCCCATGAATTAAAATTTTCAAGGTTTTCACCAGATCAGTGTCATTTGAGCAGCTAGCTGCCTGTTTGATTAAGGTTGAATTTCCTCCAAGTAAGACCGTGGAGCCAATACTGATCTGGTTCTATGTGTGTGTTTTCAATATTGACCAGCCACAGTAGGCATGACTGGTTGTTACCAATATTACTAATCTGTTCACCAAATGTTGCTATTTCTACCTAGCTAACCGCAGCATATTTTTATTATAACCTTTATTTTACCTTGACAGATCATAGAGGAGGGATCCTCATTTACAATGGTGTCCAGAAAAAAATACACAAAACACACAATAATACACAAAACAATATCAAATAAATAAATAAAAGAAAATATTAAGAAAAAATAACAATTATTAAATACAGTTAAACAGCCAAGATACAGTGTAGTTAACAGTTACAACAGAATAAAACACCAATCTAATCTATTTGATTTGTTTTGTTTCTGTCATAATTTCACAAATCAAAGGCTATGCTACTTACTGTTATAATATTTGTACTGGACACAAACCCCGAGGAGCAGAATTCATCCAGCATTACTGTGGATGTTTGTAAAGATTTCCAGTGAAAAACCCACACACCACCTATTTCCAGTATAACAGAGGGATTTACAGCATGGCCGTGCTAAGGGCTCACCAGTAACTCCCACTGTGGTCAACCTCCACATGGAAGAAGTAAAAGCAAGGTCCTGAACTCAAGCAGAGGAACTGCACCAAGCCACCGTTTTAGTTATGTGGACGACTCATGGGTTAAAATTAAAACCCCAGAAGGAAAACATGAACTCTGTGGACGAGTTCACATGAAAGGATGACAGCCTGCCTTTTTTGACCTACCTATGGAGTGTATTTGTTAAACAGCATTTGCATAGGGATGCTTTTTCCTGAGCTATTTATAATCCACATAAGCATTATATCACTATAAGCCTTTTTCATTCGATATGAGAATTCACAGTGATCAGAATTCTAAAAGCACGGCAATAATCTGTATCGTCTGCTGTATCACAGGCGCATCCATCCCCTCATGTTGACTAATGCCACGGTAACTGTCTCCCACAGCTAATGAAGTGTTTGTGACTGGAGGTGACAGACTGGTGTGGCAGTGATCAGGGGAGAAGACCCATTGATTAACAATCAACAACTGTAAAGGAATCCATAGGCACGTCAGAGTGTTGGATGCCTAATCGATACGACACGATTTTCATTTGTGTCCCTAAGCCATTGTTATCAATGGATCCATGCCACAGCGGTGTGTCGGTTCCTACTGTAGGTAACCAGCAGACATTACTCTCCTCTCAGTGTGTATGACAAATTACCATTTATTTGACAGTAGTCACCCAGGGTCATTGATTTGTGCTGAGAGGATTCTGTTTAAAGTGAAACAGAATATTGAGTCGTCCAAAGACGAGAAGAGAAAACTGTCTGTTTAAGGAGGAATCTATTCAGGGCAGAGCTACCAGCCAGCTGGTTCCAGACCATCTGATTCTCCTGGATGTGATAACCCAGTAGCATCTTCATGGGTCGTCTTGAAGTTTGGCACAAACAGTCAAACAGTCATTACTGCGCACAGTGATTATGACAAAATTTGCCACAAATGGTTAATATTTCATAACTCTGGATAAACAGGGATGTAACCTGAAACTAGACGGAGAAGCAAAAGACTAAAACCACAAGGCAGTAACTCTAGTTTCACTTTGTGTGTAGGGAAACCACATTAAGTATAAGATTAATCAAAGCAGGAGAGGTGTTTTATGGTTAGTGGCATGGCAGACGTTTGGTCCATCATTCTGGTTAAAACTAAAATTCAACGGTTGAATGGATCACCATGAAACACTGAGTTTCCCCAAAAATTGATTCTTCAAGTTTTGGTAATTCCTTGTCTTTTCCTTTCACACCACCACCACCAGGGGACTGTTCTAGCATCACCAGAAAGTTCACTTTGTTGGTCCTGATCATTGTGTCCTTAAAGCCCCAGTATGTAGGATTTACCCCCATCTAGCGGTGCGGTTGCAAATCGGAACATATTCTTGATGTTGCGTTTACGTGAACTCGGGCAGAAGTCAGACAGACAACAGACGTTGCATGTAACAGGTTAAACAAGCCTCTATGTCAGGCATGTCAAACATACGGCCCGCGGGCCGGATCCGGCCCGCCGGATGATTTCATCCGGCCCGGTATAAATTTCTGAGTATGTCAAAAAAAAAGCAAGTCTCTAGCTCATTTCTATCAAAAGTTAGGATTTTTAAAAAAGAAATACGCCAAAGCCCGAATACTCCCTCCAGCTGCTAGAGGGCAGCCCAGTGGACGAACTTAAATCCAAACTTGCGGTCTGATTTGAGCACATTAGCGCGATTTAGCGCATATGTATATGTCATTATGCGACCTGTCCGTGTGTGTGTGTGTGAGAGAGAGAGAGGGGGAGAGAGAGTCGCGGCCGGTACAGACTTTCTTAATGATAAACGCTGGATGCGCTGGTTGATAAGTTTAGTTTTTACTGAGGAGGAACTATGAAGAACTGTGCAGTAACATCATTATGAAGGTGTGTGGGGGCTTTTATTTTGCCGTGGCGGTGCGGAAACCCTGATGTTGTCTTGTGAATGAACTGCAAACACGGGAGCAGACGGGGTGAAAGTGCGCTACTTCACACTTAATTCGCATACAGCTGTTTCCATCCCATTCGAATCAACCAAAACCCGGCCATAGCGAGCGTATTTCAGATTGTGCGAATCAGGGTATTTTAATTCGAATCACGGCGTTTCCATCATCATTTTACGATGCGATACAACTAGATGCGCTTCTAAACAGCTGATGGAAACGCACCTATTGTTAAATGTGCTGCTACTCAGGATATTGATGCACTCGTGAAGGAAAAAAGACGCCAGGTTTCAGGAGCCAGCAGCAGCACTGCAGGAGTGCAGTGAGGGAGGGAGAAGGGGGAAAAGGGTGGATTTTGTTTACACACATGAATAGACCACAAATTGAAAATAAGATGAATATGGTTTCATATTAAAATACAATTTTGAAGTTGTATATAATTCTCAGCCCCTGTAGGTCCAGCCTACAAAGTTGTTTGTTTGCACTGCTGTAACTTTTGCCTCAATAGGTCCAGCCTTATTGGTCTGTTTTGTTTTGTTTTTTGATAAATGTGCATTTTCAAAGTATGTCAATTAAGGCAAAAATAATTTCTTCATAGCTCCCACTTTGTTTAGTGTGGTGAGTTGATTCAGTGGTTTAAAACTGTTTACTCAGCTGTATTTAATAAACCAATCATTTTATTTTGATCAATTCAATTGTTTGTGATGTTGTTAGAATAGATCCCTTGTGATCAGTAATCATAACATGTAGGTTACAAATGTAGGCTTGATGATAAAGCATAGTACTGAAAAACAAAGCTAAAGATTTGGAGTCGACATTTTGCCATTATTTTACTGGTCCGGCCCACATGAGATCAGAAGGTCTGGATCCGGCCCCAGACCCAAACTCAGTTTGACATGCCTGCTCTATGTAAAGAAATGGTCCGCCAGCACGAGGTAAAACAGTACCGGCGTGACAATATGTTGTCATGGTGATGTCGTATTGTTTACCTGACCCACGTTTTACCGTCTTTCTCTCGTCGAGTAAAATGACATCCAGTTGGTTTGCCGACGGCGTCATTCAGGTGTCTGACTGCACCTGAATGCAACATCAGTGCCTCCGTCCTTCCTCACACTAGCCTACACAGTGGTGACAGTTTTAACAGGCGCTGTCTGGAAAACTTTCTCCCCGAGCCGACAGCTCTGGTGAGGTGAGTTTGTGGTTACCTACGGTCACGCTGACACTGAACGTAAAAAATGGCGATTCAACATGGCAGCCAAGGTTCCGTGCACCCCCCGTTGTATATTTGTAACGACTTGTAATCATTCTAAGGTACGAGAAAGCTTTTGTTGAAACTGGAAGATCTATCAGAGCGCCAATCAGCAGAGCCAGAGCACAATGGATGTAGTGCTGCATAGCTTAAGCTGCATGTGCACTAAAAAGTATTGGCGATTGAAAGGACAATTGACAATTGAATTGCCAAATAGCACAGCCTATAACTGGGTATCGTCTGCATAGCAATGGAAGTTTATTGATCTGTAATTTCTGTAGATCAATCTGTGCAGCTGCTTCAGTCTCATCCACACCAGATGCCTGTGGCTATGTTTCTGTTCCTATTTTTTATGAATGCTGCTAGCTATGTATGAAGATGATGTTCACTTTTTTAATGTACCACACAAAGGTGTGGTCGGCAGAACCAGACCCGCCTGGAAGTAGAGAAAAACCATGGGTCATCATCAGTATGACGTGTCATGTATTCATCTGAAAAAACAGTCATCATAAACCGCAGCTGGTCGTATTACTGCTAATCTAAAACTTCTCATGTTAACAGCACACTTATGAAACCACTAAATTCATGGTAACCTGAAGGAAACAGCTTTTGACAAAATGGATCCGCCCACAGGCAGCTGACTGTAGGAGGCATTGGCAGCACCTGGTGGCCATGCTTTGCACAGTCTGACTGTACAATCACGACCATGTAGGCGTGTACAGACGGTGCTGGATTGGCGTCTCTCTCACTCTTCTATTAGTTTTGTTGCACCTGTTGAGTGAATCTGATTATACCTTTCTGGTTCTAAATGGGTACAGGCCAAAAACCATTGGGAACAGTGCTCGTCTGGGCTGGATTGGTGGAGACTGATGCACCCAAATTTAAAAGTTAACACTTGAAAGCTACCCATGTGACTTGACATGTTCGCCGTAGCACATTTAATCCTTGGCAAGCAGTGTAACCACAAGTGATCATCAGCTATTAGAGATCAATTATCCCTTTCCCCTGCCTGCCGCTACCCAGCATGCAGCTTGGCAACATCCACATGAGGTAAGCTAACAACCACAGCTGTCCAAAAGCAAAGCATTTAGGGAACTTCAGATTCATGCCAAAATAAAATGAGCTGCAACATCCGTGAAAAGATATTGTCTTGTTTTCATTATCACCATCATTAACATTTGTAATGTCCCGTCAACATGGGTCAACATACGTTGAACACTCACACCCTTATCAAATCAAATCAAATTCACTTAGGCTAATCTTTCCGCAAATTTATTGCCAAGAGTGTTGGTGTAGGTACGGACAAACACACAACACAACAATTTCAACAGCAAATCTCATGGCAACAACACAGCACATTCACATGTCAATCACATACCAGCAATATGTTAAACCTATGAACACTATGGACACCAGCATAGCTGTAGTACCTCTAAAAATCAAATTACCTGCATTTCTGGGATTCCCAGCTCATCCAGACAATGATACTATTACACACACAGTGACAAAACTATAAGCCTCAATATAAGGAGTGAAAGTAAGAGACTATCTTTTTGCGCAAGATAACTTTATGACTAACTGTAAACTGTAACATTGTGATTATAATCATTATAAAAGGCCCAAACATAATAAACATGCTCAATCAGAATATATTGGACCAAACTGACTGTAACTACAGCCACACCTCCTGAGCTCATCACATCCCATTAAAGTCTGAGAAGACTAGAAGAGCTTCTGTGACTCTAAACCAGAAGCTGTTCCGCCTGATTATAAACCTGGGCTGTGAAATAAGGGCTCATCACATAATTCACATCTTGTGAGTATGAATAATGAAAACTGCACCAATGGTACTTCACATTCAGGTTTCACTGTGTGTGGTAAATGGTGAAGTGAATATATGTGTCTGCAAAGACTAACGCTGATCACACACCAGAAGGTGGATATTAGACATGTTCTAATATAATTTTTTTCCCACCTGGGACGTCGGAAAACTTTGCATATTGGACTATACCATGTACTGTCATGTCAGTGGTATTTAAAAAAACACAATGATTTTTGGGAACATAAAATTCAGATGTCACCAAATGGATCAAAACTAGGCACTGGAGGGATATATTAATCATTTAATTTTAAAGAATGTCAATGAAAAGCTCCCATTACAAGCCAAAGTTTACAGCTCCCACTGAAAATGTGATAAACTGAAGCTCAGTGTCGGTTATTTAAATCGACACCCCTGCCCAGTTGGTGGCGAGTGCGCATATTCATTAGCTGTTGTTTAGTCTTGATGCATGACCTTGTTGGCTTTATACGGCAAAATCTCAAAGCAGTGGAGTGTCCTGCTGAAAGCCGAAACGACACCATGGCTGAGGGACAGCTGATGAGGAGTAAACACACACCGGGCCACCACACCAGGTTCTGCTTTAAATCCAGAGCTGTTTACGGGTGGGCTGTAAACAGCTTATTAAAAAAGTTTTCTTTTAACTTCCGCTTCTTAACGTTAGCCGGTGCTAATACCAGATGGTGTGTGTGACACACACCATCGATAATAAACGTCTCAAATGCCAACTAGTATTGGTCAAGAATTGACAGTTACTCTTCCCACTATTCATAGGAACAAAGATCCTAAATCCTAACCAGACCACGGGTCAAAAAAGTAAGCTCCACAGGATCAATGGATATGTCAAAAAAACAAACAAACAAACAAAACTTCTATAATACACTAAGAAACTAACCTACTAAGTAAAAGCAGTGTTCAAGTTATAAGGGAGCCAAGGGGAGCCGAGCTACCCTGAAAAGGACACAAGGTCACCTGAAAGCCTTCTCTGTCAGTCAAAATCTGTAAATAAAATGCAAGTGATATCAAATTTAATTTTGAAAATGTTATCATTCTTACTACTTTAACCTCTTTAAAAGGCATTCATCTCTCAAAACTTACATGTTTTATGTTTCAGTTTTAGCATCAACCATTTCAACAACAGCAATGTTTCTTACGCTAATTCAGCATTGTTTCAACAATTTCTTCAGCTCATTCAGCATTGCTTCAGCAATGGTGTTCAGCTTTCAGCATTCACCCGTATTTCCTTCAGGAAATGCATTCTCTAGTTCTCTTAGAAGTTACTCATAGATCAGCTGTTTTGGGTGAAATTTAATATGAGAAAAAAAGAAAAGAAGGGTGGAGGAGTGATTCACAGATGTCAATCATTAGGTTAAGCAATGCTGCAACCAGTGAGTTTTTGGCATAAATAAGAAGGAAAGCAGGAAAAAAAGAAAACTAAAGGTGAAGTAATAACATAGTAGGCCTATAAGGAGGCCGGGGCTTCAATATGCACATCAGTGACTGTACAGCCGGATCAGCGGGTCGAGTATCACTGCACCATGGTCAGTGCTGTTTATGGGTGAATGTGTGTCTACTCTGTACGTACCAATCCCCCAATAAAATAAAGCGCCCCTGAAAGTCGCTGAGTACGACACTGAGTAAAAGTGAATCTGTAATAATAATAAAGATAATATTAATCATGGATTGCTAATAGTTGACACACATAATTTATCAATTTCATATGTTGCTGAAAATGTTAACCCATCTGCAATGACAGAATAGACCAGAGCAGGGCTGGGAAAGAGCAATGATGCTAACTGTGCAGAACTGTTATAGCTGAGGGTCAGGGTGATGAGAGCAGTGCTGTGACTCTCTCTGACCATCGATCCTCTCTAAGTGCCGTTAGTCAGTTGGAGATGACACGGCACCAGACAAACCGGTCAGGGAAGAGGCAGCCTGCTGGGCCGTGAGTCACGTCAATCTGGACTGCAGCAAAAGCACTATTGCTCCGTGGCAGAGCAGAATGAGGATTCAGCCGGCAGGATGATAAAATAGTTCATCACGCGGAGAGAGACACAGCCGGTGCGCCAGGCATGTCTGACTGAATCACACGTCGTCACCACTCACGCAGACGCACACTCATAACGAGGTTTTGGGGCGGTAATGACTGGGCTGGAGCCGGTGATGGATGTTACTTTTCTTCTCGTGACCGAACTCACACACGACTCAACTCGCTTGTCAGGTCCAAGTGATCCTGACACAAACAGGTCTACAAACTGTCATCTGCTCATCACCATTGCATTGTTTATTAACAAGTCAATAACACTGTCAACACATATTTGATCGAGGAGCATTGAGGTGTGGAAAGAACTGATGGGAAGATACCCCAGAGAAGAGTGAGAGGAGGAGTGTGTGGCTTTTTGAATGGGACAGAGATGGACTGCCGATCACAGACTGGTACTGATGGATGGAGTAGAGAGATGACATGACAGCAGCATATCAAAAAGTCTGCATGCTTATATGAGATAAAAAAGATCCCCTTTGAAGGCACAGTTCAACATTTTGGCAAATTCACCATAATCCCTATAGTCACAGGAGTAGGTTCATTACTTTGAATTATTGCTGCATTTTGTATTGAGATCCGTGGAGCAGAGACATGAGCTGCTCAGCAAACACAATGGAGGTGAATTTTACAGGTCCCCTGTCCCTCATCAAACTCATCAAATACACAATCCAACAACTCCAAAATGCTCTTATGGACAAGTTCTGACCTGCAAATTCACCACGCCATGAGATAATAATGTACTGTAACATTATGAGACAGAGTTGTTTGTGAGGCAAATGCATAGCTGGAACTACATTCTAGGGCTGCAACTAACATTAATTTTCATTATCAATTAATCTATCAATCAATTGATTAGTTGTTTTGTCAATAAAATGTAAAAAAAACTGATTATTCAATTATGAAAATAAATTGTGATTAGCCTAATTTAATAATCGATTATTGCTTGATTAATCATTTATTGTTCCAGCTCTACTACATACCAGACACTGCTTTTTTTTAAGCCTTCAAATGGTGTGTGATGTAGCGTGGGGTGTCCTTAGCTTCAATTTATTTAAAAAACAGTGTGTTTTACACTTCACTTTTTACATGACATTTACATTGTTGTTTTTTGCATACTTTTTACTTGCACTTTCAACTGTACTGAATCAAGAGCTGCCGCCTCAATTTCGTTGTGTTAAGCAATGACAATAAAGAGATTCTGATTCTGATGCTGATTCTGACAAAGTCAAATCTGTGACCAGTGCAGTCCAGCAGGTGCAGGACATCTTTGGGCAGCTGGGAGCTAGAAGCAGTTAGTTGTTTTTTTCTCTTATTGTTTTCATGCTTCTGGGGAACAACAGCATCACCAGCTCATGTGCAAAGGGGGCATGACGTCACTGACAGGAGGCCAAGTGAAACATGTTTTTTTCACTCTTAATGAGGAAAAGTTACAAATTATAACATAATGAATTCCTCATTCTCTGCCATGCGAAAATTACTTTATTACATAAAATTACCAGAAAACTATAAACAAATTGTTGATGTAATTACGCCTATAAACAGTCATTAGAAGGCCAATGTTTACTCCTATATATTTTACTACACTACATATTTTTCCAATAGTAATAGGCCCTGTGTTATTTCAGTCTTCAACAGAATTACAGTTATGTTTATTGTCTGTGTAAGTAAGTAAAAGTAAGTAAAATGTTATTTATATAGCACTTCTCACAGAGAAGACTCACAAAGTGCTTCACAAGATACATAAAAACACAAACATCATACCAACGGTACACAAGTAAATAACACAAGCAACACCACATTTTTACAGCGACCCAGTATAAACAAAACAAAACCCCAGACTCATTCAAATGCCTGCCTAAACAGATCGGTTTTTAATTGTTTTTTAAAAGTATCAGCGGAGAAGCAGCACGAAAGGGAGATAGTGCCACCATTTTGGCGCAGCAGACTGAAAAGCCCCGTCACCTCTGGTTTTCAGTCTGCTGTGTGGAACGTTGAGTAGTAGGCTTCCAGCGGAACGTCTGTGTGTATTGTTACACAGTCTGATATTGGCTGATTGATAATTCTAACTGGAATATGCATGAGGTGTCCTGGTATGCGACTTCAAATGACACCTGCCAGCCAATTAGAAAGAAGCATTCTCCACTCTGACTTCTGACTGCTGGGAGATTTATGATGCTGCTGCAAAACCAAAATAAATCTGAGCCGACTCCGACACAGAAACAGAGTCAGTGTGGCAGACAGCTGTGCTGACCGAACCCCAGCACACACACACAATGAGAGGGCAGGTGGTGATTGGCCCGTCCCAGGTTCTCAACATAATAATGAGGCATTGTGACCGTCGTTGGCATGGCTGCCGCTGCTTTCCTCTGCCTTCTGTCTTCCTCTGAGGGCAGCGCAATGATGAGTTATTTTTCTGCAGCTTGGCACAGCATGACACATTCAGCTCCCCAGATGGTCCTCACCGTGATTCAGTTAGTCGCCTTGTCTGTTGCTGGGCAGCATGTGCGGGCCAATGAAACATCACACACACTTTGGAGCTTAGTTTCACGTGGCGAAAACCAGCAGCCACCAACACAGGACATGATTTTTTTTCCCCCCAAGGATTCTCATGAATTAGTTTTCAGGCCTGTAACGTCTGCCATTCAAAGCAGTGGCGCCAGGGAGTTCAGGGTGGGGGCATGGGACTAATGATTAACGGAAATTTTCCCTCCTATTACTGTCATTACGGTTTTTTAATTTACTACGTTATAATGTGTGTGAGCAGCGTTTCTGGGCCCCCCCAAAAAATGAAGTTTAAATTCTACAACAAAAAATCAACAGAACCAATGAGCTCAACATGACTGGATGAAAAGTAAACACAGAGAAGAGTTTCCAAACATTGGATTCGAACTTCAGACAACAAAGAGAGTGTTTTGGAGAAAATAGCCTTTTTTCTTTGATTTAAATTCATACAAGATGATGAAATCACCATCGTCTGGCAGCAACGTAAGAGGCTAAACAATGATGATCACACGTCAAGATGCCAAAACCAAACCAGTGGGAGACATTTTTATGTAAAACTATGTCACACAAGCGTGATGTGATGAAATCATGACATAAGCACATAGGCCAGTATTGTTGTCAAGTATTGGTCAAGTATTTTGGGGAACCCGAAGTCATTAGCAGGTTAAAAAAATGTAATGATAGTTGCAAGCATCAAGGGAAAGTGAGGAAATTAAGTATCCAATTTGGGAATATTGAAAGATAAACTGAATAACAAACAGAATACTGCCTGGAAAACACTTCACAAAGTATCTCGATGGGAAAGGAAACAAGTGATGAATAATATACACAAAAATCTTATCGAGTGCTGCAGGGATGACGTGGTTTTGGAGGCTTCACCCTGGTTCTCCTGACTAAAGGCCAATGGGATTTTTTACAGTGGCTTTTGAATTATTACAGACAATAAACTGCTAAAGTTTATGATAGTTATGAAACACATTTTGCTCAGCGGGATCATCTTCACCAATGAAAACCACTTTATCGGTTTTGAAGCTTAAACACAAAATGCCTTTAACGTCACCACCACTAAACTTCAAACTTTTCACTTCCTTTAACAAAAGCCTCTCCTTTTATTGTGAAGAGTGTCCACACAACACGGCTGTAAAAGATGGACTGGTGAGAATATGGGTTTGGCATGATTGTTGTCCAACATCCCAGACGACCTCTGTGGTCTCATTTTGCCACTTAGTCACATTTTAGTCATCTAACCAAAAACCTCAGACTTCAGGATGAGGGAAGTGGAAGTGGTGAAATACAAATTAACTCGCAGGTTTTTAGGAGTCATTCCTGCAGCACTCAAGTATGAGACTTTAAACTCTGTGACCTGTGACATATTGTCTTTAGATGTGAGAGTGTGGTAAAGCTCTTTGCTGTGACAGCAGCTCTACAGACAGAAACTCAAACCCAATAAAAGAGAAAACACATCACACAACTGTTTCTGCTAAAGTGTCTGGGAGGGGCGGTAAAGAGACATCACCAAGGAGAGGGGTTAAATAAAGGTCTAAATAATCACACCAGCATCATGGTATGCTGCTCGGGGGCAAACAAAAGGCGGCAGGATGTGAGCAAACGGGACTGAATCAGCGGAGAGGACTGTAACCCTCTCCGACTTTCTCACTGACACTCTGAGTGGATGGAGGCTCTAAACGTCTCTTTAACAGATCATCTCAGGCCTTCGCAGGCTGACAACTCCTGCATGTTTTTGTTATTAGCACATGTGCCGTCGCCATGGTGAAGCTGTAAACTGTGGCTGGCCTGGATAATATTCCACCTGGTCGTGTTAACCTGACTCCATACGCCACACATTATTCTTCCTGGAATAGTTTCAATTAGAGCTCCAGACGTGTGACTCAGTACATTAGTCACACTGCGCACAGCGCTACCTCTCTGCACATGAAAATAAGACTACAAATGACAGCACCTGTTTATTCAGCGAAAGAAGAGAAAAAAAACAAAGCTGCATGCTGTTACGAATGAATAATGAACACATGAGGGAACACGGCCCTGGAACTGCTCGTGACTTTACGGCCTTGTTCTAATCAAAACACAAAACCAACGTTCCCAAGGAATCGCACAGGCCAGGTTTCTCTTATTTCTCACAACAAGAACATTTCAGTGTCTGAGAGGTTGAGTAAGGAAGCTGGAGTTCTTCACTTCTTCTACCTTGCTCAAAGGTCATTTAATCAGTTTTTACACCGTCCTAGCCCTCCTACTCACAGCTGCAGCATGGAGCACCCCCTCCCCTCAGCTGGAGAGAGTAATTACACAGACACTGTTGATTACTGTACAAACAAAATTCTGCTCATTATTTAGCCTCTCAATAATTCATAAAGGCCAACTTGTCCAAGAGCTGAAAGGCAACATCATGTCTGGCCTCAGTTCTTCCTCATTGATGTTCATTATCAAACTAACTAATGTGCTATGGCTAAAACACCAGTGGTGGATGATACTTGAACTCACAAAGTTTTTGTCAGTAGCTGTTTTTCCATTGACCTGCTTAGTGCACTTGATACCCTCACCCCCTTTATATGAATACTAATAAGCAGATTTGGTCAATTATTGTAAAATAAATCTGAATATTTTGGGTAAAGCTGAGGTCACGATTATCACCCATACAGAACGTGGAGCCTATTTGTTGAAATCTAAAAGGATTGTGTATCAGGGCCACTGTCACTTAGAAACATGAGCAGAATGCGAGGGGGGTAAATTCCTGAGTTTTAAGTTGAAGTGGCAAATATACAAGGAAGAAACTGACATTACAAAGTGACACATTTCTTGCAAGGCTGAAGGAGCACAGGCACAACACAGTGATATTGTGAAATGGTGTTGGTGAATGTACAAGAGAACTTTTATGTTGCAATAACAATCTGAAAATCTGAATTCCTTTCCAGATCTGATATTGTTGCATGATCCTTATCAGGAGGGATGAAATTTGTTGCAAAAACAAATGCATCACAGTAATCATTTTATCATGAATATCTTGTGTTCATAATTGTTGGAGGCCAAAATTGTCATTTGCTGAAATTGCTTAAATTTTCTGGGCAGCGGTTGAAGAGTAATTTTTCCTACTGCACTCAACTTCCCAACTCCAAATTTGTTGTTCTAGCATTTTATTCCATGGTGAGTGAAGAAATATCTTATAAAAAAAAGAAATAAAAAAAAGCTGAGGTAACCTGAAATTTCAAGTTTACAAAGAAAATCGAGCAGTGACACGCTCAGCGAGGCCACATAATATCCTAGTGTTTTAACCGTGTGCGTCCGATGTCTGCTTCTGCCACTATATATGACCAGGTAAGGCTACTGATTCCTCTGCAGGTGTACAGCTTTCTATCCATGTTTATCATTTTTGGGGGCATTTTATGCCGTTATTAGACAGGACAGTGAAGAGAGACAGGAGAGCAGGGACAGAGACTGCCTCGTCTCGGCTGGGAGTCAAACTGCTCTGGCCCAAGCCAACATCGGATGTGCTCAAACTCGATCACCAAGAAATCCCATTAGTTCTGATTGGGGTTGGTCCGATAAACGATGCCATGATTCATTGGCGATGTCTGACAGCCATTGCCAATGGGGTGTCCATGGCAATGGCTGTCACGATACCACCACTGGAGGATGTTGCAACGCATGTACAGTGATATTTTGAGCATAATAGAAGCCCCCCATTACTTTGCTGTTTAACTAGCAGGAGCAGAGTTAGGTCCTGGCTGCACATATTTTCCTCAGGTCTTTTCCTACGGTAGCACACGAGGACCTAGAGCTGTAGAGTGTTATTTAGAAAATGATCGGTATTCTCCTTTAAATGAATTTATACCATTGCCTAGGTACAGATTGTTGTGTCACGTAAGACAACTGATTCTCTGAGAAGTCGGGGTAGATTATTTTTCTCCAACTTTCCCAGAGTGGGAGCTCTGATATGAGGTGGGGTTGGATTGCACTAGCTATTATGGAGAAGACTGCTGACCTCCAGCTATTCTACTTTATTGAGACATGTCTGTACTGCCTGCCTTGCCTTTCTTCTTTCTTTATATGCAAGGGGAACTATGCAGTCCACTCGCTTTTCCGCTGTTTTGGTTAAGCTACTCTCGCCCATGTGCATTTGTTTACAATGAAGCTGGCGAAAAATCAACAAGTAGAGCGGTGGATAACGTTACATAACATATACGTATGATGTGTTGCGGTGCGCAGAGACAAGAGCTGGGACACCGGGGTGGCGACCGAGTAACTACACTGATGTTGCAAGGTTGGTTTTTAGCCATAAGACGCCAGGTGGAAGAGAGAGAGCCTCCGTTCTTACTGTAACAAGTCACAAGTCATGTAGGTAACTATCACAATTACTCCGGAACTTTTCAATTAAGGTAAAAATGTAGCATAGCCATGGGAAAAATCCTGCTTAGTTCCTCTTTAAAGGATAACTTTCGTTTTTTACAACCTGGACCTTATTTCTAGCATCAAATACGATCATTTACTCACCCAGACAACTTTGGTGTCATTTGGAGCTTCATTACCATACACCATTTCTGTTTCTTTTTCTTTTGTTCCAATGCAGCCTTTAACAAACCTTAAAACTCATTCATTTGCCAATATTTTGTGATGATAACTAAAATTCCCCTCCGAGCTCCGAATGGCATGGACATCCTGCTCCTCTAGGTTGACTTCTGACCTCTGACCTGGATGATGTCATCTGGCACACTGTTCCTGTCGCTAATGCATCCGATTTCTGCATGTTTCTGACTTGTCAGAACAAAATGAGCAACTGGATGAAGTTCATCTTATATTTCACAGCCTGGATCCTCATACAGCTCTGGCTAGTTGAGCTAAAAAGGAAGAATGAGGTACAGCGGAATGATTATTATCAGAAGCAGCCGGGCAGCTGTCGGAGATGACATCATCCAGATCAGAGGTTAGTAGGTCAGCCTGGAGGAGCAGGATGTTGATAACATTCCACCAGTCGGAGGGATAAACAGAAAGGCTATTGGGGGGAAAATTAATGTTTTTCGGATAATGTTTATTTAGAAAATTTTTATTCTCGCATTATACGGATATTATTGGTGGCTCTGGGCTCAGAAATCAAACGTGACTCCAAATGACAATCAAAGTTGTCTGTTTGAAAATGTTTGAGTTTCTAGAAATAAGTGTTTTTCCAACTGAAACACTATTGAACCTCAGCCAGGATGCTGGTAGAAATTGGATTGTTTTATCAGGTATTTGGTTAGCTTCATTACCATACACCATTTCTGTTTCTTTTTCTTTTGTTCTCTTTTGCAAACCTTAAGCCACACTCTTTGTAAGGGAAATAAAACTGCCCTGCCCTCCGAATATGGACTCCTGCCTCATCTATTGGTCTCTCAAACATACTTTCCTGGCACACTGTTCCTTGGAGCATCCGATTTCTTGTATTTCTAATAATCTGCCTCAGTAAAAAAAAAAGAGAAACATTTTATCTTATATTTCAAGCTGGAAAATGATGTTGTTATGTTTCTAATAATAATGTAAATGAGGTACAGGCCTGGCTTACATGTGTTCGAGAAGCAGTAGCCTGTCCAATAATGTGGTTGAAATTTAAATGTAATGTGACTCATTCTCAGAGTTAGTAGTAACAGAAAGGCTGTTGGGGGAAAATTATGTTTTTCATATGTTTGTTTTTCAAAATTTTTATTCCGCATACATTTTTTATTATTGGTGGCTCTGGGCTCAGAAATCATTCGTGACCCAGTACAATCAATGCGTTTGAATAGTTTGAGTTTCTACTAGTGTTTTTTCAACTGAAACACTATTGAAAACACACAACTGGTAGAATATAGTGATCATGTTTTATCATCAGAGACGCTTTAGATGAATTTCAAAATCGCAAACTAACAAACTTTTTTTTTTTTTAAATATCACTCACCATTTAAAAGTATCTTTATGTCAGTTTAGAATATTTGTGCTTTTTTCTTTTTAAAGGACCTCCATGCTGCACAATTTTAAAATTGCCTGATCTCAAATTTTAATTGATTTGGACACTGTTTACATTTATCTGTTCCTGTGAAACGAGGAACAGATTTATTTATTACTCTATTTAATGGGGATCCTTTTAAATAAATAAATAAATCTGTTCCTCGTTTCACAGGATTTGGATGCAGTGCAAAGAGATGTGCTCTCAAAACTTTACTCCAACATTACCAGAGATGATTCTGGCCACTGCTGTGCATACAGTACAGATAACTTGTGAGTTAAAATCTCACCTTTCAATAGCACATGAACAGTGTAGGAATCATAAAGTGCATGTGAAATGTGACTTTAAAGACAATTTTTTAATCATGATGTTGTATCTTTCAGACAAAAGAGCTCAATGAGACTTAGCTTTGATTTACTCTATTGATGTATTTATTTACTGGGAAAAGCCACATGGGTTTCTCAAGACATGTCTGGTAAAACCAGTTTTAAATGCCAAACAACAAAACTGAAATCGATAAGAGAAGTGTCTAAAGTTTTGTATATTTTCAATTATTAAATAGATTCACTGCCGGTATTAATATAATAGCAACAAAAAGTTTCCGCTGAACATTATTGGCACCTCCTTCCAGCACTAGTGGCTGGTAACTGTTGTGATATTTTCAGTTTTGTTTTCAGCTGCTCAATGAAATGGCCTTTTTCTTTTCACCTCCTCCTTGCAGAATGCTGATTCATTGTTTTCAGTGATTAGTCCCACCACCACTGTGATCACAACTTATAGCTCACATCACACATCTGAGGTGTGCATGACCGTTCATTCATAAGAAAAATACGCAGTCCATCAAGCAGATTACCGGGCACGCTGCCCTGTGGGGGCCCGCCTTCTCAGTGAGTGGAACAAGTGCGACCGCCGCCCGGTGCCTGTCCATCACGAGGCTTAAGATCCGATTGCAGATGCTCAATGCCGGAGAATGAATGTTTTTGGTTTCGTCTTTGAGCTGAAGGAATAGAATAGGTATTAAAAGAATGTCAACAAACACCATTTTCTGCATGGATTAGCTTTTTCTCTAGATTTTCAGGTGGATCATGTCCGAACAATCCCTGATATGCGTCACAGCACCTCAAGCTGACAGGTGTGAGAGCTGCAAAACCAGGCAGTTAGAGCGATGGTGGTGGAGATCTTCAGACAGGTGGGGGGACTGAAGCTTGAGCCAGGGCGAGATGAACATGTCAGAGCAGACATCTGCCAGTTGACTGGAACAAGCTCGGAGAACCAGGCCGGGCTTGGCATCTGGGCCGACAGCCTTCTCGCACATTCACTTGCAATAGAGACTTTGTTGCGCCAGCTGTCAGCATCTGTGTCAGGTAGTGAGGGACTTCCTCCCATCTGCCAAAACGAGGGTAAAATCTCTTTTGTTCTGCTTTGTCAGTCGCTGGCCTGTGTGTAGGTTTAAATGCAGTATTGAACAAGGTGTGGACCTCCCCATCTCTCCTGTATCATGTTCTTGTATAATAACATTTAAGTTAAGCAGAAAATCACATTAGCTATACTCTGACCTCACCCCCTTTTAACATCAGAATTACTTTCACGGTCTCCATTTCTTATCTAAGAGTTAAGATATAATAAACTCTATTCTATTGATCCCATGCTGGCAAATTGGGGCAAAGCCTTTCAAAAATTAAAAATTAATAATTAATAAAAGTTGTGTGTGTCCCTGTCAGGTAAAAGGTGTCGGACGGAAAAGAAAGAAAACCTGTCAGAAGGAAACAGGGTACGATGACTGACACATTGAACGAAAGATAAGAGATGTGAAGGGGGCAGAACTTGACCCTCCCCTCACAGCTGTGACTCCATTCCCGCCTTGCAGCCACTGCCTCCAGCCCCCAGCTCTCCATGCCCGGCTCATCCCCGCCCTCCCCTTGGCTCTGTGAGCGGCTGTCTAGGACAGATTACGCTGGCAGGCGCCCAGGCCGATGCCAGGCCCTCATCAACAGAGTGGCCTTTGTGCTGAGATGACAAACCACAAAGTCAAGCCAACATCTGCAGGATAAAGAGCCAGAGGGGTGGGAAGGTCAGCTGAGGGGAGGAAAGGCCAGAGTGGAACAGAAGGACAGGAGACAAGAGGGGAGGGGGGTCTGTGGAAGTCTCCTACAGGGGCTTTTAAAGAACTGCACCACAACTGGACATATCAGCCTTGTGGATAACTACAGTAACACGCAAGTCTGGTCGCTTGTCCTCTGATTTGATAACCCTCCTCCCAGTCATGTGCATTTGTTTACAATGAAGCCAGAGAGAAATCAATCCCTGGAGAGGTGGATACATTTTTTTTTACAGCGCTTTTAGTGGAAAAAAATAAGTGCCGTTACTCCCCTTATTCAACTGTTGGCGGTGGCGGTGAATTAGGCGGTGGGTGGTCGGTACCAGCAGATCAGTAAAGTAAACTAAGCTGCATAGTTCCTCTTTAAATAAAAAAGTATGAAACGACACTTACTTATATCAAACTGTTAATTATATTTATGCAGTGACAACATCTCTTCAACACTGGACTTTAGGATGAACTGATTAGATTTTTAGAGGTCAAAATGTCTGTGTGACCTCACAGAACACATTCTGACCCATACGTAACAAATTCACACAATAACAACGATGCAATTTGACACAAAACTGTCTAATAGGATAAACTGATGAAGAGATCAACTTTACTGTGACATAATGTTCTGCAAAAGCACTTTGAGGCAGTGCAGCTGCAGTAGCTGATGACCACAGTGAAACATTTAACGGTTAAGAGCCAGAGTTTTTGGACTCATCAGACAGGCGGAAACATCTCTGAGTGAATGCAAATGTTTCTCTGTGTCTACAGGATGTGGAAAAAGGCTAAATGTCCACCACAACTACTTTATAACAATTCATGTCAGATATTGTATTTTCAGCTGGTTCATCTCTCCCCAAGTGGTAAAAAAAACAACCCAGAGTGAGAACAGAGGACAGGGCTGATGTGGGACACACTGATAGAGTCTGGGGCAGGTGAATATGGAGCTGTGGAGCCACTTGTGCCCAGTTCAACCTTCCCTCGACAGCTGCTGCTTTAATTTGTTTGCAGAGACAGATTCTCACCAGTTTACATGCTGCCACCGAGCTGATTAGTGCAGATGTTGCTCTGTCACTGTCACTCTCTTTAACTCCTACAGCCTCGGGAAATGAACTTCTTCTGTCTGCTGTCAAGAATATGAACCAGTAATGAGCCGGTCCATGTTGCTGTGCCTCATAGAGCCCAGTGTAAATCTGCCTTGAGAGTGGCCACTTGAAGCAGCAGCACCACAGCTCAAGAGCCTCCCTCCTCACTGTCAAGTCACTAAAATGTGGTTGGTCAATGGTGTACTCATCAATCTGTTTTTGTTCATTGACTGTCAGATAAGCATAAAGGCAAATTACTGCATCATTTCAATACTGAAAGCTATTGTTTTACATTCTTTTATTATACCCCTGAAATAACACTCCAAATACAGTTTAATTTGTGGTTATTAGGGCGTAAGGCTACAAGGTGTTAGCTACAAGTTTAATTCCTCCCAGCCAATAACTGCCACACTCACACTTGCCTGCTCTCCCTTCAATTGCGCTGGTTGCCAGGTATGCCTATAGATGAATTCGGCGAAATAACCGTTACGCCGTTACGTTAAGCCACCATTACTGCGGTGTCAGCTCCCAGTCAGGCAGCTCTGTGTGCGAAGCGGGCATTTGAATGCAAGCGCCAAGAAGTGGACCTTATCTCTTCTGTAAAAGGCTGGGAGGACATGTGCCATCCTCGGCTGTTCTAATATCAGCAGAATACAACAACTTTTCCCCTTACTTCAGGAGGACTGTCCGTGTTTAGGCCGTAACGTTACAGCAGCAGTCGCTGTCGCCGCCGCCAGCAAAGCAGCCACAGCTGACCTATACCTGGCTACTCTCCCTTCTCACCGTTACCTTCACATCGAGGTGACAATGTATGGTATGTGAATGTCTCACTGATCCCTTCAATATGATGTGATGGACGTCTAAAAGCTGGTGTAAAATATATCCTACCCAGCCGGAGCTCAGGTAATTTTGACCATAAATCAGAGACCTGTAATTGACGTTTTTCTGCTCATCAGAGGCCAGCTGATCAATAAAATATTTTTGAATGTCTTAAACAAAGCACAAGTCGTTGTTGTTTTTTTTCATGTAGCCTGTCCTCATGATTAAATATCCCGCTGCTGGCTTGTAACATCAGCACGCGTAACGTAACGAAGGCTATATTGTGTATGATACAGTCTCCCTATAACTCTAATCTTTCCTGCTAATCGCTCAAACAAATGATTAATTCCTAAATTAATATCGGTATTCATGTTACATTAATTACCTTAATCAGTCACTGGGGGACACTAAACATCACCAATCCAGCATATTTGTGATGCTGTCATAGAGAATCGTTTACTGTAACTTGACACATGACACCGCAGCAATGGCGCCGCCGCAAGATGGCGGCATACACAAATTGCTTGTCAAATTCGTGTATAGGGAGCTAAGGCTAAGCTAATGCTATCTGTATTTAACGAGCAGTAGCTCCAGTGTTGACAGCGGACTGGAAACACATCTGAATCATTTCACACTAATTCACTTGAATTAACCCTAACCCGACAAACCCGCAGCGTCACGCCTGTACTGGAACCATTACAGTACCGACTGACCGTTAGTTAGCATTAGCATTAGCACGATGCCACTTTCTCCAGAGAGCTATCAGGCCCCTGAGCTCTGCCTCACGTGGCATCAACGTACTAATGCTGTTAATGCTGACGTTGCAAACGTAACCAGATGTAATTATTTATACAGTGTGCAATTTGTGAAAAATCAAAGGGGGGAGATAGTTTAGTATATTTTGGACCCGTCAAAAAGTATAAAACATTCTGTGGGTGTATTATATGTGGAAAATTAATCGTTTTGATGAAAAAAGTTGTATTCATAACCTTTAATTTGAAGTTCAATAAAATGGTTATTCAGTCCAACTGTTGAGCAATGCTAGGTGTTTTGTTGGGGTCACTGGTGGTGTATTAGAGTCAGTCGCTTTGATATTATTAGATTAAGATTATAAGATTTCAATTTGGTTTCTTTTGGTGTTCTTTTAAGTTTCCAGGGTGTTGGGTTTGGTGTCTATGGTGATTCTGCATGGTTGCTAGGTGCCCCTAATAATAGCTGCCTCGGTGTATTACAGAGTTGTGAAATTGATGGAGCAATTTAAAAAAAAACACCCATTTATTGTTTCTGTGTTGAACAGCAATAAATATATGACCTAAAAGTAAAAAAACATTAAGTGAAGCTTGTGTTCTAGCACAGCGTTTACTTCTGAGTGGAAAACATTTCTCTGCGCTGACTCAATGTAGAGTTCTCACAGATGAAGCTCAACTCCATGTGGTTGAGACGCATTTGTCTGCTCCGCTCATGAGTGGGTGTGGTCCTCTGAGCTCATGGACTCATGGTGAGAGCCAGCGAGTTGAACCTTGGAAACATCTACTGCATGATCTGATCAGCTGAGGGACGTCAATGAGAGTGACACCCTGATTCATGATGATTAATAGCTGCGTGCTGAAATGATGAAGCCAAGGAGCTGGTGTACGTCACACCTACAGTAGAGTTGTTCCTCAGATTGCAGCGCTGGACTGGCTGTGGAGTAGCTTTGATGAATGAAGAGTAGACACATACACAGACCTGTATTGTGCATCCATAGGACTCAGAAAGCTTTTGCACCACTATTACAGCGACCTTGCCTCTGAAGTAAGTAAACACAACTGAACAGCTGTTAAACCGAGGTCAAACAGAGTCACTCGACTAAAGGTAGCACGTACCATGAATAATTCAGTGTCAGTCACTGGGAGACATTACATTCTACAAGCCATTTAACTGATTGTTTACACTTCTTTGTGCAATTTAATGACTGCTGTTCAAGCTCATGAACAATATGATTCTTTTGAATAGGGACATCACGATTATAGATTTTCTCCGTACGATTATTGTCAGAGAAATAATCACGCATTACAATTATCACAATTATTATGCATTAATGAATTTCACAACACTATAATTATGTAAAATTTAATTTAGTCATAATATTTACACAAAATTTAAGTATCTATTAATATAGGATCAATTATTAATCCCCAAGGGCAAGTGTTTGAAATATTCATGTCAATCATTAATTATCATCTACCCACCTTATTTTTCACAGATTCATGGAGGTCTGGGTTTTTGTGCAACACTTCCAGTCCAGGGGCCAAATGTATAAACCATGCGTACACATGAAATCTGTGCGCACACCTTTTTCCACGTACTTTTCCAAATGTATAAAAAACTACGGGCGGTGAGAATGCGCAACATGTTTAACAATGCCACTTGTTTTTTCCTCATGTATAAAAATCCACGGACGGTGAGAATGTGCGCACTGGTACGCATGCTTCAAACCATGCGTAGCCTCCCATCTTTCAGATTATTATGGTGTTGCGAGTTGGCAAAAAGGATAATTTGTGAATTTGAGAGATGTTTCATTTAGATACTTTTTTTCGTTCATTGTGTCAATAATCAGCGAGCTGCAGCAGCTGTCCAAACACGTCTTGATGTGATGCAGCGACAGTAAGCATGGTGAACAGTGTAATATAATAATAAGTGTAATGAAACAAGAGGAAATGAAAAAGAAAAATAGTTTATGTCTTATGATGATTCCCGCAGTGTTTCCTCACAGTTTATCATTGTGTGATGGGACACAGTCAATAAGGACATGTGTCCGACTGTGCGCACTGGCACCGGAGGGTCTTAATAATGTTGTAGAACGTAGTTTTCATTGCATGTCCGACTGCAATTTAAACTGAGCCTGAAACTGAATCTGTGTCTCCTGATTCATCTGGCACATTGTTACTGACGGCAGTTTGGATCAGGACCGACGCGGTGCGCGCAATAAGGACAGCAAGGACAGCGCTGGGGTTCCCGGTCCCCCGTTTTTAGTCAGACCGCTTTTTTTCTTCTTTTAAATCTCTAGTGTCTGTGGCTCAGAACTCGCCGAATTTAGAAATTCACCTTGGTTTTATTTGGCATGTCAGAGCTAAATAATATATATTTTCTTTGATCATTTTCTTCAACCACTACTTCTATTTCACGATCAGTGATATGACGCTTCTTGTTCAACTGTTTCTTTCTTGCTTCCGCGCTATTTCTCCTCAAATGAAATCCCGGCCTTTGTATGCAAAATAGGCAACTGGGGGTGTGTCGGGAGCCATCTATGGTGAATCGTGGGTTTGGTCTAAGGACTCGTGCACGTGCGCACAATTTCAGCATGATTGAGATGTATGAGAAAAAAACACGTGGGGATATACGTACGTGGGGTTTTATACATCTGACGAGAAGACTGCGTATGCATGTTTCCTGTTTTGTGCGCACACAGATTTCTACACCTGAATATACACAGAGTTTTATACATTTGGCCCCAGCACTCTTGATGTGATAATATTTTTATCGCATTCTATAATTGCCATCAGAATATAAAAACAATAAAAAACAATTTAACAATGACAATTGTTGTTGCTCTATTTATTTAAGCTTCATGTTCAAAAGTAGCGCAATGTAGAGCTGTCAGGATTTTTTAAAGCAGCATCCTCTCTTGCAACACGTTGCTTCAGAGCATGAAAATTAACAAACCAGCTTCGTAGTACAGTGTTAACTCGGACCGGGGCTTTAGGTTTTGTTCAGCTGTATTATGAACACAAAGCCTGGCTATGTTGAGCCTCCTTCGCCTCCTCCTCCGGTAAGGGAATGTGTTGACCGGACGTGCCGCACATAAATCCGGACGTTCATTTTCACCTTACTTCCGCATTCGAAAATAAGATGGATACCAACTAGGCTATATTTTGATTTTTTTTTTTTCATGACATGCTAACATTTAAATTCCTACCAATTCAATGTTACGTTAGGTAAATGGATATGATTCCAACATCACGGTAATCTTTTTTGGAAAGATGCATGGTATTTGTGAATCTTTACAATTAATCAATTGACCTATGGCTAAGCCCCGCCCCCTCCACTCACTCGGACAAACTGTCAACATTCGGTGACAGGCGCTATGGCAGCAGTCACAGCAGGAGACATTTCACAGGAGGCAATTGATGGTTTTTGGAGACAGAAAGATTAAATATCATCTCGAAGTCACCAAAACTTAACTGCTATGGCTGCCGTTTGCCACGAAACGCAGATAGCGACGGGCTACTGAATGTGAGAGTGAGTTTAATTAATTAAAAAACAACAACAATATAATTCAAGCTGCCTGGATTTCTGTGTGTGTGTGTGTGTGTGTGTGTGTGTGTGTGTGTGTGTCAGAGGGTGTATGTGATTATTTTGGTTACAGGAGTGTGCACTATACTACTTTTAAAATGATGTGCAACAAAACAAAATAAAAACCAATTAGAGAATTAGAGCCTAGCGGGCCCCAATTTTACCAAGAATGCCCTCAAAAATAATGATCCAGGGGCCAAAATTGCCCCCAAGGTTTCGAAATATATTTATATCTGTACATTCTCATAATTTTATTTTCATTAATTCACTGTAGCGTTTTTAGTCTCCTGATGTTGGCTTAATGTAATGTAAACACGATGTGCTGATACACAAGAGTGTGTATGTGACAGACCATCACAGTCAGCGGGGCAGTACTGCTGCGGCTGCTGCTGCTCTGCAATGGACCTGATCAGACTGGCGGTGGCCTACAGTGAATCAGTACAATCCATGTTTTAGCAGACAACACAAATGGCCAATGATATTCAGAGTTGCGCCATGCCAAACCAATCATGGGGCTGGAATAGAGCCAGTCAACACGTGCATTTGTTTGGGTTGACACCGGTCAGCTGACACCGCCGGTAAAATTAAAAAAAGATACGATTTTAAGATTTTACTGTCCCAAGAATGGCATCCAGTTCTATTATCAAGACAAAGAGATGTAATGGGATGTGAGATCTATCAGCCTGCTAAAAGTATTCCCATCAGTGCTATAAAGTGCCATGATATATACAATACATCACTGGCTATCTCAAGGCACACTCCATCAAAGCCACCACAGGTTAAAGTCCACTGGAGCCCCATTTGTATTCATTAGTACAGACTCCCACCACCTCATCAATATGGAAAGACACTCAAAGTGGGCTCTAAATGGAGTCTATTGACTGAATCCACCGATCTCCTAGCTTATGAGACCAACTGACCACTGTATGATTAAAGCTATAACTTCTATCGCACCCTAAAGGATTTTTGCATTATTAGAACGATACGGCCGGCACCTATGGCCCAGTGTAACCATCCTCTCCCCTCCGCTACCCCTGTAGCTCTCCATGGTACCGGTAATGCACATCACACACAGTAACAGTAACACTCGCAACACACCACCATGCTGCTGGTCACGGACCACGGTTCACGGAGTAGAACACTCGCGACTCCCCGCACACTGCTCGTCACAGCACACAGACTCCCCGCAGTAAGTTACACACAGCAACACAGGCTACACACCTTGTAGCTTACTGCTAACGATGTGGCTAACACCAGGCTGCTAACAAGTGTTGCTTCTAGCAGCTGCAGAGCGCTCTCCTCCCTCCTCCCTTCTTGTTGTCAGGTAAAGCCGAGTAAAACACGTCGTTTCGGTCGTTTCCTGTCCGCCAGCGCGGGAAAGTCGCTCCAAGACAGTAAATACAAAAACAACAAATACTGAAAAATACTGCGAGGTGTTTGAGGAGCTGAACGGCTTAATCAGCGTTGTATCATCTCCTCTTGTAGTGGCGTGGGTGAAACGGATATTTACAGACACGTAGAAGTTACGCACTATAGCTTTGTGTGTTTATTTATTGATTTGTTACTGTGCTGGGTGTGTCCAGATGTTGTTGTTGTTGGCTGACTACCAAGATGCCAAAGGCAAATTTCCACTGTGTTTTTAAACCATTGGACAATAAAGTCTTCTTAATCTTAAATAGTCAAGTAATTATCAGGACTGGGTGCAAAACCTAAGACCTAACAGGTGCTAATTTTCAGAGTCAGTGTGGACCAGTGTCAACAAACCAACAAAACTATGATGCCATTTCTAAGCATTGCACCAAATAGACTGACACTACCTGTGTAGAGGCAGCGAGGAGATGATTTCATTTAATTTCATTTCTGAATGGTGCTTCTACTTTCCTCAGAGTTTCTCAAGTGCCCCCCAAACGCAGCATTGTCGCTGCCTTGTCCCACAACCTATGACAAAGCGGTTTTCGTCATGTGATATAGTGGAGCACTCCCACTCCCAATGACCCTCATTTATCAAACGTGTGTACACCAAAACAAATGTGTGTACGTAAAATCTACTGCAAGGATCGGCATTTATCCATCTGAAGAGTATGCAAAAATCTCATGCCAGCTCTGACTGGGTGTGCGCACATTTGAACCAGCGTAAAACATGCAGGAATGAGTGCTGCTGAATGCAGACTGATTATTAAACCATAATGCAGCAATGCGGACCTCATGTTGTTGTTTTTATGAGTAAAATAAATAAATACAATACAAACACACATTCATTTTATTTTAAGAAACTGAGGTGAATTAAAAACCACGATATAACAGATGCGCATTAATCAGTGTAAACAGAAGGAGTCAATGACAGACCTGTTATTGCTAAATCACAGACAGAAACTTACAAGATCTCCTAGTGATGAGCGGCTGTTCAGTCTCATTCTCTGCCAGACAGAAGCCCCGACGGAGGAGGGAGACGAGCACTCTCTGCAACGCCATAACCACCGCAGCTAAAACTTACCACCTAGCAAAAGATATGGCCCCCATAAACGCTGTACAACATGAGAGATTTCAGAAAATGATCAACAACTTAGACGAACACTAATCAATGCCCCTCCTGCAACTATTTTTCAACCGTTGCACTACCTGCAATGTACAATAAGCAGCAAGCAGTAGTTGAGGCAGAATTGAAATTCATTTTCCAGCAATGTCTGGTTTATGATTCATGATGTATTGCTTAAATATGTCGTGATCTCAATTCTAAGCAAAATTTTTATTCACATCTTTTTCAGAATCATGTTCTTTTAAATAGCAGGTTCTGCTGGAGGAACATATACGTGCAGTACCATCATCCTCAACCATCTGTTGCTTGACTTAACTACAATAGAGAACAAGGTGAAAGAAAATAGAGTCACTTTCACTCCTTACAAGGGTGCAAAGCCTAGAAACTAAAATTAAAGTGAGGATAGTTTCAAAAATAAAGCCATAAATAGTTGAGTTTTATCAGTCAAGTTTGTGTGAAGTGCAGTAAAGAGAAAATTTGCATTCATGCACCTGTTTTTTCAAGGTACTTGGCAGGACAGTTACTGCAAACATTTTGGGGAACGTGCCACAGCTCCACTGTGGATTCAGGCTGCTTCAGTGTCTGTCTCTTCTTGTGAGGCTGACTCCATGATGCTGAGATCAGGGCTCTGTGGGGACCAAACCATCTGTTGCATGACTCCTTGTTCCTCATGACTTTGGCCATAAGTTTGGGGTTTGTTGATGTATGAGGAATCTGGCAGCAGTCACACGTCCTGGTGGTGCTGTGCAATGGATAAGAACCTCAACATCTACACGACCTTACAGTTTTTTTCACAGCACTGAATGTGTGTGTTCCCGGGTGGTTCTCCCAGAGTGTGCTCTCTGAGGAAAACCTCAGAGCCCATATGATGTGAAATGGAAATTCTGGTGTTATTTATATTGTTCATATAGGTACTTGAAATATGGTTGCCCACAAATTTTCAAATGCAAGCCCTCAAATGTAAACTGAATTAAATGTGGATTCCATCACAGAGCTGCAGGGTTTAAATTCTTAGCAGTAATTTTTTTTTTACTTTTAATGATTAGTTACACTTTCTTTATAGGGATAATTCAACATTTTAGCAAATTGGCCCATTGCCATAATCCCTACAGTCTTATGAGATAATAACAGAATGTTACGAGACAAAGTTGTTTTCAAGACCGCTGATACACGTTGGGGGGGCAATTTGATGGGCCAATTTTCCCCAAATGTTGAACTATCCCTTTAGTGATCACAGTAACCAAGGGGTTCTAAAAGTGAATATCACCTCCGCGTATTTCTCCGGCTGCCACTGGGGGCTGGGACCAAAAGTGAGCAATTCTCCATTGACCCTCATGTTAAAATAGCTGTCTTTACAACAACAACAAAAAACATTACAGCCTGGTACATTTTTCGCTTTTGGTTTCTATCGATAGTTTCGATAGACCACCTCCTCAGTCCGCACTAGTTTTGGTGCGCACTAGAGTGCGATGTGCTTTCACACTGACCCAAACGGGACCAGATTTAGTGCGCACTAACACTGCAGGTGTGAAAGCACCCTTAGTCTCTTCTATTAGGGTGAGATCAGCCTCTTCTCCTGTGGACCCAGCTCCAAGTTTGGCTCCAGGAGGCCGACACCTTCTCCACATTAAAGATTAGGCTTAAATTTGTCCTCTTTGATAAAGCTTTTAGTTAGAGCTGGCTCAGTCCTGACTGAATCACCCCCTTAGTTATGCTGCCATAGGCATAGACTGCCAGGGAACTTCCCATGATGCACTAAGCTTCTCTCTCCCTCTCAGTCTGTACACATACATATCCATTAATATGTGATACTGACTTGACTTCTTCTTTCTCCTGTTGTTTTCCTCTGCCCCCAGAACTCTAAAGTTTATCAGTCTTGGCATTATCATACCATTGTGCTGTGCGCTCTGTCCTCTATACATAATGTATGTACCTTCTAGACCCACACACTGTTAAACCAACATACAGTACATGTGTTTCAAATGACCAGAGGCTGATATGAGGGATGGAAAGCAGCAATAAAGTATTGTTGAAATTCTCAGCCATCTTTCAGCCCACACAGTGATGGGAAAAGCAAATCAATGTCCACTTGTGTCTTCTTTTCTACTTACTTCATTTTAAGTAAATCACTTTTTAAGTCTTCTTTGAACTGCTCTGATGATGTTTTCAGTTCAAAGAAGAAAAAATACATTTCTGTAAAGATAATCCTACACTGACAAATTAAATTTAAACTCTTGCAAATGATTAAAACAGATTTGTATCATGTATGTACAGAAAAATATGGCTGGATTCTACAAAAAAAGAAGAAGATATGAACAGGTACTGCATGGTGAAAAGTGATACGTCGCACTCTACGTAGAAAGATTACTGTGTCCAAGACAGAAGGAACAGTAACAGTGCTTTGTCAACAGTGCAATATAAGGATATGTGAATCACTTTAGCTAGATGAATGTATTCATTACAATTTCAGTAGACTGACCATCACAACATAAAATGTTATGCACAGAACGAGGACAACATGAAATGGACCAGACTTCCTCTAACAAATATAGCATTAATAAGTATGGGTTTGAGATCTTCACGGGTCCAATTTGACGAACCCGAACCGAAATGGACCCGTGAAAATTGCACCTGGAGCCGACTGGCCCCGAGGCGAGGCAAGGCAAGGCAGTTTTATTTGTATAGCCCGTTTTTCAGAACAGTTTGTCTCAAAGGGCATTACATGACATCCACTGTCCTTAGACCCTCACATCGACTGAGGAAAAACTCCATGGAAAACCTTTTTAACAGGGAAAAATCAGAGAAACCTCAGGGTGAGCAACAGAGGAGGGATCCCTCACCCAGGACGGACAGACGTGCAATGGATGTTGTTACAAGCTATTATTATAAAAACGAGTTCCAAACCCAAGCAGCACCGAGATATAGTGGAACCGCCTCCGAATAGAAGGGTGACAGTTGTTTTTATTACTTTCTGTTTCTTACCTAAACATAGTTTTCTACCTAGTTCCTGCTGCGGGCGCTGCCAGCCCCTGCTGGCCATAACTTGTGATGTAAAAAAACTAAATCCACGTAATTTTCTTGTTAAGATGGTCATGTACTGTAATCCTTAGCCACTAATCCACTGGTCAGTAGAACAGAAAGACAAACTCTTCCGGTTCCAACCCAGGCCCAGAGTCACTTCTTGTGAATAGACCCAACCTGTCTGGTTTTTCCAAAGACCTCTAGCATGGGGGCATTCTGACTTTATCACAGCCAGTGGTGGATTACAGTTGCAGATGGCAGATAAATGAATGATAAGATAGGTGCTGCAGGTATCCATAGTCATTCAGAATGACTGTACTGCATAATAAGCAGCAGAACAGGCAGCATTGTGTGGTGGTTTAACTAGTTTACTTGGGCACGTCCGGTCGATATTCCCTGATATGTCAGTAATGAATGTACAGTGCATTTTCATTTTCACATCCATGACAAATCTGCACAGAGAGAGATTGACACACAGAGAAATGATCACAGCTGACATCTCCAGAATATCTCCAATGACACCACAGCCGTCCAGTGCATATGCGCACACACACACACACACACCGATGTACACAAACACACTTCATACATTATGGACACAGCCCATCCTCCTCAGCTGTTTTCCCTGAGCCAACACCAATCTAGCTGGTGCGTGACTGCAGCAGTGGGATATTGTGTTACTATGCAAGTGCTGGTGTGTGAGAATGAGTATGGGATGGCAGGATTTAGCCCCATAAGCTTCACAGGGTTAGGGGTATCTATGGCAAGCGGCTTCCCCGAACCTAAGCCCCTCTTCCTGGGTAATATACAGATGCCACACCTGTCCCAACTGACATATGCCATATCACTTTCACTCTCACACATACACACTCAGGAGAGAGTGCAATGGTATGTGAATTATATATTTGTGTGTGTGCACTTAAGCCAGACTGTATAACTTTGTCCAAGCGAATATATAAATGTGTAACATTTAATTAATTCACCTTTTTTGCCATGCTGTACTGTTTTTGACATGTCAGCATAAACACTAGAGGTAAATCTGTGTCTCTGTGCATGAATGAATAAGAAAAAAGAAAGATGAAAAAGTTTTGCAGTTTGACATCAGGCAAGACTAACGCTGAGGTCAAAAAGTCTCCTAGAGCAAGCTGCTTCCCAACAACTTCTCGTTGACCTCAATGGGTGAAGGAACGATCTGAAGGAGAATCCATAAAGAAGATAACTTGAGGTGCCGAGAGAGACTGACTGCACTTCAGCTCCGATTTACAGTACTACAACAGATGAGGGATAGACACTCCTTTCCAAACCATGATAAGAAAACAAGCAGGACTTAAATGTTGAAATAAGATAATGAAAGATATACGCAAGTGGAGATTATAATAGAAAAGGACCCGTCACCACCAGCACGAGGCAGCTGCACTTCCAGGACACTAAGAAACCAGCAGCAAGCAGCAGGTTAAGTGAACTGAAGGCCTAAACAAACTGGCTGAGACAGGCTTTACAACCAATGTGTCTAAACATAATTTGTTCTTTCATTTGTTTTGTATTGCCTGCTATACAGTATCTGCTTGATGACTACTTACCTTGCCTGCTGTCTTGGAATTTTAAACTCAAAATGCTTTTTTTCCCCCGTCTATTTATTTTTACATATTTTTCTGAAAGGTTTCGATAGGGGTCTTGGCAGACAATGGGATATGTATTTCTTTAGGGGCTTTTTTGCCTTTAATGTATAGGACAGTTGAGAGAGACAGGAAATGGGAGGCAGAGAGGTGGGGAACGACACGTAGGATAGGGCCACTCGGTGCGGGACTCGAACCGGGGTCGCCCACAGCCTCAACACATGGGGCAGGCGCTCCACCAACCGAGCCAAACACCGCCCCAATGGGATATTATTATGAGATATCTGAATTAGCTTTTGCCCTTCTAGCCATATGAACTTATACCTTGTTATGCATCTTATTTGTTTATCCTGTGTGTGATTTTGTCTTGTCTGCTTGCTTGATGTGGGTCTGTTTTTGTCATGTCTTATCTCCATAAACTTAATTTTTTTTAAATTACATATTTTTCAAGGTTTTCAAACTATTTTATTTATTTATCTATTTATTATGTACGGTATGTATTTTTTTATGTATTTAAAATTCTGCACTTTTTCAGTGGCTCATTTGGCACCACTGCTAGCACAAAATAAAAAATAAAATCAAGATCACTAACACGATGGCTGTGTAGTGATCTTGATTTTATTTTTTATTTTGTTTACACTAAATCAGTGGTAGAAGAAACCAACAACAGTGGCATTAAACTATGAACTTGAAATCCAAGCAACACAGGCAAGACTAGAATAAACTGAGACTTTAACAACTTGAACATTCTTCTCTCTTGTTTCTTATATAATAGACATACAAAGCATCCACATTGCAGCTCACATTAGTGTTCTAAAATGATAAATACATTCTATTAAACTAGAATCATCCTTACAGCCATTCAACTGATGCCATCATCACATGTATGTACCGCATTGCAATAGTGTATGTGTAGAGAAAACACTGAATAGCAGTGTTATTCTGCCATGGCTTTGTCCACAGCTGTTATATAACATTATAGTAATATTCCTCTGAGTTTATCCAAAGTCAGATTTCAATCCCCCATCATCTCTTTGTGTGTCTTGTGCCAAAACCTACAACCAAGGCTTTGTGCAGCTACCTGGCTGCGCACAAAACTCCCATGTAGGCCACAGACTGTGTGCCTTTCATTCATGCTCTTCCTTTGCTCTTATTTACTGAGTTTTGTTGGGTCCCTTACTGTCACACACAGCTTGCCACAGAGGGTTGAAGGATGAGGCAAGGTTTTCAATGTGTGTAAAGATGTATACAGTATTCTACAGTGGCCCTGGGAGCCAAAATACTTACAAAACAACTTAAAAAGAAAAAAAATAACACACCCAGCTTGGAAATGCTTGTGCTTATTCAATACTTTCAACTCTAGGAGTTAATATTTAAAATTTGACATTGAACAACAAAGTTTGTTGACTTTGTTGAAACACCTCCAAAGTGATGTGTGAATTTGCAACACACGTGTTGTCAAATTGATGAAGATGTTAATTGTACTGTATTGCAGCATGTGTATTTGCAGGTGTTTACTTGCGTCGCAGTGCACTGAGCTCTCAGAGCCACTGTGGAATTCACTACATTAATGATGCACAGCGTTTGCACCGGCATATCATCCCATTGACAGGGATGGTCTGTGGCGTTTGAACGCACCTCCAAACAAAAGTCACCGCATGGTACTTCTTTTATTATCCAAGCAATAGAAAAAGTTGAGTTCATAATGATAACAAATTCCAAAAGGTAACAAAAAAAACATCCAATCAACGAAACTTAAAGGTCGTAAATCAATAGTTGTGGTCAAAACTATATGTAACCACAGTCTATTCACCTGTCCGACATTGTTATGACTTGCCCCGTGTTTTCAAGTAATGTGATGCTACAGTGACGCAATAAACTTCTACAAAAATAAATTACCAAGTCAAATTGTGTAAACACAACTGATGTGTGTGCAACAAATAAAAATTGTGGTTTAAATACTTTAAATGGCTACAACAGCGCTGATGTCAAAATGCACACGCAGACAAATGTGCAAATGAGCAGTAAAACACAGACACTAAGTAAAATATTGAATTCTCAGTTTGATTCCCACCATGTTGGATCATGTATCATTAAGTCTAAGCTGGAAATGTTTGGGTTGGCCACCACTCCCCACCAATCATTTGCCCATTGCATTGTGGGAAAGAAAAGAGTGAATGCCCTAGACAAGTAGAGGGATTGTCTAATCAACATACAACACAGTATGGTTACTATGGAGGAGTGATCACCACCCACATCAACAGATGCCATTACACATAAACAGAGACCTACATCTTGTCATCACAGCAGAGGTGTGTTAATAAACCATTTCAGAGAAAAGTCCTATTTGATTTCGAGATTTGCAATGATTGTTGTGTCCCTACCAATATCCAAACCAAGCCTACACCCTTGGATGAATTGAGGACAAATGGATGTACCAGGGTCTCGGGACACATACACATAGCTGAGAAGTCCAGCACAGGAGAAAGTGAAAAGAAGAGTGAAAGAGAAAAAAATATGCTGAGCTTATTAAAAAGGCAAAAGACTAAATGTTGCAGCTGGATGCTATCAAATAGACACAAGCATGTTTAGTGTCAAAACATGCTAGCATTGCCTGGCACAGCATATCATTTAGGGATGCACAATAATTATTGGTCCGATATCAGCAAATGATGACTAACCCTAACCCACAGAAATATTGACATAAAAAGGTTGGAAGAACAACTCACAAACCGGTAACAGATATCAAAAAGTTTAGTTTGATATCTTTTAGCAAATGTTTGAAAGGCTTGCTAATAGAATATCTTCATTTAAAGAGTCAAAACTGTTTTTGGTTTGGTTTATAGTATTTATGTCCGGATATATCTTGGGTCCTCACTTTCTGATCTCCAGGTATGTTATTGGTATCAGTATCAGCCTTTGGAAGCATAAAGTTTTATCGGTTATCAGTATCAGTTTCAAAAAATATTGTGCATCCCTTATATCATTATATCATCATTCCACTTAGTGGGTCTACCTAAAAACCTCATAATCAGCATTTAAGAGTGCCAGGCAGGTGATGAAATAATGTAGGAAACTAAGAGATATGAGATCTTTTTCAGTTTTGTCTCCATATATACTGTGTTGTGGACAGAGGGGATGGAAAGACAGAATAGATTGTTGTTGGACAGTTCTGTCTGTTATTCCAACTCGCTCTGTTGAAATGTCCCCCCTCCCAGGTTCAGCTGGAGCAAAGCATATATCTACAGTATGTGATTACACTGTCTCCTCTACCTTTAACTGTGTGTGCTGACTTCATTTTTGTTGGATGTGAGATGTGGCTCTCAGGGGTACCGAGGAATGCCGGGTGAAAAGATGGATATTATGCTTAAAGGAAACAGTACCTGGTCTCACGCTCCTGCCCTTCACAGCAATTTCCATTGGGTTTGCCGGTCAGACGAGGCCCCATGCTTCGCCTGAAAAGCAAAGAGGTGTGAGAAAAATGGGTATGAAAGAGAGCCGGGAGTGGTACTGTGTCAGAAAGAATACGATGCATTATAGTGAATTTATACTATCAAATCAAGTGGGACTTCAATGTTTCAATATTTGAAGGTTTGCATTCAGGGTGGGTGAGAATGTGTAGGATCTGAAAGCCCCTGCCACCCCAGGGTGGGACCTGCTTGTCTTGTACACCTTCACACAGATACTCCTCTCACTGTCTCAGTACATCCTCAACCAACCACAACACTGTGAACGCTGGGACTAGGGTTGTCATGAGAACCGATACTTCGGTACCAAGTTGATGCCAACATCAGGTTAGGTGGAACCAACATTTTTTAAGTATATTTTTTGGGCTTTTATTGCCTTTAATTGATAGTGCAGTCAAGAGAGAGACAGAGAGTGGGGGAATGACACGCAGGAAAGGGCCGTCCAACACGGGACTCGAACCGGGGCCGCCTGCACCGAGGACTGAGCCTCAACACGGGGCGGCAGCTCTACTCAGTGAGCTAAACGCCCTTGGGGAACCAAATTTTGATACTGTTAAAGCCTGTTGTACAAAACAAAACAGAAGATCAGAACATCTGAACAGCGATCAGCTGAGCCAGAACACAAAGGATGTGGCGCTGCACAGCTGGAGCAGTGTGTGTGTTTTATAAGAAAACAACTTAACCCTCAGTTGGCCGTGTCAATTCCTGTCGGTACTGACGCAGGCGGGGTACGCGCATCGTCGTGGTGCGGCTACAGTCAAACTTGCTATGTATTTGTTAAGTGAACGCAGCCGGACCTCATGCCTGGTGTACCCCACTCTGCTGAAAAATAAAACAATTTATCATTTTCACATCTGTGAAAACAACCTGAAAGTGAATTAATGAGAACAACAGTTCTCTTGTTTAACTACTTGAAGGACATAGTAATGACTACATGACTTTCTGTTTGTGTTGAGCCATATTTACCGTTTTAACACCATTCCAAACTTTATGTTGCTGCCTGCACTTTAAATTCTGTGCAATTTGAGTAGTTGTTGAAGCACAGTGGTCTGAAATTCAAGAATGTCTGATGTACCTTTAAAAAAAATAAAAAGTAGAATTTAGAAATCCAGCGGTTCTGTTTTGTTTTTTGTATTTTTTTTGAGTATGGTAATCGTATCGACTACTGAAATTCTGGTGTTGTGACAAGTGTAGGTAGGACACTAAATAAAATCTAAAATAGTAGTATTGACAATGCTCAGCAGTAAGAAGGCCTACGGTATATTTTCACTGTAAAACTAACTCCATTAATACTGCTGGTGCAGAACCATCACATTGTGCTACAGGGTGGGGCTGTCTGCTTTGGCTAACTGGCAGATGTTTCAAGGGAGATATGGGAGGCATGCCAGGATACAGACCAGCTCCCACAACACAGGACTGGGAGGTGAAACTGGGTGCCATCAAATACTGGGATCTATGTCCACACATTCTCTGTTGTGCTGTTTATGGCAGCCTGTGGGCTGCTGATACCAGGAATGATGGGACTCACGTCTGGCCCATATCTAGGCAGACATTCATTGATGGAAATCTCAGGCTGTCTCATCATGACAAGGCCCCTGGGACCCCAGACCCATGTGCTCCTTCCTGATGAGATCTTTTGTTTATGCATGGCACAGTAAGGAGCAGCTGACTGCTGTTCTGCTGCCATCCTCATATGAAATAAATTACCAGTCCTTTTATTAAGCCATCAATGTCCTCATTAGTTTTGACTAAAACACACACACAGCTATGACTCTTGAACAAAACCATTGCATTAATGTTATAACATGTTACAATCCTACATTGTGCCCAAAGACCTGCTGTGTGGTTAAAATAGTAAAATAAATATTTTGGGGGCCTCAATGAAATTGTGCTGGGAGTAATTAGACTGTGGAAGTGAATGTCAGTGGGGTAGGTGGTCCTTCAGTGTGGCCAGGATCAATCTACATTCACACTGAAAAAGACAATGTGACCACATGTGGCCCAGACCACATCAGGATGTGGTCTGGGCCACATAGTGATCAGATCTCAAATGGGTGCGTTCACACGTGTTGTTAGAGCTGACCGCTTGTGGTGGGATTTGGTTCATACCAGATCTGAACAGGGTCTTGTGTGATGGAGACTTGATTTGTTGATTGGGACTGGATGGTTGCAGGTAGAGAGTGAAAACCGCCAGAACATGTCTTTAACAGTAACACCATCATTAAAAAAAACATAAAAAAAACACACTCTCTTTCTCTTATGACGGCAGTCCAACTCTAAGCAAGACATGAAACAAAATTCTGACATTTACATGCTGCATGTTTATCATAAGGTAGATGCCGTTTTCTTGTATAGCAGCAATTTAATCCCTATGAAGTATATAATATGATGCAGGAGTGTTAGATTATTAAATGTCAGCACTTCATGTTATATCAATAGCATGGCTCTTTGCTTTTTATTCTGTCACATTACAAACAAACAATGGTGAGCACAGGGTCAGCGGCATCTGTCCCCATATGCTGACTTTAAAAGACCAGAAGCTTGTCTTTTGTCAGTACTTTTAATTCTCTGGTTCTCACCAAAGTCTGCACCATGTAGAATTTGTGCATCAGTTTCATTTGTTTTTATTTAGCCTACAGAGTTTCACACAGAACTTTCTGAAGGCTGTAGGAGTCTCTCCATGCTTCTCCTTCCGCCATAGTAAAAAGGGAACATTTCCATTATTTCACATACTGTACTCAGCCTTATGAACTAGGGATGCACATTTAGAATTCGTTCATTAACCTATTATCAGCTGTTAACCGATAAGATGAAGACGCTGGCAGCGCACGGCAAAAAAAATAAATATATATATATATTTTTTTGCTGTTAAATACATACGTGCGCTGCGCCGGCTGATCAGCGCCACATGTCACATCCACTGTGCTCTGTCTCAGCTGATCATGCTCAGATTGTCCAATATAGAACTGTTTTTATACAAAGTGCAAGTCAGCACGTGTCGACACGCCCCCATGAGTTGACGACATAAGGAGCTAATAATAATTTTTTTTTTAAAACGATCGGTCAAAGTTCTTGTTATCAGTTAACGGTTAAACATGTGCATCCCTATTATGAACTATTCAAAACATTTTTTCACTAAATGACTATTTGGTTATTTGAAAATCATTAGGTAAATTTTTCATCTACTCGCGCATGTGCGACCAGTAAATTTGCCAATTTTTTATTTATTTATTTTTTTTAATGACCACTGTGATTGGCTAATGAGTGAAAAGAAGGGTGCGTTTCTCTTCTCCACATCTCAGAGGAGACGTCTTTCCACAGCAGAGCTCCGTGTGAAACAGGAGACACACAGACCGGCGACCTGCGCTGCATGTGTGTGCTGAAAGTCACCTGTATTTTTTTTTTTCCGACAGCTCGCTACAAACCTTAAACATCCCATAATATGCTCATGCTCTCAGCGGCGGTACTCAAATCGTCACATGGCAACGAAGCAAGTTGACTCGTGCTGCAGAACAGCGCTGCACAGGGCGGTTCCCATACGGAAATGATTATTGATTGATTGTCTAGGTGTGTGTGTGTGTATGTGTGGGGGGTTCTAGGATGAGTTTACCACAAGTTGTGTGTCTACTTGTTCTGTTGTTGGTCAGTGTAGCCTAAACATCAACTTTATATTTTCAATATTTAAACTGTTTCACAATAAAATGTGAATTTAAAACATTATAGTTTTATGCATTTATGCAGTATTTATCAGTAATATAGTGAAAATTTGAGCAAATGTGAAAATTTACTTTGCAAGTCGATTTCGGTGTGCGCCCCTAAATTTTCTGCTTGCGCTCCTAAAATTTTAAGTTAGGGGCCACTGTGCTCCTAGTCAAAAAAGTTAGTCTGGAGCCCTGGGGTTAACAAATTTGTACAAGAGTGCTAAACCAGTTTCCTTTCATTCAGATGGTTAGGGTGATATACGGTAACTTCATTTTTGAGAATTAACGTCTCTTCATAAAGTTGTATTAAATGCAACTGTTAGTAGGGTAGTAAAGGAAATGTTGTCACAGAGAAACTTTGACCTGTCACCTGACCCAATCAGAGTCCAGTTTTAATGGCAGGATACGACACCAAGAGCTACGTCATGTTCTTCCTTGACTTTTCCAGGCAGTTAAAGTAATAGTTAAACATTTCGGCAAATTGGCCCATTGTCATAATCCCTATAGTCATAGCAGTAGGTTTGTTCGCTTTTTTTGTCGGTGCCGAGCCGTGAGCTGCTCAGAGCTACGCTACCCTACTCATCAAATACACAATCCAACAACTCCAAAACGCTCTGGTGGACATGTTGTGACCTGCACATTCACCACGATATGAGATAATAACATAATTTTACGAGACAGAGTTGTTTTCAAGGCAAATGCAGAGACTGCTTGCCAAAAACTGCCCTTGACAGAGACACCATCACCGGTTTTGCATGAATTTACCTCTAAAACAACTCTGTCTCATAACGTTCCATTATTGTCTCATAGCGTGGTGAATGTGCAGGTCACAACTTGTCCACCAGAGCGTTTTGGAGTTGTTGGATTGTGAATTTGATGAGTTTCATGAGGGAAACCAAGAAGCCTCCATAGCGTAGCTCTGAGCAGCTTGCGGCTCTGCTCCTCTGTTCTAAAAATAGCTTGCACCGGCAATTAAAGGTAACAAACCTACTCCTAAAACTATAGGGGTTATGGCAATGGGCCAATTTGCCAAAATGTTGAACAATCCCTTTAACAGTGTTGTCCCTCCAGGCAGACAAAGAGATGATGAGACGCACGAGGAGATGGACTGGGTTAAAGATTGACACGTGAAGTTGATCCTGCAGCTACTACAAAGTTCCCATCAAATAAACCAACTCATTAAACCAGCCCTGTGCACTCTCATCTTTTAATTGAACTTCCATATTTCATGAAAATCTTTGAACATCGGTGAATGTGGCATATCCTCTGTATGTTTCATGTTTTGGGACTAATCAATACAAGCTTGATTAAAGCTAATGTGCTATATGGAAATCTAGCTTTCAGGGCACTGCAGTCTCGTTATCTCCTACTCCTTCTATACATTTATGCATATGAATTCAGAGAAGGATCAAAGATCTTGAGTCAACCAGAAGACAGGATTACGATGCCGATGTCTTCGGCAATCTTATCAGTAAACTGTCTCCTAATCCCACTGGGACTGAAAAGAAACACCCATTCCTTTTCACACCACTGCTCCTGCCATCAGATGTGCGCGCCTTGTTATGCTAAAAGGAGAGTGAAATGTCTCAACACAGACGCAGCCTAAATGGCATCAAAAGACAGTCACAAATGATTTCTAAAGACCTCAAAATTATCTCTGAAAAGCATGCTCTTTGAATTTTCAAACAGTCGCTGAGGAAACGGCTCTTTTTTAATCCTGAGGAAACTCATCGTTGCTGTTATTCTCAACAAACAACATAGATAACGGTCCTCCCCGTCCCCCGTCCCCCGTCCATCTCAACCAAACAGGAAGAGCTGTTCTACTTTGACCATAATGCATTTCACACATGCTTAGTTCTCTCAAGGTGGGAGAAATGCAGCGACTTCCTCTTTCTTTATCCTCGCCTGGACTGTTTGCAAAGCCAGACCCGAAATGTCAGGACTGCTTTAAAAAAAAAAAAAAAAAAAAAATTCAAGACCAGCACCATCATATGAATAAATCATATCTGGGTCCGAGCCGTTTTGCAAAGCTCGCCCAGTTTTCTTTGGAGGAAGCCACCCCCGAATGAAGTGTGTGGGGCCTGTAGCCAGGATCCAGCACACTGTTTGGCTCGGGGAGGTGGATTCTCAGGACGGACTGAGGAAAAAAGGCGTGGGATGGCAGTCATCGGCAACAGTGATGTCATCTCGTGTTCTGATTTCTCACTCGTATTACCAAAGAGTTTGCACTGTGGGAGACACGCTCCACCTAAACACAGAGTGTTGTTGGGAAACATACATGGAGAATGTAATTGGTTCCTGTCTCAACATCACTGATTGAAAAACCATTCAAAAGAAGTTCCTTGTCATATTAATCCCCATCACTCACCACAATGTGATGTTCTCCACCACTGCTCCTCTCACCACCCTTATTTGTACTGAATGTCACTTGGACATAAATTATGAATGCACTTCCTAGTAGTCCTCCTGGGTTGTTTGGACAGAGCAGACTTGATTGGCTGAATTAGAGATGCAGCTGAAAGTTAGTGAGTGGATGTTAAGATGATGTTAAATCATCAGTCCAGAAACGGAGAGACAGAAACTGAGCTTCACACAAAACAATCATCTTCTTCGTTTTGAAAAGAATCAATCCAGTGTGAAGGCAGACATTTCAAGAAATATCTGCGTTCACACTAGGGATGGGTACTGAATTTGCTACTTTTATTGGTACTGACCAGTATTGGGGGTAACGAGTTACAAAGTAACAAATTACTGTAACAATATTACTTTTTTGGGTAACGAAGTAAAGTAACGCGTTAGACTAAAAATATTGGTAACTACACTACTTTACTAGACCATAGGAACGCGCTTTCCTGCGTTACCTAAGCCGTGTTTATCTGTGTGTAGAGTTTCAATCTGTTCAGTGCAGGCATGTCTGCGTGCTGGCTGTGTGCCTGCTACTTGCCTGAGCACGTTGCCATAGAGATCGATTTGAGTCGAGTGACGTTGCTGCCAGTGCGAGAGGGACATGAGGACGGAGACTGGGGGTTTCGGCCAGTGGCGATATTCTCATTACTTTCAGTTCAGAGAGAGGCAGATAAATTGTCGAGCTACAGCAGAAACGAGGGGGATTATCTATGTGGTTGGTTAAAAAAAAAAAAAAAAAATCTCGGCAAACAAGGAAGAGCTGCTGTGATCAGAGTTGGGCAGCAGGTGTCCACTCGGGTCTAAACGCCCTGACCAGAGGGATGACAGACGGAGTGAAGGCAGCGGTGACGTCTCAGTCCTGGTCCCAGAGCTGAGCAGCCAGGTGCTGGAGAGGGAGGAGAGGAGCGCAGCGTGCACAACGGTGCAGGACTCAAAACACCTAGAGAACTCCACAGTTTGCTGGAAATCACCCTGACGCGAGGAAATGCAGATATATTTGAGCTTTTGCCCTGGTACGTATTCAGTATCCGCAGTCATTTGTGGCAAAGCTGTGCAGTAACGAGTAAAGTAATTTCATTACAATTTACAGAAGTAACAAGTAATAAGTAACTAATTACTTTTTTTGAGTAACTTCCCCAGCACTGGTACTTACCGAATGGTACCACATTTTGGTGCCCACATGCATCTTCTGAGTCGCGTTACATTTTTTCAAACAAAATAATCTCATGAACTATTCAATATTTTTCATTGAATGACTATTCGATTATTGGAAAATAATTTCCCATTCCTAAAACATAAAATACTCTCAAAGGATAAGGAATTGTGATGTTGTTGAGAAATAAATATTCAAAATTCTGAATTTTGACTCTTTTTTTAAATAGACAAAATAACTTTAATTACCACACACAAAAAGTACCGAAAACATAAATGTGAAAGGTATCCATGGAAAACAACTGAAAACGCTGTTGTAAATACGCTAGGCCTCTGTGGAGTGTGTGGCGCTCTAACGCTGCCACACATACAGTATGACAGAGAAGACGACGGAAAGCTCCACATGTAAATAACATAGGTCCATTAAATGTTGACTGGGATTCGTGTCTGTGCAAATATGATGATGGGTGATGATTTAACGGGCAAGTTACAGCTGCAGAGTCCATGTTTATTTGTTTTTTTAATAGAAATACATCATAGTGATGAGATAGCGAGTGCATTAATAAAATAAAATCAGCTTTATTTTCTCTGGTTCATTGAGTGTCCTTGTCCTAACACCATAAATTGATGTAAATACTTTTTTTGTCTAATACATCCACCTATCCACTACAATCCAACCAAGTCATGTACACCCTTACAATGTCTCCCGGATTCTGTGATTGAATGTGTGCTCCAATGTGGCATAATTAGGTCACAGCAGTGCTTTAAGTGGGCCGATATACATCCGGCACTTCTAGATTTTAAGCCCGGGACTTCTCATGAGCCCCTTGTCCTGTTCTTTTTCTCTCTTAGCAATTCGTGATGGTTACACTTCCTTGGCTATACAGTACTACATTACCCAGTGTGCACTCGTACGCCTGTCCTTTTACTCGCGGGACGTTCACTCATAAGGAGGTTTTCTCCATGTGTGGTGTCCATCTTTTATCCATCTACTGATCATGGTCCATAGACAATGATTAGTGCCAGTTCAAGTTCCCTTGTTCATCAGCCTACTCCAGTGCAGCTACTTGAGGACCCCCTCTGAAGACCTCATTTCAGCCAGTATTCAAGTGCACAAACACTGAGAAAGAACTTTTCAGTAGGATAGAGACACCTTCAATGAAGTGGATAAACTTCAAATGACAAACATAAGATCCATTTGTCTTCATAGATTATTCATAAATGGATTTAAACACCTTCTGCTGGAAACGAGCTTGAAATATGGACTTATTTAATTTTTTTTCGGGACAATTTCGCATTTCAGGCCTTCAATACAAGACGGATATTACATTCGAGCAGCATGGAGGTATTTGGATGTTTTTTGGTGTGTTTTTTTGTGACGAAGACCGCCGGTGTCCTTTTGCAACCATTACATGGACCTGCACTGCTACGCCAAGACCCCCTGTAACTCAGAGAAGCCATGGATAACTCTGAAACTGCTCCCAGCCCTTAGTCGACGTGAGGGTGAGTAAATAATGAGTGAAATATCATTTTAGAGTGAACTATTCTTTTAATTTACTGCCAACAGTTGAATGAGGGGAGTACCAGCACTTATTTTTTTCCACTTAAAGCACTGGGTCATGGGTTCATAAGTTACAGCTGAAGAGTTTTATGAGATGAGGTCACTTTGACCTTGACATTTGACCACCAATATCTAATCAGCTCACTGAGTCTAAGTGAATGTTAAAGGTTGAATATGGAGAATGCTTATTAAAAACTATATTTTTTCAAAAAATTATACGCCCACTGGGCGTTTAGACGTGTGCAGAATATAGAAATAATGAGAATTTTGACAGGTTCAACAATGATTTCCTGTTTACCATCGTACTTCTCCGCTCTTTTGCTAAGCCTCCTCCCAGTCGTGAGCATTTGTTTTCAATAAAGCCTTTTATAATCAATCGGTGGGACAAAGGAGTATCATATATGTGTTACAATGTGTGTATTTGTGTAGTCTTACCTGTCATAAGCAAGACTTTACTGTTTACAGGGCACATTTTTGTCACAGACTTGAGAGCTGTGACACCGGGTCAGAGGCTCTGATCAGCAGGTTTGGTTGTCAACCACGATGTGGAAGCAAGCCTCCACTCTCCCTGTTACAAGTCTTTTATTGAACATCACAACTAGTCTGAAGCTGTTTAAAGAATGTAAAAATGAAACACAAGGTAACTATCCTGCGTAGTTCTTCTCCTCTGTACTACTCCGTACTAGAACGGCGTCCCTGACAATGGAGTGATACACTTTGCAACGGTCTGGCTACGACTGCAGGAATTATTTTTCTGTTCTTGTTTTTCCTAGCTCTGATCAATAGATGGTTGTGTTCTGGTAATTCTCCATGTTCAACCTTCAATGCCAAATTTGAAGATGTTCCCTCAAGATGTTAAATCTTCTGTGTCATGGAGGAATGTGATGTGCATCGGTATGGACAGACAGATTATGCAAAACGAACAAATCAATGCACCATTTGATTGGCTCAGTTGACCTGCGGCTGTGGCATTATACAACGTGCTCACTGGGTGCACTTGTGCGTAGGAATACGATAGTCAAGTGGCTGAAAGATCGTAGTTCCAAAGGAAAGTGCTGCTTTTACATGTGTTTTTTAAAAAGTGTCTCAGTATGTTGTACCTGGTGGCCACAGCTCTCTGCTAGTCTGCTGGGGCCCCTGGTACTGATCCCTGCTCAGGATCTAATGCAGGTAATGCATCAAATACGCATGACTACCTCGCACAACCCACCGTCAAAAAGCCTTAACTATCCATTTAAACCCCCATCACACCCAGGCCATTGTGAAGGAAGCAGAAAGGGTTAAGAGCTGGTTTTAGAATCCTGGATTACGTGGGTTCCCCAAAGTGCTTGAGAGAGGCCTACTTTTTGAAGGGGAGGTGTACGGGATTGGGACGCGCGGGGGTGTTTTCTTTAAATGTGTAATTTTTATTTTTTTATTTTTTTTGCCTTTGAAACCCAGTCTCGGAGGCTTTGTGTGGCTGTCACATAATGGGGTTTCCTGTCACAAGGCTGTCTGATGCCATTAATTTGCTTCTCCCACAACGTTCTCTGGGGCTACTGGCATGCCTATACGCCAAACACAGAGCTTTTCAATGCCGGCACGTCTCTCTCTCTCTCCCTCTCTCTCTCTGTCTCTCTCAGAAGCACCATCTTTTCAAAGTGCCGTGGCACTGCTGGAGAGCCTTTTAAGAAACCAGAGCAATGTGGGGGGTGGATGGAGGGTTTCAACCTGTATGGTCTTTCCAAACATACAAGGGGGACGAGGCCTGAGCATGAATAAATACAGCACAGCCAAAGCTGCTTTCTGAAGAAACTCACCCCCTCAGACATGTCTTGGGGAGAATGAGAGAAAAAAAAATAGAACTTGCAAAGAAAGACAGAGAGGAGAAATAAAGAGAAAGAGGGTATTAGGAGCGCCCCCCGTCAGCCATCCAGAGTTCCTGCAGCAGAGTACATTCCAAGGATCATAAAAACGAGGGGTAAGGAGGGGTTGGAAGAAAGAGAGGGTTTTTTTTTAAAAGCATGAGGCCCAGGAGATACAGTCAACCCCCTGCTGGTCCTGCTCTTTTCATTGAATACACAAGACAACAGGGACGGCCTCTCCATCTGAAACAACCCCTGGAGGGCCATGGAGGAGCTCTCCTCTCTTCTTCACATGCAGGCCTGGAGGAGATTGGGAGAGCAGCTCCACAGACACAGAGAAACAAAACAGAGCTCTGACTGAAACAAGATCGGGAGAAAAGAAACAGTCAGTCAAAGAGCCCAGAGACTTCACATGAGCGGGGATGTAAGCGGAGAGGGCCTTTTCAGAGCGACGGGGATGAGGGCGAGCAGGGGGTGCAAATGTCACTCATCATATCGGCTTGACCTTTGTCTCGTCGCCACGTCGCACCGATGCACAATACTCTGCGTATATACGTACAAAAGAGGCTCGTCAAACAGCCCCGCCACGCCGCCGTGTGCAACTGGAGCCCGCTCAACAAACCTCAACCCTCTCCTGTGGCTGAAATGAATGTGGATAATTTATGATACATGGTTGTCTGGCAGGAATCACAGAGTATGTTTAAGGACTGATTCAGCTGAGGAACAACAGACTTTCCCCCGTAACAACATAAATGAAAACAGAAGTTGCTGTAAAGTGCACTCATTTGGAGTGGGTACATTATTTTTCTCACAATACTGCCTCTTGTTTCTGAAGCACCAAAACAACAATTAATGTATCTAACAAGCACTGGCCTCTGTCTGAACTTAGCCCTCCAATTCAGACACATGCCGCATCAACGGTACAGCATTTCCACCCAGACGCCCGTTTTCAGCTCCAAATCAGGAACAATGTCCATCCGTCTCTATTCATGTTCGGGCTGACCCAAAAAAATCGAAGCTTCGTTTGTTGCCATGGTAATCGATCATGAAGTCTGTGATCGATTGTTTCTTTTTTCTTTCTTTTTTCCTTTTTGACACCGTTTGTCATCGGCAATTGTTACATTAAAATGAGTATGCTACTTGGCATCCTGGAAACCTGCCTGATTTCGGAGATATGCAGTGTTTGTTTGCCATCACTTTCATTATTTCCGCTACTACCCCCTCACCCCCCCACATTACGATCGTGCAACCCCCGGCTGAAAGTTGAAAAACAACTGCTGGACTGGAAAACAAACATGTTCAATTATCAATTCAATTGTCCGCGTTTCATTCATCACTCGTAGTCGAAGCTGACAAGATACGATCTGTTGGCATCGTCACTTCCAAATGGTTTTGGACTATCCACAACCCTGAAGTTCTGAAGTTGTCAAACTGAAACAGGCCCAGCAGTGATAACAGAAGTCTCTGTTTCAGGTGCTTGTAAATTGTAAAAGATGGAACTGCAGTGAACCAATCATAAAACCGATCCTGACAGTGGTGGTTTCATAGGTCTCAACCCTGAGGAACAAATCCTGTCAAAGTTGTGAAGAAGAGGGGCGGGGCAAAACAAACCTGGACCCTTGTCAGTGTGGAGAGCCAGGATTTATGTTAGCACAACCGCTAACATTGGGTTGGCATTAAAGGGATAGTTCAACATTTTGGCAAATTCGTCTATTGCCATAATCCCTATAGTCATAAGAGTAGGTTCATTACCTTTACAATAAAATACAGTAATTATCGGTGCATGTTGTTTTGAGATCCACGGGGCAGAGACATGAGCTGCTTAGTGAACACAAAGAAGGTCGCCTGTTCCTCATCCAACTCATCAAATACACAATCCAACAACTCCAAAATGCTCTCATGGAGAAGTTGTGACCTGCACATTCGTCACGCTGTGAAATAATTATAACATTACAAGACGGAGTTGTTTTCTAGGTAAATGCAGCCGGAACTACATTCCAGACACGGCTGCTGGGCGGAATGATTTCAGAAGCAGTATTTGCGTCATGTGTCATAAAGTTACATAATTATTAGGGCTGACAATCGAAGCTTCGAGGCCGTACATTCGATTTTAATCGAAGCTTCGATGGCTGTCGGCCGCCAGAGTGTGGGGGGGGGGGGGTTCATCCGAAAAAAAAATGTAAGTCCATATTTTTTAATATAATTTGCTGTAAATGTTTGCTTGTTTGTTTTTTGTGTTTTTCTTAAATATTTAGAATATAAAATAGAAATATTAAAATGAACAAATGTGTGTAGCACAAGGACAGTAGCTGCAGAAACAGCTGTTTGCCTCCACGGGGAGCACAAATGCGGCTCCACAGGTCTGTCTCTAGCTCTGTATCGATGTGTCTCATGTGCAGACGCAACTGACAAGTATTTATAGATGGACAGGCAACAGCTAAATTAATCATCCGTTAATTACCGGTACTTTATTTTGAAAACTGACCGGATTCTCTCTCCTTTTCTGTGCCCGACTTCCCGTCTGGTGCAACCTGGTCTATCCAGCTTGACAGACGGAGCTCGCAGCTCACGTAAAGACACCATCAGAACCTGCCTCTGCCCCAGCGCGCTGCGCTGCGGTTTCACAGGCAGTGCATCCGGGCCGTTTCACGAGCTTTCAGTTTTCCTACTATCACATTTATTTTTACCGGTAGATATGTGAATCGGGTGCGAGCGTGCGCATGGGAGAGAAAGTGGGGAGACACCGGGCGTGCACCGGCAACACTGAAACGGTTCAGTTAGAAATGAAAAGAAGAGAATCATAGAATACAGTCCAGTAGCCTCCTCAGGACGGTAGGGAGAGAGGGAGGTGGATCAGGTAGAAGAAGACAGTGACAGTGACAGTGCTTTCACGTGTAAAGATTGTATATTAGGTAAAGATTTTATATTAGGTTACACTGTAACTGCCGCCGCCGCCCCCGCTCCGCACCTTCAAAAAAAAAAAAAAAAAAAAAAAAAAAAATCGATCACGGACTCCATGATCGATTACCATGGCCAACGAACGAAGCTTCGAATTTTTTGGGGCAGCCCTAGTAATTATACATGATTATTTCATAGTGTGGTGAATGTGCAGGTCACAACTTGTCCACAAGAGCATTTGATTTGTTGGATTGTGTATTTGACGAGTTTTGAGGTACAGGGGACCTGTACCATTCATCTCCATTGTGTTTGCTCTGCCTCTGTAGATCTCAAAACAACATTAGTTTAATTTATTCAGACCAATATAGAGGACACATTAAAATACACTGACAAAAAAAATAATAATAATAGGTGCAAGCTGAGACAAGAGACCCAAAGGGCCTAGTCAAGACCTCAGCTGCACCGATAATTAAAGGTAATGAAGCTAGTCCTGTGACTGTAGGGATGACGGCAATAGGAGAATTTGCCAAACTGTTGAACTATCCCCTGAAAACAAATTACATTAAAAAATGCTAACTGTGCTACCAGTACTGAAACTGGAACTTGTCTGTCTTGTCCAAACTCCTCTGAATCTTAATCCCCTGCATTCTTGGATAAAACAGCCCATATCTTTAAACAAATTACTGAATTAGCACTAGGTGGCAAAATCAGCTTCAACAATTTTGGTTTGGGTGCTGCGGGGGAGCCGCAGTATGTCGGCAGACAGGTGGAAGTGAAACTGGAACTTGTCTGTCTTGGGGTCTGACAAATTAGATGTAAATTTACTCCCATCACAAACAGTCATTATGATTATCTTTCTCATTTACATCAAGATTTATTTCTTTCCTCCAAATCTTGACCATCTTAATACTCTGCCCTTTCACCTGTCAATCAGATTAGCAGCTGAGGTGGGCGGGGCACAAACCCATATAAAAAAATTCTCAATAAGGAAGAGGTGGATGCGCTTCCAGCCTCACTTTTCCACTTTTTTTTTTATTTCACTTTTCCATTTTATCTTTTTTCTGTGGGAAAACCATGTTGAATAAAATATTGATTATGGCAGAGGATTCTTACTGAGTTTAGAACATGACTGCAGAGGAACTTTAAAAATTTGACATGAACAAGCAGCCCTCCCACTCTTCATTTTTGAAAATATTTCTATCAGACAAGATCTCAAACACAGACTCATGTCTGCATGTTGTTTCAACAAGTGTAGAAAACATCCCTTGCTACGTTTGTGTGTGTGCTCACATACACACTTCTTTTCAAGTACACTCTTACATGCCCATGCACTGCTGGAGTGCCCTCACCCTCTCTCTCTCACTCACGCAGCCTATACAAACCCCCACTCCTTTTTTTTCATCTGAATGGTCTAAGTCCCCTTGCAGAGCTATACAATCCCCTCCATATGTTTGCATGCAAGCCTCCTCGTACTGCATTGCACACTCACACACACCCGCAACTCCCCCATTACGTCACAGAGGAGGTATTCCAGTTGGACCTGTGGGGATTAAGAAGTGGAGAGAGCTGAAACTTCTCCAGTAAAACCTCTGCACATCCCAGCTTTAAATCCAGCTATTTTCACCCCCTGCCCTCCTCATCCCTGCACCTGCTTCGAGTTATTACCACTCCCCCCTCCCAACCCCCTCTCTTCACCACTGGGAAGCAAAGCCTGAGCTTTTCAAACTTCCTATTCAGAGGGTACAGCATTGGGAGAAGAAGAAGAAGAAGAAGAAGAAGAAGAAAAAAAAACAGCTTTCTACCTTTGCAGCGATGTGAGGCTGAGAGCCGCCTCACTTTGTGCCATTGTGTGCTTTCATGTTTTGACTCGGTCAGGGTTTGTGCGCCGGAGTGTTCGGTGTGGTCTGAGAGACGCGGCAGAGTCTCCGCGCACTGGGTTTACCTCATGGCCCAGATACATCACATCGCTGCGAGAGCTGTCTGTGCTTCACTGAGACCACCTAGAGGAGCAAAGGCTCCCACTAAGCTACTGAGAGTGAAAAGCAAACAACAGTGTGTACACACACTCTGAATGGTGGTTAATCCACCTGTGGCTGTACTGTGGCGGCTGTCAGGTTCATCATCCTCATAACAGTGAGCAGTGTGGTAATGACTTCAGTATTTCTTCTAGGACTTTGGGGGTTTGACTAACCTTGAGGGAGTTTTTTTTCTGCAGTAAAACATTGTTTTTTCTATTATTTTCAGGTCCAGTATTGTACCAGCATAAAACATATTTCTTGGCAGCGTGCACAGAGTTTCAGGCATTTCTACCTCCATGCTGGGAAATAATATGGTAATATTTAATTTTACAGATACTGTAGTTTCCAGGGAAACAATCTGCTACTACGTACAAAGGAAACAGGGACAACGTTTTGAGATGGTTATTTTAGTGAAAGTTAAATTGACTGTGTTGAATTTTAGATTTACCTTGAAAGAATCAATAGAAATACAAAAAAACACATTCTATTACCTGATGTTTCATGTCTCGTATCTGACATTACAATAAATTGTCACTGCTGTCAATGGACTAAATGGACTACAGCTGCCATTGTCCATGAACAGGCTGGTTTCAGAAGTTATTTACAGTTTATAGCTTCATAGGAACAAATAAGAATGGAGGACATCATCCTCCTACGTCCTATTTCCAAGATAACAATTATATTATCGATCTGATTTCAAATGTCAAGATTGCATTTGGTCAAATACTGTAGAATGAGATGTAAGATTCAGGAATGGAAGACGAGTAGCTTCCCTGAGCGCTTCCAGGATGACAAGTCCACAAGGCCGAGCAAGAAGACAGACTGACAAAGACTGACTGATTAACTGACTAATACTGTCACAAAAAAACAGAAGTGAAATTCTCAATTAAAGGGACTATCAAGGTGTTTCGGAAAGCGGAACCACGCGCACGGTGAAATTCTTGGACGGTCCAAGACGGACAAAAGCGAAAGCATTTGCCAAGAATGTTTTCATAAATCAAGAACGAAAGTCAGAGGTTCGAAGACGATCACATATCATCGTAGTTCCGACCATAAACGATGCCAACTAGCGATCCAGCGGTGTTGTTCCCATGACCCGCGGGCAGCGTCCAGGAAAGCAAAACTACGAAATCTGGGCAAGTCGACCACGAAATGATAATATAAAAATAACTATAAAGAGATAACGATATATTCAGTGAAATTGGCGTAGATTCATCCACAAGATTGGAACCATTAACAAGTGTAATAATTTTGGCCATTTTAAAGCCAATAGTGTAATAAGCCAATAATTCATCCACATGAGATGAGATGGAAAAAAAAACTCCTTGGGGTCTCTTAAAAAAAAAAACTGCTCAAACATTTTATTACATTATTGGCACATTATTACACTATTGGCTTTATTACATTTGAAATGGCCAAAATTATTACATTATTGGCAGTTATTACGTTATTGGCCGTTATTACGTTTTTGGTTGTAACAGGGTCTCTTAAAAAAAAAAACTGTATTTGATAAAGGCTTGTTAAAAAAACTTAATAATATATTATATATATTATATATTAACTTGGACAGGATAATACCAAGCAATGAATGTTACAGTTCACATTCTCTTTGCAAATCAATATTGCCAAGCAACATGAGTCAATCAAAACTGTCCCTCTAGCCACAGCAGGGGAGTTAAACTCTGGACCTCCTTGAAGACCTCACACCGATCGGCCTGTCTCCCTTTCTTCTGCCCTCTATTCTTCATTATCTAATTCAAGTGTCAATTTTCAGCCGGCGCCTGAGTTGACCCTTTCTTCTGTCATTGTTTCTGCTCGGTGGGGCGGGATGCCTCCCACTTAATCGTTGATCCAATTAATTTGGGAAACCTTTCTGGGCTTCTTTGCAACAATGAGGGCCTTTGAATAAAAAACGCGCCCACAAAAGAGGAAAGTTAACACAGGGCAGTGTCATTGATTGACACTGGTGCCAAAACGCCTGTGTGTTGCCATTATCCCGGATGGAGTTATGGAACCTTCGCAGAGAAAGGTGGCCTTGATGAAAGAGATGAACATGTCTAATTAACTTGTGTCAAATAAAAGTTTCCAGCTCCACACAAGTGACTCAACCACCCCACGGCTTTTTATGGTTTCGCCTCCTGGTAGGGCTTTTTAAAATGGCAGGAGCTTATTAAACTGATGTCATTTCATCTTTTCTCTGCAACACACACCTGGCGTCTCTATGCACCATTTTCTACCGAGCGCTAAAGGGAAACAGTGGGCCGTGCTACAGTAGGTTTCAAATTGCCACACACCGCAGGGGGGCCGGTAATAAACTCTGCAAGAAAAGGTATTCCAACACTTGTCAGAATGTAACTATGCACGTCTTTGTTCAACTTGGATTGACTTAACCTGTTTTTCGCTTAATTGGTCACATTCCCAATGGTTCATAAAAAACGTGCGCGCTGTGAGTAGCTGTTGTGAAAAGACAAAATCCATAATAATTAGGGTAAGCCCATCATTAGCTGCCTGTAAAGTTAAAGAGCTGTATACACAGAATGGTGGAGTGAAGAATCACAGACGGAGCATTCTCTCTGTAATTCCCGGCTTCATTATTTGATCGAGCTGGCTAATTGGGCGCCGAGATCGAATCCCCTCGCAGGGGCAGAAACACACATGAGCAGACTAGACTGGAGCGGTGGAGGGGCCGCGTCTTTCAGTTCTTCTAAGGGATTAACAAATTGTGTGGGTTTTAATAAATCATGCGTCTGGACATGAATAAATCACTGGGCGTTGAGCCTCAGGGGAGATGCCTTCAAATCAGTCAAAGAGGAATCAGGACCGAGATGACATGACGCTCACATGGATGCAGGTGGTACCAATGGGAGGGAAGAAAATGCATATATGATGAAGTGAGGGTGAATGTGATTCTGTTTGTGAATGTGGATGATGGGAAATGAGATTTCATATTATTCCTCTGTCCTTTTCACTGACACAACCCGCATTCGTGAGAGCAATTGCACGACTTCCAGTGTAACTTCCCCCCGATGTGACATGATCAAAACATCCTGGACTGTTTCTGAATATCTGACGTGTAAAGGAGCTGCCATGTTTAACTGTTTATGTGTGCAGGATTATGTTACAGTAGCATTTGAAGACAGCATGTTGATACACGTCAGTCACTGACGCATTCATTTTGAAAAGTCCCATCTCGTATATGACGCGAGAGTTTCATGTTATTCTTGATTATAAAGCAGGACAAGGCTCTGTAATGTGAAAAGTATCAAAATGATCAGTCCCCAGAGAAATGCACGCAGCCTGTATTCAGAGACTGGACCGTCAGGTATTCTGTAACTTTTGTGATGTCACAACGGAGACATCGATCAGCCAATCCCCAATCCCCATGGACCCACCATGCAACTTCGCAAGTGCTTACCTAAAATCAGGTGTATTTTTACTCAATCACTCAGAAAACACTCAGATAATCAGAATAGCATTCATAAACTAACTTCAAGAGGGTATACTTGGGCGATGAATTCATAATGACACAGAAAATCATGGCAATTATAACAAGTAGAATTGCATGCCTTATGAAACTCTGGCTTGTAATTTTAGTCTGCAAAAAGCTGTAAAAAATGTTTTTATAGTATAGTTTTTAAAGGTTTTTGTGCCCCTCCCTGCAGACTTCCCACTCCTACTGTTGCACTCATATAAATGCAATAGTTTAAAATGACCAGTTGAGCCTGAGGCTTGAAGCAGCACAGGGCAAACGTCTGTAATTACTGGTGTAGCCACCTGCTCTGTTGTAATATGAAATCTGATTTTTCATAGACCGCCCCGGGGAGACTGGAGGCGACCCTGACAGGAGTGAATGTAGCCATTTAAACCCACATTCAACACATCCTTTGTATGTGACACGCAGGAGTCCAGTTCAATTCAATTACTTTTCTGAATTGAATTGTTATTGTTATTTAACTTACAGTGACCCGAGGTTTGTTCGGGTCTCATATACTGTATAGGACCGGTGGAGTTCCAGACTGTAAATATCATGTTTGTTTTTTTTAAGAGGCCATATTAATGTTAATTTGTATACATTTTATATTATTGTTGCATGGGAAATCCATTTACCAAGCCCTTTAAAAGGCTTGAACTGAACAGAAATGCACAGTTAGGGCTTGCTCTTAATAGGGAAGGAACTGAAAAAAATGTTTCCATCTTAACAACTTTTCTAAAGTATCTTATTTATGGATGCATCTAAAACAATGAGAATGACGCAATTAGCCCCAGCAGCGATTTAAAATTTGTTTATCTATGGATTTACCAAATGCACCATTAATATAAGTCTAGAGTCTATTATGGAGAGGACCACCATCATCACTGAGTAGAGGGATGTCAACCTGATTGTACCAGCTGAGCGGGGGAGTTAATTTTTCATAGACTGCCCCAGGGAGTCTGGAGGCGACTCTGTCAGTGGTGAATGTAGCCACTCACGCTCACATTCAAGAAAACTCTTTTGTCCCAAGTTCATTTGAATTTTTGGATTAATGGGCATTTTTCAAGCCAAGTTAATTTATTGCTTTCCATTTTGACAACAAGTGTCCTGCCCCCCCCCAACTGACTGGCGATTGCGCATGTTGTGAAAGAGGCAGAGCAGTCAAAGACGAAACCAGCAGCAGTTTGGCTCAGGTTTCACATCAAAACTGAGGATTACAGTAAGCAACAAATCAAACTTTAAAATCTAAATATATAATTTAAACAAAAAGCCAATATGTAGAATGTTTTTCAAAAATGAAAAAACTCCAGATGGCATATAATGATGCATTTCAGATCCTACTTAGGCGTCCAAGATGGACAAGTGCATGTCATACATTAGTGTGCACACTTTTCATGCCATAGTAAATGTATAGATCCATGTGTCGCCAGTCAAAGAATGGGATCATTATGGCCCTAGCGCTGCCTGCACATAGGGACATCTTTTTTTTTTTTCATTCTTCTGAAAACTCTGGAATAATTGCCTTTATAAGTTTTTAACCAATTTGTTGTATTGTTTTTTTTTATCGCACTGTCTTTGTCTTTATAATTTTTCTTTCATTTATTCTCATAACGGACCCGAGTCTGTTATATAGTTGTCTGTCTGTCGCGCAACATCATTTTGTTATTTAGCATTTCTTCACTGATCAGAAATGCTTTTGGCATGTGGGCAACATGGGTAAGCAGATGTTAACTTTCTACAAGGCGTCAAATGAATGGCACTGAAAAGTAATCAAAGAAGTTTATTACTTCAATGCAGTGATTCATACGATGTTGCATTTCAACAGGTAATCTATAGTCGACTGCATTTCAAAAGTAACCTTCCCAACACAGGGTACCAAATACTTCATTTTCAGTGTTGTAATAGACAGTTGGCTCGGCTGTGGCACTACAGGAACTGCTATAATATAACGCATATGGTATATTTGCATACATTACCATGCAGCAGTCGAATGCATGATTGGAAGTATTTTAGCGCGAGACCTACATCAGTGAAATTCAGAGGAAAACTGAGGATTTATCTAATAATGAGTACAGCCTCTCTTCCCTCTCCCAGTCATGTGTCCCTGTGGCTTCTCTCTAAGTGGCTGCAGGTGAGTGTGCACAATTACTCCCATCGATGCCATTTTGGGGTGAGTGGGCGGATAAACAAGCAGCGTACAGCGCGACTAATTGTTCCATTACATGAAATGGAAAGTGCAGGAGGGGTAATCAAGAAGCTTTGTTGCAAATAACATGCCTCTGTTCTGCCTGATGATGTTTCGAATTTTGACGACTGAAAGCCTGCCACCCCGCCGACGGTCCACCTGTGCTCTTTGGGAGGAACAGAAAAACATGGATGACGTTCGTTCAGAGGATAACATGAACATAAATGCAGCATGTTATTCAACTGCTGAAGAAGTCTACAAGACAGACCGATATCCGCCCGCATATTCTGCTGCATTTTGGTTGTTTTTTTTTGTAAGGGACAATGAGGAGTTTCAGAAAGCAATGTGTTTTCACACTACACTTCCCATAAGCCTCCATGCACACGGTGAAATTCTTGGATGGCCAAGACGGACGAAAGCAAAAACATTTGCCAAGAATGTTTTCATTAATCAGGAATGAAAGTCAGAGGTTCAAAGACGATCAGATACCAACGTAGTTCCAACCGTAAACTGTGCCAACTAGCAATCCAGCGTTATTCCCATGACTAAATCCCTACAAATGAGGTTGTTTTTAAACTGAAACTTCAGTGTTGTACTTTTAGAGTAGTGATGCACGATAACCCTTTATTTTCCCACTGATACCGACAACCATCTGCTTCTCAGAACCGATGCCGACATTTTCAAATGATATAACGAGCAATAAAAAACCTTTGTTATTGTTTCAAATCAACTTGGGGGCAAACAGACTGAAAATAAGCAAAATCAAGGAAATGTTGGCTAAGTATCATCGGCTCTGGTAAACGGCAAAAAAATGGCATTACTGTGCATTTTGGCCAATAAGTATCTGCACCTAGAGTTATCGTGCATCCCTAGACCTTATACCACCACTTGACGAGCTACCTAAAGCCCACTTATTATAATAGTTAATTCAGGAGTAAGGCCAAGTGGCATCATCATCCTCATCTTGAATATGCGTCTGTCTTTAACATTATCTCTCTCCGTTATTGGATGGATTATTCTGGAATTAATTACAGATATCACAGTTATCACAACATAAACTGTAATGGACTTTCTAGGAGATACCATAAATGCAACAAAAAAAAAAATTAAAGCCAAGAAACTAACGGGCTAACCTCTGTGACACATACTATGCCTGAGGATATACTCTTCCCTGCGCGTGCCAAGCACTGCACTTCATCAGGTATTTGCAGGTGAAGGGGTGGGACAGCAACAAATCTTGGGACTTGTCTTCTTTCTGCTGCCCTCTTATTAGCTGGAGACATCCAGTCCCACTCATGTCATTAAGAGAAATTACAACACTGCATTGTCAGTGACATGGACAAGCACAGGGCAAATCCACCTTATCCAAATTTATCCTGCAAATCATGCACTTAAACTCTCTCTCGCTCTCTCTCTTTTTGAGCACTAGGTCTCCTGCAGCCTGGGCGGATGAGGCTCTCTCACCTAGTCTAGCACCTCATTTACTTAATGCACACCCCTGGAAAATGCGATTATATTAGCCCGCTGTATTGCAGGTATTGTGCTGTAGGTGTTGACAAGGCAGAAAATGGCAAGAACAAGATGCTGGGTGCATTTTGGAAATTATGTAATCTTGGTGGAGGCTGTCAGGAGCTACTGAAAAACATATTGGCATCTTTTCATGGCCATGGCCATGAATTAATCCTCTCCTTGGGTCTCCGTATGTCCATTAACCTCCCTACAACCCCTCTCATATGTACAGTATCAGTGGCCTGCTGGCGGCGCTAGAGGAAAGATCAGAGGATTATTTACACAGTCAATAGAGCCACAGGAACAAGTCTAATATGAAACATTGTTTGTCATCAGTCTGGGCAGTGGTTTCCCCTTAAAGCTCCTCTAGGCCAAAGCACTGGACTGACTCACAGACTGTCGGCCCTCAGAAACCCCATCTACAGCATAGAGCTGTTTACCGTGGCCATTCTGGTACACACCAAGTCAGACTGAGGACAGCAGGACGGAGTCGGCAGGCTGTGGATACAGGAAAGAACATCTCCTGATCCTTCAGGGGGCCCATTACTACTCAGTATGATGAGCAGACGGAGTGAAAGGAGAAGTAATTGGGGATGTGCGGATGGAGAAAGGTTAGAGATCTTCCTTCTGGGACCACAGAACAGCAGGAGCGAAGCATTACATCCCCTCTGTCTTCCTCTCCACCAAGCTGAGATGGAGCTCCGATCATTTGACCTCCCAGCTTGGGTTAAGCAGCAGCTAATTAGCAGTAGTCAGTGTGTCTCTCTTTACGTTTCCCTGAAATGAGTCATAACTAAAACTGAACTGAGTCTGAAGTGGTGAAATAGATTTTTATGTTAAATAAGTGGGATGTATAATGCACCCAAAATGAACAGGAGAAGAAGACTGAAAAGCATGCGCGCTGTAAACAGACTGTAAACAAATATTTCAATTTGACTAAACACGAGAAGCCAATTCAAATCTGCCAATGAATGCTGCTGGTTGCGTTTCAGGCGCAGGACCTGACAGAAGTCCACCATTGTTGTTACCTTACGTGATGTAGCTCAGGTTACAGGTATGAGGTGTATGAGTGTAAATAGAACTTACTCATCGCATTTCAGGCAGCCTTTTGCGATGTGTTTATTGTGCATGTTCATATCGCTTTGGAGATGAAAATAAGATTAATTGGTCAACCTGAATGAATCCATATATATATCCAAAATTTCAAATGAGTACTCATTAGGGATGGGACTTTATGTCGACAAATCGACAAAAAATCGACACATGCTCCCCTCGACAAAAAAAATAGAGTGTCGATTTGTCGAGGGGGCGGGGCTTGTGGGATTTCCAAATTGCTTTTTTTTTTTTGCTTTTAATTTATTACATTTCCTATCAAAATACACATTATACAGTGCCAATTTTCCTAAAATGGAATACAATATTTTAAATAAAACAAATCTACTTTTTCTAAATGAGATCCCTACTTGACCCTCATTCAACTTAACGTGACGGGAGCGTGTGCGCGTGACAGGCGACAGAGTCAACATGGCGGCGGCGGCGGGGAGCAAGAGCAAGGTGTGGAGGAGTTTTATCAAAGTCAACGATAAGTTAGTGAGGTGCAAATTGTGCAGCAAGGACTATGCTTTTCACACATCCACGTCAGGGATGCAGGCGCACCTCGACAAAAAACACCCGATGTCGTCGTTTTCAGTTTGTTGCTTATTTTCACTTGTGATGAGCACGCTAATAAGAGTGTTTATTATTTATTTTCATTTGGAAAAAATAGCTTGTTTAGGCTACATGTACAGATCTAAAGAACAAATGGACAGGCTGTTCTATTTTTGTAAACTCCGCACGGCGGAATGTACGTGCTATTTGTAAGGATCTGAGAATAAACATTTTAAATTTATCTCACTTTCTCTCGTTTTTATTATCACTGCTTTAAGGGTCAATATACTGTATATTGGACATTACAGCCATGTTTTTGAGCCTAAAATGAACTAGTGCAACAGTGTCGAATATTTTCCACTCTCCGCATTAAAGGGCCAACAATTCGACAAAAAGTCGACACAAGGGCCTCGACAATCGACTTTCCAAATCCCGTGTCGTTCCCATCCCTAGTACTCATATTGTGGAAATATCACTTTTTGAAGGCTCTTTTGTCTTGCCTTCCAACCCCCAAAATGTGAGAATTGACAAAAAAATCTGTAATTTTGAGGCTCCGTAGATTGAAATCCATGTGGTTTCATGAGCTTTTGTCATCCAGCAATGTAACTAGGATTCGACCGGTAGAAGCGTGGGGCGGGGCAAGCAGTGGCTGATTTGCATTTAAAGGGACAGGCACTGAAACCAGTCGTTCTGAACAGGGCTGTTTTGAGAGGATGAAAAGAGCTGTGATGTTTGATCCTTGGGGTATTTTGACCACTAGCATTAATGAGCCCAACAATAGCATTCACAGGCTAACTGGTTAACTGGATTATCATCACAAGAATAAACCGTCATGAACAGCATAACGTGATAAACATAAACATCACACTCACTGGTCTCTGAACGCACACTGTGGAGCTCCCAACTCCCGACCGACATGGCAACAATAATAATCAGCAAAGTCTCTCCCTCTTTCTTTGTGGCCCGTTTCCACCGGATGCATCGGCTCACTCTGCTACGACTCCTTTCCGACAGCAGGGGGCGCAGCGCTGTCACTCTATACCTGCCTGAGGCTGTCCTTCAGCACAAATAAATTTGTTCTTAAGAACAGTTCATGAATGAGGCCCAATAAAGCTACCTTTGAAACACGCTAACCACAATGACTAACTCCCCAAAAGACACTGCAATTCAAGGCATGATTACAAAGCCTCTGAAAGATATTCTATCAAACAAGAGTCCTCAAACTCCATGAAGTGTCTGAGGAGCCGTCGGCTGGATCTTTATTGTCTGCACATGAACGATCATTCGTCATTTACGTGTCAATACATTCACAGAAGCACAAAAGCAAATGTAATGAATCACTGTTTGCTGGTTTGTTCACTCAGGTTGCTGGTAATGTGTGCAGCTGGTCTCTCAAAAAAGCACAAAAGGTACAGGAAAGGCAGCAGAGTTTCCAGAGTCAGATGAACAGGTAGAGTCAGACACACCAGGGTTTATCAGAGTAGTCACATTATGTATTTACGGAAGGATAAACTACACACATTAGCCTCAGTAATACAGAGCCTCATTCTGAGCTCAAATTGCAGAATATTAGCTTTGATTATGCACCGTTTCACAAGCGACTCATCATCTCACGAGGGGGCTCACTCGTGACAGAAACTGATTGGCTTTATTGACCCAGAAAGCGGGGATTGAATAATTAGGAAAAAAGCTTTTACAATCCAATATTACTCGTGTCTGCATGTCACCCACTCATAATAAAACCAGCCAAAGACGACACATTAAGCTTGAGGGAAGGAAGAAAAAAAAGAAAAAGAAAAATCAAAACCAACAAGAGCACACTCGCCCACCACCAATTTTCGGGTGTCATGCTTGCCGTTCTTTGATGTCTTGAGTTTGGCAAACAAACATTTTGTCTGTTCACTCTTTTCAAATCACTTCTGTCTGCAGCATGGAGAAAGGGTTGGAGGAGTCTACCACGCTGCTGCTACTGCTGCTGCTGCTGCTGCTGCTGCTCAGATCTGCAGTGGAATATTCTGTTAAAGCTCCGTGTTACTGCCTTCAGCTGAGATTTATTCAACAGTCCCTTCGACCCGGCGTGAATGGGGCATGGAACATTTCCATTCTGTGCTACTCTGAGTTTTAAAAATACAGACATTTCAAACTCCAGGTCCATGCTGCATTTCCCAAGAAAAGTGAAAAATTCTTTGAAAGGGGCAAAATGCTACATAATTTCCCATTCCCAGTGTCAGCTCGCCAAAGCGTGTAATTACACCTGCAGACTCCTGATTCTCCTGCTCTCACCATGTCAGGGCAGCCAGGACCAAGAAAAAGTCATTACCCTTTTCTTTCTTTTTTTTTAAGAAAATTGCCCTCAACCTGCTGGTTACAGAAATTAAATTTACGGCTGAAAATACACTGGGAACGGCCGCGACGCGAAACGTGTGTCACGCGACACCCGGAGCAGCTCGCACTCATTTAGTCAATGGAAGCTCCTCCACCGGCTATGTGAGCGACGCGCACATGGGTCTATTTTTTTTCCTCATCGCGTGGCTACACGGCCCTCCGACAGGTAGAAAACTACAGAAAACTGTGTATAAAATCAATATATTACGTTTAAAAGTGATTAAAATAAATGTCTCATGTACCAGAGGCAAAGCCAGTAGCAGTGCAACCTTATGGGGTTTGTTTTCTTTACATTGTGGATCCACGATCGTGTAGTTAAACAGTTAATTGATGCCATTTAATATAGTCTGCACTTGCAAACCCTACATAGTCAGCAAATTACCTGTGAAAAAGGTACCGTCAATCCATTTTAACAGGAGGGATGTAAAAATGTGTTGAGATACATAAAGTGCACTCATTTACTGTGGGCTTGACAAGATGGAGCTGACAGCTGGAACAAAAAACACAGTGAAGCCGTGTCGCGTACGTGCAGTTAAAAATGTTAACAAACTCCGCTCCACCCCGCTTACGTATCACGTCGTGGCCGTTTCCAGTGTATTCCTGGTGTCAGACGCCAATATACCAAAGCGCAACACTAAGCAAAAACACACACACGCAAATATAAAAAAAACGTGAAATGCACTGCAAAAATGGAAGTGTCTCCAAGGGACACAAAAAAAAGTCATTATGCAGTAGTGACGCACTTGTCCGAAGCATTTAATTACAAAAGTCACAAGAGACGAATGACTAATTCATTCAGCTTTGTGCAAATCCACAAGTCTAACTGTCAGTCTTCTCAGATCTTTTCTCCATGCCAGCAAATGTTTCACTGCCACCCTCAATCTGGTTTCACTATGTCTGATCACTCCTGACTCCACGCAGAGAACAGACAATATTGGGCCTGATTTGTGTTGCCTACGTTTTTTAAACCAGTTAAAATTTGAAGATCGTCTGATATGTGGCGAACCGTCACTGCTGTCACGGTGTTTAACATAGTTTTTCCAGTCTACACAGGGAATGATGTTATCAATAAAGACAATCAAACGTCAGTGTCAGTCGAGTAGATTACTTCATAATTGTAACTTGCAGATATGATCATATTTTAAAGGAATATTTTACCCAAAATCGATAATTCACCCATTTTCAACCCACCATCATGGCAAGGAAGGGTTCAGAGAACTTTTTGAGTCATCAAAATGCTTTTGGAGTTCCAGGGGGGGTTTAGCTGGCAACGGATTAACATATAATATAATTTTTCCAAATAACTTTTTCATGTTGCAGTTTCAGGACACTTAGGTTGGTATGAATGAGCAGTATGGAGGTATTTGGACGTTTCAGTGTGTGTGTGTGTGTTGGACGATTCAAAAGTGAGCTCTATCCGCCGCCATTATATGTTGCCAGCCGGACCCCCCCTGGAACTCCAAAAGCGTTTTGATAATTCCGAAAGGTCCAAACCCTACCTTGGCATGACGGTGAGTAGAAAATTGGGGAATTATCCATTTTGGGTGAAGTATTCCTTTAGGACAATTTTTATACATAAATGTAGTTAATTCCAAATAGTTGACTCACTGTATGTCTGACTCAAAAAATAAACACAGAACAGTGAGGCCTTGTTGTGTATTGGCCAATAATGAGATATTCTCAATAACTTCTTTCAAAAGTGGAATTAAATTAAAGTGTACCCTTTCGACTTGATGATCATATCCAATCAACTATAATATAATATCTGTTATGTGAACAGCACGTGTTTTTATTACATTATTTGGTTGAGCCTATTACTGTTCCCTGGCCCGTGCATGAGCACCGAAGAAGGTTCCTGCACTCGGTCCGACTGTAAAAACTTTAATGTCAGTGTGGACAAGCTGCTCCTCATTGGAGCACTTAGTGTCGGGAAAATGAAATATTCTGTTCATTTTGCATTTACGGCATAAGGACATAAATATGATTTATATATCAAGATTGTATAAAAGTGTGGGTGTGGTGGCTGCCTACCTGTTAGAAGCATCAAACCCAGATTCTGTGACCAGTCCTCCATTGTTGATGTTCCTTTAGTCTGTGAGGCTCCATGGATGACTAAAACCACGAGGGTCTCTACTCAGGTTATGAATATCATAAGAAGTCCAGGGCAGACACCAGACCCTCCTCTCAGCAGGGCGCCTCTGCAGCAACCTGACTTTGTCCATTAGCTCTCTGGCAACACAATAGAAACCAAGACAGGAGTAACCTTAAGTGGGCTAGTCCAGCTTTCAGCTCAGACCAGCTGTGTTGTGTTGAGACAGTTAAAACATAGACGGGACATTTTACTGTGCATGTGCAGCATGGAGCTCCCTTGCTAGCAACCAGCCTTTGTATCTTCACATAGCCAGCTAACAAGCGTTAGCGTTAGCGTTAGCCCCGCTGTTAACGACATGAGGGGGAGCAGCATGGGGAGCAGTAACGAAGCGGCTGTGGACGGCGACAGCTACGGAGAACACATGGGAAAGAAGCCACGTTTCCAACCGTTTTCTGTTTTGCTCCCACTCACCTTGGTGAACACCTTCCCTAACACGTGCGCGCTCCGCCATCGTGAAAACGTGACGAAACGCTGCGCTCGTTAATGAGGCCTTCAAGTCTGTTGGGAAAGATCGTTTACCAAAAGTTTTGTTTTTTTGTTCCAGTATTTCTCCCCTTTATGGAATATACAAGAAAGTAAGAAAAAGGGGTTATACTGTGATTGGTTGATAGCCTACTGTGATTCTGAATCACAGAAAATAGTGAGAAAAAAAATGCCTTTAAGTAAAAGTGAAACAAAGGGGAAAACATATTTGGAGAAAAGGTGTATTTTGCAATCACAAAATTTAACACCTTGCCTGGTTCAACTATTCATTTTCAACACACACACAACACATATACACACAACAAATTCAAAATTATAAGCAGACTGTAGCTAGGCCTATAACTCACTTGGTGGACTGAATCCACGCTAACAAATCCAGAGTAATTAAAGGTTGAATATGTAGAATATTTATTAAAAGCTATATTTAAAAAAAAATACATCCACTGTGCGTTTTGAGGTGTACAGAATGAAAGTATTGCTTCTCCATAAAAAAAAAGTTTAGTCTGAAAAAATTGTATTTATAGCGCTTCTCACAGAAAAGACTCACAAGTGCTTCACAAGATAATAAAAAAAAGATACAGACATCATACCATTAATATCTACAAAATAAATAGCAATGAAAAAGACACATTTCATGAAATGCAGCAAAACAATAGTACAAACACCATCAGGCTTGCTAAAATGCCTGCCTAAACAGATGTGTTTTTAACTGCTACCACAGGGTGGTAGAAAGAGAGGGGATCCACTAAATACAGTATGGAGGAGCCTGACCGCTAAGGGCTGTAAGGGTGAGGATCTTGTATTGGATCCTGAAATTTACCCAGAATCAGTGGAGGGATAGGCTACAAAGACGGGAGTGATGTGAGAGAATTTATGGGATCTGGACAGAAGTCACGCCCTCTGATCAATGTTACCTTTTCAGAATGGACGCCACAGTAACAATATGGCCTGGCCATGCAAATATGTTATATGGCTCTGTATATTGAACACCAGTTTAATTAATAAATAGCTGTTTTATGTCATAATTGCCATGCAAAGAAATACAGTGTGACAGAAACAAATCATTTCATAGAAGAACAAATTTCATTGTATATTGACATATAATGACAACAAGGCTTTTCTAATCTGAAAATGGAATAAAAGACCACAGACATGTTCTTTAGGGTCACACAGCACATAGCCTACACCTTTTTCTATTTTATTTATAGAGCACATTTAAAATAAAAACAAAAGTGCTTTACACAGACATAAAAATAAATAAAATCAACATTTTATATCACAGATTAATCATCAAACTTGACACGAGCCATGTGAGAGGAGGCCACTGATCAACCTGCACAGGTCATCCAGGATGTGCCTTGGCATCTCTCTGTCTGACCAACAACAAGGACGCAGCAGTCTTTAATCAAATTAGTCATGCATTTACTGCAGCATTTGCAAGGTCTCCTCATCCTCGGCCATCTGAAGAGCAGTAAAAAAAAAAAAAAAACCCACGCAGGGGAGTGGGCAGCATGCAGGGAACCGCACTGGGGCTGCAAAGTGTTTTAAGTGGTATAGAAATTCCCATGGCCCATTAATTTTCAAATTAAGCACTGCCTGCCAGCACCCACTTTGTCCTTAGTCATAAAGGGATTGACGTGGAGGTTATTGCCGCCTGTCTTTATGTGTCCACCCCTTCAAGGCTCGTCTCAATCTGCTCCCTCAGGCTGCTTTTGTCTCTGTGTGTCCTGGTGCTCCAGCCAATTAACATGCCATATTTGCGAGCATGCTCCACGCAGGGCTGAATTTGCCCAAACCTGCCGCTTTGATTTCGGTAATTGCACTGTGGCCTCATTATCTCATCTAGCAAAGCAAGTGCTTGTGCAAAAGGCCATGTGGATTAGTGCGTGTGCATGCCGGTGTTCATGCTTGTTTTTGCTTATGCTGTACATTTAATTACATCAGGTGGTGAAGTCACTGCTGCCGCTGCTCCGCAGGGAGCACAGTTTCCCAGGAAGTACCCCGACCCACCGTCCAGTAAAATCTGACAGTTAGCTTGCAGAGCAGAGTGCGAACCGGCTGGCAGGAGCATGCTTGTGATTCATCCGAGATGCAAAGAGGTGGGCAAATGGCACTGATTGTCTCTTAGCGGTTCATTAAGCAGCAATAAGGTCGAGCATTAGCCCCTAGCCATATGATTTTCATGGCTGCTGATACCACTTAGCCCAGCATCTGTTTCTGCAGCTCATGTCAGAGTCGATCTTTAAACTAGCTGAATCAATATGTCAAAGATAATCACATAGCATAGGCTCATCATCTGACAGTGTGCTGAGAGACTCTCTGGGCCTTACACACCAACACCCAGCTAAAAGTTGCTATGGGTAACTGTAGATTTATTCAATCCACATTTGTCCTGCAGGTATATGTGAAGACTCCTACTGAGCGGCCTGCCGAGCCTTTGAAACTAATCAGAAAGATCAGACGACGTGTCTTCATTGAGTCATTAGAAAAATGGGGAAAGTGAAAAGGGGGAGATGAATCATAACGAGAATGAGATCTAGAGAGTCTAAATTAATGTTGATTAATCATGTTGATGCGTCTCCAATCTGTAAATTAGTGATCTTATAAATCCTATACAACATCATTGCAGATGTTTTTTTTTCTTTGCAGATGTCATGTAAATATGAGCAAGAGTGGATATCAAATATAGTTTTTTCCCCTGTTAACTGAGGAAGTTAGTTGCGCCAGCTGAAATATATATATATATTTTTTTAAACAGTCAGCTGGTAAACAGATCAAATCTGAATCAAAAGACCACAGTATTTAGTGTCAGCCATAGACTGTAAACAGAGATAGACTAGTCTCCATGATGTGCCCTATAGGTTACCGAGGTGCAGTTTTAAAGCTCAGAGTGTGCTGATCTGCCATCATCATATTGGCAAAGAGACACACAGAAGAGACGTTTGTACATACTGGTTTTATAGCTGTGGGAAGTTACATGCACGTGTTGGCATCATTTGCACAATTAGATGTTTACTTAACTCAAGAAAAAAAAACAAGACAGCATAAGTCAAATTATCTGTCTGATATTTACATGAAAAATTCTTTAATAGGCACCGACGCCACAAACAGGAGGATTAAATTCAGTGACTAGATTAGCACCAAGCAGACAGCTAACTGGCCCCAACCTGTTTCACCTTTAAATATCAGCCCTAATAAAATATAAACAACTGAGTTAAAAACTTGCTTGCTTGTCATGAAGGAAACCAAAACTGTACCACTCTGTAAACCTATTTATACACTGATATCTATGTGGATTGACTCACTTTTGGAGCCAGAGTCTAGTGGTCACATACACATACCAGCACAATTGTGTTGTATAAATAAACAAACAATTAAATGACAATAAACAAGAATAATAACAGTCACAGTGTCTATTTGAGCATCTGCTGGCAGATCATTGACTGTAGCCTCCTGCTGGGAGCCAGACAGAGAAGAGACAAACAAGGCAACACATGCAGGACTGAATATTAACATTTACCCTGCTAATCCCTAGCCTTTTAGCACTATCTTTAATTGTTTTGTTGTTCTTGACACGATAACGTTGTGATATACCAACCAATAATTAAGAAGGTGATGGGAAGTGGTCCGGTTTGAACAATGGAGTGAAAAAAACAACAACAACAAAGACAAAGGACAAAAGCATTTATGCTGGAATGTATTTTTGAGTGCAGAGCCCTTTCACCTCATTGACTGTGAAATTGAATCCTAAACTCTGATGAGAGGAAATGTGCTCTTGAAACACAGAGAGAGAAAAAAAGGAGTAAGACAGAGACGTGGAGAGAGAGAACACACTCCATTAAATCAATTAAGTCTGCATGCTGCAGGAGCCTGGGCAGGAGGATAATTACTTAGGGAGAGTGATCAGAGACTAATCTAATGATGATGCCCTTTGCCACTCACTACCAGACTTGATGAAGCAGCACTCCTGTGAGATTGGGCCCTGGCTGTGAAACTGAGGAACACGCATGCACATGCATGCGCACACACACGCACACACACGCACACACACGCACACACACGCACACACACGCACAAACTGACAAGCACATGCACACACATACAAACAAACAGATGAGGGACATGGTTGTTTTTCTGCAAATGTTGTTCTTAGAAGTGACAACAGTATTTTTTCACTGTTGACAGGTTTTTTTTATGTTCCACAATTTGCTCTTATTCATAATAAATGACTTCATGTAAGTAACAGGGATTGGTTTTGTGCCGTTCACACACTCGTGAAATAAAGCATATTTACACTTACAGTAGTTACTTTGTTATAATAAGACAGGTGAGGTCTGGGTTTTTTTTTATTATTATGAAATAGATCTAGGTTCTATAATTATATAATATTTGCATACAGCACAGGGTACATAACCTAACCCAATGGAAATATCACTTGTTGAAGGCTCTTTAATGGGTGTTTGTTTTGCCTTCTGGCCCCCAAAATGCGAGAATTGACCAAAAAAAATCTGTAATTTGCAGGCTCCCAGATGTAAATCCATGTGGTTTTATGAGCTGTTCCCTCATGTCTTCCAGTGTAAGTAGTTTTCTTATTTGCATAACCCCACCCCTACCTGGTACCAGTAAAGAGTGGGGTGGGGCAAGCAGTGGTAAATTGCATTTAAAGGGACAGGCACTGAAACCAGCTGTTCTGAACAGGGCTGTTTTGAGAGGATGAAAAGTGCTGTGGTGTTTGATCCTTGGGGTATTTTGACCACAGCATGTCACAGACATGTCTCTAAGACACCTGGGAACTATTTTAATTTGTGGAAAAGGGGCAGAATATGTCTCCTTTAAGAAACTGAGCCTTAAAACAGGCTGTCAGGACTTTTGTGGCTTTGTTATGTCACAGAAGAACAGTCACCATTTTCAACCACGTCCCAAGCCCCACACACCCGGACCATTCTCTAAGCGTTGAGCCGAAATCTGATGTGCTTTCATTTTATCATTGAGAAAAAAGTCGGCCAATCAGAAGAGAGGATCAGAGCCTGCAGAGAGGCCTGAAAGAGGAGATGTAAAACTGTAGGCTACTGAGATGGTTTTAAAATCTAAATCACAAATGTATTTTGTGGATATCAGAACTTCAAAAAGTATGACATTTAACATGACAGGAATGCTATATATTCAGTTCAAAATGACCATATCTGTATATGCCAAACGAGGATGCACAACATTCCTGCCTGGCATTTTGTCAGTCTGTCACACTGAGCACAACATTGCATCAACTTCAGTCCATTTGCCTCCATGTATTGACACTGCCTGTGAGCTGCCTCGTTGTTTATTCTCTTCCTGTCTGGCGGATGGTTAAATACTCCCTCTCCTCCTCTCTTCTGTTAGTCCTCCTCTCCTCTCTCTCCGTCTCTTTCAGCCGGCATGGCAAGGCGAGGATTATCCCTCCAGTGGATTTCCTCTTGAGAGAGAGTGGGCTGCTTTTGAACTTTCACTGACTGAAGCCTCTTCTCACTCTCCCAAGCTGCTCATGAGGCACGAGTGGCTCAGACATATGGGGTGAGCTGCAAACAGGGTGATGTCAGAGACAGATAAAAGAAAAAGAAGTGGAGCAAGAGAAGGTTCAGGGAGTGAGGGAAGAGATAAACAAGACAAGGGCCTCTGCTTCTGAGGCAGTAAACTGGTCCACTCAAATCTTTGAGGTGCGGTGGGAATGAAATGCGAGACGCTGTAGATATTTACTTCGCTTCTTCTTTCCCATTCATGACGGTTCCTGAAACGACCCGGCCCTGCTCTCAAAGGAGACGTCAGCGGCAGCAGGAAGTGGAGAGGAGGTACTTCTCTGAACTTGAACGCATCATCTCCATAGTGTTGTCAGTTTGCTGTTTATCAGACTCTTGCTCATGGATGCAGAACTATTGTGTGTCGTTAAAGTCCAGGACATACACAGTTTGTCGTCCGGCTCTGTGCTGCCATGCTTCCAGTTTATCATTTTAACAGGGGAGTTTATGGGGATGACTGTTTTGGAGCCAGCCTCAGGTGGTCATTTGAGGAACTGCAGTTCTTGACAATTAGGGTATACTGCTTGGCTCTCTATCTTCTACAAGTCAAAAGTTCAGACACACTTTTTAATTTATTACTTCTGTGTTTTTTCAGTATTTTAGATTCACAAAACTGTGAAAGAATTCATATGGAAATATGTAGTGAACAAAAACGTGTAAAATAAAACAGAAAATCTTTTAGATTTTCCGAAGTAAACACTTTTGTGTTTAAACTTTTCTGTATAATTTCTTATGTGTTCCTTCATAGTTTTTATGTCTTCGGTCTGAAACTACAATGTAGAAAGTAGCCTAATATATAATAAAAATTAAAAATTAAGAAAAGATAAAGAAATATTATCATTGAATGAGAAGGTGTGCCCAAAAGTTTGACTAGTAGTGCAAAAATTGTATCACTGTTCCACATACATTTGTTTGACACGCACAGGTTAAAACTTTACGAGCTTGAAAAACATCAAGAGAATTTATAGTTTTGCTTCCCTCATTAGCCTCCACTTGTCTCACCCAACATACAGTAGGTCCATTTTTTTCTCCCCTGCAAGTTCAAACATCTGCTGTTGAGAATGTTAATTGTTATTTTTCACTTTTTATCCCCTCCCCTCTGCTTTAGTTGCTGACTGTACTTATTGTGTGTACTGTATTGACTACATGGACGTGTGTGAGACACTGTACATTGTGTGAAGAACTAATGAGGAGAAGGTGCTCAGAGTTTGTATCATGTAGTTTGTTCCTTTCAGCCAAGTGAATAAAGATTTTGTTTCCATCTTTTTTTTTTAATCATTATTTTCGTTGGTGATAATCTGTACAACCATCTCACAGACCCACAAGGTCACGTATACTGTAATTAACATTCTTGGCAGCGGGCAGTCAAGCCTTTTTGAACTTGAAGCACAGGAGAGAAAGACAGAGAAGGAACCTCTCATGTCTTTAATGGAGCTCCATGAAATATTGAACAGGCTGTGATCCTGAGCGCAGTAATTGTCTGAGGCGTGCTGACGGCAAGGAGGAGCACGTGGATGGAAAGGAGGCTGAGGAGGAGGGCTAGGAGTGATGAGGTTAAAATATCATTAACCTGCTAGCAGGTATGTACAGTAGCATTTAAAAGACATTAATGACATGGATCAAACAGCCAGAGCCCTCAGCGTGCTGCTGCTGCTGCTGCTTCGGCTCCTCTACAGTCAACACTCGCATTCATGTGATGGAGATACAACCTTAGTAAAGTTAATGTCATAATTTCTAGGCCTTTTTGTCAGACAACATTCACCTTAAAGCAGAAGTAAGTGATATATTTGTGTTAATATAAGTCTTAAATAGTTATATCTTCCGACAGCAATCACTTACATAGAGTTTTTAATCTGAGCCGAGGAGAAAAAATCGTATCCTACAGTTTTTATCCAAAAAAAAGTTTGAGGCATCTGTAACTGTTAAGTATCATGGTGAACTCAGTTTGAAAAATAAGTAAAACTTCTTCTTTAAATAAAGTTAAACATAAATTTGCAGTTTAATAAAGAAAAAAAAGTTTGAGGCATCTGTAACTGTTAAGTATCATGGTGAACTCAGTTTCAAAAATAAGTAAACTCCCTGTTAAAATCAGCCTAAAATAACAAAATCCCCAGTTTGTGGTACTGGCTGCACATGTCCCTCTGCTGCAGCTTGGTAAGAAAACACTGGAAGGAGCTTGGAGTTGTTCATCTTTGTAGAACAAAATGCCGTTTAGAGAGGTTTCCTACTGAGAAGTGTTAAAAACTTTTCAGTTTTCTCGCTTGATCTGGCAACTTTAAAACCCCTCAGGTGCTTTTTTTCCCTCCAAAAAGTAGCCAACTGTACAAAATATCTAGTCTTTTCTTAGAGAGAACATCTCTCCAATATACACTTTTATGTGGCTGTCTGGACTGATAGTGACTGGGACAGAGCAGAAACATATCCAGACAACAAATCAGCAGCCAGAGAGAGACATACTGAACGACCAATCACTGATCTGCATTGTGTTTGTTTTTGATTATTTATTTATTAATCTAAGGTTGATTTTGTTCTCTCAAAAATAGACAAAGTTACCAATGGTGAATTTATTTAAATGCTGTAGTAAAGATACTTCCATTACAGTCATGTGACACCCACGTAAAACATCGTTAGCTAATTTATTATGCTCATTATGTTAGTCAATTCTTGCATGCATATACCGAAAATAATTGTTCAGTGAATGACATGGGTCTGCTTTATGGGGGTTTTCTTTTATAACAAATTGTCCATTGGCTGTTTAATGGACTCAGATTTTTAATGTTCTGACGGTGTAAAGTAGCAGGAATAGAGGTTTTTTATTTGTTTGATTTTACTGTCATCTACAAATCAGATGCTGGGAAATGCTGGGATATATAAGAAGGACTGAACTATTCCCAACTGTATGTGCCATTACTACCACTGCACGGACAGATCTACATGGATGAAGGAACACGACCTTAACTAAGCTTTGCTAATACTGAACTCTTGCCAATCACTCTCCCAATCAAATCATCTTCATATTTCTAAAGTGATAATCTTGTTCTTTTTCTTGAATGGGTGAAATACTAAGAACTTGCACAAAGTCCCCCCACTACACTGAAGCCTTAGTGACGCTCTTCATTAAAGTCATTTTAAATTTTAAAAAATGACATAAGAGTAAATGTAAATGTCTTGAAATAAAGAAGGTAATCTGCACAGACATGAAACAATCAACTGTCTTTAAATGTCCATAAAACACACAACAGATGGTCAAAAATCTAAACTTATGAATAAGAAATCATTTCTCCACAACTGAACAGCAGCAGCTAAACCAATCTGAGGTTTGACTGAAGAATCTATGAATCCAATTCTGACCAGAGGAGGATGAGGCTGCATGGCAGCAGGGGAGTCTGTTTGTGTTGCTCTGCCAGAGGAGCCGGCAGCCAGGTCTTCACCACATGAGATGAAAAATAGTCCTCCATCAGAAGACTGACAGAGTCTTCACCACATAAGACAGAAACTATTCTCTGATCTTCATCAAAGGAAAGAAGATGTTCTCCTCCCTGAGATAACCAGGCAGGCATGGTGGTGGGAGACAGTGGTTTGACCTGGGGACTGAAGCATCAGCTTTGGAGTCTGTAGAGTCCTCACTTGAGCAATTACAACAATCAGTTTGTCTATGAGCCAGTCAGTGGTTTTCTAGTTAGATTAGATTAGATTAGAAAAACTTTATTGTCCCGCCAAGGCAGGAAATTCATCTTTGGTCTCACTTGGACAGACAAACAAGAGACAGACACTTGCCAGCAAGACTTACATACCACTTAGAATAAAAATAATAAATAATCTAGAACATAAAGCATAAAACATAAAACATAAAACATCCCCTTTACTGTGTCTTGTTTATTATGGGTGGCATTGGGGATAAAGGAGCCCTTGTAGATCTTTTTCTTTGTCAGAGGGACTCTTTCGCCCTGAAGGAAGTAGTTCAAATAGGGGGTGATCGTCTCTGAACTTTGTACCGCGATGTTATAGAGGCAGTCCAGAGATGTTTGTTGACGGCCAACTATCTTCCCAGCCCTGTTGATGATTCTATTGAGTTTGGTTTGCTTGGGTCAAATGCCCGTACCAGACAGTGATATTAAAAGTGATGATGCTTTCAACCAGGCTGACATACACCCTTTCTAGGATATCCACCCTGACCCCGAACCCCCTCAATTTCCTGATTAAAAACATTCTCTGACTTGCCTTTTTATGAATGGAGTCAGCATTATCATGAAACTCAATTTATCATCTAAAAGTGTTCCTAAGTACTTAAAACAGTTAACAATTTCCACAGTCTGGTCACAGAGTATCAGGGGGAGCGGGTCTGCATGATTTAAAATCAGCTCCTTTGTTTTGCCTATGTTAAGTAGCAGTGAGCTGGATACACACCACTGATAAAACTTAGAGACCTGTGCAAAATAGTCTGAGACATCGTCATTCTTGTGAAAAAGTCCCACTAAAGCCATATCATCTGCATATTTAAATAGCCTGTAATTGCTGTTGTGCAGGCCCAGTGTCATTTCATTAGTATATACAGAGAAGAGTAAAGGGGAAGAAAAATTCGGTGCAAGCCCTGATTCACCAGTATTCAAAACAATCTCATCAGAAGCACCCCTTTGACACATACTTTTTGTGGACGGTCAGTTAAAAAGTCTTTGATCCAATGCACAAGACCCCCATTCAGCCCTAGGTCCAGGAGCCGTTTCAGGAGTACGTTTACTTGCATTGTGTTGAAAGCTGCAGTGAAATCAACAAATAAAATCCGTGCATAGGTGTTCGCCTTTTGAAGATGCTTGGTGACCATGTTGACAGAGCGTGGCATCCTCAGTCCCTCTGTGCGCTTTATAAGCAAACTGTAGTGGGTCCAGTTGTTGTCCTATAGATGAGGCCAGATGATGGCAGACGACCCTCTCCATGCACTTGGCCAATACAGAAGTTAAAGCTATGGGGCGGAAGTTATTTAGTTCCTTAGACCCTGTGGTTTTGGGTACTGGTCTAATTGTTGATGCCTTCCAGGTAATGGGCATGGTACAGTTAGCTAATAGAAACTGGAATAGTCTCGTTAGAACTGATGTGAGCTGGGCAGCACATGTTTTCAGAACCTTTCCACGTAGTCCATCAGGGCCTGGTGCTTTATGGGGTATAATCCGAGAGAGACAGGTGCCGACCTCCTCCTCGGACAGTTGGATTGTGGGGTTGCTTGGTATATGGTTATCAGTGCTATCTAAGATATTCACCTATGCCTTGCTGTCAAATTGCATGTAGCCTATGTATTTTCCTCTTTTCTTATCATTATCCCAACTATTATTATTATCTGTTGATTCTATGAATTAGTATCATATTATATACATGCAACAGCACCTTTCATCCATACACACACAGACACTTAATATTACATCCATATATCACTGTGGCACGTCATTTCCTGTTATCGTTTGTACCAACGTTGACTGTATGTATGTCTACCCAAGTGTTTGTAAAGTATTTGTCCTTTATATCACTTTGTCTTTCACTTAAAAAAAGAAAGAAACACATTCGGTGCAACTGATTCAGCTACTTACTATCTCCCACAAACAAATGGTTTCAAAGTTTTCGAAAAGCTCAAATAAAACTGACAGAGTCATTCTAAGGATCTATTTTTGCAAGAAAACACATCATGGTGTCTCGCAAGGAGGTGACAGAGCAGCCTGTCCTGTGTTACATTTAAGGACCAGTGTAAAACTTGGTTGAGAAGACATTGGTGTCCCTGCTGTGTTTTTATATCAGGTACATTCAACATTGCCTTCACTTTGTCATCTTACCTGACACACCAGAGCAGTCTGAGCTCAGCCACGATGACATTGTTTAAACAATGTGAAAACACTTTTTACAGACGAATAGATCTACTGCTACAGTACAGCACACACATCACAACAGTGTGTGTGTGTCCAGTATACACACAAGCAACAAAAATCAGATGTATTGGATCTATTTATTTTAAGTAATTTCTTCTTGTATTTATTTTTTAAAGTGTTATCCCTGTCATTTTGGCAATACCTATATACTATACATGTAACTATCTATCCGGCTGTTAAGTGTGACGTCACACGTGGCAAATGTTCCATTTCCGGGTCCACGTGGCGGTGGTTACCAGTTGTAGACAATGGCAGAACTGGTGAATCTATAACCTCTTTCTTCCATGACACATCTCTGAGAGTAAAAAGTTATTGAATTCATATCATAGATCAAATAGAGTAGTGAGTGTAGCCATGCTTAACTGGTTCAACTCGGCCCTCCAAAGAAATCAGAGGCACGCTCCCCATAAAGGAGCTGCTCCTGTCTTTGCTGCTATAAATTGACCTGAAACCCGATCCAAGCTGCGGGTGATCAACTAAATCATAAACAAAACAGTTGAGCTAATTAATCATTATTTGAAAATATTAATGATTAAAATGAAGCTATTGCAGAGGTTTCTGTGAGTTCTTCCTTATTATTTATAATAACCGATACATTTTTTGGACTATATTTGCACACGTCAGTTTGAGAAACATTTTCCGTGCAGCACTTTTGTTCCAGCTTTTGTTCTTTACTGTTCTGGGGGACATAGTATCTTTACAGGTACTACAGATAAAGGAGAAGCTTTATATATATGCATTTATAGCTCATTACTCCAAGAAGCCAAACTCTGTCACCACTGGCTGCGAGGAACTGCTCTGCTTGGCTGTGCTGGTTTAAGCTGTGGCTATGGATATGGTTACTGCTGCTGTGGTTGAGTCAGCGTTGCTATGGATATGTCTTCAGTGGATGTACAGTAACAACTCTCACTGCATCTATTAAAATAAGCTAAGAAAGCTTTGTTGAACAACATACGATGTCAACCCACACTGCTTTTATCAGACATGACAGATGCGTTACCAGTTCAGACAGACAACACAATTTGTGTCAGTATAAGCCTTGCATGTAGTTACATCCATTATCACAACTAGAACAACCAAAGCCTGACTACAGCCACAATCAAAGCCACTACTATTACAGTTATGTTTTTTTCTCCACATTTATAAACACACCAGTATCACACATACAGGTGTTCTGTGCAGATTTCAAGTGAAACCAACTTTTGAGAATTTCCCCCACTGTAGAAACCACATTTTTCTTCTAAAAGAGGCTCAAATCATACCAGTTTGTCCCCATGGCCAGTCCACCTCATGACCACATTAGGTCTGATGTTGTCACTGTGGCCATTATCGGAAAGCTCTTGGTCAATTTACAGGTTCAGTAAGAAAAGCCCTGTTGCTATTAAGCCACCACATCACATGCACACACAGACACACTCACTGCCTCAGTTCTAGCAATGTACTTTCCTGGTTCCTATAGTGCCTTAATAGTTGTTCCTTAAATTGTTTTCTCCTCCACTTCATGTTCACAAACCAGCCCACTGGCTCCTAAATCCACAAGGAGCTGTCGTATCCCTGCGCTGCCAGGCCCTACCCTCCTCAACTAATTGAGATGTCTGCGAATCCTGATAGAGTCACATCTTTCCCCCAAAACTCATGGGATCCCAGAGTGAAATCCTATAAGTGTATCACAGAAACCGAGCAGCCTTTTAAGTTAAGTTAAGTAAAGACTAACAGAGCCGGTGGCACTCTAGGCATTTTTTGATTCTTGCAGCAGCCAGCCGGAGGCTCTCACGGCAATTGGTCCTGTAAAATTCTCTGGTATCCCTGAAATAAGCCCCTTAGGGAGAGGGAGAGAGAGAGAGAGAGAAGAGACAGGGAGAGAAAGAGAGAGAAGCAAATGATGACAAAAAAATGAGGATTTAAAGTGGCTTAGCTTACAAGACAAACTGTACACAGACATATGGCTGAGAGAAGCTGTCCTTTAACAATGGGCTGTATGCCATCAGTGATTATTTACGTTGTCCACACTTCTTCAGCCACACAGTACAGTATACCATTGGTTCCCAGTCATGACTCACTTGAAAGTCTTAAAAATGTTGATGGCCCTCATCCAACCCCAAAACAATCTGGGGTTCGATTGACGTAATCCCTTCTAGCACTTTATATTTCAATCATAACATTAAAGGTGCCTTGAGATGAATTTCAAAACACCATTCAATTCTGGTTTCCTGCAACACAAAGCTGGGGAGGGACTTGTCATAAGTATTGATTGCTACAGCAGTAGTAGTATGTCACACAAACACTGACATTCAATTCCCCCTGAAATGCATTCATTCATTTTATGGTTTCCTGCAACACAAAGCTGGGGAGGGACTTGCTCTAGTTTAAGTTCTGTAATTGATGGTATTTCATTTGAATTGCTGTTTTTACAGCAGTATGTTTGTTTTGTCCAATGTTTTCAGGCCCTGATTCACGTGCTGTGTCAATCCACACCACACATGGGACGGCCGATTTTGGAAACGGTTTCTGACTCCCCTGAGAAACATCTCTGCTGCATGGGAATCCAAGAAAACCGAGGACTGATCTCTACCACCTTCCCCTGCTGACATCATCAATGAGTTGGGCAGGGATGACTGAAGGTTGAAAAACTGCGAAAATGTTTTTGGATGGAGACCACATACTGTATGTTCGAGTCTACAGAGCTGAGGGAAGCAGTAGGGACACGGGATCAAGTGTTGGCCCATATTCACACAAGCTTGTATAGGTCCAGTAACGTGGTTGTGATGGTAACTGGCAGGATTTATAGTTTGGGGGAGGGTCAAACATTAGGTGGGTTTACATACATTTGAACAGTTTCAAATAGGTTTGGGAGACCAAACCGACTGAAAATACTTCATATAAACACTTCAAACTGTCTCAGTTACCCCAAACCAATCTTTTCTAAAGCATTCTGTCTGTCATGTTTACCTTGAAACGGGTTGATTTCTGGCTGCGTTTGTTCTGCTTGCTCAGGACTTGACGTACTCACACACACAGGAGCACGCAGGAGCATGCACGAGCTATAATAAAGATAAATATTTGATAATTTAATTATTAATAATATTTAATTTAATAAAATTAAATTTAATAATAACAGCAAAGACTGTCTGCACTCAACAAACGATGTATTTCCATGTTCCAGTTTTGTTTTTGGCACAGCTGTAGCACTTCCAAAATCTTCAAACAGATTGATTTAAGCCAAACCTATTTGAAACCATTTAAAACTCTCCATGTAAACCCACTTAATGACTGACATCAATGATATTGATGTAAAAATAAATTATTAATTTTTTTAACATGAATTTGGATTATACCAGTAGATTAATGGACAATTGACATGGGGATACAGGATTAAAACTGGGGAAATACATTTTTTATTTCATGAGGCATTTAAGGACTTTACTGAGAGCAGAAGAAGCTCAATGCTTGAGTCCAAAAGTTAAATTGTGAGGACAGACAGTTTACTGTATGAGACTGTTTTGTTAAAAACGAACCCAACATCCAGCAGCCATACTGTAGTAATTATCGAAAGTGGAACAAAGTGCTCATTAGGAGGAGGTTCTGGTGGATTGAAGAGTCAATAAAACATATCTCTGAGAGACTGGAGAGCGGTGTCTGGTTCACAAAGTAGCAGTCTCTGTTGTTCCCATTATCGGTGACCATTCAACAAAGTTACTGTCACACTTACGGAGGAACTGGACTCAGATTCTGGCGTTGTCGGCAGGATCCATGTAGCACTAGGGGTGGGTCCATGGATTCCTTATGGCAGCCTGCGCAGAAGCACGAGGACGTGCTTGTGAAAAGAAAGGGAGATATGTGACAGTTGAGGTTCCTGTCACTAAGCCTCCAATGGCCAAGGGGACGTCCCTTTGGCCAAGTGGTTAGCGCGCATTACTCCGGGGAGGTGTGAGTTCAATCCCCGCCTGGGCCCTCTTCACCTTGCCACATTCGTCCCAGATGTCATGAAAAAAAAAACACAAAAAGAGTCTTCAACAACTCAGAACACCAAAAACCCTAAGTAAACACAAAAGATGAAAAGACTGAAGACTCACAAGGAAGGGCGACACAGGGCAGGACGACAAAGGTAGACCAGACGGACTGACAAAGAGAACAGGTAGACTAAATAGACAATGAGTTATGACCAAGAAGACACAGGTGTGGAAGTCAAACAAAGGTAGACACAAGAGGGAAGGAACAAGACAAAGTGATTTTAAAAAATACAGCAAGCCTCACATAAAACAGGGGAATACAAAGGACATCACAGTTAACAATCATGTTAGTATTGCAACTATGACAAGAAAGATTGTCTAAGATCTGTCTCTACTGAAACTTAACAGTACCATTTTCATCGTGGCCATGGCGACGAAGCAACCACAGTACCTTTAAAATGAGGGTAGATTTTGCCAACTGCCATTCAAATCATGTAAAAGGAGTTTGTTGAGACTAAATTGCATGTGACTGTACTGTATAGCAATATATATTTAGTCTCGACCTGCAGATTGACTTCTACAAAATATCAGAACTTTTTATAAAGAGGGAAAAAGAAGGATTCTAACTAAATATCTGAAAAAATGTAAACAAGCTTAACTAGAACCAAGAAATAAAGTCAAGAAAATACAGAATGATCTACATTGAAGCAAAGAACGGGGGTGATTGAATCCTGTCGTCTCTGTGTGAGTCAGTGTGAGTGTGACTAAAGGGCTTGCTGCCATATGCACCGCTATCTCCCCTCAGCGTCCAGGTAGCTGGAGGTGGCAGCTCCTCCGCCCCCGAGCGCTGGGCCGTCTGATCAGCTTCCAGACTCCCACTCGCCCTCCAGGAGCGACGAGTCAGCCTCCGCCACTGGGCCCGATTTAACCACCGCTAACGCTAACGTGGTGGGGGAGAGCAGCAGGTCCTCTGGAGCTTTCACAGCCTCTCTCCATCAAAGCCTGGATGGCAACCTGAAAGCCACTAAGTGAAGGCAAAGAGAGAGAGAGAGAGAGAGAGAGAGAGAGAGAGAGAGAGAGAGAGAGAGAGAGAGAGAGAGAGAGAGAGGGAGGGAGGGAGGGAGGGAGGGAGAGAGTGCTGGTAGTGGGAGAGGAGTAATGTAAATATGAGTGGAAGAGAGCGAGGTGGAAATGTGCAGGAGAAAAGACAGGAAGTGGAGGGAAGCATGTGAGAGAGACAGACAGAGATGGGGAGATTGCCTCTGCCATTATGAGAACAAAAGTTAGACAAATGCAGGCAGACAAGATGAGCTGTTTTTGCCAGAGATGTGTTGCTGTCGGGGGGTAGGACGGCCTCTCAAGCAGCATTCAGGCACTAAATCTATTGGTTGGAAGCCAAACAGGATTGGTTTTAGGTTGGCAGCTTCTGTGAGATATACTAATGCAATTAGATATTTTCAAGGTGCGAGGACTCATTCCAAGAGACATTTACGTTCTGTTCTTATGAAAGACTTTGTGCTTTAATGAGTCATCCTCCTGCCTCTTTAACACCTACTCAAGGTTCTCTGCATGCTCTTTTAGAAGCTTTGCAAAAACTGAATATCACCTCGAGTGAATCAAAAAAGATGACCTTGCACCTGGATTATTATTGGAACAATCTTTTTCAGTGCAAAACCCAGTTGTTACTGCAGCAGAAACAACGGTTGGGCAACGGCCACATGCTGTCAGGGAAGCCATCTTCCATACTGTCCTGTGGCAAATAGATTGTCTGTGCTGCAGGTCATTGTGACTCATAGTGACATAGTGGCTTTCATAATTATGACTGGTGGATGGCTTCGACAAAACATAAGAATATCACCCAAAAAGTAGTGCCCAGTTCCCATATAGACTTCCACATTCACCACACTATGAGATAATAATGGAACGTTACGAGATGGAATTGTTTTCGATGTAAATACATGCAAAACCGTTGATGCACGTTCCTGTCAAGGGCAGTTATTCTGCAAGCAGACTCTGCATTTGCGTCGAAAACAACATGAGAGCATTTTGGAGTTGTTGGATTATGTATTTGATGAATTTGATGACGGAAACCAAGAAATTCCATTAACCTCTGTAGCGTATAGCTCTGAGCAGCTCGCTGCACTGTTCCACTGCTCTAGAAATAGCTTGCTCCGACAATTGGGATTATGGCAATGGGCCAATTTGCCAAAATGTTGAACTATCCCTTTAAGTTGAATGAATCTCTGCACTATTCAAAAGACTGAGTAATGTAAGGAATAATGTAACATTTCCCTCCATTTTTATTTCCTTGTGGCTAAGTGCTGGAGATAAGATGGCTGAAGTGGATTTGTTTTGGGGGGAAATTGGTCCAACCCTCACTAAACTACACGGATGCGTACAGCCAACATTTCTGTCTAGATTCTGTTCAAATCCCTCTGGCAAACTTGACAAGAGAGACACAGACAATACCATTTTAGCCCGAGTACATCCTGCTCTGTGAGAAGTGTTCACAACAGAATGGGGCCAAAAACAGGATTAAAGTCAGGCAGCTATACAGCAGCCATGTCTGAACAGCTAAAAGAAGATGGCATTACAGACATACTGGCATGAGTGGTGTTTTGTAAAAGGATGTTGTCACTGCCTTTTAGTCACCACCAAACATGACTAGAGCGTAGGAGCACACAGGTTGGCAGACAATCAAACCGGGGTCCTTTCTTTCCTGACATATACATTTGTTCCCCACCTCTCATGGATTTAGAAGCATTGAATCAGTTTGAGTGTGGGCTAGAACTGATTTTTTTTTTTAATTCATAATGAACAGAGTGAAGGGATTGTGTCAGGTATCCAATTCAGATGGCTGTGTCATTTTACTGTGTAAATCCAAAGCTGGCATGGAACAGCATCACCTACGAGGGTGTCTGGATAGCGGTTTCTGTGATGTCCTTGGCTTTCTTCAGCAGGCTGGCAGACCATGTTGGAGAGACATCAAGCATTTGGGTGCCAGCTGATATCTGCTGGACTCTGCTCCTTGGCTTGGAGAAATGCATAACCAGTGCATTCAGAGTGCACCTACAAGTACTGACTATAGGACTGTTTGGCGCAGTGCAGCTCTTATCTTAGACGTGGAGATAACTGCTGAGATTTGGACCTGCAGAAGTCTGATGATCAAACAGATTGTAAACAAGCAAATGGCAGCTGAGCGATCTAAATCACTTTGTTTGGAAGCAGACCTCAAACTTAACACACCCAAAATAGTTTTTATAATCTCAAACTTCAGGTGAGAAACATGTGCTTCTACAGAGAGAATCACAAAACAGGAAAGACTTGTCTTCAAGCACAAACATTTTATATTAAAGGGATAGCATCATTTTTTTTTAAAGTGGGGTTGTATGATCTACAAATAATAAATCTACAAATCTACAAATAGCCCCTAAGTACTTTAATTGCAGTAGAAGACTCTCTGCACTCCTCCTGTTATCAACGCCAGTCCATAGCCCTGCCCAGAGATTTACAACATACATTGTTGTGAATGGACCCAAAGAAACAGCCTAAAAGAGGTTTTACCTGAAAAAAAAACACTGTTCATTATAATATTTTTTTTCAGCTCCTCAAAGTGCAGCAAAAACGCAGTTTTTATTTAGACCTAACCAAAAAATTACATTATAGCGAACAATGGAAATGTGTATTTTTTTTTTCACGTAAAACCTCTTTTAGGCCGCGAAAATAGGCAGTTACTTTGGGTCCATTCACAGCAATGTACTGTATGTTGTAAATCTCTGGGCAGGGCTATGGACTGGCGTTGCTAACAGGAGGAGTGCAGAGAGTCTTCTACTGCAATATAAGTACTTAGGGGCTATTTGTAGATCATACAACCACACTTGAAACAAAAAATGATACTATGCCTTTAAAGTCAATCCTGATATTTCAGACCACTGTATACAATATATAACAGTGTCCATTGCATGCAGATGTATACAGAGATCACTTTTAGCAAGGACTAATTGATTATCCAGATGTACACCCAGACATTTGCATTCTTGGTCTTTTTCCATTATCATTCTCTCTCAAAACATAACAAGCAAATAATCTAATAACTCTACATTAGAATAGTGTTTGAGGAGCAGTGCGTGGCACAGTGGGTAGAGCGGCCGCCCCATGTAGAGGCTACAGTCCTCAATGCAGGCGTCCCCGGTTCGGATCCTGCGTCGGGCGGACGTTCCCCTCTCTCTGCCTCCCCTTTTCCTGTCTGTCTCTACTGTGGACTATCAAATAAAGGCAAAAAGCCAAAAAATATACTTTAAAAAAAAAGAAGTGTTTATTTGAACCTTTTGGTTTAATGAACTCTCTTTTTACAGTAAGGTATGAACACCCTGAAGGCAAGTGATCAAATTTAAACTTACAGTACAGTTGTCACTCAGTGCAGTCCCTCTTTATCATGGGACCTGAGTCTCATTCTCTTCACAATAACTGAGCCAACTCCTGAAAGCTGATAATAACTTAATATCATAACTACATACGGTTGAAAGTAGCTTTTTTAAAGGTAGTAAGCCGATTTTGTGTCAGGATTATTCAGTCAAACAAAAGCAAAAGTTTTCTCCCTCAAGGCCTGAGTTATAGCTCTCTGGATTTATCCTTCAAAAATACGAGAAAACAAGCCAAAGTAATTTCAAGTAATTTCAACAACTTCAGGGGTTGGTTTTCTTAAAAGTGTAAAATCTCAGTTGACTGTATGAAATTTTAATGTTTCCTCTGGTTTTTCTTCCTCTCATTGTTCTTCTTCAAGTCCTTCAGGCTGTTATGAAGGGGTTCCACAATGGTGCAATTAATATTTTCCAAGAGAAATGAATTGCAATATCATGAGAGCAAATGTAATTTTCTATTCAAGAAACTCAGACTCTCAGTAAAACACAGCTTCTCGTGTGCAGGGTTTACCAGGTTGTGTTGCGTGCCAAGCCGCTTCTCTCTTTTGTCACTCACCTGTTGTCTTCTTCTCTTCCTCTGTCTGGGGTTGTGCTTCAATCCTGGATGACCTCCAAGATGTCACCTCCCTCCAGCGTCTCTCATGCGCCACCTGCCATATACAAACAGATTTCAATGTCTAATCAAGACCATTCACTTTCTCCCCCCATGCCTCCTACTGAAAAAAAAAAGAAGCCGTTTCTATACCGACTGGATTTTCATACAACTCCACACACTCATTAACAGCCCTTGAGTGCGAGCTGAAAACTCAGTGGATCGGGTCAAAGCATTTCAAGCAGAGGAGACAGCTCTCCCTCGCTCGCTCGGCACTGGTTTCCAGTCAGGTTGCCCTCAAGGTTAGCAGATTAGCATACAACATCAGATGTGGGCATTCACAGGCGTCCAGGAGAACACTCAGGTCCCAGCTCATGCATACGCTGTGTGTGCTATTAGCATGCATGCCAGTTATCTGCCTGACAAAATGGGTCATGTTATGTCATGTCATGTCATGTCATGTTGCGTTGCAGTATGAAGTTATCACATCTTGATACATTGTGTAGCTGTCAGTGAGAATCAGAATCTGTGCGGTGTCGCTCTGTGACATGAAGAAACATCTTACAGGCTTTTTTCCAGAGCATTTTAAAAGCAAGATGAGGCTGAGGGAAAACCTGGACCACCCAAATCTTTTTGGGGTTTTTTGAATCAATTCTTTAGACTTCAAAGTGAATGAGCAGATCTTTTTCTGGATGTTTTTAGATCAAGGTTGCTGTACTTTGCCGCTGCTTGAAAATCAATACCAAAAACCTCTCTTCGCAGGACTTGGTAACATGGTGTTTGAAGGGCTGTACAAAGGGTTCCCAGACTGACACCACCATTAAAAGAGTTTGAATGTTCCTGTCTTTTCTCACTAAATGTTTCACAGTCACAGAGTCACCTACAGTGTTAGATCCTGACACCGCTTCAGGGAGAAATGTACTGATAATGACCCAGAAGGGAGTGATATTTGTGCTTGACTGTGTCAAATACGAAAGCTGTTTTTTTTCCAGTTTAAAGCAGGTTATCTGTGCAAATGTGAGAGGTTATCATGATCCATAGATACCCCGCATCGTAGTCGTAGTAATTGTGACAGGAGCAAAGGGAAAAGTGTGGTGATGAACACAGAGGGACACAATCAATATGAGGATGGGGATGAGGTGGAAAGGTCAGTCAACAAACCATAGTAATGTTATACAGGGAAGAGCAATGTTCAGTTTTCATAATGTAACCAGCATTTGATACAGTAACTATGACAACAAAAATAATTTAATCTTACTTATTTTAACCCAGATCACAAACTCTAACCCTAAACCTGATGAAGTAGTTTTTGGTGCTCAAACATAACCAAACCATGACTGACATGGTTATTATTGTAACCACAGGCATGCAAACCTCAGAACAGTCCATATACAGCCATGACAACCACGGTCTGGTACGCCTGCTGTCGGACGGTGCTATTTCTGGTGATACTTCTACAGGTCCTGTGAAAGGGTTTGAAAAAAACAACAACAAACTGCCTTTATGGTTGTTCATTTTAGAGACAAGTTGGAAAATGTGATAAATATATATCTGTGTCTACAAGTTTCATACTTTCATAAAACTAGACAATGGAAAATACAGAACAAGTCAAGGATGTATGGACAGACATGTTTCCTGGTCAATGACCAAGTGAGGAGTTCATGAGCAGAACCTGAGAAGATCCTCAGGATGGACACCACTGGACTTCCTCAAAGTCAGAGAGGCTGCTGTTCACAAAAAATAAAAAAACAGACAAAAAAACAGAGCTGAATGGACTGATGGATCTGGATCACATGTCATCATGCAGCTGGACAATGATCTAAAACAAACAGCAGAAGAAGCCAAAGAACCCCCAGGGTGAGAGCTGAGGAAGGCTGCAGTGAAGCTCTGGGAGAGAGTCACCAGGGAGGATAGAAAGTCTGCTGATGTCTGCGGGTCAAATATTAAATATAATGACTTGGACTTCATGTGTAACTATCCCACGATGTTCACACCCAAAATTTTAGGTGCTTTTGCGTTAAAAGTGCCTACACAGTTCCTTTCATACTGATATTCGCCTGTTTAAGTTAATGCCAAGAACTGGTTCTTTAACGCAGAATCTATTATCTGATGTCAAATAAAATGTAGGCCTACCACAGCAAAAAAGGCTGAAGATCATAATATATGTAACGGTCCACATTCTTATGGTCTGGGCTATAAATTTCTATATTGATGTATGTTCAGTCACACAATGTGCACAGCTAGAGAGGAACAAGGCCTCAAGGGCCCTTAGTGCCCTGTAGTACTAGCAGGTTAACATGACAATGGTCAATGCAAAGCCAGGGTTCATGTAAAAACATTTCCAAGATCATGAGATTAATGGCGCTTCAGTTACGAGTTGGTAGCAAGTCAGAAAAACAATCCTTTCGTTAGCTATTTATATGTTGTTAACATTGTTAGCTAATACCAGCCGATGACAACACACTACATAGTCATTTATGCTAAAGCAACATAGCAACATGTCAGTGTGGCTAATTCAATGACACTAAAACATGACTAAGTGATAAACAGTGTAAAATTACTCACCGTTGATGCATGGAGCAGCCATCTTGGATTTTGAGTAAAGGGTTACTGAAGTCCCTCCGAGTTTTAAAGGTGGAGTTCTGACCTCAGGGGCCATTTCTGATGATGTAGTCAATTCAGACCTTGGAAAATATGACCTCCAAGTTGTAATGAAACGCCTCATAATGTAGCTGCAGTCAGGTCAAAGGTTACTCCAAGGAGTAGTCATAACAGCAGTATCAGTATCTCAGCAACACACATTTTTATGTCTTTCTCCTCTTATATTCAATGAAAACTGATTGTTCACACAAACTCCACCATATCAGTATCCTGCAGGACCAGGTCAACGCTGGCACATATCCAGGATATAATGAAAGTCCTGCTAGCAGCCTGGCAAACACATCAGTAAATCCAGCAGCCGTCTAGGCACACTCCACAAAACTGAAACAAAGGATGATTGAGAAGAGTCCAGAGTTCATAAACCTGCAAACCCTCAGCAACTTCATCATGAGCAGCGAGCGGAGGAGCACAGGTGCAGCAGACATTAGGACTCATAATAAGCAATGATGATCAGCCTGTCAGAGGGGGAGGAGGCTGTGAAACAATGGGGACAGAAGAAATGAGGAGGACGATCAATAACCAGGGCAGGGGGGGTCTCCTTGCTGACAGCAGTCATTACCATGAAGCGCCAACAGATGCCACGGCTGCCGGAAGCCTAATCTGGGCAATTTACACCCTTGTCAGGTCTGTGCAGGTTCCAACGAATCAGGCGGCGCAGATCTACCCACCTGACACCTTCCATGTACACATGTGGCCATAACAACACGCCGTAACACATCCACAGAGGAATATGCTACACTGCATTAACATACCGCTGGCAGTTGTTCAGACTCTGAGCATCACTGTATGGCCCATATGGGCACACAGCACATGCATATGTATACCCACAATGCACAGTACCCTGATACCCCTGACAGTACACATCCTCAGCAGGGAATGAACACAACTCCTGTCTGGTGGTGGTGAAGAAGAAGAAGAAGAAGAAGAAGAAGAAGAAGAAGAAGAAGAAGAAGAAGAAGAAGAAGAAGAAGAAGAAGAAGAAGAAGAAGAAGAAGAAGAAGGAGATTCATCCATCATCCATGTGTGGATGAGGCCTGTCCCAGCATGCATTAGGCTAACATTGTCATTTCTCAATAAAACGTTCTCAAAAGAATAATGTGTTTTGGAATAAATTATAATGAAGCGATTTCCCCTATAATTTCACTGCTTTTGACTCTTGTCACATGAGAACATGTGAGTCATGAGGCCTCATAGTTGCCCAGAATGAATTTGCTGTGTCTTTTCATTGACTCTGTCTGAGTGAAGGCCATAACACATTTTCCATAAAATTGGACTGAAAAGCTTTTTTGTTGCAGTAATATTTGAACAAGATGATCTATACTTTGACTCAAGTAATAGAGATTTTGTCACCTTTGATGAAGGAAGCTATAGAGACCACAGGCCAGTTTGTTTCTCCTGTGAGTTTTTAACATGAGAGTCTTCATGGAGTTAGCCTCAGGTGGCCATATGCACAACAGGATTTTGGCTCTTCAGTGTGGGTTTCAGTTTCCAGGTGGTAGTTGCTGCTTGATCAAATTATAAAGAGAATGAAATATGTTATTGTTTCCATCAGTCTAACCCTATTCTATCATGGCCAGTCCATCCACAACCTGCCAAGCAGCTGTCACATCAGTGTACATCCAGAGCCCTGCTACTGCCTCCTTCTCTTTAACCAGCTGCCCTTGTGTCCCCCAGGGGCCTCACCTATCAGCATCAGATTCTATAGAAACCTATACAGCGGTCCCTGGACGTGGACGTCAATGCACAGTGACTCCATCAGATGCATCTAGGCACTCTGATCTCTGTCTCCAGCCACTCCCACCTCTCCCCCTCCCTCCTCCTCCTCACAGCCACTATTCACACTTTCAACCTTCCCTGAGGACCATCAATAATGCAACATGGCGCTCCTCAAGCAGCATATGCACACACATAAAGCATATAAAGACACACAAACAGGCTCAAACACACTGTCTTGAAAATACATACACACACACATAAAAGGTTCCGTTCGCTCTGTGTCCCCTGCTTGATTTATAGACGGGCGCTGTAAGGGGCTCCTCCAGTGGAGGCCATTATCATGCAGGCAGGCACATCTGCAGACATCAATAAGTAAGGCAGGGGGTCGAGGGGTTCCCAGGGTCATCCCTGTTGGGTGCCCCTGGTGTCAGCAGGATCCCCTTTAGACTGTCACAGCCTTTCACGAGGGGCTCCTACGCCAAACTGCGCCTACTTGTTGTTGTTTCACCGAGGCTGTCAGTCAGTCTGTTGGCGGTTAAGGAAAAGAGCATGGGGCCTCTGTTCGACATGTGTAATATGCACAGAGGTTAAGTCCAAGAACAGAGCTAAGAACTGAGGTTTCCATCCACACCATCACATGATTACAACTCTAAACCCCTGAAGAGAGAGGGACTTTTCATGGATCTTCATATTGAAGGGCATGCAGAGACTGTGAAACATCTGCCAGTAAATGTTCAAGCAAATATTTGTCCATATAATGGACACCAACTTTCTTTGTCCAAAAAGACACACCAAAAAACATTCAAATACCTCCATACTGCTCGTCTGTAATCTCTCTCTTGTATTGAAGCCCCGACATGAGAAATTGTTCCGCCGGTCAGTGCACATCACGAGAGATTTGCACTGACACAGGAAGAGCAGTGAACTAAGACACTGGGAGCTTCCGCTACAAACAAGCTTAAAATATAGACTCATTTAATTTTTTTCAGAACAATTTCTCATGTCGGGGCTTCAATACAAGAGGGACATTACAGATGAGCATTAAGGAGGTATTTGGATGTTTTTTGGTGTGTCTCTTTGAATTCTGGGTGAACTATCCCTTTAAAACCAGTGCTTTTTTTGCGTCTTCCTGATGCTCTTCATATACTGTAGGCTACATCCAGACATTTTCTCCCCTAAAAAACTAAATGTAGGTAACTGTGGGTCGCAGTAACCTGCTACACTGTATTGAAAATAGTAGGTCAGTTTTCAAATGTTTGGGAAGTATTTTGGGCTGGTGGCTGCGAATTCTCCAATAATTAGCCTACTACTGTCAGTACTTACAACAGCCATAGTGTCTTGTGGAAAACATGCAAACAACAGTGTTGTTATTTGTATAAATAAGATATAGGAGTGTATTAAAGATTTTTAAAAAATGTGATCACATTAACCACCAATGTAATATTTTGTTAATACTAAACTACTTCAAAGTTATATTTAAAAATGTTATTTTTCAGGGCTCATGTTCAGGAGATACAGTGAGTGTGGTGCATTACGTATACTGGAAAGTGCCTGACTTACCACTAAAGGTCTTCACAGGCTTTGTTTGTTCCTGGTGATCTGGGCCACAACTGGGGCCATTTTCTGAGGCAAGTGAACATTAACTCTGCAGGAGAGCAACAATATGACACGCGTTGCTGCTCTTTATTACTAATATTATTAGGCATCATGCTGCTGCCAATATTTCTGCCATCTAACTACTTTTGTCACTTTTTGTACCCCCTAACCCTAACTCCATTAAAGCAATTCATCTCATAGCTCCAGTGCTTTCCTTACCCCCTTTGGACTGTGGCTGCCTGGAACAGGCCTTTAGATGCTCTCGTTCAGACGACTTTGCTTCACTTGCACCTTTCAGTCTCCAAGTCTTTGGTTTTAGCTGCTGCGTTGAAAAAGCATAGACTTCTAGAACGTCCTTGGCCAAATCCCTGAATCCCCACTCACTTCAGAGCCGCTGCCCTCTGACCCCACATTATCATTATCTGGCAAAGATTCAACACAGAAGATACTGAAATTATTTATTTCAATCTAAAATGTTATTCTGAGTTCATTAAGAAGTGAAATCCCAACTTCACGTCCATTAAGAAGTTTGGAGTCAAAGAGAGTCTATTGAAAACCTTCCCTGAATGACTAAGTGAGTGCTGCACTTCAGTAAGACTGCTGAAGTCTGCACATCATTTGTACTGTACGTGAACGATGAGTGTGTGCGTCTTCACATCTTCGACTGCTCCCGTGTTAAACAGTGAAAACGAAGCGCAGAGGAACGAGGAGAAGAAAGAGAATGAGGCAGCATGCGAGAAAATGAATGAAGGAGGGAGGAGAGGGGGTGAGGCAGGGGGGGAGAGGGAGGGGGAGGGGGAGGTAAAATGAAAGAGACTGTCAAAGTCAAACAAATTCAGAGGGATCAATGTGCAGACTTCGCCTGGCATATCCAAGGGAGCGCCAGACTCAAAGCTCTTCAAGCCTGCAGTTCAAAGTGGTGACACGTCCATTAGAATTTCTAATTCTGATCGCATCGACAGGCCCACGGCTACGGCACAGGCAGAGACCGGGCTGAGAGGAATCTAGGCCACTGCTCAGAGAGAGAGGGAGTGAGAAAGAGATAACTGTTTACTGTTCTTTTTTTTATTATTATTATTCCTGTATTATTCAAAAGTTGTATCGTTTTTCATCAGTCCTAAAAAGTTCAAGCATACCCTGGAAATGTTGTTGAGAGGAAGCGATATGTCCTCTCTTTAATTCTACATCATTTATTTATTCGTTCACATCTTTTCATGAAGACAACACTCACAAAGGAGAGCGAGGCTTTCAAGCTTTCCAGTTACATTCAAGCTGATTTTCAAACTCTGTGTTTGACTGTTTTAATATCAGAGCATCCTCTAATAACAAAGGAGGTGGATGTTTCTCCCATTATTATTACTTAATGCACTTTTCTTTAGAGGTAAATGCCACAGTATAGATGCTAATGCAGATTTTCACATAAACTCTATAATAAAGTATTACAGTAGCCTACATGGTAGAACTTGCATGGCAGAGTCACAGGTAAGAGAGAGTTGAGACTTTATGACTTCAAAGACGTCAGATCACCCTGCAGTGCACGCTACACAACTTGTTGACTTGTTGCCAGGCAGCCTTGAAATCATACTGTAGTACAAGACTGGGGAGTGACACAAGTCAAACACTGCACACTCTTTCACACCATTAATGCCAGGACCAAACTACATGATTTTTTTTGGTCTTTCATGATGGTCTCCATGTTAAACAAGGTAGAAAGTCTTGCCGTGTCTTGGTCGGGAGGGAACACAACATACACAGAGAACAATAGGGGTACAGAAGGGGGACATTTCTACTTCAAGGTACAGTTCTGTCCTACTGTAGCCTATAGGGCCAATTATTGTACTCTAGAGTACCTATGTGTACCTCTTGGGGGTAAAAAAGGCTTAAATGTTCCAGAACGGTACAAAATTGTCTCTAAAAAATGGTACGCCTGGAGCGACAAGGGTTTGTACCCTTTTGAGTATATTTCCTTACTGCTATTTTTCTCTGTGTATGACCCCGACCAATCATCAACCAGTCCATAGGTTGTTGGGTAAGTGTGACAGGAAACTGTCAGTCATGGTTACTGAACCACTATGTGTGATGCTAGCAGTCAGATACAACAAAGAAAAGGAAGAAAAAACAACTCTGGAGCTGTTCCTGCACCTGCTGAGGACAGTATGACCGTCTGTCCTTCAGAGAGAACCTCAGGTACGTTATCAAATACGTGCAGTACATCTCAAAACCATTAACTTACATTGCCCACATGAAGTGAGCTAAGTGTACCTATGTATTAATGCATCAGAGCACTCTGTCATCCTATTGGTCAACTTCAAGGTTCACGTCATAGGAGATTCAAACTAGGCGGAGAAATGTAAAAAAAACTAGACTTTTTGTATGGGTGTTGTGGAGCATCCTAGACACACAATCGCTGTTCTTCAGTTACACTACATGTCTGTTTGTTGTTCTCCACCTTCATTATTGAGTTGACACTGGAAATTTGTCAGCCACAACAACATTGTGCAGAAATCGGCCTGAATTCATGTAGTCTGATCCTGACACAGGTCTCCAGAACAATGTTCTGTCCACGAGAAGATCCACAAGAAGGAACTCAGGAAATGATGTGCAACGTGATTTTGGATATGGAGGTCAGATAATGACTATTGGTTGGTTTTGTTGTAGGGATGAAGTCTGGATTATCAGTTCTACAGAGAGAGTTTGAGGGGAGTGTTTTGTATTTAATCTGAATGACAACACTGTGATGAAAGCATAATGTAGTTGCTTACATTGCATGTATCCTGCCCTCTCATTGGTTGTGTTTAGCGTGTTTAGCATGCTATATCAGGTTGTCATATCATAGTACTGCGTCTTTGAAGAGTTCACACATGTTGCATGGTGTTTGCTGGTCAACCACCGAATTGCCTCTGAATGAGAGATTTTGTTGGCTGCAGCATAAGACACCCCGCTTTCAAAGCCAGCTCACAAACTTGTCACATAATTAAGCTGACCGGTATCTATCATGCTTAATATCTGGCAATGTTGCCAACTAGCTACAGCCAATGACATCGCAGGACACGGATGATGAGGGGTGAAATAGAGTGTAGTGTGTGACTCAGTTGTGAAACTACAAACTCTTTATGACCTCAGGGATGCCCGGTCACAAGTCATCATGTTGTGTAATTTGAACTGTACAGTGATACGACAAAGTAGAAGACAAGAGCTGCAGCTTAAAAGTCTTTTTTTCTTTTTTTTTTTCTTCCTCAGGACGGTTTGAAACTAAGTGAGGTGACCCAGAGCTCATGATAAGAACTGGTCCAACTCTCTAGAAGATAAGATAAGATAAGATAAGATCTTCAGTGTTTCTTATCTTTCTGTCTTCAGCATTGGAAACACTGAACCTTCCTTTATGAAAAGAGAGGAGTAAATTCTGCCCCAAACTTCTTTGCTGCAGCATCATTTAAAGCCACTCATCATTGTAGTTTAACCAAAAACAGAGTATGTATTCATAAATGTTCAAAACTCTTTCCCCTTAATGTATGAATGTAATTGATTCCAGCCTCTTGCTTCAATGGCTCATATTCCACTTACTGTACATGTATGTATATTTTTTTCATATAACATTTTAGTCCTGTTCCTTTAGTGTTTTTGGTCAGTATTTATCATTTTGTGTTATGAGAATCAAAAAATGGCTTCCAACAACAACTGGAGCCCTACATCATGTTTAGAGCTACAGTATGAAGCATTCTGCTTTCACTTGAACTCTTTTAACTTTAACGCTGACAATGGTCTGAGTGTTTAGGTCAACTCTTTTAAATCAGTGGTAGAGTAGGTTGTAGAGTTTAGTCCATTAAACTGCAGGTAACCATGACCTGACAGAGAAAATAATGGAGTCAGCAGAAGAAAAAAACAGCAATGTCCTTTTCCTCTACCTCCTTCGTTATTATTGTGCTCTGTATTAGGGCTGCATTCAGATCCATAATAGCAAATTGGCTTTCTGTCGTGTCCTGCCTTCAATGGGAACCCTAGTAATGAAATTTTCTCTCATACAAGGAGTCCATCTGGTCCTCAGCGAGGGAATAAGAGCGAGAGATGAACTGAAATTTAAACCATCCACACAACCAGTCTCTGCCTGACATAACCGGGATCCAAATGTCACTCGGTTCAACAGTCTCATCAAGAACTTCGGGGATTCTTTTCCCGATTTAGAAGAGAAAAGATGCAGAAGCAAATATTTCAATTTGCAGTTGTACCGTCTAAGAACCACATAAACACACAATGTTTTATGAAACAGACACTGACTTGATGAGTTTCATCCACATCCTCATATCTGCATTCAGATACATTAAAGAGCGTTTAATAGTGGAAGGGAGACAGCGTGTTTGCTAGTGTGGGGATGGGATGGTGGGGCTGCAGAGGTGGGGATTGGTGGTGGTGGTGGTGGGGGGGGCAGGAAATCTGTGGGATATAAAGCCTAATCTGCTTAGGCACTTCCCTGTCGGCCGAGCTGCAGACTGTGGCTGAGAGGAGTACGTGCTAGCTTAGTGCAGCTGTCAGGAGCTGCCTGCCACCAAATCAATACCGGTCTTTTTCTTCTCCACCTCTCTCCGTCTCTCCCCTGCCTCCACCCCCTGTCGTCTCAGCCTCAGCCGTCAGCTTCTCCTGCTGGTGCTAAATCAATGACTCCTGAAGCTGATTAGCAGGTTCAAGTGCAGGTCATTTCACACAACAGCACAGGACTGTTTTACCAATGAACACGCTCACAGTCACTGTAATGACTAGGTGTGTAACAGAGATGAAGTTTTCCTTGTTTACTACCGTTCTGAAAAGTTCAGCTGCATTTTTTTCCTCTTTTTTTGACAGTGTTGAAAAGCGTTGAAAACCTGAAAAGCTTCTCCACGCACCGAACAGACCTGCTGCTGCTGCCGACTGCTTCCTCAGCATGGTCTTCCTCGGTGTGGTAGAGGGACCTTAAAGGGATAGTTCAACATTTTGGCAAATTCCATCTTCACTATAGTCATGTGACGTTACCTTTAATTGTAGGTGTAAGCCTACGAGTGAAATGGAAAGGGCTATTCTATGGAGGCAAAGGGAATTTCTTGGTTTCCCTCTTCAAACTCATCAAATACACAACCCAGCAACTCAAAAGCGCTGTTTTGGACACGTTGTGAGCTGCAGAACCACCACGCTATGAGATAATGACGGAACGATACGAGACGGAGCCGTTTTCGAGGTAAATACAGGGTAAATACGGAGACTGCTCGCTGAAAAACTGTCCCTGAACGCAACGCGCATCAGCGGTTTTGCATGAATTTACCTCTGAAACAGCTCCGTTTCGTATCGTTCCGTTATTATCTCATAGCGTGGTGGTTCTGCAGCTCACAACGTGTCCACAACAGCGCTTTTGAGTTGCTGGGTTGTGTATTTGATGAGTTTGATGAGGGAAACCAAGAAATTCCCTTTGCCTCCATAGCGTAGCCCTGAGCAGCCTGTTGCTCCGCGCCGCCGTACTAAAAATAGCTTACACCTACAATTAAAGGTAACGAACCTACTGCTATGACTATAGCGATTATGGCAATGGGCCAATTTGCCAAAATGTTGAACTATCCCTTTAAAGTCGGAGTGTCCGTATCTTCACTTATGTGACGCCTTTCCGAGTGAAATGGAAAATGCGAGTGGGGTTTAGTTACCAGAGGGATTTAAGTCAAATCCTTCAGATGTGATTGGATCAATGTGGCCGGGGCTTAGAGGAAACAGCAGAGCGAGAAAAGAGTTGCAAAGTGCAAGTTTTTCAAGAAAACATCACATTTTGCTGAAAGGTGACGAGTTTGCAAAGTTTGCCCCTTTGAGAGGAGAGTGGAGTGGAGCTGCAGAGGACTCACCTCCATCACCCCTGCTGTCAGAGCAGGAGGTGAGGAGGCTGGATTACACCTCACTGGGCTGCATGTTTGGTTTTCAAGTGAATCAGATTCATCAGCTGAACTTCAAACGCACAACTCTGGCATGTGAACATATAGGTTCATGTCATTGTCAGAAATACTTTGTGAAACACGTGAAAAGATGCTATTTGTTATTAAAAAAATATTCTAGAAATGAGCTCTGACTCATAGTTAACGAAGAAGAAGAAGAAGAACTAATGCAGGATCTGCAGAAGGTGTAGTAGTGTGCTTTTATTCATTACTGAGCTTTAGTGATGCAAACTGACTTTATATTAATCAAATTACCCCGAACAACCTGACATATGAACCTGGGGCCTTTGGGGCCCTTGAGGGCGGGACCCTGGCATTCTCCTGTTTTGCCTGGTTGTTAACTCGAGGTCGGGGCTCAGCTTTCATCTTATTCATTACAGCATCACTGGTGTCAGAAGTGAATGAGTTATAGCAGCATGACTGTGGCCTTCAGCTCACATATTGTGTTCACAAATATGATTAATTTAAGTCTAATGCTGACGGAAAGCACATCTACTGTGAGTCTATATATATAAATATATACACAGTATGATCGGAGAAACAACCGGGACAAACCCCACTGAGCTCCACACCAATAGAAATCCAATAGCACCTCCAAGTGGTCACTTAGGTTCATAACAGGCTGTGAACAGTGGTGGCATTTAAAGAGCATAATGTTGATGATGGTTAACTATTTCAAGATTTTCAACAAGTCCAATCTAGAATACACAAGATATTCAAGAGAGATCTCTGAATTCTTGCCATATGTAAAGAAGTTGCATTAAAGTCAAATAAAACCCAGTATCACAAATCAATTTGCCTCAAGGTGCTTAAACATATGAAACTATGTGCCCTTAGATCATTGGATCTGCAAAATCGAAACAAGGAGATAAAGAGTCCAAAAATACTACCAACAGAGTGGACCTACAACACTGGTGGGACCTCTCACATTAATCAGTCATCCTAATGTTCATATGAAAATATTGATAAGCTTTTTGCTCTTTATTGCCTTTCTGTAAAGTAGCTCACTTGCACATTTGGGATATTGAGGGATTTATTTGGAAAATACAAGAAAACACAAACTATTTTATGTCTACTGTAGGTCTAAGAGAGATGTATGCATGTTAATCTGAAGTGGGACATCAATATCTGACAGTGGTTAGTATTTGCTGTGTGTACAGTAGCTCTACTGTATGTCCCTTGGTTTGTGGCCCTAAACTGTGTAGCAGCTAGTAGATAATGAGTTCTTCTGGAGGAGTACAAAACACACTAGATAACCACACAACACATGGCTGTCCCTACAGAAACAGTGGAAGCTGGTGTGGTTGGATGGAGCAGAACAGAGGCTCTTAGCTTATCTTATCAAAGGCTAATATGTAAACTTTCCCTTTAGGCTTTGCTCTTCTCGGAGCTGTCCTGCTCTGTGCTCTCCCCTCTGCTGCCAAACCTCTGGTTCAGTTCTGCTGTCAGCACCGAGCAGCACGACCTCTGTGGAGGACCAGTAAAAAAAAATCAGAAACAAATTTGTTACATTGCGTGATCGCACACTGTGAGACTCCTTCTCACCTTGCCATCCTTAGCTTGGTTGTGGGCCCTTGACACGAGCTCCAGCAGGGCCAGCACCAGCCCGATGCTCAGTCCGAGGCCGAGGAGGAGGAAGAGGCCCCTCAGGTCGTTTGGCTCCAGGGCCTCTGAGGTGTGGTCTTCACTGTCCCCCGTGCAGCTGCTGGCCCACCACTTGTCCCGCAGGTATGTCAGCTCACCAGATTCACTGAGCTGGAGGATGGCCACGGTTAGGTTCTTCACCAGCGGGGAACCTGGTGGTAAGACAGAGAGGCTGTTGAGCTTCTCTCTCCAAAACAATCCTTAAAGGGAAAGTTCAACATTTTGGCAAATTTGCCTATTGCCATAATCCCTATAGTCATATGCGTAGGTTCATTACTTTTAATTATCGGTGCAAGTTTTGAGATCCGTGGGGCAGAAATGCGAGCTGCTCAGTGAACACGATGGAAGTGAATGGTACATGTCCCATGTCCCTCAAAACTCATCAAATACACAATCCAACAACTCCAAAAGCTCTCATGGAGAAATTGTGACCTGCACATTCACCACGCTATGAAATAATAATGTATAATTATGTAACATTACGACACATGAAGCAAATACTCGGAACTACTTGCGCTTTTGAAATCACTCCGCCCAGCAGCCGTGTCTGGAATGTAGTTCTGGCTACACATTTGCTTCGAAAACAGCTCTGTCTCGTTATGTTACATTATTATTTCATAGTGTGGTGAATGTGCAGGTCACAACTTCTTCATGAGAGCGTTTTGGAGTTGTTGGATTGTATATTTGAGTTTGATGAGGGACAGCGGGCCTCTACCATTCACCTCCATTGTGTTCACTGAGCAGCTCACGTCTCTGCCTCGCTGATCTCAAAACAACTATGTTTCTCAAAATGCACCAATATGAACCTACCTCTATGACTATAGGCGTTATGGCAATCGGCTAATTTGCCAAAATGTTGAACTATCCCTTTCAGAGTGTATGACCAACATCTGAAAAAAGAGTGAGCTGGAAAAAGTTTTAAATTTGACTGTTTTATAAACTATATCTTATACATGAGCGAATATAGCACTACAGTAATGCATAACTGTTAGGGAGGGATGTTTTCTATCAGGGCTGTGACTTGGACTGGGAGAGTCAATGCTGGTGAAGAATAAAAACAACAGTTGACAACAGTAACTTCTTGTATCAGCTTCCTCCTTCCTCCCTAAGAGCTGTGAGGGAGGGGGTTTCAAAGTGCATCACATTTCTAGTGGCGTCCAGGACAGGAGGAGACATCCTGACAGGGCTGCAGGACTCACCCTGACGTGCTGCAATGGCGTAGGCTCTCATAGCAATGACTTCCTGTGATCGGGTCAGTTTACAATAGTGAGCCACTGCCAGGTCCAAGGACACTGCTTCACCAATGAAAGCAAAGTTTCCCTCCTGGGTGCGGCGAACACCTTCCTCCATGTTGGACACAAAGCTCTTCTTACGCTCCATGTGCTGGTAGATGCGTCGGTACACGGCGTTGTTGGAGTTCTGTGCAAGGAAGGAATGAAAAATGCAATTATTTATCCCGGAGACTGACGCAGCTAACTCTAATGACTATAAACATTTAGTTAGTAAGGGGCTGGTGTGCCTTAAAGAACTGCATGGTGGACCCGCCCTCGACTGTGCCGTAATCAATCACATCCTGGTTAGCGAGGTCTTCAAAGCTCTCAATGGAGACATGTTTGCTGTCGGAGTGCAGCATTGTATTGAAGTTGCCAAAGTAGCAGGCCAGCAACATTACAGCAAAGAGCCACCAGATGGCGCTGACCAGACGTCCAGACAGGGATTTAGGGTGAGGACCAGCACCTGAAAGAACACAGACAGGGGTTAATTAACAACAAACACTGCCTTTAAGTGTGAGATCACCAAGTTACAGTCACTTCTGACTGGCTCACTGACCTGGAGAGGACATTGGAAACTACACTGAGTTGGCTTTTGGATGTTTAAACTAAATGTATCATCGCTTAGACATGATCAACGCTTCAAATAAAACACAGGGATAGTGTAAAATATGGAACTTTAACACACAACACACCACAGAAAAAGGTGGGTAGAAGGTAATACATGAGCGCAGCATGTTTCTCGAAGCATTGCATCATTGCTTATGTTCATGAAACAATGCTGTTGATGCTGTATTTTCTCTATGACAATGGAAGGAAGTAAATGGTAGATATTTAATTGTAAAGTAGATTGTTCGATTGTGGGTTAGTTATAAAGACCAATTGGACACTACAGTTTTCTTTCCTCTCCATTTGTACATTTTGCAAAGTTGGGCAGTGAAATGGTTGTTACACACTGTCCAGGCAGGCAGGCAGCAGCAGTGTGTATTTCAGAGACTGTGGCTGCGCTCTGCAGACTGCTGGCTCACCTTGCAGAGTGAGAGCTCCTGTGATGTACCAGAAGCTGTGCTGCAGTGTGAAGTTGTGCTCCTCTGAGTCTGGCCCGGCCCATTCACTGGGACTGATCCTGCAGGAGGAAACCAAAGATATACTGATGGGAAACCTTTGCCAACATCACAGTCTTCTACAATTTGTTATAGTAAGAAAGTTACATCAGGATGTGGAAAAGTGTGTCCATGCTGTTTGCAGGGTAGGGGGGTGTTGCACTCACCTGCCCACCAGGAAGATGCAGACACCTGACAGAAGGAACGCGATGAGGACACCGATCCACATTTGGGTGGAGAAGGGTGCCAGCAGGCTGAAGGTGCTCTCCTCAGAGGCCAGGTCTTTGCGCAAGATGAAGCCGATCCCTGTTTGCATGAAGGGGGTGGTCATGTCTACATACTGCTCTCTGGCTGCAGTGAGGGTCAGCGGGGCCACAGCCAGGTCGGCCTCCTAAGGGACATTTCAGGCGAAGACTTTGATGGTCAATCCACTCTAAGTCATTGCCCACTTAAAACTCTCTAAAATGCTGGCGACCAACATCTGACACCATAATAATACAAAAGCCAAATAAATAATCCTCTCACCATTGAACTGAACTGAAATGGACTGAAACATCTGTCTCAAAACCATTTTAAATGTAATATAATATTGTATTATATTATACTAGAGGATGAAGTTATAAATAACTCATAATTTATATATAATCTAAAACAGTGAATGTTGTTATAACTGAATTATTAAAACTCAATGCATCATTACTTGGGTTGCCATTGTGGTTCTGTTTTCACCTGTGTGTGTTTGCCATCAGGATTACACAAAAACATTAGTACCAATTTACAGTTTGGTGTTGCGTGGTCTCTGACTTACCCCTCTGATGACCTCACCAATCATGCCATTCCAGGTGCCGCTGGCGTCCAGGGCTCCGTAGCGGTTGTCCTTGACCAGGTGCAGTTTGTAGCTGAAGCCCAGCATCTTGGACAGCTCAGAGATCAGATCGATGCAATAACCTTCCAGCTCAGCGTCTTTTCTCATGGTGTATGGGTCTTGCTGAGGAAGCAGAACAAACTTCATAGTCAAATCAACTTCCTGCTTTACGTGAAAATCTAATAACTTAACTTTGTAGCTTTGAAGCTGTTCAAGTTTTGACTCCTCAAAAGGAAAATCGCATGATATGAAAGATTAATTAATGATGATCATACAGGTATTTATTTAAATAAATTATATCACAAAAAATATAATAAATAAAATGATATAATTCTGTCTTTTACTTAAGAAAAAGCTACAACCAGTTATACCTGATCTTAATACTAATACTAATAAACAAATAATATTATTTGAATTTAAAGTGAAATTATTTAATTTCATTAATATTATAATTAGTAATTAAAGGTCATTTCACTTTGAAATAAACAGTCATGACTTGATGAGATACAATCATCATGAGGACTTTTTTCTGTTTGTTTTACAATGTACAGCTTTGTTTAGTCAGTTCCTCTGAGTTCACTGTATCCACTGATGCTCTTGAGGTGTGGAAACAATCAGTTTACTTTATCCGTTCCACTTCATATGGATGTGAGCTAACCTCGTGTATTAGTAATTATAGTGATGGTTGGTAGTAGATGAGCTAGTGATACACTGGTAAATGAGAGTTGTGTGTTAGTGGTGTGTGTTTAGGAATGTGTACCCTTTGTGCTTATTATTAGGATTTAAAAGTTTGTCCACTAGGGGGCAGCTCAGGGCCTGAGATCTGTCAAGCAGAGGTGCAGTTTGTGCACAGTCTGTTTGACTGACTGAATACTGATGGAGACTCAGGCTGTTGGGGGGCCTCCCAGGGGCCGTCAACTCAGCTCAACAACAATGTCTCAAAGCGCGGTTCCCTCCCCCTCACACAACCAATGAACGCTTTGCAATATCATGAGCAGATCTTACAACCGTTTTCACATTCTTTATGTTAAAAGTTTTAAAAACTTCCACTTCTACCTACTTTAAAAGTTAATCATTTACAAAGCTGATGAACACTGATTGGAACGGTCCCTGGAAACTGATTGTTGAATCACAATTGGCTCACAAAGTTCAGAAAATATTGGTATTTAGATGAGAGCCAGTAATCACTGCATCAACATGTTCCTTGGTTGTTTGGTTTGTTCTGGATCTGTATCTGATCTCACTTGATTCCCTGATTAACTGCCCCCATCTACTAAACCAAATCTGTTTAAGAAGTTGGCAGTAAGTTCGGAAGACACACAACAAACACACCCTGATGCATCAGTGACTGCTTGTGCAAATTAACAAGTTAAAGAGGAACTATGCAGAATTTGTGTCTTAACTACAGTATGCCACATTTTTACCTTAATCAAACAGCTTTGGAGTGATTGTGATGGTTTGATAAATGGTTTAACTTGTTTGAGGGAGAACGGAGGCTCTCTGACTTCCAAATGCATGTCACTTATACATGTATTGTGTCTCTTGGCTGAAAAACAACTAGATCTGGGCCACTGCCCTGGCGTCCCAGCTCTTGTCTCTGCACACCGCGACACAAATGTGTCCCGTAATCTGTAATCTCTTATTTATGACAGATAAACCTACACAAATATAAATGTCGTACTACTCAACGGTTTCCTTGTAAACAAATGCACATGGCCGAGAGGAGGGTTAGCAAAATAGCAGAAAAGCGACAGAACTTGCATAGTTTAACAACAAATTTTAAACCATGATGGTTGTTTTCAAATTAAAATAAATTTGAATAAAAAAAAGGAGTTTTGTGCGATATTAAATATCGCTTAGAGAAATAATGGCTGAGCTACAAAAGTCAGACCCTCTGGTGAGGAACAAAGACCCTGTTTCACAGCTGCATGAGGCTGCTGCCACCTTGGCATGCTGCTCCAGAGGGTAGCACAAAGACACAATACCTTTATAGTGGTGATGGATAACTCCTTGGCATCTAGAAAAGGAAAAAAACACAAGAAGCATAATAAATTCTGGATTCCTCTAATGAAGCGAGTCAACATAATCAAGCATCAGCACAAAGATGAGGATTTAGTCTGAGCCACTTCTTTGGCTGATTAGTGGTTTGGTTTTCATGTCTACAAGCTTATGTGCAGAGCGGCTTCTGAAAGCTTAATGAGGTATATTGTTGCTTTGACTCTCTGAGCTGCGGCAGTGAAGCCAAACAGCCACTGGGACAATGACCGTCTTGTTGCCGGTTGTTTTTCAGAAGATCTGAGAAAAGGGAAGGACTTCCAAGGTACAATGTTCAGGGGTGGGGTGCAGTGGGTGGGTTGAGGGGGATGTGTTTTGCTGTTGTTTTTGAACTCCTTCCCAGCCCACTCCACACACCCACAGTTGCTGTAGTGGTGACCAATGGCATCTGCAGCATGACCAGCAGGCCCTAACATGCCCTGCCAGGGTCGATCAGGGGAGGGAGGGGGGACGAGCGGAGGTGCCAGGGGTGCAAGTTCCTCATAATTGCATGCAATAACAAAAGCCGGCCCGGTTGGGTCATATAAAGCCCATGACACCCCGTCAGCCTCCCCCTAGAGAAGATGGCAGGACCTATGATCTGCGGAGATGCCTGTCAGTTCACCGCCTGCCTGCAGAGTCCTCCCTCAACATGGTTAATTGATTTATCACAGTGCTTTCTGGACCGCAGCAAGGCGGTAGCCCCTCCACTGGTGAGAAATGGGACGCTGCCATAGAGGATGATGCCCCTTCTGTGCTTTGATAGGACTCCAGCCGTCCAGCAGGGCCGGCGGGGGGAGAAAAGAGTCAAGTGTGAGGAATGATTTGGGAGCGAGACCCCGCCTCGTAGGTCAGCCAGAGACCGCTGGCACAGAGCTGGGTGTTAACAGCAGACAGTGCACAGAGGCCGGGCTGCTCGGGAGGAGGAGAGGATCTTATTGGTGGATGGATGGAGCTTTTCAGAATGTGAGCTGGTAAAAATATCTCACATGAACACAATTAAGGTTTGAAAAAATATAAATGTGCAGCTTGTATCAGGACACAAACTCCACATTGACACCAGATGTAGAAGAGGTGCTCAGCGCTCCTTTTTGAAGGGGTGCTGGGCTGAGATCATCACTCCCCTCCCTCCTAATTCCTGTTTCTAAAATCTTTTTTAATCAATCCATTTTTACTTATTTGGACTATCATTTCCTCTCAGGACCAATTCACAGGTTGATTATGCTAATTTCAGCTACTACACTGGAATCAGGCTTCTCTCTCTGAAGGTTGAAGTCACTGACTTTGTTTTTGCCAACACAGCAGCCATGCTTCCAAGAAAGATTTTTGCAGAACTAAGATAACAAAAGTAAAAACACAAAGGCTGCAGAGGCTGCACAGAGCAAGCCTGTTTCTCCTGATATTCTATTCTATTCTATTCTATTTTTAACAACATATCTCTTTGACACACACAACCCTGAATAATGAGCATGTGGCGAGTTGAGTTTTTATCTGTCACTTTAAGTCTCAGTGTAGACTACACTGTGCAACCAAAACATCAATCGAGACAAACCATCACCTCGTTCAGTGTGTGTGTGTCTGTCTCACCTGCATTGACCACCCACACAGTCACAGCTGCCACACAGACGACCAAAAGAATGCAGGCTCCTCTCATCTTGCCACGACCTGAAAATGACACTGATTAATGCATTTTTGTAAAAAAAAATCAGATATCCTTCATCCAAGAGCACATAACAATTCCAAAAAAAGGTATATACTGTAGATATCTAGTGAGATAAAAAAAACAAAACAAACACTGTGATGTAGGGAAAGAAGAGTTCTTACTTTTGTTGTGTTGCAGTGTCGATTAAAATCTAGGAGCGGCGACTCCAAGAACTTCTCAACAAGTGTTGCACAAGACCAGTGGGGTGTGTTGTTGTGTGCAGCAGAACGTAGTGGAGCTTTATATGGGGGAGAGCAGGGAGGGAGGAGATTAGGATCTCAAAGGGAGAATAAATCCGTGATGGTGGGATCGAGGTTTAGAGTCTGAGGAGAGATGATATCGAATCGCTGGTTCCAGATGTATTTTAGTGTTGAATGATTCCACCTACTACATAAACAAGAATAACAAACCATGGTCTTCCTCTTCTGTCCATCATCCACTTGAAGAAACAAGACCTGATGAAGAATGAACTACGCTGAACCAAAGTTATTGTTCTGGATCTCTGGAGGACATGTTGTCTGTTACATAATAGGTTATTAAGGGAGGTGGAGGGTTGATAGCTGGGGGTGGGGTGGATGCACTAACCTTACAGATGGATCGGAGGTCCATGGGAGTCAGAGGAGGAGGTGATGCTTTGGAGCGCAGTTCCCCCCTGAGGGGGTTCTCAGGACAAGCTCAGTCTCTCCTAGAATAGTTAATGTTATTCTCATGATGACATTATACAGTTGGAGCAACACCTGGCTTCTGCTATATCTCCTGACCCCATGTTCAAAAATATTACAGAAGTACAGTAGTGTCTACAAAAGCCTGTTTGTTTCTATTGGGGTTTTTTTTCAGCATAAATCTACAAACTAAATTGATTTATCTTCACAAAAACAGGCAGTGATTGAAAGGAGAAAGGACATACTGAATCACTCCGTGAGACAAAAACATTCTCTCAGGCCTGAAGTGCTAGACAGGGCTCGGCGGTTTCAGTTGAGAGGCCAAGCCGTGCCAGATTGTCTGGATAAATAGGGCTTCAAAAAGGGACTCGGTGGTTTTCTTGGAATCCTAATGAAGCCGTCTTTTGTGTTTGTGTGCTGACCGAAGTGCAGAAGAGTCTGTGGCGCTAAAATGAGCATGTCATGCTTCACAAACTCTTACAGAGCTGAGGAAGAGGCCTGGCAGTGCCTGACAGCTCGCCAGAGGTGGCTGTCAGCTTTGGAAACCACAGACTTAACAATGGACAAACCTTTGACTGACAAATCAGCGGCCATAGAGGGAGCTGCATGGATCCTCAGATCTGGGTCTGGTTTTTGAGGCCCCATGGACTTTGAGGTTTAGGTCAATTTGACCCAGTTGTTAAGAGTTTATTTCAGAAATTTTTATGTTATTATTATTTTTGCTCTAGTGGTTTTTAAAAGATCTGCATAAACCCATTACTTATGTTGTCAGTCCATTAGGTTTCAATGGACAGTTTGTGTCCCATGCTGTTTGAAAGGTCCGATACTGTATTTTATCCATTTCCAGTAATTTATTTTAAGTTTCAATGAGATGCTTGTATACACTAACCCTCCCAAAAAAAAAGAGTCACCATTTGGATTTAACGAAGCTAATAGGTCAGAGCCTCCAAGTGGATAATTACTGCATGGATGATTATGTTTCAGCTATGTTTCAACTTGTTTAACCCTAACTGATGCAGTCTCATTTCTTAAACAACCATGTCAGAAGAGGAGATGTTATTCTGTTTCACAAGGGTCAAATTATTGACATTCATCAAGCAAATAAAACATCTAAAGAGATTGCTAAAACTAAAATTGCTTTAAGAACTGTCCAACATATTATTAAAAACTGGAAGGATAGTGGGGAACCATCATCTTCAAGGAAGAAATGTGGTCCAATGTGACCACAGAGTCCAGACCTTCACCCCATTGAGAACTTTTGAAAAATGAATGCAACTCTGGACGGAAATGAATGTTGTGACATTGTAGAAGTTTATCGACATGATGCCACAGCAAATGCATGCTGTAATCAAAGTTAAAGGCGGTCCAACAAAATATTATATATAATATAGAGTGTGTGACTTTTTTTTGGACAGGCAGTGTATGTGCATGTGTATGCATTGTGGATTTAAAGGTCCTATGTTGTAGGTAGTGACATTTCCATTCCCGTTTATAAAGCAGTCTAGGTTCTGGATGAAACTAGTGCTCAGTCGAAAGGGAACAACACTATTCTGAAAGTGAGCTGTTGGGACTTATGTAATTCGGTGATGTCACAACAAAACAGCCATGCCCGAACCCCGCCCACCAGGACTGACCACCCACCCTTGCAGGATTTGGACTGTTTATTGAGAACCTTTATGACATCACAAAGTTACATAATCCTGACAGGCTCAGTCTCTGAAAACAGTTTTGGACTTTGATACCCTTAAAATATATAATACCTAGACCTGCTTTATCAACCAAAAAGCAAAGGATGGTCCCACACTGTATGAAGTAAGATCACTTCTTACAATACGGGACCTTTAAAAGAGGTCCAGTATTGTCAAGAAATACTGTACATTCAGGGGAAGACACTGCAGTACACAGTGCCACATTTTAAGATCTTAGAAAGACTAAGTAAATAGTTTAATAGCCTAAAAAAAAATCTTGGCTAGCGAGCAATATTGAAAAGATGTTTTTCTCTCCTTTAATGACTAGTTGAAGTTGTCGTCTTTGATCTGGAACATTCTCCTTTCCTGTGGGGGGTCTGGTTTTTTTTCTTTCTTTTCTTCCAAGAGAGGTTGAGAGAGGTGATGGCTGGTAAACACAGACCCAAGCAGAGTCCATAATTAGAGCAGCAAGCAGACCCTGCCAAAATAAAGGCCAGAGGCTTTTACATGTCAGCTTGTATAAGGCTCAGTTTAACTGCTCTGTTAATGACTGCTCTTTGTCTGTGAACTGAAGCAGCTGTTGATAGATTAAGAGCAAATGAAATAAATGAGCTGTGAAACTTTCACTCATATTCAGTTGAGATTTATTCAGGTCATAATTACACACTGTTTGAATTAAATATCATCCCTAAAACTTTGCACAAAGAACTGGCATGGCAGTGCAAACAATACAGCAGGTCGACAAATAAACGTGCTTCCATACAGATCATTTCCATCTTGTTTCAGTATTACGGACTGATGTGAACACGGGGTTTCAGATATGATGCTCTTGTGACCATCAGACAAAAAAAAATTAGGATATTAACAAATCTTCATAAAAAAAGTATTTGTAAAATAAAGCACAGCCTTAGAATAAACGTTACAGTGCATAAAAGACATGCAGTCAACTAAAAAAAAGGGCTAAACTTGGTACAGAGGAGTCTACCACAGCTTTATAGTACAGGATCTCAGTGCTGTGACATGCCACAGGTCCAGGAGGTTCGCAAAATATTGGCAGCTTGGTCAAATTACAATGTAACTACTACACAAGGAATACTAAAAAATGAAGAGCTTTTGTTCTGCATTTCCTTTTTTTTTTCAAAGACACAACAGACGAGCCTCAAACTGTACATTACCTTCAATGTGATACCATGCCAGTATTTTTTTGCAATATTGCAAGTGGATGGACGGGCTGATAATAACGCTTTTACATTAAGTGTTCATTTTAGATAAAGTACATCATTACAGTTCAAGTAAATAAAAAGAATGAATTGTTTAAAATCTCGTCCTCTAGTTGTGATCTATTGCTACTGTCTGCTCATGTAAAAAAAAAAAAATCTCAAACATGAGAGTAGATCACAGTCAACATAAACAGCCATATAAAAACTCTGGGTTATTTTTCACTAATACATTCTGGCAATGATCTGACATTAGGTGGAAACAGATGACAGTGCTGCAGTGGTTGCTTTATAAGAAGCTTGAAGACAATGTTGTCTGAATGCACAGGTTAGAAAATGGGTCTTGCACAAGCTCAAGGTGAAGAGGTGATTGTTCATGGGACAGTTTTCTGTGACTTGTTGTAGCTGCTGAAGTAATCTGGGTTATGAACCAGTTTCCTGTGAGAAATTCTGCAAGATATGTGACTTTTTTCTAAAAAAAGATTCCTACTTGAGATAAAGCTGGACTTTATTCCAAACAAGTTTCTAGCTGTGTCTCTCACGCTCAGTTCCAAGTCAGCCAGTTCTTAGAGCTTGAGCATGAAAAAGACTTCACTGTTTTCAGGGTCTGGGGAGGACTGGGACTGTCTGGGAGAGGGGGATCCGAGGGGGGCGAGCTGACTCAGCAGGTCCAGGCTGGTGCAGGGACTGCGTGCCACACAACACGCCCCTTCTGGGTTTCCCCGCTCTTCAATGGGGCTAGCGCTACTTCCCCTGCTAATGCTACCACCAAGGCTAAAACTTGCACTTCTGCCCTGGGCCAGACCCTGTAGCCTCTGCCGCTCCTGAGCCTGTTTGGCCCTGTTTGCAATGTACCGCACTCTGCTCTGGCTCCTGGAGGACGTCCTTCGCACCAGGGTCTCGTCCACGGACTCTTCCTGCGACTCTCTGCGCCTGTTTTCTGGGGCAAAGTCTCTGGCGGTGAGCGGCTCCACGTCAGTTAGCTTCCGGAGTTGCTCCGTCAGGTTGCTGGGTGGCTGGGACTTGTGCGGGCTGCCCCTGCGCAGCTGGTCCCTGGTCGGCCTCACGATGAAGCTGCGGCTGATGCTGCGGTACTTGCTGTCAAAGTTGCAGGAGATATCATCAGAGGTCAGATCCCCGAGGCTTTTGGACATGGAAGCCGTAGCTGCTGCGGATTTAGCCGCTGGGGACGGCCTGCTGGCCGCTGACTGCTTGAGCCCTTCGATGTAGAGCCGGCTCCAGGTGTGCCTCCTCTGAGTCAGCCTGCTGGGCGAGTCCACGGAAGCCGCCTGGGGGGGCTGCAGGGGGCGGGGCTTGAGCTCGTCATCGGGGCTCGAGCCTTGCTGGAGGTTGGGGTTGGACTTGCTCTTGCTGACCCGCAGGGTGTCGTAGGAGACCAGCGCCGAGTGGCGGCAGTTGACCCAGGGGGGGTTGCTGGCCGAGGGCAGACTGGTGAGGCTCTTCCTGGCCAGGTTGGGCAGGGACAGGTCGATGACGGTGTCGCTGGACGAGATGCTAGAGGAGGAGGACATGCTGTCTCGGTGGCTGGTTGGCTCCAGCTTGCTCCAAAGCCGATCGTTCATGGTGGCGTCGGTGCAGACCTCGGGCACAGCCGACTGGGCCTGTCCAGCTGAGGCTGCGGCCGCCCGGACGTGGCCCTCGCTTTTTGTTCGTCTTACCGGTGCGTGTGATGCCAGATTGCCAAAAAGAGCCCTCCTGGCGTGGGCTGTGTGAGCTGCAGGGGCTGTAGGGGTGCGAGACCCTGCCGTGGGGGCAGGCTCTGCTCTCTGGTCAGACTTGAACTCTGCTGGATCAGTTTTCTTGTCCGTTGGAGTTTCTTGGTTTGCCCTCTGGTTCGCTGAATTTTCCTTGATTGAATGAGTGCCTCTGGTGGTTGGGGTGTCTCTACTGCACTGTGACGGCGCAGTTTTGTCAGCAGGGTTCGTCAGGGGGATTGACACGGTTTTAGAAAGGTTTGGAGGTTTCTTGGGATCTCCACTCATCTTGATGGGACTGTCCACCACCCCGTTTGAGGGGTAAGTTGACAGGGAGTCTGCGTTTATTGCTGTGGATGGTGAGTGCAGAGGTGTGGATGAGGAGTGATGTGAGAACAGTCTCTCTTCTGGAGTGGGGACAGAGCCGGTGAAACGTGTGTTCCTGACGTCTTCAGAGCTCAGCACAGGAAATGGAAGAGGGGGAGCTGGTCTCTGCACTGTGGAACAGTCTGTAGAGGGAACAACAACAGAAGAAACTCATCATCATCGGTGGTCACTGAAAGCTTTTTGGCAGTAAAGTGGTATCTGCTTGAAAATGCATACCTAACTGTAGTATTGCTAGTGGTGGATGGTGTGTGAACACCACCTGAGGTTCATAATGTGTTATGATGTTCTGCCTTAAAGGGATAGTTCACCCAAAATTCAAATTTCACTCATTATCTACTCACCCTCATGTCGACTAAGAGCTGTGAGAATTTTCAGAGTCCTCCGTTCCTTCTCTGAGTTACGGGGGGGTCCGTGCAGCAGTATTTGTCCATATAATGGTTGTGAATGGACACCAACTTTCTTCGTCCAAAAAGACACACCAAAAAACATCCAAATACCTTCATGTTGCTCATCTGTAATGTCACTGGGAGCTCCCGCTACAAACAAGCTTAAAATATAGACTTATTTAATTTTTTTCAGAATTTCTCATGTTGGGGCTTCAATACAAGAGGGACATTACAGACGAGCAGTATGGAGGTATTTTGATGTTTTTTGGTGTGTCTTTTTGGACCAAGAAAGTTGGTGTCCATTGACAACCATTATATGGACAAATACTGCTGCACGGACCCCCCCGTAACTCAGAGAAGGCACGGAGGACTCTGACATGAGAGTTGACATGAAAGTGGGTAGATAATGAGTGAATGAAATTTGAATTTTGGGTGAACCAGCCCTTTACAATAAGTTATGTTTGAAACTGGCAGTTGTACATTTTATACTGCTAGCTATGAAACTAATTGCCCCTAGGGGATAATAAAGATATCCTTGATTGTTGATCCTTGAATATGCTATACAAAAGGGTTGATTTCAGTCTCATAATGAATCATAGGGGAATTCTGGACAACATGTTAGTAATGAATCACAGTACCTCTCCTATTCCCTTACAAAAGCCAAGTATGCTTGCACCTTGGCAGATCGCTCTCGTAACGGTGCAGTATTTCAGATTGAAGAATCAATTCATTTTTGGTTCATTCTGAAACCGTTCAACTGAAAAGTGAGACTCAACATTTCAGTACAGTACTGTATCTATTTGTATTTGATTTCGAGTTGAATGTGCAACTGCTGAAACGCTTACAGACTGAACTGTGAGGCTTTAGCTGTATCATATCACATTTACCCTTTAACACTCACAACGGAGTCCGAGTCATAACACAGTGAAAGTGATTCTGTGCAGACCATCAGACTTTCATGAACTGTGTGTTTTCCACTTCCCCACAGTGAACAACTCTGCCCCGACCTGCAGCTCTTTTCACTGATGTGAATGGACAAAGCTGCATGGTGCTCTCATTATTTTCACTGTTGTCACCTTGAGTCAGTGCATTTCAGGAATATGTGAAAAAAATAAAGGAGAACATGGATTTAAAGCCCAACGCTCCCCCACAGGTGTGACATATGGGTCATGAGAGAAACAGGCTGGTGAGACAGAAGCCCCTTTTACACAGAGATCCTGTTATACAGCCTGTTAAAAGGAGCCGTTATGCTGCCCCTGCTTCTTTGACCCCCACCCATCCCTCCTCTGTGTAAAAGGGGCTAAAGAGACTGATGGGTGAGGTGAAGGTGTGAAGGATGTAGTAAAAGGTTTTTGTTCATGCATTGAACAGTTTACCTGGCTCTGGTCATCCCCTCAATTCTGCACTAGGAACAGAGAACGCATGCAAAAGGGACAGAGAGGAAAAAAGGAGTTTAGCAAAACTGGAGAGAAGAGGGTGAACGGAGGCAAGGAAACAGTTTATAGGGCAGAGAAAGCATCGTATCCATCTCCAAATCACCAAAAGACACAGCATCCGATTTACACTGAAATGAAAAACAAAGAGGTGAAGCTGATGACAGGGATTCATCACATGACTTACCACCAAGTACACTATCTGCCAGCATCATATGACTAACAGATGTCAGCTATTATTGTAAGGATGTAAGAAATCTTCAACTCAACTCCCTGGACACACTTGATAGTCCCCACGAGATGCATTTTGATGGTAAAAAAAACATTAATGGTCATCACATGATGGACTGAGAGGCTGGAGAGGAGGGGGTCGGTGTGGAGCAGCTGCTGTTCAACGGGAACTTCCCCTAAAATCTGTCATGTGAGGGAGGAGGAGGAGGAGGAGGAGGAGGAGGAGGAGGAGGAGGGGGTCGTCACCTGGACGCATCGCTGACGTCAGAGCCTTGTGTACTTCCAGAGCTCAGCCAGTTGTAGGTCATGGAGGTTTAACACTGGAAGTGATCTACGTATGGTTAGTACCTGAGTGGAGCTGTGATGGTGGATTGGACTCGTTCGTGCACCCTTATTTATCCCTTATTAATACAAGGTGGAGATCTGGTCTCTCTGTTTTCAAATGCTAATTTATTGAGTAAGTCAATAAGAGAACTTTAAAATCTAGGTTGGTTAAAGAGGAAAGTATGCAAGTCTGGTTGCTTTTCCTCTGTTTTGCTAACCCTCCTCCTGGCCATGTGCATTTGTTGACAACGAAACCGGCGAAAAATCAATACATGGAGCGGTGGGTAACGTTATATAACATATACGATGTTGCACTGTGTATTTGTGTAGTCTTAACTGTCATAAACAAAAGATTGAGGGTTACGGAGCGTGTTTAGGTTGCAGTGTGCAGAGATGAGAGCTGGGACACCGGGGTGTCAGTCAAGTACTACACAAGTCATGTAGGTAACTACTACTAATTACTCCAGAGCTTTTTAATTAGGGTAAAAATGTAGAATAGGAAATAATCCTGCTTATTAACAGACAACCGAAACAATGTCAAAGCTCTAGGCTGTACTGTACACACACTCCTAAAAACACACACACAAACCTAATACTAGACTGAAGTTGGTGCCGTCATTTGGTTTAGTTTCGACCAGTGTTTGTTAACAGGAGGAGGGATGGCTATGACTAAGTGGAGTAAACAAGGGGACCTACACTATATTTTTACGTTATTTTACGTTTACGTTAAAACTTACCACTTTGTTCATCTGCCCAGCAGGTGGGGTGAGTCAGGTTCAGTATTTTTAGGCAAAGAGAGAAAAGACTGTAATCAATTAATGGAATTAAATGTTAAAACTTTAAATTGAACTCTGCTCTAAATTGGGATTTGGTTTGTCTACAAACTATCAGGGATACACAGGATGTTAAGGTGCTAGTCGGCTACCAGGAAGTCCACATGGGTGTGCTACAGCCACGACAGCAGCACCTAGTGTACTGTGAGGTTGCTGCCTCACGTATATCTTACCGGCAAAGAACATGGGGGACTTATGACGCAGCTCTTCCATTTTCTGAGCAAACAGGGCGTTCATCTCGCGCTGCAGCGTGCCTACAGCCCTCTTGCGGCTGTCAAGGACAGAACATGGAGGAAGCATGGGAGGCGACTCCAGGCTGCTCAGACTGTGAAGGCTGTCAGAGCTGCTGCTGTCGCTGAGCGACAGACCTCCTGGGACATTGCCTTTTGTGAATGGGGTAAATGTTGAGCCGCAAACAGCCCCGTAGTTGGGGGGTGTGGCCTGCTGCCAACGGAGGTTGGACCTGCAGTCTGGCGTGAGGCTTGGGGCCGGTGTTACAGTGTTGGCAGAGAGTCTACGCGGAACGCTGCAGGACCGAGGGTTCTTCTGTGATGATTGAGGCTGAGGTCGGACATGTTGGGTACCGAGAGTTTGCCTGGCTTTGGACCTTTGGAAGGGGTTAGGCTGACGAAGAGCCTGGGGCGAATGCTGAAACTGGGCCTCTGAGCAGGACTTGAGCTTGGGAGGAGACTGCTCTGAGTCTGGCTGTGCAGCGAGGGGCTGGGGCTTGGCTACAGGCTCTGGCTGAACTTGTCTCTTGGTTGAGGAGGAGCGATTACTCCTCTCCTGTCTCTCTCCAGCTGCCATTTTAGACTTGCATTCCTGACTTTCCTCAATCTGACCCTTTCTGTCAGCCTCTGGGCTCCCCTTGGAGCCAATCACACATGTGATGCAGTTGGAAGACATCCCCACCTTGCCCGAGCTGCTAAGCGCGACGCGGGCAAACACCCCCGGCTTCATCTCCGGCGGATCGTGAAAGCGGAACCGACTGGCCCGTTTCAGAGGCTCACTCATGGGTCGTCGCTTGGCGAAAAGTGGACTCTTACCTTTACCCTCCTCAGGGTGAAAAGCCCCATTGGTGTCAGGACGGTCCCAGGGCCCCTTGGCTTGGTGGGATTCCGCCAGTGAATCCCTGGAGTGGTGTTGTGGTGGTGTGGACTGGTGAGAGGTGGCAGCAGACGCCTTGTCCCTGTCTTCAGACTCTCGCTCCTCACTAGCACCCTCTGAACTGTAGTCTTTGGTGTCAATGGTGATCTCTGGGTAGCCCTTCTTGATTTTGGGCTGGCTTTTGGTGGGTGCACTAGCAGTGCGGCGCAGGAGGTGGGCACCAAACGGGTGCTTACGGCTGTGCTGTGCAGCAGCATGGCTGTCCAGGGAAGCTTGCTTTGGGTTTCTGTGAAACAGCCCTTTTATGCCGCTGACCGCTCTGGCCTGACAAGAACACAAGAAAACACAATCGTCAAACACACAGTGGCTCTTAAAACAAGGCACAACTAATAAACACAGTGATCATGCAAGAGAAATATTTCTCATAGACACTGGACACAAGTTTTTGTACAGTGAGCATGCTTCAAAAACAATAAACTAATTCCATCAATAAACCTCGGAGTTTTCCTGTAACACCACCTGCGAATGATCACTTGGTGTTTAGTGTGATGATCATTCTGCTGTAATCCATGCTGAAGCTTTGAATTCCATCTGGATTCAAAGTGTTTGCCTCAACATCTGTATACAGCAGCTGTCGCACCATCAGTTACATACTGTATTAGTCAGGCGAACGTGCATGTAACTACCCGTCAAAGTTCAACGCACAGAGCACTAAACACAGGATGTCACGATACCAGAACTGTGGTAGGCTACCTGTAGGCTAACTAATAGCCTACCACTGAAGTCTAGAGACCACATTCAATTCCACTGTAAAACACAGAAAACAACAGGAGCTGCAGCACATGCTCATACACCTCCATATAGTCACTGAGGAGCAGTTTAATCTGCCTGGTAATGACAGTAGCCCGTTAAAGGTAGAGTCTGGAGTTTTGTTCGTTGCAGTTTGTAAACAAAACATTCAAACTGGGCCCTTTCTCTAGGGCTCAACTGTGTAGCCTCCTGTCCCTGACAGCAAAAAGCAGCAGTTGCCAGGACCACAAAGGAAAGGAAATACAGTGAATCGCTGGAGCCGTGAGCCAACACCCGGACGTCACCAACAATGGGAGCCTCCAGAGTTATGTTGTAATGAGTAGGAGAGCCAGCATTGAGCTAGCTCACTAGAATGGCCTTCATACTTGTTGTATTGGTCCGCAGCTCCAGTGCTTCAGTCAGTTTGTTTTTCTGTGTGTTCACACCGAGACCGTGGGCAGCGTTGCGGCGGCTGTAAGTCATTCATTTTCAATGGAGGCTGGTGTCAACAAACGTTGGGAGGGTGAGCAGTGGCATGTTGCATTGCGAGTGTCAAACTGAAGTTGAGAGAAGTTCAACTTAATGTAAATGAGGAGCCGCCGCAGCCGCAGCAGCAGCAGCAGCAGCCGCAGCAGCAGCCGCAGCCGCAGCCGCAGCCTCAGCAGCCTCAGCAGCCTCAGCAGCCGCAGCCTCAGCAGCTAATTGTATACCAAGTTTCTCACACCGGGAGAAATTAAGAGAGCCTAGTGGACACATAGCCTTTTCTGCGCTGCTTGAAAGTCCCGCTCCTTTGGCTGATGCCAGTGAATAGCCTTGAGAGCCTCTGCTGAAGAGAAAACACCAACTGCCTCACTCTCCAGCCAGAAACGTCCCCGTATGCAAACAAAACAAAGCAAAAGACCAAAATACAGGCAGGGGGAGGGGGCGCTGCTGACACAGCCACCACCACACAGGATGATGAAGACGGATTTCATTTGTATAAGTCTAGTGTTTTTGGGCAAAAAACTCCAGACCCAACCTTTAATGTTGTGAGCTATTGCTATGTTAGCCTATACAATGTGTATATAATGTTAGCTAAAACCGTGCTCACGTCACGTGCTGCACACTACTGTCATTCCTCATACTGTTGTTTTTGTTTACTTCACCTTCAACAAATATTGCATGGACTCAGTTCTTGTGACATCCCTAGTGGGAACTGCACATTTTCATAACCTGCTGGTTGGACAACTACAAGACTGCAGTAATGGGGTGTAGGGTGCACTGAGGCTTTCAGAGGGCGTGTAGATCTGGCTTCATAATTATTTCTTATGTAGTACCAGTATAAAAAGGTTATATTCAGATTACATGGACAATGTAATGCTGAATGGACCTTTGCTGTGTGTTTAGGTTCTGCATGATAAAGTCACAACAAATGGGGCAAAAATGATACACACAACGATGAGGGTTACATTTAGACAACAACACTGATGACTGTTAAACCCACTTTGACAGAAATGTTAAATGGAGCTTTAGTGGGAAAAGGCGTCATATTTTTGTATAACCTATAACCAATGCTGTTATTTGTTTAGAACAATGTGAAAGAAGTAGATCCAAATCACTGAACATCTGTCAAAAGCAAAGTAACAGCGCAGACAAAAAGACAAGACGAAAAGGAAAAGAGTCTCTGGCTGAGTGGAAAAAAAGAGGAAATGTGGGCTGAACTGCACATGATGATTATTGATTAAGCTGCCAGGCAGTGAAGCTCAGTAAATCATGTTCTGCAGCTCGAGCTGCCATCGTCCTGTGACACCTCCAACCTTGAAGCAGATCCCCACAAATTTGGGAAATGTTTTTGTTTGGAGTTTTACCCATAGGCTGATGGGAAACTCAGTATTCTTCTTATTATACCTTAGTTCAACGAGCACTTGATGAGTTCAGGGAGGTTTAGCTACTAATATAAACATGTTTCAACATTCTGAATATCTTTGACAAATCCTGTACAAATGGATGCAAGAGTTGTTACAGTATTCTCAATTTACATGTTGGACCAGGAAACTGATGATCTCCATATCAAGAGCCACACAGCTGGAGATACAAATGGGGTCAGAAGTCTTGGATTTTTGGGGCCATTTCCAAACAAATATCCATTATCCATGAGCTGCTTCATCTCTAGCTACAGTGGACATTGCCAGGCTGAAAAAACAGCTGCTTTAAAAAGAAAGTATTTTAATTTTCCAAAATAAACCAGATGTTAGATATCTAGTAATTCCATGTGTAAAAAAGTCAAAAGACACAGAGGCTGTATATCTAGGCAGTGCGGTACACTGAAAAACCCCTGAGCTAAGAGAAAAATGCCCTCTGCAAAAATAAGCAGCACTGGCAGAGTCCCTGTCTCCTGTCTCTCTCCGGCTCTTTAACAGAGCAGGCTGATGACATTGGATCTACTTGGGGAGTCGATGAAGATGCAGGTTAAGTTGAGCCATCATAACTCATGTGAGACATGAGTTGGCTTTATCATTTTTAATGCTTGCATTGGCTGACAAGAGGAATGTGTGCAGGGGGGTGGTGGGGGTCACTTTGGTGGCAAATAGGGTGGAGCGTGTGGCTCATGCAAGATGCCGACTGGGTCTCACTACACCTGTGTTTTGAGTGGCAGCTTCAGGGCTCCTAAAAATTTCTTGCCTCTAAATGGAGCGTTTGGAAAAAGAGGGGTCCACTGAAATCACAAACAGACACAGGAAGAGAGTAAAAATCAGAGAGGGGAAAGGGGGGATGAAAGAAAGAAAGAAAGAAAGAAGAAAATGGGTGGGTTGAAGGATAAGAGAGAATCACGACAGGAGGCACAGAGCAGCAGCTGAGGAAGAGGAAGTTCAAAGCAAGGACAATGAACAACAGAGCGGTCATCTACACCATGTCTGGAGACAGCTGAGTGGAACTGAAGGATCAAAGAGACAAAACCAAAGCTTGTGTGGTGATAGTGACAACTGCATCAGTTATGATCACAAAGAACATTTTGAAACAGAAACAATGCACACAGTCAACACAGGGTAATATTCTTATGAATAACTACCACACTTAAGTTATTGTTTGCAGCTGAAATTTATACAGGGGTCTGTTTTCCAAGCTCCTTTGCAGCCCAAAATTACTTGATGGAGCGAACATAAAGTGTTGCCAGACCAATATGGTTTCTCTTCACTGGGAACTAAGGGGGCAGTAAAACAGAAATTTAGACCAAAAGGGGATACTGGGGTGGAGAAACAGCCCTAACTGAAAGCACTGTTCTGGTACAAGTTATGAAAAAACAAGATGAAACCCTTAGTGACAAGATGTTACTTAACCGTATGCCATAGCTTTCCTGCAGAAAACTGCAAATATACCATCAGGAAGCCCTGCAGCCAGTGGCAAACAAAACATTCAGATCCTACAACTGCCTTCCTGATTGTTCCTGAAATATTTTGAATGATTTATAATGATTATTATTATTATTGTTATTATTATTATTATTATGGTATTTCAAGATTTTCCTTTGAGTACGTCTGCAAACTGTTGAGCCCAAGCTATAAATATTTCACAGATTTTTAATCAGAGAACATTGTGAAGTTTTTTTCTTTTCTTTTCTGAGATCAGTAATGATAAAAGAGCGCATCACTGGATGCTTCAACATGTATTGGGTATGGATAAGTACACATATATTAAAAATAACATCAAAACTCTGCTATTGATTGAGCTCTAATTAACACAGCAAATGTATTGTATTACAATTTTACAGTCTGAAACACTGAAAAACAGATTTACATACTGTATGTTTTCAGCTTGCATCCACTGAAGTACTCACCTTACCAGTGATGTCATTCACAGCTACATGAACAAAGATGGAAGCCTCCTCCATACCTTCCAAGTACACGTGGCGATAACCTGCACATAATCACATTACAGACACATCTGCATTATCAGTGACTAATATGTAACACGTGCACATGTTCAGACATGTTGACGTGAGACAAAAGCTGATCCACACCAAAAGCCTTTTCTACGGTTGATGTTCTACTTCAAAGCTCTTCACCAGCATTTTTATTAGATCATAATGCATTATGTATCACCATATCTAACAGTAGGTGACAGGTCATCTTTATCTTTATTGCTATTCTGTTTCAAATTAGCAGTCTCCAGTATGGATTATGCATCTATGCAGGTGACACTCAGCTCTCTGTTTCAATTCAGGAGGTCTTTAGGTTAGTCCTGTTTCCAAGCTGTGAAAAGCTCGGTTTCTTTCAGTGAGGTCAGGTAGCTCTAATTGTCATGAAAGCAGCTCTAACCTACAGTAACTCCCCCCAAAAACTTAAATTGTTGTTTTTACACAAGTCTCTTTGTGTATAAATAAAGGAAGCCCTGCTTTTCCTGGCCCCAATTTAAGGCTACGTGATGTCCACACAAATGTGATTTCATTTTTGTCAAAAAAACAACAACTTCAGTCCAGATGACTGATACACTGTAGATCTTTGCTCAGTATAAGAAATAATTTCTCCACTGACACTTTTGAAAATGCACATCACATGACTATTAATGTACAATGGGGGAGTGTACTTGTGTTGGGAGTAAACATAACAAAAGTGAAGGTATCAGAAGGTATCAAATAATTGACAACATGTTCATTATTGAGCTTTAGAGGTCTTGGTAGGTCTATTAGCCAACTCTGGACTGAAGGAACCTACTGTTTCCAGTCTCAATGCTAAGATAGGCTAACCATCCACTTACTGAAGCAGTGACCTTGACAGACACGAGACTAATTACTATCCTCTCATCTTATTCTTTTAAAGAATGAAAATGACATCAATTAATAACTGGTCATAATAGCACCAAACAGTCCTGTTCTCAGAATAATTCCAAAAGCGATTCAACCAGAGTGGCTTTAATTAATTCAAATATATATAAATATATTGCTCCAAATGCATCATAATAATCACATCAGACTTGTTCTCATTTCTACGGAAAGCTATCACTGAAATGGGAGAAACAAAAAACAAAAACAAGACTTTCAGCGGTCACCAGAGAAACACGATCTGTATCTATCAGTTCCATGTAAGAACAGGTGATTCAGCGTCTCTTACCTGTCATCATGCTGTTGAAGGCGATGGTGCGCTGGCCGATGAAGTCCTGGCCAATGGGGTCATGATCCCACACAAGGAAGCGCACCAGGGCCAGCTCCGGCATGTGGACTGTAAACACCAGAGTCTCCTCCCACATGGGGTTGAAACCTACAGGACCGTCCCAGGAGATATCGCACGCAGGAGGGAGGGAGGGAGAGGATGGAGGGGAGGATGATAAGAAGAGAGGAGAGAGAAATGGAGACAGAGGACAGAGAGAGTGGACGGTCCAGGACAAAGTTAGAGAGCGAGCTCAGCACTCATCAATTATTCAGTGTGTGTGTGTGTGTGTGCGTGTGCACGCTGACTGAGAGGTGCTAGCTATGCATGTCTTTTCAAGCTGAGCTCATCAATTATAGATCAGAAGCCATACAGACAGCACACACACATGAACACACGCAAACACAAACGGTAGTAGTAGGAGTCATATTCAATGCATGGCTCCAATCAGCACATACACACACTAATCACATGTCAAAGCTAAAGCAGGACAAACCACAGGAAACAGCAGGGGCATCAACTGATACCCCCGCTGTTTACTGTGTCAGTGAGCAGCTGTCAGCAATCAGAGAACACAAGATCCACTGCAAACCGGCAAACAGCTGATGACATTGCTCAGATGAGAGCATTAAAATCACCACAAATTTCTTTATTCAGCATTTACACTATTGTTCTTTGTGAGGACATCTTTTTTTATTATTATGTGGGTGACAACTTATCCACTAGTGGACAACTTGCAACCTAACTAGTCCTACATACTTTGTGCTACTTCAACAATTCATACATTATTTCAATTATTCAACTTTTTGAGATATTTCACATGTTCTGATCTTATTGTCCCAAAGGAAATGCACTGGAACAGGCTTCAAACTCTAAAAACTCTCCAAAACCTTTCAACTTCAACTACTTCTGCATAGTTTAAGCTACAGACTTCATTTAAAAGAATAGTTCACCCCAGAATGAACACATCATGATTTTTTTGTTGTGTATTCTTGTGCCGCCGGTGTCCATTTGCAACCGTTACATGGACATGCACTGCTATGTCGAGACCCCCTGTAACTCAGAGAAGCCACGGAGGACTCTGAAACTGCTCCCAGCCCTTAGTCGACGTGAGGGTGAGTGAATGAGTGAAATTTCATTCTGGGGTGAACTATTCCTTTAACATTCAATTTCTCAACTGTAGAAAAAAAACTTCAAAAGTTTCTGTAAGTTAAGTTAATAGGTTATTAAGTTGGAAAATGGTAAAGAGACTACTCAGACTACTCAAAGTGCTTTACACTGTTCATTTGCATTTGGAGGGCAGTTTCAGGTTCAGTGTGTGGCCCAGGGACACTGAACCAACCGTCGGCAGAGAAGGATGGGGATCGAACAGCCAACCTTCTGGTTAACGAATGACTTGCTCTACTTCCTGTGCCACAGTCAAAGCAGAGATCTTCAGGGCACATGATTTCTGACATTTCTTACACGGTAGTCCTATACTTACTTTCTCATCTCGAGACTAATGTTATTTTGTACATTGTCCCTGATACAAATAAACTAATACTTGGCAGTTTGCTGCACATCATCAACAGTCTTCAAAACTTCAGCCTCTTTCAAATTTTACTTCTCAGAACAGGTGTTCTGTGGCTGAGAGGCTATACATCAGGCTACTAATCATGAGGTCATGGGTATGATTCCTACCTCATACATGTTTGTTGCATGTCATTCCTGTACTTCAACTTCAACTCAACAATGGCTTTCAGCATTCACACGCATTTTCCTTTGGGAAATGCTCTTTCAAGTTCACATGTATTCCTGTGGCCTATACTGTAGGTCTGACTAGGTGAAGAAAGGCCCTAATTGAATTTATGCGTATTGCGTTTTTACAATGAGAGATGAGACAGAATAAGTCAGCTCTCCATTAACTCACCGTTATCATCCACCACTCTGGTCTGCTCTTTGCAGCAGTCCACCGGGAGGCCGATGATCTCCACCTCCACAAAGGGATCGATGATCTGAAAGAGAGACATTCCACAGTGCTGAGGTGACACAGCAGGACGTCTAGCCACTTTCAATGATCACACTTCGTTACTTCCTGTTCGTGAAGTAATCTGATGTACACTGAGCTTGGCTGAAATCATCACCACTCGGTGAAGGTGTGAAAGTGACACACTGATATGTTCCTGTGAAAACACTCAGTAAAACACCCGGCTGTGAAGGGTTGAACTCAGGACAATCGGACCTGGTGGTACGCACTTCAAGATGTTTCACTTCTCATTCTATAGAGGCTCCTTTACAGTTGTCTGGTAGGTAAAAAAAATTGAAGTATAAAATGTAAAAATGATAAATATCATGCAATATTATTAACATCTAGGAGCTAATATTATCAAGCCTTCCATTTTTTTATTGACATGAATTCAAAACCAAATCATGAGATGCCAGTAGAGCTGCTAGATTGTACATCAAAGTGGATGATAAAACATCAAATATAATCTATAGAGAATATTAAATTGTGGACAATACATTGTTGAAGGCTTAGTGAGATGTTTGGGGGAAATATGGTGTGACCAGTGGTTGGGAGAATGTTATCAGGTTGTGTAATGTGGACATTTATCAGAGTGTATCTGTTCTAACTGTGAAACGCCCTCTGGAACGCAGAGTGTATGACAAGTTCAGTTTGTGGGATTTTTTTTTTCACTGTATGCTTGTTTACAGTTGCATGCGAGTCCTACCTCTCCCCTGTCCCCTAACATTGAATCTTTGGGTTTGGGCAGCTGTTGTCCACTGATGATCTTCAACACCAGCTGTTTCTTCATCTGACCTGGCAGTGGATCCTCCAGGTTGGGGTTAAAGGCACCTACAGTGGGTAGAAAGGGTTCTAAAATTAAATGGCAAAAATCAAGGATGAAAATGCATCATAGTGTTTAAGCTACAAAGAAATACACATACAGTAGTCATAAAACAGGAGTTGGAAACTAGCATTAGCTATAATCTCTGTATGCAGAATATCAGTCACATTGACTTGTTCGACTTGTTTGTAACGAGTGGAAGTGTCACTATGTTAACCTGCATTGTCCCTACCAAATAAACTGAATTAAAACAATACACCAGGATTTCTGTAACTTTATGATATGTATGTCACAACAAAGGAGCCACCACCATCACAGTATGCCCCACTGACTCAAATGCTTTCCTCTCAGGACAGTCCCAGTGGATAATCGAATAATCAGATACAATCTTTCCCATTCAAAATGTAATGTATGTGTACATTTATCATAATATCTTCTCATTAATACCTTAAATTGACAGTGTGTGATATTTGTCAAGGTTTATTGGCAAAAAAGTGTATAATTGCTATAAATTAAAATCTGTTTGGTTTTCACAGTCTCATTCTTCTTCTTTTATATATAAATATCGCAAGGGTCATGCTTAGAGAGTGTCGCCATCTTGCATCGCTATGTTTGTACTGTATGTAACTGACCTGACGAAGAGCGTTGCTCGAAACGTTATCTGTTTTTATAGTCCTCTCATTAGAGCTACAACAGTGTGGCGAGTCCTTTTTTGTTTTTGTATATGTAATGGAAAATCCAGCCAACCAGAGAGCACATTTCAAGAGTTTCACATTAATAAATAGAATAAAATCAGAACGCTAGATGTCACTGTTTTCCCCTCATTTTACACACTGGATCTTTAACTATCAAAACAAATTTAGCACTGGGGAAATGACATTAGAATGCCTGCCAGTGCAAAGATGAAATTACAAACTTAAAATACTCCAGCGTTTTCTACTTGATGAATCAAATGAATATTATTTCCTGTGCTGACCTTCACACATGCAGGCAGGCTTCAGCAAGTAGCCACAGTTGCCGTTGCTGTAGAACTTGGCTCTGTTGAGCTGCAGGACCCGGCCCTCTGACTGGTAGTTGAGCGCAACTGAAATTAAAGCAGAGGAAGGAGAGGGTCGGCAACAATGCAGCTCACTAAAATATGTGACCACTTGTGAATTTGGTGAGTCGGGTAAAGCTCATACCGAGCTGGCAGCCGGCGCTCCAAAAGGGCTGAGGGTTGAAGTTGGAGGAGTCCACGCGGTAAGAGGAAGGGTAGATGCGGGAGAGCTGTCGCTGGTTGAACTGGATGAAGGACGTGGCTTTCTGCTGCATCACCTGATGGGCTTTGGTCTCACTGAGTGACGACACCTGCCAGCTGCAGTTGGCTGCAGAGAACAAGATAAAAATATCTTTGTTTTCTGTGTTGGCTCACAAACTTCCATTCAGCAGAAATGCTGAATGAGCTTGTTATTGATTTTAACTTCTAATAGACAAAATGTGGTCTCATTCAATGACAAATTACTTTATTTTTGACTGTATTGTTCAATGGAAACACTGTAGAAATTACGATTAATTTAGTTTAGCAGTGAGTGAATCTTACACAGGTTCAACAGAGGTGCTCACCTTGTGCCTCAATGTCATAGAGACCAACAGACCGCGTGTATTTGACCAGATCAGACAGAGCTCTCGATAACTTCATGGTCTTCTTCTTTCTGTGAGGTCAACAAAAGGTCAAGGGTCACAGAAGTACCCAAATTATTTAAATCACAGATGAAACATAAGTAGATAAAATATAATCAAGTGTGACAGTACTTATATGGACAAACATTTACCTCAAAAATGATGTAGAGTACATCAATACATCAAAACTGATGACAGCTTATTTTGTATCTGGTTAACTACTGTATCCTGTCTTTGAGGTGTGTGTGTGTGTGAATGATTGACCTACTTGCTGTGGTGCAGTGGAGCACGTGAAGCACTGCTTGTGCTCTCTTGATCTGTATCTGTGTCCTCCAAGCTCGACGTCTTCTTCAGCTTGGTTGACTTTTTCTGGAGAGAAGTGAGGGGCCGAAGAATAGAATAACCATTTCAACTTTTCACATATAAAGTTTTGTATATGTAGGGTTTTGATCCAGGTTTACTGTTGACGCAACAACACACTGTGTCACATGATAAGACAACAGCTTGTCTCTGGTCCGATTAACCATGAATCTGTTTTTCACTGTCTCCGGTACATTCTCATCACAGAAGGTGGAAGATTGGGCAGAGAAACAGAAAAGCGATTTAAGGGAAGGAGAAAGAGCAGAAATAAAAAGGCTTACCTTGCGCTTAGAGAAGTTCCCCATGAAGGAGCGGCCTGTGTGCTTGTTGCTGCTGGGATTAGCCTCGTCAGCTGTGTCTGTCCCTTCTTCGCTTTTACCCTAACAGCAGAGGAAACATCTTCAACATGTGTAATTAACATTTTTCCATCACTTGTCAAACTGGATTGCTTTTTTGTTTTGCTTGGGATGTTTTAAACTATTACGTTTGAGCTGTTATTAGAATTAAATCATACCAGCCATAACTGTTTTATGACCGACAGTCGAATAGGAAATACTGTCTTCATGAATCAAAAACAAGACAACAGAGAGACTCTGAGGCAATAACAGAAAAAAATGTAATTACAAATCAAAGATTGTATTTCGTTTTGAAAATGTCATTTCTATGCTAATGGGATGGGAAAGTGGAGCTGATTGGAGGAGAAACACTTCATTAGATGCAACATTTACTGAAGGAAAACCAAGAAGCACGGGCCTCACTTTCGTCTCCAGTGGCACACTCCCTCACAAACACAAAAGCACAAGACAAACAAGAAGAAAAGAACTCCTACTTAAAGCACAAGTCCAGATGTGACTCGCATCTGTTTAGAGCGAAATGTCTGTTTTTATCCAAGTAATGTATTCATATTCAGTTCTAGCTCTGCTTGAGTAGTTATGGCTGCAGGAGAGAGGGTTACTAATCCATTGCTCACACACACTGTCACAGCTCTGTCAGGGATTTGAACTGGCAACAGTCCAGTCCTCATCGTGTCTCCATCACCTTTTCACAGTTGATTTCAGGAGAGAGTGGAGGAGTGTGTAAATAAGGAACAGTCACTTCAAAGTCTGGCTTCTGTTTAAAGGATGAAGGAGCAGCAAGTCAGAACACAACCAAACAGAAAATGCCTTCTGACACTAAAATGTGCCTTTTTTTAAACCTCATGTTCACACTTCATATGAATTCAAGTAAACAGACTTTCCTCCAGCTACAACAGCTGCCTGTTTATTTCTACTAATCACATCAAAACCATAAGCCACTGATCCAAAACACCATCATTCCTGTATCTTGAGCTCAGCAAATGTAGCTTCTCTATAAAACATCAAATCATATGACAACACCTGGACCTCCTTTCCACAACACTTCCAACTTGCAATAAATTCTTTACAATGGCATATCTAACCTGCTTACAGCATGAAATGGAGTAATATGGAGTAATATAATGAGATCTTGGCTCACCAGTAACTCTCTGTCTACCTGGCCTGTGTTTACCTTGGAGCCAGTTTTGCCTTTAGGCTTCCCGGCAGGAGGGAGGGCTGCGATGGTGAAGCTGTCTGGATCCTCACGGTCTCGGATCTTAGACTCCTTCATCAGGTTGTCAAGCTTTTTCTTAGCCATGTTCTCCACCTGCTTTCTGTTGGCTGATGTCTGGAAGAAGTTACACAGAGTTGTGATGATGATTATGTGATGGTCGTCATAGATGAAACAAGAAATGAAGGTGATGTTTAACAGTTCCTGTTCCTTATTGTTCATTTTCATACATAATTTACACTGAAGATATTTTATAGTCGTGGGCCACTTTGACAATTTTTATAACCTGTTAATCATTCATTTCATTATCAAGTGTTACTGTATCAATCACGTGCCAAATATTCTATCTATAGTTAAGTTAAGTAATTTGCTCTGATTCGAAAATGTGTTAATGATGTCTGAGTTTTGAGCTGGAAGTTGGACAAAATAAGTCAAGACATGACTTTGGGCTTAAAGGAGAGTGTGACAGACATTCTTCTTACTCTTTACTGACATTTTTTAGACTGGACAAAAATAACCAGCATACTGATTGATAATGGAACAAATTTTAGATGAAACCTTGAGATATTAACATTTAATCACAACTCTGACAAGCGCAGACAGTGAATCTCTCAACGTTTGAAACAGGGAATGTAGGATTTTATCTGAGGTTGTTCTGTAAAAGACAGAATAGAAAGGTCTGACATGGTAAAGAAAGAAACACATGAAGCAAGGCCAATGACGCTACACATTAGGTTAAGTTACATAAGCCTCCTGCACCATTTGACAAATGGTTGTTTAGGTTATGTAACCCATTTGATGTGGGAGTATGACAGTCATGGTGTACAAGTTCTTTTTGTCAAGTAACTACTCAGTTCACCTGCAGCATGTCTAGTTGAATCAGCAGTTTTCATTAGGAAATAACCATTAATAATTATTTCCAGTGAAAACTGTAGTAGGAACCATGTCTGGAGCGAACTAAATGGAGGTGGAAGGATAAATACCAGACAGATACCAAAAACTAAACTGCATAGTTCATAAAAGCAGTTAAGAAAACACATAGATGTGTTTGTAATGTCAACTAGTTTTATCTGAGGTCCAGTGGCAGGAGAAGATTTTGGTGATCATCTCTTACTCTGTTCTGACCACACTGAGATTAACGACACATCATGCAGGAGCCTACGAGGACTCACATTTCATAAGGAGCAAAAATGAAGCAAAACATTATGTAACAGGAAGCAGAACACCCTCCCCCCCGGCGGCTCATGAACAGGCCCCTCGCATACAATGTAAGTACTTCCAGATGTGATAGCATGACGGAGAATGACAGCGAGACATCCTTTATACAGATGTTGTGGAAGAAATGAGAGATGTCCTCAGTGAGAGATCACTGCTCATTCTCTCTCTGGCACATGCTGGGCTCGGCCACACGGTGGCAGAGTTTACCCACAAACCTCCTGTTCGTCTCAGACCACAGGCAGCGCCGCATGCACCAGGAGGAGTGTGTGTCTACATGTTCAGTGCAGATACAAAGAAACCAGTTTTGAGCTTTTATTAATGAGGAGTGTGGTCCAATCGGTGCTGTGCATCTCACATGAGGGATACGGTTTCTTATCTATTTGATAACTATTATATTGGCACAAAACTTGTGCCTGATCAGAGCCTGATCACGCCACACAGGGTTGGTAATTTAGATTCTTCTGGTTGTTTCATTGCCATAAATACAGAATAGTTTAGTGAAAATAAGAAAATAACCAAGTAAATTATTTTTAATTGTCACTCAGATGAGTTTTTGCCAGCGTTCGTCTTTAGACCAGCTCTCAGTGCAGCTGCATGGAGACAGGTGGATTCAGCCTCGTGGAGAAGCTGCCACGGCTCCTCTGTGGATTTAGTCACTCACTCTCTACTCTCCATCCAAGAACTTCTGTAAATAATGAGCTCCTCTGGAAAATGAATAAAACACTGTCTGACACAACTCGGCTCATTTCCCTTCACCGTTTTATCCACCAGCTCCAATGCAATGCATGATGGTATATCATGCTTGGGTAGTGACCATTAGTAGTACTCTCCTTTTCACGATGCATTGTGAGATACTGTGAGTCCACTATACCGGGCATAGTAGCTCTAATTACACATCGAGACAGCACTACAAATGGTTGAACTCACTATATACTGTAGTGGATGATATAGGGAGTAATGAATTAGACACAGTCAGAGTCTTCTGTATCTGCAGGGTCAGGGTCTGGTAAGCAGCCGGACCTGAACAATCCCTGTTAAGATCAGCACTCAGTGGAGATCAGATCGCCCGCAGCAGGACTCCTGGATCTCCTCATGTCTGAAGGCCATTTGTTACCACTCAGACTGTATTGATGAGTTTACTGTTTATGCTAGAGCTTCAAACTGCTGCACAGTGCTGTAGGCTTTGGGAAGATATTGAATATTTAATTTTCAATCGTTATGAATATAGGTCGGACTAACTCCTACTTTGTCAACACATGCTGCCAAAATTTCCAGCAAAACATATACATTAGAAACTGACACTAGATAAATAGATTTAAAAACTTCATGTAGGCTAATTAGTCCCCCATGGTCTACTGGGGGACATAATTAAATCCCTCTTAAAACATTAGTGAGTCTCAATTCACAGTGCATGGGTGTCACAGTGAGGAGTAAAGCAAGCAGTTTCTTCTATGAAACCAGATTCACTCAAAATGGTAAAAGTAAGAATAAATAAATACATAAAACTTTCATTTTTGAGTCAAGCGATCTAACCAATCGACAGGTGGGAGACGACCGTGGTCACATGTTGTGATCAGTATTTCTGGTGAGAGTGCACAGCAGTTTGATTTAAGACAACACAACCCTGTCAAATCCATGCTACACCCGTCAATACACTGTGTAGTGCCCACACGGTGTACTACAGTTGAGTGCACTGACACAGCCATTGACCAAGTTGTAAAAAGCCAACACCTGCCACGTAAATCTTAGCCGAACCAATCTCAGGGCTAATACTGCTGAGTACTGTTAATTTACTGCTCAGTGAACTGGTTCTTGGACTTGCAAGACAAATGTGTCAGTTTAAGGATCCTACATGGAGCATGTTAGAGAAGAAATGTCAGATGGCGTTTTTTGGGGGGGGGGTGGCCTACCACTTTACACATTTACAGGCAGGATGAGAGAATATGGCACATGACTGGATGAGCTGTCTTTGGTGGTTGAGAATGAGCTTTTTATACAGTACTGTACCTTCCACTTTGAAAGAAGCAAGCAACAGTTGAAGAGGAGAAGAAGAAGAAAAACAAGAAGGAACAAACAGGAAGAGAGAAGAGCAGGAAATGAGAACAAATAGCCACAGAGAGAGAGACAGAAGCAAAGAGCAGAGATATAGGTGATCAACAACAAAGACAGGACGGCAGGAGGATGTGCTTATCGTTTAAACGTGAACCGTCAGTGACAGGAAATAAACACGTAATTCACTTTTCATCTTCTGGACACAAGGACACATAACCTGCATGTAACTCTGACAGAGTGAATAGATGTGGTGAGATGGAGAGAAAAAGGCAGATCGGGGAACATACATCTCCGTTCATCAGCTTGCAGTCGTCCTCCATCTCATCTGCGCTGTCCTCGTCCGACACGTCCCCTTCTTCTGCGTTCTCGTCGATGTTGGGAGGCAGTTTCTTCCCCTGGTGGAGAAGAGAACAAGTCAGAGGGGAGAGAGAGAGAGAGAGCGAGCTGCACCACTAATCTAAACTAATTCATCCAATTTACTGCACTGTATTTGTGTTTGCACTCTGCATGCTGTGAGAGGACAGCAGTTTGTCAGTGGATATGTGGCACCTCCCGTCTCTGCTGCCACAGGCTTTTCAGACCAGCTAATGTATTTGATCAATTAAGCAAACTTTATTTGTCTATAGTTGGGTAACTGGGTATGCAACAGTGGGATATACTGTATGCAGTGAGCACTGAATAAAAACATATCAACACAGAAACACAAGACAGATGATAAGTTCACTAAACAGTGCACAAGGTGACAGTTGATGTAAAGGCTGGTGACAGGCAGACAGGAAGTAACTTTCTCAAGTAGTTGTTTGTTGGAAAGACCCTGCAGGTTTTCCTTACTCTTTGTATTTTCCTCTCTAAGTCCAGACAAATGTTGATAAATGAGATGTCTGCTACTACAGGGAATGCCACATGTTTGGTTAGAAATCACTTCTTTTCTCCCCAATCACTTGTCTAATACTGTAGCGTATTGTAAATGTACACCGTCAAGCAAACAAAATGAAATGTCTCATGTGCTCCTTTCTTATGTTTGTCTTGGCATTGTTCTTACTGGCTGATAAAGCCGTGCTTAAGCTGCGTTCAGGACAACTCAGAACTCTGATCTTTCCAACCTCCTAGCAAAAGTGTAATCGAAGTCGGAGCTCCCACTCGGCAAAGTCTGAGAAAAAGATCTACCCCGACTTCTTCGAGAATCAGTTGTCTGACGTCACACAACAATCTGCACCCGGGAAGAACCACACCGTCAATGGTAAAACATCAATTAAAAAGGATTTACTGTAAATGCAACAATACATCTTTTAAAAATTGTTTTTATGTTTTTGGTTATTCTGTGAAGTCGGAACTCTGAGTTTTCAACTGGGAGAGTCCGAGATGCGAGTTTCTTGAAGGCAGCATTAGACCCTGTCTGTTTTCTGTGTGCTTTACTTGGCATTTATATCATAGCATTTTAGGTTATTTAAGCTGCTGGACAATTGGAATTTCCCTCCAGGGGATGAATAAAGTCTTCTTCTTCGACATGGTTCTTCTTCGACCTTCTTCTGCTTTTTCTTCTTCTCCTTCAACATGGTTCTTCTTCAACCTTCATCTTCATCTTCAGCTGCCTCCTCCTCCTCCTCCTCCTTCTCCTCCTCCTCCTCCTCCTCCTCACAGGCCTCAGTGGGAGCGACAACAGAAAGAGGCTGAACAGTGAATGTTCAGACTCAGCAGGAACAGACCAGCCTGCTCTCGCTGCCTGAGCCATGGATTTTTCATTAACGAGCCAGGTAGTTTGTCCTGTGGTTAGCAATCATTCTCAATCACAGTGTCATGGAGGTGCTGGTCAGAGTCAGCATCATCATCATCACCACCATCAGCAGCAGCAGCAGCAGCAGGAGCAGCAGCTCCATGAGGCTGACAACAGCCCGACCCGTGGTGAAGCTGCACGGTGTGAGAGTGTTACAGGAGGCAGCGGTTGATGCCAAAGTTGCTGCATATCAGTGCTCGCACGCCGACACTCTGCTGAGTGTACACACAGGTAGGTAGCTGCGCCGGAGCGACAGCTGGCAGAGCCGCCCTCGTCGGTGCCAGGTATTGGCGAGGTGCCTCCTCTTCACTGAAAGCATCTGGTGTCAATAAAGCCTCATTAACCTCAATGCTGTTCCCTCCCCTGCTAACAGAGGCTGCTGCTGCTCATCAACACGCTCCCCTGTTGATGCTGCTGACTAAAGCCGTGTGTCAACTGACCGGGCTTCAAGAGTTTATAATACGTTACGGTGACTGCATGGGTTCCTCCATAGCTACATATAACTATAAAAATATTGACTATAATAGTTTTACTTTGGAGTCAGTTCGACGATGGTAAATTCAGCTGATTGGATATGATGTGAAAGGACAGACATCTGTTTAGATAAGGTGTCAAAGCTGCCAATGCAGATCAGAGCAAAAACAACATGAGGAAATAACTACCTGTCGAGCTCAGAGACAGGATTGTTGGAGGCTGAATAAACATTAGGTAACTGTGGCTGAGCTCAGATCAGAGGTGGAGGTGGAGTACGCTTTTGACACTCTCCAATACCTGGAGATGAGATAGCTAGAGTAAATATGGAAATATTTCTCTGCCATGGAGCACAAAAGCATCACAAAGTCATTAAAGCCATGGTCGACGATGAGAAAGATTTGAAAAAAGAGCCGCACAAGATGAAAAAAACAGTAATGTAGAGAGCCATGGTGATATGGAATGCTCTGCCTGGACATAGTGTATTATTCAAGAAAAAAACATCTATTACAACAGCTCTCTGCAGACACTGTCTGCTGATGTTTAGTTGAAGATACTTGCTACAATCAATTAGTGTGATCCAAATTCTGTTTTTGTAAATGTAATATAATGTAATTATGTCTAACGCATGTTGATATATACCCGACCATCTGACCATTTAGGAATGATTAAAAAAGCTACATTGCGGAGGTGCTGTTCATTTGAATTTGGTCCTGTACAATGTGAATGTTGTTTTTGTCTTTGTCTGGAACAGAACAGTGAAAATGAATTTCCCCTCAGGGACAATAAATCATGAATCTCTGAATCTCTGTTTGTTTTGTAGAACGTTGTGAATTGTTTTTTTGTTTTTCTTCATCTTTTGTGTGTGATTTTGTTGTGTGATGTGTTTTCTGTGATTGTGTACGGCAGTGGAAAGATAGTTGCGTTGGGTGTGGACTGCAGGAAGAATACCCAAAGCTACTGTAATGGAGATCCAAATACATGAAATGGAATGGAATGAAATGGTTGTGATTGGCCAATTTCTTTGCAGGCCTGCAGCAGCTAGAGAGGATAGATTTTTTTTTGGCACCTTTTGCTCTTCACATTGTGTAGGTCGTACTATTGGGCAATAACCACTGTCTAAATGATGTTAATAATATTGATCAATCTTCCTCAATGTCCATCCTAGCATTAAATGTCCAGATTATGAGGTTAGGGGTTGTTCATTTCCTGCTGAAGAGACTGTCTACATTTGGCCAGAGCGACCTGGGCACCTGGCACATCTAACAGAGCTTGCTGTAAATGTACTAAATCAGCTGAGGGTGACATCAGTGAGGGCATCGCCCCTTTTTATCATCTGAGAGCTCCCATCAGCTGTGAAGTGAAGCTGACAACCTGGACCTGCTTCTGACCTGCAGCCACCAACACATTTCATCAATTATCCGCGGTCAGCTGGACTTGGTCTGATGAGAGCACAGGGCAGAGGGCCTTTACTACACACACACACAGAGGTCAAGTTAACCTCTCAGGGTTTTTATTCTTCAGTCTGCTCAGGTAGTGTTTGTCCTTATTTTCCCTCCTGATCGCATCATATTTAAAAACTCTGGTCACATCCCTGACCACTGTCGCCTGCCTTTGAAGTCGGGGAGCCTCAAACCCCCGATGATAAAAATGTTGATTTGAGGTAATTGCCTGCGGACTGATAGCGTTTGGTGAGGAACATCAGTCACTTTTTAAACACCCAGACTGTACGCCACCAGCTCTGACTTCACCTTTACGAGGATTTTGCCCTTCAGTGTTTCTGGAGACGGTAGCCGTGCAGACTCATCGGCTTTGATGTTGGAAAGGTCCAGTTTGTCCCCCAGGATCTCGATCAGGTACTGGGCCATCTTCTTCTGCTGGGGAACACTGCAGTGGTTCTCTATGGACAGGATGACTGGGAAGCTGTGAGATAAGCACAAACAACAGACTGGAGTTAGAGGGCTGACTGGTTCAAGAAAGTACAGCAACGTGTTCGTCATCCTGAAACAACACTACTGGATGAATTACATTCATATTCATGGTTACATATTCATGTTTCCCACAGGATGAACCTCACAGATGCTGGTGAGACCATGAGGGTGGTGTTTGTGGTTCTGGGTGAAATAATATTCTGCTCTGGTCTGGTGAACACATTGCTGCCCCCAGAGTGGGAACTGCGACAACTTTGATCTCAAGATGTTTGATCTTTTGCCATGATCTGATCCAAATTTCAGTTTGTGCAATATACTTTGGTTTAGGACCTAAAAGAGTCCTGCAGCTGGCCACCCAGGAACTTAACATCACGGTACTGATGGGATTTTTACACTGGCTGTTGGATTGTTGCAGGAAATATATTGAGCATAACTTTGACAAATCATTTGAGACATAAATATACTCATAAATACAAAAAGCTAATGTTTACACCATGTTTGCATGACTTCAACATCCCAACCACTTCCACTTTAACTGAGCTACTGCCTCTTCTGCTACTATACAAAAGCATTTCCTGTAAGTTAGTAATGGTTCGTAAACACTCAGGAAAATGTGTCTGCTACAGAAGACAGTGGACATACAGTAGTAGTAAACATCATCATGCTACAATGCCATGATCATTAGCCTATTGTAAGTACGCTTATGTTAGCATTTAGCTAAAGAATGCTCTCCCTGGCATTCAGTTGAGTTGACTTTTATTTTTTTCATTCATAGTTTGTATTCTATCGCACTTTATTTATGTATTTTATGGTATTGTAACAATGGTATGCTTTATTGATCTGGGCAGCACTTTGGTCAAACTTTTTACAGTGCTTTATAAATAAAGTTTGAGTAAAGATCAGCCTCACAGAGCCACAGACTGTTACCCAGACAGAGGTTACTCTCAGTCTTAGGATGCTTTGTGAATAAGGTCTCTATTTGTTCTTAAAGGGATACAGTAGTTCAACATTTTGGCAAATTGGCCCATTGCCATGATCTCCATAATTTTAGGAGTAGGTTTGTTACCTTAAATTGTCGGTGCAAGGTATTTTTAGAACGGCGGAGCAGAGCTGCAAGCTGCTCAGAGCTATGCTATGGAAGCTAATGGTATTTCTCGGTTTCCCTCATCAAACTCATCAAATACACAATCCAACAAGTCAAAAATGCTGCACATTGACCTGTGACCTGCACATTCACCATGCTATGAGATAATAACAGAACGTTATGAGTTGTTTTCAAAGTAAATGCAGAGACTGCTTGCTGAAAAACAGGAACAACGACAGGAACGCGCATCAGCAGCTTTGCATGAATTTACCTTGAAAAGAACTCAGTCTTGTAACGTAAGCTTTTATTCTGGCAAATTGTCATATCAGTGTGGCACTAATACATCACATTTCTTACAACATGTTGCAAAAAAGTTTCCATCTCTGTTTACAGAATGCGCATGTCCTCTGCTGATCACTTTGACAGATACTGATCACGTGAGGTTTATTATCTTTTATAAAATGACTCTGGCATGAACTCTCTTTTATCTGTGGATCAAATTTGAAAGAACGAGCTATACTAACATTTTTATCATTATTTTCCATTTGCAGGAAACAGACAAGTCTTAAATAGCAGCTACATCCCAGCGCGGACCCCTCATTCACAATTTGTTGACTGTTGATTCCCAGTCTCTGTCAGATGTTTGCCCCTGTCAGCTCTCCGCACAGCCCGTTTTTATTCAGCGTCCTGGAAAATCTGATCGCTCTTTGATGTTGAATGCAGCCTTTTGCCCTGCTCCTTTTTCAGCCAATTATCTGTGGAATATGGTGTCCACAATTATATTTTCAAAATCACACACTGAGGGCGAACATGCACACAAAGCGAGCATTTCTCCTTCATTTTACTCGAAGAGACGGGATCTAAAAATAGAGATTTTTTCTCTGCATCCTCTAGACTGTGTGCATGTCGATGGGATTATCACCCTCTGATGCTGTGAGGAGGATGACGAGGAGGAGGGTGTGTGTGCATGCTTTCTTCTCTTTGTGAGTGTTGTTACGTCTCTGTATTTTCACAGGTATATTAATGGTTTTTGTACATCTACATTAAAAGGAAAATCTTTTTTTTTTTTTTAAACTTGTCAAAAATATAACAAGTGCAGGTTAAAGGCTAACTGCGAACTGCATAGTGTGATGATTTCTTGAATCATGTGCTGCAACCTTCACTGTCACCAGATCTCAACCGAACTCAGCAGCTCCGAGAAATTTTAGGTTGATGTGTCGGGGATGGTTCAGGCATACAGACTTGAAAGCTGGGACAGTCATAGGCTGCTATGAATTTTTAATGGGACCTGGCATTTCAGTGCCACAACACACACTGAGCTACAGAGTTTTAAAAAATGGGGGAAAGTTGAGGAAAACTCAACTTGATGCAAATGTACTATGATGCAACGTGAGCAGCAGCGAGGGGGAGAGACATTTCACTCCACTTCCACGCTTCCACTGCAGATACAGAATCACAGTGCCAACCCATCCTCTGTGCCACGGTTGTATTACATTCATTTTGTGTTGTACTGTTACTGTTTTCTATGACTTCATAAGACAAAAACTGTTAAGTAAGGTAGATCCAACTAATGAATTTGTGTGGTTGGACGATGCTGAGGAGCTGAAACATCTTTGTCAGTTGAAAATATTTGCATTTTCTTTATTTTTTGAAAAGGCCTGGGCAATGAGACAAAGAGCAATGTACAGATGAGTACTGAAAGTAATCTTAAATTGTTTATTTGTGTGTCACACTTGTGTGGCGGGTAATCCCAACAGGAAGGACTGTCTAGTTTTTGATTTGCCAGAAAATGTGTCTTGTAATCCCATTAGGGATGGGCCATAATATTGGCATGACACGGAAATAAATAATCAATTTCAACACAATATATTGTATTAGAAAATACAAAATGTAGCCATTGTGTACTCAGGAAACAAACTGAGCAACATGATAACATCAAAGGGAAGATCTCTAAACTCACACAAGCATGTCACACTTTAACCTGTGAAATCTCAGCCTTTAGAAAAGCTTCACTACACCTTACGCCAACCCTGTCTGTCTCCATAAGGTGTTATACAATGTGTCTGGCTGTACAGGCATTCCCTAAAATTTTTAGAATGTTTGAAATGTAAAAGAAGCTTTTAAACGATTAAATCCTCCTGACTGTGCAATCAGACTACAAGCCTCACTTCCTCCATTTTTCCCCATGTTTTACCATCCAGCAGCCTGTGTAATGCTGCCCTGTCATGAGCACTGACAGCACACATGTCCACACCACTGCTGCTATTTTCCACAGCTTATTAAAGCTGCACACATACACATGCATTATGGTTTGTCAGTTGCCATCGGAACGGAAAGAGGCTGAAATGTGAAAAGTTATCTACGGAAGTTGACTGAATATGTGAGCACAGGAGCCGGTGAATAAAGTCAATCAATGGAAAGATGCTAATGTTTGGGTGTGTGTGAACATACTCGTTTTTGACGAAGGCGTATTTGTTGATGGTCTCGATGACGTCTTTGAAGAGAATCTTGGAGGTGAGGGTGTAGCCGTGGTGGACGATGGGCTCACCGTCCTGACCGTCCCAGCAGTCCACTGTGGACAGGAAAGAAGAAAGAAGAAAGAGAACAGAAGACCGTGAAGTTAAACCCAGAAACTTACTGTCAAAACCTCCTGACCTATAGAGGTCTAATTGGTCCGACAAAGGCCAAAGACAAGCCACATTTTTTTCTGGCATTTGTTTTACTACATAAAAAATAAAATAGGTTATGCTTTTTTGGTTTATAAAACTAAGGTTGTATTTGCAAAGGAAAAATAAAACTCTTTGATTGCTCCTAAAGGGATGGTTCAACATTTTTGGCAAATTAGGCTGAAGTTCTGTTGAATGAATGAATGAATGAATGAATGAATTTATATTTATATACTGTAAGTGTCATACACCAGTTAAGGCGCCTAGCCTATAGGGGCTTACAAGACACATTTCATATTTAGACAGTAAATAAAATCATCAGAGCACAAATAAAACAAAAACAAAAATCACATGGAATTCACATAAATAATTCACTTTTTCTATTCTTCTTTTTTTTTTATAAAGGTAGCTATAGTAAAGACTTCTGTTATTTTTTCATAACAAGATGAACGTGCAGGTCACAACTTGTCCACCAGAGCAATGCCAATGTGCCACAATGTTTAAGGATGAGCTTAGTAGTGCAGCAAATATAAGTTTATTCAAATAAAATATTTTCAAGAACATATGTAGACTGGCTTTACAGAGAAATGAGTAAAAGCGTGTGTTTAGAATAAGCTTTCCTCCACCCTGTTCCATCCCTGTTTAACCATCTCCATGAAATGCAGTTTTAACTGTTGAGAAACATCTTGAGTCATGGCTACAGTATACAGTGTTCATTGAGGTCACATACACAGTGGATATCTATGTCAAATTTATAGATGTTTCTTCAAGGCTTCATTACTGACATAAAATCAACATTGAGATATTCACAAGGCCAATATTGATGTACTGGGTGACATGATCCTTCTTCTTAACCATGAGAAAAAAAACTTGGTATATATCTACTCAAATCCACAGAAATGGAGACAAATAATAATGTATGTACCATGAGGTCTGAGCGTGCGATTTAACCCAAGCCTGGAGTCCAGCTGACCTTCATCAGAGCATGTGCATGTATGTGTACCAGACACTTGTACAGACCTCAGTCAGCTTTGATTTCTGCTGCCCTCAGTCCTCAGGCAGTGGAGTGGGTGGTGACCTTTTTACAGTAGATAATGCCAGGCGGCCCCCCACCATGACTACCTCAACCCCAACAAACATGTTTTTAAATTGTGCAGCCGGCAGAGACAGGCAGTCACAAGCAGTAACCTAATCAAGTCCTCGATTAATATTTATTTATTCACGGTTATCTCTCACCTCCACTCCTGACAGACCTCCATTCAAGCACAGTAAAAGACAGCTGCAGCCCAACTGCTCTTTAATCAACCTAAAAGGACCGATGCCACTTCGCTAGTTATCAGCCTCCCATGGCTGCCTTCAGAGTAGCTTCTGGGTTTCTGGTCCCATCTACTTGACCTCAATCATGCAGCCTTATGCTCCTTCTTGGCCACTGCCTTCCTCCAAGGAACATCATCTGCATCCCTGCACACAGTCCTGACTGTTCTCGTCGTTCACTGATGGTGGAACAAGCTACCAATGCTACCAGAGAAGAGACGGTCTTCAAGAAACTCCAGGAGACTCATCTCACCACCTCCTCTAACACCTTATATGTCTAACTAAAACTTACAACGTGCTTCTACATAACCTCCTTGCAGTTTCTAAACAGAGGTAGCACCTCACCTTTTAAGGGATAATTCAACGTGTCGGCAAATTGGTCCATTGCCATAAGTAGGAGTAGGTTTGTTACCTTTAATTATCCGTGCAAGCTATTTTTAGATCGGCGGAGCAGAGCCGCGAGCTGCTCAGAGCTCCGCTAAGGAGGCTAATGATGGGCAAATGTGACATAAATGTAATGTTACTGTGTCCCCCAGTATTATAAACTTTGCCTTTTTCCCCACAGCTCCACTATATTCACATTACAAAAAACAAAAACAAACAAACAATATGTTGTATATCAATGTTGATTGTTGAGATGCTAAGGATCCCCCTTGAAAACGAGGTGATCCACCTCAAGGGGCTTTTCCTTTAAATAAATAAAGTTGACAATAATAACTACTGGGAAAAGGTCAGGAAAGTTCATGACAGGCTTTACCAGGCAGACTCCCAGTCACTTCATTGGTATTCATGTAGCTCAGTGGTTCCCAAACTTTTTTGTCCTGCGTACCCCCTGAGCCGTTTTGCCATACCACAAGTACCCCCTCCCTCATACGTGTTGATGATTCTCCAAAAGTGGTCATAACGTAACACAACTGATTAAGAAATGAAAATCATTTCAATTTCTCTCTTCAATTTGTACAAAGACATTTTACATTATGCCCCTGCATTTTAGTTGCTTCTGGCTGTTGTGGTCAAATGTGTCTTCACAGAGTTGTAGGATTGTCTCAATAGTAAAATTTCAAACTCAATGCCAATACCCTGAAAAATGACATCATATACAGCAGCAGTGCCTCCCAGCTTATTATTGTTCCATTATTTTTATTTTATTATAATCAAATAGACTTATAACAGATGTTTGTTTGTTTTTTCATTAAATGAAACGCTAACTAAGAGTTGTGCAGTTCCAGCGTGTTGCTCTTGTTTCATTACATTCATTACAATGCATCTCCTCTCGTCTGACGGGCGGGGATCCCTCCTCTCTCACAACACACACGTGCACACAGACAGCGGAGGAAAAGAGGAGACGAGAGAGGAGTTTTGCCGTTAATATCGACGTTTTAAATTCACCCGACGTGCGTCTAGTTCTGTGTAACTACTCAGGTCCAAACGCTGTGGACGCTGCCTGCTCTCCTCTGCTCTGCCTGTCGAGTGCGCACGGCGCGCGTCGGTCGCTATGGGTGCGCCGCGCGCTGTTCATATCGATACTTTTAGAAACCAGTAATGAATCTAGATGCAACACTTTTGACAACAATACAAAGCTGTGCTACAGGTTGTTGTTTTCTGGGGGAACTAGTTGTGGCGCACGTACCATTTCAGTAATGGGCTTATGAAGTGACTCAGAATATCTACTTATCACCTTGGTAATAAATTAATTAGCCTAATGTTTCTACGTACCCCTGCAATGTGCTCACGTACCCCTAGGGGTACGCGTACCACACTTTGGGAACCACTGATGTAGCTTATGAAGAACAACAGCAGAATAAACCTGAAAATATCAGTGTCTGTGTCCTGGAGGTGTGTGTCAGGTGCTGTATGTGTGTGCGCTGACCTTCTACGCAGCGACAGCCGGCCTGCAGCACCCAGGCGTACATGTCCACCCTGGACTGTGACATCAGCTGGTCGCCCATCAGATACGTGTTGTGTGAGGAGGCGATGAAGTAGTTGCACAGCGGCTGGTTCATGTCCTGGTTCACAATGTAGTGGTCTGGGTTGAAGATGTCGCCCGCCGGGCTGCGCATGTAATTTGTAAAACCTGAAAGAAAGTAGAACAGATTTATACTGGAGGGCCTTTGACAGATCGAATCAGCTCGTCCTTCAGTCCAAATGTGGAGGGATTCCCTGGAAGAGTTCTTACAATATTGTGTTCCTAAGGCCAAAACTACATTTTGTGGAGACAGCAGGACCTTGACCTTTGACTTGCAAAATCTGGTTGTTCTTCTGCCCAAATGCAAATAGAAATTAGGTGTTATGAAGATATTGTGTTCAGGAGCCACAAACAAATGTTTTATGAGGTCACTGTGACTTTCTCCTCTGACCCATGTTTGTACAAGATTTGTAGGATTTCCGTCAAGGTTATACAACATTATTACAAGACATTACACCTGTCCACCTCAACCTTACAGACAAACACCTGACAGCTCATTTCCAGAACAGACAAGACAGAAGAAACAAACAACACACAGTTAGTTCAAAACACAACAGAGCCTGATGAAAAAAAGTGAAAACAAAGTGGACCTACCATCAATCCCCAGAACTGCCTGTTTCTGGTTTTCAGAGCACGGCTCAAACTTGTTGATAATCTCCAGACAGTGGTCCTTGGTCACCTTGGTCATCTATGAAGTATAAACATGTGTCAAAAGGCAACGTGATGTTCTTGAAACAGAGTAATAACACATTCCTTGTCAAGAAAAATCTTCATGAGGAAAAGTTTATGACAGTACATGTAACGTCTCTTTCCTCCTGCCTGCAGAATACAACAGTGTCTTTGGAAGCTGCTCTGTGCAGCGACCTGACTGGTCAATCGTATTCTCAACTGTGTTAATCGTTAAAAGAGGGTGTGGCTGTAGAACGGCCCTCAGCGGAGGGGGGGGGCTCTCACTGTGAGAAGACCTGACATACTATCTCTATTGTAGAGACGGGTTTTCCTCTCCACTTCTGAGGCAACACACAGGGATAGTGTCGAAATTTGTCTTAAAGTGGCAACACATGAGGATGAGGGTGCTGTGTGGAGAGTGAATCCAGACCCACTCAGCCCGTAACCATTGTTACCGTGGACTGAGCAGAGGAGCCCGCAGGCTGCTGTCAGCTCGCTCAACACTGTGACACACACACTTCTCTAAAGGCTGCGCAGCGTAAAGCGCACACACCCTGTTGTCAAGCTTTTCTTCTTTGTATTGCAATGTGAACACATACTGTATCTGTTGAGCATTAAAAACTGATTATAGGGGAAGTTTATTTTTCAGGGTCTTTGCTTCAGTACATTCAATTTGAAAATCGAAAAACAGGCACTGCACTGGAACCGGACTGAAGTGTCCTGCCTCAGCTTTCTTTAAAGCAATTTTACATTAATACAGAAAGAAATATGAGAGATGTCGACCTTTTTTAACACATACAGCCCAAGGTTTAGTGCCAACTGACACTAAATCATGCTTAAAACATATATATATATAATCCCTATAGTCATAGGAGTAGGTTTGTTACCTTAATTTTGTCGGTGCAGGCTATTTTTTATGGTAAATGGTAAATGGTCTGTATTTTATATAGCGCTTTTCCATCTGCAACGATACCCAAAGCGCTTTACAGTACATACATCACATTCACCCATTCACACACTGATGGCGGTACAGTAGCTGCCATGCAAGGTGCTAACCACGACCCATCAGGAGCGAGGTGGGTAAGGTGTCTTGCCCAAGGACACTACGGACAGCAACCAGGACAGAGCGGGATTCAAACCGCCAACCCTCTGGTCATTGGATGACCCGCTCTACCACCTGAGCCACTGCCGCCCCTTTTAGAACGGCCGAGCGGAGCGGCAAGCTGCTCAGAGCTACGCTACGGAGGCTAATGGGATTTATTGGTTTCCCTCATCAAACACACAATCCAACAACTCCAAAACGCTCTAGTGGACAAGTTGTGACCTGCACATTCACCACGCTATGAGATAATAACAGAACGTTATGAGACAGAGTTGTTTTCGGGGCAAATGCAGAGACTGCTTGCCGAAAAACTGCCCGGTTTTGCATGAATTTCCCTCTAAAACAACTCTGTCTCGTAACGTTCCGTTATTATCTCATAGCGTGATGAATGTGAAGGTCACAACTTGTCCACCAGAGCGCCTTGGAGTTGGTGGATTGTGTATTTGATGAGGGAAACCAAGAATTCCCATTAGCCTCCGTAGCATAGCTCTGAGCAGCTCGCAGCTCTGCTCCGCCGTTCTAAAAATAGCTTGCACTGACAATTAAAGGTAATGAACCTACTGCTATGACTACAGGGATAATGGCAATGGGCCAATTTGCCAAAATGTTGAACTATCCCTTTAAGGCCCAGTCTCTGAATGCGTTTGTCTGTGGACTGAGGATCTGATACTTTCACAGTATCAATATGGACCTGCTTTATCATGCATTAGGTTGTCACCAGTCTATGGATCATCTTACTGTGTTCTAATCTCTTCACCTCTGAAGAACAAACCTCCAGTTTTGGGAACATGCTCAGTTGAGACTGTGTGGAAACTGTCAGTGACAACTTACAATTGTTATCACTAGTAGAGAAATACACTGAGGCTCCAACAGAAATCTGAACACATGAATAGGAGTGTTACACATCATCTTATTTCTTATTCGAGGCATGGAGAAACAGATGCCAACATGTAGTTAGGGACACAAGGAAAGGTAAATCTGCAGAATCATTTCAAACAAATGGCTTCATAAAACTGCCGCCACCACTTTCCACTGACAGGAGGAGTAAAGCCAGAATTCAACACTGGCTATAATTAGAGAAAAACAGCAGCATCTGAGTGGAGCTGAAGTCCAGTTATCCAAACAGAGCAACTGCTTTTAAAATGACAGGATCTGTGCGTTCAAACAGTCGCAGTGCAAATTAGTTGGAGAGATGAAACGAGCTGTTACGCTCATTAGCTGATTTTTTTCTCCCTTTTTCAGTATCATTACTGAGGAGATGTGCTTCATCCAAGAGCCCTTTACGACTGCAGCTATGATGGTACTAATGCTAATCGCCCTGTAGGGCCCTTGTACATTAAGAAACACTTCAGAAGCCCAACGGTTCGTCGCTTAAGCTCCTGACCTCCCGTCTCAGAGAAGCTAAAAGCATAGAGCTATGAAAGAGCGGGAATAAATATAAAGTTCCTTTAGCGTCTCATGGGTTTTTTTTTTTAATTTGATGGGATCAGTATTTGGAAACCACCTCATTCAGTTCACATGGCAGTAAACGGCTTCTGATTGGCCAATGCTGAATTGATAAATTGAGTAAATCTGGATGATAGCTAAGGGAATATACGTGTCAGTGAGGAATCATTTCAAAGGAGAAACTGTTTCAGGCTTCTTTTTTTCTTTTTTTTTTAGCTTAGATGAATATGTGCAAGTGAGTAGTTATAACAGTGGTTACATTCTGTGGAGAGAGAGAGAGTGATATGTTGAAATGAGAAAGAGCAGTTAAAGAGGAGGAAGCAGGATTTTCCCCATGCTATGCTACATATTTACCTTAATTAAAAAGCTTCTGAGTAATCGTAATAGTTAATTACATGACTTGTGACTTGTTACAGTGAGTATGGAGGCTCTCTGCCTTCCACCTGGCGTCTCATGGCTGAAAACCAACCTTGCAACATCAGTGTCGTAGCTACTCGGTCGCTGCCCCGGTGTCTCTGCGCACCTCAACATAAATGTGCTCTGTAACCCACAATCTTTTGTTTATGACAGTTAAGACTACACACATGTACACATTGTAACATGTATATAATGTTAACCACAGCTCCATGGATTGATTTTTTGCTGTTTGTTAAAAACCAATGCACGTGGCTGAGAGGAGGGTTAGAAAAATAGCTGGAAGGCGACCAGACTTGCATAGTTCCCCTTTAACACTCATCACATATCACATATCACATTAATTTCCTGTGTTGACATCACAATTTTCCCAGTTTGGCAAAGACAATGCAGAGTTGGATGAACACTTCAGCCCAATAGATAGGACAGATACACCGGTTTGATCCCAACTGTGGCTGCTACCACCAGTCTAGACATATTGGCTCAATACAGTCGACTCCTGAAGTCTGCAACATCCTGACGTCAATAACAATGTTCAGCAGATTTGGCACCTGACCTGTTGGACCACTTACAGTTATGGATCTGCTCCGGACCAGCAACTATTGATTTTAAAGACTAAGCAAGTCACATCTGGCACAACGCACCCAGATTTCAGGGCCAAACCGTCGGGCGGTCGATGGGAAGACAAATGTGTGAAACAGAAGATAATATCTCCAGTTCTGCTGACGTGACAGTCGAGGCGAGACAGCGACCCTACATCAGTGTCACATCTCAGACGGATAGTGTGTACCTTTTGCTCCGTCTCCATGAAGCGGGCCAGGTCGTCCGTGTCGAGGTGGTCTTTGTGATTGCTGTAGGTGAGCATGAGGAGGTACAGGTCCCTGCGGGTCGACATCATCTTGTAGAAGGAGCAGAACTCCTCAAAGCCCAGCGTCCCCTGGTTGTCGTCGGTGTCGGCCTCCTACACGTCAGGAACAAAAAACAGTTTTAGTTTGGTTTGCTTTCCCAAAGAATCAAAAATGTACCATTTATGGGCTAAAATTACATTCTGCAAAAATGTCCTCAACTTTCCTTTGAATCATCAAATTAAAAATACATAACAATATGACTCAGAAAAAAAACAAAAAAACAAAAAAACACAGTGAACACAACCACTGAAAGTGAAGCCTTTAGAAGTGTGAAACAAAAAATGGACAACCAGACAATAAACTACACAGAGGGTCTTTAAAAAAACATGTTATATTCCACAAACTGAGTCTCTCTGAACTATTTTATTTTTTGTACAGAGGCTCGGTGCTGCTATTATTTCTGTTGTTCTGACACCTTCCCTCTTGGCAAAGAGTTCCCATGGTGCAGCTAAGCTCCAGCGCTGCAGGTGGGGTTCTGGGAAGATAACCGAGGTTTGCAAGAAAAAGAAATCGTGGATTAATACCGCTGTTGGAGAGGAAAAAAGCGCTATGTGATATTTTATTTATACTATGGGTTTATTTATACATTTGCAACGACTTAATTCGCATTAACATCTCATACTTCATTAACACTGAAGAGACTGGAGGTCCTCAGTTGTGATCCTACAGCACAGGTTTGGGTTTTTCTGGGAGGAATGAGCTGATCAGTTACTGAGTCAGCTGATAAAGGGCTTGAGCTCCGGTTGTGTCCTGGAACAAGGTTAACCGGAGCTCTGCAGTGGGTCACACCACGGCCTGTGTAATCCTTGCTTCGGTTTTACTGCGGCAGTCTGTGACCGGCTCCATATGCCAAACAGCACTGGAGGCGACCGTTCACTGTTGGGGCGATGACGTCTGTGCTGGTTGGAGCTTGGCTTCTGAGCAGCTCAGTGTCCAACACACACACACACACACACACTGGGGCTTAGATCAGTCTGTCAGAGAGAGATGTGATTCTACAGGCTTTTTATTATTTGACTACAGTAGATGCAAAAATAATTTTGGTGTGGTGTGAGAATACTTTAATAAAGACAACTCCATGTGAAAAACCAAAAAAAGAAAGAAATGCAGTTTAATTTTGTTCCATTTGGGGAGGAGATGTTTCCCCAAGATCTCTGGCAAATGAGATGTTGCAGTGTTTGAAGAGCGACCCACCTTCCCCCTTCTTAAGAATTGTATTATTATGGCTTTAAATGAAGAGATTGGGCTGTAAACACTAAATCCTAGAGACGTTGTCATGGAGAAAGACATGCATGAATAAACCATATGAGTAATAGCACCAATACTAATCCAGTGGATTGGATAAGTGTGGCTCTGGATGCAGTTCACACTTCAGAATCTCCCCACTCTTAATACTATTCACATGATACAAACTCACATTATGCAAAAACCACTAAAACAATCCAAACCTTGCTCACAGGTACCTAATAGGGACGTCACCATTATAGATTTTCTTGGTACGATTATTTTCAGAAAAATAATCACGGTGTTACTATTATCATGATTATTATGAATTCATTAATTTCACAACACTATTAATGTGTAAAATCAAACATAGTCAAAATATAATTATATTACTAATTATTTGACCAGTTGATATTTCTTTTACTCCTCTCCCTCTTGCTATACCTCACACTCAGATGCTATGTCCTCCCACGAAGCCCTGGGGCCTCATTTATCAAACGGGGTGTAAAAGTGCTGGGCTTACTAAATTATGACTTGCGACGAAAAGCCAAAAATGGCGTACACCCAAAATATTTACACCCTTTTCAGATCTATCAAACTGTGCGTATGTCACACACTCCCCGCAATGTCCATTGATAAATCTCACTGGACCCAAGAAAAGCGCGGATGTGAACACACCTCACATCCCGCCTGCTAAACGGCCCATCACAACCATATATGGTCAATGCAAATCAGCACGTGCATATTAATTAGAGAGCAAAACAGACGGAGAGCGGGGAAAGAAGCTGAATTTCTCTACCACCTCCACACAATTACACATACTCTCCGAGTCTTTGTAACAGCTGCATTTTCTTTACTTCTCTTTTCTTTTCTTTTCTTTGTGGTAGCCTCCATCACGTTCTGCTGAAACCTGCATAGGCAAAATGTTACCTGTTGTGTGTAGCATTAGTGGCAGAGACGTGACTACCTTCAGTGCTTTCCTCTGAGATGCTGGGTAAAAGCCAGATTATAGAAAATTATCTGTCCTGTGGCGTGGACTTTTGAAAACTAGAAGTGCAGGACGTTGCAGAAGGCGGTGGCTCATGAGGTAGAGTGGATCATCAACGGTTCTTCTAGTCTGCAAGTTGCAAGAAACTGAACCACAAAATTGCCCTTGAAGGGTGAATTTTCTACTCACGTCATGCCAAAGAAGGGTTTGGAGAACCTTTCGGCTGGCAACGAGTTTTCATAAAATAGTGGCAGATGGTGCTCACTTTTGAATCGTCCAAAACAAGCACTATGAAACATCCAAATACCTCCATACTGGAGGAGATTTGTTGTGAGATGTTCTAAGTGTTTCATACACCCAATGGTTTACAACGACGAACGAACATCTTGCAGAAAATCTTGCCCATGTGCACAAACATCAGCAGAGCCACTGGGAGTTACTGCTACAACAAGGCTAAAAACAGAGATCAAACTCTTCCGAACAACCTTTTCATGTGGCGGCTTCATGACATTAGGGCCAGTACAGACGAGCAGTATGGAGCACTATTTGCCGCCGTTATACGAAAATCTGTAGCCAGGCAGACCCCCCCTGGAACTCCAAAAGCGTTCTGATGACTCCGAAAGTTCTCCAATAATCCATATCCATAATATCATCCATAATATCATTACTGTGGTAAATAAGAAAAGTCCAAGATGTGCAGCTCACCACATAACTCATACTTTACAAAACTTACTGCTGTAACACATTGTGTCTCCCAAATGCCACCCGGAGCTCACACACAGGAAGTCAAATGACGCCGATTACACAAGGCAAACACCTCAGATCGCCAATCTCTGCTGTTGGTTTTTACGCAAATGTCACTTAGTTGTCACTGAAGTTGTGACCAAGTGACACATGAGTGACAGGCACAGACAGTACCGCTCATGAGACAAGAGTTATTAGATAGCGAGCTCTGCTCTGTGCCGTGGCCGCGCTGATAACAGTTCACCTGCATCATTGCGCCTTCTTTGAGGTGGAGGAATGAAAAGAAGCAGCTCTCTAATTCAGGACACATCTTTGCCCCGCGAGGATGAAACACAGCAGCAGAGCTGGAGAACACTGTCTGAAAAAAAACATGAATCCAACCTCATTCATTCCCATTCATTATGAATGAATCCAGGCTCTTAAGTTGTTAGCAGGCTTATGCTCTGCGTTTTAACTCTGCTAACACGATTTAATTCATCAGTTAGAATTGCAGCTTCCTCTACTTACAAAGACTTTCCCTCCTTGTGCGCATATGCAAGTCTCCACTGTGATAAATCGCTGAGCAAAGCTTCTGCTGAAGAAGCCCGCTCCCATTTACAAGTGTGGTAATACCTTCATTCATCACATCCAACCAGCTTCCTTCCTACAAGCACACCACACCTCTATTCTGTAAACAAACTAGAACAGGTCTTGAGGCCACTTCATTGAGTCAATGCACATCTCCACAGCTGGGGGAGGTGGTTATACTGTGGTAAGGACCTGGTTAAAAAGAAACATTTCCTTGATTTACTTTTGGGTAAGTGGGAGACGTCAGAGTGATGCTGAAGGATTCTGATGGATGGTTTTCTGTTGCAAATAGTGTTTGATATTCATTGATTGTCGTGTCCATCAGTTCTATCAGTAACAGTGACGTTGACGGGTTTTCAACTGCCCGTCCAAACACTCTAATATTCCGTTTGACTGCCTTTAGCTTTGATTATGGCATGCATTTGCTATGGCATCATTTAGATGCGCTTCTCTAATGTCACAACATTTATTTCCATCCAGAGTTGCATTCATTTTCCAAATATTCTCAATGGAATTAAGGTCTGGACTCTGTTGTCACATTGGACCACATTTCTTCTTTGAAGAAGATGTTTCTCCACTATCCTTCTAATTTTTAATAATGAGTTGGACAGTTCTTGACCCATTTTATCAATCTCCTTAGATGTTTTATTTGCTTAATGCCAATAATTTGACCGTTCTGAAACATATTAACATCTTTTCCACGCTGTGTCTTCCAACATGATTGTTGAAGAAACAAGACTGCATCAGTACGGGTGAAATAGGTTGTTGCCAGCTGAAACATAATCATCCATGCAGTAGGCCTAATTATCCAATGGGAGGCTGTTACCCATTAGCTTAGTTAAATCCAGACGGTGACTTTTTTTTGGTGTATGATATGTTAAGAACTTTTCATTCTTAACCCATGTTGGTATAATGCAGTTCACTGAGAAATAACATTAGTATTCCTCTCCACTGCTGGAGACAGCTCTTAGTCAATCAATCAACTAATTGTTAAAGAGGAACTATGCAAGTCCGGTCGTTTTTCTGCTGTTTTGCTAACCCTCCTCTTGGCCATGTGCATTTGTTTACAAGGAAGCCAGCGAGAAATCAAACAATAGAGCGGTGGATAACGTCATATATTTCAGCTCTGGAGAATAAGATGGTTTCTGAGCATCTGAGGAAACAGTCAAATGTCAGACAAATACCACATTTAGCACAAACAGAATCTAAATCATCAGCATTGGCAGGTACAACTAGATTGTGTCAACTGCCTAATAACACATTGGTTTACTACTACATTTTGTATCGCCACTGTTGGAAGAAGTTTAGTTAACAGTTCAAAAACAATGACAACAACAACAAAGTAGTCTCCTTCTCTGGCCTCCCCCAAATTAAATCACATCAGATGGGCATATACAGGCTGAAGTGTGTCTACTTGGCTTCCCATCAAAAGTAAACGCCTGGAGGATTTGCTCTCTGGCTGCCCAGGCACTCAGCGAAAAGATAAATGAGCTTGTTTTAATTTGAAAAATGGAGGCATGGACTTTATGTGGGTGGACGAGGAAAGTATTTTAGGTTTACTTGACAAAACACAGTGGATACAGTGGAATAATTTCCTTCAGATATTTCAGTTGACTGTTGAATTATCAAGTGGCCTGTCCCAAAGTAGTTAAAATATAGAAGGGTTAAAGGTTAGTCACTAATAGCTTCTGTTTCTGGGTTTGTCCCCTGTGTTTTTCTCAGTCAGCCTCTAACTAAGCCTCCTGGTACACATATAAAATCCTATAAACCTCTAAATATGCCTAAAACACTGATGATAAAAACAACAACAGATAATTTGGATTAAATTACACCCAAGGCACTGTCACTGCCAGGAGAGCTAAACCTATTTTTTATTTATGTTTTTTATAATTGGACAATTTTACAAAGCAAAAAGCTTAAGTGTTTATGCTTAATTAGCCATCAGTCAGATGGATACAGCTGTTATAGCTTTCAGAGCCACATCAGTCCAGCTCTTAGATCACAGACTAGCATCATGTGTTTCAGTGAGATGACAGGGCATGTTTTTCAGAGCCATGTGGTCCACTATGCAAGTTGTGTGGAGCCCTGCACTCTCCTGTCAGTGTTCACTACTTTGACCGGACCATGAATCAGTGAGAGTCAGTCAAACTAAATTTGTACGACACTTTTCATACATAGTGCATTTCAAAGTGCTAAAGAGAAGGACAAGTCAGATAAGAAGGCCTGAAAGACAATTAAACTGATTCACAAAGCAATAATAACATTTGCAAACAAAAGGCCGAACCATCTGCCAGACCATGAAAAAAAAAGAAAAGATGGGAGAGAAACATCAATTAACTACAACATTAAAAGTGTTTAGAAAATTAATTAGCTGTAATCTTATTTATTACACAGTAATTAACCCTGTATGACCGTTTGTATCATATTTGATACATGGCTTTTTGAGACCTCTATATCATCACTGTGATTTTTTTTCCCCTGAAAAACCTAATGTATACAATCAGATACATGTAATGGTCAGATATTCCACCAGGGTGAAGTAATTAATGCACCGGAGGGTTTTCACTTGGGACATCCAAAATGGCCACCGTCAATCAGTGACCCACATGTGTTTTATCGTGGATACTTTTGGCAATTTTGAAAACATTATGGTAATAAAAACTTTATTTTTTTCACTGAAACTTGAATAGGACGAGTTACTGCATTGATGTAAGGTAAAATTATTTAATATTTAATAAATTATTTTATACTAAAACCGTGTTGAAAATGTATGTATCAAATTTGATACAGCAGGTTTAAAAGGAAATCTTTAAATCTGGCAATAGTCATTTTAGTCAAAGTTACTGTCCCAGGTGGCTATATTTAAGATTTTTTCATCAAATTGCACAACTAAACACCCACCCCTCTGTCCAAGACCATTACTAAGTAAAACAAACAATTGCTAGGAAATCGCTCTGATCAGAGTAGCACACAGCTATGCAGGATATTTACCTTATATTTCATTTTTACCTTCATTAAACAGCTTGTGACTAATTGTAACTTGTTAAAGGGAGTGTGGACGCTCTCTGCCTTGCACACTGCTGCTGAAACCAAACCTGCATGATCAGAGCCTCAGGGCCAAAGACTCTGATCATGCTGGTCTGGGTTTCAGCAGCAGTTTGCAAGGCAGAGAGCCTCCACACTCCCTGTAACAAGTAACAAGTCAGAAAAAGTTATTTTCTATGTTTAATGTTTAGAAGTTTAATGAATTACAACAATTAGTTGTTTGTTCAAAAAAGAAAAAATCGGACCATTAAGACCTGGTGTATCAAATATGATACAAATTAAAAATCATATATGAAAATTTTTTTTTTTTAATTTTTTTTTTGTTTTTGTCAGAAGGTCCAATAAAGACTCAATTTTCAAAGAATTAGAATTTTCTGGCAATTATTTCATGGTTCAGGCCTTACAGGGTTAAAGATAATGCATCACATATACTTCAGTTGCTAGTTCATTATGCTGAAGGAGCTGCAGTCCAATACAGAGGCGCTACAATAAATCCTTAATGAATGATCACTGTAATGTTTCATTTCAGTCTCTGATTGTTTACTGTTAGATGAGCCGCTGGAGTTTGTGGCGGCGCTGAATTGCGTTGTGTCACTCACTGCGATTTTGTGTTCTCTAATTGGCAGAAATGTACTGGACAAAATATTCGAGGCATCTGTTATTTGACAGGATTAAGACGGGGTGGGCGATTTATCCTCGTTAATGTGCAAAACATATGCAGCAGCACGCCAGCACAGATTCACAAGTCAACTTCCTCAGACTGTGAAGGAGGTCACGTCCACAGGTTTTTCCTCTTCACTGTAAAGTAGGTTAAGCCATGAAACTACCCGAGAGATTGTCAACACACAGGTCTTCGTGAATATCCACACACACACACGCACGGGGTATTTACTGTGCATTACACCAGAGGCCATCTGTGTCCCAGCAGCACCATATGGGTGACCGTCAACAGGCTACTGGACTTAGTGATAGTAAGCCGGCTAGCTGCTCTGTAGGACGAAGGCTAAAACTTAACCAGGCAGCATGTTAATCCCTCTGCTGGGGAAGAGTCGGTGGCTGAGCCCTGTGTTATCTCACATCTGCAGTAATCACAATCAGTCAAAGTGTCTTTACTGCTCATTCACAATCTGCCAGTTTGTAAGTATATAAAGTAGTTGCTAGTCACCCGATAAGCCCGTTTACTCCCTTAATGAGCTGTAATTGCACCGTGCGCTGGTAATTATCCGTACAGTTCTTTACGACCTATAATGTCTTATTCATGTCAGAAGTTCCATGTTTACAGCCGCCATTTATGATCTTCAGCTTTGGAGTATATTCTCACTAAGTCATTTTAATGTGTAAACAGATCCTTTCACTTATGACTGTCTCGTTTTTTATATAATTCTTATGTGTCAGTAAGAAGGACACAATACACCGGACAGAGGTGCTCCAAAAACCCACTCTGTCTGATGCTGATCGGGTGGTAGAGGAGTCAAAGACACAACTTTGTGTCGCCTCTAACCTCACAGCAGCCGTCGTTAATCTGCATTTATGTTGATTGTGTGAGACCTTGAGATAATGCTTTAGTCAGCTGGGATTGACCACATGTTGGCTCTGTGTTGTTTGCCGGATGAAAACAAGTTAGAGCCATTTCCATGTTGTTAAAGGGATAGTTCACCATTTTGGCACATTGGCTCATGCATCCCTATAGTTTTAGTAGGTTCGTAAATTTTAATTGTCGGTGCAAGCTGTTTTTAAAATGGCGGAGCAGAGCCGTGAGCTGCTCAGAGCTACGCTACGGAGGCTAATGGGATTTCTTGGTTTCCCTCATCAAACTCATCAAATACCAATCCAACAACTCCCAAAACACTCTTGTGGACAAGTTCTGACCTACACATTCACCACGCTATGAGATAATAACGGAACCTTACCAGACAGAGTTGTTTTACAGGCAAACGCAGACTACTTGCTGAAAAACTGCCCCTGACAGGAACGTGCATCAGTGGTTTTGCATGAATTTACAACTCTGTCTTGTAACTGTCCGTTATTATCTCATAGCGTGTTGAATGTGCAGGTCACAACTTGTCCACCAGAGAGTTCTGGAGTTGTTGGATTGTGTATTTGATGAGGTTTGATGTGAGAAACCAAGAAATCCCAGCTGACTAAAGAAATTCCAACGAGAAAGGTGAAAAGCCAACAAAACAGCCCTCTATTCATGCTGCTTGTTCATAAAACCGGTCTGACATTGGATTGTGTGGATCAGTCATAGCTGATTTACTTCATGTAAACTTGCCACCACAGGGAAACAGCACCAGACTGAGAACACACAAACTTTCACAAAGTGTGGCCTTGACTTCTTCTTTGCCTCCAGCTCAATTGGTGGGTTAGATCTCATGGATATGGCCTCAAAGGGCCTTGGGTGAAAAATATTCTGCACTTGAATGCACCAAGTGTGATTGTTAAAAAGATCTTTGAATGTACTTCATCAACCTCCAAATAAAGTGGATTTTCCAACATTTCCCATGAAGAGAAAACATAAAACTGGAGCAAAAACACTCAATAAAAACTGACTGTCCACTGAATGTGGCCTTGTTCTTTCCGTACCTTAAACATCTGCTTGACCTTCTGTCGCGGAAGGTTGACGTTGAGCTTGTGCAGGAGCTGCAGGACCTCGCTGATGCTTAAGCTGCCATCGCCGTTCTTATCTGCCTCAGCAAAGGTCTGCTTCAGCCATGTGATGACACGGTGGGTTAGGGAAAGTCGGCATGAAAATCACTGATGATAAATACATTTCTACCGTATATTCTGCAAGATATAGCTACACCATAACATCACTTATCTACTTAGTTCAGTACATATAACAAGAGCAGGTGAAGGATATTGGTCACGGGTGCGCTGTCTCTTGGCCAGGCTGTCCTCGTCACTGATTCCAGCCATCAGATATTTGAGGCCTGTGATCCAGGTCCGTGCCTCCTCTCCGGTGCCGGACACCAGATCCAGGGACTCCACGTGCTCGCCGTAGTAGAGGCTGAAGCAGCAGTTGGGGTCGAAGCTGCCCTCCGCATAGCGCTGGAAGATCTCGGACTGCTTCCCCTCGCACACTTCGCGGATGGAGTCGATAGAAACTGTTGGAGCAAACAGGAAGTCAGTGACAACACGTATGGTTCTACAAGGTAACTGCCTGTTTGCTGTTAGTCCGTACTGTATTGCAAATTCATACTGGTACATTTTCTTTCCTATATTTACCATCCAGCCCCAGAGAGCATCAAAAGATGTATTATTTTATTTATATATTCATTTATTCATACACACACATGCACATCTGCGCTAGGAAAATAAATATAGACATTGGCCGGGTGGAATTGGGGGGCCAGTTTCAGTGACAGCAGTGACAGACGGGATACTGGCCAGATATCCATTAAATGCAACAACTTGCAGACAAACATAGACAGACAATCCCAGCATTCTGGGTACATACATGTAAGTAATAGTGAATGGAAAGAAATCACACAATAAATGAGTAAATAAAGTACAAACAAAGAGAACTGTTCAGTGATTCAGTTCAGTGCAACTCTGAATGTGAGGATATAAGAAAGGCAACTTAAATGAAAAGAAATATGGTACACTGTTTAACTCATTCATAAACAAGACCCCTTATTAATTAGCCATTAAATTAATGAAAGCTTTTCTTTGACGTGGAAATGGAGTGAGATTTTTAGTTTGTCATCAAGCGCATTCCAAGTCTGCGGCCCTCTGCACACGACACTGAAACTGGTGTTTTAGCCTTTGTTTTTCCCCAGTGATAAGGTGTTTTATTAATAATAATAATAATAATAATAAAAGTTTATGCCCAACCTGGTACAACATATAAGCATTCTGGAGGTAATTGTTCTTGGTAAGCCTCAAAACATTATAGCAATGAAAAAGCAGTCTGTATTAAATTGAGGACCATGATGGACTTTTGTTAAAAATCACACCAGTCCAGTCAGTCAATTCAAGTATTGAAGTATGATCCCTCCTTTGTGGTACTGCTGCGTTTGCTTAGGTAAACTTTCCCAGTGATATTTCCACCAGTGGAGTGAGTACACCTCTAGTCTAGTGTCAAAACCTCATTAAACCCAACTTATCCCTCTGCACTCTTTAGAATGGTAATTATTTAGAGAATTTCTTAAACGACAGCAAATTAATCATTGTTGAAAGTTTAACAAGGAGATTCTTGTGTCTGATTTCAGGGCTTCGTGATATGGGCCATTAAAAAATACTGATTGCGCAGCATCCAGAGAGTTCTGTTTATTAAGAGACAACATTTATGAGACGGTAATGACATTTTACCAGAAGACGCTGCCTTGAGTCATTCATTATTTTCCCCCTGACAGCAAGTACATGGCGAGTAGCTGACGCTTGTTCAGCCCGTGTGCTGGTTTGGAAAATCTGCAGAGCAGGTTGATTCCCTGGTGCCTGACAATATCCAGGGGACACACACACACACACACACCCTCCTCTGCCTGTCTCTCTCTTTGGCCCTCAGTCAAACAGTACACTCCATGGATGAAACACTATTTACATACACATTCATAATGCAGTGATGTACATATAACTATTTTCCCTCATGACCACATGCTACACACACAACAACATGTGTATTACTGTGTGTATAGCTATATACACACACTACTGGATGTCAGAGATGCATCTGACATGACAGTCGACACGCTGGTGCTGTGTTGTCTGTGCTCCCATGTGGCCGTCACTCTTCCCCACAAGCCCTGCAGCTGGAGTTCCTGCATGGGTACATGTGCTTTCCCTGATAGCTGCACCTTTATAAATCATGCAACACTGTACTATGCACCTGCTATTGGGTGGATAGTAGAGAGGTAGTAGAGGTGTAACCACCGCTACCACCGTCTGGAAGGTTTCATGAGCTTCCCTCGTGGCGTAGCTTGACGTGGACGTCCTCTCCGTGGGGTGTAAATCACAAGTTTCATCACAATACAATAACAGATCGATTCGATGGACAATGATTCCATGTTTGTCGATATCACAAATATCAATATCACTGCAGCGTTTATTTCCTCCCCAGGCGCCGGCAGATTTGTGATGTTTCCTGAGTGTTTAAAGGGATAGTTCACCCAAAATTCAAATTTGACTCATCATCTACTCACCCTCATGTCGACTAAGGGTTGGGAGAAGTTTCAGAGTTATCTGTGCCTTTTTGGAGTTATGGGGAGTCCGTGCAGCAGCGCATGTGTGACAGTTGAGGTTCCTGTCACTATGCCTCCAACTGATCATTCTCCCTTTGGCCAAGTGGTTAACACGCATGACTCTGACTCGGGAGTCTGGGGTTCGAAGCCCGCCCGGGTCCTCTTCAACTTGCCACACATGTCCATATGACGGTTGCAAACGTGGCTCACTTTTCTTTGTCCAAAAAGACACCTCCACACAGCTCGTCTGTAATATCCGTCTTGGATTGAAGCCCCAACATGCGAAATTGTTTCGAAAAAGCGAATAAGCTCATTTGTAGCAGAAGCTCCCAGTGTCTCAGTTCACTGCTCTGCCGGTGTCGCGCGATTTGCACTGACACTGTCTTTTTTTCTTTTTTTAAAACTATTTTTAGAACGGCGGAGCAGAACCGCGAGCTGCTCAGAGCTATGCTATGGAGGTTAATGGGCTTTCTTTGTTTCCCTCAGGCAAATGCAGAAACTGCTTGCCTAAAGACTGCCTCCAACGGGAACGTGCATCAGCAGTTTTGCATGAATTTACCTTGAAAACAACTCTGTCTCGTAACATTGTGTATTTGATGAGCTTGTTGAGGGAAATCAAGAAATCACCCATTAGCCTGTGTAGCATCGCTCTGAGCAGCTCACAGCACTGCTCTGCTGTTCTATAAATAGCTTGCACCGATAATTAAAGATTACAAATCTACTCCTAAAACTATAGGGATCATGGCAATGGGCCAATCTGCCAAAAATGTTGAACTAGCATTTTAAAGAGTTTCTCCTTAATGTGGCTGGGCTCACCTTTATAACTGTGATATCTGGACAGAGCAGTGAATTAAAGCTGTTTCTCCTTTGCTTTGATTGGAGCCAGATAGGCTGGTTTAGGCATCTGACCAGGATGGTTCCTGGATATCTTCCATTGAAGGTTTTCTGGGCATGTCCAACTGGCATGAGTCCCTGGGGTAGACCCAGAACATGCTGGAGAGACTGTACATGTCATCTGGCCAGGGAACACCTCAGGGTGGAGCAGGAACAAGATGCTGGAGAGAGGGACATCCGGACTACCTCGCTTAACCTGTTCCCACCACGACCCGAGATAGGGCTGGATAGGTGGCTCTTCTAATCTGCCAGGGAATTGTGTGTGTCACCTTCATTTGGCGGTGTGAAAAAGACAGTGTTTGGGCAGATTAAAGCTGATGAATAATTAAGTCGATTTAAGAAGCTTATCAAATCCAGGGCTAGAGAGGAGGAAGAGCAACAGGAAACTGAGCCCCTAAGCCCCCATGAGACGCCCCGCTATCCTGGGAGATGCTGCTAAGAAGTCCCTTAGCCCTCTTTTATTCTAAAACACTGCAGGAAACCTTTGTGTTTGCTTGTTGCAGATATTGTGAATGGAAAATAAATGTCCAGGCTGAAAATAACAAAAATACCTCATGCCTTGAGCAAATGCATAGGGGTGAAAATTAAATCTAGCAGAACTAAAAACCAGCCAAACATTATCAGATAAAAGGCCATCTGGGAGATAGCCACTGGAAAAAATGGTGGCAAAAACAAGGCTGCCTTTCTAAATGTGCCCTATAAATATAGTAATTAACAGTAAAAAAAAAAAAAACTGTGAATGCTGCCCCAAGAGTCTTGCTTTTCTTTTGTGCATAAATGATTGATCTATTTTTCTTAGCTAGAAACAACAAATAGGACAAGTAAGCATAAAGTTAGCAAAGTGACTCAGTAACATCATTTAAACAGCTCGTTGTTTCCAGCAATAAAACCAAAACCTTCACATTTGGCAGTAATTATCCAGTTGTGATGTTGGCAATTTCCTTTTTACGATTTTTCTTTGTTGGATTGAAGAGTGTTTGAAAGTCTGTCAGATGACAACCTAACAGGGAAGTAAACGCAAATGTTTCAAAATAAAAGCCAAGAGAAAACAACAAACCGGAGTCAATACTATTCATATTAAGGTCTAATTGCTCATTTGTCAAAAGAATAACTTCAATAAATAACCATTAAAGTGTGGGTGCCTGTAGTGGTTGACTGTTCTGGCAGAGAAAATAATCAAACATCCAAAAATGAATGAACACATAATTATCTAAAAACCATTTATGTGGTCTTATCTTCCTCTGCATTACTGTAATTTTTCTTAATAAATAAACACACAAGAGAAGCACCAGAGGTTTTAAAATCCTAAGGCTACCATCTGTAGTGATATTATATTTAAAACTGTCAAAAGTGGTATTTTTTCTCATTTTCTGTATCATGCGTTGAACTTTATTTGCTTTATTACGGCTCAAGCTGTGGAGCAGAACAGATGGTGTTCCTGTTTTACTGCCTCTATCATCCAATGTGGATATAAACACCGAGGCTGAGAGTCGACACCAAAACTGGAGGGAATGATCGGTCTTTAATTATTTTCTAATTTCTTGTTTGGAAAATAAACAAAACTAATAACTTGAACGGTAAAATGCACAAGTCTGATTAGTAACAGTCGCCATGGTCACTCAGTAAGTGTTCAAAAAGCATCTGTGTCTGGCTCTGATAAACAAAGGTGTCAACGATAACTCTGTTGAGCCTCTTGAGAAGATGGCATTGGAAATTCAAAGTGGAAATGGGCTTATGGGATGCCTGGTAACAAGCCCTAGCCTGTCACATAAAATACAGCACAAATGGTTTTCCATAAGTCTGAATTTTGAACAAACATCTGAAAATGTTGCTCCTTTGATACTGTGGTACTCACTCTTGGCCTTTTCATTCTTGCGCGAAGGCCTCCAGCGGATACACGACTTGTGTTCGTCCAGATAGAAGAACCGCACCAGTCCCTTGGAGCCGCCGCGGAGCTTCACCATCTGGGTTCCCATCTGCATGGAGCTCATGCATTTCTCCACTGAAGGCAGGAAGACAAGACAAGACAGACAGGGGAGAGAAAAAAATTGGACAGCTGTCAAAAAAAGAAACTGCTTGCGTGTGCATTACAGCTGAAAGTGTGTGTGTTTGTGTGTGTGTATGTGTGTGCATGTTTCTATCATAAGCTACCTTTGGGGACAAATTGCAAGCTAAAGACCAATTACAGTAACTGAGGCCTGGCCAATTGGGCATACTTGGGGAAAAAGCTGGTTTTGTGACAAGTGGTTAAGATGAAGTCAAGATTTGTTTTTTAACTTGTGCATATTTATTTCAAACCAGATCCAATTAATTCCCATACAACAGACACACAATTAAATCAAAACAAATACTGTAACAGTACAGACAATAAACAATAACAATATCTGGTTTTAAATGGGGATGCATGAAGCAGAGCTTTTAAATTTCCCTCCCTGGTTTACATACACATACATACTACACAAAACACCAGCAAGACACATAACACATCGCAAACTCCCTAATCATTCCACTCTATATTTATCCTACAGTTACCCCACAGACTGAGGTGCCCATAGTTGTAAGTGTGGTTCTTGTGCTCTGCTGCTGTGCCCGGAGGTCATACTGTATCTCTTGGAACTCTCCCATTCACAAAAAAGTCCCTGAATACTACTGGGTAGTTGATTGGGAGTTTTTCGTTTGACCAAACCTCTTAATTTCAGTGCCACTGCTCTGAAGAACTAGTCATTGTTATGTTCAATATATTTTACATTGAATACAGTACAGGACAGCACTGTTTTCTGTAAAATAATCAATGGCTGCAAATTCGAAGTGAAGTACAGTATGTAGCTTATGTAATATCCCTCAAAGTGTCTAATGACAATGCCTGTGTGCCTGTGTGTGTGTTATGTACTCATACACTTCACATGAACACACAGCATTGCAAAGCAAACACATTGGATATGCCTGTCAGGCTGCTGCTCATCTCCTGGGAGGACGAGAAAGTGAGTGAAGACAGATGACAGCGAGAGGCAATTTGTCCACGAAAAGCCCTTTAACAAGATCTCTTCTGCACATGGATAAATATGACAGAACAACAACCAGATCAATCAATAAACCTGGCCGCTCTTTTTTAGACGTGAGGATTCACACTGCTGCCTGATCTCAAGAAAAGACTTTGAACCCCACCTAGGAATAAAAGAGACAGAGAATAAGGCGAGACATGCCCACCCACTACAAACAAACACAAGCCTCTTTGTGACCTTGGTTTCATTTTTTTTTTTTTTTTTGGGGGGGGGGGGCAGGAAAAGTCCTCCACAGGAAGCTAATGGTGTGGCTATCAGGCTGATGTGGACTGCCACATGCCCCTGGGATGCAGTCTCACCCCTATGTGGCCATACTATCAATTATCAACTGCCTGTCACTTCCTATCAAACACCCACAACATACAGGAAATTAGGCCAACTCAGCACGCAAACGTTGTCAAAATAAGGTTAGCAGGCGCTGGCGCGTGTGACATTCAACGTGCCCGCTGTGTGAGTAATGCTGCATTTGAGGTATTTTGGAAAATTCGACCTGATTTAAAAAAAAAAAAAAAAAAGGAGGGGAAACATACATTTTCCCATGCTGCTATTGCAATGCAGCGTGAACAAGTAAAGGGCGGTTGCTAACTGTTGCAAGCACAACTCTCTGTTCTAACAGAAGTTCTGCCCAATGTGCATTTCCACAGCTCATAACATTTTTACATTAAAATCCTACAAGAAACTCATTAAAAACAAAAAAGAGCATTAAGTGTAGACTTTCATTGACAGCAACAAAATGCAAGGAAAAAATGGCGAAGTGGAAGGGAGAGGAGATAATAGTGAATATTAATGAATGACAAACTGAAAGCAGTAGGGTGTGAGAGATGAATCACGACTGCTGTTTTTACTGATGGAATTATTGCTGAGGAAATGTGCATAATGTTGAATTTCTCTACAAAATAGAAAAGATGGAGGATGTTTGGGGCTTGATTTAATCTGGGACTTTGAGCGGAAATAGATTTTATTGAATTTGAGAATTTACGGCACTGCCAATATTCTTGATGTGTTTTCATTGTGTTTCTAAATTTGGGTTCCCAATTTTGGACCCACCAAACGAATTCATGTTTCATCACATCTAACTGGGTTAACTTGGGTCTAAAACATTTTATACTTTATAGCATGAGTTTTAATCAAGATCATATGTTGTCCTATTTGACCTGAATGCAACGCACATCTGATTATTCTACTGTGGAAGTAAGCAATGCAAACCAGCAGTGACGGAGTGAGCATTGATTTGACGTATCTGTGGTCTTTCTGCAAAGAGCCCGCCCCCAGGGCATTGTTAATGTAGTCCAGTCCTGTTCTCCTAACCTCTGCTATTGAATTCCTGCTCAGGACCAGTGTCAGCAAAGTGCACAGCTCCACAATGCAACCGCCGGAGCAGTCTCGAGGTACCATCGCACACCAAGAGTGCTTCATTTCACTTTGCTCCCTGTCTAGTTTCCATGAATAGTTAAATAACAGTTCTTTGAAGTCTTGGTAAAGGAAAAGCATCCTGTCTGTGTGTAAATGGATGACCACGCCCATGTGACCAAGATGTACCAGTAGAACATGTGTTGTAGTCCTGAAGCACCTTGTAAACAAACACTGATACTCTGAGACAAAAGTTATGAGAAACGGTTTGATAATGGAAGCAGGTTTTCAGTGCTTTTGTGGCGATCTCAGGATATTCTGCTTTAATCCAGAACGCAGGGAGATTTGAACTTTTCTGTGAAGTGAACATGTGAATCACCTGTTGCAATGAGTAAATAGGACTCTTAGTTTTTCTTTTTGTTGGCAGTCGTCAGGTCTTTTGTTGTCTCATTATTGAGTCTCTCTCCTGCGACGTGTGTTTTTTACTCTTGGTTGGGAACCCCTGGTGTAGATGATGTAAATTAGAGACACTCCTCATCAGTTTCCGCAGCGAATCGAGAGCATATGCCATGATCAACAGAAGTAGTCTCCAGAGTAAAGCAGTCTCAATCCAGGGACCACATCTTTCACAAGGTACGGAGCGTGAAGGCTCAGCCTCCTAAGACCGTGCAGGGTCGGACAGAAATGAGACTGTACATTCTACAGAGGATTTATTTTTCCTGGGCTGCTGCTTTTTTTTCTCCATCTAGATTCACCGCTGGCACACAATGAATCATGGGATAGGTCGGTTGGGTGCCCAGGGATCCACCCGTTGGATCCTTTATTGCACGGGAAACGAAGGATGCATTTGAAGGGGCCTTTGGAAAATTGGACGGCCTAGTCACGCCGCTGTGACGCAATCGGCCTCCAAATGGAGCCTTCAAAGGATGTGGCCCCTCAATCGAGACACGGCTTATCCCTCCTCACACATGATGAACATTTCACTGAGCCCTGAAATACTAAATTCACACAAGGACCCAATGCATCATCCTCACTGCTGCACAGCACTGTGTTGTGGGAGGAGAAAACAAAGAGCACAAAACGGCGGACGAGAGATGATCGCTATTGCACACTTCTCTGACGAGACGAGAAGTTCACCGATCCTCATGGTGACTATGACTAACATTACAATCCTTGACCCGGAAAAATCATCTGAGGTCAGAACTATAGGGACATACAGTAATGTAGAATGAATAAAATGAGGTTCAGGTGACATAGAGCTGGAAGACGTAACTGTTTCTGTAATTACAGAAAAAAAGTTTTATAAATGTGACATTATATTATTGCATGACTAGGAGTATATCAATGTGTGAAATCATCCTGACATCAATATTGATGCAGCAAAAAAAATCATTCTTCAACTGTTCAATTCCACTGTATAATAGAAATTCACTGTATAACTGGTCAGTGCATTTGTACATGAGCCATTTCACAAACGACCTATCGTTTCAGTGTTTGGCTTTAAATTTACTGCGGGAGAATAAAGGAGCATATTATCCATAACCAATTAACCCTTAATGATTTTACATCTCGGACTCTTTCATGTGACATAACTGCAACATGGTTGTAGAGCAGCTCTTTTATTGATTTCGAGAGAAGAGTTATTTCTGTAGCTGCCGGCTGATTGCAGAGTCTGATACCAGCGGCTGTAACAGAGCTAAGGATCTATACTCTATATTCAGCAAGAGAGGGGGCAGTAATCCATGAAATGTGCTGCTGTCAAAGTTGGGCTGGAACGAGAGCGTGCCGACTCTGTGGGCGCGCAGGTCAAAGATGGCACACGGCTGAAAACTATCTCCTCCCAGAGATCTGAGTGGCTCATCCTCCTGCTCCTGTCAAAGATAAGCTGCGCTGCTCTCTAACAGCCATCACAGCCTCCTGGCCAACATTTACATCTGCTGCTGTCGGCGCGGCATCCACAGCTCGACGTGGAGCCAGAGAGGCCCCGCCGTCAGCCCAGCACGTGATCGATACACTGACATTAAAAGGAAACTGACGGATTACCCGACCGTCTAGACTCAAGTGGAGTCAAGTTTAGGCGAAAACAGCGGGGCCCTCTTTCTTTCTTTTTTCTTTTTTAAAGTCACGTTGCATGTGCACGTTTGACTTCGCCGGTGCAGTGAGAGGTTAAATCTAATCAAACTGCGAACCAAAGAGAACAGTTTCAACATTGGAACGCACTCTGGTTTGCTGCCGCTGCCTTCAACACAATTAACTTACGGATGAGGAGGCAGGGAAGGAGGCGACGTTCCTGCTCACCATCCCCTGCCAGTCGGCTAAAAGGAGAGTGTTTGCTCATGTGATGGCTGGCTGTGTGTGGGAAGCCCCTTGGGAAGGCAACTAAATCTTTGAAATATCTTCCCACTGTACTTCACTAAGAAGCACTCACCGAGAAGTAGCGCCCCGAAAGTGAAGTACAGCCTGTCAGGGGAGGCTGTAGGTGCAGCCCACTGCTAAAATACATACACAATACAATCAACCCACTGATGAAACTTATCGTGTGCCTGAAGAATATGTAAAACATCAAAGAAATCACTTGATGCTGTGACTGCAGGCCATTTAAAAGTGCAGGCTGTTAAGCACTGGATTTGATTCAATTGGAAAGGTTAGTCACAACCTATGGAAGGCTGATGAAGCCTGGATAATAGAGTCTGGTGTAATCAATTAGCCAACAGCCCAGTGGTTTGGGACTTGTGTTCACAGTTGGTGCTGATGCTCCAGGAGGTGGTCCACACTTCCTGTGTCAACGAAGCAAATAAAACATGGATTTACACTTGTGTACAAATCATATACACATAGTATGAAAAAATAAATTAAAACGACGGGTATTACAACACCAGAAATATGATAGCTGGGGCCAATTCTGAAAAAAAAAGATGATTGTGGATACCAAAGCAAAGCAAAAAAACAAAGCAAGAGGCTGCTGCGTACACACGGTGCACTAATATGCATACACCTGTGCGCACATGCTCACACACACCCCTCCTCAGAGTCAGTGGCTATACAGGAATGATAGATCCATGGAGTCAAACTCTTCATCTAAAGGGGAACTGTGCAAATCGGGTTGCTTTTCCGCTGTTTTGGAGTGCATACTTTCACTGTTGTAAAAGCTCACTCACCAAAAAAGTTAACATTAGTCTTTGTGGAGCCATATGCATGGAGCATTGCTAGAACAGATTAAAGGGATAGTTCAACATTTTGGCAAATTGGCCGAGACGAAGATGTTTTAGAGGTATATTCATGCAAAACCGCTGATGCGCGTTGCGTTCAGGGACTCCGCATTTACCTCGAAAATGGCTCAGTTTCGTAACGTTCCATTATAATCTCATAGCGTGGTGGTTGTGCAGGTCACCAAACTGTTTTAGTATCAGATTATTATGAATTGATTACATAATTAAAGTAGAGTATTAACCTATACTCAATATCTGCCAAAAACAGCCTTCTAGATCCTGCACACTGGTCCTTTAATTTTTCTTTCTTTTGTTTCTTAAAGGAGTGTGCTGGGACAGTGTTGGGTATGAATATGTCACTTTAGATTTTATCACATTTAGGCTACACTCTGGACGTGTTATGTCCTCATTAAAAAATCCCAATCTGTGCTGTTGCAAAGAGCGTTTTCAGGTGAGAAAGAAAACGGGGCAATTTATCCAGCGTTTGTGTTTGTCTCTTTGTTGTCGCTCTTGATGAGGGCGTCTCGTGTGCTCTCATTAATCAAGCGTGCAGAATAGGATCTGAGCTTGTTTTCAGCCATTTGAACATCCAGTGAACATCCAGCATTCCTCCAAAAATGCATCTTCCTCACATCAACACACACTTTAAATCTGTGTTGTATCCATGGCAACAGGCCCAGACCCCCACTAGTAGTGAGTGCGCTGCCTTTCTGTGTCTGCTCCACTTTTGTCTCTTTCTCCATCTCTACAAGGTGTTGTACATGTGTACGCTGCTGCTCCATCTTTGTTCCCTCAGAAACAGTCTGCATGCTCCTTTTTTTTTTTTAGCACTGTCAAACTCTACAACAGTTCCTCCTCTGTTTCTGTCTCTGTGCTGTGTGTACTGTTTCCCCTGCTTACTTTCCTCAACTTCTTGTGGTGGCCCTTCTCTCTTTTCTTCTCCTCATATGTTGAGTTCACTTTGCACTTCAAAACTCAATCATTGAAACAGCTCATTGTCAAATTGTGACTGAATACCTGTTTCTTGTCAATGGCTCATAGAAAGGCCGTTACTTCAGCGTTTCCTTTTGTGTGTGGTGACCCACCACAATATCAGCATTGACGACCACATATTGATTTTATATTTTTCTCACTATTTCAAAAGGCTAAAATCTTATTTCACTGTCGGCTCGACGGCAACCCATTGATTCACTCAGCCCCTCCTTACCCATCTCTCTTTCCCCCTCTCTCTCTGTGGACCCATATATTATACTAGATCATCTAGATGGATGATCTTCATCATCTCAGTTTCTTCTAAGCTAAGCAGAACTGGGTGTGGAATAATTTCCAACATGAACTGAAAATTCTGCCTATACATATTAGACATTCAAATGCCATATGTTTCAGCAGGAATAAAGCTCTAATTATATGCAGCATCAATGCATTAGCTCTTTTAGCACTTCATAAAATACTCATTAACAGCCTGGACAAGTGAGCAGGAATCTGTGATACAGGCTCAAACTAGTTAAAGCAGAAGTAAGCGATCCGGTCGTTTTGGCTAATGCTGCGTTCCAGGCAGGCTTTTGAAACCATAAGTTATGGCTTCAAGTCACGACTTACGACTTTGTGGCGTTCCAGGCAACCCGTAAGTCGTGTTTTTCTGACCTGTTGCCTGTGAAAGTGCACTATAACGGCCACTCGTAAGTTCCAACCCGTGAACTTGCACCAGATCGAACTGTTACGACTTCACAGGTTGGAAAAACACAAGTTACGAGTTTCCTTGAACGCACCATGAGTTAGCAGCCCCCGTCCTCGTCATGCATCTATTGGTCCTCGTCCCTACGTCACCACATTTACGCGCATCCCTTGGCTGCACACACAGCCCTTCATGCCGTTCTCTCTCCTCATTGGATAACGCTTGTATCCCACAAGGAAAGTTTTCTCCTGGGTTTACAGCAGAGCAGAGTGACGGAGAGACCCGTGTTTCGGCCCAAACACTCTAAGTGATTGCTGACGGAAAATAGGACTATTTAGGACTCATATTAACAAAAACATTCTGCTGACTTCTGCTTTAAGGACCTACACTGTATGTATCAAATAGGTGTTTCTCCATGTCCATGGCTGCTTTATCACTCTGTGGTGTCCTGGATTACTGTCCATTTACAACCCCATCTCTCTTATAGCGACATCGTCCAGAGACATAATGTCCACTTTCACTGTTATGACACAAAACTTTGTCTATCAATCAGATCCTGTGAATAGTTTAACACAACCCTCTTCAACTTCCTCCAACTACAAGTCATACAATGTAAGAGCCAGGGTTCTAAATCAACTTTTTTGGTCACCAGCCAATCCGAATTTCTACTAGCCAATTTTTTTCCAGTGAAAATAAGAGAGATTCATTTTGTTCGTAAAACAAAACTGTGTTTCCTGCTGTCTGTGAAAATAGCATGATTTAGCCACTATCATACTAATAATTACATTCAGGTATTGTCCCTCCTCTATTATGAAAGGAGGATGAAAATCACAGAACATGTCTGCTCTGATGATACAAATCGAAGCTTTGATTATAATCGATTTTATGTCCGCAAACAATCGATTATCTAAATATGGTAATCGGGACAGCTCTGGTTAGTTGAAAAGTGCTATACATATAAAGTCTTGACATTTTTTATCATTATTGTATATCATTATCATGATTACTATAATTATTTCACTTCCCAGAAACACACTGTTGTTGTTAAATGGGACGACCTACATCACCCTGAGCATTTGACAGGTATTAGCAGCCCTGCTGTTTGTTAATGGGGTTAAAGCAGGAATCAGACGACTGGCCAGGACGTCATTCTCCACCAAAACACAGCTGAGGCTGAAGCCAGGTGAGATGAGAGGGTGTGTAAACTAGGTGACACGGCAGGGCGACCTGGGTGGCTGCCCGTCCTGCCACCACAGCCACTATGTAGGCCAAGTAGGTGGAGTTAGATGCTCTCCTCTGTTGGGGCACCAGGTTAAGTCCAGTGGGATTGTCTGGTTGCCATATGCTGTGGCCGCACAAACACACACAGGTGATTCCACGGTGCAGATGGTCTTTCTGCTGACGTAGGAGTGCAAACCTGATGAAGACTGACAGGCTGGTGGTGTAAAGGTGAAACACATGGAGCCTTCTTTGATACTTGTGGGTTAAGAAAATGAATAACCCACCCACCCACACACAACAGGAAAAATCTCAAATCTTTGTGTCTCTGCATTTTCTGCATAATAAAAAGTTCAAAAAATGTTTTAAATGTTGACTTCATGACCTGAAATCCCCACTGTGAGTTCCAGTCTTACTAAAAAAAAAAAACACCTGTCTGCCGAGGGCGACAGGGCAGCTGCACTCAGAAAAACTAGTGCTTTTTTCATGTTCTTATGTTCTTATGTCTTTGTATTTCAGGGGAGCAGATTCCGTCTGCCCTGAATATCAAGCAGTCACACTAAACACAAGTCACATTATAGAAATAAAAGATAAAGATGTGAATTTGCTCTGGACAGCAGGAGCTGAAGTACAGATTGTGAGAGAAGAGTGGGTGTTTCTGGTTAAATTCTGACATCAGTCTGTGTCAGAGCTGCCACATAAACAAATGTATCTCTCTCTCTCACACACACACATGCACACACAGTTACTGCCTACACTGCTGTCTCACTGCAGTCATACATCTGTATAGTTGGCACCTAAACTGTCTCTTTAACAGACACCATCACAATATCAAAAGACTCGTACTTGTTTTTCTCAGGCTCAGGGCTTTCTTCAATAACACACAACAAACCGAGCAGGTAGTTCTTGAGTTTTCACTGATCAAACGATCATTCCACCAATTAAAATCTGTATCTGTTTTGCAATCACAGCAAGATGACTGGTTTCTTTCCCAATGAATCTCACTTAGAGCCCTCAGATCGCCACGACACTCGATCAGATAAAGTTGACTGACAGGGAAAAAGATAAGGACACAGTTACTTCATTCACTGAAAGGATGATCTTAACTTTCAAGCAATAAAATGCCATCTCAGATTTAAAAAACATTGCTATGAGAACAAGAGAGAGGGTAGATCCTGCTTTTTAAACAGCTACATCCCCGCTCCCTGCATTCGGAGTCTCACAGCTGAACAGTTTCAGCTGCACTGACCATAAAGTGCGCTCCACAGTGCGTCTTACCCATGTAGCCAAGCCGCCACTTAGAGAACGCCACGATGCTGCTGCCTATCCAGAAGAACTCCTCCACCACACAGGACAGAGAGGCCTCCTTCTGGCTCTTCTGTTTGTCCTTGTCCCCCTCTGAAGAGAAAGCCCCTTTAGCCGGAGGCCCGGGCTTGTCGGCGGTGGGGATGGCGACGGTGCCGCACATCAGGGCCGAGGACACCGGGCCAGCGGGGAAAAAGCCGTTCTTCTTGGATATACTCATTTAGAATAACTCAAATGTCAAAGTTCCTGCCGAAAAGTCAAAAGGATGTTCCCATAAATTGATTCATTTAGGTACGCAAAGCTGACATTTAACTACAGAGCTATTGGGTAAATGTTGTGTGTCCTCTCCCTTTGCACCTCTATAAAAAAAAACCCGAGCAGCATCCGAGGAGGAAAAAGCCACAGGAAGAGAGAAAAAAAAAAAACTTCTATCTCCCAGTGGTATCAACAGTTGGTCAATAATCGCGTGATGTTATTGCTTCCTGCTTATTGCTCCGCCATCTCTTCAATATTCTTCCATTTTAAACATACCAAAATGATGCAGCAGTGTGTCTTCAAAGCTACAATTTGTCTTCATGCTGTGCCATCATTTCCTCATATCTTTTCCTCAGCTAGCGTTTATCAGTAGTGCTGTGAACGGCCAGCTCCCTGGGAGAGACGCTGAGGCTTGCACGACGTATGGGAAAAGCACAAAAGACGTGGAAGCACAACACACCGGCAGTAAACTGTGCAACATGTGTTGGGACGGTAGAAATCCTAAATCCCTGTGAAGCAGTAATCCTGGTCGAGGAGATTTGCTTAATGAGTGGAGTGAAACGTAGTGACCTGCAGGAAACACCAGGGCACGAGGACAGTAGGACATGATAGACCCCAGATAAAGAAGTACTGTACCTCCCTATATGCTCCAGTACACACTCTAGATCGCATTTCCTCCTTTCAGTTTGCATGTAAATCCTTTAACCACGCATATTTGAGCAATTACAGCAGTTCTTATTGGTTTACCATGTGCTGTAAATGTCGACACAGTAAACTCTGTGGAATGAACTAGGTCAAGTCTCGGGGCTGATTTCTGACAGGCAGACGCGGCAGTCCGAGCACGCTGGCTGAACGGTGCCAAACACTGTCAGAACCTGGATCTCTGACCAGCCAGGCGGCGGCTTGACAAACAGGTGCAACGTCCTGAATATGGAGCAGTTTCACTTCCACACACAGAGGGAGTCCGAGCCCTGAGCAGAGGAGGCCAAGCAACTGTCAACAGATCAGAAAACTCATTCAAATAAATATCACAGAAACGTGAATACATTTTCAGTATGATAATTAATTTCATGAAGATTTCATCTTATATTTTCATAAACAAACTGGCAAAGGACAAATGATAAAAACGTTGTAAATCTGGTACTGTGGCCCTGTCACTTCTTGGTGGAACGTACAGCCATATTTGTTTATTGAGTGGCCAAGCATGCAGGGATATTTAAAAGCAATCTGGACATTCTTGACAAGTGCAGCCTGTCATCTGAGTGCCATTGTGCACACTCCAACTCCAACACACACACACACACACACACACACAGCACAGCAACAGTTTAACAAACAGTGCTGCTGAATCACAGTCTCATCTACTCCAAAAGTGTCTCTATGCGCAAGATTCAAATCATAAGTTAAAAAAAAAAGAAAAACACAAAGGATTAAACAGAACGTGATGAAAAATATTCACATAAGTTATAATCCATAGAGAAAATTCATTCATGCGTGCTGAACTTTTGGTCTTTGGAGAAAAAGGACACACTTGCGCACTTCCATTAAGCCCATGAACGCACACGCCAAGTGCCCAAGAATGTAAGTGTGATCGAGTGTGCATATTCAGACAGGCCTTAAACACTTCTACAGACAACTCAACAGAGTATCATTACAACTTCCTGCTCCCACAGCGTTACACACACACACACACACACACAAGGTAGCAATAGGCGGACTACTGCTAACACACAACACTGATCATATCTTCTCATTTCCCTCCAAACTTTCCAGCCTATTTTAGGGTCAAATACGAAACTTACATGCCAACAAATAGGAGATGCATTCTTTGATAAAGGTATGTGTCAAAACAAACCAAACTGTTAAGAATTATTTATTCAGAAGCACCTCTCGAGACGTCAGGGGATGTTTTACAAATCAAACACCACATTCATTAACAAAATAAAAACAGTCTCCGAGGTCACAGCCGGGACTAATTCTTTTATTTATGACAAATAAAATACAAGCTTTTCTGAAATCCTTCACACCTTCACGGCATGAATGTCTCAGGGTCCAGCCTCTCAGTTAACTGCAAACAAAGCAGCTGAGAGCAGATTTACACTGTACACAACTGCAACAGGTGCAATTTACCTTCAGAGGGACACATGGGCAGAAGCTAATACACATGTCACAGCATGATATCGCCAGGGAAGAGCTCAAAACATTACTTCAGGTCAACAACAAGCCCCAAAGTTAAAAGCGAGGCAGCAGCAGCAGAGGTCAGGATGCAGCACTCACACACGCTCACATACACAATCAGTGACATTTCTGCTCCACAGACGCTGAATCATCTCTGAGGAATGAGACAGAGGAGCCGGCAGCTTCATGCCAGGTGGAGTGACACACTGAGTCTGCAGCACTGACACTGGACCCTTCATGAGTTTTTACAGTATTTTCTAAAGTTTGGCTTTTTCCATATGACAAGGGAAAGATGTGAACTTGTTGTCTTCAATATTGCATTGTCAAATATCTTAAAGGGATAGTTCAACATTTTGGCAAATTGGCGCATTGCTATAATCACTATAGTCATAGCAGTAGGTTCATTACCGTTAGTGCAAGCTATTTTTAGAATGGTGGAGCAGAGCCGCGAGCTGCTCAGAGCTACACTATGGAGGCTAATGGGATTTCTTGGTTTCCCTAATCAAATACACAATCCAACAACTCCAACGCTAGTTTTTCGGCAAGCAGAGACGCTAGTTTTGAAAAACTGCCCCCGACAGTAACACGCATCAGCAGTTTTGCATGAATTTACCTCGAAAACAACTATGTCTGCTAGTTGAACAGGTCACAACTTGTCCACCAGAGCGTTTTGGAGTCGTTGGATTGTGTATTTGATGAGTTTGATGAAGGAAACCAGGAAATCCCATTAGCCTCGTAGCGTAGCTCTGAGCAGCTCATGGCTCTGCTCTGCCGTTCTAAAAATAGCTTTCACCAACAATTTAAGGTAACGAACCTACTGCTATGACTATAGGGATAATGGCAATGGGCCAATTTGCCAAAATGTTAAACTATCCCTTTAAAGACCCCCTCCCATGAAAATCTTGTTTTTCGTCCTTTTCACATCCTGTGACATTTTTCTGATGTTAGAGGACATAGCAGCAGAAAAGGAAGTGCAAAATTGCATTTCTGAGTTTTTCTGTATTCAAATTGCTGTGAACCAATGGCAGACACAAACTGCAGTTACAGGGAGACTGGGGTTGACGTGTCACAACCCCAGGGGAGGGCATTAGTGCTACAAACTCCCGCCCCACTCTGCATCTGGCTCAGAGGTGAAAGGCTTGAAAGCTCGGTGTAGCTGTCAAGGTGTAACAGGTATAGCTCACCTGGTAGAGCAGCTTGCACCATGAGCAAGGACTATATTCCAGTCTGGGTTTGAATCTGGGTGCAGTTTTACACTAAACGTGCTGAATCGGTAATTGCACAATGTCCACACAGCTGTCAGCGAGGGGGGGACAGCGCAGTCCCCGCCCACCCTCCAGAGGTGCATTGCTAATAAGCTGTTGGTTTTAAAATAACCAAAAAGGGTCACGGGAGGGGCTTTAAAATGAACAATTTTAATTGATTAAATTTATCAATAGTGACAACCATTGATTTCCATAAATCGCAGGTTGCCACCTCTATGGTTGCCACATGAGTAAGCAGACACAACAATAACCTCAGTGAAATGTAAACAGTTGATCCATCACACAGCACCATGACTAAAAGTTGCTGCAACAACCTCTTGTGTCACCACAAACAAAATGTGATCATCCCACTCATGAGGCTGACGGTGCGCTTTGCAATTTAAAACTATTAAATCAGGCTTTACCTTCCCACTGTGTGAGCTATAATTAAACAGAGAGTCTGACCTAAGAATAACATGGAGTGATCCATACGGGAGCAGCGTGGGCCCCCGTGTCAGCAAACCAGACCGCAGGTGGAAGACTCAGCCTCCGCCCCAGTGCTTTCTGCTTAAAGTATGTTGACATTAACTGAAGGAAATCATTGAATCAATATTAAATATCTCAAAAAACATTTATCAGATTTTATAACTTGTCAACACATAATGACTCCAAAAAGCCAACAGTGAAAGAGAACAACCAGTGGCTATTTAAACAAAATAAAATGCAGCAGCCTAATGGATCATTTCAGCCCAGAATTCATTGCAGGTCGAGGATAATTTCATACATATTGCTTTGCTTCATCTTCTCTCAAATACACATGCAAGCAGTGTTGGGCACATTAAAGTAGGATTACTTAGGCCTACTAGTTACTTTTTCCAGTAGGCTATCTGAGTTACTACATTATGAAAAAAACTAGTTACCAGGAAAAGTAACTATGGTGTAAAAAATGCTTAAATGTGTCAAATTACTTGGACTTGCCCCCCCAACCATAACCATAACTATAACCACCCGTGTATCTTAAACTACAGTAACCCATTCACTCAGTAGGCTATTCCACTGGACAGGAGCTTGTGCGGTGGGATACTGAGTGAGTTTCCCAAGCAGTTGACTGACTCAAAAAATAGCCTAGCCTATATCGTAAGCTACACTTTAATGGGTGTATTATTTTGTGACAGGACTTCTTGAGTCAATTAACGGCGACTTTTCTAACGGTAACGGCGTTATAACCGGGTAAATAGTAACTTTTTTGTGATTAGGCCTACTGAAAAAAGTAGCGCCGTAAGTAACGTCGTTATTTTGTTATGCCGTCATTCCCATCACTGCATGCAGGGAAAATAAAGCCCATAGAAATGTGACTGAGTTTGTCCCATCAGTAGCAGCAGTAGCAGCAGCAGCAGCAGCAGCAGCACCACACAATTCAGGAGTAAAACAGCTGTTAGCAAACTCACTCACCGTGACCCACGGGTTTGGCTCTGTCCAACACTTTTCTGCCACATTTTGAAAGAGTGTTTTCAAACAGCGGGTTGGCTTTACTGTGTCGTTTTCGCACCTTAGACCAAGTGGCATAAATGTGAACTTTCGACGACTTGTCATGGAGATACCAAAGATGAGCTTGGTCGAGGAAACTCTGAGGCATAACACTGTGGAGTCTTATTTACGCTCAAGAGAAACAGACAAAACCTCTTCCGGGGTCGCTCTTATCAAAATATTAAAAATAAAGAATATGACAACGGGTGCAGGTTTCTTCATTTAGTATCCACACCATAGACTGATCCACACATTAGAAATTACTCATATTACTCCGAGTTTTCTTTTTCTTTTTGCCGGAAGTCATTATTCAGGTAACTCATGCACGTGCACAGGCCTGCGTTGCATTCGGGAACACGTTGGAAAATGGGAAATGTAGCGGCTGCGTCGATTTAATGCCTTATGCCCGTTTTTCAAGGAATAATAGACGACTGGTATTTAACAGTGTTCAGTTCAGCTGTTAAGTCAGTTTATCATTGGAGAAATATAATATTTCTCTTTTAATATGTAGAATATACTTTAACCCAAATGACAGAGACCTTCCTCAATTAGATCAACTAATTTGGAGTAAAAAAAAAGAAAAAGAATATGAAACTAGGCTATGAGGGAGCTATGTTTAAAATCAAATTATCAGAAAAATAGGTGTACCTACAACAGTGACAAGAAAAAACACAATGCCAATTTTCAAATAATAAAAGGCAATACTAAAAAAGATAAACATTTTGTTTGCAAGTAGGAACTACAGATGACACCCTGAGGCTAATGTCCCTTTCAAATCTTAGCCTACATAAAACACCTTATTTTCTGAAAACTAATTTTATGGTTTAACAACAGTAAAGAAAACTGGAAATGGTAAATGAACTGCATGGATACTGTATGTCTCATCATGTCAGCATTAACCAATTGCCCCCCCGCGGGACAAAATGGATAAAAAGTTGAAGTTTTACACTACCAGGCACATTCACCCATTCACTCACACAACACATTGTGTCCTTTTCTATCACACATTCACACCAATGATACATTGGAGACAGTTTGAGTTTGGCATCATTAAGTTGTCAGCATGCAGTCTGAAGTAGTTGTGAATCATCGCTGACTCTCCAATCAGGGGACCAAACCTCTCTATCCTCTGAGCCACAGCCGTCTACTATTGACAGATGTCCAGTGAAAACTTGGAAATTTACAGTACACATATTATATCATCATCTTAGACAGATCAAATAGATAGATCTAAGTAGGACAAAAGTCCAGAGGGAAACAACACATATTAAGTAAGAGAGCAGCAGTGCCACGACCTTAAAGAAGACATATTATGCCCCCTTTCCATAAATTAAAATAGATCCCAGGTGTCTTAAAGACATGTCTGTGACATGCTTTAATTAATCAAAACACCCCAAGGATCAAACATCACAAGGATCAAACAGCCCTGTTCTCACAGTGCCTGTCCCTAAAATTACTGCTTGCCCCATACCCTTTACCGGTCCCATATATTTGCAAATCTGAATCCAGTTTCTGGAAGACAACAGCTCTTTGTGGATTTCCTGCACATTCCATATATTTATGTCAGTTCTCACATTTTGGGGGCCGGAAGACAAGACAAACACCCAAATATATGTTAAAGAGCCTTCAAAAAGTGATATTTCCATCATACGTCCCCTTTAAGATTTCAGGGACAGTTCAGAAGTCCTGGTGACTGTTGTTAACTGTACCCTATAACCTGTAATATCGTACTATTTTTGAACTGTGTTGGATTTCCACACATAAAGCTGTTCATCATCTCACAGAACAAAGTGGACCAGGTGCCCGCTGGGTATAACCAGCCCCATGGAAAGTAGGCCGAAGCTCAGGTGGATTGTTTTACTGGGAGAAACATCTTGTCTGCCTTGTATTGTTTGTTTGTAATAGTCACAACCGCCTCTGGAGTCAGGCAATCAGTGAGGGGTCACAGGCACTTGACCATTAAAGTGGACACATGGGTGACCTTCACGTCTGATTACTGTGGACAAGCAGGGGGAATGAGCCTTAAGGGATTCAGGGATATAATCAGCATTCTGCTACACACAGAAACCTTTCCTCTCTCCTGCCTTAGGTGGAGGTGAACTGTCCATGGTGCTGAAATGCTCCAACAAGGCTAGACCTAATGTTGCACTGTGTGGGCCCATGAAAGACTATGCCCTTAAGGGTGCTTTCAAACCTTTCAGGTGCATCCGCCTTTTAAAATCACATGAAGCCACAAGAGCATTAGTGAGGCTGGTCTCTGTTACTGGGCTATAAAGACTGGAGTTAAGTGCATACTGTTGAGAGTAATTCTCTTTTTAAAGGTCCCATAGTTTACACTTTTCTGGTGCTTTATTTTAAGGGTTGATACCAATAAGAAGGTGTTTGAGAGAGTGAGGCTCTCTTCTGATTTAAGTAGAGGTGATAACAGTGAAGATTTCCTTGCCTCCGGCAAGAAAGGGAGACCCCACCAGTTTTAATTTCTGCTCCCATGTGTTTGTACTGCATACTGTGTAAAAACGTTCAGTGTGAAGTCACCCACCGTATGTGGTGGGTTAATCTAGCCTCTGTGAACTGCTCTGCACTTTTTGCAGCAGGCTTCAGGCTTATCAGGTTCCATTAGCTGCTAATAGCATAACACACCCCAATCTATGACCCAACTGTTGGCAGTAGCATGGTGGGCAATTAAGATTATCAGCACCCTGTAATTTAGCTTCTGTGGATTTAAAAAAGATCTCACTGGGTCTGAGCTCTCGCCTAATTTCAAGATGAAAGAATTGGAGCTCCTGCTGAACTACACATTTTTCCACAAATCATGTTAGACTGAAAAAAAAATCTGTCAAAATCAAGTTATATTAAACAGCATAACATTATCGATGAGCCAAAACATAAGATGGTATCAGGATCTTTACTTATATGTCAACCAATCATCTCCCTCTCACAACATTATCTATATGTTTTAATTTCCCTAAAGAAATAATCAGCATAAAACACACAATTGACTAACAATGTATTATGTGTTGATTATCTAGTACTGTATCAGATCACATGAAACATAATGGTGCAGAAGACTGTACAAAAAAAGCTTCTTTAACCCTTTAACAGTCTTTTAACTGCTGTATCTACTGTACTGGCATGTTTTTTTTAAATTGTATGTCCCCTTACAGAATGTCTCTCTCCGTCTTCAACACATGAAATGCAAAAAAAAAAACAACAAAAAACACACCAATAAATACAGAAAATCTATTGCTGCATTAATGAGACCATCACATCACACACACAACTTTAACTCCAACACCCAAGCAGGGTTTCAAACTGGACGAGCTAATGATCCAAGTGAAAATAAATGACATGATAATGATGAGAATATGGTTTGGTTCCTTCAAATGATGGACCTGTTACAGATCAATTCATGAACCAGTTAATGATGCCACACTGCTCTGCTGTTACCTACTTTATCTTGCCTTAAGAGATCTTGCAAATTCTAATGATATCACACCTGGTGGAGTAAAAAGTTGCATATGAAAAAAACAGCGGGGAGAAGACATAATGAAATGTAACAATGGATGGGCGTTTGCAGGGGGCATAAATCCCTGGCTTTGATTCTAAAGTGATACAGCGCAGACAGAGATCCACATCTTCTCTGACAGTTGCTGGGAGGGATGACTCCAGAAAGCACTGTCCTGGATATAATGAAGGTGGAACCAAGAAAGAACCTCACTTCATACTGAGATCCCACTTCAAGGCGAACGCCTGCCCAGAAACAGATGTGCCAGTTGTCTGATGAATTTCAGCTCTTAAAAAAGGAAATTTTCAGTCTCCAAACTTCCCAAGGCAGAGAGAGAAAGATGGGAGGAGAAGAAAGTGTTTGTTTTGTGTGTGTATGTGTGTAAGAGAAAGAGAAAGACCAAGACAGAGAGCAATCAACTCCCTCTTGGTAGCTATAAATAACAGGAACAGGATATTACATCAGCCTCTGCATAGGCACAGGACATATTAGGGCCAGAGCAACTCTATCTGTGGAGTTTATAATGCCCTCGTGCACTTAGCATTATTACTGCTTATTGCATGAAGGGTTCACTTTCAAAGTGCACGCGGTGTGCACCACTCACTAGCTCATAATGTGATGACCAGTGTTGTACCAGTTCATTCATCACAAGAGCCCACTAAAATTTCACTTCACACCGATTTAAATGAACTAGTTCACATTCATTTCTATTTCTCCATTTAATACTGTGCAGTACAACCACAGGGAGAGACTTATTTTGTGTGAGTAAATGTGGTAGACATCTATACACATTTTATATTGTGCAAAAAATGAAAGAAAGATGAAACCTTTTGTGTGTCAATAAAATTATCTATAGAACAAGATGAAACAATTTATATTGTTGCACGGGCAGAACAAACAAACAATAACCTGAGATCTGTCGGTGGAAAAACACTAAGAAAAATAATAAAACATGACACTTTAAAGTGTAAATTAAACAATTGAATCAAGTCAACTTTAGTTTGGTGTTGCCCATTATTATCCAAGTGACTTCATCAGTTTGGTCATCAAGCTGGTCTGAAAAAATGGTGGATGACTCAGGTATTTAAACTCTGTGAGAGTGACATCCATGTGTGATGTTATTGGCCCAGTCCCTGTGAGGTTCCCACCCATGAGACTCCTGCTGTGTGTCAACAGTGACGATGGTCGTTATAGGTACAGTAACAACTCTCGTCTACCGCTAAGTTGTTTGTTGGTGTCACAGGACTCTGGTTTGAGCCTTGTTATGGCACATGGGGTTGGTTGTGTCTGGTGCTGACACTTTGAGGATGGTATATCTAATTGTTTTGGTAAAGAGGAAAGGACAGTGTTGTACTGTAGATAGAGAGACTGCGCTGTCAACCTCTTCCTTTGTTTGGTCCTCCCATTTTTTACTTGCCAGTCTAATCAACAAAAACTGATGCTGCTTGGATAAGGGGCGAAACATCTTCAAAAACAAAACTAAGTCCAGTTGACCTGATTCAGTTGCCTCAAGGTGCCTTTGACACAGACAATATGACACTTTTGTTTCCTCCAGCGTGTACATGCTTTGGTGTTGTTAAAGAGTTTTATATAGCTTTAATTATTTAGGAAGTGTCCATCATGTTGGCCATCCCCCCAAGGACATCAGCAACCATAACCCTAGTAACCCTGACAAGAGCAGTGAGGTTGTTATAGAGGCTTATCCTGAAACAGGACCTGCTCAACACAATGCATGCTGGGTTTTAATTTCATTTGGTTCATATGCTTTTTAAATATTCAAACCCATGATAGTGGCTTTTAATGGATGTACCATTTCACTTTGTGCATCCATCCATATTTCATAGTTATTTCCTCATAACTCATAACGCATTGGGTGTGTGATGACAGCTGGTCCGAATGCACCATGGTGGATGTTTTTGTATGTTTAATATCCATTTCAATTAGAGTCAAGGGATCAATATCATCATCATAAATTTCAATTATGTACAATAAACTTATTTCTAATAAGCCTCTTAAATCATGTGACCAGCTAAGTCCAGCCTTGATCTGGGCTCTGACAACATGCTGATTAAAAACACACAATTTCACATTTACAAGTTATAATCACAGATATTTCCTACAGTTGTAAGGGAGCAAAGAACCCTTGTATGGCCTCTCTCACACTCTGCACATAGTGCATGTGTGCATGTGTCTCCACCCACATTCCCTCAGTGCAGATTAGGACTTCCACGAGCCAACATGTCTCATACAAAGACGAGAGGGGACACTTCTTCTGCTGCTGCCCACACTAACGAGGAAAGAGAGAGAGATGCTCCGTCCTGCCTCTTCCTTTATTCCTTATCCTCGCTGCCAGATTCAAACGGAGAGCGAAAAACATGTGAACCATCCACTTACAGAAGAGGAATGAGTAGGAAAAGAGATGGCTGAGCACACACACACCACTAAACAATGAGGCTCCTCTTTTTATGTTTCACTTGGCTGCAGTATTCAAATAGAAACGACACGCTGGTGGTAAAAAAAATAGAAACTTTACAGTCTTATCTGGAGGCTTTTATACAAAAATCTAATAACTGATAGCTAGTTCCTTTTTTTTTAAAGTTTGAGTTTATGATCAACAATAAATAGATGGCTTGTCCACAGCTGCATCTGCGCTGTCAGACTCTGGTCCTGTCAGTGGGTTCGGTGTGGAGCTGGTTGCTTCTTGTTGGTTCATTTGGCTCAGTTCCACATGATGAAAGAGCAGGACCCTGGTGTGGAGTTACCAAACCATCTGAAGCTGCCAGATGGCATATATAGTGGCACAGGGGAAGCCGAGGCCCACTGCTAAGCCCTGCAGGGGCGCGACAACCGTCGCAGTGTGTGTGTGCGACGGTGTGTTAGTGGCTGTTATTGGGGAGTCAATACAGAAGATTAGCGGCAGCAAAATCCCTTGATACCTTCTTATGCACACATAAACACACAACCTGCACAAGCTCATATGCACGGATGGTTTCGCTTTGAAATCCTACCTCAATCTGCCAAGTGCTTTTGCTGCTGTACTCACACACACACACACACACACACACACACACACACACACACACACACACACACACACACACACACACCTTTGTTTTACTATGTCTATAGGGTTTCTCGTCAACACAATGTATTCCTTAGCCCACTATCGTAACCCTAACCCAATTTTGATCCTAATCCTAAAACCAAGTCCTAATTTGGCAGCAACCTGTGTCGCTGGAAAATGAAACCAACACAGACTGGCCACAAACTGCAGTTCCTCCAATGACCACTTGAGGGTCCAAAAGTGAGTCATTTCCCATAAACTCCCATGTGTCTTAATTTGAAAACTTATAAACAATTTTTAGGCTTAGCACATTAACACAATCATTTAGTATCCCACACAGTTTAATTCATCATTTCTAGACCTCACCTTGGCTCCTAATAAGAGCTGGGATGATTAATTGCATAATCAACAACTGACCAAAAACTTTGATATCAAATGTAAAGTGAATGAAGAATCAGTCATTCCACCCTTACAGGAAAACCACATGAACTTCACATGTGAAAAATTTGGCACATGGGAATCATGTTATTTGCACATGGGCCCAATTTTATGTGAATTCCCATGTGAACCCATTTCCCACATGGGTTTACACACGTGCTCTACATGGTAACACATGTGAAAACATCTGTTTCGAAGAGCACAGTTTTTGTTTGGACTGCATTCAAGGTTTGTAATATTTCTAATTCATAATACTGTAGTCAGAATCCCCAGATGCAACCAAACATTTACTGTGGACTTTTTCCCAAATAAAAAAGCTTTAAAGTTAAATCAAAATGTAATTCATGAGGAATACAAGAGCATTATGTTTGTACGGGTGAAAGGAGAAGAGACTAAAGTGAAGGAGTCCAGACAGGGAGCAGCATCCAGCAGGTGGTGAACCTGAGAGCAGCAGGGTTATCAAAGAGGAGAGGACTCAAAAGATCTATCGGAGGTTCCTCAGGGGAGGGCTGGTGTAAAGCTAGAGATCACTTTCTCAGAGGCAGAAGCTTGTGGACAGAGCTGAGGAGGGAGGGAGGGAGCGGCTGGGGAACAGGAGAGGCAAGAGACATTAAGTTTTCTTTTTTTAAAACTCTACTTCTACGGATTTTCCGTTTGAAGTTTGTGTTTGTTTGAATTTTTTTTTTAACTTCCTCTTCCTATTATTTTTTAGAGCTTTGCACCTGCAACAGCTGTCACCAGTGTATTCAAAACAGCTTCATATTGAGAGATGAAATGATAATACAGAAGTCTCACTCGTTATAATGTCCAATTATTATCTTTGGCTCCATAAGCACTGAATTAATCATTAAGTCGCTCTCAGTCTTTCCAGGCTCCATTCAGCTTTTTAATTCAAACGAAAGCGAATGGCCTGGAGCGATTCAGATCTGTCCACTGATCTACTGTTGACTGCCTCACTACTATCATTACTAATACCAATCCCACTCATGCTTGTAGCTGCACAAATGGTGTCTTGGCTCCGACGTGCAACACAGTAGTGAGATTTTTAACGCTTGCTAAAACCCACTGTGACTCCATATTGAATCCATGGAGATGTTATCATTGTGTACTTCCATAAACCGCAATGTGATAATACAAGAAAATTAATAACAATGATAAAATCTGGTACCATTTAGGATTTAGCTGCCTGTGTACATGAAAGCTGATATGAAAACTTGCCATCTTTTAGTAAAACAGCCCCTAAAGATGTTTTTAGATGTAAAGATATAACAGATCTACAGGTCTGAATTTAGATCACTTTCTGGGTATTTTTGTACATAACTGGGAATGCAGAGTGGAGGAGCAGACATGAACAGTAGGAGGAGAAAGAGGTCATCATTAAGTCAACAACAGTCTTAAAAAGAAAAGTCATCTATCATGTTGTAAAACTCAAAGATGTCCCAAAGTCATCATCATTTTCCCATCCCCATCACCCCCAAGAATAGGAAAGTGAGAAAATGGTCTCACTCAAAAGGTCTAATAAGACATCGTAGCACACACACATCATCTTTATGGCGGTAGGTGTCTTCAAGCCTAAAAAGCAGTCTAATGATGTCAATAAGATGCTTTGGGCCCCATGCTTTATTTATGGACCCACCAAGGGTGGACTGACTCCGCCTTCTTTCTGCCTGCTAAAACAAACTTGGCAAAATTAGCAGCAGTAGTCAGCGAAATTTCTCTCACAAATGAGTGTTGACCTGGGATGGACTATACTAACTTTATGCTACAATTGGATTATGAGAAAAACAGAATACATTTGTGTTTGATTAAAAAAAAGGGTTTACAACTGCTGTTGATACTGTAGCATGTCATGACCAAATAAGTTGGTATTCAGATACAGTTCACATATACCAGGATGAACTGGCACCAGGTTCAGATCTCTGTAGGTCTACTGATGTTGACAGGTTGAAAACATTCATGTGAAATCAAGGTGAAACTGAAAATTTCATCAATTATATTCTATTTTTGAATATCTGTGGATGGGAATGTGTACAGTACCATATAAACATTACAAAGTTATACTTGAAATTTGTTCAAAAATAAGATGAAAACTTAAAATTACCCAACTACTGAACTAATAAAATGTGCATTGATGGGTCACAGACAGTCAAGTTTAATCACCATTAAAATATGATCTAATTCATGATTTTTACTGTAGCCTCCCACTGCAAGCCAGAAAAAAAACTCAGCAAGCCTTTTTTCTTTCAGTACTGAAAGTGCTGGAGTTAACACCAGCTCCATTAACACCTGACTCACTAAGAGCTGGGGATTGGCAACACATTATCCTGCCAGAGATGAGGCCAAAAGGCTGCCTGAGTCTGGAAGTTATCATTATTTTAGCGATGCAGGTGAATTCAGTTCAGCCCATAGTAAATACCCTTTGGCATTAAAGCAATCAAACAATGAATTTTGTCTTATCTTTTCTGTAAAGGGAGCAAAACAATCTCCAGAGGCCAGAGGTCAGAGGTCAGAGGCCTGCGTTGTCTGTTGAAGCCATATAGTCTATGGTTGAAGCCACATTTATCAATGTCACACCACAAAACCTGGCCAAGCATTGAAGAATAGTTCCTCTGCCAGAGAGCATCAGGAGGCCACAACATGCTGAGCAGCTGACGAGACCAATGTCTGCACAGAGCACAAACACACTTGTTCTATAGTGTAGCAATCTCCTTTAATCTTTGACAGATAAAGCACTTTGGTGAAGTTCTGCTGCTGATAATGGATTTTTAATGCTGCTCGAGTGGGTAGATACGATAAATATGGATCCACTTTTCAATTCTGCTTTTTATTACGCTTCGTTTAGACCTCATGGTCGCCATGAGTTGTAAAAATGTCATTTACCATGTTTAGTTCTCTTAAAACTAAAGGGCAGCTTGCTATGAACCAGTCCCAGGTGGCAGAGGGGGCATGGGGCCCCATTGACTGGCTCAGACAGCCCGGCTGCATGATCCTTAATTAACCCCCTGCTCCCCACCCCACCATCACCACCACCACCACCACCCAAAAGAAAAGAAAAGAAAACACAAGGGACACAATTAAAATACACACCCATCTACAACTGACTCACAAACATGTGCAGCTAACATTTGATCTAAAATTTAATTTTGTGCTCTGTTCTCTTATCCTAATGCTGTTGTTGTCTTGTTTGGATTATTGTCTGATATCATAGCTCTTTCAGTTTGGATTGTCATGTATCATGTTCTCATAGGGATAGTACAACATTTTGGCAAATTGGCCCATTGCCATAATCCCTATAGTCATAGCAGTGGGTTTGTCACCTTTATTTGTGCAAGCTATTTTTAGAATGGTGGAGCAGAGCCGTGAGCTGCTCAGAGCTACGCTATACGGAGGCTAATGGGATTTCTTGGTTTCCCTCATCAAACTCATCAAATACACAATCCAACGGCTCCAAAACGTTCTCGTGGACAAGTTGTGACCTGCACATTCACGACGAGACAGAGTTGTTTTCAAGGCAAATGCAGAGACTGCTTCCCGAAATACTGCCCCCGACAAGGGCAGTCAACTATGAGGGAAACCGAGAAATCCCATGAGCATCCGTTGCATAGCTCTGAGCAGCTCGCGGCTCTGCTCCACCGCTCTAAAAACAGCTTGCACCGACAAATAAAGGTAATGAACCTACTGCTATGACTATAGGGGTTATGGCAATGGGCCATCTGCCAAAAATGTTGTAACTATTCCTTTAATGTAAAAAAGACCTGAAGCTGTCATCTTTACAGGTCTACAGGTCTGGATGCCCCATACAGAGGTTTGGGAACCTAAAGGAACAGAGTCTGGAAAACTGCTAAACAGTGGTGAACGGAATAACAGAGGTTTGACTTTCACTCTTCATTACTTCTCATTTGGATTCAGCAGACTACAAACTGTAGTCCCAGGAGCCTCTGCAGTCAAACAGGTTTTATTCCAGGTGCGGCCCAGTATGAATTCATAGCTCTCACACACAGCAAAGCAATAACCGTAGCGACGTGAACAAGAGCCCATTAGAGAGTAGAAAGGCGCAGAGCTGAATCGTCTGGAAGGCCACTCTGACGTGTGAGGAGCCGAGAGCAGTCAGTCATCTGTGATTCCCTGTGCTTTTTTTTTATACACACACAGGGCTTATGACGTGCCTTGGCAATTTCAATTCACCACTGCATCAATCAATTTGCACTTCTTCACCAGCAAGCGTTGGCTTCTGCCGCCTTAAGTCATCTGAGGCAGTTCTCCCTAATGGCAAAATAAATGTTTGTTTTGACATTAGCTTCCACTGGGGCCTCATGATCTCTGGAAGTGGAGGCTGAAGGAAGTTTTTTTCTTATTCCGAAGAAATCAAAAACCCGCTATTTGGTATTTACTTGTTGTTGCTGCTGCCGTCTCTATCCAGAGACACTGAAAAACCACCTCTCTTATTCACAACGATGCCCCGGATAGATGCGGTGTCAAACCCATGTCGCACTCCTGCATCATGGGTATTGTTAGGGACTCCCACTAGTGCTATTGACTCCCAAGCTAAACAAAGAAAATCCATAAGGTAGATTTGGAGAGGAGCTCTGTGAGCAGTGATTAAATCCTCCTGAAGCCCACTGCTTTTCTCAGCCAATAGACGCTCAGGTGCACACGCTCTACCGCTCTCCTTCCTCGCACACAAAAACACACTTTTCATACTGTTTTCGGGCACCAGCCTAAACACAAGACCACGTTTCCCACATACATGGCTATCGACCATGAAGGCGCCTTGCGTTGAAGCGGTGCCCCAGATTAATGAGAGCGTGGGCAGCACGTGAAGCCTTCCTATCAGGAAGATAAGGTGCTCTCAGAGAACTCCCCCACATCATCAGTGCAACGCTCATTAAATCTATTAACATAACAACCAATAGCCAGCGGTTATAACTCCCCACAAATAGCAAAGGCTCATCACGTGATCACAGCTGTTCTCATCATGGCTTTGACACAACAAAACATGTTCTAGATGAGTGAAAAATGAACGTGTAGTGTAGTTTGTTTGTGCATTGGTTTCACACTGGGGAAAGTAATACACTGGCCACTTTTGCAATAATGGGTACTGCTGACGGGTACAGTGACCTAAAAGAGAGAAGGTCCAGATGAAGACATTTACCACATGCTACATCTCCAAAAATGAACTGTAATCGTTCCTTTTTGTGCCTGCTGGCCGTCTGAGCGGCATTTATGGGCCTCATGCAGTGGAGCAGCTGTTCAGGGAGCAAAGCTACAGGGTTAAGCAATTACCCAAGCTTGTGATGTTCAAAACGTTAATTTGAAATAGCTCCTTGAGGATTTTTGAGGACGTTTTTCATAAAAGAAACTGTTTTAATCTCAACAGAAGCACTTGTTTTGAGTGTCTAGACAGAGTGTTCTTTTGTGGCAATGTCAGTTAACTTCACCTATTTCACAATAACTGGCTATAATTGATTAATTTTCCAAAACAACCTTTTTTATTTTACAAAAAACACTTTTCTGCTTTGACAGTCCCTTTATAAAGTGTTATAAATACATGTAACTGTTATAAGATTAACATGGAGGTCTCCCAGTCTGCTCTTCTATGGTCAAAGCTGAGTAAGATTTAGAGCTAAAACTATTGAGGAGTGGGCTTTAAGAAAACGTCAGCAAATGTCAGCAAATTATGCCACTTTGTTCAAGTTAGTTACTTTACATGACTTTATGGTGATGGTTGTCTTTCCTCTAAGTAACTGTTCAGCTGAGGTGTTAAACCATGAAGAGTTCAAAAAGTTACAGTTCCTTGTTGCTGGCTCCAAAATCAACACATACCATATGACCTTTGAAAGTTGATCAATTTTGTATATATATGTATATATTCTCGTCTCTAAGTCATCTCATTATGGTGTATGGTTTGTGTCTCACGTTCACTGCCTTATTTTGAAGTTCAGTGTCCTGTCTTCCTGTGTGCTCCCTCCTGTGATTACATCATGTGTCACACCTGTGTCTGATTGCACCACCTGTGGCTCGTTCCCTTGTGTATTTAACCTCAGTGTTTTCCCATTGTCCTTTGTCAGGTTGTCTGTTGACCGTGCCATGCTCTTGTTTTTTCCCTGCTTGTTCACGTCGTTACCTCCATGAGGGTGATAAACTGTCACATGTCTGCATTCTTGGGTCCTGTCAAGCTCCAACCTGACAGACACAGTTTGTTTATGCATATTTACAGTTGTGGCCACTTTCAGGTGGTGCCTGCTCTGCTCAGTATCACCTCAGGTAACTGTCAGTGAACATTTTCTTGTTTGTGGTGTTGGTGCCTTTGAAGGATTTATCATACAGATATCAGACAAATAAAGGAAGGAAGTCTGGTTTTAAGAGATGAGTAAAATTCTCATGTTCCCTTATATTAGCACTAATTAGGTATTGGTGTCTGCCTTCACTATACCTGGCTTGTTAGCGTAGCTCATTAACTAGCCAATTAGCCAGCAAAATAATTATACTTGGGTTACCCTTCGAGCAACACACCCAGATGCTCAGCTGTGCTAAGGCTGCTAATGGGAGCATATGCTGACCACAGTTCTTAAATCAGCCTGCACTAATGTTTCAGAGCCTCACATGCCCCACCTCTTTGCCCTTTTTTGGATCAACCATGCGTAAGGCGGAGTCAGCGCCAACATGGCAAAGGCTGAGCAGCCCACTTTGAGCTTTGAAATGATCTTCACAAATCTATGGGTGACTCTCTTTATATGCAGCGTATGGTTTTGTTTCACAGTAATATAATGGCTTTTGAATACAGCTAAGATGCAAAACAGAAGTATAAATACCTGATTAAGTAAATAAGTGTTTACAAAGTGTTCTGCTCTCAGCTGTTTCACTTCAATCAGTCAATCTTTGTAGAGCACTTTTCCCCCTTTTTTCCTTTTTTAAAATTTATTTATTTATTTATTTTTTTAAAAAAAGCAGCTATAAATGATAAAATAATAAATAAAGAAGGACATTTACACACGAGTTAAACCATTGAGGAATTAAAAACACAGAGGAAAAGCTATCTCACAGTCACCTACATCTGAGTCAATATGAGTTGTAGAAATGGCTGTAACACCACACACATTTGGACAGTCTCTTCAAGGAGCTAACATGTACACACCAAATGTGGATGTGTGAAGGGGAAGAAGTGGGTTGTCAAATCCCTTAATCCTTCGTTGCCTGTGCACACCATCAATCACTTGATGTGATTTGAAGATACTGTCGGGTGAAGCGCAGCTCAATCCCAACTTCAGTAAAGTCTGGGGAGACGCTGTTTGACCATCAACATACAAGTGCACTAATGCCTGTAGGGTAAAATTATGCTTACAGTCAGAGGAGGATACTCCTGACTGTCTACACTCATTGTCTTACCTAAAGGGTTTTGTTTCTGTAACAGCTAACGTAGAGAGGATCCAGTTCATGAGCTGGCTCCAAAGCTGGGGAAATACACACGTTTTTTTGTTGTTGTTTTTTAATGAAGTATTCCATTTGATACCTACATACGCAGCAAAAGAAAGAAAGAGACCGAGGGGGGAAAAGCAGGGAAAGAGGAAGTGAGACAAGGTGTTAAACCACTCCATTCTCAAACACTCAAATAAGCACTTAACGGGTACCTGAAGGAGGGTTGTTTGCCATCTTGTAATCCTTCCGATATTGACACACTGTTTCCACACCTTAACAGTAGCTCCTTCCTAATCCTCAGCTTCCCTTGTTTTCTCCGGTTTAACTCTTGGATGATATTTTGTCCGAGTCAACATCTGTGATGAGAGACGGAAAAGAAGCGAGGCCTCCGGACGCCGTACCACAGTTTATCGTGACCTGCTGAGAGGGCTAGTTTTAATAATAGCTCTTCGCTGCTGCTTGATTGTCATCTCTTTCAACGGGAGCCGCGCAACAAAACATCTCATATTCTGCCGTGGCATTCTTCTCACATAGCTGCTAATGAAACACCAGTGTGTGTAGAGGCTTACAGAGCTATTTCAGCCAGGAATCAACTCAGCCCTGCCTGCTCAGTGAGGTGAGACCCATCTGGAGTCTGGATTAACTTTCCTCCTCATTCTATCTGCAGACATTCCTGAGTGAAATCTAAAATGCAATATTTTAATACACATCAGACCCCTTTTCTGTAATGGATCAGAGATTTCGATGATTATGCTGGAGACAGGTGCACTCACTATGTGCACCTGTGGGTTTTTCTCAGATGTTCGTAAACGGGTATATTTGTGGAATTGAAGTTATGATTATAAAGAAGACTCCAGCAGGAGACAGATAAGCAGGACAGAGCAAGTAGCAGGTGAAAAAGTACCTGGAAGCCTGAGTGACAAAAAACATGCAATGCCACTCAGTTGTGACAGAGTGATGGGAGAGAAGGGACAACAATAAATGCAAATGTCATTAAATTACAGCCCTCCTTGTAGAGGTCCATAGAGGATTCACAGCACCTGTCTTCTGATTGGCTGAGAGAGTGATAGATTTTTGTTTATCACTAAGTAAAATCAAATTCTGCAAGATTAGATGCAGGTGGGCAGGGTTTGAGGCATGATTAAAAAGTGGTCCTGCTTTCTTGTGACATCACAACGTTAGTAAAGACCTAACGGCTCATTTTAAGACTGTTTCTGAATACAAGCTGTGTGCATTTCTCTGTTGACTTAACAATTTGATAGTTTCACAGTATCAATATAGAACCTAGACTGAAAAAAAATTGAAATCTCACTTTATACTATGAGGGACCACACATGCTCATTATGTCTGGTCTGTGAGGTGCAATGATCATAGTAATCAAAATACACAAATGCACTTTTGCTTGTATTCAGACCATGGAAGATGTCAAACTTGAAGTGTCCTGAAAATCCCATAGTGTAACGGCTGTGAAGTGAACTTTCAGCATCTCTGCCTCAATGTAACGGTGAGGGAAACAAGCCATAACAACGACCGACAAGACAAAGCTTGTCAATAAAATGCTCCATTGCTTCTCGTAGGGAGCCGCCCGCTGGCGCTAGATGCCTCCTGACCCAAGATCTAATGTGACATTTTCACAATGGCAACGTTGCAGCAGACATACACATGCGCACATGCAGACACATGCATGGTTGCGCACAGAAACGGGTCACATTACAGTTCAGCCCATGTGGGAATTTTGAATGTCAGTGTCAGTAATGTTGAAGAGAGGCTGCTGATGCTGACAATTCATTACCCTCTTCATTCTATGTGTAACAATTCCTGTGAACAAATGTTTACAATATCAGTTGTATAACTGAATGCTGATCAACCTATGAGTTTCCATAGAAAACCAATGTATTAGTGACAAATCCAGCTGTAAATATGTAATAAACAAATTATCCACATTCATTGACTCTATTAACAGTGAACCTCCAGTCACTTATAGACACATTTTTCAATGTGTCACCCTATATAATTGTGAGAGTACAAGCATATTGCAAATGCTGGGAACAACAACAAAAACTAAATAGTGTTGTGATGTATTTGCACAACAATATTGTGGAGATGTTTCACTCTGGACTGATTCACAGACCCCACAGCTTCTTCACTCTAAGGTCCTGCTCCCTGTGAGACAATCACAGGATTTTAAGGATGCAACACACTGTGGACCTGTGATCCGATAGTCAGCAAAAATAACTGCTACTCATTTGGGATGAGAAAAGCAAGTATGCTGTCACTCTTCATTGTCATTTTTAAAAAATAAGTCTGTCAAACAAGACAAGCTCCCAGACTATGACTCCCAGAGGAGGTAAATATGCATCAGAAACACAAACACCATTATTTCATCTGATTTAATAAAGTTGACTCATTACTTCTGCCACTTAGAAATCTTCTGAGTGCAGCTGTGAGCAAAAGCTTGTTTCTACGAGCATGTATCTATCATTCTCCGGTTAATATTTGATGAGGGTGTGTTTGAGCCGATGCACAGTGTTCCTTTTAATAATTTGGACTTTGCCTCATGAAGAGTCTCTTCATGTTAGGGACCGACCGTTGTCTGCTGAGAGAGGCAGAGGGCAGCGCTTAGACAGAGCCATACACGACAATCTTCTTCTCTCAATATGAAAACATAATAATAATGGAGATGTCCTCTGCCACAGAAGACAGGCAGATGCAGGCACATTTTAAACAGTGACAATGATAGTGTCATAGATCCTTTGTTACCTTACAGAATGTACTTGTGGTCAAAAACTACTGTCTTAACTTTAAAGCGACACTTGTTATAGAGCCTCAAATGCTTTAGAAGGACCTTAAGTTTTGAGGCTCTATAACAACATCTTTTCTCTGATTCACTTGAAGAGACAAGTATGTACCTATGCATTTTTTTCTGATTAAAAAACATAAACTTGGCATTTATTTGTTATATAAAATGAGACTACTACCACCATTTTTCATCAACCTCACCTGAGGCGTTGCTGCAGCTGATGAACTGATACACAGATCTCCTCTATTAACATTAACATCATTATTCTGACATTAACATGTCAGAAACATCCACTTGTGTTTATTTTTAATCAGCTCTGCACCGTCAGATTAGAGCTCACCTGTCTGTGTGTGGTCAGCCTGCTGCCACCGGATTTAAAATGATGACAAATGGATGATAAAATTAGGCGGGACATGCAAGTGCAACCTAATCAGTTGGAGATTCTGTGGCTACTTTAAATGTCTATAATAAAATGGCTCATATCAAGTCAATAAACTCAACTAGGATGGTGTTACATGAATACTAATCCCAGTTGACTATGTTGTTTGAAAAGATTCAGCCTTTTCTATAGCACCTCTGATAGTACGAAATGTTCCTTTTAATTAACACGTCTCACAATTCATAAGCTAGATGATGATGAATGATGCCATTTTGGAAGCTTTTCCGATCTGTCAAGAATCTATCATGTTTTGTCAGTATTACAATCATTAAAGCAAAAATATTGACCGAGGCCAAGTAGCCTTGAGAAAACTCCATCTATCAACCTTTCTGGCACAATATTGTAACATGACTCAGAATATAATGCAGCCAGTTCTTTCAGATTGACGTGCTTTCTTTGCCCGCTACCACCATTGTAGCTTTAATATCAAACGGCAGCAGATTTCCTAGACAGTGGCAGGTGATTCAACTTTTGCCCCTCGAGCCTTGGCAAAATCCCTCTGATGTGTCCAAAAAAAAAAAGTCATTATCATTCCTGTCAAACAGCCTCACCCTGCAACGTGAGCCTTATTAAACAGAATGTAGAATTACATTCATGCTGGGGAGACCGACAAATGGCATGAAAGCACGCTCATCAAACACCAGCAGTAGGTCTACCCCATTTAGTCTGTCACTACAGTGTTGTATTTAAATAAATTCTTTATGATATTTGCATTATGGCTGTGCAGTATTCTCGACTGTGAGACTTTAGGAGTACAAGCCGTGGTGATAATACAGAGCAGTAGAGGGGAGGGGATCACAGATGGCCATATAGCTGATCAATATTCCTGCAGGCGAGTCAGTCAATGACCTGTGCAGAGGTTCCTCATAAAATCAGACATGAGAGGATGGGTACATGAGCACTCTGACTGCTTCCTCCTGTAATGATGCTGGATCATTTACTTCACAAAAAAATACATGAACAGCAATACTTGATTTAACATGTGCTACTAAACTTTTGTTCTTATTATATACTGTATATACATAGTTTATACCATACCTACCGTGTATATATATATAGATGTATGTACCAAGTGTGTGTCACAGCCTGCTATATCTCATTCCTCTGTGCCATAGAGCTCCACTGCCTCAAAAAATCTATTAAGAACACATCATTGAGCCACACTGCTCCACTGCTGACATGTTCCTGAAAGCTATACGGACAACCTGTAGTTTATTTTGGCTCAGCCCCACACTCACTACGCTGCTACCAGAAAAACTCACTATAGGGGCGGTGCGTGGCGCAGTGGTTAAGGCAGCCGCCCCATGTATATGCAGACGCAGGCGTCCCCGGTTCGCGTCCCGCATCGGGTGGACCTTTCCTGCATGTCATTCCCCTCTCTCTGCCTCCCCCTTTCCTGTCTATCTCTACTACTAATCTATCAAATAAAGGCATAAAAAACGCCAAAAAAATATACTTTAAAAACTCACTATATAATAAATATATAGACTGCAGTGGCGAGACAGGCTGGAATCAGCTGTGGGTGGCTGGTTAACATATGATAACTTCTGGAGGAAAAAAGTGATAATACTAAAAGTGTTAATACTGGTGTGACCCTCCACTACTGGAAGACAGCTTTTGGTGAGTACAGGAATGAAGCAATATTCTTTGTTTATTTGGATTAGCAGCCAACAGTTGATAAGGCTAATGGTAGAGCATGCTAACCAGCCAGGGCTAGCTAGGAACCAAGAGGCAATAGACAGGTTAGAGAGGAAAGACAATATTGAGAGAAAACAATTACTTTTTCCTTCTTCTTGATTTATTCTCCTTTCACTTTAAAGGGGTAGTTCAACATTTTGGCAAATCGGCCCATTGCCATAATCGTATAGTTTTAGGAATAGGTTCTTTACCTTTAATTGTTGGTGCAAGTGCAAATTTTTAGAATGGCGGAGCAGAGCCATGAACTGCTCAGAGCTACGCTACAGAGGCTAATGAGATTTCTTGGTTTCCTCAAACTCATTAAATACACAATCCAACAACTCCAAAACGCTCTGGTGGACAAGTTGTGACCTGCACATTCACTACGCTACAGTATGAGATAATAACGGAATGTTGGCAATGGGCGGAGCAAAGACATCGAGGAACAACTTGAGCACCTGTTTATAGCTCAGTCACAAACTTAGGGATAAGAATTTGCATCATGATTACAGATAATAAGAATGCCAATATTTAAACAAACAAACAAACAAACAAAAAACCCAGTTGTGCACAGGATTGGATTAAACACAGATGCACCCAGATTTGTCTTTAGCATCCATCCAACAATAATGAGACCTCTTGTAAAGAGGGACAATGAAAAATGCCAGTTATGAAATATAAGAACTGTAAAAAGTTAAAAACAACAACAATAATAATAAAAAAATCTTCATGAAAATAATGGTGAGTATTAATCACCTCTGACAGTTTGGGGTGGACCAGGCTGCTGTACCCCTGAGGATTATTACTATGAGTAAGCACAGGAAGAAGGTGACACTGACACACAGGGCTGAACCCCCCCCAGTGCGGAGCAGCGGTGTGGGGCATTAGAACTCCATTGTATGGCTTTGTGAAAGTCTGATTATAGCGCTCAACGCTGCTCCTCCAACTGCTGTGTTCCTGTGAGCCGAGGTGATTCAACACTAATGACTCGCTCTATGGTTACTGGGGCTTGGGGGAATGCTGGCAAGAATGGGAGGGAGCAGGAAGGGGGGCGGTGGTGGTGGTGTTGGGGGTGGGGGTAATGCCCTGATGGGGAGTTGTCAAAGATAGATGACTTCATTTTGCCTGCTTTTCCTTTCATTTTCCCACCATTGCCCCCGCCTCGCTGTCTCGGCTCATCCTCCCTTCTGATTCCATCTCTGTCGCCGAGGCTGATGAGCCCAGAATGGGCTTTGGCCACCTGTACTTCATCAACCTCACAGGTGATCACCTTTACACCAGGTACAGTCTTGGAAAGTGAGAGAAAACTACCGGCTCAAGCCTGAGTAGGAAACAAGAAACACAAAGCCAGTAGCCAATCCAGTCCAGACCCACAAAGCAGCACGTGAAACCACCTGCACATTTCAGCTGGAGCCTCTTTTGAAAGATTTATCCATCGGCTCCATGGAGAGCACAGTGAATATTCATACGGCCATGTGCGGCGAGTGACAAAGCCAAGAAGGCAGCAGCTGCGCAGGCCTGACAAAAAAAAACCCTAAGATCAAGTGAAGAGAAGCAGAAGACGGAGCTGGAGTCAAACTGACAGACTGAATTTGTTTCCATGAAAGATGAGGAAGACGAGTAGAGAGGCTGATGCAAGCAGGAACTACTCTCCCATCACTCCTCCTCTCTTTTACTTCTGACGAGCACGAGTCGCTCCTCATCCTCAGCTGGCCTATTTCTCCAAACCACATGCAAGTCAAAAGTATATGAATTCTGGACTGCTTGATTTTCTTACCTTTCTCTGGACTCAGGCTGCGGATATTGCTGGAATTGTCCATTGGTGTATTCCCATAAGAGACAGAACTCCATGTGCTGCTAAAACAAGGATGGAGGGGCTTGCTTCACCCTAACTACCATCTGGAAGGCTGCTACTGTCACAGGCATGCCTCGCCCCATGGGTGTCATCATCTGAGGTGTGACAGAAAACCTTTTTTTTCTTTCTTTTTGGGAAAAACTTGCCTCCCCTCTCCTCTTTCTACTCTACCTTTGTTGCACAGTCTTGCCTCTCTTCCTGCTTTCTGTCTTCATGAAAGCCCATCCTCTCTGTCTCTATCAGCTAATGTGTGACGGGTTAGCAGCAAAGACAATAGTGTGGTCTTGCACACTTCTTCTTCTTCTGCCTCTACTGTACAGACTGGAGGGAGAGGGGGGTGTTGCCTTGAGAGCTTTGGGAGCGCGCTCAGTGGAGCCAACCACTCACGGCTCTTGTGCGAGAGGGGGGGGGGGGCGCTCAGTTCAACGCCGATCACCTGGGAGAATGAGCGCTATTAGATGGAAGAGGGAGGGAGAAGTGGGAAAGAAGACAGGGAAAAAAAGGAGGAGGGGCAGGGAAAACCGAAGAGGAGGAGGAGCGGGGAGGGAAAAAAAAGCGGAGAGATGAAATGGACTGAAATGCATCTGCTGAGATAAAGAGGAGGAGTGTGAAGAGAAAGAGGAAAGAGAGAGAGATGGGAGTGTGAAGGAGGCAAGGTGGCTGTGATTTGCAAGTAACGAAGAGCCGCAGCGTGTGGCACGCATGTTTTATTCAACACGGAGCTTCTGAGAGGGAGGACCAGTCAGGCATGGACGGGTTTGTCCCAGAAGTCGGCAGAGAGAGAAGGAGACACACAGAGAGATGGAGGGAAAACAGAGAAGAGAGGGTTAAAATGAACTTCTCTCCACTTCTGTGATTCAGATCTGAGGCCAGGAGGAGAGCAAGCAGCTGATACAGAGAGAGTGCATGTCAGTCTATTGTCACTGACATTTATATCATGGCAATTTCTGGAGAGATACATGAAGACTGGAAGCAGGGGTTGGTAAACTGTACCCAAACAGAAAAAAAGGCGAGTTATGTCCCCTCACACTTTCTCTTCATATTTTACTTAATAACTCAGTCCTCATAAAGGATGCAGCCCTGAAGTACACTTATATAATCATCCTAAAAGCTTCAGATACTTTATGAACTTGGGCCCAATGTTTGGATATCTCAAATGTCCTCAGACTTTATGTAAATGTAACAATAAATCACTTGAGAACTTCATTAATTTGACTCTAACTTCAAGAAAATCCACATCACCAACAAAGCAAATGGGAAATTGAATTTCAGTTTGGTCCGTTAATACAATTTATGTTGATTTCATAGAGCTTTTGCACAATTAAAACTCAATTTCACTCGCTGATGGACACTGAGCACTCGTCTTTTTGCTATTAAAAACTGTTGCGCTAAAGCTGCCGTCAGCAGCTTCAGTCTGAATCTCTCTGCATTCGTTCTCATTGACCTATATTGGCTGAGCCACTTAGCAGTGGGGTGGCGGCAGTACAAACACATACAGTGGGTGTTTAATGAAGTGGAACTGTAATGGCAGAGCTTATTAATACCGAAGCTCCAGAGTTAATTTATGAATGCACCTTGCAATCCGTGCGCGAGAGGATATTTAAAGTCACGGTACATCATCATCATCAAATACAGAACACAATTTATAATATTTCCAGCAACTTTCCGCCATTGCATGAATAATACACACTGTGAATTGTCTCAGCTCATGCATGTTTCATGAGACAGGAATGACAAACCTCTGCTCTTTTTGTACATGGCTTTTCAAAGCTCTCAGCCTCCACAAAAGTCATAATCCAGCACCGCTCCGACTAAAAGTCAACTCCCATTTATCTTCCCGGTGTCCTCTCTGAACATTAGCGTGCAACACCTCCTGCTGCTCCAATGAGCTTTGGCCATGCTACAGTAGCTGTCCACTGAGCAGTATGGCAGCAGGACCTGTTTCACACAGCCGGGGCTTCAGGCCATCTCTAACACAGCGAGAAGTTAGCTAATAGCATGGGATCAGTCCTCCAGGGCCGGTGTAATGGTCTCCTAAGTGTGTATGTATGCGTTTGGGTTGGTAGTGGGGGTTGTGCATTAGGACCCTGAGGGATGTTAAAGGGCTCCACACAGTGGTTGGGGGTTGGGGTCTTCACATGTACCTTGGAAGTAGGACAGATAGATTATATAAAATATGACCATTTCTGGGGAACAGAAGCCGACGTGTGTGTTGCATCAGCTAAGAATTATTGGCTGAAGTATGAACAGAAATATAAATCCGATCAATTCATGCTGCATCGTTTACAGTATATCAGTTGTGACAATCTGCAAACTGTAGCATTTTTCCCCACCGTGCCTGAATACAGCATGGCTAGTGCTGTGCTGTCGGTCACTTTTAATTTGTTTTTCCATCCAACACATTGTTGTCATGATATTATCACTTTTTATTTTATAAAATAAAGAAGAAAATGAAATGTGCCTATGACTTTCCAGTCCTAAAACACCCAGCTCACACAGGAACCCATTTAAAGTCTAGTTAAAGGGGTATAAAGAAAAATAAAGTCTCATATCGCCTCATAAATAAGCCCTGCTCATGTGGAAAATAATTTTTCTCCAGTAGAGTGAGTAAAATCCACTTTTCTTTCTATCTCTGTGCGGCATATCTCCCTCTCATCTTTAAAGTCTGTCGCACACACACACGCACGTTCATTCTCAGTCACCTGCACAATGAAAACAGCTGATGTGTAAGCGTGTGCTGCAGATCGGCAGCCGGCCGATGGAGGCTGAGCAGCTGTTGATCAAAGCAGCCGCAGAGTGACTCCCAACACAAATCTGTCACTCTGAGTTAGCGTTATAAAGATAGCACAATACAGACATTTGTGCGATACTAATACACTGATGCCAGATAACAGCAATATGGAAAAGTAAGTAGTAGTTCACTCAGGGGACTTTTTCTCCCCAGAGACAACAACTTCTTTCTAAAGTGACACTTATGGCTGTTACGGAAATGATTCAGTGTTTTTTTTACTCCTCTACCTGTCTTTGTTTTCACATTCCTTATCAAAAACCTGAGGGGAAGTGTTGAAAATACTGATATGAAAGAAGTGCCTTCACCTGACTTGAAAATATGCCTCACCAGCCGTTTATTTCTCCTGGTATTTGCATATTTATTAGCACGCAGAGACACAAAAATGAATCAGCATTTTGCTGTGAAGTTAGGGTAAAACCTGCACCACATTTGAATGATTTTGACTCACTGGATGCAGACTGTGGGTCTAGACAGTCACACATTAACACCACACCATGCTATTCTTTCAGTATCGTTGTATTACTGTTTTCAAAATCCCTATAGTTACCTGAAACAATAACAGAAAGCTCTGAGTTATGTAACACTTTATAATAAGTACACCCTTTTATTAAGCATTAGTTAAACATGGATAAATACTGAATTCTTCATTTATAACGCATGAATACTAGTTTATAAATACAGTTAGTGCTTATCAATGATGAGCAGTGTTGGGCACGTACTTTTAAAAAGTAATTAGTTATAGTTATTAGTCACTTTCCCCAAAAAGTAACTGAGTTATAGTTACTACATGTAAAAAGTAATTGATTACCAGTAAAAGTAACCAACTCGGTCAGTATTCCTCCACACAGGCTGGTTCTGCAGCTTGCTGTATCACTCCGCCATCAGCTGTCTGGATCAGTGGTGTGTGGCAGAAGTGGAGTGATAAACGTTTTTTTCAAACACGCTGCATAGCCGGCAATCTTTTGTTTATGACAGTTACGTCATCCACTGCTTCATGTATAGATTTTTCGCCAGTTTCGTTGTAAACAAATGCACATGGCCAGGCAGAGGGTTAACAGAGGAAAAGTGACCAGACTTGCATAGTTCCTCTCTAAACGGATGTATCATTATCTGATGGTATTTATTAACGCATCTTATTGTCAGTAATGGTAACGGCATTGTAACGGGGAAACAGAAACTTTTTTGATTACTAAAAAAAGTAGCCCCATAAGTAATGATGTTTATTTTAACATTGTAAGTCCCATCACTAATGATGAGTAAAAATGTTTTAATTATGTTTATAAACTAGTATCCATGTGTTAAAAATTATTAATTCAGTATTCATACTTATCTAATGCTTAATAGTGTAAGTATGCGCACTATCTTGATGTTTTTATTTGTGTGAACACAAAAGAGAAAAAGCATGTGAGAAAAACCTTTGATTGATCATGATTAATACCAAAGTTACTGGGTGAGGACAGTCTCTGCAGGTGGTCTCTGCACAACATGTTCCTTTTCACTGTGTCCATGTTAACAGGTCAGAGTAGACGCACTGTCTGCGTAACATGTCTCACATCTAAAATTAGACAGAGAAAAGACCTGTTTATGTCATAGTGTCATCACAGCGGCAATGTTACACAAAACTGATGCATTTCACCCTGAGAGTTTCATGGGCTGTACTGTATGACAGAAACCCAACATAGGCTATAATTATATGTTGTCACTAATTGAACAGGTGACAGGCAGTATTTTTCTGCTCTCTTTCTATCTACATCTATCTATCTATCTATCTATCTATCTATCTATCTATCTATCTATCTATCTATCTATCTATCTATCTATCTATCTATCTATCTATCTATCTATCTATCTATCTATCTATCTATCTATCTATCTAATCTGTTCGTCAGCTTTCTTCTGCCTTGCTCGTCTACACACCTGCACATTTTTTCCATAGCGATGCTACTAATGGGAACATTGTGTACAAATCCTAAGGTGATGATCTATTTATAGTCTTTTTTTTTCCAAGTAGTGGCTTTTCAGATCGGATCATGTCTCAGGAGGAGGCGGCTGCTGCTATATTTGAAGGTTGTGGAAATGTGCAGGAACAAGAAAGGTTAGATCCAATCAGTGTGGCCCTCTAAGTTTGACGGTGGCACTTTGTGTTACTTCTAGGTCACCGGTACCAGCTTGTCCATTATCTAGCAGTGGAGCAGGTTATCTCCTGAGCTCTTGTAAGAGCACAGGGCTGATGGGATAGCTGTGGAGAAGCGACTGTGAGAACAACAGTGATCAATGCTACAGACAGATGTGCCACCACTGAAGACACAGACGACACCTCACAACCACCATCTAGAATACAGATCTTATGAAGATCTATAAACATTAATTACAACTCAGATGAACATTTCTGGGCTGTCTCAGCTGCCTGAAAATGTCGCTTGGCCATATTTTGGATTTGACGTGCTCAGCTCAGCGTTCCTTATACGTGGCAATGGAAGAGAAAATGGAAGATAATAACCTCGACGGGTGAATGGAGAGGCCAGCTGCTCCCTCCATGGACTTCTTATTAAATGAATTCGTACGTGTGTGTGTTTGTGTGTGTGTGTGTGTGTGTGTGGTGTGCAGGTGGCCTGGAGCAAATAAAAAAAAAGGAGAAGTGCATTTTCCATTTGGATTGAGGGTCACTGGGTTCAAATACGAACGCTTTCATTGAGAAACTAACGCCAGGGGATTGAACTTGTGCTGATGGAGATATGAGCAGTGAGCAGCAAGTAGACTCGGATTCCTTCAGTGTCAGTCGTTCAGGAGGTTTTTACCTCAGACACCTCTCCTCTCCAAAACAAACAGATTCCAGCCGGTAAACAATCACTGAATAAAGCAGCGTCACATTAGAAATCTGTGATTCACCGACACCTTCCAGCAGAGAGGGAGCTGAGCTGTCTATGGCTCTTTTTTTTAAAATGTATAACTCAATACCACACATCAAGACTAAAATCCCACAAAGTTGAGAACAAAAAGCGTATCTAAAAATGTGGCTACAAACTGAGGGGATTTGGCATCAAATGAAACAGTCACTATGATAAAAGCACTGATTTCTAGATGTGAAAAGTTCTGGACCAGGGCCACATTATTTATTAACCTTTATTTAACCAGGAATAATCCCATTGAGATTAAGAATCTCTTTTGCAAGGGGGTCCTGGCCAAGAAGGCAGCACAGTAGGTCCACATCAATTACACATATGAACAATATAAAATACAAAATAACAGTTTGGCAAATCACATCATTACAGTATAATCACCAACTGTGTTCAGTTAAGGCAGAAGAAGTCCAGAATTTAGTTTCAATAGTCTCAATTCAATCAATTAGAATAATATATAGTCAAACAATAAACAAAATAAAAACAAAAGTGTTAATATTTCAAGAAAAGAAAGTCAGTACAAAGTCATATGAGATTTATTAATGAGAAAATGGTCCTAATACTCCTTCTTAAAATACAAAAGCATTATGGACAAAAAACACCTTAATTATGTTGTACTGCATCATCACAAATTTTGGCACCTAAATAATAATAATAGCTGAATGAATCTGAAATATATATGCAAGTGGTGATTTTATGTTTTGTCTATAAAATCTGAACTCAAGTAAGACCTTTGGAGATGTTTCATGGTCACTTCAACAGTGGTGACCTTTGACACACAAACTGTGCCCACTGATCCAGCTGCAAACTGCCAGGGCCTGAGGGGGAACAGTGAATTGCAGGGTATTCAGTGATGGAGGATGTTGTTCTACCGCACCACCCATTCCCATCATTCTCCTCTCTCAGAGTATAAGAGAGGAGCTGGAGAACGGTCCAACAGTGAGTATTTCTTATAACCAAGGTTCCTTTACTGTATAGATGAAATAAATCACAATATTTGCAAAAGAAAAAATAAGCTGAGGTTTTTGCATATATTCATATCATCTACGATAAGTATGATGCTGTTTATTCCTTGTAATCTCTAAATGTGCCTCAGTATCAGGGCATTGTTTTGTTTTGTTTTTGGCTCAGATGAAAAAGTAATACACAAAAAAAGTGGGTAACACTTAATAATAAGTACCAACTATTAAACATTAGTTAAGCTGTTAATACTGAATTCTTCATTTATAATGCATTAATACTCATTATTATGTGGTTTATAAATACAGGTAGTGCTATCAATGATGGGTAAAACATTTTAACTGTTTATAAACTACATACTAAAGAGTATCCATGTGTTAAAAATTATGAATTCATCATGCTTAACTAGTTAAGCATGATAAATAAACACAGTTAAAATGTTGTACCCATCATTGATAAGCACTACCTGTATCTATAAACTACATAATAATGAGTATTCATGCATTATAAATGAAGAATTCAGTATTAATTAATGCTTAACTAATGCTTAATAGTGTGTACTTATTATAAACTATTACCAGGTAGGATAATGGTGTAAAAGTTGGTCAGAGAGTTGGAGGAGACCTAGAATTTAGCCTACAGTTGTGTGATAGGCCATGCACTTCAGTTCGTTCTTAGGACCTGAACTGATTTTGTTGCAGCATTTTGATTCCTTTGAAATAAAATCTCCATCGCACTGAACTCTGGACTGATGTTGTGTTTTTTATTGGAGGGTCTGAACTCACTGAGTGCAGATTTCTCTCTCAGGTTTGCTCACATCAACACATTTCCATACAACTCCCATATTTCTCTTCTCTTGTTTATTCTCAACCAACCAATTATGCGCAACATTGTCTTTTATGTTGCGCAAACTCCACTGGCTAAAGAAAAGCTCCATATACATACTATCCTGTCAAGTGTGCGGAAACACACAAATGTGAACGTCCAGGGGAATCTGTCACCAGCTTTGATAGAATACGACCCCAGGGCACAATGACGTCCCCCCTCCCCTGCCCCAACGCCCCTCCTTTAACTATCTGTGGCTGCTGGGGCCTGATAACTAGCTGATAAGCAAAACTGTCAAATTTGTTTCATGTGTACGGTGCAGGAAATGTGACAGCTGTATTTTCTCTTTCTAACATGTTTGGACAGCAAGTTAAATGCGTTATGCCCTGAACTAGGAGTCTTGTGTAAAACACATGTGAACTGTCTCTATTAGCCAGGATGGTATCTGTGGACTCTGACTGGCTCTGTGTGGCTGGGAGAGCAGATGTCTTGTGCTCCATTGTCAGCTGTTTAGTCACATTAAGAGTTTGATGTGACATGACAGATAAAAACATCATTGAGTTGTTCACTGTCTCCTCCGCTGACCATGATCAGTCACTTCCTGCACGGTGGCAGCACATCACTGCAGAAGTGACCCCACAGAGCAGATTTTCATGCACTGAAGTGGCCAGTTAAAGTGGATAAATGCTGGCTGTTATTCAGCATTCATCATTAAGATGTATGGGCACCCTGCTGGGACAGTACTAGTCTACTGGTTGTCCTGAGGAGGACTAAGACAAATCATGAGTGAAATAATCAGTCCACATCACGACTTGAATATTTCCACCACCAGTGAACCAGTGACAGTCTCAACGAAACAGACAGCCAGAGTTTCATGTGTCACAAAGCTAAGGAACCAATCCTGTCAACTCTGGAGACAAATAAACCTCCTGTCAATCATCTCTGAAGTTCCCTACTTCTCCAACCATCTTGATACTCTCCTCTGTCACCTCAGTGTGGAGGAGACAGCCATTGTTAGGGGGGAAGCTAAAGGCGTGATCCTGAATCTCTCACCGTGGAAGTAAGAGAAGTTGGCTATTATTGTCTTATCTCACTGTTGGAAAACAGTGTTAAACGGAATGTTAGCCTAATCACAGCAGAGAGAAACATGTCTAGAAGAGTCCTCCAGTGTTAACAGCCACAGAGATCATGTTTTTTTGTTTGTTTTTAGAATCACATATACGTTGTGCTTTTTCATCTCTCATTTTTACAGCACAATGCATGCTGGAGCCCTACTGATTGGTACACCCCAATACATCCATGAGTACACAGGAGTGGTAAGCTAAGCTAATGCTAATTGTATTTAACAAGCAGCAGTTCTGGTGTTGACAGCAGACTGGAAACACATCTGAATCATTTGACACAAACTCACCTGCAGATGAACCCGACAAACTCACAACATCACGCCTGTACTGGAAATGTTACAGTACCGGCTGATCGTTAGTTAGCATTAGCATTAGCACAATGTCATTCACAGAGCTATCTGGCCCCCCTTTGCTCCGCCACATGACATCAACGTACTGATGCTGTTGGCACAGCGATCATTTCATGTTGACGCTGCCAATCAGATTCATATATTTTGGACCCGTCAAAATTTATAAAACAATTATTTGTTTAGGCTACTATTAAAAAAAAAATCAGTGGGTAAAATTAATACTTTTGTAACCCATTCTGTGGATGTATTATTTTTGAAAAATTAAAAGTTTTGATGAAAAAAGTTGTAGCTATAACCTTTAATCTCACTCCTCTGCATCAAAGTCCAGGGTCTCATGACCCATGCAACCACCCAACCTCTAGAGGGGAACTTTCACACTCTTTATACTACATCACAGTAACAATTACAACAGCCACTAGACTTTGATGATGATGATGATGATGATGATGATGTAACTATGGGTCATATTAAGCTGCTGAACAAAATAACACCAAGGGCTGGTTTTTCATTGGAGGACAGTTTCCTAGGGAGGAACTTGAAAGTTTTATTTTCTTGTACACATATTTGTCCAACCCCATCCAGTAGGCTACAGCCTTCCCCTGTCCTATTTCCAGACCTGCCACACAAGCCACTGTTAACAGGGTCCCCGTACATCATTGCTACAGGTGACATTTACACCTTAGTTGAGATGCATAATATTCATTTTGAGGATGTTTTAAATGTTCTATGGTGTATGGGATATGTGCCAGATATACGTGTATGATCCTGACTATGATTTACAGTGTTGAAACTAATTTCTGTTTCTCCTCCTTTGAGGTTATCAACCTGACTGATTCAACAACAAAGCAAAAGTCAAATAAAAGGAAATTTGTTGAACTGAGTCGACTCCTGCGTCTTCTGAGCCAAGCCTGGTCGAGTTCAGGCAGATGAAGTCGTTATAACTCGACAGTTTTGAAGAGCTACATGTCTCTCAATGCCTCATGGGTGAAAACCTTCAAAACTTTGGATGAGCAGAGTTACACAGACACCATGGAGCAAGCCTTCGTCTGAAGCACAGCTACTTCTTTCACCTGTCTGCAGCTGTGGTGTTGAAAATCAGACGCAGAGTTAAACTTGTCTGAACAGCGCTCGGTGGTGTAGCGATAGCAGTGCGGTGCTTTGCAGCCAGAGAGGTGCTGTGCAGAATAAACACTGACACTTTGACAAATGGCTGCATCTGTAAACAGCCCGTCTTAAGAGGACGTTGTAACACTTCCAGACCACAATGCTTTGCAAATAAAGCAGCTGTGATTGGCCATTTTGAGAGCAGCCATTATCTTGTTTTACTATCCGCTCATTATTTTCCTCTCAGTGAAAATGAGTCTGCATCATAAGCCGTGTTGCTGTCTGACTCAGAGAGACTAATTAGACTGTTTGGTGTGGATCACTCATTAGACAGTGCAGAGCTGTGTGGTCAGCTGGTCAAACAACAAGGTTGATCTGGCATATTAATTGATGTACAGTAGGCTACATGGTTAATATGTGGCGTGTGTGGACAATGTAGACTTTAATCAGATGTGAAGGGTAGTGGTTAGGTCTAAAGCCTCAAGACCTCGCTGAACTCCAGGGTAGGATATTGGGCCAAGCAAAGTCCAACATGGCACCTATATGTGGTACAGTACGAGTCATTCTACTAGCTCAATACACATTTGTTTTGACTGCAGCCAGATTTTGAAAATGTATTTATTATTGCATGTATTTTATTAACATGCACCAAGCATAATATCCACTGAGATACTATTAAGATATCAGGGGAGCTGCTAACTATTGTTCTCATTACAGGCTAAGCTGATTGTCTTCCTGAAGGATGAATCAATAATTAGTTTATGAAATATCAATAAATCCCAAATTGATGGCTTCAGATCTCTGAAAAAAAGCAATCTCTGATTAACTGATTAGTCAACCAACCATTTTATATTCATAAGGTGATGTAAATGTCACCCGTATGGCTCAGAAATGTTGACTTATTTCCATCAGTTTCTTTAGAAATGCATGTAATATCTAATGTGATATTATTGATATTATATTGTAATATGGACTGTAATTGACCAGAGCAACGTGGTGAGGTTGTGGCTACTACACTATTGCATTCCAATAGTAGATTCAATAGATTCAATCAAACTGCGCAAATACATAAAACAATACATTTAAAGCAGATATCAGCGGTACGGCCGTTTTGGCTAATGCTGCATTCAAGGCAGGCTTTTGAAACCTGTTACAGAGCAATTGTCCCCTCCTGTTGTCTGTGAAAGTTCACTATAACAAAGGTTGTACCAGATCGAACTGACTTCACAGGAAGGAAAAACACAAAGTACGAGTTTCATTGAACGCACCATGAGTTGCATTCCAATAGTAGATTCAATAGATTCAATCAAACTGCGCATAAATACATAAAACAATACATTTATTGGATAAACTCAAGGAAAGACTGGTTTAACAATCAGAGACGGAGAACACTGATGAAAAGAAAATAATTTGGATTCCACTGATATCTGCTTTTTGAGACTGTTAACAATCAGTGTGATGCTCTGCAGTGACATCTCCCTCTGTCAGCTGTATCTTCCCCCAGGAATCAAAGGCTCAGCAAAAAGGCTGAGAGCTGTACGACTCCTACAGTGTCCTATAGAAGTACAGTTTATTCATTTCTGTGGCTCTGCAGTCACTGTATTTATGTTCCATGGTCTCTTTGGAGTTTGGAGAAGTGATAATGAACCACAATTACTCAGACACGACAACTAAAAGACGATTGATTTGAAAATCACTAGATTCAATCACTATTGTTGTGTTCATTCAGTCATTGTGGTCTTTTCCATACAGGCAACTATATTGAATGTGCTCTTGAATGTCTAACACCATCTATGCAGCAGCCCCTCCCTCAGTCCTGTGTGTAGTTTTTATCTCCCATCATTCTCTGGGTCGAACCTTAGAGAGTAGCCTATAACAGCCTTGCTTCTCTAACCCATTTACTCTGGAGGCAACCTGCTTAAACAGCCATTCTTTAATCCAATAGCTCTCCATGCGGAAAGACTCATATGTTGGCACAAGCGGTGTGAAGGCAAAGTGTAGCAGCTGACAGATCCTGTCATGAAACAGCTTGCGTTTTTCTTTATGTTACTACGGCGGTGTGTTATCCATCTTTCATATGGACAGTTTGCCTCCATCAATTCTGCAGCTCTACTGGAGGATGTCATGAAAGTGCTCCACTGAAATGAGAGGAAAACGGCTGAAACTCTGTAACTTTCAGAGGAATACAGTTTGTTCATGATGTTGTTGTGATCTCAAAGCATTCCTGAAATCTACAGTGAATGATAACCTGACAACCTGCTTCTGCTGAACTTTTTCATTTGAGCTTTGAGCAACAAACTGAGATCTTTTCAGACAGTGGTGAAAAAACTTGCAAATAAACCCACATCACTCAAGGTGGAATTGAGTTGAGATAAAAACTTTTTTTCTCTGGATCAAGAAATTACTTAAATTTGGACTTGTTTTCTCATTGTTTTTTAAAATTTTATTCCTGTATAAAGTTCTATCCAATCAGCGTGCAAATTCATAGGCCTACCAAAGTTCCAGAAAATCATCAGAACAAAAATTAATTATTGCACATTTGTAACAGCTGGTGCTTTCCAATTTTCCAGTCGGGCACCTCTTAACTATTGCAGATGCAGAGGGCATGATGATTTGCGTTCAAATTCAGGAGTTGCATCCTTCAGAATCTGCACATGGAGGACAACTGCGTATAGGTTTGAAAGCTCCTTGAGAACTTTGTGTCTTGTGTCTTTTGACGACAAAGGCTCCAATCATGGCCCAACCTCCCCCAAGGTGACGCCACTGAGGCTACATCCAACTTTATTTACAGTTTATGGAGGAAAATCAAAGAATCACATAAGTGACGAGGACACGTGCTCTGAGAGATGTTTGTGTACAAATGTGGCCTGCTGGTGGGGCTGGAGGAAAAGTAAAGAAATCCTCTGGGGAACCTCAAAGTCTGTTCAAAATGTCAATCCATCTGAACAAGTTGAGATATTCTGATGTTAAAGATACTTCACCCAAAATCGATAATTCACCAATTTTCTACTCTAGATGTTTGTGCGCATGCGCAAGATTTGCTGTGAGATGTTCTTCCATGTTTACATCACACATTCAATGGTTTACAGTGACGAACAAAAATCTTACAGCAAATCTTGTGCATGTGCACAAACATCAACAGAGCCACTGGGAGCTACTGCTACAACAAGGCTAAAAACAGAATTATTTTTTTCCTGAACAACTTTTTCATGTGGCGGCTTCAGGACACTTGGGTCAATATGGACGAGCAGTATGGAGGTATTTGGATGTTTCATAGTGTGTGTTTTGGACGATTCAAAAGTGAGCTCTATCCGTCAGCATTATATGAAAAACTGTTGCCAGCCGAACCCCCCCGGAACTCCTAAAGTTCTCCAAACCCTTCCTTGGCATGATGATGAGTAGAAAACTGGTGAATTATTGATTTTGGGTGAAGTATCCCTTTTGTATTCACTGAAACCACACATCGTTTTGAGCACTGGATCTGTCTATTCTCTGGCATCTTCTGAACAGTGTGAACTCAGGTCCCGCCTCACTGCGTTGATGCAGAACATTACATCACGTCAGGGAGACGTTTCAGGAATGGAAGCATGCTCACACACAGACAAACAGAGCGTGGTGGTGAACCCTGATCATGCATGTGATTCAATCTAAAAGGTAATTCTACAGGAAATAATGACCGTGCATCTGTAGGGTCTTATATTCTCCTGCATCCTGACATCTGACACTAAACTAACTAACTAACTAAAAACTCAAACAGCTTCTTATTTCACAAATAACTGATTTTAGGGTTTTTCTTCCCAGGCTGCCACAGTTATGTAACGGCTTCTAAAACTGAAGCCGAGCTCTGCAGTGTTATGCTAATGTTGTTTAGATGAAAAATGAAACTAATGTATCTTGGGAGAAAAGAACAGAGAGGAAATGAAAGCAGCACACGGTGAAAGAAGAATCTATATTTTCGAAAATAATTGAGTGTCTGGAGGGGACATTTACTTTTTTGACAGGGTGTCCTACAAGTTTAAAAAGGGTTTACTTTTTTAGAAACATGATAACGCTATTCTGAATTAAAAAGCCGAGGGAATGTATTTAAAGAAATGTTTACAAAGAGGAAAACACTGGAAAGCTACAGCAAGCTTATGCAACAACGTATCACAGACAGGAAACAAGACCAGGTCAAAACCTCAAATGTGTCTGGACTGTGTAGTGGTCAGTGTGTGAGACTGAGCGCAGACATCATCAGACATCATTGCATCATATGTGTCTCATGTCTATGTTTTTGCTTCTCTCCTCCTCTGTGCTCACACAGTGTTTTTTTTTTATAAAGCCTGATTCACAATAAAGCTGTCCTCTACCACAATCATGATGTCACCCAACAAAATCACCAAATATATGACAGAGAAAGAGAGAAAGAGACAGATTTTCTGTTTATTTACAGTAGTCTAACAGCCTCCATCTGGGGAACAAACATCTGCTTCATCTCTCACTAGAGAGAAGAGACTCCTCTAAGTAGCTGAGGTTTGACCAAAAAGTCACTGGATTTGTGATCCGATGCTTTTTAGAAAAATTTTTCTCAACGTCTCCAGACAGATGTGCTAAATTGATCATCCACACCTGTTCCTCCTACTCTAACGGACTGTTTATACAACACCTCAGCTGGTGGTTTGTGACTTCCTGTTTCTGATTGTCATCACTGAACTGAGAACCTACTGTAGTGTTGTACTGTAGTACTGGACTGTTCACTGAGCAGGCTCCCTATAGTTTGGACATGCCTGGGTTACAGTAGGTGGTCTTGACCACAACACTATGAGAACCTGTGTATGACCTGAGGCCACTTCCTGTCTGAACTCTCTTAGCGACTGAATCGCTGTCCTTACTCGAGGCTCATACTATACGTGCTCAGCCTGATAGCATGTGGCCACTGCCACTGAGAGAGATGCACAGGACTTGATGTGCTGACCACAGCAGCATTAACTGTCAATATCCTGGGGCAGGCCTATATTCCATATCTGGCCAGGGGCCATGAGGGCTGCTGTAGGCCAGACCCAGACCTGGAGAAAGAAAAGCTGACAAAAATTGAAACTTCAATCATGTTTTTTTTTTTGGTTTTCTTTTTTACAGTGGCCCTGAATGTAATACCCATGATGCTTAGCTGCTGTGGAGAAGCCAACCGGAGGTGCAATGAGTGAAAAGTATGTTCCATAACTTTGCAAAAGTTTCATACAATAGTCAATTGAAGAAGCAGAACTCCAGGCAAATGTTTATTCTTTCAACCATGGCCCTGCACTGAGGCAACACGGCAGCTTCTGGAGAAGGCTGAAAACTATTTAACCAATAAGGCTTAGATAAAGAGAAAAAGAAAATAACACGTGCATCGACCGCTCTCTCTCTCTCTCTCTCTCTCAGCTATCACTGAAGAACAGATATTATTATCCAACACCTGATTTTTATTTGTGCCACAATCTCTCATTTGATGTCATAACTTCACGGGTTGGCTGCTTCTTCAGACGTTAGGAGGTTTGTTTAGCATGCTGCGCAGCTGTAGGCCTACATCTCCACCACCAAACTACTGGTAACATTTTTAATGCAGTAACAAATACATGTCAGACATTTCCTAAAATCGGTTGGATATGTCAAATTAATCTTGTTATAATTAAAGGCAGGTGACACATTAAGGCAAGAGTTGGCCCACAGGGTTTGGTCTGGGAGGCGGGTGGGTTTGGGTGGAATTGAAGCTCTATGCTGTTATTGATGCTGTGAACTGTATGAAAAATGTTCATAAATAAATTGTTAAAAAAATAATACTGAGAATGAGACTCAAATTTCAGAGACTCTCCAGTTACTGTATGCTGACTCAGGGTCAGTCAGCATTTATATGTAAATGTCATTTCATCTCAGTGGAATGACGGAAGCTCTCTGAAGTCATTAACCTCACATGACCCACAGACCACCTCCCACAGCCATAAAGACCAAACAGCAGCAAGATGCAGCTCTCAGCTGCACAAAATAGCTGTTTTCACAGGGGATCGTTGATGCTATGGAAATGAAACGTTCACCTGCCTCACACCGACAACGTCTTTTTCTCCAGGTTTATGTTTTTTTTGTTTTTTCTGTGCAGGTTAATGCATGTGTGTGCGCAATGACTTTTTTTTTTGTTGTTGTTGTTTGGCCATCAAAGAGGACCTTTGTTTTTTAAAATGTATTTTTAGTCAGTATAGTTGCTCCACTCAAGCCTATTTTTAACCTCACACTATAATGACATTCAATAAAGATTAGTTAGTGTATGTGTTTGAAACCACACTCTTCACATGGTGAATCCGGCATAAAGCAAAAGTACAATACTGCATCAGTACAAGAGTGATGTCACACCCACCACTCCGTTGCACTCCCACATCTTTTATTGACTTCTCTGCTGCATCAGCAAAACTCATACACGCTCCTTCCACGTTAGAGGCCTCAAGCATCATACAAATAATAGCATGTTCTTTAATGTGAAGTTTCATTGATGGTAGCAAAACAGCAGCAGACAAAAACCAGCAAATTAGAAATGGTAGAAAAATAATTAGGCAAATAAATCTTAACTGATTATTCAAAGCATTGACTACTGAATGAATGCCACAATATGTACATAATTTATTAACATGTGATTATTTTCTTTTACAGATCGGTGTCACATAAAGCTCAGGGTCAGTCACTAAATACAACTCCTTGTCAGTTGTCATTAATTAATAGGATAGTTAGATAGATAGATAGATAGATAGATAGATAGATAGATAGATAGATAGATAGATAGATAGATAGATAGATAGATAGATAGATAGATAGATAGATAGTTGTCGTATGATGAACTAATGTGCGGTTGTAATTTTCAGAAGAACTCCTCCATTTAAAGCCAAGAGAGATTAATTATTATCAATATGTACTGAATTGCGATGAATACACATCATATTTTTTGTTTTTGAGTATAATTTGAGACAAACATACAGACAAATATATTGCCTCTGAAGGTGTGAAATATGATAGAGACAGCTAATCAGTGGCAGGCCTTTAGCAACACCACCAACAACTACAGACTCACAAAAACATCCAAATAATTTGGCTGAATATTTGGATGGAGTTCAATGACAAACTTTCACTCAAAATAGCTTCCATTCAGCTCTTCCTCAAATGAAACCTCTGGAGCTTGACTGGGGTCAAAGGTCAAGGCCTCATAACTCACAAAGGCATCAATAGGTGTCAATAATGAGTTATTCACAACCTTGTCACTCACTCAAATTCATGTTTTGAGATGCACATTTTGTTTGGATCATAGGGAATGAAACAGAGCAGGCACAAGGACACATTAAAGTATCTATGCAACAAAACTAGATCAATAAATACAGTAGATGTGTTCAGGGAACATGTTTGCTGTTGGGATTCAGCCTCATCATGAAGGACATGTTTGATTGTTGACTTTATATTGTCCTTGAATGAAAACACATCAGGGAGATTTTTCATTGCAGCAGGTGCAGCTTTAGCCCCTCACAAGACAACATGTACATGAATAGACCGAAATGTTCTATTCACCATCTCGACTCTTTGCAAGATCAATTTAATACATCACTGCTAGAAAATATCCACTTGAGAGAATAGACAGTAATTTATGTAATGTGTATAATAAATAATGGAATAATTTTAAAGACTGTGTTATGTGACATCACATGTATTCAGATGAAATCATGGTGTGTGTGTGTGTGTGTCTGTGTGTGCATGTGGTTGCTCTCTTTGATGCTTGGTTGACCAAGTGCTCCCTCTATTGCACTGAAATAAACTCTGCAGACGTTCATATTCTCCATGTGCATTTATGTGTGTGTGTGTGTGCGCGTGTGTGTGTGTTTGGGTGGGGTGGGGGAGGGGGTTGGGGTGTTGGTGTGTGTGCTACCTAACTACAAAGGTACATATGTGAGAAGAATTAATACACTATGTGTTCCTGGAACAGTATATCTGGTATTATAAGAACCACATCACACTCATTTGTGTGATATAATATTTCATTTACCAGTTTCAGTGGCATTTCTAGTGAAGTCAGTATGTGTGTGTGTGTGTGTGTGTGTGCGTGTGTGTGCGTGTGTGTGTGTGTAAGGGTCCGTCTGTTCTCAGCAGCTCATTATATGAAGGAAGAAAATCCTCTCATGTGTGAAAAGAAATGTTCTTAATCTGAACTCCTCCACACTCAGAACTCTGTCTCGTTTTCTCCTTTCACTAATAGAATAATGTTTTCCCATCCACTGCATCTTCATTAAGATGAATTCAACTTGAACAAGGATTTGCAGAATGTATTTAAATGACTAGTTAAACATTTTTTGCGTATTCACTTTGGTAACATTAGTGAGATGAGAAGCCTTTCCTCTCATGTCTCTGTGGTTTGGATGGAGCAGAGAGAAATGACAGAAGAGAGGAGGAAGGCTTCTCTAAACCTGTCTCATTTACATATTTTGTGTTGTTTATTTACACTTGTCCTAATCCAACCAGGAGCTCTATATGTCAGATTTGGCAGATTTCAGGTACACTCAGAGAAACCAAATCCTGCAAGGTTGAATGCTGGGTTAACCGCACTTGTGATAGATGCGGGCGAGACCCAGCCACTCTCTCTGGACATGTCCAAAGCTTTGTGGTTTCTGGCAGCCCATCTTTGAGACCTTTTCAAAGATTTTTGCAAAAAGGATTGCACCGTCTCCATTCATTGCACTTTTTGGTGTTACCCAGATAGACTCCCATTTGGAGATGTGGGAAAAAACAATGGTGGCTTTCTGTTCTCTCCTTGCCAGGAGAATGATTTTATTGAAATGGAAAGACCCAGCACCTCCAACATATAGTCATTGGATTAGGGAAATTATGTACCATATCAAGTTGGAGAAGATCAGATACACAACCAGGGGGTCTACTAGGAAATTTTATAACATATGGCAGCCTTTCTTAATGTTTGTTGAAGATATGGAGGCAGACAATATAGTACTGTAAATTCTTGTCCACAGTCATCTTTATTATTGTATTTCTTTTTTCTTTTCTTTTTTTTTTTTTTTTTTTTTTTTTTTACCATCTGGCTATGTTGGCTATTGTATGTGAGCTCTGTATTTTGAACTATGTATTTCATACTGTGAATGTCTGGTATTTGGGGGGAGGGGGTGGGCGGTGGATGGGATTTATGTTCTGTTGGACCTATGTTGAAATGTAAACTATAACTTGTAAAACCAAATAAAAATACCTTGATCAAAAAAGGTTGAATGCTGGGTTATTGCTGAGGGTGGTGGCTGGTTTGTTGTGACATCATAAAGTTACAGAAGATCTCTTAGGACATTTTTAGGCTCAGTTTCTGATGTGCATCTATCTATGGACTGAGCTCTCCAACACATTTTACAGAATAAAGGAAGCTTTATTCTGTTTCATAATCAAAACAGACATGCAAATATCACTTTACATGATATTGATCCTTTAAAATGTGCATTATAATATAGGATAGCTGAGGTGATAATGGGAGAAGCAGTCAAATCATCTGTGTACCTACCATCATTATTCATACAGCTGCCTTCACTGTAGCTGACAGTACCTGTCATAGGTAATTGATTTTAACCTGTGCTGAATGAGAGAATAAATAATGTGGAGTGAATAAATAGTGTTCTTGGTTGCTGATATGCAACATAATACTGTATAACGTTTTAGTAATTTAAATGATAAGTTATTATTATTGAGCTTCCAGCTTAAGTGTCTCTCATATTTGTTGGCGCCACAGCATGCCACCATTATGAGTTATTGCTGCCATGGCTGCTTTAGGAGTTGGGCTGCTCCTCTGGGCTCACATACCGAAAGCCCTATTAATGCTAATAGCTCAGCTTGCAGAGCAATCAGTAATGTAAGAGAGTGGTTATCAGCCTTGGGCTTGTTGGTACAATACACACTCTCTTTATGGCTTTCTAAAGTTTTCCTCCCAGAGTGCAGACATGACTAATTCAGCGTAATTGAATAAGCCGAGGACCAAGTGGGAGGCATATGGGAGCAGCAGTGTGTCATATACTGTACACAGCAGCTGAAAATAGACTGCACCATATATTCTTGTTTGAGCAATTGATATGAACTATGATGAGCAGCCAGTTAAAGAAATCACTTTAAAACGTAAAAATAATCGACTGTTTCGTTTTCCTGGCAAGATGCAGAAAGTAGCGGCAACTTTACCACAGGGCTTGAGATTGAGATGAAACAAACATCTTGTAAATAAAACATGCACATGGGCTGTGAAATATTTCACTGAAACTGGGAGATCTATACCTATAATATAGCTGTTCAGGGGTTAAGACTTGGTTTAACAGCTAAAAAAATGTAGCCACTTTAAAGGTCAGGGGGGGAAAGAGCCTATGAAATGCAGTGAAGTGTCCCCACAAATGTAGCAAAGCATCGATGTATTTGAGCGAGAGTATGAGAGTGAGAGTATGTGTGTGTGTGTGTGTGTGGGCTGACTGTGGTTGTTCTGTGTGCTGATTGATCACAGTCATTTGAATGATGTCATGATGCTCATTAGCTGCTTAATTTGCTTTCTCAGCGCAGTCAATGGGAACAGATTAGCAGCTGAGTCCACCACGGGCTTCAGCCGTATCCAGCTAATTATTAACTACGGTCGACTGTGTGTGTGAGAAAGAGAGTGTGTGTGTGTGTGTCTGATGAGAGGTGGGGAAAAGGACAGTAGCAGTAATGTAACTGAAGAAATTAGTGTGCAGTGTATCCTAAATGTTGCAGGAAATTCAAACGAGAGGGACAGAGGGAGTAAAATGAGCTTTCATGATGATGCGGAGGTTTGTTCTGTAATAACAGCGCATTATAACCGTAGTCTATCACTGTGGCAGTAATGGCAATTTCAAATACACACAACATTAAAACCAGTTACCGGGTTTAGTGTTGAGGCTGAGCGATGATTTCTGTATGAACAACGCTCAGGACAGACAGCAGAGGGCACCAGCAACGCAGCTCCTCCTTAATGAAGCCAAGCTCATTGAGCAGCTGTGAGGTAATGAGAGCGCAGTTATCAAATCCAAGTAAAGATCAAGACAAAGTCAAAGCAAAGATACGGTCTGTCTGATTACACACATACTCCTCTCCATTCAAAACCTGAGCATGGTCGGGGGTGCTCGGTGGTTGAGCGGTTGGCAATGCCCAATACAATGATCGCCGGTTCGAATCCCGACCGTGCCAATCTATACTGCATGTCATTCTCCCCACTGTCCTTTCTCTCTGCACTTTCCTGCCCATTAAAAGGAAAAAAATGCCAGAAAAATATCTTTTAAAAAAAATTGACATGATACAACAGTTCAGTAGGAGATAAAGGTGTATTACAACAGCAAAAGCAGGAAGCCTCCACATGCACAGAGCGTGGAGTTAGACCCTTGGTTGGATCACAACAGCATCTTTCCAAAATGGATTGATACAAACAATCTCTGTTACACTGTTGGAGGCATTTAGAAACACTTAATTTACTAACTTTCCAGAAATTGATAGCAATGTATTAGCAACTGAACACAAACAGAAAAACATGTAAATGAGAACAACTTCAGAAAAACTAAGAGCTTGGGTTTCCTCCGGCACAAAATCTTTGTCAACAAATAGAAGAATCCAGGAGATACCCAGGGGTGTATTTTTCCATCATCTGTGCAAATCTTTATTTAGAACTCAAATTATTGACTGTTTATATCTGTGCACCATTTGTATCATCTCAAAAGTATTTGCAGGCCACTGGTTTGTTATGTTGTTTTTTATTCTAGTTCAAGCATTTAAAGATTAAACTCAGAGTTGTGAAATGAGTTTCCTGAGGACAAAGAGTCCACAAAGAGGTCAGACTCTCACTTTCATTATCTAACATGTGATGGTGTGTTTCTTTCTTCTCCACCACAGGCCCATACACACACTGCTGAATACTAATGGCACATTAGAAGCTAAGGATCACACAAAGCTGAGAAACAATATTCAGGTTGCATTTTCTCTGCCCGTCCTCTAAGCCCAGACACTGTTCTATTGATACCTGCTTTGTAAGAGAATCAAGGCATGAATGCCTTCGACATGATCTGAGGGAATAGGTATACTACTGTGAGTGTGTGTGTGTATGTCTATGTCCGTGTGTTTCTTACACGTAAGTGTCTGTGTGTAAGTGGGGAGAGGTGAAACAGCAACTGTCTTTGGAGCGATGTGTTCTGCTTATATGACTTCAGTGAAGCAGATTAAAGCCATGTCTGTTGGGCAGAGGAGGACAGCTGCATGACAACACGCACGCGCACACACACGCACACACACGCACACACATTCTCTTAGCCTCTTTCTCTGCAATCTGTATCTTTTGCTTCCATTGTTGAAAACTCAATGGGACACAGTTTCACCGGAACAGCCTCTTAGACACGCAGAGAGAGCAGAGGAAAGACGCCGACCTTCTGACCCCAATATCTCGCCTCCATTGCAGCCCTACAATAGAACACAGCCGGTATCTATTGTTCCACTCCTCATGGTTACCTGAGGTGTCTGGGAGTGAAAGTGAGGAGAGGACTGATGATTGAATCACAGAATAAATCCCACAAAGTATTTGGGATATTTATACACTCGTGGTTGCATCAGTGGGTTAGATACGTAATCAGATATGCTACATACTAACAACCAAGTAAATTAATGCAAAATAAATGTCACATTGCAGAATAGCAGGACCCAAATGCAGACTCAATTGGCAAAGAGCAACCAAGTGTTTATATAGGACAAAGGTAATTAAAAAGTTAATGAAAGTACAACAGAAACAAAGTAGCAACAAAAGAGTCAACAAACCTAAGTCTCGGGGAAAGAAACGAGGAATCCAAAGTGCAACAGAAAAACCACAAAATACTAGCCAAGGGACTTGAAATATACCAACTCACAAGAAGACACAGAAGGACACAGGATGGGCAGACATGGAACACGGGAGGCAACGCAGGGGATAAACACAGACGATCCCTGGGGCTAAATACACAAGGGAAGACACAGGTGGTGCAATCAGGGCAGGTGAATCGAACAGGCGGGAGAAGACAGGAAGACAAGACAGGAATTTCAAAATAAAACAGGAAACAACTCAACTACACAAAGAAACAGACACCAAGACAAGACACAGGGACACAGAACATGACAATAAATCCATTTCAGGCATGAAAAAAATGCTGTTATCCATTCATTTGTTCATTTATTAATTAATTAATTCATTGATTTGTTAGTTCGTTTCACCATCAATGGAATTCAACCCCTTGGCTGCACACACAGCCCTTCATGCCGTTCTCTCTCCTCATTGGATAACACTTGTATCCCACAAGGAAAGTTTTCTCCTCGGGTTGCAGCAATCAATCAATCAATCAATCAATCAATCAATCAATCAATCAATCAATCAATCAATCAATCAATCAATCAATCAATCAATCAATCAATCAATCAATCCTACTAATAAACCAAAAAAATAATTTAGCAGCATTTTCCCCCATATTTGTAGCATTCTTTGTCCATCGTAATTGGCTGTTAAGTTTACAATGTCTACCGATCCTTGCAACTGTCTACACTGTGAAAATAGAAGCTCCACTCTTACTTGAGGCCATTGACTCCCTGAGCAATCCTACAGACCCAGAGGGACGGCAGCAGAGCAGCTCTTCACTGCTCAAACAATGGAGGGAAGCAGTTCTGTTTCACAAATGCACACACATTTTATTTATTTATTATTTTTTCAAGAGTTAAAAACTGTTTGACCACGATTCATTTGTTTCTCCATTCATCCAATTCACTGGCATTATTTTTGACGGACCAATAGCAAAAGCTGCACTAACAAGCTGAATTGGTTGCTCACAATTAGAGGTTTGAACAACAGATATTGTCTTACTGCCAGGTCAGTAGGGAGTGATTTCCGAGAGTAGAGAATATGGATTAACCGTGACAGCCACCGTGGCTTTCTCAAGTGTGGCTTCACAGCTCTCTGCTCAGAGATGAGGGGGGTTGAATCCTGAGCGGAGGTGATGTGGGACGTTCATGCAGCTGCTCCTGCTGTGATTTAAGGTGAGTGCATGGAAACTTTCCACCCTCTGCAGAGAAGTCTGAGATCAGCCTTTGGGTGTCAAACTCTTCATATACATCACTCTGTGCAGTAAAGGCTCAAAAGCTGAAGCAGAAATAAGCAAAAACACTTCTGAGTATAAAGGAAAGCTTATAACTTGTTCTTTCACTGCTTGTGTTTACTGTAACGAATCAGAATTACACTTTAATAACTTCTCAATAAAAGGACTAAACGTGAAGGTAGAAGCCCAAGGCCAGTTCTAACATCCATTGGTGGTAGCCTATCTACTGCACAGACAGCAAACCTACCGCTGTACTTTTCCATTAACAACCCACAGTGTGCCTGTGCCTGCGTGAGACAAATGAGGGTGTGAATACTGCTGTACAACAAAGAACCTCCAACCTTGTGACACCTTGGTTGTCATGGTTTACAATAATCGATACATAGACCCTAGCCGTGTCCCAGTTGGAGGGACATGTCCTTTGAAGGCTGCATTTGAAAACTTTGTGTTCCACCAGTGTGACGGTGTGTCCCATTTCAAGTTCTCCTGGATCCAGGAGCCCAGCCCAGCCTGCCCCAAGATGGATTGTCAACTGGTAATAAAAGCAAACAAAATGGACAAAGAGACCATTTTGAACGTTGTGTTTGAGCTTTAAATGAATAACCTAAGGCCTTAAAAGTTATGTGACGTCAGGCGACAGGAGCCGCACTCTGCGATGCCATGGTTAACACCGTGCCCAGCTAGTGATGCGGCCTAGGGACTGGGCACAGCTCTCCTGTGTTATATTACTGTGTTGGGTTGACACATCTTTCCAGCACAACCGCCTCCCTTTTTTTGGGATCCATTTTCTATTGAAGAGTGTACAATATACAGCAGGGGTCTTCAAGTCTTCAGTGTTTTTCAGGCCAGGTACCCCAAACTGACAGACACATGAAGCAGGGACTCCTACAAAATTGTACTAGCCTACTGTAGGCCCAGTAGCTATACAATAAACATGGCTTGATGTTGTGTGTTCAATACTAAACTTTTGAAATAACACACAGGTTGATACAGTATATTCATGTTTTTTATAAACGTGTAAACGGTACAGTGAGTAGGGGGCTGTCCCTCTGCCATTTATAAACAGACCTTGTTCACTGATACCAATGCCAATATCAACAATGTCATGGTAATCATGCAGACAAGCTATTCAAAATGACGTTGTCATTTGAAAATTTAATGCGGAAACTAAAAGATATAAAATATTGTCTAATCAACCAAAAAATCCACAACCCCTCGCAGCACCTCCGCAGACCCCATAGGGTCACGAACCCCCTGTTGAAGACCTCTGATATGTCGAAATCATATGTTTTCCACTTTTTTCATCTTCCCGATATACTGTACAGTAGTAGGCCTTAGTGCAAACAGAAACAAATGTCCCTACATGGCCACAAGGTGTCGCTTAACAAATATTGTTCATTATAACCTCCTGCACAAATGATTGTTTCTTGCAATCTCCAAATTTGGCTCGTGGCCTACTAATGATTTGAAGAAAAAATAGTATTTTAACTTGGACATGGAGGAGGTGGAGGTGGTGGTGGATGGATGGGTTGAACCAAACACAGGAATATGTGGAAGGAGAGCAGTTGGAGGAAGAACCTATTTCAACCAAACCTTGACCTTTTCCGAAATATAAGCAAGGCATGTGTATTTAATAGGATCTGATAGGCGATAGTACACGATTTATTGCAGTAACCATGACAACCAACATCAGTACACGAAGGACATACAATCTGTGAACAAGTGGTGCAGCCTATTGACTGCAGGCAACAGCTCCTTGACACTCAGTTCACCTTAGACAGCAAAGTAAAGTGCAGATATTTGGCTGGTTGAACGTGCTGTTGGCTCCGTCTGAAAACGAGCCAGACATCCACTCTCATCTGATTATACAGACGCTGGAGCAGATAGAGTACAGCTCGGTCTTCAGTTCATATCTAAGAGCAGCATGTTATTCCGTTGCTCTCCTCTGATGCCTCCCCTCTGTTTGACTTCCCCTCTCCTTCACTAAATGTTACTGTTGCACCACTAAACACTTTATGTAAATCTGATCTGTTAAATATTTGAACAATTTGACTCCTGCACACAGCGAGAGCCAACGCCATGTTTATTATTTGATGCTTCCGGATGCTGTTATTGTGATATTTGCATATAATATGACTCCTGGAAGTGGTGCATTATTTATTCATTTATTGCTGCGCATCAGCTCAGATGGAGACACGACAGACTCCTGAACAGTTCACAGGACACTGCGGCTCTATTCAGAGGCAGGGTACGGATGCTGTTTTAGGCGGTGCCACGACTTTTTTTTGAAATAGTTCAGAGATAATGAGGGAACATAACGGAATAATGTGCCCTCTCCTACAGCAAACATCAAAGAGGATTAGCTGAATATTTCAGACATTTTTGAATTCTTCTTCATCCTGTAATCAGTTCCTTTCCTTTTGTTCTGCCAGCGAACTAAATGTTCTTATTTGTTGTGGAGTAAACAGGCGACTGATTTACATAATGTAAAAGCAGAAAGGATGTCAGGTGGAGTGGAGAGGCAAATCCTGATGATGATGATGGTGATGATGATGACATGTCAGGCTATTTGAACTCGCGTTTAATTTATTCTTCCATGATTTTTTAACCTCTTCTCATGAAATGATTGTGACAATGTGATTTATCCTTGATAGGTAAATCTCTCAAAACTTTTAATCAATCTCTTCAAACATTTCACTGTGTTAAACCAAATTTTTTAGTTGGAATAGAAAGAGGAATGTGTCTGAACACAAAATTATTCCAACTTTATGGGCAACAGTGTATAGAACGAATCTCCTTGTTGTTTACAACTACTTCCAGGTAGAAAACCAGCACATAATTTGTGGCGGTGCATGGCGCAGTGGTTAGACCCATGTAGAGGCTACAGTCCTCAATGCAGGCGTCCTCGGTTCGAATCCCGTGTCGGGCAGACATTTCCTGCATGTCATTCCCCCTCTCTCTGCCTCCCCCTTTCCTGTCTATCTCACTGTGCTATCAAATAAAGGCAAAAAGGCCAAAAAACATACTTAAAAAAAAGAAAAGAAAACCAGCACATAATTTGAATGAGAACAGTAGTAACGAACAGTGTTAAGCTATCATGTTTTTCATGCCACTTTCGTTTAGACAAATCTGAAATGATTGATGAAACATTACTATTTCTGTGTGTATGAGTAAAGCAGTTTTATGTTGCTATGTGTGGTATTTAGGGAATCACGGTGTCTAGAAAGCATCAGTGGCTGCATCTGACAGCTAGTAGCAAAGGGAACATCAGAACGTCAACTGTTAAAACCCTCCCGTTGTCCCACACAACATGAAACTACTCCAGTTAGTTCAATCGACTAAGATATCTGCTGGAAAAAATACTTCTTTATGGACTGTTTATTGAGTCACTGAGTTATTAAAGTTAAACAGGTAACGGCCAGCCCTGCCAACTTGCAATAACCATGACTAATAACAAAATCGTGCACACAGAAATAGCAATGTTTGTCCAATAATGGGTTTTACAATGTAGACTTTACAAACATCAGAATCGTCTAAACGGTGATATGAGATACAGCAAAACTCTCGTCCATCACTATTGTTCTCATGCTGGTTTTCTACCCGTAAGTAGTTGTAAACAACAAGGTGATTCAAAGTTATCATCATGTGTCTGGTTGTGACAGGTCAAATAACAAATATATTACTAAATTTTGGATTTTTATTAGTTGGAGCAACCCAACAAAGTTCATGGATTGCCCAATAGGCCTACTGTATATCCCCTCTGTGGGTGAGCACAAATGTCAGTTAATTTCATACTAATTTACCCTGCTGACTTTTTACATTTCCCACTACATAGGCTAAATACAAATTTGGTCGCAGTTCAAATTAGCCTCTAACTGGAACTCAAATGTAGCCTACCAAAAATTTCTTCCAATCTCGCAGTGCCACAGGATCATTTCCTCCGGTCCTGACCAACAATATCTCACATGATGTGATTTCTCTCAGTGACACTTTCCATTCTGGAAGTGTGAGATGTGTGGGTGAGGCGACTGTCTCAATATCATCCTGACAGCAGAGACCATCCCAACCAGAAAACAAGAGTATGCACTTTTTGATACCTTTGTGCTTGCTGTTTTAAATCCCAGTAGAAATAAACTTGTCCCAGCCACACCCTCAAAGACTCCAAAATGGTTTGACCACAGAGAATTCCAAGAGGAGATGCAGAAATGTGCTAATTTCCAGAATGTACTGCTATAACAATGAAAAGCATGTTCTCCGGTAGTGTAATTAGTTCTTGAACAATTTCTACCAAACTCTAGCAGCAGCCCAGTAACCTATTTGTGGAAATGGACCACCTGTCAATCAAATCAGCATAAGGCAACTTCTGGGAGGGTACATCAGAATCTATCTAATATAACCATACAAACTTTGTGTCAAGAAGCTCACAATCTGAGGGAAATGTCCCAACTGTTCATAACACACAACATTTGCTATTGTCAGTGGCTAAGGAGTCAGCTGTCTCCCAGCTTCAGTTCATATGTAGAGCATCACGCAGAGGAACCAACAACCAAACCGCAGCCTGACCCAGTGTTCACAAACTCCAGGAGTCATCAGCTGATGTTGTATTTGTCGTTGTGTGTTGACATTTCAAATCTCGTGTGTCGACCATTCACTCTTATTTGTCCTGGGCTTTGAAGTGATTAAACAAATCTCTGCAGGCTCCAAAGTAATTTGCTTCACTTTTCACTCGCACCATTCACAGTGGAAGTACCGGAGCTGAATGAATGAAGTTTAATTTTAATTTCCATTGCCGGCTGCATTCAGTGAACCTGCTGCTTCCCTCAGGGGATCCACACCAACTTTTGAAATGAACAGATAAATCACATTTGTCAACCTTTGCTACGCTCTGGTAGATTCAGGCTGCCCTAAAACACTGACTAAGTGGACCCAGTCTTCTTATAACTACACTGGAATATGATATATTGTCTTAATGATGCCTCATGCACAGTGAGTGGGCTGACAATCCTTTTTTATACACAAACCAGACCGCGTTTACATTCTCCACTGCAATCCCCCTGTTACAGCCACCACACAGGGGCTCCGTTAATTGGCCCTCTGCTGCTCTGTGCTTAAGCTGATAGCAGCATCAAAAGACAGGCCACATTACTCAGCAGAAACACAAAGGCAGCAAGAGGAACTGAAAGGGACATCTCACTTCTGGTCATACAGGTGCTTTTCCATAAAGATGGGCGGCTCATTACCTTCGAAAGGCGGGTCAGCTTCACACCTCCAGGTTCAAGGGCCAAGGAAATTGAATTATATTCGAAATTAAATTGAAGCATTTATTCATATCACTATTAACTGGTTACAAAACTCTATACTATAAAAGTGAAATGAAAATATATAGAAAAAACATATTGGGTCGATTAAAAGTTAGGTGTTTGATCACAATTTCTTCCTTTTATGAGAACTTTTATTTTCTCATAGGTCTACTTTTTAACCAGATTATCTAATCCACTTTATGTAGAGGTCAAACTGACAGTGAGCAATAAGAGTCCCTGACTGTGGGGCAATAGCAGCTACAGTGTAACATGAAGTACTTGAATCATGGCGGATTTAGCTATCTTGGTTAGTTGGTGAGAACAAAACTGTTATTCTAGACAAACACTTGAAGATGAACCTTGAAGAAGAGTTACAACATGACAAATGTTGAATGTGTACATCAGCTTGACTGAGCTTCATGTAAGAGCTGACTCTTTTCATGTGTGCATAAAGGGTTTTGTGAAGGTGACGTCTGGAGGCTCCTTCAAAGTCTTGACTTCTTTGTCCTTGCTATCGGTGATTATGCGCGAGGACACTCACTCTCTCGGCTCACCCTCTGAGGCTGCAGCTTTAAGTACCATTCACTCTGTTTCATATACACAACCCACCCATGTTAACATGGTGGGGGTGGGCGCTGTAACAGGAATGCCTGACAATATAAAGCAAACTGATACATCACAATATTGATCCAGTCAAACTGCACAGTATAGTCTTCATCAGTGTGGTATTCACTGCATCGCTGTTGTATATGATAGCAGTATATTGTACTAAATGCTTATATCGTGCCTAGTTCTGTACTCAAAGCTACAGTAACCATAATCTGATTTAGATTTTACTGTGTAGGGGAGGAAGGGGCTGCTCGTGCAAACCCAGCAAGAGTCAGTCCTTTGATTTCATCAGCTCTGTGGAGCTTTTGCCCCTTTTTAGTTAATTATTTTGATGTTATCATTGATTCATATCATTGACTAAGACTAACTGAGGCCAGACACCAGCTGGTAAACATAGAGCATATGACACAGTGTATTCAGAGGCTGTGCACCCCCCCCCCACAATGACCCTTTAGGACTTCTGTAACTTTGTGATGTCACAATAAAAGAAGTCACTACTCTCTGCAAGCTCCGCCCACCTGGATACACCATCCAACCTTATTGTATTCCCAGTATTTACCTGAAAATTTACTTAAAATAACATTTGCAGCACTCAGACACTGGTCAGCCAACCAGAAAAGTTAATTTACGACTCTTTTCTGATTGGCTAACTCTGAGTCGGAAGACTCAGTGTTTCAACATGCATATGAATATATTTTATGGATTACCACTTTGAAACAAAACAGTGGAGAAGTGTAAGTGGCCTTTAACTGTGGTACATGACCGGGTGGAGCAGGTGCTCATGAGTGGTAATTTGTCGTTGGTAAAGCACTTTACAATTATGAGGCTAAAGTGTAATTATATCCTCTGGTGGTATTGAATTCAGCTATGACTGCCGATCACTATGTATCAGCCTGTGTTTACATCCACTTGTATATTTTATGTTGTCAGTCTCAATTGGAAAATGAAATAAAGCCTCCTGTGTTATCGTTAATAATAACACAATGCCTGCATGCGTAAGCGTCAAAAGAAAGGCTCAGCGGAGATTGATCATTGTCGACTCCAATACGCCTCGCTCTGTTTCGATTATGGCTTCAATTGCATTTCTCTACCAACCTTGACATTGACGAATGCATCATTCTTCCTTTGCACAATATAGATTCAGGATGCATATTTCAAGTCTCCAGTGAATTGAAAGCATTCACCTCAAAGATTGGTATCATTCAATAAGTCGCAGTCAGCGGCTCAAGCAGTGATGAAATGGATTGACAGATGAATTTTGATTAAACGGCTGGCCCAATCCCAAGCTGGACAAGAACATGTCAGCACTATGGAACAAGCTCAGAGATTTATGACGGTCCTTTGCCCGTGTTCATCCATCACAACCGATGCCTCGCTTTACTGTGATGTGGCTGCTTCTCAACCTTTGGCATTTTCAAATGTAGCGTACTTAGCTCAAGGCAGTGTTAAAAGACCAAAAGACCAGAGGAGACTTCTGTATGTTGGGGCCCTTATCAATACAACTGTACCTATACCTGTAGAACATAACATTATCTGCATGCCGGTAAATGTCAGTGGAATACACAATGGCAGCAGCAGTGTCTCTTAAACTTTTTAAGAAAGAAAGTTAATGGTCTGTAACCACAAGGAATATCTACAAAAGACAGTGCTGGGTGATGCTGGGTGATATTCCTTAAGGAAGTTTTAAATACCAGCTGAATTATCCACAGAAGCCTCCTCTTAGCCAGTAAAAACACTGAATGAAATAGCCTCACATTAAAAGCCTGTGTTTTGTTGATGCTGTATGATGGACACGGAGCATCAGGGAGGGATAGACTGGGAGCTGAGACTGTAGGTAGCCTTTGTTGCTTTGAACAAGAAGTTCTGGAGGTTTTTATTGGCTGCCGAATTATCCACAGAGGTGTCCTCTACTCCATAACAAACTGACCAGGGGATTAAAATGGGCACTGAAGTTTCATTATGAAAATGGGTGTTTTACTGCTCCAGTTTGGTTCTCACAGGACGTCTTGGTGGGACTGGGAGCTGAGCTGTCAAACATTTGCAGGCGACTAAATGAACCGGACCATTACCATGATTACAATCACTATTTTCACTCATTTGACAACTGCAACAAAACATCTGCGATAATCTGTGTACACATCTCCCTGTTCTTAGAAACTTTAATGTGGAAAAGTTGCATATTATATTATAACTTCAATCAATCAACTCACTGTGGAGTAGACAGACGTGCTTTCTCATCTCTCAAAAGTCTTTAAATGAAATGAAATATTTCACATGGATAAACTCAGACTCAGTGACTGGCTGCATGATCCTGCTGCTCTGATATTGAAACTCAGTAAGAATATTCAAATTCTAGAAAAGTAGCTTTTGCACCATGCAGGAGAAACTCACCAGGAAACCTTACATTCATCATTACCATACTCTGAGCATACAGTATAATGTATTACTGAATTAAGTCATAAACCCAGGTTCTATGGAGTCACTGAAGGGGTTTGTGCCTTTAATTTCAGTCCTCAAGGTTCTGCTGTTGCCTCAGGAAGCCTTGAGGCGGTGGAAATGTAAATAAACTCATGTCCATCTTTACATTACGATACAAGAAGTACACTCTGACTGACCAAACAAACATGGCTCTCTGTCTTTACTCCATACCAATATCGAGCCATGGACAAGGGAGATGTGAGAGAGAGGTGGCAGAAAAAAATAAGTTGGTTTTGACCTTTTCATGTGATTGTCGGAACAAATACGGCCAGATGGCAAACCAGTTTTGGTCTTTTTGCGAGGGTTTACTCATGAAATTTTAGGTTCTGCAGGTTAGGTGGAGTCAGGCGTTGCCAAGAAGGTGACAGCAGCAGTCTCAGCTTCAAAAGACTTCTTTACAATCCTGTGACATCAGACAGGCTGCATACAGTAGTGTATAGGCTAGTAGATCCTCCCAAGTTGCTTTTTTGTTTTGTTTTTTAATTATTCTCATGTACAGATTTAAACTTGCCAGTTAATTACATTGTTTACTCCTGCCCTGCCTCTGAAAGGAAAGAGTTACTGCAGTACGAGAGAACATTAGGATCTCAACAATTAAACAAGTGAAGGCGTCAGATGTAATGTCGTCATTAGATTGGGGTTGATGCCTGTTCATCTTTGGTTTATGATTTTTGATGCTTTGTGTGTGTAGGTATGAAACAGAAAGCAGAGGAAGGGATACATGACAGCAAAAGGCAGTGAAGTCACAATGGACTGTGCACATGCACTGAACAAGGTAAGTGAATAAATTATTTACTTTACTTTTTTTGTTTATTCCCTTTGGGTTCTTTAGAGTGGCAAAGGGATGAAAAGAGAAAAGCATCATAGTGCTGCTCGTCCTATCTCAATTTTACCTGTGTTGTGTGTCGACGCACCAGACAATTTATCAGTGTCTTAATGTTGCATCAGCCTGTTGCTGCTGCATGGAGGCCTCATGGTTGCCACAGACTGAGCCTCTTTCAGCTCTGAGGCTTTTTCCGAATGGGCAGAAACAAAGCCCTTCTAGGCTCTGGCAGAAACAAAACGCACCACAAAGGCAGCACAAGTGTTCAGTGTTCTCGTTACATTACACTCAGTGATATGTGTTGAGACTATCTGCCACTTGTTTAGGGAAACTGCAGGGTATATGATTAGAGTTTAAACAAGTCACCGTAACATGGGCACAGAGACAGAAAGGGGATGTTCAGTAAGTGAGCTGAACTTGAGATAGCAGGGTGAAATCGCTGAATACCCCTTATCACTTCATGTGTGCACAGTTTTGTTCAGCCATGATCATGATTGTGGTCCCTACAACCTATTGCTACAGTAAAGTGACATCTTTCCTGTTTATTGTTGGTGTTATTGACTGGAACAATATAAATTATGCAAAAGTAAAAAGCAAAGCAAAAGATACCCAAGTAAACATTTTTCAGTGCTCAAAGCAAGAGGAGTCCCCGAAAAACACATTTCACACTCAGAGATACAATATCTTGCAGGACTGAATGTTGTATCCAGGTGGGCGGGGCTTTCTGAAAGTGGCGGCGGCTTTGTTGTGACATCACAAAGTTACAGAAATCCTGACGGCTGGCTTTAAGCTTTTGGGCTTTAAGGCTGAATCTCTCTGTGACTGTGTGTTTGTGAGTCAACTGTGGGAACAACAGCAGGCAACTATTAGACATGTAAAACGTATTTCTTGTCTGTCCTTTCATCAGCATTCAAACCTTTACTCTGTACTGTCTAACTCAGCTCAACTCTCAAAACAAGCAATGTCAGGAGTGTCCTTGAATCCAAAACAGTCTGCGTTCACAACAGCACTGGCACACAATGACTGACAACTGTGGTGTGATGGACTGCCTCTCTCAGTAAAACTGAGGCAGATTTGCTGAAATTAAAACTGTGGACAAAAAAGTTACTCAATACCCAGGTACTGCTCATGGTCAACAATCTGCCGTGCCATTGGTTAAAGACAGACCACTGACTCCCAGCTATGAAGATTAAGGCTCTGGGGGTCGATTTTTTTTCTAATCAATATTAATGTTATTAATGCACCTCTCAGCTTTGCAGTATTGACTTCATTCAGCCTCACTTGATTCAGGTACATTATGTATGAGGTGGACGTCCAGCTGCACAGTGAAGAAGGCATTCATGAAGCTTAAACACTTCAGCATTGACTTTCACAGCTCGGCTTCTCACGTCAGTGACAAGAAAACTAATCTTATTAGGGAGAGCAGCAGTCAGTTACAACTATGAAACCAAACAATGAAATACTGCATCAAATATCTGATCTAATCCGCTCCCATAACAAACATAACAACCATGAACCCAGCTGTATTTATTAAGGTCGACAGTAGTCTAAGCACACCGGATCTGTGGTAACTTGCCACCATTAAGATGTTCTTTTGAAAGTTGTTTGTAATCTCGTGCTAAAACACTGGTGTAGGTGTATTCCCTGCACAGTGGGCAGGTCTTTGTGACTGTCGCCTGACAAAATGATCAAGGAACTACAACAGCAAATATGTTTTAGTAGGAAACATCATCACAACCAGGCAACAACATATTCAGACAAAATTTGATTTTGAGCACAACATCTACATTCAACAATCACAAATAAAATGCTTCTGTTTCCTATAAAGACCATTGTATCACGGCCACATATACATTGCTCCATCAAACTGATTATATTTCTATCAGAAGCTGCTTGTTGCAGTGGAGCTGTATAGAAATGTGATTTGTAGGAGCTTGTTAAAGGACAATTCTGGGCAAATTCAACTCGGGGCTGTATTTTCCTAACATTTTAGGTCTAAAAGAAGGAATCTGAAGATTTTCAGTTGAATTGCTTCTGTTTTGCGGTACAGTATTGTGTCTGTCCCCGCATCGCCATGGCGGTGATGAATGGGAGCGGATTGAAGTGCCGCTGCTTAGGCTGTTAACAGTTGATATTTCTGTGTTTATGACACAAACAGGAGCTTCCGACTGCCCGTAAACACACTGAGCGCGTCAATTTGGGTCTCACACGAGACTCCGCGAGACTTTGAATTAGATCTAGTTTTACAAACATGTGGGCTTGCTTGAAGTAAATAAACTTCTTGGCCCATGTTTGAGTATCCATCTGACGCTGTCTGTGGAAAAAAATTGCGGCTTTGAGGGATGTAAACAGGCTAAGCAGTGGAACAGACAGAACTACCGCAAAACAGGAGCAATTAAACTGAAAATCTTCAGACTCCTTCTTTTAGACCTAAGATGTTAGGAAAATACAGGCCTGAGTTGAATTTGCCCGAAATTGTCCTTTACATGAGGGTTACAGTGTGCTCTGGGTTTTCATGTTTATGAGCTTGTGTGTGATCTTTATTGTGGATTATCTCTTCATGCTAATAATATTTTCACCAATGAATATTTTAGTCACAACTGCTGAGCTAGAAAATCATTTTTCACAGAGGAAATCAAATTTACTCAAGCTGGAACTATAGTCATGTTTTCCACTGAGTATATTGTTATTATAACCATTGTTACTAATGCAAATCTTTGAGATAAGGATGCATTTTACTTTTCTTCGTGACAAATCTGCCATTAAGTCCTCTTATATTCCCTTTTAATGAGGACAGCAGCAGAGACAGAAGTGTCCCGATTGTGATGTGTTTCGGGGGTTAAGCTGTGAATACAGTAAATCCCACACTTTCTCAGGTGCAGTTTATATTTTTTCAGACCCTCACCGTCGCCAGGTTAAAAATGTGCCATATTCTGACAACTGTGATGTCACTCAGCAGTTGGTTGTATCCTGCATGGTGAGAAAATTAAGTGGGGCATGTAAAATGAGCATCAATGAGAAACATACCGTGTCAAAGTCTCATGTTAGTGGCACATTAGTCCGATCAGAGCAGCAGTGAGATTAAAGCATAGGTTCTGATGCTCTGCTTTGAGAATCAATGGGTCCAATTCAGGGTAATTTAGAGAGGGTTTAATAACAGTTTACCCTCGGCTGTGGCCTGTTTCAGTCTCATTAGCACAAGCTTGTTAGGAGCTGATTAATACTGTCACTACGCTGTTCAAGGGTTTACAGAGGAACCAATCATAGACCTGAAATACTTAAAAGTGCAGCACCCAGACGACTCACAAAAAGAAATCATTATTGTTATGCTGTCTAAAAGTCTTTAGATTGACTACCACTCCCTCACAGAATCGATTTTAAGATTCCACTTATGACTCTTGAAGCACTTCACAGGCCCAGACTATTTCTAATCTAACTGTCTCCTAATCAATCTGCACGCAGACAGGAGTTTAGTTGCTATGTCAAGGTGTGAGACATAGCGGAGGCGGAGCTTTTCCTGTCAGCAAATATAGAATGACGTCCATTTGCAACTTAGCATTTCTGTTTATTTTCACATTACATTGTTTTTATGGCATTTCCTCTTTTTAATTTTGAGTCATTTGCCTATGTTTTGTGTTACATTTCATCTATGGTGTATGACTTTGACAAGACTTATATAAATAAAATTTTACTATTATATTAGAAGACAATGTTGTCAGAAACATTTGTAATAATCATACTGACCTTTTCAGAATAAAACCCTAACGATGTTAATTATAGCCTCGAAATGTTTCACTGTTATTCTAGTCCCATGATATTTCTTTTTTTGTGTGTCATTATGACTTCATGTGTCAAAGCAGCAGTGGTTTTATTCACCTGGCTACAGTATGTCAGGTTGCACCACAAAACATCCCACACAAAAAAAAAATAGCACTCACACTAATGGTTCCTGCCTACATCAGCCTATTAGCTTAAACACAATTATTGTGCCATTAGCGTGTTAGTGGGTGTGGGACCCTGTGTAGAGAGAACCATCATTGAGATGATGTTTAGATTTCACAGCTGGAGTCTCAATCTGAACGTTGAGCAGTCTGAACAGAGACGACTGCAACCAGCGAGAGTCGGCTCTTAAACTGCAGGTTTGTTTTACATGAAAATGATGTATCAAAGTGTGGAAGTACCACCAACTAAAAATACAGTTCAGATAATCAGAAAAGTTCCTTCATTTTGCTGAAGTGGAACATTGGATGGAAATATGAGTCCATGTACATGGCTTCAGAGTAACTAATTGATTTCCCGTCATCTCTAAGCCCTCTAAACCAAACTTGTCTTTCTCTGCAATGCAAAGAATCCGTGACCAACCTCCACCCTTTAACCTCTTTTCCACCAAAAATAACCTGGTGCGAGAGCCAGTGCTTAACTAGTTCCAGCCTGGTGCCTCCAAAGAACCAGTTCTCTTTTCCACAAGCAAGAAGTCAAGTCAGAACATGGCATCACGTCAGCACAAAACCTCACGTGACTGCGTACCCAAGTCTACATTACAATCAAGAGGTAGAAAACACAAATATTGCTGGCTACCTGCCAAACTTGTAATCCCAGTGAACTGTGACTATGTGACTCGCTCGTTGTCATTTTAAAAATGCTCCTGTTTGGTCAGATAACCTCGCCCCCAGGCCCTGGCGACATCAGTGTGTCATAGGTTCTTAGCTCTGCACCAGCTCGGAGTTGGTGTGTGAACCAGTTTGGAACCGGTTTTAAGAACCAAGAACCAGTGTTTAAGCGGTGGAAAAGCAAAGAATCGGTGCTAAAGGTGTCCACAGAGTTGGGCGTACTGTCCGCGGAGGTTTGAGGTTTCATAGTTGAGTGTGGCAATTTCCTACATTTACTTTATATACATTATTGAAAACAGGTCGATGTGAAGACTTCCCGAGTCCACTCTGCGTAAAGTCCATTGAACATTTTGCCAAGATGGCGATGGTGCAACAGCCCACTTAGAGCTTCAAAATCACTCTTCAATAGCCAATGGGTGACATCATGGCGGCCAGAACCATTTTTATATACAATCTATGGTTAGACATACTGTATACGCCATTCTTCTTCTAACTAGCTACATTCTAGGTAGCTAATTATCCATGCACGCAATCATTAACATCCTCTATGAATGGCAGCAGTATCAAGAATCAACACAGGAAGTCGGCACTAAAACACACAGTTACTTAAGGGACTGAGATCCGTCCCTCAAGGTGTGAGTCTTGGAGCCTGAATAAGACAAAGTGAGAGTTTACAGCCAGTTCAGTGGCAGCATGAGTCAGTCACAACACCATTTGTTGTTAAATTGGGTTTGGGATTTCATTTAGAAACAAATCACCAATCATCTGCCTCGGTGTGGCTACACCAAATATACCAGTTTCATCTACGAGGCATGTTATGTAATTATGCCCTCGCTGCCCGGGCAGAAAACACGTGTTCATAATTTATAGTGTTTGTAATTGTAAAATAAAAGCACTGCCATGTAAGATTAGTGCCGGCTTGCCAGTTTAGGCAACCCGTAATGTGAAAGTGCATGGGAAGCATTATCCCATGAGGCCTTTGAATGTGGGGCATGGCTGCTCGCTGCCAGCTGAGACAGCACGTTACAGCAGAGCAGGCAGAGCTGCATCTGTACACTGTACACCAGGGTACACAGAGCCTGGTCCCAAGTCCTGCTCCCAGTCTGGTCTTAACCTTGGAAATGGTTTGGTCTCCTGGGTGCCTTGTCTCCTGACTTGCAGACATGTCTCTGAGTCTTGTGTCTGTTTTGTCTTGGATTTGTACCATTAAAATCCATTACAGTGTTTGGACTCAGTTGCTCACACAGATGTACCAATAGTTTTGAGGGGACAAGACTTTTTACAACAATGTTCAAAGAGGAAACTCGCTCAGGAAACTTGGATACTTGAGGGGTATTTTGCTGTGAAGGTAGAAAAATTCAAGGGTCATCAGTCTGAGCTGGGGTCTACTTCTGCTTCATATCTACCAGAAGAAGAAGAAGCTGTGTAAGCAGAACAGACATAGGGGACACAGTACTCTCCATGAGACAAACACTGCAGAGCTATCATGTTTTCTCTCTGTCACTTTCTGACTTTGACTGTTCACAGAGTTCCTCAGCGTCTACCTGACCTCCCCCCTCCTCCTCCCCCTCCCTCTTCTCCTTCACTTCTCTGAAGTTGGACCTGACTTCATCATCTTCTACCTCTGGACCTGTTTCCTCCTCTTCACTTCATTACTTTTGTATTTTCTCCTTCCTTTTTCTCCTGTGCCCTGGGCAGCTGATGTAAAAAAAAGCCGTATAATAGGAAATCATTTCTGAAAAAGTACAAAAACATCACCCCGTGATTATAATAGAATTTATTAAAGCTGCTCAAAAACTCACAGATTTCTATGAATAAATGTCCAGATACGCTCCAGATTCTTAGAAGAACCTAAAAAGATTTTAGTGGTGTGTCTTCTTATAGTGAGTGTTACACTACCAATTATTTTGTCACAACATTAGCAGTGGAAACCTTCAGAGCTCTAGACCTCCACAGCATAATCACCAGTGCATGCAGGGCAGAGTTACAGTAGATTGTTACCCATGGATCATTAACATAACAAAAGGAAAAGTTGCATAAAACTGAGCCCCCAAAAGGATTTCAGGTTTTATATGAACCCAAGAACTGAGTCGCTCCTGTCAGCTGGTCCTGAGACTGGTCTTTTACAGTAGGTGATCAAATGTCACCTACTGTAAAACCAGACCAACTCTCACATTACAGATTCAGTGTTAACACAACATTGTACCTGTGGATGAGTCCAACTCCCACGCCAAAATATCAACACGTAAAAAATCAACACAATGAGCTGAAACCTTGCAACTGGATTTCCATGACATTTGCTGTGAATATTGGATTTCCCCTCCTGGTAGTTTAAGAGAGTTTATTCTCCATGACCTTTTCCTGGGCTGTTGAAAAGTAGGAGTATTTCTAAGAGCCATGAGATTTGGCCCACTAAGTAAATTAGGTCCCTCTGGTCAAAAGTTAGGCTCCTATAGTTCCTGTAAAGGTTTCCGAGATACAAGAAAAGTTCCTGTAGGAGGAAGGTGATCATACATCTCCTGTCAGTGCTGCACTCAGCAGAAAGGAGGACAACATTTTCTTGAGGCTGATGCTGGGGAGTCTATGTGCTTTATTCTTAGATAAGTAAAGACATGCATTCACTGTGATGAATGAGTCTGCTATATAGAGCAACACCTAGTGTGTGGTATGTATTTAATTGCACTCTAATCGGGTTATGGAGTGTGTTGGTCATTAACACAGCAGCATCAAAGGATCGCGAGTTGCAGATCAGTTCAGTGTCGACACATTTAACCAAGTGAAAAATGACCTCATGCGGTTTTTCTCCACAGACCTGGATTAAGTCCAACAAGGGCCCAGACTGATTTAGCACCAGAAGACGTTTTTGCACAACACTTGCTTTTTGTATTACTATCCTGCAGGAAGAGATGCGCATACACTAATCTCATAGTAAATGCAAATGAGTGTTTAGCTTGTTTGCAGAATGCAGGGCTATAAAGCTATAGAGCTACATTTGCTACATAGACCAGAGGAGCTAATTATTTCTCCTCCATTGAGGATTAAAGAAAAAAAAACACATTCATAAATCACACATTTCTAACGCTAAGAGGATGGAAGTAATTGTCTGGATGAGGCACCTTTAAAGCTCCAGTCTGCTGCACAGACACAGAGTGTCTATGCACATGTTGTATAATGTCATCACCTAGGACTTGTGGTTTCGCTCGATGGAGCATGTTCATATTGTCTTAAAGGGATAGTTCAACATTTTGGCAAATTAGCCCATTGCTATAATATATATACTATATAGTAGGTTCGTTACCTTAAATTGTCGGTGCAAGATATTTTTTGAACGGTGGAGCAGAGCCACGAGTTGCTCGGAGCTACACGTTTCCCTCATCATACTCATCAAATACACAATCCAAAACGCTGTCGTCGAGTTGTTTTTGAGGTACATTCATGCAAAACCGCTGATCACAGATCAGACTGAATGTCGTGGAAATCTGCCCGTTAGATTTTTCAGATTTTCTGAGACCGCCTCCACAACGGCTTGATGGTCTGGCACTGCCTCATATAAGAAGAATGAGATTATGTTTACAGAGCAGCAAAGCACAAGGTTACTGAGGAGATCCAAAAGGGTTTTTGTTTGTGGCTCTTTGTAACAGGCAACAGCCACAAAGGTTTCACTGATGTACAGCGGTGAATTGAATTGGCTTCAGGCGGATGCAGTGTGTATTTGGTCTCTGTGACGGGCCAGCAGTTTTAAAAAGAACAGCAACTTAAAGCTGAATCCATCAAAGGAGTAAATACAAAAAAATACAGCAGTGAAAAGGTAACAACGAACTCGGAGCAGATCCCCTTCACTATCACCTGCTGACAAATTGCAACTGTAAGTTGCTGTAGTTGTAATTACTGACTCGTAAAGTCTCATTATTCTCAGTCTGGAACGGCGTGTTGCGCAGATAATGAGAAATATATTTACTTGTCTCGCCCACTTCCGTGACTCTAAATGCAGCATGTTCTGTAGGAAATTGGTTTGAAGACAGAGTGGGTTTGTTTGTTCCACATGTCAATTGTGCAATGACGAGGAGGAAAAAGAAAGAGAAACAACATGTATCACAAACACAATGCCACAGTATTTTACTCACTGATCATGAGAGGTTTTGTTTGTTTTGTTTTTTTACCTTGGACTAAGACTACTAGACCCACAAGGGTCTGCATGGTCTTACCTCACTTCTATTCACAATACACATAAAGAGTATCATCTCTGCCTCTCCACATTGTGATACTTAAGTGCAGCGTGACTCACCAAGGGTTTGAAATCCTTTTACAGGCAAAGAAAATACACTGATTTTTGATGTCAAAACACTCACTCAAATGAACAATTAACATGTGGTGAAACAGGATTAAAGCTTTCGTTTCATTTGAAGTCATGACAGAGAGGTAGAGGAGTTTGCATGCTGTCATGTCTGTTTGGTTTCCTCCTACAGCCGACACACATGCAGATATTGGGTTAACTGGTGACTGAATTAGCCACAGGTGTACAGTAAATGGTTGTTTCAGTGTGTCGGGGCTGTGGTAGAGTGGCCACCTGTCTAAGGTGTCACTCTAACCCTCCTAAAACCCTGAAGGATGAGTGGAATAACTACTGGATGGACAGATGTCTGGACGGACATTGACACGTGGACTGGTGTATAAGAGATGAATGAATCCAGCTCTGATTCTGAAAACTCCACTTTGATCTGTTTCCTGGTTGTATGTTTTCATAAAGCACTTTGTATCTAGTTTTTTTTTTTTTTTTTAAGTGTTATATAATAAATTACAGCCTGCTCATTCTTTTATCTTACATGAAAAAAGGGGCTGGTTTAAATTTCTCCCCACAGAGGGAATTACCCACAAAATAACATTCTTCAACAAGTCTTTCATTTGCTTTGAAGATTTTAACACTATGATCCGGCATTTTGACTCATTTGCAATTTTTTTTGTCAGTGTGTGTGTGTGTGTGTAGACTATTTATTTATTCTCCCTCCTACAGTAAAACCAAGATCCTGACCTCACGTCTAAATATGAGTGAGACAAAGCTTCACTGCCGTAGTTCACAGTGTTTCAACACACACCTTAACATTGCTGCGTGACACCTCCACTGATGTAAGTGTGGTGTAATCCTGTGAGGCAGGTACACCACCTTTCCCCACTCCCACAGCACATGTACTCCCCTCTCTCTCACTCCGCACACATCCAGAGCCGGTGGAAATGGGACACACTCTGATCACGGCAACCACAGCTAACTGAGGACCGTGTAAGGTAACCGTGACAAGGACCGTGGAGCTTCCTGAGCTTGGGGGGGGGGGGGGGGGGTGCACAGGCTGAGATTGAAAGTGAAACGAAGTGGTGTGCTGCAGCTCAGAACACCTCCAACAACCGAGTGCAGTCCACACAAATATACTGATCATTTTATTGATCATTAAACTGATGAAACACACACAACAACTTAAAGGGATAGTTCAACATTTTGGCAAATTCCCCAATTACTATAATTGCTATAGTCTTACTGTAGGAGTGCAAGCTGTTTTGAGATCAGCTGGGCAGACGTGAACTCTGCACGGCACGCAGTATTTCCGGGCTTTCCCTCATCAAACTCATCAAATAGTATTTGATGAGTTTGATGAGTTACATAATTACACGTTATTATCTCATAGCGTGGTGAATGTGCAGGTCACAATTTGTCCACAAAAGGGTTTTGGAGTTGGTGGATTGTGTATTTAGTTTGATGAGGGAAACGTAGAAATGCCATGAGCCTCCATTGCATTAGCTGAGCAGCTCGCGTCTCTGCCCCGCCGATCTAAAAACAGCTTGCACTGACAAATAACGGTAATGAACTATGAAATATCCCTTTCTCCCTAAAAACCACAGCGCACATATGAGCACACTACAACTAAGAAGGCTGAGCATCCTGCCCAGAGAGACTGCCTTTGCACTGAGTTTTTGCAACAACCTCGTTTTCAGAATTTGTCACACGTGTTTGACACGTGTTTGTGTCTTTGCAGGTGTTTTCCTAAGTTGCAGTATGTTGAGCTCTCAGGGCCACTGTCCTTTTTTTTTTTTTTTGCCTTGTACGGCCCTCAAGGCAGTTACCCTGAGGTACTGTAGAAGAGGTGGAAAAGTCATGAGTTGTTTTGTTGTAGTGGTGTGTCAGCAGCACAGACTGAAGTTTGCAGCATCCTCAACTTATTCTGGTTCTTGCTGAATTTTCAGATGCAGCACTTTATAGACTTGATGGTGCACAGCTACAGAGGACCACTCCACCGTGACGGGGCGCAGCTGCAGAGGTGTGAAGTGAAGTACTTAGATAATGTACTGACGCTCTTATGTAACTTTGTGGAGGTCACATGAGCGGGAACTTTTAGTTTTGTTGGCGCCGAGCCAACTCCGAAATATCCCGGCCTCCACTCACAGAGCAAACCGACCAATTAAGTCTTTCCTCCCCGTCGCCGAGGGAGAGCCAGACTTCTCTGAGTAGCAGATCTCCTGCCTGAATTCATTTGGGACCTTAGCAAGGCATTGGTCGGGCGGTGGGGGGCGGGGTGGGGGGTGTGGAGGGCTGTCTGCCTGCTCATAAGAACTCCAGTACGCCATCGCCCTGCCGAGGCCTGGGCAATTAAGGCCGCGACACAGAGCGTCGACTGAGCCCACCATGAATTCTGTCTTGTCAATTTGCAGTGATGTTTGGATCATTGCACACGCCGCAGGTCACATCTCACAAGTGGGCAATTAAGGAGTGGAGAGAGAGGGAGTGCTGCAAAAAATATAACAGGCTCAGCAGAGGGATTTTTGTGTTTGTATCCAGACTTGTTAAAACTCATTATGGAGTAGTTTTTAGCCAAATCTTCAAACTGTTCTGTCAACGCACATGGCCAACTTTCTCAGGATCATTTATTGAAACATTTTCTGGAAAAAAAAATGGCCAATGACCTCTGATTTAAGAGACTCTCTCTCTAGTTTTTTTTTATATTCTTGTAAAAAACATCATAGGCCTATCAAGCCTACTGTGGATTTGAATTATAAGAACATGGGTTTGACAGAAAGAAACATCATCTCTCTAAGACAACACAGAGAGCAGGGGGAGTAATGATAGGCAACCAGGCAAAGCTTCACTGTTACCAATCTAATGTTACTCTGGATCAGACCGTATGACCTTGAAAAACCAACACCAAGCTAAAACTGAAAAAGTTTCAAAATAGAAAGGTATATGCTTTCAGAATCTTTATACTTTTATTAATGTTGCGTTCATGTCCTCTTAGAAATACAACTTCATGTTCAGTCATGTCCATTCACTCAATCCAACTAACATAAGCCCTCATTCACTCAGACACACCATTTACTGTTAGCATATTACTATATTACACAAGAGTGTTTTTGGACACAGCTGGGTCCTTTTTAGTTTGAAATCTCAAGGTTTGCATAACATGCTGTAATCTGGACCTTTGGAAATGATGACACAAAGACACCTGCCCTTTCTTCTCATTGGATCTTATTGGTCACGTCACGCAACCAACGGTAACACCACCATAGATTAACCACTTACACAAACATATTACTGAATGTAAAGAGTGTATGGTTTTTAAAAAAAGAGAGTGATGATGAGCGACTGAAAGTCTGAAATATCAAAGTCATATCATCCATCTCCACATCCAACACAGTCTCAAGTACTCTGTGATGCAAAGATGACCCCTGACCTGACAGATGAGGGTCATTCTCTGTTAGACAAATGCAGAAAAATGTGTTTGATCCAGGTATTGAAGCGAACGACATCAGTTTATAGTTTATAGTCTTGTTTTAAAATCTTCTAATGAGGTCTCATTTACTGACCTTTTTGTTTGTTAACCTTTGTGTCATGAAGCTAATTACCATTAGTCTGAAATCCTGCAAGATTACATCTGAACACTGCAGTATACCCTCACAGGAGGATCAACAGTATAACCAAAGGTTTTTGTTGTTTTTTGGGGGGTGGGGGTGGGGCTCTATGACACCATATTTGATGAAGATTGGTGTTAAATGCACCTCACAGTTGAATTGTCACATTCACTGTACCACACACAGCATCCTGGGTCAGAATGAGCTGGCAGCTGATTGGCCGGCAGAGTGGCATCACATATTGTACATATTGTTAAGCAGGTTGAAATGTGCTGCGACGAGGGACGAGACGCGTTGCATTTTCTTTCTGCCTGTTACCCTCGATCCCCTCCCCGCTGTGCCTCTGCTCCAGCGCCGCTTCGCTGCCTCTCGGGGCTTTCACTGTTTTTGTTTTCTCTCCGTCTCCCACATATTGTCTCTTTCCCTGACACACTGAGCACAACAGAGCCTCCCACAGCGATGCAACTTCGGTAATGACAACAGTCTGATGCGAGTTGGGAGATATTCTGTTCTGGGTGTGATTGCTTTTATTTATCATCACTGCTAACAGCGGGAGTCCCAGGGGAGAACCATTAACTCTCCAGATAATAGAAAATCCCATCAGTCTCATAGTGGATTCATACAGATAGGGGTCCACAGCTGCTGACAATCAAAATGACAACAGGTCTTGGGGCTGTGTGAGTGTTTTTGGGGTCTTCTGGGGGAACAAATCACCCAATCCTCCAGTCACAAATTGACACTTTGGTAACCCTTTAATTTACAGGCCGCTCATTACGTGATATTGTCAAGAAATGGCCAATAAATAACAATTAAGTGCATAGTAATGTCAAGAAATAGCCTAGAAATAACAGTCAATTTAATAATGTCATGTTTTAATAGAGGAAAAAGATTACACATGCTGAATTTTTTGGGAAAGGCCAGGATTTTTCTCCGCCAAGTCCTTGCAATTGTCAATTACAATCAATTATTTCTGGGCTATTTCTACATAATCAACCTTTATTTCTTGGCTGTAGCCTATTTCTCGACATTACTATGAAAGTGAGTGTTATTTCTAAGCTAGGCTATTTCTAGACATCATGACGCAATTACTTGTTATTTCTTGGCTATTTCTTGACATTATCGTAGCGGCCTGTAAATGAAAGGGTTACTGAAACTACAGGAAATCACACTCAGCTCTAATTTCTGCGTCAGTGTAGATGCATAGCGTGTAATGAAACACTTGCATCTGCCAGAAATAAGAGCAGGAAACTGTCAGCAAAGGAAATGATGAAAGAACAGACAATGGAATAAGAGTAAAACCAAAGACATGACAAATGCCCAGAACATCCGGATTGCTCCGCGCCACAAAGACGACATGAGTTTTCTGTGTGTTATGTAAGAGCAAGAACAAAAAGCTGAAGAGGCAGATGTTTCTGTTGGTGTACACCCCAACAGGAGAATCTACTTTTCCGCTTCATTAGATTCCTGCAGCTGAGAGAGTAACATGGTCCAAAAGTGCCTGAGCTTTGCATCTGTTGGCCAGTTTAGCATTTCTTCTACTGTCTTATGCATGAGAGGCAGAGAAAATGACCCCGAGCCTCTGCTTCTTGGCAGCAACACTCTTTTGGAGAACTTCTGAAGCGTCACAGTTAACTCTCTAAAACTCTCTGCAGGGAGCAGATGGAAACTGATGGAGGGTTTGTTTGTTTTTTCACTTTTGTGTCTTTTTTTTCTGAAACAGTAATATGAATGAATCTCAGATGAACCTCAGAACAAACGCTGCCTATATCGCCCCCAGACGCACACAGATTGAACCTTCACAAACATCCCTGCAGCCACCCCTCCAGTCACAAACTGACAGGGAACACGCAGCCTTTAAACCACGAGGCAGCTCCCGCCCCCCCAAGGCCTAGAAGAAGGTGCCATTTGTTTCCCATCCATCACAATATGGCAAAACCCTTCCCGCCTTCATCTGACAGAATTTATTTCTCATTTAAACATTTTTAAATGCTTGAAAAGCTTGTCTTTGGAGGCTGAGCAGCCTGTCTGGGAGGCTGTTGTCGGGAAGCAGCATGGAGCGTGCCACCTGTCAAGGATTTTGTTGGTGTGTCAACAGAGCTGCCGTCAGCATGTCACATCCCTGACTGTAGTGGGAGCTTACAGTGGCTTCCTATCTCACAGCCAACACACGCAACCTCCATCTCTGTTTACCAACTTTTCTCAGGAGTCGTTGGAAAGCTGGCCATGGGCTCAGACGCTGCTGCCAACAGAGATATGTAAGACTGACGATTTGAGAGGCATAGGTTAGTGTTTCCCCATTATAACATAAAGTGTGAACAGTATACTGAAGCCTCAAAGTGCATTTAAAGCAAACATGAGAATGAGCCATCAGCAATATCATCAGTTCTCTGCTCAGGCAGACTGTAGATAAACAGACTTTTTGAAGGTTTTTCACAAAAATGGGATCCAGACATCTGATTGAAATCCATCATCCAGTTACAATATGGAGTTGAACATTTTTGCCACATTCAGAAGGGGAAAAGGGAGAAGAGTTTGAAAGGGAGCTGTCCCCCAGCTGTGGTGCTGAAGGAGAACAGTCACTCTGCCCTGAACTGTGTGTACAGTGTGGAAAGGGCTATTTTTTCACATGTTTGTATCTGATTAAGTGTCACAGTTTTTATCAACTAACATTATTTTACACACTTACAATAATTCTATCACAAAAAGGTCACAGCTACAACTTTTTCATCAAAATTACTGTAATTTTGATGATTGATTTTTCAAAATGAACACAACCACAGAAGGGGTGCAGAATAAAAGTATTAATTATACAGATGTTTTGCATTGTGCTAATGCTAATGCTAATTAACAGTCAGTCAGTAGGCTACTGTAACATTTCCGGTGCAGGCATTAGGGCTGGGCGGATCAATTTAAAATATTGATAGTATCAATACTAGCGTTGGTATTGGGTTTTGATCGATACTTGTGTGATGAGATCGATTCCTAAGTTTCAGTTTCTCTTCTATACAACTCCAGGCATACAGTAACAAAGTGACCGACTGGCCGTACAACACCGCTCTTCTCTCACTTCACTCATGCTCAATTAGCCCCTCCCCTTTCCTCTGCCCCTCCCCTTTCCTCCCTAGTTTTGCAAATGATGTCGGCCGACTTGCACCGTCTTTGTGGCCCACAAATGGGTCCCAGACAGTCTCTGCAGGTTGGCAACCTCTGGTCTAGAGCAACAGAATATCCGCATGAATGTATTTTCTGTAGTAAGTAAATAGAGATTAATGGTGTTCAGAGACTTGAGAATACAAACTAAACTAGAGGATAGTGCCTAAATAGAGCAGAACATGATGTGCACCAAGCAATAAAAACCCAGCACTGAGCTTTTTCTACTAACATTGTGCAAAGAGAGTTGTGTCATTGTCAGTAGAGCAGACTGACACAACTTGGCTGCACACAGTTCTGCAACAAAGCTGTGTGTAAACCTTGTTACCAGGTTCAGACTGAGCTTCAGTCGATATGTGGAGCCAGTGTGGGTGTTCTGTGGGAGCCACCTGGGACAGTGAAGGACAGGACACACTGACCAGCCTATTGATGGATTGATCTGAGCTGCAGTGACTGACTGTATGTCTTATCAAGTGTTGAAGTGTTGATGAATATTTCAACAGTCATATGAGATCCTATCTATTCTGTCTGTGTGATGTGGGGTTCAGCTACAAGTTTGTGTCGCAGGGCTGTTGATGAATTAGAAAAGACAGATAAATGGAAGGAAAGTAAATTACCACCAACTAACCATGAGCATATTATTCAACATCAAAGACTAATGATATCTAACAACAAAAAGGTTTATAATGGTGGTTCATTTTCTACAGGAGATATTTGATGTTTACAAAAATCCTTCACCCCCCCCCCCCTTTTTTTTATATAAAAACACACAAACCATGAAGATTTGGTTTTCTATTTTATATAGAAGCGTGAAAGCTTAACATCCAGAAGAATAGATTGCTTACTGCACAGTGTTAGAACCAAACCAGGACAGCTGGAATTTATTTTAAAAGAAGTGATTGTAATGTAATGTTAAAGTCACAGGTTACAGTAAACCATCTCTGTGAACAGATAGATAGATAGATAGATAGATAGATAGATAGATAGATAGATAGATAGATAGATAGATAGATAGATAGATAGATAGATAGATAGATAGATAGATAGATAGATAGATAGATAGATAGATAGATAGATAGATAGATAGATAGATAGATGGATGGATGGATGGATGGATGGATGGATGGATGGATGGATGGATGGATGGATGGATGGATGGATGGATGGATGGATGGATGGATGATGGATGGATGGATGGATGGATGGATGGATGGATGGATGGATGGATGGATGGATGGATGGATGGATGGATGGATGGATGGATGGATGGATGGATGGATGGATGGATGGATGGATAGATAGATAGATAGATAGATAGATAGATAGATAGATAGATAGATAGATAGATAGATAGATAGATAGATAGAGATGGAGCTCTGAGCCTCACATGTTGTGTTGCAGTCTGCAGGTAATTGTCAGCTGTAACGCTTTGAACAGGTTAAAAAACCCCGTGAGTGTCAACACGGCTCAGTTTAGATGTGAAGCGGTGAGTTCAAGGTCTGTTCGTGACTCGGGAGCCTTGGCTATCAATGAGACATGCGCTCCTTTTCAGGAGTAAGAAATAATTCATGTAGAAATTTGCAGAGCAGGCTACGTGATCATGTGTGTGCCCACGTTGCTAGATCTAAATTTCACAGGGGGAAAGAATTTAGAATTTGGTGAGTTCTTCACTAATGCTGTCAAAAGATCAACCGGCCCGGTCCGACTGTCCGAACCCTACAGCTCCTGATTAGACTCTGATGAACTCTGGATGAAATATACACGAGAACTAGTTGCTGCTGCTGCTGCTCTCTCTGCACATTGTCTGCACGTAAAGACAAGGAACATGTTTCCCAGAAATCTGTCTCAATTCCTTTTCTTTTTTCTTTTTACACGTGCTTTTTTCACACCCACCATTTTCAGCTGTTATCACTGTAGAAAATGACAAGCTCACTGCTCTCTCTTTTTTGTGCATTTCACAAATTCTGTTCTAAAGTTAGCTCCGCTGCCTCTCCCCAACCCACAGACGTGTGATAAATTGCTGCCGTGACAACACATGCTGCAGCTTCCTGACCCCACCTCTTTAATGCTGCGACTGCTTAGTGTTTCCCAATCTCTGATCTGATCTGAAATTCCTCCACTTATTTTCCCATTAATGCATTCATTTCCTTGTTTGCTCCCTTATCCTTTCATCCATCCATTATTAGAATTTCTCTCTGCGCGTTGAATCTCGAGAGACAAAACTTTATGCATTTCTCCAGCCCGCTGTTCCTCCCATCCTTTCATCAAAGAGCTTCAGTCTGATCTAATATTGCAGCTCTCTCATAGCATATCAAATAAAGCTTCATGGTCAGTCCAAATATCAGCGCTCACTCTCCTCTGTGCTTTCATACAGAGGTCAAGCAGTGACATCTAAAACTCAATCAGAGCTGCTTTCTGAAATTCATCCAGTAATAATCTGAGATGTGATTCATGTTCCTTTCTTCAAGAAATCTGGACTCTTTAAAGGGGAATTGCAGTTTTTTTTACAATCTAGACTAAATTTCTCGCATAAAATACGATCATTTACTCACCCAGATAACTTTGGAGTCATTACAAGTCGTTCCGACAAAATTAGATCAAGCCGAGAGCTGCGTACTGTATAGCTCGTTCATTTCACCAACATTTTGTTATGATACGCTAGTGTTATTCCCCTCCAAGCCCGTTGTTAGCCGTTATCAACATCCAGGGTCTGTAGGTTGACCTACTTAACCTCTGACCTATAGATGATCTCTGAGCGCTGTGCGGTGCGGCTTGTTTACCTGAAAGTTGCTACCGCTTAGGGCTGTTTGATTAATCGATTCAAAATTGTTATCGCAATTATTTGGCTAGGACAATGTTAAAAAGAAAAAATTAAAACATCCAGGGAATCTGTGGGAATTGACTCCCCCTTCCTCCCAACCTCTGACCTAAACAAGATGATCTCTGGCCAATCATTGGAAGGTCACGTTTTTGGATAGATGGATGGATGGATTTTTTAAAAAGAAATTTGACTCCAGGTCCATTTAAAAAGAAACAAACAGCACACAAAATAGTTTGTCATTTAACCAAAAAGAAATTGTTATCGGAAATCGATTTTTGAGAAAAGAAAATCGAAATTTTACTTTTGGGCAAAATCGAACAGCCCTACTACCGCTAATGCTATGGTTCATTTCTGCGTGTTTCCAACTTGTCAGAACAAAATGAGCAGCTGGATGAAGCTCAGCTTCCACAGGCTTCCTCTCCGCAGCCTGGACTCACTAAAGCTCCGGCTAGCTGCGCTAAAAAGGACCAGAATGCCGAAGCAGAATGATTATTATCAGAATGAGCAGTGTTCAGAGATGATATCATCCAGGTCAGAGGTCAGTAGGTCAACCTACAGACCCCGGAAGTTGATAACAGGTCACCACGGGCTCGGAGGGGAATAGCACTAGTGTATCATAACAAAATATTGGTGAAATGAGTTTCATGGCAAATAATCTGTTATTTAGAGGCTGCATTGCGTGCCCCGTGTTCTCGCATTATATGGATATACGCGGCTCTCGGCTGAATCTAATTTTGTCGGAATGACTTGAAATGACACCAAAGTTATCTGGGTGAGATGATTGTATTTTATGCTAGAAATAAGGTCCAGATTGTAAAAATCTGTGATTCTCCTTTAAATGATCGAGGAAAAGTGCGTTTTGGAAACTGACCGTCCATCACGTTCACGCAGGCCTCACCATGTCTTACTCTCTGTGTGCTGACAGTCTATGTGGACAGATGTGTACAAAGCGAAGCAGCCACACCTTTGCTGCAGAAAGAGCTCATTCCTTCCAGATGAAGCAGTTCTTGCCGGATCTGGAAATTTCAGAAGTTCAGAGAGTCTTGTCCACTTCTGATCACTTCCCTGAGAGAATTGTTCCCAAACATCAAAAAAGTGTTGCAGGTATAAGTCAAGCCTTCAGAGCAGCAGCAGAGCAATGGATTCATCCTTCAGGTCAAAATTAAAACAGCCAAGAGGAGCCGTGTCGATGCATACACCCATTTTAAATTCATAAATGAAGGTCTGGGTTCAGATCTGATTGACTTCAATTTTAATTGTCATTGTCCAATTCAGTAAAATTGTGCTATTCTCTCTCACCAGTGTTTTAGTGCCCTCCACTTAAATATTCATTCACCTGCTTTGTGAGGTGTCTTTATTCAGTGTCTCCCTCTTCATGCCGTTACAAATGCACATTCAGAGGGTTTCAAAAACATTTAAACATTATTAAATGGGATATGTCTGGTTATCAATAAAAATAAGGTCATAACACAGGGTGATTTTTTACGACCCCGTCCATCAACATGAATGTCACGCAACCTCCACTCAGCACTGTGGGAAAACACTGCTGTGGAAATAGAATGGAGAATATAGCAGCTGATGGGTAGTAGGTAGGTATAGTTAGATATTGGTTGGTAAAAAGTCTGAGAATTGTGACCTGAAGAAGTGAAAGTCAATCTCACTAAAATACAAATACAAACACAATACACTGATCAGCCCTAACATTATGATGGGTGAAGAGAATAAAACTGAATAACACTTCCTCACTGTCCCCAAAGTTAATGAGTTAGAAGCAGGACAAATGGGCATGTGTATGGATTTGATCCAGCTTGACGAGGACCACCGGGTCTCTCATGTGGGCTGTTCCCAGTCTGCAGTGGTCAGGGTCTATCAAAAGTTGCTCCAAGGAAGGAACAGTGAAGAGGCCACAGGCCCATTGATACACATGTGCTCCCATCCAACAGACCAGCTCAGACTGCTGAACAAGTTCATGCTGCTTCTGACAGAAAGCTGTCAGAATACACAGTGCAGTGCAGCAAAGAAGACCAACACAATATTAGGCAGGTGGTCATCATGTTAAGTCTGATCGGTGCAGTCTTTCTTCAAAACACAGATGAAAACAATGAATGTTGGGTAATATATTAATGATAATCATTAGCCAAAATTGTGATTGTGTGGAAAGTTAATTATCCCAGATGAAGCACTGATGGAGGCTAATGAGGCAACAAGCTTCAAACTGATCTACAAGCTGCTCAATGTGTTGAGTTGGGTTACTTTTTGTTAAGGTTTCTACTCCAGCACAACACTATCTTTATTTATACGATGCATGAAGGCACAGACGATCCTACCCAGTGAAAGTACAAAGTACTTAGAGAGAAGGTCACCACATGCACAAGTAAATGTCAAAGAAGAACTCCGCTGAGGACTTAACAGAGGGAACAGACTCTCATACCAAGCTCACCAATACAGATTCTAGCAAGGCACACCAGACATGATTCCATGAACCGTTACTGGAACATGACCGCAGCATCATTTACCTGATGTTTAAAGGGATAGTTCAACATTTTGGCAAACTGGCCCATTGGCTCATCAAACTCATCAAATACAAAATCCCACAACTCCAAAACGCTCTTGTGGACAAGTTGTGACCTGCACATTCACCAAACTATGAGATAATAACGGAACATTACAATGATGAGGGAAACCAAGAAATTCCATACGTAGCACTGAGCAGCTTGCGGCTCTGCTCCGCTGTTCTAAAAATAGCTTGCACCAACAATTAAAGGTACCCAAACTTATCCTAAAACTACAGGGATTAATGCAATGGGCCAATTTGCAAAAATGTTGAACTATCCCTTTAAGCACTGACAGTGTGAGCTTTCGTAAAGCAGACACTGCCTTTTCCCAACATTATGCGACTTCAGTCATAAGATGTGTTTTAAAACCAGAGCCACAATCATTCCTCAACCTTCACCTGAATGTTTTTAAAGTCAAGACTCAACCGACCAATCAAAATCTAGCGTGGCAGTCGTCATTAACGCAGCCATCAACCAACCCAACCTGCCTCCTATCGACTCTGCATCTGTTAGTTAATTAAATTAAATTTTGTGTTCCTTGATGCAAACTGATGTGAAAGTACACAGTACATTTTTAACACTGTGATCTGACCTTTAAAGACAGAGAGAGAGGAGAAAAGACTTTTACCTTCAAATACTAGAGATTGAGAGGATGCCATGCAGCACCACAGCTGTCTCTGTGAGAGGGGCTGCGCCTGGAAATCACTGCCTTATTGTAGCGAGCAGGGAAATGAGATTTTGTTGGCAATCATATAGTGATTTTGTGTTTTTCTTCTAGCGGTAAATCTGACATTTAAACATCTAAAAAGCGTGGGATCTGAGGCAAAAAGTGAAAAGTAACAAATATCTTTGGTCTCCTCTGGAAATCTTTGAGGGAAATATGAAATACAGAGTCTCATCCTGTGGAGCTCAGGAACGGGCAGAGTCTGATCGGTTCTATCTGATTCGCTGATCCCACTTGATCTTGGTTCTGAGGCTCATTATTTCAGGAGATGGAGGTTCAACGGAACAAGAACCGAGAAGAGGGGACATCAAAAACTTCAACCTCACAGCAGCTCAGGGCGCAATACCTACTACCCTGTTTCTCATTTCTGTTGTTTCTATTCTTTCATTCATCACTGGATCTTGGGAAACAGAAATGGGATGCTGCATTTCACATGTGTACATATATGTCACAATGCATGATGCAGATGATTTACTAAACAATTACACTGCTGCATTCATCACACGATGATAAGTTATTAAGGTTATTTGATGTTTTTGTTTGTGGTGACATTTGAATCGGTTTCAAGACAGAAATGTAACTTCTCTCCGTCTCTGCATTCAAAAAAAGAAAAGAAAAGTCTGTCATTGACAGAGGGCAAACGTAACAGTCATTGCAACCAACAAAAAACCTTCACACACCCAAACTGACGAGCAGAGTGAGAGTCTCTTTCTCCACCACTGCAGGATAGAAATGAAGCACCACGGCAGGTCAGACTTAACAAAGAGCAGGCACGTACAGAGAGGGGAGCGGCTCCTGCCCCTTTGCCCCTTGGCCAGCCTGTGGTTCTTAACAAATAATATTTAACGATTCATAAAAATAATTAAGATAAATAAAATGACCTGACTACCCTTGGTCACATGATGGACTGACTGTAGACGTGCCCCTGCCGAAAACCCAACAGAATTATCATTGATTGCATTTTCGCTGTAAAACAGGAGTGCTGGTGTACAGCTGGTGGTTTTGCAGTGGTATTTGTGCATATTATATTATTAGGTGTATGGTTAGATGACCTGACCAAGTAAACATCCTGTAAATGTGTGTGTGTGTGGCTGTGACGCCAACCACAGTGTGCTGCAAAAAAAAGTATGTCAGGCTTTTTGTTTCCAGGTCTTTCAACTGTAATTTTCTCACCCTCTCAATTATACATCATGACTTGTATAAAATAGCTCTCTCTATATATACAGTGGGTCTCTGTACCAGACAAGGAGGCAATTTATTCAACAGGTTCCCTTAATGTTTCATGAATTGTTTTAAGATTACGCTGATAATTGTATGATCTGTTTTTTAACCTGAAATTTCAAAGTTCTTCAAATTTGCCTGACTCCATCCAAAAAGTAATCAATTATTAAGCTTGAAGCAGAAGAGACAGTGAAACTCAAAAGAATATTATTTTAGAATGAACATGAATGAATGTGAAAATTCACGAGTGAATGAGAACATGCAGCCAATCAGAACCATTCACCAGCACCAGCACCAGCACAGGTAAAAAGAAAAAAGAAAATCCAGAAGAAAGCGTCTTTCATTTTGCTAAAATCTATGATAATCATTCATCACACCACAGCGATAATCCAACTTTACATGAAGCACACAAGCTCAGTAAAAACCAGCAAAAGCAAAACCGTGATTAAAAAAAAAACCTACTGATTTAAACGCTCAGAATGAAAAGAAAAGATATTTGACAGTTGGATAAAGAAGAAGAAAAGCAGCAGCAAACAAAAGGCAGTAGTAGTGAAAGAGGAGTGAAGGATTACGTACTGAATCGCTGAGGCTCCAGCTCCATGCTGCTCGCCGCTGAGCCGCGAAAGCAACTGACACCAAAGAGACAGAGAGCAGGGAGTAGTTTGGTATGCTGCCAAGCTCTCTCTCTCTCTCTCTCTCTCTCTCTCTCTCTCTCTCTCAACCCTCTCTCTCTCTCTCTCTCTGTGGATGTCTCTCGACTAACCCAATTTTCCTCTTTTTCTGCCCTCCCTGATTTTTCATCCCTCCATATATTGAGTTTTCTTCACCTAACCTCACTGTATCTCTGCCCTTTCTCTCTTCCTCTCTCCAGCAGCCTTGGTTGCCATGAACACCAGCTGTGTGTAAAGACAACCTACTATATGAGTTAAAACTATTTAGATCCCCACTGGATTATCCTCCATGTATCGCTACGAAGAGAGTCCGTATGATTGACAGCAACCTGAGCACCTTGACATCAGACTGCTCTAAAGTTCAGCAGAATAAAGCTCGCCCTGGCGTCTGATGAAACGCAGCTCAGCCCTCTGCATCACTGTTCACCGACTGAGGGACAGATCTGGGTCTAGCCCTAGGTTTGATGATGGACCTTCACAATAAGTCTGTTTGAACTGACAACACTCAGAAGGCAAGTTAAAGACAATTTCGACAATGCAGGTCTTGGGATAAAGAGATGGACTGTCATTGATTTTTGATTTGAAGTTTATAAAGTCTAGACAAAGAAAATCTGCTTTTCTGGAGAGGGTTTTTAACTAGTTGTTTTATGAGTTTAATGATGATAAAACCTCGCTGTTGGTGGTGCATTTAACCGCCAGGGTGAATCAATCCTCAGCTGAGTTTTTTTTCCCCCAGAGTTAAAACCTCTGAGCTTTATGAAAGTAACAAGTATATCAGATGAAAGAAACAAACTGTTCCCAAACAACTTTTCAAGCTGAGCGATGATGACGCTGCTGCTTTCGCCTCCTACGGTTCACTAGAGCAATTATTGTGCAATTATGAAAGCAGCGCATGGTTTCAAACTCATTTAGCTACCATCTATGACAACGCAGTAGACAACGCCACACCTGAGCCTGTCCTCATGCATCTGTGAAATGGGACTGAGACTTGGAAAGAGAAGGAGAGAAAACCGAAACAGATGGCGATAAAAAAAAAGGGATAGTTGGGACAAATTCACACAGAACAAGACTATGACCACTAGAGACAATGTTCATTACGGCCCCACAGTGTAAATGTGATGGACAGAGTAAACAACAAACTCATAATCATAAAGCTATATGTGTGCAGCGATGCATCATTTAACACCAGGCGAGCAGCAGTGAATGTGGTAAAATTGCACCTTTTCCAGACCATTGACTCACATGGAGAGTATGGAGGTGTAGCTACATGCTGCTGCTGTTAAGATGCATGTCATGGTGGGTTGACGCCATGCACCAACTTCTGCAGGCTAAAATGAAGCCAATGATAAAAGTGAGTCGATCCCCATAGACTCCCATGTTAAAACAGAGACAGGATGAATAGAAGACATGGGCTGTGGCCACTCACTCATTCACTACTCCCTTCTCACTATGCAGGGAATTCAATACAGTGGACTATATAGTGAACTCACTGGTAAAATGAAGATCAAAACTTTTGGACACTACTCTGCAGCAAAGTTAATTACACATTACGTTGCATAATCAAAACATTCCAACCACGATCGTGACGGCGATCTGTGACCGTACAGTAATGCATGATGGGATATCTTGCTTTGGTTAGTGACTGCACTGCCGATTATCAAATGTTCACTACATTTCGTGATGAATTGTGGGATAGAATGAGTGCACTCTAGAGTGATTATTAAAGGGCATTTCCAGTCATATATAATCAATGTTTACCTCAGATATCAGGTCACCTACTGTATGATCAGTTCATTTCATACCATCCATACTCATTTGTTTTTCTTCAAGATTCTATTGGGCTCCGGACTAATTTTAAAATTGTTCTGTGGTCACAAGTAACATCCTCTTGACCATCAGAACACAAGAGTAGACGGACTGAAGGCTGCAGCCGCTGAATTTGAGGCACAGCGTCTGAGGCGTTTGTTCTCTGACCCGGAAAGGAACAATGCAGAAGCCTCGGTAAGTCTGAATTTAGATTTTATTTAATTGTAAAGCGAAGTTTAAAATTTTAATGATGGTCAAAAAGACATTACAGTACTTGACCACAGAACAATTTTAAAAATAGTCCGGAGCCCATTAATGAACATTGAAAAAACAATAGATTCTTGGACAAAAACAAATGTAAACGTCCACACGCTGCAGTTGGGAGTATGGATGGTATGAAATGAACTGATTGTCACCTGTTATCTGGGGTAAACATTGATTACGAGTCAGACACAATACAAAATCACACCAACACAACACTCTCACTTTATACATGAGACCTTTAAAGCCTAAAACTGTGGGCTGCTTTGAGTGACAGGGGAATGATCTCTGACCTTTTCTGGGAGTTAGGCTGAGAAACTTCCCAAGATGCTTTACAACCACTATTCAGAAATGTATGAAGATGCCACAGAGGCTACAGTATGTCCATCTGCAGCCTATGCATATTGTAAGAGATATGTTGATCTGAGAACATAAAGCAATCTTCTGAATAATTGTGATTTTATTTTTGCATGATCCAGTGTATCCAGGACATTATTTATTCATTAATTCCTGTCTTTAGTAGATGTTGCATTGATTTCACAGTCCTGTAAGTCAATAAACACACATTCCCTGCTCTGATTCAAACACGTTGCTGATTGCTTTGGTTAGACCCATCTGAAGAAAAGCCAAAGACCATGTTACTAATATTTTAGGTTGTTTTTTTTTAATGGGAGTCAAGCTAATTGGTTTGGTGTTGTTTAGTAGGGTGAGATAAATTAACGAAAATGGCTGCAAGATAGCATCATGAATGCTACTGGGTGCCATTATACAGCCATTTTCACACTGAGGTGCTAATACACAGACACACACAGCCCCAGTACACAAACACTTACGATGCCAGGGTATGAAACGACAATGTTTTCCATGGCAGGATGTCACACAAGCCTGACAACAGAGCTCACCCTCCCAAGACGCTTCAATTATCCTGTTTTCCTGTGTAATTCATTTCCCACTGCTTTATCCCCCCCCCCCAAACCAACACCTGCAGTTACCTGGAGGGACCCTCTTAATCCAGAACACCAACTAAATCTGACAAAACTCCCATTTGTGTTCCTCAGTTAAGCCGCATGCAGTCACAACACTCTGTTCCTCTCTAACACACTGCAAGCAGAAGGCAGATGAAGGAGCAGCAAATTCTTCTTAATCCACCAAACAAAAACTCCAGTTGGCCTACAGTGACAGTAAATGGAAACTTCAAATTAAGTTTGTTCTGCATTTGGCCTAAACCATAAGCCAACTTCACCAGGCTGTTAAGGCCACTTGCACCAAGTCTAATAGCTCAGTCTGAGCAGGTACCAGCTGCACCCGTGCACTGGTAGCATAATGAATCAAGCCAATACTTGAGCCATATGTTTTCTCCTGTAGCCAAGCCTGGTTCTACGGCCCAAATGTGGCCTACAGCATGTCAGTCTGGTGCTTCGTTCACATTTGGACCACATCATCATTAAATTTTACTACCCACCGATGTTGCTACACAATTACCATGCTACCATGTTCACAATTACAATGTTAAAAACATATATTTAGCATCTTCACCCTCTCACCTCCAAGGGTGAGAGGTGAAGCGATAAGATGAAAACTGTATAAAGAGCTTGAGGGAGCCAATGTAAGTGTTGCTATTGCTACATACTGTAGCCAACATTAACCAAAATATTAGCTAAAATAAATGTGATTTCAACAACAAACTTACTGAGAGTTGTCTCCAATGATGATAAACAACTACCTTGTTTTTCTTTCTCTGCATTTTCTAATACCAGGTCACTGCAGCATACAGTCTCCAGAGGATGTATCATCATCTGTCATCACTCTTGTTTTTCAAACACAGTGATGTGTGAAGTTCTGGGTTGATGTTAATGTTTGTGATTAAATAAATAAATAAATTAAATAAGGGAGTCACCTTCTGATGTCATGTGAATACCTGCATTAAACAGATATTAATACCAGATATAAATGAATGGATCACTGAAAACCATTGGGATTCATCCTCTGGAGACTTGAAGATCAACAGAATATCTGATGCATCTGAGGCAATGTTTTGACCGCTTGAGCAAGGATAAGTGAGACTTCAAGTCTGAACTAGCAGCATCATTGGAACGGCTTGGCAGTGTAGCCCACATTTTAGCTGATATTTAGTCCAGCCAATAAACAGCGGCTCATTTCACTAATTAATCCCCATCTGGTTCAAGTTATGCTAATTCATTCAATTGGCTCCTATAGAGCTACTTGGCCATCTCTTGACTGACTCTTGGCCATTGAAGACACACTTCAGAACCAGTTCCTCGCTCTGCCAATCCTTTAAAGGCTTTACCCATCGAGGTAATCCTGCCTTTTGGGTGAGAGTGTAAGAAGATTGCGGTCTGGGATTTTGGCATCAGCTTGGCCGAATTTCAGGCAGCAACAGAGTCAGAGACCTGTCATTGCACCACTGAGAAACATTGACTGCTCCAATGGGTCGGTTGAAAGTTACAGGTTGAGTCTAATGAAGCTATCACAGGTTGTTGAGAATGTAATGATCCACTTCATCTCAACCACTGCTCTCACTCAATAACATTCATTTCTTCATTAGGCGCAGGTTCACTCAGAGATGACCAACCAGTGAAGTGAACAACACACACCAGTGGGTTGTTGAGCTGCATGATGAACAGATGTTGGCGACCAAAGAAGAAAGACAAGAAACATGCAGAGATGAAGATAACAAAATGTAGACAAGTGGCTGCCAATCATTGATCTTATCACTTTTAAATAGTCATAACCACCTGACCTAATTTAAGTAAACTAGGTTGTTGTTTTTTTAAGCAGAATGTTGTGGTCTAATCAATGCATTATTTTTTTAGCCTGACAGGAAAGTCACAGCATTTTCTGAAGACAAATCAATATTTCAAGAAAAAAAAAACATTGGTTTGACATCTTATCCAGTGTTAGATTACAAGATATAATCCTAATGTGTCCATTAGAGATGGATTCAGAAAGAGCGTAGCCCTAGCGTAGCTCCAACAAATATGAAACCTTCCAACATTATCCAAAACATTATCCAAAAGTTGCCTGTGCACTAGTCCTCGCTTGAGAGTCTGAGTTGACTTCCTTCCTCACCTTCACCTGGAGTTTTCACAAGCCACAAATCATTTGTGACACAGTTGCTCAGTTTGTGCGGATGATTCAAGTAGAGGTTGCTTGCCAAAATGTTGATGATGATTATGACTGGGTGCTTTCACATCTTGGTATAGTTCAAAGAAACTGTTGGAATGTTCCGACCCTTACAGAAAAACCACGTTAACTTCACATGTGAGCCCATGTGCAAATTTAATATGTAATTTAATGTGAAAGATTTTGCACATGGGAATCATGGGGATTTGGCCCAATTTTAAGTGAATCACATACATTCCCATGTGAATCCATTTTGTGGATTTTTTTTTACACATTTTACACATATGGTGTACATGGTAACACATTGTAACCATGTACATCACATGATGCCCATGTGCAAAATTTTTCACGTGAAAAATCATCATGTGAAGTGGTAGTCTGTTGGGTTCATCAAAAAGTGGGTCTCAACTGGCCTGAACATATTTATTTTCATTTTTAGTCTTACAAATGCTGATCATGGACACTTAACCCTTTACCGGGCAAGTGACTGTTTTTGGACACTTCTGCACATGTTATATTTCTGCCCCGTGCTCCGTAAGAGCAAGAAACATGTGGTCTTCACCAAGCCAATCAGCAAAGACCATTTCCTTCACAAATAAGGCAAAAAACTTAGGAAAGTATGTTTTAATAGTGTCCATCCATCCTCATGGACTTGAGTCCTTGAAGGTTTAGGATTCTCCCAGTATAAAACCACCACAGATGTAAATTAATATACTTTAATCGGGTCTAATCCAACTTTTTCTTGTCTTAAAACAAGGAGCCAAGGGAGGGTGGAGAAAATGCAAAATCAATGTACCCAAAGTAATGTGATATGTCATAAAGTGCTGTCCCATTCCTATCACACTCAATCACTCACCTGATGACAATCAATTAAGTCTGTGAGGTTTCATTGCTTAGGCTTAGGACGGGGATATTGGGATCGATCCCAATTCTCTCACTGCAACATCACTTGCTTTTCTTTTGAAAAGGAGACTCCACTTATCTTTCTGAACTTCCAGACTTTTACAGCAACAATTGCCTTATGCTATATAAAATAAAACAATAATTATTATTAATAATAATAAAATATGATATTTGCCTGGTCTAATATCATTTCCACTTTTTCTGGTATTAGCATAACCGAACAGATGTTTTAATTTGGTACTGGGAAACCTGGTGAAGTAAATATTGCTCCAACCAATCGTGAATCCACCTTTATGTTATGTTTTAATTCCTTTCAGATGAACGAGGCTGAGTCAAACTGGTGCAACCTTTTCCTTCATCGTCCCTGTTGTGCAAATGTGAAGGAACAGTTTTGATGACAGAGGTATTTCTGTATGTAGGACAGTCTCTCCTGAGAGCATTTTGTTAGTCTGTGTTCTCATTCTTCTCCTGTCTCACAGAGATATTGACTCTCTGTTGAAAACAACACACTGAAGACATTTACACAGGATTGCGGTGCGTGTCTTTCTTTTCTTTTGTGTTTGCTGTTGTGTTTTGATCAAGTAAGTCTTATTTGTCGGCTTTGTTCCCGCTGCCCTTCATGTATCCCCTAAATTAGCTTTGATGCAGTTCAGTGGGTCTTTTTGGGGGGTGGGGGGGTAGATTAGTTCTTAGTTAGCTCCAGCTTTGATTGAGCAGCCAGATGTAACCTGTGAGGAGGGAGGAGAGCAGCATCAGAGCATTGATCTATTCATTCGGTTGGTGAGGGTACTCTACCGGCACAAGCCCATGTACACACTGCAAAATCATTTCACCCAGATTCCCTTTGTTGTTACATTTACATTAACCTTTATTGTTTTCGCTCTCACTTTCCAGTCCAGACTCTCCTTGCTTATGTTCTCAGGTTTGCTTGACTTGTTTGTTCTCAAGAGTAGAATCAGTTTCACTTTTCAAAGCTTCTTATATCTTTTCCCTTTCTGTCCTTTTCACTAATTTGTATTACAACACCTTATGAAAGATGATTTAAACATGATTGTAAATAAACACACACAGAAGTCTTCCCACTGAATTTAAATTTTAACTTAATGTTTAGATTACCTAAGTTTTTTTTCTTATGGATACAGCTGCCCTCTACCAAGGAAGACAGTGTTTATGCCCCACAATCTTTCCACCACAGGAAACAATGTGGGAATCCATTAGCCTATAGTCAGACCTGGCATTTGAATGATCTGATTGGGTGAAGATCCCTCAGCCCTTGTGGCCAGAACTGTTTGCAGGTGAATCAAGGAGCAAGTAGCAGTAAAGGAAATGAGATACAGATACTGTAGCCTTCCAACGAATTTGAAAACCATGAGCTGTGCATGAAGTGACCTCTCTATGTTTGTGCATCAATATCACCGTCTCCGTGTCTGACAGAAGCATGCACAGACTAAATATGAGCACTGTGATTCAAGAGGTGTTAGACCAAGATCTGATATGTTTATTTGGTGGAAGTAATAAGATGAGGTTTACGCATAATGTCTTTTTTGCTTTACATAATAGCGGCACAGATCTCATCTCATCTGCCCGAAGGGAAGAGATGGAAATGTGATGACAGTGATATAGCATGACATTACAAGACAGATTTTATTCATTCTTCTTTTTCAGGTTTATGTTTTTATTCAATAGCTTCCAACAGAGAGGTTTTGTGTTACAAGCAACTGGATTAACTATTAGAAGAAGTAGCAAACTCAGTTCCCTACAAGTTTTTCAAGAAACCCCCCCACAGCTTTTCTCCGCTGGTTTGATTCATTTCTTCCAACTCTATTCAAAGACGCTGATGCGGTGATAAAGTGGTCATTTTTTCAAATACAACCACTTAACTATGCTTTCAAGTATCTTCACACATCTCTTTCTTCTCTTCAATAAGCAATTGTGGTTTGCAAAACTTGCACTGCTCTTGTTGTGTGACCAGGGATGTGGGTACAAATCTATGAACTGATGCCAATCACAGACAGAGAGAAGCTAACACTGGCAAAGCTAAGCTGTATCGTAATGCTAGACGATTCGTCCATACTTAAAACAATCAAATTCCAATTAAAGTTAGCTACGATTTACCAAAGTATCCCCAGAGAGCATGCAGTGAGGACATTAAACTAATGCCTTAAAGTTAAGAAATAAAAATACATATTGTCAAGATTCTTTCTGTTATGAATATTGGAAATATAGGCTACAGTTTTACATTTGCTGTTTGATTTAAAAAAAAAAAATTCTAAGTGGAAGTGAAATTGAGTAAATTCCTCTTCTCCTCTCTGGGCGTTTCTCTTGTGACAGAAAAACAGCAAAAATACTAAGCATAGTGAGGCAGTGAAATAGCAAAAGAACACTGACATGGAAAATGTTATCAGTTGTTAAAATTTACTGCAGAGTAATGAGGAGACAAAGACCTGAGAGCAGCACAACTGTGCAACAGCTGCTTGCTGCTGATACAGCACGTCTCTTTAGCGCCACAGGGAAGAGACCGCCAGCTCTGGACAGACAACACCACTCAGAAAGTGGAGGAAATTTTATATTTTCAAATTAAAGCCCTTTTTCTTCCTCATCTTGTCGTCCGTCTCGACAGTCCTACATTAGACAGTATCCTGGGACGTCAGCCGCCTGTTGATCTGGAAAAGCTGCCGCCGATAAAGGGCTTGATTCAGTGACCACTCCACAACAACGCATACATAAAGCATGAGCTTATCTGGAAGAGCAGATGTAGCCTGATGTGTTTCACATAAAGGGTGCTGTGCAGTGTTTACGTCAGCGGATTGGGCTTCAGTGTTGTGTAGGGTTCATGTCGAGGTTTGTGCCAGTGAGACCGACACTCAGCACTCAGTTTTCTTTCTTGTTATCTCTTAACATTGCAATTCAGCATCAGTACCAAAGATGCATGGGCTGGTCTGAAACTACAGTTCCCATAAGTACCTCTGGGAGTGGGGAGAGTGTAGCTATACCTGAGTCTCCCATATTTATGATAATATTAATCTCACTTGCTACCTCACATTTTATGCCTCTCCCCCTCACCTGATTAATGTGGACCACAACCTTCACCATGCTGGTGTGTTTGTCTGACGTTATCCAAGTTGCCAGGTTGTGCATTAAACACAAGCTAGACACACAATCTATCAAACTACGACCCTTTCACCTACTCTGTCACACACTGGACCGTCATGTAAATGTTTAAAATTTATGTGACAATATTGTTAAAGAGATAGTTCAACATTTTGGCAAATTGGCCCACTGCCTTAATCCCTATAGTTTTAGGAGTAGGTTTGTTACCTTTAATTGTCAGTGCAAGCTATTTTTAGAACAGTGGAGCAGAGCTGTGAGCTGCTCAGAGCTATGCTACGGAGGCTAATGGGATTTCTTGGTTTTCCTCATCAAACTCATAAAATAACAACTCCAAAACGTTTGATGAGGAAAACTCTGCTCCGCTGTTCTAAAAATAGCTTGCACTGACAAAAAAAGGTAAGGAAGCTACTGCTAATACTATAGGAATTATGGCCACGGGCCAATTTGCCAAAATGTTGAACTATCCTTTTAAGTGATACATGTGTCCGTCCCGTTTCTCAATTTCTAAAGCACATACTCCGAATACTATCACACTGCACGGAAAACTAATGCACTCTATTGCTTTGTGTGCATGTGCATATTCACACACACGTTCGCTCAGAGGGTAAGGAACCTATCCAAGGCTGGCAGTCCCATTCATTAACTGTGGCCACGGTGCAGCTGAGGACAGATTCCTTTTCTCTGCTCCAGTTGCAGATGCTGCAAATCCCCTCCAGCTCCACGGAGAACACTGCAGACATCCCTCCCCATCTCCCCCTGCACACTCCCTTTTCTTTTTGCCTTTTCTTCTCTTGTTCCTATTTTATATTTCATGTCTGGGTTTCCTCCCTCTCCCATCTGCCACGGCGGTGCCTTCTCTTCCCTTCTCATGGGGTTGCCGTTCTTACCGTTTTTCAGTCCCTTTGCATCAGTCTTCATTCCTTAATTTTATTTCTGGCTTCATTGTTCTGATTAACATCTATAAATTTCCCTGAAGTAAGTGAACCACAGGGATGTTACTAGAACAGCAGATTATTTCCTGAGGCTGTTTCATATTCAAATGTGGCAACAATCCCGTAAAGAAAACTAAGGCAAAAGCAAATAATCTTCTAAATGCCTCTGACAACAGACCAGGGCAGGGGAACTGATCAAATAACAAGTCAAAGTAGGGCAGAATCACCAGTATTGATCCTGATACCATCACACAGTGGAGGCAATGGACAGTTACTGCATTAAACTGTCCATCACTGGTCAGTTATTGAGAACCAGAGATGTCCTGAACTGATTTGACAACTAAAACTTACACCACTAACATCACCTCCTGTTAGTGTTGTGGTTGGAATTACAATCAGATCCGGGTGAATCGGATCCGGTACGGTGTTTACATGAGACATTTACAATCTGATTGATCTCTTAATCTGATTGTAAATGGGATTTTTGGACCCATGTAAACGCACCTACTGACATCTTTTTTTTTTCTTTTTTTTTGCGGCAAATGTCTCTCTGTCACTTGCTCACTTTGGTTTATGTAATGTAATTCAATAACTTTAAGATAATTAAAATTGTTCTACAACCATCTGAAAAACTGTGTCGAAAGTAGGAGTGTTCTTCTGTTCAGTCCAAACTTTGTTTCAATTAAATGTGGTTATATTTTATATACATATATCAGCTTTTCTTTCTAAGAATAATGTAAATATGTATCAATGAATATTATGAGTGCTGACACTGAATATAGTAATGGTCTTGAAAATGATCTTGCATTGGTTTGGTCTTGGACTTGGCCTAACCCTCCTCAAAGTCTAGGTATTGTCTTGGTCTTAACTCTGTCTTGGGTTGACCACAACAGTACTGTACTGTACCTCCTGTCCCATGGTCTCCTGTGTGCAAACAAACTTAGCTTCCTGTTACTGAAAAAGGAAGTAACACAACAACAACAACAACAACAACAACAAACTGACCGACTCAACCTAGACAAAATCCAATGAGCCCTCCAACCTGAACTTATACAAACATCTTTTCTTTTCAACCCTGATACAACCCATCTGTCTCCTGAGATAGCATTCCTACAACGGCAGGCATATAGGGCCTTCGTTGTCATGGTTACAATAATAAACATGAAGACTGTATGAAGCGCAATTCAGGCTACCTAACTTTGTAACCATAGTTACTACGATAGCAGTCAGCCCATGGTTAGTTTTTGGAAAAAAGTCAACACTGAGCACTACCTTCACATGGGAATCGAACATGTTATATTACTATCCTGTGTCATCTAACAGTGTTTTGTTGAGCCATCAATCCATCACATTTCCCTTCTGGACTTTGTCACTTTTTACTTTGTCGTCACACTTTTCCCTCAGCTCTTGTTACAACTACTACGGCCACTAGGTGTCACCAAAAAGCAAAATCGAAAATCTAACTTACGAGTCAACTATGCGCTGCACTCATGATCTATTTTTATAGGACAGTCTCTAAAAACTTGGCACTGGCACATCCTGCAGGCTGGAGGACTTTGGGACACCAATGATCTGTTTTATTGAAGGGACGGAGAGTCGCCATGCACTGCACAAACAGCAAACTTTATTACTGACAGATGCTGTTCAGTGAGAGGGTTGAAGGCAGTATTTTTTCTGTCACTGCGTTTTTTTGTGTTATTTTGTTCACATTTCCTTACTTGTTTCATGTTGACCCTTTGTTGTGCTCAAAATAAAGCAACACATCCATTCTACTTAAAATACTAATGCCTCACCTTCTATCTTTTACCTCAGCTTACAAGTGCTGCAGTGGAGAATCTCAATTCACATAAGAGGGAACATGAGAGTGTGTGATATGTTTCTGTCACTGAGTCAAACAATTGTACACATTCACTAAGCTCTGATGCTAATCATGCTAATCATCATCATCATCATCATCACAACGCTAAGGTAGCTGGAGCTGACGAATGTTGCAGGTCATATAAGCTGTCGCAAATTTTCTGAGACTAATTTGTGGGAGTAGAGCAGTGATGTTAACACCACCACAACCTGCCATATCAAAAATGAATGTCTGGCATGTTTACACTTTTCTTCATCACCATAAATAAAGTAGAGTTGTACTGTGTTTCCAATAACTTCCCACTGAAACCTTTAATCATATAAGCTATTAATAATTAAAGAGGGTTCTCAGCCAGGACCTCCAGTGTTTGGCTCGAGTGGCATAGCTGTGATTTCAGTGTGTCAGATACATATGTTATCATCATTTAGTTTAGTTTAGTTTATTGGTTTAAAATATACAGGAACAGTGCACGTTAATAAACACTCCGTAGTCTCTGGGCAGGTGACTTGGGCACTACAATAATTAAAACGCATACTGTGCCTACTTATAAAATACATTGCATTCAATACATTATGTTACATTAAAATACAAGGAGGATAGACTCAGATACTGTTTCTGGTACTTAAATATCAAAGGACTGGGGATGAGGGAGCAAGGTGAGCGCTGTGTGGCACACAGAAGTTTCTTGCAGGCTGCACTGAACAAGGTCGCTATCTCAACTGTAGGAGAGCAGTGGCTGCAGTATGAAAAATCTAAAGAAGATGAAAATGTGCATCTGGCTCTTCCTGAAAATATGACAGGAATACAAAAAAGAGTGTGACAGTGACAGACTTTTGCATAACAACTTCACCAATAGAGGATTCAGTCCAGTTGCAGTGACACTGATCTATTACACTGAGATGTATAACTGCTCAGAAATGATTAATTATATGACAAAAAAGCAGATGCTTAAGTTTCCTGTATAGTTTTTTTTATAAATCTAAAGCTATAAATCTAATTGACAGACTGATGTAATTTCTGGTTTGCTAATACCTGAGGCTGACATGAGTCTTTTATTAAAGCTAGTGTATCAAAGCGTCACTGTCATCCAACTGCAATATGAAGGAATATTTCACTCAGCTAATTATCTCAGGCTGTGAGTGTGTGAGAGCTGCAGTGATACCCGTCTCATCCTGTCACAAAGAGCTGAAAAACTACCAGATAATCTCATTAGAGCCAAATGCCTCACGTCGTTTCCCATGTTGAGTGGAATTTTAAAGTTGTAGTCCGATGATGCAATCTTGTGTTTCCACTGATTTTAATTGACTCGAAAATTGAATAAATGACTGAGTGAATGTGCCAATAAATGCACCAGAATAATATCAAAAATATATAGTAGAAGCATTAATTAAGTAACAAGTGACATTTTTCTGTTTTAATTTCCCCTTATATTTATTTATTTATTCCATTTACACCACTCCACTCCACATTTATCAACTTTCTTTCCTTTCATCCCTTCATAAGTTTGAAGGGCCCATCTTTAGGGATTAATAAAATAATTTGTATTCGTATCTGTCAAAGTGCGTCATGGAGTCAATTGTTCATCCAATGGTTGATGGACCTCAGAGTGTATACATTGACTATACAGCTCACAACAGAAAAAATCTGGATACCACCTTTTAGTTACTTTTAGACATTTCAAAGTGGACAGTTATTCTATGTTTAATAATAAAAGTAGTCTTGGGTTGACAATAGTGAACTAGGGTTGACATGAAGATACTTATGGTTGCCTTGAATTTATGAAATCAATAACCAAAATAAACAGCATAACCACAAACACATTATTGTTGGCAGTGTCTAAGAATGATCAATACAACTACAGCAGTTGTGAGCTGAGTTGATACTTGGAAATCCCCTTCATAAAAAAAGCTTTCTGCTACTTGAACGCTGTGCAGATCTCAATATTTGCTGCTCTTCACATCCCAGTATTTAATACACATTCACACATAATACACAACGCTCCATGCTCCTCTGCTACAAAAAACATTTCCCCAGAGCCTTTGATGTTCTATGTAGGTTAGACCACCATCACCCCCTGCCTCATTCAACATGCTCCTCAATATTATCATCTTCATTATCTCTGTCTATTGCCTCAGTATCAGCTCACACCTATCCGCCACCAACTCCATGTCATCATGCACATAAAGATATTTTGCCATTACAGCATGCTATATTATTCATTAGCCTAGCATGTGGCTGTTGGAAAATGGCAGCAGTTGTGCCTGGGAAAGGCGGAGGTGCTATTGGTGCTAATTGCTTTGGATAGATAATGAGAGTCAATGTAAGAAGAGCCATCCTTTGGGGGAAGGGAGCTTATCTAAGTGCGTGTGTGCACACAAATATACACACATACACAGGAGCAAATGGGAATATTCTGATGAAGCCGACTACAGATCTGTTACAAACATGTATGCAGAAAGAGCATGCATTAGCCAAACATCTGCACAAACAACTCACTTCATGTAGCGAAGAAGCTCTGAACTGGTGAATGTTACAATACAATAAAGGCACCATGACTTTTTTTTAAAAGTCAATTTATCTTAGAAAGAGTATAATACAATGTTATAATGACATAGGGTCTAATGGGCAAATAATGAGCCACTCTGCCTCCATCAAAAGCCCCCAATCCTCTGAGCCCCCACATGTGTGTACAGCTTTTATGGGCTAGAATGGTACCAGAGGACCAGCCTTATTCAAACGGCCGAGAGGCTGAAATCAGTCTGAAAGTGGTCTCAGCCTGAAGCTCACTCTGTGGAGCAATGTGTGTAGCTGTATGCGCACTGTGGCTCACAGCTTGTAGTTGCAAAGGAAAGAGCTGTTTGATGTCAAGGTAAAGAGGATAAAATATTCTCAAAAAAGTGGAGACATACTTTTAGACTGATATTACTGTAGCTTTTTTTTCAGTGGACATTTTTTCTAGTGGCTAAAACTGTTTTTGATCCACAGCAATTCATTTTCATCTCATAGCAACCACTAAAGATGGACATTGGGACCCTATTCCATTGACTCACGTTAGGGGCGAGACCCTAGACTAGTGGTAATTAGAGGAACTGCAGGTTTTGATGCATTTGTGTTATCTTCATTAGCTATTTAGAGGTTGGGGCACTGTTGGGAAGGTTTTTAATGTCTGTGTGGATAGTCATGATGGAAAATGTCGTAGGTCACCTCCAGTTCCTCCTCACAAGAAAACTGAGGAACTAAAACTCTGTGTCCTCAAAATCACTTCATGTCCAACTTTATCAGTCCAGATCAGCATTTCCATTTCCATATCACAACATCAGCCATTTTGCATTGGTTTCCAGAAAAAAAGCACTCAGGTCAGGCACCAGGGAAATGAGCTCATTTACCCTGATTCAACACACAGATGAATGAGAGCATCCCTCAAGATATCAGCTTTCCACTACAGCCAGTCTGATGCAAAGAAGGCGACTTAATGAAGGATCTGTCTATTGTGGGAAATGATGTTGAGTGGTTCTGGATAGAGCAAAGACACCGCATGGGTTTGACTGGAGGCAGCTGCACCACCCACCTCCTGATATACTGTAAGTACTGTAGACTGTGGGGTGGGGAGCTGTCGTTTAAGGAGGAGGGTATAAAAATGCCATCAAGCTTTAGGAGGCCCGTTTTGAACCAAAATATTCAACACGCATCTCAAAGATAATCTTATACTCTAGAGTTTAGAAACTTGATAATCAATTAAATTAACATTCCTCCCTGATTTTTTGGCCACATTTATTTTTTCATCTGATTAAGATGTAAGATAAGTTGGGGTTTTTGTTGATATTATCAATCCAAATAAACCCAAACACGTGCCGTGCTTTCTCAGCCACTCATCAACATGTTCACTCCAAAGTACAACAGATTCTTTCAAAAGTCTTTTTGCAGATTTGTGACATTTCCTCACTCGTGGCATCTCATCCATCCCATATTGACAAGGCTTTATAACCCACTTAAGGTTTATTAGTTTGGGATTGACAATGAAAGTGCAGATCCTTTGCGCAAATGCAGTGATGTAGAGGCTGGACCAGAGCTGGGCTTTAGTTTTCCAGACACTCCTGTCCATTAGTGTTAACCACTTGCTGTCATGTTGTGATTATATTAGTTCATCTTGCTGAGTTCTTCACCCACCTACATATGAGCCTATTTTTGCTTATTGAATTAGCTTCACTTCGCCCACCAGTCTTTGTGTGCATCTCAATACGAAGGCGCTCCATCGTTCAGAGGCTGTATGTGAAGGCCTGTCTTGTCATACCAGCACGTTCAGGCTGTCCTATTTCAAAGGTTTCTTTAAATGCAACAAATGAATATGTCCTTTGTTTCCCAGGCAACGGAGGATGTATGCTATGTGAAGTAGCTATCATATAGGACAGATTGTTTCCTTCATAAAAGGCCTGATGCTTGATGAGCAATGAGCTTTGCACTTCCTTGTCCTTGACTGTATTCAGGTTTCGAGTCTTTTAAGGAGAATAATAACAGTAAATAAACTTTAAATTATCTGTTTACTCAAATAACATGCATCAGTGGAAAATAGCTGTTCAGTATCTGCGGCTGCACTCAGCCCTGATAACCTCCAGCAGGAGGACTGGGACATCTTTGTTTCCTCAAAAGCAAAGCTGAGGGCATAAAAGGGCAGCCATAACTCGATGCTGTAAAGGTTAATTGTTGTGTGGGCCCTGTAATGTTCATGGCAACCACAATATCAAGGTTTAAACCAAATGAAAGCCATACCATAAACGTGGGGAACATCCCCTCCCATCAGCTCAAGGGCTGTTTTAAGACTGCGGTGAGAACAAATAGACCTGACTCTTCTTTTAAATGATTAAAAGGCTGATTAATCAGCCAATATTAGCTGTTCTGCACCTAAAGGTGATTATATCAGTCAATAAGTAACACAAAAATGAGAATGACAGTGTACATACAAAATGTTTGTTCTACAGTATGTCCATGTCTAAGGTAAAATATTTAATAACACTCATAACATTAAAAATGAAAGCGACACTTTTTGAAAGGTCAGAATAATAATCAATCAATCAGAATCCAGGAGAATATGCACATTATGATATGACCATTAAAGACATAGTTCAACATTTTGGCAAATTGGCCCATTGCCATAATCCCTATAGTTATAGCAGTAGGTTTGTTACCTTTAATTGTCAGTGCAATTTGCATAATGTAGTGAATGTGCAGGTCACAACTTGTCCATAAGAGTGTTTCAGAGTTGTTGGATTGTGTATTTGATGAGTTTGATGAGAGAAACCAAGAAATCCCATTAGACTCTGTAGCATAGCTCTAACCAGCTCGCGGCTCTGCTCTGCCATTCTAAAAATAGCTTGCGCCGACAATTAAAGGTAATGAACCTAATAGCCTAATAGCTCCGTCATATCACAGTCTAGGCCAAATATTTCAAGTATAAGCAATGCTGTTATTAAACATAAATGTCAGATTTTTTTTTCCAGGAATAGCCCTGAAACTCTGTCACACATAGGAAACATTATAATATTCAATATAGTTGAATATCTGTCCATCATGAGCCAATGGTGACTTCCAAGTGATGATCATTTTTGGAGATATGAAATGAAACCATTACAGTAATGTTGTTCAATCATTCAGACCAGGTTACAGTACTTTGTACCTGCAGCTGTGACTGCTGACTGCGCTGAGGGTTTATTCATGAAGCTGTTGAGTCTTAAAGGGCAACCTCGTTTTTTTTTCAACCTGGGCCCTGTTTTCCTATGTTTTTCTGTATAGATGAGTGATGGATAATACTTTTATTGAGGTCGCTGCAGTATTGAGCCCGGCAGGCAGCCTGCAGCCCAGCTAACGCTCTTCAACCGGGCAAGTGGCTCCCGTCAAAGTTCGCCATATAAACGGGCTTTTTTTTTCAAACTCACAGGCTCAGATAGTTACAACGAGTGTCCGACAACATACTAGAAAGGAGAAATGAATGTATGTCTCGACCTTTAGCACGTCTCTTCTTCTTCTGACTGGCAGTAGTCATCCCTGTTCAAAGTGGTCACAGCAGACCCTGTGGTCGGCACGGCGACGGTGCAGTGCATCCACAGGAGTGTTAGCATCCATTTGTAGAGCAGCTAACTGTTAGCCATAACTTGTGAAAGCTCTGTGAAAGCTGCGTGAAGAGTAGCCCAACATTTTGTTGTTACAATTTGTAACAATTCTCTCCTCACCTCAGTCAGGTAGCAGTATTCCCCACCAGTGTTTTTCCGCAAGATTTCTAGCGTGGTGAGATTTGGCCACAGATCACAGCAAAGAGGGACCTCCAGCTAAAGTTAGAGACTATATTGTTCATTCCTCCTTTCTAGTATGTTGTCGGACACTCATTCTGACTATCTGAGCCTGTCAGTGTGAAAAAAAAAGCCTGTTTATACAGCGCACTTTGACGGGAGCCACTTGCCCGGTTGAAGAGCGTTAGCTGGGCTGCAGGCTTCCTGCCCGGCTCAATACTGGAGCCACCTCAATAAAAGTATTATCCATCACTCATCTATACAGAAAAACATAGGAAAACAGGGCCCTGGTTGAAAAAAACCGAAGTTCCCTTTAACAAACTACACATTTGGCAGCAACGTTCACTTGGACTCAAGGATGAACTGGTTAGATTTTAGAGGTCAAAGGTCAAGTTGAGCTCACAAAACAAGTTGGCTTCACAAACTCACAAATTCATACACTAGTTATTACACCATGGAACCTCAGTGTCCTTGGGGGAAGAAAATGTGATGACGTATTGACATTTCGACCCACGAGGTCAAAGATCACAACACTTCAGGCCGATATTCAACTCTCTCGCTCAGGAATGGAAACACTCTGATTTACCAACTGGTACTGAGCCTGAGAATAAACTTGTGTGTAAGCCAGTGCTACAGTGAAACTCACTGATGGGTTTTAATGGAGGCTCAGAGGGAAGAGATACATCAGGCTGTGATACACACACACACACACGCACACACACACTATGCTTGTTAGTAGGAGACATTCAAATGTATCATATATCTTTTATTTGACCGTAACTTCACTTTTAATAAAAGGAGGAGAGGAAAAAGCATAATTAAGAATCCCAGCTCCTCCTGATTAAATCATGTATGTTAATTAGAGGCAGAATGAGCACAAAACAGACAGCTGTGCAAATTAGGCCCTCGTCTTGTAACGCGATTACATAAACAGGAAAGACACGGTGTCCTCTCAGATCCAGTTTACGATCATCACCACACCAACAACATAAACACGGTCTCCATTAGTTTGATAAATACTGCATTGTGCGTCAACACTGTGAGGACAACTGCTGAGGTGGATCTGTCCAAGCCCCGAAATAAATCACAAATATTAAACGTCTGCCAGCGCAGGCAGTTTGAAGATCATCGCAACCACTCTGCAATAAAAAAACATCAGTTGTCAGGTAAAGGTGAATTTCTCATAACTTTTGAAAAATCAATACAGTTCATTACTTGTGCAGCAGGAGCACGGGGAGGAGCGGAGAAACCAACCAAAAAAGCTTCTGCAATCGCATGAGAGAGCTTGCTTTGGTTTTTAAATCATTAGCCGCTCAAACACTCATCAGTGTGATGGGTGTCAAACTTTTTGTTTTATTATCTTGTCAAGATTAGTCACTAATTATACTCAGAGTCAGACAGCCACCCGAGAGCTTCATTTATACGCAAGTACTTCCTGCTTCCTGTCCGACAATAATTCCAGTGAAATGCTTGAAGAGTCACTGGGAAAGAGGATAAATGATGTCAGGCTGTAATTACCACAGAGCTTTTTCAATAAGTGATGCTGTCTTGTTGAAGAGACACAAGCAGGTTTTATTTACCTTATCCCTCCCAATTACTCATTGTCTATAACTCCCTCTTGTCTTTACTGCAATACTTTACTTGACACAATACCCTCTCCACACAGACACGCACACACATGCATAGAGAGAGAGTGGGAGGGAGAGAAAGAGAGAGAGAGACAGCAGTTAGATTGACAGCCCTCCGTCCACCCAGGGACTCAGCAGATGGGCTCTAATTGCGTTCAAAGGCAGCATCAGTCGGCAGATGAGGCTAAATTAGTGGGTTTGGGAATTAGACAAACCCAGCAACTGCTTTCCAGCCCACTCCAAACACCTGCATCATCCAGCTCCATCTATCATTCCCACACAGGCGTTCACACAAATTCATTCATTTACGCCATCTGCCTGCGTGCGTTTTATAGCTGGTTGCTGTTTTGTGGTGTAGGACATCCATACGCTGAGGTTTTGATGTGTCCTGTTGTGTCCGCTCTTTATTCTGACTGACCGACTAATTGTGTTGTTAGCCAGGATTACCTCAGTAATACCCTGCCTACAGTTACTAAATACTCCCACATCTCACCTCGTTATTCAAGCTCCCTGACCAGAGAGTGAGGGCCCATAATGCCTTACTTTGCTTCTTCTTTTTTTTTCACATGTTGGCACAGGAACTTCAAGCCCGGTGTGTAAAAGGTCAAAGACATCAGCCTAAAGAAGAAGAGCAGGGACTCTGATGAATCATAGAGAGCGCGGCCACACCTCGTGTCCTTCAGTCAACCTCAGGGGACAAATAGTGCTAGTAGGCAAAAGGAGTGGTTGTTCCTTCACCTACAATATGTCCCCAGTCCTGGCTTCACTCCCACACACTTCTCATGCTTTTATTTTGGGATAGAAACGTGAGCATGATCGGAGGAGTGTGATGCCAAGGAGGAGCAGTGTGCAGGATCTTCTTTCCTCCAGAGAACCACAGTGTGTTTGTGGTTGCATTGCATTGTGGTTAACTGATAGATTTCTCTGTGTGTACAAACATTTGTTAGACACATTTCACTGTGTAGAGTGCATCATACGCTGCATGCTCCTCTTACCACACAAATTACTAGCACAGAAATGTACATCTTAAGTAAGTAATGACTAAATAATCAATTAAGGAATTAAATTACTGGTAATGTGAGAATGTGATTGAACTTGATTGGGAAGCAGAAAATTACTCTGTTGCAGTTTCATATGAGAGATTTAACTAGATCAGTGTGCAATAGAAAAGGCTTTATTGTCATTGTTCTGTTCAAAATAGAAAGAAATTAGAGGTGCCCCCCCTTGCTGGTGCATTAATTAAAAACAATTAAAGGAAGTAGCTCCACACACATTAAAAAGAAAATCCAAAAATATATTAGTTAAAACAACTGAATGAGTAATTATTGCAAACATGCACTGTAATGAATAGATTTGCACTGGTGATGTTTTTCATTTATGATTTTGTTTTATTAAAGGGATAGTTCAACATTTTGGCAAACTGGCCCATTGTCCCTATAGTTTTAGGAGTAGGTTTGTTACCTTTAATTGTCGGTCAAGCTATTGCACAACTCGTCTCCCTCTGTTATTATCTCATAACGTGGTGAATGTGCAGGTCACAGCTTGTCCACAAGAGCGTTTTGGAGTTGGATTGTGTATTTGATGAGTTTAATGAGGAAAACCAAGAAATCCTATTAGCCTCCGTAGCGTGGCTCTGAGCAGCTCATGGCTCTGCTCCGCCGTTCTAAAAATAGCTTGCACTGACATTTAAAGGTAACGAACCTACTTGTAAAACTATTGGGATTATGGCAATTTGTCCAAAATGTTTGACTATCCCTTTAAAGCAGATATCAGCGGTTCGGCCGTTTTCGCTAATGCTACGTTCAAGGCAGGCTTTTGAAACCGTAAGTTACAGCTTCAAGTCACAACTACAACTTTGTAGCGTTCCAGGCAACCTGTAACTCGTGTTTTTATGAAAGTGCACTATAACTACCACTCTGTAACTTCCGATCCGTGAACTCATACCAGATCAAACTGGTATGACTTGTTACGAGTTTCCTGAACGCACCATGAGTTAGCAGCAAGTCATGCAGCTATTGGTCCTCGTGCTACGTGACCACATTCACGCGCATCCCTTGGCTGCACACACAGCCCTTCATGCCGTTCTCTCTCCTCATTGGATAACACTTGTATCCCACAAGAAAAATTTTCTCCTCGGGTTGCAGCAGAGCAGAGTGACGGAGAGACTCGTGTTAAGGCTGAAACACTCCATGTAAGTGATTGCTGACGGAAAATAGGACTATTTAGGACTTATATTAATAAAAACATTCCGCTGATATCTGCTTTAAGAGTGTAAATAGGACGGCTTCAGAAGAGTGTACTGTAGAGCTCTGAGTTTTGAGTGAGGTCAACGGGTCAAATCTCTCCACCAGGAGACTGCAGAGCAGTTTTTACATTCATGTGCACAAGTTAAATGACTGATTTGCATGCATGAATCATTACCTTAATCATTAACACAAACACAATGTTGCTCAAGAGCTGCAGCTAATTTGTGACCACAAATTAAGTATTTCAAAAACACGATTCAAATAAATCAGTGCACAAATACAAGAGCACAAATTATGATAATTTCTGCACAAATGCAACTCAGGATCATAATTAAACTGTTTGGATGAAACAGATTTACAAACAGCACAGCTCCTCCTGACACCTGCTGCAGGAGCTCATGTCTCTGCTTTACCGGTCTGCGTCAGCTTCCATCAATACCTATTTGAGTTGATTGTGTTTAAGTCTGCAAGAAAAACAAATAAGCGTGCGCTCATTGACCACCGATCGACCTCCTCGGGCCCCAGACTCAGTTTGACCCCAATAACAATTAAGGCTAAAACACAAAATCCCCTGCCAGAAGCTCAGAGCTGACAGCAAACTACCACACTTGCAGATGATTTACGCATTCATGGGGACAATCAAATCTCTCCCTGCAGCAACGCCCTGATTCTCCTCTCCAGTGTTAAGTGTAATCATCAAATTCCTCCACCCTGCGATTCAGAAGAGCACATGCCTGGAGGGATAAACGCAGGCAGCAGCAGGGTACATGACCGGCCAGCAGAATGTAACAACACACACTTTCTGCATCCAGACTCCGTCAAAACATTACAATCTGTACAATCTTGTTACAGCATTTCCATAAACAAGTATCCACTGCTGTTATCCCTCAGTGCAGAGTCTACTATATGCAATGTTGTTGTTTATTTGTTTTTTTTACATCTGCATCCACTTTTTTCCAGCTGCAGCTATACTTCTGATTTATCACTTTTCTCTCTGAGCCATGATAATGATGGAAAGTCAGGGACGGAATAAGCTCCTTTGTTTCCATTCACATTGGATCCATGAAGCTGCAGGAGTCAGAGGCAAGTCTGGTGCCCTGCTACTGACCCTTAGAGGCCACAACGTTCATTACACCACACAACATCAGTGGCACAAACTCAGAGAAGTAGTTTTCCTGTATTTATTTCCATGTTCTTATATTAATTTATTGGAAAAAAAAATCTGATTTTGTATTAGGTTGTAGTTTGTTTTATAATGCGATGTGATGTATAGCAATGTGAAATCTGATTTCCTCATTCTAAATTCATTTTAATGCACTGCTCACTTATTGTTGTCTAATCTGTTTGGGTCTGAGAAAACACAAAATGACTTTTTTTTTTGCTATTGCAGACAAGAGACAACTCAAAGAATAAATACATTATGTTGTGCTCTGGCACAACAACACAGACTCCAGACCAGCCAGAGGTGGATACTTCAGTATTTGACCTCATGGAAGGAGACAGGGACCTCAGATCATCTATATCTAACGTGGCCATCATTAGGACACTGACTCAGATAGGACTGGCAGTGTTCTCCTGAGATGAACACAGTGCATGCTTGATCATACTTTCAAAATAAAAGAACTCTGTAGAAATGTAGGACAAAAAAAAAAAAAGACAATATCTGTGCAGTGAACAGGAAGTTTTTAAAAAAAATACTCAAAGTACTGACACTGGAAAATGAACTTCAGTACAGTATTCAGGTAGCAGCCCATAGAGACCCAGCTACAGACACACTGATGTATTTTTGTTGTTGACATTTACATCCTGCCGGTGTGTCAAAAATTAAACTGTGACTGTATAGCTTTACTTACTCAGCTGATCTGCTGCTAATCTACACCTCCGTTCCTCTGCAGCAGCTTTGTGCTCAGAAACGTGGGCGCTGCCTCTACCTTCCTGACCTTTGCTATTGTTTCCATATTTCTGCAGCTTCCAGCTCTGCAGCACAAACATATAGGCTACATTAGATTGATTAAGCTGCAGTGTATGGGGGTAGGGGGTTGGGTCTGCGTCCACATCATTGTTCTGGAAAAAGTTTTAGTTTACAACCCTGTATCAACACTTTAACTTATTGTTATTGTGCAGCTCTATCTGAAAACTCCAGCTCAGATTCTATCTTGCAAGTAATGCTGTTTTTATTTTCTGCATAAACTTTTCATGAACACATGCCACAGAGAGTTTCACAGCCATCACCACGGCACTCTGATTATTCTGACCGCAGCAGCAAACTGTTTGAACACAGACAACATGCTCCGATAAGGGAAATCAGAAATGGACACAGAGTGTTTGTCACAGCAAGCCGACACACGATCAGATCACACACGTTTTCTGCGACCAGCAAATACGATGCTTATCTCTCAAAAGGCAGTGTCTGTTGCGTGTGTCTTCCTGTGAAAGTGTGTAAAAACAGGTCAGGTGAAATGAGGAAGACGCTGTCGCTGAGGTGGATCTAATTTTAGAGGATCTAAATGTGTAACTACTCTACTTTAATTGATTTTGCAACAGAAGTAGAGCTGATGATTTGACCCAAAATTAAATTTCAGATTTTTCACATAGATTTTTTGTTAAAAACAAAGTCTCCTCACTTTAATTAGCACATGATGCCATTATTCAAGTTAAAGGAATAGTTCAACACTTTGGCAAATTGTCCCATTGCCATAATCCCTATAGTCATACTAGCAGTAGGTTCGTTACCTTTAATTGTCGGTGCAAGCTATCTTTAGAACGGCAGAGCAGAGCCGCATGCTGCTCAGAGCTACGCTATGGAGGCTAATGAGATTTCTTGGTTTCCCTGAATCAAATACACAATCCAACAACTCCAAAACGCTTTTGGACAAGTTGTGACCTGCACATTCACCACACTATGAGATAATAACTGAGAGTTGTGAGTCTTTGCCAAAATGTTGAACTATCCCTTTAAAGTGACATTTGATTTTGATTCCTAAAATTGTCTTACAAAATGAATGAATAACCAACAATTAATGGTGACCATTAACAAGCTCCACATGGGGAAAACCTGGACATGATGATAAGTGTGCAACTGGAACAAGATGCACACGAGAACACTCATGGTGTGTAACTACACTAGCAGGTCCAAAGAGAGAGGTCACATGCAAAATTATGGGCTGTGAACCCTGAACTGGGAGAAGAGGCTGCAGCCAATTTCAGGCACAGTGTCTCTGTCTAAAGAGTGCAGAGGTCCTCACTGATCATCGCTTTCTGAAAGCTTAAACATTTTAACGGTCGAGCTGCAGTCAAACCCCCGTCTGAAAGTGTCTTCACCACATCACCACAGGGCACAGAGAGAAATACACAGCATTCAGACGCCACAATTCACAATCAGCTGTATTCAGAGAGGGAGAGCAGATCACAACTGTGGCTGATGGGCGTGATCGCCTCCACTGAAACATGATGCTCGGTGAATTTACATCCTCATTCAAACTGATTCTACCTGGTCAAAACAGTAAGAGAGGTAGCAGCCACAGTTTCATGTCAGAGTTTTAAACTTTTTTTACACAACATTCTCTGACTTGTTTGACACCTGTTCAGTGCAGGTGTGTTCTCCAGTATGATTTGACTATGCACAGATACTGTACAATACACCACAAGCATACCAGCTCATCTCCATTGTCCATCAAGGACAGACATTTATAAATCTGTCTATTTGCTCAGACCCTGCAGTATATTCACTGTACTGTATGTATTCTGCTGTATGACACAATACCAGTAATCACCCAGGGAGCTGGGACCTTTCTTCAGCATCACAGAAAGGGCTGAATACTCAATTGATTTTATAATAACTGTTTTGTTTACATTGCAATCAGAAAAACCGAGGAGCAGAAATTAAGGCCTATCTCAAGAAGCAAATGATAACAGGTGAAGGGAGTAAAGAGGCACAGTCAACCTCTAGTCCAAGAGCTCTACATCATTCAGATATAACTTAAAGGGGTACTTCATCCAAAATCGATAATTCACCAATCATCTACTCACCATCATGCCAAGGAAGGGTTTGGAGAACTTTTGGAGTTATCAAATTGCTTTTGGAGTTCCAGGGGGGGTATGGCTGACATGTTATACAGTATAATGGCGGCAGATAGAGCTTACTTTTGAATCGTCCAAAACACACACTATGAAACATCCAGATACCTCCATGCTGCTTGTCTGTACTGACCCAAGTGTCCTGAAGCTGCCACATGAAAAAGTTGTTTAGAAAAAAATAATTTGATCTCTGTTTTTAGTCTTGTTGTAGTAGTAGCTCCCTGGCTCTGTTGATGTTTGTGCGCATGCGCTACATTTTCTGCGAGATGTTCTTCCGTGTTTACATCATACATCCAAAGGTTTACAATGACTAACGGACATCTTGCAGGAACTCCAAAAGTGTTTTGATAACTCCATAAGTTGTCCAAACCCTTCCTTGGCATGATGGTGAGAAAATTGGTGAATTAACAATTTTGGGTGAAGTATCCCTTTAGTTCTCCCATTCTCAATGAAAGCAGACAAGGCAAAACAGCATATTGCTGTCACCAAAGCAAAACAAAGTGCAGCCACACGTCAGCAGAGACCAGTGACAACTCAGCACAACATGAGACGAAACACTGAAACAGATTCACTCTTCTTCAACACTCACCGACACTGATGACGTTGGCAGACAGGAAGTGGCTGCAGGGAAGGCTGGCAGTGCTCACGAAAGATTCGCCATCGGTCGTCACGGTAGTCCTCGACTTCAGAGACGGATTGGGCGAGTCAGTGACCATGGCCATTCTGGCTGCCACGGACTCCATGACAGCTGATGGATGATTGACAGGTGAGAAGTGGCAGCAGTTGTGGTCGTTGACCTCACTCCTCTGAGAGTCAGTCACTCAGTGCCTTTAGAAACTGTGATCCAGTCCAAATAGTGAAGTGGAAAAAATAGTGGCTACAGGTGGAGCTCAAGAAACGTCGTATCTCATTTTGAAATATATTCCGTCAGGTCGGAGGTAGTAAAGCTGAGGTGAAGAGGCAGACACAGTGGGAGGTTCCTATAAATGAAGTTCAGTGGAGGTGAAAAGCAGCAGGCATTACGGCCTGGAGGCAGTCCGGAGTTCAGTGAACGGCCACTATCCAACGCTGTCAAACTGTCACAACAATCCCAGAAGCTCCAGTCCGATCCCACGTCCAGGAAAGACGCTCAGCAAGATCCTCAAATGTCACGTTTTGTGTTGAGAAAGCTGATTTCTGGTCTTTTATGAGCAACGACGTCTGTCAGAGGCCATCACCCAAAAAAACAAGTCTGGTCCTCCAGGTGTGAACCATAATCACAGACTCAAGCTGCTACAGTCGACTACCTGCAGTGGGGGAGACAGACAGACAGAGGTGGGGGGGCACACAAGAGAAACAGGTTTGACATGATGTAAGTAGACATTAGAATTTTTCTTAAAAGATAAATAAAGTGTCTGTCTGTCTGTCTGTCTGTCTGTCTGTCTGTCTGTCTGTCTGTCTGTCTATCTGATGTGTTGGCTGATGGGGGGTCAGAGGTCACTCCCAGTCCCCTCAGGCTCTCTAAAAGACTCAGTCTGACCTGACGACCCTCAGACATTCCTGCGCTAATGTCTAATGTCAACTCGTGCTGCTGTATCTCGACGTCACAGCACAAGTCACACACATGAAACCATTAAGATGAGAAAAATGAAAATCTGTAGGGAAAATAACATGAAGTTGTACTTTTAAACACCTGAATCTCTTTGAGTTTGAGGAAAAACATCAAGGTGAACACAATGTGTACAGTGCAGTGCAGTGACAGTTGCCGGCATGTCAGACCACACCTCAGACTCACTTCACCTCTCCTTCCTAAACTCCTTTTGTTTACCTACCTTGCCGCCTTCCACCACACATCCCGTCACAGAAACATCAAGATCGGATAAGCTGCGACGCACTTCGGCTCAGCTCGAAAAGACTGCTTTAAAAATCAGCTTTTTAAAGTTGAAAGCTTTAATGTTGTGTACGTGATCCACCGCCCTGCTAAGGACTGAACAATGCGAGTGTGTGTAATGTGTAGTGGGGGCGTCAGTCACGGTTAGCTAGAAGTGGTGGGCCGGACGGAGGACGTGTTGAGAACTGTCTTTTGAAAGGTTGGCGGTCAGATTGCCTGAGCAGCAGGTCTGAACACGTTCCCGTTGGCATCAAACACACACCACACACACTCCACCTGGACACAAGCGAAGGTGTGTGTATGTGTGTGTGCGTGCGCCTGTATGTGTGTTTAGTGTTGTGGCTTTAGTTGGAATGTGACAATTTCATCCATTCAGTTTACACACAGTGATTTTGAAATAATGTTAAATCCAGATCACACTGAAGACTGAATCATTTCTGAAACATTTTTGTTTCCGTTTGAAAAAAAAAATTATGATGAAATGCATGACACGCGTCAACAAGCCATAACCATGTATCCTAACCTAATATTTCATAAATCCTTTGTCTTCAGTGTTGTTAAAGTGACTCATCGATGACACAGAGCTGCCATCAATCAGAGCTGTGGACACATCAGGGTGTTCAGTGCACTCATTTGCTCCTTCACTGCTCCTAAGTGGCCTAAAGAGTTAACTGAAGCAGGTTTAATTGAAATTAAATGATTATAATATTCAGGTTTTCCGCAAACAACTATTCTGTCTTCATAATAACATGAATGAGTGATTTGACCCATGATGACACAATGTGAGTTTGTGGATAACTGAATTAACATGTTTCTGGTTTTCTCGGGAAGTGCCTTCAGCAACAAACAGAAACACAAAAGATAGCAGGCATAAGACCATCCATGAAAGCCTCACAGTGGAAATGTCAGATAAGCATCTTGTCTGTCCACCTATCTTCGACTTGTCCTGACATGTGGTGACTTTTCCTGCGCAAGCCACGTTCAGTCTGTTTGTCCAGGACTGAGATCACGGTGCCATACGTCATCGAGTGAGCAGCCTTCACTGATTTTTCCTGCTGCATTGTTGAGAGCATGAGCACAATGGTTGACAAGATCCAAGGTTCAGCAGGTCAGGGGCGTGTCTAAACAGATCACCATCCACCAGAAGGCAACTCTGTTGAGTCTATTTCTGTTAGTTCTTCTCATCATGGGATCGATCTGCTGCTGCTGTCATGAGATGTCAGCACCTGAGTCCCTGTTTATCTCTTAGAGCTCCCTAACACTCTGTCTTCATACAAATGACCACACTTAACTTTCCACATTACAAAACTGCCTAACAGCTATGGAGGACTGGACATCAGTTTGACCATAATATAACAGAAGTCCTCATCATATAACAGGCTCTGAGAGAATATCAGGTTCTTTAGCAGCTAGCATTAAAAGTGAGCCTCAAAAATCTTCAAGTGACAAATAAATAAAGGCTTGTTCCCTGTCATTGAGTAACAGTGGAAAGGTCAGTAACACTTTATGACAAGTAGTAATACCCACTATTAAGAATTAGTGAAGCATTAAATACTGAACTCATCATTTATACATAATACTCATTAGTATGTACTTTATAAACACACTAACGCACTAACTGTATCTATAAACTACATACTGGTGAGTTTTCATGCATTATAAATGAAGAATTCAGTATTTATTAATGCTTAACTAATGCTAAAATGTTACCCAAAAAGTCATGTGTACATCATCTTTTCAAGGCCTGGAAAGAATCTTTCATGTTTTCATCTTCTCCCAGCATGAGCTGTTTCTCTGTGTCTCAGTTCGATACACAGTTGACCACTATACACTTTAGTGCACTGGTTACACAAAGAGATGAATGAAATTGATTTAAAATTTGATAGTAATTGATTTTGAGAACTAGACCTAAGATTCAATGTTGATGAAATAACCATTACATAAAAATGTGATCATGGTGGGTCCAGGTGGGCGGGGCTCAGGGCATGGTTGAGGGGACTGACTGCTTTGTTGTGACATCACAAAGTCACAGAAGTCCTGATAGCTCATATTAAGGCTCAGTTTCTCAATACAGCCTGTGTGCATTTCTCTGTGGACTGAGCACATTCACACTTTCACTGTATAATATAGAAACTAGAGCTGATCTATAATCAAAACAAACATTTAAATATCACTTTATATAATATAGGACCTTGACACCAGAAGGCTAAGTAATAGCTGTGGTAGAAAGTAATTAAGAGGATTCATATTAAGTACTTAAGTAGGCTACCCTACAAATTTGTTTCTCAAAGGGACAAATAACCAAGTCCAATTGCGTTCGATTTAAAAGTCCCTTTGAAATACTATGACCTGGACAAATGAGAATATGCACAGGCCCCCTACAAATTTGTCTATTTCTAATTGTGTACTTTCATTTAATTTCACTTTATTCTTCCACTCCACTACATTTCAGACAGAAATATTATACTTTATACTCCAATACACTTGACAGATTTACTTCAAGCAAAACATTGCAGGAACTAACACCTCTGCTCACTAAAGCACGTAGTGAACTGAGGGGAGTCAAGCTGAGCCGAGCTCCCCGATTGTCATTGTATAATTTGCATTCTGGGGAAAAAAAATTTGCAAGCCTGAGGGGAAAATGGTAACGCCTCTTGTCTCTTTGATAGAAGAGAAGAAAACATATCAATCCAGTTGATGCAGGTTTTAATAACACTCAAAATCCGGGGGCATCCAGGAATTTATACTTGAGTTCTTCCCCGTTAACAAACGATCCATCATTCTTTAGTGGTAGATCTTACACTCATCACTGGCTCCGCCTCCACTATAATTATATACCACAACATGTGCTGTGTACACATATCTACACCAGCACCACAAGTTGAGCAAGGGCACTGCGGAGAGTATGACTGTTAAAGGGACAGTTCACCCAAAATTCAAATTTCACTCATTATCTACTCACCCTCATGTCAACTAAGAGCTGTGAGAGTCTTCTGTGGCTTCTCTGAGTTACGGGGGGGTCAGCACAGCAGTATTTGTCCATATAATGGTTGTCAGTGGAAAAAGACACACCAAAAAACATCCAAATACCTCCATACTGCTCGTCTGTAATGTCCCTCTTGTATTGAAGCCCCGACATGAGAAATTGTTCCGCCGATCAGTGCACTGACACAGGAAGAGCAGTGAACTAAGACACTGGGAGCTTCAGGTACAAACAAGCTTAAAATATAGACTTATTTAATTTTTTTCGTAACAATTTCTCATGTTGGGGCTTCAATACAAGAGGGACATTACAGACGAGCAATTTGAATTTTGGGTGAACTATCCCTTTAAGTGGAACAAAAGACTTCCTGAGAGCAGTAACATTAACCTGCAGGTTAACACCCTTTTTGTTGTTAAGTACAGAGAGTTACTTACAAGCTCAAGCACGGTCATGTACTTAACCTCTGTTTCACAACATCGAACCTGCCCACAGAGAGAAAGCATTCATCTCAAGCCCTATGAATGAAACACAACCATGCATGTACTGTACGCCCCGCAGATACGACACGTCACAGTCAACATCAGTGGAATCGCAGCAGCCTCCCGTCAGCACAAGACGACTCTCATGACTGAAATCTACACGGCCGTAATGAAAGCTTGAATAATGCATTAACAGTGTTGTCAGAGGGTGAGTCAGCCTGCCTCAGCTCTCTGTACAATGTGTTTCAGCATGAGATTTTGACTGTCGGGTATTGTTGTGACTACCTCATAGTGCACATGCGTACACACACACACACAATGCTGAACTGGCTGTTTTCCTAAGCTGCCTGTAAGTGAGAGGGAGACATGTACAGACACAAACAGTGGATATTAACTGCTATTATCACATCATTTAAAAGATGATTAATCCTCTCAGAACCACTGCTTGATATGTGTGCGTACAAGTTGGAGAGGCTGGTACCTTGATTAATTTGCCTGTGGCATTTGTACGTACATGCGCAGATGTTACTGTCTCTGCCAGTAGCCAGATGTTTCAGTCCAACAGTCAAAGGCAAAACTGACACAATGGCCCTTTATTCCATGTTCCCCACCTGACTGCTCCCTCCACACAACACATGCATCACACAATGGGATCCATTCAGTGCACATACTTTCAAGAAAGTGAGCAACCATCCAAGATAATGTACATGACAGTAAAGTACATTCTGCTGAAAGGACGAAACAATGCTTCATTCCTATAGGCTAGTTTCACATCAAATAAGAAATACCAAGAAAGAGTTCATCAGCAGGGTCAACAAACAACTCATAATGAAATAATGCTGGAATGCACTGGTTGTGGTTGTTGTAGTAATTTAAATTCACCTGTCTGAATAAAGGTGTAAGTTTAAAGGAAAATTCCATTCATTTTCTAAGTAACACTCCACAGCTCTCGGTCCCCGAGTGTAACCATAGGAAAGAATCCAAGAAAAATATGTGCAGAACGAATAAAAAAGAAAACAAGATTTCGGATGGGGAAAAAAAGCATTTAAAATATTTTTTTCCTTCTAAATCCACGCTTTCCTCGCGTTTTTGTCTTTGTTGATATGCAAACAGTCCCAAACTCGCCTAGCCTAAAATCTACCCTGGAAGCAAGCTAATGTAAACAGAGGTACGTGATAAAAACACACATTACTGCTCGTTCATTAACGGCATTATTCACACTCAGTGTTGTGTGGTAAGGATGTTGCAAAGCATTGTAGTGATTTTTTGAGCATTATAGGGGCCAAAGTTGTGGTTAGAAAAACTGCCCCCATTACTCAGGGACCTAGAGCTGTAGAGTGTTACTTAGAAAATGACCAGAATTCTCCTTTAAGCATTGATTTGAATGTTTGTTTTGTACAGTAGTCCTGAGAACTCAATTCAGATACACAACTGCACCACAAATTCTGAAGACAAGTTAATCAGTTTTACAACACACTAGAGGTGTTTTTGGGGACTAAAAAAAGTAATGGATGGTGGCAGCACGATTACCTGTTAGTGGTGTTTCACATGTTATGGTACCGTTAACTTAGTTTCGGTGTTTAGACGGGTCCCTCACTTTTCTGTGTCCCCAGAAACACTTCTATTGTGGTGTGAGTTTTTACACTGCAAGCATTGATAAATCGATGGAAAGTGGTTTCAAGAATTCGTAGCACGTCTGTGAATTTGCATGTATTTTTGTAAGTTGCAGTGTGTTGAGCCCTCAGGGCCACCGTACTCTGACTGATTAGGTGTTCAAGTTAATGTACTCTGTCACATTTATGCAGACAATAAAAATCATAATAGCCATCGTCACCATGGATATTTATTGCCCAAAGCTGATCAGGCTCAATAAATCATAACCATAAAATCCTATTTCGGTGTCACCTAAACTTTACCCATCACCGATGAGCCTCAATTTCAATCATGTGAAAATTGCTGTAAAATTTAGGTTATTCATGCTTCATTTGGGACATAATAGTTTTGATTTTATACCTTACATCCAAAGGGAGCTTTCATTTCAGTTGACATATTATTCCATTGAATAAATGTGCACCCAGAGATGGCACCAACACCAGGAGCAACAGCAGTAACACACTTTCCCAGAGAGCTGAATTGTTTTCAATCTGTCAGGTCTTTATCCCAGGTAAGGTGCCGGGTTTCAGTGCCGTTAAATCCCCCATGACTGAGCTGAAAGAGGCTGAAAACCAACACCCCGCTGAAAAACAAGCCTCCACAAAGGGTTAGAGAACCGGATTTTCCCATCAAACCCCGCTCGTGTTCATAGCTGCCAGGTTTGGGTGATTCAGTTGGTCAGCAGCATGTCACAGAGAGAAGTGAGAGGAGAGTCTCACACACACACAGCATGGACAGGGCAGCTGTAAATGTAGCTAAGATGAAACAGGATGAAGCTTTCCAAATGTACCATCACATTCATGAAACTGACTCCATGAGACTGATACTGAAAGATTGAAAAAGTGTGACAGACAATGGCACAGTGGGGGCTTCAATCTCAACACACATTTCAACACTGGTTTGGAACTGCCACTGTTTCAAATGATGCTGCATGTACGACAAACCTCAACAGTTTACACAAAATCTGTCCACATACAGACAAGACATAAAAACACTTGCTGAGGTCCTCAGAACCCTCCCTGTGGTTGTTCCTGCAACAGAAAGTGTCTCAGATCCACACCTGACCCACTGGTACCTGCATAATGAACAATACTCCTGTCAACTTAAGGTTCATCAGCTGCTGATCATCAGCATTTGGCTCTGAGCATCACTGTGTATGTGAATGTCCACACCGAGCCATAGTCATGCGTTCTGAAAACTATTTTCCACCATCGATGATAGGAACATTTCAGGTTGTTGATAATATATGTTGTAAAAGGACGATGAGTTCCTCATGTATTTCTTTGCACTAAACAAAGTTGAAAATTACGATTTTCATTATTTATAAGTTATAAATGCTATTCTTTTTTTTTACTAGACTGCCCCACTTGAGATTAAATTGTGCTGTATGAGGCCCTTGAACTAAAATGAGTTTGACACCCCTTTCCTGGATCCCTTATAATGCAGACTGAAATTTGGAGTGGTTATTGAGACACACCTAAATTGCCTTAATTATATAAGAGACACAGAAATCAGTCCACTGAAAGTTAAAAAAGGGAGACTTGAGAGTCATGTTGAAACAAAACCTAGAAAAACTCATGACATCTGAATATTCGGGCTGGATTATAATAGTTTGTGTCCAAGTCTCTCCAAAGACGTAATCAGACAGTTGTGTCTCATCTGGAACAACTTCTACCAGTAGAAAGTGGAGCAGACTATGATTCCCAGATCACTTAGTGGCCATCTGTGTCACAGAAATGCATAGCCTGTTTCTATTTGCGAGTAAGTACAAATAATAGGATATATAAGAAAAAGGACATAGTCCCTCATAGAGGATTGTGCAACTTTTCCTAATACTGATTCCGAACATGTTTGGGCATTGTTTGCATGAATGAAATCAATGCCCCTAAGTCTACGTCTTGTCAGCATATGATCTAATCAACATTCAGACTTTTAGTAAGAAACACCTCAGACGGTGATTAACAGGGGCAGACAAAACACACAAAAAAGGCCATTATCTATTAAATCTGTCAGACAGCTGTATGGCAGGAGTAGAGTGTGTTTAATGGCGTGAAACTGTGGATGTTTGCATGTGAAGCATGAAATGTTTGACAAATATGGACAGTACAAAAATACAAAATATGTTTGATTATGTCCTTTTACGCAATAAAAGAACAAACAAAAGTAATGCTTGAAAATAGAGTTTTTTCACTTGACCTGTAAGAATAAAAAGCAGCATTGAAAAAATTCAATATGGTTTCTGTCAAATAAAATTAATGGCTTAAGCGCTTTGAGTATTGTGAAAAGTGGAATATAAATGTAAGTCATCATTCCTTATTATTTAATCAATGTACAGTCCAACTGAAAATCAGAGCAACAAAAGCAACTCGCACAAATCATGCAAACATGCAGGTCAGCACAAATCATGCAAACATGCAGGTCAGCATGCCTATATAACATATTATTATTTTTGTTTGTTTTGCTTTGTTTTTATACTCTGTGAGGCACTTTGTGTTACTGAGATGTATGAAAAGTGGCATATAAATAAAGTTTGATTTGATTTGAACATTAGCATGAACAGAGTTACTGAGCAGTCAACATGAAAATTCAAAAGTCAAATCGGTGGAAAATAATCCCCTCGTTTTGTGCCTATATTCTCATCATTTCTTTTCTCCCACAACCTAGCTGGTCCTTTTCAATATTGGGTCATATTGAGTCATAGTTGCGTCCTGCCTGGCAAACGACATAGTATATAATCACTTTCTTACAGCCACAACAATGGCTGACACTCGAGGCAACACTGGCAAGTAGACAGAACTCCTTTTTTAATGTTGCTGTCAGTCTTGTTTTTTATGTCTGTGTGAATATTAGTGTCAGGTCAGTCGATCTACTTCCTGAATGCAACTTCCCACTAACCTTTTGTACAACTGAAACAGACACAATATAGGATCAGAAGCCAGAATGACATGCGGAGTAGCCTATATAATCAAACCTTAAAAGATTTCTCCAATTCTGCAACTCTTTCACAAAGTGCCAAGGCTCAATTTTACCAACAATTTGTAGTCAAAAGCAAAGTTATCTCAGTGGAACGTGTGCACAACTTAAGTTTCAAGTCAGATGGTTTTCCTTTCTATATGGTCAGTCAGTTGGTCCAGTGCAGTCGGCATCTGGGCAGTATAGGCTACTTGAAAAGGTCATCGTAATTCACTAGCAGAAGCTCAAGGGAAAATAAGAAAAGGTTTGGGAACCACAACTCTGAAAAGGTCAGGAAGTATCCTCCAAATGTACCAAGACACTGGGATTATGGAGTTGTTTAGCTTTCGTTTTTGGTGTAGGTTAATGATATTCCCTGCTCTGACACATCCAAAGAAAGAACATAAGACGCAGCCTGAGCGTCTCTGAATGTAAATGTTTTTGTTTTGTTGGAGCCAGCTGTCACTTTCATCTAGATGTGCTGCAGCTGTAATTACAGACATGTTAATTGCCACTTCAAGTGCTCAGGATTTAAGCTGTGATAATTTTCTAATGTAATGACTGCTGGGTGGTGGCACTGCACAGCAATAGTGAAACACAACACGCACATGCTAGCACTTGTTAGTTTGCCAGTGAGCTGGCAGCATAACAAATCATCTAGTTGTGTTAATGATGCAGAGTGTTGTACTTGATAATAGTCATCATAAAAAGTCCTGCAGAAAAGAACTTGCACATACACCCACAGGCACTTTGTTAGCCACACTGGTTGTGCCTGCGTCATTCTCCATCAGAGGCCTGGCAGTTGGCAGGTCCTGCACATTTTCTTAGCTGTACATTGGACTTTTTCCAGTCCTGTCAGCCCCTGGTAATTCTCAGTCTTCTCATGAGTGGGACATCTGTCACATCTGACCTTGTCAACAAACACTACGTCTGGTTGGACGGCCACCAGCTTGTCAGGCTGGATCAGGAGCTTAGCTGTGTTCTTCACATGTCCCATACAATTGCCACTCATTACCATTAATCTTACAGTATTACATGTAAATCAGTAAGGTTCAGATATATATATATAATGCACACAAATATTTCTTGTTTTATATAGCTATGTACTTGCATTGGATGTATTTGAAAGAATCTGTAGTTTACATCCAAAAATATGTAGGCTATGCACACTTGACAGTGAATTTGGGGTTTTTGAAGTTGAGACTTCCCTGATGTGACTCCATCCATTATGTTTTTTTTTTTCCCAACAGGGAATTAGCTGTAGCCAATCAGATTCCTCATTTCAGTCAAACCAAAGAGCATCTCAGAAAAGCAAAGGGTAAGTAGCTAAACATAAACTCGGTGTCCAAACACATTACATCTCCATCCATTCATCCATCGCCATATCTGTGCAGATGTCACAGGGAGTTGGAGTTAATCCCAGCTGACATAAAATGACGGTGAAACAAACAACACACTCACACCTATGGGTAGAGTCATCAACCTGTGTGCATGTCTTTGGATGTGGAAAGACGCTGGGGTCCACACAGAAACATGGAGAACACCTGCAGGCCCGGGGAATCAAACCCAGGATCATTTTGCAGCGAGGCAAAAGTACCAATCACAGCACCAAGTTGTCCTCACCCTCTACATGGCGACATAAATGAAAAGCTTTTTAGATACAAGTTGTACTTTGTGCTGTATTTTACATATGAAGTCTGTGACCGTCAGATTACGGCCACAGAGATTTTTTGCAAGTAATTCATGGTAAATATTATTTTTAGTCACAGTAAATTGCCTGCTGTTTAATATTCATTGGAATGAAACAGGGGAGTGAACTGCAATTTAATCCAGGAAGAAAGATGTAAAAGAAATGCCACACTTTGAATAAGTTAATAACTGAAAGGGATAAGGTCTCGCACAGTCACAGAGAAGGTATTAGTGCTGAAACATTGCTTCCGATAAATCATCTTGGAAAAGTGTTTCAGATAGACGCTGTGGAAGAGACTCGGTTCTGACCCGGACACTGCTGATGACATTTTTCTGCCTGTCAACAAGAGATCCAAACCAAGACTGATTGTTCTCTGTTTCTAAAGAAAAAGAAGTGTTCAGATTGAGCCGCACTGCTGCATAAGGTGAGAAGATATTTCTTCATCTTTCCGTCACATCATCATCATCGCATCACATCAGCCAGCTGCTGGACTGCGAGACCGGGATGTAATTGGACTAGGAAACGGGACTTGACAACCTCATGTGTTTCCATGGGGATTAACTGATTTCTGACTCATTAAGTATTCATGTTTTTATGAACATTTCTTAACAGTGTATTGGTGCTGGAAACGCATATTTGCATTTTCATTTAGCTTTTTTTTCTCTTATACATTGACAGATCCAAATCTCCATGGAATATGAATAATTTCCAGAGCAACTGCAGCGGAGTAGCTACACCCCAGCCCTGCAGAATGTCCACTTAAGGACTTAATAAATTATGGATGTGAATGGCCCACACATTAGGATTTAGCATTGACTCAGTCCCACACACACTGTCCTGCTTCCTCATATAATGATACGATACTTATGTAGCATTATCCTAGAACTACAAAGTGATTCGTAAACAAAATAAGAGGTGAAAAGAATAAATAAATGAGATCTTATGTGTTGGGATGACAACCTATGTCAAATATCATCAAATGCTTTCACAGACAAGGAAAATTTCAAGAAAGGATTCAAAAGAAGTTAATGACTCAGCATGACGGGGTCCAACATGCCAGGGCCGTAAATCAGAAAGCTGTTGAGGAATAAGGTTAGTTAAGGTCTTCTCGTGAAGCAATTAAACTTAACATCAGTTCCAAACGTGGAGCCAATGTAAAGAGGCAAGGGATGTGATCATGTTGCAAATAAGTCAAGCAGGAGCATTTTGAACCAGTTGGATACAATGGCGGGAGCCCTGGCTGTGTTACAATAGTCAAATGAGGGCAGGGGAGTGTGGATGTGCTTCCAGCATAGTTGTTTTAATCTTTTTGTCACCTTTTACGTGGGAAAACCATGTTGAATCTAAATATAAATCGAGACATGTCTGGAGGGGAACTCTATGATGATGAAACAGATGAACTAATGTTGTTGGTTCTGCTCTGTACCCTCAGTTTCGTGGTAAACATTTGGTGAGGGACCTGATAAAGATCGCTCAGAGCCCTAAAGACATTAAACAACTGCTGCCTGACTCTACCTCCCCCTGAGCAGTTAATTCACCTTGAAGCGCAAAATTGGAAAATACGGAAAATTGACCCTATGGCAAAATGCACTGATCTCATGATACAGGATATTTTCTCTCCATATTTGAATATGTGCAATGATCACAGTCATATCAGCACCAAACAAGCCCTTGTTTGTTTTGCATTATGGCCCTTATAAAAAAGTCATATGGTACAATACCTGCTCTCTGACTTCAAACAGTCAGCGTGGTGAGTGTGACACAGCACCTCTTATGCTTTCAGATATAGTCTCAGAAAGACAGCAGACTGTCAGCACAGGCCTGAAGAAGAGTCACTGTCTGTTTTGTGTGACGTCACGGCTGCATAGACATAAAAACCGTCCAACGATTGGGTTGTAAAACTTGGTTAAGGTGGTAAACTGTGTTCATGGTTTAAAGGAACCAGGAAGGAAACAGGACAGTCACATGATTTATTATCCCGTCCATCCAGCCTGACCTCCCCCATAGTTCCTACAGAGTTTAGTCTGTCTTACATAACTAACCATGTCACCCATTCCTTCTAAACAGATACAAGTGCTTTGTCACTTTTCAACCATTTTAAAACACATTTTCATAAACTGTACCACCAACTGAACCCAAAGGACCCTTAAAACCTCATTAGGCCTTATTAGAAAACTCATAGACAGTAGGAACCCCATCACAAAAGTGGAAACCCCACAGAGCCTGTTAAAGTCCTTCAAGGGCTCCAGTAGCTCTGTCAAAGACCCTCAAAGCAACCAGCAACACGCAGGATATGATACAAGGTAGGGAAATGTGTGTGTGTTGTTGAGGGTGAATCCCAGACATTATACTTGTGTTTGATGCTGCAGCTAAAACAGATGTTGTCTGAGGTAATTATGGAAATAACTTTGTCTCCGTCTCCTCAGCAGGTGTCGCCTCAGCTCCCCTGCTTCCGTCCAGGTCTGTGGAATGTGTGTGCATGTGTGTGTGTGTGCGTGTGTGTGTGTGTGTGTGTGTGTGTGTGTGTGTGTGTGTGTGTGTGTGTGTGTGTGTGTGTGTGTGTGTGTGTGTGTGTGTGTGTGTGCATGCGGTCCTTTGAGGATGTCCTATCACAAACAACTTGCCACCCACACATCAGCTACCGTGTCCTCTATTGTTATGTTGTAGCTTTACTACCGCAGGCTGAACTCAGATCACCCTGATATACAGTAAGAGGCAACAATAAATGATACTGGCCTAAATCTGGTCTGACCAAAACGGTGCTGTCAACCTGTGTGGCACAGCTCTGAATGTGCTTTGTCCACATACAGGTAATATACAATAATGTGGGCATTCTCCTGACGTTATACATGGTAATAAATGAGTATACAGCATATGAGAACATTCATGTCACATTCATGTCGTCACTGTTATTCTATTTGTCCATTGCCGTCACTGTCACGTGGTTAATTGCATCCTACCCATCAGTAGTTGCAATTGCAGTTATCTCAGTTTATTTTCAGACACCACTAACAGGTAGACTGAAAAGCTGAAGCGCCCCAGCCAGGGCCGTCACTTTTTTTGTGTCCCACAGAACTGCAGTGCACTGAACTATCAGGGCCACCATACATGTCAACCAAAAAAAGGACTCACCCCTTCATTCATTTACTCACACGTATACATATCACACCCATACACTGTAAGACAACTGCAGCATGGGACATGAAGAAGCCAGGGACTGAACCATAGACTGTCTGGTTAGTGGATGACCTGCTAGAACACCTGAGCTACGGTCATCCTCAATCCAATATTTGCCAAAAATAAAAATGAGCATGAGAGGACTTTCAAATAGGCAACTTCACATGTGAAATACACCTCATTCACAAATTCACATCTGCACCTTAATTTACCACAGCACATGTGAAACAGCATGTCACGCATACAAGGATGTAAGGAACACTGTCTCAAACCTCAGGAAAACACTGAGTAAATAAAGTCATCAATTGATTTTAATGACTTGTGCAAACATGGTCCAACTGACAGTACAAACTATCCATGTTTGACAATTATGTCGACACAGATCTCCTAACAAGCCTGGGGGAGATACAGTACCACAGTGTGTAGAAAACTGTGATTTCATGTTACTGTGATAACACACACACACTCACATATGGTGATGATGTTTATGTATCAGCCACATCCTGAGTAGGCCTACCATCTCCTCTCGGTCCAGTCGTCCGGTTCAAATACAGTGAAGATAATGCACCTGATTAATTTCATCAGTGATCCTTTAATCTAACAGAAGCCACAGAAAACCTAACCCTGAACTGACTGGTGCACAACCTGAGTTAGGCTATACATCCCCGATGTCACATCAGAAACAATGTCAGCAACGTGTAGCACACCAAACAAGTCCACATTCAACATTTGAAACAAAACAAACAGCTGTGATCACAGAAGTACTGTTATCAGCCATTCAAATCCTGTTCAGGCTGATGCCTTAACTCAAGCTTAGACAAGAAGTTAAACAGTTAATGTCAAATGCCTCAAAACCTGCAGGTAACACACGTAAGGTGCATTCAGCCAGTCATGTATGTGTCTTACCGTGTGATTTCTCAGACTCTCCCTGTGTCTCCCTCATTAGAAGTCCAAGCAAAAAAAAAAGAGTGTTTCCCATACCATCCACCTTTACACTGAAGCAAGTTGCAAGTAGCTCCCAAGTTAAAGGGAGGAGTGAAAGGAAAGCACCAGCTCCGCCCTTCACTCTGGGAGCAAAGTTCAGCTTCCTGGTGTGCAGGATGGTGAGGCAGCCTGTGCGAGCAGAGTCCCAGTGAAAGAGTAAGATTGGGTTTATGAAGGGATGTTCTCCGTAGCGGCTACAGTACACCTAGCTGGCTCAGGGAGCAGCAGTGAAGAGACAAAGAAACTGGTTCTGCAACTTTTCAGGCAGATCATACAGCTGAGTCTGCGGTTTGAGTGAATAAATGAATGAAAGTGTACTTACCCAGCCAGGTAGAAGAGCAGCAGTGAAACACTGTGGCCACAGTTGGGATTTAGCAGTATGGAAGCTTTACAGATGTAGCCTACAACACACAAAGTGTTACATAATATAGGTCAGAAGTTTGAATGTATCAGCTTGTAATAATTGAAATATAACAGGAGGAAATATTAGCCTACACCTAGAACCTGGATGACAAATTTTACCAGGTAGGTAGCCTACCTATGGGCCAGAATCAATTCATCATTATGTGTGGTGTCAATGCCTGGGTTTGGGTTTACAATCTACTGTTTTAAACTTTGAGTTAGCATAATAAGTATTATACTACTTACTTAGCCTACTTATCCCCGTTAGCCTACACTGGCTGGCGCATAGGGCAGCAACAAAGTCCCTCCACTGTCTGTCTTTGGCCATCTTCTCCCAGCTCTGGTGGTGCTGTTGTGAGTAAAGTAGACAGGTAAAATTGTCAAGAAATAAAGATTACCTTCTTGACAAATGTTTTTGAAATAGAAAATGAGTTTGTAATTCTTCCTCCTACCATTAAGCGGCACTGTGAGTTATGAGGGTGAGTATCCGCCTGGTTTGTTTACAAAGCGGCAACTTCCCATGTGCTTCCTGGACTTAGCCAGAAACAGCATCACTCTCTCTTTAGTTTAACTTCATAAAACCATTTATCGTGTAATTAAAGTCTGTCGGGGACACACACAGAGCAGCCCACGGTGACGGTCACTCCACGGACACGGGATGGAGGCTAGCCTGTTAGCGGGGTGCTAACTACTAACTCAGTGCTCCGCAGCCCCAGCGGCTTGTTTGGTGTTAATGTGCGGCACAGCTGCGTTTAACCGGACCGACGAGCTTCTGTTGAACTGTTTGGAAGATTTCGGCCGAGAATATGTCGCCATGAACTGCACCTCGGCTGCGTGTCCTGCTACCTAGCGCCTGACGTGACGTTGGCTCGTGGTGTTGACGATGCCGCTCGGCCCGGCGAATCAAGCCCAGCTGATCCGGTCCAGTCAGAAGGACGAGTACTACCAGAGCTTCCTGAGAAACAACGCAAACGAAGCCTTTCAGACTCTCGCAGGTAACCTTATACACATGGAAAAGTTGTTCTTTGTAGTTTTGCTGGATTGTTTTTTTTTTTACTTGGCTTGTAGTAACGTTATCCAACTTTAGAGCTCACTAAATATCGTCTGGAAAGTTCACTTTGCCTGACTTTTTGTGCCTACCGTAATTAATAGTTAGTAAATAAAGCTGGGAGACTTTCCAGTTCCAATCAGACACAGATTTAATCCACCTGGTGTCATGACAGTGTATCACAGAGTGTCAGAGGTGGTTGAAGATACCTGCAGCTCTATTGGAGACTATTGGTCTAGCAAATATAAAATATGTCTCAAGTTTTCACACTAAATATAGGCTAAATGTTAATAATGCATGATTGATTGAGTAAAACTTTTCTAGCTGTTTTTGATGTTTGTGACGTTTGATGTGTGCATTACATTGGTTGGTCGACATCTGGTGAAAATTTCTTGTCAATATCTCTAGGCCCATTAGAAATATTTTTTCTGACGAAAATATTGACGCATTCAATACTTGTTTTCTCTGCTGCAGATGAGCCGGGGTTGCCCTCTAAATGAAGCCTGTGGTCTTTAGTGGAAGTCTTAATGTTTCAGTTTGTTGAGCCTTGTTTGTTTTAATCTCCTGTAGGATCCAAAAGATGGCTGGACTGGAGGAAAGAGATAGAGCTGCTGTCAGACCTTGTATACTATGGTTTAACAACATTCTCAGGTAGTTATCAACCACAACAGCAGGAAACCTGACTTCACTTAATGCATGTTCAATTGTTCTTATTATCATATTAGAACTCTGATCTGAATAATCGTATTCCCTAGGTTACCAAACTCTGGGTGAAGAGTATGTCGGCATCATCCAGGTTGATCCCACTAAACGTCAGATCCCCTCTCGGGCCAGACGCAGCCTCTTTGTCCTCGGCTATGCCTTCTTGCCGTACCTGCTGGACAAGGTCCTGGTGTGCCTGGAGAACGAGCTGGAGCGTGGGCAGGAGAGCGTGAGCAGTGTTGGTCGGCGGCAGGCGCCAGGGCCATGGAGCCTGCAGGCTTGGCTGAAGACATGGGTTCAGAGGGCGGTGGGGCTGCTGTCAGAGCCCCAGAGGAGAGCGTGTCTGCCAGCTGTGTTTGTCCTCCAGCAGGGTCTGACCCTCCTGCACCGGCTCCACGTGGCTCTCTTCTACATCAGCGGCTCCTTCTATCATCTGTCAAAACGGACGGCTGGTATCTCCTATGTATGTGGGCTTTTTTTTTTTTTTAGAAAAATAGCATTTGTCTTATTATATTCTCAATTGATAAACATATAAGTAGACATAGCCATAGAGTGATTTGATTATTGCGTGAATATAAGTAAATGCTCTTGTCCTCTATAATGTAATGAAAACTTTCCTGCAAGTTCATGAAGCATGGAATACAGAGTTCTACACGTTTGTAAAATGAATGTTTGCAAATCCCTCTCTGTACAGGTCTTAAACTGTCTGTGGCTTAAAAAGCACATTAAAGGAATAGTCCAACATTTTGCCAAATTCACCTGCAGGTGGACAAGTTGTCTGCAGGTCACAACTTGTCCACAAGAGCATTTTGGAGTTGTTGGATTCTGTATTTGATGAGGGACAGGGGACCTGTACCATTCACCTCCGTTGTGTTCTGAGCAGTTCACGTCTGCCCCACAGATCTCAAAACAACATGCACCGATAATTAATGGTAACAAACCTACTCCTATGACTATAGGGATTATGGCAATAGGCAAATTTGCCAAAATGTTGAACTATCCCTTTAAATCACCTTATGCTGCTGCTTTGTACCTCAGAGAGGGAAATGTTGCACTTATATAGAGTTAAAGAACAGTTTGAGTGAAACCACTGCCTGAAAGATGTCTTCATATCATGCCACCTGTATGTCTGTGTGTGTAGCTGCGTGTGATGGGACTCAATAATAACGACGGGGCCATCAGGAGCAGCTACAGGCTGCTGGGGGCCCTGTCCCTGCTTCAGCTGCTCATCACCGTGTGTCTTCAGTTCAACAACTTCAGACAGAGGCAGAGAGCCAGGCAGGAGTGGAAGCTGCACAGGAACCTCAGGTACAGGACCAGCACCAGGGCCGGCTGCATCTAGTCAGGGCAGATTTTAGATAAGAATAACATATCTTGCTAGAGTAAATATATCAATGTTGACATGAATAGTATTTTAAATGGGGTCCAAACTAAAGTCCTTAGACTTCCTGCTGTTGAAATTTTTGACATATTTAGCTGTGCACAAAAATGTATTGTCCATTAAAGGGATACTTCACCCAAAATCGATAATTCACCAGTGTTCTACTCATGCCGTCATGCCAAGGAAGGGTTTGGAGAACTTTCAGAGTCATCATCAAAACACTTTTGCAGTTCCAGGGGGGGTCCGGCTGGAAACGGGTTTTCATACATCCAACATCCAACTCCATACTGCTCGTCCATATTGACCCAAGTGCCCTGAAGCCGCCACGTGAAAAAGTTGTTCTGAAAAAAATAAGTTGGGTTTTTAGCCTTGTTGTAGTAGTAGCTCCAAGTGGCTCTGTTGATGCTTGTGTGCATGTGCAAGATTTTCTGTGAGATGTTCTTCCGTGTTTACATCATACATCCAGTGGTTTACAAAGATGAATGAACATCTCGCAGACACTCTGAAAGTGTTCTGATAACTCCAAAAGTTCTCCAAACCCTTCCTTGGCATGGTGGTTAGTAGGAAATTGGTGAATTATTGATTTTGGGTGAAGTATCCCTTTAATCATGGGATAATATTTTGGTTTGCCAGCCCTCGGCAGATAAACACTGCACATGTAATCATGAATACTGACCTAGGCACAGCCAGGACACTGAGGACCACAGGACTCTGTAATTGAAGCAACATAGTAACAGCTCTCTGTGACATGACGTGAGTTTAACGCTGAACACTTTGACCTTCAGTCCTCAGCACACACACAGCTCCAGTCCCAAAGCTGCCCGCTGCATCCTCTGTCTGGAGGAGAGGAGACACTCCACCTCCACCCCCTGTGGACACCTCTTCTGCTGGGAGTGCATCACAGAGTGGTGCAACACCAAGGTCAGGCCGAGTCCCAAATGTCAGAGCATTACAGCACATTCCATCCATCACATGTCTTACGAATAACAAACTTGTATACTCACATTAACATCAAATACAGAAAAGAGGCTAGTAGCTTATAACATTGAAGTAAATAATACAGTGTTATGGCGATCATACTGTGTGTTGGATTTTGTATTGTGTACAGACACTTGACTCCAGAGTGCAGTCTTCTCCTTGTCTGACTGTGTGTGAGTAAATGTAACATTGACACTTGTGTTTGTGTCTCTGCCTCTTGCAGGCTGAGTGTCCTCTGTGTCGGGAGAAGTTCCAGCCTCACAGACTGGTGTATCTGAGGAACTACAGCTAGAGCTACAGAGCCACATACTGCACACGTCCAGCGCCTGTGCAGACTGGCTGCCCCTCAGGAACATCTGAAAACATGTTGTAGCTTCTTCACGTCTAACCCTTATTTCCTATTTCTTCTTTTTTGGTAATTAATTTAAGAAATGTTGATTGAAGATTGAATTTCAGATTGCATCAGTCGAACTTTGTAAATATTACTGTTAGTTTTATTTAAAACTTCAACAGATGTTAATAAAATGCAGGAATTATCTTGATTACTTGTGTGAAAATTGAGTCTTACTCTTTATGATGGCAGTTTAACAGATGACAGAATCTGTATGGGCAGTTGATCATTATTATCATACTGTGATGATTCACCCTGACAAGCTGCTCAAGTCCTGTTGTACATCTGCAGACCTAAAGAGGACTAAGCTGGAAATCAACACAGTGGTTATCATGTGGAGCTCTACAACAGCCTCAGGCTCTAAATATCTCCTGAGACCTTAAACACCACGCTGAATCCTTCACAACATAACAGCTCCCACTGTCTGCTTGTGTCTTGTGATGCTGAGATAACAAGGTCGACTCAGTGATGATTTATAACCTACAGATAATTGTCTATAGATAGTCCAAGAAACTCTGAATTAGTTCAGTGCTTGACCTATGGTCACTCTGAAGGGCTCGCTCAACTGTAATCCAGTAACTACAAACTACAACTGCTCTATAACTCTTAGCTGTATTTACAGTATATACTCCCCTGTGGATGTTGCCTCTGTGTCTTATGATTGGTTCAGCAGGAAGAGACTCACATTCTCATTTGGACCAGATACCAGAACAAAGAACAGAAAAACTCAAATTACAACACACAGAAAGGGGGCATGGCTCCACTTTACTTAGTACATCATCTTATCTTTACATTAAATTGTTTTCTGCCATATTCTCATTGAAGGTCTAATGTAAATGTAAATCAAAAAAAAAAACCTATCATGTGCTTCCCGCATCAAAAGCCCATTCATTCAAAAGTCTTCAGTAAATACTTGTGTTGACATTGCTCTTTGGAGATATATGGCCTTGTCAGAGGGCCAGGGTTCATGATTATATGCCTTTAAACTTCCTATAACACAGTAGCTTTACACCTGGCTTTGCTGTGGAAACCTGAGCCTTGGCACGGCTCTGAAAAACAACACTGCAGTGTGTTATGTGGAAAGAACGGGAAATGCACAGACGTGTTGTGACCTTGGGGCTGCCGTGGATGTAAAGTGATCAACTGTGAAGTCATATGTGGAACCTGGAAGCCTTTATTTCTCCTGGCGGTGAGATGAACAGTGAGGTAACTCAGGAGATAATACGAGCTGTCACATATAGCTGTGGGCTGAATGTCGATCTGATTGCCAGTTGGCACAGGCCTCGCTGATCCTCACCATTCACACGCACACTCATTGTCATGGTTTACCTGCAGGTTTGTATGGTCAGGTTTTCATGACCTTTTCTAAATGGTGATATCTGATTTTATTTGAAACTCTTGGGGGGGATTTTTTTTTTTACCAGGGAGGAGTTGGAGATGTTAAAAGACCCCATTGAGACTATTTTGAAGGTCAATTTTGTTGAAATGGCATATTCTGTTAGCTCTACACTTCTGCTGGGTTGACATTTAAGCAATACAAAAGAAAGTAATGTTACTAATTATATTCCATGCATTTAGAATTGTGATCCAACTTTTTTTTTTTAAATAAATAAGAACTATTATAAAATTTGTGTACACGGCCTTTTCCTTCCAGGTATGAAAACAAGGGGCTGCAAGAGCATTGTCAAAAGCATTCAAAGTTATACACTATGGTGCCGTTCAACAAACCATTATGTTGACTACTACTGCAGAGACCCCCCCCCCTCAATGGACTGCAGAGAGGCAGACTGACTGTGACTGTAAAGAGGGGTCTTTCAATGGACTGCAGAGAGGCAGACTGACTGTGACTGTAAAGAGGGGTCTTTGCTGAAGTCACTTACACTGCTGTCATTTTGGATAATCAGGTTTCCTCTCTCTGTGGAGAAAGCACCTGATAGTGGTAGCAGATGCTGGCGGGGCAGCGCTGATCCCAGAGCTCAATCATGTCTATTAGAACGGTGTGATGATGGATGTCTGCTGCTCTTCCACTTATCACTCCTCATCGTTAACAGCCAGGCGGTTGGCTGTGTAATATGGCCAATTATAACCTGAAAGGAGAATTAATTTGAAAATATGAAACTTTTCTTTCTGTGTCTACAGGGAGCCAGCATGCAGAGCAGTGTGTTGGAGGTTAGCTGTGGAGTGAGCTCCACCTAGTGGGTATGGAGGAAGTTAATCTGTTGGGTTTTTTTTGCCCGACTCTGCTCAGGTTACTGTAAGATGCTGCTTTTACTCCTCAGGCCAAGAACCGTTAGAACCCAGATGCAGCCAGTCTGCACCAGACTGCTGACACGACTCCACTTAGCCATTATGAAGACTGAATCACAAGGGACAATGCATATTCATGAACATTTTAATTTGTCCTTCTACTAGTGCAGGTGATTATGTGGACAACAAATGCTGAGTGGACACTTCATGCCCTTTTTAAAGGGATAGTTCAACATTTTGGCAAATTTGCCTATTGCCATAATCCCTATAGTCATAGGAGTGGGTTCATTATCTTTAAAGGTACGGTATGTAAGAAATCTAAAGCAACTGGCCATAAAATCATCCTAATAATGTAACAAAGACTCGGGAATAATGTTCATATAACATACTGAACTCACCAACAACAATCCTACAGCCAAGATATTTGGCGGACAAATCATGTTTATGTTTTTGAAATCATGTTTTGGCATGTGCCACCTAGCCGTCTATAAATCGTTGCAGTCAGTAGAGTGTCAGCTGCCGAGCAACCACAGGTTGCCAGTTAGAGACTAAAGGCCCTTTCACACCGCGGAGAGAATAAACGACACGAAATTGCGAAATATTCGCCGCCGAATACCGAACACCAAAACCTTTCACACCGGCGGCGACGCGAATAAGCGACAGATGCGACAATAGATTCCAAAGTTTCGCTTTGCGACGGGTGTTTCTTCGCCTCACGTCATGTTTTTAATCTGTTAATTATCCATCACGTATTCACTTTGCCGCTGTGGTCTTGCTACCAACTTTACTCAACACAGCAGCTCACTGTCTGATCACTGCCTGAGCAATATCGGACCACTGTCCGGACAGAAAATCCCCCCCCCCCCCTCCTCTTCTCCTCCTCTCTCCTCTCCTCTCCTCTCCTCTCCCCCGACACACAGGTTATTTACATTGTTTACAGCGGCCAAGCACGTGTGTGTAGTGTGCTGCGACCATACGCCAGAGAAACAACAGGTGGAAGGCTGATGGCAGAGATGAGAGCAAAGACGGTGAAACGCTGTTTTTAACTTCTTTTTTCCTGTGAGACTGTGCATGGATATGAGACTGGCAGGCCGATGTTTGTTATGGGAAACAGCTGATGGTGTTCTGACGTGCCTCCTTTTCACGCTACATGATTGGTTGATTCATTTATTCGCCGGGCGAAAGCTCAGAAAAATCGACGGCCCGACGAAAAAAAATTATGTCGCATTTTGTTGTGTAAGCCATTTTAAGATCAGCGGGGCAGAGACGTGAGCTCTGCACAGCGCATTCTCATACCTGCAGGAAATTTAGAGTCCACGAGAATCCACCCAGTGTGCATGTGGCAGGAAGCCAAAGAGCCTGGAAAAAACCAAAGAGGGAGAACATGCAAACTCCACCCAGAAGGCCCCCAGGTGTGGTGAGATTAATCAGTGAGGGGTGAAAAAAGGCTGATGTGGAGGGAGGCTGTGGTAAATGTTCTAACTGTTCTCTCCTGCTTAATAAAAACAAGGTTGTTGACACAGTAGGTTTTTGTCTTTCTTTTTCTGGATCCATAAAGCAAAACACAACAAATTTATTGTAAGCAGGTCATCTGAGCTGAGATATTGGACTGAACGATGAGACTAGGCTGAGCGTGGCATGAAGCAGGTTTGTGAAGATGTGGAGCTTGAAGCACAAGGGAAAACAGGCTGCTGAGAAATAGCAGAGTCGATCTGAGATGAGGCATGGTGTTTACATAACCACACAATAACCAGCTGGTGGAGAATGGAAAGATGAGCAGGGCTTAGATGCTGCTGCTGCATTCGGGGCATGATTGACGGAAGAAGAACAGGTGTGCAGAGAACAAGACAGACAGACAGACACTTCTACACAGATATCAGACCGGGGACAAACAAAACACATCAGGGAGAGAAAACAGAGGGAGAAAAAGCCAAAAGAGGCAGAGCTCAAAATCCTGCAGAAGACTCTGAAATGTGGCTTTCACCTCTTTATTAGTACACAAGCCTGAGATGACTGGTAGATCAGAGCGTACTGTGCGTAGAAATGTCTTACATCAACACATGTGATGAAGCAACATAATGTCAAACATCTGTTTCTCAATCCTGTATGAGTCAGGACTGTGAAGAGGAAGTAAAAATCCTTTATTTCTCCATGTTTGAGCCGTTCCTGTCTTTCCTTACAGGGTATAATGATGCATTCTGCTCTTAAAGACTAGGACTTTGGTGCCTGTGGATAAAAGTCTGTGAAGTGGAATCATATCCAGCTCAGTTCAGGTGGTGAAATGCTCTGTAATCTTATTTTTTATTTTCATGAAGCCATATAAACAGATGACCACCACCAGGGCGTTTCCTACAGGCATGTAGACCAGTGTGCTGGTCCAGAAGGCAAACAGGTACACAGTCCGGTCACAGTAAGGCACTACGGCCAGTAGTGGTCGCGAGGTGTTCAGGTGCTCTCCGACCAAGGTTTGAATCAGTTTTCTGAAAGTGTGCTGCTTGTTACTGATCATCCCAGTGTGGTTCAGGTTCAGAAGGCTCTGGTTCTTCAGCGTGAGGTCAAACGTCCTGTCAGGTGCAGTGTTGTTGACTCCGTCCTGGATGGTGATGTTTTTGTCGTAGTTGGGTGGATACAGAGAGTAAACCTGGTAGCTACCTGAAGACGGAGAGGTAGTTAATAAACAGATGAATGGACAACAGCCGACACAATCACACGATCAAGTGTGACTCACCACACAAGAACCAGATGGAGGCAAACAGGACCAGGCCGAGCATGCACGCAGTCCACATCCGGTTGCCTGGTGATGCTGGACAGAGGAGCTCTGGCAGAGGGAGCAGGCCCATCAGCAGCAGGGCCAGGATCCCACACACCAGCACATACACTGGGATAACTGGAGCTACTGGGCACTCATACAGGTGCACTGCACCTGTTTACAAAGAGCCAGAAGCATTTGAAAAAACTGCACATACAAATGTTTAATTGGACTTTAGTCATGTATCCCTATGGAGGTCCAGAGCCTGCCAGTATTAAGTTTAATTTAGTCGTACTATATATATTGTAATTCTCAAAATTCAAACTTCATTGTAATTCTAAGCACAGCCATAACAATAATGAAGCTTAAAGGAATAGTTCAACATTTTTGGCAAATTGGCCCATTGCCATAATCCCTATAGTTTTAAGAGTAGGTTTGTTACTTTTAATTGTCAGTGCAAGCTAATTTTTTTTGTTTCCCTCATCAAACTCATCAATCCACAATCCAACAACTCCATAATGCTCTTGTGGACAAGTTGTGACCTGGACATTCACCACGCAAGAATGTTATCACATAGCATGGTGCACTTGACTTATGCAGGTAGCTTCCTATTGTTATCTCTTTGTATGGTATGTCTGTCTGTCTTTAAATATGAGGACAGCACTAATTGTCCATTAATGTGCATTGTCCTCATCAAATAGCCTAAACAATAAATGAAAATGAATTTGAACTATCCCTTGAACTATCCTTAATATATCCATTTAGGCTATAGATATATTTATAGATAGAACAGACTAGATTTGAAATGGAAATACAAACTTCTTTCCTAGATTTACGTAACTAATGCTGAGTTACTTACAAACAATGTCTCTATTCTGGGCAGCAGAGAGGATTTGAAGACGTAAACCACATCACTACATCACCACAGTGGTCCACTGTGACTATAAACTATAAAGTTGACAAAATGTTGAAAATTCAAAGGTTATTTCAGTGCCTCACTTACCTATTGCAATGTGTGCAACTGGAAAAGATATGATGAAGAGAACGAACCATCCTGAGGGAGGAGACAATTCAGAATGAGTGTTTATAAAATCATACAGTTGCTTAGGCTATTTTCTGTTCTAGTTACTTACCTCCAATAAAAACACCTGCACTGAGCGCACTGCATAAACACTTATAGTGGAGGTTCCCTGCCGTTCTGACACACATGTTGAACAGCCCACAGTGACCTGATGTGAGAGGACAAAGATGAAGCTCTATCACTGCAGGTAAACAAACTGCCACTGCTTCATTAAGATACTTGTTAAAATTAGGATTCAAATTCAATTTTTATTTATTTATGGCATCTTTCATGCTAAAAGCAGCAACACAAAGTGCCTCACAGAGGTTAAAAACAAGGAAAGAAAAATTACTTACCAGTCGTCTGTTAAAACACCCGAGAGTCATCTGAGTCTCACAGTGGCAGTGAAAAGATGTGTGCAGGAAATACATTGCATCACCTTGGGAGAAAGATGTGTAACAGAGGATTTCCCCAGCCCAAGTCAACATCACAACATTACTGTTTGTGAGCCACCAGTAGCTTTTCCTCTTTCAGAAGGGCTGTAGCCAATCCCAGCTGGCTGACACAGGGTGAGGACAGGATACACGCTGGTAGGCCGATATCACAGGGCTGACATGTAGAGACAGCACACACACCCACATTCACAGGCAGTTTAGAGTCACAGTTTAACCTCACATTCATGTCTTTAGACTGTGGACTGTGTCTCTGTCAAGTATGAATGACAAAAAACTGTTTTCAGGAAGCAGCTGTTTAATTATTTTATTTATTTGTTTCCTCTTTTATTGTGTTGAACAAATTGTAAATTTAACTTCTATTCTATTTGGGGGTTTTCTGTCTTCTTGTTCCAAGATAATGGCTGAAGATGCCTGATATGTGTAGGCTAATCAATTATTGAAAGAAAGAAAGAAAGAAAGAAAGAAAGAAAGAAAGAAAGAAAGAAAGAAAGAAAGAAAGAAAGAAAGAAAGAAAGAAAGAAAAAACTGGTTTGGCCGTCTATGTCTGTCAGCTGAGGTTGTAGTCAACACTTCCTTGACTGATGTCACCACATGTGCACATAGGAGAGCATTAAAATAAACTATAATTTTACAAAAATAAAATAAAAGTTTAATCAAATTATAATGCAATACTTATTTTCCATTTAGGCTATGCATTTCTACAGTAAAAGCCTGGCATTGTTTTGTCTGTTTACGAAGATGTGTTTAATAAGGAGCCAACATGGCCACACTGAGCCAGGTGTTGGTAGGTGACGCAGAACACCTGAACAGGTAATGTGGAGGATTTGTGTTTACACACAAGCATATAGAATAACTTATATGAACTGATAACGGTTGTGTTTTTTCCACGGTGTCTGGTCACATACAGAGTAAATAAAGTGACGAATCTGCGGGTGGCAGAGAGTGAAAACAGGAAGTGGAAACCAGGATCAGCAGACAACATGAGCAGCAGTCAAACTGGAACCTCGGAGCTCTGCAATCACATGATCCCCGGCCACCGCAGCCTCAACACGGTCTGCAGCTGTCGGAGCTTCACCTGGATCCAGAGGTAAGACGATGTTAGAGCGGCTTTCACTGCTGAGACGTGACGGAGAGGAGACGCTGCTGTCGGTGCTGAGTGTGACTCACAAGGGGGTGTTAATGCTATTCTCACTTTTTAACAAAACCCGACGAAGAAGACTCCACCGATCTCTGCAGGGACTTTCTGTTGACATAACTATTTCTGTCTGTCTGGCATCTGATTATTGATTTTTGATGAAAGACGCGCCAGTGTGTGGTGTATGTTCACGGTTACTGCGACATAAACAGATATTTGTCTGTTATTAATTTAACAGCTGCGAGAGGAGAACTATGTTCTTACTCCAGTTATATTCAGAGCACGCCAAAGTATTGAAGTAGGCTACAGTAGGTAGGCTACTGAAGTGCAGGACTCAAACGCACCACTATTCGTGCAGTAGGCTATAGCCTACTCTAAATTATAACCGAGGCGTCCAAAGTCTGATCTGGTTGATGCACAAAACTCACTGTCAGCTGTTTTATTTAAGAATTTATTGTTTTATATTCTGAGGATAATCTAAAGTTACAGTTGCAAAACATGCAACCATGTTTTAGTTTTGGCCATGTTTGTGTCTGCAAACTGCATGCTGGAGCTGGTTGAGCAGTGGCTGCAAAATGAGCATAGACATTCTAAATAATAGGCTACCTGATAACAGTCTGTCTTTATTTTATTTTATTTTGCTTAAAATAGTTGCATAGGCTATAAGAAATTGACCTACAATACAATTTGCATACATTTCCATAATGGAGCCCCTTTCAAAATTCTTGTTTGATCTTGTTGACAAGTCAGAAGGTTTTACAGAGGGGATTTTGGATATCAGTTTTTATCACTTAGCTAAATGAGAAAATACTGTCACCAGCCCTAAAAAAAAAAAAAAAAAAAAAAATAAATCAAATTTCGCCCTGTGTTCAAGAGTAAAATGTTGTATAGATCAGGCTTTGAACAATCTCCTCTGTAAAAACCTTTAGAATATAGACAGGAATAAACCTGGAAGGTTTGGTGTCTGTAGGTGCTGCTGAAGTAGAGATTTCAGGCTCAAGGACTGAGGAAAAACTCATTTTGAGAAAACAGCCTTTAAAAACTTGTACTGTACAATTCCATAGATTGTTAATGTAAATCATATTTTTATGATTGGTGGTGGATATGGAGGAAATGACTTGGAGCCTACATAATTGTTCAGGAGAGGGAGAGCTTTACAATGATACCTGACATGACATGGGTCAGACAACAGGCACAGCACAGTAGCATGCTAACTTTTGGTGAATTTAGGAGAAATCTACTGACGAAAGAGACAACATGAAGTAAAACAACCACTTTTATGTGGATTTTCTATAATTTCTTTGAACTTTTCTGAAAGAATACATGTTAAGGAAGAAAAATAGCCCAAAATCTCAAAATTGATCAGTGCATGAAAGAACTGTTTAGTGTCTCGCCTGAAATGTATTGATAATCTTTAAAATCTGTGAAAACCTAGTTTATTGAGTTAATTCACAAATTCACCAGGCAGCTAGTTTATCCATGCTGCAGTGCATTTAGAAAATGTTCAGAGTCCTCGAGTTTCATAGGGCAGCGTTATCCTCCACCCAGGATCCCTGGTGCTCGGCCAGACAAGTGACCGCCTCTCCTCTCCTCTGTGTTTGCTCAGTCAGTCTGAGTCCAGCTCTAGAAGAGTCCTGCTCTCTGAGCTCTTGGGAACATTCAATGCAGCAGAAGTTGTTTTTATACACAATCTTGTCTCTGAGCTCTGTGGACAGTTCCTTCCTGCTCATGTTTTTGGCTCTGATCTGCACTGTCAGCAGAGAGACCTCTATAGACAGCTGTGGGCCTTTCTATTTCACATCCAGTCAGCTGAATTTAGCACAATGGGCAGTGAAGGTGTAGAAACATCTCAACTGTGGTCATTTTGAAATGTTCCATAAAGGAGACTAAATTCTTATCAATATTTCAGTTTTGACTTTCAAATAAATTTCTGACAGGAACGATGTCTGTGGTGAAGCTGGAGCAGAGTCGAGAGCGGATTCGTAAAGAGCTGGATAACGTTGTGGACTTCTGGCTCAAATACTCTCACGACACCGTACATGGGTAGGCTCCTGCAGTTTACTGTGGTTATGCATTTGAAATTAAAATATTGTATCTGCTCTGTAGTAAGTACTATCATCTTGCATGTCATGCAGTCCTCATCATTCTGATGAGCACGAGTCCTTGTTTCCTGTTTCAGAGGCTTCTTCACCTGTATTGGGAGAGACGGGACGGTTTATGATGAGCTGAAGTACGTCTGGCTGCAGGGTCGGCAGGTACATCCTGGTCCTGGTGCTGGCAGTGAAATGCGGTCAAGGTGTTATGTGAGAAAATTGTCTTGTTTTTGGCTACAGGTGTGGATGTACTGTCGCCTCTACCGGACCGTGGATCGATACCACAGGCCAGAAATCCTCGAGGCAGCGAAAGCTGGTGTGTAGAAATGCGACGCCAAGGTTCAGATTTGCATCAGTCACTTTAGTTTGATTCTCCCATGTCAATGAAATGTTGTTTGTCTGTGATGCACTAGGTCTTCAGTCACAAATCAATTTTGAGGACGTGGTTGACAAAGACTAATCAAACTTGAGACAGACGACTCAAATGGACCTGATTTAAACTAATATTACATATTTCCTTTTTTTTAAAAAATACATTATTACACTTTGTGTTTTGAAACACTATTGGGAGGGGCTAAGGCCAGAAACAATAGCAAAGACAGCAGAGCATTATGCAGGTCACATAGACATGAACCACAGTGATAGCAATAATGAGTAACTTATGTAAGTAATTAAAAAAACATATGAATGCTCCACCATTCGTCCTTTGCCCCCCACACACCTTTCCCAACATTTGGTGCAAATCAATTCAGGACTTTTATTTTTACAATAATGATTATGACGAGACTAAAAGATGACACAGAATGTTCAGTATTATTAAGGTTTATGAGATGGAGGAGGCTGCAACCGTTTTCAATAATGTTGAAAGTAGAACTAAACTTCTCATGTCCTAATCTGACAGTGGAAATAGAGCAACATCATGTAACTCCATGCACATGTGTGTGACTGACTCGCACCTCTAGCGTGAACACAAGCTGGATCAGAACAGTGTCAGCGCCAAACAACAGGTGTTGTAGTCAGCTTCATGAGGCTGCACAGTACACAGAACATGGTGCTTTCAGCTAAAAGCACTGGCAGTGTTACCATTATTTTTTAGCAGATGTCACATTCACCATCTCTATTAAGCTGTTTTAGACCAGACCAGAGACACAAATGATCTCTTTGCTGTTGGTTCTAAGGCCGTAATTCATCATGCTGTTAAGGTGGAAAATTTCACACATGATTGCAGACTCATCACCAGGGTCTATCCGCTGTAGACACAGGTGAGTAATGACGGTCATGTTTGCTCTGTGCTCGCTGCTAATTATCTATCTACATGGCACTGAAACCTTCCTGAATGGAAACTATAGACCTGCAAAATGTCACCTTTTATAAGAAATAAAAGAAAGAAGAGCAATGATTAAATTTGACCACTGTACTTGTGCTGCTGTCCAGACTTGATAAGCATTTAACAGTGGAAGGCCAGTGACAGTAGGAACAGAGGTTATTTTAAAGGAGACATCATGCCTCCTTTCCACAAGAAGTCCACGGAATGTTTTTGTTAATATAAGTCCTAAATAGTCCTATTTTCCGTCAGCAATCACTTACATGGAGTGTTTGGGTCGAAACGCTGGTCTCTCAGTCACTCTGCTCTGCTGTAAACCCAGGAGAAAACTTTCCTTGTGGGATACAAGTGTTATCCAATGAGGAGAGAGAACGGCATGAAGGGCTGTGTGTGCAGCCAAGGGATGCGCGTGAATGAGGTGACGTAGGGACGAGGACCAATAGATGCCTGACGAGGGCAGGGGCCGCTAACACATGGTGCGTTCAAGGCAACCCGTAACTCATGATTTTCCTTTCTGTGAAGTCGTACCAGTTCGATCTGGTACGAGTTCACGGGTCGGAAGTTACAAGTGGCCGTTATAGTGCACTTTCACAGGCAACAGGTCGGAAAAACAAGAGTTACGGGTTGCCTGGAATGTTACAAAGTTGTAAGTCGTGACTTGAAGCCGTAATTTACGGTTTCAAAAGCCTGCCTGGAACGCAGCATTGGCCAAAACTTATGCTTTAAAGATATGTCTGTGACATGCTTTGGTGAAAATATCCCAAGGATCAACATCACAGCTCTTTTCATCTGCTTAAAACAGCCCTGTTCATAATAGCTGGTTTCACCACCACTGCCCCACCCCTTCTACTGGTACCAGGTAGGGGTGGGGTTATGCAAATTAGAAAACTAATTACATCACTGGAAGACAACAGCTCGTAAAACCACATGGATTTCAATCTGGGAGCCTGTAAATTACAGATTCTTTTGTCAATTCTCGCATTTTGGGGGCCAGAAGGCAAGACAAACACTATATGTTAAAGAGCCTTCAAAAAGTGATATTCACATAATATGTCCGTTTTAATCATGAGTACAAGATAGTTGTGGCTTCATTGAAAGACTAACGAAGAGAATGAAATCATCATTGTTATGAATTCATATCTGTAAAAAGGTTCATGTGTCCTATATGACAAGTTGATGTTGACCTGTGTGTGCAGGCGGAGCGTTCCTCAGGAAGTTTGCCCGAGTGTCCAGCGGCAGTGATCAGTGGAAATGTGCCTTCTGCTTAACAAGAGATGGTAAAGCAGTCAAAGTCCAGAGGACGATATTCAGTGAGTGTTTCTACATCCTGGCCTTGGATGAATTGAGCAGAGTCACCGGTGACAAAGACATGCAGGTATAAAAAGCTATTATTATTTTTAACAGAATCTGCACTTGGCACCATTTTACCAGCTCAGAGTCTGATCTGGTTATTTTTGTTTGTTTCCTTCTGTGTTGTAGTTGAGATTCATGAAATGAGCTGATTAAAAGCAGGACCATTGTGTTGTAGCAGGTGTTACATGTATTTGATTTGTGCTGGTTTAATGCTGATTATGCATAAACTGAAACAAATATTGATGCCACACGTACTTTGCTTTTTTTTTCTTTTTTTAAAAATGTGAATTTTTACTTTGTCACTGGGACAACCACCACCATCACCCTCTGCTCTGCTGCGTTTCCAGCTGGAGGCTGAGCAGATGATGGAGCAGTTGATCTACTGGGTTCGTGAGGACTCATCCGGTCTGGGCCGGCCACAGCTTCCTGGAGACGTCGCCACCAACAGCATGGCAGTTCCCATGATGCTGTTGTGTCTGGTGCAGCAGCTCACTGAAGGCCGGGGTCAGGAGGTGGTTCAGAAGTACAGAGAGCTGGGCAGCTGGTGTGTACAGCAGATCCTACAGCACGTCCAGGTATGGACACAACGTGACTGATGCTAACTGGTTAAAGGGATAGTTCAACATTTTGGCAAACTGGCCCAATACCATAATCCCTACAGTTTTAGGAGTAGGTTCATTACCTTTAATTGTCGTTGCAAGCTATTTTTAGAACGGTGGAGCAAAGCCATGAGCTGTTCAGAACTACGCTATGGAGGCTAATGGGATTTCTTGGTTTTCCTAATCAAATACACAATTCAACAACTGAACGAGTGCTCAAGCTCGCTCACTCTTGATTCGCATATAAGTGAATGTTATATGAAAACAGAAGAGTGAGGAAAAAAATCCAGACGCTGCAACACCACGAAATGGAAACAATGTAATAATTCCTGTGACCAGTGCCCACAGCTGGCCACAAGTAAATGGTGTCACACTCCACCTGTCATTGTGCTATTCCTCACCATTAGGGAGCGCCCCACACTTTGAGAATCACTGGGTTAAAGTGACTGGCCAGGTATATGGGGACAGCTCTCCATTCCGACGCACCTCCACTTCGACACCCCGCTGTTCCGAAACACCCTGTTCCGAAACACCGCTGTTCCGACAGCCTCCGCTCGTGCTGACAGCTGACTGAGGGAGATGTTTTGGTTGGGCTTAGGCTTTGAGAATCACGTTGGCCTTTATGTTAGGCTAAGTTTATTATGACATGATCCGTTTGCCAGGATCACTGCGCACTGAGGGTTTCCCCCAGTAGCCTTTTATATAGAAAACTTACGATGAATGTGTTTCGGAAAGGCGGGGTGTAACCCAGGTATATATACTTTATGTTTTGCACTTTATTGGTTTTACCAGTAAACATGCTGAAATATCATCTTTGTTCTCCTTGTGTAACAGAGAGACGGCACAGCTATTTTAGAGAACGTGACCCTGGATGGAGCAGAGCTGCCAGGTTGCCAGGGTCGACTGCAGAACCCAGGTAAACACTCGGCCGCCTGCTGACCAGTCAGTCAGGTAACAGCAAACAGCACGGAGAGTGCATGAGGAAGCTGATGTCCAGCCAAGTGCTGTGTCCTGTGCGTAGTTGCCCACCTCAGTGTTGTCTCTTTTTTTCATGCTGACCCGTGCTGACTCAGGCCATGCCCTGGAAGCAGGCTGGTTCCTGCTTCAGTACAGCGCGGAATGGGGGGACGAGGCGCTCCAGAAAACTGCCATTAACAAGTTTGTGCAGCTGCCTTACCAGCGTGGCTGGGATAAAGAGCACGGTGGCCTCTTCTACTTCCTGGACGTGGATGGTCACTGCCCTACACAGGTAAACTGTTAGTGTGCTTGTTGTTCTTAGGGGCCTCCTCTTTTTTTGAACTTGATTGTTTTTTAGATTGCCTTCTTATGATGTTTCTTTTGCATCACGTATGACAGTTTTTGTTGGTGTGAGCGTGTGTGTGTGTGTGTGTATGTTGGACATGGAACGTGTGCGACCACATCAATATCCTCACTGAGGATAATAAAGTTGACCTTGACCTTGTATACACAGGATCAGATTTTCCTTCAGAGAGTACTGGTAGATGCATTAGTATTTCCCTTGTAATAGTAGTTGGTGTTTACATTATGATGCATTGAATGGCTTGTTGACACTACTTGTGTGTTTGACTAGTTGGAGTGGAACATGAAGCTGTGGTGGCCTCACTGTGAGGCTCTCATCGCCTTCCTGATGGCCTACAGTCAAACCAAGAAACCAGAGCTGCTCGACAGATTCTCTGAGGTTTATGAATACACCTTTAGCCATGTGAGTTTACACAGCGTCTACAAGGCTGTACATTTTCAATTTTATATTTTCAGGCCTGATTCAACATTTGGCAAAGATTCTCATGGTTTCTTTTTCCGAGATTTTAAAGGGATATTTCAACATTTTGTCAAATTCACCCATTACCATAAGTAAATTCGTTACCTTTAATTGTCGGCGCAAGCTATTTTTAGAATGGCAGAGCAGAGTCGCTAGCTGCTCAGAGCTACGCTACAGAGGCTAATGGGATTTTCTCTAATCAAACTCATCAAAACACAATCCAACAACTCCAAAACGCTCTTGTGGACAAGTTGTGACCTGCACATTCACCACGCTATGAGATAAATATACGGAACGTTACAAGACAGAGTTGTTTTCGCGGTAAATTCATGCAAAACCACTGATCTGTGTTCCTGTTGGGAGCAGTTTTTCGGCAAGCAGTCTCTGCATTTGCCGTCTCGTAACGTTCCATTATCTGGTAGTGTGGTGAATGTGCAGGTCAGAACTTGTCCACAAATAAATGCAAGGAGGAACTGAACCTTGAAATTAGTCATTAGGACTCCTCACAATAAAACAGTCACTGCTCTGACTTGAAAGCCCTGTCCAATGGGTTACTCTCAGTGATTACCTATGAACACCTTACAGATACACATTGTCACTTGTATTTGTTTATCCATGCTCTAACTGGAAACACTGCACAGGAGTGCTGGGAGAGTAGAGTATTACCAACCATTAATGATGTGTGGGGCAGGGCCTCTCTTCATTATAGTCACATGTTGTGTTGTTTGATTAACTTTTCAGCCCTTATGCATCATTACAAGATAATGTACTCCTTATGTTAATGACACAACCTTTCACCCTTGCTACATGTTGATGTTGACATGACAACATATGTCTATATGTGAATGCAACTGAAGATGTAACATGGTTTAGTTTAGTGGGTTTATTTTGGTATTTTAAAAATAAGTACAATAGACAAAGTATAAAAGTATAGTTACAAAACAATAACAAAAACAAAACACAACAAAGCAATACAATGCACTTTGACCGAAAAGGTGTAGGCTGAAGCATCAGCTTATTTTGCAAAACCCTTCTTAAATGAACATTTTCCGTCCACTTATTTAAAAAGATTTGACTGAACAAAAAACCTGCATGGTTTATGAGCACGCTGGTATTTATAATTCAGTTTTATATTTATTAGTAATGGTGGATATGTGTTTGATTTTGTGCAGTTTCCTGATGCTAAGGGTGGCGAGTGGTTTGGCTATTTGACACAAGAAGGGAAAGTTGCACTGGATTTTAAAGGAGGCCCCTTTAAAGGTAAGCAAAGGGGGGGGGCAGTCAATGAAACATAGGTGAATGCAGGCATCATCACTGCTACAGGCTCCAGGCTACATTAGCTACCACTAACAAGCACCCGGTGGTTAACTTTCTATCTTGCTAAATCAGTGCAGTACTCTTTGGCTGTGCCTTTACATTTTTCTGCCATTAACTATTAACTCTACTCTAGCTATTAAACTGCAACTTAAAGTCAGGCTGCATTGTGGGTAATGCAGGCATTAAGATTTGACAAAGGCAAAAACAAGATACAATATCTGTTTTAGTGACTTTGATTTCTATTCTTCTTATTCATAGTGAGTCTAACATTGCTATATGATCACTTCTGTTGCTCATTTGATATGATCTTAAGCCCAAGCCCGAGCCCGAGCAGGTCAATCATTACGTTCGTGTCGGGTCGGGCCGGGCTTCTCTCTCGCTGACGTTTTTTTTTAAATACGATGTGTGGATACTAAACTAAGGAATACTTGTTATAAAATAAATAATTTGGAAAAAAACACAGGAGGCGCTGTAGGGTAATTGCTATTTAACTACTACACAGGAGCCGCAGAGCCAGAGCACGCTTTGTGCACGAAAGAGCCAGTGCATGCTCTGCACACGTGAACGCCGCCCTCTTAATAATCTTTCCCTCCGCAAATCCGCATCTATTTTGACGGGGTCCGCTCGCTATTCAGACAGCCCACTCTTTTCTTTTCAGCATGCCTATCACCAGGGAGTGATGATCTCAACAATTAAACTACCAAGTCACACACAAAACTGACATGATAGACAAACAGAACTATGTTGCAGTTTGTTTTTTTTAAGTTAACCTGTAACCTTCAGAACCACGGACAGCGCCGCGGATGAGCCGCGTGGAGAAGCTGCAGCTGTGAGCGTCTGGGGCCTGGTGGCCAAAGTTGAAAAATTGTTGCAATGACAATAAAATGATAGATTATAATTTGTGGTTGCTGTTCCCTGCTGCTGAACATCGGATTTTTACATACAAGTCCTTTGTTTTCCTATTATATTGGTGTCAGGCGAGCCTCTGTATTGTATCCGATACAAACACGGCGCACCTCTCTCTCTCTCTCGTGCACACACACACACACAGCAGCAGAAAAATCATTAACAGCATTAACAGAGCACCGATGCGTCAGAGAAGCGAGGTGAGCGCACACCTCAGTGCAGTGCACCTTATTACTCCTGCAGAAGAAAGAAAAACAAGAAGCCTGTGGTCCGACTCCTCACAAATAAAATATGAAATTTCGGGTTTGCTTCGGGCTCGGGCCTGCAAATTAAGTTAATTGGTCAGGTTCGGGCTGGGTCGGGCTTTAATACCTGCGGGCCTGGGTCGGGTCGGGCTGGATTTTTTAGGCCCGATCTTACCTCTAAGCTAGAGTAACCTGGAGCCTGTAGCAGAGATGAGGATCAGGGCACAGAGATCTGGTCGGTTCCTTACTGTTCTAACTTGGAGCGTACATGAGACGGTCTCTAACCGGAGTAGTCAGATAACTGTGTTCCTCTTATCTTCTTCAGGGTTCTTCCATGTGCCTCGCTGCTTGTACATGTGTGAACGTATCCTGGACGGCCTGCTGGCAAACAAGGACTGAACATCTTGACAAGAATTTCATGATAATGGGACTGACTTTGATTAGTGCTTCTGTTCACTAAATCAAACTACAATTATCAGGTTATAAAGACAAAATGCACAAATTTTCACATGTGCATTTCACATTTCAATAAAGTTACTTTAATCTAATGAAAAAATTCCTGTCACTGAGCAACTCATACATTTATTAGCATATAATATTAGAATAGTGCTGCTGTGAGACAAAATGCCTCAGGAGCTCTGACTTCATTTACCTGTGTGGTCCACAGTTTGTATTGTAATCCTAAAGCTCCAAGCCGATCTGAGTCTTTATACTTAAATCCACTTTCATACATATAATCTTTGTTGTTTAAGATGTTTCAAGAAGAACTGATGTTTGATTTCCATAGCGGTTATGAATGACTATTCATTTATAACCAACTAGGGAGTTAAAACTAACCACACTTGGCACATGCATCAGAAATGACTCAACCTGGGTCAGACTGAATGACTTGAGGGCGCCCCCTAGAAACAAATTCACGATAAGATCAGGTATGACATTCATTCATTAGTCCCTCGATGAGGTAATTTGCAGAATTGTAGCTAGAAAAGCATCAATAATTAATTAAAATTTTAAAATATGACAAAAATATGTATAAAATAACTGTTAAAACTGAGCATCTACATGTAACATGCAACTCAGTTTGACATGTGAAAATGTGTTCTTAATTTACTCAGATGTTGTTGTTTTTTTTGTTTTTTTTAAATATATCAACATTTATGATTTGTTCAAAATTTAAACAGAATGACCTCAAATTTGATCAGCCTGAAGACATTTGTGATGCTAAATGACAAGGTAAAAGTTTTACTGAGTAAACCTGAAATCAATAAATGCCTCCCACCCCCTACATGTAAGAGCCCTGGAAAGCTCCATCAGTGACAGGCTTCTGCACCCTCGCTGTTCAACTGAGAGGTACTGCAGGTCCTTTCTCCCCTCTGCTGTCAGACTCTTCAACAAGGCCTGCTCCCAGTAACCAATCAGAAAACCACTATATCCATATGTGTATAATGTGAGTCAGTAGCGTCCTCCTGTCTTCATCCATCGTCCATCAGCTGCTTCACCTCCATCTTCTCTCTGGTCCAAAGTCAGATCCTTTCAATGACAATCACAAATTGATCAACAGACCAATCAGACTAATTGATCATCCATCAGAGGAGTTTCAGCTCCGTCCTGAGTTCTCTCTGTGGACAAGACAGAGACAGAAGACAGTGAGACAGAGACAGAAGACAGTGAGACAGAGACAAACAACCAGAGACAAACAAACAACCCTGACCTTTGACCTTGAGAGTCACTACTGTCCTTCTCAGTAAGTCTCCGTTCTTGTCGTAGACTCTGCAGGTGTATCTTCTTCTGTCTCTCACTGTGAGGTGTTTCAGGGTCAGACTGAGGTCTCCAGTCCTCAGCAGGTCTTTATTCATCTTTGTTCGTCCTCTGTAAACCTGGTCCTGTCCTTTAGATCCCTTCTCATACACATGGACCTTCCTGTCGTCTCCGTCCGTCCACTCCACTCTGACGTCTTCAGACAGATCAGCTGTGGTCTTGAAGGGCAGTTGGACAGACTCCGCCCCCTGCTCCACCTTCACCTCCACCAGTTTGACTGAGAGACAACAAACCACATGATGATGTCATCATTATTATTATATTACTTCAGTATAACTCATTAATTTTGTAATGAGTTACCCCCAACACTGGACATGAATTCTCTGCAGAGGAGACAAAACCAGAGACAAACAAACAACTCTGACCTTTGACCTTTAGAGTCACTACTGTCTCTCTCAGTAAGTCTCCGTCCTTGTAGACTCTGCAGGTGTATCTTCCCCTGTCTCTCACTGTGAGGCGTTTCAGGGTCAGACTGAGGTCTCCAGTCCTCAGCAGGTCTTCGTTCATCTTTGTTCGTCCTCTGTAAACCTGGTCCTGTCCTTTAGATCCCTTCTCATACACATGGACCTTCCTGTCGTCTCCGTCCGTCCACTCCACTCTGACGTCTTCAGACAGACCAGCTGTGGTCTTGAAGGGCAGCTTGGCAGACTCCGCCCCCTCCTTCACCTCCACCTGTTTGACTGAGAGACAACAAACCACATGATGATGTCATCAGACAGCAGCAGATTTTAATCTGACCTGAGTTACTTCCAAATTGTAATATATTACATAACAGTAGTTACTTGCATTTGAATGTAATGTTTCTTTGCAATATTTCTTAGGGAGTAATAAGTTACTGATTACTTTTTAGTTACTTTCACCAAAATAAACACTGAGGACAAGGCATTACAAAATGGAGGCACACAATAATCTGTCATCAGATGGATGAGGATCAGGCATCTGGGCTGCAGGGCCTCTGACAAGCAGCTGCACTTTGTAGTGAGCAGGAACTTGATGTCGTCTTCTTGTTTTCTTACTCATCCAGCGAAGCTGAAACTAACGCGTTGTATAATTCTGTTACTGCCTGAAAGTTATATATTACTGTAACTTGTAATGAGTTACCTCCAACACTGAAAATTAATTCTCTGTGGAGGAGACAAAACCTAGACAAAAACATAGACAAACAACTCTGACCTTTGACCCAGAGAAACAATACTGTCTCTGTCAGTAAGTCTCCGTTCTTGTTGTAGACTCTGCAGGTGTATCTTCCACTGTCTCTCCATGTGGGGTGTTTCAGGATCAGACTGAGGTCTCCAGTCCTCAGCAGGTCTTCATTCATCTTTGTTCGTCCTCTGTAAACCTGGTCCTGCTCTTTAGATCCCTTCTCATACACATGAACCTTCCTGTCGTCTCTGTCCGTCCACTCCACTCTGACGTCTTCAGACAGACCAGCTGTGGTCTTGAAGGGCAGCTGGACAGACTCCGCCCCCTGCTCCACCTTCACCTCCACCAGTTTGACTGAGAGACAACAAACCACATGATGATGTCAACAGAGAGCAGCAGCAGGTCTTAAGACACGATTTCGTCGTGGCTGACACATTTCCAATGTTGTACCCGAGTATGAGTGTCGGTAATGACAAACTGTAATTCAACCTATTTCTGACTATAACATGTTACCGGGCGGAGTAATAATATTACAAAAAATATAATAAGTAACGCGTTGTATAATTCTGTTACTGCCTGAAAGTTATTTATTACTGTAACTTCAGTATAACTCATTAATTTTGTAATGAGTTACCCCCAACACTGGACATGAATTCTCTGTGGAGGAGACAAAACCAGAGGCAAACAAACAACTCTGACCTTTGACCCAGAGAGTCACTTCTGTCCCTGTCAGTAAGTCTCCGTCCTTGTCGTAGACTCTGCAAGTGTATCTTCCGCTGTCTCCCACTGTGGGGTGTTTCAGGGTCAGACTGAGGTCTCTCAGGTCTTCACTCATCTCTGTTCGTCCTCTGTAAACCTGGTCCTGTCCTTTAGATCCGTTCTCATACACATGAACCTTCCTGTCGTCTCTGTCCGTCCACTCCACTCTGTCAGACAGATCGGCCGTGGTCTTGAAGGGCAGTTGGACAGACTCCGCCCCCTCCTTCTCCTCCACCTCCACCACCTGTCGGACTGAGAGACAACAAACCACATGATGATGTCATCAGACAGCAGCAGCAGAGGCCTGTACCACGAAGCGAGGGTTCCTATCCAGCTCTGTTTCCAACAGAGTCCCTCTGGTCAGTGGTACCCCGACACTGGTTATCAACTCGGTAACTCAACCCAGGTTTGTCTTATTGTGAATCGGTGATCGCGCACGTATAGAGGACGGGTTCAAGGCAGCAGACCAATCACAACCATGAGCACTATGGATGGATAGATAATCATGGTGATTGATGAACGGATTTGACCGATCCAGGAAAATCTTTTCATCAGTTGTTGTGAGACGCATGTATTTTTTTCATAATGTATCATAAATGGATACAATCACCACAATTCTGTCCGGAGCTTCGCTACTTTTATTTCCGTCTCCTTGGAAACAGTAACCCACGGTACAGGGATGTCAAAATAAGGGCACACGTTGTTCTGAGCATCATAAAACATTACAGTTGTAACACTCTTCTCACTATCTGGGCGCCAGGTTACCATGGGTAAACGTCATATTTCACGATTGGCCAGTGAGTGGGTAGAGCCTTTTACTGGATTCAAATCAATCCTGAAAGCTAAGTTACCATGGTAACTCACCTCGCTAAGACGGTGATCCTGCTTCGTGGTACAGGCCTCAGATTTTAATCTCTGACCTGAATCTACAGCTCTGATTTCAACTGTTTCATCTTTGACATGAATTCTCTGCAGAGGAGACAAAACCAGAGACAGAGACAAACAAACAACTCTGACCTTTGACCTTGAGATTCACAGTTTTCTCTCTCATTAAGTTTCCGTTCTTGTCGTAGACTCTGCAGGTGTATCTTCCTACGTCTGTATCCTTGAGGTCCTTCAGGGTCAGACTGAGGTCTCCAGTCCCCAGCGGGTCTCCACTCATCTCTGTTCGTCCTCTGTAAACCCGGTCCTGTCCTTTAGGACCGTTCTCATACACTGTCTTTCCGTCTCTGTCCGTCCACTCCACTCTGACGTCTTCAGACAGACCAGCTGTGGTCTTGAAGGGCAGCTGGACAGACTCCGCCCCCTCCACCTCCTCTACCTGTTGGACTGAGAGACAACAAACCACATGATGATGTCATCATCACACAGCAGCAGCAGGTTATAATCTCTTTACTGAAAGTGTTGGACATGATCAGAGTTTAGTTTTGTCTGTTTTGTTTGTTGGTTTGCACGCACACACGCACACACGCACAATCTCCCATCCTGGGGCTGAGGTGTAGAAATGTGTCTTTGTTACCTGAATAACTAACATAACCAGTGCTACAGTTGCCATCTGCATAAGTACTTCAGTATGAAAGCCCACAAACATAGACAGAGAGGGCTCCCAGGTTTCTTTATTGTTATGGGCGAGGCAAGAAAAAGAAAAGAGAGAGAGAGAGAAGTTTACTGTCACTATTAACGTTGCTTGTCAGAACTGTGTGCATTTTGTGATTATTGATAATGATTTGATTAGATTTGATCCAAGAACATTTGTTTTGAGTCTGTCCCTCACACACCTTGTGCTGCTGCTGACAGTTAACAGTAAATCATCAGTCCAAGACCGGACAGAGTCAACAACATTTTGTTGTCAAGGTTAGGGTTAGGGTGAAAAGCTGTGTGCTGTTTGAACATACATTGACTAAAAAAGTAACGTTCTTCAGTTAAAATTTTGTCCAGTGGGAGGCCGTGGTGTAATTTGTGTCAATTTAGGGGTCCTTGATGTAAAAAAGTTTGAGAGCCACTGACTTAGAATATAGCTGAGGTCAGTTACGTCAGCGAGGGTTCAGGGCCTGAGTCTGTAGAGGAGGGAGTGGGACTGGGCCACAGCCAATGAGGTGTCTGTGAATAAATGTGTGCAGCCGTTCATGGTCTCTGTCCTCTCAACACAAAATGGAAGATTTTTCTCTCTCTCTCTCTCTCTCTCTCACACACACACACACACACACACCCTACCTATTTTGATTAATTGTCTTTTATGAACTTTAATCCCCCAGGCGACACCAAGAAAAAGACCCAGTAGAACCAGTAGAACCAGGAGAACACACACAACGTAGACTTCAGCATTGACAGAGAACTTTTCTGTGGATGAGATGAACATAAACAACAACGTGACCTTTACGTGACCTCTGTGACGCTGGTTCAAATTCCAACCAGATCTGACCTCAGACCTGTATCTACAGCTCAGACGTTTGACCTCTGACCTGTATCCTGTACTGTGATTGTTACTGTGCATTCACACCAAAAGCAACTTGAGTGACCGCGGTGTACGCTGGCGACAATGAGCGACAGGAGCATCTGGGGACGCGATTAGAGCGGTGCGAACAACGAAAGTTGACAGATGCTCAACTTTAGCAGCGGCGCGACCGCGGCAACAGAATTGGAATGGACACATCTGCAGCACAGCTTGAAAGTCCTGCCCCTTTGGTCGCTCGGTGCAACAAGGGCCTGCTAGAGCTGGAAAGTGGCGCGATAGGAGCGACCAGAGCAACCACAAGCGATTTTATCGCTTTTGGTGTGAACGCACAGTTAGGGTGGGTTTCTGACCTTTGACCTTCAGCTGTATGTTTCTCACTGTTCGTTTATTTCCAAACGCTGAGATGATGCAGGAGTAGTTTCCGCTGTCATAGAGGTGGAGGTTCCTCAGAGTCAGACTGAGGTCTCCAGTGGTCAGAGCGTCAGTCTTCATGGACGTTCTGCTCTGGTAAACCTGGTTCTGGTCTCTGAGGTTGTCACCCAGCCGGTATCTCTGGTGGACGGTTGGAGGACGGAGGTTGTGGAGGCTCCACGTCACTGTGGGGTTTAAGGGTAAAGGAGAGTCCTCACAGGGCAGCAGGACAGACCTCCCACTGTAGAGCTCCACAATGTCTCCATGCCAGGACACTGAGGACAGAGATAGGAACATAGTTTGAAGTTTTTCTCTATACAAAATAATGTTCATTTTTCAAATGATGCCATTTAAAACAAAACAGATGAGAGAGCAGAGTGGGTCTGTGGGCGTGGCTGCCGTTTGATTGACACAGTGACACTTGTCAATCAAGCGCAGTCTCCTCATCGTGGCACTAACAATGCTTACACATAATCCTGTTTATCTTAATCTGTCATGTAGCCGGTGTAGGTGGGTGTGTAGAGCTTGTGTCAAATCTACCACTCACCCCTCCTCAGCTGACTTTTTTTCCTCACCCTAAATTTACGCTTTTTAAAAAAATATTAAAAAGCTCCGTAACACATCTGTGACTAGTGCTGATCGGATACAATAATAGAATAGACAGAGCTTTGACCCCTAAAACCTATCCCTCTCCAAATATTTCTACACATTTGTGATGTTTAAATTCAAAGGCAGTTGTGTATTGTCCTACATAACAGAGCAATACGAATTAAAATTGGTATTTCCAATAGTGACAATATTTATGTGCATTTCTAAATTCACACAAGCATTACACACAGTCAGGAGCAGGTGTAGATTTTGTGAGAAGTTATGAAAAGATCAGCTTTGATGAATGCTGAAAAACATACATTTATGCCTGCACATAGTGTACACACAAATTTGTGCTGCTCACGTTTCATGAATGAGACCCAATGATGTGTTTGAGTTGAGTGTGTGTTTGGGGGGCAGGACACAAAGAGACAATTTATACTGGCTAATCTACACACACACCATCTGTGTTCTTAATCCCTTTGTGAAGAATGACACAGCAAGGAACAACAGCAAACAGGACAACCAGGAGAACCATGAGAACCTGGAGAACCCGGAGAACCCGGAGAACCTTGACCCAGTCTGGATCACGTCCTGCAGTCGACACATTCAACAACAATATAAGATTCAAACATTAATAAACAATAAAACATTTTTAAAAAAACATTTGTCTGTGACCTCTTACCTGAGAAATAACCAAATATACACAATATGTTTTCTAAATGTGTTCTGATGCAGACACAATAAAGCAGGAGAGTCAGGAGAAGCAGGGTGAATATTAGACCCAGTAGACCAGTGGTCCAGTCTGGAGCAGGTTCTGTAACTGAGACAAACAACATGAGATTAGATGTTAGTGTTGTTGTCAGTCAACAGACTGACCCCCCCCCCATACATACACACACACTACATACCATCTTTGTTCTCAGTCCCTTTATGAATAAAGAAAATGCATACACCAACACCACAAACAACCAGGAGAACCAGGAGAACCTGGAGAACTTGGAGAACCTTGATCCTGACTGGTCGAGATTCTGTAGTCGACACAAACAACAACAATGAGATCAGAACATTTATAAACATTAACACAATATTTCTGAGTTTATTTCCACCCTGACCTCACTTAACAGCTCTGACATCACACTGACTTTAAGATACATTAGTTTACTGCACACACACACACACACACACGCGCAGATAACTTACTTTTTTTACTTATTTCCTTTGTCATTGTATACAGTATACCAGTGTAACCAGCAGCGGTCAGTGAGAGCAGGAGACAACAGACACCAAAGACAATGTAGACCGACTCTTCATGATGTCCTGCAGTCGACACAAACAACAACATGAGATTAAAACATCACTATAAACAATGATGTGAAGCATGAAAAGACATTTCTGGTGAGTCCATGACCTCTGACCTTTGACCTTCAGTGGTACTTGACTCTGCCTCTCCTTTCCCCCCTTCCCTTTGAGGATGCAGGTGTAGCTGCCACTGTCTCTGGTGGTGGGTCTCCTCAGAGTGAGGCTGAGGTCTCCGGTCCTCAGAGCGTCAGTCTTCATGGACGTCCGTCCTCTGTAGTGCTGGTTCTGGTCTTTGAGTTCGTCTCCATCCGGCTGACGCTGGTGGACGGTTGAAAGATGGAGGTCGGAGCGGCTCCAAACCACTGAAGGCTCATCCAGGTCAAACGTAGAAAAGTCACAGGGCAGCAGGACAGACTCCTCCCCCTCATATGTCTCCACAGCTGAGGCATGCTGGGAAACTGAGGACACAGATAGAGGTGAGACAGAAACCAGAAGATAATCAGACCCTCCAGTGTTTGACCTGGAGCTGCAGTGAACCACTAGCAGTCTCAGCACAGACCTGAGGAACCAAAGGTTGTGATCATATGTCTGATTTGATTTTTATGATTACTGCAGTTGTTGTGTGACTGTTGTTTTGATCTGATTTTAGATTTAAGATTCTCATCTGCCACTCATTGGATTTCTCTACTGCCACTTGCCTGTCTGGTCTTGTACTTCTGGGTTTGTTCCTTTCATCTTTCATTGTGCAATGTACAATATTTTCCCCCAAAACAACAGTTGTAGTTTGACCATGAGGAGATCATTGATGGGTGGAGTGATTTTGGAGTCATTATACTCTATAACTGGTGCATCCCAAGGACAGAACACACACACCCACAAAAGTTATTTGGTTTATGCAGCCCAATGCAATGAGGAATGCAAAGACCGCTACATTGGCGAACAAAACAACCACTGCACTAACGCATGGCCCACTCTGCTGTCCACTTACATCTCAAGGAGAAAGCCCACTCCTTTGATGCCAACAATGTCCACTTCCTGGACAGATGGTTTGAAAGAGGAGTAAAAGAAGCCATCTATGTAAAAGTAGAGAAACCATCTCTCAACAGAGGAGGAGGTCTGAGACACCACCTATCTCTGATGTATAATGCTGTCCTTTCATCCCTGCAGGAGATTCAACAATCTATCCTCTAAGAAAAACAACTGTTCACAAATGGTCTCATGTGACTCCAACAACTGTCGTTATAATACAATAGGGCACTAACGAAGTGGAAGTTGGACCAGTCCTAGCCTGGTCAAATGCGAGCATGGACTGATGAAGCCTCTTGGATGAGAGGTGAAACGTCCTATTAGACAAATAACCAAGTCCAGTTGCGTTCGATTTAAGTTTCCTTGAGATAACTATGACCTGGACAAATGTGAATATTCACGTGATTTTAAAGTCTCGGTAGGCACTGTACAGGACAGCCGGTTGCTGCACACTCGTCCGGCTGCACATAGAGATAAATGTTATCTGTCCAGCCAGGAGGAAGGCTTGTTTTGGTAAAAAAAAAAAATGGGGGGGGGGGGGGTTTGGTAGTCTATGCTATTACGATAGGACAAAGGCATCATTTGTGTTTGAACAAGATGTATTGATCCTGGAAGTTTTTCTTTTCTCATAATTACAAGATTCTGATATATTTTCTCATAAGTACGAGATAAGGTGTCTAATATTTTTAAAATCCAGTAATACAATTTGCTTCCGTAGGCTACAGTATCAGGTCAGCTGTCCTCTAACGTGGTTAACAAATTCAGAGTCCGTGTGTAGTTTATTTAAATAGAGTTAGATTAAGTTTTTCTCACCATACAGCAGCGTCACAAACACCACAAACATCTTCATCTTCTCTAAAAAAAACACTCCCGTTCAAACCACTTCTTCCTGTGCTGAGTAGTTAAGAGTTGGGTAAGCAATGGGCAAGTACCACCCCTGTTATCTAGAAAACCATAGAAGAAGTTGGTCATGTGACCACTATTTTTTTTTTACTAATAATCTCACTCCAGAGGAAACGCAGTTGTTGCTGCAATTTTTTACACAATGTCTGTGTTTTCATTAAAAGACAGCTTATTGTCAACGACCACACACCAAGGTACTTAAAGGTTGTGTCACACTCCAATTTCTTCTAAAATCTATGCACACGTCTTTAGTTTTGGTCACATTTAAGTTTAAAAAGGAATCATCACACCAGCAGATCAAATCATCCACCACTGGTCCTGGGGCTGTGTCCTCCCCTTGCAACAGACTCACTGTGACCGTGCCATCAGCAAACTTAACTACATGTCTCTCTGGATGTGAGCATGTCATCAGTGTACAGGATAGAATGGGTGAGAGGACACTGTGGAGAACCAGTGGAGGAGAGGAGGACATCAGACAGAATACTGTTCACTCTGACACATTGTGATCTGTCTGTTAAAAAAACCTAAAATCCACCCAACAATACCTTTTTTTTTATTGTTTCTGTTTTGTTCAAGCACTTTGGGCTGCTTTTATGCATGAAAAATTCTCTATAAATCAGAGGTGTATAGTAACGAAGTAGATGTACTTCGTTACACTACTTAAGTAGTTTTTTTTGGGATTTGTACTTTACTGGAGTAGTTTTTTTAATCAGAACTTTTACTTTTACTTCGTTACATTTAAAAGAAAAAATATGTACTTTTACTCCGTTACATTTACGTTTGCCACCTCGTATATAGATATAATCAGCCTACTTGTTTGGTAATGATCGCCTGCGTGCAAATATGGCGCAGTGTTTCGTAGTTCTCCACAAAACGGCCTCCCCGCCCGACCCCGTCGGAGGAGGACGATAGTAAAGTTCGTCCCCGCCCCCCCCCCCCCCCCCCCCCACCCCCCCCCCCCCCCCCCCCCCCCCCCCCCCCACCCCCACAATTTGAAGGTTTCACACGTCTCGGTCGGTACTATCCGCTGCCGGAGCGGCGGAGAGCTGTGGCCACAGACAGCTCCAAAGATCCTCAACATGTAACAGGATCGATCACTCTCACTTTTTTTACTTTTTACTTTTGATACTTAAGTACATTTAATGTGAGCTACTTTAAGACTTTTACTCAAGTAATTTTCTAATGCGTGACTTTTACTTTTACCAAAGTAATTTTTATTTATGGTACTTCTACTTTTACTTAGTTACTTTTTTCGAGTACTTTATACACCTCTGCTATAAATAAAGATTATTATTATTATTATTATTGACACACCTGTTATTCATTAAAAGTGCCACTAGGTGGAGCTGAAGAGTTAGAGTTTAACAGCAGACTGTCTCTGAATGCTCATACAGTCCAGTCATTGGAAAATCAATCAAAAGTATTCATAACCACTATGTCTGGAGGTGTGGCCAGAGGAGTATGAATTATTATCAACTTCATTTAAAGGAAAAGCCCCTAGAGGTGGATCACCCCGTTTTCAGGGGGGATCCTTAGCATCTCAACAATCAACATTGATTCATTGACAGAAGCAAAAGAGAGGCAAGACAAAAATGAAAGGACAATCATAGGTAAGGAGACAGAGATAAAAAAAAAAAAAGGGCAATGCAAATACAAAACAACAACAAAGCACACAGGGAAGGGAGATGCATACAATGTACATCAGACACCTCCAAGACCAGGCAGATATCACGCGTGTTGTGTTTTTAGGTGGTTAAGTAACTCAATCTTTAAGGTATGTAAAGAAGATAATGGAGTGAAGGGAGTTTGGCAGGTTATTCCAGTCAAAAGGTGCTTTGAATTTGAATGATTCCTAACAGTCTGTGCTGCTGTAACTGTGACATCACAGATATGAGGAGGACAACCACCAATAGGTCCATACGTGAGAAGATCAGAAAGAAGACTGAGATGGATGAGACAATGACTTAGACACAGACTACGTTAGAAGATCAGCAAGAAGACAGACAAGTCGTCCACTAAGACAGATCAGAACCTGGACATAATTATTAACTTTCCCTGCAGACAAGATCCACATGGAGCAAGATGTCTCTGTGGACTCGAGACAGGACGACCTGTATTATATAATATAATATTATATTATATAATATTGCTTAATTTAAGGTGACTACATTTTTAGCACAGAAGTGTATGCAAAGATAAGACAGGCTGTTGTGTATATCCATTAAATTTTAAGCCATGATATCGCAGATGCATGATCATGGTAATCATTATTCAGGACGGACAGGTAACCTTCTCTCTTGTTTGCTGTTATTTTACCACCATTGGTGTCAGTGTATCTCAACTAAAATTCCTTGACTGTTATGTGTTTTAGTTATAGGTTCATTAGGAGAAGAGACGGGGTTAGGGTCTTCATTGCATCTGGTTAGTCCCTCTCTTTTTTGCTAAGCACAACTCAGATCTTTTGACATCTGCAGTAAGATGCTGCAGATGTTTTACCAGTCTGTGGTGGCAAGTGCACTGTTTTGTGCTGCAGTATCAGACATATGGATGCAAGGCAACTGGACAAACTAGAACAGCTGGCTCTGTGATTGGAGCCAGGTTGGACACACTGCGGGAGGTGGTGGAGAGATGGTGGCCATCCTGAACAACTCAGATCATCCACTTCATAACACATTGATGGATAAAAAAAAACAAACAGAAGTGGTGGATGGCTCCTCTCTGCTGCAGGACGGAGGGACACAGAAGATCCTTCATGCTGCAAAGGGTACTATATGAGCTGAAGGACAAATGAATTTCTCTTTGTGGATCAATAAAGGCATTCTTATCTTATATGGGCATTTAATCTAGTTTCCCCTTCCCACAACATAAACAACTCACAATCAGTTGGCACACCAAGATGTAAGTGGTCTGGGCCCTGGGGGAACAACAAGAGCAGAAATTTGTGCAACCTTAGTAAGACTTCCAACATTCTTTTTTTCTCTTTTTTCATTTAGGCTATTCAATGCAGCACTTTCTTGTTGTGTCTTCCATGTCTCTCCCCCAGAATATGACAAGTAGCCTATTTGTTACTGTGATGCATAATGTTTTTGGTTTTCCAGCTGTGCATAATGGTGGAGGTAGGCTATGTGTCTGTTATTCTACCTTCTCTGTGTGTGCGTGTGCCAGGCCCTGCATTTGGATTGCTCCCTAGTAGTAGCTAGGTAGTAAATTAGGTGCACCTCACATGTAGCTATAAAGTAGCCTAAAGAAACCAATCCTTTCTTTTCGTTAATAAGCTCCAGAGACTTGAATGGGAATTTAAACATCTGCATTGAAACGTGGGGATTTTAAGATAGGCCTACCCACATTTATTTTCTTATCAATAAGCTTCAGGGACTTGAATGGGAAGTTAAACTAGGCTACATCTAGGCTGCTATTTAAACGTGGCGTTTTAAGATAGGCTATCCCCATATTTATGTGCATGAATAAGAACAAAGCCCAAATTCAGATTTTCAGCCTAGACTCTTATTGATTTGGCTGTCAGAGGAAGCGACTTTTGGACTGTCTCATGCTCCGCATTTTACTTCAGAATAAGCAATTGTTAACGGAAATGATCACACTAAAGAGTCTCATCTATGGTTGTGGGAGATATGCTCGTAAATATAACACGTAGAGCTGCTTCAAGTTCAGCCCAGGGGAGAAATTCTTCCTCAGCTGTCTATAAGAGGGTCTACTCTGTGGTAGCGGTGTAGTCACAACAATCACACAAACAAACAAACAAAACGTTTCACAGACCGGAACCGGAACAGGCAATGGCTGAGCGGAAGTTGGCAGCGGGGAAGGTTCAGAGACTATCACGGTTTGGTAACGGTACAAAACGTGTTTTTTCTGTGGCGTTAGTAAACACAGCCGACTTTGGAAGAAACACGAGAAAATATGTATTCTCTTTACGAAACCCGTGTTGTTAAAAAAGACACAGTTTGACGAATTCAACGTTAAAAGCAACATATGAACCGTTTGATGCATTGAACACAACCCGTGTAACAGACCGGATGTTCAGTGTAACAAACGCCTAATAGAAACGGGAGCCGAGAAGGCAAATGGCCGAAGCAGAGACTACGTAAATAGTGCTGAAACATTTAATCGACGCGAATGAAACGTAGTTTATTTATTCGAAGATAATGAACACAACGAGGCTGCAATCGGTTTATTGTGCTGCTGTGACGACGGAAGTAACGACGGAAATAACCACCGCGCCGTGACGTTACCATAAATTAACTCTGTAATGTCCACCCAAGCCCAGTTAACGTTAACGCTTACCAGTTCAACGTCGTAACGTCTAAAAAGCCGTGTGGGAACATTACAAGCTGAGAAACCCACAAACATGGAGCCAGTTCCCAGGTAGGCTGCAGTTATATGGACGTCAAACATGTCTATGTGCAGTAATAATCCTGCTGCCGCCTAACAGCGAATCTTGTGGCAATGGCAGTTTAGCTAATATTTTATTGTTTTTGTTGGTTAGGAACTTTGGTCAGATCTGTAACAATCTTCTAAATGACCCCAAAGTTTGTAGGCTGTTTTTAAAATTGGTAGCTGGTCTCTAATCTCTATCATATGGATATCATACAACACAGTCAATCCATATTACCCTAACTTGGGTTTATGATCATCTGTGCATTATCAGAGTCTTGTACATCCTAGACTGGTTAAGCCATCTATTTGCTGTATGCTTTTTTGGGCCATGTTTGGTCGCGCAACCTACACTGCACTTTTTAGGCTAACACTGAAATTAATTTAGTTGTTCGGATTTTGCAGATGCAAGTAGAATGTATACAATTAATATCTGTGCATGATAGATAGATTAGCAAATTCACAGTCGAAGGAAAATTAGTCCAGCAGAAACAACATTCTTCCACCCATAAATGACTGAGTCAGGATGTGTGATCAAAAGGATCTCCTAAACTGCTTTTCTCTGCAGCACAATGAAAGGAGCCTGCAGCTATAGCTACTAAATAGTTATGATTCTAACTATTGCATATGTCCCATACATCTGCATGTTATGGGCATTTTTGTGGGCCACTTCATTCCACTTAGGTTTAGTCGGTACCACAGATGCTTGGGTTGGATTCTTACCCAAAATATGCGTGTGCTAGACATAACAGTCTAAAAAGAGGCAACATGAAAGAGTATACAAATAGTCAAACAAGATCATCAACAGTTAGCCAGAAATGTGTACTGCCTGTTCTGGCACCACTGTTGTAGAACCAGGAGTTCACTTGATTTCAGTTGATTATGTTCATGGAGAAAGTTGATCCAACAGTGTGATATTCATATAGTTACTATTCACCATGAATCTAGTTACCGAGATCGAGAGAATAGTTAGCCTACCGTAAATTCTCAAATAAAAATGGGGGGTGGGGGGGGGGGGCACTGCACACATTAATTTATTAGAAGTTACAGGTGTAATTTGTATAGTTTACAACACGTAGTTCCTGTACTCAAAATACCAAGATTTTGAATAGAACATGCACAGAACACAAATAAATGTTCCTTTCTATGGCAATATCCCAATAGGTGTATAGATGACCAAATATTCGGGTTAGAAAAAAAGTAACTCGGGGTCATTTTCAGGTTTTTCAAAAGGGTTGTTGGTGTACATGGCTGTGCGCAACTGGGTTATTGCTAATATTCTGGTTATAAAAGAATTGACTGCATGTAAACATGTTAGATAGATAAACTTTATTGATCCCAAGCTGGGAAATTACAGTTAAACTGTTGCAATAAATGTAAGTGTGTCTCCCCATTTGTTGTACTTTTCTCTTTGCACTACCACAGTACTGTAAAGAACTAGGCCTGTTTTATTTAGGAATATTGCCATTTGTCATTTTCAGACAGTGAATTGGAAGGAATGTCTCTCATCTGACATTTTCTGTTTCTGTTGTTTGTTTGTTTTTCTTTCAGTGGGACCGGTGTCTTTTATCAGGCATTGCCTGCTGTTGGAGCCGATGGAACAAAAATTATGAAACTCGTTCCTGTACGCATGGTCAACGGGCAGTTTTTCAAATATCAGGCAAACAAACCCAGACCTGCCTGTACGGCACAGAAAGCTGTTACTACAAATGTTCCCTCAGCTCCTGTTCAGACGGTAAAAATGGCGGCATTAAGTCCTTCTACCATAGAGCAAGTGGTCAGGAAGCAGGTTTCCATTGTGAAAGTCTTGCCTAGAGTGGATCCTTGTACTTTGATAAAGAAGGATCCAGCAACGCAGCAGGTTCCACCAAAGCAACAGGCTCCACAGCAAAAGATTGTACAAGTACGGATGAATGTACCTGTATTACCTGCAACAAACTTAGTAAGACTTCCAAGTCAGGTCCCAGTGATGTTGACATCTCCAACACTCCCTAGTGGACAACGCCTCCAGATGCCGCCAAAGGCACAAGTCCAAACAGTCCCAGCATCTGGCCTGTCTGAGCTGATTAAGAAACCAATTTCTACGCCATCGGCTGGCTCCTCCTCAGGTTCAGGACTATCCAGTACGGTTTATGTGCTGCAAGCGAAACAAGGTGTTACTACTACAGTGAAACAAGGAGTTACCCCATCAAGTCATTCTACACATCCCTCACTCAACCCAATTTCCAAGACTTCATGTGAGCTCCCGGCAAAAGGATCAAAATCATTGTTAAAATTGGTTCCGAGGGTTTCACAAAGGCCCAACAGCCCTATAAAGTGGCTTATTGAAGAAGAGGACACCACACCGGCTCCAATTTTGAAACCATGTGATCCATATCCTGTCATGTCAGAGATACTTCGAACTCTGGCAGCCAGAGAAAACACAGCCAAGCTCCATGACAGGATTGAAAAAAGCTCTCAGTCAAGTCAAGGAAGCGGACAAGGAAGCAGACGAGGGCAGGACAACGCTGTGGTCGTGTGCGATGGGAAGGTCTTTTTCGAAGCCAAAAAATGCAGCCGACCACTTGAAATGGAAAAAAACAGCTCCTCCACAGCAGTAACAGAAAGTTATCAATTCATCAAAAGCCTCTTAGCCACAAAACAACCCTCTCTGCAGCCAAATGCAGCTCAAACACAACAGGATGTCAGAATAATTCATCTAAATGAGGCAGATGTGATAGATCTTTGTGATGATGAAGATGATGATGATCAGGCATCAGTTAAGTTGCCAACTGTGTGTCAGCAGGATGATGACAATGTCATATTTGTGTCGTATATTCCACCCGCGTCTGAGGCAGCGTCGACACAAGACGAGAGATTTAAGACTCAAAAGGTTCCTGAGAAGGAAATAGAAGATGCAGGACCGAACAGCTCAGACTGCAGGGCAGAAGAACGGAGGCTGGGGGGTGGAAGTGGCAGCGACGGCACGGATGTTTATGGTTCAGCAGTGATGAACAGCCATGTTTATGAGGGCTCAAACACCAAGGCTCAACAGACCAACTTCACCCAACAGGTGGAGACGATGAAAGTTGACATGGAAACTGATGTAGATCCCAGCACCTCTGACCACAGCAGTGGAGCACCCCACCAGGAACAAGACTCCCACAAAATGGAGGTGAGGCACACTGGTATTTTGGGGTACTAATGTGTTTCGGATGGAAATATTTAGGGCTGTAATTCAGTCTTTTTTTTTTTAGAATTTCAAGGTAACATTTTGCAGTATTTTATTTTCTCTTACAGTTCAAAACTCAAATGTCCTCATTTACAATGACGTAAAAGAGAAAGTTTTGGTGAGACTGCGACTCGGCTGGAGGGCACGCTCATCCGCACCCCTGAAACCTGCATCGCTTTCATGATTTTTCCCGTGGATATGCTACGGTTTTACCCTAATTAAAAAGCTCTGGAGTGTGTGACTACATAACTTGTTATGGGTGAGAATGGAGGCTCTCAAGGCTGAAAACTAACCATGCAAGTGTAGTTACTCGACCACCACACCGGTGTCCCAGCTCTCTACTGGGTGCTTCGGTTGGAGGGCTCCAACTGTTTTGGACTAGTCAGACCAACAGGTCTGCTCAGACTGCGACTGGCTCGTGGATTTCCCATTTTTTCAAGGCAGGCGGGGGCTCGCGTTGGCAGGGTGGGTCGCTCTGCCAATAGAACAGTAGCGGAAATACTGGTAGAAGTATTTCCGCCTGTGTAGTTGTATGCAGATACAGCACACAATAGTGTTTATTCTTGTGTTTAATGAGGTCACAATGCATCCCTGACCACCTTCAGGGATGGTTTGGCTGATCGGTTCACAATCCGTTCACAACCCACTCAACCTCCTGAGCCACACCCTAGTCTACAAGACACGCTACACTATCATTAGATCTTTATGTACTGTTCTTATGTATTGCATCTTTTCTTTGCAGTGTGTTCTAGACCCTGCACCCAGCTGGACATCTTCACCGGCGCCAAAACCCTGTCAGATATCTGACCATCAGCTGAGACAGATGTTTGGTATCACAGATGAGGTGAGAATCTGCCTGCAGAGGATTGATGAAGCCGCAGCCTGGACTGTCCCCGCAAAGAGCGACTCCATGAGCTCAGAACTTTGTTCACAGGAGCTTTGTCGTGCTGGTAATAAACAACAAACTCCCCTTACTTTGACAAATGAGTGCCATTTGGGTCAGAGTCCACTCAACGGAGCATCACTTGATTCTGAAAACTCATCAATGATTGGCTACGTAGAACCAATAGATGAGGATTTTCCTAGCACGGATGCCAGCAGTATCCCTAAGTTACAGCTCGCACACGTCCAGCAACATACTCAGACTTGTGTGGATCTGAACACAAATGTCACGAGAATAGGAAGGACAAGGAAACGCACGACGTGTCCATGTTGCATCCCCGGTTCTCTGGAGCCTGCAGGAAAATCCAGCGCAAGGTTGGAGGAGCCCGACGGTGGGGTGTGGATGACGGAGCACACGAGTAAGAAATGGATCAAAACAAAGATTTCAAGAAAAGATGGGAAACCAACCGTCAGCTTTGTCACAGTTAAGGGCAAGGTTCCATACTGTAAGAGCTCAATGACAACATCGCTACACTCTCCTGAACGGAAAAGACACAAACACAACTAAAGACTCTTAAGAACATATAGAGAAAGAGGTGTCGCTAGAACTGATGAACGACAGCGTGAGCTGAGACAAGAAACACTTAATATTCAAACTAATATTCTAACATGAAACGTTTGTTCTAATCTCTTTATTATATTACAAACTGTTGAGTTAATTACTTTCTTTTTAGCACACACAACAGCATCATATTGTTCAATTACTGATGTGAGTTATTCTTAGGGCTGACCCAAAAAATTCAAAGCTTCGAAGCTTCGTTCGTTGCCATGGTAATCGATCATGAAAGTCTGTGATCAATTTTTTCCCCCCCTCTCTTTTCCCTTTTTGACACCGGTTTTCATCGGCAATTATTACATTAAAATGAGTAGGCGACTTGGCATCCTGGAAACCTGCCTGATTTTGGAGATATGCAGTGTGTCAGCCCTTACGATCAAAATCGATTTTATGTCCGCGAAGCTTCGATTATCAAAATATGATAATCGGGTCAGCCCTAGTTATTCTACACCTGTTCAGTTGCAATGAAAGGTCCCATATTGTCCACTTTCACAGTGTTTCATCTGAGGTGTTGATCCATGCGAAGATACAGTTTTAAAACCAGAAAACATCTCAATGGGTTGCTCTTGAGCTCTAACAACAACAGGCCAATCAGAAGAGAGGAGACTCCAAGCCTCTCCTGTTATTGGATGGCTGTTTTTTAAGTGACTGACCAAATCCAAATCCTGCTAATTGGTTGTTGTGTCCATGTGGGTGGGGCTTGGCGCATGGCTGTGAGAGGCATGTGATCTCGTCACAGTTTTGTGTACTTGTAATTGTGAGTTTTTCTTTTTTCATTTACATCTACAATGGCATGATCAAAAATTTTCAGTTTTACGGCTGTGGAACATTTATCAGCCAAAGTTGAGTTACTGTAATCCAAAACTACTACTACTGAAAGCACCTGTAGACCCAACTCTTGTTCTTTGTTCTCTTGCTCAATGGAAATGCAAAAAATGCAAAATACTTTTATTTCTTTTCACTCAAGTGGCTTATATAAACTTTAAACCCTTTTTATTGTGTCCACTACATGTCTCAAAGACAGCAGGAGATTTTCTGTTGTTCAGCAGGACTGCATGGGACAAAATAATAGTTTAAATTGTCTAATATATTCCTTTTAATATTTGTACAGGGGTCAAAACATACCTAATTATAAGGTGACTCCCTTTTCCTTTATGTTGATTGAAAATATGATTTAATAGTGTTGTGATGTGTCAGTGGCACAATAAAACAATGACAGCATACCTATGGGGGCTTCAGGACATACATGGATGTTTTATATTCAAAGATACTCAATTGTCTATGATATAATACATTCATGCGCACTGTAATGTGTTATTTGCAGCGCATATGTTGATGATGGAGATTACAGAATACCTTGTGTTTTCGTGTGTTTGCATTTAAGTTCTCAAGGCCATCGTACATCCCAGCATACAACGCACACGACGTACCCCCCCTTTCAGTGCGTTGAAAGGTCACAGACAAACCAAACTCTCCTGACCTGACTTAAACAGCAGACGGTCTTCTTTATAGCTTTTTCACAGACCGGTCTATGTACTTAAAGGGATAGTTCAACATTTTGGCAAATTCACACTCACGTCTTCCCTGCAGATCTTAAAGTGACTTGCACCAACAATTAAAGGCAATGAACCTACTCCTAAAACTATAGGGATTATAGCAATAGGCCAATTTGCCAAAATGTTCTACTATCACTTAACAAATGATGTGTGGACCACAAGAGAAATTTACAAACAAGTCACTGAAAAGTTAAGGTTTATAAATGTTTAAAATTGTGTAGAACAGGGACAGGTCAAAAATTACATAGGCTACCATGTTTGAAGATGTAGATTTGACCAAGTCACTGGTACAAATGCATCCTGTGGTTGAAACAAGTCTTGTAAAATATAGACTGCAGAAATTATTATGTAGGTGTTGGAATGATTTCATATTGATACTTGTCTGTTTTCGCATTACAGCCTAAAAATATTATGTTCGTCAACCTTTGTCTATTTTCAGTTCATCACATTCATGCAAGATTTTTATTGTTTGTGATTTGAGTTGGTCTTGGCTACTGCCTATCTTCAATAAAGTTTAAAACAAAATTAACAACTAAAGCGGTGTCGACTTTAAGATGTTTTTAGTTGCATTTTCATTCAGGAAAATAAACGTGAAGCTTGCTGTGTTCGGAGCTCCGAGGTTTGTCGCGGTCGCTTTTATTCTGAAAACCTCGGCGGCGGATATCCGGTTGTTCTTCCTGGCAAAAGAAAGCCAAGAAACGAAACTACGAGAAGGGGGTCTTTAAATCTGGACGGAGCCAGTCTCGTGCCCCTTCGAGGTAGGCTATGTGGCAAAAGTAACAACTTTGTGTGATATTAACCGTGACGAAGCTTAGTAAAGATACAGTGATGCTTCGAAACATCGCTGCTTCTTCATCTAAGCTTCGTCACGGTCGCAGTCTAAACGCAAAGGATAGAAGTTTCGGGTACGGGGGAAACAGTAGTTCGTATTTGTGATGGTAACCCGTGTGTTTAAAACTGTCTCTCTGTTAAGGCTGCATCTAAAACTGCAACTTTGTTTGCTCAGGAAAACAAAAAAACATGGATCTCCTTGGCAGACTGGAAATCTACATCCCAGCAGAGGCTGAGGTGAAGAACGTCCCTCTGAGGAGCTTACCAAACTCAGTGCTCAGGAGAATGGGCAACCCTCTGTCTGACTCTAAAGGCCCCACGCAAAACCTCACAGGCTCTCCAGAAGTCGTATGGATCTGTCCGGTAACCCTGCGGAGGAAAGGACAGAAATCAATAGAAAACATGTCCTCAGTCCTGGGCAGAGAGTTTCAGCCTGCACAAGGTAGCCTTCGAATGTCCTTTGTCTCCTCTAACCACACAGCTTATAAGGTGCTGAGGGAAATGCCCGGGAATAAGGTCTCTGCACAGAGATCCCGTAACTTTTCATCAGACCAGGCCTTTGCACCTCAGAAGCACCGGGATGCTGTGGTCATCTATCATGGGAACATTTACCTGTCCATCAAGAAGCCCGGTGGAAGCCAGAGGCAAAAACAGACACCTGAGCCACAAGCATCGATGTTATCATCTAAAAGCCAGCAGAAGGTAATGTCACATTACATGATAGAACAATGGCAGCAGCAAACCAGTCATTTGACACTTTAGCCTTAAAAACAACGGAAGATAGATGAGGCAACACTGACACAGGGTTTTTTTTCAGTCACAGTTCAATTAAAGGGATATTTCAACATTTTGGCAAATTGCCCACTGCCATAATCCCTGTAATGTTAGGAGTAGGTTTGTTACCCTTTATTGTTGGTGCAAGCTATTTTTAGAATGGCGAAGCAGAGCTGCAAGCTGCTCAGAGCTATGCTACTGAGGCTCATGAAATTTCTTGGTTTCCCTCATCAAACTCATGGACAAGTTGTGACTTGCACATTCACCACGCTATGAGATAATAATGTTAAGTTACGAGACAGAGTTGTTTTCGAGGAAAATTCATGCAAAACCGCTGATGCGTGTAACCGTTTCCATGAGGGACAGTTTTTGCAGGCAGTCTCTTTCGGTACGACACCAGCTTTGCATTTACCTCAAAAACAACTCTGTCTCGTAACGTTCCATTGTTATTTGATAGAGTGGTTAATGTGTAGGTCACAATGTCCACGTGAGCGTTTGGAGTTGTCGCATTGTGTATTTGATGAGTTGGATGAGGGAAAACAAGAAATTCCATCAGCCTCCGCAGTGTAGTTCTGAGCAGCTCACTTCTCTGCTCCACCGTTCTAAAAATAGCTTGCACCAACCACCGAACCTTCCTAAAACTAAAGGGCTTATGGCAAGCTATGCCAAAAGAAATATCCCTATCCCTTTAAAAGGGATAGGGATATTTCAACATTTTGGCATTGAAAGGCTTTCAATTTCAAGGTGGTGTGGCTTCTTCTGTTAAACTAATACCTTGCTTAATGAAAATGACCACCACACTGATAAGACATGAGACAGAGTGAAAACAAAATGTGGAATAAAAACTTTAAAAAGTATAATCTAGTCCAGGAAACATGATACTGTACATAGCCATTAAAGTCTAAAATATGGTATCTAAGTTTAGCATGAATGTTTACAGTTCTACCTCATTGTTGTATATCTCTGCAGTGAATTTTGATTATCATGTACCATGACTATAAATTCCAAAAAAATGAGCAGAAACATTACATAACGCATGTTTGCATCTTGCACAGGAGAAGAAACACATCACAAGTCACAAGGATGCTGAAGGACAACAGGCAGTGGAGGGAGCAACAACCCTGGAGCCAGACATGGACGCTAATATGCAAATCGACAGCGCTGAAGGAAACCAAAGCAGCACCAGCAGCGAGCCCCTGGGTGCAGCTTGTGCCTCCACATCAATACAGATGGAGGTGGACTTTGAGCAGCTGGCTAAAGAGGAGAAGATTGGTAAATTGAGGGCCAAACTCAGACAGGAGAAAGCTAATGGTGATGGTATATGAATAAAGTAGTTGAACAACAGCAATGAAACTTTGGTTCTGAAAAAAAATAATCTCAGAATAAGTTTTAGAGTTTCAGCAACTTCCAGCAATGTGAATGTAACTAATTGAGTGAGTGTCTTTGAGAGTTATGCTTGCGTAATGACCAGCATAAACAAAATGAATCACGACAAATTTGAGTTTGCATATAATTAGCCAGCCTGAACCTGGATTGTTTTATTGTTTATATTTAATACGGACCACAATACAACTGCATGAAACCATCAAAATAACAGAAAATCTTGAAGAAGTATTTCATTCAGATGAAGTCCAGCTACATATTATTCCTTTAATGTGCCTGCAGAGAGTCAGAATGTATCTGATGCTTAAGTGATCAGGCATTTAAAAAACACCAACAGGTGTTAAATAAATGCCTGCGCCATAGCTTGCTGTACATATCCTCACACTAACCCTTATAAACCAAAGTACAGGTGATGGTCTGTGCTATGCAAGTAAAAGTGCTGAATTGGACCTTTACTCAAGATTATTTATGTCACACATACTGTTTCTGAGTTCAAGAATGAATGATCTATGTGGGCAGTTGGCATTAACAGAAATTTACAAGCTATTTTTACAAGCTAATGTGCATATTTTTTTACTATATATATTTCAATAAAGACTGATTATTTTATGTCATTGTGTGTCTTGAAATGTATTGCTGTATGTTGATTTTATGAATGAATGGATTTTTTATTTGCATGTCATGCCACCACTGTGGCTCATCCCATATGGGATTACAAGACACAGTAAAAAATACAAAAACAAAGACTACAGTCCTTCCTGTTGGTGTTACCTGCCACACAGCTGTGACATAAATAAACAATTTAAGATTTAACATTTTTTGTCTTATAAAGTCATAAAAAGGACAGTAGAACACAAAATGAATTTCATTCTCCATCTTGGATGTCACATAAATTACAAATTCTATCATCTTCTGCTGTGCCAGCATATCTGCCTGTCTCAATATGAAGACCAAGAACACCAGCTCTCAATTGAGTACAAAGGGATCTTTTCTGTTAAGACAAATTATACAAAAAATAGTTTTCTGGGCCAAATATCTGTTTTATTTCGCAGTAAGTACACAGTTTTGGTTTACCCCAAGTATCTAATGCCCATCTATCTTTACTTTGTTGAAAAATAATTTATTTTAATACACTAATCTCAACTTTCTCTTTGTTATAATAATGGTCTTCATATCCTGGTCTCAGCAAGATGTCATAGGCTATATGTCCCTATCCCATGCCCCATTGGTCAGAGTGTCCCACTCAAAGATTTTTCTTGCAATCCTGTTACGATGTTGGTGTGAATTTATGTACGCCAAGAAAATACCGCATGGCTCTATTTTGCACAGTACTGTTTGAATCCCCATACTCCTACTGCATAATGTAACCCTGGGCACACACAACTCTGATATTTTGGAGTATGTGGAGTACCCAACATCCCTCAGAGTCTTTATTTTGGCTATAACACCCCCTACTGCCCGGCTTGCTGACACAGCCAGTAGCAAAGATCCCCTCATGAAAGTCATGTGTTCATCCAAATAGAGACCCACATATTTGTAGCCTCTTGAATAGCAACTTTGACTCTCCAAACTGAAATTGGAAATCACTTGTTTGCTTGACAGGAGTCTCGACTTTTTACACCAGTCATTTGCACATGTCAACATTCTTTGTAAATCAATCTCTGTTTCCATTATCAAAATATTATCATCCGCATATAATAAAATACGAACTTCCTCCCCTCCACATTTTACTCCACAATGCAGATGTTTGATTTGCTTGGCTAGATCGTTAATATAGCCTACATAGCAAATAAAGTAGGGGACAGTGCATCTCCCTGCTTGATTTCATTAGGCTATTACGCTCTAGAGTAGAAATAATTGTATAACTTGTGATGGATGAATTTATATTTACTTATAATTGAAGAGACAGATCAGATCAGATACAGGATTTTGGTCCAGATGATGTAATGGTGACAAAACACTGTTCCTTTGTTGTCTCCCAAATAAAAGTATAATTTGGCACTTTTCAATGTTTATCAAATAGTCTACTGGTTCTTGAAGCTGTATTAAAATACTGCACACATACAAATTATTTAAATTATACCTCACTAGTTTCTGTACAAAAACTATATTATGAAGGACATATGAATCAGATGTAAAAGAGGTGTTTATGCCCTCTAGGCATGGGCAGTGTTATCGCTCTGGGCAGGTGTGCATGTGGCCTTCAAAATAAAAGTGGAACATGTTTTTTTGTTTTTGTTTTTTATACAGATTTGGTGACACACTTTTTGCGTGCGTTGCATCTACAGTATTGGCAAACCAAAAGTTTGCCACAGTTAACACCAGGCGGTGCCACGCGCTTGGCGTTTTGAATCTCTCTTTTGAACGGTGTTACTGAAACGTGAGACGCCGTGTGGAGGCGGTTTCTGACCCATTCGGCTTGCCATACTGCAGAACTCCATCAGGAAATCCGGTGGAGTTTACAATGAAATGAAAATGCTACCGAACTGTTAGTCGGCTTTTGTAGAGCTGAATGCGACTGTTTCGTCCAAGGTAGGAGCAACAATGCGCACTCTTCTTTAAGTTTGACGTATTTATGTCTTTATGAAACATTTTCTGACCTTATTTGGTAGCGTATCAACAATAAACACGTCTATTTTCCTCGTCGCTGGTCATTTACAGTCGTTTTGAGGTAATTATTTGTGATATGCGACCAGCTTTTGTGATGTGTGTCTTCAATCTTAGACGAGACAGTTCGACATTCTCTGTGCTGAAAACCCAGAGACATTTTAAAGCACATGCAGTGTCTTGGTTAGGACTGACTGGTTCAGGTAGGAGATACTCCTCCGCCCGAGCTGTGTTTCATCATGTCGACCTTTATCGCCGCGGGCAGTTTCATTTGTCCTTGTTATTTTCTATCCGCTGTTATAATGACTGAATGCTGCTCAGGCTTATTAGAATAACTCGAACATCCAGTTTTATTATTGTTGTATTATTTAACTCGTGAGAAATTTTGAGAGAGCCACTGGGGTCACTGCTGGGGGTGTGATCTCTGTCAACATGGGAATTAAACCCACAAGACAGAGCTAATCAGACATGATCATGAGTTACTCACACACAGGTTAATCCACGATGAGTTGAACACTTAATATAGAATAGAGAATACTTAATTCATCCCTAGCAGGGAAATTCAAATTAGTCCAGTACACAACAATGAAAGACTGGGAAGCTGCTTTGTTGCACAACACATTTCACTTCATCCCTAATTACTAAATAGGTCTCAGCTGTGGCTCTTGTCCTACTTGCCTGAGGCTCAGACGTTGCTATGGCAATTTGAGGAGGTTGCCATGACGATCAACATGCTAGTGGCAGAGGCAGGCAGAAAAGTCAAGAAAGAGGGTGATTTTTCTGCCTCGGCGCAGGTCTGACATTTGGGGTATTTGTGCCAAAACAGTAGTTCCTATCAGCGCAATAAGCAGACCACGAACAACCAGAGACCTTCCTGAACACGTTGATATGTTTTTGGCGTTTCTAGAGTAAATATTTCGGAAACCCGTGTAAGTTCAAAATGGTAGTCCCATCTGCTTGAGAGACCTGGCTGCACTCAGACCCTCACAGTTAAAATTCTGTTTTTTGAGTCCATTGAGAGGACGAGTAGGGGAAAAATTGTGGCCAGGAGCAGTGTGGAAAGAAAAAATTCTGACAACTTCTCCTACTCTGGCCAATGATGTCACCCACTCTGATAATATCAACATTTCGCCAAAAGTGATCATGATCATTGATGAACAGAGATTGATCTAAAACCAAAATTGGTATGTGGAATAATGCATCTTGTGTGTACATTTCAAAGATTAAATGGAGCCTCTAGGTGAAAGTATGCAGTAGACATTTGAAAAACACATTTTTTTCAGAAAATATATTTCAAATTGACCTACTGAGTGAAATTCTGATGTCGGCAATAACCAAAGTAATGCAAAGAAATCCAAACATTTATGTCTATGAATTAAGTAATGTGTGATAAAGCTAAATGACACAGGGAATAAGTATTGAACACGTAGAAAATGAAGTGCAAAAGGTATGGAAAACCAAGAAAGCAGCTGGAGTCTGTCAGTATATAAAAAGTAATTCTGTCCCTGTCAGTGCGAAGTTATATCAACTGCTTTAGACCAAATTAATATCTATAAAAAGGTTTCAACATGTTGCAGAACATACTGATGGCATCGGTTACAGATGTGTCCAGAGGTGTGGACTTGGACTCGAGACTTGAGACTTGACTTGGACTTGAGTCCCGATTTTGATGACTTACGACTCGCTTGATCAAATCAAAAAAAGACTTGGACTCTACTTGGACTTGAGAGCAAAGACTTGAGACTCTACTTGGACTTGAGAGCAAAGACTTGAGACTCTACTTGGACTTAACCCTCTTGACTTGAGTCAAGTCACATGCAGCAAGCACAAATATTAAAATATATAAGTAAGTGTCACATCAATGTTATACCAAAGACGGTTTATAAACCAAGACCCTCCATGACGGGCAGCTTCCTGTATGCATGTCACGTGGGCTTCTGCACGGCCACGCCCCTTTAGGGAGACCAGAGGCAGCCTGGAGTGTATTGACTCCAATGGGAAAATTGAACGTGAACACCGATTATGGTCGGGTCTTACTCCCCACAGTCACTGAAGAAAATTTTGGACTCATTTTCCAAAAGCCACATCTCTTCTGAACAGTTTGACACGAAAATGGTAATTTTCAGACGGACACATCAGGAGAAAATCCACTTTGTTCAAGACCTGTCTCTGGCTCTACGACACACTCTCGCAAGATTTGGCACAGATCTCCTAGGCAACGTCAAACAGACGGCCGCAAACTCCCGTGAAAATGATTTAAATTATTTTTGTCATGTTAAATATGACTGTTACTAGTGTAAATATTTAATGTTATCATGAGAAAATATAAATATCTCACTTTCATCTACCTACAAATTGTATAAATCCACACACATGATCGCAGCCGATGTGGGGTGACGGTTGGCCCCGCCCACTTAGAGTGACAGGAAGTGTATACGGTTTTCTATCATTGGAGCAGCCGCTCATGGACTATCTTTCCATTTATTCAGTATCTTTGGTTATACTTAAGCAGCCAGCCAGAAATCCCGGCCGTCAGTGACACCTGTCATGTACTCCACGTCGCCACGTCACGTCCCTACGTCACGTCCGTACGTCACGTACCTTACACACAGGCAGCTAACAGACGACAAGACCACGTTAGCTAAAATGTCCATTCCAACAATAATTTCGTTTGCTTTCAAGCAGTATGAGGTGGACAGCAAGGGGCGGAAAGCCGTGTGCAAGGTGTGTGGTGCCAAAATTGCAGATGGGATTAAAACAACATCGAATAGGACTTGGTTCGGACTCGAAACAAAAATCTTAGGACTTGGTTGGGACTCGAAACAAAAATCTTAGGACTTGGACTTGACTTGGGACTTGAGAGCAAAGACTTGAGACTCTACTTGGACTTGCAACATAGGGACTTTCTCCCACCTCTGGATGTGTCTGAATGCACGGTTTTATCTGTTTGTGCAATTATCTGGAACTGAAAAGAACAACATTTCACCATAAACTGGCCACAGGTCCAGTAATGAGTGAGTAATGCACTCAACCACCATGGCCCCTATGCTCACCATGCAGGTCTATTGACGTGTTCAATACTTATTTTCCCCGCTGTAGCCTATAATTTGCCTGGGTCATGTTAAAGGTGGAAGACAAGTAGCAAACAGAAATTTAGCTGGAAAATGAATAATATTAAAGGGCCAACTAGGAGTTTCTATTTGGTTATAAAAACGTCTCACGTTAATGTGGATGAATCTACGTTACCCACACATGTTCGTTCGTTTTGTCTCTATCGTTATTTTGTTATTATTAGTGGTGGTGGAAATGCTGGGTGAGCCGACCAGCGTTTCCTTACTTTCGGTTTCGCGGACACTCATGAGAATAACGCCGCCGAATCACCGTTTATGGTCGGGACTACAATGGTAACTGAACCTCTGATTTTAATTCTTGATGAATGAAAACATGAGTCCGTCTTGTGCCGGTCGAAGAATTCTACGGTGTAGTGTGAAAACACTTCGCTTTTCCAAAACTCCTTGTTGTCCATTTAATGATAAGAAGAGGAAACATGCAGGATAACAATAGTGCCTCAGCATGTTAGCGCGTGGCTCTGATAACAATCATAGAAACACAAGTCTGTATGCGGAAAAAGTGCTATATTGATAATGAAGCAGCTTATCATGATAAACATTTATCATAACTTGAAAACTTAAAATTTCAACAACTGTGTTTACTTTAGTTTATTCAGCTAATATGGGGTGTCATATTTCATTCAAAGCATGATGTTTTAGCAGGGAGGAAATGATGACATAATTGGGCTCTAAAACTAAACTGTGGACAACACCTAAACTGATCAACTCTGTCTTCTCAGGAAAAACACACAGAACATGGATCTCCTTGGCAGACTGGAAATCTACATCCCAGCAGAGGCTGAGGTGAAGAACGTCCCTCTGAGGAGCTTACCAAACTCAGTGCTCAGGAGAATGAGCAACCATCTGTCTGACTCGAAGAGCCCCATGAACCTCACAGGCTCTCCAGAAGGCGTATGGATCTGTCCGGTAACCCTACGGAGGAAAGGGCAGAAATCAATAGAAAACATGTCCTCAGTCATGGGCAGAGAGTTCCAGCCTGCACCGGGTCCTCACCGAATGACGGTCGTGTCTAATAACCACACAGCATACAAGCTGCTGAAAGATGTCACTCCTGGGAAAGGGCTCTCCACACACAGATCTCACACCTCTCTGTTGCCTCAAGGGTCTGCACCTCGACTCTACCATTCTGCTGTAGTGATCTATCATGGGAACATTTACCTGTCCATCAGGAGGCCCAATCGAAGCCAGAGGAAACAGCTGACGCAGCTGAGTGACCAGTCTTCCATTCCTTCAACATCATCATCTAAAGGCCAAAGGAAGGTAATGTCACGTTTCAGCTGGTGATCATAATCACAGCAACAACACAAAAGTATAAATCTTAACGTCAAAAGTCATTATAACTTTGGAGCGTCGCGTGGCGTAGTGGTTAGAGCGGGCGCCCCATGTATAGAGGCAGTCCTCGCTGCAGTTGGCCCTGGTTCGAGTCCCGCGTCAGGCGCTATTTACTGGGTGTCATTCCCCTCTCTCCGCCCCCCCCATTTCCTGTCTCTCTCAACTACACTATAAAAATGCCAAAAAAATATACTTTTAAACTTCAGCTGAAGACCTTTCAAGAGTTGACAGTTAAAGGGATAGTTCAACATTTTGGCACATTGGCCATAATCCCCACAGTTTTAGGAGTAGTAGTAGGCCTATGTTATGAGACGGAGTTGTTTTCGAGGTATATGTTGTGTGTCTGTCTTGTAACATTCCATTATTATCTCATAGCGTGGTGAATGTGCAGGTCACAACGTTTTGGAGTTGCTGCATTGTGTATTTGAAGAGTTTGATGAGGGAAACCAAGAAATCCCATTAGCCTCGGTAGCATAGCTCTGAGCAGCTCTGAAAATAGCTTGCACCGACAATAAAAGGTAACGAACCTACTGCTAAAACTGTAGGGATTATTGCAATGGGCCAAATTGGTAAAATGTTGAATTATCTCTTTGAGGCAGCACTAACTCGTAGTGGGACTTTGGTAGCTTGCTAACATGCTCACAGTGACTGCTAGCATGACTTTTTTAATTTTACCATGTTTTTCCAAAATGTCGAACTATCCCTTGAAGTTATTTCAAGTAAATGGAAATAGTATATATGGCTGCGAAGTAAGGGATTTGGGATGTGTTTGTTTTGTTTTTTTCACGTACCATGACTATGAATCCCCAAAAACTGAGTTTAAACCTTGCATGATATGTTTTTGCATATTGTACAGGAGCTGCTGAATAACAACAGACCCAAGAGGAAACAAACCACATGCAAAGTGACACAAAGTGAAAACAAAAAGGGTGTTAGACACAAGGTAAGGGAAGTATCCTCCTCCAAAACGACTCGCTCTGTCCCTCAGTCCACCAGTGGTGTGCACAAGGTGGACGGACACTGTCACAAGGATGCCGAAGGACAGCAGGCAGCAGAGGAAACGTCAGGCCTGGAGCCGGTGTGGTTTCAACCTGAGGAGGAGCAGGAGGCAGCGGTGGCCAACATGGACAGCTCTGGAGGCGAGATGCAAAACTTTGAAGGTGAAGAAGCCGAGAGCACCAATCAGAACAGCGACATGGACGCTAATATGCAAACCACAGAGCCTGGAGGTACAACCTGCGACTATGACAACCTGGCTAAAGAGGAGAAGATCGCTCAAATGAAAGCACGACTCAGATTGAACGAAACTCCCAACAACTTCTCTTCTTCATAACGACACACTTGTCAGACAGAAGAAAAGTGATGATACACCAGTCCACTAAATTCCACTAAATGTAAACTCAGGTTAAGTTTAATAGAAAGCATTTATTTTCTTTTTGAGAGGCCAAAAGATGAAGATTAATCAAGACAACAAACATCAGTCTGTGCATTTAGCACTTTAATCCAGAGATATAGATAATGTCGATAGTTATTCTTGTCTAATGAGTTTGTTCACTGGTGCATCACTATCCCATTTCCTTTTGAGGTTACAGATCAGCATCATATTCATATCTATATCTATACTATGTCCACACTGAAACTGATCTCTAAAAATGTGTATCTTCAATATGAATAACTAGGAAATTCATGTTTGAATACAAATGTGACTCCCAGCACGGAATGAGAAAGCTGAGCATGTAAAAGCACTGGATGGAAGTCAACACATTCCCTTAACATTTTTTCCACAGTGTGATTTATAGATATTCTCTAAACCTGACATTTCACTGCATTAGACAGGCTTTTTTTTAATATGGAAAAAAACAAACATTTATTATTCCTGAATATCAGAATACCACAAAGACCAATGACAAAACCAAACCAATGGATAGTTTCACCCTGGGCAGCTTGCCAACGTGGTTATTTATTGTTAACATTGGTAAGACTGACCGCTGAGGAAACTGAAACACAACTGCACTTGTAAATCCTTCAAAGCAAATCTACAGTTGCTAATTTCCTACTTATAATTTCTGTTTACTGTTTAAAGAAACATCAAAAGCTGATGAAGCATTCTCCCCTCTTGTCAAAACCCACTGCCTACATTTAACGGTTAACTTTTTTCTCCTGTGGTTTTAACTTTTCAAACGTGTTGTCCTCCTCCAAGGACGAACTCCATCAGACTTCACTGTCGGACACAAACTCTTTTTCACAGACTCAGCAGAACTCCCGACCCCGAGGAAACTTGGAGACTTTGATGTGTCGAAAGTTCTTTATTTTCATCTGCGCCTGCAGGTGTCACCAGAGGAGTGGACTGTTTACCAACTTATTGTCATGATCACACGTTCAAAAACAGGCTGCTCGACAATTAAGGACTGTGTGATGAGCACATGAAAATAGTGAAGCTTGTGTTTTCTGTTATAATACTGTTTTTAGTGAAGCTGTAGACATGAGTTTGAGTGCGTCTGTTGAGCTCACTCATTAAGTTACTGTGAGGATGACATGAATCTTTATTTTAGGATCTTTACAATAATGTGATAGCCACATCATGTTTGGTTTAGAAATCTTTTCCGGTGGCACTGTTGCTGTTTTTGTTTTACCATGTGTCCTTCATTTGATCCTTTATTACTTCTCTCCTCGTTGTTTTATGTTAACAAGTTCTGTACCTGTCAAACCTTTTATCAAAGAGCCTGAAAGTGGTTTCTCATCTGTTGAGCCGGTGACTCAAGCTCAGGCCAAATATGAATCTACTGTACCCTTCAGTCGTCTGTTCTCAACCTGTCGGCGTGTTCGTCACCATGAATTTAAAATCTAGCTGCTAAGTGCTCGTGCCTCAAATGTAATTTATGTTCCAACAGACACAATCACTTTTGGCCGAGTTTGTTTTTTGTTTTTAAAGGGAGATATTTCAGATTTCTGTAAATGCAAATAAAGAAATGAGTTTGAACAGCACCATGACTCTTTGTAAAGTGAAGCAGCACTTCACCATCTTAGATTCTCTCCCAGATGATCCACATTGTCTCCTTGTCAGGGGTTATTTATTTAAACTTAAATCAATCAATTGGGACAATTGGGACTATCAATATGAATGCTAATTGATGAACATATATAAATCTGCACACTAGGACCTAGTAGATTACAAAGTGGTGGAGCGGGCCCATAAAGTTTTACAAGTGGTGGAGCGGTGGAGGCCCATAATGTTTTAATGACTGCTTTTCCAAAACAAAACTGCTTTTTCAAAAACATAGCTACTGTAACCACTGAACTGGCAGGTTAACCTTCAGTTTAGGTCCAACCGAATTGACTTTAATCTTTGTTGAAAACAAATACTAGACTGATGACTGAAAAAGATTTAAAATTATATTTCTTAATTTTTATTAAATTATAATGCTTTCATCTATCAATTATTTATCTTGCTGATAATCACATCTAATTTACATCACATCAGTGTTTTAGCTGTTTAAACCAGGAGCACACATGCAGTACGTTTAACCTGTTCAAATTGTAGCAAGTTTTCTGAATTTTCCAGAGCTATTCAAAATATGAAACTTTCAATCTGCTGCCCTGAGAAAAAACATCATCAGTTTGACAACATAGGTACAACATCTAGAGAAAAGTCAGAAAGCACCAAATGGAAAATGGCACATGGAAAAAATAATACTCATCTAAGAGGTGTGGTGTATCGTTATGTGTTAATGTTGTGATACTAGCATTAGCTATACTGATTTTGAACATACAAGTTCAAACACACAATATCTGAATCATGACATCACGGACAACCTACAATATTCTAAATATTATTATGAAAATTCCAGGTATTCTATCTGATATTACCGGTATGAATTCGAACATGTTTGTCTTTCTTATATTCAGTTTGTAAAACCAAAACCATCCAGAACATGAAGCAAATAAATGTTCTTTAATCTAAATTTAAAAAATGTCGTTATTGTCTTAGGAATTTAAAATAAAATGTGCTATCTGTTCAGCCAAAACAAAACATGTAAAAATCCAATGCTTCCTTATCATAACATGAAGTTATAGAGATGTCCTAGAGGATCTGACAGTCAAACACAGTAGAACAGTGACAGTGACAGTTTGTCAAATCGTCTGATAGGAGATATGAACGTGAATATGTGAGGGGTGAAGGGAGGAAACCTCTGTGAGGAGTTCCCTCCTTCCCGCTGCTTCAGTATAAGACTGCAGCTGTGCTGAAGTCAGTCCACTCAGACAGGATGCACTCCTCATGCTGCTCCAGACCACAGGTAAGACCTGCTCTCTCTGCACTCGTCCGCTCTGAGACTGACCACATGTAGCTGATGCAGTGTAGATGGTGAAGTTGAACTGAATGGATGATAAATTAAGATTTCTTGCTTTCTCACTAACACACTACTCATTGGACGCAAGAGTTTTGTCTAATTTGTTGAGTGCAGCAGCTAAACAGGCAAATTCACAGATTTACAAAACACTGAAATGGACAAAACCTTGATTAGTTTCCAACAATAACTGAGAGATGAATGCTCAAGTGTCTTAATATTTACCTGTGCATTGGAAGCATTGATGGATTGTTGCTGACCACCTGAATGCAGTGCACTGCATGTATCTTTGTTTATTATTTTTTGTATACATAATAGAATATAGGAAATCCTTAACCATACCTCATCTCTCTTCGAATACTTTTTGAACTTTGAACCAAATGGTTTTAGGTCTGTGATCTGCTGATGGACTTCATTATTCTGTAACCAATTTATAGTATAACCAAAATGAGTTGTGTAAATGTATTAGTAGTTTTATGTTTCTAATGGACAATCATGATGGAAGCGTTTTTACTATACTTGCCAAATGTGACAATATTATTCTTTAATATCTTTTTAGTAAAATAAGTAATTTATCGATCATTTAAGGTCTAAAGGCTTTAACCCATGTTCCTATTGGACGGCATGTTAAGATTTGCTGAGTTGTCATATTTCAAACCTACTAAATGTCTATTCAGTCCATGGAGCCTCCATCTATGATTTTTTTAAATGAGAAGTTTTAAAACATGACACCAGTCTAATTGCTGGATGGGGTCAGTTTTCACATCTTAAATAGGGTCAAAGGTGAGAAAAAGGCCGGGCCCACCTGATTCAATATGATTGAATAGTGTTTCTTTAGTTATCAAAAGATAAGTTCATGTTCTGAATGTTGAACAAAATCAAATTAGTTACCACTGATTGTGCCTCACATTATAAAGGCCAAGGCCAAGCATTTAGAAACACTGGGGTCAAGTTGTTCTGGACTCCCAGACTGTCTCACTTATGGCTGTTTAAATGCTGCTTTAAAGAATATATCAACATGGCAAAATCACTTCATTATGTTTTTGCCCCAAACCACATTTAAAACTATTTAAAACATTACGTTTATATATTTACATCTTTTCACACAAACTATGCTTTTTATGCTATTTCATTGGATATATGCAACAAGAGTTAAGGTGCATCCTTAGAGTTGTTCTCCTCGTCCTCAGGTGTTGTGGGTGCAGATGTGTATGATCTACTGTGTGGTGTGCCTGGTCAGCTGGCCGCTCTGCTCAGAGGCAGCCAGACTCCGCTGTGGCACTGATCTCCTCAGCGACCTCCTCTTTGTGTGTGGGGATCGTGGGATCTATTTAGGTGAGTCTATCACGATCTCCATCAATCCTGCTAACGAGATTCAGACTCTTCTTTGAAACTGTTGCCTCAAAATGGAAAGGTCAGGAGGTCACCGACATCTCTAAGGTGCATCCTCTAGAAACACAAGATACAATCCCATGTTGAAGTTCACACTGCACACAAAAACGAGTTGCATTCAGGGACTATTTAAGCAGGACCACCTCCCACTTCATTGATATTTTTCTTATTAGGATTTGATGATGTAAATAATGATAATTCATATTAATCTAAAACGTATCATATTTTTTTTTCTGTCATTCAGCTTCTGGTCGTGTAATCAGCACCAAGAACTCTTAATCATCCTTATTTCTGAAGATCAGTGTGTTTGATTCATCCATATCACATTTGATTGCATTTATTTGACATATCAGAATCTGAATCAGAAATACTTTTTGTTTTTAATCCCAGGAGAGAAATACATTGGATAAAAAGCCCCTAATGGAAAAGCAACAAAAAATATATAAGAGTTGGAATGGATCAAATATATAAATATTTCAATACAATACAAATAGAATAAAATAAAATGAAATAATTCACATATAATTCATATTTAGTGTAAACAGAGTCAGGCAGATGACTCAGAGTTTGTAGTTAAACAGCTTGATAGCAACAGGCAGGAATGGTGTGAAGGAGAGTCCAATAAAGTTCCTCATCTTGGACAATATCCTCCTCTTCAACGCCACTGTCAGTGAGTCCAGTTCCTCCCCCATAACATGGCTGGCCTTCTGATGCTCTTGTTGAGTCTGTTGGTGTCCTTCGCTCTCCGGCTGTAAATACAATGCGTAATTTACAGCCTGCGTTAAACGTGACAACAGCTGAGATTTAACAGCTGAACATTGATACATTCAGAAAATGTAACTGTAGCATTATTCCTGTCACATTTCCTATTGCATCCATACACAGAGGATGTCAATGTGATCCAGTGGAACACTCTGATAATTTATCTTTCGTCAGCTGTTGGTAAACCTACTGACTATCTGACTGTGTTCGCTGACTGTGACGCAACAACACATCAGACATGAGATCAAAAGTAACATAGATTGCAACATGTGGCTCCTCCTGCAGCCGTCAAGGTTCTTTCAGTCTTACACTCACAATGTATATTCACTTTCATCCTGCTGCAGTAGTAATCAGACACCTCCCTGACAGTGTTGTGTGGTGGATAATGATCTAAGGTGACATGTCAACATGTCATCAAGGCTAGTCTACCCCGTGAGGGAACGCTTTCTCCAGCAGAGGCCTACAGTGCAGATATGGTCATGGTCATCATATCCACATGAAAACACTGCAGTTATTCTGAGAAGGTTATCAGCTTGAAGATAGAAATGTGTTAATGCATGTTAGCGAACACAGCAGACTACAAACTTCAACTTTTAGTTTGAAATTGTTGTGATTATTAGAATATAATTTCTCCTTTTGCACTCAGTTTTATCCAGGTGCCCTTTCACCTTATTACCTTTCCCCTGTTCTGATCAAGGCCGACTCTTCCATCTGCTATCAGTGGCAATACACCAAAAATGGCCGTGTACCAACCAGAACACTGTGCCTCGGAGTGTGATAGCTTTGTTGTTAAAACACTTGTTATCTGAGAGGAGCGCAGCTCTCACATTAATAACAGAGAAAGGTGCAGAAAGGAAGGGATGGCAGCGGAGGAGCAGAGACACTTGAACAGTGGAACTTCAGATAAATCTCAGACTGTATTCTCCTGTGACGTTACGGGCTGTCTCATACAGATTGCAAACAAGATTACGCTTCAAAGTGTTGTAAATAAAGCTGTTTTGAGATCAACTGATTGAAAACTCCAATCAGTCTTAGTTTGGATGTTGTTATCCCTGGAACATTGCAGCATAGCTAAAAATAACAAGTTAGCAAACTACTGTAAAAAAGTATAACATGAAGATAATCTTTTTCAAAAAGGTCATAAACAACATTAAACTATAGATTGCACCTACAACATACAGAGTCACCAGTATGGGTTTGTTGATCACATTCGGACTCTGCAGAGGATGAACCCTATTGATGTTGATTAACTTTCCTTCAGTGCCACCTTGCAGATCTCACTTTAATTCTCTTACTAGAAAAACATCAGTGTGAATGGTTGGCAGACTTTATCCAAATCAAAGCATGTTTTGTCTTGAGTGACCTCATGAATTAGTTATTTTTTTCTTTCTTAAAGCTTCTTTGTTTCTCTCTGCAGGTAAAGGCTCGTGGTCCGGTTACCGTGCCCGGCCCCGGGGGAAGGGGATCGTGGATCAGTGTTGCAGGCCATCCGGTTGTGATCTTCAACATCTGGAGATGTACTGTGCCAAGCCAAAGGTCCAGCAGCACACCACAGCTTACCCAACAACAACATCATCAACAGCAACTACAATAACAGACCACACCACTGCACAGATGGATGTGGTAAGAGCTTGCGGAATGTTCATTTCATAACTTTTTCAATAACTGTCAAACATGCTTCATGGTCATCAGCAGTGAGTGGTTTGGCTTCTCTGTAATCAGGCCTTTAACATCCATAGCTCACGGCTGTCCTTGAGTTAGGATTGTTTCTACTTTTGAAGTGCATCGCTTTCACAATAAATATTTGAGACACTTTAGAGTGACAGCTCAATGCTGCATTGCAATCTGGATGTGAGAAAAACACAGACTACTGGACAGGTGAAGCTGTGAAAATCATCAGCCTTGACTGTCAGTGGTGAATCCTTGGTGTCTTTGCTAGCAGCTTTGCTGTTAAATTTGTATTGTATTTTTTGCAAATAAACTGAACTTGACAATATGGAGGCTAGTGGATTTCTTGGTTTCCCTTAACAAACTCATCAAATACACAAACAACTCCAAAACGCTCTGGTGGACAGGGAATGCGCATCAACGGTTTTGCATGAATTTACCTTGAAAACAACTCTGTCTCGTAACGTTCTGTTATTATCTGCAGGTCACAACTTGTCCACCAGAATGTTTTGGAGTTGTTGGATTATGTATTTGATGAGTTTGATGAGAGAAACCAAGAAATCCCATTAGCCTCCGTACCGTAGCCCCGAGCAGCTCGCGGCTCTGTTCTGCCGTTCTAAAAATAGCTTGCACAAACAAACCTACTCCTAAAATTATAGGGATTATGGCAATGGGCCAATTTGCCAAAATGTTGAACTATCCCTTTAAGAAAATAGTGTCAAGCTCCGCTGCTGTGTAAAGAAAAACATAACTTGTCCTCCAATTAGAATGAAGTAACAACCTCATCAAGATGCAAAAATCGGAGAGATGTTCTGCTAAATTATTAAGTGTTGCAGCAAGTTTTAATCAGTTTTCTAACAGAAAAATGAGGTGTAAAGTGTAAAGATTCAAAAGTAGTGACAGTACCAACAAAACACCACAACAAACTGATATCAACGATAAGTCCTAGCTGAAGGTTACCTGCTCCATCCACGCTACATGCCCTTGAAGCAACTCAGTGTTTCTTATCTTTGTGTTGCAGGCACAGCAGTTCCAAGCAGTATTTCACAAGAGACTTGTAGAGCACCTGGGGGGGCCCAACAGTCAGAAGAGGAACACTTATAGAAGGAAAACACAGCCCTCCGTATCAGGCCAACGGAAACGCAAATCATCAAACAGGAGGGGAAACATAGTGAACACATCCAGCAGGCCTCCCACAACTTCTGGGAGTCCCCCTCAAGGAGTGACGAGCGAGTCGTGACCTCTGACCTCATGTGGAGAGCGCCGTATTTATAGTTACTGGACTGGACCCAGCAAGTTGGAAAGACTGATGCTGACTGTTGAGAAGTAACAATGATGGAAACATCAGGTCATGAACAGATCTGAATGGAAACAAACAGCTGTCGTGTTGCACGGCGACAGCGTATCCACCGTCAGCCATGTCAGATGAACATCTTCCTCTCTTTTAACTCTGATTTTGGTCTCCACCACCAAAATATCTGACTATTTAGCTGCTAAACACTGGACTGTGTTGTCTCTAACTATGTCTGTCTGCTGCTGGGCAGGGACTGGACAGATCACAATGTCACTGAGTTGTTAGCTCGTTAGCCACTGTCACTAAAGGTATTTTCTCATTAGCCTTTTTTAGACACATGTTTTTAGACATTTATAAAATATTCAGAGATCACTGTAGCCTGTGTTTTAATCCACGGTGTTTACGTCTTTACAGCACTTTGAATGAATGACAGCTTTATCCTGAGTTTTGCATACAGACATTAGCAGAGCAGAACCTACTGTAAATGTTTGTGGACTTTTTAAAAAAAATAGTTCCAACTGAATGTCCTGTTATTCATTTCTATATTTTTTCTCTCATGCATGTTGTTTATTGTTTCAAATTTTGAGTATGAACATGTTCAATGTAAAAAAAAAAACGTTGAATGCTTACATTATTTATTTGACTCTGACTGTAATAATATAAATAACCTTTTTCATTGTTTGTGTGGAAAAATGCTAAATAAATGGACGTCATTTTAACTTTGGGCTTGGTCTGTTTTACTTTGCCGAGTTGTTTTGAATTGCAAAAAAATTACAACACTAGACCTTTTGTTTTGACGTGCAGTGTGACCATAAGTGGCTGATTCATTTTGACTTTGACATGGCTGAAGGTATCATCTCTTCCCGAGAGTGGTGAAGGCCATCTCTGTCCTGCCAGCAGCAGATGATAACACAGAGGGTCTCTCTATGCTTTATAAGCATTATCTCAGTTTTCATTGAGGGAGGAAATGTTGTGTTGTAGAGGAAGTGGTTGCCTTTATTTATGGCCAGGTACAGTATCTGCACATGCTCACTTGTGCAATGAAAATATACAATATAGCCTACACGCTAAATTGACGTGATGCAATTTATGAGGAAATGGGTTAAAACAAAAAGTTAAAAATGGACCATGTAAACAGTGAACACCAAATAAATCCTGTTGACAATCTTTAATGTTTACATTAAGCAGTTACAGGAGCTTTGAATTATAATTTAAAGAATTGTGTGAATTTGGGATGATTTTTGTGTCCACGTTATGATTTCAAGAGTTGTTTTGAAGTTTTAAAAAATAACAATAATGCATGTTTATTTACTTATTTACTTATTAGAAGTCTATATTGTGATTAATAAAAGCCTTTAGTGAGTGACAGGTCACCACCAGACTCACGCATCACAGGGCTGTCATTTAAGCAATATTACCCTCGAGGGTGTGCTTTAACGTCATTTGAGCACGACGGTGATGCGGTCAGGACCACCGAGGTCCGAGCATCGAAGTGCTCAAATGACGTTAAAGCACACCCTCGAGGGTAATATTGCGATTATACAACAATTACCAACATAATAAAGCGTATAATTAAATTTCAATCAGGAGAGACCAATAGGAAGAGAGACAGACTGAAAAGTGATGAATTACATTTATTGTTAGATTTTTATCTACTGATCTATGGGTGAGAGCTTGAAGAGATGACCCCCGGGCCTAGACACTGGTGGTGGTAGACTTCTGGTCGGAGATCCTGATGAAGGTGAAGGTGGTGAAGGGGTGGAGGTGGGTCGAGAGTTTTGCTGGATGACAGAGGGATGACAGCAGGGAAAGGAGACGCTTTTAAATTTGACGCTAGAGACTGATTGGTAGAGGGAGAGGAGAGGGCAGCCCGTGATTGGATGAAGTAGTGAAGAGGGCGGAGCGAGAAAATCCAGATTGACGTTATTTAAAAGCTCCAAAGGAGCAGCGAGAGAGAGGGAGAAAGAGAAACATACAGGTAATCACTTATGTTTTATCTAATGAAATATTCAGCTCCAGACCATATTTTAAAAAACATTCACCGCGATCACAACTCGTGTCTCTCCGACTTTGTACACACATGAGGGAGAAAAATCCTCTCGGCTGTAACGGGGAGGTTTACAATATTAAAAACAATTGTAATTTGTATGTGAAGCTGAATAAACAAGGTCAATGTAGTTTTGATTTTATTTTCATAAATGACGTTTCAAATCCATGTTGCCATGGAGATGTATTAAACAACATGACATGGCGCAGTAATATTTTTAGTGAGTCAGCCGTGCTGTAATGCTCATTTGAGCACGTTCTAAATGTCTTATTAACCAATCAGATTGCTTGGTCGGAACTACTTGTTGTATAATCAAAAATAAACAATCTTTTGCTCATATCTACATGAAGTTTAGTGGCTAATGAACCTAATCAATTCAATCCAGAGCCTTTGTGCCATTATATATAATTATTATATAAATATAATATAAAATATTTTTACCATCAAACAATGCTTTATAAGGAAAAACACAAACGAGAAGTGGGGGTGGGTTTGGGTCTTACTGAGTTTGTCAAACTCTTCTCAGGCAGGAGGGTATTTCTGGCCTTTTGAACCACAACATAGTAACAGCTGTTCACAGCCGTCTTGATAAGGAAGTAGGAGAGAGCTTTCTCCTTGTGGCTACTTGCGTCAGTCAGATAGTGTTATTCACTCCCATCTCTTCCCATGCAGAGGTGCCCTAAGGAAGCCCCCTCTCTCGTTTTATTCTCATGGTCGCGAGCGAGCTGCTGTTGTCAGACCAAAAGGGAAAATGTAGTGTACTTGGACAAATTGTATTTTTGTCAAGATTAACAATGTCTGTGATGAAGGAGCAATGTAGCTTTCTTCAGGAACGGCGTATTTACAGTATAATCACTTTTATTGGTTTCTTGTTCCAACTGGTTCTAGCAAGTCTCATATCGAGTATACAGATACACCTTTCATGCAGACTTCAAGGTCTGACCACTTGTTGTCCTGACACTGCAGCTGTCTCCACTGTCTCACATTGTGACCAATAAGAACGTTTGTTATTATAAATAATGCATTCGCTCTCATATCAGTGCTGCTCAGCCTCTGCCCACCTGCTGCTGTAAGATGTGAAATCTGTCAGGATGGTTTGTATACGTCTTTCAAGCTAACTCACAAATTCAATTATTTATATTGTCTAGAAATCTCACTGCATTTGGCATATATTCTAATGATAATGTAATGTCAGGTAACATGAAGTAACGTAACGTAAAGTACATAGCCTAATGTAAAGTAACATAACATAATGAAACATAACGTAACAGAAAGTAACATAACATTCCCATCTAGAGGGGACTAGGAGTAGAGACGGTTTAGTTTGTGGCTGCAGCTGAATCACTTCCAGCAACTGATTCAAAGCAGAACAGAATATTATATTACAGTGTTAACTTTGACAGCCCTTTAAAAAAAGTTAATGAAATAGCGAATAAAACACACAAAAAATCCAACTTACAACATAGATACACAAAAATAAATGACTAATGACTGAAAACTACAAGAAAGTATGTTTTGAGTTATTGCAAAAAGAAAAAAGTATTTTCAAAACTTCACTTGTGGATGCAAGTTCCTCCTTGGCTCCCAATATAAAAGCTGTCTGTGCTCTGGGCCTGTTGTTCTGTCAACAGGCCCACCTGCCTCTGCACAGGAGCAACACTCAGCTTGTGTCCTCTGACTCTGTCAAGGCTGCTGCAGGGTCTGCATCTCCTCTCCCTGCTGCTGTATCTGCATCGGAGCGGCCTGCGCACACAATGACAAGCTGCCGGGCAAACAGCCAGTCAACTCGACTCGATCATTTCTGAGGGGGAGTCTGGCCTCATCCCCAGTATTTTCATTGTGTTTTTATTTAATTTTTTATCAATCTTGATTTTTGGTGGCCCATTACTGTTTTTTATTGTTTTAACTGACTTGTGGAATGTTATGAAAAGCACATTGTACTTCCACATGGAATGAACTGTGCTATATAAATAAAGCTTGCTTGCTAAAAACTTTGGGAAATCAAATTGAAACTGTGGTTGCATCAGAAACTCAGGTCTGTCACTGTTAAAAAAACTGATTTCCACTCCCCCAGGATAACCATTTTTGCTATAAATGATAAATGGAGTGCACTTTTCATCAATCTCTAAGTTGACAGACAGTGGTGTTCATATGTCTGCAGCTCAGCCAGTGATGCAGCTGCAGTGAGAGAGCAACACCTGTAGGCGGCGTGGTTTCATGAGCTTGCTAACGCTAAGCTCTGTGTGACAAGTCAGAAACTAGGGCAACAGATATGAAACTGGTCGACTGGTCTAGTTTGGACTGTGCTAGTTGCATCACACAGGATACACACAGTTATGTTGTAATCCAGCTGTTCCTTCTTCTCTTAGCTATTTATCTAATTTCTAATCCACTTCAAAGGAAACCTATTTCCCCCTTCTGATAGACACCTGTTTGCATACACGTCTATTAACTATGTCCAGTCATCTCCAACAAGATTCACTTATCAAAACTCTCCTTGTCTCCTGATCTACTTTCATTGTTTTGTGTTGTATTGAATATGACAATAACACAAGTGCACAGCTGATAGCGATAAATGTTTGGGTACACTGTTAAGATTAGTAACACAGATGATTAAGGGTGAAGAGCAAGGAGCGGATCATCTTTTTTAGTCACTTGGTCTTTTGACCTTTATTTTATCTGTTGCTTTCATAACTTCTCCCAGACATCTCTGTAAAATAAAATAGATATGACATAACCGTTTAAAATCTTAACCACGTGATGCTGGCCCTACTGCAAAGACATCTCCATATTCTTGTTGTAAAGCTCTTATTCTTAAGGATTTGTCAGAGTTTAGGAAACAAAAATAAGCCCAATACACAGTAATTGACTTTATCCCCATAGACAACTAGAATTAGACTTTTATGGTTGTTTCCTCTGCCAACCAGCTAAGGTGCAGGAAATATATGGTACAAACATCAAAGTATCAAAAACTGCACTTCTTCTTGAGGCTGATGCCAAACAGACTCTTTTCTTCTCCGAGGCAACTGTATGAGGTTTTAAGATTTTATTAAAGTTTCTGTATAATTGAGTGCATGCTGCTCTGAGTTACAGTTGGGTGAGTGTTGATTTCCATAAGCCAGCATGTATACAAGATGGCGATGGTGGAACGGCCCCTCTGGAAACCTACTTTATAGGTGACATCATGGATGCCACATCCATCTTTACTTACTATGGTCACAGCCTCTAACAATAAGCAGTGGTGTATTTTCAAGAACATTTAAGTTAACAGTGAAGTTGACCTTTGATCTTTTGAAATTAAACTGTCTTTGATTGTTATTCACATCTTATCCCATTAAACGTTAAAACTGTTAGTATGTTTTATGAATTCTTAAGTTAGGCTAGACAGAGTATGGCCTAACATTAATTTTATGAGGCTTCGAGGCTTTAAGAGATAGTGCAAATTCGTCCATTGCCATAATCCCTATAGTCTGGTTTCTTTACATTTAATTGTCGATGCAAGCTGCTACAGTATTTGGCTCCCATGTTGTGTATACACAACAAACACAACACAACAAATGCACAACTCCAAAACACTCTCATGGACAAGTTGTGACCTGCACATTGACCACACTATGAGCAAATAACGGAAAGTTACGAGACCAAGTTAAATTAGTGCAAAACCACTGCTCGTTCCCGTCTGGGTCAGTTTTTCGGCAAGTAGTCTACCCTTCCCTTAACAACTCTGTCTCATAACAGTCCATTATTATTTCATAGCGTGGTGAATGTGCAGGCCACAACTTGTCCATAAGAGCGTTTTGGAGTTGTTGGATTGTGTATTTGATGAATTTGATGAGGGAAAACAAGAAATCCCATGAGCCTCCGTATCGTAGCTCTGAGCAGCTCACGGCTCTGCTCCATCGTTCTAATAACAGCTTGCACTGACAATTAAAGGTAACGAACCTACTCCTAAAACTATAGGGATTATGGCAATGGGCCAATTTGCCAAAATGTTGAACTATCCCTTTAAAGTTATACACAGGTGACAGGTGAGTGAGGTGGTTGCCACAAACCAGCATTTACATGAAAGTCTGTCTGGATTAGGGAGTTGGTTGGATAGTGCTGTACTGACACAGTTATTAGATTTATCAAGAAAACAAAAATCCTTTGTGAAAATATCTGTGGGGGTGAATCTGCAGTGATGTAAGATGATAACAGAGCAGAGAAAGAACACAAAGTCTGCTCACTTCAAGTGTCTGAGCCTCCGCTGGCCTTATGTAAATGATTTATCTCTGATTACTCAGTGTTGAGCTGTTGGACCAGAGACACAATGAGACTCTACCCTTTGGGACAAGGACTTTGTGATTAGTCCTTGTCTGTGACCCATTTCTCCAACATGTCCAGACTGTGTGGCTCTGAGTGACGTTCTGATCCAGTGATGAGTGACAGGCAGGAACACCTCCATGTCTCAAGAGATACGACGCTTACATAATCACGTTGTTTTGGATTTCTAACGGTCTATCTCCACAGGAAGTCTCTTTCACCACTTGTTCTGTTTTTATATCTCCAGGATTTGTAACGCCTGTCTGCTCTCGTCCAACAGAGACTGGCAGTTTATCCGTTGATGGTGCCTCCTAGTGACTGAAATGGTCTTTACAACCAATTTTGGCTGGAACAACACCAGAATTACATCAGCCCCTCACTGCCAGGCTGTTCAGTGATTGGTTAGCTGATCTGATTGTTTCTTTTTTTTAATTATTATTTTATTTCATTACTCACTCAGGAAAAATGTATAGGTATAATTTTATTTTGAACTTTTTCATTCAGAAATGTGATGTATGTACCTTTTATTGGATGATCCACTAGAGAAAAATACTGTTGTAGTTTTCTGTTCATTCAGTTTGTGGTTCTCTCATTTATGTAGATATGCTCCACACAACACTGTAGGACTGATGAGGGATTGTGAAAAAAGTGTTTAATTAATTCAAATACATTTTCCATGGAGTTTGATAAAGTATAAATTATTTATTGTTAAACAGGTCAGTGTGCCTTCAGTACATATTTGCCTCAAGTATTTGAACCTATATCTAAGGGATCACAGCTACTGTATGTGTTCATGTAAACATGAGGAATAGCAGCCAGCGAGGTAAAGGGAAGTGTGCAATCATCTCGGCTTACATAACAAATTCGTTCATACACATGAATCCTCTTCACTTTTGCAACAGTTTATCTGCTCTGAAAACAGATGTATGAAAATTAAGCTGACTGAGTGTGATCTTCCACCGGATAATAGCAAAAGTCACACTATACAGTAATAGAGACATTATCATCACACTATCATCTCCATGAGAGAAGGGGCAGGCCCTCACACGCTGAAGAAAAGAAGAAGAAGACAGACGTCAATGATAAAAGTGTAATATCTCACAGCAGACATGCTGTATATGTGCACAGAATTTGAACCAATGAATAAAGTGTGTGAGAGACATGAACACTACAGACATGTGTGATCACTAAAGGTGTGGTGGGACCAGTCTTAAACTAGTAGCTCTGGGAAGTGGGAACATAATGTTTTCAATTCATTAATTAGGTTACACAGTAAGTGTTTAGGTGGGTAGTTACTGATGAATTAACTTCATTCCCTCCACAGGAGAGAGATTAAAACTGACTGAATTAAATCAACATCTATCAAATGATGGAGGGATGAAAGTAAGGTGGGAGAAGGAACAGCTCGTGATAGAAGGAGTGGGTAAACCAGATGTTGTGACCTCTCCATTCAGTTGATCCCCGATCAATACTTCAAAGTACAGTCATTAATTCTTAATAAAGAAGCCACTGACCACTGGCTAATAAATGCAATGGTCTGATAATCAAGGTACATTGTTTGCTGATGTTCTGGAGACTGAACCCAAAGGAGTTGGTGTTCTGTTTATGGTCTGTTGACTACAAAATATTGATAATTAGCATCTTATTTTTGATCAATTAATGATTATAATGTATAGTTTTAATCAGGAAAAACAGTCTCAACATTCACTAACAACACACATCTGCCACAGCAATGTACTATAAATTCAAACAAAAAGCACAATTCTCTTTGGAAAAGAATATTATTTTGTCACATCTGGACTTTGCAAAGTCCTCATCTTTTAAATGGGGAACAATAGAGTCCATCCAATAGCTGCCCACAACCAATTTCTGCTAAGTTTGAAACTAAACAAGGAACTTGTCCATAACAAAAGCAGAAAACTCTGCAGTACAAACTGTGGGAGATGATTCAGTTCCTCTTTTTAACAGGTGTAAAAACTGAAAGCAGCAGAAGAGCAGACAGTTGACATTTTAGGGTCTTTTACACTAAACCAAAGACAACAAAGCCTGGCTTTGTGGATGGGGAATGGGACAGGGCCTTCCCCAAATGAACCTGGAAAGAGTCTTTTCTGTCTTTCTTCCTGTATCTGAGGATCCTTGCTCCTGTTTCCCCCACTTTCCCCATAAAACTGTCAAAGTTTGGTTCCATTCACTGAGACGTGAGCTGGAACTACATTCCAGGAACGGCTGCTGGGCGGAGTGATTTCAAAACTGCAAGTAGTCAAATTTGCTTCAACAGCGTGGTGAATGTGTCCACCAGAGCGTTTTGGCGTTGTTGGATTGTGTGTTTGATGAGTTTGATGAGGGACAGGGGACCTGTACCGTTCACCTACATTGTGTTCACTGAGCAGCTCATGTCTCTGCCCCACTGATCTCAAAACAACATACACCGATAATTAAAGGTAGTGAACCTACTGCTATGACTATAGGGATTATGGCAAAAGGTGAATTTGCCAAAATGTTGAACTATCTCTTTAAGAACAACAAATAATCCAAAACAACTGTTTACAAGTGTTTACAAAAGCATTATTATATTTGTAATGCATTCAATTAAAGTAATTCTCACCCCCCTAACTCAAAAGCAGTCACTATACTACATACAGTAGGCTATATGTTTATATATGTAACAGTCATGTCCCAATAAACTTGACATGAGTCAGCAGTCTTCGAAATTACAGAGCAAAGTAAGCATTAGGCTGCTAACACGGGTTTATAGAGTGAATATGATACAATATTATGTAATATACAACAGGTTTGACTGTATACACAATAGGCTACATGCAGACACACACACTCACACTCAAACTCACACACACATGCACACACACCCACATTGTGGTCATCTGCGTCATCGTACTTTGGTTTAGCATTGAAAGAGGAAATCCCAGCCTGAGACTGAAGTCCATCCTCTACACATTTCAAGACGTACACTTCCTCATTCATGCACATTTGCTGTTTCACCGTTACTAAATACAGCTGCACGCGGTGACTGCATTTTCTGTGAGAATCTTCAGTCTGCATTCACTGACGGAAAATCAAAAGTGATGACAAAACCAGCACACTGACAGTGGATCCAGTGGATAAAGACACTTCTTTCACCAGTTCAGTCAAGACAGTTGGACAAGATGGCCCAGCAGGCACAGGTGGTGAGTGTGTTCTTTGAGTTTGATGCTTTTGAATATTCACGTCATGACACTTTCACACTGGCTTTGCAAAAGACTTGCCTTAATTTGAGGCGGCCAGAGGATGAAGGTGCATTACAACGGCGGTCATTAGTTCACCAGAACAACAGAGTGAGATGTAAAGGAGATACTTGGAAAACACTACAGAAACTGACATTTCCTGTGAATATCACATGACAGGAGGAATGGAGAACTTTGATCTTGACAGCTTCACTTTTACTTCCTGTGGTGAGGATTACAAGTGCACACCAAAGTTAAGTTGTTCTGGGTGGGGTGTGGGGTCTGGGTTGTGGGGTACTACATGTCAAAACAAACCCAATTTTTTTTTAGCATCCTGTAACAGTGGTGGAACTAGTTCTTCTCAACTTTAACTCACAGCCCCCATCACTTCCTCTGCACCTGCCTCAGCTAAACAAGTCATTTTGCAATGAAATGTCAGTTGTCAGTCTGAAAGTGATAACACACAATGAGAACTGTTAAAAACAAGTTCTATCACTTAAGACACACCAGGGTCTGATTCATTATTTACATCAGACACTTTGCCCTTCCAGATCGCTGCGTAAATGACATAAAAACACACAGTTCGATTGTATCGTAGTTTATTGTTTGCTATTGAAACACATGGCCATCAGAACAGGTGCAGCTCGACCAGTTCTTCTACCACTTTCACTTTACTCAGCACATGTATGAGTAAAGTCATGATCATGTTATCAAGCTCAACATAATGTTAATCCTGAGTAGTGACACACAGGATGTGTAACTAACTATTCTGGTTTCAAACTGCAAACAGTTAATTTACATATTTTGCTGTTTTTTTTCTTTTTCTTTTTATATGCAAATTTATGGATAAAAAGATCCTATAAGAATATCTCAATTTATTTTTTTAATGCAGTTTGTTCAAAGATGCATATAAATACTTGGTCACTTCAAATGGTCACCTTGACTGGTGATGAACAGGAATGAGCTGGTGGAAAAAGAGCGTGAGCCTGGACCTGACCCACACCTTTTACCTCACCTGCATAATGTGACCATAAATGACTGAGGCCTTCATGGTTATCATTAGTAACGGCCATCAATAACAGAGTGGACACCTGTAGCCTCCTCTTTCTCCTCTAATAACATGCAATGTCTAAAGAAATATTTCTAAATTCCATAAAGTGGTTGTTTTGTTTTTGTTGTCTATGCACTGTGTTCACTGCATCCCTCTGCTTAAGACTGGGTGTTTGGGTGGGAACAGATTTTCATATATTTCAACATGACGCTGTTGATCTAATTCTCAATGTTTCCTATTCTGTAGCTTCCTGTCTCTCTGTGCTATCTGAACCACACCTTATTAGTGCCACCGTGGTGTGTTTTGTGCTATCCGTCTCTTCTGCCCTCGTGGGCACATTCAGAGACACTCAGTGTGTGTGTACACAGGCGTGGTCACTGTAACTGCCTGAGGCCATCTGCTGTTTGAAGTGAATGATTAGCCAGAGGCAGGACATGTGTGTACAGGCCTCAAAGCATCTCAGCAACCACTGACCTGAGGCTTCAAATAACATCGATGGTCTGATGTGCTGTTTTGGACACAACAGTAGGATCTGGTTTCATTTCAGTCGTCTATAAATGCAGTTTGGGTGTGGTTACAGTTTAATTTGAATGATATTGTCTGACTCGGGAGCTGGAAGGTGATAGTGTGTGCATTGATGTCTGACATGGTGTCTATTTATATACCAGTGCAGAAGCCCAAACCTGACTCTACACATATTGGTTTTAAAGGTGTAGTTGAACATTTTGGGGATATACTTGAGTTGTGCAGAGTCAGGATGTCTGAAAGCAGGTATAGGCTAACATTCCTGAAGCATCACATTATTTACAGAAAGTATAACAATGTAAAAACAAAACAAAACAAAACACACAATGTAAAACAATGTAAGAATGATTACATTCACACTGATGTCTTTAAAAACTAAAGTATTTTTTAATGTAGCTGTTCACATCACATTACCCTAAAATCTGTTCAGTATTAGACTCCAGTGTTAATGAGTGTATGGAAACTGTTGTCTAATATGACTATCTCTCTCAATCAAATCTTGTTCTGTTCGAGAAACTCTCCTTCAGTTCAGAAACGCACAATTACAGAATGAGACAGGCTACAGGGGGAAATGTTGCACGGCCATTAGTGAGAACAAACAATGTCAAAAGACTAGTTATCTATGAATGATGAAGGAATGGAACTCACTACCGATCAATTAAGGTCACTAATAACAATAACAGCATTTCCTGAACAAATATCAGAGATAAATAACTATAATCAGAGATAAATGAACCATAATACAATTCCTGACTAAATAACTAGAGTGTGTTTATGTAGAGGTGTCTATACAGTATGTATGGGTGTGCGTATGTGTACATATTGTAACTAATGTGCGTAAACATTGATTCATGATTCAGCGTTTATTCTTACTGCATGATCTGATATCACCAAGTAAACAACAGCCCAGGACTAACGCTAAACCTAAACCTAACCAGTTAGTTAGAACAGCGCTCCTGGGCTGTTGTTTACTTGGTGATATCAATCATGCTATTCTTACTAAGGTTGTGGTGGGTGAATGTAGGTAGTGTTGCATGTAAATCAGCATGAATGTGTGCATGTGTGTGTGCATGCGCGCATGTGTGTCCTGCGACGTGTTATGTCTGAGTATATGGTTTCTTCGTATTATGTGGGTTATATTTTGTATTCTTGGTGTGTTTTAATGCTTTTTTGGACCCCAGGAAGAATAGCTGCAGCTATGCAGTGACTAATGGGAATACTAATATAAACAAACAAACACACTGTCAATTCTATATTTTGGTTTGTGAGCAGAAAAACAGATCTTATAAAGCAAAAGAGCACTGGTGTGTTTGGACTTGGAAGCAGACATACACTGTGTGTGTGAGGTATGTGAAGGTGAAGCTGGCTGCTGACAGAGGTGGTAAAGAAGGGAATGGCTGGCTGGAGATGAAGAGAGGAGAGAAAGCTGACAGGTTTGCAGTGTGGGGAGTGAAGGCCAAGTGGAGGCAGACACTGATCAGCACAACACAGCTTTTGTCTGGAAACAAGAGCTGAACAACCTGGGGAAGATGCGGAGGAGGAGGCGTGTTCTTGAGCTGGAGCTGGATGAGATGATTGGTCGCAGGTGTGGAGTGAAGTCAGGAGTGACACACACACACAAAAGGAGAGGAGGGGACATGAGGGAGAACAAGGAAACAAAGGGCAAGACAAGGGAGAAAAACAAGAGCTGCAGCAGAGCCACTACTACACTTAAAAACATTTTACGTTAGAACATCTTCATAAAGCCAAGTAAACAATTACATTTCAAGTAACTGAACAAGTGGCTGTAAAGTTAACATAACTTTCATAGGTAGAGTATGTTTACTTTACTTAAAACAACTTGTCATACCAATCTGTGCAAAGTCTTTATAGAATAAAGTCTAATGGTCCGACAGAAACTATGGCATCTTCTGTTCTGGAGCTTTGGCTTAGTCTGAAACCACTGTAGGTGGCGCCTTTTCCCTAGTTTCTTCCTCTGCACATGCTCACATCTGTGTTTCTCTTTAATTTATTCAAAACAAATGAGATGCATGAAAGTCATCGCTTCCTGTAGAAGATGTTTCCTGTTGGGAAGATAATGACTACTGTAACTCTGTAGAAAACTTCACAACTTTCAGAGACTGAAACTGAAATGGAACTCCCACTCATGACAAGAAACACAAAATCTTGCCTGGAAACACATAATCCTGCCTGGATCCACTCTCATTGTGAACACCGGTGCCTCGAATTGCTGTGGAGTTTCCCAAGAAGGGAATCATCATGTTCCGTCATTTCATCTGGCTATAAATAGTGGCTACAACTTTCATTGCAGATGAGTCAGAATCAACAGAAGAGGTGTATCGTTATTATCTAATATCAGCTTTGAGTTTGAGGTTTGACACTGACATGAATTTCAAAGGTCACAGCAGAGTAAACAAGCTATTAAGGCAAAGAAAGAGTTGAACAGTATGATAAACTCAGACAAATATAGGCTACCGTTGCAATAACAGTCTGAGTAACAGGGCCGTGTTGGAAAAAGTTGTAGTCATTCACCAAACATGGGCCAGTAGTTTAATGCATATTGGCCACGAAGAGCGTTTCTGAGTTTATTTCTTTTGCTGTTGAGGCAGAAAATTATAATTGTATGCTAATATTTCTCCTCAGCCAACACATCAATTTCTATGTTTTCTCATTATATTTAATGAAAATGTATCTTTATTCTCCTTTCCCTCAGAATCTGGAGCAACGACTGCCTCAAAACACAAGGAGGAGTTTTAGCTTCTCGTCTTTCCGTATCAAAAGTAAGATGATCAACAATATAACACACACACACACACATAACTTTTTCCATCACTTACTGTATTTCTAATGTCTAATGTTCTAATGTTTCTAATGTCATTTCTAATTTCCTGCAGAGAGGCACAACAGTTGTGAGGAGCCTGGATTTCAGAGGCGAAGAGGTTTGCTGTCATTTTCATCAGTCCGAGAGACTTCAAGAAAGGGTGATGCAATACTTTCATAAATCTCTTCTGTCAGCTTTGGTCAGTGTACAGTACCGAGGTGATGACAACAACCACCACCACTGATGTGTTGTTTTCATCACACACCTTATGATGTTCATGTTTGCTTTTGCCTTGTAATTGTAGAGTGGGCCCCAGATGACGCCGGTCCCTCAAAACTACACAGTACCCAGGACCGGATGAAGAGAACTGGTATGCAACAAGACACTGTGAACATTAATTGGACGAGGTAAAGCGCAGCAAACTAAATGGTCCATATTATTTCCTAAGGGGCAACACCAAAATTGAAACTTAGTGGATTTGCTGCTTCATTCATGTTCCACTATCACTTCCCAAATCCTCTGAGTCCTGAACTCTCACAGACTAAATCATCCTGAGCTTGAACAACTTGAACATCCCCACAGATCTGCTACACATCCAGACCAGACCACCATCTGTTTCAGCTCCTGCCATCAGTCAGGGGCTACAGAACAATCAGATATATCTATCTAACCTCCACTTAGCCTAAGTGACGGAGTGTGAGAAGCTAATAGCCACTTGCTTGTTCAGTGGTTTTATGCAGTTGTTTTTGACATATAGAAGCTTCTGCTTTTTTACCATAGTAAGGCCATGTAGCCTAAAAGTGCATACAGGACTTAAAATATTTACTAGAGAGCTCATACACTTGATGATTGACATGGACAATCCTAAACCTTCAAGGAATTAGCTGCTAGTACAATAAAATGTACATATTTAGCCTATACAACAGAGCTCAGTTATACAGTAAAACCAATTTGAGCTATGGAGGTGTTCCCGCACATCCAACTCTCCCACCTTTTGCCATAAATGACTTGATTTCAATATGATGTTGAGCCAATTGTTTCTTGGAAATCAAATGAAGTCTGTTTACCGTTATCATCAGCTGACATGGAGTAGTTTGTCACACTGGAGGGGAAAGTTAAAGTACTGGGGAGTCTGATTCAGCCCTCTGACATTTAACAGTTCCTAGGAAGATGAAAACGTTTGTGTCCAACTCACAACTCAGCCATGTTTTGGCTGTTATCGTCCTCTGAGAGAACTTTTCAGATAAACACAGCTATAGGAACTTGGAGAGCTTACTGGGAAGTCTGCTGAGCCTGTCTAATTGTTGTTGTGTTTTTTTGAACGTAACGTGACTGGCTCGTTTCTGTTTACTGGCAGCGACACGTTCTCTATTACAGTGTACAATAGGCAGCGAGCTTCCAACACAGTGGTTAGAGCTGTTTTTTACGCAGCTGACTTGAACGCGGCAGAGGAGAGCTCCGCTGTGGTTCGCTGTCTGCAGCGGCACAAGTTGTTGAGCTGAGCTCGAGATGCACGCGGAGCAGCGGTGAGCGCGAGGCGAGCCAGGATGAAGTTTACGTGCCGAAATGGGGCCGACGGAGGTCCGGAGCCACAAAGTCAGTGAGTTTGTATGTGTTGAGAGGACCGCGGCCAGTCTGTGGAGTTAAAGCAGCGATGAGTGAAGCGGCGACGAAGAGGAGAAAGGGACTTTTCAAGAACAGATGGAGTAAGTAGGAGCTCACCAGCGTTTATTACCGAAGGAGTTCACCTGACACCACACGCGCATCTGGAGCCGGCGAGACAGCAGCAGTGTGGTACACGTGGATTAAAAACTGTTTGTTGTTTTATCGTTGGTTGTTTTTACCACCAATAACAAACGGTTGTGTAGCCTACCTGTCATGCGCCCACCTCCAGGACGGTCAGCTGGACCACTTCAGCTAAACGCCTAAAGGCTAATCTTAGTTTTATATATTTTTTCCAGTTAAATAGGCCTAAGATGGAGAATTGAATAGCCTATCATCACTAAGTGCTGTTGGTTAAATATAAGCATGGTGAACTGAATAAGGCAGTGATTTGTTAGCCTATGTGAAGCTGAATAAGATACAGCTTTCGGTTTTCAGTTCATGTTAATGAAGTGAGTGAAGCTGGCGTTATGACGTTTGGCATGTAAAGCATGTTTCCTGAACTTACACCCTGTCTATAACTTTTATCTTTTGAATGGATTCAGTCCTACTGTCCTGGTAGCCTAGTAAAAAGTTGGAAATGACAAAATGTCAGTTTGAAAATCACTGGTGCGACCAAGCCATCTTAAATTGAAGAATAAAAAGTTAGAAAGAAAAAAAAAAACAGCAGTAGATTGGATAAACCTGAACAACCGGATCCACACAAGGAAGATATTTGATTTTAGATAATCAGATTTCATGTGTAACCTAGGCTACGTGAATTAAAAAGGAAACTTGAACAGGATTGAGATACTAGTTTTAGCTGAGCTACAATGACTGTGTCATTCCTTTGCCTATTTGTCAGCATGGTGTTGAAACATGTTCAGGAGCCTCAGGGTGTAAAGCTGTTTAACAGGACTGTTGTTTACACCCACATCAGTGCTGAGCAGCAGCATGGACTGCCAGCATGTAAGCAAAGGAATAGTGGGCTCTGTAATCGTCCATGACAAAAGGTAAAAGTGGCTTTACAATCTAGAATATAGATGTTCATGTACGGCTTTTGTGCTTCACAGCACATACAGTAATTGGTTGTGAAGTTGTGCAACTGCAAGGTGGGGAACCACATCTGTTGCTATCGGCTGAGAGCAAACACTGTGGAGTGTCAACAGAGGTTATGAGTTGTGGTTTAGATGTAGGGCTCTTGTCGGGAGTCAGACATAAAGTGAAACCAGGGCAATGTGCAGTGTGTGTTTTTTTTTTTCCTCTTTTTTTTTATTGGTCTGCTCCAGCTGTAGGTCATCAGTGGAAATCACTCTGTGTTCTGTACGTGCTCACTCACTGTTTCAACTTAACATACACTCTACTAAGTGACTGGGGCTAAACTTTTGGACATTGTCCTTCGTGAGATTTGTCCTGTGTCAATGGAAAACCTTAAAGGGATAGTTCAACATTTTGGCAAATTGGCCCATTGCCATAATCTCGAGTAGGTTTGTTACCTTTAATTGTCGCTGCAAGCTATTTTTAGAACGGTGGAGCAGAGCTCTGCAGAGCTACACTATGGAAGCTAATGGGATTTCTTGGTTTCCCTCATCAAACTCATCAAATGCACAATCTCACAACTTCAAAACGCTCTTGTGGACAAGTTGTGACCTGCACATTCACCACGCTATGAGATAATAACGGAACGTTACGAGACAAAGTTGTTTTAGAGGGAAATGCAGAGACTGATGCCGAAAAACTGCCCCCGAAGGGAACGTGCGTCAGCAGTGTTGTGTGAATTTATTTGAACTCAGTCTCAATGTTACATTGTTATCTCATAGTCTGGTGAATGTGCAGGTCACAACTTGTCCATGAGAGCGTTTTGGAGTTGTTGGATTGTGTATTTGATAAGTTTGATGAGGGAAACCAAGAAATCCCATGACCCTCCATAGCATAGCTCTGAGCAGCCGGTGGATGTGCGCCGCCGTTCTAAAAACAGCATGCACCGACAATTAAAGGTAACAAACCTGCTCCATAGGGATTATGGCAATGGGCCAATTTGCCAAAATGTTGAACTATCCCTTTAAATGATGAAAGCATAAATGGTAAACAGCGCAAGTTAAGAAAAAAAAAGTTAGCTCACCAAAATCAAAAAGTCATGCAAACACACAGAAAACAAATTTGTTTCAGGAAGTAAAAAAAATGACAGTTTTCCTCTAGCAATAAAAGCTATTGTCTGTGGCTCAGCGGGGCGAGCACGTCGCCCACTAATCGGACTGTCAGTGATTTTATCCCCTGCTCCTATGGTCCTTGGGCAATATATTAAACTCCAAATTGCTGCTGATGTATCATTGGCATGTGATTGTGATTGTGTGTCTAACAGAACAAGCTCTGTATGAATGTGTGAGTAAGTGGATGAATGTGGTCAGTTAGACTACAATTAGAGTGCAGTGTGTTTACAATTTACCAATTCTTACAGGACCAATCACAGAAGTCGATGCCCCAACTTTTTTGTTGATGACTATACAAAGGAGGTGAACGGAGTGTGTTACACCCTCTGATGCATCATTAGGTCAATACTGTACAGCAGGAAGTAGGACTGTTTACAGCTGTCAGAGTGCCGGAGAGAAAAGGGGAAGAAGAAAAGGGAGACGGACTGGTTGCACAGGGTTCATAGCAAGATGATCAGCCACAATAAGATGAACTGGACAGAAGACAGGGGAAGAGCAAAGACACATGTTAGTTAGAACTTCAACTAAAAACAATATTTGTTGTAGATACTTTACTTTTTTCCCAGGTAACATTCAGCTACTTTTCTCTGACCCATGGTTTTCTTTTCTGTCACTTCTTTAAAAACAATCTAAAGCTCGAAATCTCTTACTGGTTTTTACTCTATTGCAATGGTAAACCTCATCATAAGCCCAAAATATTTGATGTTGTGAGTTGCAAATGTGTCATTTTACAACAATAGCTAGTTTAGGTTATCTGGCTATCTAGCTTTAGATCTCGTCTACAGTAGCCTAGTATAGTCATGGGGATGGGTCAGACTATGCGCATATGTAACTCTGGCTGCAACAGATGGGTAACTGTGAAATATTGTCTGTATATAGCTATTTAACTATTTGCATAATGTTACTTTAGTGTTACTTTCATGGAAAACTACATTTTTTGATTTTAAGTACAGTAGCATAACTGCGTTTTTGAATAACATACGCAACCGTTTGAAAATCGGTCAAAAACAGAGCAGGTTCTGGTTATTTTAGAAGACCATAATGGGCTTAATGCTCTGAGGGAGCGAGTCGACTGAGCCAAGATGGCGGCCGTGTAGCGACACCGTGTCATTGGGCAGCAGCGTCAGGTCCGTCCTGACATGATAAACATGAAGTCTTGTGAACGCAGCACAGTTGCTTTTCTTTTCTCTTTTCTTCTTTTTTGAGGATTTAACAAATTGGATAATCATGTTGTAGTTAATTGTCAGGCTTTCACAGTTTGAACAAGTTTCCTGGTAAAGGACAAATACAGCTGAATCTGTTTTGTTTTTTTTACCAGATAATATTGGGCGAACATTGTTAGTGAGTAAGGCTTGGTTTTATTCTGACTTCCTGTTTCTATCTTTCTATAATTAAACACACACTATATTGTCATCCAAAGAAAATGAACTGAAAAATAGATTAGGTGGTTTTGTGTTCTGTTGTTACTTTCTATAAAATGTCTGGCTTCAGAAAGATTACCCCTTAAGTGTGGAAAAAATGTGCATGGGAATTTTCTATATTGAGACTTCCTTTTACTTTTGAGCCTCAAATATGAGACATCTCAACCCTTCTGAGTAACACTGGATCTGTTCACTTTCACTTTTCTATGTCCCAGATTCCAGACAGGTATTTTTCTCATTTTCTGGCTTTTTTCTCTCTCTCTGCAGTGACAGTTGGGACTGTGGTATTTCCTTGTTTGTAGTACCAGTTCATCACTAAACTCTGAGATCCCAAGCGAAGCGAAGTGTCTGAAAATGAAGGAGAACTGTATTTCTTACATAGTTACACACTGAATTAGAGTACCATTTTTTTTTACAACTGCTGTGTATTTACCTCCTGTAAGATGGACAGATTCTCCTGTATGAACCTGTTTTATCCCACATGGCCTGAACGCAGCACAACTGTGAAAATTCTTTCCTCAGAGTCTGAAGTAAACAAATGATTCAGCGTACCATTGGACTGTCAGACAACAGGGGGAAGTTATTGATGGTTGCTTCAGTACTTTGTGATTACCAATCTAAATACATCAGCTTATCTTGTACAGCAGTGTGTGCTGGAGGAGCTTCAGTATGAGAGCCTTGGGAGTCGTCGTCATCGCTCTGCTGGTTGAATGCTATTGGTGGTCATTATCAGATTTGTGGATCTGAGGTGTGATTATGGGAGCAGGATAACTGAAGTAAGCCTGCTAACTCAAGCCTGCGTTTCATAAAGCAGGTTTAAAGGTGTCTGGCCTCCCAGACACATCCGGTCCTGGTCAGGCTGGTTTTCAGGCTTCGCTGCGCCTCAAACCAACATTACAAAAAAACCTGCAGGACTGAAACAATGAACTTTAAACTTAAGTTTATCGCAAGCAGTCCCTCAGATGACCTTTTGTGCAGTTTAATTTCAGTTTCAGTTCCGACTAACGACACGTTAAAACCTTAGACCGTTATCATTTTCAAGTATCTGCCCACTTTTCCAGCCTGCTCTCTCCGTTTTCCCGAATGCTCTGTAAATATTTGCTTTTGGCCTATTTGACTGCTAATAAGTAACTCATGGCAACAGCCTGACTGTGAGGACACCACAGTTCTCACCATTACGTGGACTGCTACTAGTGTCCTTGTAAGCAAAACTAATATAAAGAAATGTGACACCCAGGTGGCATTTTAACAGTATTTCCACCCTATGAGTTTTATTGTGTCACATAATGGCAAAAAACTATATCTGTAAAAAATGAAAATTATTTTCCATCAATATCAGAATCACTTCTGTCTCTTACCCCAACCAGGGTTGTGACAAACCTTATTTTATATGTTTCGTTTATTTGTGGATATTTTATTTATTGTAAGGCTCATTTTTAGGGCTGACCCCAAAAATTTGAAGCTTCGAAGCTTCATTCGTTGCCATGGTAATCGATCATCAAAGTCCGTGATCGATTTTTTTTGCTTCGTTCCTTTTTTTCCCTTTTTGACACCGGTTCTCATCGGCAACTGTTACATTAGGCATCCTGGAAACCTGCCTGATTTTGGAGATATGCAGTGTTTGTTTGCCATTAATTTCATTATTCCCGCTACGTTCGCGCACCATCCCCTCCGTTACGGTCGCCGCTGCCACCGTGTGGAAAATGAACCAAACCGAGACCTCAAAACTGAACCGAACCGTGATTTTTGTGTATCGTTACACCCCTAATTTTTATTATCAGCTATGGTCATATTTCCTTATCACACGGCAGAAATAAGCAGTCTGTCACTCTGCCGTCTGATACTCCGCCTCCTGTTGTGAGCATATAACAGAGTGTCCAGTAGAGCAGCTGTAGAGGACAGAGGAGGCTCCAGCAACATCATGTGTGGGGTTAGACCTGGTGATACGGAGGAGAAAACTCTAATTGTGAAAACACAGAGCTGCTTGTGTTGTTTATTCTGTGGTAACACATCTCACATGTTGGCTCATCTACGGCGTGACGAACGTGCGCTAAGGCTCCTGTAGCAACAATGTGTGTGTCTGTATGTGTCACATCACCTGAGTTGACGTGAACTCGGCTCTGTGAGTCAGAGCAAGAAAACAGAGTAAAAAGCTAATTATTCATCAACAAACTGCACAAACCACAGAAACGCAAACACATCAGAGATATTTTACTATGATAACAGACGTAGATGTGCTGCTGCTTCATAGTAACTAATGCAGTCTAACAAAGAGAGGCATGCTCATCTTTACTTTGAGACTGTGCGAGTGAGTCTCGGGGCACCATAACCACAAAGCTGGAACAGGGCAGAGGTTATACCGTGTGGCTATCTGGCAACCTCGAGTCTGGGGGCGAGAGGGAGGGGTATTTGACTGCAGCAACACTTTTGGCCACAGTCTTACGTACAGCTCCTTTAAACCACCTCAACAGTCGCCTCTTACCCTTCTTCCACGGCTGAGCCCAGACACCCTTTACACAGGAAACTCATTTCAGCCACTTGTCTCATTCTTTCGATAGTACCCAGAGCTGCTGACCACAGGAGAGGTACAGGGTGAAGATCTCTCAGCCAATCGACAGCTCAGGTCTTTCTTAACCACAGCGGTCCAACAATACTGGTTATGCGTCACTGCCTGTAACCCTCATGTTGATGGTTTAAAGAGGAACTATGCAAGATTTCTACTTTAAATATGCTTCAATTTTACCTTAATTAAACAGCTTCAGAATAATTGTGACGTTAAATAAATGACTTGTAACTTGTTCCAGGGAGAATGGAGGCTCTCTGCCTTCCACCTAACATCTCTTATCCGAAAGCCAACCTTGTAAAATCAGAGCCTCCAACCTGGTGTCCCAGCTCTTGTCTCTGCAGCACCAAGTCACAAACGCGCCCCCGTAACGTAACGTATCTCTTGTTTATGACCGATAAGACTACACAAATATACACACCGTAACATCGTATATGATAAATATCGTTATCCACCGCTCCATGGATTGATTTTTCTCCAGCTTCAACTTACATAGTTCCCCCTTTAAGCAGTGCTCCGTGTGATGTTCTGATATTATGGTGCCGTATCACAATGGCAGCCATGGTGAAAGCTCTGCCAGTGAATGATCTTCAAAGCAGGGCTGCATGATATATCGTTTGAGCATCGCCAACTTTTGTTTTGTTTCAGAAAAGCATCTCTGAACCAGCTTCATGTTCTCAATTTTGAAAATTAGAAGCCAACCAGGCCCGACCTGCGGGTGTTGAAACCAGCATTAGTTATCAGCCTGAACCTGCGCCCCAAATGAAGGAGGCCCAACCCGACCTGAGTCGTTTGTATATATTTTCGGCCTGAATCTGGCCCCACGCACACAAGGTTCAAGGTTCCATTTATTGTCATCCCACTTCATGTTGCACATGACAAAACGAAACTTGTACTTAGGTCCCAGCACAAGAGTACACCATTAAAGATAAAAACAGACAATCTATGGACACATAAGACACAGACGCACAAAAGAATATGTGTCAGATTTAGGATGCTTTCACAGAGTCTTAAAGCTTTAGTTTTCAGTTTCATTTTTACAATTGGAAGTCATGTACACATGTGTAATGTATTGTATTTCTCAATATCTCAATTATATTGTGTAAGAAAATATATCGCAATGTTAGTTTTCTCCAATATCATGCAGCCCTACTTCAAAGCCCTTTCGTTGAACCAGGAATACACAGACCTTGTTTCAGAGCTGCTTATTCATCAGAAACTCTCTCTGTGTTGTCCAGGTGAGCAGCCCAAAGGTGACCTCATTTCTGACGTGGCTGAGAAACATAGTGAGTACACTCACTGGATTTCAACATTTTTCTCCAATTCACAATTTCCTTTTGGCCAAGAAGATACAACTTTCTTTCTTTAGATGTTTAAACTAGAGAATCAGTCCAGGAGAAAACTCGTCCTAAAACTAAAACTCCTGTCCTATTATTACCCATAGGCTTGAAACATGCATTTAAAGCTTGCAGCCTCCAATGGTACATCTTAGTCAAAGAAAACCTTTCTGGAGGCCCATTGTGTTTGATGTGTGGGTGCTGCTGGCGACATGGAGCAGAGTACTGCAGCGCATTCACACCAGCAGAGAAACGGTGTATGGGGAAGCTGATCTTGTCGTGTGAAGGTTTCAGTAATGAACGGCTCCCTGTTTTGTTTTTCAGGTGCCATCCCTTCGGGGGAAGATGAAGATGAACAACAGGGGGCCCTCAAGAGGTTCAGCGCTATGTGGTCCTCGTTCCGCAAAGGCAGAAGAGACAGTGAGTATTACCGTGCAGACAGATGGTTCAGTTGGTGGTGAGGCTGTGGTCAAAGGTCACTTTTTTTTTTTTGTGTGTGCTGTGAACAGATTCTGCTTACGTGATCTGTTGAGTGCTGCTGCACACTGGTTGCTCTCGTCACAGCTTCTTGTTTGTCTTATTTGTGCTTCCTCCTCCTCCTCACCGACGAGGCACAGGAAGTGCTGGTTAAATTTCTTGGTTTTTTAAAAATCTAGTACAGATGTTTTTAGAAAGGTGTGAGGCGTGGGTTTGTTCGAGGAAGGAGAGACATGCATGAAGTTTAAGGGACAGGTGCATGTAGGTGTCCTGAAAACGACAGGAAGTCAGATGCTATGATTTCACTGCTAATTTGGCTGCTTATCAGCACAGTGTAAAGTCAAAGCAGCCGCAGCCTCCTACTGGAGACAAATAAACTACCTCAAAACCTTTCAACACTCAACGTCATTTTGTTTATTATGATTTACGCTGTCTTAAGCTCAAATCATAAGAATACAGTAACTGAAGCTGACATATCAAAAATCGTGGAACAGATTATTGTACAAGCCTCAGTTGTAGTTCTTCAGTGTTTTCAATGAACAGGCTTTTGTAGCGAGCTGGGTATTAGGTACGACCTTCAGGGAAACAGGTTTTTCAGGTGGAACGAATCCAAACCCTTTGTGAGGCCAAGGAAGTCTAATAATTGTCGAAAAAACATTAGTCGACATCAAGTCTGTGTGCATATAAAGTGAGGTCGGGGTTGCACCAGCAGTTCAACAACACACAGAGGACATTAGGCTGTCAAAATAAGAAAAAGCTGTGTGCTGCTGGGCTTTTATTTGAAACAAAAAGGGAGGAATGCAGCAGAGAACACACGAGCAGACTGGCAGACTGTGAAGGAGACAGGATCTGTCTCTGAACAGAGCAGCAGAGTGCTAAGGTAGAATACCCCAGAGCCCCGCAATGACAAGGCTAAAACAGCATTTTAGAAAGTTTTGGTAATTTATTAAAGAGGGAAGGGAAAAGTATTCAGATGCTCTGCTGTGACATGTGTTCCCATTTGTCCTGATCATCTCTGAGATGTTGAGACTGTTGTGATATATGAGCCGTCACAGGCACAGAGTGTGGATCTAAAGAAGGCTTCTAAACCTTTATGCCTGGACCATAGTATGCCGCCCTCCATGTTAAAGGACAATAAGGCTGTCTTTATTTTACACTTCATGGTTCAAATGGCCCAATTCAGATTTTTTTTTTCCTCTCAAGTGACACAAATCAGATCTGTAACATGCACATGTAAACGGGGAAAAACAACGCATGATATCGGATTTTGCCAGAACGGATTCAGATCCCACGTTATATGTGGAAATAAATCGGATACAAATTCAATACGCGTCTGCAGTCTAAAAGGACAGATTGGATATTCCCTGGCAGTGCAATCGTATGTCATCTAGCCCCTCCACTAGGATTTCATAAAGAAAAAATCCTCTAGAGTAAACACCAGAGCACTGACTAGGGGAGACTGTGATATGTAACGGCGTAGGACTAAATTTGGCCAAATGGTGGTGTCCATCAAAAAAAATAAAAAATAAAAATAAAAAATAAAAAATGGTGGTGTCCATCAGAGGAACACAGTCTTGGAACACACTGCTAGCTCATGTTAGAAACTGTGACAATTAAACCACCTTTTAAAAAGACCCTTAAACAGTGGTTGTGTAAGATTTCTATGTTTCTATTTCTATGTTTTATCTCATTTTCATGGTGTAATAATGTCTGTATGTTTTCTTTTTATGATACCTGCCTTAGGACAACGGATGAAATTTAGCAACTGTGCTAACTCTGGCATTTTTATATTAATGCTTTTCGCTGACATGTTGATTGATGTGCATTGTCTTAATCAAATAAATCAGTATTTCTTTGGTAGCGCACAGCCAACGCAGATGCAGATATCAGATGGGTCACTTCAATAGAACATGTAAACAGACGGACGAAAAAAAACGGATATAGGCAACGAATGGGAACTGGGCATCAAGGCCTGTAGTGTAAACACAGCGTAAATCTCTCTATTTCTCTATAGAAGACAAAGAGTTTGAGCCTGCAGAGCCGCCCGGCCCAGCAGTGGCAGACAACACATCCAGGCAGCACCGCTACGTCAGCGGTCAGTACTTTTTTGAGTATCTGGTGGTGGTCAGTCTGAAGAAGACCAAGGACGGCAGCGACTATGAACCTCAGATCACCTACCAGTTTCCCAAGGTCAGTCACCCCCAACACTGCATCAGGAAGTCTGCCTGTCAGAGTACACCATCACTTTAAAGGGATAGTTCAACATTGCCATAATCCCTATACTGTAGTCATAGCAGTAGGTTCGTTACTTTTAATTGTCGGTGCAAGCTATTTTTAGAACGGTCGAGTGGCGAGCTGCTCAGAGCTACGCTAAGGAGGCTAATGGGATTTTTTGGTTTCCCTCATCAAACTCATCAAATACACAATCCAACAACTCCAAAATGCTGTCGTGGACAAGTTGTGACCTGTACATTCACCACGCTATGAGATAATAATGGAACGTTACAAGACAGAGTTGTTTTCGAGGCAAATGCAGAGACTACTTGCTGAAAAACTGCCCCTGAAGGCAACATGCATCAGCGGTTTTGCATGAATTTCCTTCTAAAACAACTCTGTCTCGTAATGTTCCGTTATTATCTCATAGCGTGGTGAATGTGCAGATCACAACTTGTCCACCAGAGCGTTTTGGAGTTGTTGGATCGTGTATTTGATGAGTTTGATGAGAGAAACCAAGAAATCCCACTAGCCTCCGTAGCATGTGAACAGCTCGCGGCTCTGCTCTGCCGTTCTAAAAATAGCTTGCACCAACAAATAAAGGTAACAAACCTACTGCTGTGACTATAGGGATTATGGCAATGGGCCAATTTGCCAAAATGTTGAGCTATCCCTTTAATTTAATGGGCCATTACTCATTCAAACCTGACTCTCAGTTCGTCGGTCTAACAATTTGCGTGTGTGCACATACACTTTCAGAGAGATGGCATGGCGAGATCTCAGAGGGAGGAGGAGGAGAAGACGCTGAAGGCAATCACTCTGTTTTGTTTCCCAGAGGGCATCAGCTGGGCTCCTCTGACAGAATACCACAGGTTTGTTTGATCCCAGGGCAAATTCCATATTTTGTTGTTGAGCTGGAATGAAAAGCATTCAAACCGTGTGCCCTGCAGAAGATATTGAGGCATATAACATGAGCCTTTTCTCAAATGTTAATGGTCCGTAGTAATAAGTAATCAGTTACTGTAATGTTTTGTTTATTGGGCAATTGAAGATACAAACTCTCAAAGAGGATAATTACAGTAATACAGGTGAAAATTAAATGCAGTATAAAAGTACAAAAAAACAAAATATTAGAGGATTGATAGATAAGTTATTGTGTCGTGTCCTAACTCAGTCGGGACTAAACATCACAGACAGTTTTTTTCAGTGTGTTCCTGTAGATCACCTCAGGCTGCAGCTCACACAGCAGGTTTAACATGTTGTCACAAGCTGGTTCAGGTCAGGAGACTGTGGGGGTCGTTTCAGGAGCGGCGCTTGTTGTTTATCTTAAAGTTCTTCACAGTGGATTTCATTTTCGCTTTCTCCACTGACTATGGGGTGTTTGCTGATAGTCAGTGGAATCCATTCTTCTCTCTACGCTTATCTGTTTCCGCTTTGGTGATTGTGCCTACACATCACTTCTTTCCAAAACCACTCGGGCTTTATCTCGTCTTCACTTCCACAGGTCTCCTTAACCTAATGACATGTTAGACGGTGGAAATTTCAAGCTGGAAGGGTTTGATATCTTTTATAGCAGTTAGCATCATGCAGGAGATTCACTTACTTCATTTACATTTATTTAAAAAATCCACTAAATACATAATTTGCTTAGGGAAACCAAAAGTTGATACTCAACTTAACATTAGTGTGGAATCTCTTGTTTCAAGTTTTCCTCTTCTGTCCACAGCGAGACCTTCTCCTTTGTTCTGACTGAGATTGATGGCAGCAGAAGAAATGGATACTGCAGGAGGTTACTGGTCAGTGTTTACTCTGAAACCTTCGCAGTATCTCAGTCATCATTTTCTCAGGCTCGTTAAATATTCACTTGTTTTCATCCCTCTATCCTCCTGCAGCCTGGAGGGAAAGGAGCTCGCCCACCTGAGGCGTACTGCATCATCAGCAGTCTGGCGTGTTTTGGCCTCTTTTCCAAGGTGAGTCAACCGGACGTTTCTGAAAGGGAAACCCTGCTAATGTCGGTTTATTTCTTAATGTGGCTGCGCTCTGATGCGCTTCTCTAAATAGAGAGGTGCATTTTGTCAAAGGCTGGTACAGACGAAACCAGTTCAGATTTATCACCTGGTTCAGTTGTTCTGATCTTGATCCCTCCAATTTTCATCCTTTTAGGTCCCTCGTGTCCATTTATGGATATTTTTTTCTGCTTTTTTTTGCATAAATCTGTTAAACCACTTCAGCTCTGCTCAAAACTACCAAATTTTCATTCATTTTCGGGATTTTAACCCTTGAAATGCCAGTTTGAAGACATGTTGCCTCTTGTTTTATTCAAAAAACCCCCACAAAATATAAGATTTTTTTTTTTTTTAAATAAAATGAATAGTGAGGGGTTGGGGCATTGCTAATTATTAGAGTCTTGGACATGTCAAAAATTAGCATCAACATTGATTTCATTGCATCACTATTTTTTATGTCAGATTTTATCATATCTTGATGATCAGTGTATTTCACAATAACAGTTTTGCTGACAGACTCACCTAACAGGACTTTGTAGCTGTGGCACCATCAGAGAGGTAACTGTGGGCAACGGTTTCACTCGGGTTGAGCTGATTCATTTCTGGCAACGGATTCAAACTCTCAGTGACAGAAGGTGCATGAATCATGTAAAAAAAAAAAATTGCATTAACATGCTTTTACTTTGACAGCCCTAGTGACTATGTTTAGACTAGTGAGAAGAAGTGACCGGAGACACCATCTGTCTGTGGGCTCCCTCCCCAGTCCCCTGTAGGTTCAAGCTGTGTCATCCTGAGGGGTCTTCAGCTGAAACATTAAAGTTGTTTGTGTTGTGTGAGTGAGTGAGAAGACTCTCTCCCGTCTTGAACTTTTATTCGACAACCACCTCGGCTCAGCGTGTGCTCACAATCCAGGTCATTGTGTCGAAATACCTTTAGCTGTGTCACCCGCAAAGGCTACACGCTGCATGGTGCAGGATGTGTCGGTTCTGTTTTCTGCGTGTTGTGCAGCGTAGAAACAAGTGGATGAGGTGGCAATAGTTTAACAGGAAACATTCACCCACTTGTTATAAGTTTGTTGAAGCTACGTTATGTCACAGGTCACAAACAGTACACTATACTGTACATGCCTGGGCTTTGTTCCTTAGACGTGCCTTTTACATTCTTTGTGCTTCACACCCTATGTATGTTCGTTGGATTATCTATACGTTGAGTATTGTCTTCGTACACAGTCCTTCCCATTCTGCATGTGAAAGAGGAAATGAATGCAAGCAGTTTTTAACAGTCAGTTGATGTTTCTGCAAAATAACATTGTTTATCTCAAACAATCCTTCATATTATGATGAAACAGGGTTCAGTCTGCTGCTCAATACACACTTAACAGTAGCCTGTTGAATTTCTTTTTGAACAGAACAGTTGCAGTCTCTGCGTTGTGTAGAAGAAAGACAGCTCCAGTGTTGATTCACTGACTTTTTTTTTTGCTTGTGAGCTCTTTAGAATCTGAGGGATACACAGCGAGTCTCAATAAAACGATTCAGTGTAACTATCTCATACATCAATGTAATAAAGAGGAATGGGAGAAAAAACTTTATACTGCATTACAAGAGTCATTAAAGCGATAGTGGCAAATTGGCCCATTGCCATAATCCCTATAGTTTTAGGAGTAGGTTCGTTACCTTTAATTGTCACTGTAAGCTATTTTTAGAACGGCTTTGTGTTTTAGTTTAACTAAATGCTGTTGAGCTGTAACCAGAGAGCAGGCATCAAGCATTAATAATTACATGGTGTAGCTGCTGGGCAGGTGTGCAGCTACACACAGCCGCAGGAGCTGAAGTTGTCAGGTAGGTCTTTCTAGCCATCCGGGACAACCTGCCACAGTCCCAACTTCCTGCACAGTAAATGTATTCATGTTACTTATCTTCTTCAATTGTCCATACAGCTGCACTACCAACATTTGTATTGGTTTTTATGTACAGTTTTGTATGAAAGAGGAGCCCTGTGGTCACTGAATATTAACACAGCTGTAAGTGTGTCAAAGGCGTCTTACCTGCTGGCTACTAGACACACCTGTATCATGTGTTCTTCTGTTTGTTCAGTGGTGTGAGTCACCTGTTTGAGCGCAGCCTGGAGCTCCATGGCAGCAACATGTTGATTAAATGTTTGAATAAATAATTGTGATGAATATTTAACCACTCATTTATTAATGTATTTCTCCTCCGTGACTATATTCCTGGCACTGGTGCATATAAAATTATGACAGAAGAGTGAATTGGATAAATGAAATGGACCTGCCATTATCTGAGCGACTTCACAACAGTCCGACAGTAAAGAATAAAAGCTGAGGTTAAACCCTTTATTACACATACAGTACCTCTATTACAAATTGCTCAGATTGTTGTAATTCTAACACACCTTTGGGAAATCCACCAGCAGCTTGTAGGGCGACTGTTTTCAGCAGACTGTTGCTGTATGATGCAGTTAGTGGTGTGGAAATAAATGGTTGCTGTACTTGTAGCACCACCTCCCACTGTTTACTCAGTCTTACTTGAACACTTGCTGTTTTACTGTGGAGCTCATGGTAAAATAAAGAAAGGATCACATTACTCTACTGCTTGTGAGAATAATCAGTGGACATTTAGAAAGAAAAGATCCTTATAGAGTTTTGGGGTTTTGAGATTTTATAAAGCTCATGTGGGATCACTGGTATTTGTTGATGCTACATCATGAATGTGTCCTCTGCTGTGTGTGCAGATATTCGATGAGGTGGAGAAGCGGCGGCAGATCTCCATGGCCATGATCTACCCATTCATGCAGAAGCTGCGGGAGGCCCCATTCCCAGCTCCGGGAAACACTGTGGAGATTAAGAGCTTCATTCCTGAGTCGGGCACTGAGGTCAGACCAAAACCCCTTCTTCATGCTCCCAACTGTCCACTTAAAGCTTCTTTGTCATAGTAAAAGCTAGGCCGATGCACGGAGAAATGTTTCTTCTTGTGTTGGTTACTTGTGAATACCATTAGGTAGACATCTCATTTTACAGTGTAGCTGAGCTAATGGTCTAAGAAAAACTAATATCAAGCTTCCATGAAAGTCTCAGGAAACATAAACACTCCAATGCAGTAAAATCCAGCAAAAATATTCATGCACTCCATGATATTCTCACATATTGAGTACTGCATCACAATTTGGTCTCAGACAGGAAAAACCATACTTAAGCCCGTTGAATCTCTCTACAAAAAAACCTTGAAGATTCTTGACAGAAAACCTCTCACTTATCATCACTGTGGCATTCTCACACGCCATAATCTTTTGAGCTTTGACAGTCTTATTACCTTTAAACTTGTTTGCTGCGTTTATAAGATTTTGAATGGCCTTGCACCCCCACCCCTGAGTCAGTTTCTTGAGCGTAAACCAACCAATGGCACAAACACCAGGGCAGCTATGAGAGGAGACTGTGCAATCCCTGTTTTCAGGCTTGAACACTTGCTTTCTCACAGTCTACCATGTCAGTTAGAGGCAGCAAGATCTGGAATTGCCAGCCTCCATAAGAGACTGTTCAACCTTTGTTTTGAGAAAATCAGCTAAAAAATTTAAATCCAACCAGACCTGTAACCATTTTTAATTTTTTTTTTTTTTTTTTTTTGGGGTTTTCTAAATTTCTACTTTTGAAAAGCTCATGCCGCTGGGATCACTGGACTTTGTTGATGCTAAGGAGCACTGCAGCACTTTACAAATGTACTACCTCATAAGTCTACTGTAACCTTTTATTTAAGCACTGCAACCTTATATTTAAGCACTATAGCACTTTATCATATGGTATGTTGTTGTTGTTGTCTGTGTTTCTCATTCCATCTTAGCACAACTTCAACAATAACCCTGTACTGGCCATTGCATTGTGCACCCCCATCTCACTTACTCATCCCTGACAGCTTTTTTGTGCACTGTAACACTTTATTATACTGTAATATTTCTTATTATACTGGATTATTTCTGGTTTCGTTGTGTTCTCAATCCATCCTAGCACAACTCCATCAAGAAACCTTGTTCTGGTCTTCATGCATTTTCATCCAATATCCACCCATCCATAAATATTTGTTTGTTTCATCTTTCTTTTTGTCCCTTCTTCTTTTTTTTTTTTCTTTCTTCATGGAGTGTCAATTTTCTCTCTGTAGTTATTTTGTTGTTGTTTTCTTGTGTGTTTATGCATGAATTTTGTTATGTCTACATGTTTATTTTAATTGGTTTTTAACACCTGCCAGGAGGACTACGGTGTGACATTAGCCATTGGCTAAAACTGGCACTTTTACATTTTTATGTTCATCAAAGTGCACTGTCCTCTTTTAAATAAACGAATAAATAAATAAAAAAAGAGAGAGAGAGAAAGGGAGGCAAGAAACAAAACAACCACCACAAAAAGTGCAACTGTCGGTATGAAGAAATGTGGGCCTGATACATACAGGAAACCAGCGAGTGAAAATGGGATTACTTCCTCCTCATTAATTTGGAGGGTGTCCACACACACTGACCTGTCAGCTGGGACTTGAGCCAAGCTTCAGCAAGGAAGTATGACTACATTGGGTGACACAACAGGAAAACATTGAACCAATGAAATTAGAGTGATAACCGTAGAAGGGACCCGTTCCAAAGAAGTGCGAAGTTGGAAAGTTCCCCAGCTCGTCTGACTCAGCTGATAAGCGTTTCATGGAATTGCTCATTCGCCGCCAAATCTCTGAGGGGTTGTGAAGAAAGTAAAAAGAGCACAACAAATACCCACACAAACCTCAGCCCAGTACAGAGCAGCCCACTGACATGTGAGATCCTCCAGGTGGGTGTGTTTGTGTGGAGCTGTGTCTAAACCTGTCCTGCCTTACCCAGCCTTTACCTCACCTCTCCCATCGGGCCACATACCATGTTTCAACAGCTCACAGTCATCTCAAGTATTCACTGGTTCTGGCCATTGTTTGCCCTAGTATTTTTCACATGGCTAGTAAAGGTACCTACAATAATGTGTAGAAGAACCAAAACTAACCTCTAAACTAGAGTTCAACAAGTCACACTCAGTGTTGTGTTGTCAGAGCTGAAAGCCAGTGAAGTGACCTGCTGGTATCACTGTTAGTCCAGTCATTTTAAGCCAAAAAAGGGGTCAACGTTGAACAAATTGCAACAGAAGTAAACTCAACTGATTTTGTATCCTCAACATGTCCTGGGTGAGGGGAAAAAAAGCCCAGAAGAATCCCATTAGGGGAAAGTTTCGAAAAAGACCCAAATATAGTCCATTCATACGCCTATTAATTATTTTTCTCACGTGAATAGGGTAACATTTTTATCCTTTAGATATTTCTATGAAAACTACAGAGTTGATTACTTACATTGAGACAAACAAAAGATGTATTACACGTTTTTTGAAATTCTTTAACGTGAGCAAATTTGCATAAATTACACTGTTTTGACGGCACGTGTGTATAAATAAAAAGGTGCTGTGGTGGTACCAGCTTGAAAATTGCAATGAGTTGACTCCATCGGTCTACCGACAAGTAATCACTTTAAAATTTCAAGATGACTGCAATTTTTCAAGGTAGCCACATCCTATCCTATCTTAAGGAGAAGGACACTTATCTTTCGATGGTTGTTTTGATCGAACAGCTATTTTTAAAAAAACTTATAGATAGACTTATAGATATCTAAAGGTTAAAAATTCTACCCTATTCACGTGAGAAAAATAATTAACAGACATATGAATGGGCTACATTTGGGTCTTTTTTGAAACTTTCCCCTAATGGGATTCGTCTGGGCTTTTTTTCCCCTCACCCAGGACATGTTGAGGAGGATACAAAATCAGTCGAGTTTGCCTCTGTTGCAATTTGTTCAACATTTTTTCATAAAATGACTGGACTATGTTGACATACTTTTGTGACGGTATCGGCTCTCCTCCTCCAGATCATCAGTCTGACCCGTCCGCTGGACTCCTGGCTGGAACACGTCAACTTCGCCACGCTGTTCGACTGCCTGACAGATAAGGAGGTGTTAGTGGTGTTTGCTGCCGCAGTGCTGGAGAGACGGATCGTTTTCATCGCTGATGAACTGGGGTAATCCGGAGTTACTCACACACTGAGTCACACTCGGGATCATTCAATAAACAACCAATGCAGTCTTACCAGAACTTACTCCTCTGGGCTTTCTTGGGGAAAATTGTCATTTTATAAATGACATCAGTGTTGACGTCATAGGAAACCATGATCTTAATGTGTGATGGCAGTTATTCGACATTGACTTGAATTAATTGCCGTCCTTTAAACATAAATGGTTCCAAGCATTTTCCAAAAAGCTAAGTTTGGCAAACAAGGCACTTGTTGAGTCACCATTGGCCCTTCAAAACTCATATTTTCTGGTTTGTTCATGAATAAAAACAATTATCACACTGAATTAGTTGGTTTATAGCTGCTTTCGGTTTGTAGTTCTCTCTGAGATACTTGGTAGTTGTATTCCGATTAGTTGGTTTGCAGCTCTATCCTGATTGGTTCAAGTACCATCATTTCATTTGCCCAATGAACGGGCAGAACAGAGGCAGGTGAAAAGTTAAAGTGAAAGTTAATTTATCTTATGGCACAGTTAAAGGGATAGTTCACCCTAGAATGAAGTTTGTATTCTAAGGGCTGGAAGAAGTTTAGTCCCTTCTTGAGTTACAGGGGTCTTTGCAGTGCATTTCTATGGTTCCTGTAAAAAAACATCCAAATACCTCCATTTCGTATGTAATGTCCGTCTTGTACTGAACGCCCGGAGATGCGGAATTGTCCCGGGGAAGAAAAAAAAAAGTCCGTATTTCAAGCTTGTTTGTAGCATTAGCTCCCAGTGTCTGTTGTGCAGCTCCTCCGCTGCCAGTGCGCATGCGCAAGCTTTGCACTGAGACTCGATGGACGGCGACACGGGGGAAGGGAGGGGGGTGCCTTGCATGCGGACTGGCAGCGGAAGAGCTGCACAACACGCTGGGAGCTAATGCTACAAACAGGCTTAAAATGTGGATTTATTTATTTTTTTCTGGACTTATGGCTCCAGTACAAAACGCACATTACATACGAGCCGTGTGGAGGTATTTGGATGTTTTTTGGTGTGTGTTTTTTTTACGAAGACCTCTGGTGTCCGCTTGCAACTGTTACATTGAAATGCACTGCTACACTAAGACCCCCTGTAACTCAGAGAAGGGACGGAGGACTCTGAAACTTCTTCCAGCCCTTAGTCGACATGAGGGTGAGTAGATAATGAGCGAAACTTCAATCTAGGGTGAACTATCACTTTAACCAACCCCTGTGAATGTTGTATCAGCCCCTCTCATTGGAAACATGGTCACTATTAAATACTGACTAACCTAACCCTACAGATTTTCATGCACAAGGGACTGGCTGATCTGGTGACAGTTTATTTTTTATGTTGAATGTTTGTCTCTAGGAGGACCACTTGACAAGTCCTTAGGGGTTCTTTTGGTTTCTCCTTGTGATATGTTGTATCTATTTTTTTGTTGTTAAACTCTTTTATCATGCTGTTTTATACATATTTTTCATGCGCGAATAAATAAATTACATTGAATAAAAAAATGTAAGTCTCTGGCTCCTTGGCAGCGTTAAATGAACCTGTGCTCATAATCATTTAGCAGCCTAAATTCTTGAGCACATATATAGGAAGTGTAACGACTTTTTACGATCAGTCAGACAGGCTCATCAAACCTGAACAACTTGTTTATAATCAGTTGTAATTCCTGCTCTCTTGTCTCTCTGCAGCACGTTATCCCAGGTCATTCACGCAGTAGCAGCGCTGCTCTACCCCTTCACCTGGCAGCACACCTTTATCTCCATTGTTCCGGAGATCCTGATTGATGTAGTGATGGCACCCACACCCTACCTGCTGGGAGTTCAGAAACGCCTGCTGGACCTGGTCACCGACCAGAGCGATGTACGTCATCGTCGACGGCAAATCTCTATCTTAAAAGCAACAATAACTTTGTGTTTGAATTACTTTGTTAGTGAATGACGTCCTTACTCTGCCTCCTCCTTCTCTCTGTCACACAGTTGCTGGTAGTCGACTTGTCTGAGGATAAAAAGGAAACTTTCATTGTTTCAGTAAGTGTATGAAAATGAAGTGAATCCTTTGGTTATCACTTGTGATGCTGAACTTCACAGGAAATCAACCTATGTATAAAATTGTATTTTTCAGATTGGCGATGAAAGCTCTATTCTGCCTCCAAAGCTCCAGACTGAAATACTAGAGGCGCTAAGTACAAGACAAAAGACATCAAGTGAGTGAACTGCATCCAAACAAGTGTGAATTTGTTCAAACTGTCATTTAGTTCCATCACCACAAGTGTTTTCTCTCCTTTCTTTCAGACGTGGAGGAGCTCAACAGGGTGGTGTCGGAGGCCTTCCTGCATTTCTTTGTAAAAACAGTCGGTCATTACGGCTCGTATGTGAAATACAGTAAAGAAGAGGGTCAGGGTCTGTTTGAGAAGAGGAGGTTCTACAAGGCCATTGAGTCCAAGACCACTCGACACTATGTCAAGAAGTTCATCCAGACGCAGATGTTTGATCTGTTTATCCAGGAGGTGGAGCAGCAGCAGCCTGGACGACAGCCTTCAGGTGATGACACACATACATGAATGCACAATTTGAATTTGAATGAATAAACATTTTTAAAAGTTGGATTATTGGGTCCAGATTCTGCAGTCAGATTTTTATCCAGCGATAAGATTTTACACAGTAGTATCTCAGTTTTTTTTTTAATTTTATGCGGGATCATCAACCCAAGAATCAATTCAAAAAATGTCTATTGTATGTTCATAAAAATATCCATTATGGAAATGTAAAATTGTTATAATTGATAAGTGTTCACAATTGAAGCATGCAGAATATTGAACAGTTGAGCTGGAAGGTCTGTTCACTGCTGGGGAAAAAAATCAATCATTGATTAAATGTCATAATAAACAATTTGGTCAGGGAGGTTTGTAGGTTTACTTTTCACAGAACATTACCGGATTCCTGGGAAACAACAAAGAAAGAAAACAAAGCTGTGGGCTTTGTGTTTCCAACTTCACAGCTGAAATGTGTACAATTATAAAAGCTAAGACAAAATGTAAAAGTATGTCTACAGAAAAAACCCCACAAATTTGATTTAACCATCTCACCATTATTAATAGCTCTTAAGTCTGGTTAACGCACAATGAATGCCACTACATTCTGACCCATGTTGTGCACATTAATCTGTTGAAACAAAAACTGATGTGTGTGTGTTGCACTGATTGATGTTTCTGTCCTCCGCAGGAATATTTCAGAAAAAGATCCTCGAATACCAAGAGAAGAAGAAAAGGGAAAAGACAAAGAAACACTAGCTCTCAGGGACTGTGGGTGTATATAGAGGTGTGCATAGGACAAGATGTGAATGTTGTGTATTTTATGTCCTGTGTCAGTGTGGTTTTAAATATTATGTGTAGCAATGTGTGACTTACTGTATGGCTATCTTGCTGCTACTCTGTGAAACACTGGCAGATTGACGGACTTCAGTTCCACGTGTTGGTCCTCAGCCTGTGGCCAGAATGTGTCGCTGATGAGCAGGAAAATCATTTCAAATAAAGACTAGTTTTTTAAGTCGATGTACCTGCAGTCTCTTGATTTTTAGATGACTGGTAGCCTCTTATGTGCGTTGGTTTCTATCCACGTCTCTGTCGAGGTTTCTTCTCATACTTTCTGATTACCACTCTGTTTATTTATTTGTGACTGACAAGTAACCAAAGTTCTTTTAAATCAACAAAAATATAGGAAATGTAGCTGAGCAGTCCAGTTCTCTTGCAGAGGATAATATATCAGTGGTTTCCAAGCTATAGACTGGGGCCCACTGGTGGGTTGTGAGGGTATTGCAAGGGGCCGGCAAAATGGTACAATTTTGGTGAAAAGATGTGATTGTAGAACATATGCATATACACTGTATAGGAATAATGTTTAAAATGTTGTAAAATGGCAAAAAAGATTAAAATGTTTAAAGACTCCTTTTCAGACTTCCTTTTTGTTGTGTTTTTCCTTGTAGTTAAATCTAGACCACATCAGAATTAAAAAGAAAGGTGGGAGCTGCTGTTCTTAGGATATTTGTTTTGCTGAACCAGGCACACAAGAGATTTTCTGCAGCAGCTCAAAAAGTGTAATGCTGTCTTCCACTGACAAGGGGTTATTAAAGTTTTGAGATACAGTTAATTGAAAAAGACAAAAAAAAAACGCTTTATGAATATGTAGAAAATTGCTTTCAGATAAATAAACGGATCTGAAATAGAAAGACAGAAGCAACAACATTGCTCCCTCCAAATGTTCAATATCCCATATTACCCAGGAATTATGGGAAATGAAAGGAAGTAGCCTCATCACTTGGCTGTACAGTGGACAAAGGACATTGTTATGCAGGGGGAGAGAAGACAAAGGTCAAGGCTGGGACTGGGGTAGTAGGTACTGTGAACTGTCATGGGTGGGCCTGTCATGAAGGTGGGACCATAGACGGTGGGACATGTGGAACCTGCAACACAACCAACTGTGAAACAGCAAAATATGTGACATGGAAAGAAGATAAAGTCAGTAGCTGCGCTGCAATATCACGTCTGGGCATTAAGACTGATACAATTAAGTGCAATCTCATCACAAACACAGCGGGAGGCAGCGGGGCCTCTGGCGTACCAGAAAACACCGGGAACTGAAGAAGAGGAAGAGGAGCACCTGTGAGTTGGACCACTAGGTGTCCTGCTGAGCTCTGACCGACGGTGACGCAGCTGTGGCTGACGCACGCAGAGGAAGAGACGGCAGACACCGCACCTTCGACCAAGGTAAGCGAACAAAGACCAACTACAGAAATACGCAACCGAAAGGTCAAAAGGCATCAATTTGGACGTTTTCTTTAGAAATGACTCTAGTAACTGAACCGACAACGCACTCTGTGTCACACTGCGGTGTTTCGAAATAACCGACTCAAGGTATTTTAGCAGATAAGTAGCTAACGTTGACTAGCTAACTTTCCCTTCGCTATCTGGTTTGGTTAACTTCGGGTTGTCAGGTTTGTGAAAGCAGAATCGAGAGTTTCCGACGAAAACCTTCAAAATAAAATGTACGACAATGACGAACGAACGAAACAGCGTATCCTTAAACGGGATGCTTTTATTTTGAAACGAGCTTCCGGTGTTGTGCATACTGTGTTTTCTGGCTGTACACATCCAGGAACTTTAATAGCTAACTAGCAAGCTAACTAATGTTAGCAGGTTAAAGTTTTTATTTTTGGGGCTTTAGGTTAACGGAAACTACACAAACTTCACACTGTGAGTATAACTAAACCAATATTACGTTAAAATACGCCAAGTGTGGAGGTAAAGTGCTCTCCAGACCCAGTCTTTTGCTCTGTGGATAATTGATGGCATGGATGGCTACGTTGCAGCCGAGACGAAGAACTTTTCAGACGACGTGTTGTTGACAGTGACAGGGCGAGACAGCTTCTGACAACAGCTCACTGAAACTCGGACAAAGTCAATCAATCGTGTTTAGTGAGTGACCGTCAACACTGTGTATCCTGTTTATTTTCACTTATGGAGAATGACACGATAATAACAGCGATGGTTGTTTGTTTCTTTGCAAACGTAGCGTTAACGAAACATTTCTCCCAAACGCCAGACACACCATCAGCTATTATATATGTTCATCAGTCATCGAAAGGTTGCTGTTCTTTGTTTTTGACGGTATCTCCTCATCCAATCACATGTCACGATCCTTTCCAGTTAAAACTGCTGCTTTTCACAGGCTTCGCTTGAAGCTGCTCTGCGCCGTTTTGTATCAGTCTAACCGCATATTTCACAACCACACACTGCTAACAAAGAAAAACACACCACAGACATGGTGTCAAGATACAGTTGCAGTAACAAGTCTAAATGTGCCCGATTGGTTTCTATTTACAGACTCACAAAGGAACTTTTTGTAAATGTCACAGATGACATCATTTTCAGTGACCTCATCATATGGTGAACAGCTGTGTTATTATTGCACATCATGTAGCATGTAGAAAAGTGAAGTTACCTAGTCATGCACCAATGCACTCAGACCAGGTCTGAGTCTGGATCTGGTCATAGGTGATGTACAGTATCAACTGGTTTCAGGTCTGTTTGCTTCTCCCCTACACACACAGTGTTTTCATACAGATCACCTGTGCTCAGAGTGGACTCTGCTTGCCAGTTTAACATTGAGTTGTAAAAACAGGTCAATACACACACTTTTTTGGCATTGTACCCGCTGGCAAATGTTCACATAGCTGGAAGACTGTGGAGACGTTCACTGTTTCACTCTGCCTTTGTGTAAACACCACTAAATCTTCGGTTCTCTGATTTTATTCAGTCTGTTTTTTAAAGATACACCTGAAAACAAAGAAGAATATAGTAAGCTTCGCTCATTGTGCTGCTTGGAACAAGATTTTTATTATTTTTCTCAAGCAAACAATAAATCAATAAATAAATTTGTGTTGCCAGCGGTAGCGTTCATCTGCCTGGGTACCGTCCACAGCAAGAATCAAATGGAGGAATCCTCAGTTGACATAGGAAGGCAAGGCAGTAAAACACCCAGTGGTATTAATCTGTCTGCAGATTTGGTTACTTTTTTGATGAAGAAGAAATGCCGTTAACTGGATGTTGGTTTGGAGCAGGATGTGGAGGGACCGCTGACAGAGAAAAACAATCAGTGAGGCAGGACCAAGCCGACAGAGCTGGATTTTTTTGTCAGATTCTCTCTTCACCTCCTTCGGCTGGGCAGAGGTTTCTCCACCTGTTCTACATACCATTGTCACTGCAGTGTGAAATCAAAAGCACCGTCCTCCTTTGGATTTAGTTGTGCAGTGACGTGTGAACTTCATTCAAACTCAGAATGAAATCCTCCTGACTCTCCCAAATTATTGCAAAAATGAAAGTGAAACTTGCAGTAGTTGTTAGTCAAACCACGCAGGTGGCAGGTACAAATTCACCTGGACTACAGCAGCTTCATTTATTTTTCCAGCCCCAAGTGCAAGGTTAAGGTCCAGACACATTTGAGTTCATCTTTTCTCACAGCCTCATCCAGGTCACAGAAAGACTCAAACATCATCACTTTGCTTGCACAAATCAGATTTCGTCAGGGTTTCTTCATAACCACGCTGTCACAGTGTTAATCAACGTGGCTGTGCTCCGGCAGCAGAGCCAGCAGCTTTCCTTCCTCTTTATCTTCTGTTATTTCACAGCTCCAGATTTAAGAATTCAACTCAACACTGTATCTGTTCTTGGAATAACGACAAGGTGCATTTTATAAATGAACTTTGCACTTTGCTTCCTTCAGGCCTTTGACTGTTTCCTTGTTGTGTTTTTTTTTTTGCTCAGCGGTCTAAATGGACTTGGATGTCCACCGGCATGGACTGACAGCAACAGTGTGTTGTACAATGTTCTCACCTCACTGTGTGGTCTCTTTGTGTGTTTTCAGGTAAAGCATGGCGATGACTGGCCAGAGCTCGTGCTCCTCCATGAGTAACCACACTAAGGAGCGGGTCACCATGGCCAAAGTGACCCTGGAGAACTTCTACAGCAACCTCATTGCCCAGCATGAGGAGAGAGAGATGAGGTAACTAAACACACACCCAAGTCTCAGTTCCAGTCATAGAAGATTTCCACTGACACGTTTATCACATTGGTGTTTAAATTCTTGGTTCAACACGAAACTCACTCTGAAACCGAAAAATGAGTTCTTCTGCTGCACACATAATCAGATAAACCGTATTTTTCGTATGAAAGGTGTGGTTTATGTCAAGAGTTCATTCGAGGGAAGACCACTTCCTCTTGTAACATCACTGTATATTCAGCACTCTCCTGATTATAATGGAGGTTGGGTTCTTTGTTTATTTTATTTTCTCCTTAGTTTTGAGTGAGAGCACGTATTATGAGGTACTTAAACAATGTTCAGTGACAGTGTTATTAGTAATAGTCAAATTGTCTTTTCAGGCAGCAGAAGCTGGAGAAAGTGATGGATCAGGAAGGCTTGGCTGATGAAGAGGTGAGTGACGAATGCACATCTGCTGTGTTTTCCCGGCATGCAAAGTTGCTGTAATGGAAAATTCCCTCAAAGGAGCTGAGGTTTTTTCAGTCGTGTTGTGTGAGGTTTTTGAGCCTGAGGAGCAGAGCTGAGAGGAGCGTGATGTTTTGAGCGAAGAGTAAACATTTCACCCATACAATTGCCCCTCTTGAACTTTATCAGCTCTTGTCTATGTTACATTTTCCAAGAAGCTTAGTTAGCAGACAGAGAATATTGAATATTATCACCCATAATGCATCTGTCCACCTGTTTAAAGGGTTAGTTCAACATTTTGGCAAATTAGCCCATTGCCCTAAACTCTATAGTTTTAGGAGTAAGTTTGTTATCTTAAATTGTCGGTGCAAGCTATTTTTAGAACGGCAGAGCAGAGCCGTGAGCTGCTCAGAGCTACGCTACGGAGGCTCACCATGCTATGAGATAATAGCGGAACGTTTCGAGTTGGATTTGTTTTCGAGGTAAATTCATACAAAACCGCTGATGCGTGTTCCTGTTGTCGGGGGTAGTTTTTCGGCAAGCAGTCTTTGCATTTGCCTCGAAAACAACTCTTTCTCGTAACGTTCCGTTATTGTCTCATAGCGTGATGAATGTGCAGGTCACAACTTGTCCACAAGAGAGTTTTGGAGTTGTTGGATTGTGTATTTGATCAGATCCTGATGCACATCCTGGAGTGGAACACTTTGAAGTTTGTTTGGGGTGAAATTCAGCCAGAGAGTAGCCTGAGACAGACAACATAGATAATAATAAGCAGATATTGATTTATTGCACATAGATAATGCACAAAGGTGAAGTTGGCTATTTCCATGAGACACACTGAAACAAACAATAAACATTTAGACTAGCTCATTGTCTGGAGAAAGCATGGGAGACGAGAAAACAAGCTAGGAGAAGGTTCTCTTTATTTGACATGTTTTATTCTTCTTGTGAGAAAATTGGTGATACATTGTTTTGCATCTTCCTTTATTTGTAAAACCAGAAGATGACGCATGTTCTGCAGTGTGATGGTGATGTAATCCCATGTGAGATGGGTCACACTGACAAAATGAGTTAAAGAGGAACTATGCAGGATTTGTGGCTTAACTATGCTACATTTTTAACCTTAATTAAACAGCTTTAGAATAATTGTGATGGTTTAATAAATGTTACAGCGAGAATGGAGGCTGTCTGACTTCCACGTGTGTGTCACTTACTTCGTCTCTTGGCTGAAAAACAACGGTGTCCCAGCTCTCGTCTCTGTGCACCGCAACACAACACAAACATGCCCTGTAACCAGTAATCTCTTGTTAATGACAGATAGGACTACACAAATATACACGTCTCAACATTATAAATGATATATAATGTTATCTACCACTCTATTGATTGATTTCTCACTGGCTTCGTTGTAAACAAATGCACATGGCCAGGATGAGGATTAGCAAAACAGTGGAAAAGCAACCAAACTTACACAGTTCATCTTTAAAGGGACAATATGGGACTTCATTGGCTTTTTATTGACAAAAATCAAATATCGCTTTCATAAATACGTATTTCACTGAAGTGGAATCGCGCTCACATACAAACGAGCACTTTCTCGTACCTTAGAATGAGTTGTTACAAGTCGTTACAAACATACAACGGGGGGTGCACAGAACCTTCGCTGCCATGTTGAATCACCATTTTTTACGTTCAGTGTCAGCGTGACCGTGGGGAACCACAAACTCACCTCACCAGAGCTGTCGGCTCGGGAGAAAGTTTTCCAGACAGCGCCTGTTAAAACTGTCACCACTGTGTAGTGTGAGGAAGGACGGAGGCACTGGTGTTGCCTTCAGGTGCAGTCAGACACCTGAATAACGCCGTGAGTGACGCCGTCGGCAAACCAACTGGATGTTATTTTACTCGACGAGAGAAAGACGGTAAAACGTGGGTCGGGTTATACGACATCACCATGACAACATATTGTCATGACTTCTGCCCGATTTTACGTAAACGCAACAGCAAGAATACGTGCCGACATGCAACCGCACCGCTAGATGGGGGTAAATGTCACATACTGGGGCTTTAACTATGCAGGGGCAGCTCTGCAAGGGAGTTCAACAGTCTCCTGAATATTTCTGTACAGTGAAAACATGAGAAAAAAAGTTCATTATCCCAGTTCAATATGTTTTCAGGATGAACTGTGAGCTGTAAAACAGACTGTAAATAAGGAGATCTAATGTTTTGAAAATGTACAGTTAGGGATGATGTTGAGGTGTAAGGTTTTTTTTTTTAATGTGGGGTTTGTGCTCTGCAGAAACGTATTCGGCGTTCTCAGCACGCGAGGAAAGAGACAGAGTTCCTGCGTCTGAAAAGGACCAGACTGGGTCTGGAGGACTTTGAGTCCCTGAAGGTGATTGGCCGAGGAGCTTTTGGAGAGGTAAAGATGTTTTACCTTACAAACCTGAATCATTGGTCCTGTGTGCAAGTTTGTTGTAGAGTTTCTCCCACCTTATTAAAGCAGAGGAGCTCTTTCTCACTCAAGTCTATTTGAACCTGTAAATCCAGCCTGACCATATTTCAATACTACGTCAGACTGAGCCTGTGCCAGGTTGCATGATCTGTGTTGTTTGCCTCCAGGTCCGTCTGGTGCAGAAGAAAGACACCGGTCATGTCTACGCCATGAAGATCCTCCGTAAAGCCGACATGCTGGAGAAAGAGCAGGTGAAGCAGCAGAACACAGACACACACACGTCCCTCTTTATATAGTTCCTCATCAGCTTCCACACAGAGGCTGCTAGTCTCCAAGTACCAAAATCAGAGTAGCATTTAGATATATAAGTATATATTATTTCTTTAAGAAACCTGTGGAAGAAAATTAGATGAGGATGAGGATGAAGATGAGCAGTATCCCAAACAGAACACGCTCCGCTAAAGACAGATCTCAACAGTTAGTATGACCAGTGGTCATACATGCATTACACACATGACAAAAAGCTGTACACACTAGTTGTTTAAAAAAAATGTGGGCTGCTGTGTTTGGTCATGAGACATACTAATGCATCCACCTGCAGAGTTGAACACCTTTGACCATGTTGGTGTGATGTTGTGTGTCTCCGTCTGTCAGGTGGGTCACATCCGAGCTGAGAGGGACATCCTGGTGGAGGCAGACAGCCTGTGGGTGGTCAAAATGTTCTACAGCTTCCAGGATAAGATGAACCTCTACCTCATCATGGAGTTCCTGCCTGGAGGTGCATACGACTCTCTCACCCCACAGCACAGTATCTGACAAGACAAGGAGACGCCAAAGCTGCACTTTCCCTGGAATCTCCATTAACTCTCTGTGGTTTCTGTTGTGCTGCAGGAGACATGATGACCCTGCTGATGAAGAAAGACACCCTGACAGAGGAGGCCACTCAGTTCTACATCGCGGAGACGGTGCTGGCCATCGACTCCATCCATCAGCTGGGCTTCATCCACCGGGACATCAAACCAGACAACCTGCTGCTGGACTCCAGGGTGAGCTGTGTTCAAAAATGTACAGCTTCTTAACCGTAGCTGTAGTTATCTAACACAATGTCCAAATGCTTCAGTTCTTTTTTATGTATGTATTTTATTTGTGAGTTTGTATGTTTGTTTGTTTTTAACAAACATGCTAATCACACACAGAAAAAGACAAGACAAAACATACAAAAACAAATCTAGCAGGTATGAGTCAACTAGAAAACATACCATCAAAATGTTAAGTTCCAAAGACCTTACAGAAACTAAGGATATCTTTACCTGCTAAGAGAGTAATGCATGGTTACAAAACAAAACAGAAAAAGAAAGAAAGAAAAAAACAAATTGTAGGGTGGCAGTCCATTAAAATAGTTCCAACTTGCATATGTAAGCATAGGTTTAACATGGTAACAACTCTTCTAGATGGAGAAATTATTTAAGAAGTCTGGTCTAGCATTGCCAAAAATGGCTTCCAGATCCCCTGGAAGGATGTTTGAGAGTTATTTTTGCTGTAGCGAATCTGCTCCATTCTAGCGACAGAAAGCATCTCATTGAGTCATCTTTTGAAACATGGTGTGGCTGGGGATTTCCAAGTTAACAGTATTATTTTTCTGGCCACCACCGTGCCTATCCTAAGGGCGCTGGTAGATGGGAAGGGTCTTTGTCCTTTCAGAACATCCAAAAAGTGCCATGGTGCGATCAGGAGGAATACAGATACCACACTGCTTGGAAAATCAGTTAAATATGTTTAACGCTTCAGTTCTGATGTGCAGCGTGGGCCTGGACTGTGCCGCAGACTTCAGCAGTTAGAAGAGTGTGTCTTGTGTTTCCAGGGGCACGTGAAGCTGTCGGACTTTGGTCTATGCACCGGGCTGAAGAGGGCTCACCGCACCGAGTTCTACAAAAACCTGAACCACAGCCTGCCCAGTGACCTCAGTAAGCAAAGTCAGGCAACCCTTTCTATTTATTCCCATTGCAGCTTGCATGCAACATATTTATTCATGGTTTATGACTCATTTTACTAAAGCACCAATCTGCCATCTTTATATTCGCTGATAATAGATTACTGTAAAACCAGCAGCGTTTTCCATATTGCTTGAGATTCAGCCTACTTGTTACATTATGGTCTGTTAACCCTGAGCTGTCCCGTCTCCACAGCTTTCCAGAACATGAACTCCAAGAGGAAAGCAGAAACCTGGAAGAGGAACAGGAGACAGCTGGTAGGTCCACACGTAAACCACGTGCAATCACACTTTAACTTCATGTGATCAGAGCTGGATTTTTGTCCTGCTTTTCTAATATCATCTACAGAGAACATATGAATACAGGTGGTACAAAGTAATAGGTTTCTTGATTCTCCCATACAGAAATTATGCAATAAATCAGATAATTATTAGAAAGGTAATACATATATGGGCAGAAATACCAAAAGCTAAACCTCCCTGTAGAATAGCAAACACAAGAACAAGTGCAAATTATTTATACAATATGAGTAAATTCTAAAAACTCAGATATGGTTTCAAGATTTAAATTTCTCTGTTATGTTTAAAGGACTTGTTCAACATTTTGGCAAATTAGCCCATTGCCGTAATCCTTATAGTTTTAGGAGTAGGTTTGTTACCTTTAATTGTCGGTGCAAGCTATTTTGAGAACGGCGGAGCAGAGCTGCTCAGGGCTACGCTATGAGTTTTTTGATTGTGTATTTGAAGAGTTTGATGAGGGAAACCAAGAAATCCCATGAGCCTCCGTTAGCGTAGCTCTGAGCAGCGCACGGCTCTGCTCCGCCATTCTAAAGATACTTTACACTGACAATTAATGGTAATATAAGACTATAGGGATTGTGGCAATGGGCCAATTTGCCAAAATGTTGAACTATCCCTTTAAGTTTCACCCTATTGCTAACTTCATGTTGCTCCCTCCCTGTCAGGCCTTCTCAACAGTGGGCACCCCAGACTACATTGCCCCAGAGGTCTTCATGCAGAACGGATACAACAAATTGTGCGACTGGTGGAGCCTGGGCGTCATCATGTATGAGATGCTGATAGGTAATGACTCATGAGACATGACAGGACTTCAGACCAGACCAGTCTGGACCGGGCAGATGTGGTTTTAAACGCTTGGTTGGTCTTTGCTTGGTGCAGGTTACCCTCCCTTCTGCTCAGAGACGCCCCAGGAGACGTACAGGAAGGTGATGAACTGGCGAGAGACGCTCATCTTTCCTCCGGAAGTTCCCATCTCGGAGAAGGCCAAAGACCTCATCCTCAGGCACGAACACGTCGCGCTCACACAGCAGCCACTGAGTCACTGTGTGTCCTTACTCACAGTGGGCGTGTTGTTTTTTTGTTTTTGTGGTTCTGCAGGTTCTGCTGTGAGGAAGAGCACAGGATCGGGGCTGTAGGGGTGGAGGAGATCAAGTCCAACCCTTTCTTTGAGGGGGTGGACTACGACCATATCAGGTACAGACGGACAAGATGTAGTTGCATATTTGAAAAAGAACAACAATGCTTGTAGCTCGGAAAAACAACTTTATTAGACCAACACATTTTGGCTCACAGCCTTCGTCAGGGTCATCAAGAAGCACTTTACAGAAAACATCACTTATATATGTAGGTAAAAAAAAGTTGGGTATTTGATGTAGTCTGTGATATGCACGTAGCTAAAATCCTGGTTCAGTTCATGAGCTCCTTCGACCCACACATCCGTCTCTATGGAGCACACCTCTGCTGTCAGGCTGACATGACTGGCTGTGTTGCGTAACGCCACTGCTGTGTTGTCCAGGGAGAGACCTGCTGCCATCCCCATCGAGATCAAAAGCATCGACGACACCTCCAACTTCGACGAGTTCCCTGACTCGGATATCCTCACGCCAGCAGGTACCACCCTCCCGCCTTCCATCAACACCTTCCATGTTTTGTGCCTCCATTGTTTATTGGATGGATCCCCATTGGCTGCCGCCTTGGCAACCACTAATCTTTCTGGGGTCCATAAAGTACATAAAATATATAATATAAATGATAACATCCAGGACATAAAAAAATAATTCCTAACATAATTACACTTAATGATAATATTAATAATAAAAACAATAATACATATACATGTACACACACACACACACACACACACACACACACACATCAATTATATATGCATAATATCAGTCATATGGTCTGCTGCATTAGATGAGCCATTTTTTTAAAAGTTAATTTGTTTTGTGAGGAGGTAAAGAGTTCCCGGACATTATTGAACGGTAGATAACTGAGTGTTTGAGTCGATTTGTTCTCAGAGTTGGAGGTACCAGGTATTCAGAGCTGTAAAGGTTATGTTCTGCTCTGGTATTTAGTAGTGGTTGAAAAAATATTCAGGTGTCAGATTGAATATGATGTTCAGGATGTTGTAGCTGAGTTTAACTTGAACTGTGAACCAGCTGTGAAATGCTTAAAACCCCATCTCCCTCCTCTCCTCCTCCAGCCACCCAGGTGTCCAACCACACCGAGGCCGACCTGAAGAACAAGGACTGGGTCTTCATCAACTACACCTACAAACGCTTCGAAGGCCTGACGGCCCGGGGAGCGATACCGTCCTACATGAAGTCCGGGAAGAGATGAGCGCCTTCAGACTGGCTTCTATGCAACAGCACCATGAAACCTGAACGAGTCGTCCAAACCCCCTGCTGTCTGAAGAACTTGGGCCCTGAACGGAGAACGCCGCCTGTTCTCTGCTGCCTGACCGATGAGGATACTCATCACACAGGACTTTGCAAATAATAAAAGGGGCTTCATTTATTTTCACCCGTTGCTTTCCACCATAGGAACCGCTGCCTTCACTTCTGCAGGTCTTCACTTTTCTCTGACACTTCCGAGGGTACCTTTCTACTTCAGAACCGAACTGGGATTAAAGTGGTCGTGGTTCTCCACGGTGGGACGTCTTCACTCCTGACACCAGCATCATCTACATTCCCTCTCTACAAACCAGCACCAGTCTGTGGACCTAACATCCACTCCTCTCACCGTTTTAATGTTGACTTCTCAACTCAAACTTTGCATTAAGTCGTCACTTGAAGTGAATCAGGTGCTCTTCAGGGATTCTGTCCAAATGTTTTCCTGTCGTTTTCCTAAGCGAGCTCACTCTGAGGCTTCTCCACAGTGCTGCTGGCCTCTTCAGATGACCCAACCAAAGACTGTGAGCTGAATGTTTCTGCTTGATCTCTCCGTCACGTCTCATCTTGTATCGTACAGTTGTCCTTTTTATAGACTGAAATTAGCAGCTCTGCTCGTCGAAAAGCGTGAATATATGAGAATGATGCTTCTTTTCTTTTTTTTTGTGGAACACACACAAGAGTCTTGTTACATTTTCTCAATGACCCACTCGACGTTCAGCACCTTAATGTGATGTTTGGGCCGGCCTCCAGCTGTTTGTGTTAGGATTGGGTGTTTTTATTAGACTGGAAAGACATGGAGTCGTGGGTGTAACAGAGAGACCGAGGTCACCGTTTCCCACATTTAAAGGGATGGTTCAACATTTTGACAAATTGGCCCATTACCATAATCCCTATAGTTTAAGTAGCGGTTTTGTTACCTTTAATTGTCGGTGCAAGCTATTTTTAGAACGGTGGAGCAGAGCCGCGAGCTGCTCAGAGCTATGCTACGGAGGCTCATGGGATTTCTTGGTTTTCCTCATCAAACTCATCAAATACACAATCCAACAACTCCAAAATACTCTGGTGGACAAGTTGTGACCTGCACATTCACCACGCTATGAGATAATAACGAAACAATGTTTTCGAGGCAAATGCAAAGACTGCTTGCCAAAAAAACGGACCCAGACGGGAACACGCGTCAGTGGTTTTGCATGAATTTACCTCGAGAACAACTCTGTCTTGTAACGTTCCGTTATTATGTCGTTGTTGGATTGTGTATTTGATGGGTTGGATGAGGGAAACCAAGAAATCCCATGAGCCTCCGTAGCGTAGCTCTGAGCAGCTCGCGGCTCTGCTCCGCTGTTCTAAAAATAGCTTGCACCAACAAATAAAGGTACCAAACCTACGACTATAGGGATAATGGCAATGGACCAATTTGCCAAAATGTTGAACTATCCCTAACCCTAACGTTGACGTCTTCACATTCAGACTAAAACTGATGCTGTCTCAGCAGCTGGTGACATCAGGCTGACCAGCAGTGTACAGAACAGCCTCTCTCTGCTCTGTTTGGCTCATCAGCTTGTTCCAGCTGAAGAACTCAGAACCTGGTGTAGATAATTGTTCCTCTTGAAAACATATTATATCTGTTGTTGGGTTACCAAGGAGAGCGGGGGGAGATGTGTTGCAGCGCAGTTGTTTAAATTTCAGTTTTAGTCTGAATGTGATGTGACAGATTTTTGTTTAATAACATAAACAGCCACACATGATGGATGGGGACATAAAACTTTGTTTCAATTCTGATGGTTATTTTTGTTTGTTTAAATCATTGCAATACATTGGAATTGTTTGGGTGATAAACTCAAGAGACCATTGATTTGTGTGTGTGTGTGCGCGTGTGTTACGTTGAACAGTGTGGTGGTTCATTCCTGAGGTCAAGATGTTTTGAGGTTAATTTCAGCTTTTAGCATTGCTTCGTTGTCCCTCTGTGTGTGTATGTGTGTGTGTTTTATTTTATTTCCTCCTCAGACACTCGCTCTGTATCATGAAGTCTAACTCCACGACGCAGCAGTGTGATCCAGTGTGGAAGCACAGGGCTAAAAGATTTCCAGTGAACACAATATCCAAAATGCTGTCATTTTAAAATGAATGTAAATTAAGTTTTACCGAGTCACAGAGATTTTTTTTTCTTTTCTTTTTTGCCACAATAATTCCAAAATGCTGTTTGTGTGAATGTAGCCTGAACCTTTTTATTTCTTATCTTTGCGTGTGACGTAAAAACTATGGAAGCCCATTTGTGACAGTAAAGGAACAGATGCTGAAATTCTGATGTATTATATACAGTATTCGCATGCTAATTTGAATCATTTAGATTTGGTTAAAATTCAGGCTTTTACACTATTATAATTTACCATTTTGTTCTAAATGAATGAAACATAAGATTACATTTGACAAACATTTAGACTTGCAGCATAATTTGGACAGAATTTGAGTTGGTTTATCAATATTTTTGTACAGTAATTATTTAAACTGAAACCATACTTAACATTACATTAGTTTATGTACGACATACACAATTTTGACTTGAATATGGAATTTCAAAAATATTTTATGATTGTAACTTTGAAAACCAGCTTTGTTTTTTGTTTTTTTAAATCCCTCTTTTAACGTTTCATTTCATCTGTTTCTGGCAGGAATGGGCCTCCACACGTCACAATTCAGCCTAAAGGTTTTGTCTCTGTCATATAAACTCAGTGTATTCAGGTAGTGTGTAGATGAAGCTCAGCACATTGTAACACGTTGTAGTTAAAGCACACAGTGGAGCTTTTTTCTATGGAGGGGTCAATTTTTTTTCTTTTCTTTTTTTTTAAAAACAAACTTGTCTGCTGTCGCTCCTGCGCCGCATGTTTCTGCCGACCAGCAGACGAGTCAGTGTAAAGCAATAGAGCACGTGGAATGGATTTATTGATGATTGATTGGTTTGTGTGTGCAGGTGTGTGGGTGAGGTCGTGATCATGCTCAGTAACAACAATGCAATGTTGAACTGCTTGAAGATCTGTATGGTTGTTTTCTATAGATAATGCTCAAATGTGAGTGAGTGAATGTGTGTTTGTGTCATCGCACACCACATGTGACCTAAGAGTCAGCGGTGAAGGGGTTTCTGGGAAGGTGTGCGCATTATTTAAACCACTGTTCTCTTTGTAGCGTGTGGCTGTTGTATGGTTTTTTTGTTTTTTTTTTGCTATTTGACAATGAATTACTCTGCACTTACTGTGTTGTGTCTTTTTGAATGGTCTGCCCCCTGGAGGAGGAGGCTGGACCTGCAGCACTCTATCACAGTGAGTCAGGACTTCACTTCACCACCTCCAGACCCGTTAACCACATTTACCCCCAGGCACAAAAGAAAAGGACAGTGACGGGTATGATAACAAATACAACATATTTAATGAGGAAGAAGTGTAATGACAATGATTTACCAACTGAATCACAGCCTCTGAAACCCACATTTTAAATATGTTCCAATGCTACACAACTGGAAGTAATTTTATGCTGCCACAAAAAAAGCTAATGTCAATGTTGGTAAAAAAAAAAATAAAGAAGAAATACGGAAAGATTCAACTCTTAACAACTGAGGAAGAATGAGTGGGCAGAGCAAACACAACACAAACCACAAGCCTGAAGTCAGAACATGAACATGCATGTGATTGGCTGTTGGGGCGAACACAAGGACGTCCAATGGAGCACCTGCAGGTTTTACACCAGACATGTAAATAACACACACTGTTCAATGGTCATGGAAGAAAAAATAGTTTATAACATCAAAAATATTAGAAAAACAAAAACTTTACATTTTAGGGTGTGAAATCTAAATCTAAGAAATAAACTACATCTGTATGTATGTGTGTATGTATATATACACACATACATTTATATAAATATATATATATGGATGTGTACATACACAAAGGGGTCTTAACGAGATACATTATCTTATATCATGGCTAAGCTTAAAAAAATAGCAATACTTTAAAACGCACAACGCTTTGCAGAAACAGTGTTTGATCCAAACATGCAGCTTCAAAACTCAACAGGCTGCATCTGAATGACACTTCACACCAGTCAACACTTCCATGATCATGTAGCTGAATCACAGACTGTAGAGAAAATGAATGAAGATCTGGTCTTTGAAGGGTTAAATTCATACTCATCGTCAACACTAATGACATCATCACTGACCAGGTGAGCTTCAGAGACAGGAAGAGCTCCGACACCGCCCGTCACATCATGACTATCATCATGGTTGCTGCATAAGGTCGATAAGGTCAACAGGAATAATGTATGTGGTGCGTTTGACAGCATCAGTTACTGCAGTACCCAGGGGTCTCAGCAACTGTTGCTATGGAGACAAAGTAATGAAATCAGAGCCGTCGAGAACAAAACACTGTAACAACCTTCCTCCCTCATCCTAAACTGAACCAAAGCTCCTGTAACCAAAAGTTTGTTGGCACTGTGAGCTGAGCCGCCGTCTCCACCGCTCCTGCTACATCAGAGGCTGGCGAGGGGGGGAGGGAGGGGTGGGATCTTTTGGAAAAGGTATCCAAGCAGGAGGAGGACTAACATCCCAGAAAGTGAAGATGATGATGGTGATTATGACAATGTCAGTCCTCGATGGAGGGTAGGGAGGTCACAGGCACCCGGCGGAAGAAGAAGCTGGATCCTCTGAAGAGGTGACCCTGAGAGGAAGAGGAGGAGGAGGAAGAGCATCATACAATTTACTGTGATTAATCATGATTACATGTGAAAGACAGAATTAATATATTATCAATACAAAAGAAGTAGATTTTAATTCAAACACTACTGTTTAATGTTGTTTTAAAGGGTTAGTTCAACATCCCATTGCCATATGTTCGCTACCTTTAATTGTTGGCTAGCAGCAGAGCAGAACCGCGAGCTGCTCAGAGCTACGCTACAGAGGCTCATGGGATTTCTTGGTTTCCCTCATCAAACTCATCAAATACACAATCCAACAACTCCAAAACACTCTCGTGGACAAGTTGTGACCTGCACATTCACCACACTGTGAGATAATAACGGAACGTTATGAGACAGAGTTGTTTTGAGGTAAACGAGGGGAATGCTTGCCGAAAAACTGCCCCCAACGGAAACAGGCATCAGCGGTTTTGCATTAATTTGCATTGAAAACAACTCTCAGTCTCATAATGTTTCGTTATTATCTCATAGCGTGGTGAATGTGCAGGTCACAGCTTGTCCACCGGAGCGTTTTGGATGGGGAAAACCAATTCCATTAGTTTACACCGACCATTAAAAGTAATGAACCTACTCATAAAACTATAGGGATTATGGCAATGGGCCAATTTGCCAAAATGTTTGAATAATTCTGTTCACCTCAAAACGCACTGTGGATGTATTATTTTTTTAAAAATATAGCTTTTAATAAATATTCTACATATTCAACCTTTAACTTTTCAAACTTTAAACTCAGATTCTCTGCTGTGAAGAACAGATTTCCACTGAAACCATCAACACCATCAAAATCTGCTTGAAAGGCACATTTCTTATGACCTGACAAAACCCAAGTCTTTATGATTAAGTGCAATTTTGACAGCAAAAGTTTATTATTGCCATAATTATAATTGTTATTATTATTATAAGAGTGGCTGACTGTTAATGACCAGTGTCAGGCTCTAAGAGGCAGGTTTACAAAGAGAGATTCCAGACTGTGCTGAACCTCCGTCAGGGAGGCGTACCTTTCTGCTCAGGTGATTCCAGCAGTGCAGCCAGGACTTAAAGATGGGACAGTGAGGAGGAAGACCTGCAGCCAGACTGACAGCACAAACACAACCAATCAGAAAGAAGCATCAAGGCTGTAGCCACGATTTCACAAACACATACCCCTGTTCTGGAAGTGTATTTCCTGTAAACTCCCCAACAGCAAATCTTTGAACGTGAGTATGACGTTTGAAAATGTGGCTCACCCGCAGTTGTTGACGGCCATCAGATCGGCCACCAGCATGAAGGGATACGTCAGGACACTCACTGCAATCTGCAGGAAAAAACAAAACATGCAGCATCAGCGACGCGCAGGAGTGACAACACAGGAGACATGTTTTCAAGCAGAGTGTGAGTGTTGGACTTACTCCCATCACAAACTTAGTGTAGCTCCTCACTGCTGAGGCCTGACTGAACTGCAACACAGACACACAGAATACTTCTTATACAGACTGTTTGTGTGTTTGTCTCAGCGAGGCAGTGGCTGTTCATTAAAGGGATGGTTCAAAATTTTGGCAAATACACCTTGCCATAATCACTATAGTCATAGCAGTAGATTCATTACCTTTAATTATCGGTGCATGTTGTTTGAAATCAGCGGGGCAGAGACGTGAGCTGCTAAGCTAACACAATGGAGGTGAATGGTACAGGTCCACTGCCCCTCATCAAACTCATCAAATACACTCCACACAACTCCACAACACTCTCATGGACAAGTTGTGACCTGCACATTCACCACGCTATGAGATAATAATGTAACATTACGAGACAGAGTTGTTTTCAAGGCAAATGCAGCCGGAACTACATTCCAGACACGACTGCTGGGCGGAGTGATTTCAAAAGCGCAAGTACTTCCGAGGATTTGCTTCATGTATCATAATGTTACATAATTATACATTATTATTTGTGTGGTGAATGTGCAGGTCACAACTTGTCCACAAGAGCATTTTGGAGTTATTGGATTGAAATCACTCTATCTCTGGCCCGCTGATCTCAAAACACCATGCACCGATGAGTAAAGGTAATGAACCTACTCACACAAATTTTCCAAAATGTTGAACTATCCTTTTAATAAACCAAATTAATCAGTCAAATTTGCAGATGTTTTTCACTAATGCATTCATAACCAATAAAACTAATACAAACAAAGTCAAACGTGACAAAATAAACAGGTAGGAAGTATCAAGACAAAATCGTCATCATTGCATCACAGCCTTTAATTAAAGCCTCTGGTGGCTGTGGAGGAGGTGTGGACTGATGACCTGTCTGTAGGTAGATGTTCTCGTTTGTTATCATTGAGTGTTTTTGAAATAGTAATTAGATGATTGTGCAAATATAGAACAACAGCCTGTTGCAGTCACACTGCACTTACACTCTCGTCAACGGCGTAGGTGTTAATAAAGTGAGCCAGGAGGTTACAGCACCACAGGAAGAGCACCTCTCCCAGCACGTGAGGGAGGAGACCACTGCAAACACACAAAACACTCGAGCTCAAGATGCTGGAGGTCAAAGGTCGAGGTTAACGTGCGAGTATGGCTGCGGCTAATGAATGACATTAACATAATGACTCACACATAGAATCCAGACACTCCCTCCTCCTTAAAAATCCTGACGATGCAACCGAACATCCCTCTGAAAGGTCACACAGCTCCATCAACACACACACCAAGTTCTCAGAGACAAATATAAAAAAACCCATTTGATTTCTTTAAATGGCTCAACTATGATGCAGAGCTTTTTTTTTTTATTCTTACCCGTACTTGACCTCTCTGCCAATAAACTGGGCCATACACCGCACTGACATGACTGCCAAAGGAAAACACAACAGTATACAGCACTTTAGCACATGACTGGACTCTGAATGTGTGATATGACACAGACTAAACTAAAGGATCCATAAAAAAAAAGCTTCTAACGTAAACAAGGAGCATTAATATTTAGTTGCATCCATAACTGTGGAAGAGGACGTACCATGGAAGGGATGAGTGGCGACTCTGGACAGGCACTGGATGATCATCTCATGTGTGGTCTGCAGATACAATGTGGAGAAAGAGATGAAAAGATATGTCCCGAAATAAAACAATAAATGAAAATGTTAAGTATTACAATAAATATTATGTTTTATATTTATGCAGAACAGGAAATGATGATAAAATCCACTATAATCTTGGAATTATTATTGTTGTTGTTTAAATGAACACAGTTTGTATTTACCCTAAGCATGGTGATACATAAAACCTGAAATGTTCAAACTAACTGTCAGGAAATGCACAGGTCCCATTTTCATCTCCAGTCTCGAGACCTGGGGTTTGTGTTGCTCAGCTGACGTCTCACCTCTTTGACCACTCTCCTGAGCGAGGTCTGCAGCTCATCTCTCTTGGACAGAAGCTCCACCTGCTGCATAAATGACTACAATTACTGTGACATCCTTTCACCCAAAGACATTTTCTTCTGGTAATAATTACATACCTACACACCACATTAAGAGAACCGGTGACCAGAAATAGTTTGACTTCGTAATTAAATGTCCTGACGTTTTGAGCAACTAATTTAAAGGGGAACTATGCAAGTCCGGTCGCTTTTCCGCTGTTTTGCTAACCCTCCTCTGGGCCATGTGCATTTGTTTACAAGGAAGCTGGTGAGAAATCAATCAATAGAGTGGTATGTAACGTTATATCATATAGGATGTTACAACATGTATATTTGTGTAAGTCTTATCTGTCATAAACAAGACGTTACGCGTGTGTTTCGCAGACAAGAGCTGGGACACCGGGGCGACGGCACTGATTTCGCAAGGTTGTTTTTCAGCCCAGAGACGCACTAAGTGACACACATGATGTGAAAGGCAGAGAGACTCCAGTTTCCATTTATTAAATCATCACTATTACACCAAAACTGATTAATTAAGGTAAAAATGTAGCATAGTTAAGCTACAAATCCTGCATAGTTCCTCTTTAAAGCCTATGATAAATAAATGTTTCCACTGTTAAAGGTCTTTTTAAAGTGAGCCTTTCAAGTGTATTTTTCATTACAGTTCTAGGTTCTATATTAACGCAGTTAAATATTAAAGCCTCAGACAACAGAGATATTATGCACACTGTCTTCAGAAACTGAGCATTAAAACAGCCTATCAGGACTTCCTGTGACTTTGTGATGTCACAACAGAGCAGTTGTGCTCCCCGCCCACCTGGACCCCCTTCGTTTCTCCAAATGTTTTACCTGAAATCTGCCCTATTTTTATTTGCTTGTTCAGACTGCAGGAGTGCCTCAGCGGCCCCTCTCCTCTGATTGGCTGAGACTGACCGGTTGCTACTAGAGAGAGGCCTGACAGGGGCGATGTAAAGCTACACTGAGATGGTCTTGTGTGTTCTTAAACTATAAATATATCTTCTTCTTATGCATCATCACTGTTTCTATTTTCTGCTTCACTCACCCTGGTTCAAGGCCGAGACTTTGACACAGCCCGTGTTTATCAGTGCTAAACTATACTGGCATCAGGGTCCTCACCTGTTTAACTTTGCTCCTGACCATGGTGGAGATGGCACTGGAAACGATACGAGGTGAGAGGCCGCGGAAGAGTCCCCTCTTTCCGTCCACTTTCACAATGTGCTGTGCTGGAAAACAAAACCCCATCATCACCTTTCACCTGCTCTGCACTCAGGACCACTGAGACCACCGGGCACAGAATAATCACAGCTCACTCACCATAAGAGAAGAAACCAGGCAAGTATAAGACTCTTCTTCCAAACATTGTTGTGCCAACAGTCGGGGGGAGAGGTTCATGTCCCACCTGGAAACAACAACTGGGATTAAAAAAGGCTTTTCTAATAGAATCTCAAGCAGGGTTGGTCTTTCCTCACAATAAGATCTGACAGAATTTTGAAAGAATGACATTGAAACTGCAAAATAGTAAAGAAGCACTGTCCAAATCAAAGGAAAAATCTGTAATAACATTACACTGCTACACATACAACAGTCTGCACACACAGGTCACACACAACTGTACTCATCCACCCAAAGCAATGTTTACTGAAGCTATAAGAGGGATGGTAAATGAAGACATAATACATTTGTTATAGTCTGAAATGAGTGCATCGACCATTCAAATGTTTGTGTGTGTGTGTGTGTGTGTGTGCATAGACATATAAAGAGTAGACGCCGCATCGAACGCTACGGCCTATTGACGCTGACGAGCGGTGGGGCCGCCATCTTGGACCGGTCGTCAGCTCCACTCAGTGCATGTGTTTGGTAGGTGCAATAGATAGTTTCACTAGTGTCAGAGCATTTAATCAATAACTTACTGAACATTATCCCGCCTATTACGCAGCGTACGAGTGAAATAATTAATGTGAAACATAATGTTGATCAAAATACTACTTTTATCGATTCATACATTTTATAATTTAGCACATCTGCATGTCTGGTCTCTTCTCAGCTGTGTTGCTGAGCCTCCTCCCGTTTTCAACAAAGCGTTTCATAATCAATCACTGGATCGAAGGATTATCACATGTATGTTACCAAGTGTGTTGCTGTTTGTGTAGTGTTGTAGTGTTGTTGTACTGTCATAAACAAGAGAGGTTTATGGGGCGCGTTTGTATCGCGGACTACAGGCTCTGATCAGCAGAGCAGGTTTTCAGCCAGGATGTGGAAGGAGCCTCCACTCTCCCTGAAACAGGTTACAAGTCATTTATCTAACATCACTATTAGTCTGAAGCTCTTTACTGAAGGTAAACATGAAGGTCCTGACCTGCATCGTCTCTTGTCTGTGCTGCGCTGGTCAGAGCGGCGTCCCTAGCAACGGTGCGTTACACTTGACGACCATTCATTAGCTATACAGAAATATAGGCCCTATGTCTGTGGAAATAACAGCCCGTAGAGAGCTGCAATTGATCAGAGAGTAGCATTCCTGCCATGAATAAATATATAGAGATAAAAGCTATATATCAGAGAAAATAAAAATATATATAAACCAGAGAATCAGTTCATATCAGGTCAGAGAGAGAGAGGGAGGGAGAGGGAATAAATAAATAAATATTCGATTTATAAAATACAACCAATAGTAATGTCCTATCTTATTTGTGAAAAGTAATCCCCAGAGCCAGCTGTTTTCGATGGTTTTCCGCTGATTAGAGCAGAAATAATATGCTTCACAGTGCTATTCACCCTGTTACTTCTGCTGCTCAACTGAATAGAACGACCGGTTCAAGATGGCGGCGGCAAATCTCGCGGCGCAGCGTTCGATGCGGCGTCTACTCTTTATATGTCTATGTGTGTGTGTGTGTGTGTGTGTGTGTGTGTGTGTGTGTGTGTGTGTGTGTGTGTGTGTGTGTGTGTGTGTGTGTGTGTGTTAGGCTGCACAACTAATCGCAATGCAGTCAAAATCGTAATGTTTGTTGGTAGGGTTAGAGCCAACAAACATAACATAATCGATTTTACATTTTAAAGTTAAAATGATGCATAGATTAACATGTAAACGTGTGTGTGCACAGTTATGTGAATCTAATGAGTGACAATGTGCAGCAGCAACGACCTGTCCTCACCACGGTCCACCACACAGAGCAGCTCAGCGCCAGAGGTGGACACATCTGTCCTCTCAGTCAGAGCTGACAACATGTCTGCCGTGTCTCTGCGTTAGTTGTTATTGTAAATAGGTGCAGACATCAGTGGAAGCTGCAGCGGCTTGTTGTGGCTACTGTTAGCCTGCTAGCTCCAGCAGCAGCAGCAGCAGCAGCAGCAGCAGCAGCTCTACCTGTATCAGCAGCTTCACGTAGAGCAGCGGGTGTGTGACCGCCGTCACTCCGGCTCCCAGCAACAACACCGCGGTGTCCACGTCCACGGAGGTCGGTGCAGCGTCCGGCTCCACACCGACCTCCTGACCGGGCAGGTTCTCTGGCGAGTCCATCGTCAGTTACCGTGAAGGAGCGAGACGGTTCATCACCGGTCTGAAGCTCTGAGTAAGACACGACCCGAGGAAAAACACCCACTTCCGCTTTGGCCTTTCAAAATAATATTCCTGCTTTGGAGCTTACTGTAAGTAGAAACTGTTCTATCGATGCTATTATGTGATGTTATATGATGATGAGTGATAATGAGTCATACTCGTCTATGTGACCCAGCAGGATCACGGAAATTGTTATTATGATTTCAAAACGTATTCTGGATAAAACTTGGCAGTCTCTTGCCCATAGACTCTTGTCACGTGCCGCTGAACCAAAACATGTGGGCGGGGCTTAGCCCGTGCCATCTTATGACGACTTTTTTTTTTGGCAGTTTTTAATAATAGGCTACAGAAATTCCCATTTAAAACCGTTGCTGAAACAATTAAGCAAGAAGAAAAAAGGAAAATATATTAAGTTTAGATTGTCAAACGGACAAATACAACTCAGTGATGACATATTGAGCTATTAAGAAAAAAACATCTCTAAGTCCTGTTTGAACATGTAGTCAAATAACATTGGAGGAAAAATATAGAAGAAAAGATGACAAACCACCATGATATAGAACAAAGATCCCACAGCATCAAACTTTTCATTTTGTCTCTGTTTCTGCCGCCATACAACAATCTGGATAATTTGGAACTTCCAGCAGGTGGTGCTATTAGACCGATAATGGTCTTGTGCTGCAACTGTGTGTGTGTGTGTGTGTGTGTGTGTGTGTGTGTGTGTGTGTGTGTGTGTGTGTGTGTGTGTGTGTGTGTGTGTGTGTGTGTGTGTGTGTGTGTGTGTGTGGTCCACTGTAGTCTCTATTCAGACAACCACACACAGCCACCGTGAGGACATTAAAAAACCAATGGTATCTATTGTAGATGTGGGTCACATTATATTTTTGTCTTCAGCATCATAATCAGATTGAATTGCTGCCTTTCCCTCTTCAGTTTGTTATTGACTAACGTGGAGAGGGTGAGCTGTAACTTCTGGGTTTTGCAGACAAACCCTTGTGGCCATGATTCAGTGATGTAACAAAAGCTGAGCAGGCTAATTACTGAGTGAATCTTAGACATGGCTGGTGGTGACTGGGGGGTTTGAAACCAGTCAGCCACTAAATGGTCTGTATGGTAAATGGTCTGTATTTTATATAGCGCTTTTCCATCAGAAACGATACCCAAAGCGCTTTACAGTATATACATCACATTCACCCATTCACACACAAATTCACACACTGATGGCGGTAGCTGCCATGCAAGGTGCTAACCACGACCCATCAGGAGCAAGATGGGTAAGGTGTCTTGCCCAAGGACACTACGGCAGCAACCGGGACAGAGCGGGATTCGACCCTCTGATCATTGGACAACCCGCTCTACCACCTGAGCCATTGCCGCCCCCACTAGGCTACCTGTTGGCTGGGTTTACATTTGGGTGTGTTGCCAGATCTGAGAGAGAGGAAAAAAAAGTCCTCAATTTTGACTCTTCCTCCCTTCCAGCTCTGAGGCTCTCATGGCGAGAGTCTCACCTCATCTAGTGTGAAGGGAAGTCTTGAAGGTTAGGACGGGGATTTTTTGAGCAGAGCTTCATTACAGTATGTGTTGGCCTGAAATAATCGTGAGATAAAACTGATGCTCTATGTTTCAGTGCTTCTCCAACATGATCACTCAGTTTCTATTAAACATCAAACACGAATATATGTGTTTTCTTCACTTTGTTTCGTTCTACATGTTCAGACAAATGTGTTCTTCTGAAAAATGTGCGTTCAGGACCATGATGGGCAGCTCCTCAAGGTGCTTTATATCAATTTGCACTTCAGACTTTTTCATTTCACGCAGCTCGGACCCCAGTGATGATGGAACTGTAATGTCCAGGGTCCTCCTCTTAGACGAAATGCTTTTTTATCTCTGGGCTGTGCTGTTGGAGTGACCGACCACACAATCTCTGCCTATAGGACTACATCAACAAATGAAATGACCCTCATCCACTGGTCAAACCTGACCCTATTTAAACCTGCCGACCAACCCATGACCTCACGCGGGCTGGAATCCATGAAGCGCCAATCCATCCAAACTGTGTATAACAACGAGTTCATAAAACACAGGCGCTGTGTGAGTAGGTGAGAGTGCAGGAAAATTATGTGCCTGAAATCAATAAAAGATAAAGAGAAGTTGCTTTTAATTAAGCTGAGCTGTGTGACCCAGCTCTGCAGGTATGAACGAGCAGCAGAGACTCCATCATTTCAATTTACGATCAGCTGACAGATGCAAAGATTTAATTCAAAGTGAAATCCAGCAGCAAATTCGCACCTCTGTTTGTCACACTCATTGGGATTTCCTCAGCCTTTATTCAAATGCTCTGAGGGCTCTTTCTTCAATAACAGCTACAGATAATATTTTTTACACGACAGAGGCTTTTTTCTTTTTACTGACCCACAGAAGATTAAACTCAATCCAATACAATTGGCCTAACTTCTGAAAAACATATAGATTAATTTTGAATATTACACTGAGTTCGTTGCATGAGAAGGTGTAAATAATACATAGCCTACAGGACCTTTTGAAGGGTGTAATCAACACAATGTCCAGCATCATTCACAAAGAAATCCCTGCATCTGTGTTCTCCCACTGAGCCTGTTACAAGAGAAATGTCTCACTGCTTTAAAATGGAAAAGAGTCTGTGATCAACAATCAAAAAGAATCATTTTCTATTTTCACATCATTGATGACCTGACTTGACATTTAGCTGGTTTTCTGAAATGTGATGATTCAGCAGAGGAGCCCAACAGTTGGCTGAGTCCTTCTGTCCAGCTCCAACCGGAATTTAAAGTTTTGGTTCAATTTAATCTTGGTTTACTTGTTTTTTAAAACTAATTTGACTTTATGGGGATGTTTCAATTTAATCTGTCTTCATTTTAAACTAATTGCAACAGTATTTCAAGTTCCAGCCCAACTCATTTATTTTTCACCATCACAAAGGTCAAAACTCTCACGACTTAGTTGATGATGTTCAGAATAAAGAAATGTAATAGAAAAACAATATACAGCAGCGTCACTGTTTATGACGCAGAATATTTATATATCTGAGTGTATTTATATCTCCAGACATCTTGTTTTTCACACATCTGTATGTACCACTGTGTTCAGCAGGTTGTCTCTGTCTGTCTGGTGCTGAGCGGGTGGTGTAGCAGCCTACAGTTGCTGCTACTGCTGCAAAAACCAGGATGATGACAGAACCTAAACAGAGAAAGGTAGCTGCCTTACAAACCAAAACAATGAGCGGAAAGAAACTAAAATAAGAGCTGAAGAGAATTACAGACAAACATCACATTAACACACATGTCTCTGACATGATTTCATAGCAGACGTTACAGTGTAATAAGCAGTGTCAGACCGGAGGGAGATGTATGAGGAGGGGCTGTTGTGATGGAAGAAAGGATTGATTCTTAAAGCCTCGTTTTTACAACCACTGCATCACAGCTCAGACAGCAGCACTTTGAAATAACTGATGTATCCATCTGTCTGAGAGTGTGAAGGGAAACGGTCAGTGGACTGAAACCAGCATCTGTCGTAATGACTGTAAATCAGCCGACCCACAGAGACCGCCTGGTATAGACTTCACTTGTTTGTGAGGAGTGTGTGTGCGTGTGTGTGTGTGTTATGAACTCCTCTACCAATCATATTGTTTATTCCAGACACTTCACATCTGGCTTTCCAGTGTGACATTATGCTTCAAGCGTGCATATGAAGTGTGTTACGGTTTCCCATGAATGACACTGTGATGATGACACAAACCAACAATGACATCAGATTATATGTAAATTAAAGGGGCCTGTTGACATTTACACAATTCACGCTTTAATATTTTATTCCATCCATTATAGTCTGTGAGTCAGTGTAAGGTTGAGACTGTGTTTTGAACACACACACACACATTTACATATATGAATAATAAGTTCAGAAGCTAATTTGTCGTCAGTTTCACAGCTTTTATTTTATTATATTGTAAAATTATCATTAATTCTATTGGTCTCAGGTCTGTTTCATTGTTAGCACACATCTGTTTTATTTGAACTATCAAATCAAGACACTTACATCATGACTTCATGATTTATTCTAAGTTTTCAACAACAAATGAACTCACATCTGATTGAGACAAACAACTGTGAGCAGGAGGCCCAGGGTGATGCTGCAGGCAGACAGAGGGGTTTGCATTCATCAATATTATGACCTCTGTGGGACCAGGCCCTGCTCTTCCCAGCAGTGCTCTAAAAAGACTATATAGAATAATAAGCACTCAGAGCACAGGCCCCCACCAAGACCAGTGTCGAACCACATCCACCAGACTTCAGAGAAAAGATCCAATTCTGTAAATGACAGGTTTTTTCCTTGGCCTATCTCACATCCCTCCAGTACGACTTATTGAGAGCCCTAACTTGGTTTTAACCCATACTTTAACCTTAACTCTCACCCTAAGCATTGACATAAAACTCTTCTTCCCATTTGAGGAAATTGTCCCCAGTTTGAGAGATTGTCCCCACTTCGCTGGTTTTTAGTCAGAATTATAGTCCCCAAAAGTGTAAGATACAAACACACACATTCGCATTCACACACCTTGCTTTCTGCTGTCCTGGGGACGGTTTGGCTCGCTATCAATAAACAACAAACAGAAACAGAAACACAAGAAAGAAGTCTCTTATTCATCTCTCATTTGATGACACTAAGTAAAACAAGTGTATAAAACAAAGTGTGTACTTTTTCGATCTTGATGAGCAGCAGTAACAGTGCAGCCTGCTCTGCCTCCACAGATGATCCTTTCCAAGCCATGTGAAATGTGACTCATTTCACTCTCAGTGATCTAAATTATATTTGGCCTCTTCAATAAGAACATCAGTGAATGGACAGCAGCCTTAATCACTGGCTTCATTCACCTAAATATATTCAGCTTGCTCTCAATCATGATATAATCCATCAGCCCTGAACGTCTGTTTTTGTCCTCCGTGCAGCAATCATTTCACTCCCCGCATGCCTTTGTTCTAGTGGTCTGTTCTTATCACGCCATTCAAATGTCGCTCTCATGTCCTGAGCAGACTGGCTGATGAGACTGTGGCCCCGCACGCAGTCAGGGCCGTGAATCTACAGCTCAGCACTCTCATGCGCTCACAAGGACGGAGGACGTTTGCTTAAGTTAATTAGTAAAGGTGCCCTCGACTGTGAGATGAGACAAATTCATTAACAGCTGAGGCCTGAAAGCTACACACACACACAGAAGTGTGGCAACAGACTTTTGATGTTGATCGTCATCCCTGGCGAGTCGAGTCCACGATGTCCGTGATACACAGACATGTCAGGAGGACTGTTAATCCTAATAACATGTGTGTAAAGTTGGACAAACAGCCACAGTTAGACAACACACAATGCACAATATCTCATTCTATTCACCTCTGGTTTCCACTTGTTCATGAACAATGACCGACTGTGCAGTGCAGGTATTTTCACTCATTCTAGAGTGACAAGAAATCTTAAGATGAGCTGGTTCCAGTCCAGAAATGAATAAACTCTGATAATTGTTTGAAATAAGGAAAGTGCTTTTTAGTAATGAATTGAAATGTGTTTTCAATTTAAGTTACTTTGATTTGTATACTTTTAAAACAATATTATTAATCTCACTTGAGGTACTCATGCCTTTTGTTTGGTACTCTAATTGTAACCTTTGGTGTAGCTTGTTACTTTAATTATTAACCTTTTTAAAGTGATTTGAGATAAATTAATCTGAATAAGTTTTGTTTATCAAGTAAAATTAACATGACTATTATCATTTATTCTTTACATTAAGAGGTTTGAAATGATTTGCTATTAATGCCTTTGTCTTTCTGTTTAAGTTATTAACCTCTGTTAAGACCCCATTCATCCTCCTTCTGCCCCAAAAATAAAAAACTGAAGATTGAACAGAACTGAGTTGTCCATTGTGTCATTCAACAGTTGATCAGCCGTTTTCAAGTTTGGGCAGAGCTATGGTCACACCTCAACATCACAAACACCCTGTAAGCTGTCAAACTTTAAAATGGTTTTAGTGCAGTTACAGTAAGAGTCTGTGACCCCCCATGGTGACCAAACCAACTCCAATCAAACCATCCAATCAGAAGTTCAGCGCAGGAAGATGTCCCATCCTACAGCTCCATCCCTTACGCATCACCAGTGTCTGATTGTTGAAATAACCAATTGGCGGTTTGTTTGTATGTTGGACAGTCTCATTTCTACATACACAATGACAGAAGAAGGACGCTCATGTCCTGCTCAGCGTCAGCTCATCAGGAGGATGCTTCAGATGACAGTCCTCCACGGTAACACTTTCAATAAGTCTGTTATCTTTGCCTAAGCCTGCCTCTGACTGAGAGTTGTGTGTTGTGTTGGAGCTTTTGGTTTGTGGTCCATGCATGCTGCATCGATCTGTTTAGCTTTAATCCTGTTAAACTCGACTGTGGAGCAGAGACGCCGAGTGGAGCAGCTGTAGCTTGACAGCGTAATATCACGTAAGATCCCATGAGGAAAGTTAAGAGCGGTTGCCATTGTCACTGTGCATGAGTGTATGAGGTCACTGTGAGCACCATCTGTATGAAGAGTTGGGAAAACACATTATTACATTTCAGTTTACATAGGATTCATATGAACTACTTCAAACAGAGTAAATCCAATTGGGAGAGTATAATGTCAAAAACATATGCTAGATTAATTTCCTTATATCCCCTGGCTCAGGGGTGAAACAGATCCAGCAGTGGGAGCTGTTGCAGGGATTAGCCACATCCTAAATCAAACCGACTCCTAGTCTCTCCAGTTCAGTCTGAAGCATTGTTTTAATTTGCTCTGGAGATAAAGGCCAATACAGGCAGGATTAGAACAGGAAGACTCAGCTCTGTCCAATTTATACAGGCCTATAAAATACTCTTTCCACTGCCACTTCCTGCTCTGAGCTCAGTAAATAAATAACATCCATAAAGGTCTGTTTACACACACCGCTCCAACACAGGATTCCTGTCCTGGAGGTGATTAAACCACCAATTCTAAAATTCTCATTAATGGACGCTTCCATGACTGTTCTATTATCATGTATATGAACCATATGGAGGTTAGAATGACTATAGAAGGACCTATTAAAGAGCTCAGCATGACTGGCAGGACTACACATCTGGATCTGATGTATTTTTGCATTATAACCACTGGATGCTCATTTGTGGATGTTTATGCAATACTTGGTGTTCAATTAAAATGCACTGGTTAATATTTTTGTCAAAAAAAATTGGCATTGTTTTACACCCACACCCAGGCGTAGTCCCTTTTCTACACCTTAGCCCCCTCCCTTAGTCTAATTCCCTGTTGGATGAACATGGTGGGGCTTAGATGGAGAGAAACAGACCCTCAAACCAAGCTTTTTCAGGACCGTTTCTAAGATTTAACCTAAGTCTAGTAGCAGCAAATAGTTAGTTATATACTAACTATTAAATATAGTTATATTCTAATCATCAGTTAACAATTCATTATGATGCAAATGATGAATTTGATACATTTCACTGTATTGATAGAGGTTTTAATTGTTTTTCGCTGCTTAAGAAATCACATGCACTCAGAACTGAACTGAGATACCAACATGCATAATGAATATATACTGTAACACCAGCTCATAGAGGAATAGAGGAAATGATCAGATGCAGGAAGAGCCAACACCATCTTTCATTCACAATACAACATGACAACATAGCAATAATGTTGTCATGACAATATTTGCATAAATAAGCTGCTTCAGTGACTCTGATTTTGATTGAACTGTGCATCAGTCTTATCATAGTACAGCCGTGATTTACAGCTGGTAGTGATGGTGATCTGTCAGTGAAGGAGACGTCAGAGAGGACAAATGTCTGAGAGTGACAATGACCAGAGGTCAGAGGTCAACAAGTTCCTTTTAATCGCTTATTGATCCATCAGACTGGTCAATGTGCAGTGGTTGTCTGATGGCTGATGATTACTGGCCACCAGGGGGCAGTGTGTCTCTGTGATGTACACTAACAGGTATGACAGAAGGTTGGATCATTAGAGTCCTTCATCAAAACCAAACGTGTTGGTTAAAATCTCGTTTGTGAGTAAAATAAATCAAAATAGAAAACCATAAAGCAACCATGTTACAACCAAAAACGTAATAACGGCCAATAACGTAATAACTGCCAATAACGTAATAATTTTGGCCATTTCAAATGTAATAAAGCCAATAGTGTAATAATGTGCCAATAATGTAATAAAACTTTTGAGCCAATAACGTAATAACTTTTTGCCTATAATGTAATAAGGCATTACATTATCGGCACCAGTTATTACATTTTGAACGTTTTTTTTTTAATACCAGGCCAATAACGTAATAACCAGCCAATAATGTAATGCCTTATTACATTATTGGCAAAAAGTTATTACGTTATTGGCTCAAAAGTTTTATTACATTATTGGCACATTATTACACTATTGGCTTTATTACATTTGAAATGGCCAAAATTATTACATTATTGGCGGTTATTACGTTATTGGCCGTTATTACGTTTTTGGTTGTAACAAACCACAAGAATAAATAAATTAAAAGCAAATTTTGGCAGTGAGAGTTTGATTCATTATAAAATGCTTTCCCCATCCTATCATCAGTGCTCAGCTAAAATAGGTAATGGATATTAATATGACTAATTAATAAGTAGCCTATAATAAAACACCATAAAATATGTATACCAAAGAAAAATATTAATACTTGAGCACACCCTTGAGCACTAGTCAATTAAAACCTTTGTATGTTTGAAAAGAAGTAGGAAGAAGCATTATCTTATTAATTCCTACCCCTTCTCCACCTATTACCTAGTGCTTTGTTGTTGTTGGGTTTTTTTTAATACTCTCGACAAAAAAAAAGAGTCACCAACAAACAACAACACCATAACTGCTTATGTCGAAATAAATACAATAAGCGACAAGTATGGCAAAAGTGTGAAAACCTTAGTGTTTGTCATACCCCTCTTCTTCCCATGCCTTGTAAATACCATCTGTTTGTACCGCTGTTTAAATTTGCTCATGGTTGGACATTGTCTGAGCTCTAGTCTGTTCCACGGTTTCACTCCACACATTGAAATGCAAAAGGTTTTTAAAGTTGTACGTGCATACAGATGAATAAACATAAAAACATGCAAACAATTAAAGTAGAGACACTGCAACTATAGAAAAATAAGTGCTACTAATAGAACTGATTTCACTTGTTTCTTCACTTTATTTCTTAATAGAAGAAAAATTATCTTTAAAATTAGCCAATATGAATGTATTGGTATGTGTGTGTTTAAAATAAATAAATTAAAGATGCAAGATGTTAAAAATAAAATAAAATAGAAAATAGGTCAGGCTGTTCCTGATCTAACCTAAGGCCAGAGTTAGGCTAAGGTTTAGGATTGAGGGTTGAGCAAGTCTGTATATTATGTGGGCTAATATAAATACGTGATACATCATAGGAATTTAATTATGTTTTTTGTGGGAACACTGAAAACTTTCCTGTATCTGAAAGTCTGCTGCTCGTCAGTGACATTTCAGTAACAATACCTGGGAACTGACTCTAAACATGTTGTTCCTCCATTAAAGTTTGCTCGGTGTCACAGTAGACCTGAGGTCCTGGTGCCACTGAGCTGCTCTTGTCTTTCCCCACGGGTTATCAGAGTAATTTAGTGTCCCTGCCCCAAATGACATGTGGGTGAAACAGTTTGTTCTATGAGGACTCTTTGAAAGAACACAGAGGGGCTGATTCTCCTTATTAACCACTGAAGAACATCTGGTTACTGAACTGAGGGACACGGAAGTGAACAGCAGCCTATCTACAGTAAGACTGACAGAGAACAACACACACACACACACACACACACACACACATCCTCATCCTCTCATCATACATCAAGAACAATGAAACATTAAACTAGTAGATATTTTTCACAGCCTGTACATGGTGCACTTCTCTACTAAACTTCACGTCAAACAATTTTCAACCATATTATACACTTTAAATATTTAATGTGTGAATTAATGTATAAATATTTGAATGCATGTTTTTACACTTTTTTTTAGTAATCTGAGCAATGTGGCTTATAGCGCTATGTTGACTATAAATTGAAATAAGATAAATAAAAACTAATAATAATAATAATAGTTTACAACAACAGAAGCAATGAAATACAAAAAGAAGAGAAAAGTTACAGAGGAAACAATGAAATACGCAGTAATTATGTGCAATTCAATCACTTGCATCAAGGTCACAGGGAATAAGTGTTAGTGTCGTGAGCACATTAGGTTTTTATGTCGTTTTAACATTCATATGGAGCTGGCAATAAAATGTTGAGTGAGGGTTTTACAGTAGGAGCAGCACCCCGGTGGGTGGGGGCGTGGTCCTCCCTGCCCTGACAGACAGGGGGCAGCACTGCTCCTCACATGCTGCTGAACTGAGCTGAGCTTTCATACAGATTCATAGTCATCAGTTTCGAGGCTGCGGACGCAGAGCTGTGAATGTGCTGGGACATTGTGTACTGAACGCTGTGTGCTCAGGCGACACAACACACACACAAAGACTGACAGACTTCTGTCACGTGAGAGTGTCTGCACTTAAGGAATCCAGTCAGTTGTCATTTTCACTCACTGAACATTATGTTCAATTTTCTGTAATTTATCATTGGAAATATGTTTATTTTATATCTATTTCATATTTTGCGGTTGGTTTTCCACACTTTGTATTTGTGTAGTTTTTTGTGCTTGTTTCCTTTGAAACATGTATTTGTTGTCATGTGTGACTTGATGAACATCATACTGTACCACAGCAGATACAGTAATATAACTCTACAAACATGAGCTGGGATTAAATCAGAGAAGTAATTTCTATTTCAGAAATGCTCAGAAACACAACCCCACATTTGGTTTCATTGCATTTTAAAGCATATTTATACTAACGTTTGAAATGCAGCTGTGAGAAAGACCGAATAGTGTGAGTTTCCAGTGTGACTGATAGGAGCTGGTTCCTTCAGATGAACAGGTGGTGTGATGTCATCGTTTATTCATTAAGTGTGTGTATTGCACTTTGTCACATTTTGTTTTTGTTGATGCATGAGCTTTTATTTCCACTTCAGCTTTGTGTGACACTTATTCAAAGCCCATGCTTCTGTATCTGAAAATGTTCATGTTGACTGTTTTCGATGATGGAAGGCGACCGATGCAGCAGAGGCCACCCTCGTCACACCCTAACCCTGTGACGAGGGTTTGGAGTGAGTTTTAGCTCATTTTCGGGGCAGGGACAGAGTTCAGCAACAATACAAATACACAGCAGAGACCATCAGGCCATGTCTCGCAACAGAATGTGTACTGGATTACAACTTAAAGGGATAGTTCAACATTTTGGCAAATTGGCCCATTGCCAGACTGTTTGCTAAAAAAAACTGCTTCCAACGGGAATGCGTATCAGTGGTTTTGCATGAATTTCCCTCTAAAATCTCGTACCGTTCTGTTATTATCTCATAGCGTGGTGAATGTGCAGGTCACAACTTGCCCACCAGAGCGTTTTGGAGTTGTTGGATTGTGTATTTGATGAGTTTGATGAGGGAAACCAAGAAATCCCATTAGCCTCCATTAGCGTAGCTCTGAGCAGCTCACGGCTCTGCTCTGCGGTTCTAAAAATAGCTTGCACCAACAATTAAAGGTAACAAACCTACTGCTAAAACTACAGGGATTATGGCAATGGGCCAAAATGTTGAACTATTCCTTCAGAGCTGAGACGTCTTCATGTGAAAGCACTTGATGCTTTAAGTCTGTGTAGGCCTCAGGCCTCATTATTAGGTTTAGTAGGATTATTATGAATGGGGACCTGAGATGTTCTACCTCCTTACACTGGTGATACTCATCCTGTTGATTTTATGTGATTGTATGAGTCACAGATCCTGGTGGATCTTTATTTTTTTATGCCTAAAAATTAAACACATAAAATACTCTGAAACAATCACTAATATAACCATCTCATTGACGGTTACTACTCTGTTGTTTATTGTTTTCATGTATTGTTTATGCTGCTATGCTGCCCATTCCACTCTCCTGTCTGTCTCACACTAGTGACATTCAGTTTCCTCCCAAGGGCATTAATAAAGTACTGTAATCCTTTAATTGACAGGCCGCTAATTAAGTGATAATGTCAAGAAATTGCCAAGAAATACCAAGCAATTGCATCATAATGTCTATAATAGCCTAGAAATAACAATTTCAATTTTATAGTAATCAAGAAATATATCCAAGAAGTAAATAAGGAAATACTGGTCAATTGTAAGGACTTGGTGGAGAAAAATACTGGCCTCCCCCCAAAAATTCAAAGCATGAAAAGCATGTGTTATCTTTTGCCCTTACGAGAAACATGACTTTACTTGGCCGTTATTTCTAGGCTATTTGTTGACACTATCACGTAATTAGCGGCCTGTAAATTAAATTAAAGGGTTGCCGTATTGTATCACATAGTATCATTTTGTATTGTATTATATCGCATCACATCATAGTGTATTGTATTGTATCATAATGTTTTGTATCATATCATATCAAATTTAATCCTAGTGTAACCCATGTTAAAATATGACATAAATAAGAATAAATAGTTGAATAAAAACTGCATAAATAAGTTGAAAGTTAAATGTGATTTATTTTATGTCAATTAATCATCAGAGTTGATTAAAAATGTTGATTAAGCAATCATTTAGTGTTTAAGGTTAAAAGTCTGATGACAGAAAATAATGTCGCTGCCCCTTTAAGGGACCAGCGACACAGACGCAGCACCTCGGTGACGCTGCAGCAGAAACCTGAGGGAGAAAGCAGAGGAGGATTCAGAGAAGACGAGCGGTGACAAATTAGCAGGAAAAACAGTAAAAAAGTCGATAAAACAGTGGAAAAACATAACTTACCTGGTCCGGGAGCTGACGGGGATCTTATGTGTGCTAAACCACATCGGTTTTGGTGAGTTTCTGTTTATTTTCATGCATTCACCGTGTCGTACTTTTTTTTTCTGGCGTAGAGCTATCGCTAAAAACGTGGTTGTTAACAAAGAAATGCTCCGTCATAAACTCTTTAAAAGTTCATATTTTGGGTTTGTGAAGACTGTGAATGTTATAAAAGTGTGTATAAGCTGTGTGAATGTAAGCTTCGTGCAGTAATTAGCACGGGAGACGGAGCGGTAAGATCAGAGAAACCGCTCCGCTGCCATTTTGAGTTGGGAAAAACCGTAGCAGTAACGTTACAACTCCGGGCCTGTGAGGTTTTTATTTATGTGAATTGAGGATTTAAACTTAGTTTTATTTGTGTTCATGGCCTGTTATGCAGGTCAGGTTTTTTGCTCGGTTGGAGAACACGGTTGGAAGCTCGGTCGGAGCTAGGACTGGTCTGCCGTGTGCAGGCGTGCACATACAGACGGGATTCAAGATGGCGAGCCAGACCCAGACTTCAACTCATCTTCTCATCGCATCGCTGAGGACATCCTCCTTGTGTGGTAACTCGCTGCCAGAGTGGTAGGAGTAACGGGAAGTAGTTTGAACTGAATTAAAAGGAACTGAGAACTTTTTGAACTATTATTTTTGAACTATTATTTTTTTTTCCTTTTTCTCTTTTGTCTCGAACTGAGACTTTGAACTGAACTGAACACTTGAATTGAACTGAATACTTGAATTGAACTGAATATTTGAACTGAACTGAACATTTGAATTGAACTGAACACTTAAATTTACATTGCACTTAAATTGAAATTTAAAGTGCCAAACTTTCTCTTTTGATGTTTATATTTTTTGAATGTGAATTAAGTGATTGTGGTTCACCTTGATTTTTATTTTGTTTTGAAGGTGTTTCTTACCTGTAAAAGAAAGAAAAACGAGTTAACTCAAGAAGACAAATAGGAACCTTAAAATAGGTGTAACCTAAAGAAACAGACTGGTCTACTAATTCAAATTAGTCCGACAAAAGAAAATAACCTAGGAAAAGACTGGTCTAATTAAATTAGATTAGCTCTACTAAAATAAACTAGGTAAACTAACCATCAAAAAGGAAGGGTGAAATACTTTTTCATTTATACTTACCTTATTAACCTGCAGGGGTATTTTTTTGGTTTCATGTACTGTGATTTTATATGTGTTTTGCATCCAGTAAACTGCCGGCCTTTTTCTACTAAATCAACGGTCTCTGGTGTATTCTTGCTCCCCACTCCTTAGAGCCTAGAACTGGTCCAGTAGCGCAGTTAGTGGTGCGATACCGGTGCTACAAATATGGCGAGCCAGCCAGGAGTGGCTTAAAGCATTTAAAAGTAGAAACCAGAGACCGTCTAATATTGTTGTCAGTTTTTCAAAATGGATGTTGTTCAAACGAGTAGTGTAAAAATCCCTAACTCAATCATAGTTAGCGGTTTAACCGGTACAGAAACTGATGAAGAACTACATGACTTCCTGAAACAATATGGTTCCATTCAAAGGGTAATTCCAGTAGATTTCACTGAACAAGAGCAAGGCAAACAGGTTATTGTAGAGTATGTGTATGGTACAGCTATACAGGCTCTCTTACCTACATTGCCATACAGACTTAACAGTAAGACAAAAACTGATGTCACCTTTCACATCAGAGCTTTAGCCAGTGTTTACACACCTGTAGCCAGCAAAACAGCTACACAGACTTACCTCACAGAGTTAAAAGACATTGCAAAACAGACTGGCAAAGACTTCGCAGCTGTTCTCAGAGAAGAACTCTCTCTCATCAGTGAGACTGTTGATCTGGATCACTCAGAGACCCAAGATGAAGATGCAGAGCAGAACTCACCTGATAACCCAGAGCAACATGACTCCGAAAATGCTGCACAGGTAAGCCCCCTGCCCAGCACGGCCCCAGAGCAGCATGTCCAACATCATTGGTCTCCACCACCGACACCATCTAAAGAAAAGACACAGCCTGCTCTGAAACTTTCTGTCGTCAATCCACCTGACATACAAAAAGTAATCGTTGAGCACATAGTGAGAAATGAAGACTCTGCTCTGCAGGTGCACACTTCCTTGAGACTGAGACCCTTCTCTGGGCGTGTCCCACGTCCCAACAATGAAGTGGATTATGAGACATGGCGCTCCAACGTGGAACTTCTTCTTAAAGACACAACACAGTCTGATCTTTACAAGTCACGAAAGCTCCTTGAAAGTCTCTTATCACCTGCCATTGATATTGTGAAGCACCTGACACCTGAATCTCCTCTTAATGTGTATTTAGAGATCTTGGACTCCGCTTTCGGCACCGTCGAGGACGGAGATGACCTCTTCGCAAAGTATCTCAATACAATGCAAGATAACGGTGAGAAACCCTCAGCTTATCTTCAAAGGCTGCAGGTGATGCTGAGCACCACCCTCAGGAGGGGAGGTGTAACTGCGAGCGACCTTGACCGGCATCTTCTCAGACAGTTCGTCAGAGGCTGCTGGGATAACATCTTGATAGCTGAGCTCCAGCTAGAACAAAAGAAACAGAACCCACCTACCTTTGCTGAACTTCTCCTGTTGCTCCGCACAGCTGAAGATAAGCGTTCTTCCAAAGCTTCACGCATGAAACAGCACTTCAATGTTTCGAAGCCGAGAGTGTCTTCTCATTACCAAGGTGTTTATGTGCAGAGTGAAGAAGACTGCAACTCATCTCAGCCAGCTCTTGATCACAGATCTGAAATCCAAGACTTAAAGAAACAAATAGCTGATTTGCAGTCCCAGCTCACACGTATCACACAAAAGGACAGTAGAAAAGCTAAACCAGCTGCCAGACCACTAGCTCCTCAAACAGCTAGCACACATTCCCCAGCTATCACTCACACATTTCAAAGGCTGCAGCCCCACAGCCGAGATGTAAACAATAACACAAGCAATAGACCAAGGCCCTGGTATTGCTTTAGGTGCGGGGAGGACGGGCACATCAAGCCTCAGTGTGAAGGTGAGTCGAACCCATCTCTCGTAGCTGAGAAGAGGAAGCAGCTAAAAGAAAAGCAGTTAGCATGGGACAGTCAACATGGCGCTTCAAAGCCTGATCCTTTAAACTAGGCCCAGTTCCGGTTGTGGGACAAACGGGGACTGGAACACAGACAAAGTGTCCCAAAAAGAAGCTGCACAGAGCCCATGTGTACTCACACACACAAAGACAGTCAGTGACCCTGCCAAAAGGTCTGATTGGAGCCAAGTGCACCGCACAGGTGACCATAGCTGACAAAGACTGCAGTTGCTTGTTGGATTCAGGTTCTCAGGTAACAACGATCCCCAACTCTTTCTATCTGGAGAACCTGTCTCACTTACCTCTCAGTTCTTTGAACGACCTGCTTGAAGTGGAAGGGGCCAACGGTCAAAGCGTCCCTTACCTTGGCTATGTTGAGGCCACCATCAGATTCCCAGAGAGCTTGCTTGGAGCCGACATCGAGGTACCCACGCTGGTCTTGGTTGTACCTGACATGCGCTCCACCTTGTCATCAGTGCTTATAGGCACAAATACTTTGGACGTTCTCTATGAGAAGTATGCAGACATCGCACCTCAGAACTATGAGTCTCTTCCTTATGGCTACAAAGTCGTCTTAAAGACCCTTGAAATCCGGAAAAGACAGTCCGTTGATTCCAGCCTGGGAGAAGTAAGGCTTCATAGTAGAGACTTTGAGACCATTTCAGCGGGACAGACCAAAGTCCTTGAAGGATCAGTGAGCTGCAGGACGCTTGATGTTGGAAAGTGGGTGATGGTCGAGTCACCAAAGTCATCGTCCCTTCCTGGTGGCATCCTGGTGACAGATAGCCTGGTAAGTCTACCACCAAAGCTACCACGCTGCATACCAGTCACACTCAAGAACGAGTCACACCATGACATCACCCTGTCTCCAAAAGCTGTCATTGCAGAGATACACGCTGTCAAAAGTGTTCAATCTGTCAAGACCCCTGATTCAGACTCAACCACAAAACCTGACCAAAAAACAAATCTCGACTTTGACTTCACTGACTCTCCTGTACCCAACGAGTGGAAAGAGAGGATAACAGAGAAATTGAGTTCCATGCCGGAGGTGTTTGCACTGCACGAGCTTGACTTTGGCCGCACTGACAAAATCAAACATCACATAACACTCAGTGATGAGACGCCATTCAAACATAGGCCGAGACCTATACATCCTCAGGACATAGAGGCTGTGCGTGCCCATCTCCAGCAGCTCCTTGATGCAGAAGTCATCCGCGAATCGGAGTCACCTTTCTCCTCGCCGATTGTCGTCGTCAGGAAAAAGAATGGCGACGTCAGACTCTGTATAGATTACAGAAAATTGAACACACAAACGGTAAAGGATTCATATGCCTTACCTAATCTGGAAGAGTCCTTCTCGGCATTGACCGGGTCCAGGTGGTTCTCGGTGCTCGATCTCAAGTCAGGCTTCTATCAAATAGAGATGGAGGAAGCAGACAAACACAAAACTGCATTCGTCTGCCCACTAGGGTTCTTCGAGTTCAACAGGATGCCTCAGGGGATAACCAACGCCCCTAGCACGTTCCAGAGGCTTATGGAGCGCTGTATGGGAGAGTTGAACTTGAAGCAAGCCCTAGTTTTTCTGGATGACCTCATCATCTTCTCCTCGACGTTGGAGGAGCATGAGGAAAGGTTGATGCGCGTGCTCAACCAGTTGAAAGAGTTTGGCTTGAATCTGTCGCCAGGGAAATGCAGGTTCTTTCAAACCTCTGTAAAGTACCTCGGCCACATCGTGTCTGAAAAAGGCATAGAAACCGATCCTGACAAAGTAGCAGCATTAAAAACCTGGCCAAAACCAAACAACTTGAAGGAGCTAAGAACCTTTCTGGGTTTTTGCGGTTACTACCGCCGGTTCGTAAAAGACTACTCAAAGATCGTGAAGCCACTCAACGAGCTCACCGCTGGCTATCCGCCGCTGAGAAAGCACGCTAAGATCACAGTGAACCCTGCGAAGTACTTCAATCCAAAAGACTCCTTTGGTGACAGATGGACGCCAGGTTGCCAGGCAGCCTTCGACGCCATAATCGAGAAGCTGACGACCGCACCCATCCTCGGGTTTGCTGACCCTAAGCTCTCTTACATTCTACATACAGATGCGAGCACCTTGGGCCTCGGTGCTGCCCTCTACCAGGAGCAACAGGGACAGAGGCGCGTTGTTGCTTACGCGAGTCGAGGTCTGTCGAAGTGTGAGTCCAGGTATCCTGCGCACAAATTAGAATTCCTTGCCCTTAAGTGGGCAGTAACGGAGAAATTTCAGGATTACCTGTACGGGAACACATTCCTTGCTGTCACAGATAGCAACCCGCTAACATACATTCTTACCTCTGCTAAGCTCGACGCCACGAGCTACAGATGGTTGGCCGCTCTGTCGACGTTCGATTTCCAGCTACAGTACAGAGCCGGTAAGCAGAATCAAGACGCGGACGGGCTGTCTAGACGTCCTCACAGTAGAGTACCTGATGACACATCATCACGAAAAGAATTGGAGAGGATACAACAATTCACAAAAAGACACTTGTCAGAGGCTGATCATGCTCACCTGAATGAAAACACCATCAAAGCCATCTGTGAGAAGCACTTGGTCCATGAAGTGATCGACAATCACTCTGGGGAAACGTCACCCAGCACCACCTTGGTTGTGTCACTTGCTCATCATCCAAAGGCTCTCCCACAAAGCTTTGAAGAGGAGGATCAGCTTGGTGGCTTACCTGTCGTCTCCTCGTTAACACCAGCTGAAATAAGGGACAAGCAAAATGCTGATCCTTGCATCTGTGAAGTCCTCAGGCAAGTGGAGTCGGGAGAGAAACCCCCACCATCCTTGAGGAAGGAACTTCCTGAGCTTGGTCTCTTATTGAGAGAGTGGAACAAGCTTGAGGTCTTAAATGGCATCTTGTACCGCAGGCGGCAAGAGGGCGCCCAGACTCACTACCAGCTTGTGCTCCCCGAAGCCCTAAGATCCTTAGTCCTCAAGAGCCTCCACGACGACATGGGCCACATGGGCACAGAGCGCACCCTAGATCTCGTCCGGAAGCGATTCTATTGGCCCAAAATGTCAGCCGAGGTGGAAACCAAGGTCAAAACCTGCAGTCGCTGCATACGACGTAAGACCATGCCCGAGAAAGCTGCACCACTCGTCAACATCGTGGCTACGAGACCACTCGAACTCGTGTGCATGGATTTTCTCAGTGTGGAGCCGGACTCCAGTAACACAAAAGATATTCTGGTCATTACCGACCATTTTACGAAATATGCAGTGGCAGTCCCCACCCCGAATCAGAAAGCCAGGACGGTGGCCAAGACCCTGTGGGACCACTTTTTCGTCCATTATGGCATTCCTGAAAAACTCCACAGTGACCAAGGTCCCGACTTTGAGTCTCGAACAATAAAAGAACTGTGCGAGCTCATTGGTACTCAAAAGGTAAGAACCACACCTTACCATCCGAGAGGGAACCCTGTAGAACGTTTCAACAGGACCCTGCTCAACATGTTGGGAACCCTTGAGAACCAGAAAAAGAGTCACTGGCGGGAGTACGTCAAGCCGTTAGTACACGCTTATAATTGTACTAAGAACGAGACAACCGGCTTTACCCCTTACGAGTTAATGTTCGGGCGTCAGCCAAGATTGCCAGTTGACCTAGCCTTTGGCCTACCTGTTAATCATCAGCCAGGCTCTCACTCGCAATACGTCCGCAACCTGAAATCCCAACTCGAAGACAGTTACAGAGTAGCAACTGAGAATGCTAAAAAGACAGCCAATCGCAACAAAGCGAGGTTTGACAAGCATGTTGTTGACTCCACCTTGGAAGAAGGCGACAGAGTCTTGGTCCGAAACGTCCGTCTTAGAGGCAAGCACAAGTTAGCCGACAGGTGGGAGTCCGACGTGTATATTGTCCTGAGACAGTCTGGAGACGTCCCAGTGTATGTTGTGAAACCTGAGACAAGAGATGGTCCACAAAGAACTCTTCATCGTGACCTCCTACTGCCATGCGGTTTCCTTCCTGTTACCCCAACTGAAAGTGAAACTAACCCGCCAAAGGCAGTGAGGCGACCAAGAACTCGACAACATCCTAAAAATGACACATCAGATGGAGCTGAAGAGGATGAATCCCAATCTGATTCTGAGGAATATCACTATCACGGAAACCTAAGAGTGGAAACACTAGAGTCCGATCTGACCTCTGAACCCATGGAACACTTACCTGAAAGGAATGAACCAGAACCTTCTAAAGAGATGACTGCTGTTGAGCAAAATCCTTCAGACGTAGCCAAAGCTTTCCCTGAGGATCCTCCAGTAGAGACTCATGACCTGAACTTACCTGAATCCAGAGAGAAAGACTCACCTGATCCCGCAGTTGATGACTTGACTGACCCTGAAAAGAAAGACTCACCCGACCCTGAAAAGAAAGACTTACCTGTTCCTGCAGACGACGACTTACCTGTTCCTGCAGACGACGACTTACCTGTTCCTGCAGACGACGACTTACCTGTTCCTGCAGACGACGACTTACCTGATCCTGAAAAGAAAGACTTACCTGTTCCTGCAGACGACGACTTACCTGATCCTGAAGAGAAAGACTTACCTGACACTAAAGAGAAAGACTTACCTGACACTGGAGACAAAGACTTACCTGATCCTGGAGAAAGCAACTCAACTGCTGGACAGGAAACTGGAAACCTACCTGAGGAAGATCTGGAAAATGTCCATCCTTCTACTCAACCTGCTCAGGAGAGCAAAGGAGACACAAGTGATATGGACCAAGTGGACAACCAAAACGAAAGTGACTGTTCAGAAAGACCTGTCAGAGACAGAAGAGCGACTAAAAGACTGACTTATCCTGAGCTAGGAAACCCGTTGGTTACAATAGTTCAGTCTTTATTTCAAACCTTGAGTGATGTGTTTACAGACTCCCTCGAAGAACCTAGCTTTCCAAAAACTCCTAGAGTTATGACAGTATAAATAAAAAATTAAAAAAAATGCACAGGGACGTGCATTAGGTAAAGAGGGGAGGATGTAACCCATGTTAAAATATGACATAAATAAGAATAAATAGTTGAATAAAAACTGCATAAATAAGTTGAAAGTTAAATGTGATTTATTTTATGTCAATTAATCATCAGAGTTGATTAAAAATGTTGATTAAGCAATCATTTAGTGTTTAAGGTTAAAAGTCTGATGACAGAAAATAATGTCGCTGCCCCTTTAAGGGACCAGCGACACAGACGCAGCACCTCGGTGACGCTGCAGCAGAAACCTGAGGGAGAAAGCAGAGGAGGATTCAGAGAAGACGAGCGGTGACAAATTAGCAGGAAAAACAGTAAAAAAGTCGATAAAACAGTGGAAAAACATAACTTACCTGGTCCGGGAGCTGACGGGGATCTTATGTGTGCTAAACCACATCGGTTTTGGTGAGTTTCTGTTTATTTTCATGCATTCACCGTGTCGTACTTTTTTTTTTCTGGCGTAGAGCTATCGCTAAAAACGTGGTTGTTAACAAAGAAATGCTCCGTCATAAACTCTTTAAAAGTTCATATTTTGGGTTTGTGAAGACTGTGAATGTTATAAAAGTGTGTATAAGCTGTGTGAATGTAAGCTTCGTGCAGTAATTAGCACGGGAGACGGAGCGGTAAGATCAGAGAAACCGCTCCGCTGCCATTTTGAGTTGGGAAAAACCGTAGCAGTAACGTTACAACTCCGGGCCTGTGAGGTTTTTATTTATGTGAATTGAGGATTTAAACTTAGTTTTATTTGTGTTCATGGCCTGTTATGCAGGTCAGGTTTTTTGCTCGGTTGGAGAACACGGTTGGAAGCTCGGTCGGAGCTAGGACTGGTCTGCCGTGTGCAGGCGTGCACATACAGACGGGATTCAAGATGGCGAGCCAGACCCAGACTTCAACTCATCTTCTCATCGCATCGCTGAGGACATCCTCCTTGTGTGGTAACTCGCTGCCAGAGTGGTAGGAGTAACGGGAAGTAGTTTGAACTGAATTAAAAGGAACTGAGAACTTTTTGAACTATTATTTTTGAACTATTATTTTCTTTTCTTTTTCTCTTTTGTCTCGAACTGAGACTTTGAACTGAACTGAACACTTGAATTGAACTGAATACTTGAATTGAACTGAATATTTGAACTGAACTGAACATTTGAATTGAACTGAACACTTAAATTTACATTGCACTTAAATTGAAATTTAAAGTGCCAAACTTTCTCTTTTGATGTTTATATTTTTTGAATGTGAATTAAGTGATTGTGGTTCACCTTGATTTTTATTTTGTTTTGAAGGTGTTTCTTACCTGTAAAAGAAAGAAAAACGAGTTAACTCAAGAAGACAAATAGGAACCTTAAAATAGGTGTAACCTAAAGAAACAGACTGGTCTACTAATTCAAATTAGTCCGACAAAAGAAAATAACCTAGGAAAAGACTGGTCTAATTAAATTAGATTAGCTCTACTAAAATAAACTAGGTAAACTAACCATCAAAAAGGAAGGGTGAAATACTTTTTCATTTATACTTACCTTATTAACCTGCAGGGGTATTTTTTTGGTTTCATGTACTGTGATTTTATATGTGTTTTGCATCCAGTAAACTGCCGGCCTTTTTCTACTAAATCAACGGTCTCTGGTGTATTCTTGCTCCCCACTCCTTAGAGCCTAGAACTGGTCCAGTAGCGCAGTTAGTGGTGCGATACCGGTGCTACACTAGCATAAAAATTGAATGGACTTGAATCAACAGAAGAGTGTGGTTTTCATCTTTTTTCTTTTCTTTTTTAGATTGTCAACATTCAAACTCAAAGGAATCTTGATTAATCTATAAAACTTCAAACATGGACTAAAGAGGAAGCCATGGTCTCTGGTGAAGAATCTTCTGTCCTCTCTTTGTCTATAGGAAGGACGTAGGTTTGGATATGGATGCACATGTCCCTTACGTAATAGATGTAACTATCAATATTTGAGCAAAGTCATTAGATAATCCCAATGTTCTCTGTGTCTCCAAGGCAACTGATATTGGCATCAATAGATATATTCAACAGATATTTGTGAATTATTGTGATCAGGAGGGATGGGTCACGGGGATTTGTATAATTAAAGCTGGTGTTTTATTCTCCATTTACTGTATATTTGATTCTAATATTCATTCATTGTTCGACCTGCTCAGTACTACAGGTTGGGAATGTTAATTTTACTAAAACCTGGCACAATGCATCTCTCAAAGTCAATTGTAGTATTGTCTGCTGTCTAAATGAACACTGTTTTCAAAATTCCAGGGATGCCTTCAAGGCATCAGTGCAGCAAAATCTTATCACCACCTTTATCATCAGATGGTTGATACTGATGCGTCAGCAGATGAACAGCATTTTACTGCTGGAGCTGATCCAGAAGCTGATTGTTACTGTGAAAGTAAAGGAAAGGGGACTGCAACACCGCTGCTGCTGAATAAATGTCGAATAAGTGTCGATGAATAGGGTTAAATGCTGAATACAAAATAAAATACTGATAGTTTTTCTATTAAGGTCAGGTAATTCGTTTTTTTTTTTGTGTGAAAATACAGATTTTATGTATTTAAACATTTGGTGCTCTTTGATTTGAAAGTGCGTGTCCTTTTCAGTGATGAGGTTGTTGACTGTTGTTGACATTGTTGTCATTGCGTGGGATATGTTGTTCTGCTTCCACTGTTTGTATAATGCTCTTTGAAATGTATTTCTTATGAAACACTTCTGTGAAATGTGCTATACAAATAAATGTATTATTATTATTATTATTACTACTACAGGTATGATTGTTTTATGATGTTGGCAATGAGATCTTGAAGACAGAATGAGAAGAAATAGATTTTTTTTTCATTGTAAACTGGGCTAAATGATTTGCACCAATAAAAATGCACGAGTGACGCTGAATGAACACGACTAGTAGAACTGTGATGTCGTGAAAAACAACACAATAGAGACAGGGAAATGACAATAGAAATGAAGCTGTGCTAAAAATAAACCAGTAAACAACAGAGAACATGTGGATGGCATGGCAGGGAGGGCTGTGTAATCTGAGCTGTCCTCTCTCTCTGTGCTGACTCCTTTTTCCTGCTGCGTCATCCTCTGCAGAAAGATTACAGAGGTGCATCATCCAGGCCGGGTCAGGCCGGCCTGGGCTATGTTGAGGCCGAGTGCGTCTGCGGCCTGTTCTCACAGCAGATTACAGACCTGTGGATTAGGATTAGTCAAATCTATGTTTACCTGTGCACACTTCCAGCCTGGGTGCTGGTGGGACAGAGCCAGGTCAGGAAGTGAAGAGAGTGCTGGAAATAAAGCAGTGACCTGGTCAGAGGACGGAGGTCACAGTCTGCAGCAAATGGGGGGGGCAACTCAGGGTCAAATCTGAAGACTGACATCATGTCACTGATCCAACTTTTCTCTCTGCTATTGCTGAGGATGATATAACTGACTGATGATGAATGAGTTCATCTCATCCAGGCAGAGTGATTTGACGCTAGGCTGCAGGAGCCCTGCTCCATCCAGGCAGATAAAGCAAACCCATGTCATATTTTGTTAAGTCAGAGTTCTGTTTAGTAGCTATGGTAACTATCCAGTTAACTTGAATTTCCATCTCCGTCATGTCTCTATCGAGTGTTTCTTTGCAGTTGCATCACTTCTTTTTTTTCATGTCCCGCCTATCATGTGCTCATAAGACCAAGTCATTCACCACAATCATTTCAAGGCAACCAAAAAGGATTACATAATAATAGGGCTAATAATAATGTTTTGGGTACGTTTCTGTGCACAACCTGTTATAATGGGTTGTACTGTTCATATTGTCAGGATGAGAGCCTAACAGCGTCAGAGAGCTGCCATGGTGGATATACTGTACATCTGTTCAATGAAGAGCAAATAACATGTGAATAAAGTTGTTTTGGAGCTGTTTACATAGAAATCAAGAGCAAGGGCACATTCATACGTTCTCTGAGCGTAGCATAGTTCACATATCACACATTAGAAACGCCATCGGAGTTTGTGACAATACAGCTGAAACAGAAGAGACCAGAACAGCTGACATCCAGTGACACGTTGATGTTAAAACAGAACATCTGATTTCTACTTTTCTGTCAGACAGGGAGGAGCCACACAGATTTGGATGCAGCAGATTTGGATGAACAGAAGGCAGAGCTCAGCCGTGTGTGTTAAGTGTGTGTTTGTGTGTGTTGTGTTTGTCTGTGTCCGTCGTCCACGTGCTGCCCTGAAACAAGGCAGCACCACAGAGGAAGTGGGTCAGCCTGGTCTGAGAGAGACAGCAGCTCACTGCAGCCTGTTTGTTTGACCCATGTGTCTGTGCCTCTGTGTGGGTGCAGATATTTTTGGATTCAGTCCGTGTTTTCTGTCACTCTGTATCTGTATACTCGACTACCTCACTGCCAAAGAAGTACAGTGCTTCTGTGTGTCCGAAATTGCTTCATTTTAGTGCTTGAGCCGTCCAGAATTCTGGACTGCAGCAGGTCAAACAGTGGCGGGACAAATATAAAAGTCCTGGGCCTGAAAGGTTAACGACTTACTTCACATAACTTGGTCCAAGGTGTTTCCTACCAGCCATCTGTCCGTCTTTTCCATCCATCCATCCATCCATCCATCCATCCATCCATCCATCCATCCATCCATCCATCCATCCATCCATCCATCCATTAGCTATAGAATTTACCTGTGCAGGATTACAGTGGAACTGGAGCCAATCCCAGCTAACGCTGGAATAAGATAAGGGTACTGGTGACCTGCAGAGTGGACCTGGGTTGTTAAACACTGTAATGGATCCAGTCACATCCATCTGTAGTCTAATGTTTTGCTTGTACATAAGACCACCTCAAGACCAAGACTTTGAAGGGTTTGAGACTGAGTCCAAAGCCGAGACCAAGCCAATACGAAGACCGTTTTCAAGATTATTACTGTATTCAGTACCATTGCTCATAATAATCATGGGGCTTGATATTTACATTTTTCCTCAGCTAAAAAGAAAAGATGATTTTATGAAAGATTTATACCACATTTAATTCAAACAATGTTTGGATTGAACAGAATAAGCTGAAATCTACCACTTTTGACAATGGTAATATACTTCTGAAGAACTATTTATTATTATTTATCATTGATTTGCATTACAGAGTCCAGCTCGAACAAAACTGAGTAAAAACTTAGTCGATTCCGAGACAAGACCAACACCAAGATGTGACCAGTCTCAAGTAGGCTACCACAACACTACATAACGGGCACACTGTGCATCCGACCATGTAGACGCTCTCTGGATAATGTGCCTTTGTTTATGGGTCGGTCACTTCCTGCTGCCTCTAAAGAGCTCAGATAATACGTCGACAATGTGCTTCTTTCAAGACCAACACAGCAGTGGGTGCTGAGATGGGTGTTAGTGTATTTTCTATTTAAACAAGGTGGGCGCTGGACAGAAAAATGACAACTGTGTCAGCAAAGAAGCTTGCATTGTGCTTTGGACAATGGACAATTCACATATTCTGATTTTTGCATCTGTCTGTCCGTCATGATCAGAAATATGCTCTCCTCTCTCCTGCTGTGAACTGTGACCTCCTTTGACTTGAAGTCTTCTTATCCAGGTAAAACATGATGACTTCCTCTCCTTCTTCCACCTCCACTCTTCATATCCAGACATCAGACCACCACCAGGGTTGAAGATTTTCTTGTACGTTATATGGCCTCACCCCCTTTTCACAAGTGACGATATCTTGATGTTGTCTAATCAACAAACTCCCTCCTTTTTCTCCCCCTTTTGCACACATCAATAAAATTTTATTTGTTCAGATAATTTATTGAAATTTCCGATTTCTCTGTTGTTTTGAAATGTTATTGATTGTAAAATTTGATCAGTAGTTTGTATTATGAATGAAAGGTGACCAGCACCGTAGCAGTTCTGTTGATTTTCTATAGGTTTTAGGAAATATTACCACACTCAATGATTTCAATCAATTGATATAAAGGATCCATATGTGAACAACAGCTGTTTTTTCAGACATGCGCAAAACCCTAAAATTGCTCTTTTCACAAAATGACTCATAAAAAGGTCTTTTAAACACGTTGATGCTGTCATCAGGCTCCATGACGCTTTGTTTGAATATGTTTTAAGACATCAGTTTGGATCAATACTTCTTTTATGAAGAGATGTGGCCTGAATAGAAAGAGAGAAGCCATTAAGGTCCATTAATTATCTTGTCAACTACATCAAAGAGCACACTAAGAGCATCGTTCTGGCTTTGGAGTCCCGACTGAGCAGAAAATCGGGGGGTGAAACTGAAAGTAGAGGACCTAATGGAGTACTTGAGGATGAAGAAATCATTTGATGCTGTGACAGTTTATGGCTTCACATGAATGATGAACAACCAAGTATGATGTTTTTAAACTGACATTTAGTCCTGCAGTGGATCAGTGTGCATGAGTTGATTGTGTAATGGAAGGCATACAGTACCACCCACTATAGATCCTTTAATTACCTAATGATACATTTTGTTTCTAGTAATTGCATCACCAGCATCATTTTCAGTTTTTATTTTTAAAGATAATTTGTGAATTCACAAGCAGCCACTGGTCACAATCAGGTTAAGAAGCTAAAGGTGAACCAGAGGTTGTCTGCTGTTGATATCCATCGTAATTTACAGAGCTACTTCCTGGTCCAACTATTACTCTCAGAGATTAACATCAATATCGTAGGTGTGGCAACATGTTTCCTGTCCTGTTAGGCCCACGTCTCTCAGTAATTACTCTGTTGAGTCCAGTCTTATTAGATCTGATGGAGCTACAAAATAAAATCAGGTGCATGATAAAAAAATGATTTAAAAAAATATTCCTTAAAACTGACCTGTAATAACCTGTAGAGTTGCGTTTGTCTAATCCACAACCACATTTTTTCTGTAACTTTTCTAAATATCCCAGCTAAACCAGGGTGTCACACAAGGTTGTCACCTGGCTAATAATGTTCAACTGAGTCTTAGGGTCCGGGTTAGGGCCAGGGTAAAGGGTTAGGGTTATAGGTTTCCTTTCATGGGCCCCAAAAATACTTGTGTTGGCCCTGCAGTCTGCTGTATTTTATTTTAGTGGGGGACTAAAGCTGATTGTGCACATTCTACATTTCCCTTTGCAAACAGGAAACTGTGGTGTAAGAACATCCAGCTACGTAGTAAAGCTAAGTGTGTCGAGTGCTTTTAAGACAATTTAAAGAAAGCTGTGAGGACGCAATGATGGTATGATAAGTATGACATACATTTAGATTTTCTAGATGATTAAAACCCACAGTAATGCAGTTAAAGTCAAGAACACGATCTAAATTGCCCATCTTGTGTGAATGTGAGTGTGTGTACGTTGTTTGTGGCCCTGCAAATAGACTGGTGACCTGCCCAGGGAGTACCCCGCCCTCTCCCTGTTGTAAATATATACTACATTTAGAATCTGTGTAAAGCATTCAGCTCTTTACCTCAGTAAAAGGGTTGGGGTCAGGTTTGGGGTCATGGTTTCCCCTCCCCCTCCAGTGTTCAGACCCAATGACACTGACTCAAGTGTCCTCAGTGGGGACATTTGTCAGTCCTCACACAGCTCCCTCTGGGACTAAAGGCTCACACAAGTCCAATGTCTACAAAAGAGTATACATACTGATGGGGAAAAAAATGGTGGTATTATCCTTTAAGAAAGTGAACATGTCAAAACTGAATAAAACTATACAACCTTATATAGAGAGTCAGCTGTTCTAACATGTCAGAGACAGTGTTTGCCGCCTTATGTTTTGGCACCAGTGTGTGTGTGTGTGTGTGCGTGTGTGTGTCGGCGTGGTCGTGTGGGCTGAGCCTTGTGCTTCTGTTCTTCTATATGTTCAGGAACATGTTGTTCTTTGGCAGCCCGCCTGAAAACACAGTCAACATGTCCTCAGACTGTCAGACCTAAGTCTTAAATGTCTCAGATCCCACTGAACTCTACTGACACTTAAACCTTCTGTGGCCTCAGAGGGAGCAGATGGCAGGTAAAAACATACGTTTATTTTAGTTTGTCAAAACAAGTAAGAATTTTTTTTCACAACAAACCTGGGTCTGTTTATGTCCAATCACACTTGAAGTACAAAACTGATTTAAACCAAAAAACTTGGTGGAAGGAACATGTATAATGTATACATATATGTATTATATATGTATATGTATATAACCCTACTCCCCTTTACCATAACCCTTAATTCACACAAACAAATATATATTGTAAATCTGTATTGCAACATATAAAAAATATTTACAAATACTACTACTACTAATAATGATAATAATAAATGATAATATAAAATGATCACTATTCTTTTATTATCCATCATCATCACTGTCATTATGACACCACACGTTCAGTGAGCAATCCTAAATAATAGAGTATTGAGTCTTGCAGTCTGATCTTTGACAGTCTTGTCTGGGATTCAAGGGCTCTTGCGCTCTGATTGGCCGCTCAGTGCTCATGTCACAGCTGTTTCCATCTTCCCTGACCCGCCCCCCCCCCTTCTTTTAGATGCATTTTACTGACTATAGCTGCTGCTCCCGTCGTCCCCTCCCTCCCCCCTCCCTGCTCCTCCGCTCTCAGTACACTGTGTACCCAGCAGCATAAGGAGCACAGAACACTGACATATTGTTGTCTGCTGTGTGCGTGCGCATGTGTGTGTGAGGCACTGTATGAACATCTTTACACTGTTGGATGTATCGGTGGGGGCTTCCCTGACCCCCACTCAGCATTAATCTACACATTCCCTAGAATTCAGCAGGCTAATCAGAGCGGAGCAGGGTTTTGTCTCTGGACCATGACTGTGAGGGAGCAGCACTGATCACTGGGTTGTTTACAGCTCCATGCTTACTTATCACTGCAGGGGGTATCCCACTTTCTCTCAGTCAATAGGATCAGTAGCACTGTTATTAGCGCCATGGTGCTCTATTGTTATCCTGCCTGTTTCTTTTAATTCTTCTCTGTCTTGTTTTTATTATTCATCTCCTGTACCAATTTTCAATTTTTGCTACTCCTCTTATCAGTTTTGAGAGAACCCATGCAAATTATATATCAAAACATCGATCAGGATCAGAGAACTATTAATTTTCTTGGTAAAATATAAATTTTTCGCAATGTTAAATTTCCCATTGAGAATGAATGGGAGACATACTTTCACGTAGACATTCCTTTTAAACTTTAAAATGTAGACAAAAGACTACTTGCACGTTTGATAGGTCTTATAGTTTTTGATCAGTGTTCAATGATTGTGATCAATTTCATCATCATCAAGTTGTCTGAAACATTTCTCTTCACATTCTTTTCTGGGCAAATTGAATCAGTTGAGGTTCCTGTCACTATGCCTCCAATTGATCATGTGCCATGGCTACTTGGCCAATGGGATGTCCCTTTGGCTGACTGGCAAGCGCGCATGACTCTTACCCGGGAGTGGGTTCAATCCCCGCCTGGGCCCTCTTCACCTTGCCCCAGTAGGAAACTGGACTTGTATTTGTCTGGGAAGACATTTCGCCTCTTATCCAAGAGGCTTCATCAGTTTGTACGCAACAAGTCTCACTAGTCCGCACTAGTTGGACGAGTTGGACTAGTTCCTCTTCACACACTGCTCCCGGCCACAAATTAAATTCTACACACATGATTATTTTTACACCTTGAAGACAAACTTATCATATCTCTTAGAATGTGCTCAAAAGAGCAAACCCTTAAAGTTACCATGGCAACGTCTGAGCTTCAGGCCAGAGCCGCATCTGAGACCCATTTCTTAATTAGATAACCCTCTGATATCTCTGCAGTTTATCAACTATACAAGGTTGCCCATAAAGTTGGAATAAAATGTTTTTTTTAACCTCTTCTTATGAAAAATGATTGTTACAATGTGATTTATTCTTTATAGATAGAATTGGTCAATCTCCTCCAAACATATCACTTTGAAAATTAAACCACGATTCACCCTTATAATAGGAATAAAAAGAGGAATATGTCTGAAAACAAAATTATTCCAACTTATTGTGCAACCGTGTATTACACTGATTCCATTCTCCCAGAGGAAGTCTCTGAGAAACAACCAGACACACACACAGACACACACAGGTAACTTTGTGATAACAGTTAGGATATTTACCCATTTAGTAAAAACTAGAGTAACATCACCCATTGGTCAAGCAGACAGTTTGGCCACACGCCTAAGTGCCTAAGAACTGGTAGCCTATTTCTGCATTGTTGGCGAACAAGTAAATGCGGTATGTTCAATATTTCTAGATCAACCACGATCATGGACCCTTTACAGATAATAACACAGTGCAATAAAAAAAACAGTTGTCTACATTAATGTTACAATCTACATTTTGAAATGAACAAAGTAATATGACCAAGCCACCTACATAATTGCAGTTAATGGGTTTTCTGGGCACTTTTGCAATACTGTTAATATTGGTTTACCACGGGGCAGAATAAAACTGACACCGCATCCTGACATACAGCGAGCGAGCGAACCAGCGATGAAATCTCGCGTGAAAGTGTCCTAATGCAGCGTGACGATTTTATAATGAGTATATTCTATTGGTTCAGAAACCAAACCAATCAGATTATCGAGGGATGTAAACAAACTTCTGGTGCTAATTTTAGATTCCTGCATTTCCTGCTCGCCGTTTTATTTCAATGCAATTGTTCGCTTTTAGTTAAACTTTGCGTGGCCTCCTTCCTTGTCACATTCATTGAGCCAGGCTGTGTGACAACTGTTATTATGTTACACTGAAAAGTCCCACCAGCAAAAAGGTGACGTGTACAGTGTTCACTGCTGCAGGATGAAGGGTGGCACTTGTTCAAGAAACGTTGCTGATGATCATTTTATAATTATAAGTTTAACACTGGAACTCATGACGAACAACCATCATGTCCATCAACTCACTGTCGACTGACTCATTCAGATGATGTGATGTGATGTGACATCTATGAGGACATGCATACTGTACATACCTGTACTGTGCGTTGGAGTTTTAACATTTAGGTAAATTGATCTATTGCCTTAATCCCTATAGTCATAGCAGTTACCTTTAATTGTTGTTGCAAGCTATTTTTAGAACGGCGGAGCAGAGTATTATCTCATAGCGTGGTGAATGCAGGTCACAACTTGTCCACCAGAGCGTTTATGGAGTTGTTGGATTGTGTATTTGAGGAGTTTGATGAGGGAAAGCAAAAAAAATCCATGAGCTGCAGGATGAGCAGGTGGCTCTGCTCTGTTCTAAAAATAGCTTGCTGACAATTGATCAAATTTGACTATAAGGATTATGGCAATGGGCCAATTTGCCAAAATGTTGAACTATCACTTTAATGCAAAATGTTTTAATTATTTTAACACACATACTAGGGGTGTGCATTCCATCAACTCACTGTCGACGATTCAGAGGGACTCATTCAGATGATGTGATGTGATTGCAATGCATCAAAATTGCACACAACACGGCAAATTTTTCATCAGTCATGAGATATTGAACAACAGATTTTATCGACTGCTATGTTAGTATGATCACTCTATTGTATATTTGACATAAATGTCATTAAATAAAATTGAATGGTACAGGGTATTGCATATGGCATTTTCAAACCTGAAAAAGAAAACATAAATCACTTCTAGGGCTGTTACCAAAAAATCATTAGTCGATTGTTGCAGGAAAAAACAAACAAACCATTGGAGCCCTGTCTTGTCAAAAACGAAATCAATGTGACTGAAATGGGGCTTTTATTTTGAAGGGCCACATACAGGAAGTAGTGACACTTTTTTGTTTTGTTTTTTTAGGCACGGCAACTTGTCCTCTCTTTTTTTTTTTTTTTTGTCAAAGCTGTAGCGTTTTTGCTGTTGTTGGAGTTGTGTCCACAGCGAGTGTCACGGAGCAGATTTGATGCACCAGTGACCCCCAAGCTCACTCACCCTCCTCCTCTAGCCTGGGCTACTGTGTTTATAAGTGATAAACGGACGTACTGCCTGTAGTAACGGTAAAACCAGACCGGCTTGTTGAATCTCGTTCCAAACGGCCGGATGAGCGTTAATTAATTAATTCTCAATTAAAGTAAAAAAAGAAAAGAAAAAGAAAGCCAGCAGCAACAAACTGCTGGTGCTGCTATGAGCTATGAGGATTATGGCAAATGGAGGTAATTGAAACTTCATAACTTTATTTGAGGCCAAGGGACATAATCGATTATGGCATGTTTCGATGCTGAAAATGTTTGCAATTATTTTATTGTTGACACCCCTAACACATACCCTGTAGGCCTACAGTCCTCCCTTCAACCCAGTACCAGTAGGTAGGTTGTTGTTTGGGTGGTGATCAAAGCTCGGAGCCTGTCTGGTGATTCTGGTCTGATGAAACAAACCCTGTGGAAGGATCCGGATCCAGGGGATTAGTGGCAACTGTGGGAAAAACAACTTCCCATAGATGCTGTCTGGATCGTGGCCACAGAACTCAAACAATGACATGTCCATCACCATACCAGCGGAAAATCTGGGCATCGCCTATTGAATCAAACACACAGGAGAAATAGCTCTTGCAGATACAATGACATCTGATCATAAAACAGTACTGCAGCCATCAGCTTCCTGTCTGTGTACCCTGTGAAGTGACACCAACACTGGTTTGATGCAACCAGATGGAAAAATCAATATCAGTTTGTTCTCTGTGTCCTGTACAGAAACAGGCCTGAGACGTGCGTAGCCTAGCGTGAGAAATGAAAACAACATTTTAGTATCATTGTTCTGCACCTCCCCACTGAAGTAATTAACTTTAACTTTTTTTTAGAATAACAAAGTCAGTGGGATGAGTCAGTGATTGTGGAAATAGACTGATTTGAATAATCCTTTTTTTTTTTTTTAATGGCCACGTCAACCTAATAAAATGATCATAATTTACTTTCTATTTATACTGAATTCATTTCTAATCATCAGTTAACTCTTTTTCTTTTCCAAAATGATTTCATGCATCACATCCCACGCACTAAGGGAAAATGTTTTGATTGGATTAAAATGATAATGCCACTTGCATAACACACACGCACACACACACACACACGCACACACAAAATAGTCCATGATCCAGATCAGATAGTTTTGATCATTTATTCCAAGAAAAGTTGACAAACATATTTACAGCAAAAAAATAAGATGATTGTGTGATGCTTCCTCAAACATCTAATGGCTCCTGTCAGCTTCATTAACAAAAACAGTTCTTATTAAACACATTTGAAATAAGCTTCTCTGTACACACTGGAAATATGCACTAAGAAAAAAAATAACAGTTTGAGATATTACACCCAGCTGTTGGAGAGGGGGGCGTGGGCTCTGTACGGTGTTTACAGTGAGGCAGTGAAACATTTTGCATAGTGTAAAGTGTTTTCAAGTGGAGTCTTCACTAGACTGAAGAGAGCTAAATCAACGGCTCGTACAGAAACACAGTAACAGCGGAGAAGTGGACGACTACGGTTAGTGACGACGACTGTAAAGATCCTCGGGTATCGTATGCGCTATCAACACGGCAACGCCACACTCCATGCTTAGCTTAAACTCCTAAACAAACAGGTAGGTTGAACATGAACACTGCCGAGATTCAACATCCCAGGAGGAAAATAACAGACTTTCTATGTGCGACATTCGTCCTTTAACACAAAGAAAAATAGAAAAAAAAACACCATCATTCGACAACTACAGCTCCGGAGATGGTCGAGGTGTAGTTACACTGAGCTCCGATTCTCTGTCGTGCTGTGACGGTAACTGCTCCTTCAGGCTCAGCGACTGTTACTGAATCAATCTGAAACATTCCATGGGAAGCAGCTCCTCCCGAATTCACACACTGATCCAGTTGTATATACAATCACATTATGGTACTGTATGTTTCAGTTGTTGTTGTAATGATATACATAATTGTATTATTGTATTTGTCAATAATGCCAACATACAATGTACAATGAAATGAGGCTAAGAGGGCAGATTGTGCAAAAACTGCATTTTAAAAAAGAAAAAAAAAGTTTTCAATATTATAAAAGTTATCACGCACATGAAATATTATGAATACCAGCTGCAGTCTGGTAGTACTCGCTGAAGCTTCAGGTAAGACACTTTTAGACTTTTACGACCCGCTGGGAGCTGTAGTTGCAGAAATAAAGACAATATGAATGTAGTCTGGAGGTGGGGCAGGACTGGCTCTCTAATACAGATGTTAACAGGTGCAACAGATGTGGTCAGTGTAAAGGAAACAGCTCTACGCTACCTGACGTTAAGTAAAAGTTAGTCGGAGGGCAGTTTAGATAAAAAAGTATTTACCCACTCAAGCGAAGTATCAGAAAACAAGAGAGAGAAGGGGGGGGGGGTTCGCGACTAAAATCAACATCTACCGGTACTGCCAAGTCATTGAACGCAACCTGAATGCTGCACAGTGCTGTGAAACACCACAGGCAGGTGCTGGTCATTCCTCTGGTCTGTGCTGGAGGGTGAAAGCTACAATCTGTCTGAGTGTGGGACATGTAAACCATCTACAGTACAGTACCATCTTCACATATTTTGTTCATCTAGCTCTGCTCACACAGCACAGACAGCAGCTATGACGGAGCACCGGCCAGAGCGTGCGCTACAGCTACGTGCCACTGCAAAGAGTCTGAAGCACTTCAGTAAAGAGGAGGAGGAGGAAGGGGGGGGGTCAGTGAGGATGGGTAACCCGTGGCTGCTCCTGGGGATTATTTCCAGATGGTAAATCTTCAAATTTCCTGTGAGAGTCCTTGAATCAGATTTGGCCACAGTCAGATGGCTCAATACTGCTCAGGTGTCGGCCTGTTTACACCCTGTATTCACATCACCACAACAACCACAGGCCCCAAAAACCCAACGGTGCTCAGTGTGTCGCCGACACACTCAACCCCAGTGTAAAAACCATTCAGTACAAAGTTAGTTAGTACGTCAGATAGCACACATGTTAATACTAATCTTTGCAGTGATGACAGAGATATACACTATTTGTCCAACATAATGCTCTTTGGATCCAACGACAAACTGGTGCCCACTAAAAACCCAGTCCCAGTTTCCTGCTGGACATCATTTTGGTAACAGTTGCACAGTTCAGAATGGAGTTGTTAGAGACCTGCTACTTCTGAAGGTGAGAGTTACACAGTTCACCTTCAGGAAAACATCATAATAATAACCATCAATATTCACATTTGTTGTGCCCGTGTAGCAAAAAATCTGTGAAACATCCCTGTAAACCTTTTTTTTTTTAACAACGTTTGGAAACTCAGCATCATGATTGCACCGTAGCTTCTGGGTACAAGAGGGGAGGAGGAGGCTAATGTGACACTACGGCAGCCTGGAAGTAAAAAAACACAACAAACGTTTTAGAGTGTGACATCACTGAAAGAATTTCTGCAGACAGACACCTGCACGGCACCCATGAGGTCTGTCCAAATCCATCCAAATCGCACTTGGTGTGAATCATGTTGAAGGCACGAGGATGTTCACTTCTGATCATCGGCTACCAATGCTAAGGAGTGTGTAGGGGGTGGGTGGGGGGTTGATAGCATTGATTGCCTCAGTGTTTAAGCAAAGGCGGGGCATTGAGGGGTTGTTGTCAGGGGCGATAGAAAAGGGGGGCTGCTGATTGTAACTAGGAGGTAAACTGCTGCAGTCTGATTTGCATACAGACTTTTGGAATCATCGCTTCCCGCTCATCATGCATTATGACTGTGGAGTCTTCACAGTTCAGTTTGTCAGAGTCCCTTTTTTTCCACTGGAGTCCACGTCCATGTCGTAAACAGAGCTGCGGAGACACAAAGCACAAACAGGTCAGCCAATGAGAAAACGGCTTGATAACCAACAGGATTTCATTGTTACGACTGATTAAGAAAACAACACATTTTGGGCTCATTTCTGCAACTTAAAGAAGTGTGCATTTGTTTACAACGAAGCCAGCGAAAAATCAATCCAAAGAGCGGTGGATTAAGTTATATATAAAGATGTTACGACATGTATATTTGTGTAGTTTTAACTGGCATAAACAAAACAATACGGGTAACGGAGCGTGTTTATGTAGCGGTGCTGCAGAGATGAGAGCTGGGACACCGGGGCGGCGGCCAAGTAGCTACTACGCTGATGTTACAAGATTGGTTTTCAGCCATGAGACGCTAGGTGGAAGGCAGAGAGCCTCCATACTCACTGTAACAAGTCACAAGTCATGTAGTTAACGATCACAATTACTCTCGAGCTTTTTAATTAAGGTAAAAATGTAGCATAGCCATGGGAAAAATCAATTGTTTTTGAATCTTTGTGTATTTTTCAGGGAACCACACTTACTATTCTAGTTTAATTTCTGTTTTTGTCCTTGATTTCTATGGTGTAAATAAATAAAAATAAAAACAATCAGGAAAGAAATTGGACAACAGTAAAGTCAGTGGCTGTGTCACAGTGTTTCTACATCCACCTGACAACACAGCCTGACACCTGAGTGCGTTTCCTGCCTGTAGATGTGTCCAGGTTTAGGCGAGCGCTGTGCTCCACTAATAACCCGGCGGCTCACACGCCACGGCTCTGGCCTGCAGCAGCTTGTTCCTCTTTTTTTTGTTGCATTGCATAGGTTGCATAACCTCACAGCACATGGTGTGAACACAAGTGGGTCAGCTTAGTGGGAAGCACGCATGTTAGAGATGATGTGGCGAATGGAGATGAGCAAAGTGCTTATGTCACTGTTGAGGAACATGTACTGTGCAGTTTACCACAAACAAAGAGGATCTACAGGGGGAAAATGTGGCCTCAGGCAAAAAAACAAACAAACAAACAAAAGCAGATACTGGCTCTAAAAAATATGAAGCTCAGGAGGTCAGGCGACAGGATCCCATCAGGTGACAATAACACCAGTGCAGGGCTATTACACTCTGTCCACCTGTGTTCTGCTGCTTTAACCTCATTTGTCCGCTTCTGAGCAGAGCAGAAGGATGCTTCTGCTGGCCGCCAACCTCCGTGCTGTTGACAGCTCCTGCTGCTCTGGGATCAGTGCAGCGGCTCTGACTGTCCTGTCCGGCATGTTTGCTGTCTCATGTTTTAACGGCAGCAGCTCTAAACTTCGTCTATACCTGGTGTGTGAACTCTCTGAACCCTGTGACCCAAGGCGCTCGGTTTATGAGCGTGCCTCTCATACCTGCCTGCTCGCCCTGCCATGGAAAGGTTACACAACTCCGCACTCTCACTGTGTTGTACTTGGTTGAAAACAGAGAAAGCATTGACATCAGTGGCCACAATGGGCTCTGAGTCAGAGGAAACATGTTATGGCTTCTTTTTTTCCCTCTGTGGGACCATCAGACGGCTGCTTTGTTTGGGCATGGTCCTCAGAGACTCACAGACTGTGAGGGACATGAGCTCCAGCCACGTCCTACAAAAAGACTCATGTATTTTACAATTTTTCAGTGATTTACCGTATTTAATCCATTGAACAGAAAGTGTTTTAATGTTTTGTTATTGTTATCTTTGGCCTGATCCACAAGAGTCAATCAGTTCCTGGAGATGATTCTGCCGTCACAAGCTGAACTATCTCTGCTGGCATGCACCTCTCAGATGGCACCGTCGTGTGTTTGTTGAAGTATTTTTTTTTTTCATGCAGAGTGAGGCCCTTGAGTCTTTCTGGAAACTATACATTGTTTTGGTCAATGTATAAAAAAGTTATATTTGCGAAAATAAGCATAATTTGTCCATTAATAGACATTTTCCCTTTAACAAAACATTTTTCAACAGATTAACACAACACTTCCCACTCTCACTGTGCTCAGTTTGCCAGTCTCTTTTTCCAGAGTCCACATCTATGTTGGATATATTCTGGTGGATATTAACACTGTAAACACATGGAGACTGTCAGAGTTCGAGCCTGTTTAAACAAACATGCTACAACATATTAACATCTGAACCCTTAAACCCCTTCCCCAATCCGCACCCCCTCTGGTCAGACCCTCGCTGCAGCCAGCATATCATTTTTCTGCTAAATAAATAAGCACAGTATAGAAAAGCAGGGGAAGGTCAAAGCCCAGTAAATCCTGGACTAACTGGGGCCTGCTGCCTCCTCGGCCGGCCTGCCAGCCTTTTGTTGTTGCATAACTCCGAGCAGACTGACTCGTTAAAAACCAGCGGAGACTGGTATTGGTGTGGAAGTGATGGGGGCTGGTTTACTGTGAGGCCGGGACACTGCGGCAGCTCTCTGTGATTACCAGTTGGAGAAGGGGAGCTTTGGCTCTTTACGAGCTCGGGGAGGTTTTGTGGCTGCGCGGCATGCAAAGCAACACATTCCATGCAGTTGGCATTCATGAGAACTGTTCATGTAAGTTGAGGTGTACGACAAAGCACCTCCAGAGAATACTGTGGGGTGGACAAAGGGCGGTGTGTGGCACAACAAACAACTGTCAGTCAGACATGTATTTGTGCTTTCTAATAAACCAGAGCTGCCATTAAAGGAGATGTGCCATGAAGAGAGAGTAACCACCATGTGTTGTAGAGCTGAGTGTCACCGCAACTTAACTCCTATAAATAAATGTTGGCTGTACTGCCAAATTATTAAAAACAGATGGGGAGAAAATGAAGGAAACAGACAATAGCAGCTGACAGAAGAAAAAGCTGCAGTGACATAACAGTCAGTTATTCAGTCATCCTGGTTTTTTAGGGGTGGTTACAAAAGGACTGGGTGTGCACCTTCTTGTTTACCACCGGGCTGCCTCGCCACTAACTTGCTGGAAATGAAGAGATTATGTATCGTCTGTTTCTTTCAAATGATTTGTACCGCCAGTAGTTTCAGTATCTTGCCCGTGGACACTTTGAGAACAGGAGGAGCTGGGGATCGAACCTGCTCTACCTCCTTAGCTATGGCTGCTCAAATTTCTGTGCAGGCAAATAGTTTAACTGAGCTCAGCTGAGTGAGTTCATCTACCTTCAGAACTTGCATGAAGTTTTGAAATCAATCATCTGAAATAAGGACAACCGGGGCTAAGGTTTTCCACAACGAGGCTTCAAGGTTTGTGCCATTGTGAATTTCACACAGTGGATAACAGAAAATCCAAATCTGTACTCCCTGCAACAGCTGCTGACCACGCCTCTTTGCATCCATTATTTATTGGTCAGAGAAAAACCCTGTCAGCTTTATTAGAGTCACTCAAACACAACCAACCGTTGACTCTGCGATGAAACGACAGTGAAACCATAGAGAACCGCACCATGTACAGCACCTGCAGTGAGCTGCCAGGCAGCGATTGCTGCTGTGCAGACTGTGTTGAGATTAGCACGGTGTAAAGAGATTATGACCCATTAGATCCAACACAGTCACCATGAATGGGGACGGTGGAGTGGAAGAAATGTGGATCCATGTTATGACAGAGCACTGTGGGATCGCAGGATGTCCAGGACTGCAGGGAGGTGCTGGAAGGTGAGGCACTAACTGTACATTTTCATGTTCAAACGGCATAAAAAAAACAAAAACACAAAGGGGGTCAGATGAAAGAACTCTGACTTTTCCTCCTACTCTCTGGTTTTCAAACCTTTGAATAAACAAGAGAACATAAAGAGCTGTTTCCCCCGAGTCGTTTGTGAAGGAACTCGTTTATGTGGTTCTCGCTCTGAGCCCTGAGGGCCCTCAGGAAATATTTACAACCACCACAGCCACTGAATGCACACTTTTACACACATGTTGCATAAGAACCCCAATGCGCTCATCACACCCACTACCCAAATCTCATAAAGGTAGCCTCCCTCTGGCATTTCTCGGCCCCTCTATAACACCCCCCACTGACCGGGGCGATGCAGAACATACCGTACCCTGACTCCAAGCTGCTGTCCAAACATCCCTGTTTCCTTAATAGGAGCAGGACCAGTATTCCCTCAAAGCCCACTGTCTTTGTTTCAAACCTACACTGCTCTGGAAGACGTGTACAGAGAAAAGCGTGCCTGAAAGCATTAGTGCACTCATTAGGAGACATTAAAGGTGCAAGGACAACACCCTGAAAATGCCTCGACTTGTCAAAAGCCTGATCAGGCTGTCGATGAAATCAAAAAAGGATTCCTGAAGAGGAGATTGGTGACGTGAGGAGGGGCCGCGGCTTAGAGCGCTGTGGCCTGGTTTAGGCTGAGGCGACACACGGCCCGCAGCCAGCGAGAGGACAAAATGTTCCCGACTCAAGCCTCCATAAGCCCTGAACCAAGAGTGGCACACTCATTGTCCAGCAGAGGAGGGGAGGGAAGGGAGCGGGTATGCACGGGGAGGATGGGTGTGATCGATGGGCGGGGCGACAGTGCTGTATCACTGCGCTGTGGTTATGATGTGATGTGACAACACAACAATCCTGATCCAAGCCGTTAGATATTTGGTATTTGCCCAAACACAGTCCAATGTTCTTAGGGCTGAGGGGAACATGAATGCATCCCGTTTTCTGCCAATTTTAGAGAGTCAAAAAAACTTGAAACAGGACATTGGCATGAGTATTCAGACAGGATGCGATACGTTCTACCAAGGCAGGTGAAGGTTAACCAAGGTTCCTGCACCTCTCAAAACCTTGTTCGGCGTCCACGTATGTCAGAGTCAGCTGATTCGACATGATGTGGAATGACACATACCTGTTTATATGTGGTTCCCCAAGCTGACAGTGCAGATTAGAAAAAAAAAAACATGAGCAGGAAGGAACTGCCTGCAGAGCTCAGAGACGGGATCGTGTCAAAAACATTCCTGCTGAACATCAGGGTCACAAGAGCAGAGCGGTGTGGAACAACTGGGACCCTCCTGCACGATCGAACTAACAGAGCAATCAGAGAGGAAGTGACCAAAGCTGAGTCCAAACTCAGGAGCTGCATCTGAAGTCACAGCGGCACAGCCAGGCCGTTGCCTTTTCCTTAGGATGTGGTCGATACATGCAACAGTCTTTGTTGGACCGTTAAAGGCTCCAACACAATGACCTCTGTGGTCTATCTATCCCAAGATCCACTGTGTATATCTAGGCAGATTTTAGTTCTAATTACTAGTTTAACAGCTCATGATACACACACACACACTCTGTTCTTACTGGCTTTATAATGACATGTTAGAGCCGAAACACATGTGATCTCTCATCTCTACCAATATCTAAAGAAAGTCTTACAGACATATGGACATAAAAAATAGTGCTGTTTTCAACCTTCAAGTTCATTGTGGTTGCTCCATGTGCTGCAGCCTCAAACCCTCAAACCAGTTAACGACATTATACAAACATGGGCAAATGATGAAAATCAACTATAATTAAATTCAGTTTTGAAATTCAGTCTCAGTCTCAAGCCACTCATAACGGGTGAAAAGGATTCAAGCATGTGCAGACTTCAGGCAGACTGTTACATTTGTTTTATATTTCCATCAGGTGATGTTGATTAGGTTTTAAAAAAAATTTCAGTTATAAAAAGTACAGATGAGAGTAGCGTTAAAGGGATAGTTTAGTTTTTTCTGAAGTGGGGTTGTATGAGGTACAAATGGCCATTAAGTAAAATATCTGCAGTAGAAAGGTCTCTGCTCTCCCCCACTGAGAAATACCACGCTGCACCGAGACAAGGGCAGTAAACTGTTGTGAATGGGGGACGATTATTCAGCATATTTTCACCGCCTACCCACATTGGACCCACATTAAAAAACTATACTATCCCTTTTAAGTACCACATCAATAAGTGGGACTGATATTAATAGTAGCACCATCCAAATCATAACGATACCTATCCCTATAAACACGGTATTTACTGGTTCACAAACTGTATACTGTGAAGTGTGAAGATGTTCACAACAAAGAGACATTTTGGCTGATCTTTGCTTTTTCTTTCTCTCTTAGATGTAGTGCAATGTTTAAAGACAAGCATCTCACAAACCCACCATTCATTTATCAATGGTGGACTAATCAAACAACTTCCCCCACACTGACTGAACCAGATCCACCACATTACCCAGATACGTCCCTCCAGTTTTCTGTGTCCTATATCTGTGTTGTCGTCGTCAGCTGCCCTCACTTCAACAGCTCTGGACATAAATACACACATGCAGCAGAAACAACTGCCCCCTCCCATCCCCGGCCCACCCATCCTATCCATGTCTCCAGCTTCTAATCCCCCTCTCCAACAGATGACAGGTTTTCCCATTGAACCAGTTCAGTGCTGTGGGCCTGTTGCGTAACATGCTATACCATCATGCCTCAAGAGAACGAGGTCAACGCGAGTTACGTCATAGAGGGATGGGGCGGGGTCTCTGGGCGGGGTCTTACAATGGTCAACAGAAGATGCAGGCAGGATGGGACGGCTAATTGTCAAACAAACGCTGGGATTAGTCGTGGTCAATGGAGGGTTCAAGTTCAAACAAACAGACGCGTGGTTTGGGTCACTGAGCATCCACTCGGTGGCTGATTGATGTGCTACAAGGAGTTTCTGCTCTAAATAGCAAACGGACATGATTAACATCTTAAAGAGAGTTTTCTTTCACTGTCACTGCAGCACTAAGTTATTTCCCCCCAAGTGTGCATGTTTGTTTTGGGGAGGAGGGGTCGGAGATTTCGAATGTCATGGGCTACTGTATAATCAGTTTGGCTGAGTCATGATTCTTGAGAGGATGTTTACCAGTATAAAATGTCAGCTGATTATTTCTGAGCATTTTCCAAAATATATATATAATAATGTAATATTATTACATACATAATAAAGGCATTACACAACACAATCTTCCTATCCAATTATAAAAACGTGGGAAACAGACATTAAGGACAATCAATGGATTTTTAACAAAATCCGACAAACGTACACACAAAAGACCAGACACCTGCTGTTTGTACCAACAATTTCACAGTGGCTAAACCTCAGAGATGAGATCTCACAGGAACTCGCTTGATCAAACGTGCCTCCAGCGGAAAAACAAGTATGGAGGAGGTTTTTATCGTCAGCTCTCTGTCCTGGTTTAATGCTGCACAAAAAGAGAAAATTGAATATGTGGAAAGTCCTGGCAGAGAGGAAGGTGTAGGCACAGGTATGGTTAGCTGCCATGTTTGTGAGCTGTCAAAGTGCGTAATGTGTGACTGGTGACTACTTCTCACGTCCTGATCAAAGAGAGGAGGGGAGGGAAGAGGTTTTGTGCAGCAGGAAAACATGCAAATGACTGGGAGAGCAAACAGGTAGTGATGTGTGCTCAGAAGATCCCAGGCGGTGCGTTCACTGTCAGAGAACTGACAGCCAGGTGTCAGTCTGCATTATGTACACGACACCACCTGTGCTCATGCAAGTTAACGCCCCAAAACTTTGGAGGACTCGTCTAATAACTCCTTCTTTTCTGCCTATTTCTCTCTCTCGCTCTCTCGCACACACACACCCTCTGCCTGTGTGTGTTTAATCAAAGCCAGGCTGTTTGCCCTCAGGCCCACAGTGTACCAATCTAAAAGTCGTCCTCCCTGCTGCACATGTAGCTGTGCTCATACCCCCCCCCCCATCCTCCAAGGCCTCAGCATGCCTCCTATTACCTTCTTTCTCCCCACTTTTGTATTTGTGAGTTCACTTTAAGCAAGAATCCTGCCGTGACAGTGCCCGCTCATCCCTCGTCTTGTTAACTGTATCAGTAGCTCAGGTTGGTTTCTTTGACGTCAGCTCTCTGCACTGGACACTTTCACCCTGGTTAATCCTGATTCTCTGACGGTGACGTGGGAAGCTTTGGCAGAAAAATCACAGGGGTCAAAGCTTAGGAGGCGATCGGTACGAGGTGAAGGTACGAGGCCAGGTCATCTTGATGTCTGGTCAGGTTCCCTGACGGGGAGATTTATTATTTCTCAGCAGTTTTCTTAAAGGTCAGTAAGGTCACTAAGGAGAAGAACACCAAACCCTAAAGGGACTACAAGAAGTTTTGGAAGACAACATGTATTTTGCTTAGAAAACAAGGTGGTGCAGTGCAAATGAATTGTTCTGTAATTGTATGTGCAAATTTTTTTGCCGACTGAACGGTTCACATAATGCTGTCATTATCCCAGTACTGTGAGATACCAGTCAGCCATGTGGAAACACTGGTGACTGTCTTTGACTTTACTTTATGTGTGTTTGATTGTTTGTTTGTTTCTATTAAAATGGACCTGGAGTTTAGTAATAAAGCCTCAGCCTCGGCTTCACCTCCTGCTGAGACGCTTGTGTGTTCTGAGTTGATGCGCTGGAGGTAATGACACAGCTTCTCTCTCGATTGTAATGTAGAACAGGGGGGAAGGCTTGTTCTAAAACACACATCAAAAAACAACAACAACCAGTGACTTCACACTGAGGGGGAGGGGGGGGCGTCCCAGGCAGGTGACCAGGACAAGAGAAGCTAACTGTGCCAGCTGAAAGGAAGATTACCAGCATTCAGTCCAGAGCAGAGTTACCAAAGGCCAGTGTCCCCTTTAAGCCCCAGTGGTGGTGACTTGTGTCTTGGCAGGTTTAATTCCCTCTAATCACTGCAACGGTTCCACTGACTCCTCTCTGATTCGAGGTAGACCGGTAAAATTATCTGTATATATTTAGTTCGGACATGCAACTTCTTCTGCTGTAACTAAATTAAAGAGAGCAGTTTGGGAAAGTTGTTAAACTGAAAGTAAAGTTATGAAAGAGGTAGAGCTCACCTGGGAAGGAAAGAGGTCCCTTCTTTGACTGGTTAGGGTTAAAAAAAGGAGAGGTTTTTGGAAAGGTGGGTCTGTCACGCCGCGCACGTGACTTGGTCCATCCGCACCTCCAGCTGGAAGGCATCTGGTCGGTCCTGAGGGTTGACTGCGAGCATGTCCTGGAGGAGTTTCTTCACCCCCTCAGACATGGAGCTCCTGGCCTTTTGGGGGATGTGGAGAACCATCTTGGGGTTCTCCAGCAGAGCCTCCCCAACGGGTACGATCTCCGTGCCCTGCCGTATGTAGGTGCCCAGCAGCTCGCGCTTGGACTCCGCGTCGATGAAAGTGATCCGCTCGATCATGGCCCAGATGATGATGCCCAGGGCGAAGATGTCGGCCTTGGCCGTGTAGTGGCCCTCCCACACCTCGGGGGCCATGTAGAAGTCTGAGCCGCAGGCCGACGACAGCCAGAACTTGTTGATGTTGACGATGTTGTTCTGGTTGCTGCCTTTGCCGCCCACTGTCGCTGCCGGGTGTTCCTCGCTGTTCTTAGAGTTCAAGCCCGCGCAAACTTTACTGAGGCCGAAGTCGGCGACTTTGAGAACAGGTGAACCAGATTTCTGCGAGATGAGGATGTTGTCCGGCTTCAGGTCCCGATGCACGATGTTGTTCTTGTGCAGGAAAGCTACCGCGCTCGTCAACTGCCGCATGAAGCTTTTGTTGGTCTGGGGGTCAGGCCGGCGGGACAGGATGTACTGGTTGAGGTCGCCACCCTCACAAAACTCCATGACGAACCAGAGGTAGCAGGGCTCCTCTGGGTAACCCAGGATCCGCTCTCCTGCAGCAGAGGGACAGATATGAGCTCATTAGTCACATTCAAACTGTGACAGTTCACATCAGTTCATCTGATCATAGATTAACAAATGCAATGACAATAAAGACTTCAATCTATCTATCTATCTATCTATCTATCTATCTATCTATCTATCTATCTATCTATCTTTCTATCTATCTATCTATCTATCTATCTATCTATCTATCTATCTATCTATCTATCTATCTATCTATCTATCTATCTATCTATCTATCTATCTATCTATCTATCTATCTATCTATCTATCTATCTATCTATCTATCTAGTTCTTCTACCTAGTAGTTGTTAGCAGAGACAGTTGAGCTTATGTAATCTGATTCATATCCGGCAACTGATTCAAACTATGGGTTGGGCCGAGGGCCAAAATAGCAGAACGTGCGTTATTTTCACACATCAAAACAACATAGTGGCATAAAAAAAAGAGAAATTTAGGTTGTTGTCACGTTATCTCTGACAGACGTAACTGTCGTTGAGACTTTTTTTCACTGCAGATCTGTGGCGGCTTCCCTCCTACACCCCAGCTTCACTCTTCCTCTCACTCACACACACACAAACTGACAACTGTGTTTATTTTTTAAGTGTTCATATCCATCTAGAGATATGAGAAGAGATGAGATTTAATCCCAGGCAGATTGCTGACAGTAGAACACAGAGAGATTGTCCCCCTGTCACATGACATGTGTCCACTTCTGATCAGATCAATGCAGATAATCTTAACACAGCAGAATCAGATTTCTACAGTACATTAGTGTTGCTCCATGAAGGGACCATACAGGAGGTGTACAGTATAACCGCTTCAAAACAACATTGATTCATTAATTTAAAAAAAGCTGAAGTACAGCAAAACTTTCAGTTTTCATATTGTTCCCTGTCTGAGCTTTGAGGCGCTGCAGATCGTGACCACGTGCTCTTTGTTTGTCGACGACTTTTCAGAAACAGGGGAAGTTTTGACAGTCTGTTCTGGGACGACTTAAAGGTTTTATGTTTGACTCCTCAGGAAGCGACACCATTCTCTGCGGTCTGTAACTGCACGCAACAGACAGTATGGTGATCAGATTCACTCGCACGCCGTCACTGCCACTTCAAAAAAAAAAGTGTGAGGTTTAAAACCCCAAACCTTCCTTCTACTTCTGCTTTTCACCAGCCGCACACGAGCTTCGCCGCTGTCGGTGAGTGGAGGAAGCTCGGGGTTTATATTTGTTCTGTTAAGTAAACGCACGTTTTAATAGGGAGCTCACTGGCACTGACAAACAGCTGTTTACGGATGAACTCAAACATGTGTACTGGTTGATGTGGGTGATGTTTATCAGCACATATTATCACCTCGGTTGATTTATCAGGCTCACACTAGAGCTTGTTATCTGGGTCTGCTTATCTTGATGTCTTATCAGTCACTATAGCACTTCTTTTAAAGGGTTCTTACTCAATTTGTTGTCATCTTGACACTGCTTATTTTAATGTTTTTTTTTAAATTTATTTAAATTTTTCGTTTATTTTTAAGTGCTTTTTTTTTCCATGCACTTCCATTTCTTTGAATTTGCCGGATGCCTGCCTGTACGCATCACTTCATTCAGTCAATCAGTGTTTGATGTAGCATCACACCAAGTCTATGGTTGTTTAAATACCAAAACAAACTAAGACAAAAGTCAGGTGACCCTTCATCAAAACAAATCATCCACTGTTTTTCCAAACCTGACAAACGGTAGCATTTGATTGCTGCAGTAGATGTCGGCTCGAGATTAATATTTCATTTCAAAAGCCTGAATGGTGACACTTACATAACATCCAGGCTATTAAAAGAAAAGAGGCTAAAACCTGAACACTGACACAAGTATGGTTGTTTTTTAACAGAGCAGGGGTGCAGGTTGAAAGAGCTTTGTTTTAATTCTCACTTGTACTTTTAAGATGTATTGAACCATTACTGTCAATAATCTCTGAGGCCAAGTGAGCAATAACAAAGGAAGTGATAAGTAGGTCAAACTGGATTCATAACAACAATCATACAAAGAAAAGTGACTAAAAATGTAGCAATCACAAGTTATTTAGTTGCAATATTTCATGAAAATATGTCACACTGGACTTTAAGGTCATTGTTAAGTGTGTGAGATTTCAGTCAACATGCAACGGGTTAACATGTTTCCAAGTAGTACACTGTGTTCTCTCATGAGCTGAGGGCAACACAGTGTACGCTCTGTGCCTACTATAGGTAACCTATAGAGCAGCCACTGACAGACGGGGAACATACAACTCTTAGTCATGATAATTCACTACATTTGAGAGAATTGGCCACAATTTACACACACATCCTTGTAGTTTATGTTTGCCATTACACAAACTTTTTTATTTTACACATTATTCCTACATTATTAAGTTATACAGGACAAAAAAACATCAAACACCTCTCATTCCAGTCCTAATGTAGCCTACATAATCTTGATATGATTGAAAATCAGTGCAATAACTAAAAGTTTGTTGTTTCTGTTAATAAATATAACTTGTAATCCTTTACCACAACTGTGTTTACACTTGTGACCACCAGTTACAAACTCATTGACCAAGTTATCATGATCTGAAAGGATCTTTAACGATTCTTTGGGTGACTTTAATGGGATTTTATCAAAATATGAGATAAGTGAGTCCCTAATAAAAGTCTCCTATACATATTGAGCGATTAAGATGTAGATATCACTAAACTGCTTATCAAGTCGTATTTTATTGACATACTTCAGGAGTCAAGATTGAGAAGTTTCAGGAGCTTCCTTTAGGCTAGTGCATTATGTTGTTTGATCATTATGGACTGGTGTTACTGTGCCGCTAATAACTGGTTGGTAAACAAAGCAGCAGGCTGTTTACCTTTGAGCGACGTCTCCACCAGCCGCAGGTATTGTTTGGACCTCTTGTTGCCGTGGCTCATCTTCTGGGCCAGGCCGTTCCTCTGCAGGACGCACTCCTCCAGCTGGACCACGTTCTGGTGCCGGTTCTCCAGGCTCGTCAGGGCCCAGAACTCGGCCAGAGCCAGCTCCACGTTTTCCGGGGCGTCGCATTGGAGCCTCTTCACCGCCACCCTGGCCCCTGTTTTCCGGGCTATAGCTTCATACACCACGCCGTAGCTCCCTCGGCCGACCTCCCGGAGCAGACTGTACCGGGGCGACACCACCACGGCGGGCTCCAGGAGGTCGTTTCGCAGGAAGCTGATGGAGAAGCAGTCGTCGTCCTCTTCGTCCTCCATGGGCTCCGTGCGGTTGTTGTCCTCCACCGTGAGGGAGCGGAGGACTTTGCAAGCCTCCCGCTTCATCCTCCCGGCCGCGGTACTCCTCCTGCAGCCCCGCACACCGCCGCTTACCTTTCTCCTCTTCTTCCCGTTGCAAATATCCATAACTTCTTCTTTGTCGAAAGTAAGCATGAAGGAAGGACGTGTTTCTCTGTCATTACTTTAGCTCTAAACTAATAAAGTTTGACGTCCTGGCGTCGACCTGCGTATTGTTCGGAGAGGTAAAACGCCAGCCTGTCAGCAGTCTAAATCTTTTGAGCTGTTCCCGATGAGAGAGCCGGTGACGTGCTACGGGTCTGTCCAGCTGCGACAACTAATTTGGCTTCATAAACAAAATGTTCCAGCTCCCGAGTACAGGCAGGGAACAGAGGGCGTGGCTTCGCTCACTGCTCGCCTCTGATTGGCCAAGGGACAAAGCATGTACCCTCTGATTGGCAGAGAGACAAAACAGCTCGAGGAGATCCCGCTCCGGTAAGAAAGGTGGACAGAAAGCGACAGAGAGCACGCTACGTTTGTTTTTATTTAGAAACTGGAGAACAGACGGCGACAAGGTGTCGTTAATACCGGTTTTCAACGCGTTATTGAGCCGATAAAGAGTCAACCGGTACCGTTTCTCTCCATCCGTGCTGAGCCTTTGTGAGGCAGCATGGACTGACGGGTGAGAGGCGCGGTCACGTGTACACAGGCATGGACCAGCCACAGCATCATCAAGTGCCAGGACAGGCTGTGAAAGTGAAAATAACACTACAGTCGATGTCCCTGGTACATAATTTGCTCTGATCATTGTTTCTATTTCTATTTATAGTATGTTTATTTCATTCATTGAACAAAAACAGATTTCAAATGTTTGAAGGCAAAGGAGCAGAAAGAAGAATAAGCTTGTATTTAGTTATTATTTATTGTCTTAACATTGTCTATTTGTATTACAGTATTTTCAAGTTAGTTGTCTTGATTCAACATTTTAATCCTGTTTAAGTATGAATGAATATTTATAATCCATAGTTTATTTAAAAAACCATGAACATGCAATGCACTTTTAGAAACTCCGAGACCATTGACTCTGGGATATTTAAATATAAATATTAAATTGGCAAAAAAATTTTTTTACTGATATTGTTATTCAATCAAATTTAGATTGGTATCTGTATGTAGATTTGTTCATTACATTTTTTAAATTTTCTCCTATGGTATACATTTCTATAGCTTGATTTCTTATTGTAATGTTATGTCATGCCATGTTATAACAATATTTTCATGTTATTATGACATTCCCATGAATGCCCAAGACAAATTTCTCCACCTCAGGAGACAAGAAAGGCTCATCTTATCTTATCTTCTTACATACAAACTTGTCACACTATAGAAATATAATGATTATAGTGAAAACGTGAAATCGTTGTGATCATTAGTATGAGTGGAGGGTTGCACTATGTTGTTTCTTAACGTTTGTTTACAATGTTGTTTAACGTTTCTGTATGAGCCTGTCAAAGATGAATTTCTGCCACTCATGACAAACAATAGAGTTTATCTAGGGTATAACATATAACTTTGTATGTCATAATAACATATTGTTATAACAACAACTATGTTTGCACAATAAACTGTTCATATTATAATTTGATACTGAGTTTTTAGTTTTTGGTGTGGCAGAAAAATGCACTTCTGTGGTTTCATTATTAACACATTCAAAGCTACAACAAAATGTTTAAAATGTACTGTAATGATGAAGTTAGTAAGTAAACTCTTTGGAGTTAACTGCATCAATGCATACATTTGTAGGTCTTCATCTAAATGACAATTTATTCTAACTCTGTGTTATCATTCAATTCTCAGCTACTCACCCATAAGTGATGGTTATTATGACTTGTTGGAGGAGACTATGTGCAAGTGAAACCTTCCGTGTGAAGAAGAAAGTCCTTACCTGTGCATTTTATTGCTAATAAACAAAAAAATCACCATCACATCATTTACAGAGCATTTTGTCACCTGTAATTATGAAATTATTGGCCTTATGTTGTTAGAACTTAAGTGACTATCAGAGTGACCTGCCGTCCTATCAGCTCTTTGCTGTTGGTAGCACGGCTCTAAACACTGGAGTCTCAGATAAAAACAAGTCCTGCTTTTGTGCTAATGCCATACCATTGTAGCATTCATTACCCTGCATACCAGACTGGCTGAATTTAGAGAGCAGACTGTCTATTGTCACAGCTCAGTGGCCAGTAAAGCTTTATTTGTGGCTCTTATCAAAAGGGGAATTTACTGAGGCTTAGGCCACTGCCTGCAATCAGCGGGAATCTAACTGAGGACACAGCAGCGCAGACTCTTCATGTGTCTCTTTCTCAGGACCTGGATTTACACATGATATAAAATCATATAATAAAGACTCAAATTAGTCCTTATAATGTATATAGGTAGTAGTAGTGGTGGGATTTATTATTAGAGTCCATTTTAAAAGAAACAAACAATCAAACACACATAAAATAACAATTCAAAAGACAGTCACCAATGTTTCCACATAACTGACTGGTATCTCACAGTACTGGGACCAGGATTATGGCAGCATTATGTGAACCGTTCATCAGTCAGCAAATTAATTTGCACATATGTTTTCTCAACAGAGCATGAAACTAATCAATTTGTAGTGAATTACAGAACAACTCACTTGCACTGCACCACCTTAGTTTTCTAAGCAAAATACACAAACAATCATTACAGGCAACCTCAAGTTTAAGGATGGTGGCCTTTTTAAAGGGGCAGTAAGAGAGGTAGAGAGTTGTGCACTTACATCATCCCAGATGCTTCTAGAAAGTTCGCAACCAGAACCATGTTTAACACTGGAGACGTTCTGTCCGATACCTGCTGAACTGCGCTGTTGAATCACTGATTTAACTGTTTTATTCTTTTATCTGTTTTACTCGCCTTGTTTATTGTTATGGAGAGGACAACACCTCTGTGGATAATTCAGCAGCCAGTAAAAATGTGCTGAACAAAACAAAGGTAAGCAGTCTGAGTTTACAGCCTTTATGTCATGTGTCAGCTGAAAAACACTGATATTGAGTTTTTTTATGGAGAATTTTTACCTTTATGGTGAGAGAGAGTTTGGGGAAGAAATGCAGGACATGTTGGTGGACTGGGACAATGGGACAAAGCCTTTATGATTCCAGGTTACCCACGAGCCCCTGGGGCACCCCCAAGAAACATGGTATCCTCCTGCCTGTCTCTGGCTGAGCACTTGTGGCTGATTGTCAGAAGACAGTGCTTAGATGCCATGGGAACATTTCCATTACAGTTTTGGCCCAATTTTTTTGAAAAGTGGATAAAGCACAATTGCAAATGGTTGGTGTTAAAGCTAGGTTTTCTCCTACAATGACAGTATTCAAATCAAAGGTGACAACAGAAACTCTGGGGCTCCTGGGACCTGATACAGAAAAAGTGTTGAAAAGTGTTCCCATCTCACTTTGTCAAGAGTTTTTCCAAATTCTTGAAAATTGTCTTCATCATACTGTTTCTCTGTGAGAGCAATACTGCATTAGGATGAACTGCTTATACTATACTGCTTTATTGGTGCTCCTCTGCGAACCATAGACTATTTATGCACGCCTGTGGGATCTGTGCATGAACAGCCAGGCTTTATACTGTAATCTTTCTTGTCGCCTTGTGTCCATGTACAGTACACCCATGCATGCATCTGAACCCTCAGAGCTTGGACCATACAGTAAGTTTACTATACTTAACTCTGCTCTTCATTCTATAATTATGAAACAGTTATTGTGTTTATTATTTTCCCTAATGAATGTGCTATAATTGCTATAATGCTAATATATTATATCATAGCTTTTTAAAGCTATAGCTAATTGCTAATTATAGCTAAATGCTATAATTAAAATATTAGTGCGGGATTCCTCTTTTCACCAATAAGTTCCAGATCAGCTGATCCTATAGTCCGACGCACCTGCAAAAAACAGATCTACAAAGACGCCTTTTATTTGGAAATTTCAAAGTGTGAACTAAGCAGGTTAATGGAAACTGGTCAGAATTATCACATCATATGTAAATGTCCCAAACTAAAGCTTTTATGTATCTGTGACTGAACTTTCACTGCCTCCTATACATGCACTTATTTGGCCTTAAACTAGAGGTCAGACTAGATCAATCTTCCAGAGGAAGGAAGAAAAAAAAATACACCTTTGTATTTATATATAATATTTATTTTTTATATATATTTTGCTCTCATACATTTATTTATCTGAAGGTCTCACAGTGAAATGTTGCCCTCCACCCATTGTTCTGATAGTCCATGTACAGTAAGACTATGGTTTTCTAATGGAGATCCTACTACAGCTCGGCCTTGGTCGTCTTTCATGGATGTGGTGCGCGACCGCTCCACAGCTCCTTATGCTTTTATTACTGTACATTTATTTGAAAGGGTAAATCAGGATCACAAACAATAGTGAGGGAACAAGAGTGAGAGATGGAGACAGAGCCAAGGCCATCGAATGCAAAAGAGGGAGGAAGTGAAATGACAGGCTGCCTCGGCTTATACGACTGAAACTAGAAAAGGAGACTGAAAAGCAGACAGGAAAGGCAGAGGAGAGATCGTCATCATGTGTCATATCATTAATTTGTATAGTGAGGAGGGCCACTTGTGAAGAAGCCCTGCATCAGGTTTTGTTCTGTTCCAGTTGGCCACTTGAGGCTCCCAGCACCTAATATGCGACTTATTGATGGTGTCTGAGCTGCTGCAACTCAGGAGAATGACAAGTTGAACAAAGGAACGCAGGTTTAAGACTAATGGTGAATGGAAATGGTAAATGGACTTGCTCTTATGCTTTTCCAGTCACTGAAAGAGCTTTACACTGTAGGTCGCATTCACCCTTTCACACACACATTCATACAGCGCAGGTAACTATTGTCACCTCTTTACTTTGCATGCTCAGAGAAAAAGAGGGGGTGAGTTGGGTCGCCAAATGTTTTGTTGACTGCTATTTTCTTTGACCATTACTTTGATTAGTTTAATCTGACTAGGGTCAGTACGGACGAGCAGTATGGAGGTATTTGGATGTTCCATAGTGTGTGTTTTGGACGATGCAAAAGTGAGCTCTATCCGCCACCATTACGAAAATCCGTTGCCAGCCAAGTCAAAGTCATTTTATTTGCCATTTGCAGAGAACTGCATTGGAAGACGTTTTGCGAAAGATACAATAGCATACATACAAACAGCATACAATAAACAGGACATGACATAAAACATAAAACAGCTAAGATGAAACAGATATAAGACTAGGTAAGAACAAGTTAGGACACTGACCCCAGACATCCAAGCCCCATACACTTCAATAAGGATGCGAGTTAAAACACTCATCCTCATTCAAAAATTATAAGATAAATAAAAGACAGAGCTTCTAAAGTGCAACAGTTAACAGCGCTTCATGAAGTGCATGCCATGAGTGCAGATACATAATGATTTGGTCTATTTAGGGGCATCATTTCCATGAGGCATTTCAAAGACAATCTGATTTTTGTGCCTCACTTTTCGTCTCTCCAAACTTGCTCTCACATGCCAAAGATCAGAGCAAATAAACAGATTGATAATAACATGTTTGTTTCCAGTTGCCTCTGTGCTCTCAATTCAAAAAAGTTGATAGGCAACAATGGCTGGTGGACAGTACTGACAGCATTTCTGCCCCAGGTGTCCACTCCCAGGCTACACACAGGCTGCATACCTCACTGGTGGAGACTGATGGGGCTGAAGGGAACAGACATAGCTCCAGGCTGGAGGTGGTAACTGCCAGCTATATATATTTTCCATTATTAAAAAATGTGTTTTATTTGATTTTATATTGGGTTTTAAGATACAACAAGAATCATCAAGACATGCAAATATCTCATTGTCTTTATATTACTGCACGTTTTAGAATGACAATTAATGAACCATGAACATTTCACATTGAAAACACCGCAAATAAGACATATATTAGACAACCTTTGCCCTTCTTGTTCTCAGATACTACTGTTGAAATTGGAAAATATGGAAATATCTTTAATAATATCCAAAACAGAAATATAGGACTACATATTCTTATATTATTATTACTAATGTATTAATTGTGTGGTATAGTAAGTTAGAACTGTACTTAAATGCAGAACTTGATTTGTATTTAGTTATGTTTCACCACTGATAATGGATTGAAACAAAAATAGAGATATGTGATGTGAAACAATAGAAAAAGAACATCTGAGATAAAACGAAGCATCTCCACTACAAAGATAGAATAAGCCTATTTAGATGCAGTAATCCTCTTTTGAATCACTACACATAATGTTGTGCATCATATTGTAATGAGCTCAGACTGATTCAGACTGCGAGCCCTTGAAAATCATCCACTTCTGCCCTCTAGTGGCCGAGCTGGAATAACATCCTCTTCTTGTTTCACCTGTTCATTTACACAGACTATATGTAAAGTTTTCCAAATTACAATTTCTGAAAAAAGTAAAAATAAAAATAATACTATAGGCCATATACAGATACTTTTGTGATGTACTTATGTCATTCCAAATGTTCCCAGCAAATCTCAAACCTGGAGAAATATATCATGTCAGTCTGGTGACTGTGTACCTGCTGATCACCTGTTAATGCGTGATATTCCTCACGTGCACGGCTCAGTGTTGTTGTTGCCTGTTAATCTGACTAGTTTTAAATCCACATACATGTTTTACATGCTCGTCACTTTCAACTGACATAAAAAGGCAGCAAACAGCTCAGCTCCTGACCTCTGGACGCATCCTGTCCTCCTGTAATTACTGTACTTGTTTAGCAGTTTCACTCCACTCTCTCTTTGTCATGGAGAGGTGAACACCTCTGTGAATGAGTGGGTTGCTACTAACATGCCAAATATCTGGGTTTACAAATTATCAAGGAAACAACAGTGCGCATTCTCAGTTTGCAGCTATTCAGACACGACCTGTGGCTGCTTAAAAGCCTTGACGAGTGAGTTTGTTTGCAAATCTGCCTTTACTTAGTTAGAGAGAGTGAAAGAGGAGATGACATACGGGCCACAGGTCAGACTTGATGGAGGTAGCATCCAGAATGACTATTAGTTTTTTTTTTTTTTAAATGGCTGATTTTGGTGGTTTTAATCCCCCGACTGTTTGTTATGGAGAGGAATAGACTAATATCTCCTGAACATGTGGTTCAACAGAGAAAGCATCAAACAAAGGTCAGTAATAATCTGTCAGTCCCCAACTTTTCCTGACATCATACAGCACTGACGAAGCACTGATTTTAAAATAAGAAACTGCTTTATTTGTTGATGTTTTTTTTAAAGAGGTCTGTTGCTGTTGTCTGAACTGACACTGCACAAACTACCCCTGAATCCAGAGATCTAGTTGCCCAGATTTTCAGACTATATTTCCTCGACTGGACGTGACATTGAGAAATTTCATATCGAAACTCCACCAGGAACTCATCAGGATTTCTCCAGCGTTTCGGCACAGCTTGACACGGAAGGAGTCCAAAGTGAGAGAAGCTTATAGTAACACTGGTGAAGTCAACAAGTCCCATGAGCCCACAGTACTTCAGAGTGGACAGAGAGAGAGAGACCACTGGCAAGTTAAACACTGTGCATTTGAATCGAGACGTTCAGATAAAAACATGTGTAAATGAAAATAAGATGAGAAGATATTGCACAGGAAGAGGTGTGTGTGTGTGTGTGTGTGTGTGTGTGTGTGTGTGTGTGTGTGTGTGTGTGTGTGTGTGTGTGTGTGTGTGTGTGTGTGTGTGTGTGTGTGTGTGTGTGTGTGTGTGTGTGTGTGTGTGTGTGTGTGTGTGTGTGTGTGTGTATGTGTCAGAAAGAGACATTGTGATCAAGTGGAGGTGGATATTCACTCACTGTACAACGCTGTGTTTGTGTGTGTGTGTCTTTGACCTTGCTGTCTCTCAGCTCCTCTCTTTGCCTGCAGAGGTTTTGTGTCAGAGCCATGTTCTGGTTCTTGTTTTTTTTTTTTTTTTTGCCTGCTCTGTTTCACAAGTTTCAGGGACACTCACTTTAGCTTCTGACTCAGACATGCTCACAACCACATCTCAATGCCTGGCGTTACCACGGTAACCTGAAGGCCGACACTGCTGAGGTAGAACTAAAACGGACAGAGATATGGAGATACTTGTCATGTTGGTGTCTTCTGTCTTGATTGAAGGTGATACAGGTCCCTGAATGCAGCACGGAGAACTTGATCTTATACAGTATATGTTCTTATTTAAAATCTTCATGTATGGTAAGTGTTGTTTCCTCTATACAGGTTAGATTGTTATAAGATAACATAAACACATTGAATGAATGAATGAAACTTTATTTGAACAGAGAATAAAAGAATAAAAACAAACAACAAAATAAAACAACAAGACTTCCTTTCAGACCCCTTCGCCCCATGTCATCATGTACGTATACATATATATATATATATGCTATTATTAGTATATATTGAATTAATATAGGGCAAAGGGGTGAGATTATTAATATTATATTATATTTGGCTTCTTCCCACTTCTTTTGAACACAAATAAGTATTAAGTCTTGTTGTTGTTTCATTTTGTGTTGTTGTCTTGTATTTAATGTTGTTTGTTTTTATTCTGTTCTTCTTTTATTCTAAATAAAGTTTCATTCATTCATTCAGTATTAGATGAATACCAAAGAAACTGTGTGAAAAAATGTGTAAAACACTCACTAGTAGAGTTACCACTGATAATGAAATGCTGTGGCCTGTATTGAATTATATCTTCACATAAAAAGTGACGAAACTATTCCCTAATGCCAAGAGGAGAGTCAGAGCTGAGTTCATGTTAAATATACAACATCCCAACAACTGAAGCTGCTCCTGAACTAATTCTTCCAGCGAACAATGGAACAGACTGCATCACTCAACTGAGACTCATCACATTCAGCTGTGCAAACTTTTTTTTAGCATCTTCCGGTTTATTATTTAGGTTTTTACAGCAGACAACTTCACTGTTGTGTTTCTCTCTCAGTCTCATTTTCAGCAGCAGACAAAAAAAATATATGTAGGAATAGAAAGTTTATCTGTCCAGCAACCTCCCATAGACAGAACACCTTGCAATCACCTGGCTCCACCACCCACTTAATTTCACATTATATCCTTGTTTATCCTTGACCTCTGACCTCTGACATCCACTATCTAAACAGTTCATCAGGGAATGAAGGTTTGTGCCAAATTTAAAGAAATCGCCTCCGGGCCTTACTGAGATATCATGGACAACAGCATATTCAAAAAAATATAGCGTTGAGGAGTAAATCTACTTGTGATGATACAGCAACAACAAACACATGAGGACAGAGACACATAATAAACAGGTACATAAGTAGAAAAACTGATAAATAAATCCATAATGTAATCGAGCAGCCCTTCAGACACGCAACAGCCTGCGTGAATGAAGCTGCTTCGTGAAGATGTCACAGGAGCCAAAGGTCGGCAACAATAAGTGGAGAAAAGAACAGTCAGTGGTTCAGAGGCTCTAAGAGCATCAAGAGCCATGGAGAAGGTGTAAAAGCCGGGGCGGTGCGTGGCGCAGTGGTTAAAGCCGCCCCACGTAGAGGCTACGGTTCGAATCCCACATCGGGCAGACCTTTCCTGCACGTCATTCCCTCTCTCTGACTCCCCCTTTCCTGTCTCTCTCAGTATGTGCTATCTAATAAAGGCAAAAAAGCCACACTACATAAAGGTGTAAAAGCCCCTCAAAAATACTTGAAAAGAAAAAATAAGCATGGTCATTGCATTAGAAGTGATGGAAACTTTAGAAAAATCAAAAGTCAAAATTTGTTGTTGCTCTTCCATCCCTATTTACAATTCGAGGACTGAATTTTGGTGCTGAATTTGCACCATTAATATGAGACTGGTGAGAACACTTAAGTGTTAATGTAAAGAAACACCTTTCAGTTAGCACCTTTAGGCCTTATACAGGTTTGTATACATGGTACATGACTTTAGAGCAGCAGGATTGACTGGCAGCAGTGCAACAAGCTTTAAAGACAAGATGACACATCATCACCTTCTTGTTTTAACAGAAAATGTGTTAGAAAACTGCTACAGATAAACATTATGATGCATATGTCCCTCTGCCAGCCCGATGAACTGAAGCCAGCAACAGTTCCCTGCTGCTACAGTAATGAATGATGTTGCCATATTCGCCACCTATAAGCAGATATATTATTATCACATATGATGTGTATGTGATAATATCAGTTATATACATACATTTATAAATTACAAATACATCTATTTTATTTTATTAAAACATGCATAAATTGTACATGTAAGTTTCTAAATCCCATCAGTCGTATATGTTTTTTTACAATTTAGTAAAGTTTAGTAAGTTTTTTCCTTTTTCTTAATTCATCCTTATCAGATTTAAAATTGGTCAATGTGGAGAAAAAAAGCAATTTGCCAAATTTTCCGGATACTTTTCAAATTTGCATCAAATAAACAGTTCCAATTCATTTCTCATTCATTTAAGCATGTCTCCCATTCCTACTTTGGGAAAGTAGTTTTGGACTCGTTGAATATACTGTGAATTATCATTGTTATTATCAATATATAGGGTTAGGTTTTGAGAGGTATATATTTACGTAATGTCTAGAACATTAACATACACAGGCCAGGTCTATGGAGTAGACATACAATTATTGCTAATTTTTTTAGTAGTTTTTACATTTATGTTTTGTGGAAATGTACATTATGAAATCAGACTCCCTGGAGACGACACAAATTTACCAGTGCACCGTAACAGTGAGCTCACTTCTTGTGCCACAGTATGCTTTTTCAGTAAGTGTGTGTTTCTGCCTGTGAGCCATGAAAACTGTGAGGTTATCTGAGAAAATCTAAATCAACACAATCTATTGACAACAGGAGTGACAATACTCTCAACACTTCGCTGTTTCTCCTTTGTGCTGTCGTGCCTCACCATTTCTCTGCGATGAGATACAACAACAAAGTCCATGCGAGGGGATCTTCTGCTTCTTTTTCTTGTTTATATCACATGAATGTGATGTAACCCTCGGGTGCTGGCAGTGGGCGGAGGCAGTGAAGTGAGAGTTGGCGCCTACCTCCATGAAGTCTTTCTCATGACTTCTGCATAGCCCATAATTTCTCCACAGGGAGACAAACACTAGAGCGCACACAGTACTACTGACTTGTCTATGAGGGTTGTTTTCTTACCTGCTGCAGTCGCCTCTATCACCCAGACAACAAATCACTATGATTCAATTATTTCCAATGATTATTTAAAGATTTATTCTTTCAACTATTGATAGTCTTTGAATGAATTGAATATTCAATACAATTTGACATTAGCGTAAAATGTATCATATATTTTTACATTTACATTCAATACGTAATGTAATATCTACATTTGATATTAAAGGGATAGTTCACCCAAAATTCAAATTTCATTCATCATCTACTAGTAGCCTATACTCACCCTCATGTTGAGCTGGGAAAATTTTTAGCTTGTTTGTAGTGGAAGCTCCCAGTGTCTCAGTTCACTGCTCTTCCCTGTGTCAGTGCAAATCTCACGTGATTTGAACTGAGGGCTTCAATACAAGAGGGACATTACAGACGAGCAGTATATAGGTATTTGGATGTTTTTTGGTGTGTCTTAGTGAGCACCATTCACAACCATTACAGTACATGGACAAATACTGCTGCGCGAACCCCTCGTGACTCCGAGAAGGCAAGGAAGACTCTAAAAATTCTCACAGCTCTTAGTCGACATGAGGCTGAGTAGATAATGTGTGAAATGTGTGAAATTTGAATTTTGGGTGAACTATCCCAGCAGAATTAGCTAGGCAAAGTCGTATATTGTTATATTAGGAAACTTTGGAATCAGGAATAATTGTTAGGCTATACACTTCCACAAAGTGTGTGTGGAGGGATGATAATCCACAGACAATAATCCTCAATTCTGTTAAACGTTAAATGTTTTCATAGTGGGGAAAAAGGAAGAGTCTTTCCTATAACTAACGAGCCCTTAGACTTATGTAGGTGCCTAACACGGAGGTGATACTTCAACCCTGATCACAAATCTTTTTCTAAACCTAACCATCATTGTAATAATGTAAAAAGGTACATTCAGCGTGTCAATTACTGTAGTTATTGTTGTCATTGCATAAAAAACATATACAACGAAATTTCGTTCGGCAGTCTCCTATCGCAGCAAAGAGCTAAAAATCAATAAGTAAATAAATAATTAAGTATTTGTACACATAAAGTGCAAAATTGAGCGTAGCGTTAGTTCTGGCAGGCCATGACGTCAAGCTCCTAATCAGCACAGCTGTAATCACAGGTGCAGTCAGATCAGCTGATGGCTCAGCTGACTCCCCGTGGCTGCTTCCTATTGGGGAACTGCATTCAGAGCGCGCTATTTAAACTGCTCTACGCCGACGTCACCTCCCTTGCTGCTGCTTCCTCTGCTGGCTTTTTTGCGAGACGGGCTCCTTCATGCGGGAAGGATCGCTGCCCGTGTTCGTGTTCGTGCCTTGCTCGCCCTGCTGCTGCTTATGTCGTCTCCCCGTCCACGAGGCATACCCGCGGCGGCTGCCGTGTCATGATGCCACAGCAAAGCTCTCCAACGGAGTACACCCTACGACGACGGGGGGCTCCTTCTCTCCGGCAGGGCTCTCACCTGGCAGCCGGAGCGGTGTCTCAGATGTTCCATTGATTGAAGGCGGCTGGTTCCGGGACTATGGCGTTTCTGTTTGCCAGCGATGCTGCCACGCGGTCGGAGCGTCACACAAGGAACGGTTTGCTTTATTCTTATTTGCGCTGGATTTCGACCTTCATAGCAATACAGAATCATATTTGGCATTGAATTATTCACTTCTTTTTGGGGGTTTGGGGGGTTCTTTGTCTGTTTCCTTTTTAAATGGGCTACATTTATTTCCAACTTAAATGGCTCCTGACATCTCTTGTTGCTAGAGGGTCAGGGATTTGCTGGCGTGGTCATTTTTTTGGGGGGTTCCTTTGCTATTTTGCCTGGCATAGAGCCTGATGCTCAAAAGCCATAAGCCTCTCATTGTAAATAGCCTAATTGATTTAATAAATATTCATAGGTATGACTGGTTACATTAATATTGTTGTTATGGTTTTATTATTGTTATTATTGATAATATTATTAGTGTGTGGCTTATTCGAGCTCCTGGCTTCTCTTGTAGCAGAGGTCCAGGATTTGCGGTATGGTCGTTTTGGACTGCTTCCCTGCTTATGCCGTTCATGATTCGTGAAAGGCAGGAAGGTGCTCTTCCTGCCTCAGGCTTTCCACGCAAGCGCGTGGAAGAGCAGGGGGTCCCAGAACAGTATCATACCGCCAAATAAAACTTATGCAAGTAAATAAATATTTTTGACATAGTGGTCCTGACAGAAATTGAGCGTAGCGTTAGTTCTGGCAGGCCATGACGTCAAGCTCCTAATCAGCACAGCTGTAATCACAGGTGCAGTCAGATCAGCTGATGGCTCAGCTGACTCCCCGTGGCTGGGAACTGCATTCAGAGCGCGCTATTTAAACTGCTCTACGCCGACGTCACCTCCCTTGCTGCTGCTTCCTCTGCTGGCTTTTTTGCAACCCACCTCCACCCCAGCTCCTCCCGTCATCTGTTATGAATCCTATCATTGTATCTTGTTAGTTGCTCTGCTCTGTCTGGGTTTTCTTTGCTGCTGCGCTCCCTGCTTATGCCGTTCATGATGGCTCGTGAAAGGCAGGAAGGTGCTCTTCCTGCCTCAGGCTTTCCATGCAAGCGCGTGGAAGAGCAGGGGGTCCCAGAACAGTATCATACCGCCAAATAAAACTTATGCAAGAAAATAAATATTTTTGACATAGTGGTCCTGACAGAACTACTACTTATGCTTCGAGTTGAGGAGCGCCGGGCCGCTGCATCAGTACACGCTGCCGCCATCTTGTCGACATCTGTGGTTGATTGACCATGTCTTGTGTCCTGACTTCAACTGTTTAAGCTGTGATGGTGATTTGGTACAAAAGCCCTGTCACTATTCCACATTATGGGAATTATATTATATATATAATTATATAACATTAATATTATTAGGACAATAATCCGCATTTCACAGTGTGGACACCAATAACTGCATTAAACCTCTTCCACATGAATGGGAAAAGTGACATGAAACTGTGGGTATCTGAGAGGACACCAGTGGATGGGAAATATTTCATTTTGACTGGCAAGGAAGATATCTGTAATTCATATCAGGATTAGTTATAAAATGTTAAAGCTTGCCATAAGCTTCCCAACCTTGATTTTTCATTCATTTAAATACATTTTTTCCACCATAAAAAGTCATTGTAATGCTGTCATCTCATATGGTGGGCAGCAGGGTGGATGGAAGCTCAAAAAGTTATATTCAACACAAACATTGTAACAAACAAGGAAAATTAACCGTATGACATTGGGAGAGAATAAATAAATAAATAAAAGTAAAAAACTGCAGCACCACGGCAACTTGAGCCCCTCTCTTCCCTACATTGACCTCTGACCTCTGACTGGCACCTTACCTTCTCCTCACCTAACTGAAACATACCATCTCCTTGGGGGATTATGGAGGTGGCCCACATACACAAACACAAACATTACACACAACATAAACGCTCCATTCTACGTCACTGCTGACTAGCAGCAAAACTCGCTCGTCAGTAATTATTTATGCAAGTGCACAAAGTTCAACCTAACATTATTCCCTGCACAGCAGTTTTACTTTTAGTACCAAACATCCTAACAAAGCTCCCTCCCTCACCACTGAAAGGATGTGACCCACCACCACTACCCCCACCACCTTTCTCTAAACAAATATATAAATTAGGACACCTCACAACCGGTGTGTATCAAATCCTAAAATAAAATCAATGGAAGCATTTGCCTGAAGTGCTGACGATTCAACAGATCAGGTTACACACTGACACTTGTAACCACAGAAACAAACAACAACCATCTGGATTGCTTTGATAGAAATTACAGTAAAGTCTGAGCTGAAGGATTATGAAACAAGAAGGGAGGTTTCAAACTGGTTATTTGCGACAAACGGATGTAGCTATAAAAGCTCTGGTGACAACAAGATACACAACACTAACACAGTCTTCAGATGTTCTCCAAGGTTACGTCTAATACCTGATACTGGATCTCTGTAAAGTGTGCAAGAGTGAGAACAATTGCTCTGTAATAAATCTGAAAATTACACATATTACAGTTCTTGTTACAGCCTTTACATATTATTATATTGTAACACATAATAATAAGTACACACTAAGCATTAGTTTAGCATTAAATACTGACTCATATAATCATTTATGACACATGAATACTTAGTAATTAGTGTGTAGTTTATAAACACAGTAAAAATATTTTAATCATCATTGATAAGCACTAAATGTATTGATAAACTACATACTAATGAGTATTCATGCGTTATAAATGAAGAATTCAGTCTTTATTAATGCTTAATAGTGTACTTAACGTGTGACCTATTATATTATATTAAATTATATATTATATTACACAACATCTTGTTAATAAAAATCTATACTGTAAAACATATTCAATATCAAAGGTCGAACTTTTTTTTCCCTGCAGAATGACATCTTGCTAGACCTGCTCTGTGACTGACAGCACATGAATCATACAGGAGGAAATCAAAGGTGTTGAAACCTGACGCAGGACTTTCACTCTGACACACAGACCAGCAAACAGCTTGTGAGGAACCGACACATCTGCACCCAGACGGGGAGCTGCAGCTGGATAACAGGCTGACAACTGCGTGAGGAAAAGGTGACTGACACCAGGCCAGTAATAGGAGCGAGTTTCCCCTGAGCACAGACTGCAAGACGAACTTGTCAACAACCGCTGCCCCCTGCTGTTTGTGAGGCAGAACACAAACACACAAAGACCAGCGACTGTCTTTACACAAATACAGAAGAGAAGACGCACTGCTGTCACTTTACAGCCTGCACAGCCAAAGGAGAGACACAAGAGGAGACAAACCACTGCAGAGGAGGGAGGATGGAAAGAAAAAGACATGTAAGTAAATATTAGTAAATAAAGCAAATAACAACAGCAGAGACAGCTGATCAAAAATACTGTTAAAGAAGCTACATTATGCACAGCCCAGCTCTCTCTTAATGACAATAACAGTCCTTATGAACAGCAGGATGTGGCCCACATAGTACATAGTGGGCTACAGCCGTGTCTAATTAAAGGGAAGAAACGGAGAACAGGCAGTGTATAATAGAGCCCATAAACCATATTCTTAATGTGTAATGAAAAGACTTGATTGCTACTGTAGGTGCCTAAGATTACATTCACTATTACTCATCTGGCAAACGCCCTTAACCAAAGATGCTTACAAGTGAGGTGCATCACTGGAGCTGCTCAGTGCTGCAGGAGACCTTGGTGTAAGTACTCAGCACTAAATCTATTCATCAGTGCAAGGAGATGGAGTAAAGAAGTGTATAGTAAGTACTAGATGGACACGTTAACATGTTAGTGCCCTCAGGAAAAATGAGTCTTCAAGTGATTCTTGGGGATTGAGAGGGATAGACCATCAGGGACCACCTCATTGCTCATTTTCAGAATACAGGCTGTGTGCATTTCTCTGTGCACACTGAGCACTTTGATACTTTCACAGTATTAATATAGAACCTATACAGCTACTTTATAATCATAAAACGAAATCTCACTTTGTGCACCTTTAAAGGGATATTTCAATTGCCATAATCCCTATAGTTTTAGGAGTAGGTTTATTATCTTTAATTGTCGGTGCAAGCTGTTTTTAGATCGGCGGGGAAGAGATGAGAGTTGCACGGTATTTCCACGTTGCCCTCATCAAGCTAAATACACAATCCAACAACTTCAAAACACTCTTGTGGACAAGTTGTGACCTGCACTTTCACCACATAATAATGGAACGTTATGAGGCGGAGTTGTTTTTCGAGGCAAATGCGTAGCCGGAACTACATTCCAGACGCGGATGCTGGGCGGAGTGATTTCAAAACCAAGTAGTTCTGAGTATTTTCTTCATGTGTTGTAATTGTTATTTCATAGTGTGGCGAATGTGCAGGTCACAACTGGTCCACGAGAGTGTATTGGAGTTGTCGAATTGTATATTTAGTTTGATGATGGAAACGTGGAAATACCGTGCGCAGGGTTCAAAATTAGCGGTCGCCAGTCGCCAGTGGCGACTAACTTTGAACCTTTGGCGAGTAAAGGAAGCCAGCTGACTGGCCACTCTGGCGAGTGAAAAAAAATAGGGTCCGGTCAAACGGCCCGCGACGTGCACAAAGGAAAAAAAAAAGAAAATCCTCCATCATTTTATGTAAAGGCGTACAATGACTTGCAACTGCTATATGGCCCGATTGCTTTTATTACGTATATTGATGCGCATTAATCAGCTGTTTGATCGCCCCTCTGGAGCAGTAGCGGCTCCTCTCTCTCCTCCGTCGGAGCTCCGGCGTCCGACAGAGGAGAGAGAGGAGCCGCTCTGCTGCAGGTTTTCTCCACAGCTGAGGTTCTGACCACCGCGACTCTGTCAGCACGAGACCGGGCCGAATCATGTCGGAACTGCTGACAATTATGAAGCGCCATCACGGCACCTAATTATAACTTCACAAACACTGAAATTTAGCAAACTGTGATTAAAAGAGCATTTTATGAGATCGCTGGCGACCTGAGCCACTTTTGCTGTGAGGACTGCATGTGAATGCTGCATTCAGGTGCAGTCGGAAAAACGGCCGTCGGTAACAAACCAGATGTCATTTTAGTCATCTGCCTTGAGTCCATAATACATTATGTTTCTTTAGTGACCTATGATGGATATAAATTGAAAATGCAATTACATCAATTGTGTTGCGTCAAATATATAACGCAATATGTCCACCAAATATGTAGTTTAGGCTAATCTGGCAATAAATATTATGTTTCAATTTGATTTCGAATCATGTGGCCCTTCACTCACTTTATCGGAGTCACTGTGGCCCTCTGGAAAAAATAATTGCCCACCCCTGCGCTAGAAAGTTCAACCAGAGATGGTTCACGACAGAATCGAGAAAGTATGTTTTATAAATAAACCTTTAAGGAAAAAAAGGCAAATTTGACTCATTCCCTTATTCCACACAATAATATGCTAATATTGCTATGATATGTGTTAAAAATGCTTTTGAGTGTATTATAACAGTTAAACACATATAAAAATATACAATACACGATGAAAAATATACAAAACAACTATACATAATTTTTGGCCAGTAAAAAATCTTTCTGGCCAGTAGATTTTTAAAGCTCACTAGCCAGTTGGCCAGTGAGCAAAAAAGTTAAGTTTGAACCCTGACCGTGCGCCTCCATCTCTGTCCCGCCGATCTTAAAGCGGCTTGCACTGACAATTAAAGGTAAAAAACCTACTCCTCAGACTATAGGGATTATGGCAATAGGAAAATTTGCCAAAATGTTGAAATATCCCTTTAAAGATGTCAGAGAAGACACCTATAGGGAGGTGAAGAGTGTCAGTCTTCCTGAGTCTGAGGGGAACCCTCACTGCAAAAGAATGACACCGCTAGTATCCACGGCAGCGACAGCTTCTTCCACTTTGACATGGTGGGATGTGTTTGACAGTGACCTTTGTGGGATGGGGGTCGCACACTGAAATAGCCATCATAGCATGCAGCAGAAGTGAAGCCCTGCTGCTCAGCATCCGGCAGGGATTTCTGTGTGATCTTGTTAGGATTGAGGGAGCGAGGAAAAGCGGCCCATGTAACAAGAGAGGAAATGGCAAAAGGCTTTTAGGTGCCTCGCAGGAAGTCCCAGCAACACGCTGCGTCAACGCCACACAAAGGAAACGTGGGAAGTCAAGCAGGTGACTGCCTGATGCATCATTTATTAGTGAGTCTCACAACAATGAAAAGACACTGTTATCTCCCTCAAACACACACAAGGACAAACAGGGCAGGAGGATGCCAAAAGGGGATTTCCACTTCGTGTCAGCCATTGTGCTAAAGAAGAATTAGAGTGAACTGTCTTTGTGGTAGAGTGGCATCACTGCTACATCTGCCCTCTCACATGATCAAGCATCTTATAATACTGTACATACAGGTACACGTACAGCTTTACTTGGGGTCACATTAATGCATCATGAAAAACCCAAAACAGCCTCTCAGAGGATGACTTTGGCCACTGGCCATCTGTATTTGTCTTAAATAGTCAGTTTTTTCCCCCAGAATCACACTATGATACATCTTCTATACACCCAGGATAACTTTTCATTATCTAGAATCACTGCACATGACATTGACTGTCCTGGACAACTTCTACCATCATACTGGTTGGTGGTTTGGTTTTGGTTCCTACTTCAGGACAACAGTTCTGTGAATCGTTATAAAAACCTGTCACAGTGCAGGGAGAATCGCAGGACCATAATGCTGATAGGACTCCAGACAGCAGGTACAAAGTCATTTTCTGGGAGAAACAGGGCGAAACTGTCCAACCGTCCAAATAAAAGTCACGGGTCTGAAATCCCACACAAAAGGATCTCCAACCAAAAGTACAAAACAACTATGGGAATACCAAAAAGAACACTGTCACAAACTGGCAGGAGGGAACATGCAGACTAAAAAGACCCGGGATTAATTAGAAACAAGATACTGCACAACCAGACAATCATGTAGGAGGAAGACTGTGATTTTCAAAATAAAATTCAACCTCAACTAAACAGGGAGGACAAGACCAAGCCATTTATATCGAAGGTCTGAATGACATCACATCCAGGTCAACAGGATCACACTCACAAATTGATGACAGGTAAAACAGACAATCCTTTTGTTAGCTTTTATTGTTGTTACAGTTGGATAGCAAATAACAATACTATGCTACAACACCTGGAGAAGTTTACCTGCATGGTGAGGCACAATGCAAAGTGGCAGGAAATCCACAAAGTTATTATATAAATGTTATCAAATAACCTTCCCTCCGTTTCTACAAGATTCATCATAATGTTGTGTTTATGTGTGGTTTAAAATATCACCATGGCAATGTTTACCTTTACCTTGACTATCACTTTATGTTGCTTTAAACTCTGTTTAAAACATAGGCTATAGTTGTAATCTGATATGTCAAAGCTGATGACAGCTCACAAGTTGTCATAGAAACAGTACGTACTCCCTCGCTCGAAGGTTTTCAGGAGTTCAGCATTCAGAAAATAGTGAGTGAGCTAGTGACGGAGAGGTTAGACAAACAGCTGACACATCACCACACAGAGAGAGACTGTGATCGGTCTGAGGCATCACCTGGAGCATGTTATAATTTAACACATGAGATTATCTGTACAGCAGAATATAAGGTTGGAGAGGACTGCGGATGCAGACTCTTGTCTTAGATCAAACACTGAACAATGACACTGTGGTCTTTGATAAATAATTTTTAAAAAGAAAAAATGGGATTAACAAATCCAGTCACCTGGACATTTAGTCCTAAACTGTACTACTGCAGAATCATAAAGTATCCCTGATGTCTATCCTGTTTCATCCTGCGTTCCTTCCTCCAGTGTCTGACTCAGGAGACTCACATTCACACGATGAGATTTACCCTGCTGTAAAATGACCTTGGGTTTCAAAGAAACGGACAAGAATGAGGTCTCCTGGTAACTAAGGATTTGTATGTATGTGTGCCTGTGCCTAATGGAAAAAATCTTCTTCAGATCTCAATTCAATTAGGATTTTTTTTTTTTTGCATTGAGTCAAATTAAACATTCAGGAAATGATTCACATGTTCCCTATAAGAACTCCATAATTTTCTCTTTTTACTTGTCTTCAGGTATTTGCTCTTCTAGTTAATTTTAAGACAATAAAATGACACAACTGCTCAGTTAAATGCATAAATGGAGCATGAGTGTGTTCTTCAATGATAAATCAGACAATATGTATTATAGATTTCCATTGTCTTAGCGTAAGAGATCTTTTGTAAGTTTGGCCATGATTATGTAGCTAATGTTAGCATTTACCAGACGTTGTGAGTTGAGTATTAAACCTCATTCATTTAGCCTAGCCTACTCATAAAGAGGTGTCTCCAGAGATAGAAGATGTGACGTTGTCTCAATTCGAATATAATCCATACTTCCACTGACTATTTTGAGTATGCAAGTGCATTCACACTAATAAGTATGGTCAAAAAGTTGAGTTTGGAATGATGGACCCTTCCCACCCTCAATGTTCGCCCTCTTGGCTATGTAGCGGAGAATAATATAGCCTACATAAATCAACATAGGCCAATGTTTTCGGCCAGTAAGCTGGTTGACACAGTGGCGTAATCTCCACCTTGTCTCGAAAAAGTGGCCCACAAAAGCAAAAAAAAAAGTACAAGTAAGGCATTCATTATTGCAAATTGAAATTACAACCAAACGAGTTGCAATAAGTGTTGACGGGTCACTAAAGTGGTCCAAAAAAGAAGATGATGTTGGCAACCATTGCAAGCGTTAGTTCCAGTAAGTATGTCAGACAACACTAACTGTGGAAATGTGCGCACTACAGAAGTAAGTAGCCTACATAGTAGCTATAGGATACACTACATGACAGTGGACTCATGGAAGTATTCAAATTGAGACACAACTTTCGTCTCTTCTACTTAAGTTAGCATGCTAACCAGCTAGCCCCAGGGCAACCTGACCAGTTTGTCCCTTTCCAACCCCAACTTTTCAGTGGCAGCGTTCCTCAAAGAGCCTAGCCCATGAAAGATATCCTATTTGAAGTCACTGACTGCGAATTCCAAACCAAAGTGAGTCTGCCTGGCCCATGGAAAACCTTCTATAGCTTCTATAGCCTGGGAACACATAACTTTGTTTGGTAAAACCCAGTGATTTGCTGTTGTACTTGTGTGGCAAGGTGAAGAGGGACCCGGGCGGGCTTCGAACCCCAGACTCCCGGGTCGGAGTCATGCGCGCTAACCAGTCGGCCAAAGGGACATCCCCTTGGCCAAGTAGCCAGGGCCCATGATCAACTGGAGGCATAGTGACAGGACCACCACTGTCACACTTGTACCATTGTTTTGCTGAGCTGTAGCACACTACTTAAGTGTAATTTTGTGTTGTTTGCTGCCATATTATTAACTTGTTGTCAGTGCAGAGTGAAAGAAGAACGCATTTCTCTTCCAACTGAAATGGGCCAAATGTAATGTAGACACCACTGAGACACAACTGGGCTTCAAATGCACCCTGCAGCAATCTAATTTAATTTAGGCTATTGGTTTAGTGTACAAGGACAGTCCCAATTAATCAACTGTAAACAACAGTAAAAAGGGCAGCTTTAGCCAGCATGGCTAGTATTCTGCTGTAGTCCCCGGCCAGATGACAATGGGCACCCTAAAAAACAACAACAACAGCATATTACAACACAATGATTAAAAGAATCATGAGGAGTAGGAATAGAACAAGTAGGCATAAGTACGATCATGCAGAAACAGCACATAAAAACATACAAAAGCAGCACATGTAACATATCAGAATCACACACAATAGGCTACATACACATTTGGGGATGCAGACAGACAGGGATGCATGCAGACATCACATAGACAGATAGAACACAAACAGGCAACATGATCATGGCGCAAATAGCACAATATCTTAGTGGGTACAGGTGTAATTATGAGTGAGCCATATTTTTAGTTTGGATGTGAAAGTAGCCTACAGTATGTATTTATTTAATATGGGTGGGAAGTGAGGTCCAATTTTGTAATGCTTTGACAGAAAATGATAGCTGGCCAAATGTGCTCTTCTTGAATGGGACTGTTAAGTCACCACGAGTAGCGCTTCTAGTGATCTGACCAGTGTTATTGCGTTGGGAATGTGTTCAATGGTGGAGGAGCTAAACCATGCAGGATTTTAAAGACCAGACTATATTTTATGAAATCCTCCCAGCTCAGGAGTTTATGTTTGTGTAAGATGGTGCAATGGTGCGAGCTGTTCGGTTTCTGGTCCAGAACTTTAAGGGTTTGCTTGTACAGCATTTCCAACGGTTTCAGTGTTGAGCTGTTGGTTTGTCCCCAGCTTGTTGCAGTATGTTATGTGCGACATGATCATGCAATTCATATATAGTCTTGAAGTGCGCAGATGTTCAGTCCACTGGCAAGACTGGGGCAGAAAACAGTTGTTGATCAACTTGTTGTCACTATAAGCAGTACACAGCAGAGTAAAACGTCATTATGTAGTCTACCATCCAAGGTGCAAGACAGGTAATACTGCAAAGACAGAAGTGTAAAACAAGGTGCTAAAGAAAAAAAGTGCAGTATACATGAACTGTACACAAACTGATGTCTGCAGCAGCAGGGATAGAGCGGTCGAGTCAGGGAGTCCAGCGATCTGGGGGAAAGAGGCCGCTGCAGACCTTTGCAGGGACCACAGTCTGAGTCGGGGGAGATATCAAAGATGTCTGGACCCCTGCTAGCTGGGTAGCACAACAGTTGAGAGTCGTGTATGAAGAGCTTTGATCACTGTCTGAATCCATTAGGCTCCATTCAAGGCTGTTATGTTTTCAGGTTCATCTGCGTGATCCAAACAAGCGAAGACCTGCCTGAGTGTCACCTGAACCGTCTTGCATCCTCTCATGATGCCTTTATATTCGCACACATGGAGGATGACGTCAATGAGAAAGTTACTCGCTGCTTTTACTGAACATAGTGAGATTTCCCAGGCCTTACAGCATCACCGCCCTTCTCTGATTCACTTTGTCTCTCTATTCAACGAGGTGAAAATGTATAAAGTGATCGAGAAAGGTTTATTTATGGTGGTGATGGCAGCTTTTCTTAACGGCTGCTATGGTTACCTTCACACTAGATACGGCATAGAGCTCAGGTTGGCGGTGTTGTTCTCGGCTCACTTTTGTCTCATGACAGATCTTTTTCATTGGTGGAGGTGTGAGGCGTCACCAAGGAGTCGGTGGGTGGGATCGAGGGGAAGCTGTGATGATGATGGCGATGATGAAGATGATGATGATGATGATGCCTGGAAAAGCCTGAGGAGAGGTCACAGTTTACCCATCAAGCACTGTGTCATGATGCGATTGTGTGTTTATAGACAGGAGCATGTCTCTGAATGAGAGCAAGGAAATGGAAAAACAATGAAGACCTTCATTGTTTCATGGCCATTGAACTCAAGACAAACAGTAATAGGTTACTATCCGTGTAACTGTGCTGTAAATCATGACACATACGATAACACCAGGCTGTATAGTGTAGTGTGTGTGTGTGTGTTTGTGTGTGTGTGCGTGCACATCTAGCAGCATGTGGGAGTAGTAAGCCGGCGCTCTGTGTGAGATACAGGTGTCTCCAGGTTACTGGGGAATGTAAATGCAAACAAGGCTGCTCAAACAGAGGAAGGGGGAGTGTTTATGAAACCCGGGGCTACACACATCATTGAGTATTGTGTGTGTGTGTGTGAGTGTATAAGGGTGCGTGGGCGTGTGTCAGGTTTAGAACGATATCTCATTTGCCGATACATGACCACTGCTGGAATGTTTTTGATGTACAATTTTGATGCTGAGATCAAAGCAGGATCAACTTTTAACGTCAACGTTACTGGGAGCAGCACAGGTAAGGAAGAGCCAAATACAAACACACAAGAGAACAAGATATTATTATATTACATTTTGACAAAATAAAATAGCAGAAAACAGACAGGTGAATGGGCTCTATGCACAGCTCCACTACTTCCTGAACTTAAACAAGCTCCTTTATTTCCTGTCTTACATTATTGGACAAACTGATTAATCCAGGTGTGTCTGACCATTGTGACTACTCAGACACACCTGGATTAATCAGTTCCTCCAATAATGTAAGATAGGGAACAAAGGAGCAGCATTCAGGAAGCAGTTCAGGAAGTAGTGGAGCTGTGCATAGAGCCCATAGGACAGTGGTTCCCAACCTTGTTTGGCTCGCAATCCCATTTTGACCCCGTCAATCAACATGTGCCAGCTCAGGTATTTTTATATGCTGCATTTTATTTGAACTCGAATAGTTGTTAAAGATTGTGCAGTGTGTTTTTAATCATGATTTTAAAAAGAAAAATAAATTGTTTTAAAAAACGAGTAAATACTAGATATTTCAGGAGGCCCCGTTTGAATTTAGGCGACCCCACGTGGGGACTCGACCCCAAGGTTGAAAAACACAGCCATACGATATCAAAACTGGGCAGGTAGTGATGGGACCAAAAACACGTGAGCAGACAGGTACAGGTTGGGAAAAAAAGTCCAGGGACATCTAGTGGGTGGATGAAGAATAGCAGCACAGGAGCACGCAGTTGTACAGTGGGGACTGTTTTTGAACTGCCATTATTAATCAGTGTCTGTATTTGTATTTGGTTTAGTTGATTTGCATTAAGGTCCAACAGGACTAAAACAATGGTGATTCTGAGCCCCATCCCAACCTTCGAGTGGACTATGTCCAAGCAAAAAAATCAACCACCAGATTTCATCCCAGCAGATATAATGTGTAATTTGAGCGTGAATTTAAGAAGATAAACCTCTAATAAATCCATCTGGTGATTGTTATCTGCTGTCTGTTAATAGACCTCTTAGTCTTTAGGAGTTGTGTATACAATTTTAGTTTTTCATCTGGTATCTATGGTAACACATGTAGCCTACATAAACATGCAGGGTTTTCCCTTGATGTGTTAATAATGAACTCCTTTACCTTGATTCAGTTCAAATGACCTGGATTACAGGTGTGAAATGGCAATATTATTTTAGATATGCATTTCTAATTGTGCAATGGAGTGATAACAAATCAGCTCTTGACAATTAGGGACACAGAGCCTTAGCCTAAATTATGTTTTAGACCATTACAAAATGAAGCTGAGGAATAGGATATGGCTTCAAACCAGAAAAAAAAAAGGTATGTCAAAAAAAAAAAAATTAACTGTTAAAGTGGAGCCTCACTGAGCTGCCAGCCACCTAAGATTCTTGTAGACTGATTTATCTAACTCAGTTAGTTTGATGCAGTTTAAAATGCCAGTCTGATGGATTTCCCTCTGTGGCAGGAAATCTGTGCCCAGTATTGTGACAATAGCTTAAAGTATTTGCTAAAGTAGCTTATTAGCGGTTGTGAGGCAGCCAAGCATTATCAGGCTGTCTTTGTTAAGGAAGCCATTGGAGCCCATGGGGAGATGACACATAATGTAATTAACGTAATCTCCCATCTGAGATGGTGAGGAAAGAGAGATGCTAATTTCTTACCATGGATGTATTATCATGTACTCCACTTCATCTTATCTGATGTTAAGTAATGAGATGATATGTGGAGAAACCTCACCCTTGTTGATCCAGCCCTGCGGCCATACATGATTCCTCTGTGGAGGAACCTCACCCCGACACCTGAACCTGTACATTATTCATGTTTAGAGCAGAAGTGACAGCAATAGTGAAGCATCACCTTGTCTACAAGAGTTTAGACTGACTGACAGTGACTTAAGTACAAAAGCTGGAAAAGCATAATCCCTTCACATTTATGTAGTTTTGTCTATATAATATAATATAATATTGTTTCTGTAACAGAGTAGTAATAATATAGATGTATATTTATGTTGGGCTTTTCAGGCATTTATTTAACAGATATAGTGTAATACAATACAATACATATTTATTTATATAGCACATTCAAGCTACATACAGTAACAATAAAGCTAAATGTGTTTGAAATTGTTACACATAGTGAGAGCGAGAGACAGGAAATCACCGCAAGTCAGATTCAAACTCAGGTCGCTGCAGTTGTGACCAATCCCATGTGCTACAGTGGTGAGCCACTGGAGCCCCCCAGAACAGCTACTGTAATAGCATTACATTCACCAAAATTTCATAATATCTCGCTGCACAAATACTGTGACCCGTGTGGTACAGGAAAGAAGTCATACGCTGACTTTGCCGACCCTCTGTCTTTGCTGTGTGTACTTGTTTACAACCAAGCTACCCAAGATGTGATTACCTGAGAGGGCTCTCTGATCAGCAGCTGTTGTTTCTTTTAATGTCAACCTGGTTGGTGACGTGGAAAGACCACACTGAATCACTTAACACGTTCAAACAGCAGGAAGCAGACACGTCCTGCGGGCGTCGAGGGGACAATCAAACATTCCCTGGTTTGATTCCAGGTGTTGCAGACGTCTATTGCCATCTCTCAAATCCTCCAGATTAAATGAGCAAATGATTTTATTTGAACTACACACGGTCGTGGTCACTGGCCATGGTTCAAAGAAACAAACACTGACTGCTGGTAGGAAACAGGAGACAAACAGCAGCCTCTCCATGTGTTTTGTTGCTCATCCATGACTTTGAATTTGTGTACCTGTCACCTAAAACTATATGTGAGGGGGGCAGATACATTTGACAATACAGAGAAGGTTTAGTTTAAATGATAAGTAGAAGTTGGCAGAGTCAATAAAAAAAAATATCTGTATCACCTTAAATTCTGTATCGGTCAGGCCCGAGCGTGTGTGAGTGTATGTGAAAGCCTAAGGAGTGGATTAATCATTTATTGAAAAAACAGCAGAAACAAACGCAGTCTTGTCCTTCAGGAGGTGAGCAGAAGCATCAGTGTCTTATTTGGCTTGCTGGAGCGGAAGCTGCTGCTTCATGTGGCCTTTTTCTTCACTCTGCCATTAGTACAGAGGAAAAAGATATATCAGGTGTGGTTATGCACATGAGATTTGTTAACACTGAGAAAAATGTAGAATATCAGGGTGTTTTTACATTTATTATTAAATACTAATTTCCTCCCCAATAATCACCACCTACTATGTATCTCATAGAACATCATAATCAACTATTAGACAAAGAAAACATATTGTCTCCAAGGAACAACATGGTGTAAATAGGATCTTGTGGCCATATGTTTACATCTGACAGTCAGATTACAGTTTAGTCCACCATACCATTAGCCGACTTTAGAAACATGTCTTCCTAATGGCATCTCAGAGGAGGAGGTCGTTTGCATCTTGTGTGGTTTAAATGTGATTAATACAGGATGATTCACTGACTTAAGGGCTGCAGTCTTTAAGAAAAATGTCTTCCATCCCTGCAGATTTTTCTTGATGGACGATAGGAAAGTATTTCAGTGCAGAGCAGATAAACAATGTTTTTGTTATTTGTGTAGGTGCAGGAATTTCTGTTTTTGTGAAACCCAACCTCACAATGTTGGCAGTGTCTGATTACACTGTCTGCAGGAAGGAAAGAATGTATTCACTTGTCAGTCAACTTCGACCATTATCACCAACAACAAGGTGACAACAGTAAATGTCATCAACTTTACGTTCAGATTCCGTTTTAGAGGCTTTTATACTCTCTTAAAAGAAATATAAGTAAAAACTTCTTTGACTAAATCCTGAGAGGCAGACCAGGAAATCATGAAAATTTGGGAATTTGTTATGATGTAAGTTTGAATTTTACTATTTTAAATATTTATGAAGGTATTTATATTATAAAGTAATTTAGTAATAAAGTAAGTAATTTAATCTTAATTTAAACTCCTTCTATTTGTTGATAATATCAGACCCTTAATGACCCCTCATTTTCTTCCAATATTTGGCTATACCTTTAAACTTTTAGAAGAAGAAACCCAACAAGAAATTGGTTTGTGTAAATGTACAGTACATTCAAATGTAATGAGTGTGGTTGGTACAGAAAAAATGTTTCTGTACCAACCACACTCATTTACATTTTAATGTACTGTACATTTACACAAACCAATTTCTTTTGACTGTCACTGAATTTGAATTAAGATGACATTTTTATATGCTGCATGTTATACAAAGCTATTTCAAAGCACACATATTTTATAGCTGATGTAATATTGTCTTTTTGTCATTTATAAACAGAAAATGGGTCAATGAAACAACTTGTTGTTGTCATTGTTGTAGAATTTGATTCTTATTTAGGGGCTTTTTTCGCCTTTAATGTACAGGACAGTTGAGAGAGACAGGAAATGGGAGGCAGAGAGTGGGGGGATGACACGCAGGACAGGACCGCTCAGCGCGGGATTCGAACCGGGGTCGCCTGCAGAGGACTAGCCTCAACACATGGGGCAGGTGCTCTACCAACTGAGCTAAACACCGCCCCGTAGAATTTGATTCTTATACGTTTGTTTAATGTTGGCTGGAAGGAAATTCAATGAGGTGATGGGACTGAACCAGGACAGTCACGTTGTGGACCCAAGACTCATCCAGTTACAATCTGGATGGGCTAAAAATCGGATTTTGGCTGGCAGCCTGAACACAGCCATAGAATCAGCCAGAAGAGACTAAAAGCAACAGTGTTGGCATTGATTCCCTGTAGTTTCATCATCAACCCTAGGCCGAACACTAACCCTGGACCCTGCACCTGAAAGCCTAAATCCTGAACCCAAAATCCAAACACTTAACCTAATTAAAAACTAGACACTGAACCAAAAGTGCAAACCCTAAACCACAATCCTAATCCCATCCCTAAGAGCAACCCTTTTCAATATACATATACCTAACCCTAACCCCATAACCCTAACCCTCATATACACTGTACCAATATACTTCCAATACTTAACATTAACCCTGGATATTCAGCTGCCATTGCACTCCAGGTAATAGTTTCACTCTTGAACATCTTCATCATCTTCCAGCATCTCTCCACACACAAGATAATAACAGAACTATAAAGTTAACAAATGTTTGGCTTTTGTTCTGAACCTGATTCACACTGTGAATCAAGGTCAGTGTTTTAGGCCATGTTTAGAGCAAAAATAGCGCTGCCTTTAAAAGAAAGAAAGACACTCAGGAGGCTATGTTCGTGTGGGTGTGTTGCTAACAGTACCAGTGAAGATGACAAAGCATGAAGTCTAGGTTGACTTATACATCATCATTTGATGTTAGAAGAAGATAAGGATGATTCTCAAACACTTAACACTCAAGCCCTCAGAGACGATCACAAACAGACTTCATCGTATTTTAATGTGATGACAAATAATCACTGCGGTACTTGAGCACATGGTTAGCAGCAATAAGACCTGTGACTGCCCTTTTTTTCTTCTTTTATAGGTTTCAAAATCCGAGTCAGTGTCAGGCCTCTGTAGATCTGACTTGTTTGTCCATCTCATCCCACAGATGCTGGCATGGACTGAGATCTGAGTCAACACCTCAGTTTGATTCTGTTGTGCTCCTTAAACCATTCCTGAACCATCATACCAGTGGTGCCAGGCCTCTGCCATTTCAGATTGTTGTTGCCGATGAAGCAGTGTAGCCTCCTTGGTCTGCAACAAGCAGCCATCCACATCAGACTTAAGGTTTTACTTACACCTCCATGGTGAATCCTAAACATTTATCAGACCAGGCTATCGTTTTCCATCCATTCTAATGGTCACATGCCCATTGTAAGTTATTTCTTTGGTGGACAGGGGTCAAGGTGGCCACTTTGACTTGTCTATGTCTTGCCCCACTGTGTGATCAGACAACACAGCCTATCCTTTAATGAGCCTTGCGTGCTTATGACACCAAAACTAACCACTGTCAACCAGTAACATCCAACATCAGATGACGACTGACCCAGTCGTCAAAGTCAAACTCACTGACAACTTTAAGTTACCTGTGTTTTACCGGTCAGTGGTCATGTTGTTGTGGCTACTTGATGTAAAATATCAGCGAAACTGATAAATGTTATCTTAATTAATCACTGTATAAGAATGAGTGTTGAGAGCTCCTATTCCATTCTGTTCATATTATACTGAGCTAATATTTATTTCTTGCACATTCCCATTTCAATGCCTTGTTGAAATCTTTCCTCTTTTTTCCCCCAGGCTGACCATCTCACAAGCTCTCCATCAATCAGTCCTTTATGGTAGAGAGACACAATCTCTCAGAGCAAAATATGTCCAGTATCACATTTTTTTGCTTTGTCATCGTGGATTTTTTAATGTTGTGTAAAGTAATCTGTTTTTTCGTTGTATTTGGTTATTTTTCTTGATCTCTTTTCCCTCATTTACTATCGACTCTCTACTGTTGACTTGATAATAAAGCCATAAAAAGCCCCCTTGGTGCTGAGCAGGCAGCAGACAGTTAATCAGAGCTTCGTCTGCTGCAGGTGGTGACTCCATGTCAGCACAGGAGGTGCAGCGTGAGCAGTGTGTTGGCAGCACAGCACTGAGTACTAGAGGTGTGTTTTAGCAGCACTAGGACCTCTTACACTCATTGTGTAAATATCTGCTTGCAAACATGGGGTCAACATCTGTTTGAACACATATACTGGCGCTTAGACTATATTGGCTATTAGGAAATTCCCAGTGAAAAATAATCCCCCAAAAAGTAAAAGCTGGACAAATGCAGGTGCGAAAGTAAGCCATGGTAACCATAGTAACTATCATGGTCAATAACACAAATCCATCACAGGTGTATGAGAGATGGGTTCAGCTGTTATCTTGTTCTGTACAGAGCTACACAGTCACTGTGTGTTCAGGGTCCAGATTTGGTGTGTTCAGGGTCCAGTCTCAGTGTGTTCAGGATCCAGATGTGATCAGGGTCCAGTCCTGATGTGTTAAGCGTACAGTCTTAGGGTGTTCAGTCACAGTGGGTGATGAAATGTTCAGGATCCAGTCTCCCGGGTCCAGTCTCAGTGTGTGTTCAGGGTCAGGACTTGGAGACAATACCTGAAATCTGTATTTTTATTTGATCACTCAGAACATTGTCAACCTGTTTGTAGGCTACTAGACAAGGAGGTGGTTTATGGTTTAAAAACATATCTTCTCAATCATCAACACCTAACATAATGTCGGGCCCATAACAATTTGATGAAGGTATCAATGCGTTTCAGTGTATGTTTTTATTCCCTGCACTGATTTATCCTAAACGAGTGAGCAAAGAATCAAGAGAGCTTTGTCCTTTTATGCCTGTCGGGTGTCTCTGGACACTGCAGCATTGTGCCATTAAAGAAAGTGGATACATGCAGTGTTGTGTTTATTTAAGCAATATTACCCGAGAGGGTGTGCTTTAACGTCATTTGAGCACGACGGTGATGCGGTCAGGACCGAGGCGCTTGCCTAGAGCCGAGGATTTCTTGCATCATTCCCAGTTCAATGACTTGTTGAAAGCACATCCTTTTTTTCGAGGTAATCTCACGATTATCAACAATTACCAACATAATAAAGCGTATAATTAAATATATATGCATGTTGATGGACGTTTTGTTGTCTAAATTTAAAGTTTTTTAGTTATTTTTCCTCTTTTCCATGGAAATACATGGGGTCTGACTAATACCTGAAACACAACCAGTCACGTCCGTAGATTCCTATGTGTAATGGAACGTAGTTCACCACTACAGGAAATAGTCTAAATCTTAGTAACGACCTAGCAACAGAAATGATTTTCTAGTCCCAGTTGTGTGAACTCTGAGCTGACGTTCATATTTTAAATATCTGCTTCATGGGGACTTTCCTGAACTAAATCAACACTGCACAAATGATCGCCCAAGTTATGACAAAGATGCCGTTTTTTTCCTTTCACAGATGTAGCTTCTACAACTAAACCGCAAACTGTGCATGTTTAATGAGGTTATAACACAAATCCATCACAGCTGATAGAGAAAGCCAGACTATTACTCCAGATTAACGTTATTTAAAAGCTCCAAAGGAGCAAGCGAGAGAGAGAGAGGGAGAAAGAGAAACATACAGGTAATCACTTACGTTTTATCTAATGAAATATTCAGCTCCAGATCATATTTTAAAAAACATTCACCGCGATCACAACTCGTGTCTCACACACATGAGGAAGAAAAATCCTCTCGGCTGTAACGGGGAGGTTTACAATATTAAAAACAATTGTAATTGTTGTATGTGACTTTGGCAGCTGACAGTAACACCCTACAGGAGGTCAATGTAGTTTGTGATTTTATTTTCACGAGTAATAAATGACGTTTCAAATCCATGTTGCCATGGAGATGTATTAAACAACATGACATGGCGCAGTAATATTTTTAGTGATGAGTCAGCCGTGCTGTAATGCTCATTTGAGCACGTTCTAAATGTCTTATTGACCAATCAGATTGCTTGATCGGAACTACTTGTTGTATAATTATACTTCAATAGCTACAGATAAAAAAAGACAGGGATGGGTCACTAACACACGATAAGATATAAGATCCATCCTCTGGGGACTATGGACAGGTTTTTACACATGTCCACCTGTCACCGGTGTAAAAAAGTCAAAAGTCAACATTTCAGTGCGAAGGGTTCATCCTTTTTGAGTAAATTTCATGATAATGTGGCCAAATTATTTGTATAAGTTTGTTTTTCACTAAAGTCTCATGACAGTAGGAGATAGGAGAGGAAAAGATCAAGAAGTCGCCAAAAACCTTAGGATTCATCAACCAAGAAACAACCAAGACCAAGAAGCTGCCCTGCTAAAGATCTGAGTGCAGGACAGTCTGACAGCCTGACTGTTCTGGTGACTAAACCCTGGTGTTAAAAAACCTATCACTGCTGTGTGAAAATCACATTAGAGTCTGAGTTTCATATATTTCAATGATATGTTTTAAATTTAGAAGGTGTCAGTGCCCTGGATTTAGCAGAGCAGCACCTTCTACAACGAAACATAGCACAGTCACAGTGGGTGATGAAATGTTCAGCGCAGTTGTCATGGAAGTTACCCAGAATCATTTTATCTTAAAGTGATGAGTGTGAAGTGAACTTAAAAAACATGTTACATGAACTCTAATCTGCAAATATAATCAAATACCCATGATAAACCGCAGCAGCAGACCAAGGGACTAGTTCAGGTTCATATTTGGGGAAAAAGGAATAAGAGCTTCAGTCAACAGTCACCTAAGCGGGACTGCACCATTGTGTTGCAGTGCTTCGCTCTCAGCCCAAGGTTTCTCTTCATTCCTCCCCTAAAACAAAGGGAAGAAGACCCAGTGTAGGCTACAACCTTGATCCGGCTGTGAGACTAGAAAGGCTGCAACCTTGAAACGGGCTGAGGCAGAGTGGATTGTTTCATCGGGTCCTTCCACTGCACTGGCTCGTAAACAAAGCAACCTGGAGGCACGTATAGCCTATACCCAAAGACCTCGGGGACCACATGAATGCAAGCATGACATACAGCGGGTGAATAGGTCTGCTCAGACGCATGGGAGTGACGGTCGTACCAAGAAATTCTCAGTAACTGAATTTGTTTTCATGATTTTCACATCTAGTTTCTCTTGAAAAATCTAACAGCCCTGTTGTGTTTCGCTCTCAGCTCTCTCATCAAACTACATGAGAGGTTCTGAGGTGACTGATGATGTCAATTTGTTGTGGTCACAAGAATCACCTAAAGAAATGTCCAGGCGAGGCTGAAGTCCTTGCTGCAATGGCCCCCAGTTCAATTGCAGCACCTTTCTCTTTCTCGTCATTTCCTGTCTCTCTAAGGTTGTCCTGTTGACTAAAGGCCTACATTTGTTTATTTATTTTTTAAAGAAAAGAAAAAAGAAATGTTGAGTTAAAGGCCTAAAAGCCCCGCAAAACTGAAATACTTGGAAATGTCCAGTCAACAAACTCTCTGGCCCAATATGCAGAGTCTGATCCTACACCTCCACATCTGGATTCTGGCTGTTATCCTCAAGTATTGACTGAAATACTTCCACCAGAATTGATCCAGATGTTGAAAATGTGGCATTTGATTGTCTTTGCTGCGGCTGGGCCTGATTCAGACTGCGTAACAGGCATGTGGCTCGTCGTGTATGGGCTGATGTGTGTGGGTAATGTTGATGTTGGGGAGAGGTGATCAGTTTAGTGCCTGCTTTCTTGTCTGCAGGTCGCTGGAACCAGTGGGAGATGAGGGTCCTAAAAATACCACGGCCACCCCTGCGGACACCACAACAATCGTGACCGAAACCAACTGGACATTTAAAACCATGTTTGTAATTTGCACAGTTTGATCCAGTCCTTCCTCCAGAGACGATGATGATGATGGTGGTGGTGGTGATGATCATGATGATGGTGATGGTGATGAGGAGCTGCGCTGCCTCTCCTGTGCCCTCTCTGTGTGGGCGTTGTTAAAGCTCCTGAAGCGGGAGGCGGTGGGTTATTTACGCAGCATGTTTCCCTCCCATTGGTCCGCGAACAGAAGCTGCTCTGATGCGCCGCGGTGACACGGACGAGTCCGCTGCGATAAAAAGAAGAGCAACGAGCGGCGCAGGAGGAAAGTGTTGGAGAACGTTTCCATTTGATGGTAGATGCGTCTCTGCGAGTCATAACACGGCTGGAAGTATCTGTCCAACTCCTGAGGTACCAACTCTACACTTGACTCTTCATTGTCTCTGTCAAAGTGCGACTTATAGTCCACATGTGATGTTTCTCTGCTCCGTGATGATATAGAAAGGCTCGGTGCCAGCGCGCCATTACGCACAGCGCACAGATCCACGACGAATCAGATGTGTTTCTCTCATGAGTTCAGCCTGTTTTAAATTGTGATTTAAAGTAATTTACATCAGTACAGGTCGGTTTGTTTCATGAATCTCTAAGTAATTGGATTGACTTGAAAGTCTTTATTGTCATTGCAATATTAAAATACAATGAGATCTGGGGTAATGAATCCAAATCCAACTCTGAGCATCACTCACCGCTCTGTTCTTTCTCTTTGTGTGTGGCAGGGATCTGGTGAAGAATGGAGTGGTATGTCCTGGTGCTGATGCTGAGCTTGCCGCCCTCCATCCACACAGATTGCTCTTCACAGTGTCAGAAATGTGCGCAGCAAATCCTCAGCTCCGACGGCGCGTTCAACAGCCTGGTAAGTTCATACCGAGGAGCTCAGAGCCAACAGCTGGTTGTTAGAGGGTTTATCATTATTATCATTTCATTATTAGGCTCCTGCTACTTAACGTTCAAGTCTAACAAAGAGAAAAACCTAAAGTAGGACTGTGGTGAACTCTGACTGACAGTAAGCTACAATGATCCAGTTATAATCCAAACTGAAGGAAATTAAATTCTCCTTATAGCTTCTTGTGATGTGAACGTTGAGTTAAGTATAACACTATACTGTATAGTGTCTCTGAAATATGTATGAAGTGTTGATGTAGGTTTGAATCTTTAACTGCTAAAGCTGGTGTGATGGTGCCACTTTAAAGTCACCAAGAAGTGCCCAATATAGTCTCGCACTGACTCAAAATCAGTATAAATGAGCAGTAGAAAGACTGTGAAGCAGCTCTCCATCCATGCTGAGGGTCTCTCTCTCCCCCTCTCTGTGCCCTGCAGTCCTGCGGTGCTGAGTGTGAGGCGCAGCTGCAGAGCTGCGGTCAGGCTCCGGGGCTGGCGGACTTCAGCCAGGATGAAGCCACGGAGGAGGAGGAGAGCCAGCAGGCGGACCTGGTGAAGCGCTACGGCGGCTTCATCAAGAGGATCGACAAGAACAAGAACAAAATCTTCACCTCGCCGTGGCGCGAAAACCACATCCTGAAATCCGGAGCGCTGTCCAAGAAATACGAGGACTTGTTGAGGAAGCTGGAGGAGAGAGACGCGGACGCGGCGGAGGGCGCGGACGAGGATCCCGTGGAGGATCAGGTGCGCCACGGTTACGCGAAACGTTACGGCGGCTTTTTACGCAAATTCGGCCCCAAGTCAAAGAGGAGTAACTCGGCGGAGCAGGAGAGCCAGGAGCCCGAGGAGCTGCAGAAGCGCTACGGGGGCTTCATGAGGAGGATCCGACCAAAGTTGAACAACCTGAAGTGGGACAAGCGGTACGGAGGCTTTCTGCGCCGCCACTTCAAAATCTCTGTGCGCTCGGTGGAGGAGCCGTATTACTCGTACGACGACCTGACCCTATAGAGCCGAGCCTGCAACAGGCAGACACACCACAGGGGACTGGGTCACTTGAAAACGCCAACATTTATCCAGAAAGTTATCATATGCCTGCTGATCTGCTTGTAGCCTACTCAGTTGCCTTCTGTGTAACGACTCGTCTGTGTGTTGATGGCGTCATCGTCTGTCTTTCAATAAAGGATGCTTCTTTAATAAAAACCATGAGTACAATCCCTTCCTGTCTGTCCGAACCTTCAAAGGAAAAAATGATTGTTTTTTATTTTATTTGTTTAGGCCCCATTCAGAAAAATTGTGACATTAAACTAACATTTTATTCCATGGCTTCATATTGTGATTGTAGCCTGAGGTTTAGAACAAAGGTGCAGTTCAGAATAAGACACACTCTAGGTCTCCTTCTGTGGCCAGATTAATCCTGATTTTTTTTATAACCAATACATTTTTTTTGAATGACTTTGAGGGAAGATGTTTAAATAAATAAAAATTAAAAAATGTCAATGCAGTCATCAAATCAACCCAAACCAGGTCCGTTGCTAGGAATCCTGAGGCCCCTGAAAGAATACTAAAGGGGGCCCCTGACTTTTACACTTTTTTCCGTAGACTATGTATTATCATTTTATCATTTATCTACTTTGTTTTGATGCTAATGCAGCATTACTATGAGTATTAGTCGGGGTCTTATGCAGAATAAATCAGTCATACAAAGATTAGACTACTGGGGTTTGTGGGCCCTACTGGGCCCTGGGCCCCTAGAATTATCTTTACCTTTCTCCCCTATAGGCCCTGACCCAAACATAAATCTAATCTTTTACTGTATGCTCTCTGGTTGTTCTTCTCATGACAGTTAAGTCAGAAACTTTTTTCTCAAGGACAGATTCTGTAAAGCTAAAATTAACCTTTGCTGTCTTCTCTGCAGTTCGTGTACATGAATATGAAACTCTTCTTATTTCTTAATTCCTTGCGTCTGACGCTACAAACACAAAGCATGAAGCGCTCAAGTCTGAGTCACTGATTATTAACCTCACTACGCCACCTTGTGGCAACCTGACGTCACTTCTGGCTCACATTTGGTCCAAATCTCACTTTCATGACACTCACATACACAAGCCCAGAAGAAGCTTCAGTGAGTGGCATTTAGCAAGTGTTTATTTGATTAAGTGTTAATATGTGTGGTATTTGAAGGGACACAGGGGTGAAACAATGTGTTGAATGAAATAAGGCTCCACTCATTTACCTCATCTACTTGGTTCGGTGTAAATGTCAACACTAACATGTGTTTGTTTGGTAGCGTCTCCTCTCTGAAGGGAAAACAGTATAAATCCCTCCTTCGCTCTGCTAATGGTCATGTGATGACAGCTTCTACGACAACTAAACGATGCTCATCTGATGGAGATGGCGAAATGCAACAGAAAGGTCCAGAAGAAGCTAGAAGTGGACCTTGAGTTAAGATTTTTCTTCATCTCCTCCGATGCGAATGTCTCCGTGGATGTATACATGTATAATTCACACTTTGTTCTCAAAAACTGAGCTTTTATTTCCAGACTGAACAAACCTTCACTGTATCAAATATATTATGTACAAATACATATTTACAATGACCCACCCACTCAATCTCACACTCTGACACCTCCCTGACAGAAACATGGGGATCAGCCGAGTGCGAGGACGCCTGAGACGAGTTGCGTGTTACATAACAAATGAAGAGTTAGAGTCAGAATGAGGACGAGGCCTCGGCCGTGACGGCAGACGTAGAGGAGACGAGGGAGAGAGCAGGCGTCCTCCGTCTCACTGCTGCTCAGCCGGCTGCTCCCCGTCTTCCTCTTTAGCCTCCTCCGGCTGACCCTCCTCGTCGCCGTCCGCCTGCTGTTTCTCTTGCGATTCGTCGATGGTCGCCGTGGCGTCCACCACGCTGATGCTGCCGACCTGATGCTGGATGGTGCCGCCCTGAGTGGTGGCCAAGCCCTGCAGCCCCGCCGGCAGCGTCACCAGCTGGAACTGGGAGCCCACCACCTTGACGAAGGCCGTGGAGGCCGCTGAGCCGCCGGCGCCGGCCGCGCCCTCCTGACCCGCCGCCGTGGATAGCACCGTCAGGTTAGAGGAGTCGGCCAACAGCTCGGAGCCGGAGAGCGCTGAGGTCAGGAGGGTGTATCCGCCCAGGTTGGTGCCGGCCGGGCCTCCTGCCACGGTCAGCATCTTGCCCAGCGGCAGGCTGGTCAGCTGGTTGAGGGGCAGGGTGATCTGGGTCGGGGCGGCGCTGACCGTGGCCGGCCCGGAGACGGTGCGGGTCAGCCGGGGGCGTTTGGGCGTGGGCGGCGCGGGGACCGGGGTGAGGGTCATCAGGACGTTGTTGAGGTGCTGGGATTTGCTCTTCAGCTCCTTGGCTCGCTTCCTGTGCTCATCACACTGCTGCTCCAGAGCTGCAGAGGAAGAGATAATGAGTAAGCGCGCACACACACACACACACACACACACACACACACACACACACACACTATGATGTCTATTAACCCGTTCACACACACACTACAGTGCAGAAACTACATGGAGGAGTCAAAAAGGTGCGAGAAAGTCTGACAAGGTACTGACAAGCGAGGCTGCGGGTGTACTGCTCTCTGTAACGGTCCATCTGACTCTTATGACTGGCCAGAACCTTCTTCACCAGGTCCAACATCCCAAAGTTCTGCACAATGTTGTTCAGCAAAACAGCATCTGAAGAAAATATTAAATAAAAAAACAGACTTGATGTTAAACAGGAAACAGCCTGGTCATATATGCTGGTTTTATACGTAAACTCCCAACAATATTAACACAATCCTTAATGATACTATTCTGAGTATTGTAATCATGTAGTCTTATATAGTCTTACATTTTATTAGCTTTTTGGTTTGTCGTCATCTATTTTATCTCATAAGATAAAGTTGTCAGTCTGTTCATCTCACTTAAATCATTTTTATTCTGGCACAACAGGATTATCAAGCAGACACACACTCAAAGTACTCCAGTGTTATAGAACAGAAACTTTCATTCATATTTGCAATTTACATAAAATATTAACACTTGGCATCTGTGAATCATCTGAAAACATAATATTGCCACACAAATGCCTGTGTCGACTGTTTGACATGTATAATTATGAATATGCATCATTTGAATGATTCAATTGATTCTGATTCATGATTCTGTTCCCGACCAATCCCGACTGAGTGCAGCTCTAACCTTTGACCTGTAGTGGAGGGTCGCACACTCTCTCCTGCAGCCCCTTCAGCACCTCCTGCAGCTGCTTCTGGAAGTCCTCCACCACCTCATCCAGCAGCCCCGCCTCCTTCACCGTACGCCAGAACACCACCGAGTCCTCTGGGCGCATAAACACACATCACAGAGAGTCAAACCCTCCACTCACTCATTTCACGCCACATGACAACGTATGTGTGTGTGTGTTTAGGTCACCTCCGATGGCTGTGACCCACTCTGACGTTTCCTCTGCCGCCTCAGGAAACGAGGCTGCAGCGCCGTTCACTGCAACACAAACAGTAAACAACATCAGTGAAAGCTGTTTGTGTCACAGACTCTCTGAGGTCCAGCTCTTAAAGGGATACGGCAAATTGGCCCATTGCCACCATCCCTATAGTCTTACTGTACGTTCACACCAAAAGCTTCCAAAGCGTCCAAGACGCCGGAAGTCAATTCATTTTCAATGAGAGCCCGGCGACACCATTGCCATCATTCCTATATTCTTAGTTGAGCCCTGGTCAACTTTAGGTTCATTACCTGTCAGAATAGAGATGTGTCGGCTGCTGTTTTTTTTCTTTTTTGTATTTCGGCTCCCCAATGACCAATTTTCAGAGCGGCCAAAGCGGCTGATAATATTTGCTGTTGCTGCAGACGCTTTGGAAGCTTTTGGTGTGAACGCACAGTTAGGAGTAGATTCATTATCTTTAATTGTCAGTGCAAGCTATTTTCAGAACGGCGGAGCAGAGCCACAAAATGCTCAGAGGTACACTACGTAAATTTGAGGTAAATTCATGCAAAACTGTTGATGCGCATTCCAGTCGGGGGCAGTTTTTCTGCAAGCAGTCTCTGTATTTACCTCTAAAACAACTCTGTCTCGTAACATTCTGTTATTATCTCATAGCGTGGTGAATGTGCAGGTCACAACTTGTCCACCAGAGCGTTATGGAGTTGTTGGATTGTGTATTTGATGAGTTTGATGAGGGAAACCTAGAAATCTCATTAGCCTCTGTAGAATAGCTCTGAGCAGCTCACGGCTCTGCTCCGCCGTTCTAAAGATAGCTTGCATTGACAATATAGGTAACTAACCTGCTCCTAAAACTATTCAGATTATGGCAATGAGCCAATTTGCCAAAATGTTGAAATATCCCTTTAAAGGATGGTGCACATTGTACAAAATCTGCCAGTGTATGTAAACTTATGAGCACAACTGTACATGTAAAGCTGTGTGTGGGTGTATCAGGAGGCAACCCAGCATGCACTGGGGCAACAGACCGTGTTATTTGTCCAGTTTTAGCTTTTGAATGACAAATTAAATATTAAGTGGTGAGAATGGATCAAGAAGAACAAAGCATTAAAACTACATCTATATTACACATCACAATGGAAACCAGTGGGACACTCAATCAAGCACACAAACTGGTGCCAGGGCGTAGGCTGGGTCACTTACAGTCGGCTGATGAGGGGGTGGCAGGGACCAGGTCAGCTGACTGGTCACTACTGATGGACACTTTGGTTCCCACCAGGTCTATCTTGGTGCTGCGGCAGGTGTTGGAGCAGACCTTGGTGTGCTGGTAGAAGTCCAGTTCACCTGAATCCATGATTTTCCTGTGTAGTAAAATAACAATGAGGGGTGATACACAACCAGGGCTCCAGATGGCCCCTAAATGGGGGCATTTTGCAATTTTGAAACATGGAAAGGGGCAACTCAAAGTATCTGGAACCTGTGTTTACAGGTGACAGGCCAATGTGTGTAAGGATCATGAACGAAAAGGAAATGTGAAAGTTCGCTTTACAGTGTGCGTTCCTACATTTTCAAATTTCAAGTTAGGCGCCACTGTGCTCCTAGTAAAACAAATTAGTCTGGATGTTTGTAGGTGTCTGTACTTGTTAGTTTTTGTTTTTGTTGTCATTCTGTTTGGATCATTTATGCTGTCCTGCTTTAGCTTGTTTGATTTTTACTTTCTTTTATTTCTGTCCTCTTTTCTGATGTTGATTGTTTGTATGTTGCCGCCACCTGATTATTTGTATTTTCATTCCCTTAAAAAGAGAAGAAAAGAAAAAAGAAAGTAAAAAATTATGAGGAAGACAAAAAATAAAAGTTTCCCGCTAGGGGGTTGGTGGTTGGGTGAAAAATAAATTAGTCTGGAGCCCTGACAACATTTGATACACAACCTGTCTTTGCTAATAGCCATGTGTGATGGAACAGTGCCACCCTGAGGTGTCTCTGTCGACTGCACGTCAGGAGCCACTCACGCACAACACAACTCATCAACACAACCCTGTTTGCCTTTGGCCTCAATTTCTGAAAGTTAAAAAATTTCAGAGTTTCAGAAAGTCCTAGAAGCCAGAGGAAAAATCCTGAACACCAGACCTGAACAGGTGATAAACCTCACTCACTGCTGTTAAACACTAAATCAACCTGAGGGTTTGTTGAGTATAAAAAGAGGCTGTATGTTTAATAATCATAAAAACAACAACATCAGGCATGTAAATTTCATCCAGACCTGAGCATGGTGCCATTGAGGCGGATGGCTCTCTTCCAGTCCTTCAGAGTGGATTTCCCTGCTAAGCACACAAACTCCTTTGGGCTGATCAGCTGCTCTTTGAACTGGTCAGAGAGGAAAAGAAACATTTGTCAGTCATGATCGATTCGCTTCATCCTGGGCTTCACCCACGGCAGCTTCAAGACGGTCAGAAATCAGATGTTGTACCTGGACACACTTCACATTGATCCCGGGACACACAAACTTCTTCCAGACCAGCGTAGCTTTAGCGTCTCCACAGGTGATGGGGTAGAGGACGTCAGCTTCAACGTCCACCTCCTCTGTTAACTTCACTGCACAGACAGAGACAGAAGTCATTTAAAACACAACTAAAGACTTTCACTGTTTAAACAGGCTTTCATTGTGTTTTTGTGTCTGTTTAAACAGGCCATTTTGATTTCAAGATTAACTGTCTTGGTGAGGACACTTGGACAGAGGAGCTAGAGAAGTGAGGGGTCTGAGCTGGAGGGACCAACATTAAACAACCTGCACCTCCTGAGGTAGTGAATACGGTAGAAATGTGTTTATTACATTTACTTCAAAAAACTTGTTCTTACAGGAGTTTTGTTAATGGAAAAAATGAATGATGCAATCTACTTAATTTTACAAAGTCTTAATAAAATCCTGCAGGTCACATTACCAATAACTGCCTCTTCCTTTGACAGTGAAACGGAGCTGCCGGCCTCAGCTTGTGCCTCAACTGGTGCAACTGTGAGGACCTCCTCCCTGGAAAACACACACACACACACATAGTATTTTAAGTTTCAATTCAACTGGACAATCTCCTCAGAAACTGAGTGTGTGCTGGTGGCCACTCTGTGCACAGTGAATCCACCTCACCCTGGCTGAGGGGTCAGCTCTGCAGTCATCAGCACTGCTTTGTCGTCCTCCACCACAGAGGGCAGGTCCTCGCCCACACCGTCCGGTATGGTGACGATCACCACCTCACTCATCTCCTGCATGCTGACCTCTGATGTCGCCATGGAGGACAGGTGGAGCTTCACACCCTGAATCTAACAACGGAGAGGGAAAATTGTTTACTGCAAAGTTGATAATAATATTGATATAATATTGAGAAAGGCAGCATCATTACAAGACAATGGCTTTCCTGGCAGCAAGGGATAGTCCAGGGGAAAGTTTAACCCATGCTCTAACACACCATGAGACAGAGTAGAACAGCCCCTGGAGAGATCAAGTTTGCTGACCGCAAACTTCCCGAGTTAGAGCGACTTCAGCACAGACAGCCAGATAGCAAAATACTGCTGTCTCTGGAGCCAAGAGCCAACTGCCATCAAGGAAGCCACTCATAGTCACAAATCATGCTTAGAACAGCACTACACTTCGTCAACAGTACAAACAGGGTCCCAGTGCATAATATGAGGCATCAAACACCTGATAGCTTTGCCTGGCTTACACTGAAAGGAGAGGAAGACACAACTCACCCACTCTCCTCTAGCTGCTTGCTACAATGCAGAAGGCCTGACATGTCCGTTACCAAATGCAGTAGAATTGTCAGGAGTCCAGTGACGTGTGCACACACTGTTTGAGCAACTCAGCTCCATTCATTTCTCTGTCAGCACTCACTAGTTATTGTTAGAAACAGCAAGCAGCTGGGGGAGAGTGGGTGAGTTCTGTTCTTGTCCCAGGCCAAGCTAGCAGATGTCTGATGCCTGTTATCATGCGCTGGGGCCCTGTTCCTACTGTTTGTGGCTATTAGTTACTGTCTGTGCTGAAGTCACTACGGGGGTCTCGGTCTCTCCATGCGTTATATCATGGGTTAAATTTATGCCGGAATACCCCTTTAAGTTTCCAGAAAGAGACTGAGCACTGGAAAACCAAGAGGTGGGCGACATTTTAATAGTATCTGGTACTAAAAACGACAAAGACGTGAGATGTAACGTTAGAGCCCTCCAGGACGAGATAACGTAAACGCTGAATGGCAGTAGCTTCAAATGTTTTGCTCTGCATCAGCAGCAATTTAAACTGGTGAGAGCTTTGTATGATGTTTGGTGTGTGGCATTAGAGGTGTTGAAAGGGTCTTACCTCTTTAATATCTTTACGTTAGGGCAGTCCTGGATAAATGTCGCGTCGTCTTGTACTGAAACAGTGATGCTGCAGGACAACAGAGTGCTTGCTAGCTAGCTTTGTTTACATCAAACTTATTCAGCCAACTAGCTAACAGCAGAGCTCTACCGATAGAGCCATTGAGCCTCCTTTATGTCTAAAACAGTATATCTACCCAGTTCTTACACTAAATTACAGTTCATAGGAAATATTAATCTAATTTCAACCATGGATGTATAATCTCAACACTACAAACATCCTCGCTACTTCCGGTTCTTCTTCTTCGACGGTGTTTCAGAAGTAGTGCGTTTGGCGCCACCAAGTGGAGTGTGGACCTGAGTGCTTATTCAACCGGTAAACTAATTAACAAACTAACTAATCATCGCTTTCAAACGACAATGTAATTTCAAAAAGTGTAACTTTTTTGAAACAGTATGACCCCAATGTAACAAATGTTTCAAATCTTTTTGATCCCTAAATAAATAATAAATTGATCGAAAATTGTACATTTTCGTTGTTTGTTGTTGTTCTTCATCTTGAGTTAAAATGGACTGATAATCTGTTTTGTTTTGTTCAGTAAAATGTAGTTCCTCCTGTGCTGTGCCTGTCAGTCTCAAAATCTGAGAGAGGAAAATCCCGGGGCAGCCAGGAAGAAGAGGAGGTCACGCGAGAGTGTGATTCGCAGAGGGATCCGTGGCGCTCGCTCACTCAGTCCTGGTACTGGTTCAGCTTCTGGTCCTGTAAACGGGACTCCAACAACACCTAGACCCCATGTGTCTGAGGGCCTGGTGACCGACAGACTGCAGTTTAAGATGGCAAGCCCTGGCTGGTCAGAGAGAGTCCTGGCGCTGCTACGCCGGATGAACAGCTTTCATCTCCCAGGTAGAGCAGCCGCAGTGACCCGGTGTGGAGCCTTCACCTGCGTTCAGTCACTCCTCCCGCACCCGGTGACCACCTCCGCTCTGTCCCCACAGGCTCCGGTCGCGCTGCCTGCTCCAGGTTTGAGATAGACGGGGCGCAGGTCGGCTGGATTCCTCCGCATATAGCCTCGCTGCTGAGCCGGTTCCCGGAGGTGTTCAGTCCTCCGCACGGTGGCGCCGTGTCTCTGCGTCGCAGCCTGGACTCGTATGAGAAGAGGTCCGAGGCTGTGGACGCTGTGCTGCAGGCCCTCAGACAGGAGGAGTCCCTCACCTGCCTGAGGGGGTGGAGAGATGAGGTGAGACACTAGCACACCTGTGGTGTTAAATATTATATATCACTATATAAAATAACAATGCAGAACACACTATTATTGTCTGCATACAGTAAACCGTTATATCATCTGAATGAACATCCAATTAAACTGGCAGTCTAATTAGCACGTTTTGCAGCAGCTTGCTGGTTGTTCAACTACATCCATACTGTAGCCTGTGTATAGAAAACTAATATAAACAAATAAATAAATGCAGATAAAAATATTTAAAAACATTGTTTCTGTACATTGTATGTCATTTTTAGTCCTTCATATATGTGCACAGTGATTTTAAATAAATCCTGACCAACCAGACAAACTAAACCAAAAGCCAAGAGCAGTGGTGATGTAATAACTGGGACAGTAGTCTCCTGTAGTTGCTTCAATTTTTATGTTCTTTTAATGTTATTTTTGAGCTGCAATAATTGTATAAAATGTGCCATACAAATAAAAGTTGTTGTTATTATTATTATTATTATTCCATCTGATACACTGGATCAGACCGTGGTCAGTTATAACCTTCGTATTTATAGGAGTAAATGCAAAGGCCTCTCCTCTTTCAGAAATACAGTGTGATGCCTAAATTCTCTGACCCTCCTCTGATGTGGATGGAAAGAGCAGCTACCAGTAAGTTCTGACGCAGCTGACCAGCTCTGTGTGGTGTGTTGTCGGAGTTAAAGGTCCAGTGTGTAAAATGAGGGCAAAACAGTGACATCTAGCATTCAGACTCTATTATTCATCTATTAAATCATTCTATTGTTTATTGTTGTTTTAAAACGTGCTCTCTGGTTGGCTGGATTTTCCATTCCATACAAACATGGTGACACTCTCTAACCAAGACCCTTGTTATATGTATATATAAATGAAGAATAAGGCTATGAAAACCCAACAGATTTTATTTTATAGCGATTATACACTTATACAAATATATTCATTGGTAGTATATTCAGATTTTGCCAATAAACCTTGACAAATATTACACACTGGACCTTTAAGTGTTGCATGAGCCCACTGTGATGCTGCACCATAGGTCTGTTCGGGGTGAAGCGGTACGGGGTCCATCTCAACGGATATACTGTCAGCAGCAGCGGGGAAGTCAGCATGTGGTTGGCACGACGCTCCCCACACAAGCAGACGTACCCTGGACTACTGGACAACGTGGTGAGTGTCAAGCCACACAACACAGGAAGCAGATATGATCAGTGTGAACTTAACAATTGAGCGTTTCAAATTCCTCACTGCAGGAATGATTCAAGGAGGCTAAAATGTTGTTTGTTTGTAGGCAGCAGGTGGCCTGGCTGCTGGCGTGGGCATCAAACACACTCTGGTGAAAGAGTGTCAGGAGGAAGCGTGTATCCCAGCAGCCATTGCTGAGAAGGCTCGTCCTGTCAACACAGTGAGGTGAGTCTGATACCCTCGCACATCTAGAAAATTCAAGTTTGTTCAGTAAATATAATGTAAATGTTATTTGTACAGGGACAGAGCACAAGAAAACATTAAAGGGATAGTTCACCCAAAATTCAAATTTCACTCATTATCTACTCACCCTCATGTGGACTGAGGGCTGGGAGAAGTTTCAGAGCCATCCGTGCCTTCTCTGAGTTACAGCGGGGCTCCGTGCAGCACTGCATGTCCATATGATGGTTGCGAACGGGGCTCACTTTTCTTTGTCCAAAAAGACACCCCAAAAACCATCCACACAGCTCGTCTGTAATGTCCCTCTTGTATTGAAGCCCTGACATGAGAAATTATTCTGAAAAAAATTAAATAAGTCTATATTTTAAGCTTATTTGTAGCGGAAGCTCCCAGTGTCTCGGTTCACTACTCTTCCTGTGTCAGTGCAAGACAGTCATAGCAGTAAGTTCATTATCTTTAATTATCGGTGCATGTTGTTTTTAGATCAGCGGGGCCGAGACGTGAGCTGCTCAGTGAACACAGTGGAGGTTAATGGTACAGGTCCTCTGTCCCTCATCAAACTCATCAAATACACAATCCAACAACTCCAAAACGCTCTTGTGGACAAGTTGCGACCTGCACATTCACCACGCTATGAAATAATCATGTAACATTACGAGATGGAGTTGTTTTTGAGGCAAAAGCAGTCCTGTGGACGTTTTTTTCCATGCAGTTCAGGTGCACGAGTCAAGTTAACTTGGGCTAAAGGCTTCAACTCCCACAAGGCTGCTGGGCGGAGTGATTTCAAAAGCGCAAGTAGTTCCAAGTATTTGCTTTATGTGTTGTAATGTTACATTCATTTTATACATGATTATTTCATAGCGTGGTGACTGCGTAAATGAGCCACTGCTCGACCCACCCCCTCTACCAGTAACGGTATTCACAGGTAGGGGTGGGATTATGCAAATTCGAAAACTAATGACATCATTGGATATCAACTGAGGGAACAGCTCGTAAAACCACATAGATTTCAACCTAGGGAGCTTGCAAATTTTCTTTGTCGATTTTCACAAGAGTCTTCAAGAACTGTCATATATAATATGTCCACTGGTTGCTATGCCTTCTAGCTACACCTACGAGGATGAGGAGGGGGTGTTCCCTGAATGTCAGTTTGTCTTTGACTTGGAGCTGCCTCTCGACTTCAAGCCCAGAGTGGGGGATGGAGAGGTGCAGGAGTTCTACCTGCTGCCCATTGACGAGGTCAGTGTCAGCTGACATGCACACTCCCGCGTCTTCACTTTGAAACGCACACCACGTCATCTGGATCATGATTGACTGAAATTTTGCGCGTGTATGGACGGTATTTGTTATGTCGTGCTTTGATGAAGCTCTTGACTTCCTGTCCTGGTTTCAGGTGAAGGAGCTGCTGTCCACAGATGACTTCAAACCCAACTGTGCCATGGTGGTCTTGGACTTCCTAATTAGACATTCGTTAATTGAGGCCGACACAGGTTTGAGACCGTTGGATCCATTATGAATTGTGGCGACAACGTCCGATCCGTTCTCTGTGTTGACCATGGGCTTTTCATTTCAGAGCCGTGCTATCAGGAGTTTGTGGCTGGGCTCCATCAGACATTAGAGTGAAGCTGAGGACGGAGCCTCTTGACTCCACAAGTTTACATTTATCTCAGCGTATGGGCTCACAGGAACCAAGCTCAGTGCTGCTGACTGAAGCTGGTCACCGGAAGCCAAGACGGGGAGCGGTGCACGTCAGCAAGTACTGATCTGATGGAAGCTGCATAAAGGTCTTCTTCGACAGTTTAGGCATTTGACCAATGACACCGTCCAGCTGAAGATGTGTGAAAATATTTGAAGCTGTGAACAGAAGCAGTCCTGTCACTCTGAACATGGACTCAAATCAAGCTATAAACACTTCACTCCTACTGCATATTTAGACATTTGAATTTAATTGACTTAAACAATAATGTAACAGTTAGAATACAATTAGACATCACTGTGTTTTGTTTTATAGATACTTTTAGATCCTTCAAGGCAAGTTTGGATCACAAAATGACTTTGTGTTGTATGTTTTAACCCTGCAATTAAACACATCCGGCCTCTAAAAGCCCTGATGTTACATCAGTTGTGTCCACTGTCACTTGTGTCTTGAGTATCTCTCCTTGCTTCTCATTTTATTTCACCAATTACAACTTAAAAAAAACAACAAACAAACAAAAAAACACCCGTGGCCGAGCATCGTCGTTCTGTTACAGTTTATTTCCTTTAGAATACATTAAAAAAGACGAGTGGAGAAATGTGAGGATACATCTGTGTACAAAAGAATCTTCCTCTTACAAAGAGCCCAATCGTTAAGGAGTCGCTTGCATCTTGTATTTCATTATCTGACATCATCATTTTTCTAAGTGTGTGACACACTGACCTTTTTTGTTTTCTTAGTTGTGTGCAAAATAATACAAGGTAAGCCAGTAGAATATCACAAAGGTAACATAAGGTGGAGCAGAGTACAAAGCAAAGAAGAAGAACAGCTGTAGACGTCATGAGTGAACTGAGAGGAAACAAAACTCAACAATAAGATCCTGGCAGGTGTTGAGGTGTGCGCAGGTACAGTACATCCTGCTCTACTGTCAATTCTCACACTGTGTCTGTTACTTAAATAATGGGAGAGCAATCTAACTGCAGAATAAAACAGACATCTGAGAGGGGGAGGAGTCATCGGTATGAGTGGGAGTACTGTTCTCAGTCGCTTCCACATGCATTTATTTTGGCAGCACAGACGGCTCTGTAATCACTGACCGACTGATCGTAGTTAAACCATTTGGCAGCTAAATGCCATAGAGCTTCTTCATTGGCCGCTGCTCTTTCAAAGTGATTCAGTGGCAACGGTTTCTGTTAAAGGGGCGTTACCAACATTCTTGCAAATGTTGTCCAATTAAAAGCCCAAAGTGTTTCTATGATCTGCTGAAGCACTGGCACATGTGCATGTTTAATTGCCGTTAAAAAAAATGCTGAATTTGATTTGAAAAAGAGTGAAAACAGCATTCATGTTGACGAAAATAAACTTAACTGTGCTGTAGATGTGCACGTTGTTCTGAATCAGCCAGCGAGTTCAAACTCACCAAACAGAGGACTCTTCCTGAAAATCTTCCTATACAGGGCCGATCAGCTGCAGCTGAAGTAAATTAAGGCTCTACTTGTCATTTAGAGTAAGTTTTGTTAACCCCTTCATACCCAGCTGTATACAGTGTGTTTGACAGTCCACCTTGATTTCAATCAATCCCAGTTTTCTGACTTGAAGGTTAATCTCAATCAACTTCATTTTTTTTAAGCGTTGTGTTAATGATGAAGTTTGTATAAAATACACGTAAGTTGGTCTCGTTACATCATGTAATCATGCTCAACTGTAAATAATAAAACACTCAGCTTTTTAAATGAATGAAAACTGTATCAAATATTACAGGTTGATAAAAAAAAAAGAGAGAGAGAGAGAGAGAAGCACGCTCGCTCCGTAGAAAGTTAATTTGGTCAAACTTTAGAAATGAAGGAGAATGAAAACCTATAGAATGAGAGGACAAAACTGAGAGACACGGTCACACTGCAGGACAGAGGCGTACGTCTGTCTGAGCCCTGGTCTTTTCTGGAGCTGGTCTCAGGGACTGAGGAGACCACCGTGCTCCATTCAGAGACCTCAAACCTCCGTACAGGACAAACCCTGCCTCGCCTTTAAAAGTATGAGTGAGAGAGATGCTTCTTCTCTTCATGTTCTCTTAATTTAAGGTTTCTAAACACAAGATTACAGTATTTTTTATCTGAAAGCTAAAAGCTATAACCTTGAACTTTAAGTATATACCCCCCCTTTCCATTACAATTGAGCTTCATGTTTTGTTTTGTTTTTTCCTTTGGCTCGGTTCCACTTCTTCTCCCTCATCCCTGTAACTCCCCGTTAAACTGTGCCCACCATGATGACGAGGCAGAAACAGTGGAGGTGTTTTTTTTCTTGGCCTTGTCTGTTTCCCCCGTCCCCTCCCTCTCCGGCTGTCACCTCACGCTCTATAGGAGAAGGCAGCCGCTCTTCTTGCCTCGTCTCTTGGCCTGCAGCGCCGCCCGGGTGGCCATCTCGAACACCTCCCTCACGCCGTCTTTCGTCTTGGCCGAGCACTCCAAGTAGCCAAAGGCGTTGATTCGGTTGGCCATGTCCCTCGCCTCCTCCGACTTCACTGGTTCCTGTTTGGGTGAAGCAGAATGATGATGGGGGGGGGGATCAGCTCAACTCACACAAAAACATTTCAAAAAGTGACCTGTCCACAGTGGGTTGAGCAGGTTGACCACATATGCAGAGGTCTGATCCACCTTATTCCTAGCCCCCATGATGCCTTGCGGGAATTATGGGCGCAACTTCCGGTGCGAACCGAACCTGTTTACATGTTAACAGTACGCGCTAATCCACTTTCTGCAAGCCTTAGAGACATAAAACACCACCTTTTACAACTCAAACGAGACAATATCATAATACCGCTGCCTACTAATATTGTGAGGTGTGAGGACGACTTAAAGGGATAGTTCACCCAAAATTCAAATTTCACTCATTATCTACTCACCCTCATGTAAACTAAGAGCTGTGAGAATTTTCAGAGTTCCTTCTCTGAGTTACGGGGGGGTCCACGCAGCAGTATTTGTCCATATAATGGTTGTCAATGGACACCAGGTTTCTTCGTCCAAAAAGACACACCAAAAAACGTCCAAATACCTCCATGCTGCTCGTCTGTAATGTCCCTCTTGTATTGAAGCCCCGACATGAGAAATTGTTCCGCCGGTCAGTGCTAATCTCACGTGATCTCACAGGAAGAGCAGTGAACCGAGACACTGGGAGCTTCTACTACAAACAAGCTTAAAATATAATATACTTTATTTACTATAATATACTTATTTAATTTTTTTCGGAACAATTTCAGTATTTCATGTAACCTACAGTTTCTCATGACCTCTACAAAGCTGTTATGTTCTCACTCCCATCAATTCTTATTTACTTTTTTTTTTTTTTTTTTTAACATTTACGCACACAATACACGTCAGTTAGATAAGTACAGAAGAGTATGGGAAAGGGGCAACAGAACAAAACAAAGAGGCATTGAGCAGGCATTTTGAGGGGTGTTGAACTGAAGAGAGAGACAGAAAAAAAAATATATATATATGGATGAGCAGTGTAGAGTAGTGCTTGGAGGGATTGGCTCTAGATAAACTGCATACATGGGGACCAGGTGTTGTTGTAGCAGGTGATACTATCTTTTATGGGGGGGGGGGGGGGGGGGACACTGAGGTTGAGAACTTCTCATCAAATTAGTGAATGTTTTCTCTCTCTTTTTGTCAATAAAGATACATTACCACACATACTGATTATAAAATAAAATTGCTGATGATTACAATGAAGGAGCAGGACAAAGAACATGAGTCTGAACAAAGCTCCCACAGGTTCAACCCTCCAACAACCTCACTGACCTGTTTCATCTTGGCCAGCTCTCTGCGTGTGTGCTCGTCGTTGCGCAGGTCTTTCTTGTTCCCCACCAGAATAATGGGCACGTTGGGACAGAAGTGTTTGACCTCAGGAGTCCACTTCTCTGGAATATTCTCTGTGTCGAGTTCAAGGTGGACATGTTGAATACGGAGCACACAGACACAATAATGTTTGTCCAAAAAAACACCACCAGAGAAGAAGAAACCTCACCTAAACTGTCGGGGCTGTCGATGGAGAAACACATGAGGATGACATCTGTGTCTGGGTACGAGAGGGGTCTCAGTCGGTCGTAGTCCTCCTGACCGGCTGTGTCCCAAAGGGCCAGCTCCACCTGCAAGAGAGGAGGATGTAACTACAGACACACATCCATACAACACTGGACTTTTGTCATGACTGGATGTGACAGAGGAATCACACTGTAAAGTCTCTACATTTACAGCTTAGTTCAAGGTTGTTCATGAGATTCTGAATTTTTGAGATTAATGCTCCACTCTTCTAAGCATACTTTGTAAACAGTAAATGAAAACATCAGTGAACTTGTTAGAATTGGAGTAAGAGGAAAAAACGTTTTATCTTCCTGTCTGAGAGTCAGGCGTTTGGATGGATCTCAACCCCGAGTCTGTGTCAGGGTGTGGTCGGCCTAGCTTAGCATAAAGGCTGCAAGCACAAGAGGAGACAGCTGGCTTTGACTAAAGTCTAAAAAAAAACACAGCTACAGTACATCCCAAAAACTATTGTGTTCTTATGAGGAGTTACTCAGGCTGTCTGATGGGCCCCATCATATGTGAAAACAAATCAGATACAATGTGACAGATCAGATCTTTCCTGGCAAAGCGTCATCAATGATAATATTCATTAATGCCCATCCCCACACACGTTTAGCTGAACCTCTGTAGCCTGTGATTGGCACGTGGGGCCTACCTGGACGACCATGGCCAGCTGTGGCCAGCTGTGGTCACTGTCACAGGAATTAATTCAGTGTTTCATTTTTGTTGTGTCTGCGCATCTGTTATTTTCCTCACCAGTTCTTGTTTTCATTTAGGCTAACATTCATTCATATGCGGGTCGAGGGCAAGTGAAGGAGTGTGACAGAGAGTGAGCGCAATAGAGACACCAGATTTCATGTTTGCCTACCGGCAGAAACTGAAACAAGCCAACTAGAAATCAAGAGAGGAAAAAACAAACATGTGTGTCCATGTGTCCAAAAGGGTAATTTCATCCCGTCCTCACTATGTTTGTCAAATTAAATCACACATCATTATACAGTACAGTCATTTTGTAACTATTATACATTTGGAATTGGGTGAGGTCGACCGGACGAGGGCCTCCAAATAAAATTCTGCTTAGGCCCCCAATGTGGCCAGGAGCAGGCCTGACTATAATAACCCTGGTGGTTAGGATGAATGATAATGACCCTACCTGTTTACCATCCACCTCGATATCGGCCACGTAGTTTTCAAACACAGTGGGCACATAAACCTCAGGGAACTGATCTTTGCTGAACACGATGAGGAGGCAGGTTTTGCCGCAGGCTCCATCACCGACTATCACCAGTTTCTTTCGGATCGCAGCCATCTGAAAGAACGAGGAAAGATCTGTTACAAGTCTGTGGTTTATTCTGGTCACAGTTTTCATTAGTGGTTTGAGTTTGTGGGTTCATCGGACACTAGAAAAAATTATTTGACAAAACAATGATTTGTAACGCTATGGGAACATACTTTATAGGTAATGTGTCATATTCACGTCATCTTCTGTTGTGGCGATTGTAAGATAAACTGTGGGGTTACACTGCTCATGTGGCAACAGTAAGGTCTATTAGGTCAATTTAAATTATTATTATATATTATTCTGGTGAAAAACAATATACAAACAGGTGACAGTTTATGGGATAAACTGAATGAATGAGTGGACAGGCACGACAAATGGTGTGGTTTCATTACAGGTTCACTACATGGTGCAATTAAGCAGTAAATTTCCCAACATGCTCGATTGCAAGTGGCACAAAGTCACTGATTCTGATTTTCTGTCAAGAGGAAAAGATCTAAGTGCCTCTGAAGGACAAATGCAAAAACCAATGGGCACTGATCTACAGAAACGGGGCGCAGACAGATGAGTCATCCTTTGGCATCTTTTGCAAGACTTTCCCTCCCATAGAGTTTACTGAAGAGCTGCTGTAAATAATACACAATCCACAAAACAAAGCCATTTCTGTGTGGGGCTAAACAGCAGAAATATGGAATAGGACTTCATCCTGTTTAGTTTAAGTTGTTGCAAATATAGCCAAGTCATTGAACCAACTAAATCACTGTAGAACATTGCAGTTAGATGGAGATGAAGTCTTATTACTTTTATCGAGCAAAATTAAACAGCATCTGAGTTTGATGCATATTAAGATCTAATGGTAACCTCATAAATCTGACACTGACCTAAAAAAAAAAACCCAACTAAAAACAACTTGGTCAACCCCGCGGTGTGGTTCTTAGACTGCAGACACCTATTATGGTCTGTCACCGCATCGGGAAGTGAAGTGAGCTAACATGACACACTGTAACACACTGTATATGTGATGGTTAGCTACAGCTGCCTGGCGGATCTGGACTATTTGGCAAGTTTACGTTGCATTAGCGCTTCACTTCCTCACTGCCGTTTACCTCCGTTGTAAAGAGCTGCTGTACCTGTCATCTTAACCTCTGGTCGACTGCTTCACGATACAAACTTGCTGTCCCGACGTTACCTTATTTTTAACCATCCCTGCCCTGTGGCCTGTGTGAATCAGTGGAGTGGTAACGTTAGCTAACTTGTCGCTAGCAGCAGCAGCAGCAGGTCATATTCCCTCTGAGGAAGCTTTAGCTGTTAGCTTGCTAACTTTGCTTAGTTTTTCGGGACAGCTGGCCTGTGGTAAAGCCGGACACAGGGTGTTTTGAGACCGAAGTATATCGTCCTAATCTAGCGGCTGACCTTCAACACAAAGATACGAAGCAGAGACCAAATAAGAGATGTCATATTTGCGAAAATGTACCGTTTTATTTAGAGATACTCGCCTTTCTTTCGTTTTCCTGTCGGACGCAACAGCCCCGCCCCCGACAGTGCCACGAAGATTCGAGCCGCCCATCTGAGGCACTTCCAGCCAATGAGAAACGGCGGAATCATGATGACGCGTAACTGAGCCAAACATTATAAAATAGGTTCTGCTACAGATACCACGACTTACAATATCAAAAACAAACTCGCATACCTTGGAATTCCTATTGTAAAAAAAAAAATTAAATCTGATTATTGACAAGACAATGAGAAAACTGAACCAATGGCTCAATCGACACTGACATAACTTAATTTTATTTCCCTTTAGGGAGAAGCTCTAAGACATTGAGGGAGCTATAAGGCTGATGTTTCTGCAGTTGTGTCGTTTCTGCAGATACAGACAGATGAGTTGTATCCCTTGATCTATCCACAAGGAATAACATACTGGCAGCCACTGGCAGTTTTCCAGAGAGAATTCTCTGCCCGTGCATTTTGATGCTTGTCAACACAGGAACTACAACCCTGACTTTCTGTCTTCCCTGAATTCTCTGAGGCCCACCTAGCCTACTAAATCCTGTCTCTCATTAATGTTGTGAAGCAGAAGCAAATTTTGAAATTATTATTTAATTATTATTATTATTATTTTCAAGCACCTTCAGTTCAATTTGCAACATTTACCAAGAAGCACTGCTCTATTAAAATGCATGTTTTACAACCATTTCCATTAAAAATCTTATTCAACTGATTTTTCCAGCATATGCATGGTTATGGTCTTGCTATTAATCTTATTGATTAATTATTTGAGCTAAAAGGGGCAACCTGATGACCAAATATGGCCCAGTTAGTCAATGCACAAATCAATCAACCTGCTGCACCTTTGTTTCTTTGTGTTTTATTCTTAGGTTTCAGCAGAGGCTAATAATACATCTTTTTGTAATTATGTGAATTTACCATGCACTTACGCATGCATCATTTTTACTCATAACAAACCTTAAATACATTTTCATATTTTGTGAACTTGACAGCAAAAAGGAACCACAATTAAAATTATTTTTTTATGTTTTATTATTGATTGGAAATTGGTAAGAAAACCAGTGGGTGAAAGGGAGAATGGAGGGAGAGGGACAAATCCTTACAGGAGATGGTTAATTGTAGATGGCAATGGAGGGTATTCCAGATCATTTGAATGTCAGTAACTGCACTTGATCAATTTCTGATTGGCCAGCCTATGGGTGGGCTGAGACACTGATTATGTTTAGCTGTCTTTTTTTTTTTTTTTCTTTTGAAATTTGGTAGGAAAAACCGGAGCACCCGGAGAAAACCTTACATAATGTAGTGGTATGAGACAAGACATGTCTAAAGGCAGGACTAACATATCTTTGATCTAAAAAACCCTAGCAAGAGCACTGAAAAACCGGGAGACTTTGGACCTCTTTGGTGTGTTAAGGAGGGTATTCAGGCGCTGTTTGAGATACCTGACTAGAGCATCATCAAATGATGTGTCACCAGATGTCAATAAAGCCCCAAGTACTCGGTCTACAGAGCCAAACTCCCTCTGGAGGTCTCTGAGCACACCATTGTTGAGTCTTTTCAGGTTTTTCTTGGTTGTTTTGGAAGAGGAGTCACGGAGCATATCTGACAGATGCTGGATGATGGTGTTGATGTCTTCTATCTTGGAGGAATCTTCAGTTCTAGCCTGGATGTGTTTGATGAGCCTCAAGTAGAGTAAGGCTTTGGTTTGGGGAGCCATGTCCTCTGATGTACGAGAGCGGACACAGTTAGGTAATAGTCGTTGATGAAAGTTTGACCCTGTGGTTGGGGGTGCAGTCCTGTCTTGATTGGTCATGTCCTGTGATCTAGGAGAGACCGTGTCAGCTAATCGCGTTGGTCTTCTATCAGACTCCTTTGAGATTACCACTGGAGTGGACTGTATATCTTCACCCATGGGCTTAAACACTCGTCTTGTTCTTACAGGTGGTGTGTACCAACTGGGAAAGCCAGGATAACTGGCATTCGAGGCAGCAGCAGCCTTCCCAAGAGAACAACCAGGTGCGAAAGGGAAAGCAGGAGGACGTGCTGCAGTCAGTGATTCTATCACTGGTGATCGTGCAGTTGGTGATTCTGTCGCTGGTGATCGTGGAGCTGGTAACCTTAGAGTCGATAATTGTGTAACTGATCTTATAGTTGGTGACCCCGTAGTCGGTACATCACAGGTTTCAGGCAGCTTTGGTGTCTTTTCATCTTCTCCAGATGAGCTCATCACATTGTCAATTAATTCTCGGATGTCAGTCAGTGAGCTAGACACTTGCTCATTCTGGGCTGTTGGTTCTTTGTTGATGCAGAGCATCAAATTCTGCAGGAGCTTTCCCACCATGTCCTCTGCCATGGCATAGCGGACTTCAGGAGAAAGCCTTGTTGCGCCATCTTCCCTCTTGGTGACTCCAGGGATGACGGCGTTGGTGAGATGTCCATCCACTGAAACCACAGGAATTTGATAGAAGTCGTCTTCCATGAGGTTGTCGTAAATTTTTCCAATCAGTTCCTTTATAAGTTCCTTGATGTTGTCATTCAACATGATGTTTTCCTGTGATGAGCTGGCACGTGGTCCAAAATCCTCTGACTGGTGGAGCTTGTCATACAATTCTTCAATTTGAGGTTTGATGGCCTCAAAATGAGCTGCAGTCTTTGTCCTGCTAAAAACTGATGTCCTGCTAAATGGTCTGGGAGTCGAACAAGGAGACTCTGGAACCTCTCCTGGAATAATGTAGTCACCTTCAGTGACCACCAGCTCTGGTGACTTTCTTGCTTTCCGTTTGAGCCTTACCAGATACTGTGAATGTGGTCTCTTTGTTTGGGTCTTCAGCTCTGAGATCATTTTCCTATATTGATTTTTGGCAAATGTGACAAAGCCTGATTTCTGAACTTGTGGATCAACGGTGACGGTGTTGAACCTAGGTCTGGAAAAAAACAATTTCACCATGTCCACAATTGGCCTCATGTCAAAATGAGGTTGTGGTGACTTGCTTTTCTCACAGCATCCAATGTTGTCAAAGTTGTCATAATGCAGGTCTTCTGTGATAGCTTTGACAATACTATGCGCTACAATCTTTGCTTCCACAGCTTTATACTGTACATGTCTATTTGTGCCTTTGTCGTCATCACAGCCTGTCTCATCGAAATATTTTAGAAGAATGTCAGTCACAGCGCTGGTGGTCGGCCACAATGAGATCTTGGATTTTACACTTGAAGGTGTTTCCACCCTTTCTGGTACAGATATTTCCATTATCTCTGATGATTTCTCAGGGCTTTTGCTTTTGCTTTTGCTTTTGCTTTTGCTTTTGCTTTTGCTTTTGCTTTTGCTTTTGCTTCTGCTATGGCTTTTGCATAGGGAAGCCTCATCTGAAAGTGCTGGGTGCCAACATGCTCCCAAGCACTGGAATTTCAGCTTATCCAAACACCTTCTCAGACATTTGGTAGCTTGAAACACCATTTGGGAAAGAAACTTCACATTGGAACCACTGACAAAGACAGCGGGCTGCAAAGGCCAGTCAGGGCAGCTGAGGGCTTCTGATGCAATGGAGCTGATTTTGTGAGAAACTTCTCTTTTAATTAGTTCACTTAGCTCCGTAGCGCTCTCACATTTCTCCTGTGGAACATCAAGAGCGATAGCTAAACTGGCAGAAAGAGACTCTCCCAAATTTGGGCTATTTCTCTCCAGTGATTGTTTTATATCATCTGGAGACATGTTTTGTTGGAAACCTTTCTCGATTAATGGTACCACAATTTTGAGAACCATTGTGACCAGTAACTGCACAATTTCTGCGCATAAGTCAGCAATGGTAGCTGTTGTGTCTGCATCTTCTAGGCCGACAGCCAACAGATTCCACTGCACTGAGGTAAATCTTTTCAGATATTTGCGCACAATGGGAACGAGATCGTGCGGAGCGACTTCAACGGCGTCTTCCATTGGTGTTCTGGAGCAATCCATTCTTCTTTCACAAAAAGCTGTAGGAAGAACGAGGGGGGTCTCCCGCGCAACCACACCAATCCACAAGGTGCCTGGAGAGTCAAGCTGTTTGTTTCCACCACAAGTGTTGCTGGAGCTCCTTTGTGTGCCCTCTACAAAAAGCTGTAGCAAATGCTTTTGCGTTTTTGAAACTTTCTGCAAATGTTCTTCTGCAAAATCCAAGTGCGTTTATCTCTTTCACTGAAGTAGATTAAAATGAAGCGTTCAGTTCTGAAACTTCAAAGTAAATCTATCTGACGTCACAAAGATTAAAGGCAAAAACAAATCAGCCAATCATATGCGAGTGACGTAGTCGAATTATGACGTAACCGCACATTAAATGGCCCAAACACGTCATACGCAATTATGCCTTCAAAGTACATTGACGTCACACATCGAGTTCCGAAAAGATTCTTTTTAAAAAATACCTGAGGCGCACGTGCACCATATATGCGTGCACAGTGGACGCACGAGAATAAACGGGGGAATAGTGTTTGTGACACTTTTTCTCAGTGATCAATCAATTATTATAATTATTAGATTAATATTATCGGTAATAATGTAGCCTAAGTCATGACAACAACAATAATAGCAGTAATATTACAGTAAGATAGTTGGCTAAATAATGACACCGCAGTAATAAGAAGCATGGGATTATTCTGTTATTCTTCCATCATTGTGGCAATGGTTTGGTTAATAGTAGTAGTAGTAGTAGTAGTACACTGTAGCCACTGGGTGTCTCTCTCTCTCTCTGTCTGTGTGTGTGACAGAGAGAGAAGAGAGTACTTTAGGCTATTTATCCCTTACAGGGAAATTAAAAAACGACTGGTAGCTCAAACACAAAAAGAAAAACATATTAGGAAATACACAAAACATTTTAGGAAAAAACATAGGAACATAGGAATTGTTATGCCTTACAGGTGTCACTATTAAGCTCAGGCCAGTTTCGGTATTAATGGATCAGCAGATGCTTGGGTGATTTTATGTAAATCAATAGCCTAAGTAGGCTATTGTTATGCAAACCAACGCACGTGAATGGACATTGGTTTATGGACACGCGTCCGGAAGAGTTGGACAGGAGCTCTGGGTCATCGCTCCAGGTGCAACAGGCTGATCGGGAGCCAGAGCCAGCAGCGGGCACTGGTCGGGGACTGGAGCGGCCTGGCGGGAGGCTGGATCGGCTGGGCGCTGGTCACGGCTCAGGGGCTGGATCGCAACCCCACAGCTGGAACTATTGCCTATTGGTTCACTTTTGGTAGGCTAATGAAATCAAATGAAAAGCGTTTCTTATTGTGCTTGATGAGTTTTGGAAAAACGATTGAAGGTGACAGTATGAGTGTTAAAATTCAGTGGATAAAGCAGTTCTTACAAAATCCTACATCCACTTGCAACTTTATTGCAACTTTTTATATCATTGGAGGCCTTGTATAGCCTATATAGCCTACTGTTATGGGGGTAATGAAGGAAGGTGTATTTTATTATTCTAATGTAGGCTACTGGGATTTTGGATGAGGTTTAATATGGGTAGGTATGTGGGCTATATAGAATTAAAATTACATAGGCCTAACTTTAATAGAGAAATGTGTGTCAGAAGAATGTACTGTGAATGGATTCTTCCTCATACAATTGGCTAGACACTAGCAAGGCACCATTATTGATGGTTGTTGCTGTTTGATGTGGAGAAAACTTGCCATGAGTTGAAGATGTGAAATGCTACATTTTGCAAATAGACTATTCTTATTACCACAGCACATTTGTGGTTTGATTGCAAAACAAAATCACCACTGTCAATTTCACCAACCAGTCAACAACAACAACACAGTTAAATGTAACACTTTGAAAGTAGTTTAGTCCACAGCACAGAGTTAAAACTACACTGATTTCCAAAAGAGAAGACACTCGGCTGGGCATCTAGATATATAAATTGATATAATAGAACTTTTCCTTAAATAGATTGCTCTCGTATTCTGACTGTGGATAAAAGTTATGATTTTTCCCAAACATCCCAGATTCTGCCTGTTCTCAGAGGCTGAACCAACAAACCATTCCTCCACTAGAGCTCTGTGAGTCTGCTAACCATCTGAACTTGGAGCTGATTTGGGCCTTGAAAGGATTCTAGTCTTAGCTTCCTTTGTTACACGCCTGTAATTTTATTTAATTATTATTTTCTATATTACTGTGTGAGGCTCACTGTGCCAACCTAAGTGCAGCTGCTTATTTGATTCAGAAAGGTTTTGTCTGTATAATGACTTGGGTGAAAGAAGACATGTGGCTGTTTTTCTCTCTCCTTTGTTCATTCTCACTTCTGTGTTGTTCGCATTTCCCTGTTCAAAGTGTATGCAGTGACAGTAAATGGACATGACTACTGCTTGATGCTCTGTCTGTTTATTTCAAAAGTAGTTGGATTCAGCAGAAATACAGATTATACTGAAGAATCAAACTCCAACACTCCACCACCACTGGAACAAAGAACAAGAGCCAATGAAATGAAGGGAAGAAAGAGAAAGAGGACAAGACCAGGTCAAATCTCTGACCTGCCTGTAGTTATTGATTGTTTTTAGATCCCCCATGTCCCCTAATAAAAATGACTGAACACACAAATCCAAAACAAAGACTGTGCTGTGATTAGTTGTGATTTATTGAACTCATTTGATCATAAATTCATTGTGTGTGTGCGAGTGAGTTCACACTGCAGTCACTGAAGTCTGATGTGATAATCAGTTAGTACTGAGGAACACTGTCAGTGGCAAATGTTTGGCACAGACAAAAGGTCTTGTATCGGCACATGGCTGATCGTTCCAGAGCGAACCTGTAAGAAGAGAGAGTTTATTTACAGTAAATATTTCTGATACGATATAGAGACTTGCACAGTTCCTACACACCTGTTCCCAAACACACACTCATACATCAGGACATCTAAGTTTAATTAATTTTCTTTTTAAAGTATGCCTATCTATTAGAAAAGATGGATCATATTGAACTGATAGGCGCATTTTCCTAGGATTCATTTGCTGTGCTGAGATGCATCCATGAGAGAGCTGTTGACAAAGTATCTGGTTGGGGCTGGAGGGCTGGAGCCAATCCCAGCTGACATAGGCTGTGGGCGGAGTTCACCCTGGTCAGGTGACCACAGAGCAGAGAGAGAGAGCTGTGGACCAACAGTCAACCTAATGTGATCATAATATAATATAATAATAAACTTTATTTCTATAGCACCTTTCAAAACCAAGGTTACAAGGTGCTTCACAACATACAATATCATTGCAAAATAGTAATAATAAGAAGAAGAAGAAAATAGAAAACATCGTATAGAAAACAGTTAACAAATGGTTAAGACAATAAAAACAGACAAACATTAAAATTACTGCAAAAATGCCAGTCGGTACATGTGGGTTTTTAAAAGCTTTTTAAAATGATGCACAGACTCAGCTGATCTGATGCTGAGGGGGAGCTTGTTCCACTGCGATGGGGCTGAAACAGAAAAAGCACGGTCTCCTTTGGTCTTGAGTTTCGACCGTGGGACGACTAGCAGCATCTGATTTTCTGATCTGAGGGGTCTTGGTGCTGAATATGGGGTTAGGAGTTCTGAGATGTATGGTGGAGCCAGGCCATGGAGAGATTTATATGTGATTAAGAGAATTTTGAACTGAATTCTGTAACGGATGGGGAGCCAGTGTAAGGTTGCGAGGACTGGGGTGATGTGTTCACTGCGTCGGGTGTTTGTGAGAAGTCTTGCTGCCGTATTCTGTACCAACTGTAGTCTGTTAATTGCTGCGTCATTTAGACAGGTGAACAATGAGTTGCAATAGTCCAGGCGTGAAAAGATAAGGGTGTGGATGAGCTGTTCGAGTATGCTTCTGGAGATCATTGGCTTGATTTTGGCGATGTTTCTAATTTGTATATAGCAGGACTGAACAATGCTTTTAATGTGCTGGTTGAAGTTGAGTTGCTGGTCAAATATGACTCCTAGGTTCCGAGCTGTCTGTGTCTTGTTGATTGTTAGTGGTCCAAGGTGAGGGGAGATACTGTTAGAGATGTGATCAGGGCCAATAACCAGGACTTCGGTCTTATCTGTGTTTAGTTGTAGGAAGTTGGAGGCCATCCAGTCCTTAATGGCAGTAAGGCAGCTGTGTAGAGAGTCCAATTTACTGTGGTTTTCCGGGCAAAGTGAGACATACAGCTGGGAGTCGTCAGCGTAACAGTGGTATGACACAGGGGTGAAATGGCGGATGATATGTCCAAGGGGCAGCATATATAAACTGAAAAGAATAGGACCAAGGACTGAGCCCTGCGGGACCCCGCATGACATGGCAGCTGTTGAGGAACTGAAATTGTCTATAGTGACTCTAAAAACCCTGTCTGACAAATAGGAAGAAAACCAGTTAAAAGCAGTCCCATCTATGCCAGCCATATTTTTGAGTCTATTGAGGAGAATTATGTGATCTACTGTATCGAATGCTGCGCTCAAGTCCAGTAAAATGAGAATGGTGGTGTTTCCAGAATCTGCACTCATCAGGATGTCATTTGTTACCCTCAATAAAGCTGTTTCTGTGCTATGGTTCTTTCTAAAACCAGACTGGAATTTGTCAAATATGTTGTTTCCCTCCATTTTTTCTAAGAGTTGCTTAGCGACCACTTTTTCAACAATTTTTGAGATTACAGGTAATTTGGAAATGGGACGATAGTTGTGGGGAAGTGCTGGGTCTAGACCGGGTTTCTTAAGAAGGGGCTGGATACAGGCCTGTTTAAAGTAGTCTGGGACCAGTCCAGATAAAAGAGACTCATTTACGATCCTGAGAAGACAGGGGGCGATGACTTCAAGAACCTCTTTGAAAAACTTAGAGGAGAAGATGTCTGATTTACAGGCCGTGAGGTTAGTGTTGGCCACAATGTCAACCAGGTCTCTGTGGGTAATGGGAGTGAATTCTTCTAGCAGATGGGTGGTTGGGGGCTCTGATAAGAGTGGAGGTGAACTTGCAGGAGTGATTGATGTCTTAATGTTTTCTATCTTTTCAATAAAATATTTCAGAAATTTTTCACAGTATTCTGCAGAGGTGGTATACAGTAGCTGGGGTAGGGTTTATTAGCTTATTAATGGTGCTGAAAAGAAATCTTGGGTTGTGTTTTCTCGTAGCAACTAAATTGGAAAAGTATGACAATCTCTCCCTTTTTACTAGTGAGTTAAATGACACTAATAGCTCCTTCATATAAAGTCTATGAACTTGAAGTCTGGTTTTCCTCCATTTGCGTTCTTCTCTTCTACATTCTCTTTTTAGCTTTCTAATATTATCATTCATCCAGGGCTTTGGGTTGGAGGGGCGAATAGGTTTCAGTTTCATAGGGGCTATTTGGTCCAGAGCTTTCAGGCACATGGTATTGAACTGATTAACCATGTCATTTACATTGCTGCACTGAGTAAGACAATCTTGAACATTGAAGATAGCTTCAAAGTCTGTAGCTGAGTTGCTATTCAAACTACGGGTATATACTGTTTGCTTTGGGCAGAAGCTTGTAGAAGTGCAGTTTATATCAAATAAAATCATTTTATGGTCTGAGATAAAATCTCTAAGAAGCAAAGAGCTTATGTCTAGCCCTAGAGTAAGGACTAAATCAAGTGTGTGGCCCCGTTCATGTGTAGGAGATGATACGTGCTGTCTTAGATTAAAAGATTCACACAAGGTTAAAAATTCTAATGTAAAAGGGTTGTCTGGATTGTCAACATGGATGTTGAAATCGCCAGCCAATAAAATATGGTCATACCCAAGGACAACAGAGGAGATGAGATCAGAAAATTCTGCAAGAAACTGACTATTTGGTTTAGGGGGGCGGTAGATGATAATACAGCACAGAGGGATCTCCAGATTAATTTTAAACATCAGTACCTCAAAGCTGGAGGGTTTCTCCGCTGCAACAAGTGTGCACTTTAAGTGATTCTTGTAAACAACTGCAAGTCCACCTCCCCTGCCACTAATCCTAGGGGAGTTGAGGAAGGTGTAGTTGGATGGGCATAGCTCAGAGAAAGCACTTATGTCCCCATTTCTAAGCCAGGTCTCTGTTAAAAAAAGAAAGTCCATGTTGCCTGTTGTGATATAATCATTCAGGACAAAGGTTTTGTTCGAGAGGGATCTTACATTTAAGAGGGCACAACTAATCAGAGAGTTGACTTTATATTCTGTATTTCCACATGATTTTAGTGGATGAAGATTTGTAGGATTTGCTCTCTTTCTCAAGGCCTTTGCTCTAAGGAGGGGGTGTGCCGCCCAGTTTTGATTTCTATGGCTAATGTGAACAGGGATAGGGAAGTTCTGGGTAGTTAAATCATCCTGCCACAAGGGGGAGTAAGGAAAATCAGGTGTGGGGGCGGAACTCTCTGTCACTGAGTTGTTGTTCTGATGACGTCACTTAGAGGTGGACGAGGTGGCACACGCGTGTTGAACCGAATAGCGGATGTTATCAGTTAGCACCCTACTGCCCAGTCTAGAGGGGTGGATTCCGTCAGGGCTATAAAAGACGGCGCGGTTCCAGAACAAGTTAAAATTATCAATAAAACTGAGTCCACTTAGGGCACAGGTGGACTGGAGCCAGGTACTGAGGCTGAGGAGCCTGCTGAAGCGCGATGCGCCACGGTAAAAAGAGGGGAGGGGCCCGGAGATAAACACAGACTTCCCGCAGCTACTCAGCAAGTTAAAAAGTTCTCTGAAGTGCTTCTTCGTTATCTCAGACTGGAGGAGGGAAGTGTCATTACATCCCAGATGGATCACCAGTTTTCCAACTGAGGCTGGGAGTGAGTTTAGCAACTCTGGGAGATGTCATGTGTTTGGACTGAACCTGGAGAGAACATGCTGACACAACATCAGACTCAGGTGGTGCACACTTGCAGATACCTGTTGGCATCTACCTGGACATCAAACATGACTGATCTCTGAACAGGGCAGAGCCAGCAGTCATTATCTGACTCTGTATGAACTTACTGGTTGTTCTTAATACTGTACATGTTATGATCTGCCCATTGTTGTAAGGCTCCAGAAATCAAGTCCCCTTCAGAGAGGATACAAATCACCAGTAAAAAGTCAAGAAATCATAAATACCTGCAACATTAGTCTCCAAACAGTTCTCTGGACTTTCATAGCCCGTGTGGAAGTTGTCAGGTTGCCCTTCAAGCCAGTCTGTGTAGTCAAACTTTGAGCCATCAGTCCACATCCATGTTGACTCCTGGAAGAGAAAGCACAGGTTACCTCCTAGCACAGGCCAGGGCACATCTCCTCTGTGTTTAAATGTCTCACCTTCATGCTGTCATGGCCTCCAATCCAGGTAACTGTATCAGAGCCACTATTTTCCCGAATCAGGTCCCTGACAAACTTGTGTTCCTCAGCGCTGTGGATGGAGGCTAAGTTCCCACCAAGACTGATGCAGGCGACCTGACGACCAAGATAATGAAATGAGAGAAATACAACCTGGGTCTAAACAGCAAACACACAGGCATTGCTTTCCAACCAGCAGAAAATGATGATGATACTGTAGTGGGTTGGAAAATGCTGCGTATGGTTTCTTGAACCATTCTAACATAGTACACAGAGCATTACACATTTTGTTGTATTAACGCAATACACATTTGTGTCAGTAGATGGTGCTATTACACAAGCAGAGCTGGCAGCTCTGTCTCTGTGGGGGCATGGATAGAACTTATAATAATTACATAATATTATATTATATGAAATTATAATTCCTACATGCTTTTGAGTACATCCTTCAAGCTGTCATGGTAACAGTGCTTACTTGCTTGTTTAACCCTAGATCTGATGCCGGGAACAAAAGTAACAACATCACAAGAAAACTGTTCACAAACTGCTTCATGGTGTGAACCACAAATTTGAAGCAAAGCCCACTGACATAGTTGTCATTACATCAACAGAGGCGCTGTGTGATCATATCGTTCTAATACCTCTGCATCAGCTGCATCCTTGACATCGGCGTGGTACATGAAACAGCGAGAGCCAAACACAGTCCAACCAGCAGGACAGCCGGGAACTGTAACACCGTTAGATAGTTAGATAATTATGGTGAATCGAAAATATCTAGTTCACTTTACATGGCTGGGACTAACTGCTGTAAAATGTCTATTTATGCTTTAAAAAAAAAAGTTCACTGATTATCACAGAGGTTCTTTTTAGAAGTACAAAATACTGCTACTACTGTGATTAAAATGCTTTCATTTAGACATTTACATTTAACACCAAGAGTAAGGTCTGTATTTACAGCATAATGATGTCTCTTCAGGAAAGCCCATTATGTCACAAACAATATAAGATGATGAATAATACAATTACAGCTACAAACCTGGTATATTGACTTGATTGGTGGTGGACGTCTGAGAACATAGAGAGCAGATTGATAATATCATTGTCAGCAGTTCATCTGTAATGGGCTGAGACTAATATGATGTCTGGTGAGCATTTCTTCAGGAAAAGCAACAGGATCAGTTTTAGTGTTTTTCTCAGTGTGTTGTCATTTTAAACCTAACTGAATCTGGTTTAGGAGCTGGTTCATGGAGATGAGCATACAGGGCTAACGGAAATATGGAAATGGAAATCATCATCATTTGTCAATTGTTATATTTGCTGCATTTTCAGAGAAATCTGATTCATTTAAATTATTTTCTGGAGTCTGGGCCAAACAGGCATGGGCCTTTAGTCTCATGCCTGTTTGGTAAAAGTACTAGACATTTATGTTTGTTTTCATTGTAACTGAGGATCAGAGAGTTTTACTCACAGCTCCTTCAAACAACAGTCCACCAGTGAAACAGAGGAGGAAGACCACCTGAAAATGTGACGCCATCTCTGGAAAGAAAACAAAACAAGCTGACTGTGTAGTCTTTTGCAGCAGTGTAGTGACCTCAGTGATTGTAAGTCTGAATGATTTAAGAGAACCATCTATTTATTATTATGGTTTTCAGTTATAGGTAAACCTCCAAATCACTTACCTGTAGAGGTATCTGACACCGGAGGAGGAACAGGCAGGTTTTGAGAGGTGGATATTCATCCTGTCCTACTCCTTTTATACCCACTCAGATATCAATGTAATGGGAAACTTGTTTGATGTGTTGTGAAGTAACTTTGATTAAGTTTCTATTAAACAAACTGCATGTATGGTAAGTGCTTACTTGCTGTTAGGTAACGGGGTTTGGCCCAATAGGCCAAAGTGTGTGCCTTTGTAGCCTTTCCGTGTTTATTTATTCTAATAATCAGCTGCATGTATGGTAAGTGCTTATTTGCTGTTTGGTAACAGGCGTGGGCCCAATAGGCCAAAGTGTGTGCCTTTGTAGCCTTTCTGTGTTTATTTATTCTAATAATCGGCTAGCACAGGGAGAATGCTGATTGGTCAGTAATTTGCCACCTGATAATGTAATAACCCCAATAATGTAATTAAAAAAATTCACTTGAGTGGATTGAAAATTTAATAAAACCTGATAATTTAATAACTTCCCAATACACTCTTAGCCAATAATGTAATAAAGTATCACATTAACAGCAGGTTATTATCAGGTTAGCCTTCCATTTCAAGGGACCTAATAATGTAATAATACTCCAATAATGTAATAATTTAACAGGAGGTCACCCATTACTTGGTTTCAAATGGTGTGTTCAAGGTTATATTTCTGTGTAAGCAACACAAGCTCCAGAGCGCCACCAACAGGTCAAAGTTGGACATGCATACATTATTGGGAAATACACTTTATTACATTATTGGGAAGTTATTACATTATCAGGTTTTATTACATTTTCAATCCAAGCAAGTGAATTTTTTTATTATATTATTGGAGTTATTACATTATCTGAGATTTATTACATTATTGGGTTCTACATGGCTATCTTCCAGGATGATGGTTCTTCCCTTGAGGTGATTGACTGATTTACTTGCATAGTGATTGGTTTTATCACGTGCATCAGAATATGTTTTGATGAAGTCGGTGTCTAAGTCAGATGTACCATGGCCTTACTAGAACACTTCATAGCAGACATAATAAAATCAACTGCAAGGTCATCAGCTGGAGCCACCGTTCATCAAATCAAATCAGTTTTATTTATATGGCACTTTTCATACATTGCAGTAACACAAAGTACCTCACAGAAGATTATCAACTAAACAAAACCACACGAAACACCATGAACCCCAAACCTCCCATCCCCACAAATACTGTATACACGCAGATACAATTACATACACAATATACGTACATACGGACAGACATACATACACACACCCACACTCATACACTAGCTGTCGCTGAGGAGACATGGCTGGGCACCCAAATCTGAGGTGAGGAAGAAGCTACCTTTGGGGGCCGCCCACACTGAGAGGAATCGTGGTCCATGACTGCAGGGGCGCCGACACAGGGACCGCCCCAGCCCAGGCAGACAGGAGGCTCCACACCAAGGTGTAGAGCTCTCCCGGTCCCGGTTCATGATGTTTTGCCCCCTGACCAGTACATCTCCCAGTGGAGGGGCAGCGGCCTTGTGGGGACGTCCACTACGTTGAGTAGTGAGTCTTGTCTTCATCAAGGTTCGACAGCTTGAATCTAACCATGGTAGATTAGGCTGACGTGTTTTTTGCTCTCTTTTGCCCCCTTCTGCTAAAGGCAGATTTTATCTGTGTGTCAGAAGAATGTACTGTGAATGGATTATTCTTCATACAATTGGCTAGACACTAGCTAGGCACCATTATTGATGGTTGTTGCTGTTTGATGTGGAGAAAACTTGCCATGAGTTGAAGATGTAAAATGCTACATTTTGCAAATAGACTATTCTTATTACAGGGCTCTACGGATTCGTTCAGCACATTTGTGGTTTGGTGTGCATGCTCTCCTCATACAGCAAAATCACCACTGTCAATTTCACCAACCAGCCAACAACAACAACACAGTTAAATGTAACACTTTGAAAGTTTAGTCCACAGCACAGAGTTAAAACTACACTGATTTCCAAAAGAGAAGACACTCGGCTGGGCATCTAGATATATAAATTGATGGGTGGGTAGAATAGAACTTTTCCTTAAATAGATTGCTCTCGTATTCTGACTGTGGATAAAAGTTATGATTTTTCCAAACATCCCAGATTCTGCCTGTTCTCAGAGGCTGAACCAACAAACCATTCCTCCACTAGAGCTCTGTGAGTCTGCTAAACATCTGAACTTGGAGCTGATTTGGGCCTTGAAAGGATTCTAGTCTTAGCTTCCTGTAATTTTATTGAATTATTATTTTTTATATTACTGTGTGAGGCTCACTGTGCCAACCTAAGTGCAGCTGCTTATTTGATTCAGAAATGTTTTGTCTGTATTCAAATCCCTGAATACAGACACATTTCCCTGTTCAAAGTGTATGCAGTGACAGTAAATGGACATGACTACTGCTTGATGCTCTGTCTGTTTATTTCAAAAGTAGTTGGATTCAGCAGAAATACAGTTTATACTGAAGAATCAAACTCCAACACTCCACCACCACTGGAACAAAGAACAAGAACCAATGAAATGAAGGGAAGAAAGAGAAAGAGGACAAGACCAGGTCAAATCTCTGACCTGCCTGTAGTTATTGATTGTTTTTAGATCCCCCATGTCCCCTAATAAAAATGACTGAACACACAAATCCAAAACAAAGACTGTGCTGTGATTAGTTGTGATTTATTGAACTAATTTGATCATAAATTCATTGTGTGTGTGTGTGAGTGAGTTCACACTGCAGTCACTGAAGTCTGATGTGATAATCAGTTAGTACTGAGGAACACTGTCAGTGGCAAATGTTTGGCACAGACGAAAGGTCTTGTATCGGCACATGGCTGATCGTTCCAGTGCGAACCTGTAAGAAGAGAGAGTTTATTTACAGTAAATATTTCTGATACGATATAGAGACTTGCACAGTTCCTACACACATGTTCCCAAACGTAGGCATTAGGACATCAAAGTTTAATTTTTATGGCTGTGGGCGGAGTTCACCCTGGTCAGGTGACCACAGAGCAGAGAGAGAGAGCTGTGGACCATCAGTCAACCTAATGTGCATCATGTGTTTGGACTGAACCTGGAGAGAACATGCTGACACAACATCAGACTTGGGTGGTGCACACCTGTTGACATCTACCTGGACATCAAACATGACTGATCTCTGAACAGGGCAGAGCCAGCAGTCATTATCTGACTCTGTATGAACTTACTGGTTGTTCTTAACACATGTTATGATCTGCCCATTGTTGTAAGGCTCCAGAAATCAAGTCCCCTTCAGAGAGGATACAAATCACCAGTAAAAGGTCAAGAAATCATAAATACCTGCAAAATTAGTCTCCAAACAGTGCTCTGGACGTTGACTGGGCTGGTCTAAGTTGTCAGGTTGCCCTTCAAGCCAGTCTGTGTAGTCAAACTTTGAGCCATCAGTCCACATCCATGTTGACTCCTGGAAGAGAAAGCACAGGTTACCTCCTAGCACAGGCCAGGGCACATCTCCTCTGTGTTTAAATGTCTCACCTTCATGCTGTCATGGCCTCCAAGCCAGGTACGTTTATCAGAGCCACTATTTTCCCGAATCAGGTCCCTGACAAACTTGTGTTCTTCAGCGCTGTGGATGGAGGCTAAGTTCCCACCAAGACTGATGCAGGTGAGCTGATGACCAAGATAATGAAATGAGATAAATACAACCTGGGTCTAAACAGCAAACACACAGGCATTGCTTTCCAACCAGCAGAAAATGATGATGATACTGTAGTGGGTTGGAAAATGCTGCGTATGGTTTCTTGAACCATTCTAACATAGTACACAGAGCATTACACATTTTGTTGTATTAACGCAATACACATTTGTGTCAGTAGATGGTGCTATTACACAAGCAAAGCTGGGCAGCTCTGTCTCTGTGGGGGCATAGATATATTATAAGAACCTATAATAATTACATAATATTACATTATATGAAATTATAATTCCTACATGCTTTTGAGTACATCCTTCAAGCTGTCATGGTAACAGTGCTTACTTGCTTGTTTAACCCTAGATCTGATGCCGGGAACAAAAGTAACAACATCACAAGAAAACTGTTCACAAACTGCTTCATGGTGTGAACCACAAATTTGAAGCAAAGCCCACTGACATTGGTGTCATTACATCAACAGTTTTAAAACCACACCAGAGGCGCTGTGTGATCATATCGTTCTAATACCTCTGCATCAGCTGCATCCTTGACATCGGCTTGGTACATGAAACAGCGAGAGCCAAACACAGTCCAACCAGCAGGACAGCCAGGAACTGTAACACCGTTAGATAGATAATTATGGTGAATCGAAAATAAATGTAATTTGGGTAGAGGAAAGCTTACACCTGTTGACCTGTCCCAGTTCACTTTACTCTGCTTCTAGCCCACTTTACATGGCTGGGAGTAGGCCTAACTGCTGTAAAATGTCTATTTATGGTTAAAAAAAAAAAAAAAAACTTAACAGATTATCAGAGAGGTTCTTTTTAGAAGTACAAAATACTGCTGCTACTGTGATTAAAATGCTTTCATTTAGACATTTACATTTAACACCAAGAGTAAGGTCTGTATTTACAGCATAATGATGTCTCTTCAGGAAACCCCAACATGACACAAACAATATAAGGTGATGAATAATACAATTACAGCTACAAACCTGGTATATTGACTTGATTGGTGGTGGACGTCTGAGAACATAGAGAGCAGATTGATAATATCATTGTCAGCAGTTCATCTGTAATGGGCTGAGACTAATATGATGTCTGGTGAGCATTTCTTCAGGAAAAGCAACAGGATCAGTTTTAGTGTTTTTCTCAGTGTGTTGTCATTTTAAACCTAACTGAATCTGGTTTAGGAGCTGATTCATGGAGATGAGCACACGGAAATATGGAAATGGAAATCATCATCATTTGTCAATTGTTATATTTGCTTTACATTTTCGGAGAAATCTGATAGTTTAAATTATTTTCTGGAGTCTGGACCAAACAGGCATGGGCCTTTAGTCTCTTTGTAGAGAATAAAGGCCCATGCCTGTTTGGTAGAAGTACTAGACATTTATGACACAATGATGATGGATGGTATAGTGCAACAGCTCCTTTGATTCAGATATTATACTTTGCCACATTATGATTTCACTACATTAAGCCAATGCAAAAGTAATTACAGCTCAAGAAAAAGTGCGACCGCATATATTCCATGTATGAATTTGAGGGAGGACATGGTCTACTCAGTGTCTTCATTGTGTCTTTGGACATGTATTTAGCATTTGTTGAAGAAATTCAAAAGTTACACCAAACTCAAAACCTTAAGATTTTTAATTCTGTGAGTGATCACCTCACTGTTTACCACACATGCAGCTGTCTGGAAGTAAAGCCAGGGTCATGTTGCTTAGCACTGTTTGTTTTCATTGTAACTGGGGATGAGAGAGTTTTACTCACAGCTCCTTCAAACAACAGTCCACCAGTGAAACAGAGGAGGAAGACCACCTGAAAATGTGACGCCATCTCTGGAAAGAAAACAAAACAAGCTGACTGTGTAGTCTTTTGCAGCAGTGTAGTGACCTCAGTGATTGTAAGTCTGAATGATTTAAGAGAACCATCTATTTATTATTATGGTTTTCAGTTGACAGGTAAACCTCCAAATCACTTACCTGTAGAGGTATCTGACACCGGAGGAGGAACAGGCAGGTTTTGAGAGGTGGATATTCATCCTGTCCTACTCTTTTTATACCTACTCAGATATCAATGTAATTTCTGCAAATTTCTAATCGATTCAGTTCCCTTTGGTCGGACTGTTTCTAGTAAACAAACTGCATGTACGTAAGTGCTTATTTGCTGTTACTGGGGGGGGGTATGGTGCATAGGCCAAAGTGTGTGTGTTTGTAGCCTTTCTGTGTTTATTTATTCTAATAATCGGCTAGCACAGGGAGAATGCTCAGTAATTTGCCACCAATGTCTTGTCCCCAGATTTAAAGATGAGTTACTGTGGCTATCTTCCAGGATGATGGTTCTTCCCTTGAGGTGATTGACTGATTTACTTGCATAGTGATTGGTTTTATCACGTGCATCAGAATATGTTTTGATGAAGTCGGTGTCTAAGTCAGATGTACCATGGCCTTACTAGAACACTTCATAGCAGACATAATAAAATCAACTGCAAGGTCATCAGCTGGAGCCACCGTTCATCAAATCAAATCACATTTTATTTATATGGCACTTTTCATACATTGCAGTAACACAAAGTACCTCACAGAAGATTATCAATTAAACAAAACCACACGAAACACCATGAACCCCAAACCTCCCATCCCCACAAATACTGTATACACGCAGATACAATTACATACAAAATATACAAACATACGGACAGACATACACACACACACCCACACTCATACACTAGTTGTCGCTGAGGAGACATGGCTGGGCACCCAAATCTGAGGTGAGGAAGAAGCTACCTTTGGGGGCCGCCCACATCGAGAGGAATCGTGGTCCATGACTGCAGGGGCGCCGACACAGGGACCGCCCCAGCCCAGGCAGACAGGAGGCTCCACACCAAGGTGTAGAGCTCTCTAGCCACCCGGTCCCGGTTCATGATGTTTTGCCCCCTGACCAGTACATCTCCCAGTGGAGGGGCAGCGGCCTTGTGGGGACGTCCACTACGTTGAGTAGTGAGTCTTGTCTTCATCAAGGTTCGACAGCTTGGATCTAACCATGGTAGATTAGGCCTACGTGTTTTTTGCTCTCTTTTGCCCCCTTCTGCTAAAAGCAGATTTTATCTCAGCAATCTTACTTAATATAAGCATTATGCTTCTGCCTTTTCAGTCACTACCTTGTTGATAATGTTCGTAGCTATTATGTGATGTGACTAAATAAAGAATTTCATCATCATCAAAGCTAAACTGAAGAGATTCCTAGAACTCCGAGGTGACTAAACCTGCCATCACCCCCACCCCGTCTGCCTCCATGAGGTTAAAGTAGGATATCTTCATGGAAACATACTGATACAAAATCATTCAGTGATAATTCTAAATTATATTCCAGTTTAATCTTTGTAGGGTTTTTTTTCACAGTTAAGCAAAAATACAGCAGGTTCTCCAGGCAGCCATAAAACAAAACAAAACAATATATATCTATTTTCAAATCTTTAATATTACAAAATAGTAGGAAACCAAATTATGCAGAATGACCTTAGAAAATGAATGCAATTTCAAAGACTTTTTCCCAAAATCATATCTGGTCAATAAAAGATGTTTGACCAAAATGTACAATCTAAAAATCTTAAATATGTGACTGGAATTAAAAAGAATCTCTGTGTTTCATTCGCTCTTCTGGCTTTATTTCATTATCACATGCCAGAAGAAACCATCTCCTAAATGAAAAATGAAAAGGGGAATGGATTTGATTTACTTCTAAATGTAAAAACCTGCCAGATGAAAAGTGGAGAGAAATCCCAAGGCAAACAGTCTGGAACTGGGCTCAACTCCAAGGTCTGATAATGAGAAGAAGAGACTGGCATGTGTTACTGAAGGTAAACATCACATCCACTGAAACAGCAGGACAGTTTTCCTGATCCTTTGTTCTGTGCTGAACATATTGGGAAATGAAACCTATTAGTACCCGTTGTGTGGTCAGAAATGCAGACATTCCAATAATAAACCTTTTCCCCCTGTCAAAAACTTCAAATGCCAATTTTCTGTCTGTCTTTGGTGAGTGAGGCTGCTCAGCACTGCAAATAGTGAGGGGACAGATGTGCTTCTTCCTGTTCAAAGCACAGTGCACTGAGTTGAAGTCTCTGTGCTGCAGTAGCATTTTACTGCAAAGAACGCCAAATTACCACAATATAGTTTTGTATTTAAGTCTTTGACTTAATTGTGGCTTGAAAATATACATCAAGAAGCAGGAACTGAGGTAGCTGATCATTTTTTATCATTACAAGCTGCTATGCATCAGTTCCACCTATCATTGTAGCCATTCAATATTAAAAAAAGGGTGTAAAATTTAAAGAAATTTAAGAGAAATATGATCTTTGTTTGTGATATTAAAATTAAATATCATTTGCAGAAGTTGGATGTTCAGATAATCTCTCTCTCTCTCTCTGTACCATTCTTACATGCTCCAAAATGCTGATATCCCTGAAGTTACTGCAACAACCATCTAGTGCACACTCGCCTCCAACATCAGGTGCTCCGAGCTCAGCTGGAGGAGGACAGCTCAACAACACAGAAGGGGAATAAGGAGAAATGTGGAGAAAGGTAGCAAAGAGGCTAGTTTGTGTGAAGAACATGATACAGGCAGTACTGCGACTACAAAAAAACATAAACAAAAAACAGCTGAACTGATTCTTGGACTCAAGTCTTAGCTGCAGGTGCTGCTCTAAACAATATTGCAAGTTCTCAGTTTTCCAACAGCCTCCTCATTGTCGAGAGCAAACGACTAACACAAAATGCCACAACAGCTGTGGTGCTGATCAGAGTCTGTGCTGCTGCCAGTGCTGATTTCATTTCATTACTTTGAATGACAAAGTTCAATAAGTTGAGAGGTCCCCTCGTGAAGCTACAGAGGTCTGCGAGGAATCCCAAGACAGTTCTGGAGTCCCAAACACCGAGGTCTTTGTCTTCAGAAGTGGTCGGACTTAAGGTGTTTGAAGTGTTCCCATTCTGCAATGCAAGAACTCCGAAGAGAAAAGCAGTGTCAGTGGATTCAGAGCTGCAGTTTCACCAGTCCAAAGGCCAGAAGCGAAAGCATTGCCGCATCGCCCCACCTCCTCTAGATAATAAAACTAGCAGCATCTGAAGTTCTATCTCTTTGATGTACCCTGACAAAAAGTCAATCAAAGCAGGTGTGAGGAGCAGGCCAGCATCACTCTTCAAGTACAGACTCAAAATCCAGGTTGTGAGGCAGGGACAGAGAGGATGAAACACATGCATGCTAGAATGCCCCATTAAACACTGGCAGTGCACAGTCTGTCACAATCCTTCCTTTGTTGAACCCCATTAATACTGTTCTTTTCAAAAGTCATGAAGGGGTTGTGGCACTAAAAGTGAAGAGTGGTGATGGGTGAAGCAGGACTATAGCTTCATAGAGTTGAAGTCCTTGGACAGAGTCTGCAGGTAAGCATCATGAATGGCACCGAGGAAGTCTGGGTCATTCTAGACAAAGAGAAAGGAAATAAAGGGAATTCATCAACTGCACAGGGGCAATGCTTCAGTTTTCAGTGCCTTTTTTTTTTTTTTTACAAACTGGACCTTATTTCTGGCATAAAATACAGTCATTTACTCACCCATATAAATTTGGTGTCACTAGGAGTCCTTCAGACCATATTTACATCCATTTGAGAGCCGCATACATCCATAGTTGGAGTCATCAGGACACCAAAATACAGCCTCTAAATAACACATTATCTGCCGCAAAACTCGTTCATTTCACAAATATTTTGTTATGATTCGCTAGTGGGTTATTTAGAGGCTGCATTTCATTCAGATGTATTGATATACGTGCCTCTTGAATGGATTCTTAAAGGAATAGTTCACTCAAAATTTCACTCTCACTCATTATCTACTCACCCTCATGTCGACTAAGGGCTGGGAGAAGTTTCAGAGTCCTCGATGCCTTCTCTGAGTTACAGCGGGGCTCCATGCAGCACTGCATGTCCATATAACGGTTGCAAATGGATACCAACTTTTTTTGTAACAAAAAGACACACCAAAAATACCAATAATCCAAATACCTCCATGCTGCTCGTATGTAATGTCCGTCTTGTATTGAAGCCCCAAAATGCGAAATTGTCACGAAACAAAAAAAAAAAGGTTTAGAGGGCTTCAATACACGACAGACATTGCATACGAGCAGCATGGAGGTATTTGGATGTTTTTTGGTGTGTCTTTTTGTTACAAAAAAAGTTGGTATCCATTTGCAACCGTTGGACATGCAGTGCTACACCGAGACCCCCTGTAACTCAGAGAAGCCACGGAGGACTCTTCTCCCAGCCCTTTGTTGACATGAGGGTGAGTAGTTGTGCAATTTGTAGTTTGTAGTGAGTGCAATTTGAATTTTGGGTGAACTATCCTTTTAAGGTTACATGGTTGAGTAAACGACCATGTTCTATGCCAGAAATAAAGTCCACATTGTAAAAAAACGGCACTTCTCTTTAAGATTCAAATTATTATCAGTTCTTACAAAAATATTTGGAATCCCCATAAAGGTTTTCATACATGCAACTGATTCAATTGAGGCTTGTATTGTACAATGTACCATTCATTTACTCCATTCGAGTGCAGTAAGCCATCATACGCCCTCTACTGGAAACTAAGACTATTACATGAAATTGCTCCCTTAGCCAAAAATGGACCAATGACACAATCTGGTAGAAAACATGTTCATTTTGGGTGTCACTAGTTTTAAATGTGCCTGGGGACACTCACAACACAACATATAATTAAATTTAGGCACAGTGTGAGAAAAAAAACTAACTGCTAGAAAAAGGTAATTAGCTGAACTCAGCTGTAGTAAACATGTTATTAAAATCATTTTATTTTAACTCAAGTCTTTAATCTTTTTTTGTATTTTTACCATCCTGTTTTTGATGTTAACCCGTGAAGCAGATCGGACTTCACGGGAAGGTGAGTACGAGTTTCCTTGAACGCACCATGAGTTAGCAGCCCCCGCCCTCGTAGGCATCTATTACGTGCTCCGTCACCACATTGACCCCTTGGCTGCACACACAGCCCTTCATGCCGTTCTCTCTCCTCATTGGATAACACTTGTATCCCACAAGGAAAGTTTTCTCCTCGGGTTACAGCAGAGCAGAGTGACGGAGAGACTCGTGTTACGGCTGAAACACTCCATGTAAGTGATTGCTGACGGAAAATAGGACTATTTAGGACTTATATTAACAAAAACATTCCACTGATATCTGCTTTAACTCAAGTCTTTAATCTTTTTTTTGATTTTGATGTTAATAGCATGTGTGACACCCTTGTAGTACCTTAATGAGGTGGATCAGAGTCTCTTGTAGCTGTGTTTTGCTGCAGGGTGTTGGTGGAGATTCTACAGCTCCTACAGAGGTAGAGGACTCGGTGGGGTTGGGGAGAGCCACTGATGACGCTACTGTCGTCGTTTTGTTGGACTGCTGGAAGGCGCTGGGGGAAAGAAGCACTGACATCTCAGGACCTGGAACACCAAATGCTGGACTCACAGGGACAGCCTGGGAACAGAAAGGGAAATACAAGGAGGAGTGAGGACAAGAACAAGCTCTGATAATTATCATCAACAGTAAATATACGACAGGGTTTCCACCCACAAAACTTTTTAAGCCCCAGTGGCAGGATGGCCCATCGCCGGCCTGCCAGTGTTTTTTTGTGACAGGGGCCCGACCCTACCCACTGACTGATGGCAGGGCCCTGTAGGTAACATGTTCATAAATGGAGTAGTAGAATTTAGAAGCTGTGATTTCATAAGGCCTTGCATTAAAAGTGCATGAGCAGCTCACAGCTCCGCTCCGCCGTTCTAAAAATAGCTTGCACCGACAATTAAAGGTAACAAACCTACTCCTAAGACTATAGGGATTATGGCAATGGGCCAAATTGCCAAAATGTTGAACTATCCCTTTAAGATAGGGACAACACTCTGATGAGGTTATTGTCTGCAAAAATGGATGCAGAGAAAATCCTTAAACTCACCGACACAGGTTTGATCAGGTTTGGAGGTTGAGAGAAAACATCCATGTCTTTGCTGTGCTGGAGAAGGGGTTTCCCCATGGGCTCCTGGAAACTGTGGGGTGGGACTAGAGCGCTTGGCAAGAAGTTGGGTGCGAGGATGGGTTTCTGGAGGTCTGAATTCACCAGGGGCATCACTGGTTTGAGTGTGCCGAGTATTTCCTGACCCAAGAAGACAGAAGCCGCCGTCGGACCAGGGAGCGCATCATGAGGCTCCGAGCTAGCTGCAGGCGCCACGAGAGGTGAACCTGGGCACCGCGGCTGGGGTTCCGACCTGGGGGCTGAATGGAAAACGGGGCTGGGATGTAGTGCGTAAGGAGCTGGGAGCAGGCTGGGGGCTTGGCGCAGCTGGTTGGACCTGAGGTTCTGTTGGGCTGGAGTGGGATAGGACTGATTGTGGATGAAGACGGTGGAGGGGTCGCTGGGAGCGGTAGCGGTGCTCTGTGCAGGCATGGCTGGTAGAGAGGGATCCTTTGGGAGGGACGACCCGAAGAGCTCCTCAACTGTGATCTGCTTCACCATTGTGTGAGAGCTCTGACGGGACAAAAGAACAGACATAGAAACTCTGTGGAAATTATCTTTTGATGTAGACAAAACTAATTAATTAACTAACTAATTCACTTTTCAAGTCATTTACCAAGTCAAAATTAAAGGCCAAGATGTTTCTATCAACAGAAATAACTGTTGGTTACTCACTGTTTTCTCAAACTTTTTTATGGAAAGTAATTCATCAATTAAAAAAAATCTTGCATCCAACTGGAAACAAGACCCCTCTTTCAATAGGCATTAAAATAATGATGTTCTGAACAAAATGGGTTTTTGTTTTCCAGTGTGAGAGCTTTTTCTTCATTTTTTAGCTCTGCGCCTGCACAGTGTTGTCTATGGATGTGCGTGCGTTTCTGCTACTTTGTTTTTGTTTTCCACCCAACTAAGAAATGGATCCAAAATATAAACATAACCCATATACCTACTGAAACCTAACACAAAACTAGACTGCTAAATCTGTAAAATAAAATGTGTGTTTGCATCTTTGATCTTGAAACTGGGACCAGCTACTGGCAGCACTCAGCTCCTCCTCAGTGTGGTAGTAAATAAGTGAGGTCTATATACAACATGTGCTGCGTGTTTTTCTCTCTGGCTCGGTGCTGCTTGCACATTCATTTCGAAATGAATCGGAGAATGAAACGGAGAGTTCATTAAAATGTCACTAATATCAGATTTGGTTATCAGTAGTTTTTCAAATACACAAAGAAACCTGTGGAAGAAAACTACTTCTACAGACGCTGCTCAAACTCTAGTTGTTCTAAAGTACCTGGACAGACAGTGGTGAAGGCAGTCAACACAGAGATTACTTCTCCGCAGCTACTGTTTAAATATGATGCTCCGATGTATACAGGCCTTATAGATGGAATGCACCTAACTGGTTTTTCTAAAAATGGTCGGTATGTTTTTATTCTTATGATTAGAAATGAGACATTGTCGCTTTAACTGACTAGCAGTGTGTTGTGTAGTATGATGGTGAAATCTGTCATGATGTTGGTTTATCCTCTCTTTAGAAACATGACCACTCACTATGCTAATGTAATAAAGGAAATTTAGACATGTCCATGTCCAACATAAACACCTGGAACAACATCTCTTCTCTTTGCCCACTGCAGCAGTGTGTATGAGTGAGCAGAATAAACAGCATTGCATATACCTTTTCAGATGTGTTGGTGTGTTCTGTTGCGTTGACAGCTGCTTTCAGATTTGACTCCGTCGCCCCGTTCATTTCACCTGACTGAGCCTGCCACATTCATCATCCCCAAGCACGCACGCACATACACACAAGGTATTTATCAATCTCTGGGAAACAGCCAGAATAAAGACAGAGATTGAAAACAGGCAATGTAGAGCCCTGGGTTTCGGGCTGTGATCTAAACTCGTGTTTTGTTTTGTTTTTTTGATTGCTAAATCCAAGATGACTTAATTGTGATCTTATAATTGATTGCCTTGTATTGGCAAGAAACACCTAAATAACGGTACAAAAATCCTTAGGAGAACAAATATGCTTTTCCTTTTAAAAACCTAGATGAAGTCATGTTTGCATCGGTGGCTGTGTATTTGTTTCCTCACTCTTTGATATTCTTCCTTGGCCTTGCTCAGCAGTTCCAGGATGTCGATGGGCTGTGGCTCCGCGACGCCATTGGTCCTCCCCGGCTCCGCCCTCTCTGGTGACCCTCTCTGGGCGTGGTCTGCTTCTTGTTTTACAATCCTACGCGAGAGTGAGAGCTTGACACATTTGCCTACACACCTAAGTGTTATGTGTTAGATGTGTATTGATGAAAGTACAGCTGCCTTTGAAGCCATCGCCTGGTCCTCGAGGGCCACTGCCTTGCATGTTTTAGAAGTTTCCTGCTTCAACACACCTGATTCAAATGAGTGGCTCGTTATCAGGCCACTGCAGAGCTTGATGACGAGCTGATCCTTTGAATCAGGTGTGTTGTAGCAGGAAACTTCTAAAACATGCAAGGCAGTGGCCCTCGAGGACCGGAAGTGGGGAACCCTGGCCTAAAGGGTGTAAAAGGCGACACTTGTCCAAACACAAAAGAGATAAGTCGAACTACTTACTTGACCATCAGCTGAGCAATGCGTTGACAGTCCCTTTTATCGTAGAACCAAATACTGTAGATACCCACTGCAAGAAAAAAAAACTGTGTTACATCGTTTACACTGGCTAAAGAACATAAGCAGCAGCATAATGTAACACATCAAAATATTAGAACCACCCAAAGTAGTCCTAGTACTAGTGTTGGGCGATCGTGACATTCTCAGATCGTCCCAATCGCCACCCCTGGAGATCGCCGATTGAACGATCGATCGCCGCGGGGGGGTTCGGAGGACCAGCGCTCACGTGTTCGGTTGATGGGCGGCGGCAGCGAGTTTCGCTTTCGCTTTTACCGTGCGCTGTTGTCATGCATGCACGCTTCTCTTTCTCTCTCTCCGTGTGTGTGAGAGCTAATAAGAGAGAGAGAGAGAGAGAGAGAGAGAGAGCTATGATCAATAATCGGAACGATACTGTGTTGCCGAAAGCCAACACCTCGTCGGGCTGTGACATAACAGGGCTGGTGTCGGCAGCCTGGTCACAGCCACAACACCAGCTAAACGTGTTTCCTCAAATTTGAGGCGGAGTGGCCACTCTGTTTACCACAAAGATTTTGTGTGCGGTCATATGACGACCTCTCTCCATCTGATTGGACATCGCCAGTGGCTGCATTTGATTGGTGAAACACCGTCATGTGACAGAGTAGCTGTTGGAAGCAGCCGGAGACGCGGCTTGAAAACAAAACAAACAGATTTGACGGCGCATTGGATCAATAAAAAAGTAGCGAGTATGTGTGTGTACAATCGCCAAGAAAACAACAGATCGCCGATCGTCCTTTCAATCGCCGATAGACGATTGGATCGCCAATCGGCACAACACTACCTAGTACTCAACTTTTCCAGATGTGTCAGTGATGACGTGACAATGTAATAGAGCAGTGACAAATTGGATTCGGCTCCAACCACATATGACCAACATTGAAAATAAATGGAGATTCAAAAAGAAAATAAAAGAGGCCATTATTTGTAAAGAACTTATATTTTTCTAGTTTAAAGCTTAATGTAATGTTTTAAAAAGTCAAAGTTGTTTTGTATTGTAAAACTGCTGGGATTGCTATTTTATTTTTTTTTCCATTACTTCTATTCTGTAATTTTATTGTATTATGTTTTGATTGTCATGTATGAGTGTCTGGACCCCATGAAGAATAGTGCTTACCAAGGTGAGGACTAATGGCGATCCATAATAAACTAAAACTTGTCTAAGTTTATGCAATAAACCTTTAAAAAGCACTGTAACATTTGAAGACAGCAACACTGCAGGTTAGTTTTGCATTGCTTGTGTGTCATTTGTATGTGTGAAGAAACACTGGCATGTTCAAGGTCCCTGAAGCATCTATGGTAACCCAGCAACCTGAGTGTTGCTGTGGCATCTGGTGCGACCAAGGGGAATATGGAGAGGTGTAAACAGGCAGAGTTGTAGAGGCGTAGAGGTAGAGCTTTTCTTCAGAATGCTCTCTAACTCCAGGAGTACACCAGCAGACAAATTAAAAGTTATCTTTATCTTCCTGTGGAAATCATCCTGGCATCCATCTTGCTCCTGATGCAGCCTCATTGTTACGTCTCAGCTTTTCCTAATTGGCAACACGGGGAAGTAGGTCCTTGAAGCCTCCTGAAAATTTCCTCTATCCACATTGGAAACCCGGATAACAAACCAACGCTGACTGAAGTGTGTTTTGACTATTTGGTTTCTGGGAACAAGCAAATGATCTACAGCAGATAAGTGGCATTACAAGCCAATGGAATAAACGCCAGAAGAGGAAACTACTGGGAAGAATTTACTCTTAAAAGGCTTAAAGAGGCAACTGTCAGTGGCCACAAGCTGGAGGCTTCTCCAACACACCCTGAGGATTACTGTTAACCGTTGTTTTGCTCTTTCTCTATGTTCGACCCACCGCTCTGAGGAATTAAAGATGTTGAAGACGGTACTTTGACTTGAGCTGAAACTGCATTGGAAGCTGCTCTGTCCTGGATACAAATAAGAAATCATGTCTTCAATACCAGCCAAGCTGATTGGCAAACCAAGTCCAAAAGCAGAGCCGTCTACTCTGACATTGACCCTCGCCATGTTATTTTTCCTGATAAGCAAACAAATGGGAAAACATTCTAATTCCTTATTTGTCGCCTTGATGAAACTGGTGTTCAGACTTCTGATGGATTACGTCAGTGGTGGGGCTGTCACTTATTTTCTCAAGATTTGAGGACTTCCATTGCTCCTTCCTTTCTTTTCACCTTACTTTATGTTGAATTCATTTCAAAAGACGTATCTGACTGCAACATTAGCTCGCAGGAAAAGGTTTTTAGAATTATAGAAGTAATCCAACAAGCTAAAGCACAGGGGGGTATTTTTCCGTTGTTTTGCTCCGATGCGAAATGATATCTTCTGTAGTGAAACTGAGCTGATACTGCTGAAATCTGGAGGGAGCGTGAGGTCATGAGTGCAAAAGGTTCCTCAGAGGAGCTTTTCTTACTCAATGTGTCTCCAAGACATCGAAGCGGCTTCAAGAGGACGGGAAAAGAGTTCCAGAGGACCCTGAGGAGCTGTTTGCTCAGCCTATTCAGAGGTACCGATTTCACCTAATATATGTGTGATAGAGAAGGTCACAGCCATGGAATTGGTGCTTTCAATCATATGAACAGTGAATGTATCTCATTAACAATCTCATTAACAAGTGTGGGTAAAGTAGATTCATCCACATTAATATGAGACTTTTTTATTGTCGCGGAATTTTTCGTTCTGCTGAACTCCTCATTGTCCCTTTAAAAGGATAGTTCACCCAAAATTCAAATTTCACTCATTATCTACTTACCTTGGCTGAGAGAAGTTTCAGAGTCCTCCGTGCCTTCTCAGAGTCACAGCGGGGTCTGTGCAGCACTGTATAGCCCCGTTTCCACTATGCGGTACGGTACGGGTCGGCACGGAACGGTACGCTTATTTCAGCGTTTCCACTACCATGGAACCGTACTGGTCCCATCCCATAGTACCCGTTACCATTTTTGTAACCCTTCTGGTTGGGGTACCTAGCACACAGGACCGGTTCCCTTAGGGAGGAGCCGAAGCACTGCAAAACACCATAGACAGGCTAACAGAAATTAGCCATTTCGCGGCAACCGAGCCATAGCAGTAAAGCTGCTAAAACTGTTTTAATTCTGGCTTTAGCGCTGTTAACACGTCACCGTTTAACCCAGAATCTGTGGTCAGTTTATAACGCTTGCTAGGAAATTTGCTCCGATGTTTTGGGAGAAGCGCTGAGTCGCGACCGGGGACCGTGGCACTGCAGCGGCTGTCACAGCGGCAGCAGCCGGCTTACTGAGGATCTGCTGGGGGAGAGCTACGTCTTTGAGCCAAGTAACGTATCCGCACGCTTTTAGGGGTTTACCGCTGGCTGGTTAAATTCTTTTTAGGAGATTAGTGTTAGTCTCATTGATGAAATTTAACAACTGTGGCAGTCGCATTATTAGTTTGTTTGAATGAAGTGAGCAGGGCTGCCTCTGGGCTACGTAGCCTACTGAAATCATCACAGTTGGTTGGCAGTCGGAGGGGCGGTGCGTGGGGGCCTTTGGTAATGACGCTTCGACCCGCACCCCGCCCACCCCTGAAGGTCCCCTTACACAGTGGAAACGCAAAGCGGACCATATCCGACCCGAACCAAACCTGTGCTGTTCCGTACCGACCCACACCGTACTGACAGTGGAAACGAGGCTTATGTCCATATGACGGTTGCAAACGGAGCTCACTTTTCTTCGTCCAAATACACACCAAAAACCATCCAAATACCTCAGAAGAAGAGTGAGCTCCATTCACAACCATCATATGGACATGCAGTGCTGCATGGGGCCCTGCTGTAACTCAGAGAAGGCACAAAGGACTCTGAAACTTTTCCTAGTCCTTAGTCGACATGAGGTTGAGTAGATAATGAATGCAATTTCAATTTTGGGTGAACTATCCATTTAAGAACTGGATTGGGAACACTGAATAAGTGTCTTAAGCATGTACATTTGTACGATATCTGATATTTTAGCACTTCTACCTCACAAAATACTCACAGTTGCCATTTCTGTAGAGCAAGAAGGGATCCTGCAGCTGGAACTCCAGGTCTTTGTTGATGGGCTCCACCAGATTCTCTGTGCTCAGTCTGTTCATGATGGTGAAGCCATGGCGAGGGGAGGCAGACCTTGGACAACAAAGAAGAGAAATACTAAAATTATTATCTGACAGGACAAAATGGAAAGAATCACCTTCCTCAATCATACTTTTCATCAACAAAGTGAAAGCTTTCAATAATCAATTCAAATGACTGAACAGGAAATGTTTTGTGGCGTCTTTAAAGGGATAGTTCAACATTTTGGCAAATGGGCCATTGCCATAATCGCTATAGTCATAGCAGTAGGTTTGTTACCTTTAATTGTTGGTGTAAGCTATTTTTTGTACGGCAGAGTGGAGCAGCAGGCTGCTCAGGGCTCTGCTATGGAATAATGATCTGCTAAAGATAATGAACCTACTCCTATGACTATATAGATTATGGCCATACTTGAATTTGCCAAAATGTTGACTATCCCTTTAAAGCTGAGGTAGGCAGGAATAGCCTCCCAACAGAGTAGGGCCAGCCCCTCAACCAATCAGGAACCCCCAGACCAGGTTAGATTTGATTGTTCAAAGGTACAGGGAGCTGTATCACTGATAGCCCCAAACACACAACCCTTAACTTACTGATAGCTGAAGGAAAACACAATCCCTCAAATTCTGCCTATCCCAGCTTTATGGTAGCAAATAAATAGCCCAAAACCTCAAAATTGGTCAGTGCACGAAGAACTAGTAATTGCCTGTAATGTCTCGTCTTAACGGTCTTAACAAATATCTAAAGCCTTCTCAAATTATGGAAATACACAATCTGGTGGAGTCTGATGCAGAGCCATTGTTTGCATTAGGCTGTGGAGAGAGGAAAGGCCGTTAGACGCGTCTGTATCGTTTGTTTACAAACGCTGCGGCCTGCACGTGCGCTGAATACGTCAAATGACAGCGCAAACAGACGCAACGCTGAACAAGGGAACAACGTTCAAAAAGGTGTTTATGTGCTTACCTGGCGTAAACAAACAAGGTGCCCTCTATTTCGGTCTTCTCCTGAAATGAAAAGTAACACTGTGCATCAGAAACGACGGCAGCTGAGCCGAATATTTGCCGAATAAAAGGGCAAAGGACGCTGACTGTAGTCGCTGCCAGCTAGCCTGTTAGCTAAGGTAAGCTAGCGTTAATTTTATAACCAACAAGTTAGTAAAACACATGCAGACTGACACTCGTATGAAAATTGTCTTTACATGAAAGTATGCGGATATGTCACGGCCTGATAAATACGAACTTGTTTTTAATTTGTGTTTTTTGTTGTTTGTTTGTTTTCGTTGAGCTAGCATTAGCATGCTAAGAGAAGCCATGAAGCCGTTTTTAGGCCTCGAGACACTTACCCATTCGTTGGCTTTGGAGTTGAAGTTGTAGAGCGCCACTTGGCCAGTGACGTCCAGCAGTTTGTTTATGTAGGGGTCTTGTCTCTGTAGAGCTGCTAGGCTCATCATGTGGCCAGCATTTACGTTCTCCATCTTGGATGTGATTGTTGCTTCCTCACGCTCGTGCATCTGCAAAACACTCAAAACTTCCGCTGTCCCCGGAAATGGTGGCTGTCATCGGTTTTATGGTAAATTGAAACAATATCATCGCCACCTTCTGGTGAATTACAGGATTAATAACATTTTTTTCACATTAATCCTGTGTCCTTTAGGGTAAAAAAGAAACAAGGTAGTATGCCGTCATTATTTATAAAAACATGAAAGGGTCCTTATCATTCCAACTGAGTCTCAGCTATCAGTGGTAAAATACACTTGTGCAGTCTCTTTTTGATTGCAGCTAGCAGTTTTGGGAATTAATATTTTCCACAGGTGGTGATGAACCTAGTTTGGTAAAATGAGATAAAATAATCCTTCAGTTCAGTTCAGTTTTATTTTATTAATAGGCTATCCGTAGGTAGATTTGTTGTGCAGTGACAGGAGAGGGCATCTCACAGATATTGACAGGACATACAGAAAACACACAGCACAAAACAGACATGGGTAGCCTACAGGATTAAAAGCAGATGAGATAAGATTTATAAAATTTAGGCTATTCCTAACTTGATGGGGTAAATTAACAAAAGTAGGCTACGTCAAGATATGTAGCCTAACCTATATTTTAAAACAAGAAGTTGCTATTTTTATGCTGTGGCCAAACCTTTATGTGACAGTTGAGGGTCCTGTCACTATGCCTCCAATTGATCATGCACGTACTCGGCCAAGGGGATGTCCCTTTGGGTGACTGGCAAGCGCACATGACTATGGGAGGTGTGGGTTCAATCCCTGCTCGGGACCTCTTCACCTTGCCACATTCTGGCGTTGTCGGCAGGATCCATCTAGCACTAGGGGTGGGTCCATGGATTCCTAATGTGTGGCAGCCTGTGCGGAAGCATGAGGACGTGATTGTATGTCTCTGTCTCCAATTGACGATCAGGTGTGGGTTCAATCCCCGCCCGGGCCCTCTTCACCTTGCCACATTTATATTTAAAGCTTTAAAAAAGCTAAAAATAGAGAAAAAAAAGAGAGATCATATTAAAGCCTATAAGCATTTTACTCTGCATGTGCTACTACTACATAGGCTAACTCAGTGCATTCAGCAGAACCATTGGTTGCACTGCAAATAATACATACAACATTTTGTTGACATAAAAAAGGACTTTTGAATGTGTTTTTCTAAGTTAAATTCTAGTCTCAAAGAAAATGACTGAAGAATTTCCACTTTACCATAATGATACAAAATAAATTAAAAATAAACTAAAGAACCCGCAAGGGTAAAAAACATTATTTTCTGATAAAAGCCTAGGCTACTACATACAAATACATGCAATTGATTTGGTCAAGTGATGTTGCAGCTGTCTGCATCACCTGCCTCTGTTGGAGGAATATTGGAACAGGGATTATGATGGGAGGATTACGCGCTACCATGAAACTGTTATCCTCAACACAGGCGCAGGTAATCCAATCACTGGTAACCTTCCAGCACAGCTCCGACAACTCATTTCCTCTCAAATCGCAGTGAAGCGAGGGCAGAAAACGGTGCTATGAAGCCCCTGAGAAGAGCCAGGTGACAGAATGCCGTTCATTATAAGGGGAAGACCCCTGAGGGGTAAGTCCAAACTCTTTAGTGGTTTAACCGGAGGAATGGGATGAGGGCTTTGTGTTTATCCTCCCAATCCAAAATGGTCCTAGCAGGGCAGAAAAGCATGCAATAGATGCTGCCAGCTAGCTATATTTAGTTAGTTTTGCACTTTTTCTATTGTATTGCAAGCATTTCAGCCCTGGGATGGACTGGAGACTGGTTCAGGGTGTAGGCTGCTCTGCTGTCACCTTGTGTCAGCTGGGATTGGCTCTAGCCCCCGGTGATCCTGCCTGGATAATCAGTGTAAACAATGTACGGATGGATATAGTGACTTAGAGACTGTGTCATGGCAGCAAGTTGACACTGAGCTGTGGACAGATATGAGCTATGCAATAAGCGTTACCCGGGATAGTTGTAACATTGGTCAGTTATGTTTCCAATTCCTCCTGCCAGGAACAAGTTAGGGAGCACCTGATCCCCTCTGCTCAGAAACAAAGTAGCCAAAGTAATTTCTATATAGAGCTTTCTTTAGTTAAACCGTTAAATGTCATGTTTACCATGAGTCTGCAGATATTCCCATGTTTTTGTGTCCGAGTAACCCTAATGAACACGCTTTGGGCGCTGACGTTCTGTGTTTATCACTGTGCCACAAGCTGCTTCATTCACACAAACGCTAGAGTTATGTAACCCTGTTTTCTGGAGCTGGTAGCATCCTCAGGGTTGTTGGTAACGCAGGTTATCAAGGGTGTTCCAAAATTATTATATTATAACTGACAGACTTTAACCTTTACCTGTCCCCCATACAACAAGAGCAGGTGGGACTAACATGAACTGGCAGTCAAAAGAAGTTTTAACTGAATATTTTAAATACTGCACTCATAAACTGACAATTAAACCATGGACTAAATTAGATAATGAATCAAACACTACTGCACAATTTAAAATCCTAGGATAATAGGCAATGTAATATAATTTCATATAGTAATAGATAATCGCTAGTAACCTATCAAAAATAATAAAAGGGTAGGCTATAATAATTAACAAGTGTATATCTGTTTTTACAGTTTTCCCTCCCACAAGATCAAATGAAAACATGTCAAGCCAAATCATGTTTGAGCTCATACTCAGATGTTTGAAAGTTTCAGCAACAAGTGCATTTAGACCAGAGTTTGTGGACTGCGATTCCAGTAGCTGGAGAGACTCTAGATCCCCGTCCACCCCCTCCGTCCATCCCCAGCCACACAGACTGTCATTGACAGCGGTGGATTGACTGCCGCTGTCAGCGCGTCCACTCGGATCCGCCGTGAATCTGCAGGCAGACACCCGGATGTGGCGAAAATGTTTGGCGCTCCTGGGTCTGCGCTGGGGAAACCTCTTACATTTCAGGTCAAAACCACGGTTTCCCAACGATGAGTTGAATTTGAAACGGATTCTTTCGATGTTACCTCGAGGATGCAAGAGGCAGATGAACAGTCTGAAGGTAAAATGGTGCGCGGAGCTGCAGGAGCGGAGTTGGAGCGCTCCATGCCTATTCTCTGAAACCACGGCCTGAGTCGCGTCTACCTCTCAGATGCAGTTAACGTTGTCAGCGCCTGTTGGAGGCTGCATGGATGTAGGTTAGTTACAGCAATCCACAGGGGAGTATAGTTTCGTTTTGTTACCGTTAAAAAATGTTGTCTGCTACCTGTAGGCTATTTGGTCGGATATGGTGAAGTGTTGGGAACATGTGACAACTTGTTGACGATGCTGTTGCGCCCCCAGAATAACGGAGCGACGCTAAATCAGCACTTTTTGGATGATGTTCGGTCAGGTTTTAAAAGTGACTCAAACGGACGGTGAGCCGCTGCTAAAGCGGAGCAGCGAGGAGTGTAGGAGCGTGACAGATGTGCGACATCCAGACCAGCAGCAGCAGAACCACAGGGATCATCAAACAGCCAGCCTGCTTTACACCTGTGTTGGATGGATGAGGAGGCTGATAGGCTCCTATAGGCTACTTTCTCCAAAACAGAGATGTTGAACTATAGGCTATAGCTCGTTGTTTTAATTTCTTCCCCGCTCCTTTCAAAAGAAACCGGTTCCCCACACATTAAGATTGAGGTATACGTTTAGTTCTGAAGTGTTTTTTGTTTTGTTTTGTTTAGTTTTTTGATGAGGGATCGTTGTTGGTTATCTGTGACAAAGCTACTCCCTGACACTGTCGAGAGGCAGTGAACCACGATGACTGTCACGGACTCACTGTGTATTTTTGTTTGTTTTTTACTGGGCGTTTACATTGATTTCGACCACTCTCTATGTCTCTCATGAACAGTGATGGGAACAACAGTGTTATAAAATAACGGCGTTACTTTTTGCAGCAACGAGTGATCAAAAAAAGTTACTGTTTGTTGGACTGTTGGTTATTGGTTCCATAATGTGGGTTAAGAGGGCGAGTCCAAGTAATTTGACATAATAAAAACAATGTTATAAAATGTTATGTAAAAAAGGAACGCAATAGTTACTTTTCCTGGTAACTAGATACTTTTATAATGTAGTAACTCATTTACTAACTCAGTTACCTTTTGGGTAAAGTATATAGGATAGTAAGTATAACTAATTACTTTTTAATACTAACGTGCCCAACACTACTCATGAATGACAGCTTACCCCCTCCGTCCACACTCCCTTCCGACCAGCTCCTTTCTTCCTCCTCTCACTTCTCTAAGTATTTTTCTACATCTTCAGTATCAAATTCAGTCTTCATCTTTATTTGCACATGCTTTAACATGTAATTTATATTAGTTAACATGAACACTCTTCATCCATCTGATACTGGCCCAGCTCGTCCATCGAATTTTAAAACTTGTAGGATTTTGTAGAAGTTCATTTTTTCCCAGTTATTTGGAACTTTAATTTTAAGTGATCAGTTACTGCACTGATTGATGACTGTCAAACTGTCAATCACTGAACATTAAATTCACTATTTGTTTTTGAATGCACACAAACAACAACAACAACAACAGGAACGTCATTTCATTTGTGCAGTGGTTGTCTACAAATGAAGGGACATAATATTTCTAGGTGTTATGCACAAATTTAAAATAGTTTAACCATCCTGTCTGTCTCCCCTCTCCCTCTAGGGGCACAATATGCCAGCAATACAAGGACCACTCCCTCCACAGACCACTCGACGCTCTGGTCAGAAAGCCACACCTATCTACATCAGCTCCATCCGCCAGAGCCTGTGCAAGCCCCGGCCAGCACCGGAAAACCTGTCGGCTCCCCCTATGGCCTCCTCGGGGCCAACAGTGGCATGCCAGGCCCTGTTGGCCCCGGCGTCAGCCCAGTCCTCGCTTGGCACGCCGCCATCAGTGCCGCTCGCCAAGCGCAGGACGATGTCCCGAAGCCTGACATGAGTTCCCGTACCTCAGTTTGCACCACTGTACCGGCCCCAGCGGGCTCTCTGGCACAGAGGAAGAGGCAGCAGTACGCCAAAAGCAAAAAACAGGGCGGGTCTACCAACAGCAGGCCACCCAGGGCTCTGTTCTGCCTCACCCTCAACAACCCCATCCGCAGGGCCTGCATCAGCCTGGTGGAGTGGAAGTATCCTTTAGCCTCAAGTGCCACCCAGGCACTGGATGAGTGGATGTTTTGTTGATGAGTTGATGATGTATAGCGTAACTTAGTCAGTTCCTGAAATCTAGAAGCACTACAAGCACCTGCATGTCTCTCTGACTGATTCACACACCTGCCTGTACTCCATTAGTCTGGACCTCACTGTCATCGGGGGTTAAGAGCCTTCCGCCATGTTGTCACGCATACGCTCTTTAACTCCAGTACTGTACCTGCACTTAATCATCTTCATCTTTACAATGCAATTATTGCATTTATTCTGTATCTCATACCTTGCAATTGTCTGTTACTGTGGTTGTTGTGAGTGGCTTGAAAGGTGCCTATAATTAGGTTATTTTGTTATGTAAAATGTATCATCATTATTATTGTTTTCTGCAGTGACAGATACCAAAATACAATTCAAATAGGCACTCTTATCATAAACGGACAGAAAGATGTACAAAGAACTTCCAAAACCTCTCTATGTTTTCCTCAACAGTGTTTCCAGACCATTTGATATCTTTATACTGCTGTCTATTTTTGCCAACTGTGTAGCCTTAGCCATTTACATTCCCTTTCCTGGAGACGACTCCAATTCTACAAACCAAGAGCTGGTGAGTACTGCAGAAAAATAATAATATGGTCTGTTGTTGCCTACGTACTTCTTTTCTTCATTTTTTAAAAGTATATTTTTGGGGGCTTTTTGCCTTGAATGCACACCCCAGGAGAGCGAGAGACTGGAAATGGGGAGACAGAGAGAGGGGGAATGACATGCAGGAAAAGGCTGCTCGATGCGGGATTCAAACTTGTGCACGATGTGGTGATACAGAATGTGTTTGTTTCAGGATGGGATGGAAAGTAGTTTGAACTCTGGAGCTTTGGTGAATGGGCCTAAGGCTACTTTAGTATCAATAGGAGAATGAAAGGCTGGTTGAATGGAGATAAAGAATCAGTATAAATGTGGGTTTTTTTGTTTGTTTTCTTTAATTATAATTATTTACAGTTGTCTGTGGATGTGGCTCTGCAGATGTTGCCTGCTTTGTTGTACAGCAGCGGTTGACAGATTTTTTCACACTCACGCTCTGTGCTGCTGGCTGCTCGTGTCACTATTTGTCATTGTCCAGGTTACGCACAATTGCCAGACAACACACCTTTGCATGATTGTGAGTGGCTGCATGTGTGAGTTGCGTCAGAGGGCTTTCCCAGCAATATGTGGATGGATGTGTCAGGTTTCACACACACACACACACACACATACACTCTCCCTCTCTCTCCTCCTGCACATTCAGTCCCTCGCACCCACTCACCCACCTTCTCTTACGTAAAATGATTCACATACTTAAATGTACAAATGCACAAAGTCACTGCAGGCCATGGAATTTCCTCTCTCGCATCTTTAAAACATATTTTTTCATTGAATGCAGCAGCAGATGTTGGATGTGCCTTCAGTTTTCCTGTGGGTGGAGGGTCTAGGTGAGAATAATGCAGTATGAATGTCGTCACTCCAGCATTCTGACTGGAGAAATAAGACAAAACCAGTGAAGTCTAAGTACATCACTGTCTGACTGATAAAACATCTATAATATCTGTAAAGCTCCATGTAGAATATTTCCATAAAAGGATGAAGGATGAGGAAAACATTACACATTGTTTCTGTTGTAGTCTAGTGTGGCAATTTGTAAAAATGAAGGAAGCAATGTGTGTGAGTGTCAACACACTTAGCGCACATTGCACAATGTTCATGTGTGTATGAACATTCATTCAGCTTTCGCTGTGTCTGTTCTGTCAAAGAGCATCTGGTTATCAGTTTATTTTTAAGCACTCTATGAAATCACCATGGAAATGAACTGGGAGTTGATAAATGATGTGTTTTCTGTTGTAATATCAAGAAAGTATATCATGGTCTCCATAAATATCATGCACCCCTTAGTCATTTTGCATGGTTTGGCATAATAACCATCACCCCACTTTGATTTCTTTTAGCTGCAATAGTACAGTGCATAAAGGTGTGCACAAAATCAATAAAAGGTAGAATCGTGACTCTGTCAAATTCAAAATTAATTCATAAATTCCAAAAACTTGATTCATATTTTTGAGTTCCACTTTACATTTTTCCTTCCTGTTTACTGATTTGAATGACATAATATTAATGAGAATAATATTTGAAGATTTGCTGGATGTTTCATGTAATTAGGTCATTACATGACTGTGCTTTAACTGAGGAAATGTCTGTATGGGTTTTATTTTACATAAGAGAATGTGTGTGACTCATGGGGCCGAGTGTGCACAGGAGGAGAGAGTGTGTGTGTGTGTGTGTGTGCGTGCGTGTGAGTGAGAGAGAGAGAGGGAGAGAGAGCAGGTTGGGGGATTAAGCGTGGCAGTAGATTAGTCGTCAGTAAATTAGTGTAGGTTACGGAGAGAGAGGGGAGAGAGAGAGTGAACGGGCCCTGCAACAACAAGAAGTCCATGAAGCACATGGAGACATTTGATTCTGGGGGAACAGACTGCAAGTGAAATAAATATATATTACACACATGCTATAGATGTCAGATGTCACCACAAATAGAACATGCAAGCAAATTAAATGGTGTGTTGTATCTAAGCCACAGTCAGAGTCTTATTATGTGAAACCTGTCTGGGGACACAAGGACACACTGCTTAGATTAGTGGCCAGTGATGGACGGTGAACATTTAATATACTGTTGACAAACAGATCCTGAAGGAAGAGGTGGACGACCATGAGAGCTGACTGTTTGGATAATGCTTCATTTCAGTTGGACATGTTTTCCTTTTTTGGATCTCAACTGAAATCGAAAATTGAGCTATTGGAGTTTGACAAGTCTGGTTAAATATTACGAGTTGGTCATGAGTGAAATAAACCATATTGAGACTGAAGTATAAGGCGCGGGGCTGGCTGCTGGCATAAACACTCTGTGCAGTTTTTTAGGGCCACAATTGCTGGGTTGGGCCTCACATGATCAGAAAGGGCCCAGGGTTCAATTACATTTATTTAAAGCAACATTGCAGAGTTTCAGCTCAGTGCTTCCACCATCTGGTTGAGAAGCAAAACGAAACTTAACGAAAACGAAACTTATCATCCAGCGCATCCAGCGTTTATTCCCATTACTAATTAATAAACGACAGTCTTTCCCAGATGTTTGCAAGGAGACTGTGTGGCGGGTGGTTGGGGGAAGGGGTGTGTGTGTGTGTGTGCGTGTGTGTGGGGGGGGGTGATCCGACCCGTGCAGGGAAGTTACATTCATCCTTCATTCATTCATCCATTCATCAATCATCCTATTAACCATTTTTCTGCCAATGCAATGAGTCTGGAAACATTATTTTAAGGCTGATAAACTCTGCAATGTTGCTTTAACACATAAATGTGTGTGTGTGTATGTCCATTCAGTCATAAGCAGTGTGTGCGATTTGCTGTTTGGCAGCCACAAACAAAATCTTGTTCAGGGCCACCAATACCCTAGAACCTGCCCTGATAATGCGGTGTATACTTCTGTTGTGCAAAGTTTTATTCATGAAGCATATCGGATCAGTGTTTTAAGATTGAGGGGGTTGATCTGGCAGTGACCACCTGAACCATCATTTCACTTTTAAATCCAAAGAGAGTTTGTAAGATTAAATTTATAAGATAATGCCGGTCAGAGAAAATCTGATCAGTGTGTTTGTCGGCATCATGAGGCCGTTATACTTTTCATCGCTTCAACCTTTTTGATACAGCTGAAAAAACAAAATGCTCATCATTTCTCTGCATGGTTTTTAACAACAGTTCAGGAATGTTTTGTGTATTTGTAGGTGGTTAGATAGTATAATTTTTGATGATTTGATGTTGTTATTTTGTGGTCTGATGAACAGAAAGTCAACATTAATATTATCTGAATATTATCATTTATGTTGACATTGTCATTATTAATATTTTTATATATGTACCAATAGTCATATAGACCCTACATCTGCCCTGATTCGATTCAGAGAGGTTTGATTCGACTGCCAAATAAAGAAAAAACTACATGAACAACAATAGGCAAAATCTGACTAATCAGCTTCAGCTATGAAAACCCTTAGTCGAGGGTAATATACTGTATATTGAAACATGTTAGATCTGACACTGTGATAGATCTGATCTTTTAATCACAATGAATAAGAATATGTTGAATCACTGCTCTGCTCTGGCTGAACACCTGCTATATAATCAGAACTGTTACAGTGTCTGAGACATTCTCAACAGATGGAGGATGGGCAACATCTCATGAAAACCAAAAACATCCTAGAAGGACATAGAGGTGCACTGTCGTCTCAGGATCATTAGTGCTGTGGTTCTGGTGCAGTGTGTGGGCCCAGTTTACCAAACTCGTTGCATTCAGTTTTCATCACTGGACTGGATCTCAGCTGCGTGTGGGTGAGCCTTTACATGAGCAGCATGAGTCAGAGATCAAAGGGTAAATAATCTTTTGGCTAATGCAGAGTTTGATATTGGAGATAAAACCATAGTAAAAAAAAAAATTTGATTAAACCTTAAATGTTTTAAGGTGCCCCAGACAGGTCGTGACATCACAGAGTAGAAAACCATGCGCCCAGTTTTTTTCTTTTTTTTTTTAAATAAAATGTGGATGATTGTCATAACCTGTCCGCAAAAACAACAACAACAAAAAACCCTCAAATCTCTGCAGCAATCCTCCGCTGCAATGTTATGGTTTTGTTGTACCTCAGAGTCTCAATGGGTTTAAGGATTCAGTCGAGTTGTGCAAATAAAAAATAAAAAAAAGGAGGCACACTAATTCACATGATTCAAAATTGATACAGAAATTCTAAAAAAAAAAATAAAAAAAAAATCATAACTTTCAGTCTTGTGACATGTGCACAAGATGTGTCAGTGTTTCCTCCAGGAATTTTTTAAGGAGTGACACCGAGCCCCCCTCTCATCACTTCATCTGGATTCTGATCAGGAGATAGTTAGGAGCTGCTCAGGAAAAGTACCTGGAATATACAGTATCAGTTCAACTATATTTAAAGTATAGTTTATAATGACAGGGGTGGGCAATTATTTTTCCTGGGGGGGCATACATGAAACCCAGATTGTTGCCAGGGAGTAGCAACCCTGTACTTTAATTTTACCATTCAAAAACACACAGTGCACTCACTCTTGTTATTATTAATAAATCAAAAATGACTCCAAACAGCATCTTAAGAATTACATGTAATAGGCCATAATGATAATAATAATATACATTTCATAACTATAATCATCATCACCTCAGTGTGTGACAGGAGGAATAATAAATTAATTAATTAATTTTCAAATAAAATAAAATTAAGATCATTTTATTTTATTTATAAGAAAAGAATCCTCATCAGTAAATTTGTCTGATTTGTTTTTGATTTCACGGGCCAGAGGGAAGAGTTGGATGGGCCAGCTCTGGCCCGTGGCAGGATCTAGAAAGTGTGTTTGGATAGCAGTCCATGAGAACAGATTATTGATAAAGACAAAATATGTTATTAATCATTTGTGCAAACACAATATGTTTTAAACACACATCTTCTTCTTCTTCTTCTTCTTCTTCCCGGTTATGTCTCTTTACTATCATCCAGAGATGTTGTATAACAGGATTTATATGACCTGAATGCTCTCGGCTGGGCCTCAGAGCATTCACTTTTACGTGGTGTAACTGTCCATACACCCATGTTGTTTATCAGACTGATGTGTGTTTTTGACTCCCCTGAGCATGATACATCCGCCCATATGGAACTGTGTGTGGACGCGTACACAGGCGTTTTAGTGCTCGTGTGCTTCAGTGGGCCTGTCTGTCTGTATGTGCAGAACTTGTTGACACAGTCTTGTAAGATGTGATTTCTGGGTTGTGATTTGTGTGTTGTCTTGGCATTTGCGTGTGTGTGAGTGAATGTGATTCAGAGAACAGAATGTTAGGTTGCATCATCTTTCTCTCTGTGAGGGATTAAAGGTTTAGAACAGAGGGGAAATGAGACACACTAAGCAGCGCACTGTTCCATCCAGCACGTGAGCATCGGTGAGTGTGACTTTGTGTGTTTTGTGATGAAAGATGAAATACATGTAGTATCTCAACACTCAGATGTTCTATTATGGATGTTACAATACAAGAACCACTGACCTGACTGACATGAGCGTCATGTGATACATGAATTTCAGAATGAACCCTTCTTGGTATAAAAAATAAAAAAAATTACACAAAGAAAAGAACTGATTAAAGACCCCGAGGAGAGTCTCATATTAATGTGGATGAATCTAGGTCACCCATGGGTCCATTTTCGATAAATATATTGTCTTTATAGTTATTTTGATATTATGATTTAGTATTTCCTAGTTTAGGTTTTGCAGACGCTGCCCTGCGGGTCATGGGAATAATGCCGCCGGATCGCTGGTTGGTCGGAACTACGACAGAATCTGATCGTCTTCGAACCTCCGACTTTCGTTAATGAAAACATTCTTTGCAAATGTTTTTGCTTTCATCCGTCAAAAATTTCACCATGTAATCGGACACTCATGGGAAATGTGAAAACACTTTGCTTTCCCTTTAAAGGGGTAGTTCAACATTATGGCAAATTGGCTCATTGCCATAATCCGTATAGTCATAGCACTAGGTTCGTTACCTTTATTTGTCGGTGCAAGCTATTTTTAGAACGGCGAAGCAGAGCAGCTGCTCAGAGCTTCTTGGTTTCCCTCATCAAACTCGTCAAAAAACAATCCAACAACTCCAAAATGCTCTCTTATTATCGTGGTGAATGTGCAGGTCACAACTGGTCCACCAGAGCGTTGTGGAGTTGTTGGATTGTGTATTTGATGAGTTTGATGAGAGAAACCAAGAAATCCCATTAGCCGCCGTACTCCGTAGTGTAGCTGTGAGCAGCTCGCGGCTCTGCTCCGCCGTTCTAATAACAGCTTGCACCGACAATTAAAGGTAACGAACCTACTGCTAAAACTATAGGGATTGTGGCAATGGGCCAATTCACCAAAATGTTCCGTTTAAGGTTTACAAATGGTACTATACTCATCTATTAGAGAAAAGTGACTTGCATTCGTGTACTATACAGTTCCTGTATCTTATTTCATAAATCATATCAATACTATGATAATTATTCCAAATATTTGACGCACCATCAGTATCATGTGACATTTCATCATCTAAAAACAGGAGCAAGTGGAGAGGAAGAGAGAGAGAGAGAGAGGGATCAATACATTGCACTGGTGATCAAAGCAGGGCAACGTGTGACTGGTTGTTGACCTAGCGAGCTGTCAGCCCCCAGGGCAGCGTTTGATTTAGACATACACAGTCAAAAACAATACGCACAGATTCCTGACCCTCAGCTGTCACATTGGTGTGTTATTTGAATGTATTGTGTGTGAGTGGGATGAAGATGTCTCTTTGTAAGTGTGCAGCCTTTGAGTATGTTTAAGCTGAGATGGACGGATCATGGTGCGTGTGGACATTGAGATGGAATTCATGAAAAGATTGTAGGTGGTGGAGACCGACATTTAACTCTGAACTGTAAAACTCGGTTCATCTTAAACCTTACCCTAACCCTAGCTTCTTCTTCTTCTTGTCTTGTTGTTATGTTTCAATGCCTCAGAGCTGATGAAACAAGCGAAAGGTTGAAGCATATTGCTTTTGGGTTGTTTATCTGTCCATCTGTCTGTCCCATTCTTATGAATGCAGCCAAAGGTTACAGTTGACCATCAAAACTCCAAGTAAACCACTTTGAAAGCAGCACAATTGTTTACTGATTAGATTTTGATAGAAAGGTCATAGTCACAGTGATCTCACAAATCAATTTTGTCCTATCACTCAATCCCTCATCACTTCACTGTTGAAGTCCTGAAAGGCTAGTGAATTTTATATTTTTACACCATCTGTTTCTTTACTTTGTTGTTGTTGTTTTTTTTTCATTTGCAGGATTTTATTCACCGGGGTCATTTCATAAGGATGAAAACCAAAACTGTAGATCAACATATTTTGCAGATGTAGGCTATACTGTAGGGAGAGAGAGAGGGTATGATGACGTGCAGATGATCACAGTCTGAGTGATATGATGGAACATAAAGGTTAATAAAGTGTTTATTGTTTTTTGTCCAGATGTCTGCAAAATGGAGCAATTCCCCTAATGGGCTCTGTTTTATTTTATCTACACATTCACACCATCACACCATGTTATTTGATACCTAGAGTGGATCTCTCTCCTTTTATTTATTATGAGTTACTGTTAAGGCGGGCACTATGCAGAACATCTGTACATTTATATTTGAATAGATTTGAATAAACCTGTGTGTTGGAGACAGTGGCAGGTTCAGCAGGAAGCAGGAAGCAGCAGCGTTTGGTGGGTGACGGCAGGTTAAATGGAGAGATATGGGAGAGTGGGCTGGAAAGTGTGCAGTGGACCGTAGTCAATGATGAGCTCCATTTACCCTGCTGGTCTACATTCTGTTGAAGTTCACTTGTTGTCCATGCGTTAGGCTGCAGCTGAGTGGAAAAAGAAAACACTGACATGTTGTTTTTTTTCCGGTTGTTGTTGTTTTTTACAAGATAGCAACTCAGCAATCTTTCTTATCAGTGCAAGACAATTAGTGAGACAAATATATTTATACCACAATATATCATGTGTTTTATTTGCTGAATTAACCAGTGTGTGTGCATGTGTGTGCTATGGTCATACAGCTTTATTAGAATGCAGTCCGTCACTGTGAGTCACTTCCTTCCTTCTCTGAGCTGTCTTCCCTCTTTATCATTACCTTGTGTTATATAAACTCTAGCAACAGAAAACATTCCCACAAACGTCTCTTATATCGTAAAGCAGATGTTCCAGAAACTTTTCAGCCCGCAACCCCCAAAATAACATAGACTATAGACTGGCGACTATCCCCAGAGGTGACTGAAACATTACAAAAAAATGTGCACACACCCTAATAGGCATATCCAAACACAAAACAAAACAAAACAGCCTTAACAATATAAAAGCAGACAACCTCAGTCAAAGTAATGACTATAAACTGTAGTGAGTAAACATGTTGACATTGTTCCTGCACATTTATATTTGGGGAATTACAATGTTTCAGTGTTAATCTCACCTAATGAGATTAATTCTGGAGACCCTCCACATTGAGACGTGATCTGTAAGTGTTGAAAGGGAAAATACATTGGCATGGTTTTAAATTTTGACCACAACTTTTTTTTTCTTTTTTTTTTTTTAAACAATTCTGGCTAAATACGGTATTTCTAATCATTTTTAAATATGATGTGATTTCTGGAAACCATCTCGTGACCCTTCAGGAATCAGGAGAACCCCTGTTGTAAAAAATACTAACTATGATTGAGGAAGACTGTAGCAGGTTAGGGCTAAATACTCACCAGGAAATGATCTTCTAACATTTTCCTTTTATCTGTTTGTGTAAAAATACAAACAGATAAAAATGAAACGATATGTATTGTAATAACCCATGAATATTCAATAAGGTAGAGCACTGTCATGTGACTTTGGTTATTTAGCGAAGCATTTCAGAAATTCCCGATTCATTTCTCACTAGCAAACACGCTGCTTCATGTGTCGAATGACAAACATATATCATTAGATTGTTCTAAATCAATAATGAAAGTGGCAGTGGATTGAATGATCAGGATATGTGATGATGTGATGAGGAGATTATCTGCAGGTTTATGGCTGGTGGGATAAATGAGAACTTAAGTCTCTTTGTAGCAGACAACAGGGGGCTGTGCTGTGTGAGTGTAGAGCCAAGACGTGCAGCACGTCTGCTCCACTGGAAACCATAAGTCAAAGTGAAGAAGAAGTTCAACCTGCACAAGGCTTTTACACTCTATTAAAACAAGTGCTTATCTTATTGTGTGCACATTCAGAATGTGGATTTAACTTTAAAACACTCACAATCTAACCAAGACAGCATACATTACGTAATCTGCTGTACAGGAAACTCTGCCCTGAATACAAAAACAATCCCCAATTTGTATGTGTATCACAACAAGGAGAATGTTGTGTTAAGAACCTGACTGATTTTATTTATGAATGCCATAGAGCCCCAGTGATTGTCCAAAAGCTAAAAAACAAAAAAACAAAAAAACAAAAATGACATTATGCATTGTTAGTTGGGCTATAACTAGCGGTTATTTTCATTATCAATTAATCTGTCGATTATTTAGACAATTAATCAATTAGTTGTTTGGTCAATAAAGTGTAAAAAAAAAAGAGATAACATCTTCAAATATCTTGTTTTGCCCACAAACCAAGGAGATACTCAGTTTATTGTCGTAAAGGAACAAAGAAACCAGAAATATTCACATTAAAGAAGCTGAAATTTGAAAATGTATACATTTTTCTTTAAAAAACCACAACTTTAAAGAAAACTGCTACTCAAACCGATTATTTGATTATCAAAACAGTTGATGATTAATTTAAAAATCAATTAAGTTGATTAATCTATTAATTGTTGCAGCTCTAGTTATTAGTAACAGCTCCACAGACCTGTACATGTATACTGTTTAACAACTAGTTGGGTATTTATAGTCATCGTGTTGCTCCTTCATTTTGTTTTACATACATGTACAGCACAGCCTGCTGCCGTGACAACTGTGTCCATGGAGACTTGTGCAGTTTCCGAAGAGGCAGGCTCTCAACATTAGAGAAAGAGAGAGAGGACAAGAGACAAGAGAAGTGAGGAGAGGCAGAGTTAGGAGAAAGAGGAGATCAGGAAAGTGAGAAAAGAGATGACAGGAGAGCAGGACTTCAAGAGGGGGGGTGAGGGGAGGATGGATGGACAGCGAGGAGGAGATAATAAGAGCAAGAAAGAAGCAAAGACACAGGGAGGGAGGATAGGAGGCTAAGACGCCGGTGACAGAACGATGACAAGGAAGAATGTAGCTGGGATGGGAGGGGAGTGTAAAAGAAGAGTGAAGAGAGAAAGAGAGAGAGAGAGGATTAAGAGGAGACATGGAAAAGAAGAGATTAAATTTGCACGAGATCTGCAGTTTATGTTCTGAACATGGTCGTTGAGTTTCTGGCTGAGGTCATATTGTTGCCTCAGCACCAATAATGTGCACTGGTATCATCATTTACTCCAGGCCATAGACGGAGCCAGCCACATGAGCACACACAGGAGCGCCGCATGTCCAAGCCTGCTCCCGTCCATCTTTCTACCAAACTCTGGACTAATCAGAAGGCCCTGGTGGTCAGCCAGGAGCAGTTTTGACTCTGTTTGTGACCATGCTCACTCTTTTCACATCGGGATTATGAAGGTCCGCGGCTAAAAATAGAGTCAAGCTAGAGCCGCACTGGCTTAGCGGGAAAGCCAATAGAGAGAAGAGAACAACTCAAATGCTAAATCATCAATAAACACCATCTGGGCTGATGCTACTTGCTCTGTGGGTGTTTTAGCTGCTCTCTTTGATTCGCTGCTATCGAGTTGAATCACAGGTGATGAGTGGACAGATAAGTGGTGACTCTGTGAGATGTGGTGGTGGTGGGGGGGGTCGTAGACCTGACAATACTCTGCTCCTTCCCATGCAATTATGTACATTAAGTGATTGGCAAGATAATTGATTTAAGTAGGAATTACAGTGCTCTCCTCTGTATGCATATCTAATATCAGAGGACAGACTGCCACATCCAGAGATGACAGAGATGTGGCCTGAGATAGAGAGAGAGAGAGAGGGAGGCAGGCAGAGGAAGGAGACAAATATACAAATCATCTTTCTTCACTCCGAGGAAAAACAGGATTATCATCTGACCTCAGAAGGTAAAGCAGCAGTTTTACAGGAGGTTAGGTTACGTTGGCTGTTTTTGCAAGTCACGTGACCATGACATCTTCAGATGATGATTAATGATCCATTCAAGCGTTCATGATTCAACCACTTCAGTTGTTTTAATGAATGCAGACAGAGAGAGAAAGAAAAGAGAGTGGGGTGGGGGGGGGGGGGGGGGGGGGGGGGTGCTACTTCATCAGTTAACACTGATGCTCCTCTGCTCAGCCTGTGACTGAGGTCTGAAGCAGCCAGCAGCACATCCTCAGCCTTTCTGGCCCCTTATTAATCTTATTAAGGCCAATGGGAACACACAAGCTATTAGCAGCTGATTAGCCGGCTTCTGGCCGACTCACCTACAGACACCACCTCACACACACACACACACACACACACACACACACACACACACACACACACACACACACACACACACACACACACACACACACACACACACACACACACACACACACACACATACACACACACACACACACACAAACCCTTACATGCACAGAGTATACTAAGCAAATTTCTCCCAGATAGCTGATTTTGATGGAAGTTTGGTGGACAAAGGTGGAACTTCATCTGTCCTCCTCATCACAACTCTCTCTCTCTTCAAGTACTCTATTTGTGGCCACAGTGATCATAATAGATAATAGATAGAATATCAGACAAAATATATTGAACAGTTACTGTAAGTAAACAGAAACACAAACTAAACAGCACAAAGTGAGCAGTGTGCCAGGATATTGCAGTAGTGCCCAAGTTTAATATATATATTTAAATACAGACCCACTTATATCTACATTGCCTTGTCCTGACATCTGCAGATATAAATGCAATACAATGTTCAAATGAAAGCCTGGACCTAGATTCACTACAAGAGCTTGACCTAATTATGACATATTGAGTCATTTGCCTGTGGTAAATCCTCAAAATCCAAATGTTTAGCCAGTGTTTACCCATGAGCAGCCATGATGGGGGGATGGAAACATGGTCTGCTAGTGTTTTTTATTATCATATAATACAGTATGTGATAGATAGATAGATAGATAGATAGATAGATAGATAGATAGATAGATAGATAGATAGATAGGTAGATAGATAGATAGATAGATAGATAGATAGATAGATAGATAGATAGATAGATAGATAGATAGGTCACATGACGATGACATCATCAGTCACAGCCCTTGGCATTATGGGAGGGTGCAGTAGGCTACCTGTGAGTGGGGGATGACCGGGATTAGACTGGACACAAACACCACATACACACACTGATCTGAACCACATGGCATTGAGTGTTCTGTCAGCTTGTGTTATCATCACAGAGGGGTAGTGACATAGAGTGAACCTGCGTCTGCTCTTTGAGTCTGTGTGTGTGTGTGAGAGAGAGAGAGTGATGTTCCCAGTTAATCTATTAGGCAGGGCAGGCATAATTGTGGGATGAGTCTCTCTGATCAATTTAAGCACACACATGACATGTTAGTGCATTAAGCATGAAAATCACAAGATAGTAGTAGTAGTTATAATAATAATCATAATCATAATAATTATTATTGTTATCATTTTTATAAGTGTGGCCTGCAGCCCCCTGGTGGGCTGTGAATGCACCGCAGGTAGGCTGTTCATTTAAGAACATAAGAAGTATTCAGTGTCCATGATGGCTGGATCAAAAGAAGCACCAAGTGCTTGTTTTTATGCTTCTGCTAATCGCCTCTGGTGATGAATGACTGGCTCATATAGTAAAATGTAGAGTGGAGTGGTTCTGGTAGATTGAATTGATTAGATGACATTCCACATCCGTTTGCAATTTGCTTAAAGTGCAGGAAATCATGCTGCATAATGGTGCCATCACCACGGTGCTGTTTTTTGTTGCCAGTTTTGCGTTTATTAGATGGGACGGAGATGCAGAGACAGGCAGTAAAGACTTGGTTGGCAGTTGAACCAGCGATGGACTGCTTTCGGGGCAGCCATGCAGGGCCCATATGGGACGTGCTCTAACCACTCCACCACCCACACAATGATCAGGACTGGTTCTGTTTCTTAGCAGCACTCATCAGCTGCTCATCATCACAACATAAGAGACAAGTGAAACATTTCAAGACATCTACATCTCTAATATGCTTCTTCAGCTAAGCTTGTATAGGATGAACATTCATGGAACAGTCGTAAACGATGAGGTGGGTTTGTTTGTAAAGACGTTCGAGTTGACGGCCAGCCTGTTCCATGGTGTGGAGTTGAGTTGTTGAATGACACAGAGGAAGTTTTCCAGGATATTAGGGAGTCAAGGGACTCAGAAAGGATGGAGTTAAGCATGATGGCATAGTTGTCAGGGGAAGTGGGGCTGGGGGGAAGAGGATGAGCTGGGAGAGTGTGAGTGGGTTGACTGCCTTGATGTTGCAGTAGGAGATGGTGCATTGTTTGGGATTATGGGGTGAGGGTCGGGCGGTGGAGGCAGAGAGAAGAGGATGCAGAGATGATCAGAGTTCGGGAAGGGAAGAGGATAGGGGTTAGATATGGGTAGGAAGGAGGAGCAGACTATGTCCAGGGTGTGGCCTTTGGTATAGGTGGAGAAGTCGATGTGTTGGGTAAGGTGGAAGCAGTCAAGAAGAGAGAGGAAGTCAGACGTCTGTGGTCAGATGTTGAAGTCACCGGTACTGTAAGTAGGAGGTGAGGAGAGAGAGGATGCAATAGTGAGGAATTCAGAGAGATCAGAAAGAAAAGATGAGTGTGGCTTCCCCCGTGTAAGTTATTATGTCCATTATCAGACAAAAACCTCAAATAAAGATGTCAGTTGACAAAATTTAATGACTTGATAGTGTGAAAACTCAGCTCATATTACACATTTATCATCCTGTATTACATAGCAGGGGAGCGCTGAGCCATTTCTCCCTCTGTCTTCCTCTGCACACAAACACAGCCAGACACTCAATTCAATTCAAACAGCTTTATTGGCATGAACAGAAATTTGTTGTTGCCAAAGCATTGTACAAACTATTTACAAAGTACAAATTTCAACATCATTGCATTTCCACATATTTCAATATTCAATAACAAATAAACAATATTACATATAAACTACATTACAATAGAATTTAGTACTAAACGAACTAACTAAATTGAATTGAATTGAAATAGTACAATCAGGTATATATTCTCTCTCTCCCTCTTACACAACACAAGACACGTACACACAAGTGTACCTCTTCACCTTTGAGCGTATTTCATAGTCTGTCTGTTCTAAGCTGCTGTCTCTGTATCTATATCATTCCTAACCATTAAAATGGTTGATTATTTGTGACTGGGTAGGAGAGTTGTGTGTGTGTGTGTTTTTTTACACAATAGTGAAGCATTTCAAGTCTCTGGTCCTGTGTGTGAAAGATGACACGAGACATGAAAATACAGATGTTGTACTAGACGACTTGGGTCTCTGATGTTTATTATTTTGATCTGGAGACGCCGATTGATTTCAATTGTAATGTGTTGAAGCACTTGTGATGAACTGAAATATTATTGGCACAATGTTCAGTGACTCCCATTGACAGAAATAAATTCAGTCAATGCAAAAACATAACACATTTTTGTATCCTAGATGGGGAGGTCTATTTGGCTTCAACTCAAGCAACTAAAATTCCTTGTCCACCTCCCAAAACAGAGGATTTGTGAGCTTTAAATGACACACAGCTCCTTCTCTTTCTCTCTGCTCTGATGCCTCGGTGCTCACTTCTCTATCGAGGATATTCTTAAAGCTGTGAACTACAACACTAGATTCAAATCACTGAACCTGATCCTCATCAGCCTGAACCATCACAGTTTTTATAAAAACAACAACTTTTCCATAGTTAGACACAAGATGCAGATCTCATTTCACCTTTTTTTTCAAAACTCACTGATGAGTTTTACTGAGTAGCTAGAGATTTTCTTAAAGGTGAAGGAAGTCTGCAGCTTCTGTCCAACCACCTGTGAAATTTGTCTATAGTTTCACTGATTTAGTAAAAGGGTTCCGGCCAGACTGGTGATGCTGTTCAGTTGTGTGGTTTTAGTGTTTCAGCAGAAAAAACTAATAAAAAACTCCAATAACAAATTGAAAATGCCTCTGATAAAGAACTGAGAATCCACTGAACGCATCATACTGACCCAGTTGGCTGAATCATGGCTGTCTCATTCTCTGTCCACGCATGAAACAAGTCTGATTTCCATGGCAACACTATTCATGACAGCTGTACTACAGCTTTACAAACAAGAGAGTGTCTACCCAAACGCACAGGAAACAACAGCCACTTTTGGGAAGCTTTTTGTTGTTCCTCCACCAATAGGAGGAAGGGTGTAGGTGCTGCCTGTCTTGTTCCTCGCTTTAGTTTTCTCGTGCAGAAACAGCTCCCGGGCCACCGGGGGAGGTCAAATGTAAAAGAGATTAAATATGTACAGTGTTATGTAACATCATGCCACCAGCACAGCATTTCGCTTTGTGTTATTATTTTGTTTCCTATCGTCTGCTCAGATACAGAATGGCTTTCAGATGGGTCTTATTTTAGAGAAATAGCAGAACTGAAACAATTGAAAAGACTTACTGAGAAGCTGCTGCACTGAGGAACTCCTAATTTTATTGAAACACCTGCTTGGCTGCTGCCTCTGCTGTTGCACTCAATTTCACTGCATTTCCATTGTTTCAATGATTTTCTTTTTTCTTTTATTGGTCTGGGTGTCAGTTAGTTCTGCATTAATGAGGGATACAGTTGAGAAAAGGCTGATTTAAATGTGTGTAAAATTAAAGCATAATTCAGTGGAATGTTTTTGTTAATAAAAGTCCTATATATATATATATATAGTCCTATTTTCTGTCAGCAATCACTTATGTAGAGTGTTTCAGCCGAAACACGAGTCTCTCCGTCACTCTGCTCTGCTGTAAACCAGGAGAAAATTTTCCTTGTGGGATACAAGTGTTATCCAATGAGGAGAGAGAACGGCATGAAGGGCTGTGTGTGCAGCCAAGGGAGGCGCGTGAATGTGGTGACGTAGCACGAGGACCAATAGCTGCCTGACGAGGGCGGGTGCTGCTAACTCATGGTGCGTTCAAGGAAACTCGTACTTTGTGTTTTTCCTTCCTGTGAAGTCATACCAGTTCAATCTGGTACGAGTTCACGGGTCGGAAGTTACGAGAGGCCGTTATAGTGAACTTTCACAGGCAACAGGTCGGAAAAACACGAGTTACGGGTTACCTGGAACGCTACAAAGTCGTAAGTCGTGACTTGAAGCCGTAATTTACGGTTTCAAAAGCCTGCCTGGAACGCAGCATTAGCCAAAACGACCGGATCGCTTACTTACTGTATGCTTTAAACTCTTTTTTTTCAATTTGTCCTCTGTCCGTCCCACCTTGTCCCCACCCCCTTCCGCCTTAGAAACTACAAGTGGTTTGTAATGAGCTGCTGAGCTGCTCAGCCACAGACGCATTGAACCCATAAATTCAGCGCCTGCTTCATCCTATTAGACATTTTTTTTACCACTTCAATAAGTTGAGAAACATTATTTTAAGATAAGTACATGAAAACTATGAAAAAAGAAGATCAAAACAGTCTTCAAGTGTCTAAATCTGCACAAAGAACACTGTAAAGGAAAATGGTCACTGTTCCCTGCCACACTACTGTGATGGCTGCTGTTGAATGACATGCTCTACAGTAACTGTGGCTGTCATCAGCACCAGTGTGTACAGTATAATCCCTGTGGGAAACTGTCTGCTTGGCCGGCTGCTTTGCAGAAAAGCAGTTCGAGTGTGAGTTCATCGCTGCCTGTGTGTGTGGGCGTGAAGACAGAGTGTGCGTGTTGCTGTTGTCGCCGGTGTCTTTCTGTGAGCGTGAACGTGTGAATATTTGTGCACACTGTCCAAACAAACAAAAGTAGTGCAGCCTGGTACAACACCACTGGCCTTAAACCTGCCAACTGACCAACCTTCTGCACGGAGGGACACAGAGAGGACCGTCTGTGTGCGGTCATTTGTTTCCATCATCGGGCACAACGTTACCATAGAAACACCCTGGTGATGCAGAGTGTGCACCATTGAGTGTGACTGAAAGGTCTTTATCTTCGGGTTAACTTCTTATTCATTATATATCACTGCATTTTCCAGAGATCATCTTTCAAACAGCGCAGCACTGATTTAACAGCTGTCCCTCCAATGTTGTGTTAATGAGTTTCTTTGTCACTGCTCAGAATTCAATGTACACACTATACATCTCATCAACAACACAGAGTGGAGCAGGTTGAGAGCTGGGAGGCGGAGGAGAAGCAGATCCTGAATCTGCTTGTTCTGGAACAAAGGCTTCAGTTTGAAACGGTCTCTTTCTGTGAATGAATTATAGACCCTCCTCAGTATCTGTACACTCTCTAATTATCAAAATATGCTTAATCAATCCATCCTTGTGTCTTTGAGGTTCGATTTTCTGAAATTTAAATGAAAATTAACCTCCTGGTACAAAACTTTTTTTTTTACCAGACCTGAATATGATGCGGCCATTCAAAGTCCATCATTATACTGTTTAACTGGTTTTTATACTCACATTGGATTTTATTTATTTATTTATTTAAATTAATTTTTGTGCCCTATTTTACTGGCTTGGTTTTATACCTAATGGATTTGATGAATACTAGACCAATAGACCTATGCAACACAGAAAGTTAGAGAAAGATAGAAATTCCTTTGTATGCTTCTCATGTAATGATAACACATCCTGCAGTGTTGCCAACAGAGAGAAGAGAGGTGTGAGAGACACAACAAAGAGATTGTCTTTTGCTTTTAATTTTCACTCTGTGATTATTTAACAAGTAAATATAACCCAAATCACCCCTCTGTGTTTTTAGTCAGATGACTTAGTGGTAATGAAATTAGGATTTGAAATGCATTGGAGGAAAAACTTTAGGTTATTTCCATAACCCCGGTTCTCTGAGTATGAGTGAGATGTCTCACTATTACGCCTCGCTGCAGCCCTCAGAAGCATTTATCTCATTACGCCAAGCGAAATATTATGAAAGAGAACAGAAAACCATGTCAGTGCACCTCGCTGTCAAATCTCCTGCATTGTGTCGGTCGACTTTTGTGATTGTAGGATTGTAACCACAAAATTGTGGTAAAGTGTGAGTGTATAATTAAAAACCACATCATTGGGGAATTGGCTTTTTTAAAGTGACCTGATCTGAGTCAAAGTCAGTAGGAATTGTGACACACTGGATCAAAGTCAAATCAAAGATATTTTTCTGTTGGCTTTGACAAAAAAGAGAAAAAAAGGATCAGTTGCTATGCCAACTGTTGAGGAAACCAGGATATATGTTTCTTTTTTTTCTCTGTGAACATTATTTCACTCACAGTGAATTCCTTTGGTAAGGTTTGGTGAATGACGAGTAATCTTGATCATTTTCTCTTTTCTCTTTCTGTCCCTGCAGGAAACAGTAGAATATGCCTTCCTGATCATTTTCACTATCGAGACATTTCTGAAGATCATTGCCTACGGCCTGGTCATGCACCAAAACTCCTACGTCAGAAACGGCTGGAACATGCTGGACTTTGTCATTGTCATTGTTGGGTGAGTTCATGGGTCGCACTGTAAACACAGTCGAAACCAAAAACACATTCACTGAGCACAATGAAGCTCAGTGTTGTTGTTCTTAATAACTTGTGTCAATGTACTTTGACTGACAAACACGCATTAATATATAAAGTAGATACACATATGAAACCATACAGTGGGTACAGAGACTTTCAGACCCCCTTTTTCACCATTTCCTATGTTGCAACTTAAAAAATCCTTAAAGGGACAGTATGGGACTCAACTCAAAGATATTTTTCTTTATTGACAAAAATCAAAAAAGGATCAGTTGCGTATTTCAATGAAGTTGGAATCGCAGGATACAAATGCGCTTTTTTACCTTAGAATGAGTTATTTACAAACATGAACTTTGGGGGGGTTTGGGAATGACCTAATCTCTGCCATGTTGAATCGCCATGTTTTACGTTCAGTGTCACCGTGGAAACAGTAGAATACAGACTCCTGATCATTTTCACCAGACCTCGTCTCGGGAGAAAGTTTTCCAGACAGCGCCTGTTAAAACTGTCACCACCGTGTCGGCTCGTGTGAGGAAGGACGGAGGCACTGGTGTTGACTTCAGGTGCAGTCAGACACCTGAATGAGTTCATGGGACGCCGTGCAAACCAACTGGATGTTATTTTACTCGTGTGAGAAAGACGGTAAAACGTGGGCCAGGTAAAAACACATTTACCATGACAACATATTGTCACGCTCGGTATTGTTTTGCCTTAATGGCGGAACGTTTGTTTACATAGAGGCTTGTTTATCCTGTTACATGCAGCGCATTGTTTTTCTGACTTCTGCCCGAGTTTACGTAAACGCAACAGCAAGAATACGTGCCGACATGCAACCGCACCGCTAGATGGGGGTAAATGTCACATACTGGGGCTTTAAAATTCATTTTTCTTCCCTCATCAATCAATCATCAATCGTGACAGCACAAACCCAGAATTTTAGAAGGTTTTTGCAAATTAATTTGGTGTGTGCCTTTTCATATCATGTCCAAACTATTTAATTCAACACATCTGGATTCAAATGAAGGTGTAGAACCATCTCAAAGATGAATAAAAGAAATTGACGGCACCTGAATGACCTACAAGCAGTGACGGCTCTTGTATTTTGACATACAGTAGAGAGGCCACACATTACACAAATACTATATGTAAGCAATATATCACGACAGGCCGTGGTATATGCTCATTATACCACGTGTCTTTTTGCGGCCGCCTCATTACGCTCCGTTGTGACATTTGCCCATATTGCCCTATGGCCAGTCTGTCACTCATGCTCTACTTATGTTCACATGATATTTCAGTTTATCTTTTTTAATTACCGTAATTTGCAAAAAAAAAAAAAAAAAAAATTCTGGGTCTATGCTGTCAGAATGGGGTGGTGAGTATAGATTGATGAGGAAAAAAATATTTTTATTGATTTTAACATAAAGCTGCAACATAAGAAATGGTGAAAAATGGAAGGGGGCCTGAATACTTTCAGTACCCACTGCACACACACTCCACAAATGACTACATGTACAAAGAAACCAGAACAAAGAGGACACTCCCTCCGTTTACATGTCCTCACCACCAGCTCTCCTTGTCCTCCTCAGGTTGTTCAGTGTGGTTCTGGAGATGATCACAAAAGACGCCGACTCTGGCAGCCAGTCTGGCGGCAAACCCGGTGGGTTTGACGTCAAGGCGCTCCGAGCCTTCCGCGTGCTACGACCCCTTCGCCTTGTTTCTGGAGTTCCCAGTGAGTTTACACGGAGCTGTCACGTGTTCACATTTCACTTTTTGGTTTTTGATAGGATTTCAACTCTGACTTATATGATCAGGAATCCGGTTAATTAGATAGAGCTTGCAGGTGAAACTCTGTGTACTGAAGATAATCATAATCATCCCATTTTACCAAGTACAGTACAACTAATGGGAACAATCAGTCACTGTATGCATTCTGTGTGTAGCAATGATGGAAAGTTGATTGTCTAAGCTGCAGTGGGTTGGGCTTACTGACACCTTGAATGATTCCACTGTCATCTCTTCCTCCTGTAATTGCTGTAGCAATTGTTTTTGAAAAATGTCTGCCTTCAAGGATAAACAATGAAGATTATTATAACATCCCCAACAAAATCAGTTTAGCAAGGGTTAGGGTTAATGATTCATATTCAAAATACATCAGTCTATACATTTGTTATCCTGTGTTTCCACCTGTATGTATCTAGAGTTAGATAGTATAATTAATATTTGATGAAAGAGAATGTATTTCTCCTCTGACAAGAAAAACACCTGTGTGGTCCCCTTCTGTTCTGCTCCATGTCGGTCTCTGTTCGACCTTACCCGCAGCTGCCCTTTTGTGTCTGCATTCTAAGAGTTGCCATAGCAACGGATCATCCACTGGTCTCAAGGAAAGATGAAGTTGAGCTGAGCTGAAACAACATTTTCTCGTTTGGTTTATTGTTTGACTTCATGGGATGGCGTAGCTTATAGATAAGATAAAGATAAAGATACTCTATTAATACCCAGAGGGAAATTCAGTTACAATAGTAGGCAGTAAAAGCAGATAATAAAGTGAGAAAAGCATAGAGTAGAGAGTAGAGATATACTTTATTAATCCCTTACAGGGAAATTCAAAATTAATAAGCATGTAATACCTAAAGGTTTTATTTATTGTATTTAGAACCTTGATGCAGCTGTAATCCTCTTGATATCTATCATCTCTTAGATGTCTAGGATTGGCGATTGGCGGTCAGATTGGACATGATTGGAGATCGATCCTTAAATGCCTTACACATCAGACACATTGTCAGAGTTTGCATGATGAGGGTGGTCCAGCTCCAGGGGCAACCCATCTCAGATATGGGGTGATGGGAGCGAACTGGTCTTAGTCTGTTTGACAGGTTATAATATATCTAACAATGTCCGAAAATTGTGAAAGATGTTATACTTTCCCACTGAAAAAGTGATGGACTGTATTTCAAACTTGTGTTTGCGTGTTTTATCTGACCAACAATCAAAAACCCAAAGATATTCAGTTTCATACCTGGCACAGAAAAACATCAAATCCTCACATTAGTCAGCTGATTGTTGCAGCTATATTTTGTTAAAGCAGGCAGCTCTTTGGAGGAGTGTGCCATGTATCTATATATATGCATGTATTTCTGAGTCTTCTCTCTGACCGTGGCTTCTGTGTCTGTTGGCAGGTTTACAGGTGGTTTTAAACTCCATCATTAAAGCCATGGTCCCCCTGCTTCACATCGCTCTGCTCGTCCTCTTCGTCATCATCATCTACGCTATTATTGGCCTGGAACTCTTCATCGGCAAAATGCACGCCACATGCTACGTGGTACAGACAGGTGAGGCGGAGCAGAGGGTGAGTTCCCCCACAGTGTCAACGGGCACAGACAGAACATGACACAGACAACGGATTTAATCCCTGAAAATGAATGGACACATGCACTCTGTGTGTGAATGGTGACGAGCTGCTGAAAACAGGACAGAGCAACAGATGGAGGTTAAAACCACTGATTAAATGACTAATATCTGGATATTATGTAAACAGGTTTTCCTCCAGAGTTTTTCCACAAACTGATAATGGATTAATGGCTGTCATTCATAAATGTTATATACATATTTAATACACAAACAAATCACAGTCATGCTCTAAAATGTCTGACTGAGAGGAGGGAAGCAGCTGAACCCACAGGGATTGGTACAGTAGGCTACACACAGTGTCAACCACTCTCTCTCTCGTTCTCACTCTCTTCTTACCTAATCCCTTCCCCTTTACTTCTGTCTCGCTTTGATCCGTCTGTTGGTGAACGTCAGGAGAACCATTGTACAGTAGACCTCTGCTTGTGTCTGTTCTGTTGGCCGTAAGAGAAGACACACAGCCTGTGGTGTGTGTGTGTGTAGGTGGGAGTCTACAACATAACATGTACATGTGTGGATTGCTTTTTGTGTGTTTATTGTGAAAAATGTGAAGAATGCAACACTGTGAATATTGTTAAGATTTGTGTGTGTGAAGATTTGTGTGTATGTGTGTGTGCATATATACATACACTTATACACTATACTACACTATACACTTATATATAATCCTCAATCACTCCCATATGATTGGGGATTAATTTGAGTGTGTACCATAACTTTCATGTAATGCTGCAGCTGCTATGATGACAGCATTTAGTGATTAAGGATGATCTATAGGTCTGTCGGGATATATGGATGGATCACTGATATGATATCTCTGTGGGTGGTAATATTGTTTAAATAGCTGTGAATCACAAAAAGTTATAATGGTGAACTGGTGATAATAATTTCAGAATGAGTACAAAAGGAAATAAGAGAACCTGTGCAGTTTAAGGAATTACAGGCTTGGAGGCAGGGCTTGTCCAGTTCAATGATTACGACAATGATCTGGAGGTTTGTCCGTTGCAGTTTGTAAACAACATTCATTTTGGGCCCCTCCTCTTGGGCTCAACTGTGCACGCCAACGGCAGACACAGTCACCACCACCAGACATGTGTAGAAGCCTGTAGGTGATGATTAAGCAGGTTTTCTTTCTATATATATGTATATTCCACAGTGATGGACAGAAGTGGTTTCCATTACAAAGATTATGTGTCTCTGTTTCATCAAGGTGCCCTTGCAGAAGAAGAACCCACTCCATGTGCAGTGTCAGGGCACGGCCGTCATTGCCTCTTCAACGGTACAGCTTGCAGAGAGGGCTGGCAGGGCCCCAACAATGGCATCACCAACTTTGACAATTTTTTGTTTGCCATGCTCACTGTGTTCCAGTGCATCACCATGGAAGGCTGGACTGACGTTCTCTACTGGGTAATCTACCACTCTACATCAAAATGACACTGATTAAAGGGATATTTCAACATTTTGGGAAATTGGCCCATTGCCAGTTTTAGGAGTAGGTTTGTTACCTTTAATTATCGGTGCAAGCATTGAATTGCATGAATTTCCCTCGAAAAACAAATCAGTCTCGTAATGTTCTGTTATCATCTCATAGTGTGGTGAATGTGCAGGTCACAACTGGTCAACCAGAGCGTTTTGGAGTTGTTGGATTGTGTATTTGATGAGTTTGATGAGGGAAACCAAGAAATCCCATTAGCCTCCATAGCATAGCTCTGAGCAGCTCACGGCTCTGCTCCACAGTTCTACAAATAGCTTGCACCAACAATTAAAGGTATCAAACCTACTCCTAAAACTATAGGGATTATGGCAATGGGCCAATTTGTCAAAATGTTGAAATATCCCTTTAAGCCCAAAACCAAAAAACGCATGACAACTCAAGTTTATTTGGTCCTGACTGAGCACACCGGAACAGTTAGTCGTTTTTAGAATTCATAGACACAGTTTTGCTTTTGCAAAAACTGAACAAACACTGCATAATGTTGTATAACAGAAATGTCTATAGAGTAAATCTGTTTTTGATTAGACTTTAGTTATAGGTGTCATGAACAAGACAGAATTGAAAGAATATGTGACGCAATTGTGAACATGTAGAAACCAGAGCTAATACTGTAAGTGTAATATCCTTGTTTCTCTTTGTCTGCTATTGTCCCCATGTAGATGAACGATGCAATGGGCTTTGAGCTTCCTTGGGTTTACTTTGTCAGTCTGGTAATATTTGGATCCTTCTTTGTTCTCAACCTGGTCTTGGGAGTGTTAAGTGGGTAAGTTTTGCATCTAATTATGTAATTGGATTTGTTTTGCTTTTGCCTTTATTTTTGTGACTTGTTTTGATACATCAAGCTCAACCTGTTTGTTACAAACACTAAGGTTATTTTCCAGCATTCCTCGATATTGTCCAATACATTTTGATTTTCAATTGATTTGTTACAGTAGTTGTGAGACCCTGAACCCTGGAAAACAGGTTTAGAAATGTATGTTATTTTCTTTTCCTTTTTCCTGTTCTGGTTCATAAAACCGGTGGTGTCTGAGGTTTGACTGTGATTACACTCTACCCTGTCCAGAGAATTTTCCAAAGAGCGTGAAAAGGCCAAGGCCCGGGGAGACTTCCAGAAACTTCGTGAGAAGCAGCAGTTAGAGGAAGATCTGAAGGGCTACTTGGACTGGATCACCCAGGCTGAGGACATAGACCCTGAGAATGAAGAGGAGGGAGATGAGGAGGGCAAACGTAACCGTGAGTTACCTGGATTTAATGAATACGCACTGCAGTATGTCTAAGGCGGGGAGATGCAAACAGAGCTGTGATTAACGATGCTGTAACCCTCACTGCCTTTATGTTAACGCTGCACATTTCTTTGCACCATCTACAGTACAGTATAGAAGATGGGGTAAACCATTACTCACCTGTCCAGGGAAACAGCAGCACCTCCATTTATTGCTATTTATTTACAGGACAGATTTTGCCCACACCAATATGACGGTGATGTTGACACATCGCCGGAATGGACTGAAGCAACCAATGATGAATCTTTGTCTGTAGTTTACATGGTACACAGGAAGTCATACTGTATATATCCTCTGATAAAAGGGTTTTCCACAGTTGTTGATTCAACTGATCACTGGGGGGGCACACACATAGTAAACTACATATTTACCAGTTTAAGTCTAGTTATGTAGATTTTCATGGTGCTTTATGTAAATAAATAGTAAGTTTGGTGAGTCATGTGGTCACAGTAGAGACATTCAGACTCAGTGAGACACTAATTACTGTACCAGTCTTATTAATAATTATTATTTTACAGTTTATTATCAGTGTCAGATTTGAATAACTGATACCAACAGTCAAGCCAAGTTTTATCTTAAAAGGTGGAGGAGATTGTGTGTGTGTATGTGTGTGTGTTTTCCTCCTCCTCCCTAGGGGCTAAATCAGCCAGTGTCTGTATGACATTGTACCCACACCCTAATCAGGTTGCACAGACAGTCCAGCCCTGGGGTGGCACATCCATCCATGTGTACAGTAGAGCTGCAAGAAGCTTTGCAGATGCAGTTTAACGGCACCTAGAAACACCAGATTTGGCAGGTCAACCAATGGTGCTGTGGTGAAGGTTATTCTGATCTGATCTGAACACAGGTCTTGCATGGAACTCCACATCATAGCCAGTAGGGCTGTCACTTTATATTTGAGCGGTAATGACCTGCTCGACCAACCTGCATAAGCTCATCAGACTATCTGAAGGAGTTTTCCTTATGGCTCATAAATATCTGTGTGTGCCAGGAACTGTTGTGCGCTCTGAGCGCGTGTTCTCATCAGCAGGTAATTTTGTAAAAAAAAAAAAAAAAAAACAGAGCCGCACTAGATCCCAGTCAAGTTGATACACTTGTGTTTCTGGCAAATAGTATCAGAAATTAAGTTTGGCCGTTCAGCTTTAACTATTGGTTCTATTTTAAAGCTGTTGGAGCTTCCTTCTATTTTCAGTGCTGTCAGTGATTTGACATTTACGATTCTGAGATTTCATCCTATTCTGCTCTATGTTGCACAGGGGGGATTCAAACTTATCCATCTGAATTACAGGTCATTTTAAATTGGTTCAAAGCTTATTTTTCTAAAAAGGGACAGCCCTAATAGTCAGTGGTACCCTGACTGCTGTTCAGAACCATGATGAAATCCTGAGGTGTTGTTGTCAGACGTGACACTGGTGCAGTGGGCCCAGGCTTCCTCATATGGCCATATTGTGTCAGCAGTTCAGTAATGAAGGCATTGGTGCCAGTGTGTCACTCACTGGCCCTAACATCTCCCCACAGCTTCACGAAACTGGCGTTAAGTTCAGTCATCTCTCTTCTCTTGTCTTCTCAGGTTCGAGCTGAGAGTTATTTAGACGAACCACGTTGGGTCTAGGCTTCAACACCCACGGGTTGGACCGGGTTTTTAATTTTCAGGTCTGTTTTAACTGTAGCAAGCAGCAAAGACAGGGGCAGCCCCATGCATGTGGAGCGTGACTCTGGCTTAGCTCCTTACCAGTGGAAAAGCAAACTGGTTCTTTGGAGGCATGAGAGTTGAACCAGTTAAGCACTGGCTCTGGCACCAGGTTCTGTTTTGGTGGAAACAGGGTATGTGAGGGTTGTGTTGGTGTAACCAGGGGTAGCTGAGAAGGAGCCCGGGGCCAAAACTTCTCCTTTCTCCCTCCAGCAGACGTTGGTGATCTTCATAACTAGGACGATTAAGGCAGTTGGTAGCCAGATCATTCTTGAGTGTGGAAGGTAGTCCATGCAAGAAGGCATCAAACATGGGTGTGGTGCTTGGTGGCATAGTCTGAAACTCTGCATTTTACCCCACTGAAGCCCCATTAAAAGTTCTAGCTGCTCCTCGGCCACAGGCTCACTCGGGCGGCACACTCCCTCCCTCAGAGCATTTATCCTCTGGTGAATGTTCGACTAAAATAACCAGTACATGATGTAAAGCTTTGGTTTAAATCTATGTATATATTTTTCATTCAGACTATACATGTCGTTCTTCTAATGCTCACCCTGAGGTTTCTCCAATGTTTTCCCTGTTTAATGTGTTTTCTTGGGAGGTTTTCCTCAGTCGATGTGAGGGTAGAAGGGCAGAGGATGTTGTAGGTTTGCTGTGCAAAGCCCTTTCAGACGAATGGTTCGTAAAAATGGGCTATACAAATAAAATTGCCTTGCCGTGCCTTGCCTTATTATTTGATCAATAATTTAAAAAAGCAATATATATTTTGCCTGTATGTGTTGTTCTACTGCTGCAGTGCCTTCAAACCATTCAGGGTGAGGTCGGTGTGGTGTGCTTGGAAGTTCTTTACTGTATGTCCTCCACCAGGCCTGCCTTTGACATCTACTGTCATTTACACACAGCACCTGGAACAACACATTAACTTTCTTCCTCCACACACCTGTTGTTGTGTGTGTGTTTGTGTGTGCCTTGTAAAAAAACAAGTCAATAGCTGTTAACAGCAGTGTTTTTCCTCTACTTTCTCTTTCTTCTGCTTCCTCACGTCTTCTGTTGTCACCTAAACTTGTGCCAACCACCTTCTGTTATTGAAGTCGTGTGTATTCTAATCTCCCCAAGTCTAACACTGTATTATAAAGTTACTTCAGAAATTGCAGACAAATTAAACAAAACAAAGTTATGCGAATCAATAATTTTTGAAGCCAGTATCGCTTAAATTCATCCTTAAGAACCAGTTCCTTCGTTGTGACACGTTCAAACCTCTTTCTCTCCTCTTTCTTCATGCTAGAAACAAATATGTAAGATGAGTTTTGTTGAGGTATGACAGGTAGTTAGCCAGTCTGTTAGAGAAAGAAGATTTTATTATGTCCTGTACACGTGTTGGTAGATTGTACTGCAGCTGTCTCTTGTTGTACATTCCCTGCTGTACTGACTCACTGCTTCCTCTACTGTCTGGCTGTGTGAACGGCATGTTGCTAACACCAAGGGGTCACGTTGGCTGACCTCACCACTAAGAAGAAAGGAAAGTTTGGCTGGTTCACTCAGTCGACAGAGACACAGGGTAAATGTGTCCAAGTGTGTGTGTGTGTGTGTGTGTCTCGGGTGTGAGGACAGTTCATCTTGGTCCTGCAGCATCTCTCTGTCTCTGCATGGATGTGCTTTGCTTTTCCTTTTGTTTGTGCTTTTGTATCGGCATGTCCCTTTGTTGAACTCACCTGATCCTCATCATCCTCACTGAAGGAAAATCCTTTTCATGGCATTGCTCTGCTATCAACAATACAAAGCCTGCCTGCTAGTAAAATTAATCAACACAAATGAATAAAATGGGGAAAAAAATACTCCTGGAGGCAGATGCCACCTTTCAGGAGGAAACTACTGAGCAGCAGTTAGAGGAAGTGGCGGGGTTTATGTGAAATGTTGCTTTTATTTGTAGAAAAGTAAACACTATTGATGACAATACCATACCAACCACTTAAGAAATATTAACACTAATCCTGAAACATGATTGAGTGTTTATCACTTTAATGACCTTCAGAGTGTGTCAAGCTTTTTAAGACAATATTTACAATGCAAATGATTATCTTCAGTTGATGTCATCTCCTGAATTTAATGTATTCTGGGTGAACGGAAAACAGAACTGTCAGGGTGTTTGTGTTCAGATCCCTCATCCACTCATCATCACTCTCAATTCCTTTCATGCACCACTAATTAAAAAAAATACTTTTGTGCATGTACAGTATATATGATTTCCAATATACTGTAATATGTTGCCACTATGCAAGTAAAACCTGTTGCAGCACGCAGACCTGGACCAAATAGTTTGATCAAATATTTCAACCATACTGAAAATATTTGACCTGATTATTGGATATGTGTTCCAAGCAAACTGTTTGATCTTAAAGGGATAGTTCAACAATTTGGAAAATTGCTATACTGTAGTTTTAGGAGTAGGTTAGTTACCGGCGGAACGGCAGAGCAGAGCCGTGAGCTGCTCAGAGCTACACTCCGGAGGATAATGGGATTTCTTGGTTTCCCTCATCAAACTCATCAAAAACACAATCCATCAACTCTCGTGGACAAGTTGTGACCTGCACATTCACCACGCTATGAGATAACGGAACATTATGAGACAGAGTTGTTTTCGAGGCAAAGGCAGAGACTGCTTGGCGTGCTGAAAAACTGCCCCTGACGGGAATGTGCGTCAGCAGCAGTTTTGCATTAATTTACCTTTGTGATTGTGTATTTGATGAGTTTGATGAGGGAAACCAAGAAAGCTTGCGGCTCTGCTCCGCCGTTCTAAAAATAGCTTGCACCAACAATTTAAGATAACAAACCTACTCCTAAAACTATAGGGATTATGGCAATGGGCCAATTTGCCAAAATGTTGAACTATCTCTTAAATAACGATATCTGTATACTGAAGTTCCTGTTTAATAAATGACACATTATATTTGACTCAGGTCTGGTGGTGCATGTACTCACACTAACTTGATCAAACAGCTGTTCTGCACCTGTCGATCTAAGTTCCAGTTGCACTGGACATTGACCATCTCTGTCTTTGAGAACTAAATCATTTTTGGAATTCAAAATCTGGCAGACATCGTCACACTTTGATGAGAAATCATCCCGACACATACATTTTTCACATTTTTAGTTTATGTTACATGACTTTCTTGTAGCACTTGTCAAATGTTTTATTTCTCATGGATTAGAGAGTCGGTTGTGGCAGTGATGGCAGTTTCCATTAATTATATTGAAAGAATTAACTTCAAACATTTCATCACCTTAAAACCAAGCAAAATCAGTGGTTCAGTGAGAAAATCTACCATGTAACATAAACATGTGAAACCTCTTTAAGTACACAAAGTTCTTTAACTTTCTACTATTGGTGTGTTTGTGTGTGTGTTGTGATCCCATAGCGAGCATGCCCACTAGTGAGACAGAGTCGGTGAACACAGACAATCACAACGGAGAGGAAGACAAGTCTCCCTGCTGTGGACCACTGTGGTGAGTGCGGCACGTTATTCACAACAGCAGATATTTGATTGACAGCTCTCTCAGCCTATTATAACTGCTAATAGTGCAGGAAGATGCTCATTCAATTCTTCTCGGACACTCTGACCAGTTAAATGAGTCAAAAGACACAGCTTTTGTGCACGTCTCTGTATTAAACTCAAACACACATGCAGCCGTTGTTGCCTCTTATTAAAAGCTGCATCATGTTTTATTTTTCCCAGTCAAAAAATTACAAAGTCAAAGTGCAGGTCAGTATGTTAATGACACTGCATGGCTGATGTCTTCCTCCTATGTTCATTTTATTCAACTCTGCATCCGTGGCTGATTCCCCCCTCATATTTGAATTGCTCAAACCCACATTGTTTCCATCTGTGTTTGTGTCCACATTTGTATTTTATGTTATTTTTTTATATGTGGAATGTCTTATTTCTGACTAACCAGTTACTATTTCTATCCTGGTCTCACCACCCTCCCATCATTGTGTTTTTTTCTCTCGTTTTGCTCCCTAAATGTACTTTAACACATTATGTATTATTAACATGAGACATGCCTAATTACTTGATAAAAATATGAATACTTTAGTGTAAAGTCAGAAGAAGTACTTCTTTCACTACATCTAAGGGAAATGTTATTCATATGTTTAGTTTTGCCTTGTTTCAGTTTTAGGCCTATGTTTCATTATGGAGCTAGACTCCTGGTCACACGCATCCTGATCATCGCTCCTAAAATTGGATTGTTTGTCTGTCAGTCGTCAGTGGCGGCGGTGGAACCGGTTTTGCCGGAGAAAATGTCGTGCAGCTGTGAAATCAGTGACGTTTTATTGGCTGGTCATCATCTTGGTGTTCCTCAACACTCTCACCATCGCCTCCGAGCACTACAACCAGCCAGACTGGCTGACTGAAGTGCAGGGTACTGATCTTTGTTCTCTTGTCACTGTGGGATTGTCAAATATCCATCATCATGTCATAGTTAGTTTAACATGAGATGTTTGACAATGTTTTTAACAGCCTCTCCTCTCCTCTTTCGTCTCCTTTCCTTTCCTTTCCTCTCCTCTCCTCTCCTCCAGACGCAGCAAACAAAGTCCTCCTGGCCATGTTCACCCTGGAGATGCTGGTGAAGATGTACAGTTTGGGGCTACAGGCCTACTTTGTGTCCCTGTTTAACCGCTTTGACTGTTTTGTGGTGTGTGGAGGCATCGTAGAGACCATCCTGGTGGAGTTGGCCATCATGTCTCCTTTGGGCATCTCTGTTTTCCGCTGTGTGCGTCTTCTTAGAATCTTCAAAGTTACACGGTGAGCAGAGGAAGTTACTGTTGTGACCTGCTGGTGTCATGTTCAAGGATAATAAGGACATAACTCATTTTAAAAAACAACAAAATAAGCTGATGTTGTTTTATAATGTTCATAGTCATTTTTCAAAACTTTTTTCTCTCTCTTTGTGCATCTTTTTACTCTTTTTGATATCTTTTCTTCTCCAGTCACTGGGCATCTCTTAGTAACTTGGTGGCATCTCTGCTCAACTCCATGAAGTCTATCGCCTCCCTGCTGCTGCTGCTCTTCCTCTTCATCATCATTTTCTCCCTGCTCGGCATGCAGCTCTTTGGGGGCAAGTTCAACTTTGATGAGACTGTGACCAAGAGGAGCACGTTTGATAACTTCCCCCAGGCCTTGCTTACTGTGTTCCAGGTCAGTGCTCGGCCTTATTCAAAATATTCAGGCACAGTTTTCAGGTACAGTATGACACAAATCAATAAACCTAATGGTTTTTACAATCTATTAGGATGAAAACTCCAGTAAACTTCAGTAAACTGTTTACTGTGAGTCAGTCACTGGATGAAGTATTGAAACAATTTTATGTGGTGTTTGCCAGATCTTGACAGGAGAGGACTGGAATACCGTGATGTACGATGGGATCATGGCCTACGGTGGTCCGTCCTCCTCTGGAATGGTGGTGTGCATTTACTTCATCATCCTCTTCATCTGTGGAAATTGTATCCTTCTGACACACACAAACTAATGCAAAGTCATGTCAAAAAGTGAAGATAAAGATGATACTACTACTGTATGGCAAGTGGATTTAACATTTAAAAGCTAAGTTTGACTATCCGGGATTAACATTGTAGATGTCAACAACGTCTTTCTGACTAGTCATACTGTAATTACATAACTACTAAGTGGATTTCTCATTCAAGATATCTGTAATTCAGTTTTGCCTAGTCAAAAAGAACATTTCAGATATCCGCAACTACATTCTTCCTAGGACAAATGTTATGTTGTCATTCATGTGTATGGAGTTTGTCACTACAGATATCTACAATTCAGTTGCAGAAACGATCTCACGTCTCTCTCACCATGAAACACACTCTTCTTGTGTGTGTCTGCATGTGTAGAGGGAGGGAGGGGGGCCAACAGAGGTGAAAAGGGGGACCTGAGGTGTATCGCCTTGAAATGTCCGACCAAGTTGCAGACTTTACTTTCACTTTCTACGACGTGTACGAGCGGCGATTGGCTGCTCCTCCTGCTCCCTCTACCTGTCTGGTGGAGAATCGTCGGCCTTGGTGGATTTTGGCAAATACGACTACAGGCTGTAGGTGGAGCCAGAGGAGTTGGATGTTGTCATAAATTACCGATTTAATGTCTGACTATCAGAATATAGTGACAGTTCCAGCAAATATGACTGAATAATTGTTACCGACTGAAGCTTTAATTTAAGATACCTGAAAAGGGACATGTAGATCTTTAATTGAGGTGATTAAAGATAACTTGAACTGGAATTAGGAAGAGTCGTAATTCAGTTACAGATATCCGTAATTCACATGGCGGATATCTGCAACTGAATTGTAGATTATCTGTAATGACAAACCCCATACACATACAATGGCAAATGTGACATAATTTGTCCTAGGAAGAATGTAGTTGTGGATATCTGAAATGTTCTTTTTGACTAGGCAAAACTGAATTACTGCAACACGTACTGTATCCAGTCTGGCTTTTAAATGTTAAAGTGGGTTGCCATGTATTTCACCATTTTGGCTTGCGTTTATTCCTGAACTCGAATGACAAGACATCCTACTGAATGTCTTCTTGGCTATCGCCGTTGACAACCTGGCAGATGCAGAGAGCCTCAACACAGCGCAGAAGGAGAAAGAGGAGGCAAAGAAGAGGAAGAACAGTGTCAAGTACAACCGATGACATCTCCATAATTTACATGTTTCCTTTTCTACTCTGTTCTTTTTGCTTTGTTTTTGTAGACATTTATTACAAGGACATTGCCAGACAGAAGTCCCATTGTAACTGGTTATTTACACTGTCTCTGTTGTCTGTCACTCACAGAGATGCAGGCACAGAGAAGAAGAGAATTGAAATTCCAGAAGTCAAGGATGATGAGACTAAGGTAAAGACAGAGCAGCTCATTGTCTCTTATTGTCTCGTCGTGGAAATTGTATGATTTTATCTTGTATTCACGCCTTGTCATACTGTAACTGCCTGTCTGAATGTGCACTACTACTGATTTCATCCTTTTGGACCTGGCTGTATGTAGGTGCCAGCAGAAGCCTTGCTAGAGGAGGATAAAGAGTTGTTTCCTGCCATGGACTCTCCAGGTAAAAGTCACCCATCTTCAGGAACAGACGCTTTAAATGAGCAATCAGGGGCCATTACTAATCTTCCATGTCCATTTTTCAATAGCTAAGACTTGAACTTGAAACTTGAAAGACTTGGAGGGCCTGGCACGGCCCGCGGACTGTAAAGGCAGACAAAAAACTAAAATGACTCCTTCTGTTCCAGTGTGTGATGATGACGATAATGATGACCTTCCAGAAGTTCCCTCTGGGCCCCGCCCCCAGAGGCTGTCAGAACTCACCATCAAAGAAAAGACTCCGCCCATCCCAGAGGGCAGTGCCTTTTTTATCTTCAGCAGCACTAACCCGTAAGTCTCCTACAGGTTTCATGCTAGTCAATCTCTTTGTCTAACAGCAACAACATCTATTTATATTTTAAAGGGATAGTTCAACATTTTGGCAAATTGGCCCATTGCCATAATCTAATATTCAAGGCCTGGCAGCAAACGTACCAGGGGAAAACTGTGAAAAATGCCTATTGAAGTTTCCCAGAGCTCCTCAGACGTCTCATTATTCCATTGCCATAATCCCTCTAATCTTAGGAGTAGGTTTGTTACCTTTAATTGTCGGTGCAAGCTGTTTTTAGAACGGCAGAGCAGAGCCACAAGCTGCTCAGAGCTACGCTACAGAGGCTAATGGGATTTCTTGGTTTCCCTCATCAAACTCAACAAATACACAATCCAACAACTCCACAACGCTCTGGTGGACAAGTTGTGACCGGCACATTCACCACGCTATGAGATAATAATGGAAACAAAGTTGTTTTTGAGGTAAATTCATGCAAAACCGCTGATGCGCATTTCTGTTGGGGGCAGTTTTTTGGCAAGCAGTCTCTGCATTTGCCTTGAAAACAACTGTGTCTGGTAACGTTCCATTATTTTCTCATAGCGTGGTGAATGTGCAGGCTACACTTTTCCACCAGAGTGTTTTGGAGTTGTTGGATTGTGTATTTGATGAGTTTGATGAGCCTCTGTAGCGTAGCTTTTAGCAGCTTGTGGCGCGGCTCCACCGTTCTAAAAATAGCTTGCACTCACAAATACTACAGGGATTATGACAATGGGCCAATTTGCCAAAACGTTGAACTATCCCTTTAATGATGATAGAAAGTAGAGATGAGAGCTGTGTCACTGACTTGCTGTTCAGTCATACTCTGCCTCTGTCCTGCAGGTTTCGTGTCTTCTGCCATAAGCTGATCAACCATCAGATCTTTACCAACCTCATCCTGGTCTTTATCATGCTCAGCTCTGTCTCTCTGGCTGCTGAGGATCCCATACGCAACTTCTCTGCTCGCAACACTGTACGTACGCAACCACTGGGACTCTCCTGAATGGTTAACCCATTCAGTATCAGGAATGATCAATAATATTATAAATATTGATTAACGGATGAATGATTGTACAACTAAACAATGCAATGTATCGTAAAATCTGAAAGACAGAAAACAGATGGCTGATGTTTAATGACACCCGTGCCTTTCACAAAGCACAGTTTGGCTAACAACATTCAGAAAAGTAAAGTACATGCTCTGCATTTCCATGCTGGGAAGTGAACACACTGTGTATGAACATATTAAACCCTGTCATGGTGAGTGCTGACACACCAAAACAAGCTGCACTAGGCAATTTCAGATGTACGTACAGCAGACCCAGCTGGTCATGTCATGAATTACACTTAAAAATCACAACATGTCAACTATGACAAACTACTTCTTAGCACACACACTACCGTATGATGTGCTTTAGGAGCCAAGCAATGATGACACAGTGAGACGATCTAAGCACAGACAAATTGTTTTTGCAAACACAAATAATATATTTTGAAAGAAAAGGGCCCAAATACCCAGAACATATACTTTTATTCTGTGCTGATAGTTTAACTGCTCAGAAACACACCTGGATGTGTTAATGCATGTCTGGAATTGGAGAGAGAACTCTGGAATGCAATACTGATTTATCACCTAGTTCGTGGATCTTCATTAGCGCTGCTACTCATCAGTAAAAACACCTCCAATGAGCTGAAGTTTGAAATATTGCAGTTAAAACCAGAAACAGGAAAAGTGAATTGACCTGCTTGTTCTGTGGTTTGCGACTCACACGCTTCAAACCCACAGTGAAGACCGACATCTGCAGCATGCTGGAGCAGTGCAGTAGATAAACATCTGCACTGCAGCAGCTGCTGATGGCACAGCTCGACGCGGCTTTCACTATAGGCACAGATCGTTGCCTGCTCTTTACTAACCTGAGAAGTTGGTTTGGCCCAGTGTGTGAGCTCACACTGTTCTACATTGTTTCTTACCTAGTGCAGCTTTGTACTGGTGTCTCATCTGTGTTTCACTCTTAACTGCATCTACTACTAAAGTGTATATATGTTCTACTGTTGTCCTGGAATGACTTGGACTTGTGCATTGCCTCTTGCAGATACTTGGTTATTTTGACTATGCTTTCACCGCAATCTTTACTGTTGAGATCCTGTTGAAGGTAAATGTTCTCTGTGTGCTGTGCTGTGCAGTGCTGCGTAGAGCTTCAGTAACCCTGCGTGCTTATGTCACTCTGATTGCCTCCTCAGATCCTAGGCTATGCAGACTATGTCTTCACTAGTATGTTTACATTTGAGATCCTTATTAAGGTAAACAATCCAAACTGTCATGCCGTCTCAGCAACAACCCACCACTTCCAAGCTTGCTGCACATGTCCCCCTCACCCCCCTCCCTTACTTTTTGTCTCTATAAGGGCCACCTGCTTGTCTTGTTGTCACAGGCAACCAATCTGTCAACATACATTTTTGTCAGATTCTTTTTTTGTCTGTCAGTCAGTCACTTTTCCATCACGGCCCTCCTCCACCCAGCTTATGGGTCAGTGACTCTCCAGAGTCCAAAATATGACTGCTCTTCTCTTCAGCTTTCAGAATATCAGTAAATATTTCCTCAATTGGTACCTTACTGTTGAGGCAATTTGAAACCATTCGCCAAATATTATCATTTTTTGAAAATATTTCAATTTTTTGTTGTTTCTTATCCTAAACCTTGAGATTGAATCCTCTGCCTTACACCTCTGCTCCATGCATGCCTGCACGGGGCCCATAAAAACTTTATCAGGAGTTCTAAGCGTCTTCTGTACAGTTACTGGCTTAATCCAAACTAGAAATGAGTGTTAATTGTCTTGTCTGCAGATTTCTCATTGTTTATTTTAGGTGTGTGTGTAACCACAGGAGTCTGTAAGCCTTTCAAAGTGTTTTTTTAAACTAGTGTTTGTGAGTTTGTCTCCAGCCTTACCTGTCAGCTTTGTATGTAATATTTCAAAGGCATAGCAGAAATATGACTGGGAACTAATGGTTTGCTTACATAATTAAAACAATCATCATTGAGGCTCCATTTCAATGCAGAACCATCAAGTTCCAAGTTAATGTAAATGTTAGAGAGGGTATACATAAAATACAGACCTTAGAATTTGGCACAGAATTAAAAACTAATTGAATACTAACTATTTTTCATGTTTTTAGTAATAGAACCTTTAACACGGGGTTCCCAATTTTTTTAACAGTAAAAATAAAATACAGTAGATTGGTGTGTGACAAAACCTGTGCACAGGGCACACACACTAATAAGCATATCCAATCATACAGCAGTTTACTTGAAGATAAAATAGAAAACCTCAGTCAAAGTAATATTGCTAAACTGTAGTACTGAGTAAACATATGGACATTGTTGCATTTTAGCTTTTATCTCTCCTAATGAGATGGGTGGGCAGTGGGCACTACTGTATGTGTGAAGCATAGCAATTCTGGAGGCAGCCACTCAGAGATGAGGAAAATGTATATGCATGGTTTTATTTTATTTAAACTGCAACTTTTCATCTTTTTAAAATGATGGCTAAAATATGGTACATCTAATAATTGTTCACATTTTATTTGATATCTGGAAATCATCTCACAACCCCTTCGGTGGGGTCCCGACCCCCACTTTGGGAACCCCTGGTCTAAGCAGTTGTGCCCCTGTGTGGATGTGGACTGTGGCCTGTGTTCCTGAGTCCTCACTCTCGGCTTTCCTCTGTCCGTCTCACCAGATGACAGCGTTTGGGGCATTTCTTCACAAAGGGGCGTTCTGCAGAAACTACTTCAACCTATTAGACCTGCTGGTCGTTGGTGTGTCTCTGGTGTCCTTTGGAATTCAGTAAGTAACACGAATGTTTCGGTACAAGCCCAGTGCGCTGTGGGCTGAATAAAAAACTCACAGAAGAATTTCCACGCAACAAGACAGTAGCTTTCCCTTCAATGCTGAAGCTGCTGATGTGTCTCTCCTCAGGTCTTCTGCTATTTCAGTGGTGAAGATTCTGCGGGTCTTGCGAGTCCTTCGCCCCCTCAGGGCCATTAACAGAGCCAAAGGACTCAAGGTCAGAGTAACAACAGTTCAGGATTCTGCATCCAAGCACACATGCTTGAGTGTGAAGTTGTACATGCACACACCGTGTATTCTATGCTGTTAACATTGTGTAACTGCGTGTCCTTTTCAGCACGTGGTCCAGTGTGTGTTTGTGGCCATCAGGACTATTGGCAACATCATGATCGTCACCACGCTGCTGCAGTTCATGTTCGCGTGCATCGGTGTGCAGCTCTTCAAGGTACTGTACACTGAAGGCATGGAAAGAGGGAAAGAGTGATACTACGGTGGCTGTGAGAGCTCAACACATAGAACACATTGTGTGTTTCCAGGGGACATTACCTGACTTTGTGACTTTGTCTCAGTTCCAGTGGTTTTCAACCTTGGGGTCGGGACCCCACATGGGGTCGCTTGGAATTCAAATGGGGTCGCTTGAAATGTCTAGTAATTCGGTCATGAGCCAAAAAAGATTGGGAACCACGGCATTATTCTACAGTATGTCACAATTCTGATAAAGTTGCTGCTGCTGTTAGGATTACACCTCCATGGTCTCGACCCCACCCCTGTCCTATTGTCACCTGGAGACATCTTGTGTTGGTCTGTGTGACTTTGCAGCACATGGTGTCCAATTGTCGAGGATGTTCCCTGAATTTGCAGCTCATTAGTGGTTTTTGCGTGGGTGCGGTGCATTGAGCTCTCAGGGACACCACACTTGTTTCTGTTTCATCAGATCTTCTGCTGTAAATCAACAAATAGTCACATCGAAGCAGAAGCCTTTAAACTCACATAAAACGAGCCTCTGATTTGTCCTCTGTCTTTTTTTGAATAAAGGGGAAATTTTATCGATGCACAGACGATGCAAAGTCCAGCCCCGTGGACTGCAAGTGAGTTCGTGTAATGCTTCAAGGTTTGCTGATCTGATCTCTGTGTGTATCTGTAGTAACATTCAGTGTCTCGCAGGGGGACATACATTCTCTTCAACAACGGGGACACGGCCCTGCCCATGGTGAAGGAGAGGATTTGGTACAACAGTGACTTCAACTTTGACAACGTCCTCATGGCCATGATGGCTCTCTTCACCGTCTCCACCTTTGAGGGATGGCCCACGTACGTTCTGCTCTGTGTCTGTGTTTTTGAACAGTGGGACTCATCATCTATGCCTGAAAGAACATGCAAAATTAAAATTTAAGAATTGTTGACATAAATTTTGTTTAGTAACTGATACATTTTTATTATTACCGTAAATAGAATAAAATAATAGAATTTATCCTGCCACATTTTCAGGTTTATAACCACATATCACCGTGGTAAAAACACAAGTGCACACATGTGGCGCTGCTTGTTCTGTGATTAGACTGACTTTCTCTCTGTCTTTGTGTGTCTCTGTAGCTTATTGTACAAAGCCATCGACTCCAACAAAGAGAACATGGGTCCCGTCTACAACTACCGCATTGAGATCTCCATTTTCTTCATCATCTACATCATCATCATCGCCTTCTTCATGATGAACATCTTCGTAGGTTTCGTCATTGTCACCTTCCAGGAGCAGGGGGAAAAGGAGTACAAGAACTGTGAGCTGGACAAGAACCAGGTAGGGAGGTGTCACAGTATTGGAGTATTGATTTATTGGATATCTACTAAAAGGCACAATCTGTCATTAGTCAGCACGTTTACATGACACTTGAAGAAAACAGTCTTAATCCGACTATAAGTGGACAACTGAAGTGCATGTAAACACGTTAGTCCGACTAATATCGGAGTTCTTCAACTCCGATTAAGACACCCAGATAAGTTTGGAAATTGATTTTCTTCAGCATGTAAACTTCTTAATCGGACTGAAACTGGACAATGCATGTGCGCCTGCTCCACAACAGTAGAGATGGCCCAAAGTGGAGCAGAGAAGTCACCCAAACCCAACCAAGTAAAGAAAAAATAACGGCGTCTGCAATGATTCAATGCTTTTCACTCAGTGCGACCAGCAAGATGTGTGTCTAAATCTGAGCCCGCACCTGGCTCAGACCGGCGAGTCTGGTTGCTGAGCTCACTAAGTTGTTTATATTCTGTTTTTTACTTGGTGACAGAAAAGTCAACAGGACAGAGGGCCATATTAACCCACTGAAACGAAGCATATCGCCTCCTGACACAGTGTCAGTTAATTGATTTTCTCTGTTGCATGTAAACTGGAACAAGGACAGAAGTCTGATTGGACGCCAAAATCGAATTCTGAGTATAGCTCGATTAAGCTGTGCATGTGAACGTACTGAATGAAATGACAATACTCAAATCCAGACCAAATGTACAGTATACGGTGTATTGTAATGTACTGTATGACTGACTTGTTGCCTGTTGCCTCTCTTTGTCCACCACGTCAGCGCCAGTGCGTGGAGTACGCTCTGAAAGCTCGTCCTCTGCGGCGCTACATCCCCAAAAACCCGTACCAGTACAAGTTCTGGTATGTGGTCAACTCCACCGGCTTTGAGTACGTCATGTTTGTCCTCATCATTCTCAACACCTTGTGTCTGGCCATACAGGTGAGTGGTCGTCGTTTGATCCCTCAGGTATATACTATACTGTGTGACGTAAAGTAGCTAGTGTATCTACACCAGTCAACTGATTTGATTGAGTCGTCTGATTTATCAAGTTACCAGGTCTTTGTCGTGTACATGATTTTATTTGCAGCAGTGGTTGTCATGAACTGAGCCGTAAGAACCTGCAGAGATACAGAGAAACTAGTGAATACAATCATCTGATCAGTGTGTCCTCCTGCTTCTGTTCAGCACCATGGTCAGTCTCACCTGTTTAACTACGCCATGGACATCCTCAACATGGTCTTCACCGGGGTGTTCACTGTGGAGATGATCCTCAAGCTCATCGCCTTCAAACCCAGAGTAGGTCTCTCCTCTCCTCTCCTCTCCTCTCCTCTCCTCTCCTCTCCTCTCCTCTCCTCTCCTCTCTTCTCCTCTCCTCTCCTCTCCTCTCCCACATACAAATAATGTAAAACTACCTTTCTTAAATACTCTTCCTCAGACTTTTCCTTCCCTGTAAACATTTCCTTCCCTGTAACACTTCATGTTTGATTGTTTATTTGGAAGCACTTCCCTTTGCCTGTTAACCCAACCCTCACCTTTATCATCGCTCTTTATCCTCCACCTCCATCACTTCTTTCACTGCAACCTCCTCCGATCCAAACCCTACCCCGTCTCGCCGCTCCCCTGCCCTCCCTTCTCCGTCCGCTGGGTGTGATCGCGGCCATATTCAGGGCTATGTCCGGGACGCCTGGAATGTCTTTGATGCCCTGGTGGTGGTTGGCAGTGTAGTCGACATCATACTCAGCCAGGTAGAAAGTCGTCACCTCTCTGTTGACTCCTCCTCTTGCTCTCCCACTGCCGCTGCCACACTCCTGCTTTTCCTTTTCATCACACCTTTACCCCTTCCCTTCTTTTCCTATTTCCATTTTGTTTAATTATTGTAGGTCGGTAGATCGAGTTTTTTTTTGAAGTCTCCTGAATCTGTTGTAAACTTGGTTGAATGGTGGATGAACGCCACAGACCACATTTACACACCAATAGGAATTTCCATCCCATATCTGTGCAAAATGCCAATTTATGCATTCCATTAAGCCACTGCCAAAAAGTGTAAATCTGTAGTTTAAGTAGGGGGTGGCTGTTTCTATCAGAGGGTTCATTTGCCCTGTAGAGCAGCAAGTAATGTACTCACAGACTCAGTGACTTTCAACCTCACTCTGCTCTGTCAAATCACTACATGATGTTTCTGTGCTTTTCTCACCTCTTCTTCCTCTTCTTCATTGCTGTGTTGTCTCTCTCTTCTCTGTGTTTTTTCTTGCCTGTGCTTGCAGAACTATTTTGCTGATGCATGGAACACATTTGATGCCTTAATTGTTGTGGGTAGCGTGGTTGACATTGCCATCACTGAGATCAATGTAAGTAATCATTTATCACACGCACATTCCTGCCTTACTGCACGGGGTGGGCTGGGTCTCGCTCTAGCATCAGAGTTGCATTCAAAATCATTGCCATGCCTAGATTACCATTGGGGTTTAATGTAGCAGTTCTTTTCAGTAAATCTTATTTTATCTTATCTTAGCTTTGCTTGTCATATCTTTGCTCAGCTTCTGTGATGAAGTGTGTGGTCTACAATATTTTCAAAATAAAATAATTTAATTCCTCTGACTATACTTTGATAAAAATAAATAAGATAATCAATTATTTGTCCCATGATGGGGACATTTACATGTATGTATGGGGTTGTAGAAAAAGTGAAAGAAATATAGAGCAAAGATAATAAATATGGAGCTGCCAACGTCGTGGTGCCATCTTGACCAAAAAAAAGTAAGGAAAAAATGTTTGGAAAAAGTTTACGTCATAGAAATGTATTGGAGTCAAAAGGACAGTATTCAGTTTGGTGATAGACTGAAAACACAATTTACCTGTGTTTGGAACTGAGTATAGAACAAATACTGACACATCTGTACTTAAGTACTATAGTGGACTGTAGAGTAGATATATTTGTATTGTATTTGATTAAGTAGAACAACTTTTTATGAATAATTAGGGGGAACTACACTGTATGCAAGTTCAGTTGCTTTTCTGCTGTTGTGCTAACCCTCCTCCTGGCCTTGTGCATTTCTTTACAACAAAGCCAAAGCAATCAATGGAGTGGTACATAACGTTATATATCATGTTTGTGTAGTCTTATCCGTCATAAACAAGAGATTACAGGTTACAGGGCGTGTTTTTATTTTTTTAAATTTTTTTTTAGATGAGAGCTGGGACGCTAGTTCGGAGCTGCTGATATTGCAATGTTGGTTTTCAGTCAACGTCAAAGTCAAAGTCATTTATTTAACCATCACAATTACTCTAAAGTTGTTTTATTAAGGAAACAATGTAGCATAGTTAGTAGTTAAGCTAAAATCCTGCGTAGTTCCTCTTTAGGAAAAGGGGGAATAAATGTTGTTATGTTTGTTGTGCAGAATTAGTGCCCTCTAGTGGTGATAAAAATGGTTACCTGAGAACATACACTGTATTTGGATATTGACTGGATGCTTACTTTAATCTAACAAAGATTCAATTTCTTTGTTTGTTTCTTTGTTTTTTTAAAATTCCTTCGACTCTATTGGGAATCTGGGAATTGGGAATTTGATGCAGCTCAGTCATCAGTGAACAGGTTGTGACTGTTTTTAGTGTGCAGTGCCGCTACTGTGAGGTCAGCCTGCTGCAGTATTATTCATACTGTATGAAGGTGCTTTGAAGAAAACACACTGTGCACTTTAACCAACCAGAGCCTTGGATACATGCTATTGTACACAATAGAGTAACAGCAACATGATAATATCTTCACTCTTCTTCTCCTGTAAATATTTTTTAATTTGATTAGATCATTTTGTTGAGCCATGTTCCCATTCTCATTCCCATTCCCATTGTTCCATTCCATTTCAGAAAAACATCACAGCAAGTGTAGAGCCTTAACTGGATTCACTTTCATTCAGTTGAATCATGATTTGACTATATCAGCTTAGTAACCATCTCACAGCAACGGGAAGTCTGAGTTTGATAAAACAAAATATTGTTGCCTTGCCAACACTTTATTTGTAGTATTTAGTCACAATGACTCAAGACACCGGCTCATTTCAGTTCAGGGTTAGATAGTTTGCAATTAAAAGAAAACAGTTGAAAACAGTGTCTTAAATTGTAAAATAACGAGATGAAAAATATTCAGGGAAATTATGACAAAACTAAGATTGTCATCCATTTCACTTTGTCATTAAACTTTTCCTTCACCATGGCTCACTTGCATCTTGTGCTGAGAACATGTGATAAAGCTTTTGTATGACAGGCTTCATGCTCATGCGTGATGATGATGATGATGATGATGATGATGATGATGATGATGATGATGATGATGATGATGATGCTATTGTTTGTGATGTAAGAGGTCAAAGGTCACGGAGACTGAACCGTTTGGTGCTGTGCAGCTGGATGTGTAACTTGACTTAACTTTAGGTTTTTGGTTTCAAGTCGGCAGCCCTCCCTGTCGTCAAGGTGATAGTGGAGCCAGGGGTAAGAAGAACCCCCCTCGTCCTCCATTTGAAGCCCCCACCTCCCCCTCTGTGTTAATGCAGAAGTTACAGCAACATGTTTTTTTTGTTGTTGTTGTTTTTTCGATGTTGTTGTCGCTCTCTGTCACTCCCTTGCTGAAACATTGAGATGCTTTCTTCCAGAGATTCTGGTTTCACTTATTCAGTTCAATGTGAGGGTTTGCGAGTCAACTCAATGTTTTGAACCCACCTGGATTGTTGCATTTTGGCTCCACTTTTTGTACAGCAGACATTTTGTCCTGTCTGTGTGCATGGCATGACACAGGGCCACAGTAACACTGTATGGTGTTCATCTGGTCATTTCTTCATTAGAACAGAGCTTCTCCAAGTCCGACCACCTCAATCACGTTGACACTTATCCACGTTATGTTGACTTTTCTGGGTCTTGTGTGTTTGTTCAATAACAACAACACAGTAAATGATCATCTTGGTGTTTGTATCAAGTGTAATCAGTTACTGTTCACTGCTTTCTGGTTTGTTCGTCTTTCCTTGTTTTTAATCAGCCATTCAGAGTTCAATGTACCGTATGTGTCAGGTCCTGTCGCTCTGTTAATGGCATGATATTTAAGACACTCACTCCACATGCATGTTGGTGGATTCAGAGAGAATATTGGTCACAGTAACTCTTAACAACCTGTGCACTGCCTGGTGAGACAATGTCACATGAGGACTGAAAGAGTGTATGTATGGCTGCACGGATGAGTTAGTGGTTTCAGAAGTTTCTCTGTGTCTGTGTTTTGTAATCTTGTCTCAACTCTTCCACCTCAGAACACGGAGGACAGCGCTCGTATTTCCATCACCTTCTTCCGCCTGTTCAGGGTGATGAGGCTGGTCAAACTGCTGAGTAGGGGGGAGGGCATCAGGACTCTGCTGTGGACCTTCATCAAGTCCTTCCAGGTGAGATCATAGCAGACGAGCAGCCAATAGATGTACCTTTGAAATTGCAATTTGCAAGTGAGGTACCACCATCATTGCAAATAAGAACTAGTTCTTAATGATTTTTTGCCTTAAATAAAGGTTAAATAAAAATAAATAAGTCATGAGAACAACATGAAAAAAGACAATTTAAGTCTTTACAGGGCACTCATTTAAAATACTACTAAAAAAAGTTGTTAAACGTAAATGTGGTTATTTGATCAAGCAACACAGCACCTGCTTTGGTGTGCGTGTGTAGCAAACTACAAGTACAATGAAAACATGTAAATCCAGTTTGAGGAAGACATCAGAACATCTTGATGATCAATGGAATCAATTCAGTGCTATTAAAGGGATACTTCACCCAAAATCAATAATTCACAATTTTTCTGCTCGCCGTCATGCCAAAAAAAAAAAGGGTTTGGAGAAATTTAGGAGTTATCAAAATGCTGGCAACAGATTTTCATATAATGGCGGCGTATAGAGTTCACTTTTGAATCGTCCATAACACACACTATGAAACATATAAATACCTCCATACTACAAGTCAAGCGTTTTGATAACTCCAAAAGTTCTCCGAACCCTTCCTTGACATGACGGTGAGTACTGTAGAAAATTGGTGAATTACTGATTTTGGATGAAGTATCCTTTTAAAAAAGTTATTAAAGAGACAAACAACAGTAGAAAAACACAGCAGATGAATTAAGATTTAAAAAAATTGAAAAATCTACAAATGAACTACTGTATACAGATTTATACTAAAAAGCTATTGCACCAGCAAACAGTACATTGCACAGAGTGTCATCTGAATGTACGTATGCATTTGAATCTCATCTGCAAGAACATAGGTGTACACGTGAGTCCCTGGGTGAACTTGGTTGCAGTGGGTTTAATAATTTCACTGTGCCCCGACAACCCTTTTAGTCACTGTCTGGAGTCTCATCATGTACAACCATACACAGTGTGTGGTAAGTTATCAGTAGAAGGTAGTAAACTAACCAGCCAGCAGCTACTTTCTGACTGAATCAGTGTGTATGACAATTCACATCACAGAAATATGGCTTTGATTCTTTATGAAACTGACCAAATATCTGTGATGAATGAAAACACTGTGGAGGATCCATGAGAAAGGAGCAGATAACCATGATGTTACGACGACTAATTGTGTTTTTTCCCACTCAGGCTCTTCCCTATGTTGCGCTGCTGATTGCCATGCTGTTCTTCATATATGCTGTCATCGGAATGCAGGTAAAATGTCATCATTTCTTTGTAAACCAGAGTAGACGGCCTGCAGGATATGTTTTGCCAGTGTTTTGCCTTCTAGGTGGTTTCCTTCTAGTTCTGTAGCCATCGTTGACTCTTGATGTTTTCTGTGTCTGCTTTCAGGTGTTTGGGAAAATAGCCATGGTGGACGGAACACAAATCAATCGCAACAACAACTTTCAAACCTTTCCTCAAGCTGTGCTGATGCTCTTCAGGTATCAGCTTAACTCTTAGCTGCTCTGAGCCTTTTTTTTGGCAGTTTTTGAATACTTTTGATTTTGCCTGTATATACCACATAAGAAAATATTTAACGCGCCGCCAGAGACGTTCTAATATTGAGAAGGACTTTGGCGCAGCCCATGCTTGGTATCTTTTTTTTCACCACAACTTCATCTATATGATCTGATATCACACATCATTCACTTTAACCTACTTTATTAACGCACTGGGCCCGTAAATACACAGAAATCATTATATAAAAATTATATATATGGCCTGTTCACTGTCAGACGTCACTGATATATTCATCACATAGTATCAGCTGATTCGAACACTTTAAGACCACTTGAGAAAGAAATGCAACACCCGCCACCCCATCCCATAAATACATGTGTTTTGTACTATTTGTAATATTGCAATATGTGCATGGTCTGTCAAAAAACTAGTAGAGAGTTTCAAATCCTCGATTTTGAGTGAAGCTGAAGGCAGCACAGCACTTTGAGGATGTCATGTGATCAGGTTAAAGTGTTATTTCGTCTTATTACAGTACATATGTCTTCTGCTGCTGCATTAGTAATGAGTGTCGCTGTGTGTTAGGTGTGCTACAGGTGAGGCCTGGCAGGAGATCATGCTGGCCTGTCTACCAGGGAAGCTGTGTGACTCTGAGTCTGACTACAACCCCGGAGAGGAGAGAACCTGTGGCAGTGGTTTTGCCATCATCTACTTCATCAGCTTCTACATGCTCTGTGCTTTCCTGGTGATCTTCACTTTTAATCACACAGGCCTCAGCCGTCGTATACCATCCAGAAAAATGCAAACATTTGTAACCTTACCTGTGCTGCTTTCAGATCATCAACCTGTTCGTGGCTGTCATCATGGATAACTTTGACTATCTGACACGTGATTGGTCCATTCTGGGGCCGCATCACCTGGATGAGTTTAAAAGGATCTGGTCCGAATACGATCCCGAAGCCAAGTGAGTCGTCATTTCTCTGTGTACTCAACGCTGTGGCTTAGAAACAGTGTCAGTGCAGATGGGATGCTTGATGTATCTCATCCACTAAGTTGAATTAAGCTCTGTTTGTCTTTTTACTCTGTATTGCTTTTGCAGTAAGGTTGATGTATAGTTGTTATATAATGATGGTTATAGCTCAGTGAGTGTGTTGTTTCCAGGGGCAGAATAAAGCATCTTGATGTGGTGACTCTGCTGAGGAGGATCCAGCCTCCTCTGGGCTTTGGAAAGCTCTGCCCTCACAGAGTGGCTTGTAAGGTGTGTTTCCACAATGCATGATTGCGGTTGTACTCATTACATATTTAACTCTGTAGTAATGTGTATTTTAAATTGTCTTTCAGCGTCTGGTGGCAATGAACATGCCTCTGAACAGCGATGGAACCGTCATGTTTAATGCCACTTTGTTCGCTTTGGTACGAACGGCTCTCAAGATTAAGACTGAGGGTGAGTGTGCAGCAACAAAGACATAAGAGTGAGATGTAACATGTCAACTGAATGACACAACAACGTTATGATATTGACGTAATGTTTAGGACATGTTCATGACTGTGACATGTCCAGTGGTGGCTGGTGGTGAAATTATTTGGGTGGGCTAATAAATAAATGATACCCATTAAAAGGTTAACACAGCAGTAGCTAAAAGTTAAATCCCATCTGACTGGCACAACAGTATAGCAACTAACTAGGCCTACACACTGCATTACGTAGAAGGTCCCATAGATAGATAGATAGATAGATAGATAGATAGATAGATAGATAGATAGATAGATAGATAGATAGATAGATAGATAGATAGATAGATAGATAGATAGATAGATAGATAGATAGATAGATAGATAGATAGATAGATAGATAGATAGATAGAATCCTGTTAGCTGTAACTAAACTTAAGTATCACACTCATTTCTAAGGAAACCTGGAGCAGGCCAATGAGGAGCTTCGAGCTGTGATCAAGAAGATCTGGAAGAGGACCAGCATGAAGCTGCTGGACCAAGTGGTGCCCCCTGCAGGCGGTCAGTGGTCCCTACAGCAGCTTCCCATCAATCTGAATACAAGCTGCCTCATTCACATTTTCAAAAGAATGACTAAAGTTGACCTCAAATGTTAACCAGACAAAACTACATGCACAGGAGAAGGGACATCACATCTCTATATTATGTAATTGACAGGTCCTTGTTAGTGTTGGCATCAGTTGAAAGCAAGCGAGGTCACACTGTAGACATGTCTTTGTTACTGTAGTTCTGATGTGGTTTAATAGGGGGAACAGTGATAGATGTAGACAATACATTTGAATGGAATTTGTCCTTTTCCACTCTTTACTGTGCATGTCAGGGAGTCACAGCACGTTGTACACAGAGGCAGATGATAGTTCACCTCTGTTTCGGTCAGTTTCAGTGTTCTCACTGTTTTCGTAGTCTCAAGCGCAGATGAAAAGCATGTAGCCGCCGTGGTGTTCGAGAGCAATCTGCACCTTTGGACCAACTTTTTTTTTCTTTTTTTTTTTAGAACTAACTCATTTCAAAGACAAATACACAAAAGATAATACACAATATTTATACTGAGGAAAACAAATCACTTCACAAAGACATCCAGCAGAAACTTCCAGCATCCTGTTTTTGCTTTTCTCAAACTGCAACACCCACCTGCTGAGCACAGCCGACACACTGAGAGAGATAAGAGAACATGATCGACTGAGAGCACTTCCTTTCACCACAGTTCACGGAAACTCTTCTTATCACTGTCAGTCAGAAACGATGTACTGTAACCGCTGTTTCTGTCATAATACCACAGGTTTTCTTGTATCAGCAGGTCTGAAGTTGCACCTCCTTCAGCTTTTGACTGCACAACGTGAAAACATTCAGAAACTGCTAACATATGTGTTTCTCTGTTCATAACCAACACTTTTCTCACAAATAATTTCACCAACAAGTCAATCTAAGCTCCACTACAGACTGTCCTACATCATATCAATGAAACACCTGAGTCTTTGAGTGCTTGTACCCACAGTCTATGCTTCAGCTGTGCTGCTTGTCAGAACTAAATCAGATGCTCTCCCTCTCCCTCTCTCTTTCTCTCTCTCTGTTATCCTTACTGCCAAGCCCCCTCTCCTCCACAGCTTTGTCTGCTTTCAGCACAGTGCCCAGTCATTTGCTGGCCTTCTCTTCTCTTTCTGCCGTCCTAAGCTCTTTGGAGCAGTTCTGTTTTAGTCTGGTGGCATGAACCTACAGACACCGCTTAAAACTCATTAAGGCCCTGCACAGAAAACGAACATGCAGAATTCTTATGAGAACACATTTTATTTATTGATTGATTTATTTAAAGGTTTAGTAATCAGGGACAATGCACATTCATAAAACATTTTAACAAATGTAAATATGCCAGAATTAGCCAGAAGGCTATTTTACATCTACTGTCCCTGGACTGATGAAGTAGTCACCCCAAAAGAGAATCAAATCTAAATATTTTTTCAAGTGGCTGGCTTCAGGGAGAATATATCAAAATGAGGTAACACTTGACTTGAAGGTATCGTCATAAATATTTTGTTGATGTAAAAACCTTTATGACTGTTGTCATTAAGTAATTGAATGAATGATGGTATTATGGAAGGTTGACTGGCTGTGATGCTTAAGTGTAAACAATTTTGTGTAAAAGATCAAATAAACTAGTACTACTAAGTGTCATTCGGTAATGACAAGTTGGCATTGTTTGGGTTGTCAACTTGACATTGCATAATCAAAGTGACATTACCAAAAAATGTCTTTGTCATGACAACCTGACATTAAAGTTGCGTGGGATGTCCTCATGACAACTTGACATTAATCAAAGTGACATTACAAAAAAATGTCTTTGTCACGACAACTTGACATTAACAAAATGTACTGTACCTATTTTGGAAAGGTCAAAGGTCAAAATTTCCTCATTACACTGTCATCATTTTGTCATGACAGTCAGTTTATCCTTCATGATATGTTAATGACAAGTAAAGTGTTACCCAAAATGACAACGATCACTTCAGAACAAAAACAAGAAAAGCTTGAATCTATAAGTATCATTTCATTTATTTGATCAACAATAGGCCAATACATTCATGTACAAAAAAAAAGGATTAAAGACAGAGCTTCCTCCTGCATGTTTCCTTTCTGTACAGAGCCTTTCATAGTTTGTCTGTCTCGCATGATGTAGAGAAATCTGATTCTGAAGATGGATCCAGCTAATTGCTCTTTGAGTCAGTTAAGAAATGACAACCTCCATCTTTAAGCATTTGCCACTTTTACCTGATCCTCCCCAGCTGAAGTGGGTCAGAGAAAGGTGGCAACAAAACACAACTCATACACACCATGCGATTCAGCCTCCATTTTTTTTCTGGTTAAGTCGCTTTCCCCGAAAAACCACTACATCTGAGTGAATCAGACCCTCGCTCCATGGGCCTCCCTGCATGGCAAATAGTGTGTGTGGCTACAGCTTCCTTTATGGCTAAATGTAGTTTCCAGTCGCCGTTTACTTTGCTGCTTCCTTGCATGTGCTCGTTTGCAACAGGTATTGCTGTTTCTCTGGGATGCATATAGATACCTACTGCACATATAGAGTGACATGGCAGTGTGGTAGGAACTGGTTAGATGTAATGAGATGGGGAGTGTTCACTGCAGTTATAATAGTGAACTGAATGTGATGTACCAACCAATCAGTCTTTAGGTTGGTGTGGAGGTTACTGTGGAGTGTTTTTGTCTCGTCTTCCTGTGTTGTTGGGTGTAGGAGGGATGTTTCACAACCACATGTGTTTGAGAGATTACTAAAATGGAAGTTGCAGACATAGATATTATCTACTGCCGGTTTTCATTTACCTGTGTCGTGTGTGTTGAAATGTCATCTGAAGCTGAGTGTACAAGATTCTTGCAGATGTTTGAAAGTGCATCCAGCTCGGTCTGCTCACCCTCCATGCATTCACATATTTAAACCGTACCCAGAAAAAGCAGACAGCTTTAATGAGGTGAAGGTTAACCATCCTCGACACAGCATTATCTCAGGACCTGACCCATAACGCACACTGTTCTCCTTCCAGAGGTCGGCTCAGTGTAGAAGTCCACTGCTGTTGTGATCACTTGACATTGTGTTTCCAGCCATGTGTTGATGCAGTGAGGATTGACAGTTAACATAACATAACACAACAATGGTCACAGATTATCTATAAGTGCTTTGTTCAGCCTTAAGATGTTGTCCTCTTCTGTGGTGGTATACATTATAGATGTGTTTGTGTAGTGTGTTAGAAGTGGGTGAGGTCTCTCCATAGAGAGAATATTATTGTGTAATCGTAGTGAAGAGGATTGTGTTGTTGTGATAATTCAGGTCCAGAGTTGGTATTGACATGGGAGGCTTTGTTGTGTCTGGTCTGCTCACTCAGACGACGAGGTAACAGTGGGGAAGTTCTATGCCACCTTCCTGATACAGGACTACTTCAGGAAGTTCAAGAGGCGCAAAGAGCAAGGGCTTGTGGGAAGGCGTTCATGGGAGAGGCTGAACACCACCATGGCTCTACAAGTAAGTTAAGAACAGTGCATCAGTTCAATAGATTCACTGCACCTGTGCATTGGACCTGTCAGCAACTCATAATAATAATAATCATCATCATCATCATCATCATCTGTGCTGCTTAAACTTAGCCCTCATATTAGATCTGTGCAAAAGTGAAAAATGAAATTAAAACAGCAAGTAGTGCTGAGCAGGAACTGTTTATATGTTGTTGTTGTTCTAGAGACCCCTTGAAATGGCAAAATATGTGTACAATCTTAAAGTCCCCCTGAATCAAATTTTTTTTGAAATTACTAACATGTCATTGTAGTGTTTGGGTTGTGCTACAAGACATTTCAGCAGCAAAAAATGAAATGCCTCTTTAGGGGGACTTTAATTAAATTCTAAATCTCATAGATCGATGTTGGGCTGACGGTTCAGCTCCAGTCATTGTGGTACTTGTGTTGTGATAAAATTTGGTCAGACTTGTGTGTCAACTTACAATAACTTACATTCTCACGGTGCGATATCATCAACACCGACTTCAAGAACACTACAGTACAGAGCATCCAACAGTATCTGATGAAAACCGGGGCCGGCTGTGGTCAATCTGCCAAGTGAAGCATGTCAAACTGTAAACTATGAAAGTTGTCAGAAATAGTAGGTGGTGCTGTGGAGCATGTTTCCACCACAACGCAGAACATCTTTCACCATGACACATCAAGTTGGCATATCCCAAAACAGTGATCGCTGGTTTTATGATCATGCCATTCCCCCAGTCTCTCTCCCTGCTTTGCTGTCTCTCTTCACTGTCCGATCAAATAAAGGCATAAAAAGCACTTGATAAAATAACTTTTCAAAGAAAAGAAGAAAGATGAAAAGAAGAAAGATTAAGCACACAATGTCTAAATTGCCCCAAAATGAATACATGAATCATGGTTTACATACTGATGCTTCTCCTGGCAGGTTGTCTCAGCCTTTGCTCGATGATGTGTCACAACCGTAGATGAAGTTATTGGAAGTCGACCCCACACCTTGAGGCTGAATTCCAATCCGGCCCCCTACAGATTCACTGACATAGAGGCGCCTTCATGTGAAGTGTGTGAGGGCTGTCCCATTATCAAGTCAGTGAGTCAGTGAGTCAGTGAGTGAGCCCTTTATGCCCCTTTACTGTAAGCCAGCATCAATGCTGACTTTTTACAAAATTCTTTAAAGAGACCCCGAGGAGTTTGTATTTGGTTCTAAAAGAGTCTCATATTAATGTTGATGAATCTACGTTAACCACTTGTTAATGGGTCCATTTTCGATAAATATATCGTTTTGTCTTTATAGTTATTTTGTTATTATTATTTAGTGGTCGACTCGCCCAGCATTTCCTAGTTTCAGTTTCCCGGATGCTGCCTGGCGGGTCATGGGAATAATGCTGCCGAATCGCCATTTATGGTTGGAACTACAACGGTATCTGATCGTCTTTGAACCTCTGACTTTCATTCTTGATTTGACTTTTGTCCGTCTTGCGCCGGTGCAAGAATTTCACTGTGCGCGTAGAGGCTCATGGGCAATTTAGTGTGAAAACACCTTGTTTTCCAAAACTCTTCGTAGTCCCTTTAAACAAAAAAACTAAATCGTAATTACAAATTAATTATTGTGTAGACAAACATATGCAGTCAAAAGGACAAAAACACACAAAAAACCCTAACCCTAACATCAATGCTGACTTTGCGTAAGGATATTACCCACAGTTCATTGTGACGTCAAATACAGAGGACGCTGTCGGACCACTAGGAGTGTCCCGTTACTATTTATAGCATGTGAAGCCTTTACAGACTGTCACACTCAGTCACTGACAGCTGATCAGGTAAGTCAGTGAGGGTTCATGAGCCTTTAGGGGGCGGAATGGGCCTGAATGTCATGAAGTCTGGTGTTGCAGTACTGAACGACTCGGTTATAGAGTTGATGAATCACTGAGTAGTCACTGATGGAAAAAAGATCCCACCAGAGAAAAACACGTTAACATTTACCGACATGATTACTCAGTTTTCTCTTCAGTAAATGCAGATACTGTATGTAAAAGGCTATGATGACAGCTACGAGGGTTTGGTCTCATCACTGCTCCCTCTCTGCAGGCTGGTCTGCGAACGCTGCATGACATTGGACCAGAGATCCGTCGAGCCATATCATGCGACCTGCAGGAGGAGGGGATGGTAGATGCAAATGAGGATGAAGAGGAGGAAATCTACAGGGTGAGCGTCTTATCAAAAAACACTGTGAATAATGTTTCCACTGGCTTGTACCTATGCATTTGTCCTGACAGTTGTCTCTTTACAGCGTAATGGTGGTTTGTTTGGCAACCATGTCAACCATGTCAGTGGCAATCAGCAAGGCCACTCCCACCCGACCACCGCCACCCAACGCCCGCTGCAGATCCTCCCCTTCTCCTGCAGCTCCTCAACTGAGCCCGCCCAAACTGGCGGGAGAGCCGGCGGCAATGACAGGGAAGGAGAGCTAGAGATGAACTCCTCACCCATCCAGTACAATCATCATTATCACTCCCCTCATCCGTACAATTACCCTCACTGTAATTCCATCTGCCATCAATCCCCAATACCCTGCAATGCTAACCTCAACAATGCCAACGTGCCCTCGCTTCTCTCCATGACCAGTGGGAGGCAGCAGAAGTGTCTGTTAAGGCGAGATCGACCGTCCTCGGCCAAGGCTGGATCAGTAACTGTTCACAGCAAAGGAGCATACGACAAGCCATGGAAGTCACACTCCATAAGGTCAATGGGTCACCTTTGCACAAACTGTTTCCTGTTATTGCAGTTATTATGTATGTACATAGCATGGGGCTGAGTTGTTACAGGAGCATGTAGCATGAGAGAGAATAGTTGACTGAGATATTTGAGACTAGATGAAACGTAACATCAAATTAAATTCAGTGTGTGTTTTTTCTTCACTCATTCATCTAACATATTTGTTTTATTAAAATGGCAGAGCTATAATTTTAAAGTTCACCCACATTAAAAGAAAAGAAAACACAATTTCCTCCTTCGATAGTTTCTGCTTTATTTGCTTTGCTTTGAACTGTCAGCATCTGAAATTTTCGTCACCCTGATAAAGCGCAGATAGAATATGAGAGTGGAAAGAAAAAATATGGAAGCAAGGAAGAACAAAAAAGTCCCCCTCCAGGAGCAATGCCCCTTATACTCTTAATCATCGTGAGACTTTGTTGTCAACAGTTTTTGTTGGGACACCTTTCTGCTGAATATGTTCCCCAGGCCACTGACTCTGCTTTTCCTGTCTTAGTTCAGCATTTTCATTTGTGTGCTTTTGTCTTTGTCTGCCTCCTGTTCTAAACAATCCTGTCCTGTGTGGATTAACCCGTCCTTCTCCTCGGAACAGAACATGCTACTATGAGGCCTTCATGAGGTATGTGCATGTTACCACTCAATAATCACACTCTGCTGTTTTAAATGGCAGGAAGATGGGAATGATGTGTCAGTAAAGTGACCGAAGAAGCACTGTGGTCAAACACAACTCTGTGGCGTCATGATGTTTCAGTGAATTCAGTGCTTCACAACAGTGGACACCAACTTTTTTTTTTTTAATTATAAGATACATTTTAGACGTCATAAATGTATTACCGCTTGTCTAGTTTGCACTGATCAGTGTCAAACCTTGTTTCCTGACGTTGTGACAACAGGTCAGAGAGTGGTGCTGGGAGGAGGACCATCAGTCAGGACGAGCCAACGGGCGGGCGCATGGGGGACGAGCGGGGCTCAGGAGAGTACTACAGCAGAGACGAATCTCATGAAGATGACATCATTCTTACAAAGGACAGGTACAGCATTTTTTCAGTCTTCAAATTCATCATCAAAGAGTCACAGTGTCAATTGAAGCTCATCTTCTGCTGCACCTCAACCACACCTCTTCAGCAACTCCATAAATATCAATTGAACTCTTCCTTTGCTCTGGTATTCTGCAGCAGAGATGAGAATGCTGTCTTCTCAACATGTGTAACATGAAGTTATCCCTTTGTTCACATGATCCAGAGCACAATTTTTATCTCGCTGTTCAAAAGTTGGTCAAAAAATTGAGTTTTGTAATTATACTGTATATAGGTTTCTTTGTTGCTCTAATCTGCACCAAACACCTACTTCTGTCCCTTAAAGGCCACCTCCACTTCAGCCAATGCATCATTCTATTTCAATGTTTGAAGTCCTTGATCATCAACTTCCAGAACCATATCACCAGCAGTATGTCATCCTCAAACCTTTCTTCAGTTTGGAGACGTTTTCAACACAACCAGTATAATATCATCTCCACATCTTGTCACCATGACTTTTTTTACTACCTATTAGAGCATGCATCATCAAAGCATATCTTAGAGGTATCAGGTTCTTCTTTAAACTATCCTCTGATAATCTCACTCCTCATTGGACTCAAAGTGCCTTTGTTGTTGAATTCACTGCCTCAGCCATTCTATTAAAAAGTATAGTTCAACATTTTGGCAAATTCGCTTATTGCCATGGTCCTTATAGGAGTAGGTTTGTGGACAAGTTGTGACCTGCACATTCACCACGCTAAGAAATAATCAGAGACAGAGTTGTTTTCGAGGCAAATGCATATCTGGAACTACATTCCAGACACGGTTGATGGCGGAGTGATTCCAAAAGCACAAGTAGTTCCAAGTATTTGCTTCATGTGTGGTATAATTATACATGATTATTTCATAGCGTGGTGAATGTGCAGGTCACAACTTGTCCACGAGAGCATTTTGGAGTTTTTGGATTGTGTATTTGATGAGTTTGAAGCTTGTATCTCTGCCTTGCGTACTTCAAAACAACATGCACCAATAATTATAGGAAATGAACCTACTGCTATGACTATAGGGAACATTGTAATGGGTAAATTTGCCAAAATGTTGAACTGTCCTTTTACGTAAAGCTGATTAAAACCTGGTCTGCCCTCACCCATCTTGCACTTCAAAGCCCAACTGCCCCTTAATCCTGTTGAAACCCTCACAAGCTAACTGCATCAGAGAACATGAAGCAAAATGGGAAAATGACTTTATCTCCTGATAAAGTCATTTATTCTAGTCAATTCCGGTTCCATTCAGTTTCAGTCATGTGAGACGGTCTGCCTCAATGCTTCGTGAATTTGGTTCTCAAACATCTCAGAGCTTTCTCCTTTTGTTTTGCAGGTTGAGCAACAGGAGTCCTTGTGATGCAGATGAAGACTTTGACCTTGAAGCCTCCAGGGTCAACCACCAGCCTGACAGAGACTATGATGATGATCAAATGCTGATCCGCCACAACAGTGACAGCAGGCGGTCACCAATGAGATGGTTTTTACCCTCCCCACAAGGTTAGATACCACAGTGCAACAGAATTGTCATTGTATCAACAAACGGTGTCATTTCATTATTATTATTATTTACAGTCATTTCACTGTAACTGCAGAATAGACTAATGATAATAACCCTTTATTTCTATAGCACCTCATTATTGACAAATGACTTACATATTGTTAAACATAAAGATTTTATAATTGATTTAAATATGATTATTTATATGTATTTTCATCAAAATCTATACATATAATACACATCCATAGGTTTGAACATTTTTTATTCTTGTATTTTCTCTCAGCCTCCAACAGACCGACATTTAGTTTTGAGTGTCTTCGCAGAAGAAGTAGTCAGGACGATGCTCCTCCGTCTCCGTCCTGCACAGCTCTTCCGCTGCACCTGGTCCAGCAACAGGTACCTTTATCTTGTCTTTATGAAGTGCTGCCAGAATGCAGTTGGAAATAATCTGTCACATCTCTGCTCTGTGCGCCACATTGTGACATTCAAACTCCTGCCTCAGATAATGGCCGTGGCTGGTCTCGATGCCAGCAGGATCCACCGTCCTTCTCCAACAAGGTCGCTGCACTCCTGGGCCACGCCTCCTGCTTCACCGATCAGTCTGGACTGTACCCCCTGCTACACTCCACTCATACAGGTTCTAAATCACTCTTGTGTTGTCATCAACGGACTTAGAACTGTGTGTTGCTTGGAACTGGACAAAACCGTCTGTTGGAAAACTGAGTCAGAAAGGATCATTTTCTAACCAAGCAGTGTAAAGAAAGAGTGAGGAGTGTTTGTAACTAATTTCTGTTGTCAACATAATATAAACATGTCATGCTCGGGTATGTTCTCAGGTGGACTGGCACAGTTCTGGCAGTGTGGGCAGCCTTCCAGGAGCGGTGAAGAGGAGCCGGTGGTACACAGACGGTCAGGACAGCTCTCACAGCCGCAGCCACTCACCATCGCATCTTCAGTTACCGCCAGAGAGCTGCACGCACTTCATGCAGAAGAGAGGCAGCGCCAACAGTCTGGTGGAGGCCGTGAGTTATGTCATGTTTTCACCTGAGTGCATGTGTTTGGTCGTTGGGGGGATTCTGCAGAAAGTAACCTGGTATGGAGCATGGGCCAGGGAGTCAGTGGAGCAGCAGCAAAACAGCACAGCACTCTGTTTCTTCAAGACACTCATTCAGATTTTCATTACAATCTCCAAATGACCAACAACTAGTTCTGCTGGAGATACTAAACCCAAGCAGACGTGCAGCCCTGTGGCTCTGGTGTCAGGTTGTTAAATGCACAACAGCAGGTTAAGCCCTAAAATAATTGATCTGACTGACTGGTTTCCTAGTATGTACTCAGGAACTGCAGATAAGAGTGACACAAGATACACTGAGCAGAGAGAGCAACGTCATGGGTAATGAGGCTCTGATCGAGTCGATACCAGACAGGCTGCTATGTCCTGGAGATGAAGTAAACAAAGATTAAATTACTGTGAGAGACAAAAAAGGAAATGCGGCTGACACGTGGGAGTTGACTTGGAGGTGTATGCATGTACTGAGGGTTTAGTCTTTGGTCTGAGTCTCTTTGGTGCTCTGCTGCATGCTGTCTTCTGTCTCTCTCCAGAACGTCCATTTCTCTGTGTCACTGGGGCTGTAATAAAGGCAAAAGCTTGGAAAATCATCTAAATAACATCTGACCGTACAGCCCTGCCATGAGACTTAGTTTTTACTAGTTTTTTATGTGGCTTGGGTTTTATGTGTCACTTTGGACAATAAAATAATAATTATTTGTCCTTACTGCCAGTTTGAGCATCACCTGTGTGAGCATGACTCAGCAAACAGCCACAGCTACTGGCACAGACGGTTCAGAAAACCACAGATATCCCTGTTGCTGACAGGTGATTGTCTGATGTGAGTCACTGATGAAATTCTACTCTGCCATTTTTTTTAGGTGTGATTCTCTTCTGTATTGTCGTTTCCAGGTGTTGATCTCCGAGGGTCTGGGGAAATATGCCAGAGATCCCAAGTTTGTGTCAGCAACCAAACATGAGATTGCAGATGCCTGCGAGATGACCATCGATGAAATGGAGAGTGCTGCCAGTAACCTCTTGAACGGCAGTATGGGTAATGGAGACAATGGTGGGACAGGGAACATCAGCCCGGACCCACACACCACTGCTCATCTGAAAGAACGCAGTATCCATGACTACAGTGACGAGGAGCCGTACACGGCTCTAAAATGCGAGGAGGACTTAACAGATGAGATGATATGCATCACATCCTTATAGCAGCGGCTCACACTGGATTATTTATAGGTCACACATAGACTCTAGGGTTTTTTCACTTGAATTCCACATTGTTCAAGTGCAACCTACTGTACAGTAGACACAAGACGCAAAACACCAAGAGACATGAGAACAAAGTGCCTTGTTTTCTCTTTCTGTGGAGTGGAAAATTGGAAATGAGATGACGGGGTTAATGGAAGAGCTGAAGATTCATGATGCTCCTTTTTAAGTCGTTTTTCATGTTTCTGAGTACTAACAGTGACTTGGTGCAGCAGATAAATCCGGCAGCCTTGCAAAGCCAGTGCAAAGCTTGTGCAGCTTAGAGTGCTGCAGCATGCTCTGCACAACAAATGTACTATATATTTATAATTTTTATGTCTTTGGTCTTAAAACACTGGATTTTAACAAGAGGGTCAGGTTAATTGCTGAGACAATCTTTACTACATGGCATTGCCCCAGTCTCTCTCCTCTCTCTTCACTGTTCTGTCTGATAAAGGCCTAAAATGCCCCAAAAATAACATTGAACATGATTTATGTACATCAGATACAACCACCATGAACAGCCCAGTGCGTGGTGCATTGATGAGCTGGCTTTGCAAAGCTGCACTTGTCCTGCTCCAAAGTGTCTGAGTCCCTGTTTCCTCACGTGTATATACTATGCTTGATTTTAATCTTCTATGGTCATAATGATGACAAATTAAATTACATTTTGGCCTCCATGTCTCAGATAAGACAAAACAGACACACAACACACACTCTTAACACAGAGTGCTGAGCACACCAATCCATAGTTGTCAGCTGGTGAATCTGGGAGCTGCTCTGAGATCAGGGTTTCAGCGTTTCAACACTGCTTGGTTCAAGGGAGATCACATATCAATGAAAAAGACTGTGTCCTCACACATATCCTTCTGTTTCATGTGAGCGCTGATATGGTACACAGAAACATCTGTCGGTCTTTTCCCCTCTGTACCAACAGAACACACACCTCGTCAAAAATTAACCAACGATTTCGTGTTACTGCTTTATGATGAAAACAAAAGAAATTGCGATCATTAACTCCGTGTAAAGTGTGGAGCTGGTTCCAAACTCTCAGAATATGCAATGATTCATTTCTTACACCAGATTCAGGCCACAGGAAGTTCTATACATTTTAATGCTGCATCATGTGAGACTCACGACTGTGTGTGTTGTGTTACACTGCTACAGAGAGCAAATGCTTCATAAGTCGTGTTTGGCTTTTGTTTGTCTATTCCCTTGAATCTCAGATCACATCCAATGTGTTTGTTCTCTGTGGCACCTGATGACTTGTTTCATGGTCAGACCACAGCACACAGGTCTGGATCTGCTGTAAGAAGCTGCAGTGTCTTCAACTTCAACCAGTGGAGGATGGATGGATGGATGGATGGATGTACAGAGTGTTCTTGGGAGTGACAATTTGTCGGCTACCGCCTTTTATTTGTAGGATTTCTTTTTGTTCATGTCTAAAGCTGCTTGTCTGAAGACAGGATACTGGGGAGAAGCAACATGTCTCATCTGCTGTTCTGCACATCAGCTCCACCACTTACCAGTGTTTATCTACCACTGCCAACATGTCTTCAGGTTAACCTTTCAGAAACAACACTGGGCCACAGCAGGGTCACCATGCCTCTCTGTTTTTTTCCTGTCTACATACTGTTGTGAGGGCAACACTCAATTTCCGCAGCAAAGGGCTCCTTCAAATATACAACCGAACCAAGAGATCATTGCTTACAATGACATGCACAATTATATTCTTTTTTTTCTCATTCATTTTTGGCTTTTCCAAGGTGTGTAGCTGGGACATGGTTGCTGCAAGTTTGTTGTTGGGTGTTGTGATGACAGATTATATACAGATTGATCTGAAACACAATGAGCTGTTACCTGGAAAACTGTTCAAATGTAAAAACAAGACAAGTTTGTCTGTATAGCCCACTCCTCTCCTCTCTTCAGAAGATCCATATATACAGACTTTAAAGGCCAACAGCTGATAAATATAATTTATGCATTTTCTAACTGCATGTAAATAACTGTGTTTGATTAAGACCTTTAATAAATATTATTACCTCAGTAGCTATCCAGGTGTATTGGTTAACGTGTCAGGGAAACTGTGGCCATGACTCCATTTGCACAAAATGAAAGACGAATATTTTAGTAGGACTAATGTGAACTGCTTTTATTTTCATCAATTTTTTGCTGGAATTGATTTGATTGAAATCCCCCTGGGTGTTCCACATTGTCCAAATGATGGTTAGTTCATAATCTCAGTGTTTGACTGCTGATTTCTGGAAAAAGAAAAATTACTATTAGCCTATGAATATTCTCATTCATCCAGGTCCAATCGAACGCAACTGGACATGGTTATTTTTTCTTCGAAGACGTCTCAAAAATCACTATTCGCACGCAGAAACCACACATTGGCCAAATTAGTCATTTTGTGTAAACTGTCTTGGATTCTGGTGAATTTTTAAAATATGCTTTAGAGTAATCAAGATAACTTCAGAAGCCATATTCATACACGCTGTAACCAATGCACATCGCTCTGAACCTGCCAAGCAGCAGATGAAGCTGTGTCACAAACACAGAGCTGCAGCGTCTTGTACCATGTGACTGCCACTTGTTGGGGGATCAAACTCAAGTGTGCCATGTTTTCCTCAGCTCCTGCTGCAGCTTTTGTCTAGAACTCATGTTGACATTTACACAGTGACAATGGGGAGGACTGTGAAGGTAGACACTAATCACTAGATCGACACCAAATGCTTTGTTTAAAATTAGCCTGTCTAATCGGTTTCACTAACTCGCTGCTTTTGTAAGACCACTGACTTCTTTTCAGTTGACAAAACCAAACTTGTTGCTCTTTACTCATCAGGAACTCAGAGAGAAAAAAAATCTCCAGATGTGACGACATCCATCGTTTTATTAGAAGAAGCTTAGTGACCAAAATCTTTGTTGTGCAACTGACAGCTTTATTTTCTGTACTGTTCCACTGCTTTACAAATGCATATGACATGATTACAATGTATGAAATCTGTACAGAGTTTGTAAAAAATGAGTGATTAACTTTTTTTTTCATTTCTGCTTTCTACCCATTTGTTGTATGAAGACTTAAAAATCTTGGCTCTATCTACTTTGTAGCATAAGTACTAGTACCTTAGAGATTTTGTACCAATGAAAACAAAAACCCTGTTTTGTACATTTAAATTCTCACCTGAAATGAACATGAGCCTGCTGAGGATTTTTGTATGGACCACTGAATAAAGTAATGAGGACGGTATCAGGATGGTCTCTAAGTGTTTGCTTATAGTCAGTACAAAAAATTATTAAACAAAACCAAAAACATGCTAAATTCAAAGCTTTATGAATCTTCACAGTAATACTCCCTTCATAACTCCTCATGGTACAAATTCAAGAAATATTGTTCAATGCTGCACATACTGCAATATAAACTTCACGGTAATAAAGCTTGGCTAAGAGAGTTAGCACCATAGTGAAAAAGCCTATAAAACATCATGTAATTTAGTCAGTGTTACTTGATTTAAAATCTGTTCAGAAATCAGGCAAATGGTGATTGAATCTCAAAAGGCACATGATTCTATCCACACTCAAGTCCATTTGATCATTTACACACAAAGCTCATTTGTAAACAAGGTAATACAAAATATTTTTGTTTTTTAGTGCATATTTGAATGTAGCGTTTATAACACAATTAAGCCTATAATTATCCAGTTCTGATATTCTGAGATCAGTCCATGGTTGAAATAAATCAAATATATAGTAGCAGTGCTATACCTTTGAGTAAAACTACAATAGTGTAATTGACTTATATTTGGGGGGCAATGCAAATGGGCAACTGTGTTTTGTCCATTATGTGTGGAATTTGAACCACACTTGGATTCTCCTCTCTCTAGTTCCTGTTTGCTTCCGTTGCAACAGCTGAATAGCTAATTAAAAATGTTTGCCAACCAGTGCGAGAAACAAGCCTGTTTTCCTGAGAATATGGGTGGCACACAAACATACCTACATACCACATGCTAATCTGATGTTAACAACTGGATGGACCCAGTCTCAACACCCGAGGGTAATTTCGACAGTATTCTTCACACTTCTTCAGAAGCGTCAAGGTGTTGGTGTGTTGTGCCCAAACATGTAAAGGTATGAAAATAACCTCTTATTTGATTAACAAGAAAGCCAAACAATTAGTGTCGCATTTCTTAGACGTAAAACTGAACTACCTGAGGGTATTGTTTTGTGTACCGTGGAATTAGCCAGAAATTTGTTTGAAATTTGGGTGTCAACTGTTCTGTTTAAGAGTATTTTCATCTGCAGTAAACGTGTGCAACAACCATATGAAATAATTTCTCAGGAAGCGACGTGACTTTTACCTTACTGATACGTGTGGTAACAGAGACACTAAATTTGTGGTAGGACAAGGCAGGAAACAGTCAGCATAAAATTATCACCTCCAGTAGCACAAAAGTCACAATGTGTAGGGGTGAACCTGAGGTCTTTCCTGGCAACCGCATCATGTTGTCATCAAGCGCTACAAATGTCAGTATTTCATAAATACTGGAAGTCAAAATTAACTGTCTCTGTATATTTGGAACTACAAATCTGTTGGTCCAGTCTCTTTTTGTTTGTGGGGTCAACTCAGTTAACCTGTACAAACAACCGGTTTTAGTTCCCTCTTATTCCCGTTAGGAAAGCTAAAGATGTACTGGATGGAATTTAGAATATAACACAAAAAAATGGACAAGTGACAAGGCAAATCTTCTCAACGAGACAACAGTCAGAATAAAAAGTGACACAGGAATATCATTTCCAATGTAAACAGCTAAAACCAACTATGTTTTACCATCAACACGGTGACTCAGACGTTTTAATAAACAACGCCCTGATAGAATCAGACAACAACGCTGTTGACTGATGTTGTTAGGTGACGACTGATGTGTTGTCTCTGATCACTCGTATACTTAACTCTGGATTCATCTCTGCGTGTCAAGTGTAGGCGGTTGGTACACGGGAACACCTGGGTCAACAAGAGGTTGGCGACCTCTGATGATGTCAGCAGCCTTCTCTGCCATCATGATGGTGGGAGAGTTAAGGTTGCCGCTGACGATGCTGGGCATGATGGAAGCATCGACCACGCGTAGCCGCTCCAGACCCAGAACGCGCGTGTTTGAGTCGACAACTGCCATGGGGTCGGAGGGAGAGCCCATCTTGCAGGTGCAGGACGGGTGGTAGGCACTGTCCGCCTTCCGGCGGACAAATGCATCGATGTCAGCATCTGATTGGACCTGAGGACCGGGCTGGACTTCAGGACCACGGAACGGGTCGAAGGCCTTCTGAGCAAAAATCTCCCTGGAGAGTTTGACGCTCTCTCTGAACTCCCACACATCCATATCTGCGTGGAGAGCAAATTACAATTACATTTCTATCGTTGAGTCCGTCAACCCAACTGCCAGCTTTCATTCCAAAATAACTGTTGACGTTGATGAGATGCACTTTACACTTTAAGATTTAAACATCTGTGATCTTTTTTCCTAGAGCATTCCAGCATATTAGTGTAGTAGTTTTGTCACTTAACATCTTTGTTCTACTGACGATACAGATAACATGAGGGAAGAAGTACATATGGAGTTGACATGACATAACAATGACACAGTAGGTAAAGCTGGTTAACTGTGTCTCAGAGTGATAAGCAGCACAGGGGACAGGGGACAGGGGACTGTTCTGGCTCCAAGGTCAAGGAGAGTCGTGTACCTACAGAGATCTGGGCCCACTCTTCAGCCAGTCAACAAACGGGAAGGACACACTTAAAAATACCTTGGTGAGCACCAGGACAGTGAACTCTGTAGACTCTGACCATGGTGGCAGAGTCAAAGCAGAATTTACATTTTGTACATTGTACAAAACGTACATCTGGGGACAGTGATATTCTATGACGAGGTCTTTTATTGACTGAGAGGCCTAACGATCTCCTGGGAGATAGATTGGAGTTCTGTAAACCTGTGACTGGGTCTTGATAGTTCAGGGACTAAGTCTTACCGGTGGACAGGTAGTTTGGCTGGATGGTTGGGTGATCCAGGGGGTTGGTGCTCTTCAGCTTCAGCCATCCGGTACTAGTGCTTCTCATTGGTCCCACGTGAACCTACAATGCAACATCAATCAACACCAAGTTATTTCTCCTTTTTGTACTTGGTAAGTCATTGAGGAATCTGAAGAACAGCAGACCTCACAGCAGCAGACACGCCAAGGTCAATCACACAATCACACAAAGAGCAAACACAGAAACCACAGGCACCTGATACGCCTCTATTTTGGAGGCAACTCGTCCGTGGTCGATGACTTGTGAGGGTAGGAAGTGGAACTGAATGTCGGGATGTGTGACTTTCGGACGACTACGGATAAAGCCCCCACTCTCCAAGTGGGCTGTTGCTCCATAACCTGGGGAGACAACGACACAGACTGATGACATCTATCTTGCCTGCCACAATGACAAGAATTTTTTTTTTTTGACAAAAATATTTGGAATTCACACAAGATACATTGGCATTTTTCTTAAACCCATTTGATCCCTGACCCACAATAGAGAGACAAATTAATGGAAAAACAATAATTATAGTAAAATAAAATAGGAAAAAAAAGGGTTTGAATCCCCCGGTGTGCCCTTTGCTGCATGTCATTCCCCCTCTTTCTGACCCCCATTCCCTGTCAATCTCTACTGTCCTGTCAACTAAAGGCAAAAAGCCCCCCATAAATATACATAAAAATACAAATTCATGGGATTTCAAATTTTTGGTAAATGTTTTTATTCATACCTGAAAAAATATTTAATTCTTTCTAATGTCAGGAATAGCATGAGGTCACTATGCCACTTTGCACTTTCAACTTTAGTAAGATAAAGAAATTGTATAGAATTATCAAATAACTTTTTCAAAATAATGTGCCCGGAGTGATAGAATCTCACAGAAATAAATTATTTTTTAGTGCGTGTGTTTCTACATGCATGTGTTTGCTTACCAGTGAACATGGTGAGCCACTCGAGGCCTATCTTCACCATGTGGAAAGGTTTCTGGGCCTTGTACAGGGTGATAGGTTTAGTGCACTGCTGCTGAACGTACAGCTCCAAATGATCCTGGAGGTTACTGCCGACACCTGACAAACAAAAAGACACCAGAGTATGAGTCAAAGAACAAACACGTTAAAAAAAACAGTTATCATAAAGTCTGACTCTTTTTTGAAGTGGAAAGTGGAAAACAAAATCTTACAGTCAACCCATCAAATGTACCTGGTAAGTGCTGTACCACAGAGACACCAAGTTGTTTCAGTTCATCAGCATTTCCCACCCCAGACAGCATGAGAAGCTGAGGGGAGTTGATTGCTCCTCCGCTCAGTATCACCTCTTTATCTGCGAACACCTGAGGAGAGCACAGGAAAACTGATGACAGAGTCACTCTACAAGATTACCAGTGGATGATCATGTCAGAGCTTCTATGGCCAGGTCAACTTCACAATAACAATTTTAAAATGTAAATGTCAACCTCAATGTCATATGAATATACTGCCCATACCATGTGAATATACTGCCCATACCATGGTCCGCATTAAAAACATAAGACAGAGAAAACAAACACTCCAAGGATCCCACTGTTTTGTGCATGTGCTTGAGATTTGTGCAACAATGTGCTGATGGCGAGGAGGCAAGTATCCATCACAGGCTTTAATAAATCAGCTCAAACAGAGCACAGGCGCATATGATTACCATATATGACACAATGTGTTATGCAGTGGGATGATCACATATGGCAAACAGACCTGGGGGAACAGGGTGGAGAAAAAAAATGAAAAAAGAAATGCCACAAAAGAAGAGATGAAAGCAGATTTCTGGTTGATGATTAACTTTAATTGAGCTGCTCATAAATGCACACGTTTTGGCATTGGCGTCTGCCAGCGAAAAACCCATTTCGATTGATCTCTAATTGAAAGCCTCTAAATTGCAAACACTGCACCAAAATCGTACATTCGAATCAAAACGGCTGACTTCCTGCAGTTGTTTTTCTGCATCAATGCGTCTAATCCCATTGATTTTCACCCACTTCCCGAAGTGGCGAGGTTGTCGGCCACTCCAGGAGAGGCTATTGACTCATTCTGCCCCACCTATGTGCAAATGTGCATGTGGAAAGTTTTTGGTGAGTTTTTTTTTTTTCATTTGTGCTAATAAAATGCTTGAAAACGTTCGGCCGTTTTTTTCTGAGGCAGTTGATGAATGAAGGCATGGTTCCTTTTAGTATGAAGTAAACAGGGGGGCGTAATTGGTCCCTACAACGGGTGTGCCTGTGTTTCAGTGCCTGACAACTCGCATATTATTATGACACGCTCTTGCTCATGTTTTCGCATATTTCTGCCTGATAGGATCGTCTGTTTCGTTGCAGATTCATTAGAAAAACTTGTGAAATGTGGAGTCACACTTTTTCTGCTTAACAGAATCCTCAATGACCACAACGACCTCGATAACTGAGAACTTTTTTTTTTACCCTTTTCTTCAGTCCCTTCTGTGTGTATTCCACTCCCACAGCACGGGTCCCATCAAACAGGATCTTGGTGGTCAGGCAGTGCACCTCCGTCTTCAAGTTGGGGCGACCCAGGGCAGGTCTCAGATAGGCGCTGGCTGTACTCCACCTCTTCCCTGGACAGATGTGGGCAGTAACATGCAGACAATAAATGAAATCATTGCTCCATAATAGACATGCTACACAAATGCTGCTATATGAATCTTTTTAATACGGTATTCTACTCATAAAACCTTTAAAAATGGTCATGTCCATCCAGCCAAGGCCTTCCTGTTGGTATCCATTCATGTCATCAGTGAAAGGGTACCCCGCCTGCTGGCCTGCTTCAATGAAAGCCTTGTGAAGAGGATGGTCAGTCTTCCCCCTGGACACATGAAGAGGTCCACTCCCCCCCCGGTACCTACGGTAAAAATAAGAAACACAACATTTAACATTTCACCAGGAAGGGAACTGTTTGAAAATACAACACTATATGTCTAAAAGAATTTTGTACAAGGAATGACTGATCAACACTGCCAAGACATGAAAAATTTGCCCATGGCCATAATCCCTACAGTCATCGGGGTAGGTTAATTACCTATCAGCCTGCCGTGTCTTGAATGTACTGCAGATGCAAATTAGCTCAAAGCTATAATCTGGTACAGTGCATCAGATGGCAACATTTATGTTTTAACTGTACACTGTCCCTTTTTAAATAAAATTGAAATTGAAATTGAATGTAGTCTGGCAATGCATTTGCCTCGAAAACAACTCTGTCTCATAATGTTATGTGATTATATCATAGTGTGGTGAATGTGCAGGTCACAACAGTAGTACAGCAGTAGTATGATCTGTTCAGAGCTGTGTACAGTATGCCAGAAGGATCTTTTCAGTTTTACATTGTAATAATAATGCTATTTTAACAATATGTTTGTATTTCTTGCTGTGCTAGGCTCTCACTTTGAAAAAATGGGCTTTAAACATCCATCCTTTGACTGTTCCTCCAGGTAGATGGGGACAGGAGTATATCTGTGGTATGCTCTTGCACAACTTTTCACTCTCTGCCTGATAAGATCATCACTGCAAATGATTCATAGAAACCCATTAGTTTTCTGATGAATGCATTTTGCAGCCTGTGGTGAGCTTTTCATTTGAAGTGTTGTTTCGTGGCGTTAGGGCTTCTTATTTTATAAACATTATTATTATCATATTCATATTATCATATAATATGAATTCTTCATATTAACATTTTCTGGCCATAAATGAGAAGGTACCAAAAGACAACAGGTTGGGCACCTGTTTTCTCCGAGCTCATGACACTGAGCTTTCCTGAAGTAAGGCAGACAGTGTTGGTAATCCCAGCCGTCCGCCCCCTCTCTCTGCCAGCGGTTGTAGTCTTCAGCGTGTCCACGGATGTACACCATGGCATTGAGTGACGATGAGCCACCCCAAACACGGCCCCTTGGCCAGTACATCACCCGGTTATCCATGTGGGCCTGAGGCAGAGTGTGGTAGTACCAGTTATACCTGAAGGGAAGCATAAAGAAAATTCGGTGAACCATCAAAAGGAGCTCTGCTGGTGTTTGCTTTGCTTGATTACTGTATAATTTTTTTGAGTATACATGACTCAAACAACAACTTGATAATTATACTTGACTTTAGATCAGCACTTTGAGAACAAAAAAGGTGGCAGACTATTGTGTTCATCACAAGAGAAATCTATGTGTGGATTTCATAACAATGTACTTTTGAATAGTGAAGTATTTTTGAATCACCTATACTTTAAAACAACTTCTCTTCTCATCGGTGTAACATTTGACAAGGAGGATCTACACTGACTCAAGTAATAAAGCTGTATACTTTGTCCGCCTCTCCTTGTAATTAATAACAGACACCAAGACAAAATAAAGTTTTCTCGCATCAGGACCAGAAACATTTCAGAAATGGTGAAAGACAGCTGAAATAATTTAATACTGTCATTTAATTTATTACGGTACTTGTCATCACAAAGGTTGTAGGTCAGCGCAGCTGGCATGTGGATCTTCCACGAGAGTCGTAAGTTGTTCAGTAACATGTCCTTCGGCCCCGCCTCCAGGAGAAGCACAGATTCATGGGCATCCTCAGTCAGACGATTGGCAAGGACGCAGCCCGCCGACCCCGCTCCAACAACGATGTAGCCGTAAGATGGTGTTTTCTGGTGTGGTGATGATGAGTTCCAATGAGCTGCTGAGGCACTAAAGCATCTGTGATGGCGGGTGGAGGGACAGGAAAAGGAAGGCCCAGTGTTTCGAGTTTCAGAGACAGAGCGACGATCTTGACTGCAGCAGGTTAACACCTTCCTGCTGTCCCTCAGACATCTTGCAGTCACAACTCTCCTTGCTCCAATGTGGCCTACCGAAGCCACAGACAACATCCTGATTCTGGGGGGACTTCCTTCATTCACTGGAAATCACAACAGTACATGTTAAAGGACACACATTGTGGGGAGCAGACTGAGTCTGTGACTAAAACCAAAACTGCCATATGGTGATGAATTCAATAAAGCCTAAATTGTTGTTAGTGACAAGGGGAGGAATTATGGCTGCTGTCTCCACCTTTTTGGTTGATACGTCAGTTCAGTTAGTATGATTCTTGCATCAGTCTTTTACTTTCTTTTAAGGCACAAGACTTTTTATTGATCAAAAGTGTGGGAAATTCACTTGCAACAGTAGCATCAGGACATGTACATTAGGCTAAATGAAAGGAATAAAAATATAAAGACCCTCAAAACTGTGTTATTAATTAGCAAAGTTCCATATATTAATATGACAGAATTGTGGGAAATGCACAAGAAAAAAATCTTGAGAAGGGCTCTCATTTGGACCCTGAAACCAAATAAGAGTCCATGTTTTAGAGTTATTGCATAATTCTAACTTGAACTGTCTATTATTTTTGTTTCCGCCCTCTTTACACATTAAGCTTTTGTAAGATGTAACGGTACCTTTGGTTTTACTTGGTATCGGCTCAGAATAAAAGTCAGTGGTACCTCACATAGCCCACTATTCATGGTTCAGGCCCAGACTGGGAGGGATATCTAGGTCATGTCGATAAACTAGGCTCTCAATTCTCGGTGTGTAAGTAACCCGGACTTTGAACAGCCCGAAATAATAGTAAACGGAGACATCAAATCATTCACCAACAGTAAACACTCTGATGCTGGACTTTCGCTCTTATAACTTCCAGATCAGTTCCAATGAAAAGTCATCGATGAAAGGCCAGTATGCACGCGCCAGCCTTTCTGTGTAACATTTTAGGGTCTGTCTGTGGGTCAGCTGCTGCACCAAGAGCTGCATTTGTTGACACGTTGTACCTTGACTAAAAAAAACACACACACATTTTGAATGTTGACAAAGTACGGTCAAACTGTGTATGTGAGCTGTTCGCTGGGGACAGACAGGCTGACGGTGACAGCGCTGTTCAGACCTGTAAACACGGCTCCACACGACGTCGCGTCCGCAGCTCGTCGCTGCAGTAAACAGTCCCGCAGGACGTGGAAACCGCCGCAGGAAACTTTACCAACTGCACTCAACTTCAACCAATGTTGGTGCGCGAGTCTGGTACTGTCGACTAAGCGAGTGTGACACTGTTTGCAACCGGAATTGAGGTCGGAAAGCTGCTCTTACCTCGGTGACTGGACACACGAACTGAACCGAGCAAACGGCGAGTAACGGGCAGGAAGGGGGCGGGGCTAACAGGCTGTATTTATAGTTCACTGACCGATAACTGTGAACAGTGTGAGAAAGGCTGTGACTGAGGTTTCACACTGCAGATGCGCAACAGGTAGGCTGTGGCACCGACAGTATCAATGATGAAAATATTATGCTGTGGATTATTCATTCATCATTCATTCTTTAAAACCAGCAGTTGCTCCAAGATGTGGAGAGAGGCGCTGATTTTCCTCTTTTGCGTCCAGGCTGATGTGTACTTGGCACATACGACTGTAAGTTGTTGAACTAATGAGCTATTATTTCATTTCAAGACTGTAAATTAACCTAAGTGATGTATTTCTGGGGTTTGTTTACAGAAAGTCAACTGCTCTCAGTATCGCGGTAAGTTGTGATTTATTTTTTTATTTATTTTTTTTACTGATCTCTACTCCATCTTTTCCAAAGCTTATACTTGCATGAAACTTTTCGCAAAGTTTTCTTTTATAATGTTTTTTGCGTGGATATAGTGAAACTTTGATCACCTGTAAAATAAAAAAACTGACCCAATTGATATAGAAAAATAGGCTAACAAATTGGATGTAGCACAAATCTGCCCTTTACTTTACTTTAGTATGAGATTATCGAACTGAATATTCTTGTTAACCCCCTACATAAATTGTCACATGATAGGTTTCACTTCAACAGTTTCATTTCAACAGCTGCAGGCTAAGCGCATCATTTGTGGACCACGATCAACACCATTGTCTTTTGTTTCAGGTTTTGCTCCTTATAATAATACCTCTCCGTCTTTCCTTGCGGCCCTGGAAGTTGAACAAGTGACAGTGGGAGGACAAGACATGCTGAACATCAGCTGGGCAGTCACAATTGATGGTAGGGGCAATCACCCTCAGAATTTATTATTGATGAAGCTATTCAATTAAAAGGAAGTAGGCTACTGATTACTCATTATTTATAACAAGGAAAGCTGTTACGCGCATCTCTCAGTTTTCTTTACTTGACACATAGGACTTTTGTACAGTGGCCCTGAAAGCTCAAGACACTGCAACTAAAAGGGATAGTTCAACATGGAAAAAGAAAAGAAGGTTCCACCGCACACAAAAAAATAAATTAATTGAATGTAGCCTACCCCATTGTGTGCGGTGGAACCTTCTTTTCTTTTTCCATGTTTTTGGTCCTGATACCTGCACCAATGTGGAGTTTTTTCCTGAGCTGTGCAGGGCCAATCTCTTCTCTATTTTGGATAGTTCAACATTTTGGCAAATTTGCCTATTGCCATTAGGCTATGCCTATAGGTTCATTACCTTTAATTGTCAGCGCAAGCTGTTTTTAGATCGGTGGGGCAGGGACGCAAGCTGCTCACCTGGCTGGCACACATTACAGGATTCTTAAAACCTTCACAGATTTGGAGACCACACACTTGATGATGACAAAAGACAAATCGCACAAGATCTCTCTCCTCTGATCTTATAGTGTGTAGATTCTTCAGCAGAGTTTATGTGTAAACAAACATGGCAGACAAACAGGAAGATGCAATGGTGGTTGTTTTCGGCCTTTTACTGTCTGAAAACACACACACACACACACACACACACAAAAAAAACAACTATGTCATAGAGAGCAGGATTGTGGGTTGTTACAGCACAAGTTGGAAGCTGTGCGCTCTGGCCTCGAACACACCGCACTACAGGATTTCTAGTGGCAAATATTAAACATGTTCATTATTTACGATCTCTCCCACACCATAGGAAAATCAGACATGATGGTGTTTCATCAGACAATCAGGCCTTTGCTGGCTTTGATCGGAAGGGCGAGATCGGGACAAAAATCAGCTCGATTAGCATAGAAATGTACCCCCCTTAATGCAACAGAGGCAAACAGTACGTTCACCTTTCCCTCATCCAAGAACTCCAAAACACTCTCGTGGAGAAGTTGTTGCACAGCTGGAAATACTGTACATTTCATGCTGCTGGGCAGAGTGATTTCAAAAACGCAAGTAGTCCCGAGTATCAGCTTCATGTGTCGGAATGTTAACACGGTATGGTGAATGTGCAGGTCACAACTTGTCCACGAGAGCGCTTTGGAGTTGTTGGGATTGTGTATTGAATGAGTTTGATGAGGGAAAGGCGAAAGTACCGGTCGCCTCCTTAGCGTTAGCTGAGCAGCTCACATACCTGCCCTGCCGATCACCAACAATAAAAGGTAAAGAACCTATAGGGATATGGCAATAGGCGAATTTGAGTAGTAGTAGTAGTAGTAGACCTACAGTAAGAGACATACAAAAACAGAAACAAGAAGCCTGACATACTTTTTCTCCTCGAGCAGCACACTGTGTGGTTAGTTGGCAACTATAACTGCAAAACCTACTAACTGGGCCACCAATTAGTTTTGTAAACCAGCACTCCCATTTTACAGCGAAAATGCAATCAGCAATAATTCTCATGTTATATTTTATTCATATACAGTATATTTTTAAAATGTTATTCTTAAGGGCCACAGGCTGGCCTTCAGGCACACACACAGCAAAAAAACAAACAAACTTTGGGCATCAAGGGGCAAAGGGCAGGTGTCCCAACACCCACCGCTCCCCCCGCTGCACGTGCCTAGTCAGCATAAGATGTTGTTGAACATTTAAAATAATAGATAAAATGTGGATAGACTCCCCTTCACTGCATTTATGTCCATCACAACTTGGACTTTGGCAGTTAGACCTGGTGGATGCATTACAGGGCAGTGAAGGTAGAGGGTAGGGATTCTAACCTGAGGCTGGAAGATGGAACGTCAGGGTCCTGGATTGTCATGTGAACTTTTGTGGTGAAAGGCAGTTAGACCAGCAGAATGATCATGGAGGTGACAAAAGCAAGAGGGAAAAGATGATCTTCATGACTGAACTCTTCCTAAAAGAAATAACATTTTGATTCTCTGTCTGTCCAGCTAGCATCGACTACCTGACTGGCACATTGATCAGAACGGGACATTCATCATACCTCTGCAAATACAACCCAAGTTTAAGCAGAGAAGACATCAGTGAAGAGCAGGTGCTAAGGATGTAATCTGCAACAGTAAAAGTGAAAATGCATTTAAAACTATGGACCTACCAAGGTGTGAGTGAGATTGAAAAGGTTAGAATAACTGAAATGACTGTCCATCATCTTTTCAAACCCAGAAATGGTTCCATCATTTAATAAAGGCAAGGTACGGTGTCCACATCTTCATCCAAGCTGCCAATGTCCCTTTGCCTCCAATGAACAGTGGCTCCTCTTTTAAGTATAAAAAAATTATGATACCTCGTCCAACACTGAGTAAGTTTTTATTATTATTATTTTTATTATTACTTTGTTGGTCCTAAAAATGTATCAAAGCTTCAAAAGTGTTAAACTGGTGAGACTGTCTGTTTGTTGTCTTTGCAGCAGTTACACTGAGCTCTACTCAAGTCTCTACAACAAGTGAGCGATCACATTTGCTTGTGCAAGTTTGTAATATGTGTATATAATGTACAACAACAATATTGATTTTATCTATCTTTGCTACTTCTTTTTAAAGAGCTCGCTGCAACTGAGATCACTACTTCATGTGAGAATCTACAGTTAAAACACAAAATCATGTAAACCTAAGCATAACATACTGTAGACAACTCAGTGACATACTGTAAGTGTGTTTGTGTTGTGTTTGTCTGTGCAGCCTTCAGAACAGAACATGGCATTGGACTCATTTTCGGAGGACTGACCTGTTTGATGCTCCTGAGTTCCTGCTACATCATATGTAAATACAACTCTCGACACACATTTTTGCCTTTATTTGACAGGACAGAGAGACACTTAGTAAATACCAGCATGGTGTTGGAATCGATCCAGCCATCACTTCTTTGGGCAGTGCCAACACGGGACATGCTCTCAAACACTAAGCACCCCGATACATCATGTTTAAAACATGCATTTTGTATTAAATTGCAGATGATGAATAGGAGAAGAGTCATCTTAATGCTCTGTTTACACCTGTAAGCTGCTTACCACTTGTGATCAGATCATATGAGACAGATGTTAATACCATGGTCTGAATGGGATCTTAGCTAAAGAAAGCAGCAGCTGATCTTCTGCTGGGAAACTTGTTGTTTATGGCAAGTGCCAGAGAACTAAAGTGAGAATCTAGATGGTTGTCTCTGGATTTCCAAATGAGACCACTGTACCATGTCTGTCACCTTGTGCTGAAGTTTGCTGACCTGTCCGTCCCAATGTTTTCTTTTCCTCCACCGCAGATAAAAACTGTGGAGCCAACATTGCAGAATCATTTGGTTTCAGAAGGTTACCTCAAACTCCCATGGTTCCTGTCCCCGTGCTGGTGGTGTACCCTGCTGAGAACGCAGCCTTCCAGCAGGCCGTGGTGGCCCTGGCAGAGTTCCTGCAGTGGCACGGCGGCTGCAGTGTGACTATTGACATGTGGCAGCAGGGGAAGATTGCAGAGCTGGGGCCGATGCGCTGGCTGGCAGAAGAGGCCAAGGCTGCAGAGAGAGTTCTCATTGTCTGCCCACAGGCGCAGATGGTACTTTTTAAAATAATTTATTTGTTCCTGTCTGATGAGAACTGTACATGATGTGACTGTGTGACCAGGAACTTTCTAGGTTGTCTTTTCTCATCTCGTCTCATCTTATCTTATCTGTTGGCTATAACCAATAAGTTATCACCTTGGCATGGCAAATAACTCATTAATGAATTATCTTTATATCATCTTTGACATTTAGTGATCAACTTTATAGATATAATTTTGGGGTGTGTCAACAAGAACTATTGTGTTAATCTTTGGAATAGATTAATTAACAACATGTTCTACACTGCCACAGTGAAGTAAAATACCATAATGCTGCATTGTGTTTGTAGTGATGAGTGAAGAGTTGACCTCGTTTTCTCCTCTCTTCTCTCAGCTCTCTTCACCGCCCAGCCGCTCTCCTCCCAACCACAACTTTCCAGCAGCCTCTGTCCCAGCTACAGCTCATGACCTTTACCCCCTTATTCTCAACATGGTTGCCAGCTCCACAAAAAGTGCCAGTGACCTGAGGAAGTTCTGGGTGGTGCAGCTGGCCGAGCAGCAGGAGAAGAAGCAGAGGAGCAAAGCGCTGGAACTGAGGGCCTGCAAGACTTTTTGTTTGATGAAGGATTTGAAGAAACTCTGTCGTGGTCTTCATACTCACAGGGGAGACAAGAAGAAGGTCTCAGATGTGATCTTCAGACCAGGGATTTTCTACAGTGATAAGAGTACAGTGAAATTAAGAGAAGCTGTAGAAAAGCTTTTCCAGAGAGGTGCAACCACAGAAAACATCCCTGTCTGAACATCTGTAATGAGAACATTTAGATTAGTATCAGAATAGTTTTTTTTTTACCATATCTTTTACTCTTTTATAAAAGGCAAAATATCATATATTTAGTTGTAGTTGAAACTTCCAGACTGGTCAGCACTACCTCAAAGACAGGAATGGTTCAACAACTGTCTTGAAATAATTTTGTATAAAAGATTCAAGAAATGTATGTGTTTGATTGTTATGCCATTTTTATTGCCCCCCTTATTTACCAAGAGAAAGAGATTTGTGTACAACCATATGTCCTGCACATAAAGTATGCAAAGAACCATAAAGAGGTCCTGTGGTGGTTCTTTGTAGGAATGCAGCTTTTTGGAAAAAAAAACAAAAAACACTACTTTTCATCATATAGCCTACCATAATATTTTTTAACAGCTTCCATTATCATCAGATTGTGTTTGTTTGTTTGTTTGTTTGTTTTAGGCAAGGCAATTCAATTTTATTTTTATAGCCCATTTTTACAAACAGTTTGTGGGCCATATACATTATGTAGCCCAATGGGCTTTTTAATCTGGCCCATCAATTATTGGTACAAAATTTCCCAAATTATAACAAAGACATTAAACTTTGATGCACTGACAAAAAAGGGTGCTGCACTATGTGTGTTTGTGTGCTTGCTTTGTCCTTGTGGTGGAATGAAGAGGTTATGTGGGGGGGGGGGTCCATAAAAAAGGACAATTAAAGTCTGAAGTTCACACAAACACTCCACACATCTAATGTATGCATTATGCACTGTGGTCCCTGAGCCAAAATGTTTCAAGAGTACTTTGCTGCAGTACCTACCCCTGATTTAAGAGCGTTGAATGTAATATTTATAGTGGTGGTAGCACTTGTGTGTACTTGTGCTACAGAACATTGTTCAACACTAATTAGACTGATAGAGTCTTATATCTATAGCCTACATGCATGTGCACATTACACACAGTAGAAGTACATCCTGGTAAAGTGACTGTCACAGGCCCATCACAGAACATAAAAAAAAACAGTGTCTGAAGTCTGTTTGAAGCTTGTGGCTGATGGTGAATCTTCAGTGTCACAGAGATAGCCTAATGGTTTGTAAACCATCAACTAGATTTGTGTTGATAGAAAAACATGATTACCTTACAAATATTTTTGGGCTAATTGTAATTCTGTGATTTTTCTTTATTACAACACGAATGTTTCATACATACCTAAGTTAGAATAAAATGTTATTTTGAGTTCCTCAAATATATATTTTAAAAATAATAAGAAAAGTTCCTCAAAATCTATTCAGAATGTATTAATTGATTATATCGGTAGGTCATTTTATTTATTTACTTTCTTCCTATTGGAATTATTGAACTGGAGTGTCTGGTTAACAAAGAATAAAGAAGTTTGAAAAAAAAAAAAGTACAGTAAAAAAAAAAAAATCCATGGACCAACAGAAACCGCGGCTTTGTACCATGTGACCAAACGCGGAAGTAAAATCCGCCGCTGCAAAAACGTTGAATTTGGCTTGGAGACTGTGTACAGCGGGAGTTACTATAGTTTAATTGTGAATATTTGGGCTGAATTCAAAGACAGGATGACACAGGCTGAGAAAGACCAGGACAACGGGAAGGAGAAAGAAAAAGAGAAAGAGAAGGAGCAACAGCGCGGGGTGAAGAGACCGATCGCTCCTCCAGCCATCCCAGAGCCAACACAGGAGGTGAGCTGAGCTTCAGCTGAGTACATCGGGTCTAACGTTATATCGGTGGGACACTTGTGTATAATATTGGCTGAATTTTGGGCACATGACCACAACTAATAATACAGTAACTGTCCATTATTTTGGGGATTTTTAACTGACTGCAAGTGTTGAATCCAGACAGCCAATACTTGATTGCTTTAGTACTTAACTGTATAGTAGTGTAGGTCATAACTGTCACAACAGAGTTATGGCTATTGTTTAGACAACAAAAAGCATAATTAAGACGGTTTATCATAGCCCACAACCCAAGACAGCATGCATGAGCTGAATGTAACCAAGTATAAACGAACAACAACAGTAACAACAATTTTACTCACAGGTTATAGTAGAAGCTAAGCGCCGCCAGCTGCTGTAGTTTAATGTATGAATCAATAACATATCTGAGGATCAAGGGCTATTGCCAATTTGCCATGCATACACTCTTATGTTCGGACACCACCCTGTATGTACAGGTTCTGAGGCTGACTCTTTAGTTTCATGGTTTTCAACAAAAATGTAAACTTAAATCAGTATTGAGGGAGGCACAATTGCATTAATCATTTTGTAGACATATATTTACTTAAAAAGCTAACCTGGAAATCATTCACTCCAGCCTGCCTGCTCAGTGAGTGTCCCATCTTTTTTTTAAATTCAAGAATACAGAACAGCTTTTTGTCTTTTCTATTTTTTTTCTTATCTTATACTCAAATGGCAGGCCAAACTCCCTCATAAATTACAATAGCTGATTTCCTCAGATAGCCTACGTCATTTTACTAACCTGTCAATCATCCCATGATCATCCCAGATGAAGAAGCAGAAGAACAGTTGTCAGCTTGATATAGTCTCATATGATCCTCCTGCATGTTGCTGTGTACTTTGTGATCCAGCTTCTGATAACTCCAGTTTATTTTCTTCTTTTACAGCAAATTCAGAGTAATTTTGTGGTGGTCATCCATCCTGGTTCAAGATCGCTGCGTATTGGCAGAGCAACAGACACTCTTCCTGTGACAATCCCACATGTGATAGCACGCAGACACAAGCAGAGCGGACAGCCCAGATACGAAGATGCCTGGCTTTTGAGAGAAGGTCTCAATGTGAGTCTAAAAAAAATAACATTGAAATGGAAATTTAAATAGTGCACGAAGGGCTGCTGTCCATAAACAGTCTTTGGCACTGTCTTACTATACTGTTCAGATTCATTTCATATCCAGGTTATTTTGCCCTTGATCTTCATTCCCTCTTCATTCTTTCCATCAGAAGCCAGAGAGTAAGGAGCAGAGGCAGAACGGGCTCAAAATGGTCGACCAGGCTATCTGGTCCAAGAAAATGTCAAACGGTGTGCGGAGGACTCCTGTGTCTGCTGAGCAGGTGTGTTGTATGAAAGAGTGGGAAAGAGACGTGAGAGAAATGACACTGATGCAGAGCAGTTGAAATTGTATTTCTTATATGAAAAGATAGTATAGTTGAGAGAGACAGGAAGTCCCCAGGGGGAATCACATGCAGTAAAGGGATGCCCGATGCAGGATTCAAACCAGGCTCAACCCACTGCGCCACTCGTCCACCCCACGTGTTTATTGGCTTATATCAGGGGTGTCAAACTCATTTTAGTTCAGGGGCCACATTCACTGCATTTGATCTCAAGCGGGCCAGACCGGTAAAATAAGAGCAAAATAACCTATAAATAATGAGAACTCTTAATGTTTCACTTTATTTTAGTGCAAAGAAGTATATTATTAAGATGTTTACATTAAATGGACTGTCCTTTTACAAAACATGTTATGAACAGCCTGAAATTTCATGAGAAAAACACATGCAATTTCAACAATATTATGCCTCTTCTGTCTTTAATGTAATTTTCACACATGGCGAATTCATCCCGCGGGCCGGATTGGAGCCTCTGAGGCTTGGCTTATATAAAGCATGGGTTAATAATTAACAATAATTAAACACATTTCCACACATCAAATAAAAGATAAGAAACCAGTATGAAGATAGAACTACAAACAGAGTCTTTAACTGTTACTTTTTGCCGTTGCATGTTAATGCAAGACGTCACGTTTCCAAAAAATATGAATAAAGCAATAAAACACACAGCACAAGCTAGGCCCTTCATAATCCAGGGGTCATACTTTTTCATATCAATACTTTATTTATTTATTTATTTATTTATTTATTTATTTATTTATTTATTTATTTATTATGTTAATACTCACTGTTGTGACAAGAATATTACATGAAAAAATAAAGCTTACAATAGTCATTTCCAGTGTATGCCCTTATCTGCAATCACTTACAGGAGAATATCTGTGTCTTTGTGTAGGCCAGAGCATATAACTGTCAGATCTGTCCAGCTGTGCTAGACGGCAGCTCCAGAGTGAAGTGGACCAACACGGCCCACCATCCTCCTCATCTGGTGGGAGAGGAGGTCAGTGAACGTGCCTCATCAAGGTTTTTTTAATCTTATATTATCTTACATTTACCTTGAGTCCCTCTCTCTCTCTCTTTCTCTCCTCTGACAATATCCAGGCTCTTTATGTGAATCCTGCAGACTGTTATAACATCCACTGGCCCATAGTCAGAGGTCAGCTCAATGTGCACCCCGGTCCTGGAGGCTCACTGACAGCCGTTCTGGCCGACCTCGAGACGATCTGGAGCCACGTCCTTCAAAAGCACCTGGAGATCCCCCTCAAAGATTTAAAAGTAAGGGAAACATCTTCACCTCCTCGTGTCACTTCACTCTGTGGGGGCAATGATTAAAGTGGTCAGCAAGTTGTTAAGTCTTAAGCAATGGATAAATGTTCAGTGTTTCGCTGACCGAGAAGAAATCTGTCAACACACCGAGTAGAGAAAAGACAACATGGTGGTCTGTAAACCTGTTGATAGTGGAAAGACTTCTCACCTGTGCGCTGGTTTCCTGCCAGTATTACAGATGCATTCTCCTGGTCCCTGATATCTACAACAGACAGCATACCAAGGAAATCGTCAACATGCTGCTGCTTAATATGGGCTTCTCAGGTATTACACACACAATGTAGGACAGTACACACTACAAAGATCATCTTTTTGTTTAAAGGAGAATATCAGTTTTTTACAATCTGGACCTTAGTTTTAGTATAAAATATTAACTTTTACTCACACAGAAAACTTTGGTGTCAACAGGGCAGTGGAATGCAGCCTCTAAATAACACATTATCTGCCGCGAAGCTCGTTCATTTCACCAATATTTTGTTATGATACAGTAGTGCTACTCCCTTCTGAGTCCAGGGTGACCGGTTATCAACATCCAGCATCTGTAGGTTGACCTACTGACCTCTGACCTGGATGATATCATCTCTGAACACTGCGCGGCTCATTCTGATAATAATCATTCCGCTTCGGCATTCTGGTCCATTTTTAGCGCAGCTAGCCGGAGCTTTAGTGAATACAGATTGTTGAGAGGAAGGACTGTAGAAGCTGAACTTCATCCAGCTGCTCATTTTGTTTTGACAAGTCGGAAACACGCAGAAACGAACCATAGCATTAGCGGTAGCAACAAGCTGCAGCGACATCTTTCAGGTCAGAGGTCAGTAGGTCAACCTACAGACCCCAGATGTTGATAACAGGTCAGCCCGGACTCAGAGGGGAATAGCACTAGCGAATCATTACAAGATATTGGTGAAATGAACGAGTTCCACGGCCGACAATGTGTTATTTACAGTAGAGGCTGCATTGCACTGCCCCGTGTTCTCGCATTATATGGATATACACGGCTCTCGGCTGGATCTAGTTTCGTTGGAACGACTTGTAATGAGTAAATGAGCGTATTTTATGCTAGAAATAAGGTCCAGATGGTAAAAAACGTAAATCCCCCTTTAATTTACCTTCTGTGTGTGTGTGTGTGTGTAGCAATCATCGTGCACCAGGAGTCGGTGTGTGCTACATTTGGCAGTGGATTAAGCAGTGCTTGTGTGGTGGATGTGGGAGATCAGAAGACCAGTATCTGCTGCGTGGAGGATGGAGTGTCTCATCGGAACTCAAGGTCAGTCTTTTTAATACAGCTCCATGAAAAATCTTGGTTTGAATAGAAAGACAGCGCACCCTTCTATACCTGAACACCAGAACAGTTAGCTACAGTGTTTGTGTTGACATTGTGTTTCTAGTGTTCATTTTGACGTGTGTTCCGCCGCTCTGTTGGGATCCTCAGGTTGTGTTTGGCGTACGGAGGTTCAGATGTGACCCGGACATTCTTCTGGCTCCTGCAGAGGGCGGGGTTTCCCTACAGGGACTGTCAGCTCTCCAGCAGGCTCGACTGTCAGCTGCTGCAGCAACTTAAAGAAACCTTCTGCCACCTGGACCAAGTATGTGTTTTTCTTGTGAAAATAGTTGGTGCGAATGAAGCTTCAGAACTGTTTCTGCTTAAACAACCATAGTTGCTCTTAATAGTGGAAGAGAGAAATCTGTAGGTATCCTGATTTATTCCAAAAGGTGTGTCTCCTCAACAGGACACGTCAGGACTACAAGATCATGAATTCCAGACACGTTTCCCAGAAGCCCCGGCGCGGCTCTACCAGGTTCGACTAGGGGATGAAAAATTACAGGTACAGTTTTGAAAAAGTGTCTCCAGCTCGTTATCTATGCTCGTATTCATCTGTCTCACGCCAACACCTCCACTTCCACTACCTGAGCAGTTTTAGTGTCTCTGAGTCAGAATATCCTGGACATTGTGTACAAAAGCATAGTGAGCCAGTCAAACAGGTAGGCAGCAGGAATTTACAACATAAAGTTGAAATAGAAAAACCACGGACAAACTGGCAACTTTTCTATATATTGAGCGAACAACACGTTTCACTTTCAGCCAAAGCATTAACAGGTGAGTCTAAATGCCTGCTGGTCACATGACCCGTAGTAGTTCAAATCTAAATCAGGTCAGTTTCTTTTTTTACATTTGCGAAATTGAACAATATAAACACTCTACAGTGTACAATATGAATGTACCATTGCAACAATCAATTATAGCCAGCATCTCTATGCCAAAATGTACCTCCATCTGGGCAAATAAGAATACACAATAGGTGGAGAAGAACATACCTCAAACCACACCACAATAAAATACTACAGTACTGTGCAAAGGTTTTAGGCAGATGTGGAAAAAAAAAACTTAATGCTTTCAAAGATGGAAGTGTATTGTTTGTCATCAATTAACAAAATGCAGTGATGAGAATCCTAAATCAAATCAATATTTGGTGTGACAACCCTTCAAATCAGCATCGATTCTTCTAAGTAGGTACACCTGCACACAGTTTTTGAAGGACCTGGGCCAGTGGTTTTTTCCAAATATCTTGGAGCTCCTCAGATCCATCTGTCTCTACATGTGATCCCAGACAGACTGGAGGATGTTGAGCTCAGGGCTTCTATTGAATCTATATGAATATGTTGAAGGCTGAACATGTATTTTGGTGTGTTGTGATAGATGTCTGGAACCTCTGTGCTTTTATGGTGAAACTGAAGGCACATTCCCACATTGTGGATGATTAAATTGTTTTTTTTATTGTAATACTTCCCCTGTTTGTGTGTGTGCACATGTGTTAGGCACCAATGGGGCTTTTCTATCCAACCACATTTGGCATCGTAGGTCAGAAGATGACATCGCTCCAGTACCGTTCCCAGGGCGACTCAGAAGATCCTCATGATGAACACTACCTGCTGGCCACACAGAGCAAACAGGACCAGGTAACACACACACACACACACACACACACACACACACACTCTAAACTCAGTCTAACTTGTAGGTCGACAGATGCTCTCTGCTGCCTGACCTTTATCGCTCATCTCTCATTTTGTTTCCAACAGTCCTCCAAATCTGCTGCCGATCGAAAGGCTGTCTCCAGGTCGGGTGGAGCTCTGGATGGTGAGATGAGCAGTCAAGGTGGGATCGGAGAGCTGTCTGACCTGCCCAGGGGCTGCGGGAGTGGTGGCATTGGAGGAGGGGTGCAGGGAGAGATGGAGCTTGGGTCTGCTCAGGGAGAGTGTCTGATGGGGACAGGAGAGGTGGATGAACCGCTCTCTGCTCACCTCTCCAGGAAGACTGCAATAATGAGCCAGTTTGAGAGCAAAGCACTGGGCCTTGATAAGGCCATACTGCATAGCATAGACTGCTGTGGTAAGTGGTCAACAGTCAGAAATTTCACACACAAACAAATATATGTTGTGTATATATATATACAGTATATTATATATCCATACAGTGCTGTAAAAAAAGTATTTTCCTCTTATTTCTTACTTTTTTTGCATATTTGTCCCACTTAAATGTTTAAGACCATCAAACTAATTTTAATATTAGACAAAGATAACCCAAGTAAATATAAAATGCCGTTGTTGAATGATGATTTCATTTATTAAAGGAAAAAAGCTATCCAAACCTACCTGGCCCTATGTAAAAAAAAAACTGCGATAAACCAAATCTTTTTCGAAAGCTGAGTTTATTTTAACTATCCACACCCTGGCCTGATCACTGTCAGACCTGTTGAATCAATAAACCACTTCAATAGAACCTGTCTGATGATGTGAAGTAGGTGAAGAGATCTCAAACAGCAACACATGATGCTGCGATCTAAAGAAAATTCAAGAAAAGAAAAAACAAAATTGTTGACATCTATCACTCTGGAAAGCCATTTATAAGCTTTTGAGCTCCAGTGAACCACAGTGAGAGCTTTTATCTACTGATGGAGAAACCCAAGAGTGTTTGACCTTGAGGTCATGAAATGACGGCTGGACGTTCTCCTTCAGGATTTTCTGGTAGAGTCCAGAATTCATGATTCAATCAATTCATCCAAGTCCTGAAGCAGCAGAGCAGCCCCAGACCACCACACTACCACCGTTTAAATGTTTTTTGGAGTGTTGTTTTTGCTCAGCAGTGGTCTTCACTTTGGAAATCTGCTACAGGTGACATTTTGCCCAGTCTCTGTCTTATTTTTGAGTCATGAACAGTGACATTGACTGAGGTCAGTGAGGCCTGCAGGTCCTTAGGAGATGTTCTGGGTTCTTCTGTGACCTCCTGGAGGAGTAGTCGCTGCGCTCTTCGAGTATTTTGGTTGTGCGGTCACCATTGTTCCATGTTTTCTCCATTTTGTAAGAATTCAATAAGGGGACAAATACTTTTTCACAGCATTGTATATAGACATAAAGATATCTATCACATATTACCAATAGTATCTTATTGGTCAAGAAAGTAAGAACCTTTTATCTGATGCTATCTCATTATTATTGTTGTTTGTATGATTATTATTACAGCATCAGACGAAACCAAACGAAAGATGTACAGCTCCATCCTGGTCATAGGAGGAGGGCTCATATTCCGTGGTGCTCAAGACTTTTTGTTGCACCGGATAATCAACAAGATGCCACCATCCTTCAGGAGGCTGGTGGACAATGTGGAAGTTATCACCAGGCCAAAGGTAACCAGGTCTTTGTTTCACATCGCCTTATAAGAAGACAGAGCAGAGCTGCAGTAGCAGGTATTCAGTGGCCTGCGCTTTAAAGGGATACAACAACATTTTTTTTCGTGTCTTGCCTCACTCCCAAGTCCATGACAAGCAGATAGACACCATCCTTTAGACTGTGCATGCAGTGGGAGAGCCCGTATCACCCGTAATTAGCTTAGCTCAAAGGCTGGAAGTGTATGGGTAGTGTTAGCCTGCCTCCACCTGAAGACTCTTCAGCAACTCTGAATGGGCTGATCTTCGTCTCAGAGCTGACAAAACTCTCCGGTAAGGCATCTTGAGTGGTTAAATGCCGGTAACGGGACGAGATCAGTCAAAACGGAGGGTTCAAGCAAAGACGGTTTATTTTGGTTCCAGCTAGCTACATCGAGGGTAGGTTAGCTTCCTATTTCAAAGTTTTCTGTATGTAAAGGGAAATGGGTGTTTTATTTTGTGAAAGTAACCGGAAGTGCGTTGGTCACAATGGCTAGCTTGAGTAGCGCCGAACTCGTCAGAACAAAATTGTGAACAGCTGGTATTTAGACAAATTAATGATGAACTGCTGATCTAAACGACTACTTTCTCGCCTAAACATGTTTGAAATGTGGATAAAGTGATATATTTACATTGTTTAGAGCTAAAATGAAATCAGCTTCTTCCAGCATTTGAGCTAAGCTAATTACGGGCGATACGGGCTCTATCTCCCTTGTTAGTGCACGCACAGTTGAAAGGATGGTGTCTACCTGTTGGCGTATCCCTTTAAAGGTGTACAGAATGGCCGTTTGTTCCGTTTGTCGCGCCGCCGAGTTGTCACGAGCTGCAACACGACTTTACCCGAGTAAATTTAACGGATTTGATTGGTCGTTATCGAGCGGGCGGGATATTCAAAGCTTGGGGCGAGTCCGAGCTCCGTGTGTGTGTGTGTGTGTTTAGACGTTTGAATGACGGATGACAGATCCAATATCAGTGGCTTTTGAATCGTGTACAGGCTGACGTATAATCCGGGCGCCTGCATTGTCCAATGTGAAAAAAAAAATACAACAAAAAACCACACTTTCATCCCGGATTTACTCAAAAATAGAATTTTGCACAAAGCTTGGCCTGCATCGTCTGAAAGATGAGTTTTTACACTAATTTTATGACCCAGAGTGGCTCAAATTCAGTTTTCTTTTCTGTACACCTTTAAATATGACTATACTGTACAGACAGCGTAGAGCGATGATGTAATGCTACACACAGCTCCTCTAATGTACTCTACACACTGATGTGCATATAGGACATGGACCCTCGTCTAATACCGTGGAAGGGGGGATCAGTATTGGCATGTCTGGACACCACCCAGGAGATGTGGATTCACCAGAGGGAGTGGCAGCGCTTTGGTGTCCGAATGCTCCGCGAGAGAGCCGCCTTCGTCTGGTAAAGGGTGAAACCACTCAGCAGTGCATTGTGGGAAATATGTGGACAGTGTTATTTTGTCAGTTACAAGACGTTCTGCTAACACCAAAACCTTCTCCAGTCGCGTGAGTTGAATGTTGGCCCAAAAACAGCATTTTAATGGGGAAGGAATTTGACATGTAAATATTACTTTAAACTGTCCATGTTCATGTAAGTTTGAAACTGTAAATAAACTTGTTACCAATCGATGATGGAAAAAATGTGCTTTTCTTGGAAATATGAGCATATTGGACTCAAGTTTCAGACCGACACAGTTGTCATTCTCTCTCATCCAGTACCCACGTTGTTTGAATAAGAAATGGACCTAAACACCATATGTTCAGTGTTTAAACAAGGCATGGTCAAGAGCATTGTTGATGCAGTGTGAAGTGATTGGATAACCCTCATCTGAGGTCAGTGGTGCAGCATTTCAAGCTAAAAATAAGGTTCGACGTTGCTGTCAGTCAGGTGAACATTATCATGCAGTCTCAGAGGATCAGACCATCTTTATAATAAGTGCTGTATAATTTGCATGAGGCAGAGAGAAGCTTCCTTCTTATCACTTGGTAAATCATCAGTGTTTCCGCTCGTCACTTAATTGTGTTTCATTTTGAACAAACTCAAGATTTATACTACCGGTATTTACTATTTATATACTGGCCATGATTAGAATCTGATTCCATTTGTGATTGGTTTATTGCATGGTCTAACTAAACCACTCTCAGGATTCATGCATCTGTCACAGGATGTTTTCCCTGCACCTTATAGCAAAAAAATATAGACATCCCTAAGCATTTTCACCACATGCTTCAGACGACAGGCTTTGGACTATCAAAATGAAGTTCTTCGAACCCAATGTTGTCTACAGTGCAAGCTCATGCTATGCTAGCTCATTGGGCAGTATTATCCAGGTCTAAAGCTAAGTTGGTCATTACCAGGATTGAAAATAATGGAACAAGACAAACTCAGTAATGTCTTAACAGTGCACATTTTTTATTCAAACAAAGGGATACAAAACACAGACAAACTGGTTGAATGATTCCCCAGAGGATTTACCGTAACCAAGATTTCAGTTTCAGATTTCAGAGGCAAATCTCTAGAAGACTATAGTGGAAGGGTAGAAGCAGGAAGAGGGGAAGTAAGTGATGCATCTGGCTGCTTCATCAACCCTTCTGGCCCCTACATGTAGGAATTCCCAGAAAGGCATCAAGGAGCTGCTCAGGGCAGCGGCAGCCAATGAAGAGGGGCTTCAGCACTGATGCCAGCAAATGGACAGGCAGAGCCCACGCCTACACTGAATGTGTAGGCGTTTACCTAAAGTGAGGGGTTTAACAATAAAGTAATGTTGCATTAATGTCATGTCCAAATAGCTGTGGGACAATTAAACATTACATTATTTTGAACCAGATAAAGGGAAGCTAAAATATAACAAATGGTTTATCCAATGAGCTTTTTTAATTCAGAAAACAACAATGTTCTACCTTCCTCATCCTCCTCCACCCATTGGTGGAGCGTTCGGCCCTGCATTGTGGTTTACTCTTCCCATACGCCTTCTACCACCAGGGGGACCTGGAGGACTGCAGGAGCAAAACAGAGGCACAAAAGAAAAGAAATAGGCACAGTTAAGTGAAATATTCTTAGGCTAATAATAATAATAAAATAAATATTTTTGTATTTTTTTCCTCTAATGTCACATACTTGAAACATGTACACAAGAGAGTCAACTATGTGCACTGGGGTAAAGTCTCGCTCCTATGTATTGATCAGGTACATGCCACAACTTTAGGCTACAACTCTCAGATTAAGTTATCTTCATTGTTTGGAACAAATGGAAATGAAAGGCAAGTCATATCATGTGACAGTACTGCACCCCAGGGACCTACCCTCTGCCATCAGTGAAGCGTGTTGTACCACAGCTTCCATCCTTTGTCAGGTCCGGGTAAATCAATGTCCTGAAACTGGTAGAAAACACACAAGTGTTAGATACAGGTTTACTCAATTCTTTGATTTATAACTGAGTATCTGATAACTAAGTGTCATGCACAATCCCATCAGATAATATCTTCCGATTACCATAATTTCCATCTTTATTAGCCTAGGCAATGGAGCTTGTCTGCTGACTAACAACACCTGAAGAACAATATAACTAGACAGCCAGACAGCTACTGTGGATCAAAGTGTTTTCAATATCACAGATCCATTGTAGATAATAAACTGGACATTTTGTTTACATGATTGAGTGACTCAGACTTACAACAGGCCGACAAACTCCACTGCTCCCCAGAGGAGATCGGCCAGCAGTGACAGTCGCCATGGCGACTGGGTCCTGCTGTCCAGGACCTGACCTGAGGACAGCAGAGAGTGGATCAGACGTGATGTGAAACGCACTATAAAACTCGTCTTTGGTTTACCCTTTATGGCGTCGACGGTTCGACTTACTTATTGACCTAAACTGGCCTTCGATAACTTACTGTCCACCAAAACACACTGAAGAAACGACTGCTTTAACACTGGAATGTAATGACGCTGACGCTGGAGCTGGGTACGCTGTGACTAAGCTAGCTAACAAGCTGCTGCTAGGTAAAAAAAGGACCGCTGGTCTCACACATGTAACTGCTGTTGTTGTGTATTAATGGAAAATGTTACATTATATTTGCAAGACCGATGGAAACGAACTGTAAATGTGCGAAAACGACTGAAACAGGAGAAGCCACTCACCATTAGACACGTACACCATCTTGGACAGGATAACTCAGCTGGGACTAGCTGCTAGCTGTTTACTATCAGCCTTCTACTTCCGGGTACAGCGTTGGCATGCGCAGTACATCTGAAGAAGAAAGAAACAGCTAATTTGCTGGACCAAGTGCTTTGTACACTTATTCCCACAACAATTGAGTGATTTATCTAGAGGTGACGGTTTACCAGCTACAATCCATATCTCAACATTAGTGAATGTTTAATTGCCCGTTTTTAATGAAACAAGCTGAGGTAAGTATTCATTCAACAGGAGGCAGGTGGTAGTGCCATTTTACTCAGATAGAATCAATACAGCCTACTTTAACACATAAAACCAATCACTTCTGCATTACCCACTGACTCTCAGTGACGTTTAAAAGACAACTTTATTTTAAAGTGCAGTTCAATGGAAGTAAAATACAGAACCTGCTGTTGCACTGCAGTGAACAGCAACCATGACTGTATAATTAACTGAATGGTCATAACAACTCAGAAACTCCTCAATTGTGGGACAAGATTTTGCTTAATATTGTGAAATTGGTTAAAAACACTTAATAATCACTGTTTAAAAATTATATATTGCAAGTATCAAAAGTAACCCATTTGTTACTTGATTTGATTTTTGAAAGTAACAGTTTCACATGTGCTAAGAGCTGACTATACCAGCATGCTAAATTTAGTAGACAGGTGAAGATAGATAGGTGAAGAACAGAACTCTCATCTCAGTATAACATTGATGTACAAATCAAAACATTGTAACAACAGTAACATAAGATACTGTTACACATTGGCTTGACAACCATTTTCAATTATTCTGGCTAATTCACAACTATCTACATTGAGGTTTTGTTTGTTTGTAATCCAGGAAAACAATGAAAAGTGTCAGTACCATGATGCATTAATGCAAAAAACAAAACAAAAAAACCTTAAAGTCGAGACACTGAAATATCCATGGTCTTGCCACGAACAGGTGTAGGCATTCTGTCGTTTTCTAACATGATCTTTCTGAACATAGAAAAGCTGAAATACAACACATAAGACAATGTTATTCCATTCCACTTTCTTCGGATTTTTGTGAGTTGTGATCCATTTCTTCAGTCACATCCTGTGCTCTATTCAGAGTTTGGGTTAGCCTTTTGTGCGCTGTCATTGCAGACGAGGGCCTCCAGTTGTGTCCTCTCCTCAGACTGTGCTGGTGTTGTGCTCTTGCACTATCCTGGGGTTCAGATATTGTTTTGCCTCCGACAGGCTGCTGTTCACCACTCTTTGGCACTCTTACTCTCATCACTAGGTTTTTGTGAATCACACTCCTTGTCAATTTCAGTTTTAATGTTCTTTCCATCTGGTTTCTCTGCGACAGTGTCAGTCTCAGATTTTTGATTGGCTGCTCCTCTAAAGATACCAGCTTTGTGAAGTTCACGTCGCACAGTTTTCACTGACACAGGGCGAGAGAGGTGTCTGTTCAACTCGGCGGTTATTTTTGTGGCCGTATACTCAGGGTGTTCATCGACTATAATCAAAAGCCTTTGCCTGTCCTTCTCAGTGAGCTTTGACTTGCGCCCGCTGTTCTTCTTCGCTGATGCCGTTCGTCCATGTTTGATGTATACAGTCATAACTCTGGACACTGTTCCTCTTGCCACATTAAACAGCTTTGCTGTTTTTGTGACAGATGCACCAGAGAGTCGTGCAGCAACTATTTGGCATCTTTCAAACTCTGTCAAGTCACTCATAGTGTTAATTGACTTTAGTGGGGCCAAACCCAGAGGACAAACAGGAAGCAGGCTCTGTAATTAATGTAAATAACTGGTCCAGAATCATCTACCATAGGGTGTTGTCATTGTATAGTCACAGGGATCCAGACGAACTGTTGTTGTGGTCTCTCTTTGCTGCTCTGCTGCTCTGTAAAATACATAAATGGGATGATAGGAGAAAAAAAGTAGTACATTACAGACAGCTGTATGAGCCCCGTGTCACACATCTGTGTAGTCAACTGTCAAAGACTTCACCTGCTGGGGTAAATAAACTTGACACGCTTCAGACTGTAAAGTAACCAGAAACTACAACGCATTTCAATAAGCCTTTCGAAAAACAACTACTTGCCTTCAGCTCTGTTTCCACTGACAGTCAGAAAATGTTCAGTCAACTTGATGCACATGTTAATGTTCGATGCTGCAATTTAGGCTAGCCAGGTGTACGAGATTAGCTTCTGTCAACAAACTGCGACGTCACCGTAGACACTGTTATCGTTTTACCGCCATGGAAAATTATACTCTACACATTGGCTTTCGCATTGAAATAATATATTGTTATATTGTACTTACACTTGTGTCCAGAGGCCAGCCTGTCCACCGCTCTGTCTCACCGAGTCTCATCTGTTTCATCACGGACGGAGACCACACATCCGGTAAGAATTTTTTCAGAATAAAAGCACGCGGTCGGCTGTGACAGTTCTCGCCTGCTCACTTAAAGGGGTAGTTCAACATTTTGGCAAATTCGCCTATTGCCATAATCTCTATAGTCATAGGAGTATGTTGATTACCTTTAATTATCGGTGCATGTTGTTTTGAGATCCACGGGGCCACGCAGTATGTCGAGTGAATCTGGCATGGGGCTGGACCTTTGTGCAAAGTTTGGTGAGTTTTCGCCCATGGGAAGTATGACTTCCTTGGAAGAAGAAGAAGAAGAATTGCTACAAATAGCCTACAACAGTGTCCTTGGCAGCTGTAGCTGCCCGGACACTAAATAGTCTATAAGAAGTTGCAATGAAGAGTCAGGGTGCCCAACATTCCTAGAAACGACCCTGCTCATGAGAAAACAACTTACTACATTAGCAATGAGGATTTCTTAAAGAACAGCTTACATAATTTTAAACTATAACAAATGTTCCACTAAAAACAAGGTATGTTTAACTTTAAAAACAGAAAAAATATCAACAGATTTAATAAAATAATCAGAATAGAAGGTTGTTGTTTTTTTTAGTATTATGACATGTATGCCCTTTAATGTTTAAAATGATGGGATGGCTGGGGGTTGCATCACTCTGCATCTATCAGAATGCTTCTGCCCTCTTCTGTATTCTGCCCACTCTCATGAAGAGGTAGGCAACAACCAGGAGAACCAGTACCACTGTCTGTGTGCACACACACAACAAACAGTGCAATGAGAAATATTATTATTTCACATTAAGTGATTTCAACATATGCAGCATTACTGATTTTAAACAACTGGCAACAGAAAACCACCAAATACATTGGTGCCATACCCACACTTACCACGTAAAAAACAAACACTGAGTGGACATGCTGGCCTGTCACAGTCTGGTTCTGCTGGTTCAACTCCCAGTTGGCCAGAGAGCTTTCATAATCCAGATTGAGGATATCTGCAGGTAAAACACGGACCCCCCAATAAACCCTCTTCACCCTGCGGAACGCGGCATCCTGCACATCACAGCGATAAGTACCTAGAAGATCACATTATTAGTCAGTATCCATGTGCATCTATCGGAGAGAGTAAAGAGCTGGCAGCTGATTCACAAGTTCCTTTAGGCCTATCGAAAAATCACTTCTCTTATCAAAACACATTTTTCTGCAGTCAATTCCTTCTCTATTTCAAATTCTGTTCCCAATCTTGATAAAATTTGCATTTGATTTATTATTATTATCTATTTTTTTAAGGTTCCCTCCATCTGCCTCAAATTGAAGGGGGAAGCTGTAATGTTTCTTGACCGCTTCTCTGTTGTGCCTGGAGGTAAATAAAGTTTACCATAATGGGATTGTAGTAAGTTAGTCTTATTTGCACAACTGTAGAATCAACAAAATAAATAAAATAGAAAAAATAAAACATGTGCAGGTGAGATAGAAACCCACTCTGGGCTTATCTTTAAACCTCACCTATAAAAAGTAATTACACAAATAACATAGCAAAACAAAGGGGGGGGGGCATAAATATAGCTGGAATGGCAAGTAATGATTACAAACAAAAATAAAAATAAAGGAAACAGCAATTAATCTTAAGTTAAAAATTAAAAACCAAAGAAAAAAGAACAAATTACAAGGTGTGTAGTGATTGCTTTCACCTCAGCGAATCAAGACCACTGCATGGTTTAGCTGTGTTTTTGACTCACTGAGGTGAAAGCAATCAAATTGGCAAATTATATGTATCGTCATACTTACAGTTTTTCCCACCACTTTCAATTCTATTCAAGTTGCTTGCTTCCAAAAAGTAGCGAGGCAAGGCTTACTGGGAAATTCTAGTCATTAGCCATTTTTGCTTTCTGTTAACTTATTTTTTCCCATAGACTGTGATATTTTTCTCAACCTAGACAAGTGTTTTCTTAAGCCACCAGCGATTTCAGTTAGCAGCAAAATATTCAACAGGCCCAAACAAAATGGCAGCACCCAGGAGAGAAAGGATGGAGGAGGACAGGAGCTTCACTGCTGAGTTGACATTTAACACACTGTGGGTTACCTGCGTCCTCCTCTCTGACGGGGTCCAGAATCACTCGGTCCAGATGAGGAGCCTCATAGCGATCAAACAGGGAGTTGTCAGAGCTGATGATTCCTCTGGCATAACGCCACAACACTCTGAACCACAGGGACAACAGTCACATGTCTTTCCAATGTAAGCTTTAAGACCTGACATGTTTACAACTGTAATATCTAAGGCCGGGAGGAAACTGTCGAAAGAATGTACTAATGTGCTTTTAAAGGGATAGTTCACCCAAAATTCAAATTTCACTCATTATCTACTCACCCTCATGTCGACTGAGAGCTGTGAGAATTTTCAGAGTGCTCCGTTCCTTCTTACTGGGGGGTCCGCGCAGCAGTATTTGTCCATATAATGGTTGTCAATGGACACCAGGTTTCTTCGTCCAAAAAGACACACCAAAAAACATCCAGATACCTCCATACTGCACGTCTGACGAAGAAACCTGGTGTCCATTGACAAATACTGCTGCGCGGACCCCCCCGTAACTCAGAGAAGGAACGGAGGACTCTGAAAATTCTCACGGCTCTTAGTCGACATGAGGGTGAGTAGTTAATGAGTGAAATTTGAATTTTGGGTGAACTATCCCTTTAAGAGCAAAACAATCCATATAGGCCTATCCACAATCCAATTAAAAGTCAGACTAACACATGCAGTAAGCCATGAGTTTGATTGCCTGCACTTTTTGAATCCTTTGTCTCCCTGCTCCATCTCTCCTGTGTTCTTACCTCCAGGAGAACCTCCCCATCGCCTCCATGACTTCTCCCAGACAGTCAATCTCCACCCTCTGCCCTGAGGTCGCAGTCATCGTCCTGAGGCCACACTGCCACGTCTCCTGACAGTTCACCTTACGGACACGGCACTTCTCGGACACCTTCCATTCAGCCACATTTCCACATGATGTGTTACCATCTTACATTAATCTCAAACATTCAGTTTTGAAATGTTTACAGCATGTCTGTCTTACCCCTGTCCTGCTTTCACTGCCCATATCTTCTTCCATCGCCATCTCACTATCTGTCATTAGACACACGGTTTGGGTTTTAAGCCCCAGCCCACATGTGGAGCTGCAGGGGGAGCTGTCGACAATGACCTCCACTGGCATTTTATCCACCTCCTCGAGGTCATCTGAGGTCAGAGGCTGGAAGAGGAGGAGGAGGAGGAGGAGAAGGAGCGGTAGACGGAGCCCTTCGGATATTTGCTGCATCGCAAGTTTGATGGTAAAACTGCAGAAAATTAAGTCAAGTATTAGGAAGAAGAAAGAATTCTCTTTTATCGTTGGAATAAGATAGCAGTTATACACTGTATATGCATAACAAATGTGTTTTTTTAATTGTTTTTTAGTCATGTAAGGTCACTGAAGAAGATGTCAGCAGAGCTCCTGACAATCAGCCAACTGCAAAAATTTGAAACGCGCACTTCATCTCAACACAGACTTATGGGTCCTCTAGAGGAGAAAAGAACTGTTGTCAAAACTTTGCAGTAAATGATGCAGGAACAAGACAGGACAAGAGATTGAAGACACTGTAGACACAAGGGGAGGATCCTGAAAACCAAAATAAAGGGAGCATCAGGCCAGTTGGACTGAATGAAGGCCAAGAAATACAGGAAAAGACCATCTCGCAGGCTCTCGGTCTTCCTGGTAAGACTGGAGTTTAAATGGAGCATGCTCATTGTTCATTTGGCCCCATGACCGACTAGAATAAGCTGCAGAGAATGAATACACTTCATACATCAGATCAAAACAAGGTACTGCAGGTGATTATAGAGAAATGTGGAATTTCATGGGAGGACTGTAAGATGTATTTAAGGATCTAACAAGAAAGGAAGGAATTTATCCCATTCATAAAGAAATCTGCAAGAACTAAATGTGAAACACAGATTAATATCGTAAACCACTCATCTTTTAAGGGGCAAAAGAAACATTCAGAGGCAGTAGGAGGAGGAGTGAAACAGAGCTGCACTCGCTGTGCTAAAGTGTCTGCCTGGGCTGGTGTCCTTTTTGTTCATGTGAGATTTGGGTCACTTAAATATTGAGTGGTTTTATTGATTTATTATGAAACGTCTTGATCTTTGTAAAAGCTTCTGGTATGATGGGCAATTTTAAAATCCAAGAATCAGCATTCAGGAATTCCATATACTGTATATATTGGGAGATCAGGAGGCTTGGGAATTTCAAAAATCCTGGGTTGGAAGAGTTTTTCATAGCTCATATAAAGTAAACAGAGTACAAAAGTAAAAGTTCACTTACCTTCTTTATGTAGCTGAAATGAAGGCAGGCTGAAGGAGAAAAATATGATGATATAATGAGTCCAGACTGCCAACACTGCTTGATCTGCTGAGTGATTTTGAATTGAATGCTGTTACCCCAGCAACCAACCTGCTGACGGTTTTTGGGTTGTTGTTGCTTGATGGAGTAGCCTACATGATGTGCAGGTAGTGACGTCTTTACTGTGCCTAAACCCAACCAATGACTTTTTTACACCTGTACATGTCAGTTTTTTACAGTCGACGTTTTTTGGTGAGGTTCTCCATCACTTCCTGCAGATCATGTACTCCATCTAGCCACAACCCTGTTTCTGCCCCCTATGCAGTGGATGCTGCTCTTCTTCCGTCCTCCATCATTTTCCTGCCCTGCTCCAGTCTGCCACTAGAGGGCAGGGTGGAGCTGTCAGCGAGACTCACCTCACCCTGGACTGACTCACTGATTACTCAGTGTACAAGCATGTGCAGTATCTAGGCTCCTGTGGTGTCCACCTTTTTGCTATAGGCTCGATTTAACTCTGTTGCCTCTGATAAGTCCTTTATGGACAATAAGATTTGTCACTAACTTCAGCAGCTGTTCTTTTTTCACCTAGCAGTGGCCACCCCCTCTTGTGACAATAGTCAAAGATTTTCTTAATGGGCTACACCTTTTTCTTTGGTGACTAGCACTGTGTAAACAGGGAAAGCACTTTATTTTCACTATTCTATATATAAATGAACTATCAAAATGGGTCCTTCAGCTGTACAGAGAATTTGACCAAAGTCCCTGGCTTCCCCCTGTTGGGAACAACCCTTTCCTTCAAGCCTAAACAAAGTTTATGGATTACAGTAATTAGCAGACAAAAAATGAGGGTTATTTTTAAACAGCAACTGATATTGGGAAACGTACCAAGACACGAAGGCACATAAACAGAAATAACGCATGGAGAGAGTCACGAAGATGACTCAGCATCAGCGGGGGACTGAAACATGTCCAGTAGCCAGTAACATTGGCCTAGTTGGCAGACTGGTAAAATTCACAATGTGGTCATCACCACATGCTTCAGAGTGTGTTGCACTCAGAAGTGGAGAGGAGGAGAAAGTAGTTGAAGGGAGGAAGTGGAGTAAGGCAGAGGAGGGTAAATGGGTGTGAAGGAGGAGAGGTTGAGGTTGGAAAGAGGGTAGTTACATAAGAACAGAGGGAGAAAGAGGAGACATGTGGCAGCCATGTCGGACACTGATTCTGTGGCTTGTAATTCATGCCAGATGCTGTCAAGTTCCAGTGTGAGTTGTGGTGCGTCATTATTTTATTTTCAAGTGGAGGTGAAGGTGGTGGATGGGTGTGTATGTGACTTTCATGCAGTGGGCTGCAGATTGTTTCCCATTCCCATCACAGTTTATGTTATTCACCGCAATCTTTCATTAATCTTAACTATGTGATGATTCAGTGACACTGGCTGATTGTGGAGATCAGATCCACTATTTGAATTCCACTCTCACTTTCATCTCTGTGACAACAAACAGCCTCACATGTTGTCTTTTGCTCACTCTAGTACAAATGTATTTCAGCAGCCCTAGTTTTACGTTTACGTCTGTGTAATTTCTCTTACGTCTCATTTCACATTTTACTTCACTTCATCTTCACAGTCGTTGATAGATGTTGAGCTCTAGTGAAGCTCCTGGATAAAAAGAAAACAAATGGCAGCTGTGGGATATCACAGGTACAAAACATTTAACTGTCAATGAACAGATGGATGAAAGGATGGAGAGATGACACAGTGAACTTTGTGTCCTCCCTGGAAAGGTTTCTTTCATATCAATGACCAGGATGAATTATAAAGGAGCACTGGGCTGTGAGGTGATGTTTTACGTCACCAGCACATCCAGCTTCCTAGGCTGTTGCCACTTGAAACGGGACCTGAACATCAAGGCAATCTTCCCAATGGAGACTCAATACTGTGCATCTTGCTGGCCAACAAGGTGATTCAGATTGAATGAACTCATGAGACCGTGGCTCAGTTCTAATATATGAGCAAGGATAAAAACTCAAGTATTTTCAAACTCAAACAGAGTCTATTATGAAAATAAGGGCTAATTTATTTGGCTTTCCGTGGGGTTTGGCTTTTTTTTTTTTTTTTTTAGCATATTAATAGTTTTTCCCATTTTTAAGCTCCCTCGTTTGAAATGTTGATGTATAATAACTGATACTATATAAGAACGAAGAGCCATAGCTCTAGAAACAATAGTCTGAATGTGTTTTGATATTATGTGTCTGATAGGACTTGTACAGCACTTTGGTCAATAACGGTTGTTTTTGTGCTATATAAATAAACTTGAACTTGAATAAGTTTACGGACCAATTAGAAGACAGCCTCTTGTATGATTTCAGGAAATTACAGAAAATACACCACCACACTGGTCAAAAGCAGTCAAAGAAAAAATATAATGGAATTAATTCCATTTTCTGAGGCAACCACACAGGAGCTCCGGCCCATCAGAAATGTCATAACTTACATTAGATTGTGTTCAGAGGTGGACTCTTGTCACATTTGTAACATTTTGGGCAATTTTGACAATGCATGGTAGAGTTGAAACAAGTTGATTTTTCATGGTGAAGGATTGAAATTCGTTGTGCACACGGAGCTTCATCAATTTATTAAATATCATGTGACTGAGAATTAAGTGGATCAGGTCAATGGTGTAGCCTATTACTGTATGTCAGTTTAAAAAACAGCATCCCCTGTTTCCACAAATGAGCACTCTGAGTGAGACTGAATACTACATGTATGGAAGTGTTCAGGGACTCTTATCATACAGTATACAAAAGGTTTAGAGCAGTTTGGACATTGTGTGTTGGAGTGAAAAACTCTAATGATTACTCCAATTACAATACATCCATCATGATGTGCTGAAAATGTCATAGATATTCCCTTTATTATGATAATGACATGTTCAATAAATTAGTAAAACAATTAATCACCTATCACATATGAAAACGTGTGTTGATGCCAAATGATAATTGATACTCAATGGCATACTGTGGCATATACTGTAGAGTGCTGGCTTGTGGGAGCATATCAAATACAATAAGGTCCAAATGGGTCCACTTTTAGTGTAAATGGTCTGCCTATATACAGTACAGGCCAAATCCCTGTATAAAATCTGAGGCTATTTGTAAGTTCTGCAGCCAAACAGATGGTTAGCATGCTAAGTCAGAGAGGACTGCATCACCTGCATGAACATGGAACCCAGTAATAGTGAACATCTCGCTCATATTGTTTGGCTAACAGGTGATCTCTAAGTAGAGTTGGCAGAAGCTTTACTTTACAGATAAGCTATAGAATAAAATAAAGCTGGTACAGATAGTATGCTGTCCTGTGAGTGACAGAGAGTGGCAGGCGGTGAGGAGGAGAGAACCCAGGAGAAGGAGGACTAGGAGGAGCCAGAAGGAGCAGTGTGGTTATTGAAACGGCTCCTCGGTGTGAGAACGAGGTGTGGAGCATGTTTGCTACAGCTGCCAAGCCAGTCGCACACATGATGTTCCCATGCAAGGTGTGTGTCTGTGTGTATATGTGCCATAAGGCAAATGGTGTGTAAGTGCCGTTGGATTTGTGTGTGTTTTGAATGTGTTTCAAACACAGGCACGTGGATGTGCATGTGCCTTGATGACATGTAAAAGGAATTCATCTGACAGTGTAGCTTCGTTCCTCAAATCAAGAACTGAGTGTTTACCGGTTTGAAATGTATCATACAGCCATTTTATTGATAAACCATGTCTATCAAAACATGCTTATTACTCTCATTATTGATATTAGCTACATAATCATTAGAATGAAATACAAATATGTCAGCCCAATATCTGTTTACAGGTTTTTTTGTTTGTTTTTTTTTGCCATTAATTGGCCGGACAGAGAGACTGGAGGAAATGCATGCAGGAGAGACTGGCACAGTCAGGAATCTATCCAGTGATCACTGCATTGAGCAGTACCACCATGCTGTTAATCACTCGACCACCAAGCACCCCTACATTCCCAGTTTCAAATTCCAAGTTCTCTGTTTTAATGATATAATCTTACAGAGAAATGAGAATCCCCTTGATCATGTAAAAGTTTACGTAATGAACTTCCTTCCATCAGCTTCAGCCAACACTGGGATGGAGGGCATGTCATTGTTGTGATTGGGAACAACACAACTGACAAAAAGTGGTGACGAATGGAAGAAGCCAGATTCACAGAAAGTTGTCCATCCAGGCCTCAAAAGCTACATGAGAATGACTTGTAGGAACAGCTTTTGTGCAAATGATATGTCTGTTGTGCATATAGCCTAATGTTTTATAATCTATAAAATGTATCCCTGGCGTGATGCTATCCAGAAAAGGTCAGGGGTTATTAAAGGATAATTATATACAACATGTTTACTGGATATGGATATATTTTGTGTTTAAACCAGACCAAGAACACTAATTAATCCTAACAGGAGAACATAGACAGGGCCGTCTCTGTGCAGAATTTTTATTATGTTCACCTTTTCAAAGGTGTTTATGCAGACTAAGTTCCATTGCTATTTCTACAACGGCCACCTCCAGGTAAAGCTAGAGATTCTCCTGACCAGTGATCAGTCAGATGTTAATTGTTGTCAATCATTGTAGTGTCAGATCACAGCTCTTGTTGCACCCTTTACTCAAACTGGCTTGGTGCCCTTTGCGTGCCTCATGTCGTGCTGTGCATCCATTGCACAATTTGCGGATATTGCTCAAAATGCAGCCCTATGTGCAAACATGACGCTGTACGCACACTGTGGGTTTTGTGTTTAGGGAGAGGCATCCATGAACATGAAACATGTATAGTGTTTTATCTTGTATTGTATTGTGTTTTAATGTTTTTTCATGTGTATTGTATTTAACATTGTTTTTCACTTTTAGCACTCCTCTCCCCTTACCCCTCAGGCTGCACTTGAAAATAAGAAATTCTGTTCTTAATTTGCTTGCCTGGTTAAATAAAGGTTAAATAAAAAAAAATAAAAAAAAATAGTTTTTGCAAATCCATGTGAGTTTTTCTGCCATCAGTGAGTTGGAGAAAGACATACAGTAATCCCCTTGGCCATGGCTCAGTCATCCACACACACTTGTAATCCTGGATAATGATCAAAAACACAAAATGATGTTGGATGGATGGGCCTCTTGTCAAAGTGACCATGTGTCAGGATGTTATCGTCATCATACAAGAAATATGTCCCCATGCCTTATTATTTTTTCTCCTTGTATGTCATTTTCAGCTCACAGTGGTACAATAGCTCTACAAGGGTACAGAATGTTCTGGAGCTTTCCTCTAACTCTCCATGTGTTGATCTTAAATTAAAATGAACACTTATTAGCTGTGTCTCAGTTTGGGTCCATCTTCTATTTCTCAAGTGGAAGAACCCGGGATCAAGGCAAAGTTCAGGGAATTCAAGAAAATGATCAGGAAACCGAAAAGCTAGATGAATGAGATCGCACAGCTGAACAGGTGAGGAATTTCAAAATAAAACAGGAAATAACACCAGAGTCCAGGTGAGAAGTCACACAGAGCCAGACCATGGCGGCTGTGTACCATTTCAGAGGCTGCAGTCTTCATCTTCTGAAGACTGCATCAGAAGACCAGTTTGTTACTGCAACTAGATTTTGAAAGTTGTTTCAAATAGAGAAATGTGTCCTTCTTTTACTGCACAGTGAAGAATCTGTCATGACCCAACAAATCCCAATATTATTTTTTTGTTGATGAAGCAAAGCAAAGGAGAGCCTGATGTTTACACCTAAAAATGTAAATGTTCGGTCTATGGCAAGGGTGAAAATTCTTCATATACCAGACCATCTCATTTTGGTTCAGCCTTTGTAGTGTAGAACGGTTCAGCGCCACACCTCAGTTGACCACATCCTCTGAGGAATGCAGCCCAAGGTCCAAGACACAAGGCAGGTCAGGTCCGTTGATGCTGTCCTGTCCAGAACAGTGACCCTGCTTTGGATTTCTGTTCTTAGCTGACAGGAGTGACCTGATGTGTTCTTTTGCTGTTGTAGCCTATACATGATGAGATGTGACATGTTCCCTATTGAAGGAAAAGCCCCTTGAGGTGAATCACCTTGTTTTCAAGAGATCCTTAGCATCCGAACAAGCAGCAGTGATACAGACAGAAGCAAACCAGAGATGAAACAAAAACGAAAGAACAAAATCAAAAGTGATAGAGACAAAAACACAAGGCAAAGCAAATACAAAACATGTTGTGAAGAAGATGCTCCTCATTTCCACCACTTTCATGTTATAGAATTACCTGTAGGCTACAGTACATTCGCCTACCTACTCAGAAAACAAAGTAACTAATAAATTCCATGTCTGTTCAGATCCTAGAGCAAAGGATGGGGATGATCACAGACAGTACGGTCTGATATCGGCACATATCTATTCCTGGCCTCAGCTCACCAACCGTGACGCTTGGAGGCAGCAGTGTAGGAGGCCCCCAACCAACTCATGTGGGCAGGTGACTGAGCACCCTCTTTTAAGCTGCCTCTCCATGTAAGCGAAAAAGCTAGGTTCTGCCTGCGCCATGATGTTATGTCCAATACACTCCAGTCAGTGTACCAGAACAACCTCTTTGTGTTTTTTTAATCTTATTTTTTAATGATATTCTCCTTTACTTGAGCTATGGGGAGGGCCTATAGTGACTTAAAGAAAACACCAGTGCAGTTGGGGTGAAAGGTTTACTAAAGCAAAGAATCTGCTGATTTTGCAGAGGTATAACGTCAAAACTTCTCAGGGCCTTGAGACAAGACGTCAGCACCCCCAGTAAGCAGGAGTCGCTCAAGGAGGGATGATGTTTCAGCTCTATGCCTCTGACCCTGCCCCTGGACTAATGTAAGCAAACAAAAGCATCACCGCCCTTGCTAGTATGTTTTATGACTGAGGGGGAAAATTAGGAAGTCTTAGAAGAAACACGACACAAGACACATTATCTGGGTCATCCACGGCTGTGCTCTGATGAAGGTCATATAACTTAAACCTTATCTTCCTAATGAAAGTGAAATCATACAGTGATGTCACTCTATTGTGTTGTTGTGCCCTTTGTTTTAAAATTCTTCATCTCTTTTATTCTTCTACAATATTCATTTCAATTCATCCCTTTCGTGATTTTTCTCTCCATAAAGTTCAAAATAAGAAATGCCTCATTTATTGTGGGTGAGGAATGAAATGCATCCATTGTGATAAGCCATGATTATTCACAGAGGATGACATTTTATGAGTTGGCGGACTGACAACATGTCGTTTGTGATGGTGCCATAATGGCAGATGTAGGAAGACTCATATTTGGTTTGAGTCAGGGTTCTTCAAACAGAAAACTCTCAACCATCTGCTGACAGCGAGGGAGGGGGGCACTCACCAATTAAAGTATGTAGAGAGCACTGAGAGAATGAAGGCTTGAATGTGAGTGTGAGTGTGGTACGATTCAAATATCTAAACAAATAACATGTTATCCATTTGTATGTATGCCTGTCAGCATATGTTTAAATGTTTAACAATATGCGATCTCATTCAGGATTTTGCATCTATCTATCTATCTATCTATCTATCTATCTATCTATCTATCTATCTATCTATCTATCTATCTATCTATCTATCTATCTATCTATCTATCTATCTATCTATCTATCTATCTATCTATCTATCTATAATTAGGCTATAGTATAGCCTATTTTATTTACATACATATTCTGTCATTTATTTAATGACATTAATTGCATTGAGGGCGGCAGGTGGTGCTGCACTTTGTGACCGCCACTTTGGGGGTAAAATTACTTTTCATTGAAATGTCTTCCTCTGGTTGAGCATCTTCTCACAGCCGTGTTTGTCTCTTGCTGCCGTGTGAATGGGCTTCCGTATTTCCATGCTTCTTAAACGTGACTTCGCATCCTACGTGTGACGGCAAACCGACCAATGGGAACGCCGAATTCGAAACACGTCGCGGTTCACGTTCTAGCAAGGCTTCTGATACATTCAAGTCCTATGGGAAAGTAGATGTGTCTGATGTTTTTAACGTATCGTCACGCTTCATGTAGCCTATCAGGTGAAAAATACCTATAAGTGAGCTTCTGATCAATGCACTGATTCTTTCATAATTGTTTTCGCAGTGATATCTGCTTGAAATCTCATAACATGTCATTTTCTCAGAATAAAACGAAGCAATTCTACCACAAGGAAGGGTTTTATTTAACGTTGGGTCAGTATTCCGAAAAATTACAAACGTTTTCGTTGTCTTTCATGTTAATTTTCCTCTAATAACGTCAAAAACTCTTCTGGCGCGCGGTCTCTTTGAACAATTATACCACAGGAAATGTTTTTTCCTGATATGTATTGAACGCACCAGGAGAGTGGGATAAGACGGCGGAGCATGCGCAGCACGCTAAACTCTTATGAAACAAAGTAGTGCAGCAGTGGAAGCAGGTACAGGGAGACAGGAGGGATTCTCTAACCAAGGCAAAGCACTAACCCGGCACACAGCACTTTCCCGCACATCAAAAACCGAGGGGGGAAATGCTTCTTTCTTTGGGTTTGACATAAATATCACCCCCGGGGAGCCAGCACAAGGTAAGCTGTGTCTTTTTGGTAGGTCTGAGGCGTTTGTTTTATGACTTAAACAGCTATACTTTTATAAACAGCGCCACCACTTACATAAGCAACGCTCTGGTGACCCCGTTTTGGTCTACAGAGATGTTGTTTCCTTGCCAGAGACTTGAACTTCAACACAGCTAAATGTTTTTTAAATCCACTCTGACATGTTCACTGGTGTTTGATTGTTGTGTTATGCGATATTAAATAAGGGGTGAAGTTCATACGAGGTGGGTAAAGGTAATAGCTCCCAATGAGAATAGACGGTGTGACCTAATTTTCATATGGAGAAGTCATAAGGGCCATGACAGTGGTTGGTTGGACTAGCAACATTTTTTTCATTTTTTCCCCTCTATTTTTTATTTACTGAGGTTCAGTGTCAACATTACAACTGAATCAAATAAATTGAAATAAAAACCATATGTGTTTTTTAATTTTCTGCCCCATTTGTTTTGGTATTTTTCAACAGAGGACAATTCTGTTTACAGTTGAGTGTTCCAGTGTATTTTTTTCATCAATACAACATTGATCAATTGTGACATAGCGAGAGCTTTTAAAATACCTTATTTTACCCATCACATGATCATATTTGTAAATATATCATGGCTAATGTAACTGATTGATTTGACTATACTCTCCCTCCCGTTGTCTGAATTACAGTATTATGTTTTTAAGCCTCAAGACAGTTTATAAAAACTCTCCCTCTCCCTCTCCCTCTTCTCCATCCCCATCAAATATTTTAACAGAAATCTGGTCTGGTCTGGTCTGTTTTTGGATGGGTATGTGTTGTGCCAGAGAAACAGTCAAATTGTGAGGAGTTGTGTTTCTTTTTGTGATAAGTGATTATGAAGTTGGGTCTATAAAAGTTAATGCAACAAGTAGATCAGATGCCTCAGAGCCATATCAACCTTTTTTCTTTTCTTTTTTAATCTATTATAAAATAAGTCTTCATGCCAACATTGCTTTTACCCCCTTCGTTGTGTTCACAGTGTTTAAAAGATTCTTTCATCAGGCTGGATGGATTGTTGTAGCTTGTGGTTTGGTCCAGACAGAGGCTTTTAAAGTCGTACGGTAGCTTTACAGCAAGCAGTGGCTAATCGCATTGTAGATGGTGCGTTCGTGATCATTCATGTGCTAATGGTAGAGATTGCACATCAGATTTGTATTTAAGGTTACAGAGGCTCAGTTTATCTGTGGAAAAAAACAGCTTCTTCTCTTTTACAAATTTTCAGTTTATTATTCCAGTCAGTGAATTCACATGGTTGTCACTGATGACGCTCATTGATTGCAAATAAAATAGTAATTTATTTGCACTTTATTCCGACAGTACTGGAGCAATAAATCCTAAACTCCATCCTGCTTGCTTTGTAATATTTGGGCTTAAACATGATTTTAAATACCCTGTCTGGAACAGCAGGTTTACAGAACCATCTTAACTCAAGATTGAGCTTCTAAGTTTCCTCAGCTGTCACCATGAGATTAATCCTCAGTCATGATAACAGGTGGCCATATTTGGACTCTTGTACTTTTTATTGTGATGCTGATCATAGTTGATCCTTAACTTTCATCTTAAAATCTGCTCAAATACCCTGCATAAGTAATGATTAAAAAAAGGCATAGTGCTGCAGTCCATTCATGGTTTTGAATCATTCCATCATACAAAGTGTGAAAACATGTGGAAGTGAAAAGCACAAGTTATTTGTATTAGAAACTGCACACAGGTACCAGCCATGGACGGATGAAGAAATGAATCAATGGACTTTCAGCTTGAAAATAATTTGTCCATATATTTACTGCATCCTCTTGAGAAGAGGAAATCAAATAGCTTCTGAAATGAGTTTCTTTTTAATTTCAGTTGTCCTATTTGAATCTGTTTGATGAATGAAATGTGCAAGCAAACAGCCAGTTAATCACCCAGTCGGTCAGTCAGCCAAGACACACAGTTAATCTATTGAATTAGCCTGCACTCTCACCGGTCTTCAATGTTTTAATGCATTGGCATTGGGACTGAGGTCCAGCATATGCTCACTGATCATCACTAGATCAAACTGGTAATCCAGTATCTTGGCCTCACATAGGCTCCAGGTTGGTTGGCTGCCTGTACAGAGATTATAAAGTGGCCTTGACAGAGTATAGCCTAAGATACATTGACATAAAAAAAAAATCCTTGTAGCTGTGTAAATAATGTATTAATCCTTTAAGAAGAATGCCACATTTTTGTGAATACTTGCCCACTGCAGCTTGAATGTGTTTATTAACTCAGGCTTGTCACTTATTCTTTATGTTATGGGCTTTATAGAACACAGCAGAAAGACAGGAAGGACTGGGTCAGAGCGATACGAGCTGGGTGACATGTTTTAAAAGGTCTCCAGCTGACTTCAACCAACAGTATTGTACTGTATGTACTGTATGTGTCACAGTCAGCTGAGCCCCCACAGCACCTGGAGGAGTTGTGTGCAATGGTTTGTTGGGCTGCAAATTAGACTTTTGTTTTCATTTCCTATTATACATTAATCAGTTCTAGTATAAGCACCACATTACACATTCTACTGTTGCCCTCTAGTGATCAGCATTAATACACTATACACACTTGATCCATATCTGTATGTTGATGTGTAGCAGGTCTGACTAATAATTAAACTGCACTGTTAAGGCAATACATAGACCTGTGTCAGTGCATAAAGTGCCTTGATTTTGGTGTATCTATTTAAAATGTTGCTATTTAGTAATTTTATCTGTAGCCTAATTGTGCATCACATAATCTCCCAATTAGTTGATTATCTGCCAGCAAGTGAGATAATGTAAATCAGAATGAGGACTCCAGATGGAAATTAGCCTTCGGGCTGCAATCTGGCACATTTACAGGTACTACGGTACTGTACATGTTTTTATTAATGTGCATTGTCCTGACTTTTCTAAATAAATACATTTCTAAATAGTACTATTCAACTGCCCATGGTACTGACCCTTATTTGTAGCAGGCTGTTATTAGAGAGAAGCCTTTAAAGCCGTGTTTCCACTACATGGTACCGGCTCGACTCGACTCAGCCTTTTTGCGTTTCATAAAAGTACCTGGAACCTGGTACCCGGTACTATTTCTTTAGTACCTGCTCGGCTGCGGTTCCAAAACAGGTGAAGCTGTGCTAAAATGTGACATGTAAACATTGCAGACCGCTGATTGTTCAGAGAGTCGTCACCAGCAGCCGCAGGTCATCAGATATCACCACATTTCAATAAATAAATGTTTAAAAATGAACAAACTATGCTGTTTTTGGCAATTATTTAGTATTTATTAATTATTTATTATTTAGTTTTACTTCACTATAGGTTCATTTCAGTAATGTAAAGCATCCGTCCATCCTCTTAATGCCCAAAAATGGATCTGCTGACAATAGGAAGCAGAAAAAAAATCTCTGGGCCCAGAAAAGTGATAGTGTTCCTGTTCAGATTGTTCTATTCCTGTCTCATCCCACAGTGTTGGCAGCTGATGCAGGTTGGATGCATCTATTGCCTCTCCTGTTGGGAGACGCTCAGTTCTGTAGTCGTGAGTGAAAAGTAGCTGACGGCATCGCATTGGGCTCTGTACACACGGAGCTGACGTCTCCATTCATTCAGTTTGATGAAAAGAACCGTTTAACTACCATTCAGTCACTTCCAGCTCTTCACATTGAAAATCTCAGTCATTCTCTACTGCCTTTTTTCAGAACAAGATGGCCCCAAACTCAATCCACTGGTTCCGGAAGGGCCTCCGTCTCCATGACAACCCAGCGCTACGGGAAGCAGTCCGTGGGGCCGACACAGTACGTTGTGTTTACTTCCTGGATCCATGGTTTGCAGGCTCCTCCAATGTCGGGGTCAACAGGTGGAGGTAAGAGTCTGTTTGTCTGCTCTAATTGTAAAATATTTCCTGCTTGTGGATTCTTTATTATTTATGTGTAGAATAATATGGTAATTGTAGACATTCATTTGTGACATCACTCCATCATCCACAGTTCTATTGACAGCATTGATCTGTAAGAAGATGTGTGACTTTAGGAACAAAAATACCTCTCAGTGTAGTTTTACATTTATGTTTCCAGGCTTCACTGTAGAGCGCAAGTAACAACAGTTGAGTGAGCCAATCAGAGGAAAGGCTCTGATCCTCTCCTTCTGACATCACAAGTTACCAAAGTCCTGATGGCTCATTTTAAGGCTCAGTTTCTGAATATGAATATAGGCTGCCTGCGTCTCTGTGTTGACTAAGCACTTTGGCACTGTCACATGCACAGAATCATAGAATCCAAACCTTTATGAATCTCACTTTATACAACATCAGACTTTTAAAGAAGGCGGAAAACCAATGTCAATTTATTTATATAGCACATTTCATATGGTGAGTATAAACTCAATGTGCTTCAGAATAAAAGCAAGATGCAATACATGCGAGTACATATTAAAACAGAAGCCACAAATACAAACAAACAAACAAAAAAGGAATTAAAAGCTTGTGAGAACAGATATGTTTTAAGATTACACTTAAAAGAAGATATTGTTGGAGATGAGCTTCAACGGGTAAAGAGTTCTACAATGTTGGACCAGAATAACTAAAAGCAACTTGAGCTGATTTTGAATGTATGTGTGGTATATTGAGAAGAGATTACATGAAGATCTGAGATATCTGTCAGGTGTATACTGGGTGAGCATGTCAGAAACATAGGGAGGGGCAGCACCATTAAGAGATTTAAAAACAACAAGTAAAATCAATTCTGTATTTGACTGGGAGCCAATGGAGAGACTTTAAAACCAGAGTGATGTGATCGTACCTATTTGTTTTTGTTGAATGAGTTGAAGTTTGTTACGTGACGATTGATTTGTTTATCCGCAGAAAAGAGCATTGCAGTAATCTAAACGGCTAAAAATGAAACCAGAGACAGATACACAAAATTGTTACTTTTTTAAAACTGTACTCTCTCTGCTCAAGATGACTTTCAAATTATTTTTTTTAAAAAGCGAAGAAATAAATAGGTTGAGCATTGTTGGTCTATAATTTAAGAAATACTTATTCCGTCCTAATAATGATGGTGTGGTGACTTGCTGTGAGATGAAAAACGGCACGAAGAACCATAGAGTTGCAATGCTTCAACACACAACATGATGTCAGCATTTCTCTCATTTTGAAATCCCCTCCCCTGCTCTATGTGGACTGGGATCGGCAGCTGGGTGCCTTCAAGCACCACAGAAAACCAAAGATAAGCCGAAACAAATGCGGCTTTGCATCTTTGACCCGGTCGGTTTCACAGCACACAAGGTGCCCTTTTGTTGGCGTCTCCGCTCACATAATCCCCGTTGGAGAGGTCAGTCGGCAGGTAGACTTACTGTAGGGCTCAGTGACTGGATGAATAGGCTACAGCAGGAGACTGCCCTCTCAGAGGCAGAATGCGAGGGACGCTCTCGCAAGTAGGTCATAAGAATAGGAGCACAAGGATGAGTTTGTGTGTACATAACTGTGCGACTGCAGACAGGGCAGTGTGGGTGTGTGTCACGTTAGATGAAGTTGATGAAACGCGTGTGAGTTCACGTGAGCGCTGAGATTGTAAACTGCTCTGCAGGGGAGAGGGCATCGATATCACTCACACGGTCGTTGCTCTCCGGCCCGTCTCTTGCTCTTTAGTGCTATTTGTAGTCCTTCCACAGGAATAGTCAATATTGAAGTCAGTGACCTAGTGATATCCAACTGATTGTGATACTAAAAATGAAAATAAATCTGCTGTGGCTGTGGTGATGGAGGCAGCATCAGCCAGCCAGGAAGCACACATCAGTGACGCACATCAGTCTGCCTGTCGCAGATTCCAAAACACCATTTTTAGGTCACTGTTAAAGCTAGTCGACTTAAGTCTTATTGACTGTCGGCCTTTAAAAATAAAGTTGTCAAAATTGAAAATGTGGAAGTAAAAGTGGAAGCAGATTTAAAAGATACTTAAAACAGGAACAGGCTTACAGTGATGCTGTTTCTTCTATCTATTGTGCTGTTTAGGCAAGGGGCCGGTATGAGATTCTGACGTTATGATAACCTTGAGCAAAAGTTTCACAGTATTGCAATATTGCCATTACAGCTCTAAAAATGTGTTGTTTTGAAATGTGTGGGAAAAACAAAAACAAAAAAATCCATTAAACACAATCTTGTATTTTTAAACAATTGGGTCATTATTAAACCCCCTCGAAAACGAGATGATGTCATCTCAAGGGGTTTATCCATATCAATAAATTTCAAATAAATGTGTATCAACTATCTTTTTGAAACGGGCCCCAGATTGAGTAAATCTCAAAACGTCGCCCCAGAGTTTTCTTGTAAACACTCAAATGAGAAACAGTGTTGTCAGAGACCCACATCTCTAACCTGTAACCTGAGCCACACGGCGCACTATTCTTGGGTCCCTCTGTGCCTGAAACGTGTCCGTTAAATCAGCATAGATCGACATATTTGGACTGGCACGACCCGCGGTCAACATTTAGTCGACAATATTTGGAGTTTGAATACAGCGCACAGCTTTCACATCTTCTTCTCTATTGGTGTGTTTATGTGGCAGCGCTACAGCAGACCTGAGAGATTTCTGACCTGCACTTTCTCTCTTTGACGAGAAATATAAAATATTAAAAAAAACATAGAAAAACAGCTTACCCGTAGAATAAAGCACAAGTTCTTTTTACGCAGTCTCTCAGACACCACGGCTTGTTGTGGTTAAACAGTAGCTGACTTGGACCACACGCCCCTTGAGACCACAGGAGTAGAGGAAGGGAAAACCTCTCAAGGCAATTTAAAGTGATTCAGGAAAAGATGAGAGAGCTGAGAGAGCTCTTTCTGCAAGAGCTCTGTTCTTAAAAGCACATTCATTTCAAAGAACATACAGTGCAAAGTGTAATTTCTGTGACGGCAAGGCTCTCAGTCTGATTGTTTTCTTCCTTTGGAGAGGAAACAACCGCTTACTTTTCTTTTTTTTGTTTTTTTTTTGACTGGAATGAACAAAAAAATTGTGGCTGGTGGCCCACTTATCAGGGCGAGGGCAGTGACACACAAAAAACACTGCAGACTCAAGGCTACAACAACCGGTGACAAGACGTCTCACTGACATTAGATTGAGACAAATCCAGCAGAAATGAGGTCACTGACCTGCACATGCACACACACAAATACACTGCTATATTTTTATGACCTCGGATTTGACACGCACTGTGAGGAAATTGATCTGAAGAATAATTGTGAAAATTATCAGATGTGTCCTATATTTACTGACACAGAGCAGGTGAGGCAGACCAAACAGAGCCATAGCCAGGACCTCCAGCTGCACTGACACCTGCAGCTCTGTCCGCAGCACACCATCATCCAATTTGCACTGTTATTTTTACCTGAAACTAGGACTTGAAACGCCTTGCAAGTCTGTTGTGTGTGGATTAAAATGCTCAGGATACCATCCAAATCTCATTAATGCGAAATTCTTGTCACAGACTTTGACACTTATTCATCCAAGCCCAGGTTTTAAACAACTGAACTTAAATTGTCATAATCTCCTTTCAAGTATTATAATTTTAAGTATTCTTGACCAATAATACACTTTAAAAAAAGATACTTAGATTCTGGGAAAACTTACTTATAAACTTATTGATAAAATGAAGCGAGATATGTTTTGTGGCTAATGATGATATACAGTCTTCATTTTTCTTTTTCAGTCAGCATAATAAACCCCTTGGCTCTGACTTAAACCTATGCCAAACAAATAAGTATCAAAAACCACAAAGATATTACTCTTTGTGTTTTTTTTGTCCAGAGTTGAATATACTGCACACCTGTTGGTTAAATAAGGCACTGTTGTAATTTATTTAACCGAACTGTTGTTCCAGTAAAGTAATAAAGTAGTCGGTCCACTCAGCTGTCAGTTCAGTAGAGTTATGATCAAATGAATCAAAGTTGACCCACTTGTGATTCTAAGGCAGGATGTGTAATATACCTGGGAACATGAACACAGGAGGCTTCCAGTCAACAGATGGTTGGACAACAACATTGAGTTGTTGGCTGATGTAGCCTGTGGAAAATCAAAGTGTAACTTGTCACTGACACTGTTTATTCACTATAAGTAGGAAATAAACAATAACCAACCAGATTTCTGGGTCCTGCACTGATGCTATCAGCTAACTACTGTAGCTGGCTCCTGGGCTAACAATTAATCTACCTCTGTGGAAATAACAATACTATTCAGTAAATATCGATTCAGGAATCATAATGAGTTTTTTTTACCATAAGAACTGTAACACAAAAGTGAATACTTCTCATCCCTACAAATAACATAGCTGCCTGCAAACAATACATTTGTAATGAGTTAAAGCAGAAGTAAGTGATATATTTGTGTTAATATAAGTCTTAAATAGTTATATCTTCCGACAGCAATCACTTACATAGAGTGTTTGGACCAAAACACGGGTCTGTCAGTCACTCTGCTCTGCTCTGAGCCGAGGAGAAAACATTTATCGTATCCTACAGTTTTTATCCAATGAGGAGAGAGAACGGCATGCAGGGCTGTGTGTGCAGCCAAGGAACGCCGTGAATGTGGCGACGTAGGGACGAGGACTGTTATGGTGCGTTCAAGGAAACTCGTATTTTTCCGACCGTGAAGTGGTACCAGTTCGATCTTAGTTCACCGGTCGGAAGTTAGTGGCTGTTATAGACTTTCACCGGTAAAACTGAAAAACAACTACAAAGTCGTAAGTTGTGACTTGAAGCTGTAATTTACGATTTCAAAAGCCTGCCTGGAACGCAGCATTAGCGAAAACGACCGGACCACTTACTTCTTCTTTAAGTAGCCTACAAATTACTTTTCTGCGTTGTCTCCAACTGATTTTGTCAGTGTTTTTATGTAAAGTTAGAGATGATTTAAAAAAAAAAAAGTTAAATTAGAGAAACAGGAGAGAAGAAAGCACTGAAAACTAGAAACAAAATCTGACTGACATTGTTTTTCTTCTTCACAACCTTTTGTTTCAAGTGGTAAAACCGTCATTTACTTGACCAAAATCCACACAGTGATGACTCGTGAGCACAATGTGAAGAGCTCAGCGTCTAGATTTTCCAGTTTGGGGATAATCAATATTTTTTTCTATCTAAAGGAAAATGTGAGTATGGTCTGTGGGAGAGATGTAGGTTAGTGTGCCAGCGCATGAAACTTCTGAGTGGTTATGTGATCCTGACCTACTTGTGGTGAGGGTTTCCCATGTGGCCTGTTACCCAACAGATACGTGATGTGGAAAACACTGGAGAAGATAAATGAACAGCATCTACCACATCTTCTGAAACAGGTCTTTATTTATCCCGCTAAGGTTATCTAGTGTCCCAACAGTCTGAAAAGTTACTTCAACTTCTGACCTTGTAGTGACGAGTCTCCATCAATAACCTTGACTGAGGACTGGCAAACGCCTGAGATCTTACTCTTAATTTCACTACTCATTCGAAGACCTAAAACTGCAACATTCTTTGCGTCCATTTATTATTGCCACGTCCATTTATGCAAGCAATTTGAATGTTGAGGTGGCTCCACGCTGTAGCCACGATAGCCTCGCTCTGAGGCCAGTTTGTAGGCGTGGGCTCTGCTGGTTGCATAGCTGATACACGGAACTGAGTACTGTAGCCATTCGAAGTGTAAAAAAGCTGCCACTTTCAAATGTTTGACGTTACGACGTTGATTGTGTGAGGACGCAATCAGGAAATGCTAATGCAAATGCTAGACTGTCCCATTAAAGGGCCAACGAGGAGTTTCTATTTGGTTTAAAAAAAAGTCTCATATTAATGTGGATGAATCTACGTTACCCACATTTGTTAATGGGCCTATTTTCGATAAATATATCGTTTTGTCTCTATTGTTATTTTGTTATTATTAGTGGCGGCGGAAATTCTGGGCAAGCCGACCTGCGTTTCCTTACTTTCGGTTTCGCAGACGCTCATGAGAATAACACCACCAAATCGCCGTCTATGGTCGGGACTACGACGGTAACTGAACCGCTTTGAACCTGACTTTAATTCTTGATGAATGAAAACGTGAGTCTGTCCTGCGCCGGTCAAAGCATTCTACGGTGTGCGCGGAGGCTAGTGTGGCTACAATATTTAAGGAGAGACTTCCTCCAATGTCACATATACAGTAGGCTACCCAATGAAAATGATGTGTTCTGAATACCTACGATACAAGAATCCAAGTGGAAAAACAAAATCTTCCCCGACTTTGCTGGATTTTATATTCACAAATAAAAGTAACTGTATGGACTGCTGGTGGCATGGTAACAAGATTTCTGTTTAGGGCTGGGCCCCTTGAAGTCAGTATCTCCTGACTCTCCTCCTCTAAACAAGTATTGACAGACAGAGGAGTGTTACGACTGAGAGGGAAGTTGCATTTACATAATGTTTTTCTAGTGGGATCACTTAAAGGGCTTCAGATCAATAGTCTCATTCAAACAGCACTTCTTTCTACACATGTTGCACATTAGGTGCAACTATTCTGTGGGACAACTTTGGCGAAGTTGCATGTAATTATCTCAGTCAGTGGGGCACGCTTGTAGCCAGAGCAACCAAAGATCGTCATGACTCATGATGATCGTATCATAGCCGTATGCCGACATTGTGCAACTGCAATCTGGTATGTAGCTGGCAACAAATTGAACTCGCTAACTCATTTGAAATGGCACTACTCAAGTGTCAAGATTAGTAGGACAAGGAAGAGAATAAATGCAGTGCAAAGCCAGTTCCTTGAAGCAGCCGCTTGCCAACACTATGCACACTGGGCCAAAGCAATAACATGCAACATGGGTGTTTTTATAGTTGTTTAGGACACAGTGATCACACACATACTGAAAGCAATCAAGCCCGTCATGCAGTTCCTCTTGTCTGCATTTGAGCCAGCAAGTCATACCGGCCTGAACAGACACACACTACTGTTGTATCTGCTGTCACTCTTACAATTGAAGAGCTACAGAGATAGACAGAGAAAGAGTGTTCTCCACAGCAGGAGACTGTTCTGCAGACAGTTTGAGGAAAATATTCTAAAATAATGCAGAAAGCTGCTTATATTACGGTGGCCCTGAGGGGTCAGGATGCTGCAAACTCCACATACAGTACTTGGTCCATGGCTTTTAGTAGTGGCTTTTTCAGCAGCTAGGGTCAATGACCCCCCTGCAGTCTGTGTTGTTGTCCAGACTTTAATGTATGCCAAGTGATGCCGTGATCACATATGAATCACATGCGTGAGCAATCAACACAGAACAATGATTATTTTAAAAACCTCAGCGTTACTTATTTTATACCCCACCTTGACTTTTACGAAACATATCAAAAAAATGATACACGGTAGTAATTTAACTTTCAGCATATAAGAAACCCATCGACAGTTGAAGCCATACATGAAGTGGGCTGCATGCAGCTCCAGGTTTTCTCAAGTGCTTTGATTTCAGTTTGATGAAGGACAAGTTTATTCAGAAAGGCTTTCATTATACTGGTCTGTGTATGGATGGGCTCTGCCTAGCTGTGTGAATTAGGCTGAGCTTCAGTTGTTGTGTAGAATAGACACAGATCCATTTCCATAGTGTATGGGATGTGTGGTTATCAAAGGCATATCAATAAGAGTATTCTTATTATATTAGACAGATATATGGTGATATGAGATATGGGTAGATGTTACAGACTTAACACATCTAAAACCTGAAATGGAAACACCACAAAAAATGTACATTAACACAATAAAACATAGATGAACATTTCAACCTGTTAACACCCACTGACCAGTGGTTTGCATTGCTTCCACTGCTTGCTGGGCCCAGCGGGCCAGTGAATTTTAAGGGCTTAAATAAATGGCTCAAATAAACAAATTGTCATTTGGATGTATTCTTTGCCTGTGATGAAAAATACAAAATAGTTTAGAATGTTAAACTCTGAAAGTCATCTTTGCTTCTTATAAGGCTTTGCAGCTTCTCATTCATACTCCCTCACTTATTGTTCTCACTCTACTCCCACTGACAGAGCAAGTGAGCCAAAGGAAAAAAAAAGTGTGCGTGCATGTGCATGTGCATGCACATGCGTGCGTGTGCATGAACAAGCAGGAATGAGGTTACTAGGCTAAGGGATTGTGTTGTGGTGCGGTCGAAGTGGAGTGTGTCTGTACTGAGAGATGTAGGGCAGAACAGTTATATAAGGACTGATATATGACAGGGCAGCCAGCAGGCGCACGGACATACACACACGCACATGCACACACACACACACATGTATACGCACACACAGGCAGGCAGCCAAGAACATCAGGAGGAAGCGGTTAACCCAGCAACAAACAAACACAAACACAACAGGACAGCTTTCTAATGTGGAAATTGCACACGCCTTGCATATTGTGTACGTGTCGGCTTGTGAAAGATTTGCATGGGTGCACGTGCGCATGCATGTTCATCCACTGCACACATGGGCTCATGTGCGTATGCATATGTGCACAATTGCTGTAAAACTGCTGATAGTATCTCACTCAGAATGATCTGTTGAATGTCTCTGATATTGTTTTGTCCTCTTTGTCCAATGAGAGCAAAAGCAGAGAGATGCATGTCCGTCTCATTTAGCCTCATAAGCTAATACTGTTCCCTCCATGGTACAATGTTGTCTTCAGGAAAAACAGCTGCACTTACATTGTCTGTTCCTATGGTTGATTCAGTTTTTACAAATTTGTTAAGGCAGACTTTGTTGTATTTGAGACTTTTAAGCAACAAAATTGAATAGAAATAAGATCTTTAGATTAGTTTTAGAACTATTTGTACGTACCAGTAAAGGGCCGGGATGAGGAGTTACCAGTAAAGGGCCAGGATGAGGAGTCACTGTGCAGCAGCAGCAGCAGCAGCGTTAACCACAAATCACTTTCTGTGTCACCACAGAGGAGGCGAAGGTGGCCACTGCATGAGATGACTCAAATCATCGATTTCCCTCATAGCTGTTAAAATGCGACAGAAATCAAGGTCAAGTAATGACAGGAAATCAACTCTCTAACATGTCACATTTGAACTGTCACATTGTCTCTCTGTTTATTTGGATGGTGGAAAACTCAGTGATTCATCATTACAGATTCTCCTGTTGATGTGTGGCCACTCAACGTTTTGTGTGCCACAGAGGTGAAATAGGAAATTGTGGACAAAAAGCTAAACCCAGACAACCATTACAGAAGCCGCCACACGAGCTTCATAACTCTGTCTAGCACGCTCATAAGCAGGCACGTGCTCAAAGTGTGCGCGACCTTGCCGCCCGGCTCTGCCTGTCTGCCTGTCTGCGGATTGGGAGCAAACGGAGCTTTGCTCTGTGAGCGAGCCCTCCTCTGGTTTAATGATCGGGCCAACAGGGTCAGACAGGAGGGAACGGAGTTGGACAGAACATTGTCTGCCCCTGGTGTCTGCTCGGCTCCCCTGCTGTCTGCCTAGTCCAAGATCCCGCTCTGATTCTGCTAATGATCAGCACTGCGGGTCAGACACAACGAGCAGAGGCTCAGTCTGGACCGCTGCTGCTCAACAAGTTGACCCACAGTGACCTGGAGCTGCCTCATCTCAGAGGTTAAGGGTTTGAATAGCACCCAGAGAAACTTAACATATATAACTAAAGACCTAATACAGTATGAATCTGATAACAGATCCTTTGCTACTAGAATAAAATGTCAACAAGGCAATGTTAGAAATGAGTGGTTAAAATACCAATTTATTGCAACATCCAGAAGTGAATACATTACAGCCAATAGAAACACTCTATCAGAAACTGATATTGCAGCACAATCTGATGTGTGGAACATCTGGTAGGCAGATTAACTGGAAAAGTTAGGTCCTTGCTCTTTCCCTTAAATATCCAACCAAAACAAAGACACTTCTAAATCCCATATCAAATGGACATTTGCATGGAGACACCATTCACATCTGGAGACCTTTGATCATCAGTGGGTGTTTCACATGACAATGAACCACTTAAACCGTTGGACTTCCACCACTTAGACCAGCAGACATGCAGCATTTCAAGTGGACTCACAATTGTTCTTACGAGCCTCTGCAGATTCAATAAACAAAATCACAGATGATTGATTCAAATAATCAAAGGCTGAATACATACCAAGTGGTTCCTCCCAGTCTGGGGGAAACTTCCGTTGTTTCATTTACCGCAGTAAAGAAGCTTGAATTCAATTTGATATGAACTGACTGGCTTAATGCAGTCAAAAGTCTTAAAAATAGAATATGACTTTGTTTAAGATAAAAGGGGGGAAAATAGACTATGACTTTGAGAAATAAATAGCCTAGTTAAGTAGCATTAGGAAAAAGTGATGCAAGAATTTTCTATATTGATGATTAGAATCAGATCTGAGAGTCAACATCACTGACACAAAACTGTAGAGCATCTTCCATGTGGACTGAGAGGTCTCAGGTCCCGGCCTGCGTCTTTAACTGCTTTTAAAATATTCCTGACTGGAAGCAGTGATTTGTACTGTGGACCAAAATGAATGTGATTGTGTCACAAACAAAGCTTCAGATAGAAATGCAGAATCTCTTTATGACCTTTCAACTCATAGCAGTGAAACATGTCAGAGCCTCTCCCACTGCTTTCATATGTTCTTTGCAATGCATAAATAGGATGGTGCTGCTATGGGAACTATTTAATGTTGACAGTCATCATCGTACACTGAAAACAGAATGAATTCATTCTGAACCCACATACAGGATGTGAATAGGTAATGCTAATACAGTACATGAAGTACATCCATTAGCACCGATTTAGCGAACATGATGCTTATTGAGGTGCACACTGCAGGATCCATTAAGGCTTCAAACGTGAGGGGAATATGCTCTCAATGGGTGGTCGCATGCGTCATGAAGTTCAAAACACACAGACACACAATCGCTATTTTTAACACAATTTCAACAGGTCCCTTTCAGAACAAGTTGCTGTAATATTGCTGTCAAAGCCTTGGTACCGTGACTTACACACACCTCCACACCACAAAATACCAAACGCCTGCCGAAGAAATGTGAGGTAAAGGGAATGAGGAAGTACTCCAAGCCTAACTCAGGTGTCCTCCTCGCTGTCTTCTCTCTCCAGGTTTCTCCTCCAGTGTCTGGAAGATCTAGACGCCAACCTTCGGAAACTCAACTCCCGCCTTTTTGTCATCAGAGGCCAACCAGCCAACGTGTTCCCACGGCTCTTTAAGGTCAGCAACCACAGAAAAGTGACAACAATTTAAACAAAGGGTCATTGGTTCCAGCTTCTCTTAACGTATATCAACCTACATGTGTGTGCGTCTTTCTGTCTGCATCAGGAGTGGAAGATCTCCAGGTTGACCTTTGAGTACGACTCGGAGCCTTTTGGGAAGGAGAGGGACGCTGCCATCAAGAAGCTGGCCATGGAGGCGGGGGTGGAGGTCATCGTCAAGATATCGCACACCCTCTACGACCTGGACAAGTGAGGAGAACAATAACAGACATAAACACAGTTCTAAAGACCCCTAGTGTATGATGGTGGATTAATTTAGTGAGACTTGCAGTTAATTCCTGTGGATTTTGTAACTAATATGTTGGTGTAATACAACTTCTTTAATAAAATGAAAAGAATTTCAAAAAATAAATAAAAACAACTAGCTGCTTTCCAAACTCTTAGATAGACATTTGTTACTAAGATATAAATTGAAGGCAGAACATTTTGCTATTTTTAAATGCTTTTAACTGTAAAAAGAAAAATGTTGTGTGGGGCGAACAGCATATGAACAGTTCTAAAATAACATCACAACCCTTTAATATTTTGTTTTTCAAAAAGGAGATCAAGTACAGTATGATGTACAGAGACACACTAAAGCTCTGGGAAATAAAATAATCATGCAAAGGGCAAGTATATTTACAAATAATTAATTTATAGGTAGGTAATATAGGTGGACAAGCAACATCGTTAAAGTCACTGGTAAATATTCCCTTAACTTTATTAGTAAAAAAATCAAAGTGTTAACATAAGGGTCTATCAGCCAACGTCTGGCTAATTAATGTTTATTCTCTAATGCCTATAATTGTCCAATCAAATAAGGCGTTGGATTAATTGGTCAGGCCCAATTTTAACCTCAGACTTTATGTAACTGATATAAATGAATGGTATTTACAATTTACATCTATACTATCAGTCAAAATGAAATCTTACAAATGCATGTTTAAATCCCACATTAAACTGTGGCAGATGCCAGACGTCCTGTGTCCCAGTGCATTCAACAGCGCCACCTTGAGTCCATGAAGAGGAAGACAGGAACACTAACTGACAGATGGCAGTGCATGGGAACTATATTTATTTTATCATGCTGTCCTCCACTGTCCTCCACTGTCCTCCACTTCTCAGTTCTTGTCCAGATAGTGAACTTCATTTTAGATGACTGTGTAACTGATCTCTGATCCCTGTCTGCTCTCCAGGATCATAGAGCTGAACGGCGGGCAGCCCCCTCTCACCTACAAGCGTTTCCAGACCCTGATCAGTCGACTGGATCCTCCAGAGTTGCCCGTGGAGACGCTGTCGGACACTCTGATGGGTCGCTGTGTCACCCCCGTCTCTGAGGACCATGGAGACAAGTACGGGGTTCCATCCTTAGAGGAGCTGGGTGAGGACAGAAAACACACACCTTAAATGTAGTCAAGTGCAGATCTACACTGACTTTACAAGAAAATACTGTGACACCTCTCAGGCCTGAGTAGCTTAGCACCACTGAAACCACAAACAACCCATAATGACCACTTTTACTATCACCTCAATGAAAACCTCAACTAAAATGAGAAATGAAGCTGACATCTGTCCCTAATAAAAGCACACTTAAACTAAATGAATATCCCTTCCATAATTGACACTGTGCATTCACTAACACTCCTTAATCCAGTTACCTCATTTAAAGGAACATCTCCTATTAACTGTCTCTATTGGATTAATCAGGTAATAAGCTAAAGTTTCTGTCCACATTCCTTCTTTCCATTCACAGAAGGTTGCTGTTCATTCATACAATTAGCTGCACTGAAGCCATCTGCTGCTTCCACCTGTTTATAGATAAGATTTTTAAGTTTAACCCTCTAATCCCGCCAGGAGGAGATGTCTGCTTTCTCTCTGTAAAGGTTTTACTCCACACCAACTGTCATCAGGCCCTTAAATCAACCTGTTAACATGTGAAGCATTTAGTGAGTCCAGCTGTCTGGTTTCCATTCACACACTATCCTCTTCTATCCATTCACAACCTGGCGGTGTTTTCACCATCTGCTGCTCACACCTGTGCACAGTGTCACCTCACCTGCTCAGAACGAGAAATAATTATAAAACATTTTTGTTAGATTAATTCCCAGTTTTGTCACATTGTGTTTCTCCAGAGGATGTGATTTCAAACCTATGGTCATGAATAACTGTAAAGATAATCTATTGTAGAGTTCTCAACAGGCCTGAATATTACAGCCCGGCCCGCGGGTGTTGAACGGCCCGAACCTGGCCAAAAAATTAAAAATGCATCATTATTACATTCTAATACAGGCATACTTAGTGACAATGACCTGGTGGAAGCATTTTCTACTCTATCAATTCAATTCAATTGAATTCAATTCAATTTTATTCAATTAATTTTATTAAAAAAGAGGAACATTTGTTTGTCCCAGCACCACACAACAATAAAAGGCCATAGTGACGTAATGAAGCTTGAATGCAACACCAAATGTGACTGGACATACTGGTGTGAGAACCATGCAGAAGCTGAGCTAACACATTTTTCTGTAAGCAGACAGTTACCACCAAAATGAACAGTGGTGATTCAGTGTATTTCACAATAAACAACATACAGTAAGAAAAAGATTATTTAAATAGATTAAAAAAAAATAAAAAAGGAAGCCCATGGGGCGACCCCAGTCATTTGTATATATTTTTAGCCCAAATTCATAGAACTGAAAACTCCAATCTATTGTAATGTAATAATAATGTCATAATGATATGAAACGTACAGTATTTCTCCTAAAGAGAAGGTATGACACAATAGTTATTAGCTGGAAGTCTTAGTGTTGTGTAAGATTTTATTTAGTGTATGTGACATAACTGAAGGACTCATCCAACACGTGGCCTTAGTGCTGTTTTTAAACCAGAGTGCTGATTCATGTGAACGTTTCCAGGCTTTGACACCGAGGGCCTGCCTTCAGCCGTGTGGCCGGGCGGAGAGACCGAGGCACTGACCAGGATAGAGCGCCACCTGGAGAGAAAAGTCAGTAACAGTCATTTTGGTCATGAATTGTTTTAGTAATACGATTTTTAAGAATGCAATAAATGTATTTTTCTTCCTTTTCCAGGCATGGGTGGCAAATTTCGAGCGCCCCCGGATGAACGCCAACTCTCTGCTGGCCAGTCCGACAGGCCTCAGCCCCTACCTACGCTTCGGCTGCCTCTCCTGCCGCCTCTTCTATTTCAAGCTCACTGACCTCTACCGCAAGGTCAGCGTTCAGCCTACCCAACTTTCAAAAACCAGCTCCAGCTTCCTGTGGCAAAATTTAGTATGTTGGCATCGGTATTCCTGATGTGTTTGTATTCTTCTGTCGCAGGTGAAGAAGAACAGCTCTCCACCGCTCTCTCTGTACGGCCAGTTACTGTGGCGCGAGTTCTTCTACACCGCGGCGACCAACAACCCACGCTTCGACAAGATGGAGGGCAACCCCATCTGTGTACGCATCCCCTGGGACAAAAACCCGGAAGCGCTCGCTAAGTGGGCGGAGGCCAAGACGGGCTTTCCCTGGATAGACGCCATCATGACTCAGCTGAGGCAGGAGGGCTGGATCCATCACCTGGCCAGGCATGCAGTGGCGTGTTTCCTCACCAGGGGGGACCTGTGGATCAGCTGGGAGGAAGGGATGAAGGTGAGTGAAGGGATGAAGAGAGACTGAATTGATGCGAAAAAGAGAAAAGAAAGTCATGATGTCATCGTCTTTGAAGAAATTCCCCTGACATACGGTGCAAATGTTGGCTGGGGAATTAAAGATGATCTGATTAGATACAGTCTCAATGACTAATGTATTACCTTTCTCATTCTGTGAGAAATGGCACCTCACAGGGCGATGTCCATGTCATCCCCCATTTGCAAATTTATTTTTAAACCACTGATTGGTTAAAATACACATTCAACATGGCATGTTGTTCTCAACAACATGCCAAGATACAGTTGTTTACTCCTCATTTCCTTAATTATAGGCAGGTAATTGACAAATATATGTCATCATCATTTCAGCCAAGTTTCAGGAAATAAACGCTTCTCTCCTGAGTGAAAGTAGAATAAAGGCCATCGTGACACCGCTGTGAGGTTGACCTTTAAGCAACCTTTTTTGTGTGATGATAATGATGCGTGATGGTGATTTTCACTTTTTCTAGTTCAGTTTTAGACTTGCTAGCAAACTATTTATTCTGAATATATGTAAATAAGGTGAAACTTCTTATTTCTGAACTGAAACATCCAAACAGTAACTTGTGGTGTCATGATCCTTCCGTGATGTCTGGACTTGTGCCTCTGGTACAACAACTGAATAGTAGTTTGAAAGATTTTTATTACTCAAAAACAGTTGCTGTGATGGCAATGGCATATGTACTGGGGACAGTGATGTAATTATTAAAAAACGCCATAGCCTATTTTAAATTCATTTGGTATATAGGCAATGTCTTTTCAATAATAAGTAATGTGACGATGGAAAGTAAATGAAACATCTTTTATTAATTTACCTTAAAGAAGAGAAAGTCTGGGCTGGGACATTTGGATTTTCAACAAACATAATTAGGCAAGGCAAATGTATTTGTGTAGCACAATTCATACACCAGGCAATTCACAGTGCTTTACAGAGGCATCGAAATACATTAAAATCAAAAACAGAAAAACTAAATTTAAAGGAAAAGAAAGAAATGACACAATAAAAGACAATAATAGCAATAAGAATGATTAAAATTATTAAATGATATTTTGAATTTAGATGTTAACGTTTTCAACCCTGATTTAAAGGGATACGCCAAGCAGACACCATCCTTCCGACTGTGCGTGTAGTAACAAGGGAGATACGGGCAGAGCTTGCGCACCACTAATTAGCTTTGCTCAAACTCTGACAGTGCATGGGTAGTGTCAGAGACGTTATAATATTGAACCCTAGAAGGGCTTTGGTAGTGTTAGCCTGCCTCCTACCCGAGCTGAAATCAGCAGTCAGAAGCTTTATGAAGCTTTTTTTTGTATCACTTTATCGATATTTCAAAACAGAGAAAGTAGCCGTTTAGATCAGAAGTGTGTTGTTAATTTATCTAAATGCCAGCTGTTTACAATTTTGTTCAGACGAATTTGGCGCTACTCAAGCTAGTCTCTACGCACCTCCGGTTACTTTCACAAAATAAAACACCCATTGCCCTTTACATACAGAAAACCATGACGATATAATTTGTGCTTTTACTTTGAAACAGGAAGCTAACCTACCCTCGATGTAGCTAGCTTGAACCAAAATAAACCGTCTTTGCTTGAACCCTCCGTTTTGACCGATCTCGTCCCGGCATTTGACCGCTCAAGATGCCTTACCAGGGAGTTTTGTCAGCTCTGAGACAAAGATCAGCCTGCCGGTTTCCGTTTAGAGTTGCTGAGGAGTTTCTCTGATGACTTTAGGTGGAGGCAGTATCTCCCTTGTTACTGTACGCACAGTCGAAAAGATGGTGTCTATCTGCTTGTCATGGACTCGGGAGTGAGGGAAGACAAGAAAAAAAAATGTTGGCACATCCCTTTAAAACTGTCAATAACTGCATGTGGATATTTTGTTTGGTTCTGGCTCTGCAACACAATTTAGACACCATTCCTTTTTCAGAGCTTTTCAAACTCAGCCCCAACAAATTCAATCATGTTTTTATGAAAAATATTTTCTTGAAATTTCACCCAGGGGAGAAAAAAAACCTTAACTGAAGAATCAGCCATACATAATGTCACTATTTTCACAGTAGGTGTAATAGAAGACCTTGACTTTTGACCTCCAAATTTTGAATCAGTTTCATCTTGGAGCCGAAGGGGATGTTATGCATCATTTCTCACAGGTTCATCAAGAACCCGCCAGTCAGATATGGTGTAACAAACATGTGGATGTTGTGTTGTGTCTGTGCTGCTGCAGGTTTTTGAGGAGCTGCTTCTGGATGCAGACTGGAGCGTGAACGCAGGCAGCTGGATGTGGCTCTCCTGCAGTTCATTCTTTCAGCAGTTTTTCCACTGCTACTGCCCCGTGGGCTTCGGCCGCCGCACCGACCCCAATGGGGACTTCATCAGGTTGGTCACTTTCCTGGCATCGCTCCCCACCCCCTCTTGGTGCCAACAACTAATCCACCCCCCTGCACCCTCCTCTCCTCCCTATCCCATCTGAATGGTAGTTCTCCTCCCTCTGTCTCTCTGCACTGCACGAGCGGAAAGAGCAACAAAGACTTACTTCATATAAACTTCACATAAGACCAAGGAATAAGTACAGAGTGCACATCATTTTAACGGGATGTGTTTAGGTGATTCAGTTAATGTTAAAAACACAGACAACACACTTATGTACAGACACACACAGCTGACAGATTAAATTTGTCAGACAGTGGGAGGGAGGGGGGGAGGGAGAGAGGGAGGGAGGGATAAAGGGAGACCTCCAGATGAATGGGTAAGTCAAGAGAATAAGTATCCTTCCCTCTTCATCTTATTTTTGCCCATTGGTCCGTTGTGTCTTCTGTTCAAACTTCAGCACTTTTGGAATCAGGCATGTCTTTTGTAATAACCTCACTGTTCAGTGTACTTCTCTTTTTTTTCTGTGAATATTGGTGATTGTGTGTGTTCGCGTTATTCTGAGTTAATCTAACTGTTGCCAGCAGATGATTTTTCTTTTTTCTTTTTTTTTTTTACTGCAGAGGTGTAGATGAATTCTCTCTCTGGATGTGGCACTGTATGTCTGTCTTGGCTCATCAAGGGGGACTGGGGGAAAGCTCAGCTATCCCTCTCCCCTACTAAGATTGTAGCTGATTGCTTTCAAGATGATTGGCCGTTCTCACGCCCCTCCTTCTAGCCAGGGGTTTCCTTGGATGGAAGCCGGGGTTTGGGCTGAGATGTCAGTGGCTGCTTGTTTGTCTGTGTGTTGTGGTTTTTTTTTTAATGTATTGTGCAACCCTGAGGGACGGGACTTTGCTCACGCCCCAGCAGCACCCTTTAGGCAGGTTTGTAACTCGGTAGCGTCTCATTTCGTCAAAAGGGATTCTGACTGTTTGGCCTTGCCTGCATTCGTGAGGTAGAGGACTATGAAGCATTACTCGGAGGGTAGTGAGGAGAGGCGTTGCGCCGGCTGTAGCTCTGCCAATCGCAGTGAAGCACAGTTGGCGCCGGTACTTGTTACCCGCGTTGTGCCCACACGAATTGGTCCACTGTCCAGGCGCTGGGCAAAGCCCCTCATCCGACCCTTTGTGAAATGTTCAGTGGTGCTCTGCTTTACGTGAATGCAGCCCTGCTGGTTCAGGTGGACCTGGGGAAGTGGCTGGTTGATATAGGCCCTGACAGAGAGAGAGAGAGAGAGAGAGACTCACACGCACCTTTCATGTTCACATAGGTATCACAAATCACAAACTACCTCATATTTTGGACAGAAAAGACGATTGCTGATCAAGAAACTGATCTATTCTACAGTCTCCTCATAGTTTTACCCTTTAAATTCTCATAATGTCAGCACTTAATTCTAGTTATGTTCAAATGTATTCTCAAATTCAGTATGTGGCCCTAATACTCCACCATGATGCCACATACAAACCAATGCAAGTGTCCATTAGTTTGTACGTAGCCACAAACTGACTGTAAATTACTTGCAAAGGCCAAATTCAAGTCAATCCACAGTATCAATATTAGAAACTATAAAACTGACAACGTAGGGCTAGTTAAGCACATTGTTCATATAAAAATATTACAATACGAGCAAAAGAAGAGCATAGAAACTCTGCATCACATCCACTCACACGCTCACACTTCCTGAAACCCCTACCCGCTGTCCTCTGCAGGACCGCTTGTTACTGGCAGGTTGTGTGTCTTCCTGGCAAAAGGGTTGTGGTCCCTTTCGGTGAAATGAGGGGGCCCCCTAGTGGGCCCGCCTAGAGTGTGGTGCTGTGGTTGTGGGAGGGTACAGTCAGTACAACCTTAGAAGACAACCATTACAGTCTGATGGACGGGGTGGGGGGTGGGGGGTGGGAGGGGCAGGCATGAGCTCAGTCCAGTTTTCTCAGTCCACCACTGTCTGGTCGGGGGGAGGAGGGGGGGGTGGGGGTGCTGAGCTGTGAGGTATAATGGAAGACTTCTGTCACTGAGCAGGGAGCCTCAGTGTTGTTTGACCTACTGTAGATGTAGCTTTAGTCTAGTTTTTTTAAAGACGCAGACATGGACACATAGATTCCTTTTTTTTTTTTTTACTTTGCTTTTTCTCCAGTGTTGCCCTTGAACTCTCTTTTTTCATATACGTATATACACACATACAAATATATAAAGAAAGAAAGCAAAAGACAGATCTGTCAATGGCAGAAGCTTTCCATCATACACCAGCTCTGGTCAAGGGTTGGGGTGGGGGGGGTCAATACACCACTGCTTTCTAACCGCGTGTTACAGTAGACGTCTCCTAGCATCATCAACCCAATCGGCAGCAATCTCTCTCTAGTGAAGGGGGGGTTGGGGGGGGTGGCGGTCTCCGTAAGCAACCGGAGCGCCGTCCGTCGTGTGTGAGTGTGCCTGCGCACACGGCCGCACCATCCATGCCCACACCCCCCCTCTCTCTCTCTGCCTGTCAGCACCTCACTGTGGCACTTCCTACAGTTCCACAGTTCCACTCGCCCCCCTCCTCTGTCCTGTCCGTCTCCCCTCCTCGGACTCGGTAAGGTCGGACCAAGCGCAGTAGGTAGGTTGCCTCTCTTTGTCACACGGAGCAAATCCACGACAGGCTAAAGGACAGACCTAAGCACACAAACTCCAGCAGGTTGGAATGGCACTGTGAGCTGAATTCTCTGCTTTTATTGGCTTCATCTCCTGGAGATTTTTTTTTGTCTGCGGCGTGGCTGCTATCACACCTTCTTACTGTAAAAAAAGTTGTTTGGGACCACAGCCTTTTGTTCTTCTTGACCTATAGTCCTCACTGTGCACTGTGGCACTAACTCACCTCAGTGCCTGAGTCTCCAAAAGTTTCACAGTTGCAAAGCAGTGACTTTGTACTCATATACTCATGTACTGTAGCCATACTGTGCAATGTTGTGGTTGTTTGTAGCTTTCATTTTGTTGCAACTATTTTTCCATAACACTTGTAAGCATGACGTGCTGAAGACCAGCATGCTGTTCCCAGTTACAGAACATATATGGGCTGTAGAAATATATAAATAGAATGCATTAGAATATAATGAGGACATTATCTTATATTTCTTTAGAGACAAAGAAAAAAAAGTCTTACTGAATTTTCATTGTTAACATTTCAAACTAATAGATACTGTACTCCATTTTTTAAATACATATCTTCACATTGGTTTTACCTACTATAAGATATTTTTCTGCTTTGTTTTGAAAGAATAACCTTTTGCGTCACTCCAGCCCCCTCCCTCCCAGATTAACTCCACCTGTAACCTTCCACGTCCTGTTGACACAAGCTGGCGTATCTAATGTCTCCCTGTGCTTCCAGACGATACTTACCTGTCCTCCGAGGTTTCCCCGCTAAGTACATCTATGACCCGTGGAATGCTCCGGAGTCTGTGCAGGCGGCCGCCAAGTGCATAATTGGCGTCCATTACCCAAAGCCCATGGTGCATCATGCTGAGGCGAGCCGACTCAACATTGAGAGGATGAAACAGATCTACCAGCAACTTAGCCGTTACAGGGGATTGGGTGAGCGAAGAGACGAAATTCTACCAACACTAATATTTGTCGTGGTTGTGTAAAATGCTCCATGTTTAAAGTTACAATATGTAAGAAACCGAAAGCAACTGGCCGTGAAATCCTCCTAATATGTCACAGAGGCTCAGGAATAATGTTTATATAACATGATGAACTCAGCAACAACAAAAGTACAGCCAGAGTATTTACATTAAAAATCTTTTTTTGCAGACTGCGTATCATGTTCATGTTTTGAATTAACGTGTTGGCATGTTGCGCCACCTAGCCCTCTCTCCCAGTCACGGCGGCATTTCAGCCTCCGGTCTGCTCCCACTGAGCTGCCGCTACGATTGGGAGAAAAAACGAGATCACTGTGTTTTGAATTTGACTGCAGTAACCGTTTTTGGCCACATTCTTATTATGGTGCCTTTAAGTGGGGCTGGGAATCAAACTTTGATACTTGTATGGACTAATTAAATTGGTTTGATATGACAGAGGATGGAAGTGCCTTGTTGCATAATAGTGAATGAGTAAATGCATCAATTAGAAATGAACCTTATGCAAAACAAAAAAAAATTAAGTAAATCTGTACATTTATTTTGTAAAAATGATATATAAGAAGACCAGCAGCCAACCAGTAAAAAATAGGGTAAATAGTTTGGCAGTAAGATACATAAAAACAAAAAGATGAATATTTGTAAGATAATACGAAGAGAAGAATAAATCAGATGTGGAAGTGGTCCCTCCAGAAAGTCAATTAAAAAAAACTGTTGTTAAATATAATCACCTCATAATATATTGATCTCTTCTCCAGATGTAAAAATCAAATATGTGCACATGTGTTTGTGTCTTCCAGGCCTGCTGGCATCAGTGCCGTCCACAAATGGGAATGGGAATGGAGGAATGATGGCCTACTCTCCTGGAGAGCAGCAACCAGGGACCAACAACAGCAACAACTCACACAGCAAGTCCATTTTAAACAAGATGTTTTCACCAAAGCTTTTGAAAAAATGTAGCGGTGCTTACACGTCATCTTCTGTGGTGTTTTTTCCCCCCAGTGCCTGGAGTGTCAGGGAGCTCCTGTGCAACGGGTAACGGCAGCGGGAGCATCTTACTCAACTTTGACAGCGAGGAACAGACGGGGCCCACCAGTGTTAGGCAACAGCAGCAGCGACTCCAACCGTTGCCACAGCAACAACAACAACAGCAGCAGCAGCAACAACAACAACAACAACAACAACAGCATGGTAGGTCATCTTATGACCTTTTTATTTCACTCTGGGATAGGTGCATTTTGCTTGTTGTCACGATAACCGCTCTACCGGCGTCCCTCACAGAGTCCTGTCCCAAGACAGTATTTTAAAGCAAAAACAATAATGATCAGCAGGTAAAGCAACTGGTATCAACAGTTTAAGTATAAAATATACATGAACTGTATTAAGTCCATCTTTAGCACAATGCATGTCAGTCACTTTCTCATTCAAGAGATAGTAATCAGTGGAGCTGACCGATAAATTCCACATAAAAAGAGAACACAAAAAATTATTTTCAATTAGAAATAACATATGCATCAGTATAATCAGTAAACAGTCAGACAGAGTTGTCCATCTATATTAATCTGAACTTTCCTAAATTAAAACATTAGTGGTCTGTTTAAAAATGAATATCAACAGTTTTCTTTGCATTATTTGAGGTCTGAAAAACTGCATCTTTTTTTGTTATTTTGACCAGTTGTAATTTTTGGGAGAAATGGCTGCTAGTTTATAGAATGAAACACAAACGTTCATGTTAGATTTCAGATAAAAGTGCAAGTAGTTCCGAGCATTTGCTTGATGCGTCGTAATGTTATATAAATGCGTGGTGAATGTGCAGGTCACAATTTGTGTTTTATGAGTTGTCAGATTGTGTATTTGATGAGGGACAGGGGACCTATACCGTTCACCTCCATTGTGTTCAATTTAGTTATTCATGTGCAATTTGTTCAATAAAAGTATGCACACTTTTTTTTTTTCTTTCGTATTTTTATTCAGTGTTATAGGTTATTCAGTGTTTGAGGGGAACTATTAGCAGGCTACCAGGAAGTGTATCGTCAATGTGCACACTTATTACTAGTTTGCTACCAGGAAGTGAACCTATTGACATCGCAGTGTCATCATCACACATCGCACATTTTGCTCACAATGTGCACGTCTAGTAATCAGGCTACTGACGTGCTAATGAGCGCATTTAAAACAGTGTTAGTGATGTTAATAATGGATTTGAATACATCTGTTGCAGGATACCACTCAGTGCCAGACGCCAGCCAGACCATCACCAGCAGCCAACTCTTTCATGAGTTTGCTGTGCCTCAACACCCAGGTAACGGAGATGCTTCAAAATGATGAATGCAGTTTTATTATTTTGTTGAATGGCCTCCTCCCCAGTAGCCGCCATAAGCATCACATAAGATGCATGAAAGCAGACATCGCTTTTTGCTCCGTAGTGTTTCAAGTCTTTCTCGTCTCCTCCTCACTCAGGTCTCCTCCTGCACACCAGAGGCGGCATCACAGGAAAGCGGGAACGCGAGTCGGAACGAGAGGGGTCGGGAGAGGAAGACCCGGCGTCCTGCTCCCTGCACAAGATGCAGAGGCAGAGTGCAGAGGTCAGTCTTCTTCTCACTACCCCACCCAGGATCTTGCATGACACCTGAGATGAGATGTCAGAATGTATTACCGTGCAATGACATAATCAGGTGTTTAATATTTACTGTAGGTTGAAGGAAAAAAAAACAGCCGCTGAGTCACAATGTGTCTCAAGCTCAAGGAAAAGTTGAACAAATTAAAAAAAAACAGCATGAAAACAGCTGTTGATGCAGGGGAATAGGAAGGTTGCGTAAGTGGATGACACACATCAACCCACAGCAACATGTCATCGCCGGCCAGTGTACTGTATGTGTGTGTGAAAGAGAGAGAGAGTGCCCACAGAGGGGAAAAAATGTAGCTGTAGGCGGTGTTGATGCCGCTGGTGTATGTCACCCTTTCAGGCTTGGTAATAAATCATACATGCGATGACTAAAGGCCGCCAAGTTTTAAATCTGACGAGAGATACACGAGACGATGGAGAGACTGCTGGGCGTTATGATAAGTCTCTGCTCCCACTCCAAAGTAAATATTTTCATCGTCAGGCAGTCTGTCAACAGAGGGAGTCGTCTCTGTAAATGTCAGCCCGTCGTAATTTTGTCACACTTAACAATAAAAAACGCAAAACAGGTGTTTGACTGCGGGGACACGATGCAAAACAATGGTGGAAGCCGGCAGTGGAAACAGGGGAAGTCACTTTGCTTTCACCTCAAATACCCATTGTCAGGGTTACCACTTGTCCTGGAAAAACTGGAAAATGCTTCACCAATTTTTCAGTCATGGAAAACACATGGAAATGAGAAAAAAAAGTCAAATGTCCTGGAAAAGCTTCAGTTGTCCTGGAAAATTATTTATCAGCTACCAGAGCTCTATTAACTGTTTTCAGACCTCATGTGAGAAAACCAGAGACTTTGTTGATGAGTGTCTCCAGTATTGGACCTCATGTTTGTGTTGCTCTATGATAAATTTGTGGGAATTTATACAATACAATACAATAAAGATTTATTTATATAGCACATTTAAAAATACAACCCAGGTTGTCCAAAGTGCTGTACATTAAAACACACAAGCAAAACCAGTGGCAATAAAACTAAATGGGTACTAATAATGTAGCTACATTAAAACATGGAATAAAACACTAAAGTGAACACATAAAACCTAAAATGCCAAGAAAAAGAGAACATTTTTTCAAAGAGATTTAAAGTGCTCGAGTGTTTGTGCAGTCCTAATATGCAAAGGTAGGCTGTTCCACCACAGAGAACTCTCTGTCTCCTCTTGTTTTTAGTTTAGCTCTTGGTATAGTTCAGAGCAGCTGATTAGCAGACCTCAGTGTTCGGGGGGCATGGTAAAGAACAAGAAGGTCAGACAGGTAGGGCGGCGCCAGGCCATTTTATAAGCATGTACTGTAAGAGATTATCACAATATTCAGAGCCATAGACTGCACATCTTTAAATCAGACTTCTGGGGCTGGAAGAGGAAGAAACATAGAAACAAAAATGTACAAATGAGGTACAACTGTGGAAAAGAACACTTCTCCAAAGCATTAACGGGACAGAAGATGTATGATAACATGTCTGTCAGACTGTGAACCCTGATGGTGTATGTGTGTGTGTGTTTTCCCTGCAGACCACCTAGAGCCTGTCTGAGTCCACACCAGTCATCAGGCAGCGCACAGAGGGAATCCCAACGTGGCCATCTGTCCTCCAAACACAATGCAGCTCCAGACACGACCGGCTCCTCCTCCGACAAACCTGAAACTCCACTTTTCTGTCTTTTACAGAGACCTCCGCCCCCGCCCCGCCCCCAACCACCACCGCCCCACAACACCGGGGTGTACACACAAAGGTGAAAATGTGATCTCTGGCTCACTTTATGGCAGTCCGTCTTCTATAGTCGTGTACAGACCTCAGAAGGACGCGCAGAGAAACACCTCAAACTCAGAGGACGACAAATTTGTCAGAATATAAAATAATAAAATTACATTAAAAATTACATTACTGTCTTAAAACTGCTGCCACCAGCCAGTATATACTGTACAAACACTGAAGCAGCTACAGGTGTAAGTAATGAAATATTTAGTGTTTGCTTTTTGATGATGCAAAATCTCCATGCAAACGCCTCGTCCACCGTCTCATGCACCGATATGAAACCAAGCCAACTGTGTCAGGGTTTACAGAGACGCTTTTCTACTTTTACTACAGCTTTGTATTATTTACCTTTTACAAGGAAAACACAACACATTCACTGCATTGTACTTAATAAGTTAACACATAATTCCATCACAGTTCAAACTTACACTGATAGTTTTTTTGTTGTGGAGAGAAAACACTTGTACATAAGGCTAATTTAAAGTAGTTTTTTCCCCAGAAAAAAAAAATTAAGGACGGCTTTTAGTAACTGTTTCAGTAGTGTTATCATCTCTGATTTTTATATTTTACCAGACTAGAAGCACATGTACAGTTTATTCACAGTAACAGCCTGGCCCACTGATTCAGGGACTTGAGTCTTAGTAGTGTGCATGTGAATACTATTATAAATTCTTCAGGTACCAGAGGGCCTAACTGGTGGACGAGTGTGATAACCCTCCTCAGTAACAAAAAGTGCAGCTGGTCACAGTCCATGGGAACATCTACCACTGCCTGCTCAGCATGTGTATCGGCAGCTAAACACAGTGTTTTGTTTTTTTTGTTTTTGTTCAGACAGTTTTAAAGGCGTACAGTGCATGCATCTCAGTCATGCACTGTATATGTATGTCTCTAAAGACATATTTAGAGTCTCACTGTGGATTATTTAACGTACAGTTTGCCAACTTGGCTCTAAAACCGGCTATAGAAGAACAGTATGATGGGTAAGTTATAGCTCAATATTTTTTTAGAGCTTAAACTTTTCTACAAAGAAACCATCAAGTAAACATGTTGGAGTTTCTTCTTTGTTTTGTCTTTTCTTTTTTTTTCATATAACACCATTTAGATCCTGAGACATTTTCACGATTCCCATCAACATCAGTCCAAAATGAGCAGTTCTATGTCTGCTACAATTCTCTGTGTAGCATTGTGTAGGATTTCAGTTTCTATGCGCCGTCTTCATCTTTAGTTTCCTATGTTACTGTATCTCCAAGGTTTCACACTGTCAGATTAACTGTGATTCAGTGTGGATTTGACATTTTCCTCGCAGCTGTCGACCATCAGAGCCTGGACGATCCATTCTGTTCTCACTTTTATTTCACCCGACTAAAGTCAGTCACATTTTCACCTTTGTCCCCACCCCACCTCCCCACCCAACCAACAAAACCTTCAGTTTCAAAAGTGTCTCAGTGCTCGCACCAATTTACAGACAAATCACTCTATCCAGAGTGTCGATGATTTTTGTTTTTTGTCGTATTGCTGTGAAACTCGTGCATCAACCAAAAGAAAGCAGATTTCAGTGTCAGTGTGGGAGAGGTAGCTTGAGGTAACATTCTTAACAAAAACAATCTGGAGGACACAGAAGGCAGTTGGTTCCGGTCTCCTTTCGGAGGCGTCACATTTTTCTAAGATTTCTTATAAAAACCAAAAAAAGAGTTGCTAAACAAACTGGAAGGAAGAAACTAAAAACTATAAGTTCGAGTCGACACAATAAATGACAGGCGACGACATCTGATCCAAATGAGCCTTCCAAATCTGTCGGTGAAACAGAACCCAACATTCCTCCGAAACAAGCAAGCCGTCCTGATGAAGGATTCCTGCTACTGTACAAGGACTTGAACTATATATATAGAGATATATAGACTGTATGACTACAGGTGACATTTTGCACTCTGGGTTCAATTGAAAGAAGTCTCTCTGAACTTGGAGGCGTAGCAGTGCTGCAGAACGGCTGGAAACGTGCCCACTGCGTGAGTCGTATAGCAAACAAGGTTTCAAAATGGCCGCTGCAAAGTCATCAATGGGAGGATTTGTGTAACAACGCTGATAAAAGTTGGTGTCTCATTAAGGCTCCATCCACCCTCCACTGTCACCTTTCCTTCACATGAGAAGAATGCAGTCGAAATGAACCAGAGAATGTAGGATTCCTCCTGTTTAGTTCACCCCCCCCGCCACCCCGCCCTACACACATACACACACTGTTATTCTCCAATAAAACCAAAATACTACCAACACCAGAGCTCGTTAATCAATTAAAATATCTACTAATTTACCAGAATTGTTTTTTGAGACAATAATTACTCAAACTGTCAACACATTGGAGCAGAAACTGTGTGCAGTAAAATATTGTTTCAAAATTAGATGTTGGAAATAAATGATACAAACTTGGGTTAAACACACAACCCACTTAAACATATACATACACATTCAACACACTGCTACCACAAATTATTCAGATCCCTCTACCCATGCAAACAGAAGGCATCCTACAGACAGCCTTTGTAGTGGTGAGCTATGTAAGGTCTGAGAGGAAGCCCAGTCTGCCATCAAGAAGCATCATTTCCCTACCAATTGATTGACTATTGATTGGTTTCAGAATCTATATATGTTTTGTTATGAGCCAAGCTGACGGCAGAGAAGACGCATTTTTTTTCTTCCCCGAAAAGCTAAAAAGAGCTTAAGAAACATGACATACTGTTATTTCACAGTGCTGTAGGATCTACAGACCATGAAGTCCACAAAAAAAACTCCAGACAGTGACTTAAAGTGATGGCTAAACCTGCACCACACTCCCAACAGATACCAAAATTAAGCCTTTAGGTCCAGTTTTAGCTGTTAGCATTTATATTTATTGACATCGATCAAGTCTTAATTTGGAAAATCCTGCAGATTGGAGCTGTAGATGTAAGTTCTGGTGTCAGTGGAGCCGTGATGACTCATGTCTGTGTACAGTTCTCGATATTCGTCCATCTGTGATCGTACTCGACTCCAGGACTAACATAGAGGGTGGGGCAGGTGGGATGGGTGGGTGGGGAAGGATAAAGAGTATTGTAGTGTTTCTGTATTATAATTCTGTATGTTCTCAAGAGGATTTGAACATTGATAGCTTTTTTTTGTAGCATTTATCACCATGGAAAAACAAGTTGAACCAAGTTTTTATTCTTGCTTTTTCTTTTATTATATTTCTGTTTTGTTCTCCCTTCTGTTACATGAAGGTGAAAACTGATGCCATCTATCATCTCTGTAATATTGTGCTCTATCTCTGTCTCTCCTTGTGTTGTGAAAGGCTTTTCTTGTGCTTGATCAAGTTCATGACAGGAAATTAAAAATTGTTACAACTTGATATCTTTTTTATTTTTCGCCTTCTTCATCAGCAGTGAAGCAACAACCCGGCCATAAACTACATTCACATCTGGACATGCCTGTAGAAATCTGTTTAATAATTAGAGCCGGAGATCAAAGTGATAGTTCACCCAAAATTCACATTTTCAGAGTCCTCCGTGCCTTCTCTGAGTTACAACAGGGATCCGTGTAGCACTGGTCCATATGCTCACTTTTCTTCGTCCAAAAACAAACCCCAAAAAACATCCAAATACCTCCCCACTCCTTGTAATGTCCCTCTTGTATTGAAGCCCATGACATGAGAAATTGTTCTGAAAAAAATTAAGTCTATATTTTAAGCTTGTTTGTAGCGGAAGCTCCCAGCACTGCTCTTCCTGGTCCATCCAAATCTCAGGCGATTTGCACTGACGCCGACGCAAATCGTGCGAGATGTGGATGATTTGGATATTTGTTCTAGAAAATTCAGTTTTTGAGATAAAATTCTGATATTTGCCAAACTTCATCAACCATGACTCCAAAATATGGTCATTTAATTTCAGGAAGATTGAAAATGTATTTAGAAAAAATTGGATAGAATGTGTTTTTGGTCATACATTTTCATGCACTGTAGGCTCAGTTTTTGATAAATCAAAAATCCAAGAAACAAGTTTTGTGAAGGATAGTCTGGAGATACTCCCTAGCAAGGTTGGTGACAATTGAGCAACAATTGTGGGAGTGGATAGGTTTAATAAGTTTTACAGTTTTTGAAAAAAGTTGGAATGGAGTAAATCTGGCATGGGGCTGAACATTTCTGTTTGGTGAGTTATTGCCCATGGGAAGTATGATTTCCTCCTCCTCCTCCTGGACCAGGTTTAATGGCCTGCATCCAAACAAAAACATATTTCTATAAACATTGAACTGATATCCATAAAGGGTTATTAAAAGGTTGGTTCCCATGGTAATTGGTTTGTGCCACTTCTATTCAGTTTCTGTACAGCTGAATACTGGGGGAACAGATGTAAGCCTCAGCTGGGAGTAGTGAGCCGTCTGGTACAGTAGAGCAGTCACGTGGCTGTAGCTGCCACACAGGTGCACTGGCATCTCTGTAACCCCTTAGCACAATCTGTTTACAACACCAAATATTTGTTAGAGAACAATAAATACTGGCTGCAAGTGTCATGTTGAAAGAAAACCTTAATAACCTTAACCTTAATAAAAAAAAAAACTTCTGATAGTAAACTTAATAGTAAACTTAATAATTGTAGTACAAAGTTAACCAGGAAAAAGTGTTATAGAAATAGAATTTATTTGTATTTAACTATGTAAAATAGATAATTAGTAATCTCACTTTACTCATTAAAAGAAACATGCAAAATAACTATTTAATTGAAATAATAGGAAATGATTAGAACTCACTTTGCAGCCGAGTGTGAAGCAGCTGGGATGAGAATCAGCACCTCTAAATCTGAGGCCATGGTTCTCGACCGGAAAAAGGTGGCATGCACCCTTCAGGTCGGGGGAGAGATCCTGCCTCAGGTGGAGGAGTTCAAGTATCTCGGGGTCCTGTTCACGAGTGAGGGAAGGATGGAGCGCGAGATCGACAGGCGGATCGGTGCAGCGGCTGCAGTCATGCGGTCACTGTATCGGTCCGTTGTGGTGAAGAGGGAGCTAAGTCGAAAGGCGAAGCTCTCAATTTACCGGTCGGTCTACGTTCCTACCCTCACCTATGGTCATGAAATCTGGGTAGTGACCGAAAGAGCAGGGTCGCGATTACAAGCGGCCGAAATGAGCTTCCTTCGCAGGGTGGCGGGGCGCTCCCTTAGAGATAGGGTGAGGAGCTCGGTCACCCGGGAGGAGCTCGGAGTAGAACCGCTGCTCCTCCACATCGAGAGGAGTCAGCTGAGGTGGCTCGGGCACCTGTATAGGATGCCCCCTGGACGCCTCCCTCGTGAGGTGTTCCGGGCATGTCCCACCGGGAGGAGGCCCCGAGGAAGACCCAGGACACGCTGGAGTGACTACGTTGCTCGGCTGGCCTCTCGGGGTGCCCCCGGAAGAGCTGGAGGAAGTGTCGGCGGAGAGGGAAGTTTGGGGATCCCTGCTCCGACTGCTGCCCCCGCGACCCGGCCCCGGAAGAAGCGGAAGATAATGGATGGATGGATAGAACTCACAATACAATCTTGTTTCTATGAGAGCAATTCATTTTGAATTCTTTCTGACACACCCTGCACTTATATTTCATATGACACCTCAGGTAACATAGTTCATTTATCCGTATTTAATTCGCAGGAATTACATGACTCACAGAAACTTGATATGACAAACAGGAACGTGTTTCTTATGAGACTGAACTGAACCTGTAAGATGACTTTCCCTTATGCAGTGAGGCATCTGGCTTTGAAGCACCCTAACTGTGACCTCTCCTGCCTCCTTGTTTGAAACTGAGATTAACATTGGGGTTAGGATAATATACATTGCACAAAACAACAAAAAACAGTTAATGATGTTAGTCTAAACTCTTAGAAATAAAAGTGTTAAGTAGAACCATATGAGGTTGTTCAGCTCGCCCTCATAGGATAACCATTCCTGGTAGAACCTTTTATAAAGGTTCCACCTGGAATCCTCTAGGTTCTACCTAGAACCCAACATAAAGGGTTATACCTAGAACCAACTGTGGAAGGGACACCCAGAACCCTGAGAGGTTCTGCAAAAAAACCTTCTGTGTATTGGTTTCACCCAGAACCATTACTGGGGGTTCCATCCAGAACTTTTCCGACTTCTAAGGGTCTCATTTGGAACACACACAGGGAGTTCGACCAAGAACCCTTTCATATTTCAAGGGTTTCATCTACAACTCCTAATTATATGAATGATGTGTGTGTCTGAGTTTTTCCTTGTAGGTTTAGCAGCGTCTCCCCTTTGGAATTCGTCGTGGGGGGTTGTTATTATTGGGGTACGCACAAAAAAGTTTGGGGCACGAGGCCGGGCTGCGTGGTGCAAGGGCCTACAGCTGCTTGTGGCTTACTTTTTTTTTCCTTATTATTATTATTTATTTTTATGTTTTCGAGACTGTATTGTACTGTCCGATTGTTTCTATGTCTAAGACCCCCTGGAAGACGAGATGATACATCTCAAGGCGGGGTTATCCTTCAAAACCAGTGATCTTGGTCCAAGCTGTGTAACTCATTTTTACAAGAAAAAACAACAAGGAACAAATACATATTTAACTAAGTTAAGTTTAACTAACTACTGCTAATTAAAATAGTCCCACTCAGGGCCGCCGCAAGGGTGGTGCAAACGAGGCGACCGCCTCGGGCCTCGTGCTGTGGAGGCCTCGCGCCAGGAAAGGGGAAAAAACGGTCCGTAATTTCTCCAGTTTATCTACCGATTTTGAAGGAAACCAGTAAGGGGGATATTTGCCACAGTATCTGGCAACCCTGGTCTGCCTGTGCCTCGCACCTCTGTCACTGTCAAAATCAATTTTTCCTGCAAAGGTCCGCAGTCATATCAAAAAATCTTGCTGTTAAATCACCCGCCGTCACCTCTCAGAATAACAGACTACATGCGTCATCACGCAGCTGCACATGGGCCAATCAGTCAGGCTAATTTCAATGACAACACCAGGGCCAGCTCTACAAACTCTGAGAGCCCTGAGGCGTTCTGTCAATAACACATCAAAATCTGATTGGCTGATGAGACTGTCACTCAACGTTTTAACCCAATAGCAGCATCCAGCTTCGACCAAAGGGTAGCAATGCAGTTAACTGCTTGCCCCAGACGAGGAACGGAGCTGTGGTGCGTTTATAGGACATAGGAAATTTGAGTTCCACAAAACCAATCGTTTTCTGGCTAAAGTTGCATACTGAACAAGTAATTGACTCCAGACACATTTCAGATTCACTTTTTAATTATGAAAAAAAAAGATTATTTAATTTTTGACAGGGCTAGCAGTGCTAGCAGTGCTAGCAGTGCTAGCCCTGCTGCCCCTGACTGCACGCCACTACTCGTTAGAGACAGCGATACGCCTAGTAGCCTAACAGGCAGAATTGACAGTCGGTGATTTTGGCCGCTGCCTTGATCAAAGCGTTTCATATGTAGGCGAGTAGCGTCAGCGCGGACCTGCACGCGGTTCCGCCTGTCCGCCTTCCACCGGAGTTTTATTTTAAAACAACAACAACCTTTGTCATTGTGGGGCTGAGAACAGCTGAGTGTTCCTCTCCTACAGCTGACATGTGGTCTGTCACAGTGAGTGCACCATTCATAATAGAAGTTTCATCCTCTCTGCTGTCCTGACCCTGAACGCTTGTTGTGCTGGTTATTGAGTTTTATTAATGTTTACATCAGGCTGAGTGAAACAGTAGGCTATAGGCTACTACTGTGATTTAATAAATATAATGAGATGTAATCCATATCAAAATAGTGTAGTGGCAATTCCCCAAATATTGTGTTGGTCATGAAATCCCCAGAACAAGTTACTGCTTGAACTATTTCCATGTACAGTATGACCCATTCTGAGTCACATTAGAAGTCTGAAGTTTTACAGTTCTCAAATATAGAAATTTGCTATGCAACCACCTTACCTTTGAATCTGGGATAGCCTGTCTGAGATTGTAATTGGGATGGCGTAGGGGTAGGGACCCCCCTACATTGGTTTGGCTTTTTGGGCGTTGTCACCTTTTTTACTCTCCGGAGTTTGTAGGTCTGTTATTATTTGGCCTTCTGGTAGTCATTTCAACAAATAAAACTGCAAAAATGTTTATTGTCCTCAATGTTACCATTGAGGACAATAAAAAAAAATACAAACACAATCATTTATTGACTATCAAAGAAACAAGATTTTCAGAACAAGGTTCCTTCATCAGGTTTAAAGTACAAGACAAGAAATGACGACAATTTTTAGACACACACTAGCCTATATTGGCAAATGTAGCTATGACGGGCCGGGGAGCGCTACTTCGCCTTGGGCTCCCCGTTGGCCCTGGTCCCACTTTCACCATAACGATCCATAGGGTCAAACTTGCTAGAACAAGATAGTAGATTTAGCTTACCTTGATTGAAGTTGCTGATCTTCTGTAGCTTGAATTCAGCTTCTAGATGATCACACCAATAATGGCCCCACCAAATGTGTGAACAGTAATCACTGTTGATATGTCACACCTGTTTTGTAGAGAAGGAAGATCATACAGTACAATCCATGTGGAAACCAGCTCTTAGCTTCCACATGGCAGGTAACAGGATGGTCAAGTCCCAGGCCCAACACACAAAACCTTGCCCTTTCCCCTGGGGGAAGGTTCATTTCCCAGCCTAAAAAAAACCCCAATGCTGTAGCTTGAAAGTCAGCATTACAGTGTGATTTTTGCATCAGTTAACACTTGAACTTGCGACATCAAGTCATCAAAGACCTTCCTCTATTACTGAACTTAGCAAGTGACAACTTTGTGGATTCACAACTTGACTAAGCCAGTCACGGTACAGAAGCAACCCATGGAAAGGCAAAGTATGAGGAGGAGACAAATGCACGAGTAGATTGTGTGTACCATAATTATTAAATACTTAAGATTGTCTATCACTAGTCACACAATACCTCAGTAGGCATTAACATGGTCACGCTGCATCAACCAGAGCTTCAATTCATAACTTCAGAAAGCAAGATCACCTGACTTGTAGCAAACTCTGAGCCTGAATTCAGTGAGTTGTATTAGCTACTTGGTAGAGCAGATGCCCCAAAACCAGAGGTTATAGTCTTCGCTGTAGTGACCCAATGTTCAGTTCCACCTTGCAGCACTTTGTTGTGTGTCGTTACCGAATGAAGAAGGGAGTAGTCTAACAGCTCTCTCTATTTTAAGTTTTTGAGTAGGGGTTGGAATACCTGTCACAGCTAATCTTTGCCTGGGTCAACAAGATTTGCTGATGAAGAGCCTGCTTTCTTATAAGTAATGGTTGTGAAAATACCCAACCCAAGCTGGGGGATGGTCCTTCTCAAAATAAAATATTCCTGCTCTGATTTGAGCTGCCCATTAATACCACATGAGCTTTGGTAGCTGTAATCCACCTCCATCGTATGGTAGATATAACAATGTGAGCCTGACCTTGGGTCGCCTGTTGTTCCAAATGAAGGATGGAAATTAGCTCCTAGCTAAATCCATTACATTTACACAACATGCACATCACTAACTGTTCATTAACGTGCATTGTTGTCATCAAATAAACAATAAATGAAAATGAAAGAGCTTTTCAAGTGACTGGAAAAAAGAAAGTGGAACCAGAGAACCCTAGTGTACAGTTTATTAATTAACCGATTCGCTAAACCCTGGTATCGGTATTGGGACTGAAAAAGCTGGATTGGTGCATCCTTAATTATGACATGAATAATAGTTTCAAAATCTTTGCCAGGTATCCACACCCGTGTGAACACATGCCTCCGAGGGCTCTTTAGATCTCAGTATCAGAGGAGGCTGTTTGAGTATATTACCTTAATTATTTAGACACCGTAACAAAGGGGATCAAAGGTCATGCATTTCCTGTTGAAACATTTTCTAAAGGCGACCTGTACCCATGTATTATTTACTGCCTATACACAGCCCAAAGGGTCATATGCAACCACAATAGATCTTGGTGAGTCAGTAGATGTATGAAAGAGGTTTGACAAGTAAAACCAAAGACGATGATTAACTTTAGAAACAAGCTTACATCATCAGACTTTTTAGGTTAACATTCGTTGGTGTTTTGAAATAAAAAAAATAAAAAATAACCACAAGGATATATTTTTAGCTCTGGCAAACCCGTCTGTCTGAGGAGACACCAGAAATGCCTTCAGCAGAGCAGTGTCTGGAGTCAACGTCACACCTCAGGAAATTGTATTGATGTATTTGAGATTTCTGTCTCTATCTGCTCATTTATGTGTTTTTCTCATTCTCTGGAGCTGTATTTATGAAGTTCACAGTGAAACAGCATTGACTGCCTTCTTCTTTTTTTTAAAGTATATATTTTTTTGGCTTTTCATGCCTTTATTTGATAGGACAGAGTGTGACAGGAAATGGGAGGCAGAGAGGGGGGGGTAATGACACGCAGTATAGGGCCGTCCGACGCGGGACTCGAACCGTGACTTCACTAACTGCAGACAGTGTCACGTTCTCTGGTTTCCCCTGTTTAGTTGAGTTCAGTTCCTGTTTTAGTTTGAAGTCCTTGTCCTGTCTTCCTGTGTGCTCCCTGTCTTTCATTACCTAATGTGTCTCACCTGTGTTAATTGCACCACCTGTCTCGTTCCCTCATGTATATAACCTCTGTGTTTCCCTTCGTATAGTGTCGGTTCATTTGTCGTTCTTCCATGTTGTTCCATGGTGTGTTTCCTGAGTTCCTGTGTCACGTCAAGCCTGGTAAATAAAGCGTTTTGTTTTCATCAAGAGTCTGCATCTCCCCACAATTTGACAGACAGTGTGCAAGGAAGTGATGTGACGAGACAATCGATTGTAAACAGACAGCTGTCAAAATAACTCTAGATCTAATTTGTAAAGTAATTTCAGTGATTTAAGTCAGCGACACACAACAAGGTGATAGTTCAGCTTTTTTGAAGTGGGGTTGTATGATGTAATGGCCGCTAAGTACAGTATAATATCCCCAGTGGAAAGGTAGGTCTCTTGCCCCCGGCCCCTTCCCCCACCCCCTCACTGATAAACACCAGTGCATTGCGTTGTACAGAGACACAGGCAGTAAACTGTGGCGAATGAGGGACAATTAATCAGCGTATTTTTAAATAAACTGCATAAGCAGAGGAGGAAGTATTTGGACAGAAGAGGGGGAAGGAAAGAGATCTATTGCAATTTACAAATTTATCACTAGAACGTTGAATGAAGAAATGCAATGACTCGGTGGATGGAGAATACTGTTTAAGCTCATTTGTAAGTTGTGGACCAAAATGGTAAAAGACATGATTCATGGAATTCCAACAGGCCACCCAATCTGATTTCACCTTTTTAAAGCACATGACACCCTCTGAATCAAATGAGGAAAATTCAGCTCAACAACACCTGAAGGGTTAAATGAGACAGATAGGAATGAATGAGTTGACCCATTGTCCTGAAGCCGCCACATGAAAAAATTATTTGGAAAATATTAATTTCATCTCTGTTTTTAGCCTTGTTGTAGCAGTGGCTCCCATTGGCTGCGCAAGATTTGCTGTGAGATGTCCTTCCTAGATCCAATAGTTTACAACAATGAACAAAAATCATGCAGTAAATCTCGCACATATGCACAAACATCGACACACCCACTGGGAGCTACTACTGGAACAAGACTAAAAAAAAATGCCACCATTTACCAATGACGGCAACTGTACCAAATTCACTTAGGCTACTGTGCTCCACCACACTGGTAGCAGACAGTTGCCCTTCTCAACCAGAGACCAGTACCACTAATCCTACATAGTGTTGCTTTAAACCCTGATATGACAGACAGCTGGCCAGTGAAGGGCAGCTGAGCTACCTGTAGCAGTATCTATCTATCAATCAATCAATCAATCAATCAATCAATCAATCAATCAATCAATCAATCAATCAATCAATCAATCAATCAATCAATCAATCAATCAATCAATCAATCAATCAATCAATCAATCAATCAATCAATCAATCTTTATTTGTATAGCACTTTTCATGCCCATAGGCAGCTCAAAGTGCTTCACATGATAAAAACAAGCAATAATAGAGACACAGGTACATTCGCAAACACAAATACATTCAGACAATGATTCATAGCACTGGATTGTATCGGGGGACGCTATCTTACACTCAGTCATTTGGGGTGGGGAAAACACTAGATAAAATGAGGATGAGGTAAAATAGTAAGAGAAGATGGAAAGAGGAACACGATTTTTATATTTTATAAGTGAGCGAGTATGTGTGGGGGTAATGGAGGTGGGAGGGGGGGGGGGGTGTATATGTGTTGTACTGAGTCCCTGAGAAACGTTGTCTCATTTTGTTACATCCTCTGGAATGAAGCAAATTGATAAATAAAGACCTTTGACCTTTGACCTTTGACTAGCATGAAAATGAAGAGACAAGTCATAGTAGTAAATAAATAAGTGACATAAGATAAATGAGTTAAATGAATGTTTTAGATTAATAAAAATAGTAAAAGTCAGTTAAAAGCGAGGCTAAAAAGGTGGGTCTTCAGTTTGCTTTTAAAACTGTCCAGATTCTCTGCTCTTCTTAGGTCCTCAGGCAGCCGGTTCCAGAGGCGTGGGCCATAGTGATAAAAGGATGCCTCACCATAGGTTTTATTTGCAACTTTGGGAATAATTAAAAGGCCGCTGCCTGAGGACCTGAGAGTTCTAGAGGGATTGTATGTTAAAAGCAAATCGGATAGGTAACTGGGACCCAGACCATTAAGAGCTTTAAAAACCATTAAGAGGATCTTAAAATCAATCCTGAAGCAGACAGGTAGCCAGTGCAGAGACCTTAAAATCGGTGTAATATGTGCAAGAGAGACCAGAGAGAAGAGCGTTGCAGTAGTCAATTCCGCAAGTGTTAAAAGCGTGCATTAATGTCTCAGTGTTGGCTTGGGATAAAATTGGCCGCACTCTGGCAATATTCTTAAGATGATAAAAACCAGTCTTGGTTATGTTTTTAACGTGAAGGTTAAAACTCAACTTTAAATCTAAAATCACACCAAGGTTTTTAACGTGCTCAGATGTGTTAAAAGACAGGGCTTTGAGTTTAAGATTGAGTTTCTCTCTGTGTGCTTCAGGACCAATTACAAGTAATTCTGTTTTGTCCTGGTCGAGCTGCAAAAATATTGGTTGCCATCCATGATTTGATGTCTAAAATACATTTTATGCCCAGTGTCATTAGGAGACACGGCTATGTAGAGCTGTGTGTCATCAGCGTAGCTGTGGAAATTAATGCCGTGACTCCTGATGACATTCCCCAGTGGCAGCATGTACAGGTCAAAAAGAGTTAGAGCTAAAATAGAGTATGTTGTAGACATGAATACACAATGTTATAATTTAGTCTGAATAAACCTGTGAATTATTCATAAATGAGGCAGTCACCAGCTGCTGCTATTTAGCATCTTCACAATATCTGACACAAGTCGAATTCTGCTGCGATGCCTCTCGACGTGCTCTGGCCTATGACTTGTTATTACATTATTACACATCACTTCACAACACAACATGTCCTCCAACCTGAACAACCAATGAGGAAATTTTTGTCTGTTTGTTTTGTTATGGGTTTTTTTTTTTTACAACCACACAGGCCAGAGCCATATGTGTTTCCTGACATACTGTACCTACAGTGCCATGCATAATGATCATTGTTTTCATGGTTACCATAATAAACACACTAACTGTATTGGCATACCATTACCAAACCAGTACCAAATTACTACAATAATGTGAATAGCTTCATTAGGTGTAGACTTGGTTGCGTTGGTTAGGGTTTAGGAAAAGAACATGGCTTGTCAACACATCTGACTTAAAGCATAAGTCAGCGATCCGGTCGTTTTGGCTAATGCTGCGTTCCAGGCAGGCTTTTGAAATCGTAAGTTACGGCTTCAAGTCACGACTTACAACTTTTGTAGCGTTCCAGGTAACCCATAACTCGTGTTTTTCCGACCTGTTGCCTGTGAAAGTTCCCTATAACGGCCACTCGTAACTTCCGACCCGTGAACTCGCACCAGATCTAACTGGTATGACTTCACAGGTCAGAAAAACATGAGTTACGGGTCGCCTTGAACGCACCATGAGTTAGCAGCCCCCGCCCTCGTCAGGCATCTATTGGTCCTCGTCCCTACGTCACCACATTCACGCGCATCCCTTGGCTGCACACACAGCCCTTCATGCCGTTCTCTCTCCTCATTGGATAACGCTTGTATCCCACAAGGAAAGTTTTCTCCTGGGTTTACAGCAGAGCAGAGTGACTGAGAGACTTAGAAACACTCTATGTACGTGATTGCTGATGGAAAATAGGACTATTTAGGACAACAAAAACATTCTGCTGACTTCTGTAGGGATAACTCCATGAAACTCCTTGGTCTGACTGATCTATCCCACCACCCCAGCTTCATCCTAATGGGAACTTTTGTGGAGAGAACGTCTCCACTCCTGTAATGATAGATGTCCCCTAAAAGAGAAAATAAACATGGATCATAACAACCTGCATTTGGCCTCATACTTACTGAAAGGTTCCTTTTGTGGAAGTTTCCATTATAGCCACTGTCCGTGGGACATGATGACTGTCACACAACAATCACATGAAATCATAGTGACCATAGAGAAAAAAATGAAACGAAGGTTGCTTCATTGTTATTTGCACCTGCACAGACTTGTCCTGTTGAAGATTTCACAACCACAACTACGCTCATGTGTGTCAGTGGCTGCGGTGTGGGGGCAGAGTATCATTTGCACAATATCATTTGCAATTAATGCAAATAGATAAACTAAAAAAAGACACACAAAAAACAGACTGCTGAAACTGTTCTAGTTATATTATCAACAACTACAACAACAGCTACTGTATTTTAATCACATAGGCCTATAATGACCTCATTGAGAAGGGAAAGTGTACAACTCATAGCTTTGTAATGTATGGAATTCAATAAATATTTGGCACTGAGGTCGTCTTTTGAGTGATTAAAGTTTGGTGTTTGGATAAGAAAGGAAAAAGATAAAGGTTTGAAACACACCTCTGCATGCTTGCATGCTTTTACCAAATGATTTCCTGTGATGTCTTGGTATCTTGGCTTTTCTTTTTCCACATGAACAAACAACAGCAAAGTGCTAAGAATAATAAAATATTAGATGGAAAAAGATGGTACCAAACGTTGAAAACCAGGCACAAAAATGCAAATCCTCAAAAAGCATCCCAAAAAAAATAAAATGCCTTTATTTTACACTGCAGTCATTGAAAAAAGAAAAGAAAAGAAAAAAATAGTGTACATTTCAACGAGACTTGCTTGTCATCAGAGTGTTTTTGTTTGTTTGTTTGTTTTTCTTGTATTTTTGGTACCATCTTTTTCCCTTTTAATATTTTGGGGAAAAGATGTTAAACTGATAGAAACCAATGAGGTGTTCTAACTAAGTTAGAATTAAGCTATAACGCTTTGGCCTACATGACATGTTAGAATGTTTGAATTTGTGCTTGAAATACTTATTATTATTATTATTATTATTATTATTATTATTATTATTCATTATCGGGATCAGTATCATCATTATTATTTTTATAACTAGGCTACTATATTAATTTGTTATGAGTAAGTTTGGTCATAGTCACCAAATTGTATTTAATCTAATTGTTATCTTAATTCTTCCTTCATTTTAATGCAATAGCTGCCCCCAAAAAGTAATTAAACTAGTATTTTGTCATGGTGTTTCGATAGTAACACTGAATGCAAAGTTCCTGAAAGAGCTTCCTCTCATTCATTGTGCCACTTTAGTTTTTGTTGACCTATCATCATGTCATCTTCTTCGTATAACCGTGAGTCACGACATTACTACTAAAAACCTGAGTCAAAGTCATTTTTGCATAAACCTAACAATACAGATTCTGACCCTGATAAGAGCGTTTGGTGGAAAAGAAACTGTGAATGTCTGAATTTGTTTAGATTCTGACCTGAGAGAAAGCAAAGGTGAGTCAACAATACACACAGAATGAACTTTTTGGTGACTAAGTCAAGGAAAAATATTGATGTTGTATTACTTATTCAAATAATTTTGTACTTGACCATGAGGTGGTTCCAACCTGAATGTCTGTCTCCAAGTGACCAAACAACAATAGCCGGATCCTGCTTTCCATGTGTGGGACTGTGTGTAGGATTCCCCTGTCTGCATTCATTGAAATGAGAAACACTGCCATAAAAGAAGCAGTGGGCCATGTCATTTCCATGCTGTGTGTGTTTGTGTGTGTGTGTGTGTGGGGGGGGGGGGCTGTGTTTGTTATACCTCTCTTGCACTTCCTCCATCCACCACTCTGTTTTTAATCATGCAAGAGTGAGAGTGTAAACAAAGGCTTCCCCCAGGAGTTTCCAAATATCCAAAACAAGCCCTTGTGAAACAACAACTGATAACTTCTTGAAAGGCTGTAATGTCGTATGAAATTAGTTTTATGCATTTTTCTTATTCATTCATTTGGGGCCTTTCTGGCTGGAGTTTGCATGTTCTCCTCATGTCTGTGTGGGTTCCCTCCTGGTTCCTCCCACAGTCCAAACACATGCACGCTGGGTTACTACGTAACTCTGTCTGTAGTTGTGAATGTGTGTGTGTGAAGTTCTTTGTGTCTATGTGTCAGCCCCGCGGGGAGTTGGGACCAGTCTGGGGTGCACCCCACCCTCACCCTGTGTCATCCGGGCTTGGCTCCAGCCTTGCCGCATTACCCTGCACCTGATGTTGCCCTCACCCCATATACATATATTTCACCCTGTAAACCTGGTGGGGAGTGGCGTAATCATCGGGGGGTGATCAACTTTCAGTGTTACACCACACACCCCAATTTGTCAATTTTGTTTGTTTATCAAGTGAGAGTCCTGTGACTCAGAAAGCCAAACCCTTTTGAAACATTTAGACAAACAAGACACAACTTGTTTGATGTGCTCTTGCCTGTCTGATATCAAAGGATTTGCTTGAGGACTTGTGCAATGTGTCAAGCTACCCCCAGGTATCACAAGATGCATTTGTGTGACAGTTGAGGTTCCTGTCACTATGCCTCCAATTCACTTGGCCAAAGGGATGTAATTTGCCAGTGGAGGACAGCCTCTACAGAGATGTAACAAAGATACACACTACCAGCGTGAGCCAGAGAAGGAACTGATTTCAAGGTCAAAAAGATTCTACAAAAGGGAAACACAGACAGACAGAAAATGACAAAAAAAGCAGCTTTAAATGTTTTCAGAATCACTTTGAATAATTCCATGTTCTTTTTCTAACCCTGATAATTCAAGTGTTGACATGCAAAATGTATGTTTGTTTGTATGTGGGTGTGCAGGTGAAACTTCTTCCTGCTCCTTTTTGGGCATGACAGTGTTTGTTGATGGTATATACTTTGTAACATGTTATTTATTTCACTTTGTTTGGCTTGTTGAAACCCTTTAATTTCCAGGCCGTTAATTACGTCATAATATCAAGAAACTACCAAGAAATAATAATTAATTGCATAGTAATGTCAAGGAATAGCCTAGACATAACGGTAAATTTCATAGTAATATTGAGAAATATCCAGGAAATAACTTTTAATTGTGTAGAAATAGCCCAGTAATAATGGTCAATTGTGTAGTAATGTTGAGAAATATAGAAACGACAGTCTAGTAAAATAGAATTACTGCTAAGTATTGGGTAATTACAGAGTAAATAGTCTGTTATTTCTGGGCTATATTTCTCAACATTATTACACAATTGACCATTATTACTGGGCTATTTCTACACAATTAAAAGGTTTTTCCTGGATATTTCTCAATATTACTATGAAATTGACTGTTATTCCTAGGCTATTCCTTGACATTACTTCGCAATTAATTATTATTTCTTGGTCATTTCTTGATATTATGACATAATTAATGGCCTGGAAGGGTTACCTAAACTTTTTGTTTTGTCTTCACATGTCCTAAATCCATTTTTCACCAGTCATCATTCATTAATCCAATTAATGCTACATGCTCACAAAGCTGTGAAGCTCCAAATTCAGCATTTGCCTGCTGTCAAGCTTTGGTCCTGCATACATCATCCCTAATTTAATGTGTACCTGTTTAGCCTGCTCAGTTCCCTCAGTGAGAGTGAAAGCTACCCTGATGACACAATGGGTATTATGAAACAGCACCAGTCAGTCACTGATTGCACATCTATTGACAGGGGATGTCTCCTGCGTGGGCGTGTTTGTGTGTAGGCTTTCCCCGAGCATAGTTCAGAGGAAGCAGAGGTGTGGCCCCACAACAACATCCCCCGCCAACGCCCACAGAGGCTAATCCCTCTCAATGTTTTTTTGTTTTTTTTGCGGTCTGTTGGCTGGAGCCAATCCATCAGGAAAACCACAGGATGAGGTAAAGGTGATAAAATTAAAGCTAAAGTAATAAACATGCATTGGCCATGACTTAATTGTGTCTTTTTATCTGGTTGTATGTCGCACTACTTTATGTTTGTAACTTGATATCATAATGAAATAATCTGTAAAAATGGTATAAAAAATATTTTTTTTAAATATAATAAAAAATGTCCATAAGAGAAACTGGAGAGCTACTTTAAAGATCACTATAAGCTCTGCAAATTTTATTGTTCAAGTCACTGAAGTAAAAAAAAAAAAAAAGTAACACTTTACAATTAGGGTACAAGCATTAATTAACTGTTGAAGATATATTAACAATCATTATTATGTATTATTTAGGATTAGGAAACACATTAATTAATGTAGCCCATTAGCAAGCAGTTAATTAGTGTTTACTACTCAAAGTTACAAGTATTAATAAAAGTTGAATAATATAATTAGTTATCATTATGAATGCATTACTCAGTGTTAATTAATACATTACTTTATATATTGATACCTAATAATGAACTACTAGCGTTAATTAAGGGACCCTTATTGTACACACACACACACACACACACACACACACACACACACACACACACACACACACATACACACGCGCACACACACACACACAATAAATAAGTCAAAAGTTGAATATGAATTTGAGATGACATTGTATTTTTGGCACTGACCCCTCTCCGCCTTCAATATGCAAATTTTGTTTCGTCATAGCAGTCACAGATAAAAGAAGAGAAGTAGAAGTTTACACAAGCAGCTGTGTCAGAGGGAATCCCACAATACACACAGTCATCAACACAGGCTGACAGAGGAAGGAAGGACCGGTCTTGTTTCACTCAGGTTTCAAGGCACCTGCATTCGCTTTTCATCATTACTATGGACTTCACTGCTTCCGTGGTAAGTACTCAAAGAATTTTTGTCAGTGCGTCAAGTTAAGTAGCTTTAAGAGGAGTTTTCCTTTATGTGCATAAGTGTTCATGACGGCAAATTCTTTAAGTGGAGTAGTGCTGTTCCACTCTCAAAGGTAGAGCCGATGTTCTGACTCTTGGTAGTGACAGGACATCTAATATATTAATATTAATTTAATATCAAAATACCTTCCAAGTGTAATTAAAATTGCAAGATGCAGGGGAAACAGCAAATGCAAAAGGAGTGATGTGAATCTAAAATATGTGTCTTTATGTCCTGTGTTTCCAGCTCTTTCTGGTGCTGATGGGGACAGCATGTGGTGCCCCACATGGTAGTGCCCCAGATGGTGGTGACCCGGTCTGTCAAACGGACTGCGAAATTGCAAACACTCATTATGACGTGCTGCCCTTCGAGCACCTGGAGCAGAAACAAGCTTTGGCTGCACCCTGGACACTGATGTGAGTTCTCTCTTTTTTTCTTTTTTTTTTGGACAGAGCAGAGCATCTTACCTCCATCAGGATTCAGCTTCCCTAGAGTTTGATAGAGCTGATCTTTACTAATGAACAATCTGTGATGTTTCAATAAATAAAAGTTAGAACAGCTAAAACACAACTTGTTTGGATAAAGCGTTGTCAGAAATGAACAGCAATAATAAACCACTTGACATCCTTCAAGAATTACATTTCATTGACGGATGGTATTTATTTATATATACAGTTTATATACAGCCCTTTGATATAAAAATAAATTCTAGCCTTGGCTTCTATAAGTCAGATCACCAGGACAGGGTACATTACCCTTCTTAGTCTGTGTTGCACCTAAAGTCAGGTAGTCACCAAACTCAATGTAAGTAATAGTGAGGCCAGAACCATTTCTTCATATACATGTTTGTTTCCCTATTTTTCAGTTACGATGTAAAAGAAGGCAGAGAGCCCGAAATGATTCCGCACGCCAAGTGCGAAAACTGCACGTTGCAAGATATGATCTCCGTGCCCATCCACCTCAGGATCTACGTCTACCAGAGATGTCAGGACAATGTTATGTACAAGTGCCCGTACGACCTTGCTGTCGGATGCACGTGTCAAAAAACAGTGACACTGACCACAGGACATTAGGACAAGTCCCTGATGTAGTGGCAGCTACTGCGTCTGTAGGAAAACTTGCTTCAGATTGTTTCAGACCTTTCTCAGAGCCTACATTTTTGGCATCAGTTGAACACTCATTTTGATCTTTAGTTTAAATACCTCTACTTTTATTAGAAACAAACATTATGTCTTATTTATTTATTTATTGATGTATTTATGGTGGATCGCAGTTAAGCACAGTAAAGGTCCAGATAGCTTAAGCACCATGTGCTGCCAGAGCGTCAGTGCCTCTGGATCTCGAGTGGAGGAGTGGACACCATCCCTCCAAAATATATTCCCTATATTAGGTGATTTGATGATGGTGTCTAACACATTGCTCCGAAATATAATCACTCTTTTAACCCTTTTTGATGGGCTTAATAGAAATCTATTAGTCAATATTAGTCATGTTATGGACATGAATGTTTTACTTGTGATGAAATGTGTGTCTTGCTGCATTCTTAGCAGTATTACACACATATTTAATGGGAGGGGGTCTAATTTTCTTTGTAGGATGTGGTATGCAGTCTAATAATATCACACAATTGTTACATGTATCATGTAATAGGAAATAACAGCAAAAAGAAAATGCTTGTAGTATATTTTTGTCAAATACAAACTGATTATGCATTGTGTGCATTCTTAAATAGTAGGCTATCTGTATGTTTTACTGTAGGCTACACTTACTACATTTTAATACATGTAAAATCAAGATTGTCTGGACTTTTGTATCACATCAGAAGAAGGTACTCCATGTCCATGTAGGCAGTGTCTGGACTGTTTATCATGGTAAAAGCCCTGAAACACTTCAGTCCTTTTCTGCACAGTACAGGTTGTGATAGGCTACTGCACATAAACCCCATCCAACACTTTTGGGATAAAGTTGGAAAACTCAGGCTTTAATGCGTAATTTTGCCATATAAACCCAAATAACATAGTGTTTTAATTCATTATTTTTTAGATTTACATGTGGGTATTTTACTCAATCGTTAAAGCATAGGCCTAAGTAAGCGATCCGGTCATTTTGGCTAATGCTGCGTTCCAGGCAGGCTTTTGAAACCGTAAATTACGACTTCAAGTCACCACTTGCAACTTTGTAGCGTTCCAGGTAACCCGTAACTCGTGTTTTTCCGACCTGTTGTCTGTGAAAGTGCACTATAACGGCCACGTAACTTCCGACCCGTGAACTCATATCAGATCGAACTGGTACGACTTCACAGGTTGGAAAAGCACGAGTTACGGATTGCCTTGAACGCACCATGAGTTAGCAGCCCCCGCCCTCGTCATGAATCTATTGGTCCTCGTCCCTACATCACCACATTCTCGCGCCTCCCTTGGCTGCACACACAGCGCTTCATGCCGTTCTCTCTCCTCACTGGATAACACTTGTATCCCACAAGGAAAGTTTTCTCCTGGGTTTACAGCAGAGCAGAGTGACAGAGAGACCCGTGTTTCGGCCCAAACACTCTATGGAAGTGATTGCTGACGGAAAATAGGACTGTTTAGGACTTATATTCAAATTCAAATTCAAATTTTATTTATTTATATGGCACCTTTCATGCTAAAAGCAGCAACACAAAGTGTCTCACAGAGGCTAAAAACACCAAAGAAGGAGAACAAAACAGAAAACAAGGATATCAACAAAAACATCCCACTGACTTATGCTTCAAGTGTTTATCTCATTTTGTTGAGTGAATGATTTCCAATTACAGATTACATTCTGCATAGAGATTATTTTGTCATGTTAAAACTTAACCCATTTGTGCCCAATTTTTTTTCTTTTGAGTTGTAAGGCATATCATTTTATCAGTTGAGTCCCTCTGAGTCATATTATGTATTTATTTTTTCCATTTTGTACTTTGTTTTGAAAAAAAGCAGCAGAAGCATAAATGCAATTTTATATATAGAAATGATAATAATAATATAGTAATAACAAAATAATAATATAGTCTGCAAATTAGCTGAAGCGTATTGTATGCATCACATTTTTCATTCTTTGTGACAATGTTGTATGTATCGTCCCTGTTAAATAAACATTAAAAGTAAAAAAGTAAGTCATTATAAATAATAACAAAAAGGTGTGTGTGTGTGTGTGTGTGTGGAGGGAGGGGGGGGGGGGGGGGGGGGATACCAGTGGATATTATCATGGTAGCTCATAATCATGGCTCATAAATAACCTTTGTACCTATGTTATTTTATGGACATTTCTTACATAGCATGCCAGAGGGTTTTTTTTCTCCATCCAATCCAAAACTTGACCACACTGCCTTGTTATCCACTGTCTTGTTTTGCACCTGTTGTCTAAACTACACTCTACAGTCCCACCAACTCAAATTTCTATATGTTTAGGCCTACATGTTATAACTATAAAATACTTACTTCATATTTCATTAATTTTGCACACCACACGTATTACTCTGTGACAGTAACACTGGATACTTATATAAGTAACAATAATATATGAATGAATAATATATTATTAGGCCTATTATAATTATTAGATTAGATTTTAGATTTTGTCATCATCCTTTACAAGGATAACTGTTTCCACCTCCGTACATAGGCTACACCATTTTGCAGTGGCATGTACAGACAATTTGAAGGGCAGGGGCGATTGGCGAAAAAAGGGCACATATAGCGCTTGCCACTTTAGCATGCGTGATAAATCTCAAATGTGGGAACATATGGCTGTGGGAACATATAGCTGTGGGAACATATGGCTGTGGGAACATTTGGCTGTGGGAACATATAGCTGTGGGAACATATGGCTGTGGGAACATATGGCTGTGGGAACATTTGGCTGTGGGAACATATAGCTGTGGGAACATATAGCTGTGGGAACATAGGGCTGTGGGAACATATAGCTGTGGGAACATAGGGCTGTGGGAACATATAGCTGTGGGAACATAGGGCTGTGGGAACATATAGTTGTGGGAACATATGGCTGCGGGAACATATGGCTGTGGGAACATATGGCTGTGGGAACATATAGCTGTGGGAACATAGGGCTGTGGGAACATATAGCTGTGGGAACATATAGCTGTGGGAACATAGGGCTGTGGGAACATATAGCTGTGGGAACATATGGCTGCGGGAACATATGGCTGTGGGAACATAGGGCTGTGGGAACATATAGCTGTGGAAACATATGGCTGTGGGAACATAGGCATGGACCCAGTGAAACACAAGCTAGAAGGATTGCTTAGCAGCTAGCAAGAAAATCAAAATCCTATAGACACAGGCGTTGAATACACTGTTTTCCTTTAGTTCAGTACAAGCTACACACACACACACACACACACACACACACACACACACACACACACACACACACACACACACACACACACACAGAGAGAGAGAGAGAGAGGCAGGCACACACACACACACAGAGAGAGAGAGAGAGAGAGGCAGGCACACACACACACAGAGAGAGAGAGAGAGAGAGAGGCAGGCACACACACACACACACACACACACACACACACAAAAACCTCTGGTTTACAGCTCATTAATTAGCCTCTCAGTGATTTAATATCTTTGAGGAGATTTTTTTAACATCTCTAATGATTTATTTGTCTTTCAGTCATTTCAGTTTGTTCTCTTAATGGAGATTTCAGGATTTTGAGCTTCTTCATGTCCTGACTTTTGGCTTTTCCACCTCTTCAACTGTTAGCTATACTACTTTGAAGGACTTGAACTTTTTCAATTCAAATACTATTCTTTACCAATTCAAGTATAGGCTACCACCCATTTCATACATCCTCCATCTTTCATATAGGCTACTTTTACTCTTCAGATATTGTTTCATATAGACCTATTAGTAGGCTAATGGTTCAAAAATGTTTTCAAGCTCAGCTTTAAATATATTCAAGTAGACTTCAGACTTTCAATTTTTCATGCTAATCTTCAACAATTCAAGTAGGCTAATTTCATTCTCTTCATATTGTTCCATCTCTTCAAGATTGCTTCTGCAGTATTCTCTAGTTGTTATTGTTATTAGGCTATACGAATATTTATATTTATCCATAAGATGATATAGGCTACTCAATTGGAGCTGTCTTGTCTCATCTTGGTCAGCTATTTTACTTTTAAAACATGTAGCTTGTCAGTGTCTGTGTTGTTAAGTTGTCTAGTGTGAATGTTGTTCTTTATTGTCACCATATAATTTGTCTGCACCTCAGGAAGAATAACAGATGCTATACAGAAGTTAATGGGAATCAACAAAAGAAAAAACAAACAAACTTAAGTTTCCCTTAATTCGCCCCCCCGCTAATGCACACAAGCGCTGTGTGGTTCCGTCCAGCAGGGGGCGACACGACCCGTCAGACGAGGATACTTTGACTTCCTGGTGAGTCGCTCTCTCTTTCCTGTCGGCCATTTGTCGTATACGGTAGGTTCATGTCGAGCTCTCCTCTTAAAACGTTTAAATGTCATTATATACCCGCACGTAGCTGTCTTTTCTTTGAGGTTTTGTCGAAGTTAACGTGACCGTGTGACTGTGGGCCGTGCCTCGACGATGTTAATCGCAGAAATTGACTAAATACCACGTTTGTTCGGGTCGCGTGAGCAGCCACATGCGGCCGCGCCGTCCCCGCTCCCCAGGCTAACTAGCCTAATGCTAGACGGCTAACACCATAGAGCCACACTGTAGAAATAAGCAGCTTTATTCGATTTACTTTAGTATTTCGTCGTGTCTTACGCTGGATTTGTATCATTCTTTTTAACGTAGGTGTGTGCATGCGCTGCTTTTGTGTGTGGTTGTCAGCGATAACTCGTTTGATTGTCTTGCGTTGTCTTGGTCTGATGTGTGTCTCCTTCAGATTTGTAGGCGACCACCTGTACAACCCTGTAAACATGCAGAACGACGCCGGTGAGTTCGTGGACCTCTACGTCCCACGTAAATGGTGAGTGTCTTAATATTTCTTTCTGTTTAGAGGTGTTGTTTTTTGGGGGGGAGAACATCCTACTACACGGTGAACACACTTGGCGAGAGGAGGCTCAGGATGGAGAGGATGTGATCATGTAATCTAATCTAGTTTGCTTCAATCTACATTTTACATGAATGAATTGTATGGTAGTATTCTAACACTATCATATTCAGTCATGTTAAGTGTATGTCTTTTTCATGTGAGACAGTAGCTAGAGACAAGAGGAGAAACATAACCTTACAATATAGAAAACAACATGGACAAAACATTTTGTCACAAATCACAATACTATGTGTGTTAGTATTAGATATTGCTTGTGTGTATTAAGGCAGGGGAAGATGGAAAAGAGGAGAGAAAAAAGAAACAAATCTACAATAAACACTAAGCTTTACAAAAAATGAGAGAAGGAAAACCGTGGCGCTATTGGGGGGCATCTCTGGGTGACTCCCAAGAACAAAACTTAAAGGTCTAGATATTCATTTTTTAAAAACTTCCTCAAACACAAATATGAATTGCTGAGATGGATTTATCGCTCAGCCAATGTTTAATATGTTTGTCATTGAAGTGGATCAGCTGTGGGAGGCCTCCTTAGTTCAGCCAGACCCAAATGAATTTCTAATGGATCTTTGAGACACTAATTTAACTTCATGTAATCGCAGTGGTATTTGATGCACATGAAAATAAAATGTAAATTCATTGTGTGTTTCAGCTCTGCTAGCAACAGAATCATTGGAGCCAAGGACCATGCCTCCATCCAGATCAACATTGCTGAGGTAAAATCAGGAATCTTGTATGTTTTGTCTCCCTCAGTGTGCATTGTCAATGGTTATCGCACAGATAACAGGCTCACCCCTGAAATACACTGCATGCGAAATGACGTTTAAATTTTAGTCAACGTGTCTGCTCACACAATCTCGGTTCCGCCGCGAAATGGCTCCAGAACAACTGCGGCGTCCGACAGCCCTCCACAACACATACACAGAGCTTCTATTTTTCCCGGATGCTGCAGCACGGCGCATCACTTCAGCACAGAGCAGACTGTGCCGGGAAGGAAGTCGGCTACAAAATATAAAGTAAAACCCCGGTTTATACGAAATAAAATACTCTGTGTTCACCGCGGATCGGGTTTCATTACAAGAACACGTCATAATAAGCGGGGCTGACCTGAAGTCAACAGGTCAGAGGTTTTCAGGCGTCTTTTCACCCCGTCAACACCATGGATAAGGAGAAAGAAAAAAGAGAGGGAGAGAGAGAAAAGGCTATAGCACAGGTCCGAGTCAATCTTCTACTGTATGTATGAATTGATTGAATGCCTCTTCCTCCAAGAGACTACAGCCAGCAATATCGTCAATATAAATGAATATGGTCAATGCAGTGGTCGTGTTTAGTGTTGTGATGGATTATGCAACACCAGTAAGTGTGACGAGGCTATGAATTATGATTGGGTCGTTGTTGTCAGACTTTTTGTAACTATTTTAGATGTTCACAGATGATGAACATAAAATATATGAACACAAACAGGAGAAATCTGTTGTTTCATGTGTGCTGACAACACTTTGGTGTTGACATTCTGTGCCGTGTCCTCTGCAGGTTGACAAGGTGACCGGTCGTTTCAACGGTCAGTTCAAGACCTACGCTATCTGTGGCGCCATCCGCAGAATGGTAAGTCAGAGCTTGTGTGCTCTCTACTGTCTCGCATGTTTGCACGACACAATCAGGATTATTATTTTTTACTAGATTTGTTCACCAATGACATGAGTTGGAGCATCAAGTATTTTCAGATGTTTTTCTTATCTCGGACAAAGGTCTCGAGGATAATGTGCATGCTGACCACAAGGTCAAAGTAATGCACTGACAACCCAGCAGGGAGAATAGTTTTTGGAAACATGGATCAAAGTGGTGTTTCATCCCCGTGCAGGGAAGTTACATAGTGCAGTTTCAGCCGACGCGACCCGGATCAGGTTGCAGCAGCAGCACCTTCATCCTATTAACCATTTTTCTACCATTGCACTGAGTCTGGAAACATTATTTTAAGGCCAAAAAACTCTGCAATGTTACTTTAATGCTGAGCCATTTTTATAACAGTCAACACATCTTAGAAACTGAACAGCTTCAACAGCCCCTGCTCTCTCTTTCCATGGTTTATTAGTTTCACTGATCTCTATGTAACCTGTGTGTCTCACTCTTGTCACATGAAGCTGCTCGGTGATGGGGCTGTTTGATAAATCATTTAAAAAGTTGCCGTCTCGGTTCACATTTCAACAATTCTTCATTTTATTTCACAAGCTGCATCACACACTCTCTGTCTCTCTGTCGTTGCCGTCTGTCTCCACCAATGACAAAGTGTCGTCACATCACGTGATTCAGTGGACGACACGATAACTTCACATCACAACTTCGTCGGGCATAAAGGGACATTTCATGAAGCAGAGGATGTTATCATTAACGTTAGCCGAACCAGTGCATTTAGTCCTTCACACACGTTTACTCTGCAGCTCCATATTCCACATTTGCCTGAATTACTGCTTCAATGCGGCGTGGCATGGATGATATCAGCCTGTGGCACTGCTCAGGTGTTATGGAAGATGAGACCGAGCAATGCAAAAGAGCTGAAGGCCGCTATTGAAGCATCCTGGTCTTCCATAACACCGGCTGATATCATCCATGCCACGCCGCATTGAAGCAGTAATTCAGGCAAATGGGGGCCCAACCAAGTACTGAATACACAAAATGATTATACTTTTCTGATGGCTGACATTTCATTTATTTAAACTCATTGTTCTGTATATTTCATGTGATATTCTAATTTTTTGAGACTCTGATTTTGGGGTTTTCATAAGCTGTAAGCCATAATAATCAAAATTCTAACAAATAAAAGCTTGGAATATCTTGCAATGCATGTTATGAGTCTAAATAATATATTCATTTCACCTTTTAAGTTGCATTACTTAAATGAATGAACTTTTTCATGATATTCTAATTTTCTGAGTATTACCTATAGCTGGTGTTTAAGTATGTTCAAGAAATGTCTTATAACACGTCTTTTAACATTGATGTGATTCAAGGCCGTATGGAATCAACCTGAAATCTACTACTCCATTAAACTGATGCCATAGGGTCCTGCCATGGCCTGTGTCAGCCCCATCACAAAACATACTTGCCACCCTGCCACTGAGCTTAATAAATTAATAATAAACATTTAAAATTAGTGAAAAGAATCATGCCAGAGAATCGTGATGTCAATTCTAATTAAAAAAAAACAGATTCACATTTTGCCAATAATCGTGCAGCCCTACTCTGAGACCATTGTGATTCAAGTCAATAACAGTAAATATTAAATATTTTGATTTGATAATGTGCTCACACCTTTCCCCTCCACCGTTGCACTTTAAATATACTTTCTCAATCTTAGTTGTACCTTTTTATTAATTCTTTCATCTTTATTTTATTAGAAATTATATTAATTGATTTTGGATGTGATTGTCTATGCGAGTGCTGCTTGTATGTGCCTGTTTATTTGCACTGTACAACTTCATTGTACTTGGCACTGTAGTGTAAAGCTGGCTGTGCAGTGAGATAACAGACTGTTTCCTCCTGCAGGGTGAGTCTGATGACTCCATCCTGAGGCTGGCGAAGAACGACACCGTTGTCGCAAAGTAAGAAGCTGTTCTCTACTTCTGAAAATACAACTCATGTACCCAATGCAAAGCATGAGTCTTTTCATCAGTGTGGTGCATTACCAGCGTCCACGCAAAAACTGCAAGGATGTGAAATTGAATTGTATTTATGCACATGAATGCAGTCTCTTTGTTGAACAAGTAGAGTAGATTTAGGAAATGCATTGAGTAAATCTAATAAGTGTACATACTTTTGGATAAAACTTTCAAGTGAAAATATTGATGTAAATTCAAACAGGATGTTTGTCAGCACGTGTTGAACTGGGTTTGGTAACTCTTTCTTTTTCTCTGTCTTTCACAGGAACTTCTGAGTGTCATGCTGGAGCTATGGGGAGTTTGTAAAATAAAATGTTGGAAAAAGAAAAAGTTGTTGCCTTTGGTGGTGTTTTTTATTACTCTCAAAAGAGATAAATAGTTTCCACAGTCAAGTCATCTTGGGCAGACTCTTAACTCGTGGTACCTTCATCAGTTTTTAACAACCGTTCTCTGTCCTACTGAGACATGGTATCAAGTGATAAACTCATGTCAACATCTCTTGGCCACAAAAATCAAACAATGCATACAAATATAAATGTAGTTCAGCATGAGTGATTTTACTCGCAGTGATATTCTTTTTAAGTATTTTGATCAGACTACCGTATTCTGGGTTGAAATGGGTGAACCAAAGTTTTAAGTCTACAACTGTTGAAATGCAGTGTTGACACCATACTCTGTGGTTAGTGTGTGTTATGGGGTTGAACTGTAGAAGAGGTACAGTGAACACTAGTGAAGCAGATGAATAACACAAAGTTGAACTTGGATTAAAACCTCAACAACCACTACACGCTGTTTTCAGCGACAACATATCGTTCCTGCTGTAGCTGTATGTGACCAGCAGAGGGCAGCAAATGACAAGAAATGGGCCTCGCTCAAAACCAGACAAATCTCTTTGTTTTAAAAGCTGCTCATCTGTGAAACAGTCCTCCATGTGGTGCCCCTCTGGTAATTGTAAGAGTTTATCTTTTGATAAAATGTTTAATATCAACATGTATGACAGGCATACAGTTCGTCTCACTCTGCTCTAATGATTAAAACATTAACAGCTAGTTTTTAATGTGCTAATAGTGGCTTTCAAGCAAAGCTTAGTTATCTAGAGATGATACTTGGATGACTGTGGATTTTAGCAACTAACCAAAAGATTTTTTGTTTTTAATGTAAGAAACCAAACTAGTCAATAAGTAAAGTAATAGGAGTCATCAGAGATTAGCATTTTATGATGGGAAGCAATAGCATTTTTTTCTCTTTTTTGTTGTTGATGTTATTCAGTCATTTTACTTTCTGTCATCTTGTGAATGTATTTTTCATTTTGATAGCAAACCTCCATGAGTCTATAACTAAACTAGTTGCAGACAGAGTAATGATTCAGATGTCAGCTGATTTTTATATACCAGTTTGAAAGAAAAAGCTTTTGGTTAAAATGCTAACATAATCTAAAACTGCACCAAATCTAGTTTAATGCTCTGAGTGTTGGTTAAATACCCAGTTGGAGGATGTTCGGTATTTTCTTCTATTGACTAATCATTGCCATTTTAAACCGTCTTATATATTCCAAACTAATTTCTTACAGCTCAACCAAGACAAAATTGTTTTAGTTATCGGTTCTGAAGCTGTGACAGAGGATCATTGGCACTAAACCAATCAACAGTTCAAAAGCCAGTCATCTATGACTCAGACCTCGATTTTCTCTCTAAGGTCACTCATACATGCTTTTTTTTTTTAAGTATATATTTTTTGGCTTTTCACGCCTCCATTGATAGGACAGCTCAGAGAGCGACAGGAAACGGGAGGCAGAGATGGGGGGAATGACACGCAGCATAGGGCCGTCCAACGCGGGATTCGAACCAGGGCCGCCTGCAGCGAGGACGACAGCCTCCGCACATGGGGCGGGCGCCCCACCAACCGAGCCAAACACCGCCCCCTCATACATGCTTTTATCACTTGCAGAATTGACTATAGTAGTGTTGTGCTTTTGGTCTCCCGAAGCACAAGGAAACCAGAAAGACAAACCCAGAATTCATTTAAAATTCCTTTTATTGTTTTTTAAAGGGGGTTGTGGGTCGTATAGTGAGTTATAATTATGCAAAGCATAGTGTTGCATCTAATTGTATGAAAAGTGTTAGAGAAATAACATTGATTGATTTCTCCTCGCTCAGCATTGATTCCGATGTTGGACTCTCCTGCTGGTGGTGGATATTTACTTGACTATCCCGGAGTTGAGGACTGTTATATTCTACTGTCGGCAACACCTGGCTTTCAAAGAATGAAGGAGCAACTGCAACAGAGGTCAAAGTGAGAATAACAGGGCAAGGTGAAGGCATGGGGAGGTTACAATGGTCATTTAGGCTAAACACAGTGTAGAGGTGATGTGCTGGTGGTGTGTGAGAGCGGTTCCAGGGCGTCATTAACCTTGCAGAACCTTAAGGATAGCTGTCATCAAGTGCTGCTTTACAGCAACGTTCCCATGCGCTCTCCCTCTTCTTCCCCTCCCTTCAGGTGAGCATGCCTCCCCCTCTTTCCCTTCCTCGGCCTTTTCCCACAAGCTCTTGGTTGGACTGGGCTATGTGAATATTTGCAACCCTCTCTTACCCTGTTGAGCTCATTGTGAAATGTGATGTAAATTGTTGTGGTTTTGGCTCACTGAAACAATACTCATTGGGTTCGTTACTAATCGAGTTCATGCAGTTTTATAGAAAAATCCAAAAAGGCAAACTAAAGGAAAGAGATGCAGCTGAACCTGTTTGCATTCTTAGATTATGGTGCAAATTATTATTTAAACTCCATGTGCCTTCTGAGCAGGGCCGTGTCCAGGGTTTGGTTGAGCTGGGGAATGAGCTGGAATAATCTGCCCATCCAATGAAAACTTTTTAGGTTTGTCCAAACCACTGCACTTTTCCCACACCAGGGCACAGACACAGTTTAGTGAATGTGAAAGTGTTTCTAGCTGCTCTCAGCAATCCAGTTCAAACTGTTCATGCTTGTTTATTCTTTTCTCTGGTTCTTGTAAGTGGTATTTGTAGTCTTGTGTTTCACAGTTGAGTTTGCACGTTTTGCAAGATGCATGTTTCTTTAAAGGGGAACTGCAAGTCCTGTCCTGGCCAGCGAGAAATCAATCGATAGAGCGGTACATAATGTTATTTTTCATATAGCCTACTATGTTACAACGTGTATATTTTTGTAGTCTTAATCTGTCATAAACGAGAGATTACGTGGTCTGTGTTGCAGTGCTGCCAAGACAAGAGATGGGACACAGGGTTGGAGGTAGTGGTCCTGCAAGGTTGGATTTTGACCAAGAGACGCTACGTGGAAGGCAACAAATTACAAGTAATTTATAACCATCACAATTACTCTGAAGCTGTTTAATTAAGTAAAAATGTAGCACAGTTAAGATAAGAATCTTGCACAGTCCCTCCTTAAAGACCCCCCTTCCCCAACTTTTTTTTGTCTCCCACCCAAATAATCCAAATGACATCCTTAAACTTCACTCCTCATGCAGCATTGTCTCATTCTGAGCGGTCTCTCTATTTGCACGCCCCCTTTTCTCCCAGGTGAAATGACAGAGTGGAGTGAATGTGTGCAGTTAGGCCTTTTAGTTACATCACTTCCCGTCGACGGGAAAATTACTGACCGTTACGCATCCCAAACATGTGAACTGTGAACAAAAAAGTGATGAGCTGGAGAACCTCCTGGTCTCTCATGTGGTACCTAACTGTTGTGTGCAGAGAAAAAACAAACTATTGACGTAAAAATAAATGAATGCAGAGGAAGACTGAAAACTAAACAAGATTGAGTTGTACGTGTTTGTGCTGCATTGCTTGAATAGTAAAATGGTAATCTAGAGTGCATCTGAAATATAAGGGTAAATTAACAGGAAGGAATAAGGGCAGGCCTTTATAAGTTTTAGTGTTAAGTGTCATTTAGATGCAACCAACAAGGGTCTGGAGAGACCATAATTTCAGGGTGATCAATAAATTGTGAGGAAACTAGCCTCAAGCTCACAGCAGTTACATGCCTACATGTTTCGTAAAGGAACTGCTTCCCTGGAGCTCTGTGCTAAATACCAATCAGAGTGGTGAGACATCCCACAACAGGGTAGTTTTTATTTGACGAGGTGATTTTTACAGTTGACCTCTATGATTCAAAGGCTGTAAAGGCTGTTTGTGTCAGTGTGGGTCTCTATGTGATCTCCTTTTGGGGCCAGCCTCTTTATCTGAATGAAATGTTAAGCATGTGTGCTGTTTCTCAGCCTGTGGCGGGGAACGCACAGCGAGTTTGAGCCTGCTGAACAATGATCTGAACATGAAGGGATGGAAGCCCCGCTCACTCCCCCCGAACTCCCTCACCTGGCCCCCTGCATACCTTTGACACACACACACACACATGCAGACAAAGAACACTGTGTCTCCCCCATGAAACAAGGTGCAGATAGCCAGTCTGGTCTTATAGGAAGCAGAGTGTCACTACATGCTGCTAATAGATAAAGCAGAGCTGCATGTGCTGTAGGTCAGCAGGTTTCTATGTTGGCGAAGCAGCTTTGTTTACCCTCATTTTCATTTCAATAGATGGCTTTGTCACTTTTTATGGCAGTTCCTCTTTTAGTGCAGCGGTACGAACACCTCAGCTGTAGTTCCTGTAAAGGCCACTAGATGCTCAGATTTCATTCACCAGCACAGGTGAACTTTCAGCTTGTGCTGGTTTGTGTTCTTGGACCACACAGTTACATATATCTGCTTATCCAACAGATTGAAAGCCACACTTATAACACCTAAATACGCCCCTCTTCCCCCCTTCTCTTGCCCTACTTATCAGCCTCCACTCCTTCTCCAACCTTTCTCCTCTCTATCTCTCCATCGCCCCTCGCTCATCCCTTTGTGCATCCTCAGAAGCAGCCCGGCTTGTTTCTTTGTGTCTCTTTGTCCTCTTTCAGACGCCAGCAGACTTCAAAGTAGCAGCGAAATGCACGAAGGAAAGGGAGGAGAAAGAGACACTGGTGAGGGAGGGAGAAAAGGAGAAGGGGAGAGACAATGGAAGGAAAGCATAATGGACAGAGACTTGAGGTGGAGGAAGTTGCATTCTGATAGTTATAGACGATGATGATTGCAGCAATCAATACTTTTATTTTGAAACCTCATTGGAATCTTCCTAGATATTTCCAGCTTTTTTGTGCATGGGGGTGTTGGATGGACGGTTGGACTGACTCACCTGGAAACACGAGGAACCTCTGGCCCTGATCCTTTTTAAATCAGCCACAGCAAAACTCATGCAAGGAACAAGACAGAAAGAGAGGGGATGGGGGGAGGGCCCACCAGGAGAGTGTGTGGTTTGAAGTGTTTTGTTCAAGGAGACAAAGAGAAAGGCATGTGGGTACCTGCCTCTCTCTCTCTCTCTCTCTCTCTCTCACACACACACACACACACACACACATTTTAATCTGTCAACCCAAAACATCCCCTCCCCTGCCCACAGCACTTCAAACATATCCGCTCCCAGCACTGTGTGTCACACTGTTGTGTGTATGTGTGTTTGAGTGAGTCCTACTATCTGGATCTCTGGAAGGTGGAGCATCCGAGGAATGCTATAGACAAACAATATTTACTCAATACTGTTATCATCGCATGTATTGAAGTTATGGCTGCCACAGAGGGAAACATGAAGTGTGTGGGGCATGGGATGATAAAAGCACAGTTTTAATGTAGACAAACAGATTTAGATCAAGAAGATTTGAAGTGAAGGCTGAATAAACATCTTCTCAAACCATTGTGGACATCTACACTCAGTCTACGCTCCCATGAAGCAACTTACATTTGAATTTTGGGTGAACTATCCCTTTAAAGTGTTAAACTTATAGTGAGTGCTGCCAAAACGTTTTGTACTTTGCTGATTTTTTGGGACTGGCACGCAGTTTACTTTTCTTATTCTTTGAGTTGAGCAGGCCAAGTCTGCTGATTAACAACGTGTCCCGAACACCACGAAGTTGTAACTCTGGCATGAATGTCCTCTAATCACTCTCAGAAAGTTATGACACTGATGGAGAGTGCTCCGGTGCTTTTACACTCTTGAGACTCCACAGCAGTAATTGTCAATGACGCATAATTCAATTTAGATCAATTTTGAAAAACAAACTTTAAATGTTGACGTGCAGCTGGTTCTCCTGACGACCACTCCTCAGCGGAGGGAAAGTGTTTCTTTGTGTTTGTTTGTGACTGGGTGTTTTCAGACAGACACGGTTCTGGTTCTGGCTCGTTATGGAGTCACAGAATCTTGGTGCTTTCTGGTAAACCAGCCCACGTTCACCCCAGCTTAAGTGGAACCAAATGGGAGCATTACTCAAAATCTTTGCTTTTTGCTGCAGTCATTCTTCATTAAGTTTATTAATTATTTGGTCTGGTGTTGGAATGAAGCCAGCCTCTTCCCAGAGCTCAAATTACTTTACTTTACGCCTCATTCATATGGCTTGTTCTTTCTTGTTCTGTTTTCAAGCATTTCTTGAAATTCTGTTTTTTGTTTGTTTTTTGGTTCCCTTGAGAACCGACTTTTCAGGTTGTGAATCTGTTATTTTTTTCGGGCTGAACGCACTGGCCAGGTCAAAATTGGGTTAGGGAACTGGAACCAGCTCTGAGCCCTGCCAGTGTGAAACCTCTATCGTGGGTTCACACGAAAAGTCTTTGAACCAACAAAATGAGCCTTGGAGAGGTGTAGATGAAGATGTGAAGATGTGTGGGGGGTTGCAACAACAAACAGACAGGAAGAGCCAGGAATTAAACTACCAACCTTTGGAGTAGTGCAGTGGTTCCCAAACTTTTCCATGCCAAGGCCCCTTAAATAGAATTAACTTCTAGCCAGGGACCCGCTTTGCAAACCCACTGACAATGCAACGAAACCTTTGACCTTTGAAATATGTAAAGAAACATCAGCCTTTGTGGCAGTAGCCTATTCCATTTGTTTAAAATTGTTTTCCATTGATAGGTACCATGTGGTCACAGTCACATGCTGCTCAACACTTGAGAGGTTCTCAAGGAAGAGGACACTGTTCGGCCAGTGACAGACATTTTCCTGAGTGGTGGTAAGACATACTTCATGTATGCTACTTCATACTTGCGAATTTTGGTTGGCCAGGAGTTTTTCTGGGTTTTGCCTGTAGTTTTTTGACAGCAGGACGGTTGGTTTGTTTGTCAGGTCTCTTCCTTTTCTAAAACCTGTCCATTTCTGTAGCACCTGCGAGCTACATGAGGAGCTGAGCAGCTTGATGTCAGGCGCAAACCGCCAGGTCTGTACTGACAGTGTATGATGTCATGAATAATGTTTTGAGTGGAAGGAAAGATGAGAATGGCAAATACGATTTCAGTATGTTACATTATATTTCATAATAATGCAAAAAAAAAAAATTGTTTTATTTTATATTTGTTATTTGCATTTTTTTTCTCATCTTCCCTCCAATTTGCGACCATTTGTGACCTTTCAAGTTTAGGCAGGATAGTTGTGCTATCATCTGTGTGTGTGTGTGTGTGTGTGTGTGTGTGTGTGTGTGTGTGTGTGTGTGTGTGTGTGTGTGTGTGTGTGTGTGTGTGTGTGTGTGTGTGTGTGTGGGGTAGTTTGGTCTACCACAAAGTTGACATAGACCAAACAAACTAAATATCACGTTCAGCTACTGACCTCAAAAGACCTGTTTGTCAGCTACATTTCCTTGGCATTACTCAATTCCATACTTCTTTCCTTTTTTTGAAGGGCAAATTATATAATTTGGCTGTGCATGTGTAACCCACTTACCCCCCACTGGGGTAAGTGGGTTCAATTGATGGAGCGGTTACAGTAGCAGTTGCCCTGGCAACAAGTGGCCAATCGTTCACTGTGTCTTTAGTCTCCTCAGTAACCTGGATGTAGAGTAGTTGTAGAAACAAAGGGAGGATCAGTAAGCAGAGATAACAAGCTCTCTGTCAGGCTAAACTGTGACTGATGCTGATTTAATGCAGCTGCTTTTACCCACTGGTTTCAGCATCAGACTGCAGAATGTGGATCTCTCAGCTTTTATTTCCCTGTTCCTCGAGTTTTCCTGTGTGAGGACATGCAAGGTTTTATGACCCATAGTCAGAGTGGGAGTGGATTAGTCAGTAAACCATCAGTTACAGATAGAAAAGAAATGAAACTGAGCATCTGTGTGCATCTTTGGACATTTTAAGACACTTGTATTGGGCTAAGGAAAACTGTCATTGATTTATTCGATATTGTGTAGATGAAATGATGAGTTGATGAATAGAAAGAAAACGTAGTTGCAGCCTCAGACCAGAGCAGAGTAACCAGAGTGTGACCTGAGAGCCGGCAAACAGCCTGTGGAACTTTTCTTGTGTGTCAGTGAATGAAGCTCTGCTGCATTAACACACTGCCTCAAGACCGCCTTAAACTACAAGAGGTCACTGACCCCCGGCTGTAAGTGAGTGTGTGTGTGTGTAGGCTGTGTGTGTGTTTCAAGGTCAGAGTTCAGCATGTGTTTTACAGATGGTGGAGGAAGTGGATGTGTGAGCTGCCTGCACTCTGGACAGTTTAGACGACCCACAAACACACTGTTGACAGTTCACCTGCTCGACTTCGGTGTCTGCACCTTAACGTTTTGCCTTCCTCTCTGCCTCCCATCATCATCATCATCATCATCATCAACAACAACATCATCATCATAATAATCATCGGTGAGCAGATTTGTTTCTGATGTTTAAATAAAACCCAAAACCTTTTGAAACATAAAGGCCCAAAAACATCGTTTTGACTCACCTGAGCAGCTGCTGCCTGTGTGTGTGTGTGTGTGTGTGTGTGTGTATGTGGAGGGGGTGAGGGGGTGAGGGGTGGGTCTCTTTCATCTTCTGAAGTGGTTCCTGTTGCTTAATTAGATGGCGGTGCTCTACAGCCTGTGAGAACACACACACACAGAGATAGCAGCTGCTCAGGTGTCTCCTTGCGGTGTATCCCAGCGCATGCAGGATTTTATTTATATAGCCTGAAGTGAAAGATATTATCATATAATTCCTCATGCACTTGTTTAATATCACACAGCTATGAACTCTAGTAGCTAAACTTGATCATTAAGATGTCCAGAAATAAGTTTAATTCCAATATGACACCTTATATAAAGACATTTCACTTGAGGAAAAGCTAGAAATAAGTCAGGATTAAAGAAAACTATGACCTGCAGATGGAGCTAGAGAAAAAGTTGGGGGAATGACCAGTGTCAGTGGGACTGATCCTCTGGACACCGCAGCCATCTGCCCGGAATTTCATGGAAGTCCATGCAAAAGATGTAGAGATATGTCAGTGGACTGACCAACAGATGGAGGTATGCACATCTTCATGTATCCGGCTCGTTTAAGAAATGCGTCCACACATTAACAATCTGCATGTATATGTCTGAAAGTATTCTAGATGTTTCTTGTGCTGAATAGCTTCTCCTCTGCCTGCCTCATCCAGCAAACCCTCAAGAGAATACGTCTCAACTTGTTGCATTTTTTGTGGGAAACCCTGTTGCTTTCAGGGAAATTAAACGTGAACAATACTGACTAACTACTGACTATCTATCTATTTATCTCATCATGGCTAACCGCTGAGCGAGCGTGGAGGAAAAACACGGATGCATGTGGTGTAGTATTTGCTTGGCTGTGTCCCAGAAGCTTCCTCATCCTGTATATCAACTAGAAACAACATGTGGATCAAAGGAGCTGATTTTCAAATGTCCCCCAGTGCTACCCAGGGTGGGGAATAACAGCATTACAAAATACTTCTTTCAGTAAGGAGTAATGAAAAAAGTGACTGTTTTCCCATTATAACGTCATTACCGTTACTGACAATAAGATGCGCCGTTACTTGACTCAAGAGGTGCCGTCACAAAATAATACACCCGTAAAAGTGTGCGTTTCATAAATTTTTTGGGGGGGTCCATCAGTAATGTAAGTAAGTAACGTGCCCAACACTGGTGCTACCTCAGTGCAGTCAACTCTTGATCAGTAACAGCCCTCACTGAACACCTCTACTTAGAAATGTTATTAACCTTTATTTATAGGCCTACAGGTAAAATCTCATTGAGACCCAGGGTCTCATTTACAAGAGAGACCTGTTCTCCACTTAAAGGTCCCACAGAAAGGCATTGCTGTGGCATTTCATTATGAAGCAGCTCTAGCTCCTATATCAACACTGTGAGGGTGCCAAAGCCGCAATCCACAGAGAAATACACATTTATAGGCTACACATATTGAGAACCTGAACTGTCAGGACTTTTGTAACATTGTGATGTCACAAGCCATGTTTCCATCCAAAGTGATTCAAATCACTGGGAATTAAAAGATTGTGCTGTGCATCAAAAGAAATTCAAATCCTGTGTGTTTCCATTAAAATTACAAACTACAAACTTGCACGAGTTTTCTAAGTCGCACAAGTTTTCCGCAGGTTGGCATGGCAACCAGCCGGTAAACGCTTTACTGCCTTCCCGCCAAGAGCACTTTGAGCTTTAGTGACAAGCGGGATAGCGGATAGTTGATAGCAGTGATGTTTGTCTCCTTTATTAATGTTTTAAAAACGTTACTACGGTATTTCGTCCTCCGTCCACACAAATCTTATGTTGCCACCATGTTGTTGTCTTGTGAGTGAACCGCAAACACTGGAAGCAGTTGGGGTGAAAGTGCGCTACGTCACACTTAATTCGAACATAACTGTTTCCATCTCTTTTGAATCAAGCAAAACCCGGCTTTTGTGAGTGTATTTTAGCTTGTGTGAATCAGGGGATAATTCATAAGTCATAATTTTCTGATGCGATACTTCTAGATGCGCATCTAAACACGCTGATGGAAACACAGCTACAGTCACCACTCCCAGCCGTGTTCCTCGGGCCGCCCCTGGGGTGTTGCTGACAGAAGCCGCAGATTGACGTATAACGGCAGCAGCAGCAGCAGGAGGACAGACGTCTGTTTGGGACGGTCTGACAGCTCCCAGGGTCAGAGACGAATCACAGACAGCGAGAGGAGATCAGATTAGAACCACAGAAGAAGAGCGATGGGCATGCCATCTCCTGGAGTTTCAGCTGACAAACACACACAGGCTCACACTTGTACAACTGCCCATAAAGGCAGAATCTTTAAACTAACTTTTCATGAGTAGCACAAGCATTTATGTGAATATAGATGAGGAAGTAATGAATCAATAACAGGCGGCTAAGCGAACAACCTGCACTGTCTGATGATGACTGTTAGGTACAGTTGAAAGCTTGTGAAAAGTTAAGCCCATGATGTTTTCTCAATTAAAACTAATGGTAGGCCTAAAATACTGGTATTGAAAGACGGATGATGTTGCTTTGGCAGAAAAGGTCAGAAAGCAAGTGGACCTTGAGTTGTGGTTACTTTGTAGAGCTGCTTTTCTCAAAGTTAAAAAGACATTTAACCCCTCACATCAGCTCCACAGCTCAGTCTACGCTGAATTTACTTTTATACCAATCATTCTCTGGTGTGTTCACAGCCAGGGCTTGTGTGTGGCCCTCTGTTTGTTGTTAGCACCTGTCAGACTGTTTCATCATTCTCTGTGTGTGGTTTGAGTCCCATTTGCTGTTTTGATGGTGGAAGAGAAAATACAAGGCACTTAAGTAAGATTTAAAGTTGCATTATCGCAAATACAGCAGTAATGGCATAAAATAAGCTGAAATAGTCAAAAGATGGGTCGGGGGGAGCCATAATTAAATTTACCAAAAAAATTTGTTGTTAGCACTCGGAACAGGGAAAACTGACCTCCGAATCGGAAAAATGCAATAGTAAATTTTTGTTTAGGCTTGTCACTGTGTTTGCCGGTGTCTTTCTTCAGTTGTCCTCTCGCTAAAATGATTTTAACGGCACATTAACGCGAGCTGCTCTGTAGTTTTGGAAACAGAGAGGCTGCTTCTCATGTGTGTGCGTTACTACGTTACAGCGACGCTCCCGTCCCCCGCATATTTACATGATCCGGTCTGAGACATGAAACTCATGGACTGAGGAGTCGTCCACTGCGGTCTGCATGCACTCCGTCCTGCATTTGCTGTTTTGATGGTAGAGCTGCTGCTTCAACTAGGGAAAATCGCACAAGGAAAACTTCTTCTCACCAAACAACTTAAATAAGATGTAACATTTGAGATGGAGAGATGGGGAGGTAAGTGGAGAAGACAGATTTGAGAGGAGAGCTGAAGAGGTGTTGGAAGGATCATGCAAGTGAACTGAGTGAGAAAAGAAGGGGGAGGAAAACGTGGAGTCCCCCTTTAAGATCCATTTAATTAAGCCAGTTAATGTTGACGCGCTGACCGCTGAAGGAGAATGAAAGAACTTAACCAGTTTGCAGGCTGAGCTCTGAAAGAGTGTCCCCTCCTCCTCCAACACAGAGGGGAGGGAGGGAGAGAGAGAGAGGGGAGGGAGGGTGCACACTTCTGTGGAATAGGTGCCTGGTGGAGCGAGAGAGAGAGAGAGAGAGAGGGGAAAAGCGTCGACGGTCAGTTCTCCGGGAACTCTAACTTGTCCCCCTCCTCTCTCCTTCTTACTTCCCTTTATTTTCACACCTAATGCTTCTTTCCTATAGAAGAAAGTAACTCGCGTCTGATAACGCCAAGATTTACTTATTCGTCCAACTTCCCCAGTGCGAGCGGAACGAGGAGGACAGGTGGAAGAAATGATGGCGAGCGGGTCCGCGCCGCTCGATGGTGCGCTCTCCCCGGCTCGGCGGGTCCTCCTCTGGCCGGTGCTGGTGCAGCTGCTGGTGGTGACCGTGACCCGCTGCCGCTTCGCGTCCGGCCAGGAGCTGCCCACCAACGGGGTGAACGGGTACAGCCTGCATCCGCCCTACTTCAACCTGGCCGAGGGCACCAAGATCACCGCCACGGCGACCTGCGGCGAGGACGACACCGGCAGGAGCGTGCGCGACCTGTACTGCAAGCTGGTCGGAGGCCCGGTGTCCGGAGACCCGAGCCAGACCATCCAGGTGAGCCCGACAGAGACACGGGGGTTTTGATTGACACACTATGGAATTTTAATAAAACACACACGCACACGCGCGCGCGCACACACGCCACTACTGCTCATATAGTAGGCTAAGTTTTATCTGCCATTAAACCTGCAACGCGCCTGGACTCACTCACCTCATATCGCTTGTATGTGGATTTAATACATCTGTGTTACATTACATTTAAGTTTTTGTCCGTGTTGATATTAGTGATGCATGCTCAGTTGTACATGTAGCTTACACTGCATTGTTTCAGTGTTTCTGCAGCCTTCTGATGATCCTAAACTATTTCTATACTAAAGTTACATTCCTATAAATTCACTGTGGATGTATATGGGGCTTATAGGGAATATTCATTATGATATTTTTTGATATTTAAACACATACACAAGAGTCACCACAGCTCTTTTATTGTGTGTTTTGTTTGAGGATTTCTTTCTGCATGTTAAACTCCACCGCTCTCATTTCAAACCTCACGCAGATGCCAGCCTGCACACTTGACTGCACTCAGAGTAGCCAGTCGAACAGAGGGGGTCAGCAGTGTGCACGAATCTCCCACCGCCCTGCCAAGTCATTATTTCATGCACTGCTTCCTTTGTAGGACTTGGCAACACTTAACACAGGACGTTTATATAAGGACAGACCTCCGACTAAAAAGCCAGCCACCGGTCTCCTGCATCCATCATCGCACTTTATTTACAGATGAGTTTTTAATGTGATGAGGAGTTTGTGGAACTTGTTAAAAGGGAAACAACAGCAGCAGCAGCCTATTATGTGTGTGTGTGACAATTAACCCTCCAGGTATCACTGGTTAACATACACAGGGTTATTGCACTTTAGTGTGTTAATCATTAAATCATCCCACTGGGTAATAACACACAGGCCCGTTGCCTTCTCTTTCTCTTTCTTTCTCCCACCTGTTCCTCACATTCCTCGTGGTAACTGACCCGTATCCTCCAGTGAGTCTGGGTTTAGTTTGTTCTGTTACCGCGAGATCATCCAGACCTGAGCGATGCTTCCTCTATAGGTGATGATGATGATGATGGTCATTTAGGTGGAGGAGCGATCTGAGCCAGTGTATTACCTCTGCATTGACATGCAACTGAAACGGAAAGAGATCAGACAATAAGGTCAGGGGGTGTTAAGCTGCAGAGGGACGGAATGAACAGTAGACAGCCTGAGGTGTTGTTTGATAGCAAAGACTCAACAAAACCTAACAACATGTGCCCTGTGGGGGGGCTGAGGGCGGGAGAGATAAAGGGTTTTACAAATACTCTCAGGCCATCATGTTTTTTTTTGTTTGTTTGTTTTTTACATCATCTGATTTTAGAATAGAAAAACACTGATTCGTCCTCAACGAAGAGACAGATTTACATAGTTACTGCAGTTCTCCAGTCTCTCTGCCGTAAAATGAATCTTTTACTCAAGCACTTTGTCTCCCCTAATGAGGATTAAGCCAAATATTCCCTCATCAGTGTTTTCACTCGGCCAGTTTGGTTCAAGTGGTGGCGATGCTGCTGCAAAATTAGCTCAGGAAATCTCCAAAATGAACCCAAGAAATCTGGTCATTAGCTCAAAGAATGCTTCATTATGTGTTTGAGGCTAAGAGCTTTAGCCCACTTTTGCTGAGCCATTGTGGCTTGGCCCACTTGTTGGGTTACTGCGCCACCGGAACAATACACACAAAGGCAGAAAACACACACACACACACACACACACACACACACTTCTCTGTTGTCGTAGTTAATCCTGTTTTGATTTGACACCAAGACGTGAGTGTGTTTTTATTAATTAAAAGCAGCAGCAGGAAGAGGAGGAGGAGGACTAGAGGTTGGAATTTGTGTGTGCGTGGGGTTGTGTGTGTGTGTGTGCCTGTTAAAATGGCTTGGTGAAGGGGTGCTTTGGTAGGAAAGTTGTGTCTGAGCCCCTAAGCAACTGTTTGCTGGTTCAACTCCCATTTCACTATCTGTAAAGGCATAAAACCCTGAAAAAATACTGTAAAAAATGTAAACACAGCATACGCTCGTTAGCAGTTGTTACCTGTTGAATCGTCAGTGTATTTGAACTATTTTATTAATTACCATTCAGTTTTGAGTCATGGTCCCCAGAGGATGAACTTTGCTAACTGGAGTTTATGACAGTAGCTACTTTAGCATCTAAGATGCTAAACATCGCTTAGCATAATCATTGTGGGTGTGTTAAGGCCGTTACTGCTTCATCAAACATACGCGCACACAATGTGCCATGTCTGTGCATATACTTGCTGCAGCCAAAACGTACAATAGCCCACTGGCGGTATCCACTCAGAAATATCACTAAGAAATCGTGAAAAGCTGACTTTTTTTTAAAGTAGCCTACAATGGTGGCCACAGGTAGCAGCAGAAAGCAAGTGTTTGAACTGTGAAGACTTAGCACAGTTGAAATACTCACCCCTGTGACTGGTATTCACCTAATACAATACATCCATGGTATCAACCCACTGAGAAAGATTAAAACAACTCCCCAAAATGTAACTAAATCAGATATATTTACTGCCCATAACACTGAAGCAACTGTTCATTGGTCTTAATTATTCAGAAACTTTCCCTGGATCATATCAGAGCACATTGTAGCTATTTCTTCTGGAGTTGTTACAGAGGTTCATGTGTCCTTGGTGTGACCAGCCTCAGCTTGTATCACTGGGAATTCAGACTGTAACAAGAAGTATGTTTTCACCCCCAAATCTGCCCCCGGGGCATGTAGCTTTAATTTTTTGCTAGATGGCATAAAGCACTGACATCATGCATGATGGAAGCAGGAGTGGGGAAGGACAGATAAGGCTGAAAGAGAGAAGGAGTTGGAGGAAGTATAGGCTACAGAATGCTGAAGAGCTTTACGTTATGTCAAGAGAGAAACGATAAATTCCACAAAGTGGCAGGTGTTGGCTGAGTAACACTCGGTCTCTCCCCGGGGACATGGATTCCTCGCTAAGAGGGAGACGAAGAGGAAAGAAAGAGACGAGAAGAGAGATGGGAAATGGTTAAATGAGAGTGTGTGTAACACAGAGGGGGAGAGAGAAGATTGGCGCCCTGCGTGCTCATTTCCAGGTGGCCTTTTTTTGTGTTGGACATCCTTGCTTTCAAGGGGAAGTGACCTGAGAAGTATGAACAGGTACCGTGAAAAAGGGAAAGAAACTGTGAAAGAGAGCTTGACAGCCCAGGAAAAACACAGAGGACACGCATTCCCTGACATCTCACTACCCGGAACACCTACCTTGTCCTTTAGAGGTGTCACTGTCACTGTTCGGGCGGAAAATCTGCTTTTATATGCATTTACCTTTTTTCACCAGCTGTTGATTGGAGGTGGTTCCCTGCTCACTTTAACTTTTGAGAAAACAACACGACAGCAATTAGGACAGTACAACATGTTACAAAGAGAGTTAGGAATATAAAAAGGGACAATGCGAAGTGGGAAAGTAGGAAAACACAACTGCATCAGTGTCACTGAGATTAATTAATTTGTGATGTGAGTTTCTTTACTTTGTTCATGATGCAGCAGCTCAATCTGCTCCCCCAAATAACATGGTGTTCAATAGCAATGATAGGAAATGTATCCATATATCTCAGTTGAATGAAGCTAATAACAAGTGGCTAGTAGGGTGGAGTGAGCAGTGACCTCTGACCTCAGTGACCTGCAGTGATAACATCTATTAACCCAGCCCTTTATGCTGGTCCGTGCTTGCTTAGCTTGTGCTAACGCTTACACGGCCGGACGGTGTTGGGGGCAAACGCTCAGACAAACTGAACTGGGATTAGCTAAGAATGAAGAAGCTTTAGGAACCAAAGAGACAGAGAGGCTGGTTCAAGTGGGACACTGGCACGGACCATTTACTGCCAGTTATTTTACTACAGTGTGAAAATCAACAGATTGATTGGTGATTTGAAACATGTTGGAGGGGGCTGCTGCAACACCTGACAGACTTCACTTAGATTTCCATTGTCAAAGCTTGTCATCCTTGGATATATCGCCCAACAAACTTGATTAACATATGAAAATGTTAAACATCATAGCAAATGTTTTATTTTATTGTAAAATGTACAATTATTAAATAAAAAGGCCTGACCCCTGCTCCATACTTCACGCGCTTCGCTTCACTGTAGCAGACTTTAAACTGTGAAAACAAGGAAGGGAAGGGATTGTTGCGCAGGGATTGAATGTTTGGCACGACTTCCACCTACAAGCAGTAATATAATACAGCACCGTTACCTAAAACTGTGTGAAGTCACTCTTTCTCTGGAAATGCCACGAAACCTGAGCCAGTTAGCTTCAGGGACAAACAGTTTGGGAAGAAATATCCTCTTTTCACAGGTGTTTACGGTGATTGAAGAAGATTGTGCAGCAGTTTAGCAAGTTACGCTTCGGTATACTCTATGTGGTCGTTACAGTACCTAAAGGCTCATAGGGGTCAGATTCCATGAAAGCCGGTGGGAGGGGGGGTTAATCAATAACATCCTGTCCAAGTTTCTCCAAGGAAGAGAAGACGCCGGAATTCACTCCCTACATATCTGTGTACATGTGTTAAAATGTGATTATGTGAGATTTAGATATAGTGATAGAGGAGAAAGACAACAACAGGTGTTGCCCTGATTAGATCCGCCATTCCCTCTTGGTGGAAGGATGCTTCTTTTTTTTTTAGATTAAATGAATTATCTCATCTTCAAAATACAATAAAAAGACCAGGCAAAATGTGTGGCAGTAGACCCAATCAGAAACTTATATGAAAAAGTCAATTTTATGTTACTTTGAATATACTGATGAAAACAAATGGACCCCAGAACTACGTCTTCAAGGTCTCAACTATCAAAATACTAAACGCAATAAGGTAACAAAAGCATCTGTGTTCCGCTTCTTCTCAGGGCCAGTACTGTGACATCTGCAGCCATGGCGACAGCGATCGCGCCCACCCCATCACCAACGCCATCGACGGGACGGAGCGATGGTGGCAGAGCCCGCCTCTGTCCCGCAGCACCGAGTTCAACGAAGTGAACGTCACCCTGGACCTCGGACAGGTAGGACCCAACAGGCCGAAACACACATACACACACACTGACAGTCTGTGCAGATGCTGCTGTGGTGCAGCGGTCCTGAACCGACTTGGCTTGTTACCACTTATAATGTTGCCCTTGCCTGCTGCCTACCCCCCGTCACTGGTTGTATATGTTTGATCTTGTGTGGGAGTGTTATTGCTGAAAAGATCTACAAAGTGCTGGCACTGCTGTGTTTTCTGGAACTTTGGAAAAGTCGTAATCGTCTTTGCGTCTTCCAAATGACCAGGGTTCATGCAAAGGTTTGGTTAAATCTTGATGGAATGATTATAAAGATCCTAAATATCAGCGTGTTTCAACAGTTTGGTGCATTCCTCTGCCTGAATCTGTGGAGCAGTGAGCTGCCACTTGTGCTGAAGCTTGTAGCTGAGCAGTAAACACGGGCAGATTTCAACATCTCATTAATCTCAGTTGCTTTTCTGAACTACAAATGAATCTTGATTGGAGTCCAGCTGCAGGCACTAGCTGTAAATTTGCCCTCTCTAATGTATGTTGGCAGCTGCTTTGCTACCAGCTTCTCTGCTCTTAAATTAGCCCATTAACTGCTGCATTGTCCCGAATCAGTCTCCCAGCACTGAAGAATCAGACCATTGACAGTTCATTCTGTTAATGCTGTGTGTATACATTTTTACATAGGGAAGCGTTCAGGCCATTGCGCAGCACAGTGAAGCCTCGCTGTGTCTCCCTGTGCTTGAGAAGTTAACCTTTTTGTGTTGCTGAATGTCGCTCTTGAACAATCTTTTTATGTTTCTGAATGTGGCTCTTCTGTGCCGGGCTCTCCTGCTTGAGTGCCGACCTTGTTCATCAGTGGAGAGGCGTTTGCTGTTTGCTGTGTGTGTGTGTGTGTGTGTGTGTGTGTGTGTGCATGCGGGCACTCGACAAGTGAGTTTTCTGTCATGGTATTCAGTTTCCATCATTCGTCCTTCTTCTCTTCACTCTGTCCTTGCCTCCCTCTTCCTCTGTGTCTCTCTCAGTTGAAGGGCTCCATAGAGGAGCAGGGGGCTGTGACAGCCGCTGTGTGGAGCCTTTAAAAGCTTTTATAAGCCTGTTTACTTTTTGCAGTGATAAAAGAATGAATAAAGAATGTTTTAAAGCACAATATGAACACTATGAGAACCCAGCAGTGTTTGTTCCCATCACCACTGAGAAGATGTTTACAGGATGAAAAAACAATGGAGGGGTTTGAAAGTGGGACCTAAAAATATGTTTCTGCTGTTTTGATGACCAATAATCTGACTGATAAATACACAAAATAGATGAAGGATACATCAGATTTAGCCAATGCAACTTAAGATATACTTAATTTCATTTTAGACTGATCTATGAATTACTCAGTCCATTAAACGTGACAAAAACAGACCAAAGTCATCAGAGCTGAACCTGACATCTTCCTATATCTTCCAAATCCATCTACCCCAAAATAACTAAATAATTCAGAATCACAAATGGCAAAGAAATTGGGATTATTTGACTATTGTTACTCAAAAAAAATTAAATGATTTATTAATGATAAAAATGCCTGTTAGTTTCCTTTTTGCACTTGCTAACTACCAAAAAGAAGCGCTGGTTTCTGTGCAGCTACTGAGAACAAGTTCTCTTGTTTAACGACTTGAAGGATAGAAGTAATGACTACATGACGTTCTGTTTATGTTGAGCTATATTTACCATTTTAACAATGTTCTTAACTTAATGTTGCTGTCTGCACTTTAAATCCTGTGCAGTTCGATAAGTTGTAAAAGCACATTGGAGTTTAAATACAAGAACGTTTGATGTGCAATTGTCTTAAAGTGATGACCTATGGCTAAGCCACGCCCCCAAACACGATGAGCCAATCACAGTGCGCATAGCTAGCCCATACACTCGGACATTCTCTGCTTCCACGTCCATTGAAATGCATTGCAGTTAGTCAGTTTTCAATCGTTTTTATGTGTTTTTTCTTGACATTTTAAGTTTAAAATGGTCAGATGGTGTGCATGGGTTACATGCAACTCTGACACAAGGTATCCTGTGAGGTTGGGATCGCCCAGCCTCTCTGGTGTATTTTTTACCTACCTTTTCCTAAATCACATCTCAACCTAGAGAAGTGTCTGCTCTGGATAAAGTTATGCAGTAGACCACAACACCAACTAAACATGGATAAACTTAACAAGGATGTCTACATCTGTTGTAAGTTAAGTCAACAACGTATTTAAGGCAACATATTGTGAGAGATGTTTGGATGTTAGCCAGAATCACAACTAAGCATAAAGTCCGCTAGCTTAATGCTAACGTATAATGCAAAACTCCATAGACAGGCTAACTGACGTTAGCTCGTCGCTATCGGTGTTTCGCGGCAAACGGCAGCCAGAGCAGTAAAGTTAAGTTAAGTTTTGGTGATTTCGAGATGAAATTTAATCTTTCTGTCTCCAACAACCATCAATTTCCTCCTGTGAAATGTTTCCTACTGTGACTGCTAGCATAGCGTTTGTCACTGAGGGCGCTTTCACACCTGCAGCTGTTTCGATTCAGCAACTAAACCGATACAACTGTTGCGTTCTTTTTTCTGGGCCGTTTGTGTTCACATTGCTTGATACTAAAGCGGTACAGAGCTTTGCACTGTGGAACAGCGCCATAGCAACGGCCCTAACAACACTCCATCAGCTGATCAGCAACAATGAACCGCGGGCTGACTTGCAGTAGTGAGGAGGTTAAATATCTTATCAATATTTGGGCAGACGAGTATTTAGTTTGACTTTTTTTTTAATGCCCAAGCTGGCTGGTTTATGGCTGGGGCGAGACCTTGAAGTGTGCCTATAATGTGCTATAGCTACAAATGCTATTATTATTAGGCCTATTAACCTATTATTATTAGCGTATGTGACCAAGCGTGCTGTCTGTCTCAGTGCTGACACGTGAATGAATGACAGCGTGCCACTGCCCGTGAGAGAGAGAGACAGGGAGAGAGAGGGAGGGAGGGGTGGTTGTGTTGGTCAAGCTGTGTTTTTAGTTTCAGGTGTCATAGTTATGTCAGATGAATTGTCCTCTAACACATGCTACAGTTTGACTTTTTTCTAGTAAACGGGCAGCGTAGCGTGACTAGTTAGTCGGGGTTGTTTGCGGAGCTCTGCCTGGTGCTGATCACCCGCGGCTGAGCTTCCTCCATGACAATGCGCCGCTACCGGCTCTGGGTCAGCTTGGAAAGCTGGACTCACGGCTTGAGTTTGCGTCTTTCTTTTCTTTTTGCCACCGGCTTTCCTGTTTTGTGTACATTATTAAAAGGCCACGATGACACGCTGATGCTCCATTATGTTTTGGGAGCAGTTGCCGATGGTCCACCTCCTTCGGTTGCCAAGTAACCAGTCAATTTGTTCCGATACATGTGTCGATTACGTTCTCACTACAAACGAACCGCTCCAGGCTCGGATGGAAACGAGCCGAGACCACCTCTCCCAAGCGATCTCGGCTCGCTTGTTTTGTTCCGGAACGAGCGCGATTGCTGTGTTCACATCTGACCAAACGAACCGGTCTATGACGTAAAACGCTCCCTGTTTCGGAACAAATGGTCAGGTGTGAAAGCGCCCTGAATGTTGACAGTTTGTCCGAGTGAGTGGAGGGGGCGGGGCTTAGCCATAGGTCAATTGTCTTAAAGTGGTGAATTCTGAAGTACATGGATTCTGTTCTTGGATTTTTATTGTGGTATTGAAGTGTTGAGAATTGTGGGAATTCAGTAGGACTACTTAAATTCTGGTATTGTGGCAAGCCTACTTTTACCAGTGTCTCTGTATTTGTCAGAAAGTGCTGAACTACTTCACTTGTTGAAGAGGTTGGTCTTGGACCAAGGAAGAGTTTTCAGTGCAGATTGGATGATTAACCATGGATTTGAATCTGAAGTCTGGTGTGTTGTTTGACACTGGCTTTGGTGGAGCTACAAGTCTTGACCTGTGCTTTGCCAGTCCCTCGACTTTATGGAAATGCATTGTTTGTGCACACTGTTCCATATCTTTGCAGCTTGAATACCTTTGGGCTTTAGACACTTGATTGGACAAAACACAACATCTGAAGACATCAGCTTGGCTCTGGCCAACTGATGGATATCTTTCACTGTTTGTTTTCCATTTTCTGACTTTTTACAGTTACAACTGATCAGTTATTAAAGGAAATGAGCTATTAAGTAATTCATTACAATTCAAGCAACTGTCCAGAATTTAAAGTCCATCATAAAGTCCACATGTCTATATGTGCAAAACCAGCAGGAAGCAGTAGGTGAACATTAACTTGTGTAACTGCATTTCCAGGACACTGGACACGTTCCACAATTCACAGCTCATCACCAGGTTGCATTTACACCACATGGAAATGCTTTCATGGAGGCAAAGTAGAGAAAGGAGAGAGAGGAGAGGGAGAGGGTCTCCAGTTACCAGGTTGCAGTTTAGTCTTGAAAGAAATGTAGGTGGGCTAAGGACAGGGATTACGAGTGTGTTTGTGTGCGCATGCCGGCGTGCATGTGCGTGTTAGTGACAATGTGTTGAAGACCACACCACACACACACGCACACACCCCTCAACCCCCTACCTCCGTCTGAATGAAAGCAAAAGAGAGGAGGGAAAGATTGGAATGTCAGTTAACCTGTCTCAACCCGCAGAGGGGAAGTCTTGTTAAATTACCCTCAACTCCGCAAACTCCTCTCTCTTTCTCACCTCTATACCTCAATACAACCACTCATGTATTTTAATGTTCATTCATATAGGCTACCTCAGGAAGTAGGCTACATTGGTTTTGGGATAAGACTGACCTCTTGGGAATCTGTATGCTAGCGATATGACGTTACGGCTAGTAGTTAGCTCAATTAGCTTAGCACAAAGGCTGAAAGAGCACAATTAACTGTAAATAAATGCTGTATATGAAGTAAATATGAAATACTTGAATAAATTAAGATTAGAATATTTTATTTAATTGTTATACATACAAATTTAGGCCTAGCCTATGTTTTATTTGTTTAGCTAGCCTAGCTATTTATTTGTGTGAACTATCCCTTTAACTGTAAATAAATGCTGTAGTAAAGTATAAGTAAATATGAAGTACTTGAATAAATTAAGATTTGAATATTTTATTTAATTGTTTCAAATTTCCTAGCCTATTTGTTTCTTTCCATCCATCTTCTTCCGCTATTTTTTTCTTTATTTCTCTCAAAAGAAATACATGGAACCTCTGTCTTTTCTGTGGGCCTAGCTATGTCTCACAAAGCTGATTTTCATTGTTTCTATTATCTAATCAAATGTTGATGTTCATCATTTCCAAGGAATGTTCCACCAGGTTATAAATAACTTATTTAGATAAAGATCAGTTCAACCCCCCACCTTCTCCCTTCTCTGAAACAGCCATTCAGCCTACCTATCTTCTACAGATAACACCAGCCCAGTATATAGATCACTTCCATCTTCTGCTCCCCTTCTGTCTTCATCCTATGCCTTTTTCCTCCTCCTCTTTACCATCATCACCACTGCTCCTCATCTGAAAGCCCAACAACATCACCACGTCTGACTGGCATCAGATTGATTCTACCTGGGAAATAATTCTTATGAACACTGTAGTCACAGTCAAATCTGTGGATTATAAGTGGATGGAACGGTTTGTGTAAGTTCAGGGCAAACGCAACAAAAGCCTTGCACCAGTAACCCAAAGAGGAGACACTGGTGAAATGTGAAAGGGGCAACTCAAAGAATCTGAAATCTGTCATTACAGGTGGCAGGCCAATGTGTGTGAGGATCATGCATGAAAAGGAAATGTGAATTTGCTTTGCAAGTCAATTTTCTGCATGTGCTCCTAAAATTTTTAGTTAGGGGCTACTGTGCTCCTAGTAAAAAAAAGTTTGTCAGGAGCCCTGAGTCACAGACTTTGATCTGTTATGCTGTGTTTAGTCAGAAGAAGATTCATGAGGCATGCACAGATAGCAGCTGTTTTGTTGTTGTTGGCATTTTTACCTTTTACAGGATAGCGGAGGGAGATGGGAACGTGAGGAGAAAGACTGGGAAAAGACATGCAGTACAGATCAGCACAGTCGGGAATCGATCGTCGGGCTTTACTAAAATGGGGCATGCTCTCAACCAACCGCCCACCGAGCACCCCCCTACTCTCAAGTTTGCAAGTTCTCCCTGTGTCTGCTTCCTCGCACAGTCCAAACACATGCATAACTGGAGACTCTGTCTGTCCGTCTGTCTTTGTCAGCCCTGTGATAGGCTTCCCTCACCCTACATCAGCTGGGATTGACTCCAGCCCCCCACCACCCTGCATGGATAAGCGTTAATAATGGATATATACTGTATCTCAGTTTGTATCTTGACTTCCGCCCTCCATGTTTATCACTGTTTTGTCTGCCAAAGTGGAAAAGTAGAGGGGGAGGGCCGGTGAAGAATAGTGACAGCTTCCTGACGGACTGTAGGATCACCCAGGTTGATGTCATACCCGGCTCGACACAATTTGCCATTGTTTTGTTTATTAGCTCAGAGTGATGTAACATTGGAGCTTTTCATAGATCTGCGTGTTGGCATGTGGTTGCATTCCTCAGGTGTGTGATAGTGGAAGGATTGTAATCACACACACAAAAAAAACTGGGGAGAGGTAGAGGAGATGAAGAAGAGAAAAGATGGAAAAAACAAGGGAGAATGATGACATGATGACAAAAAACATTTCCAAGGTACAATGAAAGAAAGATTGATGAAAGAAAGATTCCCAGGAAGAGAAGAGGGGGATGGAGGGTGATGGAAAATGGAGGAGCAGAAGATGAGGATCATCAGCCTGTTCAGTTGTTAGAGCATAATATACACCTTAGATAGGAATGTGTGTGTGTGTGTGCAGGCTCTTCAGATAATGTACTCCATTTTTTTTAATCATCCATACCTGATCCTACCTCAAATTTGTCTTGAAGGAAGAGGCTCCGAGCTTTCTGTCTTCTGATTGGCTGACCGACCTTTTGTTGCTGGAGCTACAGAGAGCAGCATGAGAGAGGAGATGCAAAACTATTGAAGGACCACAAACATACTGTGTCCTCTTGTTAGACCAACACTTTATATAAACCAAATAGTGTAAAATGTGGGACCTTTTAAATGTCCTAGTTCCATCCTATGAGCGCTGTCAACAAAATAAATTTCATGTCCATATTGTTTGCGAAGAGAGATGACGAGCTCTCTCGCTGCCGTGTGCCTTTAATTTCCTGCGTGCACTGACAGATTTCCCTCCAGGACGAACACTAACAAAGAGACAAATACGCAGACAAACACACACTCACTCGCAGTGTTGAGGTAGCTCCATTGTTCACCATGCGCGAGCGTGAGCGCGGTGCCAACTGCTCCCGATTGAATGCTTCCTGCCATTGATGTGGTTCAAGCGTCAGAGTTAGCTTCAGAGTGCCAGCAAGCCCTGAGCTGTGGGGTGGAGGCTGCACTGAGCTTTAGATATTTGGGAAGTTTCCGACAGCCTGTTTTACATTCAAACACTCAAAAGAGTTAAGTTTGATGGCTGATGGGTCCACATGTGGCAATATGCCCTGACCCAGCAAGACCTCCGAAAGGCCCTGACTGCTACTCAATGAATACACACCACTGAGCTCTTATAAGTACAACTCAAAGGGATAGTTCAACATTTTGGCAAATTGGCCCATTGCCATAATCCCTATCTTTAATTGTAATAAATAAAAAAAAGCTATTTTGAGAATGGTGGAGCAGAGCCGTGAGCTGCTCAGAGCTTCGCTATAGGCTAATGGGATTTCTTGATTTCCCTCATCAAACTCATCAAATACACAATCCAACAACTCTAAAACACTCCGGTGGACAAGTTGTGACCTGCACATTCACCACGCTATGAGGTAATAACGGAACGTTAAGATGGCGTTGTTCTCGATGCAAATGCAGAGACTGCTTCCTGAAAAACTGCCCCTAAAGCGGTTTTGAATGAATTTACCTTGAAAACAACTGAATGTGCAGGTCACAACTTGTCCACCAGATTGTTTTGGAGTTGTTGGATTGTGGATTTGATGAGTTTGATGAGGGAAACCAAGAAATCCCATGAGCCTCAGCAGCGTAGCTCTGAGCAGCTCGCTGCTTGGCTCGCTGCTTGGCTCGGCCAGTCTAAAAATAGCTTGCACCAACAAATAAAAGTAATTAACCTACTGTAATGACTATAGGGATTGCGGCTATGGGCCAATTTGCCAAAAATGTTGAACTATCCCTTTAAAGATTTCACATTTCACATTAGTAGCAAATTGCTCAAACAAACTTCTGGAATCAACAGATCTAAGCTTATAATTGCAATCCAATTTCAATTCAGTTAAAAAAATGACTGGGGCATAGGCTACAGTGGTTTCATTAACAAACAGACATTATAACAGAGACACAACTTTCTGCACAAAACGTCCTACAAGCACGCTGACTTGTGGGTTACAACATGACAGAGTTTTGTTGTATGCTCTCAGGCTGCCTGTAAGTGAGTAGAAGTTTTCAGAGATCTCCTCTCTGTGTGTGTGTGTGTGTGTGTGTGTGTGTGTGTGTGTGTGTGTGTGTGTGTGTGTGTGTGTGTGTGTGTGTGTGTGTGTGTGTGTGTGTGTCGTTTCCTGATTACAATCAGTGTCCTCCGCTGCCAGTGTGGTTTTTAACAAATGATGGGCATGGGAACCACAATCCACAGCCAAAGTGTGTGCGTGCGTGTGTGTGTGTGTTGCCAGCTGATTCTGAAAATTTCATGTTTTTCAGAGATTTTCCAAGATACCTTATTGGCTTCAACGTCTGTTGCTCAGTTTTTGTCCTCACACCCCTGCATCATAATCACACAATCTACTCCTTCCTCTCTGACTCTCCACAGCTACAAAGACTCTTCTGTCTTGTTGGACACAGTAATGATGGGAAGAATCAGAAAAAAGGGGGATTTATAGATAGATATGATGCATCAAACCGCATTCTCTCATTTTTCTCTAACGCTCTCTTTCCTTGCTAAATTGTCAGTCTCCATCTGTTACGTCAAAACAGTGTAATAGAATAAATCGTGTTTCAAGTCTACCCCGTCTGCAGCTGTGTGAAGTCGTACCAGTCCCATTTCTCATCACTGTCCTTCAATCTCAAGGACCAAACAAAGGAAACGTTTATTGCTAAAATCTTTTGAAGTAGAAAACACTAGTAGCTATGACTCATTACATGTGTAGCTAGTTCTATAATACACACATTGAAGTTCAAAACTATAAAGCCACTGATGTTGGCAGTTAGTCAAAATTTTACCGTTCATAGCCTACTGGCAAGAGATTAGTCAGAGAGAGACCTAGAATTTTGCTGTTGGTGTCTTTTATGACAGTTGACATCCTTTAACAGATGTTTTAATTCCCAATAAATCAAACAGATAACCAGCATATTCACTGATTATGAAAACAGTTGTTACAAATCTGAAGGATAGTAGCTACAGCATGTTTGTTTCTTTGTTGTATTGTCATCCTCATCAGCAACGTTATTTCCAAAAATGAAACCATCTGCATTCACTTGATCAAGTTGTGATGTTTTAGCAAACAGTTAGCTGCTAACAGAAACAGAGCAATTGCTCATCTTGTTGCCAAATGTTGAAATGTGTTTAGTCACACCTATGTTGTTTGAGCCGTTTGAGCCAAACCATATTGGTGTGGAAGCTCCCCCTGGTCTTGGTCTGGACCAAACTAAACCATGGTTTCAGACTTTCGCAATGTGAAAGCGATTTTTTGTTAAGATCTTTCAGAGTTTCGAACCTTTAACAGGAAGTTCCAGTAGTTAGCCTACACGTTAAGAAGAATTAGTGAAGGCAAAATGCCATGCTGCGCCACCACTCCTTTAAAAACTCCTAGAGGAAACACTGGTGTTAGTCTTGAGCCTGAGTCTGAGTGCCGTAAATCGTTTCGTCCGTGGACTGACCTGAGCTCTGCCTCCCAGAGACATTATTTAGAAATAGTTTTGGTCTCATTTGCCGTCCTAGGTCACATAGAGACATCAGCAGAAAAGAGATACTTGAATATCCAGTTAAAAGTCCTTTGTAGGGGCTTTAAATATGAAAGGAGGCTGAAAATGACGGGATATGTCTGTTCTGATGATGCAACTGTCACACAACGTGAATGTGTTGCATTGTCAGGCTCCCAGAGGATTTATATGCTATCATCATCAAGCCTCCAGAAAAGTGATGTATATTTGTGTCTTTCCCTCTCTGTTCTGACATTTCCCACAGTGACTCAGTCAACCACAGGTTTTAATCACAGCTTCTTATAGTGGCCCTCTTTCTATTTCTTGATTTAGGTCTCTTCATTCCCTTGGCTGTCATTCTGGGGGTCAACAGTCGCACTCATTCATTCCTCTCTCCACTCCTCCTTCCTCTGCCATGACTATTATTTCAGTCACCATCAGCCTCCATCTTCCTGTTTTCCCCTCCGTCCCTCTTGTTCATGGGGTTAAACGTTGCCTCTGACACTCTGTCCTCACACAAATACACAAACGCTGACACACAGCGCACATTTTTCTGTCATTCATTATGTGTACTGGGCAGGAAAATGAGAGAGGGAGAGGTGCAGAGAGAGAGAAAGAGTGAGAGAGAGACAAATCTGACCTTAATAGGAGTGATTCAGCTTTGAGTGAGAGGAGGGAAAGAGGAGAGAGTGACCATGTCAGAATAAAGGAGGGATGTTGGATGGATAGAGGCAGGGAGGAAAGGAACGAGGGCTTGTGGTTCAAAATAGTTGGCCGATATTTCAGGGCTGATTTGTTGCTGCTTCTGTGTGTTGTTGCAGTTGATATCAGGATGTGTTGATGTTGGCAGCTTAACAAACCCCACTAATAGCTTCAGCTTGGTTTTTTGACCAATTTAGAAAAATGATTCCTTGCAGTTATTTTCAATTTTGCTTAAGACAGATCCAAGTTAATTCATTTTCATCATCTAAAATAATACACGGTCCATTTCAAATTTCTGAGTTACACGAAACAGCATAGCAAGGCCAAATGCATTCATTAATCTGTTATTGTTGTTTAATGTAACATAAAACAACTTTAATCTCTGCTAATAAGAATATGCCAATGCACCTATTTGCTAGGAGGTGAGATCAACACCACCCATGTATATTGGAGCCAGGAGGTCATTAGCTTAGCGCAGCATTATTAGAACCGATACTTTGCTACCAAGTCGGGGCTAACACGCAAAAAATGTGTTGATACCTGTTATTTTTCTATACTGTAAGTAGCAGATATACAACTCTTCCCTCAGCAGGCCGTGTTGATTCCTTTTGGAACTGATTGGATTTAAGTTGACTTATGTCTACCAGCACTTTTATAACTCCCTGATTGGATTTATGTTGGAAATGTAAAAAGAAAAAAAAAGGAAATTGTTGTTTTACATTGAGTCATGCTGGAACTAGCCACAACATGATCAGATGTCTATAAATGAGAGAACATTAGAGGAGCTGGACTTTGGACAGAGCCAGGCTACATTTATGTACAAAATGAGCCACATTTTCATTAGAACCGAACTGAGGTACCACTTGTCCCCATGCCGAGAGTCCTCCTCGTTAACAACTAACGGTAACGTTTGTTCCATTAAAACAAGTCAACAGTCTAGAACTCAAGCATGTGGGACATTGATTGCTTTGATGGGAAAAGTGAAGAAAAGGAAAAGGGCAAAGGTAAGCTTGTGGGGATTAATGGAGAGAATTAAAAAGAGTAGGAACGAGTGAGCCAGTTAGTGAGAGAGGAGAAGAAGGGGAAGGAAGGGGAGAAGGAAGGATGAGAGGAAAGAGGAGAGAGACTTAGCACAACCAAAAAGGACTTCATGGGCAAGACAGAAACAGAAAGGAAGGCATTCATGTTCTATCTTTAATGGAAATGTCAAAAGCTGTGTGTATGTGTGTGTGTGTGTGTGTGTGTGTGTGTGTGTGTGTGTGTGTGTGTGAGAGAGAGAGAGAGAGAGAGAGAGAGATTATTAAAGAAGAGGAAGTTATTATAAGCCGATGCCTCCCACTCTTGTTTTTGTCTGTCAGTGATTTGGTTTTAATTTGATGCTTGATGCATTTTGAAGAGGAAGTTATTATAAGCCGATGCCTCCCACTCTTGTTTTTGTCTGTCAGTGATTTGGTTTTAATTTGATGCTTGATGCATTTGTGTGTGTGTGTGCGCGTGCGTGCGTGCTTGTGTGTGCGTGTCGCTCCTTTGTCATGCATAATGGCTGTTCCAACCTGGTGATCTGTCACAGGTCAAAGGTCATTGTCTGCCTCTTCACTTCTTAGCTTCCTGCTGCTTTGAACTCCCTGACCGCCTTCAGTACACGTTCACTTCACTTATACACAGACACACGTGCACAAACACACAAACACACACATCTCATTATGAAAGAGAGTCCTCTAGAATGATATAGGTTGCATTTTTGTGCTTATTTGAGATTTGATGCAGATGATAAAATATGTTTTGGGGGGTGTGATAAAACAAATAACTGAAATTGCCAGCTGCTCATATCAATGATTTATAAAACTATAAAGTAGTTCTCCCTGCAGTTCAAGTTTGATTTGCTGTTTAAATTAATGTGGAGAACTAGGTGAAGATATGACTTTTAATTTGAAAAGCCAACAATGTCAGACATATGTTGTTATTTTCTTTGTTTACTGACTGATTTTATTTATAAGTGATTCATAATTAACCAACAATGGAGGTAATTTTTATAATACTGTAATAATATCCATGGTTACTGGGTGTTTCAAGGTGTTGAGTACTTTTTTGTCCAGAATGTTTTCTAGACGAACTCCTACCAAAAGTGAGTACAGAGAAAAATCAGTGATGAAAATGGCTCTTAAATGTATGTGCTTGATGTCTCTAAACGTGGCGTCACTGACTGGATGTTAGTACATTTCTGATTCAGTAGAAGACATGTTTTATAAAGACGCTGTAAACAGGATGCTTGAGAGAATCTATGTGGAAACAAGGTTTTAAACAAGTCCTCCGAGATCTGCTTCAGACATGTTTGCTCTGTCCTCCAGTCAAAGCAACCCATGAACATCCATTCAGCTCAGTCCCATTGTATTTGTGTTTGCTTTCTGTCACAACCTCCTTTTGATGCTGCAGTGGTCCTGAGCCCTCCCAATGACTTAGCATTCAGCGTGCCCCTCAATGGGCCCTTTATCACACCATTGTGTCAGTGAGAGTGTTCGGCCCATTCAGAGGGACCGCGGTGAAAAAACATGGAGGAAACAGTTGGTTGTGAATGGCCGCTTAAGTGTCTTCACAGGGAGGCAGAGGAAATGGAATTCAATGGTGAATTAATTAAAAAGACAGATTAGACAGGTTAATCAGTCAATTATGAAGCCAGCAAACAAATGTAGATATTTATTATGTGGTCTCTCCAAATTTAGATCGTTGTTAGAGTTCAAAACCTTCCTTACTGACAGAGAGATACAGTATAAAGGAGGTTTTCTCTCCTGGTATTTCTCGGATGTTTATCTTTTTCAAGGTTTCTGTGAGCTGTTGACACATTCATAGAGGGCAAAACCATATAAGACCAAAGCCCTTCACACAGGCACACCTTTAACCCACTTGGTCGACTTGTTGGAGTGGGACTCATGATGGACAAGCATAGACTGTTAATCAGGCAAAATCAGATAATATACTGTATTCTCAAATAAAAGCCGAGTCTCCTATTCTGAATATACAAAACCTCCCAAAGTCCATTTAAACAGTTTCAGTTGGTCTGGCCCCAATGAGAACTTCAGGTGACCCAAGGAAAGAGAGGGAGCCTATATGCAGCCTATGGCGCATTTATTTGGAAGGTGAATGTGTGCACTGGATGAAGCTGTTTCCTCCTGTTCTTACTCTTTTAAACAGTAAGAATGAAAATTTGAGAGGATTTTCCATCTTTGCTGAGCATACGATTTATTCAAAATTAAATAAAAGGCTGTTTCATATAGTCTGTCTCTCGAATAAGCTGGGTCAGTTCAGCAGTTGAAGCAAATAAAAGCCTGGGATTCTATTTGAAAATTTACAGTAATAAATAATAAAATGTTAGCATAGCATTTACTACTATGTGTACGCAGGATGCATCCGTTTTGTGCACCGAAACATGGCAGGTAGATAGAAGAAGAAGAAGCTTACGTTAGACCACCTGTTGTGTCATGCTATTCTGGAATCAAGTTGCCAATAAAACCAAGAAGAATCAATTATTTGAGTAATAGAACTAGACTCGCACAGACTCTCCTACTGACATAGCAAGAAAATGTCCATTGACTCCAATTGGCTGGACAGAATGTACCTGGTGTGACCAGTAGGTGTATGTTACAGTGCTATAGTCTTTCAATGGAACAGCATTGGACATAGAAGTGAATGCTGATGGAGATGAGGCTGGCAGTTTCCCACTGCCTCACATCTGTCAGGTTGTGGTTGTGTCCGTCCAGCTGCAGTATGACGAGTGTGAGCTTTCTCTCCAGACTAAACCCAGACAGAAAAGCACTTGTACCAGACTTGTTCTCTCTGAAGGACACCAGTGAGTTTGAGCAGTTTTCTTCCTGCGCAGCCAAGCCAGACTAAGAATAGACTGATGCTAATGTCTGCCTGCTATCACACAATGAGCTCATTTTAGTGTGATAGAAGAAGAAGCAGAGCCAGATGAGCTGTATTTTACTCAGATACGGTGTTTACTGTAAATCCTCCAATGACTTATTTTTACACTTGAACATTTAGCCCTTGTCTGAATTGGTTTTAATTAGCACTTTGAAGAGAAACAGACTCGCTTTGTTATCCGGGTTGTTTTCATACCTGAGGGTCCCACATTCAATATCTAAAGTTTATCAGTAGCCTTCACCTAATCCTTGTTTTATTCACTTTCCCAGTAGCCTACTTTCCTGTTTTTTGCATCTCACGTTTTTCCCCCACCTTTAGTTACTCTAGCAGTGCGGCTAGCAGCTACTCGTTGATGCGTTGCAGTGAGTCCAAGCCTGTTGGTCCAAAACATTTCAACAACTTTCCTGCTTCCCATGAAATTTAGCTTTAACTTTGTTGGTCCCCAAAGGATGGCTGCAACCGTTTGACCTCTTTACTGTTGCTGATGTTGACATTTGTCTACACATAGGACGTACATTCATTTCCCCCAGGGTTAATAGCAATAAAATAGGTGATCCTTAAACTTTTGATGTTGGCCATCATCAGTTTCTTCAAAAGTATATTTTTTGGGACATGTTTTGCCTTTATTTGATAGTATAGTTGAGAGAGACAGGAAATGGGGAGGCAGAGAGAGGGATTCAAACCAGTGCGGACTGCAGCGAGGACTGTAGCCTATGGGGCGCCGGCTCTACCCACAACGCCCCCGGCCAGCATCAGTTCACGAAAAAATAATGATGACAAAAAGGCTAAAACACAAAACACATTATCTGTGGCATTTTTTTTGTAAAAAACGTTCTTATTGTTTTTAGATGTAAAAAAAAAATGTACAGTGGCATTATCATTGAGAACATGTTATTCTGATGTTTGTGTGGCAAGGTGAAGAGGGTAGCCCAGATTTCGGAGTTTGAAATCATGTGATCAACTGGAGGCATAGTGACAGGACCACCACTGTCACATTTGTATGGTAGTGTAGCCCATTTCAATTTGAAATCATGTTACAGTATGTGTCCTCTTTTTGCAGTTTGATAAAATAATTTATTGAAGGTCAAATGACAAGCTTTGTTCAGGAGGGGGATCCATCCCAAAAAACTTAGTATGTGGACCTCGAGCATTTAAATTCCTACAACTAGCAAGGTCAGCATGACTTTTTCAGTGTCTTAAGGAAAGCATTGTCTTTCTTTCTTTCATTCTCTTTTTGAACAGTGAGGAAATGTCAGGAAATCTTTTGTCCATCAGTTATCTTCACCCGTACTGGTTTATCAATATTTCCCAGTGACAGAGGAAGAAAGGCAGACAGGAAAGATAAAATGGCAGGAATAAGAAACACAGTGGGAGGAGGAGAGGGGGAGGGGGAGGTTTGCCCTTGTTAATGTGACAGTAAATATTGACTTTAACCAGGTCAGCTCCAGTAGATTGTTTGAGTTTCTCCTCTTGAAACGAAGGAGAAGGGGGAGGGGGAGGAGGGGCCGCAGAGTTCAAGTCAATGAGTTAAAGTTAGTCTTTTATGTTTCATTTCTAATGATGGACACAAGTGGAAGTTCACCAGTGTCTTCACTGCAGTGTAAACATTCATCTCCTACCCACAGATGTTTTTAGGGATTTAGGTTTAATCCAGGAGAGTCAGTTTCACGTTCTGTTCAAGATCTCACGGATGTTGTTGAAGGCATTTATGTTTTGGTACATCAGCTTCACTTGATCCACTGTTTAAGTGGTGTGTGTTTTTTATGGGGTCAGCAGGTGATGTCACACTGACTCACAGTTTCTCATCTCTGTTATACTGTAGCTACAGTGAAATGATGGAGGAGGGGACTTTGAACCCACATTAAGTACCTTACACTTTGAAATACCAAAAATCATGCTAACATTACTCCACATGTTTCTAAGCAACCTGTAGCACTTTTTTGAGCATGTACTTTGGTTCATTTGTGTTTTGGTTAAGTCTGGCACAGTTTACATTTACTATTTTTCCCCCTGATCACTGATATTTAATGTTAAGACAATAATACATTTCTCCTTCATCTTGGTAGCATGGTAAACACTACAAACAGATGCAATACCACAGATACTTCAGCTTGAGCATCATTAGAGCTTTGCAGGATATTTTTGAACTGCAGAAATGCATCGTGTATTCTTGATGACCTGCAGTGTTTTCAACGGAGGCCCCATCAACGGTATCATCATTCTTGTTCTGATTGAAACAGTGGTATGCTCTTGTCAGTCTGAATGAGCTCTTACAGTTGTGTGGCTGCAGCAACTCAATGGAGAGAGAAGAGGGGGAGGACAACAAACAGAAGGGAGTGTTTTCCCATAGTTAAGTCATAAAACTGTGAATGGGAGCGGAGCAGGTGTGTGTGTGTGTGTGTGTGCTGGGGGTTGACTGTTTGACACAGTCAGTGTAGGGTTATGCAGGGTGTGTGTACACATGGTTTTTGAATAGCCGAGGGCCTGTGAATTGAAATGTATTGATTTTAAGGATTAATGGAAAAATGAAAGCCAGGAACAAACTCAGTTGGACAACACTCTGTGGTGGTGATGTGTGGAAAGTTTTACAGACGCATGGTCAAGATCAGTAAAATCACACAGGTGCAGCATTTAGTCGTATGTATTCATTTCAGCGACAACTGAAGATGAAAAAAAAAGTGGTCAGCTCAGGCCACCAGCAGAACTGTTGACATTCAAAACAAAGCATTACTTAAATCTCCTGTAGATGATAAACAGCTTTGAGTTAAGTCCCTCAAATCCTTCAGACATACTAAATAGCTCGAATAACTCAAACGTGTCGGCGTGTGTCCATCTGTGGAAGAAGTTCACAGTGTCTTAATGAAGCTTAGTCGGAGTTCAGAGGCTGTTACTGAGTGTGACGCGCTCTGCAGGGCAGAGTCCACATTAAAAGCCTCATGACCTGAGGAGTGTGTGTGTGTTCTTGTACTTACTACGTTGTGAGGACCGGAAATAGTTTTTAACCAACATTGTGAGGACATTTTTGGGAAGTGAGGACATTTTGGCCGATCCTCACTTCTTCCAAGGGCTGTTTGAGGGTTAAGACTTCAGGTTATAATTGGGTTTACATTAGTTTAAGAGTAATGGTTAAGGTTAGGCATTTGTTTTGGATGGTTAAGGTGAGGGTAAGGGCTGGGAAAATGAGTGTCCTCACAAAGATAGCCTTACAAGTATGTGTGTGTTGTCAGGTCACAGAGGAGGAATTTTTATTATTATTCAGATTTCTAATCTCTGCACTCCTCCTACCTGGTGTTCATGGACATTAAGAGTCACTGCTGGCAGGGACTGAAGCTGCGACCCCCATGAGCATCAGCGGGTCACCGTCCTTCCACCAGGGGGGTCGGCGGCTCTGCTATGAAAGCAGACTGACACACAGACGGTGCTCACACACAGAGAGAGGAGGTGTTTATCATCGAAGGGAAACACACTGAGCTGCAGCGTCTGCGGTTGGTTCCATTGAAGACAGCAGCTGGAGCTCCTCAGCACACCGTCGGCAGCAGTCACATCCAGTCTCATACTGTAACACATACTCCACATAGTTGGCATGGCCGAGAACATTTCTGTGTGTCTGCCCGTCCGCATGATGGACACCATACGCTCCAGGAAACATGAGGCAATATCCAAAATCAGTCAAGTATTAGTATAAGAGGGTTATGGTTGTATTTGAATAGAACAAAAATCAATAAGTGGGTAAAATTATTCCCACTGTTAACAAATAGGAATCAATTCCCAGAGTCATATTCATGCGCTCTAAGGCTTCTTGTTTTTTATCTTTCCTCATTAAGACGACCCGCACTCCCCACCGCTCTCTCTCTCCTTATCTCTTGCTCTCTTCCTCCTCCCGTTCGCCACTAATTACAGAATTTGCCCCGACTGTCTGTTAGAATAAGGGATGAAGGAAACCGAGTGGGTCAGGAACGTAGAGAGTCAAGGTCAGAGGAGAGGAAAACTCCCTCCCGCTCCTGGCCTCTCCAGCCTGGTTTGATCACCCCCCCCCCCTCCCTCCTCTTTGGGTTTATATTTATTCAGAACATTTCATACATCTTTTTTTTTTCCAGGTGACTTATGATCACTTGAGCCTCCAAACCCTGTCAGGCTGCAACACGGCAGAGTTTGGAACCCAGTCTCATTTAAACTTGGCTTCTTTTTTTTTCTTTTTACAAACTTGGACCAAGTGTCACTTCATATTTAGAAGTTGCTTATGCTTTTTAATGAGTTATGACTTGTGCATTGTCTGCACATCAGCTGTAATACCTCCAATGCCACCTGTGGAGATTTGATCAAACTGGACTAAGTGATGCTCCAGCTGATGCTTTTACTCTCATTCTAACCCATTGTTTTGTTTAGTTTTTAATGGGGATGGTGTTTTTTTTCCCCCTATTTCTTAACTCAAGAAAACATAGATTTGGAGTATGAACACAAGGTTGCTAATGTGAGTGAGATGAGATTTATAATTAGAAAGGTGCAGGCTCCCTAATTGGGTGGTGTGCAGTGGAGCAGGGAGAGAGGGGGTGGGTGTAATAGATAAAGACATGAAGATGAGGGTAATTAGTCCTGGAATCCTTCAGTTCTCTCTAAAGTTAACCATCATAACTCAAGCAGCCTCAGTCAACTCATCAGAATCGGAGTTTGACTGTTTCTCTAAGACATGGACACTGACCTCACGACCTCACGACCTCACGCTGTGATTGGTCGGTTGTGTGGCCAAGTGACAAAACCCTTGTGATTCCAGACTCAAACCAAGTGTCAAACACACACGGCAAGAGTCACAATCAGGTTTTACTCGCCTGGTATTTCAAAATGTCCCCACTTTATAAAGTCTAAAAATCACAAGAGAAAGATTACAACAATAGGACTTTTTACACACGCACGCACGCACGCACACGCACACGCACACGCACACACACACACACACACACACACACACACACACACACACACACACACACACACACACACACACACACACATACACACACATACACACACTGTACAGGAGTTTCCACATCCTCAGGGAAACAGGGCATCAGCCTATAAAAGAACCCAGAGGATCAACTGTTCTCCGCTGGCTTCCTCTACCTTGTTTCACCTCCTTCTCTCCTCCTTCATCCCTTTTTCACTTCAACCACCATCTCTATTTTTCATAGTTGTGTTGAAGAGGTTAATTCACTTGTATATTACATTGAAGTGACTGAACCAGCAGAAAAGAAATCATCAAAACCCTGTAAATAGACTTTTCTTCAATCACCTCCATCCTCCTTCTCTCCTGTCTTTCCTCTCTCCCTCCTCTCCTTTCCCTCTCTCCTTGTTGACTGATAAGAAAGGCCTTAGACACTTTTTCCATGACATGTGTGACTCATCTTATCTCCTCTTGTCCTCCTCCTCCTCCTCCTCCTCCTGTCTTCACGTCTCCTTTCCTTTCCTCATTATCTTCACCACTTTCCTCGTCGTCTTTCCCTGTTCTCCTTCTCTCCAGCCTCTGTTTTGCTTCTCTTCTATATGTTAATTACTTCATTTGATTTTAAATTTAATAATCAGAATTTTTAGTCTTTGATGAAGTCATTGGACATCCTATGTGTCTCAGTGACATTTACAGTGGGTTTCTTTTTCACAATTAATTATTATGTAGAAAATAATGATGTGTTTCATAATTCCAAAGGAGACTTGAAAAAGAAATCAGAAATCTGTGTTTGAATCTCGGTTTCCTTTCATTATCCCAGGTTGAGGGGGCTATGGCGTTTCCAGCTGGAAGTCAGTATTTCTGACTTTCTGACATCCCTGGAATGCAACACAGAACCGCGTCTTAAGCCAGCTTTTCTTGTCTTGCCCTGACATGTCACAGATGCTATATATGGCTCTGTGCATAAGCTTTTAACACCAGTGTGGAGATGGAAAGAAATGAGGAGCGAGTCTGTAATCTTAACATTTTGCAAGTGTTTCAGAAACACAGAGATCAGTAGCTGAGCGTGTACAGGCCGGCTGTGTGGATGGATGCATTGGTGATGAAGGGGCAGGTTGTCTCTGAGTGTCTTTGGCCTCTGGGCAGTCAAATGCCACCTGGAGAAGTGCGTGGTTGTAACATCAGGTAATTACTGAGAGCATGCAGGATGCTATTACATACTTTTCTCTTTTTTCCTCTCGTAGATAATGTAGCTCCAGGTCACCTTTTTCTTATCTGTGGAGATGAAGACAGTGACCACACTAAAGAATGAGCTGATATCTCATAACTCGGGACAACACCCCCTCTGAGTTGAGCGCTTTCTAGTTGAAAAACCAAAGTTGGGAAAATGGACGATTAATAAGACGGGGGAAAAAATACAACGTTTACAAAGGTAAAGCTTAAAGGTACAACAAAAACCTGTAACAAACTGTTGGCCACTACTCTCTAGGCCACTACTCTCTAGGCTGTTTTTTCCATGCAGGCAACAGCGTTGGATAGAATGTGAATTTAATGTGAGACAATTACCAGAGAAATAAAATAAACAGTAAAACTGCACCACTGTTTACGTGAGTGGCAGCCATCTTGGATTTTTTTTTTTTTTTGGTTAGTGCTGGTGGGACTTGTCCGACTTTCCGCGTTGGAGATCCGACTTTAGGGGGCGCTCAAGATTACAATTCTAACTTGGAGACGGGGAATCCAGACTTCTGAGTACAACTGGAACGCAGCATTAGCCCCAGGGTAACTACAACATTTTTAAATGTGAGCTATCCTCATCCTTCAGGGCTACCTGACTAACCCCACCTCAGAGCAGGATTATCTCTGTGGGGTCCCAAGAAGAGATAATACAGTCATGGTATTAACAAATAAATTAAACCCATCCCATGCTGCCACTAAATGGCACAAAAGTTACCGCAGTGTTTGATATTATTGAACTAGAGTCCTACACAACAAGGTGTTGGCAGCTTTATATCATGAAAATTGACGATTATCATATCACAAACATTTGCTTATCTACAGTACTAAAAAACTGCAGCCAGTGTAGAATCCTCCTCCACAAGGTACGGTTTGTCATTTCTCGTTTTTTCTTTTTCAGGTTTCAAGTTTCAATGACAATACAGTGTTTGTCCAACCCTAACCCCAAAAATAAATCTTCCAAAATTCCAGTCTTCGTGACTGATGCTCATGATAGCTCTACCAAGGAAATCTCACTTAGTTTCAATGACAATACAATGGTTGTCCAACCAAAAACAAACAAACAAAAAGGTTTCATTCCAGTCTTTGCAATCATGATGCTCATGATAGTTCTAGGAAATCTCACTGCAACCACCTGTGATGTAACAGATGGTTGTTTTGATCCACGTCAGTCCCTGCTGATGGTTTTGGCCATTTGGAGCAGCTGTAAACACATTTACACATATTCAGATTGGTTGTAGCTACAATGCTGGGAATTTTCAAGGTTGGAAACTTTCCATGGGAATTATATTTTAGTAATATTTTACTCAACACTCATGTTTCTGTTGTTCATTGATAGAATGTATTGTTCATTACAAGAATTGAAGTTAAAGTTCTACTCACAAATAAATCTGTTGGAATTTCATGTCATGGAATGTCAATGACAAAACAAAATGTTTATATTTATGTTTGGGTGATGATACAGTTTGTTTAAAATATACCAAATTACTAGTTCCCATAAATTCCCATAAGTTCCCATAATTCCCATGGAAATTTACTGGAATCTTTCTGCTTTGACACCTTGTTCAGATCATACTTTGTTTAAACCACTTACAAATGTTTCCCAAGAGCCTCCCTGTTGTCTTGGAGGACAAATTGCTCTGCAGTGGGAAAGTCAAAGCTCTGCTTTGATGAACAGGACGTTTCTCAACTCCTCACTGATTCAGTGAGACACATTTAAACTAAGAGGTGTCTTGTTTTAAACAGTGAAACTTGAACCTGTCAGAAAATGTTCTCACTGAAATCCAAGAGGAGTTGTGAGGACTGTCCCTCAGGAATTCAGTCGGAAAGACAGGGACAGTGCTTCTTCCAATAAGACACTGTGAAGCTCAACCTGTCTGTTTTTGGTTTGAATGCAGAGTAACTTTTGTGCACTTTCTTTTATATTCATTGCCTTTCTTTGTTGCCTCCATCCGAATAGTTTCCGTGCTGATGGAGGAGCTCAGAACTAGATCCTGAGGGCTGCTGAGAGCAGGATGTAGAAGTGACTACATGTTTAGGGAGGTTTAGTGAAGGAAAGAGAGGTATAACGCTGAAACACTGAGATTGACTTGGAATGTGAGGAATGACCTTCGCTCCCTGGAAGCTGTCCAAGCTTCACACACACACACACACACACACACACATACACACATGCATGCACAAAGTCGGAGAGATACACCCACACCGACAGCAGTTGCCATCTCTCCAGATATACACTGATAGACTGTACAAGAAATAAATCAACCTTTCAATTCTTTCTTCTACTGTGTGGATTGTGTTTGTGTGTGTGTGTGTGTATGTGTGTGCGCACAGCAGCTGCTGCTCTGTCTGGCACCACTGGATTTTCCTGCAGAGACAGAGAGAGACAGATTACACGGCGACTGACAGATAACTGACAGATAATAAGAAGAGTCAATGGAAACAGAGTGAATGGAGGGATTAGAGCCGTACAGGAAGGTCGGGAGGGCAGTGTCATTACAGTCCCTACACTTCATCTTTATTTCTTCACACACTGACATCATCATCACTCACTCCAAACCGTGGTGCTCCTGTGTTCCGTCAGTGAAGATGATCCTCCTCTGTGAACATGGCACATTTAGTGAAGGAGCTTATGAGGCATATTGGGCTGTAATTAGTCAGGATGTGTTAGCTGAGGTCTGGAGCGTTAAGGAAGCTGAACTCTCTGGGCTCCGGACTTTACTAGCAGCACAGTGACCCCTAACTTAAAGAGATAGCTCAACATTTTGGCAAGTCGGCCCATAGGAGTAGGTTCATTACCTTTAATTGTCGGTGCAAGCTATTTTTAGAACGGCGGAGCAGAGCCGCAATCTGTTCAGAGCTATGCTATGGAGGCTAATGGGATTTCTTGGTTTCTCTCATCAAATGCAGAGACTGCTTGCCGAAAAACTGCGCCCGATAGCAACACGCATCAGTGGTTTTGCATGAATTTACGTCTAAAACAACTCTGTCTCATAACGTTCCATTATTATCTGATAGCGTGGTGAATGTGCAGGTCACAACTTTTTTTTTTGGAGTTGTTGGATTGTGTATTTGATGAGTTTGATGAGGGAAACCAAGAAATCACATTAGCCTCCATAGCGTAGCTCTGAGCAGCTCACGGCTCTGCTCCGCTGTTCTAAAAATAGCTTGCACTAACAATTAAAGGTCACTAACCTACTGCTTTGACTATAGGGATTATGGAAATAGTCAATTTGACAAAATGTCATAACTTTTTTAGGGGAAAAATGCTCCAATTTAGGGGCAGTCTGGAGCCCTAACTCTGATCTGAATTATTTATGCATCAGGTCCTGCTTTTCTTTGTCTCATCTGTTAATTTTCAACCAAACAATAGAACGCCACCAACAATCATTTATCAAATCAGCAGTCAGTCTATTCTGGAAACACTCACTGCATCTCTGACGTGGATCATGAACAGAGAGGAAACAACCGCTCCTTTAAATCTCCTGCTCACTGGCTCTGTCTGTTCTTCACAGCACTGACAATACTCCCTCATCATTGTCTTTTTTTAATCTCTCTGCCCCCCTCTACTCTTCTCACCTCCTTCACTTTTGGACACATTCACGAACACACATACACACTTTCTTCCTCCTGACGCCCCCAAGACGCCACGGTAATCTGCCCATTAGCCTGGCTCAATGTACAGACATACAGTATATCTCTCCAATACACCCACCCACACACACACACACACACTCTCTCTCATGCAGCAGAACATCTGTCTGTGCTGCGTTCACATGGCAGAACTCAGGGTTGTTAGTGCAGCAGTGTGAGAGCTGTGATTCTGCAGGAACTTTTTTTTTAGGGTCATAAACTTTGTAAATGAATTTCTGTTACAATATATTGTTTTATAGGCAGTTGCACACTCTGAAGCTGTCCAGTCTACACACACACACACACACACACGCACTATGTCCTCAGTCCCTGGTCTTTCACTACTCATATTATTTTCAGGTTTGACTCACGTAACTTCCTGATTTCATGTCTTCGCCTCCCCGCTGAGATCAGTTTGCGTCTGAGCTCAGGAACACTTGATTCGATTTTGGTGCTGATCCAGATGTTGGATTCCAGCCATTAGATCTTTATCGTCTTGAAAACTGAGACATTGCTTGAATCCCTGTGGGTTCGTGTTGACGGAGAACGAGATGCGTTGGAGCGTTTCAGTGATTTGTCTCACACCAAGCGGATGTCTTTAGAAGCACATGCATTGTTCTTTCTGCTGATAAGTTGAAAGGTGTGTTTTCCAATCTATAGATGTAAAACATCTGCATCTAGTGATTGTTATTATTACGATCATTTTTGTCAGAAAACATGCAACAAAACAGAGATTCCTTTGTCTTTTATTGTCCAACCAGTGTCAGAGGAATCTTTGTCTCAACAGGACGTCAGGGTTTCCACTTGTTGAAGCGTCTCCTCCCTCCTCCATCCCTCCATCCTTCCCTTTGTTGTATTTCCCCTATCTTATCTCCATGGTTACCTGAGGCACTGGGAATGTGGTGCCACCAAGGAATGTGTACAATTATTAAACCAGCTAGGACACACACATGCACACATGCACACACACACCTGCATACCTCATACCCGGTCACATATACCTATACATTCAAACAGCAGGCCTATCTGCTGGCCTGTTAGTTCAGTGTGAGTCAACAGGTCACTCTTTTCTCTACGCAGCTCCACCTACAGTTTTGGAGTGCAAATTTTCACTGTCGTAAAAACGTTTTCATAAATGAAATAAATGTAAACCTTGGTGCTGTGATGGATATTCTATGTAGACCTTTGAAACAGTCTGACTGCTGTATATCTGCAGCTAATCAAGTCAAAACACAGTAGAAGCTGGGGTGGTGTGTGGCACAGTGTCTTTGTCACATCCAGAATCACTGTGGATCCGAGCACTTCCCCACCTGTTCATTTTATGCCATGATAGAGCATGAGCCTAAACGTACTTAAATACTGAAGAGGAGGAGGAGCTTATTTATTGGCTTTGCAACTAAATCAATGATGCTAACGCCAATAGATGCTCGTCAAAATGCAGTCACTGAATATTAGCAATAAAGCGCCTTGAGATTAAAGAGTTCATGGTGCTCCACTCATGTGTCATTAAACCAAAGAAGAAGAGGGGGTCACAATGTGATGATGTCATTAAAAGTCAAACCTCAAATGGTGGGAAATGACAAGGGAATAGTGATGGAAACATGACACTCCTGTTTGTTGAATGGATGAATGAGTTTATTTATTTAAAACAGGGACAGGGCACAGAAAAAACATTAATCGTGTATAACAAGAAGAGATGCTCTGAGCCAGGTTGTAGCACAACTGCTAATTTCCGCCTGTAGTCTCTGGCATATAAGCATTAAGCATTATGAATGATTTTTTTGAAGTAGAAAAACATTTGAGTGTATGATCAAGTTTTCAAGGCTCAAAATACCATATTTGGTGAGCACATGGTAATGATGGTAATGATGGTAATGCCGTGGTTTTTTGGCATGGATCTTAAGACTACTTTTGTACAATAATTCTAGTGGTTTTGTAAGTGTTTTACATGCCTGAGACCAGGATGTAATACAGTGTCTCATCCAGCTGTTTTTATACAGATGAATACAAACAGTTTGAACAATTATGCAAAATAATTGTCAGCTCAAATAACTGTGATAAAGCGATTATGTAATAATTATGGCAGGATGAGGTGAGAGCTGTTTCCCGTGAGGTTATGTGATGAAGCAACACCTGCTTCTTTGCTCCAGTGAAGTACACTCTCAGCAGTGGCTGTTGCTATAGCACCAGGCACTTGGTTGAGGTCTTTGAGGCTGGGCTCTGTGCTGGGTTTTAAAGGTCTGACTCCCCACTTTAACACAGAGCACAGGGTCACTGTGTGAAGCTTTACTTTCCTCCTGATCTGAGGTGACTTTACGTCTTTTTTCTGCTCTAACATCTTCCTCGCTGTCTGTTCAGTTTCTCTCTCTTCCCTTACTCTGACCTGCTGCTGGCTGCCGGTTGCCGTGGTAATGGTGGTTTGATTGATGGGTCTGCACGCAATTCAGGGAGGCTGACCTGGGAGGCCGTTGCTAATCCATAAATCCTGTGGTGTGTGTGTGTGTTGCAGGAAAAAAAAAACGGGGGTCAGCAAACCCTTTTGTTGAGTTTGTGTGTGTGTGAGTTTCTACCATGCAACAGACTGGCTCCCACTGAGAGCTGGAGACAGACAGCAGAGACAGAGAATTGTTTAGTTATAGATCTCCACGGTGACCACTCACCTGTATCTGGCAGTAATGGGATTAACTCCACATTTTCCATCAGGCTTTCAACTATTGATAGCGGTTGTATTTGTTTAATTAAAGGTTTAATAACCAGGGACAATGCATGCCAGAATTAGCCACAAGGCTATTTTACATCTGTCCCTGGACTGATGTTAAGTAGTCAACGTAGAAGAGAATAAACTGATTTAGCATGCAAATGGTACATTAAAGGATAAGAAGGCTAAATCTAAATAAAGATTAAAAGACAGAAAACTATGGAAGTCCATACATATGTGACCGATGTTGTCTGGCCGGCCCTGAGCGGGTTTCGAACCCAGTCTTCTGCAGGTCACTGACCACTAGGCAGGCCACTAGGCACGGGTTAGCACGTCTTTTATGGGTGAGTGAGTTTAACTTCAGCTCAAACAACAGCCAATTGCTACGGACAAAGCAGGAGCAACGTTAAACAGCAACACCAACATCAACAAAAATGAATTACACAAACCAGAAACAAGCAGAGCATAGACACTAAACAAATTAAAAGCCATGCACAAAAAGCAACAGTAATACTAAACAATTAGTATTAATTATCATTATCCTACTAATTTGTATGAGCTGCATGTTTGCTTTTCTACTTCAGATGTTCCACGTTGCCCTGAATCCATGTTTCTGAATACTTTATTTAATACTTTATTCAAAATAAAACCAAACCAAAGGAGACAGTGTTCAGTGATTATTGTGGTTATTGTGTTTTTCCTTGTATTTAATGTGGGAACAGAACATGAGGTTTGGCTGGTGTTCATTCTTGGATGTGATTGGCTGGATGGTAGTTCTGGTAAACTAGATGCTGTTGCAGTGGATCCTTGCCTGTATGGTGAAAGGCTTTGTAATGTTGCTCATTTGAATGACCTGCTGGCACAGATTCACCAAACCTGGGATGTGGCAGAGTCAGTAATAATGTGTTGATTATAACACGTTACATGTAGCCGAGCTGCAGTCAGTGTGGACGTCCCCAGAGGACAGAAGGTCACGAGGTTCAGTCCCCTCTGAACCTCAGGTCAGACTTTCACCCTGGAATCAGAGGAATGCCTCTGGATTCTTCTTTCAATATCTTTTGGTCCTGAGAGACATGTGGAGGCCTCACTTTGTGTTTCCTGTCCCCCAGATCTCTCTCTAACACACACAGTATGTTTGGTTAAGCCTCTTCCAGAATCCTCCTGTCTTTGAAATAAAGTGAAAACTCATCGTCCCACTGACTGTAGTGTTCACTTGTTCTGATTGTAGCAGTAATAAAGTTTGAAAGACTGGACTGACAGATGTCTTTTCCTCCATCATCCCTCCATCCTCCTCCTCCTCTCATTCATCAGCCTGAAGCAAACTCACAGTCACACACACACTGTTGGCATTCCACAGTGATGGAGTAGTAGTTGCTGCAGGTCTTTGTGTGCATGTGCGTGCGTGTGTGTGTGTGTGTCGTCACCACCTTAACCAGACATGGCTGCATGTCAGAAGGAGGAAGTCAGGAGATCACAGTCTGAACTCTGGTGATGGATGATCAAAGAGCGTGTGCATGTGTGTGCGCGGGCATGCAGCCGTGCTCTTGGGGAAACAATGACAAAAACCTTGAGCTTGTTGTAACATGGGCAGAAAGACACATTTTTACTGAGACGCACACTAGTACTTCACATATCTTCGCCTGTTTGCTGCGAACGTGAGACACACGAACAAAAGCAACACAGTGATGTGCGTGTCATCAGTTTCAAGAGAGAGTTTGCTTTTTTTGGTGTTCAGTTGCATGCTGCTGACGTGTGATTTCACATTCCTCACAAACAAAATTGAAGTGAATAGATGGGCGTCATGGATCGGCCCTGTTATCCGATACCCGATCAAGCTATTAAGTCAATATCTGAGCTGATATCTGATAGAGATGCACCAATCCAGTTTTTTCCAATCCAATCCAACACCAATACCTGGGCTGAGCGTATCGTCCGATACCCGATACCCGATACCGATCTGATACAACTGTTGAATGAATGAACCCTATACCTTGCCACGTGAGTGAAGGGTCAGGCTTGACTTAAACATTTATCCTTGTTAAAAACAGGTAACAAATTAACACAAATGTACTTAATATTATTTATTAACAAGTAACAAAGTGTACATAAGCAGCAAAAAGAAATAAATAACACTAGATCGCTGTAACTGTATTGCTGTGTATGATAATAAAAAAGAAATGACTGGATCGGAATGCTGGATCGGCCTCATTCATCCGATATCCAATCCAGCTAATTAGTCAATATCTGAACCGATATCTCGGATCTTTGCATCTCTAATATCTGATCTTAATATCGGATCGGTGCATCTCTAATAGAAACGTGTGGATGGAAACATAGTTAATGAACTGAGTGGCCATGTGATCAGTGAAGTTCTGGGATCATGTAGACTTGTTGGTCAGACTAGCAAAGAGAGAGGGATCTGTGTGCAGCAGAATCATCCTGTACTTCCCTTGATCGCAGCGCTCAACGCTGTCTCTGTGCACCACGGGGAGGTGACTGTAGTTTGCTATAATGTTATGCATCACTTTGTTATTTCAGTGTGTTCTGTCTCAGCCGGAGAGCAATTTCAGGGTCGGACAGACAAAACAGTGGAGCTCGAGCCGCTCTCTGGCCCATGAGAGCAGTTTGTCACCGACTTGAGGGCCTTTCAGGAAATGAATGAGGGATGACAAGTGAAAGAGAGGAGATTCAGGGAGTCTGTTGAGGGAGCATCTGGTGCTCATTAGTGTCAGGCATCAGGAGCTTTTCTGACATGAACTCCCAACATTACATGGAACAGGACGCCGTAGATCAGACGTGCTGTAGTTGGTTTGGACGTGACGGCTCCTCAGAGAGAAGCACTTTCACAGGTCAGCTGTTCAGGTCGATTGGTTTTATTAGAGCCCAGCAGCTCATGTTCCCTTTTTTTCCCACTGTAATTGATGGTCTTTCTTTTCTCTTTTTCACCCCCCTCCCACCCAAATCATGCCTCACATTTTAATATCTGTCCTTTTTACCCCATAGCACTAACTTTTTACTTTTTCTCAAATTTTCTGTCATTTCCAACCCTTTTCCCCATCTTTCATTTCCCTTCTTTTTTCTGACTCCTCCTTCCTTCCTTTTCCAATCCTATTTCATCATTTCTTTTTCTTCCCTGTCCTGTCTGACATTCTGCAATTTTATGTCCTTACCCGTCTCATTCTTTCCTTTCCTTAGTTAGTCCCTTCTCTGTCTGCCTAATGTTCATGAATCATCCACTGAAAGTTGATGTTTGAGTGTTGACAGTGAATTTCTTCCTCTGTGTCTCTGCAGCTTTTCCATGTCGCCTACGTGCTGATAAAGTTCGCCAACTCCCCCCGTCCGGACCTCTGGGTTCTGGAGAGATCCATCGACTTTGGTCAGACCTACCAACCCTGGCAGTACTTCTCCTGTGAGTAGAAGCACGCACATACATGTCCAGCTACACAGTACGTACATGTGTGACCTCAGGGCCAAACCACATCAGATGTTGAGAGTCTCCCACTAATCTCAGAGCTGAACAGCGGCCCCCCCCTGGGGCCAGGCTGAATGGTGGATAGGTTTTTGTTGTCCGAGGATGAAGATCATTACATCACCGAGCTGCCAGCTGAGTGGTTGTGGCAGCTGTCAATCAGATGGGCTACAGGGGGAATTCCAGGCATGTCCGCCAACAGGTTGCAGCTTGAAGAATATATGAGTAAAGAGAGGGAGTTGGGGGCGGGGGGGGTTGGGTCTACTTCACCTGTGTGAACAACATGGGATTAATCAGCATCATTGAAAGCTGCTCCAGGTGTAATAAATACTGTAAATCCATCCTGAGAGCTGCACTGATGCCAGGTCAGATCAGTGGGTCAGCTCGTTCTCAGGCTGCTGTCCAGATACATCACTGATATACAATACTCACAGAGACTCAGAGGAAACGTCCTCTCCTCCAAAGTTAGAGATGAAGTAAAGAGAAGGAGAGACAGAACTCAAGGTAAAAGAAAAATATAATTTGAGACAGTATCTGGTAAGGCCCTAACACACCGGGGACGTGTCTTATAAAAGACACAAAATTGCGAAATATTCAGCAGTGAATATTTTGCATCAAAAACAGTTATACTGGCCGTGGCTGCAAATATGCGACAGACGCGACAATTATAAACCAGGTCGATGCGTTCATTCGAAAAATATTATGTCGCATTTTCACTGCGTAACATTTGTGGTCTGTGTGAAAGGACTGGTGATAAAAACCTGAGAAGGTATTGAAGTGACTAAGTATGAAGAGTTTTGAAAAATATTGACACCAAATTACTTGCATGATTTGTAAAGAGCTGATGAATGATGGGCAATTGTGTCAGTTCTGGAAGTTTGTAGCCTACTTGTGTGTGTGTGCTGCGGGTGCTGCTGATGGAGCAACACATCTCCCCATGCAATTTTAAAACTTTAATTGTGTTCCTGTGGTTTTTGCCACTGAAAGGGAAAACGTCTGCATGAGAAAATAACATTTTTGGGTCATTGTGCACCTTGAGTGTGGTACAAACTGTGTATATGTAGCCTAAGCCTATACATTTCTTTTGATGACCTTGCTTTCACACAGTAGCATGTTAGATTTGTTGAAGGGAGGTGTTTTCACGTGGCTGTGTGGACTGGATACCAGGGATCAAAATTTACATTAATGAGATACAGTAATTAACTTTGACTGCAACATGTGGACTGTCTGCCCACAACGGCCTGTCACATTGTTGAGGCCCACAGTCAAAGGGAGGACAAGGGAGCTGGTATTAGACAGTTTCAGTGTGAGTCGCTGCAGCTGCTCCAGAGCTGCACTCACACACTCTCCTAAAGGGTAACATCCTCCTCTCACTCCTCATTATTTGTCTCATTTTCTGTGTCAAGGACAAATCTGAGATGAATCTTCTATGTCTTGTGACCAAGATAAGCGGGAGCATCATGTCTTTACTGCTCCACATCTATTCATTGAATAAGAAACCTTCATTCCTACACAGTTGATGCTGATAGTCTAAATAATGATTCATGAATAAATAAACTTGTATGAGACTTTTAAAGCAGGTTATACATGTGGAGCAGAGTTACTGAAGTGTAACTCACGTGTTCCATCGGCTGCTAAAACACAGACCTCCACCAAACCCAGACCCCCCCCTCTAATTGTCACAGTGAGGTGTATCATTAAACACAACAGGATGATTCATGATCATGGTTCCTAGTCTGTGGTTCTAACTGATTATAAGCTTTTCTTTTTTTCCTCCCCCTTTCTCTGTTTCTCTGTGTGTGTTTAGCCTCTAAGAGAGACTGTATCGAGCGATTTGGACAGAGAACAATCGAAAGGATCAACAATGACGACGACATCGTCTGTACCACAGAATACTCACGTATCGTACCACTGGAAAATGGAGAGGTATGTTTCAATCAGTCAATCAATGGACAGGAAAATGATCAGCAACTGATTATTATGATGAAGCAAACATTTCCAACTACTAGTCATGAGATTTTGTTGTATTTTGGGGCATTTTTCCACTAATGCCTAATATTGTTTGGATAATATATTCACTGAGAAAACAATTGTTCGCATAATCAATAACGACTACTACTACTATTTTATATAATTAAGACCTAAATATCTTCAAGATATCCATTCGAAGGCTTAGATATTTGTCATTTATATTTAACATTATTGATTATTTCTGTACATCCAGCTTATAAAGTCAAAATTCTGTTTCAAGAATGTCATTGTTTACTGAAATAATCATTCAAAAATCTTTCATTGTTAAGACAATCCTGCAATATTATGTCAATACAGATGAAATCATGAAGTGCAGAGGATATTTTGTGCTTGATATCACGCCTCTGGTGCTCACTAGACTTTCCCAGGCTGTGGTGTTTATATTTTCGCATCAGTTCATCGGTCAATAAAGCCTTTGTCCTCTCTGTCTCAGATTGTGGTGTCCTTGGTGAACGGCCGTCCCGGGGCGATGAACTTCTCCTACTCACCGGTGCTGAGGGAGTTCACCAAGGCCACCAACATCAGGCTCCGTTTCCTGAGAACCAACACGCTGCTGGGACACCTGATGGGGAAGGCTCTCCGTGACCCCACGGTCACCCGCAGGGTAAGGCTTAACTAATCATGTTTCAGCACTAAAGTGTTGATTATATTCTTGAAAAAACTATTAATTTAAAGTAACTCATGAGTGTAACTCAAATTTGATATTTCTAGCTCTGTGAAAAATGTTTTATGTTCATTTTCTGACTGTAATTGAAGTATCTTACATTTTTAACTCCTTTTTGGTTTCCCCTGAAAAAAGCCTTACAAACAAAGAGCAGTTTTTGACAATAATGAACTGAATGATTTGTAACATGATTTTAAGATTTAAAAGTGGAAAATGTAAATATGAAGATGCACCACATCTACAAAGCTGGAACCAGAAGGAGCTTAGCTTATTTTAGCTTAGTTTAAGGTGTATTTCGTGTATTAAAGCTCTTGTCAGGTCCTGGTTAGCCTAGCTTGGCATAAAACATACACAAAATCTACCTAACAACACTTAACAAAGAAAAACTTGTTTCAAATTCATTGTAAAGGCTTTGTTTTAAAACTTCATCATCCTAGCATCAGGTTGTTTCAGTCCGTTCTCAACTATGCTTAATTTATTAGCTTCGGTAAGCAAAGCGAAACTAAGTAAGCTAAGATAAACATGCTGCGGCTCGAGCTGATAAGTACCGTGTCTGTGTTTCTACAGTATTACTACAGTATCAAAGACATCAGTATTGGAGGACGGTGTGTGTGTAACGGACACGCTGAGGCCTGCAACGCAAAGGACCCCAACGACCCATACAAGTAAGACAAACTTCAAAGGATTGTAGGCTACCACACACAGACACACACAGACACACAACACACAAACAGAATCAGACTGCGATCTGTTTTGTAATAACATTTATGTAGTGTGTGTGTGTGTGTGTGTCAGATATTAAAATGATTTATGCCAGGACTGAGTGCAGTGACTCAGAGAGTCTACTACTAAGTTTTTATCCCCGAGCCGTGACTTTGATCTGGAGCATTAGGCCGATTATTCTTGGCTGCAGTCTCATTCGCTGCCAGTGTCAGGTAAACACACCTGCATACCTGTGATGCAAATGAGAGATTTGTTACAAGTCATGAGCCACAAGACAGACCAGAGGAGAACTGGAAAGAATGATGGAGGGGAAAAAATGAGATGAACAGGCAACAGAGTCGACAAATGGAACAAAGCCTCAAGCTCCACTGATTGTGTGACCGGGTCGACCTGCGGCAGCTGATTGTGTATCAGAGAGCAGCAAGCCAAGCTGTGGGAAAGTCGCGATTAGCTCTGTTAATCATAATTTAGCAGAGCATGACTGCATACAGCAGGATCAGACGGAGGAGGAGGATGAGTAGTGGGTATTTTTCTGTGTGTTTATGCAATTTCATGGGAGAGAAACACCTGGACGTGGAGACATTTAATTGTGACTTTTATACAAATAAACTTCCTGTCATTTATTTAGTTCCTGTTCTTTTTATTGTTGAGTCAAGAAAAACAAGATGGAGCTTGTTTTAATTCATGTGCACAGACTGCGCTGCATGTGTGGGAGAACCTCCAGGTGGGTGGAGGTGTCGCCTGGAAAGTGGAAGTAGGATGTGTGTCATTATTTTAATGTATGTGTGAATGTGTTGGGTTGCAACTCTGTGTTTGTGGATATGAGAACATAAGTGTGTGTGTGTGTGTGTGTGTGTGTGTGCGCGTGCGCGCCAAGGTTTATAGCGCCTGAAGTGGTGGAATTGCAATAAGCCATCATTACTCTGTCATATCCCCTATGAGGCACACAGACACACACACACACACACAGACACACACACACACAAAGCCACTAGTATTCATAAATCTCCTTATTTTGTGTCTTGTTCTACATGTTCGCACACACACAACACACACAGACACACTTGTACAGGCTTGCTGGTGATGTTATAGTTTCCACGTTGTGTTTTTTTTTCATGACTGTAGCCTGAAGTAAAGGATTTTAGAGGGGGAAGGGGAGTGGTGTGGGGCCGTCACACAGTGTGATGCAGAGTGGAGGGGAACATGCTGCTGGTGGGGGATGTTGACCACTGTGACCACAAAGTCCCACAGGGACAGGGGGCTCCGTGTCTGGACAGCCTGGTGTGTGCGATGGCCCTAAAAACTCCAGTAACTGCGGGGTGCCGTGTGGCGCAGTGGGTTGAGCAGGCACCCCATATGCAGAGGCTATAGTCCTCACTGCAGTTGGCCCTGGTTTGAATCCCGCATCAGGTGGCCCTTTACCACCTGTCACCCCCCCCCCTCCCTCTCCGCCTCCCCATTTCCTGTCTCTCTTCTCTATGCTGTCAAATAAAAAAATACACAAAAAGTATATTTATAAAAACTCCAATATTGACGAGCCTAATCTACTGTTGCTTTGGTTATATTTTCTTTTTTTAAATTTACACTTAAAGGGGAGCTATGCAAGTCCGATCACTTTTCCAGTGTTTTGCTAACCCTCCTCCTGGTCATGTGCTTTCGTTTTCAACAAAGCCGGTGAGAAAGCAATCCATGGAGCGGTGGATAACGTTATTTATCACGATGTGTATTTTTGTGTAGACTTACCTGTCATAAACAACAGATAATGAGTTATGGGGCGCTTTTTTGTCGTGGTTCCACAAAGACAAGAGCTGGGACACCGGGTCGCAGGCTCTGATCTTACAAGGTTGGTTTTCAGCCAAGAGACGCTAGGTGGAAGGCAGAGAGCCTCCATTCTCCCTGTAACAAGTCATTTATTTAACCATCACACAGCTCTGAAGCTGTTTAATTAAGGTAGAAATCTTGCATAGTTCCTCTTTAATAGCCCAATTTGTCATTAAAAGTACAATGTACAGTCAGTTGAATGAAATGCATTTTGCCAGACACCTTCTCAGTCCTCAGAAAAAATAAAGAGATCATAAATAATTCCAAATTGTAAAAATAAACTATATATAAACGTTGTAACAAAACATCAAATAGCCATGACATCTCTATATAATAACATGTCCTGGTTAAACAGAAAAATAATAGTCTCATACACACACAACTTCTAAGTGCTATAAGTATTGTGACAAACTGGAATGAATGAGGATAGAGGATGATACAGACTCACATTAGCTTAGATTGAACCTTTTTCATTAGAAACACAGTTCACTTTTGCAGCATTAGTAATTAGACGGCTCGGATCTCTTCATCATAATGGACTCTGTGTTCCTATTACCTGACTTGAAAACTGTCATTACAATATTCACCGTGCAGCTGCAGATTGAAGCGTTCAGTCATCTGCCTTTAAACACTGACCTGCAGTCCGCACACCTGCTGGATGGAATAACACTGAGCAGGGTCCCAGGGCTGATGTCGAGTGTTCAGATGAGGCACGAGCTCCACATTCCTCCTCCCTGACACAAACCAGACACTGTATCTCCAAACTCTTGATGAGGTCAGGAGGGATTTATTTGAATTCCTCATCCCGTGTTCCCATCCATCAAACACCTGTGTGCATGAAACCCGTTGGTGTTCAGATGTAATACAGCTCTAACGCTAACTGTATGACTGCAGCTATATCATTCTCAACCCTTTTGTACATACAAACCAGACAGGAACAAACTGATCTACAGTACGTTCCTCTGACTGTTTAAAACACCAGGATTCCCTCTAAATCACATATTTATGTCTCACTCATCACCACTGTGACTGTGACAAAGCAGGAGTTGTGTTTAAAGAGCCCTTTAAAGAGTTTGAAAGGATTTACCTCAGAGTGACGCTTTTTTCACTGAGGTTAATCACTCTTTTATTTATCCAGATGAGTCACAAATGAAGCACTGCCCTGTCTCCTGAAGCTCCGTTAAAGGTGAAATCCAGCCAAGTCTTTAATTCTTTTTTTCTCCTGCAGGCTCCCACAGCCTTCAGCACCGCGCTATCTTGGCAGGGAAATATTTTTGGATTGTAGCTAATGGTGAACAGAGGGAGAGCAGGTTGAAACATCAACATATAATAACAAGCATCCTCCCATTTTCCTCTCCCTCCCTCTTTGGTTTTCTGTTCAGCATTTTCTCTGTTCAGAAACACTAAATCAAGACGTCAGGAACACTGTACCTTTGTGATGTCACAACCATCAGCCCTTTACTGTAAGTCCAGCCCACCTGGACCCATCACCCAACTTTGTAGGCTCAAAGCTTCCTTTCCTCTGATTGGTTCACGGGCCATATTGTTATTAGAGCTCCAGAGACAAGCCTTAGAGCAGTTCCAACCTTTTTTGGCCTGTGACCCCATTTTGACATCACAAATTTCTAGCGACGCCGTCAATCAAGATGCGCCAGCTCAGATATTTTTAAACTGCATTTTATTTGAACTCGATTTATATTTGAGAAAATGAAAGTACAGAACACAAGTTGTTTAAGATTGTGTGTGGTGTTAGTTAATATATACAGTATATATATGTTTTAAATAAAACCACACATATATATATATATATATATATATATATATATATATATATATATTTATCAATTACTAGAAATTTCAGGCAACCCTATTTAATGGTCATGGTTCTTGGCTCTTAAAACTACAAATACTGTATATATTTTATGGATCAACTCAGTAAAACTAAAAAACACCTTTAAAAATGCATCGACATCACAGAAGAAACTCTTTATAATTCAATACTTCTTCAGTGCCTATAACACACACACACACACGTGCACACACTTTCTCCACCACTTCTCCTCCTGTTTTACAGTTATTGCCCCAACACCTTTGTGATACACATAACAGAAGTCTGTTCCTAACCCCACCCGCATCCCCAAATCCATAGCTGCACACACACTCAGTTATACTTGAATTACACACACGACACCCATATACACACACACACACACACACACACACACACACACACACACACACACACACACACACACACACACACACACACACACACACACACACACACACACAGAAACGCTGGCTGTGCTAATGGTTAACCCAGATGTAGCATCAACTCTCTTAGCTGTGATCCTGAACTGCAGGTGATGCAGAAAGTGAAGCCAAATGGTCCCAAACAGAACCACCTCTCAGCCGAGCAGTCACATGGAAATAACATGACGTCTGAACATGATGTTCCAACATTTGTCTAACTAGGCAGAAAATGTGCTAAAATACTCTGTTTGCTGACGTTCTACTCCCTTTTCTACTGTCAGACTTGGTCAGACTTTATTATTTATCTATAATCTATAGCCTATAGTTGATAGAATCGTCAGACTGCAATAATCATATTGTATCTGTATGCATGTTTTATTGCTAGCATGTGCCTGTCATAAACATGATCTACCCATAAACCTCAGCTTACATTTACTTAAAAACCTCCATATAATTAACACGACATACACAATATACTGTATACATGTTCAATTTGTATGCATGCAATAAGAGCATACTGAACGTGTTTATATTGGAGATGTCGTGTTAATTTATAGTCTGACCAAGTGCACTGTGCAGACATAACTCATATAGGTGGATGATTTATTTTTGAGAGACAAGTAACAATGTATTTTATTACTGAAATCCTGAAACCTCTCCAATCCCACAAGAGGGAGAGAAGCCAGACTGCAGAGATGATCCACATCCAGGAGGTAGAGCGTTTTTACTGTAAGTTAGACTGTACACTGTGTGGGTTTAGTTAGGCTGCTCATCATCAGCCTGCAGACACACACTGTTAAACTGCCATACATTATCATGGCAGCATAAACATTTTCTACAGTGTAAACATGTCCTTCAACTCACACAGAAAGAGGTTAACGCACACGGAATGTGTGAAATCTGAACCGTACAATTAGAGTCATTAAAATTCCTCAATCTGTTTTAGACTTGGTTGAATTACGCATAATTGTGCTGTGGGAGATATGTTGTCAGTCAAAGACATTACACAACAAACTGCTCTGTGTGTGGATTTGTCAGCAGTTCAGCTGCAGCAACAGCAAAAACAACAAGAGTTTGCCTCCTTAGTGAACTCATCATCTGAACTGTGATCAGTTTGTGCTTTAACAAGCATTTGCATGCAAGATGAGAGGAATGAGATGTGTCATGTCGGGGAGAGGGTCCCCTGCATGAGTGTGTAAAAATGTGTTTGTGAGAGTTGCATGCAAGCACATGATGTGAAAGTATGCACATGTCTCCTCTCCATAATTTGGGGCCTGTAGAGATATTATAAACACACCCAGTCCTCCACATCTGTCTGCTCCAAACCGTGACACACGCACACATACACACACATAGAGAGAATGTGATATTGAGCTGAATTTGAAAAGATTCCTGCTTTAGTTATGATACACACCTGCCAGAATGTGTATATGGTTGAACTCTGTTCTGTATAGTGTCTGCCAGATAGGCTACAGACTTTTTTTTTTAACCTCACACGAAATAACACCTGCCTGTTTAAACAATCTTTTTCTACATACAGTACATTAAAGCCAGGGCCGTTGCTAGGAATTCTGGGCCCCCTTAAAGAATACTAAAGTGGGCCCCTACCCCCTAACTTTTCCAGTTTTTCTTAGACTATGTATGTATTATCATTTTTTATTTTGCCTACTTTATTTTGATGCTAATGCAACATTACTATGAGTATAGTCAGGGTCTTATGCAGAATAAATCAGTCATACAAAGATTAGACTACTGGGGTTTTTTGTGGGCCCCACTGGGTGCTGGGCCCCTAGAATCATCATCACCTTTCTCTTCTATACAACGGCCCTGATTAAAGCTATAATACTCTGTTCCCAACCTGGGATCAGGGTGGCCGACCTCTGGTTTCTACGCCGAGAACGACCAGTCAAGAGCATGGCTGCACCTGGAGATGCTTATGTCGGGCTACATGCTAATCCACACAAGCTAACAGTTCCAACACTGGTCCCAAGCAACAACAGGGAGGTGAAGCCCAACTAAATGGGACAATATCGCGGAAAGCCGCGTTGCATTGAAATTACATTGGGTCGCTTCAGCTTCAGCTAATGATTATCCTTCACCTGCCAGTGCTTGTTGTTGTGTATGAACTATCTTTTGGTGTTGTGCCGCTCTCTTGTGCCCTACAGCACATTGATACACACTGATATGAAAAAGTAAATGTGACAAATATGGGACCTTTAAAGATGGAACCAGGTCACTCAGCTGCTGTAAAGTGGACAAACAATTCTTAAGTGTAAAACAATTACTGATTTTGGGTAAACGGAAAAATTGAATCCAGCTGAACAGTCCTGTGAGCAACAAACAGTTTCAATCTGCTTCAGTCAGGAAGCTGCTGGTGACTGAAACCAGGAAGTAGTGAATTTTGGATGGAAACGCTCCATTGAAAGTCACTTCCTAAAATACTTGTGCACAGCTGATCGCCAGGGAGGACAGAGATTCATGAAGGAGCGTATGAATTAAGTTGAGTGTGTGTGGGAGAGAAAGAGAGAGAGGGCAAGCCTGACTGAATGAATGGATGGGATGGTGAAGGTGAAAGCTGAAAACACAATCAGCCTGTGGAAACACAATACACAGACATTTTATCAGCACACAACACACCTCCCCACAGGAGAGCAGCCTCCACAGTCATCAGACTTAAGTGGCTACAATATTTGAAATGTAATGAACCACATGATATCCAGCTCTGTGTGGACACAACCCCCCACTCCAGCTGCTTGAACTGGTCTTTGTAGACAAAACCCAGAAGCTCTTGTGAATTTTTCTGATTTGAAAACCGCACTTTGCCCATGTTATTTATTGGTGATCAGGCTGTTGATATTTTCAAATGAATAATCTCGTGTATTTTTTTTTTTTAAAAGCAAAAATATGAAAATGTATATTATTTGGTTTATTTACAAAATAACAATTCATATCTATATTTGATGCAAGAAAGAGAGGGAAGACAAAGTCAGAGTTTAAAGGTCCCATATATTATAATGGGAGATGTCCATTTGTTCTTTAAAAGAGAAGCAGCCCTATATATTGTATATCTATACTATGAAAGTATCAAGAACTCATTCCACACAGAAATGTACCTGGTCTGTATACAGAGACTAAGCATTAAAATGAGCCATTACAACTTCTGTAACTTTGTGATGTCACAACAACTCAGTCAGCCTCAAACCTGTTGTTACCCCAGAGAGAAGCTGAGAGGAGATGGAAAACTACGCTGAGATGGTTTTTTGGTCCAAATATATCTTCTCATGGATCAACATTTAATTGTAAAACAACATGAAATAATACGCATTGAAACACAGCAGGTGTCGTCTGCTTCAGTCAACTTCAGTTACAGGTTGAATTGTGTGACCTTTTCTTGGAAAAGGATTGGAGTTAAATTATCTGTAAAAGGACGAGAGTTTTATTTTTTTTCCCCACTCTCTCGTGACTCCAGTCGTCTTTGTTTGTCTCTGTCTGAGCAGTGAAGAGGACGTGGACAGACGAGAGAACAGTGTTAAGAAGGTTTCTCTACCTCCGTGCTGTGCCGTGGCCTCACGCTGCAGGCCGCAGGTTCACACACTAATCCGATTAAAGGCCCCGGTGAAGCAGTCAGCTGCTGCCGATGGAGGACAGAGATTAACCCTTTCAGTGCTAGGGCTCTATTTCCTCTCTTTCTTAAGGCTAAGGGGAGGAAATGTGAACTTTTGAGACAAGTTCAAATGATGTTTTACCCAAAACACAGTGGGCTGAGATAGGAACGCCACAGTCTTTTGTCTGTCTGCCTCTGTGTGTGTGTGTGTTGACTGTGTTTGATGTCGTCTCTGTATCTTCTCTCATCTCTCATACCGTGTTTTTTTTTGTTTACAGGTTACAGTGTGACTGTCAGCACAACACCTGTGGCGTGTCTTGTGACCAGTGCTGCCCTGGATACAACCAGTTACCATGGAAACCAGCCACAACCTACAGCGCCAACGAGTGTGAACGTGAGTTGTGAACCTGGTGCTATACATATGACCTACACGAGCTTGTATAGCAGTACTCGTGCTTCACACACACACAGACACACACACACTCAGAGTTGAAGTCAGTGATCCGTGCAGAGGAATGTGTTTTCTTTCATGTGGCGGTTCCACTGTAATGAAATGAAGCTGCAGAGACTAATGGTTGGTTGAGTTATCACCTTGGTTTGGGTGGGGAAAAAAGTGTTTGATTTCATCATCTTTGTTTTCTCCGATTATTCTTTTGAGTCCGCCGGGTGAACGTGTTATCGGTTCTATTTGCATGTGAGCGTCGCCTGTTATCAAAGCTGCAGTTATATTTAACAAGGGACAACATGTCTGTCACAATTGCAAGAGGGTCAGTAAAGGTCAACGTGATATGAAACCAAAGCTCAGACAGAGGCGACGGACGCACGTCTGGTCGCCAGGTTGTCAGTATTTAGTTTGTAAAGCTGTGGTGGATAAATCACACTGTTCACACTGAATCCCATCATCCAGATGCAACATTAGATTGTTTGATTTGATTTGATTTTCACACACGCACACATCATCATAAGAAATCTTACGAACATACTGTTACGACCAGGCTCAAATGGCCGCAACAAAGATAGGAGACACAGGAGGATGTATAAAAATAAATCGATTTATTAACAGAAATGTAATGGTAAAAACTGTCCCGAAGGCCGGAAAGCGGAGCCCCGGCGGCTCCCGCAGCACGCCTCGAGTGGAGAGGCAGATGGAGGGGAAGGCGGAGCTTTTAAGGCCGAGAGACACCGGGCCCAGGTGCCTCATCAGGACATCAACACCCACCACACGCACAGCCAACTACAGGGAGACAAGACAGGCAGAGATGCAGTACAATACAGACAGGCCAGTGGACTGCCACAGGCAGACCAGGGGCCGTAACAATACTGACATTACTACAGTGGCTGGGTGTGTAAAAAAGAAAGCTACTTAAAGCTCATAGTGCAGTAGGGGGACAGACATTTCGCAAATTCAGAGACTGTTTGAATGTGAAAACTTTATGATCTGGACTGTGCAAATTTGAGCTACAGCATGACATCCTTAGGGATGACATCATGCTCAGCCTGTGAAAACTGAACAGGAGACTTTTGTTTTCTACGTCTTCACTGCTGCAATGCTGTGCTTTGATTTGCAGCATCCCCCTTTTTTTAAACTCATACATCAGTTTTTTGACAATTGCAGCATAAATCTCTAAATAACCCTCTAAATAAATAAAGAGGGTCCCAGAAGATCCAAGAAGATCTGAACTGATCTCTGCAAAAGCATCATGGGAGCTGTAGTCAAACATCTTGGAGTAATAACGGAGAGTTTGTAAAAGAAAACCTCTGAGAAAATCTCTAACCTGGTGCTCTTGCTCTATCTCTTGGTGCCCCCATGTCCCCGGTGTCTCCAGATTCTTGTTTATCTTACAAGAAAGGAAAAAAAGGGCAGCGTGGCTCAGGTCTGAGAAAAACAGCCAGTCTATCAGACCAGAGTCAGAGCTGCAGGATAAGGAGCGCTGGTTTATTCAGCTGGCACCTCTCAGGCGCTGAGGTGCAGATAAGAAGAGTGAAAAAAGTCCAGCTGAGTCAGAGGCTGGTCTGGGATCTGTGCATCACCAGAGCAGCATCGTCCTGTTTGGACAGTGTGGAGGTTAAATGGTCCGACTCCGCCAGACTCATGTTTCTCTACTCATGTCATCAAAGGCATCAAAATGTTCTTTGTTTTCCATTTCTACTTGTATTTCTTTATAACACTTCTTCATCATCATCATCTTCTTCTTCTTCTGCAATACTTAAAGTACTTATCTACTACTTATTTTACTTTATCTAATACTTCTTTCTCTACTACTACTTCTTCTCTTATTCTTTTTCTACTACATCTACTAGCTCTACTTCTGCTCCTTCTTACTCTTCTCATTCTTCTACTTCCTCTTCTTCAAGTAGTGTTTTACTTGCATTTGTACTACTACTTCTACTACTACTTCTTTTTCTGCCTCCTCTACTTCTTCATCTAATCCCTCTTCTTCTTCTTCTTCTTCTTCTTCTTCTTCTTCTTCTTGTGCTTCTTCTTCTTCTTCTTCTTCTTCTTCTTCTTCTTCTTCTTGTGCTTCTTCTTCTTCCCCAATACCAATTCTTTGTATTTGTCAGTTAAGTTCGTCCTTCCTGTAATGAACATTTGAACATCTGCTTTCATAGAAAAAAAGCTAATGACACGTGAAGTGAAGCTGATTATATGTTGAAGCAGAGGAGAAACCAGATGCTCCTCAGCAAAAAAAAAGAAAAGAAAAAAAAAACACAGTTATAGGATTCACTGCAACGTAATATCACAAATTATGTCACATTCTAAACATAGTTTCATATTTCATAGCGTTAGTTCATAAAGGCTTTTATGTCCAAGACATGTTGTTTTCTTAACTGTTTGAACAGGAACCTTCTAATAACAGCTCTCATCATGTCACAACAAGCACACGGATGAATAAACCTGAAAGATGTGGCAGCAGGTTTTTAAAATAGACCAAAGCGTCTGATAAGTGACTTTCATCATGTGATGATGATGATGTGTCTGGTTGTGTTAATAACAGCTTCTCTCGTTTTTTGATAAAGTCAGAAACATAGAGAACGTGACCCTCAGTGCAGTAATAATCTCACACCAGAAGTGACTGATCTCGTCTGAAGATGTTTTACAAACTCCTCTGGTCTTTGAACGCGTCTGTCTGCTGCTGTGTGTGAACAACTAACGGCTAGCTGTGTTTCTTGTCGTCTTTTCTTCCTCCTGCTTCTTGTCTTGTGGCTCGCTGCAGATTTGACCTCCCAGGTGAATGTTTATGAATGTGAGAGACGTGTGTGTGTGTGTGTTGTGTGCATCTGTGCGACTGTGTTGTTTCTTCTTTTTTTTTATCCACCTGCTCGGATGGGGTGTTTGCTTTGATTGTCCTATCATTTTGAATGAAAAACAAATACAGACATTTTTCAGAGAATTAAAAAAAACATTTGTGAAAATCAACATTAAGTGGACTAATCAACAAAGTCCTAAAAATGTGAATGATATATAAATTCAATATGAACTAAGTGCAAAATGTGAACTTTGTCTTTAAAATGCTGTCAGTGGTCCAAAAATGGAGATTATCTCAAATGTTAGTCACTTTAAAGGGATAGTTCAACATATTGGCAAATTGGCCCATTGCCGTAATGGCTATAGTCATAGCAGTAGGTTCATTACCTTAAATTCACCACGCTATGAGATAATAACAGAACGTTATGAGACTGAGTTGTTTTAAAGGTAAATTCATGCAGAACCACTGATGCGTGTTGCTGTCGGGGGCAGTTTTTCGGCAAACACTCTGCATTTACCTCTAAAACAACTCTGCCTTGTAACGTTCCGTTATCATCTCATAGCGTGGTGCACATTCACCTGCAAGTTGTTGGATTGTGTATTTGATGAGTTTGATGAGGGAAACCAAGAAATCCCATGAGCCTCCGTAGCGTAGCTCTGAGCAGCTCATGGCTCTGCTCCGCCGTTCTAAAAATTGCTTGCACTGACAATTAAAGGTAATGAACCTACTCCTAAAACTATAGGGATTATGGTAATGGGCAAATTTGCCAAAATGTTGAACTATCCCTTTAAGCCTTTTCTGGAACTGTCGACCTCAACACAAGTTCAGCTCATTGTCAGCTAGTTATGTCTTTTTTTGTGTTTTGTCTCATCTACAGAAAGATATTTTAAATCCAACTCCCTGACCTTGAGTCTGTTTTACATTGGGACTGTGTTTGTGTTGCAGCTTGTAACTGTCACCGTCACTCGTTTGACTGTTACTACGACCCCGAGGTGGATCAGAGGAGAGGCAGCGTCGACGAGCACGGACACCACCGAGGAGGCGGAGTCTGTCTCAACTGTCAGGTAACTAGTTAAACCGACCAGCGCTCTGTTGCTGTTTCCTGGTCACGATGCTGCCGTAACTTACTGAAATTTCCGCTCCTCAGCATCACACCACCGGAGTCAACTGTGAGCGCTGCATCCCCACCTACTACAAGTCACCCGACCATCCAATTGAATCCCCGCTGGCCTGCTCGCGTGAGTAAAAGACACGTACAGACAAGACGCAGCACTGTGAGCAGAGACACAGTATCCACCTTTCTCCTCCCCTCTCCACCTCCCTGCAGCCTGCGACTGTCAGTCAGAGTTTACAGATGGAACCTGTGAGGATCTGACCGGTCGCTGCTTCTGCAAACCAAACTACAGCGGGGAGAACTGTGACGCCTGCGCCAACGGCTTCATCAACTTCCCCGCCTGTTACCGTGAGTTAGACTGACAGAAACAGCCCCGAGGACATGGACACCTCTTTATAATGCTCTATAGAGTTTTCATTAGTTTTAAGAAGGGAGGGACACCATACTGAGTTCAGTTACAGTCATTTAGACCGGGTCTCCAACCTCTTTTCCTCTACGAGCTACTTTTACAAAATGAAAATGGCCGAGAGCGACTCATGTTTTGTAACATTAATTGTTCATTAATTTGAACACAAACTGTGTTTCTCACTCTATTACTGTAAGTATGAAAGGAAGCTGAAAATCACAGGTCTGTTCTGTTGATACCAGTCAGAGGTCCTGAAATGTGTTTCTCTTCTATACTGCACATTCTATATCATATCTGGGGGCTGAGCTGCGTGGAACAGTAGGGGAGAAACAGCTGGACAGGGAACCAGGATTTGACACAACACCGACAAACAGAGGCGGGTAGCATGTCGCTGTAGGAGAAAGTTTTCTGGGCCAGGGAGTTGGGGGAGAGTGAGAGCGGGGGAAGAACCCACTTATACAGGCCAAGCCCACAGCATCATGCAGGTCCCCTCAATCAGGCCTCAGGAAACTGCACCTTAAACACAAGGACAGAGCAGACACACACACAAAACAATAAAAAAAATACAATGACGCATAACACAAGGGGGAAAAAAGAGGTTGGGAAGAAAAGTGGGAAGGAAAGAAAAAAAAGGAAAACAGAAAAGAAAAGGGAGGAGAAAAAATGAAAGAGAGAGGAAGGAAAAAAGTCAAATAGCACTAGAGCATTGTCTGTGTGTGTATAATTGCATTAATACACACATACGTGTAGGCTACAGTATGAGTGAAGTTTGAGAGTGTGTGTAGTGTGTGTGTGTGTTCTGCAGGGGTGGAAAGAGTACCAAAAAAATCTACTCAAGTAAAAGTACAGTTACCTTGATGAAAATGTACTCAAGTAAAAGTAAAAGTGCTGGTGTAAAAATCTACTCAAGTAAAAGTAAAAAGTAGCTCACTTAAAATTTACTCAAAGTAAAAGTTACTTCGTTACTTTTTTTTTTTTTTTGAGGGGGGGGGGTATAATGGCCTAACGGTCTCCATGCATGTCTCTGTGTTCCAAACTTGTCCCGTCTCCATGGAGACACTGGTCTCCATCATCTTTTAGCTCCTGTGGAACCAACTTGATTCTGACCTTCAGACACTGCGTCTGTCCAGAGCCAATCAGATTGACAGTTACTGGCACTAAGGTTGTCACTATCAATATCGATATTAAAGGGATAGTTCAATGGTGTCAATGGTGCTCACTTTTCTTTGTCCAAAAAGACACACCAAAACACATCCAAATACCTCCATACTGCTCGTCTGTAATGTCCCTCTTGTATTGAAGCCCCGACATGCCTGATAACGTTGTCTTTAATCATTAACGTCACTTTTAACCACTAGCTGTGACTAATGGCGATGAGCATTATTATGCACTAACTCACGCAGCGGTGAGGAGGAGAGAGGTGTGGCTACCTGCTGCTGCTGTGTGCGTCTGAAGGGACAAAGACAGAAGCGGCAGCAGCGTAGTACTTTTGACAACCCACACAGACGCAGTGCAAGCTCATACCCTATATATTTTTTACTTTGTAACTAAAGCTATTTGAAATGTAACTAAGTAAATTTCTTTCAACAATATGTACTCAAGTAAAAGTAAAAGTACTGACTTTAAAACCTACTCAAAAAAGTACAAGTACACAAAAAAGCTACTTAGTTACAGTAACTTGAGTAAAAGTAACTAGTTACTTTCCACCCCTGGTGTTCTGGGTGTGTTGGGGGGAGGGTTTTGGAAGTGGAGGGGGGAAGAGCGCAGGTTCTTTTTCCATGTAAGAAAATAAGTAATCAACCTTCAGGAAAACAGTAAGTAACAACAAGAAGTGGAGATTAGGTGAAACATGTTTATTATTACCATTTCTTCTTTTTATTTGACAGTGTTTGTCTGATGGTTATTGTTATTAGTAATATCATCACCTCACTGTATCCATTTAGCTGCCTCAAACCCTGAAGTTTGTGTTGATCTATGATCAAATGTGTTTGTATGAATCATGTATTGAAGGAAGTACTATTGGCACTCGCTCAATAGGATAAAAACATTTAAGAAAGAAAGAAGGAGGAGCTGCTTCGATTCCAGTCAGTTGCTTTCTGTCCTCTGATCTGATTTCTCTCTCTCCACCAGCCATCCCCACCTACCCCACCAACAACAACAACGGCGAGGCCAAGCCGGCAGGAGAGATCATCAGTAAGACCTGACACTGAGTCTCTGTACATGTCCTAATGCAGATTGATAAACATGTGTGTTGAGCTCTGATCTCTGCAGGGAGTTTACAGTTCATCAGTCAGTTTGTTAGAAGGAAACAGTTCACAGTCTAATCAATGAAAGTCACAAAAGCAACATTAATCAGTGACGGGAATAACGGCATTATAAAATAATGGCGTTGCTAACTGCGCAACTTTTTTTTACAGCAATGAGTAATCAAAAAAGTTACTTACTGTATAACGCCGTTACCAATTGACAATAATCACAAAATAATACACACGTTAAAGTGTACAACGTGGAGCTTGCCTGTGCGGAGGAATACTGAATGAGTTGGTTAGTTCCAGATAAATATATTTGAGCATTTTATAAAAAGATAACAAAATAGTTACTTTTCCTGGTAATTAGTTACTTTTATACTCACACAGGGAGTTTTCTAGTTTGCATTCATAAAATGAACTGTGTGTGACGTCTCTCTGCAGACTGTGAGTGCAGCGCGGCCGGGACCGTGGACAACTCGTGCAGGCCGGACCCCCGGACTCGAACCTGCGTTTGTAAGCCAGGCTTCACTGGGGACCACTGTGACACCTGCGCTCCAGGTTTCTATGGACTCAACTGTCAAGGTGAGAGATGGAGAGATGAGTGGACAAAGCACCAGAGCCATAACTAATGATCAGTGTATTCATGTATTTACTTATATATACTGTTATATATTGCATAATTTCCTGCTAATGACAAAAATATACTGAGTCATCTCTTTGACACTTGGAGCTGCTACACTATAAAAAATATCAGTTTGTTCGAATGCAGAATTTACAGATATTTCCGTGTGAAAGATTGTCAACTATTTATTTGACATGTGAACACACAAATACAAATGCGCAAATTCCAGGCGCCAAAGATTCCAGACGCTTTATTTGTCACTGTTTATTTATGCTGTTAGTTTGCCACCCAGGAGTGACCTCACACACACACACACACACACACACACACACACACACACACACACACACACACACACACACACACACACACATTCCACATAGACGTGTTAGTTGCTGTAAATAGTTTCACTTGTTTCAGTCAGTGTGGTTGTTAACATGTGTGTTTGTTTGTTTGTGTGTGTCCATCCAGCCTGTCAGTGCTCGGGTCCTGGCTGTCTGGAGGGGTCATGTGACTTGGTGACTGGTCACAGTGTGTGTCGGAGTGGTTTCCAGGGTTACCAGTGCGAACAGTGTGCACCAGGCTACTTCAACTATCCACTCTGCCAGTGTGAGTCAGCTGTGGCTGTGACCAACCACAGGACCACTTCCAGTTGTTCTAACCCCTAATGCTATGTGTTAGATAGTGTCATAAGGATCTGGTTCCTCTGTCCTTACACGTGCATCACTTAAAGGGATAGTTCAACATTTTGACAAATTTGCCTATTGCCATAATCCCTGTAGTCACAGGAGTAGGTTCATTACCTTTAATTATTGGTGCATGTTGTTTTGAGATCAGCGGGGCAGAGACGTGAGCTGCTCAGTGAACACAGTGGAGGTGAACGGTACAGGTCCCCTGTCCCTCATCAAACTCATCAAATACACATTTTAGTTCTATGTTTCTTGTCTTCAGACAAATAAAACAGAAAGTGGTGTTACCTGCTTCATCAAATACACAATCCAACAACTCCACAACACTCTCATGGAGAAGTTGTGACCTGAACATTCATCACACTATGGAATAATAATGTAACATTACAAGGCAGAGTTGTTTTCGAGGCAAATGCAGCAGGAACTACATTCCAGACATGCTGCTGGGTGATTTCAAAAGTTCAAGTAGCGTAGGCTAGTTCAGAGTATTTGCTTCATGTGTCGTAATATTACATAATTATACATTATTTCATAGTGTGGCAAATATGCAGGTCACAACTTGTCCACAAGAGCATTTTGGAGTTGTTGGATTGTGTATTTGATGAGTTTTGAGGGTCAAGGGACCTGTACCATTCACTTCCATTGTGTTCCCTGATCAGCTCACGTCTCTGCTCCACTGATCTCAAAACAACATGCACCAATAATTAAAGGTAATGAACCTACTGCTATGACTATAGGGATTATGGCAATAGGTGAATTTGCCAAAATGTTGAACTATCCCTTTAATATACTGTAGATATTCATCCCTGGTGTCAAGATAATCCAGAATGCTTAATGTGTAAGTTAAATCCAACTCTCTCTCCCTGCAGTATGTGGCTGCAGCTCAGTTGGCTCTCTACCTGAGGTTTGCGATGCCTCTGGTCACTGCCTGTGCAAACCAGAGTTTCAGGGACCTCGATGTGAACAGTGCAGATCTGGATTCCATTCCTACCCCAACTGTCAAGGTACACACACACGAACACAAACAGAAACTTGTAGAGAAAGTGATATTTCATGCATCTGTTCCTGCTGATCCCCACGTACTGTAATGAAAAGAGAAACTCCAATATCCTGGTGGAATGCCCACATGTGGACTCGCGTGGCCAGACACACATGTTAACAGTTAACTTAACACACCTGCTTATGAAGTGTTATAGTGCCTTGTTAAGTTTCATGATTGTTAAAGTCTCTTCAGAATGAATGAATGCAGGGCACTAGATTCTCCTGTAGTGTGTTTCCTGACCACACCGAGTCAATATTCTGACGCCGAGTCTGAACGCCACAGTTTATGAAAAGTGTAATAATAACACAGCCTGGATCATTAGTCTGTTGGCACCACACAGCGAGGAGTCAAACTAAACACAGATGCTTCAAGTGATCCGAACTTCCTCCGCTTCCGATCAGAAAACAGTGAGCTATGTCACAGAGTGTTGACGGTGACGAGTCGTCTGTGTCTTGTTGTTGTTGTCAGTGTGCTCCTGTGATCCTCGCACGGCGCTCGACTCCAGCTGCAGCGCCTCGGGTCACTGCCACTGCCGGCCCAACTACAGCGGAGCGTCATGTGACCAATGTGCTCCTGGTTACTATGGTTACCCAAGCTGCACACGTAAGTCCTGCTGACCTTGTTGTGTCAAAAAGCAAAACTGTGTGGAGAGAAGAATGGATAGATACACTGCTTTTATTACTTGATGTTTATTGACAGCAGAGGTGGGAAGTGACTAGGTACATTTAGTAGGGCCAGTATTTGATGATGTCCCATAGGGATAGTTCAACAATTGGCCCATTGCCAATTTGCCATAATGGCTATAATTTTAGGAGTAGGTTCGTTACCTTTAATTGGTGGTGCAAGGTAGAGTTCTCAACGGGCCTGAAAGGGTTAGGGGTTAGGGGTTAGCCCCCCCGTTTTTTTAGTAGCGACGGTGAATTCACCTGCGGAAAGTTTATTACTCCATCTTTCTCTCCAGGCTAAGAGCGTGCACGCAGCGGCGTCAGGTCTGGCCCTGCCCCTCTCCATGATGCACGTTGCACGCAGCAGCAATGATTTATCAATGTTTTTTTTTTTTCACTACACCCGAGGTCCGACCCGACCCGGGCCACTTGCTTATATTTTCGGCCCGAACCCGGCCCGAACCCGCGGGTCCCGTCGGGCTTGTCGGGCCGGCCTGGCCCGTTGAGAACTCTAGTGCAAGGTATTTTTAGAACGACAGAGCAGAGCCATGAGCTGCTCAGAACTACGCTACAGAGGCTAATATAACGGGATTTCTTGTTTCCCTCATCAAACTCATCAAATACACAATCCAACAACTCCAAAACGCTCTGGTGGACAAGTTGTGACCGGCACATTCACCACGCTGAGATAATAATGGAACTTTAAGAGATAGAGTTTGTTTTAGGGAGACTGCTTGCTGAAAAACTGCCCCCAACGGGAACGCGGATCAGCTGTTTTGCATGAATTTACCTCGAAAACAAAAATAGCTTGCACCAACAATTAAAGGTAACGAACCTGGTACTCCTAAAACTATAAGGGTTATGGCAATGAGCCAGTTTGCCAAAATGTTGACGTATCCATTAAAAAATAAGAAATATAAAGATTTTATTATTGTACATTGTATTGTATAATAATATAAAATATAGCAAAATACAACAATAAACTGATATAACAAAATCCACCTGACACATACAATAACATAAGTTTAAAAAAGTTTAAAATATATTCCTAAACAAATATTATTAATAAGGCATTACACTTGATTTATAGATTAAGAATTGTGTATTATTGAGTCATTAGTCTTATTTTCCTGAAACAGAATTTTTTATATTGTTAATAAAAATATGTAAATATGTGAGTGAGAGTCTATTAATGGTGTGGAGTTGATGAAGTGTGTGTGTGTGTGTGTGTGTGTGTGTGTTGCAGCCTGCCAGTGTTCTGCAGACGGCTCTCATTACTCCAGCTGTGACCAGGTGACGGGACAGTGTGTGTGTCTGCCCAATGTGGTGGGACTCAAGTGTGACAGCTGTGCACACGGCTCCTACGGCTTCCCCAACTGCCAAGGTACACACACACACACACACACATAATAGAAGTCAGATGGGACAGCTAATCACACAGTCACACATACAGGTTTTAAATGAACCACGGACATTTTATCATCATGTTCAGACAGAGTGTGTTATTTAAGTCAGCTAAGTGTGTTGAATACATCAGAATGTTAAACTTGCCAAGAAGTGACACATCAGTTTTCTAACCAGCTGAGTTATGGTTTTGTTTTTCCCTCTGGTGTGAAGCTGGAAGCTGTCACCCTGCCGGCTCTGTTCAGTACGGGCCGCGGCCGTCGGTGGTGAGTGATTGTTACTGAGAGAAACACAGACACAGGATTGCAAATCAGATTCTCACCCTCAAACTGAACTGATTGGTCGACTTGCTGTGTCCGTCACTCAGGGTCAGTGTGAGTGTCGTCGTCACGTGGAGGGTCCGGCCTGCGACAGATGTCAACCTCTGTACTGGAACCTCTCTCCTGACACTCCTGAGGGATGCTCCAGTGAGATATACTACACACACACTGACACACACATGACCACATAATGTCTCACCAGAAATTAAGTAACGTGTTGTGTATGTGTGTGTGTGTCTGCCTCCTCCTGCAGACTGTGAGTGCCACGTTGCAGGGACTCTGAGTGGAGTCGCAGAGTGCGCACAGGTGAGCTTCCTCTTAACTGTACTGCACTTCCTGTCAGTGTGATGACCAGGGATTAGCCTGCCCCCAAATAGTCCACCAAGCATCAGTCGACCGAAGAGTCATTAGTCGACCAAAATTCCATTGGTCGACTGGTCGCAGGAAAAAAACCCAGACATTTGGAGCTGTGTCTTGTCAAGATGTGTCAAAATCAATATGACTTAACTGTATATGAAAGGCTGTAGGGCTTTTAATTTGAAGGGCCAGATACAGGAAGTTGTAACACTCACTTGCTGTCAGGGTTAGGGTTAGCCAGTCAGCCAGTCCCTATTTATTTATTTATTTATTCGTCAAAAGCAACTCTTTCAGACGTTTCTGGTTTGGTGACTCCGACGTGAAAGTACGTATCACTGCCAGGTCGATTAGTCGACTTGTTGCCCTTTATGACAACTAATGGTCAACCAAGATTTTTTTTCTTTCAAAGGGACTTTTAAATCGAACGTCGATTAAATAGATTAAATAGATGAGAGGTGAAACATCTTCCCAGACAAATAACCAAGTCCAGTTGCGTTCGATTTAAAAGTCCCTTTGAAATACTATGACCTGGACAAATGAGAATATGCACAGGCTAGTCAACCAAGAAAATCTTTGGTCAGGGGAAGCCTTAATGAAAGCTTCAAGTCCTGTAAGAAAAGTCTCTTGGTTTCATTCTGACAACACTCAGTACGTTCACATGAATGTTGAAAAAAATTAATTATTAAGTGAAGTGCATGTAAACGCGTCAGTCCAGCTAGTACCAGACATTTCCAAACTAAAACACCCAGATGATGCGTCTGGAAACCGTTTATTTTTCCTGCAAACGCCTTAATCTGACTGAAACTGGACAATGCATTTGTTATGCTTCACAACAGCAGAGACGGCACGGGAACCGTAGTTGTTAGTCATTATTTCCAGTCTTTTACTATGTGACAGTAAAGTCAGCTGGACAGGGTTTGTATTAACCTGCTGAAACTATGCAAATTGCCATCAGTTATTCGATTTAAACTTGGACAAAGACAGAACGCTCAAATCAAGATGTGAGCAGAGCTCCACTTAGTTGTGCATATAAGTGACATGTTTGTCATGTCTGACAGGAAACTGGCCAGTGTCACTGTAAGCCCAACGCCTGCAGCGGGACCTGCTCCACCTGTAAAGACGGATACTACAACCTGCAGGAGCAGAGCTACTTTGGCTGCCAGGGTGAGTGCTCATCAGCTGTGATGCTGCTCTCTTGTATTTGTTAACGTGACGCTCATGCGTATGTGTTTGGATTTTTTTTGTGCATTCAGGTTGCCAGTGCGACATCGGGGGCGCGGCGGGTCAGTCCTGTGGGGAGAGGAATGGTCGCTGTCGCTGCAGACCCAACGTGGAAGGAGCCAAGTGTAACCTGTGAGTTCTACCAGCAGCATCTCTAACATCAGTGCATGGGCACGGTGATATTTAGTCAAATTCTACTTGATTTTCACATCAAAGGTTGTAAAAACCTTTGATGTGAAAAATTAATTAAACTACATTTCCCATAGTTCAATTTTACTATATACTGTAGTAGAGACTCCTTCCATCCAGTAAATAGAAATGATATGTGAGTCTCATTTGACTTCCAGTACAGTAGAATAGAGATGTAAATAACCTGACAGACAGCTCATACTTTAAACCGCAAGAAATAAAATGCAGCAACTTGAAGAACAGGAAACATTTTTTCTCATTTTGATGAAAAAAAAAATGTTAATATGGTACTCAAAGAAAAATGGGGAAACGGCAGGAAACTTGACAAGGGTGACACCAGACTTGACCCGGGATAGAAACCTGACAGGGAAAAAGCACATGTCTCTTTTCTAAATGGACTTTCCCGTGTGATCAGAGCTCGTCCAGATCATTACTTCCCAGACCTCCATCACCTGAAGTTCGAGATCGAGGAGGGGACCATGCTGGACGGCAGACCGGTCCGATTTGGCTACAACCCCCTGGAGTTCAGAGACTTCAGCTGGAGAGGCTACGCTCAGATGTCTCCAATCCAGGTAGGAACACCAACACCTCCTCACTCTCTGGTTAGAGAGTCCAGATACAGAAGCTGAAAGTGAAAATGGATTAAAGGTGAACACAGAACGTTTTATTTATTTATTTTTTTTTAATTTTATTTTTATCAGAGAGAAACATACAAAATCATTTCAATACCATTACACACATACAAGGTTACATGTATTTGGTCATATTTGGTATTAACATGTTCTCCAAGCTATTACTCTCCCTTCATTTTACAATGTTTTTTTTTAAATAGGAACATTCAAACAAAAGAACAGACAAACAAAAGTCACATTTACCAATTTTTCCATCAAGATTAATATACTGGTACTTCAAGCCACGCAATGGAGGTGTTTAAAGCAGTTCGGGTCTCCGTGGTCTTATATATCTGATCCACTTGGACCACCAACTCTTGAATTTCTCCGAGTGCAGTTTCAGAGCGAATGTCAGTCTCTCCATGATGTAGATTTCGTGAACAGTCCCTTGCCAGTCTTCCAGTGTTTTCCCTCCCTTTCCCATCTACATTTAATATGCAGGCTGTTCGAATTTGAGGCGTCTTGGAGACCTTTGTATAGTCTAGATATTAATTTCTTTCCACACCCAGACTTATAAGTTGAAACAAAAATCTTCAGGATGTCACTTCCCTGTTCCTCTTTCAAAATTGTATTTAATCGATTCCTCACTTGGAGGTATCTGAAAAAATCCTGCCTCTCTAAATCATATTCCCTTTTGAGATTGTCAAAACTTTTCACAGACCCATTGTGTATAAAGCAGCAGTAAGCCGTAAGGCCCCTTTCTGACCACATTTTAAATCTATTGTCTGTCCTATTTGGAATAAAATCCATGTCATAAGCACACCAACGTAATATGTTTTCTGCACCCTTCAAATTGCATTTCCTAACTACTTTTTGCCAGGTTTTTAGCGTTACTTTTATCCAGGGCTTATCTTTATTTGAAAGACTGTCAGCAAGTTTTTTGTCTGCCAACGCTGCCTGTAAGGGTGGATCCACAGAGCCTCCCTCTTCTATTTCTTTCCATCTGGCTCTAAACTGCGAGTCACAGAGATACCCCAGGTTTCTTATCTGAGCCGCCCAGTAGTAATCTTTTAAGTTTGGCAACGCCATCCCTCCCTTGTCTTTTGATAACTGCATTACTTTGAATTTTACCCTTGGTTTTTTACCCATCCAGATATATCGAGAGATTAATTTCTGCCATTCAATGAACTGTCGATCACTTATTTCAATTGGTAATGATAGAAATAGATACAACAGCCGGGGTAAAATCACCATTTTGATTGATTCAATCCTTGACGTTAGACTGAGAAAAGGTAAGTGATTCCATCTGGAGATGTCTGACTTAATTTTAAGGTTGAGAGGGATATAGTTGGCTTCAAATAATTTTGTTATGTCTTGGGTAAGATTAATTCCCAGATACTTCATTGATTTTTTGTTGCTACTCAGGCTGTATTTAGTTACCAAATCTCCTGGTAGGTTAAAATTCAGGGTCATAATTTGAGTCTTCTGGATATTTATTTTACAGCCTGATAGTTTCCCAAACACATCTAAAGACGACATTAAAGTTGTTAGAGATGTTGATGGTTGGGATAAAAATATTAACACGTCATCCGCGAACAAGGATATTTTGTGTTCCTGTCCTGCTATATTTATACCCTTGATTTGCCTGTTTTGTCTAATATATTGACTGAGAGGTTCTATAAAGAGGGCAAAAAGAAGAGGCGAACAGGGGCATCCCTGCCTGCAGGAACGCTCCAAAACAAAAGAATTTGAGAGGCTGCCGTTTATTTTTATTCTCGCTGTTGGATTATTATATACAGCTTTGAAAGCTTCTATCAGAGTATAGTGAAAACCAAATTTATCTAACACCTTATACAGAAAAGTCCATCTTACTGAATCAAACGCCTTCTCTGCGTCCAATCCTATTAACATAGCTTGTGTTTTGTTTTGCTGGATATGCCACATAATGTGTAGCGTCCTCCTCAAGCTATCTTGGGTCTGTCGCTCATGGATAAATCCAGTCTGGTCCATATGGATAAGAGATGGTAAAAGTTTTTCAATTCTTCTAGCCAATATTGACATAAAAATTTTATAATCTAGATTTAGCACTGAGATAGGACGATACTGTTTACAGTCTAATGAATCTTTGCCTTCCTTTGGTATTACCGAAATTATAGCCTGCTTCCATGAGGGGGGGATCTCTCCCTTTTTGAGTGCTCCATTGCATATCCGGCACAGTTTTGGAATCAACTGTTCCTTGAAAGACTTATACCATTCAGCTGTGAAGCCGTCCGAGCCTGGGCTCTTATGTGGTTTGAGTCTTGATATTGCTGCTTTAACTTCCATCTCAGTGATATCCGCAATCAAGACCTTATTTTGTTCTTGTGTAATTGTGGGAAGATTTAGGGGGTCGAGAAAACTCTTTATCTCGTCTTCATTATCTAGTTTTGGTTGTGAATATAATTCCTTATAATAATTTTCAAAACATTGTTGAATTTGTTCTGATTTATGTTCTATTTTCTTAGTCTGAGGGCATCTTATCTTATTAATAGTAGCGTCTGCCTGTTGTTTCCTCAATTTATATGATAACAGTTTCATTGCCTTACTGCCTGCCTCATAGTGCCCCTGCTTCAGAAATACCAGTTTCTTTTTAACCTCTTCTGTAGTTATGTCATCTATCTCATTTTGAAGTTGTTTAATTTTAATTGATACTTCTTTGTTCCCTGGTTTAGTTTTATGGTCTTTTTGTAATTCTTTGAGTTTAGTGTATAGAGTATTGAGCCTCTCCTGTCTACGTTTTTTTAGTGATGAGGATATAGAGATGATTTTTCCCCTCAGGACTGCCTTAAATGCGTCCCATACCATAGGGGGAGATACTTCTCCGTTATTGTTTTCCTTAAAGTAGACATCTATTGCCTTTTCTAACTCTTCTTTTACCTGAGGGTTATTCAATATACTTGAGTTCAATTTCCATAGTGTAGACTTGAGATTATTACCAATGTCAACTGTCATTACTATTGGCGCGTGATCAGACACATCGATTGTTCCAATATCACATGAGCGAATCCTCAATCGTTCTCTCTTGAATGCAAAGAAGTAGTCAATCCTTGAATAAGTAGATTGAGGTGCAGAGAAGTAAGTGTAGTCACGGCCTGTTGGATTAAACTCTCTCCAGACGTCTACTATGCCAATTTCTTTCATCATTGAATTTATTTTATTAATCATGGATTTATTATGACCTAAATTGGAGGTAGAAGATTCCATTTTGGATAATCTAATATTCATATCTCCTCCACATATAAGCACGCCCTGAGCTTCAGCAGACATCATATCAAATATTTTTTTATAAAAGGTCCAATCACTCCCAGGAGGAGCATATATGCTAAATAAAGTTACCATCAGCCCTTCGATCCTTCCCGTTATCATTACATATCGGCCTTCCTTGTCTTTTTTCTCAGTAATATGTTCATATTGAACTTGATTTGAAATAAGAATGGCAGACCCTCTTCTATGTCCTGCTTTATAGGAAGAATAAAACACATGTTTAAAGCCTCCTCGTCTCAGTTTTGCATGCTCAGTTTCAGATAAATGCGTTTCCTGAAGGAATGCTACCTGAGCACCCTCTCTTCTTAATTTTGACAGTATTTTACTTCTCTTAATAGGATTAAGTAATCCATTTACATTGAAGGAGACCACTTTCAACATATTACTTGCCAGTACCATTGCTAAGATTTGTTTCCCAGTTTTTAGATGGAGTTTTTGTGACATCTCTATTTCTGCTTTGAACTGCAGCCAACACATAAACAGAACAACAACCAATAAGGCTTTGAACGCTTATAAACTGAGAACATTCATTAGGGTTTCCAAAGGTGGGGTTAAAAGAAAAACCCTGTGTGAGGTGTTTAAGTGCGGTCCTGAAGAGGGAAAGCCTCTCTTCTGTGAGAGGGCCCTCATTTGTAATGGATTCAGCCCAAATCTCGTCCACAACTGTGCCCCCGACATATTGATCATCCTAAATTAGGCTCAAAAAAAAAAAAAAAAAATTACTTTGCACAGACAAATTACCCCAGAAAAATAAGAGAATAGTAAAATAATATCATTAATAACCTTTACACTCCCCCTCATATACTTCACTTTGAGGTATAGCAATTTGGATGTGTTAGCCTACATGGAAAATAATTATATCTCTTAAAAAAAAAAAAAAAAAATTATATTTCTTCAAAACACAAGCATAGAATATCAAAACATTTTTCTATCAGTGGGGGTGTTTTGCATCAAGGGTTTTACACTTGTTCATTAGACAACACAGAAGTGGGTAGTGAATTTCTGCTTCTCAAAGATAGTTGAACGATGTCCGAGTATAAATCAATAATGTCCAGATCTAATCGAACTCCTTTTAAACAATACTTGCGTGATAATTTTCTACTCAGCCGTGTCTTGACCTCTCTGCTCCGGGTCCCAGGTGAATCTCTGGAGCTTGTCTTTGATCGTCGGTCCTCGGCGTGTGTGCGTCTGTGCACGTTCTCGTCTGCCGCTCACCGACCATGACAGCCTCCGGATCCGCTCCAGCAGCGTCTCGGGTGGTTTCAGCACCGTGACCGGCAGCCCCTTCTCTGCCATTTCCTTCGTTGCTTCCTCGGCCGTGTTGTAGGTGCGCGTCCCCTCCGCGTAAAAAACTCGAAGTCTGGCCGGGAAGGGTGTCTGAAAGCGGATCCCTTTTTCCTTCAGCACCCTCTTGGCTTCCATGTACTGTTGCCTTTTCTTCAATACACTCGGTGCATAGTCATTGTCCAGATTAATTTGTTTATTTTTCCACATGAAGCCCTTTTTCTGCCACGCCGTTCGTAGGATTTTCTCTTTTGTCTTGTAGCTCAGAAACTTAATTATTATGGATCTCGGAGGTGCTCCTTCTCTTGGCACGGGTCCAAGTGCCCGGTGCGCTCTTTCAATATGTAGATCCAGGTCTTCCGACAGAGACAAGCCATGTTTCAGCAGCCTTCCGACAAACTCTGTCATTGATGTAGACTCGTTCTCTGACCCCTCCGGGACGGAATAGACTCTGACGTTGTTTCGCCTGGATCTTCCCTCCTGGTCATCCTGTCTTTCTTCCAAGTGTGCCTGAAGTTTTATCAGCTCCTCCGTCACTTCTTCTAGTGACTGCATTCTCTCTTCCGTGTTTGAGACACGTTCTTCTACCTCGTCGAGTCTCTTTTGGGTTTTGCCGATCTCCTCTTTGATTTCCTGGAGTTGTTGCTTATTGTCTTGTCGGAAATCTTTAATCTCAGCGAGAATGCTGTTCAGGTTAGCCTCCATGTTAGCTTCGTCTTCTTCCCCGCTATCGTTAGCCGGTGAGCTACAGCTAGCTGGAGACCGCTCCGGACTCTCTTTTCCGTCTGTTTCGGCGTTCTGTGCAAAATTCCCAAATCTGGTTTTCCTCTGCCTGTTTCGCACTGGAGTCTTGCCCTTTACCATGCTTTTCCGCCAGTTTTAAATCGAGTTAGTCGAGTTAATGGGCACTTAAATCCTAATAGTCGGGGGAGCTTCTCTCTTAAGCTGCCATCTTAGTCGCCGCCAAACCGGACGAACACAGAACGTTTTAATGACGCAAACACACCCCAAATTCTATCTAATATACTATTATATGAAACATTTGATATACAGATGCATCTCAATGAAGTAAAATGTGATGGAGGTCAGCAGACGATGTAGCTGCTGATCCAGACTGAGACCATTTAAAGCAGGGCTGTCAAACTCATTTTAGCTCAGGGGGCCACAGCACAATTTGATCTCAAGTGGCCCCGACCAGTGAAATGATAGCATGATAACCTATAAACAACTATAAATAAAAAGAGCCTTGAATTTTTTATTATTAACATGTTTACAGTTAATGGACTATCTTTTTACAAAACTTGATAAAAAAAAAATTCTGTGCAATTTCAACAATAGCATGCCTCCTCTGTCTTCTGGTTCTGTAATTTTCAAACTTGGCAAATTCATCCTGAGGGCCTGATTGGACTGGATCGGATTGGTTTTGATTTAAAGGCTCAGAAACCTTTTCAGGTGTTTGGCGTTAATCAGCCGAGTGTGACATCATTAGGTTACGATAGTTTTTCTTTTTCACTATATTCAAATAGTTTGAGATACTTTTTTTTCTAAATTTCTAAATTCCAAACTTTTGGGTTTTCATTAAATATAAGCCATAATCATTACAATTAAAAGAAATTAAGTGTGTAATCTATCTTACTGTATATATGAGTTTGAGCTACTGAAATAAATGAACTTTTCCATGATATTCTAATTTATTGAGACGCGTCTCTAATAATATGTATTATGTTTATTGTTTTTCTTTCAAAAACAGCAACAAAAAAAGCAAATGAAATGAAAAGAAAATGTTTTTTCAACACATGTAATGTTGCGATCTTGCTGTGTAATGATTCTGTGCTCATGTTGTGACTGTGGCTCCTCCTGCATGAATCAGACAGCATGCTCCATGGCTGACAGTTCCTCTGTGGCGGACTCACTCCTCAGCACGTCCTACTAAAAGATATGAAGGACATTACATTCACATGAACTTACCACCACTGCTCAGCTCATGTGGATGTTTGTGCTGGGAAGTGCAAATCCAGACAGGAACACGTTGGTGGTTTGTGTGTGGTGACTGGCTTTTCTCTTGGTGTGTGTTGGTGTTTTCATGTCATGCCTCGCCCCTCCCCATCCCTTCTTGTGTTTCCCATCTTCTTTTCTCCAACCTGTCTTGCCTCTCATTTCCTCTTCCTCTCCATCCTCTCTCGTCTTTGGCTTGTGGGCTCCTGCGACAGTCCAGGGTGTTGGTGTCGGTGTCGGTCAGCTCTCCAGACCTTTTCCATGTGGTTCTGCGTTACGCCCACTGGGGGGACTCGGATGTCCGGGGCAGGGTGTCGGTCATAGAGGACGGCTGGAACAACTATTGTGGTAACTGTGAGTGCTGCACGGGGGAACGAATGGCCTGAGTGGTGTGTGTGCGTGTGTGTGCATGTGTCGGTGGCGGCCTCTGCTCCGTCCCTCTGTCACCTTCAAAGGACCACAGGTCAGGGCACAGGATCAGGGATTTCAGACAAGAGGGATTCATCTCTTCTATCCACCCTCCCTCCCTCCTCCCTCCCTCTTCTCCCACTCTCCACTCCCGTAGACGACAGTGAAGCTTCAGGTTTATGTGAGCGAGACGGATGTCAATCTGTCGCGCTTCATCCTAAGATATGTAAACGCTGAGGACGCCACCTCCAGTGGTAAAATAACAGCCTATCAGGTGAACCGCAGAGGTAGGTCTCCACCAATCACAGAAGAGCTTCAGTATGAATGATTCTGACTGTGTATAGATCAGTAGATGCAAACGTGTGTATGTGTATTTATGTGTGTCGAGTTGAATCTCCCGCTCACACAAGAATGATATTTTTGTATATTTTATTGTAAGACTAAATTGACTTTTAAAAATGTTACATGTTTTTGTTTAGTTTTTTTTTTCTTCCTCCCAACTTTTCAGTTTTCACTCTACATGTCTGGTGTGTGTGTGTAAATGTTTTCCAGGCTCAGAACAGAGCAAACAGATCGTCTTCGCTCCCAGTGTGGAGCCGACCTTTGTCAACGTTCCTCAGAATAACTTTGTGGAGCCGTTCGTGCTGAACCCTGGAACCTGGACTGTGGTTATAGAGGCTGAGGGAATCCTACTGGTGAGACACACATGCACACACACAGGCTCTTGTCAATTTGTTATAATTAAGTCCAGAATGGCTGAAAATTCCCACCAACATAAAGGAAACCAACAAATCAGGATCAAACATTATAAAAAAGAACAATTAAAGCCAGTTTGATACAAAATACGACCTGGTTTTAACTCATTTTAATCCTATATGGAACACTGAAAGTGGAGGTGTATGCATTTACATGCATTGTCACTGTAAAACAAAGGAATACAATGAAATTGCCAGTGGCCTCAGTGTCATAAACAAATATACACAAAATAACATATACAACACTGGACTGGCTGACAGGAAGAAATAAATAGGATAAATAGACTAATAAACTAACAGCGCAAAAAAAAGTGCATCAGTGATTCAAGTTCTATATATATAGTATATATGCCATTACTTTAATTTATTTTATTCATTTTTTTCTTCTTTCTGTTGTTTTGATAACCTACATTATTTAATTTGTAAAAATATTTCCTGTAAAAAAAAGGGGTAGACGTTAGCTTCTCTCTGCCCCCTTTTATTCAGGAGTTGCATTATTTTCTGTATTGTTTTTATTTCCTTTTTTTTCAATGAATAAAGCAAATATATAAACGAAACAAAAAATGTTTCTACTGTGAAATGTACACTTCCACACTATCACTGTGTCTGAAACTGCTCCAACTGGTCCTCAGGATTACTTGGTCCTGCTGCCCAGCGCCTACTACGAAGCTCCCATCCTGCAGATCAAGGTCACAGAGCCCTGCACCTACAGCGCTGCTCCTGACGCCAGCCAGAAGTAAATATACACACATGTATTTCATTAAATAAGGAGCATTTTGCTGCATAATACTTAATGGTGTGGAACCTGAAAATAGACACTGTTTTTATGTGCCAAATATAAAGCTACATTTAGCAGCAGTTAGCTTAGCTTAGCATCGACCCGGGAAAACAGCTGGCTCTGTGATAATAAAACTCATTGAGTTTCATGTTATATCTCATTACAACATTACAGCTTAATCACCAAAATGTTAAATAATTAAAGCTGGGGTATTTTGAAAACAAGCCTACAGCGGTATCTTTGACCAATCAAATCTATCCTGGTCTGGGGTGTTCCTGATTGGTTGAAGGGCCGGCTGAGAACTGTAGGCTTTTCAGGCTGCTGCATACAGAGACATATAGTCTAGTGGGAAGAGGGGGGTATCATGCACCCCCCGGAAATATACTTCTAATCAGTGTTTCTAGATTGGAAAAAATGTGTAGAAAATGATGAGCTATGTTAAAAAGTTGTCAAAATGTCCCTTGTATCATTTTTATGCAAATTAGTGCCGCCATTATCGAAAAAACCTAATTTGACTATATCTCAGCCAATATTGCAGATATCTGAACAAATAAGGTGTCTAGACCCATGTTTTGAGGGTCAGAGATCACAATAAAACTATTTATAAAGTGATCACATGTTGGTGACATGCTAGTAAGCAAACCTAACCCTTTTACCAATTACAAGACGCCAATATTGGAGATACCAAATAAGGTGTCTAGACAGAGGTTGTTGTGTGTTTAACCAAGGTTTATTTGGATCAAACATCATAATAGAACTCTTGTTGATGTGACCACTCTTCTCTTTCCCATGCCAGGTAAACAGTCAAGTGGTTCTCCACTATGCATCACTCATCATCGTTTTCACTGAATTCATCAAAGAGTTAAACTCATCCTCTCCTTCCTCTTTCTCCTCTTCCTGTTCATGCTCTCCAGTGTCATGGGGATCAACCAGTCAAGTTGGTAGGATAGGACCACAGGACCACATCAGTTTCATCACTCCTTCATCAGTCTTCATCCATACCTGACCCTCATTATAGGGTTTTGGTTTTTCCAGAATAGGTTCATCAGCTCGCTTGTACAAGGTGACACGGTAGTTCACACGTTGGGCATGTGGCTTCAGAGCAGAGTGGCATGGAGGAAGGCCAACCAGGTCAACCTTAGACCTTAGTGAGTTTCTTGTCCTCCCTCACCATGTTGTGTAGCAACTTGGCATGACAACATCCACGGAAGACTCACAACTCTGTCCAGACATCACACAGGTGATGGCAATTGCTCCAACTGCCTCAGCATCTCTGGGATTTTCTTCAAGGACCCCACCTTCTGGGGCGCCGAGTGGCGCAGTGGGTTAAGCCGGCACCCCATATATTGAGGCTATAGTCCTCATGCAGGCGGCCTTGGTTTGAATCCTGCATCATTCCCCCTCTCTCTGCCTCCCTATTTCCTGTCTCTCTCAACTGTACTGTCAAATAAAGGCATGAAAAAGCCAAAACAATATACTTGGCACTGGTACAGTCTTCTCCACTGAACACACAGAACCCAAGAAGACTGGTGCAGTAGTCTTCTCCCAGGGATTCTGTAAGCTCAGAGATGTTGAGAAGTTGTTGGTGTTGGGTTAAAGAAGCTTCCTGGATATTCACACTGTAGGGGTCTGATGGAGTCAGCTTTAGCAGCCTTGCCCACAGCTTCTGCTCATACTGTAACATGTCCATCTCAACATCAATGGGGACAGGTGCACCAGAAGCCAGGCAGTACTAGTATTGCAGAATCCCTGGGAGAAGACTACTGCACCACTCTTCTTGGTTATGTGTTCAGTGGAGAAGACTGTACCAGTGCTATCAAAGGGAGAAGGAAGGCTGGGCCCTTGAAGAAGAATCTCAGGTTTCACATATTCAGTCATCTCAGTGACTGCTAGAGTGTCAAGTCTGAGATGCTGAGGCAGTTGGAGCAATTCACCTGTCTGATGTCTGAACAGAGTTGTGAGTCTTCAGTGGATGTTGTCATGCCAAGTTGCTACACAACATGGTGAGGGAGGACAAGAAACTCACTTGTAAGTCTAAGGTTGACCTGGCTGGCCTTCCTCCATGCCACTCTGCTCTGAAGCCACATGCCCAACGTGTGAACTACCGTGTCACCTTGTACAAGTGAGCTGATGAACCTATTCTGGAAAAACCAAAACCCTATGATGAGGGTCAGGGATGGATGAAGACTGATGAAGGAGTGATGAAACTGATGTGGTCCTGTGGTCCTATCCTACCAACCTGACTGGTTGATCCCCATGACACTGGAGAGCATGAACAGGAAGAGGAGGAGAAAGAGGAAGGACAGGATGAGTTTAACTCTGATGAATTCAGTGAAAACGATGATGAGTGATGCATAGTGGAGAAGCATTTACTTGACTGTTTACCTGGCATGGGAAAGAGAAGAGTGGTCACATCAACAAGAGTTCTATTATGATGTTTGATCCAAATAAACCTTGGTTAAACACACAACAACCTCTGTCTAGTCACCTTATTTGGTATCTCCAATATTGGCGTCTTGTAATTGGTAAAAAGGTTAGGTTTGCTTACTAGCATGCCACCAACATGTGATCACTTTATAAATAGTTTTATTGTGATCTCTGACCCTCAAAACATGGGTCTAGACACCTTATTTGTTCAGATATCTGCAATATTGGCTGAGATATAGTCAAATTAGGGTTTTTCGATAATAAAAAAATAAAAATGATATAAGGGACATTTTGACAACTTTTTAACATAGCTCATCATTTTCTACACATTTTTTCCAATCTAGAAACACTGATTAGAAGTATATTTCCGGGGGGTGCATGATACCCCCCTCTTCCCACTAGACTAATAGAGAAACACTGTGATCGCCCCAAACTCCCAGACTGTTTCCTTACTGATAGCTGAATGGGAAAACACAATTTTCTTGAAAAAAGTGAATATTTCGTTTTTAAAACAAATCCTTGCTTTAATTGAAGTCGCTCATCGGGTGAAAAAAGGTTTTTGAGCTTCATAATTCAGCTCTTAATATTAGGCCAACTCTCTGTCCCCCCAGCTGTCTGCTCTACAGGTATCTCTCTCTGGACTCCTTCCCCTTCATCTCTGGCAACGACGCCAGCTGTCGCCACGACAACCACCTGCCCCGCCCCTGCCCGACCGAGAAGGTCACCCCGCGGCACCCCGACATGGCCGTGTGCAGCGGCTATGATGTAAGAGATTTGAAGTGTGGGAAAAATTAGCGTGACATGAGGGTTCTGTGACCTGTTGGTTTTGATTCGACCGTTTTTTGTTTGTTTGTTTGTTTTAACCTGTGCTACAGATCAGTGTGGAGATGCAGAGCCGCCTGCCGTCTGCAGGAGAGTACGTCCTGGTGGTGGAATATTCCACAGAGGAGGAGCTGCCACAAACTCTGACTGTGGCCGTTAACACGCCGGGATCTCGCGCACACCAGCACAGCGTCACCCTGCTGCAGTGCAAATACAGGTACAGAGAGGATCCCTGATCTGACTTGGGACGTAGTTATCAAGCGTCTTACAGCGCCATTGTAGTCTTAAGTGCTGAGAATTTGTGGAATTTAGTCTTAAAAATGAAAGCTATTTATTAACTTCCTCAAGTCTAAGAATCACTCCTACTCCCCCAGACATTTAAGAGGCTTCCAGAGGTGTCCTACAGTAAGTGGTTAGGAGTTGCCAGTAGGGGGTGGCACTATGGCAAGCAGATTTACCATCTAAAAGCCGAATTTGACTATCTGGAATTAACATTGTAGATGTCAACAACATCTTTCTGACTAGTCGTAATTACATTTTGAATAGTTGGATTTTTAATTCAAGGTATCTGTAATTCAGTTTTGCCTAGTCATTACAGATATCTACAATATCTGTAGTCACTGTAATGCGGCCAGTGTTGTGCTAGTTACTCAAAAATAGTAACTAGTTACAGTTACTAGTTACTTAATTAAAAAAGTAACTCAGTTAGTAACTCAGTTACTTAAACCAAAAAGTAATGCGTTACTGAAAAAGTAACTTTTACGTTACTTTAAAGGGGTTTTTTTTCTAATGCTCCCATTAAATAACGGTTATGAATTCCCCTCTAACCCCATGTCAGTTCTGATGAAAAAAACGTGTTTTTATCTGTTAAATGTCATCATCATCATGCTGCATTATGTCAGCATGCAGGCTACAGCAGCTTGACCCAACAGAACTGCAAAAAAAAATTGAGGATAGGCCTACGTCTTATTTTGACCGAGTTACATTCAATAACCGAAATAAATTCACTCCAGCAGTTGTTTTGTTTTTTTTTTTTTTTTCGATCGATCAGCTGTGTTTACCCAGAGCGGTCGCTCTGTGTTTACGGCCGTTTCAGACGTCCGTCTGTCGGACTCCAATACCGCGGCTGCTCGGTGGAATGAGTGCTGGTGTGTCTCGCTGTGACTCTGGAGCTGTGTCGGTTCAGGAGCTGCAGCCTGAACTGACACAGCTTCGGTCTCGGATGTTAGCTAACGTTACCTTAGCTCGCCGTCATGCCCTGCTCTGCTCAGACCCAGTCCTCTTATGGAGCGTGTTTGATTACGTGTGGGACGCTAGAGGGCGACCACCAAGCGCTTTACTTTCACATGTGCTCTGTCCTTCTTTCAATTCAATGAAACTTTATTGATCGTTATGGGAAGTGTGTGCCGCTGTAAAATCTCACCAAAAGGAACGTAAAGGAACGGAGTAACGCATTGTTTGGTAACGGGAACGGAGTTACTGATTTAAAAAAACAACGCGTTACGTTATTAGTTACTGAAAAAAGTAACGGCGTTACGTAACGGCGTTACTAATAACGCGTTACTACCCAACACTGAATGCGGCCCTATCCTGCGTGTCATTCCCCCTCTGCCTCTCATTTCCTATCTCTCTCTCAACTGTCCTGTCCATTAAAGGCCAAAAAGCCCCAAAACATATACTTTAAAAAAAAAATCTGTCTTACACTTTGCTAGACGTGTGAATAAGACACTTGATAACTACGTTTTAAGTGCAGCTTTACTCATAAGTCAACTCTTAGCAGTGTTGTTAGGAGTGGTTGTAATAAGCTTGATAAATACGGGCCCAGGTTCTGTTGATCCGGAGTGGTGCGTTCAGGTTCAGGCATCACTTTATGTTCATTGTCGTCGCCGTATTGGATTGGGTGGAGGAGGGGGAGAAGCTTGTGTGTGGACTCAGCTGGTTCACAGTTTACCGTGACTGTCTCGGCTTCATCAAATGTGTCAACAGCTCTTAATCACCGCGTGTGTGTGTTTGTGTGTGTGTTTGCTGTGTGTAGCTTCCTGTGTCGGGCTGTGGCCATCGACGGCCAGAACAGAGTGGCTGCGTTTTCTCTACCTGCTGATGCTGAGGTCCAGCTCATCTCTGACCGTGCAAGCTTCTTCCTGGTGAGAACACACACACAAGTCACATGATCAGGCCTAGAGTGCAGAGATGAGATTAATGAGCTCATTTATTGATATAGTAAATGAGAAAATATGTGATTGTCAAAGTAAATCACTAATTAATTTATGTTTTAGATCAGAAACATATCAAGCACAAATATCTATACCGTTCCAATGATCAGTCATAGAGACGTTAGACATATTCAGTACACGATAATCACATAATACGTGATCATTATATACATTTCACTGCCTCAATAGACACAGGGTTACATATATCTGAACACAATGGCTATGTGATTTTCTTTTCTTAGTTAACTGAATGGTAATTATTTAAAATGAGCAATTCAGCCTGTACAATGAGATCAAAAAATCAAAAAATAAATTCCTTTTGATATGATTGCATAAAAATGAAAAAAATCTTTTTAATCTCACATTTAAGGATATTTTCAATTTATTTATGACTCCAGCCTCCGGTGCGCACTGCTGTTAAAAAAGCTCACTTTGTGTTTGTTCATCGTCTGCAGCATAAAGTGTACCTGGTGCCCAAAGACCAGTTCACCATGGAGTACATCGAGCCTAAAGTCCACTGCATCAGCACTCACGGACAGTTTGCAGCTGACAGGTAAAGAAACGCTGAACGTTCACGGCTGTAAACAGTAAACGCTGTCAGATGAAGGTCCCCATTAACCCCCCTCCCCCCTCGTCCCTGCTGCAGCTCCTCCTGCTCCCCATCGCGCTTCCAGACCCCGTCGGACTCTCTGGTCCTGAAGGACGGGCAAAGCTCCTCCATGCAGGAGCCCATCCTGGCCTCCCCAGCGGCGGCCCCTCCCCTGCACGCACCCCAGAGAGACGAGTCGAGGTGGAGCGGAGGGGACAGACCTCCGCACGGTGCGGATCACAGCGACCACGTCAGGCTGGACTCAGTGCAGGTAGGCACATCACAATTATCACATAATTGCCAGTCACAATTATTTTGAAGTTTGAATGGTGCTCAGTTAATGACATCATCATGTTGTGACACAGTGAGTGGTGCATTTAATACTATTTATCTCGAGGTGCTTCATGTCTTATATTTGCCAATAGGTGAGCATCTATTGTCATTAGCATAATGGATTTAGTCTAAAGTCAGTTTTTATTTACAGTATGTGTTCCAATGTTTAATGCCAGTAACTGTGTCTCCTTCTTCTTCATAAGGAGTATGAGTATTAAGTATTAAGTTATGTTAAAGAGAAGAAATTTTCCTATTGCCATAATCCCTATAGTCATAGCAATAGGTTCATTACCTTTAATTATCGGTGCATGTTGTTTGAGATCAGTGAGCTGCTCAGTGAACACAATGGAGGTGAATGGTACAGGTCCCCTGTCCCTCATCAAACTCATGAAATACACAATCCAACAACTCCACAATGCTCTCGTGGACAAGTTGTGACCTGCACATTCACCACGCTATGAAATTATGATGTAATGTGTAGGTCACAACTTCTCCACGAGAGTGCTTTGGAGTTGTTGGATTCTACCGTTCACCTCTATTGTGTTCGCTGAGCAGCTCACGTCTCTTCCCCGCCGATCTCAAAACAACATGCACCGATAATTAAAGGTAATGAACCTACTGCTATGACTATAGGGATTATGGCAAAAGGTGAATTTGCCTAAAATGTTGAACTATCTCTTTAAGGCTTATAATAGTGGCATAAAATGATCAGGAAAAGACAATTAAATCATTCATCGTTCATCACAATTGTTTGTGTGGCAGTTAATCATCAACTCAAATTTCATGATTGTGACAGGCCTAGGCTGACGGAGCATCAGAATCTAAACTCACCTGCATCTTCAGCCAGTTGTTGTTGTGTTTCAGTACCATCACCACTCTAATCCTTATCTCTATTTCTTTCTTTTTACTTCTCTTCATCACCCACTTTACCCAGAATGCTGCGGTGTTCTCAACTCGCGTCCATACCCTGGGGCGCTACGTCTTCATCCTCCACTACCACCAGCCTCTCCACCCCACCTATCCCGTGCAGGTCTACATTAATGGAGGACGAATCTGGCATGGTGCGTTTGACACACGGGGTCTTCCAGCAGCGTGGGCTCCTCAATAGACAGAGAACACAAAAAAAATCCCAACATCAAATCTCACTTCTGTCAAAAACATATTCAATGAATTTGACTTTGCCCTGTAGGTCACGCCAACGCCTCCTTCTGTCCCCACGCTTACGGCTGCCGTAACGTCCTGATCTCTGAGAATCAGATCATTCTGGATGTGACAGACCACGAGATCTTCCTCACGGTCCAGATTCCTGCAGGCAAGACGCTGTGGCTGGTGAGATTTACTGCCTCATTCCCTCACCTCTAATTCTGTAAAATCTCCTGTGGTCTGAAGTCTCTTCTTCATCATTATCATATTTACACAAAGATATTTTCACTATTTCCACAACAAAACCTTCATAATCTGCCACACACCTGTTTCACTGCTGCTGCATTCAGGTCCTGTAGGGCATTTGCATTTGAAGGGATAGTTCAACATTTTGGCAACAATTTGGCCTATTGCCATAATCATGTACAGTACATTTGTTACCTTTATTTGTCAGTGCAAGCTATTTTTAGAACGGCAGAGCAGAGCTGCAAGCTGCACAGAGATACGCTACAGAGGCTAATGGGATTTCTTGGTTTCCCATTACCAAGATGAATTGTGAAGTAGTTCAGTAGTAGTAAGCAGCTAGAGAACTTTGCAGCAGCAGATGTTTGCTGTTAAATAAATACAGTACTTTATGGGATGTGCCATGTGTTCCCAGGATTACGTGCTGGTCGTGCCTCAGAGCAGCTACAGCTCCAGCTACCTGAACGAGGAACCTCTGGACAAATCTTACGACTTCATCAGCAGCTGTGGCCAAAACAGCTTCTACATCAAGTCAGTAGCTCAGCAGGAGAAGAAGCTCATTATGCGGCTCCCGATTGTACGTGAATTAACATGACTCCTTCTCCCCTCAGCGCCGCGACCGCCTCCAGATTCTGCCTGAGCTCGGCCGTGTCCCTGTCGGCCTTCTTCAACAACGGTGCCATGCCATGCGCCTGTCACGAGGTCGGCGCCGAGAGCGACACCTGCAACACGTTCGGCGGTCAGTGCCGCTGCAGACCCAACGTCATCGGCCGAGACTGCTCCATGTGCGCCACGGGCTACTGGGGCTTCCCCAACTGCAGACGTGAGTCTCTGATTGGCCAACACAATCACTTTTGTTTGTGATTCACTTTTTTTTAATTTTCAGACATATGCACACACCATAGCAGTACATCTTCAAAAAACAAAAACAGAGGGAGTCCAACAGAGACAGAGCATTTCCACAGTGTGTGCTGAGCGGAGACCTGTTGTCCAGCGCTGCAAGCCTGTCCCTCTCTGAAAGAGAGGATGACGTCGTTTCCCGTCAGTTTTCAGCAGACAGTCCACAAACTTTGAAAGACTCTCTGATCATATATTGTCCAATTTGTCCCAGGCGTTGGATTTTAAAGCCTGTGTTTGAGGCCAGCCTTTATTTGTTCAGAGTTGTTTCTCTTTTCTTCTTCTTTTTTGGCTTTTTATTAGTCAGTACAGTTGAGAAAGACAGGAAATAGGGAGGCAGAGAGGGGGAATGACATGCAGGAAAGGCATGTTTACTGTATTTATCAAAAAACATTCAGTTGATTTAGCCTTGCAAGTCAATCTGTGACCAAAACTGTATGAAATATATCATATACATAAAATATATCATGAGATTCCAAGTAAAGACGATATGAACCCCATGAAGGCCAAAGAAAAGACAGATCTTTTCGGTTTCATGTGTAAAATAAAAACCCTCCAAAAGTGTTTGTCTTCTTTTCTCCCTTTGTTCTGTTTTGGAAATGTTGATTCTGAAGGCTTCTGTCTGGCCTGTAACTGCCTGTCGTCTCCCCTGCAGCCTGTAACTGCGGTACCAGGCTATGTGAGCCTGTGACCGGCGACTGCATCTGCCCTCCGAGGACCCTGCAGCCCGAGTGCACCCAGTGCGAGCCCCAGACGTTCGGCTGCCACCCTGTGGTCGGCTGTGAGGTCTGCAACTGCTCCCGCCCCGGCATCGACTCCCCCGACGTGAGCTGCGACACGCTCAGCGGACAGTGCAGGTGGGATGTGACATCACACAGGGAGATGGTGATTGATTACCACTGGGGCGCCTCAGGGACATTGTTTCTGGCTCAGGTGGCGTGTGGGCAGCGATCGGGGATCAGACCCTGGTTGAGGTTCTAAAGATGAGACAGCCAGAGCCGTAAATTCAGTTTCCTCTCAGTCAAAGTGCTCTTAAGTTGTTCAGAATCCATCAATCATCATCTGCCCCCCACCACTGTAGGATAGATAACATTTCTGGTTCAATAAGCTCAACTCTCAAATGTCAGGGCCTCTGTTTGGAAACACCTAAAAAAAGGCAGTTCTTTCCCTCCTGCTCTGTTTCCTGACACCATCTTGGCTCTGATCAAGCTTGTTTGCCTGTGTGTTTGCCATTCGTACTTGCCAACTCTTGTCTTAGTTTTTGTGGAACCTGCACGTTTTACATTAAAACTCTGTCAGTCAGAGCCGATTTCTCCTGAAGGCAGCCAAAAACACAGTAGCTGTCTGTTCTCATCCAGCAAACCTGTGTTTCTCATCACACACACAGACTTGGATTAGACATACTTTACTGATCCCAAAGGGACATGTAAGCATCCAGTAGAAGCAAGGACATACAATTTGAATGTAGAGGACACAAGTTAAAGAAAATATACACTATATACATCCAGTGTTATGTATAAAATACTAAAAAACAGAATAAATAGAGACGAGAAAATACAATGAAAATAGAAAAGACAATCAGAACAATCTGCCAAATTATATAAATGTACACAAATCTGTGTCAATAGGAGTAATTCTGCAGCTGGGAACATTTGCAAGCATTTTTCCAGTTTACATTTTTTATCCATGTCATTTATCACAATAATTCCCTGTTAATGAGAACCAAAGTTATTCATATGCTGCGTCCTGCCCCGTGGTGGCATACGTGATGAGAGAGGCGTGTGTTTGAAAACTATTTCTTTGAGCTCAACAGTGACACAGAGAGAAGACCGAGATCAGATGATTTCATATGTTCATTTTGAGAAATGCAACTGTTGCTGCTCTGGCACCTTCAGTCTACCTGTATAATATGCAAAACAAACTCTCTCTCTTGCTCACTCTCACACACACACACACACACACACACACACACACACACACACACACACACACACACACACAGAGGAATGTGTCTGCTCTGCCTTGACAAGACAGACAAGGACTTACCCATTTATTTTTCTGCCTAAAGGCTTTCATCACTTGAGGTCCCAGCACCTGGCATTCACACACACACACACACACACACACACACACACACACTGCAATGCAATTAAGTTTTAATCTTTTCATCTTCAGACAGAGGTATGAGTTTATTTTATGGTCTGCACAAATGTCAGAGGTCAAAGGTTATGTAAAAGAAGTAGAACCACAGTTTTAGTCCATTGAGAGATGTCAATAGATGTGTGTGTTTCTTTATTTGTAATTGTTTGTAGATGTAAGAACAACATCGTCGGCCGCCAGTGTGACCGCTGCGCCCCCGGTTTCTACGGTTACCCCAACTGCAGGCCATGTGACTGCAATGAGGCGGGAACTGAGGAGGACGTGTGTGACTCCTTCACAGGACAATGTCTCTGCAAGGTGGGAAGACACACACACATTCTTGTAATGCTTCTTTGTGAGGACACTCATTGACATAATGATCCTCTAGCCCCTTACCCTAACCTTAACCATTACTCCTAACCTAATTTAAACCTAATTATAACCTAAAGTCTTAACCCTTGAAAAAAGTGAGGACCGGCCAAAATGTCCTCACTCTGTTGGTTAAAAACTCTTTCCAATCCTAACAATGTAGTATGTACAGGAACACACACACACAAGCCTGTCCATCTCAACCCAACATGTGTGTGCTGAACTGTTGTGTGTGTCCCGCCCCCTGCAGGAAAACGTCCAGGGCTCTCGCTGCGATCAGTGCAGAGTTGGTACCTTCCACTTGGACCCAACCAATCCAAAGGGCTGCACCAGCTGCTTCTGCTTCGGGGCCACGGACCGGTGTCGTAGCTCCGACAAGAGACGCACAGAGGTGGTGAACACATCTGGATTGGCTGCTCCACGTTTAGATCTGCAGTAATCAATGAAAGAGCCTTGATACCAAAACCTTGTGCTGTGCCATCAAGAAAAATATTAGTGTGGATCTTGGTGTAACCTGGCCTCCAATTACAGTGTTTTTTTTATTATTATTTGTGATTATTGTGATATGTTTTTTATTGAATTGTTCCATTTTTTAGAAATAGAAAAACAAAGATGTGGCAAACAATAAATGTGCAAACATATAGAAATAACAGAAGTATAATAAAATAACAAAAAGACAAGAAAATAATAACAGAAACAGCTACCATTACAACCCTCATTCAGAGGATAATATTAGTGGTGTTACGATGATTCCAGTATGTTACAGAAACTCATCAGTGTGTTTCTCCTCTGCTGTAGATCATGGACATGGAGGGCTGGGTGCTGCTTGGCGCAGACAGACAGGAGGTACCGGTGGCGGTGTACCCAGGTCAGGACCTGGTGGAGGCTGACCTCAGTGACGTGCCCGATGTCTACCAGGACCTCCACTGGCACGCGCCAAGGACTTACCTGGGAGACAAGGTCAGACTCTGGACAACCTGGAGACTTGGTGGGAGAGTGAATGGATGTTGTACAGTGTAGTTTGATGAACGGGTGAACACAAATGGCCCCTTTTCCACTACACAGTTACAGCTCTATTCAACCCGGTCATTTTCCATTACAACTGAGTACTTTACAGTACCTCCTCACCGTGGGCTGGGTCATCATAGCACGGCCGATATTCTCCTCAGCCACCAAACACAGGAACGTCTGCACCTTGTCGATGGACCTGTAGTTTTTGTCCACACAGCAGCCATTTAACCAGCGCGAAAAAATAAGAACAGTCTCATTACAGACAAGTGGACGCTGTTGAAGGGATAGTTCAACATTTTGGTAAACTGGCCCATTGTCATAATCTCTATAGTAGTTCTAGTTCTATATAGTTCGTTACCTTTAATTGTCGGTGCAAGTTATTTTCAGAACGGTGGAGCAGAGCCATGAGCTGCTCAGAGCTACGCTACGGAAGCTAATGGGATTTCTTGGTTTCCCTCATCAAACCCATCAAATACACAATCCAACAACTCCAAAACACTCTGGTGGACAAGTTGTGACCTGCACATTCACCACACTATGAGTTAGTAATGGAACATTACGAAACAAAGTTGTTTTCAAGGGAAATTCATGCAAAACCGCTGATGCACGTTCCCGTCGGGGGCAGTTTTTTGGCAAACAGTCGAAAACAACTCTGTATCGTTCTGTTATTATCTCATAGTCTGGTGAATGTGCAGGTCACAACTTGTCCACCAGAGCGTTGTGGAGTTGTTGGATTGTGTATTTGATGAGTTTGATGAGAGAAACCAAGAAATCCCATTAGCGCCACTGAGGGGGATTATGGACTATCCCATTAGCGCCACTGAGGGGGATTATGGCAATGGGCCAATTTGCCAAAATGTTGAACTATCCCTTTACATTTAAAAAAAAAAAAAAGTTTGAAAGTTTGACTCTCGAATCAGACATCGCGCTCACGACTTTTCCAGTGTCAACGCCCTGACAAATCAGCAGTCGGTTGACATCACGTCACGGAATAGTCTTGGCTCGCTTGGAACCCTGGCTGAGACGGTACCAAAAAAAGTAGCAGGTACCAGGCACTGTAGGTACTCAGTGGAAAAGCAAAAAAAAACTGTCATGAGTTGACTTGAGTAGTGCTTGTGGAAAAAAGCCAAAGGAACACTGATCGATTCAGTTGGATCTGCCAAGCAAAACACAAACATGTCACAAGTTCTACAGTTACACAACTTTTGCTAGTGAAGCCTTCGCACAAGACACATCATGTGGTTGGGGGGGCTTTGCTTTCTCACTAGCCTAACAGTATTTCTGTGCATTGATGACATATTTTCTCACTGAGTTAGAATGATAACATGAGAGGCATGATCAGGCAGAAAACAGCTGTAGGAATCTGTGTGTTGAAGGTGTGTTTTATTCTGTCAGAAGCTCTCAAAACAAAGTGATGTGCAGGTGGTTTGACTTCACTTATCACCCATCAGTCTGCATTTTCTCCATGGAGGTCGACTGAGGACGTTGTCATTGTTGAGGTGTTGATTTGACAAGCAGCAATGTGTAGCAAACACTTTCTTCCTTCATTCAAGTCTGGTTTTGATGAAGCCTTCAGTTGACTTGCTTTGAAAAAGTTTAATTGGAAATTTGGCTACATTTACTTATTTTTTTGATAGGTAGACAGGCTTGACACAACATGTCCGTACAGTTCATTAGCCTGCTAGCTTAGCATCCAGGCAAGTACAGACAAGCCCGTTTTAAATGTAAACTAGCATAGTTTTTTGAGCAGCACACACCAGTCAAAGTAGTTCAGTAACACTGAACTCAACAGTTTTTTATTTTACAGCATGTGCAGCTTCTAATATATTTTGCTGATGCTGTATTCTTTCTACTTAAAGGGACAGTTCAGTTTTTTTTGATGCAGGGTTGTACAGTATGAAGTAGCTATAATACAGTATCTGCAGCAGACAGGTCTCTGCTCTCCCCCAGTTAGCCATAACAGCTAGTGCAGAGGAATACTGAGTGGTTAGATCCAGATAAACAGCTTTTTTCCGACTAGTCGATGGACTGAAACAAACTGTGTTAATAACATACACTTTAATGAGTGTAGGCCTATTATTTTGTGACGGGACTTCTTCGGTCAAGTAACTGCACATTTTATTGTCAGTAACAGTAACTTTTTTGATTAGCCTACTTGTCGTTACTGAAAAAGTAGCGCTGTTAGTTAACGCCTTTATTTTATAATTATAATGTTGTTATTCCCATCACTGTACCTCATACAACCCCACTTTTTTGACCAGCACATCCTTGGAAAAGAGATCCCTAGGTAGGGTTTGTTAGTATCCTATGAAGTCCTCAAATCACAAAAACATTTTAGGTTAAACTCAATATGGCCGAGGTTAAGCTGGTTTTTGACCATGGCTACCACAGAGTTATTTTGTGTGTCTTTTTTCTATAGGCTATGCATACAGATTTACATGCATATAGGTAAAACCTTTGGTGATTGGATGATATTTTCCAAGTAGCACTGTTGAGCCATGTTGCCCCAACCATTTGCGAGAACCCTAAAATGCATAACCTTTCACCAGCCCTGACACATGATAGCAAGTTCAGGCCATCAAAATGGAAGCTTGAGCTGAGCTAAGTTTAACACAATTACTTGAACAGAGTTGGCAGTTAACTACGAAAGTTTTCAACCAAACATTAAAGACACAATTTAGCACAAAATCACAACTTCCATGAACACACACATAGTCATGCAGCTAGATTAGAGGAGACAAACATCGCCCACATCCCTGATCCCCAGGCTCAGACGCGGTGTGTGGATACAGATCAGTGTTTGGTCTGAGCTTCTGAAATCTGCAACTTTCATGTGTGATACCACTGGCATCAGTCTGAGGGTCTGACGCGTCGACTTAAATCCCCGGCTGAGTCCTGTTCCGCTCCATAGACCAGCTTCAAGTGTCGACAGTGCCAAAACCTGCATGGTTACCACAGGAGCGTAGGCATTTTTATCTGTCACGCATGAAGAAGCGGACCCCTTGGATCTCGTTCCTGTTTGACTGTGGAGTCTGAATATAATCCATTGTAGTCTGCATAAAGATTCGGCAGCGTGAGGTCAAAGCACGTCTCTGTCTGCTTTACTGCTTTGATTTATTTCCATCCCTCCCTCCGTCCTCCAGGTCTCCTCCTACGGAGGCTCCCTGAGGTATCGCCTCCACACTCAGACCATGAGGGGCGATGTGCTGTCTCTGCCTGCAGAAGCCTCCAGGCCTGACATCATCCTCAAGGTGCAAAACACACACACAAACACTGGTAAAAAAAAGTCCCTGTCTCATATGGTACAACATGAAACACAGCAAACACCTGTCCTCCATTTTCTCCACCTGCAGGGCAACCAAATGACCCTGGTGTTCATGGAGAGAGAGTACTCCACACCTGAGGAGCCTCACCAGGGAATAGTCCACATGGTGGAGGTAAAGTCACATTTACACAGACTGGTACCAAAATGATGCTTTCTTTTGTCTTGTTGTTGTTTGTTTTTCCAAAATATTGTTAGGTTTTATCGCTGTATGCACACTTTTATTTCTCCCCAGACATTTAGAAATAGATGTTGCAGTTTCCTCTTACAACTTCAACCAACTACAACCTCTGACAACAGACTGGAAACACATCTAAATCATTTCATAATAACTCACCTGCAGACAAACCTGATGTCTTTGCCTACCAATTGATGACATTGCTCCACAAAGCTATCAGGATCTGGCCACTGAGCTCCGCCTCACTTCACATGTTGGCACAGAGATCATTTCTTGCCAACGTTGACAATGTAACCAGATGTAAATATTTATATATTTTGGGCCCGTCAAAATGTATAGAGAATGTGAAGTTACGTCACGCCGTTGGACGTTGGGCGCCATCTTTGGAGGATTGCGGATGTAAACACTTGCTCGTCCCCCTGAAAAAAGTTCCCAAAGTCGCTTAAAGTAATCATGGTGGGACAGTACTGCTGCATAAAAAATGTCACAGCAGTATATGCACTAATACGAAAAATGAGATAGTTCACGATGTCTGGATAAGTCAGTGGAGGGAGTAAATCTGGGTCTTAATAAGTTGTAGTGTTTCTGTTTACCTTTGTTTCTTGTTAAATTTGAATTTATCATGATACGTTCCTCCTTTGTTTCCTTCCTCTTCTCTGTTTCTTTTTTCTTTTCTTTTTTTGTCCGTCTTCCTCATCTCTTTTTCTTTCTCTTTTACTTCTTGCTCGTTTTCCTCCGTTTTCCCCACTCTGTTTAAAAGAATCTATAAAACAATTATTTATATACTATTTTTTTAAAATAATGAATACTTTTATTCTGCAACCCTAGATATTCTGTAGATGTATTATTTTTGAAAAATTAATTGTTTTGATGAAAAAGTTGTAGCTATAACCTTTAACTTCTAACTACAAGACTTGTTTTAGCATCACTGACCATTTGCATCTAAAGCTGCTGATATGCAGTAGGGTGAGGGGTAGGGATAGGTAGACTATTAAGTCCATTGTGTCTTGTGTCCAGAAGTGTCATTTGTTGTTGATCCTTTATCCCTCTCCACACACACACACACGTGCACACAGGGAAGTTTCCGTCACGCTCAGACCGGGAACTCCGTGTCTCGGGAGGAGCTGATGATGGTCCTGGTCGGTCTGGAGTCCCTGCAGATCCGGGCCCTCCACTCCCAGTCAGCCCACTCCGTGTCGCTGCGCGGCGCCGTGCTGGAGGGCGCAGAGGGCCTGCCCGCCGGACGCCATGCCAACAACGTGGAGATCTGCATGTGTCCCGCCAACTACCTGGGAGACTCATGTCAGGTGAACAATCTGATAGAGTGACTTTTTTTATATGTGAAACAACCAGTTGATTAATTGAGAGAAAAGTCTGTTATCTTAATAATCAGTTAAAAACACTGCAACCCCTCATACACAGTGTCCTCCTCTCCTCTGTGTAGAAATGTGCTCCTGGTTACTATAGAGACACCATCGGCCTGTTTCTGGGGAAGTGCGTTCCCTGTAACTGTAACGGACACTCTGACCGGTGTCTGGACGGATCAGGAGTGTGTGTGGTGAGTATCAATGACCAAATCAGCCCTGGCCTGTTTCACCTCTAGACTGGAGGAGAGTCGACACCGTCTATCTGTGTTTTTTCTCTCTGTTCATCAGAACTGTCAGCATAACACAGCCGGCGACCACTGCGAGAAGTGTCAAGGCGGTTTCCTCGGCAACAACAGCCTTGACGGACAGGCCGTGTCATGTTCCAGTTGTCCCTGCCCACTCAGGGTCCCCTCCAACAAGTCAGCACAGTTCCCTCTCTTTTTATTCATCCACTGTAACCGGTTCTCTCTGAGCCAGATGTCACCATGCCGACTGATCGTCTCTCTGTCTCTAGCTTTGCTGAGGGCTGTGTGCAGAAAACTGACAGGATGCAGTGTCTGTGTATGCCGGGGTATGCTGGTCCACACTGTGAAAGGTAAAACACTCCTGTCAGTCTAGTGTGACTTTCTTCTGAGTCACCCCACCACCAATACCACCAACACCACCAACACCCCACCCTACCCGAAACGAAAAAAAGCCCTGGTTCGATTCCATAACATACAACGAAAACAAAGACCTGTAAAGTAGTTTCAAGATGTTTCGGTCTTATTTAAATGTTTTCATTATTTTTTTCAAATCAAAAAAATCTAATTTTATAAAATTGTTTTATTTGTCCATGACATGAAGTTCAAGAAAGAGTTAAAATGAGTAATTTTGTTGATAACTCATTTTCAAGATAACGTATCATTTTTGTACAGTATATCAAAAATCATAAAGTTTTTTTGTTGTTGTTTTTTTTCCAGAAAAGAGCTGGACTTTATTAAATATGTCTTGGCAAGTTCACATTAGACAAGTCAAAGATACTTTATTTGTATATTACACACATTTTGCTCAAAGAGACTCTGAGGAGTTTGCTTTTGGTTATAAAAGAGTTTCATATGAATCCACATTACCCACACTTGTTAACGGGTCCATTTTCGATAAATATATCATTTTGTCTTTATGGTAATGATGATTGATATTATTATTTAGTGGTCGACTCCCCCAGCATTTCCAGTTTTGGTTTCCCGATCACTGGCTGGCATCGTTTATAGAGCTGGCATCGCCATCTTTGGAGGAACGCGGATTAAACATTGAAAAAAGTTGGCTTAAAAGTAATGATGGTGGGACAGTACTGCTGCATAAAAAATGCCACAGCAGTATATGCACTAATACGAAAAACGAGATAGTTCACAATGTCTGGATAAGTCAGTGGAGGGAGTAAATCTGGGTCTTAATAAGTTGTAGTGTTTCTGTCTACCTTTGTTTCTCATTAAATTTGAATTTATCATGATACGTTCCTCCTTCCTTTCCCTTCCTCTTCTCCGTTTCTTTTTTGTTTTCTTTTTTTGTCCGTCTTCCTCATCTCTTTTTCTTTCTCTTTTACTTTTTGCTCGTTTTCCTCCGTTTTTCCCACTCTGTTTACGTTTGCGTTCCTCCAAAGATGGCGCCGACGTCCCACAACGGCAAAGCGGTGTGACGTCAGCTTCACATTCTCTATTGTTGGAATTATGACGGTGTCTGATCGTCTTCGAACCTCCGACTTTCATTCTTGATTAATGAAAACATTCCTGGCTAATGTTTTCACTTCCGTCCGTTGTCGCGCCGGTCCAAGAAATTCACCGTGTGCGCGGAGGCTCATGGGAAATGTAGTGTAAATCATTTATGCTTTCCGAAAGTCCTTGTAGTCACTTTAAGAGTGACAAAAAATAGAATTAAAAAGTATTAACATATCTTATAAAACATATAATATCTAATTAAAGTAATTAAAAGTGTTCAATTTATTAAATACATTAAGCAGGAAACATGTATGTAACTATGGGCCTCTTTCTACAGGTGTGCCCCTGGTTTCTATGGCAACCCCATGGTGCTGGGCAGCAGATGCCAGCCATGCCACTGCCATGGCAACACGGACCCCAACATGCTGTTCACAGACTGCCACCCACTGACCGGAGAGTGTCTGAGCTGCATGCACAACACAGCCGGACCCCACTGTGACATCTGTGCCCCTGGTCACTATGGCGACGCAGTGGTTGCCAAAAACTGCACCAGTGAGTTCAGGCCCTCAGCTGGGCCGGGTGCATTTACATGTTCTTCTGAACCAGTCAGACCGTGAAGTACGGCTTCAAAATGTGTTTGAAAATGTAAAAGTTGTGTGTTTTCTTGTTGTTACACAGAGTGTAACTGCTCTCCATGTGGAACCGAGGCGTGTGACCCTCACACTGGACAGTGTCGCTGTAAACCAGGAGTGACAGGACCGCACTGTGACCGCTGTGAGGTAAATGCTGCTCTCTGCTGCTGTTGTTTCAGTGGGAATTACACGTTCATAAATCATTCGCATCCATTCATTTACAAACAGCAGAGAAAACAGTTAGAAGCTAGTTCTCACAACCAGACACTAATGACTGTACCACAAATGCTGCTTATGATCTAAAAATATTCAGAATGTGAAATGTTGAGTTTTCTGTTTTTCCGATTAGAGGAATGTTCATGACATCACTTAGTAGGCTACACTTTTTTGCTGTCTGTGTGCTAAAGATGAAACGTAGTAAAATAGAAAGCTGACAGGAAGAAAAGGTATTAGAGCAACTAGTGATCGCTCTCTGTCAAATCTTTCTTTTTTAATTTAATTTAACCTTTATTTAGATCTTGAAAGCCAATGACAGTAAACGCTCATGATGTCGAACACAATACAATACAATAAACCTTTATCCAGCGTGGTGGAAAATTGTTAAAATTAAAAAGTATAATGTTTATTAAAGATGCCTCCACCTGAGTGTTTTTCTGTGTGTCTCTCATCAGGACGGCTCCTTTGGCTTCGACTCGTGCTCCGGCTGCCGTCAGTGTGACTGCGAGGCCTCGGCGGCTCTCGTCCAGCCGTGTGACCCTCAGAGCGGTCAGTGCGCCTGTCAGCCCGGAGTCAACGGACCCAGCTGTAAACAGTGCGCCCCTGGGTTCTGGGACTATGGACCTAATGGATGCAAGAGTGAGTGAGCGTCATTTGATCAAACGTGTTGAGAAATTTTTCGCAGTTGCGGTTGCTTTCATACCAGCTACACTACTAATGCAGCGTGTTTCCATCATAATCAACTCACTCAACTTATTCAACTCGTCCCTCCCACCTCAGAGTGCAACTGTAGAGGAGGCCGCTGTGACCCCAGGACCGGGGAGTGTCGCTGTCCTGATGGGATGACAGGAAAACAGTGTGACACCTGCTCACATAAATACAGTGTGGCTATGGAGGACCACCATGGCATGCACTGTGAACGTAAGTGAAATACACACACACACAATGTATGCTGCATCTAACAAGATCAGAACCATTTGTGAACATTTTCTATTGCACTTTATTTATGTATTTTATGGTTTTATAATAGTGAGTTATGTTTTTATTGATCCATACAGCACCTTGGTCAAATTAGGTTGTTTTTAAAGTGCTCTATAAATAAAGTTTGAGTTGAGTATCTGTATGTGCAACTGGGTTTACATGGAGGCAAATATTCCAATTAGATAAATAAAAAATAAAAAAATGCTCCATATGAACACCTCAATCAGAATAAACAAACAAATCTAAACCCAAATGGAATTTCATTCAGTTTCAGAGTAGTAGAATATTCCTCCCCCCCAAACTGATGAAACGTAAAATGACATCATGTAAAAGCAGTTAAACAGAGTGTTGTCTGGTTGACCCGTCTCAACGTTTCTTCACTCGCAAACATGGCGGCTTCCAAGCAGCACAGCATGCAGAACTGGTCTACAGCAGAGAGTTTGTTTTTGATACAAACTATCAAAGAACTGAACATTGTCGCCCACTTAGACGGTCGGAAAACAAGAAATAGTGAATGGTGTAACTGTTTATCAGATGATGGATCTCCATCTTCGATCAGTCAAGTAATGTTTTGATTAATCACACACGGCGGTAAAACGAATAGATCATGTCACATGTGAGCTGTTGACATGAAATCTTTCATTTGGATTGATTTGAATCAGAATGAATGAGTCTGCGTGTAAACCTGGCGTGTGTCTCTTGCGCAGCGTGCGACAGCTGCGTCATCGTCCTGCTGGACGATCTGGACAAGTTGAACATCGACTTCAGCACAGTGGGCGATCAGCTGAAAAGCCTAAACGCCAGCTCCGTGGTCTGGGCTCAGCTCAACAACCTCAACAAGTCTGTGGAGGACATCGCTGTGAGTGTTCACACACACACACACACACACACACACACAAGTCCAGCTACTGCTGACGTCATGAGCATGTATTAATTCAAGTCATTTTTTCCATGATTGCAGCGCGCCATAGAGAACTACAACAGCACCCTGGATGAGAGCAGGAGCCGGGCCGACACGCTGGAGGCTGAGATCATGAACATCAATGACGACATTGATGAACTGCAGGACAAGGTGTGATTACTGGTGACACACACACACACACACATACATACATTTGCTGAATAAACACACTAATCAGTATTTTCTCTCATTTTAAAGGGATAGTTCAACATTTTGGCAATTTGGCATAATCTCTACAGTTTTAGGAGTAGGTTCGTTACCTTTAAAGGCTAGGTAGGCAGAAACCTAGAAAAAAGCTTCGAGTTGAGTCCACACTGTTCTCATCCCCTCAGGCAGTCCGTCTACGAGCAGCGAGTAGAGAAATAACGTCACTTTCTTACATTTTAAAACGTTCAAATAATACAAATAAGAGCTGCTGCTCTGTGATTGGTCAAAATCTACCATCACGGGTAGATTCTTTGCAGGCTGAAAACAGAGCCTAGGGGAGACGCAGACGTCTGATCTTTTTTCACATCACTTCATTTACATTATCCCCAAGGTTAGTGTGTAAGTTTTTGCCTAATACTGTCAAAAAAAGCTGCCTACCTAGCCTTTAATTGTCGGTGCAAGCTATTTTTAGAACGGCGGAGCAGAGCCGTGAGCTGCACAGAGCTACGCTACGGAGGCTCATGGGATTTCTTTCATCAAACTCATGAAATACACAATCCAACAACTCCAAAACGCTCTGGTGGACAAATTGTGACCTGCACATTCACCACGCTATGAGATAATAACCGAACGTTGTTTTCGAGTCATGTACATAATGTGTTGTCATTGTCAACCTACAGTAGCTGTTGTGTGTTTCAGGCGGCGGTGATGACTGACAGGGTGGATGGGCTCCAGAACAGGACCAGCAACACACACCAGAGGGCAGAAGATCTGCTCTCCTTCATCAAAAACCTCACCATGGATATAGATGGTAGTCAGAAATCAGTTCTGCAACGCTAGCAATACAGTAGAACACAGAATATATTATATGTAATAGATATATTTCTACATCACTATTTTCACACCCAACAATGAACTTATTTAAAGGATGATGAGGCAGGATTCAGAAATAAAACTCACTAGCGATACATAGCGGCCGTTAGGGTTACTGCAGCAGCCAGTCAAGCTGCAGCGGGAGCGCGCATTAACTCTCCACAGCAGCAGCTGATGCTACGTGCTGTCTCTCTCGTGACACACACACATACACACGTCGCACTTGGCTGTTAATAAACTGTAAACGCGTCACACCGCGCTCATTGTACAGTGCCCAATTTACCGCGACAGCCGAAGGTTGACCGCCTAGGCATCAAGGTCTGCACACCGGCCGCTGCCGCTGCTGCTGCTGCTGCTCGGCTGCCCTAGTGGCTCTGCACTCCTCCGAACACGTCGGCGAATTTCCTTACATGCGTTGTTTGGATAAACTGACCACGGATGAATCCATCGGCTCATTGTAAAACTATTTATTTATTTATTGAAGTAAATATGGTGATTTTTGTACGTACGGAGCCCCACGGCTGCGCTGCTCTCTCTCTCTCTCAGTACAAACACACGCGCTTCACTTTTCAACTACCGTACACAAATACAACTGCCACAAAGTTAGATTTCATCAACGAGACCAGCATTTATCTAAATAATAATTCAACCAGCCGACATAAAAACCTGTGGTGAGTTACTCAGCTGGTTTTCGCTGCGAGGACAGAGAGAGAGAGCCGCACAGAGAGGGGGGAGGACAGAGAGAGGTAACCCGGCGGTGAGCTCAGCTCTCCGGCTGCAGCCTCTGTGACGAGCCGCTGCTGTCGCTCGTGTGTGCCGCGACATTCCTCCGAAAAATGTCGGCGCATCTACTTACAGGCGATATGTGGATAAACTGACAACAGATTGGGAGTCTAAACCACCACTTTCTCGCATGAAAACATATTAAAAATGTAAGAAAGTGACGTTATTTCCCTACTCGCTGCTCAGGTAGTAATGGCTGACATCCGCTCACCGCTGATGGTGGTAGCGTAGCAAGCGGTGGAAGCCAAGGCGCCGAGGACGCGCAAGCAGCGTCATTTGACGTCACATCCGCAGAGCAGGATGAGCAGCGCGGGAAATTCGGATCCTGAATTGCAGCGCATTTTGCAGCACACAGCCTGTTCAAGGCAATGGAGAGATAAGCGAGAGGACTCATTCTTTTTGGTTTGGAACGCTTCATGTCCCATTATTAGTAGAAAACTTAAAACGTATGTGCATTTTTTCATAAATCTTGCCTCATCATCCTTTAACGGATTTGTAATGAAAATAGAACTCTGGAAAAATTGAAGAGGCCACTTCAAAACGATCAGTTTCTCTGATTTTGCTATTTATAGGTATGTGTTTGAGTAAAATTAACAATTGCTTTAATCTATAAACAACTGACAACATCTCTCCCCAATTTCAAAGTAAAACTATTGTCATTTAGAGCGTTTATTTGCAGAAATTGAAAACTGAAAATGCAGTGTTTTCATATTCATTCTAAAACAACACAACAGTATTTTTTCAACTTAGGAACTTTTTATCACAGCAGTGTTTTTTATACTTTTCCTTTTTCTGGGGATCACCTGACCAGTGCCTCGTTAAGTAGAATGAGTTGTACTTCTGTTGGAATTCAATAATCACTGGAATGGATCAGCTGCCATACATGTAGAGACACTGCTTTATTAAGAAAAAAACTTGAAGTGGTCCCTTAATTTTTTCCAGAGCTGTACATAAATACGGAGTAAAACATTCCACAAAATATGGAAGTAATGACAGTCCAGCGTTGTTTGATTGATGACTAAATGAATGATGATGCTTCCACACTTTACCACAGACATCCTGCTGATGGCAAACAGGTCGTCACTGAACGACACAGAGGCGGAGCAGGACGACGTGGAGCGGGACAGGAAGTTGAGGGAGGTGCAGGCCATGCTGAGGGAGATGAGACACAGGAGCCACATGGGACAGACCAAACTGGCTGAGAGAGAGAAGATGGAGGCGGAAAAATGTAACCAAACACAACATGAAACATTTAAAACACAACTATCTAAAACTAACCTCACACAAACTGACAAACAGCACAGGCTGCAGTGTGATCACATCTGTGAATTTCTAATCTTTTTTTTGAGAATGTATTTATTTATTAGAAATGTTACCATGTGTTTAGAATTTTTAAAACTTCTTTTTTTTTTGAAATCTTACCACTTGAGAATTTTCTACCACTCTTTTCCAAAAATGTTTAAACATTTTTGGAGAAATTGTACTTCTTTTTCCTGAAATTTCTCTACAATATTTCCCAAAATTCATGCCATTGGCATTAATTTAAATGTACAAAAAAAGTAGCGTTCTTCAGTCTCAGAACAAATATTTGTGTATTTCTGGTGTTTGCTTAAAGATTTGTCCAGTGGGTGTCCATGGTCTAATTTGTGTCAATCTAGGGGTCCTTGATGTAAAAAAGTTTGAGAACCACTGGTCTAGTGGTCTAAGCACTTAAAATTATTCCTGTAAATTTAGCGAGCTATTATTTTGGCTTTTCTTTTTCCTTTCTCTCTCTTCTTTTTTTTTAGGCATCTGGAGATTTTGCGCCAACACTGTTTTGTTTTAAATGCACAATGACAAATAAATCTCAATTTAATTATTTATTTTTAAGTGTTGGATCGTGTGAACGAGGAGCTGGCCAGTCGCCAGGGCCAGAACACAGACTCGGCCCAGGCCATCAGAGACCGTCTGAACCGCTTCAACTCTCAAATGATGGACCTGCGGGACGCCCTGAACGAAGCCGTGAACAACACGGCCAGAGCGGTGGAGATCAACAACGTCAACGAGAAAGCCCTGGAGGACAACCAGGTGAGCTGCGAGCCGTCATGAACAATGAGCAGAGAGGAGGGGATGAGGACGTGTGTTGTGGGAATGTGTTCACTAACAAGATGGGCGCTCTGGTGATTTAATAGACTCGCAAGTGGACGTTTCCCAAACAGCAAAAGCCAAAGTTACCGAAATAGAAGCTTTTCTTTTTGAATTAATTTGCAGTATATGTATACAAGGACTTTTTTCTCAACTTTAACATTAAGCTGCAAAATAACAAATGAACAAATGAAAAATGAAAAATTGAAAATACTTTCTGTACCCACTGTATATGAGACAGAATGCTCAACACACACACTCAAGTCTCTGCCTTACATGGATGTTACGACCTTGAACAGATGACACAAGGAAAGTGTATTTTCCTAATACAACGTGCACCGACTCTGTCTCCCTCTCAGAGGAAGCTGGAGGACCTGTTGTCCAAACAGAAGGAGGTTGCTATTCACTGAACATGGGAAGATGATATCAATGGCCCAAAAAACTGGAAATGTTGCCCAATGCTCCACGACTTAAAGTCTTTGATCATTTCCAAATGTGGGTCCAATTATCACACCACCTGCTGCTCAGATGAGAAACAACGGCACACTCTCCTCAGTGTTTCATTATATTTTCCTATTTCAGTCACACAAGCATATAAATACATTGCTATTCATTGGACTTGAATAGCTTGAATTGAATTTTGGTTGAGTCACAACAAGGAAAGATGAAGCTTTTAGTCTTTGAAGATATTTTATTCTTTATTATGAGGAAAAATGTATAAAACACACATAGTAAGAGCATTCTAAATAAAAGTGGTAAACATTTAAACATTGTAAAAAATGAATAAATAAATAAATAAAAAACATTCCTGTCCTTCTCAGGAGTACGAGCGGTTGGCAGCCCAGCTGGACGGCGCCAGGACACCACTGGCAAAAAAAGTGGAGAAGTTTGCTCAGGCCGAGTCCAAGATCCCCCTGGTGGAGGAGGCGGAGAGACACGCCGAACTGCTGAATGAGTTGGCCATGAACCTGTCCAGGTACTCGACCATAGCTCTGATGTCATCAAGATCTGAATCATCTTATCTATGGATTTTATATAAGGAGTCGTTGCCTTTGTTTGTCCACAGTTTGATCGCAGAAACTAAGAAAGACGGGATTGTGGACGTGACACACGCCTACAACAAGATTATCAACAGCATCAAGGAGGCAGAAGAGGCTGCCAAGATGGCTGAAAAGGCTGCTAATGACACCATGGAGGTGCAGAACACACACACACAAGTGAAGATCATTGTCATCAGGGTGATTTGTCCGTTTGTGGTTTGTAACTGTGGTTTGTGTGTGTAGAACATAAAGGACCAGGACCTGGGTCAGATCGCCGACTCTCTGAAGAACCACAGCATCGAACTGAAGCAGGAAGTCGAGAAACTCGAGGATGAACTCAACGACGGTAACCTCACATTGTATGACACCGTTGTCGTCATGGCGATGATGATGGGATGAGCAGCTGAAGCTTTAATGTGTTTTTCTGCCGCACAGAACTGAAGCCACAACTAGAAGATGCTCAACAGCGACTTGATGACGCCAAAACCAAACAGGACCAGCTGATGAAGGACCTGGAGATGATTCAGAACAACCTCAATTCCACTACAAGTACGCAACACACACACACACACAGACACACACTGACGTGCACAGAAAATGTACCGAACTAGCCCATTCACCCTCCTTTCTTTACGATTAACAGACGTGACTCAGGAGATCAGCGAGGCAAAGCAAGTGGCTGAGCAAGCCAACACCACGGCAACCAAAGTCAACGATGCCCTGCAGCCAATCAAAGAGCAGCTGGACCAGTGGAAGCAGAAGTACGGCGACGCTAACGTCACCAACGACGACATCAACAAGGCGCTGATGGACGCCAACAAGACCGGTAGGAGCTTATTGTATTGGTCTGGGTGAATACTCAATTCTGATTGGTCCGTTCAAAACAGACACCCACAAAGATGTTCTGGTCAAATTGCCTGATGACGGTTCTAAATAGTATTGACTCAAACGCTAGTTAGTAACCATGGCAACAGAGACTCAGAGCATAACAAGTTTTCTTCAGCTCATCATGACACTGGAGTCTAACACACAAGCAGTGCACTGGTCTTCTGAAGTAATCATTTGTGTTACGGAACATTAAGTTGTCGTCTCACTTCCTGTCACTGACCTGCAGCAGAATTGCTTTGGCTCTAAACTGCAGCCACAACAGGTTTCCTTATATCGCCTGCACACGGGAGATGTTAAAGGGATAGTTCAACATTTTTGCAATTTGGCATAATCCCTATAGTCATAGCAGTAGGTTCGTTACCTTTAATTGTCGGTGCAAGCTATTTTTAGAACGGCGGAGCAGAGCCTCGAGCTGCTCAGAGCTACGTTACGGAGGCTTATGGGATTTCTTGGTTTCCCTCATCAAACTCATCAAATACACAATCCAACAACTCCAAAACACTCCAGCGAACACATTGTGAAGTTGCTGGATTGTCTACTCCCAACAGGATTATGGCAGTAGGCCAATTTGACAAAATGTTGAACTATCCCTTTAAATCAGGGTTCCCCAATTCCGGTCCTCGATGGGTACTGCCTTGCAGCTGTTACAACACACCTGATTTTCAGCTCGTCATCAAGCTCTGCAGTAAAAGCCAGGTGTGTTTGAAACTTCTAAAAATTATTGGGGAACCCTGCTTTAAATAGTTCGCTCAGCTGTTGCTTGTGATTTTAACTGTAAAACACATTGAATTATAAAAAAAAATGACTTAATATTTATATTTTTGGTACAGTGTAAGTGACCATGATAAAAAAGATTATCCCTTGCTTACATTATTTGGTTTGGTATGGTATGGTATGGTATTGGTTGATGAATTGAGGGAAAAAATACAGTACAAGGGAAGCTGCTTATTATCTATATTTACTCATTAATTGCAGGCAGTATAGTCTATACAGGAAGAAATGAAATTTAATATAAATATTCACAACAACAAGTAAGATATTTGTGATGGTGTGCACCAGGTTGATTGTTGATCTTCCTATCTCTCTGTGCAGTGCATGAGCTGGGCAACACAATCCCCACGCTGCTCACAAAGTTGGACAAACTGCAGAACCACTCCATCCAGATGCCAAACATCTCTGAGAACATCAGCCGCATCCGCCAGCTCATACAGCAGGCGCGCAACGCTGCCAGCAAGGTACAACATCAAAAATGAAAATAAAACATCCGCCGCCATATGAGGGAGTTGTTTGAAATCTCTGTTGTCTTTATGCTGTTTGGTCTCCGCCCCTTCTCTCCCCTGTTCAGATTGGCGTGCCGGTGAAGTTTAACGGGGCGTCTGGCGTCCAAGTGCGCACTCCATCTAACCTCGCTGACCTGGCGGCCTACACCTCCCTGAAGATGTACGTCACCCTGCCAGAGGGGACGCGGTCAAGAAGACAGGGCGACGGCCCCAAGCAGTTCGTCTTCTACCTCGGACATAAGGATGTAAGCCTCACCACGGCAACACAGAGGCCCAGCTTGTGTTGTTCTGTTTGATATGTTGAATCTGTTATTGTTTAGCGGGGTTAGAGTTTGGATTTTGGAGAGGCAAAGGTGAATAGGCTCTGTAGTTGATTGTGTGGTGATTGTAGGCCAGCAAGGAGTTCCTGGGGATGACGCTGGAGGGGAAGCGACTGCGTTGGTACTTTAACGTCGGAGATCAAACAGCAGAGGTGCAGATGGCTGAAGACGTCAAGTCAGATGGAAGCTTCAACAGCTTAGTGCTGGAGAGGTGTGTGACAAACACACACACACACACACACACACACACACACACACACACACACACACACACACACACACACAAACAGTGACATGTTGCAGTTGCTCTTCTGCTTTGCTTACCCACTATTTCCTTTCTCAAAACTGTTGCCATCCCATATTTTTCTGTCATTGTTGTTGTCATATATTATAATAGTTCACAAACGTTATTTAACCTGTACTGGCCCACCAGATGCAGAACAGGGCCTAACCCTAACACTGCATGATAAATAGTTCCTAAAATCAGAGACGTTCTAATTGAAAGAAGGACTTTGCTAAAATCCTGTAGGGTATTTTCTTTCCATGGCATCTAAAATAAGAAACCTTAATGCCACTAAAACAACACGTCAAGTGCATTTTGTTAAAACAGTATTTGTTCCAAGTACTATCCTCAAATCTTAGTTGCTGAATGCATTCAGTGGCATCTCAAGACACTGAATCATAGCTATCATCACAGTGTTTTTAGAAGGGAGGATAAAAATTATGTCACAGTGTCAGTGACTGACTTTTTTTTTTTTTTTACTGTGACTGTTCAAGATTTCAAGATACTTTATTGTCATTGTACTCATGTGTAAAATGAAATTCCTATGCCTGAGCAAACTGTGATGAACCAAAAAAAAGTTAACCCTTTAATTTACAGGCCGTTAATTAAGTGATAATGTCAAGAAATAGCCAAGAACTAACAATTAATTGTGTCATAATGAGTAGAAATAGCGACCAGTTTCATAGCAACGTCAAGAAATATAGCCAAGAAATAATGACTGATTGCGTAGCGATTGCCCAGAAATATCGGTCAATTGCAAGGACTTGGTGGAAAAAAATTCTGGCCTTACCCAAAAAATTCAGCATGAAAAGCATGTGTAATCTTTTGCCTTTATGAAAAACATGACATTACTATGAAATTGACTGTTATTTTTTAGGCTATTTCTTGACATTACTGCACCATTAATTGTTATTTCTTGGCTTTTAATTAACGGCCTGTAAATTAAAGGGTTACCTATTTTTTCTTTTGGTCCATCACAGTTTGCTCAGGCATAGGAACAGTCACACTGATAATGCTAGAGTTATCTTCCCTGATTGTGCAAATAGACCCTGATAATTGTGGAGCTATTGTTGATTTATTTTGGGAACATATTTGGGAACATATTGCTCACAGTATCCTCTCCTTCTATGTCTCTGGCTGCAGGATCCTCCAGTATGGCCAAATGTCCATGGCCACCGACGGGAACGAAAGAGTGACTAAAGCCCACACAGAGGCTAAAGGAGATATGGGGCTGCTCAACCTGAAGCATGAGGACACTGTCTTCTATGTGGGAGGATACCCCAGTACTTTCAAAGTAAGTGCATACAACCTTGTGTTCTCATCTCACTCCACCGCTGCTGGTCTGTGGTATTGTGGGTGTGGCCTATGATGGCGTCTACATTTACAGATTCGAGGTATTATTTTTCCACTCCAGCACTGAAGTGCCGTATCTGACATTCTGCCTTCTCTCCTGTCTGACGTCAGCCTCCGGCCCCGCTAGCTCTGCCCAACTTTAAGGGCTGTATAGAGCTGGACACACTAAATGAGGAGGTGCTCAGTCTGTACAACTTTGAAAATATTTTCAATCTCAACACCACAGAGGAGAAACCTTGCAGCAGGTAGGTGCAAACTTACATTTTTTCTTCTTCTTTTGCAGTAATTTTAACCTCTCTGAACAAAGCTTCCAGTATTTTCCATTTGTTTGTCTCATAATGGTATAAAACTGTTACACAACTGTTAACAGGTCCAAGCCGGTGCTGACTAAGCCCTGGGAGGACGACGCAGCATATTTCGACGGCACTGGCTTCGCTGCTATCACCTTTTCAGACGATGCACCTAAAATTCAGCGCTATGAACAGGAAGTCAGGCTGCTCTCACACAAAGGGATAGTGCTGCTGCTGCAAAACAAGGTGAAGACGTTCACTCAGTCAACATTCTTTGTTAATTATAAGTGATTCAGTCATTCATTTATCTAATTTATACACTACTTCCACCACTCACACATTCATTCACTCATTCATTTTTTTGAAGCAGCCGCAAAGAACTTTTAACTGGATATGAAAAAGTCTCTGCTGATGTCTGTGTACTACCTACAACATAAATTGAGGCCATCGGTGGGGAGACGGGATCCGCAAAGAGAAATGTACCGCTCCAAAGTCAACACAAAATGAAAGATCTTTGTAGTTGGTTTAAAGCATATTTTGGGGGGCTTTTATGCCTTTAATGGATAGGAAAGCTGTAAAGAGACAGAGAGAGGGTGAGCGACATACAGCAAAGCGCCACCAGTGGAATCGAACCAGGGGCATCAGGTTTTCCTTCTTTGATGATCACTTGAATGAATCTGCATTTTTTAACCTGTAACATTCACATATAACACATATCTAGCATTTATAATTTCATTATAAGATGTCTGTATCAAAATGTTTTAGCCTGGGGTGCTGGGTGGCGCATTGTTTTGGGCGGATGCCCCGTGTGCACGGGCTATAATAGTCCTGCATCGTATGGCCCTTTGCTGCATGTCATTCCCCCTCTCTCTGACTCCCCATTTTCCTGTCTCTCTCTATTATGCTGTAAAATAAAGGTAAAAATGCCCGAAATACACTTTACACTAATACAAAAATGTTTCAGTGTGAAATATACCAGTGTTTGGTTACCTGTGGGGTTACACTTCATCTTGACTAGATAAATTGAAAATAGCCAAAAGACTTTATAAGAATCTGCAAGCAAGTTGTTACACGTGTCTCCTCTGTGTCCCTGTCCTCCATCAGAACCAGTTCCTGTGTCTTGCGGTGCTGAAGGGCAGACTAAAGGTTTTCTATGACTTTGATGGTAAACTGGTGGAACTGGAGCCCAAAGAGCCTGAATCAGAAATCCTGAAGATCAGCGACGCCAAGCCCAAAGCTGTGAGTCTGTGTGTGTCTGTTTGAGTTAAAGCAGCTGTGTGCGTGGGACACGATTGTTTTGGCATCATCCAGCAAAACCTTATTTGGTTATGATGTTGTGCAATGTTGTCATTGTTAGCTGGAGATTATCATCGTGGGTGGCAGCCGGAACCGCATTGTGGTGAGGAGCAACCGCGAGACCGTCTACAGTCACCTTTTCACAGAGGCCATCCCTCCATTTGGTGGCGTATACTACCTGGCAGGAGTACCACAGGACAAGATGCCTGAGAAGTAGGCGGCACTCACACACAGTGGCACACAGTCCAGGCAAACTGGTGGAAGTGTTCTCTGAAGGTTGTTTCCTTCTCTCCTTGTCTGCTCAGGTTGAAGCCTTGGTTCCCCAAGCAGGGCTCTCTGAAGGGTTGCTTCAGGAATGTGAAGGCCCTGAACTCTCATGTCGACCTGAAGAGGATGACGAGTTCTGGCGTCAGCTTCGGCTGTGGTGATGAACTGCTGGTAAGATTCAAAGACAGGCAGTACTTTGTCATTCCCCCCAATGTTACATGGAACAAATTAATTTCTCTTTCTCATGTCCTATGTGGCTATAAAAAAATACAATAGTAAAAAATAAATAAATAAATACGAATAAATACTAGCATCAAGTGCAATGTTGCGGTAACACTTTATAATAAGTACACACTATTAAGCATTAGTTAATCTTTAAATACTGAATTAATCATTTATAACACATGAATACTCATTAGTATGTAGTTTATAAACACAGTTAAAAATGTTTTACTCATCATTGATAAGAACTAACTGCATTTATAAACGATATACAAATGAGTATTCATGTGTTATGAAGAATTCAGTTTTTATTCATGTTTAACTAATGCTTAATAGTGTGTGCTTATTATAAAGTGTTACTACCTCTGTTGCAAATTTAACCTCATTCAGAATGAGGTGAAACCAGACAAAGACAAACTTGAGCACTGGTCACTGAACATCCAAGAAGACACAGCTTGTATATAAAGAGTCACATGTATTTATTTGTATCTAGTGTTTGGAAAAATGAAAAGTTACACGAGACAGTTGTAGATATTTTGAAAAGCAGTTTGGAATTCAGTAGTGGCTTGATGTAGACAGGATGATCGTACAGTGTAGACAACTGTATCGTCTGCATAGAGATGTATCTTTGCTGACTGAATTAACAGCCTCAAGCAAACAGTATAATATGTATATAATAATATATATGTTTTCCTTCATTAATTGTGTAAAATATAAACACGTTGACCTGTTGCGTGTGTCTTTGTGCAGGTGGCTCGTGAGGCTCATTTCTCCGGTCAGAGTTACCTGGGTTTGAATCTGACCCACATCCCCAGCCTCAGGAACAACTTCTACGCTGGCTTCAGTTTCAGAACAGACCAGAAGGACGGACTCATGTTTTACCATCGCGATCAGGTGGGAGGAGCTTCCCGACCCTCTCTCTTCCCTTTTTCAGTCTTTTGTCTTCTTGTTACTTTGGACTAAACAGCAGTTCTCTCTTTCCTTCTGACTCTGAAACTTCTTAAAGTCTTCTCGGTGATCTCTGCCTCTGTTCTGCCTCGGTGCCTCTGATTTGTTCCACGCATACCTAACCTGCGTGTGTGTTGTTCGTACAGGAAGGAGTGTGTCAAGTGCTTTTGCATGAGGGCCAGGTGGTGGTGAGGGCCGGCAACAGTGAGATCAAGACGCAGAAGACGTACAATGACGACAACAGCCACTACGTCTCCATCTACAGCAACAGCCAGGGGTAGGAGGAAAAAAAAATCTGCAATAGTTTGTTTTGAAGACAACGGACGACTACAATGATTTTGTACTGCTATGTGACTGTCTAAATGTAGATTGGATCAAATGCCACAGTGGAAAATGACTTTGTGTGTTTGTTCTTAAAATGTTTAGCCTAGACATTTCTTCATTCAGGTCTGTGCTGTGTTGTTCAAGTTGAAGTTATCCACACATATAAACTGTCTCAGTACAGAACAGAAAACAACAGTAGTATATTAATATTCATGAAAATGATCATGCATTTGTGTAAAAGTAGTGTCTGCGAATTTTATGTTCATCATTCAGGTCATTAATGGTCAGTATTAGGTGTTGATAATAGTAAAACAATCTGCCTCAAGTCCATACTTATAACATGATGCAGTGTATTTTTATCAGTGAGCTGTTGTGCAGATCGGGCAACTGACAAGATGTTTAGGCTGATTTAAGTTGATAATGTAATCATGTGGAGTGTGTTATGTGAGTCGTCTTTCAATTTGACCTCAGAGAACACGAGACTGACAAACAGAGCTATAAAAGAGTCAAAACTGTTTTCCAATTGGACGTTATTCTTTTATGAAATAAGGACCACGGTCCTCAGGGCAGGAAAATAACCTTTTGTAAAGAAAGCGTGTATATTTGTGTATTCATAACATGATTCAGCACAATGTTTCAGTTTGATTTTCAACTGTGTGGGCCTTAACTTACTGTAACATTCACATAGCACGCACCTGTCAAACTAACCTGGTGGCTCCACTCTGCAGGATACGCCTGTACATGGACGACGCTCCGGAGAAAGCAAAGGAGGGCATCAGGGTGGACAGCAGGGGGCGGGCGGTGAACACACCGGGCAACACCTTCCTGGGAGGAATGCCTGAGCAGACATTCAGCAACCTCACTGGATGTATCAGCAACGTTTTCATCAAAAAGTAAGAGGAGCAGTCATCAGGGTTAAAAGTCAATATGATGTCATCAAGGGGGGTTATCTGTGTCATAGCAGAGATGCTGTCCAAGAGAGAGCAGCATCGTCAGCTGCTGTAATATGTAATTAATTATTAGCTGGCTGCTTCCATGATATTATTGCGATATTTAAAAAAAATATGGCGATATGCTGCGATGTGTTGTGACTTTTCAGCTTTTTTCAACTCCAAAGGAAAACTTTGTTAAGATTTGTTTTTTTTTCTAATAAGATGAACTTCTTAGTTTCTTCAAATCAATACTTGGCGTCTGTGTAGAGAATGTGAAGTTACATCACCATGGGACATTGGGCGCCATCTTTGGAGGATTGCGGATGTAAACACTTGCTCGTCCCCCTGAAAAAAGTTCCCAAAGTCGTTTAAAAGTAATCATGGTGGGACAGTACTGCTGCATAAAAAATGCCACAGTAGTATATGTACTAATACGAAAACAAGATAGTTCACAATGTCTGGATAAGTGAGTGGAGGGAGTAAATCTGGGTCTTAATAAGTTGTAGTTTTTCTGTCTACCTTTGTTTCTTGTTAAATTTGAGTTTATCATGATACGTTCCTCCTTTGTTTCCCTTCCCCTTCTCTGTTTCTTTTTTCTTTTCTTTTTTGAATGTCTTCCTCATCTCTTTTTCTTTCTCTTTTACTTTTTGCTCGTTTTCCTCCGTTTTCCCCACTCTGTTTACGTTTGCGTTCCTCCAAAGATGGCGCCGACGTCCCACAATGCCAAAGCGGCGTGACATCAGCTTCACATTCTCTATATAGCGATACAAAATCGCCACGCAAAATATCACAGTAGTGTGCTGTATCGATTTTCGGATTTTGCTGTCCAAAGTCATGAATTCAGCAGTGTTGGGCATGGTACTTTTAAGAATGAATTATTCATAATTACTTGTTACTCCTTCAAAAAATAATTGAGTTAGTAACTGAAGTTCTGGCTCTGTGATGCCGCGTCAGAGCTCAGTGCTACACTCCCTTTGTGTGTTATATAGTAGCTGTTGTAGGAGACTCATGAACGGAGAGTTTTTTGCTCATCTTTAAATGTGTGTATGTTTGTGGTCGTCAGGGAGACAAGTCCTCAGATGGTTCTGAATCTGCTGAACGCTAATGAAAATGTCAACGTCCCGATGAACTGTCCCGCTGCCTCGAAGCCTCAGCAGATTGTTGCTGCACAGCCCAAACACAGCAGCAAACCCAAGGTACACGCACACACAGACTCTCAGATACACACATAATGCCTTTCCACAAAAAACACCAACTCAACACACACAAACAACTGATGTCATCGAACACCCTACATCGCTCTCTGTCTTCCAGGGTAAGCACAAGAAGCCCTCAGGGTCGCGCAGCCGGAACACCAGGGAGTCGTGTCAGGGGGAGCAGTCGCAGCAGGAGGACGGGGCCACGCACTTCAGCGGCTCCACACACAGCTACCAGAGATACGACTCTCTGCCCAACTCACTGAGCGCAATGTGAGTGAAATGGCGAAAGGCCAATCAGACACTTTACTCACCTCACATCAATGTCGGCACCCATGAGAACAGGCCCAGGAGATCCCAGACATGATGGATGGTTGGATGGTTGGATGGTTGGATGGATGGATGGTTGGATGGATAGATAGAGGCAGGCAGATACAGGCTGTCACAGGCAGCAGAAAAGAGAACGGAACCAGAACCAGGACCGTGTCTGTCTGAAAGCACCCATGTTGTTGGTTCCAGTTTGGTATTTCATTAAAGTTTTATCTATATCAGGTTTCACCATAATAGTGTCATCATTACTATTATTATCTGGTGTTGCCTGTATTAGAACGCATTAATGCCGCATCAGGCAAGGCACTTCTTCTTTTGGCCGGGTTCAGGGTTCAACACAGAACTCTAGTTAGGACCACAACCAGAGGTAAAAATAAAAGTGGTTTTCTTGTGGCCTGGAAGTGAAGCCGTGGATGTTGTGTTCTCTTTGGTTGAAGGCCTCACATCTCCATGTCAGTGAAGATCAACTCCTCCGACGGGACGATGCTCCTGGTGGCTGGCGGGCAGGGCGGCGGATCCGCCCTGTCACTGAGCCTGTCAGACGGTCACCTGCTGCTCCTGCTGGACGGAGGGAAGAGGAAGGCTAGCCTGCGCAGCCGCAAGAAGTACAACGACCAGCAGTGGCACACGGTGAGACGGCCAGGTTTTTTATAAAATGTTCAAATATGTAAAATTCCTTCGACCCGCCCCCTAACCACCTAACCATAACCCCAACCTCCTGTTTATCAGGAACTAACCAACTCATTCAGTATTCCTCCGGACAGACAGCGTCACAGAGCCTGCCTCTGCTGATGAATACTGAGTTTGCCAGTTCCAGATCATCTGACTTGTTAATGGACTGAAAAAAATGTGTGTATATGGTACACTTTAAAGGGTGTATTATTTTGTGACGGGACTTCTTTTTTATTATTATTTTTATTATTTATATAGTGCAATACAGTTTTTTATTTTTATTTTCTATTATTTAAAGAGGAACTATGTAAGTCTTTTCTTTTTCCACTGTTTTGCTAACCCTCCTCTCAGCCATGTGCATTTGTTCACAATGAAGCCGCCAAGAAATCAATCAATAGAGCAGTACACAACGTTATATTATCATATATGATGTTATGATGTTACGATGTGTATCTATGTAGTTTAATCTGTCATAAACCAGAGCTTATGGTTTACGAGGCATGGATGTGTCACAGTGCGAGATGATAGCTGGGACACCGGGGTGTCCAAAACATCACAATTACTCCACAGCTAATTGGTAAAAAGGTAAAAATGTGGCATAGTTGAGGCACAAGTCCTGCATAGTTCCTCTTTAAATAGTGACGGGACTTCTTGAGTCAAGTAATTTTATTGTCAGTAACGGTAACAATGTTGCAACGAGGGAAGCAGTAACTATTTTGATTACTTGTTTCTGAAAAAAGTAGCGCTGTTGGCATTGTCGTGATTTTATAACGCCATTACACCTGATCCTGTATATCGGATCTGCTCATTTCCCTTTTCTTTCTTTTCTTCAGGTTTTTATAAAGCGCGAGGGGGACAAGATCAGTCTGATAGTGGACGGCATCAGCACTCAGTCTAAGAGGATCCCTGGAGGAGACAGGAGCCATCTCACCGGCCCGTTGTATGTTGGAGGGGCCCCACCCTCGCTCATGGTAAATTATCCTAACTACTGCGTCGTCATAAAGAAAATGCACCGTCTTCTGCGGTATTTCCTCATAGTGTGCTGTTCTGAACTCTAGGCCCCAGGCTCCGGTGGCTTCATCGGTTGTGTTAGGGACCTGATACTGAACGAGGCCCCAGCAGGAAGCCCCGCTTACAGCCAGGGGACGGTGCCATGCTTCCAGAACCCCCTGCAGCCCGGGGCGTACTTCTCTGGGCAGGGGGGGCACGTGGCAATAGGTGGGCGTCGTCTCTTCTGCGGGTTTTCATTCCCATCATGTTGTTGATCTTTGAGCGTCGCCGTGTTCTAAACCAAGGCCTCCCTCTCCTTCCCCTGCAGATGAATCATTGGTTCTGGGACGGGATCTCGAAATCCAGTTGGAGGTTCGACCTGTCTCGGACTCTGGACTGCTGTTGCATGCTGGGACGTCACCTGACCAACACCTGAGCCTGGTCCTTAAGCAGGGACAGGTGAGAAAACACTACAAAAGAGGTTTTGATAACAAAACTAAATGATCACTGTGGAGAACTCATTAATAAAAACCTTGAAATTATTATGTATGTGTGTGCAGGTGACCGTCTCATTTAACGGTGGCAAAGGTGAATTCTCTACCTCATTCACTCCTGAAGAACCGCTGTGTAACGGACATTGGCACACGATCACAGGTGAGTTCCCGTCGACAGACACAGTGACCGTGCGCCGTCACGTCGTGTTGTAACGCTGTCATCTCATACGGCGTGTGTGTGTGTGTGTGTGTGTGTGTCTCCAGTGGTGAAGAAGAATAACGTTCTGCAGCTGCACGTGGACGCAGCCAGTGGGCACAGCGTCGGCCCCAAACAGAGCCGCTCCGCAGGGGCCAAGGAGACTGTTTACCTTGGAGGTGTACCTGGTGAGTACAGGTGCACACGCACTCAGAGCTGTGTTCAGGGAGGTTAGGGACTTGTTTTCACAATTAACCGCGATATGAAACACCACGTTAATTAATCGTAAAGATTCATCAATACCGTCACTTTCCAAAAAATTCATAGTGTGGTGAAATTAATCAATGCATAATAATCCTGATAATCGTAACACCATGATTATTTCTCTGACAGTAATCCCAAATCCGGTGGCCTTTTACTGCATGTAATTCCCCCTCTCTCTACCTCCCCATTCCCTGTCTCTCCACTGTACTGTCAATTAAAGGCAAAAAAGTATATATTTAAAAAAGAAAAAATGTCATGCCCTGATCAGGGATTGAATTTTTCACCCGCTAATCACAAAATTTACCCACATTTGGCATGTGGTCAGGTGTGAAGGTATAAGGGGAGAGAGGCTGGTGATTGAGAAAGGCATAAGATACTGTTTTATTTGTGACCAAATGTTCTTGTTGTTCACTTATGGAAAATGAAATTAATATTATACAATGGCGCTACTGTACTATTATCATACAGTTAAGAGTTTGATATCATGACATGTTAAACAATACTGCAGTAAATGTCATGGACTTGTTATTGAGGCATTGCAATATTGTGAGATTGTGATATTGTTACACTGTTACAGGAGAGCACCAAGAACAGAAAAGCAGTGGGATGATACAGCTGATCTACATACATTTTTCTTTTTACTGCATTGCCAAAGTATCGGATCAGGACTCAGTATCGGCAGATACTCAAAATCAAATGACTCAGGCAAAAAATGTCATCGGTATATCTCTACTACCGGTAGCTACCCTCTTTAACTCTTCCTCCTCCTCCTCTAGATGGCATCCCAGTTCCCGCTCTACCTGCCGGCCTGCCGGCGTTCCACGGCTGTGTCCGCAGAGCGACCATCAACCACCGACCCGCCATGCTGTCCAAACCGCTCGCCGTACACGGCGGCGTGGGCACGCAGGGCTGCCCACACATGTAAACCCATCGCACAGTCTTATCCTCACATTCCCCAACTGCAAATTACCGGTGGTGGGTGTCATGTTAATGTAGCTAATTTAAAATATATATTAATATTTATTGTCTATTTTTCAGAAAAATGTTTATTTTATATTTTCTGTTTTGTTTTTTGTCACAATGTTACTGGTTTGTTTTTGTGCTACAGGGTGCTACAGCATTGACAACTGTCCGCACACAGAGATGCATCGATGCAGAGACTTAAAATATCAACTCTAAAATCATAAATCCTTTACTAAATATGTAGTATATTGTAAATAAAAGGCAACGTAGCCTGAAATTTCTTGCTTTTTTTCTAGAGACGGTGAAAAATAAGTTATAAGTCGGATCTTTTTCAATCTCAATTTTCCTGAATGCGTTGCAGAATGTCTCCAGCTGTGTATTGTGCATCTCTAGCAGAGAATGTAAAGGATACCTACTGAGTCGGTACACTGTGAACACTTATGTATGAGCATTATCCTCAGGCAGCACAGACGGGAAACGTTTCCTGCAACACAGACCAGGCCTGAGTTTTTGGGAATGTCTCAATCTCTGAAGTCTTAAGAAGCGTGCACAAGGATAATGAACCTCGTTTTCTCCCGTTCTGTATGAAGGAGCCTCCTCTACTACTACTCTGTTTTTTCTCATGATGCAGCATTCAGGTTTCTTTATTGGGAGACATTAGTTAGTTGCTAGTTTGATGTTGAAAAAAAAAAGTTTAACATCCAAGTTGTAAGTATGACCAAACACCACCAGCCAGAGTCCACTGTTAAAGGTCATTAAAGTCTATATTGATCAAGTATTAGATTGTAAGTCACAGTATTTAACAGATGCTCTGAAGCTTCCCATCCAGGAGGTCCTGTCTGACTGCAGGCACCGTTTCCCGTCTTTATTCCGTCATTTATGTAAACCTGTACCAAACATGTGTGAAGCTTGTATGTTATATAATCATTTTTAAAAATATTTCACAGAAAGAATAAGCTGCCCCCCTTCACTGCCCCCCCCCCGTGTGTAGTTAATGCATTTCTAAATAAACTTCTTTTTTCATACCTCTGTGACAGACGAGACTCGTATGTGTTTGCCAATGTGATTTTTTATTTATTATCAAGAGTAAATTATAAATCATCCTGAGAGGATCGACACTCTCAGTCTGTGCTGTGGTGTCACATCAGAAATACAGAGAGAAAACAAGAAATCGACTTTAAGGCTTAGTCCCAATAAAACTTCCTCTCTCCTTTCAGAGTCAAACTAATGATGGTCGCCAGAAGGAAAACAGCTGCTGGTAACAAGTTAGTTCAAACAGTTTACATGTGGTCACAGTGGAAAAAAGTGACCTAACAGCTTCAGCCTGAGTAGGAGCAGAGTGTTGTCTTTGGTACAGAGTGGTCTAAGACAACTTTGAAGAGAGGAAGGTAAAGAAAAAGAAATGAAACAAAAAGGAGAAGAGGCGTGGCAGAGTTGGCTGGAGCTCGGCCGAGGCTCAGCAACCAGAGCTTTAATCCAGACTCATGTCTTCGTCGTCCTCCTTCTTCTCTTTGGAGTCTCCTTTGGTGCCCTGCATGGCTCTGGCAAACGCCTCCACGTCTGACAAGGAGAACACACACAGGGTGTTTTGTTAGTTCACATTTATCTGAAAGCTAAACACACTCATCTCATCTGAGAAAACTCTGAAAAGTGACAGTGATGTCGACAGGGTTTTAATGCAGCGAGTCCACAGAACCTACAAGATGTGATCAGAGTGGCTTCCTGGGAAATTCAATTTTATCAAATTCTTGTTTGAGAAATGTGATGTTGGTTGACGCCAATTAGGTTTATTACATAAAGACAGCTCTATTCAGCATCTTTCCTTTCTAATGGCCTCTCAGCTGGTCGTGATCGGGGGTAAATCTAATTTGCTTCGTCATGACAGATGCAGAAAGTGACTCGTACTTTCTGAGTTTAGTTTGTTCTCCACTATGGTTGTAAAGGACCAGAACAATTAAACTACTCTGTGTGTGTCTCACCTCCTCTGTTGGCGGCGTCCACAGCCTCGGCCGGCAGACCAAACTGACTCATGAGTGGGCCGAGCTGCCCGGAGGCCAAGGCACTGCTGAACATGCTCATGGACTGAAGGACAAAAGGAATCAGAGTTAATCAATCCTGTCAGACCTCTGGAGAGAGACGTTAAAAATACACATCTTAAGGAAATGAGCTGTGACGATGTGTTCTGATTATTGATTATAACACATGATACGACAACGGAGGTGACGGGTATCCAACCATCACCTCTCCATGCTTTACCAAATGACAAATGACCACATTTTTTTAATGAAACGCATCCTTATAACTGTCATGTAAACATACTGACTGTAAATGTATCTGTCACTACCCAGTTGTGTTCAGGTACCTGCTGGAACTGAGGTGAGTTGAGTGTGTTCTGGATCTCGTCGGCGCTCTGCAGTAAACTCTCTCCACTGGGGAGGAAGGGCAGGAGCCTCTGCTGGACCTCAGCATTGGTCAGGATAGGAGCCATCATCTCAGGGGTGCAAACACTCGCCAAATCCACTAGAGGGAGAAGAGCAGGTCTCTTTCTTGATACTTTTATCTCTTAACATGTGATGCAGAACACGGCTTTTGTGAATGAAACATGGTGTTAAACTTAAGCAGTTGTGTCCCTGCCAAACCATCCCCAACACTGACTCCTGTCTGACTCTGGTCCTCACCTGCTGATCCCTGAGCAGCCGATGCTGGGACGTTCATGGTGGCTAGGATGCTCTGAAGGTCACTGAGCTGGATGGGCTGGTGGGGGCCAGGGCTGCCAACAGAGGCTGGGGCCAGAGGAGTTTGAGCTGAGGCTGCAAACACGGAAAACAAGTTGTTGTTTTTTTAGATAATACATCATTCAATGTACAGAGTAAAAGGGCTTCTTAATATTAATAAAAGACTTAAACTTATTCATACTCTTGATTTCCACCCATTGAAGGTCCTTTGTTATTACAAAATGTCTTTTAAGGCTGGTTATAAAGTGTCAAAGACAACTCTTCCACTCCATCAATACATTTTTAAACAACATACCACACAAACCTACTATAGCGGACTTGGAAAACGCTAAATTAAAAAGGAACAGTACTTATATAATTGCCCTGCTTCTACTGAAGTCTGGGCTCACAAACAGAGATTGAAGAATGTGGAGTGATCTCAGATGTTTGAAACGCCAGCATCGACCATCACTACGAAGGCCTTCAGCATTCGGACAGTGTTCTACTTGACGTACCTGGTGTGGAGGGAGCAACACCGGTCGGGGACACGGCAGAGGCAGCAGGAGTCACAGGGGTGGTGGGGGCCTGAGAGCTGCTCAGCCTGGGGGCGCCGCCTGATAAAGGAGTGGCTGCAGCTGATTGGCTGCGAGAGCTGAGGAGAAGGAGGATGTGAGATATAATGGACACCTCTTTGCTGTGGACAGGGATTGTTGAGTGAGTGGATTCACTCTCACCTGGATGAGGAGCTGCTCGTAGCTGGTCCTCCGCTGCCGAGCAGGTTGGCCAGTCCAGGTCCTGCTAGAGCTCCCAAGCCTCCTTGGACAAATGCAAACAAATCAAAACAGGTCCAAACTGTTCCATGTTCCAAACCGTTTCAAAATGACTCACTGACTTTGACATTTCTTATTAAAGGGTTAGTTCGACATTTTGGCAAATTGGCCCATTGCCATAATCTCTAGCAGTAGGTTCGTTACCTTTAATTGTAGGTGTAAGCTATTTTTAGAACGGCAGAGCAGAGCAGCAGGCTGCTCGGGGCCAAACTATGGAGGCTAAGGGAATTTCTTGGTTTCCCTCATCAAACTCATCAAATACACAACCCAACAACTCAAAAACGCTGTCGTGGACACGTTGTGAGCTGCACAACCACCACACTATGAGATGATAATGGAACATTATGAGACAGAGCTGTTAGAGGTAAAACCGCTGACAGTTTTTCAGCAAGCAGTCTCCGCATTTACGCTGTATTTACCTCGAAAATGGCTCCGTTTTGTAATAGTCCGCTTGAACAAATTCAGCTGCAGAAGGACAATACATGAGAGTGTGTTTTGGGTTTGTTTCTTAGAGTTTCTCATTAATAAAGCAAGGCTTTCCTTCTCTTTAAAGTCACCTACAAACACGAGGTGTGTTAAGTCTACGAGATGATCCAGGGTTTCCTGGATGTAATTGATCGTGGCGCACCACCACGGCAAAATAAAAGCCGCCACACCTTCAGAATGATTTTTTTTTTTTTTTTTTTTAAATGTTAAAATAATGTAAAGCAGGGTTTCCACAACCAGTTTCCATTAGGTATTTTGCACCCTTTTCCACTACACAGTTACAACTTTCGACTCGGTTTAGGTGCTTTTCAATCACAGCTGAGTTCTTCATATTTCCTCCTCATTAAAAACGAAACTTAGCAAACAGCACATCCAGCGTTACCATTAATTAACGACTCTGTGGCGGCCGGGGAACAAGCACTTCGCCCCTCAGCTCTGTGTGTGTGTGTTTATCTCTCGCGCCCTGTTTGATTTGACTGGATTGTGTCGTGTTTCTTTGTGAGACTTCCTGCCCAGATTGACGCGATGGCTCGCGGCTCGTGCACAAAATAAACCAGGCCGCGAGCCGGCCGCGGAGGATTGCCCCCCCCCAACCAGTCGGACGATTCAGTCTCGCACACACCCCCCCCTGTCGATCAGACCACCCTCGCCACCACTTTTCCTGGAGGAAACACTGTGTACTGCACGTACAAATAAAAAAACCTAATGCTGCTCACCGAGTCCTCCGAGTCCTGTTGGTCCAATGAGCTGCATCAGCTGGTTGTGGCTCATATTTCCCAGCAGGTTTTGCAGACCCCCCTCTCCTCCGAGTGCAGAGAGCTCGTGGCCGCTGCCGCCCCCGCTGCCCGGCGCTCCTGGAATGGGCGGGTTGTTCAGATACTCGTTCACCTTCCGACAGTGCTCCTCATCTTTGTCTGTCTTTGGCTCCTGGTGGGAAAAAGGCAACATGAGAAAGCCTTGAAGTCAGAGCGACAATATAAACTCTGTTCTAAATAAAAATACTCTTGTCTCTTTGACAAACTACCACAAACACACAGAAAATTACAAACATACAGAAAATTAACAATGTCAAAAGACTGATTCAAGTTAGTTTGACACAAATAAAACAACACTCTTCCTCTGGATTAGAGCAGATTAAGAGGAAAACTATTAAATGTGTGGCTGCCAACCAAACACAATGGGCCTCATTCACCAATATCTTCTTAAGTATTTTCTTACATTCCTCCTTAAGTCCTTCTTAAGAAAACTCTGTTTGTTTTAAGAGACTGCAGTGCTTTGTGAAATTAGTCAAATAATTATTAAAAACTTGTGAAATGTATTAAAAACATGTGTAGAAGTCTTGCCCGTGAGCGTGCATAGATGGAGATTCCCCTTTACGATGAAGTGAGAAGTGGTAGAAGTAGAGAACATACACTATGCAATGGGACACCACTTAGATGGTGCCACCCGCAATAACGGAACCAGTTCACAAAGTATCAAGGGCAATTTTTTCTTGCACTACGTTCGAAGTCTGCCTCCAACCTCCCTCCAATTTAAAGGGTAGTTTTAAGGGTTGAAAAGGACTGCCCCTTGCTCTTAAAAGAATTGGGACACACTACCCCTAAACGAGCACACGCAAAACTGAGTGCTAGGGTCAAAATTGAGTGGAAGTGGGGGAAATAGGACAGGGCCTAACAGTCTCTCGTTCTTTGCTTCCTCTTTCCACGCATTTTCCCTCTGTCTGCACACAGATGTTCTGCCTTCACATAGGCATTTGCAGCGTTTCTCCTTCTCACCTGCATCCAGAAAAAAAGTCTCTTTGACCCAGCTTTAAACTTCAGCACGTAGACACGTCCAGTGGTGCACTGGTTCACCCTCTTAAACTCACAGTCATCGGGAAAGATGATCAGGTCCTGGAACAGAAAAAGGCCCAGCGTGAGACGCATGAGGCAGACAGCGGGATAACAGTGGGGCTGCTCTGACACAACTAATCATCATCAGCCAGTCACCAAGAGGGAAATCAGCAGCAGCAGCACCAGCGCAGCTCTGGAATAAAGACACAGTCACTTTCCTTGCTTTGTGGAAGGTCAGCTAAATAAGGATTCAATCTGTCAGCAGTACTGGTTGTATAATATTTGCTTGTATTTGCAAATACAGTGTAAAGACAAGAAGCAAAAAAACAAACTGAGGTGCTGCTGCTGACCTTATTTTACTAATGTGGTATCTGTGGAATGCACAACATGTCTGAATAGTAACAACTTGTCACACTGAGATTTAATAAGTGTGACTATTGTCAAAGTGTCCATTTCCAAGCCTGCACCATGAAATACAAGTTCTAACATAAACTCTCGTAGAACGATCTGCTGTCTTGATTGACTGATTTCCATAAGCCCAAAATTATCTGTAGGTAACAGATGTTCGTTCCTATTTAAAGTTAACTCACATCATCAACGTTCCCAGTCGTCCTGTCCTTCCAGCAGAAGTGAATCAGGGAGTCGTCTGACTGCTGGATGTACACCGTGCCTTTGCGTTTATCCGGTGTCACCACGTTTCCTTTCAACGTCATTTTACCGGCCCGAAATTCCACCAAGTATTTGCTGGAGCTGCCCCTGGAGCCGCTGACCAGGCTGGGAAAGAGAGCGCCTGACGACATCTTTAGATCTCTCTGTTGAACAGGACCAACACTATAGGAAAAAAATGTTGCCAAGATTACAAGACCATACATGCATTTTAATGTGGCAAGAATTAACTCGAGTGACAAAACACGTAAAAAACAACAACAAGAGAATCAGCTTTTCTGAATAAGTATTTGTATGTCTGCCTCCAGTTTCTGTTGTCCAGTGTAGTGCACAGTGCCAGGAACAAAAAGAAACTGCTGCTGTTGAAAAACAAAACAAAAAATGGCACAGGCACAGGAGTTTTTAATCTATTACTTATTCTTTGTTGTATTTGTATTTGCACTCTTTTCTATTTAACATGATGAACTTTATATCTAACTTTAATGCATGATTAACCATTGTTTGCAGTCAGCCCTGGAAGAACTACACTGTCTGCAGTATGTTTGATAAACAAGTTACTCAAAAAACGACAGTAATCTCAACTATTTTTCCATCTTGGCTCAGGCAAACTCAAACTCTCATAACCATTCTGACGTTATCTCAAATATCAATCTGCTGTGGTGTCTATTCGGTTTAAATTACACATTTTGAAGCATTTTAATACGTTTTACAGACTTTCCAAAGCGAAGCTAACAAAAGCTAGCTGTTAGCCTGTTAGCCGTGCTGACTTCTGCCTGTGTGTCGATGCTAACGTTAGCTCATGACTAGGCTAAACTGACGAACAACCGAGGCCCATTGTGTTACAATTTAACAACCCGAAGTTATTTAAATTACAGAAATAACCGACACGTTTGTTTAGTCATTATCTGTGAGTATATATATATATGACCATGGCTTTTAACTGTGAATAATAAATCCATACCTGAAGTTGTGCTGAAGTTTTTCCTCACGACGGTCGCTCGTAACGTAAATGGTTTCCTGTCACGTCGTGAGCGCGCCCGCTGTCAACGGGAGCGCACACGCACGGGGAGAGTGGGTGGGTTTCCGCGGCACCACTGAGCCTGGATTGACAGCTCGTTGCTCCCCGGTGTAGCCGCTGCTAGCTCCGTGGCTGTCGTGCCGGCTGTCTGAATGGTCTAGCGGCGGAAAGCGAACACATACTGAGATGCAAGTGCAATAAAGCTCACTTCGCTTAACAAGAGGAAGAGGAGCCACACTTACCAAGGGCTGAAAAGAGGTAAGGTACCATTACCGCGAGTCACTGTGCTAACATTAGCCAGCTTTGCTGCCCTTGGATTAGTTAGCGAGCTAAGTGCTAGCTGGTTTATTCAAACCAGGCGTATCGCTCCGTGCAGGCGAAGCTATGGACGTGCTAACCAACATGGATGCTGTGTTTGTTCCTTTGATGCGGTGCCTGGAGATTATCCGCTTTAACCACGGTTTGATTCCCGAGCCGACCGGTATTTTCTAGTTTCGTGTCCAGTCAAGAAACGAGAGCCAAACGTTACCATCTGGGAGGGCAGGTGGACAGTAGATACACACCCCGAGGCGTCATATCGATTATTGTGCGTTGAAACGTGACGGGTGAAGTCAGTTGTGAGTAAAAACAGTGAGAAGGTACCACAGGATAAATCCGGATTTACTGACTGTGGCAAAGTGAGGGGCCAGTGTGGTTTTAATCTTTGCAAATGTTGGAAGGACAGGTGCAACTTTTGCCCTCCAAGTTGATCAGTAGTATGCCACCAAAGTAGAAAAGCTATTTTAAAAGAAGAAAAGTGTTCTAAATTATTTCCATTGCATTGTTGCATTCTCAATGTGGCACTGACCGTCTATTATTGGTTTGCTGCTTACAAGCGAATCTGAAATAGCTGGAGAGGAGCCGCTGCCTTTTTCTGTCCTCATGTGATGTGTGAATGGAGTGGCAGGTGGTGAGGGCACTCATGTTTATGGCAGAAGATGATCTAAGCATTTAAAAAGAAAAAAACATAACTTTATTTATTTATACAGCCGAGAGTTTGGCTCTGATCAACTACTTTTCTTTTTTTTTAATCAATTCAGTGCAGCTTCCCTCCAATGTTCTATTTCCCGACTCTGAGCAGACCATCAAAGTCTTAATAAGTTTGAGCCAGATCTTTTTCTCTCTCGCTTATTTTATAAACCTTTGCATGAGGATTAGCATTACAATATAATATAATATAATGCCTTTGCCCATTATCAATATTAAGTGCCTTTGTCTAAATTTAGTGGGCCAATCTGGGGGAGGGAGTTTGCTTCTGTTCTTTATTATGGATTGTAATCAAAAGTTATTAAATTCCAGGTAGGGCCAAGTGCAGTGATGTAGTGTATGTGTGAGTGTGTGGTGACAATTTCTCCTAGGAGTGTGTCACCAAAATTAACTGTCAAACCAGCAGGAGAGTAAAAGCGGGATAGAAATACATTTTAATGGGTAAGATGAGAGTCAACACTGATAAAAGAGCTTACACGGTACAGTCATTTGGAAATTACTGTGTCTATTTTAAGACACAACGATCAGTGCTTTGATGAGCTTTCAGTGAAAAAAAGAAAGAAAAAAAGGCAACATCCTGCTGTATCTCTATAGTTAGTGAAGACACATCAGCTGGACAGCCCACTGCAATACTGACTTGTGGGATTATCCTAAACAAATGGTACTGGTGACTCTAATCCTGTTTTACCTGAATTTGTAGTAATATACAGTTGATATAATTTGGAATAACAGCTTTGGTTTTGCAGTCAAACGAAATGACTGAGTATTGAGATACTGTACAAGCTTGTTTAGAGAATGACATTATCAGGGCAGAGCATCTCCAGTCATGCACGGGAAAGAACAGACGTCATCCAGTGAATTCATGGGCATGACCAGTTGTTTAAACACATAATGTTTTTTGTTTTTTTAGCCATGAAATGATTAAACGATGCATAAACTGCTTTATCTGCAGTGAGTGTTCTCTTCCTGTAAACAGTCATATCTGAGTCACTTTCATTGTACGGTACACGGAGGAATCATTTTACCAAATCATACTACTGAGTCAGCTGGGCTGTAGTTGAGTGAAAGGCGTCATGGTGAATGATGTCACTGTTGCAGCCTCTGTACAAGTGGTCATCAGTGACTCATATAAAAGCCGGTCACATCAAATCAGGTTACAGAGCAGTAGTAGGTCAGAGAGGGAGATTGTGACCGCAGCCACACTGCAGTTGCACTGAAAGGTAAATGTGTTTCAGTTCACTGGGAAGAAATACTGTTAGAGTCCTTGGTGATGTTTAAAATGTTTAATGTGATTATAAATGCTTATAAAGCCGAACTCTTGTGTTTTAAATTCAGCTTATTTATTTTGTCTCTTCTTAACCTCTGCAGCTTCATGTGTAGCTGTGGTGCAGTGTAACAGTTTCCTGTCAGAGTGTCTCTGCTGTGACCCTTAAAAACCTAAAATTATCCCCCAGCCGGGATTCCTGCTTTGGCGCACTGGTGCCTGGTATTGATATTTGTATCCTCACACAGAAAGCTCATGGGAGTCATATTCAATCTCTGACGTTAGAATCAAAACAGTTACAGACTGACTCGCTGACTGACTGACTGTGCATAATTGAAATGAGGAAGAGGCCAGCCTAGTGTTGTTATTGTTTAAGCTGTTTGCTTTCAGTTTCACTGTTCACATGTGTTGCTCAGTGAACTTATTTTTGTAAACAGAGTTACTTAAGACCGGACATTTTATGGCCCAACCCCTCCGGCCTATGAGATCAAAACAAACCAGACAAAGTTACTGATACTTATTTTTTATAGCCACTAGAAATGATTTGCCTTTATTTTTGAAATGCTATAATATGTCTGTGTATTATGTAATAATTGTTCTTAATAAGATGCTGTTTGGAGTCATTTTTGATATAATAATAAGGATATGAATGTGTGCACTGTATTTTTTCTATATTTGATCTCAACGTTAAAATTAAGGTACAGGGTGACAGAAATTTGTGTGGGCCCTGGCAACGATCTGGGTGTCATGTATGGCCCCCCCAGGAAATAGATTTTGGCCACCCCTGTTATACAGGCTCACAGATGTGTGAAGACAGGTCAGTTCTCTGCAGTTCAAGTCAAAACCAAATAAGTGACATTAGCAGATATTTTCCTGTTGAATCTCCAGCAGCACCATATAATGTCTTCAAATGTGCTATCTAGTGCTGCCAGCAGTCCAAAAGCCAAAAATATTCAGTGTAGTATAGGCTATCATGTACAATTAGAGATCATCTTGTGATGAGATCTCACCAACTGCAATGGCCTATGACGTGTTCAGTAGTCAGTGCTTTGCATATGAGTTCATGCTCAACTATCTTACTAATATATAACACACACATTACATTTGGAAGTTATACAAGTTGGTATGTAAACAAAATGTGGAAACCACAGTTCAGTTTCCCTTTAGGACCAATGTTGGCGGCCCCGGGTCATGAGTCTGGTTGTCATGAGTGTGTCCTCGGGACAGTCCTGTGATCACAAGTCACATGGAGATGTCAACTGCTCACCTTTACTGTCCCCTTCAACTTCGCACTGTGTCTCCTCTTCTCTCTGTCCCTTCGGCACTATTGTTGTTGTCCACTCAGCAGGTCCAAGCACCTGTTGGAGAAATGTAGTGTTTTCCATTCACCTCCTCTCTCCAGGCCTTTTATGCATTTCATTCATTCAAAGTGAAGTATATACATCATAGCTTAGTCTGAAGTCTGATTGTATAGTAGGGGTCAACTAAAATGATGATTAGATTCATCTGCTAAAACGCGATTAAAAAGTGAGACTTTTGCGTTTTCTGTTCAGATCGTTTCCATGTAAACATAAACCAAGTGTGAGACAGTGAGGCTCTTTTTCAGAAAAGGAAAGACCGCCAGGCAGGAGTCCATTCAGATTACAACCAAACTACATCTGGAACCTTCATGCAGAAATCTTTTCCATATGTACTCTGAGCAAAAAGCATCCTGATTTTCCCCTCCTTATCATGTGGCCGTAAGTGTGCTATTGACAGATACACACACATAGAGACAAAGAAGTAATGGCACAAATTACAATGTTGGACACATTTTTGATTAGGTATTGTGTGTAATGTTCTTGAAGTAACAGTGTGGATGTGTTTGCTATTTTAACAACATGGGTGCTGCTGGACAGGAAACTGTAAAGACATGTTGCGTTGCTGTGTTGTTGGTGCAGGGACACCCTGTCGAGACACCTACGCCAGATCCTGTCTCTTCTCTCACTGCGGGGACTAAAAATCAACTCATTTTGCAACAAGCTGAGTCTCACTAACCAGGTTATTATTTGTAGCTCATTTTTCCCACACGGCACTTCTCCTTAAGTTCTCTATCACCCTATCCCCCTCCTCAATTGTGCCAGCACTGAAAACCCAACGTCACTATTCATAAAAGACTCCAGACAGTGACAGTGAATGGGGACTGCACTTGTTTCATTATGTCCTTATGGGTTGGCCCAGTTTACCTTCACAGAGTCCAGGTCATTACTGTAATGTGTGTGTGTGTGTGTGTGTCCATTGAGAAAGCTGATGCATGAATGCCGACAGACAGCTGATTGGACATTAGCTAATGAATTGGATTGGCCTTTTTGCATCACAGCATTCTTGTGCCAAGACGCCGAGTCGGATGAGAAAGCAGGCTGCGGAGGTGTGTGAATGTATGTGTCTAATGTGTGTATAGGTAACCCTTGTTCTAAATGATGGCATGCCCGCACTTTGTGCTCAGTGTGATTATTTGAAGAAGTTAAGACCTCAGATTTATTCTGTTATGTTCAGATTCATGATCACATGCCATATGTGCTAATGAAGTGACCAGATAATCTGACAGTGCAGTTTCACAGTAGTTGTTTTGCGGGTCATCAGGTGCAGAAAAACACTAATGCAATTCCTCAATACACTTGATGCTATGGGATGTGTTCAGCAAACACCACAGGTTTGAAAAACGGGAGATCGGAGATCAGGCAGATCGGTCTGATAAAACTGTTAGCTCCACCTGAATCACCCACGCAGCCCAAGCTTCCAACATCTGCCCTCGTTGATTTTTAAATACCAGCGCTCATGCCGGGTAGCCTACAGTACACACCGGACGAGGAAGCGCCGCAAACCGAGATGCGCCGAGAACCACAGCTGTGTTGTTCACGTGCACGCGGCGTGCAGCTCCGCGGCCGGCTCACATCTGTCTGCTTTTAACCCAGCTTTAGATCATCAATTCATACTTCAGAGTTTAATCTAAAACAGTGATAGCTGTTTCACTAATTAACTTATTTTCAGCTGTCTTTACTGTGAAAGTCAGTGGATCAGAACATTTTGAGTTGATGATTCATTGCCTCCTCACCCGTTGAGCTGAGCGTCAGGAAATATTAGACTTAGCTGTATTTTATTTTTTTATTAAAAAAAAAAATGATTTTAATTGTCATGTATTTGCTCTTAAAAAGATACACTTGTGATATGGAATTGACATTTACCACTGTCCATTACAAGATTTATTATTGAATGATGCTGAGTAATGAATAACTTTTTCAAACACTGTAACTATAATACTAATCATATTATTAAATGATTACCACATAGTAATGGCCAAACCAACAAACTTCAAATGAACCAAATCAATATTTAGAGTATCAAGAGGAGAATATCAGTCTTATTTCAGTGTCATTTCAGCACCAATGGTTGCTGATGGTTATCAATGTATCACATTAATGTTATCACTTAAAGTAAAGTATAGCCTATTTTTTTTGTTTCCAAGACAAAGCTAGGGGAAACACTGGGATGTGTTCAGCAAACACCACAGGTTTCTTAGGATCAGATGGAGATTCTTTGTATCACGTACATCTGTCTTGTTTGGTCCACACAACATCTGTCTGCATAGTTTGATCCACACATCTCAGGTAGGCCTGTCACAATCATGACATTTTAGTTGATGATTCATTGCCATGCAAATATTTGCAATTAATGATTTTAATTGTCTTTTTCTGATCATTCAATCCCACTATTATAGTATAGAGCAGGGGTCGCCAACCTTTGGCACGCCGCGGCATAATCATTGGCTCGCTGGCACCTCTGCTAAATTTCTCATCGCTACCAGCTGAGTTTTTTTGTTTGTTTTTCCCAGGCTTTCTGCGCATTTATTTGAAAGGGCGGCTGGAGAGAGACAGGGAGTGTGAGAGAGTGAGAGGGAGGATTGACACGCAGCAAAGGGTCCGCCAGGTGGAATCGAACCCAGAGATTCAATCAAGCGTTTCAGTGACGGTGAGCGGCCTGACGCTGCGTCATTAACGCTGCTTCTGCTTTAGAGTCGGGGCAGACGCGCTGTTACCGTTACCGTACCGACGAGCTACGTGTCCCTTTTTAATCTCCTCTCCTTCGGCCTCACACTCTCACACCAGCTGTTCTGTTATCAATACACCTGACGATGACGCTGCAACCCAACTACACAGCTGTTAAACGATTGGCTGTTTGTCTGTCACTCACAGTGACCAGGGATTGTCCAGGTCTGTGAAATGTTGACTGTTTCATAGGTTCTATGCACAGCTCCACTACTTCCTGAATTTAAACAAGCTCCTTTATTTCCTGTCTTACATAATTGGACAACTGATTAATCCAGGTGTGTCTGACTCTGACCTCAGTAGTCACAATGGTCAGACACACCTGGATTAATCAGTTTGTCCAATAATGTAAGACAGGAAATAAAGGAGCTTGTTTAAGTTCAGGAAGTAGTGGAGCTGTGCATAAAGCCTATTCTGATATGATAGTGATAAAAGCAGTGTTTTAAAATGGGATCCAGGCCCCTCTTGTGAATAACAGGAAAACATCTTCAAAATATGATTAGATGTGGGCTATACGGATTAAATGATTGTATCTATCCATTTGTGTCACATTGTTTTATTGTAGTGGCACACTCATTGACAAGAAAATTTGAAACTGGCACTCCATGACATAAAGGTTGCCGACCCCTGGTATAGAGTCTGATTTAAGCTTCTGCATCAAGTGGACAGGGTTCCTGTGTGGTGCTGCAAACCCCTATGCCATAGCCTGACGTGCACCTCCAAAACATGGTAACTACAAGTCAGAGCAATGCAGACCGCAGACACGTTCCCATAACACAGAACTCTGAAAGGTGCACGACGGCATCAAGGATGGTTGATGCAGAAGGTTGAAGCAGAAGCATAAACCAGACTAAAGCCTTTTGGCTTTGCAACTAAATCGACGATGCTAATGTCAGTGAGAAAATGAGGCGCCTCGAGATAAAGGGAAGAAGAAGGGAGCACAACGTGAGGATGTCATTAAAAGCGCACGAGTCAAACCTCAAACGGTGGAAAACGACAGGGAAGGACTGATGGAAACATGACACTTCTGTTAGTTTCATCCAGCTGTTTTTATACAGATGAGTGGGAACCATTTCAACCATTATTCAGCTCAGCTCAAATAACTGTGATAGGCGATTATGTAATAATTGTGACCGTCCTAATCTCAGGTTGGCTGGATTGTTTTTCCAACTGGGGGAGCATGAGCTGTCAGCGAAATCAATCTCTGGATAAGTATTGCGATAATAGTTACTAACCATGTCGTCCAGCCCCAGCTTCAGTGGCCATGGCAACATGTGTGACAGCTGTATTTACTGAGGTCAGATTGTAATCTATTGATTGTGGAGCAGGAATGGCTAGGGCTGTGTGTGTGTTTGTAACCTGATCTCCAACTATCAGCAATCAGCCACCGACTGTTTGTCTGTTTGTGTTTGTTTTGAATTAACATTTTACTGAACATCACGTGTCTTTCTTCTGTCTAGCAGCTGTTGTGCTGTTACAACTATAGGGAGACTTTTCTATCAGTTTTGATTCATTATCTTTTTATGGCAGCTTCATATTTAATTTACACAAAAAGAGAAATGAGACACTGACAGGAGAGGTTTCAGTTCATTCAGAGTCAAAACTTGTATTTTAGCACTCATCCATCAGTTCAGTCAGTCCCTGTATCTAGTAACAATGATTATCATAGTCATTAAGCGGCTATGAGACCTGTATATAAATAAAAGACTCAAAATATTCCTGCGCTTTGTGTTTTTAAGTGCAGAGACAAGTTGAGGTCAGATTGTGAGTCAGTGTAAAATGTTAATACATGATACAGGATGTTGGATCTCCCTGGTTTTCTTCAAAATGAGAAGACCTACCTCCCAGAGACTTAAAGCCCACAGTAAGTTCAATAATGAATGCACTCTGAGATGAAATGAGGCTAAATGAGAAGGAAAGTGCGGGTGAAGCGGAAGTTGAATAGAAGATAGAGTTTGGAAATGTGAGCAGAAAGAGAAGAGAGATGGAACACAGTGAAGAGGGCAAATCCCAAGATGAGGATGGTGGATGATGTGACATGGCAAGCAGAACTCTTCCTCTACGTCTTCATCAGAGAGGCAGGGCTGAGGAGAGTGTGAAGAAGCGACAGATGTGATGGGAAGTGAAGAGGCTGAAGCAGGAAGAAGGCGAGCAGAGCGAGGCTGATGGAGGACAGAAAATGAAATGGATAAAAGCAGATGCTTCTTCAGCTGAGAAGCAAAATGAAATTCAGTGTCAGGTTGTCTAGGTGACGCATTGGTATATTTCATGCCATGATTTAGGGATGTTAGACTCGAATTGATTCGTTTCCTGACAAAATAGTGAACTGAAAGCTGTCATGATGTAGTCTCGTAAACCAGCCTCTCCCGGAAATGCCATTCATTTCATTTAAAAAAAAATTATTATTATAACCTTTATTTATTCTCGAGAGACATTGAGGTTACCCTCATTTTCAATGTGGTAGATTTCCATTTCTGAGGGAGAGTCTGGCCTCGTCCCCACTGTGAGCGTTTGGCCTGAAACCCTCAGAAGGACGAGCCAATCAGCATCGCTGCTCAGATTTCTGTGATTGACACAGCACGTTGGCCAATCAGGGACCGACTGGTGCAAAGCCCCGTCACTACACTGCGCGACTCTTACCACGGCGGAGCTTCTAGCAGCAAAGATATTCAGTATAGCAGCAGCAGCCTAAAAACAGCAACAAGGGAAGTTGTTACTTCATCCATTACAGCAATTAAACAAGAGCAAGAGTCGGCGCTTGTTGAGTTTCTTGAAGGAAAAGACGTTTTCGCTGTTCTTCCAACTGGATTCGGCAAAAGTTTGATATAGCAACTTGCTGATTGGCTGAATCGGTTGTCTGTCAACGCTACTACTCCCGCCCACCCCAAACGCTCACAGTGGGGATGAGGCCAGACTCCCCCTCAGAAATGAAATGAATTGCATTTCCGGGAGAGACTGGTTTACGAGGCTAGTCATGATGATCACTTCACATGATTTGTAAATATGAAATACTGATCAGTGGCAGCTTCACACTGGTGAAACCTTTGTTTCATGCTACAGTAATTAAAGGGATACTTCACCCAAAATCGATAATTCACCAATTTTCTACTAACTGTCGTGCCATGGAAGGGTTTGGAGAACTTTCAGAGTTATCAAAACGCTTTTGGGGTTCCAGGGGGGGTAACGGATTTTCATATAATGGCGGTGGATTGAATCATCCAAAACACACACTATGAAACATACAAATACCGCCATACTGCTCATCTGTACTGACCCAAGTGTCCTGGAGCCACCACGTGAAAAAGTTGTTCAGAAAAAATGAATTAGATCTGTGTTTGTAGCCTTGTTGTAGTAGTAGCCCCCAGTGGCTGGGCAAGATTTGCTATGAGATGTTCTTCTGTGTTTACATCATACATAACAACGATGAACAAACGTCTCGCAGCAAATCTCACGCATATGTTTGTGAGATGCACCAGTTACAATGGTTTTAAAGAGCCCAACAGAATAAGTTCAATTCATATGATGAAGGTGGAAGATTAAAATATGACAAATAGTTCAAATGTTTTGTAATGTCATAACACTGTAGGTTCCAGTTTTGTGGATTTATAGCAACTTGACCGTTTCATGTTATGTTGGCTGTGTTTACTGGGTTAAGAGGACACAGTTGGGCCGGGTGTGTGTCATGCCCAGCTTGGATATATATTGTATACACTCATCAGTGGGAGTAATGTCCACAGGTTGGTGCCGAGGACTGAGTGGAGAGTTACTGCTCCTCTGGTGAGGGTTGTGAACTTGTGCGATTAGTTGTTTCGTTCACTATCTGTTTCCTGTAGCGTAAACATTTCAACATCTAAAGAGGCTGATGTTGTCTGCATGATTTAAATTACATTTACACTTTCTGTGTTTCGTTTTAGCGCTGTGCGTGTGTACAGCTGCTAGTGGCTTCTGTAGTCAATAATACTGACCAATGGCCCATGTCTCCCCCACTGAGCAGCAACGAGGGAAACAGAACAGCTGAGGAATAAATGAGAGTAGAATCATGTAGCACAACACTGCCTTTGGTTTGAAGTCTGTGTAAATGTGGTGTGAAAGCATTTACAATGACATTTTGTATGTAACTAAGGTAAATAAATAGTCTGACCTGGGCAGAAAAGCATTCAAGGCTCAGTGGCTGTGTGTGTGTGCTGTCTGTCTGCAACAATTAATATGAGCAAGAAGAGCTGCAGCTGCTTCCTCCATGCCTGTAATCTATACTGTGGTGCTGGTGCTGCATGTTGTCTGAAGCTCCTTCCTGCTAATCTTCACAGTGGTTCTCAAACCTTTTCACATCAAGGACCCCCAAATTGGCATAAATTAGAGCACAGACCGCCATCGGACAAAATTTTGAAGCAAACACCAGAAATACAAAAATATTTGTACTGAGACTGAAGAACGCTACTTTTTTGTACATTCAAATTAGAGCCAATTAGGGTGTGAATTTTTGGAAATATTGTAGATACCGGTATTATAAACACTGCTCAAAAAAATAAAGGGAACACTTAAACAACACATCTCCGATCTGAATTAATGAAATATTGCAGTTGAAAATCATTATTCAATATATTGTAGAGTGTGTTGAGAACAAAATAACATAAAAATTATCAATGTAAATCAAAATGATCATCCCATGGAGGTCTGGATTCAGAACCATACTCAAAATTAAAGTGGAAAATCATATTGCAGGCTGCTCCAACATCAACAAAAATTCCTCCAGACAAGTCAAAATGAGGCTCAAGTGTGTGTGACCTCCACGTGGTAGACACCGCCTCATGCTACTCTACCTCTAGGGAACACGAACAAAATTCAAAAGTGACCAAAACATCAGCCAGAAACGACAGGAACAGAGTGATAGTTTGTGGAACCGCTCCTTTATAGTGATAGTCTTGCTAAGTGTCTCTCATTTCCACCTGTTTTTTGTTTCATTTGCACAACAACAGGTGAAATTGATTCACAACTAGTGTTGCTTCCTAACTGGACAGGTTGATTTCACACGGGTGTGATATACTCCGAGGTACATTGTGTTGTTTAAGTGTTCTCTTTATTTTTTGGAGTTGAGATATTTTGGTGTTGTCTTGTTCTCCCCTTCCCCCTAGGAGCTCCTTCACCTCCCACAAGGCCACTGCTAAAATAAGAAATGTTTTCTTAGCATTTTTTTGCCTGGTTAAAGGTTAAGGTTGATGATGATGATGACGGTAAATTTCTGGGGAAAAGTATTTCAATTTCTCCAAAAAGGGTTAGGGTTTAATCTAGAAAAAAGTGGTGGATGATTCTCAAAAAAAAAAGTTTTAAAAATTCTTCTTGGGAACGGGCACGGAGCCTGCCGGTGTGAAAGCCCTAACAGTGAGCTCAGTTTGAAATGACAGATGACAGCGGTTACATAACAGTCTCCTGAAACAACCACACATGTAAACATAAACAGACGAGGAAGAAGACGGTGGATCTGGTTGTTGCTGCTCTCATGTTTGATGAAGCTCCCTGATAAACAGAGCAGGTACTGACAGTGAGGACGAACACACACACACACACGTACTGTATCCCCAGGAATGGGATTTAGAAGAGACTGCTTGTTTACATGTAGTTACACTGTACACCACCGGGGTCCAGCTCTAGTGGAGTCACAGAAGAGTGTGTTTCACTTAGCCTATAATATTTAACTTTTACACACTTGTGATTCTGCGTTATAAACATAACATGTTACATTTCTCACTCACAGGAAGTGACTTATCAAAATGATAAAGACATGAAATGCGGTATTGTCATGTGTGTGTGCGTGCGTGCGTGCGCGAGGATAGCAAAACTGCCCTAAAAAGTGCACACACGTCTGCATTGTGCATGTCTTTTAAGTCTAACTTTGTGGGCAAACGATGTGAAAACCTTCAGGCACCTGTGTGTAATCTGACAGCGTCCTCTCTTTCAAACCTCGTGTTATTTATTTGAATTCCCAATTTGTTTGTTTTCTCACTGAAGGACAAAGAAAGCTATTTAAAGTTTGTTCTTTGTTCTTCTCAAAGTTAAAACAAAAAAAACTAGAAAATTTCCTCTTGGGAAATTTTGAAAGGGCACCGGGAGCTACTGCCGTTCTAACCATCTCTGTCAACATGGGAATCAAACCCACGATCTTAAGGTCAAGACAGAGCTGATCAGACACATGATCATCTTTCTATAAGCACTGATATGGAGGAGCTGTAATCACATGAAGTTACCTGTGTTAGAGTGAGAGAGATGAGTGCGCGCTTACGCGCGCATTTGATGTGTTTGTGTGTCTTTAACTGTAATCACAGGAAGTTACCTGTGTGTGTTAGAGTGTGGCAGAGGAGTGCGCGCTGACGCGCGCATTTGTATGTTACCTGTGTGTTTTTAATGTGTGTGTGTGTGTGTGTCTATAACTGTAATGACATGAAGCTGGTTCTAGAGTCTGTGTGTGTGACTGAGCTGGATCCTGTATCAGTCTGATTTAGCTGTGTGTCTGTGTTTACAAACATCTTAACGAGCTCCAGGTGGATTGTTTATGGAGTTAACGACCCTGGCCTGAGGATCAGAGGTTACCATGACAACTTGAGCTGGTTACCCATGACGATAGGGGCCCCCCAGGCTGAGGCAGACAGAAACGTCAAGAAAAAGACCGATTTTCTGCCTCTGCACTGGTCTCGCATTTAGGCTTATTCTGACAAAATGATAGCTCCTATCAGAACAAGACACGGATCAACGGTGTCCTAAGGCCTTCCTGAAAATTTTGGTACGATTTGGTGTTTCTACAGTAAATATTTTGGCGACACGGGCAGTTTTAAAACATCGGTCCGTTCTGCTCCTCTCAGAAAGTTTTTGTATTGGAGTCAATGAGGAAAAGAGACAGACATGGCCGCACTCAGAGGCTGCTCATTCAAATTCTGTAAGTCTCTCTGATATTTTGAACACATTGTGGGAGACACAACAAGTTTGTCTACAAAACTGTGAAAAAATTATGTGTGTACAGTGTAAATTGTGTCCAAGAGGAGTGTGGAAAGAGAAAGAATCAGGAGTTTTTCTGGGCTCTCCTCCCACTCTAGCTGATGACATCACGCACTCTAGCACGAACATTCCGTGCAATACACACCCATTATAATCTCATAATTTCTCCAAAAATGATCATGGTCATTGATCAGGGATTGATCAAAAACTATTCAACCTATCAAAACGTGGAGTAATACACCAATACACAAGACTTGTGTCTACTATTTAAAGTTTAAACGGAGTCTCTAGGTGAAAGTATGCCTGAGCAGTAGACGTTTGTTAAACTCCAATGTTTGGTCTTTTTTGCTCTTCTTTTTTTCGCTCGTCCCATAGACTTCAATGCAAAATTTTGCGCAGTTTTTCGCGACTTACGTCGCGAAACATTCGTAAACTGCTTAGAAAAGTAATAGCAGCTCGATCCCGATCAGGACGCACGTTTTGATATATAATATGTCCTGCAACTCTTCGAGTTGCAGGACTAGTAGCGAACCGAAAATCGTCCGGAAGAGGAAAAATAAAAACTAGAAAAAGCATTTCCATGAATGGAAATGGTGTGAATGCAGAAAGCAATGCCGAATGAGCTGAAGAAAATGTTGAAACAATGCTGAATCAGCTGAAGACATTGTTGAAAGAAAGAAAGAAAGAAAGAAAGAAAGAAAGAAAGAAAGAAAGAAAGAAAGAAAGAAAGAAAGAAAGAAAGAAAGAAGAGAGAAAAAGAAAAGAACAGAAGGAAAGAAAGAAAATGGAAAGGGTAGAAAGAAAGAAAGAAAGAAAGAAAGAAAGAAAGAAAGAAAGAAAGAAAGAACATGGAAAGGGTAGAAAGAAAGAAAGAAAGAAAAGGACAGAAGGAAAGAAAGAACATGGAAAGGATAGAAAGAAAGAAAAGAATAGAGAATGAATGAGAGAGACAGGGGGTAGTAAGAAAGAAAGAAAGAAAGAAAGACATTGGGTAGATACATGGAAAGAGAGAGATATACAGAGCGCAGTAGAAAGAAAGAAACAAACAAAGAAGTAAAAAGACAGAAATGGGGTAGAAGACAGAAAGAAGAAAAAGAGAGAGGGGGATGATAGATAGATAGATAGATAGATAGATAGATAGATAGATAGATAGATAGATAGATAGATAGATAGATAGATAGATAGATAGATAACCCTCCTGTTGTCCACCTGGGATAACCCTCCTGTTGTCCACCTGGGTCAAGGAATGAAGGAAGGGAAGTAGGAAGGAGGGAGGGAGGGAAGGAGAAATGGGAAGGAAGGACAAAAGAAAGGAAGGAAAGAGAAACGGGAAGGAAGGAAGGAAGGAAGGAAGGAAGGAAGGAAGGAAGGAAGGCTAAAATGTAAGCTGGAAGGAAGGATAAAGGAGAAGGAAGAAAGGGAGGAAGGATGGATAAAAGGTAACCTGGAAAGAAGCAAGGAAGGAAGGAAGGAGAAAGGGGAAGGAAGCAAGAAAGGACAGAAGGAAGGAAGGAAGGAAGGAAGGATAAAAGTTAAGCTGGAAGGAAGGAAGGAAGGGATGAAGGAAGAAAGGAAGGAAGGAAAAAAGGTAAGCTGGAAGGAAGAGAGGAGAAAGGGGAAGGAAGAAAGGAAGGAAAGGAAGCATAAAAGGTAAGCTGGAAGGAAGGACAAAGGAAGGAAGGAGAAAGGGGAAGGAAGGACAGAAGAAAGGATACAAGGTAAGCTGGAAGTTAGGTATGAAGGAAGGAAGGGAGGAGAAGGGGGAAGGAAGGAAGGAAGGAAGGAAGGAAGGAAGGAAGGAAGGAAGGAAGGAAGGAAGGAAGGAAGGAAGGAGAAGGGGGAACGAAGTAAGGAAGGAAGGGACAAAAGATTGTGGAAAGAAGGAAGAGAGAAAGGAAGGAAAGAAGAAATGGAGGAAACAGATTGGGTCAATTTGTCCCAGAAGGACAACAAGAGGGTTGGAAGGAAGGGAGGAGAAAGGGGAAGGATGGAAGCTTAAACGTATAACTTGTAGTATGAGAGAATGAGGAGGAAGAAGAGAGAGGGAGAGGAGAAGAAGAGGAGGACAAGAAAGGACAGACGAGGAAGAGGCGGAGAAGAAGGAGAGAGGTAGAGAAGGAGGAGAGATGAGGATAAAAGGAAGGAAGGAAGGAAGCTGAAACGTATAACTTGTAGTATGAGAGAATGAGTTGGAAGAAGAGAGAGGGAGAGGAGGAGAAGGAGGAGGAGAGAGGTAGAAGAGGAAGGAAGGAAGGAAGGAAGGAAGGAAGGGAAAAATCAAATCTCTCCTCCTCCAGACAGACAGGCAGACAGAGAGACAGACAGACAGAGAGAGAGACAGGCTGTGTGGAACAGTATTGTGTTTGTATATTTGTGTATTTGTGCGACATGTGTGAGAGTCTGTGTGTGTCTGTCTGTGAGCATCTGTGTGTGTCTATCTGTGTGAGTGTTCAATTCATTTCCTGTAGACATCCTGTCAGTCTGTTTTATCATATCTCTGCATGAGGCTGTGTGTTAACGAGCGGGCAGGCAGCACCTGTACCTGTTCTATTTATAGACATTGATAACGAGCTGGCTGCTACAGCTGGCTACTGCACAGAGCAGAGCAGAGTGGGATTTGAACTCGGTGCAGCCTCCGCAAAACAGCCTATAAACAGAGAACCGAATCGCTTATCAGAGTGTGGACATGATTAATCCGGCAAGGAGACCCTCCTGAGCTGGCTGTGTGACTTACATGTTCGTACGACAAATAGTTTTCTAACCGTGGCAGTTTAGAAAAGAGCGTCCTTTCTCCTGTTCTCAAAAAATCAGCTCCTACTTTTGTATTGGAGTCAATGAGCCAGTGGAGCAGGTCTAGCTGCACAAAGAGGCTCATGCAGACAATTCTGTAAATCTGTCTGCTGTTTTGATCACATCATCAGAGACACGACAAGTGTGGCTACAACCCTGGAAAAAATCAAGTGTCTAGAGTTTAATTTGTGGCCGTGAGGACAATTTATCCAGAAAAAATCCAGACTGATTTTTCACTCTCTCCCACTCTAGCGATGATGTCACGCACTCTAAGCTCTGCTCGTTAGACGCAATACACAACCATTATAAAGTTGGATTTTGTTGAAAATCTTAATGATTTAAAAACTGCCACATATCTGAAACTGTTGAAGATATCAAGAAGATGAGTAATGCGGGAATAGATTAAAAGTTTGTCTACAGTTTAAAAGAAAAATGGAGTCTGTGGGACGAAGTATGTGAAAGCTTTAGAGGTTTAAAGTAGTATGAAGATTTTAAAGGTTTGAAGATGTTTTCAATGTATTCCTATGGGAAAAAAATTTCAGAAAAAGTTAAATAATTTAAAAAGTATAAATAGTTGAAAAGAGAAAAATAATAGCACACTTGTCCTGAAAAAGCTGAACATTTTGATACATGAATTTTTGAAATAGCACAAAGTATGAAGGAGTAGTTAAACGCACAAAAAGAGCGGAAGACTCAGAATAAGAAGTTTAAAGAAATAAAATGGCCGACCAGAAGAACAATACTGTGAATGCTTTCAGCATTCACACTAACTAGGAAAAAATCCACAGAATAACAATAGTGCCCGGCTTTGCCGGGCACTCGTCCCTACAGCTATTTCATAGCTGTTGGGTCGAGTGCCCTGGCGATGGCCGGTGCCCTAAAAAGTCTCCCGAAGGATGTGTGTATGTTTTTTCTTGCTTTTTTTCCGGCTGAGCCTCTTAAAACTGTCAAACATACACAAATGCGTATATAATTTGTTGCATCGTGTCAGTCAAGTGCTGCTGCCGCGCCGCCTTCTTTTATGTTCTCTGCTCCGTCTCCTTAACAAGAGGAGCCTCTCCCTGTGTGATGGTGGATTTAGAGCAGTGAATGAAACAAAGAGGATCCAGGCAGCAGCATATCTGTCAGCCACCGCTGTGTTATGATGTTTTCTTTGTCATGGTACCCAGGGGGCAAAGCAAAAAAACAGACACGGAGCGTTGTAAAAGGTTGTCCACCAGAAATGATATCTAGGACCTTCAAGGATTAAAACCTGGGTGGACAACCCGGTCAACTAGCTGCAGGAAAGCTACGGGGTCCAAAGCCCCTCTTTTTGGGTCATTTTGCTGGGGAAAGTATGTAAATGCAAATATTTGGGTACTACAATGGCATAAATAGTCATACAACTATAAAATTTGGCAGAGAGTATCTTGACACATAGGGGAAGGCAAGAAAAAAAGATTCTGGGGTTTACTGCAACTTGATTTTAAGATATCACCCTCAACATCCCAAAAAAGACCAAAAAAAGTACTGTCCGCCTGACAAATTCTCATGGAAATTATTATTTTTCAGCACTTTATGGAGAACATCATGTATATAGAAACTTTCTTTACTTCATAAGCTTCAATTTGAGTCCAAGCTAGCCTTTCTACTAGCTACTGGAAAGCTGCAGGCTGTCTCCAAACAATGCAACACCTGTTGTGAAAAACTCCATGTTAACTGGCCCATTAGAATACATTGTATTCCGGGATCTCCCCAAAATGAACAGATAGAGAGAGAAGACTGTTGGCCACAGCAAATGAGGGTTTTGAGATAGAAAGGCTATCTTGGACTCAAATTGAAGCTTATGAAGTAAAGAAAGTTTCTATATACATGATGTCCTCCATAAAGTGCTGAAAAATAATAATTTCCATGAGAATTTGTCAGGCGAACAGTACTTTTTTTGGTCTTTTTTGGGATGTTGAGGGTGATATCTTAAAATCAAGTTGCAGTAAACCCCAGAATCTTTTTTTCTTGCCTTCCCCTATGTGCCAAGATACTCTCTGCCAAACTTTAGAGTTGTATGACTATTTATGCCATTGTAGTACCCAAATATTTGCATTTACATACTTTTGCCAGCAAAATGACCCAAGAAGGGGGGTTTTGGACCCCGTAGCTTTCCTGCAGCTAGTTGACCGGGTTGTCCACCCAGGTTTTAATCCTTGAAGGTCCTAGATATCATTTCTGGTGGACAACCTTTTACAACGCTCCGTGTCGGTTTTCCAAAAAGATGGGACTTTGCCCCCTGGGTATGGACACCGTGCTAACATTTTGCAGAACATAGTTACACAACCTTGGAAAGCACAGGCTAGCCAGAGCAACGCCGGTGTGGTGTTCGCCACTGTTGTTTCTGCTTTGATGCTGAGCACATCCCATAGAGTGTCTGTGGTCTTCAGCTGGGAGCTGTCCAGGTAAAGGTGATGCTGGATTGTTACAGGCTTTTTGTTTTCTCTGTGACAATCTGCCATCTCAGTTCACAGCTTTTGATTTTCTTCCAGCATCGTTACCAGTTTCTTTCTACCACTTCTTTTTCCTGCTTTTTGATCTTTGTGTGTACAAGTGCTTCCAGGTGGTTCAGCTTTGCATGGCCCGCAGGCTGTGATCTGTGTCGAAGTGCTGCAGTCTGTTTTTATACAGAGCTGACCCACATGAAGAAGAAATCATATTGCAATTGTTTTGACGTTGCAAAAACATTGCAGCTCCAATAGGACCGCAGGAAAAATCGGATCTAGCACATGCAGTATCACGATATTTACATGGCAATATTGTATTGATATAGAGACGCTGAGTATCGGTCTGAACAGACTAAAACGTCTTTTTAGAAAAAATAGATGTTTAAAGCAGAAGTAAGTGGTCCGGTCGTTTTCGCTAATGCTGCGTTCCAGGCAGGCTTTTGAAATCGTAAATTACAGCTTCAAGTCACAACTTACGACTTTGTAGCGTTCCAGGCAACCCACTCGTGTTTCTCCGACCTGTTTTACCGGTGAAAGTCACTATAACAGCCACTCGTAACTTCCGACCGGTGAACTCGTACCAGATCGAACTGGTACCACTTCACGGTCGGAAAAATACGAGTTTCCTTGAACGCACCATAACAGTCCTCGTCCCTACGTCGCCACATTCACGGCGTTCCTTGGCTGCACACACAGCCCTGCATGCCGTTCTCTCTCCTCATTGGATAAAAACTGTAGGATACGATAAATGTTTTCTCAGCTCAGAGCAGAGCAGAGTGACTGACAGACCCGTGTTTTGGTCCAAACACTCTATGTAAGTGATTGCTGTCGGAAGATATAACTATTTAAGACTTATATTAACACAAATATATCACTTACTTCTGCTTTAAGTTTTTATTTGGAGTTGAAAAAAGCTAATAAACTGCAAAATATCACAGCATATTGCAATATTTTTATATCGCAATGATATCGTATCGAGACACAAGTATCGTAAATACCGTATGACAGGGCCTCTTGTGATTCCCATCCCTAAGCTGCAATATGAATTCATAATTGGATGGACAAGAACGCATCAGCATGAGTTATACCATGGAAATTTGGACGTTTGATGTGTTTGTGTGGTTTAAGTCAAGGCGAGTTAATTTGCATACAGCGCAAGAGTTAGTCTCAGACTGCTTTATGTGACTTGAGACATGACACATACTAGTGCACCCCTGGCTTATTGTTGATGATGTAATGAATTGATATTTGTTTTAGTTCAAGTCAAAGATAAAAAATACATTTTTAATCACTGCATCCCGGACGTATTACTCCCTGGGGTAGAAGAAGTCTTTTGGGGGATGACACGCAGGAAAGGGCCGTCCGGAGCGAGGACTATGGCCTCTACACATGGGGTGGGTGCTCTACCACCTGAGCTAAACACCGCCCCAAGATGAAAATGGATTTAAGTGGAAGTGGGAAAAATCCACTTTTACACACATCAGTTGTCTGAATGAACCACAAACCAGGTCTGAAGAGCTGCTCTGGATGGTGGTCTGGTCTCTCCCCTGTAGGAGGAACAGATGGAACAGATGTGGAACACATTTGGATGTGAGACTGTAAGTGAGAGACACACAGTCTCATTAGAGGACAGTGTGTTGCCTCCTCTGACTTCTACTCCGTCAATGGGACACTCAGGTGGGTGTGGGCTCACTGTGGTGCTTGGCTGTGATTATTCTCCACAAACACACAGACACAAGACTAGAACCGTCTCAGATGATAATCCCTGTGCGGATGCATCGCCCTCATTGGTTAATCCCGGTCAGGAGGGAGCTTTATCTGCGCTGTGACTGGTTAATCCGGGGCGCAGCGGTGGGCGGGTTTTAGGGAGGTGTTAAATCGATGTGTTGTCAGTCCGAGGCATTGTAGGGTTGCCATGGAAATAGCGGCCATCTGGTGCCACATCAGGCTTTAGAGAGAGACTAATGGCTGACGGGCGGAGTTTGGACTTTTTGTTTTAATTTCTAAGTTGTTTTTGGTCATCCACGCATTCAGCGTGCTGCGTACAGTGTGTTTGTTAATGGTGTGTGTCTTTACACTGGGTCTTAATCTGCACGGAGCATTTTCCCTCCCTTTGTGTATTTAAGATTATCCTGTGTGTGTGTGTGTAGGGCAGTCACAATCTGCTGAATTCAACACACACACACACACACACACACACACACACACACACCATAAATAACAGAGTTTGCTTTTCCAAAGCTTACATTCACTCTACTCAGTTTCAGTTTTGGACCACAGATGTATCACCATGGAAACTATGATGGGAGTTTCCCAGTATTTGTTGTTTATAGATTCTAGAAAGAACTAGAAAATAAGTTGAAGATTTATCAAATATGAAAGATGTAGAATTTTCTAAATAATAGCAGTCACATGTGGTTTTGGCCCAATTTTATGTGAATCATGTGAACCCATTTTCCACATGTGTAACATTACACATGTGCTCTACATGGTAACACGATCACATGTGAAGAGCACAACAAATGTTTCCACGTGTGGAAAAATGGATTCACATAGGAATTCACATGAAATTGGGCCAAAACCACATGTTTCACATGATTCCCATGTGCAAAATTTTTCATGCGTGAATCACATGTGAAGTTCATGTGGTGTTTCTGTAGGAGACAGCCCACTACAGTTGACTGAAGTGCACAAGCAGCAACTGTCAAAACCAACCTATCAAATACACTGTATGGCCTTAATCAGTTAAACCAGCACAGTAAAGTTGTTGACAAACTTATGACATAACTCCGATTACTGCCACTAAGTGTGTTTTTGATACTGTTGATAATTATCATTTAGAAAGTCATAGAAAAAAACCTTGAGGGCCCATTCAGTTTATTATCTCATCTCCAGATGTCAAAAGGAGTTGCTGATTAATTTCCTATCAGTCCACTATTTGGCTGTGCTAATGAATTGGCTTATAAAATTGATGATTTCCAATATATCCGGGGCTGAGTGTTATCCGAACCTGCTGAAGGGGAGCTGCTCGGTGAGTTAAGATAGAGCACAGGTGCATAAAGATGGCACCATGCAACATATTTTCGGTTTTATCACACGTAGCACAGCTGTGGTGGGAACCTGTGCTCCTGTCAGATGACGTGTCGTGCAGCATGAATCATCAGGTGTTAATTGCTCATCAGAGAGGTGGAGGCCTTGGTGTGAAGACAGCGCGCAGCTCCCGTTGTTCATTTAAACCTACTGTATAGCAGCAGTCTGGTTTAGTGTGTGTGTGTGTGGCTGAATTGGCTTAGTGTGGTCGCTAAGCCTGCTAACCCCCATACGCCTGCCGTCTGGCAGGGTCACACCGGCCAGCCACCGGTAGTTACTGCTCCAGGCCAGAGGTCAGGAAGTGGATTTCCTGGACCCAAAAAACCTCCAATCTTCTTCTGAAGCACCAGATTTAGTACATGAATATCAAATTCGGTCCGCAGACGCTCACAGAGCCTCTAATCAGCTCACTTCCTGCCTGAAGGCGGTTGTTATTGCCGTAATTAGCTTATCATGAGGCTACAACGCTGTGTGTAACCATATGACTCCACGGGAGGTGGAGTTAGTGATTTTCAAGATTTTCAATCCATTATAAAAAACATAACACCACCCTCACCTTTTCACTCTTATATTTGTTTAATCAGGCTTTTACCATATAATTCACCACCGCCAGTAAGGCATGATATGACTTTAACTTCTAAATGAGCCCCTTTATAAAAGCGTGGAGCAGGTGCAGCTGGAGGAAGATGCAGCGCAGACAGCAGGAGGAGCTAATATGTCACTGACTACACTGAACTTTGAGACATAAATGAGCCAAGGAGCAAACTGGTTCACCTACAGGATAGCAGCCATTATCTAGTAAGTCATTTCATTAAGACATAACTGGAGTCTAGTTAACACGGTCATTATACAGGTTTGAAAGTATTACAGTTCTCTCTCTGTTTTTTTGTAAACACTGCTTGTCTGACCGTCGTGCTTTAACAGAAGTGACTGTGGTTGTGAAAGCAGCGACAGAAGCCGCCACGCACTGTGACCTCAGTGTCATGGTAACACTCACTACTTCCTCGATCAGTTCTGGTGAGAAAAACAATGTCCTAGTTCTATTTACATGGTTCATTAATGGCGAATTAACCGCAGAGCTGATATGGTAGATGAGGATCAGTGCCTGTGAATATCATTTATAGGTTGTTGTTGTTTGTTTTTTTTTGTTTTTTTTTATCTGTCTGTTGAGCAGTTTTGTGTTTGTGGACTGAGGGGTTATTATTTCTGTCATTTTTGCCTATAAATAGCCTACTGAAAACTACCTGTGATCACTTCCCATAGGTTTTCACAGTTTCCATTTAGTTTCTAAATGGCACTTCAGACTGCAGCGGCTGCTTCAGGTCACATACCTTTAACCACTTCTTCCTGGTCCCACTGACGCTCCACGTCAAGGCCTCCTTCTCACAGAGAAGAGATTCACACAGATTATGAATCTCTGTTCTGTACACCTGCTCAGCCCTCCCATCAAAGCAACATGTTTGCTGTCAGTGTCAGTGTTTGCTCTTCATCATGACTACCAGTTTTTCTCTATAGTCTTTCCCTTCTTTTTTTGTTTTATTAGAATTTGAAAGGCATATCATACATTCAACAGCACAGTAGCATTCAAAAATGTTAAAACACTAAACAACACAAAAGATCAGTGGACTATAGAAGGAAGGATGACCAGGCCCAGCCTCTAAAAACGGCACACTATGAAGGAAATTAACATCTACTAGAAGAAACACATACATATACAGTCCTACATACAACCAAATCCACTTACATGACCCTGGGTGTACAAGTACTCCTGGTTGGGAATCACTGATCATCAGGAAGGAAGCCACTGCTGAGTGTAGTTGTGTGAGCTGCACACTGAGGCCATCCTCCTCCACACCTCCAAGTCTCAAAGAGAGAAAAGCATTCAACTTCATTCATGACGCAGCAAAAGGTTTCTCAACTTGTATGTAGAATTACTGAATATTGACCCTCAGGAGGCAGCGGCTTGAATTATATTTATAGATGAAAGATCCAAACTATGACTTCTTTCTTCTTGACGCATTGCCTTCTGGTAAACTATTTCACTGTTCACTTTGAACCTGAATCAGTGAATCAAGAAAAAGAGTGCAATGACCTGTTATAATTTGTGGCCCTGCCATTTAAATAAAACTAGAAAGAGCATTTCCTGAAGAAAATGCGTGTGAATGCTGAAAGCCATTGCTGAATTAGCAGAAGAAATTGACAAAGAGAGTGACATGCAACAAATACAGTATTTCTGAAGCAGGAATCAAATCCATGACCTCATGTTAACCTGGTAGTCTAACCTCTTGGCCACAGACCACCTGAAGTTCAATGAGCTCCATGCTATCATGAACCAAAGACTGTCAGACAATAGCTGAAAGTCTTGTGAACATTTTACAAGTTGAATCAAGTGTGTAGGTAAAAGTATGACAAAGTAATACACATTGAAAAGTGTGAAATTTGTCAGAAATGCTCCTGTGCTTTGTTTCCGCGAGAATATGTACCGGACCCTCCAACTCATCAGCCCTTTGTTTCTCCTTCTGCCTGACAGGTGTGAGAGAGAGAGAGCAAGTGAGTGAGCGAGAGACAGAGAGAGAGAGAGGCCATGGAGCAGCAGAGACAGAGGACTCTCTCCACATCAGGAGAATCGCTGTATGTCGTGCTGGGAGTCGACAAGAACGCCACGCCAGAGGACATCAAGAAGTGTTACAGGTGAGAGAGTGAATGATGCTGAGATAACACCACCACCACCACACCTGCGTCCGCTGGAGCCACCTCTGCTGCACCTGCAGGCGAGGCTGTTTGCAATCTGAAACTCACCGAGCTGTCGGCTCGAGGAGAAGGTTTTCCAGGTAGTGTCTGTTAAAACTGTCACCACTGTGTAGTGTGAGGAAGGACGGAGGCACTGATGTTGCCTTCAGGTGCAGTCAGGCATCTGAATGATGCCGTCGGCAAACCAACCGGATGTCTTTTTACTTGACGAGAGAAAGACGGTAAAACGTGGGTCAGGTAAACAATACGATATCACCATGACAACATATTGTCACGCCTGTATTGTTTTGCCTCGTGCTGGCGGACCGTTTGTTTACATAGAGGCTTGTTTATCCTGTTAAATGCAGCGTCGGTTGTCTGTCTGACTTCGGCACGATTTCACATGAACACAACATCAAGAATACGTTCAGATATGCAACCGCACCGCTAGAGGGGGGAATTCCTACATATTATACCTTTAATGTCATAAAGGTTCATAAATACCGTCACTTTCCAAAAAAGACTGTCAGAACCACATGCAGATTAGCGCAACACACACGCAACTAAAGTTACACAACAACTAGTAACTCTGTTTTGGTTCCTGCCAGTTGCAGAACAGAGACGTGCCTGAGCGTTCAAACGGCTCGTCAGTCTGTAATACATGTCGCCAAAAAGTAGCAGCTAAAGGAGGAATAGGGATACTCACCCATATACACAAATTAAGTAGTAGTAGTAGTAGTAGTAGTAGTAGTAGTAGTAGTAGTAGTAGTAGTAGTAGTAGTAAGTAGTAATGCACAGTTACTGGGTAAAAATACGTAAACAAAACAAAACTATTAAAATAAAACTTGAACATATTTTGTATACTGTAGATGACAATTAATGGCTTAAATATTTAATGTATTTATATTTTGACTATATTTCTCTGACAATAATCGTACCAAGAAGATCTATAATCGTGACATCCCTGAGTCATAGATGATAAGAATACATTTAAAAGGAAAAGAAAGACATAAGAAAGTAAACGTTTTAAGAGACAATAAATGATCAAAATCGTTCACATAATGTCATGAAGTTGAGTAAAAGCTGCAGTTTGAGCTGACCTCAGGTCAGCAGTCCACACAGGAGGAGCAGAATAACTGAATGCTGCTTCAATTCAATTCAACTCAAAAAACGTAATCATCCCCGGGGGGCAATTTAAAAAGGCACGCTGAGCAGTTCAAGTAGAATCACATGTAGACAACACACACACACAAAACCTCAACTATGAGATAAATAAATAGATAAATGCATCCTGCAGTGCATCCATGTCCTTCATCCAACCTTCCTCACAGTTCATGTTTAAGAGGTGGGTGTTTAGGTGGGGGTGGGTTGGAGTGACTGGATGGGGATGGGCTGGGGAGGTTGGGTGGGGCTGGGATTGGGTGGTGCCCCACACAGTTAAGAGTTGAGTAGGCAGCTTTGTTTGGATGGCTGCGAGACCCATCCCAGACCACCTGAGGGGTCCGGATTTCATATGGAGGAGGACAGCTTTGTTTGGTTCTGGTTCTGGGGACACACAGTAGACCAGTCTAATTGATATTTTTGTTTAGACCTGTACAGACACTATTACAATAGTCCAGTCCACTGCAAAGGAATACATGGACATGTTTTTCCATGTCTTGTTTAGACAGGAAACCCTGCAATATGTTTTTTTCAGGTGGTAACAGGCAGATTTGTGCCTAGAACTGTGGTACTGTTACCACTAGAGGGCGTCAGAGGTCTGTCATCAACTTTTTGACTCTGTCAAAAGGATTCTGAAAAACCAGAAGTTCATAAAGAACATGGTTTAAAAATCATTGGTTTTGAAAAAGTTGTAAAGATCTAAACTGTTTCGAATGTTTCTGAATTTATTTAAAAACCCTCAGGCTTTTTTCCCTCTCTCATTCAATATCAAACACTCAACGAGTGAAAAATGCAAATCCAAGGTGCAGAAACAACACTGGCATGGCTGGACCATGAACGCACCAGCCCCCCCTCCTTACATAAATGGGTCCATGTTTCTGTTGATGTCTAGATTATCCCCCCTGTTTTCACAGGAAACTGGCTTTGAAGTTCCACCCAGATAAGAACCCAGACAACCCAGACGCAGCCGAGAAGTTTAAGGAAATCAACAACGCCCACTCCATACTGGTGGACGCCACCAAGAAGAACATCTACGACAAATACGGCTCCCTGGGCCTCTATGTCGCCGAACAATTTGGAGAGGAGAACGTCAACACCTACTTCGTTCTGTCCAGCTGGTGGGCAAAGGTAAGGTGGACAGGACGTCTCCGTCTTTGACACACTTCGCACCCGATGCCTCAGTGCTCCCACTACAAACCAGTTTGCTCCGTGTTTTTACGTGTAAGAGTAGGGAGGGCTCGCACTGTGACCTGGTGGCACAGCTCACTTCGATGGCTCGCCAATGTCCCATGTTGCCAGTGCCCAGTGCAGTGAGCGTCGGATCGAGTCCCGACGGTGCTGATCTGTACTGCTCACAGATCGGGTCAGATCGCAGTTTTGGGTCAGGGATTGGATCATTTTTGGATCGGGGGGAGGACTGTAGTTAGTGCTGCGTGTCGATTCAAATTTCAAGAATCGATTCCTATTCTTAACATTCAGAATCAATTATTTTAATTTGATTCGATCTGATATTGATTTGGTTAAGTGTTATTAAAACTGTTTTTTGAGCTGTTACCTGATTTGGGACATTGGGACAGTAACCTGGTGCATTATTAAAAATATGAAATTCACCCTGTTGCTGTTGAATACAAATGTACTTTTATTTTAATTTTGTCATGGCCGTTTGGCCCACAAACAGCTGTGAACATGAACAACTTGAGATAGTGTAGTGTGGGGTCACACACAGTAAACTAGACTGCATGTTGTTATCATAGTATTGATGAAATCCGATGACACTGATACTGATCATGTGGAGATGGTTCTCCACTCCCACCCCTGTTCTTTGATGCTGCTCTGTACCGTCCATGTTAACCTCTCCCTCTGCCCTCTTCACCCCCCAGGCATTGTTCGTCTTCTGCTGCCTAAGCACAGGCTGTTACTTCTGCTGTTGCCTGTGCTGCTGCTGTAACTGCTGCTGTGGGAAATGTAAACCTCGACCGCCCATGGACCAGGAGCCCGAGTTCTACGTCTCCCCCGAGGACCTGGAGGCCCAGATGACCGCCGACGAGAGAGGTGAGCGCTCCCTGCCTTTGTCCAGCAAGTTGGATTTGTAAAGATTTGCAGCACTTGTAACCTTGAAGGCAACGCAAGGCAATTTCTTTCGTATAGCCTGTTCTTACAAACAGTTTGTCTCAAAGGGCTTTACACAGCATCACAACAACATCCTCTGTCCTTAGACCCTTAGACCCAATGTCATGTGAAGCCCTTTGAGACAAAGGGTTTGTGAAAAACAGGCTATACAAATAAAATTGCCTTGCCTTGCCTTACCTCATATCCACTGAGGAAAAACTCCATAGAAAACCCTTTTAACAGGGAAAAATCTGAGAAACCTCAAGGTGAGCAACAGAGGAGGGATCCCTCACCCAGGACGGACAGACGTGCAATAGATGTTGTTACAGACAAGAAAACAGTTTGAGAGGAGAGGAGAGGAGAGGAGAGGAGAGGTTATCCCTAATCTTGGCTATAGTGCGCAGGTGAAAGAGGACAGGGACTAGGACTAGGAAAGAGGTCCTAGTCACATGCTTCATGTGGGAGCTGAGCGAAAGATCCTGTGCAGCGATGACTCCAAGCTTCCTTGCAGTTGTACTTGAGTTCAGGGTGATGTCATCCAGAGAAACAATCTGATTCAAAAATGTGTCCCTGAGATGTTTAGGTCCAAACACAAAAACGAAATTCATGCAAAACCACTGATGCTTGTTCCCTTCAGGGGCAGGTTTTCTGTAAGCAGTCTCTGCATTTGCCTCAAAAACAATTCTGTCTCGTAACGTCCCATTATTTTCTCATAGAGTGGTGAATCTGTAGGTCACAACTTGTCCACAAGAGCGTTTTGGAGTTGTTGGGTTGTGTTTTTGATAACTTTGATGACAGAAACCAAGAAATTCCATCAGCCTCCGTAGTGTAGCTCTGAGAAGGTTGCAGCTCTGCTCCGCCATTTTTAAAACAGCTTGCACCGACAATTAAAGGTAACAAACATACTCCTAAAACTATAGGGATTATGGCAATAGGCCAATTTGCCAAAATGTTGAACTATCCCTTTAACATAAGGACATTAGAAATTCAAATCTGATTCGGGGGGAAGATTGACAGCCCTGGAGGACATGCAGGATTTGATGTCTTTCAAGCAGATTGATGAGGCGGCCTCTATCGTCTGGCTCTATTGATAAGTAGAGCTGAGTATCATCAGCGTAACAATGACAATGCCGGCCTTTTTAGATTTTATTCTTTAGGGCTCGTCTGTAAAAGTTCATATGCTGTCCATTTTGTTTGTTTTTCCTCCCCAGATGGCGGTGAGCCCATCGTGATGCAGCCATCCTCCGCCACAGAAACCACCCAGCTCACCTCCGATGCCCACCACAGCTACAGGACCGACGCATACTAAACACGCCCGCGCACACATTCAGAACCACAACTGATACATACACACACACACAAATAAGCAGCACCTTGTTGTCAGTTCATCTGCAGCAGTTATTATTCATACTACCACACATACACACACATACACACCAGCAAACAGTACACACATCTCTGACAGATAGCATTGGTTCATCAGCTCAGCCTGAACCTCTCTCTCTCTGTCTCTTTAAATTCAACTTGAGGTGGAAAGAAGAGGAAGGGAAAGTAGAGAGGAGGAGGACAAAAGAATAAACTTTAACCACATGTTAGACAGAATGTGACGACACACACTCATGCACACAGATGCAGTGTAACAGATGGGCTCTGCAGGATATAAACGCTCTTTGCCACTTAAGGCATTAAATAGTGTTTTCCCTCCTTATAGTTTTGTTATTGTGAGCACCAGCACAGGGAAGCTGAAACCTTTCTGCTCTCTACATTAACATCATATCAGTTTCTTTACCCACACATGTCATTTTGAGGTTGTATGTTTAGGACTTTAATTTGCACGTGGGAAACTCCTGGTCTCCCTCTGCTCCACGCTGTAGAAGTAGGTCAGTAACCCCCGTCTGCATCTTACCTGAGGAGCTGATAGGACTGGGTGGCGGGGGGTGGAGGTGTTTATTTGTCCTCAGTACCCTTATGAACAAGATCACCACCCCCTCCTCCTCTGCGCGGAGAGCAGCTCACACTTCAACAGGTGCCACGCCGGCGTCGATCACACCTCCCTACTCTTAAATCAAACAGGGCGGTGCATCCTCACTCTGCAGGCTTTGCTGCTTCTTTCAAAACCAACAATTTACCCACTGGAGGGTTCCTAAAGATTTGATCTAATCATGGTTGATGGGTGCAGAGTGCAGCCACCTGTCAGCATGTCACCTCTCTCTGTCATCCAGCGCAGCCACTGTCAGCCAGAGGAGGTTTCACATACCTCTGGTAAGTGTGCAGCTGCTGGAACTGAATCTCAAACCCGACAGAATAGATGGCTGGAAATCAACACCAGAGCATCATGGGTCCGTTAAAGTCATCCACTGATCAGGTTCTCTATTATACTTTTAAAATCAAGTATTTGCATTGCCTCAGTAAGCAAGTAGATTTATTTTGCTGTGATCCTCCTCCTCTTCCTCGCCTCTTCTCTCCTTCCTCCTCCGTTTCTGTTCACTTTCTCTTTTGTAAAGGTTGAGCCCCCTCACCCTCAGTTCACATCTACAGCTGCTTGTGTTTGAGCCACAAAGTCCAGTGTTATTAGCAGAGATGTTTCCCATACATATAACACACACACACACACACAGATTGAGCCCCGTTTTTGTTAGTTTTTAGTTTCCAATTTGTTTTGTGAGGAAGTTAAAAATGCTGTACATGTTGTGTAAACTGTATGTTTAGATTTCACTGTATGTCTTTGAGTTGGTCGGAAATTTAACTCTTTTTTTCTGTTCTTCTCTGTAGATTTGCTTGTCATTGTTTTTGTTTTTCTTATTTATGTTAATGAAGGGAGGATACCAATATCCAAAGTCTTACTTGTTCATGTGGCAGCAGTTTAGTAGATTATACAAATGGAAAGCAGTTTACATCAGACTGATGAGTTAGGACATGACTATGCTTTTTTTTTTTTTTTGACTTGTGACACATGAATATCACTCTCTTTCTCTGCTTTAGTAGAAAACACATGCATTGAGGTTGTTTGTGTCAAATGTTTCATTTTTGTAAGAAAAAAAACTCCTCATACCTACATCAGATCAAAACAGTCCAATTTGCTGACACTATTTTCTTTGGTCGCTCAATCAAACACACACTCATTATGTATACATTAGAATGTACATATCATGAGAAAGTGCAATAAGAGCTTTCACGGCTGTCGTCCGGTTCCCAGATTTCCAATTTTTAAATGGATCAGGAAATCTGCTGGATCATAAAAGAATTGTGTCATTTCAGGCCAAAAAGAAGAATTAGATCATTAGGAGATGTCCTCGTCAAAGCCCCAAAAGTCTTTGTTTCATCTGAGTTCATTTTATCACTAAGAGCAGGTTGTGTGATTGTTATTCCCTCCTATTTAAGTTTAAGTTTAATTTTCAAGTCATTTTTCCTGTCTTTTTCAAGCCTTTTAATGAAACCTGCAGATTCTCTGTTTTAACCAAATTTATATTCACCTGATACTTATTGGGCTTCATGTCATGTGATCACAGACCACTGAAATGTCACTGTTAAAATCCTTGATATCTCTCTGTCATTTTTCTTCTACTGATCAAACATGCAACCAGAGTCTGAGTGAATGTGGCATGAAGTCAAGAAGCTTCCACTGTTGATCCAAAACAGTAACAATAACAAGGACTGATGTGTGGATATAGGAATCAGATGATAACAATATCGAAGCATTATTTTATTTATTTTGTTTTTTCTTATCTTTTTAATAATTGATTAACGACTAGCTGGTATATCAAAGGGGATGTATAGAATTTTAGATGTGAACCATTTTGACGAAAATGTGACAAAATGGCAGATCTGCTGTATATACACGCAGTGGCACAGTACATAGAGATGTAGAGGTTTCTGTTTTTAGCATGGACTAATGTTTTCGTCTGTCAGGCAGACGTTTGGGTAAATTAAGTATCTGATGTACTGTTGTAAAATAAATGTTTCTGATGCTTCAGAGTCTCTTTCCCATTGTGAGTTTCTTTGATTATTAAGTGAAGGCTTGTATTATTCCCTAACCCTAACGCATGACGTGTCGTGGACTGCTGTGATAATTAATGTTAAAGGAAGCATTTAAATCTTGAAAACAAGAGGACCCAGACTATTTCCCTGTGGTGCACCACCAGGCACACTTATCAAAACAGCAGTATGTCATCTTCTATTCCATTCATTCTTCATCTTTGTCGAATCCTGGTGCAGACATTACCCACAATGCACCCATGAGTTTAGCCTGAGATGTGTGCATGTTGTGTTAGTAGTGGCTAAAGTAGCCTGGAGACTGTAGCCTTAAGCAAATGAGTGGAGAATTTCCACATGCAGTAGCACTCGTCTAGTTTAGTTAAGTTAAGTTTATTTAGTTTAATACAGGACAGTGTACAATACCTCTGATCAATCGTATAGAGCAATGAAAGGATGGTTGGACCAGCAGCTAATTTCCATCTGTTTACACCTGTAAACTCATATATACATGTAATATGTATATGTAAAACAAATTAAAGTTAAAACAAGTTAAATTTCATTGGACATCACATGGTGTACCATAAGATTTAAGTCATGTGAACTGGCTGTCTTTTATTTTGAAAATCTTTAAAATATTTCCTTTCAAATATTTGTTACCTACCACAAAACATACAACAGATATAGTACTATGATGTTATGCCTTGTAATGTAACCTATTGTTTAATGAAAACACTTAAGGGAGGCATGTAGAATACAAAGGGGGCTAAGACAAGTGCCTTGTGGAGCTCCACAAACTGTAGTTAATGTAATATGTTACAGAGGTTTTAATTGTCAGAAATACTGTAAATAAATTAATAGTTAAGTCTGTATACATGCTCACTACTCCATTCTTCAATGTAAGTTTTATACAGAAAAAAGGTTTTTTTTTAAATACAACAATAGACAATTTATACCGTGAAGTTATTGTGGTGGTGATAATTAAACAATATTAAAAGGCAGCATTTAACACATTTGCTGTACACTGTGTGAGTGTAACAGTAGAAAGAGCACAGCCTGGCATGGTCTTAATCCGTCCACATACCAGCCACTGCCTGATATGGTGTGTGTGTTGGGATCATTTTCACGGCACTGGGCTGAAACCTGACACACACACACACACACACACACACACACATCCATATGTGTCCTCCCTCTCTCTATCTTTCTCTCTCACCAGGACTCAAATCGTTAGATAGCGTGGAAGCCGCAAAAACAACCAAACACAACAGTTGGCGTACTGAACAAGACAAATCAAATGAGTGTTGGACGAGTGAGGGAAGAAGAGTATTGGAAGCAGATGAGAGAGAGACACAGAGGGACTGACTGTGTCCTACTGTCCAGACCAGCAGACTTGGTATCAAAGGCTTCAGGGCGAGCACTGAGAAGAGGCTACAAACCAGCTCCTGCATTTTAAACTTCATTTCTTGAACTGACTGGTGAGGGTTTGACTTAACTGTCCTCAACTTCTGGATTCTTCAACAGTGTGGATGTCTGTGATTTTTCCCTGGATGTCAAGAGATTCTTCTCCTCAGTTTTTAATCCTGCCAGCAGCTGATGTTTAAACTGAGTCGGGTATTTCCAGTGTTGCCCTCTGTACAGGCCAGCAGAGTCAGGCGCAGCTTACTCAACGCTCAAGCATTACGGTACACTAAGTCCTGGAAACGTCAAATAAAACTTCAGCTCACTGAAGTTCATAATTAAAAAAGGATTGATTTTAGTCCACCTGGCTAAAGACTCACATTAGAGACCAACAAGAGGAATCAGACACAGGAGCTGAACTAAAGGACAAGAGGCTGAACCTTCACAACCCCGGTCAGCAGATGGAAAGGAAGGTGAGTAATCAAGTAAAAGGGTTAATTACCATCATAATCTTTATTCCTATGTCAAATTTTCCATTTGTAAATCTTGTCATGTCCTGTTTTGACTCTGTTTTCTCCTTTTTTTTCATGTGTTGCATGATACTAGTGATGTGACATTTACTTTTTGCCCATTTTTAACTAACTTTCAGCACATTTTTAGATTCATTATTTGGGCACCCACTGGTTTGAAATGATTGGACTCATGTGGATAATATTCTGATGGTGCATTTGTGTTCAGGTACTGTCGTGTTTGTGAAAGTTTTAATGTCTGATGGCTGAGTTGAACTTGTGTCATGAAGCATGTTTTGGTCAAATCCAGCCTGAACCAAAACTGCTCAAATCACTGTACGCACACACATGAAGCAGAGTTTGCTCCCACAGAATTGTGTTTTCAAATCATTGTTGATATATTAAAGATTGAAAAGATCACATGGTTAGTTGTAGGACTAAATGGCACAATCATAAAAACATGCAGTTTTATGGTGATCAATATCATAGTGGTTATGTGAAGAGCAGTGTGTTAAATACACTGAGCAGCATCTGACAACAAAGCAGCTCTAGATTCTACATTACAGCTGTTAAAGGATCAAAGCCTCAGTCCACAGAGAAATGCACACAACTTCTGTAACTTTGTGATGTCACAACACAGCCTCCACTGTAAGTCAAATCACAAGCCCCGCCCTAACCTGGAGTTTGTTTACCTGAAATCAGCTGTATTTTTATTGGAACATTCAGCCAATCAGAAGAGAGGCTCAGGTGACGCTCAGAGTGATTTCTCTCCTCATTGGCTCATTGACCTTTTGTAACCAGCACTCACAGCCAAATATAAAATGAAAATGTATGTTGTTTTTATTCTTAAAACTTCAAATGTATCTCCTTATAGTTCAACACTATAATAAAACACAGGAAAGGTCAAATATGGAACCTTTAAAGTTAAAGGGATAGTTCAACATTTTGTCTATTGCCATAATCCCTATAGTCAAAGCAGTAGGTTCATTACCTTTAATTATCAGTGTATGTTGTTTTGAGATCAGCGGGGCAGAGCTGCTCAGTGAACACAATGGAGGTGAATGGTACATATCCCTGACCCCTGTCCCTCATCAAACTCATCAAATACACAATCCAACAACTCCAAAATGCTCTGGTGCACAAGTTGTGACCTGCATATTCACCACGCTATGAGATAGCCTAATAATGTAACATTATGAGACAGAGTTGTTGTTCACGGCCAGAACTATACATTCCAGACACGGCTGCTATGGGGAGTGATTTTTGAAAAGTGTAAGTAGTTCAGAGTATTTGCTTCATGTGCCGTAATCATACATGATTATTTCATGGAGTGGTGAATGTGCAGGTCCACGAGGGCGTTTTGGAGTTGTTGGATTGTGTATTTGATGAGTTTGATGAGGGACAGGGGTCAAGGACATGTACCATTCACCTCCATTGTGTTCGCTGAGCAGCTTGGGTCTCTGCCCCGCTGATCTCAAAACAACATGCAGTGAAGTATCAAGTTAGCAGTCTCTAAAATATCAAAAGCCGGCAGACTGACTGCAGCAAAGCGGACCGACTGTGAATCATGTCTGGTATCAACAGGAGGAGGTGAAGTGCGGTGGAGTGACCATGTCGCTGCCAGCCGACCTGAGCTGCCTGCAGGGCGGCGGGGGAGCAGATGCTGAGGCCTCACTGTCCACGCTGGAGAAGCAGCTGATCTGCCCCATCTGCCTGGAGCTGTTCAACAAGCCGGTGGTGATCCTGCCCTGCCAGCACAACCTCTGCAGGAAGTGTGCTAACGAGCTGTACCAGGTGGGAGTCAGGCAGCACACATGTAGGCCACCACTAGTGGCAATATACACGTGCGTGTGTGCTTATGTGTATGTGTGTGTGTGCGTGTACAATGGATTATCAGTGTCTAAAATGGGATGTGAGGATGTTTCAGCGGCATTGTTCAGAGTGGGTTGGTGTGTGTGTGTTCTGTCTCCTCCACCAGAGTCATAGTGACAGCTGTCCTTTTAAAGATGGAGATCATGAATGTTTAAGAAATGATTATGTGTTAGTGACCACAAGTTGTAAAGTAGACAGTGAAGACAGCATGTGAATCAGTTCAAACTGGTAGTAATAGTATCATAATTCACTTTATTCAAATGTAGATGACTGAACGTTCATCCTGTCAGACACTGTATGTAAAGTGGTACTGAGGTAGACAGGTGTTGCTGCATGTTCTCTGAATACAGTGCAGTAAGGATTGATACATACACTGTTGCCCATAAAGTTGGAATAATTTTGTTTTCAGACACATTCCTCTTTTTATTCCTATTGTAAATGTTAATTGTGGTAATTTTTTTGCAGTGATCTGTTGAGACTGATCAATAAATTTCTGAGAAGATATATATTTTTTCTGTCAGGAATAATCACATTTCATTAGAAGAAGTAAATTAACAATAGAAGAAATTCTCTCACAATTTTCTATAAACTTGCATAGGGTCTTAAATCCTGGACAAAGCAGAAGCAACGTTTTAGTCTACAACCTTCGTCAGAAGACAAAACAGACTCAAATGGACAACACACAAACAAAAAGACTATTAGAAGCAAGGTGATTAATCACTGAGAGCTGTGTGTAATCAGGTGAGTAAAAAGTATAAAGGGGCGTTCACACCAAACGCGATAGACGCGAATGAAGCGGCAACTCTACATTGAAAATCAATGTAAATGGCGCGATCAATGGAGCGTCTGGCGCGATGAGACGCGGCGCGAATGAAGCGTCTGGAGCGGCGCGAATGAAGCGGCGCGTCTGAAGCGTCTGGAGCGGCGCGAATAAAGTTGAAAATATTGAACTTTTCAGGCGGCATCGCGCCGCGGCAACCAATCAGCGACGAGTTCAAGCCGCCGACGTCACTTCTCTGTACGGTTGTTTACACTCAGACTCAGACCAACATGAAGGAGAAGCTAATTGATGTTAGCTGTGTAGGCACCGCTGCCGTCTGCTACACAGAGTGAAAAAAAAACAACAAAAAACACACCCCGCGCGCACACACACACACACACACACACACACACACACACACACACACACACACACACACACACACACACACACACACACACACACACACACACACAGTGAACCCAGACACAACGGCGGGTGGTTTTCTGACGTTTCTGAGACTTGTACAGCAAGTACAGTGCAGCAACGGTGGTGATATCAGCTAAATGAACGGGCGGAGCGTCAAGCGCGAATGACGCGATGGACGCGATGGACATGAATAGTCCAAAATGATCAAGTGGCGCGATACAAGCGTCTGAAGCGTTTATATTCGCGTCTATCGCGTCCGGTGTGAACGCCCCTTAAAAGTATAAAAAGAAAGTAGTCAATATCAGAAAAACATTACGGAATAAAAATGAAACAAAACACAAAAAAGACTCAAGGAAAAATTAAGGGTACACTGTATATCAGGTTTCTAAGCTACACAGGTAGATGTAACAAAGAAGGGGTATTTTTCTAGTCGAACGTACAGGTCACAACTTGTCCATGAGAGCATTTTGGAGTTGTTGGATTGTGTATTTGATGAGTTTGATGAGGGACAGGGGACCTGTACCATTCACCTCCATTGTGTTCACTGAGCAGCTCACGTCTCTGCCCTGCTGATCTCAAAACGACATGCACTGATAATTAAAAGTAATGAACCTACTGTAATGACTATGAGGATTATAGCAATAGGAGAATTTGCCAAAATGTTGAACCATCCCTTTAAAACAAATACCTGATACAGTTTCAAGTAGCAGTATAGTTTGTTAACCAACAACAGCTTTTAAATTCTGCCCGTACACTCATATATCAATAATAAGGACTTCAGAGTAATTAACTAAAGAGGGACACTCAGTACTGAGCCAGTTTTCACTTAATTACAGAGCCTTTATTATGCTTTTTACAAGACTGATGGTGACCAGGCATGATGTTGGTGTGTGCACTCTGATCTGGCTGGTGCTAAACAACAACTTTTCTGACCTCTGTACGGTAGCTTCACTCTAGAATAACTTCAGAATCATTATCAACAAAAATCACATACAAAAACACAGTGGAAAAGTAAGAAAGAAAAAACAAACAAACATGAAGACATTTTACACATGCGTGTGTGTGTGTTATCATGCGTGCGATCTTTCACACGTGTGTTTTGCATGTGTGTGTGGTATGGATGGAATGGATGGAAACCCAATAGACTCATGTTCATGACCTTCGACACTGAAAGCTCTGCCCTGTCAAACACACTGACATTAGTGTTAGCAGTGGGGGAAAAATTGATATAGCATATCGCGATATTTTGCATGGCGATATTGTATTGATATATAGATACCAAGTATCCATCTGAACAGACTAAGACGTTTATCTTACAGTTTTTCACCCTTAAACACATTTTGAATCCTGCTGTCCTTTACTCAGAATAGTTAACACAAAACTCTTTTCTCAAACTACATTCACAAAATCTCTGATTTATTTTGCAAAACCAAACCATTGCCTCAAAATAGTTTTGCCTGAGCTCAAAATTGAACAATGTTTTCAGATCTGTGGTCAAAAGAGAAACACAGCTGAGCAGTCATTACACACTACACCAAAAATGTATTAGATTTTTAGCAATTTTGAAAAACTTTTTCTTGATGCTCACAACAGCTCATAACGATGTGGAAGTCCCCTAATTGCACCTGGAAACACTTTATTGAGTGACACCCAAGAGTGAAAATTGTAATTCTCAGGAATATTTCATGAATAGCTCGTGTTATTTATCACATTACATTTTGGTTAGTGAAGGTTTCATAAGGGCTAGGAGTTATTATTATTTTCATGGATGGTTTATGAATGTTACATTGCATGTCACTTTACTATAGACTACAGATGACGAGGGATTCATAACTGAATTGCAAATGATGCTACCACTGCAATGGTTTGGTGTTTGTACAACTGTGGGTGACAGGAACAAAGCAAACAATGCATAAATTCTGAATACATGACATTTTAATGAAGCCTTTGTTCACTATTGCAGTGAATTTTGTCCCAGTAGGCCTGCTTTCAGGTCACATCTGGGTAACACACTTTGCATTTGTGACTGTTTTATGTTTTAAGTCTTCATGAACCATTGCAACAGGACACTTGTATTTCCTGCCTGTTACTCTATAGCAATGTAACCAGATGTATGAATGCTGAGTCATGCCTTATGAAGCCGTTGTGAAAGCATTAGGAATGTCATATGAAAGGTCGTATGAATGTGCTAGGCACTCACCCGTCAAGTAAAGTGTTCCCAAAAAAGCTCATAAACCGCAATATACTATAGCAACTCGCAATATTTTTAATATTGCAGTGATATCATATTAAGATACAGGTATCGTGATAATCGTGACTCCCACCCTTAGTCAGTATACAAACAATAAAAACATGGAGCCGTCACTGCAGTGGTTTAGAATTGCTCTTGCTCTGCTGGTTGTGATGGACAGTTAGCAACAGTAGCTTAGCATAAGGTTTATAGACCTGAGAGAACTTGACAAAATCTGACCACAGGATTGGTCAAGGTGCTCCCACTGTGTGTGTGTTTGTGTGTCTGACCCGTTCTGATCCCTCAGTCAGGCCCAGCAGCAGCTGAGGCTTATTAAAGCTGCTATTTCAGGACACGTTACCCCTCTTACCCAATTCTCTTCATCTCTCTGCTCACCTGCCCCGCTCTTCACTCTTCCGTCTGACTCCCTGCTTCTCTGTTCAACCCAAACTCTCAATTCTCTAATCGGTTTCCACTTCTGTACTTTTCTCCTGTGAATTCTTGTTTTCTGTTGCCGTCATGACTGAACAGTCTGTCCATGTGTCCAATGTTCTGAGCCTTTAAATGGTCTCTTAGTCTGGTTCAGTAGCTACACTATCTTTGAATATACTGCTGACCTTATATTCTACTTTTCATATGAATCTATACTAAAAAATTATATAATGTTAAGTGAATGATCTTGGGTTTTCTCCTCTGGCAGTCGTTCTGCCAGTTGTTGGGATGGTTGCATCCAATGCAGTAGACACTGTAGTATTTCATCACAGGTTAGAGTCCATGCATCAAGTATTTTTTTGGATATTATAGTTCAAGGTAGAGTATGAGATCCTGGACAAACGATTAAAGCTGGCTGAATTTTAGAAAATGCACAAGTTAAAAGTCAGATTGCAGTCTGACAGATGCATCACAAACCAATGAATTATTTTATGGTGCCCACAAAGATTGGATGGTGTTTTTTTTTACAGAATTGTTTGATCCACAGGGGACTGACATTTTAAAAAGAAAGAAATCAGTAAGATTTTAAAAAAAAAGAAAAAAGATTAAAGCATAAGTCAGCGGAATGTTTTTGTTAATATAAGTCCTAAATAGTCCTATTTTCTGTCAGCAATCACTTACATAGAGTGTTTGGGCCGAAACACGGGTCTCTCAGTCACTCTGCTCTGCTGTAAACCCAGGAGAAAACTTTCCTTGTGGGATACAAGCGTTATCCAATGAGGAGAGAGAACGGCATGAAGGGCTGTGTGTGCAGCCAAGGGATGTGCGTGAATGTGGTGACGTAGGGACGAGAACCAATAGATCCATGATGAGGGCGGGGGATGCTAACTCATGGTGCGTTCAAGGAAACTCGTAACTCATGTTTTTCCTTCCTGTGAAGTCATACCAGTTCGATCTGGTACGAGTTCATGGGTCAGAAGTTACGAGAGGCCGTTATAGTGCACTTTCACAGGCAACAGGACGGTAAAAACACGAGTTACGGGTTACCTGGAACGCTACAAAGTCGTAAGTCGTGACTTGAAGCTGTAATTTACGGTTTCAAAAGCCTGCCTGGAACGCAGCATCAGCCAAAACGACTGGATCGCTGACTTATGCTTTAAATATTTGTTGGATGTTATAATGTAGTATGTCACTACAGTAGTCCTCTCATGCGATTTAAAAATGGAACCTCATTCTACATTTCCAATACTAATTTTTCATTTACAATTAGAAATTGTACGGCTAGTGCAGCAACAGATGAGAGTCACCAACAGCCAGTTTCATTTGTATATTAATCCTACAGCTCAATGGTCACAATCTAACCTTAGTTTCAGTGAGTGTGTCATAGAGCAGTATCCAGTCCTGAGTAGAAAAAAAAACCCTTGACAATGAGTGAACTATCTCTGTGACTGAGACTGTCCACAACGGGCGCAATGTGAGTAAGGTCAGCAGAGGCGTCTGAGATATTTTTACCTCTTTCAGAGACTAGGACAGCAAGTTAAGGTCACTCAGTGTATGTGTGTATGTGTGTGTATGTGCTTCAGGGTGTTTACATGGAGGGTGAGCAGGGGGTTTTCAGTCTAAGCATCCTGAGCTGCTTTGACTTCATCTAGGGAAACATTAACATTTAGAAGATCAGACACATGATAATTATGAAAATCCCAGCATGCCGCTGGGCTGTATGACAACCAACTCCAACTGCTAAGTATTGAAAGACGCACAGCTGATGTATCTTCTCTACCACCATGCAGCCCTCCCTGTTCCAGGCTCGGACCACCATGATGGTGAACAGCGGTCGTTTCCGCTGTCCGTCCTGCAGACACGAAGTGGTGCTGGATCGCCACGGCGTGTACGGCCTCCAACGAAACCTGCTGGTGGAGAACATCATTGACGTCTACAAACAGGAAGTCAGCAACAAAAACAATGACACGAGGTGAAGAGACAGAGACAACGCACGATGAGATGCTTTTTTTTTTTTCACAAACCGTCGTCTGGATGTGTGTCTGAAAACGTGATTCCTCTTCCATCTCTATCTCCAGCCCTGCCCCTCTCCCTCCACCCCCCTCTCTGCCCACATGTTCCGATCATGAGGGTGAGAAGGTGAACATCTACTGCCTCACCTGTCTGGTTCCCACCTGTTCACTCTGCAAAGTGTTCGGAGCGCATCAGTCCTGTCAGGTGGCTCCTCTGACAGACGTCTACCAGCAGCAGAAGGTAACAGAGCTGGGTGTGCGTGTGTGTTACTTTCAGAGCTCTCTCTACCAGCCCTCTACCAGTACCAGTACTCACAGTTAGGGTGGTATTATGCACATGAAAACTGATGACATCGTTGTATGTCAACTGAGGGAACAGCTTATCAAACAACATGGATTTTATCCTCAGGAGCCTGAAAATTACAGATTTTTTTGTCAGTTCTCACAATTTTGGGACCGGAAGGGCCTTCAAAAAGTGATATTTCCATGATATGTCCCCTTTAATGTACACAACCAGTAACAACTGACAAAACCTCATAATAAACCAATAAAACAAAATTTGAAAAATACACTTAAAGGGACAACGAGGAGTTTTGGAAAAGCGAAACCTCATAATAAATTCCTCCACCGGCGCAAACAAAATTTGTTTTCAAAAATAAACAGGTTCAAACACAGATTAAATAGACGCTGGTCGGCTCGACCAGCATTTCCGACACCACTAATAATAACAAAATTGTTTATCCATTAACAGTGATATAAAATATTAAAGACATTTATAAACACAGATTTAATTGTATTGTTTATCCACAATGTGAAATCTTGTCAGGATAATTTTGGCCATTACTTTCTGAGGTCACCATGACTTTGACCTTTGACCTGTGGCTACAAAGGTTTATTCAGTTCATCTGATCCCTGGTAAAAGTTTAAGTCAGATCTTGAAGAGATTCCCTCCAGGAGCTCGGCAGAAAGCCTTGTTTTATGAGGTCGGAGTGACTTTGACCTTTGACGTTTCACAACCTAAAATCTTGTCAGTTCATCTTTGAGTGACAGAGGGCTAAATTTGAAGTTCCCCCAAGGCATTGCTGACATTGCACTCCCGAGGCTGTTTTATGAGCTCATCAAACCCTTGGCTTTTGACCTAGTGAAGCATTATATCAGACTGAACTGATCATAACCTTTTTAAAAAATGGATCATTTCCCTTCTGTTTGTCAGGATGAGCTGAATGGAGAAGTCAGTGCTCTGGTGGCAGTCAACCATAAAATCCAGGCTTTGATCGACGAGCTGGATGAGACCTGCAGAAACATAGAGGTGAATGGATGTTACCACGGCAACAGAGGCAAAGATATTAAGTCTAACAAAAGTAGGATATTGAGATGAAAAAATATATTTTTTAAAAATCTCAGCTTAATTTTTTTAAAATTCTATTTGCAGTTTCATAGATAGTCCTGACAATGAAGCCTCCACTCTTTATTCTAGTGTGCATGCTTTTGTTCTTATACGCACATGTGAAGGCTCTCTTGATGACAGCATGTTTCTTGTTCCGTGCACAAACACAGAAGAACGCTGAGACTCAGAAACAGAGTGTGTGTGACAGGTTCAGCAGCATGATGTCCATCCTGGACCAGAGACACAAGGTGAGAGACACTCTGTGACCTCACTCTGCTCTGCTGCGCAGTACAGTGTAAAAGTGCTAACACCATACTTGTAATTATTACTCACATACTATAATATTGCAGATAAAGTGCATTTTATATGAAACTACTCAACATGTTGTCAGTACATGGTGAACATAATCAGGGGTCTTCAACGTTTTTCAGGCCAAGGACCCCCAAACTGATGCAGAGACTCTACCCCACTGCCCCATTGTATAAAATTGTGTTTAACATTAAACTGGGCCTAAAGCCATTTACACACCTTGTTATGCATTCAAGCTATTCAAATAATACACAAGATCAAATATTCATGTTTTTGTTTTAAATATATAGGTAAAGTGAGTAGGCGGTCATGCCACTGCCATTTATAAACAGACCCTGTTCACAATGTCTGTCAATTACATCAGTACATGCTATTACATGCTATTCAAATTGACGTTTGTATTTCAAACATAAATGTGGAAACAAAAAAGTAATATCAACCCAAAATTTTGCGACCCCCCATGCAGTAATTCCACAGACTCCCTAGTGGTCACAGCCCCCCTGTTGAAGACCTCTGTAGTATATTATTTTGCAATATCATCATCATTGCATCGTCACCTTGCAGGCTATGACACAACAAATCAGCTCAGAGCAGGATGAGAAGACCGACCATGTCCAGGCGTTGGTGCGTCGCTACGGAGACAGCATAGAGGGCAACACCAAGCTGATGGAGAGAGCGACGAGCAGCATGGAGGAGACGGACCTGGGAGCGTTTGTGCAGGTGGGAGCTGACAGACAGGTTCTGAGCACCAGAGTGGTCCAAACCTGCAGAGTGTGGAGAAAGTTTGCAAAAAATACTCATGAGAAGGATTTTAATGTTTGTTTTTTGTTTTGTTTTTTGGGGGGTGGGGGTTTTGTTGACAGTATCTGTAGACAACTTGTTGGTTTAGTGATGGGAAGTGTGCAAAAAGTGAAGAAAGTTAAACATACATTCTCGCATGAACTCGTGTCAGTTTACACGCAACAGGAGGGAAGAGAAAGGAAGATAAGAGATAAAATTGGAGTCGTTGCATCATGGGAAGTGTAGTGTCTGGTGTTTGTAGTGCTTTACACCTAACAAAACTGTATTTCAGCTTCTACTGCACTTTTACTTTCATGTTTGTGCAATGCATGTATCCTGTTTAGGGTTTTTTGTGCAGCGTAGTCAGTGCTGTGGACTTTACTCCTAGACATGTGTGAAGTGTTTTGTGGGAACAGTTTAGCTGAGATGTGTGTTGGAAATGCAGACTTTTTGTGTTAAGAGAAGCTTCTGTATCGACCAATGCTTGTTATCAATTGAAAAAAACTGTAAGTAACAAGTCATAACCTGTCAAATGTCTGTGTCTGAGGTTCTCTCTCTGTCCTCTCCCTCCCTCAAGAACTCAAGAGAGCTGATCGCAAAGTGAGTATCCTCCTTCTTTTATATCATGTCATCACATCCTATCGTGGTTTTAACCTTCTATCATGTTTTTCCCATTTCTGTTCTCCTCCTCACTTCTTTTCCTTTTCTGTTCCCTCACATTCAACCATTCCTCCCTGAGCTTGTTTTCTCCCCTGTCCTCAGAGTGACCACAGCAACCAGCTCCTGTCCAACCGAGACACTGAAACCAGGTTATGAGAATTTGAGCCCCTACAAATTTAACTTCAGCAGACAGGAGAGAGCTCTGAAGAGCATAGACTTTATTAAAGGTAAGAAACGGGTCTATATGATGTTGATACTGGGACACTTTATTAAATGCGTTTCATATTCAATTGCACTGGAGGATACTGAGCTGTAAACACAGTTTAGACGGATTTGAAATGTTTGATGTATTTCTAAAGACTGGACTGTCAAATTCAGATGTTGTCAATTTTGAAGAGTCTTGGTCCATAAATCATTTTGTGTTGCTAAGCTCATTTGCTCTCAGACACACAAAACAACCAAGATATAAGATAAAACTTTTATTGATCAGGACCAATGGCCCTGGCATTATAAAGCCAGATGCTCATGTCTTTGTTTGGAATTGTATATTAGAATATCTCACATTAGGAGCGCCGTATAGCTCAGTGGGTTGACCAGACGCCCCATGCCCAGAGGCTACAGTATCGCTTAATAAATAGATAATAAAATGCAGCATGTCGTTCCCCCATTTCCTGTCTCTCTCAACTACCCTATCAATTTAAGGCAAAAGGTCCCCAAAAATACTGAAAACAAACAAACATTAAATTATTAATGGCCAGAAGTGAACATTATGATGTCAGAGTGAAGTTGATATTGACATTTCATTTCAAATGTCACTTTATCCTTGTAGGCGTTATTATAATTTGTGCATGGATTTGCGAGTTATGGTCACAGTGACCTCAGTCTTTGACCTCTCATCATCAACATCTACCCATATAGCCAAAATGAAAGCCACATTTCAAGAAGTTGACTGAAAACACAAAGCCTCTGGCTAGAAGCATAAAAATATATAATAAAGAAAGTTTAGAATTGAAGCACTGTGGCATTATTGTCCAAGAGCTGAGAAGGAAATCTTGTTGCATCTCTTCAGTTATGGAAGAGGTTCCTGAACCAGAGATTGAACCAGAGCCAGAGGAACCCAAAGAGCCCACAGAACCAAAACACCATCAGGAATCCTCCACCCAGAACCTGGACTCTGTTGTTGAACCAGATAAAGAGACAATCCCAACACTGGCATCACCAGCAGTGAAACCAGAACAGACAGCAGCAACGACAGCAGACCTGATGCCAGCAGCTCCTGAGCTGTTGACAGACTCTGTGGAGGCAGACCTGCAGCCAGAGCAGCCAGAGCCTGACAACACCAACCTGAGTGATGAGGGATCAGGTCAGATGAAGAGCGGGAGGCAGGAGCAGAGAGACAAGGCTGTCAAAGAGACGAACATCTGTGAACATCAGGATGGAATGAGTACGCAACAGGTACAGTACCCACTCTCACCCAAGCTTACACACAAATACAGAAAACTGTTTTACACTACATTAGCTGCAAATACTCACCATACAACAGGAGTGCTGATTGTGATGCACATATTGTTCAATATTTTAGGACTTTTGCTTAAATCTCATGGATTTACTATAACAGAGACAGTTGAGTTATGTTGAATTATGATTTGTCAGTACAAGTGCATGACTTCTGTTGTCATCTGTGCTACTTGCAGTATGTCATGGTATTGACTGTACTGACCAGGTTGTCTTCTTAAGTTGCAGCTAGTTGAACTGTGAGTGAGATGGTTAGTGAGTTAGTTGGGAAGCTAGTTTGTGAGTTAGTCAGTCGGTTGGTTAGTTAATCAGTTGAGTGAGTTCAGTGAGTGAGTGAGTGAGTGAGTGAGTGAGTGAGTGAGTGAGTGAGTGAGTGAGTGAGTGAGTGAGTGAGTGAGTGAGTGAGTGAGTGAGTGAGTGAGTGAGTGAGTGAGTGAGTGAGTGAGTGAGTGAGTGAGTGAGTGAGTGAGTGAGTGAGTTTTTAAGTATAATTTCATGGGCTTTTTTGCCTTTAGTTGGATAGTTCAGTGAGAGTGAGACAGGATATGGGGAGGCAGAGAGAGGGGCAGGAAAGGGCCGCTCGACTCGAACCGGGGCCACCTGAAGTGAGGACTGTAGCCTCAACATGAGGTGGCAGCTCTGCCAGGTGAGCTACACGCCCCCCTGTTAGTTACTTAGTTACTTAGTTAGATGGTAAATGAGGCAGTTGATTAGTGGTCAGTTGGTTAGTTAGTTAACTAGTTAGTTGTTTAGGGACTTAGTTGTTTAGTGGGGTAGCTGGGTAGTTAGTAAGTTAGGTGGTTGATGAGTTAGTGAGTTGGTTAGTCAGATAGTTAGCGAGTGAGTGAGTGAGTTGATTTGTTCATTAGATAGTTAGTTATCATAGTTAGTTAGTTAGTTAGTTAGTCACTTCACCTCCCTCACAGTGTCTGTCCTTCTGTCTCAGAGGTGAAATTCTTCTTTTCCTCATGTAAGCTATTTAAAGGACCATAGAGCCCATTAACTACTATGTGTGTGTTACATCACCTCAAACAGAGATTTGAAATTTGCGGTAAGTGATCCTTCTTATAAAGCATCATGTGGCCTCCAGGTGTACACACATTCAATCCAAATAACTGTTATTAGTTGTTTCTGCAGCTTTTAGCAGGACCCTGAAAAAAATCACCTCACTGCTGCCTTCGTATAGATGGTCACCTTCTGAACAGTATTAGTGAATAATATAAAACCGTTTATTAGGTAAATAGAAACCAAAAATGTCACCTGGAACATAAATCAAAAGCAGTCCGTATCTCAATCAATCTACAAAGGGCCACGCTTTGGAAAAGGTACAATAGTAATAGTTAATGGGCTCCTTTATCTGTCTTCCTTCACATATCAGTGTGAGGGGCGAGGGGCAGAAAGTGACGCATGTGACTGGATGGCACAAAGAGAGACAGAGAGAAAACAAGATGAAGACGAAAAGGATACCCAGATGAAGGAGGAAGCAGATGCTACCTTTTACCCCAGCTGGTACATAGCAGGCGGCCGGTGTCGTCTTAGTCCTGCTCTGATGGTCACAGGTTCCCTGTCAGAGGCTTCGGCCCGGGCTGAGCCTGACCTCCAGGTCCAGCCACAACCTGCACGGAGTCAGGATCCACAGCTCCCAGGATGGGCCACGTCTCCCTCCGGACCTGCTCTCTGTCACCTGTTACCCCCACTTTCCACTCAGCTTCATGCCCAGCCACGTTTCCCTTCTCCTCTTCCTGAGGCATCCGATGAGCACGCTGGTGCTTTTGTGCCTGTTCTCCAGGTGCAGTTCACTCAGCAGACAGCAGGTAGCGCTGGTACACAGGAGGGAACTGAGGAGGACGAGGAGGACATGCAGGGCTGGGTGTGTCTACCTGGGACTGTGGATAAAGGGCACAGTCTTTTGGAGGGCGGTTTTGATCTCGGAGATGGTAGTTTAGACTTTTCTGATGTTTGCGATGCTACGCTGACCGCGCCGCCTGAGGAGAATGGCTCAGGGAAGGATGAAGACGACTTCAAGCTCAGCGATGGAGGAGAAGAAGATGCAGGAGAGCGAGCACAGTTTGAGGAGGATATGTTAGGTCTGAACAGTGCTCCAGGGCTGAAAGATAAATTTGATTTGGAAGCTGAGATGATGGACGAAGGGGGCATCCAGCCTGAAGATGGGGTTGAGGTGATCAGGGATGACTGCTCCACAATGAAGACGGACGATGCTGAAGCAGCCTGGGAGGACAAGTCTGAAGTGAAAAATGACACCCTGGATGCAGGAGGTGATGGTGTGGAGAGTACGCATAGCTTAGCACAGGGAGGTGGAGATGCAGCGTGGGCAGAGAATAAACAGGAGGATGCGGAGAACACGGAGCAGCCTGAAGATTTAAACACCAGCAGGGAGAAAAGTAAATCTGAAAGTGTCTCTCCACAGGTCAGTGTCGGCCGGTTTAAAGGGATAGTTCAACATTTTTCGTAAATTGGCCCATTGCCATAATCCCTGTAGTTTTAGGAGTAGGTTCGTTACCTTTGATTGTCGATGCAAGCTACGTATTTTTAGAACGGCGAAGCAGAGTCGTGAGATGCTCAACGCTACGGAGGCTAATGGGATTTCTTTGTTTCTTTCATCAAACTCACACAATCCAACAACTCCAAAACGACAAGTTGTGACCTGCACATTCACCACGCTATGAGATAATAATGGAATGCTACCAGACAGAGTTGTTTTCAACGTAAATTCATGCAAAACCGCTGATGTGCGTTCCGTCAGGGGAAGCTTTTCGGCAAGCAGTCTCTGCATTTGCCTCGAAAACAACAATTGTGTATTTGATGAGTCTGATGAGGAAAACCAAGAAATCCCATATTTAGCCTCCTTAGCGTAACTCTGAGCAGCTGGCAGCTCTGCTCCACCATTCTAAAAACAGCTTGCACTGACAAGAAAAAAGGTAACGAACCTACTCCTAAAACTATAGGGATTATGGCAATGGGCCAATTTGCCAAAATGTTTAACTGTCCTCAGTCATCGTCACCATCATCATCTTCATCTCCATCATCATCGTCATCACCATCATGGTTGCCATCATAGACCAGGCTCTTGCACTGATCACCTACCTGCTGACATGGCTACACCTCAACACTGTCCTCTATAGCTCTGGATTGTTGCTGTGTCTGTCACTTTTTGAAACTCGGCTGCGGCTGCTTCAGTTCTTTGCTCTGTGTGTTGTTAGGAAGGAGGAAGGACAGAGGGAGAAGTGTGCGAAATTATATTTCAGCCCAAAAATTACACTGGCCTGGTTTCAGAGCAAAAAAACTCTTTTTAGCATCACTGTCTCTCCAGAATGTCCAAACACAAACTTGTAACTTTTCAACACTGTTCAACAGTGACCTATCCCATCAGTCTGAGTAAGCCATCATCAGGCTCATGGGAGCTGTAGTTGTCCTTCAGCGCCATCTTGAAATGACCTGGTAGATCAACACTGGTTCATAAAAGTTTTGGAACAGCTGATGAAACGAAGAAACGAGCTAAGTGTGATTTCCTGACCTCCAACTTCCTTTTCCTAGAAGTTCTTCTCATCCTTGTTTTTGTTGCATCGTCTCTTCATCTCTTTCTTTCCTCCTACACCCTCAAATCTTTTCACTTTTCACACCACGGCATCCTTTCTCTCTTTCCCTCATCTCTTTGTGTCTCCCTCCTGTATCGACCATCTCCCTCATCTGCCCCCCCCCCCCCTCTCTCTGTTTCTCTTTTCCATCCCTTCATCTCTCTCCAGGCTGTCACTCTGCTCTTCTACCTGTTGGCCTTCCTGGTCATCCTGCAGAGGGTTTGGGTTTACATCGGCTGCTTCATTTGCACATAACACCAGCAGGAGACACACCCATCCTCACTGCTACACTGCTCAGGTACACACACCTGCCTGCAACACCATTAAGTGCTGTCTGAGGCTTGTATTCTGGAAAAAACCTAACAAACAGAATAACTTTGTTGTTGAGTCTGTGGTTTATTTAATTATTTTCAAAATTAGATGCTAATTTTTGCAAACAAAAATAACCTCACTGATTAATGCTTGGTATTTTGACCTGAGGTCTAATAGCATGTGTCCTTTTATAAGAGAACTTCTGTTTTTAAGTGGATTTTATTCTATCAACCCAAAAAATTTTTTTACCTGTGTTGCTTCCTGTAAAAATGTATTTCCACAGTATTTTTACCCAACAAAAGTTAGCACCTTGTTTTAACACCACATGACTGTTCACTTGCCAGGTTTACTTTTTCTTACCATATGATGCATCAATCATCGCTTAATTTCCTCTTCACAGAGTGGCAACAATCTCCAGTAGCTGAAAGTCCTGTAATAACATATTTTACTTTTCACGACAAATTTACATTGATCTTCATAAAACAGAACAAACAAGTCCCTTAATAAATACAGTAACAGCAGCAGTTTACTCTTGTCCCTGCTGACCCCTTGTGGCTAAATTGTGTAGTTACAGTTTAAAATCTAACTCTTTCTTTCCATTTTACAATTGAAATAAAACTAAAATAAATCAATAGATAAAACTTTCCAACTTTATATATTTGTATGTTATAGTATTTTGTTCTAGTTTTTTTAATACCACAGTAGCCTAACAGGTGTGGGCTTTACTCTCAACAAGTTCAGTTGGCATGTTCATAGACATTTCATTTCTTTTTTGTCTGCACTTTGTTGCATGCCTTGTCAAATGTCAATTTGGAGCAAACAATCCCCCATCCTTGTCAGCTTGGGTAACACACTCATTGAAACACAGGGAATTGTGCAGAGATTGTTTAGCTACTCAACCAGGTGGGTCATTTAGATGTTGAGTGTTTCTGAGTCAATTAACAAGTTCAGTCCCAGTATTTGGGTGTCTATGTTTAGTTTGCGTCTTTTTGTATTTGTTTTATGTCTAATTTTAGTGAGACTTGTGTCTTTGTGTGTTTTGTGTGTCCCTGTGGTTATGAATATATTTGGTTGTTTTTCACCCCTTACTCCTTAGTGCCCTGGAGTAATTTCCTGTACAGTAATCCATGCATGCATATTAAAACTATTTCATCAGAGCACAGACATTGTAATTCAGGACTGCTAAATCATTTGGGAGACACTTAATCGGCCATTTGTCAGGGTTAAACAGTGTCATGGACATCCATATGAAGCTAACCACCGTCCCACTTTGTTCCAGATGGAGATTGAGAGCAGGGGTCCTGCTACGACCACTCCTCCGCTCTCCTCCTCCTGCACCCTGAGCAAGGCTCCCGGTCGCCCCAATTTCTGCTTCTCCTGGTTAAACCCCCTCCATAAGAAGAAGTAGTCCAAGGAGAGGAGCATCTGGAGATGAAGAAGGGGAAAAGAAATGCACCTCACTTCCAGAGTGGGTTTCATCAAGACTGAACCTCAGACTCTTCAGAAACTCTTGACTCTTACCGTTTTGGTTAAAATACATCAGAGATACATTACTTCTGTGTTCTGTGGACAAAACAGTCAGATCTACTCTGCATATGAGTGTCACCAAAAAACAACAACAACTTAAAATCAATTTAGAGATTTATTTTATTGTTCTTCTTCTTTTTTTTTTCTTTTTTTTTTACAGAAGCTGTTGCCCTTTAATATCTTTACAGGCTGTAGCCTTCTGACTTTCAGTAGCATTAGCAGAGAGCAAGAACACTATAGAAACATAATGCAGCAGCAGGTATTGTATTGTAATTGTAGTAGCAGTAATAGTAAGAGAAAGTAAATAAAATGAGCAGTAGTACTTTATGTGTTGTAATATTAGCAACAAAAGACAAAGAGATTTGAGTTTGAGTTTTTCCTGTAGAACTCTGAATAGCACAGGGACAGAAGTAGTAATAATTAGAACGTGTAGGTCTGGGTAGAGATATGTTGGGATAATCATCGCAGCATTTTGATGTTTTACTCACAGACAAAATGTAATAATTCTGGTAATATTATTGCTCTTGTCAGAAGAAGAAATTAATGTTTAGAATGTATTTCCTAAAGGAAATACGGGTGAATGCTGAAAGCTGGAAGCTGAATGAGCTGAATAAATAGTTAAAACAATGTTGAATTAAGTGAAGAAACTGCTGAAGCAATCTTGAGAGATGAATCTGAAGAGTAAAAGTAAAACATGTAAGAAGGAGGCTGTATGAAATCATTACAGTAGTCCCATATTAGAAATTAGGAGAAAATAGTTCCTAATATGAGGCTCAACAGTGGAATAGTGGGAGTAAAAGACTGAATCAATGGAAGTTGTAGCAGAAGAAATAACAGAGAAGGTGGAGTTTTATTTTATTAGGAGGTTTTCTAACACAGAGAGACCCTGGCATCCAGCTAGAACCAGTTTGACCTGGTGGCGTTGGACTCAAAAAGTGACTGATGCGATCTTGCTGCAGGAGCTCTCTCTATGTGACAGTTCAAACAAATGCACTTTTGTTGAGTGTGTGAGGGAAGAGGACAGATGTGGTTTTGGTCACTTGCCGTGTGTGTGTTGTTGTGCACTGCCCCAGGGCCCACGATGACCAATGGTTCACTGTATGTTGTGTATGGTTTTGCTTGTTGTCTGCTGTCATTTCAGACCCCAGCCACTCCCACCATGCCCTGCAGTGACCTCGCCTTCACAACCAAGCGACTCCTCCTCCACTCACCTCTTTATCATTTTCCCATTTACTTCAGAGCACTGGTCCATTCCCACCCACACTCTGCTTGTCTGATTCTCCTCTCTTGGATTTTTGGCCTGGCTCTGCCACCTGCCTGCCACCTGACTTCCTGTGTGCCCCTGCCTGCTTTTGTCTGCTGAGCCTAAATAAAGGTGTAATGTTTGAACTGTTTATTGGTGTCTCTGACTACATTCATTAATTGTAATTGTAAAAACCTGTTTTACTGTTTTGATTTGTAATCAATCAAATTTAGGAACATGCTTCTGCTTCAAAAAATTTGTCCCAGGCTCCTTTGGAAATGAATGTGGCCACGGTGTGGACACGTGGTTGCATGGACATTTACGCTGACACATACACACACACAGCTAGATTCAAAATCAAAACAAAACAGACAGCATAAAACATCTGGACAACACCTGTTTCTGTGACGTCACCCCGCCACGCCGGAAAAGATTCCCAAAAATGACGCATAGGTGAGCAGTCAGGAACATAACTTTCCTTCAAAATAAAATAAAATATTTAACCACAGGAGAGTTACAGGGCTCCAGCCCAGCCACCTAAATCTTCGGAGGCATAGGCCTATATTTTATTTTGCAAACTATTCCCATTTCTATTTCATTATCGCAGTCATATTCTTCAAGAAGGCAAAACCTATGGACATAGATTTTTAAAAATTGTATAATGCAGCTGGATTAGAGACTTTCTTTGCTCCATTCGTTTTAAAAGTTTGTTTTCTGTTGTTTAACTGCCAGTCATAACCCTATTGATCTGATTGCATCTCCACTTGGAGCTGGGATCAGAATAATTCACTTACAGCAGTGTGTATTTTGTTGTAATGGTGGAATTAAGGAAATTGCACGAAGAGTCCATTTACAGATTTAAAAAAATAGGAGTTAATGTTTTGTTTTTGTTTACATTTTCTTAATATAAGCCTATAGTCTATGTCGTATAATGGTGAATATTATTACTGTCCCCAAACTGAATTAAGTTTAGCCTACTACATTATAACAGTAACGAATTAGCCTACCAGGGAAAGTAACTATTGCGTTACTTATTACTAGGACTCGTTAGTCCCATCACTGATTAATCTGAGTTTTATGGATGAATAAGCAATTATTCAGGCTCACGTCATAATTAGGCGGAGTATCAGGGAGCCTTTATTTTGAAATCCCTAACCGGATGTGCTTAGCTGGCTGTCGGCTGCTGCTCTGGCATTAGTGTCCCTGTCGACGACTTTCTCTGAGTGGGAGCAGTCACTGAAACCAGGAAGATTTCTTCACGCTGAGTGGAAAGCACACGTCACCAGTCTGCTCTCCACATTTTACACCAAGTTAAACTTTGTTCTCAAAAAGGAAAAAGGAGTTCCAGCTCTGTTAAGCCGACATGGATCCCGCCAGCCAAGGTAACATTAATTGTTAGCTTAGCGTATGTAGCTTAGCTTCGTGTTCGAGTTACCCAAAACAGTTCAGATAAATGCAGCTACCGCCAAATAGCGAACACACCTGCCTTCTTGTCGCTTTGTTTGTGTTGAAGTTTTATATTGTTAGGGATAATAATGAATCCCATTGACCGTGCAGCCGTGTGGACAGGACGGGCCCGCTGGTAAATGACAGGGACAGCAGCAGCAGCAGCAGTGAGGAGGAGGAGAAGGAGGATCGTGTTACTAATGTTACCAACTTCCCTGCACACTTTCATTTGATAGCACTGACAGTAATTCAGCTAAGAAGCAAACAATGTCACCTTGTCTGTCTTCCCGAGCCCCTCGCGGCTTTAAGAGCCGCTGTTTTTGGTTGTAAACAAAAACACTGATGCTGGTCCGAGTGTTAGCACTTTGTTTTGGTGTTTGTTTGTTTTTTAAAGCTGCCAGCCCTTACGTTACCTGTTCTTTTACACCAGATACAGTTTCGTGGGTCTAAGTCGGTGTTGGTCGCACAATAACAGGATCTAGACTTGCTGACCCACTGAGCACAGTGGCTGCTGCCTTATCATTGTCAATACTGACTATATCGATGGTGCTTTTCTGCTCCCTTCAGATTAAAGGAAGGATCCGTTTCCTGGACATCGATTGTCTCATCTTAACTGAGACAGCAGTCCATACGGAGGGGACAAAGTCTGTTTCTTATAAGTTTCAAACAATGGGCGCATGTCTGTTGCTTCATCATCATTTGTATTCAAATTATGTAGCACTGTATTTATGTTATGTTTAGGTTGTTCCTTTTGCACTAGTAGTTTATATTTTTAATTTTATTGTTTTAGATATCATAGGATATATTTTATCTATCTATCTATCTATCTATCTATCTATCTATCTATCTATCTATCTATCTATCTATCTATCTATCTAATTGCCCACATCTGAGACCAACAGAAACCTGAGACACAGAACAACAACACAGATCATCGGTGCCTCAAATTGCACCATCCAGAATGACCACACGCATCAGGGTGATGAGATTTATTGCAGCGCTATTATACTGGGCCATAGTGGTGTTTGCAGCATGGTCATTGGCAGACAAATGAAGGCCGTTATGTGCTGCTGGAACCCACATGTTAATGAGACATCCAGGGCCGTATCCTGTAGTCCGTAACATTGAGCGGCCGTGATAGATAGTCATATTGTATCAGGCTTCCTCTGCCTCAGGATCAGAGGTTTTTAGGGGATAATTAAGGTCGCCTTTGTTGGCGTGTCTCAAACTATGACGAACCGGAAAGAACTAGGACATGTCTGTCTCATTAAATTTTGCTACTACCGTTTCCTAAATTATGCAGTGAAACCTGAAAACAGGATTTTGGCAGAACCGGGGACTTTTTCCTGACTTGAACATCCTCACATGACACCGTTGTTACTTCTTTAAAGGGATAGTTCAACATTTTTGGCTGTGAGCTGCTCAGAGCTATGCTATGGAGGCTAATGGGATTTCTTGGTTTCACTCATCAAATGCACAATCCAACAACTCCAAAACACTCTCATGGACAAGTTGTGACCTGCACATTCACCACGCTATGAGATAATAACAGAACGTTATGAGACAGAGTTGTTTTCGAGGTAAATGCTTGCTGAAAAACTGCCCTTGCAGAAAGCCGCATCAATGGTTTTGCATGAATTTACCTTGAAAACAAGTCTGTCTCGTAACTTTTTGTTATTATCTCATAGCGTGGTGAATGTACAGGTCAAAACTTGTCTACCGGAGCGTTTTGGAGTTGTTGGATTGTGTACAGTATTTGATGAGTTTGATGAGGAAAACCAAGAAATCCCATTAGCCTCCGTAGCGTAGCTGTGAGCAGCTCATGGCTCTGCTTGCACCAACAATAGCTTGCACCAACAATTAAAGGTAAAAAACCTACTTCTAAAACTATAGGGGTTATTGCAATGGGCCAATTTGCCAAAAACATTGAACTATCCCTTTAAGGAAATAGTTCATCCTACAAGAATAATTAACAGGTGTTTGTCATGTGCCCTTTTTCTTTTTTACAGAGCTGTCAAATTGTGTAAACTTTCTACTGTCATGCAAAGACAGAGAGATCACAGACAAACCGTGAATTCCTTCATCTGCATCAGCATAAAAATAGACCAGAATGCAATGCAACAGTGGACGGGGTTTTAAGTGAGGGGTGTGGCCTTTATCGCATTCGCGCCTCACTGTTTACAGACTGGTTAGACGGCTAGCTGAAGGGACACATTTTTAACCTTTTCATGCAAATAACCTTTGATTGGAAGTTGCAGAGCTTGAAGTGACTGGTTGTTGTTGTTGTTGCAAAGCCTTCTGGGAAGTGTAGGAAATGGCGATGATCTGTCAGTTTAAGAATGTCTGAAATAGACTATTTCTTTCATCTCAGGAAGAAATTATTATTAGATTTTTTTTGTTGTCATTCCTCTATCTGTTATGAGCGCTGCCGTCTCATTTGAACTTCACTGCTGTTATTTTTGTGGGCTGGTCTGAATCACTCTTGGCTGAATCAATATACCCAGAGGGTGGAGCCATCATATCTCCTGCCAGCCTCAACACAGATGTTACGGCTGAGACTCAAACACACAGCGCAGTATCTGCAGATAATGAGAACCTGGCTCATCACACTCTGTCTCTCCCACTGTGGACCGTTGATGTCTGCTCTCACGTGTTGCGCAAGTCACTGAAATCTTCCGTCACGCTTAAAGTGAAGGATTTGGAGAGTGGGATGTCTATATTCGTCTGTTTTGTTTAGTGTTTGTTCTGGTTTTTGTTGTTTTTTTTCTTGTTTTGTTGCTGCGATAATTCTGCATCTTACTGCCTGACCACTGGTCTGGAAGTTGATCCGTTTGTAAGCAGTGTGGGATGTTAGTGTGCCCGCTGTTTGATTGTCGGGGCCGCAACAGCATAGGATCTAATTTTAGCCACGTGTTTTCAGGCAGTGCCTCCACTTTGTCTTTTCTTTCCCCCTGTTGTGTCCATGCCAGCTCTGTGCCCGATCCAAACTCCTATTGGCTGCCAAAACCTCCGCTGGTGTCCTCAGGTGAATCATGACGCAAGATGCGCTCAGAGTCACTGAAGTGGTGACGGTGGCATCAGACCAAGACATCAATGGGGAAACTTTAGTTACTGATTAAAGACTTGTTTTTTTGGTCTTTCTCTTATGGTTTCGTCCTGTTGCGATAAAGGATATTTTTCAGGCAACCACACGATGCAAAACAACAATCATGTCAAAGTGAGGCTTCAAGTTGACAATAGAAATATGCTGACAGGGCAAGTTGGAGTGTGATATGTTTGTCTCAGTGTTTTCTGCACGTTAGGACCCTGCAGGCCTGCTGCTCATCACACGCTCACTTTGACTTAGAAAACCTAAATCAATCCATCGACTTGATGCTCAGCTGAGACGCACCGGTGCTCATTTGGCTGACATTTCTTTATTGCGTTTCAACCCCCCGCCCAATGCAAAACACTGACCAGGAATGAGCAGAATTGACAGTGTTATAACTAGTATCAGTGAAATCTTATCAGTTCCCATCCACAGGTTAGTGCTGCTCAACTCCTGCCTCTGCTATTCGTCTCTTTCTCTTCCTGTCGGAGAATCTCCTGCTGGCAACACAAGCCACTTCCTGCCTGCAATTTCTGGATGTTACTGAAATAGATACTGAGAGGGGCCTACTTAGAGTCAACCACTGCTGGCTTTTAACATTTTCACCGGTCTAAGTGTGTAGTTGTTTGCCTCTCCATTTCCCTCGACCATTACCGTGTCCTGTTCCTCACCCCTCCCTCCTCCTCCTCCTCCTCCTCCTCCTTCTCACTTTCTCTTTCTTTTTGTCTCCCAGATATCAACCTAAACTCTCCCAACAAGGGGCTGGGCGTGGATCATTCTGACAGCCTGTCCGACGTGCCGGTGGAGGGGGCAGTGGCGAACTCTGTCAACCCTCTCCCACCCGGCCTGACGGAGGAGGAGGCCGAGGAGCTGCGCATCGAGCTCACCAAGGTAACGTCCAGGTGTTCCACAGCGAGCAACTGTTTTCATAAAGTGAAGTCAGTTTAATTTATAGTATACACAAGTGATCTCGAGGCACTTTACAGGCGCATAAGGTCTAAACCGTCTCTTTATAATATCACGAACCGAGACCCAACAGATCCCACCAACACCAAGCACATAGTGGTGTGCGTTTGGTGGATGTGGTAGAAGAGCTCTTAAACAAGTCTCCCGTCTTCATTATATAGTCTCTAATTTGCCATTTCTCTCAACCACAGGTCGTATGTGCGTGCGACTCCACTAACATTTTGACTTCATAATAGGTGAAGCACACCTGTTGTCAGTGATAATACAAATGGCTGGGTTCAATTTGTTGCATCACAAATAGACATTGTGTATCCCGGCCTCTCTTTGCCATGCAGCAATTTAAATGGATTGCAACCCAGTGAACTCATCAGTGTCGGCTTGACAGCACGAGACCATCAGACTGAAGGCAATGTTAGGAAGTTGGAAGAAACAAAAGCAGCATTTTTTTTAAAAGTTTTTTTTATTTTAGAGCAGAGTGAAGACGTATGCAAACATGACCCAGAGCAGAGAGGCTCATTTGACTTGGATCCTCCTGCACTGGATGACAGCAAATACCTAGGCTTCTCTTAGTTGGAGTAACACACCTTCCCACTAGGGCTGAAGTTGATGTAGTGAAAAACTGACGAACCTCCAGACTGACCCTTCCTGCTTTATGACTTCAGGTGGAGGAAGAGATCAACACTCTGCGTCAGGTCTTGTCAGCCAAAGAGAGACACGCCACAGAGCTGAAGAGGAAACTTGGACTCAGCCCGCTCAACGAACTCAAACAGAACCTGTCCAAGAGCTGGCAGGACGTACAGACCTCCAACGCGTACGTATCAACCAGACTCCTCACATGCCATTTTTTGAGTCCTTCAGCTGTTTCACCAATTACAGTGATCACTTGAGGTTGAATCAAGATCTGTTCTGCACAGTCAGTCACGTGGAGTATTGACGGCACACTTTCAAAAACTGCATTTGATTGATTTGATGAGTACAAATGTGTAGATTGTACCCCATTACTTTTAGATGTGGGCTCAAATTTTAGTGGCAGAAGATTAAGGATCAGAAAAGCCTAGAGGAGAACCACTCACGTGCATCTAAGATTATTTTAGAAGGTCAAGTTTTGGGAAATAGCTTGAGTCAGACCTAAATAGTGACAAGTGACATCCTTTTACTGAAATGTTGAGGTCGTCGACCAGTTTGTAGCCCTGATAACAGCACAGTGAGATGACTCCTGGAGTCGTCCCTCCCTGCCTGCCGTCAGTCCGTGATAGTAACGGTTATCAGAAAGAGCCAGTCCCAGAGTGACTCACTCTATGGTGATTCACATGGGGTTCAGAGGTCTTTACATTACACAGAATGATGTCACAGCTATTAAACAGATGAAACAGAGTCATCGAGTAAGGTGCTCTGTGATCACATCTAGTGACCCACTGTGAGATAGAACTATGATCGTCACGAATGTTCCAATGGGAATGTTGTTGTTTTTTCAAACAGCAGCAGCTGCTCTGTTCGTGATGAAACTCAATGGTATAAAATGATTTATTTTAGTCAATAAAATCGAAACATCTAATAACTTTTTAATTAATTGAGCAGCTGCAGTTTTCAACCTCTCCAGGAGGCGTTCACGTGGGGAATGGAGGTTTGATGAATCTTGATGGATAACGTACTGCTGAAACTCATTACCCAGTTTTTATTAAATTGGTCTTATAAGAGTTTAATAGTCTAAATTAGTACTTTTTTGTCAGGATTCAACAGGTTCATCTGATGCTTGAATTATGTTGGTTCTGGCTGAACAAACACTTCTTTCACCTCTAGGAATAGAGATCGTAACCAAATTCATTACACATTAAGGACATTATTTAAGAGTTTTAAATTTCATTTTCACCTTCATTTTAAAATGTGCAAGTAACAGCCCCAACTATTACAATGTTATAACCATGAAACTGTTGTCATGGGCATGTTTTTTTTAAATTTTGGGCTGTAGATGGGTTTTTCACTGTGGTGAACTGTCTTAAAGGGATATTCCAACATTAGGAGTAGGTTCATTACCTTTTATTGTCGGTGCAAGCCGTTGAGATTGGAGGGGAAGAGACGTGAGCTCTTCATGGCACACGGTATTTCTGGCTTTCCCTCATCAAACTCTCCAAAACACACTCCAAAACGCTCTGGTGGACAAGTTGTGACCTGCACATTCACCACGCTATGAGATAATAACAGAACGTTACGAGACAGAGTTGTTTTCTAATTAAATACTTAACCAGAACTACATTCGCGACAAGACTGCTCGGCGTCTCCGCCCGTAACGAACCTACTCCTAAAACTATATGGATTATGGCAATGGGCCAATTTACCACAATGTTGAAATATCCCTTTAAGAAGTGAAGCACTGAATTTACAGTTTTGCACACAAAACACTGCACCAATTCCACAGTGGATAAGATGCCAGATCCTCACATAGTGAACACAGACTTACACCGATCAGACATAACATCACAACCGCCTGCTTTATATTGTGTTTTGCTGCCAAATACACAACAAACGGCGCTGCACTGTGTGTTCTGACGGCTTTCTATCAGAACCAGATGCTCAGAGGCTCTGACCCAGTCGTCCTGGTTCAAACTGGATTAAATCCTCACTCTGCCCATTTTTCCTGCTTCTAACACATCACCTTTGAGGACAACATGTTCACCTGCTGTCTAATATATCCCACCCACTAACAGCAGCCATGATGAAGTGTTATTCAGTGTTATTGACTTCAGCTGTCGGGGGTCATAATGTTAGGCCTGATCGGTGTAAAACAATCAGATTTTTCACACAGTGTGACTTCGATGAATGTGAACAGGAAACCCTGTCACTCTGCTTTTCAACCTTCATTTCACAATGAGAGAAAGAGGAAAGGGTTATCCAAAGACTTGGAGATAGTTATTGACATTATTGCTATATCGTGATATATTAAATAGTTCTTTTGGGATTTGCTAACCCTGGCTTCCTCTCTGAGCCAGCCCAGCTCCTTGTGGACCCTCTGCAGCTCAACACCCCATGTCTCTGTTTCTAGCTATGTGAAAACCTCTGAGAAACTGGGCGAGTGGAATGAGAGGGTTACCAGTTCGGATCTGTGAGTTCATGCACTGTGCCACTCGCTCGCTGGTGATGTCTGGGCTTCTGCAGTGTTTGCTCTCCCATGCTCTGACTTCTCCTCACCCCTCGCCGCTCCTCCGGTCTCACCTGCTAACCATATTTGAGAACACTTTAACATTTCAGCAGCTGCTCTCTAACATAATGCCTGGGAGTAGGACATTTGTCTCTTTATTCTTCTTTGCTCCTGTTGAATCAGATGCTGTGAAATTAGATGGTAGGATGAGTGTGCATTATTCTGCTGAACTTAATGAAAGATTAAGTGAAGGCCTGGTGAAATTAGTAATTCCATCCTCTTGGTCAAACATATTTGGTAAAAACTAGTTATTCCATCATCTGTGACGATAAAGCTGTGGAGACTCTTAGGCCTTGTTCAAATAGGATTTTTAGCATCCAGATTGTGTCTAGTTTGATTTTTAACAGTCTGAACAGCCAAAAACCACATGAGATCAGATTTTTCTTTTACAAATCTGATTCAAATCACTCACAAAGGTGGTTTAAAATGCGATTCTAATTGGATTTGTACAGATTACTTTTGTTGAAGAATAAACAATAAGCAGTTGTACTTGAAGTGCAGCCATACAGCTGCTGCATAGGAGCTCTGGTGTGGTCTGCCCATCTGAACAAGGTCTAACAGCTCTCTGGTCCTGGGATCAGCTTGGATCAGGACTCTTGTTGCATATGTGGCGAGACTTGTAGCACTCAAGTGGGATTTGGTGTGTGTCTCATGTTAACCTCTGCTCCCTGAGTTACACAACTGAGTCACCCGTGTTTGCCCACCGTGGCCTGCTCCTCACCTTTTAGTGTTTGATAAGCACTTTGTTTTGTTAAGGTGGTGCTATAGAGTCAGACGGGTTAGTGTATGTGGAGACGTGGCAGCTTTCATGGAGATCACAACTAGTACAACTCTTCCTTTCTGCTGTTTTTCACATGATGTCATTTTCTGCAACATAATATCTTTTCTCAGTTTTTTGTCTCCTTCCATCCTACAGTATCAGCCTCAGCCATCTGGTCTTTACTTCCTCTCCCAGAGGTCAGGTGCCCTCTCTTTGCCCCCTCTCTCTACTTCCTCAAAGCAGCATTCTTTTATATTTTTAACTTTTTTATTACTACAAAGGAAAATTGATTTTTTTTCCTATTAAAGAAATTGAGATTATTGGAAGGGAAAGATGTGAGATACAGTAACAATGTAAGGCTTTGCTGTATCATAATCAGGCCACCTGATGGTTGCTGGTCTTATTTTGCTGTGCTTGTTTATCTAAATTGAACATTTAATGTGTCAGGCTTAGGGGGGGTGGATGAATAAGATCCAGTTTGTGTTATTCTATAAATTAAAAAAACAGCATACTGTATTCAGGCTAACTCCAGGTGTGTTATTCTAAAATTTCACACCAGAATTTTCATTTTACTGCAAATGCATATTGTTGTATAATAGATAAATATAGGTTATCGGTTTTCTTGATTACTAATAATTAGTAGTATAAAAATACCATATGGGTCGATCCCTACAAGAAATAATTGCACTGGAACTAAAGAGGGCTAGCTGAGCTATGTGTCTGGTTGTGTTGTGTTTGTGTCCTCAGGAGTTGGTTGGAGGTAGAGGTTTTAAGATGGTTTTCTGCAGCTGAAAAGAATCCAGAGGAAACTTTGTAACTGGCAAAAAGAAAAGAAAAGCATCCCATCAGTTCATTCTGGGATGACTGAGGCTGGTGGAATTTTCCGTGTTGTTGCTTCTGATTTGAACTGGATTGGCGAGCTCTCTCAGATAGTTAGACTCACCTGTCAGGACGCTGACTCAGCGCTTGACTTTTACACAAACTGACACACATCTTTACGAATAGGAGCAGGTGGGTTTGGTGGTATTTCCTCTTCTGTGTTTTCAAAGACAGAATTAGACACACACGGTAGCACATCTCTCACATTGTATGTGTTCTCCCACACAGCCAGAACAAACATTCATTTAAACAAAAAAACAAACAAACAAAAAAAAAACACACACAGCATATGAATTTTGGTTCAGGCCTGGAAACACACACACACACAGCGTAGGTTTGCACAGGACAGGAAGGTGTTGATTTGTGTGTGTCTGCGCCCTGGTCGGGCAGCTCAGACTTGCTGTTGCAGGAACAAGTGGGAGGAGAGGAAAGGAATGTGAGAGAGAGATGGAGGAAGAGAAAGAGACAGTGTTTTGCTTAGTCACATGACACGTGTTGTTCAGAGAGGGAGGGCTGGGGAGACAGGATGTGCACTGCACTTGAAGCCAGACTGAACCACACAAAGAAGTTAATAGGTTATGAATTATGAATATGCTTTTTGGAGCAGGTTGCCATGAAAACTGGAGTGTGGGAGAGTCAGCCCGACTGCTCTGTTAGCAAGACCGTTGAGCATCTTCAGAGGTTTTAACTTTGTCTTTCAGATGAAATCCTTGGAGGAGTTTTAGGCTCCTACACAGCAACATCCAACTGGAAAGGAGACAAAAACCCCTGTTTCTCTTTGAATTACTGTATTCAACTAGACAGTGAGGTGCTGTGTGGACAGACACAGCGCACTGTGACCACAGTCCCTGGGTACAGTACGCAGCGTTGTGCTGATGTAAGTCAGGAAATAGAGACGGGTCTTGTCTGGCCCAGAGCCGTCTAGAATCAGAGCCATCTCCTGTGTCTTTTACAAGGGAAGCTGGTGTAACACAGCTGGCTGCTATATAGAGTCATTGGTTTGGTGTTTTTACCCATGATTTGTCAAACTGAGGGTTTTTTTTAAAGGGATAGTTCAACATTTTGGCACATTGGCCCATTGCCGTCTTAGGAGTAGGTTCGTTACTTTTAATTGTTGGTGCAAGCTATTTTTAGAATGGTGGAGCAGAGCCGTGAGCTGCTCAGAGCTACGCTACAGAGTGGGATTTCTTGGTTTCACCCATCAAATACACAATCCAACAACTCCAAAACGCTCTCGTGGACAAGTTGTGATCTGCACATTCACCGCACTCAATCCCTTGTAGTTGTACATTGATTAAGCCCTAACATTATGAGTGTAACACTGAATAACTTCATCATGGAACCTGTTAGTGGTTAGTTTGACCAGGACCACTGGGTCTCTCATGTGAAAAGCTGCAGCTCTTGTGGACTGTTCCCAGTCTGCAGTGGTCAAGATCTATCAGAAGTTGGTCCAAGGAAGGAACAGTGGTGAAGAGGCCACAGGCTCACTGATACACATGTGCTCCCAACAGACCAGCTGTTGATCAGACTGCTGTTGTTTCTGATAGAAAGCTGTCATTGCAGGAAAAAGGGACCAACACAATATTAGGCAGGTCAGGTGGTCATGATATAATGTCTGATGGGTGAATGTAAGAATATGAATTAGTTTATAGTATAATGCTCCTCATGTTATCTCCAACACCTCACATATTGCAGTATTACTCCCTGTTCACTCTTTGGTTTCTGATCAGTCAGATCGATATTTATTCATAGCTGTCAAATCACCCCCCTTCGTCAGGGTTAGGTTCAGGACAGTTTTGTTTTATGGAGCACCAACACCAGTAGAAACCTTAATAGCACACTACAGACGTTCTTATCATTGTTTACAGGCCGTCTTCTTTTCCAACAGCCTGTGTTGGCATCACATCCACTCGGTGCTTGGAGCCAGGCCGTTTGATTGAACTGTAGACAAATGGCAGTGAATCTGCAGACCTAAACATATTAAAACGTATTTGGTTTGTTTGTTCACACATTTTCAGGTGGAAGATGAGTGTGTTGGTGCTTGCGAGTGGATAAACGGTGTGATTGGGACAGTGTTTATATAATCTATACCACCTCCAACATACTGTAGCTTTTCTTTATATTTATCAGTCACCTTGGTGATGATAGCACCAGTGTATCTGGAACACGATGATATTGATTTTTTGCAGTTTACCACATGATTTAACAGTCAGACTTGTCTGGGCTCTGCTTTCTTATCTGCTCTGCCATTAGTTCACAGAGCACTTAGCACCAACGTGCTTCCTCTTTTCTTCTAGATACTGCATCACCAGGAGTGTGTTGTGTGTGAGTGTGTGGCTTGCTTTGCAGCTAATCATAAAAAGTCTGCGGTCTGCTTTTAAGCTGGCGTTTGAGTGTTAGTTGTTGTTGTTTTTTTTCAAACTAAAGCATCAACCCTAACTATTTCCACTAACCCTCTGTTGCCATATCCATTTGTCCTCACAACTTCCTGCAGAGCAGAGTTGGATTGATTCACTTAGCTGAATAGCTCCGAGGACCTGCAGGGAATTCAGAGCCTTTTATCAGCAAACGCTGGAGTTTGGCTGAGAGACTCACTTTAATTTTTCTTAATGGGGGGAAGCTCATCTGAAAAACCATCATGTCATATTTTGTAGGTCCTGATGCCGGGAGGCCGATGAAAAAATTCTGATCACCAATATATTGGCCGATGAAATTTTTAAATCATAAAAATAAAAACAAAAAAATAATGTTCAAACACTTGTTACACACATATAAATTGAAGGCAGAACATTTAGCTATTTTTCAATACTTTTGTTGTCAAAGTTGTTGTGTGTCATCATTTGAAATCTGCCTGTTTATGTTTATTATTATTCATTTACCAACAATGCACTTCACCTCCACTGGAAGAGTAATAGTACAAGGACATAATTTCTAAGTAAAACCAGGTCATATAATGAAAATATAACTGTTAACATTGGTGTTTGGCCAGTTAACGATTATTCTCTAATATAGCTATAATCTATAATATTGGTATTAATCGGTCGCGCCCTAATATTTTGCTTTTGATCATGTTGCAGTTTTCTCTGCTCCAGTCTTGCAAAGGTTTATGACACAAATCTTGAAAGCCTTATTATTATATATATATCATCTCAGATGATATATATAATATGAAGTGTTGAAATATGCACCATTAATGTCATTAAATATGGAGAGACAAAACAAGGTCCAGCAGCAGCAGTAGAGCCTTAAGACAGATAGGATTATTAATATTTGCCTGTGTGTGTGCGTTGTGAGCAGCTTCTGACACTTGAAGGGCTCAGAGAGCTGTATTAATACTGAAAATTGAAAATTCCCCTCTTATACAGTAAATTAGATTAATTTCTGTAACGTCGATGTGGGCAAAATGAGTTTTGTCTGTCGTGCCTGGGGAAGAAGCGTCGGGTACACTCACTGTCACACAACCTGTTGGAGTAGACACACAAGCCTGATTCATCTGTGGGAAATGTATATGGACACAAAGGAAGGACAGCCCAGCCTGACAGGATTTACTAGAAACACCACGTAACCATCATCTCACCATAAACATTTAAGGGTTTGTTGAACTCACTTCTGGTTCTGGTTGCGTTCATGAAGGAACCATGTGAAATGTTAGCAGTGTTTCATATTCTCTGATCTATAATGATATTGTGTTGCGTTGTGTAATAGTTTAAATGTTAAGTTGGTGTAGCAGTGGATAAAATGAATTGTGCCTCTACTGTGCTTTGTTGTTAGTGTGTGTCTCTTCCCCTGTGTCATTATCCTGCTGTTGTGTCTTCAGATATCTGTCTGCCTCAGCCACTTTGGATGACATTACCCACTCTGAAGCGTGAGTTGACCCCTTTCTCTTTTGTGTTCTTGTTTTGTTTTTGTAGATGAGCTAAGGTTTCTTTCAGTGTGGTTTTCTCTCTGGGGAGTAATCCTCACTGTTCTCACCCCCATGCTTCCTCATCCATCTCTTTGCTTCTGTGATGTGAGCGTGTTGCAGGAGGGGGTTTTGTTTTGTTTTATAGGTGTGTTTGAGGTTCAGCTTCATGCTTGGAAAGACTCCCACGTTGGAGGACATACTAGTATGGCTTTAAAGTGCAGAGAGGTTTGGTTGAGCTGATACTTTAGCCCAGTGGTTCTCAAAGTGGGGCCCGGGGACCCCCAGGGGTCTTTGAGAGGGTTCAAGGAGGTCCCTACATTTTTCTTGAAATTTTACCACTTTTTTCTAGAATTTTTAAACTTCTATTTTTTAATAAATGTTACCACTTTTCCTAGATTTTTTTTTTTTGAGAAATCTTTCCACTTTTTTCTAAACTGTTTTTTTCTTCTAGAAATCTTACCACTTTTTTCTCTGAAATTCTTTACAATATTTACAAAAAATCATGCCATTTGCCGTAATTTGAATATATAGGCTATTGACTAAAAAAGTAATGTTGTTCATTCTCAGAAGATATTATATTATTATATTATATATTTGTGTATTTATGGTGTTTGCTTCAAAATTTTGTCCAATGGGGGTCCGTGGACTAATTTGTAACAATTTAGGGTCCATGATGTAAAAAGGTTTGAAAACCACTGCGTTATCCCACAAGTTTACCATAAAGTAGTGAAACAGGCTTCTCTTACAACGTTTGTCTCACCTTTGCATCATCAGACAGCGGGTCAGTGCAGATGTTCAGCTGGTGTACCTGTGCCAGCTTGTTTTCAAGAGGTCTTCATTGTTTTTTTATTACTTGTGGTCCTAACTAGGTCATAGTCCCATTTCTGCTGCAGTCTGGGCTGCAAGACCAAGACTTAAATCAATTTAGTTTCAAGTAATAAAAGAAAAGGCTGAAATGCAATCTGATAAAATAGAGTAGAGCACTTAGTATATCCCAGTGTTAATATACATATAGATTATTGAAATCTAAAAGTCACACTTGCTGGATGTTTCCCTCAGCTACAGTAGCTTCTCTGCTCATCCTCTGTGAACCATCTGCTTCTGAGACTCAGTCTGTGTGAGTGGTAGCGCTGCTTGATATGCAAAAAAAAAATGTAGTCATTATTTTTGGTAGATGTTGTGATACGAGTCTCCATATCAGTTTGATTTTAGGGTTTTGCATTGACCAAAAAGGTAAATGATGTGTTCAGGTGGGTCTAGTAGGTTGCTTTTGGCAGTCTGGGTGTGTTTCAGTTGGTGTTCATGTGCTTATTTCTCTGTGTGTATCCATGCTGGTAGCAGCTTGTGTACTGTGACCACACCTGTCGACCACGTTAATCCTGGCAGCTGTGTTCGGTCTGTGTTCAGTGTGGATCTGGGAGGCTGTTAGCCTAGCTTAGCATAAAGCTCAGGAAGAAAAAAATAGTTGTACTCTCCTGAATGTTGAACTGTACATGTAAATCATTCTCTTGTTAGGTAAGCTATGCTCACCACACCTTGACTAAACATACACCACTGCAGCAACGTAGCAGCTCTGTCAGGGCTCCAGACTAACTTTATTCACTAGGAACACAGTGGCTCCTAACTTCAAATTTCAGAGGTGCAAACAGAAAATTTAGGGGCATTTCCTTTTCATTCATAATCCTTACACTTATTGGTCTGCCACCTGTAATGACAGATAACAGATTCTTCCACATTTCACCAGTGTTACAAAAAAAACATGACTGGCTGCACAAGTAGATGATTAAATGTAAGTCAATGTCATGGTGTAACATCCCATTGGAGGCTGCTACTTGTCCTTCCACGAGGCGATTGGCGTGTTGCACAAGTTTAAAATATTCAACTTCAGAGACAAGTCCGCCCGTCGACGGCCAATGGACGTTGTTGAACCGGGTGCTGGTCCGCCCATTAGGTAGCGCTGGAAACATCCAGGCGCAGTCCCCAGAGAGGGCGGCGAAACTCTCCAAGCTGTGTGCACCTCGGCAGGATGCTGTGCACCCAGACACAACGGCGTGAAATATTTGGATGTACCAAGTGGAACCAGACACGTGCATGTCAGACAGGAGTAAACAGGAGCTTTAGCAGCTGGCAGACAACAGGAATGTACTCAAACCAAAGAGGGCCCAAGGTGACGCAACGTCACTGAGTTTCAGCTCCACTGAAAACAGGCAGATTTATCTCCTGCTTTAAAAGACAACAGTGTTGGACTGACACACGCTCTTGAAGCTTTGGACTTAAGTGAGGCCTTATACTGTAGAGTTGTATCTCTGCCACTGATACCGATCCTCTGTGAGTGCGATGGGCAGATATGGGACATTTCTGTCATGCCTTTCAGTCGTTCGCTCAATCAGTCTCACACATTTAGAGTTCCACTTGTCCAACAAGTTGTTTTGTTTCAGTGGCCTGTCACACACCAGCACATCCTAGACAGTGTTAACCTCAGGTTAATTCAGGTCACATGTTTTTTTTTTCATCCAATAAGGATGGACAGCTGATCAAGTGGCATTGACATATTAAATTTTAGTTAACCTTTATTTATAACTCGGGATCCATTGAGGGAGACTCTCATTTTCAATGGGGCACAGTGCACAAAATAGAAGTAAAAAATAAAATAAAAGCAGAACAATTCACAATTAATCAATCAAAGCAAGAACAAGGCATTTCACACTGTTGAGCAACTAGTTGCTTAAATTTGTTAAGGGATTGTGGAGAAACCAATTTAAAGGTGTTTTTCAATGAGCTCCCAGAGTGTGCAGCAGCAATGGAAAAGGCAGTTTTTGCACCTCGTGAAGAAATCACTCACTATGTGACACTATGAACGTCCTCGGAGAGACACAGTGAACATCCACAGCAGCGTTCATTCCATCTGGCCGCTGTCATCCTGCCTCAGCCGAGCTCAGCAACAGAACATGTTGGGTGAACAGGTCCTTTAAACTGACAGAGCGATAGCTGAGGGTGATTCAGTGCAGGGGTCAGTGCCAGATGTGCCATTGATAGTTTCATTGTTGTATTGTGATACTGTACCACACTGTACTGGGTGTGTCACATTTCGCCGTGGCGCTGAAATAAATATCAGGGACATGCTGAATCATAGCTGCTTCCAAACTTCTGGCTGCTTTAGAATGAAATACTGAAAATAACCAATAACCAATAACCACTGAAATTATAGGGGCCATGTGAGACAAAGCAGACAGGCTGCGGTCTTTTGGTTGCTGTGGCCTGAGTTCCTGTGACCTCTGGCTGTGCGTGTGTGTGAATACTAACATCAGCTGCTGAACACTGTGTGACGGGGCACTAACTTAAATGACTGTCAGCTTGACTATGGATTTGTTGTGTTTTGGGTCTAATTTACCATTCTGTCCTCCCCTGTCTCTCCCCCTCCCATCCATCCACCTCCTGTTCTTCATTCCTTCTTCCCCTCTTCTTTTCACAATTGTTTTCCTTCCATTCTCCCGCTCCCACCTTTCTTCTCTCTCATCCCTCTATCCCTTCACCCCCCACCTCTATTCTCTCTCCACGCTTGCAGATACAAGAAGACTCAGGAGACTCTTTCCCAGGCGGGACAGAAAACCAGTGCAGCTCTCACCACAGTGGGCAGTGCCATCAGCAGGAGACTGGGCGACATGAGGTACGACACTGCAGAGCCAAAATGGCCGACTCTCTGGCTAGGCCACATGAAGTGAGAGTGGACAGTGTAGAAACGTGAAAGGTTAATCAAATGCTTCGGTCAGAAGCCTGGATGACCCCAGTCGTTGCAGTTGAATGCAAACCAAGATATTGTGGGATGTAAACACTCGATCCAGATTTCTGATCAGCCTGCCACATTCTGCCATTTGCAGTCTCAAGCATTAGTCACACAGTTCCATTGAAAAACTGCAGGTAAACATTAATGCAGGTTAAAGTAGTTTGTTGCAATCTGTTGCTCCATAATGGGAGGAAAGATGGAAATGAAACCAGGAGTGTTGAAAAATCTGCAGCTGATGACAAAGGCAGAAAGCTGGGTTATATTCGAATCATAGGAAGGAAAGGATGCTGGAGCACACCATCAATTTCAGCAATTTAGGTGCAAGTGCTAACGTTTCGACTAGCGTCTTCTTCAGAGCAAATGGAATTAAAGTTTATGAATGACAAGTTTTAAATGTGTGCCTGCGTCTCTGATTGGAGGAGCTGGAGAGCCACTGAAAGTGTCATCAAAAACAGCTCATGTGATCTAATTCAAAGTTATAGATACAAAATGTTACAATTACAATACAATGCATGCAATACAAATGAACACACAGATGTAACAGGAGCCATGTACAACGTCCTCATCATGTTCTGCAGGGAGCTGAAGAACCTTCAGTGTTAACATCCTTTCTAATTTGAACCTTGATACTTGATGCTCCTGCCATAAATTCACTGAATAATGAGTCACGACTGCACTGTCCACTCTACTTGTTCTAACCTAGAATAGAAAGTAGATCTTGCATGACCCGTAGACCTGTCTCTATCAGCCCCCACTGTTCAAACTACACTGTTTATAAAATGAACAGGTTTCTAAAATGAAAGTGGTTTCACATAAAACCAGTTTTTGTGTCATTTAACCCAGTCATTTGAATCCTGCTGAAACGACTGGAACCACGCCTGTAGACTGTATAATAATAATTGGAAAAGATTAGCATGATAATGGGACACGGCCCAGTTTATTCATGTCATTTAAACATTTAGATTGATCATCAATCAGGTGCAGTTGTGAGTTGAGAGAGGAAACAGTGTCTGTAGATGTAGACTCACTAACTCTGACAACGCCTTGTTGACTGTCACTAATGATGTTCATGTTTCCATTTAGCATAGATATTTGCTGTGTGTGTGAGTGAGGAAGGGACACTTAGCAGTCTGAGTGTATTGATAAATGTGTGTTAGCTGTTGTTCCCTGGCTTCTCATATCTCACTAAAACAAGACTCGCCTGCATAGCGCATGTTTTCTGCTTGTTCATCCAAGCTCTTTTCTTTTCTGTTGCAAATGTCCCTCTGATGCCCTGAAATCCAATAATCAGTCCAAAGGAAAAAGTATTAATTACATCTGTTGTCAACTGTACATAATGGTGCATCTCAATAAAGTAGAAGCTGATGGAGGTCAGCAGTCTGAGTATGACATCATTAGGTTACTATAGTAACCCTTTCACTATATTCAGATTATTTGAGATACTGAATTTGGGGTTTTCATTAAATATAATCCATAATCATTAGAATTAAAATAAAGAGAGCTATTTGAAATAAATAATAGAGTTCAATCAGATGTTCCACTTTTTATTTTCTAGGCTTTTAATGAAAACCTGCTCCGTTGTGTATGTTTTCCCTCCTGCTGCCTCTCACCTGTTTGTCGTCCTCTGCTTTCATGTTTGCAACCTAATGATTCTGCTTGTGGCTCATTCTCTCTCCTCTTTGTTTTTTTTTTTACCTGCTGCCTTGGTTTGACCTGCAGAGCTCTACCTTTCTCTAATTCCTTTAGGTAAGACTCACATGTCCTGTTTTTAAATCACACGGTCACATGACCTGCAATTTGCAGACAGATGAAGAGTTACGACTCATCGGAGGTCAAGCTCTGTCAGTTTTGCTGCTCGTACTTTGACTCCTGCTTTTTCCAAACTCCCCCCTGACTTCCAGGTGTTTCTGGACTGAAAACCTTGCATCAAATTTTATTTATTGTTTTATTCCTATAGATTAAGATCCCTTGTTATTTTGATTACAGTGATAATATGCTACATGCATGTTGTTCATATCCTATTGTGCTGATCTTTAGAAATAATTATGTCGTCAATATTAGTCATTATATCAATTGCTAATTCCCCAGTTGCAGCAGCATGTTATTTGACTTTAGAAGATCTCTACGAGCTCGTAGACACTGCGTTGTGTTGACTGACAGCTGCCGTTGTTACATTTTATCTTGAGTTGAATCAATGTGTTGACTAATAACCTGAAGTAGCTCTTGAAGTGTGTGGGTGGGTGTGTCTGTTTGCCACTGCTTGCTTTATAACACTTGCACCTCTCTGTCTCCTCTTTAACGCTTACAAAGTAGCAACTATTCTATCCGCCACTCGATAAGTATGCCCGCCATGAGGTAAAGTAACACACTGATCCGCTCACTCAACTGTTTCTGTTTAACACACACTGTTGCAGTTACACCCATGTGTTGTTCACCTGTTGTCTGTGTGTGTTGTGATGCTACTGCCTTCACCATGACATCTTTTCTTTCTTGTTGAGTGAAGGTTTAACAAACAAAAAAAAAGAGAGAGGACATAATTTTTGGTACATCGTCTTCACAGGAAGATGAACTTTTAAATGTTTCTCTTTTCTGAATAACATCAGTTGCACAGCCAGTTGATAAAATAAAAGCTTCTGCTGTAAAACTCTGGAATAATGTTTAAAGTGTAGCAGGGACTTTTATGGTGTCCTGTTCTTTGGAAACAGGCCCAGGACAGTAGCAGTGTGGCTCAATATGCATCAGTCCCTCTTTTTAGAATTGATGAAGCATTAGAAGAAGCAGATACACTAAGATAAGAATGAGATTCTGAAACTGTGATATTGATGCTTTAATCTCCAGCCAGCCCGTTTTGAATATGATGATATTATTGCATGTGTTAGCCTGTGTGTTGTTTGGGAACGTCACCTTGTGCCTCTTGTTCTGTAGGAACTCTCCGACCTTCAAGTCGTTTGAGGATAAGGTGGGAAACCTGAAGGTGAGCAGACAGTGACCCGTCAAGAGACGAGGGTCTGAAGGATGATGGGAGCGGTGTTTTTCTCTGAAAGTGTGATGACTCTGTTTTAAAGGGGACATATTATGGAAATATTAAAATGATATCACTTTTTGAAGGCTCTTCAACATTTTTTTTTGGGGGGGGGGGTTGGTTTGTCTTGCCTTCCAGCCCCAAAATGTGAGAATTGACAAAAAAATCTGTAATTTGCAGGCTCCCTAGGTCCACGTGGTGTTACGAGCTGTTCCCTCAGATGTCTTCCAGTGATGTAACTAAGTTTCAAATTTGCATAATACCATCCCTACCAGGGACCAGTAGAAGGGGCGGGGCAAGCAGTGGTTCATTTACTGGAACCAGCCGTTCTGAACAGGGCTGTTTTGAGAGGATGAAAAGATCCTTAGGGTATTTTTACCAAAGCATGTCACAGACATGTCTTTAAGACACCTGGGAACTATTTTAATTTGTGGAAAGGAGGCATAATATGTCTCCTTTAAATTGTTCAATTAAAGGGATAGTTCAACATTTTCAAAATGTCCTATTGCCATAATGCCTATAGTAATAGCAGTAGGTTCATTACCTTTAATTATCTGTGCATGTTGTTTTAAGATCCGCGGGGCATGTCACAGACATGTCTTTAAGACATCTGGGTACTGTTTTAATTTGTGGAAAGGGGGCAGAATATGTCTCCTTTAACTATGACATCCCATAACACTCTGCTCTGTTTCCTCTCTCTTGTCGTCATCTCTCCGCTCTCTCTCCTGCAGTATAAGGTTGTTGGCCCCAGAGGGAACGGTGACATGGTCAGCTCCCCCACCGACACCACCCCCACCCAGGAGAACCCACCTTTCTGAACGCGTACCGCCTTCTCCTCCTCCTCCTCCTCCTCGCTGCCACCTTCCTCACGACCTGAGACTGTACTGTTATCACCTCACATCGCAGAGTCAGCCCTGACCTTAGACCCTCCACCTCACCAACTCACCACCACTCACTCGCCCCAAGCCGTGTAAAAAACAACAACAACAACAAAACGGAAACAGGCGGAGGTGAAGGACGAGCCCCGCCCTCCACCCAGCGGATCCCATCATGGCCTTCATCCCTCTGCCTCTCTGTTGAAGAAAATCATTTTTTGTTAATGTCTAAATCTGAATAATTTGTCAACCATGCTTTTTGTTCTGCCTTTTCCTTCTTCCCCTCGTCGTCACTTAAAGCTCAGCCTTTTTTAAACAGGTTGTTACCGTTCCATCAGTTTAAGAAAAGAGGCATCGGAAGATGTCCAGTTCGTAAACAGCATTACAGAGGCGGCACAGTGGGACTAGAGCTTACGGGGCTTGGAAGCACTAGGTTCACTGTCGGTTTAGGATCATTTGATAAAGTGCAAATTTAAATAGAATGTACATTTAGAGTCGGTCGTTATCCCTAAGGTCATACACCCCCCCCCCCCTCCAGCAGGTTGGTCAGGCCACATCGACACATCAGACTTTTTTCCCTTGCAGCTGTATTTATTGCTCCTAACTCTAGTGTTGGAAGAACAAGAATATCTGCAGACTTGTGTAGGAAGAGGATTTTACAGGCATAGGGGAGACAGTTCATACGCCACTTAACCTGCTCTATACGTCTACTCTGTATTCTGACTACTATCATGTCCTTAAATAACGCATCCGCACGGCAGAAACCTCCACCTGTCTGTCCCAGCTTGTACCCGGTTTAGCTTTCCAGCCGTGTGAAAGCAGGATCTGCTCATAGTTTAGAGGTTAGTTTTCAAAGGGGTGAGTGGGTGGGAAGGGGGAGTCAGATTGAGCTCCCCCCTTAGGTTTAGACCTACTACTGCTACATGCATGTGCATATCTCATCTCAGTTGAACCACACCAACCATGCAAAGATGACCGAGGTCTCGTGTTAACACCCCAGGATGTAAAAACAGGAAAAAAAACAACAACCTTAAAATCATTTTGTATTATAAACTATTTTACACTGCTTTGCATAATGTTTTTACATAACTTTTATCAATATGTATAAATATATATGAATAAATATATTGTCAGCGACGCTGCCGAACGGTAGTAAGCAGTTCAAAAAAAAGAAGAAAAAAAAGCGGAGGGAGGTGAAACAAACTTTCAAAATGTGGAAAACAAAGAAACACTATGGGTCAGTTTAACAGACAGGAGATGGAGTCTGTGTGAAGGGTGTGTGTTGTCTAAACGCACTGTTTGTGAAACCGACTCTACGATGAGCTGCGGTGGTTTTGTACCCGTCTAGTCAGACCAGGGCGAGAAGGAAGCGGAGGTGTGTTTGATCTCAGATGCAGCATGTTAACATCAGCATTTGCAAGTCAAACTAAAAAAAAGAAACCAGGGGCTTCTCAAGGATTCAACATGTTTTTCTCTTTTTCTTTTTTCTTTAAACCCTGGTTAGGCTGAGACTCCCCTCCTTCTGGTGACACACAACTTAATGTGAGAAGATGCTTTGCTGTGTACACTGCCTGGTGGTTGTCAATGCTTCTATCAGCCTTACTTCATTTTAAATGGTTCACTTGTTATAATTTGACTGGTAGGATTTTTCTTTACTTATGTTCCTGTTGTTTTTTGTTTTGTTTTTTTTGTTAAAGTTGTACAGACTGGGTTGATTGAAGGAAAGGGGGAGCTGGAGAGTCCAGTGGGCCACAAAAAACATCTTGCTGCCATAGCAGAAGCTTTGCCAACAACCCCTAAACACAAAATGCACTCCTGTGAACACTAAACGATACTAAATCCCCTTGATCGCACACACGCACTGTACGGCCAAACTAACACAAACTCGGCTGCTCTTGTTGGTTCACCCACACCACCTCGACACAAACACACATGGTGATGCGACAGAAGCTTTCACAGACTTCAGATGGGAGCTGAAACCTTACAGCAGCATTGCACAGCACCATCACTTTTCTTTTGCATGGAAAAAGCTGCTTGATTTTCTTGTTGCTGTGGCGCAACCGCACACCGCTGCCCGGCAACACGGCTGTAGGGGTGATCACATGTGGGATCGGGGGGGTCGTCTAGTCACCTCACGGTTGGGTTTCAGAGGCTGTGGGAACGCCTCGGTGTTGCCTATTGTGTAGCCACAATTCACGTCACAGGTTATTTGAGCAGATGTTCGGGTATTTGTATGACTTGAGCCAAAACTTCCCTGGTGGGATTAAACTTTCTCGTGCACCAACAAAAAGAGCAGCGTCCAGGTGAAACGGACACGGTTCTCAACAGCCAGGCCACCAGAAACATGAAAGTACATACATTTTCAAAGATCACAACTTTCCATGAAACTGCATCAAACTTGTTGCCAGTGTATCATTACTTTAGTGTATTTTCTTGTTTTATATTTCTTTGTGTTGATCATTTTTGGTAGTTAATATATTTTCCTTTGAAGGTGAATTGTCTTTTCTTTTGGCTTGCTTTCTGTCACGAGAGGTGGACTTTAGAAAGTTTATTATTTGTACAATTAATTTTCCATGGTTTAAAAAGAAACAAAACAAGTTGCCAATATTGAAATATCTGTTACAAAATGTCTCTGCCTCTAAATCTCATCGAGTCTCTGACTTTCTTATTTGCCAAGATGCACTCGACTTAACACAACATTTATTCTGGCATTCACTCCTGAAATGCCCACTTAAACAACCTGTAAGATTAGGGCTGTTTTTTTTGTTTTTTTAGCAGTGTAAGTGTCCCCTCTAAACAGCTGCGATCAGTTTCGGGGTCACTGACGGATAGAAAAGGAAGATTTTGTTTTGGGTGCCAATAGGAAGTGCAGCATGTGACATGCCTGCAATTCACAAGCCTTGTAGCCAGCTGCTGCAGAGGCTGGAGGGCAGTACAGTACTATAAGGTTTATTTAGGGCCAGAGCCTAGCTGATGTAGATTATGAAAAGGGATCGGATTTGGAAAATCACAGTAAATGAATTTAAAACAATTTTTGGGTTTTGTTGTATATGTTTGGATATCAATAAAGCATTCCTTTAAATGACCAAGTGGGTTGTATTCAATATTGTAATCTGATGATGTAACAGATTACAAACTCCAGTAACGCATTTCTGTCACTACATATTCTAAGCATATTTGTCTCTATAAGGCAACAAATGCATTAAAAGGCTAAAAAAATACAATATGATGCCAAAACACATTAACACTGTTGAATAATATAAAACTTACATTGTTTTGAATCTTGAAATCCAGTCCAAGCTAAACATAAAGGCATACACTATTTAACAAATAAATAATCAGAATAATGGTACAGTTTTGTGAACACAATCATATTTCTAATTTAATTTTCAAAATATTGTTTTAACCTACAAATTACACTCATTACTCATTTTTCTCTCACTGTGGCCCCTTTAGCTTGAAGTAGCCTAATGACACATTTCTTCATGGCACAGTCATCCACAGTGTCGGTGTCCACAGAGTGTCGCAGTCATGGTGTTGCAGCCTTCGCCAACACTATTACACTCTTCTGGAATAAGGTCATACACAAGACAAACAAACAAGCTATATTAAAGGGATAGTTCACCAAAAAATGTATTTCAGTCATTAATGGCTCACCCTCGTGCTGATGAAGTGTAGCCTAGCCTAGTTTTTTATTCCTCAAAGTTTATCTGGAGACCCGGGAGGCTGGTTTGGTGTCCAATGGAATCTTCAAGAGAGTAATAGCGCCCAATACAAAAAAATCCATAAAACTACACAAAAACCACCCTCCACACTGCTCGTCCGCTGCAACCCACATGTCCTGAAGGGATACATTTATTTGAAATGACGTCATTTAGGACATTTTTACAGCATAGACAGTTGTCATGTGGATGTGACCAGACTTGCCTAAATGACATTGTTTCTGGTAAACCCTGGACTATCTCCCTTCAGGACACTGGATTGCAGCTGACGAGCAGCATGGAGGAATATTTTCAAGGTTTTTGTATGGACCTGTTTGTGTCGGGCACGATGTGTTCGCGAGAGTAGCACCAGGCAAATTCAACACAAGATTTAGGCTGTAAAAATGTTGAGTCAACTCTGGACTAGGCCTAGGCGGCTTTAAAGGTGTACAGAAAAGAAAACTGAATTTGAGCCCACTCTGGGTCATAAAATGAATGTAAAAACTCATCTATCAGACGATGTAGGCCAAACTTTGAGCAAAATTCTATTTTTGAGTAAATGAAAGTGGTATTTTTTTTTTTTGCATTGGAGAATGCAGGCGCTCGGATTTAGTTGCTTACAAAAGCCACTGATATTGGATCTGTCGTCTGTCATTCAAACGTCTGAAACAGATGCACTTCGGGAAGCTTTGAATATCGGCGATACAATCAGCATGTTCCTCACGGGTAAAGTCGTGTTGACTAGTTATTTTTGTGAACTGGTAGGCCATTCAGCTTTAACCCTTCAGGGCATTTTGATTGCAGTGGACGAGCAGCGTGGAGGAATATAATGGTTTGTGTAGTTTTATGGACGTTTTTGTGTCGGGCCTTATACTCCCAGGTCTACAGATGCACTTGGAGGAATTAAAAACTAGGCTACTCAGCATGAGGGGGAGTGACTAGTTATTTTTTTGTGAACTAGGTATTCCTTTAACATTCAACCCAGAGCTATCAGCGTCTTGCTCGTCTTGTAATTTGCAGACGGTCCCTGCGTACTCGTCCGGCTGTCCAGCACGAAGGACGGCTTATTTTTTGTAAAATTTCGGTTGTTGCTCATAGAACGTCTCTGCTCATACGCTGTCACGGTGGGACAAATGCATTTGAGTTTGAACAACACTTCGCCTCAGATTTATTGATCCCGGAAGTTCGGATCTGTGAATATCTTTCCAACTTTACCGAAGTTGTTGTCGGTACGTTTATATTGGATCAATAATTGAAGCTGTGATAACCGCTATCGATTACGTGCGTGAACACGATCGCTGTGTGTGATGATGGCGTGAAACATCCACGGTGCGCACGGTTGTCGTGGCCGAGTGGTTAAGGCGATGGACTAGAAGGCATAGCTAGACATCCATTGGGGTCTCCCCGCGCAGGTTCGAATCTTGTTTCTTTTCATTCTTCAGCAAAGACAAACAAATAACATGGGGTAGCCGATTCAGTGAGGATAAAGGCTTTGTAAAAAAAACAACAACAACAACAACCCTAAATTTAAAATGATAAATAAAAAAATCACAATCCAAAAAAAGTGGATTCATGTTTAGTGTCACACCGATCAGACCGAAGAAACTAGCCAAGGGAACGTCCGACAGGTGTCGTGCCAAGGACTGATTGCTTGTCAAAAACAAATTTCCGTCCGCGTGAGGGCGCACAGTCTGTTAAAGCTGAAAAGCGTAGTTTACAACAGATAATAGGCTAATAGAGTGTGGTTTACATGTATCTACAGCTGCTTTTATCAGGGTCAAAACACACTGGCTTTGCGCCTGTCAGAGTGAGACACACGCATTTTAAAGGGATATTTCAACTTTAGGCAAATTCGCAAATTGCTATAATCTCTAGTCACAGAGGTACGTTAATTAGCCTACCTTTGATTATCGGTGCATGTTGTTTTGAGATCAGTGGGGCAGAGACGTGAGCTGCTCAGCGAACAGATGGGGTGAACGGTTAGGTCCCCTGTCCCTCATCAAACTCTTAAATCCAACTCGTAAAAGACTTTTGAGGACAAGTTGTGACCTGCAAATTCATCACATTATGAAATAATCGGCTAATTTATATGTTACATTATGACACATGAAGCAAATACGCTGACTAGCCTAGGCTACTTGAACTTTTAAAATCACCCATCGGCATGTCTGTAATGTAGTTCTGGGTAGGCCTACACATTTCCCTTGAAAACAAGTCTGTCTCGTAATGTATTTATTTTGTACTGTGGTGAATGTGCAGGTCACAACTTGTCCACAAGAGTTTTGGAGTTGCTGAATTGAGTATTGAGTTTAATTCACCTCCATTGTGTTCGCTGAGCAGTTCTGCCCAGTATCAAGCATTAACGTGATCAATCATTATCAATAATGTTATTTTCATGTCTCTGTGTATAGGCTATATCCAATATCGTTATTAGCTTGGCCGTAATTAACATGATTATATCTGGCTTGTGTGGCACAGAAAGGGGTTTCCTGCCTCAAAATGACTTTTGTCCTTCACCAGAGTTATATTTAGAAGATTTTACTTTAACCAGTCCTTTTTACCACTTGAAAAAAGTGTAAAGGGCCATTGCAATGCATAATTAAGAGTTTTTTCCTTGCCAAAAATTCTATTACTTGAAGTCATTTTGAGGCAAAAAGCTGTTGTGTAGCCGCTTCAAATCTGTTGGGTGAAACACTGATGACAGAAACGCCGTTGATCTCACTGACAACAGCGTGGTTTACTTCATTCTGAGCCTATGACTTCTGCCAGGATGTAAGGCTGATTGATGATAGTTTTCTCTGTTGTTCAAATATGCACATAATTTCGGATATGCAGCCATGGACAGTGCTCCTCTCTAATGCTGCACACTGTGGCCCTTAGGGCAGACCTTCCCTAAGCTCTGCCCCCGCCGCCATGAAAACTACTCTCATTATCCCACTCCTGACAGCAAATGTGACAAACAGGTTATCAAGAAAGACAGTCACGGTTCAGGTGCCTGCAACAATACTTAATTTATTTTCACACAACACAAATAGTCCAACAGAGGATGTCTCTCCTGGCACACCTTCACTCCCAGTGCCAACACAAAAACGAATGAATGAATGTTCACATTATCACAACTAAGTTCACAACTAAACGTAGCGTTCCTCCATAACTGCATTACATGACACTGCATTACCTACTGTACTTAACAATTTTCACCACAAGAGGCTGCTATAGTAGTAGTATGTGATTAGAGTTTGTAACCCTAAAATATAGGCTAATATATCCACCATCTAATCTCAGTCAGCATTTTAGACAGTTTGTTATTGTTATATCTGTTTGTGGTAATTTTGCATTTAGTCACCAGTTGTCTCTTTGTGGTCATCAATTTTCAAAAGTGTTTGTGCTAGCCATCTCTGATTTTTTCTGTTAATTGAGCTGTATGAAACTTTCATTGTTTTTTATCTACTGTATTGTACCATTCCCAACTTGTGTTATGACATTTTTGTTTTATTTTATTACTTATTTCCCCTATTTATGTATTTGTTGTATTTATTCTGTATTTTAATAGGCTATGTATGTTCCTATGGATACCTATAATGAATGAGAGTTGCTCTCATTTGGGTGGGGTGAATAAATAGATGGGTAAAAAATAAAGACTGTCACAATTCCTCTGAAATTGTTTCCAATAAAGAATAGGGAATAGCATACATACATAGCCTAAATAAACTTAAAGAGGTGAATCAGTTTTTGACTGAAGTAGTTCGGCTCATCGTACTGCACAGAGCTTTTTTATACAGTCTATGGCTGCAGGCAATAAACTGTTATGACCAGGTTATGACTGTGTTGTGTGTTGTTGTGGCCATGCATCCGCAGGGCGGCGCTGCGGCGACGAAACAGGATCGTGGAGGAAGAAAAAAAAACACCATGGGAGGGGTCGAGGGAAGCGCCGACTCCTGGGCCCCGCCCCCGGCTGATTCGACGTCACTCCATCCCTATAAAAATGCGAGGCTGAGTCCGGGGAGGACAAGAAGCCGTGTCGGTATCCTCTCGGACCTTGGAGGGTTACATTTACCCAAAACTTATTTTCAAATGGGCCCCGTCGCCTAGCGTTCACTCCCCCAGCCTCGCCGACTGAGTTGAATTGAGTGCTACGGAACATCAAGCACGTCTGGGTCACTAAAAGGTGAGGAAAGGGTAACGTTACTGTTATTATCGCGGGGTGGTAAAATGGTGGGGACACGGGAGTGGGTTGTTGAGTGGTGGGTTTCTGCGGAGCTAACGATGCTAACTAGCTTGATGTAATGGCAGCTGTACGGGTCTTTGTTTTGGTCAACAGACGCGGAAGAGTTAACGTTTAGTTTCCTCGCTGTTTTCAGGATTTCACCCACAGAATAACGAAACAATGACGTCCATCCACACACTGTGACTGACAGCTTCACGTCCACAGATCTGTAGCGATTTTGTTATTGTCTTTGTTAGGTTTTTAATGTCGTCGGTAAGAATAAAGACATCCCTCCCAACCATAAAGCACTGTTAAAATAAAACAGAGTACTGTTATGATACAGCCATCATGTCCTCAAATCACGATTTTAGTTTCATAATTGTCACCAATCAGTTAAACGGAAAAACAATGTAAAGATGTCTCCTTGGTGCAGTGACAGCCTGATGTAAACAAGACCCCTGCAAACCGTGGGATGACGTCAGCTGTGAACGTGCCGTGCAGCGGTCCGCAGCTCACGAGACTGTCAACGGATATTAGTGATGATATTGTTGTGGTTTACCGTTTTTTAGTTTTACACATAATGCATTGTGCTGCTGACGTTCACCTGTGCGGTTTGTGTGCATTTAATGCACAGGTTTCTGCCATGTTGTTGTTGTTGTTGTTGTTATTGGAATCCTCGAGTGTGTTTCTTGTCTGCTGTGCAGAAGGGGGGTGGGATGTTTTATGCTATTTTATTACATGCCACATAGCCCACACATATATAAATACATATCAGGATTCATTTGGTAATTAATTTATTTTATGTTATTAAATAATTCCAATGTTGAAGTCTACCAAAAGTAAATGTTGTAGTTTTTATCGTTTGGTTGTGGGGGTTATGTGTATTATTAGTCAGTCAATTATTTAAAGGTCCAGTGTACAATTTTTGTCAAGATTGATTGGCAAAATCTGAATACACTACCAATTAATATATTTGTATAAGTGTATAATCGCTATAAAATAAATAAAACCTGTTCATATAGCAGGGGTCTTGCTTAGAGAGCATCGCCATCTTGCGCCGCCATGTACGGAATGGAAAATCGAGCCAGTCAGAGAGCACGTTTCACGTTCATAAATCAGATATAGAATTATTTAATAGATAAATAATAGAATCGCAATGCTAGATGTCAATGTTTTCCCCTAATTTTACACACTGGACCTTTAACGGGCTTAACTTTGCCTCGTTAGCATTGATTGTCAAACAATGCAAAGCACACAAGATATTCAGCTGACATTCAAATGGGTCAACATCCTCACTGTGGTCTGGCTTTATTTTTTATATACACAGTTAAACAGTGGTAACTGCTTAACTACCTGTCAACGACAGATCGCTAAATGATTTCTCAACACAATAATCTGAAATGAGAGGAGCTGTCAGTTTGTATCCATGGTAATGAAACCCTCATGTAGACACTAGTGTGGAAAACATGAACACGATGAGTAATGTGGCCCAGCTTTGGTTCTTGCTCACACTGTTTCCTCCTCCCCTCCAGGTTTCCATCAGAAAAACACAGCGACCAACAACAGAAGAATGGCAGCTATTCCAGCAGGCGGCTCACTTGTGGCGACCACTGACTACTACCGAAGTGAGTGTCTCTGTCCTCGTCGTCCCCCCGACCACACCAGGACACGGGAGCAAAACCAGCTCCTTGCAACGTTCAATCAGAGATAAGCCATTGTCATGTAGATATAATTAAAAAGTGAGGAGTCATACCAGTGAGGGCTTTTGTTTGGTTTTCCCTGAGTAAATTATACTCCAGGTGAAAGAATCAGGTGAAACAAAGAGACATATTAGCAGTAGGTTAACTTCCAGACATTAAATAGAAAAAAGGTTGCCAGGTTTAAAGAAAAAAATCCTCTTTTGCTGACATAATGTACCCGACTTTCTCTAAATGTAATATATTCCACAGCTCCCTCAGCCACATTTCCAACATAGAAACCTTTTCATATTTCAATTTCTGGCTGAGAGGTGAAATATCTCTACTTATCATGCCATCAAAAAAACAAAAACGCTCAAACGAGCCCCAAAACGACTGTAGCTTATGACGTAGTAAAAGTAATGTGAGTAATGTCTTGGCCACCTTCTTCTGTTTACAGTCAGAATCTAAAATCATTGGAGATCAAATATTTGGCTTCGGGAAGATGTTGGGAACCCGCCTGTTCACACATGTATCTGTTTGTGTTCTCTGACATGTAGCCTATCCTTGGGAATCAAATCAATCTCATGCGTTAGTGTCGGGAGTTTCCCCCGTAGGCTGTGGTTATATAACCCAGGGAAAATGGATTGTAATGTTCTGTGTCTGTGCCACCTACACCCGCTCCCATTTTAGGGGAGTGGTTGGGTATCAGTGAGAGAAAAATGAAATGAAAAGTGTCACTGATCTGGTTGTTGTTGTTGTTGTTGTTGTTAAACCAACTCTTGCTCTGCTCACCCTCTCCTCCTGCAGGGCGCATCGGCTCTACGTCCAGCAGCAGCTCTTGCGGCAGTTCGGAGTACAGCGGAGAGGTCATTCCTCACCATCCAGGTGTGTGATTGTTTGTGTGTAAAATGTAAAAACAGTGGAAGAGTGTTGTGTTGTGTTTTTCGTAGGCATTTTCACTACATTCTTTTTACATATTAGCCTGAAAAGCTTCCGACTGTGGGCGATTAGCAGTTAAACTCAAACTTTGCGCTCCACGTGCACTGGATTAAAGCTGCTGCAAGGTTACTTGAGCGTTTAGTTTGTTTGTTTTGTTTTCAGATCAGGAAGTAAAAGCACCCTTCACCAAGACAGATTACACACAATGACTGATCATTGCTGTGGGTTTTAGAAGGAACAGTGTGTTCTGCACAGTCCCAGGAGAGTCACAGCATCGGATCCAGATGTTTTTCTGTCTCTTCTGTCGGAACGTTTTCTTTTCTGCCCGCTCACGTCCTCTTTCCAAACAGTTTCATCAGCTCGTGCTGTTGCTAAAGTCCACGTCATAGCATTGCTCATAGACAAGAGCCACAGCAACCTCAGGATTACTGCGCTTGAGTCAGCTGTTGCCTCAGATCACACGTAGTCACCGTGGCCGAGTCATCCTGGAACACGCCGCGCTCGGGCCGTTTCTGGCTTTTTCTCGTCTAGCAGGAAACCTCCCCGTCTTCAGGCCAATGTTTTCTCTCTTCGCATTCAGCTCTTTGTGTTAGGAAACGGTTAACTTCACACACACATGACCCTCTGCACCATTTTAATATCTGCTGACTTGCCCAGTAATCCTGGATCAGTGTGTGAGGGGGAAAACCATCAGGGCCGGCAGGGAAGGGCTGGCTGAAGTTGGAGTTGGCGCGCCTGCTTTAGCCAGGGAGTCAGATTGTTTCAGGCACACACACACACACACAGTTGACCCAGCTGTCTGTGAAAGTAGGTGAAAGGGTGGAAAAATGGGTGTGTGCACTCAGAGACAGTTCAACGCATGTGACTTAAATAACTGCTGAACTTGCATGGAACAAGTATCAATGGCTCTTTTTCTTTTCTTGTCCTTTTTATTCACTTGTTTTAATCAGATTTAAATCTATTTAATGACTTTCTAGCACATATTTATTGCTGGTGTTTTATTAATCAATCTGCGAGAAACGTTTTCTCTTTTTGTTTCTACCTTGGTATTTGAAGCAATAGCTTGGCACTGTGACCTTTTTTTCCTTTAAGATGTTGTATATCAAACTTTTCAAATGAATTAGTTCAGCTGAGTGCAGGATACCGGAGAACACATGTGCTCTTTGACTGCCACGAATCTGAGAACCGACTTGACCTAGAAACTAATGTTGGCACACGCAGCAGTTGTGCTGTATGTATTTAAGTGGGTGAATGTAAATGCAGCTGTTGAGTGACTGAATGAAGTGTCACAGTCAAAAGTGTGTCACGGTGCCAAACATGCAGTTAGTGGAGGGAGGAAGGGGGAGTGGGGTGCACTCAGTGGTGCTACCCTCAACTTATCAGGAGGAGCCAAGTAGCTTTAATGGGAATTGGTGCACTTTTATTTGACCGGGAAAAACACTGTCCTGAATACTCAAAAGATCACGTTACGAATCTAAAGTTCAACTTTTTTCTTATGTGTCTGCACAGGACTCCCCAAGCAGGACTCTGGCCATTGGTGGTCCAGTTTCTTCTTTGGGAAGCAGCCAGGGATGACCCCACTGACTGAGGAGGCACACATGAAGTCAGTATAAGCTCAGACATTGCTGACTTGTTCTCACTGCCAATGTATCTTAATTCCTTTTATCCAGATAATAATCTTTAGTTTTATGATAAAACTCTGCCTGTAATGGAGAATGCACTTGTTTTTACTTCAACTCTACCCTGCAGACAAGTCTTGACTGGCTTTGTACATTATGTTATATAAAACTGAGTGGTTGTGCCAGTCTTGCACCTAAGAGGAACTATACAAGATTTGTACTTAGATTAAACAGCTTCAGAGTAATTATAATGGTTCAATGACATGTTACTGGGAGAATGGAGGTTCTCTACCGTCCACCTAGCGTCTATTGACTGAAAACTGCTTGTTTTGGTTTGTTAGCAAAAAAGCCACCAGACTTGCATAGTTCCCCTTTAAACCTGTTGGCAATGAAATCAACCCTGGTTTCTGTTAGCTGTCTGTAAACCAGTCAGTCCTAACTTTCTCTCTTTTATTCGTCTCTCAGGGCGGGGGTCCCCGGTGTGGTGACAAATGGTCAGATCACCTGCGTTGCCAGGGAGATGGTTATGCAACGCCAGGTGAGTGAGAGCAGCGACGCAGGAAGTCCCACCTCCTCCTGATCCTGCAGTCTCACTCCGATGATCAACACCACACCTCGGGGGGGAATTCAAACCAACGACCAACGCTAGGTGACGGGAGGATGTCCCGTTTACAACCTTTAGTTTTTTATTTTATTTTATTTTATTTTTTTGTAATATCATTCATCGTAGTATAGGCTGCCTTTTATTTTTGTTTTGGTAACCTTGTGTTTTTTTTGTTTTTTTTTTATTGACCACCATAAAAAGACCTGAAAAAAAAAAAAAAAGATAATGATGCAACTGATGAGCTCTTTTGTTCTTTTTGTAACATTTGTACTGTTCTGTGTTTGTAATACTGTGATGCGCAGAGACACGTTGTGGCGCATACACCATCCACACACCTTTTGTTAAACATTTTTCACCTTGTCACCCTGTGATTGCAAATGCAATAAAATAGACTCTTGCAGCCTAAATGTTGTGTGTCGTGGTTATTGTTTCTTCTCATTCATAAAAAGTGTGGACCAGGATCAATATATAACATACAATTTACATATGACAATTACTGTATGTCTCAGTGTGCACACAGCTTTCTGTGCTGGTCAGAACATACTTAATTTTTTTTATAATTTATTAAGTGATGTGTCCATGGCTGCTGGCTGAAAAGCCTTATAAGGACCTGGAGATAACAGTGTCTGTTTGCCAGGGAGTGGTTCACTGGTTTTGTACTGGGCTATTCCAGGCGCAAAGCAAACAGTGAAAAAGCAGCACTTTGTATCCTCTAACTGCTGTTGCTGCTGAACCCAGAGTCTGGAGTTGTGTAACGCTTGGCAAAGTGTCTCAACACCCACTACATCTGGGAACAGACCTCAACAGTCACCATGGATGTAAATCAAAACATTCCTGCACAAACTGGGCTCAACCGCCTCCATCCGCACAGCAACAGCTTCTGTTTACGCGCCAATGATGCCGTATTTCATGTTGAGATGACCTTCTATGATGTTACAGAATGCATCAATTAATGTTGATGGTGTGAGATCAGCTCATACACTCACACATTTGGCTAAAGCTCCCACCATTTGTCCTCCCTTGTGTACTGTGCAAAAAGCAGAAACAGCACAAATGCTGCAGGCTCATTGTTCAAGTAATTCACCGATGTTTGACCTGCACTGACATATAAACACATTGAAAGTGTTGAAAAAATGCTTCTGGAACAGAAGGAAAGAAAGCCATCATCATCACTTCACACCTCAACTGGTTTAAACTGGTTTTCGTCAGCCATCAAAAAACGGCTGATAAAACAAAGCTGAAATCTGTGACCCATCAGAAAAACAAACCCAAAAAGTTTTTCCGTGTTGTGTTGCTGGCACATATTTAACCAGACAGATAAGTGCACATGAGATCATAATAAAGTTCATAGTGAGTGTATACTGTTTATATCAGACACACTGTTTACAAAGTAGAGGTTGTTTAAAGCAACACTATGTAGTTTCTGAACACAGATAGCATAGTATAGTAAATATTGTATTATTATTATATATTATATTATTAATGTAGAACTGTACAAACTCCCCACCAGAATCTCCCTCCCCTTGTCAGAGTCACAGGGGGAGTCGGTGTTCCTACCCGCACAAAAAGGTTACATAGTGCAGTTGCAGCCGGCGCGACCTCGCTCAGGCTACAGTGGTGACACGATAAATTCTTTTTTCTACCATTTAAATGAGTTTAGAAACATAAAGTCAAGAAACTACCAAGTCTTGCTTCACATCGTTAAGTCTCCACCCTCTGTTGTCATTTGTTGAGCTGTAGCGGCGGCTGTTTGACAACAGTCCACTGTAAACAGTGAGCTTGTGAATTCTCACTGTAAACAGTGTAATATAGACTTTATTACAGACACCGGCCCATATCACAGTGGCGTGCACAGACTTTTTGAAGGGCAGGGGCAAAAAGAAAAAAAGAGGCACATACAGCACATCCTCACCAATGAAGAGGGCACTTTAGCAAGCATTTTGGCTCCCAAGAGGGCACTTATGCACATGTTTTGCAACTATTGGGCCATATTTACTGAGTGTAAATCTCCATGTGGGGTTACAGAAACATGCAAATATATGGACAAACTACACAGCATTGCTTCAGGGTTCTTGTTTTAGGATAAGTTCCCAATGATTTGTGTGACTAGCACCTGCTAAACGGGAATTAAACCAGCATCTCCAGCCAGTCATGTCGGAGACAGTAGCCTCCTGTCCTGATAGAGATGGGACTTTACCCCAAGATGGCCGCTGCTTCTGTTCGCAAAGAAGAAGCCACTTGTGCTAACATTTGTGTTTTGTTGGAGTCTTGGCTTGGTTCAGTTTTTGTTCACCTGCTGCATTTTATGGGTTGACTGTTGCTAATGTTCAGTGATGGGAATAACGGTGCCACTTTTCAGTATCAAGTATTCAAAAAAGTTACTGTTTCCCCTGTTACATGCTGCTACTGTTACTGACAATAAAATGGCCCATTGCTCACAGTTACTTGACTCAAGTCATTACACATTTTTTTCAGTCCATCAACTAGTCTGAAAAAAGACATTTATCTGGAGCTAACCATCTCACTCAGTATTGACATTGAGTTTTTTTTTTGTTTTTTTTTTAAGTAACACAATACTTTTCCTGGTTAAGTTACTTTTATAATGTAGTAACTAAGTTACAAACTCAGTTACTTTTTGGGGGAAAGTAACTAATAAATAATTACTTCTCAAAATGAACATGCTCAACACTGGTAAGTTCTCCTATAGCTTGAGCAGATGTGTTTGTGAACAATGTTGTGATGGTGGCTGTGGTTGTCTGTCCCCAGGGGATGAGTTAAGTACTGTGGCTGAAGATGAGTACGTTTACATGGTCATCAAAACTCTGATATTAATCTGATTAGGACAATACCCTGATTCGGAAGAAATCAGCGATTTCTGATTAAGATCATAGTCGAGGGAAACGCTAATCAAATTAAGACGTGGGGTATTCCTGTTTTAGTCGTATTATCGAACACTAGGCTATATGCAACTTCACGTCCTGTGGGAGTTTTGCTGCATTTTGCAACACGACAGGTACACACACATTATCTGGTCCTGAGTAGTCGGCCACCACTTTTTCAAATCCTTGGTCTTGTTTGTATGGTGGTTGACAGATGTGAACCCCTGGGTTTGTCAAAAACAAACCGGCAGCCAGAAACTATATAAATGCATAGACATATATTGAGTTTATATCTTTACAGTAGTAGTCTTAGAGGTTATCTCCAGAGTCTGACCTTTGGTGCTTGCAGGAAGTGCCCAAGTTGAAACTTAGGCAAAAAGTACATTACACCGTACATTCTGCCTTTACATGAATAACACTAGTCCACATGAGTTGGCTAAGAAAAGTTTAAGTGGTTGAAACTCCAGCAGCACTTGCAGTTGCATGAGTTACTGTATTAGACAGAGTAGTTTGAAAGCCACCAGCCAAAAGTTGATCTAACAAGCACCTTCTTTTCATTTATTCAAGTAATCCTGATGGGCAGGGAAACATCTTCTTGCTGACGACAGTGTGGCACAAATCCTGACACACGGATTTTCCCCCTTGACTGTAAAATGGGTTTTTTGCAAGCACCAGTGTCCTCTATTCACCTCCCACACTCTCACTGTCTGTCTCTATGAAACAGAGGAAAGACAAACAATGGGCGATGCTGCTGCAAAGTGGCCTCTCTGCATGACAGAGTTAAAAGGGTGAAAAGAGCATTTGTTCTGTGGCTCATTTGAAGAGCCGTGTGGCTGGTCATCGTCCCCGCGCTGCAGTTTTTCCAGGTCAACGGGTTCTATGGGGGGAATCATCAAAAAATGGGAGCGAAGGAGCCCATTTTCTTTTCAGTGTCTGGATCTTTGTTGTTTGCTGTTTCTCCTCCTGCTCCCCAACACATTTCAATGTTCCAGATCAGTGCTGACAGGTGGTTAAAGGGACAGTACGTAGCTTATTTGGCTTTTTACTAGCAATAATCAAATATTGCTTTCATAAATACGTATTTGCCGAAGTCTAATCACAACCGCATACAAATGAAAGCTGTCTCGTAGCTCAGAATAAGTTGTTTACAAATATAGGTGGTGGTGCACCCACCGGAGGCTGTCATGGTGCATCACCATCTTTGGATACGGTACGCAAAAGCGGACAAACTAGACTCAAACGCACTATTGAGTGTCTGTGACTCGGCTTTCCCCGAGTCACAGTTGTTTTTGTTTTTTTGTGTGCTAGTGCTAGTTAGCTTTAGCAGCTTTCCTTCGGGCGCGTGGCGTCTGTCCGACTACCCATTTCTCCGACCATACATCGGTCCGACTGCCCATTTCTCCTACCATGCATTTCTTTATTTTTCCGTCCATTAGTCCGACCTCCCATTATTCCGACTTAAGTAGCCCTAACCCTTAACTTTACCCTAAACCTAACCTTAACGTGCTAGTTAGCCGTCGGACTTTGGGGCAGTCGGATTGACGTATGCTCCCCCTTTCCTTCATGGGACTGCACTGCGTGACTGGCACATCCTGTAAGTCCTCGTGTAACTTTTTGCTGTGAAATATGACTGAGACGTGAGTCTGCATGTGTGTTAAAAAAAAGAAAGATTAAAAATTTAAACAAATTGGTCAGAGATATTATTATCAGTTAGCGGTTAGTTTGTGAACGTGTTTGTCCTTGGTGGAGGGGTGAGCGAGTGAGCGCTGCAATCTAGAATCTGAACCAGCTGGATGTCACAGTTTAGCACCAACACTACATACTGAGGCTTTAAAGCCTGACCCAACAGGAAAGGAAATGTATCAAATCGAACAATTTACATAGTCCTACTCCCTGAGGTGAGGAGGTGAGGAGCCCTTATACAGTTTGAATCCATTCTATGTTATTAATCTGAATCTTTTTTATTTCATTTTGTTTTGTTTTATGTCATTTCATGTTGTGTCATTATTGCTATCATGTCCCTATAAGCACTAGATATAAAATAATGAATAATTTTGTGTATGATTTTGAATGACAATAGCGACATGTGAATAGACATATGAGAATGAAAGTGTAGATAAATAAAAGGATGCAATTCACTACAATTCTAGTTTGAACCCCAGGTCACTGAGCTTTCTTCCCTTTTTTTTTCATACAATGACAGATACAGTTCAGAGCGGAGACAGGTATAAGTCGCAGACACATTCGTTTCTCATTGATGGTTTTATAAAGCTTTCATTCATTTGAAAATTGTCAGAAACAAGATGACTGACAGTGGTGATTGATAGTTTGGTGGTGTTTGTTGAGTTCCCCCACTGTTTGCCACATAAACATCACTAAAACAGCTGAAAACACACACAACAGGACCGGCGACACACAAGCAAACTGTCAACAGAGCTAGTTCCAGAAAGTACTTCAAACAAACAGCAAAGGCTGTCTTATCATTATAAAGTGCAGCATTTCACATCACTGCATCTGCTTGCAAAGACAACAAGGTCAGTAACTCTTGTAAAGCCTACTGCATTCACCCCTGTAAGTGGAGGCTAATAAGACCTAAGGCCAATATCGGTGTTTTGCATCAGTGTGAACACCAGGCGTAAACATAGTGAAAGCTGTTTGACACTAAAAGATTAAACCTAACTGAGACATGTACCACACAGACTCATCACCACCACCATCATCAACATAACTTTGGTCTATAAAACAGTGGGAATTCCCATCACAATATCCAAGAGGCAAATGTGAAATTATCAAATGACTTGTTTTCAATGAATAGCCCAAAACATTAATATTGAATTCAGTCTAATGTATCAACAGTGAATTACCACACTGAGAACTTGGAACCATCAGAAATTCAGGGAAAGTTGTATTTACTTGCTGCAGCTGGTCATATTTCATCTTGAGGGGCCTTCAGTTTCATATTGCAATCAGTCTCTTTTCACAGCACCAATAGGCTGCAACATTAAACACAAGGCACTTTCTCCATGGTGACATCTAAGTGTCTTTTGACCTAGAATACTCCCACCATGTCTGTGTAGCGTCCATGTGACCATGGCTCTCAAATCCTGAGCAGCCAAGATGGGAAAGAAACAGGAAGGTAAGAAGATCTTGGTTTCTTAACTTCCATTCAGTCTGTTAACCAGGCGAGGTGCACTTGTTTCCTTCTACTTGACACGCCGGTCAGCGGGAGTGGTTGGTTTGGAGGTGGCGAAGGGAAGAGAAGTGGAAAAGCCTAGGTCAATATTGATCCAAAAACTGCTGGTTCCGATGCCGCCTGGTAATCCTGGAAGAAGGGAGAACATAACATCACTCATTAAACAATTCTAAAATACCGCTTTTATAAAGCACCATGTATTATTTCATTTTACACTGCAGTTTTTCCAGAAACTGTATTTCCTCTTCATTATCTATTTCCTCTTCATTATCTCAACCTGACCCACCTCCTTCTGCAGCTGTTTTATGAAACTGCAAAGCCTCATTTTTTCTATTTTGGACAGGAAACCTTCTATTTGTGGCTCTCTTTCTGAAGATTTATATCTTCAGTGGGAAAGTTCTCCAGGAAGTTTGACTGTGTTGAGAAACATAATAAGACATTACTCATTTTATGCCTGGTTTAAACAACCACCTCAATCTGATGAAGTATCTACATGTCTTGGATACTTTGCCATATTGGCCAGAACATTCTGTCCTGAAGCGCAGTGTCCTCCAGCTTGTGGTGGTTGGTCACTACCATTCTTCAGCTCCCTGTGCCTCTTCCAGAGTGCCACCAGGAGTCTCTTTCCGTTGGCTCCGACAACCTTTTTGGTATTTTTGGAGGCCTCTCCCCTTCCCTGTTGATCTGGATGGATGGGACTGGTCTCATGGGGATCTGTTTTCTGTCTTTCCTGCTCCAAGATGTCAGACATGTCTTACCACTCTGCCAGTTTACATGCCAACATGTCTCTCCTATAGCATAACTGGCACAGTGGGTCCTCCCACATTTCCAAAACCAGCTTTGTTGTTGTTGGAAGAGTGTTTGACACTGATCAGAAAACAGGATGCACCTGTCTCAAAAGCTAAGGCCATGTGCTCTCCTGCTTCAGCAGGTCCCACTTTGTCCAGGCTTGTTGTTAGCGCACGTGACCTCCACCCTTCTCAGTTTTGGATCATGTATCATCTCTGCTGTCTTTCTCCCACTGAAAGTAGGACGTTCCAGTAGGGCATGCACAGTTTCTGTTCTGTCCATGCTACTGATGAGTCAGCGGCGCATGCCCGCCATGGACCATTAGTGTTTTTAGGATTGGCTCTGCATGCCTGGGAGCTGCACATACACTATGTGTTCATGTACCGTGTATTGGCCAAGTTACTCAGCATACAGCCATGTCTTTGTCTGTATCGCAGCTGTGGTTGTGTGTGTTGGCTTTCTTCAGCATACTTACCTGTTTATATACCAGGGCCAGAGTCCAGCAACTTTTTTTTAAATTTACATTTCACCCTCATCACATTTATTATTATCAAAATCAATGCATTGTTCCTTTATTTCCACGACTGTACATAACTGCATGGTAAACCAAAATAGTATAAGTTTGTGTACTTTTGGTATTTATTTGTCATGGTTTTCTTGTTGTCTGGTTCCAGGAAATCTTTATGCAACTGCACAGAACAGTGTTTTTACAACTTTGTGGTAACAACATGGGCCTTTTTCCTGTTCCAACATGACAAGCTTTCTATTCACAACTTAAAAAAGGAGAATTATTTTTATTTCCATGTGGATGGAACTGACCGGTTTACCCAGCCCAAAACTCAACATCATTATGAACTGGAACATCAACTTATTGTCCACAGTCCACTATCAATGTTGAACATCACCAATGCTTTTGACTGAATGTTAATGATGGTGTGGCAAGGTGAAGAGGGCCCGGGCGGGTAAGAGTCCTCCCGGGTAAGAGTCATGTGCGCTTGCCAGTCAGCCAAAGGGACATTCCCTTGGCCAAGTAGCCAGGGCACATGATTAACTGGAGGCACAGTGACAGGAACTTCAGCTGTCATAATGGCAAGCCTTAGCCTTCCCAGAGGGATGGATGGATGGATGGATGGATGGATGGATGGATGGATGGATGGATGGATGGATGGATGGATGGATGGATGGATGGATGGATGGATGGATGGATGGATGGATGGATGGATGGATGGATGGATGGATGGATGGATGGATAGATGGAAGGGAGGATGGTTTACCTGGTGGGGTTGCCATGGTGATGCACAGGGTGACCTGTCTCTGTTTGCATCCGACAGCATCATTCTGATGGGTGAACACAGCTGGTGTTGGATCAGGACTGGTGGATGAATCTGAGAGAGAGAGAGAGATCAGTGCCCATTTAAATATGATTAAATGACTTCTAAATCTCATTAATTTCAGTATGCTGACAACATAGAATAGTGTGGATGTGGTTTTTGTCCCAAGGCAGGTGTTCTGGGCACTGATCCAAACACTGTCACACTGTCTCAGAGACATGTTTGTCATGCTGACACGTATCTTTGTCACGCTTGTGCTTATTCATTGTCTGTGATGGAACAAGGTCAGGTTGTTTTTAACAACCTGAATTGGCTCTCAGTTGTCTGTCAGAGTTTTTTATTATTATTTTGTACCTAAATTCCACAGAGGAACAATGTGTGCAGAAAGCAAGTCACGGGCACATGGTAATATGACAAAAAGCCTGATCTTTGCTCTGTTGATGTGCTGATTCAGTGTTGTACTTGCTTGCCCATTAATTCATGAGCAAACAGGCAACAGCAACAGGCAGCAAGCAGGCAGCTGTGTTAAGGGATCATTTCACCCAAATCACAAAAAGCCCACATTTCACCCCCTCACCTATAGTTGCCCCTCTTTTCATAAACAGTGTCCAATGAGCGTATAAGCCTCATCATCGCAGCTGACTACAGGGATCACTTCAGGACACAGTGTTTCCACAACAGATGACATTGTACATCTTGATTTGGGTAAAGCTGTAGTTATATCTATGGTATAATGTTAAATCTATAAAAATACACATGAGCATTATCTAGTTTATTATCTAGTGAACCAGATGAGCCACAGGTTTAGCAGAGGTAATGTGGACAAACAGGATGTTATTCTCAACCAGTAAGGTGAAAGTTCAATGGTTCAGAAGTGAGCGCTGATTCCTAAAAGTCATGTATTTGTTTCTACCTTTAGCCAGTCACAAGAGAAACACATGCACAAACACACACATACACAAAAAGCAACCTTTGCTCTGTTTGGCTGTTAGGCTTTAAAATTGTATGTGCGTATGAGAGAGAGAGCATACTTCTGTAGAAGTGGTTGCGGGCGAGCAGAGAGGCTGGAGAGTTGACACTGGCCATGGCGTCTTAGATGTGTGGAGCAGCTGACCTACAGGGTCAACATCCTAGAGAGAGAGAAATAGAAAGAGGAAGGTCATGAGGTCAAGGGTCGAGGTTCGGCAATGAAATTGACACCTGCTGTGTTTCTCTGTCCCTTTGTGAACAAATATAAGCATTCATGAATCCTTTTTTTATTTTTTTAAACCTGTCAAATAATCCCTGAAGTTTTCTGGCCCTGTTGTGCTCAGTGTCCCTCCGTGTGCCTGTCATGTGTGCAACAAATGATGGTTTGCATGTGTAACAGATCAGTCATGAGGTACCAGTAAGGAGAAGTGACGGTGTGTGGCGGTTAGCGGTAATGAAGTCAAACTCACTCTCCCATAAAAGATAAAAGATCTACTTGCCAAGTCATTGACCTCTTGGCGAAATGGTTAGCATCACTCAGGGCTGACCAGACGATATCAGTCACACATGCTACAGCCCTATAGTTCTACATTTAGTCTCCAGACCTGAATCCACATGGGCATTGGTAGAGCATTAGAGTGTGTAAAAAACAAAGTGATGTGATGCAGTCGCCAATCACAGGAAGAATTTATGTGTAACCACAATAAAAAAAAAGCTGCTGCTTTGGGCAGGGAGTCCACAGAACAATGTCTGAGCGATTGAGACTGAAAGCAGTGTTTGTGTTGGCAAGAAGAGCATGAGGAGAGGAAAAGTAAATAGTGAGCAGGGTTGAATGTTCAAATTGTAAACACGGGAAACGATTTATTCCACTCAATTGCGGGAACAGTTTGTCCAATCTGTCACCTGGAACACTGATGCTGCTATTAATAGACACTTTGTGTGTGTGTGTGTGCGTGTCTTTGTGCGTCTTTGTGCGTCTTTGTGCTCATAAGGAACCATGAAAAGAGTTTGTGGGAAGTGGAAAACAACCTGCTTGAAAATGTAGATAATGTTCTCTTCAAAGAAAGAAAAACATTGAAGGAGTTTGATCAGGCTGAGAGTTTTGAAACTTCCTCAGGTCAATTTATTCAAATCCTGATGATCAAAAAGAGTTAAAAAGCCTATAACAGGACTCAGGAGATGTTACAAAAACAAAAGCATTAATTTTAACTCGACTCATTACTGAGGTCTTTGAGACCTGCATATGGGATTGCACGGTTCAAACCTTAAAAAGAATCAGTAGCTGGTGATTCTTCATTAGCCTGTTATGTAGGTCAGACATCAGGTCTGGTTTTTTGGATCGCTTGATGGAAATGTAGGACTGCAGGTATTTAGATGGGAAGATGTGTTGGTTTAAGAACTTGTCTGCTCCTGTCTATGTGTGTACAGTGCACTGCTGTCCTGTCAGCTTTAGATAAGAGTTACTTTTTCTGGTAATATGAACTCGCAAAATATTTGTTTTTGTGTTGAAATGGCTGTAGTGTGTGAGAGACAGATCTCAAAAAAGCTTTTTTTCTTCTTTTTTTTGAGATAAGATATGTTTGTCTGAGGATCGTGGTTCTGTTGTCTATGCTGTTCAGGATTTAGGTTGGATTTTATTTGTTTGTGCGCCTTATTTTGAAGAGAATTAAAAAATCAAATCAAACTTTGACTTGATAGTAAGGTTCGTAAAAGTTTTATATGAGCACTGATAATTGGATTTAAGTATCTTGATATACTGAGAATTAACTATTTGTTATTGTAGTGTATGGCTCAGCCTGCCCACCAGAAGCTGCCTTCATCAGCTCCTCTTGATTGAACAATCCCAATTTATTCCATCTTCCATGTTATAAACTGTTCTCTTGTCTGTTTACAACTTTTATTGCACTTGGGGGAGGGATCTCTCCTCTGTTGCTCACCTTGAGGTTACTCCCGTTTTTTCCCTGTTAAGGGTTTTCTAAGAGTTTTTCCTCAGCCAATGTGAGGGTCTAAGGGCAGAGGATGCTGGTATGTACAAATACAAATACACTTGCCTTGTCATGCCTTGCCTTGTAGGAAATATAGGTCGGTTTGAACAGGGCCATCTTCAAGTGGATGTTACTAGGATACTTGGTTACAAGTGCCACATCTTACACACAGCATGTGTGTGCTGGAAAGATAAGCCCACGCAGCTGGATTTGTGTGGTATTCCATATGTACAGTAGGTGACCTCTCTATCCACGCATTAAGGCTGATTTCAGTGATGTGTGCAACACATATCTGCCACTCTGGCACCAGCATTGTTCACACCACTAAGTAAGCAAGAGGCTCCATGTGCTATCTTAAAACAACAGGACTGCCCCAAGGATTATTTTCTTATTTTATTCTTATATTTTCTTATATTATTCTTAAATTATTCTGTTTCTAGGATTTTCTTATACAAAAAAAATGCTGTTTATTTTGATGTTTTGGTATAGTCGGTAGTTTCCGAGGGGAGGTCAGCGTGTTTTTCCCAGCCAATGACAAAGCAGAGATGAAGTTGGGTGTGCAGTGACTGGATGCGGTCAAATTGGTCAAACTGTGAGAAATGGCAGATATATACTGTAAATAGCTACTTACTAGTGAAGAAAAGTAAGTGTTGGTAAGTGTGTGTCCATTTCTCCTAACTTGACGGCGTTGCAAATATTCAAATGATAACTTTAATGGCCGAAGTGGAGACGGGTTCCATGTGAACAGTGGTTGAACATGAGTCATTCCTGACAACTGCTGTTAGGAGCGGGGGGCGAAAGGAGGGGCCCAATTTGAATGTTGTGTTTACAAACTGCAATGAACAAACCTACAGACTCTACCTTTAAATCTGCAAAGTGTCAAGAAATACTGAAAAACAGTTATCACAATTTCCCAGAGCCCCTGGTGATATCTGACTCAATTAGTGAAGTTAGCGGAGAAATGATTAGGTGCTCTTAATTCAGGTGACCGATGCAGCCAATCCAAATCCTTTCACCGTTGGCTCAAAAAGTCTGCATGTTCAGGACCGCTGCTCTGCTGCATGACTGTGCACAGAGACCAATATTGTTCCTCACACACAGATGCCACTATCACACAACCTTAAACTTGAAGATCAGAGCCAAAACAACAAGAAAATGTATTTTATGTCCTGTAATCATTATATCTGGTTACAAAGGGATATGCAAATTAGACATGAAGATGTACATTCATGACAAAAACAATAAACATGCACTATTTACAGCTCACGCTTTTGTTTTTGGATACGGATAAATGGCCTTGAATGTTGCTAAATATGTCAAGACCATTTGTGTTTAAGAGAGAAAAATGCAAAGCCAGTGGCATTTGTCTCTTGTGGAGTTTTCTTCATCAATCTGAGGTGAATGCAGAAGTTATTGTCACACATTTAGAAATGAATGGAAAGGATGGAAATGGAAAGAAATGAACATACATAGTGCACAGTATATAGATGAGTTCAAAGATGAATACAATCCATGGTTAAAGAATTAGAGCCGTTGTGTTGTGTAAGGGTAAAACAGAGCTTACACAAGAGCCCTCTGATCCCACAGTATGTAGGGGAAAGGTTGTAGCCGCCCACTGTTGTTTCATCTTCCTATAGAGTCTGCCTTTTCTTCACTCAAACCTCTCTGTCTGTCTGTCTATCTGTCTGTCTGTCTGTCTGTCTGTCTGTCTGTCTGTCTGTCTGTCTGTCTGTCTGTCTGTCTGTCCGTCCGTCTGTCGGTCTGTCTCTGCCTCCCCTCGCAACCCCACACAAATACAAAACTGTACAATATTTGCATTCACTATTATCAGGAAAGAAAGACTGAGGAAAGGGGAAAAAAGGAGGGGGGGGGGTACGTTAAGATGGGAAGAAGAGAGAGAATGTACGCAAGCAAAGGGAAAGAGGGAAAGAAAGAATCAATGATGAGAAAAAGGAGGGAAAGATAACATGAAAATACAGAAAGAAAGACAGCGGGAATGGAATAAGGGAAGAAAGAAAGGAGAGAAGGAAGTGAGGAAAGGACAAGAAGAAAAAGAAACACAGCAAGAACTAAGAAAAAAGGGTACTAAAAGAAAGGGACATGTAAGAAGGAAGGAAGAAAAGGAGAGAAGGATATAATAACATGTCCATGCACCTGAGATGAGAGTGAAAGTTCACTCCTGCTCTGCTCTGTCTCAAACACCCACCTGGAAACAGCTTCTCACACACGTTAATCTGACCTCTGTTGAATGCAGCTCAAAGACCCAAACCTGGGCTCTGCAGAAAAAAATGTGCAGGGAGGAAATTAACCCAACATCTGCAGGTTCCCCTCTGACAGTAGTGACTGTGCAGTTTTGGGTTTCAGCCCAGATAGGACCTAGGAGTGGCTAAGTTCTTTTATTTTTTTCTTCTTGCACCATGGGGTCAAGTAGCATCCAAGTGAAAAGGTCAGAGGCAGTTTTTACCTCACAGACACTCTGCTTCTTATTTTTAGCTCTGGTGTGACCTACATCTGAGTAAGACTGGGGGTCAGAGACCAGTGATGTAACTTGAGGATTTCCCACTACTAGCATGACGGTGCAGAAAACAAAAAAGCTTGTCTTTTTAGGGCAATTAGTCATTGTCTTCATTGGTCTCTTCCTTCTGTCTTCTGTAAACACTCAGACAAAGACTGAATGCCTCCTTTGAGAGATCACTGTCAGATAACAAGGAAAGAACTTGGATGTCTGTTGCGACATATGGTTTGAAAGGTTATCAGCAGAAAAGGGGCCTTTCATTTTAGTGCACTAAAGAACTACAGTATCTTTACTTTCTGGTTACATGCTGTCATTCCAACAAACCTCCATTGCGCCATACCCCTATTCCGACATGCCATAGTCTCACCATTCTGACAAGGCTTTTAATATAAAGAAATGTGTGTTACTCAACAGGTGACTCCCTCTCACTTATCTGGACTCTCTGCTTCTGGACACTCTCTATCTATCTGGCCTGTCTATGACGGACTAGTGGGGTGTCGGAATGGCGGTTGTCCCCCCCACTCAAACAGAGATGTTGGCTATGAAATGTTTGTGTGATTGCCGTTTGAGTGTTTGGGCAGTGTTGTGTGCACAGGAGGCTATTCTTGTCTTTGTTATGGAGTTGCTGTCAGCGTCATAGACGCTGTCACTACTGGTGACAGTTGTTGCTGCTGGTGTTTAGGAGAAATCAATCGATCTCCTCACCTCTGCAGACTCCAGTGCCCTCAACATCCTGTTACTACTCGACCTCAGTGCAGCCTTTGATACTGTGAACCATGCCATCTTCCTTCGAAGGCTGCGCAATAGGGTGTTGAGGGCACTGCACTCGACTGGCTCACCTCCTACCTCACTGACAGGCAACAGTTCATCTCCCTCTCTGGCTACACAGTCACCCTCTCTCCAGTAACGCAGGGGGTCCCTCAGGGCTCAGTCTTCGGCCCCCGCCTCTTCATCTGCGACCTCTTCCCCCTTGGTCACATCATCCGCAAACTCAACCAGGACTTCCACTGTTACGCCGATGACACCCAGCTCTACATCAGCACCAAACCCACCCAAAAACCTCGAAACCTGCATCTCTACCTTATCCATCTGGCATTATCCTGGACAATGGAGCTGATATGGTTGGACCCAACCCCCTCCTTTGAGGGGGGTTGGGTCCTACTAAAGACTTCCTACTTCCACCTTCGCCGCATCGCCAAAATCAGACACTGCCTCTCTCCTCCTGCTGCTGAATCTCTCATCCACGCCTTCATCTTCTCCAGCCTTGACTATTGCAACTCCGTCCTCACCGGCATCACTGCCCATTCCCTCCATAGATTTCAAATGGTTTTCCAAAACATCCAGACTCAAACGCTTTGGCGACAGAGCCTTCTCCAGATCAGCACCCCAACTTTGGAACTCCCTCCCCCAACCTGTTTGCAACTCTCCCACACTACCCATATTCAAATCCCGTCTGAAAACCTAATTCTTCTCACAAGCTTACGTTGTCTTTTGTTTGTCCCCCCGTCACTATCCTTTTCTTGTTTCTATGTAAGCATCTTTGGGTTCTTGAAAAGTGCTATACAAATCAAATTAATTATTATTATTAAATCTACGTTGGAGAACCTGGAAGAAAGCCCAATTTAAATTTCTTGCATTCATGTTTATTTCATCCCTGTTCCGTCCAGTTCCCACTTCACTGACATATGTGAATAATTCATGAACATTCCTACATCTTCAGCTCATTCAAGGTCAGATCATGGTGCCAGTAGGTCAAGAATAGTTTCCAGCTCCTCCTGCTGGCCTCTGAGGTGATCCTAGGCCAGACTAGATATCTAATCTCTCCAGCCTGTCCTGGATGCACCGTGAGCCCTTGGACCAGTTGGACATAACTGGAAGACCTCCAGAGGAAAGAATCCAGGAGGCATCTGCTCAGGATACCTATACCACTTCAACTGGCTCTGTTCAACATGAAGGAGCAGTGGTGCTACCCCAGGCTCCCTCTGGATGTCAGAGCTTCACTCCCTATCTGTAAGGCTGAACCCAGGTTCCCTGCAGAGGAGCCTCCTCTCAGTTCCTTGTATCTCGGACAGGCATAAGCAGTATAGGCAAATGCTAAGAGCGCCACAAATGAGAAAGAAAAAAAGTGTAACTTTCACTAACTAGTTGGTACTATTACTTCTTAATACAAAAAAGAACCCCACATTAATTTAACTGCAAAGCAAATCTATTAAAAAGTAATAATAGGGGGCCTGGGAATAATCTAGCCTTGGGCACCAAAATGGCCCTGATCTAGGATCTCTGTTTGTGAGATTAATGAGATTCCCGTTCTGTTTGTTTTCATGCAAAATGAGAGAAGAGAAAACAGGCAGGCTTTGACTCCATAGTGACTCAGTATGTAGTCAGTGGTTGTAAGTCAGTTCTCACAAGTTGTATTATGTAAAAAGGACAACAGGGCTGTTTCCCAACTCCCACTTCCACTAAAAACACAGTGATTATGCTTGATCACCTGCTGCTAATGAGAGTGGCCTTTGCCCTGCACCCTGTGGAGCAACAGATCAACAACAAGGTAATTCTGAGCAGGGACATTAATGCCAAAGAGATTTGTGGTTGACTAATAATGTCATTTAGAAGGGGAGTTCACAAGAAAACTGTAAATCCTGTTATGTTAAAATGTTTGTACTGTTGATAATATTTGTACTTGATATATGACAATTATGCCAATAAAAACAGTTGTTCAAAAAAAAAAAAAAAAAAACAAATCTATAAATCTCTTGACCACTGTGGGTCCTCAGGTTGTGATGATTCTGAAAGCAAGTGCTCATGTTGTGATGTGAATATAATTATTATTCTATTTATAAATATATTGGAAATTACACAGTGAAGGACTGTTGTATTCCACTGGGCCCTGAGTCCACTGATCTAAATCTATTTCTCAGAAATGTAGGAAAACAACTGTGTTGATTTTTCCTCCCACCGAAACTGGTCAAACTGGTTTATTCACAGACTGTGGTACTTACAGTTACAATATTGAGTGTGACACATAAATGACAGATGGAGAGCTCCAGTGAACCAACTAGCTCCTGTAACTGGAGCTGGTTCAATACAGAGCCAAGAGTTTCCCCACAAGCCACTGGCCAAAAAGTCAAAGGGCAAATGACGAGAGTCAATGCAACATAAAAGCATCTGAACAAAACATTTGCTGTCATCATTTGTTAGCATGAGGTCAATCCTACTTTTGGTTTAGAAATTATGTATTTTAAACTTGATTACTACCTTATGGTTATTATGTCTCTTCTAATCACAGAATCTCCAAATTGATGTGGTGAATAAAGTTCATAAATGGTTTCATATGCATTTATTTATGGACAGTAAGTGATGATGTGCATCCAATAAAGCTGATTGTGATGGAAGTCGAAGCCATGACAGTAGGCTTCAGTTATGGTTAACCCTTAACCCTGTGGTGACCTAACACACCACTGCATCATTTCATTTTGTGTTCATTCAGTTGTGTCCAACTTAGCAAAGGATTTTGTGAGTTACAACCAAAAATGTGCACTGTGAAGTTGTGCCGTTTGACCTTTTGACCACCAAATTCTACTGGAAAGGCAAGATAAGGCAATTTTATAGAGCCCATTTTTACAAACAGTTTGTCTCAAAGGGCTTTACATAGCATAACAGTATCCTCTGCCCTTAGACCCTCACATCAACTGAGGAAAAACTCCCTGGAAAATCCTTTTACCATGGAAAAATTGGGAATGATATTCAGGGAATAATCAGCTGTGCAATATTTGAAGAGACAGAGACTCCCTTGACGTTTCTGAAATGTCACATCTACAAGAATGTGATGGACGGACTGACAACCTGAAAACATGATGCCTCTGGCTGCGGCTCTCACTAACGATGAGGATTTTAGAAGTGATCCAAGTTAATGACTCGGTCTAATATTAGAAACAAGAAACATAAGACGCAAGGAAAATATGTTTCCAAATGTGTGCCTCACAACTTGTGTCTGCATGGGACTGAAAATGGATTAGAGCAGTTTATGAAATGCATAAAGAAGACTGCACTGTAGAAAATCTGACAGTGTCTCCAGCTTTTATATTTGTGGGGGCAGTTGAAAAAGATGCTGCAAGTTTCCAGGACACCAAAAGTAAATGTGACTTTGTGTCATTAAACTTCATTTCCTCTTCTTTAACAAAATCTTATCCTTGAAACATTTTATGTTTCCTACACTTTGTGGTTTGACTACGCTGTGAGGAAGCAGTGGTGCATTACATTCATTTTCAGCAGCAGCTGAGACACCAGCTCTGACGTGTTTACAGGCAGCACAATGTTCATGTGGATTAAAATAACTAAGTGCTAAAACAGACCACGTAAACAAGCCAAATGCTTTACCTTTACTTTGTCAGGATGGAGGCTTTTCAGATCCAGTGTTGTGAGAATTTCACGTCAGTGACCCAGCAGAACGAGATCAGATCAGACAGATCCAGAGAGATAGTAAACAGCAGGCTGAAGCTGGCAGGAAACCAGTTTGGAAAAAAAACAACAACAAAAAAACAGACAGATTATGGATTGATGGACGGAGGGATGATGGAGTGTCAGGGGGCCAATCAGTTGTTGTCTCAGACTTTCTTTTAGCGATGAAGTGCTTCTCGTCCCCTTTGCAGACACACAACACACACATGCACACATGCTCACATCCACCACAGAGCATTATTAGCCAAGGAGGCACACCTCTCTTTTCCCTCACCCCTCCCTCACCACTCCTAATGGACCTCCAACTTCCTGTGTCATGTCTCATGACTGTCTCTTGGTTCCAATTTCAACAATTTTTTAAAGTCCAAACCTTCACAAGGTCTCACACTCAATACTGGTATCCTAATCCTCATTTAATGGGATTTGTAAACTCTCACAATACTCCAGAAGAAGGGGGTCGAAGTCTTGGAGAATTTCTGCCTTCTAAATGATGACATCCAGACAGCTGTTTCTTTCCTTTGTCTAAACAGGTGCTGAGGACTGAAGTGGGGGACAGCCCTATCTCCTGGTGGTGGTGTTTTCACATGATTACTGTTGCAGTGCACAGGAGGCGAAGCCTGATAGCTGTAGGTTACAAAGGATCTCCTATATCTCTCCTTCCTGCATTGGTGACAGAGTAGCTGTCCAACACTGTTGTTATTTTGGTCCATCAAGGTGTTATAAAGTGGAGGATCCGAGATGAATGGCCTCTAACATCTTCAGTGTGCATCTCTACACCCCCCCCCAATCTGGCTCCAATCAGAAGAAATAACAAAAATAACCCAAACTCCATAACAAAGATGATGTAAATTGGGGGGAAAGCACATGTTTTCATTCATCAGTGTGTGATGTGTTTATATCAGTGTCTGTGTCCATGTGCGTGTGCAGGCAAGCCCATTAAGGCTGCATACTTGTGTGGGAGTGTCTGTGTGCCATGAAGGGCGCATTCTTCATGTAAGAGACAGAAGAGATGCTGAAATCCAGGTAGATGTGTATGTTGGATCTGTGGAAGGAAAGGGGTCCATGTATAATGTCATCATAATCCATAAAGCCTTTTACTCTCTTTGTGTTGCATAGGCCATGTGTTTGGCTGACTCAGCGGAGTAACAGGTATAAAAAGACCATACATGTGAGGGACACAGTGGCAAGATGAAACGTGACTGGCTAGAAACAGGAAGTCTTGTTCTTGTGTGACGTGTTTTTCCTTTCACACAAAGAGTTTTCTATCCTGGAAAGTCTTTTTGTCTTCAGTTGGGTGTGTTGCTTCCTGCCACTGTCATTGAATTCCTGCAGACTCAATATCCAAAGAGCAATTAAAGGGCCATTTGATTAAAATGACCGCGTATATGACCCGCTTTCAGCAGCAGCCAGAGCTGGACGCTTGTTATTTTCCAGCTTCCACCAGGATTCAAGGATGAACTGATTTAATTTTGTGTTCAAGGTCAATATCTGTACTAATTCAATGTTTTTCCTCAAAATTTGCTAAAAATAAATTAAATATTGGTCTCTTGATAACAATATCTTACTCCTTAGCAAATCCCTTTTGGATCTAACACAAATATTCCACAGCGATAAAACACAAAAGAGTTTTAGGTGTAACTCAAGATGTTAATCAATAATTATGACAAAATTTCACCCAAATAGTGAAATTTCTTCCTGATTAGATTACAGGGTTGCAATCTGCAACTAACATGAAGTAGTAATTATACATTATCTGTTCGTCCCTGTCGTCAATGACAGCGATGTCTCTAAAAAAGTGTATGTTTTGTGCTTGTGTGTTTGTTTTCCTCTCTGAGATGTCACATGGTGTGAGAGGTTACTGTATATCTGTGACAGAAGGAGGAGACTTGAAAAAAAAAGTCTCCTCAGGCTGTTTTTAAATGTAAAACTAGGTGAGCAAGGTGTCAGTCATGACTTCTTGTGCCTGTGAGTCTCAATAACTAGTCTCAGTGGAAAACAAGGAGACGCACAAACAAGCTGTGACCTGAGCTACTGTAAATTATGTGTATCAGACATGTTGTATCATCATTGTACCAACCATTTATTTGAAGTTTGATTCAATTTTTTCTGTCTAAATAAAAAGGTGTAATCTTCTGGTCATGGCCTCTGAAGATGTTTACTGTTGTTGCCTTGCTCCTGTTGAGCCATAGTTGGGTAACAAACAGCATCAGTGTGAATCATGATAATAGTCATTTTTCAAAGTAATGTTTCAAAGACATTATGTATTGTAGATAGTCCACTACAGCGGTGACAATCTGCCGTTTACTGGGTCGGCAGACAGACCATAACAATAACATACTTTAGTGCGCTGTAGTATGCATCACCCTAACTCTAACTGTGCATCATAGACTTAGCATGGTGCTAGTGCCACCTAGTGGTATAAGGTAGCAGCAATATAAAATTAAGAAGACAACATACTGTACTGTAAAGTTAGGGGGGGGGGGGGGGGTTAATATACTGGTCTGTAATAGGATATGCTCTGGCCTAACATATCCTGTCCCCTAGCAAACATGCATAGTTTGTAAAAAAGAATCAACATCGTGTTGACCCTATGTATATTCAGCCAGAGACATGGGCGTGTTGGCATGCGATGGCACTCTGCTGTGGTGTACTTTCAGGGTGACTGAGTTCAAGGCAGCTGCCCGAGAACGGAAACTACTACCTACACCGAATCCACTGGGCCTGCTTTTATATTTGGAGTTTGAACAGTCCCAGAGCACACATTTGCAGTGTGTGCGTGCGTGCGTGCGTGCGTGCATGAATCGTGTTGCTCCATGGCGACTTTGCAGAAATGTGACTCCATTAACCTAAATACAGACATGTAGGCTATGATGAGTGTTGATTTTAAGACAGAGTGGATTTGTGTGCTTTTAACCCCTGCAGTGAAAGAAAATGGCTTTTTGTATGATGATGTATTTAATCTCTTTAGTACTCAAACCTGAGATATGGATGAGAAATCAGAATGAGGAGTGGTCTTGGATTACACTGTAAAAGGGGGGTGCTGGCATTGATCCAAGTAGGACATCAGTCACTGCATGTGAAGAAAAAAAGGAAGAGTTCAGCTTTTTTTGAAGTGGGGTTGTGCAGAAGAGTGCTGAGGAGTACTGAGACTTGAACAGATCCTTGCACAGGTTTGTATTTTACTTATCTAATTTAGTAAATCTAATTGGGATTCACAATAATAAGGACTTATTAACAGTTCTTCAACATGAGACATGTGGTAAATGTACAGTATATTAGGTTGTATTTAATTCTGGCGTGGCCCACCTTCTAGGTTAAAGTCAGTGTTTAAAATTATTTTAAATACATGTGATTATGCTTTTTTTCTATGAAGCTACAGTGGCAGCAGTGAGATATGTACACTAATGTGAGACCACGAGTTATGCTGACAGATGAGATGATGCTCCACATGGTGCAACAGAGCCTTTATCTACACAGAGGTGTTCACATCCCCACTCTTAACATGTAGAACATACAGTTTGATACAATATTATTACGGAAGGACAGTTTATTGTCTTTTCATATAATATTTCACAAGTTGCTACCAGAGAGGCTGTAAGTTCTTTTAAAATACAATTTTTTTTAAAGTTTTTTTTTTTTTTGGCATTTTTGCCTTTATTTGATAGCACAGTGAGATAGACAGGAAAGGGGGTGGCAGAGAGAGGGAGGATGACATGCAGGAAATGTCTGCCCGACGCAGGATTCAAACCGGAGACATCTGCGTTGAGGACTGTAGCCTCTCCACTGCGCCACACACCATCCGCATGTACAACATTTTTGTACAACATTTTGTGATTATGGTACGGTACAGTCATAAAAAAAGTTGAGGCAAACTGAAAGTATAATCTAAGTTAACTTTCTCACAGAAATTTGAGTTCAAGTTGCATTCAATGTTATTTGTCTAAGATGCTTTCTGTCACGACACAAGTCAAGTGAATGTGCATGACATAGTCATTAAAAACACCTCAGGATGAGTATAATACGAACAACTTTAATGTGGTAATGAAAATAAGTCTTTGGAGACACATTTAAAGCGATATTCCGGCGTAAGTGAAAGCCACGGTCAAACACACCGTAACACCGAGTCAGACCCCCCCTCGAGAGATGAATTTACCCGACCGCTAGATTCACGAGTTCCACCAACTTCAGCAAACACCGCACTATCGCCACACACGGCACTCTGCGGATCCACTGTCTAACCGCAAAACGCCACTTTTAGCCACAAATAATGCTCAGAACTGCACCAAAGTTCATCAATAGTACATTACAGGGTCCCAGCACGTAGGACGAGCCGTCAAACATCCGCTAGCTTTGCCTGTTTTCTTCAGCAGACACAACTCACCTACTTCTCCTCCTGGAGCCGCTTGTTGGTGGGGAAGCCCTGGCGAGTCGATCACCGAGTGCAGCGGAGCTAAAGAAAACAGGTAAAGCTAGCGGATGTTTGACGGCTCGTCCTACGTGCTGGGACCCTGTAATGTATTGTTGATGACCTTTGGTGCAGTTCTGAGCATTATTTGTGGCTAAAAGTGGCGTTTTGCGGTTAGACAGTGGATCCGCAGAGCGCCGTGTGTGGCGATAGTGCGGTCTTTGCTGAAGTTGGTGGAACTCGTAAATATAGCAATCGGGTAAATTGATCTCTCGAGGGGGGGTCTGACTCGGTGTTACGGTGTGTTTGACCGTGGCTTTCACTTACGCCGGAATATCGCTTTAACACTTATGAACTTATTCTTATAGTCATGTAGGATGTTTTGAGTTACATGTCCTGTGTGTGATGATAAGATGGCACATCTTTCTTTGGAATTGCCTCACAAGTTCCAGTTTATGTGTGAATTGTGTGAGTCTGAGCCTGAAACTGTGATGCACCTGTTTTGGCTCTGTAACTCTACTGCCACCTACTGGAAAGAAGTAATGCACTACATTGCATTACTTTACTTAATACATTACATCACATTGAAGATTGACTCAGACTTGTCTTTAGATTGGAACAATGTACTTTTTGGTGTCCACGATGTTAAAAGTAAGAAACAGAAAGAATTGTATGTCATAAACTTGATAATAATATTAGGGAAATATCACAGTACAGCTAGCACATAATAGCTAAATATAGTCACTCCAAAGTGTTTTGTGGCATTCCAAAGGGAAACGGAACAGTACATGCAAAGTATCTCTGACTTGAATAAGAAGAAAGCTATGAAAACATATGATTTGTGCTCTTTATTCTATGTATTTATTTAATAGCCTACCCCCTGGCTGCTGTTCATTTGTTTATTTGAAGGTACATTAATAATAACTGCCTTTGTATTGATTATATTTCTGTCAATAAAGATTTATAAAAAAAAATAATAATAAAATAAAATAATAATAATAAAAATCAACATGGAAGTAAAAATAAATAAATAAAATAATAATAATAACAACAATAATAATGCAACATCGCGTGGCAGCTGGGGACAGTGCCTCTGGATTGGCAGACCGGGGTGGTGGTTCCCCTCTTCAAAAAGGGGGACCGGAGGGTGTGTTCCAACTATCGGGGGATCACACTACTCAGCCTCCCGGGGAAAGTCTATTCCAGGGTACTGGAGAGGAGAATTCGGCCGATAGGCGAACCCCGGATCCAAGAGGAACAATGCGGTTTTCGTCCTGGCCGTGGAACACTGGACCAGCTCTATACCCTCCGCAGGGTGCTCGAGGGTTCATGGGAGTTTGCCCAACCAGTCCACATGTGTTTTGTGGATCTGGAGAAGGCATTCGACCGTGTCCCACGTGGCATCCTGTGGGGGGTGCTCCGGGAGTATGGGATCGGAGGCCCTCTGCTGAGGGCTGTACGGTCCCTGTATGACCGGAGCAGGAGCTTGGTTCGCATCGCCAGCAAAAGGTCAGACCTGTTCCCGGTGCATGTTGGACTCCGGCAGGGCTGCCCTTTGTCACCGGTTCTGTTCATCATCTTTATGGACAGAATTTCTAGGCGCAGCCAAGGGCCGGAGGGGGTACGGTTCGGGAGCCACTTGATTTCATCTCTGCTTTTTGCGGATGATGTTGTCTTGCTGGCTCCCTCGAGCCAGGACCTGCAGCGTGCACTAGGGCGGTTTGCAGCCGAGTGTGAAGCAGCTGGGATGAGAATCAGCACCTCTAAATCCGAGGCCATGGTTCTCGACCGGAAAAAGGTGGCATGCACCCTTCAGGTCGGGGGAGAGATCCTGCCTCAGGTGGAGGAGTTCAAGTATCTCGGGGTCCTGTTCACGAGTGAGGGAAGGATGGAGCGCGAGATCGACAGGCGGATCGGTGCAGCGGCTGCAGTCATGCGGTCATTGTATCGTCCGTTGTGGTGAAGAGGGAGCTAAGTCGAAAGGCGAAGCTCTCAATTTACCGGTCGGTCTACATTCCTACCCTCACCTATGGTCATGAAATCTGGGTAGTGACCGAAAGAGCAGGGTCGCGATTACAAGCGGCCGAAATGAGCTTCCTTCGCAGGGTGGCGGGGCGCTCCCTTAGAGATAGGGTGAGGAGCTCGGTCACCCGGGAGGAGCTCGGAGTAGAACCGCTGCTCCTCCACATTGAGAGGAGTCAGCTGAGGTGGCTCGGGCACCTGTATAGGATGCCCCCTGGACGCCTCCCTCGTGAGGTGTTCCGGGCATGTCCCACCGGGAGGAGGCCCCGAGGAAGACCCAGGACACGCTGGAGTGACTACGTTGCTCGGCTGGCCTGGGAACGCCTCGGGGTGCCCCCGGAAGAGCTGGAGGAAGTGTCAGCGGAGAGGGAAGTTTGGGGATCCCTGCTCCGACTGCTGCCCCCGCGACCCGGCCCCGGAAGAAGCCGAAGATAATGGATGGATGGATGGAATAATAATAATAAATAAATAAATAAATAAAAGGCAGCTCCTTATTTCCTGTTTTACATTATTGGACAAACTGATTAATCCAGGTGTGTCTGACCATTGTGACTACTCAAACAAACCTGGATTAATCAGTTTGTCCAATAATGTAAGACAGGAAATAAGGCGCTGCCTTAAAGGGACAATGAGGAGTTTCTCCATCGGCAGAATGAAAAATTACGCGTCAATAAAAAAGTCTCATATTAATGAGGATGAATCTACGTTACCCACCGACCGTTTTCGATAAATATATTGTTTTGTCTCTATCTTTATTTTGTTATTATTAGTGGTGTCGGAAATGTTGGGCGAGCCGACCAGCGTTTCCTTACTTTCAGTTATGGTCAGAACTACGACGGTAACTGAACCTCTTTGAACCTCCGACTTCAATTCTTGATGAATGAAAACATGAGTCCGTCTTGCGCCGGTAAAAGAATTTCACAGTGCATGCGGAGGCTCAAAAATGTAGTGTTTCCAAAACTCCTTGTGAACTCATCATGAAAGACAAAGACAAAGGGATCTACAGTGTTAGAAGTGAAAACATTGAACTGGTGAAGATAAGGCAAGAGCGCAGGCTGGAACTGATAGACATGAGGATGTATGTTTAACAAATGCGAGGCCAGAGTCAATGACTTGCAGGAAACACTTGCACAGGAGACGGTAGAGAAAGAGGAGCTTCACAGAAAGACAACAGACATTGAGGAGAGTTGGCTAAAAAAGGAGAGAGACTGGTTGTTATGGACCAGACGAATGGAGGAGGACATGCAGCGCCTGACTGCTGAAAAGACAGAGTTTCAGGAACTGGCCTGCAAAACCGATAAGGAGAAGAAAAAATGAAGAAAGATGGAGGAAAAGAGGCTCAAAGTGGAGTTGAAGGAGCAGAAGAAGCAGGAGAAGAAAGAAAGGGAAGAGAGAGAAAAATGAGAAGAGGGGAGGAGAGAAAGAGAAGAGCAAGACAGTAAAGAAAGAAAAGAGAGAAAGAAAAGAACAAGAAAAAATAGAACGAGAAGAGAGGAAGGAATCTATGAAATCACTCTCTCAAAATGGCAAGAATTTCCTAGAATTTCAATAGGGTCCTCCATCCGACTTCATCGTCACTTCTCTCTCTCTCTCTCTCTCTCTCTCTATATATATATATATATATATAATATACGTATATGACATGATTGTTCAGTGCATGTAGTTGTATTTTTTTTGTATTTCTTTGTTATTTAGTTTGGTTTAATAAGTTTATTTTTATCAGAGAAAATGTACAAAATATGAGATGATAACAGAACGTTACAAGTCGGAGTTGTTTTCAAGGTAAATTCATGTAAAACAGCAGTGTCGGGTGTCAGAGGACCTGTCCAGTGCTGAAATACGTAACGTAAAGCGCTGCCTTTGTGTGTGTGTGTGTGTGTGTGTGTGTGTGTGTGTGTGTGTGTGTGTGTGTGTGTGTGTGTGTGTGTGTGTGTGTGTGTGTGTGTGTACCCAGTTCCTCTTTAACCTTTGCATGGCATTATTCATACATGCAGGGCAGCTCAATGTAACTGAAGTGTTTTCAATCTGGCATATTGTATCTGGGGTCAAGGGTTTTGACCAGTGCCCTGAAGCCCTTCTTTTCCACAGAGTACACTGGGGCCATGTCTAGACATATGAATTTAGAGATGGCATCTGTAATTTCGTGGTGGGTGCGGGACTGCTTCTCATTTGGTGAACAATTCTTTTAGGCTAGTTTGGTTGTTTTTTCTCTTTGTGTCACTTTGTGGTTTTGAGTTAGTGGTTTCTCGCATCTTCATGCACATGATATAAACGATAGAGTGGTCTATTGTACGGTAGACATTTTTATATCGTACTATGATATATATCTTAATATCGCACAGCACTATCCCAGGGGATATCGATTATCATCCAAAATACATATTTTTACGTCCCCGGGACGACAAGGCAGTATTGGTCTGGAGCTGTAGGCGTCTTCTTTTTAGCACTTTAAGCGCGGGGGGTCAGATGCTGTTGGTTTGCAGTGGCTCATGAGGGTGGACTCCCACAGTACCACCAGATTAATGGTCAGATATTTGGATCCACTCACCTCTTCTGAAGCTTTCTTGAATGGTTGTAAGAATGTTACTAACATTTGGAGTGTGTCCTTTGAGGTCAAATCAAATCAAATCATTTTATTGTCATTGTACAACTTTAAAAAGAGGCACAACCAGGTCCTCCTGGTCTGGAGAATGTTTTACACAGTAGCATGAGAACAGCACAGATTCCAGCATATCCAGCTTGGTTACATGCTGTCATTCCGACACAACGCTATTCCAACATGCGAACGTCCCGCTATTCCAACATGCGAACGTCCCACTATTCCAACAAGGCTTTCAATATAAGGAAATGTGCGTTACTCAACAGGTGACTCCCTTCTTTAAAGAGGAACTAAGCTGGATTTCTCCCGTGGCTATGCTACATTTTTTACCTTCATTAAGTGTTCCCTTTATTTTTTTGAGCAGTGTATTTATTTATTTTTATTTTACGTAGTGCAATACAGGTGAGAAACACAACAAAACAGAGACAAAAGAAAACAAACATACGTAACAGCACAGGACGAGATGTTAATTGCTAATGTGTCAAAGTGTGTGATCAATCGAACGAAATAACAAAGAAACAAACAAGGCAAAATAAAACAAACAAACAAAAGAAATAAATAAATAGTTAACAGAATTTGTGTGCGTGTGTGTGTGCGTGCGTGCGTGCGTGCGTGCGTGCATAGCAGCAAAGCAATAATCAATAAGTAAGTAAGTAAGTAGTAAACTAAATTAAAAATAAAAGAAAAAGATTTGCCAGGAAAGAGAAAGTAGAAAAAGACCACAGGAAGAAGCAGATGTCTGTATTGAAGAGATTTCTGTAAAGTAAATAAGTAGAGAGAGAGGGAAAAAGAAAGAAAGAAAGAAAGAAAGAAAGAAAGAAAGAAAGAAAGAAAGAAAGAAAGAGAGGAGAAAGGATGAACCTCGAGTCTGGCTTTTGGGGGGCGTCTTCGGCTGGCCCCCGCGGGCCAAGACTCCCCGGGGTGGGCCTGCGGCAGGACCGGCCAGGACAGCAAAGGATCAGTGGGATTTAGTATTTATTTATTTGTATTTGTTTTCTGTGGTTTTCTTGTTATTTTTCAATTAAAATGAATTATGTAGTTCAATTCGGTCTGATTTCCCCCCTTTTTTTTATTTTTATTTATTTATTTATTTATTTATTTATTTATTTATTTATTTATTTATTTATTTATATCTATCCCTCTTCCCTTCGCTCACACCTCTGTTGTTTGCTTTGGGCCGCCACTAAACCCTTAGGAGGTGGCCAGTCCATCGCAGGTTGACCTCTTTATACAGTTGACCCCTCCCCTTCGGGCGGGGTCAACTGTATATCGGGCCGACATGTTGACAGAAAGCTGAGCAGTGTATTTAAATAGCAGCCTGTCAGTCCTGTGATAACGAAAAAGCCACAAGGTGGAGCAGTCAGTTCAGGAAAAACAATGCCTAAAGAAGAAGAGATGCTTTGCTCTTGTTCAGAGTCTCATACTGTGATTTGAACCTACCTGTATGTTTATTGTCCAAGTCAATTAAAGGGATAGTTCACCCAAAATTCAAATTTCACTCATTATCTACTCACCCTCATGTCGACTAAGAGCTGTGAGAATTTTCAGAGTCCTCCGTTCCTTATCTGAGTTACGGGGGGGTCCGCGCAGCAGTATTTGTCCATATAATGGTTGTCAATGGACACCGGGTTTCCAAAAAGACACACCAAAAAACATCCAAATACCTCCATACTGCTCGTCTGTAATGTCCCTCTTGTATTGAAGCCCTGACATGAGAAATTGTTCCGCCGGTCAGTACAAATCACGTGAGATTTGCACTGACACAGGGAGAGCAGTGAACTGAGACACTGGGAGCTTCCACTACAAACAAGCTTAAAATACAGACTTATTTAATTTTTTTCGGAACAATTTCTCATGTCGGGGCTTCAATACAAGAGGGACATTACAGAGGGTTCGGTCTCCTACAACTATTGTTATTCCTTGACTGTTGTAAGAAAAACAGCAGCATCTGGCCCATCATCTGGGGGGTTATATAAATTTACCATTAATTTTCCCAATCACCACTTCATATCTCTGCGGTAGGCTCTGGGAGAAACCATCAAGGTGGCGTCCATTTGAAAACTATCACCATGGTAGGCCCTATAGTGTGAGAAAGGATAGAGGATCACTTCGGCTGCATTCAAGTGGAACTGGCAAACAAACCAGTGCAAACCAGATTTTGCACTGGTTGGGCTTAGGCAATGAACAGAGCGATACATATACAGTAACACAACCGCTCTGGCAATGAAGAAATTAGAGTTGGTTAAGTTTAGTAAAAAGACCAGGTAGAGGTTAGACAGGCAGACTAGTCCCTGTCTGCGTTCTGTATGCACATTCCTCTATCAACATGCCTTAAAGCCTCTGGAAACCCAAATCCACAAAAGCCTAACTATGTATTTTAGGGTCTATGTAGATAATATTAAACATGTAAAAAATATTAGAAATCAGTTTCCATCCAAATTCAAAAATATTTGTCTTTTAAATTTTTAAAATTGGGTTTGAATTATCTCTGGGATTTTTTATGCAATAAATCCGAACCACTCATAAATCACCACGTCAGTTGTCTCATCCAGCCCCAGTGGCGACGTACAGAACTGTTCTGTTCATTTTGGACAGATTTTGTTCCAGGGATCATCAAAATCTTTATTTTAGAGGTCAACAATGCAACAAAAAAAAATCCAGACTAGAAAAAAAAAAGAAATAAGGGCACACGTGGACCCCTGTAGTGTACTGTGTGGACAATCAAGGAGTACTGCTGGATGGAGCAAAGACAGGAGGTAATCGACCGAATCAAACGCCAGGATGTGGTGCTTATTTTTGAGAAATATTTACAGTATTATTTTACTATGTAATGTTACTATGTAAAAAAAAGCTGATGGGAGGATGGACAGCCCTGCTGTGCTCAATACTGCACATACACAGTAATGGACAATGAATCAAAGGACATCGTATCAATCCTAACTGTTGACAAGAGTCAGATTGGAATTCCGTGATCATGGAGAAGAAGGCATTGGACACCATGACCCAACTTATCACTGAGATCAATGTGGTTGAGGTGGTTGGGTCACTGATGCAATGGAAAAACCGCACTGTTCTAAGTCGGTCAGAAAGACCATGAACTTTTTCCCCCGAGTTTGACGTGTGGAATGGGTCAAAGAATCTGGCAAAAATCATTTCTGCAGTAAGTGTTCCCTGTCATGGAAAACTCCAACTGACCAAAGGTGTATTTATCAAACTAAAATGAGTTTTAAGTTAGCAAAGACCAGGGGATACTCCCGAGTTGCTCGCCTGGCTACAGTATGTGATATTGTTAACAATTTTTGGTGGCTGTGTTGCGAGGCTGAAGCAGCACCTTAAAATTCAACCTGCAGTTTTATTTTTACTAAGCTATGCAAACCTACATGATCCTATGTGAAAAAGTAATTGCCCCCTCGTGTTAAATCATGATAAACCTTTTTATTTTTTTGGAAAGCTGAGTTCAGTTTCACCCTTCACATAAATCTATAATCACTTAAATAGAAACGGTCTGACTAAGTGAAGTAGACTGAGAGATCTCAAATAGCAACACATCAACTAAAGAAATTCAAGAACAGATGAAAAAAACAATTATTGACATCTACTACCTGTCTGGAAAGAGTTACAAAGATACTTCTAAAGCCTAGAGTCCCACAGGGCTCCATCATTATGTTCTCAATCCCCATGCCGGTCCTCACTGATAATCCAAAATCCGTCATCTTGATATTAATGCTTTCATTATCATCAGCATCTGAAGAATTCTTCACAAGGATGTTCTCAAGTTTTAGGTCGCGGTGGACTATATTTCTTTTGTGAAGGTAGGCGACGGCGTCAGCTAAGCTACAGATGATGTGCCTCGTCTCGTCCTCGGTGAAGAAGCCTTTCCGGTGCAGCAGCTGCCTCAGTTCACCTCCATCACACAGCTCAGTAACCAAATACATCATCTTGGGCGTGTCATAGACTTCCTTTAGATGTATTATGTTGTTGTGATTCACTTGTTTGAGAATGTTTATTTCATGCTCCAGCATCTCGACTTTCCAACTTCCTGCCTGAAGTGACAGAAGGTCAGCACTGGTCTGCAAACCTCCTTTATAGCCCACTTTGTCTGTGTCCCAATGTGGGTTGCTTCATAAACAACTCCGAAGCTACCTTGACGCAATTTTCTTCCAAATTCATTAATTTCCCTGAGCTTAACATCGTTCTCAAGGCGTTTGACAGTCACCTCCCTCTCCGCTGTGTCCCTGTTGGTCCTTGGGGACACCTTGTCTAATCCACTAACATCTGCTTCTGTCATCTTTTAGAGGAGATCATTTCCCGCAGGTTGTGTCTCCACGCAAAAAACTTTTTTTCTGCGAGTGCTGCCAGTGGTGCTTGTATCAGTGTGCAGGATGTAGGGGAGTGTGGGGTTAGCGAAACCCAGCACTGGAGCGGTGGTCAGCTTGTTGATGATTGTGTTGAAAGCATGCTGGTATGCAGAAGTCCAGCGGTCATTAAAGGGCTCTCTTGGACTGTGATGCTGCTCATTCTTCTCTCTTGGTCTTTTGGTCTTTCTCAGAGGTGGGTAGCCAACTGTTAGGTCAGTTAGAGGTTTGACAATCCCAGAGTACCCCTGGATAAAATCCTAAGAAGGACCTCAGTTCTTTCAGGTTCTTCGGGCTAGGCCAGGTCTTTAAGGCGCTGATCTTGTCAGGATCTGTTTCAACTCCGTTCTTGGATACAATGTGCCCCAGGTATTTCACTTTTCTACTGACAGCTTCAATCCATACTCTCTGAGGCGGTTGAGGACACGCACCAATCTTCTCTCATGTTCTTCTAGAGTCTCTGAGAATATGATGATGTCATGATGTGCAGCTGAATTTAAGTGCATCAGTGCTGATTTATTCCAGTTAATTTTGTATCCAGAGAGTGAGCTAAACATATATCAAAAGAAGAAAGCAAATGCGGAATTGAGGAACCAGCACTGCCAAGCTACACGTATTAATATTCTCTTCAACCATTCTTGTCTCGCTGAAGAAATCGGAGTTTGAGCGATCTTCTCTCATGTTCTTCTAGAGTCTCTGAGAATATGATGATGTCATCTAAGAAGACGATGGCCTCTTTTAGGTTCATGTCACCCATGCACTTTTCCATGAGCCTCATGTACTGGGAGCGTTGGTGATCCCTTGGGGCATACGCTGGAATTCCCAGAATCCCAATGGGCACACAAAGGCAGTCTTGGCTTTGTCCTCTTCCTCCATTTCTATCTGGTAGTATCCAGACTTGAGATCCAAGACAGAGAACCACTTGGATCCATGCTGTAATATTTGAATATTTTTCTTGGGTTTTCAGTCTTAAAGCTAAAAGGTGGCTTGTCTGGCATCATTGAAATAGTATGTTCTTCTGGTTCTGTGCATCAAGAACTCTGCATTCTCCCAGTTATCTTTTTGTCGCCTTAACAAAGAATTCAGTTCAGTTTTTGTCACAGCTATTCTGTGCATCTTCAGAAAAGTACAAAAATCATGGCTTTTTGAGAGTAGGTTATTGCATCAGAAAAGGGATCTAGTGCAGTGAAGGTCTCATCTAGGTTGGGTAGGGCATAGGCATCTTTCACTGTCTGAGCATTTAATGTCCGGTAATCGATGCAGAGTCAACATCACCATTTTTCTTTCTGACCACCACTTTGTCAGTTCTTCCAAAATCTAAATCATGCTGTGAGAACACTTCTGGCATGGTTCTTAATGTTTGTTCTATTCTTTCTGTCCATTCAGCCAGTATGGGGGAGTCTGCAAAGTTGAATGCAGGTGTGGAAACTTGCAGAGGTTCTGGCTGATTGGTTGAGGGATCTTTGGTCTTGTTCTCGCCTGCCCCAGGAAGCACTTGAGGTATGGCGTTGATTTCTGCCAAGACACTTCTTGGTTGTAGCAGTATGTCATGCTGTGTCTCATTGGTCAGCACTACTGGCACTCTGTAGGGTGCTCTGGTTGGTAGGGTGAGCAGACCACAGGTGACCAGTATGCCCCCAGGAATGGAGTAGGACATGGAGGCTCAACGTTTTTATGAAAATGTGTAACGCGCGTTACTTAGATTGAAACGGGAAAATACCGAAATTGCATTTGTAATGCATTCCCGCGTTACAGCAAATAGTCTGTGTGCGTTCACACCAAAAGCTTCCAAAGCGTCACAACGCCAATTCATTTTCAATGAGAGCCCAGCGACACTGAGCGACCAAAGCGTCAACAGGCGGCAACCTGTCAGAATAGAGATGTCCTTTGACTGCCTTTTTTTTTTGTATTTCGCCTCCCCAATGACCAGTGCAATCAAACTTTGACATCAGTCACGTGATGAGCGGCTGAAAATATTTGCCGTTTTAGGAGCTGTCTTGTCTGAAGCCCACCCTTGAGCGTTTTTGACGCTTTGGAAGTAATTGCCTACATTACTGTAATTGTGTTACTTTTGTAACACACTCGATTAGCGTTTTTGACGCTTTGGAAGTAATTGCCTACATTACTGTAATTGTGTTACTTTTGTAACACACTCGATTACTTACCTCCTCCTAGGATACACTAGTTTTGCTTCATCAGCCTGTGGTGGTCTGTTAGCTTTGCCATTCTGTCACTGTGAGATTAGTCTGGCCTGACGAAAGTGTGTTGCTGCGATTAGCCTCTGATTGGTCGGAAGTGCCGCCTCCATGCTGCAGCTTTCACAGTCCGCCCAGTAAAGGGAAACATCAATGAACATGAACCGAACAGAAGAGGAAGTAGGCTATCCGTCAACGGTTGCCGACCGTCGTTACACCGCAAACCCAAATCCAGTTTCCAACCAGCAATATTTTTGCACCACAACGATTGTGACCGGAAAGAATTCCAAACGGCCGGAGCAATTTTTTCTCTGATTATCATCAGCATCTGGAGAATTCTTCACAAGGATGTTCTCACGTTTTAGGTCGCGGTGGATTATATTTCTTTTGTGAAGGTAGGCGACGGCGTCAGCTAAGCTACAGATGATGTGCCTCTCATCCTCGGTGAAGAAGCCTTTCCGGTGCAGCAGCTGCCTCAGTTCACCTCCATCACACAGCTCAGTAACCAAATACATCATCTTGGGCGTGTCACAGACTTCCTTTAGATGTATTATGTTGTTGTGATTCACTTGTTTGAGAATGTTTATTTCATGCTCCAGCATCTGGACTTTCCAACTTCCTGCCTAAAGTGACAGAAGGTCAGCCCCCCCCCACCCCCCCCAAAAAAGCAAAGCCAACAGTACTTAATAAACACCAACGACCGCTGAACAACCACAACGCACCAAGACACCACTGTGCAGCATCACCATCTGATCATCTTACCTAAATCACTCACCACTTTACAATGCACCATATGACACAAAACATCAAAAACGAAATGTCAAAAAGTGGTGTTATAGTGCTGATATAGTAGGAACAAGTGTCTGCCTTACTCTTCCACCTGCACCAGCCCCCTGGCCTCTCCTGCCTCTCTTCTACCCCTCTGCCCTCACTAATGTACCACACAAACAACTTTTGTAGTCACCAACAAAATATTCTAGATCTAAACTGCCGAAATTCAGACCCACACACACACACCCTAGCAAACCCTCATTTCTGGAGATCCACACAATGCTGAACCAGAACCAAACACACTATCTACATAATGGCAGGTGTGTTTTACCATACATGCTCTAGTCTAGAGACAGATTCACATCCTGTACTGGTCCAAATATTGGAACCAATGGATAAGATAAGACTTTATAGTCTATAGGCTCAAAAGCCTGAGCTAGGGCGACTCTTGTCTTTACCATTAATTCAGATGTGAGAAACAGACTATTTAAATAAAACAGCCCAAAGTTTGATTTTGATGTCACCAATGTTTTCAGTATTAAACAGGTAAAACCCCAACTAAACCACCACTCTATTTTTTTTAATGTGCTACAAGAAGGCTATAGCCCAACACTGCACTACAAACATCCACATTAAACTTCTCATTCACTTCAGTTAGGTATGTTGTTTCCAAAAGGGGGAAACTGTCAAACCTGGCAACGCAGCTTGCGGCAGTGTTTACATCCTGACGGCAGTGCAGCTAGCAGGTTACGATAGCTCCACTAGTGACATACACAGGGCACAAAATGGATCGATTTCTAATATATGAAGAAAAATCAAACGGACAGACAGGCGACGTGGTGAGGAATAGTGACGTTAAAGAGTCAGAGGAAGCAGCAATAAGAGAATCAACTGGAAGACGCCAAAGATGGACGAGCAGGCAAAGGCCAGGTGTTACTAGCAAACAACTAAAGGTAGGAGGCATAGCCTACAGGATGAGCTGTATAACTCTGAAGTTAGTAAATAAGTAAGTGTATTATAGCTTGGTAGCTACTTACATTAACTTACAGCACTCCATGAGGCGGTGTGTGTGAAGTCTTTTTTTTTTTTTTTTTTAAATGCCCGCGCCGACTTGGGTGAGCCAGTCAGACACGCAGACTCAGGCAATGAAATGGTTTAGTCCACTATAGGGGGGGTCTAAAATTTTACTACAAGCATCTTCCTGCCATGACTATGGAATACTGTATATTCTAGTATTTATGATTACTAATAAGAAAGATAAATGTTTCAACCCCCCCTATCTGTTATTTGTACCTCTTTTAGGGGGGTCGAAGTCGTAATTAGGGGGGTCAGACCCCCTCAAACCCCCCGTAATTCGCACTATGTGTCCGACCCATCCGGAGCTCAGGTAATTTTGACCATAAATCAGAGATCTGTAATTGACGTTTTTCTGGTCATCAGAGGCTGATCAATAATTTTTTTTCTTTTAAGTATATTTTTTTGGCTTTTCATGCCTTCATTAGATAGGACAGGTCAGAGCGCGACAGGAAACGGGAGGCAGAGAGAGGGGGAACGACACGCAGGAAAGGGCCGTCCGACGCGGGACCCGAACCGGGGCCGCCTGCAACGAGGACGACAGCCTCCGCACATGGGGCGGGCGCTCCACCAACTGAGCCAAACACCGCCCCAATAAAATATTTTTTAATATCTTAAACAAAGCACAAATCGTTGTTGTTTATTCATGTACCCTGTCCACTTGATTAAATATCCCCGCTGCTGGCTTGTAACGTCAGCACTAGGGTTTAATCCCGGATTCCCGGGATCCGGGATTCCTGGGAAATCTGATCAAAACAATTTCCCGATTCCCGGGAAATGTTATGACGGGAACCCGGGAAAATAGCCGGGTAATAATAAAAAATAATGCCACCGTAACTACGGTAATACAGGCTCACTATTCAGCAGCAGGCTGCCTCCACTAATGATGTCTGGTTCTGTGACCAGTTTTGTGTGGGGGCATTTTCAAAAACTGGAGAATGACAACGCAAAGTGTAAGTTGTGTGACCGGGTTCAAGTGATCCGGGGGATCAACAAGTGGTTTGCGCAAACATTTAGAATCTCAGTAGCCTATGCGGCTGCACCACCTCCTGTCCGCCCCCCCTCCCGCACTCCATCAGCCCCGATATACCCACAGCATTACGATTTTTAAAAAAAAGAATCTGTCTGACTTACATTTATCTCTTATAATGCATAGATCTCTGCTTTTGGTGCAGCTGGCTCCATACAGCAGCCTGGCATCTGGCGTATGGAGTCAGGCTATCTGACGTAGGCTACGGCCGACGGCCTTTATTTCTAAATCCCTCAGTTTATTTTTACACATTAGCGACCCAAGCTCATCGTTCATTAGTTCATCTGGTATCCGCGGGTCATTCCGACATACCGCCACTCCGACGTTGACGTCTAGTTGTCGTAATGGCAGCCCTTCCACTGATTGAAAACGTCCCACCACTCTGACAATTTTTGTTTCCATTGTCGGAAAGGCAGTAGCCTACTTTACTTTTTTTGAAATGTACCGCCATTCTGACATAAGGTCATTAACTATCATCATATCAACCGCCTTTGTCACATCCCATCTCCATTATAAAATGCATTATATTATTATTTTGTGGCCACAAATTACTATTTTGTGGGAACGAATTAATATTTTGTGGCCACAACTTATTTATTTATTTTTGCATGTCATATCGGGGCTCCGTACCTTTGAGTTAAGCAAGCTTAGCCCTTTAGTCTGGTTTTAGGCTTAAAGGGATACGCCAATATTTTTTATCCGTGTCTTGCCTCATTCCCGAATCCATGACCAGCAGATAGACACCATGCTTTTGACTGTGCGTGCAGTAACAGGGAGATAGAGCCATATCGCCCGTAATAAGCTTAGCTCAAACGCTGGAAGTGTAATGTTAGCCTGCCTCCACCTCAAGTCATCAGAGACACTCTTCAGCAACTCTAAATGGACTGATCTTCATCTCAGAGCTGACAAAACTCTCCAGTAAGGCATCTTGAGTGGTCAAATGCCGGTAACAGGACGAGATCGGTCAAAACGGAGGGTTCAAGCAAAGACGGTTTATTTTGGTTCCAGCTAGCTACATCGAGGGTAGGTTAGCTTCCTATTTCAAAGTAAAAGCACAAATTCTATCGTCATGGTTTTCTGTATGGGCAACGGGTGTTTTATTTTGTGAAAGTAACCGGAAGTGCGTTGGTCACAACAGCTAGCTTGAGTAGCGCCGAATTCATCCGAACAAAATTGTCAACAGCTGGTATTTAGACAAATTAACGACACACTGCTGATCTAAACGGCTACTTTCTCGCCTAAAATTGTTTGAAATGTCGAAAAATGAAATCAGCTTCTGACTGCTGATTTTGGCTGGGGTATGAGGCAGGCTAACACTACACTTCCAGCGTTACGACGCTGAAGTTAGCCTCCGATTCGGCACTTAAGGGGAAAGTTAAGAGGAAATTAACGTACAGTAATGTGCAGAGTGACTGTACAATTATTGTCTGGTTTTTGTGACACTTCCTGTTGTAAAAACATTTAGACATTTTAGGTAGGCCTAAGACATTACTTGTGCCTGACACCCGCTATTGTATTTGTGAAACGTTTATTTTATTTGTGAAAATGGTAAAGGGGAGAGTTCACCGTGTTTCTTTGATAAGGATCTCTTGGACCTAATTCAATAATCATTTCTTTGATGTATTAAGCAACATGTTGTTCTTGTTGCACAAGTCCGTGAACGCCCCCAACAGGTCCCTGTATGCATCTACCTGTCCCCTCTTCACACATGCCACAATGGCCGTATCATCAGAGTGCTTACATGGCAAGATTCAGATTTAGATGTATCATGAACAGTGTGAAGAGGTAAGGTGAAAACGCAGTGTCTTGTGGTGCTCCCATGCTGCTCACCACTGGGTCATGTATTATGTATGTATTATATCATACAAATAACTTAAGGCATAGCCTTTTTAAAACAAAATGTCTTCATCATCCAAAAAGACAGGGAACAGTATAGGCCTATGTTACAAAAACATCACGGGAGATAAGACATAAGGTCATGAAACACAAAACCATCATTTCATAGGTCAAATTATGTTATCAATGGCATCATGAATAGTTGGATTGAGTCTGTCACCATATATAATCAGAATCACAATCAGCAGAAATGTTTTTATTGCCAAGAGCAGTAAAGGTCAGTTTACAGCACACAGAACTTGTCATGGTGTCAGATCCAACATGAAGATACCAAAAATAGTTAAAGGTAAAATGAAATAAAATTTAAATAAAATAAATAAAGTAAAGCTAAGACTCCCGAGTAAGAGTCATGTGCGCTAACCAGTCAGCCAAAGGGACATCATGATCAACTGGAGGCATAGTGACAGGAACCTCAACTGTCACACCTAGATTTCTCAAATCTGGCCTAGATTAATCTACAGGCCATGAAGATTCATTCAGACACAGTTTCTGATCTGTGAAACATTTGTGAAAAGGCAATAAAGGCAGATTTCACCGTTTTCTCATCATAGACCACATTAGGCCTGGTCCTGATCAAAAACCACTATGCCTATAGACTTCTCAAATCTAGTCCAAATTTGAGAAGTCTATAGGCATAGTGGACTTTGATTAGGACCAGGCCTAATGTGGTCTATGATGAGAAAACGGTGAAATCTGCCTTTATTGCATTTTCACAAATAAAATAAATGTTTCGCAGATCAGAAACTGTGTCTGAATGAATCTGCACGCATAGTCGAAAGGATGGTGTCTACCTGCTTGTCATGGACTCGGGAGGCAAGATATAGGAAAAAATGTTGGCATATCACTTTAATCTTTGTCTGTGAAACTGGCCCTAAGAATAGTATTTAGTGTCCATGAAGGTTTTCAGTCATTCAAGTCATCTTATTCTTGTGGAGTTGTAGTAAAAGGCAACTGGACTTCTTCTCTTGTTTGAAGACGTTTCTTCAAGCAAGAGATAGTATTTAGAAGAAATAGTATTTAGTGAAATACCCCAGCGCCTTGCATTTTGGGAAATGTAGTATTTCAGGGGTTTTGGAGACTGACCCATACAGAAAGTCTCCTCGCAACACTAGTTTAAACTGTCGCTTGTGAGTTTTTCAACCTCATGGAAGTGACATCAAGTGAGCATCTAGAAGCTTCTCCACTCTATCTCGCAATCTTCTCTCTCTCTCAATCTTCTCTCTCTCTCTCTCTCTCTCTCTCTCTCTCTCTCTCTCGTCCCCACACACCTAAACGGTGTTCCTGTGTGGAAACTGCACCAAATTAATGGTGGGAACGTGCATGTGCTGGACCATCTGTTGGTTAAAAACAGCTCAGCTCAGCTGCAGGGCTCAGGTCGCCTCGGACTCTCTTTTAGGGGGGGACGTCAGTTTATACATTTACCTCTGTGTGGACCGTTTCCACATTGATCAAACAAAAGCTGGATTTTTCCAGTTTACTTCTGATGCAGAGCCACCACCACCACCACCAGCAGCCAGGCTCTTATGCAACCTCACGCTGATCACCTCACCATATTTCCACTGTTACCATAACTCAGAGGTAGGGGAGTGGGAAGAGAGTAGAAACATGGAAACAATTCAAGAGGCCCATGGTCTGAGCAGACCATAGAAGCCCAGAGAATTCCCAACAGAGTGATCCGTCAGACAAAGTCACACTTAACCTCGTTTCTTTCTCCCTTTTTTTTCTCTTGCAGAGGAAGAGGAGTGCCTCCACATGTGACATCACGAGAAACTTGAAACCGTCATTTTCCTGCAGCCCTCCCTCCTCGCTGCCTGCTGACACATTTGCTCCCCCTCTCCCCACCCTCTCTCCCCGAGACGCTTTGCGCTTCTCTGCTGGACTTCAGAAAGCAGGACAGTGTTATCACCTCCCCAGCCCCAAACTGCACGCTCTGATCCACCAGGACTTCACCAGACAAGGTCCCCTCCTCTGGACCAGTGAGTCAGCTGGGCCTGTTTCTGGAGGTAAGTCCCCCCGTTCTTCTGGCTGGAGTTGGAGCTTCTGTGCTGCCACGTGTTTTGACCAGTTGAGAGAGAGTGAGAGAGAGAAAGAGAGGGAGAGGGGATCTGCTCAGGAAGAGTGAAGGACCATGGGAGAAGACTAGAGTGGAGCTTTGTTCCAGACACAAACTTGTGCTTTGGTTTTAAAAGGTTAATCAGACACATAAAAACAAGTTATGGACACAGATAGTACAGCTGTGCTCCAGATGTGAACATTCCTTTTTTTTTCTCTTCTTGCTACACATTTATTTATTTATAGTAAATTAACTTACTATAAATAGGCTTGAGCATGATTCTTCTTGAGACACACATCACATCATTTCCATGTATGAAGTTTTGTCGCTTCTTACTTTGTTAACAAAGCCAGGGGGCAGTGTTGTTTACAGTGTTTGTGTGGCTTGTGAAGTTAGATCATCATCTTTTGTCATCTGTAAATATATAATTTCCCATTTTATTATGAGGTTTTGATAGCTTTTTTCACTAATGTATGTGAAATAACACACACCTTGACTCTCATTGACATGTCTTTGCTTGTATGAACGTAAGAAAGGAAAAAACACACACACTTTGGAACAGTGCCAACAACAACAAAACAAACCGTGATTTGTTTCGTTTTTTAGATTTGCTGCAGTAAATATAAGACTCAGTTGACATTGTTGTCTGCATGTAGATTGAATTAATGTGCTGTCCATTTAGAAAAGAACGTTTATACACACAGAAACAGGTGACAAGATTACATAAGATGTAAATGTATACATTCCTTGCTGGTAGAATAGGGCAGGGCTTCAATCAGGCACACATTGTACGCTACTGTAACAGTACATGCCCCGTCTCACTGTGGGGTTGGATAGTTCTACTGTGCATTCAAAAAAAGATGTTTGAAAACACACCAGAAAAGTCAGAATTGCAACAGTCATTCACTTTCTCCTCCAGAGTGAGACGCCCAGATGGAGATAAATCTAAATTTAGTCTGTTTGTTGACTGCTGAGCTGGATGTTTTTGGCTTAGCTGAGCATAAAGACTGGAAGCAGGGGCAGACAAAAAGAAGGGGAAAAAAAGACTTACATGGTAATTGGTAGGTTATAGTTGGTGTGTGTGTGTTTGTGGACAGCGCTGAACAGTGTCTATGCTAAGCTAGGCTAACCACATACTGACTTTAGTTGTATTTTTAAACACAGGAACATGCCAGTGTGTGTCTAAGGTGCACCTTTGACCGACTGCGACTCTTCTCAGCTGAAGTCGTCGCTATGTTAGTGTTTTACACCAGCTGGTTTCTGTGGTGACCACATTAGGGTAATTAAACCCACATGTGGTCATTTAATACACACACACTGTGCACTGTAAACAGTAAAGCTAAAATAGCTCGGTCCCTGTAGCATTAGTAAAGCTTGAGCATTAGATTTGTAGAAACTGGGATCACATGCTACAGTGGCACAGAGGCTGTTTTCTGTTTACAAGTGTTAAATGTGACTTTGGCCAAAAAAGATTTGGCAGGAAGCTCCTGAGCCTGATTGGAGCACAGGATGGGTGGGTGTCTGACACAGCACAACAAGACAAATAATGTCAGGTGAGCAGGTAGCCACAGGAAACTGTTTGACTTTGTCCTGTGGCAGGCCACTGTCTGTAACATTCAGACCTGACAATGTCCTAAATAGTTTAACGTATTCACATATTTAAATATCAGTATTATTAGCCTAAGTCATGTTTGATGATCTATTTAATGTAAAAAGTTGTGATATTTTCCATTAACAACAACAGTTCAACCAAAACAAAACTCAAACACCCAGATCCCCAGTCTAAAGTTATGATATGTAACTTTTCCATATTCAAGATGTCTAATAATGACTTGACATATACAGTATATTCAGTCAAGTTGGCTTTTTACATTGCATTTACAACCAGAGGAATCAGTGATTTTAACCATGGTACTAACCTGCGTCATTTGGTCGCCTGTTAACGACAGCGTGTCCTCTTAGCTCATGTGTTGTGTCTGCCAGAAGCTCAAAATGGACTTTTATTCTGTCGCATTTTTAAGATACTCTATACTTTACACCTTGGTTGTTTTAACCAGAGGGACCAATGGACACTGAAGAGAACCACTTTTCTCTGGATTTACTAGCCTGGTCTGACTGTTATGAAGAGGAAGGCACTTCTTAAACCTCTGTTTAAAAACCACCCAAATGTTCGGTTAATAAATATCAAAGAAACAACTGTAAGGTTACAGAAGTCTTGTATCTTTGGCGCAGCTTCAGCAAATCACTGACTTCTAATGTGAAAACTGCCTTATCCAGTGTTTTTACCGGTGGTAATTACTGTACCAGAGGAAAAGCTGATGGATATGAAGTTGAGGATACCAATCCCATGATCACACACTACTTCACCAAGTCTTATGTTAGTCTTAAAGTTGTGATTGAGAGACCTCTACACACATGCACACACACTGTGTGTTTAAATGGAAGTCCTCCATTTTACATGGCAAAGTTACAAGTGTCACTTCTGAATCTACAGATTTATAAGCGGTACGTTCAGGAGCATAAATCTCACCTGACGTCTCTCTGGGAAACATTTGGTGACGCAAATAAAGTGCAGAGACCGTGAAAACAAGACAGGTCCCTCTGCACAGTATTTACAAATAGAGTCCATGTGACAACTACTGTACAAAGTGTCAATGTCTGAGGACCCAGTTCGGTCATGTTTGAGCAGCGAGGTCACGCTCAGCTGTTATCACTCTGTCATTCTGAAAGCCTGCAGGGAAAACATGTCCACAACAGAGCAGAACCGAGACTTGGCTTCTCCTCTCTTATCGACAGAGCCACGTTGCTTTTCACTGGCTGTCTGTGACCCATCAATAGGGGTGTGCCAAAAAATCACTTCACATAAGAATCGCAATTCTCATTTAATACGATTCAGAATCGATGTCCCAAAATCGATTTTAAAAAATTAAAAAATGAGACAAATCTGCTGACTGTTGGCCTCCATTTCTTTTAGAATTTCAAAATTCCATCTAAGCATGGCTAAGTGTTTAAAACTCAATAAATGTGAAAAAGACACTTTAGTCATTCTGTCTTGCAAAGCAGACTGGAGTAGATCATGAGGATCCTTTGTTCAGTGATAGACCAAAGCAGAAATCACTATGAATCAAATGGATTTGAATCGAAAATCGATTTTTAATCAAATCGTAGCCCCAAAAATCAGAATCAAATCAAATCGTGAGATAGTAAAAGATTCCCACCCCTACCCATCAATACTAAGTGTAATTTTGAGATGAAACTTGGTTCTGTTTGCAGCTGTGCTAGAAAATATGTCTGCCCATCTAAAGTTTATCATCATTATTTTTTTTGAATAAAATATCAGCAAAATAAATTTCTGTCGGTTGACAAATCAACTTCTTGTTTGAGCTCTCATGAAGATGAGGCCAAACCAAATGTGAATGACACAAAGAGCGATGTTTTTTTGTTTTGATGGGGGCTCCATGGGTTCACATATGTACTTTGATACTGATGACACAGGACTGAAGGTAGCCGCTCAACTGTTTGTGTAATCCTCTTTCTCTTTTTCACTGAAAGTCAACACGTGGAGAGCAGCTCTGGCTCCGAGGTATTAGGAAATTAATTAATAACAGTTACAGAGAAGTTGTTTAACCGCTACGATCTCTTTTGCTTGGGCTGTTTTTAAAGGTCACAGTTTTATATCATTTAGCAAGGAGCTGACATTTCCTGTACCAGTGTCAAAGCATGTACAATCACATCGATGAGGATGGGGAAACTGTAGCAGCTTTGTGTGAAAAACCTCTTCAGTTCTTAAAATCCCTGCAGCTCCTGAAGGCAGCAGGACTACTAATGTTGCTGTTACTCGCTGTTACAGCTAGATAGATCTCTGAAAAAAAAAAGCCAGTGAACCCTTTGGCGTTATCTCCAACTATCTATAATCTGATCTGATCTTTATCTACACTGATCAACCATGAGGTGATTTAAGATTCAAATGATGATTCAGGATGAACTCCTTAACTGTCACGAAGCAAAATATCCCAGAATCTAGAGATGTAGTTGCCAAGGTCTTTAAAAACATGACCCTAACGTCTGGACTGGACATGCTCCAATCAGGACAGTAAATGATGTCAACTCAAAAAAGCCACAACAACATCTATTTTAATATATAGGATACAGAAAATGTACAAACAATCATTGAAACATTCATATCGTGGTTGAAAAGAGTCAGTGAAACGATCGGCTAATGTCATCAACAGAAGCTAACTGTAGTCAGGAGTTCTCTGACTTGGAGTCAGTGAAGACACTTTGATCTATAAAAAGAAAACTACAACATATAGAAAGACAACAACTGGTGTGACACAAGAAAGATCTCAGAGGAATGAGGAGGAGTCGCTGGTGTTTAGATCTTCATCAGTCCGCAGTCACACAAAGTCTATAAATGGAGATGAGTCTCACCAGAAGACGATGTCCCAACACCGATGATCAGTAACAACCAAGAAGCTACATGTACAGGCTGAAAGGAATCATGGGAGCTGGTTAAAGCGATAGTTCGACTTTTTGGCAAATTGGCCCACTGCCATTATCCCTATAGTTTTAGGAGTAGGTTCGTTACCTTTAATTGTCGGTGTAAGCTATTTTTAGAACAGCGGAGCAGAGCCGTGAGCTGTTCAGAGCTACGCTATTGAGATTTCTTGGTTTCCCTCATCAAACTCATCAAATACACAATCCAACAACTCCAAAATGCTCTGGTGGACAAGTTGTGGCCTGCACATTCACCACGCTATGAGATAATAACAGAACGTTACGAGACGAGGCAAATGCAATACTCTGTCTCGTAATGTTCCGTTATTATCTCATAGTTCACCATGTACAGGTCGTATTTATGAAACCAAGAAATTCCATGAGCCTCTGTAGCGTAGCTCTAAACAGCTCGCAGCTCTGCTCCACCGTTCTAAAAACAGCTTGCACCGATAGCGAACCCACTAAAACTATAAGGATTATGGCAATGGGCCAATTTGCCAAAAATGTTGAACTATCCCTTTAACATCGCTCTTCGTGAAAAGAGCATCATCCCAAAGACCATCATGATCTTGAGCTGTGGTGCTTCTGGACCTCACAGCTCCACGTCATCAATGGGGTAAATGAATTCTCTGGATGGGAGATGGAGGATGAGTGTGATGATGATGATGGAGCACAATGACCCTAAAATTCACCACTGGACTGGACTGAACTAGACTGGATTGGACTGGACTGCGTCCCGGTCAGAGACCACATCTTAATGCTGTTGCAACAATGTGGGGAAATGTACCGAGCAGAGAACCCGGGAATCAGCTCTTCAACGAATCATGGTCCAACCTGAACACGGAGCAGCTCTGATCAGCTGCTGCGTTCCAGTTACTGGAAAATAATTAACATACAAGGGTTCACTGACTGTTTCCACTATTACTGTGAATGAATGTATTAACTAAAGACATGAAATATAATTATTTGTGGCTTAAATGTGTAAATATCAGATCAGATTTCATGACCAGTTAGTAAACAGACATGTACTGACTCAGTTTCCATGGAGACGCCTGGTCATCACAGATGTCTTTCACAACTTTCTTTTCAGCAGAATTAGTGTCTCTTTTTTTATCCTTGAAATTTATTCTTAATTAGTGAACTATCTCACTTGCTTCTAGTCGTAGGAGGTGAGATACGTGTTAATCATTACTAAAATAAGTTTGTTGGGGTTTTTTTGTTTGTTTCTGTTTTGTTTGTTTTTTATACAAAGTTCTTATTATTATTATGACTACCCCGTGGAAAATAATACCAAACACAAAATCCAGATAAAGATACATAATGGCAAAAACAGACAAAGCAACAGTTAGGATTCATACAGGCTGTTACAGTAGTGCAGATAAACAGCTGCTTTTCTTTCGTGGCTGGAGTTTAGACGAAGCCTGAGAGTCACACAGACGTTTGTACACACACACACACACACACACACACCTCTGTGTTAGAAGTCACACGTGTGCACACACAGTCCCTCCATGACCCTTTTCCACCTCTCTTATTCACGTGTGTGTGTAGACAGAGATGCAGTTGTAACCAGTTTACAGTCAGTGTCCTAGAATCAGTCATAAAGTGATTAAATATGTCAACATTATTCTTGATGAGGTTTGAACTTGTTTGTGATTTGTTTCCTCTTTTTCAGATTTCACTTCTTTTCCTTTTTTTTTCTTGTGAAAACTCTCAACTATCTGAAGAAGTAACTGAACCTGTCTCCAGTATGGAGCTGCAGAAGCTGTCCAATGGTAACCACCACCACGACGCTGCTGTGGAAGGAGGGTGCGTATCCTCTGTGTGTCCTTCTCTACACCAACCCAACATGGATTGGTTGCACATCGTGTATATTCATATTCTAAAATTGAAGTAGTGGTTTTTCTTGTTTGTTTGTGGTGGACGTTGCAGAATTCCACCAGAGAAAGAAAAGTTCCTGCAGAACAGTGATGGACCAAAGAGGCCTCAGTTCACAGATGTGAGTATGTGGCACAGAGGTCCATGTGATCATGTGATAATAAGTGATAAATAGGAGTGTCAGGGTCAGATATTAGTTATGCCCCATGCACAGGAGAAGAATGGACCCACAAAGTCAATGACATAACATACAGTATATTGCATAATAATACATTTTATTTATAACACGCTTATACAAGTGCTCAAAGACGCTTACATAAAAGCAACAACACAATTAAAATGCAATACAAATGCAATGTAGAAGATCAAAAAGAGATATGAAATATAGACATATAAAAATGTACAGATTAAAGCCAGTTTACAAAGGTGGGCTTTAGGAGTGATTTGAAGGTGCGGGGGGGTCTGTACAGTCTCCAATGGGTTTGGGGAGTGAATTCCAGAGGGTGGGGGCGGCAACAGAATTTAATGGGAAAAAAAGACATTTACAAATACATAAATTCTCTAACATATCAAAATGAGACTCTTTCATGAAAAAGTCATTGGGGATGTAACAGTATAAAACTAGATGAGAAAAAACACATACTCCTAAACAGGATGAATGCATGTACATGTATGTGTATAGATGGATATACATCATTTTTTATTTCATGTTACATGTTTCACTTGAAACAATAAAATTCAGGTTTTGAGGATGCCTATCATAATTTCAGATGAAAAAAGAGAAGAAAACAAAGAAAACACTCAACACTATAAATACTGGACTCAGTACTCAATGTCACTCCATTTTAAAGTTAAACCTGGGTCTTTTAGCTATATTTATAAATTATGAACTTATTGTAACCACATGCAGTGAGTGTGTTGCTATAGGAACTGACTTTGCTATTCAGTTTTGGGGTGTTACGCCTCTGAGTGGCGACACAAATGTGAAATATTAAAGTGCATTGATTTCTACAAAATCTGGTTTGCATGATCTTGGGTTATGATTCACTCCATGTATGAATATTTTATGAGTGGGTGTGGCTAATTACAAAACTACAGATGGCTCTGTCACTATATGACTGACAATATTGAGTCTGTCTGCGGTCATCATATGAACTTCATGAACAACATTTCCTATTTATGCCCAGTGTTGGATTCAAAGTTACCATAATATTTGATGAAGCTCCTGAAAGTGTTTTAAGTTTAAACAGATTTTCACATGTGATGTTGTTGTATCCTGATGTGAGAAGGTGAAATGTTGAATACAATGTTCCCGTCGTATGTCTCCCTCAGTTTGAGGGTAAAACCTCCTTCGGCATGTCCGTCTTCAACCTGAGCAACGCCATCATGGGCAGCGGCATCCTGGGTCTGTCGTACGCCATGTCCAACACCGGCATCGTCCTCTTCCTGTGAGCACTGCAGATACACACTGTACACTTTGGTTCAGAGAGTACAACTGGACATGATACATGCACACACACACACACATGCACATTTTTCTGTACATCAGTAATTCCTTGAAAATGACAGACAGTCGACAAACAGACAGGAAGAGTCAAGGTAAATATTGCACAACGCCCACGTCCTGGCACATGCAGTTATGTCATATGTGGACAACAGTTAACAGAGCCTCAGTGTGGTGGTGGTGGTGAAGCCAAGCTCCTGAACCTCTCCTCAAATAACAAACAGTGGACTCTCGATGACTGTATTATCTATACTGGGATATGCAAACACGAAAAGAAGACCAGTGTCCAGATATGACCAACAGAACACAGCTGTGCACGTGTCAACATGTTTACACTGTCATCATCATAAAATATTTTGTTATATATCTGAGGAAACTATTCATAAATTACTGAGTATTTCAGGCTATATCCACAATGATCAATCAACAAATAAATAATTTTGTGTCAAGGAGGGCGCATTGTCTTTCATACCCCTCCCAAATTCAAGGAAGCTTTATTGTCAGGACAAACTGCCAAAGCTACACAGAAGTAAGATAGTTGGGAACAAATCTATAGTAATGATCAAACATCAATAATAGACCCATAAACGTACCGAAAACAGTTCTACTTAAAGGTCCAGTGTGTAAAATAAGGGGAAATCAGTGACATCAAGCATTCCGATTCTATTATAAAACAGAAAGGTGAAAGTCAGCGATCTGATTGGTAGTATATTCAGATTTTGCCAAGAAACCATGACAAATATTACACACTGGACCTTTAATTCAGCTCCCGTATATAAAGGACACATACTGTATGTTGTCTACATTCTCGTATTATTCTATTGTTATCATCTTTTTTTTGTTTTGTTTTTTGTAATGCTTCATGTTGTGTTGTTTGCAAGAACAGTGCTACACAAATAAAGTCTGACACACCAACATGAATTAGTTTCCCATCAGTCACTCCTGTACTATGTCCTCTCTGCCTAGGGTCAAAGGAAAATATTTCACTTCATGATTTGGGATTTTGTTCTGTGTGATTATGCAAGTGGCCCGTCAGGAGATGTGTGGTAAACCAGAGAAGCTGTTACTTCTCCTGGCCCCGTGTCGACCCCTGTGGCCTCTGCAGTGAAATGAAACTTGAAATACACACACTGTGAAGTGCGGCAACATGTAAGACGTGACAGTAATAACATGATCTACCATGTCTGTTGTGTTTTACAGGATCCTGTTGACGTGTATTGCTTGTCTGTCCTGTTATTCCGTCCACCTGCTGCTGCGCAGTGCTGGAGTTGTGGGTAAGGATTTATGACATTTGGGAAAATATCCCCAGTTTACACTCAGAGCCCCTCGTCCAGTGTCTTTGAAGGTGTCTGCGTGTCCTCGGAGCGGTAACGTGTCTCTTCTGTGCTGCTCTCGCCAGGTATTCGTGCCTATGAGCAGCTGGGCCTCAGAGCTTTTGGTCACACGGGGAAGATTCTAGCAGCTGTCATCATCACGTTACATAACATTGGAGGTAAGACAGTGGGAAATTGATGTGCTGTCTGAAATGTTTAGCCTATGTGATAAAAGCGGGTGGGAGCGATGAGCCTCGCTGTTTTGAGGGAACATGTGAAAACCTGTGGGATTTGTAGACTAATAAACACTCTTTCTTCAGGCTGTCTATGTTTTCCTCTCCTCCAGCCATGTCCAGTTACCTGTTCATAGTCAAGTATGAGTTGCCACTGGTCATCCAAGCCTTTCTGGGCCAGACGACAGCCTCTGAGTGAGTACTGTTTAAAAACAGCAGCATGTTTAATGTCCTTACAGAAAAACCACATGTGATTTTTCACACATGTAAAAATTTTGCACATGGGAATCATGTTATTGGTTCATGGGAAACATGTGGTGTTGGCCCAATTTTATGTGAATCAGATGTGAATTCTCATATGTGACCACATGTGTTGCCATGTAGAGCACATGGGAATTCACATGTGATTCACAAAAAAACATGTGCATTTCATGCACAAAAACATGTGCAAAACAATTCCCATGTGCATGTACATGTGAAGTTCATGAGGTTGGTGTCCATGACAGAAACAAAAGAGGTCCAGAACAAAAGATGAAAATGTAACTGTCTCTTTCTGCCACAAGTTATCAGTCAGACAGGAGGTCATCATTTCAACTATTTTTTTTAGCAGTGGATTCATCTGTATTATAACATGAACTCAGAGTAAGCAAGTGAGTAAGTGGTTCTCACCTCATCACAATGCACAGAGCAGGAAGGAAGTCGCTCTGAGGCCTTGTGGCACAAAACATAAAGAGAGAAAGCAGAGCACTGACAGCTGGGGCCAGATGCATAACACAATATTTTTACCCACGTTTTTCAATCAATATCTAATTGCACATTTTTAATACTCATATATTACCAATAGTTCTTAGGTTTATATCGTTCTTTTTTCACTGTATTTCTCCGCTGCTTCACTGATTTAAAATAAAATTCTGGGACCGTACTTAGTTTTGTTCCCTTTCATGCACCTCGTGCTCCAAAATGACAATAAATCTTCTTGAATCTTCAAGAAATTAAATAAGTGCAAGGCTTGCTTCAGGCCGGTCGGCGTCTTTTTTTATCTTTATCTATGCTGTGATTAATTGAAAGCCTTTTACACAACACCTTGTCTCCGTGCATGTTAGTGCCTGTAGCAAGCCTTGATCTTTTTTCGTTATGCAATTTTTTCAACCTTGTTCAACCTCAAGAGCACCTCGCAATACCACAAGCATTCGATACCCCCCCCCCCTCTTTTTTGGAAACTTCTTGAATCATCTTGTTGCATTAATCAGCCACAAGAAAGACCTGACAGAAGCCCTGTGAGATAACATGTGTATCAATTTACTTTAATAGAATCACTCTAAAGGCAAAGCCATTGTTAAAGGGATAGTTCAACATTTAAACAAATTGTCAATTGTCATAATCCCTATAGTTTTACGAGTAGGTTACTTTGTGTAAGGTGCAAGCTATTTTGAGAATGGCGGAGCAGAGCTGCAAGCAGCTCAGAGCTACTACGGAGGCTCATCAAACACATCAAATACACAATCCAACAACTCCAAAACGCTCTGGTGGACAAAAATGTTGAGCTACCGGTATTGTATTATTGTTATGTAGTCTCCTGCCGAGGATCCACTTCAATGTTCACTTCCATCATAAGACAACTGAACACTGACTAGTTACACATCACATCACCACTGCTACACTTCATATCGCTCTACAGATCTCAACCATCAGTTAAAGTCAATGTGGATAATGTGGTTCAAAATAAACGACCAGACTCTACCACAAATGTACCGTCTCTGCAATGAAGATTACAAACCTGGGGAAATAAAAAATAATAATAAAGCTTGAGAAAGATACATTTCTTTAAAAAGTTAAAAACAGTTTACTAAATGCCTCATGATTGAGGCATTAATTGATAATAAGATTATTTCTTTTTATAAATTGTAAAAATTGTTGGTTTTGCTGCTGTCTTAATGGAAAAACCTTTAGAGATGTTTTTGTCTCCAATTGTTATGTGCCATCACTTCACTGTGAATCCTGGATCACTTCGGAGGATCGTGTATACAGTATACCTGGTCCAAAGTCACACACTCCCCCTGTATTTACAAATACTGGATCTTGCGTGGGAAATGTCAAGAATTATATGTGTGGGAACTAGCGTATGCATGCTTTCTGTGATTAATGCATCTGGCTCCTGTTGTGATTCAGAGGCTGTGTTGAACAGGTGTAGGAATTTCTCAGGTGAATGTGGTCAAACTTGAGGTGAAGCAACTTGCAGACTTGATCCTTCACCGCAGGATGGTGTGTGTCCAAATAGACTCTAGAGTGTGTGTTCATGGTGATAGAGGAACAGTGCATTAGTGTGGCTCACACTATGATAACTTGTTCTTATGTGTTGCTATAAACATGCAAGAATCGCACAAATATAATGTATCACAAGCATACATCTTCCTGCCCCGTCTGGACCAGACTGTGTTCTTTTGACCTACTGTTTGTGAGTATGCTTCACTATGTGTGTGTGTGTGTGTGTGTTCTGCACGTAGCGACTGGTTCATGAATGGAAACTACCTCATTATCATCGTCACTGCGTGTGTCATCCTCCCGCTGGCCCTGATGAAACACCTGGGTACGTCCCCTCTGCTCAACAACAACTCACCCATGTGTTTCCTCATTGTTTGGTGTCTCAAGTTGATACAGATGTAGATTCACAAAGTAGGAGACAAAATACTGGTCCTCTGTTATTTCAATGTCTTGATGAGGGTTTTTCTTGTGCTCTGCAGGGTATCTTGGTTACACCAGTGGATTCTCCCTCTCCTGCATGGTCTTCTTCCTCTCTGCCGTGAGTGTCCAGCTCCTCACACAAAACTTAAAGGGTTGCCCCCTTTCAATAAATTCAAATAGATCCCGGGTGTCTTAAAGACATGTCTGTGACATGCTTTGGTCAAAATAATCCAAGGATCAAACATCACGTCTCTCAAAACAGCCTTGTTCAGAACGGCTGGTTTCAGTACCTGTCCCTTTAAATGCAAAGAACCACAGTTCGCCCCGCCCCTTCTACCAGTCCCAAGTGGCATTATGCAAATTCAAATCCTAGTTACATCACTGGAAGACAAAAGCTTGTAAAACCACATGGATTTCAACCTATGGAGCATGCACATTATATATATATTTTTGTCAATTCTCACAATTTGGGAGCCAGAAGGCAAGACAAACACCCAAATATTTGTTGAAGAGCCTTCAAAAAGTGATATTTCCATAATATGTCCCATTTGTGTGTGTGTGTGTGTGTGTGTGTGTGTGCGTGTGTGAGAGAGGTTCATACGAATGGTCAGAATATCACCTGCAGCAGATTCTGATCCTGGTCAGGAAAGCCAAATGTATTTCTACACACAAGCACATCACCATGTATGTGCATAGGAATGCAGCAGCTCAGGCGTTAAAAATACAGTGGCAGAGCAAAGTGCTGCTCTAACAGGATGATAAACTGATAAACAGAGGGCAAGTTAAACCGACTCTTAACATTATAATCCTCCAAACACACATACAAGACACCAGGTCTCAGAGAGGTGTTGTCCCAAGTTCAACCCCTTTTCCTTGTCTCCTGGTTAAGTTTTTATTTTTCTATATTCCCTTTGGCTCAGTTAGCTGCCATGTTTGTGAGTTGAAAAAATACAAAACATCAGTTTTAGTGACACTTCCTGGTCTGCTTTCTCATTGGCTGTTGGGGGCATTTCAATCTGAGACAACCCATTGGGAAAAAGAGGCTCCAACTCAAACTGAAACACACAACACACCCAATGATTAGTTGGACAAATAATGATTTGTGACAAGCCTCTGGGGCAAATCAGGCCCAAAATTGAGGCTTAAAATTGTGCATAGGCAGCCTAAAAGTCAGTTTCCTGATTCCTGTGCACAGCAACACATAGCTCTGCTAACTTTCCAGTGCTCCCATTCAAATCCATTTACTGGGAGCTGAAGGTGATGACCCTACCCCTTAAATGGTCATAGATATTGTTATGTCTCTGGAATGTGCACAAGATTCACAGAACACTTTACTGTTGGTTACTACACTCTTAGAAATAAAGGTTCCAAAAGGGTTCTCCTACAAGGGCTGAGGTTCTACCTGGAACCATCTAAAGTTTCTCAAGGCTTCTTGGTAACACTAAGGGTTCCAGTAAGAACCATTTTGGTCCAGAGAACCCTTAAAAACCCTTTCCCCAAAGAAATTGTTTTTCAAGGGTTCTTGGTAACACTAAGGGTTCCAGTAAAAGGGTTCTTGGTGGAACTCCCTGTGTGGGTTCTAGATGAAACCGTAAGAAGTCAGATACCAGTAATGGTGCGTTCGCACAAAAAGCGTCGGGAGCGTCAGCAGCATGGGCAGCAGGCGCTTTCAACGCTCTGTTCAGCTCCAGCGGCGGCGGCCAAAGGGGCGGGACTTTCAAGCAGCGCGGAAGATGTGTCCACTCAAGTGCTCTCAATTTCTCCTGCTGTAAGACCATTTATGTTGCGTTCTCGGTAGAACCCTCCAAAAGGGTTCCAGGTGAAACTTTTATAAAAGGTTCTACTTGGAGCCAAAAAGGGTTCTCCTATGAGGACAAGCCAAGGAACCCTATGGTTCTACATAACACTTTTATTTCTTAGAGTGTATCATTAAACACGTCTCCTTTAAATTACATTCATGTCCTGCTACATGACACCAGAAACTAAATAAACACTGACTTCAGCTGATTGTGATGGAAGGTCCAGGTGAGCTGTCAGTTCCTTTTTATAGACTGTCCTTTGTCAGGCTCCTGTGGTGGCAGTCAGAGACTGTTTTGTATCTGTGAACTAAAATGCTGCATGAACCAAAAGATTACTTCTGACAAACAAAAAAGAGAGGAGTAGCAGGCTCTTCATCAACGCCGACCATGTGCTTTATCAAGGAAAAGCAAACTCTAGTAACTTTGGCAGAGTCCCAGTGAAAAGTCCTGGTGTGAGCTCATTCCTCTGCATATCTCCACAGTAGGTTTAGTCCTGCTGGCTGTGGCCAGACTGACAGGGATGAGTTACCCTTACCAGCTGCTCTGTGCACTGTTTGACCCTTCGGAGAATGTTAGCTGTAGCCTGTAGCTGTTACACGTAGTATATCAATTACCAAGATATGGAGACAACAAGTGACAGAACCAGACAATAACTGGTCTAAATTGTTGTTTTATAAACCAAGCAAACCTCCATAAACTCTCACTCTCTGTCACATCAGGTCATCTACAAGAAATTCAACATTGCTTGCCCTCTGGAGGTGTTTGGCAATTACTCGGTGACCGCTGACGTGCCGGACGACACGTGTACCATCAAGTACTTCACCATCAACCAAGAGGTCAGAGACGAACTGCCTCCGTTTTCATGCAACACACATCAGGAGCTGAATTTGAACTGTTCGTTTGTAATGAGTTTTGCTCAGAGGCCAGCAATGTGCTCTGAACACGTGTGCAGTCAGAAACTATTTGTGGGTGCATCATGTTACACGCAGCACATGGCTGGACGTGTTTCAAGTTCATATACTTCCTGGAAAGCAGCCCGGTGAAGTTCCTGTGTGACTTGATTTGCAGACGGCGTATACCATCCCCATCCTGGCATTTGCGTTTGTATGCCACCCCGAGGTGCTTCCCATTTACACCGAACTCAGCAAGTAAGCACACAGCACACTGTTGATTTCTCCTGCGCATGTATGTAGGAAGTCAAAACACAGTCTTTGTGGAACCGTGGAATAGCTTTTTAATATTGCTCTAATACAGTAAGTCTGTGATGTGACCCAAAATCTTTTAAAAGAAATTAAATCACAGTGGCATTGAAATCAGAGTGAAAACAGTAAAAAAAAAAATTAATTGAGAAAAAAACATAAATAAATAAATAAAATGTTAAAAAATAAAAGGATTAGTTCACACTAATCCACATCTAATCCACTTTATTATACACTGAATTATACTGAGAAGAAAAAGAAAGAAAAAAACATGCTATTTCTTACTTACTTACTTCCATTTTCTGCTTTTATTTATTTATTTTTTATAACAAACATAAAACAACACGTATTCAACACGAATCTACAACAAAACAGACATACAAATAGATCAAAACATATAATCAGAATGTGCACAGTACATATCTCTTAACTTTTAATACACGCACCATAAATTCATATCATAACTCAAATAAATAAATGATTAAGTAATTCACAAAATAGCAACCCCCCAAAAAACATACATTATACATTGAATTATTAATTGTATTATTTATTTAGAATACAATAGAATAACTTTATTGTCACTGTGCAAAACAACAAAATTCAGTAACCATGCTGTGTTGCTAAGACATCTGTCACTGTGTTTCCCTGAAGCCCGACCAAGAGAAGGATGCAGAATATTGGCAACGTTTCCATCCTGGGCATGTTCACCATGTACTTCTTCACTGCCACATTTGGATACCTGACTTTCTATGGTGAGAGTGATATGTCTTTAAGTCAGCTGCCACACATAGCTCAGTGTAATGCCACCGACAAGTCACACGTTCTGTGTGTGTGTGCGTGTGTGCGTGCATGTGTGTGTGTATGCAGGGAACACCGAAGCAGAGCTGCTCCACACCTACAGTAAGGTGGACCTCCTGGACACTCTGATCCTGTGTGTGCGACTGGCCGTCCTGGTGGCCGTCACTCTGACTGTACCCGTGGTCCTGTTTCCTGTGAGAGCATGTCTGACCTTCACACATCTGATATCTAACATAGACATGAAACACTTGTGTGTCTCCACTAAAAGAAACAGATAGTGTATGTAGGAATCTCAAAAAGTGTTTATTAAGCATTATTAAATACTTATTATACCATTTCTAAAACATTTATACAATTTTGGTCTGCAATTCATACACTCAGTTAAATAAAATAAATCTTTACCTTAATTTATAAAGATTGTATTTTCATACTTAATAAAGCCTTTATAAATCAAATATTAGATCAATCATAAACCATATAGACTTTTATGTATGTTGTTGTAAAATAACTTACAGTACATACATATAGTATAGGCTAGATACATACAGTATTATGTAAAAATTCAAACATTGATAAGACATGATGTGGTGACATCACTGTTGATATAGTGACTACATACTGTATAGGGGTTACTATGTACTATATATCTGCTTCCTATGTACTTCCTGTACATGTGTCACATTAAACGCCTTTTAACACAGGAAGTGGCGTGTTAACTAACATGCGTGTCTCTGTCAGATCCGCCGTGCCCTCCTGCAGCTGCTGTTTCCCGGGAAACCCTTCCACTGGGCTCGTCACGTCGCCATCGCCGTGTGTTTGCTGTTTGCCGTCAACCTGCTGGTCATCCTCGTCCCTAACATCCGCGACATCTTCGGCATAACTGGTGAGATATTAGACCACAGAGCAGAGCATCTGACCGTGTGTCAAAGTTCAGACTGGACCGACACAGCAGACCAGTCTGAAACCTCTCTGTGAAACTGGACTCCTCTCAGATGACCTGTGTTGTACGGTGCAGTGATCTGTTGTTCCTCCTCTGTCTGTGTGTCTAGGAGCGACCACCGCTCCCAGCCTGATCTTCATCCTCCCTGGACTCTTCTACATCCGCATCATCCCCACAGACCAGGAGCCCATGAACTCCAGACCAAAGATCCAGGTGGGTTTCAGGCAGGAGTGGATAACAACTTAAAGGTTTTAGATACAAGTTTAATTCCTCCCGGCCAGTAGATGTCGCACTCACATTCGCCCGCTCTCGCTCCAACCTTCAAATGTACTGGTCGCCAGGTACGCGAGGGAGCAGCTAGTAGCTAAAACCCGCAGCAACACGCCTGCACTGGAAACATTACAGTGCCGGCTGACCGTTAGTTAGCGTTACTGTAGCATTAACACGACGCCATCAGGATCTGCCCCCCCCCCTACCTGAGCTCCGCCTCACGGACCAACGTACTAAATGCTGTTGGCACAGAGATCATTTCATACTGACATTGTCAATGTAACCAGATGTAAATATTTATTATTTTGGATCCGTCAAAATTTATAAAACAATTATTTATTTTAAAAAATCAGTCAAATTAATACTTTTATTCTGTACCCCTCTAGATGAAAAAGTGAAAAAAAAGAGAACAAGGGGGGAACCATTTTTGGTTGTTTTGCTTCTTTTTATGTGCACTATAAAAATACTTTGTACTTTAATTGTACTTGTACTTTTGATATTTTTGATACTATTTTTTCACAAGATACTTTTGATACTTCAGTACATTTAATGTGAGCTACTTTAAGACTTTTACTCAAGTGATTTTCTCATGGGCGACAAAGTCATTTTCAGTTATGGTATTTCTTTTACGTTAGTTTTTTCAAGCACCTCTGATTGCACGTCTCTGGTATAGATCCCAGCTGAAGTAGTGTTTCTGTACTGACCGTCTCTCTTTGGGGTTTCAGGCCGCCTGTTTCACAGCACTGGGCTTCATATTCATGACCATGAGCCTCACATTCATCGCGCTGGACTGGATGAGCGGAGAGAAGCGAAATCTCGGTGGCCATTAAATTGCTCCCCTCCCGCCCCCTGCCCCAATCCCTACAGCTACAGCAGCCCGCCGCTGCGCCCCCCCATCTCCCCGTGGCCCCACCTGACCCTCCAGTCCTCTGGATAAGAAACGATTGACCCTAGTGCTGGAGGGCTCAGGGCTTTGGTGGGACTGTTGTCATTAATCATATGGAGAGTCCATTCCTTCGTCCAGAGTGTGAAGAGGAGACCGGTCTTGTCCCCGTCGCCCACCTACAGGTTGATATTCACCACCATCAGTCATCACAGGCGGTGTCCCTCTGTCCTACATGAGGAGCTGCTCAACATGTCGACCACAGACATCCCTCAACGATGTCCGTTACGAGCTGATCATGGTCTAAGTGAAAAATTGAAAGAAAATTGGGCAAATTTCTTCAATTAAAAAATAACATCTGTTTTTTAATTATCAGCTAAGTTTGATGGCGAAAAATATTTTTGGTGCTGCTGGTGCTGCTTGACAAAAATGCTGTTTAAAGTAAATTGCATCATGGTGTTTAACATTGCCGTCCAGTTGTTTCTGCTCCTCAGACGAGTGGCGCAGGAGCAGAGGAACCGAACAAACGCTTCCAGATAATTCACTTCAGTAGATGATGCTGCTGTGTGTACGGTAATTCTGCAGAGCATGTGTTTGGCAAAACTGGAAAAAAAAACATCATCAATCACGTCCAAGTCTGACATAACGTTAATTTTATACAACTGTGAATTCATTTGGACAGCATACAGTATGTGGATATTGTTTAATAAAAATCACAAAAAATGAAACCTGTCTGTTTGTCATTTAAAATTGACTATGTTTCTCCTGCAGTAAGATAATTTAGAAATTCACTTTATCAGCACAGCTTTTTTTTTCTTTCTTTCTTTCTTTTTTTTTGGATTGTTTAGTTTATTAAAAACTTTTGTTTACTCCCTGAAACACTTTTTCAAACTTCCTGCCTGGTCCTGCTTAGCTGTGCAAACTAGAAAACGACAAAGTGAGTGTCCCAGAAGGAGTAACACATATTCCATACAAGACAACAATAAACTATTATTGTTCAGGCCACAGTGACACTCCAGTTAAAATAATAATGAGGTAAAAAAAAATAACATTTGATTTTTTAAATCTCAGTTCTAAAATTGTTTAAAGTCTTCTTCTTGTTGTTGCCCTGGTAACTACTTACAAACATCAGTAGTGGGGCAGTAATACTCTTTAAAGGGGTGTTTGGTGGTCAAGTGGCTAATTAGATCACATACCATGTTGGCAATGTCAAATGCAGTGATTGTTGGATTGATTCCTGACTGTGCTGTGTATATCTATGTGGCAAGGTGAAGAGGGCCCGGGCGGGCTTCGAACCCCAGACTCCCGAGTCAGAGTCATGCACGCTAACCAGTCGGCCAAAGGGACATCCCCTATGCCAAGTAGCCAGGGCACATGATCAATTGGAGGCATAGTGACAGGAACCTCAACTTTCATATATATATGACACATTTTTTTTATTTTTTACTTTATTAATCCCTAAAGGGAAATTAATTTGTCTGTCTCATCTACCATTTGCAGAAGAATTAAAACGTCTGATGGCAGTGGGTATAGAAGATCTTCTGTGTCTCTCTGTCCTGCAACAGAAGGAGTGGAGCCGTCCACAAAGGTGTTATGAAGTGGATGATCTGTGTTGTTCAGGATCGCCTCCACCATCCTCATTGTGTAGCCTATCTCTCCACCACTTCCCCCTGAGAGTCCATCCTTACTCCGAACACAGAGCCAGTCTTCTTGACAAGCTTATCTAGCCTCCTTGCCTGCTTTTTTTCTCAAACTTCCTCCCCAGCAGACAGCAGGCTAAAATAAAACACTTGCACAGACGTTTTGACCGGATCGTGAGTGTGCTGGCTTTTCCTCCCCCTTTCAGTTTGTTGCTGCCGTGCACCTCTTTAAGTTTTATCCTTTTTTTTGGTGAGTGCTCGCTTCGCCCTCTTTTCTAAAATAAAACACTTGCCACATGTACACGGTATATAGTAGCTAGGGATGTAACAATTACCGGTATAATGATAAACCATGGTAAAATTAAGCCGTCCCATGCACCTTGTCTGTTTAGGGGTTTTTCAGTGGATACCACCGAGCCTGAAAAAAATTCCAGGGTAAACACTGGTGTGTGTTTATAAGTAGCCTATTTTTTGAACATTTTGAACAAATTCAACAATACTGTGATAATAATGATAACCGTGATCATTTTGGTCACAACTGTAAAATGAATTTTCCATATCGTTACATCTCTAATAGTAGTATAGCCTTTTTTGTCATTGCAAAACAAGATTTGCTATATACATATATATACGTGTATATATATATATATATATATACACACACACACACGCCACTGTATATACACATGTTTGTAGCTTCTGATTAATAACTCAGTGTCATCTGAATCTACGATGCTGTATTGGGGTGTGTGAGGTTGTAGATGACAGCAGGTCCATTCAAGTTTGTAAGGCATCTTTATTTAAGCTGGTGCCATATATACAACAATACTTTGCTGATGGGGCTGGACAACATCATTAATGGGCTACATTCAAATGCCATTCACTCCACGTACTCAGATATAATCATGACAAAGGAAGTGCTAATGTCTGTCTGCTTGTGATAAAAATTCCAACATTTGATTTTGATCTTATGAAAAGGTTTTCATACAGAATTATGAATGACTACACGATTGAACAGAAGAGGCCTGACAGCACCTCCTGCTGCCCACTCTTACATTTCACTGGGCCCTGACCCTCAGAGAGCACGCCCACCCCCAGAGATCACTCAGATGAAAAACTAATTGTCTTCTCCATCCACACATCCACCCACTCACACATACAAACATGTTGTGCATTAAAATCCAGATTAGTTTCCATGGTACAAAAATCAGCTTGGCTCCGATGGCAGCAGAGGGCGGTGTTAATGAACAGCAGTCTCTTCACTGGAGAACCTGGAGTGCTGTTTCAGTCCCATCAGATCCATCTTCAGCTCCATGTCTTCTCTACAGCTTCAGCCTGAGCAGGCGGAGCAGCGCAGACCACCTCCACCTTCAGCCTTCCCGCACTTTGGCGGCGAGTGCGGAGTTCTCCTGACGGATCGCCTTGTAGTCGTCCAGAATCCTCTCCAGATTGGCCACAGTTTTGTTCCCGTTCTCCGTCTCAATCTGTTCAAGATACAAGTGAACGAGGAAGAAAAGTGTCCTGTTAGTTTTGCTTCAAAGCAACATTACATCATAAGATACACATGTTGGATTGGAAAAAATACCACAATTGTTTGGTACAGAGGGGCAGTTCTGGTACAGCTTAGTGCAAACACCAGGGGAAAAGGAAAAAATACATCACAAAAATTAAGTCTGATCAGGAAAGTTCAATCTAAACACATGGAGCAGGATTTCACTTTTCTCTACAACAATGATCTTAAAGGTATAGTTCAACTTTTTGGCAAATTCACCTCATGTCATAATCCCTATAGCAGGGGTCATCAACTATATTTGTCGAAGGGCCAGAATCTTTCTCAACAGACACCTTGGGGGCCGACATTCAAATAGGCCAAGATTGAAATAAAGTCTCAAATCATTTAGTTGCTAATATTTTATTTTACCTGTAAGTAGTTTTCATTTCATATCTTTGGTGTTTTGTATGATATAAAATGAAAAATCTTGCTGACTTTCAGATGCTGGAGCTTTACACTGGGGCTGTGATTTTCAGCCTACATATGAAAGGAGGCTGACAATCGGTTCTGATTGATACAAGTCAGTAGTCCTGAAATGCTTGTTTCTCTTCTATAATGCACATTGTACACACACGACAGAGCTCAGTGGGAAACAGTAGGAGAGACACAGGCCGAGGGTGAACCGGGACACAACACCGGAGGAGGTTCAGAAAAAAAAACAACTGAGTGGCATCAAACGCGCGTCGCTACCAAATCCTCAGCGTGCAAAAACTAAATACACAATGCACAATCAACAACCCCAGCGGCCAAAAACGCTCTTGCAGACAGGCAGGGAAAACCCTGCAGTCCAGACCTGTTCACATTCACTAATCCCAGCGCAGGGGCTCATAGGCACACACAAACAAGCGTGTCTCCATTTCCCAGCACATTGACTTACAGGCGCACAGAGCCCGATAAATACAATGCTTGTAAACTATAAGAACTCAGTCGCGGGCCGGATTGGAAGGTTACATTCCGGGACGCCAGTTGATGATCACTCCAGAGTGTTCATTACCATTTTGGAGTTGCCTTTTGGCGGGGCTTCATCAGCTCTAGTTTAGTTTGTCACTTTTACCTTTCCCTCATAAAAACTAAATAGGGAAATGCAAAAGCACCGTGCGCCTCATATGTGTTTGCTAAGCAGCTCACATCTCTGCCATGCTGATCTAAAAACAGCTTGCATTGACAATTTGAGGTAACAAACCTATTCCTATGACTATAGGGATTATGGCAATATGAGAATTTGCCAAACATGTTGAACTGTCCCTTTAATGCTGCTTTACAGTGCACAACCTGTGGACCAGGGCCCTCCGGGGGCCCAAACAAGTATTGCAAGATGGCAAAACTACAAATTTGGTCAAAAGATAAAGCTACCAAATACAATAAAAATGAAAATTGTTTAAAGATAATCTTGTCTTTATAAACATGTTGTTGTTGCTGCAGATTGAACATTTTCCTAGTGCCGACAGCAGCCTGACATTAGCAGGTCCTCACAGGTGTCCGTTTTTTTTAACCGGTGGGGCGACCCAAATCAAAGTATTTGAATTTATCAACATATCTTCATCTTGTTTTATCTTCATGCTTTAAATACATTATTATTATTATTATGTTATATAGCAGCGCTTACTGAGCTGGGTAAACTACAGCTTTCTATACTGAACACAGAAATGTTACCGAGTAAATGAATGACTGAATGAATCCCACCTGCTCCTCCAGATCTCGAATCTCTCTCAGAATGGTTCCCGTGTCCTCGATGGTTTGGATCAGCTGATTACAGTTCTGCGGAGGAAACAGGACGTAAACATGACATGTGACACACTTCTCTGAGGAGCCGCAGGTAAAATTGAACGACATGAAGGAATCTTGAGCAAACATGGCGACGTACTTCGTGGAGAGCTGCCAGGTACTTGTAGGATTTGCGGACAGATTCGTCTTTTTTAGCGTCCTACATGTGACAAAAACAAACAAACTTTTTTATAACACATCATTTACATTTTCATAGTGTTCAACAGTATATCCCTCTATTGGGCCCAACAGTTTGTATGTAGTGAGCTAAACTTTACATCTTAGTTTCAGCCTGACTGCTCCATCGCAATGTCATACCGTAATTATTACACAGTGCAACATTATTTATCATCATGGTTATTATTATTATTATTACTATAACAATTATTATATTGGCTCATGTTGCATTGAGGCCAAAAAACATGTACGTGGAATAAACCCTGGACACTCAAACCGAAAAACGAAGGAAAGGAAAATGAATGGTTTTGGACTTGTCCATGTAAGAAGACGACTGCACTGTGTTGTAAATAAAATGTATTATTATTTTATTATTAGGTGTAGAAGCACCATCAGCTGGAAAAGAGAGATGATATACAGTATATAGATATAGAAAGAGTAAAATAAAGGTAATAATAAAGAAAGAGTTTGATTGTGTCCTTTCTGGTTGATGAAACATGCATCACTGACTGCAAAGGAAATCAAAACATTGATCCTGCCATTTTAATATATTAAAAAAATAATAATAATAAAAATAAAAAAAGCTCGACCTTGAAGATCAGCTCGTCTGTCACAGCGAAAGTCCGGTCCAGCTTTCCAGTCAGGCTGTTGATCTCTTTCTGCAGCTCCTTAGTGTCCGACAGAATCTGCACAGAGAGTCAGTGACATGTTGGTGATGTCACATCATGACAGAAACTGTTACTAGATGTTGTGTCTGCTGATTCGGTTTTACCTTGGTTATTTCCTCCTTCTGTTTCTTGATGTTGCTGACGATCTCTAGAATCCTCTGAGTGTACGCTGACCGAGAGACGTCCTGAGGGAGGTTTTCCAACTCTGTCACCTACAACAGAGGAGACGAGGATCCGGTCACACACACACAAACACACATTGAGTAGATTCAACAAGGGGCTAAAGGACTGACAGCTGAGACGTCTGTGTCTGACCTCGTCAACCAACCCTACTGCTTCGCTGTCCCAGGCCATAACCTTCACATTCTTATCAATAAATAGCCAACAACAAAAGCCAGGTGAAATATCAAATGCACACCACTGGCTCGCAGAAGCTAACCTTCCAGAAAACATATATGGCTGCGTCCGAAATCACTCACTACTCACTATCACTACATTTCACCCAGTGGTGCATTTACAACCATCTTCAAATCAATGTCAGCAAAGCTAAATAAATAGTGCTCAGCCCCCACCTCAGTTCCTCATCATCATTGTCAACCAGGCAGTTGAAGTAGTGGATGATTATAAATATCTTGGAATAACTCTGGACAATAAACTCAGCTTCCACCACCACATCACAGACGCTCAGAAAAGAAGCCAACAATAGCTGTAGGGCCTTATAAAATCTGTTTGTTTGTTTTTTTTCCAAAATTCAATTTTTTCTGTTAAAATTTTTGGGAATTCAGTTTTTTTTAACCTTCTACTCTTATTTTACTACCAAAAAGAGTGTGTTTTAATGTTAATGAATGACTGTTAATGAATACGTTCCTCTTCCACACGCTAACAGCATTATCAGTCAAATTCTGCAATATTCCGCATTTCGTCATCGGTAGCGTGCTAATTTTCTCCGCTTTGGTATCATCACAACGGTGTGTGCTAACGAGGCTAAGCAATTATGTGACGTGGGGCTACATGTTTAGCATTGAACTAGTCTCACTGACTGATATTACATGTTGCAAGTGATCAGATCCTATCAGCATGTGTCCATATTGCGTGTCTCATCCACATTTGTTTCTATGGTAACAAGCCACGCCCACAAACAAAAAATCACACAAAAATGGATGAGAGGGAACTGTCCCGAGTCGTTATGTGGAGCCATGCTAATTGCACAAAAGTGACTGAAATGGAGGCGACTGCTGAGCCGTGTCGCGATGCCTTCCGTCTCTCTGGAATTGGGTTGTCCATCTTGTGTCGTGCTGCTAGTGACACAAAGGACACTTCCAAATCCTATTTGAGCGACGACTCCATTCGTATTGAATTGGATCTCTACAAATCTGTTTGAAACCACCTCTGTATGCAGTTTGAACAGCCAAAAACTGTCACAAAATCAAACTAGATACAATCTGGATATGACAAAAATGGGATTTGGAGTGGCAGTGTGAACAAGGCCTCAGTGCAATAAAGATCAGTAGTCGTCCTCTAACTTTCTAAAGATGTGGTTCAGTTGGTCATTACCAGCTGTTTGTACATTTCCTCCTTCTTCCTGGCCTCCTCTGTGGACACACGGATCTTGTCATGCAGAGACTTGATCTCAGACAGCTTTCTGGACGACTCCATCTGCGGTAAACAAACACAAGCAAACAAACAGAATTTAAATGTGTGTTACTGGAATAAACTCGACAACACATTTCCTGTGAGACACCACTTACGTCCCGGTTGCCGCAGATTTCTTTGAGCCTGCGGTGCTCGTCGATGAGCGGAGCGCGGTGTTTCTCCCACTGAGAGGCCAGGTTGACCACCCGCTTGGCGCTGGCCTCCACCAGAGCCTGGAGGAAGGATCACACAGGTTCACACTGAGTCTGAGCTGAGACAGATTTCAGATGTCCTGTCTCCAGTTACAAACTGACGTCACTCCGTCCTACCTGAAGCTTCAGCAGGTTGTCGTCCGCATCCGGCAGCAGGTCGATCGTCTTCTTCTTCACCTGCATCTTCTCCTCTTTCTCAGAGTTGCCCATCTCTCTCTGCTTCAGCTCATCCAGCACCTGCACCACAACACATCACAAAACACAACAACTCAAACAACCACCTTTGTGTTCATTTTGTGCTACTGCTATTGTGGTGAATGTGCAGGTCACAACTTCTCCACCAGAGTGTTGTGGAGTTGTTGGATTGTGTATTTGATGAGTTTGATGAAGGACAAGGGACCTGTACCATTCACCTCCATTGTGTTCACTGAGCAGCTCACGTCTCTGCCCCACTGATCTCAAAACAACATGACTATAGGGACTATGGCAAAAGACGAATTTGCCAAAATGTTGAACTATCCCTTTAATTATTTGGTTACCATGGTTAGTAGGGTTAGCACAGGATTTGGAGACAAAAAGCCATTGTAGATGACGATTCTTCTGTCAAGTGAACATCACACCACCAACTGGTGTGTGTTTGAGTGCATGTCAAGAGCCTCCTAAAACACACAATGTTCACTAGAGTGGAGCACTGCAAACGGTTACGGCCTCATCACTAGGCTACATCATCTGAGGTGTGTGTATGCATGCTTTACCTGTGTGTTGGTGACACTCATGTGTCTCATGTCGGCAGTCAGCTGGCTGACGTCGCTGCAGAGCTGCTGGAGCTGCTGCTGGAGTGAAGCAAGTTCCTCCTGCTGACGCTGCTGGATGTCACCCTCTGACTGGAGCCTGGAGGGGATGGAGTTGGTCACTGCTGCCGACTCCTGCACACACACAGATACATTCAGATGCATACAGCTGTTAAAAACCCACATTGCAGACTGAGACTGTGTGGTGTTTTACAAGCAGGATTTCTCCCGTAGCTATGCTACATTTTTACCTTAATTAAAAAGCTCCGGAGTAATTGTGATAGTTGTGATCGTTAACTACATGACTTGTGGCTTGGTACAGTGAGAACTGTAACAAGCCAACATGAGTGTAGTACCTGGCTGCCGCCCTGGTGTCCCAGCTCTCGTCTCTGCGCACCACCACACAAACGCACTCCATAACCCGTAATCTTTTGTTTATGACGGTTATGGCTATGACTGACTACGCAAATATACACATCGTAACATCAAAACATTATCCACCGCTCCAAGTATTTCACTGGGCTCCTCACCTGAGTGAAGGTGAACTTCTGCGTATGGGTGAAGTGGGTCCCCTTGGTGAGGACGTGGTCGGAGGGGGCGGAGGACTTGAAGGCCTGCAGGAGCTCGCTCAGGTCAGAGGCCGAGCGAGGACCGCCGAAGGCACTTTCAGAAGAAGGCAGCGCAGCGGAGCGGAGCTGCTCCTCGATGCGTTTCCGCAGTCGGGTCAGCTTCCGTGACTGGTACTCCTGTTCCAACAACAGTCATCAGATTAAAGAGTCGAGAGAAAACTGATGGGAAAATAAACAGTGGGGGGGGGGTTATTGCCTGTGGAGAGAGGCGAGACAGGAGTCCTTGACTTTTCCACTCGTTGTCCCACTCCTGGGCGGCACTCAGCTCGGCGGCGTGCTGCTCCAGTATGGAGGCCACCACGGAGGCGTGGTGGGAAGGCTGGGCGGTCACAGGGGGAAGGATGTCTCGCTGGTAGTCGTTCAGTTCTGAAAGCGGACACACACACACACACACTTTATTCCAATCCATTCCCTGATGGGAAGACGGACACATCCGTGCATCTCGTCAGGTTCAACTGTCACCTACAACAGGGCGCCGTATCGCTCAGTGGAGCAGGTGTCCCATAGGCTATAGTCCTCGCTGCAGTTGGCGGTTTGAATCCCATATGGGGCGGCCCTTTACTGCATGTTATTGTCCTTCTCTCTGCCTCCCCATTTCCTGTCTGTCTCAACTATGCTATCCAAAAAAGGCAAAAAAGCCCAAAAATATACTTTAAAAAAGAAAAGTTACCTACAAGTAACTTTCAAACATACTGCTTTCCTGGCAGTTAATGTGTTGCTTTATCAAAAGCTATTTGATCATATTCATATATGAGCAATGACTTACAAATGACCGTGCCGTCCATGTTCCAGTGTGTTAGTATCATGTAGGTGCAGGAAAAAAATAAAGATGGGGCTAAATTCAAATTACATTGTCAAATTGTCTTTGTAAAAAATATCCTTTGACATTTCTGAGATCTTTCTTGTATCTCAATTCTTTACGCTGCAGTACTATGGAGAGCCACTTTCCACTGCAATCACCCCGTCCGTGTGGTGGGAGGCCTACGTACCTTTCAGATGCTTCTTTCCTGGATCTTTAGTGCAGCTCGGTGAACTGAGTGGCTGGACGTGGAAGTTGTGCAGTGCTGCTGGACTCTAAACAGGAAAAAAATGGAACCCGTCAGGAAATCAGGTTGAGTCTCTCTGGGCAGGTCACATTTCAGTATATCACAGCTACATGTGCTCAGTACAACGCAGTCAGCCTGCATCAAGATGAGCCAGATGATTTAGATACAGCATGTTTGACAACGGGCTTTTGAGATGCATCACTTTCTTTTTGTCTGTATCAAGATGTCAGTACAAGTAGGAATACAACAGTGTGAGAAAACTAGAGTTGTGTTGTATCTGCGAGTCATGAAAGAGAAAAATGTGCTCTTCAGTGCCACATGTAAATGTCCTTAATGCATTATTGATTTACAGTGATGGGAATAACAGCATTACTAACGGCTACTTTTTTCAGTAACAACTCAAGAAGTCCCGTCACAAAACCCATTAAAGGGATTGTTCAGCACGTTGGCAAATTCAAACACAATGGAGGTGAATGGTACACGCAATCCACCAACTCCAAAATGCAAAATAATCATGTAACATTACAAGGTGGAGTTGTTTTCGAGGCAAATGCGTTGCCCGGACTACATTCCAGACACAGCTGCTAGGCGGAGGGATTTCAAAAGTGCAAGTAGTTCAGAGAATTTGCTTCATATGTCGAAATGTTCCCTAATTGCGCCATTATTTGACTCAAGAAGTCCTGTCACAAAATAATACACCCATTAAAGTGTGCTTTATTTTTCAGTCCATCACTAACCAACTCTGCAGTATTCCTCCACACAGGCAGGCTCCACTACGTAGCTGTCTGACTGCAGTGAGTTGGTCAGTTCCAGATGACTGGGAGATTAAGGGGTTAAGTCACAGGATTTTTACATATTTCAACGTAATAGTTACTTTTCCTTGTAATTAGTTACTTTTATAATGCAGTAATTCAGTTACAAGTTACATTTTAGTAACTACTGTATAACTAATTACTTTTTAAAAGTGACAAGCCCAACACTGTTGATTTCGCACTAACTAATGTTGTAGCTTGATGTGTCAAACAAATGCAGTTTGACCTTTTCCCTAACCTTAAACAGCACGGTGTTCCCCTGAAAACCACAGTGAGATCAAAATCCTATCACTGATGTAGCCTACATGCACTTGGTTACATTCCACCACTGATCATATTCTACTATGTATCAGATTTAAGAGAAATCACATTTCACCCAGTTCATAGTACGATACCCTACTCAACAGTTGGTTCATCTCTGTGCTGATCACTCAGTCCAAAAGTTAAACTGAGGCGCTGATGCTAACAGCCGCTGCTCAGTCTCGGGGTGCAGGTCATGTTCACAGCTTTGCAAAGTAAATACACACGAGTTTTGGGAATAGATCTGGCTTTGAGCAGCAAGTTCAGTCTAAATATGCCTGAACTGGCCATTCTCCCAATCCTGCTGATCGACACCAAAATGCAACTTTAAAAGAGTTTACTTGTGTTTCACCGTGCAGTGGCAGTCTGCAGTTTGTAGGCAGCCAGGGGACGGCCAGCTGGGCTTTGATGGCAGCAGCGATGGCTCTCTGGAGGACCACAGATTTACCTGCAGGACGACACAACAAATACTTGAGGGAAACCCCCATTGGACAAAATTTTTAAAACAAACACCAGAAACACACAAATATTTGTTCTGAGATTGAATAACGTTACTTTCTTAGTAAAAGTACGTTCAAATTAGGGCCATTGGCATGAATCTTTTTATCTCAAAAAGAAAGTTTAAAATTGTCTAGAAAAAAAGGTAAAATTTCTCTCCAAAAAAAAAGGTAAAATTTATCAAATAAGTTTTTAAAAATTCTAGAAAAGAGGTAAAATTTCTTTTGAAAAAATGTGTTTCCTAGAGAATAAGGAGATGCTGATTGCAAAAATAAATCCCATATTTAATGAAACCCTGACTTTTTGTTGAATCATATATGTAAGCCTTTTAATGACTATGCAAAAAGATAATAATAATCCAGAGACAGTCCACAACCACTTTTCCAAGACAACTGATAATAGTCGTCTATGAGCATTTCTCCAGTGGGGAACCCAATCAGTGATGAAGCCATCTCATGGAAATCAACACGGAGCAATGAAAATGAATTGAAAGCAATGAAAAACTGGTTGACGACGACCAAACATACAAATTAAAATATAAATAACTAACAGTGCTCTGAGCTCTCAAAGTGAATAAATAAGTACAAAGCAAAAATATTCACAACAGATCCAGAGGCGTCAAAGGGGTTAAAAGGTTTGAATCACAACCTCAGATCAGGACTTTTCTGAATGAAGCCGAGACAGAACGCAGCGATCTGTGACCCTGTCTGTGGGTTGGAGTGACAGGCTGCGTGTCCAGGCAATTATATACACAACTAATCATGTGATCACATGAGCTCAGCTAAATCTGTGAGGAAGTCTCGTGACTCAGATCATGGATTTCCATTCGACCCATAAAGATCATCATATGATCTTACAGCCACATCACCCACCCCTATAATATATTAATGTAATACAGGTATATATAATATTGTATTAATATAATATAATGGTACAGTTGAATTCTTTTTAACTTTCTAGTCATTTCAATTTTTGATATCAAATACATAATCTTTAGATAGATAGATAGTTTGGCTCAAGGGGCCGCTCTCCTTCTTAAGGCGATATAATCAGTGGTATAATTGGTTTTTTAGGTTTTTTAGACTGCCACTGGACTATACTTCACTTTAAAACATTATCACTTATTTTATTCATTTATTTAGGGAACAGCATGGCCTCTGTTGGTTGACATGAGAGGACCGAGTGAATGGAACAACAGGTGTGTGGATGAGAGACTGGTGACCGTGCTCCTGTACCTGTTGGCTGGTCTGAGGTCTCTGCACTCTCTCTGGGCAGCTTCTCCACCAGGAACATGAGCAGGGAGCGGATCTCTGGCTCGTTGCTGTACAGAAACGTCTGGTAGCCGATCTCTCCTTTATAACCAATGTCCTGAGAAACCACATGATGTGTTAGGATTATTACTGGAAACCACAACGCGTTTCACACGGTAATATCTGAATTTTAAACGCAACTAAGCACCCTATAGGTATTGGTAAAACGATTGTATTGGCTACTTTAAAAAAGTTTATACATACACAACTGCACATTTATCAGCTGCTCATGAAAACGTTTATTATTTTTGGTCAGGACTATAGCTTTTAAATATCCCCCAAAACATAAAAATAAAGAGGTAAAAAACAAGGTTTATTTCATTTTTATCTCTTTATTTATTTGGGTAACACTTTATAGTAAGTAGACACATCAAGTATAAAAGGCTGAATTCATCATTTATAACACACAATACTCATTACTACGTATGTATTTTATAAACAGTATAAAATGTTTTACTCATCATTGATTATCACTAACTTTATTTATAAACTACATGAGTATTCATGTGTTATAAATGAAGAATTCAGTATGTTTAACTAATATGTACTTATTATAAAGTGTTACCTTTATTTGTCATTGTGCAGTTTACAAAAAAATATTGTTGGAGCAAAACCTCCAGATGCCTAAAAAAAGAAGAAGCGAAAAGAAAAGGAAAAGCAAAAATTATAGCTCATTAAATTTAGAGAAATAATTGAAAACTATCTTGTTACACTGAAATATATTAACCTTGTATCTTGTTTGTCACTTTTTTGTGCGGCTGGTGCTTCAGGATGCCTTTTTTTTCCAACAGCCTAATCGACTGGTCATACATCAGTTAGAGGTGTGTTACCTGACAGGCCTGCGCCAGGCTCATGCCCACTCTGAAGCGAGCAGACATGCCCGGAGGAAGGGAGGTGGGCATCGTGCTGCCCAGGCCGGGGTCGATCACCCGGATACATCTGACCACCGCCTCCACTATCAGCTCACTGCTGAACTGTCTGACGCCGTCGACCTCCTCGCTCACCTCCCTGTGGGTCACAAATCACATATTATTTGATCTTTGAGAACGCCTGTGTGTTGGAACATTTGCCACTAGCTTTTTATGTATCAGTGACCCATGCTCCTTGGGATTTGCCAGACACTCAGTTCATAAAACTATAAAATGTAAGAACTTTCTTCAGGGTCATACGTTCAAGAACCAGTTCGTTACCTCTGATCATATATTAGGGCTGAACAATGTGCAAAAAAAAAACCACGCATTGCAATTAATAAATGATGTGATTTCATTGTTAATGATCATTTTTTATTTTCATTCTCACTAAAAAAAATAAATAAAACTCATGATGTGATACCTGTTGGATCTGGTGCCAAACAAACAAACACCACATCATGTCTCTTCACATCTTTAGAATATGATGTGTTGTCCAGAGTGTCTCTGTGGCAACACGTGCAGCCCTATTATGGTATACACACTGCCAGTCAATAGTTTGGACACACCTTCTCATTCAATGGTCTTTCTTTATTTCTATTACTTTCTATATTGTACATTTATACTAAGACATCAAAACTATGAAAGAACACATATGGAATCATGTTGTAAACAAAAAATTATTCATTTACACAAGTGTTATCTGTCACCTGACCAAACCAAACTGAGATGCTGAAGGAAAAACAGCCAACAAGTGCTCAGCACCTCTGTGCTAAGCAAAGACAGTGACTGAAGATGTGTCCAAACGTTTGACTGGTAGTGATATTTATCCATTATGGATCGATGGCGAATTAAAGGATACTGAAGAACTACTTTTTTGTGCTGTCATTTAGGTGACACTGCTCAGTGACACGTCTCTGTCAGCTGGGGTGGACTCTGACAGGGACGGTGCTTGAACATGTTTTCCCACCCAGTAACTGGTAGTTGGGCTGACATTGTGCACAAGTGAAATAATAGTCAACCAAAAGCTGTCGATACTTACGTCCCGACTTGTTTGAGGGCGTGAATTAAAATTTTGTCGACTTCCTCCATCGCTGAAGTTTCTGTGAAGACGAGCTGTAGCTGACGGAGGCGGTTTCAGCAGGACATGTGATGTGAGCGGGGTTATTGAAGAGCACAGAGTCACTAACAGTGTTGACCGAGGAGCACGGAGTCACTAGTGGTGAGGGTTTCCCCGGGATGAAGGCAGAGAGCCAGCTTCCATCTTCTGTTAGCCAGGAACTAGCTACCAGTTAATTAGCAGCCCTGTCACTCCTCAGCTCCCTGAACAGACCCATCGTAACCCTCCGCTGCATTTGAAGCCTCTTCCCACAAACCAGTTTCTAATGTGATTAAATAATCTGTTGCACTCCCTGAAAACACTGAACCCGGCCGACGGTGTCCGCTACCAACGCAACAAACCTGACATCTGTGTATCTTGTTCTGTGTGGAAATGAAGTAATAAGGGAAGAAAACGGCGGGACTTCTGGGAAATGGAGTTTTCCTCTCGACAAAATGTAGTCGCGAGCAACCGGAAAATGAGCCAGAAGGAACTACATGTCCCATCATGCACCGAAAGAGACAGTCTTATGACCGGAAAAGTGGCAGATTTCAGCCTTTTTTCCCCCAAAAAACTTATCTTATTTTAAGACCATAAAAGAATACATAGAACATTAATGAAACTACTGAAAAACAGAACAACAGGAATGAGAGGCACATTTTACGCATTTAAAATGTGGATGACTCTCTTCTTTTTGGTTTAAAAGAGTAGGCCTAATTTTATTTCATATCTGAACTAGTGAATGTTGGTTTGCCATTCAGACCAAATACTGAAAATTTTCCTTTCAGCTGGAAAATAGAACAACCCATAATCAAGAATATATTATCTCTTCTCTGCAAATGTATTTAGGCTAAATAAAACATTCATATTCAACACACATTAGGCTTAACATAAACAGGTTGTTTCTGTGCCATGTATTACACAAAACACAGGGTTCAGAAAGTGGTTTGTTTAATGTTTCAATTTAAAATACACTTCCAAATGTATATATTTATAGGCTAATTAAATATAAGTTAATTGATTCAATATTTTTTTTGCTCAGGGGAGAATTTACAGGTGCTCCTGGGGGGTATCACTGCAGAAATGCGTAAATTAAAGAAGTGGTTTGACAGAAACAAATTATCTTTAATTCTAAACCTTTGCACAAAGGTCCAGTCCCATGCCAGATTCACTCAACTCCAAGGACATGTGCACAATAAGTGTTTAAATTTCAAAACTTAAAAAATTCCTACCAAGCCAACGGTAGATGCTACAGCTTCACCACAACGTAGCCTAGATACTGCTGAAACTTTTGTCAACTTAAAGAGGAACTAAACCCCTAAACCACTTTTTTCTGCTGAAAACAAGTATATCTGGGCATGAAGTAGTGTTGTCAGTTGATTCTGGTCCAACTTTTGACATTTTAGTCAAAATATTTCAATTTGGTGTGTTTTGTAGTAAAAATGACGAGTTGCTGCCCCTAATGGTTAAACGGTGGTTATTACAATTGAATTTTTCGATTGGCTGAGATGGTGGTCGCTGACGGTTTGGTGGCCGCTGATGTCACCGTCCCTCAGCTCCCCCGACCAATCAGCACCGGCTGCTGCCTGCCGCCAACGGCTGCTGCCTGCTGGATCACTCTAGCTGCTCTGCTGCGGCTAACAGCTGCTAACGGCTGCCTGGATGGGACTCGTCAGCGGCTCGTTAGCGGCTCATCCCCGGCCAACACGGCCGCGAAGCCGGTGACCGGCTGATTGACAGTCAACCTCAGAGTCACGGCTCCGGTGTGCTCTCCTAGTAGTGTCTGTGCTAGAGGGTTAGGTCGTTAGTAGCTCGTTAGCAGCTCGTTAGCGATGTAGCAGAAGTGTCGATGTGTGTTTATTACTTTTTTTCCTCCTTTGTTTGATTTCGCGGGTGTGAATGCGGCGCAGGGGGGAGGGGAGGGGGGATCGGAGAGTGCGCTAGAGTCCCGCCCATAATCAAGACATTTTTTTTTTTTTTTTTTTTCAATAGATCTTTATTGACAGTGTATTCAATACAAAGACAGTTATATATATGTCATCAAGCAAACAAAACAACATAACAGAACAGCCAGGAGGTAGATTACATAAAAACTGAAAAAAAGGTGCACAGATCATAAGTTTTCATAGCTTTCTTGTTATTCGAGTCACAGATACTTTGCATGTACAGTTCTGTTTCCCTTTGGAATGCAGTAAAGCATGGTTTAGAGTGACTAAATTTAGCTTTGTGTATGTGATACTTCCCTAATATTATTATCAAATTTATAACATACAGTTCTTTCTGTTTCTTACTTTTAACATTGTGGACACCAAAAAGTACATTATTCCAATCTAAAGAAAAGTCTGCGTCAATCTTCAATGTGATGTAACGGATAACTTCTTTCCAAAAGGTGGCCGTGGAGTTACAGAGCCAAAACAAATGTATTACGGTTTCAGGTTCAGACTCACACAAAGAACAGTTCACACATAAATCTATCTTGAATTTTAACAGATACTGTTTGGCAGGGTAATATCTATGAATTAGTTTGTAAGACACTTCTCTCACTTTATTTGTAATTAGGTATTTGTATGGAAGGTTCCATATATGGATCCAGTCCAGTCCATTAACAGTATTAGACCAGTATTGGACAACAGCTGGAGTAGTGGTGATGTCAGTTTGAAAAAGAGATCTTATTAGACAATTCCTTTTTTTAGTTTTACCAGAAAAACACATTTTCCCCACTGCTGTTAAAATGGGATCTAAAGGAGGACAAACTGGTTTACCAGCACCTCGTAATAGAGTTAGAATACCCGAAGGAACAGCATCCATTACAACTGCGAAGTCTTTTGGGGTCACAGGAACACCATGAGTTAAAAGGAATTCAGAGTAATTTAACAAATTACCATTATCATTAAGCAGTTGGGTAACTAACATAATGTTATTGTTAAACCATGAGTTAAGAAAAAGGGACTTATTTTTATATTTGATGTGTTGATTGTTCCAAATAAAGCATCTATGTGGAGAGAAGTTGTGCTTATAGATTAAAGACCATGCCAACAGCATCTGTTTATGAAAGTTTGACAAGATTAGGGGAAGTTTTTCTATTTTATAATCACATAACAACACATATTCAAGACCTCCAATGGTAGAAAAAATAAACTTGGGTATAAAGTTCCATGTGGACGCAGGATTATGTAAAAACTGCTTTATCCAGTTAATTTTAAAGGTGTTGTTGAGGGTAGTAAAGTCAAGAAAATTTAGCCCACCAGAATCATAAGTGTTCATAATAACAGACCTTTTTACATAGTGCGTCTTGTTTTTCCAAATAAAGTCAAATAATAATTTATCTACAGCACTACAGATTTTTTTGTCGACAGACAAGGGAATAGCAGCGTAAGTAAGACGAGACAGACCTTCAGCCTTTGTTAGCAGTATTCGACCTTTTAGAGATAAATCCCTTTGAAGCCATTGGTTCAGCTTTTTCCTCGTCTTATCAATAATCATATCAAAATTTTCATTGCATCTCTCCGTCTGATCTTTTACAATGGTAATCCCAAGGTAGGTGATTTTATTTTTAACAGGTATATTGTAAATCACTGAATCATTGCAGTTTTTAAGAGGGAATAACTCACATTTCTTCAGGTTTAAGGCAAGTCCAGAAGCTGCGGAGAATATATCTATTGTATGGATAGCAATGGGAACCTGTGAAGCATTTTTTAGGAAAAGTGTGGTATCGTCTGCCAGTTGACTTATAATAATTTCTCTGTCTGCAATAGAGATACCTTTTAACAAGCTATTTTTAATATGAGTAGAAAGTAGTTGAGTGCAGAGGATAAATAGATAAGGGGAGGCGGGACATCCCTGTCGAATGCCCCGCTGTAAATCAAATCTCGGGGAGGTCCCACTTTTTAGTCTGATGGAGCTGTTACCTTTGAAGTACAAAGTTTTAACAGCTTTATAAAAAAAATCGCCAAATCCAAATTGTTTAATTGTCTGAAATATAAAATTATGTTCTACGGTGTCAAATGCCTTGTAGAAATCAAGGAAGAAGATAAGACTTTCATCAGGACACAGAGAAGAGTAATCAATCAAATCTAAAACAAGTCGAATATTATTGGAAATATGTCTGTTTCTCATAAACCCCGATTGGGTTTCATCAATAATTGGGTCTAAAACATTTTTAAGTCGTTTGGCAAGTACTGAAGCGAATACCTTGTAATCAGTGTTAAGTAATGAAATGGGTCGCCAATTATCAATAAGAAGATGGTCTTTTTTAGGTTTTGGAATCAAGGTAATCAGACCTTGTGTAAGTGTGGGAGGTAGAGCTTCTTGTTCCACACTTTCTATAATTACCTTAAGTAGAAAGGGTGCTAAAACTTCAATAAATGTTTGATAAAACTCTGCGGAGAGACCATCGACTCCAGGAGATTTGTTAGTTTTGAGGTGTTCAATCACAAAAGTGACTTCCTGTAGAGTAATAGTTCCATCACAAAGCTCTTTGTCATCTTTAGAAATTTTAGTGATGTTATTCAGAGAATTAAAAAATGAAGATGCTGTTTGATGACAGTATTTTGTTTTATATAGCTCACTGTAAAAGTTGGAGCAAAAGTTTGCTATTCTATTAGAGTCATCAGTTATATCACCATTAATATTGAGTTGTTGGATTAAATTGAGCTTCCCGTGATGTTTTTCTAGGTTAAAAAAATAGGCTGAATTCTGTTCTCCTTCTTCGATCCATCTCTTTCTTGATCTTACAAAAGCACCTTTAGCCTTAAGTAAATAGATTTCATTTAGTTTAATTTGTTCTGAGTTCAAGTCAGACCGATCCCTTTCTGACATATCAGCAGGGTTCTTCTGTGATAATAAAATTATTTTAGAGATTACTTTCTCTTCCTCTAATCTTTGATTTTTGGAGTAAGTACTACCATAGTTTCTTAAGTATTGAGCAGCTTTAAATTTTAAAAGTTCCCAGTTGCTACCATAAACATCTTCAGCACTTGCCTTATTCCAAAATTCTGCTATTATCCTCTTTATGCCTAATTTAACAGTCTCGTGTTTTAACAGAGAACTGTTTAGCTTCCAGTAAGCATTTCTATATATCTTTGTGGAGGCAGAGTGCAATGGTATAAATATGGAGACTGCATTATGATCAGTTAGTGGTGTTGTAATAATGTTAGTTGATATTTTATCAATGTTCAGATTATTAGAGACTAACCAAAAGTCAAGACGTGATTTCCTGGTGGCACTTCTGTTACTCCATGTGAAGGTACTGGTGTTGTGATGCTGAAATCTCCAGACATCAATTAAATTAAATTTTTGCATGAAGACTTTCAAGTTTTCATTAACTGCAGTAGAGTTACGTTGAGGCCAGCAGTCCAGGTTGTGATCAAGTATCATGTTAAAGTCTCCCCCTACTACAATACCTGAGATAGGAAAGTTATTAGAAGCATTTTGAATATGGTTTTCTAATGTATCCAGCAGCATGTCATTGTCATTATGTGAATTATAGCCATAAATATTAACAGTTAACAATATGAATTTTTCAATGTCTACCACTTGGAGAATAAAGTGGCCTAAGGGATCACAAGTTGTTAACAACACTGATCCAGAAAAGTTGTGCTTTAAATTGGTAACACCGGCCGAATGTTCAGAACCATGAGCTTGCCACAACTCATTACCCCATTGGGATCTCCAAAACTTTCGGTCATCAGGGACTGAGTGTGACTCTTGGATAAAACAAAAATCAGTTTTGTGCTTCTTGGCAAACAGAAAAAGCGCCTTTCGCTTAATATTGTTTCTTAACCCCCTGGCATAATCAAGACATTTTTTGAATTTCAAGCTTGGAGCACGTCATCCAAAACTGAGGGGTTTAGTTGCACTTTAAACTTATTACAAATCATGAAGTCTGTAGTGTTCTGACAGTATATCATTAGAGCGCTGCCCTCTGGTGGACATGAAAGGCAACAGCCTGGTCTGTACCTGTGCTTTACGTATTGTTGTTGACGTTGTAGTAAACTCCCAGCCTACACGCTCAGTCCGGTCTCCGTCTGGTTTATTGAACCCATCTCAATATATTACAGTTTGGCGACGAGGATGGGATGCTAAAAGAAAGGAAAAGCATCCCGGAAGACGAGAGACGTAAAGTTATAAACGGCAGATCACAAGAAAAGAACATTGTGGCACCAACGTGTGTGGCTAACAACGAGCTAACAAGCTAACGTGGCTGCTAGTTATTAGCAAAAGGAACGGACTGCAGCAATGGCCCTAATCGGCAGTATCTCGGAATACAAAGAGGGTAAGGAAGATTTTGAATCTTACCTGGAGAGACTGGAGCAGTGGATGGCCGCGAACACTGTGGCAGATGAAAAGAAAGTCAGTGTTTTCCTGTCGATAATAGGAGCGGATGCCTACAAACTTTTGAAAAGTTTACTCCTGCCAGATAAGCCAAGTACGAAGAGTTATGCACAACTCACCAAAGCACTCAGCGACCATTACAAGCCGAAGCCACTGGTCATCATGGAGAGGTTTAGATTTCAGAAGAGAAATCAACAAGAGAGTGAATCAGTGAGTGACTTTATAGTAGCTCTGAAACAGCTGTCTACTAACTGCGATTTTGGTGCTCACCTTGATGATGCCCTCCGTGATAGGTTTGTGAGTGGACTGAGATCAGAGGCAATACAGAGGAAATTACTGGCAGAGACCAATGTAACTTTTAAAAGTGCATGTGACACGGCACTGTCCATGGAGATGGCTTCACGCAACACGTTGGAATTCTCTGGAAAAATAAAAGAGAGTGGAACAGTTAATCGAGTGTACAACCAAAACAAAAAGAGAGATGACAAACGGAAATCAAGTAACACAAGCTATGGCAAGAGTACATCCTGGCAAAAGAGCAGCATGGATGACAAGCAGCAACAGCCACATCAGCCCTGCTACAGATGTGGAGGTAAGCATCCAGCTACTGTGTGCAGATTTAAACAAGAGAAATGTCACCATTGCACAAAAGTGGGACATATTGCACGCATGTGTAGGAATAAAAAGACACAGCAGAAAACTCATTATGTTGAACAGGGAGCTGAAACAAGCCTGGCAGATGAGGATAATGAAAATTCTTTTGGACTGTACACAGTATACACAGCTTCAGATGGTAATGAAGGCTATGTGGTTGACATGAACATTGAAGGCCAGAACATACCAATGCAGTTGGACACAGGAGCATGTGTGTCTCTTGTGTCAGAGATCATCTACGAGAGATCACTCGCTCACTTGCCACTTTGCCCAGGTAAAATACCGCTGTCTACTTTCTCTGGAGAACCCATCCCAGTGTTAGGGAAGGTGATTGTGAATGTAAAATATGAACAACAAGCAGCTCGAGTACCATTGGTTGTGGTGAAAGGCGACCGACCAGCGCTATTGGGCAGGAATTGGCTCAAGCATTTGAAACTGAACTGGAAAGAAATACTCCAAGTCAAGGCAGCAGGAGATGTTACTGATCCGGAAGTGGCTGTAATCCTGCAGAGGCACAAGGAGGTGTTTGAGGAAGGGCCCAGCACCATCCGTGAATTTAAGGCTTCGATCAAGATGAGACCTGATGCACAGCCCATATTTAGGAAAGCGAACCCAGTGCCATACGCTCTAAAAGAGGCTGTGGAAAAAGAACTTGACAGACTAGAGACTATGGGAATCATATCAAAAACAGACAAAAGTGAATGGGCTGCACCTATAGTGACTGTGCCAAAGGCTGACAAATCAATACGGATTTGTGGAAATTACAAAGTGAACATAAATCAGTGCGTGGAAGAGGAAACTTACCCATTGCCAAATACTGAAGATCTTTTCGCAACGTTGGCTGGAGGCAAGCTGTTCACTAAACTGGACTTATCACATGCCTATCAGCAGTTGGAGCTGGATAAGGATTCAGAGAAATACCTTACAGTCAACACACATCGAGGACTCTACACTTACCACCGACTGTCGTATGGAGTCTCAAGTGCCCCGTCCATCTTCCAAGCAGTGATGGATCAAATCCTACAGGGGATTGAGCACGTGACCTGTTTCCTTGACGACATCTTAATCACAGCTGGTTCAAGAGAGGAACATCTGAGAAAACTGGAGGAAGTGTTGAGTCGTCTTGAAAAGTACAATGTGAAGGTCAAGAAAGCAAAATGTAAGTTCATGACAGACACAGTGGAATATTTAGGTCACATTGTTGATAGTGAAGGTCTCCATCCCACAGAAGAGAAAGTGAAAGCTATTGTGAACGCACCGAGTCCCACCAACATCACAGAGTTACGCTCCTTCCTGGGGCTACTGAACTACTATGGCAGGTTTATGCAAAATCTGTCCATGCAGCTACGACCCTTGCATGAGCTACTGAAACGAGAGTGTGTGTGGGAGTGGACATCGGAATGTGAGGCTGCGTTCAAAAGTGCAAAACAGCAACTACTGCAGAGTACCCTAGTGGTTCATTATGACACCAGAAAGCCTTTGAAACTAGCCTGTGATGCCTCTCCTTATGGTGTCGGCGCTGTTATCTCCCATGTGATGGAGAATGGAGAAGAAAAGCCCATTGCATTTGCATCTCGTACGCTATCTGAGGCAGAGAGCAAATATGCTCAAATAGAGAAAGAAGCCCTCTCTATAATCTTTGGAGTGAAGAAGTTTCACAAGTACCTTTATGGGAGGAGGTTTACTCTCATTACGGACCATAAACCACTCTTGGCAATCCTTGGGCCGAAGTCAGCCATCCCCACACTGGCCGTTTTGAGAATGCAGCGGTGGGCACTCATATTAATGGCTTATAACTATGTAATAGAGTATCGCCAGTCTGCAGAGCACGCAAATGCAGACGCACTCTCACGGTTGCCAAGCAAAGACAAAGATAGCACTGCAGAGGAAGGAAAAATCTTCTATTTCTCTATTATGGAGGATCTACCTGTGAAAGCCAGCGACATCGCACAGAGCACAAGCAAAGATCCGGTGCTCAGCCGAGTGAGGGAGCTCACTCTAAATGGATGGCCAGGTCATGCAAAGGAGGAAACACTCAAACCATTCTTTATGAGAAAAACTGAACTATCAGTGGAACAAGGATGTGTCCTCTGGGGAATGAGAGTTGTAGTCCCTCCAGCTCTCAGACCAAAGCTGCTACATGATCTTCACCAGGGTCATCCTGGAATGTGTCGCATGAAAGCTTTAGCAAGAAGCTATATGTGGTGGCCCTGTTTGGATAAAGACATTGAGAAAACTGTGCAAGAGTGCAATGCATGTCAGGCAGTGAGACAACTACCAGCAGTGGCCCCACTGCATTGTTGGAAATGGCCAACTCGGGTGCGGCAACGGATACACATTGATTTTTGTGAGAAAGATAAACAGTATTTTTTAGTCCTTGTTGACAGTCACTCAAAATGGTTGGAGGTGGTTCACATGACAACCACGACATCAGCTAAGACTATTGAAGTTCTGCGCAGCATTTTTGCTTCTCATGGGCTGCCTGAGGAAGTGGTTTCGGACAATGGGCCACAATTCACATCCAGTGAATTCAAGCAGTTTTTGAGAAGCAATGGCATCAAACAAACCCTGGTCCCAGCATATCATCCAGCCTCTAATGGGGCAGCTGAAAGGTCAGTACAAACCGTCAAATCTTCACTGATGAAGCAAGTGTTGGCAGATAAGGGATCTGTTACATTGCAGCATAGACTGGCAAATTTCTTGCTGATGTACAGAAGCACACCACACACAGTAACAGGTGTTTCACCAGCTGAGTTGTTTCTTAAGCGTCAGCTGAGAACCCGGTTTAGTCTTCTGAAGCCAAGTCTCGCTGACACTGTTGAGAAGAAACAAAGCACACAGAAGAGATATCATGACAAGGGACAAATCAAGTTGAGGATGTTGTCTGAAGGTGATCAGGTGCGTGTGAGAAACTTTCGTGAAGGGAAGGAGAAATGGATCAGAGGAACAGTTGTAAAAAGACTAGGACCTGTTTCTTACCTGATAAACGACGGAGTGAGAGAGCGCACAGTTCACATTGATCACCTGTTACTCTCACATGAAGGAACAGTGGATTGCAACAGCTCAAGTGATGATACTCACCTGACAGTGGATCTGGATTCGACACAACCCAGCAGCATCCAGGAGGCAGAAAGGGGGATTTCTACTCCAGGACCAGCTCACCCTCTGGTGAAGGCTGGAACTCCTGCAAGACTCAGCCCTGCGCCCGGTTCACGTTTGCCAGCACAGTGCGGGAATACTCCAGTGAAACCAGCAGAGCCGGTGGCTGTCTCAGCCGCTGCACAACAACCTGGACGCCGCTATCCCGATCGCTATGGATTCCACCAAAAAGACTGAACCTTTAAAGAGCAAGGAAACTGTATCTTTTTTGGGTCAAATGTTCTGATTATCCTAGTTGATTCTGAATAGCTGGTTAATTATTAGTTAAAAATGGAAAGCTAACTGTTCTGTTTAGGATCAGTTTAAATGGAAAAAAAAATGAGACAACACGTTTAATTTGCAGAAGAATATTTATAAGTTTGCAAAGTAAATATTTGGTTTACAGAGTTTATGCCAATTTGCAGTATTTTGAGTTTTGGGGGTTAAAGTTTAAAGGGGAGGAGTGTAGTGTTCTGACAGTATATCATTAGAGCGCTGCCCTCTGGTGGACATGAAAGGCAACAGCCTGGTCTGTACCTGTGCTTTACGTATTGTTGTTGACGTTGTAGTAAACTCCCAGCCTACACGCTCAGTCCGGTCTCCGTCTGGTTTATTGAACCCATCTCAATATATTACAAAGTCCATCACTCGGTTTTTTTCAATAAGTGTAAAACTTTCAAAATGTATCTCCTCCTACAATTTTTGCTCAATTGTCACCAAACTTGCTACAGAGCATCTCCAGACTGTCCTCCACAAAACTTGTTTCTCTGATTTTTGATTAAGCAAAAATTGAGCGTATGCAATATAGGGGGGGGGGTGAAAGAAAGAATATAGCCTACTGTATAAGCTATGCTTCCTCCTACTCCTTTTCAAACATGCAAAGTTGTATTGACTAAAGTGCTTTAAATGTGTTGTAGCCTATATTATTCACATGTTTAGAATAAAGCCTTCATTCATTCATCCATTAGACTGAACTACCCAAGAGGAAAGACATGCATGTAGAAGTAGACTTGATTTAGTAGTCTATATCAAAATGCTGTCTGGTGCTTTGAGGGTTATTAGTGAGGACATGATACGGTTCCTCCAGTAGGTGGTGGTAATGCAGCTGTGACCTCCCCGTCAGTGAAATGAAAGCAGAAGAAGATCACGAAACAGAGGAGGAACTGGACCAGTGCTGCCCCCCATCAGAGATCACCATGTCGGCGTAGAGCGAAAACAAAACCTCAAGAACAACAACCGTCCTGTTTCCGAGTCTGTAAGATGGCAGGCGAGGAGGAGCGGGGGGTGGTTCGTGTCAAAGTCAAGGTAGGCTGAGCGCGATCAGAGCCGCAGACAGCCTGTCACCGTCGGGCTAGTCCAGCTAGCGGCAGCCGCTGTCCCTGTTTATGGGAGAGTGTGCTGCTGCTGCTCGGTGTTTGTTTGCTCTGTCAGACACACAGCCCCGGCGATACACGTCGACACGGCCGTCTGCAGCGGTGTCCTCTTGTCTCTGTAGCACGGTGCTGTGGACGGGAGCGAGCTCAACCCGCCATTTGATGTTTTTGTTTATCACCAGCATTTGTGTTAGTGTTTTTTTTTTCCTCCGCTGGAGTCTGTCCATGTCAGCTGGGAGGAGGAGGAGGAGGAGGGGGGAGTGAAGGAGGGAGGGAGGGGGACTCACATCTGTCGGTCACGTCATTCGGACCCGCTGTAGCCGCCTCCAACTGACACTTATCGATAGAAAAACAATACCAATGTCCGACCTGAATCTATATCCAGAGCAGTGGACCCTCACAGACTTGGGCTGACGTCACCTGCCTGCTCAGCAGTGCGTGCGTGAAAACACTGACAGAACTTCGTGACGTCAAACGTAACCAAGTCAAGAGGAGGCATTTTATTTTTGTTAATAAAAATAGTCTCCCGTTTGGCATTACCGGTATGTTGAAAATGACTTAAATAAATGAGATAAAGATGCTTTTTGAATGATAGCTAGACCCATCAGCTGTGTTCATAACATGTTGTTATGCACCAGAGCTGGAAAAAGTCACAGCTCATTGCACCAAACATTTGCTCTGTGTTTTTTTTAATATAGCAGTATTATTATTAGTAGTAGTATATTAGTATTATTATAGTATTATTTAATATATTTAAAATGGAGCAAAACGGTGTAAAAGAAGAGAAAAAACAAAATGAACCAATAAGCAGGTGGTGCAGCAGACAAGGACAGATACAGTAATGATACTTAAAATAGGAATCAAAACCAAAGCGTAACAGCAACAATCACAATCCCACATTAGAGCTGTCCCATTGCTTATTAGTGCTGTCATTTGTTCCAATTTAATCTTCACAACATGTTTTTTCCCCACAAGCTTGAACCCTCCACATATTTAGTGTGGGTGTTTGAGGTTCCTTCCAAACACTGTACAATCACCCATGGACAGGTGATCAGACCAGTTTCCAACATGCTGTGTGGTTTTATTTATGATTGTCCTATCTTAATATTGTAAAATATGTTTTTAAATTAAATAATGATCCTTGATGATGTATGCAGACTAAAATGGCTCAGTGTTTGAGGTGTCTTGTCCTACGATGCAGTAAACAGAAGTCATTCCAGGAGAAAGAGGAATAGGTTACTGTGTGCCACAAGGTGACAGCTCTGATCACTTCTCCCAAAAACTAGTTAAAACATGTTCTCAGATTTTTTTTACCAACTTTAAAATCAGTTTCCCCAGTCAGTCACCATCCGAGTCCCTGTGCACTCCTTCTGTTCATTAGTACAAAACAGTGCAGTGCATCAATTCTTGCATATCACAAAATAAGTAAACTGTCCCATCAATATTGTATTCTTAATGGTTTTATCCTGAATTTCAACATATTTTTATTTGTCAATGATGATATTTTAGAGGCTGCGTTGTGATCCTTTTCAGAAATGTGACGGTGTGCTTCCTGTCGAGTTTCGCTCCTTTGCTGTTGATCCTCAGATAACATCACTGGAGGTCCTGCAGCACATACTCATCAGAGCCTTTGATTTGAACGGGTAAGAGCGATGATGACCCCGCCTAGACTGCTGTCGAGACACAAATGCTGTCTCAGTTTGTCCCTATAAGAGACTAAGTATGTCCGTCAGCATTTCCTCTCGTTTGTCTTTCAAAACTAGGAAGCGGAATTTTGGGATCAGTTACCTGTCTCGAGATCGGAGCGGTGCTGAAATGTATATGTCTCTGGTCTCTGACTGGGATCTGGATGTTGCATTTGTCAGTGCGGCCAAACCGTATCTACAGCTCAAGATGGACATCAAACCTTCAGAAGACAGTGAGAACACCAGTATTTGACCTAAATGTTTGGATGTATCACAAACGTTTGACATCTCCAGACAGTTTTAATCATGTAATCATGTATTATTCTACACTGTGAAATAGCCCACTACTTCATATGGTATGAAATACTGAGTGGATTCAGATGTTCCTGTTTGACAAGACAACACATGATTCAGACAGTGCTTCAGCAGGAAAATAGGAAAATATGCTTCCTTAAGAAACATAGCTGAATTGAGGAACAGGATGGGTGATTTTAGATCATGGTACCAAGACACTTTTGGATTGTTGTTTATTATGTATATATATATAATATATGGGATTTATACAGTTCAGAATAAAGACCAGAAGGATATTTTGATGCAAGATTTTTTAATGAACTTGTTTCAGTGTAGATAAGGACACCTGTTTGTGTGTGAACCTTTGAGCAGGGAGTTGTCTCTACTGTGTTTTGTTTGACTGCAGGTCCTGTCATGGAGGACTGGGATATCATAAGCCCTAAAGACGTGATTGGCTCTGAGCAGCTTCTCGCAGACAGGACCAAGTCTTTGGCCTCTGCAGCGCTCCCCTTCACCCAGTCTCTGCTATCGCAGGTTCCTTCTCCGTCTTATACCTTTCTCATCCAGTCTCTTTTACACTCCGCCCTCTGTGTGTCAGGATCTTTGCTTATGTGCATGTTTGACTTGTGCTCAGGTGGGGCGGACCTTGTCTAGAGTCCAGCAGGCTTTCAGCTGGTCTTATGGGGAGGAGATCAAGCCTTTCAAACCTCCACTGAGCGACGCTGAGTTCCACAGTTACCTCAATGGTCAGGGCCAGCTGACACGACCTGAGGAACTCAGACTGCGGATCTACCACGGCGGTGTGGAGCCCTCACTGCGGAAGGTGGAGCTCATGTTTTCCAAATATTCAGTTACATTTCATTGATCCAGTTCATAGATGTCAATAATAAAAAAAAACACATTCATACAGAGCCATAATTCATTAACGAAAATTAAGTCAAGATTCTTAAAGGGATAGTTCAACATTTTGGCTAATTCTCCTATTGCCAGAATCCCTATAGTCATAGCAGTAGGTTCATTACCTTTAATTATCGGTGCATGTTGTTTTGAGATCAGCGGGGCAGACATGAGCTGCTCAGTGAACACAATGGAGGTGAATTCATACAGGTCCCCTGTCCCTCAAAACTCATCAAATACACAATCCAACAACTCCAAAACGCTCTCACGGACAAGTTGTGACCTGCACATTCACCACGCTGTGAAATAATCATGTAACATTACAAGACAGAGTTGTTTTTGAGACAAATGCAGCCGGAACTACATTGTTGGACTGTGTATTTAATGAGTTTTGAGGGACACCGTACCGTTCACCTCCATTGTGTTCACTGAGCAGCTCATTTCTCTGCCCCGCGGATCTCAAAACAACATGCACCGATAATCAAAGGTAATGAACCTATTCCTGTGACTATAGGGATTATGGCAATAGGGGAATTCACCAAAATGTTGAACTATCCCTGTTTTGAATTTCAGTTTCATGGTTTGTGTTTAGTCTATGTGTTGTATGTCTAGAATGCTAGAATTTGAGTATTGAAATTACTCCACTGACAGCTTCAGTGTTGAGATGAGACATAGTTTTTCTACGGAACGATGATGTAAATTGATTTTTCCTTTTAGTAAATCATTTTTTGAAAACGTATACATCTCGTTATTTATTTTTGTTAGAACATCTACCTTTCATGCCTCCCGTGTGGTTTTTGCACCACAAAGGAAAGCCACAATAATACATCAATGTATATAATGGTATTTAGTAATTAGTATTTTATGACCAAGAGTTAACAACAACTTAACATCTGTACTGTCTTCTGTCATGGTAGGTTGTTTGGCGGTACCTCCTGAACGTCTACCCCGATGGACTTACTGGACAGGAAAGGATGGACTACATGAAGAAGAAGACCAGGGAGTATGACCAGCTGAAGAGAGAGTGGACGGCCCGGGTCAGTCACGAGGACCTTGAATTTATCCGCGGAAACGTTCGCAAAGACGTTCTGAGGACGGACCGGGCTCATCCATATTACGCCGGCTCAGAGGACAGTCCGCATCTGACCGCCCTGACAGACCTGCTCACCACATTCGCCATCACACATCCACAGGTTCGTATAGGTGTTGGATCTCTTGATCTCAAGTTAAGATTACCCAAATATGTGGTTCATATTCATCTTTAATCACCTTGAATAAGGAAACTGCAGTCTTCAGTGGAAGGCTTGTTGACGCTGAGAACCTGTAGCTGACATTTGAAAATGGTTTGAGCAGCACAAGACAAGTATTCATTTGAAAATAGGTTTGCTCAGTATTAACAAAAAGGGAGGAGCAACCCAACCTTAAACAAACACTGGTATCATTACTGAAGAACCCAGAGACAAAGCATGTCTGAGCACACAACTCTTCCACCTCCAAGCTCATTTACATTAGGGCTGCAGCTAACAATTATTTTAATAATTGATTAATCGGTAGATTATTTTTTCCATCTCTTTATTCAAAAACAGAACATTATTTCATATTGACGGTGCAGAGAAGTGCACAAATGAAGTATAAAATATGTATTGTATTTTATTGTACAATAAAAAAAGTTAAAAGGAGCTGATTGGAGGGGTGCTGGTTTTCTCTTCTCAGCCACGTAACATCGAGCCAGTCGCGTCTCATATCACGTACCAAAACAAAGCTCTGCTTGCATTCGAGACTGAGATTTGATCAAAGAAAGATCAAACAACACAACAAAAAAAATCAACAGTCTGTTTAACTGACGTGTTGCCACGGACATCCGTCATACGGCCGCGGCAGACTCGCTGTCCTCTGCAGTCCTGGTGCTCCACAGGTCAGCCAGATGCCTTGTCTGCCTCGGCCGACGGACCTCACACTCCGCGACGGGCGGCTGTGGCATGACACGGTGCGACTGGTTTATGCTCTGTCTGATCCCCTAGACATGGCTCATTTTGGTCAATGGGAAAGGAGCCAAATGCCGATTGTCGGGTCGAGCCATGTTTAAAAAACCTGTGTTGACCCACTAATTTTAGTGGGAAAGCAGCTTTGGTGTTAGTCATTATTTTAAAAAATTCAGGTTTTGTTTAACTCTGTGTGGATGTGTTGTCTTTCAGATCTCCTACTGTCAAGGGATGAGCGATATTGCCTCACCTATACTTGCAGTAATGGACAATGAGGCACATGCCTTCATTTGCTTCTGTGGCATCATGAAACGTTTGGAGGGGAACTTCCGGCCAGACGGGCAGCTCATGTCCATTAAGTTCCAGCATCTGAAGCTGCTCCTGCAGTACTCGGACCCCGAGTTCTACTCCTACCTGGTGTCCAGAGGAGCCGACGACCTCTTCTTCTGCTACCGCTGGCTGCTCCTGGAGCTCAAGCGAGAGTTCGCGTTCGATGACGCCTTGAGGATGCTCGAGGTCACGTGGAGCTCCCTGCCCCCAGATCCTCCTGAAACCGAAGTGGAGCTTCTCGGACCGCCGCTGGAGACAGATGAGGCGGCGACCCGCAGAGACAAAGACAAGGCGGTCGAGAACCGCCTTGAAGACGACAAGGAGCAAAAGGAGAAGCAGCGAAGGCGACACATGCTGAGGCCCTCAAGAGAAGAACCGGACGCGAGCAGGAATGCTATCATAGAAGAAAAAGAGAGGCAAAATGCGAAGGCTGGAAACGGAAGTGAGGGCGGTGATTGCGACAGTCAACAGGCGAGTGTGGAAAAGGCAGATCTGGGTCCTCCTTTAGAGAGGCAGACTAGCTTTGGAGAGTTTAAGTACTATACTGCCCGAAACGAAGACAGCTTCGAGACGGAAGAGTCCGACCAGCCCAAGGGTTTGGTGTCGTCAAAGTCGGTACCGAGCATTGCAAGGCGTCAGTCCACGGCCGACAGCGAGGAGGACACAGGGGAGAGGACACCTCTCATAAAAAACTGTGACAACGGTCTCTCTCCGATGTCATCACCGCCTCTCTTTCCTAGTGGCCTACCGACGTGGAAAACCGGTTCCTCCGCCTCCCCCGCATCTTCGACGTCACCCTCCAGTTGGCCGGGAGCTTCTCCAGACTCTCCTCCGAAATCCATGCCGGCATCCGTGACGAACGGGAGAGAGACCTTACCAAGAACTGCCGCAAAAGCGCCGACCTCCTCCGCCCAGGCGCTCTGCAGCACGGGGATCAACTCGCCCACGACACCCACCGTAAAAACATCCGTCGCGTCTCCCTCCCACGCTCAGAGTCGATCCATACTCTCGTCGCCTATTTTGTCCTTCGCGAGAAGCCCCTTGCTGTCCGGCGGCAGGTCGTCCTCCAACAACCTCCCTTCGCCCGGCAACAAGTCGCCAAGCACCGCCGCCAACACCCCCGGTTCTTCGAAAGCCGAGGCCACCAGCATCAAACCATGCTCCCTGCCGCCGCCCCAGGAGTTCGGCAAGGGCAACCCATTCATGCTGTTCCTGTGCATGTCCATCCTGCTCGAGCACCGCGACCACATCATCAAGAACAGCTTGGATTACAACGAGCTGGCCATGCACTTTGACCGGCTGGTGCGGCGCCATAACCTGAGCAGGGTGCTGCAGCGAGCCAAGGCCTTATTCGCGGACTATTTGCAGAGTGAGGTGTGGGACTCGGAGGAAGGGGATGAGGTCAGCTCGGACTCCCCGACGACGGCCGCGGCCGCTCAACACTCCCCCTCTCCGACCATCTCCGCCAGGCCCATCTACAGCCCTCTGGCGTCGCCCCAGCCGTCGTCTCCGAACTCAACCTATAACCTTGCGACCACCATTCCTTCTCCAACAGCTCAAGTCTCCCTCACCCCCACGTCCTGATTCCACCCTGCATCACCGGCTCTCCCCCTCATCCTCCGTTGAAGACTGACTGTGGCCCGTCGGAGGTGTTGGTCTTTTTTAGTCGGCCTTCCACGTCGAATAGGGCTGTTAATAATCTACTCATTCTGTGTATGCTTGAATATATATTTATATTCCTTATGTCAGTATTCATTGTACTGCTTTGTTTTTTTGTTTTTTGATTCCCATCAACCCTTCCAGTTGATGGATGGGGTTTGTCTGTCCTCCTCGGGATAGATGATCAAAGAGCTTCGTGTCTTGTTGCTGATGCATGACACGCTGAACCCTGTGATTCAGGTCACACCATGGTGGGGTGGGGTGGGGGGTGGGGGGGGGGTTGTCTTGAGTTTCGCCCAAACCTACAAAAGTTTAGCCACTTGGTGCATTTAGCCTTTGTTGCCCTCTTTATTAACTTTGTTTACATGCTCATGTCCAATAAGCCACAAAAGTGTCTTAACTAAAGCACCCAAATTACAGGATTTTTAAAAGACAAAACAAAAAGGGAAATCCACAACGAGTTGTTGAAAGTGGAGGTTTAGGGAGCTCCTGTTCCTAAGGAGATTTGTCTGAAACCTTACTGAGGACGAAGTCGTCACACCTCTGCCCTCTGAGCCACGGTCAGTCAACAAATAAAGTAGAAAACTGCAGCTGAGGTTCTGACAAAAAGTGTGTTCAGACAGAACACAAATTGAATTTTAGATGCGGTATAGTTACATACGGATTTGAGTGAATGATGCACAATGAGATGAAGGAAAACCAGAGAAAACTGGAGCTCCTGGCGAGTTCTGTTGTTTGGTTTTGTTTTGTTTTTTTAGGCCGGATCACATTTAAAGGCCACATTACACCAGCATTTGTTACAGTGATCAGATCACCTGGTTTCAAAGGGATGAGCAGACAGATTTAGAGCTTTTGATGCTTTTGTAATGACCACACATCTGACAGTTTTTGCAAGTCAAACTCTGGAATTGAAGTATGTTATACTACATCTTTCAGAAGGAAATGGGAATACATTTCTAGTATGACTGAGAGTTAAAGAGATAGTTCAACATTTTGACAAATTGGCCCATTGCCATAATCCCTGTAGTTTTAGCAGTAGGTTCGTTACCTTTAATTATCGGTGCATGTTGTTTTGAGATCAGTGGGGCAGAGACGTGAGCTGCTCAGTGAACACAATGGAGGTGAGTTTGTACAGGTCCCCTGTTCCTCAAAACTCATCAAATGCACAATCCAACAACTCCAAAACACTCTCATGGATAAAACGGCAGAGCCGTAAGATGCTCAGAGCTACGCTCCGTAGGCTTGTGGAATTTCTAGGTTTCCCTCATCAAACTCATCAAATACACAATCCAACAACTCCAAAGCGCTCTGGTGGACAAGTTGTGACCTGCACATTTATTATCTCATAGTGTGGTGGTGAATGTGTAGGTCACAACTTGTCCACCAGATTGTTTTGGAGTTGTTTGATTGTGTATTTGATGAGTTTGATGAGGGAAACCAGGAAATCCCATTAGCCTCTGTAGCGTAGCTCTGAGCAGCTCACAGCTCTGCTCTGCCATACTAAAAATAGCTTGCAGCAATTATGGGCCAATTTGCCAAAATGTTGAACTATCCCTTTAAGATTCCAATATACCATACTTTGTGTTTCATACACAAGCTTTTTCTGTACAGATCTTTGGGGGTTAAGATGACAAAACATGAACCATAATGTCCCAACCTGAAATCCACTGAGGGAGGGACCCATGTGTCATTTCTTCCCCTCTGTCTTCCCCCTGCTTTCCCTGTTAGCTGGCCAGAAACGCCCAAGAATCCCAAACCTCCCTGGGCCCTGCCCAGGCACGTCCTAACAGGCACAGCGCCAGAGACTGTGGAGATGTGGTCTGTGTTGGTCTGTTGTCAGCTTACAGCTAACATTAAAGGCACACGCACCTTTGCTGCTTTGGGCAAACACACTATAAAACACTTACATTTTTTTTGATGGTGGAGGGGGGGCTTTACTTTCTGTCTGAACACATTTTGAAAAATAAATGATGTCATAGTGATGTCATCAGGGTGATTTCAGCTCAAGCTTGCAGATGACAAATTTAAACTGCTTGTTGATGGTCTTACAGTCGGCACAGCCTGTCTTCTGTTTCCACTGTATGAGTGTTACCTTCAACGTGTCAGACCTCTCTACACCATTTACTCACCCAAACAAGTTTTTCATTTTGTATCCTGCCATTTTCAGGCCAAATACAATTTGAATTTTGTCAATTAAGTCATGTTGGAGAGTGATAATGTATATAAAGGTGTATGAGGGAGAATGTCAGTCAAACAACATCTGTCAAATCGATAATTTTAAGGAACTGTTTATTTCTTTAAATTGTGTTATTGAGAATCACAAACCATCAAACAAAATCACCTGTAAGGGCATTATTTCTTTTACAGTAACAAACTCCTGAACTAAAGTGTTGTACAGCTTTCTGGCTGGAAATGAACACTACATTGTTGGAGCTGTCAGAAGGAGGAGATCAGATAGATCGCATCCACTTTTTAGAGAGAAAACCAGAGACGATAATGTCTGAAGTTCTTAAATTAAAAACACAGACCATGTCATTTGTCAGTGAAGCTTCCAGCCAATAAGGACAAAGATCTTTCGTTACGGAAAACTCACTGACGCCTCTGCTGCTTCACTTTTCTCCTCACTCCTTTTAGTGCACAAACTGGAGACACGTTGCTGTTGTGAGGTGGTGTGGTGTTGGATTTTTCCTCCTCTTCCTCCTCCTCTTCCAAAGTGCTGTTGCATCTGGACTTGCTGTCATAGTGAGACACCCAGACGCCCTGGGTCCAAACAGAGTCATGTTCCAGTGGCCCGTACTTCACACCACCTCCAGACTGCACGTGTAGGTTAATCATAGATTGCTGCTGTCAGCAAAACAAAACTTTCTAAAACTTTAATGTCAGTAAAATGACTCACTGTTTCTGTAAAAATAAAAATAAAAGGTCACATGATTTACATTTTTACCCAAGTGCAGTATAAGGGAATGATGCAGAGATGTGTGACCATGGATTTCAAAGATTTGGGGTCAGTGCAATGAGTATGTGTCAATGAAGGAGGTTTAATATTACCTGAATATTTCTTATGGGTGTTTTTTTTTTTTAAACACTTTTTATTTTTCTTGCTTGTTTTTACAATTTTGAATGTGACTCAGCCAATCACAACATCTCAAGTCCATCTTTGGTGCATAGCTTAGGGTCTCAGATGTAACGACAGGACAAACCAGCTGATCCTTTTTGTATCGATGACATCAAATGAAATAGTGAAATGTTGTCATGTAGTTATACTATGAAGATATGTGGATGCAGTACTGTAGGGAGCAGTTTGGTGTTGATCTCTATGTACAAATGCCATTCTGCTGACACACTGTATGTGCTGGACTCATACATTCAAATTACAGCAGCATCAGTACTGTATATTATCTAATGCTTTGGTGGGTTGATATTCAGATACACATCATTTTAGCACTTTGGTTATTGCTGTTTCCCAAAGACTGTCTTTTTTTGCTCTGTTGTCTGTACTTTGATTTCAAACCATGGGAGTTTTTATTTAAATGAGGCAAATTTATTGCATACATTGTAGGAATCACATGACAGTCTTTGGATTTGTTGGTTGCTGAAGGTAGAAAGAAAGGGATGAGTGGGTCCTGGCTGTGTAATATATTCACTATTCAGTCTACAGTGACATTATAAAGTGGAATATAAAGATATAATATTAGCCTCTGTGTAACCCTTTTGGCAGAAAAGTGCCTCACTTGTTTGAATCAGTAGCCTTGATTTCTATTTTTTTTGTGCTTTTACTGTCTACATTGTCATCATACAGACTGCTCTGAAAGCCAGTTTTAGGACCGAGAGATATTTCAATTAAATGAATTGACTGCATTGTATCAATGTTTGCGCTCATGGTGTTCACTACAAGTCATTTTAAACCACTGAAGATACAGTAAAACGGCCTCTCAACTAATTTCACCGACTCCACATATTTCTACTTGATCATTATTTTAAAGACCATTTCTGCCAGAACAAGAGGAATCATTATTATGTGGATTATTCAAACGTGTTTGTCAGTACGGAAGCGAATTGCATTCACTTGAATTAAAAAAAATCAGCTTTTTCTGAGTAATTTATTTTTTGGTCTGTAATTTTTTCTGTTTTTCGTGCTAATTTTTTTCTCTGAGATACTTAAAAATCTTGCAAGAACATCCAACCTGCAAGACTGGTCCATCTGGTGACTCCTACTCCGCACATATGCCCCATCTTCAACTTTCTATACCGTACCGGTCCATTTAAGGCATGTGATTAGTTACACACAGGGTATGATGATCCTGTTATGTTATAGACTTTATCCTTCTATTGTAAGCCTGTTGGTCAATGTAGCAGGGAAGAAGTAGACCATAGACTGTATATAAATGAGGATTAGACAAAAAACTGAAAAAAAAAATTACTGAAAAAAAAAAAACAGGGAAAAAATAGCCTCAGTGCCTCAAGGCTGTGTGTGTGTGTGTGTGTGCGTGTGTGCGTGCGTGTGTGTGTGTGTGTGTGTGTGTGTGTGTGTGTGTGTGTGTGTGTGTGTGTGTGTGTGTGTGTGTGTGTGTCTGCGTGTGTGTGTGTGTGTGTGTGTGTGTGTGTGTCTGCGTGTGTGTGGGTGTGTGTGTGGCACTGATCGTATCGTTTCAGGAGCATCAACGTGCAACTAATAACAGAAAAGAAACATTTCTGTGGAAAGTTAGCAGATGTTATCAGGTCGTCACAGTGACAGAAACCACAGGGATCTGATGTCAACAGGCAGCAGCTCAACCTCAATCAAGTTGAGCTCCCACAATCAGCTCAAAGGCTGTAGGCATCATTACAATGATTGATGACAGTGATGTTGCTGAAAATGTATGACCAATGCATTGTGTTTGAGGAGAGGCCATGAGGTCATCACTTCACTTTGTAACCCTCAACCAAATTTTATGGCAATTTGCCCTTTGTTAAAATAATTTTGGTCCACACCAAAGTGGCAGCATGATATAGTCACATAACATTAAAGAACACATTGCAGTGGCATATAGGTCCCAGGTTCACACTGGCATCCAAAATGTATAATCTATTCTATAATTTAGAAGAAAACAACTGGGATGTGACTAAAAGGCCATAGTAGAGAGAGTCCATCGACTGGCAACAGTGGGGAACATAGCGCTATTTTGGGGGATGTTTAGACTTTCCACTCTGCATTTTTACTTGTCCTATTATTAGCTATTTATAGTCACTCTCATTTACCATTTATTACCTATTACTTGAATTAGGCTATTTATTGATAATTATTCCTTTGCTCTGTTTATATGCACCATTTTTATTGATTGGTTTGTTGATGATTGATTGTGAAGCTGAGAAACTGATTTTCCTTCAGTAGTCAGTCAGTCAGTCTGTCTGTCTGTCTGTCTGTCTGTCTGTCTTATCTATCTAGACTCCTCAGGGTGCATCACCGTCAATCACCTCGTGGTGGCGGTAACGTCCTCTTTAACCCACAGGCAGACGCAGGGTGAAGAGTCCAGTTTCCTGTTCCGGGTAAACGCTCTCCTTCACAAACAGTCGAGATGTTGACCCGACTGTCACGGTTCGGGCCCGCACTGCCCCGGTTACTCACCCATCCACCGGCACGGTTCGTGTCCCAGTCCAAACCGACCGGTGCTGCCGGGTCGACCGCCGTGACGGAGCTGCACGCCCCCACGGACCAGGGCGGACATGGGGAGGTCAGCCGCTATGTCAAGGTGAGTTCCCCCCTCCGTGATACAGCGGCGTTAGCTCCAGACAGTGAGCGTCCACCGGCAGAGAAGAGGCGTGCTGTGCGGACAGCGGTCACCTCACCGGGAATCCAACTGTGTCCTCACACTGAAACACCTAGAGAAGAAGCAGAGCACCGGAGAGATACAGCCAGCCTGTCGCAGCTAAAGCTAAAGCTACACACCACAGTCTGCTCGGGTTACTGCAGCCAAAGACGTGCTGGACTTTGCTGCAGCTGTGGTCGGGTCACACAGCACAGCACCCACTGTATTCAAAGCTCATAATAACAATAACTTTTATTTATAATATCGCCTTTCAGAAAACAAGTTACAAGGTGCTGTACAATAGGAATAAAACAAAAGCAACTGTTTGTAATAAAATGACGACAACATAATAAAACCGCCAAGTGAGATAAAATGTCGTAAATATGGAGCACAAGTTGAAAATGTACGCAGACAGAGAATGACCTTAAACGCAATTAACCTTGCAGGGTTATAGTTTAAAAGGGGGGCATAGGTGGAGGAAAAGTATGGGATAATATCAACATAATTTACTGTTGTCAGTAACTGTATGTTTGCATTGGTATTTCATTGCCTATCATAGGGACATGTCCCTAAAACTATTGTAGATTTGATGTTATTAATTCTTGAAGAGAGTTGTTGATTCAACTGTGTGATCATTTTGGAGGTTGTATTGTGTGATGCTGCTCAGCTGTACCGCACTGTTCACAGTGGTATTTTATTATTTAACCTACCTTAAAGGGATAGTTCAACATTTTAGGCAAATTCGCTTATTGCCATAATCCCTATAGTCATAGTAGTAGGTTCACTACCTTTAATTATCGGTGCATGTTGTTTTGAGATCAGCGGGGCAGAGACATGAGCTGCTCAGTGAACACAATAGAGGTGAACGGTACAGGTCCCCTGTCCCTCATCAAACTGCTCAAATACACAATCCAGCAACTCCAAAATGCTCTTGTGGACAAGTTGTGACCTGCACATTCAACAGGCTATGAAATAATCATGTGACATAACGAGACAAAGTTGTTTTCGAGGCAAATGCAGCCAGAACTACACTCAAAACATGGCTGCTGGGCGGAGTGATTTCAAAAGCGCAAGTATTTTTGAGTATTTGTCATAATGTTACATAATTATTTATATAATTATATATTAATTACATGATTATTTCATAGTGTGGTTAACCGTTATTGTGCAGATCGCAACTTGTCCACAAGAGCGTTTTGGAGTTGTTGGATTGTGTATTTGATGAGTGTGATGAGGGACAGGGGACCTGTATCATTCACCTCCATTGAGTTCACTGAGCAGCTCACGTCTCTGTCCCGCCGATCTCAAAACAACATGCATGATAATTAAAAGTAATGAACCTAATGCTATGACTATAGGGATTATGGCAATAGGCAAATTTGCCAAAATGTTGAACTGTCTCTTTAAGCAAGTGTCCATATTAGATTGGATGTAACTATTTTAAGCAACAATAATCAAACAGCTGCATCAGAAAAAAGTCCTCTGCTTCTTTGCCAAGATATAACCACTCAGTCTCTGTCGAGCTCTGTAGGACGGGACTGTCAGAAACATTAGAGAGGGAGTGAACACATTATTGATGAAAGTGGACATAAAGCTGTTTAAGAATCACCATTGGTGTTCAGCGTTTAGCATTAGTCTAACGTTTTTATACTTCTGTTTGCCAGTGGGTGTGATTTCAGACACTTGCTGTGTGCACCTATTTCAACATCAAATCTAAACACTGGGTTTTTAAAATCAAAAAACGAAATGCCAAATACGCAAAATAACTACTTTGTTACTTTCACCCTGATTAATTTCTGGCAACAACAGAATTCACCATCAGCTTGTCAACATACAGCTGCATGCAGTGTCAATAAATGAGAATAGCATGGAAAAAATAATAATTCAGTAGTTCAATTCAAATAGTGAAACTCTTATATTATACAGTTTCATTATACACAGACTGAAATAATTAAGTCTTTATTTCTTTTACTTGTAATGATTATGGCTTATATTTATCAGAACACCCAAAATTCAGTATCTTAAAAAATTAGAAAACCTGTATATTTTATTATATTTTAGTTAATGGAGTCACTGTAAACTGTTAAATGAGTAAATCAGCCATTTGATCTGTAAAAGTTCAGGTTGCTGTTTCTCAGAGTGGTCGGTCGATGAGCTCTCACAGCTCGGCTCCATCTACAAACACCCTGCTGTCTGTTTTGATCCAAAATGACATATCCAACATATCACATAAACCAACTGAAGGTCTGCACTGTGTCTTATGCCTCTTGTTTATGATTAGTTTGTCTGTCTTTTCTCAGAACCCAGACTACCATGGCTTCTCCAGTGATCCCGTGGTGGATGAGTGGAACATGAGAGTGGGCTTCTTCTTTGGCATCTCAGTGGCCCTTGTTATCGGAGCAACATTCATCCACTATCTACCAGACCACGGGTGAGCTCACTCTTCTCATATCTGCTAGGAATATAAGATGATAGGTGTGATATCAGCATGTTTTGTCTCTCTTGCTCTAATGGAAGTTCTGCTGAGTCATGGTTTCCTCTCAATGGTCATTCCTTTTAATATTTATTTGCTTGTCTTTAAATAGAAAATACTTAACTGCACCACCTGCCTACTTCTTTCAAAGATTTTTTTAACTTGTCTTCACCAAAAAAACAATAACAAAAAACAACATCAGTCATGGAGCACTGTGTGTTGTGGTGGACCATTGCCAGTCCTTACTGCGTGCCTGTCATTCAGACACATCAGAGCCGATGGATGTTCCTCTGCAGCTCATTTAGCAAAACTCCCAGTAATATCTCTCATAATAATGCAGTGGTGGATGTTATTGAAGAGGAATGATGCATTGTTTTAAATGTTGCCGCTGCGAGTTGAATTAAAAAAGAACGAACTGCACATTATGAAAATTGGGGGGGTGGGGTTCGCAGTCAAGCAGGGTTTTGTTAATAATGTTAAATACTAAAATTTCTTGTGTGGTTCCTTGACTCTCTGACTGGATCTTCTCTTGTGTGTTTGTGTTGTTTATTATTTCCAGAATGAGGCAGTGGGCCAGAAGGGAGGCAGAGCATTTGATCCAGCAGAGAGAGAAGGAGGGTCTTCCTATCCTATCAGAGAACTACTACGACCCAGAAAAGATTGTTCTGCCCTCAGCAGGAGGAGAGGAATAGGATGTCCAACATCCACTGACTGTATTTCATGATCAATGTTCCAATATAATAGAATAAAGTATGTACTTGTTTAATTGTGTAAGCATTATGTGTGGACAATGACTTATTGATACAGCATTTTTGAACATTTTCTTATAATTATTTAAAGGTTAATCTGACATGTTTTGGCCACTGAACAGTTCCAGGGTTTAAAGCTGCAGACACATTGTGATTCGAATCAGAAATAAATTAAGGTTCGATACCCAGCTCCACAATGACATGCACTCAAACTGCTACATGAAAGTATCATAGCATACAAATGTATAATTGAAGTGAAAACATGCTAAAAAAAAACAACAACCAAAAACCTGGATTTTCCTGTTTGCCTGTATGGCTGGGTTAATATGACAACATTGCTCTACAGTGGGAGAGATTGAGAATTAGTTGTCAATTTACAGAAAATTGATCGACAATAATTGTTAAAGAGAATAACTCAAAGATGTGTTAAATTAAAGTTGTTGGTTGCACCCCAAAGCACCTATATGACTCAGAATATGACTTCTGCATTGTGTGTTTACTAATTTACACACAGAAGTCAATACAAATTGATGAAAAACAGCATAATATAAAGCAATTCAAACAACTCAGGTTAAAAAAAAAAGGATTTAAAATCTCTGTAATAGTTAAAGCAGCATCTGCTTTAACAGTGTAATTTACATGTCTAAGATATTTAGTAGTTTAATTAGCCCAAAGAAAATTCTGGCATTTCAACCTTTATGTCTGATATGTGTGAAAACTTTATATTTCTCAAATGAACTGCGTGTGTTTCATGAATATTTAAATTTCATCTTACACATCACTTTCAGCACAAATCATCTGCAATGTTTCTGTTGGAAGTCCTTCACGTCTCCGTAGGCACTTGAACGCAGCAACGAGAGGTAGTCAGTGCACGTCGTTAGTACGCACGCGCAGCGGAGTTAAAGCAGAGAGGTGGCGCCAAGTGGAGAAGACATGTTGTCCGACAGTGGAGTCAATACAGTTTACTGCGACAGAAGCTGTTAGCGTTGAATGTTGAACCTAGTCTAGACGAGCTGGACAGTTTAAAGTCTGACGGCAGCTGTGCGGAGTCAACTCAGCGTGTCGTGTGTTGAACACTGCGTTAGCTCATGTTGCCGCGAGTGAGGACACAATGCCGTCACTTACCCTGCATGGAGTGACTGTGAACTTTCCTTTTCCTCCATATGACTGTCAGAAAGACTACATGAGCAAAGTGATAGAGTGTCTGCAGAAGGTAAGCGGGATGAAACTGAGGCCACCTGGGCCGCCGTGACAGTCACTGTAGTGTCTCACTGCGCAGTTGAAGCCATATGGTGTAACTTCATTGTAAGTGAACGCAGCATCATTCATCAACAGTCTCCTGTGTTACCACCCGTTGGTGGATGTTGTTTCAAAAGTGTTGGAGCTTATTAAAAAATGACGATCACTGCCGTTTCTCATTCAAGCCGATCCTCTTTACTTAGCAACAACAACATTCTTTTGTAGCAATTACGTCCAAACGCTACACTGGCGGAAGACAACACAACACATTCCTATTTCAAAATAAAAGCATTTGTTATTCTAACCTATTATCCTAATGTCATAATATTTACAACATCCTCCTGCCACTATGTTCATCACATCATATTTTAATTAATTAATCTCTAAAGGATATATTAGCTGAACAGGTCTTCTAAATAAACTGCCAGTGGATGTATGAACTATAGGAGCAAACGAGTCCATCTTTCCCTGAGAGTGTGCATGTCTGCTGGTCTCTTCCAGGAGGTGAATGGGGTGCTGGAGAGTCCCACAGGCACTGGTAAAACCCTGTGCCTGCTGTGTGCCACCTTGGCCTGGAGGGAGTACTTCAAAGACGGCATCACTGCCCGCAAGATAAAAATGATGGGCGGGGAGCATATGTTACCCAAGACACAGCTGGCATCCTGGGGCACGGCTGCTACAGATGGTGACAAAACAAGTACGTTTACATCAGCTGGAAACACAGTGCATCTTAAAGCTTTAAGCCTGTGGAGAGTTTTTAAAGCTCATTTTGATAATTGAGGGTTTAAAAAACTATTTTTCTCTATTTTTTTCTTTTACAGAGATGAAACCCAACTGTAACCAAGTCTTTCTATCTTTTTATTTTGTGCACTGTAATGTCTGACTGAAGCCTTAATGACACTTGCAAAAGAATAAATCAATGTTTTTGAACTACAGAAACGGCTTCATGCAAATCCACGGAAAATGTTACCGTGTGTTCTCATTGTGTTGCAGTGTCCTACACTGATGTCCCTAAGATCATATATGCATCCAGGACACACTCTCAGCTCGCACAGGTTATCACCGAGTTAAAGAACACCTCATACAGGTAAACCATGTTATGATATCTATTCAAATGCAAGAGTCAGTGCCTGTCATAATATACCTGGTAATGGGCTTTAGAAATACAGCGGGTGAAGGGTCTTGAGTTGACCACAACAAGTTCTCTCAGCCTAAATCTCTTCACCCACTCCTCGTCAGCTACACTGATGTAGACGGAGGTGTGTGCCCCCTGGGGTTTGTTTAGCCTTGATGTCACTCTGGGCCTAGAGGCTGTAGATGATTGAATCTTAAAAGACAAATTAAATTGGATATTAATATTATTTTGATGGAGGAGAGGATCTGAGGGTTCTTCCTCTTTTTCATGAGAATAAAGAGAGGGACCGAGAAGCCCGTACGACGTGGACCAAATATATAGAATTACCGTATATGTTGTTATTAGATGTCAGCATTGTCATACCATTGCTGTCATGACCTTCTAAGGGATAGTTCAACATTTTGGCTGGCCCATTGCCACAATCCCTATAGTTTTAGCAGTAGGTTTGTTACTTTTAATTGTCAGTCCAAGCTATTTTTAGAACGGCAGAGCAGAGCCATGAGCTGCTCAGCTACACTACGGAGGCTAATGGGATTTCTTGGTTTCCCTCATCAAACTCATCAAATACACAATCCAACAACTCCAAAACGTTCTTGTGGACAAGTTGTGATCTGCACATTCACCACGCTATGAGATAATAACAGAACGTTACACGACAGAGTTGTTCTCAAGGTAAATGCAGAGACTACTTGCCGAAAAGCTGTCCTTGATGGGAACGTGCATCAGCGACAATTGAAAGCAATGAACCTACTTCTAAAACTATTGGGATTATGGCAATTGGCCAATTTGCCAAAATGTTGAACTATCCCTTTAAGAACAAAAAAAACAAAAACCTGTTGCTGAGTCATGAGAGACTTTCAGTGTGATAGAGGCACAAAGTGTCAGTGTCTGGTTCTGCTTGTGGGGAAGCCTAAAATCAAATCAAATACCACACCATGTTTGAAGCATTGTTTGTATGCATGATGAAGGTATGGTGTATTGTAATGGCGTTTTAACTTGAGTAATACTATTTTATCTCTCCCATATGTCACTGTTACCTTGATGTCTGTGTGTGATTCAGGCCTAAGGTGTGTGTGCTGGGGTCAAGGGAGCAGCTGTGCATCCACCCGGAAGTGATGCGTCAGGAAAGCAACCACGTCAAGGTAAAGAAATGAAATTCGTTCATGCTGTGAATTTCCAGCAGAAAGTTACTGTGTCAGATAATTTGTCTTAAAGATGCAGATGCACTCTGAATGGTAGTTTAGGTCAGACATATTTTTGATAAGAACCACTGGGATTATGTGGATTTACTGATTCTACAGCCTGGACTCATCATTGCTGTCCTTTAAAGTGATAGTTCAACATTGCTATAACCCCTATAATCATAGGGCTAGGTTCATTACCTGTAATTATCGGGGCATGATGGTTTTGAGATCAGCGGGGCAGCTGGGGCAGCTGCTCAGCGAACACAATGAAGGTACAGGTACAGGTCACAACTTGTCCACGAGAGTGTTTTGGAGTTGTTGGATTGTGTATTTGATGAGTTTCATGAGGGACGGGGGACCTGAACCACCTCCATTGTGTTCGCTGAGCAGTTCATGTCTTTGCCCCATTGATCTCAAAACAACATACACCGATAATTAAAGGTAATGAACCTACTGCTATGGATTATGGCAATAGGTTAATTTGCCAAAACTATCCCTTTAATTGCCATATGGACTATGTGTCTGAAGTAAAGATTTATAATAGCCATGAGACCGGTAACAAACCAACTCTAAAACACACTATACACACAAGTTAAAATGCTGAACTATCCCTTTAACGAAACAGCAGATGAGACACAAAAAGGTTTTTCTGGTGCTAAACTAATCTTTTCCATAATTTTCTGTCGTCAGGTCCATATGTGCAGGAGTAAAGTTTCCACCAGGTCATGTCACTTCTATAATAATGTTGAAGGTAATGATAGTGTGTGAAAGAGCGGTTAAACAGCGTATATCGCATTTCAACTGGGTCATAACAACCTCTGTTACAGGCTTTAATGTGTTTATGCTGTGTTTTCTTTAGAGAAGAGCACTGACAGAGACTTGGCGACCTCCATCCTTGATGTGGAGGACTTGGTCAAATTTGGCAACAAACACAAGTGGGTTTCATCAAAGACGGCTTAGAAACAAGAGTCGGTTTCTGTGTTTGGGTTTCTCCACTGCCACGCCCCTTTAGGAGACAAGCAGCAGGTGTTGAGTCCATTGACCCCAATGGGAGAAGTGGACATGAGCACAGATTATGGTCGATTCTTACGCCCCATAGTCACCGAGGTGCATACTGGAGTCATTTTTTCAAAATGGTGAAATTCAGATGAAATCAGGAGCAAATTAACTTAACTATACAAGTAAGGAGAATTTTATGGAACTATAATTGTTCCAGTCAGTCTAACAAGCTTTGAGAAAAGACTCTATATTCTAGGTTTAGTTTATTAGTCCTATCCCTTGATCAGCAGTGGACAGCTCTGGTTTCAGATGTTTCCTTGTGATGTATTCATATTCTTATTAATCCACCCTTCAAATAGGATGTCCCTCATGAATGCAGCATCAGATGAAAAGAAACTTTACACATTATGTGTTTGTCTGTTTCCTGCCAATATGGCACAATATTCTAACAGTGATTGATGCCATCTGTCCCACGCAGTCACCAACACACTCCCTGATGTCGTTTCAGTGGGGCCTGGGCTTTATGTTTTCTGTTTTTCAAATTGAAGACAACAGGAACATTGTTTGTTTGATTTAGATTTTACATTTATTTCCAGGGAGTTCCTTTAAAGGGAAATTAAAATGTGTCTTTGTTGAAACATTTTCCTCCAGGGCCTGTCCTTACTACCTCTCCCGTTCCTTGAAGCAGCAGGCAGATGTCATCTTTATGCCGTACAACTACCTGCTGGATCCCAAGGTGAGCTGTCCTGCATCACAAACATGTAGTTGAATAAACTACGTAACAGTCACATCAGTTATCAAAGTGGTTAAATAAACACTGATATTGATTAGCTACAGCAGATGTTAAGTGCTGCATATTGCAGCTTTATTTAAATATTAATATCTGTGAACCAGTGTATCCATTGCGCTTATAGTCCAGATCAGCTTCTCACCGTCTTTTCTCTTCCTGTCTCCCTCTTTGTGTCACAGAGCCGCAGGGCGCACAACATCGAGCTGAAAGGAGCTGTGGTCATTTTTGATGAAGCTCATAATGTGGTGAGACTCTGCGGATGTTATCATTTGTTAATAAGCTTAAAGGGATACTTCTCCCAAAATTGATAAGAACTTTCAGAGTGACCAAAACGCTTTTGGAGTTCCAGACGGGGTCCGGCTGGCAACAGATTTTCATATAATGGCGGCGGACAGAGTTCACTTTTGAATCATCCAAAACACAAACACAAATCCAAACACCGCCATACTGCTCGTCTGTACTGACCCAAGTGTCCTGAAGCCGCCACATGAAAAAGTTGGAAAAAAATCATTTGATCTCTGTTTTAGCGTTGTTGTAGCAGTAGCTCCAAGTGGGATGTTCGATATGTAAACCATTGGATGTATGAAACGACAGAAGTAGCTACTACTACAACAAGGCTAAAAATAGAGATCAAATTAACTCTGAATAACTCTGAAAGTTCTCCAAACTCTTCTTTGGCATGACAGTGAGTAGACAATTAATGAATTATCGATTTTGGGTGAAGTATCCGTTGCTTTGTTCCTTCTTGTCATTGAGCTTGAACAGAGATGAACATAAATATACATCCTCACCTGATGTTATGATGGTGGCGGTGGCGGACAGTGGACAAAGCCAGTGGACATGTCTCGCTAGATAGATTTTCAACTGGTCTGAGATCTGTGACATGACACACACAGTGATTAATTTTACTGATCTACAGACTCTTGAAAACCTGACATGACCCACAGACTTTTCCATGGAGTTCTCAGATTATCCAACTGGATGATGTTTCTGTTTCCTGCAGGAAAAGACGTGTGAAGAGTCGACGTCTTTTGACCTGACTCCCTATGACCTGGCCTCGGCCATTAGTGCCGTGGACCGGGTGTTGGCGGAGCAGGCAGACCATGTCACCAAAGACTTCTCAGAGGACTCCAACGTAGAGTCCTTCAGCTCTGGTCTGTTGACACTTAATTGACTAAAGACACTGATTTAAACATATATCAATACAGAGTGTGGCAGTTAATAATGGCTGGTGATATTTTTTGTTCTGTTTCAGATCTAAAACTGAACATAGAGAACGTTGGTAAAATCAAACGTAAGTATTCTTTAGAGCATAAGTTGGCCTAATTTTAGTGCCTCCCCTGTTTGTGGATTCATCATTTCTCCGTGTCCGATCTGACAGGGATTCTGCTGAATTTGGAAGCTGCCATCGATTCCTACGACCTCCCTTCTGACAAAGGCATCACTAGACCTGGAATGTGAGTGACAGTGGTGTGAGATGGAGAGGAGATGACAACCGTTTGACTCTGCTAACAGCAATGTCTGAATCAGCCTTTATGTCCCTTCGATCTGTGGGTCTCCACATCTCACCATTGAAATTACATGTCACATCAAGTGAAAAACAGGAAATGCTCTACATCAAACACATGTTTTGTTGTGTACACAGTTGTGCAACAGACTCCTGGGTGTGGGACCAGCTGTTTTAAACTGTGCAACAAACCAGGGAACTAAAAAGCACCCAAAAAACGATAACAAAAGGAAAATAGAAACAAAATTGACAAAAAGAGAAAACAACACAATAATGATTAGGTTTGCGAAATATGATCACAATTACCTTTTTTATATGTCATCTTAATGGAAAGAAAAAATAAAATTGGCATCTGTACCAAATGTGAATGCTCTCTTATGTCTGGAGCAAATCATTTTTAGGCTGGAGCTCCTTCTAGCACCACAATAATTCATTTATAATGATTTGTTGTGACACATTTTTACCTTTTTAAAAAAACAAAACAAAAACAGAACAACACCTACTGTACAATTTGAATATCAAATATATATGGCTTAACTGTGATTTTGATTGTATTTTGATTAATTGTTCAGTTGTTGTTTAATTGTTGTTTTCTCTCCACCTCAGCTTCATTTATGAGCTGCTAGAGAGAGCTTCCCTGAACTACAGCACTAAGACGTTGGTCCAAGAAGGTCTGGAGCAGATCAGCGGACACCTGGCAGGACGTCAGTATGAGTTTTTCATGTTAATGTTCATGAAACAACAGGTCACTGTATGTACAGTGGCAATGCAAAAGTTTGGGCAGCCCTGGTCAAACCTTCTGTTAATGTGCACAGTTCAGCAAGTGGAAGATGAAATGAAAGGCAGAAAGTTACGGATGACACATTCCCGTTACATTTTAAACAATATTTAAAGAAATATATTTTCATCTTTTACATTTTCAAAATGACAGAAAAGGAAAAGGGCCCACAGCAAAGGTTAAATAGTAAATAATCTTGTCTGATACCTTGGTCAAATGATCAGTATTCACTATAAAACTGAAAACAAATATTATACACTGATAATGCTTTGCAAAAGAGTTTTTCATGTTTAACTTTCTGCCTTTTGGAGATAATTTCATCTTCCCCCTGCAGGGACTTGTCTGCTGGGTTCATCACACACATAAAGTCCGATGTGCAGTTTCATACAATTAATTCATGAGTTGTGTTTCTCAACAGAGCCGGGAATATTCCTGAACACAGGTGGACTGGAGAAGCTGACAAACATCATACAGGTGTGATCTGTGGTGCTATCAGGGTGTAGTTAGCACAGCTTAGCAGGAAACAGCCAGGTTTAAGTTCACACACACACACACACACACACACACACACACACACACACACACACACACACACACACACACACACACACACACACACACACACACACACACACACCTGAGAGTCAATGACTGTATTCATTCTATTTTCATTAGATTGATATCATCTGGTCATTTCACTGCATTTGTCATATTTTGTTTATTGGCTTTATATATATACAGTACATGAACTGTAATCGTGGTCGTCTCTTGCAGCTGGTGTTTTGCGGGGAACCGGCAGAGAAGGAGAAACAGCAGCAGATGATGATTTCCAACACGGCTCATTTTAAGGTGTGTGTCCATCAGAAGCCCACGAAGAGCTGTATGGAAGTAAAGGAGTGGCTCCTCACGCTTGTCATGTGTCTGATAGATGACATCAGCTCTTGTCTTTCATCTGTCTGGCTCAGGTTCACATCCACAAAGACACCAGCCAGAGGAAGAAACAGAATACCGACGTGTGGGCTTCGTCTTCATCAAAGAAACAAGGTGATGATACTTTGTGTCGGCTTTGTGTGAATATTTGGGGGCGTTGTCGGTTCATACAGAATTGTAAGTGTCAGAGGAGGAGTGCTGTTCTCTGCAGTAACCTCTCTTTAACCAATTTTGAAATGTTCTGTGTGTCTCCTGTGAGTAAACCTGCTCAAATGGCTCTTGTGTGTTTTCTTGGCACCTTGTAGGAAACATACTGAGTTACTGGTGCTTCTCTCCCGGCTTCAGCATGCAGGAGCTGAAGAATCAAGATGTCCGCTCCATCATCCTGACCAGCGGGACACTCTCACCTCTGTCCTCATTCACCTCTGAGATGAGGATGTAAGTTACTTTAGACCTGCTGATCCTCACAACTTGTTTTACATAAGAGACACCGGAGGTGATAACAACCAGTATGATAAAGAGACAGTGCATATAATTTACAAATGCATCAAAGTGAGTGTGAGCTCCTGTTGTGGTGATGTCTGAACAATACAGAATCCTCATTGCTTTATAATTTAATATATGTCTTACTTTACTTAGAACAGGGATGCTTTTCGATACCTTGTTTTGTATGTAAGCAATATGTGATTTCCATGTTAGCTTTCCAGTTACTGTAAGCAATCCTTTTGTTAGCTACTGCTGTTGTTAGCATTGTTAGCTAATACAAGCCAATATCAACACACCATGTGACAGTTTGGACGTAAAAGCAACATAACATGTCTACAAGTAGAAGTTGCACAATTATGTCAGTATGACCAGTTTAATGACATTAAAATACGACCAGCTGGCTGATAAAGAGTGAAACATTCAGTTTTTATTTGCTGTTGATGCATAGAGCAGCCATGTTGGATTTTTAACTTGAGGTAAAGTTCCTCTGAGTTTTTTAGTTGGAGTCCTGACTTCAGGGGCCGTTTCTGATAATGTGTCCAACTGGGAACCTGGAAAATCTGACCTCCAAGTCATAATGGAACGCACCATTAGCTGCACCTGAGGAAACATCTGTCCATCCATCAGCCTTATTTCAGGGGGCTGGAGTCAGTCCCAGCTGACATCGGGTGAGGGCGGGGTCACTGTCCGTCACACAACAGCATCACACTGTGTGTTTGCTGGCAATTTAGAGTCCCCATTTAACATAGCGTGCATGTCTGTGGACTGTGGGAATCGAACCCAGAACATCACTGTGAGGCGACGGTGCTAAACGCTGTACCACCATGCCGTCCCCACCTGAAGAGAAACCACGTCAAACTCAACAGCAGCCGAATGTCGTTGTTGATCACGCTTGTGTGTTGTTCTCATTGTTGCTGCAGAGACTTCCCGGTGCGTCTGGAGAACGGTCATGTGATCGAGCGGGATCAGATCTTCGTCAGCATCGTCGACCGCGGCCCAGACGGAGTTCATTTAAGTTCAGCGTTTGATAGAAGGTGAGTTTCCTGTTCTAGACACAACAACTTTCAACTGTTGGAAAAGATTCTAATTGTGTTTCTGTAACACGATACTTAACGATACCAGCACAACTTTGTTCCTTATAAATTCCATCTTTATTTAGATGTAACTTTCTGCTTGATGTTAAAGGGATAGTTAAACATTTTGGCAAATTGGCCCATTGCCATAATAGCCATAATCATAGCAGTCGGTTCAAGCTATTTTTAGAACGGCGGAGCAGAGCCATGAGCTGCTCAGAACTACACTACGGAGGCTCATGGGATTTCTTGGTTTCCCTCATCAAACTCATCAAATACACAATCCAACAACTCCAAAACACTCTGGTGGACAAGTTGTGACCTGCACATCGTCCACGCTATGAGATAATAACGGAACGTTACATTGCAGCGGCAGTTTTTCGGCAAGCAACCTCAGCTTTTTTTTTTTTTAAGTATATTTTTTGGGCTTTTATTGCCTTTAATTGATAGTACAGTCGAGAGAGAGACAGGAAATGGGGAGGCTGAGAGTGGGGGAATGACACGCAGGCAATCTCTGCATTTGCCTCGAAAATAGCTCTGTCTCGTAACATTCCATTTGCCAAAATGTTGAACTATCCCTTTAAAACTGTTCAACTCTGACAATGACTTGTGATGATACAAATAAAACATCTAATGCTTCCCTCTGTGACAGGTTTCGTCCTGAGAACATGGGCTCTTTAGGCAACACTGTTGGTGAGAATGAAGAGCACTGATGCAAGCATGATTGTTGTTTGTGGATCAATGAGTAACAGACCATACGTGATTATTGTTGTGATCATCTCATGAATGTGTCTCGTGTGTTCTCTCCTCAGCCAACCTGAGCCGTGTGGTTCCTCACGGTCTCCTGGTGTTTTTTCCCTCCTTCCCTTTAATGGAAAAAACCTTGGAATTCTGGAGAGTATGTTTATGTACTGTATTATGTTATAAATCTGTACATATGTTTATATTCGTAGTTTCAGACGATGATCTCTGTGTGGTGTCTCATCAGGCTAATGGACACGCAGAACGTATCGACAACGTGAAGCCCATGTTTGTTGAACCCAAAGGAAAAGGCACCTTTAATGAGGTGAGTGTGTGTTTTTTTTATATCTGTGTATTTGACTGTAAAACCTCCCCTGTGGCAATTTACATGTTTCCTCTTTCGCTGCCACTAGATGTCACACTGGCTATTTACACAGGGAGGAGAAAAACCAGTCCTGACTCAAGCTGGGGCTTTGGAGCAGCTCGCAGTGTTTTCCGTGACATATCTGTTTTAATCCAATTGCACTTGTCCCATGCTGCTATGTAAATACTTTTAGTTTTATTTCTGTACTAAGCCTATTTTTTATTCATTATATTTAAACAATATCACACTCGAGGAAGTGCTGTTGTGCTGAATATCAGCACTGGTGTGATTCGGTCATAGGCACAGAGCCGCAGGCCGAGTGCCGCGGCTACTCTGTATCATTTACATTTATGTGAATGTTTCCATTTATTGTGCAGCCACTGAAATAAGAGACTGTTGATAGACAATTTGGTGGCTTGATGATTAGTCGACAGCTCGATCAGACAGCACATTGCTCCATCGTTTCCAGCTCTCCATAGATGGTCTCCAGTAACTTTTTAGCCAGCTGTTAGACCTGCAAAACAAGTTTTTTGTTTTGTTTATGTTCTGCAACATATTATCTATGTTTCAAAATTGACATTGTTATTTGTGTCTGTTTATATAAAGCGTCTTGTCTATGCCCACTCACTGCCATGATCTCCTTCGCCTCAAGTCCCGCATCAGACAGTTTCTGTATGGTAGTGGCTCTCAGACTGCGGTTGGTGTAATACCTGTGTATCCCTGCCTCCTTGCACATCATCGGAAACACCTGTGACGGCGGTAAACCAGAAGCTGTCTGTCTCCACTGTCACCCTCCTCGGCTGCAGATACAGGGTATTTGCACCAGGCTACCGGGCAGAGCGCATTTCCTCGCTCCTCATAGATAGTTTTCTCTCTCTCTCTCCAGTGGGTCTTTATGCTTTTTATTTCTTTGTTGAACGTCATAGTGAAATATTTTTGCTCCATTGTCGTTGAATGGGATGAATGTGTCAGGTTTAAGATTCCGATTTCCCTGTTTGTTCCTGTGTCCAAAGTGCAACTGAATACCAGACCTTGTTCAGTAAGCCTTTCAGATTGTGTGGACTCAGTGCTGCCGAATATTTTAAGATGCAGTGGTCTTCAGGTGAGATTGCTGGGTGGTGTGTTGTTCTGTCCTTCCCTGCCCTTCTTATCTCTTTGACGACTCCTTTGAAAACATTGTTAGCTGGTATAAACTCTGGGTCCTGCATTAAATTCCACGAACGGCTAACTAGCGGTTACAGACTTCAGTTGTCCAGATCGATCCATAAAACACTGTGTTCAGCTCGGTCTTCATAACCAACTGAAAGTTGACCTGGATGTTTTTGAGACTCATCCAGGCCTGAAGGCAGTTCAGAGCCCAGGTTGTCTGCCTTACAGTGTTGCTTCATTTTTGCTCTTTTCTATTTTCTTGAGGTCATATCAGCACACCTGGTTTTGCACTGATGTATCCAGGCCTCTTTCCTTCCCTTCCCTTCGTCCTCCTCCGAGTCTGATGACCATTCATAATTTAGATCAAATGTTATTTGTGGAAATGTTATGTCCATCTTTGCGGTGCAAAGTTGAGCTAACAAGAGAGAGAAACTCAGATGACGACAGACGGAGAGAGGAGCAGTGACTTTGTGCTGCTGTGGCCAGGACGTCATTACTAAACTATGTATTTCTAGAGAAAACAGCTGCTGGGAAGCATTAAAGGTCTGAGGGTGTTTGATGAGCTGCATGTGTTGTGAGTTGGTGACAGTACAGAGTGTGACAACAACTAATCTTTTCTGTTTGTTCTTAGGTTATTGATGGATATTACAACAAAGTCAATGATCCAGCGTCTAAAGGAGGAACTTTCTTTGCAGTGTGTCGAGGGAAGGTGAGTTGATCATGTGTCCATAGAGTCTAGAAACATCCTAAAATGTTCTTTTTTTCCACACAGATACACTCAGTCTGCTGAGTCAAGGATAGTGCGTTCAGTTTGTGTTAGTTATGGTGCATTTCTTCTGTGTGTGTGTCAGGCCAGCGAGGGTCTGGATTTTGCTGACACCTTTGGTCGCGGCGTCGTCATCACTGGCCTTCCCTTCCCTCCGAAGATGGATCCTCGGGTCATCCTGAAGATGCAGTTCCTGGATGAGATGAGCCGGAAGAAAACTCCTGGGGTGAAGGTGAAGAGACTTAGTTGTGTAGTGTGTATAGTGTAGTGTAGTGTGTAGCTCACTGAGGTTTACTGAAAAGGCTGATGAGGTTTTAGTGGCTTAGTGTTTTTTCATTACTGTGTGTGTGTGTATGTGTGTGCAGTACCTGTCTGGACAGGAGTGGTACAGACAGCAGGCGTACAGAGCTGTGAACCAGGCCATCGGTAGAGTCATTCGCCATAAGGAGGACTATGGAGCCATCTTCCTGTGTGATGAGAGGTCAGACATGGAATTGAATAGAAGTAGACCACACAGGAGCTTTAAGAAAGAATGGCTCTACTTAACAGTGACGAGGGTGACCCAAATGAAACGGTGTGTGTGTGTGTGTCTCCCACAGGTTTAAGGGCGCCGAGGCCCGGGCTCAGCTTCCATCGTGGGTCAGGCCTTATGTTCGTCTGTATGATGGATTTGGGAATATGATCCGTGACGCCTCTCAGTTCTTCAGGGTGGCGCAGAAGCTGGTGGGTCTTCTCACACACGGATCATGAAGATGATCAATGATTGAGAGGCACGAGACTGAACAGGATGTCGTGTATATACTGTAAATCCCAACTGACCTGGCTTATATCAGCGTCAGGCGTCTATATGAGACAGGTTTTTATTTAATATTTTTGCTCAGCAAAGATGGAAAATACTCTCAAATCTTTATTCTTATCGTTTAAAAGAGTGAGAACAGAATGAAAGAGTCGGTCCAGAACAATGGCACCGAACAACTTCTAAATGAATAGATATCAGACTCCAGCTCTTTCCTTGAGTCAGTCTGAGTTCTCAACAGGCCGGGAAAACATACAAATAACTTGGGTCACAGCACAGGCTTCCTTTATTTTAGCCAACCGGGAACAGATTTTATTTCTCAAACCTGGAGCCAGACCCGGCCCGTTGCAGGAGACCAGAGTCTATTTGAGATTTTACGGTATCTATCACAGCACTGGGCAAATTAGTAAATGTATTGACTGAATCAACACATTTGACTAATAATGAGTGATAATGGGGTTTTCAATAGCCAATCATTTTTTCAGTCTAATAAATTGCAGTTCACTCAAATAGTACTGGGCATGTTGGAGCTGACTGTGTGGTTGTGTGGCTGCCCCAGAGGCCTGTGGTGGAGAAGAAGGCGGCTGCAGAGAGCTGTGGGACAGTGAGTTTACCAGACTCACTCGGGCCATCGGGCTACGCCTCCTGCTCATCCTCCCAGAGCTCCGTCACCCAGAAGGCCAAGGCACTGGACGCCCACCTTCCCAGCCTGAAGAGGAGGAGGCTCAGTGAGTGTGAATAGTAATAATAAAGGCCATGACAGAATGCTTTCAAATTTGGCATCAACATTTACCGGTGGTTAGATTTTGATGGTCAAAGGTTTAAGGGTCACAGTGGCCACAAAGCCCCTTGGGGGCAGTTCCTGCATTGGAGACACGCAGTAATGGCCCGTCCGGTAAAATGACCCCGAAGTTCCTGCAGTGGAAACGGCCCAAAGGATGAATTCTTTAAAATTCGATGGTCAAAGTTCAGTGTGACGTCACAAAACCCTTTTTATGTGATTCTGGATATTAAAATGATGTAACCTAAGACTAGTCAGAATAGCAGATGGAAACAACCTCACAGTAATTCTAGTTACCTGTTGCTCTGTGTTCTCAGATGGGCCCACTGGGGCCAATGGGATGGCCAAGATCTGCATCGAGTACGAGTGTGAGGTGCAGGAGAGCCACAGGAAACCAGTCAACCTGCTGGATGCTCTGGAAAAAGGCGACCGTCCCGGAGGAGAGGACAGTGATGCTCTTGTAGGAGAAGAGAAGGTATAAAAAGATCACTTCCGCTTAACAAAATAAAATTTACACAAATGTATACAAATACAAACAAAATACAAATCATATCTCACAGTGAAGTAAATAAAGTGCATATTCTTATAAGAAAAAGAAAAATAGTGACAAAATTCACATCATATAGCACAGTGAAGTTGATAACGTGTATATGAAGAATAGCATAAGATAAACTGGAATAATCAGATTCAGATCATAAAGTGCATATTTAAAAAAATACAATAAACATTATCAATGGAACCACAAGTGCTAATAGGACATGTTGTAGAAGCTGTAAAAGCTAAAAAAAAAAATCAGACCAAATAGGTGAGCCACAGAACATGTAAATAAAACCCGACCATGTATGGATAATAAAAAAAAAAGATGTGGAGAAGAAGAGGTGGTGGCCTGTCCTCTGAGAGACACATTGGTCCATCCTGTATGAGATGAAACGTTTACAGTGGTCATTCTGTTGTGCTGTTGAGTGGGGTTAATGATTCATTACATGTTTACAAATTATTTCATATCCAGGAGGAGGACAGTAGTTCTTATTTATCCAATGATCTGCTTTCTTTTGAAGGCAAGCCGTTTGTCCACGCTGTCTCTTCAGTACGACAAAAGGATGGACGATGAGCTGCGAGGAGGAAAACGTAAAATCAAACTGGTCCACGAGCAGGTACGTACGTGTCTCTGTGAACTCTGCGGTCCAGTTGTCGTTATTTTAGTTTTGACTCTCCACCTCCAGGAGAGGAAGCAGCTGCAGCCACAGTCTCACAGTCTGAACTCATATCCGTGTGACTGCCGTAGCTCTTTACACTGAGTTACTGTGTCTGTGCGTTTCATGGCAGAAGAAAACCAGCCTGTCTGACGACACGTCCGAGGAGGGGAAAGCGAGCAGGGCAAAGACGTTCCTGGCAGAGATGAAGAAGTCGCTGAGCCAGGTCAACTTCCAGCAGGTCATCCAGGCTCTGCAGACCTACAAGAAGACCGACGACCTGGACCTCCTGCTGACTGAGACGGCCGTGCTGGTGGAGGACAGTAACACTCACAGTCTGCTCCGCGGTGAGTCCACCCACACATTCACACACTGAGCAACACACTGTGGTGACCGGAAACACCGTGTCCTTGGAACTGCTGCCAACCAGTTGCAACCATACTGTATTTTGAATGTGCTGAAAACTTGAAAGTAGAAACACACCCAAAGTCAGTGCTTCACAACCTCTGCAGTGCAAAAAGGAGAAGGCAGAATTTTTTTTGATTACTATAGCTGTGTTGTTTCAATAGAAGTTCAACCTTCTACTGACTGTGTCAGTCTCTATCGAATAAAAAAGAAATAAACAAAAGAAGAAGGGGCTACTGCCGACCACACATTAAAACATCTGAAGAATATTTCAGTCCAGATCCATGTGTCTCATTCTGTCTCATAGCTGTTTGGTTCAGAATATTATTTATTATTTAAGAGACTTTTAAATTTGCTAATTTCATCCATTTCATTGCTGCAGTTGTTCCATATATCGAATCCTTTGGTGATGACACAAGGATACCGTATTTTGCATTTGTCCTTACCTGGTTTTTTTGGACACACATATTGTCAGGTCATGTTTACAGGCCCTAAACTGAACCAACCCCTTCTTTTTTATTCTTTTAACCTGAGCCTTTTCTAAAGTCTAAAGAGGTCTCTCATATTTTGGTACTTTCAGTTTGTTAGTTCTCTATAATCTATTCTGTAGGCTATAGCTAGAGTTAATTTGAGTATGTAAAGTCTGCTTGTTTTTCCTGGAGCTGTCACTGTGTGTGTGCGTGCGTGCATGCATGCATGTATGTGCGTCTGTCTTTTGACATTGTGTGTGTGTCCATCCCTGTGGTGAAGGTTTCTACCAGTTTGTTCGTCCACATCACAAGAAGAGGTTTGATGAGAGATGCGAGGAGCTGACGGGACAGGGCTGCGGATACAAACCCGATCACTCGCTGCCTAAGGACGAGAAGAAAGCGCTGCTGCTGCAGGCTGGTAGGAGACGCTCACCTCCACCCAATACTAACACTCTCCTTGATGATTCACATGGTTTTTATTTCACCTCATATATTCATCATTTAGTCCATAACATTATTAATTACCCCATCAAGATTCCTGGTGACACGTGGTCTGATTGTCTTCTTTTGTCGAACCAATTGTCCAAACCTGAAAGATACTGAGACACTTCATTTCTTATTAGTAATGAATGAATGGTGAGAAACTTGGGAATTTAAGACATCACTTACAATGAGTTCAGTCCATCATTGTCTGGTCTAAACCAGCTGGTCACAACATTTTAATCTATTTCCTTGTTTTTTTTTCATTGTGCCATACAAGTGGCAACCATAAAGCAAACATAAACAACATAAAGCAAGACACAGCACACTGCAACACAACAACCTAATAAAAGTAGAGAGTTAAATAAGAGATAAATTGTGATGAGAGAAAACAAAAAAAGAGAAGAGAATACATAAGTAAAAAAATAACATCAGCAGCCAATCGATCAATCAATTTTTCCCTTTCCCTTAACCCCCCCTTCATCCTCTCCCATCCCATCCCACTCCCTCTTGTTTCCTCTTGATGGAGGAGCTGACGGACAGAATGAGTGTGTAACGGTGGTGTGTTGTCTCTCTAAGCCACAGACAGAAAGCCTGCTGTGGCTCCGCCCCCCAGTGGACTGTCCACCAGCGGCCAGCTCAACACACAGCAGCTCAACAAAGGAGGATGCCACTTGAGCCAGCAAGGACTGAGAGAACCCCAGACCCGTAGGACACCACCTCATTACCTTCACTTCTTCCCTGGTCTTCATCAGTACACACTTCAACATGAAATGAGCTCCACTTCTCTTCTTCTCCCTGTGCCAATCAGGTCCCGCCCCAAAAAAGGAGGTCCACACCGTGTTCCTGTCAGATGTGAAAAAAGCCCTGGGACCAGAAAAGTCTGCTCAGCTCTTTCAGACCATTCACAACTACAAGAAGACGGAGAACTATGAAAACATGGTGACCACAGTGGTGAGCTTGTTCACTGAGAGGGATGAGAACATCAACCTTCTTGTCAGTAAGTTCTTAGTTACAAATAGTAGAAAATTCCCAACTCCAAGTCCTCCCCAGTTTAATTGTATAATATACATGCATTATCTTCAGAACCACTATATATTCTAATTGCCTTGTGTACTGCTTACTTTGTTGTTTCCCTTTTTGTTTTATGATATATTGTACTTGTTTCTTCTTTACATGCATTTCTCTTGTGGAGCACGCCGAGTTGTTTTTTATGAGAAATGTTCTCTATAAATAAATCTTCTTCTTCTCTTTTTCTTCTTTGTATGTTCACTTCTTCTTGGTGGTTTTCCTATGCTTCACTCCATCTTTTTCTTTCCTTCAGGATTTGGCATGTTTATACGCCCTCAGCATAAGAAGCAGTACACGGAGATGTTGGATGCTCTGACCGGTCAGTCGACGTCTTCTGCTGCTGCAGCTGCTGCAGTGAGTGAAGACCAGCAAAGACAAGGTGAAGGGCAACCCAGTGATATAACTGTAACTGTAATAATGATATGACCTGTGTGTAGCATAAATCATTCTCATGGAGACCTTTAATCTGTGACCAACCTTTTAAGTGTTGGTCGCTAGATATAAGACTATGACTGTCTCCCTTGGAGCCTGTGAGAAGAGTTATCTTGTGATGAAGTTTTGGCCTTTTGGTTCAGATATGTAGAGCTGGTGTTGGCCCTTCAGTGACATGGTATTTAAAGGGATCGTTCAGTATTTTTGGCAAATTGGCCCATTGCCACAATCCCTATAGTTTTAGGAGTAGGTTTGTTAACTTTAATTGTTGGTGCAAGCTATTTTCAGAACGGCGGAGCAGAGCTGCGAGCTGCTCAGAGCTACGCTACGGGGGCTGATGGAATTTCTTGGTTTCCCTCATCAAATTCATCAAATACACAATCCAACAACTGTAAAACGCTCTGGTGGACAAGTTGTGACCTGCACATTCACCCCACAATGAAGTAATAACGGAACCTTGAAATTTACCTCGAAAACAACTCTGTCTCATAATGTTCTGTTATTATATCATAGTGTGGTGAATGTGCAGATAGCCTCCATAGTGTAGCTCTGAGCAGCTCACGGCTCTGCTCCACCGTTCTAAAAATAACTTACACTGTCAATTAAAAGAAACAAACCTACTCCTAAGATTATAGGGATTATGGCAATGGTCCAAATTGGCAAAATGTTGAAATATCCCTTTAACATTCTATTAATCTGTTACCTTTTACAGCTTCATCGTCACCTCCTTTGAGGACACAAAGCAAGATTTCCAGCTTTTTCTCAGGCAGCCAAACAAAGTGAGGCTGAGATGAAGGACAAGCTTCAAACAGCTCATCACCGCCGCTGCTGTTAAAGCTGTGGAAAGTCCAGGTGCTGGAGTCTGGACTCTGAGGCTGGATCTGTTGTAGTTGTAGACTGAATTGATGAGGCAGAATGAAGTCAATGAAATCGACATTTCTAACTACCGACAACACTTTAGACACTATAACATCCCCACAACGGCTTCCTGTGTTTTTCTCCTTTGAGATGATGGCAGATTTAACATGCACCTTCGGTCAGTCAGGGGTTTGTCAAGTTGCTGTTAGTAAAGCACAGTGCCTGCTATGTCTTACATCAGTGCCATAAGAAGTGAAAATGTGATATGGAATAATAATGTTTTTATATATTTAAAAAAAGATTTTTTTTAAAATTTAATTAAAGCTGCTCTGTCCTTGATTAGAGTCATACTCTTCATTCTTCACCTTTCACATGAACATTTCACCTCCAGACAGGCTCATGATCAATTAAAAAAACAAAGACTTAACAAAGCAAGGTTTTCTTGGAGTTTGATCGAGTTTGATATGAGATTAACACCAGGTTTCATCAAAAATACAATAGATGTGCATATTGATTTCCTTATATGAAATAGATGTGTACCGTATGTACATTTAGAATACAAGCATGTAAAAAGCAGTGTATAAAAAAACCTTGCAAAGATTCCAACATACTGACTGACTCATACATTCCAGACGAAATAGTACAGCGTTGTCCAGTAGTCTGAGACAAGAGGTTAGAAGGTGCATTCACAGGTTGACGTCAGGTTGGACTGCTCTCTGTGAGCCCACCTGAGGCCAGAATAGAAAGATGGAAACCTTTGCAACAATAATGAGCTATTTTTTTAAATATAGGCATGTAGACCTTTTGTGTATGTTGTTTTAATAACTTTATTTATTTGTGTAAATGTATAGTGTTATTATATAAGGTTGTGGCATATAAATCCATCCATCACATCCCACTTTCCCTATCTTCCACATAAACCTAATGAGTGCTGTCTTTTTCTTTCTTTTTTTTCAATCCAATGTTTATTGATAACAGCATTAAGTACATGTGCAGTTATTATTGCACAAACAATACAAGTAATTAAACAGAAGCTAGGGGGAATTTTCCATTAAATAATGGGCACAAATGAAAAGTTTTGTTGTTACAGTCAAATACTTTAGATGCTCAGTTTCCTTTTCAAAAGCTATAGGCTACTAAATTTTGGTTTTAGGATATTTCCTAAATATTATTAGCAAATTTATTACATATAACTCTTAACGGTTTTTTTTTTTTTTTTGCTTCTTTCTTATTATGTAAACTACATCGTACATCTGTCAAACCGGGACATCTCTGTCGCTCGCTGCTGCTGGTGAGATAGGACCATGATACATCCATGGATATGACAGCTACAAACGGAAACCCCGCGATCGCCGTTTGGGCATCGCGATACTTCCTTCAGCACAGGATTTCCAACATGGCAGGCAGTAAGTTGGTGCTAGAAGGACGAGTAAGTGTAAAAGCCTTTATTTTAGGTCTCAGCGTGGTTGTAATCCCATTGATCAGAACCTGGTTTGGACACTTCGACTGGGTCTTCGATTATCTAACGGAAACGCCCGGGAAAATAGCGATTTGCATCCACGTTGCTGTTGCCAACGGCCTCTTGCTGATCATATACAGGGGACCTCTGTACAAGGTAAGGAGCCCTAGCGTCAGGTGGCCCACTTCCTGTTGTCATTCTGACTATCTCCTTCTGGCTAAAGCTCACTTGTGTTTTAATTGTGTCCAGATGTGAAGCATTTCATCTACTACTCTCACACAAGTCACTTAAATAAATGTAAATGCCCCGCTGCTCATTTGGTGAGGTGAACTAAACGAGGCAGCGAGCTAACATTAGCCACCTGTGTAGTTAATCTGATTAGCTAAAGAGGAACGGTACAGCTGGAGCCTGGCAGATAAACATAGAGACCTAAGCCGGACAAAGCTGCGGAGGCTTACTCTCCACTCACCTCTTGGTATTTTTTCATTCCTTCTGACAGAAATCAGGCCTGACAAGTTGTTTATGTGCCGCGGAGACAAAGTGATACAGAGCCCGGGTCAGGAATGTGCTGGTTTGACTGCTCTACTGGTCTGAGTTCAGTTTAATCAGCCTCCAGAAAATCACCTGAGGTGTTTCATGAAAAGTCAGGCTCCTGGTCCTAATTCGGCGTAATCTATTAAACAATAACTTCTATGTATAGTGTGTTTTAGAGTTGGTTTGCTACCGGCCGTATGGCTATTATAATTATTGATTTCACACACAATTAAAGGGATAGTTCAACATTTTGGCAAATTCGCCTGTTGCCATAATTCATAAAATTATAGTAGTAGGTTCACTCCCTTTAACTATCGGTGCATGTTGTTTTGAGATCAGCGGGGCAGAGACGTGAGCTGCTTAGTGACCACAATGGAGGTGAATGGTACAGGTCCCCTGTCCCTCATCAAACTCATCAAATACACAATCCAACAACTCCAAAACACTCTTGTGGAGAAGTTGTGACCTGCACATTCATCACGCTATGAAATAATCATGTAACATTACGAGATGGAGTTGTTTTCCAGGCTTTTGAAATCACTCTGCCCAGCAGCCGTCTGGAATGTAGTTCTGGCTGCATTTGCCTCGAAAACAACTCCATCTTGTAACGTTACATGATTAAGCTAACATGCCAGTGCATACAAAATGACTGCCTCATAATACACAATACATGGTAGATCTGATAGTTGCTGTTAATCTGTACTGTCGGTGTGATGTTGTTGTTGTTGACTTGAGGCTCTGGTCGATTCCAGGTTGCTGTCAGAGCCTGCTTTCTGGGAGCTTCCTTTGGCTGTGGCTTAATTATAAGCTGCTCTGAAACCACCTGGACACATTTTGGCTGGTATGTACATAATAGCTCCGTGCACTGCATGTAGACAGCAGGATGTTTAATTTGTGATGCGGCTGAACATGTTCGGTAACTAACGGCGCCTCTCCACAGGTACATGTGCTCGCTGTCGTTCTTCCATTACTCCGAGTACCTGGTGACGGCCATCATCAACCCTCGCAGCCTGTCGCTGGACTCCTTCCTGCTCAACCACAGTATGGAGTACACCCTGGCTGCTGTCTCGTCGTGGGTGGAGTTCACGGTGGAGAAGATGACAATTCCAGGTTGGTGTCTCACTGTCACGTCACACAGCCCACCCAGTAACTCAGTCTAACCTCTCTCGAAGTAGCGTTTAAGATCAGGGCTTACACAGATTGGACATACAGATAAATTAATAGTGTCACGGCTCAATCATAGGGTGAGACGTGGTGAAATTCCTGAATGTGTCGCTGCAGCTGACACGGCGTGTAGGGTCTGAGAACCCACTGGTCCATGTTGAATACATCTGGAGAATCCTCATCCTGTAAAGCAAGATGGTTCTCTGTGTTATAGTTTGTTTGTGCTGTCTTCACTCACTAGATGCGGGCGTGGCTCTGCTGGGAAAAAAGTGATGTCATATATTCCCGTGCACAAGTCAAAACTAAAAGAAAAAAAAGAAATGTCAGAATCACGAGTTGATGATGTTGGTGTGGTGGATTGATGGCAGATCATCAATCTGAATTTAACCTTGTCTTTGAGCCTCATGAAACCTATTTTAGCATTTTACATAATGAAATCATAAATGACTGAGTGAATAAGATGTTTCTGTGGGCCAACCTTTAATGTGGTGCAGGAAGTCACACAAGAATATTTGTGTACTACTATATCTGTCATAAACAAGAGATTACAGGTTATGGGGCGCGTTTGTGTTGTGGTGCAGCACTCTTTAAGTTCAACTGGATATGGAAATATCTGTCTTTAAAAACTTAATTACCAGTAAACACATTACTTTGTAGAAAAACCTGACTCAATTGTCAGAGGTCCATCATCACAGACGCTTCCTGTCGTCTCACACATGGTGTCCTGCAGTGTCTTATCAGTGTGTCCTCTCTGTCAGAGCTGAAGCAGCTGAGCTGGCTGAGCTTGGCGGGCCTGTTCATGGTGCTGTGCGGTGAGGGTCTGCGTAAGGCGGCCATGTTGACGGCCGGCTCCAACTTCAACCACATCGTCCAGAACGAGAAGGCCCAGAGCCACGTGCTGGTCACCGACGGCGTCTACTCCTACTTCAGACACCCCTCCTACGTGGGCTGGTTCTACTGGAGCATAGGGACACAGGTGAGACACAGCAGCACCGCTCAGCCTCTAGATTTGTTTAACTCGTTTTTTGGATTTCTTGTTTTCATGATCATCTAATGTGTTACTCATTTGAGAGAGGGAGAGGGAAAAAAAAAAACTATATGAGAAGCACCTGAATGTAATTGTTCAAATCACTGTCCTGACGAAGAGCCAGTCGCTCAAAACAGTGTCTCTTTTAAAGGGATAGGTCAACATTTTGGCAAATTGGCCCGTTGCCATAATCGCTATAGTCATAGCAGTAGGTTTGTTACCTTTAATAGAACGGCGGAGCAGAGCCGTGAGCTGCTCAGAGCTACGCTACGGAGGCTAATGGGATTTCTTGGTTTCCCTCATCAAACTCATCAAATACGCAATCCAACAACTCTAAAACGCTCTGGTGGACAAGTTGTGACCTGCACATTCACCACGCTATGAGATGATAACGGAACTTCAAGAGACAGAGTTGTTTTCAAGGTAAATCCATGCAAAACCGCTGATGATGAGGCAGTTTTTCGGTAAACAGTCTCTGTCTCTTGCCAAAACCAAGAAATTCCATGAGTCTTGGTAGCGTAGCTCTGAGCAGCTCACGGCTCTGCTCCGCCATTCTAAAAACAGCTTGCACCGAAAATGAAAGTTAACGAACCTATGACTATAGGGATTATGGCAATGGGCCAATTTGCCAAAATGTTGACATATCCCTGTAATATGTAGCCCTTGAATAAATATATTTTCTATTTCAGGAGAAGACGGTGTTGCGAGTTATTTTTGACAGATATTGTGTTCTGTGCCCGCTGCAGATCATGCTGTGTAACCCGGTGTGTATACTGGGCTACACGATAGCCAGCTGGAGGTTCTTCCGGGAGCGGATCGAAGAGGAGGAGCTCTCTCTCATCCATTTCTTTGCCGAGGACTATGTGGAGTACAAGAAGAAGGTTCCCACCGGGCTGCCCTTCATCTCCGGCATCCGTGTCAACTAGTCCCCGGAGCTCAGACGCTGGACAGAACAGACTAACAGCGCTGAAGCAGGTCAGACCTGGCGGGTGTGTGGCGTCTACAGCGACGGCTGCCCTCCGGAGGGAAACCCTGCAGCCGGCTGACAGCCTGTAGCTCACAGACAGAGACTGTGACAGCTGGGATGGCGATGGGCAGCTGGGCTGCTGTTTTTTCTACCAACCTCCAAGATCCAGTTAAAAGACCAGACAACCTCCACTCAGCTCCATGTATTGCAGTAACACCCACCCCATGTGTTTTGAGTTGTGTTTCCGTTTGCATGCTTCGACCATGCCGAGTGTTTTCAGTGATGACCCGTCATGTTGTGTGAAGTGAGCACCGGGCCTGTCGGCGTCACTCAGTCCCTCAGTGAGACCACTGTTCTTAGGTTCAACGGCAAATGTTTGAAGATTTCACGGCAGTTGTGACGCACTTCCTCCACTTCAGTCTAAATTCACTGACTGATTCACAAACCAGCACTTAAAGGAATACTCCACAGCGCCACTGTCTGTCCCAGAGTCCCATTGTCCTGAAATTGAACTAAGCGTGTGTCCTCGGACCTTATTGTGTCTCTATTTGCGTTCTACAGCCCAAATACACTTGGCGGAGTATTCCTTTAAGTGTCCCATACAATTTGTACTTTTTTCAGTGTGGAAAAGTTTCTGCAGCAGGACAGACCACAGACGCTAAAACCCAAGGGTATTGATTCTTCTAGTGTCAGTAGAGCGACAGAGTGACTCCAGTAAAGGGAACAATAGGTTACATTAATAAAAAATAAACAGTTTGCTCTTTTTTTTATTATTATTATTTAAGAATTTATCCTCAAAGTCATTAAATTATATAATAGAATGATAAAAAGTTTCTATCAGGTTTTTGATACTGTTTTAAATGTAGTTATTGATGAAGCTCCATCAGTTCCAGGTGACTGAGGAGGAGGCCAGTGGTGAGCTGGTTCATGTCCGACCCTGATTTCCTCTCCATTAACGTGCACTCAGGCTAAAACACTTCAGTCACAGCATCGGTGGGAGGTTAAAGACGTGTGTAAAGTGACCGCATGTTTCTGTAGACAGGGGCAGGATCACTATAGAATTAGGATTTATAAAATGTATCACCAGGGGTTTGTCGTTTTGTTCAGTGTTAGTCCCCATCGTGAACAGCACCGTGTGCGTCACCATCAGTTCACGTCACCGTGTCTCACTTTGTGTTAGAAACCAACCAAATGACTTTGCTGTGTATCGGTGGATGGGTTGAGAGAGGCCCGACTCTGTAGCACTCTCTCTCTTAGCAATCTGTCCCGCTGGCCTCGCAGTGCCGCTCTCCACTTCCCAGGTGAAGGTAGCTAAGGGTGTTTGTGTTTTTCCTCCAAAAAGTCACCTGATTTGTCATCCATGTTTATGTTTTGTGAAAAAATAAGTTGTTTAAAAGTTATTTTGCAAAAAGAAAACAAAAAAACCCCCAGACAACACAGCTGTTAAACGCCAAATCATTTCGAAAGAGTGACAGCCAATGGAGAGGCGACGACACACAGCGTACCGGCCAATGGTGTAACTTTGATCACTCAGCGACATTCACAGCCAAAATAGAAATGAGGCACGTGGAGTTGTTTGATGAGCACAGAGTGTAGTGATGATGATGAATTCAACAGGGTATTGTTCAGAAGGAGGAATCTAATTATTCCGAAGGTTAAGGAATACACGTTTTTGGGAGATTGTCCCATTGGTCAACTCATGTACGAAGAGGTGGGAAATGTAAACATACTTATGTCCCTAATACAATAGAATACAAGATAAATACAACAGAGACAATATTATGTGGCAGTTGTACAATTACACCTGCTACCCCGTTGACTTCAGACTCTCTGGATGTCGCTCAGGATGCTGGGAAGTGCGTTTTCAGGTCTGAAGTTCATTGGATGAGGGTTTCTTGAGCAAATTGTAAAGTCTAGACCTAAAATAATCCATATAAACCCTGCTCCCGCGGGGCCCACAGGCACTGCTCTAACTAGATAACAAACTGATCTGACGGTGGTGGTATTTTGTCATTTCAATTTCAAAAAATGATCTCACATGAGCTGTGATGTCATCCGCGGCATTTCAGGATGTTCATAAACAGAAACCATTTCTCCCACCAGGCGAAGACACAGACATTTTGAACAGGCACTGCATTTGTACCAGTTAGATATCACAGGTAATGGTTGATGTTTTGTGCAATCTAGATTTTAAAAAAAAAAAGCACAGCTAATGCACACCAACAGGATTTGTTAATTAATTTTTGAAAATAAATGAGTTGTTCCAGATAGTGCTATTAAATCAAAAGTGCAGGATGTGTTTAAGGTGATGGGGGAACCTGTCACCCAGGGTTACAGTCATCCACTGAGGGGTTTAATAGGTTTTAATAAACAAAGATACACACACAGTTACCAGTTAGTGGTTTGGCTCTGCTCTGTGACATCACACTCATTTCAAGTTGCCGCTCAGTCAGTGTGTTGTGTAAAAGCACCTCATCACCATCTCAACACGAGCTCTGTCCCTACTACTGTATGCCAAAGCTTTAGCTTGTTACCTTCACACGACGACGCAGTGTTTGATCATTTTTAGCTTTGTGTCCATGAAGATACTACTAACGAACGCTACTACCATCACTTCACACTCTGTGCCGAGGTACGGAGCCTGCTAACCGCTACTAATCCCAACACTCAGGGCTATAGCTTCAAAGACGAAGAAATATTCCACTTATTCATTTACTTTTAATTCTGACCAGTGGCACAATTGACTAAATACTGGATTTCTGTCAAGAGGATGCATGTGTGTGTTTGTACCAGGATTTGGGGGTGAAGATTGTTTAAAGTGACTCACTTGTAGCATATCTGTGAAGTGCACTGCATAGGGTTAGATACTGAAACAACTGTATGCAAAGGTGTTAAGATAATGAGTTGACTGTTGCAGCATGGCACTTGAGTTGAGTTTTTGGATATATTGCACTTTTACTGTAAAAGTACCATTTATCATAGGCCTGTATTAGACAGTTTGTCACTCCGGCTGACAGCTGTTGGCTGATTACAAAGCAGATTTTCTCAACACCACGTGTGAAATAAAATCAAGGTAATTATTATTATGGCTCTGTCTTTTTTTTTTTTTTACCCTCATTGTGCAGAACATGTTTTTAACTTGCTGCTTACATACACAATCCTACATCTGAACCTGAAAGAAACAGCTAATGTGCAGCATCATGTCCACTAGTACTAGTGCCAGTCAAAAGTTTGGAACCATCTTCTCATTTAATGTGTTTTCTTTTTTTCCCGTTACTTTCTACATTCATACTTCATACATCAAAACTATGAAGGAACATAATGCATTTTTTGGGATTAATATGTTTTGTATATTGTATATAATTTTTCAAAGTAGCTGTCTTTTGCTTTGATGACATCTTCTTGCACACTCTTGACATTTTATCATCAGCATCATGAAGTCGTCACCTGGAACAGTTTCCCAGCAGTCTTGGAGGAGTTCCCAGAGGTGCTGAGCTCTTGTTGGCTGTTTTGCCTTCAGTCTGCTTTTTTGCTTTTCCTTTTCAGTGTCAGCAAATCGACTGGATTAGGATGTTGTAAAAGAATAAAAACTTTGTCCAGTTAGATTGTTATTCTGTATCACTATAAAATGTGGTTTGGTTCCCTTAGTTTTCATATTATTATTATTTTTAATTGCTTTATATACAGACAACACTTAGCCAGGGGTAATATAGGCTAGATATATAAATTATATACACAAAAGCCCCTGTAACTCAGAGAAGCCAGGACTCTGAAACTTCTCCTAGCCCTTAGTCGATATGAGGGTGAGTAAATAATGAGTGAAATTTCATGGGGTGAACTATTCCTTTAATAAAAAAGGTTCAATATCTTGTTAATCAAACCCAGATCTGATCAATCGTTCTGCGATCGACTTGTTGGTTTTAGCGCCTGCGCAGCAGCAGCTCCTCCTTTCTGCTAGCTTCTCCGCCATGGCGCCTATCGTAAGTCCAGTCGCCCGCTTGCAAATCCACCAAAATGTCGATTTTCCTGCGTGTTAAACTCAAAAGAAAGCGACGGGACGGAGATACGGTGTTGTTACGACAGTCACGTCGACAGAAGAGGGTTGTGGTCCGGTTCGGAAGTGTATTTTTATCAGCTCGTTTGTAGCCTGCGGCCCGGGGGTTAGCTCGTTAGCTCAGTAGCGTCGCTCGCTCACCACGTTGTTACCGGAGCCCACACGCGTGACAGCGGGCTGTTTAACTGCAGCAATGTAAAACTGTAGACACCACAATAATGTAAAGACATAGTCCGGGTACTTTGTCCGTGTGTTGGTTTGTAACTGTAGCCGTGCCAGTCTGATATGTAGGAAATAGATGTTTGCTCATGTTAAAAGTCGGTGAACCTTCAAGCTCCGGTGGCCTCAACGTGTTTGGATCAGTTTCCACTAAATAAATAAAACACCGCAGGATGAATGAAGAGACACAACGAGGTTATTGACTAAACAGCTGCCATGTCCCATCTACTGGACAATGAGCTGTGATCTCTGTGAAGAGTTGAGTCTTTGTTTGAGCTGATCCTCTGGTTTTGTGTGTGTGTGTGTTAGCAGAAGAAGCAGAACACCGGTAAAGGTGGCAAGAAGAAGAAGCAGGTCCTGAAGTTCACCCTGGACTGCACCCACCCCGTTGAGGATGGCATCATGGACGCTGCCAACTTTGTAAGTTCACCCACCAAGTCGTGATGCGAGTGTGTCCGTTCACCACAAAAAAACATTTCAACTGATCAAAACCTGTCACATTAAACATAACGTTTGACCCCAGAGTGCAGATTTCCCCCCTGAGCTCTGATCATCAGTCTTATCAGACTTTTGTGTGACGCTCTTCAACAGGAGCAGTTCCTCCAGGAGCGCATCAAGGTGAACGGGAAAGCCGGCAACCTGGGTGGAGGTGTGGTGTCCATCGAGAGGAGCAAGAGCAAGATCACAGTGTCCTCTGAGGTCCCCTTCTCCAAAAGGTAAGAATCAGTCATCATCACAAGTGGTTAACTTGAACTTCCGGCGTCTAATTGATGCTGAAGGCTGAGACATGGCTGCATTCACGCTGTGTTGGATCCACATTAGTCCAGGATCTGGATCACCCCGTTCCTGTGAAAACACTGTCTGTGTTCCTGGTGACCATGATGGTTTATAATACTATTATTTAAGATGTATGCAGCTGGCATGTGTTTGACACATCGTCCAGCTCTTGTCTGTCACCATGAGATGTGACCACAGCTTGGTAGAAGTTCCCATCAGCAGGTGTAGATGTGAAGGTCTGTGGGTCAGGTGTCATGTGTCCAGGTCAGTAGGTGGAAGCTGAGGATGTCTGTCAGTTGTTGATTGTGTGGATTGTGAGAGGATCGATTTATCGAGCAGTGGGACTAAACACAGGTGCATCTGAATAAATTCAATAATTTCATTTAAGTAATATTCTCGTTATTTCTTTAAATTGTAATTATTATGGCTTACATGTAATAGAAACCTAACCTAAAAATGTCTCAAGTATCTCTAAACAGTTAAACTATATGGTAGTGGAAAAAGTTCACTATTCTAGCCTAATGATAATAAAACGAATAATAATTAGTTAAAAAAAATATTTTTATCAATTTATTTTTTTTATCAATTACTAGACATTTCCAGCAACCCAATTTGAATTCCAGGCGACCCCACTTGGGGTCTCAACCCCAAGGTTGAAAAACATTGTGCTAATCTGTCAGCAGGAAAGATCCTACGGAAGCCCTAAGAGCTCATACTCAACACAGATTTAGAAAACTCAGGTAAACGGCACGGAGGACAGAGTCTCTGGTGTAAGGTGAACTTCACTGTGACAATATAATGTGCTGCTGAAACATCACGGACCAAATATGGAGATAGTGAGCATATTTCCTACAAGGTGACAGACTCTGTTGACTGTGTCCTCTCTGATGAGCTGTCCATCAGTGATGGACAGGGTGAAACGTTTTACATCCTGGCTGAACCATTGTGCGATACCACCTGCATCAGTAGTGTAGGAGTGAAGCTACAGGAATGAAGAGCAGGCGGTTTGACATCTCCGTTACCCTGATTTAACAAGGAGTCGGACATGTTTACTTCAGAGCGTCAGTGCTTTCATGCTGCGTTATCACCACACTGTCACTTATGTCCCTATGTAACACAGTACCGTAATGTCATATCTGCAATAATCTATCCGTTGTGTGATCACTGGAATAAAGCTGAACAAATATTCAGTTTGTCAGAAACCAGAAAGGTTGTGAGTCATCTAGAGACTGATTTGAATCTGTGATGACATACAATAAGATGGGAGGACACTGGCATGATGGGAGATTATCACATCACCATGTGAAAATGCCTTTTCAATGAAGCAGGATTGAATATTACCTTGCTAAATATTATAAAAGTAACTAATTAGCAGGCATGTTAAAAGAATAGTTCACCCCAAAATGAAATTTCTACCGTTACATGGACATGCACTGCTATGTCGAGACCCCCTGTAACTCAGAGAAGCCACGGAGGACTCTGAAACTTCTCCCAGCCCTTAGTCGACATGAGGGTGAGTAAATAATGAGTGAAATTTCATTCTGGGGTGAACTATTCCTTTAACTATTGTGTTACTTGTTTATAAAATGCTCAAATATGTCAATTTACTTGGACTCGCCCCCCTAACCTCAGGTTTATCTGGAACTAACCAACTCACTCAGTATTCCTCCACACATCCTGCCCGTGTGGAGGAATACTGAGTGAGTTGGTTAGTTCCAGATAAACAGCTTTTTTCCGGCTAGCTGGTGGACTGAAAACAATGTGTTGGTCATATAACGTACACTTTAACGGGTGTGTTATTTCCTCTTGAGTCAAGTAAGGACTCATTTTATCGTCAGTAACTGTAACGGGGGAAACCAGGGTTTCAGCTACATGCATTTTTGTTGCTGCCATTTTTTCAGTATTGTGGCAGACGGCCAATAATAATCTACCAGTTACTATTACTTTGCACCCGTCCACTACAGTTGCATCTGTACTCGGTTCTACTCAGTTTAGGTCCTTTTCATCCCAGCTGAGTTCTTCATAGTTCCTCCTCAGTTTGGGCGGGGTCGTCATATCTCGCCAGCTACAACCACATCGCCTCTCTCTTTTTTCTCTCCTCATCAGCTCCTAAGTCACTCGTCTGCACCTCGATTACTAACCAGTGTGGTTTTCCACACAGCAGTCATTGTGTAAAAGAATAACAAATGTCTCTCAGTACACATCAGTGGTCGCTGTTGCTGGTGGTTTTTAAAATGTTATTTTATTATCCGTTCTCCTTATTGGTCCAGTAAAGATGATGGTTTACAGACAGGGTGATGGCAGTGAGTCTGGTCTCTGTGAGCTAATGTACCTGAAACAGTCTCTCCACCATGTTGCTGCTAGTTTGTAAACTCGTGGTTGTGTTGTTTCCTCCTGTTGTCGTGCAGATACCTGAAGTATCTGACCAAGAAGTACCTGAAGAAGAACAACCTCCGTGACTGGCTGCGCGTGGTGGCCAACACCAAGGAGAGCTACGAGCTTCGCTACTTCCAGATCAACCAGGATGAAGAGGAGGAGGAGGATGAAGATTAAATTGACGATCCATCTGATTTTGTACATTTAAATAAATGTTGTTTACAGTACAGAACATCAGCTCAGGTGTGTCTTTTTCTTGTCTAGACAGCGTCCTTCGCTAAACAGCTGAGGGTTTCATACCATTGTCGTTGCCTCATTTTACACATTTAAAATTAGCTTTAACTTCTTTGACACATGCTTGACTAAGACCAAAACTATAGATGTGAACTGCTAGATTTTCAGTTGCTTTCACACCGTTTGTCAAATTTATGACCTGTATTTTGTTTCATTGCTTTTGAAAACAGTTGGTTGAGCTGCTAATGCAAATACATCAGATTCCCATCTGTACACCTAACATCCAGGAACCGCTCTCAGGTGTTCTTTCAGTCACATGACCTATTTGGGCTGATTTGAAGAAAAAGACTAGAGAGAAACAGAAGACCAGGCAGATAGCTGTGACTTTGTATTTTTCATTTTTACTGTATTTCTTGTTATTTTCACACATGAACAACAGCTACTTTTTCTGCTGTAATTTTCAGTTGCTGAACTGTAGACATTTAGTCAGTTCACTCTTTTCAGCTGCACTGAGAAGGGTCGTTCAGTTTTTGTAGTGTTTGCAAAAATTGAACAATGTGTGCATTTACTAAACCCAACAAAATAGAAATGTAGAGAGGTTCAAAGGAAACTACAGCGCAACAGTCAATGATCAATACAATAATCTGTAAAACAGCAGATCTGACATGTAAAGTGATTGTTATTCCATCAGTTAGTGTTTTTATGACGGTGCTGTGACTGACCAAATGTTTCTGTTGAAAGACAGTGACAGTGTTTACGCTGTTTTTGGAATTGTGTGTTTTAGGTGTGATGTGCGTTTCAAGTTTGTCAAGTATTGACAAATGGGTCATAGCAAATGCAAAAATCTAAAAGCGCACTGCACTCTTAGACCTGAGAAGAATGGTTCACAGGAGAGACGAAGAAAAGTCAATTTACATGAATCTTTATTTAACCATTTCACTGAAAAACAATATAGTCCAGAGAAATTTCACTATAAAAAAGAATGCGGTACAGATAGGAGAAAACACCTCTGCTGTTTTTAAAACAAGGACATGCTTTCTGAGACATCCAACCATGTCCAGACAGCCTGTTATTGGTTGTAAAGGTTCTGACCTGCTTGTGAAACCCCTTTGAGCGCTGGAATAGTTAAAATTACTCAAATCATTAAAGACGAGAGCTAGCAGACACTGTGGTCTTGGAAGGACTGAGGTGTGCATCCTTGATGCGAACACTGAAGACTGAAGAAGACAAAAGGAATGTAACATCGAGTGGAGTGCACTAACTCAGAACGTCATGTTCCAAATCCTGATTGTAACCTGTGGCAGCTGCACGCACACACACACCAGCTCATACTGCCATATACATTAACACAGACTGATCGGCTGATCGTCTGAACAACACAAACAAAAAACTTCCATATCCTGAACATACATGTAGAAAAAGGCACAGGTATGGAGTGTTGGTCTTTGAAAACCCCTTAGTAGGAAAAGACTGAGGGTTCTGCTGTAGCACCCGTAAATGTGACAAACAACTCTATCATTTCAAATACTGCAACAAAGAAAACAACAACAGAACAAGAGACATGAACACATCAACGTTTGGCTGTATTACAAAATGGAAAAACGGGTTTTGGGAAGCACGACTGCCGGGTGTGAGGTGCTTGGAGCAAACTGTTGCAGGTTTGCTCGAGGTGGGAAGTGAAGGTGTGTGGACCGTTCGTGGTGAGAGCTGGACCGTCCGGAGGGCCGGTCCGCCTCCAGTCCCGTTTTCTCTGATTTCATTGTCCAAATTGGTGCGGAACCAGTTTGCTGGTAGTTGAGATGTGTGGATATCTTTCGGACTTTTTGAGTGCCTCCCCCGTGAACTCAACCATCCCACTAGCCCCCACCACCGTGACCAGCAGTGACGCAACAGGCCAGGTGTTCCTGCTGAGCATCGCTGGTCTCTGCTCCAGTGAAAAAGGTTGAGGTCGTTGCTGTTGCCGGCCCCCTCAGATTGTTCGGGGGTTGTACTCGGGCAGCTTCTTCAGCCTCTCCTGTTCCTGCGGAGTGTCCTGTCTGGCGATGACCATGGAGTGAGCGTAGCCCATCACCACCTGAAAGAGCAGCGCACATGGACTCAGTCAACCTGACATCAGTCGTCCTGGATAACCTGTACCATCGAATCAACTAGTGAGATTATAGATAAGAGCACAGGTCTGTTCTGTCTGATGATTAACAAGCGTGTCTGTTGCAGAGGACTAGTTCATGTTTGTAATGTTTCACCTTTTTTTCTTACATTATCATAAAAAATATTGATTAGTGTGAAGATCACTGTTGTACACATCAGATACGTAGTTTTTATGTCAGGTTATTGTCATCGTTCAACTGAAGACCATGTCAAAAACTGTCATCTCGATTACAGGGTTGTTGATTCATAATACTAACAAATTAATTGGAATCAGTATTGATATGGGAACCTGTGTGTTGGAACTACATTGGATCTGAAAAAAAAAGGTGCATCCTATAATTGTCAAGGTAGTGTCAAAGCAGATTCCTATTGTCATGGTAAACAATAATCACACAAGCAGGTTTGTCATCTCTCTGCCATGTCGTCACACTCAGCTGTCTATTGCCATAATCCCTAGTAGTTTTAGGAGCAGTTCATCACCTTTAATTGTCGGTGCATGTTGTTTTTAGATCGGCGGGGCAGAGACGTGCGCTCTGCATGGCGAGTGGTACTTTCACCTTTCCCTCATCAAACATCATTAAATACAAAATCCAACAACGTTATGAGATGGAGTTGTTTTCGAGGCAAATGCAGCTGGAACTACATTCCAGACACGGCTGCTGGGCGGAGTGATTTCAAAAGTGCGAGTAGTTCAGAGTATTTGCTTCATGTGTTGTAATGTAACATAATTATACATGATTATCTTATAATGTAGTGAATGTACAGGTCACAACTTGTCCACCAGAGCGAGTTGTTGGATTGTGTATTTGATGAGTTTGATGAGGGAAACGTGGAAACACCGCACGCCTCCGTTGCGTTACCTGAGCAGCTCACGTCTCTGCCCCGCTGATCTAAAAATAGCTTGCACCGACAATTCAAGGTAATGAGCCTACACCTAAAACTATAGGGATTGTGGCAATAGGCGAATTTGCCAAAAATGTTGAACTATCCCTTTAAAGAGACGATCAGGTAAATCAATATTTACCTGCTCGATGTAGACGCCATCTAGAGTCTTGACCTCCTGGGCAGTGGTGGAGGATTTAGGTTTGTTGTCTCCATATCCCTGATGGACAAAGACAAGACACAGTCAGTGTTGAGCTCCTGACGATCACAGCGGCCAATGCTCTGATCAATCAATCAATACTCTGATCAATATTCAGTTTGTACAGACACCGTTCCACCGCTCCAGTCTCATCTTTGTCAGCTTAAAAAAACCTGAGAAACATTAACATGGGACGAGGCCTCGGGTCTTACCAGCTCTCCAAATGTGGGGGAGGGGCCCCAGCTGATCGTACTCTCATCTGCAGCAATGATGATGCTGCTCTTCCTGTTGAAGACACACACACACACCAGACAACATCAGTGTGGAGCCAGGGAGGGGAAATTAACTGATTAGCTTCTCATAGTTCACTGATCACATCGGACATATCAGGTGTCACAAGAGGGTGTGTTAGAGTGTGTTTATGTGTGTCCATCTTAACACCTCAGTCAGTACGTTTACAGGAGAGGTGAAAAAAACAAACTATTGCCTCAATTTGACTGTAACTGGACAAGTGAAGAGTATGTAAACACGTTGGTCCGACTAGTACCAACGACTCAGTGCATTTCACAGTGTAACCAGCCAGAAGATGTGTTTTATAATTAAAAATAAAAAAAGATGGTCTAAGGTCCGACCCAAGTCATTTGTATATATTTTCAGGAACTGTAAATGAGAACTCGAAGTTATTTATTTCCAGTTTTTTACAGGTGATAGTAAAGTCAGCTGGACAGGGATCTGTATTAACCTGCTGAAATTACACATATGGCCACCTCTGTTGAGGAGGAGGACACCATCAGTTATTCACTGTTCTCTGTAGTATGTAAACTGGGATAAGGACAGAACTCCGAGGAGACGCTTCACTCAGCTGTGTATGTAAACGTCCTGCGTGAGTCAGACCACAGTGGACTGGACCATTTAGTCAGAGTAAATCTCCAGGAACTCACCCGCAGGCCAGACTGCGGATCTTCCAGCCACACAGGTCCTGCACAGATTTGGGATACATGGTCGACTCTCTGGAAGTGTTCGTCACCCCCCAGAAGAACAGCCCCCCTGCAAATACACCGGTGATCAGACGTCTACAGTCACAACAGCACAGAGACAGCTACAGGAATGATCTGCATCACTCCAACTCAACTTTAGAGCTCAGTATTTGTAGATCAAGGTTTCAGATTGTCCACTTTTCCTGTTTTATCTGAGGTGTTGACTCATGAGAAGATATCAGTGTAGCTACTAACTTTACATTTCTATTCTGCAGCTCTACAACAGGTCAGTCAGCCAATCAGAGGAATGGAGCTCCTCTGATTGGTTGATTGATTTCTGTTTGATTGAATACAAATAGAGCAGATTTCAGGTAAACACTCAATAAAACCAAATCCTGTCTGATCTTTTAACGTATGATATGTGTTGCGTGGGATTGGGGGGGATTGTGGAGCTGCTGTGCAGTACAAATTTCTGTAAGGACAATAAAGGTCTTTTGTTGTCAAGGTCAAGGAGATCTCACTATATACTCTACGGGACCTTTACAGCTGCTGTGGCTGTTTCTTACCCATCTCATTGACGGCGAAGGAGCACTGGTATCCTGTGTAGATCTGACTGGCGCCGCGACCAGGAAAGTCAAACAGTTTGACCAGACGAGGAACCATCTCATCCTTCTGCTCTGTGTGGCCCAGACGCCCGTAACCGCCGAAACCCCAGCTGAACACTCGCTTCTGAGAGTCCAGCACCAGCTACACACACACACACACACACACACACGGCGAGGACGTTAGTTTGTCAGAGACGTCACTGCTCATCAATGGGAAACACTTGTATTTAATCTGATTCATTGGTAATGAGGCTGATGGGAGTGTTTGCTCACTGTGTGGTTACCCCCGCAGGCCACATCTCGAACCACCACGTTGGGCACGGGCATGACCTGGCCGTCCTTGGACTTCTCGATGAAAATGGCCACGCGGCGGGGGATGAGCTCACAGTCAAACTCGATGCGTTGAGCACGAGCAATGAACTTGCCGTCACTGTTGTGACCTGCAGGGACACAGATGAAGGTTCAGCGTAACAGAAACATCTCAGAGAGCACAACACCAGCAGCGCCATGTGCGTCTGAGGTCGACACCAAGTTCTGCTTTATCAGCCCAACATTTCCAACATCAACTCTTCACGTTTATAAATTTAGATGGCGCCCTCTGGTGGTCGAACTCTAACAGACCCTATGTCCCATCATTCTGACAACATCTGTAATCAATTGACTTTGTGAAGTGGTATCAACTTTCCAAAATGGCCCCTCAGCACCAATATTCTCCCTGACACTAAATGATTATTAAAGGGATAGTTCAATATTTTGGCAATTTCGCCCATTGCCATAATCCCTATAGTCATAGCAGTAGGTTTGTTGTTTTTAATTGTCGGTGCAAACTGTTTTTCAATCGGCGGGGCAGAGACGCGAGCTGTTCGGCTAACGCTACGGAGGCATATGGTATTTCATCAAACTCACCAACAACTTATGACCTGCACATTCACCACGCTATGAGATAATAATGGAGGCAAATGTGTAGCCGGAACTACATCCCAGATATGGCTGCTGGGCGGAGTGATTTCAAACGTGCAAGTAGTTCTGAGTATTTGCTTCATGTGTCGTAATGTTACAGAATTATCGTTATTATTTCTTATTACACAGCTCTATTGAATGCTGCTCTCTGATTGGTCCATCGCTGCGTTCCATGGTCCGTTATTTCTGTATAATGACCATCGTCAAGTATAACAGACCGTTGCTAGGGACACCACTCTGATCAGAGGAGAACAGTAAAGAGAAACTATGCAGGATATTTACCTTACATTTTATTTTTACCGTCAGTAAACGGCTTCGGACTAATAGTGATGTTAGATAAATGACTTGTAACTTGTTACAGAGAGAGCGGAGGCTCCTTTCACATCGCTGCTGAAAACCAAACCTGCTGATCACAGCCTCTGACCCGGTGTCACACCTCTCCTCTCGTCTCAGTGGCACCATGACACAAATGCGCCCCATAAACAGTAACATTAATCTCTTGTTTATGACAGATACGACTACACAAAATACACACATTGTAACATGTAAATGGTAATCAATCGATCCACTGATTGATTATCAGAGGCTTCAAATGCACGACTGGGAGTAGGCTCAGCAAAACAGCCAGCGTGACTTTAAGATTCGCTAAATGATGCAATTATAAATCAATTTAAGTCGTATTTTGATCAACATTATGTTTCAAATTAATTGTTTCACTCGTAAACCGTGTAGTAAGCGGGGTATAGTTAGTCGGTTGTTATGGAGAAATAAACTCCTTCAGGTTCGGGGTTCATTTCTCCATAACAACCTCTGAACTATACATTATCCCTTACAAAGCGTGGTGAATGTGCAGGTCACAACTTGACAGAGTTTTGAAGTTGTTGGATTGTGTATTTAGTTTGATGAGGGAAACGTGGAAATACCGTGCAGCTCAGGTTTCTGCCCCGCCGATCTAAAAACAGCTTGCACTGGCAATTAAAGGTAATGAACCTACTCTAACACTATAGATAGATATAAATATCCATTTAAGTCATGACAAACACACAGAGCAACACACACACAGGAAAGATGCCGACATGGTTGCAGAGTTTGAACGTACCCAGCTGTCCGTACTCTGGGCAGCCAAAGGAGTACAGGTTTCCTTTGCAGTCCACCACCATGCTGAACTCAGCACCACAGGCCACCTTGACCAGGGGCTGGCCGTTGTAGGAAATCTAAGGGAGAGAGACGAGGGTCACAGACGGTACCATAACAGGTTCAATATGAGGCTTGTGAGAGGACACCGCCTTATTTTGAATTAGTCTTTGCCTCATAAATAGTTCAACACTCCCACACCTGGGTACTTATTTAGCCAAGCCCCTCTGTATTACCGGTCTTACTAGTGCAGTGTTTGTACGGTAAACAGCCTTTGTTAGGAAAAAAAATTAAATAAATAACTCTTTTGGGTGTAGGCTGTGATAAGACTCAGTCAAGTTTTGTAACGTGCACTCTGCACTGCAGCCTCCTCACGTAGGTTAGTCCGTGGTGATGAAGCACAGACATAACACTAGGACTTTCTCTTTTCAAATCATCAGATACAAACTCTGCCTCTTTCACAGACGACTGGTTGAAATACTTCAGTGAACACAAGTGTGCACCACGCAGGTGTCCACACAGTTAAGCCACTTTCGTTTTGTTACAAAGGTCACACAGATTGCGATTATTTTGGCAGATACTGTAAGAATGAGTCATAATGACAGTTGAAATTGTGACATTGCAATTTGTTTTCGTCGACAGAGAGGAAAAAAGGAAACTGATGTGGTTTTTTTTGTTGGGTAAATGTTGTAGGCTGGAGTGTCTCTGCAGCAGATAGGGGAAAGTGTGATGAATGATATTTTCATTCATTGTGCAGGTTAAATTACTACAAAACCTGTTTCTATACATGTATTTGCATATTTATCTGTGAAACCATTCTAAAGAGAGTGAGGCTTACCGCTGCTGGGCTGAGGACTGCATCGGTCTGGTTGCCTTGGCCCAGCTGGCCCAGTTTGTTCTCACCAAAAGAGTAGGCAGTGCCGTCCTCTGAGGAGAAACAACAGTTAACGGCTGCTAACCATTCTGTGTGCTGATGTTTACAATGACTTTAAAAACATAGAGCTAGAAATAGTGGATCCATCATTCAACTCCAACTGATGGTCAGCACCGTCATAACTTCTTTTTTTAAAATGTACACACCAAAGAAACCAAAACCAACAACCAAAAAAATTCTAACAAATTATATACTGTACATATATTCATCTATTTACACAATTGAAATGAAAAGGAAAAATAGGCATTATTGTTTCAAATAATCATATATAGGTTTTTAATGATTTATGTCTCATGTTTTTATAGCTTTTCTGTTTTTCTACCATGTTATGTTTGGATGTAGTAGTGGATTTTTAATTTGAATTCCTGAATCCTTGGTTCTTTTAAAGGACCATTTGGTATTTTCCATATAAAATTAAATATTTAAAGGCTTCTCTCATCATATAAGAGAATTATAGAGTGCTGGGTTACACAACAACAGACCAACAGCAGCTGAAACAGCCTCGGTCGCTGCGGTCAGCTGCTGGAATGCAAACACAGACGTCCCTGGGTGATAAGAGCGCGGTGTGGCTCTACCTGTGAGTGCCAGGGTGTGATTGCGTCCGCAGGCTGCGGCGACGATCACTTGATCCGCCAGGGCCTCGATTAACTTGGGAGCCTCCAGGCGCTTGGTGTCGCCGTGACCCAGCTGACCTTTGTCGTTACGACCTGCGGAAGCCAGAAACCCAGATCAGTGACCCGACTCAGACCTGCTTCCAAATCCTCTTTGTTTGCGATCTGTAATGGGAGCCGTGTTAACCGGATTTAAAAACCCAAAAGGTGTGACTTACCCCAGCTCCACAGCTTGCCCTCGGTGGTCATGAGGAGACTGTGCGCAGAGCAGGGACCGGACACCACACAGCTAACCTGCACATCGTTCAAACAGCCGTAGCGGTGGGGACCCCACAGGTTCTGGCCCAGGTTGCGGAAAGCAGCTAGAAAAAATGGTGGCAGCGTGATGATCAATACCTGATAATCATTTCATACACAGATGATCTGTCCACACTTTATGTTCCTTTCTTCCTCCTGCTTAGTGAGCATGAAAACTTTCAAATGTAACAAACTGGCTGAATGCACTGTCAGCATCCATCCTTCAGATTCACCTTGTTTTGTTTTGTCTGACAAAGTTAAAGGGATACTTCACCCCAAATCAATAATTCACCAATTTTCTACTCACTCACAGTATGGAGGTATTTGGTTGTCTCATAGTGTGTGTTTTGGATGATTCAAAAGTTTTTTTTTATTTTTTATTTAACCTTTATTTAACCAGGCGAAAAATCATTAAGAACAGGTTCTTATTTGCAATGATGGCCTGACAAAAAGCACAAGTTAACTCTACTCGCCGCCATTATATGAAAACCTGTTTCCAGCCGGACCCCCCCTGGAACCCCAAAAGCGTTTTGATGACTCTGAAAGTTCTCCAAACCCTCCCTTGGCGTGACGATGAGTAGAAAATTGGTGAATCATTGATTTTGGGTGAAGTATCCCTTTAAGGTCTTGTTCTGAATTCATTAGTCAGAATGTAATGTGGGAATTGATAACTAGAGAAATGTAGAGTAGCTCTGGCCTCATGTGTCTAAAAAGAATAAAAGTGGTTTTATATATAAAAAAAACAAAAACATTTATGGTTTTCAAAAGGTATTTGAAAAGGACACGCTGTCTCAGATCAGTTGAAGACAAACTGCCAACACTTCCACAAGAAGTGCTAAAAATACCCAACTAAACCTTTATATAATTATTTAGGGAGCGCAACAAAAGAATGATATGAATGTGTTTGTGCTGCTCTGACAGGCACAGCATCTCTCTCTCCCATCTAGAGACACTCTTTGTCCATGCAGCTGCTCCTGCCGACACCCCCACCCCCCATTCAGCCTCAACAAAGCTGATTTATCAGTGTGTACCAGAGTAGTGAGACAAGGATGGAACAAGGCTATGCACAGACTGCCCCGGGCACCATGGTGGGGGGGGGGGCACCAACATGCATACATATGAATGGACATTACTGTCACAATCAATTAATGGGGATCACACTGGTTCTAACACATATGTTGCCTGTGCATCCCAGACAAAGACACGCGTGTGTGTAACCTATCGTGGACCTCACTGAGTCCTTTCACTCCCCGTTACTGACACGCTGGGAAAACCTCATCAATCCTTTATTGATCCGTCTGGCTGTACACTTTCCTACATCTCATCTGCACCACAGGGACTTGTCAGAAAACACAAGGTGAGAGGAGAAGATCCATACATCAAGTCAAAGAACCTGACGGGGTTTATTTACATGCTGGGACCATTTCTCGACACCTTCTCTGTGACTCTGTTGCAGGTTTCCACATACAATCTGGGAAACGGGCTCCAGGAAGCTGCACATTCTCTTTGTTCATCACACAAAGTAGTTCAGCCTAGTTTTTCCACTTTGTCATGCCTGCCTACGAGTTAACTTTCATGCAGAAATGACAACGGCGATAAGTTTTTATTGCTCATACCTGCCAGCTGTCAATCGCTGGTCACTACAGCAGTGAACAATAAACTAAAAACTAAAAAAACAGCAGCAAAGAAAGGAGGAAGTTGTGGGATTTCCTCTCGACCCATCCAGGCTATCAGACAGAAAAATATTCTACCTTGTTGTTTGGGCACCTCCTTCCTTCCAATCAGATCCCAGTTGGTTGCTCCGAAGATGAGCAGCTGGCCTTTCACCTTTGGGCAATCAAGTTTCTGTAGAGAGGGAACAAATATGTTAATAACATTAAACAAGAAGAAAAAAGATGACATATTGTAATCTGGTAGCCTGTAGCTGCAGCTGGATCATAACATCTGTGGTTTGATAAAGGGACCACACTGCTGCCATCTACCTCCTGATGAACAAGGTTTTCCAATCAGTGTATCAGACACAACTATCTGCAAACCACTCCTGTAGACATAATCAGAACACTCGCTACAGAAAACACCCCCTGCTTCCTCAGAAACAAACAGAGGAATACTAAGTTCAATGTCAAGTGTGTCCTACATCATAAAGAAAACAATAAAACTTATGACACCAGTACAAGCACAGATAAAAAAAAAGACGTGGCTGCCTAACTGGCGGTGTTAAAGATAATATCCTGACTTATTAGTCACTAGAAAAATCACAGGATACTTGATGCTTGTCTTTTCTTTTTCCCTCTCAGCTGCTTATTTCTGTGGCCACACACAGGGTGAAGACTAGGTAGAAAACACTGGTTGTCAAGTTTTCAAACCCACTATTTTCTCCTTGACATCGTCGGCCACGGTGACGGGCTGAAGGCCAGACTTGGCGGCCGGCTTGCCGGGTTTCTTGTTGTTCTCTTGCTCGAAGTCGAACTCGTCATCGCTGCTGAAGTCCCTCTCTTTCCTTTTCCCACTGGTCCTCTTCTTCTTCATGCCTCCATTCCCTGAGATGTCTGTCACCTTCTTGCGTGGCATTTTTCAATCAAAAAGCTGTTTATGGGCAAAAAGCAGTGAGTGTTAAGATACAGAGTGTGACAGTACTGTGTCTATAACTTTGTAGTGAAATTATGAAGTTAGTGATTTACTGGAGATACTACAAAACATAATTCAAGAATAACTTGAGTAGAACTATATATTCATTCATATGTGAGCACCATGACTCAATGAAATACATATTGTCTTTACTAACAGCTACTCATTAGAGTACAACAAGGCAGCACACATCATGAGCATCATTACACTTCCTTTTATACACTTTAGCAGAGTAGTGTCTGCATGTGTCTTTAAGGAGGAAGTTTACTTCACACAAGCCCGGTCTTCGCTGTTGTCAAGCACCGGCCATTAAAACTCAAAAAGAGTCTCAGTTTTCTTGCAGAGCCTTCTTCAGCTCTTGCTGAATGAATTAGAAACGGAAACCGGCGGAAGATACAAAAAAAAGTGTCGTCAAACTAAAACCTGTCGCCCCGTCGTGTCAAGACCGGCGGCTAACGGCTCCGTTAGCCTCATTAGGCTAACGAGCTAACACCGTGCCTCTTTGTTCACACTGAGCCGGGCACCGAGCTAACTGCGGGCTAACACACATACACACAACAGGCGGAGGTAACGACACAGAGCTGCGCAGCCGCCACACAAACGAACCGCGTACAGTTTGTACTTTGTTCAAAAAGAGGAACTTGTGTCTAAATAAACCCGATAGAGAGGTGTAAAGTCCCGGGCTGTGCTGTGTGGTTGGTTGTGCTAACGGTGCGCTGTCGCTGTAAGCTAACAGCCACTCTAAATAAAGACACGGGCACCAACGTTACATGAAACGATGCTACAACAACAACAAAAAACTTTTTCATCATTTTCTTCAATGGACGGGTTGTTAGTTAAACGCGCGAACAAGCCGCGTGACTTTAAAAAACCATGTTTGTAATTAGTTAAAGGTAAGAATAAACGCAGTACCGGTGATTTCCTGATTCAGCAGCTCTCTGTCCGTCTCCGGTTTGATTGATTTGAACAAAAGAAGCTGCAGTCTGCTTTCACACCACGTGGTCCGCATTTACTATTCATACAGGAAACCAAACACTCACCATCACGGCGGCGGAGGACGGAGCAGCAGCCGGGGCTGCAGCAGCGCGGGGGTTTCAGGCTTAAACCACCGGCCCCGGATAATGGTGAAGACAAAGCTGAGATGATGGGGCTGATGGACGGGGAGCACCGGACTGACACAAACAAGATGCAACACCTTCCACAAGACTACACATCAAAACTTCAAATATTAAAAGAGTGAATTGTTTCTGGCATTATTATTATTATTATCAGGCTAGTACATAGTAGTAGCACTTAATGCAAAAATGAAAAGATAATAGGCTAATAACAAGGAACTTATTGACTTATTGATCTGACAAGATTATTTTTTTTGTTTGTCCCTCTTGTCAATGTTTTGTTTGTTAATGTCAATAATTGAAGCAAAAAAAAAACCCAAAAAACTATTTATATGACAAGCTGAGTTAATTGTAATAATGAGTGCATATAATTATTTTGAAAAAGACATTAAAAACCAGCACCATCACACTAATGCATGCATTTTAAGAAAGTGAACCAGTGATCCTCATCCTTTTTCGTCTAGTGATTGTCCGCTTGTTTTCTCAGATGTAGCCTAAATGTTTTATTGTCACCGAGAGGGAAATGAAATAGCGCAAATGTTTAATCTGACTTGTGACTTATATCTTATTTTACTTATCGGTAGAAAACATTCATGCAAATACAATTAATATGTTAATTCCTTCCTCAGTTTCCCTCTGGCTTTTAATCTGCTGACTCTGAGGTTTTAGGGACTCTTCACAAATAAACTCTTGAAGCTTCCTCTGTCGGTCTGTCTGTCTGTCTGTCTGTCTGTCTGTCATGGCTGCTTGTGTCAGAGAGGAGACGCACTGTCCATTGTCCTGGCTCTATATTGTAGGCAGACTGCTGTTATAGTGAGAAGCTCTGTCCTGCCTCTGATTGGTTAATACTCGTTACCCTCATTGTTTGGATTGGTGGGATTTTATTTTAGGCCTCAAAAGCGTTTCAGAGGGGACGGTGGGGGCGGGGCTTCAACTACATCAGGTATGACAAAAAGTAGATTTTTATTTATTTATATGCATTTCCTCATTAAAAGAATGTCAGTGGTTTGTGTTTAGTGGCAGGCCTGTGCTGCCCTCTGCTGGGAAATACTGAAACACAGCTAAATAAAAAATAACAGTCCAAAAAATGTCAAAATTATTTGACTGTAGCCTGTTTCTTTTTACTCTCTTTTTTAAATTTATTTTAATTTGACCAGTTTAGAGCAGCATTTAAATCAAGAAAACCATGATGGTGTAAGGTAGAGGATGCAGAAAATGACAAAAACAATAAACTGTAGTATTATGCAGACAATAGGCTAATGGACTCAACAGTTACTCATTTTGCAGAATAATTGCAATAAGCCTGTTCTTTATGTGTGAATAAGCAGTAGGTCTAGTTTACTTTCAGTTAGCCCACAACAACCAATACTTACTTAGTATTGGTTACTAGACACTGGTTACTTTCTGATACGGTAATATTCAGTAAACTCAACTGAATAAATTCAAATTAAAAAAATTACAAGAATGTTCATTATCAGGTCCAAACTATTTGTTTTTATCCAATGTAAAAAAAAGGGAAACATTTAAAATTAAGTTTAACTAATTAATAACTAACCCTAATTAACTTTTTTCAAATGATCAAATTTTGTCATTAAAGTATAATCAATATTCATTATAATTAAATTAATGAATATAAATAATCATCTACATTAAAAAGTAGATGATTAGAAAATACTAGCCTAAAGTATATGACTAAGTTAAACACATGTAGAGTTATTCAGATCATTTGTAACTTGTCCCTACTGGTACAAATTGTGTTACAACTGACCCATGTTTCAACCATCCCCATGGCTCCCTACGGATGAATAGATTTGATTAAACAAATATGTACATCTAAATACTGAGGAAGCTAGAAACAAATTGATAAAGTTTCCCATTCATCTCACTGTATTCTTGTATTATCTTTTTTTTTTTTGTAATTCACTCAATTGTGTCTGTCACTGTTATTTAATTTGCTAAATTTAACTTTTAAACATCAGTGATATATAGGCAGATTTAAAGCAGAAGTAAGTGATATATTTGTGTTAATATAAGTCTTAAATAGTTATATCTTGTAGAGTGTTTACGGGTCTGTCAGTCACTTTTTCTAGTAATCCAATCGGCATTGTGTGCAGCCAAGGAACGCCGTGAATGTGGCGACGTAGGGACGAGGACTGTTATTTAATTTGCTAAATTGTATTTTTCCGACCGTCAAGTGGTACCAGTTCGATCTGGTACGAGTTCACCGGTCGGAAGTTACGAGTGGCTGTTATAGTGACTTTCACCGGTAAAACAGGTCGGAGAAACACGAGTGGGTTGCCTGGAACGCTACAAAGTCGTAAGTTGTGACTTGAAGCTGTAATTTACGATTTCAAAAGCCTGCCTGGAACGCAGCATTAGCGAAAACGACCGGACCACTTACTTCTGCTTTAAGTGGAATAAAAGTGCAAACATCATAATATTGTCATGTAATTGAGAGAAGGATGGAAGTAAGTTCATTTTATTTAAACTTCACATTTCAGACAGTTTTTCACAAAGACAAAACTGAATACATACCAACATTATAAAATGGAACAAAACATCAAACATAGAAACATACTGCACATAATACAAAGAAAAAAAATCAAACAACAACAACAAAAACACTGCAACTATTACAGACATTTCACCACTAGATCAACTTGTCCTCCAGCAGCTAATGTCAGCATGAAGCCCCGGTGTGAAAGGAGTAGTAGATCAGACAAGTGTTTACATATTGATTGACAGCAGTGAGATCCCGCCCCTGACTTCGGCCTTCTCTGATTGTTAGAAAACAAGAGGCTCATCTGAAACTGACAGCACCGTTTCACAACACATGTTTTTGAGAATCTTCTAAAATAATACATTTAAAATGCTGTCACTGTTTAAGACTATTATTAATACTGTAAAGATTGGGTGAATCTTTTAGTTTAAAACAAAATAAATTAAACAAAAAAACAATCTTCTAATAACCAGATATTATACACTTCACTATACATCACACACTGAATATTTCCTTCACTCTTTGAGCTTGACTGATGTCACAGTCAGTGAAACCCTGAGCTGCTTATGTGTGGTTGGAGCCATCAGGCAGCAGGTCAGGTTTGTTCCCACTGCTCTTCCTGCGCTGACCGGGGAGGGGGCTCTCGTCTCCCTGCAGTCCCCCGATCATGGAGCCCAGGGTGCCGTAGCTGCCGCCGTAGGGCTCCATCTGAGCTGCCACGCTCAGGGCGAGGATGTCTGTCCGAGGCCTCGGTGGAGTCAACACTGAGGAGGGAAGGGAGACTGGGGTGGTGGCGTTCTCACTGTGGCTCTGCACTGTCACTGACGACTGGCACAGACGTACACATGTGAGGCAAATTCATGACATATACACAGATATAGACACTGTTAAATTAATTCCCTTTAACTTCACATGACTGTAAAAATCACAAAGATTGACGGCTAGTGGCAATTGTTTTTTTCCTTGCATCGTGTCATAGCAAAGTTGAGTCTTTGAGCTATAACGATGGCATTCAGCGTTGATAAAAAAATATTCTTTTAACTAATTATTATTCTAAAAATACCACACAATCTTAAATAACTGTATTCTATACTTTCAATTTCTCAACAATAAATCAAGTTCAAATAAAATGCAGCAATATCTGATTTGATGCATGATTGGCGGCCACGATCACATGACTGCATGTGACCGGGGGTCGCCAAAATTTGTAATGCCAAAATGGGGTCACGAGCCAAAAAAGGTTGGGAACCACTGAGTTAGCCACATACAAATCCTCTGTCAAAATCTATCAAAGGACAAATGTTGAGTATATGAACTCTTCAGATAGAGAGTCATTTTATCAGTGATTAATAAGATACAAAACTACTGATGATACCGTCCTTCTTGAGTTGCTTGTGTTAAAAGCCATAACAAGACTGATCCATAATAAATGCAGTTATTTAATCGATATAAAACTCTGCTATAATTTATATGTATGCAGAAACAGGCTGAATGTTTTAAGTCAGTGATTATAACAAATAGCAATAAAAATATAGCAAATTTCAGATAAACACCAAGTGCTTCAGGTTGGATTGGGTTGGGTTCAGGTGGTGCAGAGCTGACAGTGGTGATAGTTTTATTGTGATTTTATTGTGATCACAGAAGTCGGCCCATCTTAAGGCTCAGTTTCTATACAGGCTGTGTGCATTTTGTAAATTCACAGTAATTATATTGAACCCAGGCCTGCTTTAATGTAATCAAAAAGAGTAAGCAATTAAGATTTAAAATTTCACATAAAATCTTTCAAAATCTCTCAATATACAATATGGGACCTTTAAATAAGGAAAGAAGTTAGTACTAGTATTTTGACTTCTCTATTCTGTTTCACATCTCACACATTCTTCAGCCATTTAAAAAAATGAAAAGCCAAAGGCTCTATATCAGGGGTGTCAAGACCGTGGGCCAAAACCGGCTTGGTAGAGGGTCCAATCAGCCCTCAGGATGAATTTGCCACATGTGAAAATTTGAAATTGCACATATTTTTATATAGTCCTCACTGCAGGCGACCCAGGTTCGAATCCTGCGCTGAGCAGCTCTATCATACGTATAACCCCCCACCCCCATCTCTGCCTCCCATTTCCTGTCTCTCTCTCCATTATCCTGTCCATTAAAGGCAAAAGCCGCAAAAAAGATATTTAAAAAAAAAAATTTCAGGTTGTTCATAAAATGTTTTGTATTTAAGTTAGTTCATTAACTCTACTAAAACAAAAGGGAAAATTTAAAGTTTTTTTACTTATAGGTTATCAAGCTATTATTTTATCGGTCCAACCCACTTGAGATCAAATTGCGCTGTTTGTGGCCCCTGAACTAAAATGAGTTTGACATCCCTGCTCTATATAGTGTCGATACGAGCTCAGAAACGAACCCTTTTGCACAATGTTCTGCTTCATACATAGGTTTATGACATGCACACACTCACCCCATGGACTAATCAGGACAGTTTTATGATTGCACAGTTTGTTTTGTGGAGTTTAAAGATGGCTTGCATTGAAAGTCTATTCTAAATGACCTTGAGTGACTACTTCCAGCTATAAAGATAGGCAGCCACCATAACGTTATCACAGCATATCAGAAACTGGTAATTACAGTAACACCCATATGGCATAATAACAAACTGAACATAACAAACAACTCATACAAGTCCAGAACACAAAAACATTTACCGGTATGTGAAAATTAGAAAATAGAAAACTTACAGACTTACATGACATGGAAATCAACATACTGGCTGGAATAAAACAGAAAATAATTACACACAAGACTTAAATATGCAGAACTGTAACTAAAATCAATACATTTATTGCTTTTACAAGAGAAGCGAACTGCCAATGTTGCTGTAGCATTTGGGCGGTCCACCTCTTATGGTTTTTTGGCATTTGTGACTTGTCTCTTCTATAATGTTTTGTGAAGCACTTTGTAAACTTGTGTTTTTAAAGGTGCTATATAAATAAAGTAAAAAAAAAAACACAACAGACAGACAGTTTGGTGCCGGAGGCACAGAGGGCAAACAGAAACAGGAACTGTAAAATGGAGCATGACAGTCAGAGGACAGGGACACACGTTGTGACAGGAAATATGGCTCTTCTGAACCAGTTCAACTCACAGTGCCCACAGAGACGTCGCTGCCTGCCACAGTCTTCTTCTTTCGGGCCATATTGGGATTCCAGTTGCAAACCAGACTGTCGTTCTGCACACTGTAGTTCTTATGGCCAACCAGCCAGTACGTGTTCATTCTTCCTTTACCCTGGCAGGAGAGGGGAGGACATCAGATGTGTCAGAGAGATGATTGTTCATGAACAGTCCAGGGTAAGCCACTGTGCATATGGCTGGGAAAAAAGAAAATGCTTCAGACACTTAACAAAGAGCAAAAAAGTCTATTATAGTAGTATATTTAAATGTCATGTAGAGTATTTATCTTCCCATTGAATCTAAATGAAGTTTAACTCTTTAGCTCTAGGTGTAGTTCAGAAATCTTATCAATGGCCCTTCTGGACTAATAAAATATTATAGGGATAGTTCAACATTTTTGGCAAAATTGGCTCATTGCCATAATCACCATAGAGTTGTTTTCAAGGCAAATGCAGAGACTGCTTGCCGAAAAACTGCCCCGATAAAAACGTGCATCACAGTTTACCTCTAAAACAACTCTGTCTCGTAACGTTCTGTTATTATCTCATAGTGTGGTGAATGTGCAGATCACAACTTGTCCACCAGAGCGTTTTGGAGTTGTTGGATTGTGTATTTGATTAGTTTGATGAGAGAAACCAAGAAATCCCATTAGCCTCTGTAGCGTAGCATTCTAAAAATAGCTTGCACCAACAATCAAAGGTAACGAACCTACTCCTAAAACTATGGCAATGGGCCAATTTGCCAAAATGTTGAACTATCCCTTTACTGTAAATTTTGTACTCTGCAAATCACCACAAAGCTAAACAGTTTAGGTGGTGTTCTCAATGATGAATAATACAAGCCAATGAATATAATTCTTTTGATTCTTTTGACAACAAAATTTGGTGACTCTGATTGGACAGTTCTGTGTGTTTTATCAGAGATGACATATGTTTAAGTGTTAAACAAATACATTACACTGCAGAGTATGAGAGAGTATAAAATAAAAACTGTGATAAACTGACATCTTAAGCTCATGTTTTATTTTATGGTTAAGTGGTCCGTGATCTGAAAAAGTTGGAAAAACACAGTTTAAAAGAGTTTATCCACCTAGTAGTGGTTCTGGTTCAATATGGAGACTTCTGCTGCCATCCAATACAGACATACAGATCTCTCAGGAGGACATGGACTAACTAAATAAAACAGGTTTAAAGTCAGAAGATGCATGTTTGTTGATATTGGCAGATATCATATTTGGTGACTGTGGGATAGAAACACATACAATCAAATCTCAACATAGTGATTTTTATCAAATGTATATTTTTCAAGTGAAAAAAAGTAAAAATTACCGTTCCAACTGAAATTGCATATCACAATTGCAATCTCTCCACATTTAATTGCAAAAACTATAAGTTTCCTTCCTTGATGTAACACATCTAAGAAACACAGAGACTTGACTCCACACAGGAAGGCTGGGATCTTTTACCTTGACTTCAATCTCTCCACGTAGCTGCAGCTCGTAGGCGTTGTCTTTGATCAGAGCCAAGTAGGTCTCTGAGCTGGTGTGAATTTTCTGGGCTGGCACACAAACAGTGATGAATGAGGACGGATATTAACACTACTCTTGTTTTCCAAAGTCAAACTGATTTTGTCTGACCCAGTGGACTAATGTCTAGTTAAATGCCCATTCTCTGTGGTCATTGTTGTGAGGTACGTGCTAATGCAGGCACACACATGTACATGTTTGTGTGCTTGGTGCACCTACGCAGGCTGGTGGACTCCATTCTGGAGGCTGTGTTCACAGTATCTCCAAACAAACAGTATCTTGGCATCTTGTGTCCCACTATTCCTGCCACACATGGACCTGGAGTGAGGAGGCAAAGAACTGTGATACAAAGAAATCCAAAAAGAACATCCTGACTTTCATGTTATTTTCAAATCCTAAAGGGATTCCAATTAAAAAATTCAAATTACACACAGGACAAAAAGTCAACACCTGAACAAGCATCTCTCTGAGGCTCACTTCTGTGTGGTTCATATTTAAAGGTCCACATTTTACACTTTTCCTGTGTTTTATTTCAGGTGATGATCCATGAGAAGATTTATTGGTGGTTTTTAAGAACCAAAAATCATCCAAGTGTAATTTTACATCCTCTCTCAGGCTGCTCTCTGGGGAGAGTCGCTGTGTCACAGTGAGGTGCCCTCACCTGTGTGGATGCCGGCTCGGAGCTGAAGTCTCTGGTTGGGCATGTGAGGGATGGAGACCTGTCTAACGGCTGCAACCAGATCCAGCGCCATCTTGGCGATCTCATCGGCATGTCTGTCCCCGTTCCTCTCTGGCAGACCACTCACCACCATGTATGCATCCCCGATCGTCTCCACCTGGTTTGATAGCATGGTCAAATTTGGATGGATGGATGTATATACTTTATATACGAATTTAAAATGAGTACTTTTGAATTACTTTAATGCAGAATTATAATTTAGCATCAAAAAACATTGGAGGAAAATGTCTAAATACACACTTTGCAGGTAACAACTAAGACATAAGCCTGTTAACCCGAAACAAAACTAGAAATAATGTACACACACACACACACACACAGTCAGGGATAGTTCGACATTTTTGGCAAATTCACCTAATGCTATAATCCCTGAAGTCATAGGTTCATTACCTTTAATTATCGGTGCATGTTGTTTTGAGATCAGCGGAGCAGAGACGTGAGTTGCTCAGTGAACACAATGGTACAGTGAATGGTACAGGTCCCCTGTCCCTCATCAAACTCATCAAATACACAATCCAGCAACTCTGAAACGCTCTCATGGAGAGGTTGTGACCTGCATATTCACTACACTATGAAATAATCATGTATAATTGTGTAACATTACAACACATGAGGCAAATACTTGGAACTACTTACTTTTGAAATCACTCCGCCCAGCAGCCATGTATGGAATGTAGTTCCAGCTACGCATTTGCCTTGAAAACAACTCTGTCCCATAATGTTACTGTACATGATTATTTCATAGTGTGGTGAATGTGCAGGTCACAACTTGTCCACAAGAGCGTTTTGGAGTTGCTGTTAGATGAGGGACAGGGGACTTGTACCGTTCACCTCCATTGTGTTCGCTGAGCAGCTTGCGTCTCTGCCCCGCTGATCTCAAAACAACTTGCACTGATAATTAAAGGTAACGAACCTACTCCTATGTCTATATGAATTATGGTAATAGGTGAATTTGCCAAAAATGTTGAACTAGCCCTTTAACAAATTGGACTTAAGCCTATTTAACTAGGAACACACTAAGAAAAAAGTTAAATAAATGTGCAGTGTCTACAACCTCCACATGACAAACATCCAGGCCAGAGATTCAGATTCAGAGGGACAGCTGAAGGAGCAACCAGATGTCACCAGATGTGGTTCGACTTTAGTTTGTAGTTTAATTTCCCTCTAATGAGAAACAAATGACCCCAAGAGAAAGTGGAAGCACGTCAATAAAAGTTACACCAAAGAAGCTCCTGATGTAGCACACAGGGGCCTTTGATGTGGACCTTTGACAGTGTGGCGTTGGGAGCGCTCCCTTCATCACTGCTAACGAATGGTGGAGAGGTGAGCTGTCGGGGCTGACTGCAGCTGCAGAGGCAGGCGGCCTCAGCTGCAGCTCGTCAGACTAATTAGCGGACTGAGACACAACATCTGCTCCCTCTGCGCTGCAGGTTGAGCTGGTTTCACACAAAGTTGAACTGAGGATGAGGGGGCACTCGGTTCCTCACTCAAATAAAGGATGTATGTGCCACCCAGCTACTCCCTCTTCATCTGGCCCCAAGATTTAAATTCTGTTAGATATTAAAGGGATATGCCAACATTTTTTTCGTGTCTTGCCTCATTCCTGAGTCGATGACCAGCAGATAGACACTGCACTGTGTTTTGTCAGGTCTCAGACGAAGATCGGCCCGCTGGTTTCCGTTTAGAGTTGCTGAAGAGTTTCTCTGATGACTTTAGGTGGAGGCAGGCTAACTCTACCAATACACTTCCAGCGTTTGAGCTAAGCTAATTACGGACAATACAGGCTCTATCTCCCTTGTTCCTGCACGCACAGTCGAAAGTATGGTGTCTATCTGCTTGCCATGGACTCGCGAGTGAGGCAAGACACACACAAAAATGTTGCCGTATCCCTTTAACAAAACACTAAGTAAAGTGTGTAGGCCTATGTGTCATCTGATTACCTTGTACACATCATAGGATTCGATGCGTGTATCAAAACACATGTAGAGGTTGTTGAGCATCTCCACCACCTGCAGAGGAGCGCAGGACGCTGAGATGGTGGTGAAGCCCACGATGTCTGAGAAAAAAATGGTCACCTGGAACAACATGGAGAGAGGTTCAGCATCACTGGTTGTACTGGACAGGACTGGGCAAACACACTCAGTTAATTTTACCTCCCATTACTGTACATATCAACAAATGATGTGATATCATTACAGTTCAGTAACATTATGATCAGCAAGAAAAGAAAGAAGTGACCTCTTCACCTTTACAGTAACTTCAATTTATATTGAACCTTTCAAGAAACCCAAGATCGCTTTACAGTGATAAATAAATAAATAAATGAATAAAGGAGAGAACTAAATGACTTATTTGGAAAGGCCATGGAGAAAAGGTGAGTGTTGAGGGCTCATTTGAAAGAGTCCAGGGTTGGACAATGATCTGTCCAAACCTTATCAGATTACAACATTATCAGTGCAGTTTTCTATTAGCCTACATAGACTTATTTTAGTGCCGCATGTTGTAACATTATTGTTAACTAAATAATGTAGGCCTACTCATTAATCAATCAATATCATAACACTAAAAAACTAATAAGTTGGCTACAAATGACTTTGTTTAGCTCCATTTGCTGATTCATTTCCAAAAGGTTCAGTCTGATGAGTCTGATATTTGCAGTGGACATCTGACCATCATAAAGATGAACATCTGCTTTGGCTTTAGAGTTAGCTGCACAGCATTCTACCATTGTCAGGGTCCAGATCTGAAAAGGCATATATGCACAGGGTATAAAGGAATTTACATTTCATTTATAATATAATCCTAATATATAGAAACAGACAGAAATAAGTCCCTCCATTGTCCCTCCAGGAACTCCCAGCCTCTAGCATCCATTAGCTGGGAGGCTGACTGACACATAAGAGACAGGGCACACCACAACTCACATCTTTGGTAATAAGGGTTTTTGGGTTTTTTTGTTGTTTTTTTGTGATTTGTGCCTGTGTGTGTAGGGCAAACCTCAAAGTCTGTGAACACTTCAGGCTTCTACGATCATCAGCCACTGGCACCACTATCACGGAGGCAGTTGGGAGATCTTAGATTTTCTTTCCAGACTACTCTGCAGATCCAAATCAGTTTAAAAATGAGCCCACAGTCATATTAAGCAGCAGCTCCCGCCCCCCTACCCTCCATGCAGAGTGCTTTTGGTACAGCTGCTTCAAACCTCTTCAATAAGCCAGACGCAATTTTCACCCGCATAACTTGTTTTATCTCCCGATGAATATGGAACAGGGCAATTATAGGTAATTACGCCAACAATAGCAACAAAGGCAGCAAACACACACATTCATTCAGCATGTTTACGGATCTTGCAGAGGTAGCCTCTTCGCAGCAGCACCCCACAACCCCGTGCAACGTTGTAAGATGTGAATTTGTTTGGGTAAATTTTGAAAGTGAATGGGAATTGAATGAAGGTTGTTGTCTCATCTGTCTTCATTTTTATAATTTGTCCTAAAGGTTTGAAAAGTTTCAACATTGCCCAGAAAAGGCAAACCCCTGATTAAAGCCCTTTAAAGCCCCCTAAAATTAATTATTTTACTCAAGGTCCTAATGTGACTGATGTGGTTGTTATAGGCATGTTTAGGTGAGTTTCAAACTGCACCACGGGCGACGTTGTAAACCGCTTCACCAAGAGATCAATGACCAGTTGGTGGTTGGGTTTGCACGTGTTTTTATGGGTGAGTGAGTTTAACTTCAGTACCGCTAACCGCCACAAGTCGTCACTTCACCTCACTGGTCCCTCATAGTGGCTATACCGGCAGACCTCAGTCACACTAAGAGATATCCCAAGCCCAGATGAAACTAGTCCCAAATCGTATTCTAAGGTCAAGGGAAATAGGTCCCAAGTGAAATCCCAAAAGTCCAAAATCTCGGCCAATCAGTCCAAAATCAAGTTCTAAATTAAGACCAACAAGTCACACAGTAAAGGACAACAGGTCAGGGCTAATGTATCAAGTCTCAGGTCAAATATTCTTATACAAGTCCCAAGTTTAAACCAACCACTGTCCAGTCAGGTCTCGGTACATCCCAATATTAAGAACTAGAGTCCTACAATTTGTATTACAAGTCGCACACATGACAGCATGCATCCTTCATCTTCTTCTTGGATCTGGAGGGAAACATCAAGTCTTTCCTAATCAAAAGTCTAAAATATATCTAAGTCTCAAGTCATTGGTGTTAAACTCAATGTTGGGTCTTTCTGATTCCATCAAATTTTTTTGATCCATTATGAAACTAAGAGAGCATCACTACCTTAACTTCTTGCAGAGCTGCTGTAGAGGGAACTATCCCTTTGTTATCAATGAAGACTGTTAACAGAATATTTACAATAGCTTTACTGTCTTTTGAATAACTCATGAGACTTGAAATCAAATATACACAATGAAATTTGATATTTTTTAACTGCATACTGAGTTTGTCCTCTCAAATTTCTTTTGAAGCTGATAAATTATTTAGGAGAAAATTGACTTTTCCAAAATAATTTCTACCAACCATTTCATAGCTCTCAGCCTCAACGTGTTTCTGTTGGCGGAGCTGCTTGGCAACCGACTTGGGCAGCATCTGGTGCAGCAGATCTTCAGCCAGCTGCCTCTGGTGCTTCAGGTCCTCGGTCTTCTCCTTCAAGCTCTGGGCATAGTTCTGTATCCACTCGGTCATCTGCTTGAAAGAGAACATGACCACCGGGTAGATGAGGCAGGCGATCAACAGCAGGCAGATCCTCATGCTGAGGCCTGACGACACAGATCGAGACGCCAACCTGAGAGCTGGCACCGCGCGATCGAACAAGCACTTCTGAGTGTTTGTCAAGGCTTGAACTCCAATGTAAGATCCGGACAGCAGTGTTGATCCCGCTCCAGAGATTTGCCACAAACTTGTGTCAAGAATATAAGAATGTTTAAAATTCTGACTGAAGTTCAACTTGAGATCAATGTTTTCTAACCAGCAGTCATTCAGTTGTTCCGTCATTATCTTGGCAAAGCCAAGGTAGCTTAGTATGTAAGTCCACCTGCACTGGAAGTCTGTATTTGTGGCTATGTGGGGGAAGTCCATCAACTGGTGGTTGAGCTCTATGAACATTACCAGAAGTCTTGCAGACAGAACATCTCTCCAGTGGGAGTTCTGCTTGGCTTTGACCACAGTGTCTTCTACAGTACCCCAGGTGTCCAGGAGTTGTCCAATGACCAAGGAGAAAACAGGCACGCTTGTGCTGTTTGTATCCAGCGATGCATTTAAGAATCCTTGAACACTTCTCCTCATCTCCTGACAAAATCCAGTCAACTGAACATTGCAAGGGAGCCCATAGCTGTCACTCTGAGCTGCCATTTCTCCACAGAGATGACCAAACACAGGAAACACAACCTCGGAGAGGCTGGCTTCCAATGTCTCGTTGTCTGTGTGTTTGGCAAATAAATGTCTCATCCTTTGTAGCTTACTGATGAGCTGCAGGATGGTTATTGCCCTGCATGAGGTCAGCTCATCATAGGCAGCGTCTGTAGTGTGCAGCAATTCAAAGTTGGAACTGAGGTCAATGGACACAGAGCCGAGCAGTGCCAGGAAAGAGAGGAGGCAAGCGCTCAGAATTCGACGAACAGAGCGACTGCTACCAGTCTGGGAAAATAAGGAGCACCTGGAACACAGGGACACAGCTGTGAGTTACTGAAGGAGAAGCACAGGTTCACTGAGCTAGACTACAATCAGCCTACAAATAAAACTCATCTGAAGGCAAAACTGTATCCTTTCTCACCTTTACACCTGGCCTGACCTGTGCCATATTGCTTTGTCACGAGAAGTAATGAAGAAAATGTGAGATGCAGCCAGAAGAAGAGGATCTAAGTCTCTCCTCTGATAATTTGACTGTTTTCTGAGTGCTAATATAGCAGATTCCACATCAACACCCAGAGGAGCAAAATCCTGCAAGGTTTGGATAGTGGGTGTCAGGGGGCAGAGCTTCAGGTAGGGATGAGAGCAGTGGCTGCTTTGCTGTGACATCACAAAGTTACGTTAGTCCTAACAGCTCATTTTAAGGCTTTTTAAGATTGTGAATACACGCTGTATGCATTTCTCTGTGGACTGATGCTTAAATGCTTTTACAGTAGGCTATAGAACCTATAGCTGCTTTATAATAAATAAATAAATAAATAAACTAATGCAAAATTGGGACCTTTAATTGACAAAGGAATTGGCATTATTCAGCATTATGCAATTAAAAAAAGAATATTTTTTTCATATCAGCATCAATGCTAATCAGTTTTACATCAGCCAATAAGATAATAAAAAAAAGAGAGAGAGATAGACTAAATGAACACATAATTAATATTCATTAGACGGATATCTCTGTGTGAACCATCCTGGTTTCACTACTTTGACAAATCAAAGCTAAACCTCTCAACAGCTGCACCAGCAGCCGAGGTTTAACCCCTGTGAATTCAAACTTTATGGGAGAGTTGAGTGCGTTTCACCTGCACAGCTGACACTCGCTGTCTGCATCCTGCTGCGGCCCCGGAGCGACCCTCCTCTTCTTTATGAACCTTCTTTTGAGAGAAGCCGAGGACCGGGTCCCAGATGTGAAACACTCTTTTTTCATCAAGTCCAGTGATGACATGAGACTCGTACTGCAGTTAGTGGACTATCTCAGACGGTGGCCCCACAGGACATAGTCGCTGCAGCAGCGGCAGGACCGCACTGAGCAGACGTCCCATTCGTGGAAGCAGCGAGTCAGAAGTAACCAAGTAACGCCCTCCTAACTTCCGGTTACTTACTTCAAAATAAAGTGTAGGGGAGACCGGGGATGGTTGTAACATGGGTCAGTTGTGACTCTTGTAATTTCTCCAGTCAGAACTTTTGATTACGAACTGTAGCACATTTACATTTTCAAAGGAAAAGGGTGATCATTTCATCTTCCGCTAGCTTCACATTAAAATAAATTTTGTCCAGGGGTGTGCATACCACTTCCAGGGACCAAACATGGGCCAAAACAGTGACCCAGCAGAGGGTTCAATCTAGCCCTCAGGATGAATTTGGCAAGTGGGAAAATGACATAGATGGCAGAAGAGGCATAATTGAAACTGCACATTTTTAAAGAGGCTATGTGAATCCTCTTTTACGCTGTTTTGCTAACCCCCGTGCATAACAACAAAGCCAGTGAGAATCAATCGATAGAGCGGTAGCCTAGGCTATACGATATTACAACATGTATAGCTATTTGTGTAGTCTTAGGCTATCTGTCATTAACACGGGCGCGTTTGTGTCGTGGACAAGAGCTGTGACACGCGGGCGGTGGATCTTGCAAAATTGTTTTTCAGCCAATAGAGCTACATGGTAAATCCTGCATAGTTCCTCTTTTTTTGGGGGGGTGGGGGGGGGGGGGTCCTTTAATAAATAGTACAGTTGAGAGAGACAGGAAAGGGTTAAAAAAAAAAAGAGTTAATTTTATTTAGGTCATCATTACTGGTCCGGCCCACTTGAGATCAAATTGCGCTGTTTGTGGCCCCTGAACTGAAATGAGTTTCACACCCCTGAATCAATGCAGGCTTTAATTTTGAAACTACCTTCCGGAAGTACGTGCCGCAAATTTCTGTAGCTATCGTATGGCGCGCACAGTACACAGAAATCACAAAACACACACACACACACGGTGAGGAGTGTAGCTTGTGTAGTTGGAGTGAGGACAAAGCGACAGAAACACAGTGAGGATATGAATCAGAGTGTAGCTACTCCTCGTGTAACGGGGTGGGCCCGGTTAGCCTCGTTTTAGCCGCTCACATATCTGTCCGCGTTACAAGTGGTGGAGCGGCTCCTCGCCGATTTGGCGGAGGGAGTGGAAGCAAATGAAAGCGTTGTTTGGAGCCGCTGAACAAAGAGCTTTTCTTCCCTGTACCATTGTTACGGAGCGGAGCGCCTGTTCTCCAGCCGCCTCAGAGGTGGTTTCACTCTGTCAAAGTAAGCTAACAGCTCTGAAGTCCGTCTGTTTGAAAGTAGCGGTCGACAAAACGTCGGGTTTGTAACGCGGTGTAGTTCGATTCATTCACACAGTAAACAAACAAACCCCTAACCACCGGCTGGATGTGATGCGAGGCTAACTGTAAGTTTACGCAGCGCTGATACTGGCAGTTAACTAAAGTACTGAGTAGTCATTGGTCTTCATAACCTCCACTCACATGTCATGTGTGCAGTTTAATGGGTGTAAACTAGCCTGGTGAAGACTTTCTGCTCAGAAACGAGTCAGTATGTAGCCTAACTATTTTGGTTTGTTAGCTCGTTACAATGGCGTAAAGCCAGACAACTTAGTAAGAAGTCACTACTGTGCATAGCAAAGACCAACAGTGATGGGAATAACAGTTTTACTAACGGCGCTACTTTTTTCCAGTAACGAGTAATCAAAAAAAGTTACTGTTTCCCCCGTTATAACGCCATTACCGTTACTGACAATACGACGCAGACTCCGCGGCTGCCTGTGCGGATGAATACTGAGTTAGTTAGTTCCATATGAATGGGAGGTTAGGGGGGCAGTTCAAGTAACTTAACATATTTGAGTATTTTATAACGCAATAGTTACTTTTCCTGGTAATTACTTTCATAATGTAGTATTTCAGTGACTAACTCAGTTACCTTTTGGGTTAAAGTAACTATAACTAATTCCTTTTGGTGCCCAAACACTGGAGACTAACAATCAATAAGCATAGCTGAATATGGGTGTCCACCAAAACAACAACATGGTACACTTAGCTAGTGTGCACAGATTGTCATTCACAAATCTGACAATTCAGGGTTGTGTTGTGTATTGCAACAAAAACATACACACATTGGGGCCTACTCTGACAGCTCTCATGAAACCTCCTTGTAGAACTGTCGTTAGCTGTATGCTACTGATTGAAAGGAGAGTATTGAAGATATAAAGTCTAAAAAACAAGCAAAAATTAAACTTGCCATATTTGAAATCATTTGAGTTTAATCAGTGGTGATTTGGGGGAGGGGGAGGAGTCCCAGGTCCGATAGATAGATAGATAGATAGATAGATAGATAGATAGATAGATAGATAGATAGATAGATAGATAGACAGACAGACAGACAGACAGACAGACAGACAGACAGACAGACTTTATTGGTCCCAGGTTGAGAAATGACAATGCAGCAGCAGCATTACACACAGTGGCAATAACAACGCAGAATAAAAAGAACAACCTACACATAATAAAATAGCAATATCAAATGTAATAAAAATGTATATACAACAAATAGGCAGTGTTGATGATGAGTTTGTCATGCTGTGTGATGACAGGTGAGGGGCGGCCTGTGCTCCAGTCATGACCTCTGGGAATGGGAACACTAACAGCAGCCAACACAATGGAGAGAGCAAACAGGCCCAGGCCCTAGTCAAGACCCACATCCTCACCCATCTGATAGAAGGCTTCGTTATCCAGGAGGGAGCTGAGCCTTTTCCTGTGAGTACTGCAGTGCTGCATGTATCTGTAAACTCACCAACACACAGAATAAAATCACTGTGTGATAGAGGCAGTAATCAGAGACACGGGGTTAACCAGGTCACTTAAAAACAACTCCATTGACACTGACTGACTGACTGAAAGCACAGAAAGAGTCACTGTGCTCCTGTAATGTTTCTTCTCTGAGGAATTACAAGTCTAACACTGTGATTGATTTTATATCCACCAGCAGAATCCTGTCTGTAAAAACAATGCTTTATCTTCCAATATTAGACATCATTTAACATTAATAGCTCTGACCAGATTCTGAGATTGCAGCTTGTTATCTCTCTGAGATGACCGTGATAATCCCTTCATGGAATAAAGGACATTTCCTGCCTATTACTTTTGTGATTTGTGCAGTTTTAGACAAAAAACACATTTTGGTCATAACACGCTCTTAATTTCTCAGCCTTGTTGATTTGTTTTCTGCCAGCTCTATATTTTATTTTATTCAAATAGCACCAGAAACGACTGATCTAAAGGGGAAAAAATCTGGATAAGTTGAGGCTTTGTCCGCACTGATTGGTTTCATTCTGAAATGAACAACAATTTCTGTCCAGACAACAGACATGTTATAGCTCCGATATTAGGAATCATCTCCATCCATATTAAAACATTTGACATCACATCTCATGTGACCATTCACATACACATGGGAGATAGGCCCATTGCCATAATCCATATAGTTTTAGGAGTTTTGTTACTTTTAATTTGTCGGTGCAGGCTATTTTTAGAACAGCGGAGCAGAGCCGCGAGCTGCTCAGAGCAACACTACTGAGGCTCATGGGATTTCTAGGTTTCCCTCATCAAACTCATCAAATACACAATCCAACAACTCCACAACACTCTGGCAGACAAGTTGTGATCTGCACATTCACCACGCTATGAGATAATAACGAAACGTTACTGAACGGCTGAGTTGTTTTCAAGGCAAATTCATGCAAAACCACTGATGTACATTCCTGTCGGAAGCAGTTTTTCAGCAAGCAGCGTCTGCATTTGCCTCGCAAACAACTCTGTTTCCAAGGCCAAACCAAGAAACTCCATTAGCCTCCATAGCGTAGCTCTGAGCAGCTAGCGGCTCTGCCCTGCTGTTCTAAAAACAGCTTGCACCGACAATTAAAGGTAACGAACCTAAAACTATAGGGATTATGGCAATGTATGTGGGCCAATAAAGTCTATAATAATGGGCCAATTTGCCAAAATGTTGAACTATCCCTTTAAAAAAACCAAAATTGGTGTAGACACCAGGTGTAAACTTAAAAAAAAAATAGAAACTACAACTGCTCTAAAGCTAAAAGCATGTCTGGAGCCTTGATGTGCACATGACTGACTGCCCATCTATTACTGTACTGGTACATAATAACGGGTGTGTATACTTTCTGTCTGCAGGTAGAACGTCCATCTTTCTCAATTGAGAGCCTAAGGAGAATCACAACAGACTCAAAGATGGATGGCCTCTCACCAAAGGGTAAAGTCCTCAGAGCAGTAGCACAGTTTCATTGGCTCCTTCTCTGTGGTGGACACAGGGAGCTGACTTTCTTCTTGTCCCTGCAAATGTGATACTAAACAAAACAGTGTCAGATCACAGAGCTGCATTCTCTCCTGGTGTCAGTATTTCCATACATACGTATGTGTCTGGTTGGCTCACCATAAATAACCTGCAGAGTGATAATTAGTGCAAGCCTAAAGTCATAGATGACTTATGTTAGTGCCAAAATCCACTGCCATAAGTCATTTATCACTTTTTATAAACTCTGATCAAGGTCACTATGGCAACAGTATCCAGATCCTCCTTAAACATGCCCTGCAGCTCCTTCTGGGGGAACTACATCTGCATCAGTCTTTCCAAATGTCTTGAGCAAGATCCAAATAAACAGGTTTGGGCAACAGAAAATTGCAGCTTTGTTCGATTTCCGTTGTGAAAAGCCTCCACTGCACAGTGTCTGTATGTATAGGGCAGGCAATAATAAGCACCTTAAAGGTGGTATATTTTATACTCCTCCTTGTGTTTTGTTGATGATGATGTGTACTGTACTTGTGGTTTCAAGGGCCAAAAAGCACCTCAGTGGAGTTTCCCCATCTCCTCTCTCAGTTGTCAATCAACCAATCAGAAGAGAGGAGGTTCTGAGCCTCTCTTCTGATTGGTTGACTGTTTTCTAAATGATCAAATAACATATAGCTGATTTCATGCAAACCAGAGAGACCAGATCCTGTAAGCTTTGTTGGTGTGTTCAGGTGGGCGGGGCTTCAGGCATGCAGGGAGGCAGTGACTGCGTTGTTGTGACATCACAAAGTCACAGAAGTCCTGACGGCTGATTTTAAGGCTCAGTTTCTGAATACAGGCGGTGTGCATTTCTCTGTGGACTGAGCACTGTGACACAAAGACCTGTAAGTTTAACTGACTCTATACGTAGCTGACTGTGTGCTGACTGTGTCCCCTCAGAGCTGAAGGCCCAGCAGGAGCCCATGCTGACCTGTGAGCTGTGCGGCAGGGTGGATTTTGCCTACATCTTCAAAAGGTCCAAGAGGTTTTGTTCTACAGTGTGTGCCAAACGGTGAGGAGAAGTTTTATCACATTCATATCCAACATTACTACTCTGTTATCCTTATACTCTGAGGTGGAATTTAGGGCCAATCCTGATCAAATTTACTGGTCCTGGTCAGACCATCAACCTTTACACCAATCCAATTATTAATCTTATAAATGTACAAATTCATGGTCAACAACACACCCATGTGTATAAAACAATGAAAACAAGACAACACTTAAAATCAATGACATCACTTCACTGGGGCACCAGAGTAGACTGCAGCTCTGAAATGTCTATTTAGTCAGTTTAGATGATGAGGTCATTGCAACAGACTCAGGGATTGCTTTAGTACTGCTATCAAATTATTGTAGGAACACACTTTTCCACACCTGGAAAACACAATATAGAAATGATAACATTTCTCTAAAGTTAGAGACTGATTTAATCTATCTCTTAAACGTATTAACTAGAAACCAAGAAATCTCATTAGCCTTTGTACCGTAGCTCTGAGCAGCTCGCGGCTCTGCTCCGCTGTTCTAAAAACAGCTCACACCGACAATTAAAGGTAACAAACCTACTGCTATGACTATAGGGATTATGGCAATGGGCCAATTTGCCAAAATATTGAACTATCCCTTTAAAGGTCAAGTGTGTAATAATTGGCAAGGTTTGGTGACAAAATCTGAATTCACTACCCATGAATATATTTAAGTGTATAATGGCTATAAAATAAAATGTGTTATATGTGATGTCACATTTTCCCCCTCAATTTACACACTGGATCTTTAAGGGGTCTTCTAGAAAGTATGGTTAACCAGTCCTGAAATAAACTGTGGAGCTGTGTGTAAAAATAAACAATGATAAGCTTCACCTCGCCATGTTTACTTTACTTACTTTTGTAGCTACAACGTGGGATGCACAAAGAGGATGGGTCTCTTCCCAAACCGTAAAACCACACTGGAGAACATGAAGAAACAGAGAGCACTGAATGGAAACCACAAAAGCCCAAGTTTAGAGTCTAAAAAGAAGGTGAGGTCAATTTCTATTGTTCCTTAGTGCAGTAAACTGTTATTTAGTGAAGAATAACTGGCTTCTGAGTGTAACAGACAAACCTGTAGTCCTTTGAAATCAAATGTTTGAGGTCTTTATCAGACGCCAGAGACACAGTCTTCATGTACAGTGTTGTCCTTTAACCCCTGCTGTCTGTGCAGAAGCCCACTGCTGCTCTCTCCACTGGTCACTCTGTCCACCCGGCACAGGGAGAGTCCAGCCAATGTTCGGACCTGTCTGGCTACAAAAAATCCCCGTCCCCCCTGTCGGCCACCCAGCGGGTCCCTGCGGTGCAAGGCTCTGAGCTGCCGCTGCTGCCCCACAGCTTCTTACCCAGTGACCCCGGCCAGTGGAACATAGAGGACGTCTATGAGTTCATCTCTTCTCTGCCAGGTGGGGGCCGCCTTACATTTGGCCACAGGCTGCGTATATGTATATTTTCCCTGGGACTGAAGGCTCTAAAAGTGATAGTCAAGGTCAAAGGTCGCTGGACTGGACCCCGAGAGCCTTCTGCCTCAGAGCTTTAACAGCCACTTTATTAGGTACACCTGGCTAGCACTGGGCTTGACCCTCTTCTGCCATCAGAACTGTCCTAATTCTTTATGGTCCAAATTCAACAAAAGGCTGGAAACATTCCTCAGAGGCTTTGGTCCATATTGACATTATAGCATCATGCAGTGGTAGATTTATTAACTCCAAAACGTCTGTTCCAGTGAACTCATCATCATGTTCAAGAAACCAGTTTGAGATGATTTGAGCTTTGTGACATGGTGTTTGTTTTCCTGCTGGAAGTATCAGACCACAGTGATGACAACCTACATTCAGAAGATGGTAAAGGGACAGACATGGTCAGCAACAACACTCTGGTCGCCTGTGCTTGTTTAAAGCAATAGTTCAACTAACATAGTTCATAGCGTGGTGAATGTGCAGGTCAGGTTGTTGGATTGTGTATTTGATGAGTTTGATGAGGGACAGGGGACCTGAACCATTCACCTCCATTGTGTTCGCTGAGCAGCTCACGTCTCTGCACTGCTGATCTCAAAACAACATGCACCGATAATTAGAAGGAATTACCCTACTGCTATGACTGTAGGAATTATGGCGAATTTGCCAAAATGTTGAACTATTCCTTTAAACAGTGATCAGTAGGCACTAAGGGGCCCAAAGTGTGGCAGGAAAATGTCCCCCACACTATCACACCACCAGCAGCTTGAGCTGTTGATACAAGGCAGGATGGATGACATCAGACCATCCATGCCATGTTCACAGTCACAACTTCAGCCGATCCTCTCGCTCACATCTACAGGCTTAAATGCATTCATGTTGCTGCCACGTGATTGGGCAGTTAGATATTAGCATTAAAAGCAGCTGAACGGGTATACCTATTAAAGTGGAGACTTTTATGTCGCGTCAGACATTACTGTGCTTTTTTCCCTTGTTGAACATGGCCAGGACTCACTATGGGAAACAGTGATGTCACCAGTTCCACACACCAATCAGAATTCAGAAGAGTTGAAACAGAGTTTGCTGATCAATCCAACCTAAACACTATTTGAAACTAGTAACAGCTTCTTTTTTTAAAGCGAACTTTGCTCCATTTAACTTGCTTGGAAGTGCTGACGTCCAAATACCAAAGCATTTGTAGTTTTTAACCCTTTTTGGCCCTGACAGAACCCGGTTATGACTTGGTCTTGTTGAATAACAATGGAGCTCTGTGAGTGAGAAGGAAGGTTATTTTAGACTGGACTGCAGATTATTTTAACAGCAGCCATAGAGGGAAAATGGTGTTGAAGAATCAGTGTAATTAAACGCGAGGAGGTTTGTGTGCACCTCTGACTTGTCATCATGTCGTGGCCGCAGGTTGCCTGGAGATCGCCGAGGAGTTCCGCTCTCAGGAGATCGACGGCCAGGCCCTGCTGCTGCTGAAGGAGGACCACCTTATGGGAACCATGAACATCAAACTGGGCCCCGCACTCAAGATCTTTGCCCAGATTAGCATGCTCAAAGACTCATAGCCCATCTCAGTCCTCTCACAACACACACACACACACACACACACACACACACTGCTCTCAAAGGTAGCTCTGGACAAACAGGACGTGCTCAGGATCCCACATGTCCACTGACTCTGAGTAGAGCTCTGGTCCAGTTCTGGACACCGGGCCAGAGAGTTGTTTGATGGCTGTTTTTCCTGCTGAACAAAAGGACTTCATCAGTCTGGACTGTCTGACTGTTTCACTGACCTCAGACCATAGTTTTGTACAGGAGCGGTGCGTTAGGCGCTCCATTATGGAGAAGTGTTTCACTGACGACATGTTTCTGTTTTCATAACGTAGAAGTTCCTGTGAACTCTGGACATTTCAGTCACTGATGGTTGTTGCGTTAGTCACATACTGAAAATACAAACACACTGGATCGTTGCAAACTTTAACTCCATAAAGGTGGAAAAATATTGTTGTTGTTTTTTTACAAGGAATAAGAGGGAGAGTAAATCTCCTTCATTAAGGATCAAATCTTTTATATTAATTCATTTGGTTCATTTCCTTCACTTCACTGCTGAGCTCCGGCTGACGAGTGAAGCACAAATCACCTTCCTCTGTCGAATATTTATTGTGCGTTCAAGTTCATTCTTGCCCATGAACATAGTAGCTCCCGGTAGATTTTTTTTCCCACCAGCTCCAATGGCCTCCATTGGTGGATTTCTGTCGTTTTCATTGTATTTGTTTGTTTGACGTGCTCAGTGGCTGAACTGGTAGAGTTCCAGGAGATGGCGATGCAGGACAGAGCTGTGTACGGTCATTCGTTGCGGAGTGTGTTCAGCACAGAGACCAGAAGTAGCGAGACTCAAATCAGCAGCTGGAAGAATCCGACAACGCTGACGTGATGTTCTGGAGCCATTTGTTGGAACTTCTTCATTTCCTTTTTCTCAGTTTCTCAGCCCACAGTCCTTGATCCACGCTCGGTTACTGCTGTATAGAACCGCTGGTATGAAGACAGATGTCCATTATTCTCACACAGTTCAAATTAATACAATCATGTTGACTTAGTAAACCTCACAGGGAAAAAACAAACAGACATTAGTCTCCAGCTCACAGCGCTCAGAGCTGCACACAGGAAGCGTAACGTGATCCACAGCAGCTGCTGAGTCACTTCAGTCACGTTTAAGTAGTCTGTGTAGACGCCGCGCTGCCGTTTGACCAGGAGCAGATGGAGCGCAGCCAGTCCACACAGTGTCCGCTCAGGCCTCACAAAGCCATGTTAAAGGGATACTTCACCCAAAATCAATAATTCACCAATCATCTACTCACCGTCATGCCAAGGAAGGGTTTGGAGAACTTTCAGAGTTATCAAAACAGCAACAGATTTTCATATAAAGGCGGATTGTGCTCACTTTTGAATCGTCCAAAACACACACTGACCCAAGTGTCCTGAAGCCGAGACAGGAAAAAAAAATAATTTGAATTTGATTTCTGTTTTTAGCCTTGTTGTAGTAGTAGCTCCCAGTGGCTCTGTTGATGTTGAGATTTTCTGTGAGATGTTCGTTTGTTGTTGTAAACCATTGGATGTATGATGTAAACACAGAAGAACATCTCATAGCAAATCTGGAGCATGTGCACAAACATCAACAGAGCCACTGGGAGCTACTACTACAACAAGGCTAAAAACTGAGATCAAATTAAATTTTTCCGAACAACTTTTTCATGTGGCAGCTTCAGGACACTTGGGTCAGTCCAGATGAGCAGTATGGAGGTATCTGGATGTTTCATAGTGTGTGTTTTGGACGATTGAAAAGTGAGCTCTATCTGCCGCCATTAAATGAAAATCCGTTTCCAGCCAGACCCCCCCCCCTGGAACTCCAAAAGAGTTTTGATAACTCTGAAAGTTCTCCAAACCCTTCCTTGGCATGACGGCGAGTAGAAAATTGGTGAATTATCGATTTTGGGTGAAATATACCTTTAATGCAGAAAGAAAACAACGGATGCAAACATGACCCAATCAGGCAGCGTCTCCAAACACAGGACGACCGCCACCCCCAAGTGCCTCTGTGACACGTCGACGACGATGTGAGACAAGTGAGGAAAAGACGAAGCCGTGGACGGTCCACGTCGTCTCATGATAACCAAAGTCGAGTGAATGTCCCTGCTCTAGTGCTGCCACTGGGTTCTCCTCACTGCACATGTTGCTGTTAAAGGCGTTTTCCAAAGTGTCTCAGTCTGGATTTTTTTTGTTAGGATATCTTTGCGACCATGTTTGTGGCAGAGTCGACTGTGATTGGCTGCTCGACGCTTGCTCAAGATTTTAATCTGCAGGTGGTGTTTGTTTACAGGAATAAAAACTGGTTTCTTCCAGCATTGCAAAATCTGTTCACGAAGACAGGATCTGAAAAACATCTGTGTCCTTGTACGGACAGATGTTTAGTGATAGCTAGTGGTAGACACTGTTTTTGGCCCTTTTTTTTATTTACAGAAATCCACTTTTTTTGTGTTTGTTTGTTGAAAAATAAAACTGTTAGATAAATCGAACTGACTCCAGCTTTGTTCAACATGTGCATGAACTGATGAGATTTAACAAGCGTGAACATCAGCTGCTCATCAACAGTCGGATGTGATGATAGAAAAGCGCTGAAGCTTTAAATCGATCAAGGTTTAAAATTAATTAAAACACTGAAGAGTCAAGTTAAATCTCATCATCCATCCAGCTGCAGCCTGACATATAGAGACAGACAGCCTCACGCACACATTCACACCTTTGGGCAATTGAAACCCGCCTGATGTGCATGTCAGTGCCTGTGCAAGGACTATGAGAGGAGGAGGGCACACATGCACAGGGATTTCACCCAGATCAAACCTTAGAACCTTGCTGTGAGGCCACAGTGCTAACTACTGTGTCGCTCCCAGAATGCAGGTCTGTTAGTGACCCCAGTATCCCTAAAACCAGACTGGGAGGTAGAGCCTTCAGGTACCGGGCTCCTTTACCGTGGAACCAGCTCTCTCCATGGGTCAGAGAGGCAGACACTCACTCTGAATCATTTTATAGCTACGGTGCTATAGGCTTAGACTGCTGGGGGACACATCTGGTCATATGGAGCCCTCTCCTCTCCTCTCATTTTGAACTGTCGTTATCATTGCCTGTTGCTCTTTGTAGTTTGGCCTTGGTGTCTTGGTCTCTGTCTGTGTTTCCACAGTTCCACCGGAGCTCCATCTCTCTGCATCAACCGCTGCCTGCATCGCCCCCCTACCCCCCCTTTCCCCTGCTGTTAAACCGGCCTGCACTCCCTTCCTATGAATCAGTCTGCCATCCAGTCCACCCATTAAGCTGGCCTGCTCTCCCTGCCTCCTTTGCCTACCAGAAGCTTCCTTCTTCAGCTGTTGTTAACATTTCCATGTTTCTCAAATTCTCTGTTATAAACTGTTTTCTTGTCTGTATCTGTAACACCATCTATTGCACATCTGTTTGTCCTGGTTGAGGGATCCCTCCTCTGTTGCTCACCCTGAGGTTTTTCCCAGTTAAAAGGGTTTTCCATGGAGTTTTTCCTCAGTCATTGTGAGGGTCTAAGGGCAGGGGATGTTGTTATGATGCCATGTAAAGCCATTTGAGACAAACTGCTTGTAAAATCGGGCTATACAAATAAAATAGCCTTGCCATTTGGGCATTTAGATGTTCTGACTATAACATTTTCTGTAAACCCAGAAATACATCAGACAACAGAATTATTATGATTTATTTAACTTTTTTTTTTTTTTTTTTACACAAAGCATTCAAGTACAATTCCGTCTGATAATGATTTCAATAAATTAACCTCCTCCATTAGTTTCTTCATTAAGGCACAGTCAGTAGTTCAGTGAATGAAAAACACAGACTGAATAAAACCCACAACCAGAACAACCCACACGTAAATCACAGACGCATCACTCGTACTTCATTAATGTTCACTTCATGTGTCACAGAATTAACTTTGGTGTGTTTTCAAATCTGAGACGAAGAGGAACAGACGGAATTAATCAACAAGTGTTGCATTATTTATATATAGTACACACGCATTTTAGTTGTGGAAGCATTTCATGAAGACGGTTGTGTTTTTAAAGGCAACACAACATCTGTACGGTGCCCCCCCTCCCAGCGCTCAAACACACTGCAGCTTCAGGTAGCACATGCAAAGACACAGAGTGGGGCTGCAGATGATGGTTCGACATAGGAAAGAATTAGACTGTGATGAGATCTCCTGTGGATGTGCAGCCCAGCCAGAGTCGGTGCAGAGCCACCGTCATGACTGTTGAGTGACAGCAGCCGGCAAGCAGAGGGGAGACAGTGGGAAGCAGGCGGCTGTGGACTCTCTGAACTGTCCTCCTCTGGTCTGATGTCAACGCCACAAACACCTGAGTCAGCACAACGCTTTTCTATTTTTTGCTGATACTTTTTAATAACTACACACTACAGAAAATGTATTATTATTTAATTCATCATTTATAAAGCATTCATCCAACATTGATACCAATTTGGATGTAATTTATACCTGTTTACCTCTGGATCCATGATGTGTTTACTGAGAAATCATTTACATAGAGCCAGTAAATGCTAAACAATTTATGCAACAATTATGTAACTACCTGAATTACTCATGAATTGCAGTATTAAGTGTTTATTTAGCAATTATGAACGCACTCACTGACCATTAGTACATGTGGAAATCACTGTATGTGCAAGTGCAGCATGTCACATTTTGTTAATCAATTACTGACTGGTGGTTTGTCATTGCTTGATTTATAATGATGAATCTCTAATTTATAAATATGGAAATACACCCATTAAACATATATGTAATTAATCCAGAGTTTAACATTTGCATCTGTTTATAAATTACAGACTAATTAGAGTCAATGAAGTAATTTCTCTAAATGATGAATTAAGTATTTAATAGCATGTAGCAAATTCTGCTGTGTTACTTTTTCTTTATTAAACGTCAGTATTTCAGAATGTGTTTTCAGTCTGCTGCTGTGACATTAAACTCCTCTGTCTACTGAGACGTTCATTTGTTTCAGTATAAGCAGTCCAGACGCATATATTTCAAAGTTACATGTTTTTGTTCTTCATCTTCTTGGCTTCAGCACATTCGATGTGAAATAAAAAATAACGACGACTGCACTTGAGTGCCACGCCTCGGCCCACAGCTCTGTAGCTTCAATGTAATTCAACGGATAAACTGTGAAAATTATGTCTTTTTTTTTTTACCTCCACACCTCTCTTTGTTTCTGTTGGTGTGATATTTACATTTAAACCAACTCATTTCACATCTTCCTGAACTCCACTGCATTTTTCTCCTATAACCCTTAAAGGGATAGTTCAAAATTTTGGCAAATTTGCCTATTGCCATAATCCCTATAGTCATAGAGGTAGGGTTCAATAATTATCGGTGCATGTTGTTTTTAGATCAGCGGGGCAGAGACATGAGCTGCTCAGCTAACACAATGGAGGTAAATGGTACAGATCCCCTGTTCCTCATCAAACTCATCAAACACACAATCCAACAACTCCAAAGTGCTCTTGTTGAGAAGTTGTGACCTGCAAATTCATCACGTTATGAACTAATAATGTAACATTACGACACAGAGTTGTTTTCATGGCAAATGTGTAGCCGGAACTACATTCCAGACACAGTGGCTGGGCGAGTGATTTCAAAAGCACAAGTATTTGCTTCATGTCTCGTACATTATTATCTCATAGCGTGATGAATTTTCAGGTCACAACTTGTCCACCAGAGTGTTTTGGAGTTGTTGGATTGTGTATTTGATGAGTTTGATGAGGGACAGGGGACCTGTACCGTTCACTGAGCAGCTCACATCTCTGCCCACAACACTTGAAACAACCAACACCTACTCTCCTTTAAGTGTCCATTTACTTTTGAGCTCCTTATCTCACCGTGAATGCCCTGCTTTGTGCACTGAGGCATAACCTGCCAACTGCACAACTGTTGAAATACTGACAGCCTGGACTGAACTCACTCACATGCAGCTCCACAGCAGATGTCGGTCGTTAAGTCATCAGAGCTGTGACACATCTAGAGTCCAGGGTGTAAAATGTTAGAGCCACTGTTACAACTGGAATATGTGTTTGCACAGCACTGTAGCCGTGTTCAAGCAGCAGTGCTGGTGTCGCCGCAGTCGTCCTCGGTTTTGGCGACCTGGTGAAGTCAGAGGAAGTCAGAGCAGAGGGTTAGGAAACCGAGCTGACACTGAGAGAAACCTAAACACGCTGCTTCCCCGGGAAAAGAATCAATCAGGGTGAAAGAGGTGTGCGGTGCGACAGGTCAGTAGTGAAGAGCCAGAAGCCGAACCCACTGATTTCTTGTTAATTTAATTGAGTGATTCGATATAAAACATCATCAAAAGTCAGGAAGGAGAAAAAAAAAGAACAGCAGAAAAAAAGAGTCGTGGCAGAGCGAGCGATCACACACTAACAGCCTGCAGCACAACCTCTGCTACCTGCCCAACGGGTCAACTGTAAACAAGTGGTCCTTTAACATGACAACAAGGTGTTTATGGACTCGCAGCTCCACTTCAGGATCCTGTCTTTAACGGGGGAACTTTTCTTTAGCTTTGGGATGGATCCACAACGATCGTCAGGTGAGAGGAACACAGGAAGGTTTATTCCAACTTGTTCAGAAAAATAGACAGGCCCGGAAACAAACCCACCGTTTCTAAATCCTGGCTGCACAGGAGATCTGCCTGTGGGCAACTGACTGGATGCTCTCTGGAATAACTTTGACCCAGCTGGAGGTTTGTTCAGACTCTGCCTGTTTTTCACAGTAAGTGGGCAGAGTGTTATCACCGTGACATGTAGCAGGTGGAGCTGACCTACACAGACTGGAGTAAAGTCTTCCTGTGAATGAAAAGGGCCATACCAGTGTTAAGGCTGTTTTTATCAGCACGTTTCTCCATCTGCTGCAGGCGTCATAGGGAGTCGATGGTCTCCGTTATTTCAGGGCGATCATCCATTAGAATGAGAATTCAAGCTGCTCTTATTTCTGCCAGAGCTATTTGGGAGACAAGAGGAGACATTTACAGGACAAGAGGCTGTAATACGTCTACGTCTTCAGGGCAGATTTGAATGAGCTGCTATCCCATAGACCGACGGGACCGGTCGGTCAGCATGCCAAGGAGACATGAGCTAACGCCGGTGTTTGGTTTTCCACCTCAGATGTTGAGTGTATGTGAGTGAAGGGATGAATTGTGATGCTTTGCCTCTACACTCTTTGACACTATTTTTTTTTAACGCTCTGGTCTGGTGAAAACTCCTGGTACACAAACAAACCTAGCCATTACATTTTGGAAAATTGTCGTTCATTTAGGGTCAAGTACATGTGATTTGCTGCGAATGTGGGGGAAAAACACTGGTATGGTCCTTTAGGAGGTGGGAGCAGTGTGGCTGGTGTCACACACACACGCACACTGGTCTTTACCTCGCCGTGAGCAAACAGCAGAGACACAGTAAAAAAGCAAACAACCTGCTAATTTGAAAGAAAACTCTAAAGTCTTGTGCTCGTTTTCTTCCATTCGCTGATCGACAAACGCTTTACATTCCACAATGGACATGAAGTGCAGCTGAACAGGTGGCGCGCTGTGATGACACGGGTAAACTGTAGTTTCTTGAATGCTGGAGGAGGGGGGGAGGGGGGGGGTAAACTATTCTACTGGTGCTTTCAGCTAAGATCGAAAAACTCTTCATCGCTCCTTCAGAGGAAACTGCTGCAGTGGGAAACTTTTATCGACTCTGGTGAACAAAAACTGTGGAATTGTCTTCCGTGAGGAGGGAGTGAGTGGGGGAGGGGTGGGATGGGGGGCAAGGTGTGTAAGGCTGTTGTACCGACCTGCTCCAAACGTGTACAACCATGAGACGGGAAAATTAAATTCACTCACAGAGAGAAGGTGAAAAGTCAAAACTGAGAAATCAACCCAGAGAGAGAGGGAGCACTGAAAGAAAAGAGGGAAATCTTTGCCATCACACACACACACACACACACACACACACACACACACACACACACACACACACACACACACACACACACACACACACTCACACAAAAACCCCATCAGAACACATCAGTTTGTAGTTCTGTTTCCAGTTAGCGCCGTTTATACCTTGCTCCTGAAGAGGGGCTTGGCGCCGGGGCCACAGTACTCGTTGTATATGAGCTTGAAGAGGAACAGGTGGAAGAGAGTTATGAGCGAGGCCACGCTGAACCAGAAGAGGAACGGCAGGCCCGGATACCTGTTTGCCATGTGCTCCTCGTGGGCCAGGATGGCCTTGAGGTGCAGCGTGTGCCGCAGGTCCTGCAGGTGGCGCAGGTCCGTGGAGATGTAGAGCAGCGGCGTGATGGGCTGGGTCACCATGACGGGGAAGGTGTGGCCCTTGATCTCCGACGTCAGCTCCACGGGCTCGTTGAGGCAGCCGGCCTCGCAGGCGTACAGCTTCACCGGCTTCTCCTGAGGCTTCACCGACACGTGGAGGAACGGCTTCCCCTCGGCGTCCAGCAGCACCGCCAGGTTGATGAGGTCCTGGTTGTAGTGGATCCCCCTCAGGGCGTAGCTGTTGTGCAGCACGTCCGGGTCGGCCTGGAACTGGAGGTGGTTCTCGGTGAACTGGAGCCCGCCGAAGCTGAGCACCATCCCTTGCATGGCGCCGTGGGCCCCGGCCGCCACCAGCACCTTGCAGCCTCTCTTCTGCAGGGTCAGGGTCCACAGCGTGACCAGCTGCAGGATCTGGGCGGCGCTGCTCACGCGCTCCGGCCACAGGTTCTCGGCGTGCATGGTGGCGTGGCCGCTGAAGCAGTGGTCGGCGTAGTTGAGGCTGGACTCCAGGCGGGCGCGCTCCTCGCCGGCCAGCCTCCGGTCCAGCAGAGGGGCCGCCGAGGAGGAGAGGATGTAGTAGAGGGTGGTGTTGACCGTGCGGCTGGACGGCGTGTGGGAGTCGGTGATCCTCCTCATCTCCACACCTGAGTCAACAGAGAGCAGATGAGCTTGTGTCAACGTTGTCGCTTCACAAACAACAGTCGTGGTTGTTCAGCAACAGCAAGATGGTTAAATGTACAGCTTTGTTCATCTCGTACATAATGCATGCGTTATTTATTGTGCAGATAAGGTGCATACTATCCCTCGTGGTCATGGTGATTTTGAGAGGCAGACAAGAACGCCGTAACGCTACAACGCTAGCTTCTGCGACCGGCTTTCTTGGACTTCTTTGTTCCGGGGTCTTAGGCCAGTGTGGGGGGTGTGGAGCATGCACTCATGTGTTGTGTGGTAAGGAACTGGTGGATGCTGCAATGCATATAGTGATACTTTGAGCGTTATATAGAGGCCAAAGTCGCGGTTAGAAGAACTGCCCCCATTACTTTGCTGCAGCGTCGCGCAGCTAGCAGAGGAGAGCTAGGTCCAGTCTGCACATATTTTTCTCTGACTTTTTCCTATGGTAGCACTCGGGGACCTAGAGCTGTAGAACGTTACTTAGAAAATGACCGCAATTCTCCTTTAAGGCATATACATGCCGGAGAAAGTCGGATTCCAATCGCATTATCTGGGTGTCTTAATCAGAGTTTGAGAACTCCGATATTAGTCGCGTGTACATGCACTTCAGTTGTCCAGTTATAGTCGGATCAAGGCAATAATTTGGTTTTCTCAAGTGTCACGTGAACGTACTGACTGTGTGTGCTACAGGATTGATTAAAACACACAACGTAAACAATGTGACTGTATGTACATGTAGATACTTCAGGAGGAGGCAGAGACCAGCGGTTAGATGTGGTTTCTGTTTAAATCTAATGGCTGATTAAATATACACATGTTGAAATGATTCAGTGATTTCTGGCCGTGGACCAGATGGTTTTGAGGAGCTGGTGGATCATTGTCGAGTCCTTCTGACCTCGATTTACTTTGATACTACATGTTTTACCCGGTTTCTCTGTGTCCACTGCTCCTTCACCACGTCGAGAGAGGTCTGTTTTGCCACTCAGTCCGAACGGAAGGGGCGCGTCGCTGGGCAATGCGACGTGAACGCATACCCTCTATTGAACACGAGGCTGGAGCATCACAAGATGTGCAACAAATGAAGCAGTCACAAGACTTCCTGATTCATGTGTCTATAAACAAACCTACTACACATCAGTTGTAGTAGCTTTTATTCCATTGCACAACACTCTTGTGTGTGCAACTACGAAATAATTTTTTCTTCCATCTGTGGAAAGATAAATGTGATCAAACTGACGTTCAGTGGGTCTCTACATGTTGTGCAAGTACAGATGCGTCTGCTTTGTTTTTTCCCTGATAAGCTCCCGGATGAGGTCGTGTGCATTGTGTGCAGACACTGGTGTGAAGAGCAAACAGTAACATCTTTACAGGCCGCGGTTATAAACAAACCTCACCTCCTGATACAACGCATCATAAACTCATAAAATCCCTTGTGTCTATATTCATCTGCTGATTCACCGCAGGTATTTTACTGCTCAGAGGGTCAATAGATGTCGGACTCAGCGTGTGTTTACAGAACAGGTTTGGGTTGTTTTATATGTTTGTACAGCAGCATGTAGACCCACTGATCCTGGTTCTGGCATCTTACTTTTTACTGTGGTGCCGACATCGTTGTGTGGATGACGATGCTGTTAGGATGCTTGATTGCTGTTGTTGTCTTTTTATTACATCTACTATTTATTATGGATGAGCTGACGGGAGAAATGAATTACCCTTAGGATTAATAAAGCATTCTGACTGACTGATAGGGGTTTCACACAGGAAGGGTTCGTTGCCAAAACAACAGGTTCGGAACCTGAAAGGTCGGCTCTCAAGGGAACCAAGAAATAGCTGGTTCTTCCATGCGAACCATGACATCATCAGTGGGCGTGTCTTATTCTAGGCTGTGAAGATAAGCAGGAAGGAGGAGGCAGGCAGTGACTGACAACCTGGAGAAAAATAATTGGCTGTGTTCTGCTGAAGAAACTAAATGTTTAGTGGAGATTTGGAAATCGACAGAATTTCAAGAAAAGTTCTGAAGCAGAACAAGAAAGAACAAGTTCTATTATTTCCCTTCAGGGTTTAATAAACTAAAATAATTCTTATCTTTTAACTTGTGGAAGAGATGGTCAAGGCTGGGTTCACTCCAACACCAGACCAAATAATTAATGAACTTTAAAAAACCAAGGAACCAAGAAACTGCAAGAACACAAAAATATTGCTACTGTTGCGTTTCCTCCTGAGTGATGCAGAGTAACATACGTCCACATTGGTCCTATTTTAACTGGTGAACTGAACGCCGCTGGTTCACCAGAAAGCACTGAGGTTCTCAGACGGAGCCAGAACCAGAACCGTGTCTGTCTGACAACACCCCGACTGACCCTCCTGAGGTTCCCGCCTGAGCTCACCTGAGATGAAGAGGTCCATCCAGGCCTGCTGGTGATCTACGACCAGCTCATCCACGCTGGCCCTCAGCAGCTCCCCCAGCTCCTTCTTGGCTCCCTCTCTGAGGCTGCTGAAGGTCTCCTCCAGCTTGGAGGGGTCGATGGGCTCCGAGGTCCACACCACCGACACTATGTTTTCCTTGTACTCTGACTTAGCGGAGACCTGGATCCTGCTGCTCAGCTTCTTGGTGACCACCACCACAAGCACCATCCGGTTGTTCTCCACAGGCACTCTGCCGGATGACAGCACTATCTCCCTGTCCTCCAGTTTCTCCACGCTGGTGGAGAACTTGCTGCCGAAGGTGGGGCCCTCGGAGGAGACGTCCATGGAGGCGGTCCTGTCGGACGGGTTGTTGATGTGGATCCTCTGGAGATAGACGTTGGGCCTGCTCCTGTGCGCGATGAACTCCTCCCTGATGGTGACACAGTCCCGGGATGACTGCAGAGCAGCCGGCGAGGCGCAACGCACCGACAGCACGGCTCCCTTCCTGAACCATAGCATGCTGGCCTGAGCCTCGGCCCGCTTCCCCTCCAGGTGGACGCCGACTCTGGGGGAATACTCGGTCTGGTGGACCGGAGCCGAGCCGGGCTGCGAAGACGCCGCTACCCACAGTTTATTAGAGTCGATGTCAATCAGAATATGTCCGTTACCTGCAGTGAGGGGAATAATGGCATTAGAAAATAATGGCATTAGAAAATAACGGCGTTACTAAGGCACTACTTTTATCAGTAACGAGTAATCAAAAAAGTTACTGTTTCTGCCGTTATAACGCCATTACCGTTACTGACAATAGAATATGCCGTTACTTGACTCAAGAAGTCCTGTCACAAAATACAACATTTTGGCAAATTCACCTATTGCCATAATCCCTATAGTCATAGGGTAAAGTCATTACCTTTAGTTATTGGTACATGTTGTTTTGAGATCAGCGGGGCAGAGACGTGAGCTGCTCAGCGAACACAATGGAGGTGAATGGTTCAGGCCCCCTGTCCCTCATCAAACTCATCAAATACACAATCCAACAACTCTAACATGCTCTTGTAGACAAGTTGTGACCTGCATATTCACCATGCTATGAAATAATAATATACATTACCAGACAGAATTGTTTTCGAGGAAGATGCGTGACCGAAACTACATTCCAGACACGACTGCTGGGTGGAATGATTTTAAAAGCGCAGGTAGTTCTGAGTATTTGCTTCATGTGTCTTATAATGTTACATAATTATGCACGATTAGGTCACAACTTCTCCAGGAGAGTGTTTTGGAGTTTTGGGATTGTGTATGAGTTTGATGAGGGACAGGGTACCTGTATTGTTCACCTCCATTGTGTTCGCTGAGTAGCTCACGTCTCTGCCCCGCTGATCTCAAAACAACATGCACCGATAATTACAGGTAATGAACCTACCTCTATGACTATAGGGATTATGACAACAGGAGAATTTGCCAAAATGTCGAACTATCCCTTTAAAGTGTATGTTATGTTTCAGTCCATCAACTAGTCGGAGAAAAAACGTTTGGAACTAACCAACTGAGTATCCCTCCGCACAGGCAGGAGGTTAGGGTTATGGTTGGAGGGGGCAAGTCCAAGTAATTTGACATACTTGAGCATCTTATGAAAAAGTAACCCAATGGTTACTCTTCCTAAGTTATCTTTTGGGGAAAGTAACCAGTAACTATTTACTGTTTTAAAGTTACGTTCCCGACTGGTTACCTGATACAAAAGGTGTGTCTAGCTGCTCCTGGGGGGTGCTGTATATCCCCTCCCCTCGCTCCACCAGAGACTTCCACCTGTGGATCTCGGACAGCAGACACTGTCCGGCCGCCCCGCCGGGCATGGCCGAGCCGCTGAAGAGCCTCCACCTGCGCTCGGCCCCCAGGTACCAGTAGAAGATGAGCAGCAGCAGCAGTCCGATGAGCAGCCTCCGCGCCCAGCTGCTCGACAACAAGCCCGGCAGACCCTTCAGTCTCTGCTGCAGCCACATCGTGCGTCGAGGCGACGGGAGCCCGGCTGCGAGTGAGTGTGTGCGGACTGCACCCCCAGGTGTGTGTGGGTGAAAGTTTGAAGGTGTCACATCTGATTCAGCTGTCTCTCAGCACATAAACATGGTCCCAGGTTGAAGGCTAAAGACTGACGAGCTGGCTCCGACAGCTTCCGGCTGGGTTAGCTTAGCTAGGCGGCTAGCTCGGGCCGTGAACCAACGAAAGCTGTTGAAAACAAACTCTGCTTTCTCGCATCGTGCTTGTTGTCATATCCTGCGGTCGGCGTGTGTGGGCTGCATCGAGGCGTCGTTATCCCGGTTGGTTTCTGTTCTCGGTTCGTCCCAAAGTTACAGAGGTTTACCTGTGTGTCCAGATCACTGCCTCTGCAGCCAGCGGCTGACACTTCTGGTCTGTCACTACTGCCGCAAAGCGAAACGGCACGGCAGTGACCGGAAATGTCGCAAAACCATAGACCTTATCGTATCTGAAGTGAAACCTGCCGTACTGGAAACAGACCAAAACAACAACAACAACATTGTGATGGTAATAATAATAACAACATTAATGATGATAATAATAATAAACAGACACTTGTTTAGTATCGAAACACTGAGGTCAGCCACTCTGCTTTTCTGTAGCCTGTTTAGACGCACCTTAGGAAAGGAGGGGAGGCAGTGGATAGTGTAACATTTTTTACATTTCTGTCCACATCTTTATAGCTCTATTGAGCCAGTGCGTTCAAAATGTGAGACAGACATGTGCTACGTGTAAATGGCCAAGCTGTTATCTGTGCAACACAAACAGAAAATGCATGGTTAGTCTCAAACACAAGGAGTGAAATGTTACAATTCACCCCATAGTCTGGGTTAGTTGTAAATTACACACCTTGAGGTGAAATGTAACATTGTGAACTTGATATTGAAAGTTTTTTAATTCAACATTAAATTATTATTATCAGCCATAATCCTAACCTAAACACTAACTCCTTTGTCATTCTCTTTCAAGACCCACTGAAATTCAAAGAAAACATAAATGCAATTTATAATTTGGGTTGTAGTAAGTTGTAACATTTTTCATTGTTGTTACAACTAATCCTGACCCTTGTAGCCATGAATTTACCAGCTAGCAATTAGAATATTATAACAACTTGCATGAAAGATATGACCCACAATAAACATGTTTGATCAGTTTAACAAAGCGTGGTGATACTAAAATAAAAATAAATGTAGTAGCCTAACGTGGAAGATTTTTATTTATCACCCTTTATATTTTATTATTATTATTATTTAATACGCATGTTATGAAGAGATTTTCTTTTGTATTAACAGGAAAATTGATAATAGAGAGCTGTACTTGGTTTCAATTTTCATAAAGATAATAGTGTTTTGAGATTATTTAGCCTACTGTAAGTAGCCCTTATGCATATCCTCAAACTAACTAAACCAGAAGAGATCCTACAGTAGGCTAGCCTACTCCCTGTACTGAATGAACATAAACTGGATGTGGTGAAGGCAAGAGGAATTTAAAAGTGAAATCAAACGTAATTTAGGTAATTGCAGGCTACAACTTGTGAAGTAAGGTAGAAGTGATGTCAGTGAAGTAGCCACCAATTCTACCTGTCAGTTTCAGTTCTTTTTAAAGATGAGTTTGGAGCTATTATTTCTATTGTACACTGGGAGCCAGACAGGAAATGAGGGGTCTGACATGCAGCAGAGAGAGCCAGAGCAGGGCTGTTACACTTGTTACAATATGTAATAGGCATTTAGCCCCCGGGGGGCCACTGACTCCCCATCAGGTTCTGTTTACCAGTCAGAGCCTCATGTGAGGAACAGATGTGTTTGTTGTGTTGCTCAATTTGGAAACCTGCAGGATCTGGCAGTCTGGATTTGGACACAGTTCAAAAATTCAGACAACAATATACCGTGGTATTCATTGATACCTATCCCTCACACACTTTTCATTCTCACTCATCAGACTCTGTTTCAACTTTTAATAAAAGGTTTTTCCATTATGAATAAAAAAAACTCATCCATCTGTGCAAAAAACGACAAAATATTGCTTTATCACTCCCACAAAGGGAATAGTGCATCTGTTAAGCGACTGGATCAAATAGAAACCATACTGTTTTGAACAGTTTGTTGACTGAATTACTGAAAAATGCAGAGCAGTCGACCAGGGAAGATGCAGATGAGTGTAAAATAGATTTTTAAAAAATAATTAAAAAGAAGTCAACATGTTAAAGTAATCTTTTAAGGCAGTCCCCGTAGGCCTACTAGGGCCATCATGGAGTTATTAGGCTATATGTACCACAGAAATGCATACTGTAGATACACAACTTTAACTCTGATAAACGCATCACGCTGTTCACACACTGCTTTTTTGTGCTGAGCTGTGAGATATTTAATTTGTCTTTTTAGAGTTTGTTTGACTTTTCACAGAAACTCGGTAAAAGCAGAGCCTATACCACGGTGCTCTGGTGGAGGGACTCCGGGCTACGTGCAAGTGCTCATGTCCTCAGTACAGCTGGCTCATCACTTCACAACAGCGTTTTTTCTCCACATTTTGGAGGTGGGCGTTGTTTGAGCTGTGCAGCGGTCTGCAGCAGACAATAGTATACGGTATATGATATATTTTAAAAACACAGAGATCATACTAAAATAAAATAAAGTGTTTTAATCCTCCTCTATTGCAGCTCTGTTTGATAGAGAATTTAGTTTTGCGAGAAAGAGAGAGAGACAGGGAGGGGGTGGGGGGCATAGACAAACAGTGGGTAGGAGGGGGGCGGTGCAGCGGAGTTAACACGGTCCTGCAAACTTCTCTCCCTCTCAGACGGATCCAGCCTGAGCAGCCGAGTCGTGAGTCCACACCGCAGAGGATCTGATCTGTACCCGGACCCGGACCGAGATGAAGTTCCCGTCTTTGCTGTTGTTTCCAGGGGTCTTCCTCTGTGCGCTCTCCCCCCTGATGAGCTGCGAGGAGCGGCGGATCCCCGAGGGTAGGACGTACACGCTCGACCCATACCCAACTTTACAGACAGTAACAACACTATAGGCTACACAACCGTTACATGTCTGAGTCTGTAACAGTGCGCTTTTACGGGGTAACTCCCCGGCTCCTGCGGTTCCCGCTCGGACTGTACAACGGCCGCGGGGCTCGGGGACTGGAACACCCCGGGAACAGCCCTCCAGACCCCGGGAGGAGAAGCCGTGACTCGGGCGGTGAAGCGGCGCGCTCCTGCGGGCCGTGAACGAGCACCACACCGGCTCTTATGAAAAGCTGAGATTTATCTGACAGCTGGGTATAAGTAGCCTCGTTTACAGATCAGAAAACGCGTCATGTTGCAACTTATTTGTCTACAGTTGCCGGTGTGAACAACATGGTAATAAAAGTGAGAGCAGTGTAACAGCCCGCTCCCTCTGTGGAGGAGCTGACCACCATGCTCCATGCCGCTGACGTGGACGGGCTGTCAGCGCCGCTAACGCTGTGTGAGCGGTTCACTACTGGCAAAGACGGTTTCTTTGCTACAGGTTAGCCACAGGCTAACAGGCTAAAATGTGTGTGTGTGCACTGAATAAAGTGCGTTCGTGGCTGATAAAGTTGGAAAATGAGACTTAGTGCGTGTTTCTCGCTCCTGCAGAGTGTCTGGTGCAGCCTGCAGGATGTGTTGAAATAAGCACTTCTTTCCAGTTCAGTCTTCCTTTGGCTTAAGTGAATGTGTAGTTGAATACAGAGGAAACGGAAGATAATGGAAACTTCGAGAAAGAAAATGATGAAACTCTCGGATTTGCTTATCTGCGATCAAATTTCAGGGCTGAAATGAATGACCTGATTTGAATGAATGAATGATTTTTTTTTTCAACTTTTCTGATCAAATCATCACGAGTAGCCTACAGTTTCAGCAGGGTCATGTTGTATGTGGTTTACAGTGTGTTTTTACCTCAGGGCAGAGCATCCTGCTACAGACTGTGACTGATATTGTCCATCACTCAGCCACCTAATCTGATTTTGACATTTATTGATAATGGTGAATGAAGGAACACCACAGAGATCTATCCAGAACCACATAACACTATCATCCTTTCACACTGACCAAAAATATGATATGAAATAATTAGTTCCTTCGATTAATAACTGATCCCACCACCGACATGACTGTTATGGTGAATTTACGAGGAAAAGACAGAAAGGCCAAAAGAGATGCAACAAAGAGTTACAAGCCTGGATGCCTACAGCTAGGCCCCTATGTCTTACTGTAAATACAGGATCTCAACAGGCAATTTGAACATATCTGTCATCAGCAACTTTAAACAACTGTCTAGCAGCTTACCACTGTGATTTTAGGAATTTAATTAATTGTAAATTTAAATTGTAAATTGTACAGGAAAGCATTCCATTGTAATTTGAAGGTCCCATATTGTGTACTTTGTCTATGTTGTGTTGATTCATAAGAAGATTTGTAGTTGTATAAACCAAAAACCATCTTAGTGTAGTTTTGCATATATCCTCTAGTAAAAACAGATTTTAACACAAGTGGGCTGCTCCCTCAGTGAGACGGGGCTTTGAGCATTAGCTGAGTGTGGTGATGGCTTTGTTGTCACATCACAACATTACTGAAGTCCTGTTCTGTTGCACGTATGTCCGTCCTGGGTGAGGGATCCCTCCTCTGTTGCTCACCCTGAGGTTTCTCCAATTTTTCCCTGTTAAAAGGGTTTTCCATGGAGTTTTTCCTCAGTCGATGTGAGGGTCTAAGGGCAGAGGATGTTGTTATGATGCCATGTAAAGCCCTTTGAGACAAACTGTTTGTAAAATTGGGCTATACAGATAAAATTGCATTGCCTTGCCTGTTGGCTCATTTTAAGGCTCGGGTTCTGAATTCAGACGTATGCATTTCTCAGTGGACTGAGCACTTATACTTCCACAGTATTACCTATAGAACCTGGACTTGATCAAAAAAAGACATCTCACTTTATACAATATGGGACCTTTAAACTTAGGCAATGAAAGCACCTATGTTTAAAGTCTAGTTTTCTGATGGTGGCTGATTATACGTGGTAACAAATCCAGGGTCTTTGTAATGCCTATGATTTACATAAGTTACAACAACTGGTTTTTATTTGTGCTTAGTTTTTGTTTGTCAAATCTCCCACCTTGTGCACAATCAAGATGTATCTCACAGAAACTGTCAGTTGTAGCTGTTTTTTTGTTGCTGCAGGCTGGGAACAAGATAAAAAAGAAGTGCGTGGTGTCGTCTTTCTGAATTCCTCTGCAATGTTGTGTCTTCCAGAGAAACTTCTAGTCGTGACAGTTGCAACCCAAGAGACAGATGGCTTCAGGCGTTTCTTGAAGTCGGCTAAACACTTTAACTACACTGTCAAGGTAGGATACCACCCGCACCCCCCTTCCGTCAAAGTTGCCTTCCTGCTGTCTGTCCATGAAAGCCTCTCTCTGTTCTGTGAAAGAATATCAATCACTGCTGTAGCTTGGCAGTGAACCTTTATCACTGCAACTGAGGCACAAAAAAAAAGTAAAACTTGGCAGTATTTTTTTTTTTACCACCTGATAAGACGTTTCAGTGAGTGTATTCATGTGTATCTGCCTGTCTCGAAGGTTCTTGGTCGAGGCCAGAAATGGAGAGGCGGCGACTACATGTCAGCGCCAGGAGGAGGTCAGAAAGTGCGACTCCTCAAAGCAGCGCTGGAGGAGATGAAGGATGACGACAAAATCATCCTTTTTATTGACAGGTAGAGTTTCAGATTTAACACTTCCCTGTCAGATGGCCAGAGCCTGGCCTGGTACTTAAAGGTGCTATGAGAGTTTTCTCTGCTGCTGAGGTTGTTTCTTGCTGAGAGCTGCTGGTTGTGGTATTCAGCCATCGCTGTGTTTACAGAACAAATGTTTAGGATAAGTCTCTGAGCTACTTCATCTGCCCATGATGAACTGAGGCCAGACTGGACTCTGCAGTGATTCACTATCATGAGCCAGGATGTAGGCTACCAGGACTAGCTGGTTATAATGCTGATAGAAGAAAAAAGTAATAGAAACAGAAGGATCACCCTTCAGGTAGCTGTGCCTGTATTTTCGTCTTTTGCTTTGTTTTGTTGTGCATGTAGACATTTCTGGGTGGAGAACGAGAGAGTCTGTGTTTTCTGTTCAGCCAATGACAGAGCTTAGGTGAAGCTACGTGCAGCAGAGTAGGAGGGCTCAGGCCAGGGCTGCTAGCCGCACTAGCTGTCCTGGATGTTAGCGAGTGCTAGCACTCTCTCTCTTTCTCTCTCTCAGCTGCATCAGTCAGGACCGCAAAGAAAAAGAAATACTGTCAAAGTGAAGCACTGGAGCCACGGATGGGTACGCGGATGGACATCACCAGCAACTAAAGCCTTGACTGGTAACAAGTAGGCTATGAGGGCCGTTGTGGTGAGCTAGCTCGATGCTAACTTCAGCTAGCGGTCACGGTTAGCATCCGCCGCTAAAACCCTCTTCCCAGCTCACCACAGCGGCCCTCCTGCTCATTACAACATAACTCTGGAGGCTCCCCTTGTTAGTGACGTACGGGTATCGGCCCACGGCTCCAGCGCTTCACTCGGACTCTATTTCCTTTCCTTTGCGGTCCAGACAACTGCTGCTGTCAGAGGCAGGAGGCTACACAGTTGAGCCGGAGAGGAGGAGCCCAGTTTGAATGTTGTGTTTACAAACTGAAATGAACAAAACTCTAGACTTTACCTTTAAAGCCGGAGATCTGAGTCTTCATCATTTAAAATCTTTGAAAATGTAGGTCAAACAACCATGATGTAAAAGCATTACTTGAAAAAATGTCAAAACTGTCAGTATTTTTTCCAGAGCCCCGAGGGCGGGTTATGTAGCAACAGCAAAAATGTATATGCAGCACCTTTTAAAGGAGTTCCTCCAAAACCCTGACCTGATCATATCATGCCAAATCAGACGGGTTTAGATTTGTCAGTGTGTGTTTTTTTTTCTTTCTGTCTTTTGGGCATTTTGCATGAACTTGTCAGCTTTTCCCTGCTGTCAGAGTGAAGGTTGTGTGGTTACACACCTGCATGTACAGGTTGAGATTTTCTGCATTACCACCCATGTGGTGTGTTCAAGTCTGGGATAATAGTAGGAATGTGTAGCTTAATACCTTTTCTCTAAATGCAGTTGATTCCTCAATCAGCTATGTTTATTCTTTAATTTATAATATGTTGTTTTTATGCTCAATTCAATTTACATTCCACAAATCCACATCAATAAGAGATCTTTTTTTAATCATATTCTTTGGGTTTTTTTCACCTTTAATGGAAAGCACAGTCGAGAGAGAGACAGGAAATGGGGAGGCAGAGGGGGTAAGGGCCGCTCGATGCAGGATTCAAAGCGGGGCTGCCTGCAGTGAGGACTGTAGCCTCAACACATGGGGTGGCTGCTCTACCAACTGAGCTAAACCAAGAGATCAATGATGTCAGGCCATCATTGTAAATAAGAACCTGTTCTTAATGATTTTTCGCCTGGTTAAATAAAGGTTAAATAAAATAAATAACCCAGCTCTCAGTGAGGTCTGCTGCTGGTTTGGACCGTCTCCCTCTCGGTTCTAGGTTCAGTCTCGTTAAGACCGTTGGCTCAGTGCAGACCCGGACCTGTACAATTCTTGAGTCTTGAAAAACACTGCATCAGAGGCTGTAATGACACAGTTTGTCCATTTCCACTACTGCAGGAAAATGTCAATAAAAACCTTCGAGCTGGAGGTAATCTAAAACTCTTGCCCAGCGTGATGGTTCCCTCTCTGACAGTAAACACAACCAGTGGCAGCGTAACTCTCCAAATAAAGACTGCTACCTCCTTATAAAAGCCAACCCCGTCATTTGCTTTAACCATGTCACTGGCTTCTCACACAGCTGAGCCACACAGTAAAGTTTTATATGCTCTCTCCTTGTTTGACACAGCTACGACGTGGTCTTTGCCTCGGGTCCCAAAGAACTGCTCAAGAAGTTCCAGCAGACCAAACATAAGGTGGTCTTCTCCTCCGAGACCTTGATCTGGCCTGACAGGCACCTGGAGGACAAACACCCCCACGTCAGGGAGGGCAACAGGTTCCTGGGCTCTGGAGGTAGGTCCATCGGTCCTGTCTGTCACTCAGCTGGGATATTCATCATTATGTCCACTGTCCAGTGTTGATTTTTATTCCTCAAACCAGCCCTGACAAGAAATTAATAATCCTGAGAAGCTTTTTTGAGGCTGGTTTAACACAGACCAAAACCTCAGTGCTTAATTTAACTTAACTTAACTTAAAGGTACATTCTGTAAGTTCTCCTGTTATCTATTCACGAAAATCCATTATTTCGTTCAAAACTACGTTTTTCATTCATCAATAACTACCCCCATCAACAAACTGAAGTGTTCCGGTAAGCTCTGAATTTGCCGTTCATATCATTCATATATACATCGAGCGGGCAAGCTCGGTTGGTAGTTGCCATGTCGTGTCGCCATGTTTTTACGTTCAGTGGCAGTGTGACGGTAGGAAACCATGGAAACTCACTGGAGACACCGGAGCTGTCGGCTCAGGTCGAGGTGGCGTCTGTGAATAGTCAGCGCGGTGCAGTGAGGACTGTGAGGACTGCACGTGAATGCAGCATTCACGTGCAGTCGGAAAAACGGCCGTCAGTAACAAACCAGATGTCATTTTAGTCACAGAAGTCCAGAGAAAGCCGGTAAAACGTGGGTCAGGTCAACAATACGACATCGCCATGACAACATATTGTCACGTGTATTGTTTTGCCTCGTGCTGGCGGGCCACTTGTTTACATAAAGACTTGTTTAAGCCTTTACCTGCAGTGGCTGTTGTCCGTCTGCCATCTAACCGATTTCACGTGAATGCAGCATGAAAAATACGACTGAGTTGCTTGCGATCTACAACCGCACCACTAGATGGGAGTAAATCTTACACAATATACAGTACCTTTAACTTAAAGCAGAAGTAAGCGATCCGGTCGTTTTCGCTAATGCTGCGTTCCAGGCAGGCTTTTGAAATCGTAAATTACAGCTTCAAGTCACAACTTACGACTTTGTAGCGTTTGTTTCTCCGACCTGTTTTACCGGTGAAAGTTTACCGGTGAACTCGTACCAGATCGAACTGGTACCACTTCACGGTCGGAAAAATACGAGTTTCTTTGAACGCACCATAACAGTCCTCGTCCCTACGTCGCCACATTCACGGCGTTCCTTGGCTGCACACACAGCCCTGCATGCCGTTCTCTCTCCTCATTGGATAAAAACTGTAGGATACGATAAATGTTTTCTCCTCGGCTCAGAGCAGAGCAGAGTGACTGACAGACCCGTGTTTTGGTCCAAACACTCTATGTAAGTGATTGCTGTCGGAAGATATAACTATTTAAGACTTATATTAACACAAATATATCACTTACTTCTGCTTTAACTTGACTTGACTTGACTAATTTTACTTTACTTTACCTTTTTTATTTATCATAGAGGGACATTGTACATTAATGAACATTTTAAAAATAAAATGTAAATGCACCCAGTTATAGCCAGACGGCTACATTCCAATGGCAGTAGAAAGAGCTGAGACCTAGTAAAGCAACCTGTTGAGCCGAGCAGTCAGGCTCGATATGGTGTGAGTACCAAACTCTATCTCCTGGTACTCATCTGAGTAGCTCACTAAAAAAGTTATGTGCACCCCTGTATACACATATGTCTCTGTGTGTGTATGTTTCCTCAGGTTTCATTGGCTACCTTCCCAACATCCGAGAAATGGTGTCTGATTGGTTGGGTGAAGACAATGACAGTGACCAGCTGTTCTTCACCAAGATTTACATTGATCCGGCAAAAAAAGTGAGATCTCTAACACAGCACTCTTCATTTAACACATATATTCTTTGACTATCTGTTTCCAGCAGCTAATTCTTTTCAGAAGTGTCCTTGGCATCATCAGGAATAACAGTAAGATCATCGCTAATAAAGAGAAGGAGAACCTTAACTTCTCTAACTGTAAAAGTTCATGTATCCAGCTGTTGTGAGACGGGGAAGAAACATGTTTCCATTTCTGCTTTTGAATAAAGTGTCTCTTTTGAAGGTCTTTGTAAGCTGTGCTGCTTCCAGAATTGGATCCAAATTTTAATTGTATTGGTAGTATCATTTCTTTTAAACCAAAAACCATCTCAGTGTAGTTTTACATCTCCTCTCTGGAGCTCTAGTAACAACAGTGGGTTATTCTCTCAGTGGGAATTAGCCATCAGGATTTCGATAACGTTGTTATGTCAAAAAAGACAAAAAATAAATAAATAAATAAAAATAATGCATCGACCCAGCAAAATAACCAGAGGATTGGATTAGAGTTAATAGTATAATTTCTAGCAGTGTTTTGAACATTGTTATACGATGATAATTCGTTTTGTGCCATGAAATTTTCAAATATTTCCAGAGAAAACCAGCTCTTCATTTTCCACATTTTGGACACATGTTGGTTCATATTTTACTGATTCTTTATTATCCTAATTATTTCCTGTCACGTTGCTGTTTTCAAAGAAGCTGTTTTCATTCAGTCAGACTCAGCACTTTGTGTCCACATGTTTCACGTAAAAAACCTTCCAGTAGCTCAGTAGGAGTGCTCGCTCCTGTACCTTGCGGGCTTTTAATTAGTAACATCTGTAACAAGGTGCACAAGGGTTTTACTGATGGTGCTTTAACAGGTTAATCGCAAAACAGCAGAGCAGGGGAAACTGTTGTAATGAATCAGTGTTGGTGTCAGTGTTTCAGCAGGGAGGAGAGTGTGGTTCTGTGAGGTAATGATATTGTTTTGGACCCATTATGTAAGTTCTGACTGTTATTGGGGAATTGATGCTGTTAGATGTGACTGTGATATCAACATTTGTATTATTCTGTTTCAGAAATCCATTAATATGACTGTGGACAGCAAATGCAGATTGTTCCAGAACCTCCACGGAGCCCTCGGTGAGTCCAGACACTCAAGTTTATTAAGAGACATGAGCTGTCCTAATGACGTTTGGAGTAATTAGTAATAATTTCAATGATTCGCCTCATCCTTCTGAAGCTTAGCTGCTCAGAACCAAAACAATACACTCCTTTAAAGGGGTATTTCACCCAAAATCGATAATTCACCAATTTTCTACTCACCGTCATGCCATGGAAGGGTTTGGAGAATTTTCAGATTCATCAAAACGCTTTTTATTTGGAGTTCCAGGGGGGGGGTCTGCGTGGCAACGGGTTTTCATATAATGAGTTCACTTTTGAATCGTCCAAAACACACAAGATTTGCTGTGAGATGTTCTTCCGTGTTTACAGCACACATCGAATAGTTTACAACAACAAACGAACATCTCACAGAAAATCTTGCACGTGCGCACAAACATCAACTACTACAACAAGGCCAAAACAGAGATCAAATTATTTTTTTACGAACAACTTTTTCATGTGGCGGCTTCAGGACACTTGGGTCAGGACTCAGGACAGACGAGCAGTATGGAGGTATCTGGATGTTTCATAGTGTGTGTTTTGGATGATTCAAAAGTATCCGCCGCCATTATATGAAAATCCGTTGCCAGCCGGACCCCCCCTGGAACTCCAAAAGCAATGTCATAACTCCGAAGGTTCTCCAAACCCTTCCTTGGCATGACGGTGAGTAGAAAATTGGTGAATTACCAATTTTGGGTGAAGTATCCCTTTAGGTACTTATTATTAAGCATTAGTTCATCATTTCTAAAGCATTCTACCTTCATTACTTTGCTGATGATCAGATGAGAAACACCACATTTTACTCAGGGTAACAGCATCTTGCAGAGAAACAGAGGAGCTGATGCTGAAACAGTGAACCCTGCTCTACATCACTGCTGATCTAAACTGCACACGGTGCTGTTGCCGAGCTGGCTCCTCCTCACACCGACTCAGTGGCTGAGGTCCATGACTAAAAAGGCACATCATTGTGTCTGTGTCTGTGAAACCTGAACGGCCACCACAGCCTTCATGTTTTCAGTATCAGTGTATTGGTAGACAACCAGTGGCTGCACCGTGTACCGCTCCAGAGCTTTTTCCCCCTCAACAGTGAGATCACTGTGTGTTTTATAGCTGCTTATGTAACATTACTGTGGAAAATGACTCAGGTTCCAGGCTCTGTCTGAGGATCAGTTGTCTCCTCCCGTCTGATCGGTGATCTGGTGAATGAACGGAATTGGCGATTTTAACAGTCGCGCTGATTCAGCCGCGCGGATTCCTCGGCAGCGTCCGGAGAGCTGAGGAAACGGTGAAGTGGACGTGCCAGAGCTCACACAGTCCAGGACTGTGAATGGTGTCCCTCAGGACGTCTGGCTGCCACAAACCCTGTCTTTGTGAGCTCCTCTGTTCGTGGCTGTGTGCCCTCCGCCTCTGTTTCAAATGAAAGAGGTGAAACGACAGCGGCCAGTCTTTTACGTTTACATAGAGGTGGACACAGTGCACAACTGCATTACTTCACTCACAGTATGTACATAATATCCTCCAGTGATTCAGTTGAAGTACTGAAGACTGACTGACTGTGGTACATGGAACAAGAATATGATCCAAATCGGAGAGACATGTAGATGTAATATCCAGCGGTGGGTTTTGTGTGTCAGGTGTGCATTGTGTGATTTCAGTGGTGTTGTGTTTTCTGGGACACCATTTCCTTGGCCTCAGACTCTCTGCTCTCCTTGTGGCTCAGTCTCTCTATGTTGACTGAAGAGTGGTCCCATTGTTGTCTGTGTTTTCCACGGCGACCCTGATGTCCAGGGAAGATTATGGAAATCAGGCCGACGGCTCATGGAAAAGCCATTGAGGCAGCTGCAGTACGCCTCCGGTCCAGTAGGTGGCAGCAAGAAGAAGGCAAAGGCTACACGTGATGTTATGGCACAGATGTTTTTTTCATTGTGTGTCACAGTTGGTGTTTGTGTTGATCCTGGTTGTACAGTGTTTCTGTCGGTGCAGCGTGTTCCCGATCATCTGAAAAGATGGTTTTCTGTTCTGTTCATATAGACGTAGGCTACAGAGGTTGTAGCTTTGTCCCTGACTCCATCAGTGCCCACAACAGATCATATGGTTAAAAGCTGTTACTCTGAGAGCTTTGGAGTTGTTGGATTGTGTGTTTGATGAGTTTGAAGAGGGACACTGTGTTCGCTGAGCAGCTTGCATATGAACCTACTCCTATAACTTTTCCAAGATGTTGAACTATCCCTTTAATTTTTTTTACAACTTTCATACACTGAGGTGAGGGGGAGGTGGTCTGACCTGAGTCCACGGAGCGTGTAGCTGCTGTGGGATTTGGCTTGTCCCCTGCCCCAGGGTGTGGATACCTGTAGGAGAGAAATTGGGGAATTTTCCTATTAAATTCCTTCACAGAGCAAATGGAGGCCACAGATGTTATCAGCTTCTTTCTCCTCTTTCACATCCCCCTCTGGTTCACCCCCCCCCCTCCGCCTCATTGTCCTCCTCCTCACTGCCTGTGAAGTTGAAGGGGAAAGTCTTGTTGATGGGGGTATTTAACTTTACTCTTACTTTTTCTGTTTATCCTTGTGACTAAAACCTCTGTCATCCCCTCATTCTCATCACATCATCCTCTTCTTCATCACTCTTTATCTTCCAGACGAGGTGGTCCTCAAATTTGAAGATGGTCGGGTACGAGCCAGAAACGTGCTGTATGACACCCTGCCCGTCATCGTCCATGGGAATGGGCCGACCAAGGTACTACTGACCTTTAAACAGCTGAGCACCACGGTAGCTGCAGGTCAGCAGCCGCTTCAGGCATCTGAAGAACTCCAGCCCCTCAGTCAGCCAATCTGTGCTCACGCCCATGAATAATTAACAGCCTAATTACAGGCCTGGTGCTGCTGCATTAAACTAGCCATGTCCTAAATGCCCCATGTGCTTAGACAATTAAAATATATAGACCCAGGAATGAAAATACAGAAGTTTACCCTCATTACACTCAATGATGCGTGACCCAGAGACGACTGATGTGGTTCAAATGGCTTCACAAGCTTCCTAACTTAGTTTCCTAAGCAACCATGCAGGCGTTACATAACTGCCACGTTTTGTCTTAAAGGAGACACATTATTCCCCTTTTCCACAAATTAAAATAGTCCCCAGGTGTCTTAAAGACATGTCTGAGTCATGCTTCGCTCAAAATAGCCCAAGTGTCAAACATCACAGCTCTTTTCATCCGCTCAAGTTCAGAACGGCTGGTTTCAGTGCCAGTCCTTTTAAATTCAAATTAACTACTGCTCACTCCGCCCCACCCCCTCTACCGGTACCGGTACTTACAGGTAGGGGTGGTATTATTTCAACCTTGGGAGCCTGAAAAATGTCACGTTTGTGGGGCTGGAAGGCAAGACAAACAAAACACCTCAAAAAGTGATATTTCCATAATATGTCCCCTTTAATACCTCTGTTACCGCTCTGCCCACCACAGTGTGTACATTTTCCCCCTAATTAAAAAGCTCCAGAGTAATTGTCATCGTTATTTACACTAACTTTACACTGACTTGTAGCTTGTTACAGTGAGAACGGAGGCTCTCTGCCTTCCACCTGGCGTCTCATGGTTGAAAACCAACCTTGTAGCATCAGTGTAGTACCTGGCCGCTGCCCCGGTGTCTCAGCTCTCGTCTCTCGCACCGCGACACAAACGCGCTCCATGACGCACAATCTTTTGTTTATGACAGTTAAAACTACACAAATGTACACATCGTAACATTGTATATGTTATATCCTTATCCACTGCTCCATGTATTGATTTTTTCACGGTCTAGTTGTAAACAAATACACATGGCCAGGAGGAAGGTTAGTAAAACAGAGGAGAAGCAACCAGACTTCCTAGTTCCTCTTTAATACTGTGGAAGTATCTAAAGCCTCAGTCCACAGCGAAATACTCACAGCCTGTATTTAGAAACCGCTTTGTTTTAGATTTGAGTAGCTCACACAGAAAACAGTCTGCCTCTCAGTCAGTAGTTTTAACAAGTTCTTAAGATATTGAAATTGTGTGTAATTGATCAGACTTAATTTGTACAACACTTTTCATGCAAGAATTCCAACACAAGGTGCTTCACAGAATAAAAACAATAACGCTAAATCAAAAAACTCTGCCCCACCCACTTCACAGCACACACACAGTTAACCCAGAAATAAATGGACATAATGGTCAAGATAAAAGACTAAAATGTTTAAAGAGAGGGAATGTTTGAAGGTGAGTAAAACCAGAAACAAAAGTAGGTAGGGTATTATAGGGAAGGTGATGAAAATAATCACAGAGTAAAAGCAGAAAAACAAATTAAAATAGATAGCAAGAAAATAGGTCAAAAAGTCAACAAAAAGCCAGACTGAAGAGGTAGGTACTGAGTTTGTCACCTTCAAGAGCTTGTGTTTGTTCTCCAGCTCCAGATCAACTACCTGGGGAACTACATCCCCAACACATGGACGTTTGAGACCGGGTGCACAGTGTGTCAGGAGGATCTGCGGCCTCTCACAGCTCTCAAGGTGCGTTCATCACGTTCCCACTGCGTGCACACGTACATTTGAACAGTAATGAGTAAAAATATTTCAGGTGAACAGTGATTTATAGTAAAATACTGTGCTGGTGTTTTTTTTCCCCCAACAGGAGAGTGAATACCCACCGGTGGTGATCGGCATCTTCATCCAGCAGCCCACCCCCTTCGTCTCAGTGTTCTTTGAACGTCTGCTGAAGCTGCAGTATCCCAAAGACAGGCTCAAGCTCTTCATCTACAATAAGGTAACAGATCATTTAACACATCAGCTTCATCGCCGCAGAGCGCAAAAGAACTTAACTTCAGAATTTAATGAGTCGTTGAAACATAAATGTAGCAATAAGGCAGGATGTCAAAAATACTTTCAGGCTGCAGGAGAGCACAGAAGGAAAAAATAGTTTTAGCCTCATTTGCTTCATGAATATCTAAAGAAATAAAAGTTAAACATAAATAGAAACTGACAAGAAAAGTGAACTGACCCCTGTGAACCCATTTTAAACTCCATTATAACTCAGCTGATGTGAACACATCACACACTTGAGGTATATCATGATGTGTCAACCTGCTGATGGTTAGCATTTTTAGTTTGCATCTATATTTAGAAGATAATTGTGAATATTACAGCAACAGAGAAAGAGTGGTTCATCGGATCGTTTATGAAGGATCAGGAAATGATGAGCAAACTATATAGATAAACACGTACGCTGCACTTATACAGACAGTGACTTACATATTTTTTATTATGGTCACAGTTAGTGTGTTCATAGATATTTTATTATAGATGAGATGGAGTATTTTTTTTCAATATCAAATATGACTAAACATTTTCCAATATACAGGGGATAAGTGAGATAATCGTGTTTGATTTGTTAAGCCTCCTTTATGCCACAATAAAAGCATTCTGGGTCTTGTTGTCAAAATTAAAGCCCTTGTCTCTCTCAGCCATGACATAAAAAAAACTCCTGCTTGCACCAACACACAATGATGTCTTACGATGGTGAAGCCGCTGAAGTAAAATCCCTGTTGACCGTCCGTCACACATGCAGACGTAGTGTGGCTTTGTGCGCCTGTAGGAATTCATACCGTCTTTCTTCCCGTAGGAGCCTCATCATGAGCGGCACGTCAGCTCCTTCCTGAAGGATCATGGGAGTCTCTACCAGGATGTCAAGTTCATCGGGCCTGAGGAAGACATGGGCGGAGCCGCCTCCCGCAACATGGGCTTGTGAGTTCATTGGAAACAGTAGTCGCCTCTGAATCTTCTGAGATACAGATTAATTTAAAGCAGAAGTAAGTGGTCCGGTCGTTTTCGCTAATGCTGCGTTCCAGGCAGGCTTTTGAAATCGTAAATTACAGCTTCAAGTCACAACTTACGACTTTGTAGCGTTCCAGGCAACCCACTCGTGATGACCTGTTTTCGGTGAAAGTCACGGTAACTTCCGCCTGTACCAGATCGAACTGGACATCGGGATGGCACCATAACAGCCGCCACATTCACGGCGTTCCTTGGCTGCACAACAGCCCTGGGTTCTCTCTCCTCATTGGATAAAAACTGTAGGATACGATAAATGTTCGGCTCAGAGCAGAGCAGAACTGACAGTAGTTTTGTCCAAACACTCTGAGTGATTGCTGTCGGAAGATATAACTATTTAAGACTTATATTAACACAAATATATCACTTACTTCTGCTTTAAAGAAACGTAGTTGCAGGGAATTATACATGGAACAGATGGTTTAAAGGTCCAGTGTTGTTTAAAGTGAGACTCCCATGTGCAACTCTCGGTTCTATGTTAAAGGGGACATATTATGGAGATATCACTTTTTGAAGGCTCTTTAGGTTTAGGTGTTGGTCTTGCCTTCCGGCCCCCAAAATGTGAGAATTGACCAAAAAATCTGGAATTTTCAGGTTGAAATCCATGTGGTTTTACAAGTTGTTCCCTCAGTTGTCTGACAAAGATATAATTCGTTTTTTGAATTGGCATAATACCACCCCTACCTGTGAGTACCGGTAGAGGTGGCGGGGCGAGCAGTGGCTCATTTACATTTAAAGGGACAGGCCAACCAGCCATTCTGAACAGGGCAGTTTTGAGCAAATGAAAAGAGCTGTGATGTTTGATACTTGGGGTATTTTGACCAAAGCATGTCACAGAAATGTCTATAAGACACTTGGGAACTATTTTAACTTGTGTCAAAGGGACATAACATGTCTCCTTTAATGATGTCACATCTAGACTGACCAATGAATGCTAACAGTCCATCACAGTGTTGTTCATATTGTTTATGGTGATCGGGCAGTGTCTCTCCCTCACTCCAGTGACATGTGCCGGAAAGACAAGGACTGCGAATACTTCTTCAGTATGGACATCGAGGTGGTCCTAAAGAACGAGAACACACTCAAAATCCTCATTGAACAGAACCTGTGAGTGGATTCATCAAATACTAAGATACTCATCAGATTATATTTCTTCATGGCATTCATTCATCCACTATTTGTGCAGATGAAAATTGATAGTTGTTGTTGTTCAGTCCCATCATAGCGCCCATGATAACTCGGTCGGGACGACTGTGGAGTAATTTCTGGGGAGCTCTGAGTGCAGAAGGCTACTACGCCCGGTCTGAGGACTACGTGGACATAGTTCAAGCACGCAGGACGTGAGTTGCTGATGGAGCCACCGGCACCACAGGCCATGACTAAATCATCAAATCACCAACTGTGTATCTGTTTCAGGAACTGTCTTTCATATGGTTGTTGAATTTATCACATTTTTCACTGTGCGTCAGAAAAAAAAGAGCTCCTGAAAACAGAGAGTAAAAAGACTGTGGGCTCAACACGTGGCATTAAGGCATTTATATTCATTCATTAATACTGTCATATCTACTGTATATCATATGTCATTTTCATTTATACTCTTATGTTCTTTCACTACATTTTTAAACACTAATCTACTGAATAAAATATTATGACAAATCTAGGCCATTGTAGGTTAAGAAAAAAAAGCTTGATAACTAAAAAATGGTATTTAATACAAAACAAATGTTGTCTGTCCAACCCTGCCCAGTGCACATACATTATCTCTTTTTGTTCCTCATAAATCCACAAGATAAATTGAACATTTGCGGGAGCGGGGAGTTTTTCCACCAGGTGTAAAAATGCCAGAAGGGGTGTTCCACCCTGATCAAAGGCCATCAGCACAATATGCAAAAAATTTCCTGTTTCCAAAGCATGAGTGAGATTGCTTATGAGCACATGGAGACGTTGTCTTTCATGTACAGAAAGTTTGAAGCAGTTTGGATGAAAAAGAGAGCTGCTTGAATATGCATGGCGATGGATCAGAAACGGTGCCATGGTGGCCACGCCCCTTGACGTAGAGATCTGAGCTGCACATCTAATGATCACATGGCATCTGTGGTCTGTAGCCAATTTGAAGTGAATCGGACAAAATCCCAAGGAGAAGTTGATTAAAGTACTATGTGGGCCAAAACGATAAAATCAAAATGGCTGACTTCCTGTTTGATAGACCAATGGTGCAAGAGACTTTTTTGTTCCTTGACAACTTACACATGTGTACCGATTTTCATCTTCCAACTCAAAAAAAACCCCTGGGGAGGGGTTTTTGCAGGGGGGTAGAGGCATTTGGTGGACACGTCCCCTATCAGATCAAAGACCATCCACCCTCTACCTGTGTATCAATTTTCATGATGATGTTTATTAAAGCCATCAAAAGGGCAAACGTATTTTCATGGCGAGGGACAACTCCTCCGCTCCGAGCTGGCCAACTATGACGTTCATGGTGTTTCACCAACTGGTTCTGCATGTTTTAGAAGTGGAATGAAGTTGATGGGGTCAACTATGTGCCATCAGTACACGTTAAAGGAAAACCTGGCCACTTCCTGTTACCACCAAGGTGAGGGTGGGAAAACAATACATCAGAACGTTCAGGGCGGAGACAGCATCATCTCCAGCAAGTTTCAAGCTGATCGGATAAAAAATGTGAGTTATAGGTGTCTGAGGTGAAATCTAACTGCCAAAATTCTCATGGCTCCAGAAGACGCCCTTTGACCTAGAGACTTTGTGTCAACATTTGTTCAGGATGACATTTATGCTCCCAATTTTCAATGACTAAATCTTGAGATAGGTCAAAAAGGTCAAAATTTCAATTCAAAATGGGACTTCGGTTTGGATTTCACCATGACACTAAATCTGCCCACCAAATTTCAAGCCTCTAGGTAAAACGCACAGGCGGGGCTGATGTTTTGAAATTTTCAGGGGGAGAACATTTACCAGCCCATTTCCAACGACTTTAAAATATCCAATTTTTGATCTGTGGCAGATCATTTTGGGGCAAGGTCCCCAAAAAGATCTTGGTGGAGGAAAATAATAATAATAATAATAATAATAAACTGATCAATCAGATCATCATTAAGACCCTCTTGTCTTTCTCACATTAAAAAGCCTGATAGAAACCCTAACCGACCTCCCTCACATGTGTAGTGATGTACAGTGTTACTGTATGTGGACGATATCCTGGTGTTGATGATGTGTAAATCCTTTTACGACTGTGCTGGTTTGCAGGGGTGTGTGGAACGTCCCCTACGTGTCCAGTGTGTACCTGGTGAAAGGCAGCCTCCTCCGCTCCGAGCTGGCCAACTATGACCTGTTTAACTCGGACAGCTTGGACCCGGACATGGCGTACTGCCACCACGCACGCACCAAGGTGGGTGAGAGGAGCCGGGTCGGTGGGTGACTCGACAACAGCACGTTCAATGTGATTGTCTGAGATCTAACTGAAGTGAGTGACTGAAGTTTGTGTCCATGTATATTTAACCCATTATGAATAAACTACCAACCTGCACAGTTGAGAATACCAGAAGCCACCTTCACAAAAATCTTTGAAAACCCAGTGGTGAGAAACAATAAGCTGATCAATCAGATCATCATGACAACAGCTGTGGCAGTGGTGGTGGGTCCAGTGTGTGTTTGTGTGTGGTGCAGGAAAGCTGCCCCCTTGTGTAAGTTGTGGGTTAACGCAGTGGCATCAGTAAGAATCCAAATAAGGTGGTTTTTCACATATACATAGAATGAGCTTTGGTGTATAACAATAAACTAAGGCAGTTGAAATGGAAGTATAAAAAATGTACACTTACAGAAGAATAATGATACACTGATAGAAAATAGACAATTAACAAAATACTATATTTTTTGTATTAGGTCTATAGATAGATAGATAGATAGATAGATAGATAGATAGATAGAGTGTTAACCTGTGTGTGTTTCAGGATTGGCAGGAGCGCTACATTCACGAGAACTACACCTACATCATGAGGGACAAGCTGATCGAAACTGTGAGTTTAAAAAGAGGGATTTTTCATAGATGTTTATCAGTGCAGCTGTGGTATTATGGGATATCATAATCATAATGTTGTCCCTCTGTGTCCTCTGTCCTGCAGCCTTGTCCTGACGTGTACTGGTTCCCAGTTTTCTCGGATATTGCCTGTAACCACATCGTCGAGGAAATGGAGCACTTTGGGAGGTGGTCCGGAGGAGGCTACGTTGTATGTGATCATATGGCTTGTTGTTGTTTTGTTAACCAGTGCACAGGTGCAATGACTGTATGGGATAGTTCAACATTTTGGCAAATTGGCCCATTGCCATAATAGCTATAATCATATCAGTTGGTTTGCTACCTTTAATTCTCGGTGCAAGCTATTTTTAGATCGGCGGAACAGAGCCGTGAGCTCCTCAGAGCTACGCTACAGAGGCTCATGGGATTTCTTGGTTTCCTTCATCAAACTCCAAAATGCTCTTGTGGACAAGGTGTGACCTGCACATTCACCACGCTATGAGATAATAACGGAACAGTGTTGTTTTCAAGGTAAATTCATGCAAAACCGCTGATGCGCGTTGACTTCAGGGGCAGTTTTTCAGCAAGCAGTCTCTCCATCTTGTAACGTTCCGTTATTATCTCATAGCGTTGTGAATGTGCAGGTCACTTCCTCAGTGTGGCCACGACACATTTATGTTCACACTGCAAAAGGAAACATGGTGCAGACCAAATCAGAGTGTGGTCTGGGTGACCGAATCTTAAATAGGCCCTCAGTGTGTCTCAGGAGATACAGCTGTATTAACAGCTGGATACGTGTGATCTGATCGGCCCAGACAGATGTTAGTACCAGATGTCAGTCTGAACAGGACTAAAGATGTCAGGTGCCCTGTTCACCTGCTGTATTTTCTTTTTTCTTTTTTTTAAAAGTATTTTAAGCATTTTGCCTTTATGGATAGTACAGTTGAGACGGACAGGAAACAGGGACTGACACGCAGCAAAAGATGTCAGGTGCCCTGTTCACCTGCTGTATTTTCTAATGGATTCTTTATTTTCCAGGACACCAGGATCCAGGGCGGCTATGAGAACGTCCCCACCATCGACATCCACATGAACCAGATTAACTATGAGAAGGAATGGCATAAATTCTTGCTGGAATACATAGCACCTATAACAGAGAAAATGTTCCCAGGCTACTACACCAGGGTAAGACTCTGATACCCACCACCATCACCTCACACTGTCGTTGCCTCCTGAAATTACGACATGAATTCATTTATGTACGTTTATTTGATTCATCCATCCATGTATAACTCTGTGGGAATAGTGCACTTGTTGAAACCAGAACCAGGTGAGTGGAGGCGAAAACTAGGGGATATATAGTTTATCCAGATTTTCCCGTAACTTTCAAACTTCTATTGTTCAGGCCTAAGAATGAATGTTAGCTTTAAAAAATATCCTGAACCACTCACTTAACTTTTTCCTTTTTTAAAAAAAGACATGTTGTTTGTTTTGGACACAGCAGACCTGTGGAGCTGGATTCCTGTGTTTAACTGACCGTCTTCATCCATCCTTCTCTGATGTAGAGTGGATACGCTGCACTTCCTAGAGTTCAACTTTTCAGTCCGAGTAGAGCAGCAAAGTGGGCGGGGTTATTAGCAGGAGTCAACCTGTAGTTTATTTTCTGCACCATCAGTGCAGGTGTCGGCCGCTCCTTAAGCCCTCAGCGTTCAATACAAAAGAGTGACCGAGGCACACAGTGAATACAACTCACTCTACTTCTCTGAGGATCAACAATTACAAATGTCACAGTAGAAAGATCAACATGATTTGTCTGAACCTGTTTTCTTTCCCACTTTGCTGCCCGACAAGGTCAAACTGTGGTTCTTATGTCTTCTCCCTGCTAATGCTAACTAGCCTACATCTTCTCAGTGGTGTTTGAACAGATGTGTCCAGAGGAAAGGTTTGCAAGTGCGCAAACACTCTCACCACAAAGGCTCAAATAATGTATGATAATAATAATAAGTCTCAGATGATAAACCAGAGGCCAGGTGCTAATGAAGGGTGGAGGAGAACAGTCGTAGCAAAGATGCTGTCAACACACAAGTGTTTCAGACTGAGACCCTGTCAAAACCTGAGCAGACTAATGAGTGTAACAAGTCGTCCTGTGAGGAGGAGAACTTAGACTCTTTGACAGTTTATGGAATTATAGATGAAGTAAATTATTTATTTATTTGTTCATTTGTTTTAATTGTTTGGCATTTCATCTTTATTTTATTGTGATAGTAGAGAGAGACAGGAAAGGGGGGCAGGGAGACAAGCAGCAAACAGCTCAGGTTTGAACCCAGGGTATGTACTACTGTATGTACTACAGACCGGGTCAGAGCACATGGTACCAGACGGTCCAAAGAGGGTTGGTCCTTTAGTAAAACAGTATTTTGTTTTTTGTTTTCTTTAATAGTCAAACAAACAGGAGGTGAAATGGTTACTGGAAACTATTTAAAGGGATAGTTCAACATTTTGGCAAATTCTCCTATTGCCATAATCCCTATAGTCATAGGAGCAGGTTTGTTACCTTTAATTATCGGTGCATGTTGTTTTGAGATCAGCGGGGCAGAGACGCATCTGTTAAGTGAACACAGTGGAGGTGAATTGTGCAGGTCCCCTGTCCCTCATCAAACTCATCAAATGCACAATTCAACAACTCCAAAACGCTCTTGTGGAGAAGTTGTGACCTGCACCACACCATTAAATAATAAATTATAATTATTAACATTACCACCCATGAAGCAAATACTTTGAATAACTTGCGCTTTTGAAATCACTCCACCCAGCAGCCGACTTGTCCACGTGAGCGTTTTGGAGTTGTTGTACTGTGTATTTGATGAGTTTGATGAGGGACAGAGGACAATGAATCATTCACCTCCATTGTGTTCACTGAGCAGCTCACGTCTCTGCCCCGCTGATCTCAAAACAACACACACCGATAATTAGAGGGAATGAATCTACTGCTATATGACTATAGGGATTATGGCTATAGGCGAATTCGCTAAAATGTTTAACTATCCCTTTAACATCCTCAAATCCACCTGCACCACAATAACATGGTATATTGTGATATATAGGTTGGACTGAATGGAGATCGGATAATTTATAGATTTGAGATATTGGCCAAACTTTGTCATTATCTGTGAATAGTACAATGACGTGCAGACTAATTGAAAATGAGAGTATCCGCCCCGCTGTTGGCTCTATGCCTCTGCCTGTGTGTTGTGCTGACCAACATGTCTTCTCTCATCAGTGCGCCACCCCCTTGAACTTTGTGGTGAGGTACAAACCTGACGAGCAGCCGCTGCTCGAGCCTCACCACGACGCCTCCACATTCACTATTAACATAGCTCTCAACAGCAAAGGCATTGACTACCAGGTAAATGGGGAGGAGCTGGCAGGTAGTAGAAACTACAGGACATGATCATGATGATGATGATGATGATGCAGGTGGTCTGCGGCTCGCTCTCTGCTTTTCTTCTCCATCTCTGGACGCAAATGCTGGAATAGGAACCAAGCTGATCAGTGGAGTGGCGTGTACACACGTGTGCACACACACACTCTTGTCTCTGGCCGGACGAGCAGTTTCCATGTGAATGCTTGCATGACTCCTTTCTGTCTGTGTGTTTGCAGGCTCAGTTTGAGTTGGCCTTTGTAGTTAGATATAAACCAGATGAGCAGCCCTCTTTGAGGCCACACCATGATGCGTCCACATTCACAATAAACCTTGCACTCAATCAAGTGGGCCTTGATTATCAGGTGAGTGTGTTGCCAGGTTGGTAGAAGTCTGACATTTCCTGCAGGTGTGGTTACAGCATCCTAGAAATAGACCCAACACACAGTATAATTACCCATGCAACTCTTGATACAAGACAACACCTGGAAAACTTGACTAGTTTTTAAAGGGATAGTTCAACATTTTGGCAAATTGGCCCATTGCGATAGGTTCGTTCTTTAATTGTCATTGCAAGCTATTCTTAGAATGGCGGAGCAGAGCCACAAGCTCCGCTTCTACTAGCCTCTGTAGCTACGCTCCATCAAATATACAATCAAACAACTCCAAAACGATGTGGTGGAGTTTGATGAGGGAAACCAAGAAATTCCATTAGCCTCTGTAGTGTAGCTCTGAGCAGTTCACAGCTCTGCTCCGCCGTTCTAAAAATAGCAATGGGCCAGTTTGCCAAAATGTTGAACTATCCCTTTAAATGTAGAAATCCACCTTAAATCAGAATTAACTCTAATGATTTGAGCTTGTGGTGCAGCTGAGAACTTCAGAATAGCTCTAACTGGACATAGAGATGCTTCTGAAACATGACTGGGCCCCAGTTAAACTACATTTAAATCCACTGTGCAGACTCTGAACATGTCTTCATATGCTGGTGGAATAACAAAGGGCCTGCATCCTGTCATATCGAGCAGAGGCCCATCCACAGCTGCTGATTCAAACTCTAAATTCTCAAATAAATATGACGCAATACTACACAAATGCTGTTTTATCCATTTTAAGGTGGAATTTTCCCTCAAATCAGATAAGAGGGGGGAGATTTTCTCCTTTTGCGGCTCATTAGTTTTCCAGATAATCCTCCAGAAGAAAGCAAAGTGATTTGGTTTTCACTGCAGAGGAAAAAAGAGCCAATGAAAAAATTCAAATTCATTCAGTGTTCATACAGGACAGAGTTTCATTTCAGCAAACATTTATCGAGCTGAGGCCAGTTTTGGATACGTTTGTAAAGAAACACAGCTCACTTCAGTTATGTTGATCAGCTCAAGAACTTAGACACATGCATGATGTAGAGAGAGTGAGGAACAGGGGCATCGAGGGGTTAATCTGCCCCGTTCACGGTGCAACACAGAAGAGCTCAGACAGTAAAAAGCATGATGCTGAACTACAATCATATCATTGACTGAACGCCATCATAACTCTGGCATGTACATCTACATCCCTGGTGTTTCATACTGTCCATGTGTCATCTCTTGTTTGTGACGCTGTCCTCTTTGCATGACACATGAAGCTGAAGCAAGGGGCCTTCTTTTTTTTAAATTGTTGCATCCATGTTGTTTCCCTGCATCTTTAAACAGCTTAGTTCACATGCAGTGTTGCTGCCTCACACCGCACTACATGGATTTGAGCGGTGGAGAAGACAGCGTAGGACGAGCTGCAGGGCTCTGAGGACTCAGTCTGAACAGAACATGATTTACATTCATTGTACTGGTATACCAATTGATCACCAAATACAACCCACTGTTGAAAGTTATCACCTATCAACATGTTGAGGTCCTCACCCAGTGCTCAGTACTACTGTTACTCCATTATTACTTCAGTCCTCAAAGTCCTCAGCCTTTATTCTTATATTACGACAATATTACATGAGTAAAAGTTTGTAAGTCCCGTGCACAGCAACTAAGTGCTTCTTCTAGGTGCCAGCTGGTGCAGGATAAATCAGTCAAAAATTCAAAAACTTCCAGCGCTTACTAGAGCATAGGACAGACAAGATTTATTATTAAAAGTTAAAAACAGAACGTGGCGAATCTGAATCTGAAGCAAGATGTGAAACGCATTGTTCGCCCCTTCTGTTTTTAATTTTTGATAATAAATCTTGTCTGTCCTATGCTCTAGTGTGTGCTATAAGTTTTTTTGAATTTTTCAATATTACATGAGTATTCTTTTGTTATTACCGTAATTATTACATGACTACTCAATAGTCATTACTGTAGCAATTACATGTGCTCAGTTCATACTACATAAGCACTCAGTCATTCTTATTATATATATATTATTGCAAATACTCTGTAGAAGTATATACTATATATATATATATATTCTATGTTGTTACATAAGCACTCAGTCTTTATTATTGATATATGTGCAAATACTCAGTTATTATATACTATATAATGACTACCGAGTATTTCATATATTACTATATTATTATTGTTACATGGGTACTCGGTTGTCACTACTACATTATTGCTTCATTATTACATGAGTCATATTTACTGTATTACTGCATGGGTTGCTACTACACTTTTACAAGTATTCTACACTCTACTACATTACATGAGTACAGAGTTACCACTACTACATGATTGCACGAGCCCTCTGTAGTCATTAGTACATTATTGAAGCAGTACTCAGTGGTTATTGCTACAGTATCACACATCATGCTAAATAACCTTTCGTTGAATCAGGGTGGTGGATGCAGGTTCCTGCGCTACAACTGCTCCATTGACGCTCCTCGGAAAGGCTGGGCCCTCATGCACCCCGGCCGCCTCACCCACTACCACGAAGGCCTGCCGACCACGGCCGGCGTCCGCTACATCGCAGTGTCCTTTGTGGATCCCTGAACCCCTGAAGGTGGCACACACCTCACCGGCTAGTCCAGACTCCAGACCAAACAGGACACACAGACGCTGTCCACATCATTCAGCATCACAGCTGCTCTTGGTTCTCTGATCTGGTGACCGTTTCCTTTTTTCCATGAACTTCCTGAACATTTACAGATGTGTGTGGTGGCAGAAAAACGCGATATAAAGACAAAAGTATCATGCCGTTCAAACCTTAAGAGACAGAAACAGCAGCCAGCATGCATCACTGAGAGGCACTAATTGTTATGAGTATGAGCAGAACTGAGTGTTATTGATGTTGTCAAGACTGGATTATAATGCAAGCAAACTGCAGTGGCCCTGGACCTCAGACTCCTGTGTCCACATGCAGTTAAATACCTTCATTATTTCTCTCGATGCAAACAAAGAGACACCTGGAGACAGGGACTCTTCCAGGGCAGGAAGCGATGTTTTGTTGATTGTGGACATGCACATGGCATAGAGTGCAGAGTCATCACACATGGAGCTGCTCTGGTGCAGCTGTTCTCTCGGCTCCAAATCTAAAGCTCCTGTATGGTCTGGAGGGTCTGGTGGATCACCAATGATCCCGTTGTGCCTTAAGCTCTCTCAGGAATAAATCAAAATTTGACCTTTAGATGCTTTTGTAAAAACTTTGTTGAATTTTACTTTCAAGTTACAGAAATTGTGCCCTTTTCTGTATCCAAAGCAGTTTCTCTCCTCACTGTCTTGAACAAACACTCCAAAGCCTGTTACTCATCTATTTATTCTGTGTATATTTTATTTGATAAAACCCAGACCTTTTATATATATATATATATTTGCAACATTGCTGCCTTCTAACCATGTTCATATTAGGATCAGAGCAGTGGCCTTCTGTACATTGCTGTCATTCAGCGAAGTAACACTTGTCATTGATGTTACAAGCCATTTTGCTGTTTTGTTTTTTTTTCAAGCCCAACTTTAATAAAACAGTGAGCGAACCCGACTGAAGTGAGTCTGAATGAAGGGTTAACACTGGGGTAATGGAATAACTAACAACATACTGGAGATGAGACTCATTTATTCATGCACTAGTTAAATGGTTTAGAAATACAGTGACAGAAGAGTCACAGGAAGATAAACCAAGTTTATCCCGCATTAAAAAATACATACAGGACCACCTTACAAAAGGCCACAGAAATTCACACCAGCCACCTTAAAGGGATAGTATAACATTTTGGCAAATTGGCCCATTGCTATAATCCATATACAGACCTGCCAACCTTGGCAAAATATTTTGAGTACCACTTGTGTCGCGCGGCTTTTTTTGCCTTTTTGCCAAACCAGTTATTCCCCCATTCACTATAGATTAAAAAAACACTGACATTGCCATTGCTCTTTATATTTGGCCAGATATTTCTGTGGGACCTGGACCCTCTGCTTTTTCATTGGTCTGCTGCTCTTGTCGGCCCTGACATCTTCATCTGCCATAGTGGCAGGGTTGTTGCTGCAAAAGATTTTGTATTGTATTTAAACTGTAGAAATAATTCCTTCCCTCCTTGTACAGGCCTACTATATCTGATTCCCACCCTTAAAATTAGAGAAAAACAGTGAGGAAAGTAACTACATTTAGGCCTACTCATAATCTTACAGTAGCTAATTGTTTTAATGTGCCACTTTTACTGATGATCTATTTATTACTTTACTTGATTTTATCATGTAGTGTATTGCTATATGTTGGGTTAGGGTTAGAAACAAATCCCAATCAACAATGTTGTTGACATGGCAATAAAGTATTGAAAACTTGAAACTATCTTACTTGACTACAATCTAGGCACGCTACTTTATTTATTCTCTCTCACAAATGCGATATGACATCGTATTTTCAATGTCAAAGTAACGTTATAGGCTCTTTGCCAAAAGACACACACGTACACTCGCGTGTGCGCGCGCGCACACACACACAGACCAGTTTACCGTTTTAAGCGCCAGCTGCTGCGGGTGGAGGCACGGGGAACGGGGAGAGAGGCAGAGGGAAGCAGAGAACAGGAGAGAGCGGGCCAACGCTGTGGGTTCGGCAGACTCGTTATTCTCCGCTACTCTAAGCTACTGCCACAATTGTTAGATTTAATCACTGAGACCAACATTTATTTCCTAAAAAAAATTTCACCAGCCGATGGTAAACCTGGGGGTCAGTTAATCAGCGATCGATTTCTCAAATGACGACGTAAGCTGGCCGGGTGACCAAAGCGGCTGCTGCCTCCGTGATGTCCCGGTCGCTGCGGAGCTTCACTTCTCAGAAAAACATCCGATCAAACTTCTAAACAGCCGTTATTTGGATAAACCACGTATACATGGGATCTGAACAGTTACTTTCTCACATGAAAAAATATTAAAATAGTGCGGTAGTACGCTGTTTCGGAAAGACTGTGTTTACTTCCGCCTGTGTGACGCGGAATGACGTGCTCCCACCTTGGCTCCAGTCCAGAACCAACCCAGTGCTTGAACCAGAACCGTGTCGGAGCCCTGCAGTGTGAAACCGCTATAAGATGATTGGTTGAAACTGCACCACTACACTGCTGCATCGTGTTGTCAGCCGTTGTCTTTTTACAGTCTATGGTTGTCAGACATGAGTATTGCACGTGCACATTTCTAACAGCACTCACAGATGTCTGCAGCTTTTTGAGTAGTTTAATGAGGCGGAGCGTACCAGCGTATTTTGATGTCAAATTGCGTACCTGCTACGCAAAATGCGTACAGGTTGGCAGGTCTGCATATAATGATAGCTAAACCATTATTCATTCATACACATTGACACCAGTGGAGGTAAACTACATTGTGTAGCCAAGATAATAATGGAACGTTACAAGACAGTTGTTTGATGAGGGAAACCAAGAAATTCCATGAGCCTCCGAAGCATAGCTTTGAGCAACTCACGGTTCTGCTTGGCCGTTTTAATATCTTACAATGACAATTAGAGGGAACAAATCTACTCCTAAAACTATAGGAGCCAATCTGCCAAAATGTTGAAATTTCCCTTTACTGGGACTCTACTCAATGTTGTGAACTGTAACCACAAACATTGCTGTCAAGTTCACCATGTGAATGAAATATAGTGCACATGTAACAGTATCTGGGGACAAACTCCCACAAGTCTTGACACAAGAAGCAGGATTTAGTAGAGCCTGTGTTAGATTGTCCCGTGAGTATTTCACATAAGAAAAAGAAAAATCCATGACGAGGACAGCTGTCATTTTAACTTTATTAAAATGTTAATATAGAAAGGAGAAAAATTTAAAGTAGAAAAGTGAAAATCAAAGCTCAAATGACAATGAGAGCTTTAGAAAATAAAATACACAGGTTTATATTACAAACACTTGAGGATTTTTTCCAAACGTCTGGAATAGAAAAAGGATGCAAATTATGAACAGAGAAGGGAAGGAGGCTGATCACAGGCGGAAACGATCAGAGAAGTTTGGAGAGTGGGGTACGGTGAGCGGAACTTCACTCTTCTTCACTGTAACAGTCTTGTAGTGTCTGATGGGCTGAGCTTTGTGGACCTGCAGAGGGAGTAAAGACAAACTGTAAGACAAACTGGAGCTGCAGGGATGGGTTGCTGACCACAAGACTGCAGTGTATATACACACACCAGTCTGTGTTGTATGTGGTCTTTGTTATGGGATGTAAACCTCATGATCAGTCAATATCGATAAGACAAACCTGTTCTTGCCGTAGCCTGGCGATCTCTCCTTTCTGCCTCTGCTCCTCCTCTCGTCTCTGCTCCTCCTCCATGAGAGCCCTGAGGGCCTCCTTCTCGCTGGCCAGCCGCTCATACTCCTGCCGTTCCCGGGCGCGTCGCTCCGTTGACAGCTCGAAGGCCTCTACGGCTGTGGAAGAATTGATGCCTTCTCAAAGTGCAGTGGCAGATGAGGATAGAGGCAACACAAAGAGTGAGCAACAACAATGAAGAATGCCACAGCACAGAAGTTGCAGCATTCGTCTTTCAATGGAGTCTCACTTTATTCAATAAATGTCACTCGAGCCAGGCCGTGCAGCCAGTGCTGCAGTCTTAACGTTGTCACGATGTGAACGTGTGCAAGAGTTGCATCGCAAGAAGATGGACCAAAACATAATGAATAAAACTTTTTTTTTTTAAAAAGAAGGCACCGACAGTGTGAGACCAGTGACCTCTCAGCAGTGTTACCTGCAGCAGAGGGCACTGATCTTGGTGACCTTTGTGCTCTTCATGGAGAGAAACTGAATATGCACTTGGATATTTGTTGAATATAATAATTGCATTATGACACAGCGTGATCACATCAGATTAACACTAAAAAAAACAAAAAACTGATTTGTGAAAGTGAATTCATGAATGACCGACCCCAATCACTGATCTGGAAACAGTCTGACGGCTATTACGATTAAAAGGGGACATATTATGCAAAACTCACTTTCATTGCTTTAGTATGTGTATTTGTGTATCCAGAGTGCTAAATGCTGTTGTACCAGAGGATACAGTTGTGCACAGGAAGACGACAACACAGGAACTGGTCATGTTAACAGTTTCCTCACAGATGTGCATGTGTGTCAAAGCCTAATATGTCGGAAACTTGTGACTGCAGTAATCTTCTGACTGAACTGTGCGAGGTATTAGAAACATGAATTTATTAAAAGGAGCTGTGGGAGTGGGTCAGTGATGTGATCCAGATGTGGATGTTGACAGTCTCACCTGTTGTGGTCCGCGCCTCTATCTTGGGCTGGAAAGGCTCTTTATGAGTGACTGTGTTAGGATTGGCTTTGAATGTCGCTGCCTCCTCCCGCTCTTTCTGCTCTTCTTTCACCTACAAAGTACAGAGGTCATGTTTCAATTCCACCTTTGATCATTAAAAAAAACAAACTACTGTTCTTCTATAGCCGTGTTTCCACCGCAGGAACAAGTTCCTGGAAACAGAACTATGCATGTTGACAAGAGCTACTTTTCCACTGAAAGTTCCAGGAAGCTGTGGTACCCAGAACTAAACGGTTCCTGTGGCCCACTGAGGGCTGAAGTCCTGGGGAGATTATGCAAATCACTAAATGTAGCCTACTAGTCCTTCAATTAAACATACAATGACAACAAAATTTTTTTAGATAACTTCTTTCTTCTACAATGTTGTGAATGTGGCTATATTATATAAATGTTTCCATTTATATGAAAAATAATCAAAAAATCCATGCTAAAAAAACAAAACAGTGGGCAGCTGGAATTGAATGTACTGCCGGGTAAAATGCAGAAATGAGTGCTTATCCAATTGGAGATGTTCAGTGCACAGTGATCCTTTTTTACCCCAGTGTTCTGTTTTTTTTGGCAGGGATTTGTTTGATGGTTTCCCCACCAGATATAAATTAAAAATGTAACCCGATAGGATACCATATTCACAACATTGTGGGAGAAAGAAGTTATTATCTCCATTACACTGTTGTGTTGGAACTAAAGTCCCAGGAACCTCTGGTGGAAAGTAACGCAGCTTCGGTTTAGTGACAGATCCCGTCGTACCTTCTGTTCCCAGCGACTGTTTTTCACAGCACCACGTTCATCTATGAGCAGCCTGAAGGGCTCTGGCTTCGTCGGCTCCTGCTTCTTCTTCTCCGGGAGCACCACAGTGCTAAAGTCTGGAAGAAGCTGAGCCTTGAACTGTGGAACCTGGAGACAGTTCAGAAAACAGCAGTTTACACATGCGTCTTCATTGTTTAGATGCGTGAGGACACTAGGGAAATGTGACAGCACCTCTTTGTTCTGCTTCTCCAGCCTCTTCTCCTTAAGTGCCCTCCTCTCTCGCTCCCTCTCTTCAAAGGAGAAGGGACAGACCTCCACATGGTGGGTCTCTGGGAGCCGAGGCTGGAAGGGGAGGCCGAAGTGAGGCACTGGAGGGGCCTTCACTGGTGACGGACGCTTTTCCTGCCAAGAGACACCAGGTTTAGTCCTTTCCATGGGAATGGTATAGCCTCGTAAACCACCCTCCCCCGGAAAAGCAATTCATTTCATTTGAGAGGGGGAGTCCGGCCTCATCTCCGTTGTAACCATTTCGCCATAACCATTTTTGGGTAGCACTGGTGCTGTAACTTATCATCCTGACAGTCTGGTTTGATCTATATCTAAAAACACTCAGGCATGAATAGAAAATATGTTTTGATTTGAGAAGCTTGATCTGAATATTTTCAATTTTAACTTCAAAAGTGACTTGACGATGAATGAACTGTCAATAGAACATGCTCTTACTTCCTCGACCTTGCGCTCCACGCGGACTCTGTTCTTCAGGGCAAAAGCTGGAGACTCTGGAATAGTTACTTGTAAAACTTTCTTCTCCGGCAATCCCTGTTGAGGAAGAGGAAATCCTGTTTACTACACCTGGTTATTGAACAAACCTTCAAAGCATCATGTTTCTTCTGAATAGTCACAGCCAGCCAAGTGTAAATTTCAGCGCTTGGCACCAAGGCTTCAACTCACCACAACTCCTTCCAGGATCTTTTTGGGCAGAGGCTGCGGTCTGAATGTATGGGGCTTCTCTTCATCGTCCTTCTTGGTTGCCTGTCTCTCCTGGAGCCTCTTCTCTACCTGTAGCTCAAACCCTGCGGGTACTGTGGGCTCCTTCACTGTGGGCTTCTTTAAATCCTCTGGCTGCTCAAGGATTTTCTTGTTGAGCTCCTGGGCCTTGAACCTGAACCTGTGGTCAGAACACGACAGTCAGGAGTCGGTGCAGACAGGAGAAAAACTCAAGGCCGAAGGATACGCAAGAAACGAAGGCAGCCACTGACGTATGCTTATGTTCATTGGTCATTATTTATTTAAATGCATTCACCTCAATTTTCCCTCATTAAAAACTATTTCTAATTACTTAGAGTACACAATAGGCCTACAAGTATGTCTAAGGCTGTATCATTTCTCTTTATGGTTTCAAAATATCACTTTTTGCAAACTCCCTGTTCTTGTTTGATTTTTTTTTTAAATTCATGTTGTTTTTGTCTTATTCTCATTTCTCATTAATTTCATCATCAACCTTTATTTAACTAGGCCAGGCAAAAAATGTATTATTCATTTGCTAGATAAAATATATCTGCATTTACTATTCCAAGGAAACTGGGTAAAAATGCCTGTATTCTACATGTGTTTGTGTTATGTCTCTTTGAGGCTGACTAAAAGCTACTTACTTCTGAAGGTTCTCCACCTCTTCAGCCTCCAGTTCGGCGCTGCTCTTGACCGCAGTGGGTCGGCTCCTCTGGCGGGTCATCAGGTTTGGAGAGTGAGGCATGGTGAGCTTCAGGTGCTCTCCCCTCACTGCGGTCGGCCCTAACAGAACCAGTTTAACATGTTAATCATTAGATACTATGCAAAAAAAACAAAAAGACAAATGAACACTGATAAGTGAAGAGAGCCACCTCTCTCCTGACTCTTGCGGCTGCGCAGATGGTAGCGGTCCGGGGTTCGATTCTGAAACTGTGCTATCTGCTGAGCCATGGGCACGTAGGTGCCAGACTCCTCTGTCTTCTTCTTGCCTGTGGACAGGTTGAAGGGTTTGGGGACTGTGGCGCCTCTATTGGCCTAAAAACAAAACAAGCAAGGGGTGCACTGACATTCACTGACAGTTGTATGTACATTCACGGAAGGTTGTTACTTGGACATTTTCTTGAAACTATAAAGCTCTGTTTGCTGTATTTAATTTCAAAAGTGTCAGAATATGAAGCGCTTACCTGAGAGGCACGTCTGCGAAGCATCATGCGGGACGCACTGGATGACGTGCCTGCTTTAGCACGGGTGTCTGTTGAAATGGTACAACGGTCAAACAATAACAGACCGACAGCTCATAAAGGGTACGCACATGACGTCGCAGTTCTCAGTAGTCGCTGCGTTACGCCCACTGAGCGGAAGAGCCGCCAAAAATTTAAATCGATGAAGCATGCTTGACCTACCAAAACCTCAAAAAGTAACTCAACATTTTTTTTTCGATCGGCTGCTTTTCATTAGCCCTCCAACGCATCCTAATGTTTGACATGTCAGAGGTTTTCAACATAGAAGCGAGTCGGGTTTAAGTGTCAGTTTAACTGCCATAAAGATTTGTTGTCATTTTATGTTTGTATAATATTTTATTTAACACCGTTTATTTTTTATGCATATTTAATTTCTTTACTCAAAATCAAGAGGAAATAATTTCTGTTCTTTGTTGAGTGACAGACTTATTTTGATCCAACACTCCAAGAAATGATTTCTCACATGGTGGACTCATTCCCTCAGGGGTGCAGCCAGTGAGATTTTATATTTACATATACTGTGTTGTATGTGGCTGTATATGTGTAAGACATGTTTAATTGTGTTGTGTTAACAGTCTGACGGTGGTTGTCGTTATAAAAATCTGTAACCAAGAACTGTGGTCCGTGCCTACCTGACGGGAGTGATAGTCAGGATGAGTATTTCTGTCACCCTGCTGATACCGCATAAGTACCAAACAACATAAACATTGTGACTGTATCTACATGTAGATAGCCGACTGCAGGGGGAGGGCAGTTAGTGGTTAGTTTTGGTTTCTGCTTAAATCTATTGGCCAATTGAGGGAGGTTTGTTTTGCCACTCAGTCTCAATGAAAGGGGCGTGTCCCAGACGTAAATGCGTACCCTCTATTATTCTACATGTACACAAATCCATTCAGTAGTGTTGTTGCATCCCCACAAAAAGTGAGACAGTTCCATCTACTCACTTCCAGCCAGAGCAGCTTTGTAGCTGGCCTCATTCTTCTTGCGATGCAGAGCCACTTCCCTCTGGAGCTTCCTGATGCGCTCCAGCTCCAACTCCTCAGAGCTCAGCTGCCTGTCATAGCCCAAAAGAAATAAAAATCTAGTCAACCATTTTAGCACTCCACTTCTCGCCATTGAGTACTTGAGTCCAGAAGCTAAGTGCGTCTTTCCATTGTTTCTTTCATTTCTTAGCGGAACAGAAAAGTTCCAAGTTTAGCGTAGAAATACACCGTATGAACCTACAGAGAAAACACCATCTCCACCGGGGAGAGTGATAAGATCCCATGATGGGGAAATTTACAGTGTTGCAGACAGTGAAAGGAATATAGAGCAAAGGCAATAAATAAAAAGCAATGAAGGAAGAAATGCAATATTTGAAGAGGCTGAGGAACAGTTTCACAAGTGGTACTAGCAGTAGTCTTACCCTGTGGGTGCAGCTGGCACACTCTTGCTGCCTGACTTTGAAGACTCAGCAGGGTCCTCCACAGGACTCCTGGAACAAATCAGAGCAGTTGAAAAGCTGTTGTACAGTGATGAGGTCTTGTTGCTATTCCAGTTCAGAGAAGGTGCCACCAGTGCAGGGCAGGAGATCATGATGACATGATAGGACACTTACTTTTTGTGTCTCTTAGACGGTGGTGCAGCGGTTGTTGGCTGAGCTGAAGAGCTGGTTAAGCTTTTACGTTTTGAGACCCTGAAAGAACGGAAGAAAACCGAGTTACAGAAAACACTGTGACAAGTTAACGTCCATCTCCTGTAATAGTTGCATGTGCACAAACAGAACGCCTCAATTTAAAAAAAAAAAGGAATGCTTCACCCAAAATTGACAATTCACCAATTTTCTACTCATCGTCATGCCAAGGAAGGGTTTGGAGAACTTTCAGAGTCATCAAAATGCTTTTGGAGTTCCAGTGGGGGTCCAGCTGGAAGCGGCAGTTCACTTCATCCAAAATAGTTTTCCAAATCCTTTATCGATTTTGGGTGAAGTTTCCCTTTAACCACATCTGATGCCAATTAGAAATACCTGCCTTGATGCCACCACTGAGCCTCAGTAAGTTTGTCTAGTAATGGATCGTCTGAAGCTCATTTCAGTTTGATTATAACAATTTCAAATGGTTAAGCTCATTTAGACAGATAAATAGATAACTTTTTGATTATAACAATTTCAAATGGAGAAAATAAAAGCAGCAAAGTGTTCATTTTTTCATTACAGAAGGATAGACAGATAAGATGAGACAGTCACTCAGCACATCCTTGTCCTGTGCTCACTCTCAAACACATTAATCAGCTCAGACTGGCGAGCTGGATCATAAAAAAAAAAAACCTTCACAGGAACCGTACCTGCGTGGTTGGGCAGGGGGTTTATTGATGGTCCTCCTTGATTGGCCACCTGTCTGCGTTTCAGAACCCCAGGATGTGACGATGTTTTTAGGTGGCGATGTGGAAGTGTCATGACCTAGAACATTGATCAATCCACATTAAACAAGCATTATCAATTGAAATGACTAAATTTCCTTTTCAGGACCACCTGAAATTACTGGGCAGGGAATTATGCACATGAATAAATCGCTATAATGTAAACACTAACCAGCATCCACATCGGTCTCGACTGTAGGACCAGCATCCACATCTGTCTCGACTGTAGGACCAGCATCCACATCTGTCTGGACTGTAGGAGCCACAGTGGCCGTTGGTTTATTGTGCATATTGCCTCTTCCCATTGGAGTGGCGAGGAGAGCATCTGCACCCACTGCCTGTTGTTCTGTATCGACATAGAATATTTCTTGACTCAACTGCTGAAGATGGGCATTTAAAAAAGACATATGTACTATAGCCCGTTTTCAAAGCCAGTTTGATTTTAAGAGCACCAAGTTTGTGGTAACAGGAAACCTTAATCATGGTAATGTGACATGCATAACACATAACACTTCAAACAGGGTCCTTTTGAAAAATGTCACTAATAAAAATAAAGGAGACAAACATAGACATTCACTCTTTGTATAATATATGTATTCATAAAGCACTTTAGATCAAAATGCTGTACAAGTTGATGAAAACAATGACAAAAAAAAACCCCCACCAAAGCAGAACAAGCAGAAATACACACCATACCAAGCCATACATTAAAGGGATAGTTCAACATTTTGACCAATTGGCCCATAGCCACTCGCTATAGTCATAGTAGTAGGTTCGTTACCTTTGTCGGTACAAGCTATTTTTAGAGCGGCGCAGCAGAGCCGTGAGCTGCTCAGAGCTACACTACAGAGGCTAATGGGATTTCTTGGTTTCCCTCATCAAATACACAATATACAATGTCCCTGAAGACAACGCGCATCAGCTGTCTTGCATGAATTCATCTCGAAAACAACTCTCATAGTGTCCCATTATTATCTCATAGCGTGGTGAGTGTGCAGGTCACAACTTGTCCACTAGAGTGTTTTGGAGTTGTTGGATTGTGTATTTGATGAGGTAAACCAAGAAATCCCACTAGCCTCCGTAGCGTAGCTCTGACCAGCTTGTGGCTGCGCGCCGCCTGACAAATAAAGGTAACGAACCTACTGCATGACTATAGCGATTATGGCAATGGGCCAATTTGTCAAAATGTTTAACTATTCCTTTAAAAAAACCTAAAACAGACCTGCCTGGTGTCAAGCAGATTGAACAAAAAACAGCCAAGTACACCACAGATCAGTTCATACAGTGATGTAGAGTTCTCGTTTAACCAAAACAAGAACAATGCTTCAAAGCATCACTGCTGCAGGAAATTGGTGGCTTTTCTAACTGCATGAGGAGGCAACAAAGAGCGATCTGGTCCTAAAAACAAAACTGTCCAGGGTAAGCTTGCTGTGAGGATTACATCCACTACGTTGAAAAAAAGTGCTGCTGTGGCACAAATAAAGAGTTGTGCATGTTGAAGGAGACTCACCAAACCACTTGTCGTCAATATCTGCGTTAGCAAGTTCTCTAAGGTCCACGACGTGGGACGGGGCGTCGAACTCGTACAGCTCCGAGTCGTTCGTAGCCATGACTCTTCCTTAATTCACCTACGGAAGAAACCAGTAAACAGCGTCAACAATCATATCCCCCGCTTTACAACCTGCATTTAGTATTAGCGACCAGGCTAGCAACTAAAGCTGGGCTAACGTTACATCTAACGTAACTTTGATAACTGCTTTTCGATGGGTGGTATCGCCTGTAAGTTACTACTGTAACGTCAACTAAACAAGGGAATTGAACCCGGAAAAGCTGGATTTTTCACGGTTAACAATGTACATTTGTTGGGTTCGTGTACTATTCAGACAGTAAATTGCGCCATGAAATCAACTTTATGGGTATAACTGTAACATTAGATTAACTGTTTACATTGCGGCACTGCTATCCGGGCAAAACAACTGGTTAGCTCTGCCTGACGCTAAACACAAGCGGTTGAACTTATAATATGCGTTGTTTTGCTCATTCTTAGTAACACATAACAAATATAGTAACATCCACACGACTGCTCGTCGTTTAATAAAGCTGAACCCTGGAATGTTTGTATTTCGCTGCTTAGAAAGTATTTAGGAAAAAAACTTACCGTAGCAGTGTGTTTTCAGGGCGACACAGAAAACGAATCAACGCCGCGCGGATATAACGTCTAGTGTTTAAACCGCTTTTAAGTCGTTTGAAACAGCCAATGGCTGACGTCCTGTGCGCCAGCTCGACGCTCATTGGCTCACACGCGTCAACTTCCTCTGACACGGCAGACCACGTGATCGGCACCCACCGGTATCTAATAAAGCTTGATATGGGACAGTGCGTTACTAAGTGCTGCAGTGAAGCTGTTAGAAACTGTGTTTCTGTGTGTGTAATAAAGATGAAAAACAAACTGTCTTTCAATTATTAGTATGGTACTGATGCAGAGATCTAAGAAAAGGCTGGGTTAGATGTAACGTAATGTTAAAATATTCGTTCTATTGTTGGAAAGTTAAATTAGACTGTGACTGTGCTGCCCTTTAGTGGACAAAGATAAATATTGCAGCTCTTCAAACACTGAGGATGTCAACATTCACCAACATCACCCTCATACCTACTCTCCAAACAATCAGAGGCACACACTCTGAAAATCACCGATTTGGTTAAACACAAAACTGCACAAATCATGTACAAAGCAGGATACAGGACACCTTCTTCCAGGTGAGGAACAAAACGTGCTTATGGAAAGACAGATTGGGTATAATCTGAGGGTGAACTGAATTTTAGAGAATTGAATTCAGGACAACTCTGAATAGTATGTGCATAACAGTCTGTGGGGTGCAACTGAGGAATAGTCTGGAGAAGGAGCTCAGAAAGCTGTTAAAAAATTATACAAAAACATGTTTCTAAAAAAAATAACGAAAAGTAGGTTGGAATATCATTTTGACTACATAGGGATAGGTGATTATAAAACAGAGTGATTCAGTTTATTTTTATGGAATGGATGGATTATTATGAGGGTGGGGACTGATAGGCTCGACTTCCTCCTGCTCCTTTTCAAGCATTCTTTGTATACTGATTTAAATATTGGACTTGTTCTTTGGATAATATAATGTGTTACTTATGTTATATGACTTTTTCTTCTCTCTTTTTAATATATTCGAAATACAGAATAATCAAATCAAAATATATGCTTTGTTCAGTTAAATCCAAGTGGTGACTTTTTTTTTGGACGGGCAGTGTATTTGCAATTTCACATGTCCAAAAAGGATGTGCAAAGAAATCTGAACAAAGAGGCCACACAAATTACACTATAGGAATTATAATGAAAAAAGAAAAAAGAAAACTCTGGTTCCAGACTGTCAAATGTGACAATTTGCCTCTCTCTTTCATAGATAATAACAAACTGTACAGATTTGGGTTTTGTTCTGTTGAGCAGACAAAACCAACAATCAAACATAAATCAGTTCATTTAAAAAAAATGTCTGGCCTACTTTTGTTTTGTCAACAGACCAAAAGCCCAAAGATATTTGGTCTACTATCAAAAAATAATCATGAGATGAAGTGATGATGAAAATAATCATTAGTAGTGGACTGGACAAAATACATCAGTCTCTCTTTGCAAGTTTACATAGTGCAAACACACAAACAGTCATTACAAATATTAATATGTACAAAAAGGCTGTATATTGGTTTATCCTCTGGTTTCTTGGTAAAAATCCTCACTGTCCCGGCTCAAAATCAGTCTCTGCTGCCCCCTGCAGTGCTGACCATGTACTGCAGGAATCAGGCAGGTCACTCTAGCTCATAAGAGCTGCTGTCCAGTTGGATCCTGAGGGATTTGAAAGATGCCCTATCTTCTGGATTGTCCTTCCAACACTGCAACATGGTTTGATAGAGAAAGTTGGGGCACCTGTTTGGAGCTGGCATCCGGTATCCTTTGGTAACCATATCGAACACTTCTTGGTTGCTGAAGGCTGAGGCGGAAGGGAAAAGGATGGTATATTGAGAAAGAGGAATTAGCTGCACAAAAGTGCTAAAGTGGCGAGGTTTAATATTTGTTCTCATCAAGGCGCCAAACTCCTGGGGCCATCAGAGGAGCTCAGACTGGCTAAATCAGTGTCTACTTTTAAAACTTTGCTAAAAACACAATTTTATCGAATGGCCTTCTATGATACATAATCATTTATCCTCTATTTTCTTTTCGTCTTTTCATTTTGCCATCATTACTACGATCCACTTGGTCACATCATTCAAAAGCAAGTCATCCTCTCACCTGGGTAAGGAACGCATCCATAGGTGATTATTTCATAGAGCAGGACACCAAAAGACCAGACGTCTGATTTGATGGAGAACTTTCCATGGCTGATGGCCTCAGGAGCGCTCCACTTATAAGGAATCTTTTTATCCTCTGTGATGTAGAACGGCTCCTAGACGGAAAACAGCAGCCTTTAAGAAATGCCATTCTTGATTTCACAAAAAGAAAAAAAAGGCACAAAAGCCGTCCTCTGTCCACACATACCTTGATCACTCTGGCCAGTCCAAAGTCGGCCACCTTACAGATGTAGTCTCCTCCCACCAGGACGTTCCGAGCTGCCAAGTCCCTGTGGATGCTGTTCTTCTCCTCAAGATACGACATCCCATCAGCCACCTGGGCACCCATGTCAATGAGGGATGCAGTGTCTAGAAGCTGCCCCTCTGAACCTGAGACAAAAGACGGAACATCAGAGAATCAGATCACAACCAGGTTACAAACCCAGAACCAACAACTACTCATATAAACTTGCCCTGAAATGATCTGACAAAGAGGCTGTGCTGGGTCCTTGTTGGACTGGTTGAAGATAACCAACTATAGCCAGATCTTACCACTTCTCCTGCTATCCTGAAGCTAGACACGAGTAAAAAATAAGGCTGATGTTTACTTCTGAGGAAGTGGAGCAGACTGCCTTTCTCCATCAGCTCGGTGATGATGTAGTATGGTGCTGAGGCCATGCACACGGCAAACAGAGAGATGAGATTGCGGTGCCTGAGACTCTTCAGGATTTGGACTTCCCTCTGAAACTCACGGTGGTTCAGCTCTGAGTCTAGGAATAAAACAGAGAAAGAAATGAAAAAGAGGAACAGAGACAAAAGAAGAAGAACGACAATTTAGATTTACATAGCAGCTTTCAGGACACCCAAGGACACTTACACTAACACAACAGAAAACAGCAATAGACTTTAGGAGCGATGTTTTTTATATTGGTATTCAGTGCTGTCTTTCAGTTCCCTAATACAGCTTACATCTTTCATAAAAATAGCACAAATGTCTCATCACCTTTAAAGTTTGTCTTCAGTTGTACAATCATATTCAAGCTTCTTGGACCTTTTATAAATGATCAGAATAAGTAGTTCTGAATGCCACAAATGACAACATCTGTAGTCTTTCTTGGATCTCAATCTCAATTCGGGTGTTAATGCGAGCACATCAAAGCAAACACTTCTGAATTTCAGGAGGTTATCCGATATATGATGGGGAAGCCATGCTGACTTGGTGATGCTGATTAAATATCCTGTCAATCAAAAACTTAAAATTTGTTAAAGGTGGGAGTGTCTGTCCTCCAGTGCCAGAATAATGATAAGTGTATTACCAGCTATGTATGACAGTTTATAAATAGGGATTACCAACATGACTTGTTAAACCACTCCTAGTTTCACTCAAATGTTGTCCAAGGTGTTACTGACAATTATACATACATAACGCTCCAACTAGGACATAAATACGATTGACTCAAACACCAGATTCAGACCGCACTGCATTTGAAGAGTTATAGTATGATTGGCTTGCACAGACATTGACAGTGGAGGAAACAGCTGGACAGCTCAGTGGACATTCACATCCACGTAGCCAGAGTCAACTGATCTGTTAGAGACACAAAACATGTGCCACAGTAACCTGAAAACATATTTCCTGGTTTCATGTATGCGAGGAAGGACTGAGGGACACGTGTTCACCTGTTTATTAATGCAAAAAATCCAGTCGGCCAGTCATGTAGCCAACACTAGAATGCATAATATTCTGAGGATAAAGCATGGGATAAAGCTCAGGAACTTCAGTTAAAGGGATAGTTCAACATTTTGGCAAATTGGCCCATTACCATAATCCCTATAGTCATAGCAGTAGGTTTGGTGCAAGCTATTTTTAGAACGGCGGAGCAGAGCCATGAGCTGCTCAGAGCTACGCTACGGAGGCTCATGGGATTTCTTGGTTTCCCTCATCAAACTCATCAAATACACAAACTAACAACTCCAAAACACTTTCGTGGACAAGTTGTGACCTGCACATTCACCACGCTATGAGATAATAACGGAATGTTACGAGACGTTACGAGATTCATTCATGCAAAACCGCTGATGAGCGTTTCTGTCGGGGGTCGTTTTTCGGCAAGCAGTCTCTGCATTTACCTCAAAAACAACTCTGTCTTGTAACTTTTTGTTATTACCCCATAGCGTGGTTAATGTGCAGGTCACAACTTGTCCATGAGAGTGTTTTGGAGTTGTTGGATTGTGTATTTGATGAGTTTGATGAGGGAAACCAAGAAATCTCATTAGCCTCCATCGCTCTAGGCAGCTCGCGGCCCTGCTCCGTCGTTCTATAAGCTAATGTAGTATCATGTAGTCTGCCCTTTCACAAAGGTTAAATAAAGAGATGATTAACTACCACTTTTGATGATCTTGATGGCGACGTTGATGTGGTTTTTCCAGCGTCCCCGGTAGACGTCAGCGAAGTAGCCGCTGCCAAGCTCCTCCTCCAGGGTGAACTCTTCTTTTGGGAGCTCCCACTCATCCACTGTAAAATGGTTCAAATCTGGTGTGTTGGGCTTTTTCTGATGGAGGAAACACACAGATTTTCAGGATACATATAGATATTGTACCTGTATGTAATCTTTGAATAGACTGAACTACACATTTTGGAGGATGTGGTTTGTACTGTTGATGAATGGTCCAGGTGTATCTTTTGTTTGGCCTTCCTTTTTTTACAATGAGGTGGACAAAATGATATAGGAACATCTGTCAACAGCAACTCAGTATACATCCTCCTAAATTATCACACAAAAAATAAGCATTGAAAATTCAACCGATCGGAGCGACACCTGTGTTGAGAGGTTTCCCTGAAAACTGACGTATTGTTCAGGCCTCAATACAAGAGAACAACACAAGTAAGTTCACCACATACAAGCAACAGCACTGATTACGCCATCACTTTAATGTACACGGAAATAAAGAAATAAGAGGAACAAACAAATGAAGAAATGAAAAAAAGCTGAATCTCAGCTCATCCCCACTCTCTTGCATGGGTCTCCCAGTAGACCGACGCTGCTGAGGCTGTTCACGCTGTAGTGCTCCACCAGGTCGATCAGGGACCTGAAGTGGTGGTTGTTGTCCACGTGAAAACTACCCTCATCTGGTTGGTGGACTTTAAAATGCTTCACTCTGGTGCTTGACCTCACTGAAGAGAGATACACACACAAATCAGAAGTGGTTACAAAAGCAAACATTGTTTTTTCCCTGTCTTTTTTCATTATTATATCACTACTGCTGAAACATCCCCAGTGTATTCCAAAAGGGAAGTGAAATACTGATTTTATAGAACCTAAGAGGAACTTCTGTCATAATCATTTTAGTATTGCACTTATCTTTCTAATGCCGAAGTCAAACATGAATGTGTCGCAAACCACAAGTTGTTTTTCAGGTTTCTCAAATGTGTGTTATAGATTAAGGTTTGATTTTTTGCCTATGGTGATATTTGAAGTGAAGAGTATTTTGTTTTAGTGGCTAGATAGATTATAAATACAGTAGATGAAACTAGCTTTTGTTGAGGAGCCAGATTCCATGTGACCAGTGCACTGTGGTATTATTATTACATTTCCTGCACTGTACAGAATACAAACAGAAATGGTGGCTAGAGTTATGAGAACTTGTAAAAAAATTAGAAAAATAACCATGAAGAAAATCCTGCAGGAAATATAAAGGTTTTATTTATTTACTTTCTTTTAATAGAAAGATTAAACTCTCATCACGCACGTGCTAGTGGCAAACACAAATACTGATATTTTCTGTGGTTACGCTTATGCTGCTGCTCTTTAGACAGGAATCAGTTGACTCAGTATGTGTAAACGAATAACGTATCCATAGAACAATGATACAGTAATACCCTCCCTTTACTACTTTACTTGCGTTTTTGAAACCATATAGAAATTGTTGAGTACTGTAGAAACATCAATTTGCAGTTTTATGGGTGGTTGCTGCATGTGCCAGATAATTTCTTGCCTCCGAGTTGTTGGTAGGAAAGCAGCAGAGCAACTGATCCATGTCTAGAAATATTGTGACATACAAACTCTGAAAAGCTGCTGACTGCCGTTTTTACACTTTGTTTTCTTGTAGGCTACTGTAAGATCAAACGAACTTAAAGCAGCAGCAGTGGTCGGGGCAATTTTTGACAAATTTAGGCAATTCTGAACAACAAGAGACAAAACAGGAAGACAACAAGAGCGTTGGCATTACGACGTCCATTTTGCATTAGCTGAGGTGGTATGTGGCTTCACAAATGGACTAAGGCAGTCACCAGTGTAACAGCAGCTGTCAAAGCAGATTTCAAAAATTCAATAATCTTTTTTATTTTAAAATGTTATCAAGACAAAAATCTGAAAATACATAAATTGCATCTTGACAGAATGGAGATTTTGGTCACTTGTCTCTAACAATAAATGTTTGCTCCATAAGTGAAAACCTTTGTTTAAAAATTCTTACATTGAGTGCAATTGTTCCAATGACAGCACAATTCAAAAATATTTTCAAAAAAATCAATTTTTGAGATAAAATTCTGATATTTGCCAAACTTCATTTACTGTGACTCCAAAATGTTGTCTTTTTTTCCAGAAACATTAAAAATGTATTTAGCAGGAGTTGGCTGGTATGTTTACAGTCAAATGTTTTCATGCACTGTAGACTCAATTTTTCAAATATCAAAAAGCCTGGTGGTAACTTTGTGGAGGACAGTGTGAAGATGCAGTGTAGCAAATTTGGTGTCAATTGAGCACAAAGTTGTGAGAGTATTAGTTTTACAGATTTTGGAAAATGAACTGGGATGGACTTCGTAATTGTTGTACTGAATTTAATCGTACAAAAGTTTATAAAGTATTGCAGCTGCATTTAGAAGAAAGTTGCAAAACTGTAGCACATGAGGAATATTGACACCATGTGATTGCATCTGAGCAAATCTGGCAACCGTGTCAAGTTTGGTGATTTTTCATGCATGGGAAGTAGGATGTCTTAGAAAGAAGATGAAGAAGAAGACAATAGGGTCCTGGATGTTTAGGCTGCCTGGCTCCTAATGATGACTTGTACTGGGGCTGTTTCAGTGACAGTGCCACCGTTTCAATCATGCTTCCTCCGGCACTTTGAGACTATGTTGTGTGAATGGTTGAATGCCAGTGAGTGAAGAAATCGAATTGCCCCTCAGGGATAAATAAAGTTATCTATTTATTTGCTAGGTTGCTTCATTGTGTGTTCCTCCCTTTGTCTTTGTCCTGTCTTTTAAACTCCCTCTTCAACACTGACTGTTTCTTTGCTCCTCAGCCCTCCCTCCTCGTCTTACCTGAAATGACATATCCAACGGTGTCTTTCTCACTCTGTCGGATGAGGAACGCTCCTTCTTCATTCCCTGGTCCCAGCAGGTGGCTTTGGGCCTCAAAGCGGTTCATTGTCCCAAAGAACCATCTGGATCAGTACAGACAGATATGAATAGTTTCATGGCTTCAGAGCTTTCCTGTCTCAGGTTATCATCACCTCTGCTAATAAATGCCTCATTGGAACAGCAGTGAATGTACTGTAAAATGTTTTTGCAACTGTTTGATTCCTCCAGGGTGGAGTAGTTTGATTATGTTCATTTACCCATAATTCATTGCAAATTAGAATTAGACAGATCAAAAACTCTCATTGGTTTGATTTTAAATCAACCCTTAGCAAAAATAGTATAATTGAAGTTCATTTTATTAAGTATGCTTGAGTATAAGTATAAGTATAAGTATAGCATGTATACTATGAACCATGTACTTGTAGCATACTAGAAAGTATACTAATGTAATACTTCTTCGGACTAAATTGGAACATTTTAAGTTTATAAAAGTAGCCTACACTTTCAAGTATAGTAAGTACACTCATCTAATCCTAATGTACTAAGTATATACTTCTAGTCCACATATTAGTTTATTAAAGTATACTTTATAAGGTCATTTTAAGTTTACAAAAGTACACTTTCAAGTATACTGTCTAAATGAGTATACTTGTAGTAGCGACACCTTTACTGAGGGAAGTCGGTCTTGGTGAAACCAGCCTCTGATTGGATGACTTTATTAACTTGTGGCACACTGCACATGGCTGAATTTTCATTAGCTGAACATTTACTGCAATCCACATTGCTAGAGTTAAACAATTCACCTGTCAATATAGGTCAATAAACTAAAATATGATATGTAACTATTTTGATCAAACATTACCCACAGTTCCAGTTTCTTGATCATGAGGACTTTGCTGCTTTTATTATCTGAAGTGATAATAACCTATGCAGGTTTCGGTTTTGAAAAACTGCTCAGACAAATACAAACAACAAATAATATGAATCTGTCACTCTGCGTTTAAGAAAACCATTGAGAATTTAACCAATCAATTAACTGACATCACAAATTGCAGGTAAATCAATAATGGAAGTCATTGTTAGCTGCAGTTTTGAACTTTACTATAAGTGGAGACAGAAGCAGCCGTCTCGTAGACTCAAACATAGCATGACAAGAATTATCCAAATGTCAAGTCTAATTGCTAATATATCAGCGGTGATCAAAATTAAATATAATAAAAATAAAAACAACCCAGCAGCGCTACAATTAATTGCAACAGCTGGTGTAATATAACCACACTGTATACACACTTCCCAATTCTGCTGAAGCTGAAGCAGCAGGACTGAGAGACAAAACAAGAAGTGGTGAGTGATTGTCACCATGTTTGTGTCCCAGTTTGCTTCACTGCGAAGACACACACACAGACGCAGGGCTGACATTATAAAAGGTGTTAGTGACATTTGTCACTGTTATTTACAACAGAGGGCTGGGGTGGGGCAGGGGGGGTTATTATGGGTCTTGATACAAAGATTCAATCTCTCATATCTCCATGTATTAAGTTGTAGCTTCATGAAAGGAGGAAACTCTTTATAAGGAAGCAGTTTATGTGAAAGTCGCTGCATGTTTTTAAAAAAAATCATATACAGTTCCTTGTTAAGATCAAGTATGATGGTGAGATCAAACAAGATAGAGGACAGAGATCTCACCAGAGCAGACTGCACTGCTCACACTCACTGCAGTGAATTAAAGATTGGAGAGAAAGTATAGGCTGGACTTTGTGCTGTTACGCTGTGTTGATGCCAGTGAACATTGAATTGTATAAAGGGGGCAGGGTTAGATAAACCTGAGTTATCTTTACAGCTACAGATTAGAGAAGGCATGTGATAGCTAGAACATGGCTGAGCTGTGACACTTCCAACTTAGAAGAACAATTACCAAAGATTTCGCTCTACAGGTGCACCCTTGTTCCAGATGACTCTAGAAAGAAAGAAACTAAGCTAAATACATCTGGAATATTTAATTTCTAAATCTATTTTTGTAATAGTGGGTAAGCTGTCCTTATGACATTTGCACTGTGAATTTAATGTGGATATTTATCATGCGTTGTCGGTGCTACAAGAGTCTGGGTCGACAATGATAGGCTATTTTGTTTAGGATGGCTGATAGTGACAACAACACACATATGCTTGTATGGCTATTTTTGTGAGGACACTCATTGACATAATGTTTTCCCTAACCCCTTACCCTAACCTTAACCCTCTAAAACAAATGCCTAAACTTGTGGTGCGGTTGTAGCCTGACAAGCCAGACTATATCATTAAAATGTACAGTATAGTCTGGCAACGACTGGTAGACCTCGGCTCAATCCAGGGGGCGGGATAAAGGCTGTCTTTCAAACTGCCTCCTATGGCTCATTTCTAGACCTGCGGAGCAAATATATTTGCTGCCGCTAGGGTGCATCTAGATTTCTCGGCTAGCGCAATTGCATATCAGAACGTATTCTTGATGTTGCATTCACACGAAATTGGGCATATGTCAGACAGACAACAGACGCTGCATGTAACAGGATAAACAAGCGACTATGTTAACAAGTAGTCCGCCAGCACGAGGCAAAACAATACAGGCCTGAAAATATGTTGTCATGGTGATGTCGTATTGTTTACATCACCCACGTTTTACTGCCCTTCTCTTGTCGAGTAAAATGACATCCAGTTGGTTTGCCGGCGGCCGTCTGCCCGACTGCACCTGAATGCAATCAGTGGCTCTGTCCTACCTCACACTACACAGTGGTGACAGTTTCAACAGGCGCTGTCTGGAAAACTTTCTCCCTGAAAGCTTTCATTTGTATGCGGGTGTGATTCGACTTCAGTGAAATATGTATGAAAGCAATATTTGATTTTTGCTAATAAAAAGCCAAATAAGTTACAAAGTGGGGCTTTAACCATAAACCTAACTTAAACCTAATTATAATAACCTAGGTATTATAAAGTCTTAACCTTTGGTCTGAGACAGTGAGGACAGGCCAAAATGTGTGTGTGTGTGTGTGTGTGTGTGTGTGTGTGTGTGTGTGTGTGTGTGTGTGTGTAAACTGAGCACTCTCAATAAGTTCACACGCCACAAATTGACATTTCTCACACTGGCCGCACATACGTTAGCAGGGGTGGAAAGAGTACCAAAAAAATCTACTCAAGTAAAAGTACAGTTACCTTGATGAAAATGTACTCAAGTAAAAGTAAAAGTGCTGGTGTAAAAATCTACTCAAGTAAAAGTAAAAAGTAGCTCACTTAAAATTTACTCAAAGTAAAAGTTACTTCGTTACTTTTTTTTTTTTTGTGGGGGGGGTGGGGGGGTATAATGGCCAGAGATCGGCCTAACGTTCTCCATGCATGTCTCTGTGTTCCAAACTTGTCCCGTCTCCATGGAGACACTGGTCTCCATCATCTTTTAGCTCCTGTGGAACCAACTTGATTCTGGCCTTCAGACACTGCATCTGTCCAGAGCCAATCAGATTGACAGTTACTGGCACTAAGGTTGTCACCATCATGATCATGATACTAAAATTTTCAACTCAATATCGATATTAAAGGGATAGTTCAATGGTGTCAATGGTGCTCACTTTTCTTTGTCCAAAAAGACACATCAAAACACATCCAAATACCTCCATACTGCTCGTCTGTAATGTCCCTCTTGTATTGAAGCCCCGACATGCCTGATAACGTTGTCTTTAATCATTAACGTCACTTTTAACCACTAGCTGTGGCTAATGGCGATGAGCATTATTATGCACTAACTCACGTAGCGGTGAGGAGGAGAGAGGTGTGGCTACCTGCTGCTGCTGTGTGCGTCTGAAGGGACAAAGAGAGAAGCGGCAGCAGCGTAGTACTTTTGACAACCCACACAGACGCAGTGCAAGCTCATACCCTATATATTTTTTACTTTGTAACTAAAGCTATTTAAAATGTAACTAAGTAAATTTCTTTCAACAATATGTACTCAAGTAAAAGTAAAAGTACTGACTTTAAAACCTACTCAAAAAAGTACAAGTACACAAAAAAGCTACTTAGTTACAGTAACTTGAGTAAAAGTAACTAGTTACTTTCCACCCCTGTACGTTAGTAATGTTCTGCTCAGTCCAGCTATAGGCTACAGTTGTCTTGAATTCTGAAAATAATATATTTAATATATTTGTCTGAAAATAATATATTTCTTGTCGCGGGTAAAGTCTGTAAATAGGTTTTCTGCAGCGCTGGCTGCAAGGCAAGCTCGAATGCTCTAAATGCGTGCAGGGTTGCGGGCGAGCTGGAAGAGCACGGTCAGGAAACCACTTAAGGCTATATTTATTATAATAGCTGCTTTATTAAAGTGTTTTTAAGTATGAACAGGGCGTTTGCCTGTTTTAATTTACTGTCTGTGTCGTCCTTTTTAGCGGAAAAGTAGGCTATATATTCTTCCATTCTGGACAGCAAAGGCTCAGCCATCTAAGGCTGCTACGGGTCAGAGGACGAATTGGTGAAAAAAAAATGAATGAAAGAATGAATAAATAAAATAAAATAAAAATTCAAACTCCAATAAGTTCAAACCTTGAATGCACTGACTTTAAAGAGCTCGTGGACATCCAGAGTCATCCCTGGTCTGCCCGTGTTATTCTCTCTGATAATAAGACTCACGGCTGCAGTCGGAGGGTCTCGGCCGGGGCCAGGTAGTTGTTGGGGACTATCCCGGTGCCCAGCACTCGCCCGTTCTCGTCGATTTTACGCGCGGTCCACCAGTCCCCGTTGCGGCTGGTGACGTTGAACAGGTCCCCCTCCTGGAACGACAGCTCATCCTGGTGCCGGGCCTCGAACGACCACACCGCCGTGTAGATGGAGCTGTTCTCCTGCGGGTTGGGGGGTCTCACCTCAGCGCCGCCTCTTCCTCCTCCTTCACCAGCTCCACTCACTCCTCCTTCTGGCTCAGCAGTCTTTTTCTCGCTGAAGATCCTTTGCCACAGCCCCTCCAGACATGGACAAGCTCTCCGCAGACACTCACCCATAGATGACCATATGAACGCCCCCCTCCTCCCCCACCCCCTCCCTGCCTCTGCGCGTTACCGTGCCGGCCGACTACACCTGTCTGACAGGCAGGGTACAGTATGGATTATATAGAGCGCGGGGAATACGTGAAAGAGAAATCTGTTGCTGCTCTCGTCTGATGCGCTCACACGACTGACAGCAACTTCCTCATGACAGACAATAATAAAATGAGTGAACCCCGCCTATCGTATGACACAACTCATAAATCTTACTTTTGTAGTAGGAAGGGGCAGGATGGGGCTCTGTGTGTGAGGTTGTTCGTCAAACGGCGACCGGTCCGGGATGAAGTTCCTCGCACTGGGCACAGCTGATTGACTCCAGCTCCCCCCACGACCCTGGTCTGCACAAATAAGCGGTAGGCTAGACGATGGATGGATGTGGGACAAATACTTAGATACATGTGCCAGATGCTTTTTTTTTTTTTTTTTACCGCGGTAAAGTGAGCTGCCGTTTGCGAGATAGTGGTAAAGTGAGCCGCTGTTTGATTTTCGTTGCGCGCGCGCTATAGTAAATACGGTAGGCACGGTTCTCGAGCAAGGGGAAGGTCCTGAAAGATACATAAAGCCTATGTGCTTTTACTGGAGAATGGTGGAGGAAAATCTTTTCCAAGATGAATCAACTTTTTAGTCATATTTCACTGCCGTAATTGGGAGAAATATCACCTTTCATCAACATTTTTTCATTTATTTATTTTACTTTACTGTACAAATGTGGAGAAAAATCATTTTAAAGTCACCCCTATATCAAAACCCAGTTACAATATGCTGACCTTTGACCTTAGGTCACATCAATTCCTTCATAGGTGTCATCCTCATTCCTTTTGCATATTGTTCCTGGTGTCTCACTCTACTTCCGGTATCATTTTGGTGGCATTTTACTGTAGAAATTTGGAGAAAAATCATTTTAAAGTCACCCCTATATCAAAACCCAGTTACAATATGCTGACCTTTGACCTTAGGTCACATCAATTCCTTCATAGGTGTCATCCTCATTCCTTTTACATACTGTTCCTGACATCTCACTCTACCTCTGGTATCATTTTGGTGGCATTTTACTGTAGAAATTTGGAGAAAAATCATTTTAAAGTCACCCCTATATCAGAACCCAGTTACAATATGCTGACCTTTGACCTTAGGTCACATCAATTCCTTCATAGGTGTCATCCTCATTCCTTTTGCATATTGTTCCTGGTGTCTCACTCTACTTCCGGTATCATTTTGGTGGCATTTTACTGTAGAAATTTGGAGAAAAATCATTTTAAAGTCACCCCTATAACACAACCCAGTTACAGTATGCTGACCTCTGACCTTGGGTCACATCAATTCCTTCATAGGTGTCATCCTCATTCCTTTTGCATATTGTTCCTGGTGTCTCACTCTACTTCCGGTATCATTTTGGTGGCATTTTACTGTAGAAATTTGGAGAAAAATCATTTTAAAGTCACCCCTATATCAAAACCCAGTTACAATATGCTGACCTTTGACCTTAGGTCACATCAATTCCTTCATAGGTGTCATCCTCATTCCTTTTGCATATTGTTCCTGGTGTCTCACTCTACTTCCGGTATCATTTTGGTGGCATTTTACTGTAGAAATTTTGAGAAAAATCATTTTAAAGTCACACCTATATCAAAACCCAGTTACAATATGCTGACCTTTGACCTTAGGTCACATCAATTCCTTCATAGGTGTCATCCTCATTCCTTTTGCATATTGTTCCTGGTGTCTCACTGTACCTCTGGTATCATTTTGGTGGCATTTTACTGTAGAAATTTTGAGAAAAATCATTTTAAAGTCACCCCTATATCAAAACCCAGTTACAATATGCTGACCTTTGACCTTAGGTCACATCAATTCCTTCATAGGTGTCATCCTCATTCCTTTTGCATATTGTTCCTGGTGTCTCACTCTACTTCTGGTATCATTTTGGTGGCATTTTACTGTAGAAATTTTGAGAAAAATCATTTTAAAGTCACCCCTATATCAAAACCCAGTTACAATATGCTGACCTTTGACCTTAGGTCACATCAATTCCTTCATAGGTGTCATCCTCATTCCTTTTGCATATTGTTCCTGGTGTCTCACTGTACCTCTGGTATCATTTTGGTGGCATTTTACTGTAGAAATTTTGAGAAAAATCATTTTAAAGTCACCCCTATATCAAAACCCAGTTACAATATGCTGACCTTTGACCTTAGGTCACATCAATTCCTTCATAGGTGTCATCCTCATTCCTTTTGCATATTGTTCCTGGTGTCTCACTCTACCTCTGGTATCATTTTGGTGGCATTTTACTGTAGAAATTTTGAGAAAAATCATTTTAAAGTCACCCCTATATCAAAACCCAGTTACAATATGCTGACCTTTGACCTTAGGTCACATCAATTCCTTCATAGGTGTCATCCTCATTCCTTTTGCATATTGTTCCTGGTGTCTCACTCTACTTCCGGTATCATTTTGGTGGCATTTTACTGTAGAAATTTGGAGAAAAATCATTTTAAAGTCACCCCTATATCAAAACCCAGTTACAATATGCTGACCTTTGACCTTAGGTCACATCAATTCCTTCATAGGTGTCATCCTCATTCCTTTTGCATATTGTTCCTGGTGTCTCACTGTACCTCTGGTATCATTTTGGTGGCATTTTACTGTAGAAATCTGGAGAAAAATCATTTTAAAATCACCCCTATAACACAACCCAGTTACAGTATGCTGACCTCTGACCTTGGGTCACATCAATTCCTTCATAGGTGTCATCCTCATTCCTTTTGCATATTGTTCCTGGTGTCTCACTCTACTTCCGGTATCATTTTGGTGGCATTTTACTGTAGAAATTTGGAGAAAAATCATTTTAAAGTCACCCCTATATCAAAACCCAGTTACAATATGCTGACCTTTGACCTTAGGTCACATCAATTCCTTCATAGGTGTCATCCTCATTCCTTTTGCATATTGTTCCTGGTGTCTCACTGTACCTCTGGTATCATTTTGGTGGCATTTTACTGTAGAAATTTTGAGAAAAATCATTTTAAAGTCACCCCTATATCAAAACCCGTTACAATATGCTGACCTTTGACCTTAGGTCACATCAATTCCTTCATAGGTGTCATCCTCATTCCTTTTGCATATTGTTCCTGGTGTCTCACTGTACCTCTGGTATCATTTTGGTGGCATTTTACTGTAGAAATTTGGAGAAAAATCATTTTAAAGTCACCCCTATATCAAAACCCAGTTACAATATGCTGACCTTTGACCTTAGGTCACATCAATTCCTTCATAGGTGTCATCCTCATTCCTTTTGCATATTGTTCCTGGTGTCTCACTCTACCTCTGGTATCATTTTGGTGGCATTTTACTGTAGAAATTTGGAGAAAAATCATTTTAAAGTCACCCCTATATCAAAACCCAGTTACAATATGCTGACCTTTGACCTTAGGTCACATCAATTCCTTCATAGGTGTCATCCTCATTCCTTTTGCATATTGTTCCTGGTGTCTCACTCTACTTCCGGTATCATTTTGGTGGCATTTTACTGTAGAAATTTGGAGAAAAATCATTTTAAAGTCACCCCTATATCAAAAACCAGTTACAATATGCTGACCTTTGACCTTAGGTCACATCAATTCCTTCATAGGTGTCATCCTCATTCCTTTTGCATATTGTTCCTGGTGTCTCACTGTACCTCTGGTATCATTTTGGTGGCATTTTACTGTAGAAATTTGGAGAAAAATCATTTTAAAGTCACCCCTATATCAAAAACCAGTTACAATATGCTGACCTTTGACCTTAGGTCACATCAATTCCTTCATAGGTGTCATCCTCATTCCTTTTGCATATTGTTCCTGGTGTCTCACTGTACCTCTGGTATCATTTTGGTGGCATTTTACTGTAGAAATCTGGAGAAAAATCATTTTAAAATCACCCCTATAACACAACCCAGTTACAGTATGCTGACCTCTGACCTTGGGTAACATCAATTCCTTCATAGGTGTCATCCTCATTCCTTTTGCATATTGTTCCTGGTGTCTCACTCTACTTCCGGTATCATTTTGGTGGCATTTTACTGTAGAAATTTGGAGAAAAATCATTTTAAAGTCACCCCTATATCAAAACCCAGTTACAATATGCTGACCTTTGACCTTAGGTCACATCAATTCCTTCATAGGTGTCATCCTCATTCCTTTTGCATATTGTTCCTGGTGTCTCACTCTACTTCCGGTATCATTTTGGTGGCATTTTACTGTAGAAATTTTGAGAAAAATCATTTTAAAGTCACACCTATATCAAAACCCAGTTACAATATGCTGACCTTTGACCTTAGGTCACATCAATTCCTTCATAGGTGTCATCCTCATTCCTTTTGCATATTGTTCCTGGTGTCTCACTGTACCTCTGGTATCATTTTGGTGGCATTTTACTGTAGAAATTTTGAGAAAAATCATTTTAAAGTCACACCTATATCAAAACCCAGTTACAATATGCTGACCTTTGACCTTAGGTCACATCAATTCCTTCATAGGTGTCATCCTCATTCCTTTTGCATATTGTTCCTGGTGTCTCACTCTACTTCTGGTATCATTTTGGTGGCATTTTACTGTAGAAATTTTGAGAAAAATCATTTTAAAGTCACCCCTATATCAAAACCCAGTTACAATATGCTGACCTTTGACCTTAGGTCACATCAATTCCTTCATAGGTGTCATCCTCATTCCTTTTGCATATTGTTCCTGGTGTCTCACTCTACTTCCGGTATCATTTTGGTGGCATTTTACTGTAGAAATTTTGAGAAAAATCATTTTAAAGTCACACCTATATCAAAACCCAGTTACAATATGCTGACCTTTGACCTTAGGTCACATCAATTCCTTCATAGGTGTCATCCTCATTCCTTTTGCATATTGTTCCTGGTGTCTCACTGTACCTCTGGTATCATTTTGGTGGCATTTTACTGTAGAAATTTTGAGAAAAATCATTTTAAAGTCACCCCTATATCAAAACCCAGTTACAATATGCTGACCTTTGACCTTAGGTCACATCAATTCCTTCATAGGTGTCATCCTCATTCCTTTTGCATATTGTTCCTGGTGTCTCACTCTACTTCTGGTATCATTTTGGTGGCATTTTACTGTAGAAATTTTGAGAAAAATCATTTTAAAGTCACCCCTATATCAAAACCCAGTTACAATATGCTGACCTTTGACCTTAGGTCACATCAATTCCTTCATAGGTGTCATCCTCATTCCTTTTGCATATTGTTCCTGGTGTCTCACTGTACCTCTGGTATCATTTTGGTGGCATTTTACTGTAGAAATTTTGAGAAAAATCATTTTAAAGTCACCCCTATATCAAAACCCAGTTACAATATGCTGACCTTTGACCTTAGGTCACATCAATTCCTTCATAGGTGTCATCCTCATTCCTTTTGCATATTGTTCCTGGTGTCTCACTCTACCTCTGGTATCATTTTGGTGGCATTTTACTGTAGAAATTTTGAGAAAAATCATTTTAAAGTCACCCCTATATCAAAACCCAGTTACAATATGCTGACCTTTGACCTTAGGTCACATCAATTCCTTCATAGGTGTCATCCTCATTCCTTTTGCATATTGTTCCTGGTGTCTCACTCTACTTCCGGTATCATTTTGGTGGCATTTTACTGTAGAAATTTGGAGAAAAATCATTTTAAAGTCACCCCTATATCAAAACCCAGTTACAATATGCTGACCTTTGACCTTAGGTCACATCAATTCCTTCATAGGTGTCATCCTCATTCCTTTTGCATATTGTTCCTGGTGTCTCACTCTACTTCCGGTATCATTTTGGTGGCATTTTACTGTAGAAATTTTGAGAAAAATCATTTTAAAGTCACACCTATATCAAAACCCAGTTACAATATGCTGACCTTTGACCTTAGGTCACATCAATTCCTTCATAGGTGTCATCCTCATTCCTTTTGCATATTGTTCCTGGTGTCTCACTGTACCTCTGGTATCATTTTGGTGGCATTTTACTGTAGAAATTTTGAGAAAAATCATTTTAAAGTCACCCCTATATCAAAACCCAGTTACAATATGCTGACCTTTGACCTTAGGTCACATCAATTCCTTCATAGGTGTCATCCTCATTCCTTTTGCATATTGTTCCTGGTGTCTCACTCTACTTCTGGTATCATTTTGGTGGCATTTTACTGTAGAAATTTTGAGAAAAATCATTTTAAAGTCACCCCTATATCAAAACCCAGTTACAATATGCTGACCTTTGACCTTAGGTCACATCAATTCCTTCATAGGTGTCATCCTCATTCCTTTTGCATATTGTTCCTGGTGTCTCACTGTACCTCTGGTATCATTTTGGTGGCATTTTACTGTAGAAATTTTGAGAAAAATCATTTTAAAGTCACCCCTATATCAAAACCCAGTTACAATATGCTGACCTTTGACCTTAGGTCACATCAATTCCTTCATAGGTGTCATCCTCATTCCTTTTGCATATTGTTCCTGGTGTCTCACTGTACCTCTGGTATCATTTTGGTGGCATTTTACTGTAGAAATCTGGAGAAAAATCATTTTAAAATCACCCCTATAACACAACCCAGTTACAGTATGCTGACCTCTGACCTTGGGTCACATCAATTCCTTCATAGGTGTCATCCTCATTCCTTTTGCATATTGTTCCTGGTGTCTCACTCTACTTCCGGTATCATTTTGGTTGCATTTTACTGTAGAAATTTGGAGAAAAATCATTTTAAAGTCACCCCTATATCAAAACCCAGTTACAATATGCTGACCTTTGACCTTAGGTCACATCAATTCCTTCATAGGTGTCATCCTCATTCCTTTTGCATATTGTTCCTGGTGTCTCACTCTACCTCTGGTATCATTTTGGTGGCATTTTACTGTAGAAATTTGGAGAAAAATCATTTTAAAGTCACCCCTATATCAAAACCCAGTTACAATATGCTGACCTTTGACCTTAGGTCACATCAATTCCTTCATAGGTGTCATCCTCATTCCTTTTGCATATTGTTCCTGGTGTCTCACTCTACTTCCGGTATCATTTTGGTGGCATTTTACTGTAGAAATTTTGAGAAAAATCATTTTAAAGTCACCCCTATATCAAAACCCAGTTACAATATGCTGACCTTTGACCTTAGGTCACATCAATTCCTTCATAGGTGTCATCCTCATTCCTTTTGCATATTGTTCCTGGTGTCTCACTGTACCTCTGGTATCATTTTGGTGGCATTTTACTGTAGAAATTTTGAGAAAAATCATTTTAAAGTCACCCCTATATCAAAACCCAGTTACAATATGCTGACCTTTGACCTTAGGTCACATCAATTCCTTCATAGGTGTCATCCTCATTCCTTTTGCATATTGTTCCTGGTGTCTCACTCTACCTCTGGTATCATTTTGGTGGCATTTTACTGTAGAAATTTGGAGAAAAATCATTTTAAAGTCACCCCTATATCAAAACCCAGTTACAATATGCTGACCTTTGACCTTAGGTCACATCAATTCCTTCATAGGTGTCATCCTCATTCCTTTTGCATATTGTTCCTGGTGTCTCACTCTACTTCCGGTATCATTTTGGTGGCATTTTACTGTAGAAATTTGGAGAAAAATCATTTTAAAGTCACCCCTATATCAAAAACCAGTTACAATATGCTGACCTTTGACCTTAGGTCACATCAATTCCTTCATAGGTGTCATCCTCATTCCTTTTGCATATTGTTCCTGGTGTCTCACTGTACCTCTGGTATCATTTTGGTGGCATTTTACTGTAGAAATCTGGAGAAAAATCATTTTAAAATCACCCCTATAACACAACCCAGTTACAGTATGCTGACCTCTGACCTTGGGTCACATCAATTCCTTCATAGGTGTCATCCTCATTCCTTTTGCATATTGTTCCTGGTGTCTCACTGTACCTCTGGTATCATTTTGGTGGCATTTTACTGTAGAAATTTTGAGAAAAATCATTTTAAAGTCACCCCTATATCAAAACCCAGTTACAATATGCTGACCTTTGACCTTAGGTCACATCAATTCCTTCATAGGTGTCATCCTCATTCCTTTTGCATATTGTTCCTGGTGTCTCACTCTACTTCTGGTATCATTTTGGTGGCATTTTACTGTAGAAATTTTGAGAAAAATCATTTTAAAGTCACCCCTATATCAAAACCCAGTTACAATATGCTGACCTTTGACCTTAGGTCACATCAATTCCTTCATAGGTGTCATCCTCATTCCTTTTGCATATTGTTCCTGGTGTCTCACTGTACCTCTGGTATCATTTTGGTGGCATTTTACTGTAGAAATTTTGAGAAAAATCATTTTAAAGTCACCCCTATATCAAAACCCAGTTACAATATGCTGACCTTTGACCTTAGGTCACATCAATTCCTTCATAGGTGTCATCCTCATTCCTTTTGCATATTGTTCCTGGTGTCTCACTGTACCTCTGGTATCATTTTGGTGGCATTTTACTGTAGAAATTTGGAGAAAAATCATTTTAAAGTCACCCCTATATCAAAACCCAGTTACAATATGCTGACCTTTGACCTTAGGTCACATCAATTCCTTCATAGGTGTCATCCTCATTCCTTTTGCATATTGTTCCTGGTGTCTCACTCTACTTCCGGTATCATTTTGGTGGCATTTTACTGTAGAAATTTGGAGAAAAATCATTTTAAAGTCACCCCTATATCAAAAACCAGTTACAATATGCTGACCTTTGACCTTAGGTCACATCAATTCCTTCATAGGTGTCATCCTCATTCCTTTTGCATATTGTTCCTGGTGTCTCACTGTACCTCTGGTATCATTTTGGTGGCATTTTACTGTAGAAATCTGGAGAAAAATCATTTTAAAATCACCCCTATAACACAACCCAGTTACAGTATGCTGACCTCTGACCTTGGGTCACATCAATTCCTTCATAGGTGTCATCCTCATTCCTTTTGCATATTGTTCCTGGTGTCTCACTGTACCTCTGGTATCATTTTGGTGGCATTTTACTGTAGAAATTTGGAGAAAAATCATTTTAAAGTCACCCCTATATCAGAACCCAGTTACAATATGCTGACCTTTGACCTTAGGTCACATCAATTCCTTCATAGGTGTCATCCTCATTCCTTTTGCATATTGTTCCTGGTGTCTCACTCTACTTCCGGTATCATTTTGGTGGCATTTTACTGTAGAAATTTGGAGAAAAATCATTTTAAAGTCACCCCTATATCAAAACCCAGTTACAATATGCTGACCTTTGACCTTAGGTCACATCAATTCCTTCATAGGTGTCATCCTCATTCCTTTTGCATATTGTTCCTGGTGTCTCACTCTACCTCTGGTATCATTTTGGTGGCATTTTACTGTAGAAATTTTGAGAAAAATCATTTTAAAGTCACCCCTATATCAAAACCCAGTTACAATATGCTGACCTTTGACCTTAGGTCACATCAATTCCTTCATAGGTGTCATCCTCATTCCTTTTGCATATTGTTCCTGGTGTCTCACTCTACCTCTGGTATCATTTTGGTGGCATTTTACTGTAGAAATTTGGAGAAAAATCATTTTAAAGTCACCCCTATATCAAAACCCAGTTACAATATGCTGACCTTTGACCATAGGTCACATCAATTCCTTCATAGGTGTCATCCTCATTCCTTTTGCATATTGTTCCTGGTGTCTCACTCTACCTCTGGTATCATTTTGGTGGCATTTTACTGTAGAAATTTGGAGAAAAATCATTTTAAAGTCACCCCTATATCAAAACCCAGTTACAATATGCTGACCTTTGACCTTAGGTCACATCAATTCCTTCATAGGTGTCATCCTCATTCCTTTTGCATATTGTTCCTGGTGTCTCACTGTACCTCTGGTATCATTTTGGTGGCATTTTACTGTAGAAATTTGGAGAAAAATCATTTTAAAGTCACCCCTATATCAAAACCCAGTTACAATATGCTGACCTTTGACCTTAGGTCACATCAATTCCTTCATAGGTGTCATCCTCATTCCTTTTGCATATTGTTCCTGGTGTCTCACTCTACTTCCGGTATCATTTTGGTGGCATTTTACTGTAGAAATTTGGAGAAAAATCATTTTAAAGTCACCCCTATATCAAAACCCAGTTACAATATGCTGACCTTTGACCTTAGGTCACATCAATTCCTTCATAGGTGTCATCCTCATTCCTTTTGCATATTGTTCCTGGTGTCTCACTCTACTTCCGGTATCATTTTGGTGGCATTTTACTGTAGAAATTTGGAGAAAAATCATTTTAAAGTCACCCCTATATCAAAACCCAGTTACAATATGCTGACCTTTGACCTTAGGTCACATCAATTCCTTCATAGGTGTCATCCTCATTCCTTTTGCATATTGTTCCTGGTGTCTCACTGTACCTCTGGTATCATTTTGGTGGCATTTTACTGTAGAAATTTGGAGAAAAATCATTTTAAAATCACCCCTATATCAAAACCCAGTTACAATATGCTGACCTTTGACCTTAGGTCACATCAATTCCTTCATAGGTGTCATCCTCATTCTTTTTGCATATTGTTCCTGGTGTCTCACTCTACTTCCGGTATCATTTTGGTGGCATTTTACTGTAGAAATCTGGAGAAAAATGACATTAAAATCGCCCCTATAACAAAATCCAGTTACAGTATGCTGACCTTTGACCTTATGTCACATCAACTCCTTCATAGGTGTCATCCTCATTCCTTTTACATACTGTTCCTGACATCTCACTCTACCTCTGGTATCATTTTGGTGGCATTTTACTGTAGAAATTTGGAGAAAAATCATTTTAAAATCGCCCCTATAACAAAATCCAGTTACAGTATGCTGACCTTTGACCTTAGGTCACATCAATTCCTTCATAGGTGTCATCCTCATTCCTTTTGCATATTGTTCCTGGTGTCTCACTCTACTTCCGGTATCATTTTGGTGGCATTTTACTGTAGAAATTTGGAGAAAAATCATTTTAAAATCACCCCTATATCAAAACCCAGTTACAATATGCTGACCTTTGACCTTATGTCACATCAATTCCTTCATAGGTGTCATCCTCATTCCTTTTACATACTGTTCCTGACATCTCACTCTACCTCTGGTATCATTTTGGTGGCATTTTACTGTAGAAATTTGGAGAAAAATCATTTTAGAGTCACCCCTATATCAAAACCCAGTTACAATATGCTGACCTTTGACCTTAGGTCACATCAATTCCTTCATAGGTGTCATCCTCATTCCTTTTGCGTATTGTTCCTGGTGTCTCACTCTACTTCCGGTATCATTTTGGTGGCATTTTACTGTAGAAATTTGGAGAAAAATCATTTTAAAGTCACCCCTATATCAAAACCCAGTTACAATATGCTGACCTTTGACCTTAGGTCACATCAATTCCTTCATAGGTGTCATCCTCATTCCTTTTGCATATTGTTCCTGGTGTCTCACTGTACCTCTGGTATCATTTTGGTGGCATTTTACTGTAGAAATTTGGAGAAAAATCATTTTAAAATCACCCCTATATCAAAACCCAGTTACAATATGCTGACCTTTGACCTTAGGTCACATCAATTCCTTCATAGGTGTCATCCTCATTCTTTTTGCATATTGTTCCTGGTGTCTCACTCTACTTCCGGTATCATTTTGGTGGCATTTTACTGTAGAAATCTGGAGAAAAATGACATTAAAATCGCCCCTATAACAAAATCCAGTTACAGTATGCTGACCTTTGACCTTATGTCACATCAACTCCTTCATAGGTGTCATCCTCATTCCTTTTACATACTGTTCCTGACATCTCACTCTACCTCTGGTATCATTTTGGTGGCATTTTACTGTAGAAATCTGGAGAAAAATGACATTAAAATCGCCCCTATAACAAAACCCAGTTACAGTATGCTGACCTTTGACCTTAGGTCACATCAGTTCCTTCATAGGTGTCATCCTCATTCCTTTTACATACTGTTCCTGACATCTCACTCTACCTCTGGTATCATTTTGGTGGCATTTTACTGTAGAAATTTGGAGAAAAATCATTTTAAAATCGCCCCTATAACAAAATCCAGTTACAGTATGCTGACCTTTGACCTTAGGTCACATCAATTCCTTCATAGGTGTCATCCTCATTCCTTTTGCATATTGTTCCTGGTGTCTCACTCTACTTCCGGTATCATTTTGGTGGCATTTTACTGTAGAAATTTGGAGAAAAATCATTTTAAAATCACCCCTATATCAAAACCCAGTTACAATATGCTGACCTTTGACCTTATGTCACATCAATTCCTTCATAGGTGTCATCCTCATTCCTTTTACATACTGTTCCTGACATCTCACTCTACCTCTGGTATCATTTTGGTGGCATTTTACTGTAGAAATTTGGAGAAAAATCATTTTAGAGTCACCCCTATATCAAAACCCAGTTACAATATGCTGACCTTTGACCTTAGGTCACATCAATTCCTTCATAGGTGTCATCCTCATTCCTTTTGCGTATTGTTCCTGGTGTCTCACTCTACTTCCGGTATCATTTTGGTGGCATTTTACTGTAGAAATTTGGAGAAAAATCATTTTAAAGTCACCCCTATATCAAAACCCAGTTACAATATGCTGACCTTTGACCTTAGGTCACATCAATTCCTTCATAGGTGTCATCCTCATTCCTTTTGCATATTGTTCCTGGTGTCTCACTCTACTTCCGGTATCATTTTGGTGGCATTTTACTGTAGAAATCTGGAGAAAAATGACATTAAAATCGCCCCTATAACAAAATCCAGTTACAGTATGCTGACCTTTGACCTTAGGTCACATCAATTCCTTCATAGGTGTCATCCTCATTCCTTTTACATACTGTTCCTGACATCTCACTCTACCTCTGGTATCATTTTGGTGGCATTTTACTGTAGAAATTTGGAGAAAAATCATTTTAAAGTCACCCCTATATCAGAATCCAGTTACAATATGCTGACCTTTGACCTTAGGTCACATCAATTCCTTCATAGGTGTCATCCTCATTCCTTTTGCATATTGTTCCTGGTGTCTCACTCTACTTCCGGTATCATTTTGGTGGCATTTTCCTGTAGAAATTTGGAGAAAAATCATTTTAAAGTCACCCCTATATCAAAACCCAGTTACAATATGCTGACCTTTGACCTTAGGTCACATCAATTCCTTCATAGGTGTCATCCTCATTCCTTTTGCATATTGTTCCTGGTGTCTCACTCTACTTCCGGTATCATTTTGGTGGCATTTTACTGTAGAAATTTGGAGAAAAATCATTTTAAAGTCACCCCTATATCAAAACCCAGTTACAATATGCTGACCTTTGACCTTAGGTCACATCAATTCCTTCATAGGTGTCATCCTCATTCCTTTTGCATATTGTTCCTGGTGTCTCACTCTACTTCCGGTATCATTTTGGTGGCATTTTACTGTAGAAATTTGGAGAAAAATCATTTTAAAGTCACCCCTATATCAAAACCCAGTTACAATATGCTGACCTTTGACCTTAGGTCACATCAATTCCTTCATAGGTGTCATCCTCATTCCTTTTGCATATTGTTCCTGGTGTCTCACTCTACTTCCGGTATCATTTTGGTGGCATTTTACTGTAGAAATTTGGAGAAAAATCATTTTAAAGTCACCCCTATATCAAAACCCAGTTACAATATGCTGACCTTTGACCTTAGGTCACATCAATTCCTTCATAGGTGTCATCCTCATTCCTTTTGCATATTGTTCCTGGTGTCTCACTGTACCTCTGGTATCATTTTGGTGGCATTTTACTGTAGAAATTTGGAGAAAAATCATTTTAAAATCACCCCTATATCAAAACCCAGTTACAATATGCTGACCTTTGACCTTAGGTCACATCAATTCCTTCATAGGTGTCATCCTCATTCTTTTTGCATATTGTTCCTGGTGTCTCACTCTACTTCCGGTATCATTTTGGTGGCATTTTACTGTAGAAATCTGGAGAAAAATGACATTAAAATCGCCCCTATAACAAAATCCAGTTACAGTATGCTGACCTTTGACCTTATGTCACATCAACTCCTTCATAGGTGTCATCCTCATTCCTTTTACATACTGTTCCTGACATCTCACTCTACCTCTGGTATCATTTTGGTGGCTTTTTACTGTAGAAATCTGGAGAAAAATGACATTAAAATCGCCCCTATAACAAAATCCAGTTACAGTATGCTGACCTTTGACCTTAGGTCACATCAATTCCTTCATAGGTGTCATCCTCATTCCTTTTGCATATTGTTCCTGGTGTCTCACTCTACTTCCGGTATCATTTTGGTGGCATTTTACTGTAGAAATTTGGAGAAAAATCATTTTAAAATCACCCCTATATCAAAACCCAGTTACAATATGCTGACCTTTGACCTTATGTCACATCAATTCCTTCATAGGTGTCATCCTCATTCCTTTTACATACTGTTCCTGACATCTCACTCTACCTCTGGTATCATTTTGGTGGCATTTTACTGTAGAAATTTGGAGAAAAATCATTTTAGAGTCACCCCTATATCAAAACCCAGTTACAATATGCTGACCTTTGACCTTAGGTCACATCAATTCCTTCATAGGTGTCATCCTCATTCCTTTTGCGTATTGTTCCTGGTGTCTCACTCTACTTCCGGTATCATTTTGGTGGCATTTTACTGTAGAAATTTGGAGAAAAATCATTTTAAAGTCACCCCTATATCAAAACCCAGTTACAATATGCTGACCTTTGACCTTAGGTCACATCAATTCCTTCATAGGTGTCATCCTCATTCCTTTTGCATATTGTTCCTGGTGTCTCACTCTACTTCCGGTATCATTTTGGTGGCATTTTACTGTAGAAATCTGGAGAAAAATGACATTAAAATCGCCCCTATAACAAAATCCAGTTACAGTATGCTGACCTTTGACCTTAGGTCACATCAATTCCTTCATAGGTGTCATCCTCATTCCTTTTTCATACTGTTCCTGACATCTCACTCTACCTCTGGTATCATTTTGGTGGCATTTTACTGTAGAAATTTGGAGAAAAATCATTTTAAAGTCACCCCTATATCAGAACCCAGTTACAATATGCTGACCTTTGACCTTAGGTCACATCAATTCCTTCATAGGTGTCATCCTCATTCCTTTTGCATATTGTTCCTGGTGTCTCACTCTACTTCCGGTATCATTTTGGTGGCATTTTCCTGTAGAAATTTGGAGAAAAATCATTTTAAAGTCACCCCTATATCAAAACCCAGTTACAATATGCTGACCTTTGACCTTAGGTCACATCAATTCCTTCATAGGTGTCATCCTCATTCCTTTTGCATATTGTTCCTGGTGTCTCACTGTACCTCTGGTATCATTTTGGTGGCATTTTACTGTAGAAATTTGGAGAAAAATCATTTTAAAGTCACCCCTATATCAAAACCCAGTTACAATATGCTGACCTTTGACCTTAGGTCACATCAATTCCTTCATAGGTGTCATCCTCATTCCTTTTGCATATTGTTCCTGGTGTCTCACTGTACCTCTGGTATCATTTTGGTGGCATTTTACTGTAGAAATTTGGAGAAAAATCATTTTAAAATCACCCCTATATCAAAACCCAGTTACAATATGCTGACCTTTGACCTTAGGTCACATCAATTCCTTCATAGGTGTCATCCTCATTCTTTTTGCATATTGTTCCTGGTGTCTCACTCTACTTCCGGTATCATTTTGGTGGCATTTTACTGTAGAAATCTGGAGAAAAATGACATTAAAATCGCCCCTATAACAAAATCCAGTTACAGTATGCTGACCTTTGACCTTAGGTCACATCAATTCCTTCATAGGTGTCATCCTCATTCCTTTTACATACTGTTCCTGACATCTCACTCTACCTCTGGTATCATTTTGGTGGCTTTTTACTGTAGAAATCTGGAGAAAAATGACATTAAAATCGCCCCTATAACAAAATCCAGTTACAGTATGCTGACCTTTGACCTTAGGTCACATCAATTCCTTCATAGGTGTCATCCTCATTCCTTTTACATACTGTTCCTGACATCTCACTCTACCTCTGGTATCATTTTGGTGGCATTTTACTGTAGAAATTTGGAGAAAAATCATTTTAAAATCGCCCCTATAACAAAATCCAGTTACAGTATGCTGACCTTTGACCTTAGGTCACATCAATTCCTTCATAGGTGTCATCCTCATTCCTTTTGCATATTGTTCCTGGTGTCTCACTCTACTTCCGGTATCATTTTGGTGGCATTTTACTGTAGAAATTTGGAGAAAAATCATTTTAAAATCACCCCTATATCAAAACCCAGTTACAATATGCTGACCTTTGACCTTATGTCACATCAATTCCTTCATAGGTGTCATCCTCATTCCTTTTACATACTGTTCCTGACATCTCACTCTACCTCTGGTATCATTTTGGTGGCATTTTACTGTAGAAATTTGGAGAAAAATCATTTTAGAGTCACCCCTATATCAAAACCCAGTTACAATATGCTGACCTTTGACCTTAGGTCACATCAATTCCTTCATAGGTGTCATCCTCATTCCTTTTGCGTATTGTTCCTGGTGTCTCACTCTACTTCCGGTATCATTTTGGTGGCATTTTACTGTAGAAATTTGGAGAAAAATCATTTTAAAGTCACCCCTATATCAAAACCCAGTTACAATATGCTGACCTTTGACCTTAGGTCACATCAATTCCTTCATAGGTGTCATCCTCATTCCTTTTGCATATTGTTCCTGGTGTCTCACTCTACTTCCGGTATCATTTTGGTGGCATTTTACTGTAGAAATCTGGAGAAAAATGACATTAAAATCGCCCCTATAACAAAATCCAGTTACAGTATGCTGACCTTTGACCTTAGGTCACATCAATTCCTTCATAGGTGTCATCCTCATTCCTTTTTCATACTGTTCCTGACATCTCACTCTACCTCTGGTATCATTTTGGTGGCATTTTACTGTAGAAATTTGGAGAAAAATCATTTTAAAGTCACCCCTATATCAGAACCCAGTTACAATATGCTGACCTTTGACCTTAGGTCACATCAATTCCTTCATAGGTGTCATCCTCATTCCTTTTGCATATTGTTCCTGGTGTCTCACTCTACTTCCGGTATCATTTTGGTGGCATTTTCCTGTAGAAATTTGGAGAAAAATCATTTTAAAGTCACCCCTATATCAAAACCCAGTTACAATATGCTGACCTTTGACCTTAGGTCACATCAATTCCTTCATAGGTGTCATCCTCATTCCTTTTGCATATTGTTCCTGGTGTCTCACTGTACCTCTGGTATCATTTTGGTGGCATTTTACTGTAGAAATTTGGAGAAAAATCATTTTAAAGTCACCCCTATATCAAAACCCAGTTACAATATGCTGACCTTTGACCTTAGGTCACATCAATTCCTTCATAGGTGTCATCCTCATTCCTTTTGCGTATTGTTCCTGGTGTCTCACTCTACTTCCGGTATCATTTTGGTGGCATTTTACTGTAGAAATTTGGAGAAAAATCATTTTAAAGTCACCCCTATATCAAAACCCAGTTACAATATGCTGACCTTTGACCTTAGGTCACATCAATTCCTTCATAGGTGTCATCCTCATTCCTTTTGCATATTGTTCCTGGTGTCTCACTCTACTTCCGGTATCATTTTGGTGGCATTTTCCTGTAGAAATTTGGAGAAAAATCATTTTAAAGTCACCCCTATATCAAAACCCAGTTACAATATGCTGACCTTTGACCTTAGGTCACATCAATTCCTTCATAGGTGTCATCCTCATTCCTTTTGCATATTGTTCCTGGTGTCTCACTGTACCTCTGGTATCATTTTGGTGGCATTTTACTGTAGAAATTTGGAGAAAAATCATTTTAAAGTCACCCCTATATCAAAACCCAGTTACAATATGCTGAGCTTTGACCTTAGGTCACATCAATTCCTTCATAGGTGTCATCCTCATTCCTTTTGCGTATTGTTCCTGGTGTCTCACTCTACTTCCGGTATCATTTTGGTGGCATTTTACTGTAGAAATTTGGAGAAAAATCATTTTAAAGTCACCCCTATATCAAAACCCAGTTACAATATGCTGACCTTTGACCTTAGGTCACATCAATTCCTTCATAGGTGTCATCCTCATTCCTTTTGCATATTGTTCCTGGTGTCTCACTCTACTTCCGGTATCATTTTGGTGGCATTTTACTGTAGAAATTTGGAGAAAAATCATTTTAAAGTCACCCCTATATCAAAACCCAGTTACAATATGCTGACCTTTGACCTTAGGTCACATCAATTCCTTCATAGGTGTCATCCTCATTCCTTTTGCATATTGTTCCTGGTGTCTCACTCTACTTCCGGTATCATTTTGGTGGCATTTTACTGTAGAAATTTGGAGAAAAATCATTTTAAAGTCACCCCTATATCAAAACCCAGTTACAATATGCTGACCTTTGACCTTAGGTCACATCAATTCCTTCATAGGTGTCATCCTCATTCCTTTTGCATATTGTTCCTGGTGTCTCACTCTACTTCCGGTATCATTTTGGTGGCATTTTACTGTAGAAATTTGGAGAAAAATCATTTTAAAGTCACCCCTATATCAAAACCCAGTTACAATATGCTGACCTTTGACCTTAGGTCACATCAATTCCTTCATAGGTGTCATCCTCATTCCTTTTGCATATTGTTCCTGGTGTCTCACTGTACCTCTGGTATCATTTTGGTGGCATTTTACTGTAGAAATTTGGAGAAAAATCATTTTAAAATCACCCCTATATCAAAACCCAGTTACAATATGCTGACCTTTGACCTTAGGTCACATCAATTCCTTCATAGGTGTCATCCTCATTCTTTTTGCATATTGTTCCTGGTGTCTCACTCTACTTCCGGTATCATTTTGGTGGCATTTTACTGTAGAAATCTGGAGAAAAATGACATTAAAATCGCCCCTATAACAAAATCCAGTTACAGTATGCTGACCTTTGACCTTATGTCACATCAACTCCTTCATAGGTGTCATCCTCATTCCTTTTACATACTGTTCCTGACATCTCACTCTACCTCTGGTATCATTTTGGTGGCTTTTTACTGTAGAAATCTGGAGAAAAATGACATTAAAATCGCCCCTATAACAAAATCCAGTTACAGTATGCTGACCTTTGACCTTAGGTCACATCAATTCCTTCATAGGTGTCATCCTCATTCCTTTTACATACTGTTCCTGACATCTCACTCTACCTCTGGTATCATTTTGGTGGCATTTTACTGTAGAAATTTGGAGAAAAATCATTTTAAAATCGCCCCTATAACAAAATCCAGTTACAGTATGCTGACCTTTGACCTTAGGTCACATCAATTCCTTCATAGGTGTCATCCTCATTCCTTTTGCATATTGTTCCTGGTGTCTCACTCTACTTCCGGTATCATTTTGGTGGCATTTTACTGTAGAAATTTGGAGAAAAATCATTTTAAAATCACCCCTATATCAAAACCCAGTTACAATATGCTGACCTTTGACCTTATGTCACATCAATTCCTTCATAGGTGTCATCCTCATTCCTTTTACATACTGTTCCTGACATCTCACTCTACCTCTGGTATCATTTTGGTGGCATTTTACTGTAGAAATTTGGAGAAAAATCATTTTAGAGTCACCCCTATATCAAAACCCAGTTACAATATGCTGACCTTTGACCTTAGGTCACATCAATTCCTTCATAGGTGTCATCCTCATTCCTTTTGCGTATTGTTCCTGGTGTCTCACTCTACTTCCGGTATCATTTTGGTGGCATTTTACTGTAGAAATTTGGAGAAAAATCATTTTAAAGTCACCCCTATATCAAAACCCAGTTACAATATGCTGACCTTTGACCTTAGGTCACATCAATTCCTTCATAGGTGTCATCCTCATTCCTTTTGCATATTGTTCCTGGTGTCTCACTCTACTTCCGGTATCATTTTGGTGGCATTTTACTGTAGAAATCTGGAGAAAAATGACATTAAAATCGCCCCTATAACAAAATCCAGTTACAGTATGCTGACCTTTGACCTTAGGTCACATCAATTCCTTCATAGGTGTCATCCTCATTCCTTTTTCATACTGTTCCTGACATCTCACTCTACCTCTGGTATCATTTTGGTGGCATTTTACTGTAGAAATTTGGAGAAAAATCATTTTAAAGTCACCCCTATATCAGAACCCAGTTACAATATGCTGACCTTTGACCTTAGGTCACATCAATTCCTTCATAGGTGTCATCCTCATTCCTTTTGCATATTGTTCCTGGTGTCTCACTCTACTTCCGGTATCATTTTGGTGGCATTTTCCTGTAGAAATTTGGAGAAAAATCATTTTAAAGTCACCCCTATATCAAAACCCAGTTACAATATGCTGACCTTTGACCTTAGGTCACATCAATTCCTTCATAGGTGTCATCCTCATTCCTTTTGCATATTGTTCCTGGTGTCTCACTGTACCTCTGGTATCATTTTGGTGGCATTTTACTGTAGAAATTTGGAGAAAAATCATTTTAAAGTCACCCCTATATCAAAACCCAGTTACAATATGCTGACCTTTGACCTTAGGTCACATCAATTCCTTCATAGGTGTCATCCTCATTCCTTTTGCATATTGTTCCTGGTGTCTCACTGTACCTCTGGTATCATTTTGGTGGCATTTTACTGTAGAAATTTGGAGAAAAATCATTTTAAAATCACCCCTATATCAAAACCCAGTTACAATATGCTGACCTTTGACCTTAGGTCACATCAATTCCTTCATAGGTGTCATCCTCATTCTTTTTGCATATTGTTCCTGGTGTCTCACTCTACTTCTGGTATCATTTTGGTGGCATTTTACTGTAGAAATCTGGAGAAAAATGACATTAAAATCGCCCCTATAACAAAATCCAGTTACAGTATGCTGACCTTTGACCTTAGGTCACATCAATTCCTTCATAGGTGTCATCCTCATTCCTTTTACATACTGTTCCTGACATCTCACTCTACCTCTGGTATCATTTTGGTGGCTTTTTACTGTAGAAATCTGGAGAAAAATGACATTAAAATCACCCCTATAACAAAATCCAGTTACAGTATGCTGACCTTTGACCTTAGGTCACATCAATTCCTTCATAGGTGTCATCCTCATTCCTTTTACATACTGTTCCTGACATCTCACTCTACCTCTGGTATCATTTTGGTGGCATTTTACTGTAGAAATTTGGAGAAAAATCATTTTAAAATCGCCCCTATAACAAAATCCAGTTACAGTATGCTGACCTTTGACCTTAGGTCACATCAATTCCTTCATAGGTGTCATCCTCATTCCTTTTGCATATTGTTCCTGGTGTCTCACTCTACTTCCGGTATCATTTTGGTGGCATTTTACTGTAGAAATTTGGAGAAAAATCATTTTAAAATCACCCCTATATCAAAACCCAGTTACAATATGCTGACCTTTGACCTTATGTCACATCAATTCCTTCATAGGTGTCATCCTCATTCCTTTTACATACTGTTCCTGACATCTCACTCTACCTCTGGTATCATTTTGGTGGCATTTTACTGTAGAAATTTGGAGAAAAATCATTTTAGAGTCACCCCTATATCAAAACCCAGTTACAATATGCTGACCTTTGACCTTAGGTCACATCAATTCCTTCATAGGTGTCATCCTCATTCCTTTTGCATATTGTTCCTGGTGTCTCACTCTACTCTGGTATCATTTTGGTGGCATTTTACTGTAGAAATTTGGAGAAAAATCATTTTAAAGTCACCCCTATATCAAAACCCAGTTACAATATGCTGACCTTTGACCTTAGGTCACATCAATTCCTTCATAGGTGTCATCCTCATTCCTTTTGCATATTGTTCCTGGTGTCTCACTCTACTTCCGGTATCATTTTGGTGGCATTTTACTGTAGAAATCTGGAGAAAAATGACATTAAAATCGCCCCTATAACAAAATCCAGTTACAGTATGCTGACCTTTGACCTTAGGTCACATCAATTCCTTCATAGGTGTCATCCTCATTCCTTTTTCATACTGTTCCTGACATCTCACTCTACCTCTGGTATCATTTTGGTGGCATTTTACTGTAGAAATTTGGAGAAAAATCATTTTAAAGTCACCCCTATATCAGAACCCAGTTACAATATGCTGACCTTTGACCTTAGGTCACATCAATTCCTTCATAGGTGTCATCCTCATTCCTTTTGCATATTGTTCCTGGTGTCTCACTCTACTTCTGGTATCATTTTGGTGGCATTTTCCTGTAGAAATTTGGAGAAAAATCATTTTAAAGTCACCCCTATATCAAAACCCAGTTACAATATGCTGACCTTTGACCTTAGGTCACATCAATTCCTTCATAGGTGTCATCCTCATTCCTTTTGCATATTGTTCCTGGTGTCTCACTGTACCTCTGGTATCATTTTGGTGGCATTTTACTGTAGAAATTTGGAGAAAAATCATTTTAAAGTCACCCCTATATCAAAACCCAGTTACAATATGCTGACCTTTGACCTTAGGTCACATCAATTCCTTCATAGGTGTCATCCTCATTCCTTTTGCGTATTGTTCCTGGTGTCTCACTCTACTTCCGGTATCATTTTGGTGGCATTTTACTGTAGAAATTTGGAGAAAAATCATTTTAAAGTCACCCCTATATCAAAACCCAGTTACAATATGCTGACCTTTGACCTTAGGTCACATCAATTCCTTCATAGGTGTCATCCTCATTCCTTTTGCATATTGTTCCTGGTGTCTCACTCTACTTCCGGTATCATTTTGGTGGCATTTTCCTGTAGAAATTTGGAGAAAAATCATTTTAAAGTCACCCCTATATCAAAACCCAGTTACAATATGCTGACCTTTGACCTTAGGTCACATCAATTCCTTCATAGGTGTCATCCTCATTCCTTTTGCATATTGTTCCTGGTGTCTCACTGTACCTCTGGTATCATTTTGGTGGCATTTTACTGTAGAAATTTGGAGAAAAATCATTTTAAAGTCACCCCTATATCAAAACCCAGTGTTACAATATGCTGACCTTTGACCTTAGGTCACATCAATTCCTTCATAGGTGTCATCCTCATTCCTTTTGCATATTGTTCCTGGTGTCTCACTCTACCTCTGGTATCATTTTGGTGGCATTTTACTGTAGAAATTTGGAGAAAAATCATTTTAAAGTCACCCCTATATCAAAACCCAGTTACAATATGCTGACCTTTGACCTTAGGTCACATCAATTCCTTCATAGGTGTCATCCTCATTCCTTTTGCATATTGTTCCTGGTGTCTCACTGTACCTCTGGTATCATTTTGGTGGCATTTTACTGTAGAAATTTGGAGAAAAATCATTTTAAAGTCACCCCTATATCAAAACCCAGTTACAATATGCTGACCTTTGACCTTAGGTCACATCAATTCCTTCATAGGTGTCATCCTCATTCCTTTTGCATATTGTTCCTGGTGTCTCACTGTACCTCTGGTATCATTTTGGTGGCATTTTACTGTAGAAATTTGGAGAAAAATCATTTTAAAGTCACCCCTATATCAAAACCCAGTTACAATATGCTGACCTTTGACCTTAGGTCACATCAATTCCTTCATAGGTGTCATCCTCATTCCTTTTGCATATTGTTCCTGGTGTCTCACTCTACTTCTGGTATCATTTTGGTGGCATTTTACTGTAGAAATTTGGAGAAAAATCATTTTAAAGTCACCCCTATATCAAAACCCAGTTACAATATGCTGACCTTTGACCTTAGGTCACATCAATTCCTTCATAGGTGTCATCCTCATTCCTTTTGCATATTGTTCCTGGTGTCTCACTCTACTTCCGGTATCATTTTGGTGGCATTTTACTGTAGAAATTTGGAGAAAAATCATTTTAAAGTCACCCCTATATCAAAACCCAGTTACAATATGCTGACCTTTGACCTTAGGTCACATCAATTCCTTCATAGGTGTCATCCTCATTCCTTTTGCATATTGTTCCTGGTGTCTCACTCTACTTCCGGTATCATTTTGGTGGCATTTTACTGTAGAAATTTGGAGAAAAATCATTTTAAAGTCACCCCTATATCAAAACCCAGTTACAATATGCTGACCTTTGACCTTAGGTCACATCAATTCCTTCATAGGTGTCATCCTCATTCCTTTTGCATATTGTTCCTGGTGTCTCACTGTACCTCTGGTATCATTTTGGTGGCATTTTACTGTAGAAATTTGGAGAAAAATCATTTTAAAATCACCCCTATATCAAAACCCAGTTACAATATGCTGACCTTTGACCTTAGGTCACATCAATTCCTTCATAGGTGTCATCCTCATTCTTTTTGCATATTGTTCCTGGTGTCTCACTCTACTTCCGGTATCATTTTGGTGGCATTTTACTGTAGAAATCTGGAGAAAAATGACATTAAAATCGCCCCTATAACAAAATCCAGTTACAGTATGCTGACCTTTGACCTTAGGTCACATCAATTCCTTCATAGGTGTCATCCTCATTCCTTTTGCATATTGTTCCTGGTGTCTCACTCTACTTCCGGTATCATTTTGGTGGCATTTTACTGTAGAAATTTGGAGAAAAATCATTTTAAAGTCACCCCTATATCAAAACCCAGTTACAATATGCTGACCTTTGACCTTAGGTCACATCAATTCCTTCATAGGTGTCATCCTCATTCCTTTTGCATATTGTTCCTGGTGTCTCACTCTACTTCCGGTATCATTTTGGTGGCATTTTACTGTAGAAATTTGGAGAAAAATCATTTTAAAGTCACCCCTATATCAAAACCCAGTTACAATATGCTGACCTTTGACCTTAGGTCACATCAATTCCTTCATAGGTGTCATCCTCATTCCTTTTGCATATTGTTCCTGGTGTCTCACTGTACCTCTGGTATCATTTTGGTGGCATTTTACTGTAGAAATTTGGAGAAAAATCATTTTAAAATCACCCCTATATCAAAACCCAGTTACAATATGCTGACCTTTGACCTTATGTCACATCAACTCCTTCATAGGTGTCATCCTCATTCCTTTTACATACTGTTCCTGACATCTCACTCTACCTCTGGTATCATTTTGGTGGCTTTTTACTGTAGAAATCTGGAGAAAAATGACATTAAAATCGCCCCTATAACAAAATCCAGTTACAGTATGCTGACCTTTGACCTTAGGTCACATCAATTCCTTCATAGGTGTCATCCTCATTCCTTTTACATACTGTTCCTGACATCTCACTCTACCTCTGGTATCATTTTGGTGGCATTTTACTGTAGAAATTTGGAGAAAAATCATTTTAAAATCGCCCCTATAACAAAATCCAGTTACAGTATGCTGACCTTTGACCTTAGGTCACATCAATTCCTTCATAGGTGTCATCCTCATTCCTTTTGCATATTGTTCCTGGTGTCTCACTCTACTTCTGGTATCATTTTGGTGGCATTTTACTGTAGAAATTTGGAGAAAAATCATTTTAAAATCACCCCTATATCAAAACCCAGTTACAATATGCTGACCTTTGACCTTATGTCACATCAATTCCTTCATAGGTGTCATCCTCATTCCTTTTGCATACTGTTCCTGACATCTCACTCTACCTCTGGTATCATTTTGGTGGCATTTTACTGTAGATTTTTGGAGAAAAATCATTTTTAAGTCACCCCTATATCAAAACCCAGTTACAATATGCTGACCTTTGACCTTAGGTCACATCAATTCCTTCATAGGTGTCATCCTCATTCCTTTTGCATATTGTTCCTGGTGTCTCACTCTACCTCTGGTATCATTTTGGTGGCATTTTACTGTAGAAATTTGGAGAAAAATCATTTTAAAGTCACCCCTATATCAAAACCCAGTTACAATATGCTGACCTTTGACCTTAGGTCACATCAATTCCTTCATAGGTGTCATCCTCATTCCTTTTGCATATTGTTCCTGGTGTCTCACTCTACCTCTGGTATCATTTTGGTGGCATTTTACTGTAGAAATCTGGAGAAAAATCATTTTAAAATCACCCCTATAACAAAATCCAGTTACAGTATGCTGACCTTTGACCTTAGGTCACATCAATTCCTTCATAGGTGTCATCCTCATTCCTTTTGCATATTGTTCCTGGTGTCTCACTCTACCTCTGGTATCATTTTGGTGGCATTTTACTGTAGAAATTTGGAGAAAAATCATTTTAAAGTCACCCCTATATCAAAACCCAGTTACAATATGCTGACCTTTGACCTTAGGTCACATCAATTCCTTCATAGGTGTCATCCTCATTCCTTTTGCATATTGTTCCTGGTGTCTCACTCTACTTCCGGTATCATTTTGGTGGCATTTTACAGTAGAAATTTGGAGAAAAATCATTTTAAAGTCACCCCTATATCAAAACCCAGTTACAATATGCTGAGCTTTGACCTTAGGTCACATCAATTCCTTCATAGGTGTCATCCTCATTCCTTTTGCATATTGTTCCTGGTGTCTCACTCTACCTCTGGTATCATTTTGGTGGAAAGTCACCCCTATAACAAAAGCAGGAACAATATGCAGAGGTAGAGTGAGATGTCAGGAACAGTATGTAAAAGGAATGAGGATGACACCTATGAAGGAATTGATGTGACATAAGGTCAAAGGTCAGCATATTGTAACTGGGTTTTGATATAGGGGTGATTTTAAAATGACTTTTCTCCAAATTTCTACAGTAAAATGCCAACAAAATGATACCGGAAGTAGAGTGCGACACCAGGAACAGTATGTAAAAGGAATGAGGATGACACCTATGAAGGAATTGATGTGACCTAAGGTCAAAGGTCAGCATACTGTAACTGGGTTGTGTTATAGGGGTGATTTTAAAATGATTTTTCTCCAGATTTCTACAGTAAAATGCCACCAAAATGATACCAGAGGTAGAGTGATACACCAGGAACAATATGCAAAAGGAATGAGGATGACACCTATGAAGGAATTGATGTGACCTAAGGTCAAAGGTCAGCATACTGTAACTGGGTTGTGTTATAGGGGTGATTTTAAAATGATTTTTCTCCAAATTTCTACAGTAAAATGCCACCAAAATGATACCGGAAGTAGAGTGAGACACCAGGAACAATATGCAAAAGGAATGAGGATGACACCTATGAAGGAATTGATATGACCTAAGGTCAAAGGTCAGCATACTGTAACTGGATTTTGTTATAGGGGTGACTTTAATGTCATTTTTCTCCAGATTTCTACAGTAAAATGCCACCAAAATGATACCAGAGGTAGAGTGATACACCAGGAACAATATGCAAAAGGAATGAGGATGACACCTATGAAGGAATTGATGTGACCTAAGGTCAAAGGTCAGCATATTGTAACTGGGTTTTGATATAGGGGTGACTTTAAAATGATTTTTCTCCAAATTTCTACTGTAAAATGCCACCAAAATGATACCAGAAGTAGAGTGAGATGTCAGGAACGGTATGTAAAAGGAATGAGGATGACACCTATGAAGGAATTGATGTGACCTAAGGTCAAAGGTCAGCATATTGTAACTGGGTTTTGTTATAAGGGCCTTTTTAAATTAATCTTTCTCCACATTTGTACAGTAAAGTAAAATAAATAAATGAAAAAATGTTGATGAAAGGTGATATTTCTCCCAATTACGGCAGTGAAATATGACTAAAAAGTTGATTCATCTTGGAAAAGATTTTCCTCCACCATTCTACAGTAAAAGCACATAGGCTTTATGTATCTTTCAGGACCTTCCCCCTGCTCGAGAACCGTGCCTACCGTATTTACTATAGCGCGCGCGCAACGAAAATCAAACAGCGGCTCACTTTACCACTATCTCGCAAACGGCGGCTCACTTTACCGCGGTTTTTTGTTTTAAGGTCACCTTATTAGCAGGGCCGTTGCTAGGAATTCTGGGGCCCCCTGACTTTACTTTACTCATGTATTATCATTTTTAATTTAGCCTATTTTGTTTTGATGCTAATGCTGTATTAGCAGGGTGTTATGCAGAATAATTCAGTCATACAAAGATTAGACTACCACTGGTTATATCCTATAGATTAAATGTGCAAACGGATAACAAATACTCCCTTCCAAAAAACAAGCTTTTTTTGGAAGCTTTTAGCTTTGATTACAGCATGTATTTGCTGTGGCATCCTGTTGATAAGCTTCAGCAATGTCACAACATTTAAATTATTTCCGAGTTGCATTCATTTTTCAAGGGTTCTCAATAGGGTGAAGGTCTGGACTCTGTGGTCACATTGGAGTCGGACCACATTTCTTCCTTGAAGATGATGGTTCCCCACTATCCTTTCAGTTTTTAATAATGTGTTGTACAGTTCTTAACCCAATGTTAGTCTCAGCAATCTCCCTAGATGTTTTATTTGCTTGATGCCAATAATTTGACAGATTAACATATTCTCCACAACCAGGATGTGTCTTCTGACATGGTTGTTTAAGAAATGACTGCATCAGTTAGTGTTCAATAAGTTGTTGCCAGTTGAAACATAATCATCAATGCAGTAATTATCCAATGGGAGGCTCTGACCTATACTAGCTTAGTTAAATCTAAGTAGTGAGTTTTTTGGGGGGTACGGACAAAGCCAGGAACTGTTGAGAAATGCTTTCCTACTTCTGGTGCTGATCTCACAAGTTCCGGGTCCACAAGTCTAATTGTTACAGGGCATCTCTTTCCGATCATCAGAAAGTTCAACAAATTTACTGTAGAACTCAGAGTCAAACTCAAGAACCTGTCAGATTGGGACATATTGACATTTTAAACAGCTCAGCAGATGGTTGAGACTGAATCCTCCTGTGGGTGTATGGAATATCTATAAGCAACAGACAGGAATGTCAAATGACACTTCACCTATCGGGGGAACTCTAGCTTGTAATTGAGTAAAGTATTTGTGACTCAGTTTGCAGACACTCTGGAGTGTTCATACTTTACGTAGAACCTTAGTATGGGAAAAGAGACAGTCTCATCATCTCCAACTTCTTGGTATGACAGCTCACCACATGATACAAGAAAAAGTATTTTTACCAAAAGGTCGACTTCCTTGATATTTTCTCCTTACTTTCTCCTCCTTAGTGGCCATGAAACTCCAACAACATTTCATCAGATTGAAACTTGAAGCCAGGAAATGTTTTGTCAAACCAGATTCCTTTTGTAAGGTATTCACAAAAGCTTTGAACAGCAAATACCACCACGTTTTAACAGCAGCCATGATGGTTTAAAGACTGAAGGATGACTTTGTTCTTCGTGTTAGATCTTCCTATTTTAGAAGATTCCAAAAATGTATTTCTCATTAAAAAACTTCCTCAGTTCCATCCTCAGTTAAAAAACAAAGACAAATTCTAGTTTTGCCTTAAGTTCTTCCCCTGCCTGTACCCACCTCTTTGTCAGCAAGACAAAGACAGTGGCTGTTACAATTGATAAATCACAGACACATTTCAAAACAATACTTAAAATATTTTATTCTTTGCACTACTAGTGTTTGGTACCTGATGGCACACAGCCTAAAACACAAAACTCAATCTTGTGATTTTGTGATTATGGCTCAAGTTTCCTGAACTTGGCTTTGTCTTCTGTAAATGTCATGCATAAAAGACCAAAGTTGCATTGTTCTTAAATTGCATTGCATTGCAACATTGTTGTACAATTTCATGATGTAGAAATCCCACTCCCTGCCCCTCAGACAGAGTCCTCTGGATATGGCTGATTCACTGTGCTGTGTTTTTTTTTTTTTTGCATTTGTGTTGATTTTTGTAAGCTTTTTTCCCCCATATTTTGTAGTTTTAGTGTGTGTACAGAGTATATAGTGTAAACATTGGCACTCAAGTTGTAACTGGCCTTTACCGTGGGCCTGCAGAGGAGCTTTAATAACTTAAGGTCTGTACACATGGCACTAAGGCTCACTGGCTTCTCAAGCACAGTTAAATGTATTACAGAAGAATCAAAACAATTTCCATTCTAATCTAGAGACACTGGTATCCAGATATATTAGATATGTAACATGTTGCTAGATCCTTCTCAAATCCCTGCAACAAAAGGTAGGCTGAACAAAATACTTAATGCCTGTGGTTAATAACAGCACAAACAGTCCTACAGCCATGCTAGGGCCCCCGCGATGCCGAAGCAGGTGGACGGATGAACTGTACAGAAATATACTTTGATCTTTACAACTACTAGAACTAAAACATGTAAAAGTGTGTCCTGTGGGGATGCTACAGTCTTTTGACACCTGATTAGTGCTGGCATGCTACAAGGTTTTTCAGTGTAGTCGGCTACATTGCCACGCTGTTAGATCTTAGCATGTAGGCTACTGTATGCTAATTTGTATCAATGTAGTATATGAGCATTTTCAGGAAATATGTTTATCCTCCCTCCTACCTGGGGATAAATAAAACCACTGGCATGTGTGTAGGTCAAATAAAGAACTTAAAGGGATAGTTCAAATTTCACTCACTCACCCTCATGTCTAGCGTAGCACTGCATGTCCATATGACGGTAGCGAACGGGGCTCACTTTTCTTTGTCCAAAAAGACACACCAAAAAACATCCAAATACCTCCACACTGCTCGTCTGTAATCTCTCTCTTCTATTGAAGCTCCAACATGAGAAATTGTTCCCAAAAAAATTAAATAAATCTATAAGCTTGTTTGTAGCGGAAGCTCCCAGTGTCTCAGTTCACTGCTCTGCCTGTGTCTGTGCAAATCTTGCGGTATTTGCACTGACACAGGCAGGGTGTCAGTGCAAATCGCGCAAGATTTGAAACTGACACACTGGGAGCTTCTGCTACAAACAAGCTTAAAATATAGACATATTTAATTTTTTTTCGGAACAATTTCTCATGTCGGGGCTTCAATACAAGTGGGACATTACATATTTAATGTTTTTTGGTCTGTTTTTTGGACGAAAAAAGTTATCGGACATATGTCGGAGCCCCGCTGTAACTCAAAAAAGGCACGGATAACTCTGAAACTTCTCCCGGCCCTTAGTCAACATGAGGGTGAGTAGATAATGAGTTGAAAATGAAATTTTAATTTTGGGTGAACTATCCCTTTAATTATGTTCTTGATTACCAGCCACAGTTGATTGGTGAATGGTGAGCTCTTCAGGGGTTGATGGGTGTATTGTCTTAGCTTTGAGCTGAATCAGGCTAGCTCTTTTCTCCTTGCGCAGCTAATATGGCCCTGGCTCTGGCTTTTAATTAACAAAAACACTGAAGAGTGGTGGCAAACTTCACATCTGACTCTCTGGCTGGACTGATTTATATAAAAGAGTTATGGGAGGTGACGATTGTTCCTTTCCTCCAACCAGTTGAAGCGGATGGTCCTGATAAGATACAGCAAAGTTGGTAAAAGATGTTTTTAGATTCATCATTTGAGAATTGTGAAAAAGTCCGTACATAGCATGTTGTAAATCGATCTAATGTGTGACGAGATCTCTCCGTCCATATTTGGACCAACCATCTGAGTGACTGACATCTGCCTCCCATGCACCAGGCCCCCCTAGCATGGCTGAAAACCCAGAGAGCATTTCATATTGCACAACCCTCAAATTTTTGCACTGGCTCTACAAAATCAAGACAGGTGATCAGTTTAGACCCCAACCTGTGATTTCATAACATTTCAAAGAGTGCGTTCACAGGCGTGGCAAATACAGAAGTAACAAAATATCATTTATAAAACACATAAGGGTATAAAATTAAAAACAGTTGGTGCTGTGAATGTGCTGAGGGTTTTAGTGTAAAGGAGTGTATTTACACACCTTTCTCAGGCTGTTTTCAGTCATTCTTGTCTTTCAGCCTAAAAAGCGTGTTTCTCATTTTCCTGCTCTGCTCCTTCTTATTTGATTGAGCGAGCATCCTTTCTATTATCTCTCCATCTTGTCCTCTCATCCTCATGTCCATTTCTGATGCTCTTCGTCCCTCTGTTCTTTCACACCTCGACGTTTTTTAAAAGTACATATACCCTGTGGTGGAAGTGAATTTTAAAGGAGTAGAGAATACTTCTGTCCATTTCTCTCCCCCCTTTAATTCCTCCTTCATTGTTGTGGTCCACCTGTCAGTCAAAGACCAGTAGACGAAGATCTGCTCTATGCACCATATACACCCATAATAAGTGTCTCCATCTTTTTATACCTCTATGGTCTTGAAATATATCCTGGCATAGATTGAATCCAGTTGGCTGTGCAGGGCATGGAAGGAAGGTCTCTTAGAGGGCTCAGCAGCCCAGCAGTCCATCATGATGCGGTAAATGTTTTGAGGACAACGGGTGGGACAAGGAAGCCGAAACCCTGATGACAACAGATCCAACACCTCCTTGTTGCTTTTTCCTAAAGCGAGTTAAAAACAAAACAAAGAAACTAAATGAATTCTGAAAGTTCAGTCATGGTTTTAAAAGGTTCTTAAAGGGATAGTTCACCCAAAATCGAAATTTCACTCATTATCTACTCACCCTCATGTCGACTAAGGGCTGGGAGAATTTTCAGAGTCCTCCGTTCCTTCTCTGAGTTACGGGGGGGTTCATGCAGCAGTGTTTGTCCATATAATGGTTGTGAATGGACACCACTTTTCTTCATCCAAAAAGACACACCAAAAAGCATTTAAATACCTCCATACTGCTCGTCTGTAATGTCCCTCTGGTATTGAAGCCCCCACATGAGAAATCGTTCCGAAAAAAATGAAATAAGTCTATATTTTAAGCTTGTTTGTAGCGGAAGCTCCCAGTGTCTCAGTTCACTGCTCTTCGTGTGTCAGTGCAAATCTCACGTGATTTGCACTGACTGGCGGAACAATTTCTCATGTCGGGGCTTCAGTACAAGAGGGACATTACAGACGAGCAGTATGGAGGTATTTGGATGTTTTTTGATGTGTCTTTTTGGACAAAGAAAAGTGAGCACCATTCACAACCATTATGGACAAATACTGCTGTGCAGACCCCCCGTAACTCAGAGAAGACATGGAGGACTCTGAAACTTCTCCCAGCCCTTAGTCGACATGAGGGTGAGTAGATAATGAGGAGTGAAATTTGAACTTTGGGTGAACTATCCCTTTAAATTGTAGTGCTGGTGTTACTCAATATTTTTCATATTGTCAAAAAATCCCATAAAGATACCAAAACAATATGTATCAGCCCTGATACTCATCATTCCTGCTTGACAACAGTCATTGTTAAAGGTAGAGTCTGTAAAAAACAAAACAAAATGTAGACTTATACAAAAGAATTCCTTGCTTGATGTTTTGGTTTAATCAGGACGTTTCTGGGCGGGTAGTGGGTGTGTTTTCTCCAGCCAATGACAAGAGTGCAGGTGAAGTTGGAAGTTGTGTGAAACTGGTATGGGCTCAGGTGGAGCCACTGTCTTTCAGTGGCAGGCCCTGGTGGAGCACCGGGGGTATGGGTGAGTATTGGATTTATCCCAAATCTCATGGCCCTGGGGTGGTGTTTAACTCAGTTGGTGCGGGCGGTCCTATCCTGTGTGTCATTCCCCCACTCTCTGCCCCCCATTTCCTGTGTCACTCTCGACTCTCCTGTACATTAAAGGCAAAAAAAAGAAAAAGAAAAAAAAAGAGCCCCAATTCCGATGGCCCTTTGCTGCATGTCTTTCCCCCTCTCTTATTATCCTACCCATTTCCTGTCTATTCCAACTATCTTGTCAATTAAAAGCAAAAAGCCCCCCAAAACAAAAAAACTGTAACAAACAAACGTACAGACTCTACCTTTAAATTTAGGTCATGAATCAAAATATAAATATAAACATGAACATATCTTGGATAAAAATAAAGTTACCATTTCCCTGCTGGGGGCTGTAGGTTTGTAAATATATTCGGGACTATTTTCACTGGGATTTGTTGACAATAATAAAAAACTGAATATAACAAGTTTCATCTTTTTAAATATCTTTTTTCCGTGTTGAGTTGTGCCGCAGCACATCTTGCACAATACCTTAATTTCTCTACTAAATAAATATATCAGCTTAGTCATTCAGTAACTAATACAGCATTATAAACTAAGCAAATACAATCTAATCTATGACAAAGGCTCAGTTAAATCTTTCCATACTTTATATTGTGTTCTGTGTTTATTATACAGCAGATCTAAGTTATAAAAAAGACTGCCCATTTGGATATATGCACATGCTCTTTCCAGTGACATCATTGCACTAACAATAATACTGCAGGACAGTACCCATAAATCCTTTATGTAGCTGTGCATACTTAATGCATTTCATTATATTTTTTCATAAAGTTTAACACACTGGGGGCAATTGGGAACAGAGAGCAGCAGTTTATGGAGTTGCATAAATGCTGCTGTAGCATAACAATAGCTTATGTTCTGTAAAGGGCAACTCTGTACCTTCATAAGGCATTTTGCCACGTGACATCATCTCATACAGCAGCACGCCAAACGACCAAACATCTGATTTAACAGAGAATCTCTGGTAGATCGCTGCCTCAGGAGCTGTCCATCGCACTGGGATCTTTGTGTTTCGACTGGCTGTATAAACACTGTCCTGAGGAGGAAGAATATGAAAGGTTAATATACAGAACTTCAAGAAAGCCCATTTGAGCCCAACATGTAAGACTACATCTCCCACAAATCTCCAACCCATGGCACTTATATGTATGTCCCAATGAGTGAAAATGTTTAATTTTTTAAAATTTGGACATCCAGTGGACACACAGCAGTGTTTGTATTCATTAGTCGAGTCATTTCAGCTCTGAGTTTGGTCTCCACCAGCTCATTGTTAACTGTAATTTTCTGGGTGTTACTTCTCTAAGCAGGAAGTGGACATTGGATTTATCAAAACCTTCTATGTCTTTAAATGACATTGAAGAGCAACAAGGGTGTAGTTACATAATGACATAATTACACATATTAGTACATGTACTAATACTATATAATAAATAGTTACAGGCTGTAGAACCCAAGCAACAAACTAAAGGATGCTGAATCATGCAGAGGTGGTTGATCATTCTCTGCTGCTTTGTCTCTTTCACATTAACACAGATGGTTTTGTTGATATAAAAATATTGCTTCTTGAAGCTCTGAAGAAGCATGGATCACTGGTTTTCTTTTTCTCCTGCAAAATGAAAATAATGTCAGAAATATTTATTTTTATGTGTACAACAGCGCTGGGCTGAAAAGACTTAAAGGTCTCTTATACTAAAATGGTGGATGTCAGTTGTGTTCTGTGTTTATTATACAGCAGATGTAGGTTAAACAGTCTGAAACTGAGCAGAAACTGAGTTTTAAATGAGCTGTCAAGACATATGTAACTTTGTGATGTCACAACAAAGCACAGATCTAGCTTCTGGATGATTTGTATACAGTGTGTACAAAATAAAACACAGGATAGCTGTATAAAGTGAGACCTTAAACACTATTTACCAGATGCAAGTGAAACAAGACCAACATGACGGTCTTATTGTCCAAAACACTGGTATTACAAAATATTCTTTTACAAATTTCAGTGGAAACATGATGGAAAACAACTGTTAATAGTCTTTTAAAAAGTGAATTTATCTTAAAATATCCAATTATTAATATTAAAACTCTGGTGCACCTGTTTAATTTTTGTATTTCCTTCAAAACAAAAACTGTGCCTACCAGATAAAATGCAGCAGACACTTTGCAGTATTTACAGTAAATACTGTTGTCTTGCAAATACTGGGTTAACGATGTATTGTTTAAAAGACACACAGCACATGAAGCTATTCCTTTCTGAACTAATAAATACTAACATTTTAGAGGCTCTGTTTAAATAAAATATTTCATTTGTTTTATAATACACAAACAGACTACACAGATGTGCAGCAGCTTGCATTTTTAACATGACGCTGAACTGATAGCAGGAGGGAAGCACACTATATAAACTATACATGAGTTTACACTGGAGCAACAAAGCACGTTATGCATATTTAAAAAGGACACAGATAAACAACTACCGTCATTCTAAAAGGCAAAAATAGGTCTTGACAGATGAGGAAACGTTTCTTTCTCTTATTCTTTCACACAGCCCCTCCTTACCTTAATAATCCGAGCCAGTCCGAAGTCGGCCACCTTGCAGACCAGATCGTCTCCCACCAGGATGTTCCTGGCAGCCAGGTCTCTGTGGACAATGTTCCTGTCCTCCAGGTAGGCCATGCCCTCCGCAATCTGACTGCCCATATAGATCAGGTGAGCGGAAGTCAGCACTTGGCCTTCAGCAGCTGAGACAACACACAGTGTCAGGTGTCATGAGACGTGTTTTTGACGCAGCTAACAAGACAAAACTTTTACAAACAGCCAGGGCTTCATTCACAGATTTCCCCAGTTAAACAAAACAAAGCATCTACAGCAGTGACTGAGACTGAACGGCAGCAAAATTATACTGTTTCCATGGAGACTGTTCCTTCTCTGATTCCTTCACTGTAGAAAGCAGGTAACATCAGGTCTCCAGGCATTTTGGAGTTGTTAGATTGTGTATGAGAGTGTGTACGATGAGTTTGATGAGGGACAGGGGACCTGTACTGTTCACCTCCATTGTGTTTGCTGATCAGCTCGCTTCTCTGCCCAGTGGATCTCAAAACAACATGAATAGATAAGGTAATGGACCTACTGCTATTGTAACGGAGGTGCACTCACTCACCTATAAAGGACGTGCTAACCAACTTGCCAAGTGCTCATTGAGCTAGCTAGCATCACCACCCGCTTTGCGGGAGACCAGGGGTGGAACCCCACCTGGGGCAGTCCGTACCGAGAAAACAAAACACAGAGGGCCAGATTGACATCGGCTACACTATGGGCCCTAGTTTTGCAGACCGGTCTAACTGAGGGCGCAACCCAGCTTCGCCACGTCAACTGGGTGTGTCCAGGTGCGTTTTGCAAGAATCGTGGGCAGCGAAGTCCGGCGCAGACCGGCGCACCCACGCCCCTTGTCCTGCCTCCCAGCGCAAATACCAAGGAGGGAGGAGACGGGGCGGGAGGGAGACAGGAGGAGGAGAGAAAGGCGTGAAGTGGGATTAACACAGCCGATTCGGATCTTCACCAATCAAATGAGCTCCTCTCCTCACCTTTAAGTGAGCCGCGGTGATGTCATTTCCTACTTTGACATACAGGACGCCACAGGCCGAACCTCTCCCAGGAGGAAACAGCTGTTTTGGTCCGGAGGTCCGAGCTCAAGTGGCTGAATAATGAGTTTACTAATATCCTTAATCAGGTTTGATCTGATACACTGAGAATGTTGACAACCAGCTGCCTGACGTCGCTGGCTCGTTGATAAATTGATAAATAAATAAATAAATAGGCTACATACCCGTAAAACTTAAAATAAAGGCCCGGGCTTTATTTGCTTAAATCTCAAATCAACCGGTGTTTATTAATAAAGTGTTCAACCTCCTTCCTTCTGGGGAAAGAGAGGCACTCCAAGGAATTATGTAAAACGGCCAGGGCGGACTCGTCCTCGGTCTCACTGACCACACTTCAGCACCTGTGTTGGCTGGCTCCACCATCCTTTAAAAAAAAAAAAATTAATAATGCAACGTATAGCCTAAATACGCTTATGAGTAATCAGAGAACTGGTTGTTAACGCTACTTTTAATAAGTCATTTACAAGGAGCGAAGCCAGGCTGACACTGTACAGACAGGTGCTGAAGTGCGGATAAGAGGAGTGGACAGACCCCCGCGGTTAATTGGGACCGACGGCAATTTGAAATGGTAAATAAATAACGCGGATCATCACATCTCAACATGGTGACTGCAGTCATCCACCCTCAGTCCACAATCAGCTGCTTTGCCAGTTGTTCTGTGTTAATTCAGGTGGAGTTTCCATTAGTGCCTTTGATCTGTGACGGGGCAAACCACAAACCAGGCTTTATTATTTATTATTATTATAATTATTTATTATTTCTCAATCATCATCGCGGATCATCACGCGGATCATCACCGCAATCCACAGCTCCAGTGCCAGTTCGTCCCTGCTGTGTTAAATCAGGTGGAGTTTACATCACGCTGCCAACAGCCTTTGATCTGACGTCAGATGTGACGGGACAATCTTTATAGATATAAATTCTGTTGATTCCATTAGTTGCCGGTTATTGTGGTTATTTATTGGTCTGGAACAGTGGAAACCTGTCTGTGGTGATTGGATTTCAACCTAGAGATTAGACCTGCACATTCGGCGCAGACGGGACATTTTTTTGTCAACTGAATCTGTGACACTTTGAATTGGCAAGACAAACACCTTCAAACTTGCAATAGACCGGCTGCACTTCGGTTCGCCACCTGCGCTGCGCCACCAAACTAGTGGCCTATGACTTTAGGCATTATGGCAATAGGAGAATTTGCCAAAATGTTGAACTATCACTTTAAGTGAGTAATTTAAAGGAGACGTATTATGCCTACTTTCCACAAATTAAAATAGTTTGCAGGTGTCTTAAAGACATGTCTGTGACATGCTTTGGTCAAAATACCCCAAGGATCAAACATCACAGCTCTTTTCATCCTCTCAACAGTCCTGTTCAGAACGTCTGGTTTCAGTGCCTGTCCCTTTAAATGCAAATGAACCACTGCTTGCCCCATCCCACCCTTTCTACTGGTCCCAGGTAGGGGTGGTATTATATTACGCATTTTTTTGTCAACTACTTTTATGTTAAAGGGACAATGAGGAGTTTGTATTTGGTTATAAAAAAGTCTCATGTGGATGAATCTGCATTACCTACACTTGTTAATGGGTTCATTTTCGATAAATATATTGTTTTGTCTCTATTGTTATTTTGTTATTATTATTATTAGTGGTGGAAATGTTGGGCGAGCCGATCAGCGTTTCCTACATTCAGTTTTGTGGATGCTGCCCGGCGAGTCATGGGAATAAGGCCGCCGAATCGCCCTTTATGGTCGGAACTATAGCGGTATCTGATTGTCTTTTAACCTCTGACTTTCATTCTTGGTGAATGACAACATTCTTGGCAAGACATCCGTCTTGCGCTAGTCCAAGACTTTCAACGTGCATGCGGAGGCTTCACTTTCCAAAAGTCCTCGTTGTCCCTTTAATGAGCCTTCAAAAAGTTATATTTCCATTATATTTCCCCTTTAAGGACACCTTAACAGTGTTTAGTGACCCACCCCTCACTCTGCACTTAGTGTTTGATTAATAAAAGATCACCACACTCCAGGAGCGAGTGACTCTCACAAAGCTAAATGTTTACTGCAGTGTCGATCAGCCAACGGATGCCACATTAGAAAATCCATGTGATTACATTGCTCTCCTCCTGCGGGCAATAATCAGCCGTAGCACAAAGCAGTTGCTACGGATGTGATTTGCAAGTGAAAGCTGAAATGACAATATAAACAGTTCTGCTACTTCCGCTGAGACCGTCACACAGGTGAAGAGGAAATATGATCATAGACAAAAAAAAAAACATTATTTAATTTTTTTCCCTCTGCATGTGAAGGCTTTCAGTGAAGAAGAGTAGAGGAGGTATTAGTAAAGCTAACTGTGCGCATAAGGCAGAGATGTACTGTAACAAAACACACACACAGCAGGGGAAGTAAAGACCATCTGCTGCAATGAGAAATATCCGTGTCGAGCCCTCACACTTGCTCACTAAGACTCCTTGTGATTAGAGCCTTTTGTGAAACGTCAGAACAATATTTCTCTGCCAGAACACAGATTATAATTCCATTTGCTTTGGATTTGAGAGGAGGAGATTTAACGTCACTTGGCCTAAATACTGTTTCAGAAAAAAAAAAGAAAAAAGCTAAAGGTAATGACTGAACCCATGAAAAGCTGAAAGGACCCTCAGGTACAGCTGCAGTGGCATGTCCTCTGTCTGACAGCATGTGTGTGATGTTTAGAAACAGGAACCTGATAAGGACCTGATTTACCGGCAGCTGACATTTCAACTTTTATGACCTCGGCTTAGGTGTGTGCAATCCAAACATGTTTGTGTATGTGTATGTGTGTGTGTGTACGTGACTCACAGGCGAGGTAGGACTTGAGACTTCCTTTGCTCATGAGTTCGGTGACGATGTAGACCGGCTCTCCTCTGGAGCACATGGCCAGCAGCTGGATCAGCTTCGGGTGGTGGAGGCTCTTCAGCGCCTGGACCTCCTTCACAAACTCATCCTGCTTTGTGTCCTCTTGAATATGAGGGAGAGGAAGAGCCATGGTGAACTTTTCCTTGTTCTGGGTGATCCTGACTGTCTGTTTTCACTGTCTTGACAATATTGGGATCTTCCTACCTTTTGCTCACCTTTCTCTTAAAGAGATAGTTCAACATTTTGGCAAATTGGCCCATTGCCATAATCCCTATAGTCATAGCAGTACCGTTACCGTTACCAGTACCGTTCGTTACCTATAATTAATTTTTGGTGCAAGCAGTTTTTAGAACGGCGGAGCAGAGCCGTGAGCTGCTCAGAGCTACGCTACAGAGGCTAATGGGATTTTTTGGTTTCCCTCATCAAACTCATCAAATACACAATCCAACAACTCCAAAACACTCTCCTACACATTCACCACGCTATGAGATAATGGAGCAGCTGGTGGCTCCGCTCAGCCGTTCTAAAAATAGCTTGCACTGACAATTAAAGGTAATGAACCTACTCCTTATAGGGATTATGGCAATGGGCCAATTTGCCAAAATGTTGAACTATCTCTTTAAATGTCACATTAAATTTTCACCTCTCGTCCCCTGTCACAAGAGGTCTTCCCTCTTTTGATCCAATTTAATTTGTGGAAATAATACACATTTCAAAACATCTACCGACAACAACAAATAGACTGCATTGGTTCGGTTAAAACAGTCTCACCAGTTCTGTTTATGAGCATCCTCCAAATTTTACTTGCGAGTACAAAATCTCTCGTTGACCTCATGTTGCACATGTTCAAGATTAAACCAAAACATTTCTCTGCAGTTTTTCCCTCACCCCCCTCGCTCTGCCCATTCAAAATTTATAAAGGCATCTCTACCTCCATTTAATACTGAAATAGTCATCAGGACTCTCCACTCTACATGGGTTTTTACTTTTGGTTTCAGCTTGTTTTTGCTTTCCTCATACCATCTATTGTGCTGCCATGGTTACTTTATGAAATAAATATAAACATAGAATAAAAAATGTGCATCAACAAAAAGTGCATCTTGATCTGTTAAATACTTAACAGTACTTTCATGTGCAGCCTGGCTGGACGAGGACAGTGAGTGCTTTTTTTTTTTGGTTTATATGACTTTTGTGTTGTTCCTTTCAGGTGCACAAGTATGTATAACTGTTCAGAAGAGAATAAATACAGGATTTCACACCATTCACCAGCTTCAGTTTCTCCCTGCGCTCGTACCTTGTTTCAACATCTTTATGGCCACTTTCTTGTTCTCTGTGGTCCACAGAGCTTCCCACACCTCTCCGAAGTGCCCCTCTCCCAGCTTCTTGTGGAGCCTGAACTCCTCGCGAGGTCTCTCCCACGGCTCCATGTCGAAGAGCTCCCGCTGCACAGAGACGACAGGGTGAGTCCACACACTTGTCAAATTCGTCACAACAGTTCAAAACAAGCTGGACAGGCCTCCGCCACGGAGATCCACACCGTGACAGAGCCAACGCAGTTGTGTTGACACTGACGGATTGCGCAGCTGAAATATTGTCCAATCCATCAGTTGTACAATAAGCGCTGACTGAGCACAGTGCGAAGCTGCTGAGTCACAGAAACAGCCTGGACTGTGTGAAAATGTGAGAGTTGCTTAGTTGCAGGATTTACTTGATCCCTGTCTAACCGCGGGGCACAGCGGGATCTTCACTGAAGACTGGAGACCCTGTCAGACTGTCTCACACAGAAACGTTTCTTTGACTGTTGATCAAAACTGAAGTGCCCTGGATGCTGTCCGTCAACACTTATCACTGTTTTCTGACTTTTATACTGTAATCTCAGGTGTGTAATTCAGTTTTTTTGTCCTCCTGTGACTATGATGAATGCGAGTCCAATCAGTAACACTTTACATAAGTACACACTATTAAACATTAGTTAATACTAATAAATACTGAATTCTTCATTTATGAAGCATGGATACTCGTTAGTTATGTAGCCTAGTCTATAAATACAGTTACTTAATGCTTAACTAATGCTTAATAGAATATATACAGTGTATATATATAAAAATATATATACACATACATACATACATTTTTTTCTTTCCAGGTTTGATGCACCTGTAGATTTTCCATATGATGACAATTGAGTGAAATATGAATGAATGAATGAATGAATGAATGAATGAATGAATGAATGAATGAATGAATGAATGAATGAATGACATGAGTTCCAGATGCTTTGTGACAAATTTATTGTCTTTCACAATCAGGCGCTACAAATCATTTTGTCCTATTGATCACGTGCTTTGGTAAACATGAAATGACATGAACAGATAAATAAGACAATAAAACATGATTCATAAATTAACAGGTAGATAACAATGACAGATCAAGTTAGGTTCATCCATATGGATTACACATGACAGAAAGTGTTGACTGGTCATTGAGCCCTTGTTCAGTTTTTCTATGCTGCTGAAGCTTCAACAGCACAAAATAACACAACCGTGTGTATTTGTGCGTGTGTGTGAAGACAAATGCTGCTAAAAATGTGAAATAAGCAAGGAAATCCAAATTGAAATGAAAGACACTTGGCCTGAGGTTCCCGCTGCGTCTCCATCCATCATTTAAAAACACTTTCTGTTTGTGGAATCAAATTACAGTCTCTTACAGTTCTCCTAACTCCATTTAATTAAAACGTCGTCTCGCTTATAATTACCACGAGCTATAACACAGCCCTCTGATAAGTTTATTGGGCGTTTAAACACACAGGATAAATCAGCCAGAAGGCTGACGGATGAATCAGACTTCAGACCACAAACCACGCCACATCAGTTTTTATTGACGTTTTTCTCTTTGCAGCGTAAAAAAGGCCGGAAAAGGGATTTCGAGCCAAGACGATAAAACCTGATTGAGAGTGCGTTTAGTGATTCGTGTCAGTGGCTGAACGTTTAACTGGTGGAAAAGGTGGAAGATGGTCTGAACGCAAGCTGATTTATTCTGGTGTGCGAGGTTGTAAAAAATCAGCTGTTGGACTGTTTAGGGTCCAGCTAAGACGGATGAAAGAAAACAATTTAAAGAGGGATAACTAGCCTGTACACTGTCGTTTTACTTTAAAGGAGACATATTATGGAAATATCACTTCCAAGGCATCCTTAAATGGGACATTATACTTGAATGAATTATACTTTCTGAAGGTTCTTTAACGTTTATTTGGGTGTTTGTCTTGCCTTCCGGCCCCCAAAATGTGAGAATTGAGAAATAAATTAGTAATGTTCAGACTCCCTCGGTTGAATCCATGTGGTTTTCTGAGCTATTCCCTGAGTTGTCTTCCAGTGATGTAACTAGGTTTCGAATTTGCATAATACCACCCCTACCTGGTACCAGTAGAAGGGTAGGTGCGGGGCAAGTTGTGGGTTGCTGTTTTGAGATGAAAGGAGCTGTGATGTTTGATCCTTGTTTTTTTTTTGTTTTTTTTACCAAAACATGTCACAGATAAGTCTTTAAGACACCCGGGAACTATTTTAATTTGTGGAAAGGGGGTATAATATGTCTTCTTTAATAGTTCGATATGATATATGATATACAGTATGATTGGGGGTTTAAAAATTAAACTAGTGGCAATAAGAAAGTCGTAGTCTGAGTATTTAAAGTGAAATAAATGAAATACTAATAAAAAACTGATAATAGAAAACCAAAATGAAATGTAAAGAAGTACAATATTCTCCTTCAGACCTGACTTATCATGTGTGTGTGTGGGTTTGCACAGTTTGCGTGATGAACTGGAACTTCATATTTCCGTCATGTTTTCCATCATTAGAGGTTTGATCGGAGCTCTTTGTATTACATCATCCTGCTGCTCCCTCCTCTTCAGCAGTAGATTCATGGCACCTGGCTGGAAAATGAGCCCAGTTTAATGAAGTGTTTTATCTTGATGAAGCAGCTCCTAATATTTGCACTGTGGTGGTGGAGTCATTAATCTGCCCATTCTGTCTTAGACTGGTCCAACTTTGTGCTAAATTATGGATGACAACCTGGTCAATGCTGTGCGTCCACATCACCCAGACATCATTCGCCCTTCTGCAGCGGTTAAACCAGCACACGATAAACAGGCTCGTCTGAAATGCATCCAAGCTTCTTCGTATTCGTGACTCATGGACTCATTTGGAAAAACTAAGCATTAATAAAAAGCAATAAAGTCTGATCAGTTTCAGCCCTACCGCAGAGCAGACCTGCAGTTGAACACCTGGGACAGAATAGCACAATGGCAAAACGATATACACATGACAATATGTTGCTATAGCAATGGTGTATTGTTTACCACAAATTGTGTATTTTGACTTCCCCCAAGTTTTATCGTCGTTCTCTTGTCCACTAAAATGACATCTGGTGTGCCGTTTGCCGGACTTCATGTGAACGCAGCATTAGAGTTACTCGTACTTGTCATTGCGATTAACTGACGCCAATGCAAATCTCGCGAGACTTGGACGGACCAGGACGAGGAGCTTCCGCTGCAAACAAGCTTGACATATGGACTTATCTAATTTTTTTCAGGACAATTTCGCATTTCAGGGCTTCAATACAAGATGTTACATACGAGCGGCATGGAGGTATTTGGATGTTTTCTTGTGACGAAGACCGCCGGTGTCCATTTGCAACCGTTACACGGACATGCACTGCTACGCCGAGACCCCACAGATAACTCTGAAACTGCTCCCACACCTTAGTCGACATGAGGGTGAGTAAATAATGAGATAAAATTTCATTCTGGGGTGAACTATTCTTTTAAGAAGAGGGAGGACTTTCTTAAGTAGAGAAGGAAATGGTGGAAAGACAGAGAGATTGGAGAAATATTCTGTGATTTCTGTATTCTGCTGGATTTCACTGTCAGTTCATCACTAGAAGTACAGTTGGTTTTGTTTTTCCTTCCTTTTTCTAACAACCAACCAGAGCTTAAAAAAGAATGAGACATCCCCAGCAATGGGGTCAACCACACCTCCCCACTAAGATAAAAGTTTCTGTCCCCTCTGTGCTCAGAGTTGCTCTCAGAAACTTCCTAAATCACTCTTAAGCTAAGACTCCTCACGAGGAATTTTTAGTCTGAGCTACAGTAGGAGCTCTCTGAGAGGAATCTTTGTGAATACTGGCCCTGAGTGATGATGAAATACAGTGGTTATAATTACAAGATAATGCCTGCATATGCATGATGTGTATATTTGTTTTACAGCCTGAGTGTGACAATGGCCTCTGAGAAGATAACATTTTCTCTATCAAAGACTTTTTTCATTTTTCTGCGAGGAGCTGCAACTTGATGCTCGCTCTTCATTACGTAATATCCATTTATCCTTAAACATCTCTCTGTATTTGTCACGCAGCCCTCCCCGGGCATATGAGCGGCTCTACTGCTCGCAGTTCCTTGTTCTGCAGTGAAAAGCGCACTAGATAGTGAGGAACCTCTGCTCCGTCTTCTCCTGCCGGGACTCCAGCCGATGAGCCATGAATAAAGAATCCAGCTCGCTGAGGCTTTAATTTAAGCTGCAGTGCAGAGATAGGGCATGGAACTATGTGCAGATATGCCTTTTTATTCTAAAAAAAAATGCTCCAAATATTTCATTCTCTGCTTAATTACACTCCAAACACAGTGTATATATATTTGCCTCTTGGTATTAATTTATGCATGAGATGGTGCTCATTAAATTCCTGCAGCAACAAGAGGAGAAGAATATTCAGGAGCTTTGTTGCTCTTTGTTAGAGACTCACCCATAAGCTGCTCAGATGAACAGATACTGGGACGTTCTGCTCATTAAAACCGGAGCGTCTGCTGCCTGAATATTGACTTGAGTTATCAGCAGCCTGAAGATACTGAGTCATTATTGGCGGCTGATTCTCTATTATGAAATTTTATAAATGATTCTTTCTGCTGTTAAATGTCTGAGAGCTAAAGAGCGGTGGGGGGGGGGGGGGGGACTGATATTTCTTGCACAATGCAGCTACAACTAGAGGAGGCTGTGAGACGAACCACCGATAATGTTTGTCAGACAGTTGAGGACAAAATAATTAGCCCCTCTTTGGAAAATGTCACTTTTTTATTTCCCAAATGCTTTTAAACAGAGCAAAGATTTTTTCAACACAGCTTTTTTCAAACTTCATAGTTGTTTTTTGATGCTTGCATTAATTTACTTTGCACACAGAAAGGGAATTATTTTACAAAAAACAAAAACTACCCAGGTCAAAATTATTAGCCCCCCTGATGCTAATAGTCAGTTGTGTGACCTTTGTGCAGGACAGTCAATAACATTCACCTTGGTCCTCTGGGGGTAGTTCTGTGTGTGTGTGTGTGTGTGTCATTGTCATGTTGGAAGACAAAGCAACAACCCAGACCCAGTTTGACTGCTGACTGCTTAAAGGGATAGTTCAACATTTTGGCAAATTGCCATAATCCCTATAGTCATAGCAGTAGGTTTGTTACCTTTAATTGTCGGTGAAAGCTGTTTTTAGAACGTCAGAGCAATGGAACGTTACAAGACGGAGTTGTTTTTGAGACAAATGAAAAACTGCCTGCAACCGATGTTGTTTGGTTTGCCCTGAGCGAGGATCGAACCCACGACCTTCCACACCGGAGGCGACGATGCTAACCGCTTCGCCAAGAGGTTGACAACCACTTGGCAGGTTGGTTAGCACGTCTTTTAAGGGTGAGTGAGTTTACTTCCGGTACCACTACCGCCACAACCCGTCACTTCACCTCACTGGTCCCTCGTGACTGTGGCACACCCGCGGACCTCCGTTACACTGGGAACGCAAATCAGAGTTTGATGAAGGTAACCAAGAAATCACATTAGCCTCCGTGGCATGACTATGAGCAGCTTGCGGCTCTGCTCCGCCGTTCTAAAGATAGCTTGCATTGACAATCAAAGGTAACGAATCTACTCCCAAACCTATAGGGATTATGGCAATGGGCCAATTTGCCAAAATGTTGAACAATTTCTTTAAGGTTTTCTTTTTCAAAATCTTCATATATTCTTCTTTCTTCATGATTCCTTCACTTGGATAATACTATATACTATTAAACAGTGACATTTTCCATAGGGGGAGCTAATAGTTTCGTCCTCAACTGTACACTCCCATCTGCCACTCAAAGTGGCCACACCCTCAGTCGTGCCGACCTCTAAGCCTTGGCATTTTAACGGGTGAATTTTACAAATACTCCCAACAGTGTTGCCAGGACAGATGAAATTAGCCATAGTGACCAAAACTGTTTCGGCATCAAATTCGATCATTTTAACCAGAGATTCTATAGAGACTGAATCACTGATGTAATCTGCCTCAGACCAGCCACCAGGAGAAGTGCGGCTTGTCGCCACTTGCTACGCTGTGTTTACACATTCTGATAAGTCCAGATAAGTGAGTGGAAACGCAGGTGAGTTTTCGCCTGACACTCACTGACGGCGTGAGGTTTTCAGAGTCTGGTGATAAACTACACTACCGCCTTAATCCTGTTCATTCAGCCTGTATTTGCTCACATTACGTCAAATGTGCACCATTAAACATCTACTAAAAAGCTGTCAGCTGGTTACTGTTTGCAGCGAGCTCAAGGACTGACACAAGCGACATGTTTTAATGATGAAGTGGATTCATGGATCAGAGATGTTCTGGATTGTACTAGATCTTGAAATATGCGTCACGTCTGTGTTTAGATCTGAGTAAAAGACTTGGTGTTCAGACATCAAAGGTTTTAAAGGAGGTTAGTAGGTAAAACACTCTGGCAATATAATAAAATAAGTATCATAGGAAACATAATTGTTCAAATCCTCTCCAAATATCTGCTTAAAACTACTTTATTATTATTCCATCTATCAAATGGTTGAAAAAATGGCTGCAGAGGGAGGGTCATGCTACAGCGAATGGTTGTCAGGTGTTAGGACACCTAAGACACATTTCCAGTCAAAAGTGAATGACTGACATACTCAGGTAACCACAGCAACAGCGATATTAGAAAGATTTATCCGTGTTTAGTACTTAGATTGGCTCCTATTGAAACTCCTATTGAAACACAGATGACAAAGTATACAAATTCTTCCCTTTGTGGTTGTGTACGTGTGTGTGTGTGTGTGTGAACTCAGCACATGTGTGAGATTTGAGGGAAATATAACCACATATTTACATACATAAACAAGCTGTGGGAGTGGATGAGGTTGATTTTGTGTTGTGTGCAACACTGTACTTTTATCTTTGTGAAGACCAGTGAGACTGTCCTAACCTGGCGTCTAAGGTTGTATTCAAACCTGGTTTATTTGGAGCAGTTGTTCCTTCAATGGTTCTCAACAACTGGGCGCAGGTTCAGGATGAAAATATAGACCTATGACTCGGGTCAGCTTCCTTTTTTTTTCCAGGATTTTCATTTTCAGGCCTGTTGAGACCTCTATTCCATGGTTTTTGTTTTTCCTGGTTAACCTCCTTCTCCTTCCGGGTAAGATTTCTGACCAATCAGAGAACAGTTGGTTCACGGATGGCGTTTGTTTACATTTTTGTAACGCTTGGGACTGTTACCGTGTGAACACAAACGACTCGAAAGAACAACTGTATCGGTTTAGTCGCTGAATCGGAACAAAGCAAACGAGCCACAGGTCTGAATACACCCTGACTGTTTGTTGTTGAGCGGGCTGTGGACAGCGACCTGTGTGTTTCACCACTCGGCGTGACTCTGTCCATTGTTGGATTTAACATGTGGAAGTGCAGCTTTAAAGTAAAAGACGCCTCACGTCCCTCTGGGTCATCACAAGAATAGAAGTAAAGACACTGTGTGTTCATGTCTCTGTCCTACCTGCTGGGCACAGGGCTCCTCCAGCGGCACCCCCAGGCTGCGGGGGTTTTTCTGGTAGTAGGAGATGAGCTCTCCCAGCGTGGCGAAGGAGATCTTATCTGAGACGAAGTACGCACCGATGGTGGAGCGCTGGATCCTGAAGTGGTACACTTTACCATCACTGCGAGCTGCAGGACGGAGAGGAGAGTCACAGTTATCAATCTGAGGCAGAAGTAAACACTGCAGTTATTTCACTATGAAAATCTGAACATAACTAATAATAATAATATCAATATTTGCATTTCCAGAAGAAAAAAAACACACACACCATTTCTCACACAGACTAACTGACTGTCATGCTATATATCACATCACAACAGTTGGTCTAGTTGGTTTAGTTAAACAAATAAAATTATTAAGTTTTCTGGTATAAAAATAATTTCACTGTGTGGTCCAAAATGCTTCTCTGCACATGAATGCATCCTGAAAATATGATTCCAGTGTCCAACACAAGACTGAATATTATGTAGTGAACTGAAAACATGTAAAAACAACCTAGACATCTGATGAATATCAAAATGTCTGCTGTGCATCTTTCACAAAGAAGCTCGGATGGATATTTGGAGCTGTGAGTTGGGGAGACTGAATACATATATGATTTTATTTTTCAGCATTCTTATAATAATAATAGTAATAATAATAATAAAATCTCTCAGTTTCTCCTTCCTATTATTTGAACATTCACTCAAACAGAAAGACAGTCGTGGCAGTGCAGTGAGACCAGAGCTGTTTAAATTTCCCATATTCCCTTTATAAAAAGAAGATGGTATAAATAAATAAATGAAATAAACGCAGCTGTGGGTTTTTTTCACCCAAGCAAACGTTCATCATACAGACTAGTCCGCCTCTGTGTGTGTAATGCAGGTCCTTGCTGAAGAAGCTGCAGGAACATCAAGAGGAAAATCAAGGTAGCTGTTTTATACAGCATCACAACATGAATGGAGCTGAACAGAGAAGCTGAATGCAACTGTAAAGTGGTAAAAATACTGATATATCAATATGAGACCTCTGTAGTTTAGTTTGACAGATCATCTGAGCTGCATTTTGTACACCACAGAGAGTTTTTTCAGCCAACACTCAACAATCACCTCCAGAGAGATGACATCAAGGTCACAGATTGAGGGACTGTTCTGTTGCCAGTTACTATATTTAAACCCACTGTGAGTAGAAATTGAACATTTCTACATAGTCAGCAAAAAAGAAAAAAAAACATGACCTGAGATAAACTCACTTAAAAACAACAGAGCCTTCACCAATCTTCTATGTAACAAACCAAAGCTCGTGTCCTGATTGCAGTAAGCTGAAAGTAATTTACACACAAAGGCTTTAAATATCCTCACCAGAGCTTCCTCTTTGCCTCATGGAAAAATGAGGTTGAACACATACTGTACAGTAAACTACAGTCAGGATACTGGCTCCATCATGCAAACGAGGAGAGGGAAACTGTCCAGGTATATGAAAATGTGTTTGATAGTGTGGTTGCTAAAGACAAAGACAGTGCATCAGGGAGAATTGTGTGGAATTGTGCCATGACGCCGAGCGCCCTGCTCTGCCTGATGCACACAGAGTACTGATGATGCATATTTCAGGTGGACCGGCACAGTGGGAATTAAACGTTCAACTGCAGCATTTTCCCCCTGGGACCTAAAGGACCTTGAAGGAGGGAGAGGGGGAGAGAGGGAGAAGAGAGGAGGGGGTGATGTTGGTGGTGGTTGGGGCAGAGAGGTAGAGGAAGGATCAGTCAATGAACGGGTGGAGAGGGAAAGAAAAGATGCAGACGCAGAAGAAGGAGGCAAAGCCAGAGGACGGAGGGGGATGAAAAAAAAAAAGGACAGCAGCGATGAAGACCATTAGGAGGAGGCTGTGGGCTGATTCACTGTGGTAATGTAGGTTACTGCCAGAGAAGAGCAGAGGATACACTCTGCACTGCCACCGTGCACAAAGCCTGAACAAACGGAAGGAAACAAACATGTGGAGCAGCGACCGAGAGGAACTGGGGAGGTTTTGATAAATGGTGAAAGTCAGAGGTTGCTGCCGGCAGGGAATGGAGAGATGAGTGGAGGGACCGGAGCCTACCGGAGATGGTGTACTCGTCACTGTGGCTCTCGCTGATGCGAACCAGGAAGGAGCCATCTTTGTTTTGGGAAGCCAGCAGCAGCTTCTCAGCTTTCACCCTGTTTATGTTGCCGTAGTACCACCTGATCAGAGAGGAGACACCAGAGACAGAGAGAAAGAGAGGGATGAACAGGTGATCACACGGCACGTGAAGGAATGAAAGGAGAGATAAAGATGTCAGGAGGACGGAGGAATGTGTTACATGTGCAAGCAAACATTCACCAGCACACACAGACACACAAGTAGGCCTACACAAACGAAATCCAGTCAGTGTCACCGACTGGTCCGGTCAGTCAGAGAAACTGGTTCTACCGAGCAACTTCTCCCCATGTTTTAAACAGGATGTGAACGTAACATGAGCCATTTCCCAACGAGTGCAGGTTCTGTAGGCAGAAGAGAATGACAGAGCGGGTAGTTGGGTCAGTGGAGACGTCCCACAGCTCCACCGTGTTTGATTCCTGCCTGTATTTACTTTATCTTGTCAGCACAGCAGAGCGCAGCACAGGGCGGGCCCGCTCCCTCGATGACACTCAGGTTTCACTGAAACCAACAGGGAGTGACACAAAGAAGCAGGAGGAGAGAGGAGACAGGCTTCTGACACCACACACACACTATATATTACATAACAATAAATCTCTGATAAATCTAGTGTGAAGCACATTCATTTACTTTTTCCATTTCTTAACTGTAAAAAAAAATAAAATCAGTGCACATCAGACATTTTTCCCTGCCTTAAACTATCAAAATAATAACAACAACTTATCTGACAAATGTCAAAAGTGACAGTAGCTCCAGGGAGTATCAGGTTTATTAATTGAAAAACCTGTAGTAGCCCTAAAGTGATTCTGTTAAAGGGATAGTTCAACATTTTGCCATAATCTCTATAGTCTTAGCAGCTGGTTCCTTACCTTTAGTTGTTGGTGCAAGCTATCTTTAGAACGGCGGAGCAGAGCCACAAGCTGCTCAGAGCTACGCTACGGAGGCTTACAATGTTGAGGGAAACCAAGAAATTCCATCATCCTCCATAGCATAGCTTTGAGCAGCTTGCGGCTCTGCTCCGCCGTTCTAAAGATAGCTTGCACCCACAATTAATAAAGGTAACAAACCTACTACTAAAAAGGGATTATGGAAATGGGCCAATTTGCTCAAATGTTGAACTATCCCTTTAAACTATCAAAATAATAAATTGTAACAACTTATCTAATGTCAAAAGCGACAGTAGCTCCAGGAAGTATCAGGTTTATTAATTGAAAAACCTGTAGTAAATCAAAATGTAGCCGAGGGCAATATCCAAATCACAGGAGCTGCATTGTTTTTTTTGTTGTTGTTCTTTTTGGATGAAGAAGGTAAAACGTGTGAATGAAGCATCCTGGTGTTACAGAGATGCTCAGGCTTCTACACTCCAGTCGTAAAGGAAGGTGTGATTGGTACAAGATCAAACAGATGATGATTTTTTCAGTGAAATATGAAATGCAGATATGACCATCTCAACTGAACTCAAAGCCAGGATTTTTACTCCCCATATCATAATAAATGTGTAGAAAATGTGAAGAGTAAAAGCACTGATAAGAGTTGCTGCCCTCTGGGACCTGAGAGTGACATCGTGGTGGGATAATAAAGAGCAGAAAGCAGAGTGAGGTCAGTGAACTCACCACTCAGACCAAGAGCTGGATGATTATAATTGACTCAACACCAGTGTCTCTAATGAATTTCTCATTACTATGATTGAACACTCATGAGGGGTGGTGGTGGTGGTGGTGGGGGGTACGTGATGCTGCAGCGGTTCTCGTGCTCTGGTCCTGAGCTCGCCGCTGCGTTCGAGGACGACCGGATGCGCGGAGTCCGTGTCGGGTCAGCGACATGAAAACAGAAAGTGAGGTCAACCTTGGAGAGGGAGCTCGGCTGAAACATGATGACTCCCCGCAGGCTGGATGAATAATGGAGGACCTGCAGCTGCAGAGCGCTGACCACATGCTGCCTCTCAGCTACATTTAGCTCCAGCCTGGTGCAGCAGCAGCAGCAGCAGCAGCAGCAGCACCACTCACGTCCAAACATTTTGTGTTCAACTTTGTTCTGAACATCAGGAGGATGCCAGTAGACGACAAGTTCAGTATTTCGAATGATAAGTTAAAGGGATACTTCAACATTTTGACAAATTGGCGCATTGCCATAACCCCTATAGTCAAAGCAGTAGGTTCCTGACCTTTAGATGTTGGTGCAAGCCATTTTTAGAACGGCCGAGCAGAGCCGCGAGCTGCTCAGAGCTATGCTACGGAGGCAAATCAAATGGTTTCCCTCATCAGACTCATCAAATACACAATCCAACAACTCCAAAATGCTCTCATGGACAAGTTGTGACCTGCACATTCACCATTATAAGACAGAGTTGTTTTAGAGGCAAATGCAGAGACTGCTTGCCGAAAAACTGCCGCCAATCCATCTAGCATCCATATTGTAGCTCTGAGCAGCTCGCGGCTCTGCTCTGCCGTTCTAAAAGTAGCTTGCACCGACAATTATGGATGGATGGATTATGGCAATGGGCCAATTTGCCAAAATGAACTATCCCTTTAATCAACAATCTCTGTGCAACTCATTTTACAGCCGATTCATCATTCAAAATCTTTTCTATCATGAGTTGCAGCTGCTCCAAAGTGAAGATTTGGTGCTTTTCTAGGTCCAGTGTGATCTTAAGTTGAATTTTGTGTGAGTGTGGTACTGTTGGACAAAACAGGGGAAACTGTGGTGAGCCCTTCTAACTATATTTCTGACCACAGACTTTCTCAACAACGGGGATGTTGACACTTAAACTGCTCATTCTGTTTGAGAACAGTTAAATATGACGGAAGACAAAGAAAACCCCCAAAATTCACATGTGAGAAGGTGAAGCTGTTAAATTCTGCTCTCTAATACAGTGACCAACTGATCAACTGATTGAACATGAAGCTCAGAACAGGTTAAATAGTCCAGCTGTCACACAGGAGAGCTGGAGCTGGTGAACGTCTGTCATCAGCGCTCAGCCTACGAATGTACAAGATGCTTGCACTTTGATTTTCTGACAGTTGCATTAAAAGATTAACAAATGTGAGTAAATGAACCATTGACTGTCATAAATCTATCGGAGGGTCATTAAGTCAGAGTTGCAACATTTATCTCATGGGCTGGCTGTTCAACTGTGACTGAGCAAAGTGATGTATTCGCTGTCTGCTACATCCATCAGTGGATTATCTGCTTCTAGTCTCTTCTATTTATTTATTATCATATTCTTACTTATCTTTTTGTAATGTGAAGGGAGGCAATCGTTGCATGTTTTCTTTAACATCTGCGTTTAAGACAATAAACATCTTCAATCTTGAAACTCAGACGACAGCTCCAGGTTTAAAGAGATTCAGTCTGAAAACATTTTTGTATTTTTGCTTAGAAGAGACTAAAATTGTGTGATCAGTGGTTCAAGCCACTGAACAATCTTTGTATTAGAGTGTTGAAATTGTTACCTCAACAGCTCACAATGACATTATTGACCAGGAGCACAAGTGTTTGACAGCTGGGTCAGCTGTCTGTCAGCTCGCTGCTGCTGCGGATACACTGGGAACTTCTTCACGTCCCTCAGGATTTAGATCGATCAGACAGTTGATACAGATGATGTTTCTGAGCCATGCAGCACGTTCAAGTCCAGATCCACTCAGGTGACACTGGAGCACACACACAAACACGCACAACACAGAGGAACACAGTAAACGGTGTGTGACCTGAACACTCACTTGTGTTTGGCGAACTCGTCCTGCAGCAGAGCCACGTAGTTCGCCGGGATCAGTCCGGACTCCAGAGTCCCGGTCAGCTTCTTGGCAAACACGTACTCCCCCCGCTTCTCGATCACCGACAGCTTGTCCCCTTCCTTCACCGTCAGCTCGTCGTCGCTGCGGGCCACGAAGTCGAAGAGCGCCGCGTACAGCTGCACCGGCCGCTTCTTGGGCGACGGGACGCGGATTTCGCCGGAGACGGTGCGGATCTCCGCCGCCTGCGCCCCCGGGTTGGCGATGACATGGTTGTGGTTGGGCACGGTCGGGTAGCGGAAATCGGGCCATATCCAGTTCCACAGCCGGCTACAACACGGCATACACGAGCGGCAGCAACTCTCCATCCCGGGACATGAAGGAACGCGGCGGTGGCGGCTTTCTTCGCGGCTTCGCTCCGACACCGATCAACCAGACGCGCTTCAGGCTCTATCAGTCCGCTGAAAACGGCCTTTTCCAGCCAACAGTCACCAGCCGCTCAGTCCTCCGGGTCCCCTCTCTTACTCTGGCTACAAACATACTGCACCGCCAGCAATAGTTGGGTAGATTAGCCGGAGGAACCGGTTTTTTCTGTTGAGATCACGGATCTTTAGCTCCGCGCCTGCAGTGCGCACGGCAGCTGCGGGAATGCGGAAACGGGAATGGAGGCCATCCAAGTGGGATCGGAACCGTGCAAGGATTCGGCGGTAGCGACGCGACCCAAGATGAACCGAGGATGTGAGAGCATGGTGGTGTTGATCCGTGTGATCAATAGATGTAGGGGCGGAGGAGAGAGAGAGAGAGAGAGAGAGGGAGGGAGAGGAAGAGAGGGAGAGAGAGCTGCAGCCGCGGAGGATCAGGTGGAGACACAAAGGTGAGAGCGAGGCGCGGCGGCGGCGCGGTGCATAGAAAAGTTTGGGTTTGGCGCTCAGCACAGTGCACACACACACACACACACACACACACACACACACACACACACACACACACACACACACACACACACACACACACACACACACACACACACCTGCGTACTGAGAGAGAGAGAGAGAGATTTCTCCCTTCCCTAAACCTTTTTATCCAGGGTGCTTTTGATTCATCTGGATTTCATCTTCTAAAAAAAATCAAGTGATGTTTAATATTTCAATATTTCATAGTCTCATTCAGTAATGAAAACCTTTTTAATGATTTGTGGCAGTTGACAGTGTTTTTATTTGTTCCACCCAGGTGCCACTCAGGGAGCATGGGTGAATAAAAAGAGCAGGTTTGTAGCCATTTGACAAAAATTTATAACAAACACCAGAAATACACAAATACTTCTGAGACTGAATAATGTTGCTTTTTTTTAGTCAATGTACGTTCAAATTACTGCCAATTTTGGAAAAAGCATTCAAGAAATTTCTGGAAAAAATGTAATATTTCTGGGAATTTTTTTTTGAGAAAATGTTGGGGAACCCCTTGAACCCCAAAGACTTTGAGAACCAAGGGCCTACATTATGTTGAGATCTGGTGTGTTTTATTCTGACCTCCATATTTTCATCACGATATCTCAATGATCAGGATCAGTGAAGGTAAACAGAGTGTTGGGGTGTAGGAATCTTGTCCTTGATTGCTGCATAGGTTCTGCATCATGACTGCAGCGGCAGCATGCAGGCTGCTCATATATCACCGCAGAGTATGACGGCCCCACGATGAACTCAACACCACATTTTTGATGATGCTCCAGTTAAAACCTGGAGGTGGATTTTCCTTCTTGAAATCTATTATTTAACCTTTAAAAAGCTCAGAGTCTCCACTACACAGTGTTCCTGCAGCAGCACCGTCAGCCTCACTCATCACCAGCCAGGTCAGGTGCTGACGGTGTTTCCAATGAATGATACACAAACCTGAGGGCATCATGCTGTATTACAACCTGCATTAGAGGGAAAGGTTCATCTTACATGGATGTGAATTACGCTGCGGTTTAAGCCCGGTGTGGCACATTTTGAAAGCATTAACCACATGTGAACAGCTGACTGTTCCCCTCATGAGGTGCAGGAGCTGGATCAAACCGAGACCCTCAGATCCTTTTGATCTGAGCAGCACAGTTTTGAGACTGAAAACGGCTCAAATCCAACATGAAAGCTTTTGAGGTTCAGCTCTAATCTTAATCTTTCATTTGCAACAGCAGCTTTAAGTTCTGCAGTTGCGTAAAATAAGCTGAAATATGCAAAGGATGACTCTGTGAGCTAATTAAATCAAAAAATTAGCCTCCAGTGTAGTTTAAACATCAAAGGCTGAATCTGTTGTTGTTTTGCTCACTGTGTTCAAAGGAGGAAGGAGGAGAGTGTTCGGAAACCTTTCTCCAGTATGTGACAAAAATGTAAAACAAACAAACATGTGTTACAGTCCTGCTTTCTCATCATTCTCACCAGAATTCACCTACTTAAAAAATCTATTTCCATCTTCAAAATGTCAGAAAAGGAAAAGGGCCCACAGCAAAGGTTTGGCCACCTGCAGTTAGCCCCCCCTTTGGAAACTATCCCAGCCTGTAAATAGAAAATAATCTTCTCTGACACCTTTGTCAAAGTTATTGGAGAGCTCAAGTCTCCTGGGTTTCTCTTTTGCAGGCTGCTGCTTTGTTTCACATTGTCACTGTAAAACTGTAGAAAACAAAAATAACACACTGATAATGCTTAAAATATTGTAAAGGAGTTCTTCATGTTTAAATGTACGTATGGCTTTTTGATTTCATCTTCCACTTGCTGAACTGTTCACATTTTTACCAGGGGTGCCCAAAAATGTAAAACAAACAAACATGTGTTACAGTCCTGCTTTCTCATCATTCTCACCAGAATTCACCTACTTAAAAAAATTCATTCTCCAGACTTCATTTTCATACTTTTGTGGTTTTAAGAGCAGAATGCCATGTCAGAATAGTTTTCCATCTCTTCTTTCCCCTCTGGAGCTCTAGAAACAACAACTTGGTGAGCCATCAGAACAGAACTGATTGGCTGACTATTCACTGAGCAATCTAATAAAAAGATATAACTTTCAGGTTAAGTACTAAAAAAAATAAATAAAAAAATCCTGCATTTCTCTCAGCACTTTGATATTTTCACAATAATATACATGGAACCTAGACCCGTTTATAAGTACACATACAAATCTACCCTTATATGGCACCTTTAAATGAAGTCTAGTGAGGATATACTACATTGGTGGCACTGCAAACAATTCACCAGCATCTTGATATGGAATGAGACCTCAACAGGATAGTGAGAACCAATGGTTTATTCCCCAATAATGTTTTCAAGTTCGTGTTTTAAAGCAACTACGAAAAACTTTTAACTGGAAAGTCACTTTTTTTTGCTGATATCTCTGTTATGACCAACAGAAAAAATGTCCCATTCGTGGGAAGATAAGCTATTTCTTAATAGTGTTATTCAACCTTCAGGAGGCAGTTGTCGAATCGGTTCACTGGACAAAACAATTTATGGCACTCAGACCGGAGACGGCATGCGTGAGCCAGATAGGCGTCTTTACAACAATACGCGCTAGAGTTCACTGGGACTGCAGTCTTCATTCCTGCAACAATAATACCGCTTCTGTCCACAGGGGTCGCCAAAATCAACACAAAAGGAAAGTTCTTTGTAGGTCCTTAAAGAGTAAAAAGTGTTGTGTTTCTTTCTGAAATAAAAGTAGAAAGTAATGGAAATGAAAAAGTACCACAAGACTGGTGTAAATGAGTTTCTCTCAACATTAGCACCATCCATCTGAAATCCTCAGATCATTGCTGAGTGTGGCTTTAAGCGTGAGCGAGCGTAGCATGGAAGAAGACAACAGGGCAGCTCTGACTGATAGATAGCACACCGTTTTATTAGTATATTTAGCTTTGTGACGTACAGCTTGGGAGAAAAACAAAAGTAACCAAAAAACAAACAAAACTAAATGGTCACAACTTTTTTTTCTTCTTCTTTTTTTTTTTTTTTTAGAGTCCAGAAACATTTCAGCCTTAGCAGTGACATCACATGAAAGAAAGCTCAGTTTTTCGATCATTGGTTTCTTTGTCATGGACCAGAGTGATATGTTCTCATTAATTCAGGCTAAACGAACAAACACACCCGTACCCCAAACAGAAAAAAATAACCCTAGATTTCTTTTTTAAATGTCTTTTTTTTTTCCTCGATCATTAAAGATGCTTCACATATATTATCAACACTTTTCTAAAGAATCAAAAATAATTAGCCACAGGTACTGGAAAAAAGGTATCCACTGTTATATATAATAATAAACACAATAAATATAAAAAGAATTTTTGATATAGTTTATATGGTATCAAAGAGAGAGGGAAATGGGCCTTCAGTTAGACGTGTTTTTACAAAAGTGATGTCCTTTTTTTTTTCCTGAGGTTGAGTTTTGTCATCTGCAGGTTAAAGTTTTGCTAAATATACTAATAGACTAAGAGACCCGACACACAGGGTCTGTAATGGCTTATCATTCACTGAGGAATCATCTCCACCGGGTTGTGGTCACACCAGTGGAGGTGTCATTGTGGCCCCACTGTGATTTTTGTGTGCTGTGGAGTTAGCTGAGAGGTCAAAGGTCAGTCCCCCCCTCCTCCCCTTCCAAAGCCTAACAAACACACAAACTCCCCCCGTCCCTCCTTTCCAAAACAATCGGTTTCGTACTGGGGCGCCTCGCGTTTCAATTTCAGCCGTGTGACGTCTCTTCACCGAGCACAGAACTCAAACAGAAGCAAAAAATGCACACACGCACGCACACATACGCTAGCTGTTAGCATTCCTCCATGAAACACAGGTGCACTTTTAGCATGTTTACGCTAACTAAATGCTAACAAGGCAGGTTTAAATAAACAACTGAAATACATAAGCAGGTGCTCGGTGAAAAAAGGTGACAGGCTGAAATTCAAACCGTCCCCACATGCGATAGGCTTGTGTGAAATGGTGATAATTGTATTCAGACGCAGTCCCATTTCCCTTCAGTGTGTAAGGAGGAAGGAGCCAGATCAACTGAGCAGGAACAGAAAGGGGGGTGGGGGTGGGGTGGCAGGGGATAGAAGGACAGATGAGAGGAAACCAAAGAGAGAAAAAAAATCTGAAAGAATCGCAAAAATCTGTACATGTAAACATCACACTTCCACTGAGTCAAATCATGAGAATACAGGTTTCTAGTTGGTATTACTGTGGGTAACAAAGCCACCAGCAGAGGAAATCAAGACAATCAAGAGTCTGGTACAAAGTCAGGTGAGGACAGAGAGAACAGAAAAAGAATCGAACCACTGAGAATGAGAAAAGAATCTAAAGCACCACGGAGAGAAACAAAAATGAAAAGCAGTAAAACCAGATGGCTGTGGAAGCCATCTTTTTTTTTCTCTTTTTCTTTAATATTTAGACAGAAGTAGCTGTACATCGTGCCCTGATAGAAAAATAAAAATAACTCCATTATTTTTTTCTCCTTCATTTTTTTTTTTTTTAAATGTATGTTGAGCTTTACATTTGACCGGACTGGTTTGAGAAGTGTGTTCTGGTTTGCAGGGACCCGACTGGCATCACGGCTCGTCTGATGGTCTAAGCAGCTTCTAAAACTATTTAACGACTCTGGACCTGAAACTCTCGAGTCTGAAACCGTTCCCACCGCCCCGCCTCACCTGAAACACTATAGTCTGTGTACTTGAGGGTGGAGAAGAATTCCTGTACTCTCACACTTAGCGCAGTGGCATCTTATCTGTAATATCTCTGAATATTAAATGGGGTAGTCCAACATTTTCTAAATCTCCATTATGACAGTTAGCAATTCAGTTATTAGCAAATACCAATGTTCAGTTTCACCAGGGGTAATAGAATAAATAGAATGAAAATAAAAGCAAACTGTTGATCTAAGTATTTCCACTGCTCTTCTTTTTGTCAAAGATCTACAGACAGACTTGACAAACTTTTTGGAGACTTAAACCTCTGCAGCTGTAAAGAGTGTGCGTATATCACAGCAGATCAGCTGCCTGACCTTCAGGTTTTTTTCTTTAAAGCCTGGGACTTTGATACAGTGGCTTATACATTTGCGCTGTACACGCCAGAGTCGGAGCAAACCCATGTCTCTGGTTGTGTGATCTGTGAGAGGTCAGGAGGACCTCCACGCTCTCGCTAAGGCCTCACAAAAGTAAATCCCTTTCTTTTCCACAGTGGGAGGATCATAAGCGTATACAACCCGGTCAGTGTCTATACTGTGTAAACGTAACCTTTAAAAAAAAGAGGTAATAAAACATGTCTTGTGTAAAGCGCGAGGAACAAGACGCTGAGGAGAGATGGTGTCAGGCAGTAAAGGTCAATGTGAAGCTGAGATTTCCCTCTGTTTGATTTCAGAGGAGAAAAAAAGAAAAAAGAAGAGTTGATGTGTGTGTGTGTGTGTGTGTGTGTGTTGATGCCGGTCGGGTCCGGTGTTTGTTGACATCCGTGTTTGGAATGTGCAGTATAGGCATACAGAGTGAGGCTGCTGGAGTACTGTATAAAATATCTTCTCAGAAAAGACCACTTTACTCGCACTACAAAATATAGAATGATATTAAGAAGAATCAGAACATTGATAATCAATAATCATGTAATACTAAAAAATAGAAATCAGATGTGTGTCGGTGTGTGCTCGGCGGGTACGGACGTCAACAACAACAACAGGAGGAGGAGGTGGGGGTGGGGTGGGGGGCTCGGAGTACCAACGCTCTGATTATGGCTAAAAGACTCAGATTACTCTCCCAGTGTGTCCCACTGCAGACAACAGACACAGGGATGGAAACCAAACAATGAGCAAATCACACCTTTCTAAAGATTGTCATTTGCCTTTTTTTCTCTCTTACGCAGTTGTTGTTGTTGTTTTTTCTGTGGCTGTCTGACTTGAGGACGTGGTCACAGAGGAACCGACGAGAGAGTCCCGCCTCCCTTCCACTTCCAGGTCAGTGATTTGCTACTGTCGGACAGGAAGGAGACAGTTCGTTTCAGAGGCATTTTGTAAAAATGACTTATTCCTTTAAAAAAAAAGAAAAAGGAAAAATCCCAGACTCTATTTCAAAGCTAAAATGAAAATCAAACTCAGAGGAGGGAGAAGCATCTGAAACTGCTCTGATTTCATTTCTAGGAACCTAAAATGAACAAAAGATTTCATTGAAGCTCACTACTGAACAGCTTTTAGACTCAGCCTTAAGTCAAATAATTATAGTTTCTCCCATCTAATAAAGACAGAAGGGTTGTTGCAGTCATTGGGGTCATTTCTTTTGTTAACGTTTAAGTTACTATCCTATTGTCCTTCATTTCCTGACTGCATTCCTAAATCATAAGCTGTCTTTTATAAAGTGTATGGCTGTAGGTCTGATGGTAGAATTTCCTTAATTTCTTTAAAAATGCATTTTGGAGGTCTGAGGTTTTTTTTTCATTGCACAGCAGCTTTTGTTGTTGTTTTTTTTCACTTCTGGAGGAGGTAAAATGAGCAGTCCACCTGGTGTGTTCAGGTTCACACTAAATCCATCCAGTGTCAGGACGTTGGGCCTGGAAACTGAACTCAGCTCTGCTTTGATCTGAGAGACCTTACTTCATGAGCATGTCGGTATAACAGCAGCTGCAGCTGCAGGAGTCACCTCTGGTCTGTGGAGGGTCATCCTGACATACCAAGATTTCAAATGACAATTTTCATATTTAAGTTCACAGTTTCAATGTTTCCTGAACCAATTAACGTATAAGGAAACTCATACATACAAAACTGTAAAAAATTAGGAGCCAACTGAAGAGAGTGGAAATTATGTTTTACAGATTGTTTTTGTGCAGATGTTTTGCTTGATAATGACAAAACACTGATCTGAGAGTTCATGTGAATCAGTTGGTCCCGCAGACAGAGCAGAAGGTGTTTAAATCAAACTGAAAAAGTCTTCAGTTCAGCACATCTGGACCGACCCAGGTGTGCCACAGACGACCAGGTGGACTAGACAGAACCATTGGCAGTACGTGAGGACACAGTGAGGATCAAACAGGAGGAGAGAGCGACGGGAAGATGGTGTCGTTCAAGTCTTCAGTGTGGTGATTGCTCCACACTGTCATGAAACAGAAGGACTGAATGAGACCCCTGATCAGGAAAAACTCTAAAATTTAGAAATTGATTGTACCATAGAGGGACTCATAAATAAGATTTGCATGAATTCAAGATTTTCCTCTGTTTTGAATCACCTAACTTTTAGATTAAAAAAAAGAAAAAAAAAGAATAAAAGTCATTTTCTAACATAGGATATCTGACTATATGACATCATCGTCCCCTCACTCTCTCCCATTTCTCTTCTAGTTGGGTCTTTTTTTCTTTTTGCATATTTCTCTTATGTGTAGAGGACAAACAACAAAAATAAGCCAAACCAAAAACCTTGTACAATTCTACATCTAATGTGTCATATTCCAAAAATTAAAGAGGCCTAGTACATTTTCAACACTTCAGACCAATCTGAACTTGACACGGTGGCTCTGACATTGCACATGGGTGTAAATCAGTCCAGGTTTGGGTGGAGGCTTTGTGTTTATGGATAGAGGTGTGAGTGGCACAGACGCCTCCCGATTTTATGGCTTTCAAATGTCCTCCCAGCGCGTGTCACCCAGTGTGTGTGACACCCGTTTCAACGTTAGCCTGCTGCCTGTCGCCAACACAAACCATCTAAAGACCAATGCTATGATTATCAGCTGCATTGCAAATTAAAAAAATTAAATAGAATAAATAATTTTAAAAAAACAACAACTCCACCACACCTCTCCAATCTCAGCAGTGCAAGTTGAGGGAGGGGTGGGGGTACCCCTCCCAGGAAACTTGTATACACACACACAGACAGACACGGACACAGACAGAGAGCCTCCCTGTTTAAATCACAGATGACTGTTGCCTCGCTCAATGTGCAAAAAGGGAGCAAATGACAGTGGCAGGACGGTCGGACTGAGCAGACATCACAGCAGATCATAGATCGATACCTCAGGACGAAGAAGGATGTTTGTTTCTGTCTTCATTTTCAGGAGCTGCTGGATGCATTACTGTATGTGGTCCAAACGCACCCTCTGATACAAAAATTCAACAAACTAATACCAACAATTTAAAACTCCACCAGGAGATGTTGGCTTCTTTTAGCAACTGCCCCTCCCCCCAAAAAACAACAACAACAAAACAAAAACAAACAAAGCTAAAAAGGAAAAAGTGGCAATAACAACCAACGACACAAGCTCCATTTGGGGAAATGTACTTAATTATTTTCATAGTGAGAGCGACATAAGCAGATTGATTTCACTCAGACGAAGCTAGAACCAGCAGGCGCTTAGCTTAGCTTAGCATAAAGACAGGAAACAGAGCTGGAAACTATCGTTCCATTGCAGTCTGTACAACAACCAGATCACTGCATTTGGGGGTTATGTGTCATCTCAGTTTTTGTACAAATTAAATGTAATCTGTGCTAGTACTGGGATTTCGTTAGCTCTGAATAGCCAAACTATCCCGTTTCCAGTATTTATGCTAAGCTAACTGGCTAAATCCCTACGCCAGTGATCTCCTTCATTGTTCAGCAAGAAAACAAATAAGCACATTCCCAAAAATGTTGAGCACTTCCTTTAACTTGACTCTACAGCAGAGCCCTGTGTCCACTAAATGTAATTTTCAGGTTCTCGTTTGGCAAGACAACAGAAACGACCTTCATTTGGTGTAAAAACAACATGGCTGAAAGCAAAACCTGATCATTTCACAATAATAAATCCTTTTAGTCTCATCTCTTTGCTTCTGCACTGAACAAGTCAAAACACGTCATCTTAAAAACAGTTATTCACAGAAGCGTTGGCCCCCGTTGAGTGGTCAGGGTGGGTAGGCCCACTAAGTGTTGGGCCTGAAGCGGAGTGCTGTGGTGAGCGTGCAAGACCTTTGCTAACACCGCCCCCCCCTCCTCACCCCCCCGTGCCCTCCGGAGCATAAAAACATGGAAAGGAAAGACGGAATTCACAGTTAGAGAGTCACTAAACACAACATTAATCGAGCCCTATGAAGCAAAAACAAAGACAGCCAACCAACCGGTCAGAGAGACAGAGAGGATGAAGGAGCGTTGCCCCCAGCAACAACAAACACAGAGTCTTTGACTTGTTTTTGCTTTGTCGTGGTGGAGGTTGTAGGAGGTTGGTTGGTTGGTTGGGTTCCCATGGGGCACTGCGGCTAACGCCCACCTTTGCTGAGGTTTCAGGTCTATGGTAGAAGGTCCGGTTTTTTGTGTAGCAGCAGCAACATGAAAGTTGATAACATTAACAATAATAATCATAATCATAACAATAGTAATGGCCATCTCAGAGTTTAACAGACAAACACAGTAAGACAGAGCAATCCTCTGCTTCCTCTGAAACCTGGACTGGACCAGGGAGGAGAGGAGGAAGAGGGGGGTGTTTAGGTCCATGAAGTGTAGAGTAGGTCCAATGGAGAGGGGGAGAAGAAGAAGAAGGTTGGGGGGTGTTACAACAGAATCATGAGGTTTCGTTGGCATTACATCTACATTTGTAAAAAGTAGAGGCGCTCTCCCCCTTTGTTAAAGAAATACCTCTTCCCCCTCCACACACACACACACACACACCACACATTCACACACACAAACACATACACACACACCCACCTCCCAGAGAAACACACTTGTCGACCTCAGCTCTGATTCTTCTCAAGTTTTCGACATGAACTGATTATATACAGCAGCACACAAACAAACCCGCACGGATGAAAGAAAAATGTAAAGATCTGAGAAGTTCACGACGTCAGTTCTTAAAATGCTTCATCATTTCTACATTACAGGTCTTTTTGCGCAATAAAGTTCCATTCTCGCCCCCCCCCCCCCAAAAAAAACCCCATGGAAACCTTGAAGACATCAGGTGGTGAAGTAGAAGTAAACTGGCTTCTGGTGGGAATGTTACCATTCACTTGAGAATGTGTGTATGTGTTTATGTATTTGAGGAACTGAAAATGGAATTGGCAGGTCTGATTTGAGGTATTTCCTGGTGGTCAACATGGCGTCTTGGATGCATAAAGTAGCAAGTTGCTCCCTGGGTAAAACGGGTGAGGATAAAGGGAGGAGGGGGGGTTAGGGTGAGGTTTCAGGTGAGGGAAAAGTGCTATAGGACACAGAGAGCTTATATACAAGCAAGCACAGAACAGTCTCTCCTCCTTTTTTCTGTTTCTTTTTTGTTCTTTCTTTTTTTTCAAACCAAAAACAAACTTTTTTTCTCATTTCTTTTTCCAGTTTCCGTCCTCAGGCGCCCGGGACTCCAAGTCTCCTCCGTATTTAGTGCTATCTTTTAAGATAAGTCGAACCGCTTTTCTTTCTTTCAGTCACTTGGGAAGAGTCAAGAAAAAAAAAACAACATTCACAGTACTCCCATTAGAAAAAAGAGGAACAAATTAAATCTTCAGTCAAATCAAAAAGAGCTTCAGTAGTACTAACTCTGGGAGTCTTTATTTATTCTCTTTTAAATTGTTATGATTCTGGGACAGTGTCGTCCGGAGCCCCTCGTTCATCACGACGCCCTGGGTGGAAGCTCCACTCAAAGACTCCACTTCTCCACCCACAAGAGTCCAAAGTCGTTGTTTTTTCTGAAACCACAGCAGCAGTTTTCCTTCCTCCGTTTACAGGCTACTCCTCTTTTCTCCCCCTCCTCCTCTCTCCCCCTCCTCTGCACTCCTTCCCTCAGAGTGCAGTGCTGATTGTGAGGTGCTTCCAGAGAGAACAGGAGGGGAGTTCCTCCGGGCTCCAAGTGCTCTGCTCTGTTTTTAAAAAAACTAAAAAAAAATCTCCCTCCTCGAATAGAATTGATGAATTCAGATTGTGGTGGGGGAGGGGTGGGGCTCTCCTCCACCATCGGACCCCAGTTTTTGTTTTTATCCAAAAGAATAATAAGTGGCCACAGTTTGCGAAGAGAGGGCAGATGAGGAGGAAACAACAAACCCAGGTTTAAGGAGAGGAGAGCATCAGACAAGAAGAGATGGGGGCCGGGGAGGGTGTGGGGGTGGAGGGGAGCGCGGACAGACACAAAACAAATAAAGTGTGTGTATGTGTGTGTGTGTGTATTTGTGTGTGTAAGTGTGTGTTCTCCCACAAATCAGTTCTGCTGCAGGATGAGGTTCTCCAGCTCGTCGGCCGAGCGCAGCAGGAAGGCGGCCGACTCTCGGTAGCCGGCGATCAGCTGACGCACGGCCGTGATCTCCGGCTGGCTGAGCTGGGTCGACGCCCCGCCCCCTCCGCCGCCCCCACTGCCCCGCCCACCGAGGCTGTTGGCGGCGGCGGAGGAGGAGTTACTGATGTTGGCGGAGGAGAGAGACTTCATGCTGAGGTCTGTAGGCCCTGAGGAGAAGGAAAGAGGGATGGAGAAGTGGAGAGGCCAAAGGAAGAACGGAGGAGAAGGAAGGTACAAAGGAGAAGAACAGGAAGAGTCACAATCATCATGTTTTAGTTGATAATTAATTAATTAAACCATACAAATAATTGCGATTAATGATTAAATTGTCTTTTTCTGATCATTGTAGGCCACTATTACAGCATAACCCTAAACATCCCATTAGCCCCCGTCGTGTAGCTCTGAGCAGCTCGCGGCTCTGCTCTGCCATTCTGAAAATAGCTTGCACAGAGAATTAAAGGTAACGAACCTATTCCTAAAACTATAGGGGTTATGGAAATGGGCCAATTTGCCAAAATGTTGAACTATCCCTATGGGACTGAGATACATACTGTATACTGTAACTGTAAACAAACGCATAAGTTAAATGTTTAACAGTAGAGTGTTTTATGTCCCAAACTGATCAGGAGAAGCTGATTCATGCTTTTATCTCCAGTAGACTAGATTACTGTAACGGTCTTCTGACAGGTCTCCCCCAGAAAAGCATCAAACAGCTGCAGCTCATTCAGAACGCTGCAGCTCGAGTTTTAACCAGAACAAAGAGGTCAGATCACATCACTCCAGTTCTTAAGTCCTTACATTGGCTCCCAGTCAGCTACAGAATAGATTTTAAAGTTCTGCTACTGGTTTACAAATCACTGAATGGTTTAGGCCCAGAATACATGAATGACATGTTAGTAGAGTATAAACCCAGTAGAGCTCTGAGATCTACTGACTCAGGTCAGATAGTGGAGCACAGAGTTCAGACCAGACATGGTGAAGCAGCATTTAGCTGTTATGCTGTACACAACTGGAACAAACTACCAGCAGAACTTAGATCAGCTCCAACTGTGAGCACTTTTAAATCCAGGTTAAAAACATTTCTCTTTTCATATGCCTACAGCTGAGCTCCTTTTAAGAATTTTAAACCTTACCTATCTTCTTTTATTTTACTTTTATTTGCTCTTGTTTTTAACTCTGTTTTAAGTGTTTGTTTTTATTATGTTTTATGCTTCTCTTTTATTTCATTTTATTCTTTAAATGTTCTGTCTTTATGTAAAGCACATTGAGTTGCCTTGGTATGAAATGCGCTATATAAATAAAGATGCCTTGCCTTGCCTTGCCTAGAGTGGATGACAGAACAGAAACATGGCACCTCCACTGTAAATCAAACACCTACACCGTCACCATCCACATCCAGAGCCCTGATACTCAGTAGTGAACATCAGTGGCCGTCACTGTGATGACTCCATGTTTAACTGTGGCTGACATCGCTGTGATGAGTGTGTGTGGCAGCTGCTTCACACTGCCATCTGCTGTCTCCTTTCATTGCTCTCTCTTTTTTTTCCTGACGCTCCTTCTCATTCATCTCCAAATTACACCATCATGCTGTCACACTTCCTCTTCTCCTCCCTCCCTCATCACTTTCTTTTCTCCTTCCGCAAACTTTCAGATGATCCTGTCTTTCTCTCGGCCGTCTCACAGTCCAGAGTCCAGCCTCATGTCTTTCTCTCACTCACAAAGACCCCCCACCCCACACCACTACCATCCTCACCGTTGCTCTGAGCTGCAGCGCCGGTTGTCAGGGAAACGGGGTGTTGCATGGCAGCGCCCAGGCCTGGGTATCCACGGTAACCGTAGCTGAGGCCGGCTCCGTTGATGTAGAGCTGGGTGTCCTGGGAGGAGAAGGCTGACGTGGCCAGGGAGTAGGCGGAGTGGGCGAGGGACACCGGCTCCCTCTGAGCCGCTCCGCCGCTGGACGGCTTGTCTAGTGAGATCTGCTCATCCTGACAGAGGGAAACAGGAGGTGAGGGGGTCGAACAGAATTAACAATCCCGTCACAATAAAACCAATTCAGAAAAAAACAACTGGATGTAATTTTACTTGACGAGAGAAAGATGGTAAAACGTGGGTCAGGTAAACAATACGACATCACCATGACAACATACTGTCACACCTGTATTGTTTTGCCTCATGCTGGCGGACCATTTCTTTACATAGAAGCTTGTTTATCCTGTCACATGCAGCGCCTGTTGTCTGTCTGAGGTCTGCCTGAGTTCACGTGAGCACAAGATCAAGAATACGTTCCGATATACAACCGCACCGCTAGATGGGGGTAAATCCTACATACTGGGGCTTTAACTTTGTTGGTTTCAGTATTTTTCTCGTTTAGTTTTGCTTTTATGGATGTACAGCATGTTTGTATGTTTGTTTTTTATATTGTGAGAATGATGGTCATCTTAATTTGGTATGCAGGACAGGCAGTAATATAAGCATTATGCTTCTGCCTGTGCCTTTTCAGTCACTACCTTGTTGATGATGTTTGTAGCTGTTGTGTGAGTGAATATGCGACTATGTGAATGTGACTGAATAAAGAATTTAATCATCATCATCAAAAGTCAGCAGGGGCGGGTCCGGAGTATTTTCTGGTGGGGGGCACAGGGAGTAACAAAAGCAAATCTGGGGTGAAGGCAGCCATTTATTGCTCTCTTACAGTTACACACTGTTTACAGTATGTCTTCATCTTGCTTTTATTGGCCACATTGAATCTTTCACATTGTAAGGAAGATGACAATGACATTTTAATTTTCCACTTGTCAATATCGAATTTATAGTTAGGCTATATATAGTGGGGTTTGTGTAACTGTGTGCATATGTGTTTGTCTCAGGGAGTTGTGTTATCCCCATCTACCTTGCTTGTCTACTGTGAAACCAATTTCCCCCCCGGGGGACAAAATGAATAAAAGTTGAAAGTTGAAATCAACAATCAACTATGTCTTCAATACAATAAATCCTCACAGTGAACAGCAATATCTTATACTATCTGTACAATAAACATCCCAGTGCTTTGTGTAACAGTCGGTCAATGTAGAATAACCAGTGAAATTGAGAACAATAACAATTTTACATAGTTTTCTTTATTTACTACACAGAACACTGGGAGTTGATGACGAGCCTGAGTCAGAAGTTAGTGCTTTTAGCTCTTTACAGTGAACATAGCAGTGATAAAGAGCTTTATACAGTGATTGACATTACCACAAGTCAATGACCATTGGGGGAGGTTTCAGGGGGGCGGGTGCCTCCTGTGCCACCATGGTAGACCGCCCCTGAAGGGCAGCAGTGCATCTACACATTAACATCTCCAAAGAAAAAGAGTGGAACACGCTTACGTGATAGGCTTCAAGGCGCATCCTCTTTGCGGCGTTGCGTGATTCACTCTCGCAGGCGGCAGCCAGGATGTTCTCAGCCATGGCTGAGGTGAGGTGAGGTGGAGTAGGACGGGTCTGGAGAAATGATGGGAATATCAAAAGATTAATAATGACATTCTGGTTTTACAATATCAGACAGGGTAAATACACATGAGCATATAGTTAAATGTGTTGAGGGGGAAAAGTGGATGATTGTCTTCAGTTGTGGACACACAGACATTCTCAGGTGGAAGAACATGTGTCTCTAGTTTAGACTCTTCAAAATAAAAGCTTGACTTCAAGGCCAGCTAAGCACCGAGTCTGTGCCAAGTCTGGAAATAATAATAAGAGAGTTAATGAGCATCATGATTTATTCTATCCTATTTTCAATGTATAATTAATGTGCATGGTACATAGACAAATACTCTTTCGTTGGTTCTGGTACACATGCTTTGGTATCCACTGTATGAAGGCTATGAATCCTCCGGAGCAGCTCTATAACACACAGCACGGCACCAGGCTCCTCCACTGGGGGGCAGCAGATACATTCACATGACTGATTGAGTGGCCTTTACGCCGAGCAGTCACACTCCACTCAACATGACTGCAATGTGACACCTCACCAGATGTGACTGGTCAACATCTGCACCTCCTCTGCAGCAGCAGCCACCTGACTCTGCTCTGTGTCGATACAAAGACTGTATCTGCTCCAGTAGTACAGTCTATTTACAGCAGTAAATCCATGTAATGAGAACAGGTTGAGGCAAATCAAATGACCCCACTGCTATGAACTTGGTCATATCATATAGACCACAAGGACACAGTGGCAAACTTTATGATCATGTTCATTAGATGGTTTAGTGACTCAGCACTGTGAGGACAGCATCTTGGTCTTTGTTAAATTCTCTAAGGATTATTCTATCACAAGTGCAGATTTCAGTGGATTAATCATCTGTGCCACCGCACACACCCTGCTGGTTCCTGCTGACGCTGTGTTCGCTGCACACACCTGTCTCTTCAAGTCGGTTTGTCCATTAATATCCATCTGACCTGAAACGGCCGCCAAAACAACTGGATGCACATGACGAAATGCTGTTACATCTCCTTTACTAGCTCTTAAATGAAGATATTCGGCATCATGTCACACAACTTAACTGATATAAATTGACTGGAACGTGTTGTTTCCATAGTTACGAGCAATTTACAGACACGTTTTATCATCTTCTCACTAAAGATGTTAATTGTTGCTTGACGTCCATGCATATACATACTGTATATACTGTATACAGTAGTATATATATATATATATATTTTTTTGAAAACATGATAATATGCATGTGAATGTAAGTAAATGCAGATACAGACAGTCAGACAATCTGTATCCTTGGTTACCACATTTGTGAGAGGATGCATTGTGTAAAATCTGACTTCTGCTGTGTCCTTGTGTCCTGATGTATTTATTACCTCTATTTCTATATCTGCATTCATTTCTGTGTCTTCTATTGAACATGCTTTATGTTCTGAAATCGGTCTTTCTGTTATATTCATATATTTTCTTACACCATGGCACTTGTGTAACAACAGAGAACGTTTGACTGGCTGAGGCACTAGTGCCAGCTGAAAGGTTTTGTCCTGACTCGTGTACGAACACCGACGCTAAACAAACAGTGGGAATAAAAAAACCATCAGGAGACAAGAGGGGACAGCTTCCAGCTTGGTGAGTCCCACAAGAGCTGGACTGAATGACAAAAGAAGCAAGGCCAGCAGTGCATTATGGGAATTATCGGCTCTGAACGTGGTGCAGATCAATTTGACCACCTAGGTCAAACCACCCATTGTGCAAAAGAGCAGAATACAGAGACTTACACTGCTGAAGCAGCTATATACAATTTATATACAGAGTTGATGTGACAGCCTGGGTGCCTTCAACACAATCACGCTGAACTCAACCAGTTTCTATCAAACACTGCTCTCCTGTATAACAGATCATCTCAATAATCTTATCATTTAAAAAAATCTTATATTAGCTCTGCAGTTTATTATTATTATTTGAACTATTAATACTTCAGCTAACTGAGCTGAAAACAACAAGTGGTGATGAAAACATAATGAGGAAGTGAATTAAAAAAGAAAAAAAGAAATGTTGCTAGCAGAGAAATTAACATCAAATCAATCTAGGGGGGGCCCCGACTAAGAACTTTCATAGTCGAACCCGATTGGTCAGATTTTGCCTTTAGTCGACTACTCGTTGAATCATGTTTTTTTTTCCCTCATTGATTCATGATCTCATTTTTGTCTTTTTCCGAGCTAAAACAACCAAATAAACACATTTATTTCTTCAGCTGGCATGAGATAACAACAACACGACGTCCCATCCATCCCTTTCCTGATCTCACTCGTCATTATTCATTTGTGCTGTGAATGAACGACTGTGTATGGAGAATGAAAACCTGAAATCCCATCGTTGCGTGGCCGTGATATGCGCATCAGTGCTTGTAGCAGGTTCAGGGGTCGAGTGTCACAAAACCATGGTCAGGGCTGTTTTTTGTGTGTCATGGGTGTATCATGTGTGTGACAGAGGAGGCATTGCTCAGTTTAATCTTGTAAAAAAAAACTTTAAACCCAAATTATATTTTCCCCCTACTGAAGGAAAAGGAGAGAGGACTTGGCGTGCGCGTTCATGGGCTTTGTGTAAGTGTGCAAGTGTGTCCCATTTCTCCAAAGACTAAAAATACAGCGCGCTTGATTTGCACTTTACCCACACTTAGGTCAAGATCCCATCGGAGCGGTATTTGGTCAAGTATGAATCCCACAATGCACCAGCTGGTGAAGTCTGCCGTCACTGGGAGCCACAAGCCGCGTTTGGGAAATGCCATTGAATAAATTTCAATAAAATAGAATTTGACTTTCTTATAACTATGATTTTTTTAGTCTCATGTTTTATATTCTTTTATCTCATATTTTTCAATTTCAGGTTTTTGAGTCTTTTTTTGACCTGATCACATAATTATGAATTTTCTCTCTAACTTATGTTAATATTTTTCATCACTCTCTCTCTGTTTAATCCTACGTGTTCTTTTTTTCTATGCAAATGTTTGTTCCACCAGCAAAACGTCACCAAAGTGTGTGCGTAACCAAGCGCACCCAGCCAAGTGTGCAGAAATGGGACAGGGCCAGAGACGGGTACTGTACCTCCATGCCGTTTTTCTTCATGCGTCGGCAGGATTTGAGGTAGGTGCGGATGCGCTTGCGGGCGCGTTCCTGGAACTCTGGGAACTGTCTGCTGCAGGACTCGATGATGGCCTGGATCTTCTCCTTTGGCTGTTTGGAGATAGGCACCATCCGATCCAAGTTCTCGTCCACAAACAGACGCACAAACATCTGGAGGAGGAACCACACAACTGTTAAAGAAAACCTCTATATGATGTTTGACCGTCTTCTTACATTTGTCTGTTGGTTTATTTATCACTGGATCCCCATCAGCTGATGTCATGGACATCCAGCTAGTCTTCTTGGGGTCCTTGAGTTACAGTAATTGTTAGATAATTAAAATACAAAGAATACAAATATCAACTAAAAAAACTACCGTGATCTGTAGTTTGTTTTACCAGCTGTTAGGAAAGCGGAGGACCAGACAACTGAACAATAATCCAGATGACACAAAGCAGTGACAGGGGAATGAAAGGAGCACATCTCCTAGCAGGTGCAACTGCTCTTCCTACTTTCAACAGGACGTTGCTAACCTGTTCAGACCAAGATAGTGTATTGTCAAGACAATACATGTGTGTGAAAGAGTCAAAGCTACGTTGTCAAGTTAAAGGGATACTTCACCCAGAATCAACAATTTACCAATTTTCTACTCACCGTCATGCCAAGGAAGAGTTTGGGGAACTTTTGTTATCATAGAGATGTTCGTTCGTCATCATAAACCACAAGGAAGAACAACTGCAACAGCAAATGTCGCGCATCTTGCCCAGCCACTGGGAGCTACTACTACAACAAGGCTAAAAACTGAGATCAAATAAATTTTTTCCAAACAACTTTTTCATGTGGCAGCTTCAGGACACTTGGGTCAGTCCAGACGAGCAGTATGGATGTTTCATAGTGTGTGTTTTGGAAAATTCAAAAGTGAACACTATCCGCCACCATTATATGAAAATCCGTTGCCAGCCGGACCCGCCCTGGAACTCCAAAAGCATTTTGATAACTCTGAAAGTTCCCTGAACCCTTCCATGGCATGACGGTGAGTAGAAAATTGCTGAATCATCGATTTTGGGTGAAGTATCCCTTTAAGACAAAGCTGACAAAAACACACTTTGTTTCCTGTCTATCCCATTAACATCACACACATTTGATTAATAAAACCCAACATGTGTGTGTTCCTCCGTTTTAGTGAGTACGGGAACAATGTTATTTCCTCTTTATGAATAGAAGAGGACGTGTTATTGGTCCCTGTGGGGACGTCATGTGACCCGGCTCACATTGAAGGCCTTTAGTCTCTCGGGGTCGACTCCCTCCGTGTCGTTGATCTTGTCGTTGTCGTCGTGGTCGTCATGGTCGTCGTCGTCGTCGTCCGGGGCGACCTGGCTGCCGTGACGCCCCATGGTCAGATCCTCCGCGCTGCTCAAGTCCATCTTCACACTGTCGTAGCTGCCGCCCGAACTGTACTGTGGGGACTAATCACACACACACAGAGTATTAATCTATCAATCTATCAATCTATCAATCAATCTATCTATCAATCTATCAATCTATCAATCTATCTATCTATCTATCTATCTATCTATCTATCTATCTATCTATCTATCTATCTATCTATCTATCTATCTATCTATCTATCTATCTATCTATCTATCTATCTATCTATCTATCTATCTATCTATCTATCTATCTATACAGACAGCCACTGCCAGTCAACAGTCAGTTTATAAGACTTTCTCTTGCCTCCTTTATCCTACACAATGACCTCAAATGCAACAAAGCATCTCAGGAGGATGTGGTTGCTCAGGGAAACACTGCCCTCACTGGTTCCTTCTTTAAATTCTACATCACGAGCCCAAAACTTGAGCATGTAGCTTTGAGGAAGCAGCTAACGAAAGCATCATAAATCATCAGGTTTGACATGAACCCACGTCAGAGCAGAACAGCTTTTTACTCATCAGCAACTCGACATAGAGCAGGTTTCAACTTCTTTAGACCCACACCTTAAATCTGAGAGGTCATGAGATAAACAAAGCCAAGGAAGGAGAAATAAGTGTGAATTCCTACTAAATAAATATAATAAGATGATTTAAAATAGTTTGAGCAGCTGAAAGCTACTGTCAGTACAATACATATGGAGACTGAGGAGGAGAAGAGAGAAGAAACAGAGACAAATGTTGGTTGGAGAATGTGTGTGTATGTATGAAACACACACACACTTTCAAACTGTGAGAGAAAGGAGTGAAAGGAATGACTTCATGAGTGAAAAAGACTGACTGAATGACTTTGTGTGTGTGTGTCTTGCAGGTATACTGTCTGCCGGCAACACTTTCCCTTCAAGGCCAGTGTGTATTGTTTGTCAGGTTCTGCTATTCAGCTCCACACAAAGATGGTGAGAGAAGGAAGGAGACAGATCTCTCTTCACCGTCCTTCTCCTCCTCATCCTCCACCTCTCCTCACTTTTGCCTTCATCACTTTATCATCCGGTTTTATTCGGTTCCAAACGGCTGAATGCACCTCTCATGTTTTAAATAAGATCAAGACCTAAATAAGACAATAAAACTAATTTAAATGGAACATGTTGTGTTTGTTAATAGAGGATCTGAGTATTTCATCAGTACATGAAGACAGAGGTTTCTTCTTCTCTGAACTGAGTCGAGCGTGTGAACACAACAGCAGGAAGGACTGAAGGGCTGAAGACAAAGCTGCACTAATGGAAGACATGTTAAGATACAAAATTATTTGTTCGTGGTCTCTTAAGTCAGTAACCTTGGCAACAAATGGTGCAGCCTCATTCACTCTTCAGAATTTCATTTTTCAGTTTGACATTCAATTGAGTTTTTCCTCACAGAGGAACTGTTTCTAACATGTGATGATGTTAAATCTTCACCATTTCATTTCACTGACGTAAAGGGATATTTCAACATTTTGGCAAATTCACCTATTGCCATAATCCCTATAGTCTTAGGAGTACGTTTCTTACCTTTAATTGACGATGCAAGCTGTTTTTAGATCAGCAGGGCAGAGACGTGAGCTGCACAGCTAACGCAACGGAAGCTCATGGTATTTCCATGTTTCCCTCATCAAACTCAATACACAATCTAACCACACTATGAAGCAATGATGTAATGTTACGAGACAGAGTTGTTTTCGAGGCAAATACATAACCGAAACTACATTCCACACATGGTTGCTGGGTGGAGGGAGGTAGTTCCGAGTATCTGCTTCATGTATCGTAATGTTACATATTAATTATACGTTATTACCTCATAGCCTGGTGAATGTGCAGGTCACAATTTGTCCATGAGAGCGTTTTGGAGTTGTTGGATTGTGTATTTAGTTTGATGTGGGAAACGTGGAAATCCCATGAGCCTCCGTTGCGTTAGCTGAGCAATTCAGGTTTATTTGAGGAGGGACAATGTACAGCAGCTCGCGTCTCTGCCCCGCTGATCGAAAAACAGCTTGCACCGACAATTAAAGGTAAAGAACCTGCTCCTAAAACTATAGGGATTATGGAAATAGGCAAATTTCCTAACCTGTCCAGATGACCAGAAACTTGACAGATGAGGCCTGAGCCTGAGAGTCACTCATGAGATTATGTGTGTGCAGAATCTCTCTATGTGTGTGTTCACGTCGGCTGTTTGCTCTCACCTTGGCCCCGTAGTCCCTGCTGTCTCTGTCTAGTCGCAGTTCGGTGCTGTGTGCATGAGACTGCGAGTGTGTGTTGGGAGTGTGCGCGTTGAGCGCGTGAGGAGTGTGTGTGTGCGGCAGCGGCAGCGGCAGGGCCGGGTGAGGGACCAGGGGAGGTTTGGCAGCCAGTGGGTACTTCCTGCGGAGCTCCTCAGGCGCGTTGGGATGCAGCGCACCAAGCAGCGCCGCGGCCGCCGCTGACACGGTGACGGGGAGGTGGGAGGTGGACAGGGGCAAGCGCTTTGGGGGCGGGTCGCTCAGGTTCATCGGCTGCTGGTCCTCGGACGAGGAGGAGGAGGAGGTCGGCGTGCTGAAGTCCAGCGGGGCGGGGCCACCGTTGCCGTTGATAACCTCGGTTTCCCTGACGATGGCGCCGTCCATCACAGCGGAGGAGGGAGGGGTCAGCGCTGGCAGGCCGTTCCCACTGCCGCTCTCTGATGATGAATCATCTGGGAGAGGAGACACAGAGAGGGAAGGGGAATGTGAAACATCTGATGAACATCATCAGGTGTGGAGCAGCCGCACATGATCTACAATAATGTGTCAACACAAACATTTTTTAGACCTGGATCTTGATTGACGGCGAGGCTGCCAGAAATGTGTGATGTCAGAATGGGGTCACGAGCCAAAAAAGGTTGTTTTATTTTGTGTATTTTGGTGAAGTAACGGCACATTATACTGTCAGTAATGGCGTTATAACTGGGGAAACAGTAGCTTTTTTGATTACTTGTTAAGTATTCTTACTTAACAGCATTTTTTCACACCTGCCTATAAAACCTACCAAGTTCTTTACTTTTGTTGTTTTTTATTTTATTTTTTTAAAGTAAATATTATAACCCTTGCTTTGTCCTCTCTGTCACCATGTCCTTCCTAAGAAGACAGTTTGTAACTTTTACATTTAAATGCAGTTTTAAAGAAGTATTCCCACTCTTTTCTTCGGGCTTCTAAAGTCACAGAAGAAAAGTGGAGGAGACTGAGAAGATGTAGGAACAATAACTGGAAGGCTAAAACCATAATGAACCACTGGTGAAGAAAAACACAACTTAGTCAAAAGAAAGTGGCCTATTAGCTAAACACTGTACGTTACACACACCATCATGTTACTGCTATCATCAGTTTTAGTCCTGAATTTCCATGTTGTTGCTCAGAGTACATGTGACACAAAAAACAGAAAACACTCGCCCGTCTGTAACTGAAGCAGCTGATTACACAGAGAGCTCTTATTCTGTATGAAATGCTCATTAACATCACAAATGTCATATGACATCTGTTAAGGAAACTGTCCTCAACACACACACACACATGCTCTAACTTGAGGCTGTGTATTTACCGCCCAGCAGATGGCAGACTTCCCTTATGAAGCAGACACATGAACCTCCGTCATCAATTTTGTTAACTGCAGAGAAACATCACTTCATTGTGTTAAATTTCTGAGTATGTGAACATAAGAAACATCTGTATCGCGTAATATTCTGAGATAATAAGATGAATCATATTGCCAAAGTGTAGGAAATCACGCAGCTGAGCCTGAGCTGGACCAACAGCAGGGGACAGGACAGTAACTGAGACATGACTCTCATGAGGAAATCGTCTCTGTTGAAGGGAAATTATTCTGAAAATTATAAATATAATAATAATAATAACTGAGATGCGTGTTGCAGAGTCTTTGGTGTGAGTGTGGAGCTCTGCAGAGCGCTGTCTGCTAATTTGATTAAAACCATCCCAGTCTGCAGCCGAACCAGACAATAACACACCATCTTCACCTCTCCATCCAACTCTTCCTCCTCCTGCTTTCTCTGGATCACTATAACAACCTGCTGACATCATCATCGCAACAAAGACAGTACACCAGGAACTTTTTTTTTCGCTGTTTACTCTTCTGTCTCCATTTAGAACGTCTTTTTCTTGACGATCGTCAGCCTATCCATGGGGGCAAATTGTCCTTTTTTATTTAATCTATTTATTGATGGTTTTATCAACAAAATGTTGTCTATTGTCTTTTGTCCTAAGTGTTCCTGTTTGAGCTCTTGCAAATCCTTTTCCAATGTGGTCTCTTTCCGCAAATGGCAAATAAACTGACTCTGACTCTTTTTCTTGTTCAGCTGGACCTTCAGGAGGACAACTCAGACTGCGGCTGCTTCTACATCTAGTCTACATCAGTAACAGAAACTACTGTGAGTGTTCACTGTGCACATAAGAGCTTCTCCCATTTTGAGATGTGTTGAGAGTGGGACTCGATTGAGATTTCTGACTGAAACAATAAAATTGGAGCGATGGTGACACGACACGCTGCAGAGAGGGTGTTTTACTGCTGTTAGATGTTTCAATATTTATTGCTGAAGCCGGTTCAAGATCCTCTTTTTTCTTCCTCCTCTCCATCTCTGTGGCTGTCTCTTCAGGCAGACAGGCTAAATAAGTGATCATGGAATAAATGGTGTGTGCCAAGCAGGCTGGCAGGCAGGATGGATGCCTGTCTGCCTGACTGTTAGGTTTCATCATTCTGAATAGACTCCTGGTCCACAGCCTCGCACCGACGCTGACCTGCTGCTGCACGGAGACGGAGGAGCACAGCGGCAGCCTGCACCTTCCAATTTTAAACCCAATTTGTGATGGACTGTTGAATCAGAGCTGCATTTTGTTCCAGCGTCAGGGAGGTAGAGACGAAGTGGAGGGATGAATGAGCGGTGATTAATTAATATGTATTTAGAGAGAAGGAAAAAGAGCAGGACGATGGGATGGATGAGCTGAAACTGAAACAGAAATCAGCTCCAATTAAGGATGATTGGAGGACGGGGGGGGTTGGGGGGTTGGAGGGTGAATGAAAAGGAGCACGAGGAGGTTATTTGAATCAGTCAACAACAAAAAAAAAGAAGAAGAAGAAAATGAAGAAGAAGCACAGCAGCCGCTGGTTTGGAGGAAAACAAAGTGATAGAAAGAGGAAGAGAGAGGGGCTGAGGGTGGTTGACTGTCATTCTTTTGGGGGTGGGGAGGGGTGGAGGTGGGGGTGGGGGGTGGAGCCCAAACCACTGCATGAAGAGAGGGAGAGACGGGAAGGGAGGCATGGAGGTAGAGAGAGAGAGAGGCACAGCCAGGCAGGAGGAAAGAGGAGAGTGGGGGTGGGGGGGGTGGAGGAGGAGGAGGAGGAGGGGGAGGGGGGGGGTCATGGCTGGAGGGGTGGGGGCAGCGGCAGCAGGAGGAGAGGAGAGAGAGAGGGGAGAGGATGAGGGAGGATTGAGATGGGGGGATGGGAGGAGGAGAGAGATGGAGGCCGAGGGACGAGCACGTGGGCACATTTTTTTTTTCTTCATCTCTGCTCTCGGCTCCGGCTCTCGCCACCATCATCATCATCACCTCCTCCTCATCATCATCATCATCATCATCATCATCACCACACACACAGAGCTGGGCAGCACGTGTTCCCTCACAATAGTGTGTGACGTGCCGTGTAAATATTGTGTTGTAACGTTGACGCTCTCTGCCTCACGCCTTTGTCAGACTACACTGTATATTGTACTTAATTATCTTTTTGCGCTTATGAATTTGAATTTCAGAGACAGAGGAAGGGAGGGGGGAGGAGAGAGGGAGGGAGGGCAGGAGGGAGAGGGAAGCCCTGGGACCTGGAGGTATGAAGGCAGAGTGTATTTATGAGTGTGTAAGGAGTATTCATGCGTAGAGGCGAAGGCCAACCTAATTCCTGCCGCCTCAACACAAATCCCCCCTCAGCAGAAAGACCACCGTCACCGCCTCCATCCTCCATCCCTCCGTCCACCACCCTTCCACCCTCCATCTCCTCTGTCACCATCTTCCCCTTCTCCTCTCTGTCTCTCCATCCTTGCCTCTCTTGTCTCCTCTTGTTACTACAGGGCTCCAGATGCCCCCATGGAGGCATTCTGCCCCTAAAATTCAAGACAGTGCAAATACATTTTTCATCTACTTGCGCTTGTGCAACCAGTAATGTTACATTTTCTACTGTTGTTTGTTTTTTTAACATTGGTGAAATGTGGAAGGGATGACTCAAAAAACTGGGAATTCGTCATTAAAGGTGGCCGGCCGATGTGTATGAGCATTTCTGTTGCAGGTGTAAAACTATGGCATTCACAAAGCAAGGAATTGAAAAGTTGTACAAGTATGTCTCAGTTTAAGAAAATGTTCAAAAAAGAAAAGAAAATAAGAAATGATAGATAGACAAGTGGTGTCTATTGCTATTCTGTTTGTTTTCTTGTCACTGTTATGTTTAATCAATGTAATTATAACAACAGAGAGGGGCAGGTACTATAAGTTTTCTTCATCCTGCTCCTTTCATTCATGGTGACAATGTGCACATTATGTCAATATGTGCAACCATGTAAAGAATTTATACCAAGAATGGAATAAATCAAAAATTAATCATAAATGGTAAGGAAATATGAATATTTCATTTGCAAGTTGTTTAACGGTGTGCAACCTTTAATTTTTATTTGTACTCCTTTTGTAAATTTTAAGGGGCCACTGTGCTCCTTGTAAAAAAGTGTGGAGCCCTGTAATAAAAGGCACTGTTGCCTCCTCTTCCTCATGCTTAGGTTAGACAACGTGACGGTGGTGAGTTCAATGCAAAGTCTTCAACACGCTCCCAGCTACAACGGTATAGTAACTTTGCAGTGGGGGGGGGGGGGGGGGGGGGTGCAGTTGAAACAGTTGAAGCTGCTTCCCCACATGAGAGTCATGACACCGGAGTTCAACAGTTATGACGCACGCAAATAAAACAAGATCCATTCATCCTTCACAGCGCTCTCATTCATGCACATGACTACGTGATATACGTTTCATGATGCTCAGATAAGCGGACTCAAATGATTGTGTTTACACATGATACCGTAGCCACAGTGTTTACATGCTTCAAAGGGAGGAGAATGTCTCATGTTCAAATGAAACCAGTCTGAAACAAGAAACCTGTAGGACCACACTCTGGCTGAGTGCAGCATAAAGTCATTTCTTTGCTGTGATATTTATAAAGCTGTGACAAACCATATTTCTAAGTATGAATTAATAATCTCTTGTGAAGAATGGTGAAAATCTTCCTACAGCGAACGAGTCCCTGCCTCAGGGTGGGGCTTGAGGTTTACTCTGTGCTGATTGGTCAGACTCATAATGGGATGTGACGCCAAGAGAAAGCCAAAACCCAACGTTATTAAAAAAGTGCCTAAAAAACGATGATTAAAACTTTTTTCTTTTGCGTTCGAAAAACAACAGCACAAACAAACACACCACTACTACATTTGACAATCAAAATTGTTGCACAATGATTACATCACTAGGGATGCAAGATATATCGGCATTAATATCGGTATCGGTCCGATGAGTAAAATTGGGCCGATATGCACAACCGATGTATATCTGTCTAGTTGCTGTTTCGGGAGAGGGAGAAGGAGGGGGAGGGGGACTTGGCCATGTGTATTTGTTTGGGCACGTCAGTGACGCAAAGGGAGCACAAGATTGTGGGATGTTAAAATGAACTTTTCACACTTTTCACCGTGTCAAATGAAGACACTCAAAAAGCAGTATGCAGCACCTGCAAAGTTGAGGTAATGCGAGGAGGATGGTAGCCTGTAACCTTGTTACAGTCAGTACAAAAATGTATCATCTCAGAAACTTTAAAAAAAATCAACACATATCGATATCGGTAAATATCGATCATCGGCCATAACAGAAAAATTCATATTGAATATCGGTATCGGCCAAAAGTAGTAGTATTTAAAAAATGCCACACAACAGTTGCACGATGATCAAAACTGTTGCACGTCGCCTCAAGGGTCTGCAGCTAGAGAGCCTACATTCTCCCTGAAACAGGTTACATTTATTTAACCATCACAATTACTCTGAAGTTGTTTAATTAAAGTAAAAAAAAAAAGTAGCATAGTTCCTCTTTAAATGTGATGATGACAGACAAACAGAGTAAAGTGTCTACATGACTTCCACCTTCCCTCTCTTCCTCATGCGTGCCTCTTCCACCACTCCCTCTCCGGTCTCTAGGCAGCAGTGCGCTGATTGTGATGTATGGCACCGTTTACTTTTTTTTTCTCTCTTTCCCTATGGTCCCTGAGGAGCAGTGGGGCGCAGGAGGGACCCACTGTGTTTAAGAGGCCAAACGTCCTCTCCCATCATGCACACACAGAGAGTTCAGTCCCCAGGTGAGCGAACCTGCAGCTAAAAGCCTGCGCAGCATCAGGGAAAAGCAGGACAGGTGGACCGAGACTTTGGCAGTCAATCATCAGTTCAATCTGCGATCCACTGGGAGGAGGAGGAAGATGTTGCATCAGCTGACCTGGCAAAACACATCTCCATCAACGCGTGTGCACGAGTCTGTGAACGTGCGCTGCCGAAGTGTGTGTCTCTGCCCGTCCCTGCGTCTCCTGCTCTGGGTGTTTCCAGTGCGTGAACTATTATCCTCACACTCGACGCCGCGCAGAGGGCGACAAACGCCTTTCCAACATTGCAAACACACACATCACACTCATCTGTCTTTTTTATTCACTTCACTGCAGCTTTATTTCTGAAAGCTACAAAAAATCACCAGCCGGATGACATTTACACATTTTGGCATTTAGATAATTATGGGGAGGATGAAAAGTTGCAAAAAGTCAATAAACTCGACATCTATAGCTGTCTTTCCATCCACACGCTTCACGCACATTACTGTTAAGTTGTATGGAATTTAAAATGTCTTCTACTCTATTAAATATCATGAATATCGACGAAACGTTTATCCTGTCGATCTCATCGGGTTAAAAGACTTCTGTGATAAATGTTCATGGAAATAGTTCTTTGCCAGATAAATGTGAAATGCAATTGTGCTACAGTACGTATTTCCGGCTTTCCAGAGACAAAACAAAGAAAGATGCACACCACCGTCTTCTGATGATAGCACATATTAGGCTATAACTGGCATGACACGAAAATAAAAAATCATTCATTCATTCATATAACTTGTGCAATATTCACCACTTGTCAGTAGATACAGTAAGATCCATTTTTGCTAAAATTGCAAGAAAGGTATGAGGCACACCAGTTTGATTGCAAAACGGTGTGCGACATCATTACGCAGATTTTTCCCCCCCAGAAACTCACTTTCACCAGCTTTATTTGCATTAACATCTTTAATGATCTTCAGATAAATAATAACTGGATGGAAAAATAACTTTTGGCTCATGAAAATTACAATGAGTTGTAATATAGAACTCGCTCTCTTCTATTATCACCTTTGGATTTTATCAGGAAGAGTTGATTAGTCGAACATTAGACACAAGTTCCTGGGAATTTGTTCCCTTAAACCTTTGCATGTTAAAGAGTATTTTCTAACTAAGTTTCTACTTAATCCCTCTTATCACACATTATGTGTCTTCGTAATGAACACCCAGTGTAGACAAGGGCCTATATGTGTTTCTGATATCAAATGTGTGGGGAAATGTTTCTCCTTTTTAACTCATTTAATTCCACATTAAAGTGTAAATCTGGTCTTTGGCTCATTCTCTACACCACAGACATGAAACATTTTCTCAAGGCAGAAATATTATATGAGTCGATTTTAAGCCCAGATCCAACACACAGAAAATCTGGTTTCAAATGCAAAGAATGATGGGAAACGCTCAAACATCTATCGGCTATTCAAATCTCAGTCTTTTCACTTGGTACTGTAGCACCGGCTGGTGCCGTAAGCGCCAACAATGAGATAAAATAACATCAGACAACTGGTGAATCACTTACAGCCAGCTGCCATAGACAGTGGTGAATAAACTGCTCCTGCACAAATGGCAATTACAGCTGATAGGACGGTGTAGATCCTTTGATAAACCTCGTCTGAATGTCGCCATTGAAGCTGTGAGTGAAGAGCAGGACAAGGATGCTGCCGGAGCACAAGGTTCATGCATTCACACTGAAAACATCTGCCGCCTCTGGACCAAAGCCTCCACCACATGTTGGACTCAACTTAGAGTCACTTCCTTAACACACATGTCCCTCCGAACTAAGGGGGGAGTTGTGGGTTCTACAAGTGAGGGAGGAGTTGTGGGTTCTACAAGTGAAGACCACTTCTGAGTTCAAAAAGCTGCAGTTCTCCGGCGCAACTCCACATTGACCGCCATGTTAAAACAGCCGACTTAACAGCTTAAAGAGGAACTAAACTCCTAAACAAATATATTTGGGTATGAAGTAGTGTTGTCGGCTGATTCTGGTCCAACTTTTGACATTTTAGTCAAAATATTTCAATTTGGTATATTTTGTAGTAAAAATGACAGAGTTAGCCTACTGCCCTCTATGGGTTGAAACACGGCTATTACAATTGAATTTTTCTATTGGCTGAGATGGTGGTCGTTGACATTTTGGTGGTCGCTTTCGTCACCGTCCACCAGCTCCCCGACCAATCTGGGTCCAAGCTGCTGCCTGCCGCTAACGGCTGCTAGGCACTCTAGCTGCAGCTAACGGCTGCTAACAGCTCTCCGGATGTGAATCGTTAGTGGCTTTTCCTTGGCTGGCACGGCCGTGGAGCCGGTGACCGGCAGATCGGCAGTAGATTCACCGTGTCACGGCTCCGGCGTCATCTCCTAGTAGTGTCCGCACTACTAGTGCTGTAAAAGTAGCTCGTTAGTAGCTTGTTAGCGCTATAGCAGAAGTGTCAATGTGTATTTATTACTTTTTTTCTCCTTTGTTTGATTTCGCAGGTGTGAATGCGGCGCAGAGGGGAGGGGAGATCGACATTTTTTGAATTTCAAGCTTAGAGCACGTCATCCAAAACCTAGCCTGGTACATTTTTTGTTTTTGGTCTCTACTGATAGTTTCCACTGGTTTCAGTGTCTGTCCCTTTAAATGCAAATCAGCCACTGCTTGACCCGCCCCACCCCTTCTACTGGTTCCAGGTAGGGGTGGGGTTATGCAATTTGAAAAGACATCTGAGGGAACAGCTCATAAAACCACATGGATTTTAACCCTACTGTAGGGAGCCTGAAAATTATAGATTCTTTTGTCAATTCGCACATTTTGGAGCCAGAAGGCAAGACAAACACCCAAATATATGTTAAAGCCTTCAAAAAGTGATATTTCCATAATGTGTCCCCTTGAGGCGTAGGCTACATCACCTGAGCAGAGGCTCTTGTCAGAAGAGCAAGAGAACGTTTCAGTCGATATGATTTAATAATCGTCACAAGATATTTTACGTTTCAGCCGTGCTCTGGGGAGAATGCAACAAATCAATGTCTCCATTGTAGTGGCGGGGGCTCGTGCGCAAGCTGATTAAAAACCCCAGCATTAATTAAGCAGATTGTTTCTTTAATGCTGCGAAGGAAAGGAATAAGGGCCATGTAAACAGCAGCCCATGGTAGGAGGAGGGGCGGGGGGCAAACACACTCCCCGCAGAGGTGGGAAATAAACTCCTCCTCCTCGTCTTAGCTTCTCCATTTATTCTTCCTCTTGTCAGTTCTCCTCTGCAGTGGCACAGCCCTCTGTTGGCTCCATTCCTCTCCCACTCTCTTTTGTTTTTATCCGTCCGAGTCATTTTTTACTTCTTTTATGCTCAAACAGCTGTTCAATCATATAAGAGTGAATATGTCTGGCTGCTCTCCAGGGCAACCATCATTATGACGGCTGGGTGGAGGAGGCTACAGTCCTTTTTCCTAAACCTACACCAAGTGTGATTTGTTCCTAGACTAAACAATAAATACTAAGGTTTACCAGTTTGTTACCGTGACAACTTTTGTCTGCTCTCATAGGTCATATCCCGCTAGAAGATTATAGGAGTGACTCACTGTCTAAAGTTGTTGGAGTTGGTGTTGACTTAAGCCGTAGCTATAGAATATAGCCTAATAATTGCGATTATACAACTATTACCAACAAAATAAAGAAGTATCATCAAATATATTCATGTTGATGGACATTGGTCTCAAATTTGAAAAGTTTTTGCGAGTGTGCTTCCCATTTCCATGGGAATACATAGGGTTCGACTACAGTAATACCTGAAACACAATCAGTCACGTCAGTAGACTCCTATGTGTAAAGGAACCTAGTTCACCTCTACAGCAAATAATCCAACCCTTAGTAACGGCCTAGCAACAGGAAGGATTTTCTAGTCCCAGATGAGTGAGCTCTGAGCTGACGTTACTGTTACTGTTTTCTTGGACTTTTCAAACGAAATCAACACCACGTCGCCGACACAGCTGATGGGGAAAGTCGACATTTCGATTAATCCAGATTATTTAAAGGCTCAAAAGTCGCAAAGAGAGAGAGAGAGAAACATAGAGGTATCCCCGTTTAATCCATCGAAATATTCAGCTCCAGGCCATATTTTTTTTTCAACAACTAGTGTCTCTCTGACTGTACGTTACACATACAGAAGGGAACAGCCTCTTGACTGAAACGAGACAGTTTACAACATATTCATAAAAAATGTAATTGCTCTAAAATTTGATTTTCACAAGTAACATAATGTTTCTAAAAAAAAACCTTAAAGACCCCCTAAAGTGGCATTTTAAAATGTGTAAAAATGCTCTGCTATGACTATTTGTTGATAAAAATTGCTTACCCACACAAAGTTGTTTACAAATAATTCTCCAAAGACACTAACAACACGTCCATATTTCTCCCTCATTGAAAAATTCACATCCTATTAATATGCATGATTTGCTTGGTCAGGGTTGCTAGGTAACGGCGGTGCGCGTCAGGGGCAAGGGAGACAGAAAGGTGATTTGAAAACACAAAGCTCACGTCAGGTTTCAAGTGCAAGCTTGTGTTTCCTCTGGTGAGTCTTTGTATAAACATGTAAATTTGAAAGTAAACGAAATGTGACTAAAGTTTATAACAAAGACGGAGAAAAAAAAGCGGATCAGAGCGGGATTCAAACCCAAGTCTACAGATTACCAATCGGCGATATTGCCGCTCAGCCACCGCGGCCACACATTCACTCCTGCATCCTGCCGTTATGTAGGAAAAGTGAAGTGCCGCTATCGCGGTGAATTACTACAACAAACAGTGGCATGAGCTCCTGAGAGCCGCCGCTGCTGTGAATGATAAAGTTCTTTAGGTGCTGGCATCCAGCGGCCATGCCCACAGTCTCTGAGTTACTGGTTACAGGCTGGTATCAACATCCGAACACAGAGCAAATGTTTCTAAACTGTGGGTATTTTATGTAATGAGATGGGGGGAAATCAAAAAGTTTTGACGCACGAAAACGGACTCCAATTTGAAAAATTGAATTCAGTTTTTTCAGACTTGGTACTAAAACTGCATTTTCAAGTCTAAAAGATTAGCAATTTTGCTCCTGAAATGCCTTGTAGCATAGCCCACACACTAAATTGACATGTTAATTATTTATAAAAAGACGATTTTTGGTTTAGGGGGTCTTTAAAATAAGAATTCATCACTTGGCGGAGTAATATTTTTAGTGGCGTGCTGTCATGTTGATTTGAGCACATTCTAAATGTCTTGTTGACCAATCAGATTGCTTGGTCAGAACTACTTGGTGTATAATTGTTAAATAATAACTCATGGACACAGGTTCTGATTGACCCAACACACACCAGCAGGTTTCCAATAGCAACCCATCACTAGCTTTATGTTTCAGCATGTGATTATCTGTAGCTGCAACAGTCAAGTTGTTGCCCTTTTTTGGGTCCCACTACAATATACAATGTAACCTTGTATGTGTATGTGTATGTGTGTGTGTGTGTGTGTGTGTGTTGTGCATGTGAATAGGACGGTTTGTCTGGTTGTGTGTCTTTCATGCAGGCTGCATCATATGATCCTGCTCTTCACTGTGAATGCATGTGTGTGTGTGTCTCCATGTGTGTGTGCACTCATGTGGGTGTATGTATGCGATGTGTGCGTCATACAGTCACATGGTTGCATGGTATAGGACACAGCGATGACCCCTGGGATCACACACTGGTCTGACCTTGGTCAGGCAGCAGCAGTCGCTCCATTGTTTTGAATGCATGTCCTGGATAAACCTTTGGTCTTTACAGTGGATTATCTGTCTCAGTGTGTGGAATGTGTTTTTAAATTAATTTTCTCCAAGAACATTACTTCATTGTAAAAAATAATCTAGTTAAGCTTTCATGGTCTTCACTTTGAAGTCTTAGACTGTCCGCATGCAGCTGATGTTAGATGTTAGATGATGTTTTCAATCACTGTAGAAACTGAAAATGCCACACAGAACACTCTAGCAATACTACACAAGAATAATGAGCTACAGTTACAGCTAATGTCAGTCAGCTCATGTGAAATAAATAATTACACAAATGTTAAATATGCAGAGCTTTGATATTATGCATCTCAGCGCCGATCTTAATGAAAACAGCACATTAGATCCATGTTGGTATGTGAGCTCAGAGGACTAGAAAGCAGGCGTCACCTCATTTGAGTAAATTAAATGAGTTATTATGTCAACCAGAGAGGACTGAGCTGCCTCAGTGGGTTTAAGATTACGCAGCTTGCATCTTATAATTAATGTTCAGGAATAATAAAGTGTCTAAAACAACTGGAGTTCTGTTGCTGCCAGGTCTACTTTAATTCATGTACCGATCATCACTGACAATATTAACTATCAGAGTTCAACATTTCCAATTGAATACACAGAATTTAGAAGTGCCATCACTACCATAATAAAAAAAAGCCATCAAAAACACTCAAATGTAGCCCAGCTCAATATACTTTATAACTGGGGTTTTCAACAGACTTCACAACTAGTTACAATCTGTAGTAAGCACAACAGTGAGGGTCAGACTGTGCAAAATAGAGCAAAACAAAAAGCAGAGCTGGAGCAGCGATGAGCAGGACCTCATGCTCTTTGCAGACCTCAGTGAGCGCCGGCAGCTGCTCGACAACGCACACGGCATCTACTGGTCATGAGTTTCTCTTATTCTCTCAAGTTGTATTTATGTGTGTTGATAAAGACAGAGCTCGTACAGACGTAAAATAACAACTGACCATAAACACACAGTGTGTTTGCAGTCTTAAAGGAGACATATCATGCCTATTTTCCCCCAATTTAAAATAGTTCCCAGGTGTCTTAAAGACATGTCTGTGACATGCTTTAGTTTAAATACCCCAAGGATCAAACATCACATCTCTTTTCATCCTCTCAAAACAGCCCTGTTCAGAACGGCTGGTTTCAGTGCCTGTCCCTTTAAACACCCCTTCTACTGGTCACAGGTAGGGGTGGGGTTATTCAAATTCAAAAAATGGATTTCAACCTAGGGAGCCTGAACATTACAGATTTTTTTTGTCAATTCTCACATTTTGGGGCCGGAAGGCAAGACAAACACCCAAATAAAGAGCCTTCAAAAAGTGATATGTCCGTAATATAATTCAATGAAAAGTGCCACATTTCTTTTGATAGCACAAAAAACAATCAGATGAAAGCCTTAGGACAAGTTTATTCAAATATGAAAATGGCGCCAAATCAAAAGTCAAAATTGCCAACTAGTTTAGTTGGAGACCAAGGCTGCCAGATACTTTTTCACGGATCTTTTGTGCATCTTGTGCAAATTCCATGAGTCTGACAGTTTTGCTGTTCTGACCCTGCTGATATGCAGCGGGTGCGGCAGCTTCCACCTGCTTTGTTTGACTGGTTTCGACAGCATTATACAGCATGAACTGTCTCTAGACATCCTGGCTGAAGGACTACTCCTACTTGTGCCCAAACCTACATTTTTTTTCTCTAATTGGATAACACACCATTGACAATGCAGCCAATAAAATTCAATACATGTGGGGTGGAGGCCACTGATCGACTGAGAAGCTCATACCTCAGGTTGTGGCAAGAGTAAGGTTTTTTTTCTTCGGGTGGATGAACAGCTCGAGTATTGGATTTTAAAAACAAAGCCTTCTGATTGGCTGGGACTACTATGAAAGTGGGCCCACCTTTGGTTCAGGGTTCTCATACCCTCAGGCATTGAAATATATGTTTTTTTGGGGGTTGAGAAGATCACAGCAGATACTATTATATCAGCCTGAGCTCATTATTTATTCTATTTTATTCTATTCTTATTAGATTTTTGCTACATGCAAATCTGGAAAATGCACATGTTTATAGGAATTACATGTGACCTGCTGTCCAGTTTGGTTTCATAAACGTGCTGTTATTTTGTTCAGATGTAAGTGAAGATACTGTTTTTTTTAATGCAGGGACCTGGCAGAATGGAGACTAAACACAAACACGCACACACAAAAACAAAAACACGTACACAAACACACACACACAAAAACAAAAACACGTACACAAACACACAACTTACCAAATGGCCTTATCTAATACCAAGAAAAAAAAACGAACTGTGGGGCTTTATACATTTCTACAATTATCTGTCAGCTATTAAGAGCACTGAATCGATTCCAGTGTCATTAGCAGGCGGGGCGTTGTTGAGTGGACTGCAGAGGAGGAAAAACAGGAGGAGGAGGGAGAGAAAGAGAAGAAGTAAAAATAGGAAGACAAGTCGAGAAGGACTGCAGGGGAAAGAGGAGAGGATGAGGAGTGATGAGGAAGAGGAAGTACACAGAAAAAGAAGAACAGAACAGTGGAAACCCGAGGAGGGAGGAAGAAGATAAATGAAGAAGCTGAGAGGAAGGGGGAAAAAAAAACAAAGAAACGAAGGAGAGGAAAAGTGATTCAGAGAGAGAAGGAGTGGAGAAGGGTGCAGATTAGAGGGTTTGGGGGCAGAGGGATGTGCAAAAGAGCAGAGAGGAGTAAAGAGGGATGGATGGAATGATGGATGGAGGGACGGTGAGGGAGAGAGCGGGAGGGTGGGAGCTCTAATGGGTCGTCCCCTGTCGTTTTTCATTTGCGGCTTCGCTACGCAGTGACAGCTAGAGGCTCTTTCCCCCCCACCTCCCTCCCTCCTCCCTCTCCTCAGAGGAGCTAACCTGAGCCCGAGTGGTAACAGATGCTAATTCCTTCACCCCCCCCCTCTCTACACGCCCGCATCCTCCACCTTCGCTTCGTATCCCGGGAGATGGAGAGCCAAAGGGGGGTTGAGGGAGAGGAAGAAGGAACAAGGTATGAGGGTGAGGGGTGTGTGTATGGGGGGGGTGACTCCCCTGCGTGGGATTACAATGGATTATCCCGCTAAGACGCGGCACGAGCTTCTTGCTAAATCTCTGCCTGCCTGCCGCACCCCGCAACGCACCGTATGGCACCTGCCCTGCTTGGCATCGTCATAGCAATGACCCTCCAAGTCCAGCCCAAACACACACACAAACTGTGTGGCACTGGCAACCTTGAGCTCTTTTCGCCCCTTCCTCCTCCTGGCAGTGACAGCAACCCCCCCCTCCCTGACAGGACCAGCTGGGAGACACATGAACAGCACCTGGTTCACTGTCTTTGCTAATTTCAAAATAAAAGGGTTAGGGTCCCTTCACTGCTGGAACATTCTTGAATTAGTACTCAGGCATAATGTGAGTTCAGTTTTCACAATGAATCACTAAAATAAGAAATGTTCTCCGATTCCAGCTTCTCAAACCTGATGGACTCCTGCTCTTCTTTGTCTTTTGTTGTATTTACTATTAACCCTGATGAATGTCTGGATCGGACTGTTCAGGCCAAAACCTATTGCATAGTTGGTGGTGTGATTGGATGAATTGGATTTTGAGACATGATTTTTCAGTCATAAAAAGTTAAACGATTCAATTATATACTGACAAAAACAATACCAAAAAAGTAATGAACTTATATTCACAAATAGTATAATATTTTATTTAAAGGGGACATATTATGGAAATATCACTTTTTGAAAAGAGCTGTGATGTTTGAACCTTGGGGTGTTTTGACCAAAGCATGTCACAGACATGTCTTTAAGGCACCTGGGAGCTATTTTAATTTCTGAAAACGGGGCAGAATATGTCTCCTTTAAAATGTACTGGTAACACCAACTGTATTTGTTTGGGGAACATCTCTCAACAGCAAACAATGAATTCCATTGTACTGAAAGTGTTCAGTTCTTCCCATACCAACCACCTGTCATGTGGTTCTTTTCACAGATATGGGAATGACAGACAGTCCTGCTGCAGACTGCTCCCCCTGACTTTTTTGTATAGTGAAAACCTTAGTGATGTGCATTTTCAAATATCTGCAAGGGACCCAGAAGAAAACAGTGGCGTTTGGAAAGTCAGGATTAGGTACAGCCTCCGCACAAAAACACCTCTGTGATCCATTACAACCCGCGGGCCTGCGCACATTTACACAGCAGGGACCACTTCCAGCTTCTCAAGCAACAAAAGAAGTTAAAAGAAGGTAAAAGTCCTCAAAATACTAATCTCTTTAAAAGAGGGAAAAGAAAAGAGATGAGAAAGATCAGGAGGTAGTGGGGAGGTGTGCTCAAAACTTCTTCAATGTCTGCATTGCTACACGGGAAAAAAATAAGAGGAGGAAGAGAATGGAGGAAAAGAGAGGAGAAGGGGAGTGTGTGTCCTCTAATGTCTTTGAGGTCTCCTGCCATCTCCAATAAGCCTGTGACACTCTGACAGTCCACCTGCACTGAGCCTGCAGAGGGCCATCTGGACCCCCCCCCCCAACACACACACACACACACACACACACAAAACACACATTCTTGTAATGCTATCTTTGTGAGGACACTCATTGACATAATGTATGCCCTAGCCCCTTACCCTTAACCATCCAAAACAAATGCCTAACCTTAACCATCACTCTTAACCTAATCTAAACCTATTATAACCTACAGTCTTACTGTAACAGCCCTTGGAAAAAGTGAAGACCAAAATGTCCTCACTATGTTGGTTAAAAACTTTTTCCAGGTCCTCATAATGTACAAAAACACACGCGCACACACACACACACTCATTATGCATGTGTTCAGAAGCGCTGCCTCTCATCTTATCATGACCTACACACACCATGACCAGACGCCACATTTTGATGGACACACACACACTTGTGTCTTGGGTCTTGTTGTTCCTTCGTCACCATGTCGCTGAGAGCACACAACCTCAATGTGAAATCATGGCAAACTGTCTTTTCACTAAAAGCCCCAGGATTAGAGACAGAGAGACAGCTGCAGAGGGACAGCGTCTCCACAGAGAGAGACAGAGAGAAAAAGCGGGGTCATTTTAAGTCAGAGCTAAAACGCCTGATCAATTTGCAAAAGGAGAGCTGGAGATGGACGGAGAGGAAGCCCCCCCCACCCCACCCACCCCCACACACACGCGCTTCATCTTTTAATCCGCTCTCTGCTCTTTCATTGTTTGATAATTTATGTTCCTTTATGAGCTTTAATAGACCCTCATTTCATCCGTCCCTCAGCTTTGTCCTCCGTCCACTTTGCTGCTCTTCTTTTGTTTTCACATCCAGACCTCTGACTCGTGAGCTTTTTTTGGCTGAAACTCCATTACAGATATCTCAACCGCTACACAGCAGTGGGAGTGGATGAGGAGAGAGAGGGAGGGAGAGGTGAAAGGCAGGAGGTGGGAGAGGATGAAGAGGGAGAGGAGGATGGAGGTGACTGTTCATCATCTGGCCCCGGTAAGGCGGATCTGAGGAGAAACAGGGCGGAGGGCGGGCTCACACCTGTCAATCACAGAGCTGCAGCAGGAAGAGACGTTGACGCAGGACAAATGGACGGGACCGTCACGTCGTTATCTGCATTCAGCCATCCACTCCTAGCTGTGCAAGGAGCAGCGCCCAATCAGCTGCTCTGGTGGTTTAAAGGTGGTCTTTCACAGGTAACAGCACTGAGGAGCAGTAAGTCAGGAGAGACTTTGATTTTAAGTATTTTTTAAGTTTTCGAATGAAGGACAAAAAAGATTTTTATTTTATATGCTGGAATATGCAGAAAGAAGTTAACAGAAGAAATACTTATTTTGATATACTTATTCAGAAAATAGGTTTAAATGTTCAACAGTTTTCTTCAAGTCAACTGTTGCATTAAGTTAATATCCAGAGGATTTACTTTACTTTACTTGAGTATTAGATTTCTTTGGTACTTATTACTCTTACTTGAATACATTTCCAAGACAAATATTTTTACTTTTACTCAAGTTAATTTCTAGAAAGGCTGCAAAGTACTCGTTACTTTCAGGCCTGCTCTTTCTTTTTTTCTAAAATACTATTGAACACAAGCTGTGTTTGTCAAAGAAGGAAACTTTAACCCCTAAGTCATTACAAATATACATGTGCATGGAACCTTGGCCGCCATGTTGAATCGCCATTTTTTACTGTACGTTCAGTGGCCACAAACTCACCAGAGCTGCCGGCTCGGGGAGAAAGTTTTCCAGGTTGCGACTGTTAAAACTGTTTACTCTTACTCGAGTAACATGTCGACTGAGCTACTTTTATTTGTAACAGAGTACATTTTGACCAGTAGTATTTGTACTCTTACTGTACTCAAGTACTGGGGTCGAGTACTCTGCAGTATCTCTGCAGTAAAGTAACTGGGATACTTTTCTGGATAAGTAATCAGTAACTAATTACTATTTCCAAGTACTGTACCTTGCCCGACACTGGGTAACAGTGATAGATGATGAGAACAGAAAGTGGACTGGATTACCTCCTGGCTGACTGACTCAGTGCTCCGTCCTTTTACTGTCTGTTACTGACTCAGCAGCAGCAGGAAGTTCCACAGCGAGAGAGTCTATATCTGACTGGAAGCTCCATGATCCCCAGGTGGAGAAAACATCACACTTCCTAATGCTGCATTTGAGCAGACAGCGTGAGTCAACACACTGCCTGAAATTTACTGGAGCTGCAGTCACATCCGCCCAGACTGACGGGGCCAATCCACCCACCTGATGGGCTTTTTTATTTTTTTATTCTGTCACTATCAAGTTGGAACACACAGAAAAAAATCTTGTGTTTGGATGTTACGGTGCGACGGAGAAGCGACTGAGACGATGTGCTACAGATGTGTCTTTGTGTCATGGTGAATATTGTGTGAACTAAATAACGTGTCCTCTGTGCTGCTGCTGTGTGTGTGTGTGTGTGTGTGTGTGTGTGTGTGTGTGTGTGTGTGTGTGTGTGTGGAGCAGGGAGAAAGGCTCCTCTGTGTTAAAGAGAGGCTCAGCATGGCAAGAAGAGGAGAATGAGGGAACGGCACCGTCAGCAGAGGAGGAACAAAGACACTGCTGTCACAGCCTGGCACTGCTTACACACCCTTACACACACTGCCTGACCCCTTATATAGCCGACTGTATGTCTGCCTTTTCACCTTCAGACAACACTATTATGTCTCTATTCACAACTTATTCCTCACACACACAAAGATGTTCCTTTTCCTGAATAGACTTCAACAACATTATATTGAGCCTCATCTGCCACAGCCTTACATATAGAGTGACATGCAAAAGTTCTATAGTGTTTCTTCTAGAAGTGGCTGCCATTCTTAAATCCCATTGTTAGTACCTAGTACCCCCCCCTCCTTTGGAAACTACCACAGAGTGTAAATAGTAACTAGAGAATTCATATTCTGAAGGAAATATGGGTGAATGCTGAAAGCTGAATAAACTGAATAAATTGTGAATCAATCTTGAAAAGATGAAACAATATCTGAAGAGTAAAACTAAAACATTTACAGTAAGAAGGAGGCTGTATGAAATAGTTGGAAATTATTTGAATTGTTGAAGATTAGTATTAAGAAATTGAAAGGCTGAAGTCTACTCAAATATATTTAAAACGGACAGCTTGAAAACATGAACATATAGAGATGAAACAATATCTGAAGAGTAGAAGTGGAAGATGAAATGATCTCCAAATAGATGACACATTCCCTTTACATTTTAAACAATATTTTCATTTTAATCTTTTACATTTTCAAAATGAAATGAAACAGAAAAGGAAAATGACCCACAGCAAAAGGTTTGGCCACCTGCATAGTTAGTAGTTGGTAGCCCCTCATTGGAAACTACCACAAAGTGTAAATAGTAAATATCTTTTCTGATACATTGGTCAAAGTATCAGAATTCACTCGAAAACTGTCAAAAATAAAAATAACACACTGATAAGGCTTAAAATATTGCAAAAGAGTGTTTCATGTTTAACTTTCTGCCTTTTGGAGATCATTTCATCTTCCCGTTGCTGAACTGTTCACATTAACAGAGATTTTGACCAGGGGTGCCCAAACTTTTGCATGCCACTATATTAATTTAATTATTTTCAATACATCACAAGACAGATTTAAGTCATATTACATTTGAGTGTACTGTATATTGTGATTAAATCTGCACCAGAGATAATTTAAAAAATCCCTTTTATAAAAAGATTTCCTCCATTTCTTGTAGCTGCAGTCAGAGACAGAGCAGCAGGCACCAGCACGGTTTCTGCTATTTGATGAATCCTTATCTCTGGTGGTGGCAGCTTTCCAGAGCCATGTAAAAAAAAACTTTAAAAAAACACGTGGATAAAGTAGTTACTATCACTGCATCAGCTTTTCACTGAGTCAATTACACAAACCCAGCCAGCCAAACGCTGCGCTACACAACGTGGAAGGGAAGCCCGTGTCGGTTTTTTCTTTTTCTTTTTTTTTTAAGCGATGATGAAATTCATCATCACAGCTGAGGAGGATAATGAGGTGAGATAATAGCTGTCATGCTGTAATCCAGAGTCAGCGCTCTGTGCACAGAGACGCAGGATCCGGGCAGTCAGTCAACAAGCTAATAGGATGGGACGAGCAACAACGCCAGCGAGCTGCGGTGCCAACATGACACAATGCAGCGCACACAGGCTGCCCACAGGGGATGTGTGTGTGCGGACACACACATACACAAGCGCACAACAGACTCTACACTGCTTGGTTTCCCCTCTGTCATACCTCTCTCTCTCTCACACACACACAAACCACACTCTCCATCCTTTGCTTCTCTCTCCCTCTCTCCATCCCTTCATACCCTTTCACCCACTTCTCTGTTCGCTGCTGTCCATCATCCCCAGCAGCCCCCAGGCTGATGGAGGATGCTGCAGCCAGTGGGTCAGATGCTGAGCAGGCCAGGAGACAGAGAGGAGCTCATCTCTCCATCTCCTCTGTGTTTCCTCTAACTCCTGCAGACAGCTGACGTGCTCTGCAGGCTGGGGATCTGCCAGCAGCCACCTACAGGTAGACACGTGGGAAGTTGGATGACAGACCTGTCATACATTACTCACAACGGGCAACAGATGAGTCATGTTAATGAGACTTGTATGGAGAGAAAATCAGACTGACTTTAGACCTGCAGGAGACCGTGTGACCACGGTGATGGTACTTTGTTTGACTCCCAGCTTAAATTTGACATCGACACCAATTGAATGGTCAAAAGGGCTTTTAAAACCAAAAGGGTTCTTGATGTTCACATGACCGTGCACAACTGGGTTATTGCTAATATTCCGGTTATGAAAGGGTTATTGACTGCATGTAAACGTAGTCACTGACAACAGTGATTCACTGAGAGGAATTAAAGTAACTGTTCCCCATATTAACTCAGGTATTGTTACACAAAACAAAAAAAAATTAAAAGTAAAATTGAGAATTTGAAAGTCAAAAATATGAAACGGCAAAATGTAGAAATTTAAAATGTGAAGATTTGCGGTGTAAAATTGCAAAATGTCAAAATTTAAAATGTGAAAATGTCAAAATTTTGAATGGTTACCTATAAAAACTTAAATATTGTACATGAATTCCAAACTTCTGTGTGTTGATACAATGTATTGGAAGGTAACTTTGACCATGCAGACACTACAGTAGCTACTCATGAAATGTATGAATACATGTTAATATCTCAGGGTAGATGGCCAATGAGAAAAAAGAGCATTAACATTACTGTAAGAAAAAGTGACAACTGAAAAGCAGAGCGGGCGACAACAACAGCAGCAGGCCAATGAGTGAAACAGCGACGAGGAGTAAAGAGGCAGAGCGAGTGTTGGTTTAGAAACGGAGGGAGGGATGGAGAGGCGGAGGAGGAGGCCACGGAGAACCAGACGACTTGTTTACTCTCATTTGCTCTAAAATCACTCCACTGATTTCAGACATGTCAACAAAACACATATGTAAATGCGGAAAGTGCAAAGACTGTAATTATCTACATTAACGGCATCAATTTTCAGCAATTATGATAATGATTACCATACACATTCACCGTTCCATTTGTTATTTAAATGTGGCCCTGCAGTTCTCCACTGTGCTGCCCTGTTTCCTCTCTATCATTTACTGCTGTGGAGTCAGAGAGGGAAACAGCAGCAGCCTAATGAGGGACAAACAGGAACGTCCAACAGCTGTGAGCACACTTTTAATATTTCACTGGAAATTGGTGAAAATCATCATTCAAATAATCCTGTAATCCTTCCATGATACACACTCCTCCTGCTGTTGGCCAAGTTAGAGCTGTTCATTTACCTTTTACATTATACCCCCAGAATAAAGCTACAGTAGGTGAATGTATATAGAAAGTATATAGTAATATAGCTTCAAATAAATAAAGATGAAATTATTCTTATCATTATAATCTAAAATGCCTCCAAACAGCATCTTATTAAGAACAATTATTACATTTATACATGTACGTAGACATGTACTGCTGTGGATGCTGCTCTGGACTTCACACTGTCTTTTCTAGTCACTTGTTTCAAATTTCCCGGCCCCGGTTCAAATCCTGCGTCCTTATCCTGCATGTCATTCCTCTCGTTTCCTGTCTCTCTCTGAACTACCCTATTCATTAAAGGCAAAAAAGGCAAAAATATACTATATATAAAAGAAAAGCATGGTTGACAATAGTTGCCCCAAGGTCCCGACTAGTGACTAAACTAAACAGTAGAAATTAGACAGGCAAATTCCTTATCATCTTTTAAAACTCTTCTTAAAATATTCTTTCATCAAAAAGCCTTTGTAAATGTTTGACATGATTTGATGATGTGTTTATTCTCCTGTTTTACAATGTTGTCTTTGTTTGCTTCTCTTTTCTTGTCAAGCACAGTGCCATACAAATGAAGTTCATTACATATTATCATATTAATAAATGAACCTTGACTCTCACTGTTACTGTCAAGCAGCACTATTGTAGTTGATAAAAACTGTGTGATTTGTTATCACAAATCACATTTAACAACTCCCTTCCTAATTCTAACAACTTCCCAGAATAGCTGCTTATTCTAGTTTTTGTATTACATTGTGTATTTGACTATTTTAGTGGTGGATGAATCCACATTTGGTGGTTTTGTGAATGTTTGTGAAGCAGCAGAAGGCAGACGATCATTGTTTGCTTTCACTGCTTCAACCGGTACGTGTCTGCTTAGTGTTCAGTGACTTATGACGATTTTTATCTTAACTTCAAGAGTTTAAAGTGAATATGAGGTATTTCAGAAAGCAAAGTGTTTCTTCCGCTTTCTTCCAAGTACAACTCAAAGTTAGTGCTTTGTGGCTCTGCATGTCGTCCAGTCTGCCTCCACTTCACTGAGAGCTCCACAGCAGGAGTCAAATCAAATCTTGATTCCCAGAGACATAACAGACGTTTGTCCACTGTGAACGGACCGGAGGATGAAATCAGTGTGAGCACAGCGTGCTGCTTCTTTGGGGTCCGGACTCGGAGTCTCTCCTCACACTTCCACAGTTGCATCTTTCTATGAATGCCGCAGGGACAGCTTCATTATGTCACTCATTATCAGCAGCAGAGTTAATCCTGCTGATGGCAATCTCAAACTGAACAGATCAATCTCACTGTTTAATGAGATGTAATCCTCCCCCACCGATTCGCTCCTGTCACTCATCGAAACTGAGACCACACTAGTGCGCACACATCCTGCGAAATACAAACACAAACAAACACACCACTAGCAGGTGACAACTTTTTCCCCAGAGAGGAGGAACTTCATTTACACTCTCAAACATCACACTTGGTTTTTCTCTAACTTTAAAGGTGAACTTCAAGCTTTCAAAATCAACATTATTCAGAATGAGACGTAACCTCAATTATTTTGAAGGCCGATGCTCAGCAGAAATATTTATTATAAAATGTTCCATTCCTCAGACAGACAGAGATGCAGAGATCTGAGGTTTTTATTCATGTTTTTGAAAAAACAAACAAACTCTCTTATAATTGTATAATATTGTAAACTTTCAAGGTTTTTCTACATAATGTCCATGAGCAGCGCTGAGAGAGAAGAAGAACCCAGGAGGGGGACAGCTGAGCTCATTCAATAAGCAGCAAGGATGCAATCAGATGGATCCATGCATAGGAGATAAAATAGAAAAGTGGTTCTGTGGAACTTCTCACAACTGCTGCGAGGCCTCGTCTCTCAGGGGAGGACGAGAGAAACACGAGATGGATTGGATATGAGCAGTTTCTCTCTCTCACACACACACACACACACGGACGTAGCCACTTTCCCTCCTCTGATCGGAGTCAATTAATATTGCATTATGTGGGCAGCAGAGAGGAGAAGACAGTGGAAATAATCTTAGCCAACAAACACACAGGGGCTTGGCTGTTCACCTGGGGGGGGGGGGGTGGGGGGGGGGGTCTCCTCTCCTCACACACTGACAATATGAAGACATCAGCTGCAGACAAGAAAAGAACCCTGTACCGTACGTAAATCTAACGTGAACGGCCACACAGCAGCGCAAACACTAAACATGCAGTAGCGTACCATACGTCTGCGAGGACTGGTGTATGTATTAAACAGACCGACACTAATGCTTTCTAATCACATTTACCCAGATACCGAGGAAATTTAATGAAATTTGGTCATTACGATCCAGCGTTTCTAACTCCATACACCAGGAATGGCTGCATCATTCTCACCCACCTTCTACACACACGTGCTACGTCAACTGGTACAGCAGATCCACACACACACAGGCTGCTGAGTACTGTGGGCTGAAGTTTAGGTTGAAGACAAATTGCTCTGCTGAAGTTTTTCTGCCTCAGTTTTCTTCCCCTGCGCTCGACTAAGGACAACAGATCCCAGGAAAAGGCAATGCTAAGAACTGGCTTGTAGACAGACACCGAGAGATTGTCATCCAAATGTGAATTTATTATGTGTATAGAATGTGTTCTACCCCATGTGGTATTGTATCTTATTCCATTGTTGCTCTTTTTAAAGGTTGCCTTGTACAATATCAATCTATCTGTCTATGAAAACTAGCTTTGTAAGCTAACTCGGGTGCATTTACATGTGTTTTTTTTTTTACAATGTTTATTAATGTGCATTGTCATTTTCAAACTAAACTGAAACTGAAAAAGACGGGAAAGGACCAAAAAATAGATGCAAATGCAGTAAAAAATACACCGAAATAAGAATAAGTGTGTGGGGTCTGTTTCATCTACTAGTCTCTGCCTCCAAAACTGTCCTCAGCCTCTCACATTACTTTGTTAGTGGCACTGATTCCACTTTAACAAGATTTTGTGGTTCAAGTTTTTTTTGCAAGAATGTTTTCTGCAGAATGTTTGTTATGATGCAAAACTAGATTGAAGCCTTTGAGAATCAGGCAGCACGATGTCTATATACCAACAGCAGCTGCATGTTAAACTGTGACACAATGCTGAGCTCTGGGATGTGGGGAGGAGAGGAGATGTGATGGGCGTGGGACAGAGGGGAACAATGGGCCCCTCCCTTTGGTCTGCATCAGGGAGGAGAGGAGGAGAGGAGAGGAGAGGAGAGGAGAGGAGAGGAGAGGAGAGGAGAGGAGAGGAGAGGAGAGGAGAGGAGAGGAGAGGAGGATGCTAATGTCTGGGACTCTTTCATCCCTTGTGAGAGACAGAGAAGAAACTGAAGTGAAGAATTGAAACAGGGAGCGTGAGAGAGGAGGGGAAGAGAAGGAAAGAGCCTGAACGTGAGTGTGTGGGTGAGAGGAGAGAGAGGCTGGACAAAGGAGGAACTGACAAAATGTGAGCAGAGCAGAGAGAGGGGGATGGTGGGAAGGGATGGAGCCATGTAGAAAGTGATGCAGAGAGGGCGGGGCTTGGTGTGTGTGTGTCTATGTGTGTGGTTACAGTATATTTCACCATTTCCCAGCTAATAGCCTTGACAGGTTGTTGCGCACATGGAAACACACCGACTACTTTCGGCTGGCACACACAGACACACACATTTACTATACAATATGCCCATGAACACGTACATACAATTACATACACGCCACATCGGTTCATCATCACATTCCTCCAAGTGGATCACGTCCAGACTCGGCAATCAGACTGAAAAGCCTCAGCGGTGTGATTTGAAGTATTTGAATGCAACACGATAGGCAAAGGCGTGCTGAGTGGCCCTGTCTGGGATGTAGTTCCAGCTGCATTTGCCTCGAAAACAACTCTGTCTCATAACGTTACATTATTATTTCATAGTGTGGTGAATGTGCAGGTCACAACTTGAACACGAGTGGTTTGAAGTCATTGGATTTTGTATAAAATACAGCAAATCGTGCAGAGCTCACGTCTCTGCACCGCCGATCTAAAACAGCTTGCACCAACAATTAAAGGTGATGAACCTACTCTTAAGATTATAGGGATTATGGCAATAGCCAAATTAATTGTTGAAACATCCCTTTAAATAAGTAAAGTCATTCTAATGGGAAAGAGAAGGAATATAACTCAAACCAACTGCAGGTTTGTGAGCAGATGGTGCCTCTAAGTAAGTACACAATTATAATTTTTTATAAAAAAAATAAAAAAAGGTTAGCAAGAGTTTCACAGTTAAGATGAAAAGCTGCTGAACAGCCACGAGCAGACAAAGCAGCAGATGATCTGCAGGAGCTGTGGGGAGGAAGGCCACAGAGGTGCTGGATGGATCCTGTGCTTCCATTGTTTTCAGCACAGACATGCTGCTGCACAAGTTTACAACTTTTCAAACTCACCGCTGTCGCCCTGGCAACAGCAGAAACCACAGCAACGGGCAGAAATATAAGATTTGATTTTTATGATTCTCGTTAACAGAGATTATTGAAATCTATCAATGATGAGCTGTATTTCCAACAACGTAACAACATCATCAGCGATGGGGGGTCTACAAGTCTTATATGTCCTCTCCAACTTAAACTGTACACTTCAGCCTGATCATCACAATGGATGTGGAGCTGCACAGGTGTAGCAACGTGTGTTTTTGTAGCATTAAAAATACATGGAACATAATTCAGTAAACTAAAGTCGCTCCAAGCGTGCCATTTAGGTCGCAGCACTCCTGTAGTGTGGACCAGAACTAATGTTGGCTGGTTTGGAATGTGTGCGGGAATTTCCCGCATGATGAGTGCTAGATTTGCAGGGACTGGTTAAATTATGTGCAATAGCCACAACCCCACACCAAATTAGAGTCCCTGAATACAAAGTGACCATTAGAGGGACGGCTGCGTTATGACATGACACAGATTCTTCACTCTTGCTACGACTGCAGCAGCTCTCAGTAGGAGCCTTTAGCCCGCTGCAGAGTAGTAGGACCGTATAAGACGGACTCTTGTGAGGCGACATAATCATTGTGCGACAGTTTTGATCATCAAATCTAATAGTGTTGTTTGTAGTGGTGTGTGCTTTTGAAAGCAAAAGAAAGTTTCAATTGTTTTCTTTCCATCAGTATAAACACTTTCCATGTGGTAATGCTGGGTCTTATAAATGGGGCTTTCTCTTGGCGTCACATCCTGCTCTGAGTACAACCAATCAGCACCGAGTAAACCTCAAAACCCCCCCACCTGTAAAAGTTCAGGGATTGGTCCTTCTGGGGCGATTTACATGCACCAACGGTCCCGGCCGTGAAAAATTACTTCACACCTATACTTTTAACCATGAATCTACAGCTGCATCTGATCCTTGGTTGACAGATGTAGAGAGGATTAAGTATTTAGAAGGCCTTCTGTGAATAAGTCTATTTATTCATTAACTGTTTTTTTTGTACTGTAGCCGTCTTCTTTGTTTGCATATGCTTTGTCCTGATCATGAACCTTTTTGTGCTGGTTCAAATCTGAAACCTGGCTGTAGCATCTCTGGTGTTAGCCTGAGGGAAGACATCCCACCCGGCCACTCTTTGTTTTCAAGATCAAGACCAAACATCCAGTGGGTCCCTGTTCTGTTCATGACCACAGTGGGTGCTGCTGCATTTGGATGTGGGTGTGCAGAGCTCCGTGGAGGGGATTTTCCTAACATATTTAAGGAACCACATGATTTCTCACAAGCATGTAAAGACTCCGAGTCCTCCTGCAGCCCGACTATTTTTTCTGCTTCCCCGGCTCCTGTTCCCTCCGCCCTCCTCATCTTTTGCCTCCTGGCTCTGCTCTCCTTTTTTTCTCTTCCTCCTCCTCCTCCTCCTCTCTTTCACCCACTCCCTCCATTTTCATTTACTCTCCCTCTTCTTTGCTCTGCCTCGCCCTTTTCCCCCCACTCTCTCTCTCCACTTCAGCTCTGCCCTCCATCTGTTTCATTCTCATTTCCCACCTCTCCCCTTATTGCTCCATCTCTTCGATAATTTTTTGGCTTCCCTTCAGCTCTGCTCTTTTCTCTCCCAATTTCCTCTCCTGCCTGCCCTCTCCTCCCTCCTCCTTTTCTATCTCCTCTCGGCCCTGCCCTCTCTTCCTCTTCTTGTGCTTCTGTGCAACCTTGAAGAAAATGGATTAGAGATGGAGAGGGAGGGAGGGAGAGATGGAGGGAGGGAGAGGATGTAGCTTTTGTGTTGAGACACTCACTCACTCACAATGAGGTAACCAAACATGTTTGCTTCTGTCTGTCCTCCCATTCCTCACCCCTCTCCCCCACCTCTTAAACCACAGTGGACTTTACAGTGAAAAGTATGAACACAGTGCCCCCAAGCTTCAGAGGTGCTGCTGAAATCATGAAGACAATAGCAGCGTACACATAGCGACGGTATGTCAGCACCATTGTTGAGTGATGCAGTCGTCCTGAGAGCTTGTGTAAGTGACGTTCTGTCTGTGTGAGGTCGTGAAGACGCAATTTGTGGTTGAAGGAGGTTAAGTGATACGCCAACATCTTTTTTTCGTGTCTTGCCTCACTCACGAGTCCATTACTAGCAGATAGACACCATCCTTTTGACTGTGCGTGCAGTAACGAGGGAGAGCCCGTATCACCTGTAATTAGCTTAGCTCAAACAATGGAAGTGTATGGGTAGTGTTAGCCTGCCTCCTACCTGAGCTGAAATCAGCAGTCAGAAGCTGATTTCATTTTAGCTCTAGACACTGTAAATATATCACTTTATCGACATTTCAAACATTTTAAGGAGAGAAAGTAGCCGTTTAGATCAGCAGTGCATCGTTAACTTGTCTAAATACCAGCTGTTGACAATTTTGTTCAGACGAATTCGGCGCTACTCAAGCTAGCTGTTGTGACCAACGCACTTCAGGTTACTTTCACAAAATAAAACACCCGTTGCCCTTTAGAAACTGAAAAATATGATGATAGAATTTGTGCTTTTACTTTGAAATAGGAAGCTAACCTACCCTCGATGTAGCTAGCTGGAACCAAAATAAACCGTCTTTGCTTGAACCCTCCGTTTTGGCTGATCTCGTCCCGTTACCGGCATTTGACCGCTCAAGATGCCTTACTGGAGAGTTCTGCCAGCTCTGAGACGAAGATCAGTCTGTTCAGAGTTGCTGAAGAGTCTTTAGGAGGAGGCAGGCTAACACTACCTATACACTCCCAGCGTTTGAGCTAAGCTAATTACGGATGATACGGGCTCTCCCACTGCATGCACAGTCTAAAGGATGGTGTCTATCTGCTGGTCATGGACTGGGGAGTGAGGCAAGACACACAAAAAAAATGTTAGCGTATCCCTTTAAAGTTAGAGGTGAGGGGCCATGTGTTGTGACCTCACAGCGACAGAAGTGTGTGTGTGTGTGTGTGTGTGCATCTATTAATAGTGAGTGAGGTAAGCTGCTTGCAACAATCAGAGGCTGTAATGGTCAACACTGCCCTCATGACCTACTTTACACACACTGCACAAGTCCACACACCAGGAATCATGTGTGTGTGTGTTCAGAGATATTCAGATAAAGTGCCATCTGCTGTGCACATCTCCCTGTCAGTGAAGACTCGTGCACACGAGGTTTCCGCACAAGCTGCATCCATCAAACTTCAACAGAGTGTCTGTGCACCCAAACATTTTATTTTTTGTCCATTCTTCACTGTCCCTCCATCTGACTTGACGTCCGCTTCCGATGATCACCACGGACACGTCGGCCCTGGTTACAGTACCGACCCCGTCTCCTGGTAAAATTTGTGTTCAACTAAACCACGACGGCAAAAACGTGATCACTGGTTTACGTGATGAGTGGCCAGGAGGTGACAAGGTGTTTTTATTCATTATCTGTATGACTTGTCCTTATATGGTCGCACGGGGAGGCTGGAGCCAATCTCAGCTGACATCGGGGTTGCGAGGTGGGGGGCAGGGTACATGAAGATGGGAGTGGACGGGTCACCAGTCCATCACAGGGCTGTCACACATAAAACACCGACAGGCATTACACCTACAGCCAATTAACCTGTGCATGTATCTGGACCGAGTTCACATTAGAAAAGCTGAAACACATGGGCTTGGGGATTTCATCACCATCGTTACCATGATGATGAATAAGAGTTTTTTTTTATTTTTATTTTTTTACAGAGACCATAGTGAGAATAAAAGACAAAATTCAGTGATGGTGGTTAATATTAATAGTGAGATTTTCCCTTTAGAATTCATAGACAATTCTATCACCGCTGATTTGTGCTGCCACCACTTTAGCAGCCAGAAGACAAAAACCACATCCACTAAGCTCAAGGTGAAGAACTGCTGCCTCACATCCCATAAACGCACACACATGCACACGCAGCCTTATCTAAAAAAATCACATTATCAGTATGATTAATAAGACATAATATGGAGAACCCCCCTGGCAATATGCTTTAAGACACTGTAAATGTGTTTGTGTGTAAAAAGTAAATATTGTCATGTTGAATGCCTCGGGATACGACGCATGACATTAGAGCTGTGCGTCATTTTCTTTCACATCTGTCATATTACCGATTCACGACCTGTTCTGCACCAGGGTTCACACCGACATGAGCAGAGTCTCCAGTCATCTGTTCCCGTCATCCAGGGACATTATTGGACATAATGGAGGATGTTTATGTAGATTTCTGCAGGTGAAGTTCAGGATAAAAGGGTCTCATGATGATTTAATGATTTAAAATACTTATACAATGGCCTATAGCACTGCTATTGATAATTTTTTTTGCCTTGTAACGATTTATGAAATAATAATTCCTCCTCAATTCCCCTGGTCTCAAATCATAAATGTCTATTACTGTAGCTGGAGAAGTTCAGCTGGAGGCTGATGTTTCTTCTGCTAAAACGCCACTATGACCACTTCTATACATCAAACAGATGTTTCTCTACGTGATCACTTTACAGTGATTATGATTTGTGATTCAGATCACAGCACAGCACAGATTTTGTCTAATTTATGAGTTTGGTCAATTTTTTGAAGGCTATTATACTTTGTTTCATACACCACATGTTAATTTATGTAACGTTAAATTCATGAGTATAAGTAGGTGCTAAAGCTACTTTTTAGCTGTAGTTATACAAACTACATTTCTGCCAGGCTGAACTACAGGTACATGTAGTTTTAGCTTCCCACACTGTTTATCAGTGTTAGCCTGTGATGTGTGAACCCTGTTCCCTGTTTTACAGGTTTGCTGTGTAAAAGACCATGAGAAACATTACAGTAGAGTGTACAGTATTTACCTTTAGCACTAATAAACTAGTCCCAGAGAATTCTTCTTCTGTAATCACAGATAAGATCAGGTCCCGACTTTCACACAACCTCTCTCTCACGGAGAAGAGCTGAGGTTTATGTTGTGTTCCCAGAGCTCAGGCTCGCGCTGCCAGCAGTATCACTACTACTCTGCATCCTCACTCTGAGCCTGGAGGGGAAACTGAAGGTGGATCAGGTCTAAATGAACTCATGAGCTTCTGTGTTGTAGAAACATTAACAGAAACATGGAAAGACACCGTCTCTGCTCGGATGAGTGTGTGTGAGTGTGTGTGTGTGTGTGTGTGTGTGTTGACTCACGGTGAATTAGGTTTGCTCTATATTTTTGGGGTTGGCCATGAAAGATTGATAGAGAGGTGAACTCTATGTAGGCCACAGAGAGGGAGCTGCAGCTTTAATGTACTTAAATGTATTGTGTGCTGCTCTGCTGTGGGACGGCTGGGACGCAGGGATGGAAACCATGACGTCTCTTCCTCCTGCTCTAATTGGTTTGCTTGTAGTTCAATAATTAACTCGTTTTTTTGGGGGGGGCGGGGTTTTGGTTGTTGTTGTTTTTTGGAGAGCTGAGCAGAGCCACTCTCTTCCAATAAAAATCTTTTCAACCTTCTCCTCCCCTGCTCCTCATCTCCTCATGCTTTTGCTCTCTCTTCGCTCTCTCCCCTGGTATTTTATCCATCAGGCAGTGTAAAGTGAATTCATATCAATGCTTTATGAAACGTCAGTAATGCAAGATAATTACTTCCTTACTGACGAGGTTCGGTCTTGACTAAATAATCAGGCAGCATCCCCGCTGCTTTTTCTGCTGTGCTCAGGTGGAGACTCTGTATGTGCATGTTCTTCATGTATTTTCAAAGTGGAAGATGGATTTTCTTTACAAAGCAACGTGACGTGCAGCGATGTGATGGGACGACACATGGAATTCATCACAGCAGCAACATGCGGTCTGAGCTACAGCCACAGTGAACTGTTGTGTTTTACTTTTTGATAGATACGTAATAAAATCCATTGAATATTGATCAATAAATGTACTTTACATCACATGTACTTCAAGGTTGAAGTGACAATTAGTGAGGATGGCTCGGTGGTCTCAGAGCTCACAGAGACCCGGATGTGAAATTGGAATAATTTCCCTGCTGTCCTCGTCAGAGCTCTTCTACACTCCGTCAATGTTAATACTACATGTTCATTTCTGAAGAAAAAAAAACTCTCCTGACATTCTTCAGCTTCTTTAATTCATCACAAAACAAAACAAAATGTAATTATTCAGGACCAGTGTGAGAACTGACACCGTCTTAAAGACATTATTATTAACGACAACATCGATGTGAGATTTTTGCATTTTAAGTAGGCTTGTCATGAGAACCGTTAGAAATAAGAAATTAGAAACACATCAATAGCAGCTTTTTTTCAGTACTGGATACACAACTTTAACTGAGTAAATTCATGCAAAACCGCTGATGCACGTTACCGTCGGTGGCAGTTTTTCAGCAAGCAGTCTCTGCATTTGCTCCGTTCATACAGTATCTCATAGCGTGGTAAATTTGCATTGTGTATTTGATGAGTTTCATGAGGGAAACCAAGAATTTCCATGAGCCTCCGTATTGTAGCTCTGAGCAGCTCGCGGTTCTGCTCCGCTGTTCTAAAAACAGCTTGCACCGACAATTTAAGATAACGAACCTACTGCTAAAACTATAGGGATTATGGCAATGGGCTAATTTACCAAAATGTTGAACTATCCCTTTAAAACAATGTATCATTTTCCCATAATGTGCAGCCTAATGTGCAGCCCCGGTCCGCAGAGGTCCACACTGACTCTGGTACAGTGCCACCAAACCGACCGTGACCAGTCGATAACTAGCTGCAACATGTGGTGAGTACCCTCGATGTGATGGCCACTGACCGGTGAACCATGATTACCAGGGTGCAGAAGGAGACGCCTTACCAGGTTGTCAAACCATGTTGTATTTAGTGGCCTTACACCACCTCCTCCACATAGCTGTGAGGAAGAAAGTGTAAACAGCACGCAAGGATTGTAAGAACTGTAGGAAACTGGTACACTCAACCATGAAAGACTATCTTACCTCAAACTACTGCTGGCCTAAAATACAGAGCTTACTCACGCAAAGACTCTGCAAACAGGAAAGGTCCTCCATAGAGGTCCTTGGTTTGAGAATCTGTTGAAGCACTGTGGGCTTAAATGCATGAGAGTTTGATGTGAAGCAGTTGTGAATTCAGAAGCACGGTTATATTCTTTGATTTTTAACGTGAATGAGTATCAAGAATCGTGGAAATGCACCGGGATTGGTATCGACTACTGAAACTCTGGTATTATGACAAGCCTAATTTCATGATTGAGAACAAACACTGCTGCAGTTCGTCCGGGTCATGACCCGCGAGCCGGGAGCTGCTGTCCTGATGTCGCATTACCGACTTTTTTCAAGAGAAGAGTCTGTTACCACTGGGTGAGGGATCAAATTAGCCACCGTCATCATCATTATCCTCATAATTACCATTTCGCCTCTATTTCACACACGTGTGCAGCCATGTGAGGGCACTGAAATGCATAAAGGATACAGACGGACACGCATGAATACACAGCTCCCACTGTATAGTACTGAATATAATGGTGTACACACACACACACACATATGGGTGAGTGGGTCATAAACATATAATTAAGCACAACTGCATGAATCCAACCAAAACAAAAGACCTCCTTGTTCTCAACCACTCCTCGTCTTCTGCAGCTTCTCAGCTCGAAGGAAAAAATCTGACATTTGACAGATAATCCCCTGGATCAGGGAGCCACTGTGAGGCGAGAGCAGCGATAACACAGGCCTCCTCAGTTGTGTTTTCTATTTTTGGTTTGTTTAGATTCAGAGTGTGCGATTTAAGGCAAATTCAATTTCCTGTATGTGCGCGGACGTGTTTGAACTTTGATGGCCATCTCTGAGCTTCGTGATATCTGAATATGTACAATGCAGAGCAGCCTAAGTCCACTTTGATACGAAGACACCAACTGTTTATCCAGTGACTGGTTAATCTGCCGGTTCCAGCTTCTGACTAGTGTGGATTTGCGTCTTGATGTAAACTGTGGACAGTCGCTCTGACAGATACAGGTGTTTGAAGTTGTTTGCTTTGGATCAGGCTACACTAGGTGCATTACAAAACCTGACACAGTGGCCCTTTAAGTTAGACCGCTGTTCACATAAAACGCAGCATATAAAAATATCTGAGCTGACGCGTGATTGGAGCCTGCGATCACATGACTGCACATGATTGGGGGTCGCCAGAAATTTGTGATGTCAAAATGGGGTCACGAGCCAAAAAAGGTTGGGTGATGAATTAAACGTCTGACACAGAATCTGTGTGATCATCAGCTGACAGAGGATCTGCCTCATCATCATTACAAATGCACTGCCTTGGGAAGAAGCCAAATACTATTTGTTCAAGCCTGGAACTAGTGTCTTACACTTCAATTCAGGCCACACTGAGAAACATTTACTTTCTGGTAGGTGGTTACTCTGTTGGACGTTTAAAACTATTGGATCTGCCTTTATGGTTATGACGTATGTCAGGCGCCATAGCGCAATGAAGCTGCTGTTCGCTGTAAACAACAACCATCCCCCGCTGCAATGAACAGAGCATAAAGTGTGTGTTACATGTCCGTCAACAACGGCATGTGCCACAACTGAACGACAACTTGGCAAACGTCCATCTCCACCACCATGTTGTACTGTATGTTCAAACTTCAAGTATAACATCAGTATCATTGTTCTCAGCCACTCCCTCTGTTCTCTGATTGGCCGGTAGATCCTCTGCAGGAGAAAAGCTGAGAAAGCATTTCAATCCCAGGCAGGGTACTGTAGAGAAATGAAAACTGAGCGGAAGAAGGTAGCCAGGCTTCTCTTAGCCAAGTGGCTCCACAAGAACCGATCCAAAGTCAAATTCAGTTTAAAGGAGACATATTCTGCCCCTTTTCCACAAATTAAAATAGTTCCCATGTGTCTTAAAGACATGTCTGTGACATGCTTTGGTCAAAATACCCCAAGGATCAAACATCACAGCTCTTCATCCTCTCAAAACAGTCCTGTTCAGAACAGCTGGTTTCAGTGCCTGTCCTTTTAAATGCAAATGAACCACTGCTCGCCCTGCCTCACTCCTTCTACCGGTCCCAGGTGGGGGTGGGGTTATGCAAATTCTGAAACTAGTTACGTCACTGGAAGACAACTGAGGGAACAGCTCATAAAACCACATGGATTTCAACCTAGGGATTCTTTTGTCAATTCTAACATTTCGGGGGCTGGAAGGCAAGATAAACATCCAGATACAGTAGGCTATATGTTGAAGAGCCTTCAAGTGATGTTTCCATGACATGTCCCCTTTAAGATCAGAAAAGCCAAAAGGCTTGCGCTTCATAAAAGACTGAACTCTTTGAAAAGGCAGAACTGAGTCAGTTGTATGAGTTTGTTCCAGTGCTTCCAGCACAGACAGCTGAGACGAAAGATGAGCGAGCTGTGATGCAGCAGATAAAGTGCACATGTCCGGGATTCTTCCAGTTCACTACAGTACACGCTGACACTCTGCCTTGTGATTTGTCTTTGGTGTAGAAGTGCAGCTCCCTCTGCATCATCTCCTCAGAGGATACACATACATCACACCAGCAGAAGAAGAAGAGTTGACGGCGCTTCTGCTTTATTCTACATCAGTATGTAAATCAAAGGTTTTATCCAGCCAGCGGTCGGTGTATTCCTCTGACATCTCTCTGTTCATCCTCTCTCATCATCATTCTGTTTGTGTCTCTGTTCTCCACCTCTCACTCATGCTCTCTCCCTCCCACCATCACACGCCTTTTCCCTCTCTTCCTTCCAACTAGAAGCTTTTTACCCTCGTTTCCCAACAGTAAACACACTGAGAAGAATGAAAATGTTATTTTAAGTGAATTTAGATTTGAACTAAACATGAGTTGCTAACAGGACAGAGTGAGGACATGAAGCTTAGAGACAGTCTCAACCTCTATGTAAAGATGATGAACATGATTGACTGATCTCCACCAGGAGAAAGAAGTAACGCACCTTCAACTCTCAGTATCTTTCACCCACAATCCTTTGCTGTGCAGTCCTTCCACTATAAATTGCACTCTCACCTCAGTCCTGTTCTTTTTCATTTCTTTCAGAGTTGAGACTGTTGTAGTGGATTCACGGATGGTGAACTAAAAGCCACTACAGTACGAGGAGTTTTGGAAAGCAAAGTGTTTTCACACTACATTTCCCATGAGCCTCCGCCTTCCTGGACTGACATAAGACGAACAAAAGGAAAATATTTGGCAAGAATGTTTTCATTGATCAACAATGAAAGTTGGAGGTTCGAAGACAATCAGATACCGTCGTAGCTCCGACCATAAACGGCGACGGTATTCCCATGACCCACCAGGCAGCGTCCGGGAAACCACAATCAGGAAATGCTGGGCTTTCTTTCTTTCTTTCTTTCTTTCTTTCTTTCTTTCTTTCTTTCTTTCTTTCTTTCTTTCTTTCTTTCTTTCTTTCTTTCTTTCTTTCTTTCTTTCTTTCTTTCTTTCTTTCTTTCTTTCTTTCTTTCTTTCTTACTAATTTATGTGTTTATATGCAACACATCATTTATTGTTTGTGTTTGTTTCATGTTTGTTTAGTCATGTTTTTTATTTTGTTTTCCTTTTCTCTCACTTTTTAAATTATAAAAATTGAAAAATGTATTGGTAATTATGATTAATTTGATTATGATTTATTATTTCTGACTCTCTGGTTGCCAATAAAAAAAAATTAAAAGCAAAAAAAAGGATATGCTGGGCGAGTCGACCACTGAATAATAATATCAAAATAACTATAAAGACAAAATACATTCAAAAAAAGTTCAGTTCTACTTCCTGAACCTTTTCTATTTGCTCTTTCTATCTTTACAAACTGAAAAGTGTCAGTTGAAGAAAACTTAAGGTCTGAACTCGTCACCTTGAGGAGCCTGGAAAATAACTGATTAATAATCAAACCTACGAGTCCGGTCACCTCTTCCATCATGTATTGTTCTTTTTTTTCACATCCATCCATCCTCCTCACCCTCCACCGTGCTACCTCACCATCCTTCTCCCCTTTTTAAACTCATCACTCTCATATTTCCTCCTTCCGTCCGTCTCACACCTTCTCCTCCTCCTCTCTCCATCCATCGACTATCTCTCCTCTACATCTCCCACTTATCTCCAGCCCATCCTTTTCACTCACTTGCTGCAGTGCGTGTGTGTGTAATGTGTGTGTGTGTGCGAGCCTCCTGCAGCTTGCGGCTGTGTCTGTGGCCTTGAGAGGTGAAAGACAATGCTGGGAGCCCCTCCCTGCTCCCTCTCTGCCTATACCTCCCACACACACACACACACACACACAGAGGGTACGTGAGGAACACAAAGACCCAGACTGTAGAGCTGTTCTCCTCCTCGACCTTGCTCTCTGCACCACTCCCACACAAACACATTCCCACAATAACAGCCACAGAAACACACACTAACTCTTTGTGCCGGCTTCAACTTATTGAAGCAATAACTGTCTCTGTACCAGCGGCGTCTCCCGCCCTCTCTCCTCCCTGGAGGAGTCGTCTATCTACTCCTAACTTCCCCCAGGAGCCACAGCGCGCAGCTCCCTGCTCTGACTGTCCCCGCTCCCTCCTCACAGCTCTCTCATTACCCCCCCTGCCTCTTACCCCACAACTGATGAGTTCATCCCCAAAATTCCACCAGCGGAGTTTCATTTCCTCCCCCAGAGCCTCCATCAGTCCCACATGTCTAATCCTCAGTCTCCTGGATCAGTCTACGTCTCACCCCGATGGGATGCGTCCACAAAGTTACCGTCAAGTCAAAGGAGGGTGAAATAATACGCGCGCCGTTGCCCGAATCTGTGCACCTCTATGTGATCGCACTGTTTTCACCTAATGGAGTCACTCAGTGGAGAGCGAAGGAGACGTTTCCTTGACAACCATGCAGGGGTTACCGAGTACACTATACAGAATCGCACAAGACATTATATACTGTATTATTTGCTGGTTATAGACACAGGATATTTAACTGTGGTGCTGCTGGATCAATGCAGGGCCTTGGGTTTTTTTTCAAGCAGAAGTAAAAAAAAAACAGGCTGACTTCCCCTACACTCTCATGAAGAAAAGAATAGCTCATCTGTAAAAAAATAAATAAAAATCTGTATCTCTATTCAATGTTATTTTTCTCTTTTTTAAAAATCAGCTGTCTATTCACTATTCACTTTTTCATTACAGCCGAGACACAATAACAATTCATTCTAAGGGATTTAAAGGTGTCATTTCCCTTTAAACTCACCAAATACAGAATGAAACACGGAATGAAATTCACTCAGAATTTAGCTAAGCATTAAAAGGAGTCTTTGACATTATAATATATATATATTAGGGTTGCACATCTCTTTGTGATAAACGATTCGATTCGAATCTAGATACACAGATTACGATTCGATTCAAAAACGATACCCTTTTATTACAGACCGATTCGATTCGATTCGATTCAGTGTAGGACGATTCGATTTTCGGTTAATATCTGTTGTAGATCAAGAAGCCAATTCTATGAAAGTGACTACCATTCTACAGTACAATATTTTCTTTTCAAATATATAAAAGACCACATATCTCCAAGCATTGTTGCTTTAAAGCACTGGCAAAAAAGAAATTAAAAAAAAGGAAAAAAGAATAACAAGATCACATGTCAATGTATTCATATTTAGACATGGACCAGTATCTGTAAGAGTTTATGTAAATTAGCCATGCGACCCCTTTTCCACCCAGCTGGTTCGGAGCCAGTGCTGCTTAGCACCAGTTCTAGGTTCAGCACCAACTCCTTGCTGTGTCAGAGCGAGGTTACCGTAGCAACAAGACCAGCGCATACAGAGCCGCTCCGTTTGTTTATCAATGAAGCCATGTCTCTGATGAAGCTAACAAGCTGAGCTACAGGCAGTGGCTAACAGCAGCTAACGCTCGTCTCACAACATTGCCGTCAAAACGTAGTTGTCGGTCATCGTCACGGCGATCACGGCTGCTTTTTTTCAGCCGGGTTTAGAGTTATCAAAAGTCTATGCTTCCACGTCGGGTCCGGTGTTCAACAGCCGCAGTTTGGAGCAGGTTTTCTAACTGTAGCAGCAGCAGCTCCTGCATGGGGAGTGTGCTAACCTAACTAACAGCAGCAGCAAAGCTAACATCAGGACGTCATCTGTTAACCCCCCCTCCCTCCTGTCATCGGATACAACATGAAACTACTCCAGTTAGCGAATCGTGTTGTAACTAAGATATTCGCTGAAAAAAATAGTTTTTATTTGGCCTGCTGATTGATTTATGAGTTATTAAAGAGACCGCTAACGGCTAGGCACTCTAGCCCATAGCGATAACCGATTCATGACTCTACAACCGATGCATCTAAGAATTCATGGCTAATTTGTATCGATTCAGGAGGCTGCTACCGATGCAGCCGAATCTCTCACTTGTTAAACCGAATATCCGGTCGCATCGGTTTATCGTTTACAACCCTAATATATATATGTAATTTTATCCTAGTCTCCGTGTTAATTTTTTTTCCTGATCAAAGTTTTATTTCAATTTTCACGTTAGAAGAGTGAATAATACCAAGGCACCGGGGGTGTACGTAATGTATATATAGAAAAGGACACTGACAGAAGAGGCACACAGAAAATAAAGTCACTTTAAAGTAATTTAAAAATGGTTAAAGAATATATAATAACTGATCACATTGACTGAACAGAGAAAAAACATACGCACAAAAGACTTCTGCAGTATCCTGATTATTTCTACCTGCAGAGCCTGGTATGTGATTGAAACTATTATTCAGACAGTAACACTTTCATTTAAACAGAAAGCCCTGTGTTATTTAAGAATGTGCTCAAGAGTAGCTGATTATTTTATTATTTCTTTTCTACAATGATACACATGTTTAACATTTTGCTTTGTAACAAATATTTCAATCAGACGTTTTGAACAAAAGCAGCAGGAGCTGACGTGTGGACTGTTTTGAAGGGAGGGCCAGTGTGTTACAGACACACACTCAGGGCCAAGGTTACTGGGGCACTGGTACCTCCTTCCTATCTGTCTTCAACAGACAAGGCCAAGGACTGCCATTCATAAAACACACTCCCCGGCCCCTTCTAGTGTGTGTGTGTATAGGTGTGTATAGGTTTAGTGCTGCTGAGCTTTCACCTCTAACACAGAGACAGAGTCTTCCTGCTTACTACTCACTGCACCTTCAAGCTTTGTTTCAGGAAAAACAGATCAAGTGTTAAAGGGATAGTTCAACATTTCGGCAAATTGACCCATTGCCATAATCCCGTATTAAGTTTTAATTGGAGCTGAAGGTTCAATGTGAGGTGATTATCAATTACTATTCACAATTATTATTGGTTATCTATCAATCTCTGTGGTCATGCAGTAAAGGCCAAACATCCTCTAAATGCCGCCGTCCTTCAGTGAAGTGGAAGTCTGTAAATTTTGGTTTAACAAAAACCTTTTAAAAAATACCTACTCTATATGCATTTTAAAATATTTTCTGACATTTTAAAAGACTACGCACATGAGATTATTCAGATCACTCATAAGGACAATACATTTCAGAGGTAGTCATTTGAATAAAAAAAACACACATCCGCGAGTCACTTTCAATCCGTCACTGAAAGGATCTGCTCCGTCTGAGACAGAACAGACAGTGGAAGAAGCACATCCTCCTACAAGAGATGTATAGATACGTCTCTGAACAAACACACACACTGACAAACACATGTCCACATCAGAGCAGAGTGTGTCAGTGAGAGAGAGAGAGGGAAGTGTGTGTTAAGCTCTGGGACTCCACGGGACGGTGACCTGCCCTTGACTCTGCACACCTTTAATCTGTCCCTCTCCTCTTTCAGACAAACAAAGCAAACAGCCCGATAAGGGGCCAGCGGGGGAACAGGGGCCAGAGGGGGAACAGGGGCCAGCGTTATCAGATGGAAGGAGAAGGAGGGAGATTAGACCCTTCTTCTGTTAAACATACAAACTCAATCCAAAAATAGAAGAATTACAGTGGAGTCCAGCAGCTTTCTCAGTGATAATTAAAGAGAATTAGGACGGAGACGGAGCTGGACACAGGAAGCTAGGGAAACGTCCAAGAGTAAGAATAAACAAACACTCGGAGTGAAATTCCCTGCAGCTCTGATTTAATCAGGATAATGAGCCACAACTAGAGACTCATTAAAAAATGATCATCTGTTTACTAATGGACATTTATTTTAAAGGTAAGAATGAGAGAGTCCCTGGACTGGTGTCAGAGGACAGACACTCTGAGCTGTCACACTTTTATTTAAACTGCTCTGTCACGTTAAAGGCCCTGTAAGCGACTTACTGTATTTGGCTTTTTATTGGCAAAATTGCTTTCATAAATAAGTATTACACTGAAGTCGTATCACACCTGCATACAAATGAAAGCTTTCTTCTCGTACCTTGGCTGGCAAACCAACTGGATGTCATTTTACTCGTTTACTTGTGCAGCACAAATTTACGTTAAGGACAATAAAGGTCTTTTAAGTTTACGACCACATTGTATATGTGTGTGCGTGTGTGTATATTGCTGCCAATATTTATTGTTTTTATTTATTGATATTGTTTACTATTGCTTTGTCTTTTTTTTTTAAGATCCTAGAGATGACAATAAAGTTATTCTATTCTATTGGTCAATGCAATGTCTTCACTGCACAAAGTGTGATGACAGCATGACTACCAAAGATATCTATCTACAATCACAGAAAAGAAAAGAAAATTATTTTAAGACTAATGCCAGATAAAACGTATTGACCCATCTGTCTAATACTACCATCTCTACTCTCTGACTGAGCTTTACATCAGGTCTTAATGAGTGGATTAAAGGCAGGTTTCCACCTAATGCGTTCCTTGACAGTAAAAGTGACACAGCAGCAGAGCTGTCTTGTCTCTAACTTGGACAGTGGGTGTCTCGTCCTGCCTCCTGTCCTCTCAGCTTTGACCTCTCTCTCTCACACTGTGACTGGCAGCTGACAGCCTCCGTGTCCTGCAGGAGGACATCCGGAGCCCAGAGGTCCAGGCTTAGCTGTGGATGATGATCACCACTGACCACGGAGGAAAATCAATTGTCATTGTCTCCCTTTTTTTTTCTTCTTTCCTAAAGCGAGGGAGTCTGCTGTCGGTGTTTGACGACTTCCACGCTGGATGTGAATTAAAACGTGAAAGAGAAAACAAAGGGCAGCAGATTACAGCAGCTACATGTCCCGGTCTGAGTATACAGAGCTGTATGAAGCTAATAGTGTTAGGACAGGACTTATCTACTGATGCTGCTAAAACCAACAGATGACCGCTGGGGGTGTGTGTGTTTGTGTGTGTGTTACGCCCCTGTAAAGGGGAATAATAATGAATACACAAAGACACGATGTATGGTCAGTCACGTCCAGTGTAATAATGTATTTTCAATAGTTCACAACCTTCTTCACAACATTGTACATTGTTAATAAACCAAAACTGTTTAAGCACCTGTTCTGTCAATATATAGTTCAATAAAAGAAATAAAGCATTGCGTTGGAAATATAAAATATATCTCTACAGTGTATTAAATCAGAATTGACTAACTGTATTTTCAATACACAGCAACTTGTGTGATTATATTCACTCACTTTTACATCTGCTTCTGTACAAATATAAACGAAAGTATCTCACATTTTATCATGTGGAATATTCACAACCAAACCTACATTCTGCAAAATGGAAGTTACTATCATTCATTCACTCATAAACAGAAAAGAATAACGGTGCTACACGTTTATCATTAACATATTCACATTAAATGTCTGACGTTGTAAATAAACAACATAACTACATCTCTGAACCAACGTCGTCTACACGGCACGACGTAGCTAGCAAGAAACTACGGTGGAATTAGCATTGACATAAACGAAACTAAATAACTCTTAAAAGTGACTTCAAACTCTGTTTGTATACTCTCTACTCATATTTCGTGACACATAAAACATATAAACACATATTACAGCTGCTTTTGTTTACTTTTCTTACCTGTAAAGGGGAATAATAATGAATACACAAAGACACGATGTATGGTCAGTCACGTCCAGTGTAATAATGGACGAGCGAAACACCGTCCTTCCCCTCTACCGTTTCAGCTCAGGCAAAAGCAATCGAACCCCGAACACCCGAGGTGATTTTAGGATTAGCTTTCAGAAACACAATTTATAAGATGAAACACTTGAGAAACAACATAAATAATATTAAGAGAGCTTTTCTAAAATAAAATAGATAATTACTTGTGTTTCACACCCTTTTAACTTGTCACTCTAACTTGTCACTCTATGCTCGCCTGTCTCACAGACCAAAGCAGTAGATAATGGATCACTCGATCAACATATCATCTGCAATTTAACCTTAATCCACTTTTCTTAAACCTTTATCATTACTGATGTGTTTTTAATCATGTACTTTAATGAATTAAATCATTATAATACCATTCTTCCTTTTCACTGTTTTTAGTAAAACCATGTGAGTTTTTGAACCCTTGTTTTAGTTTTAACAGCATATTTAAACCATTACACACTCCCCCTCAATAAAAATGTCGTCCTCGACATGAACGATTAAGGCAGGTGCATATACAATCAAAATATTCTCACAGTTCTTATGTAGGCACTTGACCGCCCAAAAGTCCTTGAGTGTGTGATGTGTGGCAGATCAAGCTGCTTCAACAGTCCATCATGTGTGTGTTTGTATATATTGTCACTCTGCTTTCACAAAAGTCCATGAGCGTATGAGATGTGTATATGTGTGGTGACACTCCGCTTTCACAAAAGTCCATGAGCGTATGGGATGTGTATATGTGTTGGCACTCGGCTTCCTCAAAAGTCAATGAGTGTATGTGATGTGTGCATGTAAGACAGTCCATAAAATGTCTGTAGTTACCCATGCAACGACACAGGCTGGTATGTGGGATACTGCACAGAATCTGGCCACATGGTCCTTGGTTGGTGGATTCTGTAGTACTGCATGGGGTTAAACCCATACGTGGATCTGGCTGGAGGTCCCACACTGTAGCAAACTGGATTACCAAACTCATTATAGGTGAATAGCTTTGGTGGCCGCCTTTCTCTCCTTGGCCGCTCTTGTACTTGTTCACTCTCACTGTGATTGTCACGTGGTGGAGGCGACAGAGGTGGCGATGCAGGGTTGTCTCCAAGAATTTCCGGTTCCTCTGGAGCCTCATCTCTGTCCAGCAACTCAATCTCAACTGGATCCTCTTCCAGCTGTGTCAGTCTTTGCTGTTGTTCTCCTTGCTTGTGATGTGCTCCTGCCGGTTCAGAGTCTGCTGCCTGGCCAACATATTCCTCTTGATTACCTGCCTGTGGTTGTGCATCCTGGAGAGGCTGTTGAGGTAGGTAATAGAGCCAGTCATCCTCTGAATCCTCATCACTGTCATCCTCTTGCTGAGTCTGAGTACTGATTTTTCCTTCATCTGTCTGTTTCAGGCTTTTCCTCCGTGATCTGGCAACTTTTAGGGGAACTTCCAAAGGCAGATGGTCACACGGAAGTAAGAGATTGCGATGTAATATCCTGCTATCTCGCCCCTTTCCTTGTTCCGGTACAACTTCATAAACTGGAGCATCTTTGTTTACTCGGCGAACAACCTTGTGAATGATTTCTTCCCAATGACTGCGTAGCTTGCCAGTCCCTCCTCTTGGGGTCAAGTTTCTAACAAGGACGCGGTCTCCTGGTTCCAGCTCTGAGCTCCTTACTTTGCGATCATGGTTTCTTTTTCCTCGTTCAGCTGATTTTCTTGCACTGTTCTTTGTTATTTCATAGGCTTCCTGCATCCCTTCACGCCACTTTCGCATGTACTCTCTGTGGTCAGGTGTACCTGTTTCTGGTGTCAGACGGAAGAGGATGTCGACAGGCAGTCTTGGAGTCCTCCCAAAAAGGAGATAAAAGGGAGAAAAGCCTGTGACTTCACACTTTGTACAGTTGTATGCAAAAATCAACTTGTTCAATGAGTCCTTCCAGTTTGATTTCTCTCTCTCTGTCAGTGTTCTGAGCATCTGTATGAGTGTTCGGTTGAAACGCTCTACTTGGCCGTTTCCTTCAGGGTGGTATGGCGTTGTTCGTGAGCCTAGCACTCCAGAAGTCTGCTTCAGTTGTGAGAGGAGCTGGTTTTGAAATTCACCTCCCTGATCATGATGGATGCGCTGAGGAAAGCCAAACTTTAATGCATAATCATTGAAAAGCTTGTCCGCTACTGTTTTTGCCGACTTAGAGGTGGTGGCATAAGCTTGGGCAAATCTTGAGAAATGATCAATGATAACCAATACATATTCATAACCACCTGAACACTTATCAAGATGCAAAAAGTCAATGGAGACTAATTCAAAGGGCTGGGTTGTGACAATGTTGGTTAGTGGTGCTCTAATCTCTCGGCTGGGTTTCTTTTGTTTCAAACACGAACAGCTTCGAGCCACATAATGTTCAATGTCCTGCTGCATATGAGGCCAAAAGAAGCGCTCTCTTACCAATGAAGTGGTGCGGTCGACTCCTTGGTGCCCCATGTCATCATGTAGTTCTTTCAAAACAGTTGTCTTGTACTTTTCTGGCAGAACAAGCTGTGTTCGTGTGGCTGTTTTTCGACGCAGGATGCCATCATCATCTAAGGTGAGTTTTTCCCATTCACGCATCAGTCTTTTACTTTGTGCACTGTATGATTTTAACTGTTTGTTATCAGGTCTTATATTTAACTGACGACACTCAATCACTGGGCCGATATTTTTATCTTCCTTCTGAGCTTGACAAATCTCTGCAGGCAAGAGAGGCTGATGTTTTGACTTTGTGATGTCTTTTGACTGAGCAGACAGAGCCATGGACCACACTGAACTTGGACTTGGGTCCTCAACTGACTGTACTACTGCTTGTACTGACCGAGATGACAATTCCTCAGTGCAGTCTTTCAACATGGTGTCGATGTCTACTGGCATCCTCGAAAGACTGTCGGCATCGACATTTTCCTTTCCTGGCCGGTATCGTATGGTGAGGTGGAAATCCGCTAATTCAGCAACCCATCTGCATCCAGTTGCGTTTAGCTTTGCTGTGGACAAAACATAAGTGAGCGGATTATTATCCGTATACACTGTGCATGATGAGCCGATCAAATAGTCCCTGAATTTTTCACACACGGCCCATTTTAGGGCCAGGAACTCCAGTTTTCCGGAATGTAGATGGTAATTCTTCTCGGATACTGTGAGAGTCCGGGATGCATATGCAATTACTCGCATTTTTCCTTCCTGTTGCTGGTATAAGACGGCCCCCAGGCCCAGGTTGGACGCGTCTGTGTGTAAAACAAAGGGTTTACTGAAATCAGGAAAAGCAAGTATTGGCGGCTCCACGAGATGATCCAAAAGTTCCTCAAGCAAGTGTTGATGTTTTTCTGTCCATACAATGGGCTGGTTGGAGGACGCTCCACTGTGTCTCCTTTTCATCTGTCTCATTTTTGTTTTATGTTTGTCAGTCTTTTGTGCATCAGCAGGGGCTCTCAAGAGGTCGTACAGAGGGGCAGCGATTTGAGAAAAATTACGAATGTACTGACGATAATAACTGAGGAGACCCATGATGGCTCGTAATTCTCCCACTGTGGTTGGCTGCTTGTCTTTTAAAGCTCTGACAGCTATGGTGTCAGCAGGGTCAATTTTACTGCCCTCTGATGAAACAACACGCCCAAGATAGCGAACCTCTCGACGAAACATCTCACATTTGGCCGGCTTCAACTTTATGCCATATTCTCTTAATCTTCTCAGTACAGTTCTGACATTTTCAACATGACTTTCAAACGACTGACTGAACACAAGAATATCATCGAGGTATGGAATACAAATCTGATCTCGAATCCCTTCCAGACACTCTTCCATGCACCGCTGGAAGGCAGCCGGCGCATTCATCAAGCCGAAGGGGATTCGGATCCATTCGTATAAACCCCAGGGGGTCACGAAAGCAGTGAGGGGCCGGCTCTCTTCTGCCATGAAGCCCTGATGGTAGGCTTTCCCCTGATCTAAAAGCGAAAACCATGAGTGCCCCCCCAAGCCGTCCATAATGTCCTGCACGCGTGGAATGGGCTGACGGTCTGGTACAGTCTTGTGGTTTAACTCACGGTAATCTATACACAAGCGTAAGCTTCCATCCTTTTTACGAACGCACACAACGGGGGATGCATAAGGTGAGTTTGATTTGCGCACCCAACCTTGTGTGATGAGGTCATGTAAGTAGCTCTTCATCTCCTGGTAAAGTGGTTTTGGCACAGAGATGTAAGTTTTAGCCACAGGCTCAGTGTCTTTCAGTGAGATGGAAAGCCGCAAATTCTCAATACAGCCAATGTCATCATCAGAATTAGAGAAAGAACCTGACTCTTCTCTTAACATTTGTTTAACAATTTCTTTTTCAGATGAACTGAGATGGTTCACATCGACTGGGGGATCCCACTCACCACAACAGGTTTGTTCATTTCTTACTGTCACATTACTCACTGTTACTGGAGGAGAGGCGCAGGATCGCTCGAAGATGGTCGGTGGATAAACTGCTTGAACTTGCTGCACTGTCCCAATAACAGTTCTGCCGGTGAGCACGACGTCATGGTCTGTTGGGTTTTGCACATCCACAATTATGAATGGTTTTGCCCCTTTTTCCAGTGTCACAAGAGTATCGGTGAATTCAAGTCCCTCTGGCCACTGTGGGTCAACACTAGGCTCAAACATCAGTGTTGTCTCAACTTGTGAAGGTGCTGTCAAAACACGGCAGTCTACTTTTACAGATGTGTGTTTGGGGACATGTACTCGCTCTCTGGTCGTCTTGACAACATATTCATGTGATCGCTGCTCAGCTGTAACTTGCTCCACAAAAACTTCAGCATGATCCATCTCAAAACCAGGAAAAGCTGCTTGGACAGTTTTAATTAGCTGCTGTTTATCAGTGGCGTTACTCTGCTGTAGCTCAGTATCAACAATCAGTCCAATAACATTTGAGCCAATAATAGGTCGTGTAAGACTGTCACCTTTAATCACCAGGGTGGGAACGACGACCTCTGTTGTGGGGACTCCTTTTGCAGCTAATCTGAATGTCACCTCTATCCATCCGACGTATGGCATGTCTTCACCATTAGCAGCAACAAGGTTTAAAGTGTCATTAGCATCAATGATCTCAGAAATGTCTCTCAGTGTTACATGTGATAAATGTTCTGTTTTCCAGCGTTCACTCACCACAGTCACTTGTGATCCAGAGTCCCACAAAGCTCTAACCTGCTGGTCTTGGATATGGCAGTCAATGAGGTATTTATTTCCAACTAGAGGAGCAACTTTAATGTGTTTTCTTTTTCGTGTTGTGGCTCTGACTGTTTTACATGAGGTTGTTGAACATTTATTTCTGTGGGCCATCCAGTGTTCATGTTGACATGCTTTGGAACAGTATAACACACCTTTACATGCTGAACATTGCCTCAGCCTCACGTTTCTTCCATGTGCACCACAGTGTACGCAAAGTTGGGGCGCTGTTGATGATGTGGTCACTCCCTGCCCCGCTGGGGTAACCCTGGCCCGTTTAAAGCACTCCCTCTGAAATTACCTGATCTGCCCATTCTGCAGCCGGCGGCGAAATGTTCATTACTGCCGCATCTGAAGCAGTGTCTGCAGTCTTCTTGATTCTCCTGCTCGCAAGCATAACATCTCCTTCTACGACGTGGTGGAGGTGTGGGGAGAGGGCGTTGGCTGGCGAACCTTTGGTTGAGCGGAGGATAACCATGTTGTGCCGCAGGGGCAGGAGCAGCCCAGTGTCTCTGTGGCAGGCCATGGTGGACTGGTGCTAGCTGATGAGGAGTGCAATCTGGTGGGAAAGCTGGATCCGGGTGCTGCCTCGGTGGATAAGACGGCTGCTGCATTGACTCTTTGATGGAAGCCACTTCAGCTTTAAGGTCCTTTAAGAGAGACATGTTAGCTTTCATTTCCTGCAGTTCTGAAAGAATATCAATTTGATTCTTACTGTGACTCGGCTGACTTGTTTTCTCCTTTTTTTCTGCAGGGCTGTGGTCAGACTGAGCAGAGTGAACGGCTACAGGTCGCTGTGGTGTTGTCATTTTCCTCTTGTCTTGCCTTTCACTTTCATAAGCACATGCTATATTCAGTTTTTCAAACAGGAGTTCATCAGAAACAGTAGCTTGTTCAAGATATGGCTGTAGATCTCGTTTGATGTTATCATTCTGCAAGCCAGTCATCACTGAGTGAAGAAACATGTTCTGTACTAGCACTGGATCATATCTTAGTCCTGACTCTGACTCTTGTGAGGCGAACAGAATCTTCTGCCTTAGATCTAGAGCACGGATGAGAAAGTTTTGAGGCGTCTCTTTTGTGCCCTGAACTTCTGATGACAACTGTTTGTATAATTCTGTGGCGCTCTTTTCTTGGTAATGACAACGGAGAATCCTCCTAAGTGTTGGTAGTCTGAGGTCACTTTTCCCCTCTAAGTAACTGCGTAACTGCATTCCTGGAACAATGGCCCTTATGACGGCATCAACAATCTCAGTCTCAGGAAAGCCCTTTAGGAGGCCATGCTCAAACTGTCGTGCTAGGCTGGAAAATGTGAGGCGATCTTTTTGTCCTGGTTCTCCGATCTGTCCTGAAATTTTAAACTCTTTGTGCCAGGGGGGAGGAGCCTGACCTGGACCTGCACCTGAGACTGGCGCAGTGTGGATGACTGCGGTGACCTGAGACTTATGTTCACTTCCGCTATAACTACTCCCTGTAAAAGGCAGTGGCTCTAACTGTGGAGGTCTGCTTTCTTGTGGTGTAGTGACCTGTGTCTTGTCTTGTCCATCTTTATTTTCATCTGTTTTTGCTTGAAGCTTAGCTAAGTGCTCAGTCAAAGCTACTTCAGCATGGAGCTCAGTTACCTTGTCTTTTACGAAGAGAAGCTCTGATATTCCCATGTCTTCGAGTTCTCGTAATTCTTCTCTTTGCAGGTGATTATTTATCAATGTAATTAACGATGCTCTGTTCTTTCCTGCCACATGCTCTGATTTTTCTCCAGCAATACCAAGGAAGTCACATACTTTCTTTAAATTGTCTGCTGGCAGTGTACACAAAAGTTCAAGTATTTCCAACTGCAATGTCTCTATCTCAATTGACTCCATTTTCCTTGCGGCAGCAACTCGATGCTCTGTAGCAGTAGTAATTTGTGTGCTAAACATCAGCAATAGCGCTCCTGGTGCTTGAAGTTCACCTCAGATTGCTTGTGCTCTTGTTGTAGACGTTAAACCACCACCGTACAAGCCAATGGATGCTGCTGGCCTGGGTAAGTTGAAGGGGACTGAATGAGAGCTGGCGACGTCCGTGGCTGGCAGAAGTCGTACCTCGTCTCACCCAATCCCAGCGGTGCCTCCAGAAAATGTTACGCCCCTGTAAAGGGGAATAATAATGAATACACAAAGACACGATGTATGGTCAGTCACGTCCAGTGTAATAATGTATTTTCAATAGTTCACAACCTTCTTCACAACATTGTACATTGTTAATAAACCAAAACTGTTTAAGCACCTGTTCTGTCAATATATAGTTCAATAAAAGAAATAAAGCATTGCGTTGGAAATATAAAATATATCTCTACAGTGTATTAAATCAGAATTGACTAACTGTATTTTCAATACACAGCAACTTGTGTGATTATATTCACTCACTTTTACATCTGCTTCTGTACAAATATAAACGAAAGTATCTCACATTTTATCATGTGGAATATTCACAACCAAACCTACATTCTGCAAAATGGAAGTTACTATCATTCATTCACTCATAAACAGAAAAGAATAACGGTGCTACACGTTTATCATTAACATATTCACATTAAATGTCTGACGTTGTAAATAAACAACATAACTACATCTCTGAACCAACGTCGTCTACACGGCACGACGTAGCTAGCAAGAAACTACGGTGGAATTAGCATTGACATAAACGAAACTAAATAACTCTTAAAAGTGACTTCAAACTCTGTTTGTATACTCTCTACTCATATTTCGTGACACATAAAACATATAAACACATATTACAGCTGCTTTTGTTTACTTTTCTTACCTGTAAAGGGGAATAATAATGAATACACAAAGACACGATGTATGGTCAGTCACGTCCAGTGTAATAATGGACGAGCGAAACACCGTCCTTCCCCTCTACCGTTTCAGCTCAGGCAAAAGCAATCGAACCCCGAACACCCGAGGTGATTTTAGGATTAGCTTTCAGAAACACAATTTATAAGATGAAACACTTGAGAAACAACATAAATAATATTAAGAGAGCTTTTCTAAAATAAAATAGATAATTACTTGTGTTTCACACCCTTTTAACTTGTCACTCTAACTTGTCACTCTATGCTCGCCTGTCTCACAGACCAAAGCAGTAGATAATGGATCACTCGATCAACATATCATCTGCAATTTAACCTTAATCCACTTTTCTTAAACCTTTATCATTACTGATGTGTTTTTAATCATGTACTTTAATGAATTAAATCATTATAATACCATTCTTCCTTTTCACTGTTTTTAGTAAAACCATGTGAGTTTTTGAACCCTTGTTTTAGTTTTAACAGCATATTTAAACCATTACATGTGTGTGTGTGTGTGTCATGGAAAGAGAGCTGCGGTATCTGAACCGGCAGCTCAGTAATGTGCACGCCATGTGTGGATGGTAATCCCTCACAAATCTGTGTACTTGTGTGTGTGAAAGTTTGTGTGTCTGTCTTGTACGTCAACATGTGTAAAGGATGAAATGCAAATCTAACCCTAGATCTGTGTGTGTGTGTGTGTGTGAGAGAGAGAGAGAGAGAGAGTAGAAAGGGGGAGGGTGAAAACCAACGGAGATGATACAGTACTTACTTCAAGGCTTGATGTGTTTAGGTTGTGTGTGTGTGTGTGTGTGTGTGTGTGTGTGTGTGTGTGTGTGTGTGTGTGTGTGTGTGTGTGTGTGTGTGTGTGTGTGTGTGTACATGTGTGTTTAACTATTCCTGTTTCCAGTATGTGAAGGATTAAGGGTGGAGAAGGAAAAGAGGAGAGGAAAAGGGAATGGTGGTGGACGGAGGGAGAGACGTGGATGCTCGGCGGTCTGCAGAGTTCAGGCTTAAACATCTGGGTGGTTTGGATTGGTGGGTTGGACGCCTCCACCCCTCCGTCTCCATCTGTCTTATCTGGTCCACCTCCGGGGCAACGCCCCTCCTCCTCTTTACCTCCGTTTCCTCTCTTTAGCCTCTGCTCTTACGGTTCGCTTCACTCCTCTCTCGTCTTTTTGTCTCTTTTAAACGTCTCTGTGAGCGTCCTCCGCCACAGACACCGAACACGCTCTGTTTGACTGGATGTAGATGTGTTGTGTGATGAAGCGATACAGGATGTTACAGTTAACGTCAGGACTGCGGTCTGATATTTAACTCTATATTATGACTAGACTACAGTCATGGAAAAAATTAAGAGACCACTCCCAAAATGAACAGTGTCTCTAGTTTTACTATTTATAAGTATGTGTTTGAGTCCAATTTTTTTTTTAATAATTGTTTTATTCTATCAACTACCGACAACATTTCTCCCAAAACTGAAAAAATATTGTCATTTAGAGCTTTTATTGGCTAATTAAACTAGTCTAAATAACAGAAATATAAAGTCTTTTCAGACCTTGAATAATAATAATAATGCTAAGAAACATGTTCATATTTATTCCTAAAGAACACAGCAAGAATATTTTAACTCAGGAAGAGTTTATAAATCAGTTTGTGGGATAATGTCAATGTTTAATCCCAGCAGTGGTTTTTATAATCTTCCTATAAAACCAGATGTGGTTCAGGTAAAGACCTCATCAGTGTCTCATTAAGTAGAAGGAGTTGGTAGTGAAGTGTTGATATTTAAAAAAGAAAAGAAAAGAATGACTGTAATACTGTACATGTAGATATGCTTTTAGGAAACACTTGTGAAAGTGGTCTCTTAATTTTTTCCATGAGTGTACGTATATAAAACTGTTTTTAAACTGTTCTTCTGTCTCTGAGTCTATTTCATTCTATTTCTTTTTAATATTGTACATTGTTTCTGTATTTTAATTTAGCAGTTTTTATGCGTCTTTGAGCATCTGTAAAAGCCTGATATAAATAAAATGTTGGTTTTAGCTGAACCAGATAAAGAATAGAATATAAAATAGAACACAATAATGTCATGAAAATACTAATTTTACCAGCCGGAACAGGTTGTTGATCTGATGTATCATGTGAAACTAAGATTTGTTGTGAATTTATCAACATTATATTGGGTCTTAATGCACCCCAAGACAATAGATATATTAAAAACCTAATTCTAACAATTTCAAAGTGGTCAAGGTACAAGGACCAACATGAAAGACTTTGACAGACAGACTGACCATTTTCTTGTCAGAGGTAAACCTTAGGATTAAAATGAACATTCTGGCTGATGAGGTCAAAGGGAACGCAATCTGGAAACAACTCTTATGGAGAGACGGATGTGAGGATGCTGATTGTAATTGTTTAGTTTGTATCACTCTCATCTTCCATTATCATTTTGTGTTTGCACTGTATGTACAAGATGATCTTTCAAACTTGTTCAGCTTGATTGCTTAGTTTTTAATGGGAATGTCTCTCTTTTTTTTCCTTTTTTTTTTTTAAAGAGCAACTATACTTATACTTATACTATAAAGAGAGAAAGCCTCTCTCTAATAAGAATCTGCCTCCAGTAAGGGCCAGTACCCTGGGCAGATGAGTAAATAAAGCCCCCGGTCACTATTTGAGCTGTTTCCTCTCTGTCCATGGTCCACTCCACACAAACACAATGATTTAGAGCAGGGGTGTCAAACTCATTTTATTTCAGGGGCCACATACTGTAGAGCGCAATTTGATCTGAAGCGGTCCGGACCAGTGAAATAATAGTATAGTAACCTATTTCAACAACTCTAAATATTCCCTTTGAGTGAAAATGAACCATCCTTTTACAAAACATGTTATGAATGAAATTTCTTGAGAAAAATACTTGCAATTTGAACAATATTACTGTATGCCTCTTCTGGCTTCTATGTAGTCTTCACTCTTGGTAAATTCATCCTGCGGGCCGGACCGGCTGGTTTTGGTCCGCGTGCCATATGTTTGACATTCCTGATTTAGATTATTCTGCACTCTAAAAATATACAATGACAACTTAGGTTACGGCTTCTGTAGACTGACAACAGAAAATATTTTCATACTCACAAGCTGAAGTTGCAACTGCAACAAAGAAATTCAAGCTTTTTCTGACTGAGCAGAAAAACATGATTCTTCAGTGAACTTTGTCAATGAATATCACATATTTACACTCCACATATCGTTAGTCCTCAGGTGACTAATCATGCACTGACACACGTCTCAAGTTGTCTGATGAGTTGTAAACATTTCAAACGAACACTTCTGACTAATTTCTCTTAATTACTATTACACCAGGTGAAAATAAATAATAAATCCTACAGACTCGTTGTAGTGAAGTACTGAAGAGACTGTGTGGTGTGTGTGTGTGTATGTGTGCCTGTCCTGGTCGGCCCAGATGTCCTATCATATTAAATTCTGTTTTCCCCCCTGACAACAGGAACATGGATCCCTCTCTGTTCTCTGTGTTATCAGCTCTGAGCCGCTCAGGTCCCACCACAGCCGTGCTGCGGCTGCTGCAGCAAGCTGCTCCCTCAGGTGTCGATCTGTCTCTTTATTTTATTGCACTGACTTAAAAAGGACTGCGCATGTTTGTGTGTGTGTGTGTGTGTGTGTGTGTGTGTGTGTGTGTGTGTGTGTGTGTGTGTGTGGTGCTTTATGTTTCCAGGGAGGGGGCTAGCTGATAACCATGGGTACAAATTTCAGATTGGGACACATTTTATTGAGCAACCTTTGGATGCTCAACCCTCCAAACCAAACCATAAAAGAGAGCACACAGTGACACACCCAAGGTCTTAAATACCCCCAACCACTCATACACACACACACACACACACACACACACACACACGCACACCCACACACACACCTTGAATCTCAAAGAGTTTGTCAAACTGGGTCAGGGGGTTGGTGGAGATGGCAGGAAAAGGGTGGAGGGTGAAGGATGTCGAATGTGAAAAACACTGACTCTTGAAGAAGAAAAACAAGTGTGTGTGCGTGGAGGCTCTGCTGCTCAGCGAGGGTCAAATTTGATGCCAATATGTAGCAGTATAGAGTTCAACCCACACGCAAACACACATTTCAGTGTTTTCAATGTCAAATTCTATAAATCTGTAAATCAGAAAAGAATCTCCAGTAGCTAACCTGCTGCTCCAGCCTCCAGCTGCAACGTGGCCAGACAAACATTTGAAGCGCGAGTACTCAACTTTTTCTGATTCAACTCTACTGTCCTTTCAAAAGTGTGTTGTCTGTTTTTATTTTGTCAGTCAGCATCTGTTTTGCCTCGCTAACCCTAACCCTGCTATTGTAATTGTCTATTGTATGATTTGTTGTCGCGAGGTTTTAAAGTCTTGTGTGTCTATGTTCTACAGTAGGAACCAGCCTTGGGACTACGGCTGAAATGTAGCTGTTATTCTAAGTCCAGCGCATTTACACGGGTGCTTAATGCATCAGTGTTGATGAATGTGCATTGTCCCAACTCAATAAATAAATAAATGAAAAAAAAGGAATTGAAAAGCTGTGCATCTCATATATTGTGCTAATACTGTGCAGCTCACTAAAAGGGGTTACCTGCAGTTAGCCACTACTCACTGAGACTTAGGAAGTGTTATCACCGGGGAAACCATCAGTACCTGCACTACATTTCATTTTGCGTAATTCAACAATTGAGTCCCAATACATAAAACTGGGCTTAGTGTATTGGGCGATACCTGATACTGATCCAATTGTGTTTTGCAATGCAATACACCGCACATCGCAACATTTAGATTTCATATTTATACATACCCATCTTTTTATTTCTGACTTCTTTGAGCGTGTGCTATAAAATGGCACTTGTATTGCTTTCTTTTTTGTTGTTATTTGTTTTTGCTTTCTTCTATTGTTGTTGTTGATTTATTTTCTGATTGTATGTATATTTCTTGGGGAGGTGCTTTTTATAAGCCCATATAGGGTTTTTTAACCTCTCCCGCACTTTCTATGCTTGTTTCATTTCTGTTTTTTTGCAATTGTCTTTTATTATGGTGCAAATAAATAAATACAAAAAAACCCCCCAAAAACAATACAAATTTCCATTGCCGCCTTTGCAAGTAGCCGTCAAACTAGTCGCAGAGGAATACTGAGTGAGTGAGTTAGTTCCAGATAAACGGGAGGTGAGGTCAGGGTTATGGTTAAGGGGGTTAGGGGGGCAAGTCCAAGTAATTTGACATATATTAGCATTTTATACAAAAGCAATGCAATACTTACTTTTCCTGGTAATAATTCAGTTACTGTAGTTCAGTTCACTTTTTGGGGAAACTACTACTATGAGTCCACTATATGGGGTATGTTAATACTCACTAACCATTCGGACAGCACTAAAAAATGGTGTGGTCACTATAATAGTCCACTACAGTGGTTCTCAAAGTGGGGTCCGGGGACCCCCAAGGGTCCTTGAGAGGATTCAAGGGGGGCCCCAACTTTTTCTTGAAATTTTACCACTTTTTCACTATTTTCATCACTATTTTTTTCCAGAAATAGGCCAATACATTTTTTTTTCCAGAAATGTTTCTAAATTTTTCAAAAGTTTCACGCCACTGGCCCTAAATTGAACGTACATTGACTAAAAAAGTAAAGTTATTCAGTCTCAGTATTTCTGGTGTTTGTTTAAAAATGTTGTCGATGGTGCTCCCTGTGTCCATGTGTCAGTTTAGGGGTCCTTGATGTAAAAAAAAAAAGTTTGAGAAGCGCTGGTCCACTAGAGTGAGGAGTGAGTGAGTCTACATTTCCCAGAATGCTCAGTTCAGTCGCCTGAGCCTGTTCCCTCAGAAAATAAAAAAAAATCTGCCACAAACTGACGTGGCATCGTTCTCCCACAAAACGCTGCAAAACCACACAACAAAGTGGACACAGCGACGCGGCCAATCTCGTTGTCTTTCACACTTTGACTACAATTGCCAGCGTCTGATGTGCAGGAGAACAGGAGCATGTGTGTGTGTGCTGTCATGCTGATTCGAGAGCTTATCGAGTTTAGTCACACACACTTGTGAAAAGGCTGTGGAGGCTCCAGCCTCTCACAGCTCCAGACCTCATTACAGCCAGGCAGGAGGCTACTGCACTCCACTACAAGTCAACCAGCTAATTGCACTTACCAAAGACACACACACACACAAACACTCTAAAATATACTCACACAAACATAAATATGTCAACAGGTTGTTCTCAGTCACAGCTGGTGCTCACTTCTGGAAGCAAAACAAATTGTTAGGCTAGTTACCAGCCTCACTCCCTGTGTGTGTGTGTTGAGGAGCAGTATGGAGGGCTTGTAATATTAATTGCACAGCTCTTTATTTGAGTTTGACTCGTGAAGGGGGGGTGTTAATAATTAAACATCCACTGTACCCCGTGTAGTAGTGCATCTCACACACACACACGCACACACACACAGCATATAAGGGCATACATAAACATGCAACGCACACATTTATATTAGACCGCTTCATGTAGAAATACATACAAAATAATGAATGTGCATATATCCAACACACACTTAACATGATGCAATCATATCAACAAATGCACATTCAGATGCATCTGGTTAAAGAAGCACCAAATAATTGTACAATGGAAATGTCACATGTTAATGTGCATTTTTAATGTTGTTTCCATTAAGCTGGCCACTGGTCCTCTAGCAGGTCATCACCACAACAACCTCAGATTGTGTATGTGTAAGTGCGAGGTGTGCCTGCTGGAGAAATAAGGCGTTTCCATGAGGAATATTCCTGTTAGAATTTAAAGTTCACTGGGCACAGTAAATTGCCACGTGGACGCTTTTATCTCAAGTATGTTACTTTTTGCTTAATGCAGTTTTTAAAACCTCACAAAGATCTGATTAAATCAAAATTATTCATAACGGATTAAGAAGCGAGTTGAGTCATACATTTCAGCTGGTGCTGCATTCAACATTCAGACAAAGAGAATGAGGCTTGAGTTCCTGAACAGACGGTTGTACCAGAGCCTAACCAGTCAATACATGTGACACTCTCACAATAAGTGAGACTGCAATGATGATAAAGTGTGACTATTAAGTTAGCCAAAAGAACCAGGCTGTATTTGTTGGTGTGATGCTGTCTCAGTTACATAATATCTATATTCTTCACTGCAGACAGGTTTAACTGCCTTTGTTCTCTTCATTAATCCTAGTATACGGTAAAGCAGTGCTGCCTTTGTTCACTAGAACTCCAGCCTTGACAGGAACTGGACAAAGCTACAGCAACTCTGCAGCAGCTGGTGAAATGACAGAATACAGACCTTAGGATTATGCGGTTCTGGTTCTGGTTATTGATGGCTGTTATACCCCTTTCCCACTGGTTAAAGGGACAACAAGGAGTTTTGGAAAGCAAAGTGTTTTCACACTACATTTCCCATGAGGGAAAGACGGAGTTAAAACATTTGCCAAGAATGTTTTCATTCATCAAGAATGAAAGTCAGAGGTTCGAAGACGATCAGATACCGTCGTAGTTCTGACCATAAATGACGATTCAGCTGCATTATTCCCATGACCCACCAGGCAGCGTCCGGGAAAACGAAAGTAGGAAATGCTGGGCAAGCCAATCACTAAATAATAATAACAAAATAACGCTTAAGACAAAACGATATATTTATTGAAAATGGACCCATTAACAAGTGGGTAATGTAGATTCATCAACATTAATATGAGACTTTTTTATAACCAAATACAAACTCCTCATAGTCCCTTTAAAAAAACAGGAACAGATGCAGGTACTCTCAGCTCTGGCTCCAACTAGCATCGATGTAAATCACAATTAATACTCGCCCCTTCACCCCTACTTAAACAGACACTGTTTTTGTAGCTTAACTTGGAACACAAACCTGGGCGGAGATGTGACAGATCTGTTTTCCAAGGTTGTGTGGCAAGCAGCTCACTGTTTCTCCCCCGTGTCTGCATGTACTGTGTAAAGGCAAACTGGACTGACAAGGGGAAAGGGGGTCAGTTGTCTTTTATATTGAACAGATTTAAACACATTTGGATAGTTTGTTTTGTTCTAAGTAAAGAAAAATAGAGCTATGGTTTCATTGGACTGAAGTGAGTCAGTCTCAGAGCGCTGGCCTCCGTCCAGTAGGATCCAGTTTACTAGTGACAGAGAGGATGATTTAATCCCGTGCTCCCTGCTCTCCTCCCTCTAATTCAGCTCGATGCCTGACCTCCATCCCTTTATCCATCCTGCATTTCAGACCCTCTCCCTCCTCGTTGCCCCTCTTCTCACATCCCCCCTCTTGGCTCTGGGTAGTGGGGGTTGATGATGAGGAAGGGAGGAGGAAGGGGATCAAAATCATCCTGTCGTTTGTTTCCCCACTGTCCTACTTTCCTCTGCTGCACCGCTTTAACACATTAGACGATGTGGGCCACTGGCCTACAGCACCACTGCATGTATGTATGTGTGTGTGTGCGTGTGTGTTTACTGTATGCGTAGAGTATGTACGCGTGTGACTGTGGCAGAGATTTCTAGACATACAGCCAACCAGTGGCTGGGTGTGTGTGTGTGTGTGTCCCTGAGGAGGGAGCAGGCAGGGAGGTAAACTCTGCTCTGTCTGTATTGACTGCAGCCTGGCTGAATCCTGGCCTGCTGCCTGACTCTTCACCTGACTGCATCTCTGACAGACTACTGTGTGTTTGTCCATCTACATCCTGCAACGTCTGCCTGTCAGTGTGATCACCTGCTCACTGCTCACTTTGTCCATCTGATTTCACATTTGAGGGGAAAAAACAACAAATGCAAGTAAAAACAGCACCTGAAATACAGAAATACAGTTTGGAACATCAAATTTTAATCTGAGGTCTAATACTGCGCAAAAAAAGTAAATAATGCTGTTAGAGGCCACGTGTAGAAGATAAGAGGCAAAGGAATAAAGCTTTGAGGAACTCCACACAGTAGGCATGGCCCTGTCTGTCTTTATAAACTGCTATATCATCCATCACTGTCATGTTTACTTTAAAGTCCCCTGAAACCAAAAAATGACCTTTTGAAATTATTATCATGTCAATGTAGTGTTTGGGTTCTGCTACAAGACATTTCAGCAGCAAAGTTGCTAATGTAGCCACAACTGAGCATTTTAGATTTGAAAATGAAGTTTCAAAGCCTGAAAAAGTTGGAGTCAGTTTTTTAGCAAACAGTCAGGATTAATACGTCATAATCCCTAGCAACCAACAGACCTGGGTTCGAATCCCGGTGCAAACCTCGTGTTTTGACACCGCTCCTCCGTTTCCTCTGTCCCCGCTAACGCACACCACCGTTGGCGGGGGCGAGTTATGATTCATTTCCATACTCATGAATATTCATCGAATCTGGATTTTTCAATGAGGGAGAAATAGTAGACGTGTTTTTAGCCTCTTACAGAGTTTTTTTTTAACAACCTTTTTTGTGGGAAAGCAATTTTAATCAAAAAATAGTCATAGCAGAGCATTTTTACAAATTTTAAAATGCCTCTTTAGGGGGACTTTAACAATCACTGCAAATCATACCTGACTTAATAGTAAACACTAAGGCTAACACTGAATCTGTAGTAGTGTTTTCCACTAGTCAAAGAAGCTGCTAAGACCCTGTTAACATGTAGGCAACGGATAAGTGAAGAATCAGCATTCACACCTGGGTCAGATGATGCAGGTATTACAGTAATCAGCTCCAGTTCTGATTAGCACTAAACACAACACCAAAGTGAACCCATTCATTTTAGCCCATTTCCCTTCTGCAACATCTTTCACGAAGCCGTCACCTGCCCCGCAGGCGCAACTAAAAACACTGCAGCTGCACTGCACTCAGGGATGAACGGGTAAACTGCTCCTCCAGTTTTCAAAAAACACAATAAGCAAGATCTGAACACTCTTAGCTTATTAAAAAAGAGAACAAAAGAAAACGTTATGGTCTTCATCAAACAATGAACACAAGGTTAACCATCCCAACCAGCATTACAACGACCACTAGAGGTCACCTGGCCGTAACATTTTTACCAGACAACAGCTCTGTCACTTTTGTCTGCCTTTACTTTTCTTCTGATGCGGGATGTGGATGAGATGAAGAGCATCAAGTGACAATATTCTTTTCTTGTGTCAAGTACATGCATTCATTCATACAGTGTGGATATCTGTGATCCCGCTTAAAGTCTTATTCGGGATTAGCTGTATGCCCGTCTCAGTATTCCAGATAATACCGCTAGATCCCATATTCTATTCTGCCTTTCTCGTAATAGAGACGATCAGGCTTACAGTAAAAGGGACACAATTTACATGAATCGCCAGCTGAAGACGGTGTACTGAAGAATTCTAAATAATGCGGAGATAATGCTGCGCGTCAAAGGAGGTGGGGGGGGGGGGGGGGTACAGTGGCGGCACGGATGAGAGGATGAGAAATTTACCTAAAGCTTAGAAGGACTAAATTTCTGTATAAGCTAGTGTAAAATGATCTTTGGGGATCTGAAGTGCTGAAAGCTAGCCTGTTAAATGATGGATGTGTAGAGATAGAGGGAAGGAGATGGAGGGAGGCGGGGGGTGGGGGGTGGGGGGGGTTAGGAGATAGGAGGCATGCAGGGATGTCAGGATGAGAATCCACTGAGCTGTTTGACCCACTGCCTTTTCCTCTCTCCTCTTGTCATTCCACCATTAGAAATAAAAGAAGGAAACTAGCTTTACTGGAACATCTATAATATCAGTAGTCACAGACAATGTCAAGCTCAGTGTGTCAGCAGATCAATATATTGGCCTGTCTATCCCCCGCCATTTTGTTCCTCTTGTTTCCATGCACTCCTCTTCTCTCTCCTTCCCACATGACGTCATCTTGATCCTGCCTCTCCACCCTCTCCACTGTGCTTTCCGCCCCCCTCCCTCCCTCTCTTGAGTCTATCCCCCCGTGGAGAAGACCTGTAATGTCATCTCCATCTTCTGACAAGCCCTCTTTATCACTAACCCCTTTTCTACAGAACAAGAGGCTCCAGGAAAAGGAGGCCTGGCTCTTGAGCGGTGCTGTGCAGCAGACAGGAGCCTCTCAGGCGGGGAGGTCAGCAGCACAGAGGGGGGATGTGGTGTGGATGTCTCTCTGGAGCTTCAGGCGGAGAGGGGGGGGTGAGAGGGTCCTTGCTGGCCAGGACTGAGAGACCGTGGCTGTGCAAAGAGCAGGGACCCTTGGAGCCAGAGAGCTGTGGTCTACAAACACACACACATGCCCACACAGCCTCTCGGAAAGCTGCCGAATATATAAGCACCATGAAATGAGGCTATTCCAAGTGCAAGCAGGTCTGGTGACCCCCCCGCTCCAGCTCCAGCTCGCCTGCTGGCCACTATGAGCTCTGTCCAAGGTTGAATCCTTTAGACTCAGCTGAATAAATTCTCAGCGACAGCTGGAGTCACCGCTGGCTCTGGCTTTCCCCCCAGCACTTCAATTCGAAACCCACATCGTTCAGCAAGACCATCTCATGGAGCAGAACCGACTGTTCCAGAGTTACTACATTAAATAATATAATAATAAAATGCTCAAATATGTCAAATAAAAATGCTCAAATTGTCAAATCAACCTAGAGACACACAATCAAGCCAATGCTTGGTGGCCCAGAGGGGAATATGGGGCTCTGAATGCACCTCCTATGAGTCTATACAGTACACTGCTGTTGCCTCAAAACTAATCTAACGGAGAAGCAGGTGATGTATGCTGTAGCTATTGCGCCCAGCCATTGTCTGCATTCAGTGGGTTAGATCCTTCGGTGAGATATTTTTGGCCCCCTGCCTCAGGTAGCGATTTTCTAGAAAGGTTTGACAATCTTCTGTGAGGCCGCTAACTGTTTAATGCAACTTTTTAACACCAGCTTTTCCTGAACGCATCAGTCCGCCGCCACCAGCCACAGGCTTCAAACTGCCAGTCGGGCCTGTCACAATAAAAGCTTTTCACTTCAGCTGTCACTGTTGAGTGAGCGGTGCAGAAAGGAAGGAAAGCAAGGTGGCGGTCAGAGGCTCTTAAAAGTGATTTACTGGCTGCTTCTGAGTTGAGTTGGACATGGACATGTGTGTGTGTGTGTGTGTGTGTGTGTGTGTGTGTGTGTGTACCATCTGCTGTGCTGAAATGAGCTGCCTACTCCAGTTGAATGCCCTGACAGCTTGCTGGTTAGGAAAACACCTACCTGATATTAACTCTGGGATTCAGATCAACCACCAGCTCTTTGGCTGCGTGTTCAAACCCAGGCAGCAGCAGCAGCAGCAGCACCAGCACCAGCAGCTCCTCCATCTCCATCCATCTCCCTGCTGCTGCCACCGCTGAGAGAACACGCCCCACCCCCACCCACACCCCAGCCCGCCTTGGCTGAGAGTTTAAAGGGCTTTCAGTGCAGGGAAAACACAGCAAAACAACTTATTTTTATTTCAACTTTTACTGTACTTTAAAAGTAGAATCTGGAGTTTTGTTTGTTGCAGTTTGTAAACAAAACATCCAAACTGGGCCCCTCCTCTCGGGCTCAACTGTGCAGCCTCCTGCCCAGTCAGGACCGCAAAGAAAAGGAAATACAGTCCGAGTGAAGCGCTGGAGAAGTGGACCGATATCTGAATGGGAACCCCAAGAATTATGCTGCAACAAGTAGGCGGACCACTGGGAAGCGAGTCCTAGCAGCGCATTGCTAGCCGTCACCGCTAGCGGATGTTAACATCGAGCTAGCTGGTGTTAGCAGTGGCAGATCCACCGCTAGCATCCAGGACAGCTAGCTGAGCCTTCACACAAGCTCTGTCATTAGCTGGAAAGAAAACACGACTCTTCACCCAGTGCACAACAAAACAAAGCAAAAGACCACAATTTTTCCTGGTACTTCCATCACATTTCCATCTTCAAAAACACACACGCAAAAAAAAAACAACAACACATAGGAACCAAGAGCATATTGTGATTTTACACTGATCCATATACAGGGCTTGAAGCAGGAAAAAATCCTGTGCCTGAAATTTTTTTTTTTTTTTTTTTTTGGGGGGGGGGGGGGGGGGGTTCGCCGCGCAGGAAGAAAATTTAGAAAATTTGCAATCTAAATGAATGAATCTGGTGCACTTTGCAGGTATCAATATCAAATTTTAAGGTTTTTAATAAGATTGACAGACCTGCAAACTCCAGAGAGTAAAAAAGGTGACAAGGTCCGAAAAGCCTAACCAATGTAGGGGGGTCCGGGGGCATCCCCCCCCGTGAGAAAATTTTTGTGATTTTAATATGCAAATTATGCTTTTTGGAGTGTTTTGACACTAGAATATCTGTATGAAAGTAGATACATGGCTAATGCTAGGCACATAGTATATCTATCCATCCCAATTACAATCCCAGACATGAAAATCACAGCACATGAAAGGAGTGTGTTTCTCTTCTATAATACTATACACATTCTACATCACGTCTGGCACAGGCAGAACTTTAATTCTGGGTGAGTCAGTAGCTACAAAATCTGATGGGCCATCTTTGATCAGAAGGACAGTGCATTTCATCTAGCAGACATCACTGTTAACCATTTAATTGCACAACTTTTTTTTGTTTTAACTTATTCTTGACCAACACAATATTTGATACACAGATGAAATGATCTTTCCTGCCACTATGATGATAAACTGTATCTAACTGTACTTATATAAACAATAACACTCAGTAGGCTGAACCAATCACACAGAGAGCTCCATGTTGGCCCTGTGTGATGTTCAGGGACAGGTCAGAGCTGTCTGAGGACAGAGAGCTTTGAGGTTGAAGTCCTATAGGAATGAAATGCACCTGTGACAGTGACAGGTCTGTAGCTACGCTCTGACCACAAGCCAGCTGATCAGCTGCAGTGGGAAACTCCGCTGTTCTGTTTTTTTTTTTTTTTTTTTAATGAAGCTCTGATAGCGACCGGCTAAAATACGGGAGGATATTGTGAACCAGCGCGGATCCGGTGTGTTTATCAAAGCGTCACTGTGCTGACTGTGCGGCGCGCCGCGTAACGCGTATCTACATTGAAAGTTTGATCTGAGTGCACACACGCGCGCGCTTTATTCAAGGCTTGTTTCAAAATAGTCCGACATGTTTATCACTCCCCTGTCGGCCGACGGTCGGTCTCCGTCAGGTAAAAGTGGCCGTGTATTCCGCCTCTCCGGTACAGTTATCCATCACTGCTGTTGAAATACCCGCTAAACTGCTGGACGCAAACACCGAGGGGGCCGTGTTTACAATTTACGAAAGCAACATGAACGTACGTGCTGCTCGCACTCAATTGCAATGAGGTAGCGTAGCCTCCGCTCCGCCACACACGGGCAGAAGAGGCAAATGCTGCCTCATCTCTGAAATACGACGAGACGGTGATTAGCACTATGGATGCAGCTGTGGTATCTACCTGTACCCGCCGCATGCTATGTGACCCGGATCTTAAGCATGACGAGCTAATACTTTCCTCCCGCTGCTGCAATACACTAGTTTTCTATAGCGCAGTACACTATAACAAGCTCGGCTGGTTTAATTTTTTTTTTTTTAAACCACCAAAATATTCCTACGCCGGATTTCCGGCACCCTGCCGGAGGTCTTCAAGCCCTGCATATATCTGCTTTCAACTCAACCAGACCAAACTAAAAAAAAAAGAAGAAGGGTTTTATGCATTACTAAGACTCCTGTGCATTAGAGGACTGACAGGAGGCTCCGCTGTCTGCCGCTCTCCTCAGATTGGACTTTAATTGAGCAGAGAAGCCACTTCAACTCTGCCTCTCAGCTCCTCTGAGTGTTGTGGCATTTGGACGCCTACAACCCTCCTCTGGCTTCTATACAACGTGTAGTGACCTTATAATGACAAGCCCTTATACACTCTGCCATCCACTGTACTCACACACACATACACACACATACACACACTTCAGCTGGCCTCCCCTGTCCCTCCACCTTCCCATGATGCCATCCTCTCCAACTATCTCATCTCGTGCCAGTTTCGTTCTCTCAACCTAATCTAACAGCTTTCTCCCTCACCCCCATCCCCCAGCTACAGCTTCGTCCGCCCCTCCACCCTCCTCCTCCTTCTCCTCCTCCTCCTCCTCCTCTTCTCATCTCACACATTCAACTAGTAAATGTCCTTTTCATTTAAAGAAAATTACTTTTTTCCACTTTACAGTACCACAGTAGCCTATGTGAGTCAGTCTGTATCCAGCACTTGACTCTCTGTTAGTTGGGTGCATCCATGTGTTATTTCTGCTGCTCCTGTAGTCGCAATATATAAATAGCAATAAGCTCATAATAACCTGGCTATCTTTTTCATGGTACATATACATGTAGCAGTTCATTAATAAGATACAAACAGACTGCGTCAACAATATGGCTCTTTTGAAATAGCTGCATAGATCATGTGTGGTTTTAATATTGGATCATGTTTACTCTGAACTGCTGCTACAGGAGGCTTTGCACATTTCTACAGATATTATCAATACGAGTAAGAATAATAAGAATAAGACTTACTTTATTAATCCCCAAAGGGTAATTCATAATTGGAGATATTGTAAGATATGTCACATTTATCTAAATGACGGGTCCAAGTATTAATAAGAGTCCGAATATCAGTCATGTCATTCCTTTATAACTGAATAGATTTAACTATTTATTTTGTGAGGACATTATTACTGTGGGAGGCTGTGAATGATTCTTCCCACTCTGATGCTCATGTTCATGACCTGTACCCTGTGACGTGAATGCAGCACGGCCATTATAGCTGCATCTAACGGCTGCTGTGGTGTGTTTGCTCTGGTCTTAATGGAATCTCAAGGTTGGGTATGTGTTGATCATTATGTACGCATCGCATATCTTTAATCATTGGGTTAATATCAAACTTATACTGTAAGAGTTCAATCATACAGTAAGCGGTGAGATCACATATACATTACAAGCTGAGGGGACAGTCACATACAGTGTAGTAGGATGATTTTAAAAGCAGATTTGGTTGTTTTGATAATCCATCAGTTGCTTTTGTTTGTTTTATTTTAAAGTATGAATTGAATGAATGCTGTTTTTCTCTAATTAACGCATAAGTCAGCGATCCAGCCATTTTGGCTAATGCTGCGTTCCAGGCAGGCTTTTGAAACCGTAAATTACGGCTTCAAGTCACGACTTACGACTTTGTTGCCTGTGAAAGTGCACTATAACGGACACTTCCAACTTCCAACCCGTGAACTCGTACCAGATCGAACTGAAAAACACAAGTTACTGTACGGGTTGCCTTGAACACACAATGAGTTAGCAGCCCCCGCCCTCGTCATGCATCTATTGGTCCTTGTCCCTACGTCACCACAGTCACACGCATCCCTTGGCTGCACACACAGCCCTTCATGCTGTTCTCTCTCCTCATTGGATAACGCTTGTATCCCACAAGGATCCCACACACACTGACACCGTACTGGGTCCTGTCAGTGTGTTGCAGTGCAACTCAAATATGCATGGGATTGGTTTCATACACACACACATGCACACATCAACACTTGTTACATTAGCAGGTAATTGCTGTATCCTTGCAGCATTATGAAACAATACAGCTGCCTTCAAAGGGATAGCCCATCGCAGCAGGAGAAACGGAGAGAAAAGAAAGATGGAGGAGGAGGAGGAGGAGGAGGAGGAGGAGTGACAGGCAGCAAGAAGCAGGAGAGAAGAAGCCAGGGAGACGGAGAGAAGAGTGAGCGGCAGGTAGAAGAGAGTGAGAACATGTGGGAGGACAGAAGTAAACAAAGGGACACAGGGTGGCAGAGAAGAAGAAGAAGACAAGTGACAGCTCAGTATGAAGAGACGGACTCTGAAGATGTCAGGACAGAGCTGACCTTGAAATGCAAATGTGATGACCTTCCAAAAACAGAAAGTCCCCATAATGTCAACACTTTGTTTCTGCCCGATTATTACTATATGCTTCATGCTAAATGAAAAAAAGGCTCAACTAAAATCACAGAGATGTCACATAAACGAGCTTCAGGCTGTGTGCTACTGGATCATGATGCTGATGGAGAGTTAAACGTCAGTGAGGTGAACACCGAGGGAAAAGTCTCAGTGATTCTTCGTCACATCAGAACACACCACTGCTCTCTGTCACACAGTGAATGACAACTCAAGTAATGAGGAAAAGAATTAAAGCACTCCACTGCAAATGTATAGACCAGATATTCCCCTTGAAGACCAGACGGTGGGCAAATAAGAGATTTAACGGCAGCGTCCACTTACCGTCATCCTCCTTGCTGTGTGCGTTGGGAGGACTCTGGCGCATCCTCTCTCCTCGGCTCGGAGGGCTCAGGTCAGACGCCGCTCCCAGATCTGCTGCTAGCCATGTGGGCTCGCTCATCTCTGCCTCCTCCTCACTGCTCAGTGAACTGTCATCCTGCACCAGGAGAGAGCAGACGGGAGTTGAGTTTAGTCGTGGTACTAATGAGTAATCAGAGGACATTAGTGTACAGATCTAAACAGACGGCGTGGTACGAGCTCAAGAAATCATCTCCACTTAGTTTGACCCAGCCTCTTGAGGATCTTTTCAGCTGGTGGTATCATTCAATAAAACACATCAGAACATGAACACCTACTGTTTGATGCTGATATATCAGGTGTATTGATGTGGAGGTGTCAAAAAAAACCTCTCCTAGAGGCAGAGAGTCACACAGTGGCTCTGTGACGTACTCCATCTCCACTGTGCATGCTGGAGCAGTCCGCTCCCATTCAAGTCAAGCATTTCCACAGTGGAAATATGCAGCCAGGTCTATTTTTGACCGGATCACACAGTTATCGCACATTAATCCATGTCGATTGGTTTGTTAGTTTGTAATTTTTGATAAGTTCTCCCTGCACAGGAAGTCAAATGCATACAGCATCCGGTACATTTCGCAACACAATGGATCAACTCCTGATCATCAAATCATCACTTTGTCAACATTAAAGAGGGACTATGCAGGGTTTTTACCTTAGCAATGCTACATTTTTACAACAGTGACGCAGCTTTGGAGTTGGTGTGATGGTTAAATCAATGACTTGTAACTTTTTCCAGGAGGCACCGCCACACAAACGTGCCCCGTAACTCGTAATCCCTTGTTTATGACAGATAAGACTACACAGTAACTTTATCCATCGCTCCATCGATTGACGTCTCGTCGGCCTCTTTCAAAGCAAACGCACATGGCCGAGAGGAGGGTTAGCAAAACAGTGCAAAAGTGACGGGACTTGCATAGTTCCCCTTTATGTGAACATACCAAAAGCGACAATGTTGACTCGGTCACATAAATTTGTTGCCCCTGGCCCAGGAGCAACAGGAGGTGAGGCAACCGATGGAGTTGAATATTTCAAACCTGCGTGAGAAGCTAGTCGTCTCCTGGAGCGACGAGTCGTGCCCAACTCTGTTGCGCTACAGGTCTGTCACAACCTCAAACGGGATGTGGTGTCATTCCATTGACTTTGTATGTATAATAATGTTGTCACGCCAAAGGTAAGAGTCAATTTCGTTGTGTAGTCATCAAGTCATCAATCAGCCAGAAGGTCCTACAGGACGTCATGGATGAGGAAAGATTAATCATGGAGGTGGAAAACTACAATATTTTATGATACAACACGTCCATTTAACAAGAACACAAACAGAAAGTAAAATAAAGTAAGAAAACCTCAGAAAGGCAAAGTAATCTGTTGCTCCATCAGCTGGAGCTAAACCACAACAGAGTCACAATGGAGACGGAGTATGTGGAAATGGGGGTTAGATCCTCAACATTATTAAAAAACTAGCAAACAAACAAAAAGACAACATCTGAAACAGAAAACTTTTGTTTTTAGTCAACAAGACTGGCAGCAGATGCAGACGGGCGAACCCCTGGAAAGCAGGAAGACTCAGTCAATAATCCTCCATCATCTAAACTCAGATTAGCCGTGAAGGAAACCGTGTTTACCCACTGTTTTAAGTCATCTCTAATCTTTTTATTTACCGCTTTGTCAGTGTCGGCATCCGCGGGAGCAGCCGTGACAGCTGCTCCGCCGGTTTAACCCAAACATCAGAGGGAAAACAAGAAACGCGAGGCAGAGAGGCGGCAGGCGGGCAAATCAAACACAACATGCCGACTGCTTGAGTGCAGCGAGCGGTGCCTGCAGGCCTCACTGGAAGCAACCACATTGCACTCAGATGTTTCTTCTCCCTCTAAACTCAGAACACTCTTCCCTCCAGCTCACAGACTCCAGCTCACTTCAAGCCAGAGATGTTGGAAATAAAAAGTGCAACAGTCCTCGTGGGAAACACGAGCAACCAAAAGTGTTTAGATCAATAAATGAGAAAAAAAAAGAAAAACTTTCCTGAAACAGATTCGACCTCCATTTGATCAGACAGAAGCAGTCAGTCTGGATTTCTCTATATAAAACATGAACATGATGTGGATTATCAGAAGTGGCAGGAAACTGTGGTTACAAAGAGAAAGAATGGATTTCAGGTGCGGGTGTGCTCAGCTTGTGGCGATCCCAGAGCGTGATGGTTTTATTTTTGAAGTCTCTAACAGATTGAATTGACTTTTGGAGACCAGAGTGTGAATGTCACACACACACACACACAGTGTTGTGACTGGGTTAACAGCTAGAGATAACACCTCTACAGCTGCTACGTTGGTCGTCTGTGGAGAATAAACATTGCACGAGGATAAAAACACTCCAGTGATAAAACTGCAGATCGAAAAAAGAAGCCCTCCAACCTGAACAAGCGTGAGGGTCATTTACCCATGATGCATCACAGGAATAGAGCTTTGGACCTACACGGTGACAATAATAAACACACAACGAGCAGTCTTGGTTTGGTTTGGTTTAGGGGAAAGATTGTGGTTTTGAGTTGAAATAAGTCTTAAAATAAGGTCGGAGGATCATTGCTACTGTACCTGATAAAAGTTCAAGTTAATGTTGAAATGTTCGGCTAAATTATTATGGCTCACAGTCAGAGTTGCAGTGTTTGCCACATGGACCTCTTCCTCCCTTGCAGCTCAGGTTGAAGTCAGCCTGTGGCCCTGTAGCAACCCAAAACTTATTAACAGCCAATAATGTGATCATTTTGGCCAATTTAGATAGAATAAAGCCAATAAAATGTTTGAGCAAATAATGTAATGAGTTATTACATTACTGGCTGGTTATTATGGTTTTGGCCTAGTATTGAAACCCCCTTTGAAAATGTAATAACTGCTGCTGATAATGTAATAATACATGTGTCATTTTATTTTTTTTATTCTAAGGGAAGAAGATGTCACCATGTTAGAAGTGGATGTGTATCAATGATGAATGACTCAGTGATGCTGCAGCTAAGACCAGGCAGAGTGGTGTCAGTGCTGCTGCTCTGACAGGAGGATGCACTTCACACACACAGGTAGACTGACAGGCACATGACAGCACACACACACACACACACACACACACACACAACAACAACACAAAAGAGAAAATAAATTATAAGTCATATTTCCTGCCTGTATCACATCCACGTCATAAGACGATGTATAATTCAACAGTTCACATGTAACAGTGAGAAAGTGTCCAGGCTCTGCTGCAGGAGAGTGTGACAGGCAGGCATTACGGATGTTATAAAAACTAAATAAATAATATTAAAAAACAACATTTGTCTGTCATATATTCTCTACAGTTCTAGGGCTGGGTTAAATAATCGATTGATTAGTATCGATCTTCATTTGAAAGATGGAAATGGACTCTAAGCGGGACCTTGTATGGGTTCAGTAAATCAGTAGCGATGCCCAGCCCCGGTAGGTAGATAGGTAGGTACTGTAGGTACAGTCTACTCACTGCACCAAGCCAGGATCACATGGTGGTTCAGCTCTGTGCTACACCAGGAAGGTGGAATCCTGAATGTCTGTTAAAGCGTTAATTATCGACTTCTGCAAAAATACAGCCAAGCCTGTTCCACAATTGTCTGCCTGAAATAGTGTTGACTCTGTGCCTACATATAGTTGTGGTTGGAAGAATTGTCCAACACTTTAGAGACTGAGAGGAGATACGTTTGATAAGACAATGGGACACAGGGCTGAATTACCTTAAAAATGAGAGCTCATAGACACTGGCTACAGTGCAAAGAGTATGTGATTCTGTTTATGTCTACCTGAATCATTTATTTTATATTCAGCTCTTAGATGTTACCAATCTTAACTATGACCATGGAATATTGCTGTAACCCATCATGTGCTGTGTTCTGTATGTTGTGCAATCTTTGTTATTTGTTCTTATTTCTAGGTTTTTTCTCTCTCTCTCTTTTATTTTTTTTCTTGAGAATCAATAAACATATTTCTATATTTAAAAAAAAAAATTAGCTTAATTAAGCTTAATTTCCCCACTGTGGATCAATAAAGATATCAACCAAACATTCCCTGAGGAAGTTTCACTACAACTACACACTTATTCTACCAGTGTAGGAAGTCAACTTTCTTTTGACCTGATGCAGTGTAAAGACAGAAAGGCCACACACACACACACACACATACACACACCTCACCACAGACCGTCTGTGTGCATGTTGCTGGATTTGTAGCCGTTGTTCTGCAGCTTCATCATGATCTTTATTCACTGTGTCTGTGTGAGCGAAGACAACCTCCTCCAATCTACAGCATTTTCCTTTTTCTATTTTCTCTTGATTGACAACTGTTTTGGCCTCTGTGAACATGAGACACACACACACACGCACACACATCCATTCCCCTCGCAGACAGAACCATCCACAGCTGTTTCAAACAGGAAATGGAAAAGCTTTTACAAACTGAATATCAATCAGTGTTGACTGCACTGACTGCAAACACCAGCGTGCCTCGTCTGCCTGATGACAAACTGCATGTAAAACCAGCCTTGAGTTGATTCTGTAAGGAAGCTGTGTTAAGTTTCCCTTTTTTTTTTTGCTATCAGTGCACAATCATATGAAACACTGCAGGGTATCCCACTGTTTCTATTTTAGAAGTCAAAGGAAAAGGCTCCACCACTATCTCTGCAGCTCCTGTCAAGAGTCCATGTGGCAGCGCTGACCCATATCTGTCTATTAAAGATGCTTCTCGCAGGAGGAGTTTCCCTGGGCTCATCATACTGGATTAGCCTCCTCGCTGCAGCCAGGCAGGCAGCCAGCCAGAACGACTACTACACGCCGACAATAACTGGAAGCAGTCACACACACACACACGTCTGTAAACAGCCAAGACATCCAGGGAGCTGCGTCATTAAAACCAGAGAGGCCTCCATCCAGAGGAACAACTGCCACTCCAACCGCCACAGATTCAACCGTATACCACTCATCTCACGGCACATTCGTGTGTTTCTAAAAAGAGATGATATTGCTGCTGTTGTCATGGCGCGTGAGATAAAAGGATCCACTTCGAGGAGATAGGCGGTTACAGATGGCTGAAGGAATCCTTAACGGACTCTTCAATTCTGGATGGAAAAGCAGGTTTTAGTGCTGAATGTGTTAGTGTCTCAGTTGTAAGACTGGATTCTCACAAACCTCCTCTCCTCTTGTTTTCCTCCCCCCTCTTGTCGCCCAGTCATGTCTGTCGTATTGTATGTATTGTACGCTGTATTTGTACGGACAGGTTGAATGAATGTAATTTCGCTATAACACAGTGTTGTGCTGTGTACTGTGCTGTACTTCTGTAGTGATTCTGATCTGACATTGGCATGAATCACGGATGTCGAAAAGCCTGTGTGTGCTGCAGGAAAGTCAAGTTAAGGTCACTTTGCTTGTAGGTAAACTTGCTCTACAGCAGAAAAAAGAAAGAAAGAAAGTGTCCACTTCAGACAGCTTCAATTAAATCAAAAATAAAAATTAAGTGGGGAAAAAGCCCAGTGGACAAAGGTAGCACTTACTACAGCTAACAGAGTCATACTGAGACACTGGGCAGCACTCACTCTGAATGGTTCAATGCCCTCGTAGAAACAGCCTCATATCAACAGCTAATACATACAGTAAAGTAAAAGATGGACAGAAGTCTGGGAGCCATTTCTAACACAAATCAGGTTTCTATAGTACGTATAATCCAGGACTCAAAACTAATATTTTGTAAAACTACTTCTGAGTGACTGGTGGCTGGGGACAAGGTTTAGGGTGGCAGAAAAATAAGATTCATTCTTGATCCCCACTATTTTTATTTTCATTTTATATATAGAGACTAGACTGATCATGCTGGACATATCTCTGTGTTTGTGCTCTTGTGTATAAATATCTGATATGGATCTGTCAATATAAGTCATCAATATAATACAAAAAAAGTGTTCTGGCGCTAATCAAGGTGCTAAAATATCTAATAAATACATTAATAATGAATAAATACAAATCTAAACATGTAATAAATCAACTGCAAATGAATTTATGAATAAAACCTAAAGACAGGTTGTGCAGTGCTTCCAGTAGCTTGTTCATCAGTGTGATAGCAGCTGGAACAAAGCTATTTTTAAAAGACTTGGGTTTACACCTTGGAACTGAAAACTGAAAGTCTTCGTGCAAAGGGTGCAGACTGTCATTTAAAATAGAACCTGCTACCTGTGAGAAGGCCACCGGGCTCAGGATTTTCTCATGTCTGGGCTTCAGTACAAGAGGGACATTACAGACGAGCAGTATGGAGGTATTTGGATGTATTTTGGTGTGTCTTTTTGGACGAAGAAAAGTGAGCCCCATTCACAACCATTATATGGACAAATACTGCTGCATGGACCCCCCCGTAACTCCGAGAAGGCACGGAGGACTCTGAAAATTCTCCCAGCCCTTAGTCGGCATGAGGGTGAGTAGATAATGAGTGAAATTTGAATTTTGTGTGAACTATGCCTTTAACTGGTAACTAATTTACCCGGAGTTACTTTAATTTATTTCATGTTTAATTTCTGTGCTGCTGTGGGGGAAGCTCCCAGTTTCATGTCATGTCAAGTGATTGACAGGTGCGTCCCTCAGGGTCCAATTTAATAAAGCACATCCATGTGGAGCAGATGAATGATAAAAAGGCAGCGTCTTAATGCAGCTTTTTGTTGTGAAGACCGGACATGAATCAGCAGGAAAACGTCAAACACTAAAGAGTTGGCGGAGGTTCAGGTTTTACTTGGCTGTTAACATTATTATTCAAAATGAAATGGCCCGTAATTACAAGATAGTGAAATCAGCAAAGCTCTAGTCTAGTAGCTTCTGATGAAAAAAAAAAAGTCGAGGCAGGTTATGTATGAAGAAAAAGACTGGTGGCTAATACTAAGTGTGAAAAAGAGACTGATTTCGATGGCTCATATCCAAAAGGCAGCAGATGTGGACGATGGGGAGCCATCCCATCCTGTGAACCTGCTTCACCACGGCCACGAGGATGAATCGACTCCAATGAACGATCAAATGAGACTTTATTTTAATCTACCCTTAATTCATTTTCAATTACTATCATCACCAGCTCGCATTACCTCGTTTTCAATTACCACATAATCTCTGCACTGTAATTACTGGTTAGCCTACGTCTCTTTGTTGTGGCGCCGGAGGAATGGAAGAACGAGAGGATTCATATTAGAGCCGTGGAAGCCATGCTATCTGACAGTGGGATCTGTCCAACTCCACTTTTCAGAGAGGCTCTCGGAAAAATGAGCTGATGATGAAGTCACGAGGAGGCTTCTTCTCTCTGACGACGTGTTGAATAGGTGATGTCTCTGAATGCAGAGGGATTGTCTGACATTTTCAAGTCATTCTTTTTTTTTTTCCTTGACATCTTGCCACATTGTCAGGAAGTCGTTTCTGAGTCTTTGTGTACGTCTCTGATGTCGCCAGGACTGCTTTGCATGCACGGACTGGGATGTAATTGAAGATCAAGACCAAGACCATACCGTCCTATATCAAGTACTGCATGGACAATGTAACATTAGAAAAAGACAGAAACCCAGGATGACCAGCCAGGTGTGAATCTAATCTCATTTAATTTAATCATACAGCCTGAAAAACACATCAGTACTGTGTGTGATGTGAACACACTCACACTGTAGCTTTATCAAGTTCACTCCAACAAATGGAGTGCTTGGCAAACTGGCCTAACATTATACTTTTTAGGAATGTTTCAGCCATGTCAGGATACACAATAGATTTACATCCCACATAGAACAAATCAGTACACTGATAATGACACTGACTGACCGCCTCTGTCCACCAATTATATACATATTAGTTCAACATTCCAGGTTAGATGTTTCTCAAACTGAAACATCAGCTGGTCAGTCATCCTGCCATCTTCTCCCTCTGCCCTGCTCCCAGCTTCATTTCCCCTCACTCAGCCAAACAGAGGAGAGCCAAGAGTCTTCTTAAGTGTGTGCGTGTGTGTGTGGTTTATTAATGGTCTCAGTAATGAGTTGTCCTCATCTGCATACGGATGAACAGTTGTGTTCTTGCCTGATAGATTAACACACAAACAGGATTTGGAGCGATGGGGCCGACTCAGTAACACACTTTTATCTCTCTCTCCCTCCAGCCCCCTCTCCCTCCCTCCCCCTCCCCCTCCCCCCATCTCTCTCTACATTTGTCTTTGCTTCTGTCTTTGTCTTAAGAGAATTAATTATGGAACATACGCAAATGGACTTTATGTATGCGGAGGCACACACTCCTCAGACGCTGCCGTGCAGCCGACGTTGCTGAGATAAGTAGCTTCAAAGTTATTTACCAGTTTTCTTTGTTAATTATCTTTAAATGTGAAACACTGCAGGATTTTAGAGAGAGTGAAAACAGTGATGAACAGTGATGTAGAAGACACACCACATGACGACGACGACGACGATGATGATGATGATGATGATGATGATGATGATGACTGTGGTTAAGACTGTAAAAGGTGCAAAGCCGTAAAGTGAACCCAGGATGAATAATTAACAGACACTTTTCTCTTTTGTCTATTTTTACCAGGACGGAGGTGAGAGAGGTGAAGAACATTTGAACTTTCATCAAAGGACAGAGGAGAAGGTTTGTACAACATAACGAGAGAAAAAAAAACGAGAAGACGACAAGAGGACGAAGAGCAAGAAGGCCAGATCGCAGACCGACACCCTGACAAACATGGTGTCTTTCTAAAGCCAGGAGGGCAGATGGTGAAAGGGAACGGGGTGGAGCTGCGAGGAAGAAGAAGAAGAGGAGGAAGAGGAGGAGGGGGGAGAAGCTGAATCTATAGACAATCATGAAGAAGCAGAAGGTGAGAGGCTGAGGCAGACGAAGCGTAGATGTGGAGCAGCAGAAGGAGAAAAGCGCCTGAGGAAAGAAATGAGTGGAGAGAGAGAGAGGAGACAGAGATGAGAAGTTGTAGCCAGTGGAGCAGAAGAAGAAGAAGAAGAATAAACAGAGATGGGTCGACAGAGGAGGCGGAGTGATGAGAGCGGAGAGAGCAGGAAGCAGAAGAAGTGGAGCAGCATGTGGGAATTACCAGAAGGGAAAAATGAGGTGGATTCACATTCACAGAGGAAGCCTGTGTCCACTCGCCATCCACCACCGGATAATCAGCTCTAACCTCAGACTGTTGTTCTTGGTACCGGAGCACAGAGTTCTTCATCAAGTTTTTCATCAAGCAGTCTCTGCATTTGCCACGAAAACAACTCTGTCTCGTAAAATTCTGTTATTATCTCATAGCGTGGTGAATGTGCAGGTCACAACTTGTCCACCAGAGCGTTTTGGAGTTGTTGGATTGTGTATTTGATGAGTTTGATGAGGGAAACCAAGAAATTCCATTAGCCTCCATAGCGTAGCTCTGAGCAGCTCACGGCTCTGCTCCGCCGTTCTAAAAAAAGCTTGCACTGACAATTAAAGTGTAAAATGTTGAACTATCCCTTTAATGCATATCTGTGTGCACACTTTCCTTATTTCTGTATGTGCTGAGCTTCTCCACAGTCTCTCCACAAACCCCTTGATAGTAAAGTCCAGATGCCTGGATGCAAATCATTGCTCTACAAGCAGAGCATGACAAGTCTGCTCACTGTGTAGAAAGCATTGTATTTGCTCTGTGTGTGTGTGTGTGTGTGTGTGTGTGTGTGTGTGTGTGTGTGTGTGTGTGTGTGTGTGTGTGTGTGTGTGTGTGTGTGTGTGTGTGTGTGTGTGTGTGTGTGTGTGTGTGTGTGTGTGTGTGTTCAGAGGGCAGAACAGCCGGATCTGGTCCTATGGCATTGCTAAGCTAATCAGGTTAGCCACCGGACAAGCGGAAGGGCACATCTCCTTCTCCCTGCTCATCTCCTTCCTTCCATTCACACCCTTCCTTTCCCAGTCTTCTCCTTCTCCAGAAACGTCCCTTCCACACCAAAACATCAAAACACAGACAGACACACAATCACCACCACACATGAGTAGAAGCCCAGAGGTGATGTTTAAGCAGTACAAGTCTATGTTTAGTTTTTAAGGAAAACTCTACAGACTCTACCTTTACGGTTAAGTCAGTGCAGCCTTGTCACAGTTCTCTAAAGCATAAAATGTGAACCGGTGGATCTGTTTGAAACGTGTTAATCAAACTAATCTCCAGGAAATCCATCCAGTTGTGGTCTTTTGCAACACCAGAGCCCTGCACTGCAGCTACACATCAAACCAGCAGCTTCGCTCCGGTGTGAAATCTTCCTCTGTAGGAGTTTGTAATCTGTGGCTTTCAACTGTCTGTGTCTCTACAGACGGAGCCACTGGAGGGCTGCGGAGCCTCTCTGCCAACACAAATTATACAGCGTATTTGATGTTTTACTAGAGAAGCCCAGAGCAGCCCAGAATCCTTGTTAAATAACAAATCAGCCGACTGCGATTACTGCGTACTGTATGTGGGGAAATACAGCTTTATAATGTAATGACGCACTGAGCTTCGATTAAATATTGTAGAGCCTCCTCTCATTAACTCAATACTCAATGCCTCCGGGTCAAAGAAAGTCTATTTGTTTATTGCAGTCTGTCATGTGATGATTATTTTCTCTATCAATGAATCTGTTGATTTATTTTTATATTCTAGCAATTAGAATGTCGCAAAACAATCAAACAGCAGCAAATGAAACCAGCAAGGGTTTCAATTATTGAATCACACTCAGCTTATTTATAGAGGTTACGGTTTACACACACACACACACACACACACGGATGTATATATATAAAAAGAACTGCTTCTTTGTGATATGATATCAAGGAATGATGCTGTGAGAGATGAAGGAGCAGCACCTGTGTCTGACATTAAATCTCCTGTTTGGCCTTTTTACTGAATCATCATAGACAGAAACTACAAGCATGGATTGTGTCAGCTCAGGTGATCTTCAGAGTGTGTTTCACTTCACCTCTCTGCCATGATGCCCCGGGTCCGTGTGTCTGCCATGCTGACACACACACTCACACACATTCACGCCCTATCTATAGGATCCTCAGTGCGTGTTCAGCATCTTAGACGTTTTATTTTACTGCTTGCATGAGCAACACGAGTTGTGCAGTGTTTTCTCGACCTCACCATCTATCTAGACTGTCTGTGTGTTAATCACTGGGCTGCTGGCTCTGGATCAGTTCACCAGGCTGACTGCAGACTTTGCAGGTACTGTAGCTCACTGATGGCACACCTGAGTACAGTGCTGACTTTGGCATTGTTCGGAAAAGAAATGCAAGAGATAGAACTACTACTGTGTGTGTATACAGTAGACCTTACAACCTTATTTCATGCAGGTGCCGGGACTATAAATATAAAATACAGCACTACATGAGTTGGTCATAAGTAATAATAAAGTCACACCTGAATGCATTCCGTCCGCCTTCAAAGCATTTTGATGCTATTACTGCCTCCGTTTTTTATGCGTACTGTTGCCATGGTTACATATATTTCTGCCAGTTAATTAGTTGACTGATTGTTTTAGTGCTGGTTGATTTTTTTACAAAAAAACAGTTTGTGACTGTGAGCAGATTCACAGAGCAGCGGTGTTCAAAGGAACGATTCCAGTCAAGTTGAGCTGAGCCTCATCAGTGAAGAATCATCAAACCATCTATTTTCATAACTGATTCATAATGTGAATTCATTTTCTATGAAAAATGTCCAACACACTTCATTTGTCTTTCTTTTGATCTATGCATGTCATGATTACTTGTTTTCACAATTGATGGCGGGATTAAACGCCACAATTAACTGATTGTAAAGTTTCTTAAATACCGTCACTTTCTGAAAAAGATCATGTCGGAACTGTATCAGCAGATGTGCGCCAAAGTAAAGGTAAATGCACAGATACTGGTCCATTTAATGTAACACTGAATTGGTACGAATTTAAATGTTGGCGTGTCATTTCTTTAATTTAAAAAAATGATTAAAATAAACTCAAACATTTGGTATAGATGACATCTAATGACTTATTACAGTATATTTCAAACACTTCCCCTGGGGGATTAATAATTGATTGATACTTAATTAGTAACTATATACTCATACTTTGACTACATTTGATTTTACACATTCATATTATTGTGAAATTAATTAATGCAATATAATTGTGATAATCATAATGATTATTCCTCTGACAATCGTGACATTACTGTTTTGATCAAACGTTGGGATTTGCTGCCTTCATTTGTCTCGAGACACATCGGCTTATTGTTATTCTTCACATTGACTGAGATGCAATGAGTACGTTTTATTTACAGGCGCACCTCATACTGTACCTGTAACCTGAGCTACACCGCTAGACGTAATGTAACACCAACAACCGACTTCCATCAGGTCCCTCGGACACGGCGCATGTAACACGTCCGCGCGACGTCGATCGGCGCAACTTCTCGTGTTTAGTCGACTTATAATGTTTGGAGTTTATTTACAGCGGTCAAGCTTTCCACTCTCTCTGTTTTTCGGTGTATTTGTGTGTGTATGCTGCATGTCATTCCCCCTGTGTCTGTCTCTCTCAACTGTCTTGTCAGTAAAAGGTGAAACACGGACTGGCAGAGGACAGAGACTTTATAATAGTCACTGTGATTTCTCGATGCTCTGGATTCTATCAGGACTCAAACTCCCAGCCTGGTCTCAGGTTGTCCCCAGCAGAGCACAGTACAATGAATTTCATTAAGAAAATCAATTAAGGTGGACATTGTTTCTTCACAAAGAGTTGTGGGTGGGGGGGATTGGATGAGTGGGGGGTGGTTGGTGCTCAGTCTCTTTGTTCTCTTTGTTTTCCACGCAGTGGTGGTGCAGAGCTGGACCCTGAAGCCTCCCTGGTTGTCAAATTGGCATCTTTCCACCTCCCTCATCTCCCTGCCCCCACCCATCCCTGTTCCTGCACCATCCCACCTCCTCATTTATCTGCCTTTATTTCTGCCTACGTTCCTGTTCTTCCTCCTCTGTCTCTCTTTCCCACAGTCCCTTCACCCTGCCAACTCCACCCTTCATCTCCCTGCTCCCTTCTCCTCATCATCAACCTGCCATATCCTCCTCCTCCTCCTCCTCCCACCACAAACTCCAACCCCCTCCGGCCCCCTCCTCCTGCTTCGGCCTTACCTCCCACCCCACCCCCCACCTTCCCACTGTTCTCCAGCTCCTCCCTCCCATCTCTCCTGCTGCAGCTCTCTTAGATGTTCTTCATCCACATCCATCAGAAGCAGGAACCACTCCCTCTCGCTGCGTTTCTTTTCCTGGCTCTACGTCTCCCTTCCTATTATGTTTGTTGGTTTCCGTGGAAACTGATCCAGGTTCACTGTCCATAATAGTGATGGGGGTTTTGAAGGAATCCAGTAAAACTATAACTACTGGCTCCAATCATCATCGTCATCCATCATCACCATCACTCCACATGTACAGTATGGAGAGCAGTTCTCAGCTGTACATGCAGCAGCATGGCCACTGGGACAAATTGGTTTAGACTGCGTCACTCCGTGTCCAGATACAGTCATGGTGATTACATCTTATATCAAGCCAGTCAAATAAACTGTTTTGTGCAACAGCAACATATTCCTTTCTTTTATCACCTCTTGACCCGTCGGATGAATATAAGTCTTTGTCCTAAGTTAGAATAATGAACACCCAACAGGATGAAGAAGATGCGCTGCAGCTTGATGGGGACAAACAGGCTGAAATATTCACTGTGGTACAAAGACACATATATCCAATCAGAGCGTTGATCACTTATCCACTCATGGATTCTATTTTTTTTCCTTTAACAGCTGAGGGACAACATGTGTCAGTGTGGGTGGAGTCACAGGTCCGGCTGCAATCAGCGTCAGCATCACAGTGACCATTACCATCAACACTATCCCATCACAGTCATCACCAACAGCAGCTTCTGCTGCTACACGTCCACTATGTTCCTGATGAAATGTCGTCATCACATCACAAAACAATCAAGCTGCTGTTAGTATGCAAACAAGCAAAATCTGCAGTATGCGAAAATAAAAAAATCTCCAGGATCGGACCCGTCTACATTGCATGCTGCTATCCCACAATGCAATGCACCCTTGACCTTCAACACTAACCAAAGATGGTTTAGATGAGTGAAGTATCTTTGCCCTGACCCTGTTATGTGGCTTAATAAAATTAAATCTAATGTCTGTAATCTAAATGTCGTGATTTCTATACAAAGCCCCAAGGCAGCACAGCTCTCCTGTCCAGTTCACACATTAAAGGAATAGTTCAACATTTTGGAAAATTGGGCTGTAGGTTCGTTACCTTTATTTGTCGGTGCAAGTTATTTTTAGAATGGCAGAGCAGAGCCGCAGGCTGCTCAGAGCTACGCCTCTGGCTAATGGATTTCTTTGTTTTCCTCATCAAATTCAACAAATACACAATCCAACAACTCCACAACGCTCTGGTGGACAAGCTGTGACCTGCACATTCACCACGCTATGAGATAATAACGGAATGTTACGAGACAGAGTTGTTTTAGTGGTAAATTCGTGCAAAACTGAATGAGACGAACATTTAACTCCTAAAAGGTTAATGGGCTTGTTTTCTCCCGCGGGATAATGCAGGTTGACTGGCCGAATCACCTCAGCAGACCAGGCCGCTGCCTCTAAGACGACCAGCTGCCTCTCGTCGACTGCTCTCACAAGTGGAGCTTCACTTCTCCCAAAACAAAAGCAAATTTTCAAACAGTTATCGGGATAAACTCACAGATTGGGGATCTAAATGGTTACTTTCTTGCATGAAGAAATATTCAAACAATAATAAAGAGACATATTAACAAAGCTACAGCAGGAATTAAAACAGCTTTTGGCTGCTTTACTGCTATTGCAGTCGGTTGGAGCGAAATGCATTCTGGGATACTTGTACTGCAGTGACAACAGCACCAATCTGCCAGAATAGCAAACTGAATCACACATTTAGTATGCAGTAATACATACTAATGCAGTATGTACAGTAGTAAGCGGTTTCGAATACAGCCAATCTTAAGCTTTATCTACTGGAGGTGGCAGCATCTGGAGCTAATATGTTCAATGTGAATGGCCAACGCCGGTGATGTCACCTTCTCATTACCCGCTGGGAAAATCTCCCGCGGTGACACCCGCTCCCCCCCAGCATGAAAATAAACTCCATCATTTACCGTCCCTCCTCTTTGTTTACAAGGGACATGGACACAGAGAGACAGAGAGAGACTCTGTGCTGCCAGAGATCTCATGATCGTTGTGTAGAAACACACAGAGAAACAGGCATATGCCACAATAAGTGAGGCGGACGACCATCGCAATCTCCACTTAACCACCGGCGCATGTCTGTGGGAGGAAAAGTGAAACCCACACATGCAGAGTGAGTCATCTGTGTGGCCGCTCACACCGCACATCAGATGTCACAGGAGAAAAAAAAAAAGTAAAAAATTAATCAGTTTACTGTGACGACAATGCTCAGAATCATCACAGGTCGGCGCGGTCGTCTCCTGCCACTGCCAGTGTGTCTCGATATGTTACGGCCAAAGCGGCGGCCATGTTTTAAACGCACCAGTCTGGCCTCCGCTTGATAACGCTGGTGGGGGGAGAAATTTGAGGCAATAAGTTCCAGTCGGTCAACAGTGACGGGCGGTCAGCCTTCAGTCGGGCAACAACGTCTTATTTCTGATTGCATCCATCTCTCACAGAGATCGATGAGGCCCGGAGGAAAGAGGAGAGGATCATTTCTGAACTGAGGGAGAGGTGAAGATATTGATAAGCAGCAACTGGCTGGAGACAAGCACACACACACACACACACACACACACACACACGCTGCAAGGCTTAACAGGGTGCAGGCTGAGGAGCTCCACTGCAGAATATTGATTGCTGAGAAAACCAGTCATAAGGAGGAGGTGTGTATGTGTGTGTGCATGTGTTCTTGTACTTGCGATGTTGTGAGGACCATAAAGAGTTTTTAACCAACAGAGTGAGGACATTTTTGGGAAGTGAGGACATTTTGGCCAGTCCTTACTTTTTCCAAGGGCTGTTTGAGGGGTAAGACTTAAATTAGGCTTAGAGTAATGGTTAAGGTTAGGCATTTGTTTTGGATGGTTAAGGTTAGGGTAAGGGGCTCGGGAATACACTGTCAATGAGTGTCCTCACAAAGATAGATTTACAAGAATGTGTGTGTGTGCATCTGTACAGAGAATGGGGGGGGTATCTCCACTGACGAACACACATACGCACACGCGCGCACAGTAATGGGTATAACGCACAGACAAAGACCATGAAGTGGACGGTGAATCATTACAGACAGACGCAGACAGTGGACAGCACACATTCTAGAGAGAGGCACAGACAGGAGCGTAAGGAGCTGCGTCTGTGGTCCGGTCCGTCTGTGGGGTTATAAAAAGCCTCTGTACAGTACGCAGAGGAGACGGCCAGCCAGAATCAATAAGCTGCCACTGACCTTCATTGAGCAGAGACATGGAGCAAAAAGGGGTGGGGGGAGGGGGAGGGGGTGGGGGAGAGTAACCACGGCCTGTCACATGACAGGGGGCAGTTTTATAAGCACTGATGGTCCTGTCTCCACTTCCTGTTTAATGAATTGACCCGGCTTCATCCTCGTGCTTCTGGGTGTTCGGCTTCATCCAGTGGATTTAACGACAGAGAAAGAGAAGCAGGGCTGAGAGATCACATCAGTCTTCGTGTCAGACTGTGTTACACACACACACACACATACTCAGACAAAAAGCTGTTGAGTTTGATATCAAGCCTGGTGCCTTCTCTCTGAATTCAGGAGCCTCTGGGTTGCAATCAACTTGAAAACGGCGATCCATAACATCTGAGGCCCTGTTCGATTTTGTCTGCAGGTGGCTCTCACCAAACAGTTCATCACTGCGTTGCCCAGAATTCGCTGAGCCCGTGTTTGCGTCAGATGAGCTGGATGTAGGCTTGGGCGATAGGACGAATGTATCGCCAATCGACCACCGGCTGAGTCCGTCACGGTTGATTTAATTTTTGGCGATTGTCTGGGCGATTTTCTTTGCATTTTGTTTTGTCAAATTAATGGTCTGCCGCCACAGAATTCAACTCTAATTTAAATGGAGCACAATTCAAAGCGTGCGTAAATTGGATCTCGCATCTATAGTTATGTAATAGGCCTATGTTATTCACACAGATTTCCGACGAGTCTCTCACTAAATATGGCAGTGATGGCAGAGATGAAAGCAACGTCAGTTCATAAATCATATTAAGAGAACTAGACAAAAACTTAAGTGCAGTTACAAGGACAGGTAGCCTGTGTTATCCCGTTCTCCCACCTGTTTCATTTTTACCGTCATTAAACAGCTTCAGACTAATTGTGATGTTAAAACGACTTTATAAGCTTGTCAGAGGGAGAGTGGAGGCTCTCTGCCTCCCACACCACTGCTGAAACCAAACCTGGGATCAGAGCGGACGGACCAGCGCAGCGTCACAGCTGTGACCAGCTGTGATCAGCTGTGATATCAGCTGTGTCTGTGCCACCGCGAGTCCGCGACACAAACGTGTCCGTAGCCGTAGTCTCTTATTACAGACAGGACTACATAAATGCGCACATCGTGACATTTACATGATAATTCGTCGATCTACTTATTTATTATCAAGAACATGTTGAAAACAACTGCACACGAGTCGACCGGGAGGAGGCTGAGGAGCAAACAGCGCGGAGTGACCGGACCTCGGACTTTGATCAACATTAGCCTACGTATCAAATTAATTAATTCACTCATAAACCGTGTAATACGTGGGATAATGTAGAGTTAGTCTGTTGTTATGGAGAAATAAACCCAGTATGAAACCCTGCCATTTTGTCAAGAAACTGTTATTTCCATCCTGCGGTTTACATCATGGATGTGGTTTACATGCTCTCATATGAGGAGAACTGTCAAATCGGACACAAATATGGCGGCGGTCACTTCGACGTGACGTCACTGCAACTCCGCCCACGTGTCATAGCCGCCGAATATATCGTCAACCGCCGATTTAATGGTTGACGGTGGCCGATTGGAAATTTTTAACCTATCGCCCAAGCCTAGCTGGATGAGGTCTTTTCACTAGTTTGAGTCATGCACCTCTTCTACAGTCACTCACTATTGTGTACTCTATTCTTGGACTTCCTTAAAGGAATAGTTCAACATTTGAGCAAATTGGCCCATTGCTATAATCCTTATAGTCATAGAAATAGGTTCATTACCTTAAATTGTCGGTGCAAGCTATTTTTAGAACGGTTGAAGAGTTCGATGAGGGAAAAGATGGAGATGGAATTAAAGGTAACAAACCTGCTGCGAAGACTATAGGCATTATGGCGATTGGCCAATTTGCCAAAATGTTGAATTATCCCTTTAAGTGCCTACGCGACACCCCCAAATTTGTATGTGTTTATTTACAGGACCATTCTGAGGATCACACACCTCTCTTTCAACAAGGACACATGGAAGTGACAATCTTCGGTCTTCAGTTACTCTGTAATTTGTAGTTCCCAGTGTACTGTACCAACTGAACTGGGCAAAAAAGCATTTAGGTTTCTGGCACTTATCTGAACTTCAGCTTCAAGCCCTTGTTAGATTAAATTAAATGTTTCATGAGCAAGGTCCAATGTTTTTTGTATAATTTGTCTGTCCACTGTTTTTAAGATTTTACATGACCATCTCTGCTAGTGCTAACCAGTGGAGAAAAGCCTTGAGCGATGAAAATGTAGCCTTATTGAACAAATGTGCAGTGACAAAATAATCTGATCTGCACTAACAGGAAGACACAATACGATCTTCGATCCAGCTGTTTCTTTATGCGGTGAACTGATGCAAACACCACAGAAGAAGAGAACGGAGGTAGAGGCTCTGGTTCAGCAACGGGAGGTGTAGGTTGAGTTGAACGTAAACTCTAAACCCACAAACATCTTATCTGTCCTGACTTACAAGGAAGTAGAGGCAGAAACATAACCACAGACAGGCAGGCACCGCTGCAGATACACATCAGCAGCACAACAACACACACACCAGTGTTTGCCCTGCATTCACTCAGCGGATTATCAGCGCTGCCACAAATATTTCACACCATCATTAATATTAAAGGGCCTGATGATTCACTGTGAGCGCTTTGTCTTCAAATGATTTTTGAGTCATGATCCAACCTTCACAGACCCGCTCCTCAAACTCCAGCAGACACACATCTACTGTACTGTACTGTGTGTCAAGAGAACGTCAGGACAACACAGAGCTGCTGTAGGGAGCAGGAAGTGATGGTGAAGAAGTGAACACGAGCAGAGCAGGAGAAGAGATGACACGCACATGCTGCAGCTTCTCACGACCAAGACAACTGTAGGAAAAGTGACAAGGCAGGAAGGAATAAAACATGTGTGTGTAATCCTAAAACTGAGAGAGAGAGAGATTTGTATTCGATTGATTTTTGATAGAACATAGTTCTCATAACATTCATGCAAATAAAGCAAATTTGAATTGAATTTGAACTGAATTGAGAGAAAGACACTGGAGATGTGATGGTAGAGAGATGGAGTGAAGGAGGCAGAGAAAGAATGAGAGAGAGGGAGAGGAGGATCACTATTCTATTCATCTCTACGGACAGATGCTGACCTTGTCCTGATATTAGATAAACGCTGTGTGTGTGTGTGTTCGTGCGTGCGTGTGTGCAGCAGCATCCACACTGGTGTCAGAAATATGAATCACATCTCTCACCCCAGAGGTTCCTAAAGAGGGGTTCGTGAGATGATTTCCAAAAATCAAAATCACATACATTTAAAAAATGATTAGAAATTCTGTATTTTAACCATAATTGTTAAAAATAAAAATCTAAATGAAACCATGCAAATACATTTTCCTGTGTCTGTCTCCAGAATTAAACCCAGAATGGATTTCACACAGTGCCCACCCATCTCATTAGCAGTGATGATGGGAACAACAGCTTTATAAAATACCGGCATTGTAAAATAACGGCGCTACTTTTTTCAGTAACGAGTGATCAAAAAAGTTATTGTTACCCCCGTAATAATGACGTTACTGTTACTGACAATATAAAATGTTAAAAAATGTTGAAAAATGTCAGTGTTTCTCAAACCACAAGATGACATCCTCAAATGTCTTGTTTTGTCCACAAACAAAAGAGATACTCAGTTTATTGTCATAAAGGAACAAAGAAACCAGAAATATTCAAATTCAAATTTCATTCCAAAATTCCATTATCAAATAGTTGACGATTAATTTAATAATCAATTATGGTGCGATTAATTGTTGCAGCTCTACCTCCAGACTGTACATGGGGGCATTTTGCCCCTAAATTTTGAGACAGGAAGTTAATTTTTCATCTACTTGTGTACATGTATTTTATCTAACAACAGGTGAAACGTGGAAGCGGCGACTCAAAGAACCTGGAATCTGTCATTACAGGTGACAGGCCGATTAGTGCGAGGATCACGAATGACTGTGACTCCTAGATAAAAAAAGTTAATTTAAAAGTTAGTCTGGAGCCCTGCATTAAAGTGGAAGTTATACACAGTTTTTCCAGTCCATCAAGCTGTGCGTTTACATCTCTAGAAACACCACTGTTACAGTACAATCAACAGAAATGTGAGTGTTCACTGTCGACCTGAGCTCTCTGACCATCAGACAATGGTTGGAGACAAAAAGCTGACTTGATGCCCAGAGACGGATGCGATCGCCGATATAAAGAAAAAAGGCTCAGCCCCGAGGACGTGCAGTTATAAATACATCTTTCTCCATTCTTCTCCTTCCTCTTTCTGCTTATTAGTGTGAAACCAAATATCCACTCGAAGCAGCCAAAATCTAATTTTACAGGTCAAAGAGAGCATCCGGATGTCAGAGCTCCTCTTTGCTCCACATATATCCAGCCATGTATGGCGCTGTGGTCTGCTATCACTGATCTCAGCTGGTAATAAACATCAGATCATCTGTTTATCCATCTAATGGATGGGACAGATCCACTGCAGCGGCTGCAGCAGAGCGTTACGTCTGATTTAGGACTGAAAGTCAAGACCAACTCAATCTTACGACCCTTGCGCCACTTAGACTTAGACCCTGTGTGTTATGTCAGTCACAATAAAATATAAAACTGACCTTACTTACATTTTAGACAGGCGTCGATATGGGACAGGATGGAAAAGAGTCGGGTCCAGAGCAGCATTCATTTAGTTTAATTTTAAACTTTTTCTAAATCATTGCGTGCTCCAGCCATGGACTGTATACAGTATAAGGCTCTGGCTCTTTCCTCAGGTCAGTCGTAGTTCTCAACGGGCCGGACCAGACCAATTATTTCATTGCGTATTCAAATAAGGTCTTCTGCCTTATTTAATAGCTATCGTTAAAAGATGAACAACTTTAATATGAGCCTGTTTCACCGAACATGTCAGGAAAAGTCACAGATGCAGGGAAAAACATCAACTGCTAGAAAACAAATGACTGAATCATCATCTGCTGAATATTCACACTGAGCTGACTGGTTAATGAATCCAACAGTCAGGAAAATGATTGTGCAAATATTCAGATCACTGATGAATCATCATCAAAGATCTTCTCTCAGGCTTCCGGAAATTAGGACACTTTCCAGTGTTTTACTACAACATTTACTGAAGAATAGAGAAAATGACAATAAAAAACAGGATCAGATTCTAGTTGTGGTTGAGTGTGTAACAATATCCTGAATGAAGTGTGAAGATATTTCTGCAGGAATTTTATCTCCACATCCAGGTAAAATCAACACGTCAGTTATTCATCTCACTGCCTGTGCATATACAAGCCTCTGTGTTTATGCAAGTGTGTGTGTGTGGCTGCAGGCTATGGGTAGGCCATCTCTCCACAGAGCTCATTTGGTCTGTGAGTGAACTCTGGGTGTAAAGGTCTGGTGGTTTCACAGGTGCAACTCCTCCACCATCCAGGAGGACAAACACACGCACGCACACACGCACGCACACACGCACACACACACACTCCAAGCTGAGTTATTAAACGCTGCTTATGAACAATCGCAAGTGGAGTTTTCACTCTGGCAGAGTGAGATGCAACACTGAGCCACTGTGGAGGAAATGTAGGTGATTCACTGCAAAGACGATGATAATAACCTTCCTTTGTCTTTAATGGTGAGAGGATGGAAATTGTTCATGAGGATGAAATGTCAAAAAAAAAAAACAGGCTATACATTCTGTGTGTGTGTGAGGGAGAGAGAGAGAAATTAACCAAGGGGTCACAACCTTCATAACCCAACGGTTACATCAGTGTTTTTCAACCTTGGGGTCTGGACGCCACTTGGGGTTGCCTGAAATGTCTAGTAATTGATTAAAAAAAATTACTGATAAATATATTTTTTAACTAATAATTATTCTTTTTTAAATTATGATTAAATCACCACACACAATCTGAAACAACCATGTTCCATATTTTAACTGTCTCAAATATAAATCGAGTTCAAATAAAAAGCAGCATCTTGATTGACAGGGGTCGCCAGAAATGTATGATGTCAAAATGGGGTCACGAGCCAAAACAGGTTGGGAACCATTGGGTTACATGCACCAGCAGCCTGGTAACAAACCCCAACAACATACACTGACTTATCACCATGGAAACTGAACTTTCACAGACCAGACAATGCAGTATCAGTGTATGATCCCTTCAGAGGCCGAGGTCGTATCACTGCTGTTCTTCTCAGTTTTCCTGTAAACCAACACACAAGTCTGGTTCATAGAAAAGTTTATCATAGACCCAGAAGTGGTGGATAGTGTGTAGAAGTGTAAGTTAATGTTAGACTAGAAACAAAACAAGCACCTCAACACAGGGTTCCTACACATTTGAAATTTCTAAATGACCATACTTTTCCAGACCCTGATTTCAGGACTTCTCTGTAAAAGAAAATTCAAATAATTTGTGACATTTGAGTAAATAGATGTGTATCATGTAAATAAATTATGCAATTAATCATTTGTTTCTATTATTCTGAATTTGTATGCCATTATGTCACCAAATACTTTCCAGGAGACAATAGCGCATACAAAATTCAGATAAGACCAAACCCAGATAAGAAATAGATTTCCATACAATAGTTTCCATTTTCCATATTTTTCCAGACCTGGAGATGTATAAAATCATAATCCATACTTTTCCATACTTGCGTAGGAACCCTGTCAACATCATCAACACTGATCCCTTCAACTAAAGCCTTTCCCCTTAAAAGTTTGTGAAAGCACAGTGAGTGTGTAAAGGTGGACTGGTTAGTTGATCGGTCTTCATGTTCCACATGATGATGTTTAATGTCCTCACTACCTCTGCTGTCTTCATTAGGTATTTATAAGCAACCAAGACACACAAAAGCCTCATGAAATCAGGACCGGACTATTTAACTGATGTATTGTATGTAGCAGAACAAAGCCTGTGTAATCCACCTTAACAAAAGCCTATAGTTTGAGACAAGGGGATCAGGAAGGCTAAAATACTAACTCATGTCTCGCTCTGTTTTCACTCACTTAGGTCCTTCACTACAGCTCTTTTCTGCTGACAGTTCATACAGTTTTCAGATATCAGAGCTGTTTCTCCTCTATAAGAAAAAGACAAATGTCTTAAGTAGGGATGTCCAATATTGACATTTTTGCTGATATCCCATATGTTGATGCTGTCTAACACTTAATTTCCGATTCCGATGACAACCGATACCGATATATTCAGTCAATTAACTGAGGTAACTCAGGACAGAATAACAACAGTCTCAGTACAGATCAGTGGGCGCTGTTGAAAAACCAATGTCGAAAAACCAGTACCGATATAGACAGATCTAACATTGTTATGCTAAAATCAGGCCGATATTATCGATCGGCTGTTTTCATACACATATGCTAATATACAGTATATACGTATATATATGAAAACGGCCTATATTAAACCTATAGGTTCTTTCAGTGTGGATAAACACAGAACCAAATGTAGTGTCACAATTCATAGTGCGTCTGTGTAGCGTTAGCAACACCAAAATCTCCAAGTCCGTCACTGATCCTATTCCCATCCGGTCCCATTTTTCTTCATTTTTCTCACTGTCAGAGTGAACTGCTCTCAGCCTCGCTGCCTAACCTGATGGTCATATTGAACAGCTTGCTGAGCCATGTGCGTTTGACAAAAAAAAAGGAAAAAAAGAACAAACACAACCCCCAAACAGCTAACTTAACATGCTGCTCCACGTTTGCTGTTTTTTTGTGTCGGGGTGGATTGGAGAGTTTGAGTTTGGTGCACCTCAGAACGGAACAGAACGGAAACAAGTGATAAATGCAACAATGTTACGACTTTCAGCACCTGGATTGAACAGAGTCATCTTGATCAGGTGTGAAAACGACCTGAGTTGCTCTGATTAAATATGAATGAATGCTATTGGATCAAGTGCTGTGTTTCATGTCAAACAGCTGAAACCTACAGAAAGGACACATGTTGTTTTCCCTGTGGAATCTGAGCTGGTTGCCAGTTTATTTAAAGCTGAACCTAAAACCATGTAACTTGTCGTAGAGAGAATTAATGCACCACAGGACAATATTTATAAAGACCAAATTACTCGCTGTCATGGGAAAAAAGGCTGCTGAAACTGCTGATATCACAGAGGTAACAGCCTCATGCGTCGCTCTATGCAGACACCGATTTACCATCGCAGGAAGAGCTCCATGTGTGACAATGAGAAATTCAACACCTAATTTTGAAAGTGCAAACTGTGTTTAAATAATAAGTAAGACATAAAAACCCCTGAGGAGGCTCAGCCACACACAGTCGCAGAGACAAAACTCAATCTAACACTGCTGGCCTAAAAATACTGGAGCAGTCTCTGCTAATCATTGACTCAAAAAAAAGTGGGGCGAGGGAGTGGGAGCTGTTGTAAAGTGTTAAATCAACAGCGAGACTCCAAATATAATGAGGTTTCTTCATAAAGGGCGCAGGGCGTGTCTGAACGCGCTGATACAAAGAGGTCACCGTCAAGAGAGCGCTAACCAAACGCCATGTTGTCGTTTCTCCACCTCTGGGTGGGTGGGGGGAGGACGGGGACTCAGCCGCTCCATCGTCAGTCGTTCACTTGGTCAAAGTGGGAAGAAGTCGGCCAAGCCAGCCAGTCTGGCATGGATGCTGGAGATTAGTGGAGTGTCCAACACTCTGAGCCCCACTTAATCCAGTCAGCCACAAATCTGGCCCGAGCACGACGATTAACCCCTTTCCCCCTTGCGGGAAGCAATCCTAGGGAAACGCAGCGTGGATTAGTCCAGACAAAGGTCACTGTCGGACCAGGCTAGTTTCACCCCTGCGAGTGCGCTATGCAACTGGCGCCAAGCTGCAACCGGTCACCCACGCCTGAACTTTGAGCGGTCTCTACCTCCAACCGGCCGCAGAGGTCAACATCTGCACAGATGCACAGTGTTAATGCAGTGTATTCCTGCTTTTTTTCCCCTTTTTTCTATTGACACTAAATCAAAGGACATTGTGTAACGTGAGAGAAAAGGTCACTCACAGAGAATCACAGTCTGGGTCTCTCCTGTCCTAACCACACTCCGGCCGGCTTTACACTCCTCCTGAACCACTAGTTGACTCACACACCCACTTCACACCATGTCCAGCCAATTGTGCAAAGGTGAAAATGGAGAAAGGGACTGAATTTCTTCCTCTCTCTTTGTTCATTTGTTACTGAGTTTTTTGTGGCATTTCACCAGTGATATATCGAGCCTAACGCTATGAACATCATCTGGGAGACTGAAAATGTGCTCTTAACTGGATCACCGTTTTAATCTACATCCCTTTTTTTGTTTTTTTGTTTGGACAGCTGGCAATTCACTTCAGTTTCCTGTCTACACTAGTCAGACAACACATTCTACAAACCAGACCATAAATCAACCTTTACAGAAACATGACTAGAATGATGCTAAGCAACTTCACAGATACATTTGGATATCATCCTGTTTTCTGAGATGGAGGAGGCGGGGGGTGGGGGGGGCACTGGCCCAACTGTTGAAAAATGCATGCTAAAGAGCCCTCTTCAGCCTAGCCTAGAAATCTAGACGCACCCTAGCAGCAGCAAATAGGTGGGTCTAGAAACGAGCCACAGGAACTTTTTGAATCTCGAACACCAATCACAGCGTTCTATCTGTTTAGAGAATCTTTAAGGCTTGCTTCATGCGATGACGACATACATTTTAACTGGCTTGTCAGGCTAACGTCATCCTGCTCTTTGCTCTGATTCATCGTAGCGCTACCCTATTGCGTGCAGAGGCAGTTTGAAAGACAGCCTTCATCCCGCCCGTGGATTGAGCCGAGGTCTACCGGTCGCTGCCAGACTATACATTTTAATGATATAGTCTGGATTGTCAGACTATCCTTTCACCCCTGCCCTTCAAAAAGTCTGTGCACGCCACTGCAACTTGATTCAGTTGCCTAGAGATTTATCTAAATGGTTCTCCTCCTGTTGTTGTACCTGTATTTATTTGTGAGTATAGGTTGGTAATGTATGTATGTGCATGTAAGGATTCTGTGTGCAAGGCCAACTCTTGTATTATGTATTATTGCAGAGGATTGGTGGAGTATTGTAGAAGTGTGCAAGTGTACAAGTGTGTGAATGGGTGTCTCTATTTTCATCATCATCATGTTTTGTGTTCACACTATTATGATTTTGTGCTACTGATGACTGAACTATTGTTTTTGGATTTTTGTTGGCAGAAAGAACCCCCGTCGAAAATGAGATGGTAAGGGGCTATCCTTTGAAAATCATAAAAGTCATAAAAAGTCATGTTATCAGTTTTCACATAGAAACATCCAAGAGCTGCCTGAATTCATGGGAAGAACCAACAGGCAGACTGGACAAGTCATTTCATTTGGCCGTTTGACATGTTGTTCGACAGATTCAGTGTGAAATTGAGTGTGAAAATAAAGAGCTCCAGGGTTGGGGGGTGGGGGGTGGGGGGGCTTTCAGCCAGAGAGGTGTGCTAATAAACTCCCCGTATCACATCACATCCTTCTGCCAGAAAATCTACAAATAAATATTTCAACCGTCTCCGGCTGTTTCTCGTGTCATTTATTTTCCAGGCGACCGACTGCTCCGACTTCCAGACGGCCGATGATCAGCAGTCGGCTTCGGCAGATTTAGTCGTCCATCTTGACTAACAGCCGGGGCTCCCTCATGACCAGCAGCCCGCTATCAGGTTTATACTATTATAAGTTGGTGATGAGACAGAGACTTGCCCGGAGGAAGAGGAGGTGGTGGGGGGGAGTGGAGGAGGTGAGGGCTTCGGGGAGCAGCGGAGGAGGAGGGGAGCAGCAGAGTTCAGCTCCAGCAGCATTATGGAGCTGAGCTCTGCAGGGACTCTCTGGTTCCAGTGGTTGAGCACTGAGCACACACAGCAGCATCGCCGCTGGGCAGCGCTACCCTGCAGCAGACAGCCGAGGTAATTACATGGAAACAGTTCCTATAGAGTAACGTACACATTGCTGCTGCTGCATGATTGACACTTTCATCCTAAGGACCTCATAATATCACTATTTGAGTTTGACTCGTCTGCTGGGAGGTAAACCCCAGCAGTTTTTATCGCGCTGGAAAACGGTTTTCTCAATCGGCTGCAGCTGACTGACGTCTCGAGTTCAAGAGTCTTGTTATCATCTTGTTTAATAGAAATAACAATGAATGATAGAGCATCATTAAATGATCTTTGTAGAAGCCGGTCATCTCATACGGCACGGCATGGTGCACTATTTGCGTGTTTCCACTAGCCCTAGTACCTGTACCAGGTCCCATTTTTTAGTACCTCCTCAGCCCTGGTTCCAAGCAAGCCGAAGCGATACTATAACGTGACGTCATCCGACTGCCTTCCGCTGATTGAGCAGAGAGTCAGCGCGAGTGCGACGTCGGACATGAGAATCAAACCCGGAAACCGTACCAGTGGAAAAGCGTAAAGTAAAAATGTTCTTGCATGGCACCATCACAGACACACACACACTCTCTCACATTCACAGACCCACACTCACCCACACACCCAAATGTACAAATGACCGGGGCCGGGGTGGGGAGTGGTTCCGGATGTTCCATATGATGATGTTTAATGCCTTTACCACCTCTGCTGTCTTTCTTAAATATTCATAAGCAACCAGTTCCTCTATCAGTTTAAACCGTGTTGGAAAAGCTTCGAGCCCAACTCACCACCTTTGCATGATTCCTTATCTGCTGCTATTTCAATATCTTTTTGTAGATAATATGTTATATAATCTGTTATTGATCTTTTTTACATTCAGTATTTTAAATCCGCCCACTGTGGGAATAATAAAGGATTAGGTTATCTTAGCTGATCTTATTATCTTAACCTGAAGACAGTTGTAGAGACAGTGAATTAAATGTGATCAAACCACATCCAGCAGCTCCCGATAAAGCATCAGCTGGGTGTTCAGCTTGTTTCCTGTGGGATTCTTGTACACTCAGTCAACTTCTCTGGGTTTTTTAAGTTCCATCAGCTCAAATGCAGTCAAATACTTCCCACTTTATTCGTACAAAACCAGTGATTTCCCAGTCACCTGTAGCAGCCACCGCTCGTGTTCGCCAACAACTGGCTCCTGTCTTGTGTCTTTTTTTACGGCCCCTCTTCTTTCACAGTCACTAGTTTTATTGCTTGGTGACACGGCTACAAACATCAGCAAAAAATACAGCACCTTCCTCCGAGCAGACTAAACATCTTCATCTTACGCACCTGGATTTAAATGGAGCGTGTGAATATTGACGGACCACGTGACGGCTGAACAGAATCAGATGACTGTTACGGCTGAAACGATAAATTCTGCGACTTTTACGCTTGTCCTGTAACAGAGCTGCCGGATGGTTTTATCTTCTGTGAAAAGACTTTAACCCTGTGAAAACATAACACCCCCCCACCTTCTTCAACCTCGCCGCCCCTGTCAGCCTGAGGGTTAACATTTTGTTGAGCGCCTCTGAAACAAACAAGAAGGGACAGAATTCAAACTGTGCGGGGGGATGAAGGAAGCTCAGGGAGCTTTGATGGCAGCTTTAATTAACAGGGGGGCAAATACCAAATATGATGCATAAACAGCTGAGCAACAGGATTTTGATCCTTTGCATTTTATTCACAGCAGCCAAACAGAATTAGGAGGAATTATACACCAGTTCCTGTTTGATAATCCTCCATTCATTTAAATCATCCTGCAAATTCTCCCTCACAATAAGAATTGAATGTATTTAATGGTACCTTCGACGCCGCTCAAGGTCACTTTACGTCAAAAAAACATCAGTAATATAACGTACTCTCTTTGCGGCATGAACGTGTTTACATTCACAAATGTTTAGCTTGACCTCTCCTTGTTTTATGGCTGTTCTGGAACGGCCAAGGATCTGCACTCGGCCTCAGGCAATGCTAATCAAAACCCTGAGTTTGCACACAACAGGCTGAGCTCATCAAGCAGCAAGCACGCCAGGCAAAGCAGACCGCCGACACACTGTCACAGCACAAACCTGCTAAACACGAGGCACAGAATATCAGAGCACAATAACTCTAGCAAGCTGGGATAACGGTTTCCAGAAATCTACATTTTGGCAAATTTGCCCATTGCCATAATCCTTATAGTCTTAGGGGTAGGTTCATTAACTGTAATTGTCGGTGCAAGCTGTTTTTAGATCGGCGGGGCAGAGACGCGACTATAGGGATTATGGCAATAGGTGAATTGTTTTTTTGTTTTTTTTACCCCTCCTCATATTCACACTTAAAATGTTCTCTGTTCATCTGACTTTTCAGGAGTGTCAAAAAAATATATACCGGTACATATTTAAATCTAGACTAACTTTCATCACCGTCTGTGAGGGCCACGTGTCTACAGCTGTACATACACACTGCATGTTGGGGTGTGTGGTTGCTAGGGAACATACAGGTGAGCCTCGCAAGACGAGAGCTGAGCTGTGGGTGCTAATTTTGTGTGGAAGAGGGAAGTGAGAGGACAGATGGACAGAAAGAATGAGCCTCCACTGGACACAGGACACCTCACACTGTCAGACTGACTCTGTACCATCCAGTCATAGATGAGTTCTCCACTTCTTGCAGCTGTTTGGGAAGCTTTTAATTTTTAATATTTCATTTCATAGACTGAAACAAAGCTCAGTTCAATACTGTCAGTGCTGCACACAGTATCTTTAGAATTAACACCTATGTGGAGCTGAGGTCAGTCGTTTTGCTAGTAAATCATCTGTCTAAATCATCACAGGGTTTCCCCCAGTGCTTTATAAGCCTGGCGGGCCGCCAGGCTTTGCTTGCCCCCCCGCCAGGCTAAGCGTCGCTTGTTTATTTATTTAAATTTTTTTTTTTCAATGCACCAGAAACATGATACCAAAGACGGTATAGAGCTTTTAACCGCATCTAGTGATACGGTTGTACAGTGTTTCCTCTACATTCATTTAGCAGTGGCGGCTCACTACACCTAAATCCTCGCAGCCGCTCCTTCAAATGTGGGTTTGTTTTTTTTTAATTGTCGCTAATCCACCACCGCCTCATGCCTCCACCTTCACAGCAGAGTCCTGCTGCACCTCGCGAGTAGCCACTAAGGTAAACTACAGATAACTATCTTGCTCAGTATCTACTCTTTGCACCCCCTCTGCACCTGGATGACAGACCGCAGCGTGTTTTCCCGCAGAAGGTGACAGAATGACAACAGACTCAGGACAGATCAGTGGTCGCTGTTGCCGGTGTGTTTTTAAAATTAGCGGGTTTGATTCTCGTGTCGGACGTCGCGCTCAGTGCTGGTGGAAAAGAAAAAAACCCAACAAGTGTGTGTCAGTCCGTTGGGCTTTTAATGATGTTATTGTAGCGCATACAGTAGCCTAAGTTTAACAGGACATAGCCTCTACTGCGCCGTAACATAAACGTGCATGAGCTCCCCCTCCTCCTCCTCCCCGCGGCGGTCAGCTGGTGTCTCGGGGTGCGAGGAGGAGGGAGGGCGGGGGGTTACGGCGAGGAGGAGGAGGGCGGGGGGGTAACGGCGATGACGGTGGCGACACCGACGACGACGAGACGGCCGAACGATCCTGTGAAGGAGCTGTCCGTGGGGTTAGGCTACTTAATCAAAAGTCTCTTGAAGTGGCCCAGGTTATCAAACTAAGAGAAATATGATCTGTGGTGGTTTAAATAGTCAAAATACAGACGTTATCATGACGTGAGGAAAAAAAGAAAAAGAGATGTTGATTCGGTGGTTTTCAGTCAGATGATTTTTTTTAACCCCTGAAAGGGGTTAAAGTGGTTACACAGCATACCTCCTTAGGCCTGAGTTCCCTGTTCCCCGTTGGCCATGTTTGCACTTTTTTTATTTATGTTAGGCTAATTTATTTTACTTTTAAATTTGACCAGAAATGGCTTGTTTTCTTAGATTCACTTGGATTTTACTTAAGTTTAAACAACTGATATTATTTATTTTTATTTTTATTTTTTTGTGTTTGTTAAAACTGTATTGAGTAATGTTAATAAATTGCTTACAATAACACAATTTTTTTTTTTTTTTTTTTTACATAACCGCCGGTGGGCCGCCGGTGGGCTTCTCTAGCGGCCCTACCACCAGGCTTAGCAAGTTTTCTGGGGGAAACCCTGCATCATGTCTATCTAGTAGTGTGTGTGTTTTATTTTTTGTTATGTAGTGGTGCTTGTTTTGCTTCTGTTTTTGTTTTTTTAATGCTTTGATCCAAATAAGGTCAATCAAATCAATTCAAAACTGCAGAGGGTTTTACAGGACTGTGACATTAAAATATCATTGTTTGTTCTCCAGTCTTTACTGGTTCTACTTTGGTGACCTGTTATCTGTATCTTTAACTGAAAAAACAATTAATAATATAGTATTATTATATTATCTATATGGAATCTGGACATTTCATATCAAAAGGTCCAAACTATATTTTCTAACAGTATCAAGTCAGAAAGAGGAGTAGGCTAGTGGGAGAGGACAGAGTGATGTCTATTAGCCATCAATGTTCCCCCAGCAGAGTCACTGAGACGAAAACCTTCCACAGTTCATGTCCTTGGTGAGAGCAGCACATCAACAAAGCCACATTAAAGCTGATGAAATCCCTGCACAAACAAACAATAAGAAGCGCAGACACGGAGCTACCATGTCACTGCTGGTGTCATATTCTGGGGATGCACAACTCTCTGTGTGTTATGCCACATGGCTGCTCCCTCACTCTGTACAACCACATGGTAGTTCAAGTAGCTTTGACCCAGTGTGCTGGGTCAGTCCATTTACTCTCACTATTGCCTGTTTGGGAATTACAGATGAAAAGCAGCCTTTGTTACAACTCGAACTCAGGCATGTTTTCTAAATTGTTATTGATATGCACTGTCACTGTGCTGCTCATGAGCATCCTGCCTTCATTTACTTCACATTCCAGTATCACATGGAAATAATGACAGGGTGGATTTAAAACATATATCAGATGTCGGGCAGTTAACAGCGACAACACATGACAGCTCCACAGCAAAGAGTCAAGACCAGTGGAGGCAGTGGGCTCCCTCACTACGAGCCTCTGTAGCGGGATGTCGCTGCTGGGACTGACACCCGCATGCATGTCTGCATTTTTGTCTGGGGGAGACGGGTGTCTTATACAACGGTTCATTCAGAAAAAGGCAGAAATAGTGGAGGTGATTTTTCCAAGATAAAAAATCACCTAAAGGTCAACTGGGAGAACTCACGGAGCCGCATGGCTGAAGACAGGGAACTTTGTTATAGGCTACTTGCTAGGATTTAAATCTGAACCACGAGAACTGAAGAAGGTTTCTATTTGAGTAAAATAATAATAAAGCTTTATATCTATACATATATTTGATTTTTTTTTTTTTTATTTTTTAATCAGCAATCTTGGATTGTTGATTGCTTGACATTATTCCACTACCTCATCAATAACTTTAAATGGACTCAGTAAGTTACAACTGGTAGTATATCAAGTTGACAATTCTGTTACTTAGTTCATGTAAAAATAAAAAATTAAATTAAAGGTCATAGCTACAACGTTTTCATAAAACCAATACATTTTTCAAAAATAATACATACTGTACACAGAACGTCTAGAGGGTCGTAGAATAAAAGTATTCATTTTATAGATTTTTTTAAAATAATAGCCTATATAAATAGGCTAATGGTTTTATACATTTTGACGGGTCCAAAATATTATATATATATATTATATATATTTACATCTGGTTACATTGGCAACGTCGACATGAATTGATCTCTGCGCCAAGAGCATTAGGACGTTGATGTCCAGTGAGGCGGAGCTCGAGGGGGGGGGGCGGGGGAAGGGGCCAGATCATGATAACTCTGTGAAGAAATGATATTGTGCTAATGCTAATGCTAACTAACGGTCAGATGGTACTGTAACATTTCAGGTGCAGGTGTGATGCTGCGGGTTTGTTGGTTTCATCTGTAGGTGAGTTAGTGTGAAATGATTCAGATGTGTTTCCAGTCTGCTGTCAACACCGGAGCTGCTGCTCGTTAAATACGGTTAGCATTAGCTTAGCTTTAGCTAGCCGCTCCCTATAGGCGTACCTGGCAACCAGTACAATTGAAGGTTGGAGCGAGAGAGGGCGAGTGTGAGTGCGACACATAGCCTGGCCGGGAGGAATTAAACTTGTGGCTAACACCTTTAAAAAAAGATAAATGGAAAATTATTTTTGACCATTGGTGTGACATGGTTTATGAAAAATTATACAATCAATAGCCTAACTGATAGTCATATATTAGCTGATAGAGCTTGAACTGATGCAGAAGTGAGCAAAGGAAATGTCACAGACACAAAAATCCACAAAGAGCGCTCTCAAGATGCAGTGGATAGCAGAGACAGAGACTCCAGAAATAGAGGGACCCAACCCATCCAGAAGGAGGAGGAAGAGGATGAAGGGGGGGAGAGGGGATTAGCAGGCAGGCAGGCTATCCTTCCTCCCCTGTTCTGTCCTATCCTATCCTGTCCTGTCCTCCTGCTGAGCACATGGCCGGGTCAGGGGGAAAACTGGGCTTATTTTGGAGCGGAGTGGGGATGAGCTAAGCAGGCCCTCACAGGAGGATTTATCCTGGGAGAGGCTCTGGCAGTCCACTGTCCCCTGGCAGACGGCTAAAGGGTGGGGAAGAGTGCACCAGAGGAATCGGTGAACGCCTTAACCCTTTAGACGCCGGCAGACAACAGAACATGCCTCTGAAAGCTTGTTTTTACAACAACAACAACAACAAAAAACTAGAGAGCAACAAATCCTGACAGAAAACGTGACTAATTAGCAGACAGGTCACTGGATTCATTCTGATAACTCGTATCTAATGTCGGTAACTGTTGTCAAAACTGAAATGAAACTGAAACCAGCTCAGTGTGAAGTGATGGAGGTGAAATCCTGTGACCTACTGTAGTGCAGAGTCAGTTTGGAGCACACTGACTGTTACACATGAGTCTACGGTGTCCACAGCAGAGTAACAGTGGACATTCGACAAGATATCGGTGGATTGAAAACTGCTCCATCACCTCCATCACTCCTTTCTCATGCGTCCACGGCAGAAGAAAAAGTTCTGCCATCGATCTAAATCTGTCAGTTCCTCTCTGTGATAAATAGTCTCTGTACATCAAACTGACACATATCCTCAAAATGCCATCGCCGCCTTGCCACCGGGAAGCTGACAGTTATGAAGTGATACGAGTTTTCAACCGGCGGCGGCGACACTGACCCGGCTGATAGTTTCCCAGGAGACGCTGCCATGGCAACACGTGGTACAGTCGTACAGTGATGCTAGAAGCGGATCTGCGCGGCGCTGTAAGAGCCTGTCCTTCAGCTGGAGGAGCGCCGCTCACGGCCTCTCTGTTGGAAAGCCTCCGACCCTGCTGAAGGGCCCTCGAGCAAAGAAGCCAGTTCTTCCTGCGGAGGGTTCGACGACTAAAAGAATGAAACTAAGAGAGCTGAGGTGAGTTGGTATAGATATCACACAGTGAGGCAACAGCAGTGTTCCTACAGACTGTGGATCAGAGCCACACTAACTCCCCCAACAATGGAGGCTCCACGAAAACTGGTCCAACAATACAAACACAGTGCAGAGCATCAGCACCGTGGATGAACACTAGACTGCTGTTACACTCACTAACCCACACAACACTCATTCACTTTTGTTTATGGGCAACTTTGTTCTGCCTCCTTTAGGTTTATTCAATTAAATTGAAAATCTTTATTAGATTTATTGTCCCCAAGAGGCAACTGGGTTTACAGCAGCCACTGTCACAATCAAACACATGAAGAACAGTAGGAAAAAGGGTATGAACACATAGATGTCACGAATAATTTAAGATAATAAACAACTACAGCTGATTGAGATATTTAACAGCTGATGGAATGAATGATCTCAGAAATCTGTTGGACCTTGCCTTCCTAGAGAAGGCCAGCCTCCTTCCTGATGGCAAAAGCCTGAACTGTTTGTATAGAGGATGCTGAGGGTCTGCCAGGCCGGCCTCAGCCCTATGAATACACCTGACTAAGATCATTAGTGGGATATTAGATGAGTCCAGGCTCAACTACTACTAGTCTATATTTTAGTTCAGAAATTAATTACAGTTACAATTAATTACAGAGGAGTTTTTCCTAACTCATCATGAGGGTCTAAGGGCAGATGCTGTTATGATGCCATGTAAAGCCCTTTGAAACAAACTGTTAAAATGGGCTAAATAAAATTGCCTTATTTCTTGGGATCATTCTGAAACTGTACGGGATCCCCAGAGGGACGCACACACACACACACACACACACACACACACACCAGATTTCGTTATTTAATCCAACAAACTACCTCTGTTAAGAAGTTGTGTGCCTTTACTATCACTATTGTGTTTTCCGTGCCCCCCCCTCCACTGCATCCCATAATGGTCCATTCACAAGACAGGCCACTGTTTCAATGCTTGGCACGCGCCACCGATTGCTCCTCGCTGTGTGAGGGTGCTTGGTCATTCCGCATCACCCACCACACACACACACACGCACGCACGCACATTCATCCCTCCATCTCCCGCACGCACGCGCGCCTCCAGAGCGGTGCGCGCCTGTCACACGGCCGCTCGCCCTCCTGCTCTCTCCATTACAGCAGAACGCGCTCATGAATGATAATGCCAATGATGATCATATAGCTGTCGCAGGACGGAGGCCCGCAGGAGACACACGCCGAGCGGCGGCGGCGGTACAGGGCTTCCAGGGCTTCGGTGTTGTTGTTTTTTTCTTTTTAAAGAGCTGCGGGGCGCGGAGTCCGACACAATACAACTTATTACCGGCCCGCCCGGTGCAGCGCGTTACTGCAAACGGCCAACACCGGCGTTTAGACTACTGCTGCTGCTGCTGCTGCTGCTGCTGCTTTCAATGGGGATGTAGTTGGTATCGATACGTGATCAGATCGCCTGTCAATAACGCGTCCAGCAGCAGCGGCAGCGGCAGCGGCAGCGCGGTGTGACGTGACCGCACAGAGAGGAGGCAGCTCTGCAGTCTGTCAGTCAGTCAGTCACCGGCATCCAGGAAAACACTCCGGAGGATAAATGACACACACTCACACACACACGCAAAGAGGCACAGAAAACGCCTTCTTACCTTCACTTCTGCCAGATTACAAACATGAATGTCGACCGCCACGCGCCGTTTCCACACTCTTTTTGCTCCTGTTTGTCGTTGTTTGGGTTCAGCTGTTTGTGCACTCGCCTCCTGTCGCGGTTGTTGATGTTGTTGTTGTTTTTCTTACTGTTTTATTTTAAATGGACAATATATCCTGCTGTATATGGGGAGGGAGTGAGAGCGCACAGCAGGACCCTCAAGACTCTCTGTGGCAACCGGAGGGGGCGGGGCTAGAGCTGCTTACATCAGAGAGAGGGAGAGAGAGAGAGAGAGAGAGAGAGAGAGAGAGAGGTGGTGGTACTGTAATATACTGTAGTGAGCCACTGACTAAATCCAGCACATGGAAATTAAGCAGCAGATTTCCTCTCCTCCTCCATCCCTCCTTCTTTTTTGTCGTCTCTCACCAGAACAGAGTTCATTGTCACATCAGTCAAACTTCCTTCACGCTCCCACGCGCTTTCTGATCAAACGGATCGACATCAACTTCTCTCGAGGAAAACAAATCCACAACGAAAAACAAACATCTGCAGCAGTAAATGTGCACTCATCTGGACGCAGGGTGACACACATTTAAAGGAATGAAATTTCACTCATAATTTACTCACCCTCATGTTGACTAAGGGCTGGGAGAAGTTTCAGAGTCCTCCTGGCTTCTCTGAGTTACAGGGGGTCTTGGCGTAGCTGTGCATGTCCATGTAACGGCTGAAAATGGACACCGGCCGTCTTCGTCACAAAAAACATCTAAATACCTCCATGCTGCTCGTATGTAATGTCCGTCTTGTATTGAAGCCCTGAAATGCGAAATTGTCCCGAAAAAAATTAAATGAGTCCATATTTCAAGCTTGTTTGCAGCGGAAGCTCCTCTTCCTGGTCCGTCCAAGTCTCGCGAGATTGCGCTGTCATTGCGAGACATGGACATGCACTGCTACGCCGAGACCCCCTGTAACTCAGAGAAGCTGCAGATAACTCTGAAACTTCGCCCAGCCCTTAGTCGACATAAGGGTGAGTAAATAATGAGTGAAATATCATTTTATGGTGAACTATTCTTTTAAGGGATATCTCAACATTTCGGCAAATTCGCCTATTGCCATAATCCCGATAGTTTTAGGGGTAGGTTAATTGCCTTTCATTGTCGGGTTTCCATTATCAAACTAAATACACAATCATGGACAAGTTGTGGACTGCACATTCACCACGCATTATGAGACAGAGTTGTTTTCAAGGCAAATGCAGCTGGAACTACATTCCAGACATGGCTGCTGGGTGGAGTGATTTCAAAAGCAAGTAGTTCAGAATCTGCTTATTATCTCACAGCGTGGTGAATGTGCAGGTCACACAAGAGCGTTTTGGAGGTATTGTGTATTGAGTTTGATGAGAGAAACGTGGAAATAGTGTGCCTCCATGGCGTAGCTCTGAGCAGCTCACGTCTCTGCCCCACCGATCTAAAAACAGCTTGCGCGGTGCACCAACAATTAAAGGTAATGAACCTACACCTAAAACTATAGGGATTATGGTAATAGGCGAATTTGCCATTGATGGCTATACATTAAGATGCCAGTCCTTTAACTAATGGCATCCAATACAACAGTGCAACAAGGCAACATGACAAAAATGAAGTGGAAACTGCACTGATATAAATCAAGAATGCAAATTACCACACCTCTGCCAGTAAACACACTGATTTCCGGTCAACACACAACACCTCTCAGTGAATCCTATCTGCATACCACGGGGCAGCGGCGGGATGCACATGTTGCCTTAACGTGTGTCTTGCACAAACACAGATCCGTCAGTGGATGTTTCATTCAGCTCAGGTCTCATCTCCTCTTTGCACACACTGACCTTTACACTGGATCAGCCGCAGACAAATGTTTAAATACACGCCGACCATTATACATGCTCATGAAGCTGCTGGTGTCAATGTGTGTGTGTATGTGTGTGTGACACAGAGAGAGGGGGAGAGAGAGAGAGAGAGAGAGAGGATCAGAGCCTCTGGGACATTTCCATGACAAACCTGCCACCTATAGGCAGCTGGTGAAACTGTAGTGTAATTAGCCATGCATGCCTATGCACGGCACTGAGTGCTGCGGGGAATTGCAGCGCAGTGTGTGCATTGATAAGGATTCTTATCATTTCCTGTGCCAGAGAAAACACTGAATGGGATGCCTGGCCCCGCGTGGACACTGAGCACCGTCTAGAAGAGACAGTTGCTACTTTGGTTTGGACAGATCTGTAAAACTCAGAAACAGCTCAAGAAAGCACTGGTTTAAATGACAACTTTGACATGTTCATGAGCATCTCTAAATTTGGTTTGGTTTTTATTATTTAGCACACATTTAAACTCAATGGTGCAAGGATATATATATATATATATATATATATATATATATATATATATATATATATATATATATATATCATACAGTCAAGGCATAGAATAAGGATAGGGCAACAGAGCGACTGTAATCTAGGATTCATGAAAGGTTAAGATGTTTTTTTAGCTGCTAAGTGGGAAGAGTGGGAAGATATGGATCTTAAAGAGGGAGATCATCCACTCCAAAGCATAGGACCTGAATAGGACATGTTAAACTGATGGTGTGATGTGCAGGTAAAGGGTAAATACAAAGTAGTATTATCACTGTGTCTAGTACAGTGGGAATGTATATCATAAGTGAGGGTAAAGACATTTGGAAAGGAGATCTTGGTAATAATGTTGGAAGAATCCTCTTTGAGGCTCTTTGAAACAGAGATTTTGAAAAGGAGAAGCGCAGAAAACAGCAGCAGCCACTCAGAGACCACGTTACAAGTTTCAACAGGGGAGGGACTCCGTGCCCTTGAGTCCTCGTCTCTGAGCCCGGCTTTAAAGGGAAACAGTGCCGTGATGCCTTCACTGTCTTTCTTTGAAACACTATACGTGTTGTGCACTCACAGGCCGCTGAGGGCTGTTTCCATGGCATCTCTACTTTATTGGACAGTATACACTGGAGAGCAGCGGGGCAGATGGCGAGAGGATAAGATGTGATAAAGGTCACGCCCCTGGTGCAAACCCTCACTGACGGCTGAGGACTTGAGACCAACCAGCACTGATGCAGCTAAACGCTCTGCACCACATGTAGACTATTCAGCGTTGGGTTTTTTTTTAGAATTCAGAGACACTTATCTTTACAAGATGATATGAGCTTTAACTTTAACAGCTACTGGTCTGATTTTGCCACGAGCAGCTGATAGGTCAAATTGTGAAATTAGCACATTTTCATTTTTCACCAGTAGTCATTCATTACTGTGAGGCGGGTTCATCATTTCAAACCAACTTTTTGCTTCTTTTTTTTCCCCCCTATATTGGCTTTTTAACACAGTCTGGCACAAATGAGGTTGATGTGGGACCAAATTGCTTCTCTAGTTACATGGTGGGAACAGATGCAATAACTGCTGTGATTATGTTCCTTTTCCAAGTGAATAAAGTGCTGCATTTACTGTACAGAGTGCACCACACCAGGAGGTGGTGGAGGTAGAGACTGACTGACTGACAACTTAAACACCAGACCATGATATTTCTGCACAACATTATGGGCAATCTTTTTTTTTTTTTTAATGGTCTGAGCGTGTTGATTTGTTGTGTTCTTAACTCTCTCAAAGACTGCACCTACTCTGCAGACTGAGACCGTTTGTCATCAGCCTCCAAAATTATGCTGACCAACTGAAATGTACCAGGAAGGACTGGACAAAAAGACTACCCATGTTCCTATGGAAGGACTAAGTGCCAAGTTAAAAGGAAATGACGACACTTTTATGGACATGACATAGACTGAGTTGACCAAGTAATATTTTCTAGTATGAACAAGGACACATATTTCTTCATTTGTTATGTTGTTGCTTACTTTCTTTTTGTTTCATTTGTGGTTTTGTCTTGTTTTAGTCTTTTCTCATTATTTTCTACTCATTTAATTTTTACTTATTCAAAATCTGATTATTAAAAAAAAAGACTTCCCATCCCTTCAATCTATTTTTGAGATAGTTGTGCTTTAACCAAGCACAAAAAATGGCAGAAAGATATTTTTTCATATTCTCTTTCCTGAATATGAAGTCTACCTTCAGGGAGACGTTACAGAGGCTGCAAACAGAAAACTGATCCCTATGAGCTCTCCTCCTTCCTTGTGCTTTTTTTTTTTTTTTTGGTCCTATCAGCCTCTTGTCTGTACTTAGAGTGATTATATCTGGGTTTGTTTCAGTATCTTTCACTTTTATTTCTTTTTTAATTTCATATGATTGTTTGTATTTGTTTGTTCTATGTCATAATTGTGTTTGCAGCCTGTGTAGCACTGTTGTCTGAGACCAATTAACCCTCAAGGGACAATGAAGTGTATCCTTATCCTTAACAGACGTGGGGGGGCTCAACTCAGTCACAAAAGAGGTAGGAAAATCCTTCAGTGAGTAACGAGGCTGCTGACACAGTGTGTCACCTGGCCCAGTTGTTCAAAAGGTGCACTAGATCAAAATTTTGAAATGTCTTGTTTTCCCATCCAGGATCACGTAATCTGTCTTACTTTTATCCCAGTTGTTCAAAGCACAGTTGAAATGATAAGTCTGATCTAGATAAACATTTTAGAAGATTACCAAATCCAGACAATGTCAATGAGTGGGATAGCATTCACACTAAAGGCTTTTATGTGATTTAAAAAACAAACAAACAAACAAAAAAAAACAGGCACAACAGCAGCATTGGCTGTTTTTGGTTTCTTCAATGTCTTTTAAACAGCCAGACCTCATGTGATCTTAATTTGTGGAATAATGAAAAATTAACTTTATTACTGTAATAATGGTTTAAAAACCAGGTGCAAAATATAAATCAATAAATGTAGGCCTACTACATTATAATTGTTTGTTTATTTGACTGCTTTGATTTTAATTTAAATCGCAGTTAAAGGCTAGGTAGGCAGAAACCTGGAAAAAAGCTTTGAGTTGAGTCCACACGGTTCTCATCCCCTCAGCCAGTCCGTCTATGAGCAGCGAGTAGAGAAATAACGTCACTTTCTTACGTTTTAAAACGTTCAAATAATACGAATAAGAGCTGCTGCTCTGTGATTGGTCAAAATCTACCGTCACGGATAGATTCTTTGCAGGCTGAAAACAGAGCCTAGGGGAGGCGCAGAAGTCTTTTTTATTTATTTATTTTTATTTTTTTATTTATCACTTCATTTACATTATCCCCAAGGTTAGTGTGTAAGTTTTTGCCTAATACTGTCAAAAAAAAAGCTGCCTACCTAGCCTTTAATTCCTGAAATCCACCCTTAATCCACCAAACTACTGGGATCAGAATAATCCAGTTTTTTTGGATCAAAGGTATCCAGATCCTACTAAGACGGTTAAGGCGACCACCCCATGTAGAGGCTACAGTCCTCAACGCAGGTATCCCCAGTTCGAATCCCGCATCGGGCAGACCTTTCCTGCATGTCATTCCCCCTCTCTCTCCCCCTTTCCTGTCCATCTCTACTGATCTGTCAAATAAAGGCAAAACGCCAAAAAAATATACTTAAAAAAAAAAAAGTAAGTAAGTTTTGAACAACACAAACTGATTGTTGGATCAAGATTAAACCCAAGAATGGATTATGTGATCTAAATCGATCTCAGAATCGGATTTTACTTTTGAGCAACATATTTTCAAGATTTGATCCAATCCATTATCCAAAACCTGATCAGATTACCTTTGAAGAACTGGGCCCTGAGGAGCTGATCTCCAGCTTCTCCTCCTACAGTACATCACTCTACAATCACATCACAGCCCTCAAACAAGCTGCTGATTACTGCCCACTTCCTGTGTCTTCCATAGGCTAAAAAGCTGACCTCGGTGATGTCACCTCAGCCACCGTTCCTATGGAAACATCACACCAGAATCAGCTGGGTCTGATCAGGACGGATAGATGGCGTTGCAGAATTTAACAGGTGTGTGGTTGAGGCCTTAAACAAAGGTGTGGTGTGACCCACGAGTGCCGAGCGTTACTGGGCGTCACAGCTGGTTGGTGTAATCCCCTCACACCACCACCTCTAATTAAACCTGCTTCAAGTAGCATGCAGCATTCATTAAGCACCTCCACTCATTTATTGAATGAATGAATTCATTTCAAACGTGTGTAAAATGAAACATATAGATATATAAACAAAAAATAATAATATAAGCATAATCAAATCATAATATGCACAAGTTTGAAAAAAAAAGTGGGTTTGCACTTTTCTACTCATCATGGTTTACATATCAATCTATCTACTAGGCTACATAAATATCCACATCAATATAGTACTGCATAGTTATCCATATCAATATAACTAGCCTACATCCATATCAATATACTACATAAATATCCATATCAATATACGTACATACTACATTTTTATACACATCAATATGTATCCATATACTACATAAATAAAGATATGTACCACATCCATTAAAATATATAAACACATAAATATCCCTATCAACTTATAATATCCCATATGTTGAGCAATTGTTATCCGTCATCTTCCATATACCTATTTAGAAAGATTTCTAAAGTATTTATGTTTGTACTTTGCTTTATCTCTTTCTCCAGACTGTTCCACAAGGTCACCCCACAGATTGATGTGCACATACTTCATTGTTGTTCTTACTTTATGTTTTTTTTAAAATTCAGATCTCCCCTTAGATTATAACCTCCTTCTCTTCTATTCAGGTTTTACCTACAGTATTACTGTATATCTCTATCTGTCTCATCAGCTGGGTCTAGGAGCGAAGGACAGCTCATACAGTTCACACTGGTCACTATGGAGTCAAAACACTGTCTGTTTGAGTCTGCAAATCATTCACTTCTTTCTCCTGGAGGTTTTTCTCTAAAGCACATGATTCAGCTGGAGGAACTTTTTCTTTTCTGACCTTGTTTTTCACATCGTGACATTGTGTTGAAAGGAGTTGGTGTGTGTGTGCGTGTGTGTGTGTACCACTGCGCACCACCATCAGCCATCAGCCATGTAAAATATGTCTGTGTTTGGCTCCTTGAGGTCATTCTATTATTTTATTCTCCTGCTGGAGTTTTAAAGAAGGGCACGTTCTCCTGACAACCTGAGAAGCACAAACCTGAAGCATCAGTCTGAATTCTTACTTTATTGTTAGCGGTGAAAGCTGACGGCCTTGTGTCTGTGAGGACCACATCCCCATTTGTCCAGTTGATCATATTTATGACATGGCACTTCAGTGTGCAGCCATATGGCCATGAAGGGTTTTGCGAGGTCACACTGACCTTGACCACAGTTTGTCTTTGAGTGAAGGTTTCTGAGGCTTGGTCAAGGCATGACTGTCTGTCTGTCTGTACATACATACAGATGGACATTTAGTTTTTGGTTCTTTTTATAGACAAAGAAGCTTTCTTTCTTTACCTTGCTGACTAGTTTCAGCCTATGTCTTCCCCACAACTGTCACCAGATGTCAGGCAGTGACTCGCCTTATCATCAAAGAAACCTTCTTTCTAGTATTTCAGTAGACATAATGAACTTTCACAAAGCAACCTGCCCACTGTCTCCTGCAGATGTTCTGGAACCATCTTTCTGTTTTGTCCACATGTGGATTTGCGGCTGAGAAACTGATTCTAGATCAGGGACTCGGTCACTTCTTGCTGTTCCAGCAAATCAGCCTTATGTGTATGATTTTGTTCTGCTGTCCTCGCCACAGTCTTTTAGTAATTATAATAGACCAACCCCCAACCTATCTCTCCTCTACACACACACTCGTACGTACGCACACACACACACACACCCCTCCTCCCAAAAATAATGAAATGTCTTTCCTCTGGAGGTAGCTGAAATAATGGGCAGAGAGCGAGAGAGGGGGAGCCCATAAATGATAATGAACCACCTCATTCTCCTTTTTTTAATTCCTTCTGATCCCCCCCCCCCCCACATCACCTCCCCCAACCCCCTCCTCCCATTCCTCCATCTACCCCCAACCCACATCCCACCACTGCCTTCAAATTTTCTCATTTTTATTTTCACTCTGGCCGAGCACATCCACCTACTCCCATCCTCATTTTCACCTCCTCCTCCTCCTCTCCATCTCCCTCCCTCAGCCAGACAGAGCCACCGCCCTGCCATCACTCCAACCCCCCCACCTCTTGTCTCCTCACCCGACTCTACACTGGCTGCAACACCCCCCCTTAAACACTTCCCTGCAACCCCCCTGCCAGGAAGCATCCTGGGTAATTTCCTCCTCTTATTGAATTGGTACGGGGGGCGGATGGAGGGAAAGATAAAGGGATGGGCAGATGATCGGAGGCTTGGGATGAGTGCTAATGGAGCCGGTGTAGGATTCACACATAACGCTGTGCATCCTCCTCTTTTTCTTCCTCCTGTCGTCTTGGGCTCATTTTCTCTTCTGGGTGAAAGCAGAGATGACCCTCTCTCTCCGTCTCCCCCATGTCCTCTCATCCTCACTCGCTCTCTATCTATCCTGCACAAAAACAACCCAGACAAAAGACTCCGACCTTCCTTTTTTTTTTCCCCTTCTCATTTTTGCAGAATGCTATTCAGCTGTGTGCTTTCACACACACACACACAATCCTTGCCTGTATTTTTGCTACTCTAGGCCCAACACCATAATCAGCAGCAGACACACACACACATGCATGCACACATAGACAGACAGACAGACAGACACACGCACATATAATAATATCATCTTGAAGCTAGAGGCCTGAAAAGTCAGTGTCTGCTAAGTATAAGGGAGGAGAGGGATGGAGGGAGGACATGGACAGGTTTTTGACTTGTTGTGGACACCTGATGCAACAGAACACTCATCATTACACATGAACTTCTACAGTTGCAAGAAAAAGGACACGAACCCTTTGGAATTTCCTTCTTTATCTGTATTAATTGCTTTGCTTTCCATTGCAGGCCTGAAGTTTGCCACTCCACAACACTGATGGGAAACTGTTTTGTGGACTGATGAAACTAAGATATAATTTTTTGTATTTTTTTTAAAGCAGTTACAGTAGCTACAAGTTTAATTCCTCCCGGCCAGTAGGTGTCGCACTCACTCTAGCCCGCTCTTGCTCCAACCTTCAATTGTACAGGTTGCCAGGTAGCTACGCCCTATCCACCTTATTTTCACCCCTAGGCTCTGTTTTCAGCCTGCAAAGAATCCGTGACGGTATTTTGACCAATCACAGAGCAGCAGCTCTTATTTGTATTATTTGAACGTTTTAAAGCGTAAGAAAGTGACGTTATTCCTCTACTCGCTGCTCGTAGACGGACTGGCTGAGGGGATGAGAACCGTGTGGACTCAACTCAAAGCTTTTTTGTAGGTTTCTGCCTACCTAGCCTTTAAAGGTTGAATATGTAGAATATTTATTAAAGGTTATATTTAAAAAAATAATAACGGGGCGTTTTGAGGGGTACAGAATGAAAGTGTTGCTTCTCCATAGAAACTTTTTTTTTTTTAGTCGGATTTTTTTTTTTTTTTAATTTTTTTGACGGGCTTGACAATGACTTTCTGTCAACGTTTTGTTTACATTCATACCCGTAGCCAACAAGTGGCTCACTTCTCCGCTGTTTTCCTGCCTCCTCCCAGTCGTATGCGTCTGTTTTCAACCAAGCCTTTTTAATAATCAATCGGTGGATCAATGGATTATCATATACATGTTAGGATAGGTATATTTGTGTAGTCTTATCTGTCATAAACACGTTTACTCATGGACTCCTGGTGCCACCGAGCTCCTTTTTTTTTTCTTTTTTTTTTTCCCAACTTGACGAGAGCAGTGACAGCGGAGGCTCTGATCGCAGGTTTGGTTTCCAGCAGCGGTGTGGAAGGCAGAGAGCCTCCACTCTCCCTGCAACAAGCTACAAGTCATTTATTATGCTGTTAATGACGATGGAAATTAAAGGTAAGGTAAATCTCCTGCATAGTTCTCCTCCTCTGCTGTCCTCTGATCAGAACGGAGTCCCTAGCAACGGCCCGTTTTACCAAGCAATGGTCTGGCATTCTGTTGTTGTTCTGGTATTCTTACATCAACCTTTAATACTTTTATTCTGCACCCTCTTGATGTTCTGTGGATGTATTATTTTTGAAAAATTAATCATTTTGATAAAAAAGTTGTAGCTATAACCTTTAAATCTTTTTTTTTTGTATGTATGGTGAAAAAAAACACTGAATGTTTAATGGATATGTTCAATAAAGACAGTAACTATTATAATTGTGGTGTGGTATTACAGTAGTTTATGCAGATTGTGTTTGATTTAACGTGTGACTTAGATGTAGGCCTGGCCTACTGTAGATTGGTCGGATCACATTAAATGGCCAATTAATGCAGAGAACTAAGACATTCATAATGGTTCACATAGGCTACTTTTTCTTGCCATTGTAATAGTGGAGCTGAAATTTTGGTCTTTTGAGGATTTGAGACAAGTTGCCTGCTGTCCTGTTGGTGTTACATTTTAATTTGTTATTTATAGTTACAGGTTTTATCAAAATGCGCTGCATTTGTCTCTTGGTTCCTCCTCTCACACTGATGGAAGAGGAGAGCAGCTACTGTGAAGGTATACTGGCCTCCCCACTACAGCTGCTCACGCAAGTGCATCATGGGTAGATTCTTGAAGGACAAGACCAATTTAAACAAGTTCTTCCTGCCTTGTAGCTGAAAACTACACTTGTTTTCTTTTAATAATCATCAGGTATAAATTGTAAAGGAGGCTATAAAAACATCGAGATAATGAATGAAGTTTTCTGTTGATGGACAGTTCCCATGCTTTCGTCTTGAAGCTGCTTCAGAAGCTCCTCCTTGACTGACATGAATCTCCTTTGCCAATAACGATGAGATAATTTGACCCGAGGTGAGGGATGGTGAGTATTGGCACGTGGCCATGGCTATCGGAAGCTCACTATTGATCCAGACCCTTCATCAGTCAAAGCTTAATTGCCAAAGGCACCGGCATATCTTATTTATCACGCACAGGTTGCGGAGCCACACATGGAGCACTGGTAGATGTGGACAACTTCTGTCTGTGCGACAACCTTTTCATAATTGGACCTCAGAACTTTCTTCATTAAAAAGCACAAACAGCGATTAACGGGAGCCGAAGGGTCGAACTGACTGAAACTGCTGTTTAAACATTAACAGTCGCAGTGAGAAAAACACGCACGAGAGAAAATGTGTTGCTTTTGTATCTTCCCCCGGACTGGAACATGAGGATGATTATGAGAATCATGTCGGAGTGTCAGTATGAACTAATTAGAGCGGCTCTGACGTGGAGTCACCAAACACACTGATACAACTGCTGCAAAACAACAGGAGTCACCGAGGTTGCTGCAGGTGTGAGTGTGTGTGTGTGTGTCTGTGTGTGGGCGTACGTGTGGGAGAGAGAGAAGTGAGAAAAATATTGAATTGTATGTGTGTTTTTTTTAGATGTGTCGCCTTCGTGTGTGTGCGCGCGCGCGTGTGCATGTGTGCGTCTAGATAACGGGTGGGGGAATAGAGGGTTGAGCTCGTTCCAATTAAGCCAGGCCTCAGAGCATCCAGTTAATTAGCTGAGGAGAGCGAGAGAGACACTGAAGTGCCAATTTGCCCTGGAATGTCAATATATCTGCCTATCTGTCCGCCCAACACACACACACACACACACACGCACGCACGCACACACGCACGCACACAGAGGGAGTATGAGTGACAGCGAGTGTGTGGTACTGATAGTCACAGAGGTACAGGGAGGAGGAGTGGTGGTGCTGCGGGAATATTATGGAACACACCAGTCACCACCCCCACTCAGCGAGAGGAGCCCATGCCACGCCGATCCACCAACCACCTCAAAACGCTCACACACAGTTTCCCCACAGACACACACACTGAGCAGTCGGACGTCCACGCCTGCAGGAGGCTGCGGGAGGCCGACCGACAATCGCCTCCAAACACCGAACAGAAAGAAAACAAAAAGTCAAACTCCTCAGAAACAAGCTGTTTGGAGAATTAAACTATTGTCAGAATGCGTTGGTACTGTGATGGATCAATAAAAATTGATGGTACTGCAGTCGTTCCCAACCTCTTTTGCCTTGTGACCCCATTTTGATATCACAAATTCCTCGCAAACCCCGCGGTCACGTGCAGTCACGTCGTCAAGCTCAGATATTTTATATGCTGCATTTTATTTGAACTTAATTTTATATTCGAGAAAGTTAAAGTAGCCTATAGAATAGTTTAAGATTGTGTGTGGTGTTTTTATTATAATTTTAGAAGAATATGTATAATAATTAGTTTTTAAAAATATTTTCATCAGTATTTTTTTTTTCAATTATACTAGACATTTCAGGCGACCCTATTTGAATTCCAGGAGAGCCCACGTGGGGTCCCGACCCCAAGGTTGAAAAACACTGTGATACTGGCTGTGGACACCAGAATATAGAGGGGATTTTTCTGTAGGTTTATGAGTGACAGGATTTGATTTCATCAGTATTAAAATAACTCGTTTTTCTCATTCAAATGATGGGAAACTAGCGGAGGAGGAGGGGCGGGGGGTTGGAGGGAACAAAGGATGAGGGGTTCCCCACAGGACACAGTCAACATTGGTTTCTTTTTGATTTGTTTGGCTTTCTTCATCATAAGTGCTTATTATTATCACCACCACACGGCTCTCACCTCCACAAAGTTCTCATTTCAGACCAAACAAAAAAAAAAGGTTCTTAGCCCAACCAAACCTCAGTCATTACAGCATCAAACAAAACTGACAGATCTGAAAACTCACACAATAAATATGATATGGTGGATTTTTATGTTATATTTCCTGAGTCATAAATCATAACATAAAAATGATGATGATGAGACGAGTCACTCAGTCGAACTCAAGACCACCTTTGAAGTCTGGATTTTAAGGAAATCTTAATTTAGCCTATTTGAGTTTTAAAGGGAAAGTTCTACATTTTGGCAAATTGGCCCATTGCCATAATCCCTATAGTCTTAGTTGTAGGTTTGTTACCTTTAATTGTTGGTGCAAGCTGTTTTTAGAACGGCAGAGCAGAGCTGTGAGCTGCTCAGAGCTACGCTACGGAGGCTACTGGGATTCCTTGGTTTCCCTCATCAAACTCATCAAATGCACAATCCAACAAATTCCAAAACGCTCAAGTTGTGACCTGCATATTCATCACGCTGTGAGATAATAACGGAACATTATGAGAGTGAGTTGTTTTCAAGGTAAATTCATGCAAAACCGCTGATGCACGTTCCCGTCGGGGGCAGTTTTTTTGGTAAGTAGTCTCTGCATTTACTTTGAAAATAACTCTGTCTCAGATAATTGTTTTATTATCTGATTTACTGACTTACTGAGCTTTTCATATAGAGTTATCGTTTGGTGTTGTATTATGTATTTATTTATTGAGCCTTATGCATTTTATTTCATTTCATTTTATTTTATGTCTAAATTTATTCTATTTCATTTGTTTGTTTATTTTGTGAGTTAGTGTTATGCCTGTGTGAGTGGGGTGGAGGTGGGGAGTTCTTTCTTTATTTTTATCTTTTATTATAAAGCACTTTATGCTACATTTCTTATGAAAAGTGCTATATAAATAAGTTTATCATTATTATAATTATTATTATTGATCTGTTATCTCATTAAAATAAAGTGAATTATCATCTACTAAAAAAGTATTTCCTTGATTTTCTTAGTTTCACATCAAATATTTCCACTTAGAACCTGCACTGTGCATTTTCTCTACTTCCTAACATTTAGCAAACTATTTAATTTATCTACCTGGAAGTCTCTATTGTAGTAGATATTGTCCAAAACCAAACCCGAAAACACATTCTCTGTTTGTGCGCTCCACCTGCTCGTAGTTTGTTCACATCTTTCAGAGCCGTAGCTTAAATGAGTTATATATACATTCTGTGGAGAGAGTGTAAAAATACCACAGAGTCTCGGTCTTCATAACAAGAACTGATTTTGGTCTGCTGACCTCCACCAGCGTCAGATGGAAACACTGAGATTTCTTCTCATTACATTATTTTAATTGCGAGTCTGAGCCATTTGTGTGTGGGAGTTTTCATCCTACCGAGGCATCGGTGGGCCTCCTGGTCTCCTCCCACACACCTGTCACACACCGCTCCGCAGCGCACAAAAGAACCTGCTGTTTTAAAGCATCAACATTTACTCTTATGATTCACTCTCAGGGTGCGAGGAGACACACACACACATGTTCCTGTCTGTCTGCACACACAAAAACATGAATATAGAGTGGAGACATAATATGTGTGTGTGTGTGTGTAGCCCCGCCAGATTCACAGGCTCTGCTGTTTCACGTGCGCCTCGGCTGCGTCGCTTCACGTACCTTGTTGCTGCTCATGCACCGCAGCTTCATCTGCTTCATGTAGGTGGTGGTGAGAGGCATGTTGTAGTCGATCACCTCCGACACCAGAGGGCTCGGCCTGTCGTTCTCTGGATGGGAAGAGGAAGAGGAAGAGGAGGGAGAGTTTTAGGGGCCAATAACAAATGGGAGTCCACATCGTCATCCTGCGGCGAGCTTTATTCTAACACAGGGACTTGAACTGTCTAGACACATTTGTCCTTTCTGCTTTACTCGCAGTACAGTTCATAAATGAGCCGTTTGTTCTGTGTGCTAGCTGTGTCAATAACCTGCTGACAGAGAGATACATGTGTGAGGAGAAAACAAAGAATCCTATACAGCGCCCATCCAGGTCCAAGCCACCTGGGAAATTTAAAGTCTTCTTCTTGTCGAGATACATTTCTCTTTGGGATATTGTGATTTTTACATCTCATCTTGTGCTTTTCCCCTCCTGATTCATACGCTGCATTTGATGGTTTTGTACAACTGCAGCCCACATTTGTGTAATATTCTTCTTCTAGTGATGGTTTGGATTTATATTTGAAGAGCTCAGTGACCTTCGCTTGTATGTGTAATACAAGGAAGAGTTGCTGAAGTCCTCTGGTTGGTGGATGAGAGGCTAATAGTCCACTGCAACACTCACAACAGCATGAAACTTACTTTATCTTGTAATAACATTTCGTAATAGAACCAAACATTACCAGTACCATACATATTTGTACCATGTTTCATATTTTTGATTATTTATTTAGTTATTCTACATTTCATATGTAGTCCCAAGTTACCATGGTAATGCTATGACTACATAAAATCTATATATAAGGAGCAAGTCAGACTAGGCTTGTATTTTCAAAGTGAGTGTGAACAAAGATCTGTGAATACGTATTACTCCACCTTACCTGTCTGAGAGAGGAACTTCTTATACAGTAAATATCATTATTCATCTTTATGAAATAAATATTTCTGATCAGTTGATGTTTGATAAGTATTTTATGCTTCCTTTGATTGTAGTTGTTTTTTATAGATTGAATAATTTCATTGAGTCTGGGTTTGAATCTCCCCAGATCCTGAAGTACCTGTACAGTAAGTAAAGGAGACATATTATGCCTCCTTTCCACAAATTAAATTAGTTCCCTGGTGTCTTAAAGACATGTCTGTGGCATGCGTTGGTCAAAATCCCCCAAGGATCAAACATCACAGCTCTTTCCATCCTCTCAAAACTGCCCTGTTCAGAACGGCTGGTTCCAGAGCCTGTCCCTTTAAACACAAAAATCAGCCACTGCTTGCCCCGGCCCACCCCTTCTACCGGTCCCAGGTAGGGGTGGGGTTGTGCAAATTCAAAAGCTAGTTACATCACTGGAAGACAGGGAACAGCTCATAAAACCACATGGATTTCAACCTAGGGAGCATAAAACTTTATTTTTGTCAAATTTCACATTTTGGGGGCCGGAAGGCAAGGCAAAGACCTAAATATATGAATATATGAATAATTGTTGAATTTTTTTTTAAGTCAAAATTTTTTAATTGTTTTTTTTTTTCTTTTTAAAGACCCAGTATGTAACTTATTTGGCTTTTTATTAGCAAAAATCAAAGATTGCTTTCCTAAATACGTATTTCACTGAAGTTGAATCACACCCGCATAAAGCTTTCTCGTACCTTAGAATGAGTTGTTACAAGTCGTTACAAATACATAAGTGGGCGACACCTGAACCTTGCCGGCCATGTTGAATCACCATTTTTTACGTTCAGTGGCAGCCTGACCGTAGGTAACCATGGAAACTCACTGAGCTGTGGCTCGGGGAGAAAGTTTTCCAGGTAGCACCTGTTAAAACTGTCACGGTCAGGTAAACAATACGACATCACCATGACAACATATTGTCACGCCTGTATTGTTTTGCCTCGTGCTGGCGGACCGTTTCTTTACATAGAAGCTTGTTTATCCTGTTACGTGCAGCGTCTGTTGTCTGTCTGACGGCGGCTCAATTTCACATGAATGTAACATCAAGAATACGTTCAGATGTGCAACCACACCGCTAGAGGGGGGAATTCCTACATATTGTACCTTTAAAAATCAGTGAATCTTCTTAGCTGGTGTCAAACAGCCAACTGTCAGATGTTACTTCAACACCATCTTCTACTCCACACAGACATGATGAGAGTCGATAAAAAGAGGTAAGGCAAGAGGTGAGACGTCTAGAGGAGGATCCAACAAGCCTAGTGTCAGAAAAATCACACTCTGAGTGCCTGAGAATCTCCACCGACACATCCTCCTTCAACAAGCTGCAGCACAAAGGTCAGCACGGGACCGCCCCAACACATCACATACACAATAATGGAAGAGACACGCACTTAAATTGGTTTCCTACGGAGCAGCTGCCCAGTACTGCCTGTCAACGGTAAAAAAAAAGGAAAAGAAAAGAAAACCTGCGGAACGAAAAAGAAAAATCAAGCTGAATCAACAGCCTCCACACAACAACACACTGACTGCTCAGGACTGCAGCGTGTCTGTCCCTTACGTCTCATTCTGACTTGCACATATTTAGCTTTTCACAAATCCTCTCTTTTCTTATGCCTCTCTCCACATCCCAGCTGGTTTGTTCATGTGTCATGTCAGAGAGCCGACACTAGAGGACCCTGTGGAGCTGGAGGTGGAGCGACGCAGACAAAGAGAGGCAGAGTGAAGAGGTCGTGGTTTGTTGGGAAAAACTACAGCTCTCTGTTCATTTGACACTACAAAAGAGACTATACAAATACAGACACGTTCCAAAACACAATCTCTGTCTTTAAACCTGCCCCTCTCCGCTGTCTCGCTCTCCCTTAACTCGTTTATCTGCCGGCCTCATAAAGGACGTCTGGAGATCTACACAACAGACATGAATACAGGTCATGAGATCAATACGGCTTAGCAGAATAGACAGACTTGTCATCATTGATTGGTGATTGATAGTCTTGTACAAGGACATGAGAAAGTGACAGAGTGTGTATGTGTGTGTGAGTGTATCCTCCAGAGAGGGACATACAGAGATAAGTGACACAAAACCAGACTGACCCTGGTTGAGACAATCATCATCTTGATCCAGACGTGTCAGTCGTCAGTCAGTTAAGGGTTAAGATCTGAGGAAACATCTGAGAGCTTCTGAACATCCACATCAACTCTGTTTAACACAGTGTTCAGAATCCAAATTGAACCAACCAATCAGAAAGTGACTTATATGACTGGGAAACTTCTGCAGAATGACGCTAAGGTGGAGCAAACATGGAGTCAAGATGAACAAAGTTCCTCCTCGCTGTCAGCTACAGTACAGGTGCATCTCAACAAAGTAGATGATGGAGGGGTGGTGCATGTCATCCCCCCTCTCTCTGCCCCCCCCCCTTTCCTGTCCACCTCACTATTTGCTATCAAATAAAGGCAAAAACAAACTTAGTAGTAAAAAAGTAGATGATGGAGGTCAGAAGTCTTCTCCATGACAGTGGAGCAACTGATCCAGCTCAGAAACCTTTGTGGGGTTTGGGAAATAATCAATAATCAATGAATCTATTTAATACTGTATATGTATGAGTTTGAGCTACTGAAATAAAAAAAAGATTTCCATGATGTTCTAATTTATTGTGATGCACCTGTACAGCCATGGGCGTAATTTATGGGGGGTTAGTGGGGTTACAACTCCTCCCCCCGAAACATCAAATCCAGCCAGTATAACCCCCTAAATAGTGTAATTGTAGTAAATAAGAATATCTAGAAGTTGGTATGAAGAAGTTGTCATTTTTGCTGTTTTAATTTCATTTGCAAGCAACCAAAACTAAAAACTTATCAGCTTTTTTCTCTCAAGCTAATTTGGTCTTTACTTTGTATCAGTGACAAAGTGTGGTGTGTTGTGTTCATAATGCATCTACAGGCAGGCTGTTAGCCTTGTTAGTCATAACATAAAGCTGCTAAATCAAATGGTCATTAGTTCATCTGTATGGTAAGAAATAGCTACATGATTGCAAGTGTCGATATGATATATTGATCAATAAACATTCATCCTGTCAGAATAAAATGTGATCATTTCTGAACACTAATGTTACTACTGTTAGTAATATAGGAATGCCAGAATAAAGAGGTAAATTAGCCTTGTATTTTTATCAAAGGTAATGATTTTGAGATACAAGCAGACTTTTTTTTTTGCTTTAAAAAAATCCTGAAATGGGCAGATATCTTAACCCCCCCGATGTTTAACCCAGAGTTATGCCCTTGTGTATAGCCCATTGTTTCTGGGCATCAACACATCATTTGTCACGGTATCTTGCTTCTTTGATTCATTTTCAATGTAAATCTGCAGTGAACCTGACCCGTCCAGGATGAGTCCTGCTCTTACCCTCTGTCAGCTGCCCCCCCCCCCCCCCCCCCCCCCCCATCAACGCTGCTCAGATAAGCAATAAGATCTAAGTAAACCTGGTATTTACTCATTACAGCTGTGGCTAATTTAACCACTGACAGCTAATTAAAGTATTTGTCCTTTAACCGTCTCCTACATCACACTTTGATTCAAGATGAATTCAATAAAACTCAAATCATAAATCCACCAGCCTTTACAATCTCCACAGCGCACCACACACTGCTTTCATCTGTCACTGTGAGGACACTTCATTCAGACGGAGAAAAGAAATGTTAACTACGGAGAGGAGGGGTCCCTGCAATTTAGCAATCTTCTTATAAAGGGACAATCAGTTATTCTTCTACATAGTGGAAAGGAAGCTCCCCTGGTTTACACACACACACACACACACACACACACAGTGAGCCTGCTGCCTGTGTCAATTAAACATGGCCCTGGTCCATGCTGATTAATTGCATTTAATAATTCACATCTGAACTTTAGTGGGAGTCACTTCAGCATAGCGATAAAGGGGGCTGGGGTCATGTGTGTGTGTGTGTGTGTGTGTGTGTGTGTGTGTGTGTGTCGTGGAGAGGCCGAACCCCCACAGGGTAGGAAGGCAATTAGCTGCTCTCCCTCTCTCTGATTGGCATCCAGTTAGGGCACAGCACACACACACGCAGATATTGTCATTATCATCCATATGTGTGCGTGTGTGTGTGTGTGTAGCCTATATGTTCTTGATTGTTTGCTCAGCTTATTACATGTCCTTATTTAATCATTTCTCCTATGTCCAACGTTCACGTGTTTCATTTAATTGTTTTAATTTAAAGAACAACAACATTATTTGAATTCAAGCCGTTAATGGTGAAGGTAAAAAGTCTAAACTAATTCACAGCCATCCAAACTAGAAAAGAAAAGGTGAACTTTCTGATGGAGACTCTGAGAACGTGTAACATCTGTGCGGTTTGTGTGTTTTTTTGATAAGAGATGTTGGCGTGACGCGCTCTCCTCTTTCATCTTCTACGTTTCCTTTGTCCCCCTCTGTGGAGTCTCTCACTTTCTTCTCCCTCTACATCCCCTCTCAGATTTCCCCCCCTGCCCCCCCAGCAGCAGCAGCGATCCCAGCTCTCTGCCCCAACTCTGTGGAAAATGAGCTTGTTTCCTGGGCCATTTTCTTTGTTAAAAGCCATTAATTAGGCTAATTGAGGAGAGAGACAGGACACTCCAATGACTTCCCTGTTTAATGAGCGACAGGGAGAATTAACGTGTGTGTGTGTGTGTGTGTGTGTGTGTGTGTGGGATGGGTAGGGGGGACAGGAGGCCTGGAGAAGCAAGGAAGGGGGATGTGGGAAGGGAAAATGGGGGGAGGAATAGCTGGGAGCGGGATGTGGGGAAGCGTGGGTGGGAGATGCTCGGAGGGGAGGAAAAGGGAGGGGGATGGGAGCGGAGAAAAAAGTAGGGAGCGTGGCCTTCAGCGATGGGGGGGGGGGGGGGGTGATGTGGGAAATAAATAAGGGGGCATGGTTGGCATGGGAGAGGCCTGGGGAAGAATGGAAACATGTTGTGTTTGATGAGGCAGCTGGAGTCAGACCCGAGGGCTGAACCACGAAGAGGCTCAACAAAACCAGGCTTTGTGTTCATGATCCAGCTCAACTAAACCTGAGTTACCACAGTACTAGGACGCTGGTTATCAGCTTGGTTTGTTAAGTCCGGCTCTCTGCCTTGTGCTCTGTGCACGTTCACATTAAAGGGGGCGTTTGGTTCATATGATTCTACTTCCGCGCAAAAATGACGACAGCGACAACGGGCTGATTGGGCTGGTTGTTTTAATGGAGAGAGTATGCGTTTGCAGCCAGTGTTGCTGCAAATATGACAAGAGGCTGCTTTTCATTTCTGGCAGCTGAACTGTGCTACTTTTAAATATGACATTTTTTTCCAGTGAAAAAAATATATAAACTAGAGCAACAACGACTGTCATTTCTGAATCCTATGTTTTATATTGTTTTCATATACTACACTGCCCATCCAAAAAAAAGTCATACACTCTAATATTTCGTTGGGCCGCCTGTAGCTTCATCATCAATAAGCTTCTGCAATGTCACAACTTTTATTTCCATCCAGAGTTGCATTCATTTTTCTAAGGTTCTCAATGAGGTGAAGGTCTGGACGCTGTGGTCACATTGGACCACATTTCTTCCTTGAAGATGATGGTACCCCACTCTCCTTCCAGTTGTTAATAATGCGTTGGACATGCGTTGGACAGAGTATTGTTAAATTGTGAAACAGGGGCGCTTTTATACCCAATTTTAAATGAAACGCTGACATAAGCTGGTCGGGTCCAAGAGCATAAGTTACCATGGTGATCTAGGAAGAGAGCCACCTTTGTGATACATTAAAGTCTGGCTTTAGACTCAACATAAAGCTAAAGCTCACTTATATTACACCCCTCTCTGCACAGTCTGGAAAGTCTGTTATGACATGTCACATTTCTACAAAGAGAAAGAACTATGAAGGAATAAGAAGTGTGGAGCAGTTTACAGTTAAACACTGTAAACATAACACAACACTCAGAAGCACATCCTCCTCCTCCTCTGCCTCCACAAAAGCTCTCAAGAAATCCTCTCCAAAAACCCACATCCCCTGCTCTGTGCAGAACGCGCACTCAGAGGTTCAACTGAAGCTGCAGGGTTACACAAATCGAGTGTGTATCTTTCCTTTGTGTTTCCCTCGTCGAGCTGCGGGAGAGATTGTGACACAAAGAGAGGATTTTGCACCCAAAGCACCGTCACTTGGAAGACAACCACTTGGATCAGACTGCTGAATCTTGAAGCAGAAGAAGGATTCTGTGGATTTTGTCTTGCGCTGGATTTAGTGTTTGGAACTGATCTCTTCATGGACAGTGTGGGAAGGCAACACGAAGGAACGAGACAAAAAAAAAACCTCTTCAGGTTTGAGGATACTTGTGTTTTAAAGGGATATTTCAACATTTTGGAAAATTGGCCCATTGCGATAATCCCTATAGTCATAGCAGTAGGTTCGTTATCTTAAATTGTCGATGCGAGCAGTTTTACAATCGGCAGAACAGAGACGTGAGCTGCTCAGCGAACACAACGGAGACATACTGTATGGTATTACCAGGTTTCCCCCCTCAAACTCGTCAAATACTCAATTTTGAACTCCAAAAGACTCTCATGGACAAGTTGTGGCCTGCACATTCACCACGCTATGAAATAATAACGTGTACGATGCAATACTTGGAGCAACTTGCACTTTTGAAATCACTCTTCCGAGCAGCCGTGTCTGAAATGTAGTTCCTGCTACACATTTGCCTCAACAACAACTCTGTCTCGTAACATTGTTACAGTATCTCATAGCGTGGTGAATGTGCAGGTCACAACTTGTCCACCAGAGCGTTTTGGAGTTGTTGGATTGTGTATTTCATGAGTTCAATAAGGGAAACCAGCTCTGAGCAGCTCGCGGCTCTTCTCCGCCGTTCTGAAAATAGCTTGCACCAGCAATTAAAGGTAACAAACCTACTGCTATGACTATAGGGATTATGGCAATGGGCCAATTTGCCAAAATGTTGAAATATCCCTTTAAAACTGCAGCTCCCAATATTTACTCACACAAAAAACTGCAGCATAAGGTATAAAGCCTCACTGATGCTGCTCCACCACCGGCTTGTGCTGGGAGGAAGTCAACCAACTGAGGGCGAGGAGGGCTGGTTTCACAACACACTTTTTTCATCTGCTGCATATTTTGGCTTGAAAATCAGATTCTGAACAATGTTATAAAAATCGCAGCAGGTTCATAATAAAAAAAATCTAAATGAAAAAAGATACAGGAAAAAATACTGCACTCTACATAATCTGATAATAATTTGGTGTAAACATGAGAAAGAAGGAAAAGCGAGAGGAAGGATGAAAGAGGTGGAGATGGACTCTAATTGAAAGACGTGGCGCAGAAGGATAGTGAGCAGGAGAGAGTGATGATAAAGAGACGGAGCTGTGAGCAGAGGAAGTGTGAGGGACGGCAAGGAGTCCTTTCAAACAGATGCTGAGGAAGAAAAACAGGAGATTCTTCTTCTTTTGCTTCTTCTACTACTGGACTTCATGACACTTCCTGTCAACGCCGGCGCTTTCTGCCATTAAAACGCACTGTTCGTCTTCTACCTGCATTCACTGTGTTTTCTTACTTCACCGGAGTTCGATTCGGCTTATTAGTGAAGCAGTGTGGAAGTTTCCATTTATTTTTTCTCAAAACTTTTTCTCCTAATGATCTGGGGCCGGTTTCCTGATAACGTTCTTTCTTAGCGCACTTAGAAGACTCAAACTATTTTACCAAAAGTTGTTTACCTATTAGGGCTGCCCCAAAAAATTCGAAGCTTCGAAGCTTCGTTCGTTGGCCATGGTAATCGATCATGTAGTCCGTGATCGATTTTTTTTTTTTTTTTTGGAAGGTGCGGACCTAATATAAAATCTTTACCTAATAAAATCTTTACACGTGAAAGCACTGTCACTGCTGCATCTGCACACCTGAGTTCTACCTGATCCACCTCCCTCTCTCCCTCCCGTCCTGAGGAGGCTATTGGACTGTATTCTATGATTCTCCTCTTTTCATTTCTAACTGAACCGTTTCAGTGTTGCCGGTGCACGCCCGGTGTCTCCCCACTTTCTCTCCCATGCGCACGCTCGCACCCGATTCACATATCTACCGGTAAAAATAAATGTGATAGTAGGAAAACTGATGAAACGGCCCGGATGCACTGCCTGAAACCGCAGCGCAGCGCGCTGGAGCAGAGGCAGGTTTTCTTTACGTGAGCCGCGAGCTCCGTCTGTCAAGCTGGATAGACCAGGTTGTACCAGACGGGAAGTTCCGGTCAGTTTTCAAAATAAAGTACCGGTAACGGATGATTAATGTAGCTGTTGCTAGTCCATCTATACTTGTCAGTTGCGTCTGCACATGAGACACATCGATACAGAGCTAGGGACAGACCTGTGGAGCCGCATTTGACCGGCGCGGAGTGAGCACGAGAAGCTGCTCCCGGTGCGACCGGCAGGCAAACAGCTGTTTCTGCAGCCAGTCCTTGCGCTACACACATTTGTTCATTTTAATTTTTCTATTTTATATTCTAAATATTTAAGAAAAACACAAAAAACACACAAGCAAACATTTAAAGCAAATTATATTAAAAAACATGGACTTAAATTTTTTTTCGGAAAGCGTCGAAGCTTCGATTTAAATCGAATGTACGGCCTCGAAGCTTCGATTGTCAAAACATGATAATCGGGTCAGCCCTATTACCTATCTCCCTCTGGTTTCCTAAACTGTTCCTCAGGAGCTTCCTCAACAATGACTTTGCTATGAATGATGTAAGGTGCGTTGTCCATGAGAAGGTGCTGAAACTGGCTGGCTCCTTCTTCTCACATAAAACATCAAGCGGATGCTGACATTATTATCAACTACTGTATGGCTCTTCTGCAGTTTTTTACTGGAGATGATCAGCAGTTTCTTAACTTTTTAGGCTGGAGAGCATGGTACATATGTGATACAATATAAATATATAAATATATGAATTAAATGTCAGCGGAACAGAAAAAGCAGCGCTCCTCCTGCGAGCTGCAGATGAGCCGGCTGGACAGCGCAGCATGTTCTTTCTGTCTTTTCTTTTCCTTATTTAGCCGTCATCATCCCCCCTCTTGTTTTTTCACTGGTAACACTGATAGCTTGATTTGCAAACAGCTGACTGACCAGCAGCCTCATTTAATTAACTGATGCAATTTAGTCTTTTGTGCCAATGATTAACATTTGCTCTAAAAGTGACCTACCCCCCAACTAGAACGCGTATTAGCAGTTTTGCATGAATTTACCTCGAAAACAACTCCTTGTCATAACGTTCTGTTATTATCTCATAGGGTGGTGAATGTGCAGGTCACAACTTGTCCACCAGAGCGTTTTGGAGTTGTTAGATTGTGTATTTGATGAGTTTGATGAGGGAAACCAAGAAATCCCATTAGCCTCCGTAACGTAGCTCTGAGCAGCTCGCAGCTCTGCTCCGCCGTTCTAAAAACAGCTTGCACCGACAATTAAAGGTAACAAACCTACTCCTAAAACTATAGGGATTATGGTAATGGGCCAATTTGCCAAAATGTTGAACTATCCCCTTAAGAGAGCTCCAGACCAACCTTAGGGAAGGTATTCTAAGCAAAGAATACTTCAGGAAACATTTGAAAATGTTAAGCTAGAGGAAAAGTAAAGGCTTTGGGAAACTAGCCCTTAGAAGTTCTATACGTGTGTTAATAATGTAGCCACCGATCCATAGGTTCTTTCTTTTGCTGCTGAATGGATTGATGTGTGGACTCGTGACAACCTTGTAAATTCACACACTGTGTTCCAGACGTCTCACCTGTAGTGTCTCCTTTCAATTATTAAAAATGAATGAATAAATCATCTGCAGCCTCTAGAGATGCTGAGCAGGCTGTGAACTTGTCCTTCACTCACTCACTCACTATATGATGGACATTGAAAGTTGACTTCATGCAGGTATCCAGAGCTCATTATGTCTAAGCTATTTAACAGAATGTAATTAAATCACCGTCATTACATTTAGATGTAGATTTTTACAGTGAGGGACTTCAGCATGGTAGGAGACCTTGGCTTATGTTCTACTACATCTATTTAATAAGTGCGAGCTTCACAGCATTAAATTACACTGAATCCTAATCATGTACTTAATTGAATTAATGCAAAATGGATCATTAACAGAATGGATTAGCCAGTTGAAAATCATGAATTATTTGTGGAGCAGTAGCCGTTAGTCCTTCAAAAGGAAATCTCAGACTGAGTGATTAATAGTTTCAATTAACAGTCAAATATGTGATGGTTTTAGCTATAGAATGTACATTTTGTAGTTTTGAGTTGATAAACTACAACTACAACTAGAAGAAGAAGAAACAGAAGCAGCCTGACAGTTCAGACTGTTGGAACCATACAGTGGATACAGGACATGCTCAGACACAGGGCTGGCTGTATAGAGTTGTTGCCACCTGTTTGCAGCAGAGAGAGGAAACTGCAGCAGGATCCGAACTTAGCTGTTAAGAGACGAAGAGTGCCGAGGACTCACTAACTCAGACATTTGCTGCAGAGCTGCGCCTGTACCTTTGTAGTCCTGTCCTGTGGTGCTGATGTGCATCCTCTTCTGACACTCTCCACAGCTCATTAGGAAATGAGTCACAGCCTCTCTGGGCAGGAAGGCGTACGTCTCCGCTATCTGAGAGAGAGAGAGAGAGAGAGAGAGAGAGAAAGAGAGAGAGAGAGGATATAAGGTGATGAGGGGACATGTACATGAAACGGCTTGTTAACAGAGGTGAGTAAAATCATTCAGGTTGAACAGAGTTGTATCTTTTCTTCAGAGTCCAGTTAAACACAGAGAACTGAACTTCTGCCACGATGGGTCTATTAAGCTAAATAATAACAACAGAAAGATGTTGCTGTGTTACGTAGCTACATACAATTATATGATACATGATGCTACATATTAACATAATATGGCACTACTGTATGATACTACATAATATGATAATAAAATACTACATATGATAAAATCATAGGATAATAAAATACTACATGTGATACTACATAAAATCATAGGATAATAAAATACTACATGTGATAAAATCATAGGATAATAAAATACTACATGTGATAAAAACATAGGATAATAAAATACTACATGTGATAAAAACATAGGATAATAAAATACTACATATGATACGACATAAAATCTTATGATTACTACAAATAATAAAATACTATGATACTATATAAGGTAATATAATAGAAATAACATAAAATTATATGATACTACATATAATATGATACTGCATGATACTACATACTGTATAATAAGATACTACATGATACTACATAATATGACACAATGTAGTATCATGATATGATACTACATAACGTAATAAGATACTACGTATGATACCACACATATTTTTGATTTGCAGTACCACATGATTATGGCAACAGTTAATCACATATTTCCTCCTGTTTGTTCACAGCACTGTTGATTTCAGCGGTGATGATGTGTTCAAGTGTTGTCATTTGTTACGTTTCACTCTGGCTAAGACAGAGCTGTGTTTTATCTTGACAGTAATTTTATCTGTCCCAGCACAATAAACAAAAACAATGTTAGTCTGAGGCGCTGCCTCTGAAATCAACTGTTTACAATTGATTATTAAAGCACTAAAACATTTCCTGCTCTGTTTGTGCTCTTTGTCATTCCACTCATGTTGTCTACATTTCGCCAAATAACAAAATTGGCCCAGAATGACAACACAGGGCTGTTATTACCGTCTCAAAGAAAAACTGCTCTCAGAGATGCTGAGGATATAAAGTCTATAAATCCATGGGTGTGTGTTTGAATATGTGTGTGTGTGTGTGTGTGTGTGTGTGTGTGTGTGTGTGTGTGTGTGTGTGTGTGTGTGTGTGTGTGTGTGTGCATGTGTGTGTGTTTGCATACATAAAACATTTATTCAGGAGGAGAAGCACAAAGACACAAAAGAAAAGAAGAGGAAGGATGGAAGACAGTCTGTCTGCGTGGGTGGATGGGGGGTGGCTGTGCAGCCTCTGTGTGTGTGTGCGTGTGCGTGTGTGTGTGTGTGTAAGAGAGACAGAGTATGTGAAGGAAGGAGGGGGTAAAGCAAAGGCAAATGTCACTCTCAGCCTTTGGTGGCCTGAAGACCTGAAGCCAAGTGGCATGGTGTTCTAGCTGCTGGCTTTAACTATCATGTAAGTGCAGTAAAAGAAAAAAAGAGAGAGAGAGAAGGACACAGAGGACATAACATATACAAACGATGAAGAAGAATCAGAAGAAATGAAAAAAAAAGTGATCGTTTGGGCTTCATCCCTCAATGAGAGGAACCTGTACTGGCACAGTTTGACCAGGAGAGGGCAGTGTCAGCAGCTCAAACCACTTACTCTATGTCCAAATCTACAGAAAATGATTGTTGGAGTACATTTTCCTTTCAAAAGAAGGTTTTACAGTTTATTATGTGAAACCATTTAAAGTGCATTATGTTCATCTTGAGGTGAGCAGAGGAGAGTGAGGAATTCACGCTGCTGCAACCAGGAGAGAGAGACGAGACAAACAGAGAAAAACTGGTGGAATGATACAAGAGCAGGAGTCTCTAAAACAGCTGCTTGCTTATGATTCAAAATAAAGATAGGGTTGCAGATAATCATCAGTTAACCAGTTATTGTCTTGATCAATACTTGGGCATAAAACTTGGGCAAATAAATCTAAAATAAACCTCAGAAATGTTCTGTATTTTTAATCCAGATAGTGTGAAAAGTAGTTGTGAAGCTAAGGTTGTTTCCCCTCCAACATTGTTAGCCAGAAAGCTAATTTTACAGTCTTGGAAATCTGAAAGGGCTCCTACATTTGAAATGTGGTTGAGAGAACTGGGAAGTGTATTACACTTGGAGAAAACCAGGTAATATGGTAATGTGTATATGTACTGTATCTATTTTTCTGTTAAAAAACAATAAAAATAAATACACAAAAAAATAAATGTTCTGTATTTTACTTGAAAAATTACTTTAAAACAATTATTTAAAAAAAAATCTGTGATTTTATGATTTAAAATATTAATCAATTACTAAACAAAGTGTTTAAATACAAATAGTCAAACTACCTGTCACTTAGCAGTAAAATGTGAGTCTAGTTTGACAAAAGCTGTTAGAAGAAAGAGACACTGTTTCTTTTGGTTTGTCTGAGACCCAGATAGAGGATTGAGAGAATCCTTTCTGTGGACCAGAAGGTGGAGAGCAGCATGTAGAGGAAACAGACTGAAGGAAGAGAACGACATGAAGAGGGAGAAGATGCTTGAGCTTAAAAAAATACCAGACTTGGAGTTAAAGCAGAAAAACAAACTATTGCAGAGACCAAAGCACAGTAAACATGAAGCATAAATAAACATGAAACATAAATAAACACACTAGACAGCGTCCTTACTGCTTTGTATGTTTTCTTCTGGCCTGCGTGTTTCGGTGCTTTTCCTGGATCTGTGCTGATCTCCACGTGCATAGCGTAGATGATGTCGAAGAAATCCTCCACCACCGCCACTCGTTTCAGAGAGGAGTCCGCCCCAGACACACTGTCCACACACTGGAGACAGAGCACAGGGAAACCTTCATGTCATGAAACAGTCATAGCACAGGAACAAAACACCTAAATACGGAATGTAACACAGAACAGACATGTTTGAGACATCAGATAAAAGTGTCACTGATGATTTGTTGCATCTAGAAACTCTCAAATAAAACCTTCCAAACACCTGTTTAAACTGTGATGCATATGAAATGAATAAAAGGTTCTGTGTTTTTATAACCGTGGTCTATTTTATACACCGATTGTGAAGGCAGAGCATAAGAGATACTCTTCTAATGTATTGACTTCAACAGGAGTTTTAATACTAAGCCATTCACATCTGTCAGTTAAAGGCCATTAAGAGTAGAAATGAACCAGGATTTGTTGCTTTGTGTCACAACAAGACGTGCAGCCGTTCCGCCGTCTGTTCTCCTCACCAGTGTTTTTACCGTTCATCAACACACTCATCAATAGTGACAGTAATCATTAGCTGCAGCCTGCCCTCCGTCTAATCAGGTGCAGAAAGTGTTGCTGATGTCTGAGAGCTGCCATTGTTCAACCCATTTGTTACTATATGAGTTCTCCTCCTGACATCTCTCAGAAGAAGAGGAAACCAGTTGGATTTTAAAAGGATAGTTCAACATTTTGGCAAATTGGCCCATTGCCATAATCCCTATAGTTTTAGGAGTAGGTTCGGTACCTCTAATTAGTCGGTGCAAGCTATTTTTAGAATGGCGGAGCAGAGCCGTGAGCTGCTCAGAGTTACACTCCGGAGGCTAATGGGATTTTTTGGTTTCCCTTATCAAACTCATCAAATACACAATCCAACAACTCCATGTGACCTGCACATTCACCACACTATGAGATACTGTAATAATGGAACGTTACGAGACAGAGTTGTTTTGGGAGGCAGAGACTGCTTGCTGAAAAACTGCCCCCGACGATAATGCCCATCAGCGGTTTAGCATGAATTTACCTCAAATCAGCTTGTCAGCTTGCACTGACAATTAAAGGTAACAAAGCTCCTCCTAAAACTACAGGGATCATGGCAATAGGCCAATTAGACCAAAATGTTGAACTATCCCTTTAAAGACCTTTCATATCAGAGACCCAACATACAGAACACAGTGGCACTACATTAATGAAGGCTTTGCTAAAACAGACAACTCTCAAGTCTTGATTTAAGCTTCAAACAAACCTCCTGGTGTCTCCCCCTTCACTGTGCATCAGTCTCTTGTCGTTCAAGAACTCTCACTGCTGCAAGTGGAAACTGAAAATGAGAACTTTTGTTTTTCATGACTTGCGTCTTTACTACGCGGAAGGTTTCTGTAGCAGTTCTGAGTCAGCCGTTTATTTTAATCAAGACAGTAAGCTGAATTCAAGCAGCTGCTGGTGATCTCAATACAACACTGTGAGGAGTCTTGATGATTAGATTATTGTGCTGCATTCTGGGATCCTGAGTCGTTCTTGCAGACTGAGGATAAAGAACCTTTGTTGCTTCAGTGGGAATTTCAACATTCACACTTCCCCCCCCTGGACTCATTTATTCTACTCAGTGTGTTTACATGACACTTGAAGAACAAAGGGCCTTAACATGTCTATTATTGGACAGCTAAAGTGCATGTAAACACCTTAGTCTGACGAGGACTGGGCTTCTCCACTAAAACACCCGGATAATGCGATTGGAGGCTGATTTTCTTCTGCACGCCTTAATCTGAGATCCAAGTCAGACCAGTGCATCTAATTGGGCACTCAGACTCGGCTCATTTTGGTCAATGGGAAAGGGGCCAAATGCCGATTGTTAGCGGGTTGACCCGCGTTTAAAAAACCCGCGTCGACCCGCTAATTTTAGTGGGAAAACGGCTTTAGAGTAGCCACCTGATGCTGTCTGTGGAAAAAAAATGTACACTTGAAGCAAGTCAAGAGTTGATATTCCTGTGTTTATGACACAAACGTAGCTCCGACTGCACCTGAACACACCGAGCACGGCAACTTGGTCTCGCACGAGACTCCGGGAGACTTTTAGTTTTACAAGCATGTCGGCTTGCTTGAAGTAAATAAACTTCTCGGTACATGTTTGAGTCGCCATCTGACGCTGCCTGTCTGTGGAAAAAAATTGCGGCTTTGAGGGATGTAAACAGCCTAAGCAGCAGAACTTGCAACCGCTCACATTCATTGCTGCCGTGGCGATACGGGGACAGACACAGCTACCGCAAAACAGGAGCGATTAAACTGAAAATCTTCAGATTCCTTCTTTTAGACCAAAAATGATAGGAGCATACACCCCCGAGTTGAATTCCCCTGGAATTGTCCTTTAACCAGCTGAAACGCATATCGCAACCTAGTGTTGAGGAGGTCAACATGTTTTCCGACAACAATCAAAGAGGAAATATGTCCAGTCAGAGCTCGACTTGGCTGTGCATGTAAACAGTCTTTGTAGTTCCTCACTCTGATGTGTGTTGAGGGATTTTTTAAATTGAGTTAGCAAACAGCTGCACATGAAATCTTCCAGACTCAGTAATATAACTGCACCTTTCATCTTTCATATTATCTACTACTGCAAAAAGTCCTCCAACCCTCACCTCTGCTACGAGTAGGCTATGTGGTGGCAGGCATCCCAAACCTTCATCGCCATGGTTACGATGAAACACACACACACACTCACAGAGTTACAGTAGGGTTATGGAAGGGTCACCTTTGGTTCAGGTTAGGCATATGTGGTTTGAAAAATGGTGGTGTGGTTTGGATACTTCCACCAGATTAGAGGATGTGCGTTGCTATAGTTACAATAATAAACATACAGTTGAGGTAGGTCGTGGAAAGGTCCAAGGTAATACACACAACCATACCAATGGGAATCAAATTGGAGGCAAACAGCAGTCGATACATCCGTCCACATGGACGTATGGACATAACCACATGGACGGCCAACGGGGAAAACTGTTTGATGGCAAGTCCTAGAGTTTCATGGTCACATGAAAATAAACCACGTTGCATCCCTGGCACAGTCTCTTAAACCCCTGATAGAGTGACAAACAGCCAGTTATTCAGTTGTGATGTGAGAGTGCAAGCCAGTAAAGTGTGTGGCAATTTATTTAGTTTCTTTAAAGTCCCCATGAAATGAAAAATGTATAACTACATGTTAATTGATTATTTATCTGTTGATATTTGCCAAATTCATGTCACACAGATACTAGCTAAGTATTTTGATGAAAATCGATGTATTTTCTCTTCCTGTTAAAAATGATTTGTCACGACGGAACACCTGTTTATCCCGTTATGTGCAGCGGCTGTCATCCGTCTGCCATCTGCCCAATTCCACGTGAATGCAGCAAGAATACGATAGGGATGTCACAATTACTTGTTTTGAAAAAATAGAAAAAGCAAACACATCCCTAAGTCTAAACGCTGCATGCTGGACAACACGAGTAAATGAGTAATGATGTGCACTGTCCCTCCTTACTAAATGAACAAAAATAAAACAAGGGAAATCCCGCACACCAACAACAGCTCCAGAGCAATAATTATCACCCAAAAGGGGAGTTACGTTTCGGGTTAGAAAAACCCGTCCTTAGACTAAAACAGGTGGGAAAGCAGGCCTCTAATATAACCATGATGAGCCACCTGATTGAATTATTGTTTGTTGTTTTCACAATTAATCGCGGTATCAAATGCCAAAATTAATTGATCGTAAAGATTCCTAAACACCGTCACTTTGCAAAAAAGATTATGTCTGAACCGTATCGGCAGATGTGCAGCAAAGTAAAGGTAAATGCACAGATACTGGTCCATTTACCTAATGTAACACTGAAGTGGTAGGAGTTTAAATGCTAGAGTGTCATTTGTAACAAAAAAATGATTCAAATTTACTTAAACATTTGGTATAGATGTCAATTAATGACTTGTATGTTTCAAACACTTCTTATCAATGTGGGTATTGTCAGCAAGTTACTATACCTGACCTTATAAGTCATGATAAAATGCTTGATAGTTATATGAACATGTTTATGGTTAACCACATCAATCGCCTGAACTCCACCTGCTCCTGACAGGAACGTTGTTGCTACATCACCTGTCTTCCTGACGGCCACTGAAGGGCATGCCAACAATAGAACATAATATCATAACATAATGGTAGTAACGCGTTGCATTCTCTCAAATTCCTGTCATGTTGACGACACAACAAACAAGAGCATGTGTGGAGTGAAATCAATATCATCAACCCTTCCCTGTCTTCAGCTGGAGTTATTGAAAGTGTAATTAAACGGTTCAGTTTTGCTAACGTGCCAATTTTCTCTGTTGTTAACGGTGTGGAGTAAACTCATGATGTATAATTATATGTAAACCATTGAGCCGCCACAATTTAGACAAAGACTTCTAACCCTACTGGAAGTTGATCAAGCGTCACTGAGCGCTCTCCCTCTGCCTCTCCCTCGCTCACTCACTCTATCAGACAAACACACAGGGAAGGCTTGGGAGACTCCCTTCTACCCGCAGAGGTTTACCTGGACTGGAGAGGGAGGGAGAGGATTTTTAGATGAGAGGAGAGCAAAACAAGAAAAGAAAAGCAATGAAATAAAAAGATAAGAAAAGAAAGAGCCACTGAGAGAGGAAGAGGAGGAGAGAGAGGAGGGATGGAGGGGCCGATCAAAAGGGAAAGAAGGTGGAGGATGTCACGACTGCTTCAACACGTGTCAGTGGATAGCAATACATACATACACTCATAGTTCCTCCCCCGCTGCGGAGTGAAGCCTGCCACTGCCATGGTAACTAATGAGGCGGCCTCACAGGGCAGGTGTGTGTGTGTCAGTGACAGTGTGTTTCCATAATGATGGTTACTTGTATGGATCAGATATGTAGAACCTCTCTGAGCCCATGTGTAGAAGAAGCTCCAGAAGCTCCACACGGCTTCAACTTCACTCACGTTTCCTGATAAGTTTTAGCCACTTTAGATTCTCATCTCTTACAAAATGACATGGACAACAACCAAACATACAGAAGAGCCATGTTGAGAGTCCGGCCACATGGTCTGGTCCCCACAGAGGCCCTGTCCAGGACCTGAAGAGCTGTGTGCAGGTGGACTGAGGAGAATCTGAGCCATCACAGCAAATATTGATTTCATTTCAGTTTTTCCCTCTTTGCTGCACTCTGCACTGTTCACAGCTCACTGCACTATACTGTGTCATTTTGGAGGGCACAGTTTTTGTAATATTCTGTCGTCATGTCATCATTGTATAACGCCGTTACTGTTACTGTTTAAAAGTAACATGCCCAACACTGATAATGGTTGAATGAGACTGAACCAAAGAGTAGTTGTACTGTTCAAAGAAGTATTTTTTTTAACAATAAGCTGAGAGACTAAAATGATTTCTAATTGGCACTTTTATGTAACAAAGTTGTGTTTATCCTCCAAGTGTTTTTGTATTTCTGTATGTTTTTATAAAAAAAAAAAAATCTAATTCTCAAGGTTGAAGAAAAACACAGAAGTAATGATTGAGTCCGTTGTAAATGTGAAAACACTGGTACAGTGTAGGTCTGCACAGGAAAGACCTCTGTTCTAGTACACATGGATAAACACAGACAGGACAGACAGGACGGTACTGCAGGACATGAAGCTGATGGAAGCTGTGACGTCTGTCCTGACTGAAGCTGAGGGTGGAGACAGAGACAGAGTCAGAGCTGATGTTTCTGATCTCTGGAGCTCCGTTTACCTGTCTGTGTGGGGGGAGACCACCGTGACAGCTGTGTGTGTGTGTGTGTGTGGCGTGATGTGGACAGTGTGTGTGAGACGTGTGAGCGTGGGCATTGGTGGGAGGTCGGGTGCATGTGGGGGACGACGGGCTGATACTATACGTGTGTGTGTGTGTGTCCTCATTATTCTAAAGCAGCGTTCCCAACACAGCCTTTATCAGATATAAAGCATTTAATGAGGAGTCAATGAGCGAAAGCCTTTTCCTGGCGCACACACACACGCGCACACACACACACACATCTTTACACAATCTTTTGACCCATTACTCCTCTCTGTCTTTCGCTCTCTCCACCCCCTGTCTCGGGGTGCAGGTAATAAGCGTTGCTATGGTAACCAGCTGCAGCTTATCACAGAGGGGATGTTTCTAATGTGCCCCCCCACACACACACTCACACACTTCCCTCCACCCATCCCCAATGCCATTACAACTGCCAGGCTGAGGAGAGGAAGAGGAGGAGGAGGAGGAGGAGGGTGTGAAAGAAGAAATGAAAGGAGGGCAGTGGGATGGTGACTGGGTGCTGCTGCTAATGGCAGGAGGTTGAGGGGAAGGAGGGAGAGAAAGAGAAATAGGAGAAGGGGTGAGGAGCGGAGAGCAGCAATGAAGAGGTGGAGGAAGAGCAGGGTGATGAAGATGATGGTTGAGGCATCTCTTCCTGTTCTGAGGGGTTCTGGTGTAGTTATTGTTTCAAATACCATTAGAAGCTCTGACACAACTTGGAGCATGTGTTTACATTACTACATCATTATAAGTCAGACAGCCGAAACACATCCAGAATAATAACTGTGTTCACTATAATTGAATTAGAATTTTGGACCCTTATGTTTCCATAAAGCCTGCAGACTCCTGTAAACAGCCCATAGCACAGTGGTGAGGAGCCTCTGCTCTGCTGATGCTATTGCTAACTTTGTGCTCAAACTAATAATGACACTTGCTACATCTTTTACATCACAGACCTCATCTACTCACTGATTTCTTTTGTTTTCTGTCTTTTTTATTCCCTCCCTTACTTTTTTAATTTGTCTAGTTCCTCATTTTACTTTTAGAATCACTGTCACCGCCTCCTCACTGTCGTCTTATTTTATCTCACCGTTTGACTCAGATGCTCTTAGAGTTTTACTTTTATGCCTGCATCTGTTTCAACTCTTCTGTCTCTACTTTTCTTATTGTATCTCATCTTATCTTATCTCCTTTTATCATATATAGCCCCTTTTATTTATTTTATCTTATCAACTGCATCCTGCATTTTTCATTTGGCTCCTTCTGCTCGCATTTTGTGATCTGCTATTGCCTGTGTTGCTGTATTGCTCCTTTTGGTTGTCTTCAATGGTTTCTACTGTGTGCACTATGTATACTTGTGTTCTTAAATGTGCTATATAAATAAAGTTATTATTATTACTTTTAAAATATTCCAGAGGTGGACAAAACCCTGAAATATTTTGGTGCTCTGATGAGCAGAAGTTGGAGTAGTTGTTTAATTTCAGTGTGTTTAAGACTGTAGTTTCATTTTAAAGCCTGGAAAAGAAAACAGGAAAATGTGTTTCCTCTGAACCTTGGCATTGTTTTCCTTTTCTTTTATTTTGGATAATGGTTTTGAACCTGAACCTGTTTGTTTTCTTATTTCTTTGATGCATTGATGATGATGATTGATGATTTTGGTCAATGGGAAAGGGGCCAAATGCCGATTGTTAGCAGGTCGACCGGCGTTTAAACACCTGCGTCGACCCGCTAATTTTAGTGGGAAAACGGCTTTGGTGTCTTACAAACCCATGCGGGCTGGGCATACAGAAGTATGCATGACACAATAATAAAAAGTAATTCATTCATTGATATTATTATTATCATTATTATTATTATTACACCCTATTGCAAACTTTAGATGTCTCCTTTCCGATGCTTTCAAAGGGTGTCAGTCTGGTGTCATGCAAAATGAAATAAGTGGTTGTTTAAAGTAGTGAGATGTCAGTTTTAGAAAAAACTAAATTAGAAAAACCCTTGTAAAACATTTCCTCATTACTGCGCTATAGCCCTGCTTAAAAATAGTATGTTTGATAGAGACCTATGTTGGGTTTTCATCTTTTTACAAAAAAAAGAAAAATGTCTCGCTGCCTTATCTTTGAGAAATGCTGAATTCTACCTGAATGACAGTCAGTGTAAAGGAAAAATAAATGACATTGGATGTATTTTGTCCGCTCTCTACATCAGGCTACATTCAGCCCTGAAGACCTCCTGAGGAACACGGGAACAAAGAGTCATCATCATCATCATCATCATCATCATCATCATCATCATCATCATCATCATCATCATCATCATGTGCTGAACAGGTGAACAGATGAAGCGAACCCACGACCTGGGCTGCTCCTGCTGATATTATGTGTCTACGGCAGAGGAGAGTGTTTTGAGAACAGCCGATGCTCCTGTGTATTTCAAACGTTGCAGGTAATGTCAAGGACTGTCCGACGGCGTTTAGCCTGTTGCCATGACAATGTGCACCACTGCGACAAAAGAGGATGGCAAAAAAATATTATTATACTGTTGTACACTCGTTCCCTGTATGTTTAATTTGATTTATTGTGCATGGATGAAACAGCAGCAGTAAAACACTGCAATAGGTTAAAGGGATAGTTCATCATTTTTGGCAAATGGGCCCATTGCCATAATCTCTATAGTTTTAGGACTAAGTGTGTTACTTTTAATTGTCGATGCAAGCTATTTTTAGAATGGCAGAGCTGTTAGCTGCTCAGAGCTACGCCACGGAGACTATTGGGATTTCTTGCTTTCCCTCATCAAACTCATTAAATACACAATCCAACAACTCTAAAACACTCTGGTGGACAAGTTGCACATTGACCACGCTACAGGTATGAGATAATAACAGAACATTACGAGACAGAGTTGTTTTCAAGGTAAATACAGAGACTACTTTCCGAAAAACTGTCCCAGACGGCAATGCACATCAGCGGTTTTACATGAATTTACCTTGAAAACAACTCTGCAGCTTGCGGCTCTGCTCCGCCGTTCTAAAAATAGCTTGCACCGACAATCAAAGGTAACAAACCTACTTCTATGACTATAGGGATTATGGCAATGGGCCAATTTGCCAAAATGTTGAACAATCCCTTTAATACGTCCTTCTATTCATGAATCTACAATAAGATGCATGGGATGATCTTTTGTATGAAAGTTTCCTCCTGAGTATATTACTGCTGCTACTGTGACATCAGACCACAAATGTTACACTGTTGTTCGGTTGTTGTTGTTTTTTCCTGTGTGTGTTTACAGCGTGCCAGGCCAGCAGTGCCCTTTCCCTCTCTCTGGCACAGGGCCGGGCCGCCGCACAACACAGCTCCAGGATAAACACATATACACAGACACACGCAGAGTAACACACGAAGAACTGAGGCTAGAGCGGGGCACAGAGGACATGTTTGTCCTCCACTGTCTGCTCCCATGCTCGTTGTCCCTGATGCTGAGACCCAATGTGACGTAAAGACCAACACACACGCACAAACATACACTTACTAAAATATATCAAGCAATAATCCTTCACATGCAAGGAGGAAAAAGTGTGCACAAATATACATCTATTCAATTACACACATGCACAAACTAACATGACACACAGACACACACAGTGGACCTCCCCCACCATTCCTCCTTGCGGTTGTAGGGCACATCACTGGCCCGGGACTGGAGCTTATGTGACAGCACTCACACACACATACGTCTAATGTGGGCCATGGGGCGGGGGTGGGGTGTTTGTGTGTGTGTGTGTTTAGGGGACACCTTAAGGCACAGCAGTCAGGACAACACAGCATGCATCGGACACACACATACACATATCCTTGTAATGCTATCTTTGTGAGGACACTCATTGACATAATGTATTCCCTAGCCCCTTACCCTAACTTTAACCATCTAAAACAAATGCCTAACCTTAACCATTACTCTTAACCTAATATAAACCTAATTATAACCTGAAGTCTTAACCCTCGAACAGCCCTTGGAAAAAGTGAAGACCGGCCAAAATGTCCTCTCCCCAAAAATGTCCTCACAATGTTGGTTAAAAACTAGTTCCGGTCCTCACAACGTCGTAAGTACAAGAACACACACACACACACAAACAGCAACCCAGCACTTCCTCCTGGCTGAGCAGAAGGGTCAAAGTCAGAGAGGGAGAGAGAGGGGTGCGAGGGCAGTGCTGCCCGTCTGCAGGACACACTCGAGTGAACACACAAACAAACACGGTAAACACACGGGCAGGCGTGTGCATGCGCATCTATCTCCCCGTGGCGACAGCCCTGCACACGCACACTCCTCCGTCCCGTCCGGCAACCATGACAACCAACAGTCCGGGCGAAACGGTGAAAAAAAAACACTACTATTTTTAGGCTCTTCCCTCCGACCACAGGCCCCAGCCAGACGCAACACCACTCGTCTCTCTGGGGGGCGGGCTCATTAGACGTATTGCTCTCTCTGCTCAGCAGGACCCGTGACCCATTTCCAGGCCTCGTCCCACAGTTTGAAGTCAAGACACAATTAGTTGTTGCTCCATGTTGTATTCTACATTGTCCTAGTGTCAGGTTAGCTGCTCTGACTTCACGGTCATGGGAAATCATGAAACAGAGTGCTGACCAGGAACTGTTGATGCTGATGATGATATAGGCTACTAATGTGACTGAACAAAGAACAAACCTTCAGAATGTGCCTAGATGCATCAGTCACACACACATGACAGCTCCTTCATTAAAGTGAACACACACATTTCAACATATGCCATCCTGCTGCCATAAATACTCATTAGAGGAAAATGTGGATTAAAGCAACATTGCGGAGTTTATCGGCCTTAAAATAATGGTTCCAGACTCATTGCAATGGTAGAAAAATGGTTAATAGGATGAATGGTGCTGACGCTGCAGCCTGAGCTGGGTCGCGTCGGCTGAAACTGCACTACTGTATGTAACTTCCCTGTGCGGGTAGGAACACCGCAAACAAAAATAAAATAGTCGAGATTCAACACACCGGTCGAGTTTTACATTTATTACATGCAGTATGCCCATTTATCAACAATAAACACGGTAGATGAGGAGGGTAAGTGACTGAGCTCAGGCTGTGTGGGTGGAGTGGGGGGTCAGCGGCGTGCCCCAGTGCAGGTCTCGGACTGCAGTGGGGACTTCCCATGGATCTATGGGACTGTTCCATGACACTACTGTGAGACTGACCGCCGGTGAGTGCTTTGGGACGGGGACGGGGCTCACAACAGCGTCCCCTGATCGCTGACAACAGCAATGATACGTGCTTCCACGTCGGATTCTCCAAACCAGAAACGTCTGTAGCAACATTGGAAAAAAGTCGCTTTTGAAGATGTATCTGGCCCTTCAAATTAAAGGGATAGTTCACCCTAGATTGAAGTTTCGCTCATTATCTACTCACCCTCATGTTGACTAAGGGCTGGAAGAGTCCTCTGTCCCTTCTCTGAGTTACAGGGGGTCTCGGCGTAGCAGTGCATTTCAATGTAACAGTTGCAAGCGGACAACAGGGGTCTTTGTAAAAAAAAAAAACACACCAAAAAACATCCAAATACCTCCATGCTGCTCGTATGTAATGTCCGTCTTGTACTGGAACCCGGAGATGCGGAATTGTCCCCCCCCCCCCAAAAAAAGTCCACATTTTAAGCCTGTTTGTAGCATTAGCTCCCAGTGTTTTGTGCAGCTCTTCCGCTGCCAGTCCGCATGCGCAAGCCCCCACCCACCCCTCCCCTCGTGAGACGTAACGGTTGCCGTCCATCGAGTCTCAGGGCAAAGCTTGCGCATGCGCACTGGCAGCGGAGGAGCTGCACAACAGACACTGGGAGCTAATGCTACAAACAAGCTTGAAATATGGACCATTTTTTTTTTTTTTCTCGGGACAATTCCGCATCTCAGGGCGTCAGTACAAGACAGACATTACATGTGTTTTGTTTTTTGTTTTTTTACGAAGACCGCTGGTGTCTGGACTCTGAAACTTCTTCCAGCCCTTAGTCGACATGAGGGTGAGTAGATAATGAGCGAAACTTCATTCTAGGGTGAACTATCCCTTTAAAAGCCCTATAGCCTTTCTACTGTTCAGTCATATTTTTGACTTAATTTCGACCCATGAAATTTTGGTCGACTAATGACTTTTTGTTGGTCTAATGCTTGGTTGACTATTTGGTGGCAGCCCTAGAAAATAGTCCCTCATACAGTAAAAAGCACCTTTTGCTGTTGGAGCAACATTTGTTGCCGTTTTAGGCTTTTTAAATGATAAAATCATGTATTAGTATCAGATCTTTTAAAGAAGCAACAAATCAGCTTGAGTGGGAGACAGTGTGGGGAGGCTCCATAAATAAACAGAACAGTTACTTTACAGAAAACTAGTAGCAACACATTAATCACTAGACATCTCATCTATAACATGGTGCTAATTGTGAATAAAACACTCCATATATTTGACATGGATGATAGTCATTTTCTAAGTTAACATCTAAACTGGGCTATTCATACATTTTCTTTTCCATATTTATTCTGTTGGAGCCAGGGGAAAGAAGACGCACTTTGTTCAGTGGCACATCAAAAGTTTGTGTAAAATTGTATTGGCAGAGGACGCTGGTGAATCTCTTGGTCTTTTTTCATACGTATCGATCCCATTTCAACAACAGAGGTCTCACCTTTCCATCTGAGTCTCCATCTCTCTGCTCTGACCTGCTGCACCTCCACTGCCTCGTCCACCCATTATCAGCTGCATCTCTCTCTCTCTCTCTCTCTCTCTCTCTCTCTCTCTCGCTCATTTCCTCTTTTTTTGTGAGCTTGCTCCCTCGGTACGTCTCTCCATCACATTTCCACACCGGAGTGTTGCTAGGATACACATGGGGCCCATTCAGTGGAAGCTAACTGCCCCCTTCCACGTCCCCTCTCCACTACCAGAGCCACCCTTGCTCTTCATCCTCCACCTCATCCAGTACACCGGAAAACACACACATTCACACAGAGCTCAGATAAAGTGTGTGCTGAGCCAAGCGAGAAGCAGCAGCCAACCTGTATAAAGACTGATACACACACACTATATGCAGACACACTTGCTGCAAGAACATACATGGACAACAAATAAACACAAGGTCACTAGTACTAAAACGCACGCACACACACACACACACGTACATTCTGATATATAAACATTAAGGCAGTACAATATTAATGCTAACTACCCACAAAAGGAGCATAGACACACACACCACCACAGCCCTGAGCTACAATGAAGCCATAGAGTAGGAAAAGCTCTGGTCACCAATGAAAAGGAAATAGCAGCAACGGCAGTCTCTAGTAATTAAAGGTACAATATGTAAGAAATCTAAAGCAACTGGCTGTAAAATCATCCTAATATGTCACAGAGACTCGGGAATAATGTTGATATAACATACTGAACTCACCAACAACAATCCTACAGCCAAAATATTTGATACAATTTTTTTGCAGACCGCAAATCATGTTTGTGTTTTGAATTTCTATGGTTGGCATGTGTCGCCACACAGCGCTTTCTCCCAGTCCAGCATCTGTGGCATTTCAGCCTCTGGGTTACCAGTTAGCTTCCACTGAGCTGCAACTACAGCTGGGAGATAAAAGGAGATCACGAAAAAAATAAGATTGTTTTCTGTTATCGGTAAGGTCATATTTCCTTGATATCACACGGTAGAAACAAGCGGCTTGTTGCTCTGCCGTTTGATACACAGCTTGCTGTTGTGAGCATGTAGCCTGGTTAGTTTGAGCAGCTAAAGCAAGAGGGAAGAATTACAAAGTGAAAGTTAGAAAAGAGGGAGGAAATGTGGCGAAATGGAGCCGATGGTAAATGAAGTCATTGTGAACGTGTGGAACGGTTCATGAGATGAGTCTGGCCCGGTCAGGTCGCCTGTTACGTCTCCGGTCATCATGTTTATGATCCGATGTCAGAGGTTAGTGCGTCGCTGTCTGGCAACCTCAAGTCTGGGGTCAAGTCCGCATCACATAAACAATAACACATGATCATTTACACAAAACATGTTGGCAGATTTCTACAGATCATCTGATTTTTTCCCCTGATACCTGAACTACTTGTGTGGCTGACGGCAGCCCTGATCTGATGATCTTCCACTGGTACATACTGTACTACTGGTACAGTACAAGGTTTTGGAATAAGCACGGTGCTGTACTGTCACACACTTTGTGACTAGGATGTGCACAGTTATTGTTTGGATGACCAGAAGGACGACACAGGTTGGTTTTGGCTTCTGAACAAATGAGCAGTGCTGTAAACACGGACAGCAAGTGTCATCTCTCCAAGTAAATAGGACAAAAGCTTTCTTTACCCACATCTGATAAGCTGCTCTGCAACTTATGGTGCGACAGCAGTGGTACAAACAAGTGTAGCCTACAATCACCTGCTAAGAACAATGGGGTCAGATTCACTTCTGCTGGTCTTCTGCACTCTAATGTCTTCTTCTTCCTGTATGTTAAGGCTGTCATCCCGCAGCGGAAAGCACACAGCAGGTGTGAAGCTGATACCACAATCTGATGACACAACAGTGAGCAAGTTGCTTAACACCAGACCTGATTTCAGTGGCGCGCGGTAATGTTCACAGAAACCCCTTCCATCCTCCCTTGCCAGAAATCACATCCTCAATATGTGATTAAGTTGTTTAATAAACCGTCCACACTAAAAGACACAATGCCACTACTGTGTGCTGCCTGTCTTTCCTCCTAGTCTCTCTGCTGCATCTTGCTGCTCTCTGCCTGGACATCTTCAGCTTTACTGCATTGGAAACAAGCCACACTATGTAGTTTTTTGACCTTAAAATAATGTTTCTAAACTCATTGAAGTGGTAGAAAAATAGTTAAAGGGATATGCCAACATTTTTTTTCGTGTCCTGCCTCACTCCCGAGTCCATGGCCAGCAGATAGACACCATCCTTTCAACTGTGTGTGCAGTAAGCGAGATACGGGCAGAGCTGGCGCACCGTAAGGTTAGCTCAAACACTGGAAGTGTATAGGTAATGTTAGCCTGTCTCCACCTAAAGTCATCAGAGACACTCTTCAGCAACTCTAAATGGTCCGGTGTGCTTGTTGTGACTTGTGTTATGTTACATTGTCTATTTTTAGACTAATATTAGCGAGTGAAAAATAAGACTTGACCCTGTCTTCTGCTTATTGTCGCAACCCTGTACAGCACACGTATGAGGAATCCTTATAAAATTCTGATTTATAAATCTCTCTTTAAAAAAGTGTCCTACTGTAAAAACAGTGTCCTAACTCGTTCACCGATCTACTGCATGAGCTCGTCTTCTTCTTCTTCTTCTTCTGCTTTCCTCCTGGCGCACATATGCCCTGCGGTCTAGTTTCATGTGTATTTCTTTCAGAAAATTACATGACCTGCTAATATTAGTCCAAAAATAGATAATGCAACATAACGCGAGCCACAACAAGCACACCAGACCGTTTCGAGTTGCTGAAGAGTTTTCTCTGATGACTTTAGGTCAGGGCTCCAGCGTGCGACCTAATAGGTCGCATATGCGACTTAATTTCTTAAGGTGCGAGTTAAAATTTAATTAGGTCGCTCCAGTGCTACTTGCAGGAGGATGAGTGAAAAAGTTTTTTTTCCCATTTTAAATAGCTTCCGTTTCAAAGTAAAACAAATAAATAGATGAACTTGCACTGTGTTTGCACTGTGTCCGCCTCTCTCTCCCTTCACACACCCACACAGCAGCAGCAGGCAGGTAGCCTCCACCCCCCGCCCACCACCGCTACATGCACAGCGCTAGACGCTACAATGTTGTCTTATTATTAGCCATTAGCCGCAGCTAGCTGGTGTTACATTAACCTTATCAGGCATGCTAATCTATTGATTAGGCTACGGTGACCAAACGTCCTCTCTCGCACGGACACGTCCACTTTTCACGTCGTGTCCGGGGCGTCCGGGTTTGTTTTTTTTAATGAACTCATAAACATGTCCGCGGTGTTGTTTTTAACGGGACCGCGAACCGTGACGGATTAAATGACTAGACACCGGGGCTGAAGTCCGGACCGGCGTGACCCGACTTCATTCTGGGTCTACTCCTACCGGCCCGCTGAGTTAACTTCATGTAGGAGCCCATACAGAAGCATGGTGATGTAGGAGCTCAGAGGAACAGACAGCAGCCCACTGCTTCACAGCAGTTACAGTAAAGACGCAACTCTTGTGTGAGTGAGTGACAACCTACCCCCCCCCCTTGAGAGCAGACAGTAAAGAAACAGTTGTGTGTGAGTGAAGATTTTTTTTTATCCATTTGGTATCGAAAATGGTATTGAGTATTGACTATTTTCCTGATTCATATTGAGTTGAACATTTTAGTATGGTGACCATGATAGTGACAACCTTAGTGCCAGGAACTGTCCATCTGATTGGCTCTGGACAACTGCAGTGTCAGAAGGTCAGAATAGAGAAGTTGGCGGCCATGAGGGGCTGAAAGATGATGGGGACCAGTGAATCGATGGAGAAGGGACGAGTTTGGAACACAGAGACATGCACGGAGAATGTAAAGCCAATCTCTGGCCATTATAGCCCTTCACCCAAAAGAAGTAACTAAGTAACTTTTACACTTTAAATGAGCTACTTTTTACTTGTACTTAAGTTGATTTTTACACCGGTACTTTTACTTTTACTTACAATTTCATCAAGGTAACAGTACTTTTACCTGAGTAGATTTTTTTGGTCCTCTTTCCATCCCTCTGGTCTATAGTTGCTATTTTAGCATTCTTACCTCATCAACAGCCCACTCTACTGCAGCCTCCTTAAACATGCCGCTCTGTGTTTTAGGTCACATATTAATAACACGCTATACAAAGAAAAATATGGCGCTACCTAATTTGTTTTGGTGCTACTAAATGAAAAACTAGGTGGCACCAGTGCTACCTGTGAAAAAGTTAGTCTGGAGCCCTGCTTTAGGTGGAGGCAGGCTAACACTCCCCATGCACTTCCAGCGTTTGAGCTAAGCTAATTAGCGGTGCACCAGCTCTGCCCGTATTTCCCTTGTTACTACACGCACAGTCGAAAGGATGGTGTCTATCTGCTGGTCATGGACTCAGGAGTGAGGCAAGACACACAAAAAAAACGTTGCCGTATCCCTTTAATAGGATGGATCGTGCCGTTGCTGCAGCCTGAGCGGTGTTCCACCCCAAAACACTTATTGGTTGAAAAGTACACGCTGCTTCCTGTTGACAAGCTAGTTAGCAGAGAGACGGGAATATGAGAGAAATAAAAATTTAAAAAATACTCCAAAATGTCAAAAACAGTAACCAGGAAATGACAGGAATCTAAAAATAGCACCAGAACTTTGTCTATGTCCCTCGATAATTTGATTGGTTTGGATTCTGAACCAATAGAATATACTCGTCATACTGCATTTCAGGACACCTTCACGTTAGATTTCACCGCCATTTCACTTGCTTGCTGTACTATGTCAGAATGCATTGTTAGGCTCAAAACTAACTTATATAGACGGAAAATAGAGAGGAAAAATGACTCTGCTTCGTTTTTATTCTGAAAGACACGCACAACCACGATTACGTGCGCCTTAGGCCAGCAACGCATTCATGGGATCAGTTTTTGAGGGTGCACACTGGGAAATGAACTAGATGCTCCCGAATGGGAACACAGGAAACCAGAGGGGAAGTCCTGCTTGTCAAGTGGGTGGAGACCGTATTGTTTAATACATCTTGGTGGTACCAGTGAAAAGTGACAGAAATAGGTGTGTAAAGAGGGGCAAATGTGCTCAAACAGCAGCAGCTAAATGGGCCATGACACAGGCCAACAAACATCCCCACCCCTTCCAGCTCTCCATCTTTTCCATCCGTCTTCATCACTGTGACCTGTTTCTATCCCTCTCACCCCAGCAGCTGTCTTACCGCATCTCTGCCTCCATCCTCTCCATCTCCTTCTCTCTCCAGACCACTTCAGATCGCCATCCCAACACTGAGACATCCTCCGTCTATTCTTAACCTGTCTCTCCATCCAGGCCAGGGCAAATGTCCTGTCCTTGACATTGACTAAGGCCCTGTACCAAAACCTGTTCACATCTAATCATGATCAGACCTGGCATGAAGAGGTCAGGTCAGGTAATCAGATCACAAGCTGACAGATATGAAGTACCATAAATTCTCAAATAGACGCCAGTCTGCTATGGCCAGGTCTGGCTACAGGTTTGAGTAAATAACATCTGGTCTAAATTAGAAACTGGGTCTATTTATTTATAAGTTCTTGTGAATGTACAAAACCTCTCAAAGCCCACGATGGCCCATTTGGGCAGTTTCTAAGCTGCTTCATTCGTTCTCAATTAAAATTAAAACGCGTCCTGGTCCGACCCGCAGATGTTGAAGCTCGGACCCGACCCGAGTTATGTTTTCGACCTGAACCCAGTGCATTTGGTTGTTTTATCCGGCCCTGTTCAGCCCTGCCTGGCCCTGCCCTGCCTGGCCCTGCCCGGCCCTGCCTGGCCCGTTGAGAACTCCAACTGACCCAAGGAAAGAGCGATAATTTCATGTGCCAATTAAACTTCTAAATGGATGCACGCTCTGGATCATGCTCTTTCCGTCTCTTACTCTTAGTAAGAATAAAACTATTTGACAGTATTGTCCATCTTTACTGAGCATAAGATCTGTTCAAAATAAAAGCTTGTCCCATATACAGTAGATAAACCTGTCTCAAATATAAGCCGGGTCAGTTCGGCAATTGAAGCAAACAAAAGCCTGGGCTTCTATTTGAGAATTTACGGTATGTTGGTATAGAACAGGCATAACTGATGCTTCACATGGTAATCTGATGCAACAATCAGATTAAGATGAAATCAAAACTGTAGAAATATTAGTTGGGAAAAACTTGGAGCACTTTCAAAATCAAATATCATGATTATGATGATATTACAAATGATGAGGATGTTGTTATCATAATAATGACAGTGATAATGATGATCACAACGAGGGCGGTGCAGACATGAGGACACACAGCGCACACATCTGAGGAGCACTGAGCTAATTATCCAGCAATGTTGGCAGCAGTGCAGAGAAAGGGGCATTGTGGGAAATAAGGAAGGTTTTCTGATGGTGTTGGTGGGGCGGGGCGGAGGGTGGGTTGGGGGAGGCAGGAGAGTAAGGTGGTGGGTTGGAGGGAGGAGGACAGATGTAATAATGAGAAGCCAGGCTGTCCCACAAGAACATCTCCCTCTGCCCCCATGCCCACCCCCACCCCCCACAGACCAGCCTGGTCTGAACCAAAGCCGATGAATCCAGCTGAAAACTATGAGCCTGTTTTCACTCCAACACTCTGCTCCATCTCAGACATTCCTGGGAGCAAGACCAAGAAGAAAGGAGAAGAGGAGCATCCCTGAGCCTTAACATGAACAATGTAACACAAGGCCCAGGTCCTGGCTTTTCTTCATCATTGGTACCGTAATGGTATTCTTGCTCGACTCCTGATAAAATAAAGAAAAAGAAGAAAAGAAAAACAGGCCGAGCACAAAAGGCATGCTGCTGAGACGTGGACACAGGTGCTGGGGGAGATGGGGGACGGGCTGCACCTGGGGACATGCTGGAGAGGACAGCTCAGGACTGGGAGAACCCCTGTGGTGACAGCTGACATCCCAAGAGGGACGGGGACAGCTCAACAAGATGAAGATGTCCATTTTTTACACCTAAGGACATTGGACATTTCCACTGTTCTCACCTCTTGCTCTGCAGCTGGCACTGGTCTCTTTCATCTTTTCCGTTTTGACTCTTTCACAGCTTACAAGATACAAACTGATGATTCATCTGTCTACACAGCTAAAACTAAAAAAACAACAACATTGCACTCACTAGTTTCACTTCATCTTTCACATTCAGGTGCATCTGGCTCTGAAAGTTTGAGGAGATAACTGTGACATCTCAGATCAGAACGAGTCTGTTTGTCCTGTCTTGTTTGGAGATACAATATTGGGATGACAAAAGTTGCACAACAACTGTTGTGTGCTGCTAAATCCTTCTGATTACAGGATTGGTTTCACAGGTTGTGTAAGTTTAGGCCTCTTTTTTCACAACAGAGGAACATTTTTCTCAAAACTAGGCCCGTCACAATTATTACATAACTGTCTGATCACAATTATTTGGACTAACCACAAACAATTTGCATAATCGTTCAAATGGTTTCCAATCATCTGTATGAAACTAACATAAGTGCTGTTTCCACCACTATTTCCTCATTGTTTTCCACTGTTTGAGGTTTGACCTGTCCTCTCTTAATGACATCATCAAGTTGCTCCCTCTACTTCTGCTATGCTTTAACGGCATAAGTGGAGAATTAAAGACCACAAACTGTTTTCTAACAACAACTGGACTTCCATGAGCATCTATTGACATTAGCATTATGGATTTAGTTGCAAAGCCAAACACCACAGCACCACTGTGGACACTTTTTGGATGGAAGCCAAATGAAAAAGGAGAGTCCTATAACTTGGAGGAGGCCATTTTCAGCATAAAGGTGGCGATAAAGACAAATTTTAAAAAGATCTACATATCCACAACCCCACCCAATTTGTCGAACATAGAAAGACGGCCACAGCCACAGTTCCGTCCCGGGAAATTGGCGGCCCTTGAAGCTTTTGGATAAGTGTCTAAATATAAACCTGGCAGTACCAGATGGCGCACGCTAACAGACAGTGTAAGACGGTACATAGCCAAAGAAATGCAGCCGTTCAATACAGTTGAAAAACCAATTAAAGAAAAGTTTGACAAGCAGTAAAAGACAATTAAATCATTAGTATTTGTATGGCAATTAATCGTCAACTAAAATTTAATAATGATTTGAGACGGGTCTATCCTAAACCAAGTACAGTACTTACAACAGCTCTCCAGACACTCAACACACAATTAAATCAAAAACTTTTTCCAAGCAACATGTCGGCTTAGTGTAACTGGTGCTCAGTGTGCTCACTTTGATTTCCCATCGTCCTCCTCATCATGTCACTAGTAGCAAGAAGATCGGAGAAGTCCAGACATGTTAGAGCTCAAGCTGTGTGAGATTAACAGAAAAAATAACAGATACAATCTGCCCTGGTCCCAGGAGAGCCTCTAATGTGTCTACGAGGACAACCGGACTGTGTGTGGTGAGCTGTCGTATCTGTCCCATGTGCTGTTTCAGTTTCTGTGACTGAATGTTGCTTAGTCACATCTACTTTATCAACCATTGGGCCTCATTCACCAATATCTTCATAAGTATTTTCTTAAATTCATTCGCAAGTCCTGCTTAAGAAATTTCTTAGGAATTGTTTGCTGCTGTGTTCCTACATTGATGAATGCCATTGTAATTAACATAGGATTAGCATAGGTAACTGCCCCATCAATGCCCATAAAAGGGCATGAGATTGCAGGGCCATGTGCACACAGAGACCACAGACACTGAGTAGAGAAGGTGCAGTTAGAAAGAACGTTAAAATGCCCAGAAGAAAATCTAAAAAGGGAGCACTGGACTCCAAACGTAAAAAGAACTTGAATAGTGCTGAAGTGGTGGCACCTACTGCAGGAAGTGAACAAAAAAAGAGCCTATATTTAGTTTAGATTTTTTTATTTTGTTAAATTTAGTAGCATCCGCAGGTGATGTAAAGTAGCAGAAAATAAAGACATGTTGTCAGTCGCACTGCTGACCAAGAAGAAATGGTTTGATCTCAAATCTGAGGTTAATAGAAAGTATTGTCAAACAAAGAAAAGAAATGCAGAGCAGTGGAGGGGACAGGCCGGTCCAGACTGGTCTGAGCTGGACCAGGACATAGAGTCATTATCAGAGAGAGGTCGTACATCATTAATATCATCATATTATCATATGATCAGTCACTTCATTGCTATTGGATGACGTGGGGATTCCCAATAAACATAACTGATACGAACTGTCTATATGGTCTTTTAAGAGACCACAGTGATTTGTAAAATAATCAAAATAATTACTAAAATCATAAATGAAAATAAAATTATTCTACTTCAAATCATATAATATTATACAACTGCAGAAAAAAGAACAAGTGTCTACTCTCAAATGTGCCTAAGTATGCTCTTGTGTGTATGTGTAGATTTTTTTTCTTAGCTAAGAACAAATCCTGGATAAGAAAACATTGGTGAATGCCACAATCTTTGTAAAACTTGGTTAAGAGCAAATGTGTTATTCGGTGTGTTAGTCTGCAGCCTGTTTTTTGTAAAACTCTGTGCGGTATTTGACTCTGAAAGTTCTCCAAACCCTTCCTTGGCGTGACAGTGAGTAGAAAATTGATGAATTATTGATTGTGGGTGAAGTATCCCTTTAAAAGATGAATTAAAAGTCACCGACAGTCAGAAAATCATTTTACTTTCAGCCTGGATATCCCAATCCAGATTTTTGGCTAAATATTTCAGTTTGGTAGTTGGGAGTGGTGGTAATCTCAGAGGGCCGACTGTGACTGACTAGTCTCATTAATTATGCCTGGTGGCTGGTGTTAATATGCCAGCCTGCATTTCAGGTGGGAGAGGGGGGCGTGATGAGAAGGGGGAGAAGGTCAGGAGAGGAAGAGAGGAGGAGGAGGAGGCTGGGGGGGGGCAAGGTGGAAATTGAAGCCTTGCAGTGTAATTAAGACTGGTGTTAATTCCTTTTCACCGTCACTGTGGCCAAAGGAGCTGTTCACCATGGCAACAAGAGAACACAGAGGGGGAGGTGAGCCGAGGGCTGTGTAAAGAAATACTTTTGTTGCACATATTACCAACACTATTACTAACTGGAAGTACCAGACTGTAGAAGCATTAGTATTTTTTCAGCTGCTCTCAGCCTTTGTGTTGTATTCTCCATCTATGACCCAAATAAAATTCACCACAGCCTTCAGCAACCGAGTGTCTCACACTGACTCGCTCCGCCTGCTGCTGCTGCTGCTGCTGCTGCTGCTGCTGCTCCACCCTTTTGCCAATTAGTAGCTCCTAAAGTCCTTCATTCTCCACTTTGGGATATTTTTCTGCTTTACAACAAGTACCAAAGGACTACATGACCCACTATTTCCTGTCGGATGTGAAAGTGAAATTAAAAACAGACAAGGATGTACTTTACTTTTTCTAACTTAGTTCTTTGAAAAGTTCAACAAAAAACTACAATAAGATATGAAGACCTTTTCTGGATTATGTCAAAAAACACATCACACTATCAATATAATAAAGTAAGAGACAGCGTAAGGCTGCGGTTGAATAGCATAAGGTAATAACAGTGGCCACTTTCACTCTCCCCTAAAATGTGATTTTTGTAGTCTGTTTGTCCGATTTTATTATTTTTTCTTCCCTTTTTTTGTCTCTTGTACCTTTATTCTATGTCAGTTACTATAATAAATGTAAAAAAAAAAAAAAAACAACAACTCTCAGATACGTTAAAGTTGTAATGTCCATACTGAACTGAAATAAAGAACAATGTATGAAAAAATAAAAAATAAAACAAAGTAGAGCTGGGAAATTGAATGTGTAGTTATAAAAAGAAATAGGGACTAAGGGGCTAAATTAGCCAAATGAAATAAGATTAGATAGATTAAAGATTGCACGAATCTGTGTACTTGTGTTTCCTCTTATTTAAATCTATAGAGCAATTTCATGTGAAACTCTGTGTTTCTTCTTCTTCCACCTCTCACATAATAAAAAAAACCTTGCAGTTTGAAAAGTGACAGACCGAAGTTGAAATACATGTTTGGAAATGTCAAAGTTTATTACTTTTAATTAGCTGAGAGTACACAGCAAGTGACGGAGTTCATCACTTTAAACACAAAGGAGCTTAGGCTCTATTTACAGTGCAGAGACTCAACTGTATTTATCGCTAAATTACTGAAGGCATGGCAACTGTCTAAATTCAGCCTCAGCAATTAAGGCTTTCAGCACAATCTGTTCAAGTAATCATGTTCTGTTTTTTCTTCTTATCCATCCAATTAATGGAGAAAAACTTTTGTGTCGAGAAAACTTTTCACTTTGTTCACCGAAGTTTTGACAAAGAGGTGTGAGCGGAGGTCACGGAGTGATGTCTGCTCCAGTGTAGCAGCACCGCAAACATCACGCTAATCAACTTTATCTGTGTTCGACTGTAGGAAGAGATGGTGAAAATGAGAGCTGGCAACCACCTCACTGTTAGATGTCAGTCTGTGCAACGCACTTTGGTGTTTGTGTGTGTCTCACCTACACAGTTATTTCACACGACTTAATTTAGCTGCACAAGATTTATCTGTGCAAATCCAAATCGACTTCATCATGACAGTCTCTGTTATGCTGTCAATTACCAAGTGCTATAGTTTAATCCGTGTAATTCACTATTTTCTCTTTTCCTTTCTTGAGACCAATAAAGGAATGTCTTATTTTATGTTCTCTGTGAAACTATAGGAGACAGATATGGCGGAGCTATAACAGCAAATGTCAACAAAATATACCAGCAAGTACTGTAATAATCAAACAAGACCCTGACATGTTTCCAACTGATGGAAAAATAGGGATGTCATGATTACTGGTTTTCACCATTAGCCACCACGGTATTAAATACCACAGTTAATTAATTGTAAAGTTTTCTGAAAACCGTCACTTTCCAAAAAAGGTTATGCCTGAACCACATAGGAAGATGTGCGCAACTCACAGGGAGCGAAGTGGGCTCTCGCTCAACCCTTCAATTGTACTGGTTGCCAGGAACACCTACAGTAGCTAAAGCTAAGCTAACACTAACCATATTTAACAAGCCGCAGCTCCAGTGTTGACAGCAGACTGGAAACACATTTGAATCATTTCACACTCAACTCACCTGCAGACGAACCCGACAAACCCGCAGCATCACACCTGCACCGGAAACGTCACAGTACTGGCTGACCGTTAGTGAGCATTAGCATGCATTAGCACGATGCAATTTCACCACAGAGCAGATCAGGATCTGGCTCCCCCTGATCTCCGCCTCACGGTTCTCCGCCTCTTTGTTTTGATGAAAAAGTTGTAGTTATAACCTTGAAATTAATCTACATAGTAATTATGATAATCATAATACCATAATTATTTCTCGGACAATAATCGTACCATGAAAATTCCATATTCGTGACATCTCTACTCCCAACATTAGCTTACCTGTTTATCATATAAAAACATATTAAACCTAGAGGAGGAGGTGAGGAGGAAACTGTACACCATGTTCCTCAATAATGAAATGACAGGGTATAGCTCTCTGCAGGACAAGTCAAAGGAGAATAGCGATGCCGTACATCCCATCGACACATTTGATGAGCTCCAATCCTCCCGATGGTTTTAATGTTCTACTGTTACCATATCGCTTCTCAAATAGACATGATGTTGGTGTTAACAGTATCCTGGCTTTGTGATTAGTGAAACCATTTAACAGAATTTTCACCTTCATAGCTGAAATGATTTAGTGCGGTGGGGGTGAAGAATTAGCCACACGCGGATTAAGATCGCTGACTGATCACTGGCCAGCACAGGTGCCGTTCAAATCATCATCCACCCGAGAGAAATAAATCCAGCGCGAATGGGGATGAAAACATTAGCATGTTAAGAGGATTTAAACGAGCTATAATCTTACATTAGATACAAACCAGCACCAAGACAGCTAACACACTTTCAGCATCAGCTCTGAATCATCTCAGTTGGACTAAGCCTGCCAGAATAAAAGTTTCAAAAGTGTCTTTGTAGCCCCCAGAAATATTCCTAGAATCATTCCAAACGATAGCATATTGGTACTCACACACCACAGAGATTTTTGGAAAAATTACACCAAGGACACGATCATCAGGACGATCACTGGTTGCACTTGCCTTCGCTAGGCCTACTACAGACAGACAGAACACTTAGTAACTACCTGTTACTGGTACTTAGTACCTATTACCTATTTAGTTTGGGTTCTAATCCTGCTGCTTTCTCTGGTAACACCTTTGTTAGTTGTATCATAGCCATAAAAATGGCCTTACTGTCATCTCTCTGTTTATCCACAAAAGACTGAGTGTGTGTGCGTGTGTGAGAGAGAGACATAGGGTGCTTTCACACCTGTTTAGTGCGCACCCTGTTTCCGTTTGCATTCGCCCAGCTCGGTCCCGTTAGTTCCCTCTTAAACGTGGACGGACCTCTGCTGCTCGGTAATCAGCTGCTCCGCGGACCCAAGGGACAGACTCGCCGACCTGTCCGGTGTCTGAGCGGACTCAGCGGACACGCACCGACCGGCTGCTCCGCTGCTGCTGCTTCGTTTGTGGGGACAGAGCTGCGTAGGACCGGAGCACCGGGCCGTCTCCCCGCTGCGTTAACCCGTCAACGACTACGGGAGCCCTTTTAGCTCAAACTTGTTGAGTTCGCCTGGCAGTTGGTGCGCAGAGTGCGGTTGCTTTCACATCAACTAGTGCGCAACAGAGTTCGGTTGGAGCCGAACCGAGACCACCTCCTCAGCCCACACTAGTTTTGGTGCGCATTAGAGTGCGATGTACTTTCACACTGACCCAAACGGGACCAAATTTAGTGACACTGCAGGTGTGAAAGCACCCGTAGAGAGAGAGAGCAAAGTAGCAGCATGCTCCTCAACTCTATTAGCCCCAGATTATTCACACACTTGTTTATTCTTCTTTTTTTGTTTGTTTATTTTAGTTTTGTTTTTTCTTTCTTTTTTGAATTGAGTGAGTGAGTGAGTGAGTGAGTGAGTGAGTGAGTGAGTGAGTGAGTGAGTGAGTGAGTGAGTGAGTGAGTGAGTGTCTCTCTGCTGTAGTTAATTATCTTTCCTTCCAGCATGTGTCCAGTATTCAGAGCAGATTCATGAGGTCAAGAAACACAGTGACACTAATCCCGCGTGTCAACAAAAGGAGACCAAACACAGACTGAATGTGGGACAAAGACAGCCCAAGTATAATGCTAATAGTCAGTTTGTTCTCTATGTAGGAGTGAACTATAACAGTGCCTTTACAGTGTCTATAAAACTGTGATGAAGTAAATTAGTGACTTTACTTCTCTTCTAGTTCTTAATAACACATCTGTCAGTTAGCCTGTGTTTATTTTTAGAAAACCACAGCTGAAGTACCGCTGATTGTCACTTTCAATTTTTAGTTTAGTAATTAGTAAATCAAGAAAATGTCAGAAAATGGTGAAATCATGAGGCGATGTCTGTGTTTTACACGACCAACACTCAATCCTCAGACACTACAACCGAGGAAACAGAGGAAAGTTTGATCTTCTTCATCTGAAATGTTCAACTTATTAAGTTATAAGTTTAATTTGCAGTTAAAGACCTCTCTTGTGCTGCTATTAACTGGCCTGAGTGTTTGTATTGTTCAATTTTCTGATTAACTACAATGGGGCTCATTCACGAACCCTTAAGAACAAATTTGTTCTTCAGCCCTTCTTACTAAGTTCTTATCCAGGATTTGTTTTAGCGTAGAACAAAATCTACGAACTACTTAGGCACATTTGAGAGTTGACACTTGTGCAAAATAACTTATTGTTGCTTTTTCTTCTGTTTTGCAGTTGTAGAAGTAGAATTATTTTCTTTCTTTTATGGTGTTGTTAATAATTTATGTTTTTTATTTTACAAATCATTGCTGTCTCTTAAAGGTACACTGTGTAGGAATTGCTCCCATCAAGCAACTCACGTAACTGCACGTAACGGCATAAACAAGTCTCTATGTAAACAAGTGGCCCGTCAGCACTAGGCAAAACAATACACATGACAATACAGTATGTTGTCATGGCGATGCCGTATTGTTTACCTGACCCGCGTTTTACCGGCTTTCTCTCGACTTCTGTGACTAAAATGACATCTGGTTTGTTACCGACGGCCGTCTTTCCAACTGCACGTGAATGCAGCATCAGTGTAACGCTCCATTCCTCCTCCTGCGTTACCGTGGTGACTTTTCATAGACGCCACCTCGACCTGAGCCGACATCTCCGCTGTCTCCGGTGAGTTTCTGTGGTTTCCTACCGTTACGCTGCCACTGAACGTAAAAACATGGCAACACGACATGGCAGCCAGCACCGAGCTTACCCGCTCGATACAGTATGAATGATATGAAAACATACTTTTGAACAAGAATAAGATAATATAGATCCATACCAGTGGTGCTCTTGCAAGATGGTGGATTAAAATACATACTTATGCGCTAACATCATAATAAAATGTGATATATTTTCAAAATGTGTGTTGGCATGACGTATGGCCTCAAACACTGGACCAGTTCTATTCAAAGCTGCCGTTGAGACTGAACAATGAGCAACTAGTGTGTTAAGGACCCAGCAGGCAGCGGTGTGTGGAGCTGCTCCTCTGAAACCTCTGCTGTGGATGTGGCAGCTCCCAGTTTCTAGATTTTTTATCTGTCTATTGTTTCCAGCAGTGTGCCCGCTGCTTCACCCAGGATCTGGCCCTCACATAACCTCTGGCACAGACCAGCTACTTACTCACACACACACACACACACACACACTCTCATACACACACTGGTTTATGACAGGTTAGGGTCAAAGGGAGGGTAGGACACACACATAGAGCCACACACACCAGAGTCCAACCAATTCCTGTCAATTTAGGGTTTTTATAATGACAGAATAAGGGGCTCTTTGAGATAGCAGAGATCACTGAGACCTGATAGAAGGGGCCACCCCAATTAAGCTGCCACCCCAATTAAGCTGCCACACACACACACACACACAATCAAACCCCCAGATGCACAGGACAGCACTCTTATCAAGAGTGTGTGGGTTTGTGTGTGAGGGAGCCAGCAGGCCATTGGTCCATCCGTCCTCCTCCTCTAATGATTCTACACTGTGTCAAATTGTTTCTACTGCCTCTAACAGAGGACACACACACACACAGAGGTTTCATTCATCCATCTGTTTACCTAAACATACCATCTTCCATCCCACTACAGCAGCACAGACCAGCCTGGTTTATTTGAGTCATTTCCTTGTTGTGGGAGCTGCTCTGGGCTGCAGGTCTGATGATTCTCCCTGGAAGATACATCAGGCCTCATCTGTGGATATCACAGTTTACATTTCAGCCATATGGGCATTGCTCTCAGCTGAGCTAATCACGCAGCCGGCGGGGGAAAACATTCAGCTGCAATATTGGTTCTTTAAAATAACCCGGCAGGAGGGACGGCAGAGGCAGAAGCTTCCAGATTTATCACCTACCACAGCTTGTGGTACCTTTGGCTCATCAGTGCTGAGTGTTCCTCTGAATGCAAATGGCTACAGGATGATTACAAGTGTAAAAATAAATACAATATCATGGAAAAGTTAATTTATGTCAGTAATTCAATTCAGAAAGGGAAACTAATACATTATATAGATTCACTGCACACAGGATGCAACATTTCACGTCTTTATCTAACTTCTTTTTTGTAGTGATTATGGCTTACATTTAATGAAGACCTAAAATTCACTATTCATTATTACAAAATACCAATTAAAGTATGTCCATATGTACTCAATACTTGGTTGCAACTATCTGATTTAAAGGGATAATTCAACATTTTTGGCAAATTGCCATAATGCCTATAGTTTTAGGAGTAAGTCCGTTACCTTTAATTGACGGTGCAAGCTGTTTTTAGAACGGCAGAGCAGTGCCATGAGCTGCTCAGAGCAACGCTACGGAGGCTAATGGGATTTCTTGCTTCCCCTCATCAAACTCATCAAATACACAATCCAACAACTCCAAAACGCTCTAGTTGCCAAGTTGTGACCTGCACATTCACCACAATATTAGATAATAACAGAACATTACAGGACGGAGTTGTTTTCGATTCATGCATGTAAATTCATGCAAAACTGCTGATGCGCGTTCTCAGCAAGGGCAGTTTTTGGGCAAGTAGTCTCTGCATTTGCCTCAAAAACAACTCTTTCTTAGATGTTTTCTTAAATTCCTTCTTAAGTGGTTCTAAAATAATTTCTTAGGATTCATGAAGGTGTTCTTAAACCACAGTTTGCAGCTGTGTATACATTGATGAATCCCATCTCCTAGAGCGCGTGCCAGGTGATCCTAATTAACATAGGATTTGCAACGCCCCATCAATGCCGTGTGCACACAGAGACCACAGGAAAGAAAGAAAGAAAGAAAGAAAGAAAGAAAGAAAGAAAGAAAGAAAGAAAGAAAGAAAGAAAGAAAGAAAGAAAGAAAGAAAGAAAGAAAGAAAGAAAGAAAGAATTGACTGGACCAACACATGGGGGACATTGTCAGAGAGACCACACTCTCAGGTGTGCCATCATAAATATCATCATCATATGATCATATTGCTATTGGATGGCGTGGTGATTCCCAATATAATAATAGACAAAAACTGATTTGAATAAAGTGTCTATAGTGTTCGTTTAAGAGACAGCACTGCTTTGTAAAATAAATAAAATAATTGTTAAAAACATCATTAATGATGAGAAAATTAATTTAAATCATCTATTATTCAAATCATATGATATCAAACAACAGCAGAACAGAATCAAACGCAATCATGAATTATTTACAAGCATCAGCTCTCAAATGTGCGTAAGTATGAGTGTGTGTAGATCTTTTTTTCTTAGCTAACAAAAACTCCTGGATAAGAAAGCACCATAGTCTTCGAAAAGTGGTTCCGTTGGAGTGGAGGAGTCGACCGCGTAATGACGGCTGCCCACTAGCAGTTACAGTTTTAAATGCAACACCAAAATGAACAACACACTAAAATGCAACACAAAAATTAACCACAATGTTTGCATGTAAATTGTTATTTTTAAAAAATTGAGGCGGCCGCCCCATGTAGAGGCTACAGTCCTCAACGCAGGCGTCCCCAGTTTGAATCCCACGTCCTGCATGTCATTCCCCCTCTCTCTGCCTCCCCCTTTCCTGTCCATCTATACTTTGTATTGGATAAATGCAAAAAATCCAAAAAATATACTTTAAAAAAATGGATCCAGTGCTTTTTGAATACCATATGGTATTGAGAAAGGAAATGTTGCGATAATTCAGTGTATCGATACCTCACACCCCTACACAACGGTAGCCTACAACAGTTGTGCATCTATTTGGCTCCAGAGTTCAACATGTCAGCCTTCATGGTTGAGATATCTGAGCAGATGGCTGATAACTTTGTTTCATATGGAGTATGACTGGCCACTTCACTTTCACTTCCTCTTTTAGTCTGACATCCTGGGCTACGTTCACCGTTTCCTCTGTCGAAGTCAGCGTGGACTGGTGTGTGTGTATCTGTTCTCGTTTAGGTTATGCTCACCAACAACAACCTGTGCGGTGTGTGTCAGTGTCCTGGAGGCCTGTTTGGGTCAGTTTTGTTGGGACGTTTTTGACACTGTGTCTCTGATGACGTCCCTGTTGCTAAATTTGCTTCCGACTTGCTCCGTTGCATCGGCAGTCAGGCAAATAGCTTTTGATGATCACATGAGAGTGGTGGTTCAAAAGGTCTGGAACCAGACTCGGCTGATTTGTGACAAAAAAAGGTTAAAGGGCAGGCACAGAAATAAAACACAAGCCATGAAACAACCAAAGCTGTGTCTGTGTCTCACCCTGACCAGCCCTGCTCTAACTGCAGCCTGGGCTGAGGCCACTGGAGAGAGGGGGAAGCAGTCATCACATGTAGTTGACAACAGTGTCTAGATACCAACTATTATTAGTCCCAACAAACCACTCAGTGTTTCCTTCTCTAACTGGAGCACAAGACTCTGTTTGCACCACAGAAACTGAGTAAGATCACTTCTCGTCTCGCTGCGTGCTTCGTAGACCGTTAGAAAGCTTCTTAATGTGACAAATCTGATTTTCAGTTATTACCTTAAAGGCTACAACAGCTGAGACTATCAGAGTTTCCGGTTTCGCAGAGAGTTTTATGCTGTTAAACCTGATTTCTTTTTTTTTTTTTGGCTAGTAGTTGTTAGTACATTTTTAGTTGGCATAGTGATTCCCAACCATTGCAGGGGGTACGTGGAAACATTTATTAATTTATTTATTAGATAATAAGCAGGCTTAGTATTCTCAGACATTTCATAAGCCCTTTACTAAAATGGCATGAGCGCGCCACAACTAGTTCCCCCTGGAGGCAATAACCTGTGGCACAACTGTGTTGTCAAAAGTATTGATGCTAAAACGGCGCACTCAACAGGCAGGCAGCGTCCAGAGCAATTGGAGCTGGAACAGAGCTACACAGAGCTAAGACGCACGTACGGTGAGTTAAAAACTTTGTTAGTTTTTTAATTAGTACACCTGTTATAGGTTCTTTTGGACAAAAATGCAGAATACAATACACCCTAAGGGTAAAATGTCTTTGTACAAATCAAATTAAAGGTCCAGTGTGTAAAATGGGGGTAAAACAGATCTGTTGAAAATGATGCATTTCTCTACTTGATGGACTTTCACTGGACGCCTGTGTTTCTGCCCTTGCGTTCCAAAACAGGGTGTGTGTGGCTGTGTGTGCATGTGCGCTGTCCTCACATCATACGCAGGATGAAAGATGGACGGGGATAGGGCTGGGCGATATGAGAAAAAATCCTATCACGATAATCTTTTTCATATCAGTCGATATTGATATATATTACGATATGACTCAAGTCACTATTTTTGTCAAGCCTAAATGTTCCATCATACACACAAGTGAGATTTCAAGATATCAGAAGGATATTTTTTTATTTAAATATCTATTTTCTGTCAAAAACTGAATATGCAAATGTAATGATTAACATAATAAAAGCAATGAGTTATAGCAGTTTCAGATAGCTAAATAAAATTGGTATTATATATAGGCTATTTATACAACAGTTAGTACACCAATCAAATAATTTGACTACAGGAGACATTCATGAGTGCTGATATACAGTGGCCAACAGGGACTTTTCCAGACATTATCACTCCACTGTTCAGGCCATCTTTAACATTACATCAGACAGGAGTTAAATCAGAGCCAGGCTCCCCATACAGGAGCTGCTCCATCTCTCTGCTGCAGTTAGAAACGGACGAAAACATTAAAACCCGGACCTGACGTGGTCCGTCCAATTAGCCATCATTCTCAGCCTAAACCACGCTCAGCGTGCTCCCTTTGATGTGTGACGACGACCCGCTCCGACGGTGTCTCCGTGGTAAAAGTTTAGCGTTGTTTACAGTACTGTATCTCGGGGTTAATGTAAACATGACGTACCACACGTGCTTTCGCTGTCACTCGTCCAAGTTCTCCTCCTCTTTTGAGGCAGCTTACCCTCTCTCTCTTTCTTTCCCGGCGATGTCCCGCTGCAGACGTGCAGACTGCTGCAGCAGCACAAACTTTACCACGCGTCGTTGTGTTGTCTTGAATCCTGTGCTGTGTCAACCTAACCTGGCTGGCTCAGCCATTGGTCCAGGTCCGGCGCAACTCTCGTTTTAATTGGCCGTTTAGTATTTTCTGTCAAAACATGAATGAAACCTATCGACTTTTCTATCGGCCGCATTTCATATTGCTATTGAGTAACGTTCTATCGCAATACATATCGTTATCGTTTTATCGCCCAGCCCTAGACGGGGAACAGTGTTACTGGTCTGACATCGACACACTGTTAATGATCTTTGAAAACCAAAAACCATAGACTTTACATTGATCCTACATATTTGGGCACATCAGACCACACACACAGATTGTGGTCTTTAATAACAACAGGGGCTGTGCTACTGCTACCTCAGGATAAGTTTCTGTTCCAGGTCTCAAACCAAAAACTCGCCGCAAGCCAGGTGGGCGGTTGCTCTGCTAATTAAGCTAATTAAAAAGTGACTCTGAATTAACTGAAGGATGATTGCCCCACCAGGAGTCAGCTGAGCCAATCCACATTAGATATTCTCTTATATTCTTAATCATTTCAAATTTTCTAATAGTACGAAAGGACACAACCACAACTTTGTTAGAGACTGGTTTGTAGTAGAGCTGCAACAATAAATCAATTAATCGCACAATAATCGATTATCAGAGCGGAAGTAAGCGAACCGGTCGCTTTGGGTAATGCTGCGTTCCAGGCAGGCTTTTGAATCCGTAAGTTAGGGCTTCAAGTCACGAGTTATGACTTTGTAGCGTTCCGACCCCTTGCCTGTGAAAGTGCACTGTAATGGCCACTCGTAACTTCCGACCCGTGAACTCGTACCAGATCGAACTGGTACGACAGCCGATGGAGTTAGCAGCCCCCGCCCTTGTCATGGATCTATTGGTCCTCGTCCCTACGTCACCACATTCACGTGCATCCCTTGGCTGCACACACAGCCCTTCATGCCGTTCTCTCTCCTCATTGGATAACGCTTGTATTCCACAAGGAAGGTTTTCTCCTGGGTTTACAGCAGAGCAGAGTGACTGAGAGACCCGTGTTTCGGCCGAAACACTCTATGTAAGTGAAAAATAGGACTATGACGGGTTACTGGCACAGCGCATGGTAACTGACATCCTTGATACGTGAGACATATCATCAGATATTTCAAACGCTCTCCTCAAGCATATTGTGCCTTTCATGATGTGCAGCAGCAGCTGGGCCAGGACGTCAAAAAGTTTCAGCAAGACGTGACCACCCGGTGGAACAGCAGATATGCTCCAATGCCTGCTGCAGCAAGAACGGAGAAGAGAACCTGGAGCCAACAACAACACAGATGAGCCAGCTGAGAAGATGCCACGACCTGGTTCCTTGTCATCGATGTTGGGTGAGATCATGCAAGAACAAAGGCCACAGATGGGCCACTACAGCAATGTGGCCAATGGCCAGAATTCTCTACCTGTCAGAGCCAGTTATCTCTCAAGATGCTGACCCACTGGCTTACTGGGAGAACCAATCAGGATCGCTTTTTGCCCTCAACATTGCTGCAAGAGTTTACCTGTCTGCACCCTGCAGTGAGCGCCTGTTCAGAGCTGCATCCAACATCCTGGATGATCGACGAAGCAGGCTTTCAGACAGAAAAGTTGAGATGTTCCTCTTTGTTAAAAAGAATTGGCCATTGATGTGTAAAAACAATATGCACAGGCATTTATGTCAACTAAGTAATATAGCAAGTTTTCTGAATTTAGTTTTCTGGGGGGTCACTGTTTAAATTTCATTCAGTACTGTACCATTTGGCTGCCTTCATTTGCACTACTGTGACTGCTAATTTCATAGAGTTATATGAATGTTTGAGGCAGCATTATTTTTTATTGCCTTTTATTTGCAGTATACCTGTTACAGAAAAGTAATTTAATTACATTTAAGTAATTTAATTACAATAAGTTAAGTTGTTGTGCCCATTATTTGTGTCTGAAATTATTTTGGTTTGTCCTGATTTAACTTTGAACATTACACAATCATTAGCCATTGGCTAAAACTGGCACTTTTACATTTTTTATGTTCATCAAAGTGCACTGTCCTCTTTTAAATAAACGAATAAATAAAAATAAAAAATAAAAAAATCACCTGACCAGTGCATGTCTGACCTATCAGATGCTTCCACAGAACATCTGACCACTAGTTTCTCTTTTCATTTCGATCTCTTGACACAGAGGAAGGGTTTGTCAACATAATCCAAAGTCAGCATTAATCTATATGACCCGTCCGTGGCAAACAAGACTGAACGTATCTTCTGATGAGTGTTCCTCTGCTCCACAACTTACACAAATAAAAGCAACAGATAAACTAGACGATTAAGGAGTAGTGTATGAAACAGACAGGAATAATGAATGCAGATACTGAGGAAGCAATAACCAGTTCTGTCAGTGTAAGCCATCAACATTACCTGTCAGTATTTTGATGAGTCACGTCAATTGTTGCTCCTTAAAAGCTGCTCGGTGCCTCGCGTTTTACTGTGTCCAAGCTGCAGAGTCAAACCTGAGATCCCCAGGGAGACTGACAGCTCCTTTTGACAGTGACTGACGCTGTCATCAGCTCTTTGGTCCATACAAGGTGCCACATGTCTGAGCTCTCAGCTGAGGAACACACATATGATGTCCACAAACACAACAGAGCTGTGTAAAAACGCTGTCACTGTCTGATCAGCTGTTGCTGCAGTCAGGTCACAGCCCGCTCAGCGTGACGCACGCAGAGAGAAAGCAGGATGCTGATTTCAACCAGAAACACAGCATTAAGGTCCTGCGTAGCTCGACACATCCAGGCCTGTTGTTTCTCCTCTGACTCTACAGGTGGAGATAAAGACAAACTGGAGACTCAACAAATGCCATCAAAATATCCATATTGTCTCATGTTTGATTCTTCTATGCCACAGAGCAAATATTCACTAGAGCAGGGGTTCCCAAACGCTCCCATGCCAAGGCCCCCTGACTAGCATCAGCTTCTGGCCGGGGAGTCAAACCGCCAGGTCAACACGTACAGCTTATGACATCATGAACGATACTTTGACTGGCAGGCAGTTAGAAAGATGGGCATGGCAAATAAGGTTTTGATATGTTATATAAATTATATTTTTAAATAATGCTCAAAATATAATAATTTGATTTAATTTTGTTTTGCATTTGTTCTCACTTTATCTCCAATTTGCTGAGGACCCCCTAGTATCTCCTGGTGGCCCCCCAGGGGGCCCCAGCCCCCACTTTTAAAACTACTGCACTAGGGGGCCAAATGTGTATTAATGACATACTGGAAATAATCCATGCATTATTTATTCCTGATTGTGGTCCAACTGTATTGTTTCTATGACAACAATACCGCCACTGCCATTGTATGATTGACTCGTATGTTTTCAACTACTTCTTTTCACCCTGTCCACCAAGTCTATCAGCCCCCCAGCCTGACAGTCGTAGAGCAGGGTGGGTGTTACCATGGTACCATGTCAACCATAGACAACAATACACCTGTAGTGGCTTTCCTTCTGGATGTCGAATAAACCAATAACCAGCTGTAGGAACAGTATTTTATTTGACGCAAATGAGAAGATGCAATTCTGTTGAAGAAATAATAAAAAAAAATGCAAGTAATAGAAAAACTATATACTCTCGTTCCTGACGCCGTCTCATCCAACACTACAGCAGCTGCACATGACGTCACTTTCTACACCGACTACAGGAGCATTAGCATCAAACACACATACAACTCTGTCTTATATAAAGGCTGAAAATATGAACTTCACAAAATGTTTAACTTGACGTACATCTACACATTATGACTCTTACATCGCCTCACAACGATCAAAGTATGACACTAACCGTAGACTTTGAGTGCCGGGCCGACCTGCTCCCAAAAAACTGGCTATAATCAGAACAGACAGACAGCCAGAGGGAGCTCCTCAGAGGAAGGGGGGGCAGTCTCACCCCATCTGATGGTTTGCCTCAGACAATGACAACACCAGTGCCTATTGACAGATTAAGGCAGAGTCTCTCACATCCTCTCTCTAACCATGAGAACAACTTTTTAAAAAACACTGTCATCTTCGTTTAATGAAACCAATGTGTCTGTGGTCACTTTGTGTTTGTGGCACAAGGGTAAGAACCAATGAGCTTGGGGCAAAGCGCCACAGACAGCGTGGGGAAGTCATCATAACTCACTGAGAGAGCGTCAGCTGAAACGTTGGTCTTTATCTTTCAATGGCGACAAGTGAATGGCAAAATAGCACCAGCCTTATCCTCTGATTGTTTTACTGAAACACACATCAGCAGTGGTTTAAGGAGAAGCTGACACTCATTCACCCCCACATACATGTATTTGGGGCTTGCAAACTACAGCCATAAGAAATAAGATATATTCTATTCTATTCTGTGAGTGTGAGAGGAACATGAAGAATATGGATGTAGCAGTGCAATAGCTCAAAAACGTGACAAATGTGTGATATGACGTGCCTCAAACTCATTCAGTCTCACAGAGATTTTACTGGAGTCAACTTGCAGGGTGTAACATGCAATAAACTTGGCGTGTTAGACTGTCCAGGTATGATCAGCAGGTCCAAGAGAAAACAGGAGGGATCCGTCTCTCTCCCAGTCCAAACACAGTCGTCAGATACTACACAGACTCAACAGACCTGCTGCTGCCAAGACTGAAAGGAGAGAGGTGGGGGTGGGTGGAGGGGTTTACTAAAGATAAACTCTGCCAGAGGATTGACAGTTTTTCTGCAACACTCCTGATGTTAATCTGAGTAAGAAATGATACGGGACGGGGTGAAATTAGCTGCACTGTAACCATGCCAACCATCACATCCAGCCGCCTCTCGTCCCTGCAGCACTCCTGCATTTACAACAACCTGCCTGTGTGGAGCCACTGAAAGAAATGGCCTCAGGCTGCAGACACGGGATCATTCGACTGAAGATCCGTACAGGGGCAGAGACTAAACAGCAGGATCTGTCGGAGATTACAGGTGATTTGGCGTTGAAGTGCAGACGAGGAATGATTCAACTCTGGAGACAGAGTGAAGCTGCTTCTCTTTGTCTTATTGTCAACATGTGATTACTGGTTGAACAGTGAGGGAGGAGATCTTTTCTGGAGCATTTCACTGTATTGCTTGAAATAGAATAGAATACAGGGTTTTTTCTGGCCAAAATATCGGTACGTCTCACCCCCCCCCGCCCCCCCGGACTACGAAGCTTGGTTTGACGGCTCTCTGTGCACGTTGAAAGTGAAGCTGGTGTGCGGTTTCAGTGCATTTGAATACTAATGTTTCATGGCCATTAAGTGAAATTATTAACTTTACCAAATCCATCTGATTATCTGTCCTGCTGCGAGTGGAAACTTCTTTCAGCAGTGACTGTATATAAAAGTGAAATGAGCTCCTGACGTGAGTCGGATCAACAGCTGAGCAGCGGATCCCGTCAGCTGAACATCTGTAGGCCAGTAATGTGTTTTTGGTGTGGAGCAGTGCGTCTCTGAATGCAGCGGAGACGCCCTGTGACACTAGCTACTGTGTACAGGCTGACAGCCAGTGAGTGCTCACGGCAGTGCCGCTGCTCGTTAAAAACAGCTGTAATAACGTGCTTTCACTGTTTGTAATATCACTGGGAAAAGTCGCTAGATTTGTCGCTAGTCCCTTTTGACAAAAAAAGTCGCCAAGAGGTTTGGAAAGTCGCCAAAAAGAGCCACTTTTGTACTACAGGAGAGCCTCGCTAACCCACTAAACTGGCTTCACAGTACTGTAGCTGCACCCCTCCGTCTCCTTCTCTACTCTCAGCACCAGGTTTGACCGGAGCGGAGCCCCGATGAGCCCCGCCCCTGCGGGCACACAAGCAGCAAGCCGCGCGTCAACGTCATCTTGCAATTAATGGGAAACACTGAGGGGTCGCGCTACATTTACCTGTGTGTGGACATGAATAAAACACTATACTGTCCTCATGACAGTTATTTAAAGCTGATCTACTGCAGTTTTATGTGAAATGAAAAATGTCAGTCACCTGTGGAACGGACAATCCTGTCAAAAGCACCATCCAGTCATTTTGAGCAAATTCATTGGATCGTGATGCGTCCGTCTAACTGGCATCTGCCCTATGAAACTAAGCAGGATTTCTCCCGTGGCTATGCTACATTTTTACTCTGCCTTCCACCTGGCGTCTCATGGCTGAAAACCAACGATGTAACATCAGTGTAGTACCTGGCCGCCGCCCCGGTGTCCCAGCTCTCGTCTCTGCGCACCGCGACACAAACGCGCTCCATGACAGTTAAGACCACACTAATGGCGCGTTTCCACTGGCACGGTACGGCACGGCACGGCTCGGCACGGCTCGGTTTGGTTGTGTTTCCATTACAGCTGAGTTCTCTAGTAACTCCTCAGTGGGGGCGGGTCGGCACGGGGGTGATCGTGGAGATCGCATTGTCCGTCTCTCTTTTTTCGATCCGCTTGTCAGCTCCAAACTCACTCGTCTGCACCTCGTTAACAGACCACAGTGTGGATTTACACACAGCAACAGTTTCCTCAGGTGAAGGAATAACAACAGTCTCGATACAGATCAGCTGGCGCTGCTGCCGCTCTGTTTTTGAAATTTCCGGGTTTGATTCTCATGTCCGACGCTCTGCCCAATCGGCGCAGTCGGCTGACGTCACGGTATAGTACGCTCTGCCCAATCAGCGGAAGGCAGTCGGATGACGTCACGGTATAGTAGCGCTTCGGCTCGCTTGGAACCAGGGCCGAGGAGGTACTAAAAATGGGACCTGGTACCAGACTTGCATAGTTCCTCTTTAAAGCACACGTCAGACTCAGTGATACAGTTTTATGTGGCCTGTGAGAAAATTTCATGTTTCTATTATTAATGGCAGTATAGTGCTCACACTACTAACACTACAAATCCCATAATATACTGCAACAGCTACCAAACAGTCATGTCCAAGAAAAAGATAGACAAGTGCCAAGTCCTATCTGCTGCTCTGTTGACAACAAATTGGCACATTGTCGTCTCCCCGAAGCACAGCTGCACTCCAAACCAAATCCAACCCCAAACATACATGAACCTGCAGCCAAGAAAAGACGCCAAGTACCTGGCATAAGAGAGAAAACTGGGCTAAATATGGTTTGTTTTGTTTGTTTGTTTTACACCTTTTTCTGAAATCACGATACAGTTTTGTTTTTACCAGCTTGTTGATATCTGATATATTCTCATTTATCTTAATGAATAACGAAGTTATTTTCATTTTCATTCAGTATATTCTCATTTTAATTTAGTTTTATTGAGAATATCTCCAGTATGCTGGCTGTTCAAATCCATATGGCTGATTTAAAAATGTCTGTTAATCTGTTCAATAAATGTCAATACAGTTTGGCTCGTGACATGTGTTTTAAATTTGGACTTTATTGTGAAAAAGAATGGGTGCTGGATAAAAAGGAAAAACTAGAGACAAAGAAAGAAAATGGAGGTACAGACAGGAAACTGCTTCTTAAACTGCTTCTTAAACTGCTTCTTAAAAAACATACAAGTGACCCTGCCCAGGTCCTGGGCAGGGTCACTTGTATGTATGCAGTATGTTTTTTAAGAAGCAGTTTCCTGTCTGTACCTCCATACAGCAGTTTGAAAAAGAGCATTTTTGGCTTGAAACGTCATGCTATTAAAATCCTCTAAAGGGAGCTCCTTTGGTGTGCCGATATTTTCTTTCTTTGTCTTTAAATTTTGGCTTTGACACCCCTGCCTTAAAAGGTGCAGACGGTGCTGCCACGGTCCTGACATGCAAACAGACCTGCAAACTGCTGACAAGAGAAAACACATGTGGGGTTTTTCACAGCATCCTGAACAACTAAGTCAACACAAAGAACATGACACTGAGCCACAGGTAAGCTACACCATGTTTACAGTGGTTTCACTTGGAATCTCCCCAGCTCTGTCTGTAAACTAATGCACAAACAGTGACATGAGTCGTGACCACATCTCCATATGTTTGGGTTGACGTCAGTTTACAATGAGATAAAACACAGAGAAACCAATGGTCCCATTTGAGAAGCTCGAACTGGAAAACTGTGTCTGGCAGTTTAACATGATACCAACAATGGGCTTCACTCCTCCTGCACTGGTTTAAATGTTGACATCAAACACAAACTATTAAAGGGATTTTTGGGAAATTGGCCCATTGCCATAATCCCTATAGTTTTAGGAGTAGGCTTGTTACCTTTAATTGTTGGTGCAAGCTATTTTTAGAACGGCGTAGCAGAGCCGGAGCTGCTCAGAGCTCATGGTATTTCTTGGTTTCCCTCACCAAACTCATCAAATACACAATTGAACAACTCCAAAATGATCTGGTGGACAAGTTGTGACCTGTACATTCACCACAGTATGAGATAATAACAGAATGTTACGAGGTGGAGTTGTTTAAATTCATGCAAAGCCACTGATGATCTCGTCGGGGCAGTCTTTCAGCAAGCAGTCTCTACATTTGCCTCGAAAACAACTCTGTCTTGTAACGTTCCGCTATCATCTTGCATGGTGAATGTGCAGGTCACAACTTGTCCACCAGAGCGTTTTGGAGTTGTTGGATTGTGTATTTGATGAGTTTGATCAGGTTCCAAAAGAAGAAAATCTCAGCACACCTGAAAATGCAGGTGCGTAGGAGGGGGGCACAGCCGAAGACGCAAAGCAGGGGCGGAGTGGCCATCGGGACGACCGGGAGATTTCCCGGTTGGCCGGCGGCCAATAAGATCAAATGAACCGGCCGACAGACTGCGCTGCGCAGCCGTGTGATGTTCATGACAGGCCCATTGAGTTAAAACTCTTGTTAATCAAGTACGTTCCTGTGAAAATCTCCGAAAGCTCCATCTACTGTCACAGCAGGGTCTAACCACTATATAACACTTGTTGTCTCTCTACATCTCACTCATGGTTGCTAGAGTGTCAGACTCGCTCCCATTAATCCAGCCTACTGATTTTTGTTTAGCTTTCTATCTTGATCTAATTATTTTATTATTTTTATTCAGACGTTACATAACTTTCATGACCACAAATATAAAATGGCCAACGGTTTAATTTGTTTTTTGTTCATAAATTAATGTAGAATGGTCGGAGCAAAGCCTCATGGGAAATGGGAACTGCGTATCGCGCCAATAATCGCTCCGCATGTATCCAATGAACGTATGGGGATGAATGAGCGGCTGTCAGTCAGACAGAGAGAAAACAGGCAATGTTGAAGTAGCGGATATTCTTACAGTCGAAAAGGAATCGGATTTGCGTGTTTAATTTGCTCAGTTACACCTGATGGAGGGCAAGAAGAGAAAGGAGAAAGGAGGGGCTGAAAAGGCCAGAATGAAGAAGAAGCGGATGCTGGAGGAGAGTGCATCAAAATCGTCAAAAATCACGGATTTATTCCGAAACAACCAGGCGTCAACTAGTGATGCAGGTGAGTTGACAGGAAAACGGTTAGCTCAAGCTTTGACATTGTTGCGAATTAGCATAACATTTGAGCTGAGTTATTCATAGTTCCTCCCCTCAGTTAAACCTACACTTTATTGTCAATTGTGTGATTTTGCCTTCTGCCATCTAGTGGTCATATTTCCGTTAAGTCCTGGTAGAGGGGATGGGCCAGTTGTGGGCCTGTTGTGGGCCGGTGGTGGGCCGGTGCAGTCAGAATTGTCCCGGTGGATTTTTGTGTCCCACTCCGCCCCTGACGCAAAGTATTTCTAAAAAAGCTCCTGCACACTGTCTCACTCTTTTCTTATTTATTTGTAACGTTTCGGTCAGAGACCTTCATCAGACATGAGTTTGATGGGGGAAACCAAGAAATCCCATTAGCCTCCGCCTAATGTAGCTCTGAGCAGCTCGCGGCTCTGCTCGGCTGTTCTAAAAAATACCTTGCACTAACAATTAAAGTTAACGAACCCACTCCTAAAACGATAGGGATTATGGCAATGGGCCACTTTGCCAAAATGTTGAACTATCCCTTTAATGTTTGTCTGTTTCACTACAGCTGGTATTCAGACTCTAATCAAGTTCAGTAACTTCTTACAGTGAGAAGGTTTCTACACTCCCATTCATACAGAATTATATTTTGTAATGAACTGGACAAACCATCTCACCTAAACTCTTCAGCTGCAGGACGTTCAACAATTCAACACAACTAAGCACAGATAAGCACGCTCTCTCTCTCTCACTTACACATCTTCCCTTCCCCTTCTTCTCTCATATTGTATCAGAAGCGCCTGTCATAAGATTTTCTCACCCAGACAACAAAGCAAAAACAAAATCTCATCATCACACCTTTTCTCAGGTTCCATCAAGTCAACAACTCAACCTGAACTGATAAAAAAGCTGTTTTATTAAATATAATTAAGAAAAGAAGGAGCAGAGGACTATGGATGCACAATACACTGTCAAGAAAACTCATACTTGTACAAGACTTTTCTTTGTGTGTGGTCACATCCATGGGGAAAGGACAAACCTCTTGTGGTGACACACCACCTTAAATGTCTTATCCAGGTATGCATCCTCCACCAAAATGCATAACCGGCCAGTTACTGCACAGCACTGATATTATAATGATTCATTCACAAACTAAGACATGCTTTCAGTAACTGCACTGACTACTGTTGCTCAGTTGGCTGTTATCTTCTATGAAAATGGTTTGGTTGGTGTGAGGCCACGGGGCAGCTGGCTGCACCTTGGCACAGTCCTGACCAATCACAGTTTGGCAGTTGTCACAGAATGGGCTTCCTCTGATTGTTTGTTTTTTTTCATCAAAGCGTACTAACTTGGACCTGGCCTCCTGGTTTCACCACACATTCGGGACAGAGGGGTGTCTATCTTAGATAGTTTTAATTTCTGACAATTAGCTACATTCTGTAAAACAGCCTGAAGGGGGAAAGGGTCACTGTCAATGCATCATTTCATCACCAACCAACTTGAACAGGTCAAAGGTTATTATTTGACTGACCAACGTACAGTAAATGGGAGGGGGACACTGTCACAATTTATCTTGACATGTGTTGCTGACCTCTTGGCCATGAGATCTTGATCTCAATGGGTCAACCTGCACAGAGGTTTAATAGAAACAATAATTAATAAACTGCCTTCCATTTTCAATTTAAGTGATAATTTCCTTGAAAAAAGACGTTCAGAAAATGTAATCTAATGAATCCCAGCACTGATAGACCAAACTAGATACAATTAGGCTACAAAGACTGCCTCTATGCACTGTGCCACAACTAGGTCCTTGTGAGGCAAAAATGCCACCGCCGTTTTTATTTGCATAATTGTCATAACAGAAACTGAATTTTCATTTGCAGACATTTATAGATACATGGGGCCACAGTCTGTTTAATACCTACAGTTATTTCCCTGACTCTAGAAAACACATTACTGTGGATTTGTAGTTTTTTTAGTTGTTGTTTTTTTTTTTTGCCAAAAAAAAGCATCTAGTCCTTTGACAGACAGGCACCTCTTTTTTTCTTTTTCTTTTTTAAATCTTCCTTTCCTTTGCAATAACTGACAAAGACGTGTCTGACTTCCTGTGAGTTGATGTGTGTGAGCAGTATATTATGTGTCAGTCTGCTGCTGCTGAAATTAAATTAAAAAAAAAAAAAAAAAAAAGGTTGAGAACACAGGGAGCCGATGTGACATCACTGTCAGGCTGGGCTCTGTGATGGAACAGGTGTCTGCTGTAGCCGTGGCAATGAGCCAAGGAAAGTTATGTTGTACAGCATCAGGCTACAACACACACACACACAGCCGGATGCACACCTTATTTCTTTAGGCAAATAAGGGTAGCCCAATAGCGCGCCTGATACGGGACGCACACGCACGCACACACAAAGAGAGAGAGAGAGTGAAAGAGGAAGACGCACTAACCGTCGCCTTGATGGGGACATAGAGCACCGGTCTGTCCGACGAGCCGTTCTTGGCGTCCTGCAGGGTCCCGATCTGGAAGCCCTTGGACTTGACCCAGAATTTAAATTTGGCGTTGATGTGGTTGTTGCTCTTCTCGTGCAGGAACAAGCCGTTGTTGTTCTCTTCGTCCCCCTGGAGCAGAGTCTGGAGGATTTTGTTGTATTTGCGCCGGGTCACGGTCTTGGTCTTCCCGGAGTCCCCGTACGTCCGCAGGCACCAGTCTTGAAATTCTCCGTACATCTCTGTCCCTCCTCCGGCCGCCGCCGCCGCCGCCTCGGACGCGGGAACCCCGCTGCTGTAGCTGCTGGGACTCCGGCTTCTCTGCTGGTTCTGATGCTGATGGTTGTTGGCGGCGGCGGTGGTGGTGGTGGATGTAGTAGTCACCGTGTCCGCCACACCGCTGGCTTTTCTCGTTGTCATGTTAACACAAAAAACGAGCAACACTTTGTTAAAACGACAATGAGTCCCACAGTTTTTTGTCCGTTAAAACAAAAAAAATCCGTCAGAATTCGGTTCGGTTGAGCTCGCGACCGTCGCTCCGAACCACAGGGACCAACGGTGGCGTTCTGTCTGAAATCAGTGCAAACCTAACACGCTACAAATTTGGTGGAGCAAAAAAAAAAAAAAATCTCAACAAAAGCCTCAAATGTCCACCAAACCTCTGAAATGTTGTCCAAACGTTTACATTTCCTCTATTCCTCAAGAAAGAAAAAAGAAGGGAAAAAAACCTCGCTGCAAAGTCTCTTTCGAAATTTATTTTTTTTTTTTTTTAATTAACGTCTGAAAACGAGCCGTTTGGATCCTCCACCTCCTCCTTCCTCCTCTCGGCTGTTACGCACCAATGGAAGAGAGCGAAAGAGGAAAAAGAAGAAGCGCTCGCCGGGATGCCCAAATTCAACTCCTGGGGGGTAATTTCTGGTTGGAACAATGACACACACATACACACACACGGGAACGGAGTGGCGCGCGCAGGGGAGGGGAGCGGAGCGGACGGTCCGGACGGGCGGTGCAGACAGGAGCGGTGCGCCTTCCTCAGACACACCTGTTAGCAGCGTGGGTCGGCCGGCCTGTCCCGTGGGGGATGTCGGTCACCGCCTCCCCCTTCTTCTAATCTAAACCACCACCTCCTCTTCCTTCTCTGAGGGGGGGAGGGAGGGGGGTGCCGCTCCTCACCTGCCTTTTTTCCCCTCTTCTTTTACAAGCAGCGACAGAAAGAGCCGGGCTTGTCCTGGTTCGTCTGCCGGGTCTCCATCACCGCCGAGCCGGGGGGGTGCGCACGGTTCGCTGAGAGAAACGACACGTAGTGCAATTAAGCGGATTGATTAGCCTATTAAACGCCCCTCTTATTGCTCCACGGTTGGTGTGGCGGCCCTGTCTTCTTGTTCCTTTGCCACCTTTTTTCCCCTCTCGTTGTCCTCCTGCGGGGCTGATGGGAGACAATCGGACACCTGTTTGAATCCTGTGTGTATGTGTGTGTGTCTCCTCCGCCGGCTCCCTCACAGCGCTACGCTATACGCCTCATTCCTCCCTCCTCAAATAAACGATTAAAGGTCCAACGCCGGTGACAGTACGGTACCGCTTCCCCAACAGCAGCAGCAGCAGCAGTAGTTGTAGTCCTAAATACACAGAGCTGCGACACACACCAGCCTGTTGAGATGCAACGGGACATGCACGCTGCAGCTTCCAGTTTTAAAAAGCAGGAAGTGTCCAGAAGAGACCAAAACACGCCGCGCGCAGGCTGCACTGCTGCTGTCAGGAGCCCGGAGGGGGTGTGACACACACTCAGACACACAGGAGGGTTGATCTGAACCAAAGTGTTCAGAAAACTATTGTTCTTACAGTGAAAATGAAAAGCACACATATTAACATTAAAAGGAAGGAGCTGCCAGAAAGTCTCATTTATTATTTATCACAATTTCCAGAATAATAGTCTGGTGCAACACAGTAGCAGCCGATAAAGAAGAATGCATAATAGGCCTATTAGGATCATCAAAGTGATTAAATAATATACATAATCTTTAAAGGGATAGTTCACCCAAAATTCAAATTTCACTCATTATCTACTCACCCTCATGTCAACTAAGAGCTGTGAGAAGAGAGAGAGAGTGCTCTGTTCCTTCTCTGAGTTACGGAGGGGTTCACGCAGCAGTGTTTGTCCATATAATGGTTGTGAATGGATACCACTTTTCTTCATCAAAAAAGACAAACCAAAAAACATCCAAATACCTCCACACTGCTCATAATGTCCCTCTTGTATTGAAGCCCCAGCATGAGAAATTGCTCCAAAAAAAAAAAAAAGTCTATATTTTAAGCTTGTTTGTAGCGGAAGCTCCCAGTGTCTCAGTTCACTGCTCTTCCTGTGTCAGTGCAAATATCGCGTGATTTGCACTGAATGGCGGAACAATTTCTCATGTTGGGGCTTCAATACAAGAGGGACATTATAAAAAAATATATTATATATATATATATTTATTTATTATATTTATATTTATATAAGCAAAGCAAGTTAGTCAGTTCAAGCTTCAGGTGTCATAACTCAATTAAGTTTAGAGGTGTGGAGAACATTCACCTTGAACCCCTGTAGATGGTCATAAACCTAAATTTAATCAGCTAGATGAACAGTTTTGACCTCAGTCTGTTAAGATCTTCAAATATAAGAAAGACTCAAAGGGCACTGAGAGGTACAGGGTCAAAACCTGTTTCTGATCCATACCTGACCAGAAGCTCTAGACCTGATCCATCTGCTGTTGCTACGAGTGCATAAACTTGTACAGTTTAGTGTCTTTGCACTGTATGTACTGGATGCATACCCCAAGAGCTCTATCCTCTCTATCCATAACTGAACTTGTAACTGCCCAACACCTTCTTCCTTCCACTTGTAGTATTTATCTTTTATTTTATTTAATATGTACATTGTTTTGAAGTACCTGGGTGTTAAAAAGTTCCATGACTGTTATTTAGATTACAATGAATCAATATGAGCCCCAGCTTCCCTATGATGTCAGATTTCCTTTTACTGATTCAAATTAAAGGGAGGTGACATCCCAGAGTCACAACACGCTGCAAGCCAGGACCAACATGGGACACACTCCACGGGTTCATGCAACTATGGTGTGTTCATTTAACCCATTACCTTATACATGTATAGGAGTAACAAACCCAGATAAGACGTGGATCCTCTGATCTTACACTACACCTGATTATACCTCATTTTGTTTTTGTTTTTTATCATTGTGTGTCTAGACTAGGAGGAAATCATCAATTTAAAACATCTATTTTTCGAGGATGAGTCCCAGCTGACGGTCATATTGCCTCCATTCCAACACAACCTTGAAATCAGTGGAGCGAGCAGAGTCACGAAGAGGCCAGTAACCCGCTGTAGAAACAGCTACACACATCAAAATAAGGAAGCTGGCACCAAACCAGGCTGCTGAAAACACTCCCCCCCAACACAGCATCCTCCACCAGCCTTAAAGAGGAACACCATGTCTGACAGTTCGCATGGTCTTCCTCCTGCAGCCCGCTTTACTCTTACTGATACGGACTTACGGAGAGAAGTTTACCCTCCAGCTCAGTTCAGGCTTGAGAACACAACACTTTTTTTCGCAAGGACTGAATTTGACAAAGCGAGCACATATCGGAGTTTGTTCATGTTCACACATGAGGAAGAGAGTCAACACTCTTTGTTATTGTTAATGCTGCTTCAGTAACTGTCATTGTCCCTGTTGTATAAACTGTGGCTGGTGTGATATAAATGTGAACACTGCCACTGCCTAAGACCTGAAACTGGGCAGATACCGACCTGAAGCTGCAAACTGATCAAGTTCTGAATCTAAATGAAAAGAAAACTTTCCCTCCAATGAGCAAAACATGATGAAGTTTTTTTTATTTTATTTAGAGGCATTGTATAGGCTAGCTCAGTGGGTTGAGAAGTACAGAGGTTATAGTCATTGCAGCCGGCCCCAGTTCGATTCCCCCTTTCTGTCTCCCCATTTCCTGTCTCTCCCTGACAGTCATTTTGGCAAATTGGCCCATTGCCATAATCCCTATAGTGATAGCAGTAGGTTTGTTAGCTTTAATTGTCAGTGCAAGCTATTTTTAGAACGGCAGAGCAGAGCCGCGAGCTGCCCAGAGCTACGCTACAAGACAGAGTTGCTTTGGAGGTAAATTCATGCAAAACCACTGATGTATGTTCCCATCAGAGGCAGTTGTCTCTGCATTTGCCCCAAAAACAACTTTGTCTTGTAACGTTCTGTTATTATCTCATAGTGTGGTGAATGTGCAGGTCTCAACTTGTGTGTTTTGGAGTTGTTGGATTGTGTGTTGGATGAGTTTGATGAGGGAAACCAAGAAATTCCATTAGTCTCCGTAGCGTAGCTCTGAGCAGCTCACGGCTCTGCTCTGCCGTTTTAAAAATAGCTTGCACCAACAATTACAGATAATAGACCTACTCCTGAAACTAAAGGGATTACGGCAATGGGCCACTTTGCCAAAATGTTGATCTATCCCTTTAGAGGCACAAAATAAATAAATAAATTAGAATAACATGTAAAAGTCTGTTCATTTCAGTGGTTAAACTCACATTATGTAGATTCATTATACACATACTGAAATATTCCATGTCTTTATTTCTTTTAATTTTATGGCTTATATTTGATAAAATCCCACTATTCGGTGTCTCAAAAACTCTGAATATAGTGAAACAGTTCACTACTGTAACCTAATGACGTCACACTCAGATGATTAACTCCAAAAACACCTGCAAAGGTTTCTGAGCCTTTAATGGTCTGGATCAGTAGCTCCACTCTCATGGAGCAGACTGCTGACCTCCATCATCTTCTACTTTATTGAGATGCGCCTGAACAAAGTCACTTCCCATACATGAGTGAGTATGAAGTGAACTCATACAGTGATCTTTCATGTCTCACAAAGCTTTTTTCCTTCATGTATTACTCTTTCATCCATACAGCTCCATTCACAACACAGCCCCTCCATAGTCCACTAAAGATGCTAATTCAGCCAGGAAAAGCAGATCTAGTCTCTCTGAGCTGATATATCTGACGTGTTAACCCTTCAATTTCTCTGATAGCATTTCTATAGAAATCTTTAGTCCATCCATGATGTAGGCTACATTTCATGAATTTTAGCCAGTCTTCTTCTATCGTATGTTGTGTTCTGTTTCAGCTGCTGAGAGACAAATTTGCCTAAAGTGGTTGGGAAAAAGAAGACATACAGTATACATTGTTCATCGGTACAGCTGATGAAATTCACTAACAAAATATTACATTACTGTAGATTGAGTAGATGTCTTTCCCGGCTCTACTACAGACTCAACCACCTGAGCTACAGCCACAGCCCGTCCCCAGCTTGTCCTATGGTTGTGTGCTATGAGTTTTCTTGAGAGCAGACCAGTCCCTATGTAACTGTGCAGGGAAGATTAGCATTAGCATTGCTCATAGATGCATGAGTGTCTGGCTGTCTATTGGTATTTGTGTGTGTGTGTGTGTGTGTTGTTTGTTCAGTAACCTTAATTAGGTCCACACAGTGAGGATTCTAGTCATCGTCTTCCTTTCACATCATGAAACAGGCGCTGACCCCTGGGAAGAATCAAAAAACAACAACATTTTGTAACATAAAACAGAATAAAAACAAACATTAAAAACAGAGTTAAAAGCAAGAGCAAATAAAAGTAAAATAAAATAAAATAGACAAAGTTAAAAATTCTTAAAAGGAGCTCAACTAAAAGCATGTGAAAAGAGAAATGTTTTTAACCTGGATTTAAAAGTGCTCACAGTTGGAGCTGATCTCAGTTCTGCTGGTAGTTTGTTCCAGTTGTGTGCAGCATAACAGCTAAATGCTGCTTCACCATGTCTGGTCTGAACTCTGTGCTCCACTATCTGACCTGAGTCAGTAGATCTCAGAGCTCTACTGGGTTTATACTCTACTAACATGTCATTCATGTATTCTGGACCTAAACCATTCGATGATTTGTAAACCAGTAGCAGAACTTGAAAATCTATTCTGTAGCTGACTGGGAGCCAATTTAAGGACTTAAGAACTGGGGTGATGTGATCTGATCTCTTTGTTCTGGTTAAAACTCGAGCTGCAGCGTTCTGAATGAGCTGCAGCTGTTTGATACTTTTCTGGGGGAGACCTGTCAGAAGACCGTTACAGGAGATAAAAGCATGAATGAGCTTCTCCTGATCAGTTTGGGACATAAAACCCTTAATTCTGGATTCTTAAAGGCTAAGTAGGCAGAAACCTAGAAAAAAGCTTCTATAAAGAAATTTGGATAAATTTCGATAAAGATATGTGCAATTTCAAATGATCTCACTTGACAAATTCATCCTGAGGGCCGGATTGGAACCTCTGCCGGGCCGGTTTTGGCCCGCAGGCCGCATGTTTGACACCCCTGTCCCAAACTCTGCATATCTTTACTGATAAACATCTGTACTTGTTTAGCTTCCCTTTCTTTCTTCTTTATCTGTGTTGTTGAAATATTTTTGACTCTCTGGTCATTTCAAGCCTTTAATTTCTTTGTCTTTGTCCTAAATAAAATCAAAGAGTCTTTTGGGTTTGTTTGTTTGTTTGTTTTTTAATTTCAGCAGTTTCCATCTTTAGAAAATCAATGTACCACCACATGAAACTCCCTGTCCAATTTTACCCTGCATTCACTGCACGCTTTGTTATTTGAGTGTGCCCTATTGAAGCTAGCTCGAAATTTTCCATGCAACAGGTAAAGATTGGTGTATGTAAAAACAGCCAGTGCAAAAACGGTTCTCTAAAAAAACGTCCTTATTATCTATCATATAACCCGGCACCGCATGGAGACCAATGCTGTAACAAAATACTTCTGACAACCACCTGAGACAGTCAGTTCCGTTTGTCTCCTCATCTCAGTGTGAAAACATCAGTGTGCTCTCAGGTTCACGGTGAATCTCACCATCAGCGGCTGCAACAGATTTAATCATTTGATTTCATGAAATGAAAACGACTTGTTTCAACTTTAATGTTGCAGTCTTTTGTTGGCTCATTATTTAAGACATTCAGTCACAACACATCTCTTAGGATGTAAATACTCAGTTTGAAGTAAATTGTAATTAGTTTGACTGTACAATCTATAGCAGGATTTTTAGAATCTTGTACATGAAGGAATGTGGATCAAGAGAAGTGGATTTTCTGAATGAGTCTGAAATTGTGTGAGTCAGCGACAGGTGTATGTAGTGGGAACTACAGAGTACTTTTGAATGACTGTGACTTTTCATAAACCACAGCACCTTGAATCTTCCTTTTGAAATAAAACCCTTGAGGAACTGGAACTCATATAAGAAGTATTAGATAACCCAGATCAGAGACAGGGAGCTTTTCAAAAAATGACTGAAGACGAGACTTGTTTGGCAATAGAATCAATTTCCCCAGGACTAACAGCAGTTGAATTTAATTATTTGGTTATTTACTGTGCTGTGTATGTGAACATTATGAGGTTTTATGCTTTTCATACCTGCTGGTATGCAAAGACTATGACATCATTTATATTAGATACGTGATATACTTTGAGTAATACGAGAGTGTACCTTTTCTATTACTGAATTGTCTTGGTGATTTGACACGGACAACTTTTATTATGGGGTACAAGATATAAATATGTACGTGTGTCTGTGTGTGTGTGTGTGTGTGTGTGTGTGTGTGTGTGTGTGTGTGTGTGCATGATTAAAAGTGTGTGGAGGCTCTTTGTTCATGGTGGGTCCTGGTGTGTGTATTTAAGTGGGGTTTTGTGTGTGAGGGCTGTTGTAGCGGGTCCTTGGAGAACATGTGCTGTCAACACACTCACACCCACACACACACATACACACACACATGCACTCACACTTACACAGGCCCTTTTGGTCTCCAGAGAGGAGCTATAGAGACAAAGGCAACAGAGAACAACAGACTGCAGAGATGAACTGAGACTGGACATAATAAGATGAAATCTGTGTTTTATATTGCAGCTGATAGAAACAAGCTCAAACACTTGGAAGAAAGGGTTGAAGTCAAGCTGCTCGACACAAGACAACAAACAAACACACACACACAGTTAGACACACAGGTTACCTCTTCTGAGGCATAAGGCCCCACCTGTCTTTAACAGCTATAGCTGCCCCATGAGAGTCCCTGCCCCCACCCCCCTAGCCCTTACTGTCCTCAGCCAGGTGGCCTGAGGTTTGTCAGTGCAGTTTAGAATTAAATTGAGAACATAGCCCACTGTAAAAAGAGCTTTTATAAATGTGAAGAAATCACCTCTCTGTTTCATATTTCTATTAACTCTTTCGCGACCACACTAATTGCTCATCACATCCGCTCCGGATCGCATGTTTTTGGCTATTCGTTTACCTTTTTACCAGTAGGCTACTCTGCAGTGTGGCATGTCTACCAAATGATTTCTACGGCTAAATAAATATTTTTGTAGGCAAATCGGTTCCAGGGTGCCATTCCGAAGGGCCGCCACTCTGAACGTTTACTTTAATTTGTCGGAATGCCGACCCTTAATTATTTATGGGAAAAGGGTGCCATTCCGAACCTGAAAAAAAGTTGAATGGTTTAAAGCAGGGTACATAATCTGGCAATTGCGTTGGTAGCATAGCGGTTAGAGATCATCCGGTTTTGATGCGGTGGATCAGGGTTCGACTACCGGGAGAGATATATATTTACAGTGATTTTATTGGCCTCTACCTAATATTTTTACTAAACTTAACCAACTCCTTTCTACATTGCCTAAACCTAACCAAAGCACAGTGCAAGGACATTTATTTTCAGCAGAAGCGCCGCGGCTGCATCAGACTCGCACCTGGGTGAAACTTTGGAGTCGGAGGGGGAGGGGGACGCTGTCCCCGCGGCGCATCGTGTCAAGCCGGGCAGGAAGTCAAACCACGAGAGAATCCGGTCAATTTTCAAAATAAAACACATTCGGAACGGCGGCCCCTCAGGAAGTTCGTAATGACGGACCTTCGGGAATTTTCGGACTGGCAGACCGTCGGAATGGCGGTCCTTCGGAATGGCGGTCGCCCCCCAGGCAAATCTGGGGGGTGCGGCGGCATGGAGTGCCGGTGCAGGTCTCTGGCCGCAGCGGAGAAAGCTCCGTGACACTAGCTACTGTGTGATTGGCCATCGCTGAGTGCTTCGGGGCGGGTGCAGCCGGCTCACAGCGCCTGCTGCACGGTGAAAACAGCAGCGATAACGTGCTTTCAGGTCTGAATCTCCAAACCAGAGACGTTTGTAACAGCACCGGAAAAAGTCGCCAGATTTGTCACCAGTCGATTTTGTAAAAAAAAGAAGTCGCCAAGAGGGTTTGGAAAGTCACCAGATTTAGCGAGAAAGTAGCAACACTATACCCAACAGCCGCACAGCACGCTGCACGCTGTCCCCAGAGCAGCATTCAAGGAGACTGATTTATCAACAAAACCAAAATCACACAGTTTATAAAAACTTGTGAGTCTAACATCATCCTGCTCTTTGCTCTGATTCGTCGTAGCGCTACCCTATTGCGTGCAGAGGCAGTTTGAAAGACAGCCTTCATCCCGCCCCCTGGATTGAGCCGAGGTCTACCGGTCGTTGCCAGACTATACATTTTAATGATATAGTCAGGCCAACAGTTCTACATATCAGAGGACTACCATATTCACACACAGGGTACGTGAGAATGTCTATTATCATAATCTGTAAAAAAAAAAAAAAAATTAAAAAGGTTTTGATGATGTTTGGTGCTGTTCTGAGCATTATTTGTTGCTACAAGTGGCTGTTTGATCCGTTGCGCGTGGATCCATATACTGCGCTGTTTGTTATGGTGCGGTCATTGCTAAAGTTGCTACAACTAGAGAAGCTAGCGGTTAGCAGACTTTATCTCTTGAGGGGGGGGTCTAACTTGGTGTTACGGTGCGTTGGGCCATGGGTTAAACTTACGCTGGAATATCACTTTAACTCATCAATGGTCACGAAAGTACCAACCTCCTCCATCAGCCCCGCACAGGACTCCGCACCTTCTGCTCCACTGCCTCCCACATCTGGAACTCCCTCCCTGAACACCTACAACAACCCCAGTCTGTGGCTACCTTTAAAGGAGTCATCACCCGGAAATCGCAATTTCTCTTGTTAAAACATGCATATTGGTGTTTGACCTCAGTTGAAACGTGCCTGAAAAGCTGGAGTTTGAAAGTGGCGCCGTTTTTTCGCTTCGGCTCTTTTTCCGAACAGGAATAGCACACAAGGGTGTGCCTTCCTAAAGCACGAGATTTTGATTCTGCTCCTACGGTGACCTCACCGTGGAGGCTCAGAACAACAAGCTCAATGTTTGATTACCTCTTTCATCCAAGGGGGCTGGATATGTAAAAAAACCCAACCCCAGCCTTAAAACGTTCAGACAGGCTTTCTTTTCCCTGAAATAGTGCAGAGACACGGATGTACCATTTGGGGCTGATTTTATTTGTTTGTATTAATCTTGACTGCAATTATTTTTTGTGTCTATTTATTTTATTTTCATTAATGGTACAGGCAATTTCCAGCTCCATCCATCCATCCATCCACGAGGGAGCATAACGTTAAATATTAACTACCAAAGCATTCGGTGGTGATGGTTTAAGGGGGCTTGTTTGTTGGTTTGGGTGGGTGGGGGTCTGCAGTGAATCACCCTGTTTCACCATGCTCAGTTACATTGTTAAAATAATAAAATCATAAAATGTTAATCCCAAGAAAATAAATTTGCTGAATTTCTAGTGAACATTTCATTCACCTTTGAAAAAGGTTGATTATCGTAACACTACCTAGCAGCTTTTACCGTCATTTTACAAGTCTCACTATAACACCATCATAACTTATACTTTTAACATGTGCTTACCATTAGAATAGTCATGCACAAAAAATCTGTACAAAATGACAAAGAAAACGTGTGTATCTGAACAGTATGACAGTCTTGCACTGTAGCAACTTTACCTCATACACTCTGGATAGACTCTGGATGATAACATGTCCCATATGCCCCTGCAAGGATCCCAGAGATGCTTCCATGTCTGGCAGACCAGAAAGCTGATGTTGTCATTGCCATGTTGCAGACATCAGTACATTGACATTGCCAGAATTGAAAACACTGCCATTCGCAATGGTCTGGTGCCGTGGAAGGTGTTCCAGCTTTCAGGGAAGAACTGTGCCTGTGGTACACAACAGAGGACAAAATCAAAATGAAAGTTCCAGTTAAATTGCCTTTTTAAAAAAGATCAGTCTAGCATTAGCCAGCTCAATTGTCAAACAGGAAGTATGTTATTTGCTTAAATGATGGCATGAGAATATCTTGCCAGAAGGAGGAAGTTAGCCTGCCCTCATTCAAAATCACTGTAAGTGGCTAATTCAATAATATTGAAATGAACTGCCATATTAGCTACCGTTAGCATTGTAGGCAAAGAAAAGCAAAAAATATTTGTGTAGCACAATTCATAATTCAAAGTGCTTTACAGAGGGATAGAAATACATTAGAATCATATAAGACAATAAGAGACAATAAATAACACGGTAAAAGAGGGTTTGAAAGATGTTTAAAATCATTCAAACAATGTCTTGAAGTTAAGAAAAAGCTGCAGTTTTCAAACTTGATTGAAACAAACTGACAGTTTGAGCAGACCTAAGGTCAGCAGGGAGTCTGTTCCACAGAGTAGGAGCGTAGTAACTGAACGCTGCTTCACTTTGTTTGGTTCTGGTTCTGAGAACACACAGTAGACCCGCGACTGTCCCAGACCACCTGAGGGGTCCGGATCATGCTTCATATGGACCTACTAAATCCAGCATGTATTTAGGTGCGAGACCATTCAACAGTAAGAGTTTAACATCTGTCCTTTGACTCACAGGAAAGCCAGTGTGGCGGTCCAGTTTCTCTGGCAGCAGCAATTAGAACACTTTGAAGTTCATGTCTTTTTATTACAAAAATAAAGTATATTACCATCTTATCCAAAATGAAGATTTATTCTTTTTGTATGAGATGTTTTCAAAGATTGTAATAAGAGGAAACAGCTTTGTGTTTGCGACAACTGACGTCGAGCTGAGTCCAAACTGGGCCGTTATGTTTACGTCTGTGTGTCTTATCTGAAGGCCCCTGGCTTTCCCCATAGGAATAAGGGGATGAGGGAGAGAGAGAGAGAAAGAGAGTGAGAGAGAGAAAAGAGAAACACAACTGGGAGGATGAAAATAACCTTCCACCATGGGAAGTGAAAGTGTGTTTCAAAACACTGGTGTCTCTCTCTCCCGCTCCCCCCCCTTGTTTTTTTTCTTTGAGGGCAGCTGGTGGGAAACAACTTCTGTTGGGGGAGAATTACGTTCAGCACGCCTACCTAAGAGTTAATGCGCTTAAAAAACCATTAGCATTAAGGAATTCCAACATTGAATGACTGCTGAGTGGCAGAACTGATCAATTCAAAATCTTAACTAGTATTTTGCCATTGCTGCTGTGGTAAGTAAACACCTGTTAATGCTATTTGCTAATTTGGCTATGTACCAACAGCAAATTTTACAAGTAAGTCCTTTGTAGTTAAGAGATAAACACATATCATATTCTATGCTATTTCAAAACATGTCTCTATGTTGTAATGTAATAACGCAATTGATAGAAGTCTCATTTCAAGCCACATTTATTTTAATGTTTATATTTTGTAAAATCTATTCAGCAAAACTGTATATCAACAGAAGTATGTCCATTATAAATTCTGCGTATTATATCATGTGCGTATTTCAATAAATTGGGACTATCTGTAGGGAGGCAGGTTTCTACTTAATACTGAGTATTAGTCACATTGCATCATAGAGATTCTGTTCATGAGTCATTTACCATCTCACTACAGGTTCTGTTTGGGTTTTTTCTTCTTCCATTATTGACAAAGTTTAGTCTTCACACATTTCTGCTTTAAGCACATCTTTCTGTGGTTGTGCTCTGTCTATCCAGTTTGATCCACTCTGTGCAGGATCTTCAGCTGTGTCCAAGGGCCGTCCTGGGCTGGGACTCTTGGATTTCCTTCTCTGCGAAACTGTCCTCTTCTTCTTTTTCTTCCTCTTTTTCTTCTTATGGTGTTGAAATCTCCTCTGACATTTTTGCTGAGGCCTTGTGCAGGGTGGGGGACTGTCCCAAACCAGGATGAAGCCGATGAGCAGTTTGAAACCTTCCCTCATTCTTTTGTAAGACACCGGATGACTTCACAGGCGTGGTGCATGGTGGGCCTGTGACTCTGGATTCAAACCAATAACGTTCTTCAGGTCCCACTGATGCAGTCTGTAATAACATTTCACAAATCTATATTTAATGTTTGCATACGTATTAAAGAGAAGCGTAAACCAGCACCACAGCATAAATCTCCCATGCTCATTTGAAATGATCCATTCTTAGGTGGTCCTTTAAAATACAACGTACCAATAAAATACATAAAAACACTACAAAACATAAACAGCAACACAATTAAAGTGCCGTACAACAACAGGCATCAGGTCATTCAAGATTATGTGTCATATATCCACTTCTCTTCCATTTGAGCTTAGAATCATCCCACTCATGGCCTGTGTGGGGCATTATGGGTAGAGTCCCATATGCTGATAACCTGAACAGAAGAAGCCATCTGTCCAGATGAGGATAAGGGAGCCTTACTATTCCCAGGGGAGACACCTCATGTTACTGAGCCAGAAACCTTCTTACTGAACCTTTATGCGCTAGTTCAATGAGCAAAACTTATCGTTTAACGTATGTATGCATTTGAACCATTGTGAAGTTTAACCAGAAGTTACAGCTGGAAAAGTTTCTAAATTAGGTGTTTCAATGTGTCAAATACCTTTCTAAGAACAACCACAACAACCACATGGCCTTTGTCTAATGAGGGTTTTATCTGTTGTATAAAAAGGCAATTAGCAGCCTCTGTAGAATAATTAGGACGCAAGCCAAACTGTAATGGATGGAAATCGATTGTGGATGCTTCATTAACTGCTGAGCTACAACTTCAAAAAACACAACAGGTAGGATACTAATTGGCCTAAAGTTTAAAGTCGATATGAATATCATTGTCCAGGAACTAACAGGTCTGTATAATATCTGTAATGTGAAGGCACTTAAAGAGTTTTTTATCCAAAAATAAACACTAGACTTTTACAAATTAAATCCGTCTTAATCATCAACTATGAGCTTCTAGTCCTGTGTGGTGGTGACTGTGTCTACAGCGCCCCCTCCCCACGCCTGTATTTTGGTCTTTTGCTTTGTTTTGTTGTGCACGGGTCCGTTTCTGGATGGAGAACGAGAGAGTCTGTGTTTTCTCTTCAGCCAATGACAGAGCTTAGGTGAAGCTACGTGCAACAGAGTAGGAGGGCTCAGGCCAGGGCTGCTAGCCGCACTAGCTGACCCCAATGTTAGCGAGTGCTAGCATGTCTCTCTCTTTCTCTCTCTCAGCTGCATCAGTCAGGACCGCAAAGAAAAAGAAATACTGTCTGAGTGAAGTGCTGGAGCCGCGGACCGATTCCCGACCGTCACTGACAACTAAAGCCTTGACTGGTAACAAGTATGAGGGCCGTTGTGGTGAGCTAGCTCGATGCTAACTTCAGCTAGCGGTCACAGTTAGCATCCGCCGCTAACACCCTCTTCCCAGCTCACCACAGCGGCCCTCCTGCTCGTTACAACATAACACTGGAGGCTCCCCTTGGTGGTGATAGACGGGTATCTGCCCACGGCTCCAGCGCTTCACTCGGACTCTATTTCCTTTCCTTTGCAGTCCTGACAACTGCTGCTGTCAGGAGCAGGAGGCTACACAGTTGAGCCCGAGAGGAGGGGCCCAGTTTGAAAGTTTTGTTTACAAACTGAAATGAACCAAACCGTATACTGTTCGTCCGTACCGTCCCAAGTGTCCTGAAGCCAGGACGGGTAGTAGTAGCTCCCAGTGGCTGTGCGAGATTTTCTGTTCTGTGATGTTCTTCTGTGTCATACAGCCAATGGTTTACAACGACGAACAAACATCTTGCGGCAAATCGCGCGCATGTGCACAAACATCAACACAGCCACTGGGAGCTACAGTACCAGCCTACTACAACAAGGCTAAAAACAGAGATCAAACACATTTTTTTCGGACAACCCCAGAGGAAAAGAAAATTCAAAGAGATCTCAAAAATGTTTCATTTACTTCTCCTAGACAACTATGAGACCTGTGTGACAGCAAACTGAGACTAAGGGTTATTTCTCCTGTGTCTCATCTTTTTCTCTGGAGCAATAAGATGCACTATATCTCAATTTAGTCTCCTTTTAAGTTTCAGACGAGATCTCAACAAGCTCTAATATAATTCTCAGAGTTTCTCAACTTGTATGTCTCTTTGTGACAGAGAAATCAGAGAGCTCTCTCTATAATCTCAAACTATTCTCATTCTAGCTTCAGTTTATTCATCTCATACTAAGCTCAGACAGAACAAATGAAGAGTTCTCCACAAGCTCTCATTCATTTCTCAGACTTAGATCGTTTTGGCAGTTAGAAAACAGAAATTTGAATAGCAACAGAGTTTAGCTATATAATTTTCAGTGTGTGTGTGTGTGTGTGTGTGTGTGTGTGTGTGTGTGTGTGTGTGTGCGTGTGCGTGTGCGTGTGTGTGTGTGTGTGCGTGTGTGTGTGTGTGTGCGTGCGTGTGTGTAACAGAATGTAACGGAGGTCCGCAGGTGCGCCACAGTCTTTTTTAATTTCTTTTTTTTAAGTATTTATTTTCAAGTCGTAAGAACAACTGAAAGAACAATTGAAAGGTGTGCCACTGTCCTGGGGGAAGTGACGGGTTGTGGCGATAGCGGTACTGGAAGTAACCTCACTCACTCATAAACCACCTGCTAACCACCTTGGAAAGTAGTTGTCTGCAGTTGGCCGAGTGGTTAGCAACGTCGTCTCTGGTGCAAGAGGTCGTGAGATCAATCCCTGCTTAGGGGAGGTTTGTCCTATTATGCCTGAGCACTGTATTGCTCCATAGTAGCTCCAGTATTTCTCCTTTTCTTCTCCAAGGAAAATGAACGAGCCGTTAAAAACACTGAAGTGAGATTAGCAAGGTATCTCCCCTAACTGTGCGTTCACACCAAAAGCTTCTCAATTGCTCAAAAACATTCGAGGGAAACGTCTGAGCATTTCCAAAACAGCAACGGCAAATGAGAATTCAAATTTGTCCGCAGAGCTACAGTCACGTGACTGGCGTCAAACTTCAATCGCGCTGGTCATTGGGGAGCCAGGAAATACAAAAAAAAAAAAAAACGGCAGTATGGACGGACATCTCTATTCTGACAGGAAGACAAGACCGGTTGCCACCTTGTAGTGTTCAACTCATAGCTTTCACACTGGCCATAAAGTTGACCAGGGCTCAATCTAGTCTGTTGACGCTTTGGACGCTCTGGAAGCTTTGGACGCTTTGGAAGCGCGGCAACGCCTGTAGACGCTTTGGACGCTCAGTGTCGCCGGGCTCTCATTGAAAATGAATTGACTTCCGGCGTCTTGGACGCTTTGGAAGCTTTTGGTGTGAACGTACAGTAACTCTCAAGTATGACTCCCCTAATGACTCTGTCTCACCTATTGCTCCTAGTGAATTTTAGGAGAAACATATGAGAAACATTTAGTCAAAATAGAAACTAAAATGAGGCTGAGATGAGAATCTCAAATTTGTCTCCAGAGCTACAGAAGAGCAAGCTTTGAGCAGTAAATTTTTCCTCTGGGACTTTTTCAAGTGGCGGCTTCAGGACACTTGGGTCAGTACAGACGAGCAGTATGGAGGTGAGTTTGTTGGCTTTAGAAGACAAGACCACTTCACACCTTGTAGTGTTAAACTAAGATGACAACAGAATGGCTTTAGTTCTATTTAGTTCTAGTTTAGATTATTTGCAGGAAAGTAAATAAGCATAATGTTCCTAAATGTCTAATTATCCCGCTTTTTTGTATGTCTTTGTCCTCTGTGTGTGTTTTGGGGCAGTAAGAACAACCTGGCACCCAGACTACAAAGTCTCATTGACCTTTGGTGGTAATGTGTTTGGCCTTTGGTGCAGTCTGAAATAGTTGTGTTGTCCTCTACCCACATGGAGATGTCAGTGGTGAAGGGTGAAGCCTGGGTGAAGCCATCCACTCTCTGAGCCCTGCACCTCTCCTGCTGCAGCCATGCAAAAAAAACCTCCTCATTCTGACCCAGCAATGACCGAACAACACACACACACACAAGCCTCCAGATATGCACAGAGCAATGTGGCCATGCAGCTGCATGCCTAAATGAACATTCACCCTGCACACAAATCTATATGTGCTGACTGTCATGCATTAAAGCATATGTATGTATGCATGAGCTAACACATGCACCACACAGCTGATAAAGAGGTTTTATGCACATATATGTAAATGCTTCCCGGTACACACACAAAATACACAAACAGGGACTGAAAAGATGAATCAGTTAGACCCACCTTAACACATATATGGACATGAAAATACACACAGACACACACACACTCGCACAGACACATACAGGACCCTGGCTGCCTTGCCTGCTCGGCTGGCTGGATCTCTCGGTTGCCATGGTGCCAGTCAGCTGGAGGGAGTGAGAGTGGGCGTCGAGGACGAGGTCTGCTACTGACTCCTGGCTGGGACACACACACACACACACACACACACACACACAAACACAAACACACACATACACAAACACAGGCACAAAAACATGCAAAAGCACACGTATGCATACAGTAAAAGGCAAAAACACTGGCACGGTAATGTATGCAGATATATGAACAAACATGGATGTAAAAGCATGTGCACAAACAAATGTGAGCTGCAGGAACAAATACACACACACACACACACACACACACACACACACTAAAGGAGGCAGAAAGCATTGTGAATGATACGTACAAAATACACAGGTACAAACATGCTCCACACAACAACCTTAACCCTGACACGTTCATGAAGCCACAAGTGACTGCTAAGGATGAGTAGGAAAACAAAAGGCAACAATGGAACCTCACAGTGAACAATGTGCTGCTGCTCATAACGACCTGATGTCTTCTCAGTCCATCCTGTCTCATCCTGACCTGAAGCTACTGACACAAACACACATGCACACATTTGTCTTTGTGACCTGTAGGGAAAAAAGGCCCACATTTAAATTCTTTGAGACTTCTTAAAACAAAAACTCGGAGACTGCAAATGCTACCATTATCAAATAATCAATAATTGATAGATGAGTGGATGAATGATTTTGGTTTATAAAATGCCAGGAATGCTTATCAGATTTTCAACAGGGTTGATTTTCAATTGACCATCATAACGGACTGTGAAAGCAGCTAATATTCACATTTCAAGGGTCACAGCAGGGGAGTTATATCAACTATCAGAATAACTGTATAATAATTGTAATATCAGTATGTGGTATAGCGGTATAGTGATATTTACAAGGCTTTGTCCTCTCATCTTACTTACACACACACACACACACACACACACACACACACACACACACACACACACACACACACACACACACACACACACACACACACACACACACACACACACACACACACACACACACACACACACAGCTTCCTGTTATTTTTATTTCATACTGAGAAAATACTCTGGACACACAGTGTGTTTTTCCAGCTCACATATTTCAGCAGGGTCTCATTCACTTGACTCATTTTGTAATTTTGTTTGAGCAAGAGCCATTTTTCTCAAATGAATAATTTAGACACTGAACTCTATGGTAAATAAAACATGAAAACATGGGTAAACATATTTTTCTTCACACTGGGAGGTGGAAATACAAACATTTAAAACCAAGAAAACTGACCACAATACAGTATATAGCCTATTCTATTCTAGTCTATTTTACCATTAGAGAAGTGAACTCAGTGTAGCAGGAAATAATGCTTTCTGCTACTTTGTGACTTCACCTCAGATTTGAGTTCACAGTAGACACACACACAGAGATACACAAAAAGTATACCATACAAGGTCCAAGATAAAGCACACAAAAGAAGAAGTCCAAAGTTCACAGACACGCACAGAGAGACAGAGAGAGAGAGACAGAGAGAGAAAACACAAGGATCCTGTCCCTGACCTGTGGCCAGGCTTTGATAGTCTGACAATAGAGGTCAAAGGTCACCAAGACTGAGGATCTGAGTGTGAAAAGCAGAGCAACACTCAACACCACAAGTTCAACACTTACTGCACATCATATTCATGGTCAAACGTAAAAACACACATCATATCACATGCAAGTGCATGTTTTAAGCAAAGTGAAGGACGGTACAATAACCTGAACGCCTCGTGACAACTCTTCTGGGTGTTACCCAGGGCCAACCTTGCCAACACGCACTGTGCATGTAGGGCCTCATGTTTGCCGCATTTCGACCAATACACGCAAATTGCACAATTGATGCGTGCACGACACGAAGCGCCAGAAAGGTGACAGAGTCAGTATGAGGCAGGAGAGCAACGAGAGCTGTAGTCCGACACCTCTATAACTGACAGCAATCAACATTAACCCATTACTGGTCAGAGGCTGCAGGTGAAGAGACATCATTTACATGCTGTCCTGGTGTTACTGAAATACGTTGTGGAACATGGCCAGATATGAATAATGATACAATCATTTTGTTTTTATGTACTGTAATTAGTTAACTACAAATACCAAAAAATAAGTGACGAGGTGTTGAACAGAATTTCTCAGAGCTCAAGGTGAGGTCTCTAGTCCCAAAGCCCTTCCATTATTTGTTCAGATTTATGAAGCTCTTTCACCACAATTCTCAGAAATCACATTCACAGGGGAGAAGGATATTAATGATATGACTCTGTAGGTTTTCTTAAGAAGAGATTGTTCTTTTTCTACCTTAACATGTTTCGACGGATTCTTCCTTGTCTTCAGAAGTGTCACTGCTGTAGGTGTTGATTGATAGAGTGGCGACACTTCCATGAGACTCTGTTGTAAAAATGGTGGACATTCTGACCAACTTCCAGATTATGGGGCCCTAGTTTCCATCCCATGTGGCTGCACAACGAGAAACTTTTGAGCTAAATTGATGAAATACCAACTAATTTTAAGTCATAAAGTGGTAATCATCTTTGCCGTGTATCGTGACCATGTTAACTTAAAGGATAACTTTTGTTTTTTACAACCTGGACCTTATTTTTTAGCATAAAATACGATCATTTACTCACCCTGACAAGTTTGGTGGCATTTGGAGTCGTTTTGATGAAATTAGCCCCAATCGAGCGGCGCGTATATCCGTATAATGCAAGAACACAGGGCACGCAATGCAGCCTCTAAATAACACATTATCCACCGCAAAACTCGTTCATTTCGCCAATATTTTGTGATGATACACTAGTGCTATTCCCCTCCGAGCCCGTGGTGGCATGTTATCAACATCCTGCTCCTCTAGGTTGACCAAAGATATTCAATAAATGGATTTTATAAACCGTCTTTAGGTTGACTACTAACCTCTGATCTGGATGATGTCATCTCCGACGGCAGTGCAGCGCGGCTAACTTGCTACCGCTAATGTTATGGTCTGTTTCTGCGTGTTTCTGACTTCTCAGAACAAAATGAGCAGCTGGATGAAGTTCAGCTTCTACAGGCTTCCTCTCCTCAGTCTGGACTCACTAAAGCCCCGGCTAGTTGAGCTAAAAATGCCAAATGCCGAAGCGGAATAATTGTTATCAGAATGAGCTGGGCAGCAGTCGGAGATGACATCATCCAGGTCAGAGGTCAGTAGTCAACCTAGAGGAGCAGGATGTTGCTAACATGCCACCACGGGCTCGGAGGAGAATAACAGTGTATCATAACAAAATATTGGCGAAATGAACAAGTTTTGCGGCGGATAATGTGTTATTTAGAGGCTGCGTTGCGTGCCCGTGTTCTCGCATTATACGGATATACGCGCCGCTCCACTGGGGCTAATTTCGTCAAAACGACTCCAAATGCCACCAAAGTTGTGAGTAAATGATCGTATTTTATGCTAGAAATAAGGTCCAGGTTGTAAAAAACTTAAGTTATTCTTTAACAAAATCAAATTTATTGTAGACTGATGGGTTCATTGTAAAACATTTATTTATTTATGTAAATGTGATTTCAGTACATAGCCCAGAGGAAGCTGCTCTTCTGTCCAACACACACCTGAAGCTTCACTTTTCATTCAAACAAATGCGACTGCCACAGTTGTTAGATTTCATCAAAGAGACCAACGGGCAATCAGTTCAGTAGCTTAGTTGTGTGTGTTTTGAACGTTGTTTCAAACTATGTGGGTTCGATTCAACACCTTTGATGCTTAAATAATACAGGCCTATTGCTTTACTCCTCGTCACAGAGAAGAAACTAACAGGAAATAGAGAAAGGAGTTTACCATGGAGGTTTTTTTCATTCCCTATTTCCATTTACAAACACGTCAAATTAAATCGGATAATAGATAATGGATAACGGATAATGATTTGATTCCGTTGTTTGTTTGCAATATCAAAGAAAAAAGGGAAACGGTTCATTTTCAGTTTTTTGTCATGTTATTGTAAAACAAAAACCTAGGGCCTAAGTACATGGACGTCTAAGCTTTTTTTGCTCATTGTTCTCTTCAGTGTCGCTCCTCCAACATGGCAACATCTCGCTCATAACCACTGATATAATGTGTATATAATTTGGATCATGAGCCGAATTACATCTCACTCTTTCCCTGTGGGTTCAGAGTACAGACAAACCACCACAGCTGTCTGGTTCTGTTCAGATAAGCCCTGTATATGTGCTGCGAGTTGTTTCTACCTGTCCAGCCCACACAGCTTTTAAGAAAATATAACAACACTTCAATGAAAACCTCAAATCCCCAGGAAGCGGTCGGCCTCTGACGAATCAAGACGCGGAAATATTCCATTTGTCACCATATTCACGTGAATGATAGTGTAAACGTAAAATCTGTGCACATAAAGAGCAGCTTTCAAAAACAGCGCTGCGTCTCAAAAGGCTTAAAAATTGTTGATTAAAACCTTCTCCTCCCTTTCATCTGCATCCTTCTTTCACCACTGAGGTGGTGTCAAGAAGAGGAATCCATAAGAACTGGTAGCTTTTAGCAGGATTCACCTTGTTGTCCCGTACAGACTCAGTGTGCATGTAACTATGCAGCCACTGAAATGGGATTAGGGAAAACATCCATGTGATAAAAGCTCTGTGGCTCTGAGTTTTGGTGATGGCAGCAGCAATGAGACCCGTAACCCAGTCAGATCAGCCTGGAGCCACAAAGATAAAGTTTAAAGTGAACTGCTTCATGTCTCCCAGTCACGCAGGTTCACTTCATAAAGTCTGATGGCTGGTTTGCACCAAAAATGTTCCATTCAACCTAAGATTACTGTAGCTTTAATCAGAGTTCAGTAAAGCTTGGTTTAAACCAGGTTTAAATTTAAGATGTGGATCTATTACAATAATTCAGATTAAACACAGTTTAGTAAAGCCACATTTAATTATCTAAACTGAATTTAAGATTTGTTTCACAAATATAAGTGTGCCTGTAAAAATTCAGACTAAAAAAAATAAATCTATGAATAAATATGTAAACAATCTGCATGCTGTCAGGACCTAATAGTGTTGGGGTGGGTTTACAGCTGCTTCTCCAATGCAAATTTGTAAAATTAAATTAAATAAAAAAAAACTTTAAAAAACCCCAAAACAACCTTTATTGAAGACACTCTTGAATGTCGACAACTGCGTTTTATATTAGAATGGTGTTCAAAGAACAATAAAAAAGACATTGGTGGGGCGGTGCGTGGCGCAGTGGTTAAGGCAGCCGCCCCATGTATATGCAGACGCAGGCGTCCCCGGTTCGCGTCCCGCATCGGGCAGACCTTTCCTGCATGTCATTCCCCTCTCTCTGCCTCCCCCTTTCCTGTCTATCTCTACTAATCTATCAAATAAAGGCATAAAAAACGCCAAAAAATATACTTTAAAAAAAAAAAAAAAAAGACATTGGTGCAGCCCATTAAAGGTGTTCAGAAATGGCCGTTTGTCCTGTTTGTCACGCCGAGTCTTCACGAGTTGCCACACGAGTTTACCCGAGTAAGGAAAACGAATTTGATTTGTCATTATCGAGCGGGCGGGATATTCAATGCTTGGGGCGAGACTGTGTGTGTCTCAGACGTTTGATTGACGGATGACAGATCCAATATCAGTGGCTGATAAATCGTGAGCAACGTGACGCATAATTTGTGTGTCTCGAAAATTGAATTTTGCACAAAGTTTGGCCTACATCGTCTGATAGATGAGTGATTACACTAATGTCAGGACCCACAGTGGGCTCAAATTCAGTTTTCTTCTTCTGTACAGCTTTAAAGAGTCTGGGTCTGACTGAGGCTCAAACATGGCTGCAGATGATCTTCACATAATGACATCACAATGGCCTTGAACAATCAGTCACTTTTTTCATCTTTTGCTCTGGGATAGAAGTTGATTTGCTGACTGAAAATTAATCCTGGGGTTAGGAGCGCATCCCATGTTGGCAATGCCCAATGCAGTGATTATTCCTGCAGACTTGTACTCTACTCTGTGTCATTCCCCCCGCCCCTCTCCCTCTGCTATCCTGTCAATTAAAGGCAATAATGCTTTCAAGGCACCGCTCAGCAGACGAGAGAAAGTTGACAATGTGTGAACTACATTGTTGTTGAAGTGTAGAACAGCACATTGCATAACTGTGTGTTTTAGTCAGCAGAGTTCCTCTACGCTGAGTGCTGTCTGTCTGTCTGTCTGAACGAAACCAAACATGTATCAAAGAGTTCATTAAAGTAGGCAGTACTCTATATGCATAGCATGATTACTGCTGTGCTGCAGAACACACACACACACACACACATTAACATATTGCATACATTAATACGGTTCTGTATCACGGTTATGTATTACAGCCAGGCCGTAATGAGTTGCTGAATATAAAAGATGTGTGATTTGTGTGGACAGTTTTCCACAAACACAGGTTGTTGTTGAAGCACGACCCCGTCTGTGGCCACGTTTCTCTACCTGTCTTTATTTCATATAGTTAATTAATCTTGATTTAATCAGGTGTCTCTCTGAAATTAAAAACCGAGAACAACAAGCAATCACAAAAACACTATCAGCAACACAAAGGCAGCGCTGTTAGACTCCACAATACAAGGAAAGGCTGTGGTAACAATCAGAACACGTAAACATCTGAACTCCTATCACCTACTTGAGCAACTTTTTGCAGTGAACACAACTCATTATGCTGTAGCTCTGTGCACAAATGTATCCACAAGCACACACAGCCCCCCCCCAACCCTCCTATATGTGCAGTATACACACACGCCCTCCCACACACATGCACACACATATTAATGAGCCGCTGTATATGTAAAGCATGTTTATTCACCCTATGGAGGCTGCTTTGCGTTTGCGAACGCAGCCCGCTAGTGAAGCGTGACTTCCAACGATTCCCTGCCTGCTGTCAACACACACACACACACACAGAGAACAGGATTAGGACACAAACACTGACGTGTGTGTGTTTTGTATAGGGATTCTTCAGAGCCACGTCTTGTTTTTGTAGTTGCATTGAGTTCCTGCTCATTTATGGACCTGGGAGCAGAGCCAGGCTTACATCTTTACTTCATTAAAGTGAATAGGAAAGCACATAAACTCAAGTTGATCCATCTACCTGTGGACTGCACACTCTTCATTTCACTCATCTGTGTCATAAACGACTGTCACTGATGGATGTAATAAGTTTACAGAGTCAAAGTTGAACCATGAAGTGGTCCATATCTACTGGACATTTTAAATTAACCGCTGGGGGAGAATAACAGAGTTTATTGTTTGTTTCAAGCTGTTTTGCTTGATTGTGTACTGTGTGTGTAGGGAGGTAGTCAGCTCATTAACAGAAAATAAACAACAACTAAGAAAACATATAGTTTTGAAGCGAGAAAAATCACTGTTTGTTATCTGCTTCTAACATCTCAAATATCATTGATATGCTGATCTGAAATAAAGTCACCAAAAACTGATCACCAGATTAATCAATAATTTCATCCTAAGGAGAAAAAGATCATCAATTTTGTTTGAGGCACTGTTGACTTACACAATTTCACCAAAACGTTTTTTGTGTTTAAATTGTCCACTCAGTTTTCTTTTATCAATTAAGATAATTAGACCTTTTTTCTTTTTTTTCTTTTTTTTTTTTAACTTTTTTTTTATTGTGGTGAATGATTAGATTATTTTAGATTAGAGTAGTTCAGATTAGATTAGAAAGTCTTAACTGCCCCTGAGGTCCAGTTTGGTAGCCACAAGACATCCAATACAAACCTTACAGTAACTAAATCAACACAACATAGAAATGTTACAGTGACATTGAAGCATTAAGAACCTGACGATGAACAAAACGGACGCTGCATAGTTTTTCAATGTGTCCCAATCTATTGTAAATTGTTGCTATGGTTCCTGTGGCCTGCTTCTGTACTGATGAAGTCTTTTACACTCGGACGGTCTATTTTTATATACAAAATCATTATTTTCTTCATTTTAGGCTTATAATTGCATTTTAAAGCATCTGAAAGCTTTGTTAAATTCCATTCAAACATGTACCTGTACTTTTCCTTTTTTCTTTTTTTTAATGACCTGTCTGTCGTTCTTCAGTCTTTGTTCCTTTCACCACTTGTCAATATTTCTCATTAACCAACAGCGCCCTCTGGTGATGGTAGAGAAAAAAACGTGGCTCAGAGGAGAAGAGAGCTGCTGAGGCTCTTTTGATCCGAGTCTGTGTGAAGTTCCATTATCTCAGAGTGATGCAGTCTGATTTCATTTGAAGTGTTTCTGTGGGTCTCATTCTTCACGGCCCTCTGAGTGCTGAGGAGTCTAGAAATAAAAGTAAAAGATGCTCAGCCCCATAATGACTCTGCTGTGTTTAATGGCATCACGGTCGGATCCCTCTCTGGTTGATGCAGAAGCTGGAGCAGAGTGTTGACGACGTCCAAAATGAACAGGTTATTTTCTGATTATTCATTCAGAGTTTGTGTACAACAGTATGTGGCACCGACTGAAAGAATGTATGAGCGTTTATGCTAGCAGCATGTCTGTGAATATATTAGCACCCCGACTGGCAGTGTGACACGCATGCACACGCACACACACACAGATGTACACATATCCACACAGGCACACATGCGGTGGAATGCATGCAATCATTTAGACACAGACACACACACACACACACAACCACATAATTAACAGTGTTTTAGAAATTAGAAAAAGGAAATGAGCACATGTTAAAAACAAGCATGGTGGGTGGGTTAGAAACAGGTGGGACTATTGATAAGGAACAATTTCTCTCTCACACACACATTTGTAATGCTATCTTTGTGAGGACACTCATTGACATAATGTATTCCCTATAGGCCCTTACCCTAACCGTCCTTAACCATCCCAAACAAACGCCTAACCGTAACCATCACTCTTAACCGACTTAAACCGAATTATAATAACCTTGTTATTATAAAGTCTTAACCTTCGGTCTGAGAAAGTGAGGACAGGCCAAAATGTCCTCACTATGATGGTTTAAAACTCAAACTGGTCCTCACATAGTTGTACAAGTACACGTACACACACACACACACAGAGGAGCCGTATTCTCCACAGGTGAAGGGAAGGCTGCAAGTTTCATGCTGAAATTTAACAACTACCTGAAGCTGTTGATGGCTGTGTGTTTGTGCAATATGTGTGTTCGTGCAAGTGTGTTTGTGTGTCTTTGTATAAGGCACGGTCCAATCCTCCTTGCCTGGAGCTGAAGCTGTGTGCTGAGTGGGGGTGGGTGTGTGTGTGTGTGTTGGGAGACATGGGCTGATGGGGCGCTGGGAGGGGGGAGGGGGTTGCCTTGGGATAATGTTATTCCTCTGTGTGTGTGTGTGTGTGTGTGTGTGTGTGTGTGTGTGTGTGTGTAGGTGTGTGTGTATCCTTGGGACAGGCCCACCATGACTGGATTGCCACACAATGGGATGGGTATGGTTGCCAAGGTAACCCCCATCAGCCCAAGCAACCGTGGAAACTGGTAGCTAAGTAACAGGAGCCCGGCAACAAAATGGAGAGAGGGGATTATAGGTACCTCTGAAGGTGAAATTATGGGCTGCAGAGTGTGAGTGTGTGTGTGTGTGGGGGTGTGCGTGCGTGGAGGGAGGGGAGTTATTAAGCCCTGGTTACAGTCACAGTCAGGATGCTGAGGTTCAGCCATTTCAACATGACTGACAACACAGATTCATTCAGAGGAGGGTTTTATCTAAAGGGAGGCATCCAACATGATCCTTTCACAAGATGTGATGGATTATTACAGAATGATACACTGAACACACACAGCTGTTCTGGGTTCATGTCTGATTCATCTTTCTGACAGAGGTGAGTCTGCTCCCTGGAGGCTGCTTTAAAGCCTGAGGTGACAGAGCTTTTCAAACTGTTCCACCATACTATGGATTTTTTTTCAGTTACAGATTAGCCTAGTATTTCAACTCAGATTTGGCAAAATATGACATGGAGGAAAGTCTGGACCCATGACCAATTTATTTAAGTAAAGCTACATTTGGTGTTTATGTAAACATTGAGCAAAAATCACCATGTCCAAAATTGTTCATACCAAGACAAATAGACATGGATAGGATGTTCAAACAAACCATTGGTTCCATCTGATTCGCGATAGTGCACCCCAGGCAAATTCAATACAGGGCTGTTTAGGCTGTAAAAATGTCCTAAATGACGTCATTTCGAGTCAACTCTGGACTATATCCCTTCAGGACACTCTGGTTGCAGCAGACGAGCAGTGTAGAGGAATATTAAATGGTTTTTGTGTAGTTTTATGGACGTTTTTGTATCAGGCACTATTACTCTCATATAAAGTTTTAGTTGGATTACGATCCGGCCTCCCGGGTCTCCAGATGAACTTTAGGGAATAAAAAAGGCTCCATATCCAATTATTTTCAGAATGGCTGTAAGTTAAGTGTACCAAATTCAAAGTCGAGAGTCACATCACTCTAGACATAATTCCTATTGGCTCTAGTGGGTGCTATCACAGCCAATCAGAATGTCTGGTTCAGAGGCTTGGCCTGCTCTAGCTGGACTCTGCAATTGTCTCAAAACAACTCTGTAACTTTCTGTTATTATCTCATAGCATGGTGAATGTGCAGGTCACAACTTGAAACCAAAAAATCCCATGAGCCTCCGTAGCGTAGCTCTGAGCAGCTCACGGCTCTGCTCTGACGTTCTAAAAATAGCTTGCACCGACAATTAAAGGTAATGAACCTACTGATAAAACTATAGGGATTAAGGCAATGGGCCAGTTTGCCAAAATGTTGGACTATCCATTTCAGATCACAAATAATTTTAAACATGTACTTGTACGGTCAAAATTTCAACGCGTCATGAGTATCTTTTTAGTGCAGATAACTGGATCACCCACTTTACTGTGGCCAGAGTCAGAGTGAGTGGATCAACGTAAGACCGCCTGTGAGTTACATCTGCGCATAGTCCGATCCATCCCATTTGGTTTCGTGTGTACGCAAACATTTCTCGAAATGACGCTGCCTTTCAAGAAAGAAGATCATTTTGGGAAAGCTCTGTTTCCGTGTCAATAAGGCCTAAGAGACAGTTTTTCAGTTGTCCAGGTTCTTTGATGTCCAACAATGTTAACTGAGGACATGGCTTTCTCTTGTCTCTCCTGTAAAGAGCATTATCTTCTATCACTTATGTACAAAGCCATTCAACTTCTCTCTGTGGACAAATTACTTTGCTAAGTTAAGGCTGCAGAAGCAGTGTTGTGCTGGCTGCAGATAACAACTCTTCTCTCTGGTCTGGCCAACAGCTGTCCACCCCCTGGTCCCATGCACACACACACACACACACACACACATACACTTCCCTTTACGTTCACATTATAGGCCGTGGGAGTGAGTGACATTTTCCCTGGGGTATTTGTTTGCGCATGAGGCCATTTTCTCACAGTTTGGGGCAGGAAGACATTAATTACCATCGGCAGAGAGTGAAACCACTTTGTCAGTAAACCCACATGAGGAAGAGCAGGAGGAAACGTACACGCCGAGAGACGGCTACGCTTATCGACAGGACCCTAACACACATGTGCGAACACACAGCACACACCACCACAGAATTCATGAAGTTCACGCTGTCACTTCCTTCCAGTGAGGCGGTGTATGCAGGTAGCGGAGGGAGGGTGGGGGGTCTGAATCAGTTCCATGTTCGGCGGGGAAAGTCAGTTTGATCCTTCAAAGATAGCACATACTGAAACACCAACAACTTCCATCACGTAAAAACTGTTTGGTGTACCCAGTTTGGTTTATGTCAAGTTCAAGATAAGGAGCAGAATTCAAACCTCACACTGCACTCCCCCCCATATGCAGTGAACCATCTCAAGGTGTTTGCTGATAAAGATTAGAGTCTTGTTCCTCTGGTTTCTGCCTGTGGGAAAGAGACGTTGAGGTGCGCAGCAGATAATAAAACCACTGATATCCAACAGGATTTGGCTGGCAGAGAGAAACAAAGCGATTGTTCCGGGAATGTGGAGATCCACACGACATCAGGCAACCAGTTTGTTCACAGAGCGCTGTCACACAAACAAGCCAACAAGTTGGTAAAGAAGGCCCAGTCTGTTGTTGGTATGAAGCTGAACACTCTGGAGGAGGTGGCTGATGACAGAATCTGAACCACATTCCTCAGGATCATGGACAACACCACCCTTCCCCTTCCATGAAACACCGGACAGTATGGTAAGCCATTTCAACATTTCAAAGCCAGACTGGATATGTGTTGCAGATATCTGCAGTTCAGTTTTGCCTAGTCAAAAAGAAGATTTCAGATATCCACAACTACGTTCTTCCTCGGACAAATGACATCACTTTTGCCATTCATGTGTATGGGGTTTGTCATTACAGATATCTATAATTCAGTTGCAGATATCAGCTATGTGAATTACGGATATCTGTAACTGAATTACAACTAGTCTTAATTCCAGTTACAGATATCTTTAATTCACCTCAATTAAAGATATCATGTCATATCATGATATCTTAAATTAAATTTTGACTAGGCGAAATGACGTTGTAGATATCTGTGAATGGAATTATGACTAGTTGGATGACTAGGGTGCACCCCAGGGCTGTGTGCTTTCGCCCTGGCTATTCTCCCTCTATACAAACCAGCTTACATCACACCACAGTTCTATCAACCTGTGTATGTACGCAGATGATTCTACCATTGTAGGATTCATCACCAACAACCGAGAAACAGAATACCATGCGAAAAAAGTTGGAAAGGACAGTAACCTACATCAGACAAGTAGAGCTTATGGTTTAACTGTATGTCAGGATGTGTACTTCCGGTATTTTTCTGCCACCAGTACGTCACTGTGACGCCGACGACCTGATTCATCACCAACAACCGAGAAACAGAATACCATGCACAGATCAACCAAGTAGTGACCTGGTGCGCAGACAACAACCTCCTACTCAACACAACAAAAACAAAAGAACTCATCATCGACCTAAGGCGCCAGCCATCCCCCAAATCCCCTGTGCTCATTAAAGGTGAACCCATCTCCATCACTGAGTCATTCAAACTGCTCGGTACCCACATCAGCAATAACCTAAAATGGAAAATTAACACAGAACACATCTACAAAAAAGCCCAGCAAAGACTCTTCCACCTCCGACAGCTTAAAAAGTTCAGAGTCAGGTCCCATCTCCTGCTCCACTTTTACACAGCCATCACCGAAAGTATCCTCACCTCATCCATTACAGTCTGGTTCAGCAGTCTTGACACACGGTCTAAGAAGAAACTACAGCGCATCATCAACAGAGCATCCAGGATCACTGGTTCCCCCATACCATCACTTCACTACAATCACTTCACACAGAGCCCAAAAAATTGTTTCTGATCCTACTCATCCTGCACACTCTGCCTTCCAGCTACTCCCTCTGGGAGACGCTACAGGACAATTGCCTCCAAAACAACCCGTTTCAGAAACAGTTTCATCCCCACTGCAATAAATATCTTGAACTCTGTACACTGTGGAACAAGCACGGCCCTACATAAGCTATAATTGTAAATTGTATGTCTGTCTATATATGTATATGTGCTATATGTTTTGGAACCTGCACCAATAAGCTGTAGCAAATTGGCTGTGTGGTCATTATATTAAAAGAAAAGAAAGAAAGAAAGAAAATGACGTTGTAGATACTAGTCGTAACTAGGACTGTCAATGAATATTTGAAATTCAAATGTATATTCGAATTACAGTGATAAAAATGATATTCGAATATTAAAATATGATATTCAAATATTAATAATTTATTTTTTTATTAACACGCACAACCACAACAACAGCAACAACTTCCTCCTACAAATGCACAGTCGTCGGTGTGACGTGCAGACCGCAGTGGGACGACAACTCAGTCCATGTTTCATGTCTCAGACCGGGTCATGTCAATCCAGCTGTAGAAATATCCGGGGGACGGGAGCGCCGCGGTAACCAGAGTAACTCACACAGACGTGTCTGTGTGGTCACGTCTGGAGAGAAGCAGATTCTCTGTTTTCCCAAACTACCGAGTGACAGCGTTACGTAATCGCGTGTTTAAAAAAAATAGTGTCGTTCACTGAGAGAAGGATCATTACTTTGATGTGGGAATAAAACATGCTGGCTCTTATCCCGTTTCCCGAGCGAGCCATTTGCTCGTGTCATCACGAAACTTGTTTGACATGAATTGATAAAGGCCGAGTAAAACGAGGTCTTTTTTCACGTATTAGCCTAATAAGCATATAATGTCGTGCTGATTTGCATTGTGTAGCTGTTTGTTTTGTGTAATATTAGCTGTTTAAAACGTGTTTGACATGCGCTGATAATAAATTCTGGCTACTGCTATGAAGTCCATCTCTTTGTATTGATTTTTGGAGAAAATATGAAAAAATAGAAATTCGAATTTTATTAGAATATCTGTTTTTTTAAGAGGCAATATTCAAACCTCATTTCTGCCATTCGTTGACAGCCCTTGTCGTAACTCAGTTACAGATATCTGTAACTGAATTGTATCTGTAATGACAAACCCCATACACATGACTGACAAAAGTGACGTAATTTGTCCTACGAAGAACGTAGTTGTGGATAGAGCACTGGAAAAGAGAGTACCCTAACCCTAACGACACGCATTGGTTCAATGGAAGCGCCTCCTAATGGCGGGATATGGGTATTGCAAAAGCGCCCAAGAACTGACAACTCTGCATTGTTGGTGAATGAGCAGTGTGGTATTTTCAATAATTTAAGGACATTTATAGATCACCCACGTTAATAGCATAATTGAGGACCCTTTACAGATAAACATTAACACATAGACGAGTTAAAAAAAATAAAAATAAAAATAGTTGTCTATATTAATGTTTCGATCTACATTTTGTAATTAACAAATTACAAGTATAATTTGATATGACCAAGACACCTAAAAACAAAAACGGCCGTTTTCATAAATTTACAGCAAGTGGGCAACACACACACATTGGAGTGAATGCGTTTTTTGGGCGCTTTTGCAATACCCACATCCTGCCACTCGGGGCGCAAAACCCTTACCACGGGAGTCAATGGTGGTGTCGTTACTCTCTTTTCCAGTGCTCTAGTTGTGGATATCTAAAATGTTCTTTTTGACTAGACAAAACTATATTATAAATATCTTGAATGAAAAATCCAACTATTCAAAATGTAATTACAACAAGTCAGAAAGACGTTGTCGATATCTACAATGTGAATTCCGGATAGTCAAAGTTCCGACCCATGGGCTGAACACTGCAATACACAACATCAATTCAAATGTAGGAAAAAAATTATGACACAAAATTGAACAGAAGTCAACCTAAAATCACTCTGAACGCTCACAATGACACAACAGAGTTAACAACCAGCAACTTGTAGCCTACCCATGAAGCAGCAAACAGAGACATTCAGTTTCCTCAGTGCAGCTGCAGCAAACATTTAGAGTTTCTATTCATCTATTTTCAGAAACATCTTCAACCAAATAGCCTACTGCAGTCTGATCTGATCAAACTTCCTGCCGGGAAACACGGAGTTGACAGGTGTAAACACTAACCCATGATAAGCAGGTTCAGTGGTGATACAGGTTGTATCTGTCAAATACAGAAAATCCAACTCACGGTTTGTCGTGTTGTCCTCCTGGAGGAGAAGAGCCCGGATGTTTAGTCTGAAAATTGACAGTGTTGTGATCTGTTCGACGCTGAAGTTAGCCGACCTAGCTTGGCTGGCTCACACACCGTAGTCAACTTTCAGTCCTGAGTTCTTTTAGGATTAAAGAGTTGAAGATCAGATAGCATTTCCACCGGGCGCGCCGCGGCACGTCTCTTCTCCACGCCGCAGCCATAACGAGGCCGTTGCTGAATCGCGTGAAGCTCAACAGAGCAGATTGCACCAGACAGGAAATCCGACGTCCATCACTGTAATACACATCCGCCCCCTTTCAAAATAAAACACAATTACAGTTAACATCACAACTTCAACAGGGTCTCGAATATTATTAGCCTAATTATTGTTAATATTATGACTGTTTGATTAATTGATTAACTGTTTTATCTTTTTGTATTGTATTGTGTTTTATTGACCTTTCTGTGTATTTTATAACCTTGTTTTTCACTTTTAGCACTCCCTTCCTCTTTCCCCTCCAGGCTGCACTTGAAAATAAGAAATTTTGTTCTTAATTTGCTCGCCTGGTTGAATAAAGGTTAAATAAAATATTCAGTACCATGGACGACAAGAAACACAACTGTTTTTTTAGGCTATGTGTTAACTTCCAGCACTTTATATGGACATGATGTTTGTTTTTTTTGTTTTGTTTTTTGTTAATGGAGAACACAGCAGTTGGATTTTTACATGATATCTTGGCCTAAATAAAGATATTGATTTTAGACCCTTTGTTTTTGGGTATTGTGTTTTTAAACATATTAGGCTATCTCAATGTAACAGCCGGTGAAGTCAGGCCACAAGGCCACACTTTGCCTGTATTAGGGACTTCTCTAGTTTCTGTACAGCCGGGACCATGCAGGTCGAAACCGGTCAGGGTCAGTCTTCTCCACTGATTTCTACCATTTCTCTTTGTTGTCATCCATACTTTCTCCACTCGGTCAGTTTTCTCCACACTCACTATTTCTTTACAGCTACTCAGGAGGTGTCACTGAAATGTTTATAACAATAATCTAGAAACAATTTCTATTATTCCAGTGAGTAAAAGCAAACAATGTAAAGTAAATATAAGGAGAAAATACTTTCCCACTCTGTGAACTAACACACTTAAGGTTTGCACACAAATCCATTTCACTGCAAATATTTTAACCACATCACACCTAATGCCTGCCTTGATGGCTTGAGACTGAAAACAAGTGGGGGGTTGCCCGCAGAGAATAAAACAAACAAATAAACACACAAATAAATAAAACAAACAATCACACAAACAAAAATAAACTAGTCCGCCCAAGGGCAATACCCAGCTCTTTTTGCTCGTTCACTTGCCAGGCGGACTAGACAAAATAATAAACCCAAACCAATAAACAAACAACGGCAAGAAACAGCTAATAGGCCGCCGATTCTCTGCAGAGACACAAATACTAATTCAATAGTTTATTACATCCATAAAAATATTTAAGAGTTTACAGCATACATCACAACTTTAAAATAACTGGTCTGCTGAACTGTGCCCATTCAGCGACTACCAGCTACTCACAACCCCAGCAGGGTAACAGGTCTGAAAAATATATTTTTTTAAAAACAGTTCATATCAAACACACACATCAATGATATCAACCCTCAAAACGGGGCCTCAGCCTACCAGTATTCCTTGGTTTCCCTGAATGCCCGCATGGAGTGAGGTGTGCACCTGCCTCATCCTCAACCTGCCTTCTTGTTTTCCCTCATCAAACTCATCAAATACACAATCCAACAACTCCAAAACACTCTGGTGGACAAGTTATGACCTGCACATTCACCACGCTATGAGATAATAATGGAACTTTATGAGATAGAGTTGTTTTCGATGTAAATTCATGTAAAACCGCTGATGCACGTCTCTGTCGGGACAGTTTTTCAGCAAGCAGACTCTGCATTTGCCTCAAAAACAACTCTGTCCTGTAACATTCTGTTATTTTCTTGAATTAAAGCTTATTAGATATTTATTTGAACATCTAACACTTTAAAATTGTGTGACAGAGGTATTAAATATTAAATCCTACGCTGTATATGCTGTTAAGGTCTAACTATTAACAGGGCTGGTTATAGCTGCTGCTTGAGTCATCATTCTTTCTTAGAGGCCCAAACTGGGGATTTCGTTGTTTTCATTGTATTGTCATAGGCATCAATGTCCCACAGAATAAAGAATACAATGTATAAAAACTATATATTTGAATAAAAAAAACAACAAACTGTGTTGTTTACCTGAAGAATGTCATGTGTCCTAACCAGAAACTACAAGGAACTGATGTTGAGGGGTGGGAGTGGGGTTTCCTCACCTTACGTCAGATGTACACTTCTGCTGCATCCTGCTGCTCTGGTGCTGCAGGAGATGAAGTCCTCTCTCTCAGCAAGAGACTATGACGATGATGACGATCATGATGATGATGGTTAGGGTTTTAAAGCTGTTGCTTAGTGATGACGATGATGATGACAGCTCTGTTACCTCCAGAGAAACTCACACTTTACTTCCTCAGCAAGTAAAACATGTCTGGACACAATCCTCTGTTTTCCTGCTGCATTCAGCAACAAATTCTGACCCTCGACCCCCGAACGAACTCACAACCTCTGATGGGATCTCTGAGGTTTACCTTTCTGCACCTGGTCACACACGGAGATGCACAAGTGCCTGCACATGCACAGACACAGAGGCATCCTATGCAAAACCAGGAGGAAGACCACCCAGCACTGTCTCTCTCAGGGGCAAAAGTTATAGAGCACACCTGAGTATGAGCCGCACCAGCTAAATTTTTAAGGAAAATACATACATATAGGCCACACTTGAATATAAGCCTCAGGTTTTCATGCTGTAACATGAGATATTTACACAGAAAGACAGTAGGGAACTATGCAAGTCTGCTCACTTTTCCATTGTTCCGCTCCTTTCACCCATGTGCATTTGTTTACTGATACAATACAATAAAGATTTATTTATATAGCACATTTAAAAATACAACACAGGTTGTCCAAAGTGCTGTGCAGTAAAACACACAAGCAAAACTAGTGGCAATAAAACTAAATGGGTAATGTAGCTACAATAAAACATGGAACAAAACAATAAAACAAAAGTGAACACATAAAACCTAAAATGCCAAGAAAAAGAGACAAGTTTTTAAAAGAGATTTAAAGTGCTCGAGCGTTTGTGCAGTCCTAATATGCAAAGGTAGGCTGTTCCACAATGTCGGGGCCACCACAGAGAATTCTCTGTCTCCTCTCGTTTTTAGTTTAGCTCTTGGTATAGTTCAGAGCAGCTGATTAGCAGACCTCAGTGTTCGGGGGGCCTAGTAAAGAACAAGAAGGTCAGACAGGTAGGGTGGCGCCAGGCCATTCGGGCACTTAAAAACAATAAGTAAAATTTTTAAATTAATTCTAAAAGCGACAGGAAGCCAGTGTAAAGTTCAGAGAATTGGGGTAATGTGATGCTGTTGCTTTTTCCCTGTCAGTAGGCATGTGGCAGCGTTTTGCACAACCTGCAATCTGCAGATTAAAAACATGTCGATGCCAGTGTGGCAAGGTAGGGTAAGAGTCATGCGTGCTTGCCAGTCAGCCAAAGAGACATCCCCTTGGCCAAGTAGCCAGGGCACATGATCAATTATAATGTCTTTATTTTTGTATTATTAAATGTATCATTGTCACTGTTGGACCCCAGGAAGAATAGCTGCGACTACTGCAGCTAATGGGGATCCGGATAATAAACTAAACTAAACTAAACTAATTGGAGGCATAGTGACAGGAACCTCAACTGTCACACCAGAATACAGGGAATTACAATAGTCTAAACAAGAAGTGATAAAAGCATGGATTACTGTATTAAGATCCTTAAGTGGAAGATATGCCTTTGTCTTTGCGAGCAGTCATAAGTGGAAAAAGGATTCATTTAGCTAGAATGAAGCCGGTGAAAAAAATTAAATACTTTAAAATGATAAAACTGTTTTATGAACACACACAAGAACACAATGGCATCGTTTGACAGCTGTGAGCTACTGGAGTTTACCCTGATCAACTTCCTCTTCCCTCTGTAGGTCCAACGGTAAAACACACACACACACACACACACACACATCTCACATATCTCAGGTCACTCCTTCAATCTCACCTTATAGACTCTTTCCTGGGAAAGCCTGCTGTTATTCCCCATGGGAAAACACACACACACATGCACACACACACCTTCACATATCAGGTCATGTCTTCAATCTCCCCTTTTTTTACAGATAGACTCTTTCCTGAGAAAGTCTTCCGTTATGAACTGGGGAAAAACACACACACACACACACACACACACACACACACACACACACACACACACACACACACAGTTTCCAATTGCAAAATTACTGTTTGAAGACTTTGAATTTCTCAGATGACATTTTTTTCAGATTTACACTCGGCAGAAGAGCAGAAGGCGTGGTGAAGGTAACACCAGCAGAGTGAGTGCTGACAGAAGCAGCTGGGACTCAGAGTTAAAGGTATTAGCCAAACCTGGATGTGTGGGCAGTTCACGTCAGACCACAACTAAAGCAGAATCACACACAAGAGGCAGGTGGCCACGTGTAGCTCCACACATGAATGAGGTGTATTTAACACAGCAGGGATTGTGTGTTTGCTATAAAATACTAAATCACACTCATTATGTCAGCTCACGCAGAGGAGTAAACTCACTGACCACACATTGGTGCTGTGTGTGCGTGCGTGTGTCTGCCTCAAGCACTACATTGTGTTAAGTCTTGAGTTATGGCTAAAAAAAAAGTGTTTTATGAGGTCACACTGACTTTCACATTTGACCACTGAAATCAGTTTGTCCTTGAGTCTCAGTGGACATTAGTAGCCTACCAAATGTGAAGGGAGCCCCATCGGGGAGATGTGGCGCTCACAAGGCCAAAATCTGATTGTATGAGGCCACCATGGCCTTTGACCTGTTTATTTTAATAATTGAATGAAATTCAATAATTGAGAGAAGATACTTTTGTGGATGATAACATACAGCAAGATACATGCTCTTCCTCACTGGGTGTCAAGGACAGGAGAACATGTTCGTTAAGAGGAAGAACCAAATAGTGATTTTCTATCAGTGTCGAGTCGACATATTCACTTGTGAGTTCTATTTTTTCTTTGTCATCTCCATGGTGAGCAGAGGTGAGGAGCAGCTGAGGATAGAGGAGTAAAACCCAACACAGGGAAGTGAGGGGTGGGGGGTGGGGGGAGAGATCTGCAAGGAGTCTGAATGACTGTTCTAGTACATAAAACATGAGGGATCCCTAACCCTCCAGGCTAACAGATTCTTGGCAGGCAGCGCAGAGAGGACTGACAGGTTTACCGAGGATGGAGTGATTCTGTTGTGTAACTATATTTTGTAAGGAAAAAAAAAAGACATGGAAGATTGACGCAGCAAAAACTGGCTATGTTGAATGTGCAGTGCTAACTTTTGCTCCCTGTGTGTAGCTGGTCTGGGAAAAGGAGAGCAGATTGTAGAGGTGATACAGAAGTCAGTGACCCATGGCTGAGAGGGCTGTTAGATATGTGCTGTTTACCATAGGTTTACATGGCAACAGTCTTTGGGATGTGTTTCAGGAAGACAATCTGTGTTCGTTTATGACCGGATGAGGAAATGAGACACAGTGTTTCCCATATGTTCAAGCTACAATGGGGAGTGGGTGCGTGGGGGGGACCTGTGGAAAACAAAGGGTTACTGTAGCTTGTTGGGTTTAGAGACAAAGAAAAAATATAATATAAAAAATATAAATATAATATATAATTTTTGTTTGTTTTAAGTATCAAGTGGGTTTTTATCCTATTTCATGTTTATCTTGCAATGTTTTATCTGTGATCATGTGAGTGAATGTTTCTTGTCAGTGTGTAAGAAGCCCAGTGGAACGAATGTCAATATGGAAATAAAGTATTGAAACTTAAAATACTAATGTAAAAACTGAAAATATAAAGTACATGAAACATACAACTTCGAAAACACCTATGTATAAGAATTAAAGGGATAGTTCAACATTTTGGCTCTGCTCTGCCATTCTAAAAATAGCTTGCACCTACAATTAAAGATAAGAAACCTACTCCTAAAACTGTAGTGATTATGGCAATGGGCCAATTTGCCCAAATGTTGAACTATCCCTTTAAGAACAAATACATACAAAGTGAAAAAAGGAAAATCATATAAGAGTATCTCTATATAAATAAATAAATCAAACATAGATAAATGAATTGGGATGTGTGTGGGCAGTCAACATGTGAAAGTGTGTTTTATATTCTATAAGAAGGTGAAAGGAACTCTGATGTACAGCATACATGTATGTTTAAAATAGTGCGTTTTAATGAGGACACACTCGTCAGGGTATGGGAGGATGTGTTAGACACAGTGTTGGCTGCGAAGGTTAGAAAATGACAGGATGTCTGAGCAGATACAAGATCTCCTGAGGGGAAGAAGAAGTGTTGGTGAAATCAAGTCTGGGGTCACGGACGCCACGAGGAAGATGAGTTATACGCCTGATCTTGCCGGTAATTAAGAAAAATTACGTTTGAGAAATTACAGAGTGGTTTGGGGGCAGATCACTCGCTGAGGTCATAAAGTTGAGATTTGTAGCTTTAGGCTCTTGGCTGCAAACTGCATGTGGATTTTATTTCATTGAGCTCATACCCCAAGAGCACAGTGCTGCTAAATTACATAGAACTGTCGCTGAGATTGACAACATCATTTAGACCACAATGTTTATGACAGTAAACTAATGTATGACAGGTTTGTGGTTCCTATAGGGAAGACATAAGGGGGAAGACTGTATTCAGAAACTGTCGTCAGGACTTCTGTAACTTTGTGATGTCACAACAAAGCAGCAGCTGCTCTTACAGACCACCCAGACAACAGTGAGTCCATCAGAAGAGAGAGGACAGAAGATGTACAACTACACAGGGCCGTTGCTAGGAATTCTGGGCTCCCTGAAAGAAGTGGGTCCCTGCCCTTGACTTTTTTTCTTAGACCATTTATGTATTATCATTTTTTTATTCAGCCTACTTTGTTTTGATGCTAATGCAGCATTACTATGAGTATTAGTCAGGGTCTTATGCTGAATAATTCAGTCATACAAAGATTAGACTACTGCGTTTTTTTGTGGGCCCTACTGGGCGCTGGGCCCCTAGAATTATCATCACCTTTGGCTCTTTTATCTTCTCATTTCTCTTCAAATTGGAAATAAAATACCAGAAAAGTGTCTCTATATATGTCTAATATATTGGACCTTTAATGTCTGAGAAGAGCACATTTCCTGTATGAATCTTGCTCCCCAGAGGATGAACCCTTTCTATATTGGCGCTTATTTGCAAAGCCAAAATGTTGTCTTCATAACAACACTGCGATGTATTTGCTTAGGCAGATACTTTTTGCAAGCCAATGCAATCAAATTTTAAACCAGATATGTTGGGATGTGGTCTAGACTGCTATGAAATTGGCTGAACAAATTCCTGATAATCATTCAGTCAGTCAGTCAGAACACTGGTGCGGAGAATATCCACGGGCCAACACTTCTCAGTGAAGTGTGACTGTATCTCTTTGGAGCAGAGATGAGGAATGACGAGGACTAGTACGCACACGTACAGCCGGGTGGTTTGTCCTCCTGAGGTCTGCCCCACAGGGTTTGTATGTATCAGTGTGTGGCATGGGTGCTTTCATTTTGTCTGTCTTACCTCTGTTATAACTGCTAATTGTTGCTCCTTAAAATCACCCTGTCCCAACATGTCTCTGTGGGCCCTCCAGCTGATCCACAACACCACGGCACGTGTACCAACAGGACACAGGAAGACGGATCACATTTCTCCCTCATTAGCTTCTCTGCATTGTATCAGCTCACAGTGACGCGTTACTGCATCTATGCACAGCACAGTCATGACCAAATACAGTTTTTCTCAGTTACTAAAACACTAAAACCCATTCACCGAACCAAATTCTCAGTGGCCTAAACTAATTTTTTGAGTCAAACACTTATTTGGCTAAACCTTAAATAATGTTCAGGTATTTTGACAGAATTTTCAAAACTCATCCACTCTTTTTTGCAAAAACCTTAAACACGTTCTCAGTCACTATGTGAACACACGTATTTGGGGCAGGAGAAAAGTCAGTTCAGAGCAAAGGTGGCCCATTTGTTGAAAAACATGTGCTAAAGTGGCCTCTTAGGAGCCAAAATGTGTGCTAGGTGAGGACACATGTGCCCTTTTTTTTTCCTTTTCGCCCCTGCCCTTCAAAAAGTCTGTGCACGCCACTGCTGTACAATGGACAGAAACACAATGTGGGGTCCTCTGGCTGGAAGACATTATGTTGGAGAATAAATCTCAGTGACTGTGCAGTAATATGCTTTTCATTCTGATTTTTTTCTTTTCGTTTTTTGAATGCATATATATACAGTATATATATAAATATATATATATATATATATACGTATATATATATTTTTTTTTTGCTCGATGCATTTACAAGAAATAAATAATAAACATTTTCTGTTAAATAATTACATGCTCTGAATGCTGTGTTGGAAATTTCAAAGTGTCTAATGAATGCTCTGTGGTGAATATGTTTTTACTTGCTGTGTGTATGATCTGAACACAGGAGAACTGGTTTTGAACACAGGAGAACTGGTTTTGAGATGATAGTTTAACTTTGGTGGAAAAGTCTGGGGTTTTGTGGGTGTAGTTTTGATGTTTTGGATTTGTGTTTAAGGTTTTGAGAAAATGAGTGGAGGTTTCAAGAAGTGTGTTTAAGCAATTGGGGAAAAACTTCCGCTCTCTCCTGTGGCCTTGTGCTTTCTGTCCCCCTGCACATCTGTGTACACTAACTCGTAGAATCAAGAACTAAACATACAGTATTCTTCTCACTGTAATCATATGATGACTGAAACCATGAAACAATAGGAACTGATCAAACACGTCCATATAAGGTTGGATTGACTTTCTCTCATCATTTTACAGTTTGTGGGGATTTTTCTTCAGACAGACGAGGACAGAGCAGCCACCAAACTCAAGGAGTCATGACATCTTGGTTGGCAAACAACACTTCCTGTGCTTACACCAGAGGAAGAAATTCAATGACTGGAGTGTTGCTTTATTCTCACATAAATCAAAGATACACACACACACATGCACACACAGTTTGTTTCTTTTTCTCTTTATTGAGAAAAGCATATAAATTTCTGACAGAAAATAACAGGACTTGTTTTTGCGCTCAGTTTCAGTCAATGAGACACACACGCACGCACACACATGCACACACACAGATTGACACATTTCATATTACAACACACATATTCTCTCGCAGTGGGTCACACACAGGCACACACACACAAGCTCAGCTGAAACACTCCATGCTGGCCTTGGCCCTCTCCATCTCGTGCAGGAAGTTGTAAAACTGAGGGAGGGTCAACTCTGGAAGAGACAAGAGAAGAAAACAGGAAACACACTGAGGTGAATGGAGCTCCACTTCACACCTATTCCACATGTAACTCTTGCCTCCTATTGTTGTACCTCCCAATCACAATTCTGTATACTTTTTCCTGAGCCTAGAATATGGAATTTATTACCTGCGCATTTTTTTTAAACTTATCTTTACAACAATTTAGGAGAGCACTAAAGTCACTCCTGCTAGCCAGTCACATCACATGGTCTGCCTATCTAAACTGGGATTACTTTATATTTTTTATCATAATGTTTATCAAGCTTTTGTATTGCATTGTACAATGTTAAATCATGTTAAACCGGGGCGTGGTGCAGTGGTTAATGCGGCCACCCCATATAGAGGCTACAGTCCTCAATGCAGCCGTCCCTGGTTCGAATCCCACGTCGAGCAGACCTTTCCTGCATGTCATTCCCCCTCTCTCTGTCTATCTATACTGTGTACTATCAAATAAAGTCAAAAACTCCAAAAAAAATACACTTAAAAAAAAAAATCATGTTAAACCATGTTTATATTGAGTATGAATGGTTTTTGTAGTTCACAAATGTATGCTCATTAGCTTAGAACTGTAGTTGGAGAATGCCAGCCTACAAGCCCCTGGAGGTTTTTTTTTTGGCATTTCCCCTTCACATTGTCTTGGATTTTGTATCTATTTTAACTTTTTGATATGTGAAATGAACAAACAAACAAACAAACTGCAGAAGATACAGTCGATAAAAACTGATTGACACTCTGACTTAAAGGTCCAGTGTGTAAAACGGGGGGAAAACCGTGACAGTGTTCAGATTCTAGATTGCAGCGCTCACACTCACTCACGCTCACCCTCCCATCAGGAGAGTGACTACTAGGATGACTGGGAGTATTTCAGGAGCATGGAGCCATGAGGTGAAGATCTAAACCAGTGATTTTCAACCGCTGTGCTGTGGCACACTAGTGTACCGTAGAAACTAGGAATGCACATTTAGATTTTTTTTTCCAGACCGATAACCGACGCTCATAAGCGATTAACGGATGAGATTCAACACTCCATCGAATGTCTGTGACTCGACCCGGCCAGTCCTCTATTGGCGATTAAGAAGATGATCAACAGTGATTTCAGTTTTCTGTTTTTCTTGCTGATAAATAAACACACCCGCTGTGCTGCGGCACATCCACGCCTCCTCTAGCTCGTCTGTGCAGCTGCAGGTGAGTGACGGAAAGCTGGCTGGGGTGAAGCACGCGTTGCACTCAAAGTTTAATCTGACTTTCTATCACAGGAAGTGCACAGCATAAGTGTAAATCCTCTCATGTAACGCTTTGCTGTGAAATAGTATGGCTGAAGGCACGAGCGGAAGTACGCACATGTTGACAGCCCCGATGAGTTGACTGAGAAGAATCTGCCGAAGTTCTAGTTATCGGTTAACAGTTTGTCGTGAGTGTAAGTCCAATGACCTTGCCTTAGCAATGTCCATTACTGAGTCAGAATAAACTAACCCTAACTAGACTATAAGAGACAAAATTTGTTTCATTTTCCCTTGCTATATGTAGCTATAAATTATAATTATAAGGTTACAGAAGCCATACAAATGTTATTTTAGAGTGATTATACACTTACACCAATATATTCATGGGTAGTATAGTCAGATTTTTCCAATAAACCCTGTCAATTATTACACACTGGACCTTTAACCAACGACACACACACCCTGCATCATCACAACAAGCTTTTTGTTGTGTTTTGCAGCTCTTTCAATGAAAAATGTGTCTGAAAGTGGATTTCCCTTGAAGAAAGTGAAGAGCTTCACATGAGCTGAGGATGAGGATGAAGAAACCACCTAATGAAGTTCTCTGACAGTGGGTCAGTGGTGTTGACCCAAGACAGCGGGGAAAATAAGTACAAATGTGTCAACATTCTTCTATGGTGAGCGTGCAGAGGCCATGGTAATTGAGTGCATTACTCTTTGTATTGTACTCTCCCTATAGCTCTTCAGAATTAGTTATTATGGGTGATTTCAATTTAGATTGGTTGTCTCCCTGTTCATCTAAGCTTAAAGAGCTGTGCCTTGAATTAAATCTGTCCCAGTTGATATCCTACCCCACTAGGCCTAATAATAAGGACAACTCTAAATCAACATTGATTGATCTTATTCTGACTAACAGGCCGCAGAAATATCCATGCAGCGGCGTTCTCGCTCATGATATCAGTGACCACTGCCCTGTAACCTGTGTCAGAGTGACCAAAGGTCAGATCTCCGGGGGACGTACCGTTCAAAAACGCAGCTTTAAAAATTTCAATGAGCAGGCATTTATAAATGACTTGTCTCATGTGGACTTAAAAAGGGTTGATTTAATTCCTGACTCTGAGCTGGCTTTTGAGTATTTTTTGAATATTTTTAGCACCCTGATAGATAAACATGCTCCATACAAAAAATTCCGTATAAAAAATCGTTCCAATCCCTGGTTCTCTGCTGATCTATCTGAAGCTATCCGTGTCAGAGATCTGGCCTGGGCTAAGGCCAGACTCTCTAACAGCCCATCTGACTGGTTGCACTTCAGAAAGTTGCGTAACAAATGCATCAGTTCCATCAGGAGGGCTAAATCCACGTTTTACTTATCCTCTCTTACTGCCAACCAAGGTGATGCCACCAAATTTTGGAAAACCATAAAATCTTTAACTTCTACACCTAACTCTTCTCTCCCCTCACAAATAATTTGTGGTAACTCCTGCATTGCTAACAAATCAGACATGTGTGATGCTTTTAATCACCATTAGCCTCAAGTCACTTGTTTGATAACAATAGTGTCCCAGCTCCTCCTGACCCTGTACTCACGACTGCATCCAACCCATCAGCAGTCTTTACATTGAGACCGGTTAGCTATGCCCAGGTAATGAAAGCACTTACTCTCATTGACCCCAAGAAATCCAAAGGTGAAGATGATCTTGACCCATATCTCCTGCATCTGAGTGCCCGCTTAATTGCCGCGCCACTCACACACATCTTTAATTTGACATTTTCATCTGGTAAAATCCCGGCTGTGTGGAAGGCTGCACAGGTTGTCCCATTATTCAAGGGTGGTGCTGCTAATACAATTATCGACCAATCTCAAAGCTCTGCTGCTTAGCCAAAATCCTAGAATCTCTGGTGAATTCCCAATTGCGGGCCTTTTTGGACTCAAATAACATCCTTCAACCAGAACAGTCAGGCTTCAGACCGGGTCACAGCACTACCACAGCTACAGCACTTGTTCTTAATAACATCATTAATGGGTTAGACTCTCACCAGCACTGTACAGCTCTTTTCATTGACTTATCAAAAGCCTTTGACACGGTAGATCATAACATCCTATTACACAAACTCACGTCCATCGGCCTCGATAACATCTCTCTTAACTGGTTCTCCAATTATCTCACTGGGAGAACGCAAGCAGTTGCTGTAGATGGATTTAGATCCAGCTCGCTCTTATTGCACAAGGGCGTGCCACAAGGGTCCATTCTTGGCCCTCTCCTATTCTCACTATATGTTAATAATATTGTTACTCCCTCCCCAGCCTGCAATGTCCATTATTACGCAGATGATACTATTTTATACTGCATTGCTCCAACTCTCAACTCAGCTGTTGATAATTTACAGTCTTCTTTCAACCATTTTCAGTCGTCTCTATTAGCTCTTAAACTTGTGCTGAACTCCAGCAAAACTAAATGTATGTTGTTTACAAGGTCCCACGTTAACATCTCCCCTCTCAGTATCCACACATTAGATGGTCAACTTATTGAAACTGTCAACACATACAAGTACTTGGGCATCTGGCTGGATTCAAAACTTTCTTACCGTAACCATGTGGACTACCTGACAAACAAACTTAGGTCCAGAATTGGCTTTCTTTACAGAAACAAGTCCTGCTTCTCATTACAGAGTAAAAAGATTATTGTTCATGCCTCTGTAATGTCTGTACTTGATTTCAATGATGTGATATATATGCATGCTTCAGCCTCAACCTTGAAACCTCTCGACACTATCTTTCACAGTGCTCTACGCTTTATCACCGGGGACCCATATTCAACACACCATTGCACCTTATATAGTAAGGTGGGCTGGCCTTCACTCACCACCCGCAGAGAACAGCACTGTCTACTATTCATTTACAAAGCACTACTCGGGATGCTTCCCCCATATCTAACTTCACTCTTAAACTCTCGTGCCATAGGTCTCCCTACCCGCTCCCAGTCCCACATCAGACTCCACCTCCCTTACACAAATTCAGAACTAGGAAAAACTGCCTTCTCTTTCTATGCCCCACACCGATGGAATAAACTACAAAACTCACTGAAAATCGATAAATTTATCTCACTTGAGGCTTTCAAGAATCTACTCTGCACCACAGTATTGGGGGCTCAGACCCAGGTGTGCACCTGCTTTAACTAGTAATTCTATTAACTCCTGTCTTTATAACTGTATTTTATTGTATTGCATTTTATTGTATTGTATTGATGTCTTCTCGTGATCTCTGTATGTTACAGGGCGTCCTTGAAAAAGAGAGCTTGCTCTCAACGGACCTTCCCTGTTAAAATAAAGGTTAAATAAATAAATTTAGCTGAGCTGCTGACTCACAGTGCTGACTCAGTCTAAAGCTCTCAGACGGCTCCTTGGCTCTTGGACAACTCTTCAGAATTACGTTTTGACTCTGATCTTGTAGCAGCACCTGGTCATGGCCGGCTTATGGTCAAATTATGTTCTTTTCACTTCTGACCCAAACGGTGCATTCAGGGGTTTAGAAACACGTCCGTAAACAACGGTATCATTGTGTTTTTTTAACATAAGGTTGTGAAGGTCTTGACAGAGCTCTTTGCTTTGACCCATCATGAGATGTTTCCTGTGTGACTGATATGTTTTGAGACCAGACAAACTGCAAAAGGCACAATGACTTTATTTTCAGAATTATGACTTAAAGAGGAACTATGCAAGTCTGGTCACTTTACCTGTTTTGCTAACCCTTCACCTGGCCATGTGCATTTGTTTATAATGAAGCCGACGAAAAATCAATCTATGGAGTGGTGGATGACGTTATGTAACACATATGTTATGACGTGTATGTTTGTGTAGTCTTATCTTATCTGTCAAACAAAAGATTGCGGGTTACCGAGAGTGTTTGTGTCGCAGTGCAAGAAACGAGAGCTGGGACACCGGGACAACCTTGCAACATTAGTTTTCAGCCATGAGACCCCAGATGGAAGGCAGAGAACCTCCATTCTCACTCGTAACAAGTCATAAGTCATGTAGTTCACTATCACAATTACTCCAGATTTCTTTGTATGTGTGGATTACTGTACTTAGGTTGCTACCGACATCTGGTGAAAATTTCATGTCAATAGCCCCGTTCAAAATATATTTACTGAAAAATACTAAAAATGTTGACGTGTTCAGTACTTATTTTCCCGTCTGATCTTTTTTAATCCGCTGTTTGCTGTGAACAGTTTTCCTTCCAGCTTCTGTGCAAATCTATCCACCACCTTAGAGAAATAAACAAGTTGTCTATTGAAACCTGAGTTAAAAATGTCTCATATAAGCTTCTTTCTGTCAATAATAAACATTTGATCTGTTATTTGTGCAGTTTCAGCCACAAAAAACATCACCTTAGGTATCTCACGGTCCATTTGATCTCATCTGTCTGCATGTTTATACAACTGTGCAGCTGGCTCTCAAGCGCTTGAAAAACTACATTTGAAAAAAAAAAACTTTTCCAAAAGTGGAAACAGGAGTGGCAGCAGCAGAATGTGAAAGAAAATTATAGTTTCCATCACAAGATATATATCCGCTCCACTGCTTCTGCAGGCTGAGCATTCCTGCTGATTACACACATCTCCCTTCAAGCAACACAGTAGTAGATGGAGGTAAGGGGGGAAAAAAAGAACAGAATTAAATTCAATATTTCTAAGAGGAGGAGAAGCTCTTGAGCTTCATGCACGTTTGTTATTATTCATCACACTGCTGTACCCACATGGATCTGACAGTCTGTCTGTATTTTATTGGACCTGAAATGTCGTCAGTGCTGATTTTATCAGTACACGCAAACACAAACTCACTCACCCATGTAGACGTTCTCGGTGGAATTTCCCCGTCTGACCACCAGCTTCAGCTGCAGCAGGACAGAGAGATTTGTCACCATGTGTGCACATGTGTGTGTGTAAATAAGAAACATAAAGCATTATTTCTTGCTACACTGACCTGCAGAAAGATGTTGCCGACTTTCTGAATCTCACTGGTGCCCACCGTCACTGTGGGTCAGAGAACACATCACAAAACAACAACGGTCACATCCCAGAACAGCAGACACACACACCACTGTAGCTGGTTACTAATGTGTGTTCGTACACGGCCTGTCAGCCTGGTCTTAGGTTCCTTTAATGTATTGCTACTTTTATTAAGGCCCAGTGGTCTCTAGGTACCTACCGTTTTTAATAAGATTATTATTATTATTCACCACAGGCACTTTGATGCAGTATTATCACAATACAGTATTATTGACGTTTTAAACATGTGTTGCACTCATACATTGGGATTTATGACCTTTTTGACGCCTGTTTCATCTAATAAGATCAAGTTGTCAGTCTGTGAAGTAGACAGAAACAATTAGCGTTCCAGTGCTTAAGTTTTCATATTTTCATTTTACATGGTAAAAGGTCTTGGTGTCCCCGTGTTCACACAATATTGCCACACAGAATATCCCAATACTAAGTTGTATTCATGTTTTTCCCCCGGAATCGCGAGCGATTTGCGGAGCAGTGAACTGGGTGTCAATGCAAATTGCGCGAGATTTCGACAGAGCAACACTGGGAGCTTCTGCTACAAACAAGGTTAAAACCTATACTTTTTTTTTTTTTTTTTTAGAACAGTTTCTTATGTTGGGGCTTCAATACAAGACGGACATCATAGACAAGCAGCATGGAGGTATTTGGATGTTTTTTTGGTGTGTCTTTTTGGACGAAGAAAAGGGAGGCCCATTCGCATTGGTCATATGGACAAATACTGCTGCACGGAGCCCCACTTTGACTCAGAGAAGGCACGGAGGACTCTGAAACTTCTCCCAGCCCTTAGTTGACATGAGGGTGAGTAGATAATGAGTGAAATTTGAATTTTGGGTGAACTATTCCTTTAAGGTAAAAATGTAGCATAGCCACGGGAGAAATCCTGCTATACATTCCTCTACTCTGTTGTAATTATGACTCTTTTTCTCTACTTAATTCTTATTTTCTTTGTTGCATATTTTTTGTATGTTTGCATACTTGACTAATAAAAACAGCAACTTATATGGGGTTTTGGTTTAACACTGTGATGTTAAAGCATAAGTCAGCATAATGTTTTTGTTAATATAAGTCCTAAATAGTCCTATTTTCTGTCAGCAATCACTTACATAGAGTGTTTCAGCTGAAACACGAGTCTCTCCGTCACTCTGCTCTGCTGTAACCCGAGGAGAAAACTTTCCTTCTGGGATACAAGTGTTATCCAATGAGGAGAGAGAACAGCATGAAGGGCTGTGTGTGCAGCCAAGGGGTGCGCGTGAATGTGGTGACGTAGCACGAGGACCAATAGATGCATGATGAGGGCGGGAGCTGCTAACTCCATCGGCTGACAAGAAGTTATAGTGCGTTCAAGGCAACCCGGAACTTGTGTTTTTCCGACCTGTGAAGTCGTACCAGTTCGATCTGGTACGAGTTCACTGGTTGGAAGTTACTAGTGGCCGTTCCAGTGCACGTCACAGGCAACAGGTCGGAAAAACACGAGTTACGGGTTACCTGGAACGCTACAAAGTCGTAAGTCGTGACTTGAAGCCGTAATTTACGGTTTCAAAAGCCTGCCTGGAACGCAGCATTAGCCAAAACGACCGGATCACTGACTGATGCTTTAAATCAACATTGTGGGTAAATAAACCTACTTGGTCATCATATATCTTTCTTAAAGTTATGTTTGTTTGGGTTCATAAATTATTCACATGATCAGTTTAAATATGTTTAGACACACCCCATCTGGGTAACTGGAGTTTTTTTTTTGTAGTGCATCTAAAAACAGTTGGGCACAGCTCAGGCCAATAAGCTGGAGCACATTATGAACATCAGTTCAACGATTGTTTAATATGACACTAATGGCTCTCCTGCCTGGCTCTATTAGCATCTCTATCACCTGTATGTCTTCACAAGCCATTAGATCCCAATGAATAAACAGCACTGTCTGATAGACCCATCATCTAAATGAGACTCCGCAGTGCATTAGAGGACCTAACATAACATATGCTAATGAGTACATTAGACTAGAGACTCGTTTTCATGAGAGCAGGGAGAGCCACAGCCCTCACAGCGTGCACAGAAATAAACTTACAGCCAACCTATAATTTCAAAAAGCTAAATCTGATGTGGTTTGTACCTCCAAACTTCCACTCCATGTCGACCAGCTGGTTGACCATCAGCGTCTGCCTCACGGCGAGTCTGGACAGCGCTGCATAGTGCTCCCCCCACTGAAAAATACCACTGAAAATGTCAGAATGACTCCTGTTGTTATAGAATGATTTCTGCATGCTATTTAAAAAGACAGAAAGAAGCCAGGTTCTCCACTAAGTGATCGTCATGTTGTAAATGATGAACATCTGTGTTGGATGTTTGATTTTTATTGATTCTGACAACCTGACATTAATTACCTGCTGTGAGAAGTGAGCCGCCTTGTCTTCGTTCAGTCCTGAGTAAACAAGCAGATGAATGACACAGCGTCATGAGAGAACACCATCCAGGAGCCATACTTAACCCCCAGGTTTAAAAATCGACCCGGCTGACGACGTTATCAGTTGAGGAGACGGGATGCCTACCTAACGTCACGAGGTCTTCTTTGATCTGCTCAGCTGTCAGGTTTTTCTTCAGGGCTCCTGAGGAGGAGACAGGGGGAATAAATGTCACTCAGATGGAAATCACCCTGTAGCTGCAGCTTTCTTCTCTCAACTCAAAGCTGAACTTTCACAGGTGACAAGGTTGGAGTGTCGTGGGAAATTTCAGAATTAGCACCGTGTGTACATTCAGATCCGTGCGACCTCACAGAGAGTTGATGCGCTATAGTCAGAAGAAAATGCACTTCTTGCCCAATTTTGTTTGTTTTTCTTTTATTCCTACTGTTGTAGGATATACTGTTGATATGTCTAGTGGCTGTAGCGGAGGAGTAAATCACAGCAAACATCAGCATCAAGAGCCAATAGTGTGTACTCAAGCTTTATGTACTATTACCTGTGTAGGCTCAGAGCTTATGGTGGAACTGATCAGGGCTACGGCTGCTATAAAGGTTTGATGTGGAAACAACAAGAGCTCTGATGGTCTACGAGAACTGGTTGTGTTTTTTATGCGGGTGGGGAAAGTCATTAAATACAATAAGATAATATCACAGCCCAATGAGCTTAACAGGTTTGTGGATAGGGGCCCAGTCACAATCTATACAATACAATATCAACTTCAATATGCAGAAATCTGTATACACAAAAACCCTAAAAGAATACATGTAATTACATTTCCTAAAACAATTGAACCATCCAAACATTAATAGGCAAGAAGATACACAATCAGCATGACATCCATTCATTGGCTATACTGCTGGAAGAGACGAACACAGTCACATTCACACCTATAAGCAATTTTGAGGCAAATCAAGCTAGTGTGGATGTGTCTGGACTTTGGGAAGAAGCTGCAGAACCAGGAGAGAACCCATGTAGGAACAGGAAAAACATGTATACTCCTCCCAGAAAAGCCGCGGGCTCTGGGATCAAACCATCTTGGGTGACAGGGCTAACCACTGCAACACCATGCCGTCAACGAATGATAAAATGATAATAATGGCAGTAGAGTAACCGGCTCTTATTGACTCACCGCACAATGTTTGAAGAAGGGACTGGTTTGGGTTTTTTTGGTCAAGAACAAGATTTTATTTTGGGCAATGAAGGAAAATGCTGACTGGAGTATAAGCAGGCAGGTCAGAGGAATACCAGAGCAGTGCTGCAGTCACACTGGAGTGCCGGAGAAATACCGGAGTAATGCCAGAGATAGACTTCAACGTCAAGATTTCCACCTCATTACTTCAGTCTAACACAGGGTTGCCCAATTTGGGGCCCGCAAGCCAACTGATTATTTTTAGTGCGCTGCCCATGCTCGAATTTTTAATTTTTGAAATTTCTATTATTTTCCCACTGTGATGTATGTTGCATGTATGACTCCGACCATTAGGTGGAGTCTGTCACCGGTGTTGTTGTTAACGTGCTGGGAGTTTTCATAGAAGAAGAGACAGGAAGTAAACATACAAGTTATTTTGATTGTCTCCAGCCTAGCCTCCAAAGAGCCTTAGCACCGGGAAAGGTGATGGCAACGGCACTGGTAGCGGCAACGGCGATGGCAACAGTGCCGACTGGGCTATTGCCCCCGTCGTCATCATTACCGTTAACGTTACCGTTGCCGCCGTTGGTACCCTGCCGTTGCCCTTGCCGTTGCCCTTGCCGGGAGCTTTAGAACCTCTGGAGGGGATGCTGGCCAGCCCTGCAGCCCAGCACAGGGCGCTGTGTGTGGGTGAGAGGAGCAGGGAGACATTAGCTACCTGGGCAACGGCAACAAATTCACATGCTACATCATCCAGGTCAGAGGTTAGTAGTCAACCTACAGGAGCAGGATGTTGCTAACATGCCACCACGGGCTCGGAGGAGAATAACACTAGTGTATCATAACAAAATATTGGCAAAATGAACGAGTTTTGCGGCGGATAATGTGTTATTTAGAGGCTGCATTGCGTGCCCCGTGTTCTCGCATTATACGGATATACGCGCCGCTCCACTGGGGCTAATTTCGTCAAAACGACTCCAAATGACACCAAAGTTGTCTGGAGTAAAATGATGGTATTTTATGCCAAAAATAAGGTCCAGGTGGTAAAAAACGAAAGTTATCCTTTAACAGTGAAACACAATAATCAATAGTGTTATTTAAAAATTACTTTGTATGAGTGTTTATTTTTGCACAATTAACCCATATTTCATTTGAAAGTTTTGGCCCGCCCCCCTCCACCCTGATTCATTTTTGGCCCCTCACTGAGATGAATTTGGGCACCCCTGGTCTAACATCTGTGAACCACTGCATTTATCATGTTTTCCTGAACTTCAAAAGAATAAACTGTTCATCAGGTGGATTTCATATGTGTGTGTGTGTGTGTCTCCCACCCTGCGGTACCAGGAGCACGCTCTTCATCAGGTTCCTCAGAGGACCAGCGCTCATCCCGTGTTCTCCTGCAAACTCAGTGAGCTGCTGCATGAACCTCTCCGTCTACACACACGCACATGCACGCATGCACACGCACGCACACACACACAAATTTATGCATTCATTTGCACACATGCACAATGGGAAAGGCAGTGTTTTGTCTCGGTTCAGTTATCAAGGTTAATCACAAAAATCCAGTCCCATTGATATAAAAATTGTCTGTGTGTGTGTGTGTGCGTGTGTGTGTTTTCACCTCTTTAGGCTCCAGGAGAAAATGGAACAGAATTTCAATCAGTCTCTGAAACTGCTGTACAAAAAAAAAGTAGTGGATGTTTAGAAATGCTCTGCTGTTTGGTTTGTTCGATCAGCCTTTCACATCAAGAGACACAGTTTCATCAACAACTTCAACCTTTATCCAACAATGTTCATCAAATAAAGTAATACAACAAACAACGCATTAAACCTATGACAGTTTTTATACTGTGTTAAAGTACATGACATATCAGTTTCAAAAAAGTGCATGTGATCCAGTGAAATGAAGAGTTAGTCAACATATTTCAAATCACAACAGACGTCTTTACTGGTGAAAAAGAAAAAACACATCCTGAATCATTAAAGTTGAAAAGATCATGTGAGTGTTTCAGTGAGGTCGTAGTCCACGAGCCTGTCTTTTGTGTTTCAGTTGTGCAGACTTCAGTTGTGGACATTTGAACTCCTTTTTGTCTCTTTCTGTTGTTTTGACAGTGTGAGGCTCAAAGACACTATCATGTCCAATAGAAATGTTCAGTAGCTCATCGATGCAATTGAGCATTTTTACTTTTTAGCACTTGAAGTAATTTAATTTAATTTTTTGTTTGTTCCATGCATGGACAATTTCAATTGAGACATTACTGACAAAATGATAACAGATTTTGATTGACACATTCCATGCATGGATGAAGAAAAGTTATTTTCCCTGCTCCTTCATCAGTTCATTTTGAAATCTGAACTAGATGGTCTGCCAAATTACAACAACAAAGAAGAAAAATAAATCTCAAGCAACTCAATTATGGCCATAACTTACCAATAAAAATAATAAACAGAGAAATCATAACAATAGTTACTAAGATACCTTTGTCTAGTAGTTGAATAGTTAAGTGACCCTACACTGCGTAGCTACCACTAGACTTGTAAGTCTCGAGACCGGTCTTGGTCTCGAGACCGGTCTCGAGACCACTTTTTTGTGGTCTTGGTCTTGTCACGGCCTCGGCCGTCTTTGGTCTCGGTCTTGTCTCGGTCTCGGGTCTCTTGGTCTCGCAATGTCTCGGACTGGCGGAGCGGTCTCGAAGGGATTTAATATTCAGGCAGGCACGCTGTTTTTTTGTAGCCTATTTAAAATCAACATTTATACGCCGACTTCAAGTGCGATCAATCACATGCATTTTGTGACACAGATGCGTCAGTGCTCACCATGTGATCACGCGCAGACAGGAGCAGACAGGCAGCAGGCAGCAGCTGACCGCGGCTGCTCCGTCCACCGGACATGCACGGGCCGAGCGGCCGTGCAACCGTGGTGACCAACCCCTCTTGGCGACTTTATTTTGTTAAAAGCGACTAGCGACAAATCTGGCTACGTTTTGCTGGGGTTGTTGCAAACGTTTGTGGTTTGGAGACTCAGATGTGAAAGCGCGTTATCGCCGCTGTCTTCAACGAGCAGCGTGTGCGCGGTCCGTGCCAAAGCACCCAGCAGCAGTCAGTCAGTCTCAGTCCGCGACAGTCAGAGACCCGCCACCCCACCAATAGAATAATAGTATAGGCTAAATCCTCAAAAGTGCACTGGCTGTAGTTACACTGAGGGAAAAAGAACTAGTGAATGAGTTAAGCATTAGGCCTGTGCCATTTCAGTGATGCTGATATTATACAGTGTAATTTGGCTACTGGGAAATAATGCCATTGCAAGTTGATAATATGTCACGTTTCATCTATGAATTAAGTAGGTCTAGTTAATTTAAATCATTAACATTTTCAATTCATTAGAATTTTGTTAGATGACTTTGGGACTAGTTAATGGTCAGTCCGTCAATCCTCTAGAAAATATGCAATAATGCCACTAGATTTGACCACAGCCAATTGATGAAAACTTAAAATTTGATGAAATTGATGAAAATTAGTGAGTTCACACACAAGATATGCACTGTCTCTATTGTTGTGCCTGTTGTTGAAATAATACAATCTCATATTTAAACCAAGCAGCTGAACCCTATAGCAAAATATGAAAATATGGTGTAGCCTAACTAGATTTTTTTAAACTTTTTTTTTTTTGGTCTTGGTCTCGGTCTCGGTCTCGAGCTGAACTGGTCTTGGTCTTGACCTGGTCTGTCTTGGTCTTGGTCTTGGTAGTGTCTTGGTCTTGATACTCTCTGGTCTTGGTAGTGTCTTGGTCTCGGATGAGGCGGTCTTGACTACAAGTCTAGCTACCACTACTATAATACTGCCCCCACCCCGCCCCACCGGGTCTGCTCCCGTCACATGATCCTCACGGGCTTGTCTATCACCGGGTAGCTACCATACGTAACGTTTACTGGCGGCTCCGACCGGTGGTGTATGAAACCACACAGATTCCCCCAGTGCATCTGGAGCAGGTTAAAGCCTCACAGCAGCTGAGCTCATGCAGACTAATAGTAGTAACTGTACACGGTGTTGGGATGTCATGTGTGTTGTGAGTGGCGGCTGAGTTTTACCTGCTCGTTCAGTTTGTTCAGGTTCTGGAAGTCGGTGCTGACCGAGTCCGGTAAAACGTCTTTGGTGAAATGAAGCTGCATATTTAGTTATTTATGCTTCGTCTCGCTGAGAGAGAAGCTGCTCTGCTCTGTTTTGGATTCTGCTTCCGGGTTCGTTGGTGCGCATGCGCGCCAAGCGGCAGCGCCGCCTCCTCACACTCAATTACAGCGGAAAATCAAATGTTTAAAAACATTAAACATTTAATCATTTACTCCCGTTCCACCTTAAAGAACCTGGTTCTAGTTCGGTTCTGGTGCTATAGCCAGACCTCAACTGGTTCCAGCCTGGTGTCTCCAAAGAACAGTTTGCTTTTGCCACAAGCAAAGGAGCCAAGTTAGAGCCATGCAACTGACCATGGATCGGCTACATCCATGCAACTCATAGATATTGACCATGGATATGGGGTCAATATATATGAGTTGCTTCGCCCAGCAAGCCAATAATCATTAATGAAAATAATCTCAGGTATAGGGTGCTCTCACACAGACTGGAGTCTCAGAACCTTGGTGATTTCTGATGCAACAGCCCACGTTCAGTTCAAGTGGGACCAGAATTAGGCTACTCAAAATTTTTGCTTTTTTTTGCTGTCTCTGTAATCATTCTTCAGGGTTTTTGTGGGGCTTTTTTTGCGTTTATTTGATTAAAACATAGTGAGATAGACAGGAAAAGGTATATGTGAGTGTGTGTGTATTTTCTACTCCATTTTATAGCCTACATTCAGTCACTCATTATAATTTATTATTTATATACTGTCCATATTTTTGACCACAAGGTCTTCAGTGAGGGCCTGGAGGATGTTCCTGCTAGACAGAGAAAAGAAACAGGAACACTTTCATACATTTCTATCTGCACTGCATTAGATAAAGATTATAATAGAAACATTTCCACTTTAACCACACCAGTAAAGTGTTCAAGTTGCTTACACATCATGAAGTGCACTTGCCTATTCATGCAGCATCAGATGTCTCAATGTTACAGCAGTGAAGCAGCAGAAGCAGTTTGGGCTTGTTACACTTTGCTTGAATTTTGCAAATCACATTGAAACTATATAGTTTTTTTTTTTTTTTTATAGCTGCAGTTATTTTGTCTTTATTCATTCAAAAACAGACATAGCCTATATGGTTTTGTATAGGTTCTTATTGTCTGTTGTCAGTCTGTTGTAGGGGTGAAGCTGAGCACCCTGGAGGAAGTCACTGAAAACATAGTCTGAACAAAATTCCTCAGGATCACTGACAACACCCGCTGCTCAGGAAAGCGGTATAAACATTCATTCATACCCACTGCAATACAGCCATACAACTCCTCCATTTGATTGATTCATTCATTCACCATAAGCATCCTGGACCCAGCACTTTTAACCTCGTAACCTTTTACACACATCTTTTATTCACGTATTTATTTTTGTGTTTTAAGACACTATGTGTTTTTATGTTTTTATGTATTTTACTTCAGTGTTTCGTGATCTGTGTTGTTGTCTGTATTGTCTTGCTGCTGCTTGTGAGTGAACTGTATAAAGTGAAGTAAAGAAGGAGACTAGGCTACAAGTTTCTGCATCACCTTTCTGCATTCTTTCTGTGCAATAATCCATCCAAATTCTGTGCAATAATCCACATTTAATGCTATACTTGTGTGCAATAACCCACATTCAGTGCCATATTTATTGTGCAATAACTCCTGTCCATGTTTGCACTTGTACATATATATATATATATATATTTTTATATTTCTTTCTTTTATATTTCTTGACTACTTAACTTGTACACTTTGAGCTGGAGATGTTGTTGCAACAAAAAGAAATTTCCCCTTGGGAATCAATAGAGTTTCTGATTCTGATTCTGATCTTGTCCCCTGGGGAGAAGGATGTTTCTCCCTCTGATTTCCACTGAAATCAGTGTGAAAAGACAGTGACTCATAACCAGAGAGGGAGGGAGAGGTGAGTGGTGTTGAAGAGTGGGCGGAAAGTGGGAGGTGACAAGTTCACCTGGTTAAGCACCTCTCTCTCTCCCCTGCGGGCGGCAGTCTATGGTCCAGAGGGACACACGCGGAGAGAGAGAGAGAGAGAGAGAGAGAGAGAGAGAGAGAGAGAGAGAGAGAGAGAGAGAGAGAGAGAGAGATCTGCAGCAGCATGCTCTAACAGAGTGCAGGGCTCGTGTGAAGGGGGTAGACGTGATCCAGACCCGAGCTCAAGTTCACGGCTGACTTTCCAAAAACTTTTTTAAAAAAACACAAAATTCCCCACAGGTTCGAGTCCGCGGCCACCAGCACGTCCTCCTGCACTGTCTCCTGCCGTGGATGAGAGCGACCAGCCCGGGTTGTTATGTAAGTTCCTCAACGCGGAGGGCATTTTTTCCCCTTCTTCTTCTTCTTCTTCTTTGCAACATTTATTGTAAGTTGGCACCGAGCGAATAATTAAAGTTCCACTTCAACACATCAACACGCGCCATCTCGCTCTCACACACAGAGCTGAGTCGTGGTGGTCATTGTGAAGGTGTGCATGGCTGTGATTGTGCTTTCGGCTTGATTTCACTCTTTGGTGCACTTCGGTGAGAGCGCTTGCAGGTCGGTATAGTCGGTGGCAGGCAGACAGCCCATGTGCACGGCGAAAACCGAGCTGCGCGTACAGATGTTGCACAAATTGCTGGTGAGTCGACGTCTGTGTTTTGTGCGAAGGCTCTGGTGACTATCAAACCGTCTTTTAAAAAATGTATAGCCTATAATTTCCCTGCAATAATGATGACACTTAAACGCATCTGTGCTGCAGTTTCTCCAACTTTTCACATCCAGTTCATCGTCAGAGCGTCTACATAAGTTGAGTCACTTTTTAAAAAACTAGACAACTTTGATCACCTGTTGTTTCGAGCCGATTTAAAGCTGTTGATCGATGTTTTACCTGTTTGCTTTATTAGGATTTGGTCCGAAAGGTTAATTGTTAGTGTTGTAAGCGGCGTGAGCTGTGATTAGTTTCACTAGTGAACAAGGTGTTGAAATTGCACGACAGTTTTTTTTCTTACTCATTTTTTGTTTCCTGGTTAAGCGCTCTGGTGTTTGCACGCACACGCACAGACAGCGTGGATTTACCGGCTCGGTTATTTTTTGGAACAAACGTGTTCTCAGATTGAGGAACAGTGTGGGAAGTCTGCTCTCGTGCACATATAGTACGGTGTCTGTGTGTGTGTGTGCAGTCATTACAGTGCAGGTAGCAGCCACGCGGTGGGAGACGATGGGGAGGAGTCTAATCAAACAGGAGGGTTCACTTTGCAGGAATGTTGACATAATGCAGGTGACTGGGTGAAAGCTGCTGCCAGCTGGAGCAGGCACACTTGCCAACAACACACTGTCTCATTTAACATACCGGTAGACTTAAATGCGCGTTTCACACAGTGTGTTCTTTCACAGCTTGACCTTGGGATGATGATTTAGTAAAAATCAGTTTGCACTTTAAAAACAAAACAGTAATTGTAGGTCAGTTGGCCTCACATTAAACCTGCAACACTTTTTTGGGAGTCATATTTAAGGATGTTTGGGTGAACAGGCTGCAATTAATGTTTGCTCCTATTGTTTAAAGCCCCAGCACAGAGCTTTTAACTGGATACGCAAAAGTTTCTGGTTTCTGCTCATGTGTCTCTGTTACCTACAACAGCAAATGAACCCATCAGTGTGAAGATGCGCTATTTCTAAGTAGTCTAATTCTGTACCTGTGGAAGGCACAGGTACAGACCACTGACCACCGACGAAACGATACAAATACACTGTAGATACGTTACTACACATGCTGCAGATATAGCTGAAAAAAAAAAAAAGGTTTTCAAAGCAAGTCCTGTCTTCTTTCCAACGTTTCCAAAACAAATCTACACGCCCCGGTCAGACAAACGGCTTCATGACAGTGGGAAATGCAGTCTTCATTCCGGCAAAGCACCACTAGGGGCCGCCAAAATCAGCACTAAATGAAAAGTCTGTACAGGGGCTTTAATAATTACAATTTATAATAATAATTAGTGTAAGACATCAAAAAATATACATGGGCAGCCTACTCAAAGAATGGTCCGTGAGCGACCCCTAGTGGTCCGCAAGGTGACACGGTAACATATTACATTTAAAAATGTACAGCGTTTAAAACCTGCAACAGCTGTAGTGTGTTTTCAATATTTAGGATTTTTACACACATACTGCTGTGCAGCCTTGGTCCACACCAGATGCAAAAATGATACATTGTTTAATTTCTTAACGACAGTGTTTCGCCAGCACACACGTTTGTTTTCACTCTGGACCAATAACGCACCAATGCCAAAGCGTCATGTTTCCATGGTTGCCTGGAAAGGCACGTGGTACATCGTTTACTTGAGTACCAACGTAAAAATGAAACTCTGAAGCAACGCTTTAACTTTTTATTTATTTATTTATATATATATTTTTGGGTGGGCATTTTTGCCTTTATGGATAGTATAGTTGAGACAGACAGGAAACGGGGAGGCAGAGAGAGGGGAGTGACACGCAGTAAATGGCGCCCGACACGGGACTCGAACCAGGGCCGACTGCAGCGAGGACCATGCCTCTACACATGGCACGCTCTAACCACTACGCCACGCGACGCCCCAACTTTTTATTTTTTGAATACATTAACAATGGAGACAATCATATGGCTGCACCGCCTAGCTAACTACGTGCGTCTTTTTAGCTCAAACTTGTTGTGGATACCAGGCAGTTGGAGCAGGTCTGGGTCCAGGTCCGGGTCCAGGTCTGGGTCCAGGTCCAGGTCCAGGTCCGGGTCCGGCCGCATTCACTTAACAAACAGGCTGCACTTGAGTCCAATTGTAGCCATTTCAGTACATAATTGAATGCAACTGTTGTGTTCACTTTGAACCAAATGCACTGAACTCAGGCCCACAGTTAAACTGGGCCGACCCAATCACTGCCTGTGTGAAAAACACCCTTAATCAACTAGTAGGCTATGTAAAATCCGCAATATGATATTGGTAAAGCTGTCATTCTAGGTTGTACTATTTTGTGACCTATTGAAATTGACATAGTGTTTTGGGGGCTATGTAGAGTCAGGTGGTCCACGAGTGTTTCTTTATGGGTAAAGTTGTCCCTGGTCTGAAAACATTTGAGAAACACTGGTTTAGGGCCATACCAATTCCCTGCGGTGGAGCTGCTGAGTTATCACGCTTGTCTGATCTGTAAGATGAATTGTCATGTAAAAGTATGTTGACTGATTTCTCTTTGATGGTTGAGGCAAGCAGTGAGTAGAATATTTCAATCTCGTTCCCAGCTCTGATGTTCACGAGGAGTCTTTAGCTCCAGGTTCTAGTTTAGTCCTGATTGTTGTCTAGGACTGTACCTCACTGCTGCTGTAGTGATACTCAGTCAGTGGAGCTGAGGACAGCTGTCTTTGCTGTGTCCTCACAGATGGACAGACTGAGAGGAGGTCAGAGGGAACTCAGTCTCATTTACTACACGACTATTTGATCAAAGTGTCCACCAAGAGAAGATATTTTATGAACATTTCCTCATAATTTCTAAATATTACACCTTTTAATTGTCAATAACAAAAAATGGGACAGTTTGGAACCCAGGGACCCAGTAGTTCTTTTGCAACAACTTAATAATTTTAGGCTTTAATTGTTTTCCCAACGATTTGTCCAGTTCTTTAAAACCATTAAACATTTGCTTTATGGTTAATTTGATCAGGGATCATGATTCAGTTCTTTGGGCTGCTGTTTTGCGCACTGAGATCAAACCCAGAGGTCATGGAGCAGCTGTAGTGCTGTGTGATAAATGGGTTTTTAGACAGATGAAATGAAAAGTTTCCCCCAAAAGTGTCACAATATCAACAAACGGACTCTCTGCAGCAGATGTTATCACAGCTGGTTAATGTGCCACAGCTGCAACAGCGTGAATCACTGTTATAATGTCTTCAGATGCGGCACATCAGTGGTGGGTACTTTCCAGTTGTTTTAATCATGAAGGGAACCGGGAGTTTGTTTTTTTATAAGTCTTCTTAGTGGCACAAGATTGAAAACACGTCATAAGAGCAGATGTGTCATGTTTGGAGCTGGTAGAAGGTTCAGGATAAAGTCTATAATAGGTTTTGAAGGGATAGTAAAATTTCACTCATTATCGACTCACCCTCATGTCGACTAAGAGCTGTGAGAATTTTCAGAGTCCTCCGTGCCTTCTCTGAGTTACGGGGGGTCCGTGCAGCAGTATTTGTCCATATAATGGTTGTGAAAGGATACCACGTCCAAAAAGACACACCAAAAAACATCCAAATACCTCAGTCAGTGCAAATCACGTGAGATTTGCACTGACCAGCAGAACAATTTCTCATGTTGGAGCTTCAATATAAGAGGGACAGACGAGCAGTAGGTGGAGGTATTTGGATGTTTTTTGGTGTGTCTTTTTGGACGAAGAAAAGTGGTATCCATTGACAACCATTATATGGACAAGTACTGCTGCGTGGACCCCCCCGTAACTCAGAGAAGGCACTGAGGACTCTATAAATCCTCACAGCTCTTAGTTGACATGAGAGTGAGTAGATAATGAGTGAAATTTGAATTTTGGGTGAACTATCCCTTTAATTTGCTTGGCCAGAGGCTGTGATTAGGCTGTTGGGACGACCGCACCTGACTCCCCTGATCACACCAATCAATTGTTGCGCTCATCCTGCAGCGAGCTTGAGACTTTTCACATGAACGGATCTCAAAGTTGCAGTTGTGTACGTGCCGTTTAAGGGTGCAGATGTAGGAATGCAAGCGTGCTCTTTAAGCTGCCGCAGCTCGCTGAATGGACCACGCAGGCTACTGTACGAGCCCCGCATGCCTTCGCAGCTCAGTCTGTACAATGGGCAACAAAGCAGACAATGTATAAACTGTAGGGCTCGATCTGAGCTGGAAGGGGCCATAAAGTACATGACAGACAAGGAATGCAGCCCCCAGAGAGACCCTGAGGAGCTGACCCCCCTCCACCTCCCACCCACCCACCCCACCCTTAACTCACACTCACGAACCCTTTGGGGGAGCGAACAATCCCCTCTTGCAATGCGGTCCCTAATCTCTCACCACCAGACACAACTTTGATGTGAAGCCCCCACCACCACCGCCACCTCCTCACCCCCCCTTCCTCCTCCTGTCTCTGTGTCCCCTTTTCAGGGCCCCCTCAGCCTCTGCCCTCCATCCTTCCTCAGTTCTTGGTTCATTCTCTCTTTCACATATAGTACAAGGATACAGAACCAAGATGCACACATTTCACATAAGTATAACTTCAAGCAGAAGCTGGAAGTTGGAGGGCGGAGTGGGGTGGGATGCACACGACAGCTCTGAGCTAATGTTACCACGACAAGATGGTGGCCCAGAGAGAAAACATGCTCAATTCAACGACACATGTGCAAATAAAGAATCACAGCAAATGCAATTAAGTAAATATGCTGCATGTTCAGTGTTTCCAGGGATGGCGAAAGAGTGATGAACCTGACTGGGATGCCTAGTTAAAGCAACTACAAACAACTTTTAACTGGATATGCCAAAGTCTCTGGTTTCTGCTGATGTCTCTGTATGACCTACAACACCAAATAAGGACATTAAAGGGATAGTTCACCCTAGAATGAAGTTTGCAAGTGGACACCAGCGGTCTTCGTCAAGAAAAACACACCAAAAAACATCCAAATACCTCTATGCTGCTTGTAGGTAATGTCCGTCTTGTACTGAAGCCCAGAGATGCGGAATTGTCCCGAAAAAAAAAGTGTGTTTTTGTTTGTTTTAGGCACCCCGGTGAGACGTACGGTCACCGCATGGATGGGTCGCCGTCCATCCATGTCGCCAAGGAAGTGAGTCTCAGGGCAAACCTTGCGCATGAGCACTGGCAGTGCAGACACTGTTATGCTTGAAATGTGGGTTGTTGTTTGCTGGGACAATTCTGCATCTCGAGACCCCCTTTTTTTAAATTGTAACTCAGAGAAGACCCCCTGTAACTCAGAGAAGCCACAGAGGACTTCTTCCAGCCCTTAGTCGACATGAGGGTGAGTTCTAGGGTGAACTATCCCTTTAAGATAAGCTGTTTCTAAGTTGTCTAAATCTATCTTTGGGAGGCAGTAGTCAGGTCGGTCCACCGGACGAAACGATTTACAGGAGACGGCGCGCAGGCCAGATAAGCATCTTTACGACAATACACGCTAGAGCTTGTGGGAAATGCAGACTTCATTTTGGCAAAACACTACTGCTTTTATCCACAGGGGTTGCCAAAATCAACACAAAATGAAAATTATTTGTAGATGCTTTAACAGCACTGAGTAATGAGTGCATCCCATCAGGGTGGCCACTTTTTAAAAAGGTAATTTCATATTTATTCATCATGGAACTATGTAAGTCTGGTCTCTTTTCCACTGTTTTGCTAACCCTCCTTTCGGCCATGTGCATTTGTTTTTAATGAAGCCGGCGAGAAAGCAATCAATAGAGCGCTGGATAACATTATTTATTATTTATCATGTACGTGTATATTTATCTAGTCTTATCTGTCAGGATAAGAAGAGAGTTAACAGGTTACGGGACAGGCTTCTGCTGCGGAGCACAGAGACTAGAGCTGGGACACCAGGTCAGAGGCTCTGATCTGAAGAGCCTCCATTCTCCCTGTAACAAGTTAGAAGTAATTTATTTAACCATCACAATTACTCCAAAGCTGTAAAGGTAAAAATGTAGCAGAGTTAAGAAATCTTGCATAGTTGCTCTTTAATTCTGAGAACGACATAAGGACTTAATATTATTAGCTTGGACTGCTGGCCCCACCAACCTGCCAACACTTGTGTCCCTTGTGTTGTGATTACATTTTTACATTTTGTTGTCTTCAGAATTTGCAGCCTGTTTGTGTCTTTGTGTGGATTTTCTTACAGTGTTTTGAGCTCTCTGGGCCACCGTAATTACCGATTATGTGTTTTTATTTGTTTTTCCCCCATCACTCTGGTTTAAAGTGCTGTTAAGCTTTCACGGTGTTGCAGATTCTGCATGTTGGTATCATTACAGGCTGTACTTTCAACAATACATGTGATGCACTTTAGTTCAATCAGTGTCACAAGTTTACACAGTTTAATGACGATGGCTGCTTTGTGTTAAGCTCAGAACCAAGCAGCCAGATGTTTTTGCTGCATGATGCTCCACAAAGCACTAATGAGAAGAGAATAATGTTAATATCACGTGAGTTTACGCAACTTGTAAGTGTAAGTGATTATTGTCATTGCATATAAAAACACAATGACATTTTGTTTGTGGCACCACATCAAATCAAAAGCAGTATAAAAAGGCTTAAGTGTAGTTTAAAAGATAATAAATAATGTGCAGTAATATATACACAATTAAATAGTTCACCAGGAGAAAGTAATCCGCACATGAACGCGGTCTGATGTGAAGCAGTCGGCAGACACACGTCAGTGAGCAGGTACTTTTTTTTTTTAAGCTCTGATTTAGTTTTCTGTAGATGAAAGGTCAAAGGCCTGGGGAGCAGAAGGGGGGACGGGGGCAGATGGGGAGTGTGGGGGGTGGGCGTCTACATCCTGTATGAAAAAATGAACTCCATCACCTCTGTGTGCAGGGAGAATCCCTGCTTGAGATTAATATGCATTCATGTCAGAGACGGTTTGTGTCACAGGGCACTGACTCAACCCAGCCTGCCACCAAGGTGTGCGTATGCATGTGTGTGTGTGTTCCTCGTGTTCAGTCGCACTGTAAAGAATCAGCTTTCTTCTGCAGACAAAGAGTTGGAGTGCGTTCGTAAGTTAAGCCAAAGATAATCTAAGGCTTACACAAGCTTCAGTCTTGGGTTTTGTACTGCCAGTGTTTTGTCTTTGTAGTGCAGTTAACAGGATGTGTCCCATCCTCACCAGTGGCCTGACGAGGAAACGCGGCCCCGGGAATCGCATACAGGGGAATGTGAAATCCACTCTAGCAGATACTGACTTAAACTGTAACTCCCGGTCACTGTTTGACCTCAGTGGTTCACCGTGTTAACATTTTGGAACTGGTTTTTGCACAGAACCGGGACTGTGTCACTACACAAGATGACTAAATGTATGCACTGAGAGATGGAGCCAGATCAACACAAAGGCTGTTTAGTTAAATCAATGGAAGTGTGTGTGTGTCTGTCCGTGTGTGTGTGTCCTGTGTGTGCAGGATGCACCTGTGGTCTTATTTAAGTGGTTCTTTTGTGTGCGGCCCTCGTGGTGAAAGCCTCTGCAGGCTACATACATGAATATACACACCACATAAATATTTACATGTAATCGTGTGTGTGTTCTGGCATTGAGGCAGGAAACCAGTTTGAATGAAGATACCTGAAAGATTCTGTAACACTTGAGGTCCAACATGTGTGTGTCAGGGCTCCAGGCTGCCTCTAAATGGGGGTGTTTTGCTCCTAACATTTGAGACGGTGCAAGTTAAAGCAATACTTAAAGGGATTTTTTTAAAGTTTGGTTGTATGATCTACAAATAGCCCAATGACTTTGACTTTAATTGCAGTAGCAGACTCTTTACACTCCTCCCGTTAGCAACGCCAGCCCATAGCCCTGCCCAAAGAAACGGCCTATTATATTCAATTCAATAATTGAATTGAATAGAAACGTATCGGCTCCGTTCTGCATCCAGTGGAATTTGCCCGTTACTCTCCATCTCTCGTGTTTTAGTCTCCTCAAACGAAACTTTTAATGTCTTTGGTTTTCTTGCTGCTTCTGCCATGGTAGCGGTAATCCCACATGGGTATTCGCATCGACTTCCATGTTTTTAACAAATGGGGAAGTGATGTATGCTGTAAAGCAGTCAGCACATCTGTAGTGTTTTGTGTGGAGGGGTTCCTAGGCCATGACAGAGGTGTCATTAAACCTGTTATAAGTCCATGTACCATTGCAAAAATATTATATGAAGGTTGAAAAGTTACATGGTGTTGGTTAAATTTTTCTTTTTCTTGCATGTGCAACCAGTAAATTTGCAATTTGCATTAACACTGGTGAAACATGGAGGGGCGACTCGAAGGCCCTGGAGTCAGTCATTCCACAGGTGGCAGGACAATGTGTGTGAGGACCATGTATGAAAAGGAAATTTTAATATTTGCTTATGCGCCCCTAAATTTTCTGCTTGCGCTTCTAGAATTTTAGGTTAGGGACCACTGTACTCCTCGTAGTGTGCTTCTGTCGCCTATCAGTTTGCCAAATAAGCTTCAGGTGATGAACTAATATATTGACCTGTTGATTATTCCAGCACAAAAAACATAAAGCCCTTAACTTTGTAGCACAATATTCCCATAGGAAAGAGTGGGGTTACTTTTGTGCCTGTAGTTTGATGCTGCCACGCTGCACTCAGGTCCTTCTTGAGTAAGACCAGGCAGTGATCATAGCGACAGGAAAGAAAAGTGGTCCAAACTTTGACTTGGTCTCATACAAAGTGATGCTGTTAGTGTGGATGTCATTCATCAAACGTGAGCAGAACGAATTTGTCAACTGTGCACAGACGGAAATTTACGTGGATTTCCGCATTCATCATTCTTTTAGTAACACTGCTCTCTACACCTGCTCCTGAATGCGTGTAGTGCTTGTGTAAATGTAGAAATTAACATAAATATTGTTTGTCACTGTTGGAAATGACAATTTTACAATTTTGACAATAGACTGGCTTTTTGAAAGATGTAATTTAAACATGACAAATGATTAGAAATATATGGAGAGGGAGAAGTTTTATGGATTGGACATGCACGTACACATCAAGGCTCCATCTAATGATTATATTAACTGGATATATGATATTAACTAGAAAAACTTGCATTCCATAAATGTGCAGCGATATGCGATGCAAAGTGTGTGTTGCTACACGTTGCGGCTTGGTGGCCTGGTGGGATGCACACAGCTTCCTCCTGTTGGCACTGAGACGGCTGGTTTATCTGTAAGAATATAACCTGCCTATACAACTCCATGTGTTGATGCAGTGATGCTCCTCTGCAGCAGACAGCTGAGGTTCCTCCTCTGGCTGTTGTAGTTATTATGTGTGTGTTTTTTTTCATGTTTCATATCGATCTATTTTCGCTTTCCTTCCTCAATGTTAAAACCGAGGACACATCTGTTACCTCCTTCCAGGCCTCAGACCTACCTGTCCTAGTCACACCACTACTGACGGAAGAACATAAATAAATATATATAAGACTCATCACATTAAAAGTAGCTTGTTTTTAGACACTTTTTACTTCTTTCAAACATATTTTTACTTGAAATAAGTAGAAAAATCTGCCAGTGAAAGCAAGTTTTTTTTCTTAAAAATATTTTTTCTCAACTCCACTTCACCCAAAGATCCCTGATCTCTCCCCGTTCTTTCTCTCTCTCCCTCTTTCCTTGTTTGCATCATGATCACAGGTGGACCGGATGCATCTTCCTCCTTATATGGCAGTCGTGGTCTCCTTATATGGCTATTCATGGCAGGGATCTATAAGAATTGCTGATCACCGGAAGTGCGCTGTAAATTTACGATGGGTTGGTCTCCATGATCTTACACACGTGCTTACGATCAAATCTGAGATTCCTGCGGCGTTCATGAATCCAGAGTAGGGTTTTGGTCTGAGTGAAAGCATTTGTGACGCTGATATTATGAAAGCGATAGTGACATTTTAGCGGTGACACTGGTGATCAGATGAGTAATCAGATAAAGTGAATGAATGTAGGGGAAACACTGTCAGTCCATTCTAACGTTGCATTGCAGCTTTCATTCAGACTACACTCAGACTTGTATATTAGCACTGTTGACAGTGAAACCTGTGGATCCACACACCACCATTTGGGAAATCAAAGAATCGCACGGAATCAATAAAAGCATTGGTATGAATAAAATCTACTCGACTCCCATCCCAATGAAAAACATTGGTGATAATGGACTTTATTTATAGAGCTTGTCAGGCAAGCTTTAAAGGGACATTGTGTAACTTCTCCTGTTATCTATTCACGAAAATCGATTCATTTGTTGTATGTAGTATGTTTTCCATTAATCAGTAATCTCCGCATCAACAAAGTGAAGTGTTTTAGTAAGCTCTGAATGAGCCGTTGATATCATTCATATGCAGCGGGTCAGCTCGCTGCTGGCTGCCATGTTGTATCGCCATGTTTTTACGTTCAGTGACAGCGTGACAGTAAACCACGGAAACCCACCGGAGACACCAGAGCTGACGGCTCAGGTCAAGGTGGCGTCTGTGAAAAGTCACCACGGTAACGCAGTGAGGAGGATTGGAACGTTACACTGACGCTGCATTCAGGTGCAGTCGGGCAGACGGCTATCAGTAACAAACCAGATGTCATTTTAGTCACAGAAGTCGAGAGAAAGCCGGTGAAACGTGGGTCAGGTAAACAATACAACATTGCCATGACAACATATTGCCACATGTATTGTTTTGCCTCGTGCTGACGGGCCACTTGTTTATGCTGTTACGTGCAGCGGCTGTTGCCGGTCTCCCGTCTGCCCAATTTCACGTGAATGCAGCATGAAAAATACGATTGAGTTGCTTGTGACAACTGCAAGATGGGAGTAATTCCTACACAATGTACCCTTAACAATTAAAACAAACAAACACAACGGTGTACTAAAGTAAGACTAAAAAAAAAAGACTAAAATAAAACTGGAAACCAGTGAGAAATGAATGAAAATCCGAGAGAAACAGGTTTCGTGGGCTGCATTTTTTAATTTTAATTTTAATGTGTGAATAGAATAGTGTGCATTTAAAAGCCTGGTAATAGAGGGTGTGTAGTTGTGTAAATGATGTATGTGCCAAATGTCGGGAAGATTAACATAGGATTGAATAAGATTAGATCTAATGCTACATTACAAAGCCCCAGGAACAAACTAATTACTGCAGCACAGACTCCAACACACACAGACACACTTTTAGCTGGTCACCTCCCTGAAATTTAAACCCACACAAACACACACACATACTCGTATCCCCACTAAAATAGGAATGTGTGCACCTCTATGGAACTAAAGAGACGATGCAGAAACACAACATTCTTACTTTCATGTACTAACACATACACATTCACTTTGTTCTCTCTCTAAAACACACACACACACACATCCTGACAGGCCTGTGTATCTGTTTACCTCAGGTCTGTATAGACATGTTTCCTTCCCACTCACTTGAACAGAAGAGGCAGAAGTCATCCTCTTCTGCACCGCCGTGTCTCTGCAGCAGCTTCACTGATCAGCTGTTAAATCACCTTCTCGGTGTCAGTGGGGAACGTTTGTGCCGAATCTTTGCACTTGACATTTGTGCGTCTAAGTTTTCTGCCTTAATTGCTGATTGTTCACACTGCAACGCTGTGTCCTTTTGTGGTGAGACCGAGTGAATTTCGGGACATTAAGTGAGCAACCTGTCACGATTCAATTTTCTTTTCAATGTAACGAGAAACTTTTCTTAATCGTTTGCATGAAACGTCTCAAGCCTCAGCACGGGTTGTGGTTTGAACATTTGTCTGATGTACAGGTCTGCTTTGCAACTCAAACTTGTGTGTTTTCTTTCTTAGCTTACACTTTCTAATACTGATAGAATGAAAAACTGTTTCATCACGATGTATGGAGATTTATATGAAGATTCTTGTTACGTACATTTAATTTTTTCTTCACTAAACATTTACTTATGAATTTACAAAGGTAGCAGATGTGACAGACAGCGAGGCACTGTGCCTTGTGAAGTGCACATTGAGGATGAGCAGGAAGATGATGAGATGAAAGTTAGAGCCTTTGCATACACAGAATAGTTGTTTAACAAAAGAAAGGTGACAGTATGCAAAGTCTGCAGTTCAAAAATAACAAAAGGAATCGATGACTGAACTTAAAGCATAATTCAGCGATCCGGTCATTTTGGCTGATGCTGCGTTCCAGGCAGGCTTTTGAAATCGTAAATTTTGGCTTCAAGTCACGACTTACGACTTTGTAGCGTTCCAGGCAACCCGTAACTCTTGTTTTTCCGTCCTGTTGCCTGTGAAAGTCACTATAACGGCCACTGGTACGACGTCACAGGTCAGAAAAACACGAGTTACGGGTTGCCTTAAACGCACCATGAGTTAGCAGCCCCCACCCTCGTCAGGCATCTATTGGTCCTCGTCCCTACGTCACCACATTCACGCGCATCCCTTGGCTGCACACACAGCCCTTCATGCCGTTCTTTCTCCTCATTGGATAACGCTTGTATCCCACAAGGAAAGTTTTCTCCTGGATTTACAGCAGAGCAGAGTGACGGAGAGACCCATGTTTCGTAGCCTCGTAAACCAGCCTCCCCCGGAAATGCATTTAATTCATTTCACAGGGGTAGTCTGGCCTCATCCCCGTTGTAACCGTTTCGCCGAAACACTCCGCCTACCGAGCCAATCAGTCCCTGATTGGCCAACGTGTTGTGATTGACACAGCACGTTGGCCAATCAGGGACCGAAAAAGAACAGCGATAACGTCTTTTCCTCCAAGAAACTCAACAAGCGCCGACTCTTGCTCTATTGCAAGTTCGGTAATTGATGGTATTTCATTTAGAACTTCCCTTATTGCTGTTTTTACGCCGCTGTTTGACGCTCCGCCATGTTTGTTGTAGGTGAGTCCAGTCCATGTAGTGATGTTTTCAGGCCCTGATTGGCCAACGTGCTGTGTCAATCCACAGCGGCGACGCTGATTGGCTCGGTAGACGGCCGATTTCTGGCGAAACGGTTTCAACGGGGATGAGGCCAGACTCCCCCTGAGAAATGAATTGAATGCATTTCCGGGGGAGGCTGGTTTACGAGGCTACATGTTTCGGCCCAAACACTCTGTAAGTGATTGCTGACGGAAAATAGGACTATTTAGGACTTATATTAACAAAAACATTCGGCTGACTTCTGCTTTATGTCTTCAGTCGATTCAGTCCCAAGTGGAGGCTAGCTCGTTAGCAAGTGGACAAGTGCTTAGCAAAGCAAAGCTAACAGGTAGCTTAGCTAAGTAGTTAACTTTATAATGCAATTTACAGGCCTAATGCTACGCTAGCACTTAGCATTGACTAGTAATGAAGTTAGGCAGATCTTTTTTTTTCAACTGCAGATGTTTCTCTGTCACTCATTCTTTGGTTTATGTGATGCAATTCAATAGCCTAACTACTAATAGCCTAACTAACGACCCGACCCGCGGGTTATTAAGCACGGACCCAATGGAGCCCGACACTCAGCGTTAGCTAACTATCTAAAAAAAGTGGCGTGCTTTCTTGCAGCGGGAGGTGCCACTACTGGTGATGCAGCACTTGTCTTCTCAGTGTTGCCAACTTAGCGACTTTGTCGCTAAATTTGGCGACTTTCCAAACCCTCTTGGCGACTATTTTTGTAAAAAGCGACTAGCGACAAATCTAGCGACTTTTTCCCGGACATATTACAAACGTTTCAGGACCTGAAATCACGTTATTACAGCTGTTTTCAATGAAGTTAGCTGCAGCACTCACTGGCTGGCAGCCTGCACAGTTAGTGTCACAGAGCCGCCTCCTTTGCATTCAGAGATGCACTGATCCACTCCATAAACACATACAGAGCGCCCTAATCGGCCCCCCCCCACCGCTGAGGTAATGACATCATTTAGCGACTTCTAGCGACTTTTGGGAAAGCCAATAGCGACTTTGCTTGCTGAGGAGTTGGCAACACTGTGTCTTCTGCCTCACATCATCTGGCCCCTCCAGTACTAGCCCACTAACGGGCAGGACTTAACGTACTTCTGTTGGCTACACTTGCCGTTTGATCAGCAGGCAGCGGGCGCAATTGAATACATTAACACCGCAGGAACGGTGCACCTTTGTGGGGATTTATCCACCAACCAGTGCACGTGCTGTTGACGCACAGCTGCAGCTGTGGGGCATCTATCGTCAGAATTTTCCAGCAGTAATGTTTCAGTGGTTCTGCCCCTAGCAGCACAGGATGCAGAGTGGGATATTTGTCTGAGACTCACATGTGAACAAACAACAATTTACACATAAATGTGTTTTTATGAGGGATAAAAAAGGAAGCCCGAGGTCCGACCCGACCCGAGTCACAGGTCCAGCTGGGTTTGTCTTCCTGGCCCAGCCCGTTGAGAACTCTAGCAGCACTGACCCGCGGGGACGTCGGCCATGTTTGTTTCCTGACGTTTTCCTGGTTTGTGTCTTTGTCCAGGTTTGAAAAGGAGTCGGGACAAACACTGGACCAGTCGACTGCGACAGCGATGCCTTCCAACAAGTACTCAGCTGCTATCATGGAGGAGAGCAACAACATGACTGCTACGGTGAGCCACACACACACACAGATTTTGCAACAAACAGCCAAATATTTAAATAATGCCCCAAAACCTCACCTATTGATTGCCACATACACACACATACACGAAGCCACTCCCTGATCTCTGGGCCGGCTGTGGTTGAAAGGAGTGTGTGTATCGATGCCAGGGCAGATGCCCAGACAAGAGTGCCAGCATGAGTCCTATTTGTGCAAACACGAGATGAAGGATAGATGGAAACACACACACTGATATATGCATCCACACACACACACTTTTGCTTACTGTTTCACATGTACCCACTTTCACTCTTTCATAACTGGCAGTCACATGTGCACACGCACACACTCGTCCGTTACAACTCCTTCCTCTTTCAGGCTCGTATATCACTCCGTCTGAGCGGGACACTTCCTTCCCTCTCCCACCTGCTTTTCTTTCTTTTCTCCTCTTTCTCTCCTTGTATTTTTTCTCTCTCTCACACATGCACACCCTACCTCCTCCCTCTCTCATTTGTCTCCATCTCCTCTTCATCGTCACCACTTTAATCCCTTACTATCTATTGTTTGCCCGTCTCCATGGTAACCGTCCTAACTGCCATCCTATCTGGCGGCCGGCGGGTCGTTACTCCCTGGTGCTCACCTGGTGCGCTGACCCGTGTCGGCCCATGCTGTTGGTTGTGTCTCATCAGAGTGAGCCCGTGGCTGGAGAGCGCACAGTAACCAGTCACATCGCACCTTCAACTGAGATAATGGGATGTAACTGAATAATCAAAGTGGTTTTATTCTTTCTTTCTTTTTTTTCATATTTCCACGACAAACATACACCATATGTACAGTAAGTCAACTCTATACTACGAACAAAACGGTAACAAACCACGGATCAGGTGGCCCTTTGCTGCATGTCACTTCCTCTCTGTCTCCCTATTTCCTGTCTTTTTCAACTATTCTTTCAATTAAAGGCAAAACAGCGCCCCAAACTACTTAAAAAAAAAAAAAAAAAAAAAGGTCCGTCAGGCTTTTTATAATACCGCTCTCTGCAGAGTAAATATAAGCTGCTCTTACAGCTTGGGAAAGTCGGTCAGCCCCTTGATAAATTCTTGCTGATTTGTTTCTTAAAGGGATAGTTCAACATTTTGGCAAATTGGCCCATTGGTTCGTTACCTTTAATTGTCGGTACAAGCTATTTTTAGAACAGCGGAGCAGAGTCGTGAGCTGCTCAGAGCTACGATTTCTTGGTTTCCATCATCAAACTCATCAAATACACAATCCAACAACTCCAACAAATTGTCACAACTTGTCCATAAGAACGTTTTGGAGTTGTTGGATTGTGTATTTGATGAGTTTGATGAGGGAAACCAAGAAATCCCATGAGCCTCTGCTCTGAGCAGCTCTGAGCTCTAAGCAGCTCACGGCTCTGCTCCACCGTTCTAAAAATAGTTTGCACCGACAAAATTGTTAGTTTTTTTCAACTTGCTGTTCATCAGTCTCTGTGGGATCATTTTCATTTATTTCTGTGGCATCACACTGACTACAGATATCAGCAGCTGACATAACCACCTGTGGGACGACTGTGTCCGTCAGTGTTGGGCAAGTTACTGAAAAAAATAAATCACACATTATTGCTTCATATAAATTGACGAGAGTGTTACTAGGGAAAGCAGAAGTGTGCTGCTTGGTTTGTTGCTTCAGAAGATTAGACTCACTCTGTGCTGCTCCGTCTCAAGTTGTCACACCTGCACATAGACGACAGTTCACCACAACATTGTGTCCACAACTGTAAACTCAATCCTGAACACTCTGCCATCGTATGGTCTGATGATGTTGTGACCACGCCCACCAAGTCAGGTGATCATAAACTGTGTGATTCATCTGAAGTTAGGCTGTTTTCAGGTAAAGTAACAAGCCTGTTTAAATGGCAATAATTGTGATTGGTTCATTTGAAATAGTAACTAGTTGCATACGGTGACATTTAGTTTGAGCTCAGTCTTCTTCTCCGTCTGTGTTGCTGCATGTTGGCACACTGGCGCCTCCTGGAGGTCAGTACATGACTTTGAAACAGTTGTCAGGAACTTGTCTCATGTCCTGTTGCTGCTGTGTGTCTTCTTCCTTTACAGTAAGCATGTGGATCAGAACTACAAACTGAAAGTGAAACAAACTTGTACACGGCTCTAACGCTGCATTCACATGGAATCAGGGAGGCAGCGGATGTCACTTTAGTGAACGAGAGAGGGATGGTAAACTTGGGCTACAGCCTGCACAGAATATGTTGATGGCAACAGTACAGCAATGCCGTCCAAAGTTAAAATATTTTAACCTTTCACCACCTTCATGGAATTCACAACCGGATGTGACGTTTTGGAAGGAATTAAACAAAAGTTTTAGAATGCGATGCAATATTAAAGGGATACTTCACCCAAAATGGGTTCTACTCTACTCAAAAATTTCTACTCACCGTCATGCCAAGTATCAAAACGCTTTTGGAGTTCCAGGGGGGGTCCGGCTGGATTTTCATATAATGGCGGCGGATAGAGTTCACTTTTGAATCGTTGTGGCTTCAGGACACTTGGGTCAGTACAGACGAGCAGTGTGGAGGTATTTGGATGTTTCATAGTGTGTGTTTTGGACCATTCAATAGTGAATTCTATCTGCCACCATTATATGAAAATCCCCGGACCCCCCCTGGAACACTAAAAGCGTTTTGATGACTCCAAAAGTTCTCCAAACCCTTCCTTGGCATGAAGGTGAGGTGGCGCTTGTTTGTTTTTCCCGTTCCCTCTGGCGGCTGTCATCTGTCTGCCTGATTCTATGTGAATGCGGTGTAATAATAGAAAGGACAAGTCCATATTAGGGTTGTGTAACAGTGAGCGAAACCAGGCATACACTTGGTTTCAGAGCAGTTAATGTTGAACACACACTGCACGCTTGCAGTGTGTTGAGACTTGCAGCTTTGCAGAGAAAAAACTGACAAACTCGACCCGAGGCGCAAATATTGAGACAATTGGGGAGTTATTATTGCACACTTCTTTGTTATCAGACCAGAACACCCCGAGATCCCCACAGCCCCTCAGGTGATGCTTTTACTGCACGCCGCATTTTTCAGACATCCGCTCCAGACCTGCACTTCTAATCATTTAGGCCCCGCTAAGATGTTTTGACAGCGCAGTCGGAGCGCCCCGGGGCCCACTGTTGCTCACTGTGGAATGTGTGTGTGTGTGACGTAGATTATCGAGATCTGCATGGTCCACGCACTCGGCCTTGTAGAGTGTGCGGGATGCATGAGCTGGATCTATACCAACACTTTTTGGTAGCGGTGGACTAGCTGGGAGGAGTGCTGAGAGAAGTTGTAGTTGTGGTTGTGGCTGTGATGTTTGTATTGTAAAAGAGAGCAAAGGGAGGCAGAGGAGTGGAAAAGGATCATTTGTGCTACTTTAATGCTTCATTGGGCAAGTTCATGTCTGCCAGCCTCAGAGAGGAAGAGGAGGAGGAGGATGAGGAGGTTAATGGAGGATATTGATGACTCTACACGTCGACCTGACTGACATCAAATACTGTTTTCAGTCGTCATCCGAAACCAGAGGAGCCGGGTCAGCGTTTCACGCACCAGTAAAGAATTTGTCGGAGCTACAGGCCGAACCTTTTTTTTTTTTCAAGTGCCTTTCTCATTTCTTACCGGAGCAGCGGAAGATTTCCTGCCTTTTATCGTTTTCACCCTCATCTCAAAGAGACTGGGTTTACTGGGTTTACTCCCCACAAAACCTGTGGTCCTGCTCCTTTTTTCTCTCTGTGCACAGCAGTTTCTCCCTCCTCGTCCTTTTTTTTTTTTTTTTTTTTTTACAAAAGCTGCTCAGAGAGAGAGCAGAGAGGGAGAGTAGTAAAGAGTTGAACAGAAAAGAACTGAATGGAGGAAATAATAGAGGACGGGGAGAGAAGAAAGTGAGGGCGAGGTGAACGAGGGCGGCACGGTTTTGTTTCTGTTCGGCAGCGCAAAAGGAATTTTAAGTCGGGTTTTCTACAGCTGTAAAAAATATATAAATGAGACGAAAATGTTTGAATGAGATGAAGTGGAGTGAAATAATATGTTCATTGCAAAACACAAGCAGCTTTTCTGTGAGTTTTATTTCATTTATATTTTGCTTCACATCTCTTTTAGTGATGACACAACAAACAGCTGAGTGGTGGTGTGAGTTGGGTGACTCATCATCTCTGGGAAACTGTGACAGCCATACCGCTGCATACCTCAAAGGAGGCGGGGAACAAGCAGTGTCTCTGAAGTGTGAATCATTACCTCATCGCTTATTGGTTCCCTTATTGATTCCTTCTAGTTCACGTGCCTGGCAAAATATTAACTTCAAGTAAGAACAGGAAGTGATCATACTGAGTGAGAAGTGGCCCAAACTTTGGCTTAGTTCAGTAGGGGTGAAACCATACATCGATCTACATTGATCCAAAATTAAAGTATCAAATACAAATTGATACATTTTGGGCCATCGTGTAGCTCAGTGGGTACGCAGCTGCCCTATATATTAAAGGCATAAAAGTCCAAATAATAATAATGATAATTTACAAATTGATAAATACTGGGTGTGCACACGTTCAGACAAAATGCGAGTGGCAAGCAGCCAGAAACAATGCCTCAACTAGTGAGTCATGTGCTGTGTGTGAACAACCCCACTCTGAGATGAAATACGCCACAACCAGCCCGGCGCCTGAATAAGAGTCTTCCTGTCAGTTAAAATAGTTAATGTTTGGGTCATTGTCCTGCTTCAGGAAAGTGGCCCGCACAGGTCTAGAATCTGGGTCCTGACAGGGGTTCAGAAACTGGTCTGATTGGTGTTAGTCGTCCTGTAGCGATTGTTTCCCTATCGTCTTCACACATCTCTCTCCCTCACCAATTCCTACAGGTGTCACGGTTGGACCTCTGCTGCGGATTTATTGGGCAAACGCCAGGTGTAAATGTATGAACGTGAAATCCGAAGCTGCTGAGATGTAGCTCGGGGGTCGTCATACATCACGTGGCGGTGCGTTGGTGACGACGGAGCGCGCCACCAAGGTCAGAGCCGCGGTTCCTCCCGGCTGTGAGCCTTCATCACATGAGGCGGGGGAGGGGTGGTGGTGTTTTCACTTTTTCTTTTTAGGCAAGAGCAGAGTTGTGGCCGTCGGTTAAACCATCCCGTGGCTCAAACACAGCTTTTATAGATTAAACATCTGTAATTGAAGCAGTAAATGAAATGGATAATAACTGGGCTGAGGGCAGCACATGGAGTTGATCGTATGAAAATGTATCGGCAGCTATTTTCATTTTTCTAACGGCATGAGCTCAGCAAAGATCCTCTTTATTTCTGGACTTAAATAAAACAAATGCTGACTCGTGGTCTGACAGCTCCTGTCTCCCTGTGTCTTCTGTCGGGACAGATGGGACGGACCACTGATTTGCACAGTAGTGCTAACACAGTATAAACATGTGTGCTCGCCTGCCTCCTCCAGCAGCTGCTCCCGTCTCCGTCATCACTCACTCTCCCTCTTAACCCAAACTGTGCTGGTTTCTTGCCACACACATACACATCCTCCAGATCTATTAGATGAACACACTGTGGTGCCTGTGGCTCACACACAGCGGCTGACATCAGCGTACCTCTGCCTCTCTGACTCGGGCTCCTCCAGGAGCACGAGGAGCAGCTCTCCGTTAAACTGTTGCACACTCCTTGCACAAGTTCACCGAGTTCATTTATTATAGGGGAAATTTGGCATTGAAAACACACACATACGCGTGTGCACACGCGCACACACACACACACACACCACCACATGCGTTCCCTGTTTTATGACGATGAACAATCACAAACAGCCTCAGATATGCGTAGCTGTGATTTGCGTTAAAGTTGGCGGTGTGTCACAGTTTTCCATCTGTTTCACAGCTGCTGCTGCTGCTGCTGCTTCTCTCTTTCTCTGCACTTTGTTCCTGATGTTTTCCTCCAAAGATTACAGAGAGCAGTCTGGAGGTTGGACTTGATCATCTGTAGACTAGGAATTGAAAGAATGCCAACCACAAGTGGCATCAGAAACAAGCTTTGCGACATGAAACGTCCCATATTTGACGCTTTTTTTGTGTTTTTTATTTCAAATGTTGAGCCATAAGAACATATCTGGTTTTAAAGGGATAGTTCACCTATTATCTACTCACCCTCATGTTGACTAAGGGCTGGGAGAAATTTCAGAGCCGGCGTGGAAGCGCCACGAATAGCCGTGGAACGGAGTCCGCTTCCATACGGCGCCCTTGTTAACCAATGTTGTAGTCCAGACCAGACGCGGAGCGCCACGATCCTCTGCGGCCGGCTCGCGCCGTGAAGCGATCGTTTCGGCTTCTGTTCTATTTTGTGTGCGAGCCGCGAGCGATCGCGCCAATTCTGGGAAGAAGTCCCACAAAGAAACACGAGAGAATCCGGTCAATTTTCACAATAAAATACCTCGATTGACAAATACCAGAGCCCAAAGTGTGTATGTTTGTGTTTATTAATCTAAACAGAGCACGAGAGAAGAACACACACATACACATAGGCTACACACATACAGACAGCTGAGGGCCGGAAGCGCTTGAGACTGCCGCGGAGAAATCGATGTCTGGTGTGAACAGAAGAGTGACTCCCTTCTCGGCTGTTACAGTTGAATTTTGCTATTGGCTGAGATGGAGGCCGATGACGTTTTTGGAGGCAGCTTTCATCACAAGCCACCACTGTTAGCCCCGCCCCCTGCACCGGCTGCTGCCTGCAGCTAACTGCTAACAGCTGGTGGAACTGTGCATGTGCAGCTTGATACAAGTGGGCGAGATGAGCATGAAAATAAAACCACGTGCACCTACATACACATACAGTGCGTGCTGTCGTGCACACTCTGCTTAGTTGTTACCTGAACACATTAGCCCCTGTGCATCTTTTGGTGGTTTTATTCTGGGTTGGGTGTGATGTTGCAGGTTCAAGTCCAGACAGAGCTGAGCTGCACGGCCGGTTCAGGTGGAGGAGGAGAGATGAGGCCATGCTCGCGCTCTCTCTGTCGTTCCAAACACATGACTCACTCAGTCAGCATAGATTCATCATCCACCGTGTAGCGTTTACTTCAGGTGCAGTCGGACGGGCAGGCGTGCCCGATGGCCCTCTGACGTGAGTTTTTCTGTGACTTTGATGTGAGCTGAGCAGAAATGGGTTGTGAAGGCCTGGCCCTGAGGGAAGGGGAGCTGCTGCTGCACCTTCGAGGGCATTTGTCTCGTTTGACACCTTTTTTTTGTTTGTTTAACACATTCAACGTTTTTCTTTCATGAGATTAGAAGATGTAGGATGTTCAGCGCCTCACATGTCGGCGTCACACTCTGTGCTGGTGATGACAGAGTTGCAGGGCTGTGTGGCAGTTAAACGGCGGGAACATCATGGGAACACAATCGCTCTTTATCTGGGACTTTGGGAATGTCGAGCATTGATGTCAACTCTCTCCTCGTCCTCGGCTCTGGGTGAGCCTGTGTGGAGGCAACTTGAGTATTTGTTCTTCACTAGTTTCTGTGAAGGTGTCGCTACATGTCAGGGCTGCGTATAAAAATACATTTACATTTCAAATATTTCCCTGGTTTTTTGATTTTAAGTTTCTATGAAGGAGAAACAAGTTGTTAATCCAGGATTTGCTGGTGAAACTACAGAAGCTACAGTTTTTCAACAACGTTTTTAAAGTAAGGAGTTTGAACATAAAATGACCCAGAATTCCTTTCTGTAATATCGGTAATTCAGCTAGGAGGACTTTGATTTTAAAAACCAGCTGCTACTAAAATAACAACTTTCTCTTCTCTCCTCACCAAAGTGATTGAAACAGAGAAATGGGAAAAAGATCAATTAATTGAAAATGGCTGAATTGAATTAGCTTTTATAGGTCATAGTGCATATAGCACAAAATACCCTGCATGGCCCAAGGTGCTGCACATGCAAATATGAAATTAAATCAAATTAATTAAAGTCAATAAGAGCAACTTAATATATGTAGGTGTCGCACACACTCGCCCGCTCTTGCTCCAACCTTCGATTGGACTGGTTGCCAGCCAGGTATGCCTAGGGCGGCTAGTAGCTAAAGCTAAGCTAATGCTAACCGTATTTAACGAACAGCAGCTCCAGTGTTGCCAGCAGACTGGAAACACATTTGAATCATTTCACACTGACTAACCTGCAGAAACGTTAGCTGGTTAGTTAGCATTAGCATTAGCACGATGCCATTTCTCCATAGAGCTATCACGATCTGGCCCCTTGAGCTCCGCCTCACGTGACATCAATGTCAGGTGATGCTGTTATTTCATGTCGACATTGCAGATGTAAATATTTACATATTTTGGACCCGTCAAAGTTTATAAAACAATTACTTAAATCAGTAAAATTCATACTTTTATTCTGCACCCCTCTAGACATCCTGTGGATGTGTTATTTTTGAAAAATTAATCGCATTGATGAAAAAGTTGTAGGTATGACCTTTAAACAAAAAGATCAATAAGTTATATAAGGTCAGCTTTTACCAATAGTATCTGTCCTGTGTGCAGCTCATCAGTCCGATAAGCTGAGCAGATCCAGCCCCTCCCTCCCTCAGGTCTCTGAATCCACCTAATCACCCCTTGCTTTTATGTCTCTGAATCACACCGCCGTCCCTCTGTCCTCAGGCACCCGTGAACGGAGACGCGTCTTCGGCCGAGGGCCTGTCAGAGAACGACAGTGGTGTGGAGCTGACCAATGAGAACAGCCCTCTGACTGCGGCCGAACCACCCTCCCCCTTCAGCCCCAAACAGAATGGAGGCGCTGCCTCTCCTCAAGGTAACACACACGTGCACATGCACACACGGAGACACACCTTGGTTTTTTTTTTTTTTTAAGGAAATCAGAACTTGGTAGTCAAGTTTGAATAAACTTATCTAAAGTCCTGTTCGTCCTTGTTTCGGGGACTTTTGTCTCCTCTGGTCTTTCTACTGTTTGGTCTGAGAACAGATCCCTGGTTGAGACATTGATCTGTGGCACGAAAGTATTGTGTTTCTTTTCTACCATATGTCCCATCATCTGTCCATCCCCTCCCTCCCTCCCTCTCTCTCTCTCTATAGATGATAACCAGTGTTCAGGTGGAAGCAGGAAAAGGAGCAGGAAGAAGACAGAGGAGGAGGAGAACACCTGGGACTCCTGCAGCGAGGTACAACTGCACACACACTGTGGCTGGTATGTCATCTGTGGGGGGTGATGTACATGTGATATTTGATCCACTCTGTGTGTGTGGGCGCGTGTCAGGAGGAAAAGGCATCAGGAGCGTCTCAGCTGGGTTTGAGACAGAGACCTGTACCCAGAACCATCTTCCAGGCCGGTCTGACACCGCACACCAAACCTCGCAGACAGAACCGCAAACAGGAGCACAGCGTATTAGTGGTATATACACACTCACACTCACTCACTATACCTCTTCTCTTCTTTTTTCCCTTTTTCTTTTCTAATCCTCATGTACCGTCTCTCTCTGTCCCTTTCTTTCCCCTTGACCCACCGTGGTGTAGCGCTGCACCCTCTAGCTCACATATGAAGCTCTTCTAGTTTGATAGTCTAGGTTCAATGGTTTGGGATGGCGACTCATCCCAAACTTTATTTATAGAGGAGCTATGCAAGTCCGGTTGCTTGTCCTCTGTTTTGCTAACCCTCCTCCCGGCCATGTGCATTTGTTTTTAAGGAACCCGATGAGAAATTGATCCATGGAGTGGTGGATAACGTTATGTCATATGTGTTGTGAAGTGTATATTTGTATAGTTTAATGTGTCATAAAGAAGAGATGACGGGTCATGTTTGCGTTTCGGTGCCGCAGACAGAGACAAGAGCTGGGACACCAGGTCGGAGGCTCTGATCTTAAAAGGTCGGTATTCAGCCAAGAGACGCTAGGTGGAAGGCAGAGAACCTCCATTCTCCCTGGAACTAGTTACATGGGCTTTATTTAAGCATCACTATTACTCCACAGCTGTTTAATTAAGGTAACAATGTAGCAAAAAAATCCTGCATAGTTCCTCTTTAAAGCAGCTGAAGTTGACCAAAGTGCTGTACAGGTCAGTAAAACACATAAGGAAACTGTAATAAAATACAGATAAAATACAAAAGACAGACAAATGTGTCAATCTAATTGAATGCCAGGTAGAAAATGTGCGTGTTTTTAAGGAGGTTTTAAAAGCCTCCATAGACTCAGCTGACTGGATGTGTCATGGCGGGCTGTTCCAGAGCCCAGGAGCAGCCGCAGCAAAGGCCTGGTCACCTTTGGTCTTCAGCAGAGTTTTAGGGATGACCAGTAGCAGCTCTGGCCAGGGGCATGAATATGTAGGAGCTCAGAGCCCGTCCACACGGATACGGGTTTAATTTCGGGAATATGTAAGTGTTTTATCGTTTCGGGGTGAGGGGATGAAAATGGTTCCCAGAGTGCAGAGTAACCTGTTTTCATGTAGACACCCAAAACGAATCGTTTGTGAAACGATGACGTGATACCCCCCACTGCTTTGACCCTTGAACCTGAGCCACACCACTAGATGATTACAGTCTATAGACCTAACGACAACAACAAGGGCCGACTATTCTGCAGGACTAACAGCGCATCCATCTTTGAACAAGTTTCCACCCTTTGTGGCGTTTAACAATAAAGACTAATGCAGACAAGCTGAAAAACAAACAAACAAACAAAAAAAACCCCAGAATCACATGATGTTTTTCATCTGGCAGCTGTCTGTGTGTCCTTCAGAACATATTTAATTTAGCCTACACTTCCTCCTGGCCTTTTGCCTTCATGATTTTAACATTTACTCTTAGATCTAGCCCTAATGTCAGCCGAGTGGTTCGGGTCACGTCCCCGATACACCTGGCCTGAATAAACACAAACATCACGCCATGTTCTTTCGCTCCTCCCTACTCCCTACATAGTTGTTTTGCAGCGCAGTGGAAAATTCTTAAGGATGGTTCAGGATGATTATTATTTTTTTAGTTTTCACTTGCCCACATCTGGGTTCTTCAACAAGTCAACAAGCCGGTTAGTCAGAGGAGGAGGGAGTATGACTTTGATATCTCAAGGATAAGCAATAAATGTTAAACGGAGCATATAAGAATAAAATGCTTCATGTTGACCTTTTTTCCTCTTTGATTCCATTTTAACAACCCACATCCTCATCCTCTCTTTCACTCCTTCTCATATCTCACTGTCTTCTTTTATCTCCAGGTTGCAGGGTGCTTCTGCAAAAACTTCATCTCAGCTTTTGTTTTTCTTTTTTTATTCACAACTGAGTTCTTGAGCTCTCCTTTTTTCCCCTTTATTGACGCTTCTCTGACTGTTTCTGTTGCATTCTGTCTCTTGACCCCAACGTGTTTCCCTCCTGCCCTCCGTCAGTGTGCAGCCGGCCCTCGGACAGTGGTGGTGGTGCCCAGCGAGGTCCCTGAGGCCCCCCGTCTGGAGCTGATGGAACAAGACTCCAAAGACTCGGCACAGAGCAGCACCACCACATCCAGCTCTGAGGCCCAGTCAGAGTATAATGTAAGATGAGAGTGTGTGTGTGTGTGTGTGTGTTTGATGTGATGTGATTCGATCTACATCTAAGTCACAAGTATAAACAAACCCAATATGCTTAACCTAATACCACACAAACAATTATAATTGAACATATCCATTAAACATTCACAGTGCAGGTGGAAAAGTAAGTGAACCCTTGTGGTTGAAGCTCAACCAAACGTTTCCTGTAGCTGCAGGTCAGAACTGATCAACACTCAGGATGAATCCTGGACCATTGGTCCTGACAGAACTGCTGCAGCTCAGCCATGTTATTATAGGATGTCTGGTGTGAACAGCCACCCTGACATTACCCTGTAGGAAGCCTGGAGAAACTCTGGAAGTCGTTTTGTCCTCGATGATGGCAAACTGTCCAGGCCCTGAGGCAGTAAAGCAGCCCCAAACCTTTGACATGATGTTTACATGCTGCTATGCAAGCACATTTTTAATCAGTCACAAAACACAAAACATTTTCCCATTAGTGTTGTGGAGTGGCAAACTTCAGGCCTGCAATGGAAAGCAAAGCAATTAATGCAGAAACTAGGAAATTCCAAAGGGCTCGCTCCCTTTTTCTTGCAGCTGTATATCTACAGAAGATCTTGTCTGAAACACTGACGCTCTCCAAACCTTCCAACCAAAAAAGTCCAAAGCAGAGGAGAAGCTGAGGCGAGGTCACAGAGGTCACACTAACAGGAATCTGTGGCCTGTAGCTGCACCTCTTCAAGTCTCAACCCATTCTGTGTCGACAGCTGTCGCAGCGACATGGATCCTAGAAAGCTGTTCAGATACAATCAGGAAACCTCAAGTGGAGGACATGTGAAGAGGTGGAAACACGTCTGAGGTGGTGATGGGATGGAATTTGAAAGGATCAGACGACACAAATTCAGGCTGATTTTCACACGGTTTTGTAGTGGCCAACAAATTTCCAGCATTGGGAATGACGAACGGACGTGTAGTTTAACATAACTGACGAATAGCGATTTTGCGTCAACGATGCTCCACGGCGCCCAGACAGAAAATCTTTTGAAATTTTTTGCTTTTCTTCACATAATCTGCCATCTACGACGTGAACCTTGATGTTGACCCAATAGGATAACAGAGCCCTGACGCATAGTTTACACCGGTGGTTCTCAAAGTGTGGTCCGGGGACCCCCAGGGGTCCATGAGAGAGTTCAAACTTTTTCTTGAAATTTTACCGCTTTTTTTTTTTTTTTTAAAGGAGTCATAACCTGGTTTTTTACGTATCCAGCCCCCCTTGGATCGCTTTGGATCAATTCGTAAAACTTATTAGAAAAAAAAAAAATTGTAATCAAACATTGAGCTTGTTCTGACCCTTTTTCGTACCGCGACTTTATCACGCGAGATTACGCGCGAGGTTTTGACTGGTCCGGATGTGCATTGTATAATAAGTAATGAGGCGCGCATTGATTCGCCGCAGGAAGGACAGAGCCGGGGGGGGGGCTTGCCTGCATGCAGACTCCAAAACATAAACAGCCCCCTGGTACCGCTTCGGCGATTTCAGGTAGCGGACGGGCCGGGTTGGGTGGTGAAAGAGGCAAGTAGCCTCCACGGTGAGGTCACCGTAGGAGCAGAATCAAAATCTCGTGCTTTGCACACCCTTGTGTGCTATTCCTGTTCGGAAAAAGAGCCGAAGCGAAAAAACGGCGCCACTTTCAAACTCCAGCTTTTCAGGCAAGTTTCAACTGAGGTCAAACACCAATATGCATGTTTTAACAAGATAAATTGCGATTTCCGGGTGATGACTCCTTTAAGAATTTTTTTTCCCCCAGAGTTTTACGCCATTGGCCCTAATTTGAAAGTACACTGACTAAAAAAACGTAACGTTATTCAGTTTCAGAACAAATATTTGTGTATTTCTGGTGTTTGTTTCAATATTTTGTCTAATGGTCTGTGGTTTAATTTGTATCAGTTTAGGTGTCCTTGATCTAAAAAAGTTTGAGAACCGATTGGTCTACACACAGTGAAGCTATGTTAGCTCGCCTCATGTGCCCAATGTTAAGTGAATGGCTTTGAGGTGAACACATTCGTTAACATAACTCATGTCTGGAGGACAGACGGTCATACTGTCCTCTTCACCAGACCCAGGAGCAGCTCCATGATCGTTTTTTCTTCCTTTCCTTTTTCCGGTCCGAGCAGAAGACCACTAGCATCACATAGACAAACACATCCATGCACACACAGCACTATGTAGCCATGACTGACAGTTTGTCAGTCTTGTGGTGTGGTCAGTCTCCCGGCCATGACACGACAAGAATTGCCGCTGTGATCGTTTACTTTAATCTGACATGGTAACGATTGTGAGGGACAAAAAAAAAAATCGTGTAGTCTGAACCCGGCCTTAAAGGAGCTTTATCGCAAAATCCGCGGCCACTAGATGGCGGAGCATCAGATATAAACAACTGCAATCAGTTGTCACAGAGAGAGCAGCCTCGTTTGATGATAAGAAGTTTTGTAGTGTTGGACGTGAGGAGAAAAAACATGCAGCCCCCCCCTCCCCCCCTCCTCACCGTGCGATTGGGGAAAGGATAGAAAAAAACCCTCCCTAGTCGAAGCAGCAGCTTTTCAACTTCCTCCTGCAAATTGCTCCAGTGCTCCTCAGTCCATGAGTTTCATACCGGATCAATCCAGCTACAGAACTATTGTGTAACGTATTAACGCGCATACAGAGATGCATACACATGATCTGGAGAGAAGCAGCCTCTCCGTTTTCCAAAACTACAGAGTGGCCCACGTTAATGTGCCGTTAAAATCATTTTTGCGAGAGGACAACTGAAGAGAGACACAGGGGCGTGGAGAGAAGTGTTCTACTGAGCGATTCAGTGACTTTTAGCAGCCTAGCACTGCTACATTACAATTTACTATTGCATTTTTCCGATTCGGAGGTCGGTTTTCCCTGTTCCGAGTGCAATTGAATGCAGCAAGCGCCGGGCCGGCTTGGATCACAACAATAACAGATTCTGCATTTGCCCCAAGGAAACAACACTGGTGGCTATTTTTTTGGTAAATTTAATTATGGCTCCCCCCGACCCATCTTTTGCATATTTCAGCTTATTTTATGCCATTACTGCTGTATTTGCGATAATGCACCTTTAAAGGACAATTCTGGGCAAATTCAACTCTGGTGTATTTTCCTAACATTTTAGGTCTAAAAGAAGGAATCTGAAGATTTTCAGTTGAATCGCTCCTGTTTTGCGGTAGTTGTGTCTGTCCCGGCATCGCCACGGCAGCGATGAATGGAGTGGATGGAAGTTGGAGTCAAATCAAGAGTTGATATTCCTGTGTTTAAGACACAAACGAGAGCTAGTTTTACAAACATGTCGGCTTGCTTGAAGTAAATAAACTTCTCAGTGCATGTTTGAGTAGTTTGAGGGATGTAAACAGCCTAAGCAGTGAAACTTCCATCCGCTCCCATTCATTGCTGCTTTTGGCGATGCGGGGACAGACACAACTACCGCAAAACAGGAGTGATTAAACAGAGATTCCTCCTTTTAGACCTAAAATGTTACGAAAATACAGCCCAGAGTTGAATTTGCCCAGAATTGTCCTTTAATCTGTTAAGTTGATCAAATATACGCAGAGAAAGTGGAAGATTTGAGCTGCAGACATCAGAGAGTCTGTGTGAAATGAGCTGAAGGAAAAGAGCGAAGGAGGAGGAGGAGAGGAAAAGCTGCCAGAGAGAGAATATTTAAAAAGGGGAAGTGGAGGTTTGGCAGCGACAGAAAGTGGAGGAGGGTAACTCCCCTCACAGACCTCACAACCTCCTCCACCTGGCCTTGTGTTGGTGCAGGTGGCCACACGCACACACACACACACACACACACATACACATGCACACAACCACAAGTGCCTTGCTATGCAGACTGGTGGTCTTCATGACCTGAATGAAGCTATTGATACTGAGCAAACACGGTGTGTGTGTGTGTGTGTGTGTGCGTGTGTGCGTGTGTGTTTACTGCGTGCCTCCTTTCAGATGCATCTCCCTGTATTTGTGTGTTTTCACTGCCTGGACTCAGTGGAGCGTCGCTTCCTTCAGCCGAGTCAGACTCCATTACAAAGCCGTAATGGGTGTTCTCTCTTAAGGCGGACTGAGGGGATCACGGAGCCGCGGGCTCTGTCGGGATTCGCCCGTGTGCATAGAAATCCCACCTGCTCATAAACCAACAGGCTGAAATGGGTCAATTATGGCATTATCAGGGATGTTGGCTGTTTTCTGTTCACCAAGAGGCTAAACGTGCAGAACAAACAGCAGGAACAAAGGAAACACCTGAGCAAACAAGGAAATCAGGCTGCGTGGACATTTACAGGCAGGTGCAGGGCGACGCCAAGGTGGCCACATACTCTGCACTTCATGTTTGTGCATGCTTTTAAGATTAAGAGGTTAATCTTAATTGAATCCAGATTTTGTATTGATCCATTAAGGGAAACTTCACCCTCTGTGAGAAGTGTGTCACTTTTAGTTTTGAGGTTAAAGGGATACGCCAACATTTTTTTTTGTCTTGCCTCACTCCAGAGTCCATTACCAGCAGATAGACACCATCCTTTCGACTGCGTGCAGTAACAAGGGAGATAGAGCCGTATCAAACTGGAAGTGTATGGGTAGAGTTAGCCTGCCTCCTACCTGAGCCGAAATCAGCAGTCAGAAGCTGATTTCATTTTAGCTCTAAACTCTGAAAATATATCACTTTCTATTTTTCAAACATTCAACATTTCTAACCATTTCAAACATTTTTAGGCGAGAAAGTAGCCATTTAGATCAGCAGTGTGTCGTTAATTTGTCCAGCTCTTTACGAATTCGGCGCTACTCAAGCTAGCTGTTGTGACCAACGCACTTCCAGTTACTTTCACAAAATAAAACACCCGTTGCCCTTTACATACAGAAAACCATGACGATAGAATTTGTGCTTTTACTTTGAAACAGGAAGCTAACCTACCCTCGATGTAGCTAGCTTGAACCAAAATAAACCGTCTTTGCTTGAACCCTCCGTTTTGACTGATCTCGTCCCGTTACTGACATTTGACCGCTCAAGATGCCTTACCGGAGAGTTTTGTCAGCTCTGAGACGAGGATCGGCCCGATTGGAGTTGCTGAAGAGTGTCTCTGATGACTTTAGGTGGAGGCAGGCTAACCCTAACATGTACTTCTAGCATTTGAGCTAAGCTGATTACGGGCGATACAGCTCTATCTCCCATGTTACTGCATGCACAGTCGAAAGGATGGTGTCTATCTGCTTGTCAAGGACTTGGGAGTGAGGCAAGACATAAAAAAAATGTTGCCGTATCCCTATAACCAGGAGGAGAATGTGACCATACTTTGGAAAATAAGGCAAGGGCAAGGCAAGGCAATTTTATTTGTATAGGCCGTTTTCACAAACAGTTTGTCTCAAAGGGCTTCACATGACGTAACAACATCCTCTGTCCTTAGACCCTCACATCGACTGAGGAAAAACTCCATAGAAAACCCTGAAGTCGTCTTCTTGGGCAATATTCTAAATTTTATACAGTATCTTGATTGTAGTCCAACCCAAACATCATGATATGTTATGTAGCAGGGTTTCAGTTACATGCATTTTTTCATGGTGGCCCACCATGACTAAATTATTGCCACCACTGCTTCAGTATTGGACCAGACGCACAATAGTAATCTACCAGTTACTATTACTTTGCACCCGTCCACTACAGTTACAGCTCTACTCGGCTTGACTCAGTTTAGGTCCTTTTGCGTCACAGTTGAGTCCTTCATAGTTCCTCCTCATTGTGGACAGGGTCATTATATCATGGCGACTACAGTCACATCGTCTCGCTCTCTTTTTTTCTCTCCTCTTGTCAGCTCCAAACTCACTTGTCTGCAACTCGATTACTAACCACAGTGTGGTTTGCCACACAGCAGTCAATTAACTTGTGTAAAAGAATAACAAATGTCTCAGGATACAGATCAGTGGTGTGTTTTGAAAATTAGAGCGTTTGATTCTCATGTCAAACGTCACGCTTGAGTGCAAGTGGAAAAATAAGAAAAAAATAACCGCTGCCTCTCTTTCAAAAAATTCTAGCGGAAACACTGTGTTATTATGGGTTTTTTTCATATAAGAGAGCGTGCAACAAGTGAGGTAGACTCAGCGGTAGAACTTCAAAAAAGATCTTTTAATATTATGAAAATATTGCAATCAATGATGATCAGAAATATTCATCATATGTAATTAATATATAGTGTGGAGGATTTCTTTCTTTCTCTCTGGATCCACTGTTAGACGTGGTGACTGGAGAATAGCTTTTTTTTTTCTACCTTTCAGTTTGGCATCAGTGAGCTGATATTTCCAGCCTGTTGTTTCAGGTCGGCCAACCAATAGAGGGTTTTTTTTTTGGGGGGGGGGGGTTTCTCAGCTTTTGCAAAACACAGATATCATTACGGATCTCTGTCGGTGTCCAACCATCAGTCCTGCTTCCTCTTCCTCCTCCTCCTACTCTGCCAGATGAGATATCTCTCCGAATCTTCTCTTTTCCCCTCCTCAGTTTTCTGCTCCTGCAGCCTGAGGAACAGCTTCCCAACAAATCACTAACGAGGCTAGAACCCGGCCAGACTCGGCCAAAAAAGGAGGGAAAATGACCCAAATCAATTCTATATAATTTCGGCCTGCTATGGCACATTTAAACACCCGATCAGATTAGATCATATCACGTGGTAACTTGGGTTGCAAAGGGGCGGAACATTTCCAGAAACTTTCGATGGGAAATTAAAGTGATAGTTCACCCTAGAAATATTCCAAATTCAAACTTTATGGTACCCTCATGTCGAATTAAGGGCTGGGAAGTTTAACTGGAAATTGGAGTCCTCCGTAATTTAAACAGGGGGTCTTATCCAAACATGAATGTAAATATTTTGTTTTGTCATAAGCGGACATCCATGTAAAAAATAATATAATTAAAAAACATGACAAATTTCTCCACACGTCTCGTATGTAACTTTGTCCGTTTTAATTCTTGAATGACCAATCAATTGTAAACCACAAAAAAATAAATAAATCCACATTTTAAGCCTGTTTGTAGCATTAGCTCCCAGCGTGTTGTGCAGCTCTTCCGCTTTGCCAGTCCCTGGAATTTTGCACCCCCTCCCTTCCCCAGTTCGAAAGTCCATCGAGTCTCAGTCAGTACTTGCGGGCCACTGGCAGCGGAGGAGCTCCACAACAGACACTGGGAGCTAAATGCTACAAACAAGCTTGAAATACGGACTTTTTTTTTCTCTTCCCCTGGACAATTCCGCATCTCCGGGCGTTCAGAAAGTGGTGTTCAATGCAGAATGGAGGTATTTGGATGTTTTTTGTGTGTGTTGAGTCAAGTCTGGATGTCCGCTCAAATTATCTTGAAATGCACTGAGAGCGAGACCCCTGTAACTCAGAGAAGGGACGGAGGACTTGAAACTTCTTCCAGCCCTTAGTCATGATTGTTGTTTTCGATTTGAGCGAAACTTCATTCTAGGGTGAACTATCCCTTTAAGCTGGGGAATTTTAGAAATATTCCAAATTGCAAACTTTCCATGTTAATTATGGGAATGTATGAGAATTATTGGGAATTTATGGGAATTAACTGGAAATTGGGGGTAATTTAAACAAATTGTATCATATCCAAACATGAATGTAAATATTTTGTTTTGTCATAAGCAGACATCCATGCAAAAATAATATAATTAAAAAACATGACATTTCAACCGTCAGTGCAACTTTATCCCGTTTTAATTCTTGAATGACCAATCAATTTTTTTACTAAACCACAAAAACATAAATGTTGAGTAAAATATTACTCACCCATATATTCTCGTTAATTCCCATGGAGAGTTTCCAACTTTGAAAATTCCTGGAATTTTGCAACCCTAATGGTAACAGTTAACACCGAAAGACTGATTCGAATTCAGTCAGAAAGAGGAAGAAGTACTTAGTTCGGGGGCCACTGTGCTCCTAGTAAAAAAAAATTGAGTCTGGAGTCCTGCGAGGCGACTGCTGAGTTTAGTCGCTCTCACCGCTGGAATGACTGTGGATTCGGAATGTGGTGTTCAATGCAGAGCAGCGATGCCTGGTGGAATTGTGTGGTGTTGAGTCAATGTTGGATGATGCGGCGCTCAAATATCTTGATGTGAGAGCATGATTTGTCGGTCGTTTCACTCGCCGTCGTCATTGTTGTTTTTGTTTGTGCCGCGCCACGTGTGATGCTTTGAAATCTAATCAGAGCAACGGAGCCATTCACGTTGAAACAAATCTGTACAAATCCGTTCAGAATCACATTTGAAAACCACCTCTGTATGAGGTTGGAATCAGATTTGTAAAAATCTGATCTCGTGTGGTTTTTTTTGGCTGTTCAGACTGTCAGAGAATCAAACTAGATCCAGTTTAGATCTGCTAAAAATCCAATTTGGGGGTGTCGGTGTGAACCAGGCCTACGACTCAGTCCTGATGTTTCCCGAGTCAGAGACAGAACATCTCAAACTGTTCCTCCACCACAGTAAAAAAGCTTATTGTCTTATTGTTGATGTGACCTTGTCCTCACTCGCTCTCCGTCTCTCTCTACCTCCCACATCCAGGACAACAAGGGTTTTGGCATTGGCGAGCTGGTCTGGGGGAAGATCAAGGGATTTTCCTGGTGGCCCGGGATCGTGGTGACGTGGCGTGCCACCGGCAAACGACAGGCCAGCCACGGCATGAGGTGGCTGCAGTGGTTTGGAGACGGCAAATTTTCTGAGGTGAGGACGGAAAGAAAAACAGACGGGCCGTGGGAGAGGAGGTGAATCACCGTCATTGTCATCTGAAACTGTTTTGTTTTGGGGTTTTTTGTCCCCAGGTTTCAGCTGACAAACTGGACTCCATCACCGCCTTCCCAAAGTTCTTCAGCCAGCCCTCATACACCAAGCTGGCCTCCTACCGCAGGGCCATCTTCCAGGCGCTGGAGGTGAGTCTGAGTATTTTTAGGTTTTTCATTCTGTTTATTAAAACTCGTTTGGCTGCACGTTAGACTAAATCCCCTAAATATCCCTAAATGCAAATATAAAACTTTATGAAAGGAACGTACAACGTACGATAAATCAAAGAGTGCAAATTGCACTAATGACAATATGGTTTCTTGGAGTTGTTATTGATCACAAGTTGTGCTGGAAGCCACATATCAACTTGACAACTAAAATATCAAAAACTATGGCAATTCTATATAAATGTAAAAATAATAAACTAACTAAAAATTCTGTACCAATCTCTGATAAAAACATGTATAACTTATTGTATAGAAGTGTGGGGACACACATTTAAACATTTAAAACAATTACTAAACCAATTTTCTAAAAAAAAAAAAAAAAAAAAAGCAGTACAGCTCATAAACAAAGCAGATTATAAGCAACCAACCAACCAATTATTTATAAATACATATGAACTCAAAATGGACTTCAAAACTGCACAACTTAGCCTATGTTCAGAATTAACAACATGCTGCCTGACTGTATTCAGAAAATGTTCAATAAAAGACAAAGCCATTACAACCTCAGAGGGTTGTGTATATTCACAAAGTCAAAAATCTGAACCAACACCAAACTAAGATTTGCTGATATGTGAATATCAAAATAGACAAAACAAGATAAACTTCAGCCTACACCTTTGGTCTAAATGTCCGTTTGGTTGTTGTTGTTGTTTCTTTTTGTTGTCTCTAAAGACCTTGTCAAGCTGCTGTATTTATGTGCGATCTAATTTCTAATATAAGATGAGGTGACATGTCTAGACCGAAATAAACTAAACAAAACTAATGTTAAATGATGATAATGGGAGTGTGAGTCATTTCCCTGCCAAGAACAGACAGGTTCACTGCAAGTTTGTGTGTGTCAGTGAGTAAGGTAAACACACGTGGGCTTGCTCCTCTCTATCTCCTGCATCTCATTCTGTCAAGAACAGAAGAAACAACATCAAACCGTGAAGATAAACGAGGCCTTCTTGATTAAATATGTGATTGTGCAACGGATGATGGATCACGCAGACACACACATCAGGACTGTTTCGTCGTCTTATTGTCTCAAACTTTATCATTTCTGGTGTCATATGTCGGAGCAGGCAGACAAATGATACAGCCAACATTGATTTTTGTCATAATATGTCAATAGTTACACAAGAGCTAACCTAAATAAAACACAGTATTTGACTTAAAGGGATAGTTCAACATTTTGGCAAATTGGCCCATTGCCATAATCCCTAATCTTAGCAGTAGGTTTGTTTCCTTTAATTGTAGGTGCAAGCTATTTTTAGAACGGCAGAGCAGAGCCGCAAGCTGCTCAGAGCTATGCTACAGAGGCTAATGGGATTGCTTGGTTTCCCTCATCAAACTCGTCAAATACGCAATCCAACAACTCCAAAACACTCTGGGGGACAAGTTGTGACCTGCACATTCACCACAATAACAGATCGTTCCAAGACAAGAGTTATTTTTAGAGGCAAATGCAGATACTGCTTGTCAGAAAACTGCCCCTGACAGGCATGCACATTAATTGTTTTGCATGAATTTACCCTAAAAACAACTCTGTCTCGTAACATTCTGTTATTATCTCATAGCGTGGTGAATGTGCAGGTCACAACTTGTCCACCAGAGTGTTGTGGAGTTGTTGGATTGTGTATTTGATGAGTTCGATGAGGGAAACCAAGAAATCCCATTAGCCTCCATAGAGTAGCTCTGAGCAGCTCATGGCTCTGCTCCGCTGTTCCAAAAATAGCTTGCACCGACAACTGAAGGTAACAAGCCTACTGCTATGACAATAGGGATTATGGCAATGGGCCAATTTGCCAAAAATGTTGAACAATCCCTTTAACATCTGCAAAGTTTGTAACTGACAAATTAAGAACATCAAGGAATGTTCAGGAAATACATCAAGCAAAAAAAAACACCTTTGGTTTATTTACTTGACATTTTTCAAACCGAATAAAATTGACATCAGTTGCAGACTGAGTGACGGGTGTCCAGGATGTCTCACTGTCTGTCTCTGGGAATGTCTTTCTGTCTGTGTCCTTTCACCCTGTTTGTTTTTCTAGTGTGTGTGTGAGTGAGTGACAGATGTGTTTAAGTGCAGACAGTCAGTCGGCCTGCAGGCCTCTTCATGCTTCTGTGTCTCTCTCTCGTACCTCTCTGCCCGTCCGTCTCTCGTCTCTGTCTAAACACTCAATGCTCTTCAGTCATGATTTCCCTAGAAGTCGTTTCACATTGTGTTTCAGGGTTTAAAAACGACACAGTTTAGCCAAATGAGGGCGCTATAAATAAAACTAAAGTGCAACACCTCATTCAGGTGGGAACACTGGCATCACGTTCCGCTTGTCATTGTTTCTGTATTGTTTTACTCTTTCACATCTATCTCTACATCGCTGAATGAAAGCGACATAATTCTTTTTTATTTTCAATTCAATTTTTTATCAATTTTCTTTTCATAACACACATATATGCGCCAACAAGGCACAAGACAAACAGCGTAACATAACATGACAACGAGAGGATTTGGGTACTGGGTAAAGCAGGGGATTGACATAAGAACATCATATAAAAACATAAAGGTACTGTTTGGAAATATGGAAAAACATTTTCTACTTAAGGGACTGACCTTATCTTTCCCAATAGTTGGCACATAGGTTGGCTGTTATGACCAGTTCTAGTATTTTAGTTTAGTCTATCAGTTAAAGGTGTACAGAAAAGAAAACTGAATTTGAGCCACTCTGGGTCATAAAATTAGTGTAAAAACTCATCTATCAGACAATGTAGGCCAAACTTTGTGCAAAATTCTATTTTTGAGTAAATCTGGGATGAAAGTGTGTATTTTGTTGTATTTTTTTTTCTCATTGGACAATGCAGGTGCACGGATTATACGTCAGCCGGTACACGATTCAAAAGCCACTGATATTGGATCTGTCATCCGTCATTCAAACGTCTAAACACGCACGGAGCTCGGACTCGCCCCAGCTTCGAATATCCCGCCCGCTCGATAACAACCAATCAAATCCGTTAAACTTACTTGGGTAAAGTCGTGTTGCAGCTCGCGACAACTCGGCGTGACAAACGGAACAAACTGCCATTTCTGTACAGCTTTAAGTATTTTTTTTATTTGGAAATGGGACACACTGTTTTCATGCCAGGCAAGTGGGGCATTGTTGTAAATAATATTAATAATATATTTTGTATTTAAGTCCGAGCCCTTATTCTTTTTCACCTAATCCCCAAGATCTCAAAGAACAGTTGTATAGTATCTAAAAAGACGTTTATAATCGTCTATGCGTTTCCAACAAATATGTGAAAATCATTCCTTTCTTTTTCTGATCATATGGGTGTTTTGTTGTCAAGGCCAAAGAAAAAAATAGTTAAACTCCACTTTGATTTTAAAGGAGGTTGGATTAACTCTAATTATCTCATTTTTTTGTCTTCCACCTAAATTTACAATTTCTAGTCTTCTGATATTCTATTTGGGATTTATATTTACATTCCTGCAGTATGTGACAGATTTGACTTCACATTATTCATGTAGTTTTTAATTTGACTGCTCACCTGTCTCTGTGTCTCACACTGTGACCTCTGTGTCTCAGATGGCCAGTATCCGGGCGGGGAAGACGTTTCCTCCCTGTGAGTCTGACAACCCAGAGGACCAGGTCAAACCCATGCTGGACTGGGCCAATGACGGCTTCCTGCCAAAAGGAGAGGAGGGACTCAAACCGACACACAGCGCCAGTGAGGAAAAAGCAGCAGGACCAGACTGTTTCCCCTCATTTAGCCAAGGAATAAGAAACTGATCTGTGTGTGTGTGTGTGTGTCCCTTCTGCAGACAGTAACCCTCTGGACCACCAGGTCCTCGATGTCTCGCTGCCAGAGTACTTTCCCAGCGCAAAGAGGCCCCGAGTCAGTCTGTGTAAGAACAAGGCTGCCCCCGAAGAGTCCTACTGCAGAGGTAGAGGTCAAAGTCAATTATCAACATCTTACGCAATCTCTGATGTAGGCTATTTAGTACATGTTGGAAATATGGACTTTGTAAATCTGGATTTTTTTTAAGGTTATAGTTTTGAATTCATCCTTACTAATCCTAATCCTGTTAAATTCCCAACTGGAAAAATGTATATTTTGTGTGTTTTTGATATAGATGATTTTAGATTTTTGTTATTTTAGGTTAAAAAAAAAAAAATCCCTGTGTGTTATATTCAAGGAGCTATGTGTGTATGTGTAAGACAATAGGCAAAACTGTTGCTGCAGTCAAATTCAAAATACTATACACTACTGAAATTCTTCTTTTGTTTCTGCTTTTGTCAAGGTGTTTTTTGAGAGTCACAGCGAGATCTTTTAATGTTAGTAACTTCAGACATAATCCACAATGCTTGTAGCTGCAGCTCAGTGGGAACTGGCAACCTGGCTGCTAAAATGCTACTGACTCTGTGACTGGGAGAGAGCAGTGGGTGGAGTAACTAAACAGGCCGAAACACCAAATCAAAACAAAATCATGATTTGCGTGCTGCAAATAAAACTTTCAATGCCTTCAATACATTTCTTACATATAGCTCCTTTAAAGGGATATTTCATCATTTTGGCAAATTCGCCTATTGCAATAATCCTTATAGTTTTAGGAGTAAGTTCATTACCTTTAATTGTTGGTGCAACTGTTTTTCGATTGGCGGGGCAGAGACGCAAGCTGCATATTTCTACATCTCCCTCACCAAACTAAACACACAATCCAACAACACCAAAACATTCTCGTGCACAAGTTGTGACCTGCACATTAACATGGGGGGGGTCAGAGGTCAGACATTTAGGATTTTTCACTGACTAGTAAGAATAGAAGAATTTAATGACATTTTTTCATCACTCACACACTGGCAAAGGAAATAAATGCATACAGACAATAGACTGGCACTTACTGCTTTGTTACTAGTGGACATTATGATTAAAAAGTTGGACATGTGATTCATTTCAAACTCCTGTAGGTATTGAAATCAATGTTAACAGCTGCATTCATTCTCCTCTGCAGGCTTCTGTAGTGGCCATAGTGTCAGAGTTAAATTAAGTAATATTACCCGAGAGAGAAAGTCCAGACTTTGAATAAAATCTGTGAAAACAAACCATTAAAAGCAGATACAGTCATAATATGCACAATGAAATGTAGCCTATAAGTCCACTGATTTTAAAATAGGAGCAGGAAGAGAAACTGTTAAAGCAGAAGTAAGCGATCCGGTCGTTTTGGCTAACTTCCTGTCAGCGGATGGAGTTAGCAGTCCCACCCCCGTCCCTGCGTCACCACATGCACGCCTATCATCCTCAGTCTATGCAACTGCCCCCATGCACACACACAGACGACCGCCCCTTTATGTCGTTCTCTCTCCTCATTGGATAAAGGTTGTAGGATACAAGGACAGTTTTCTGACAGACCCGTGTTTCGGACCAAACACGCTATACAAGTGATTGTTGCTGTCGGAATATATTCCTTATATCAACACAAACATTCTGCTTACTTCTGCTTTAATAAAAAAAAAAACTATAATTATTATTGGTAAGTTATGTCTCTATGAATGCAGTGAAGTTTATAGGATCAAAGGCAGAGTGCGGTGGCTCTACACAGAATGCGAGTGGGATGATGCTGCGGTCACTACAACTGGGAATCACAGGTCAAACCCGTCCTGTACTGGTTCAGGACGTACTATTTAATCCTCAAATGCACTACGAGGCCACATGACAGGACACTAATCATGGCAGACTACAACTACCGGGGGGCAGAGTGATGTGTCATCACTTCAATCACAGCCTCCATTCAGAGAAAACACACACAAGTGACTTGCAAAGCTGTTGCATGCGTGCACTGACATTTTTTCATAGCGTGCACTGTACAGGCCTGATACACAAGTAGACGCACCCGCACCCCTGCTTCCAACATCGATGTGTTTTAAGTGTAAAGCTTACTAACATTTCTTTTCTCCCACAGAACAAATGGTGAATGAAGTTTCGAAGAATAAATGTAGTATTGAAGGTAAAAACTAGTTTCCTAGCATCTGTTTCGAAAACTAATGCAACTAAGGAGTAGTTTTCTTCATCTCTGTCTCTCTCTGTGTGTTGGCAGAGTTCTGTCTCTCCTGTGGAAAGAGAGCAGCAACCTTCCACCCGCTGTTTGAAGGAGGCCTGTGCCAAACATGCAAGGTAGACTTTGTTTTTCTCTTTCCATCGTCATTAAATTGTCACTTGCTGAAAAGAAAAATGACACTGTTGCTGAGTGAGGTTGGGTTGAATGACCCTGATGGACTCTGTGTGTGTGTGCAGGATGTGTACCTGGAGATGTCCTACATGTATGATGATGATGGATACCAGTCTTACTGCACTGTTTGCTGTGGAGGTCGGGAGGTTCTGCTCTGCGGCAACGCCAACTGCTGCAGGTCAGACACACACACACACACACACACATACACAACTTCCTCTCCGCCAGTGTGTATCCACATCCTCACCTGTGGTCTTTTTATTTGTATTCTTATTTATTACGCAGCTGCATTATTCTTTCAGAGAACTGAACAGATGTGTGCACCAAATTTAGCAGAAAGCTCATTTCCATCTGTAGTTGTCACACAAAACATAGTGCATGATACATTCCCACACACAGCTTCACTCAACATGAAGTATCCTTTTATTTTCAGAAGTATTTCTAATAAAGTGCAAATCACAGCAGCAATAATAGTATGATGATTAAAACAAGATAGATTATATAAAGTGTCTGTATAAAGAAGTGCTATCTGAATTACAACAGCAACAATTAACAACAACTATCTGTGTGTCCTCCTCCAGGTGTTTCTGCGTGGACTGTCTGGACATCCTGGTCGACCCCGGAGCGTCCAACAACGCTCGTTACCTGGACCCGTGGAGATGCTACATGTGCCAGCCGCTACTGCAGTACGGGGTCCTGAAGCGGCGGCACGACTGGAGCCTCAAGCTGCAGGAGTTCTTTGCTAACGACAACGGACAGGAGTTTGTAAGTCGCATTATCTTTCATTTAGGACGATGATCAAAAAGCAGCTTTTTCCTCATTTCTATAGAGTATATCTACTTGTTTTCAAAGTAGGAGTCGGGACACTCAACAATACATTTGCAGAGATACTAAATTAAATGAACTAAGTAAGAAAAACATTTGTGTCATACAAATGATTTTTTTCTGATCTGTGCTGTTTATTGTGGAAATATTAGAGGGTTTCACTTCCTCACCTCTACAAAATAAATCCAGATGAGTCGGGTCAGGATAATAAAACCATAACACATCAACAACATGGTGCAATGCAATCCAACCGCCTTACAAAAATACCAACTATTTAAAGTTTGCTATTTGTTTAGAAAATCCATCGAAAAGGGTGAATCTGGAAAATTCCGTGCTGCGGTGAGAAGTCTGTGTGTTTATACCAAAGGCTTCCAAAGTGTCAAAAACGATTTGAGGGTGGGCGTCAGACACCTTTGGCCGCTCATCACGTGACTGACGTCAAAGTTCAATCGTGCTGGTCATTGGGGAGCCGAAATAAAAAAAGAAAAGAAAAGAAAGGCAGCCGACGGACATCTCTATTCTGACAGCTTGCTGCCGGTTGCTGCCGAACCACGTCATAGCTAATTACCCTAAAGTTAACCATGGCTCAACTTCTCGTCTGGTAATGCTTTGGAAGCGCGGTGACGCCAGTTGATGCTTTGGTCGCTCAGTGTCGCTGGGCTCTCACTGAAAATGAATTGACTTCTGGCATTTTGACGCTTCGGAAGATTTTGGTGTGAACGCACAGTAACTAATCTGTGTTTTTAACAAATGAAGTTCATGTTTCTTAGGATTTAAAATCCTCCAGCTTCATTCGCCCTGTCTCTGACTAGAAAGACCTGAAATCTTGAAAGTTCTTTTAAAGTTACAAAGAACTTTCATTTTGTGTTGATTTTGGCGACCCCTGTGGACAAAGACAGTATTGTTTTGCCGGAATGAAGAGCTCAAGCGCATATTGTCGTAAAGACGCTTATCTGGCTCACATTCTACGGTCTGAGTGCTGTAAATCGTTTCATCCGGTGGACCAACCCGACCACTACCTCCCGAAAGGGTTAGGGTTAGGGTTCATAGTTACACTATGAAGAAATAGCTTATCTTCCCACCAATGGCCTCCTTTGTCTCAAACAGAGACATCAGCAGAAACCATTAAAAAGGTCTTTGTAGTTGCTTTAACCCAAAATGTGATTCTCCCTGGATACAGTAGGATCAAATTATCTAAGAATGTTATCTCACTGTCTTCTAGGAGCAACCAAAGATGTACCCAGCAGTCCCGGCAGAGCAGAGGCGACCAATCAGGGTTCTCTCCCTGTTTGACGGCATTGCAACCGGTGCGAATGAGCCTGTGATGCATTTGTACTGATGTGTATGTGTGTATGTGGCAGATCATCATGCAAAGCTGTGTCTGTACCCAGGCTACCTGGTTCTGAGGGATCTGGGCTTTAAGGTAGACCAGTACGTGGCGTCGGAGGTGTGCGAGGACTCCATCTCTGTGGGCGTGGTCAGACATGAAGGAAAGATCCAGTATGTCCATGATGTCAGGAACATCACCAAGAAAAATGTGAGGATGAGAATCTTGAAAGACGATCATCAACTTTAATGAAATCTTTGCATGAGAACAACAAAAAAAAAAGTAGAGATGTGTCCATTTAGCTTTTATTGAAGACAAATTATATAGAGAAAAAAAGGTAATTACTGAAAGTTGAACTTTTCCATAAAGTAAAGTTTGTGTTAGATTAAATATTTGGTGTTTGTCTCAGGTGACATTTCATCCCAAACAGAACCCCTTTTCATGTTTCCTGTGTTGCCCCTTCTACCCCAAAACCCCCCTTTTCCCCCTGTTCAGTAGGCTTTCATTTAAAGGAGCTCTTGAGGCAAGATTTATGAAAAAATGCACATACGTTTTAAGTTTTCTAATAATAATGGGACATGAAGCGTTCCAAACCAAAAAGAATGAGTCCTCTCGCGTATCTCTCCGTTGCCTTGAACAGGCTGTGTGCTGCAAAATGCGCTGCAATTCTGGGTCTGAATTTCCCGCGCTGTTCTGCGGATGTGACGTCAAATGACGCTGCATGTGCATCCTCGGCGGCTCGGCTTTCCACCACTTGCTACCAGCAGCGGTGGGCGGATGTCTTACAGTGAATACTACTTGGTTATATGAGCAGCGAGTAGAGAAATAACGTCACTTTCTTACATTTTAATATTTTTTCATGCGAGAAAGTGACAGTTTAGACTCCCAATCTGTTGTCAGTTTATCCAAATCTGTAAGTAGATTTGCTCCGACATTTTTCGGAGGAGTGCAGAGCCACACACGAGCGGCAGCAGCGGCTCGTCTCAGAGGCTGCAGCCGGGGAGGTGAGCTCATCGGCTGGGGAACCTCTCTCTGTCCTCCTCCCTCTCTGTCCTCCTCGCAGGGAAGAAAACCAGCCGAGTAACTCACCACAGGTTTTATGTCGGCTGGTTGAATTATTTTTAGGAGATAAATGCTGGTCTCGTTGATGAAATCTAACAATTGTGGCAGTTGTATTTGTATTTATGTAGTTGAAAAGTGAAGCTTCAGGTGTGTGTGTACTGTGAGAGAGAGGGAGAGAGCAGCGCAGCCTTGGGGCTCCATACGTACAAAAATCATCATATTTACTTCAATAAATAAATACATAGTTTTACAATGAGCCGATGGATTCATCCGTGGTCAGTTTATCCAAACAACGCATGTAAGGAAATTCTCCGTCGTGTTCGGAGGAGTGCAGAGCCACTAGGGCAGCCGAGCAGCAGCAGCAGCAGCAGCTCATAGCAGCAGTGGCGGCGGCGGCGATGGCCGCCGGCGTGCAGACCTGATGCCTGGGTGGTCATCCCCCGGCTGTCGCGGTAAATTGGACACTGTACAATGAGCATGGTATGACGCACTTACAGTTTATTAACAGCCAAGCGCAACGTGTGTGTGTGTTGCGAGAGAGACAGCAGGTAGAGGACTGACCGGCACAGCATCAGCTGCACTGCTGTGGAGAGTTCATGCGCGCTCCGCACCAGCGTGGCTGATGGCTGCAGTGAGCTACGGCCGTTGTATTGCTAATGAGTTTTATTCCTTAATCTTGACTCAAGATCCTTGAATTTTTCCTGTGTCTGGAACTGCAAAGTTTAGATTTCCATTTCCCAGAGGCTTCTACTATCAGGGTTTGCACACTGGTGTTTTTACAAACCACTAATGACCCATGTGGCAAAAACATCATCTTGATTAAAGCCTTATCTGATGGCCTGTCCCATGTCCACGCTCTGATGAAAGTCTGACGGTGTGTTCAGACCCATGGCTCGTTTGCTTTGTTAAGGTTCAGCAGCTGAACTGATATAGTACCGGGAAATAGAGGTCTCAGGAGTCATTTGTGTATATTTTTGGCCGGGACCCGGCACTGTGTGTGTGTGTGTGTGTGTGTGTCAGTTCTCCGACATTGAGAACTGTTGAACATCAGCCGCGTGTTGTGTCAGAGTCGATACATCCGTGCGCGATCTGCCCAGATGAACCGATCTCTGAAACACTCCAAATGAACCAGGTGTGAATACACATTTAGGGCTGGTACACACATAAAGACTCTCAACAGATTTTTTATCCGTGAGAGAACCCCACATGAAGGTAAAAAATATTTGAACAGTTTTGATCGTATTGTGTGTGGTGTGCTTCCCCCACCCACAAGAAACTACAATCGTAAATATTGAAGATGTTTAATATTTATGATCGTCTGCCCTGACCGTTTTCCAAGCCGATCGTCTGGAGAATTTGATTCTTAACACACCACATACCACAGGATAAATAGTCATAAAATAATCGGGCAATTTTTGGGGGCAAAATAATTTTTGGGGGCAAAATGAGGCAGACTATCTTTTTGTGTGTGGCAGGCTTTAGAGACTGAGAGCTTGGCACAACAAGTGAAATTGACCAAATTGATTTGATTGATTCTTTTAATGACCACACAGCCAAGCTGGTGGAATTTGCTTTCAGTACAGCTTCCAGTGCAGGTTCCAAAACATATAACATAAAATGTGCACGGACATCTTACATCTGACACCCTTGATTCTCCAGCACCTCCTCCTACATAATACATAACAGGACTAAAAGCATGAGAAATGAGTAGTTAAATGATAATTTCCATTTTCTTACAATCTGGACCTTATTTCTAGCATAAAATACGATGATTTACTCACCCAGATAACTTTGTTGTCATTCCAACGAAATGAGATCCAGCCGAGAGCCATGTACATCTATATAATACGAGTACACGGGGCAACGCAATGCAGCCTCTAAATAACACATTATCTGCCGCAATACTCATTAATTTATTATATATATTTTGTTATGATCTGCTAGTGCTATTCCCCTTTGTGTCCGGAGTGACCTGTTATCAACCTGGGTTTGTAGGTTGATCTCATACTCTAACCTCATCTCCGACCACCACGCAGCGTGGCTTGTTGCTACCGCTAATGCTACGGTCGTTTCTGCGTGTTTCCAGAACAAAATGAGCAGTTGGAGGAAGTTCAGCTTCCACAGGCTTCCTCTGCTCAGCCTGGACTCATTAGAGCTCCGGCTAGCTGCGCTAAAAATAAACCTGAATGCCGAAGTGGAATGATTATTATCAGAATGGGCCGTGCAGCGGTTGGAGATGACATCATCCAGGTCAGAGGTTAGTAGGTCAACCTACAGGCGCCGGATGTTGATAACAGCTAACCCCAGACTCAGAGGGGAATAACACTAGCGTATCATAACAAAATATTGGTGAATGAACAGCAGATAATGTTTTATTTAGAGGCTGCATTCCGCTGCCCTGTAGACTCACATTACATTATATGGATATACGCGGCTCTCAGCTGGATTTAATTTCGCCGGAACGACTTGTAATGACACCAAAGTTATTTGGGTGAGTAAATGATAGTATTTTATGCTAGAAATAAGGTCCAGATTGTAAAAATCAGTAATTATCCTTTAAGGTCCCAGTTAGTATGAATGTAGGACAGAGAACAGAGCTGACCTCATCATCCTGCAGGATGAGGACGATCTGCAACTTCTTCTGTGCAGCATCTCCCTTGGTTGTCTGCCAACTTCACCAAACCTCAAGTAGTTTTTGTGTTTATGAGCCAATGCCACGCTGGAGCTGAGCTAATCACTTCCTTCCCATCTCCACATTTAACTTGGTTTACATCCAACTCTCACAGAGTGTTTGTCTCAAAATGTTGAACAAAAATGAACAGATGACGGCATGGAAGGATGGGACCGATTCAAACCTCTTATTGTAGCACTTTCACGAGCGCACACGCACGCACACACTCTTGTTGACTCTGGCTGGCAGCTGCAGTGGTGTGGTTTAGGGCAGAGGACAAAGAGCAGCTTCAACCTCTGTAAATCCCCTCAGGAACTCTTTCACTTGTTAGTCACGCTGTCTATGTGAGTGTGTGTGTGTAGAGTTCATGCCCCTGCGCTCTATTATCTCTCCTGTAAGAGATTAATAACCCCCCCCCACCTCCTGTTCTTCCTCTCTCTCCATTTCCTATTTCTTTCCTTCTCTTTATCGCTCTCTTCATTGTGGTGAGTGGAGGAGGAGGAGGAGGAGATGTGAAAGGAGCAGATGTAATATTAGCACTAGTGCCTGTCTCTGGTGATCAATTAGTCAATAAACAAAAATGTATTTTGGTTATTGAGAAATCCTGTCATATAAAGTGTCAGTAGTGATTAATGACTATTGGTCAAGTAGCAGGAAATTAGGATTTCATGTCTCCTGTCTCCCTCAGATTCTGGAGTGGGGTCCATTTGATCTGGTGATAGGAGGAAGTCCCTGTAACGACCTCTCCATAGTCAATCCAGCAAGGAAAGGCCTGTATGGTAGGTGCCTGCTGAAGAGAAGTACACCATAGACTGCTGATTGATCTTATTTTATTTGTTTGTTTTGTTGTTTATTGATTTCCATTGTTATTCTTGTTCTTAACCGGGACTGGGCCACTTTTGCCAATTCTGTGTGCCAGTGGTTTAAAGGATAACTTTAGTTTTTTACAACCTGGACCTTATTTCTAGCATCAAATACGATCATTTACTCACCCTGACAAGTTTGGTGTCATTTGGAGTCGTTTTGACGAAATTAGCCCCGATCGAGCGGTGTGTATATCCGTATAATGCGAGAACACGGGGCACCCAATGCAGCCTCTAAATAACACATTATCCGCCGCAAAACTCGTTCATTTCGCCAATATTTTGTGATGATACACTAGTGTTATTCCCCTCTGAGTCCGTGGTGGCATGTTAGCAACATCCTGCTCCTCTAGGTTGACCTACTAACCTCTGATCTGGATGATGTCATCTCCGACGGCGGCGCAGCTAACTTGCTATCGCTAATGCCATGGTCCGTTTCTGCATGTTTCTGACTTGTCAGAACAAAATGAGCAGCTGGATGAAGTTCAACTTCATTAGACTTCCTCTCCACAGCCTGGATCCTCACTACAGCTCTGGCTAGTTGAGCTAAAAAGGACCCAAATGCCGAAGCGGAATGATTATTATCAGAACGAGCCGGGCACCGGTCGGAGATGACATCATCCAGGTCAGAGGTTAGTAGGTCAGCCTGGAGGAACCGGATGTTGATAACATGCCACCACGGGCTCGGAGGGGAATAACACTAGTGTATCATCACAAAATATTGGCGAAATGAACAAATTTTGCGGCGGATAATGTGTTATTTAGAGGCTGCGTTGGGTGCCCTGTGTTCTCGCATTATACGGATATACGCACCACTCGATTGGGGCTAATTTCGTCAAAACGACTCCAAATGACACCAAAGTTGTCTGGGTGATTAAATGATCGTATTTGATGCTAGAAATAAGGTCCAGGTTGTAAAAAACGAAAGTTATCCTTTAAGTGGCCACTCTTTTTTTAGAAATACTGGTTTTCACTGGTATTCATTTATTATCTCTGACCTGACCTGTCTGTCGTCTGCTGCTTGTTGTCAGTGTATGCACAGTGAACTGCTTAAAGGGATAGTTCAACATTTTGGCAAATTGGACCATTGCCATAATCCCTATAGAAGTAGGTTCATTACCTTTAATTGTCGGCAAGCTATTTTTAGAACGGCGGAGCAGAGCGACAAGCTGCTCAGAGCTACGCTACTGAGGCTCGTGGGATATAACACTCTGGTGGACAAATTGTGACCTGCACATTCACCACGCTATGAGATAATAACAGAATGTTATGAGACGGAACTGTTTTTGAGGTAAATTCCTGCCAAATCGCTGATGCATGGTCCCGTCGGGGGCAGTTTTTTGGCAAGCAGTCTCTGCATTTGCCTCAAAAACAACTCTGTCTGGTAAAGTTCTGTTATTATCTCATAGCGTGGTGAATGTGCAGGTCACAACTTGTCCACCAGAGCATTTTGGGGTTGTTGGATTGTGTCTTTGATGAGTTTGATGAGGGAAACCAAGAAATCCCATTAGCCTCTGAAGTGTAGCTCGCAGCTCTACTCTGCCGTTCAAAAATAGTTTGCACCAACAAATTAAATGTAACAAACCTAAGCTGCATTGCCCCCTTGAGGTCTAATACGTTGGTTGAATAATCTGTAGAATTACTGTTCATATAACTCAGGCTCAGACTGCAGGAGCATCACATTGCTGTGCCCTTGTGAATGCCACACTACTGGAGCAGGCTGGCGATGATTACTTGGACCCTGACTGTGATTTTTTTTACCTCCAGAAGGCACAGGGAGGCTGTTCTTTGAGTTTTACCGTCTACTGAGCGAGGCCAAGCCCAAAGAAGGAGAGAACCGGCCGTTCTTCTGGATGTTCGAGAACGTAGTGGCCATGGGCGTCAACGACAAGAGGGACATCTCTCGATTCCTAGAGGTGAGTCACCACCAGGACTGTCCAGCTGTACCCAGTGCTTCATCTGTCCACGAGGAGGTCCTGGAACACTGAGAGGGTGCTGGGTCAGAGGGAGAGGAAAGGGGCCTGGGTCTGGGTCTGACAATCGATCAAACATTTCAGTTTACTTGTTGTAAACCACCTAAAAACCCTCCATACAGCCTTATTCCTATATTCTTACTTTACTCCTATGGCTTGGAGCAATTTTTTGCCCTTTAGTTGTGTCCTTTTTTTCCCACTTTCCTCCTTATACACGCCCAACATTCACTGGCGGCGTCATTGTGTAACCTGATGATTGACATCAATCGATGTTTTTCTTTTTCCTCAGATTAAAAGGCAATGAGTAACTATGTGTAACTTCACAGATAAATAAAAGACAGAGCACAGATACAATGAGAGACCTCTAACACAATTTATTTACAGATTTTGATTGACAGATGATCAAGGTCCAGGATCCAATCAAATAGGTACAGGTCCTGACCAGCGACGTGCCGGATCTTGTTCCGGCAGGGTCAAGCACAAATGAAGCACTGGTTGTATTTTTTTATGAGTCTTGTGCGTTCGTGGGTAATGAATTTGTTTCTTTTCGTTGTTCTCTCACAGTGTAACCCTGTCATGATCGATGCTATCGAGGTTTCTGCTGCTCACCGTGCCCGGTACTTCTGGGGGAACTTGCCTGGCATGAACAGGTAGGTCAACTCTGAGCATTTAAAGGTCATCACATCAGTGAAAAACACACATTTAGGAGAAATCGACTGACGAAAGTACGGAAGCGCATTGCATTCACTTGATAAAATTTTTTTAGACGCCTTATCTCGTAATTACGAGAAAATATCCTGATCTCATAATTACGAGATCTTTTCTCGTAATTACGAGATCCTGATGTCATAATTATGAGATCCTGATCTCATAATTATGAGATAAAGAAAAAGGAAATATGCTATAAATCCACTCTTGTTGTCATACTTAAAGAATGCCATGGTGGTGTAGTGGTTAGAGCAGTTGTTTGTTAACCATGTGGGAGACCAAGGGTCAAAACCTGTGTGGGGCATATTGTCCTTGTTTTGTATATTAGGCTATTATATGCTACACTATTAGGGGGGGACACACTGGCCCATGTTGCCTACGTTATGTAAACATAACGTTACAGTCGCAGTTGTGAGTGAGTCATGTCGGGACCAGAGCGATTGCTGGGACAACGGGACAACCAGGGTTTATGAACCCGCTCCACAGACTCAGGTGCCCGGCTGCTGCCGCTGCTCCGGCGGGGAACGCAATGCTCACTGCCAGGATCCACACCGGAGCAGCGGCTGCTGAGGGCGGCCAGGCGGCGAAGGCGATCAGTGAGCTTCGCCTTCTCCATCGGAGCAGAGCGGTTGATATTATATACAGTAGATCAGTCTGCACCGGAGCAGGTGGCGGGGGCGGCCAGGCTCACACACCCAGGGAGGGCCATCCTGGCAGTTAGGAGGAGAAACTTTCTGCTTCTATTGAGTGGCTTGTTGTAAAGTTTAGGAGCAGCGGGGCAGCTTGTGGCTCTGTTCACTTCACACCATGGATGTATTTGTTTTCTTCTGGTAGACGTAACACGTGTACCCCCTGTACGCTTCCCGACCCCCAGACGTTAAGGCGATAATGTGTTTTCCATGTAAACTCGAAGGATAATATTTCAATTCCGAACTATTTCATTCAGAATAATTAATAATTCCTCATTAAAAACGTATAATGTAAACAAGACATCCCACCCGGGTTTCGAGCCTCAGTTTCCTATGTGGGGGACATCTGCTCTACCCACTGAACTACCGCAAACCACTGCCTAACTCTGAAACAACAGCGGATTTATAGACATTCCCTTTTCTTTATCTCATAATTACGAGATCAGGATCTTATAATTATGAGAAAAGATCTCGTAATTATGAGATCAGGATCTCGTAATTACGAGATAATGTGTCTAAAAAAATGTTTATCAAGTGAATGCAATGCGCTTCCGTATGAAAGAGACAAAATGTAATATAAAACCTTATAAAAAAAAGTAAAATAAAAACCTTAATGTGGATTGTCTACCATTTCTTTTGATTTTCCTGAAAGAATACATGTTAAGGAAGAAAACTAGTCCCAAATCTCAAAATCGAACAATGTATGAAAAAACTGTTTTTGCCTGTATTGTCTCGCCTAGAATAAAGTGGGAACCCAATTGACTATAATCTGCTCAAAAGACCAGAACTAACTTCACATCTACCGTGCTATTGAAAAAAAGGGTTTAGAGTATTTTCCGAGGTTATCAATATCAAGTTTGAAATCCTACAGTGGTGATGAACCCTGGTGTGTGACTGCTCCTCTCTGCTTCAGGCCTCTGTGTGCCTCTGGGATGGACAAGCTGGAGCTGCAGGACTGCCTGGAGCATGGCAGAGTTGCAAAGGTCAGATATGGACGAGGATAGGTCAATGATGAAGAAACATGGCTTTTTTTTTTCACACCCACTCTCTGCAGCTCCAAATTTCATATTTGCATACTTTCTCGTTCTTGTCTCGTAGTTTGGAAAGGTGCGCACCATCACGACCCGCTCCAACTCCATCAAACAGGGCAAGGACCAGCACTTCCCTGTGCTGATGAACGGGAAGGAGGACATCCTGTGGTGCACTGAGCTGGAGAGGTGAGCAGAACACACACACACAGACACCAGTGCTAATGTTGTTGGGCTATTTTTCAATTTAGTTTTAGTCTTGTGTCAAATGCCCTTATTAGTTTAAGTCATATTTAGTCAACTTGTATTTTTTTTTTCTCCCCACCTGCAGGATCTTCGGCTTCCCCGTTCATTACACAGACGTGTCCAACATGGGCCGCGGCGCCCGACAGAAGCTCCTGGGCCGGTCCTGGAGCGTCCCCGTCATCAGGCATCTGTTCGCCCCACTCAAAGACTACTACGCCTGCGAATAGAAAACGCATCCCGCATCCCGCCACCAGCGAACCGATGCCACTTTATGAATAGATTCCGGCTTTTCTATCGTGACACTGGCTTCCAGAAACACCGTCTGTAAAGAGCTGGCGATAAAAAAACAAAAAAACAATAAGAAAATCAGTGTAGCTGGGGAAAATAGTGAAAAGTAGCTGTTAGTTTGTGTCCAGATGTTTCTGGATTCTGGTTATATGACGCACCTGTAGCCTTTAACACACCTAACACACTAACACAAAGATACACAACTACTACTAAGCGCCTCGGCTGTGCTTTGTCACTATATGTAACAGTGTCTGAGGAAGGTGAGCGTGCAGGCAGTCAGCAGCATCTGTAAAAGAGGCCAGTAAGCTGCTTCACTTGTTTGAAAGGAGGTCAAAAAAAGGGAAAGAAGAAGACAGCCTCTCCTTTGTTTTATGTTAACAGTCAGACTGTGTAAAGATGAATAGCATTTTAACTTCTTTTTTTTTTTAGAAGGCAAGTCGAAAACACTTAGTGGTATAGAAAAGATGGACCAGCACAACAGAGAGCAGGTACACGTTTTTTAGTTCTAAAGGGCTGCGTATCAAACCTGTATCGCTCGTTCCTCTGTGTAGCCGATACAGACTGGCTCAAGAAATCGTAAGAGTTCAGATTAACAAAGTCAATGGATGGACAGCTGAGGTCTTGCTGCTCCTCTAGTCTTGACATGTTGTATTTTTTAGACTTTTTTAAGACAGAGGGTGTTTGAAATTGTCGTTTTAACCACAACCTGGTACTGTTTTAAGCCCAATCTAAAAATTAAGCTACCATTATCTACAACTGTACTGAACCAGCTTCTCTCTTTTTTTAGCAGAGGTAACATGACTGTTTAGTTTGGCATACCACAACATGTCCTATGAGTCGCAGCCACAGAAATACAGGGAAGAGCCTCATGGGTGCTGTCGGTGCTAGGTGCTAACTATCTAGTCTTTGATCTTTTAACAGTGCCGGTGTACCCGTTTTAGATTCAAATATGAAAAAGAGACATTAGTGTCATGTTTGAGTTGAAAGAAACCCTCCGGAGGAAAATACACTTAGCATTGGAGGCTAGTGGTTTTATATGTAGACCATTTTAACTATTTTACCTTTTTTGTCTTTTGCTTTGAGATGAGTTCATATTAGTCAAAAAAGAGAAAAAAAAAACTTTATCAAAGATTTTATAAAGGCATCTTCTTTGTATAGATAGTGTGAAACTTTGAGTTAAATTGTTAATGTCACAGTGACTTCTCCTTCTCCCTAAGAGCTACATGCAAATACTTGAAATAAGTCAATGCAAAAACAGATGTAGAGAGTACGTTTTTGTCTTTTGTCAACTATTCCAGACAGCTGAGGAATTGAGTGATGACATTTATCCTACTGTAGATGTTTTCTTTGTTTTACTTTAAATGTTTTAGTCAGCTGCAGCAGCTGGATGTGGCCGCTCCTTGGGGAAAACAACCTCGGGTGTCTCTGTGTGTAAATGTGGTTTTACAGCCGTTTCCGTACCAGAGAGAGAGGAGAAAAAACTATGGGAAGCACTGGTGAACACACTATGTTTTTAAATTAGCACTGACAACTTTTCCTTGAAAGTAAAATTCTAGTTTCCAAAAAAGTAAAAATTGGCAAGTGGACTACCATGAAAATGTCCTTGATGATGCTGGTGAATATTTAATCTATGGTTGGTTTGGTTTACTGCTCTGCAGTATAGAATTTGGTGCTTATAAATATTCATCTACAGTCCTGTGCTTAAACATACTTGTTCTTAAATTTGTTTGCACATATGTCTTACTACTGGACTGTTTAAATTGGTACCGATTCTCGTAACGTGACCAGTGAACCAAAATCACTCAATCAAAAACTTGGTGTGGTCCTTCTGGAATATCTCTTTTTTATTGTTGTTAAGACAACTGGAAGACTTTTAATGCTGTTGGCTGCCACCAAATCAAACTAAATGGGCATTACCTCAGACAGGGGCAACTGTGCATCACTCCTCTGATAGGATCTATTTTCTGTGAATACATACTGTAGCTCTCTGCTCCATGCCCTGTATATATAGCTTGTGTTTTTTGTTTTGTTTTTTTATCACTGGAACTGTTTTTACAGTGTTTTGTGTACTGTATCAATAGAAAGGTTTACAAGTGTTTTAATTCCAAGAACAACATTGTTTTGTTAATTTTTTTTTAATACAAAATGCACAAGCCAATGACCAGCCTGTTTGGAAATACACGACTCCTCTGAAAGTGCCACCAGCGACCTTTTTTACTTTTCAAGTCAGATTTTTTTTAAGCCACCTGCAAAACCAAAAAGTAATTGTTTACATGCTTCATTAACACTGCTGAACCACAAAAAAAGAGTTTATTTTCTTTATGGTAACAGCTCTTTTAAGACATGTTATATTGAGAACACATACCGAATATTTTAACACAGTATAAAGCTTGCTTGAAATTTTTAATATTATAGCACACTATAGCATATTAATCAATAGCTTTTGGATATCTTGTGTTAGCCTACTTTAGATTTAAACCCTTTCTGAGCATATTTGTAGGCTCGTGTGTGAATGTGATTTGAGAAATGTTTCTACTTTTTTTTTTTTTACTACAGCCTTTTGTGCTTTATCTTCTGTCAGAATCATGTTTTAGGATTTTTTTTATTTTTTATAAAACTCAAGTGCAAAAGCAAAAGAACAGATTCTGTTATTTTTTATACTTCATTTTTGAACTGTTAGTGGAAAAGCAATGATTTATTTTTTTTTTATGTTTGTAAACTTCCTATAGCAACCTATATATAATTTTTACTCAATAAAACGCAGCCTGGCTGCTCAAAACCACAGACGTGTCATCGTGTTTTACATGCTCCAACTGTGTGTATTTGTTTATTTATTTATTTGTTGGGCTTTTCAGGACTTTATTGTGACAGAAACAGATCGAGAGTGTTGGGAAACGTACAGCAAAGACCTGCGAGTTGGACTGTCATTGGGACTCTACAGAGAGAGCTAGGAGAGCCCCTCTGTATGTCTTTATACAGCTTCTTTGGAATACCTTTCTCTTGGCTTGTAATACGCAGTAACATTTCAAGAAGTTCATTCATTTGCATGTAAGCAATCATTTTCTGCTCTCTTTTTTTCAGAAGCCACTTATTAGTGCACTAGTTATATTAAAATTGGGACCATGAATCCCCAATGATTGTCATTGTAAAGATCTAAGCCAAGAACTAAAAAAAAACTAAAACTACTGTTTAACCCGGTTAGTAGCCTATTTGGGTGTCACTAACAGAATTTGAGGATCCTGTTTCAATCTTAGAGCATGTACAACAAAATAAAACCTGTGGTAGGTGTCATTTTACAACTGTGATGTCGTATTACAAATTCAAGAAACACATTAATTAAAGACAAATACTGAACAATGATTTCAGCTGTAAATCACTATTCTTAAACTGACCAACCAAGGAGAAAGCAAAAGACTAAATATTTATTATTTATTTTTAAGTCAGTGGTGTGATATACCCAGTATACCCACTGAAAATGCATTCATATTTCAGTAGCCTATACTGCAAATTTGATCTATCAGCAGAACTGAAATCAGACCCAACACTAAGAATTTTTAAATCCAGATATGTGAGCTCTTTTAAATCCTTATCTTGGATTTGCACTGTATGTCCTCTTAATTATTTTAATATATTTCATGCTACAAACTCATAATTTATGCTCTATTTAATCTAGTTTTTATTATGTTTTGTTTTTATGTAAAGCACATTGTGTTGCCCCTTATGTGCTCCTACCTTGCCTTGCCCTGCCTACAGCTATCGAACTGTGATAAATGTATGCACACACAGTGTACCCCTACCTAAACAGCTGTAGGCTATAAGTTACCCACTGCAATGAATCTGACTGACTATACCACTATTTTAAATTATAGACGGACGACCCATAACAAAGAGCCACGAGCAGGACTTGAGCATGGACCCATGAAGCAAGCATTTAGCCTAAATGGCACACATTACAGCATCAGCTGGGACATCCTGACTACTGTTGTGGTTCAGCCAAAAGTGGTCCATGTGATTCTCCAAGAAATAACTGTCCAAAGACGTGTGGTCTTGGTGGTGATGTTGGGGTCAGTTATGAAAAGCTACTCTTGAACGGTACGGAATTAATTTTGACTGCCAAGCCGGACAATGCTTTTACAAAGAAAGCAGGGCTTTTCCTCCTGTGTACTGGCCTCACAGCACGATGATTGTCACATGGTCACAGCTGGAAGTGGCCCAGATGTGGACATGTAGAGCTAATGGGCAGACCAAGGCATGTTAGATCACAGCTTACATGATATAACTAATCTTAATGAATTTAGGCAGCTACAGTCAAGTGTAATCCACGGTGGTCATACAATAGATGAGAATTAGAAATTCAGTGACAGAAATCAAACTTTTACAAGATGTAGGCTATACCTTCTTCTTTCGCTAAGTTACACCTAACAAAAAAAATGTGTTGAGTGTAGGTGGGCCATAGGACTGACATAAACGTAACTCCCCCCACTAAAATTTAGGTTTACGATAAAATTACAATGGTTTAACGGGATGTTCGTGTATGAGCGTCGGCTAAATGTCTGCTAGCGGCTAACGACTAGCACAAGCTACAGTTAGCTACAATAGCTACCTAGGTAATAGACGCTGGTGCTAAGCAAACACTATAGCATTAGTCGACATCTGACCTATTTTTTCTCATCATGAAGTGACTAATATACACAAGACAGATTCCGTTGCGTTTTAGTGATTCAACAGCATGGCGCGAACTCTCTCTTGCTTAAAACGGTGAAACAGTGGGGGGCGGTGAGTTTCGTGAGGTGGCTCCACAGGCTTCGTCCCAGTTTTTTTTAAAGCCCACACGGAGCAGAGCGGACAGGGTGAGTGAGAAGCTAACTTTACTTTATTACACTTTGGACATTTTCGCCAAATATTTAGACTCGGTCAGTTCGTTGGTAACGCGACGAAATTTCGACACTGTCCGTTATATCACTGTGCTGTAAGTTTGGGTACAAACTATGAAGTTACGTTACTGTTTACATTGCGTGTAGCCGCATCGGCTAACGTTATTGTCTGGACCCTTTATCCAACACACGGTTAGTTAGCATTGTTTTCACAATTCAAGTCACGGAGCCGGGTCCTAAGGATTAAAATTAAACTAGCCTATGTAACTTTTGTCGACCATGTGAATGTGTCGCTAAACACTTTTTGCTATTTTTGTTTACTTCCTTCACGTGTCTTCGTGCAACAGCGGTCGTATTTTTCGTTAACTGACTTGGACTTGTGGCAGAGAATTGAGAGCATTACGCGTAAAATGGCGAGTTATTTTATAGGACTGTTTTGGTGTAACTTGTAACGCTAGCACGTGTTCATTGTGATTCCCCCCCATTCAAACGTTCCATCGTGGCTTCCCTTGATAAAATGTGCTGCAAACAGCTGATCCGGGGACTCAGATGTTTACGCGTGTGTGACCCGCATGGGCAGCCTGTAAATCTAGTAGACGCACCCTAGCGGCAGCAAATATATTTGCTCGGCTTGTCAGGCTATTGCATGGGGTGGTCCGACCATAGGGTCCGACCCAAGGGGGTAGATGGGAACAGGCGGATCTGCATATTGAAACCAATGGACTCTGGCTGCAGTTTAGATGGTGATCCATCATCTTCACTAAAAAAACGATTCATAACTCTGTGAAAAATGAATCAGTATGGAGCTATTACTTCAACTATTTGCATAATGTCACTAGAATGTTACCTTTACAAAAAAAAAGTACATGATTAAAATTATCCGTGATTTTGAGTGTGCTGCATCATAACTGCATAGACGTTCATAAAAAATCAAACCGTTTTGAAATCGGACAAAAACTGAGCAAGTTCTGGTCATTCTAGCAGAACATGCACCATAGGCTTATAATGCTCTGAGGGAGAGAGTTGCCTGTTCCAAGATGGCCGCCGTTCTGACTACGTTGTGTCATTGGGCAGCAGCGGTGGGTGAGGCATCTAGTTTTTATATATATATCTATGGTCCGACCCCTGAACGCATCTGCACCAAACTGCTTCCGCTCTCACACAATTGGTGCAGATAGTAGCATGTGGTATTCTGGCTCCGTTCGCGTCCATCCGGTGATTTACAGAACACGGCCACAAAGTAAAAATACATTCTGTTGTTTAAAGCGCCATACGCTTCGCTTTACGTTTATGTTTTAAGTGGTGTTGTGGGAAGAAAGTAAGCAAGCCCCCTGTGCCAACTACAACAGTAAAAACAGCAGTCGCACCCTTGGTCGTTTGTAAACACTCTACCACTCAACACAAATCAATTCAGTGGTTTTGTTGGCACAAATAAAACACTAAATACATAGTTGTTTACTAAATGGAGTCAAAGTTAAGTGGAGTATACCGACAAAGTCGAAGCAGCATAAGAATAGTTTACTTGTCATTTACCGAAACTCGGTTGAACGCTAGATTTCAATCTGATTTGAACGCATCGTTTTAGCGGGAAAACCGGGAGAAGCTATCATGAGACATGTGTAGTACCAAGAACGTCTCTGGTAGTACTGAACAATAGTCTACACTCACAGCAGCAGATCCTGACCAACAACACAAAGTTTTGACAGGGATCGGTAACAAGGTAGAAGCCGGTAGCCCAGTTAACAGGCATGATGACAACACTCTTTGCAGCGTGCCTTAGAAGAAAGGTGGGAATAATCGTTCCTGTATTTTATTCCACAGAATGGTCAGAATGACTCACTGTATCACATGTTGATTATCTATCTGTCTCTCTATCTGTTTTCTTTTGTTGTTGTAAAATGTCTTGTCTGATGTTGTTGTCTGTTTATGTTAAATGTACAACTGATGTTTGTTGCTATTATGCTTTGCCGAAAGCAAATTCGGTCGACTTGTTGTGCAGTCCTTAATAAATTAAATTAAATGAAAAATGTTGTATGAAGTTATATGTTCTCAGGAGATTTTTTTTTTGCAGTGTTTGCACAGGTCCATCCCTGTAGGAGATGACAATGAATTTGAGTGGGGATGCAGGAAATTCATATGTCTATGAGCTGCTGGCTTGGCTCAATGAAACTCTACAGACAGCCTTCACCAAGGTGGAGCAGGTATGCACAGGTAAGTCAAAATGTGTGTGCATGTTTTTACGTGTAAATAAAACCCCAACTAAGGATGATAAGTTCTAGCGCTGTATTGCATGTATTGTAGAAATGGGGAGTCAACGTAAATAAACACCACATTCTTATTTTGTAGTTAACCCTTCTCATTTGTTTCTTTATAAAACATTTTCTCTGGTTCCGTGCCTTTTTTCAGTGAAAAATAAGTTTTTATCAATACAGTGCTAAGAAAAGTATTTACCCCCTTTCTGATTTCAAATAGTTTTTTGCATATTTGACAATCAATTGTCATCAAACAATTTAAAGTTGGGGTTGACGATCCTGTTCAAAAGCACGTTCTGTTACACTGGGTGAAACGGTCCCTCTGTTGCCAGAGGAATTAATACGTTATGACGTTATGAAAAAGAAAGAAAAAAAATCTGTGCTGTCTGGCAACTACAGTGCTGAGAAAACTTCCACCAATCACTGTGCCCAGACCCGAGAGGGAGCAACCAATCCAAATCCTTCTGCACGCACACACACCCCCCCCCCCCCCCCCTGCTGTTCGCTCTCCTCCCCCCTGAGCTTCTTGTTGTGTGCGCGTGCCGTTTTGCGTCGCTTACGGTGCGTTCACACCAAACGCGATGAACACCACAACTTTCCATACAAAGTAAATGTAAATGGCGCGATGACACGCGATGGCGCGTTGGGCGGCGCGTTGGGCGGCGCGTTGGGCGGCGCGTTTCGGGCGATACGAGCGACGCGATGAAGCGTCCATCGTGGCCATCGCGTCCATCGCGTCCATCGCTTGAAGTTGAAAAATTTGAACTTTTGAGGCGGCATCGCGCCGCGACAACCAATCAGCAATGAGTTCAAGCCGACGACGTCACTTCTCTGTACGGTTGTTTACACTCAGAACAACATGAAGGAGAAGCTAATTGTGATTAGCTGTGTGGGCATCGCTGCCGTCTGCTACACAGAGTGAAAAAAAACACACACACACACAGTGAACCCAGACACGACGGCGGATGGTTTTCCGGTGTTTCTGAGACTTGTACAGCAAGTACAGTGCAGCAACGGTGGTGATATCAGCTACGATCGATGTGGAAAGAGAGTAAATGAACGGGTGGAGCGTCAAGCGCGAATGATGCGATGGACGCGAATGACGCGATGGACGCAAATAGTCCAAAATGATCAAGCGGCGCGATACAAGCGTATTCGCGTCTATCGCGTTTGACCGAGACACTGACTGGAGGGGGAGCAGGGGGGTGGGACGTAGAGGAGGCGGGAGGAGGTGCTATTTTCAAATCTTCCTAGCTCTCTCCCTACGTTTTCAGGATCGTAGACCCCAACTTTAAATAGTAGACAAAGATAGCCCAAGTAAATATAAAATGCAGTTTTTTAATAATGATTTAATTCTTTAAAGGTTGAGTATGGAGAATGCTTATTAAAAGTTATATTCTTTCAAAAATAATACATCCATGGGGCGTTAAGAGGGGTGCAGAACACAAGTATTGTTTTTCCATAAGAAATTATATTTAGTCTGAATTATTTAAATTAAGAAAGACATGCCATTTTTCACAGGCAGTTTGGTTAGAAGTACGTGGACTTGAGTTAGGTTGGACCCCCGCCCCTGCTTTTCACCAATTCCATACATGTTTGTGTGTCTATATGAATATCCAGGTGCAGCCTTTTGCCAGCTGACGGACTGGCTATTTCCTGGGTCCCTTGACCTTTCCAGGGTCCGGTTCCAAAGCAATAACACAGTGGACTTTATCCACAACTACAGTTTACTGCAAGCCGCATTCAGAACAGCTGGAGTGAAACAAGTGAGTCACTTGATAATTTGTTACCTGTCCTCCTGCTGTATGTCCCATCCGGTACTTAATCATGTTGTTAGTCATTACAAAAAGACATTTGGGTTGCTCATATCCCAAGTGCAAAATTCCAAATCTCAAATGTCCTCTGCATCTCTTGGATGCATTGAATGTCTATTCCCCTCAGTCCAGCCAATGTAACACACCAACTTGGTATTGATGAAGTTTCTCTCATCTCTCCAGCACGTCCCCATCCAGGGGCTGATTCAGAGGAACTCCGTGGTGGCTCTGAGCTTCTTGCAGTGGTTTAAGGTGTTTTGTGATGAGAACAACAAGGGCAGAGAGTACCATGCCTTGGAGGCCAGAGGCGGACAGAGTATGAGTCTGGCGTCTGCTGAATCAGGTGGGAGAAATGATATGTCTCTCTATAGAGAAAACTCCCCCACCCTCCCTATTGTTCATGTGCGTTTAATATGCCCTTTTATCTATTCCCAAAATAGATGACCTCTCCTCCCAGGCCTCTCGCCAGAAACTGGAGATTATTTTGAAAATGGAAGGCAAGACGGTGGAAGAACCAAAGCAAGACAAACAAAAGATGAATGCAGATGTAGTAGTCTTGATATCTGATGATGACGATGTGATGGATGTGACACCGGGGCCAAAACCAGAGATAGTGGCGAGGAGGGACTCGGACTCTGCACAGGCGACAAAGAAAGCAGAGGAGGCCCGTGGTGTTTTGTCAAGCATCATCAGAGAGTACTGTGGCGACGGTGTGGGCTTAAACACGGACACTGATGCTTCTGGCTCTTTGGTTTCTGCCATTTTGAGCCCATCGTACCAAAAGGACATCAGCAAGGCCAGCGTGAACACACCGTACTGCCTCTACCTGTACACGGGGTTAGAGCTAGGCGGAGGACAGATGACGACCCTCGCTCTGATCGGCTACTTTGACAAGAGCGCATTGGTCAGCGAGGTGAGGCCGCTGCAAGCTCTGCAGCTGAGCATTGATGCGGCTGGACCGCAAACCCCACCTCACCTGGCTTTCGCAGCGAAATCCGACACACAAATTCTGATTGAGATGCTGACCAGATTCGGCCTGAATCTGTCCAACCTGGCCGCATTTTACTGCGACGCTCCACAGCCGGTGGTGTGCCAGGTGTTTGTTTCCAAGCTCCAGATGCATAACCCAAGGCTGCTGTCGCTCTGCAGCCTCCCTGGGATGGCAGGGAATGCGCTGCAGGCCGGACTCCTCGCTTCCTTCAAACGCGTCGTCGAGCTGGTCAGAGCCATCCACCATCACTACTCCACCCATCCCTCTGTTAACGACAGCCTGAAGGAGATATTCGCCGAATCGAGGTCTTACAAGGCGTCCGACGCCATCTCTGCACAGTGTTTATCCATCATCTACATTATGCAGAAGATGGTCAGCCGCTGGAGGGATCTAGTGGAGTATTTTAAATCTCTGGGCCAAGCAGACGGCGCCGTCCAGATCGGAGCTCAGCTGACGGATTATAAAGTTAAACTGCAATTCATCTTTCTCGCCCAAAATTTGGAGCCACTTCGAGTTCTTGAGGAACTGCAGCGGCGTGGGAGAGCGGACGTGGCAGCGAAGCTCCATCAGACCTCCATAGTGATCCAGTCATACGCAGGCAGCATCCTCCGGCCCTCGGCCCTAGAGCGCTTCCTCAAGAAACGAGACCTGTCGCTCGTGCACAGTCGCACGGACCTGCTCCCCGTGACGGAGGTGAACGTGGGCTCCCTTGCCAGAGATTTCCTCTGGGCCACCGCTGTCGTGGATCTCGGGGAAGAGGAGAGGAGCGATTTCCTGAAAGATGCGGCGGCTTTCTACAGAGCAGCAGTGCAGAGCTTGACGATGAGCGCTCCGGAGCAGCTTGGAGAAGCAGCACTAAGGAACATCGCCACAATTCTGAAAAATCCAGGAAGCATCAACGTAAGAAGATCAGTTTCTGTTTTTCTAAGTGAGACTTAATAAATCAACATTTGATGAACCAAGTACATTAGCTGGTTCCCTTTCTTTTGTGCTAAGCTAAGACCTGCTGACTGTAGCTGAATAAATGCACTTAGTACTTTTCTGTTGAACTATTCCTTAAAGGGATAGTTCAGCATTTTTGGCATATTCGCCTCTTGCCATAATTCATAGTCTTCGGGGTAGGTTCATTACCTTTAATTGGCGTTGCAAGGTATTTTTAGATCGGCGGGGCAGAGATGTGAGCTGCTCACGAAACAGTACTTTTGCTTTCCCCTCAAAACTCATTAAATGCACAGTCCAACAATGTCAAAATGTGAAGAAGTTATGGCCCTGCACATTCGCCATGCTATGAAATAATAACATACTGTATATATGAAGCAAATACTCAGGACTACTTGCGTTTTTGAAGTCACTCCGCCCAGCAGCCATGTCTGGAATGTAGTTTTGGTTACACTTTGTCTTGAAAATAACTCAGTCTTGTAATGTTACATTATTATTTCATAGCGTGGTGAATGTGCAGGAGTTGTTTGATTTTATATTTGATGAGTTTGATGAGGGACAGGCAAAAAATAACTATTCACCTCCATAGTGTCTCAATAGGCGAAATCTGCCAAAATGTTGAACTATCACTTTTATGAAAGACATAAACATAGCACAGCAGGAGATAGGAAATGCTGTTAACAAAACAATTTGTTAACAGCATTTCCTATCTCCTGCTGTGCTATGTTTATTGATGGCTTATTTTGTTTGACATTACAACATATGAACATTTTAGGAGCCTTTAATCTCATAATTGTACACAGTATTGTATTTACTCCTTTTAAAGTCAGTCCCTGCTTGACTTAATCAAGTTTCCCCGGTGATCTCCCCCTCAGGATAAGACGATGCCCAGGAGTGCGATCTCAGATCTGGTGGTCCAGCTGGGTCTGTGTAAGGCCAACTCTTCTGAAATATATCAGCTGTCACAAGACTTCCTCGGCTTCACTGAGAAGGTGAAGCAGCAGCAGCCAGGTGAAACTGAAACGAGAGAGGATCACTGGTGGGCAAAGGTAAACTTAAATTGAATGTTTCAGATGCGCACAAGGAACGGTTAATTTTTTTTCTTCCCCAAGTCCCTTTAGGGGCTTCATACAATCTTATTACCGGGGGTGAATAAAGGTGCTGACTTGTGAAGTTGGACTCAGTAACAGCACCCATCCAAATGTTACAAGGGCTCTGTGTTTTACTTCTACAGATGCTACGTGACATGAGACCATCCTGTACTCTGCACAGACTCCTCCTGATCCTCCTGGCCCTGCCACGCTCTCTTCAGAGGAAACAGGTGTTTGATAAGGTGAGTGTTAGAAGATGGTTAACCTGAAAGCCCACTGGTTCATTCAGAGCAGGGTTCCCCAGTTGGTTCTCAGCGAGGGTCAAAGTATTTGAAGTGTGCAAAGCCAAAACATGCAGGTTAATTTAGATACAGATAATGTTGCTGTTGCTACTGCTGCTATCATTATAAGGTAGACATAGACATAATCATTTAGTCATGGGATTCTCAAAGGATCACACAAGAAAAAATGCACACTTAAAGGTCAAAGCCAACATTTAGTTTAAATGCTTGTATATACATTTACACAAGGCAAGTTTATTTGTAGCCTGTTTTTACAAACAGTTTGTCTCAAAGGGATTTACACAGCATCACATCACAGCAACAACATCACCTGCCCTTAGACCCTCATAATTAATGAGGAAAAACTCTTAAAGGGACATTTGAATATTTTGGCAAATTCGCCTATAGAGAATGTGAAGCTGACGTCACGCCGCTTTGCCGTTGTGGGACGTCGGCGCCATCTTTGGAGGAACGCAAACATAAAGTGGGGAAAACGGCGGAAAACGAGAAAAAAGTAAAAGAAAAGGAAAAAGATGTGGAAGACAGACAAAAAAAGAAAACAAAAAAGAAACGGAGAAGAGGAAGGGAAAGGAAGGAGGAACGTATCATGATAAATTCAAATTTAATGAGAAACAAAGGTAAACAGAAACACTACAACTTATTAAGACCCAGATTTACTCCCTCCACTGACTTATCCAGACATTGTGAACTATCTCGTTTTTCGTATTAGTGCATATACTGCTGTGGCATTTTTTATGCAGCAGTACTGTCCCACCATCATTACTTTTAAGCGACTTTGGTAACTTTTTTCAGGGGGGGCGAGCAAGTGTTTACATCCGCGATCCTCCAAAGATGGCGGCCAACGTCCAACGGCGTGACGTAACTTCACATTCTCTATTGCCATTATCCCTGTAGTTTTAGGAGTACGTTTATTAACTTTAATTGTCGTACAAGCTGTTAGATCAGCGGGGCGGAGATGTGAAATGCCGTGTAGCTTATGTCTCTGCCCTGCCGATCTAAAAACAGCTTGCACCAACAATTTAAGGTAATGAACCTACTCCTAAAACTATAGGGATTATGGCAATAGGTGAATTTGCCAAAGTGTTGAAATATCCCTTTAGGAAAAAAAGAAGAAACCTCAGGGTGAGCAACAAGGGAGGAATCCCTCACCCAGGACGGATGACAGACACCAACACTGAACAAATAATTATAAAAAGGCATCCTAGCATTCTAACACCTTTTTTATATCTGTGGCTCGAGTCAAAAGCATTTTAATTTACAGCATCCATGTAGAGGACTCGCATAAAGGAAGACAATGAGAAGGGAGCAGTAGTTCAAAAGGTCCCAGGTGTGTGGAATATGTTCTAATATTCAAATAACAGTAGAACACAGCAGGAAAGGAGCAACTTAAACCCATATTTGACATATCAGTAACATTAGTGCCGATTGTAAACCCATCTGCAAAATGTCCACAAGAACACACAGAGTGCCAGTTGTCTCACCAGGTTTGTCTATTTTAGGGTGGACCTCTGATATTCTAAGATTATGAATAATCGAGGAATGGGTTTGTGTGATTTCTCCCATCTCAGATGTTACGCAGCATTAAGGGGCTCCCTGTCAGCAAGGAAACACCCAGCATCACAACCCAACCAGGCAGCCGGGCCGGGAGACCCCGCGTCCTCAGACGGAAACTACCGGTCCGCAGAAAGCGTGGTGGTGAGAAGACAGATGAGAGTGATTCCGATAGTTCAACAGACAGCAGTGACAGTCGCGTGGCCAAACCCAGTCAGCACAGATCCTCCAGACACCACGTCATGGAAGATTCGGACTACACAGATAATTCCTCTGGTGAGACGAGCAGAGTTTCTGTAACGGCTTCAACTACATGAAAAACTGTCAGTTGTCAACAGCAATTCCAAAGGCGATGGTAAAAACCAGTGTGATGTGTTTTATCAGATGTGGTTGATGTCACCGAAGAGTCCAGAATGACTTGGACCAGCAGACAGAAGACAGAAGGTACGTAGCATTGTATAAATGTATGAATATATAAATATGTAGGATTCCAAAATTGATGTAGGTTACATAGCCAGTCCCTGCTGTCAATTTCAATTCAATTTGTTTATTTAAAGTGATTACGAGGAGTTTTGGAAAGCAAAGTGTTTTCACACTACATTCCCATGAGCCTCCACGCACATGGTGAAAATCTTGGACTGGTGCAAGACGGTCGAAAGCGAAAACATTTGCCAAGAATGTTTTCATTAATCAAGAACGAAAAGACGATCAGATACCGTCGTGGCTCTGACCATAAACGATGCCAACTAGTGATCCGGCGGCATTATTCCCATGACCTGCCGGGCAGCGTCTAGGAAACTGAAACTAGCACATGCTAGGCAAGAAGATTACTATATGATAATATCACAATAACTATAAGGACAAAACCATATATTTATGGATCCATTAAAAATGTGGGCAATGTAGATTCATCCACATTAATATGAGACTCTTTGATAACCAAAAGACAAAGACAATGCAAATTTATGAAAATTTTGAATGTAAATATGCCAGATTGTAGCCTAATTTCCATCTATTGTACCTTAGCAGACTGATGTTATCAGGAAGAGAACACAATCAGGAATAGGGCCTGGTATAGCTACTGATTTACTGAATCAATTCAACTCCGATTCACAAACCGATTTCAAATTTGATTCGAACCCTCTAACCTGGTACTATATATTAATATTAATGTGTCCATTCAAAATTGACCCAAAAATTACAGTTGCAATCTAAGGGTTTTATGATTCAATATCTGATCTTTCAACTGAAGATCAATATGAATGGGAATAAAGAGGTTTTTTTTTTTTTTAAACCAAGCCCATTCATTAAGTAAAAACACTAACCACAAGACACAAGAGGAAATCAGACAATAGACGATATAGAACATTTAACTCCAGAGTTTAACTACTAGTCTACTTCAGAGTTTACAAAGTGCCAGAGTGGTTGGGATGGATTGAAGCATCATATACAGAGTTACAAAGTGCTTGAATAATAAAGTGCCAGTGCAGTATTTGGGAGGAGCAGCAGTTGGGTTTTTGCACAACAAACATAACTCAACATATATTTACACATTAAAGACAAATGACCGATGTCGTCAGCAGGACACGAAGACAAGAATCCCACCAGAGGTCCACCAGCAGAAGTTGAATATGTCTTGAGCAGTGAAGATGACGATGACGGTGTCATGATTTCAAACACGCAGTCCAGATCCACACAAGTGCAGGTAAAGCTGCTGAATTGGTTTTGTGTTTTGTAATGTTTCTGTGAAGAATCTGAGTTGCTTTTAAATGTGCAGGGGTCTCATTTATAAAACTGTGCGTGGGATCGTTACTAAAAGTGTACGTATGCCCAAAAGCCAAGTTTTGCGCGCGCCAAGCAATATTCAGATTTATAAAACTCTGCGTACACACACTCCTAAGCAAACTTCCCTTTATAAATCAGAGTTCCTACAAGTGAGCGCAGCTGAATCAGCTTCATGGTCCGCCCTGTTTTAACCGTAGATGGTCAATGCAAACCACCACATGAATGCGATCTGCATGTAAATGAGCCTGACGTGCTCTTGTTCTGTCACTGTTGTGAATTGGTGTTGAGCAGAGAGTTGTCTTACAATACTGCAATAAATGTCATGGGCTTGTTATTGAGGTAGAGTAGGCTATTATTGTGAGATTGTGATGTTGTTACATAGTAGAGCACAAACAACAGAAAAATAGTGGGATGATACATCTACATTAAAAGCTTTACTGCATTGCCAAAGTATCGGATCGGGACTCTGAATCGGCAGATACTCAAAATCAAATGACTCGGACTCGGATCAGGGGCAAAAAAACGTGATCGGGACATCCCTATTATTAACCTTCATCATGGCCTCCCTCTCCCTCCTTTCTCCTCCTGTGCTCGCTGTATTCATACATTTACAGTAATTAGACCGATCAATAAAACTTTGAATAATTAGCAGAATCGATTCCATTTTGAGGAAAGATCAGACTTTACACTGCTCTTGATAACAAGAATACAGAATGTAACAATTGTGCGAACGATTAGAACGCTTTGAGATTTAATTGACTCTGGATCATATGTTCACACAGTATCACAGGAACATATAGATATTTACACCATGTATTTATTCCATGCAGCAGCGCCGTCCTCTTCTCCTGCGCTCTGGGAGTGGACAATATGACGGAGAGACGGTGGTGATTAAGGAATTTTAATTTTGAATCTTAAGTTAAATTCTAAGAAGATGTTTCTGAAACACCAGTCCGATGCAAAATAACGCTGTTGAATTAAATCACCATGGCAACATGGATCTAACATACGTGTTGAAATAGGCCGCGCTGGCTGAAATCCTGGAAGTAGTGGTACTAGCATCCAGGTGTTTTTTTCTTTTTAGTCAGACACACCTGGATTAATCAGTTAATCCGCAGCGCAGCAGGGACAACTCCATGACACTACTGTGAGTGCTTTAGGACAGCTGAGAATGTGAGAAGTGGCGTGTTACTAAAGTTTGGTTGAATGAGAAGCAAGGTGCCAGGTTTTGGCCACACATCAGCTGATCAGGACAGGCAATGGTGAGCTACGCTAAGTTAGCTTCACAGACGGCGAGCTAAGATAAGTTCAGGCTGCAGCCCCTGCACTGGGCTCCAGACACACACAGCTCCAGCTCCAGAGTCACAGCAAGCACACACACATGCACACACACACACCTAAGTAGTTCAATCAAACCCATAGTTTGAAACAACGCTCAAAACAAACACAGCTCACAACTAAGCATACAAAGTTCGGTAGCTTAATGCTAACGTATATGTAAAATCTCATAGACAGGCTAACAGTAATTAGCATCGGCTATCGCCATTCCCTCGTCCTCACGGGTAGACAACGAGCTAACTAACGTATCCGCACACTTTCAGAGGTTTAGCCTGTTCTCTGAGATTAATGTTGGTCTCATTGATTAAATTTAACAACTGTGGTGGCAGTGGCATTAGTTTGTTTGTGAAAATCCAGCAGGAAGCTCCGCTCTCATTCTTCTGAAGGCTCCAACCTGCTGGACTGGAGGTGCCACAGTGCCTTCCAGTCCAGCAGACAGATATTAACAACGATTAAAAAAACTTAACGCGTTATTGTTTTTAATTAATCGCATCGCGATTAACGCGCTAATTATGACAGCCCTAGTTTTTATAGATCACAACCTTGGCGTGAAAAGTCACGTACGCCACTTTGAGCCCCATTAAACATTGGAACATATAAATTAAAGATCCTTGCCATAAGCAGTTTGTGGCGCTCCACTCACGTGTCATTACACCATAGCAGAGGAGGGGGCGCAGCGTGATGTCATTAAAAGAAGACCAGTCAGAACCTCAAGTGGTGGAAAACAATAAGGATATGATGATGAAAACATGACATTTTTGTTAGTTTCGTCCAGCTGTTTTTGTACAGATGAATGGAAACCATTTAAACATTGATACAAAAGGATTGCGGTCAGCTGATCAGGCAATTATGTAATAATTGTGACAGGACCCACCAGGGTGAAAGTGACCTGTGAGAGGAGACTGTGGTTAATTTCCAAGTTTTCTGAACAATTTGCTTAGAACAATTTTGAAGCTGCACTCAAGCTAAACCAAGCAAACCAAAACCTGTCCTGTTCCTGCATTATAAAACTAATTGACAGACTTAGTGGAGGTGGTGGTTTCAAACACCAGCGACCAGTCAGTTGCTCGGAATATCATTAAATGCTTAGTGTGTGTGTGTTATACAGGGTGTGAATGGGGAACTGGTCTGGGGTGAAGTGGAGACCTTTGCTCCCTGGCCAGCCATCATCATCCCCTGTGACGAGCTAAAGCAGACTCCTGGGAAGAGGCTGGTGGAGTGGTACGGACAGAGAGTGTTCTCTCAGGTGAGTCAGACGTGACGTGGTGCCAGAAGAATAACAACTACATCACTGACTATATTCACATGAACCACCGTTTAAAGACCAAATGGTATTTTTAGTAATGCTGTCCCTTATCTGCATTTTTCACCTGCTGAGTTACGGAAGTTCTAAAATGTTGTCTCTGATCCCAGACCAGTTTGAAGGATCTGAAACCATTCGCTAGCTTTGGCCAGGTCTTCTGTGCCAACTCCTTCGCCACCCTGGCCACATACAAAGAAGCCATCTTCTTGTCACTGGAGGTCAGTATTTCTGTTCATTTAAAAACTAAACAGAATTACAGAGTTATCACATGGAACATTTCAGCGTTGAACTTAAAGGGGTAGTAGCATTTTTTTTTAAAGTGGGGTTGTATCATCTACAAATAGCCTCTAAGTACTTTAATTACAGTAGAAGACTCTCTGCACTCCTCCCCTTAGCAGCGCCAGCCCATAGCCCTGGCCAGAGGTTTACAACATACAGTGTTGTGAATGGACTCAAAGAAAGAGCCTATTTGCGCGGTCTAAAAGAAGTTTTACCTGGAAAAAATACAGAGCGTGCATGCAGAGAGTCTTCTACTGCAATTAAAGTACTTGGGGGCTATTTGTAGATCATACAACCCCACTTAAAAAAAAAAAATCTATCCTTTTAATATGAAGTCTCATTATTTTCTGTTTTCCTTCCATTTTCTCTTTTAATTTTATGTAACAATAATCGCATCGTTTAGTAGCTCATCTTCCTCTTGGGCTGCTTGACACCTGTTCCATTGCTGCGCTGTCAGAGATGGGTCACCCCCAGTTTCCAAATACTCCTCTGTCTCTGCTCCGTCTTCATTTCGCTTGCTCGAGCAATTCTCTGTCATTCAAGTCAGTCAGAGCAAGACAGATTTTTTTTGTTTGCCCCCGGCTGTTACAAGAGTTCTTAATTGAACACCAGCTCATAACTGAAGAAATGCTGTATTTTCAGTCATAAGTGAAAAATATCAGAGGTACTTGCATGTTCATCCACCATGGTTGCATTCTTGTCCACCAGGAGGCAGCGCTTCGTTGCGGGAAACGTTTTTCTGGGAATCCTGGGGATACAGATGAACTGCTAAAGAAGATGCTAGATTGGGCCCTCGAAGGTTTTAGTCCCATGGGACCAGATGGACTCAAACCATTGGCTGCTGTACACGGTACAAACATTGAACTGAACTCAACCCTGGATAGATAGAAGTTTTAGTGTGTTTAGTGTTAGTCAAACAGCAGGACTGATTAAGGTCCTGTTTCAAGGCTGGATATTTTTGTCAATTGAATTTTAATGAGTAGTGATGAGAAACTCCCAACTCTCTGCTCAAAGTAAAAGTAGATGAAGGCAGAGAAGAGCGGCACAGACACTGATCATGCACGCCAAATTAGACCTTCACATAAATCAAGAGGTGAATGAAGCCAGATAATAATTAGCAACTTCCAAATGAACAGAAAAAAACAACCACACAGATTAACGTGGATGGAAGACAACAGATGATCTGTCATAGGCCTTCAAGTGTTTTCATGCCTGTCCTTTCTCCAGGTGCTGCGAAATCATGGCACAGGCAGAGGGGGCCCGTGAAGCGCCTCCTGAAACCCCCATCACCCCCACCGAACAGCAGTCGCAGCATCAGCTCCAAGGTGAACAAACTGTCGTTCAGCTCCAAAGAGAAGAAGGGTGAAGGTAGAAAGACAAAATGGGAGGAGAAGGGAACCAAAGAGGATTGGGAGGCAGAGAAACACAAGAAGGTGGAACTGTTGAGAGAGAAGAATAAGGGGGGCGGATGGGCAAAAGGAAAGGGGAAGAAGGGGTGGGGGGGGGAACAAAAGAAGAGAAGCAGCCTGTTACACGGGTCAGATGCCGACATGTCTCCAGACTACCTGCCGTACAAGAAGAGGACGCCCGTCAACACCAAAATTTACAGGCCAAACCCAGGAGGCGAAACCTACACCCAGCCAGACCAGAAGCTCCGAGGTACTGCACTGTTGAACTCTGTCACATGAAGCGTTAACACTGGTGATTGAAATAACTGAACACTCACTGTCCCATGTTTACTTACAGAGGAAACCATCCGCAAGATCATGGACATGAAACAGGACATCGAAGGTGAGTGTGCTTAAAGGGATAGTTCAACATTTTGGCAAATTGGCCCATTGCCGTAATCCCTATAATTTTAGGAGTAGGTTCATTACCTTTAATTGTCGGTGTAAGCTGTTTTTAGAACGGCAGAGCAGAGCCGCGAGCTGCTCAGAGCTATGCTATAGAGACAAATGGGATTTCATGGTTTCCTTCATCACACTCATCAAATATAAAATCCAACAACTCCAAAACGCTCTGGACAAGTTGTGACCTGCACATTCACCACGCTATGAGACAATAACAGAACGTTACGAGACAGAGTTGTTTTAGAGGGAAAAGAAGAGACTGCTTGCCGAAAAACTGCCCCTGATGGGAACGCACATCAGTCGTTTTGCATGAATTCTTGAAAACAACTTTGCCTCGTAGCGTTCCATTATCTCATAGCGTGGTGAATGAGCAGGTCACAACTTGTCCGCGAGCTGTAAGGCCGTATTTTGACAGTTGTGTACCAAACTGTTTAATTAACCATGTCAAAGATAAACAAAAGAAATTGATGGCACCTGAAGGACATACACGAGTGCTGTCATTAACTTTTTAGTTTTAACATAAAGCTGCAGCATAACAAATGATGACCAATTGAAGAAGGTCTGAATATTTATAGTTTTGATAGTTTTCAGTGAGTCCGTGTGTACGCAGATACATGTGTATTGAAAACTTTTCAAAATGAACCAAAAAAAGAGTGTTTTGTGGAAGGCTCCCGCTCTTTCTCTCCCTCTTGAATTTGTCTTTGTCGTGTTTGCAGGTTTCTGTTTGTGTTGCGGGACAGAAGATGTTGACATATCCCACCCCCTGTTCAAAGGCAGCCTCTGCTTAAAGTGTAAAGTAAGGAACCCTCAACTTCTCCTCGTGTTACTGAAGCATGAGGCTTGATGTCTGCAGACTGTCCCTTTTCTTGTTCCTTCCACTGCTCTTTGTCTCTCTGAACTTCCCAGTGTTGGGAAAGTTCACTTTCTACATGAACTAGTTCAAAGTTCAGTTCACAAATTTTAAAATGAACTAGTTCAGTTCATAGTTCATAATTCAAAATGTTGAACTAAGTTCACAGTTCCAAAAATGAACTAGTTCATAGTTCTTTTTTTTCTTTTTTCAATATGTGATGTTCAGGGACAGGTCAGGACTGTCTGAGGACAGAGAGCTTTGAGGTTGAAGTCTTATCAAAATGAAATGCACCTGTGACAGGTCTGTAGCTACGCCTTGACCACATGTCAGCTGATCAGCTGCAGTAGAGGAAACTCAGCTGTTCTGCACCTCGAGTGTTTTTTTTTTTTTTTAAGCTCCGGTAGCGTAAAATACGGGAGGATTTGTGAACCAGCGCGGATCCGGTGTGTTTATCAAAGCGTCACTGTGTTGTTTGAGCTCGTTTGAGGTTAACCCACCTCTTTCTTTCAAACGGCGACACAGCACCGGCGGTAGAAGCAGATCCATGCAGCTGTAGACTGTGCATAACGCGTGTGTTTGATCTTATCCAAGGCTTGTTTCAAAATAGTCCGATATGTTTATCACTTGCCGGCCGACTGTTGCTTTGTTCACAGCAACGTTCATCCGGCAGAAATACAGTGCGTTCAGTTCACGTTCGCCCAAAATATGAACGAGTTCATGAACGATCGTTCATTGAACGCGTTCAGGCACAACACTGGAACTTCCTATAAACACAAGTCAAAATCCTGCAGGGATCACTCCCATTCACATTTATAGAAGTCTGCATGTCCACCTCTGTTTTTTATAGTATTTGTTCTTTCAAGTTTCTTTTTGGGGTCTTGTAATGTTTTTATCTTGTCTACCACTTGCACTGTTGCTTTGTCATTATTGGTGTTTTCTAATACACAGATAACATTACAGTAACATTGGTCAATGGACTAAACAGATAGGAGTAACAACAAAAACCACACTAACCAGTTGCTGCGTGTTGTCTGTGTGGTGTAGGACAACTTCAAAGAGACTCTGTACCGTTACGATGACGATGGGTATCAGTCCTACTGCACCATCTGCTGCTATGGGATGGAGGTCTTACTTTGTGGCAATGACAGCTGCTGCAGGTTGGTCTGTTCTCCTTCCTCTTTGTTTCCAGCCATCTAGGGTAACAAGTCGAGCCCAGATTATATATAATTAATTTTTCTCTCCCCTTCTTGGCCTGCAGATCTTACTGTAAAGACTGTCTGAACATCCTGATTGGCTCTGGGACGTATGAATCCCTGATAGAGCAGGACCCGTGGATCTGCTACCTGTGTCAGCCTCACCAGCCCCACGGAGCTCTGATGCCCAGGGAGGACTGGAGCATCCGTGTCCAGGACATGTTTGCCAACAACATGGCCATGGAGTTTGTAAGAAAAGTTCTATATTGGATTGAACTCATCAACTTTCTCAGTAGATTCACTATTTTCGATCTGTTACAGTTTTTACATTCTTTATTTAACACTATAGACCATAGGTTTATTTTTTATTTTTCACTGTGCAGCAACAAAGTAATCAGTGCATTGTTCATATTCTTAAATGATGATAAGCCAGTGATCAGTTTTCATTGAAATATGTGATCAGTAGATTTACACTCCAGTCACTGGTCACCTGTGGTTGGTTGTGTGCTGTGCACTAGAGGGCACCAGAACAAACAACTTGTCAGCCATATTGAACTTACAACTATAACTTATAAAGGGCCCATATTATGCAAAATCCACTTTCTACAGGTTTTGTAGTGGTCCTATGTGTTCCCGTGGCCTTTCTATGACGCCTGGAGGTGAAAAAAGTCTGTTCATTCCCTCAATTGATTGTTCCACTTTTTTGAGATCGTGTCTCCAAACGAGTGAATTGAAAGTGCTGGGAGACTTGACGTCACGATGCACAAAACTCAAGTGACTCCACCTCCCGATACTTCCTTATACTCCCCCTGGGAACAGTCTGGAAAAACGTGAGCTTCGCCCGGTGAGGCATTTACGGAACAGCGACCATCCCCCCCGCCCCTCTCTCTCCCCCCATCCGTCACTTGACATGAAGCGTTAGATAGTCCCCCTGGGCCAGTCTGGAAAAACGTGAGCTCTGCCCGGTGAGGCATTTACGGAACAGCGACCGCCCCTCAGTTTCACTTGTTTTTTTGACAGTTTCACACAGAACTTTCTGATGGCTGTGGGAATCCATGTATCTCCTTAGTCACAGTAAAAACAAACATTTACATCTTTTCAGACAAGATGAGAGTCTCAGAACCTTTTTTTTTCAGAAATCAATGCCCGACCCCTGTCCCAATGTCAACATTAGCATATGTAGCTTACCTGTAGTGAAAACCACACCCTCTCTCCCCGTGACAGGTGGAGTGGTCGTGGTTTACACATCTTATTTGCATTTCAAGGTGCAGACACAGAAATGGCTCGTTCTCAGGAGAGCTCTGGAGAGACACTTTTAGATTACTGAGGTCTAGAGCTGCAGATTGATTTGAGGACAATAGACCATTTCTATGTTTGTAAACAATGATGACGTATGTTGTGGGCGGGGCTTAACTGGTGGCAGAAAGTGACAGTTGATCCGGTGTCAACAGTGGAAAGCCGGCATCAAGGGCGATCAAATCAGAGGAAGATGGATCACAAAAGGCCTTGTCTGATTATTTTAATGCTTTGTCAACAGAAAACCGGTTATCATACCTGAGTAGGCTAAGTTACCGATTAGCAACGGACTGTGTTGTGTGTTACACGTACTGTACTGCTTAGCCAGTGACAGGGTTTGTGATCATCAACAAGTCATCCAACTACGGTATAGTTTGACAGCAAACTACTTGTATTTAGTTTATTTAACGGATCCATGTCTATTATTTCTGTAGGCTAACAGGCAGACGTTTTCTGATGGCTGTAGGGGGAATTTTTTCCATCGAAAAAAAGTTGGAAAGGACGGGTCTCCATCGGGGTTAGATCTTTTCAACATGTGCAAATGAGAGTCTCAAACAACGTTTATTTTTTTTCAGAAATCACGCCAGTGACCCTGTCCCAATGTCAACATTAGCCGCTTCTCCACTACACAGTTACAGCCTGGCTCTAGCCTACTCGACTCGATTTAGGTCCTAGTTTAAATCACAGCTGAGTTCTTTATAGTTCCTTCGCAGCAGTCGTTGTATCACCCCAATTTCCCCGGGTGACAGGTGGAGTGGTCACCGCTGATCGCTCCCTCTCTAATCAACATTTCGGTTACGACTCTCTTTTTTTCTCCTTTTCAGCTCCAAACTCACTGTTCTGCAGACACGAAAAGAAATGGCTCTAATGTGGGCTCATCATCACAGATTAGGAGAGCTCTGGAGCTGAACTTTGAGCTCATTGTTGAACTTACTGTCAGGATGTGGATTTGTTGCTGCAGATTTTTTGATTTGGGGACAATACACTATGAATACAATATGCTTGGACAACTTAGACCCATGTAAAATGGTTGATATGGGGCTGATTGAATGTAAGCTATCCACTATGCCTAATAAAAATGGTTGGAATCAGTAATGGATCAGCTGATTTTACTCTCAGTCGATTGATTTCAGTAGCAAAGAAAATAAATAAAACAAACCCTGATCCAGCATCCTTAGTATTCTTAATGATGAACAGGGTCTATAATGTTGGATTGTAACTGTTTAATTCTTCCTTTGAATTATTTGCCTTAGAAGATGAGAATGATCATTAGTTGTAGCTCTGTGTACAAACATGCCTGAAACAACCAAATAAAATATAAACTATTGTGGAAAGAATTTTACTTTCTCTTTGTCTAAGAGATAAGTAACTGCACAGGCTCAGTATCCTCTTTGTTTTGTCCTGTGTAGGAGCCACACCGTGTTTACCCATCCATCCCCGCCAACCAGCGCAGACCACTTCGAGTTCTCTCACTGTTTGATGGGATAGCAACAGGTGAGCACACAGATTTGTCTAAAACTGTTTTGACAAATGCTTTTTAATTTCTACACATTTCCCAAAAACTACCGAAGTTGATGCTAAAGTAATATAAATCCAACAAACAAGTGGTCTTGGCACTGTCAGTATGAAAACTAAGCTAATCTGCATCTTATATGTCAAGATATTGGCAAAATCCCCTATTGCCATAATCCCTATAGTTTTAGGAGTAGGTTCATTCCCTTTCATTGTCAGTGCAAGCAGTTTTTAGATCAGCAGGGCAGAGACGTGAGCAAACTCATCATGTACACAATCCAACAACTCCAAAATGCTCTTGTGGACAAATTGTGACCTGCACATTCACCACGCTATGAAATAATAATGGAACGTTACAAGAAGGAGTTGTTTTCAAGGCAAATTAAGCTGGAACTACACTCAACAATCAACGAATATCTGTATGTCTTCCGTGTTTCTTCCAGGCTACCTGGTGCTGAAGGATCTTGGCTTTAAAGTAGAGACGTATGTCGCCTCAGAGGTTTGTGAGGACTCGCTCGCCGTGGCAACCATCAACCACGAAAAGAAAATCGTCCACGTGGGCGACGCCAGGTTAATCACAGAGAGCCACGTACGTCCATGGTCACTTGTTTTACAATGTCTCTGTGTCCCCTCCCTTGTCCAAACTTTTAAGTCTCATCTGTTGCTGTTCTGTGAAGATGCAGCTGACATGTAGTCTGCAGTTCATCAGTTTAAACCTGGCTAAAGCTACATCAGTCCTGTAATGAAGGTTGTAATGTTCTGTTTTTGTTGGAATGAGGTTTTAAGGTTGTATTAGGTTGGTGTACCTAATACACTGACAATGAAAGTAGCTCTTTGTTCTTCTCTGATCATCCAGATCGAGCAGTGGGGTCCGTTTGATTTGCTGATTGGTGGAAGCCCCTGTAACGACCTGTCCATCGTCAACCCTATCAGAAAAGGCCTCTACGGTACACAGCACATCAGCTACACACACAAACTGTCTACAATCACAAACTGTCTACAATCACAACAAGGATTAACTGTGTTGTTGTTATACCACCACAATAAAGCACCACATTGTGACTGATTCGCATTCTACCTGAAACAAAAAGACTGATCAATTTAATTGTCAACAAACCGTCTTGATTGGCTTTAACTTTTATTCTGACACCACAAACTTTGGAAAAGATTTTTTTCCATTTTGGGTTGAACTGAAACTGACTGTTACTGAAATTATCATATATTTTAGATCTTGGTCTTGTAAATCATTTTTAATTGAAGAAGTTGAAGATGCTGGGTTGTAGTGTCTGAACTGCAATTCCCTCCTCTCTCTGGCAGAGGGCACTGGTCGGCTCTTCTTTGAGTACTACCGCATCCTCCAGCTGCTGAAGCCCAAAGATGACGACCCCCGGCCGTTCTTCTGGCTGTTTGAGAACGTGGTCTTCATGAACACGCATGACAAAGTCAACATCTGTCGCTTCCTCGAGGTTGGTTTATATCTCTGTTTGGAGCTCTCCTCTCCTCTCCTCTCCTCTCCTCTCCTCTCCTCCTCTATGCTCCTTTCTTCTTACGTTTTCTTCCCTCTCTCTGTTCTCTTGCCCTCCATTCTTCTTTCCTTGTTCCTCTGTGTCGAGAACATGTACATGACTGAATGACCTGCAGGGAACTGACTGTTTCTTCTACCTGCTCCTTTGACAGTGTAACCCGGTGCTGGTGGATGCGGTCAAAGTGAGCCCGGCTCACAGAGCTCGTTACTTCTGGGGAAACATCCCAGGCATGACGAGGTAAGACCTTTGATCACCAGCTGTAGTTGTGGTGTTAGTTAAAGTATTTGGGACTTTTTTTCTTTTCAAATCGTGTCCCCAATTTTTTATCCCTTTGTTGTGTGTCATACTTCACCCAAAATCGATAATTCACCCATCTCATTATTTTTTTCTGAACAACTTTTCCCTTTAAGATTAGTGTCTTTTTCAAGACATTTACACCTGTTTTCATTCATATCAGTTATCCTCCTATCTGGTAACTTATGCTCTTTGAAAAAAAAAAAAAGTCATATGAATGAAGTTTTCCTGTTTTCTTCTCACCTCCCCATCAGGCCCATCATAGCCACCCAGAGTGACAAACTGGACCTGCAGGACTGTTTGGAGATCGGGAGAGAAGCCAGGGTCAGTGAGCCGCCATGCTGCTTCAGCCTCACCCTCTTGTCTTCTCCTCCACCATTCTCCCATTTTGTGTAACTGTAACCAGATCACAGCGCTAACTACCACTGCATGTTCTTCCTGTTCCAGGTCACCAAGGTGAGGACCATCACCACTAATCCAAACTCTCTGAAGCAGGGCGGCAAACATGTGTCCCTGCTGCCTGTCCTCCAGGACGGCCGAGAAGACAACCTCTGGATCACTGAACTCGAAAGGTAGGCATTATGAATTCTAATCTACATCCTAATCTTGTTCTTTTTTTTTCTTCTTTTTTTTACTGTTTATTTGACAAGGACAATGCACATTAATGAACAATTAGTGACACACACATCACGTCATATAAATATGCCGGATTTAACTCAGCTAATTTCCATCCCTAGTCCTCACATTTAAAGACAGACAGACATACCATACAGAAAGATAACAATAGGAAGCTACCTGCGTAACAATAAGAAAGAATAGCAGCACTTACAACAAAAAGAGAACTGATAACAACCTGCATAAATATAGGAGAGGACAGAGTACTAGCAGCAGTTGTAGCAGTAAAAAATTAGAAAATGACCTGGGGGGGGTGTGTAACTAGTAGCTAGTGATGAGAGATCCATTGGGTTACCAAAATATATGAAGTAAGTAATTACTTGAAAAGTACCGTGCCAAACACTGGATGACAGGTGCTGCAAATTGATGATGACCTCAAGCAACGACAAACTGAAACATGAAATCATCTGGACTTTAGCAAACAGATTTGTTGTTGTTGGTTGTTCCCTCAGGATCTTCGGCTTCCCCAAACATTACACGGACGTGAGGAACATGAACCGGCAGCAGAGGCAGAAGGTGCTGGGGAAGGCCTGGAGCGTTCCCGTCATCCGTCACCTCTTCGCTCCCCTCAAGGACTACTTTGCTTGCGAGGAGCTTCTGACAGTGTCCACCGCCACATCTTCCTCCTCAGCCTCCACCTCCTCCTCTTCCTCCTCCTCCTCCTCCTCAGCCTCCACCTCCCCTCCCTCTCCAGACCTTCAGCAGCTGAGATAAGGGAGTCTGCTCCTGTTTAATGTGATGTAGTACATACAGATGTGTATGTGTGGAGGAACACAGGCAGCCTTTGTCTTCAGTCTCCTGTTGTTCACAGACAGGCTTTTGTGGACCGCTGCCTCTGGGACTCCCTCTGCTTCTGCTCTGTTCCCCTCAGATCTCTTGCATCATGTCACACATGAAGCTTCTAGGCACATCAGTCATGCTGACCCCCCTCCCAATGCCACCCTACTCCAGAGATCTTCACAGGAGGAGAGGTTTACCAGAGTATGAGGTTGAAATGAAAGTTGCTTCATACTGATGAGGTTATGACTCAAATTCTTCTGATTTCCTCCCTTTGTGGACGGTAACTGTCTAAACCATTTTTGAGGTTTATACTGTATATAACCTGAATAATATGATATTATGCAGGTGTGTACATCAGGTGTTTTTAACCAGTTTTAAATGAATAAGAAAAGCATGGTCAGGACTAGCATGTTACAGAGATTTTTTTTTTAAGATTTATTTTTAACCACTGTTACATTTGAGTAATTTTTAAAGTTTTCAAAGTGTTGATTGTGTCAAATTGAACAGGGCTGCTTTATTGTCATATTTGAATCATGTTTATTGTTTTTGGAAAGAAGAAAAACATAACTTGAAATCATTTGCTGTCAAATTTCTCCTTCATACCATCATTTTATATATTTTGTGTCTTTTATTGTTGTTGTTTATTGTTGAATCTAGACCTGCAGTTTATTTCTCTGACACTATTGTTAGTCAGCACAAAAAACTAATGTGTTCAGATGACTCATAGATGGATCTTGACTTACTGTTGTAGGTTATGGAGAAAAACACACATTTAGCAAATTGAAAAATGCCAGAAGAGCTCGTAAATTACCTGTTCTTAACCGACTAATCATGAGAGGGAAATGTAAAGAAAATTAATTGTATTGATTGTTTATTGTTGCATGTTTGTCTGTGTACAAGTGTGTGCGCACTGCCACTTTTACACAATCAAAACTGAGGCCCACAAGAGCCTGTATGTTGTTTGGGAGCAAAATGATAACAAAGCCACAGAATGATGATGATAATAATCATCTGTACCATGTTTGATGAGCCATCAGTTACTATATATGTTCAGTTGACTGTGGCAAGCAACACACACGGCACAGCAGCCATCAGCCACTGATCGTACTCTGTCTCTGCTGCCTGTTGTTGTGTTCTGTGGTTGCAGACAGTCACCACCAAATAAAATGTTAATGTTTAATAATGCCAACATGATAATTGCAATGTACAGAACACTAATGCAGAGGTCAGAGACCTAACATGATTGATGATTGTATCATGAATGACTGTTATTGGGGTTTTTGCACACAATGCCAAGGGAGTGGATTTTAATGCAAGACTGTCAAGTATGTATGTGTGGAGGATGGAATGGGAGGGGGAACTGCAACTCTCCATCCCACCTGTAATGCATCAGATACTGTGTATGTGTTGTATATTTGAGCCAGTGCTTGAAGGGAAATCAGGAACTTTTGAGATAATAGAAAAGATTTCATGCCAAGAAATGATTAAAACAAAAAATCTGAATGAACCATGTGTTCTTTATTTCATTTCATCAGATGAGGTTTTTTTGTTTTGTTTTTTAGAATTTTGGCACAGCAACAATTTCATTAGATTAGAACACTTGAGGCTCACTGGTGATCAAAACGTCAACTTCAGTTTTAACCCCATAGTAGAATTTTATTCCCGGTAAGGTAAAGACATAAACAGTGATGAACCCATCACATGTGAATGTGGAGATATTGACATGGTTACAGAGTAAACTGTCAATGGATATCTAAATACATAATTTTAAAGATTGTTTAAAATAATTTTGGATCAATTTGAGGGATATGAGTGAGATGGACCCAACCCCTCAAAAGCTCTGACATCCTGTGGCTTATGGGATTTCCAAGATAACCTCATCTGTTGAACTGGCCTACAGTCTAGCTTAACTGTGTTTAAATTAATTCACAATGGCTGAAAACAGAAAAGACGGTACTATCAAGTGTCCTTCTACTTGTTCCACAAACTAGCCTTTTTATGCAGGACATCTTGTATCCTCTGAAGAGAGCATCGTTTAAATTGTATTTTATTTATTTTAAGTTTTATTCCCCATTCACCCTGTTCTAAAAGAGTGTCTTTGGTATTTGGGAATTAAGAGAAGTTATTTTATATCATACTTTATTCTTAATACACACCTAAAACAAGCACTGTGAAATCCACGACATGTCCTAACATGTTTGTCACAGGGAAGGCTGACTGATCACATGTGCAATCAGAGCCGATTGGCATCAGCTGTGCAATTGGCACAGTGGAGCTTTTAAGACCTCATGACACAGTTTGAGGTTTTTCCTTAGCCATGGCAGTTATTGGGGCCTTGCTTGTTGTTGGTGTGCTGACTGCCTGGCTTGCCAAAGGTTTGTGGACTCCAAACTTTTTGAAACTTATGTTTAATAGTGAGGTTAACTGATCTCAGTCTTTTTGTCAGTGGGGTAATGTTGTAGCATGGCTGATGAAAACTCAACACTTGAACTGTCATTGAGCTGTTGTGTTTGAAACACAGGTGTTAATGGCCAGTTTACCTTTCACAGGCTCTTGTATGCCTGTCAGTGGCACAAATGACAGACAAGCTGGATTGCCCAGGAGCGCGAGTGGTAAGACCCTAGCAGCATTGATCTTTCCAGAGCTACTTTCTGACACCTAACTGTTTTTTTTTTGGTTTTGGTTTTTTTGGCGGCTGTGTGGTATTGGTTACAGATCCATTTCCAAATAATCTTTCCTTAAAGAAGGCCCTTGGACTGTACCGGTCATTGGAGTCCATGTTGGAGCAACAGGCCAAAGAAGGTGAGCAAGTTTATGTTGAGTTGAGTTGTTTGTTATTTAATTTGCCTAACTCATGAATTAAATCATAGTGTACCCTGGGGGCTATGTTATCTTTTGGTCTTGCTTTAAAATCCAAAATGTTTGGGCAGAGAGATCCTTCATGACTGCAGGTCTGTATGTATTTTACATTTAATTTCCTTCAGTTAACAATTGTTTGTCAAATGTTCATTTCAGTACAACTGGACACTAATGAGGTAGAAGCTGAGGTATCGGTTGGTCACCTGACATCTGCACAGCAAGACAGGCCAAAGTTCAAAAACACCAGGACTGGTCATGTAGTGGCCATCGTTGAGGTCCACAACAACGCCACGTCCACGTCCATCGTTGAGGCCCACGACAACGCCACGTCCACGTCCATCATGGAGGCCCACGACAACGCCACGTCCACGTCTATCGTTGAGGCCCACGACAACGCCACGTCCACGTCCATCGTTGAGGCCCACGACAACGCCACGTCCACGTCCATCATGGAGGCCCACGACAACGCCACGTCCACGTCCATCGTTGAGGCCCACGACAACGCCACGTCCACGTCTATCGTTGAGGCCCACGACAACGCCACGTCCACGTCTATCGTTGAGGCCCACGACAACGCCACGTCCACGTCCATCGTTGAGGCCCACGACAACGCCACGTCCATCGTTGAGGCCCACGACAACGCCACGTCCACGTCCATCATGGAGGCCCACGACAACGCCACGTCCACATCCATGATGGAAGCCCACGACAACGCCACGTCCACGTCCATCGTTGAGGCCCACGACAACGCCACGTCCACATCCATGATGGAAGCCCACGACAACGCCACGTCCACGTCCATCATGGAGGCCCACGACAACGCCACGTCCACATCCATGATGGAAGCCCACGACAACGCCACGTCCACATCCATGATGGAAGCCCACGACAACGCCACGTCCACGTCCATCATGGAGGCCCACGACAACGCCACGTCCACATCCATCATGGAGGCCCACGACAACGCCACGTCCACGTCTATCGTTGAGGCCCACGACAACGCCACGTCCACGTCCATCATGGAGGCCCACGACAACGCCACGTCCACGTCTATCGTTGAGGCCCACGACAACGCCACATCCATGTCCATCATGGAGGCCCACGACAACGCCACGTCCACGTCTATCGTTGAGGCCCACGACAACGCCACATCCATGTCCATCATGGAGGCCCACGACAACGCCACGTCCACGTCTATCGTTGAGGCCCACGACAACGCCACATCCATGTCCATCATGGAGGCCCACGACAACACCACGTTCCCGTCCCCGAGGGAAGCAGACAACGCCACGTCCACGTCCATCATGGAGGCCCACGACAACGCCACGTCCACGTCCATCATGGAGGCCCACGACAACGCCACGTCCACGTCCATCATGGAGGCCCACGACAACGCCACGTCCACGTCCATCATGGAGGCCCACGACAACGCCACGTTCCCGTCGCCCAGGGAGGCAGACAACGCCACGTCCTCAATGGAGGCCCACGACAACGCCACGTTCCCGTCCCCGAGGGAAGCAGACAACCCCACGTCCATGTCGCCTGTGGAGGCCCACGACAACACCACGTCCACGTCCTTAGTGGAGGCCCACGACAACGCCACGTTCCCGTCGCCCAGGGAGGCAGACAACGCCACGTCCTCAATGGAGGCCCACGACAACGCCACATCCACATCCTTAGTAAAGTTCTACGACAACACCACATCCACGTCCTCAATGGAGGCCCACGACAACGCCACATCCACGTCCTCAATGGAGGCCCACGACAACGCCACATCCCCTGTGAAGGCCCACGACAACACCATGACCATGTCCGTCGGTGGGGCCCACAAACTGACACCTGTACAACCCATGAACACACCAAAGGAGGTCAAAAAAGGTCAACAAGTGGGTACAGTCAAGGCTGCTGAAAGTGAACCAGATGCATCAAGTGGAGACACTTCAAATTTTGAACCTGTAGAACTGTCATGGTCTGAGGTCTGACATGGTCTTAATGAGTCTTTTATTGAAGTGGGAAGATGTTGAGGAATCATGCAAGAGCTCATAATGCATCTGAGATGTGTCTGCCTGTACCTGCTTATCTATACCTACTTTAAATAAAATTCTTAACATATCTTTTTTTTGTGGTTTGTTTTGTCTAGCAAATGGCTTTGTAAGTTAACAGTTTGAACAAGTTAACTTGGCTCATGGTAATTTATTTGTATTTATTATATATAGTAGCCTACAAATTATTATTTGGGGAGATGACAAATTAAAATCGACGAACCTTAAGAAATCACGTCAGTCCATGGTTTGATGCAATTTCTCTTGGTTATGAAAATCAACACGTCTGTGACACTGGTTTCAAAATATTACGTCAGGTCTTGGACGACCACTAGCATGGAGGACTCTGAAAATTCTCACAGCTCTTAGTCGACATCAGGGTGAGTAGACAGATAATGAGTGAAATCTGAATTTTGGGTGAACTATCCCTTTAACAGTTATTAAAGCATAAGTCAGCGGAATGTTTTTGTTAATATAAGTCCTAAATAGTCCTATTTTCCATCAGCAATCACTTAGAGTGTTTGGGCCGAAACATGGGTCTCTCAGTCACTCTGCTCTGCTGTAAACCCAGGAGAAAACTTTCCTTGTGGGATACAAGTGTTATCCAATGAGGAGAGAGAACGGCATGAAGGGCTGTGTGTGCAGCCAAGGGATGCGCGTGAATGTGGTGACGTAGGGACGAGGACCAATAGATGCATGACGAGGGTGGGGGCTGCTAACTCATGGTGCATTCAAGGCGACCCGTAACTCATGTTTGTCCGACCTGTGAAGTCGCACCAGTTCGATCTGGTACGAGTTCACGGGTCAGAAGTTACGAGAGGCCGTTATAGTGCACTTTCACAGGCAACAGGTCGGAAAAACACGAGTTACGGGTTGCCTGGAACGCTACAAGTCATAAGTCATGACTTGAAGCAATTTACGGTTTCAAAAGCCTGCCTGGAACGCAGCATTAGACAAAACGACCGGATCGCTGACTTGTGCTTTAAATTCACAGCATGTCTGCCAAGTGGTTGACACATTCAGAATTTCTTCAGGAATTGTGTAGTTTTATTTGATGATGATTCTCTGTAACGGGTGCCTTTTGTGTCCCACAGGTTTAACTCAAAGATAACTTTGACCAGTGTGAAAGCAAAGGTTTTTCTTTTTTATTTTAATAAATAGAAAGACTGTTTCTAGCAAAAAATACACAGCCTTCCATGTCTTTGTTTCTTTTGTTGTTTATTTGTTGTTGTTTTTTACACTGTCTGTCTATTGATGTGCTTGTTTGAGACAAATAAAAAATCAAAAAAATCAATCAATTTAAAAAATTGGAAACCAAGACACAGAAAAAAACATTTTTATTTCCCATATAACACACAAAAATTATTAGAAAAAATACGTTAATCACATTTTGATTCTGAGCATCAGATGACAACCAAAAATGCATGTCCCAAGTGACCAAAGTCTCTTTTACATTCGATCTAAAACAAATAAAAAATGCTATTGACCCTAAGTTTTTTTCTGCTAATATAACAATTTGCTGGTCTACTTTAACCAAAATAAAAGAGATCTGAAAAAAATCATTCATTTTTCATGAAACGGCACTATGTAATCATGTCCCCCAGTTTTGTTCAACCCTGTAACAGCATAGCATTTCCCCTCCTTTTTGAAAATAAGGGTCAGTCCAACATCTTCAGCCTTCAGGTAGTGACATCACTCAAGTCTTTTCAAGGCCATCATGTAAAGAGAGTTAAGTGCCAGCATACATTTTTACCCATATTTCATTGTTTTTTTTGTCAGACTGACATTGTCAAGCTCAACCTTTCAACACTGTTAGATAAATTATATTTCAATATTGTTTAAGGAGAATCAAACAATAGGCCTACTGTGGAAAAGTATAACAATTTCATGATTTCCAAATGCTATGTGGTGCTCCATACCTTTGCTAACATGGGAGCCATGGTAGCTAAAATCTTCAACCCTGTAACATTCAACCCCGTAACAAAAAACATTGTTACGGGGTTGAATCATTGATGGGTTGAAAGTTGGACAGTTCTTAACCCTCTAAAACGTGTATTTCCTTAAACATTGGAAGCCTGCCTGGGATAGGCTACTGTGTAAACAGCTTAACCATCTCACAACCTAACCTTAATCTTAAGCGGGGAACATACCGGTAGGACCCTTTTTTGGGAGCGGAGAACATAGAACCTGGGGAACATAGGGATGATCCCGTCCTGACAGTGAGATTCAGGATGCAGTGCATGCCATCAGGGTCTTCAAGGAGAGGGAAATAATGTTGTTAGCTTGGTACTCATTCTATATTGTAATAGCTCATCCAAAAACACTGCTTGATTATATCAGCTACTTTAGAAATGCACATATGGGAGGGAGCCATTTGCTGCTTTAAAGATACCCCAAGTTAAGTTTGCTTTTGGTTATGAAACAGTCTCATATGTGGATTAATCTACACTACCCACACTTGTTAATGCGTCCTTTTTCGCTAAACATATTGTTTTATCTTTATAATCATTTTGATATTATTAGGCTATGTAGTGGTCGACTCGCCCAGTAGCCTATTGCCTCGGAAAGACAAAGCGATTTGCAACCATACTCCCCCTGGAACCCAAAGACTTTGGTTTCCCAGACACTGCTAGTTGCTGACTGCTAGTCAGTGTCGTTTATGGTCGGAACTATGACAGTATCTGATCATTAATGGTTTCACTTTTGTCCATCTTGCTCTGGTCCAAGAATTTCACCATGCGTGTGGAGACTCTTGGAAATGTAGTGTGAAAACACTACCAGAGAAGCCAAAAGGCACCCGTTACAGAGAATCACCCTAATTTTCACTTAGATTGTAAATTGTATTATCAGCATTATGTTTTTTCGGCACATTTGTTTCTATTTCATTTTAATTTTAATTTATCATAATTTATTTTATTTTGATTGGTTTGTTTTAACTTCTCTCGTCGTCGTCACGTTTAGGCGTTACCATGGGCGTTACCCGCTTTGTCCTGACGTCATAAAAACGGTTCTTCCGCTGCCGGTAGGGTGAACGTGAACTGCTGAGAAGAAGAGTAGGAAAAAAGCAGAAGTGGTAAGAACTTGGAAACAAGCACAGATTGGCCTTTTATGATTCAGAACAGCGGCCGAGAATAAATAAACTCATTGTGTCCGAGATCTGTGAAAGCCGATCGACTCCCGGTAGGTTTGACGGCGCTCACCCTCTTTGTACCGTTCATTAGCCGGCATGTGAAGCAGCGGCTAAGCCCCGGTAGCTAACGTGCTAGCTCGCGAGTAGCAGAGAAGCAGAACCCGTTTAATTCCCGAGTTAACCAACTAACCCCGGTTATGCTCGGCATATAGCGGCTATGTGTTCGTGCCGGTGAGAGACACACAGAGCCAGATCGTAGGACTATAAAACGAAATGTTTGTCGCGTTATCAGTCACGAGCTAACGTTAACCGAAGCTAACGCTACGCTGGTTGAGTTCAGGGCGGGGAAACGGCTCTGTGTCTGTGAGGGAGGCTGGCTTAGCCGGCTGTCGTGTTTTAGCTAAGGGAGAGATACGGAGCCAGGCTTGGTGTCATCTTGGCCGTTAGTAACAGCGAACCGGCAACTAAGCAATTCATTGGGCAGGCAGCAGCTTGCTGTTTATATACCCTTACATTTTGACGGCTAGCCGCACGGCTAAGCTGTTTTTTTCCGCTAAGCTAAGCTGCTTATGACTCGGCTAACTAGCGGTAGCTTCCAAGTTTGTGAACGGGCCCTGTTGCATTTAGCTGCTGTTGGTGCTGTCAGGCGAGGTCCAACTAATGGTGATGCACATCGGTCTGTCAGTTGTTTAATCTACAAATCCGTGTTCGAGTATGAGAGACTTTGTCAACAGTATAGTTTACTGAATATGTCCGTTTGTAGTTGGTAACAGCCTTCCTAGGATATGTCAAACCACTTACCAAGAAGTGGATCAATATTATCAATTAGCCTAACAGTTAGTCTCCCTCTTTTAAACCAGACATAAAACTTTTCTTGTTTTAACCAGTCAGTCATACATCTGTCAAATGTAAAATGTTGTTAAAGTAAGGCAGATAATTGACATTTGAGTAGATGAAGATGTTTGATAATTATACATACATGCATACAGTGAAGGAGAAGCGGTCTTTGAATTAGTCTAATTTCAAAGAAAAGCATTGGACTTTTTTCCTCAACAACTGAGAGTAATAGCTGGGGCTTAACAGGTCTCTTGGTTAACTGTTGTATATGGATGGTCAAAAAGACTGTTTATCTGCAGAGATCCAGCAGAACATGATTTTGGATCTGACAGATGTAGTTAAAGACAAATGCCTGTGGTCGTTCAGATAAGGTATTGATTTGGGTGGGCCCGTTGTTGTGTTTCCAGTCTTAAGTTGAACGATGAGTATGTCTGATGATGAGACCTGTCTTGATGATGATGATGATGTGAAGGATGCAAATGAACTGTTTTCCCTGTGTCATCTACTCCTCTGTGTTGGCAGGTGACCAATAATGGCTGTGAACGTGTACTCCACCTCAGTGACCAGCGACAACCTAAGTCGTCATGACATGCTGGTGTGGATCAATGAATCCCTACAGATGAACCTCACCAAGATTGAAATGTTGTGTTCAGGTAAGAGAGGCATTTTTTTTAAAAAATTCATCTATTTAAAAAATAAAAAAAATCTTATTTCCATTTCAATGAGAGGCCGCCTGCTGCTGCTCCAGTCCCAGGGTGGAGTGAGAGCTAGTGTTCGAGGAATGGAGGATATGAGCGTGTGAGAGACTTTGCATTAGTGTGTGACTTAATTTCTTTTGCAGTTCACAGCAGGTTAAGAAGGCACTGAAGCTTCTCTTTATATCGCATCATGTGAACAAACAGACATGGCAGTACAGCAGTTACAGGTGGAGCCCCCCCACCCTCCCTCTGCCTGACCCATGTTCAACTACTGTTCACATGTAAGCCATCTCCAGTTTGGCTTTCAACGTTGTCATTTGAATATTTACTACAACCTCCAGATTAGCGACTGGACGCCATCAGACATGAAGAAATGGCGGATACACAGTCCAAGTGAGGAGCTGAAGCGTCAGGCCTGTACCTGCGAGGGGTTATGAGCCAAGGTCCTCCTACTCGTCAGCCGAGTATGGGCGACGACGATCCAGCTCCTCAGACTGTATTTCCTTTTCTTCACTGCTAAGTGTCTATCCACGGTGCCGCACGCTTCACCTGCGCACTGTCATTTGATGGGGAAAACACACCCATTCTCCGCCCAGAAACGTCCCGACCATAGGTGATGATTAAGCAGGGTTTCTTTTTTTATAAGTCTATATTTAGTTTTTTTTTAGGAAAATCCTACAGACTCTACCTTTTTTTTAAGGAATACATCTGAGCATTGAATTAAGTTGTTTTCAACTCACACATTTACATCATCGATGTTGCGTTAAATAACACAAACAACAATCCAGTACAGGTGCTGAAACTCTACTGGGTTAGACAGGAGTTGGCAGTATAATGTGTTTCGGTATCTGGCTGCTGCCCTGTGAGGAACGTCATCATTGGTTACGGCTGGTTCACAGGGTGACCTGAGGCCAGCGGGGAAAAATGTAGTCGTATTGCCTGAAAACTTCAGCCTCACACCCACCTGCCTGTACGAGCATGTGTTGTGCCTCCGCACAGGTTAATGTGTAAACCTTCAGTTTTCAAGAGTGTAATTAAAAGATCAGAACAGCAGGTACCACAGTTTGACTTAATCCCAGGTGGACAGATGTATCGAGTTCATATTGAAATAAAAGATTTACATTTTACCACTGGGTGTGGACTCCATACACTTAAAAACAAACGCTCTGCAGCCTCCTAGTTTAAGGAACCGAGTGATGCAGAGAATAATTCCATTTCCGAAATTATCTTTTCTGTCACACTCAGATGATCTTACAGTGAGCATTGCACTCCCATATAAAACACGACCAGGCAAAACAGTGCATGGGCTCTGATGATGACGCTGTATAGAAAGCTTCATGCAAACCACACAATCACAAGACAGAGCAGTCTTACCTGTGTGGCTGTTTGATACCCAGCCCTGGTGTGTGTTTGTTTCATTTAGTTAAGAAGATCAGAAGAGTGTGTGTGGTGACACTCCTGTTTTGTAAATACGGCTCATTTACCCATGAGCCAGACGGTCGGCTCTCAGCTGCGGTTCAAAAGGTAGTTTGTCAAAGAAGATGATTGAACACTTGGAAGTGTGTCAGTGTTTTAAATAAAGAAACGTCTCCTCTGTTTTACATGAAACAGCGACAATCTCTATTTTTACCCATTTCCTTTTTTATTTTTTAGGAATCCACCATTTCTGAACATGCCGCACCCCAGCCAGTGTTTTAACTATACCTTTTTAACTTTAATGTGTAAGATTTGGGGTATTATATTTTTCTTTTTCTTTCTTCTGTTATCCAGGTACTGTCTACTGCCAATTCATGGACATGCTGTTCCCCAACTCTCTGCCTCTGAAGAAAGTCAAATTTGGTGCCAAACTGGAGCATGAATACATCCACAACTTCAAGCTCCTGCAGGTTTCCTTCAAAAAGATGGGAGTGGACAAAGTGAGTAACGACACGCGGCTGCATGTCAAATTACAAGAGAGACGGTCTGGGGAATTTATGATATTAGAGGGCAGTGGAAGATAAGTGTTTAAAGGTCATTTTCATAACATGCATGACACAGGATCAGTTCAATGGAAAAAAAGAAAACTGAATTAAAAATGAATGAATTAAAAAAACAACAACATCCACACAATGTGTAGTGGGGTGCAGAATGAAAGTGTTAATTTTACAGATTTTTAAAAATAGTATAATTATTTTATAAATTTTGACGTCTCCAAAATATATACATATTTACATCTGGTTACGTTTACAACAATTAAATCATCTGTGTGCCAACAGCATTAGTACACTGATGTCACGTGAGGCGGAGCTCAGTGGGCGGGCAGATGGTGATAGCTTTGTGGAGAAAATGGCATCGTGCTAATGCTAATGCTAACTAACGGTCAGCTGGTACTGTAATGTAGAGCCCTGCGCGGGACTGTTTTCTTCATCCCGCTCCCGCCCGCTCCCGCTGGTTTTCTGACCATTACCGCCCGCGCCCGCACCGTGTGTGTTACACTCCCGCCCGCTCCCGCAATGTTTATGTCCAATCCCGCCCGCACCCGCAAAACTATGTGAATTTATGCCCGCACAATAATAGAGATGCATTGATTGTGTGCCTTCCCCCGTCCCGCAGGAGAAAACACGGAGGAGGGGGGGAGATTGCAAAGTAGTTTAGGCCTAGGTCATTTTCACTTAACCATGCACTGCTGTTAATGCATGTGCGCTTCTGTGTGCGCGTGTGCGTGTGTGAGAGAGAGGATGGCAATACGGAGCAGCGCTGCTGAGATGAAAGAACTGAACGATCAACGGGCGGGGCGACGGGGGGACGGACGTAATTAAATAAATGAGTGTGTGGGAAACATTGGTTTCACAGAAGTGTCCGAGACAATGAATAACTACAAGTAATAGATGTTTAATTTACCTCAGTAGGCTAAATAAAACACAATGGTCACATCAGCTCACAGCAGCACAAAACTTCCGCTCTTCACGCAGCTGATTGACATGACATCACCTGCAGTCCAGTCCAGTGACAGAGAGACCGGAGGATGACAGGCTGAACGGCTGACAGCCTATCGGCGATGTTAGATTACATTTTGTTACATATCGTGGCAGCATGTTTTTGTTGCACTGGTAAGGAATAGCGCTCCTACTTCGTTTTTAATTAAATAAATCGATCCCTGATCCCGCAGTGTTTTTTTTAAACCGCCCGCTCCTGCCCGCAGCAAAGTTCAAACCGCCCGCTCCCGCGATATTTGCGTTGGGTCCCGCGGGACCCGGCGGGACCCAATCCCAATGCAGCCCTCTACTGTAATGTTCCCGGTGCAGGCGTAATGCTGTGGGTTCGTCTGCAGGTGAGTTAGCGTGAAATGAATCGGATGTGTTTCTTCCAGTCCGCTGTCAACACTGGAGCTGCTGCTCATTTAATACGGTTAGTGTTAGCTTTGCTTTAGCTTCTAGTCGCGCCGTATAGGAGAGAGCGGGCAAATATGAGTGTGACACCTTCTGGCCAGGAGGAATTAAACTTGTAGCTAACACCTTTAAATTGGCGGCATTACTCTCCTCTTAAATCAAGGCTACATCTTTTGTCCCTTCACAATAAAGGTTCCATTGGCCAACCACTGGAAGTGTTTTGTATTAAGTTAACAAAGATGGCGCATCTTAAAAGCAGTGGTCGTGGTTACGTTTCTGAAGAGTAGCAATCAAAATGAGAGATGTGACTGATGTTGTTTGATTGTTTACGGTTAGTTTGCACTTGGACCAGATTAATCAGGCAGCCCCCTGCTATTTCCCGTGGTGGACACACACATGCTGAAAGTACACTTGACTCTTATGTCGCTGAAGAACAATGTGTGTGTTTGTCAGGATTGCCTAAACGCTTGCACGGCTGCGAGTTGTGAAATAGAAACAACTGTACACAACAACTCCTGTGACTACAAAGTGGTTTGACCCCCCTGATCTGGTGGTTAGCAATTTGTCAAGTGTGTTTTTTTTTGTTTTTTTTTGTCTAACGTCATCGCCGGCCCCTCACTGCCTTTTGACATGCACACCGCCGCTCCTGTTATCCCCTCCCAACCAGCTGAGCTGCTTCTGCTGATCCGCTCATGAGTCATTTTGGTTTTATTAGCGCTTTGTTTGTCCGCGTGTCGTCTGAGGAGGACGGTCAGAGCACCAACACATACAGTGTGCACAGATGCAACTGAAAGGCTCCACTGTATTTTCTAATCCCTGCACTTGAGTCAGATATTGCGCATGTGGCAGGAAGTCAAACTCCACCTTTTGAGTTTTTATTTTTTATAAGAACTTCATATTGTCATGTGAAAGGCAGGGCAGCTGTGGCTCACTCATCCTTTTGTCTTCAGACTGGGCATGCAGCTGCTTGTGGGACTATTGACAGAGCCGCTATAATTTATTCATGGGCCGACTTCCTTCCTGTTGTTCACTAGTTTAAGTCATTGCTGTATCATGGAGCTGAGCGCAGTTTGAGGATGTCACCATTATAGATTTTCTTGGTATGTTTATTTTCTTGGTGCGTTTATTTGTCATGTTTATTTTGCATGTGTAAAATAAATCAAATATAGTGAAAATATAATGACTTAATATAGGACCAATTAGTAATCCCCCAGGGGAAGTGTTTGAAATATTCAAGTCATTAATTGTCATCTATACCAAGTTTATTTTACTCTTTTTATATTACAAATGACACGCTAATATTTTTTTCTACCAATTCAATGTTACATTCGATAAATGTACCAGTGTCTGTGCATGTACCTTTTATTTTAGCGCACATCTGCCGATATTTGTTTCCAACATGACCTTTTTTGGAAAGTGACGGTATTTAGGAACCCTTACGATTAACTTATTGTGGCGTTTAATACCACGATTAATTGTGAAAACAAGTAATGGTGACATCCCTACTGCACAGCACAACACCATCACTGTATTTATTCATGTTCAGGGCTCTAATCCCTGGCATTGTGTCTGTGTTGTGGACTTTAGCCTCATTCCAGCTTTGTGAATGTGTATTGTCTAATGATGTCCACTTCCTCCGCTGCTGGGTAATTGGGTTTACTGCTCGGCCTTTCCCACCAATCACTTGTTTTACTGCTTCTCTCTCTGTGGCACCGGCAGAGAAGACTTTTTTTTTAGTAGTCAAGCACACGTCTGAATCCAATAAAAGCTTTACATTGATTTTATTCCAGTCTCATTCCCGCACTGACAACTCTGAGCTACAGACAGGTGATGAAAAAGAATAAAGAAAAAGCAACGTAGGCATTTAGTCTCCAAGACCAGTGGTTCTCAAAGTGGGGTCCAGGGACCCTGAGGGCTCCATGAGAGGGTTCAAGGGGGTCCCCAACTTGTTCTAAAAATTTGGCCAAATTGTTTCCAGGGTCCCCAACAAATATATTTCTGGTGTTTGTTTTAATACAATGGGGGTCAGAATCGGTTTAGGGGTCCCAAAAAAGTTTGAGAACCACTGTTCTAGGTCTTCAACAAGGTTGAAATCTGAACTGCTTAGGTCATAGGATATGATTCATATCATATTCATGCTCATCCAATCATCTTATTGTCTTCTACTGATTTAAAGTTTTTTCTCTTTGTTGAAAAACATATACTTTTACTATATCAAAGCATTTCAGTCGGCGTTTCAATGTACGTTTAGTCTGTAGCAGCAGCATGAATGTTGTTTACAGCGCCGACTGAATGAAGTTACACTGTGCGTCAGCTGAAAGCCTCATGACTGAGAGCGTTTCCTCATCGGTGGCTGCTCTTTCAAAATGATTTGGGGCAGATGGACAGAGTTGACCACTCGGTTCCTTTTTGGTCTCCAGACCGACTCACTCCTCAGAGCTTTACTTACTTTTTAGAAATGCAATAAATCTGCTCAAGAGCTGTCGGCCTTGCCCAATGAGCACAATGATGGTTTTTCTCTCCACAGTGGAGTTCTCAACGGGCCTAAAAATTACAAGCCCAGACTCACCGCAGCCTGACTCACTAGCATTAATCCTCAGCCCGTACCCCAAACAACCTGAAGTGCCTGGCCTGATGCGTCATTATTGCACATTCTTCTTTTATCAGACAATCATCACCGAAATGAACAGCGCCGATTCAGTGCATTTTTACAGTAAACAACACACAGTAGAACCAGCTAGAAGATGTGCTTTATGAAAAGAAAAAGAAGAACTCTACTCCACAGGCCTCCTGTGTTTCCTCTTTTTTCTTTTGAAAAAGCGGAGCTTGACAATTAAATTAGTCTGCTGGCAACAGAAAACCATTAAGTTTCGTCTTTATCAGTTTCTCAGATGTGAAGGTTTGCTGTTTGAATTCATGTATGATGGTGAGTTGCAGCGCTGAGAATTACAAACATTTAACGCAGGCACTTATTCTTCTCTCTGCTCTCAGATTATTCCAGTAGACAAACTGGTGAAGGGGAAGTTCCAGGACAACTTTGAGTTTGTCCAGTGGTTTAAGAAGTTCTTTGATGCCAACTACGACGGGAAGGAGTACGATCCAGTGGAGGCGAGGCAGGGCCAGGACGCCGTGCCCACGTCCAACGCCACCATGTCGGCTCTCAACAAACCCCCTAAGAAGGCCCTCAGTCAAGGTCAGAGCTCCACTCCATCAAACCATAAAATAGATTTCTTCCTCTGCTGCTAAAAGGTTGACGTTTTGTCTTCTGCTTCGTGTCTCATCAGCTCCTCAGAGGCCACCTGTTGCCAAGGTAGCGCCCAAGTTGGCTCCCGTCAGCGCAAGAAAGCCTGGGATGGGAGGAGGAGACGAGGAGAGGGCGGAGCTACTGAATGAGGTCGGTGTTGCATCAATATTAATAATAATATACGATCAAACGATCGTAATAGAAACATCAATTACCATAATTGCCATTTCATCCCCTGCTGATTTTGTAAGTTTATTCCCCCACAAAGAAATGGACGGTCTATAGTTTTATGTTAAGTTTATTTGAACAGAGAGAGACAGAATACTTTAACAGAGAGGGCTAACAAAAAGATGTAGCGGCGGTAGTTCTCTCTCTCTTTTTTTTTGCCGCGGTAGTGTTTGTTGGAGCGGTGTGGTGCACGTAATGCGCTGACGTGAGTGTGTTTATATTTACGACGAGCATTAATTCTCTGTCCGCACCCGTTTAAAAAAAAAAAAAAAAAGTCATATCGGCACGACCCCAGCTCGAACTAGCGTGTCTGGACGGATTCGACCGTCCATGCGCCCTTAGTAGAACCCAACAGAACAGTCCAGAGAGAGACAGCACAGCAACAGGTGCGTGCATGCATGCGCGTGTGCTACCTGCTGTAAAGGGGGCTCTCCAGCCACAGCTCCCCACTAGACCAGGTCTGAGTTCAGTTTAGTTTCATACTCCAGCCATTCTTGCCATTAGCCTACAATGATAGGAACCTCAGTCAGTAGCTATTATTATATATATCTGCTTTAAAAAAATATTATTTACTTGGCTACAAAAATATTAGACATGTAGGCTACCACAGATCTGCCTGGAATGTCTCAATGGTTCAAGAACTTTTTTTTCCACCATCATTAAATATTAAGATGGAGCTAAGTACTGTTTGTTTTCCTTTTAAATAAGTTCAATATCAAATGGTAATTCCACCTGCCACAACTGGCTCTCTCTCTCTCTCTCTCTCTGGTCTCTCTCACTCTCATACACATTTTGAATGATGAAAATTATGTCATTGTAATAATATCTGCACCTATTGTTTGACATGCTGTTTTGAGGTTATTTTCTCCTTAAATTAACTGTTTTCTGTTTGGTACTTTTAATAAGAGTGTGTAATGGCTGTACTGTTGCCGTGTCGCGCTATGGGTCCGTATAATTTCCTGCTTTTTTGTCCTTGGCGAATCACATCCCTGATAAAGATTATGAATTCATTAACATTTCAGATCAAGTGAAATAAGGAGAAATATCAGCTTGGGATTAAATACTTATTTTCCCATTGTAGTTACACAACAAATTAAACCACTTTCCACATTGTGCTGTCATTAGAACATTAATGTGAAACTAGGCTCCCAGTGTGGGAACTGAAGATTTGTGTTTGTGTTTTCCACAGGTGGAAATCCTGAAGTCTACCATTCAGGACATGGAGAAGGAGAGAGACTTTTATTTTGGTAAGCTGCGGAACATTGAGCTGATTTGCCAGGAGAAGGAAGGCGAGGGCGACCCCACACTGCAGAGGATTGTAGACATCCTCTACGCCACAGACGTGAGTTTCTCATCCATGCTTTAGCTTTTTAGACGATTATTTATTTTCATGTATTCTGAAGATGAAGTAATCACTGGTCAGTTTTTCAGAGAGAAGCTTGGTTTAAAAAAAAAAAAAAGACCATCGTTTCAACACCTTATGGAGATAATAGATTATTATCATACAGTAACACACACATCATAATGTGGCCCTTAGCTGTGCTATTGCCCCTCTCTTTGCCCATTTCCTGTCGCTCTCCAGCTTCCTGTCAAAATAAAGGCATAAAAGCCTGAAACAAATACTGCATTTATTGGGGACTATTTTCTGAATAAGGCTTGTTAAAATTAAATAAAAATGCACACAATGAAATAATAGTGTATATTGAAAGGCTATATAATGACTCATATCTTCAAGACGAACAAATAGATTTGGGGCTAAGTGCCAGCAGCTGGCTGGGATGGAGGAGAAGTGTTGAGGGATGGTGTAACATGTTGATTTGTTGACATTAAAGCCTTTGGAAACCCAAATCCACAAAAGTCTTCTAACTATGTAATTTAGGGTCTTATGTAGATAATATTTAACATGTAAAAATATGAGAAATCAGTTATCATCCAAATTCGAAATATTTGTCTTTTTAACCGTTGAAAAATGGGTTTAAATTGGGCGGAGTTATCTCTCTGATTTATGACGTGATAAATCCTAACCACTCATAAATCACTACGTCAGTCGTCTGATCCAGCCCCCCAGTGGTGGCAAACAAAACCGTTCTGCTCCCGGTCGCTGCTCCTCCACTCTGAAGTCCTCACAACCAGAGCCCTGTCAGTCACTCTGCTCACAACTCTATGACAGCTCCTCATTGCTCCTTCCAGCTCCTCACAGCTCCTCACTGCTCCTCTCTACAGCCGTTTTTTTTTTTTTTTTTGAGAGGAGGGGGGGAGGTAAATCGGCGATTAGCTTTTAGCATTTATTAGCGTTCTAGCTCGACCTGCCGTGTCTGTCTCTGTCTGCCTGTTGTGTTGTGTTGCCCACAACTCATCACAACTCTTCACAACTCCTCTCTACACCCAGCCGTGTTTTTTTTTTTTTTTGGGGGGGGGGGGGCGGTGGTGGCGTGCATGTGTGTCGAGCATGGGGTGTACAGTACATTAGCGATTAGCATTAATTGACCTGTCTGTCTGTGTCAATCAGCCCCTCGACGCGCTCACACACAGACACACGCGCGCGAGTGACGGTTAGAAGCATTTTTTTCTGTGCGACAAGGGCAAAAGACGGTTATATCGCTCCCAAACGAAAGCTGGTCATAGTCTAGTTAGCTAGATAGCTAGCATCGATCGATGCACAGTCCGGTGAGGACTTTTTTTTTTTTTTTTTAACGGTCGCCATTGCCGTGTTGCTGTTTGAAGTGAGCGGAGCCAGCTGTCAATCAAAACGAGGGAGCTGTCAATCATAAGCATTATCTGCCACGCCCACACTGTCCTGACCAGAGACCTCAGTACATGCCTCAATGCAAAATGAGCTGTTTTAAAACCAGGTTTTCTAACAGTTATAATAAGTTATTGTCACTCAGACTTTTGTAGATGCTTAATGAGGCACTTGACTTTGATATAATATAAGCATTTTTACTATTTAAAGTCATGTTTCCAAAGGCTTTAACGTAAATATAGAATATAAGCAGGCTTGCTGTTTAAAATATCCCCTGCCAGCCAGCGGGCTCTGCATTGCGTTCTTAGCTCAGTACCAGATTAAAGCCCATTTGCTGTGTTGTTAACAACTGCTGATGCCAGTGTGAATTCCTCCAGTGGAATGGCATGCAGCGTAGTGTGCACTGCTACTCGCTGTGCACACTGTGTTCAGTGTTCCTGTGCACATCCGACAAAGAAAGATGTTAGAGGGGTTTATTCCTGATGAAGGCTGATTACGACTAATAACCAATTACAGTGTTTCCTCTAGGATTGTTTTAAGCGGTGGGGTCAGGACATCCCAACAGCTTGACTATAACGTTGAATAATTTGACGTGTACGCACTAAATGCACAACATGAGAGCTCATAACAAACAGCCAGTCACACCCCTCGACAATGGAGCACACTCAGATTGACATGCCAACAGCCAATCATCTAACAGACAGCCCCACATGTAACTCATTGAAACAGCCTATCATAACCAACACAGGCAGCATTACATCCATTAGAGGCTCTTAAAGGGAGAGTTCATCTTTTTTGAGGTGGGGTTGTGCAGAGGAGTGCCGAGGAGTAGAGTTGGCTAGTTCCAGATCCAGCTGATGAGTTGTAAATCTTTCATTTATATCGTACTCTTGAACTGGTGTATTATTTTTAGACGGGACTTCTTTTAGACAGCGAAAATATAATCGTCCCCCATTCACAACAGTGGGCCTGTGTCTCGGTGCAGCGCAATGTGCTTGTGTTTCTCGGGGGGGGGCGTTTCATCAGGGAAACTGCTGCTGCTGCTTTGATCCAGCCTCAACTCACCGGTGGCATTTTCTCGAGATGAGAAAAGATCATGCTTTTAGCTTACTAGCTACTTTCCATCCATCGTCCCGTAAGAACAGTAGAAAGATAAAAATTGTCAACTTGCATAATAGGGATGGGGGAAAAAAATCGATTCATGTAAGAATTGAGATTCTTACACTCCAAGATTCTGGATCAATTCATGATCTTCAAAAATCGATTTTTTTATTCAATCTCGTCCGTCTCAATACGCGCCCTCACATCACCGTACACATCGCTGCAGCACGCGATGGCGCTAAAAGACGCTCATTAACCGCCTACAAACGTTAACTGATCTGATTTAAATGCTCTATGAATGTCTGTGACTAGGCTTGTGCCCATCAGCAACCCGACCCTCTATTGAGGAGAGAGGACAATCGCTGGTTGTTTTTTTTTTTGCCATTAAACACACACACTCTCCAGCTGAGCAGCCACATCCACTGTGCTCTGGATCAGCTGATCGGTGCTCAGGTGACGTTAGATCTTCACTTTTTTAAACTCATACAAAGTGCAGCCAAACACCAGGCTGAGGAGAGAAGCCCAGCAGCAACAGCTCCTCTGTGGCGCTGCAGACAGGCTGCAGGTGAGCAGGCGTGAGAGTGGAGTGCCCGTCTCTTTTTTTTTCTTTCTTTTTAGCAGGGCCTTTGTTACAGGTGATGCATGTCTATGTGCATGAGCATGAGAACTGATGTTGAATCGAATAGAGACACCTAAATATTCACATCCCTTCGGTCCAGGCTTTTGAAAAGAGAGTAGCCTATAAAATCAGCTTCATGTAGCAGTTTATTTTCATATTGCTGCTGAATATATCTGCAACATGTGATTGATATATCGCAAAAAGAAAATCAAGAATCGGTTGAATCCAAAATCAATTTTGAATCGAATCGTGACCCCAAAAATTGGAATCGAATCGTGAGCAACCCAAAGATTCAAACATCAGACAACAGACCAAACATCCATACACATGTGCATATAGAGTGCAGAAGCGGAAGTAGCCCCATGGGTCCTCAATTCGAGAAAAGTCCCCATAGATATGAATGGAAGACCAAGATTTATTTCGTGATCCGTTTGAATTGTGCCATGAATAAAAAGATATGTCCTATAGCTGTTTAAAACATCACGTTTCATGCCGAGAAATCAGCAGTTTATTTTAAAACGGCAACAGAAGAATGTATTTTGTGTGACGACGCTCTACGGACTACAAATCTGGTGTCCCACAAAAAATACGTCACCAACTGACACGGTAAACTGCGGCAGTTAGTGTGTGGCGTCACCTATGCGTCTTGTAGTCTTTCTGGTTACAGATTCTTCTGAATTTTATTTTACAATAGGTTTACAACAAACTGCTGATTTCTCGGCATGAAACGTGGTGTTTTTAACAGCTAGAGGACATACTTCTTTCTCATGGCACAATTCAAACGGATCACGAAATAAATCTTGGTCTTCCATTCATACCTATGGGGACTTTTCTCGAATTGAGGACCCATGGGGCTACTTCTGACTCGGCACTCTATATACACACACCCACACATTGCAAACACTCGGGTATAAAACATGTTTAATATCAGAAGGAAATAGAAACATACAGTTATTAGAAACATACAGTTATCAAAGTAACATTGCAGAGTTTTGCAGAGTTTTTTCGGCCTTAAAATAATGTTTCCAGACTCATTGCAGTGATAGAAAAATGGTTAATAGGATGAATGGTGCTGCTGCCGTGGTCTGAGCGGGGTCGCGTCGGCTGAAACCGCACTATGTAACTTCCCTGCACGGGTGCGAAACACTGCCCCCCCTCCTCCCCCCCTCCCCTCTGTGTCGAGGAGAGACGAGGTGGGTAAAAGCGAAACTTACGGTTCTCCTCCAGTCGTCGCCGCCATCACCACCGCCAACCTCCCCCCACCACCTGCAGCACAGTCTCCATGCAAACATGTGGTAAATACTGTCGTTTATTAATGGCAATTAACGCTAGATGCGCCGGCTGATTAGTTTCGTTAAGTTTCGTTTTCTCCCGCACGGAGCTGAAACTCCGCAATGTTGCTTTAAAATGCTTCATACTTATTTATTTTCCAACCTAGATGTTTTAAGCAAGGAAGAAGTTGTGGAAAAGGGAATATAGTTTCACACGTACAATGCAGCAAGAGTTGGATCTGTACGGCTCGCTGACGCATGCAGGATTCCCTTCCCTGGTGCGTTCAACACTGTGTTGCAGAATTGCCGTTTCTCTTTCTCTCTCTCTCCCCCAAGTAGCTAATGTTCTTCCCCAGCAGTACTTTTTGATGCTCGAAAGACATCATCTTACTATGGCTGGCCATGTTTTCCAAGGTTGCAATGAAACGCATTTACCTCAGAAGTCGGAATTTCCAACCCGGATCTTTCCGAGTTCAGAGTGCAATGTTGCCAGTGTACCTGATGTTATCTGGCCCTCTGCGTTGTTTGGTACAGACTGCCCCACGTGGGGTTCGAACCATGGTCTCCCGCATGGTGGGCGACGATGCGGGAGTGAGTGAGTGCACCCGGACCCCCGTTACACCAGTCTGGCAAGAATTGACTTACTGACAAAACCCTACATCTTAGATGCGTGTGCAGATCTGATGGTGATGTATGTGTTTACTCTACTGTAAACACACAGTGTGGAGCAGATTTTCTATTATGCTGTAAATAACAGGTTCCTCCTCGCTCTGTCAGTAGGCAGCGGCCTCGCAGCAGATCCTGCAACTGTGATTGTGTCCATCTGTGTGTTGACGTGTTGTAGATCAAGTCTACTGACAGCTCCAACCAATGAACATCTTGTATGTCTCTCTCCCACTCCCTCTCTCCCTCCCCCTCTGTCTCCCTCTCTTCAGGAGGGTTTTGTGATACCGGATGCTGAGGAGCAGGAGGAGTTTTAATATTCAAGACTGCAAGCAACTTTTCACGTAGATGCCCCGGTCTACAAACGAGATCCTTCCCCAAGCCAAGACAGCCAAGTTTGGTTTCATAGCCAATGCCAAACCTGATCTCGACTTGTGGCCCCTGTCTCCCCCTCCTCCTCCCCCTCCAACCTTCCCTTCCCTGAACCCTGTTTCCTGATCTGCCGGACTTCCTCCTCTGCCGCAACCGTACAGCTCCACTTCCCCCTCCTTCATGAAACATCCCCTACCAATAATCCATGAAGACTTAGGTCACTGCCTCTTCTTCTCTACACTCCTGTCAGTCTGCAACAAGTCCCACCCCCCCACCCCCTCCGCTCTCCCATCCTCCCTTCCTTCGCCCTCACCTGTAATCCCAAGCCTTCCCAAAACCAGATTGTGCTGTGTAGATCTGGTTTTTGTAACGGACTTCAGTGTGAACAACACGGTGATGTTCTTTATGTGTGTATACATGTGTGTGGGTGTGTGGTTGTATGTGTTTTAAAAAAAAGAAGAAAAAAAAAGAATTTGAAACAAATCAAAACATGAAGAACCTCCTTTGAAGACGTGGCTGTCAGTTCATCAATCACTTATCCCAGACTAAACCCCAACAGTTTTGTTTAGTGTTTGACAGCCGTTTGTTGCAGCTGTTCGGGGCCTCGGCTGTCGACACCGAGTTGGATTTGCATGCCTAGAAGTGAGGAAAACAACATTCCCAACTAGAAAACTTTTGAACCAAATCTGAGGTGTAGTTTGTGTTTTCACTGACTGGTCCCAATTTGAAACTGTAACGGTCAAATTTGATCTTCCAGAAGTCCAGACGACGGCTACATGAATGAGAAGCAGCCACACATGCAGACAGTGAAGGGCTCAGGGTTTAGTCTGGGACAAGGCAGCAGTCACGTCTTCTCTTGGCCTTTTTTTTTATCCACCACCAAGGACACCATCCTTTTTTTTTTTTTTTGTCTGTTCAACTTTATGTAAATTGATGCTACTGTTTATCACATTGATTTCCTCCCATTTTATTTTCCCACTTTGTTTGTCTTGTTTTCCCTGTCACTTTTTTTTAAAATGTGTTTTCCCATACTCACTAAATGATCACTATGTTGGAAAGATTTTACTTGTGTGCAGAAACTTGTTTTTTGTTTTCCAGCCACCGCCAACAGAGAGGGGGAAAAAGGGGGGTTTCATATTATAATAATAATAATAATTATAATAATAATACAAAACATGGCTTCTGTTTTTCCCTTTAGCAGATCAGCTGTCTTTTCACCACCCACTCGCTCCCACTCACCCTTGGTGTTCACATTTCACGCTTCGTAAACGTGCAATTCTTTAAAACCGGGAAAGTGGCTTACTCCTTTTGCTCAGTGTGAGATGACGATGTTTAAACCTTTTGCAGACGGCCGCTTTTTTTTTTTTTTGATCAACATGCCAGTGTTTAGTAAAAAAAAAAGAAGAAAGATAAAATAGAAAAAGACTGCACGATCAAAAATGATTGTTTTGTACGTTTTGTTTTTTTCCTTTTCTCTTTGAAAAAGTCTGTTTTTAAGGCAAATGCACTGTTTTATTACCAGTGGCCTTTAATCAGCCCCTTAGCCAACGTTAACCAACACTGTGAGCTCTGACTGTGGCTCGTCGGTGTATTCACCTCATGTAGCCGGCCACAGTGGAGACCGTCATCTAGATCGATGTGGGATCAATATAAAACTTCAAAACTAACACTTGCGACACGGAAAGTGTTTTTCTTTCTGTGCGTGATGAGTGTTTTTCCCTTGTTTTTGTATTACCATGCTCTGATTGACCAATTTTAATACTAATATTGTTATTGACTTAATTTGAGACCAGTTATTTTTTCCCACTGTACCATGTAAAGACCCTGTTAACAGTATCTTGTTGTTGCAAAACACAACTTTATCAATGGCCTTATTCATAAATATACTTTTTTTCATAAGCAGATATTTTTTATTTTATGTTGATGTAAGTCTCTGCTGTTTTTTCGGGTAAGTGTTTGTACTGTTACAGTCCTATTTTTTAAATGTGTCCTGGAAATGCAGAACATCGGAGGTGTTTTAGACAAAAAGCTCAGACGTGTGCAGGTTGCTGGGGTCCAGCTTGTCTTCCATCAGACTCTCATAAAGCAAAACGTATACAAATATATTCACGATATTTCATGCTAGCTGAATTGATTTGAAGGATTCCTGGTGAGTTATTTGGTTTTGTTTCGTACCGCCTGTTTGTTTGTTTCCACGGTGAAATGTAAATGTAGACTTTTATCACAGCTGCAGACGTACAAAGTGATTTTTTCTGTAGAATTAAATTAAAGATCAATTGGCTTTGGTTGCTGAGTTGAGCATGTTCGTCTCTGGATAAATGGGTCAGTTTAGTGTTTACAGGTTGTAGCTGCATGATTTGACGGTGTCACACTGCCACGAGGAAGAGTGAACTTTTCACAGAATCATCAGGTGCCTGGACTGATTTATTTTATTTTTTATCTTTAAAAAAAAAAAATTATTAATATACTTTGTTAGTTGCCTTCATGTTAACATGCATCTCCACTTTTGCCCCTTCCACATCGTTATTTCTCAGAATGTATCTGTCTTTTTTGATGCTCCTTTTTTTTTAAGCACAGTTGACCTCCTTGTGTGGTGAAGTTCCAGTACAGTGTTGTTGTTTTTACATGTGTACTCCAGCACACAGCACTGACTTTCAAGTTTAATTCAGTTTCCATATTTACATCTGTCATATGGTGCAGGATGTGATCTCTCTTTTGATTGGCCGACTGATTTCTGAGTCATGAAACATGGTAGATTTCAGATTAACACCGGGCGCCACTGGGTGGACCTTGGAGAGTAACCAAGGAAGTTGACTGCTTTTTTGTGACATCACAAAATTACAGAAGTCCTCCTGGCACTTTTTAAGGCATAGTCTCTGAATACAAGCTGTGCGCATTTCTCTGTGGACTGAGCATTTTGATGTTTTGATACTCAGAGTGTTAAAACATGGAGCTTCTCTATCATCAAAGAACACATGGATGTCTGCCTCTGTACATTATGGGACCTTTAATGTGTCAGTGTGCAACACCTGATGTGGACGTAAACTCTGCTTTGAGTTAAAGCTGCAAGTCAGAACTTAAACATGGCAGTCGGCTGTAATGTGCTGAAGTACAGAGGCAACACAACACTGATGATGTGCAGAGTTTACTCCTAAAACCCTCCTCACTGTCAGGGTTAAAGTTTGTGCAAAGAATATTTACTGTAAAACCTGCTGAGAGTGTCAGAGTAAACACCTCGGCTTAAGTTCTTTCATTGAGCTCAAACATGAAAAGAGTTTACTCTATGAACTTCAAAAACACGTTCTACAATTTCCCACAAATGATTTGTGAGCAACAGTCGGAAAGATACACCGACTGAGTTCAGCGTGAAGCTGCAACCAGCGAATCCTCATCATGTTTGGATAATGACCTCCAACCATTGATCAGTTAGTTAATATTAATATTTCATATATCAATGAACTGCTAGTTTCAGCTTTAGCAGAGAAATATGTTCTGCAGACACACAACCAAGACATTTAAAGGGGACATATTATGGAAATATCCCTTTTTGAAGGCTCTTTATTTGGGTGTTTGTCTTGCCTTCTGGCCTCCAAATGTGAGGATTGACCAAAAATATTTAATGTTCAGACTACCTTGGTTGAAATCTATGTGTCTTTACGAGCTGTTCCCTTGGTTGTCTTCCAGTGATGTAACTAGGACTTGAATTTGCATAATACCACCCCTACCTGGGACTGCTAGAAGGGGCGGGGCGGGGCAAGCAGTGGTTCATTTGCATTTAAAGGAACAGGCACTGAGCCCAGCCGTTCTGAACAGAGAGGATGAAAAGAGCTGTGATGTTTGATCCTTGGGGTATTATGTTACAGACACATCTTTAAGACACCTGGGAACAATTTTAATTTGTGGAAAGGGGTCAGAATATGTCACCTTTAAAATCTGCTTTATGTACATTAAACCCCACTCATCTGGCCCTCTGTGGTGGGTAAAATAAACTCTCCATATCAGTTACATGAGCCACTCAGGACAGATTTGATCAGTGAAAGGTTGATATTCTGTGTCCAAACGCTATCCTGGTAGTGAGGCACTTGGGGGGGAAACACTGTATACACCCTTCACCCCCCCTTCTTTTTTTCCTCAGAGCAGCAGCTTCACCCTAACGTGAACACTTGTAGCTGTGGACTGAGCCTCGAGCCGTCCCGACTAACGGGTGCTGTCCAGCCTCGCTGAAGGAGCGGGTTTCTGTTATGCAATGTCAACGGGGAGCGGATGTCCCCCTTTACATAGTGGCCTCTGTACTGAACCCAGTGCCAATGTAACCTCCTCTCTCCACCCGCTGCCCCGACAGCCCCCGTGTTCAGTCCGTCACGGCCTCGGTTTCTCCTCCTTCCATTCTGACCTCTCTGTTTCTGGAGGAGTTTTGACAATCGCCTGTTTTTTTTTTCCTGACAAGTAATTTGAAAGTGAATTACAGAGTGCATCGACTCCTGTCTGGTTTTAATGATGGTAGTTAAGTGTGTTATTGTACGTTGTGTTAACTGAGAAGGACTGTGTATGTTGTTTGGTATTCAGTTGGTACAAGTTTCTTTCTCTCTCACTCTCTCACACACACACAGATAGAGGTTACGGTTGCTATGGGGGACGCGCAGTCATCACTTTGCGGGATTCAGACTGATTGAGTCATGGTTTAAATGTGTCCGTTGGTGACGGCTCCTCCCCCAGGGTTGGTTTGGTTGAAGATACAGCAGGTGTGTGTGTGCGTGTGTCAGACTGTCAGATAATTGCTTCGAATGTGACGGTGTGTGACCTCTGACCTTTCCCCTCTCAACAGTCAGAATTGTGTGTGTACACTGAGGGTATCGTCTCTCGTCTCTGTCCAGGCCTCCCCCTCTTCTCTCTGCTGAACTTTAATGTGTTTGTTATATTCTGCTAAACTCGATTTTCTTCAATCAAGTTTCATACAAACAATAAAACAGTATTTCCACATCAATGGCAGCCTGTTTTCTTTCTTTCTCTTATCTAAGGCGTTGAGTATCATAAACATGTTGTTCTGATCCTTTAATCAAATAGTCAAGTCTGTTAATTTCAGTTTTAAACACAGAAGCTTTAAAAAATGAAATCCGACAAAAATAGATGGATTAAAAGCTCATTATAGTCGTCACATTATTAATAAGGGAAACCTCACTCACAACCTTCCCCTGATTTCTTTTCCTCAGTGGATGTGAGGGTCTAAGGGTGGAGGATGTTATGATGCTGTAAAGCCCTTTGAGACAAACTGTTAGTAAGACTTGGCTGTACAAATAAACTAGCCTTGCCTTAAAGGCAAATGTGAAAGATGAGGGGGATCGCACCAAGAAGAACTAAATAATGAATGAGGAAGAACGTAATTCAACAGAGGGAGAACAAAGCCGCCTTGTGAGTCACACATGATGCCTCAATCTGAGCCTGTGTTTGACCTTTGACCTTCCGCGGTCCAGAGCTGTGACATCAGAAAGGGTGTGAGGCGTTTGGTCCGTCCCTGCTTCAGCTCCGTTCTCTAACAGGAAACAGATGCACAGACACTGCTTCTCTTATCTATACTCATTCATTATTATATCAAGACTTATTTTCATCACTGACATATGAAAGATAAATACAGTGAACAGTGGTCAGACCAGAGAGGTAAACAAAAGCACTCCCCTGTCATATTTAACTGTGTGATGATAAAAGGATGATCGCTCCTTTGACCCAGTTCTATATTTCTTCCTCTGCACAAACAGCATTTCATCTGGTCTCTAACTGCCCTCTTTCATTTCTCCCTCGCTCCTCAGCAGCTTGTGTTTCTGTGTTTCTCTCCAAAGCTGAACATCAGCGCCACCTGCTGTGTGTTGGGCCAAAGTTCACTACACTGTGTTCCAAATTATTACACAAATTATATTTTTCTCAGATTTTCCTAAATAGTCGATGCAAACGACAGTCAGCATAATTTTCAAGTAATCAACTGTGAATTTAATGAATGTGAATGTATTTTTTTAAAAATAAAAATAAAATACTTAAAATGCACTGTTCCAAATTATTATGCACAACAGAGTTTTATAACATTTTACAGGTTGTAAATGACTGAAAATGCTCATTTTTTTGAATTTGCAGCATTAAGAGGTCATAGTTATTGAAATCAAGAGCTATTTCAATCAAAAACATCTTAACAGGTCAAGTTACATTTTAACATAGGAGCTTGAATGTCGTTGCAGGATGTCAGAATAGCCTCCCAGAGCTGCTGTTTGGATGTGAACTGCCTCCCACCCTCAGAGATCTTTTGCTTCAGGATGCTCCAAAGGTTCTCACTAGGGTGGAGGTCAGGGGAGGATGGGGGCCACACTAACCACTAACATAAAGCAATTCAAAATATTAATAAAAAAGTATTTAGCAGTAGCCTATAGGAAAACATGTTATGTTCATAGTAATATGCTGTCTATTCATGATAGACAGATATATGTGGGTTATTATTAGAGTGTATAATATATGTATAAGTATAATATGTGGTATAGTATACTTATATGTATAATGTGCGGTATATTTTATAGATACAGTATATGGATATGGGTTATTATAATGTGTAAACTGAGGATTGGATGTATATGCAATATGATGGGTAGGTTGAGTGTGATTGTTGAGGTTTGTTGAGTATGTTTAGTATGTGATAACATACCAACAAAAAATAAAATAAAGTGGTTTTATGATGATTCCATGGGGAGAGAGCTGGTCGGCCCCAGTGAACACAGTGTAGATGGGTCTGTCTGCAGCTTGCAAGAAGAGAGGCATGTCGAGTAGTGACGTCACTACACGACATGCCTCCTACACAAGGCAAAGTCACGTTGAACCAGGCCAGATGTAAAATGAGACCCGCCAAAACCTGAAACTAAACAGGAAATGAACTAAGAGTAAAAGAAGAAATGTCGGCGTAATTTATTTGATATACAAATAAATGTAGTTGTATTCAGCGATCAACTAAGCAAGTAAGATATAGGATACATTTAGCCATAGTATTAAATATAAGTGGAGAAACAAAACGAGGCCTGACCATTGCTGTTTAAACTCAGCAAAATGGGGGTAATGATAGCAAAGTTTCAGAGGGTTATTTGCCTGTTTGATATGTGACATAGTGTATACATACGTTTTATTGCGGTAATTAATGTCTTTTCACAATAAAAACTTCACTATATCAGTTTGTTGTCTTGACTTTGATGAACTGACATGTAACATGTTTTTCATTTTAATGTGCATTAAAATCATTTTCATCCATCCATCCATCCATCCATCCATCCATCCATCCATCCATCCATCCATCCACCTCCTCTCCTGGTCCTATTGGCTACATAAACAGTTGAGCTCAATAAGCACAGTTAAATCACTGTGCTTCACTTTCAGTGTCTCTGCTGTGTGTGTTTGAACCAGAGTTAGAGAGATGTGTTTCAGATTCATTACTAAAACCATAAATTCACAGTCTAACAAGATGTTTAGTATTAATCAGGATATGAACATGTTCATGAAATGAATGGGCACACTATCTCAGTCAGTGGAAATAATTCACTTTACTAGTAACAAGGACACTGAAGTCTTTGCCCTAAACTTCAGAGGGGGTTGCGGTTCAATGGGGTGAGGATTGTGTTGCTGCTATTTGTGGATGATGTGGTCCTAATGGCACCATCGACCTCAGACTCACGGGTTGATCTGATGCCCCAAGACTCAACCTTTGATAAGCAGCAATGGACGGATGGAGGTTGACAAGTCTTCAGATTACTCAGGGCATCAAAGCCAGAGAAGGAAGCTGCTGCAGCTTAAATATTAATGGTGATAAAGTCATTTTAAATTGTAGCAGCTGAACTTTGAGCTGTGGGTTTTATAACAGACACTGAGCCAGGACTTGAACTGGAGACGGACCTTGTACCTGTCGGTTCTTAGGCTACTGCTGTTTCCAACCAAAGCTTATCTGTTAGGATAATTGAGGACTGATCCTGAAGGGAAGAATCAAGAGTTTGATTATGGCACTTATCAAATCAGTTTTATTGACAGTGGTCAATAAGAGGACCTTGGCCGGTTAGCCCTGCCTCCAACACCACACCTGGTTTCAGGGTGTTTCATAGTGACAGCCTGACAGTCAGTACAGGTAAATCTCAACAAGCAGAGGACTTCAAGCTCCTGGTTTCTCCACAGACCTGGTCCTGATCCAGAGAGCTGCAGAGGCAACAATCTGAGTAAGTGGACCCTTGAGTGGTTACAGTTTCTGATGTTTGAGCTTCATCACTGACAAGTTCCTGTTTGTTTGTTGGTGTTTTGCCGTGGACAACAGGCAAAGACTGGACGTCTTTCCAGTCTGAAACAACCAACGGACTCTGGATAATCCAGATCAGTCCACGAGACAGGATCAGTCACTGTGTATGTGTGTTTGACATTCTTCTCCTTTTCACATTGTGACTGATCCTGTCTCATCGTTGAACCTATGGTTTGGTTTTTATTGTAAGAAACAAAAGAAAGGCCAGCAGCACTCGTGTCCTTCTCATTGTCTTTTATTACATACTGCATCAGCGCTTAGCACAGACCGGTTTCGACAACGTCTTCCTCAGTTTGGCACACTGAGGAAGACATTGTCGAAACCGGTCTTGTCGAAACTCTTGGTGCCATAATCAAACTCTTGGTTCTTCCCTTCAGGATCAGACACGAGTGCTGCTGGGCTTTCTTTTGTTTCTTTAAGTTGATCTTTTGGCCGTGCACCTCTTTAGTTTGTTCCTGAGAGTTTTGTTGGAGAGTGCGTGTTTTTCTTTGTTTTTGTTTTTTATTGTGACTCTGATTTCATTGTTGATAATGTTCGTAGCTATTATGTGATGTGACTGAATAAAGAATGAACAATTTCATCATCATAATGAACTTTGAATAGACTCATGATAAAACTATAAAACCAGATCCTGGTTGAAGATGCTGGACTGGACTATGATAAGTTGTTTCATGAATGATTTATCTTTGATTGAGGCAATACCTGAGGTTACCATGGTGACACACTGAGTGAATTAATGATTAGTGTTAACATACTGTAAGTAGTGAACTAGTGAGCGCCCACTGGTGGCTCCTGTCAATGATCCTGGAGGAAGGAACAGGAGCCACACCCACAATGCAGCTCTGCATTCATTCACATACTGACTGCAGCTGCTCTCCTGCTGTCTAAACTACATGGCTCCATCTAGTGGACTTTGAGTGCAGCAGCTTCCTCACACTGAAATGGAGAAGAAGAGCTGATCAGAGGAGCAGCTGGACACATGATAGACATGTGAGCTTGTAATGATGTGTGTTTCCTCTGCAGGTGAAGCTACAAAGTGTGTGTGAACTCAGCAGCATGGATCAGTGTGAGGACAGTGAGGAGGAAGCCCCTCCCTCTAAGAAACTGTGTCAGGAACATGGGAGACAAGTCAGAGGTCAAAGGTCAGATGATGATCTCTGTGTCCATGACTCAGATCACTGCTCCATCATTATTAACATTAAAATCTGTATTCAGTAAATCTGTTAAAACGTTAAAACATTCTGAAAAAACTTTATCATTAAAAATCACTTGTGCTTATTAAAAGATTTAAGATTTCTTTGCACATTTATCAGTTGTGTTGTTGTTTCAGGATCCAGCAGCAGAGACCAGACTCTCCTGAACCCAGCTGTATGTCTCTAAAGAGCAACAAGTCAAAATTCTTGCCCATTCAGTTTAAAGGAGGAAAAGGACAAGATGATCAGATGTAAGATGTAACCATAGTCTGTAAAAAATATGGATGTAGCATCCGTGACGTCACCCATTGGTTTCACCCATTCTTCTCAGACCGACATGCCCCCTTGGCTGTAACTGACAGTCAGACCCAGGGTAATATAGAAAACAACCAGTTGTGTGAGGTGTTGTTGGACTAGGTCAGAGGTCAAAGTGTCTCTGTGTTGTGAACATCCACACTGGAAGGTGGAGGTCAAACTGTGAGGGGTGGTGAGAGCTGTAGGGACTGAACCAAACACTGTGACGATGGTCTCGTCACTACACAAAGGTGGCACATGGTGAAGCTGACACTCGGCCCTTCATACATTCCTGGTTCATATAATATAGTTCCCCACTGTTGAGTGCATGCACCACATTGGACTAATGTTCATCATACACACATCTCCTACAAGAGAATCACACAATACAACAGTTCACTTATCTCCAGTTGTCTTTATTCAATCATGAGTAACCTGCTGCCATTCTGGTGCTCTTCTCCTCTGTGCCTGAGGTTTGAACCAGAGCAGCTGAAACGACCGCCTTATGGTGTTGGATATGTTGCTGGCCATACCATGTTCCTCTAACCCGATATGAATATGTGGTGACCAGAAGTAGCATTTTTTGTATTAATTAAAAATTGGTTGGTCTTAGGTAGGGGCTTAGTCTTTATAATGCTCTGGCCAACAAGGCACTCGAGACAAACACTGCACAAAAGATACAAACTGCTGCAGACTGAGCTGTTGATTCTCAGTGGGATCAGAAGAGCTTGTGAACCTTCACCTCTACAGGGAGGCGTCTGATTGGCTGTCACATCAAACCCAACTTCAGCTTGTGTGTCTCTGTGTGGACAGAAAAGATATGAACTCATTCTCCATGATTCCTCCATAGAGTGGACGAGGAGAGCTCAGAGGTTCCCAGTGGTCAGTCTGCCCAGCAGCATCAAACATATCTGGACTCCATGTTTATGGTGTGTACATGTCCAACAGCTGCTGTCACATCTGTTGTGTTCACAATCATCTCCATGCTGCACTTTGAAACCAGTGGATTGTCAGTCTGTCCAACATGGATCTGATGTTTGGCTCCATGCTTTTAGTTTGATGCTGTCACTCACAGTGTTTCTGTTCCAGCTGCTGGAGGAGAACATGGTCACTATTGTGAAGAACGAGCTGAAGAGGATCCACAAGTTTCTGAGTCCAGATTACCCAGAATACTCAGGGAGTCAGAGGGAGGATGAGGAGGTGTTGGACGGTGACGATGAAGAGCAGAGGTGCATCAGAGAGGCATTAGTGAAGATCACAGTGAAGCTTCTGAGGAGCAGGAAGCAGGAGGAGCTGGCTGACCATCTGCAGAGCAGTAAGGGGAATTTGAACACATGTTCAAATAATATTTTATTGGATTTGTTGGGTTTTTTCTATAATTCTTCTGTATTGAACACTAAGGAGGAGCTAACAGTGCAACATTGTTTTAAACCTTGTCTTTTGCAGCTGAAAAAGTTAAGATACTGTACCACCAGAAAATGTGTTTTTGTGTCCTTGCAGAATCTCCTGCTACGTGCCAGCAGAACCTTAAATCTGTCCTGAAGAAGAAGTTCCAGCGTGTGTTTGAGGGCATTGCTAAAGCAGGAAACTCAACTCCTCTGAACCAGATCTACACAGATCTCTACATCACAGAGGGAGGGACTGGAGAGGTCAATGAAGAACATGAGGTCACACAGATTGAAACAGCATCTAGGAAACCAGAGAGACCAGAAACAACCATCAGACAAGAAGACATCTTTAAAGCCCCACCTGGAAGACACCAACCAATCAGAAGAGTGATGACAAAGGGAGTGGCTGGCATTGGAAAAACAGTCTTAACGCAGAAGTTCACTCTGGACTGGGCTGAAGGCAAAGCCAACCAGGACATAGACTTCACATTTCCCTTCACCTTCAAAGAGCTGAATGTGCTGAAAGAGAAAAAGTTGAGCTTGGTGGAACTTGTTCATCGCTTCTTCTCTGAAACCAAAGCAGCAGGAATCTGCAGCTTTGATCAGTTCCATGTGGTCTTCATCTTTGATGGTCTGGATGAGTGTCGACTTCCTCTGGACTTCCACAACACTGAGATCCTGACTGATGTGACAGAGTCCACCTCAGTGGACCTGCTGCTGATCAACCTCATCAGGGGGAACCTGCTTCCCTCTGCTCGCCTCTGGATAACCACACGACCTGCAGCAGCCAATCAGATCCCTCCTCAGTGTGTTGACATGGTGACAGAGGTCAGAGGGTTCACTGACCCACAGAAGGAGGAGTACTTCAGGAAGAGGTTTAGAGATAAGGAGCAGGCCAGAAAGATCATCTCCCACATCAAGACCTCACGAAGCCTCCACATCATGTGCCACATCCCAATCTTCTGCTGGATCACTGCTACAGTTCTGGAGGAGCTGTTGAAGACCAGAGAGGGAGGAGAGCTGCCAAAGACCCTGACTGCAATGTCCATCCACTTCCTGGTGGTTCAGTCCAAAGTAAAGAAGGTCAAGTATGATGGAGGAGCTGAGACAGATCAACACTGGAGTCCAGAGAGCAGGAAGATGATCAAGTCTCTGGGAAAACTGGCTTTTGAGCAGCTGCAGAAAGGAAACCTGATCTTCTATGAATCAGACCTGACAGAGTGTGGCATCGATATCAGAGCAGCCTCATTGTACTCAGGAGTGTTCACACAGATCTTTAAAGAGGAGAGTGGCCTGTACCAGGACAAGGTGTTCTGCTTTGTCCATCTGAGTGTTCAGGAGTTTCTGGCTGCTCTTCATGTCCATCTGATGTTCTTCAACTCTGGAGTCAACCTGCTGTCACAACAACAAAAAACCTCCAAGAAGACTGAAACAACAGTAGTCAAATCTGCAGTGACAAACTTCTACCAGAGTGCTGTGGACGAGGCCTTACAGAGTCCAAATGGACATCTAGACTTGTTCCTCCGCTTCCTCCTGGGTCTTTCCCTGCCAAAAAATCAGACTCTCCTGCAAGGTCTGGTGAAACAACCAGGAAGTGACTCCCTGGCCAATCAGGAAACAGTCCAGTACATCAAGAAGATGGTTCGAGAAACTCCTTCTGCAGAGAAAAGCATCAACTTGTTCTACTGCCTGAATGAACTGAATGATCGTTTTCTGGTGGAACAGATCCAACAGTCTCTGAGATCTGAAAGTCTTCACATGGACAAACTGTCTCCTGGTCAATGGTCAGCTCTGGTCTTCATCTTACTGTCCTCAGAAGAAGATCTGGATGTGTTTGACCTGAAGAAATACTCCGGTTCAGAGGAGGCTTTTCTGAGGCTGCTGCCAGTGGTCAAAGTCTCCAATAAACTTTTGTAAGTGTAGAGTTGGATATATTCATTATCATATGCAAACACTTCTAAAAAATAATCTCTTGTATTCTTTAATTCCACATGATCATCTTTTAAGACTGAGCAGCTGTAACCTGTCAGAGAGAAGCTGTGAAGCTCTGTCCTCAGCGCTCAGCTCCCAGACCTCTTGCCTCAGACACCTGGACCTGAGTAACAACAACCTCCAGGACTCAGGAGTCAATGTCCTGTCTGATGGAATGAAGGGTATACACTGTGGACTGGAGACTCTGAAGTGAGATCAAGTTACTGTTCGTGTAAAATGGAACAAATGTAAAGTGAGCGTTAGAGACATAAAACACCACCTTTTACAACTCAAATGAGACAATATCATAATACCGCTGCCTACTAATATTAGACTTAAAAAAGTGGCCAAAGATAAAAAGATAACATACAGTAGCATAATAGTACTTGTTAACTTGGTTGCTTCAGTTGTTGAGGCAACTAGCTATCTGCTAGCTCTGGAAAGTTGCCTCATATAAGTTGGAACAATTTTATTTTAGAACACATTCCTCTTTTATAAAGAAATGCATGTGTGCGGGGGGGTCTCTCTCTCACCTCACTGTCTGCTCTCAGGGATTGTGTGTGGTGATGGAGTCGGTCTCCTGCCCAGATTATGTTGTATGAGCGGACCTGTTGGACACACAGTCCATGTCCTCCACCCGCAGCCCCCAGAAGTTGCAGAAGGGTCAACCACACAGCGCTAGGCTACACCCTCTCTTCACTTGAGCTGATTTTTTAATTAGTGCTCACCACCATGGATCAATAACCGATCTATTATCACCACATGAATTGCCTCATCCACCGAATTAAAGCAGATATCAGCGGAATGTTTTTGTTAATATAAGTCCTAAATAGTCCTATTTTCCGTCAGCAATCACTTACATGGAGTGTTTCAGCCGAAACACGAGTCTCTCCGTCACTCTGCTCTGCTGTAAACCCAGGAGAAAACTTTCCTTGTGGGATACAAGTGTTATCCAATGAGGAGAGAGAACGGCATGAAGGGCTGTGTGTGCAGCCAAGGGATGCGCGTTAATGTGGTGACGTAGGGACGAGGACCAATAGATGCCTGACGAGGGTGGGGGCTGCTAACTCATGGTGCGTTCAAGGAAATTCGTAACTTGTGTTTTTCCTTCCTGTGAAGTCATACCAGTTCGATCTGGTACGAGTTCACGGGTCAGAAGTTATGAGAGGCCGTTATAGTGACTTTCACAGACAACAGGACGGTAAAAAAACGCGTACAAGTCGTAGTTGTGACTTGAAGCTACAAAGTCGGAGTTGTGACGGTTTCAAAAGCCTGGAACATTAGCCAAAACGGTTTGCTTTAAAAGAAAACAGAAAACAATGCCTAGTAATGAAGAGCAACCACTGCTGTTAGCATTAGCCAAAGTTCCACCGGATCGTAACGACCGAATAAGGTGGATAGCATCTGCGTTGTTTTTAACTGTCTCTTTCTTGTTTAGTCTCATCATTGAAGTTGATCACAAATTAACTCAGATCTTATTTATCTTCTTCATGATCTTCATGATCATCTCTTCAGTCTGAGTTGCTGTAACCTCTCAGAGAGAAGCTGTGAAGCTCTGTCCTCAGTCCTCAGCTCACAGTCCTCTAGTCTCAGACACCTGGACCTGAGTAACAACGACCTGCAGGACTCAGGAATCAAGGTCCTGTCTGAGGGACTGGAGAGTCCACACTGTAGACTGGAGACTCTCAGGTGAGGATCCATCCAGCTGTTGATCTGATGACACTTGAACACACCTCCAGCTGTTGACAGAGTTCCTGTGTGTTGTTGTGTGTGTTCAGTCTGTCAGGATGTCTGATCACAGAGGAAGGCTGTGCTTCTCTGGCCTCAGCTCTGAGCTCCAACCCCTCCCATCTGAGAGAGCTGGACCTGAGCTACAACCATGCAGGAGCCTCAGGAGTGAAGCTGCTGTCGGCCAGAGTGGAGGATCCAGATGTGAGACTGGAGACTCTCAGGTATGGAGGGGCTGCTGCAGCCAAACACACTGTCTGATAGAGGAGGAGGAGGAGATTCAGGGAGGTGCACACTTTACTAGTAGACAAGGTGATGAGGTGTTTCCTCCTCATCTCCTCCTGCTCTGTATCATCACAACATGAAGACTCTCCTTCTTCTCTTCTTCTTTCAGGGTGGAGCCTGATGGAGTCCAATGGTTGAAACCAGGTCTGAGGAAGTGTAAGTGTGTTTAGACTTTGGTTAATGGAAACAAAACGTCATTCAACCATCTTCACATTTACCAGCAGACTGGGTTCACTTGACCCAACAACAACAACAAACAAACAAACAAAATCCTCATCACAGTAATGGGTTACCCTAACCCACCCCCCTGAAGTCCTGCCGCTGTTCACTTATCATATCACTGACGTCATGAGTCTTCATCAAACTGTCAATAAATGATCAGATGATCAATAACTGCAGCTGTCTTGTTCTCTCCATCAGATTCCTGTCAACTCAAAATCGACACAAACACAGCAAACAAGTGGATCAAACTGTCTGACAACAACAGGAAGGTGATATGTGTGAAGAACAAGGATCAGTCATATCGTGATCATCCAGACAGATTTGACCAGTGGCCTCAGCTGCTGTGTTCAACTGGTCTGACTGGTCGCTGTTACTGGGAGGTCGAGTGGAGAGGAGATGTTTACATATCAGTGAGTTACAGAGGAATCAGAAGGAAGGGAGACAGTAGAGACTGTGTGTTTGGATGGAACAATCAGTCCTGGAGACTCCACTGCTCTGATGTTGGTTACCATGTCTGTCACAACATCAGAGAAAAACACATCTCCTGCTCCTCTGTCTCTAACAGAATAGCAGTGTATGTGGACTGTCCTGCTGGCTCTCTGTCCTTCTACAGAGTCTCCTCTGACTCTCTGATCCACCTCCACACCTTCAACACCACCTTCACTGAGCCTCTGTATCCTGGGTTTGCAGTCTGGTACAGTCCTGGCTCCTCAGTGTCTCTGTGTTGAACAGACAGTTCAGTCTGTAGATGTCTGTCCGACAATCACATGTTTTCAGATTCATGAATTTAATCACTGTATTTTAAACTATTCTGGATAAATCGTGTAAACCTATGATTATTACAAGATGAACATGTTGTAAGCCTTAAATGATCCTAAAAGGTTGACGCAAGTAGATGAATCTAAGCTAGTAGCCAGCAATGTGATGATCCCCGCCTGGGCCCTCTTCACCATGCCACATAAATATTATGTATAAGTGAACTAATACAGTGTAGAGAAAGCAATTTGTATGTGTTTCTACTGAGGGTTTAACTATGTGTTGTAACCTGACAGTGCCAGAGGCTGTAGCCAGGTTCAAAAGGGGACCAAAATACGAACCATGGTAAGATGAAATATGTAAAAATTGATGACAGACATATTTCAATGTGTAATGCAACATGTAGGCCTAATTGAAAACCTTTAATGTTTTTTTGACAGTGAATTGAAAATAATAGAGGAAGCCTTGGTGGGGCACTTACCACAGGAGGCAACAGTGAAGCTCCAAATCCTTCCTATAAGATAAATAACACAATAAATGGTGTGAGAAGCCTTGAAATATTATGTATTTTTTTCTTATTTATTAGATATTTTGATTTTGTAGAACATATTCAGTTTCTATACTTCACAGAGCCATTCACATGACATGAATTCATTAAAAAAAACTCAAGTACGGTAGCCTACATAAAGTACCATCCAAAATAAAGGTGATAAGACAGAAAACAAAACATTTTTTTGTCAAAACATTGACAAAGGAGGGCCCGGATTATACAAAAGCCAATTAACAAAGTATTTATTTAAATAAAGCTATCATGGTGTATGTGGTCTGTATGATCAGTGATGTGAGTGCATGGGTGTAGGAGTGTGTGTGGTGTTAGATATCAGAATGCCAAACAAAGACCAAGAGGTGTTGCAGGTACAGTAGGAGAGAGGGCCAGTAACTGAGCTCCAGGAAAATGTTGTAGGCCCAAAACTTCCCAGACCCCAGGTTATGCCAAGGCTGCTGACGACCCTGCTGATGTCAAGAGAGAAAGCAGGGAGCAGCACTGCTCTGGGGGAGATGTAGAGATTCACAAATTAATTCCGCATTAAGAAGTAATAAAATGATTGTCATCACATTCTTTTACTTAGTACTTTCACATTCATAATAGTCTACCGTAGGCCTCCCCTTTTCAAATAAATCTACACATATTATGCTCTTATTGACCTTATCTATTTATTAGCTCATGAATTCTTGTCTGTTAATATCTTGTGTTTTTTCTCATGGCAGAGTCAAAGAAAATTTTCCATCTCAATCCCTAATGTTTTCTGAGTCTAAAGTAATGCCAGCTTTTGTAGGCTACTTTAATATTCATTAAAGCCTCAAACTGTAAAACTTGGGCTCATATCCCTTAATTGCTAAGAACATTTAGGGCTAAACGCGTAAAGGGAAAAATCGTTGACTTGACAGCTGGAACATGCTCAAACTGTAGCTACTTGGGCTCATATCCCTTTTTTTCCCCCAATTTATTTCGATTATTTTTCCATTGAAGAGCACCTTGAGCCACTCTACATTTTCATACTCTTTTTTTCCTATGGCCTCTGCAACACTCACTCTCCCCTCTCCGATTTTTCCCTGTTAAAGGGATAGTTCACCCAAAATTCAAATTTCACTCATCATCTACTCACCCTCATGTCGACTAAGAGCTGTGAGAATTTGTCCTCTTTGTGCCTTTGTGAATTTGTGCCTTCTTGGAGTTACGGGGGGGGGTCCGCGCAGCAGTATTTGTCCATATAATGGTTTGTCAATGGACACCTTGTTTCTTTGTCCAAAAAGACACACCAAAAAACATCCAAATAGGCTACCTCCATACTGCTCGTCTGTAATGTCCCTCTTGTATTGAAGCCCCGACATGAGAAATTGTTCCGCCGGTCAGTACAAATCACGTGAGAATTGCGCTGACACAGGAAGAGCAGTGAACTGAGACACTGGGAGCTTCTGTTACAAACAAGCTTAAAATACAGACTTATTTAATTTTTTTTCGGAACAATTTCTGTGAACCCTCCCTCTCCCTCTCCGCCAGCTGTGCTTCTCCTTGCGCTGAAAGTAGACCTGGTTTGAGGTGGCGAGCTTTCAGCGCAACCTCTGCGGGACATTTTCGCACGAAACTTCCACTGCGCTTACCTGAATCTGTGACACCTCCCCCTGCTGCGCTGCCACACCCATCTCAGCAGTGTGATCTACCAATCTGCCAATCTAACTTTGCGACAAGCTGCACTGGTCGAAACTTGTATTACACCGGCTGCGCTACCTTGCACCACCTGCGCTGCACCACGAAACTAGGGTCCTTGAAGTTCACTGGCATCCTTCACGACTGATCACAATTATAGACTAATCCTCTTGTCTTTTTCCTCTGTAAGAAGAAAATGAGTACCTGTTTTCATTTGTTGGTTTTCCTGTTTGAAAATGTAATGTATTCTAAGTAGGGCTGTTTGATTTTGCCCAAAAATGAAATCTGGATTTTCTTCTCTCAAAAATCAATTTCCGATTACGATTTTTTTGTTAAATGACAAACTATTTTGTGTGCTGTTTGTGTCTTTTTAAATGGACCTGGAGTCTAATTTATTTTTTAAAAATCCATCCATCCACCCATCCATCCATCCATCCATCCATCCAAAAACGTGACATCAACTGACTTCCTTCCAATGATTGGCCAGAGTGTTGTCACTGGAAGAGTCGCACGCGCGACGTACGACCATGCTTGTTTACAGTGTGTAGGCTACTGTAATTCAGCGCTGACCAGATTCATGAACGGGGGTTTATTGTAATTACCCTATAGTTAGAGTAAAAAAATTATTTTTCGATTTTTTTAAAACATTGTCCTAGCCAAATAATTGCGATTTTTGACCCTAATTCTAAGTACTATCTGTTTTTGAGTTAAGCAATATTACCAGAGAGCGTGTGCTGCGCCTCAGTCCTGACCGCATCACCCAAGTGCTCAAATTACATTAAAGCACACCCTAGAGGGTAATATTGTGATTAGCCTATACAATTACCAACAAAATAAAGCCTATAATTAAATTCATGTTGATGGACGTTGTGCTCTTAAAATTTAAAGTTTTTTGCGAGTGCACTTCCCGTTTACATGGAAATAAATGCGGTCTGACTAATAACTGAAATACAATCAGTTACGTCAGCAGACTCCTATGTGTAATGGAACCGAGTTCACCACTACAGCAAATAGTGATTGCGATTTTTAAATGATTTTCAAGATGAGTAAACTCTGAGCTGACGTTCATATTCATTAACGTGGTCTCGGTCTTTCCCAAACTAAATCAACACTGCACAAATGATCGTCGAAGTTATAGCCTAACAAAGGTGCCGTTTTTTCCTTTCACAGATGTAGCTTCTACAACTGAACACACGCAAACTGTGCATGTAAATGAAGTTATAGCACCGTGTCACTGACACAGCTGATAGAGAAAAACAAACGATTAAAAGCCCAAAAGGCGCAAGTAAGAGAGAGGGAGAGAGAGAAACATACGTAGCTACAGGTAATCGCCTCAGTTTTGAAATATTCGGCTCCAGACCATATTCTAAAAAACATATTCACCACGATCACAACCTTTTACAGTCTATGATCACAACTCGTGTCTCTCCACCTTTGTAACGTTACACACATGAGAGGGAGAAAATTCTCTGGCTGTAATGGATACATGGCACTGGAGTCTGAGTATGTGGAGGAGCATTATGTTCAGTGATCAGTCCAGATTCTGCCTATGGCAGTTGGATATGGGTCAAAGTGTAGAGAAGACGTGGGAGAATCCAGTGCAGGCACCTGATTGGCAGCACCTGGGGACACCGCATGCTCAAAAAAAGAGTAGCAACAGCAGAATAAGCTGTTTGACTTGGCAGAGAAGATTTATTTCTCACAACGTCAGAACATAGAAAGCTCTGTGGAAGTCCTGAAATCTCTGACACCCCTGTGAGGGGGGTTGGGAACCAATGGGTTAAAAGCCATGCACATCAGTAATGTGTTCTCTTCTGAGCAACATTATGCTGTAACAGTCTAGTTTATAAGTTGAATGCATTTTTAATTATTTCAAATACATGAGTTAATGTTCAACCAGCATCCTCTAAAACTTTGGCTTGAAATCCATCAAAATTTGGCGGTTAAAATCTGGTCACTTCCGGTTTAGACAGCCATTTTGAATTTTGAAAATGTCAGAAATGGATTCAGTATCATAAATAACCCCTAAAACCACTCCAATATTGCCCAGATCAAGCAAACAGTGTTGAAATATTTCCCATATAGTCGATTATGCTAATTATAATTGCCCTATATCGGCAGTTTCTGAATACTGGGGACCCATATTTCTAACATAAAACTTTAGGGTACTCAACATTTCCGGGTTCACAATGGGGCCCTAGGGCTGGCAAGTAGACTATACAAGTGTAATACTGTATTATGTCCATAGACGGCGATATTGGAAAACACCCATTGCCAGAACAACTGTTTTTATGTGGATAATAAATTTAACTGGTTTAGTTTGTGTTCTCAACAGACAGCATAGCAATTTGTTAGACAAAACTGTAAATGTCTGTAGGTCTTTACTGTTTGAAAACCATCGAACGAATCTGTACAACTTTTAGCCTATTAGTAGGCTAAATCTTTGTTTTCTCCAAACAGTGTGGCCCACTGCTTACAACGTCAGTATAATATATATATTTTCAAAACGTAATCTTTTTTCATTCACATTTGACTTTAAAAAATGTAAAACCTTTGGTCGGACTCGTGCACTCTATGTCTTTCGACAACTACATCATGAACGCAACAGGGAGTCACGTTTACCCAGGGATTATCGCTCTCATCTACTAAATTACGAGGTCTCGAGGAGTCCCTGAATGCGTCGCGAGCGTTGATTGGCTGCTGCTCAGAACCAAACAGACACGAGCTCAGAAAGAAGACAAGAGAAGAAGAAGTAGTAGTAGTGGCAGCAGCGAAGTGAAAGAGCTGAGACAAAAACTGTCCTCCTCTGCCGCCCTGGGCAGCATAAACTTCTGTCTGCTGACTGGAAGCAATAGTTTATTGTGATTTTTGAAAACGAACCAGGTCCATAGAGCTAAAACAGAGGGGCTCGTGTTGGCGCTCAAGTGCATCTTCCCTCCTTTTCCTCCTCCGCTGCTGGAGTGAGTTAGCCTAGCCTGTTAGCTTAGCGGGACACCCCCCTGCAGGACTTCACCTCCAGGAGCAAAGACATTCACCCGGAGCTGTCCCACAGCTGACCTGGACTACACGCAATAAACGCAACTGCGCACGTTGAAGCAACTTGGGATTTTTACGCACAGAGTTTGACCCCGAAAAGCAACAAAAATCACTCGGCGAAACAAGGAAGTGTGAATAACTTTGCTGCTAGCATCCTGCTAGCCCCGCAGCTGCATTGATTCATAGTGCCGCTCACGGAGGGGAGGTGGTGTCTCTCCTCTGCCCGTCCTCCAGCGCTCATATCGGTTTATCTGCGAGAGCATCTGTCCCCGGAGGAGCTCCAATCCGGTCCGGTTTGTGAAGTGTGGTCCGACACCAAACGCTGCAGAGATGATTCCGGACAAAGCCCCGAAGGAAAACGTCTTTCACGGGTCCGAGGACCTGAAGAAACAAGCTCACGTCCCCAGCTTTGAGAAATACAAAGAGCTCTACACGAAATCTATAGAGAATCCAGATGGTAAGTCACAGTTCAAGTGGAGGTCAGGACAGAGGGGCGCACTGACCCCGCTCAGTCCAGTTCTGCCACATTAATCTGACAGATTTACCGGTAGCAGCACCTCACAAAAAATATTTCTACAAACAAATCAAACGAAGAACGTGTAAAACACCAATCAAAGAATATATACAACAGATTCTAGGCTTAATTAACTATAGATTGATTGAATAATTGAATAATTTTTCATACAAAAATCAACAATTAGCCTAATACTACTTTTTTGCACATTTGATGCTTTTTGTGTTAATTCGTAAAAAAAATTAAAAAAAAATATTATAAGGTTTGGACAAGAAGAAAACTTTGTCAGTGTCACTACCCTATGATTGATTTAAAAAAAAAAGAAGATATTAAACATCCAAAATGAAAAGAATCAATACTTGAAGCCCTGTACTGTGTGAATTTTCACCCTTTCCTCAAACCAGATACAAAATGCTACTTTTATGTTAAAGAAAGTGTAATACAGGATAACATCACAACCCTTGCTGTGGACCTGCCTCTGCATTTGGTGTCTTTAAATCTGCTGCTGCCACTTGCTGTAGAGTTTTATTGTGGAGAGTATCTTTCTTCCTAATTGTCCCTCAGTGATTTTCAATCACATGCGCTTTACAGGCAGTGTCAGACTAAGAGTTCAAGCTGATGTAGATTGGAGGGTGTGATCAGATCATAAGAGGTGACTACAGACACATTTTAATGCTGAGAACACATGTAGCTCAGTGTTATATGCAGGTCTCACTGTACTGAATGAGGTCTTTGGTAATAAGGAAGCAGCCTGTACTACTAACCTCAGCAGGCAAGAGGGCAGGGGTGTGGCTCAGGTCACTTCCTCCTTGTCAAAGGTGGTGGTGGAGGGTGTGTAAAGTACCTCTGAATAATCAGAGATACCATCAGACTGTGGGATATGAATGGCATTGGGACCATCATCAGCAATAGAGTTGAATCACAGTGAAGTAATGAATTGTAACTACTGTGAATTTACACTTGTGTATGTTAATGATAAATGCTGTAACCTAGGATATCAGTTACAGTGCTGGGTGGTGAGGCCTGGTTTCAATTCATTACTTGAAAGACTGAAGTTAATTATTGACTGAGACTGTAAGAAGTTGCCAGCAGTTTATGAGCTCTACTGGAAAGTCAGACCATGGTTATCTTTTTCCCCGAAAGCCTTTTATAAAATTACATCTCAGACTCAATATAATAATATATCACTAACCCTAAAATAACTCATAACTATTTCATTTAAAAAAAGAAGACGCAGGGAAACTGATGAAACATTATTAAGTCAATAAAAAATGACAGATTAGTTAAAAAGCATTGGCTTCAGCCTTATGCTGTGTTTTATGCTGAGTGGGTAAAACAAGTCAGGTAATTTGAATGAATCAACAATGAATTGTTGTGTGATTTTACACATCAATATTTTCACAATTAGTAGAATATGACCCTTTAAAATACTAACCAGTTAATTTCTTCTCAAATTCAGAGAGAATGTGTTTCTTGCTATTGTCTAATGTTCGGTCCCTCTGGTCTGTTTCACCAGCTGAGTTTTGCAACATGCAAACTGATTTGCAACACAAGACTAGAAAATGCATTTCCTGGGGAAAATGCGTCTGAATGCTGAAGGCCAAATGCAATTGCTGAAGCAACGTTGAAAAGGCTGAACTGGCACTGTGTGGATTTGTGAGCTGAAAGATGAATGGGCTAAAATGGGCTAGGGAAATAGAATTATTAAAAAGGCACAACAAAATATTGATAAGTGAAGTGATGACTGAAGTGTACCAGTTTGGGGAAAGAAGAATTGGAAAAGTTGAAGATTGCTCAAGTGCACTGGAATCTGACAGGTGAAGAGGACGGGTAGATTCACATGAAATGGTTGAAAATTCCTGAATAGTTAAAAACAAGTGATAAAACTGTACAAAATAAAAACATGTGTAATTTGAAAAAGCGAAAGGCTGAAAAAAAAGCTCAATTGTTGAAAGTAATGAACTGTATAATAGGGCTGGTAAAAAAAAAGTTTAAGTTTACTTTTACTTTTGTTACCATTAATATTATTTTTGCACTTGAAGAAACAATGCCTTAATGCAATTGGCAGTGATTGAATGTTGCAGCTCAAATACAATTTCACTTGCAATTATTTAAGAGCAGATTGAAGTGAATCAAATCGAATCGTGATTAATCGATTCAGGAAAGTGGCCATGATACCTAGCCCATTCATGTGTCTGTGCAATGTGTGACTCTGAAGCCTTGTTATTTTGCTCTCGGTACAGGACCTGTTATTGTGCATTCTCACAAGACTCTCCAAGATTTCATATATTGGGTGGGGGGATGTTCTAAATACTTTACATTCAATACATTTCTCCTCTCAGACAAACTGAAGTCTCAAGATGTTGAGCTTCTTTGTGTCCTGACCTACAGCAGACTTTTCCAACACATTGTAGCTTCAGTGACTTAAACTGCACCGTAATTTTCCCTCTTGTTGATTTCAACACCATCATTAATCACAGTCCCACCATGTGTGGTTTTTATGCTAGAGTATCTCTTGCAGACTGTTTTCTGTGTGATTAATCAGCTGACCCCCCTTCTGCCTCCGTCCTGCAGAGTTCTGGGGAGACATTGCAAAAGATTTCTTCTGGAAGACCAAGCACGCAGGTCCGTTCCTCGACTACAACTTTGACGTGACCAAAGGAGAAATCTTTGTCAAGTGCATGGAAGGAGCCTCCACCAACATCTGCTACAACGTCCTGGACCGCAACGTCCACGACAAGAAGCTTGGAGATAAAGTGGCCTTCTACTGGTCAGTATGAGTGTGTATTCGCTATTGTTCTGTGCAACTTCTTCTTCTTCTTCTTCTCCTCCTCCCTTTGTTCTATGAGTGTGTGCAATGAAAATAGTTTTCAAGAAAACACCAGGGAAGAAAGGGCAGCACAGCTGTAACAGTACACACACAGAAACAGACCAGTGAAGTTGTCACATGCTCCACTGATCGTCCAGTGGAGGCTCTTTGTGGAGTTTGTGTGTAAACACTGAACAGAGTTTCTGTTGACAGTCACTGCAACTCAGACTTCAGGCTTAAACATGCTGAATTCACCTCTGTGTTTTTCTTTCAAACATTTTCAATCACTACCCTTTTATTATTTTTGTACATTTTCAAACCTTGGATCTTTTAATTTTACAGCTGTGTTCACTTTTCTCCTTCCTCGACTTTCACTGATATGCAACGATCAGATTTTGTTTACCACACAGACCACTCCAAGTTGCACTCAAAGTTTCTTACTAACATTTCCCCCCACGTGCTGCTCACAAAGCTGTTGAGACCAAGAAAAATATATATACGTCAGGGTTCCACCGGGTCCTTACAAAGTCTTCAAATTATCTGGGTCAGTAAGGTCTTACATAGCATTAAATTTACCATAAATTTGCTGTCGGTATTAAATTTCATGACGGTCCATTTAATGCTAATGGGGATGGGTAATAAGGGAAAGCACTGCACCGCGAAACATTTGTCACCGGAGAGTCCTGTATAAGGAATGTTGAGCTTAAATTTTCCGCTTAAATTTAGGTTCTCAGGAAAATCGTCGCTTATCAGTTAATCAGTAATTGATCGATAAGGTCCATAAACTAATGATTAATGAATTCATCGATAATTTGCAACCCTAGTCTGTTGGTCTTGGTTAAATACCACCTTTTTTTCAAACAATGTTTTGTTGCTTAAGCTTATGCATTCAGTCATTATTCAGTGGTATACTAAAATCCATAAACAAACATAGTTCTCAGGTCAGGTTATTTGATTTAAAAAGAGATTAATTAGTTACAAAGCCTCTAATCAATTACATTAAGAAAAATAATGCCAACTGTGAGCTTTGAAACTCGGACAGTTTTCTGTCTTAAAAAGTGTCTCAATAAGAATGAATAGTTAATTTGAATTTAAAATGGTGAAGAATTGACTGAATGAAATGACACCAAAGTACAAAAATAGTCGCAGTGTGTTAAGATCCATGAATCGTGTCTAGGTCCTGGGCACTGAATAAACTCTCTGAAATAGTAATAGCTGATGTTTCACCAGTTTTAGAAGGTTGAAATGTCCCTCAGGGGGAATTTGTTATGGGATGGCACCTGACATAAACAAAAACAAGTTATGACAGAGAAAGGCCCAAACAAACTCAATGTGAAGCTCACAGTCTGAAAGTGCTCAATAAGAATGAATAGTTAAGAATTTATGAAGTTGATTTTGTTGTGTCTTCATTGATAAATAAATGTCTGAGAAGTGCATGTTTGGGCTTGTGCAAACTGAAATTCCCCAAAGAAAGTGTATTTTGAAGTTTTGTTGATTTTATTGTGTCTTCATTGTGTCTGAGAGTGTGTTGGGCTTGTGCCTGCATTCCCCAAGAGAAAGTCTTTGTGTTTACAGGATGTATTTAAAGCCTCCTGTGTGTGTGTGTGTGTGGCCAGCTTCTGTCGGGGGAGGGGTGGGGGCTACCTCTGAACACAATAACAGGATTGAACGCCAACAGATTGTATGAATGGAGCTGCTGTCATCCTCTCTCCTTTGTCTCTCTTTCTTTCTCATACCCTTCCTCTCGTTCTGTTCTTTTGTCTCCATCTCCCACTCTCTTCATCTCCTCGTCAGCCTCTTCTCACTTTCCACAGGAATATCCTATCCCACTTTAACACGGGCCACAGAGTTACGTTTGTATAAAGATGAGAAAGAAGGAAAACAGGTGTATTGAGGACAAATCAGAAGTGTAAGTGTGGCTCCGTCTATTTTCTGCAAATGCACACGGAGCTAACAGAGCATGTGTCTGACGAGCGCTTCAAAATAAAACTCCTCAGTCAGTGTTCTTCATTCAAATGGTTTACTGAAACAAAAACTGTGCAGTAAGATAATAAAACAATAATCTTGTACAAGCGCGGTTAAAAAAAAAAGCACATGCATCACGGCACATCAACTGCCGGGCAGCGTCTGCAAAACCGAAAGCAAGGTTTCCACCACCACTAATAATAACAAAATACGATAGAAACAAAACAATGTATTTATCGAAAATGAAACCCTTAACAAGTGTAGGTAACGTAGATTCATCCACATTAATATACTTTTTTATTGTCGCAGAATTTTTTGTTCTGCCGATGGAGAAACTCCTCACTGTCCCTTTAAAGAGGCTCAAAATGCAGACGCATGTTTGTTTTTTTTTGCCTGTCAGACAGAGGCTCTTCACACACGTACATCTGCTCATATTCTTTCATTGCACACTCTTTTTATTTCCTCTTCTCGTGCCTCAGACTTTCTTTAGTAAGAACACGGCACTTATTACTGTTTCTCCTGAGAGCACGACTCCTCCCGCCCTGGGTGCTCTCTCGGAAGCCGCTCTGTCTCTTTAGCTCTCCTCTCCCCTCCTTTGTGTGACTTGCCTCCGGTCACTGACGTGTCCTCGTACGTCCCAAGTGGTGAAGCCGCAGAGAGGATCGCAGTCGGACAACACAGGGCTTTTAAAGCAGGGTTATTCAGGGAGAGGACGAGGAGGGAGAGTGGGACTGTGTGATGGAATGAAAGAGTGAGAGTGGGTCCGTCGCTGTGTTTATGGTAACGGGTGACATGACTTGTCTCTGTATCTTAGTGCCCAGTCCACAGAGAAACAGCCTGGATTCAGAATCTCAGCATCAGAACAACCCATCAGAACCTCTGTGACTTTGTCAAGTCACAACGAAGGTGGCACAGCTCTCAGCCATGTCCACTTGGACCCTACAACCTTGCAGATTTTGGTTTCTTCGAAAAAAAAGAAACTCTATTTTTAGAAGTTCAAAAAAAAAAAACACCAATCAAATGATGAGATCAGAGTCTCTCTCTTTTGATTGGCTCATTTGAGATAGTTAAAACCCATGGATCTTCAAATGAATCAACACTTTGGGACCTAAACTATTTATCATAGTAAACAGAGTTTGTGTGTGAGCTGCAGCTCCACTTCTGTGCACTGCACTTCTCAGATCCTTGATTTACTGTTCTAAACAAACGGCTCTAACAAGGGTCACTCAGCAAGTTTGCCTGCCCGCCCCACAGTGATAACGGCACATACCCACACGTAATAACCGCTGGCACACAGAGTCACACACACACCTATAAATACACAACAGTGAAACCCATTTTCCCAACACCGTGGGTTTAAATGTCAGGGACCAGTGAAGAGAAGCCTCGCTGTCAGACAAACGCTTTCTTTAATGACGAGGTGGAGTGTGAGGAAATGACAAAGATGAAAAGAGACAAGCATGTCAAAAGACTGAACAAAATGAAAAGAATAAATAAACAGCTCCTATGAGAGAGTACTTATTTCCCCTCCAGCTCAGATAGGGACATTCTTTCTGCATAAAACCATACAAACTATTCTCAGAGGGGTCTAATGAAAATAAAGCAGATTTCAGGTCAATATGTACAAAACCAAATCCTGCAAGGCTGAATAGTGGGTCCAGATGGGTGGGGTGTCAGAGCAGTAACTGCTTTGTGACATCACAAAGTTGCAGAAAGACAAACGGCCTGTTTTAAGTTTCAGTTTCTGAATGCAGGCTGTGCATTTCTCTGTGGCCTGAGGCTCTGATGCTTTCACAGTATTAATACAGAGTAAGCTTTATAATTTCATTTCATTTCATTTCGATGTATTCTATTCATGGTTTACATTCTACATATGGTTGCACATACATAATGTACACATTGTCACCATGAATGAAAAGGAGCAGGATGAAGAAAACGTATAGTACCTGCCCCTCTCCGATGTTATAATTACATTGGCTTACTATCAGCACCAATATTATACTCTATTTCAAAATATTAAAGATGATTAAACATAATAGTGACAAGAAAACAAACACAGAATACACAGAATAAGTTTTATAATCAAAGAACACAGTTTCTCAGGGCTGCTGTGGCCACTTTAGAGACTAAATTTACTAACAATGATCCTGTACCATCAGGAAACATGAAGTCACAGGTCTAAAAGCAGAGTCCAGCTGAGTCCAGCTGGGCAGAGTCCAGCATGAGAGCAAGGTAACAAGACATAAAAACACAGGTCTGCAATTTTAGGCCACATGTATAGATGCAGTGATTTAATTTCCAACCATCCTTACCCACCATGTCAAGCTGTAATGATCATTATACATGACATTAATAGCAGAGACGTGGCTTGGCATTTTGTTGATCCTCATCACTTGTGACATCAGGAGAAGCCATTTAATGCTAATTAAATAAAAAGAGTTTATCTTCTTCCAACCATCAATTGTACTGGTTGCCAAGTACGCGTATAGGGAGTGGCTAGTAGTTAAAGCTAAGCTAACGCTAACTGTATTTAACGAGGAGTAGCTCTGTGTTGACAGCAAACTGGAAACACATCTGAACCATTTCACACTAACTCGCCTGCAGACAAACCCGACAAACCCCGCAGCATCATGCCTGCATCGGAAACGTTACAGTACCAGCTGACTGTTAGTTAGCATTAGCACTAGCATTAGCACGATGCCATTTTCTGCACAGAGCTATCAGGATCTGGCGTCCCCTGAGCACCGCCTCACGTGACATCAACGTCCTAATACTGTTGCAGAGAACGTAACCAGATGTAAATATTTATAAATGTCAAAATTTGTAAAACAATTATTTATATACTATCCAACTTTTTTTCAATAAAATTAATACTTTTATTTGGCACCCCTCTAGACATTCTGTGGATGTGTTATTTTTGAAAAATTAGTCGTTTTGATGAAAAAGTTGTAGCTATAACCTTTAAAATTATGATTAAAAACACCACACACAATCTTAAACAACTGTATTCTATACTTTCACTTAAATATGAGTTGAGATCAAATAAAATGCAGCATATAAAAATATCTGAGCTGCAGTATCTTGATTGACGGTTGTGATGATCGTGGGGGTCAGCAGAAATATGTGATGTCAAAATGGGGTCACGAGCCAAAAAATGTTGGGAACCACTGCACTGGACTGTCACACAAATAAAACCAGAGAGAAGAAACATTTTAAGAATCGATACCAGAGCGACATAGACACAAAGTTTAAAGCCACAAAGCAGCAGGATCGGAGCCTGAGGCCGTCTGCGCCCCGAGCACATCGTCTTCTACATGGTGAACCCGCTCAGCGTCAGGCCGGGCTCGCCAACGGACCGTCGTGTAAACGAACGGACCTGACTGCGAACACACAAACACACACAGAGCAGCTCAGACGGCACACTAGAAACCATTATGAAGGTCAGAGCTTTATCATTGTGTAAGTTATTCTGTGAACGCTACTCCCATCAGCCAGCGCTGCCAAATGGGTCACAGAGACCTTTCAGCTATGCAGGCTTCCTCAGTACATACATGCACCCACTCTGGAAAACACACTCTTACAGATACAGTGTGGACTATTGAGAAAGTTTACTGGAAATTACACACACACACACCAGTGTTGGCTGTGAAATTAACCACTTCATGTCCAGTGTAAGCAGAGAAAATCACTTGCTGAAATGCACATTGTGCAATCTTAATTTCTATGTTTTTTTCTTGTTTTGTTTTGGGCTAGAAGCCAGAGGGGGGCAAGGACTGAGTGTATGTGTGTGTAATGTGTTCCTGTAATTCTATTTCATCACTGCGCTTATCAACTACAGGGCGTGCTGATTGAGCAATGAAAGAGAGAAGGAGTTTTACTCCATGTTTCACTGTCGTTGAGGTGAATGTTGTGTGAGTCACGGAGAATCCTGTTCACCCTGTTCAAGATCAACTTTATTGTCTCACAAAGTGAGAGATTTGTTCTGGGCCATTCGCCCAAGCTGCAGCCACAACATAGAACCGCAGTTCAAGGTCTGACCGCCTTCACTCACCCGTCAGGTTTTTTGAGCTCACTCTGTGTCACAGACATGTGATATCAAGTGAGGCCTTCCTCAAGTAAAGCCCCATTCTTTGTTTTTTTCGTCTTACCTGCTACAGTATTATTACCTATTATACACATTACATCTCACTGATATATTTGGCCGATTACACGTGCTTTTATTACAAATGTTAGATTACTACAGCTTGAAAGACATTATGAGACAGTACAGTTATTTCTGAATATTACAGAGAGAGCAAAAGGTCAGAGATCAGGTCACCTCAACCATGCATGGTGTGTGATCTAGAGCCTTTATCCATGATCTTTTTTTTGTTTCTTTAATGTTGCATGTTGAAATACGTTAGTTGAGTTTTGTTAGTAGTAGGGGAGAACCGATTATTAGCATGGCTGATATTTTTACAATAATTGGCGTCAGCCTTTTTTTTCCCCCCACACATAATTGATAAAATAAATTCATTTTAAAACGCTCTCCTTTGGCCCTTATGCAGCATCTCTGCCTGAAGTCACCACACTCGGTACGTTCACATGACACTTAAAAAACCCCTAATTATTGCCTTAATCCAGCTATAACTGGACAACTAAAGTGCATGTAAACCTGTTAGTCCTCAAACTCTGAATGAGACCCCCAGATAATGCGATATGATATAATATGCCTTAATCAGACTAAAAGTGGACAGTGCATGTGTGCATGCTCCACTACAGTAGTACAAAGTGGAGCAAAGAAGCCGCCCAAACCCGGCCAAGTGTCAGTGCAGATTCAGTGCATTTCACTTGAGAGGATGTGTTTTATAAACAAAAAAATAGAGAGAGACAGAGTAAAGGGAAGCCTGTGGACCGTCCTTTGTATCCTACTCTCAGCCCGAACTGGGCCAAGATCTGTTGTTTATATTCAGCTTTTTACACCGTGACAGAAAAGTCAACAGGACAGAGGGCCATATTAACCCATTGAAACAATGCATATCGCCACCTGAGGAGGACACAGTCAGTTATTCGATTTTCTCTGTTGGATGTAAAATGGGACGAGGACGGAATTCCGATAAGACGCTGTGCAAAAGCTGTGCATGTAAACGTACTGATTGTCCTGCCCACTGAACCAAGATCTGTGTTATTCTACAAAAAGTAAAGGGTTTTTCATCACAGATTTTCACAGTATACAACGAACAGAATACTGTGTGGTGTTCTAAATTTTGCCGCCAAAATTTTCACTTTTCCTGCAAATGAATATTGTTTCTAAATATTGGTTATTGGTTCCTTTGATTAATCATAATCTGTATCGGTTTTGGCCCTGAAAAACAGACAGATGGGTCGATCCCTACCCTGGTATTATATTGTACTCTTAATCCAGTGTTGGTTAGACTTTCATAAAAAGACATGAGCTACTTAATCAGTGCTGACACTCCCAGTCAGCTGCAGCCTGACGACATGTACTGTTGGTCTGCAGTGCAGAATTGGGAACTCAGCTTCAAACCCTCCTGTCGCTCACTGTTTGTCAGTTGTGTGAGCTGTGATGCTAAGAGACGAGCGAGACGACGCTCGCTGAGGACCGCGGCTGGATTTAATGATGTGGAGAGGCAGAGCTGTCTCAGCCCATTCACTCCTCTGTCTGCTCTCAGGACAGTCTTATTAATGTAAGGGCTTAGGTCTACAAATTAAACTTGTGTGTGTGATGTGATACGATGCTTTTGCAAGCGCACACTTCCTGAAACGGCCGGTACAATGGTCTGTTGTGCAAAAAGGGAAATTAAGACGAGTGGAGTTTCACAACTGGGCTTCAGTTTTACTAATCAAAAGGCGGCTGCAATAAGAGAGTGGAGGTTTTTTTTTTTAATTTTTAATGTGACCTATGACACAAGTGACCCAGCTAAACATGCCTGGTTGCCCTGGGATACAGTGTTGGGCTGCTGGCCCCTTTTTCACCCCTTTAATGCCTGTTGATCCTGGAACACTTTGTCTGTACAGTAAAATAATAGTAGCAGTCGGCGGCGGCGACCGTAACAGAAATAATGAAAGTAATGGCAAAAAACACTGCATATCTCAACGAACGAAGCTTCAACTTTTTTGGGTCAGCCCTAATAATTAAATACATAATATAATATAAATTACATGTTAAAGTCAGTTTCAGCCCAACCGACCTCATATGGACCTTAGTTTGCCCATAACTGATCTAATAGATTATTATCTGCTCTATTGTTTTGATTGTTGGATGTTAAGAAACCAGGAGTGGCTCTGAGTGTGTGATGTGGTTTGTTCATTCCTGTTTGTGTATGTGTTGTTTACCTCAGGGAAGGCAATGAGCCTGGTGATGAGCTGACGGTGACCTACAGAGAGCTGCTGAAGAAGGTCTGCCAGTTTGCCAACGTCCTGAAGACTCAGGGTAGGTTGAGAAAGCCTGATGCCGACACCGGTGCCACTGAATGGAAGCACCGCGATTTATTTTTTATACATATTTTTTTTATTGTCTGTCCGTCCTCGCCGCTGTCTGAACCCGTCTGTAGGCGTGAAGAAGGGCGACCGTGTGTCCATCTACATGCCCATGGTGGTTGAACTGGTGGTAGCCATGTTGGCCTGCGTCCGCATCGGAGCCGTCCACTCCATAGTGGTGAGTGAGGAACGTGTAGCACATGGAAGGAAGCGCGTGTGTTGGAGACACGACCACGTTTAACACTGTTGCTGCTGCTGTCTCCAGTTCGCAGGCTTCTCTGCTGAGTCTCTGTGCGAGAGGATCATGGACTCCCAGTGTTCGCTGCTCATCACAGCAGGTCAGTTACAGATTCACACAAGAAATCTACTCACAGCTTTAAAATGATTTGCAAATTAATGATAAACCATATTTACGTTGGTGTCATAAGTGCGCCAAAATTTTGTGTTTATGATCCAGGTGCAGTTTCTGTAATAGCATAGAGAACTCTGCAAACTAAATATGTTTTATGTATTTGCATGGCTCCTTACATAAAAGAAAGGTGACAAGAGTTTGACAACATGGAAATGAACTAAAAAACATGTTAAAAGCTTTGATGTGAAAAAAAACAACAACAGGTTAAAGAGATGGAATAATATTAGGTTAAAACAAATGATGATTTAATGATACATGATAATAGTCATAAATGAACGTGAAGTGCTGATGCGTAATATAAAATATTTACAATAAGATGTGGAGAAAAATGAATCCATGTAACCCATGAAAGCAGTGAGGCCGGGTGGGGGCAGTGAGTGAGGATGTCTTGCTTAAAGGCACCTCGGCAGAAGCAGGAGAAACGGCTCTGCTGAGCTGAGCTGTACGGGTGAAACGTGCGAGTGAGGGAGCTGCAGGCAGAGATGAGGTGCTGAGTTGTGACTAGTAATCAAAGTCCTATTATCTGGATTAGAGTCTGGGGATATAAACCTGTTAATCCACTGGGTTAATGGCCTGTGGTTGGAGCCCACCCACACACACACACATACACACACATTTTTTCTCATTCATAGAAGTCCTGTAAGCGGATCACAGAGCTTTTAGCTCAGGGCGTTTTTATCCTAACAGCCAGTGTACTTGTGGGTTTTTATTGCCTTGTTAAAAAACAATTAGAGCATGGGCAGGGAAACAGGAAGTCTCTGCTGGGTCTCATTCACTTTCACTGCTGTAGGCAGGGAAACCGTCTCTCAGGTGTTGACGCACTGCTTTGAAGTGACTTGAAACGAGCTGAAGAGGTCAGAGGTCTGAGCTTCCTTTATGAAATTTAATGAAAATATACATCTGATAGAGGATATAAATCCTCTACTTCAGCCTCAAAATAATGACAACATACAAAAAACAAACACAAATATAATGTTAAAAACTTCAATAATAGGGGCGGTGTTTAGCTCAGTTGCTAGAGCACCTGCCCCATGTGTTGAGGCTATATATCACTGCAGGCGACTCTAGTTCGAATCCCGCGCTGAGCGGCCCTATCCTGTGTGACACCCCCCATTCTCTGCCTCCCATTTCCTGTCTCTCTCTCAACTGTACTGTACATTAAAGGCCAAAAAGCCCTGAAAATACTTAAAAAACTTCAATAATACATACACAATATCACTTAAATACATACAGTGTTTTTTTTTTATTGCTCTATGGATCCCCCTGGGTCTGAAATAAAGAATGAATTGAATAACAAAATGATCCAAAAATAATCTCCCACATGATCTCAAAACAAAAAAACAAACAATAAAAAATCCAAGTCTGCAAAAATCATAACCTTGCTTACTGACGGGTCCTGCACTAGATCCTCTGGAAGTTCATTCCATACTAATAAACAACAATACTCCTACAGCACAAAGTGTGAAAAATGTTCTTCTTTTGTCAGAAGGACACATTTTTGGTCAGAGTTTTAAGGAGTTCCCTCTTAGTTCATACCTATTATCCCAGAACCACAACTGCTCTGATTCACTGGCGCTGCTGTCATATACAGCTGTTGTTTGACAAACATCTGTAAAGAGCTGTTGCCCAGCACCCGCTCAGCACCAACCAGTGCAGAAACAGTCAGAGAGCAGCTGGTGGAGACCAAACACGGAGCTTCACCAGGAGACACACAGACATCATCTAGCTGGAAGGGTCTCTAAGAACACAGATTGTTAAAGGACAGGGTCATTTTAAGCCTGTGTGAGTCCCACCTGCTCTGAGCCTGAATGAGTGAGTCGGTGTGTTTGTTTTGTCTACACCTGCAGTATGAATTCAGCTTGTTGACTTTCTCTCTCCGTCTCCCTGTTCATCTCTGTTTTCATCTCCCACTTGTTCAGATGGTTTCTATCGAGGGGATAAGCTGATCAACCTGAAGCTCTTAGCTGACGAGGCACTGCAGAAATGCAGAGACAAGTAAGCCGTGTACACACACACATACACACACACAAACTACACATACGGCTATGGTGCACAAGCAAGAGCAGCAGAAATGCAGGATCTCACACACAGACATGTGCTTTACCTTGATGAGGACCAATGTGGACACATCACATTACAAAACATCCAGCCCAAACACACCACAGCCACGTCCCCCCAACCGTTAACTGTGACATCAACCTGGGAAGAAGACAAATGATGTATGAACACCAAACATGTGACTAACAACCTGTTAAATACATTTATCATTTAAAAAAACAGTTAGTTTAGCTGTAGTTCTAAAAAGTTCAGGAAAGCAGATGTATAGAAACTTCCACCTTAAAGGGATAGTTCAACATTTTGAAATTGGCCCATTGCCATAATCGCTATATATTCCTTAGGAGTAGGTTTGTTATCTTTTAATTTTTCGGTGCAAGCTGTTTTAAGAATGGCGGAGCAGAGCCGCAAGCTGCTGAGAGCGCAACGGAGGCTAATGGAATTTCTTGGTTTCCCTCTTCAGACTCATCAAATACACAATCCAACAACTCCAAAATGCTCTTGTGGACAAGTTGTGACCTGCACATTCACCACGCTATGAGATAATAACACAACGTTACAATGAGACAATGCAGAGACTGCTTCCTGAAAGCTGCCCCTGACGGGAACGCGCATCAGCGGTTTCGCATGAATTTCCCTCTAAAACAACTCTGTCTCATAACGTTCCGTTATTATCTCATAGCGTGGTGAATGTGCAGGTCACAACTTGTCCACCAGAGTGTTTTGGAGTTGTTGGATTGAACCAAGGTGATTTTCTCTAAAAATGTTAACCTAAATGTTATTGTCACTCGTCCAGTGGTTCATGAGTTGAGCATTTCAGATTGTGATGGCCACCATGTCTCTGTGTATGTGTGTGCAGGGGCTTCCCAGTGGAGAAGTGCATAATGCTGAAGCACTTGACCAAAGAGGCAGAAGAGACTGTTGGCTCTCAGTCTCCTCCTGCCAAGCGGCCCTGTCCTGATCTGCAGGTAAAAGGCAAACCACACACCCAGATTTTAAAGCCAGACCTGGGGGAGGGTGAGAGCGACGTGACTGCAGGCTGCGGTTAAAACATCGTTTTAATCAGTCATCCATCACAGTCCCATGGTCATAGCCACTCATTTTCTAAGTTAAGATGTTTTCAGTTGACATTCTCCCTCAGACAATCATACTGCTGCTTTCGGCGTATTTATCAAGGGAAACATGAAGGGGTCAGTTAAATGACACCCTCTTAAGTGTTTCGGAGGAGTTTTGAGTTCCACAGTCACACGTTTGTTTTGGCCTATTGATGGGATGTTCAGACTAGGACTTAAATATCCCTTTGATAATTATATTGGCTGGTTCTGAGGTAGCTGAGTTCAGATTGAGATTCCTCCTGACTCCTCCTCAGCTGTTGATCTACATGTGTGAAACTGGCCTCCTACAATCTATCTTCTCTTTAACATGAACCTGAAAAGCTCCTAAAACTCCACTCAGCTTGATTTGACATCGTGAACCTTTTTTTTTTTTAATCTTCCTTTTTGTTTTTTTTTTACTTTGTGTTCTTCAGTTGAAATTAACCCCTCTCCCTCCTTAACCTCTCCTCCCTCCTCCTCTTCCTCCTCCTCTCTTCCCTTCTGGTCCAGCAGGAGAAACAGACAGGGAGAGTAAAGAAAACCCGCCCTGTTCCACAGGTATTTTCATTCCCTCCTCCCTCCACTAAACCCCCTCCATAACATCACTGTTTGGCCCTTTTTTTTTGTTAAAGGGGATTTCACCCACGAGCAGAATTTACATTTTACTGCTGTGAACACTGTAAAAAGAAAGAATATGAACTGGATTTTACAGTGTATTGCTGATTTATTGTTTTTACCAAGCAACAGTGGTCTATTTATTCCTGTGATTACTGACGCTTCAGACGACGTCGGTGAACATGAAGACTGATTTTCCTTAATTTAGAAACAAGAGATCTTGCTGTGGTAGTGGTGAACATGTTCTCTACGAGAGCCACTGCTGATGTTTGAAAAATGAAACAGACACAGTTACTATCATTGTCAATGATTTGGCTCAAATTTCAAAGACATCACTGGGTGTAGGAAAGTGTTTGTCGTGCTCTCAGAGGTTTTCTGGAGTGTCTGAATTCATGGGAATAAAATGTAAATTCTGTGTGAGCGTGGAGTTGCGTTAACACTGTTTTCTCTTCTCGTATCCGTTGTGAAAACTCTCTCTGCTTCGTTGCTCACTCTCTTGCACCTTGGGCTGCACGTTCTGGGCCGAGTAGAATTTGCACTCAGCCCAAAACTCACCTGCTGCCTCTGAAGTTTGTGAAGTTGGCTTTTTCTGGCTAACCTTACAGCTGTAACACTTCTCTCCTTCACTGACACATCCTCAAAGAAGTAAGAAAGAATCAGGGCTCTGGTCATGTGATGGAAAAAAAATCTCTCTGAAAGTCCCAGCTCAGACTTCTGTCATTGTCTCTGCTAATTAGCTTCATTCTCAAAGGCATAGGCAAATTCTGGTGTAAGTGATGAAATGTGTGTGTATATATTTATACCTCATATTATATATATATAATATAATTTACCGTATGTGTATGAATTGATCATTTGAGAGCATGTGCACCCATATGAGCAAAAATCCATGGTTTTGGTTTAGATTAAACTTAATTTCTCCATTACAGGAAATACTTCTCACTTTCTGCACAGCCACAAGAAACAATAACAAAGTCACATAAAATAAAACGCTTATGTGTTTTATTTTATGTGTACCTAAGAAGATATGTTAGTGGTTTTAAGATGCAAAAACCATCACAATGTAGTTTTCCAAACCCCCCCCTCAGCTTCTCTCAGTGACAACAGGTTGGTGTCAGCCAACTTTTGATTAGGCTGAGTGTTTTTTGAGTGATCCAATAAAAATAAAAAACATATTTCAGGGGAAACCAAATCCTGCAAGCTTGGGATGTGGCTGAGGGCGGAGTCTGCTACGTTGTGACATCACAAATGGACCCTGATTCTTTCTTAGTGAACTTCTTTGCACATGATGAAGAGTTTCACCACCATTTTTATTCTTCTGAATGTCACTTCATATGTTTTCAAAATCTTACCAGGTTGAAACTACCTCATGGTGTTGGTGCAGAAGTCCTCAGTCTTTCTGCTCTACTTAACAGTACTCCACGTAACAATTTCAGATTGTGTCATTGTTTTCTCCTCCTCTTGTGCACTTCAATTTCAGCTCATAAAGATTTGAATCAGCTCAGACTTGAGAAAAACCCCACAGAAGCTTCTATCTGCTCAGTTGGTTAGAAAAATGAAACCATGCAGGATTGGAAACACTGTACTCTGTGGGTACAGTTAGCTGGTCACATCTGTATGAGTTCCTCTTCAACCACCAGTGCAGAATTAACGCCGATGTCTCTGTGTGAAAGATGCTGAGAGGACATCAGCCCTGGGTCACTTCACTCTTTGAAAGAAGCTCACTTACTGCTTTTCTCTGACAAGCTAATTGATTGTTCTTGGCGCACGAGGACAAACGTAGGCAAACTGGACCACTCTCAGTAATTGGAAAGACTGTGCAACTTATTCAATGGCTGTTCTGTCTGCTGTTTGTCTTTCTCTAAAATCTGTCTGCATATCGCAGCTTTAGAAAGGATTCAAACCTGTTTGCTTGTTCTAAATAACCCATAATGGTTAGGAGGTGTCAGTACAGACACATGTTGTGAACGTGTTTACAGTCGGCTGCTTGTTGTTAAAGGAGAATTAAAGAGAACAGGAAGCTACTGACCACAGCAAAGAAAGATTACAATTTTAGATTTGACAGATTCTTAGTCATGGGTTACTGTCTGTATACAATACTATCTGGAATCTTACGATTCATTTTACAAAGATAAATATTGCCCGTTTGCCAACTCTACAGATTTGTTTGACTTCATGTTTTTGTGTTGTTGTAGTCAAACTTCAGATGAGATTGAAGTGACCCAGCTCTGATTGAATCACAACAGTTACAACAGAACTCAGGGTTGTAACTTCTCCAGCTCTTTGTTGCTTTCTCTGGTCAATTAATTCACAAGGCATGTTGTTTGTTCAACTAACTTTCTCTCACCCACTTTTTTGTTTGGTCTTTTTTTTTTTAGATTGTTAGCCGGTCATTAGTGAGAAAGCTGCACACCTGATTGTTGGAGATGTTTATAGATGAGTCTGATCTGTTGTCTGTGTATATCTGTGTGTTTATTCTTGTCGTGTGTGTGTTTGTGTCCCCTTTGTGTGCGTGTTTTTTTTTTCCCCCATAAGGTCCCATGGAACTCGGAGGTGGACTTGTGCTGGCACCGTCTGGTACGAGAGGCTTCGGACGAGTGTGACCCAGAGTGGTGCGAGTCTGAGGATCCAATCTTCATCCTCTACACAAGTGGCTCCACCGGCAAACCCAAGGTGGAGTGAACATGCACGCACACACACACACACACACACACACACACACACACACACACACACACACACACACACACACACACACACACACACACACACACACACACACACACAATCTCAGGAGCTTCAATCTGTTTTTGATAAAGGCATCATAACCTTTGTGTTGCTATGGAGACACTCTGGCCTTTCATATTCTCCTTATGTCAAATAACCTTGTCCTTTGCTTTTTTAATTCCATTTTTAATCATCAGACCTGTTTTTATAAACACCCTCTCTGCAGGGAGTGCTGCACACGGTCAGCGGCTACATGCTCTACACTGCCACCACCTTCAAACTGGTGTTTGACCACCAGCCCGACGACATCTACTGGTGCACAGCGGACATCGGCTGGATCACAGGACACTCCTACATCACATACGGCCCTCTGGCCAATGGGGCCACCAGCGTTCTGGTGAGTGCCATCGGTCAACTTCCTGCTTATTACAAACTCAAACCAAACTTGGCTGATGGCCGTCGCGCTCTAAACGTGACCGACCCATGAGCTTCTCAGCAACATGAAGCCCAATGGAAGAGTTTGAATTAATATTTAATGTTAGGAATGAAACGGAACCTGTAAAAAGATTTTATGTTTGAGGTTGTTTGGGACATTTAAACATCATAGCTACAACTTTTGCATCAAAACGATTAATTCTTCAAAAATAATACATCGACAGAAATGTCTAGAGGGGCGCAGAATAGAAGTATTCATTTTCCTGAAAAAAAAAATCGAAAAAATTGTTTCATAAATTTTGACGGATCTGGTTACGTTGGCAACGTCCGCATGAAATGATCACTGCGCCAATAGCACTAGTGGGTTGATGTCACGTGAGGCGGAGCTCAGGGGGGCAGATCCTGATAGCTTTATGGAGAAATGGCATTGTGCTAGTGCTAATGCTAATGCTAACTAACGGTCAGCCGGTTCTGTAATGTTTCCGGTGCAGGCGTGATGCTGTGGGTTATTCTCCGTCTGCAGGTGAGTTAGTGTGAAATGATTCAGATGTGTTTCCAGTCCGCTGTCAACACCAGAGCTGCTGCTCATTAAATACAGTTAGTGTTAGCTTTGCTTTAACTAGCCGCTCCCTATAGGGCGTACTCATGAATCTATTATAATCCATCCATGGGCGTAAGTGGGAACCAGTACAATTGATGGTTGGAGCGAGAGCAGGCGAGTGTGAGTGCGACACCTACTGGCCGGGAGGAATTAAACCTGTAGCTGACACCTTTTAAGTTTTAGTGGAACAGCTGAGCTAACGATTGAGTGTTAACAAAGGTCAGATACTTAGTGGCACAGCAGTGGAACCTGAAAGGTGACATTAATGTGTGTGTGTGTATGTGTGTCAGTTTGAGGGCCTGCCCACCTACCCAGACGTGAGCCGCATGTGGGAAATCGTGGACAAATATCAGGTGACCAAGTTCTACACGGCGCCGACGGCCATCAGAATGCTGATGAAGTACGGCAGTGAGCCAGTGCACAAGTGAGTCCTGGGTCTTTGTGTCCTTGTATCCATCCTGCACTAATCCTCGTATATGTACAGTATGTGCTCACTTTTCCATTAGTGTCATGCACTGAGAGTGTGTGTTTTGCAGTGAATGTGAAAATAATGAAGCTGTTTTGTCTTCAGTGACAGGTTAAATGTTATGATTAGCATTTATTTGATCATTTTGATTTGTTTATTTTTTGACTAATGTAAAACACAGTATAGGATTATTTACATTTTCCATCAAAGATAGATAGTTGGACAAAAACAGTGGGGAAAAAGTAAGTATTTGATCCCCTGCTGATTTTTTAAGTTTGCGCCTCCACAAAGAGATGGGTGGTCTTTTTTTTATGTTAAATTAGTTTTAACAGAGAGACAGAATATAAAAAAAAATAGTATCCAGAATTAATAAATGCAACAAATTATTTTCCGTTTGATCAAGTGAAATGAGGAAAAAATCAGCAGGGGGTCAAATAATTCTTTTCCCACTGTAGGTAGGTAGGTAGATCTCAGACAGAGTGTGACACAACAAACAGCTTCAACCTAACAGTCAGTATATGAAGTCATGTTTAGTGATACGCTTCTAATTTTTTACCACCTCCCTCTCTTTCTGTCTCTGCGTGCAGGTACAAACGAGACTCTCTGAAGATTTTGGGGACAGTGGGGGAGCCCATCAACCCTGAGGCCTGGCAGTGGTACTACACTGTGGTGGGAGAGAGGAGGTGTCCCGTAGTTGACACCTTCTGGCAGACAGAGACTGTGAGTGACAGTCGGAGCCCGTTTTCACAGTAGCTCGCCAAAGGATTAGTGAATCATACATAAATTTGAAAACTTGATCCAGGATTTTCCCTGCCTACGGCGCCACTGTGGTTGAAGCCTGTGTATGTGCATGTATCATCAGAACAAACATGTCCAGTGATTTTCAGCCTCCTTTCATATTTAAAAGAAAATGGACGATACCTGAAAGTAGTAATTTCAGTTATCAGTATGGTAGAAGCTAAAAACATACTCCATGAAGAGTGGGAGTTGTTTTACTAATGTAAAGCATTTATGTTACAAAACACAAGTCGCTCTTGGCCATTGTCATTTTGTAAAAGTAGCTCTCGGAGGAAAAAAGGTTGGAGACCCCTGCTCTAGTGGCTGTTTTTATTTAACTGAAGTCAACTCGGAGCCAGTTTTTACAGACTGAGAGCTGTGCTTCCCCCTGGTGGAGAGACAGTGTACTCACATGCTGTGTCTGTTTCAGGGTGGACATGTGTTAACTCCTCTACCTGCAGCCACGCCCATGAAACCTGGATCTGCTGTGAGTACATGACAAAACATACACACAACACAGTTCATGAACTTTACACAGTTTCAAATAGTTTGACAGACATTAAAGCATTTGTGTTCTTAAATAGTTAATCTTCCGACAGCAATCACACAGTTTCAAAAAATACTCTGCTCTTTGACAGAAAACATTAAAACAATGGAGAAGAGAACATGCAGGGCTTGCAGCCAAAAAATGGCGACGTAGGGAGAGGAGTTGTGCGTTCAAGGAAAACCGTGAAGTACCAGTTCGAAAATGAAGTGGCTGTTATAAACCGGTAAAACAGGTCGGAGAAACACGAGTGGGTTGCCTGGAACGCTACAAAGTCGTAAGTTGTGACTTGAAGCTGTAATTTACGATTTCAAAAGCCTGCCTGGAACGCAGCATTAGCGAAAACGACCGGACCACTTACTTCTGCTTTAAAACTGGAGAAGAGACAAACTTCAAAAGATAGAGTGAAAAAAAGAAAAATGAATATAAACCTGGAGCCAAAAGTCCAGAGTGATGAACACATTAAAAAGCTGCAGAAAAACAGAGTATGTTTTCGTATTTAACAGTTTAATAACATAGACGTGTACTCTACTCCAGACGTTTCCCTTCTTTGGAGTGGTGCCGGCGATCCTGAACGAGTCCGGGGAGGAGCTGGAGGGGCCGAGTGAGGGATACCTGGTCAGTGCTAACATGACTGTACCGTGCGTCTGAACTCAGACATGGAGCCATGTCTCAGCCTTTGACCTAGTCCTTGTGTCTCTGCCTTCAAACAGGTGTTCAAACAGCCGTGGCCCGGTGTGATGAGGACTGTGTACGGAAACCACCCGAGGTTTGAAATCACCTACTTCAAGAAGTTCCCCGGATACTATGTCACAGGAGACGGTGAGTACGGAGGATGTTTCACAGAGACCCTGCACACTGATCAGAGCAGATGTTTATTCATTTTATTTCATATTTAAAGGTTCCATACAGTATGAAGGTAGACGTCCATGTGCTCTTTGATTATAAAGCAGCTCTAGGTTCTATATTAACACTGAAAGTATCAACGCCTCAGTCCACAGAGAAATAAACACAGCCCGTGTTCAGAAACTCAGCCTTAAAACCAGCTGTCAGGACTTCTGTAACTTTGTGATGTCATAACAGCAGTCACTGCTCTAAGCCCCGCCCACCTGAACCCACCATCCAACCCTGTAGGATTTGGTTTGTCTAAAATCTGCTGTATTATTACGACAACATGAGGTGGTGTGGAAGCTGTAACAGTAGAGTTTCTGGTAACCCTTTATAATTAGTACACGTCATTAAGCATTAGTTACACTTTAAATACTGAATTCATCATTTATAACACATTAATACTCATTAATGTGTAGTTTATAAACAGTTAATAATGTTTAACTCATCATTGATAAGCACTAACTGTATTTATAAACTATGCTAATGAGTATTCATACGTTATAAATGAAGAATTCAGTTTTTATTAATGCTTAAAAGTGTGTACTTATAATAAAGTGTTACCAAGTTTTTTAAAGGAGCATCATGTAATGATAATTTCCTGTCATGTGTAGGGATAGGGAGATCATCCAGTCTTCTTAGTTAGTGGTAAAGTATAGACTACTGTGATCAACAGGACTTAGCTGTTGAAATCACAGTGGAGCAGCAGGACAACTGGATGTCTCCATAATAAAGTTGACAGAAAAGTTGGTTTTGGTTTGAAAAGAACAGAGCTTTTGTTTTACATTGTTTGATTATTTATATGTTAAATACTGACTGTAAATCTCAAATGATAATTTTGTGAGCAGAAGAGACCAGGGTACTGTTCGTGGTTCTCTGGTCAGCACCACGGGTGGAGGTGGAGGACTATTATAAAGCCGCCCACCATCTCTCTCACTCACCTTGCTGCTCCGCCCCCTGCTGCCTGTTTGGCGTCACGGTGGTGCGCTTTAACCGGAAGTTATTTTTCATCTTGATGAAGTTTCTATCATCCTCCAGGTTGCCGCAGGGACAAGGACGGCTACTACTGGATCACAGGGAGGATAGACGACATGCTGAATGTGTCAGGTAGGACATCTAGCCAATCAGTCGCCTCAGAAGTAAAACCACTCTGTAGAGACATCAGGCACCACCGATCTCACTGAGATGAGATGATGTGTACCCCCCCCCCCCCCCCGCCCCCAGGTCACCTGCTGAGCACAGCAGAGGTGGAGTCCGCTCTGGTGGAGCACGAGGCTGTTGCCGAGGCCGCTGTGGTGGGACGACCGCACCCTGTCAAGGGAGAAAGCCTCTACTGTTTCGTAACCCTCACCGACGGAGTGACGTACAACCACACGCTAGAGGCCGAGCTCAAGAAACAAGGTGGGTGAACACAGCTGTTGATGATCTGTTCAGAAGCAGCCTCTTCTCGACTCCAACACCATAAATATCATTACAATATGAACAAGGGTGCTTCACACTGGTTATTAGGGATGTGAATCTTTGGGTGGCTCACGATTCGATTCGATTTTCTTTTTGCAATTTTTAGTTTGCTTTATTAACACCAGAGTTGAATGATGATGATGTTTCAGATTTATTCTGCACAATATATTTGAACCATTTTAAAGTAAACTGCTACATTTAGCTGATTTTGAATATTCACGTCAGACAGACACTCCCATAGACCGTATCCACTCTCGCTTAGGTAGGTTGAGGTACCAAATTGTGGTACCGCTTGACTTCACGAGAATCGATACTCGGTACTTGGGTGGGACTTCAGTTGTAGTAGTAGCAAAGTAGCAAATTCAGTACCCATCCCTAGTTCTGCTCATGTGTTTGAAGTTGTGTGATGTGGTTGTGTGGTTTATGTTTGATGTTAACAGTGAGGGAGAAGATCGGAGCCATCGCCACACCAGACTACATCCAGAACGCTCCAGGACTCCCCAAGACCCGATCTGGTAAATCCACAGCAGACATTATGTTGGATTGATTCTGTGTCAACAACATTCAAAGCTGCATTTACTCCTAGTTTCATGTTTGCTTGTTTTTCCTTCTCTCCCCCACGCCACACCGTCCGTCTCTGCAGGGAAGATCATGCGACGGGTGCTCCGCAAAATCGCCTGCAACGAACGGGACCTGGGGGACACCTCCACGCTGGCCGACTCCTCCGTTGTCGAGCAGCTCTTTGAGAACAGATGCTGCACAGCTGTGTGACAGACAGCGCCCATCATCCTCGCAGGAAAGCCTCGACTGCAGCCGCACACCGGTGCCCGTAAACCCAACCAGGGAAGGCGTAGGAGAAGAAGAAGAGGAGAAACTCTAAACACTTGTTCCTGTCCAGCAAACAACCTCTAGCTCCTGATGAGGATGTAAATCTTGTATTTAAACTGAAGCGGCAGCAGCAGGTGGTGATTCACAGCCACATTCACCATCAGTCTGTAGCTTTAAACGCCCTTCAGAAATCCACTTATAAGTTGCTGTTGTTATTAAAAAAAGATACGGTGCGTGTGCCTGTATGTATGTGTGTGGGAAGCCAGAGGTTGTTTGTGGATGAGGCCGTCCTGCAGTGGAACTGTGTGAAGAGGAGACCTGGGTGACACTTCATCTGGTTTTTATCCCGGTGTTGCAGCCATAAATACACAGCAGTCTGTAACATGGAAGTGCTCCGTACTGGGACAGTGCAGGAGGCTCCCAGTGGTTCAAAGATGCTTTTTACACTGGAATAAGGCTCATGTGAAGTGCTACCTGTAGTTATCACAACAAACCTCCTCCCTTTGCTTGATGCCATAGTACTGATATGTACACTGATGATTAGCTAAAATGAGAACGCTCCGCATTTCCGCTAGTTTTAATGTCTTTAATTTCTGTTGCAATTTTTTTTAAACATTTGTAGATGTATTTTTTTTATGTTGATGTAGGATTGGTTGGGTGTTTTGTGTCTGCATCTGATTGTGTTTTATTTTTTGCCCCCCCCCCCAGTTACTTTCTGTCTAATGTCTGTTGGCCTGTGTGGTAAACAGTGACAGTGTGAACAGCCTCATGTGGCCTGGACACACAAACTGCCACCAATAATAGAAAAACGCAGAGGAAGGGAAATTAGGATCTAATGTTAAAAATTTCCCTGAAATGCTTCAAGACCTTTAAATGAGAGATAAAGCTGTTCATAAATGAAATAAAACTGGTGTTATTGTCATATTTTACTGTTGTCTGTCAACATGTTCCATGAAGAAAAGATTGGTCTCACAAACTCTTCCTGTCTGCAGCTCTGAGCTCATTGGTTCATACAGAGGTTGATTCCTAAACCAACTGCTCACTGGAGGTTTTCATTCAATGTGGACTATTTTCATTTATTTTAACATGAGTTACTATAACTCACTTAAAGTGAGTTTACTAATCACAGTTGTGTCATGTGAAGAGCTCAAATGATTGTCGATCTGCAGCTGTTTGTAAATATAAATCATTTCAGTCTTTTTTCACTTTCTTTACACAAAACAGTTTTGAAAATGTCACTTCAAGCTCAGGTAATTTAGTTTTGATGGTGTTAGTGGATATTTCATCGACCAAATGGTTTAATGAATGAATCAAAAAGAAATGGGTAATGACAGCAATGGGCTGCAGCAGTAACAGTGTCTCCTGTGAGCCTGGTCGAGCTCTACTCCCCTCAGATGTCTTGGATTGAACCTGGTGACAACAAATTTATAATACCAGAAAATATGCTTCAAGCATTTACTGTGTGAGTACCTCCTTTCAAGCTGCTTCACACATCTTACATGTACATTTATGAGCTCTTGCAAACACTACAACTGCACAGAAGAGGAATATTAAACCACTGGCCTATTTGATATTATAGAAAATAATATAACTTGTCCTTAAATAAAAAAAATGTCCTGTTTTATTAAAAAACAAAAAAATCCAAACATCGATCTATGTCTGATTCCCAGATTCGGCCTGTTCTGAGAGGCTGAACCAATAACCATTCATAACACTTGGAGCTGATTTGGGCCTTGAAAGGATTCTAGTCTTACTTTCCTTTGTTACACACCTGATTTTATTTAATTATTTGTATATTACTGTGTGTGTCTCACTGTGCCAACCTAAGTGGAGCTGGATGTAAAGCTAGTAATTGTATGTAATGTTAAACAAAGTGCAGCTGCTTATTTGATTCAGAAAGGTTTTGTCTGTATAATGACTGGGGTGAAAGAAGACATGTGGCTGTTTTTCTCTCTCCTTCATTCATTCTCACTTCTGTGTTGTTTTCATTTCCCTGTTTGTATCAAAGTGTATGCAGTGACAGTAAATGGACATGACTACTGCTTGATGCTCTGTCTGTTTATTTCAAAAGTTATTGGATTCAGCAGAAATACAGTTTATACTGAAGGATCAAAATCCAACACTCCACCACCACTGGAACAAAGAACAAGAACCAATGAAATGAAGGGAAGAAAGAGAAAGAGGACAAGACCAGGTCAAATCTCTGACCTGCCTGTAGTTATAGACTGATTTTATATCCCTGAACACAAATCAAAAACAAGACTGCGCTGTGATTAGTTGTGATTAACTGAACTTATAAATTCAGAAGACATTGTGTTTGTGTGACTTCACACTGCTGTCACAGTGTCTGTGAACATCAGTACTGATTGATCGTCACAATCAATCAGCACTGATGTTCACAGACACTGACGGTCCCGAAGTTTTGGCACAGATGAAAGGTCTTCCGAGGGAGCATGGCGTATCGTTCCAGTGCGGAGCTGTAAGAAGAAGAGAGAGTTTATTTACAGTAATTATGTCTAATATGTAAGAGACATGCACAGTTTCTACACACATGCACTCAGACATTAGGACATTAGGTTTCTTTTTAAAGTATCTGAGCATATTTAATTGATGCATTTTCCCAGGATTTATTTGCTGTGTTGTCATGGAGATGCAGCCATGAGGGAGTTGACAAAGGGTCTGGTGTGTTCAATCAGCCCGCATGTGCAGGGTTCAGTGGGAGCCAATCCCAGCTGACATAGGCTGAGGGCGGAGTTCACACACGACAAACACATCAAACATGACTGATCTCTGAACAGGGCAGAGCCAGCAGTCATTGGGCCCTACATGTAGTTTCGTAGACCAAGCGGAGTCTAAGCGCAGTGCAGCTTCGCCACGCTAACGAGGCGTGTCCAGGTGCATTTTGCAAGATTGGTGGACAGCGTAGTCCAGTGTAGTCCAGCTCAGGCTGCACTGGTCGAAACTTGTTTTACACCGGCTGCGCCACGAAACTAGGGCCCATTATGTGACTGTATGAACTTACTGGTTGTTCTTAACACATGTTCTGATCTGCCCATTGTCATAAGGCTCTAGAAATCAAGTCACGTTCAGAGAGGATACAAATCACCAGTAAAAGGTCATCATCATAAATACCTTCATAATTAATCTCTACACATTGTTCACTCCCTAAGTTGTTGGGTTCCCCTTTGTTCCAGTCTGTGTAGTCAAACTTGGAGCCATCAGTCCACATCCATGTGGCCTCCTGGAAGAGAAAGCACAGGTTACCTCTTTAAGCACAGGGCAGATCAGATACCTTTGTTTAAATGACTCACTTTTATGCTGTCATGGGCTCCAATCCAGGTAACTGTATCAGAGCCACTCTTTTCCCGAATCAGGTCTAAGACAAACTTCTGTTCCTCAGCGCTGTGGATGGAGGCTAAGTTCCCACCAAGACTGATGCAGGCGAGCTGATGACCAAGATAATGAAATGAGAGAAATACAACCTGAGTCTAAACAGCAAACACACAGGCATCGCTTTCCAACCAGCAGAAAACAATGATACTGTAGGTTGGAAAATGCTACGTATGGTTTCTCAATGTAAACAGCCCCCCTGAAGTACTTGAACCATTCTAACATAGTAGGCTACACAGACACACCACACACTGTTTTGTATTGAAGCAATACACATTTATGTCAGTAGATAGTGCTATTGCACTGCTGAGAGTGTTCTCAGCAGTGCAATAGCAGCTCTGCTTGTGCGCAGCTCTAAAATAAAGAAGCTCTGCCATAAACAGCACGCTAAAGTAGTCCCTGTGTCTGTGGAGCATGGATGTAAATACGTGTGAATACTGAAGGCAGCTGAATGCCATCAATAGCTGAAGTTGCTAAAGCAATGCTGAAAAGGCTGACACTATAGCTGAACTTGCTAGCTTGGTAATATCAACAACAACATTGAATATACCGCACATTTTAGTGTCACAGTTGAAGAGTTTGAATTGTCAAAGTCTGTTGCAAACTGCAACTGCAACCTGACAGCTGAAGAAAATTGATGAAGCAAAGCTAACATCGCTGAATAAATAGCAGAGAGTAGATTTAAAGTAGAACCTGTGAGAAGGAGGGTCATTTAAAGGAAATAACTTGAATTGTTGAAGATTAGTGTAAAAAGGTCTATTCAAGTATATTGAAAACTGACAACAGAAGAACATTGTTGAAGCATCAAGACTAAAAAATAGCTGCAGATTAAAATTAGAATTATCAAGCAATGGTGTGAAACGGTTAACAAGTGTCTGAATAGTTCAGGATAAGTGCAGAACAATGTGTCCAGCATGAACAAAGAGAATGAAGGTGTATATTTGAGATTTAAATAGCTAAAGAACAAACTTACCAGCAACTTGATGATAGAGGGATGGTTGTAACAGCATCATGTTCACCAATAAGGGATGACATTAAAGTTATGTGATCAATATTATGTGTAGGCTACCCATTAATTCCCTGGCGTTACATGTGAATTTGCATGGCTGTATGAAGAAGTGTGTAGGTTTTACAGCCAAAAAAACAAGTCTATAGTTTCCAATCCAATCCAATCCAATCCAAATTTATTTATATAGCACAATTTAAAATAAACGCAGGGTTTCCAAAGTGCTTTACAGCAACAAAGCACAACAACAAAACAAATGGAGCACAACAATAAAACAGGGTTATAGACACAACACACACAATAATAATATATAATAAAACCAAAGTTATATGGAATTAAAACTATTTAAAAACAACATCCTAATGGGAGTTAAAAGCCAAGGAAAAGAGGTAGGTCTTAAGGTGGGATTTAAAAACAGACAGAGACGGGGCTTGTCTGATGTGCTGCATGGGGCAGGTTATTCCAAAGTTTTGGAGCTGCCACAGCAAAAGCACGATCCCCTCTGAGCTTCCTCTTTGTTTTAGGCTCTCTCAGGAGCAGCTGATCAGCTGACCTGAGAGACCGGGGTGGAGTGTAAAAGTGGAGGAGCTCAGAGAGGTACGGCGGGGCAAGACCATTTAGGGACTTAAAAGTATCAAAAGGATTTTAAAATGGACTCTAAAATGTATGGGCAGCCAGTGGAGTGAGGCTAAAATGGGGGTAATGTGCTCATATTTTCTTGTGCCGGTTAAAAGACGTGCTGCAGCGTTTTGAACCATCTGGAGCTGAGAGATGGCCGATGCACTGACCCCCAAATAAAGTGCATTACAGTAGTCAAGTCGCGTGGTTATAAAAGCATGGACTACTGTCTCAAAGTGCTGCCGGGAGAGAGTGGATTTTAGCTTGGCCAGCTGCCTCAGGTAAAAGAAGCTTGATTTAACAACAGCCCTAGAGGGATGGTTTCATCAATTCTGATACCGCTTAAGTCTGAATTAGGTAAGAGGAGGAGGAGTTGAGAGAAGAAGTCCATTACCTACAACAGGGAGACACAATCAAGTCTGACCTGAGACCAGTATGAAAGGTTTTAAACACCTTTAAACGTGACATCTGATCTGAGAACAGCTTCAAGACTTCAAACTAATGAACCATGTGCAATTATTTAACCATTTCATGTCATTTAAACTCCTGCTTTCAAGTTCTACTTTAAATCTATCCACAGCCATTGCTTCAACTAATTGCTTCAGCAGGTTTCAGTAACTGACTTCAACTCTTTGAACTCTTCAACTGTTAGACTTAAACGTTCAATAGCATTGTTGATATTACCCTTACCCTCCAATCATCTCTCAGATTGTAATTTATACGTCAGCCTTTTCAGCATTGCTTTAGCAACTTCTTCAGCAAAGTCATCATCTGTCTTTAGCATTCACACGCATTTTCCTTCTAGAAATGCTTTTTCTAGTATATAATCCATATATATATATATATAATTATTATTCCTATAATACATCCATGCTGTTGAGCCCCAGATCCTTAAAGCTGTCATGGTAACTGTGCTTACTGGCTTGTCGCCGGTCCAGAGTCCCCTAGACCCAGCAACAATATAAACGACATCATGAGAAAACAAAGTGCTTTATGGTGGAAACCAGGAATTTTAAGCCCGCTGACACAAACAGAGAGAAATGAAAATGCCAAACTAAAAGTTTCAAAACAGACGTTCTGAGCTCTACCACTGAACTGAAAACGTCATGGTTGAAAAGAACATCCAATAGTTGTCATGACATGACATGTCTGTGTGATCCAATACCTCTGCATCAGCCGCATGCTTGGCATCGGCTTTGTAGATGAAACAGCGAGAGCCAAACACAGTCCAACCCGGAGGACAACAAGCAACTGTAACACAGTTACATTAGATAGATAATTATGTTTGATAGAAAATAAATTAAAAGAGGAAATATTGTTTGCACATGGATAAATGTTCCCCAAAAATGTATTAACTGGAAGGTCAATGTTTCGATCAAAACAGATATTAAGCACATGCCACAAACACTGTAAAACATAAGTGATGAATAACATGAACAAATCACACACAGTAAACTTCTACCATGTAGGATAATTGTAAATCCACCCAAAGACTTCCAGTGTGGAAAAAGCAGCTACAAACCTGGTACATATTGAATGGAGGCGGACGTCTGAGAACATAGAGAGCAGATTGTTAATATCAGAGTCCCTGCTGTTAAACCGGCCTGCCCTCCAAACAGGCATGGGCCCTTAGTCACTGGCACCTTTGAGTACTAGATGTTTATAACACAATGATGATGGTATGGGTGCGACAGCTCCTTTTAGTCAGATATTATACTTTGCCACATTATGATTCCAATACATTAATGCAAAAGTAATTACAACTCAAGTAAAAGTGTGATTACAAATATACATTCAATGTAGCCTATTAATTTGAGGGAGGACATGGTCTACTCAGATGTCTTCATTGTGTCTGCAGTTGTATTTAGCATTTGTTGAAGAAACTCAAAAGTTACACCAAACTCAATACCTGAAGATGTTTTAATTCTGTGAGTGACTTTCTCCCCTTATTATTACAGTTCACAACACATGCAACTGGAAGTAAAGTCAGGGTCATGTTGTTTAGCACTGTTTGTTTTCATTGTAACTGGGCATCAGAGAGTTTTACTCACAGCTCCTTCAAACAACAGTCCACCAGTGAAACAGAGGAGGAAGACCACCTGAAAATGTGACGCCATCTCTGGAAAGACAACAAAACAAGCTGACTGTGTAGTTTTTTGCAGCAGTGTAGTGACCTCAGTGATTGAACCTGAATGATTTGAGAACAATCTATTAATTAATTATTATGTATGAATTTCAGTTGAAAGGTGGTAAACTACCAAATGTTCACTTACCTGTAGTAGTATCTGACACAGGAACAAACGGGCAGGTTGTTGAGAGATGAATATTCATCCTGTTCTACTCCTTTTATACCATCAGATAGCAAGGAACCAAAGAAACAGTGTTATATCAACATTATATGGTAATTAGTGAATCAAGGTTAAACTCTGATGTTGATTCTTCATCAGTTTCCACCCTCAACTAATATTGAAACAATCGGTTTGTTTGAACACTGTAAAAACAGTGCTGTAGTTGTAAAGAAGTAAAAGAAAAAGACAAAGATTTGAAATGAATTTTCAAATACAAAATAATGTTTTCAGAGATTTGAATCTTTATTTCAGCCTTTCAAAACACTATTTACGCCTTCAAAATGTTCAAATCAGAGATTCACCCTTTCAAAACTCAGGTTTCAACATGTCAACCCTTTTTGTAAATATATTCACACCAGTTTTCAGATCTCCATTTACAAGGTTTCAAAACTGGATAACAAAATTATACTGTGGAAGAATAGTGCCAAATTGTGAACTCTGAAGACACGCTGCAGAGATTTTAAATGAAAATTCAAATACAAAATAATATTTTCAGAGATTTGAGTTTTTATTTCAGCCTTTTTACACCCACAAATATTTTGTACGCTTTCAAACACAGGGTTTCCAGCTTTCAACATTTTTTATTTCAGTTTTGCCTCATGCCGGTGTTTTAGCTCCATAGAGTAGGAGCGCCGCCAAGCGTGGACTATGGCTTCAAGTGAGAGAAAAGACCTAGTTTGGTCTATAAAAAAAGGACTACTCTACTACTACATCCCACCACACAAACAGCTGGATCCAGATAAGTTGGACATGAAGGATGAAGAAAAATGTTTTGATTAGCCCACATATGCTCCTACATGTCCTCCACATCTCTAATGGACTTAGAGGACCAGAGATTGTCCCCGCTACTTAGTTTGAAAGACTTCATCGAAGAAATTATTGCAATGCCTAATGTTGAAAAGGTTGATGATGTGGCAGTGTCTACAGGAGCACATACTCACTCAGGTGTAAATGTTCAAACCACTCCAGCTGATACATGGAATATTGACAGAGATATAAACACACTGTTGTATGGTGCCACTGCAAAAATAACAACACTTGAGCACCACCTATTTGAGCCATATTTGCATATTGTGTTTGATAATTATTATCATTAAGGAAACCTGTTTGTTGATGTTTTTTTTTCCTTTTCTACTTAATTTACTTGGATGTAAGTATTATTTAATTTGTGAATTAATTATTTGTAATAAGGGGTAGACAATATAAGTTCGCTTCTTTCTGCCCCCTTTCATTCAAGAGTTGTGCTTATTGTCATTGTTTGTTTTTCGTGTTTTATTTTAAAAATTTCTGTTTTTATGTTCAACAATTGAATGAAATAAATGAATAAACTAAACTAAACCACAGGTGTGACAGTGAATCCAGTAACATCTCCTATTGAATTTGCAGAGCTTGGAGCGATTCCCAAAACACCACTCCAAAAGTATTTAATCGAACAACGCAAACCAATAATAAGCTAAGATGGTGGTGGTCCTACTGTCCAAAGTTCTCCACAAACAACAACAGGTGCTGGGATTAACATGACAAGCTGTAATGCAGAGACAAAATGATATTGCTGATTTATTGGTTTTGTATAGCATAAACAAATATCACTTCCTGCACGCGAAATCCCAGTTTTATGAGGGCATTTCAGCATAACATTGAGCAGAAAACAAACAACAGCCAATTATGTTATATTACCTGGAGCAGTATACATCAGGACCCTGCCAAGAGTTGGTCCGTAGCTGTCTTCATATGGATGCTGCAGCTGGCTTTGTGGAGGCCAAGAAACTGTTAAAGATGCATTATGGAAATGAAATAAAGATTGCAAATGCTTATATGGCTAAAGCTCTGAACTGGAACAATATAAAGTCAGAGAATGGAAAAGCACTGCAAAGTTATGCACTTTTCTTAAGAGGCTGTTGTACTGCCATGAGAGGTTTGCAAGACATGGAGGAGCTTGACCTAAACTTCCTTATAAACTGCAGGAGAGGTGGAGGACAGCAGCCTGTGACATTTTGGAACACAGAAACACACGAGCAAGACCTGGTGACATTCATTGAAAGGCAAGCTAAAATACTATAAGATCCTCTTTTTGGTGATATTAATGATCCTGGTACACCTATTAGGACTTTAAAGGCCAAAACTACCACAGATACAAAACCAAACAGATTTAAAAGTAAAGGTGCAGCTTTGCTACCACAGTGGCAATGGTGTCTGGGAGTAAAGAAGAAAAAGGAGCACAGGAGAAATTGACCATTAAAAGCAACTTAAACTCCAGCACTCATGACCCCTCATGGTCCTTTTGTGCTGGTAGGCATCTCTTAGCTGAATGTCGGAAAATAAATGCACAGCCTCATGAAGCTAAAATTGAGTTCCTCAAAGAAAATGGATTGTGTTTCGGATGTTTGAAGGTGGGGCATCTGAGTAAAAACTGCAAAAGAAAACTACAATGTCAGACTTGTCAGGCCAAACACCCCACTATTCTGCACATAAAGAGATCTCCTAAACCTGAGACTTAATACACACAAAGCGGAGCTACATAGTATGGCAGCTACACCTGAAGAAACATCAATCAGCAGTGCTCTTGTGTCACTGGGAGAGGGAGAGGCAACTGGGGCTGGTAGAGACTGTATACTGGCCATAGTACCAGTACTGGTTAAACTTTGTAATGGAAATAAAGGTGTACCTACCTATGCCTTCCTAGACCCCGGCAGCACTGACACATTTTGTACAGAGAACCTCATGAGGAAGCTCGACGCTAAAGGCCGTAGAACTGAAGGAAGTTCTTCTGCAGACTATATGGGAACATAAAAAACAATTAAGAGCTATGAGCTAACAGGTCTGGAGGTTGGTCATATAGATGAAGATGGTACTTATCTGACACTGCCAGTTATATACTCAAGACAAAATCCCTGTGACAAAGAAAAACATTCTCACACAGGCGGATTTAAACAAGTGGCCGTACTTGCAGGAAATCAAGGTAAAGGAAATAAATGCTGATGTGGATCTTCTTATTGGAGTAAATGTACCAATGGCTATGGAACCATGGAGAATCATTAATAGCCAACAAAATGGACCATATGCAGTCAGGACACAGTTAGGATGGGTGGTTAATGGTCCACTCAATGTCTCTGCTGCTGTGGAAAAGGGATGCACTGTGGCATCTGTGAACCGAATCTGCATTGTGCACATTGAAAGACTCCTGGAAAGACAATATGCACATGACTTCCCCGAGAAGGATTATGAGGAGAAAATGGAGATGTCAGCTGATGACCAACAGTTCATGCAAATAGCTTCAAGTTCTGTTATTCTCATAGATGGCCACTACTTACCTTTACCTCTTCGTGACAGGAACATCAGCATGCCAAATAACTATCAAATGGCAGAACAACGAATGTTACATCTCAAAGGAAAATTTCGAAAGGATCAAGCTTATTCCAGCGAGTACAGAGACTTCATGGGTGACATCATCAGAAAAGGTTATGCTGAGAGGATACCACCAGAAGATTTTAAACCGGTGAATGGCAGATTGTGGTACATACCTCACCACGGTGTGTATCATAAGCGTAAAAAAACCCTTGGTGTAGTCTTTGATTGTGCACCAACCTTTAAAGGCGCATCACTCAATAATGTACTCCTACAGGGCCCAGACTTGGCTAACCCTCTTATCGGTGTTCTGCTCAGATTCCGGCATGAACCAGTTGCAGTTATGGCAGATATCGAGAGCATGTTTCACCGGGTGAGAGTTCATGAAGAGGACAGAAACTTGCTCAGATTCCTATGGTGGCCAGAGGGAGGCACAAGCAAAGAATTGGAGGAATATAGAATGACAGTTCATCTGTTCGGTGCTGTATCTTCTCCAACCTGTGCAAATTTTGCACTACAAAAAAACTGCAGAGGATAACAGTAACACATTTGATGGAGAAGTGTCTGACACAGTAAAATCTAATTTCTATGTTGATGATTGTCTCAGGTCAGTTCCAAGAGAGAAGCAAGCAATACAGCTTGAACCTCAGAGAAATGTGCTCCCTTGGAGGATTCAAGCTAACCAAGTGGGTTAGTAACAGTCGTATTGTGTTGGCATCCATCCCTGATGATGACAGAGCAAAGCAAATTAAGAACTTGGATCTGGACAGGGAAAAACTGCCTAATGACAGAGCATTAGGACTATACTGGGACATCGAAAATGATATATTCAGCTTTCGTGTCACTGTTAACAACAAAAGCCCCACCAGAAGAAACATACTTTCCATTGTTAGCTCAGTGTATGATCCTATTGGTGCTTGTGTTTTTCCTTGTCTCTGTTTTCATGCATATCCACGGTGTCTGCTGGCGTCTGTCTGCTGCCATAAAGAAAGGGGGAAGTGCGCATGCACAGAAGCGTCTGGAACGTATTGTGTTCCGGGTACGGATCGGGCACTGACAGTAGGTTCGCAAGCAGTGAGTGAGTGGCAGTGCGAACCTGCATCACCGTGTCAGCACGTTCGCAAACGACAGGAGTGAACTGGAGCCCTCAGCCCCCAGCACATGCAGTGAACCACGCGAATGTGGCAAGGTGAAGAGGATCGAACCCACACCTCCCGGGTAAGAGTCATGTGCGCCATCCACTTGGCCAAAGGGACATCCCCTTGGCCAAGTAGCCAGGGCACATGATCAATTGGAGGCATAGTGACAGGACCACCACTGTCACATCTCTCCCCCTCTTTTCACAAGCACGCCCTCGTGCTTCCACGCAGGCTGCCACACATTAGGAATCCATGGACCCACCCCTAGTGCTACATGGATCCTGCCAACAACGCCAGAATGTGGCAAGGTGAAGAGGTCCCGGGCAGGGATCGAACCCACACCTCCCGGGTAAGAGTCATGTGCGCCAACCACTTGGCCAAAGGGACATCCCTTGGCCAAGTAGCGAGGGCACATGATCAATTGGAGGCACACAGTGACAGGACCACCACTGTCACACGCACAGTGAGTGAACTGGAGCCCTGATCCCCGAGCGTCAGTGACCGCATCACTGAACATGCACTGTTCCCTCGCTATGAGAGCCTCCGCCACCAGATTCGCAGGTGATTCAGTGATTCACAGACCACACAGCAGTTCCACTGTCGGCCTGCACGCTCGCTGCTGAGCTCAACTACTGAACTGAGAAAGGAACGAATCAGGTCAGGAAGTGATTCTAGTCAGTACGTTTACTTAAATAATTCGTTCCTTCGAACGAATCACTCGCGAACGACACAACACTACTCTGCCACAGGAGATAAACAGAGCAACAACCTCAAGGGGGTAGATCGGACTACACAAAGCTAGTGTGGGGTGGCCGTGGCATAGTGAAGTTTAATGCCATTTACGCAGCCGACTGCGGTTCAAATCCTGGCTGGAGGTCCTTTGCTGCATGTCACATCCCCTCTCTCTCCCCCACGCTTTCCGGTCTCGTAATTGTCAAATAAAGGTGTTCATCACAGCTCTCAGGAATCTCTGGTTATTTTATCATGTCTATTTTTAATTGGTAAGTATGTTCAGGATAGGATATGTGACCCACACTGAATGTGTTCACATTAGTTTAAATGGTATTTTTATTTGTAAAATAATTCAGTTTTCAGAGCAGTTGTAACAGAAGTAGTTAACCTCATGCTATGTCGCAGAGTGGCCAATAGGTGGCACTAGTAGAATGTTGACTGGCCCGGAGCGTCTCTTTTCTGTGGGGCGGAAGCTCTTCCGCATTCATACGAGAGCTGCCATGGTGAAAGCAACTTCTGCTCTTCGTGTCTTCTGTTATACAGTTAAACAGTAATCTGCCTGCGAGTCCCTCCACTCGGGACCTGCAACAGATTCTTGGGGGCTCGTCCGGGATCGGCGCCGCTGCCATAGATGTACCGGTTGCTGATCCAGTGATACATGAACGCCAAGGCCAGAGCGACTGCGTGCTGCTGGAGCGAGGTGCTGTCCAGAGTGTGATCACGGATGTGACTACAGCTAAGGAGTCATCAGTTGGTGTCCAGGAAGGGAGACCAGGGAAGAGGGTCTTGACCTACAAGGGAGCTGAACTGCTAACTCATTAGGAGGAACACGCACCATGACGACCACACGCAAAGAACTGATCTGGACCATCAAAAAGAACTTATACAAACTGTCAGGTGCTGGAGCTTACGAGGTGGCGATGGCACTAGGACAAGACCAACCAGGAGCAGACAAATTGAGTTCAGCTGATGAAGAAAACTGCATAGACCATATCCTTACATATATACAGTCTGAAGAGCTAGCTGAATCTGAAGACGAGGGAATGGGTCCTCTGCTGTCATTAAATGATGTTGTTCTGAAGGTTATGCAGCACTACAATGTAGCTCAAGTGCCTGTTGTTTCAGATGAGGCTGCACAGACGTCTACCTCAGTTGCCCAAGCTACACCACCACATTTCACTACCCAACCACAGCACCCTGACCCATACACCCATACAACAACATCAGAGGTAGAACAGCTACAGCGGATGTATGAAGAGCTGGGCAGGAAATTACAAGAATGCACTGTCACTACAGCCACATCACCAAACTTGACAGCCACACCTGTAGGAGCTGGCCCACTGAGCAGCCATGTGACAGATAACCCACGCCACACTCCAGAGAGATTGGTCTCCCTGAAAGATCTCGCCTATCTCCAGAGGAAAGAGTTCAGGCTACATGGGGGCCAAATAAGTGACACTACATCTGATATGACTTACAACAGCATATGCAAACAAATTGATGAAGGACTCCAAGAAAAACACACAGAGGGTGAGATCATTAGAGGCGTGCTCCGGGCAATTAAACCTGGCAACTTCAGAGACATGTTGACAAATAAGGATGATCTCACTGTCATAGAACTCAAAAGCTTCCTTCAGTCACACTTAGGTGAAAAGAGTAGCACCGAACTCTTCCAAGACCTTATGTGTGCCAAGCAACATGAAAATGAGACACCACAGCAATTCTTATATAGAATGATTGGACTTAAGCAAAGAATAATGTTCACAACTAAACACACGACATCTGTTGTCCAATACGATGCAGCCACAATACAATGCATTTTCCTGAACACAATATGTCAGGGAATTGGGGAGAAATATGAGGACGTCAGACGGGACCTGAAGCCGCTTCTTGCTGACCCTGCTGTGTCTGATGAGGCTCTGCTCCGACAAGTTATCAAGACCACAACAGAGGAGAGTGAGAGAAAGCGCAGGTTGGGCCGCAGCTCTACACGCAAAGTAACTCAAGCCCACAGTGCCCATGCTGATTCTGACCAAAAATCACAGGTTGAAGCCCAAGTCAGCACGACCGTGAGTAGCAGAGACGATACAATACAGAGACTGAGTACACAGGTTGAGGCGCTGACACAAGCAATGGAGTCCCTGAAACAAATAGTGACACAAGCTCAAACACCAGAACAGCGCTACCCTCCCACTCATTATTACAACTCAGACCAATCCAGACCACCCAAAAAGTCACAAAAACCTCATGGCTGCCCAAACTGTGTCACACAGGCCAATCCAAGTTGCAGTCACTGCTTCATCTGTGGAGAGGAAGGCCATCGTGCTGTTGGCTGTTTGAAGAGAGCAAAGCAGTCGGGAAATGGGATGCGGTCAAGGCAGAGGGACAACCCCTGACCGGTTTTGAGCACACGTCCCAACCCCACAAAGACTCAATAGCAAAACCAGGTAAACCTAGTGAAGCTAACATAGCTAAGATTGACAAAACAACCCAGCCATGTAAGCTAATAGCCCCACTCATTGGTCGCAAATCCCTATTGAAATGCAGTATAGCTGGCTACGCTGTCACTGTCCTACTGGACACAGGAGCCAACGTAAGCCTTCTTGACCATGCCTGGAAGAACAAGTACTTACCTGGCCAAGATGTTCGCCCTCTCAGTGAACTGCTGGATGATCCTCTCAATGTGTCTGCCGTCACTGGAGACGACATACCATATGATGGATGGGTGGAGGTGGTGGTAAACTTGCAAGGCAATGATGACCCAGACTTATCCATCCGTGTACCCTTTTTAGTGAGTCGCCTAGAATTGGACAGACCATTAATTGGGTTTAATGTAATCCAGGTACTCATTAAGAACAATGAGAGTCGGCCTAAACTCATGTCCATTCTGTCTGCCCTCCTTGCTGGTGCTATGGAGATTGATGATGCCAGTGTGGAGACAATAGTAAATTTAATACAGACCCAGAAAGTTCCAAAAGAAGAACATGCTGCAGTGAAGGTGGGCTTTAAAGAAGTCACCATTTCAGCAGGTCATGTAGCTCACATTAAATGCAGGGTCCCAGCAAACATTAACCCCCCAGAGACACTTGTGCTGTTTGAGCCCACACCTTACAGTGCACAGTTGGAGAGATTGAGTATTGGGGCAGGATTAATGGAAATTTACGAGACAGACAGACCCTTCATTAAAGTGCCAGTGTCAAATCACTCCAGCCATGATGTGACCTTGCCCAGCCGAACTCTCCTAGGCAGCATTGAACCTATTGTCAAGGTCATAGAGACAGACTGTCCCAAAAATGATGAAAAGTCCATCCATGTAAATACTGTCAACTCTTCACCAAGCCATGACCAGACAACACCCACTGCATCACTGTGGCACCCACCAGTGGATGTTAGTCATCTTACAAATGAACAACAGGAAGAGGTAAAACAAATGCTGCTGGAGGAATCAGGTGCTTTTGCTCGAGATGATGGTGATATTGGTGACATCCCCAGCCTTCAAATGACCATCAACCTCAAAGATGACATTCCAGTCCAAAAATCCTACACCTCAATTCCCAAACCACTCTATCAAGAGGTTAAACAGTACATTCAAGACCTGCTTGTCAAAGGCTGGATTGTGAAGTCAAAGTCACCCTTTGCCGCACCAGTAGTCTGTGTAAGGAAGCGTGATGGAACCCTCAGATTGTGCATTGACTACAGACTATTGAATCAGAAGACAGTACCAGACCGCCACCCACTGCCTCGCATCCAGGACCTCTTAGACACTCTGGGAGGCCACAGTTGGTTCAGCATTCTCGACCAGGGCAAAGCCTACCATCAAGGCTACATGGCTGAAGGATCCCGCCACATGACTGCTTTCATATCGCCTTGGGGTTTACATGAGTGGGTAAGAATACCATTTGGTCTCTGCAATGCTCCTGCTGCATTCCAGCGCAGCATGGAGGAGATGCTCATGAGCTTGCGAGATGAATGTTGTATTCCTTACCTGGACGACATCCTCTGTTACTCCAAGTCCTTCAGTGATCATGTTGGTGCTGTACGTCGTGTATTGAGAGCCCTGCAACGCCATGGTGTCAAACTGCGACCCACAAAATGCGAGCTGTTCAAGTCAGAGGTCAGGTATGTGGGGAGGCTGGTCTCAGCAGATGGTGTGAGAGTAGACCCTAAAGACATACAGGCTGTAATGTTGCTGAGGGAGAAAAGACCTACTACAGTGGGGGAGGTGCGTCAGCTACTTGGGTTCTTGAGTTATTATAGAATGTATATTCAAGATTTCTCTCGTATTGCCAAGCCATTGTATGAGTTGTTGCAGGTGAAAGGACACACAGATGGGGCACAGAGGAAGGGACAAAAGAGTAAAGGAGCACAGCTGCCCTCAAAGACTCCCATCCAGTGGACTGACGGCCACCAGACCATCCTGGAGCAGCTTATTGATATCCTGTCACACCCACCTGTACTGTCCTATCCTGACTTTGAGCTCCCCTTTGTCCTTCACACAGATGCTAGTCAGCATGGACTCGGCGCAGTCTTATACCAGCGACAGAGTGGAAAGCTGAAAGTCATCGCATATGGATCCAGGACGTTGACTCCTGCTGAAAAGAACTACAACCTCCACTCTGGGAAATTGGAGTTTCTGGCCTTAAAGTGGTCAGTATGTGAAAAGTTTAGGGATTATTTGTTTTATGCCCCACACTTCACCGTGTATACAGACAATAATCCGCTAACTTACGTGATGAGCACGGCAAAACTGAACGCAGCAGGCCACAGATGGGTTGGAGAGCTCGCCGACTTCAGGTTCAGTATCAGATACAGACCAGGAAAAGTCAATGTGGATGCTGACACACTCTCTCGTCTCCCACTTGACATTGACAGTTATGTTGAGGAGTGTGTTGAGGAGCTCAATGGAGATGCCATCCGCGCTGCGTGGGAAGGAAGTGAGGCCGCTAAAAAGCATGATGTTGCCTACGTTGCTTCTCTCAACCTGACCCAAAACCCAGACTCACAAAGCACAATGACATTACCTGCCATCAGCCAGAGTGAACTGATTAGAGCTCAGAGACAAGATGTGGCTATCAATGAGATCATAAAGCTTAAACAGGCAAAAACAGTGCTCACGAATGAAGACAGGAGAAAAGGAAGTGTCCCTGTGAAAAGGTTGATGCATGAATGGGGAAAGCTGTACATTGAGTCTGGTTTGTTGTATAGGAGGGCTGGAGAGCGGAAGCAGCTGGTCTTACCTGCTGAGTATCGGTCCCTTGTACTGACACAGCTGCACAATGACATGGGTCACTTGGGGGCGGAGAGAGTTATTGGATTAGCAAGAGATCGTTTCTATTGGCCCTTCATGAAAAAGGACATTGAGGCCTATATCACAAAACAGTGCCCCTGCATAAAACAAAAGAAACCTGTGACCCATGACAGAGCACCGATGGGAAGCATCACGACCAGTGCACCTCTGGAGATGATGTCTATAGACTACATGCACTTAGAACAGAGCAAAGGGGGATATGAATACATCTTAGTATGTATTGACCACTTCAGTAGGTTTGCCCAGGTGTATGCAACACGGAACAAATCAGGCAGAACAGCTGCAGAGAAAATATTTAATGACTTTATTCCTCGGTTTGGGTTCCCAGGCAGGCTGCACCACGACCAAGGCCGGGAATTCGAAAATGCCCTGTTCGCAACTCTGCAGAAGCTGGCCGGTGTGAGTCACTCCAGAACAACCCCGTACCATCCACAGGGAAACCCTGCCGAGAGATTTAATAGAACATTACTCCAGATGTTGAGAACGTTGCAAGAGGAGGAAAAGAGTAACTGGAAGGAACACTTACCACAGGTTGTGCATGCATACAATTGCACCAGACATGAGGCCACAGGTTTCTCCCCCCACTACCTGATGTTTGGGCGCCATCCTCGTCTCCCAGTAGATTTGCTCTTTGGCCTGTCCAGTGAAGGAGAGCCAGAAACAGCACAAGGATATGCAGACAAATGGGCTGTGAGGATGAAAGAGGCTTACCGAGTAGCAGCTCAGAACAGCCAGCAATCCAGTGAACGAGGGAAGAGACAGTATGACCGTCACGTGAGGGGAGTGGTCCTGCAGCCTGGTGACCGAGTCCTAGTTCGTAACATGAGTGAGAGAGGAGGGCCAGGAAAGCTGAGATCCTATTGGGAACAAACAGTGTATGTGGTTAAGGAACAAGTTAATGAGAACCCCATTTACAAAGTGTGTCCTGAGACAGGTGGCAGTAAGACACGTACACTACACAGAAATCTTCTCCACCTTGTGAATGACTTACCTGTGAGTATTCCTGAACAAAACAAAACAACAACCAAAGAAAGACAAAAGAAAGAGACTCAAAGAGGAAAGCATGGACAGAGAGAACCAGCTTCAGGCAGTGATTCGTCTGACTCTGATGATGACGGTCCCAGAGCACACTATTGGTTAAGAGTGTCCAGGCCAGGTCCGTCGCAAAGTCCACATGCCACGCTTCCCTGTGTGCCCCAGAGAAACACTGTGACTTCTCCATCCTCACATGAGTCAGCACGGTTGATCACACCGGAAGGAGGAGCAAAACTGCAGCCGAGGATCACACTAGAGATGGAGCAAGGACAATCCAGTGAACAGGAATCTGAACAGATAAGTGACAATGAATATGGACAGACAGCAGGAAATGACCAAGAACGAGACATTGAACATCCACATGAAAATGGTCCAGTCAGAGGTGACACAAAGAATGACAGGCCACTTACCTCTCCATGTGAATCACCCAGGAGGCCAGTAAGAGACAGGAGAGCTCCAAAGACATTGACATATGAATCTCTTGGCCAGCCATCCTACCAGCCTCAAGGTGCGGTGAACACTGTTGGACTTTGTGGGACACAAACACTGCAACCATGGGGAATGCCCTCTGTCCCCATGGCACACTACACACCCTATCATGCACTATATCCACCACTGCCCTATCCTGTCATGATGCCATACACTGTCCCCTCCTTTGCATACTAACACACATATGCAGAGACTCATATATACATGAACATGAAAGGGGAAACCTCAGAACTGTATTTAGTATTTGTTGTGATTTAAGAAAAAAAAGTGAAATTCAGATTTTTGTTTTAATGCCGGGAGTCATCTTCTTTGTTGGGGAGTGTGTGACCCACACTGAATGTGTTCACATTAGTTTAAATGGTATTTTTATTTGTAAAATAATTCAGTTTTCAGAGCAGTTGTAACAGAAGTAGTTAACCTCATGCTATGTCGCAGAGTGGCCAATAGGTGGCACTAGTAGAATGTTGACTGGCCCGGAGCGTCTCTTTTCTGTGGGGCGGAAGCTCTTCCGCATTCATACGAGAGCTGCCATGGTGAAAGCAACTTCTGCTCTTCGTGTCTTCTGTTATACAGGTCGGTTAAATGTGAAACACATCATAACAAGCAACAAAACATAATTATTAATGTGTTGAACATGATTATCGTAATATAAGGTTTACAGCCGTAACGTGTGTAGAGTGTGGAAGTTAGTTTCAGTTTGTTTACGTCGCTGGTAGCAACGGTAGGCTAATGGCCGCTGCACAGTGTAATGCTGTGGACTCCCACTGTATTTAAGTTGAATAAGACCTCCCGTGCATCGCTTTTATGTGCTGAAATGTTGTTGAATATATTGCGTTTTCTGTGTTATTGAAGGTATTGTTTTGAGATAACCTTTGGCTTACTATTAGCTCTCAATAAGTTATATGATGTGAGACTCATTAATGAGATGTGGTTAATGTGAAATGACTGAGAGTAATATCAGTAATAGGAAATAAGTAATATTCCTCGTTGAACATGGTTTAATACTAGGTTTTATATGTGCCTTTGAAACATTTATTTTGACATATTTTGAGTATTTGTAATCAGTAAAAAGACAGAGATATTGTGTTGATGCTGAATAAATTCATACGAGAGCTGCCATGGTGAAAGCAACTTCTGCTCTTCGTGTCTTCTGTTATACAGTTAAACAGTAATCTGCCTGCGAGTCCCTCCACTCGGGACCTGCAACAATACACTATAAGAGTCTTGTAGTGGATTAAAGTCCCCATCTTTTCACAAGTTAGATTAGGGTAGGAAAATTCAACTGCTCTTAACTCATCCTATAAATAACATCCATCACTCATCAGCTCATCATCTGTGTCACCTGTATTGCCACCTGTGTTTTCTTTACTAATTGAGGCCCCATCATGTGGTTGAATAAAAACACAGCAATCCAGGAAACAGAACACAGGTTTGTTAATTTGTTCTTTGCTATGTGTGTTTGTATTTAACCACAAGATGGCACCTAATTAGTAAAGCAAACATAGGTAACAATACAGGTGACACAGATGGTGGCCTGATGACTGAATAATGTCATTCTATAGGATGCCTTTGATGTATGAAAATGTGAAAAAAGTAGTTTTCAACAGACATTATTCATATCCATGCATGGCCCTAGTGAAGACATAAATTCAAACACTGGCTTTGATTCAGCATAAATTAAGAAGTTTATTTAAATCAAATAGTTAGCCTAAGATGCTTCTTTACAAATGAATTCATGAGAAATGCCAATGAAAAACCAAGCAAATCTGAACTCCAAAGTATATACTTTAAAGTAATTTAAGGTGATGTAAACCTTCAAAGTGCAATATAGCATGCTTCTTCATAATATCACATGTGAAACATAACAACATGAACCAAATGACACCGTCCATTTTACATCAGATTTTTTTTTTCAACTTTCCTGTTTTGGTGATTGGTAGCAAAAAGTTTAATAGTGGGGGGGCAGGGCCGGACTGGGAGACTTTTTCAGGCCAGGAGTCAGTCATGTAACCAGGCCACCCTGGCCTTGCCCACACGCACACGTTCACGCCCACACCTACATGCATTGGCGTGCATGTGCGTGTACATGCATGCACGAACACACACACACACACACACACACACACACACACACACACACACACACACACACACACACACACACACACACACACACACACACACACACACACACACACACACACACACACACACACACACACACACACACACACACACACACACACACACACACACACAATGCATTCCAAATAGAAGTTCAAATATATAGTATAACCCTAATATATATATATACTCTTCTAGCCTGGAAAAACAGGTGCATGCGCTTTTCGGCAGCTCACTGTACAGCTCTGCCGAATAATGCATCCACCCTGTAACTTTATGGCTGGATATCTTTGAATCACATGGTTTGACCAGCTCATATGTTGGGCTGTTTTGGCTTAACAGTGTGAATTTCATACATGTGCTACTCTTCTAGCCTGGAAAAACAGGTGCATGCACTTTTCGGCAGCTCACTGTACAGCTCTGCCGAATAATGCATCCACCCTGTAACTTTATGGCTGGATATCTTTGAATCACATGGTTTGACCAGCTCATATGTTGGGCTGTTTTGGCTTAACAGTGTGTGGCAAGGTGAAGAGGGACCCGGGCGGGCTTCGAACCCCAGACTCCCGGGTCGGAGTCATGCGCGCTAACCAGTCGGCCAAAGGGACATCCCCTTGGCCAAGTAGCCAGGGCCCATGATCAACTGGAGGCACACAGTGACAGGACCACCACTGTCACATATCTCCCCCTCTTTTCACAAGCACGTCCTCGTGCTTCCGCGCAGGCTGCCACACATTAGGAATCCATGGACCTGCCACATGGATCCTGCCAACAACGCCAGAATGTGGCAAGGTGAAGAGGGACCCGGGCGGGCTTCGAACCCCAGACTCCCGGGTCGGAGTCATGCGCGCTAACCAGTCGGCCAAAGGGACATCCCCTTGGCCAAGTAGCCAGGGCCCATGATCAACTGGAGGCACACAGTGACAGGACCACCACTGTCACAAGTGTGAATTTCATACATGTGCTACTCTTCTAGCCTGGAAAAACAGGTGCATGCACTTTTCGGCAGCTCACTGTACAGCTCTGCCGAATAATGCATCCACCCTGTAACTTTATGGCTGGATATCTTTGAATCACATGGTTTGACCAGCTCATATGTTGGGCTGTTTTGGCTTAACAGTGTGAATTTCATACTCTTCTAGCCTGGAAAAACAGGTGCATGCGCTTTTCGGCAGCTCACTGTGCAGCTCTGCCGAATAATGCATCCACCCTGTAACTTTATGACTGGATATCTTTGAATCACATGGTTTGACCAGCTCATATGTTGGGCTGTTTTGGCTTAACATTGTGAATTTCATAAATGTGCTACTCTTCTAGCCTGGAAAAACAGGTGCATGCACTTTTCGGCAGCTCACTGTACAGCTCTGCCGAATAATGCATCCACCCTGTAACTTTATGGCTGGATATCTTTGAATCACACGGTTTGACCAGCTCATATGTTGGGCTGTTTTGGCTTAACAGTGTGAATTTCATACATGTGCTACTCTTCTAGCCTGGAAAAACAGGTGCATGCGCTTTTCGGCAGCTCACTGTACAGCTCTGCCGAATAATGCATCCACCCTGTAACTTTATGGCTGGATATCTTTGAATCACATGGTTTGACAAGCTCATTATGTTGGGCTGTTTTGGCTTAACAGTGTGAATTTCATACATGTGCTACTCTTCTAGCCTGGAAAAACAGGTGCATGCGCTTTTCGGCAGCTCACTGTACAGCTCTGCCGAATAATGCATCCACCCTGTAACTTTATGGCTGGATATCTTTGAATCACATGGTTTGACCAGCTCATATGTTGGGCTGTTTTGGCTTAACAGTGTGAATTTCATACATGTGCTACTCTTCTGGCCTGGAAAAACAGGTGCATGCTCTTTTCGGCAGCTCACTGTACAGCTCTGCCGAATAATGCATCCACCCTGTAACTTTATGGCTGGATATCTTTGAATCACATGGTTTGACCAGCTCAAATGTTGGGCTGTTTTGGCTTAACAGTGTGAATTTCATACATGTGCTACTCTTCTAGCCTGGAAAAACAGGTGCATGCGCTTTTCGGCAGCTCACTGTACAGCTCTGCCGAGTAATGCATCCACCCTGTAACTTTATGGCTGGATATCTTTGAATCACATGGTTTGACCAGCTCATATGTTGGGCTGTTTTGGCTTAACAGTGTGAATTTCATACATGTGCTACTCTTCTAGCCTGGAAAAACAGGTGCATGCGCTTTTCGGCAGCTCACTGTAGGCCTACAGCTCTGCCGAATAATGCATCCACCCTGTAACTTTATGGCTGGATATCTTTGAATCACACGGTTTGACCAGCTCATATGTTGGGCTGTTTTGGCTTAACAGTGTGAATTTCATACATGTGCTACTCTTCTAGCCTGGAAAAACAGGTGCATGCGCTTTTCGGCAGCTCACTGTACAGCTCTGCCGAATAATGCATCCACCCTGTAACTTTATGGCTGGATATCTTTGAATCACACGGTTTGACCAGCTCATATGTTGGGCTGTTTTGGCTTAACAGTGTGAATTTCATACATGTGCTACTCTTCTAGCCTGGAAAAACAGGTGCATGCGCTTTCGGCAGCTCACTGTACAGCTCTGCCGAATAATGCATCCACCCTGTAACTTTATGGCTGGATATCTTTGAATCACATGGTTTGACCAGCTCATATGTTGGGCTGTTTTGGCTTAACAGTGTGAATTTCATACTCTTCTAGCCTGGAAAAACAGGTGCATGCGCTTTTCGGCAGCTCACTGTACAGCTCTGCCGAATAATGCATCCACCCTGTAACTTTATGGCTGGATATCTTTGAATCACATGGTTTGACCAGCTCATATGTTGGGCTGTTTTGGCTTAACAGTGTGAATTTCATACATGTGCTACTCTTCTAGCCTGGAAAAACAGGTGCATGCACTTTTCGGCAGCTCACTGTACAGCTCTGCCGAATAATGCATCCACCCTGTAACTTTATGGCTGGATATCTTTGAATCACATGGTTTGACCAGCTCATATGTTGGGCTGTTTTGGCTTAACAGTGTGAATTTCATACATGTGCTACTCTTCTAGCCTGGAAAAACAGGTGCATGCGCTTTTCGGCAGCTCACTGTACAGCTCTGCCGAATAATGCATCCACCCTGTAACTTTATGGCTGGATATCTTTGAATCACATGGTTTGACCAGCTCAAATGTTGGGCTGTTTTGGCTTAACAGTGTGAATTTCATACATGTGCTACTCTTCTAGCCTGGAAAAACAGGTGCATGCGCTTTTCGGCAGCTCACTGTACAGCTCTGCCGAATAATGCATCCACCCTGTAACTTTACGGCTGGATGTCTTTGAATCACATGGTTTGACCAGCTCATTATGTTGGGCTGTTTTGGCTTAACAGTGTGAATTTCATACATGTGCTACTCTTCTAGCCTGGAAAAACAGGTGCATGTGCTTTTCGGCAGCTCACTGTACAGCTCTGCCGAATAATGCATCCACCCTGTAACTTTATGGCTGGATATGTTTGAATCACATGGTTTGACCAGCTCATATGTTGGGCTGTTTTGGCTTAACAGTGTGAATTTCATACATGTGCTACTCTTCTGGCCTGGAAAAACAGGTGCATGCGCTTTTCGGCAGCTCACTGTACAGCTCTGCCGAATAATGCATCCACCCTGTAACTTTATGGCTGGATATCTTTGAATCACATGGTTTGACCAGCTCAAATGTTGGGCTGTTTTGGCTTAACAGTGTGAATTTCATACATGTGCTACTCTTCTAGCCTGGAAAAACAGGTGCATGCGCTTTTCGGCAGCTCACTGTACAGCTCTGCCGAATAATGCATCCACCCTGTAACTTTACGGCTGGATGTCTTTGAATCACATGGTTTGACCAGCTCATTATGTTGGGCTGTTTTGGCTTAACAGTGTGAATTTCATACATGTGCTACTCTTCTAGCCTGGAAAAACAGGTGCATGTGCTTTTCGGCAGCTCACTGTACAGCTCTGCCGAATAATGCATCCACCCTGTAACTTTATGGCTGGATATGTTTGAATCACATGGTTTGACCAGCTCATATGTTGGGCTGTTTTGGCTTAACAGTGTGAATTTCATACATGTGCTACTCTTCTGGCCTGGAAAAACAGGTGCATGCGCTTTTTGGCAGCTCACTGTAGGCCTACAGCTCTGCCGAATAATGCATCCACCCTGTAACTTTATGGCTGGATATCTTTGAATCACACGGTTTGACCAGCTCATATGTTGGGCTGTTTTGGCTTAACAGTGTGAATTTCATACATGTGCTACTCTTCTAGCCTGGAAAAACAGGTGCATGCGCTTTTCGGCAGCTCACTGTACAGCTCTGCCGAATAATGCATCCACCCTGTAACTTTATGGCTGGATATCTTTGAATCACATGGTTTGACCAGCTCAAATGTTGGGCTGTTTTGGCTTAACAGTGTGAATTTCATACATGTGCTACTCTTCTAGCCTGGAAAAACAGGTGCATGCGCTTTTCGGCAGCTCACTATACAGCTCTGCCGAATAATGCATCCACCCTGTAACTTTATGGCTGGATATCTTTGAATCACATGGTTTGACCAGCTCATATGTTGGGCTGTTTTGGCTTAACAGTGTGAATTTCATACATGTGCTACTCTTCCAGCCTGGAAAAACAGGTGCATGCACTTTTCGGCAGCTCACTGTACAGCTCTGCCGAATAATGCATCCACCCTGTAACTTTATGGCTGGATATCTTTGAATCACATGGTTTGACCAGCTCATATGTTGGGCTGTTTTGGCTCAACAGTGTGAATTTCATACATGTGCTACTCTTCTAGCCTGGAAAAACAGGTGCATGCGCTTTTCGGCAGCTCACTGTACAGCTCTGCCGAATAATGCATCCACCCTGTAACTTTACGGCTGGATATCTTTGAATCACATGGTTTGACCAGCTCATTATGTTGGGCTGTTTTGGCTTAACAGTGTGAATTTCATACATGTGCTACTCTTCTAGCCTGGAAAAACAGGTGCATGTGCTTTTCGGCAGCTCACTGTACAGCTCTGCCGAATAATGCATCCACCCTGTAACTTTATGGCTGGATATCTTTGAATCACATGGTTTGACCAGCTCATATGTTGGGCTGTTTTGGCTTAACAGTGTGAATTTCATACATGTGCTACTCTTCTGGCCTGGAAAAACAGGTGCATGCGCTTTTCGGCAGCTCACTGTACAGCTCTGCCGAATAATGCATCCACCCTGTAACTTTATGGCTGGATATCTTTGAATCACATGGTTTGACCAGCTCAAATGTTGGGCTGTTTTGGCTTAACAGTGTGAATTTCATACATGTGCTACTCTTCTAGCCTGGAAAAACAGGTGCATGCGCTTTTCGGCAGCTCACTGTACAGCTCTGCCGAATAATGCATCCACCCTGTAACTTTATGGCTGGATATCTTTGAATCACATGGTTTGACCAGCTCATATGTTGGGCTGTTTTGGCTTAACAGTGTGAATTTCATACATGTGCTACTCTTCTAGCCTGGAAAAACAGGTGCATGCACTTTTCGGCAGCTCACTGTACAGCTCTGCCGAATAATGCATCCACCCTGTAACTTTATGGCTGGATATCTTTGAATCACATGGTTTGACCAGCTCATATGTTGGGCTGTTTTGGCTCAACATTGTGAATTTCATACATGTGCTACTCTTCTAGCCTGGAAAAACAGGTGCATGCACTTTTCGGCAGCTCACTGTACAGCTCTGCCGAATAATGCATCCACCCTGTAACTTTATGGCTGGATATCTTTGAATCACATGGTTTGACCAGCTCATATGTTGGGCTGTTTTGGCTTAACAGTGTGAATTTCATACATGTGCTACTCTTCTAGCCTGGAAAAACAGGTGCATGCACTTTTCGGCAGCTCACTGTACAGCTCTGCCGAATAATGCATCCACCCTGTAACTTTATGGCTGGATATCTTTGAATCACATGGTTTGACCAGCTCATATAGCTGTTTTGGCTTAACAGTGTGAATTTCATACATGTGCTAATCTTCTAGCCTGGAAAATAGGGGCATGCACTTCTAGGCAGCTCACTGTACAGCTCTGCCGAATAATGCATCCACCCTGTAACTTTATGGCTGGATATCTTTGAATCACATGGTTTGACCAGCTCAAATGTTGGGCTGTTTTGGCTTAACAGTGTGAATTTCATACATGTGCTACTCTTCTAGCCTGGAAAAACAGGTGCATGCGCTTTTCGGCAGCTCACTGTACAGCTCTGCCGAATAATGCATCCACCCTGTAACTTTATGGCTGGATATCTTTGAATCACATGGTTTGACCAGCTCATATGTTGGGCTGTTTTGGCTTAACAGTGTGAATTTCATACATGTGCTACTCTTCTAGCCTGGAAAAACAGGTGCATGCACTTTTCGGCAGCTCACTGTACAGCTCTGCCGAATAATGCATCCACCCTGTAACTTTATGGCTGGATATCTTTGAATCACACGGTTTGACCAGCTCATATGTTGGGCTGTTTTGGCTTAACAGTGTGAATTTCATACATGTGCTACTCTTCTAGCCTGGAAAAACAGGTGCATGCGCTTTTCGGCAGCTCACTGTACAGCTCTGCCGAATAATGCATCCACCCTGTAACTTTATGGCTGGATATCTTTGAATCACATGGTTTGACCAGCTCATATGTTGGGCTGTTTTGGCTTAACATTGTGAATTTCATACATGTGCTACTCTTCTAGCCTGGAAAAACAGGTGCATGCACTTTTCGGCAGCTCACTGTACAGCTCTGCCGAATAATGCATCCACCCTGTAACTTTATGGCTGGATATCTTTGAATCACATGGTTTGACCAGCTCAAATGTTGGGCTGTTTTGGCTTAACAGTGTGAATTTCATACATGTGCTACTCTTCTAGCCTGGAAAAAAAGGTGCATGCACTTTTCGGCAGCTCACTGTACAGCTCTGCCGAATAATGCATCCACCCTGTAACTTTATGGCTGGATATCTTTGAATCACATGGTTTGACCAGCTCAAATGTTGGGTTGTTTTGGCTTAACAGTGTGAATTTCATACATGTGCTACTCTTCTAGCCTGGAAAAACAGGTGCATGCGCTTTTCGGCAGCTCACTGTACAGCTCTGCCGAATAATGCATCCACCCTGTAACTTTATGGCTGGATATCTTTGAATCACATGGTTTGACCAGCTCATATGTTGGGCTGTTTTGGCTTAACATTGTGAATTTCATACATGTGCTACTCTTCTAGCCTGGAAAAACAGGTGCATGCACTTTTCGGCAGCTCACTGTACAGCTCTGCCGAATAATGCATCCACCCTGTAACTTTATGGCTGGATATCTTTGAATCACATGGTTTGACCAGCTCAAATGTTGGGCTGTTTTGGCTTAACAGTGTGAATTTCATACATGTGCTACTCTTCTAGCCTGGAAAAAAAGGTGCATGCACTTTTGGGCAGCTCACTGTACAGCTCTGCCGAATAATGCATCCACCCTGTAACTTTATGGCTGGATATCTTTGAATCACATGGTTTGACCAGCTCAAATGTTGGGCTGTTTTGGCTTAACAGTGTGAATTTCATACATGTGCTACTCTTCTAGCCTGGAAAAACAGGTGCATGCGCTTTTCGGCAGCTCACTGTACAGCTCTGCCGAATAATGCATCCACCCTGTAACTTTATGGCTGGATATCTTTGAATCACATGGTTTGACCAGCTCATATGTTGGGCTGTTTTGGCTTAACATTGTGAATTTCATACATGTGCTACTCTTCTAGCCTGGAAAAACAGGTGCATGCACTTTTCGGCAGCTCACTGTACAGCTCTGCCGAATAATGCATCCACCCTGTAACTTTATGGCTGGATATCTTTGAATCACATGGTTTGACCAGCTCAAATGTTGGGCTGTTTTGGCTTAACAGTGTGAATTTCATACATGTGCTACTCTTCTAGCCTGGAAAAAAAGGTGCATGCACTTTTCGGCAGCTCACTGTACAGCTCTGCCGAATAATGCATCCACCCTGTAACTTTATGGCTGGATATCTTTGAATCACATGGTTTGACCAGCTCAAATGTTGGGCTGTTTTGGCTTAACAGTGTGAATTTCATACATGTGCTACTCTTCTAGCCTGGAAAAACAGGTGCATGCGCTTTTCGGCAGCTCACTGTACAGCTCTGCCGAATAATGCATCCACCCTGTAACTTTATGGCTGGATATCTTTGAATCACATGGTTTGACCAGCTCATATGTTGGGCTGTTTTGGCTTAACAGTGTGAATTTCATACATGTGCTACTCTTCTAGCCTGGAAAAACAGGTGCATGCACTTTTCGGCAGCTCACTGTACAGCTCTGCCGAATAATGCATCCACCCTGTAACTTTATGGCTGGATATCTTTGAATCACATGGTTTGACCAGCTCATATGTTGGGCTGTTTTGGCTTAACATTGTGAATTTCATACATGTGCTACTCTTCTAGCCTGGAAAAACAGGTGCATGCACTTTTCGGCAGCTCACTGTACAGCTCTGCCGAATAATGCATCCACCCTGTAACGTTATGGCTGGATATCTTTGAATCACATGGTTTGACCAGCTCATATGTTGGGCTGTTTTGGCTTAACAGTGTGAATTTCATACATGTGCTACTCTTCTAGCCTGGAAAAACAGGTGCATGCGCTTTTCGGCAGCTCACTGTACAGCTCTGCCGAATAATGCATCCACCCTGTAACTTTATGGCTGGATATCTTTGAATCACATGGTTTGACCAGCTCATATGTTGGGCTGTTTTGGCTTAACAGTGTGAATTTCATACTCTTCTAGCCTGGAAAAACAGGTGCATGCGCTTTTCGGCAGCTCACTGTACAGCTCTGCCGAATAATGCATCCACCCTGTAACTTTATGGCTGGATATCTTTGAATCACACGGTTTGACCAGCTCATATGTTGGGCTGTTTTGGCTTAACAGTGTGAATTTCATATGTGCTACTCTTCTAGCCTGGAAAAACAGGTGCATGCACTTTTCGGCAGCTCACTGTACAGCTCCGCTGAATAATGCATCCACCCTGTAATTTTATGGCTGGATATCTTTGAATCACATGTTATTTACCAGAAAGGTTTTTGTCTGTATAATGACTCTTTTCTCTCTCCTCCGTTCATGCTCAGTTCTCTGTTGTTTTCATTTCCCTGTTTGTATCAAAGTGTATGCAATGACAGTAAATGGACATGACTACTGCTTGATTTATTTCAAAAGTTATTGGATTCAGCAGAAATACAGTTTATACTGAAGAATCAAAATCCAACACTCCACCACCACTGGAACAAAGAACAAGAATCAATGACATGAAGGGAAGAAAGAGAAAGAGGACAAGACTCAAACGCAGCACAAGTAAGCCATGGGTGTTGCAATCAGACACAGGTGAGACACATGAGGTAATCACAGCAGGGAGCACACAGGAAGACAGGACACTGAACTTCAAGATAAAACAGGAAAAAACTCAACTAAACAAGGGAACACACAGATGACATGACAATTGGGCCAATCAGTAATTTATTATGTGGATACACTCAGAGCTTGACAGGGACAACCTGGGTCATTGTTTTCCCAGCTGTGTGACACAACACTTCCTGCCTGCAGCTCTCAGCTCCAAGCTCACTGGAGGTTTTGATCCAATGGGGACTATTTTCATTTATTTAACGTCTTAAAGTGAGTTTAGTAATCACAGTTATGTGAAGAGCTCAAAAAGAAAAATCTGCAGCTTCTGACTTTTCACAGTTTTGAAAATGTCACTTCAAGCTCAGGGAATTTAGTTTTGACAGTGAGTAGATGTTTCGACCAAGTGGTTTAATGAATGAATCAAAAAGGAATGGATAATGATGACAGCAATGAGCTGCAGCAGTAACAGTGTGCCAACCTAAGTGGAGCTGGATGTATGAAGCTAATGTTAAACAAAGTGCAGCTGCTTATTTGATTCAGAAAGGTTTTGTCTGTATAATGACTGGGGTGAAAGAAGACATGTGGGTGCTTTTTCTCTCTACTTCGTTCATTCTCACTTCTGTGTTGTTTTCATTTCCCTGCATCAAAGTGTATGCAGTGACAGTAAATGGACATGACTACTGCTTGATGCTCTGTCAGTTTATTTCAAAAGTAGTTGGATTCAGCAGAAATACAGTTTATACTGAAGGATCAAAATCCAACACTCCACCACCACTGGAACAAAGAACAAGAACCAATGAAATGAAGGGAAGAAAGAGAAAGAGGACAAGACCAGGTCAAATCTCTGACCTGCCTGTAGTTATAGACTGATTTTAGATCCCCCATGTCCCCTGACAAAATTACTGAACACACAAATCCAAAACAAAGACTGTGCTGTGATTAGTTGCGATTAACTGAACTCATTGGATCATAAATTCAGGAGAAGACATTGTGTGTGTGGGTTCACACTGCAGTCACTGAAGTGATAATCAGTTAGTATTGAGTCACACTGTCAGTGGCAAACGTTTGGCACAGACGGAAGGTCTTTCCAAGGAGCATGACAGATCGTTCCAGTACGCACCTGTAAGAAGACAGAGAGTTTATTCACAGTAAATATGCTATTTCTAATATGTAAGAGACATGCACAGTTCATACACACACATGATCCCAAACATGCACTCAGACATTAGGACATCCAAGTTTAAATAAACAATTTTCTTTTTAAAGGATCTATTAGCAAAAGATGGAGCATATTTAATTGCTGCATTTTGCCAGATTCATTTGCTGTGCTGTCATGGAGATGAGAGAGCTGTTGACAAAGGGTCTGCTGGTGTATTCAATCAGCCCACATGTGCAGGGTTGAGTGGGGCTGGAGCCAATCCCAGCTGAGATAGGCTGAGGACATGGTTCACCATGGAGAGGTCACCAGTCTATCACAAGGCTGGCAGAGAGACAGAGTGTAATGGAAATTTTTAGTGTGCACTTGTTTTCCTGTCTACTGTTTTGTGCTCTCTGTTTGATACAATACAGAGATAGACGTTGTGCATGTTCTCACATAACATCGCCTGACTCTTGTATTTGATGCCTGTTGCTGACCCACTCTGTTTGACTGAGAACCTTCTTTGCAAAGAATAAAACTCTTAAAAGACAGTTGATCTCAAAATCTTTAGTTCTTTCTACTTTATTTCTTGCCTAACAAATTTCCACAACAAGAGACACGCCTGTGGACAATTCATAGCCTCCAGTCAACCTACTGTGCATCATGTGTTTGGACTGAACCTGGAGAGAACCCATGCTGACACAGGGACAACTTCAGACTCAGGTGGTGCACACTTGCATATACAGTACCTGTTGACATCTACCTGGACATCAAACATGACTGATCTCTGAACAGGGTAGAGTCAGCAGTCATTATCTGACTCTGTATGAACTTTCTGGTTGTTCTTAACACATGTTATGATCTGCCCATTGTTGTAAGTCTCCAGAAATCAAGTCCCCTTCAGAGAGGATACAAATCACCAGTAAAAGGTCAAGAAATCATAAATACCTGCAAAATTAGTCTCCAAACAGTGCTCTGGAAGTTGAGTGGGCTGGTCTAAGTTGTTGGGTTCCCCTTTGTTCCAGTCTGTGTAGTGAAACTGTGAGCCATCAGTCCACATCCATGTGGACTCCTGGAAGAGAAAGCACAGGTTACCTCTAGCACAGACAACATCAACATCAGATCCTCTGTGTTTAAATGTCTCACTTTTATGCTGTCATGGCCTCCAATCCAGGTACGTGTATCAGAGCCATTATTTTCCCGAATCAGGTCCCTGACAAACTTGTGTTCCTCAGCGCTGTGGATGGAGGCTAAGTTCCCACCAAGACTGATGCAGGCGAGCTGACGACCAAGATAATGAAATGAGATAAATACAACCTGGGTCTAAAACACACAGGCATCGCTTTCCAACCAGCAGAAAATGATGATGACACTGTAGTGGGTTGGAAATGTAAACAGCCCCCCTGAAGTACTTGAACCATTCTAACATATAGTACACAGACACACAACACTACACACTGTTTTATATTGAAGAAATACACATTTATGTCAGTAGATGGTGCAGTTCTGTCTCTGTGGAGCATGGATGTATTACAACAACATAATAAATACATATATCGTATACCGTACAATTATAATTCCTATAATACATCCATGTTGTTGAGCACACCCTTCAAGTTGTCACAGTAACAGTGCTTACTGGTTTGTGTAACCCGAGATCCGGTGTTGGCAACAACAACAACAACAACAAAAAACTTCCCAAGAAAAGTCTTCACAAACTGCTTTATGGTGTGAACCAGAAATTTTAAGCAAAGCCCACTGACATATAGTTGTCATGACATCAACAGTTTTAAAACCACACCAGAGGCGCTGTGTGGTCATTGTTCTAATACCTCTGCATCAGCCACATCCGTGCTGTTGGCTTGGTACATGAAACAGCGAGAGCCAAACACAGTCCAACCAGTTGGACAGCCAGGAACTGTAACACAGTTAGATAAGTATGGTGGATTGAAAACAAATGCCATTTAGGTAGAGGAAAGCTAGCAACTCTCATTAATGGTTGTCAGAGCACCTGTAAAGTAGAGTGATAGGCTACATGTGAACTTGCCCCAGTTCACTTTACTCTGCCTCTAGTCCACTTTACATGGCAGGGAATTTCACAGATAGTTAGTTCATTAGATAATTAGAAATACTAATACTAATACTAAAAACTGCTACTGATTGAAATGTTTCAGCATTCATTTAGACATTTACATTTAACACCAAGAGGAAAAGTCTGTGTACAGTGTGATGATGTTTCTGACAGCCTTGCTCTCTGTGCCAAATGTGGCCCAGTGCTGTGTATACCCAGATTGGTTAACATCATTAAGCACATGATACAAACATGTAAACATACAAAATGATATATATAACAGAAGACACAAAGTATAACTTCTGTCATTTAGCATAATTGTAAATCCATAAATCCACCCAAAGACCTCCAGTGGAAAAGTAGCTACAAACCTGGTACATGGGCTTTTTTGCAGGTGGACATCTGCGAACATAGAGAGCATATTGTTAATATCAGTATCAGCAGTCCCTCTGTAATAGGCTGAGACTAATATGAGGTCTGTTTACAGTAACTGGTGAGCATTTCTTCAGGAAAAGCAAAAGGATCAGCTTCAATGCTTTTAATTGAATGAATCTGGTGGTTTAGGAGCTGGTTCAAGGAGATGAGCAGTTGTGCAACGCATTCAGGCACCATTAATCCAGGGCTAATAGAAAAAGAATACTCACTTAACTTAAACCCTTAAGCTTTTTAATTCTGGGGGTGATTTTCTCACCTCACAGTTCACTACACATACAACTGGAAGTAAAGTCAGGGTCATGTTATTTAGCACTGTTTTCATTGTAACTGGGGATCAGAGAGTTTTACTCACAGCTCCTTCAAACAACAGTCCACCAGTGAAACAGAGGAGGAGGACCACCTGAAAATGTGACGCCATCTCTGAACAAAACAAGCTGAATGTGTAGTCTTTGGCAGTGTAGTGACCTCAGTGATTGAACCTGAATGATTTAAGAGAACAATCTATTATGTATGAATTTCAGTTGAGAGGTCATAAACCACCAAATGTTCACTTACCTGTAGTGGTATCTGACTCAGGAGGAGAAACAAACAGGCAGGTTGTTGAGAGATGAATATCCACCCTGTCCTTCTCCTTTTATACAGATAGATAGAATAACTGAAACAGTGTTATATCAACATTCCCATATCATTGTCATTCAGTGAATCCAGGTTGAACTTTGATGTTGATTCTTCATCAGTTTCCACCCTCAACTAATATTGAAACAATGTTGATTTTCCAAATAAGATCAATGGAATTTCACTAGTATGTCTATTAACACAAATATTGAAACAATGTTGAAATTTCAACCTAACTAAAGATCAACAATATTTCAATCGATTAAACCACAAAAATGACCAAGTATGCCTAAATAAAAATAGGCCAATAATAATACAAACCCTGCTTTAGCTACAGTCAGGATGTTGTATTGGAAGCAGAAATGCCAGCAATATATTGTAATTTGACTATTACAGTAAAAAAAAAAAAAAAGAAGCAGTACTTCTGTGATAATTTGAATTTACAGTAGCATTCTATTTTATTTAGGATAAATGTTCACTGTTCAATGAAAACAGGCATAAAATAGTGACTCAGTTTAGCAGTTTAGAATATTTTACAACCTTGATTTTCAATGCAATTAAAATAAGTTCTGACAGGTGCTAAAACCTATGCTAAATAATCAATAAACAAATGATAAAGGAATGAATACTGCTAGATGTCCCAGATAAATGAGCCAAGTCTTAGTAACAAAATAAGAAAAGGCAAATAGTTTCTGCTGGAAACAATGGCAATTAGCTAAAAGTGCATGTGACAGACTGTCCCTCAAAGCCAAAATGAAAACGCAGCTTGTAGTATCCTCAGTTAATCTGCTGTGAATAAACAGATATGACATTCAATGTTTGAAACACATGGCAAGTCAGAAAATATAAACTTCCATCAGAAGAAAACCAGCCCTGTAAGCATCTCTTTGAAGTGTGTTATGAGCAGCTCAACAATGAGGAGGGCCATCTCTTCACTAGTGAAGAGGACATCCTTAAAGGCTAGGTAGGCAGAAATCTAGAAAAAAGCTTCAAGTTGAGTCCACACGGTTCGCATCTCCTTCGCCAGTCCGTCTATGAGCAGAGAGTAGAGAAATAACGTCAGTAGGTCAGCCTGGAGGAGTCGGATGTTAATAACATGCCACCACGGGCTCGGAGGGGAATAACACTAGTGTATCATCACAAAATATTGGCGAAATGAACGAGTTTTGCAGCGGATAATGTGTTATTTAGAGGCTGCATTGGGTGCCCCGTGTACTCGCATTATACGAATATATGCACCACTCGATTGGGGCTAATTTCGTCAAAACGACTCCAAATGACACCAAACTTGTCAGGGTGAGTAATTGATCGTATTTGATGCTAGAAATAAGGTCCAGGTTGTAAAAAACTAAAGTTATCCTTTAAGTAAGAGGAAAGGTAACTATTTTATTTTCTTCTTCTCAGCTCTTACGGTGTGTCTGCAACTGAATACGGTCCACGGAATAAAGGAATGTGAACCATCAGTTTCATCATTTATGACCATCATTTAGCTGGGGAAGCTACACACTTGTTATTTTTTATTAGGCTATTATTTAAAAAAGAAAGCTAAAGGTTTTTCTTTTCTTTTCTTTCTATTTCTCTCTCTTTTTTCTTTACATTCTATGTCATTTTCTTAAGTCATTTTGGTGTACCTGTGCAGGTAAAATATTATTTTGGTGCCTGTGAAGACATAAGTTATTTTGGTGCACATGGAGGAAAACGATTATTTTGGTTCCTCATTAGTTCATCAGTAACTACTGTAATGTTTGTGTACCTTACACAAAAATAGTAACTAATGAGTAGGTAATGATTCAGTACTTATGACCTATTCATATTGGTGTCTCACTTTACTATAAGGTACACACAAAGGGTAACTAATGATTCAGTAATGATTCAGTACTTCTTACCTAGTCATTTTGATGTCTCACTTTTTACCATAAGGTACACAAAAAGAGTAACTAATGATTCAGTAATGATTCAGTACTCATTACCTACTCATTTTGGTTTCTCACTTTACCATAAGGTACACAAAAAGGGTAACTAATGATTCAGTACTCATTACCTACTTATTTTGGTTTCTCACTTTACCATAAGATACACAGAGGGGTAACTAATGATTCAGTAATGATTTAGTACTCATTACCTACTCATTTTGGTTTCTCACTTTACCATAAGATACACAAAAGGGTAACTGATGATTCAGTAATGATTTAGTACTCATTAACTACTCATTTTGGTTTCTCACTTTACCATAAGGTACACAAAAAGAGTAACCAATGATTCAGTAATGATTCAGTACTCATTACCTACTCATTTTGGTTTCTCACTTTACCATAAGGTACACAAAAAAGGTAACTAGTGATTCAGTAATGATTCAGTACCCATTACCTAGTCATTTTGATGTCTCACTTTACCATAAGGTACACAAAAGGGTAACTAATGATTAAGTAATGATTCGGTACTTATTACCTACTCATTTTGGTTCCTCACTTTACCATAAGTTGTGTGATCATGTGTGATCATGTGTTGGTGAAAAACTGTTCATTAATAGTTCCTCATTAGTTCCTCAGTAACTACTCCTCTGAAATTTGATCAGGGATTCCTGAAGAACTGACCATTAACTAACAGTTAATTAATCAGTAGTTCCTCAGTAACTACTCTAATTTTGGCTATGCCAGTTCCCTAACTAACTACTCATTAGTTCCTCAGTAACTACTCCTCTGAAATTTGATAAGGGATTCCTGAAGAACTGACCATTAACTAATGGTTAATTAATCAGTATTTCCTCAGTAACTACTGTAATTATGTGTACCTTAGTTCCTCAGTAACTACTGTAATTTTGTGTACCTCAATTCCTCAGTAACTACTCATTAGTTCCTGATTAGTTCTTCATCAGTTCCTCATTAACTACTCTAATTTTGTGTACCTTATTGTGAAGTGTTACCGATTCTTTTTACTGTTTGAATATTCATGAAATCTCTTCAGATCCTCAGTGCTACCACTCCATACAAAAAACAAATCATCAGCATACAATACAATATGTTTAATGGATGCTAAAAAAAAAAAAGGATTATTGTTGTAAATAAAAATCCTCCTCAAACTTGCCCATTAATAAGTGAGCTGGGTGCCGTTGGGGGTCTGCTGAGACCCCTGACACCAGAACAGGAGAGAGGACAGGAGGTGGCTGTGGCCCAGCTGGAAACAGGACTGGAGGCTATATGTGGCATAGTTGGGGCAGGGGCTGGAGCCTGGAACCCATGCAGACGAGGGACTGCATGGTGACAGCTGCCGCCCAACACGTGGATAACATCGAGGGTGCAGCACAGGCGAAGAAGGGACTGGATGTGGCATACTGGGAGATATGCGAGGCCCAAGGCGAAGTAGCGCTCCCCGGCCAGTCACACCCACATTTGCCAATATATTGTGTGTCTAAAAATTTTTGTAATTTCTTGTGTTGTACTTTAAACCTGACTACAAGGCCAAATAATAACAGACCTACAAACTCAGGAGAGTAAAAAAGGTGCCAAAGCCAAACCAATGTACCCCGGGAGAAAATTTTTGTGATTTTAATATGCAAATTATGCTTTTTGTGTTTTGACACTAGAATTTCTGTGTGCAAGTAGATACATGGCTCATGCTAGGGACATACTATCCATCCCAATTACAATCCCAGACATAGGTTATCCCAGATTCCCAGTTAAACAGAGAGCAAACCTCTCATTAAAAGACAGCTTTGAGAGAATAAGTGGGCTACAAGTTTGAGTAAGAAAAGGGGGGAAATACTTTTTCACAGTATTGTATGTAGCCTGGGGGTTGAAAATCAATGCCCATGAAAGGAGTGTGTTTCTCTTCTATAATACCATACACATTCTACATCACGTCTGGCATAGGCACAACTTTAATTCTGGGTGGCACCGGCGGTAGAAGCAGATCCATGCAGCTGTATGTGGCGAACGAGCATGAAAAAACAAGCACGCCGAATGCGCAGCACGCCGAATGCGCAGCGCTCCGCGGCCGCGTGTATAAAGTGTGATCTGAATGCACGCGCGCGCTTCATCAAAGACTTGTCACCATAGTTTTCTGTGTTCCACATCCACCAATGCATCAGATAACTTCCCACATGTTGTTTCAAAATACCTGTCCGACATGTTTATCACTCCCCTGCCCGGCCGACCCCCTGGACTGTCAACTCTGTCTAACTTGGCGTATCGCTCCCTCTAGCAAGTGACGAGGCACAGGCAGACCAGGGTTGCCAGATACTGTGGCAAATATCCCCCTTCCTGGTTTTCTTCCAAATCGGGAGATAAACTGGAGAAATGACGGACCGTTTTTTTCCCCTCTCCCGGCGCAAGGCCTCCACAGCGCGAGGCCCGAGGCGGTCACCTCGTTTGCACCACCCTTGCAGCGGCCCTGGCTATGGCCCAACCGGAACAGGAGATGGCTATGGCCCAACCGGAACAGGAGATGGCTGTGGCCCAACCGGAACAGGAGTTGGCTGTGGCCCAACCGGAACAGGAGATGGCTGTGGCCCAACCGGAACAGGAGATGGTTCAGTTTGTTTTGTCTATTAGGATCTCCATTGCTGCAGCTATTCTTGGGATCTGACTATTACATAAAAAATTGGCTCATTAATACATAACAAAAGAAAACAATATGATATTATAATAATACATTCAATCAATATCAATACAATCAATCACTCAATCATTCAATAATCCATAATCAGTTACATTAGCCAATCAATCAATTTGTGGTTGTTTAGGCAAGCAAAGCATTATCTCTGTTTAAGAGACGCTATGTTTGAGTTTTACTGTTTTGTCTTTGCTTTTGGTAACGAAAAGTTACCTCTTGTGGCATGTCTTGCAATTGCTGCATGTTTATCTATGATAAATGATTGTTGTTGGTTGTGGCTCAACCAAAACAGGAGGTGACTGCAGCACAGCAGGGACAGGGACCGGTGGTAGCTACATCCCAGCCAGACAAGGTGGCTCAAATGATTTTAGTCGATCAACAGTAAAAAAGGAAGGGAATGTAGTTTTGACAGTGAGTAGATGTTTCATCAACCAAATGGTTTAATTAATCAATCAAAAAGAAATGGATAATGATGCGGCGGTGTTTAGCTTAGTTGGTAGAGCACCCACCCCATGTGTTGAGGCTATAGTCCTCGCTGCAGGCGGCCCCGGTTCGAGTCCTGCGTCGGACGGCCCTATACTGCATGTCATTCCCCCCATCTCTACCTCCCATTTCCTGTCACACTCTCCACTGTCTATCAAATAAAGGCATGAAAAGCCAAAAAATATATTTAAAAAAAAAAAGAAATGGATAATGATGACAGCAAATAGCTGCAGCAGTAACAGTGTCTCCTGAGAGCCTGGCCGAGCTCGACTCTCCTCAGATGTCTGGATTGAACCTGGTGCCAACAAATTTATAATATCAGAAAAGATGCTTCAAGCATTTACTGTTTGAGTACCTCACTAGAGTATTTGGGTTCAAGCTACTTCACACATCTTTGTACATTTATGAGATCTTGGAAACACTACAACAGTTGCACAGAAGAAGAGTATTAAACCACTGGCCTATTTGATATTATAGTATTTTTAGTATTAGTATTCTGACTGAGGATAAAATTTATGATTTTTCCAAACATCAATGTATGTGTGATTCCCAGATTCGGCCTGTTCTGAGAGGCTGAACCAACAAACCATTCATAACACTTGGAGCTGATTTGGGCCTTGAAAGGATTCTAGTCTTAGTTTCCTTTGTTACACACCTGTGATTTTATTTAATTATTTGTACTGTGTGTGTCTCACTGTGCCAACCTAAGTGGAGCTGGATGTATAAAGCTAATAATTGTATCTAACGTTAAACAAAGTGCAGCTGCTTATTTGATTCAGAAAGGTTTTGTCTGTATAATGACTGGGGTGAAAGAAGATACGTGGCTGTTTTTCTCTCTCCTTCGTTCATTCTCACTTCTGTGTTGTTTTCATTTCCCTGTTCAATGCAGTGACAGTAAATGGACATGACTACTGCTTGATGCTCTGTCTGTTTATTTCAAAAGTTGTTGGATTCAGCAGAAATACAGTTTATACTGAAGGATCAAAAGAAAGAGAAAGAGGACAAGACCAGGTCTAATCTCTGACCTGCCTGTAGTTATACTATTGTTTTTAGATCCCCCATGTCCCCGGACAACATTACTGTACTAAACATACAAATCAAAAACAATGACTGTGCTGTGATTCGTTGTGATTAACTGAACTAATTTGATCATAGATTCTGGAGAAGACATTGTGTCTGTGTGATTTCACACTGCTGTCACTGAAGTCTGATGTGACAATCAGTCAGTACTGATGTTCACAGACACTGCTGGGCCCAAAGTTTTGGCACAGACGAAAGGTCTCATTATGGAGCATTGCTTATCGTTCCAGTTTGTACCTGTAAGAAGAAGAGAGAGTTTTTTTTTTTTTTTTTTAGATATTTCTAAGATGTAGTACACAGTTATATGTTCTCAGACATGCACTTATAGATATTAGGACATTTAAGTTTAAATAAATGATTATATTTTTAAAGGATCGATCACCTGAAAACCCCTTTTTTCTGCTCGGGTGAGAACTGACCTTTCCTTGCAAGGAAATAAAAATTTTGGCCGGCAGAAGTATTTCATTATTCACCAAAAATTAATTAATTGAACATTCCTTTGTTTTAATCACTTGAGATGTCCACACCCTGCTTCCCCCCAAGGTATCAGATCTCCTTTATTTTTTTTTTAGTTTGCCACCATTTGTGTATTTTAAGTCTAGACCTTCACACTGCAGGATGCCCCAGGTGTGAAGGGTCGGTGCCGATACATACAGCAGACACACCTTAGGGGGCGTTCCTCAGGTATAAATGTTTAGATCTCCCATTGTCTTTGTATTTTCTTTACTGTTACGGCTCGGGTGAGAACTGACCTTGCAAAGAAATAAAAACTTGTCGGCCGGCAGAAGTCTTTATTTCATTATTCACCAACAGCAAACAGCTAAAATCTTCCATGACAAAACGTAAACATACAATTCCATCGGAAGAGCAAAAACGGCTTCTGTTTTTGACATTCGGAAACTTGTTCACCTTATTCTTTCAGATTTCTGATTTATTTATTTTTTAAAAAATGGGAACAGCACATACTGATGGACATTGACATGTAAATATGTAGGATTGTAGCCAAGTGGCTAATTTCCATCGCCACACAGAGAAAAATATATTTTTCTCTGTGCACAGAGAAAATATACACAGAATATATTTTTCTCTGCACAGAGAAAAATATTTTTTTCTCTGTGCAGTCCCATGGGCAGGTTGATGTTACACATAACGGTGCGTTCAGACCAAAAGCGTCGGAGGCGTCAGCAGCATGAGCAGCAGACGCTTTCAACGCTCTGTTCAGGTCCGGCGGCGGCGGCCAAAGGGGCGGGACTTTCAAGCAGCGCGGAAGATGTGTCCACTCAGGCGCTCTCAATTTCTCCCTCCCGGTCTGTAACTGGCTGCCGCCGCGACGCTCCTCATTTGCATAAAGTTGAACCTCCCTCAACTTCTAATTTGATGCTCTCGCCGCAATTCCGCACGTCAACGCTCTCGACGCCCCTCAACGCCAGTCTCAATTGAAAATGAATGACTTCCGGCCGCCGAAACGCTCCTGACGCTTTCGGTCTGAACGTACAGTAAGAAACAATAACGATAAAAAATACAAAGGGTAAAAAGTGCAAGGGGCAGAACTAGGACAATAAAACACATTGACACCGTTGACACCACCATTGAATTTCGCGGACCCCCCCCCCCCCATAACTCCGAGAAGGCACAGAGGACTCTGAAAATTCTCCCAGCCCCTGGTCGACATGAGGGTGAGTAGATAATGAGTGAAATTTGAATTTGGGGTGAACTATCCCTTTAAGTTACCTGGCCCCTAACAGGAAAATCGAATTTTTTTGTCAAAACAAAACAAACAAATCACGTATTGGATCGATAAAAAGAAGTAGCAAGTAGCGAGCGGAATGTAGCTCAATGTAACGGAGTAAAAGTAGGCCCACCGCTTCTTCTTCACAAATATACCCCAAGTAAAAGTAAAAGGTATTCTGCACTAAAACTAGCCTACTTTTACAAGTAAAGGTTATCCAAAACGTTACTCAAGTAAATATAATGGTATAAATGCTGCGTGCTACTATCCACCTTTGGTCTCTATACAGTCTTCGTTGCCTGCATTGTTGGGTTCCCCTCTACCCCAGGCCTTGTAGTCAAACTTTGAGCCATCAGTCCACATCCATGTGGACTCCTGGAAGAGAAAGCATAGGTTACGTCTTTAAGCACAGGGCACATCAGATCCTTTGTGTTTAAATGTCTCACATCGGGGTCGTGTTTAGTTCATTTGGTAGAGCTACAGCTCTCTCAGCCCCGGTTCGAATCCCGCATTGAGTGGTCCTTTCCTGCATGTCATCCCCCCCCCCCTCTGACTCTCCATTTCCTGTCTCTCTCTCTTGACTGTACCATCCAATAAAAGGTGAACCCCCCCCAATAAAATATCTTTAAATGTCTCACCTTCATGCTGTCCTGGCCTCCAATCCAGGAAACTGTATCAGAGCCACTCTTTTCCCGAATCAGGTCCCTGACAAACGTTTGCTCCTCAGCGCTGTGGATGGAGGCTAAGTTCCCATCAAGATTGATGCAGGTGACCTGACGACCAAGATAATGAAATGAGAGAAATACAACCTGGGTCTAAACAGCAGACACAGAGGCATCACCTTCCAACCAGCAGAAAACGATGATACTGTAGTGGGGTGGAAAATGGTTTCTTAATGTAAACAACCCCCCTGTTAAGTATCTACTTGAACCATTCTAACATAGTACACAGACACACAACACTAGCCTACACATTTTTTGTATTAATGCAATACACATTTATGTCAGTAGATGGTGCTATTGCAGAAGCAGAGCTGGGCAGCTCTGTCTCTGTGGGGCATGGATGTATTACATGAATTTATGATACATTATTGTAATTCCTATAATACATTAGCCTGGTCAGGCCCACACTAGTGATGTCACACCCGGCGAGCACGGCTGACTGCTAGTCTGGCCAAACGTACTACTATTTACTGGATTCTGTCTCCAGCAGCCGCGGGAACTCCACCCTATTTTTCAAGAGCCAATCAACATTGAGCATCTCCAACGGCTCTGGGTAGAGGCGTGTTCAAGTAAGTGACGCAGTCAAAGACGGTTTATAAACCAAGACCCTCCATGACCAATATAATACATCCATGTCCATGACGAGTCAGCTTCCTGTATGCATGTCACGTGGGCTTCTGCACGGCCACGCCCCTTTAGGGAGACCAGAGGCAGCCTGTAGTGTATTGACTCCAATGGAAAAAATTAAACGTGAACACCGATTATGGTCGGGTCTTACTCCCCACAGTCACTGAAGAAAATTTTGGACTCATTTTCCAAAAGCCACATCTCTTCTGAACAGTTAGACATGAAAATGGTAATTTTCAGACGGACACATCAGGAGAAAATCCACTTTGCTCAACACCTGTCTCTGGCTCTACGACACACTCTCGCGAGATTTGGCACAGATCTCCTAGGCAACGTCAAAGAAACGGCCGCGAACTCCCGTGAAAATGATTTAAATTATTTTTGTCATGTTAAATATGACTGTTACTAGTGTAAATATTTAATGTTATCATAAGAAAATATAAATATCTCACTTCCATCCACCTACAAATTGTATAAACCCACACACACGATCAGAGACAAGGTGGGGTGACGGTTGGCCCCGCCCATTTAGAGAGACAGGAAGTGTATACGGTTTTCTATCATTGGAGCAGCCGCTCATGGACTATCTTTCCATTTATTCAGTATCTTTGACGCAGTAGAACAGCAGTAGAAGCTTCGACACCACCTATTCTGGCTTCGACCAATAGCAGACTGAGGCATTTGAGGGAGGCAGGTAAACCAAGTTTGAAGGATGCGCTTTGAGAAAGGGATTCTCTTAATGTCTTGGCCAGACCCAATGCTGAGCATCAACATTGGAACCAGGCAAATAATACATGCTTGTTGAGCCCCAGACCCTTCAAGTTGTCATGGTAACAGTGCTTACTGGCTTGTGTAACCCTAGATCTGGTGCAGGAACAAAACAAACAATATGCCAAGAAAACTGTTCACTAAATATGGTGTAAACCAGAAATTTGAAGCAAAGCACACCAGATGCGCTGTGTGATCATATTGTTCTAATACCTCTGCATCAGCCGCATCCTTGCTTGTGGCTTGGTACATGAAACAACGAGAGCCAAACAGAGTCCAACCAGGAGGACAGCCAGAACCTGTAGCACAGTTAGATAATTATGGTGGATTGAAAATAAATCTCACTTAGGTAGATAAAAGCTAACAACTCTCATTAATGGTTGCACTTTACATGGTTGGGAGTGTCTGTTGTGTATCTTCAGGAAACCAGATGAGTTAACCTCATTGAGCACATGCGCCCAAGACTAAAGTCTGTTTGTATAATATGATGTTTCTGTCAGCCTTGCTCTCTGTGCCACATGTGGCCCAGTGTTTGTTGTGTCTCTTCAGAAAACCAACATTAGAGTTAACATCAATGAGCACATGACAAAAACAATGTAAACATACAAGTGATGAAACACACAAAGTAAACTTCTGCCATGTAGCATAATTGTAAATCCACCCAAAGACCTCCAGTGTAGAAAAAGCAGCTACAAACCTGGTAGGCCTACATTGACTTGTCTGGAAGTGGACGTCTGAGAACAAAGAGAGCAGATGGTTAATATCAGTGTCAGCAGTTGCTCTTTAAAGGGTTGAGACTATTTTCTTCAGGAGAAGCAACAGGATCAGTTTCAGTGTTTTTCCTCAATGTAATTACTGTAAATGAACCTGGTTTAGGAGATGAGCAGTGCAATGCTTCTTTTGCATTCAGGCGCGATTGACGGCTGTTTACATCACATACCCCCTTTCTGACTGAATCGAACGGTTACACCCCGCCTTTCCGAAGCCCCGCCTTTCCGACAATAGACTTCCATTCATCGTAATAGCGGGGTTTTCTATTTTTTCTAAAGACACCGCTATTTCGAAAAGGCTACTGGGGGAAACGGATCATGTGCATAATAAACTGCAAAACAAGCAAATACTTCATATTAATGACATAAATGCCTAACGTTCATTCTGCTTCTAGCCTCTCTAGCCTCTACCTGATCTTTTTACTAAACTTAACCAACTCCTTTCTTCATTGCCTAAGCCCAACCAAAGCATCTCCCTCAGTCAGCTGTCAGCACGCGCAGCGGCTGCAGCCGCCTCGCGCCCCTGTGAGCTGTCGGAACAGCGGTGTTTCGGAACAGGGTGTTTCGGAACAGCGGGGTGTCGAAGTGGAGGTGCGTCGGAATGCAGAGCTGTCCCCGAATCGAACTTGGGACTTTCTTTTTATTTCTGAATCATGGTTAACTGTATCCACACCAAGGTCTACTTTTGCTATACCTGGGTATCACGTTTATAGGAAAGATAGAAAATCAGGCAGAGGGGGAAGAGTTCTCATATGTGACCATTTTAAAGGGACAGTATGGGACTTTATTGGCTTTTTATTGACAAAAATCAAATTTTGCTTTCATGAATACGTATTTCACTGAAGTGGAATCACACCCGCATACAAACGAGCGCTTTCTCGTAACTTAGAATGAGATGTTACAAGTCGTTACAAATATACAAGGGGGGGTGCACAGAACCTTCGCTGCCATGTTGAATCGCCATTTCTTACGTTCAGTGTCAGCGTGGCCGTAGGTAACCACAAACTCACCTCACCAGAGCTGTCGGCTCGGGAAGAAAGTTTTCCAGACGGCGCCTGTTAAAACTGTCACCACCGTGTAGGCTAGTGTGAGGAAGGACGGAGGCACTGGTGTTGCCTTCAGGTGCAGTCAGACACCTGAATGACGCCGTGAGTGATGCCGTCCGCAAACCAACTGGATGTTATTTTACTCGACGAGAGAAAGATGGTAAAACGTGGGCCAGGTAAACAATACAACATTACCATGACAACATATTGTCACGCCGGTATTGTTTTACCTCGTGCTGGCGGACCATTTCTTTATATAGAGGCTTGTTCATCCTGTTACATGCAGCGTCTGTTGTTTTTCTGACTTCTGCCCAAGTTTACGTAAACGCAACAGCAAGAATACGTGCCGACATGGAACCGCACCGCTAGATGGGGGTAAATGTCACATACTGGGGCTTTAAATGTGTAGAAATACATCATAATTTTTTATATGGAAAGCACTGCTGTCTCCATTATATTGTCCCCTCAAATGTCTTTGACAGTTGTTGGCCTGTATCACCCCCCCAACTCTAATAATACATTTTATGATAAATTTAAATATCTGTTGAAGGAAATTGGTACCAAAACTGAGTTAACTGTATTGGGTGATTTTAATATAAACTGGGCTGAAAGAGCAAATCAGATCAGTACAATCAATCAGATCAGTACAATCTCACTCAAATAATCCAAGAGTTACACAATCATCACAAACACAGATAGATCTTATTTTTAGTAACAAACCTGAAAGAATCATCACTAAATCTTTTAATCTGATAACTTCTATGTCAGACCACAACCTTAATTATTAGAAAATTGGAAAAACATAGATTTCTATACAGACAATTAGGGTAAAAGATCTCTTAATATTGGTAAATGGTAAATGGACTTGCACTTATATAGCGCTTTTCCAGTCACTTGGACCACTCAAAGCGCTTTACACTGTAATGGTCGCATTCACCCTTTCACACACCCGATCAGCACATCGGGGGGCAAGTGTGGGTTCAGTGTCTTGCCCAAGGACACTTCGGCATGTTGACTGGAGGAGCCGGGAATCGAACCACCGACCTTCCAATTAGTGGACGACCCGCTCTACCTCCTGAGCCACAGCCGCCCAAATTGTTATTATCCCCAAAAACCTTGTTGCCTCATTTGAGGATAAATTTAAGCAGCTGGACTGGAACGATGTAGTGCTGTCTGATATAGAAGAGGCATAATATCATGATGAATGATGAATGAACCAGAATTAGTGAGACCAAAAATGAATTTTGTAAAAGGGTCTCACATTCACGGAAAAAAATAAATTACCTTGGTTAAATGAGCATTGTGGAAGTTAATGAAGCAGAGAGACTTTGCATTAAAGGCAGTTCTTAAAGCAACATTGCGGAGTTTCAGCTCAGTGCTTCCACCATCTGGTTGAGTGCTATCGTCTGGGGGAAAAATTAAACTTAACGAAAACGAAACTTATCAGCCAGCGCATCCAGCATTTATTCCCATTAATAAACAACAGTATTTCCCACATATGTGCAAGGAGGCGGCAGCAGCGGCGACGACCAGAGGGGAACCGTAATGCCTGGAATCCACTGGCGTTCGTTTCATCCGACGCGACGCGGCTGCCAATTCATTTTCTATGGGACGCATCAAACCGTTAATGACGCCCCCGCAAAGCATTCTGGGTAGGCGACAGTGTTTCATAGTGCAGTTTCAGCCGACGCGAGCCTGCTCAGCTCGCGGCGGCAGCACCATTCGTCCTATTAACCATTTTTCTATCACTGCAATGAGTCTGGAAACATTATTTTAAGGCCGAAAAACTCCACACTGTTACTTTAAATCTGGATTACCACATGATAAGAGAAAATTTCAGGAACTGCGAAACAAAGTAGTGAAAGGACTGAGGCAGACCAAAGCCAATTATTTTGTTAAACTTATCAATGAGTGTAAAGGAAATAGTATAGTGATTTGGTAAAATATTAATAAAATCACAAAGAAGAAGGGTTCAAAATTGGGCAATAAAGGAACAATCAAAAGTAATTGAAAGTACAAATAGCCACAATCTTTAACTCATACTTTGTGGATTCAGTGCAGTGTTTGGCCAAGAATTTTGATGTACCAATATCTCTTGAACCTGCAGGCTTCTATATCTATGGTTAGCTCCATGTTAGCGTTAGCTCCGTGCTAACAGGGCTTAGCAAACACCGTGCTACCTACAGCAACTTCCTTGTAAACACAAGCACGTGTAGGAGGTGGAGGGGGCTGCGGCGAGTTTTTTTTTTTTTTTACGACAGTGACATGTGCCTCCCAGAACTGTGGGGGAGCTCCGGAGAGGGTAAAAAAAGAGAAACCAACGAAGGAGTGAGCTATTTCTGGCCAACTTACATAGTTCTGCTTTAAAAAGCAAGTAGGGACATTAAAAATGCTAAATTTAATCTGAATAATTTTAATAGCATCAGGCACCAGTTGTCTAGCCAGGCTAGCGCCGCCTAATGTTTCCGGCCAATTTCAATTGCCTCAACCATATAGTCAGGAAACTAGTAATGTGTTTCGGTTTGCTCTGTCCGCTCAGCGAACAGATGGGGAACTGAAGGCGAAGCCGTTGAACTCAAGCGCTCAAAATAACCTATGAGCTTAAAGCGATATTCCGGCGTAAGTGAAAGCGATGGTCAAACACACCGTAACACCGAGTCAGACCCCCTCGAGAGATCAATTTACCCGACCGCTATATTCATGAGTTCCACCAACTTCAGCAAAGACCGCACCATCGCCACACACGGCGCTCTGCGGATCCACTGTCCAACCGCAAAACGCCACTTTTAGCCACAAATAATGCTCAGAACTGCACCAAAGTTCGTCAATAGTACATACAGGGCGCCAGCACGTAGGACGAGCTGTCAAACATCTGCTAGCTTTGCCTGTTTTCTTCAGCAGACACAACTCACCTACTTCTCCTCCTGGAGCCGCTTGTTGGTGGGGAAGCCCTGACGAGTCGATCACCGAGTGCAGCGGAGTTAAAGAAAACAGGCAAAGCTAGCAGATGTTTGACGGCTCGTCCTATGTGCTGGCAAACGTAATTGGACGGCGAAAAGACGCTGCACCGCCGCACGGATGCCGTCAGATGTAGCTTCATGTCATTCATAATGTAGCTTCAGCAACTGCATGTATTAGAAGTGGAATGAAGTTGATGGGGTCAAGTATGAATTTTTAATTAATTTTAACGTACTTCCTTTTACCACTGGGGGGCGCTATGAGCAAGGTAGGAAGTTGATACATCAAAATGTTTGGGGAGGAGCCATCGTCATGTCCCTTGAGTTTCGAGTGGCTACGATGAAGTATGTGCTCGTAGGGTCACAGTGTTCATCATGCAGCTTCAGCATCCCGGTCTGCATGTAGTAGAAGTGAAATGAAGTCAATTTGGTCAATTTTTAATGAATATTTGTACGTTTTCAGTTACCACCGGGGGGCGCTATGAGCGACGTAGGAAAATAATATGTCGAATCGTTCAGGGTCACGCCTTTATCATGTGACCCAAGTTTGAAGCGTCTACGATCAAGCATGTGAGCGTGAGAGCCATTCGTACGTTGATGGCGAGCACCGAAACAGTCGCCAAACTTTGAGGTCCGCTGGAGGCCAAGCCGTTTGACCTACAAACCTGCGGAGCACAACTTAAGCTCAGCTAGGTCTGGACATGTTCTGGACCCAATTTGAAGCAGATTGGGCGAATCGTTCAAACGCGGAGAAGCCTAATAATAAGAATAAACACTACAGTTTCAATAGGGCTTTCGCTGGGCGAGTGCTACTCGCCGCTCGGGCCCTAATTAGAGCTCAAGAAATGTGTGATCAAATACACATGCAACTGGAAGTACAGTCAGGGTCATGTTCTTTAGCACTGTTTGTTTTCTGGGGATCAGAGAGTTTTACTCACAGCTCCTTCAAACAACAGTCCACCAGTGAAACAGAGGAGGAAGACCACCTGAAAATGTGACGCCATCTCTGGAAAGACAACAAAACAAGCTGACTCTGTAGTCTTGCAGCAGTGTAGTGACCTCAGTGATTGTAAGCCTGAATGATTTAGGGGAACAATCTATTAATTACTATGTATGAATTTCAGTTGAGAGGTGGAAAACCACAAAATGTTCACTTACCTGTTGTGGTAGGCTATCCGACACGGCGGGATGAACAAACAAGCAGGTTATTGAGAGGTGGATATTCAACCTGTCCTACCCCTTTTATAGGCTACCTGGTCAGGCAAGCAGCATTCCATCCTGTACCAGGAAAACAAAAACAAAATATTATATATCCTTTAAATATCATTTTCTCACAATGAGTCTGTCTTTTTTTTTTTTTTTTTATTTAACCAGGTCGGTCCCGTTGAGACACAATGATCTCTTTTTCAAGGGAAGCCTGGCCAAGACAGCAGCAAAAGAAATTACAATTGCAGACAAGAAGTCACACAACAAAATTACAACAATTACAAGGCATAGAAAACACACAACACAGAGATAAAATACATTTAAGGAGGAGGCAACAGGACGGCTCTGGATTCACGTCAAAAACAGAAACAAGTATGGTATGAAGCTGCTCCAATTTCTCTAACACGAGTTTTCAGAGCTCCAAGATTAATGAGCTCCTTAAGCTTTAGAGTTTTTTGCAGTGCGTTCCAGGCAACAGGCGCAATGTACTTAAAGCAGTGCTTACCAAGTTCTGAGTTAACTTTGGGCACATTTAATAAATAAAACTCGTTGGAACGTAGATGGTAGTTGCTCTGGGATTTGGAGAAATAGTTACATAAATAGTGGGGGAGCAGGCCCAGGATAGCTTTGTAAATAAAAGTATGCCAATGAATAAGGCGCTGTGCTGCTAATGATGGCCATTCAACTCGGGCATATAAAGTGCAGTGGTGAGTAAGGGCTTTACATCCCGTAACAAACCTTAAGGCACCATGATAGGGGTCCAGTGAGCGTAGGCAATTTGCAGGGGCATACATATAAAGGAGATCGCCATAATCAAGTACAGGGAGGAAAGTGGCAGCAACCAGCTTTTTCCTGGTAAAAAAAGAAAAACAAGATCTGTGACAGAAAAAAAATCCCAGTTTCAGTCGTAATTTTTTAATCAGGTTTTCTACATGTGTTTTAAAAGAAAGCAATCATCAATTAAAATGCCGAGATACTTGTAACAGGTCAGAAGTTCAATCTCACAACCTTGTAAGGACAAAATGCTGGGGGGAGACACAGGTACTTCCCTGCCATTGGAAAATATCATCAATTTAGTTTTAGCAGCATTTAGGACAAGTCTGAGTTCAATGAGCTGACTTTCCATGAGGTTAAAAGCAGTCTGTAAGTTGCCCAGAGCCTCGGCAAGAGTGGAGCCACAACAATATATAACCGTGTCATCAGCATAAAAATGAAATTTGGCATTTGGGATGGTTCTGCCCAGTGTATTTACGTAAATAACAAACAAAATTGGTCCCAGAACTGAGCCCTGAGGCACACCGGTGGCAACATTTAGCAGTGTGGATGAGGTGCCTTCAAAGTGAACACATTGTTTTCTATTAGACAAATAATTATCAAACCAACCAACAGCCTGCTCAGATAAACCTATGTCAAGCAGTCGTCGCTTCAGAATAGAATGATCAACTGTGTCGAAGGCCTTAGAAAGGTCAACAAAAAGAGCTGTAAAAAGTTTCTTATGGTCCAGCCAGTCTATTATGTCATTGGTGAGTTTGAGAGTGGCTGTAGTTGTGCTGTGTTGTTTCCTGAAGCCAGATTGATATGGAGAGAGAATGTTGTGAACATGAAGGAAATCCAGTTTGTTTCATAAGATAACATCATCTGAAAGTACAGTAATACAAAGACAAAACTAACTAAAAGGAATAGTTCACCCCAGAATGATATTATATTATATATTAAATTACATATATTATATTATTATAATAACAAAAGCCAGTAGAAATCTGTTATTTTATGATGTCATGGACACTTAAAATAATAGTTCACCCAAGAATGATATTTCACTCATTATCTACTCACTCTCATGTCGACTAAGGGCTGGGAGAATTTTCAGAGTCCTCCGTGTCTTCTCTGAGTTACAGGGGGTCTTGGCGTAGCAGTGCATGTCCATGTAACGGTTGCAAATGGACACCAGGGGTATTCATCACAAAAAAACATCCAAATACCTCCATGCTGCTCGTCTCTAATGTCTGTCTTGTATTGAAGCCCCGATATGAGAAATTGTCCCGAAAAAATTAAATAAGTCCATATTTCAAGCTTTTTTGCAACAGAATTTCCGCTTCCCGGTTCGTCCAAATCACACTGGTTTTTGCCTTTACTCGTAGCCGAGCGGCAGCTAACAGTTAGCAGCCGAAATAGCTGCTGTGTGAAACAGCCGTGTGCAATACTGGGTGTTATTTTAATACTGTCTCAAGCCTTATTGATAGCGAGAGGGATGATATAGCTTTTTCCCTCTCACCCTAAATGGACTAGCTGTGAGTTAGCCTAGCTCTTACAGGCTACGTGAGGCGAGGCCTAAAATATTTTTCTGGTCTTCAATTTATCAACAGATTCTCTGTTTTCCACTTTAACAAATGTACATTTTATATTAAAATTTACACTAAGAAAATATTGGCAGGATAAACTGGCTGCTGTGAAAAGCTGCAATCACTGCATTAGTTTCCTCATAAGCAACATACAGAGCTATGACGTCTTTCACTAGTATGACAAACATTTTATGATCATTAAACACTACTGTGTCTGATAATGTCATAGTTAATCAATGTTACTAGCTCTCTACCTAAAACAGTAATCTATTTGTGTGTCTCTGACTTCCCTGACGTAGGCCTGTTTTGATAACCATTTGTCCAATTTACTTCACTATACAGGTGTATTGCAGTGTGAGGTGTAAAAGAAAGAGAGACACCCACCAGGTGAGATACACACACATGGGGGGTAGATTTCTGACTCTTTCTTTTCCCACCGCTCCTTTGTCCCAGCATCGGCACAGCAGCTTAAAACAGGGGCAGATGACTTGATGTTATTTAACCCACATAACTGCATTTTTCCCACAGACAACAGCAGATGGTTTTTCTAAAAATGTGTTTACATTTGTCTCAGGTAACGCATTCTTGTCCTGTCATTACAGATAACATTGTGGAGGATTGCACTACCAAGTGCATAAGCAGGTAAGTTTATGTAGAAATTAAATATTATCACAGATGTTAAGTGTGAGAAAAGTCTATACAACTTGTGTACAGACAACAATTGTTAATTCTGCCAGAATAAATGCTTACTTGAGACTCTCAGATATGAGAGAGAAGCTCTTCATGATGGAGGTAGCCTACAATACATGGAGAAGTGGTTCTTTCATTACTCTTTCAGCTCCCAAAACAAATTGTTCCTGCCATCTATTCAGTGCATTTAGCATCTGTCAGACCATCATTGTAAATAAGAACTTGTTCCTAATGATTCTGCCTGGTTAAATAAAAAATCTGAATCGGTGCTCTGTAAAAATGTTTATTTTTTTCTTGTGCTCTCTCTCCAGCTGCTGTGAAGAGATGGAACATCAAGGCCACAGATGCAGACATTGAAACTGTGATCCAGATCCACCTCAAACATGCCCCAGCAAGAAGCGGGGGCAAGGGGCAGACCTCACTGGACGTTCAAAATAAAATATTTGTTATATTAAACATGTTCATTTTTTATTCAAGGGTATTTAGATATGGTCCTGAATGCTGTCTATTTTTTTAAACCTAAAATTAGTCCATGTACTACTTGTATTTTACAGTAGGTATGGGTGAACATTACTAGGATATTTTTAACTATATCACAGGTGAGTTTATTTGCAATCAAAATTTCAGGTTCACTATTTCTGTGATATTTTAAGTTGGCAAAAGTGAAATTTGCTGGTGTGAGTTGATCTATTAGACTTTGACTATGATGCAGTCAATTCAAATAGTTGTAGAATAGAGCATTGAGAATTACACATGTATGCAGACTAGTCACAATTTTGGTAAACACCCTTTGAAGTGCAATACATTACATGTGTATTTTGATAAAAAAGGTTGAAATGTGTCTATTAGACTTGACTAGACAAACAACGTTGAAACAACGTAAAATGTTGCCGTCTAATAGCGAAATGACGTCGGTCATGACACCGACGTCAGAAAAACTTTCATTTCAGCACCTCAGATCGACGTCGAATCAACCTGCCTGACCGACGTTAATTAGACGTGGAATAGACGTCATGAAGTAGCCTGCTCTGAGACGTTGATATGGGGCTAAACGACGTTGAAACAATGTAAAATGATGCCGTCTAATAGTCGTTGAAACGACGTCGGTCATAACACCGACGTCAGAAAAACTTTCATTTCAGCACCTCAGATCGACGTCGAATCAACCTGCCTGACCGACGTTAATTAGACGTGGAATAGACGTCAAAATGTTTGCTGGGTAAGGAGGGAGTAACAGCCAGTACTTTATAATAGCCTACAGCCTGCTACCCTCTACTTACTGGGTAACTTGGTAACACTTTATAATGAGTACACACTATTAAGCATTAGTTAAGCATTAATAAATATTGAATTCTTCATTTATAAGACATGAATGCTCATTAGTAGGTAGTTAGTAAACATAGTTATAAATGTTTTACTCATCATTGGTAAGCACAATAATTATGGATTAGTAAACACTGAATTCATCATTAGCATGTTTCTGATGTAAATACTCATTAGTATGTGGTTTACAATTACAGTTGTAAATGTTTTACTCTTCATTAATAAACTAATGTATATAAATGATGGATTCAGCATTCCCAAACCACTCTTACACGTCCAGTATGAATGGTTAGTGAGTGTTAGTAAATGATTTATAAAAACTTACAAATTTCATTTCCAATGGATGACTTATACTAGTGATTAAAGCAGGAATTCATGAATCCAGGCAGTTACAAAGCACTTACTACAGGTTAATTAAGTATTTTGTGTGAACTCATCTAAAGTGGGCACTATTTATGCCTTATAGAGAATTTACAAATGAGATATTAATGAAATAGAGGTGAAATTTCGCTGCTGACACTTTTGAAAAAATAGATTGCAACAATTGTGCTCATATTGTACAGTAGACTATTTAATTTCTAATGTACCAGGAGTTACACTCTAAGTCCTTGTAAAGTAGCACGTAATTGTATGGGAGTTACGCTCTAAGACACAACCTAGTTATACTGTAAAATGCGGGGTAATTAGTGGCGGAGTGAGCGAGAGTTGTGTAATTTGGTGTAAAGTAGGCTATGACATGAGTTACGTGCTAAGACGCAGCCTAGTTAAACTGTAAAACAGCGAGAGTTACCCTGTACTTCTGTGGGAGTTGCTGTGAAGCAGGAGGTAAGTTACGCACTAAGACACAGTTTAGTTACACTGTAAATGCACGGGGGAAACAGGGGGGGAAGTCAGCCGCATTTACTCACTACTTGTGTGAAATAAGTGGCACCTATGCAGCAAGAGAGCGGTATTTACGCTGTAAATTGCGGGCCGTATTATGTAGTGCTACCCAAATTTTTCCTCAGTCGATGTGAGGGTCTAAGGGCAGAGGATGCTATAATGCCATGTAAAGCCCTTTGAGACAAACAGTTTGTAAAAACAGGCTATACAGGTAAAATTGCCTTGCCATTTAAATAAAGATAAATGGATGTGTTTTTACTGAGGAGAATGCTGGGGAAACTGGCATAGGTTGGGTGTGCTTAACTGTGGCAGGAGGTGAATATGTGGGATGGGGAACACAATAAAAATATTTTTATTGAGGTTCATTATTTCTGTGGAGCCTGTTTCCCTTTTTTACTCACAACTTGGAAAATACTTTCTCACAGAAGGTTATGCTGGCGTGCAAAAAAATTGTTTTGCTATTTGAAACAGATGAGGGTACACATTTTCAAAATGGAGATGACGTATGGCCATCAGTAGCCTCAGGTTGAATTAGCCAAAAACTGGCCTTTAAGAATGAACGCCAACCGGCACCAAACAAGGTCTGCTAGCAAGAGAACTATGAAGCAGAGTAAGCAACAACCAGCCAATTCTACAAAGATTTTTTTAAAAAGGGGGAAAAAAGGGTTTTACCAAAATCCTCTGTCTTTAGGCCCCAAGTGCAAAGAGGAACAAGGAAGAAAGTTAAGTTTGCATAAAATGTTTGTTCTTTCAGTCATGTGTGAAGCACAGTCACTATACCTTCCTCATTTCTGGCATGTCATCAAGTTCAGCTGGGAGAGTGAAAAAAACACATAACACCTGCTCCTTTTTCCAGACTCCAGTCAACCAAAACCAGCACGGCAAGTTTGGTCTGCAACTTTGAAGACTGGAGCTGTTTTCCCACTAAAATTAGCAGGTCTACACAGAGTTTTTAAACGCGCGGGTCGACCTGCTAACAATCGGCATTTGGCCTCTTTCCCATTGACCAAAATAAGCCGAGTCTGACCAGGAGCGTACCTATGTTCCCCAGGTCCTATGTTCCCCGGGTCCTATGTTCCCCTATAGGGGAACATAGGACCCTCTTTTTGAAAATGGGTCCTATGTTCCCCGTTTTCACCAAAAAGGGTCCTATGTTCCCCGGTCGCAATACATACTGGGGAACATAGAACCCTTTTTCTGAAAAAAGGTCCTATGTTCCCCAGTAGCAGTGGGGAACATAGGACCTTTTCCAAAAAAAGGGTCCTATGTTCCCCACTGTTGTTGATGGATGGACTCTATCTATCTGTCTTGTCTAGCCTCTACCTAGTCTTTTTACTAAACTTAACCAACTCCCTTCTTCATTGCCTAAACTTAACCAATGGGGCAATTACACTTCTCACTCAAAGTCACAACTCAACTTCTCACTCAAAAATAGACAAAAATATGGCAAGTCACGACTCCACTTCCAGGTATGGGACCAAAAATTACATGTTTCCCGGGTCCTTTTGGGGAATAGCGGGGAACATAGGATCCTTTTTCTAAAATAGGGTTCTATGTTCCCCGGTCTGGACACAAAGGGGAACATAGGATCCTTTTGGGGAAAAGCGGGGAACATAGGACCTTTTTTTAGAATAAGGGTTCTATGTTCCCCTGTCCCATACAAAGTGGGGAACATAGGACCTGGGGAACATAGGACCCGGGGAACATAGGGATGATCCCGTCTGACCCCCCGCGGCCTACAAGTGCAAGAGGAACAAGGAACAAGGAAGCATTTAGAGTTAAGTTACTTGCTTAAAATGTTCTTTCAGTCATGTGTGAAAGCACGGTCACTGCTTATGATACCCTGGGAGAGTGAAAAAAAACACATAACACCTGCTCCTGTGCCCAGACTCCAGTCAACCAAAACCAGCACGGCAAGTTTGGTCTGCAACTTTGTAGACTGAAATATCCATTAACTTCTCAATAAAGACCAGGAAAAACTGATCAGAATCAACATTAACTGTGGTTTTATGATAGCACCAATGTTGACAATTAATTAGATCCATTAATTTGTGATAATCGGACACCTTGAAGGGCATTATCCCCCTTATACCATAGTCACGGTACGAGAAAAATCACATTAAATCATTCACTTATAATTTAATGTTGTTTTTACCGTTAAGATCATAGCCTACGTCTTTCACAATAAGCGGCTGAGCGGACTATTTAATAACTCCCGTCAGCGATAAAAGAGAGAGAGAGAGAAAAAACGAGGGAGCCGCAGTGACTCTGCTACCGCCTGATAGTTGATCAGTGAAGGGAGGTGAGGTGACGGCCTAAATGCTACCTGACACAAAGTTTTTCAGAGGGCCAGTGCACTTCTTACCGCTTGTGTGTTTACAGACTCCGGTGCCATTATGCGCTGAAAAAAAGTTGTCCGTTGCTGTGGTTACCAACAAGCGTTTGAGCCAGCGCAGTAAGAACGTAATCAGGCAATTTTATGGGTGTCCATTATCACTTTTTAATGGACACCCTGCAGCCAATCAGAATCGAGGATTCACCCAGACCATGGTATAATCATCTTTAATTCATCTCTTGATGAATGAAAACATGAGGCCGTCTTGCGCCAGGGTTAGGGTTAGGGAATCCAAACATGAATGTCCATATATTAAGTTATGTGTAATAAAGTGAAATGACACAGGGAATAAGTATTGAACACATGAAGAAAAGGATGTTCTTTCAAATTCTGGAAGAGGCAATCTTGCCTCTTTCTGTAAAACGTTAGCCTAGAAATCTAGACGCCCCCTAGCGGCAGCAAAAATATTTGCTCCGTATACATTTTAATGATATAGTCTGGCTTGTCAGGCTAGTAAAACGTGACACTAATAAACTTGCTTCACCTCATACATATGAATGAATGTATTCAATTTGACCATGATGAAGGCGTATGTTTTATGGCTGTTTTATTGTACCTCTCACTCGGTCTCCTCTCCGTCAACCCAACCGGTCCAGGCAGATGGCTCCACCACACTGAGCCTGCTTCTGCTCCAGGTTTCGGCCTCTTAACAGGTTTTTTCCACACCACTGTTGCCATTGTGTTTGCGCATGGTGGGCTTCTACAAATACTGTTATAAAGTGATGGTCTACACCTCCATCTGTACAGTGTCTTGAGATAACTTTGTTGTGAATTTGTGCTATGCAAATAAGACTGACTTAACTTATAGCTGACTGATGAACCGCCCTGCATATCAACACCAGGTAACAGGCTGCTCACTGTTCAAACATCACAATGCCGATTCATGTAACTAGATGGGTAGCTGTGATGAACTCCCAAATTGCCAAGCCTCAGATATGATCTCTTTAGAATACATGTTTACATACCTTTGTTCAAATATATCCCTCTTTTAATGTTGATCAACAGTAAAATAAAAAAAATAAAAAAAAATAAAAAAGGAAGGGAATTTAGCTTTGACAGTGAGTAGATGTTTCATCAACCAAATGGTTTAATTAATCAATCAAAAAGAAATGGATAATGATGCGGCGGTGTTTAGCTTAGTTGGTAGAGCACCCACCCCATGTGTTGAGGCTATAGTCCTCGCTGCAGGCGGCCCTGGTTCGAGTCCTGCGTCGGACGGCCCTATATTGCATGTCATTCCCCCCATCTCTACCTCCCATTTCCTGTCACACTCTCCACTGTCCTATCAAATAAAGGCATGAAAAGCCAAAAAATATATTAAGAAAAAAAAAAAGGATAATGATGACAGCAAATAGCTGCAGCAGTAACAGTGTCTCCTGAGAGCCTGGCTCGACTCTCCTCAGATGTCTGGTTCAATGTATGTCTGATTCCCAGATTCTGCCTGTTCTGAGAGGCTGAACCAACAAACCATTCATAACACTTGGAGCCGATTTGGGCCTTGAAAGGATTCTAGTCTTAGTTTCCTTTGTTACACACCTGTGATTTTATTTAATTATTTGTACTGTGTGTGTCTCACTGTGCCAACCTAAGTGGAGCTGGATGTACAAAGCTAATAATTGTATCTAACGTTAAACAAAGTGCAGCTGCTTATTTGATTCAGAAAGGTTTTGTCTGTATAATGACTGGGGTGAAAGAAGACATGTGGCTGTTTTTTCTCTCTACTTCGTTCATTCTCACTTCTGTGTTGTTTTCATTTCCCTGTTTGTATCAAAGTGTATGCAGTGACAGTAAATGGACATGACTACTGCTTGAGGCTCTGTCTGTTTATTTCAAAAGTTATTGGATTCAGCAGAAATACAGTTTATACTGAAGGATCAAAATCCAACACTCCACCACCACTGGAACAAAGAACAAGAACCAATGAAATGAAGGGAAGAAAGAGAAAGAGGACAAGACCAGGCCAAATCTCTGACCTGCCTGTAGTTATAGACTGATTTTATATCCCTGAACACAAATCAAAAACAAGACTGCGCTGTGATTAGTTGTGATTAACTGAACGCATTTGATCATAAATTCAGGAGACGGTCAGGTTGTATAAGGAGCAGGGCATCCGCAGTGTCTACAAAGGGACTGTGCTTACTCTCATCAGAGGTTCACTTATCTGTGGTTTGGTGTGTGTGTGTGTGTGTGTGTGTGTGTGTGTGTGTGTGTGTGTGTGTGTGTGTGTGTGTGTGTGTGTGTGTGTGTGTGTGTGTGTGTGTGTGTGTGTGTGTTGTCACTGAAGTCTGATGTGACATTCAATCAGTACTGATGTTCACAGACACTGACGGTCCCAAAGTTTGGCACAGACGAAAGGTATTTTGTGGGAGCATGGTCGATCGTTCCAGTTCGGACCTGTAAGAAGAAGGGAGAGTTTATTTACAGTAATTATTTCTAATATGTAAGAGACATGCACAGTTCCTACACACATGTTTGCAAACATGCACTCAGACATTAGGACATTAGGTTTCTTTTTAAAGGATCTTAGCATATTTAATTGATTGATGCATTTTCCCAGGATCCATGTGCTGTCATGGAGATGCAGCCATGAGAGAGCTGGTGTGTTCAATCAGCCCACATGGGGCTGGAGCCAATCCCAGCTGACATAGGCTGAGGGCAGACTTCACACGCACGTACGCACACACTTAAGAGCCTCCAGTCAACCTACTGTGCAACATGTGTTTGGACTGAACCTGGACAGAACCCATGCTGACACAGGGACAACATCAGACTCAGGTGGTGCACACTTGCAGATACCTGTTGGCATCTACCAGGACATCAAACATGACTGGTCTCTGAACAGGGCAGAGTCAGCAGTCATTATCTGACTCTGTATGAACTTACTGGTTGTTATGATCTGCCCATTGTCATAATCATGTCCCCTTTAGAGAACACAAATCACCAGTAAAAGGTCAAGAAATCATAAATACCTAGAAAATTTGTCTCCACACAGTGCTCTGAATGTCCAGCGTTGTCAGGTTGCCCTTTAAGCCAGTCTGTGTAGTCAAACTTGGAGCCATCAGTCCACATCCATGTTGACTCCTGGAAGAGAAAGCACAGGTTACCTCTTTAAGCACAGGGCGCAGAAGATCCTCTGTGTTTAAATGTCTCACCTTTATGCTGTCATGGCCTCCAATCCAGGTACGTGTATCAGAGCCACTCTTTTTCCGAATCAGTTCCCTGACAAACTTGTGTTCCTCAGCGCTGTGGATGGAGGCTAAGTTCCCACCAAGACTGATGCAGGTGACCTGACAACCAAGATAATGAAATGAGAGTCTAAACAGCAAACACACAGGCATCGCTTTCCAACCAGCAGAAAACAATGATACTGTAGGTTGGAAAATGCTACGTATGGTTTCTCAATGTAAACAGCCCCCCTGAAGAACTTGAACCATTCTAACATAGTACACAGACACACAACACCACACACTGTTTTGTATTGAAGCAATACACATTTATGTCAGTAGATAGTGCTATTGCACTGCTGAGGATTTTAAAATGGACTCTAAAATGTATGGGCAGCCAGTGGATTGAGGCTAAAATGGGGGTAATGTGCTCATATTTTCTTGTGCCGGTTAAAAGACGTGCTGCAGCGTTTTGAACCATCTGGAGCCGAGAGATGGCCGATGCACTGACCCCCAAATAAAGTGCATTACAGTAGTCAAGTCGCGTGGTTATAAAAGCATGGACTACTGTCTCAAAGTGCTGCCGGGAGAGAGTGGATTTTAGCTTGGCCAGCTGCCTCAGGTAAAAGAAGCTTGATTTAACAACAGCCCTAGAGGGATGGTTTCATCAATTCTGATACCGCTTAAGTCTGAATTAGGTAAGAGGAGGAGGAGTTGAGAGAAGAAGTCCATTACCTACAACAGGGAGACACAATCAAGTCTGACCTGAGACCAGTATGAAAGGTTTTAAACACCTTTAAACGTGACATCTGATCTGAGAACAGCTTCAAGACTAATGAACAATGTGCATTAACCATTTCATGTCATTTAAAGCAGAAGTAAGTGGTCCGGTCGTTTTCGCTAATGCTGCGTTCCAGGCAGGCTTTTGAAATCGTAAATTACAGCTTCAAGTCACAACTTACGACTTTGTAGCGTTCCAGGCAACCCACTCGTGTTTCTCCGACCTGTTTTACCGGTGAAAGTCACTATAACAGCCACTCGTAACTTCCGACCGGTGAACTCGTACCAGATCGAACTGGTACCACTTCACGGTCGGAAAAATACGAGTTTCCTTGAACGCACCATAACAGTCCTCGTCCCTACGTCGCCACATTCACGGCGTTCCTTGGCTGCACACACAGCCCTGCATGCCGTTCTCTCTCCTCATTGGATAAAAACTGTAGGATACGATAAATGTTTTCTCCTCGGCTCAGAGCAGAGCAGAGTGACTGACAGACCCGTGTTTTGGTCCAAACACTCTATGTAAGTGATTGCTGTCGGAAGATATGGGAATGGCTAGTGTGACGTCACGAATCACTTCCGTGTCCAACCCCTGCTGCTAACGTATACAGAAATGCATGTTCTTCATTGTTGCCCCCCCAAAACACACTTATAAATTACATGAAGACGTTATATGAGCTCATATAACGTCTTCATGTAATTTATAAGTTTATTTATAAGTTATTTATAAGTTAGCTCGAGCTAACGTTTAGCGCTTAGCCATAGCTAACTAACATTTCCTCCGTGACTGGACCACTGCTGGACCAACGCGACGTACCGCAACCCGGTCTGCCTCCTCCTGTAGTATCTACACATACGGTCGCATTGTTTATGTTGTGTGTTTTAATTAATCCTGTAACACACAGTGTGACAGTGCGCACGGTGACAGACAGGCTCATTAATGTGCAGAGGGACGAGATCACGTCTGTATCTTTCGTCCCCACAGTGACTCCCGAGTCCTGACACTTAAACCTGAGCTGCTTCTCTACTGAAAAACTCTGACAAGTCAAACTTTAGGATGTGTTAGAGGACTAATACATCTGTCTAACCATGTATGACACCTGAGACGGTAAACACAGCCGATACGGCCGGGGCGGACTCGTTCTCTGTCTCGCTGACCTCCGCGGTCCTGGCCCGCACAGGTAGGCTACGAGACCGCTCGTCATGTCGGTCCTCCGCCGATCCGCCGCAAGTTGCAACAACCCCGCGGACACCCAGTCTCTCCACTCCTCCCTCACTTCAGCACCTGTGTGTTTACGCCACTTTTAAAAGGACTTGTGGTGGAAAATTACTGTGATGGGTATTTCTCTGTGTATAAGTGGTAAGATATTCTTTGAAGTGTTGTAGCAAAATCTTAAAGCAAACCTGTTAAGTCCATTATGGAGACATTTGTGTACTGCCTACAATAAAACCGGGGCAGAGGAAGGACACTAGAATGTCCCACTAAAACCTTGTTTACTAATTGCCCTAGGCTGTAAATACCTACAGGGAAACCAACAACTGGGGTAGACAGTTATTGAGTAACACATCTGTTGAATTCTTGCTGTCTGAGGGATTTAGCAGTCTTTGTAGTAATGACCAAAGCCATAAAGCGGGGTATAAGAAGGGACTGCATTTTCTGTTCTTGGGGCACTACTCTGAACTGCTATCTGCCGTGCGGTTCTGAGTACTGTTCCCTTCTCTATAGAGAATAAACATGGGTGCATGCTACCACTCCAGTCTTGTTCTTTGACTCTACATGGCGGGACCAAAATTTCCACGACAAGTTGGTGTCAGAAGTGGGATCTCGTGCGTGATTCGTCCAGCAGCTATGGGCAGACAGAGGCTGATCACCCCGAACAGGAAAAGAGTTCGGTCTCAAACCTCGTCTCATTCAGAGAAAGAGAGAGCTGACTGTCTCAAGGCTGGAGGACTATCACCGACGAGACAAAGAACAGTGGCCATTTGGTCAGGGAAAAAGGGAGTCAAAGAACAACACTTCTTACAGTAATGGGATTTTTTTTTTAAATTACTATGTTTATCTTTCCTGTGCTGTTCACCTGGAGAAGAGGTGCTCTCAAAAGGGCACAGCCATATTCCACCTGCAGAACTGCTGAGGGTATTTGGTAAAGTACCCATTGGGGAGGTCTGGGACCTCAAGTGCTTCTAAGGCGAGAGGCCAGTGATAAGGAAAAGATCCAACTACGGGGTCGGGGGTATTCTGGGAATACTGCCCTAAGTTGTCTCGGGGAGGCACGTGTAAATAGCCGGGGTTTACACCTATAATAGACGCGTAGTGGCAGTGAGGACGCTCACTGAGCATGGGATCTAACAGCAGTAAGGAATGTGCGTCTGTGTCGCCAAACGAGCAATGCACGAAAGATAAACATGGTAAGAAACAAAGAAATTCATGCCGCTGTGATGTAGCGAAGTGGGTTCCCTAAAGGGGGGTCTTTAGCTTGCAACACTTAGCGTTGTTACAAGGAAAACTAAGGAAAAAAAAAAAAAGAAGAAGTTAATGAGGGATAGAAAGCAAACTTGTAAGTTGAGATGGAAGGTGTGTACAGAGTAGTATGACATGACAAGAACAGACAATTCTTCTCAGTGCTCTTCTCTGTATGCTTCTCTTTCACAGTTGGTGAAGGCTGACCTGGACCTCGACTCCTGTCTCGTTCCTCCCCTACCACCACCAACAACAACAGCAGCCACAGATGCAGCCACCACCGCCGCTTGCAGCAAAGCAGCAGCAGGAGCCACAGCCAGCACACCAGCTGCAAGCAGGTGCAGGAGCACCTAGCACCAGCGAAGCCGTCTCAGGCAAGCAGATAGACTGATGCTGAAGCAGGAGCAAAGCATGGAGAGTGAGGAGCTGTACATCAGTCAGCTGATGTGAGGCTGATGTGAAGCCAAAGACACTGACGACTTTGACACCTCCACACACGAGGACATGTGTGTGACACAGCAATTCTCAGAGAGAGACAGAGAATTCAACACGCGAAGACAGCGTGAAAGAGGACAAGGGAGCAGAAGATTTGGAGGGCCAAGCAGGGCCTACATTGAAGGCGATGTGTGTTTTCACCTGTGGGCAGAGAGGACACTGGAGTAAGGTTGCCCAAAGACTGATGGGGAGAGCGGACGGAGGAGAGGAAAAGGTCTCAGCTGAAAGCCACTGTGTCAGAAGGTAGAGGTACTACACACTACACACAAACCACGAACACATGAGAGTGCTAACTGTAGGCCAAAACAATTCAAATTTCGTGTTGATTCATGAGAAACACACTCTCTAAGCAGAGCATGTGATCTCTCTTCCTCTTCAAAGATGAGTGGTAGATATGTGTATTCCATGGGAGCATTAAAATCTTGGGGAGAGATTTAATGATAATTTAACTATAGAGGGACTCAAAGTCATAAAAAGAAATGCCATGGGTAAGCAAATGGTGAACTCCACTCTACTGTGGTATCAAGGCAGTTGGCCGACACAGAAGTGAGCAGATCATTAATTGAAGAGGCAGAGACAATCATGATGGCTCCTACTAATATTCATGAAGGTTTACTGTGAATAGTGCATGTATCAGAGGTGAAATTATAAGACATATGAGACTAAACTGGTACCAGGACAGACAACCTGACGACTTGGACATACTGACTAAGGTGACATTTACTGGGAGACAGGCCAGTTTATGGCTGTTGCACATTGAACTGACCTAACGACTTGAGACAACTGTGTGAACTTAGCTAAAACAAACGACTGTGAGTGGGACGAAATACCGTGGGGTCATGTGTTAAGGACTGCACACAAGCGACTGACTGGACAGACTCTTCTACTGGAGGAGTTCGATATTGTGTGAAATTGGGCTCATATAAAGCATTCTTCTGCTGATGTACACAGCATGCGCAGCGTAACATTAATGTCTGAGGAATGAATGATCTAACCTATATGTTTTCATGTATGTACGTCTGTAGAAAAAAAGTGCATGTTCATCCCTTGTTAAGTCCCTGTTAGATTGTGGGCTAAAAAGGAAATATGAAGTGGGTCTAGTAAGAACTGCAGAACAAAAACCATAACATCCAGAGGTGGTGAATTGCAAGGGTTGGTCTACCTGAAAATGTGGTTTCTAGATTTTGCCAAATTAACACATGGGTTAAACTGCGTGTCAAAAGGGGGGTTTATTGCTTAACTTTCTTGTGAGTGGACATTTATTTACAGGCGGAAGCAGCACTGCCAGATCCAACCAGCAGTATGCTTCACCGATTCCAGCCAGGAGGTTGAGTGATAGCAAAGGACCTGAAGGTGAAGGGTGGAACCAAGAGGAGAAGTGGCTAGGACCATTCCGAGTTTCCATACGGCAACGAAAGCAGCGAGAAAGCAACGTGGATGGCAAGTCACTGTGGGAAGATACCAGAGGCAGAAGACAACCCCACATGACCAAAAGGGGGGGTGAAATACTCGCTTACACACACACACTAAGAGCGGGACAGCGATGACCAGCACAGCTGTAAGGTGTAAGCCAAGCGCTGCCACGGCTGCAACGATGGAGTACATGTTGCACACACATGATCATGAGGAACAACGCACAAGACTCTGTGTAGTGTCCAACGGAGGGACACCGATGGGACGCTGAGCTTCGTGGCAACCATTTGACAGCCTGTTCGGACGAAGATACTGTTGACAATGATGTCTGTGATGTGTAGTGGTTGTGAGAAAAGTTTATGTAATTCCAATTGATGTGTTGGTTTGAGGCTTGTGTGTTTTCCACACTGAAGTCTGCCTAGGTTATCATACATGATAAAAAGGGGGGAGTTGTGGTGGAAAATTACTGTGATGGGTATTTCTCTGTGTATAAGTGGTAAGATATTCTTTGAAGTGTTGTAGCAAAATCTTAAAGCAAACCTGTTAAGTCCATTATGGAGACATTTGTGTACTGCCTACAATAAAACCGGGGCAGAGGAAGGACACTAGAATGTCCCACTAAAACCTTGTTTACTAATTGCCCTAGGCTGTAAATACCTACAGGGAAACCAACAACTGGGGTAGACAGTTATTGAGTAACACATCTGTTGAATTCTTGCTGTCTGAGGGATTTAGCAGTCTTTGTAGTAATGACCAAAGCCATAAAGCGGGGTATAAGAAGGGACTGCATTTTCTGTTCTTGGGGCACTACTCTGAACTGCTATCTGCCGTGCGGTTCTGAGTACTGTTCCCTTCTCTATAGAGAATAAACATGGGTGCATGCTACCACTCCAGTCTTGTTCTTTGACTCTACATGGCGGGACCAAAATTTCCACGACAGACTAATAGCGTTAAGTCATTTAAAACGAGGAGCGAGCCGAGCCGACACTGTGCAGCCCAGGACAGGTGCTGAAGTGCGGATGAGAGGAATGGACAGACCGGGCAGGAGCAACCAGCTCAGCGGCGTCTCGTCGGTCCTCGGCCGTCTTGTATCGAGACACCCGCTATTTGCATAGAATATTTTTTGGCAACCAGAAAAACAATATTGATCCGTGGTTTATTTGGGATGGACGTTTAATATAAAAAATATTTTGCTACACCCAGCGGTTAATTGGGACCCGCGGCAAATTGGGACTCGGCCCTTAAGTTTTACGGTAGTATATATTTATGCTATATTGTGCATTAAATTCATATACATGAATATATATGTTTATTTATTCATAAATGAAAGCTCCCGCGGTATTTCTGACCCGGCTCTGCCTATTGTTTCTATTCTGAATATCCTGCGATTGGACACGGAAGTGATGTTTTAGAATGTGATGACGTAGCCACTAGCCATTCCCATAACTATTTAAGACTTATATTAACACAAATATATCACTTACTTCTGCTTTAAACTCCAGCTTTCAAGTTCTACTTTAAATCTATCCACAGCCATTGCTTCAGCAGGTTCCAGTAACTGACTTCAACTCTTTGAACTCTTCAACTGTTAGACTTAAACGTTCAATAGCATTGTTGATATTACCCTTACCCTCCAATCATCTCTCAGATTGTAATTTATACATCAGCCTTTTCAGCATTGCTTTAGCAACTTCTTCAGCAAAGTCATCATCTGTCTTTAGCATTCACACGCATTTTCCTTCTAGAAATGCTTTTTCTAGTATATAATCCATATATATATATATATAATTATTATTCCTATAATACATCCATGCTGTTGAGCCCCAGATCCTTAAAGCTGTCATGGTAACTGTGCTTACTGGCTTGTCGCCGGTCCAGAGTCCCCTAGACCCAGCAACAATATAAACGACATCATGAGAAAACAAAGTGCTTTATGGTGGAAACCAGGAATTTTAAGCCCGCTGACACAAACAGAGAGAAATGAAAATGCCAAACTAAAAGTTTCAAAACAGACGTTCTGAGCTCTACCACTGAACTGAAAACGTCATGGTTGAAAAGAACATCCAATAGCTGTCATGACATCAACAGTTGTGCTGTGTGACCCAATACCTCTGCATCAGCCGCATCCTTGGCATCGGCTTTGTAGATGAAACAGCGAGAGCCAAACGCAGTCCAACCCGGAGGACAACAAGCAACTGTAACACAGTTACATTAGATAGATAATTATGTTTGATAGAAAAAAAATTAAAAGAGGAAATATTGATTGCACATGGATAAATGTTCCCCAAAAATGTATTAACTGGAAGGTCAATGTTTCGATCAAAACAGATATTAAGCACATGCCACAAACACTGTAAAACATAAGTGATGAATAACATGAACAAATCACACACAGTAAACTTCTACCATGTAGGATAATTGTAAATCCACCCAAAGACTGTGTGGAAAAAGCAGCTACAAACCTGGTACATATTGAATGGAGGCGGACGTCTGAGAACATAGAGAGCAGATTGTTAATATCAGAGTCCCTGCTGTTAAACCGGCCTGCCCTCCAAACAGGCATGGGCCCTTAGTCACTGGCACCTTTGAGTACTAGATGTTTATAACACAATGATGATGGTATGGGTGCGACAGCTCCTTTTAGTCAGATATTATACTTTGCCACATTATGATTCCAATACATTAATGCAAAAGTAATTACAACTCAAGTAAAAGTGTGATTACAAATATACATTCAATGTAGCCTATTAATTTGAGGGAGGACATGGTCTACTCAGATGTCTTCATTGTGTCTGCAGTTGTATTTAGCATTTGTTGAAGAAACTCAAAAGTTACACCAAACTCAATACCTGAAGATTTTTTTAATTCTGTGAGTGATTTTCTCCCCTTATTATTACAGTTCACAACACATGCAACTGGAAGTAAAGTCAGGGTCATGTTGTTTAGCACTGTTTGTTTTCATTGTAACTGGGCATCAGAGAGTTTTACTCACAGCTCCTTCAAACAACAGTCCACCAGTGAAACAGAGGAGGAAGACCACCTGAAAATGTGACGCCATCTCTGGAAAGACAACAAAACAAGCTGACTGTGTAGTCTTTTGCAGCAGTGTAGTGACCTCAGTGATTGTAAGCCTGAATGATTTGAGAACAATCTATTAATTAATTATTATGTATGAATTTCAGTTGAAAGGTGGTAAACTACCAAATGTTCACTTACCTGTAGTAGTATCTGACACAGGAACAAACGGGCAGGTTGTTGAGAGATGAATATTCATCCACTCCTTTTATACCATCAGATAGCAAGGAACCAAAGAAACAGTGTTATATCAACATTCTATATGGTAATTAGTGAATCAAGGTTAAACTCTGATGTTGATTCTTCATCAGTTTCCACCCTCAACTAATATTGAAACAATCGGTTTCCTAACTACAATGGTATTTCTATTAACACGGATAAACAGTTTTGACATGTCAACAAAACTAAATTTCGGTGTGGTTAGAGTTAGGGCAGGGTTTCCAACTCTCACGCATCTGGCGTATGTCACACGCTTTTAGGTCCTGTCTCACGCTGTCAAGATGCAGACCTGGTAGCAGAAAAGTAAAGTAGAGTTTATACAGGTGGGTCGAGACCTTGTAGTGGGCCTATTCGGAATGTGCTATGCAAATGTAGTCTAATAAATATCTATAAATATTATTGTATTTATTACATTGTTGCTGTACAGAGTACGTGTGTCTCTCTCCCTCTTTCACTCACTCACTGAAACTCACACCACACACACTGGATAACAAAATTATACTGTGGAAGAATAGTGCCAAATTGTGAACTCTGAAAGTGTATTGTTGAAACACTGTAAAAACAGTGCTGTTGTTGTAAAGAAGTGAAAGGAAAAAAAAACAAAGACACGCTGCAGAGATTTGAAATGAAAATTCAAATACAAAATAATGTTTTCAGAGATTTAAGTTTTTAGTTCAGCCTTTTTACACCCACAAATCTTTTGTACGCTTTCAAACACAGGGTTTCCAGCTTTCAACATTTTTTATTTCAGTTTTGCCTCATGGTAGTGTTTTAGCTCCATAGAGTAGGAGCGCCGCCAAGCGTGGACTATGGCTTCAAGTGAGAGAAAAGACCTAGTTTGGTCTATAAAAAAAGGACTACTCTACTACTACATCCCACCACACAAACAGCTGGATCCAGATAAGTTGGAAATGAAGGATGAAGAAAAATGTTTTGATTACATATGCTCCTACTTGTCCTCCACATCTCTAATGGACTTAGAGGACCAGAGATTGTCCCCGCTACTTAGTTTGAAAGACTTCATCGAAGAAATTATTGCAATGCCTTATGTTGAAAAGGTTGATGATGTGGCAGTGTCTACACATACTCACTCAGGTGTAAATGTTCAAACCACTCCAGCTGATACATGGAATATTGACAGAGATATAAAGACACTGTTGTATGGTGCCACTGCAAAAATAACAACACTTGAGCACCACCTATTAGAGCCATATTTGCATATTGTGTTTGATAATTATTATCATTAAGGAAACCACAGATGTGACAGTAACATCTCCTATTGAATTTGCAGAGCTTGGAGCAATTCCCAAAACACCACTCCAAAAGTATTTAATCCAACAACGCAAACCAATAATAAGCTAAGATAAGAAGACAACACATGTTACAGTGGCAATGGTGTCTGACAGCAAAGAAGAAAAAGGAGCACAGGAGAAATTGACCATTAAAAGCAACTTCAACTCCAGCACTCATGACCTATCATGGTCCTTTTGTGCTGGTAGGCATCTCTTAGCTGAATGTCGGAAAATAAATGCACAGCCTCATGAAGCTAAAATTGAGTTCCTCAAAGAAAATGGATTGTGTTTCGGATGTTTGAAGGTGGGGCATCTGAGTAAAAACTGCAAAAGAAGACTACAATGTCAGACTTGTCAGGCCAAACACCCCACTATTCTGCACATAAAGAGATCTCCTAAACCTGAGACTTAATACACACAAAGCGAAGCTACGTAGTATGGCAGCTACACCTGAAGAAACATCAATCAGCAGTGCTCTTGTGTCACTGGGAGAGGGAGAGGCAACTGGGACTGGTAGAAACTGTATACTGGCCATAGTACCTACCTAGCCTATGCCTTCCTAGACCCCGGCAGCACTGACACATTTTGTACAGAGAACCTCATGAGGAAGCTCAATGCTAAAGGCCGTAGAACTGAAGGAAGTTCTTCTGCAGACTATATGGGAACAGAAAAAACAATTAAGAGCTATGAGCTAACAGGTCTGGAGGTTGGTCATTTAGATGAAGATGGTACTTATCTGACACTGCCAGTTATATACTCAAGACAAAATCCCTGTGACAAAGAAAAACATTCTCACACAGGCGGATTTAAACAAGTGGCCGTACTTGCAGGAAATCAAGGTAAAGGAAATAAATGCTGATGTGGATCTTCTTATTGGAGTAAATGTACCAATGGCTATGGAACCATGGAGAATCATTGATAGCCAACAAAATGGACCATATGTGTGATAGGTAGAGCTCCCCCTCCTTCCACTGGCAGCTTGGCCACACCCCCCCATCAGTGCCAATTCCTGTCAGCTGAGACTAGATCACTTCCTGGTTATCTTAAATGTAGCTGCAGACAGCCTGCTGTAGGTTCTCCTCACCCTCTGCTGACCCTGCACTGCCATGAATAGTGATGTCTAGTTAAGGTATGCTTCTCCCTTTCTTTGTTAGAAACAGTTCTAGCATATGCACTTAGCACTTTCCTTACATTTATACAGGTGCAGGACTGAGCATTTAAGCTGCTGGTCACCGTGTTCCTTCCCTGTCTGGTGCAGCACCCATCGTGTGTATGTGTGGCTGTGTCATGTGAAGTTCTCAGGTACAATTGGTTTTAGTATTTTGTAATTTCCTGTATTTTTGGTTACTCAGACTTTCAGTATTTTATATTCTGTAATGATGCATGTTTCTCATAGGAACAAGGAAGTGATGTCGGCTTCTGGTGCTGTAGCTGAGCTCTAGGCACTGCTGTTTTTGCCCTTTTGTTAAATATATTTTGTGAATAAGGTTACTTTGTTTTACTAAGTGTCTTCTTTATAACTTATTATCGTCTTTAAGTTGAAAGCCAAGTTTGTTTGTTTGTTTCTTTTCTTTTCTTTCTTTAAACCAACATTGAGTTTATCTTTTCTGGAGCTTTTTAATGCCAGTATAGTCGGGCTGGTCATAGGCCTACAGGTGGTGGCTCACTAGGTGGAGGGTTTCCCCACTCCTCAATTTTATTTGCATGTTTAATACTTTGTTGTGTTCTAATTTGTGTCTTCTTGCTTTGCAGTGTGTGTGTCTGCGTGCAACCCCCCCTTTTCTGGTATCTGGTGGTGGTGGCCCCTTCCCCCTCACTCCCCCCACTCCTGTTGGCCTCCCCGACACCCTGCTTGCTGGTAAATGCTCCAGTAGAGTAACACCCGTGTTTTAGTGGAGTATATTTTCCTAACAAGATTTTTTAATACAATCTAACAAGTTAAATGTGAATTTTGTCTAAATAAAACTTGAATATTTTTGCAAAACTAGAAACGCACCTCTCTGCTCCTTCTTACTTTAAAGAAGAAGTAAGTGGTCCGGTCGTTTTCGCTAATGCTGCGTTCCAGGCAGGCTTTTGAAATCGTAAATTACAGCTTCAAGTCACAACTTACGACTTTGTAGCGTTCCAGGTAACCCACTCGTGTTTTTCCGACCTGTTTTACCGGTGAAAGTCACTATAACAGCCACTCGTAACTTCCGACCGGTGAACTCGTACCAGATCGAACTGGTACCACTTCACGGTCGGAAAAATACGAGTTTCCTTGAACGCACCATAACAGTCCTCGTCCCTACATCGCCACATTCACGGCGTTCCTTGGCTGCACACACAGCCCTGCATGCCGTTCTCTCTCCTCATTGGATAAAAACTGTAGGATACGATAAATGTTTTCTCCTCGGCTCAGAGCAGAGCAGAGTGACTGACAGACCCGTGTTTTGGTCCAAACACTCTATGTAAGTGATTGCTGTCGGAAGATATAACTATTTAAGACTTATATTAACACAAATATATCACTTACTTCTGCTTTAACCCAAGAACCGGTGTGGTATTCTCTGGGTGAAATTCCCAGAGTGGCGTTGTTGCATTGTCTGGGGTATATAGCTGCCCTGGTCACAAATTGGCGTTGTTGGCAGGATTCTGTAAAGCAGAGACGTGTCCTTCTAGTACATTTGCTCTCATAGTTGGTTTAATTAACCCCCCCCCCCCCTCCTTTAAAAAAAAAAGAAAAAAAAAAAGAAGTAACTTTGCAGTTTTTCTTTTGTTGTTTTTGCGTGGTGTTTTCTTTCTCTTTGTTTTTGTTTTTGTTTTGGGCAAAAACAGCAGTTAGCCGCGGATTCTTCTCCAAGAGGCACATCCTTTGGAAAGGAACCTGCATTCCTGTCCTGAATTCTGGCCCTTGCTGTTAAATCAAGACACTACCCAGTTCTTCAGATATGGAGGATGAACAGCAGGACTTACGGGATTTGGTGGTAACTAAGGGCTCAAAATGAACAACTTGCACAAGAACTCTCTACGAATCATTCAATAATCCATAATCAGTTACATTAGCCAATCAATCAATTTGTGGTTGTTTAGGCAAGCAAAGCATTATCTCTGTTTAAGAGCTCGCTATGTTTTGAGTTTTACTGTTTTGTCTTTGCTTTTGGTAACAAAAAGTTACCTCTTGTGGCATGTCTTGCAATTGCTGCATGTTTATCTATGATAAATGATTGTTGTTGGTTGTGGCTCAAGCACAGCAGGGACAGGGACCAGTGGTAGCTACATCCCAGCTAGACAAGGTGGCTCAAATGATTTTAGTCGATCAACAGTAAAAAAAAAAAAAAGAAAAAAAAAAAAAGGAAGGGAATTTAGTTTTGACAGTGAGTAGATGTTTCATCAACCAAATGGTTTAATTAATCAATCAAAAAGAAATGGATAATGATGCGGCGGTGTTTAGCTTAGTTGGTAGAGCACCCACCCCATGTGTTGAGGCTATAGTCCTCGCTGCAGGCGGCCCCGGTTCGAGTCCTGCGTCGGACGGCCCTATATTGCATGTCATTCCACCCATCTCTACCTCCCATTTCCTGTCACACTCTCCACTGTCTATCAAATAAAGGCATGAAAAGCCAAAAAAAATATATATATATATATAAAAAAGAAATGGATAATGATGACAGCAAATAGCTGCAGCAGTAACAGTGTCTCCTGAGAGCCTGGCCGAGCTCGACTCTCCTCAGATGTCTGGATTGAACCTGGTGCCAACAAATTTATAATATCAGAAAAGATGCTTCAAGCATTTACTGTTTGAGTACCTCACTAGAGTATTTGGGTTCAAGCTACTTCACACATCTTTGTACATTTATGAGCTCTTGGAAACACTACAACAGTTGCACAGAAGAAGAGTATTAAACCACTGGCCTATTTGATATTATAGTATTTTTAGTATTAGTATTCTGACTGAGGATAAAATTTATGATTTTTCCAAACATCAATGTATGTCTGATTCCCAGATTCTGCCTGTTCTGAGAGGCTGAACCAACAAACCATTCATAACACTTGGAGCCGATTTGGGCCTTGAAAGGATTCTAGTCTTAGTTTCCTTTGTTACACACCTGTGATTTTATTTAATTATTTGTACTGTGTGTGTCTCACTGTGCCAACCTAAGTGGAGCTGGATGTATAAAGCTAATAATTGTATCTAACGTTAAACAAAGTGCAGCTGCTTATTTGATTCAGAAAGGTTTTGTCTGTATAATGACTGGGGTGAAAGAAGACATGTGGCTGTTTTTTCTCTCTACTTCGTTCATTCTCACTTCTGTGTTGTTTTCATTTCCCTGTTTGTATCAAAGTGTATGCAGTGACAGTAAATGGACATGACTACTGCTTGAGGCTCTGTCTGTTTATTTCAAAAGTTATTGGATTCAGCAGAAATACAGTTTATATTGAAGGATCAAAATCCAACACTCCACCACCACTGGAACAAAGAACAAGAACCAATGAAATGAAGGGAAGAAAGAGAAAGAGGACAAGACCAGGCCAAATCTCTGACCTGCCTGTAGTTATAGACTGATTTTAGTCTGATGTGACATTCAATCAGTACTGATGTTCACAGACACTGACGGTCCCAAAGTTTTGGCACAGACGAAAGGTCTTTTGTGGTAGCATTGTTGATCGTTCCAGTAGGAACCTGTAAGAAGAAGAGAGAGTTTATTTACAGTAATTATTTCTAATATATAAGAGACATGCACAGTTCCTACACACATGTTTGCAAACATGCACTCAGACATTAGGACATTAGTTTAAAGTACAGTATCTTAGCATATTTAAAGGATTAATTTGCTGTGTTGTCATGGAGAGATAGCTGGTGTGTTCAGCCCACATGGGGCTGGAGCCAATCCCAGCTGACATAGGCTGAGGGCAGACTTCACGCATGTACGCACACACTTAAGAGTCTCCAGTCAACCTACTGTGCATCATGTGTTTGGACTGAACCTGGAGAGAACCCATGCTGACACAACATCAGACTCAGGTGGTGCACACTTGCAGATACCTGTTGGCATCTACCTGGACATCAAACATGACTGATCTCTGAACAGGGCAGAGTCAGCAGTCATTATCTGACTCTGTATGAACTTACTGGTTGTTCTTAACACATGTTATGATCTGTCCATTAAGGCTCCAAGAAACAAGTCCCCTTCAGAGGACACAAATCACCAGTAAAAGGTCAAGAAATCATAAATACCTTTAAAATTAGTCTCCACACAGTGTTCTGTACCGCTACCGTTGTCAGGTTGCCCTTTGCTCCAGTCTGTGTAGTCAAACTTGGAGCCATCAGTCCACAACCATGTTGACTCCTGGAAGAGAAAGCACAGGTTACCTCTTTAAGCACAGGGCGCATCAGATCCTCTGTGTTTAAATGTCTCACCTTCATGCTGTCATGGCCTCCAATCCAGGTAACTTTATCAGAGCCACTCTTTTTACGAATCAGGTCCCTGACAAACTTGTGTTCCTCAGCGCTGTGGATGGAGGCTAAGTTCCCACCAAGACTGATGCAGGCGAGCTGATGACCAAGATAATGAAATGAGATAAATACAACCGTCTAAGCAAACACACAGGCATCGCTTTCCAACCAGCAGCCCCCCAAAGTACTTGAACCATTCTAACATAGTACACAGACACAACACTACACATCTTTTTGCAATACATTTATGTCAGTAGATGGTGGTATTGCACAAGTAGAGCTGTGCAGCTGTCTCTGTGGGGCATGGACATAATAGAAGAGCTTATAATAAATATATACATGTACACATAGCCTATTTGATTTGATTTGTTTATTTGTCCCCACGAGGAAAATTGTCCTCACAGACTGGACATACACGAAGGACATATGTTACAAGACAGATAGGGCAGACAACAATGGTATACAGTAGCCTAAATGACAACGTACACAGCACCAGTGACAACATACAGTACTTTAATACAACCATTACGTTGAACCCCAGACCCTTCAGTTGTCATGGTACAGTAGCAGTGCATACTGGCTTGTGTAATCCTAGATCTGGTGCTGGCAACAAAGCAAACAACATCCCAAGAAAACTCACAAAGTGCTTTATGGTGTGAAACAGAAATTTTAAGCAAAGCCCACTGACATGCTGTCATGACATGAACAGTTTTAAAACCACACCAGAGGCGCTGTGTGATCATATTGTTTTAATACCTCTGCATCAGCTGCATCCTTGACATGGGATTGGTACACGAAACAACGAGAGCCAAACACAGTCCAACCAGGAGGACAGTCAGGACCTGGAACACAGTTAGATAGATAATTATGGTGGATTGAAAACAAATAGGTAGAGGAAAGCTAACAACTCTTATTTGTGGTTGTCAGAGCACCTGTAAAGTAGAGTGATAGACTACTTGTAGTTACTTGTCCCAGTGCACTTAACATGGTTGAGAGTAACTACTGTGTGTCTGTTGTGTATCAAACCAGATGAGTTAACCTCACTGAGCACATGCCCAAGACTAAAGTCTGTTTGTATAATATGATGATGTTTCTGTCAGCCTTGCTCTCTGTGCCAAATGTGGCCCAGTGTTTGTTGTGTCTCTTCAGGAAACCAACATTAGAGTTAACATCATTGAGCACATGACAAAAACAATGTAAACATACAAGTGATGAAACACACAAAGTAAACTTCTGCCATGTAGCATAATTGTAAATCCACCCAAAGACCTCCAGTGTAGAAAAAGCAGCTACAAACCTGGTAGGCCTACATTGACTTGTCTGGAAGTGGACGTCTGAGAACAAAGAGAGCAGATGGTTAATATCAGTGTCAGCAGTTGCTCTTTAAAGGGTTGAGACTATTTTCTTCAGGAGAAGCAACAGGATCAGTTTCAGTGTTTTTCCTCAATGTAATTACTGTAAATGAACCTGGTTTAGGAGATGAGCAGTGCAATGCTTCTTTTGCATTCAGGCGCGATTGACGGCTGTTTACATCACATACCCCCTTTCTGACTGAATCGAACGGTTACACCCCGCCTTTCCGAAGCCCCGCCTTTCCGACAATAGACTTCCATTCATCGTAATAGCGGGGTTTTCTATTTTTTCTAAAGACACCGCTATTTCGAAAAGGCTACTGGGGGAAACGGATCATGTGCATAATAAACTGCAAAACAAGCAAATACTTCATATTAATGACATAAATGCCTAACGTTCATTCTGCTTCTAGCCTCTCTAGCCTCTACCTGATCTTTTTACTAAACTTAACCAACTCCTTTCTTCATTGCCTAAGCCCAACCAAAGCATCTCCCTCAGTCAGCTGTCAGCACGCGCAGCGGCTGCAGCCGCCTCGCGCCCCTGTGAGCTGTCGGAACAGCGGTGTTTCGGAACAGGGTGTTTCGGAACAGCGGGGTGTCGAAGTGGAGGTGCGTCGGAATGCAGAGCTGTCCCCGAATCGAACTTGGGACTTTCTTTTTATTTCTGAATCATGGTTAACTGTATCCACACCAAGGTCTACTTTTGCTATACCTGGGTATCACGTTTATAGGAAAGATAGAAAATCAGGCAGAGGGGGAAGAGTTCTCATATGTGACCATTTTAAAGGGACAGTATGGGACTTTATTGGCTTTTTATTGACAAAAATCAAATTTTGCTTTCATGAATACGTATTTCACTGAAGTGGAATCACACCCGCATACAAACGAGCGCTTTCTCGTAACTTAGAATGAGATGTTACAAGTCGTTACAAATATACAAGGGGGGGTGCACAGAACCTTCGCTGCCATGTTGAATCGCCATTTCTTACGTTCAGTGTCAGCGTGGCCGTAGGTAACCACAAACTCACCTCACCAGAGCTGTCGGCTCGGGAAGAAAGTTTTCCAGACGGCGCCTGTTAAAACTGTCACCACCGTGTAGGCTAGTGTGAGGAAGGACGGAGGCACTGGTGTTGCCTTCAGGTGCAGTCAGACACCTGAATGACGCCGTGAGTGATGCCGTCCGCAAACCAACTGGATGTTATTTTACTCGACGAGAGAAAGATGGTAAAACGTGGGCCAGGTAAACAATACAACATTACCATGACAACATATTGTCACGCCGGTATTGTTTTACCTCGTGCTGGCGGACCATTTCTTTATATAGAGGCTTGTTCATCCTGTTACATGCAGCGTCTGTTGTTTTTCTGACTTCTGCCCAAGTTTACGTAAACGCAACAGCAAGAATACGTGCCGACATGGAACCGCACCGCTAGATGGGGGTAAATGTCACATACTGGGGCTTTAAATGTGTAGAAATACATCATAATTTTTTATATGGAAAGCACTGCTGTCTCCATTATATTGTCCCCTCAAATGTCTTTGACAGTTGTTGGCCTGTATCACCCCCAACTCTAATAATACATTTTATGATAAATTTAAATATCTGTTGAAGGAAATTGGTACCAAAACTGAGTTAACTGTATTGGGTGATTTTAATATAAACTGGGCTGAAAGAGCAAATCAGATCAGTACAATCAATCAGATCAGTACAATCTCACTCAAATAATCCAAGAGTTACACAATCATCACAAACACAGATAGATCTTATTTTTAGTAACAAACCTGAAAGAATCATCACTAAATCTTTTAATCTGATAACTTCTATGTCAGACCACAACCTTAATTATTAGAAAATTGGAAAAACATAGATTTCTATACAGACAATTAGGGTAAAAGATCTCTTAATATTGGTAAATGGTAAATGGACTTGCACTTATATAGCGCTTTTCCAGTCACTTGGACCACTCAAAGCGCTTTACACTGTAATGGTCGCATTCACCCTTTCACACACCCGATCAGCACATCGGGGGGCAAGTGTGGGTTCAGTGTCTTGCCCAAGGACACTTCGGCATGTTGACTGGAGGAGCCGGGAATCGAACCACCGACCTTCCAATTAGTGGACGACCCGCTCTACCTCCTGAGCCACAGCCGCCCAAATTGTTATTATCCCCAAAAACCTTGTTGCCTCATTTGAGGATAAATTTAAGCAGCTGGACTGGAACGATGTAGTGCTGTCTGATATAGAAGAGGCATAATATCATGATGAATGATGAATGAACCAGAATTAGTGAGACCAAAAATGAATTTTGTAAAAGGGTCTCACATTCACGGAAAAAAAATAAATTACCTTGGTTAAATGAGCATTGTGGAAGTTAATGAAGCAGAGAGACTTTGCATTAAAGGCAGTTCTTAAAGCAACATTGCGGAGTTTCAGCTCAGTGCTTCCACCATCTGGTTGAGTGCTATCGTCTGGGGGGAAAAATTAAACTTAACGAAAACGAAACTTATCAGCCAGCGCATCCAGCATTTATTCCCATTAATAAACAACAGTATTTCCCACATATGTGCAAGGAGGCGGCAGCAGCGGCGACGACCAGAGGGGAACCGTAATGCCTGGAATCCACTGGCGTTCGTTTCATCCGACGCGACGCGGCTGCCAATTCATTTTCTATGGGACGCATCAAACCGTTAATGACGCCCCCGCAAAGCATTCTGGGTAGGCGACAGTGTTTCATAGTGCAGTTTCAGCCGACGCGAGCCTGCTCAGCTCGCGGCGGCAGCACCATTCGTCCTATTAACCATTTTTCTATCACTGCAATGAGTCTGGAAACATTATTTTAAGGCCGAAAAACTCCACACTGTTACTTTAAATCTGGATTACCACATGATAAGAGAAAATTTCAGGAACTGCGAAACAAAGTAGTGAAAGGACTGAGGCAGACCAAAGCCAATTATTTTGTTAAACTTATCAATGAGTGTAAAGGAAATAGTATAGTGATTTGGTAAAATATTAATAAAATCACAAAGAAGAAGGGTTCAAAATTGGGCAATAAAGGAACAATCAAAAGTAATTGAAAGTACAAATAGCCACAATCTTTAACTCATACTTTGTGGATTCAGTGCAGTGTTTGGCCAAGAATTTTGATGTACCAATATCTCTTGAACCTGCAGGCTTCTATATCTATGGTTAGCTCCATGTTAGCGTTAGCTCCGTGCTAACAGGGCTTAGCAAACACCGTGCTACCTACAGCAACTTCCTTGTAAACACAAGCACGTGTAGGAGGTGGAGGGGGCTGCGGCGAGTTTTTTTTTTTTTTTACGACAGTGACATGTGCCTCCCAGAACTGTGGGGGAGCTCCGGAGAGGGTAAAAAAAGAGAAACCAACGAAGGAGTGAGCTATTTCTGGCCAACTTACATAGTTCTGCTTTAAAAAGCAAGTAGGGACATTAAAAATGCTAAATTTAATCTGAATAATTTTAATAGCATCAGGCACCAGTTGTCTAGCCAGGCTAGCGCCGCCTAATGTTTCCGGCCAATTTCAATTGCCTCAACCATATAGTCAGGAAACTAGTAATGTGTTTCGGTTTGCTCTGTCCGCTCAGCGAACAGATGGGGAACTGAAGGCGAAGCCGTTGAACTCAAGCGCTCAAAATAACCTATGAGCTTAAAGCGATATTCCGGCGTAAGTGAAAGCGATGGTCAAACACACCGTAACACCGAGTCAGACCCCCCCTCGAGAGATCAATTTACCCGACCGCTATATTCATGAGTTCCACCAACTTCAGCAAAGACCGCACCATCGCCACACACGGCGCTCTGCGGATCCACTGTCCAACCGCAAAACGCCACTTTTAGCCACAAATAATGCTCAGAACTGCACCAAAGTTCGTCAATAGTACATACAGGGCGCCAGCACGTAGGACGAGCTGTCAAACATCTGCTAGCTTTGCCTGTTTTCTTCAGCAGACACAACTCACCTACTTCTCCTCCTGGAGCCGCTTGTTGGTGGGGAAGCCCTGACGAGTCGATCACCGAGTGCAGCGGAGTTAAAGAAAACAGGCAAAGCTAGCAGATGTTTGACGGCTCGTCCTATGTGCTGGCAAACGTAATTGGACGGCGAAAAGACGCTGCACCGCCGCACGGATGCCGTCAGATGTAGCTTCATGTCATTCATAATGTAGCTTCAGCAACTGCATGTATTAGAAGTGGAATGAAGTTGATGGGGTCAAGTATGAATTTTTAATTAATTTTAACGTACTTCCTTTTACCACTGGGGGCGCTATGAGCAAGGTAGGAAGTTGATACATCAAAATGTTTGGGGAGGAGCCATCGTCATGTCCCTTGAGTTTCGAGTGGCTACGATGAAGTATGTGCTCGTAGGGTCACAGTGTTCATCATGCAGCTTCAGCATCCCGGTCTGCATGTAGTAGAAGTGAAATGAAGTCAATTTGGTCAATTTTTAATGAATATTTGTACGTTTTCAGTTACCACCGGGGGGCGCTATGAGCGACGTAGGAAAATAATATGTCGAATCGTTCAGGGTCACGCCTTTATCATGTGACCCAAGTTTGAAGCGTCTACGATCAAGCATGTGAGCGTGAGAGCCATTCGTACGTTGATGGCGAGCACCGAAACAGTCGCCAAACTTTGAGGTCCGCTGGAGGCCAAGCCGTTTGACCTACAAACCTGCGGAGCACAACTTAAGCTCAGCTAGGTCTGGACATGTTCTGGACCCAATTTGAAGCAGATTGGGCGAATCGTTCAAACGCGGAGAAGCCTAATAATAAGAATAAACACTACAGTTTCAATAGGGCTTTCGCTGGGCGAGTGCTACTCGCCGCTCGGGCCCTAATTAGAGCTCAAGAAATGTGTGATCAAATACACATGCAACTGGAAGTACAGTCAGGGTCATGTTCTTTAGCACTGTTTGTTTTCTGGGGATCAGAGAGTTTTACTCACAGCTCCTTCAAACAACAGTCCACCAGTGAAACAGAGGAGGAAGACCACCTGAAAATGTGACGCCATCTCTGGAAAGACAACAAAACAAGCTGACTCTGTAGTCTTGCAGCAGTGTAGTGACCTCAGTGATTGTAAGCCTGAATGATTTAGGGGAACAATCTATTAATTACTATGTATGAATTTCAGTTGAGAGGTGGAAAACCACAAAATGTTCACTTACCTGTTGTGGTAGGCTATCCGACACGGCGGGATGAACAAACAAGCAGGTTATTGAGAGGTGGATATTCAACCTGTCCTACCCCTTTTATAGGCTACCTGGTCAGGCAAGCAGCATTCCATCCTGTACCAGGAAAACAAAAACAAAATATTATATATCCTTTAAATATCATTTTCTCACAATGAGTCTGTCTTTTTTTTTTTTTTTTTTTTTTTTTATTTAACCAGGTCGGTCCCGTTGAGACACAATGATCTCTTTTTCAAGGGAAGCCTGGCCAAGACAGCAGCAAAAGAAATTACAATTGCAGACAAGAAGTCACACAACAAAATTACAACAATTACAAGGCATAGAAAACACACAACACAGAGATAAAATACATTTAAGGAGGAGGCAACAGGACGGCTCTGGATTCACGTCAAAAACAGAAACAAGTATGGTATGAAGCTGCTCCAATTTCTCTAACACGAGTTTTCAGAGCTCCAAGATTAATGAGCTCCTTAAGCTTTAGAGTTTTTTGCAGTGCGTTCCAGGCAACAGGCGCAATGTACTTAAAGCAGTGCTTACCAAGTTCTGAGTTAACTTTGGGCACATTTAATAAATAAAACTCGTTGGAACGTAGATGGTAGTTGCTCTGGGATTTGGAGAAATAGTTACATAAATAGTGGGGGAGCAGGCCCAGGATAGCTTTGTAAATAAAAGTATGCCAATGAATAAGGCGCTGTGCTGCTAATGATGGCCATTCAACTCGGGCATATAAAGTGCAGTGGTGAGTAAGGGCTTTACATCCCGTAACAAACCTTAAGGCACCATGATAGGGGTCCAGTGAGCGTAGGCAATTTGCAGGGGCATACATATAAAGGAGATCGCCATAATCAAGTACAGGGAGGAAAGTGGCAGCAACCAGCTTTTTCCTGGTAAAAAAAGAAAAACAAGATCTGTGACAGAAAAAAAATCCCAGTTTCAGTCGTAATTTTTTAATCAGGTTTTCTACATGTGTTTTAAAAGAAAGCAATCATCAATTAAAATGCCGAGATACTTGTAACAGGTCAGAAGTTCAATCTCACAACCTTGTAAGGACAAAATGCTGGGGGGAGACACAGGTACTTCCCTGCCATTGGAAAATATCATCAATTTAGTTTTAGCAGCATTTAGGACAAGTCTGAGTTCAATGAGCTGACTTTCCATGAGGTTAAAAGCAGTCTGTAAGTTGCCCAGAGCCTCGGCAAGAGTGGAGCCACAACAATATATAACCGTGTCATCAGCATAAAAATGAAATTTGGCATTTGGGATGGTTCTGCCCAGTGTATTTACGTAAATAACAAACAAAATTGGTCCCAGAACTGAGCCCTGAGGCACACCGGTGGCAACATTTAGCAGTGTGGATGAGGTGCCTTCAAAGTGAACACATTGTTTTCTATTAGACAAATAATTATCAAACCAACCAACAGCCTGCTCAGATAAACCTATGTCAAGCAGTCGTCGCTTCAGAATAGAATGATCAACTGTGTCGAAGGCCTTAGAAAGGTCAACAAAAAGAGCTGTAAAAAGTTTCTTATGGTCCAGCCAGTCTATTATGTCATTGGTGAGTTTGAGAGTGGCTGTAGTTGTGCTGTGTTGTTTCCTGAAGCCAGATTGATATGGAGAGAGAATGTTGTGAACATGAAGGAAATCCAGTTTGTTTCATAAGATAACATCATCTGAAAGTACAGTAATACAAAGACAAAACTAACTAAAAGGAATAGTTCACCCCAGAATGATATTATATTATATATTAAATTACATATATTATATTATTATAATAACAAAAGCCAGTAGAAATCTGTTATTTTATGATGTCATGGACACTTAAAATAATAGTTCACCCAAGAATGATATTTCACTCATTATCTACTCACTCTCATGTCGACTAAGGGCTGGGAGAATTTTCAGAGTCCTCCGTGTCTTCTCTGAGTTACAGGGGGTCTTGGCGTAGCAGTGCATGTCCATGTAACGGTTGCAAATGGACACCAGGGGTATTCATCACAAAAAAACATCCAAATACCTCCATGCTGCTCGTCTCTAATGTCTGTCTTGTATTGAAGCCCCGATATGAGAAATTGTCCCGAAAAAATTAAATAAGTCCATATTTCAAGCTTTTTTGCAACAGAATTTCCGCTTCCCGGTTCGTCCAAATCACACTGGTTTTTGCCTTTACTCGTAGCCGAGCGGCAGCTAACAGTTAGCAGCCGAAATAGCTGCTGTGTGAAACAGCCGTGTGCAATACTGGGTGTTATTTTAATACTGTCTCAAGCCTTATTGATAGCGAGAGGGATGATATAGCTTTTTCCCTCTCACCCTAAATGGACTAGCTGTGAGTTAGCCTAGCTCTTACAGGCTACGTGAGGCGAGGCCTAAAATATTTTTCTGGTCTTCAATTTATCAACAGATTCTCTGTTTTCCACTTTAACAAATGTACATTTTATATTAAAATTTACACTAAGAAAATATTGGCAGGATAAACTGGCTGCTGTGAAAAGCTGCAATCACTGCATTAGTTTCCTCATAAGCAACATACAGAGCTATGACGTCTTTCACTAGTATGACAAACATTTTATGATCATTAAACACTACTGTGTCTGATAATGTCATAGTTAATCAATGTTACTAGCTCTCTACCTAAAACAGTAATCTATTTGTGTGTCTCTGACTTCCCTGACGTAGGCCTGTTTTGATAACCATTTGTCCAATTTACTTCACTATACAGGTGTATTGCAGTGTGAGGTGTAAAAGAAAGAGAGACACCCACCAGGTGAGATACACACACATGGGGGGTAGATTTCTGACTCTTTCTTTTCCCACCGCTCCTTTGTCCCAGCATCGGCACAGCAGCTTAAAACAGGGGCAGATGACTTGATGTTATTTAACCCACATAACTGCATTTTTCCCACAGACAACAGCAGATGGTTTTTCTAAAAATGTGTTTACATTTGTCTCAGGTAACGCATTCTTGTCCTGTCATTACAGATAACATTGTGGAGGATTGCACTACCAAGTGCATAAGCAGGTAAGTTTATGTAGAAATTAAATATTATCACAGATGTTAAGTGTGAGAAAAGTCTATACAACTTGTGTACAGACAACAATTGTTAATTCTGCCAGAATAAATGCTTACTTGAGACTCTCAGATATGAGAGAGAAGCTCTTCATGATGGAGGTAGCCTACAATACATGGAGAAGTGGTTCTTTCATTACTCTTTCAGCTCCCAAAACAAATTGTTCCTGCCATCTATTCAGTGCATTTAGCATCTGTCAGACCATCATTGTAAATAAGAACTTGTTCCTAATGATTCTGCCTGGTTAAATAAAAAATCTGAATCGGTGCTCTGTAAAAATGTTTATTTTTTTCTTGTGCTCTCTCTCCAGCTGCTGTGAAGAGATGGAACATCAAGGCCACAGATGCAGACATTGAAACTGTGATCCAGATCCACCTCAAACATGCCCCAGCAAGAAGCGGGGGCAAGGGGCAGACCTCACTGGACGTTCAAAATAAAATATTTGTTATATTAAACATGTTCATTTTTTATTCAAGGGTATTTAGATATGGTCCTGAATGCTGTCTATTTTTTTAAACCTAAAATTAGTCCATGTACTACTTGTATTTTACAGTAGGTATGGGTGAACATTACTAGGATATTTTTAACTATATCACAGGTGAGTTTATTTGCAATCAAAATTTCAGGTTCACTATTTCTGTGATATTTTAAGTTGGCAAAAGTGAAATTTGCTGGTGTGAGTTGATCTATTAGACTTTGACTATGATGCAGTCAATTCAAATAGTTGTAGAATAGAGCATTGAGAATTACACATGTATGCAGACTAGTCACAATTTTGGTAAACACCCTTTGAAGTGCAATACATTACATGTGTATTTTGATAAAAAAGGTTGAAATGTGTCTATTAGACTTGACTAGACAAACAACGTTGAAACAACGTAAAATGTTGCCGTCTAATAGCGAAATGACGTCGGTCATGACACCGACGTCAGAAAAACTTTCATTTCAGCACCTCAGATCGACGTCGAATCAACCTGCCTGACCGACGTTAATTAGACGTGGAATAGACGTCATGAAGTAGCCTGCTCTGAGACGTTGATATGGGGCTAAACGACGTTGAAACAATGTAAAATGATGCCGTCTAATAGTCGTTGAAACGACGTCGGTCATAACACCGACGTCAGAAAAACTTTCATTTCAGCACCTCAGATCGACGTCGAATCAACCTGCCTGACCGACGTTAATTAGACGTGGAATAGACGTCAAAATGTTTGCTGGGTAAGGAGGGAGTAACAGCCAGTACTTTATAATAGCCTACAGCCTGCTACCCTCTACTTACTGGGTAACTTGGTAACACTTTATAATGAGTACACACTATTAAGCATTAGTTAAGCATTAATAAATATTGAATTCTTCATTTATAAGACATGAATGCTCATTAGTAGGTAGTTAGTAAACATAGTTATAAATGTTTTACTCATCATTGGTAAGCACAATAATTATGGATTAGTAAACACTGAATTCATCATTAGCATGTTTCTGATGTAAATACTCATTAGTATGTGGTTTACAATTACAGTTGTAAATGTTTTACTCTTCATTAATAAACTAATGTATATAAATGATGGATTCAGCATTCCCAAACCACTCTTACACGTCCAGTATGAATGGTTAGTGAGTGTTAGTAAATGATTTATAAAAACTTACAAATTTCATTTCCAATGGATGACTTATACTAGTGATTAAAGCAGGAATTCATGAATCCAGGCAGTTACAAAGCACTTACTACAGGTTAATTAAGTATTTTGTGTGAACTCATCTAAAGTGGGCACTATTTATGCCTTATAGAGAATTTACAAATGAGATATTAATGAAATAGAGGTGAAATTTCGCTGCTGACACTTTTGAAAAAATAGATTGCAACAATTGTGCTCATATTGTACAGTAGACTATTTAATTTCTAATGTACCAGGAGTTACACTCTAAGTCCTTGTAAAGTAGCACGTAATTGTATGGGAGTTACGCTCTAAGACACAACCTAGTTATACTGTAAAATGCGGGGTAATTAGTGGCGGAGTGAGCGAGAGTTGTGTAATTTGGTGTAAAGTAGGCTATGACATGAGTTACGTGCTAAGACGCAGCCTAGTTAAACTGTAAAACAGCGAGAGTTACCCTGTACTTCTGTGGGAGTTGCTGTGAAGCAGGAGGTAAGTTACGCACTAAGACACAGTTTAGTTACACTGTAAATGCACGGGGGAAACAGGGGGAAGTCAGCCGCATTTACTCACTACTTGTGTGAAATAAGTGGCACCTATGCAGCAAGAGAGCGGTATTTACGCTGTAAATTGCGGGCCGTATTATGTAGTGCTACCCAAATTTTTCCTCAGTCGATGTGAGGGTCTAAGGGCAGAGGATGCTATAATGCCATGTAAAGCCCTTTGAGACAAACAGTTTGTAAAAACAGGCTATACAGGTAAAATTGCCTTGCCATTTAAATAAAGATAAATGGATGTGTTTTTACTGAGGAGAATGCTGGGGAAACTGGCATAGGTTGGGTGTGCTTAACTGTGGCAGGAGGTGAATATGTGGGATGGGGAACACAATAAAAATATTTTTATTGAGGTTCATTATTTCTGTGGAGCCTGTTTCCCTTTTTTACTCACAACTTGGAAAATACTTTCTCACAGAAGGTTATGCTGGCGTGCAAAAAAATTGTTTTGCTATTTGAAACAGATGAGGGTACACATTTTCAAAATGGAGATGACGTATGGCCATCAGTAGCCTCAGGTTGAATTAGCCAAAAACTGGCCTTTAAGAATGAACGCCAACCGGCACCAAACAAGGTCTGCTAGCAAGAGAACTATGAAGCAGAGTAAGCAACAACCAGCCAATTCTACAAAGATTTTTTTAAAAAAGGGGGAAAAAAAGGGTTTTACCAAAATCCTCTGTCTTTAGGCCCCAAGTGCAAAGAGGAACAAGGAAGAAAGTTAAGTTTGCATAAAATGTTTGTTCTTTCAGTCATGTGTGAAGCACAGTCACTATACCTTCCTCATTTCTGGCATGTCATCAAGTTCAGCTGGGAGAGTGAAAAAAACACATAACACCTGCTCCTTTTTCCAGACTCCAGTCAACCAAAACCAGCACGGCAAGTTTGGTCTGCAACTTTGAAGACTGGAGCTGTTTTCCCACTAAAATTAGCAGGTCTACGCAGAGTTTTTAAACGCGCGGGTCGACCTGCTAACAATCGGCATTTGGCCTCTTTCCCATTGACCAAAATAAGCCGAGTCTGACCAGGAGCGTACCTATGTTCCCCAGGTCCTATGTTCCCCGGGTCCTATGTTCCCCTATAGGGGAACATAGGACCCTCTTTTTGAAAATGGGTCCTATGTTCCCCGTTTTCACCAAAAAGGGTCCTATGTTCCCCGGTCGCAATACATACTGGGGAACATAGAACCCTTTTCTGAAAAAAGGTCCTATGTTCCCCAGTAGCAGTGGGGAACATAGGACCTTTTCCAAAAAAAGGGTCCTATGTTCCCCACTGTTGTTGATGGATGGACTCTATCTATCTGTCTTGTCTAGCCTCTACCTAGTCTTTTTACTAAACTTAACCAACTCCCTTCTTCATTGCCTAAACTTAACCAATGGGGCAATTACACTTCTCACTCAAAGTCACAACTCAACTTCTCACTCAAAAATAGACAAAAATATGGCAAGTCACGACTCCACTTCCAGGTATGGGACCAAAAATTACATGTTTCCCGGGTCCTTTTGGGGAATAGCGGGGAACATAGGATCCTTTTTCTAAAATAGGGTTCTATGTTCCCCGGTCTGGACACAAAGGGGAACATAGGACCTTTTTGGGGAAAAGCGGGGAACATAGGACCTTTTTTTAGAATAAGGGTTCTATGTTCCCCTGTCCCATACAAAGTGGGGAACATAGGACCTGGGGAACATAGGACCCGGGGAACATAGGGATGATCCCGTCTGACCCCCCGCGGCCTACAAGTGCAAGAGGAACAAGGAACAAGGAAGCATTTAGAGTTAAGTTACTTGCTTAAAATGTTCTTTCAGTCATGTGTGAAAGCACGGTCACTGCTTATGATACCCTGGGAGAGTGAAAAAAAACACATAACACCTGCTCCTGTGCCCAGACTCCAGTCAACCAAAACCAGCACGGCAAGTTTGGTCTGCAACTTTGTAGACTGAAATATCCATTAACTTCTCAATAAAGACCAGGAAAAACTGATCAGAATCAACATTAACTGGGTTTTATGATAGCACCAATGTTGACAATTAATTAGATCCATTAATTTGTGATAATCGGACACCTTGAAGGGCATTATCCCCCTTATACCATAGTCACGGTACGAGAAAAATCACATTAAATCATTCACTTATAATTTAATGTTGTTTTTACCGTTAAGATCATAGCCTACGTCTTTCACAATAAGCGGCTGAGCGGACTATTTAATAACTCCCGTCAGCGATAAAAGAGAGAGAGAAAAACGAGGGAGCCGCAGTGACTCTGCTACCGCCTGATAGTTGATCAGTGAAGGGAGGTGAGGTGACGGCCTAAATGCTACCTGACACAAAGTTTTTCAGAGGGCCAGTGCACTTCTTACCGCTTGTGTGTTTACAGACTCCGGTGCCATTATGCGCTGAAAAAAAGTTGTCCGTTGCTGTGGTTACCAACAAGCGTTTGAGCCAGCGCAGTAAGAACGTAATCAGGCAATTTTATGGGTGTCCATTATCACTTTTTAATGGACACCCTGCAGCCAATCAGAATCGAGGATTCACCCAGACCATGGTATAATCATCTTTAATTCATCTCTTGATGAATGAAAACATGAGGCCGTCTTGCGCCAGGGTTAGGGTTAGGGAATCCAAACATGAATGTCCATATATTAAGTTATGTGTAATAAAGTGAAATGACACAGGGAATAAGTATTGAACACATGAAGAAAAGGATGTTCTTTCAAATTCTGGAAGAGGCAATCTTGCCTCTTTCTGTAAAACGTTAGCCTAGAAATCTAGACTCCCCCTAGCGGCAGCAAAAATATTTGCTCCGTAGGTGGGTATACATTTTAATGATATAGTCTGGCTTGTCAGGCTAGTAAAACGTGACACTAATAAACTTGCTTCACCTCATACATATGAATGAATGTATTCAATTTGACCATGATGAAGGCGTATGTTTTATGGCTGTTTTATTGTACCTCTCACTCGGTCTCCTCTCCGTCAACCCAACCGGTCCAGGCAGATGGCTCCACCACACTGAGCCTGCTTCTGCTCCAGGTTTCGGCCTCTTAACAGGTTTTTTCCACACCACTGTTGCCATTGTGTTTGCGCATGGTGGGCTTCTACAAATACTGTTATAAAGTGATGGTCTACACCTCCATCTGTACAGTGTCTTGAGATAACTTTGTTGTGAATTTGTGCTATGCAAATAAGACTGACTTAACTTATAGCTGACTGATGAACCGCCCTGCATATCAACACCAGGTAACAGGCTGCTCACTGTTCAAACATCACAATGCCGATTCATGTAACTAGATGGGTAGCTGTGATGAACTCCCAAATTGCCAAGCCTCAGATATGATCTCTTTAGAATACATGTTTACATACCTTTGTTCAAATATATCCCTCTTTTAATGTTGATCAACAGTAAAATAAAAAAAAAAAAAAAAAAATAAAAAAGGAAGGGAATTTAGCTTTGACAGTGAGTAGATGTTTCATCAACCAAATGGTTTAATTAATCAATCAAAAAGAAATGGATAATGATGCGGCGGTGTTTAGCTTAGTTGGTAGAGCACCCACCCCATGTGTTGAGGCTATAGTCCTCGCTGCAGGCGGCCCTGGTTCGAGTCCTGCGTCGGACGGCCCTATATTGCATGTCATTCCCCCATCTCTACCTCCCATTTCCTGTCACACTCTCCACTGTCCTATCAAATAAAGGCATGAAAAGCCAAAAAATATATTAAGAAAAAAAAAAAGGATAATGATGACAGCAAATAGCTGCAGCAGTAACAGTGTCTCCTGAGAGCCTGGCTCGACTCTCCTCAGATGTCTGGTTCAATGTATGTCTGATTCCCAGATTCTGCCTGTTCTGAGAGGCTGAACCAACAAACCATTCATAACACTTGGAGCCGATTTGGGCCTTGAAAGGATTCTAGTCTTAGTTTCCTTTGTTACACACCTGTGATTTTATTTAATTATTTGTACTGTGTGTGTCTCACTGTGCCAACCTAAGTGGAGCTGGATGTACAAAGCTAATAATTGTATCTAACGTTAAACAAAGTGCAGCTGCTTATTTGATTCAGAAAGGTTTTGTCTGTATAATGACTGGGGTGAAAGAAGACATGTGGCTGTTTTTTCTCTCTACTTCGTTCATTCTCACTTCTGTGTTGTTTTCATTTCCCTGTTTGTATCAAAGTGTATGCAGTGACAGTAAATGGACATGACTACTGCTTGAGGCTCTGTCTGTTTATTTCAAAAGTTATTGGATTCAGCAGAAATACAGTTTATACTGAAGGATCAAAATCCAACACTCCACCACCACTGGAACAAAGAACAAGAACCAATGAAATGAAGGGAAGAAAGAGAAAGAGGACAAGACCAGGCCAAATCTCTGACCTGCCTGTAGTTATAGACTGATTTTATATCCCTGAACACAAATCAAAAACAAGACTGCGCTGTGATTAGTTGTGATTAACTGAACGCATTTGATCATAAATTCAGGAGACGGTCAGGTTGTATAAGGAGCAGGGCATCCGCAGTGTCTACAAAGGGACTGTGCTTACTCTCATCAGAGGTTCACTTATCTGTGGTTTGGTGTGTGTGTGTGTGTGTGTGTGTGTGTGTGTGTGTGTGTGTGTGTGTGTGTGTGTGTGTGTGTGTGTGTGTGTGTGTGTGTGTGTGTGTGTGTGTGTGTGTGTTGTCACTGAAGTCTGATGTGACATTCAATCAGTACTGATGTTCACAGACACTGACGGTCCCAAAGTTTGGCACAGACGAAAGGTATTTTGTGGGAGCATGGTCGATCGTTCCAGTTCGGACCTGTAAGAAGAAGGGAGAGTTTATTTACAGTAATTATTTCTAATATGTAAGAGACATGCACAGTTCCTACACACATGTTTGCAAACATGCACTCAGACATTAGGACATTAGGTTTCTTTTTAAAGGATCTTAGCATATTTAATTGATTGATGCATTTTCCCAGGATCCATGTGCTGTCATGGAGATGCAGCCATGAGAGAGCTGGTGTGTTCAATCAGCCCACATGGGGCTGGAGCCAATCCCAGCTGACATAGGCTGAGGGCAGACTTCACACGCACGTACGCACACACTTAAGAGCCTCCAGTCAACCTACTGTGCAACATGTGTTTGGACTGAACCTGGACAGAACCCATGCTGACACAGGGACAACATCAGACTCAGGTGGTGCACACTTGCAGATACCTGTTGGCATCTACCAGGACATCAAACATGACTGGTCTCTGAACAGGGCAGAGTCAGCAGTCATTATCTGACTCTGTATGAACTTACTGGTTGTTATGATCTGCCCATTGTCATAATCATGTCCCCTTTAGAGAACACAAATCACCAGTAAAAGGTCAAGAAATCATAAATACCTAGAAAATTTGTCTCCACACAGTGCTCTGAATGTCCAGCGTTGTCAGGTTGCCCTTTAAGCCAGTCTGTGTAGTCAAACTTGGAGCCATCAGTCCACATCCATGTTGACTCCTGGAAGAGAAAGCACAGGTTACCTCTTTAAGCACAGGGCGCAGAAGATCCTCTGTGTTTAAATGTCTCACCTTTATGCTGTCATGGCCTCCAATCCAGGTACGTGTATCAGAGCCACTCTTTTTCCGAATCAGTTCCCTGACAAACTTGTGTTCCTCAGCGCTGTGGATGGAGGCTAAGTTCCCACCAAGACTGATGCAGGTGACCTGACAACCAAGATAATGAAATGAGAGTCTAAACAGCAAACACACAGGCATCGCTTTCCAACCAGCAGAAAACAATGATACTGTAGGTTGGAAAATGCTACGTATGGTTTCTCAATGTAAACAGCCCCCCTGAAGAACTTGAACCATTCTAACATAGTACACAGACACACAACACCACACACTGTTTTGTATTGAAGCAATACACATTTATGTCAGTAGATAGTGCTATTGCACTGCTGAGGATTTTAAAATGGACTCTAAAATGTATGGGCAGCCAGTGGATTGAGGCTAAAATGGGGGTAATGTGCTCATATTTTCTTGTGCCGGTTAAAAGACGTGCTGCAGCGTTTTGAACCATCTGGAGCCGAGAGATGGCCGATGCACTGACCCCCAAATAAAGTGCATTACAGTAGTCAAGTCGCGTGGTTATAAAAGCATGGACTACTGTCTCAAAGTGCTGCCGGGAGAGAGTGGATTTTAGCTTGGCCAGCTGCCTCAGGTAAAAGAAGCTTGATTTAACAACAGCCCTAGAGGGATGGTTTCATCAATTCTGATACCGCTTAAGTCTGAATTAGGTAAGAGGAGGAGGAGTTGAGAGAAGAAGTCCATTACCTACAACAGGGAGACACAATCAAGTCTGACCTGAGACCAGTATGAAAGGTTTTAAACACCTTTAAACGTGACATCTGATCTGAGAACAGCTTCAAGACTAATGAACAATGTGCATTAACCATTTCATGTCATTTAAAGCAGAAGTAAGTGGTCCGGTCGTTTTCGCTAATGCTGCGTTCCAGGCAGGCTTTTGAAATCGTAAATTACAGCTTCAAGTCACAACTTACGACTTTGTAGCGTTCCAGGCAACCCACTCGTGTTTCTCCGACCTGTTTTACCGGTGAAAGTCACTATAACAGCCACTCGTAACTTCCGACCAGTGAACTCGTACCAGATCGAACTGGTACCACTTCACGGTCGGAAAAATACGAGTTTCCTTGAACGCACCATAACAGTCCTCGTCCCTACGTCGCCACATTCACGGCGTTCCTTGGCTGCACACACAGCCCTGCATGCCGTTCTCTCTCCTCATTGGATAAAAACTGTAGGATACGATAAATGTTTTCTCCTCGGCTCAGAGCAGAGCAGAGTGACTGACAGACCCGTGTTTTGGTCCAAACACTCTATGTAAGTGATTGCTGTCGGAAGATATAACTATTTAAGACTTATATTAACACAAATATATCACTTACTTCTGCTTTAAACTCCAGCTTTCAAGTTCTACTTTAAATCTATCCACAGCCATTGCTTCAGCAGGTTCCAGTAACTGACTTCAACTCTTTGAACTCTTCAACTGTTAGACTTAAACGTTCAATAGCATTGTTGATATTACCCTTACCCTCCAATCATCTCTCAGATTGTAATTTATACATCAGCCTTTTCAGCATTGCTTTAGCAACTTCTTCAGCAAAGTCATCATCTGTCTTTAGCATTCACACGCATTTTCCTTCTAGAAATGCTTTTTCTAGTATATAATCCATATATATATATATATAATTATTATTCCTATAATACATCCATGCTGTTGAGCCCCAGATCCTTAAAGCTGTCATGGTAACTGTGCTTACTGGCTTGTCGCCGGTCCAGAGTCCCCTAGACCCAGCAACAATATAAACGACATCATGAGAAAACAAAGTGCTTTATGGTGGAAACCAGGAATTTTAAGCCCGCTGACACAAACAGAGAGAAATGAAAATGCCAAACTAAAAGTTTCAAAACAGACGTTCTGAGCTCTACCACTGAACTGAAAACGTCATGGTTGAAAAGAACATCCAATAGCTGTCATGACATCAACAGTTGTGCTGTGTGACCCAATACCTCTGCATCAGCCGCATCCTTGGCATCGGCTTTGTAGATGAAACAGCGAGAGCCAAACGCAGTCCAACCCGGAGGACAACAAGCAACTGTAACACAGTTACATTAGATAGATAATTATGTTTGATAGAAAAAAAATTAAAAGAGGAAATATTGATTGCACATGGATAAATGTTCCCCAAAAATGTATTAACTGGAAGGTCAATGTTTCGATCAAAACAGATATTAAGCACATGCCACAAACACTGTAAAACATAAGTGATGAATAACATGAACAAATCACACACAGTAAACTTCTACCATGTAGGATAATTGTAAATCCACCCAAAGACTGTGTGGAAAAAGCAGCTACAAACCTGGTACATATTGAATGGAGGCGGACGTCTGAGAACATAGAGAGCAGATTGTTAATATCAGAGTCCCTGCTGTTAAACCGGCCTGCCCTCCAAACAGGCATGGGCCCTTAGTCACTGGCACCTTTGAGTACTAGATGTTTATAACACAATGATGATGGTATGGGTGCGACAGCTCCTTTTAGTCAGATATTATACTTTGCCACATTATGATTCCAATACATTAATGCAAAAGTAATTACAACTCAAGTAAAAGTGTGATTACAAATATACATTCAATGTAGCCTATTAATTTGAGGGAGGACATGGTCTACTCAGATGTCTTCATTGTGTCTGCAGTTGTATTTAGCATTTGTTGAAGAAACTCAAAAGTTACACCAAACTCAATACCTGAAGATTTTTTTAATTCTGTGAGTGATTTTCTCCCCTTATTATTACAGTTCACTACACATGCAACTGGAAGTAAAGTCAGGGTCATGTTGTTTAGCACTGTTTGTTTTCATTGTAACTGGGCATCAGAGAGTTTTACTCACAGCTCCTTCAAACAACAGTCCACCAGTGAAACAGAGGAGGAAGACCACCTGAAAATGTGACGCCATCTCTGGAAAGACAACAAAACAAGCTGACTGTGTAGTCTTTTGCAGCAGTGTAGTGACCTCAGTGATTGTAAGCCTGAATGATTTGAGAACAATCTATTAATTAATTATTATGTATGAATTTCAGTTGAAAGGTGGTAAACTACCAAATGTTCACTTACCTGTAGTAGTATCTGACACAGGAACAAACGGGCAGGTTGTTGAGAGATGAATATTCATCCACTCCTTTTATACCATCAGATAGCAAGGAACCAAAGAAACAGTGTTATATCAACATTCTATATGGTAATTAGTGAATCAAGGTTAAACTCTGATGTTGATTCTTCATCAGTTTCCACCCTCAACTAATATTGAAACAATCGGTTTCCTAACTACAATGGTATTTCTATTAACACGGATAAACAGTTTTGACATGTCAACAAAACTAAATTTCGGTGTGGTTAGAGTTAGGGCAGGGTTTCCAACTCTCACGCATCTGGCGTATGTCACACGCTTTTAGGTCCTGTCTCACGCTGTCAAGATGCAGACCTGGTAGCAGAAAAGTAAAGTAGAGTTTATACAGGTGGGTCGAGACCTTGTAGTGGGCCTATTCGGAATGTGCTATGCAAATGTAGTCTAATAAATATCTATAAATATTATTGTATTTATTACATTGTTGCTGTACAGAGTACGTGTGTCTCTCTCCCTCTTTCACTCACTCACTGAAACTCACACCACACACACTGGATAACAAAATTATACTGTGGAAGAATAGTGCCAAATTGTGAACTCTGAAAGTGTATTGTTGAAACACTGTAAAAACAGTGCTGTTGTTGTAAAGAAGTGAAAGGAAAAAAACAAAGACACGCTGCAGAGATTTGAAATGAAAATTCAAATACAAAATAATGTTTTCAGAGATTTAAGTTTTTAGTTCAGCCTTTTTACACCCACAAATCTTTTGTACGCTTTCAAACACAGGGTTTCCAGCTTTCAACATTTTTTATTTCAGTTTTGCCTCATGGTAGTGTTTTAGCTCCATAGAGTAGGAGCGCCGCCAAGCGTGGACTATGGCTTCAAGTGAGAGAAAAGACCTAGTTTGGTCTATAAAAAAAGGACTACTCTACTACTACATCCCACCACACAAACAGCTGGATCCAGATAAGTTGGAAATGAAGGATGAAGAAAAATGTTTTGATTACATATGCTCCTACTTGTCCTCCACATCTCTAATGGACTTAGAGGACCAGAGATTGTCCCCGCTACTTAGTTTGAAAGACTTCATCGAAGAAATTATTGCAATGCCTTATGTTGAAAAGGTTGATGATGTGGCAGTGTCTACACATACTCACTCAGGTGTAAATGTTCAAACCACTCCAGCTGATACATGGAATATTGACAGAGATATAAAGACACTGTTGTATGGTGCCACTGCAAAAATAACAACACTTGAGCACCACCTATTAGAGCCATATTTGCATATTGTGTTTGATAATTATTATCATTAAGGAAACCACAGATGTGACAGTAACATCTCCTATTGAATTTGCAGAGCTTGGAGCAATTCCCAAAACACCACTCCAAAAGTATTTAATCCAACAACGCAAACCAATAATAAGCTAAGATAAGAAGACAACACATGTTACAGTGGCAATGGTGTCTGACAGCAAAGAAGAAAAAGGAGCACAGGAGAAATTGACCATTAAAAGCAACTTCAACTCCAGCACTCATGACCTATCATGGTCCTTTTGTGCTGGTAGGCATCTCTTAGCTGAATGTCGGAAAATAAATGCACAGCCTCATGAAGCTAAAATTGAGTTCCTCAAAGAAAATGGATTGTGTTTCGGATGTTTGAAGGTGGGGCATCTGAGTAAAAACTGCAAAAGAAGACTACAATGTCAGACTTGTCAGGCCAAACACCCCACTATTCTGCACATAAAGAGATCTCCTAAACCTGAGACTTAATACACACAAAGCGAAGCTACGTAGTATGGCAGCTACACCTGAAGAAACATCAATCAGCAGTGCTCTTGTGTCACTGGGAGAGGGAGAGGCAACTGGGACTGGTAGAAACTGTATACTGGCCATAGTACCTACCTAGCCTATGCCTTCCTAGACCCCGGCAGCACTGACACATTTTGTACAGAGAACCTCATGAGGAAGCTCAATGCTAAAGGCCGTAGAACTGAAGGAAGTTCTTCTGCAGACTATATGGGAACAGAAAAAACAATTAAGAGCTATGAGCTAACAGGTCTGGAGGTTGGTCATTTAGATGAAGATGGTACTTATCTGACACTGCCAGTTATATACTCAAGACAAAATCCCTGTGACAAAGAAAAACATTCTCACACAGGCGGATTTAAACAAGTGGCCGTACTTGCAGGAAATCAAGGTAAAGGAAATAAATGCTGATGTGGATCTTCTTATTGGAGTAAATGTACCAATGGCTATGGAACCATGGAGAATCATTGATAGCCAACAAAATGGACCATATGTGTGATAGGTAGAGCTCCCCCTCCTTCCACTGGCAGCTTGGCCACACCCCCCCATCAGTGCCAATTCCTGTCAGCTGAGACTAGATCACTTCCTGGTTATCTTAAATGTAGCTGCAGACAGCCTGCTGTAGGTTCTCCTCACCCTCTGCTGACCCTGCACTGCCATGAATAGTGATGTCTAGTTAAGGTATGCTTCTCCCTTTCTTTGTTAGAAACAGTTCTAGCATATGCACTTAGCACTTTCCTTACATTTATACAGGTGCAGGACTGAGCATTTAAGCTGCTGGTCACCGTGTTCCTTCCCTGTCTGGTGCAGCACCCATCGTGTGTATGTGTGGCTGTGTCATGTGAAGTTCTCAGGTACAATTGGTTTTAGTATTTTGTAATTTCCTGTATTTTTGGTTACTCAGACTTTCAGTATTTTATATTCTGTAATGATGCATGTTTCTCATAGGAACAAGGAAGTGATGTCGGCTTCTGGTGCTGTAGCTGAGCTCTAGGCACTGCTGTTTTTGCCCTTTTGTTAAATATATTTTGTGAATAAGGTTACTTTGTTTTACTAAGTGTCTTCTTTATAACTTATTATCGTCTTTAAGTTGAAAGCCAAGTTTGTTTGTTTGTTTCTTTTCTTTTCTTTCTTTAAACCAACATTGAGTTTATCTTTTCTGGAGCTTTTTAATGCCAGTATAGTCGGGCTGGTCATAGGCCTACAGGTGGTGGCTCACTAGGTGGAGGGTTTCCCCACTCCTCAATTTTATTTGCATGTTTAATACTTTGTTGTGTTCTAATTTGTGTCTTCTTGCTTTGCAGTGTGTGTGTCTGCGTGCAACCCCCCCTTTTCTGGTATCTGGTGGTGGTGGCCCCTTCCCCTCACTTCCCCCACTCCTGTTGGCCTCCCCGACACCCTGCTTGCTGGTAAATGCTCCAGTAGAGTAACACCCGTGTTTTAGTGGAGTATATTTTCCTAACAAGATTTTTTAATACAATCTAACAAGTTAAATGTGAATTTTGTCTAAATAAAACTTGAATATTTTTGCAAAACTAGAAACGCACCTCTCTGCTCCTTCTTACTTTAAAGAAGAAGTAAGTGGTCCGGTCGTTTCGCTAATGCTGCGTTCCAGGCAGGCTTTTGAAATCGTAAATTACAGCTTCAAGTCACAACTTACGACTTTGTAGCGTTCCAGGTAACCCACTCGTGTTTTTCCGACCTGTTTTACCGGTGAAAGTCACTATAACAGCCACTCGTAACTTCCGACCGGTGAACTCGTACCAGATCGAACTGGTACCACTTCACGGTCGGAAAAATACGAGTTTCCTTGAACGCACCATAACAGTCCTCGTCCCTACGTCGCCACATTCACGGCGTTCCTTGGCTGCACACACAGCCCTGCATGCCGTTCTCTCTCCTCATTGGATAAAAACTGTAGGATACGATAAATGTTTTCTCCTCGGCTCAGAGCAGAGCAGAGTGACTGACAGACCCGTGTTTTGGTCCAAACACTCTATGTAAGTGATTGCTGTCGGAAGATATAACTATTTAAGACTTATATTAACACAAATATATCACTTACTTCTGCTTTAACCCAAGAACCGGTGTGGTATTCTCTGGGTGAAATTCCCAGAGTGGCGTTGTTGCATTGTCTGGGGTATATAGCTGCCCTGGTCACAAATTGGCGTTGTTGGCAGGATTCTGTAAAGCAGAGACGTGTCCTTCTAGTACATTTGCTCTCATAGTTGGTTTAATTAACCCCCCCCCCCCCCTCCTAAAAAAAAAAAACAAAAAAAAAAAGAAGTAACTTTGCAGTTTTTCTTTTGTTGTTTTTGCGTGGTGTTTTCTTTCTCTTTGTTTTTGTTTTTGTTTTGGGCAAAAACAGCAGTTAGCCGCGGATTCTTCTCCAAGAGGCACATCCTTTGGAAAGGAACCTGCATTCCTGTCCTGAATTCTGGCCCTTGCTGTTAAATCAAGACACTACCCAGTTCTTCAGATATGGAGGATGAACAGCAGGACTTACGGGATTTGGTGGTAACTAAGGGCTCAAAATGAACAACTTGCACAAGAACTCTCTACGAATCATTCAATAATCCATAATCAGTTACATTAGCCAATCAATCAATTTGTGGTTGTTTAGGCAAGCAAAGCATTATCTCTGTTTAAGAGACGCTTTTTTTGAGTTTTACTGTTTTGTCTTTGCTTTTGGTAACGAAAAGTTACCTCTTGTGGCATGTCTTGCAATTGCTGCATGTTTATCTATGATAAATGATTGTTGTTGGTTGTGGCTCAACCAAAACAGGAGGTGACTGCAGCACAGCAGGGACAGGGACCGGTGGTAGCTATACATCCCAGCCAGACAAGGTGGCTCAAATGATTTTAGTCGATCAACAGTGTAAAAAAAAAAAAAAAAAAGGAAGGGAATTTAGTTTTGACAGTGAGTAGATGTTTCATCAACCAAATGGTTTAATTAATCAATCAAAAAGAAATGGATAATGATGCGGCGGTGTTTAGCTTAGTTGGTAGAGCACCCACCCCATGTGTTGAGGCTATAGTCCTCGCTGCAGGCGGCCCCGGTTCGAGTCCTGCGTCGGACGGCCCTATACTGCATGTCATTCCCCACATCTCTACCTCCCATTTCCTGTCACACTCTCCACTGTCTATCAAATAAAGGCATGAAAAGCCAAAAAATATATATATATAAAAAAAGAAATGGATAATGATGACAGCAAATAGCTGCAGCAGTAACAGTGTCTCCTGAGAGCCTGGCCGAGCTCAACTCTCCTCAGATGTCTGGATTGAACCTGGTGCCAACAAATTTATAATATCAGAAAAGATGCTTCAAGCATTTACTGTTTGAGTACCTCACTAGAGTATTTGGGTTCAAGCTACTTCACACATCTTTGTACATTTATGAGCTCTTGGAAACACTACAACAGTTGCACAGAAGAAGAGTATTAAACCACTGGCCTATTTGATATTATAGTATTTTTAGTATTAGTATTCTGACTGAGGATAAAATTTATGATTTTTCCAAACATCAATCTATGTGTGATTCCCAGATTCTGCCTGTTCTGAGAGGCTGAACCAACAAACCATTCATAACACTTGGAGCCGATTTGGGCCTTGAAAGGATTCTAGTCTTAGTTTCCTTTGTTACACACCTGTGATTTTATTTAATTATTTGTACTGTGTGTGTCTCACTGTGCCAACCTAAGTGGAGCTGGATGTAGAAAGCTAATAATTGTATCTAAAGTTAAACAAAGTGCAGCTGCTTATTTGATTCAGAAAGGTTTTGTCTGTATAATGACTCGGGTGAAAGAATGTGGCTGTTTTTCTCTCTCCTTCGTTCATTCTCACTTCTGTGTTGTTTTCATTTCCCTGTTTGTATCAAAGTGTATGCAGTGACAGTAAATGGACATGACTACTGCTTGATGCTCTGTCTGTTTATTTCAAAAGTTATTGGATTCAGCAGAAATACAGTTTATACTGAAGGATCAAAATCCAACACTCCACCACCACTGGAACAAAGAACAAGAGTCAATGAAATGAAGGGAAGAAAGAGAAAGAGGACAAGACCAGGCCAAATCTCTGACCTGCCTGTAGTTATAGACTGATTTTAGTCTGATGTGACATTCAATCAGTACTGATGTTCACAGACACTGACGGTCCCAAAGTTTTGGCACAGACGAAAGGTCTTTTGTGGTAGCATTGTTGATCGTTCCAGTAGGAACCTGTAAGAAGAAGGGAGAGTTTATTTACAGTAATTATTTCTAATATATAAGAGACATGCACAGTTCCTACACACATGTTTGCAAACATGCACTCAGACATTAGGACATTAGTTTAAAGTACAGTATCTTAGCATATTTAATTGATTAATTTGCTGTGTTGTCATGGGAGAGATAGCTGGTGTGTTCAGCCCACATGGGGCTGGAGCCAATCCCAGCTGACATAGGCTGAGGGCAGACTTCACGCATGTACGCACACACTTAAGAGTCTCCAGTCAACCTACTGTGCATCATGTGTTTGGACTGAACCTGGAGAGAACCCATGCTGACACAACATCAGACTCAGGTGGTGCACACTTGCAGATACCTGTTGGCATCTACCTGGACATCAAACATGACTGATCTCTGAACAGGGCAGAGTCAGCAGTCATTATCTGACTCTGTATGAACTTACTGGTTGTTCTTAACACATGTTATGATCTGTCCATTAAGGCTCCAAGAAACAAGTCCCCTTCAGAGGATACAAATCACCAGTAAAAGGTCAAGAAATCATAAATACCTAGAAGATTAGTCTCCACACAGTGCTCTGAATGTCCAGCGTTGTCAGGTTGCCCTTTGCTCCAGTCTGTGTAGTCAAACTGTGAACCATCAGTCCACATCCATGTTGACTCCTGGAAGAGAAAGCACAGGTTACCTCTTTAAGCACAGGGCACATCAGATCCTCTGTGTTTAAATGTCTCACCTTCATGCTGTCATGGCCTCCAATCCAGGTAACTTTATCAGAGCCACTCTTTTTACGAATCAGGTCCCTGACAAACTTGTGTTCCTCAGCGCTGTGGATGGAGGCTAAGTTCCCACCAAGACTGATGCAGCTTGAACCATTCTAACATACTGTAGTACACAGACACAACACTACACATCTTTTTGCAATACATTTATGTCAGTAGATGGTGGTATTGCACAAGTAGAGCTGTGCAGCTGTCTCTGTGGGGCATGGACATAATAGAGCTTATAATAAATATATACATGTACACATAGCCTATTTGATTTGATTTGTTTATTTGTCCCCACAAGGAAAATTGTCCTCACAGACTGGACATAGGCTACACGAAGGACATATGTTACAAGACAGATAGGGCAGACAACAATGGTATACAGTAGCCTAAATGACAACGTACACAGCACCAGTGACAACATACAGTACTTTAATACAACCATTACGTTGAACCCCAGACCCTTCAGTTGTCATGGTAACAGTGCATACTGGCTTGTGTAATCCTAGATCTGGTGCTGGCAACAAAGCAAACAACATCCCAAGAAAACTCACAAAGTGCTTTATGGTGTGAAACAGAAATTTTAAGCAAAGCCCACTGACATGCTGTCATGACATGAACAGTTTTAAAACCACACCAGAGGTGCTGTGTGATCATATTGTTCTAATACCTCTGCATCACCTGCATCCTTGACATGGGATTGGTACACGAAACAACGAGAGCCAAACACAGTCCAACCAGGAGGACAGTCAGCACCTGTAACACAGTTAGATAATTATGGTGGATTGAAAACAAATAGGTAGAGGAAAGCTAACAACTCTTATTTGTGGTTGTCAGAGCACCTGTAAAGTAGAGTGATAGGCTACTTGTAGTTACTTGTCCCAGTGCACTTTACATGGTTGAGAGTAACTGCTGTGTCTGTTGTGTATCAAACCAGATGAGTTAACCTCATTGAGCACATGCCCAAGACTAAAGTCTGTTTGTATAATATGATGATGTTTCTGTCAGCCTTGCTCTCTGTGCCAAATGTGGCCCAGTGTTTGTTGTATCTCCTCAGGAAACCAACATTAGAGTGAACATCATTGAGCACATGACAAAAACAATGTAAACATACAAGTGATGAAACACACAAAGTAAACTTCTGCCATGTAGTATAATTGTAAATCCGCCCAAAAACCTCCAGTGTAGAAAAAGCAGCTACAAACCTGGTAGGCCAACATTGACTTGTTTGGAGGTGGATGTCTGAGAACAAAGAGAGCAGATGGTTAATATCAGTGTCAGCAGTCGCTCTTTAAAGGGCTGAGACTATTTTCTTCAGGAGAAGCAGCAGGATCAGTTTCAGTGCTTTTCTCAATGGTTAGTGACTGGTTTATGGAGCTGAGCAGTGCAATGCTACTTTTGCATCCAGGCACCATTTATGTAGGGCGGAAAAAGAATATGGAATTATGAGTGATTTGTCAATTGTCATATTTGCATTTCATTATAAGTGAAATATGATCATTTCAATTATTTTCTGGACCAAACATTTATAACACAATGGTGTGGGTCACAACTACTGCTCAAAAGATCATCTGCTTTTTTGCTTTTGTGAGACAGTGGGAGCCACAAAGTTCATGAACTTTATGGCTTTATTTTAACATTGTAAAGCACTTTGTGTCGCATTTTTATATGTATGAAAGGTGCTATATAAATAAATAAAGCTTGAAGTTTAGTGCTATATGAGAATGTAGGAATATATGGTGCAGTAAGTAATGGATAGTATATTGCCGGCGTCATTCACGGTGTCATTCAGGTGTCTGACTGCACCTGAATGCAACATCAGTGCCTCCGTCCTTCCTCACACTACACAGTGACAGTTTTAACAGGCGCTACCTGGAAAACTTTCTCCTCGAGCCGACAGCTCTGGTGAGTTTGTGGTTACCTACGGCCACGCTGACACTGAACGTAAAAAATGGCGATTCAACATGGCAGCGAAGGTTCTGTGCACCCCCCCTTGTATATTTCTAACGACTTGTAACAACTCATTCTAAGGTATGAGAAAGCTTTCGTTTGCGGGTGTGATTCCACTTCAGTGAAATACGGATTTATGAAAGCAATATTTGATTTTTGTTAATATAAAGCCAATAAAGTCCCATACTGTTCCTTTAATGTTTTTTTTTATTTATAAATTTGCACTGTAGCAGATGTACTTCAATTCCGTTGTTGTGGAAATGACAATGACAATAACATATATCTATCTATGATGATTTGGTGCGACAGTTCCTTTTATTCAAATATCATACTTTGCCACATTGTGATTTCAAAAGCAAAAGTATGGGAAGTGGCAAGAAGTGTGGGGGGCATGGATCATTATTACATCTTCTATGGGACTGCCCGACAATCAAAACATTGTGGCTTGGCATAACAAAGGTGCTAACAGATATGTTTAAGGTTCATGTACTTGTCTGTCCCATCACATGCCTTCTTGGACAATCACTGGAACATGTCAAATCAAGCTCTACACACTACTTTATGAATTTAGACTTTCTCTCTGCAAAGAGACTCATCCTTATAAGCTGGAAGCAACACATACCCTCATGTTTTGCATTATCAGAATGGATTAGAGACTATCTGGACCTGCTAAGCATGGAACGCGCCTCCAACTTGTTCTTAATGACACGAGCACTCAAGGACACTGGGACATTGTACGGACATTCATGGAAAAAGAGCAGCACTACACCCATATGCTTTTATAAGGTCGTCTAAATTGTCCTGCAATCGTGAATTTTTTCTTTTGTTATTAATAGTAAGTCAGACACTATTATGTAATACACCAGCGTGTTTTGAATTGTTCTGATTTGTTTTGTAACGATGTGAGTGTGTCTGTAGGCTATATATGTTGAGTGGTGTCTGGGGTGTCTGAAGTGTGTGTGTGCATCGGTGAGAGGTATGGTTGGATATGTACATTGCAGTGCCATGCAGCAGACTTGGCATTCATTTTACCTTGTTTTATTGTTTTATTATTTAAAAAACAAAACAAAAGCAAAAGTAATTAGAAAGAAAAGTGTGATCAAATACACATGCAACTGGAAGTAAAGTCAGGGTCATCTTGTTTAGCGCTGTTTGTTTTCATTGTAAGTGGGGATCAGAAAGTTTTACTCACAGCTCCTTCAAACAACAGTCCACCAGTGAAACAGAGGAGGAAGACCATCTGAAAATGTGACGCCATCTGTGGAAAGACAACAAAACAAGCTGAATGTGTAGTTTTTTGCAGCAGTGTAGTGACCTCAGTAAGCCTGAATGATTTAGGAGAACAATCTATTAATTATTATGTATGAATTTCAGCTGAGAGGTGGTAAACCACCAAATGTTCACTTACATGTAGTGATATCTGACACGACACAGGGATGAACAAACAAGCAGGTTGTTGAGAGGTGGATATTAATCCTGTCCTACTCCTTTTATACCAACACAGTCTCACCCCCTTTTCGTCAGGCGCATGACGCTTGGTCAGTGCCCCCTGGCGTCAATGACATGACGTCCAGGGGGTACCCTTTATGTCGTCTAGTGACGAAAAGGGACGTCCATAGACCTGAATGCAAATCCATCATCTTCGGATTCTGACGAAGCGGGTCCTCTGTTAATTTGAATGCAAACCCCTCGTATGCGGTGTTTTGACGAACAGGGTTTAAATCCTTATAGCGGCTTTTTATATATATTGGGCTAAATTTAAATGTTATAATTACAGCATTTACAGGACTGCATGCTTGCTGCGGACTTGAAACAATATTGAGTGTAGCCAATACAATTTTTTCTTTTTTACGCTCTCATTCATTCTCGTTGAAACCGGCAGCGGAGCTGCTGCAGACCCTCGTATGCGGTATTTTGACGAACAGGGTTTAAATCTTTATGGCGGCTTTTTATATATATTGGGCAAAATATAAATGTTATAATTACAACAGTTACAGGACTGCATGCTTGCTGCGGACTTGAAACACTGTACTAGTGAGCATAGCCGACTACTTTTCCTTTTTTGCGCTCTCATTCATTCTCGTTGAAACCGGCAGCGGAGCCGGAGCTGCCTGCGCATAGCAACCGTTGCTATGCACGGTCACTGACGGACGGACAGCTTCGCCCACTGAAACTATAAACTCATTAATTTCACCGTGGTATCTTTATTTTACGCGGCTCATTGATGCTTATTCAAACAAAACGTAGTAAAAACTTTTAGACTTGTGTATATTAAATTATAATCATTCATTTATCAATCATAGACAGGATATGACGTTTCTGGCGCCAGAGCAGTCAATGAGCTGGACGCCACAGCGCCACTGTGGGTGTCTGGTCTGCAACGACACGTGTGTCAGGCGGCCAGGCCTGCTGTGATCAGGAGTGGAAATCAGACAGCTGGATCAATAACCTCCACATTCTTTGGGTTACGTTCAGAGGTTTATCAGGGCAGGGCCTAGGGTCATCCAGTGTTAGCATTACAGACCCATCTGACCTTCACAGGGGTCACAGGTCAACTTTTCATGTGAAATTTGACGATCAACGAGACTAAATTCAACAGATATTCTTTAATAACTTCCACATGCTTTGAGCTGGAAGCCTGAAAGTTTCAGGGTTTTATCAGGGGCCTAGGGCCATCCATGAGCTGCTATTTCAGACCAATCCCACATTCAGAAGGGGTCAAAGGTCAAGGTTTAATGTGAAATTTGACAATTTTTTGCTATTATTTCAGGCCTAAAACACAAATACTTTGAGCTGGGAAGCTGAACTCTTAGATTTTAGTCCAGAGCTTGGAGCAGATTGACTGTGCCAAATATCAGAGCTGTGCTCCACTCAGAAGTGTCCAAAATGGCCAAAAAGCAGTGTTCATTTCTAATCCCTCATTGTGTACGAGACTAAATTCAACAGATATTCTTTAATAACTTCCACATGCTTTGAGCAGGAAGACTGAAAGTTTCAGGGTTTTATCAGGGGCCTAGGGCCATCCATGAGCTGCTATTTCAGACCAATCCCACATTCAGAAGGGGTCAAAGGTCAAGGTTTAATGTGAAATTTGACGATTTTTGCTATTATTTCAGGCCTAAAACACCAATACTTTGAGCTGGGAAGCTGAACTCTTAGATTTTGGTCCAGAGCTTGGAGCAGATTGACCGTGCCAAATATCTGTACTCCACTCAGAATGTCCAAAATGGCCAAAAAGCAGTGTTCATTTCTAATCCCTCATTGTGTACGAGACTAAATTCACAGATATAACTTCCACATGCTTTGAGCTGGAAGCCTTAAAGTTTCAGGGTTTTATCAGGGGCCTAGGGCCATCCATGAGCTGCGATTTCAGACCAATCCCACATTCAGAAGGGGTCAAAGGTCAAGGTTTTGTGAAATTTGACAATTTTTGCTATTATTTCAGGCCTAAAACACCAATACTTTGAGCTGGGAAGCTGAACTCTTAGATTTTAGTCCAGAGCTTGGAGCAGATTGACCGTGCCAAATATCAGAGCTGTACTCCACTCAGAAGTGTCCAAAATGGCCATGGTAAGTATCAAAGGTCACAGGGGTCAAACATCAAAGTGAATCCTAACAAAACACACACGCTTTAAGTAATCATCATGAAATTTGGTGAAGTTGTATATCAGAGAGTCCTCTATCATAATATTGTAAAGAGGCTTTCCCATGCTCTCACAGAGTTGGGTCGGGGTGGTGCATAAGCGCCTCAGAATGAGTCCACACGCCAAGTTTCAAGTGAAGCAACGGTGGCCTCCAGGAAACAGAGGAATGCGGCTCTTTACAGCCCCGCCTCTCAGTAATGGCCCGATCAGGGCCGAAAACATGTCGATGCGCTTGTCTTGGGCTCCCGAACCACTGATAAAAAATTCAGAACTGTGCGACTTTTGGAAATATATTTTGTCCATTTTGGCTTTTCAGATTCAAAGCCTGTCAGACTTAAAGCCTGAGAGACCCTCTGACTCAGAAAAGCCAAAATGGACAAAATATATTTCCAAAAGTCGCACAGTTCTGAATTTTTTATCAGTGGTTCGGGAGCCCAAGACAAATCCTTTTTTCGGCCCTGACACTTTTCGAGAGGCGGGGCTGTAAAGAGCCGCATTCCTCTGACATGCCATAGAAACAGACCGAATCACTTGAAACTTGGCGTGTGGACTCATTCTGAGGCGCTTATGCACCACCCCGACACCCAACTCTGTGAGAGCATGGGAAACATGTGGCCCCCAGGAGCCCCCTTGGCCCCCAGCTCAACAGGAATACAATATTATGATAGAGGACTCTCTGATATACAACTTCACCAAATTTCATGATGATTACTTAAAGCGTGTGTGTTTTGTTAGGATTCACTTTGATGTTTCTGTGACCTTTGATACTTACCATGGCCATTTTGGACACTTCTGAGTGGAGTACAGCTCTGATATTTGGCACGGTCAATCTGCTCCAAGCTCTGGACTAAAATCTAAGAGTTCAGCTTCCCAGCTCAAAGTATTGGTGTTTTAGTCCTGAAATAATACAAAAATTGTCAAATTTCACATTAAACCTTGACCTTTGACCCCTTCTGAATGTGGGATTGGTCTGAAATCGCAGCTCATGGATGGCCCTTGATAAAACCCTGAAACTTTAAGGCTTCCAGCTCAAAGCATGTGGAAGTTATTAAAGAATATCTGTTGAATTTGTCTGTACACAATGAGGGATTAGAAATGAACACTGCTTTTTGGCCATTTTGGACACTTCTGAGTGGAGTACAGCTCTGATGTCAATCTGCTCCAAGCTCTGGACCAAAATCTAAGAGTTCAGCTTCCCAGCTCAAAGTATTGGTGTTTTAGGCCTGAAATAATAGCAAAAATCGACAAATTTCACATTAAACCTTGACCTTTGACCCCTTCTGAATGTGGGATTGGTCTGAAATAGCAGCTTGGATGGCCCTAGGCCCCTGATAAAACCCTGGGCTTCCAGCTCAAAGCATGTGGAAGTTATTAAAGAATATCTGTTGAATTTAGTCTGCAGTGCACAATGAGGGATTAGAAATGAACACTGCTTTTTGGCCATTTTGGACACTTCTGAGTGGAGTTCTGATTGTCAATCTGCTCCAAGCTCTGGACCAAAATCTAAGAGTTTCCCAGCTCAAAGTATTGGTGTTTTAGGCCTGAAATAATAGCAAAAATCGACAAATTTCACATTAAACCTTGACCTTTGACCCCTTCTGAATGTGGGATTGGTCTGAAATAGCAGCTCATGGATGGCCCTAGGCCCCTGATAAAACCCTGAAACTTTCAGGCTTCCAGCTCAAAGCATGTGGAAGTTATTAAAGAATATCTGTTGAATTTAGTCTCGTACACAATGAGGGATTAGAAATGAACACTGCTTTTTGGCCATTTTGGACACTTCTGAGTGGAGCACAGCTCTGATATTTGGCACAGTCAATCTGCTCCAAGCTCTGGACTAAAATCTAAGAGTTCAGCTTCCCAGCTCAAAGTATTGGTGTTTTAGGCCTGAAATAATAGCAAAAATTGTCAAATTTCACATTAAACCTTGACCTTTGACCCCTTCTGAATGTGGGATTGGTCTGAAATAGCAGCTCATGGATGGCCCTAGGCCCCTGATAAAACCCTGAAACTTTCAGGCTTCCAGCTCAAAGCATGTGGAAGTTATCAAAGAATATCTGTTGAATTTAGTCTCGTACACAATGATCGTCAAATTTCACATGAAAAGTTGACCTGTGACCCCTGTGAAGGTCAGATGGGTCTGTAATGCTAACACTGGATGACCCTAGGCCCTGCCCTGATAAACCTCTGAACGTAACCCAAAGAATGTGGAGGTTATTGATCCAGCTGTCTGATTTCCACTCCTGATCACAGCAGGCCTGGCCGCCTGACACACGTGTCGTTGCAGACCAGACACCCACAGTGGCGCTGTGGCGTCCAGCTCATTGACTGCTCTGGCGCCAGAAACGTCATATCCTGTCTATGATTGATAAATGAATGATTATAATTTAATATACACAAGTCTAAAAGTTTTTACCACGTTTTGTTTGAATAAGCATCAATGAGCCGCGTAATATAAAGATACCACGGTGAAATTAATGAGTTTATAGTTTCAGTGGGCGAAGCTGTCCAGTGTCAGTGACCGTGCATAGCAACCTGAAGCTCCGGCTCCGCTGCCGGTTTGAATGAATGAGAGCGCAAAAAGGAAAAAGTCTATTAATTATGCTCACTAGTACAGTGTTTCAAGTCCGCAGCAAGCATGCAGTCCTGTAACTGTTGTAATTATAACATTTATATTTTGCCCAATATATATAAAAAGCCGCCATAAAGATTTAAATCAAAATACCGCATACGAGGGTCTGCAGCAGCTCCGCTGCCGGTTTCAACGAGAATGAATGAGAGCGTAAAAAAGGAAAATTGTATCGGCTACACTCTATTGTTTCAAGTCCGCAGCAAGCATGCAGTCCTGTAAATATAGCCTAACATTTAAATTTAGCCCAATATATATAAAAAGCCGCCTAAGGATTTAAACCCTGTTCGTCAAAACACCGCATACGAGGGGTTTGCATTCAAATTAACAGAGGATGTCAGAATCCGAAGATGATGGATTTGCATTCAGGTCTATGGACGTCCCTTTTCGTCACTAGACGACATAAAGGGTACCCCCTGGACGTCATGTCATTGACGCCAGGGGGCACTGACCAAGCGTCAAGCTCCTGACGAAAAGGGGTGAGACTGTGTTCTTTATACCTGGTCAGGCAAACAGCATTCCATCCTGTACCAGGAAAAGAAAAACAAAATATTTTTAAACTGACCATTTCTTCCTTTTCTCACGATTAGTCTGTCTTCATCTGTTATCTAGGAAATTCCCCAACTAAACGGAATCACTTAAGATTTGTACACCAAGATGAACTGATCAGAGTCTGGAAGTCAAAGGTCAATTCCAGGATATTTCAACATTAAGAGTTATTCTGAAGATTTTCTTTTTAATGTCTCCTGTCCTGCAGTAGTTCTGTTGCAGCAGTGTATAATAGGAGCAGATGGATCTTAGGCTATTAAAATTATTAGAATACTGTATATTATTACTATTAGGCAATTAAAAAGAAAATCTTCATATTCATTATTTAGACCTAAAATATTAGGAAACTAGTGATGGGCAAATGAAGCTTCTGTGAAGCACTGCCAAATGTTTAGAAAATGGTTTCATTACTTGAAGCTTCATCTAGTCCTGGCGAAGTGTGAGGCTGCAGTCAAAATCAGTGGGTGGACAGGAGGGTTTTAATTGCACATACACACTCACACATGCTCTAAAAACACAAGACTGAATATCATGTTGTAAAAAGGTTTGTTGCAACCCAATTTCCCTACGGGGACAAATAAACACTACTACTACTACCACTATCAAATGTTATGATGCCATGTAAATCCCTTTGAGACAAACAGTTTGTAAAAACAGGCTATACAGATACAATTGCCTTGCCTTAAATAAATTGATGGATGTGTTTTTTGTGTTACTGAGGAGAATGCTGGGGGAATCTGGCATAGGTTGGGTGTGCTTAACTGTGGCAGAGGGTGAATATGTGGGATGGGGAACACGATACAAATATTTTTATTGAGGTTCATTATTTCTGTGGATTGAGCCAGTTTCCTTTTTTTGCTCACAACTTGGAAAAATACTTTCTCACAGAACAGGTTATGCTGGCGTGCATGAAAATCATTTTGCTATTTGAAACAGACGAGGGTACACATTTTCAGAATCTAGACGACGTATAGCCACAGGTTGAATTTTCCTGAAATTGACCTTTAAGAATTAGCGCCAACTGGCACCACTCAAGGTCAAGGACTGTTACTCAGCTAACTTCAGCTATAGTTTTAAGTTGCTGTTGGTAAAACATCACATTATCACATTACTCAATTCATATTATTCTGCAGAAAAAAGGCCTGCAAGTGCAAAGAGGAACAAGGAAGAAAGTTAAGTTTGCATAAAATGTTTGTTCTTTCAGTCATGGACGAAAGCACACAGAGTCACTGCTTATGTTCCTCATTTCAGGCATATCACCAAATTCAGCTGGGAGAGTGAAAAAAAACACCTGCTCCTTTGTCCAGACTCCAGTCAACCAAAAGCAGCACGACAAGTTTGGTCTGCCACTTTGACGACTGAAATATCCATTAACTTCTCAATAAAAACCGGGAAAAACTGATCAGAACCAACCTTAACTGTGGTTTTCTGATAACACCAGTTCTATAGTTGACACTGTATCACTCTCCGAGGGATGGTGCAAGTGAAAAGAAAGTGATGGAAAACACAAAAGATGCCCTGTCTACTACTGAGCTGGATGTTTGTCTGACACTGTGCTTTATTCTCAATCTGATCAAACTGTAATAAAAGTGAATCTGATATTTGTTGATTGTCCCAGTGGATGACCTAAAGGTTTCACAATAACAGAGGAAACACAATGGCCAATACAGACTGCACTCAGGAAGGCACTGTGGACGTCCTCATGTCTCCACATGTCATCAATTGGTCTTCCTCTCTCACTCATTTGAGAACTGTTAGATATACTGTAGGTATATAAGTAAAAAGTCAATAGAAAAATTATCGTGACCTGGCAAATTTTGCACAACAGCAAGAAGACAGGTTAATTGATCTTGGAATGTTCATTTCTGCACCAGCTGGGGATTGAACCCGCAACCTCTGGAATCAAAGACCAACTTTGTTGTGAATTTGTGCTATGCAAATAAGACTGACTTAACTTGTAGGCTGACTGATGAACCGCCCTGCATATGAACACCAGGTAACAGGCTGCTCACTGTTCAAACATCACAATGCCGATTCATGTAACTAGATGGGTAGCTGTGATGAACTCCCAAATTGCCAAGCCTCAGATATGATCTCTTTAGAATACATGTTTACATACCTTTGTTCAAATATATCCTTCTGTTAATGTTTTACAGGAGAAAGACACCCCACACTCTATTTGCTGTGTGCACAATTTGTCACACTGGTGTGAACCTAAAGCTGTAATTAACGGCTGTATCAAACAGAGTGAAACCTGTTCTCACAGATGTTTTATTGGGGTCACAGCAGAAGCACAACACAGTACCACACTCAGGACCTTACATCAATGAGATTCACTACAAAATAAATTCAACAGAAAAAGAAAACAGGTCACATTAAGCATATTTCAGTGCACATCAGTTGCAAGAACTTCACTCACTTTTCTTATGACAGAAAAACAATATTGTTTTAACATGAAAACTTAAGACAACCATGAGGGTTATTCCAAAATAGCTGGGAATGATTTTAATGCTGTATTTCAGTGCTTATTTCATGTTCAGTACCGTATTTAATCAAAACTTCCCTTTGACCTCAAGTTGATGGAATGTAGTGGATGTGATTGATCTCCATGATTCCCTTCATTCAAAACCACATTTCACCTTCTACTCACAGCTACAAATGTAAACACAAACATACACAAATGACAGTAGTTTCACCAATAAATAGTATTTCATAATTCATTTCATTTCTCTTAAGTTATTTTGTCCCCGTATGTACAGATATATCCCTTTCAGGTGGGACATTTGGATCCATGGCAGCCTGAAAACTAGATGCTTCAGTCTCAGGATGCACATTTAAAAAAGGTGTGAACGTCACGATGATGAATAAACTCTTATTCTGTCAACGCCAATAATTATTCCCAGTGATGCCCAACTACAGATGAAAGGGGGAGGGAAATGTAAGGGTGGGGGTGGAAGCATTGGAGTGTAAGGAGCAATCGTGGGACACACACGATGGGAGATGATTGAGGGTGGGGTCAGAGTGACAGGTGGCTGGTGTGTTACTCTGTCTGGGGCACGGAGATGGCCGGGCCCTTGGGGTCGTCGAAGCGGTCCATGGTGCGGAGCTGCATGATCATGTGCAGGCCGTAGGTGAGCACCAGCACCATGAGGAGACTGGTCATCAGACCCATCCAGATGCCTGGAGAGAAGAAGCCTGCGCAGTCACTGGCATACGAGAATTCAGTGCCACTCACGTTGAAGCCCTGGATCTGTGGAAGGGGGATAATCAATATGTTAATTATTAATCACTGTAAAGGCTTATTGTTACATCAATATTTCATATTACACATATACTGTACATATAATGTATTGATAAAAAAGACCAGTCGGAGGTAATAAACAGGAGTCGCTGCCGAGGGAGTGATCTCCGTCAACATTGGAATCAAACCCCTTAAAGGACAATTCCAGGCAAATTCAATTCAGTTCTGTCTGTTTCTGCATCGCCACAGCAGCATATAATGGTAGCGGATGGATCTTAGGCTGTTTAAGCTGTTTACATCCTACAAAAAAAAAGATTTTTTTTTTTCCACTGACAGTGTCAGGTGGCTTCAAACATACACTGAGGAGGTTGTTTACTTCAAGAAAGCCGACATGTTTGTAAACAGAGCTGTAATAAAGTCTTGCAAAGTCTCTTCAGTATATTTACAGGTAGAATAAACAATGGCCAGATTTACTCTTACTGCCAAGAAAACGTCATGCCTGAGTTGATACTCCTTTGTTGATATAACAAACGGGAGCTTCAGATGACCTGTAAACATACTGAGCTGTCAACTTGACTCTCATGCGAGATTTTGCAAAATCATGCGAGACTTCGCAAGACTTTTTTATTACAGCTTTGTTTACAAACATGTTGGCTTTCTTGAAGTAAACAAACCCCTCAGTGTATGTTTGAAGCCATCTGACGTCTGAAAATTGCAGTTTTGTGGGAGGCTAACAGCCTAAGATCAGTCCACTCCTATTATATGCTGCTGTGGCGGGACAGACAGAATTACTGCAGAGCAGGAGACACTAAAAAGAAAATCTTCAGATTCATTATTTTAGACCTAAAATATTAGGAAACTATAGCCCCAGGTTGAATTTGCCTGGAATTGTCCTTTAAGGCCAACACAACAGTCACATATTGTACAGACAGAGCTGATAAGACAGACACATGATCACCTCTCTCTGAGCACTGACATTAAGGAGCTCAACCTGTGTGTTCGTTAGTGTGTGCATGTTTTGAACGTTGACAGGAAAGTATGTGATAAACACCACAAACATGCTAGATGTTCCCAATAATCTGATTTAAGACACCTGTGTGTTAGCCTAGGTGTGTGTGCGTGTATCTTGTGTTTCACTCAGAGGTTGCCATGACAATAGATGGACAAAATTCTAATCAATTGAATTAATTAAAGATTAATGTTATGACCAAATGTTTGAATTATAAGTCAAACACAAAAACGTATGCACACCTCCCTCAAAAGTAGATGACTGAACGACCAACAACGATCACCAGAGACACTTGCATCAGGTTTATTGGGGTTAAAACATTTCGGTCTAGAAGACCTTCATGGAGGTCTTTTTAAGATCACAGGTCTGTTGAATTATAAATCACCCACTCAAAAAATGTGAATTTTGTGTCTTCAAAAGAGTTAATAACTCAATTAAGTCCAACTTAGAGAGTAAAAGCAAGGGCTGACCCATATTTTGATAATCGAAACTTTGCAGCCATAAAATCAGCGTGAACCAGCGGGTGCAGACAGCTGGAGTGACCGTGAGTGTCTGCAAAGCTGAACACAAAGAAATGGCACAGAACAAAAACTCAAAAAGGCAGGTGCCAAGTTGCCTACTCATTTTAATGTAACAGTTGCAGATGAGAACCGTGTCACACTCTCAATGAAAAAAAACAACAATCGATTTGGACTTTGCATTCAGAGGGAACAAGGCTTTGATGATCAGATGTAAAGCCAAACAAAACTACACCTACAGTACCATCAGTTTAAAGTCTGTGTCTACACACTCTCAGCAATTGAAGCCAATCAGATGGACAAAACAAAAACAAAAAATGAAATGACCATCTTACCTGAGATTTCAGAAGAGATCATAACTTTACACGGGTCTTTGGGACTGGGAGGGCTGCCACAAGCTATTACATTTACATTATGTGTAACATACATGTATAAATAAGTTAGTTATTGTTTTTGATTCATCTGCCATTTATTTTCTCAATGAATAGATGAATGATTAATTGTTTGGTTCATAAAAAAAATAGCAAAGCTGGTAACACACACATTAAAAAGCCCTCAAAATGCACTCAAAATGGCCCAAAAGTTGAGTGTGGAAGGATGCACACTTCACACCCTCAATGAAAACAGTTCTTTGTAGTTGCATTCAGAGGGAGATACGATGTTCAGATTACAGCTTTGTTTACAAACATGTTCAGTTTAAAGCTAAACAAACCCGAGCACAGTGTATGTTTGAGAACCATCTGATGCTGTCAAAAGTAAAAAAATGACATGAAGAACAGACACAGTTATGAGATTTCAGACCAGATGTATCATATGCTGCTGTACGGGACAGACAGAATTTTGGGACAGGGCTGCAAAATCTTTACATTTACATTATTTGAGACATAAAATATATAAATAAATTTGTTATTGGTTGAATCTGCCAGTTATTTCCTTCAATGAAAGACAACAGATTAATTGTTTGTAGGTACAGACAGAGCTGATAAGACAGTAACACAGATCACATTATAAAAGCACTGACATTAGTATGTGAGATTTACCTCCATCTAGTGGTCCGGTTGCATATCAGAACGTATTCTTGATGTTGCGTTATAAACACAGTTAAAAATGTTTTACTCATCATTGATAAGCACCAACTGTATTTATAAACTTCAAACTAATGAGTATTCATGTGTTAGAAATGAAGAATTCAGTATTTATTAATGCTTAATAGTGTGTACTTATTTAAAAGTGCTACTAATATGTCCATCAAAATTGAGTTGAGGTGCAGTGACATATTCATCCCACAGAGATTCAGTTCACATTTCAGAGGATTAACTATTAACTGTTGATGGACTAATCCTTGCAGTCCTACTCCTACTATGTTCTATACTGCTTTTACTGTCTTACTGCGTCTCAGTAAGTAAGTCTTTATTTATATACAGTAGCACCTCTTATAGCTCGAGGTCACAAAGTGCTTCACAGGAAATAAATAAAAACAACTGAAGAAAACCAGAGCAAGTACAAACATCAGTCATTACAGGTCAACACAACCAGCGCCCTGTTTACACCTGCCTGAACAGGTGTGTCTTTAACTGTCCTTAAAATGTGCACAGAGGCTGAGGATCTCAGGAACTCCATAGCAGTTTTCAACCTCTGGACTCTGAGGGATGTGTGATACGAATCCTACAAGTTCATTACATGTCACACTGTGACTTAGTGTGTGTCAAAATTCACTTGCTCATCTTTGTCAACTGTAATGGTTTGAACTGATCTGACAAAAAGATAGATATTTGAGGATGTATTTGATTTGAGGGCCATGATAGAAACTTCTCAGTATTTTTCACTTTTCTCTGATATTTCGCTTAGCAGCGAGTTACTTCTCCTTTCAACTAAATCCCGGTCATAATCTTACTTTGCTTTGGTTTTGTCGCAGCTTGAGCCGTGGAGTTTTGGGCTGACACCCTCCCCGAAGGTTAATGGGGTCAGGTCTTGTTCCTCCCAGCGACCGCTCCGAAGGATGCTCACCGACAGGCTTTTAGCCCACAGGAGGATACAGGTCTCCTCCCCCTCCTGTGGAAAGAGCAAACAGAAGCCGAGGGACGAGGGAGGTCAAAGAATTAGTTAGAAAGAAAACTAATTTTCTCATGCTTTAACAAATTGGTTGAAATACTGCATTTCTTCACTGGAGGATTAATCCACGTTTGTTGCTGTAGTGAATATTTGTGGCAGCAGGATGGTGGGTGTGGGTCAGAGAAAGTCTGAATAAATCACTGTGAGCTTTCCTGGTGATGTGTTATCAATAGTTTTCGAAAAGAGGAATACATCAGACTTTAGATACACACACAACACTTACTAATTTATTTAGCATTTAGCATTTACTGTATTTCCCTGAACTTCTCCATTCACAGCTAGAGAATATAAAGTGGGAATCCAGTACTAGAAAAGATTTAAGTGAGTCATTCCACCTTAAACTCGACTGGAGCATAGATCCCGGCCCTCTCTTTAATCCTGCGCTGCCTCTCTCTTTCCCTCTCCCTCTCCCTGTATCCACCTCTGGCCTGCAGCAGAGAGCGGCCTCCACCCACACCGGCCTCCATGGAGAGAGACGCTGCCTCCTGTGTGGACACAGAAACGACAACACATGGACACGCAAATGAAAACTGCTGCAGGACAAACACAGGAAACACTCAGTGCTACAGTATCGTTATCAACAGAGAGGACAGCTAACTCACCCTGGAGGGCCTCAGGGCTGTGTAAATAGCTGTGTAGGGAACAGACTGGGTCTTCATGATGCTCAGCACCTGGCCAATCACCTCGTCTGAAACGCAACACATCTCAATACAATGGACTGTAGTGACTCCATGCCTGCTTCAAGTGACTTCCAACACAATAAAAACCTTCAAGTATAAAAAGTTATTTCAGGATATGAAGCAGATTTGTTCAGCAGAGCAGTTGCTGTTGAAGTTCTATATGGTCTCCCAGATGTAAGAGTTCATTATGCAGAATATTACCATTAGCATTTAATACCATTTATACCATTTAAAATTCTTTGTGAAAATTGTTTGTAGCTTTTGAAGGGACTGGTAGTTTTTAGTTCTGATCACCTTCATAGCGGCTCTCGCTATGTGTTCAAAAACATCTTCCTCTCCAAAAGGCAGAAAGAAGGTGGAAAATAAAACTGCATATGGATAGTTCAACATTTTGACAAATCGGCCCATTGCCATAATCCCTATAGTTTTAGGAGTAGGTTCATTATCTTTAATTGTCGGTGCAAGCTATTTTTTGAATGGCGAAGCAGAGCCACGAGCTGCTCACAGCTAATGAGATTTCTTGGTTTCACTCATCAAACTCATAAAATGATTGAAAAGATATACGCACATCCCTTGTATGGGGTGCTGGGCTGGGGGGGAACAATGATCATCATTGTGTAACAATGATGACCTGATGAAGGGCTGAAGAGCCCGAAACGTTGTCAGTAAAATATCTGGAGCAAAAACGAGGTTGTGCGGGCTTTTTCTTTCTTCCTCATCAAACTCATTAAATACACAATCCAACAACTCCAAAACGCTCTGGTGGACAAGTTGTGACCTGCACATTCACCACAATATGAGATAATAACGGAATGTTACGAGACGGAGTTGTTTTAGAGGCAAATTCATGCAAAACAACTGATGCGCGTTCCCCTTGGGGGCAGATTTTCAGCAAGCAGTCTCTGCATTTATTATGATATATGATTATGACAATGGGCCAGTTATCCCTTTATTATAAAATTTAAGTGGGTGTGTGCACGTTCTTTCAGTTTTTGAATGACTATGCAAGACATAATTGATTGATTTACTTGCTTTACTTTACTTATTAGACATAATATCTTATGTGGATGTATGGTAAGTTCTGTGGTGTAAAAACAACTGAACCAAACTGTAAACCGTGATTTTGTAAACGGTTCCAGCCCTAGTCTCCAGCCTATCACAGAGTTGACATATGGATATGAACAACATACACACTCGCATTCACACTACAGGAAATTTAGAGTCACCAATCAACCTAGTTTGGATGTATTTGGACTGTGGGAGGAAACCGGAGAACCGAGGCAGAACCCACACAGACACAAGGAGAACATTACAAACTCCAGCCAGAAAGGCCCCAGGAGGTCCGAGGTCAGAACCTTCTTGCTGTGAGGCGAGAGCTCTAACCACTGCACCGCCGCGCTACAAAGACCAAATGGGTTTTAGTTGATGGCTCAGACTGGCTGTGAGGTCGACTCACCATTTCCACTGAGAATTTCTTTGGCAGACATCAGATCAGCCCTGCAACAGAGTCAGACCACGAGAGAGTGAGTAATACCAATGACAATTTGGGATAAAAATCAAACTTAGACATCATTTAAGACTCTTTTTCTCCATGGCCTTTCCAAATTAGTCATTTACACACACAAAAAAACAGACTGATGAATTAATTAATTAATTATCATTTTATGTTATTTCTTCTCAAACCACCTGTGTCCATTCAGGTTACTGCACATGTGCTCCACCATTAATGTTTCTCTTCTTCAGACAGCCACAATCTGGACATGACAACTGTCACATGAACACTATGTGTTTCCATTAACCATCAAATACACACCTACAAATGTCATCAAAGATGGCGGCTTGTGTAGCCTCAGACGCTACGAAGACATAACTCATAAAATGCTCATTGTCAAAAATGATTGAATAAACATTTGCTGTGTCTCAATTCGAATACTTCCATGAGTACACTGTAATGTAGTATACTACAGTATGTACACTATGTACTTACTACCAGTATGCTGACTTATATGTTGTATATTATATGCTATTCAGCCATGACAGCGATTGCTGAGGGTGTGAAGCGTGTCTCTTATCATACACTACCTACTACTGATAGCTGTACCTACCCGATGCCGTAGGGCAACCGGAACACCAGCAGGGCAGGTGAGGATGCATTGAGTCTCAGCTGGCTCAGAGTCTCAGGGTCCATGTACAGAGGTGAGGTGTCCAGCTGGTCCTGGAGCTGGCCAATCACTGCATTGGAGGCAGGCCAGGACACAGCAGGCAACACCAGAGGGGAGGACGAGGACATCAGAGCTCCCTGTGACACAGAAGAGACAAAACGTGATGGTGAGAGACCTGGAGTAACACAGTAATGCATCATGAATAAAGACCTTCCTCTCAAGTTTACCTGGGACTGTTAAACACTTCGCTCACTGCTAAAAACTAGGTGTCCTCGACTAAGGATTTTCATAGTTGAATCTGATTGGTCAGATTTTGCCCATAGCATTTTTTCCCTCATTGATTCATGATCTCATTTACACCTTTTTCCACTCTGGAGAAAAGAGCTAAAACACCTGAATAAACAAATTCTTCAACTGGCATCAGATAACAACAACAGGATACTCTCCATCCATCCTTCTGACATCACGTCTCTCTTCTGTGAATGAACGAGTGTGTATGGAGAATGGAAACGTGAAGTCACATCGTTGTGTGGCCATGATACATGCATCAGTTTCAGGGCCGGCCCAAGCCTCCACAGGGCCCTAAGCTAAATTTTAATTTGGGGCCCTCTATTAGGCTACTGCCAATATTACCATTTATTGATCATTTACACAGCATTTCATTTTTCTAATCTGTCACTATGAATCACCATTTTAGCCTGGCATATTTTTTACCCACCTATGGGTTTCAATCTGAAATGGCACCAAAACAGATTTTTGCAATTTTAATTTTTAGCTTTAAAAAGTTAATTGCAATTTGGGGCCCCTAATAGTCACGGGGCCCGAAGCAGGTGCTCAGCTCACTAATGCCTTGGACCGGCTCTGATCAGCTTGTAGACAGTTCAGGGGTCGACTGCAATACCACAGACAGCGCTGTTTGTGTGTGTGTGTGTGTGTGTAGGTGCTGCGCAATCGACAGACAGAGAATGTGTCTCTTAGTTTAATATTGTAAATAAAACTTTTTTTTTTTTTTAAGTATATTTTTTTTGGCGTTTTATGCCTTTATTTGATAGATTAGTAGAGATAGACAGGAAAGGGGGAGGCAGAGAGAGGGGAATGACATGCAGGAAAGGTCTGCCCGATGCGGGACGCGAACCGGGGACGCCTGCGTCTGCCTTAACCACTGCGCCACGCACCGCCCCTGTAAATAAAACTTTAAGCCCGAATTTAGAGAGATAGCGAGAGTGAATGAGTCAGAGAGACGGGTGCGCCGGTGCTGGAGCACTCACTACACACAACAGTCTCGCCTTTATTATACGAAAACAAATAAATTCTATGTAAAATCAGATGTTCAGCAGCAGGGAGCACCCCTATATATTCAGAATGGTATGATCCTTTTTCATAACCACATTTTGCGACGATTCAACAACGAGGTTCACAGTTCAATCAGACCTCTCCGAATCGAATCATTGAATAGTCTACTATTCGAGGTCAACCATACTGAAAACACAGAAGTATGCCTTTACCTCCAGGTTGGGAAAAACACTGTCCTGCTTGTTCCCAAAAGCCCCTCCATACATGGTAAAGTCCTCTATGCTCATCTGGAGAGGACACAGAGAAGGGGGAGTTACTTCACAAGAAACACAATTCTGTAATAATACAAAAGAGACAAAACAATCTTGTGTTTGCGTACCTTGTCTTGAAGGAACAGCACTACATTTCGTGGGCCCACATTCAGAACTTTCTCCAGGTAAGAGGCGAGCTGCTGCTGCCCAACGATGTGACCGGCTGTAGGAAGGGACTGGATTGGCAGAGAGATCCTGGTGGAGATTTCAAAGTAAAGCTTAAAGGTACACAATATTGATGGTGCTTTTTTTTTTTATTCCTAAGCACTTATAAACTATGAGCCACATTCACACAATTTTAACTATTCTTTTATTGTTACTACATACATTTGTTGTTTTTTCTCTCACTATAGCACTTAAGGACCACCCAAGAACATTTACAGACCTTACTTTACATTACTTTGTTCGCCTCAAAAGAATTATTCATATTGAAAACATGTCTACTTTTGTTGTTAAAATCTTACTAATTCTTAACAATTTATTATTGTCGTTTTAATGTTTTTATTTCATGCTCATGCTTTATCTCATACAGCACCACTGAAGAACGATGCTCCTAATTTTGATGTATTGAAGAGCTTATAATGATAAATTATTGGCTGTGGAGGATTTTTTCCTCAGTGCTGCACCAGGACAGTAGTGAGCCAATGCACTGATACATTTGATCTTTATCAAAAACACCAGCTCCTGATATTTGGATACAACTCATTGTTATTAGCCTCAGATTGTGTCGGTGTGACACCTTTATACTAACGTTACACAAATTCTCAAACATATCAGCTACATTTCTGTCAATAAATAATTAGATTAACAGACAAATCATTTCAGCTGTGGAGAGGTGCTTGGTCCCTGGTTGCTAATACACGTCACTGGTCACCAGGGGCCCAATGATAAACAGCTCTCTTGCCCCTTGGTTTCAGGTTTCACGCGGTTTAATGAGATAGATGGGTAGAAATGATGGGTGTTTAAATTATCTAAGGCTAATAAATTACATAATAATGATACAGTTCGTTTTTCGGACGGCGAGTAAACGCTTTGCTGACAGAAGCACAGACGCTGAGGCACCTGCCATCCATCAGGATTAGGCTACATGAAGCCTACATTTCCCCCTCATGTGCCTTTATTTCATTATCAACGCATTAAAATGAGCCAGAATAGAGTATGTGTTTATGTTTGTCCTTTGGTGGGGCTGCTGAGGTCGGGTTACATCTTAATAACATCACTGACACCGCTAACCTTTAGCCAAGTGAGGATAAAACCGTTAGGAGACGTCTGCCCGCGGCACCGCCTCTGACAGGAACAATACATAAATAAATACACACGCAAACACAAATGTGACCGTCTCTCACCCTTCGCTCGTCCATAGGAGCAGCGGCACCTGCTCGTCGCAGCTCCCCGCGCTAAGGACACTGAATAAACCGAGAACGGCGGCCCAGCCCGCAGAGATGCCGCGGAGATGCGCTATCCGTGCCGACGCCATCTTTACAGTCACTGACAGCAGGTGACGTGACGTCCACTCCGCTCTGGTCACGTGACGACGGATGAAGAAGGCGTCTCCTCCTCCTCCTCCTCCTCCCTATGCCTCCTCCGCAACCTGACATCGGATGCAGTCAAATGGGATGCAGGGACACAGGGGCGGCACTCACATAAAGCGAGGGGGCCATGTTCCCATTAGCAAATGAAATGTATGTCTTTTCAATAGGTCATGCATGTATTACTTATTTCCCTAGGTTTTATACCTATGTTTACTTGTTTTGTCTGGTTATCCCTTTGCTTATCCAGAGTCTGTATACATTTTTTCACACTTTCTGTCTTTTTTTTAGTTGTTTTATTTATGTAAATAATTTCTGGTCTCTGTTGTCAGTTTGTGTCAAATCATGCTCACGTGCATCATGTGTCTTTTTAGTCATTTTGAGTCTCGTTGTTTGGCATCTGTATTTAAAACTGTTTTGAGTCTCTTCAATTGTTTTGTGCCTAGTTTTTCCTCTTGGGATCTTCCCTCATGAGGGATCTGCAGAGGATTATTAGCGGCAAATGAGTGACAAAAAATGTAATAGCACTTGGAAAATATTCTAATCTATACATAAATTAAGAAGATAACATTCATAGTTGTCGATATGTATAATGTACATTTGTTTGTCAGTTCTGGCTAGGATTTTGTGTCAACAGCGGACCGACATGAACCAACGGGGATGCAGCGCTTTCACCAGGGAAAGGGCAGGCTGTTAAAATTTAGAAAAGTCAAATACTTTATTGGCATTCACTTACAGTAGGAAAGAGTGGTTATCACAATAAGGCAATACATTTGTAAGAAAGAAAACAGATCACTTAGCCTTGGCCTTTTCTCCCTTATAAAAGCCATTGATCTCTGGGATAAAATAAGTTATACTGTACACATCTGTGATAGCATTCATACATTGAGAGGATCAGCAGAAAACCTTGCATTGTAATAGTTTGGGGAAAAGAAAGATATCATCTACAACACTAAGAAATTATTTGAACTGGGGAGGTATAGAGAGAACAGGGCACATGGTGATGTTAGGGACAGTATGACTGAGCAGTCGACTGGGTTAAAGCTCTAAGGATCTAATGAAAGCAAAACATAAAATGGTACATTTACCATTGTCATATCCCCATCCCCACAATCACTTTTGCTGCTATGAAAGTATTTTCCTGACTTACTGATCACCTTCTCCTGTAGATTATAAATTATGATTCTGTATCAGTCCATATGTACATGCACATAGGAGCACACTGCATACTAATATTTAGTATTTCAGCAAACAACATCTCTGTGTTCTCCTAGAAGTGAGGTAACAGTACAATATTATGTGACCCGTGTCCCCTACAAGAACCTCAGTATTAGATGATTCTGTAAAGCCCTGAATTCTGGTCAGTCACTGTTTTTTTTTAAATCCAATGCCTTTTTTGTTTAAAAGAATGGTCTTGCTTTCTACATTATCTGTGTGTTGACTATTGCTAATACAATGCATTTACATTGCATGGTTGCCAGTTGTGGACTCCCCCAACAATCCTTCATTTGGTTTAAATCACCTTCACATGCAGGAGGAATTCACCGGAAATTATGCTTTCATGTAGTCTGGTGTTATTGCAGCTTTATGTTACCAATTCTGGCCTCACTGTTCACTTCCCAAAAAAACTGTACCACATCATGATCAAGTTGGTGCCAATGCTAACCCAACATTTCCAAGTCCTGCTCCACCTAATCAAGAGTAGCGAAACATGGTGGGCTTTTATTGTGAAGCAGCCACAAGAAATGGCCTACAGTATTCATGGCTGAGGTTAGTACTGACTGTGTTAGAGCATCAGAAATAAATCTATATGACACTTGTGGTTCCTGGGTGGTTTTAAACGTCTTAGGGAAAACTGCAACAAAATGGAGTGGTGCAGAGCTGAAGGCGACCAGCTCCACACCTCTACCTCCACAACTAACCAACTCCACTCACTCTGCCATGATGCTATGTGGACAAATATTCGTGCTGAGTGCAGCATGAAATAAAATGGAAGCTGCTAAAGGTGCGTGGTGGTTGTCTTCATTTAAACTTTGTAAAGCGATGTACGAGTTGCTTAGTGACCGTTCAGGGACCTCACCCCATGTTATGTTATGATGTACCATGTTATCCAGTAGCTTCAGTTCCATATCATCCCCATCCAGCCTAATCTGATGTTTACACAGCCGTTCTTTTGCCTCTATATAAGGAATACACTACTTCCTATAGTGGCACTGAAAGTTTGTTTTAGGCGAAAGTGATGAGGCCAGAATCATCCATAATTGACGCAACTCGTTGGACCCTCAAATATCTGATGGTACCAGTTACACAAATTAGTAAAACAATACTATGTTAACAATGACCATTCAAGGGCAATAAACTGTAGAAATTGAGATAAGAAGCAACAAACATTCAACATCTTTCAGTCTGTGGGACCAATTCAGTCACCCCCTGCACAACAATTACACAGCATTGATTGGTAAGAATTCAAGTAATTTATAATTCATCTATTTACCATCTAATCTGTTAATCCCCTTATATGGCAGTTAACTGGAAACTATTCCAGCTACTGACTTTGCTAAATCAAGTAAAAACATAAGCCTGCTTTTAAACAACGGCTGAATTACAAAGGAGCGAAACTTACAGAATGTCTTGTTCTTGGCTGATTGTTAACACAACACATCTTAAAAACCAAAAATGCTCTTTAGTTTGTTATGACTTGGTGGATCTGAAGTGTGGAGCTGTGGGTGCTCCAGCCATGTAAAGGACGAGAATGGATACCAAGAATCGAGGTAAGTCCTGTATCGAAGGTATTACCCTGAGTTGTAGGGTAAAGGATCATCAGTCTGTTGGGTGTGAGGAGTGTAAAAACAGGACGGCTGGGACTCAGGACTTTGTGGGTAGCTGCCCGTGGAGGGCCTCAGCCTGGGCTCTAAGGCTCCGAAACTCTGCCTGGATGAAATCAGTCAAGGTCTTTCTCATCTCCACCTGAAACAAAAGGTTAGAGAAGAGACATGTTAAATAATCTGCATAATGGCTCAGCAGAACAAACATTTCTGTGTTACTCCAACTGTGGTGCATGCAAATACAACACAAACTGCAAAAAACTGTGAGTCCATCTCTAACTGCTTTGTTTTGTCTGAGTAATGTAAGAGATCTGTTATCCAGAGATCATGAACCTGAGACACTTAAACGTCACTAGAAATATGGTTCTCTCTTTACTGTGTGAATGCAAAGTATGTTCTGTCCTCACCTGGCTCTTGTTTTCAGCTCGGAGGGATTCAACAAGGTCCGTCACACTGAATGGTTTCCCCACCAGAACTGTGATTTTCTGAAAGTAGGCCACCAGTTGTAGTTACAGACAAAACACCATGACAAATATGATGTAAATTGATCACAGGAGTTGGGCGTGAGTGTCTCTACCTTGCCAGTCTGAGGAATGTAGGGGGTTACGTTTGGCAGAACATCATTTAAACCTGAGACAGAAGCAGAGCGGAGACGTGGACAGTTGCTTGGTTTTTATATGAAGTAATCAATTACAGTGATAGACTGTCCTCTCTGCTGACTGCACATGGGATTCTCAAGTCATGGATTGAAAGGGTAAAGTTTCTATAAGGCTGGTGATCATTTTACAATATAATTAATGTAATCATATGAAAATAATTACAATATAATATTTTGTTCATATCTTCAAAGGTCAAACACCGTGTTGTATGAATCAATACTTCATAATTCTATGTTTGTGACCCTTGGCACAATCATAGTTCTTGGTAGCTTTACCTTGATTAAACATAAATGTTTAACAATATTTTGCTTCACTATAAATCTAAGTGACTGGAGGTGCATGGGGGCAATTTGTGAAAAAAGACTGACCAAGTTCCCTAAAGAAAACCTACTCAAACTAAAAATACATTTTAGGTTGTGGCTTGAGTTTTCTCATCGTGCCTGGTGGAGGTTGTCAGGGAGTAGCTGACTAAGTTTTTATAAATAAAGCAGTGAATGTGAGGGTCAGTGAGCTCACGTGTGTGCTATGTACCGGTATGGTGGGCTACTCACCCACATGCCAAAGTGGCAGGATAATTGGATTAAGGGAGCACTCTGCTATCAGCCGACCCACACCTACAACACAAAGCAGACATTTTAACGCTGAGCTTCAATAACAGAATAACTTCAACATTAATACAGTTTAAGAGTGGAATGGCAAAGTAGGTTTTCCTACACACAATCTTTCAATCATCTATTGTACTCTTATGCTTGTGCTGCGCTCACCCCATTTTAATCGTATGAATTCTTCAGTCATGTTGATTTTTCCTGTTAAAACAAGAAAAAAGATAGAAATGAAGTTTCCTCTATGATTTAAACTAAATCCACCAGAATTACTGTCTTGAGCTCGTATGTTTCTGCCAGTCAGCCTAGTTTACACACCAACAGAATCATATTAAATAATAACTGTGTGAAATTCTGTGCTCTAGTCCACGTGGACATTTATGTAAAATTTGAAGGAATTCCTTGAAGGTGTTCTGCAGATGTTGATCTCATGAGGCCAAAACAGTGTTTTCTGAGGTCATATCGACCAAATTCTAATCGGTTTGTCCTCAGGTCAAGGTGAATATTATTACCAAAATCAAAGAAACTGAAAGAATATTTATATATTATTTTTTTTAAAAAGGTGTTCACCAGAACAAGACTGTGTTTAATGAGGTCATACAGTAGGTACCTTGACCTTTGGCTTCTAACCAATTCATCCCTGAGTCCTGGTAAAGGTTTGTGCCATGTTTGATTAGATCTACCGAGGTATTACTGACATACTGACGGACAGACAGCCTGAAAACAACTGGCTGTCAGTGGTGTGGAGGAATAAAACGTCACAGAAGACTTAACTTAACTTACCCTCTGGGAAAATGTGCACCCACTCTCCTCTGTTGAGTTTCTCCAGAACAAAATCCATACCTTTCTGGTAAACGCCATCACCTAAACATCAACACAATGTTCCATTAACACAGAGGCAGTGATACAAAGTTGGGGATGAATTTGAACGACTGTGCGACACTGACCTCTACAGACGGGAACACACTTTCCACGGCTGAAGAATCTTGAGTGCAGCTCTTTTGTAAAGCAGATGTCCGACGCCGCCGGTGTCCTGTCCAGTAACGAGCATCTTATTATCCAAAAAAACCAAACATTTTCTACAATTTCCGAGTGAAAGGGGTTTATTAATGATTTAACTCACCAACGCATCTTTCTGAAGTTCCACACTTGTCTGAGCCTCAGAACACCTGTTGCAAAAAGAAAATATAAAGTATTTCTTATGCTGCAGAGTGAAAGCAGGGTTTCCAGGTCCGTGAGGCAAAAGCAGCCAAACAGCAGCTCAATACCAGCCAAATACCAGAACTCAAAATATTCCCATAATATTATGTCAAACAGCATTGTTATTATTGCAAAAGATACTATAATATCTAGGGATATCTCGATACCACTTTTTTTCAAACCGATACGATACCGATACTTGGATCTGAGTACTTGCCGATACCGAGTACCGATGCCGATCCTTCTACCACAACAAAAAAACAAACGATCAGGCAAAATGCAATGAATTGGAAGACAAGTTTTATTGTTACAACAAAATTTGTTATAACAAGCCTCTGATCTAAAAAGAAAATACAACAAAGATGCAAAGCCACCCTCTGATCGTGGTCTTCATGCAGAGCAATTGCATGCACTGGTATCGGTTCTTGTACTCGCTGAAGATCACCGATACTGAGTACAAGTATATTACAACAGTATCGGGCCGATACCCGATACCAGTATCGGTATCGGTATCGATATACCAGTATCGGTATCGGGGCATCCCTAATAATATCTATAAAATAATCCCATAAACATTAAAGCAATTTTCCCAAAGGCCTGGTGTAATTTACAGCACTTTATCAGAAATTGAAATTGAAATATGGTGTGATAGAAAAAAAAGGGGCCAATAAAAAGTTTGACAGAAAAACACTGTTTCCCTTCCTTTTCCATTATAGCCTATAAGTAGTTCAGCTTTTTGAAGTGGGGTTGTATGAGCTACAAATGGCCATTAAGTATTACCTGCAGTAGAAAGGTCTCTCATCACGCTGCACCGAGACACAGGCAGTACACTGTTGTGAATGGAGGACAGCAGGCTCTGCGACGCACTGCATCACTCTGCCCAACAGCTGTTTGGATCAACAGTGTGTGGAAGAGGCGGAGTGATACAGTGCGTCGCAGAGCCTGCCTGTGTGGAGGAGTGCTGAGTGAGTTGGTTAGTCCCAGATGAACAAACTTTTTTCCGACCAGATGATGCATTATAAAGCCCACAGTGATGCTAGGCTGAACCAGGGTGAGTGGATTTTTGCCTACAGTTTGGTTTTCTTGTTTGTTTACATGGTCGCCTAGTCCTACCAGTTTCTGAGCTACCTATAATTGGTAGTGTGCTATTCCCACCAAAAAAGCCATTCTATTTATTTGTTCTATTTATTTTCATTCAGAATATTCAAATATCTATTTAGCTGGTATAAAATATTTATTTCTGGTGTCAGGTCACTTTAGTCTATTCTTTATATTCATCAATATTTGTTGAAGTCAGTCAGGTCACTGATGTTATTTTATTTCTTTTTCTTTTTACAACTTTTCAGTTATTGTAAAAAGGTGGTTGAATAAAGAGTTCAATTTGAACTCAGTGTTTGTGTGTTCTTTATTAAAAGGAGAATTATGGTCATTTTTTAATTTTTGTCCCCTAAATTGTTGTCCTGATGGTCATCCAGTGTTGGAGGGAGCAAAAAAAGCGACTAGAGTTACACCATGGCTACCCGGCGCTAGGGATAGCGACAACATTAACCCATGGGGGGAATTTTTTCAACCACAACAAACACTCAAAAAACAATCAAACATCTATGTACATGACTGGAATCCTTACGAGGCACCACTGAACTCATATAGTGAACAGTATAAACAGTATAAACTTTGTGTTTTTGCATGTAATCACTCACCTCAGATAACCTAACGCTGAAACATCCTGGAAAGACATTACTATCTGATCGCAGAGCGCCTGCTCTCCCCGCCACAGAAACAAACACGTTTTCCTTGTTGTGATGATTTCTTTACAAAAATAAACAGTCGAGCAGTGCAGTGGTAATGTCCAAAATATCTCAGACTGTGAGTGATTACATGCAAAAACACAAAGTTTACTGTTTATACTGTACACTATATGGGTTCAGTGGTGTCTCGTAAGGATTCGAGGCATGTAGGCTACCATAGGTATTTGATTGTCTAACCCTAACCCTGCATCGATTTTAGTTGTGTTTTTTGCTCCTCCCAACACTGGGTGACCATCAGGAAAATGATTTTAGGGGTCAAAAATAACTGGAATTCTCCTTTAAAAGTAGGTCATTGAGCAACAGCATAAAACGGCCAGGCCCACACTTAAAATACTGTATATATTTTTTGATAATTATCAATAATTACCAGCCCTAGTTCAGATCAGATGTTCACAATATTTTAGTCATTACAGTACATATGTACATAGGCTGTGTTATTTAACACCGCAGACCTGGCAACCCTGAATGAAAGAATGGTGTGATTTCAGATTGTGTGACTGCCCTCCTTACCCCAGATGTGTGGGTCATCCATACAGGACTGGTGATTGGACAGCGTGATGAGGGGCGTGTCAGATGGTCTATGGTCAATCAGGTTCAACAAAACCTCGTGGTTGTGGACCGTTAAACAGTTCATGTACTCTGAATATGGAGGGTTAGGAGAGAGAGCAGAAAAACAACAAGGAGTAAGATGAGAACAGAATTTAAAAACCTGAGTTGGGAAGCAGTGTGCACATGTAATCCAACTCACTGGTCCAGAAGTAGGAATAGGAGCCCACCATGCCCATGATCAGCGAGCTGGAGATCCTCCATGCCAAGGCAGGGCATTGTGGGAACGGCCATCTGACGTCCAGGGGCATCACAGCGCTCCACAGACACTACATCCACACACATTAACCTGACACAGCACAAAGATAGTGACAAATGACCAAAGGAAAACTTAACACAAGATGATGTTGTTCTGTTTTTATGAGAACATAACATTTAAAAAATAACCCTGATAACCTTGATGGTCATAGATGAAGTTTGGGCACCCCTGCCCAAAATGTCTGTTAATGTGTACAGTTCAGCAAGGGGAAGATGAAATGAAAACTAAAATAACACACTGATATCGTTTCAAATATTGCAAAAGAGTATTTCATGTTTAACTTTCGTGTATAACATTTTGGAGATCACTTCATCTTTCATCAGACTTGTGCATACCACTGTAAGTATTGGTTTAGCCCTGGTCAAGACTGGGCAGCATGTGAGAATAGCCTCACCTGAATCTCTTATTGTAATCAGCATCAGCTTTATTTAACCCCCAGCATTATCTGGTTGTTACGTTTCACCCCAGGTCAAAATATTAAGAATTATGTACAGCAGCTAGCTGACGTTAGCCGGTTAGCCAACCTCCACTGGGCTCGGAGTTAATCTATGGTGGAATAAAATCACAGACCGTTTTATGAACATGTGAGCAGCCGTTTTTAGCTTCGCCGAGTCTCAGCAGCTGCGCCGACAGTCATTGAACAGCTATCTGCCTGTCTCTGTGCTCCCTGTGCTCGTCTCAAATTAGCAAACAAACACCTACTACACACTTGAGCGTGTTTTAACAAGCACACAACATGTCGTGTAGCCCTCCGAGCCCCGGTTCATATTCAAACACGATAATAACTGTGGAGTTCAATAAAACATCATGGGGGGGGAAACATTTACCTCAACTTCACCTTCCTCCTGCTGACAGCCTGGTGGTCAACGGCACCCGGACCGAAAGCCCCGCACGGGATTGTGGGTATTGTAGTCTTCCTGAATATTGTCTTCTGACTTCACGATCTTCAGACGCTTGTCTCAGTTAAGTGTCTCTTTGCTTTTCACTGTATTATTAGGAGCTAAACTTTAATGAATAACGGTAGTAAACCGTTGACCGTTGACTGGCACAGTAGACTGGTTCTGGTCATATTTAACGTTAGTCCTCTACCCTTTGAGTATTGGTGAGTGTGGACCTATGGGTAATGTAGGCTGTGAACTAGGCCAAAGGTGAAGTGTCTCTGATGTGTAAAGCTGCTGCTCCTCTTTTTAACTTTGCCTTTGAGGAGACTGTGGTGGTGGCCTCGTCTTTCAGATAACTACTACTACAAATTTCCTTGTGCATGCGACCTAAAAACCCAGATGAAACGTAACCTACATAGAACGTCTCTGGTAGCAGAGAACGCAGCCCGCGGCCTGCCCTGGTCGCTATGGTGTCATAGCGCCCCCCTGTGGCCCGTGTGTGCAACTGCGGAAAGTCCCTCGGTTATTTTCTTGTTTTGTAGCCTAGGCCTACAGTTTGTTTGTTTTTTGTTTTTGTTTTGCCAATACCTAGAGTAAATAAACTAGTACTTTTGGCACAGTTATTGAAACTACTCATGTAGCCGATCTATTGACCAGATGCTGAATCATAAGCACATTGTTCTACAGTGACTTCTAAACTTTTTGTGAATGGCTTCACACGGTGCACACACGATTCAAAACTACAAGCCTGTGTGTGCTGTTTGATAAACACTGTCACAGAAATACACACTCAAAACACTGTAACCAATGAGATTACTTGAAAATCAAAACTTTTACTAAATAGGATTCAATGCCAGTGTTTGGATGATGTTGCAGAGGGAGGGTGAGAAAGAATAATGAGAGACGAAGAGTGAGAGTTTTTCCAGCAATTTTCTTGTTCAGTTTTGTGAGCATATTTTTGTTCACTCCAATGTAAATATATCTGCTGTGCATAATGTTGCACTGACTTGTTTGATGAAAATTAAAATAAAAAATGTGAACAATCCTATTTACAGTAGTCTAGTGTAATCAGACAAAAATTGGGTCATATGAATGAAATGTGTGCCATTTTGGTGCAAAAGTTTGATTTTGATCATGCTATGTAGTTTTGGTTGCAGTGCTTCATTTTGCATATGTGAGGTAGGCTATTTCACAGTTTGGGTGTGTGGTTTTGTGTACTTTGTATGTATATTTATAGTTTTGACAAAAAGGCTGTAGTAGTAAACACTAATCTTGTTTACCGAAAGTAAAAAACTGTCATGTTTGTGGCTGTGTCCTGTAGCCTGTAGCCAGTAAACACTTACACCACCATGGACACTGGCACGTGCGACTGTATGGCACTGGTCTTTCAATAATATTACTCTCTTGTACAAGAGGACTCAATGGTTTGTTAACCGTGAACACACAATTCATAGTACAAATTCAAAACTCTTTATTCAAACACTTAATTCACAAAGCTTTATAAAACTGCCCCCCATGCCTGTACACAGGCCACAACCCCACTCACCCCCAGATTTATTCACAGTGACTTTTGTCAGTGCTTATAGATCAAAAATATATTCAAATCCATCTTAAACTTAAGAGGTTAAATTGACTATCTGACATTTTACAAATATCATAAATAGTTATCTTTCTTAAAAAAAGAAAAGATTTTGCCAAAAAATATGAACAAATACACTATATCTCAAAATCATACATTAATAAATGTGCATATTCATTATCACAAAACTGCTCACAAAAAGTGAGTATATCATCATGGTTGCAAAGGGTTGTAATTAAAGTAATTAATTTGTAAAATTAAATGTAAAAATACATTTAAGAATACAAAGATTCCTTACATTTCACCATTCTGAAATGTACAAACAAACACAACTCAGACGAGAGCTTTGTCTCAGGAAGAGAGGCTGGTCCAGACTGGTGGTGACGCTTCCACACAAACTGGCTTATCTCACCAAGTGGGTGCGAGCATGTTTAATCCCTTTAGTGCCACCTCAAACCCCAGAAAACAGGCCTGAGACAGAAAGAGGAACAAGTCAGGAACAAGGTATTCAGTTAAGAAAAAAAAAAGGTCAGATGATGGTGTTGGTGTGTAGAAATACAAGAATAGAGTACAAGTATAATATGAGTATTACCGCGTTGGCAGGAAAGGCTCTTAGGAAGACAGCATTAAATCCTTTATAAAGGGCTCTAGGTCCTTCTTCTCGAAGCAGCGTTCTCAGAACGTCCACTAGACCTCTGTACTTCCCATCTGCAGCTACACAAATACACAGCCATCAGCCTATGATTGATTCATTCATTGCTGTTTAGTTTCATTTGTGTGGTGCCAAATTATAACAATGTAAGGCCAAGACCTAGACTGGCTAGAAATTGAATGCGCCTACTTCTTAACCTGTTGACCGGTTCCTATGATAATGAAGGCATCTGTCAAAACCAAATCCTCCCTACACTGTAAAATGTTATTTTGAACCTTATTAAAATGAAGAGTGATCTTAACTGATGTCTACTTCATTTGTTGAACACACTTACACTTAGTTCATACAACTTAATAATAATACATTGGATTGGATTTGCTTTTCAGGGACCCAGCCGCTGACAAAAAGACAAGAGAGGGGTAATGACAGACGAGGGGGACAGACAGAAGACAGCACAAGCAGACAGGTAACGGTAGCTGGAGGTGAAAAGTATGAGGGGGCTGATGGGAAGGGAGGAGGGGGTAGATAAGGAGGGACTGGGACGAGAGTAGGGAAGGAAAAGGGTGAGTCAAGTGGTTACAGATAGGCTGGATTGAGGTTTAACTTTAAAACCAGATTAAATCATGGTTTAAGTTTAAATTCTTGAGAGAAGATTAGATTTAAACCTCCCTTTAAACCTCAGTTTTAAACTAAGTTTAAATTTAATCCTGTTGCACCAGAACTTTAAACTCCAGTTTAAACTGTGATCTAGGGTTCATTTTAAACTGACAGTGGAGAAGGCTGAATTTTTTCAATGGCTGCATTTTTTAGGTGGAGTGAGCAAAATTACGAAGCTCCTTCAAGAAAATCGAGAGACAGGCTCTGTTTCTCAATTATCTGTCTTTTGCTTTGTTTTGTTGCGCACAGGGATGTTCCTGGGCGGAGAGAGCGAGGCTGGGTGTTTTCTCTGACAGAGCTCAGGTGAGAGTGCAGCAAACAGCTTGGGGGAGGGAGTTGATTGAACTTTATGATGAGGAAAGTAATTAAACTTATCAGGCAATAGTAACTTTTACTGAAAAGTATGAGTGAGGATTAACCATCCTCAGAAAGATGGTGGTAATGCGCCTCTAAAGCTGGTTGCCAGCATGGATCTATGGTTGCCACCTACCAAAAAGCAGAAAAAAGAAAAACTATCCTCCAGAGAAACTCAACAAAAAACTGAGTTTCAACTGGCTTAATTTTAAACATAGATTAACTCATTTTAAACTGAGTTTTACTAACTGATTTTTAGATTAAATTAGACATGATGTAATCAAATATTTTTTGTTGATATCTGTCCAGGGACTACAGATTTTTTAATCTCAATTATGTTTTAATATACACAATTATAATAAAGTGATTATTTTAATTCAATATACCTGGCTGACATGAGGTGGCTAAACACAGTTCTTTTCAACTTATACAACTTAAACAAATGATATACTTGACTTGGAAATTTTCAGGCAATCGGTCTTGTACGTTTTTTTAAAATTAAAGTCAACAATTTTATTTTTTCAGTGTACATAATAAGTGATCCAGATTTCTCTGGTTCTAACCTGTCTGAAAGTTGGATTTGAGGACATCTGGAGGAAGAGCAATTGTCCAGTTTAATATTCCTGCCACACCACCGGCTAGGAGGATGTTGGGAGTGCTGATCTGAGACACACTAAAACACATAAACACACGAAGAAGCACATGAAATCAAGGTGAAAGATCTTTGTACATGTGCTTTATAAAGGTTTTCCGTGGTTACTCACCTTTGACCTTCAGGTGTCAGGAAGTTTTTGAGGTATTCGTATGTCAGGAAATACAGACCATTAGAAGGCACATCTAGCAGATAGAGAGAGGTGGTGGAAAACAAACACGTGAGGCTGTAAATCCATGCTGCCCTTTGGATTCAGTAATCACACCTGTAAACTGCTTTGTTCTTACCTCTTCTGTTTGAGGTCACACACACACACACACACACATACACACCAAACCACAGATAAGTGTACCTCTGATGAGAGTAAGCACAGTCCCTTTGTAGACACTGCGGATGCCCTGCTCCTTATACAACCTGACCGCACAGTCAAGTGGACCTGCATACTTTGATTTGCCACTGCTGGCCTGCACCTGAAAAAACACAAACATTTAAATTCTCATACTTAAGCTGAAACCTGCAATAGAAGAAACACTGACTTACAATCATATTTTAAAGGGAAAGTTCAACATTTTGGCAAATTGGCCCAATGGCATAACCCCTATACTGTAGACCTAGGAGTAGGTTCGTTACTTATGGAGACTCATGGGATTTCTTGGTTTCCCTCCCGCGATTTTGCATGAATTTACCTTGAAAAGAACTCTGCCTTGTAATGTTCCGTTATTATCTCATAGCGTGGTGAATGTGCAGGTCACAACTTGTCCACCAGAGCGTTTTGGAGTTGTTGGATTGTGTATGTGATGAATTTGATGAGGGAAACCAAGAAGCCCCATTAGCCTCCGTAGTGCAGCTTGACCGTTCTAAAAATAGCTTGCACCGACAAGTAAAGGTAATGAATCTACTCCTGAGACTATAGGGATTATGGTAATGGTCTAATTTGCCAAAAATGTTGAACTATTCCTTTAAGATGATATGTCAGATTTACCGCTGAATATAAGTCAAGCATTCCCTCTCTTTTAGCTCTGTGTTTGGTCTCTACCTACTCTGCAGGGAGTATGTGCCTCTCTAGCTGCTAAATGCACTGGAATCAAACAGTTCCCCGACTCAATTAGTAAATAAATACCATGTGAAGAAAGAAAAAACAATTTCAGATATACAATAAATCGCACATGCATGTATACAGTATGTGATAATAATCATAAGAACCACAAAGATTAAGTGAAAAGTAAGCATAATGTGGTGATGATGCATGCCCACACCAACACCTTACCTGCAGTAAACACTTGATCCTCTCTCCTGGAGCTACGATCACTGTGGTGAAGACCCCTGCCAGACAGCCAGACAGGAAGATTTGAGTGTGTCTGCGCAGAGTAAAACAGGAAAGAGTGTGTTTATGAGATAGAGTCGGGTGATAATTCTCTATCACTTGACTCACTGTTTATATAAGAACAGGGATTAGTGGAGCTTTGCGATTTGCACCATTGTGCCTGCAGTAATCTTTATGATACTCTATAGCATGCTGATGACCCATGTTATATTTCAAGTTGTCAGGTTTATCAGGTGTGATATTCACTACGTTGGTGAATAAGCACGCTAATATTTATTAGCCATTCAGCACTTAACACAGAGGAGCTGTGAGTGATGGTTTTACTTGGAACTAAGCCACAAAACAAAGTGCTAAATAAATAAAATTGTAACCTGATATAGATGCCAGCTGAAAAGTCCACTGGGGTTTTATCACAGCCATTATTGTGCAATGTGCAGTGAATGTCATGGCAATCATTCCAGTGGCTGTTGAAATATTTCACTCATGAGCCTAGTTGGTGACATTAGACTGAGGAAGAATGTGTGATGCTGATGAATTTGGTGTGCGAGTGAACAACTTTCAAAGTGTGAGACATATGAGAATGCACGTGGAGCGTCTCCAGCGGGGGGAAGGAGGGACAAGTGCTGCAGTGCTGCTGCTCATATCCAGCGTGGTTTTGAGAAACACCAGGACAAGAGCTAGAGATAGAATAGACCCGTGGTCCCCAGCACGTGTGAGGTGGCTACATACTGTACATAAGGTATATATAGAGAGGCTGATGGGGGTCAGAATGAAAGGAGCTAACAACAACATGATTGGTGGGAGGCAGCAGGGTAACATGAGGAAAGGGGTGTAAAGGGGGTGTGTTGCTGCAAGTAGGCGAATGGTAGCAGTGGGAGGGTGGTGGTGGTGGGGGGGCTGGGGAACAGAGACATGGCTATATATAGAGCTCATATTCCAGGTATTGCAAAGACACTCTCAAGCAAACAACCTTGCGTGTGTGTGCGTTAACTAACGTCAGGGGTTTGTCAGGATCTGTCTGCTGCAGCTGCTTCCCCAGACCAAAACCAAAGAAACTGATGGCCATCATAGGGGCCACGCCCGCCAAGGGAGCACCCATGCCTTTATAGAGGCCAAGGACACCCTGTGACCACAAAAACACACAGAGGAAAAACTGTTACAATTGTTTGTATCCATGTTACAACTTTCAACACTTTTCAATCACAACCGACAGTTTTTATGGATGCTTTTAATTTCCGCATGGAAAACACCTGATTGGAAAGTGTAGAAAAAAAAAGAAATAGGCTATATCAAAATATTGTAAAACAAAATTTTTTATTTTTTATGTGTGAAATGTGACTTGTTACTGTTAGACTGCTTTGGATGAAGGAACTATAAACTTTTTCATGACCACGAGACAAACAAAAAAGTCTCCTGATCTGTCTCTTCATTGGAACGTCATCTTTTGTACTTTTACAAATTTTTTAATGGCAACAACTGGAAAATTTACTTTATTGAAGTTTAAGAGTGAAAGTGGAAATGACCTCTGTAACTGTGCGTGTGTGTGTGTGTGTCCGTGTGTTTGTTTACTGACCTCTTTGGACACGGTCTTGCGGAAGCAGTCATATGTTCCTGTGTAAAGCACATACTGGGTGCAGGAGGCCTTGGGCTGCGTCTGAAGTCTCACCTGCAGAACAAAGTGTAATTGACAAGCTGCAGTAGGCCTACACATGCATAGATAGTACACACACACACACACATCCTTGTAATGCTATCTTTGTGAGGACACTCATTGACATAATGTATTCCCTAGCCCCTTACCCTAACCTTAACCATCCAAAACAAATGCCTAATTTTAACCATTAGTCTTAACCTAATCTAAACCCAATTATAACCTGAAGTCTCAACCCTCAAACAGCCCTTGGAAAAAGCGAGGACCGGCCAAAATGTCCTCACTTCCCAAAAATGTCCTCATGTCCTTATGTTGGTTAAAAACTCCAGTCCTCACAACGTACAAGAACACACACACCTCTGACCATGCATTTTGGAAGGGAGGATTGTTAAAAGAGCAGTACATGATAAGGGAAACACCCATCAATGTCTGATCACTGATAAACAAACAGGGTGGCACTGGCGGGTAGTGTGTGCTTTGTGTCTGACAGCTACCGTAGGAATCCAGTGTGACTTACCCACATTCTAGCATTTAGTTAAATTACTCATACATATAGTGTACAATTAACAGCCTAACAAATGGCTACTGTAAAATGCACCAAGTGCCTGTGCATATTCTCATTTGTCGATGTGAGGGTCTCAGGACAGAGGATGTTGTTACGATGTCATGTGAAGCCCTTTGAGACAAACTGTTTGTGGAAAATGGGCTATACAAATAAAATTGCCTTGCCTTGCCTTGTCCAGGTCATAGTATCTCAAAAGAGTTTAAATCGAAAGCAACTGGACTTGGTTATTTATTTATACAAATATCTATTTAAACTCTTTTGAGGTGTTAATTGGAGGGTGTCATTGTGATAAAGATCTAATTTACAAGTGAGTCATTTGCAGGAAAATGAAACAGATGAAAAGAAATACTGTGATTTAAATATACATGCAGATATGTATTCATACAATCAAGCCAACATGTTTTATCAGTTATCAGAGGACATATTTAGATGTATTTCTGTGTCGTGTATGGGGCATCATCAGCTACTTAGCCACACTGACAGCTTTTAAGGCTTGTATAAAGGTGAATAAAAACTTCTTGCCCTAAGCACTTATTCATTTAGATATTTTGTGTCTAGGAATATCATGCTATACAGCATATAGGCTAACAATTAACACAAAGTACAGCTGAGGCTGAATGTCATTATGCCACATAGAGAAAAGTGTTGTGCCAATCAAGCTTGACAGGCTCATCATAGTCATGGGCTTCATCTTTTGCATAAATGTTTAAACAGACAGACCAGCATGTGCTGGAACCAGAAGGAACCTTTACTCTTGGGACGTCAGTGTCAGCGTGTCAGTGTTGGCCAGTGTTGCAAGAGCCAGACAACAGCCAGTGTTCGAGTAAAAGAGGTGGAAAGTTTAGCTATGAATAGAAAGTTGTTGCAATAAACCCCCATCCATCCCCCTTAAATGTTTTCCCTTCACCTCTCTTTCCTCCACCTGCATTAAAATACCAAGTTTGGTAAGAACTGATCTCTGCACTGAGTCCTGCTCAGGGAACACCTCAGCAGGGCAGATTAAGCTGAAGCCTCCAGCTGACAGACAGCCTCTTTTATTGATCTGAAATGTAAATAAATTGAAAATAAAAACCTGAAGATGCACTTTTTTTGGCAGATCCATCATGAAAGTCAGCAAACTGTCTCTGGTTCCAACTTCTCAAATAAAAAGATTTAATGTGAAAACTGAAACTGATGGATAATAAGTCAGCACGACCTGATATCACCAAGTAACTAACAGCCCAGGGCAGCCCAGAATCTAACCCTAACCAGTCATTCAATTAGTTTTATAAGGGGAACTTCCGTAACTTAACTAGTGTAAGATTTTACATTTCTCTATTTTATATGCTAGACCTATGTTATGTGTAAACGTTAGGCTAGGCTATATCTTTCTGCTTGGACAAAACTGAATCATTTACGTCTATAATAATTAAGACAATGGTTGATATAATAGTGCAATTAAATTTAATCAAAACTCATGGTCAGACTCTAATACTGAAGGGTCCCTCCCTTCAGAAAATCAATAGCCTACTCAACTGAACACCTGCACAAAAATGTACATACAATCTCTTTTTATTCTGCTCAATATTATGTTTAAATGCTGTGCCAGTCAATGATGGGTATCAAAAAGTGATGGATATGTAGTAGGCTAAATGTTTTTCCGTTTTTCTGACATTGTGATCTCTTTTCTTTGATTAGGCCTACCTGATAATAAATAAAACGTTAATTAAGAAATAGTAGCCTATGACACGACAGACACAAGTCAAAAGCCTCATTCCCTGTCTCTTAGAGCAGCCACACGGCCTTGGTGACATTGTAAGCTGATTGATCAATAATCCCCTTTACACCATCTGATCACTGACTTTTTCCATGTGAACAAACTAGAATGAAATCTACAAGAACTACAAAAGACAGAGCATGGGATTAGGACCATAAAAATTAGAATGACACCCTAGTTACAATAGTTAGTTAGTTAGTTAATAGCTACACTAAAACATTCTAGACGATTAAAAGCGCTTTTTGTCCAGCCGTCAGTCACCTTGATGGTGTCCAGCGGGTGTCCGGCCAGCAGCAGACAGGCTCCGCCGACCCCCCCGGCCACGAAGTTCTTCAGCGGAGAAACTCTTGGCTCTTCCCCCATCCTCTCCCTGCATGGCAGGAGCAGACTAACCGGACCAAAGACCTCTTCACACGGCTCCTGACAGCCCGCTCTCGTCGCCGCTGAGCCCTCCTGTCTTACTGACTGTGGGGGTGGTGAGACATCAGCTGTCTAACCGCAGTAGTAACGGACTGTTTGACGGCTGCCACGTACAGGGCGGATCTGGACTTTGCCTCCGGAGCCAAGAGGCGGCTCTGAGCCACTTTTCCCGTCAACACTTTCATTTAGCTACACTTTTAATTTGACTATAAAACTCGTACTTCATGACGCTCATACAGGCGCTCAGGTTGTGTCTGTCGTTTCATACCTGACCTAGTAGCCTACCTATAGGCTATTTAATAAGCCTATACTCCTTTATCTATCGCCCTGAACAGACAAACGGCGGCCTCTGGCGGTGATACATTAGGCCACAGCCAGGGGTACTTGACTGGATCTGCACATACTATTGCATAGGATCCGCAGCCTAATGACCAATGATTACTGATGACTGACACCTAGTGGCCATACAGATTATGGCAGAAACAAATGCAAGGAAATTGGCAGGTTTCAAGCAGCAGTTCACATTGTTTAGGTTAGAATTTAGAATTGATGAATTTCTTACTGCTTCATTAGCGACGTCTGGCAAATACGTTTTTTTGTATACTGCAAAGTCTCAGTAAAGGTTTTAGTAGCCTAACTACTGTTGCTGCTGCATAAACATCTGCACTTGGAAAAGTGCAATACATAATAATAACATATTCCAATAAATAGCCTATCTATAACAATGTTGCACCACTATGCTCTTATATAAATAAAGAGTAGGCTACTAATTTTCCTCAGGGAATCATCAGCAGTATAAGCCTAAAACTATTAAATAGCTTCTCATTTCTGTCTGAGCTATTACATTATTATTATTATTATTACAAAATGCAAAGTTATTTACTGTGGTTCCACAGATGATTTACAATTGCAATAACATTTAAAACAGAAATGTATAGCAAGAGTTATTGGACATTATTTGGTATCCAAACACTTGTCAGAAGCTGGAGGCTTTAGGAAAAAGTAAAATTAATCAAGCAATTGAGTGTGGGTCTGAAAGCGCTATAGCTTCTTAACTCCAGGAGGAATTACCTGCTTTTTTAAATTATATTTCAAACCTCCAACTCCATGAGACCTTACTTTAATATTCAGAGGATATCTACCATTGAATAAAGGTGGTTAACTGAGAAACATGGTACCAGTCAAAAATTCACAAAAAGTTGACTCATTGTCACTTAACATATCTTTTACCTATAAAAAGTTGACTCAAATGAGTGTGTTCCAATGGTAAAAAACACATGATTTATTAACAACAAAATACCTCTTCCAATGTAGCAGTGGGACACAATGGCACATCGACACGGTCAAAAACGGTGTGCCTTCGACCAGCTACACCTGGCACTGATTGTCCCCACTTAAATCAACCCCGCGACCCGGAAGTAGGTTACGCCACTTCCGGTGTCGACGGAGGTTACAACAATAAAACGTTGCCACATAGAAAACAACAAAATAGGCTAAAATGGCTCCTACAATATCTTTATTATTTGCATAATCAGTGAATACATACTGTATAGCAAATGTTTATAATAACTCACTGTTGATATTACAAGGTACAGTAGCCTAAATAATACCAACCTAGGTTGTATGTATGTAAAGCAACTGTTATACTGTTAGCAATGTGAAGCTTCTATTTTTCTACCTCTACTTCTCTTCAATTCCTTTCTTGTCCATTCGTAGTCTGGTGGCAGAATCTGTCGCTAAAACTGGTAGTAAGAGTGAACAGAGCCATACAGCATTAAAAAACATCACCTCCAGGTTTTTGCTCTGTGCACTTCCTTATCTTCCGCAAGTAGGTGAACAGCCCAAAACCACTCATCAGTAGTCCACCAAATACGGGCACGCCTACAGCCACAGGCAAGACTTTGGAAGGAACGGAGGTGGGGCGGAGTAAACCTGAGAGTGACAGAGACAGAGAGGGAGAAGAAGGAGTCACAAAGGAATTAAAAGAGCTGAAACATATGAAACAATTCTGTTCTAAGGAAATATCGTGCATTTACAGGTTGATATACAATGCACTAGTGGGGCGGATTAGCTCAATGTTTTGTAAAAATCGTTCACTTTGTGATAAAAGCATGAAATTTGGTGGATATGTTGGTGAATATGTGTGAAACAAATCTGGATATTGGGCCACCTCAAAAGCGCCCCCTAGTGGCCGTGGCAGCCATTTGTTATGCAAATAAATGAATTATAAATAAATACTGCCCCTTAAATAATACCAACTGGTGATGTATTGTATATTGTTGGAAAGCCTGATTAGTCCCCTTTACAACGAGGTACAGCTTGTAAGGATCGTGCATTCATGGAATGAGCAACGGGGCTAAACGTGTGGGTAGCGCCCCCCAAAAACCTGCATTCCGTGTGGGGCAGATTAGCTCAATAAATCACAAGAATGGTTTATTGTGTGATAGAAGAACAGCATTGGTGGATGTGTTGGTGAATATGTATACACTGCAAACTTGTTGCTAACAGAAAAGGTTGTGGTGGTTGTGGAATAGAATAGAACAGAAAGACTTTATTGTCCACAGTAGTGGAAATTTGTCTTTGGCCTCTCAAAGACAACAAAGCATAAAACAATCAAAGCACTCCACACATAAAAGACATAGAAACAAGAAACAGAATGAATGTTGTGCAAAACAGGCATAGACAACAACAGCCCTCTAAGGGGTTGTACAGTCAAACAATCATAACATATTCAGAGTTTGTGGAATAAAGGATTTAAAGGATAAAAATTTCCCATCCTGGGAACTCCCTTCAGCCAGATGGGAGCAATTTGAACTCTGAGTTTAAGGGATGTGTAACATCCTCAGATATCCGTCTGGTCATCCCTCAACTGTGTTGAACAGCTCACCCAGTTGATGTTGTTGCTTACCGACCAGCTGTCCAGCAATATTTACTATAGAGGAAAGCTTCTTTTTTTGTTGCACCTTCAGGTTTCCATACCAGGAAGCTATATTAAACTGCAAAATACTGTCAACAAGGCCTCTGTATGTCATTTATGTCGACTTACACAAAAGCTCTTTAATTTCCTTATTAAAAATAGTCGCTGGTTTGCTCTCTTAAATCACTTTCTGAGTTCTCATTGAGGCGCAAGGCATGATCAATGATTGTGGCCAAATACTTGAATTGATCAACAACGTCCAAAGTCTGGTTGTTATGGGCAACAGGGGTGACGTTAGTAGCCTAACTGCCTTTGTTTGTATTATGAGCTCTTTTGTTTTGGCCACATTAATTTCCAAATAGCTGGACTGGCACCAGTCTTGCAGTAAAGAGACCTGTCTCAAATAAACTTCCTCGAGTGTGGGATTATTTTCTGACATAAGCCCAACCAAGGCCATGCCATCTGCATATTCTAACAGTTTAACATTGTTCATACCCACAGTCATAGCATTTATATAAATTGAGAACAATAGCGGCGACAATACACAGCCTTGTGGTGCTCCAGTATTTAAAACCAGCTGCAGCCTCCTGAGCTGGAGCTTCTCTCTGGCCTGACTGAACATACAACTCCATAATGTGTAGGATACCTGCAGCTTGAGGCTGGTTGGTTTTAGAGAAGACTGGTGAAGATGTGGAGCTGCTTCTCCATGTTGTTGTTGTTGCTGTTGCTGTTGTTGTTGTTGTTGTTGTTGTTGTTGTTGTTGTTGTTGTTGGTGGTGGTGCAGAAGTGGTTGGAGCTGTAAATGAGGAAAACATAAACAGGAAAACACTAAATGAATACTAATAGCCTAATAATACTGATATCAATCTGATATAAAAATCCAAATTCAACTCCTCTAACAAAGCAAAAGTACTCAACAAAAGCAGTTCAATTAGGAGTTTTTTTAATTGGCCTGATTGTTTGAAACTGCAACTCCATGATGTGTACCTGCAGGTGTGGTTTGTCTCATGCTCTTAGTGAAAACTGGTGAAGGTGTGGTGTCTTCTGAACTGGAGATTAAACTCTGGGTGGCTGTTGTTGGGTTGTTAGGCGTGGATGCTGATGGGACAGATGTTGCAAAAGGTTGGAGAGTTGTATTTGAATCGGAGCTGATGTAAATCTAGATTCTTCAACTCTATGTGTAAAATTCATTTCCAAAAGGTAAAGACTATCTGCCCAAAAAGCAGTAAAGTTTGGAGTAAGGACTCAAGTCTTTCATTCTGGAGTGAATATGTAACTCAACAACAGCATTTAACCTGAAGTCGTAGGCTGGTTGGTTGTTTTAGGGGAAACTGATGAAGATGTGGAGCCTCCTGAACTGGAGATTAAACTCTGTGTTGTTGTTGGTGCAGAAGTGGTTGGAACTGGAAATAAGGAAAACACAAAATTAATTAATACTGATATCAATTTGATATGAATCTAAATTCAAGAGGCTCTTCTTCACAAACAAAACAAAAGTACTCAACAAAAGCAGTTCAATTTGGAGTTTTTCAAATTGGCCTGATTGTTTGAAACTGCAACTCCATGCTGTGTACCTGCAGTGTGTACTTGTGTGGTTTATCTAATGCTCTTAGTGAAAACTGGTGAAGGTGTGGCGTCTTCTAAACCGCAGATTAAACTCTGGGTGGTTGTTGTTGGGTTGTTGGGTGTGGATGCTGATGAGACAGATGTTGCAAAAGGTCGGAGAGTTGTATTTGAATTGGAGTTGATGTAAAACTAGATTCTTCAACTCTATGTGTAAAATAACTAACAGCCCAGTTTGGTGGTTTTAGGGAAGATGTGTGATGGCTGATGAGAGACTGAAAAAGGTTGGAGGTAGGTATGAGCGATATTTTATCATTTGCGATATATTGTCAAAAAATGTCCCCACGATAAGAATTTGTCATATCGCAATAATAAAGATAAATTCCATTTATTCAGATTTACTCCCATTTGATGACGTTGTGTGCAACCACGCACTCACAGCCCAGGTGACGTGACAGGCACCTGCGTGCAGACCTGACCTCTTGGCTCACGTAAAGAACAATAACATGGCGGAAGGCAGAGCTGAGAGCCAGGAGCAGCATTTGAATAAATGTTCTCACATTTCAAACTTGTTTGATTTGAGTCATTACAGTTTTGCAGTACAGGTGAATTGGTATCTTTTATCGTTACCAAGATAAATGGCAGAAATTATCGTGATAATTTTTTTAGTCCATATCGCCCATCCCTCGTTGGAGGGTCCTGTATGGTTGCAGCCATTAACACACAATGAAACTATACGATACTGAACAAATACTGGTAAAAACATTTACAAATACATTTAGAAGTAAATATAACTAAGTCATGTATCTGGTCACTGTTACATCTGTTTCTGTCAGGTTTTCAGAATTGTCTTCCATGGGTGGTCGTCCATGGATTATAAAGGATCATGGCGTCAAATGAAAAAAGGAAAAAACTCACTGTCAACGAGGATCAGAAACGTGAAGGATGAATGTGGGGATGAAGCTCTGCCATAACCACATGTGTACTCTCCCGAGTCCGACTTGACCACCTTTTTGATCGTGGCATACGGTTTGGATAGAGATCCATTTTTATACTCGATGCCGTACCTGCCATTGTGAGCTTTGTCTTGATCTGTTTCTATGAGAATGTCCTCTTGGTTTTCACATTTACCCCTACAGAAGAACATTCTGCTTTTCCTCTCAGACACATCACATGGACTTTCTATGTCCTCTCCCTCTGCATTTGTGAGGAAGAAACCAGAGCTTTTATTCAACAGTCCTGTAGGAAAAGCAAACAGCAGATGGTTACAATCTGTATAAGGTGGAAGACGCTGCACAAATGCAGAGCAGCTTACTTCTCCCAACTCATGTTTTCCTACTATTTAATTTGATTTCAGTTATTCTTTAGTACATTTTTGATGATTACTACTTCATTGGGAATTCTGAATATTACACACTACAAGTATACGTTGGTTATATAACAATTAATGTTGAGACTTGTATACAGAAAGTAGACAGATATCTATAGTGTAAGTTAGTTGCATTCCATCAAACAGAAAAAAAACAAGACAAAAACAAATATACAAACAGAAAACAATAGCAGATTGTAACATGTTGCATTGTCAGCAATATAAGGTGTAGTGTTCAGAATGATGAACATAATCCTAATCAGGATACGCATCGCTCCCATTTCAAATTAAAGCTTAGTTATCCTTTCATCCATAAATATAGTGACAAAAAAATCTTGAGGGACTTTTGAACTTGGTAGCTACATCATTCGCCCCAAAATATTTAGTTACATCTTTCAAGTCTTTAAACAACTTCCTTTCCCCAAACCCTGAACTTGGAGCCATCAGTTTAAGAAAACAATGATACTTTGATCCTTACAAACAAAAAGCAGAAATACAAAAAACAATAGACTGTCATGGAAAAAATTAAGAGACCACTTTCACAAGTGTTTCCTAAAAGCATATCTACATGTACACTGCCCGTCCAAAAAAAAAGTCACCACCAAAAAAAAAAAGTCAATATTTCATTGGATCGCCTTACAGAACGCATTTGATGTGACATTGTTTCGATAAGCTTCTCCAATGTCACAACATTCCTGTCCAGAGTTGTATTCATTTTTCAAAGATTATCATTGGGGTGAAGGTCTGGACTCTGTTGTCACATTGGACCACATTTTTCCCCACTATCCTTCCAGTCTTTAATAATGCATTAATCCAGTTTTAGTCTCACTAATCTGCTTTGATGTTTTATCTGCTTGATTCATGTCAATAATTCGACCCTTCTGAAACAGATTAACATCTTTTCCACAACCACAGGATGTGTCATCCAACATGTTTTTTTAAAGAAATGAGACCGCATCACTTAGGGTTAAATAAGTTGTTTCCAGCTGAAACATAATCATCCATGCAGTAATTATCCAATGGGAGGCCCTTCCCTATTAGTTTAGTTAAATCTAAGTGGTGACTTTTTTTTTGGACGGGCAGTGTATTACAGTCATTCTTTTTAAAATATCAACACAAACACAACTCCTTCTACTTAATGAGACACTGATGAGGTCTTTACCTGAACCACATCTGGTTGTATAGGAAGATTATAAAAACCACTGCTGGAATTAAACATTGACATGATCCCAAAAACTAAACTCTTCCTGATTCTTGCTGTGTTCTGTAGGAATAAATATGAACATGTTTCTTTGCATTATTATTATTATTCAAGGTCTGAAAAGACTTGATATTTCTGTTATTTAGACTAGTTTAATCGTTAGCTAATAAAAGCTCTAAATGACAATATATTTTTTTCAATTTTGGGAGAAATGTTGTCGGTAGTTGATAGAATAAAACAAAAAAAATAATAATTTAATCGGACTCAAACACATACCAATAAATACTAAAACACACTGTTCATTTTGGGAGTGGTCTCTTAATTTTTTCCATGACTGTACAGTACTCCTGCCTGTCAAAAGTAATTACATAGTCAACTATGAATAGGCAAGGGTGAGAGAGAGAGAAAAAGGAAAAAAGAAAAGGGATAAAAGAAAATTATAGCTGCTGCGCAGCAATGGGTCGTGTCCGGGCAAATTTTGCACAAGAAACAGGAAGACAGGTTAATTGACCTTGGAATGTTCATTTCTGCACAAGCTGGGGTTTGAACCCGCAACCTCTGGAACTAAAGACTGTTGTCTATCGCACTGAGCTAATTGTCAAGTGGCAGTGCCACGGTGGCTTCACAAATTAAGTAAACCATTCACTGTTGTGCAGGCAACGTTTCTGAGGTAAAATTCTGATGTTTGTGTCAAACATCATCTGCTATGAGTCTAAGATTTTGTTCAAAGACTATCTGGTATATTGATGTAATATACTTATCACCTGAACTGGGGATCGAACCCACATCGTCTGGAACCACAAACCAACACTTAACTCACTGAGCTAATTATCTGGAAGTGACACATGGTGTGTGTCTTCTCAAATACACTCATAGAGTCAGTGTCCAGGCAGCTGTTGTGGAGGCAGATTTCAGAAAAGGTCAAAATGTCAGAAATTCTAATATCTAAACAAAAAATCTGATAATACATAAATTGCATCTAGACAACGGACATGTTGGTGATTTGTTTTGCTTCATAAGAGAAAATCGGATGTTTAAAAGTGTCACTCTGGGATTGACTGCGGTTGTTCCCATGAGAGCAGCATTCGGGTTGTGGTGAGCTTTAGACCATGGTCCGAACTGTTTGCTTTTTTAATTTAGAGACTTGCTGTGATGTCACCATGAGGATTCTGGCATTTTTATGTGTCATTCACCCATGTTGGGTCTTGAACCCACAACCCCTCGTCCACAAACCAGCGCTTAACTCAGTGAGCTAATTATCTGGTAGTGAGACATGTTGTGTGTCTTCTTACACTCAAGACGTCAGCGTCCGGGCAGCTGTTGTTGAGGCAGATTTAATAGTCAAAATGTCAGAAATTCTAATATCTAAACAAAAATCTGTTAATACATAAATTGCATCTACACAGCATGGAAATGTTGGTGATTTGTTTGTAATTTTAAGTGTTTTGCTTCTCAAGAGAAAATGTGATGTTTAAAAACATCACCTTTACATTGGCTGCAGTTGATCCCATGAGAGCAGAATTCAAAATGTTCTAGAAAATTCAGTTTTTGAGATAAAATTCTGATATTTTCCAAACTTCATCAAATGACTCTACAATATTCTCAATTTTTTTCAGAAAGATAGAAAATGTATTTAGCAGGAATTTGATGGTATATGTTTACAGTAGTGTTTACAGTCAAACGTTTTCATGCACTGTAGGCTCAATTTTTGATTAATCAAAAATCCGAGAAACAAGTTTTGTGGAGGACAGTCTGGAGATGCTCTGGAGCAAGTTTGGTGACAATTGAGCAAAAATTGTAGGAGGAGATACATTTTAAAAGTTTTACACTTATTGAAAAAAACAGAGTGATGGACTTCATAATTTGTAATAAGTTTAAGTTGACAAAAGTTTCAGCAGTATCTAGGCTACATTGTGGTGAAGTTTCACAGCTGTAGCATCTACTGTTGGCTTGGTAGGAATTTTTAAAGTTTTTAATTTTAAACGCTTATTGTGCCACATGTCCTTGGAGTTGGGCATGGGACTGGACCTTTGTGCAAAGTTTGGTGAGTTTTCGCCCATTGGAAGAAGAAGAAGAAGAAGAAGAAGAAGAAGAAGAAGAAGAAGAAGAAGAAGAAGAAGAAGAAGAAGAATATCAGCAAATACAATAGTGTCCTTGGCAGCTGTCGCTGCCCGGACACTAACAAGAGGGAAACATACAAAATATACGTATGTAAAAAGTATTTATGTATGTAACATTAAATAGACAACAGAAACAAATAATAATGCAAAATCAACATGAATAAAATCAAATAAAAAAAGGTACAGTCTTACTTAGAAGAAGTTTGATTTAAGGAGTTAGGAAATAAGGTCTTGATTCCAAAAATATGATGTTATATTTTAGTTTTAAAAATATTTTAGATTTAATATACACATAAACACACACATTTTTTTGTTTTAATGAGTGTAAGTAGAAACTCACCATCTGAAACTTTGACGTCAAAGTCATTGAGTGACTCTGGTACTGATGATCCACCCAGACCACAACTGTACCGTCCTGCGTCGGACTGGACCAGATTTGTGATCGTCACAATCAGTTTGTATTTTCCTGATTTTGTTTTTTTATATTGAATTCTGTATTTGTCATTGTCAGCATTGAATGTATTTGTTTTGATGAGAATGTCTTTTTCTTTGCATTCGTCCCGACAGAAGAACTTCCATGTTCCAGACTCGGTGAAAGAGCAAGTAACTGTACCATTTCCACCTTCAGGCCCTGTAAAAATGACGGGCTTTGCATCGACAAGTCCAGAGTTTCCCCCACACAGAGCTGTTGAAAAGATGAACAGTGAATACTGGTGGTCAGACATTTACTTAGGCTATTTAGACGTAGGTTCATAAGATAACAATGAGTGTAATCGTACAAATGCAGCAGCAGAATCTAGTAAAGGAATACAGATCAGAAGATGACAGGATATTAGAACAAGAATACAGCAACTGGAAAACACGGTCAAATGTTCCAAAGCAGTATGTGTGCTGCAGGATTAAAGAGACCTTCAGGTAACCGGTAACTCACCTGATAAAAAGCAGAAGAGCAGACCGTGGTGGATTATCATTCTGAACTTGATCATGACGCAGAAAATGTCTTCAACTGCCTCTGTCACCTCTTCTACTCTCTGTCTGCCTGGCCAGTGAATGAACTGAAGCTGGTCACGTCATCCACCTCCTTTTCACATCACATCTAACTTTCACTTTGACTTGACCCTCCAAAAAACCCTAAGAACGGCAGCCAAGCAAATTTGTTTCCTCCAACGAGGTACAATCAGCACTTCTGTGCCAGTTGTCCCACCCAGACATCCTGCCAAAAAGAACAAATAGGCCTATCAATCTAAGGAAGGAAGATACTCAAAAACTGGAACACAAAAAAAAGCAAAGTGTTTCTTCCCACAAAGTATATCAATCAACAGAGATTCAGAAATAATTGTGTTGGCTGTCTAGAGGCACTTAGACCTCAACATAATGCTTGTTTAGAAAAATGTCCTCTGGTGTCCTTGTGATAAAAGGATAAAGACCCCCTTCATCATCGTTAATCGTTCTCTGATCAGGCAAAATTGATATGAAAACATTCTAATTTAGTCCAGTAGTCAACGTTAAACAAATTGCAACAGAAGCAAGCAAACTCAACTGATTTTGTATCCTCAACATGTCCCGAGTGAGGGAAAAAAAGCCCTGAAGAATCCCATTAGGGGAAAGTTTTGAAAAACACTCAAATATATCCCATTTAGCCTATATTTTATATTAAAAAAAAAAAAATCACATGAATAGGGTAAAATTTTTAACCTTTAGATATCTCCATGAAAATTACTGAGTTGATTACTTACATTAAGACAAACAAAAAATGTATTACAAGTTTTTTGAAATTATTTGTTAACATGAAAATTTGCATAGATTTGCATAGATTCCATTGTTTTGATGGCACATGTGAAGTTGCTGTGGTGGTACCAGCATGAAAATTGGAGTGAGTTGACTCCATCGGTCAACCAAAAAGAAATCACTTTAAATTTCAAGATGACTGCAATTTTTCAAGGTAGCCACATCCTTAGTAGAGCAGGTATCATTACGTAGCCTATGGCTAATTTGCATACATGCCAACACCTGATCTAAACATTGCGTATGGCAGGTGAAAATGTCTTGTTCAGTCTTGTTAACATATTACAGTTAAAAAAAACTTAATATTAAGGTCTGAACCATTTAGGCTATCAGGTGTTGTATGTGTGCAAATTAGCCATTGGATTATGCACTGTTTGCTCATACCTGCTCTACTAAGGATGTGGCTACCTTGAATAATTGCAGTCATCTTGATGGTACCACAGCAACTTCATTTAAACATGTGCCATCAACACGGTGGAATTTATTTAAATTTATGCAGATTTGCTCATGTTAACAAATAATTTCAAAAATCTTGTAATAAATTTTTTCTTTGTCTTAATGTAAGTAATCAACTCAGTAATTTTCATGGAGATATCTAAAGGTTAAAGCAGATATCAGCGGAATGTTTTTGTTGATATAAGTCCTAAATAGTCCTATTTTCCGTCAGCAATCACTTACATGGAGTGTTTCAGCCGAAACGCGAGTCTCTCCGTCACTCTGCTCTGCTGCAACCCGAGGAGAAATTTTTTCTTGTGGGATACAAGCGTTATCCAATGAGGAGAGAGAACGGCATGACGGGCTGTGTGTGCAGCCAAGGGATGCGCGTGAATGTGGTCACGTAGCACGAGGACCAATAGCTGCCTGACGAGGGCGGGGGCTGCTAACTCATGGTGCGTTCAAGGAAACTCGTAACTTGTGTTTTTCCTTCCCGTGAAGTCATACCAGTTTGATCTGGTACGAGTTCACGGATCGGAAGTTACGAGTGGCCGTTATAGTGAACTTTCACAGACAACAGGACGGTGAAAACACGAGTTACAGGTTGCCTGGAACGCTACAAAGTTGTAGTTGTGACTTGAAGCTGTAACTTACGGTTTCAAAAGCGTGCCTTGAACGCAGCATTAGCGAAACGGCCGAACCGCTGATATCTGCTTTAATAACTTTACCCTATTCAAGTGATAGGGGGATTGCGTATAAATGGGATATATTTGGGTGTTTTTCAAAACTTTCCCCTAATGGGATTCTTCTGGGCTTTTTCCCCCTCACTCAGGACATGTTGAGGATACAAAATCAGTTGAGTTTGCTTCTGTTGCAATTTGTTAAAATGACTGGACTAATTGGAGCAAAACAGCTAGAAGGCAAAAGATGTTAGGGTTAGACTTCTTAGCCTAAAATAAAATCTACTACCGCCATATAGATAGTAGTAGATCGAGACTGTAGACTACTTTGCCAATTCCAGTGTAAAGCTGGCATGGCAGCGATAAATCTGGCGGCCGAAAACAATTGGAATTCAAATGTCACGGCCTGATACAATAGAGGCCTCATCCTGCCCCTCATGACATGGAGACACCGAAGACGGCCAAGAACAGGGAGAGGGCGGCATCACAAATGACCTGGAGTTACATTAGTTTTTTGTTTTTCATTGCTTACTCATGATTTTGAAAACTGGGTCCTGTTTGTCACAACACTACACACAATTAGCAGAACACTGCAGATCTTTTGCAAAATAAAACACTCTTGTAAAAACAATAGGCTACATGACTTCATTCTGCTGAACCAGTTACACACTGCTGTGTTTAACATAAAAACACCTTTAGCAATAAGTGAGGTAGACACAAAAAGTGCAAATAATACTCACCAACCAATGCTGCAGACTGAGAATATCGAAATATCATTAAGTCTCTTCGTATAATCAAATCAGTCAAACAACAACAACAACATTCAGTTTACAGCTGAGTGCATACAGTACCACTGAAAGCTGAGTAAGTGTCAGACAAACATAAAATACTAAATCCCGTACTAGTTTAGATTACAGTAAAGAAAGAAAGAAAGAAAGAAAGAAAGAAAGAAAGAAAGAAAGAAAGAAAGAAAGAAAGAAAGAAAGAAAGAAAGAAAGAAAGAAAGGAAATACAGTAGGCATTCTCTCTGCAGCTGGATCAGGCCGAAGAATTTCATCATAGCCACCTCATTGGCAAGACAACATGTTTTAATGTCAAATCCTGGTGCCAGGCCTCAGAGACCCAGAGCAGAGCTGTAGCTTGACTCATTGTCCTGGATGACAGTGTGTTGCATTCGCTTGCATCCTGTGCATTTTTGACTTCCATTTTGGTTGAAGACCGGTGATGCATTTTTATTCTGCTTAAACCTGATCAGTTTGTCTATAATTAAGCAATTGTGTGTTTATGTCTAGATTGTTGTTGTGTTTGACTAACTGGCTCATGGGTGTGATCATTTGATAATAAGTGCTTTTGAATTCCAAAGAAGTGACTATAGGTCAGTGTTTAATATTTTGCAAATAGTGGGAGGCTGAAATTGTATAGGCTAGTGCTGCAAATCTGGGCCGATGTTTTGCTCCTTATATAAGGTTTTGATAATTGTGTGTAATACTTTGGACTTTAGCGATTAAATATAAAGGCCAGACCCTCAGTTATGGAGAACACCTGCACATGTGCCGTGTGTGTCTCTGTGTGTAATTTGTTAAAATTCAGCTGGTAGTTAAAGGCTTGGCTGTTTAAATAACATAAGCAGTAAAAGCAGGCCATTTCATGGATCAAATTAAAAATACTATGATATCTGGCGATCTGCTGTAGGGAGAGGCCAGACAGAGATGTTGATGCAGAAGATCAGGTTAGCACACAGGAATAGCATGACAACAATATTTTTTTTTTAACCTGGTCCTATATGTCAGCAGTAGCCTAGCCTAAATAAAACTACTGAGCAGAATAGAGCAGAGAGAGGCAGGAAGAGAGTCCTCAAACCATGTTCTAAAATAGATAATTTTCATATCATAGATTGTGGGAAATGCTGCTAGGGGAAGGGATCTCACTCCTTTGGGTCCGCCACAGATAGGGGGTCTACTGTTGCGTTTCAGTCTCATTAAAAAAAGGGTGCAACTCCGGCTCTTATTTGTCACTTAGTCCCCCCCCCCCCCCCCCAAAAAAAAAATCTCCTGCAAGAAATCTCTGACCTCTCAGTCTCATGTAGCCTACTGCAGAGAGAGGCATTATGAACAAAGCACATCACACCCTGTCAGATTCAGAGAGGAAAGCCGAAATAAAATCCTACCTTGTGGCGTCCTCCCATGTCACCTCCAGCTACTAGCGACCAACTTATGACTAGCTCGTTTGGACAGTTGTTTTTCTCCTTTTATACGACGAACCAACTATTTTAAATTGTTTGTCGGCCTTGTGGCTCTTTTCATTTTGTTTCTGAGCAGAATATAACCGGCTGGATTTGATTTTCCCCCTTTTTGTATTAGTGCCATGTAGTGTACGCTCCAGCAGGTGGCGGTAATGCACCTTGAAAGCTGGCGTCGCTCGCCAAAAAAAAACCCATAAAAGAAGACGAGGAACACCAACGAAGAAGAAGAAGCGGGAACCGGACAACGGGCAACTAAGGAAGGATAGGAATGCAAGTGAGTACAGTGTTATCAGTGAAGTAGAGTTAATTAAGAGTGTTATCAAGGTTTTAAAAAATGTGGCAAGAGCGGGCAAAGAGAGGCTTTTGTTTAATATTCAAAACAGGTTGAATTAAGGCCACTTTCACTGATCAAGTCAATGGAAGTGGAAGTGGAAGTGGAAGTGAGTGTATGACCGTTGACGCTGGGCCAGTTGTTCAGTGCTACAGTCTGGTTGTTGTACACAGTCTACCGAAACAGAGCCAGGTTTGTGGGCTAACGTTATCCTAGCATTAGTTTACCGTGCCACTTTCTCGTTCTCTGTCTCCGTCGGTGCTGTTTGAGCCTGGGATAACTTAGTTGGTACGTTTTCTTCTTTCTGGCGAATAAAGCACGCGGAGCTGCTCGTGCTTATATCTTTGTTTGTTTGTTTGTTAGGCAGCGTGACGCCATGACACAGAGAAGGAGCCAGTCGTCTCAGAGCACAGTGAGTTCGTCTCCCTCCACAACCTCCCCAACTGCTGTGTATTGTGACGCACCCTCTGTCCTCCCTCCTCCTGACGGTGTCCCTCCATCATGTCATAGTCCAGACAAAATAGCGTTTTCCGACAGACAACACATTAACATTAGACCTTTAGTTTATTCGACGGAAACCATTGAGAAGAATCAAAAGATATAAAGTCATGATCATCATAAGATCCACTATGCTTTATGAAATAAATATTCTGCATTATGTCTGATAATGCTCTTTTACATGGAAGTCTTTTTATATGTAAATCTTAAAAATTCTGATCAATATTTTGTTGGATTTTCATTGATCATGACTGAAAAGACACTGATTACAGATTCAACACAGATTCTAACTTAATGGCGCCTTTAAATTCCAGTTTTCCTCCTCTATAGAAAACATTGAACATTGTATTGGACAATATGACAAAGGTCTCAGCCCAGATTTCTCATGTAGAGACAACCCAGCGCCTTAGTGGCTCAGGATCAGGATGACGATATCAACTTCACCCAGCCGAGTACGTCACAGGTCCAGAGAGGCCTGGAGAAGCTCACCTCTGCACAGGTGGACCAAAAGGTAGAGTCACAGAAATCCAAGAGATCATGAAACTGAAATATCTTTTATTCATTTAATCATTTACTCTCTCATTTCATTGGCCTGATCTGCAGACAGCTGAGGTGGTGCAGTATTTCTTGGTGAAGGACCAAAAGAAGATCCCCATCCGCCGAGCAGGTAGAGGCAGACACAGAAGCAGACAGTCATTCCAGTCTATATATACGGCAGCATTTACCACACATTTATTCGTGGTGGCCCGCCCCAAAAGAATTACATCCGCCACGAATACAACCCCCCCCTTCCCCGCGCATAGCTGCTGCTCCGTATTGGCATTGTCTCACACACACAGAGTGGCGCATGCCCCCCCCCCCAGTACTTAGTACATAGGAAATGTACTAAAATGATTTGTCATACTCTGGTATTTTATACTTGTTCCTTTTCAGACCTTGTGAAGCACGTGATTAAAGAGTACAGAAACATATACCCTGAGATCATGAAGAGGGCAGTACGGACCTTTGACCAGGTTGGTTCATTCTGAGTGGATTAGCGATCGGATAAACAGTTGCTTTGAAGAAATATCACATTAAAACTGAGACCCAGTCACAGTGCTGCTCTCCATCTATTCAACCAGGTATTTGGTCTCAAACTGGTCGAGATCGACACCAAAAACCACACGTACATACTCATCAATAAGTTGGAAGCCTCTGAGGGAGCCTCGCCGATCAAGTGAGAATAAAACCCATGTATTTTCAGACTTTTAATATGTCTGATAACAATGATTGCACGTGTCTGTTTTCTCTGTGTGCAGTGGCCCCACCAACCCGAAGACGGGTCTGCTCTTTGTCATCCTGAGCGTCATTTTCATGAAAGGAGGTGTCGTGAGAGAAGGTGAGCCATGGAGCTTTCTGCTCTTCATTTCTCTTCTGAAGTATGAAGCTGTCAGACCGTCTTATTAATAAATTCACTTTTTGTTTATTTTGTCCCTGGTTTTGTTTCATAGGCCTGATCTGGAACACTCTCAAGAAACTCCGTGTTGACCCCGGGTAAAGCAAGAGTTCATCTCATCTGCTACTGGTACCTTGTTTCTATTCATTCACTAATGATGGCTGAAACTCTCTCCAGAGAAAAACACGAGGAGTTTGGTGACGTCAAGAAGGTGGTTACGGACGAGTTTGTGCGTCAAAAGTAAGCATGAATACAGGTCTTGTCAGATGATTTAACACTGCAAAGCCCTTCATTTACATAACGTTCATATTGTGCATTTTTGCTATTGATTTGATTAAAAGTAGGGCCCGACCAATATGGATTTTTTGGGGGTTGATGTCGATATTTGGGAGTAAAGAAACGTAGATAACCGATATACAGTATCTGCTGAGGCGCGAGCAGCAAATGAACAATTCTAACATAACAAGCTCCTTAAATCTAAAAAAAAAAGATGCACAAAAGGAAGTAAAGCTCTGGGAAATAAAATAATAATGCAAAGGCCAAGTTTATATATGAGTTAAGACATTTACTGTCACTACCCTCAGTCCCCGCGTCCTTCTTGTTATTGCCAAGTTGACTGATAAAAGTGACAGCACAGTGACATCATGTCTAGGTAAAACCATTTCATATTCCCCAAATACTTTACTGATGAAAATGTAAGTGTTAGCATCAGCGTCCATCAGCCAACTTTTGGCTGACTAACTTAATTAAATTATTCTCTAATGGCTCTAACCGACCAATTAAACTGTCGGGCCCTTATTAAACTACAACAAAGGTAATTGTAATCCGGCAGCCAGGTAGGAAACCCCTCCCCCCCGACAGCTACAGGTGTGAATAGCTGAGACATAGAGGTGTGGATGTGATGATAGCTCAGTCTTCTAGTCCAGCACATCTGTGATCAGAGGGTCACAGGTTCGAGTCCCGCTGTAGACCACTGTATTTCACTGTACTGGTGTGTTCAGAGCCAGTGTCTGTCAGACCATAGACTCTGGTTTATACCACACCATAGAGAAGCAGGAGTGTGGATGAAACCAGGCCACGGCAGCAGTGTCTGGACCGCCACTCGCTCCAAACATTATCATGTGTATCATGTCGGCATTGCTTGTTGTTCATGTTTAAATCTTGGATGGTTGATAGGAGCTGAGACCAAACTTAAACTAAATTTACAAACAGCCTCTAAGTTCTGACCTCAGTTTTCTGACCTGCATCAGCTCCTTTTTGAGTGGGGTTATCTAGTATCCAGCACCTTTTCCTTCTTGATTCGAAGCTGCATATCAGTGAGATGCATGTTGGGGTCAGGAAACAAACAACAGTGAATGAACAGGAAAATAAATATGACTCCAAGGTTACGTAAGTGTGAGAACACTGTTTTGACTAAGTATTAGACTGTTCAGCACCATTGTCAACGCAGAAACACTTTGTATTTTGGCTACAACGCGCTGCCTTGCCCTTTGTTGTTGCGGCCTCAGAGCCGGGCGTAACACACTGGATTTGCTTACAGCGAAAAACCTCTGGTTAGGGCGTGGTTTAACTTGGTAGAGCCGGCGCCCCATGTATAGAGGCTATAGTCCTCGCTGCAGCCTAACCCTTCGCTGCATGTGCCTCCCCATCCGCTGTTTCTCCATTACAACTACCACACCATAGAGCAGGATCCGAGTAGTGAAATGGCACGGGGGCGCGCACTACTTTAAAAAATCCTAGAGGAAACACTGCACTTAATATTGTTTGCACTTGAAAAAAGAAAGGAATACTTAATTTTATTTATTTTATTTTAACTTATACATTTCAGTTTTAGTTTGTGTAATTTGTGGAAGAAGTTTATTAAAAGCTCATGCTTACATTATGCATGTGATAAAACATGCAAAAAAAAAGTTCAACTGTTGGTCCAGTCATATTTTGTCATTGTACTTTTCTTAAAATCTCGTCTCGTCTGGTGAGATTAGTGTATCATCCCCTATTACTTTCTGCTTGGGGGTTATTATGGTCCTTTCCCACTAGCGCGACACAGCTGGACACGGTTCTACTCGGTTCTTATTCAAACCCGCCAAGTTTTAAAAACACACTGGCAGCAGCGCACACATGATCTACTGAGACTTGTTATTCTGTCACCTGAGTCAACGAGATGGACGACTGAGTTTGGAGCTGACGAGAGGAGAGACAAAAGAGAGCAAGTAGTACCGATCCGATATTGCCGTGTATCTCGCTTTCAGAAAAATTCCCTTCTTTCCCCGCTCTCTGTCACCGTTTTCCACTGACATAACTCCACAAATTTCCAGAGCGCACATGACTAATTAATATGCACGTGCTGTTTTGCATTGACCATATGGTTGTTTGGTTGTATAGAGGGCAGGATATGGCGTGTTCACATCCGCATTTTTCTTGGGTCCGGTGATTTATCAATGGCAGGAACAGTAGTAGACGTTGCTGAGTCTGCTTAATAACGATGTACAATAGGAGTACGGCAACAGCTCTTTTGAATCCTACTGAATGGGATAAACTGAGCCACTTCTGCGTTTATTGGTTTGTTTACAGTAGTACAGGAAGTACAACTCTTCTTCTGCTGTTGTCTGAGGGAAATTAGACAGCTCAGCGCATGTCAAAATGCTGTTATTCTGAATAAAACTTGGTGTATGTGTACGCACGTCATGATTGGATTGTTTGATTTTGCGCCCTTGTAAACGGTGGATTCGGATTTTCCGATCCTTCAAATTTTTAATCTGATAAAGACATTTTGCGCATGTACAAATAGCTAATGCGAGGGTCTAAGGGCAGAGGATGTTGTTATGATGCCATGTGAAGCCCTTTGAGACAAACTGTAAAAACAGGCTAGACAAATAAAATTGCCTTGCCTTTTCCTTCTTGATTCGAAGCTGCATTATCAGTGAGATGCATGTTGGGGTCAGGAAACAAACGACAGTGAATGAACAGGAAAATAAATATGACTCCAAGGTTACATAAGTGTGAGAACACTGTTTTGACTGTTCAGCGCCACCGTCAACGCAGATGACCTGATTTGACACTGGATTTCCTTTAAGCGAAAAACTTCTGGTTAGGGGTGTGGTTTAGCTCGGTTGGTAGAGCCGGCGCCCCATGTGCAGAGGCTATAGTCCTCGCTGCAGCCGGCCCCGTATCGAATCCCGATTCGGGTGGCCCTTTGCTGCACCTCATTCCCCCCTCTCTGCCTCCCCATCTCCTGTTTCTCTATTACTACACTATTGATTAAAGGCAAAAGCCCAAAAATATTCTTAAAACAAAAAAAACCTCAGATGGTTTTAGAGTGGCCAATCCATTAACACATTTAACAAACTGTATGTGTGTGTAAATACAGATATCTGGAGTATGTGCGGATCCCTCACACGGAGCCAGCTGAGCACGAATTTCGCTGGGGTCAACGTGCTGATGAGGAGGTGTCAAAAGCCAAAATCCTGGAGTTCATGGGTCAAGTAAGTACCAACCGAATGCATTTGCCCGCTGTTTTATTTATTTAAATTGAACCATTAACCTGATGATTTGGGACTTGTTTGATCTTAGCTCCATGACCAGGACCCTCAGAACTGGACTCAGCAGTACAGAGAAGCCCACGCCCCCCTCAACGCCACCCAGGCTGGCACCAGTAGCCAGAGATAACTTTTTGCATTTTATTGTTCAAGTTCAGAAAATAAAATCACTTATTTTTTTAACAGATTCAACATCAGTGATTTGAACTGTTGTCTTTCATTTCTCACACACTCTCACTGCTGTTGGACAAGAGGACAGTACCGTTGCAGTACCATTTTGACACTCTGGTTGCTACATATTACAGAGCTCAGGACACACAGGCACAAATATACAATTACATAGACAAGAGAACAGCAGCACAACAGAAGTGTGACAGTGGATATAGTTTGACTTGTCTAAACCAACAGCACAGATTTACTGCTTTGACACAGGACTTGCTACCACTGAGGAACTGAACATGGTTTTAAAGGGACGACTCCATGTGTTCAATGATAATTTAACTTGTCACATTATATGGAAAAGAGGTACATGCATTTATTTACACTGTCATGTGCTGGCATCTGTATTTTTTTTTATTATTTTTTCAAAATAAGAGCCCCCTGAGGAAATTGTAGTTCTATTGCTCCCCAAGGCAACACAAACAAGCTGTAAAATTTACTACTAATGCATCTGACAAGCACACACCAGGGGCCTGTGTCACAAAGCTGCCTCTTTTGATATCACCTTGTCAACCTAGGCTGAAATCCAACGGCATCGTTAAATGGAAGAAGCAGATCTAATGATTACAAGGGAAACGGAAGAATATGGTGATATTTATGAAATAATATAAGTTGTTTTGAATTCATAGTGTTAATTTACAGTTTAGCAGCATCAAGATGTGTCCTTATAATAAAAATATCCATAAGCTAATAGTAATAGTCATATTTAAAATGAGCATGAGGTAAACTTGCCACTAAGGAAAATAAAAATGGTCCATTATGAGATAATGATCATATTGGTAACCAAGACATCTTGCATGAGATTTAACATGTAAACCTAAAAAATATATATAAATGTGTTACTATATAATATTTGGCTTTTTATTATTGTGGCTATCCATTTAATTTCTTTATTTTGTACACGTTAAATAATCCAAATATATTTAAATAGGCCAATAAAAATGTACCAGTTGTTTATAGGGCTATTTTGTTTTTCTTTTTTTGAATATCATTCCCACTCTGTTACTTAACTGCCTTGTGTGATTATGTGTTTTTGGCTTGGATATCACTTTTTGCTGCTGCAATATGCAGACTGTTACATGTTGTGAGTTCGTAATAGGCTACTTCAAAATGGATCACTGATACCTAGGTGGAAGTTGCTTTGTGACACAGACCCCAGACCATGAACACTGTAGTTCACCAAGGTCTCACAATCAGCCAGCCATTAAAAAACACTGACACCACAGTTAATTATATTGCACCAGATCCCATCATGTTTCTTACGCCTGTTAAAAAACACACAACAATACACACACTGCCCTTCAAGCGTGTGTCTGTGTAAGTTGGGTGCATAGAGTAAATCGTGTAGATTTTAGTAATGTGAGGCACATCATGGTGTCAGGCAGTTAAAGTGCCAAATGTCTCTAGTTTCACTCTCAAAGGACTGTGGGAGATGTGGTTGGCATGGCCCTGTTTGCTCTCAGGTCGATGTTCACTACCGAAGTCAGCACCATGACAGCGACCTAAAACCACATCCACCCAGAAACCATTTGAGTGCTCAGATGCAAAGAAAACACAAAACGTGACTCAAATCCTACGGGCTGGTTCAAGTATGAGGAATAGGTTGATATTTCGGGAACCTTCCATTTTTGTTTTCTTGCCAAGAGTCAGATTAAAAGGTCGATACGATTCTGATTTCTGTGCACTAAACATGAAGCTATAGACAGCAGCCACTTAGCTTAGCATAAAGACTGCAAACGGAGAAACTGTTAACTTAGTCCTGTCTGAAGGTAGCAACTTTTATATTAAGCCTACCACAGATTCTTTAATGCACGAGTCAAACTACATGTTCAACCAGTCTTGTTCAAATGAAAACAGCTAGGGAAATGTGTTGATCTCTCTTATTACAAATAGCCAAGTAGGCTAACAAACATTACGTAGCTATCTTTCCTACAAGCTCACCTACCAATCAGATTGTAGTTGGTTGTTATTTGCAAGTAACTACTAGCTAAATTCATATTTAAAAAATGTCATATTTTCACAGTCTTTTGTTTTTTGTACAGTTAAACATGAAATAGAGTATGTTATTGAATTTCAGATGTACCGGTAGGCAATTCTTTTATTGACAAGTGCAAAGTTAGCCGTTTCCCCGTAATGAAACTTTTACGCTGAGCTAAGTTTAATAGCTGCTAGCCAGATGCTTCCTCTTCATATCACTGACATTTGGCCTGAGTCCTACATTATAAAGTGCATTTACAATGGAAAATAGGCTGCCACAGGAGAAATTACACACTTGCATTGTTGGGATTTCCACTTCACAACAATGACCACAACAATGATGATCACTATGATTACCTATTAAATAAAAAAGGCCACTTAATCATGGTGGGTGGAAACAAAACCAGCTCCCTGGTTCTGTTTGTTCACTTTGCTCTATATGTGGTCTGGGACGGTCTGTAATGCTTCTGCTGGGTCTCTGTCGACGTCCACGTTCTAAGATAGAGACACAAACAAACTTGGTTAGATGTCTGGAAAACCTCTTTCAATGACTTCAACAGTGTGGCTTTTATCCTAAACTTGATTTTAAGTTAGCCTATAACATCTCATGCAGGGTCACCTGCAGAAAACTCAAAATTTAATACATTTTTTAGACACACCTTTTCACCTTCGTTGTTTCCAACTGTAGCCTACGTATGTTTATTAGAAAGACAGCTGAGCTCCCAACTAGTGGAGATATCCTGCCCTGTGTCCACTGAGGTGTATTGGAGAATCACAGTGGTTTTAGTTTCAACCCCCCTGGTCAGTCCAAGAAACAAAGGAAATACTTACCACTGGCCTATCTCTGTGTGTGTTGACAGCTTCAATGTTGAGGAAGACAGACTCCACTTTACAGCCTGAGAGAAAAAGACAAACGGAGGTTGTGAAGAGTCTACAGCCACACTGGTCGCTCTGTAAAGCTCAACCTATAGACTTGATATATGATCTTGATGACAGCTGGGGTTGAAATGGTATTAGTTTTGTAGGCTGAAGTATTTAACATTTTTTGGTTTTAAAAACGAAAAGAAAATAGTGATCACAAAATAATAAAAAGTCATCCTCAGGAGAGCATTTGAATACTTGGACCATAATGGTGAGAGCCGACACACAGGAAGCTGCCGTGTGAAAAGATAAATGAGACTAACCGTAGGCGACAGGGGTGAGTTTCAGGACCGTGTGGAGAGGACACTTCAGGTAGGGAAGCTCATCTGATGCACAGAAACACAGAGAACAGAAGCTTTGGTGTAATTGTGATGGTTAAATAAATGACTTATAACTTGTTCCAGGGAGAATGGAGGCTCTCTGCCTTCCACCTAGCGTCTCTTTGTTGAAAACCAACCTTCTAAGATCAGAGTTGCCACTCTTGTTTCTGCGGCATCGCAACACAAACGAGCGCTGTAACCGTAATCTCTTGTTTTTGGTAGATAAGACTACACAAATGTAGGCTACACATCATAACACGATAAACGTTATCTACCGCTCCATGGATTGCTTTCTCGCCAGGGTTAGAAAAACAACGGAAAAGCGATTGGACTTGCATAGTTTCATTCAACAACCAGACTTGAGTGATAAGTTACTGTAAACAAAAAAAAGAGATTTTCCTCACCAGCACTTTTATCTAGGAAATAGGCCAGCAGACATCTCATGACAGCCTGGTGACAGATGACTAAAACGTTCTCCTGCCTCTCCAGCTCCATAATGACCGGCTCCAGACGCTGGACCAGGTCCTCGTACGACTGGTGCACACACACAGAAAATCACCACAGAAACGCTGGGTTAAAGTCTTGCCATCTCCACATGTGAAAAGTAGCTTTGTTTTACATCACAATTGTTTGCTTAAAGGGTTATGTCAACATTTTGGCAAATTCGCCTATTTCCATAATCCCTATAGTTTTAGGAGTAGGTTCATTACCTTTAATTGTCGGTGCAAGCTGTTTTTAGATTGGCGGGGCAGAGACGTGAGCTCTGCACGGCACACAGTATTTTCTGCCTTTCCCTCATCAAACTCATCAAATACACAATCCAACAACTCCAAAACGCTCTCATGGATAAGTTGGGACCTTCACATTCACCACGCTATGAGATAATATGTAACCGGAACTACATTCCCGGCACAGCTGCTCAGCAGACTGCCTTCAAAAGCGCAAGAAGTTCACAGTATTTGCTTCATGTGTCATAATAAATCTATGTTATTTCATGAATGTGAAGGTCACAATTTGTCCACGAGAGCGTTTAGAGTTGTTGAGTAGATGTGCCAGCTATTCTTATATACTGCATTTTATTGGAACTCAATTTATATTCGATAAAGTGACAACAGAATACAGTTGTTGTCCGATTGTGTAAGAATATTAATTAAGTTAATCAGTATGTTTTTTTTATTTTTATCAATTAGACATTTCAGGTGACCCCATTTGAATTCCAGGGGACCCCACATAGGGTCCTGACCCCAAGGTTGAAAAACACTGGATTATAGGGATTATGGCAAAATTTGCCAAATTGTTGAAATATCTCTTTAATTAAATCATGAATAAATAAAATTGTAGTTCTCCAAGTTGCATTGAAGACTTTAGGACATGCTGAAGCGGACATCTGCCTTTTCTCTTGATCAAGCCTTATCTGTTACAATGGTGGTGCATTCCACATGCTTGTTCAATCATTCATTACTTGTAATTAGGGTTAAAGTTTAATTCCAAACTTTAACCCTAATTACAAGTAATTGCACTACTGATTTGAAGTCACATCAACCAGCAGGATCTTCCAGTCTGAAATCCTCCTCATGCTTCCAGTGGCTCGTCAGCAGCTCTGCCAGTGGTGGATCTCACAAACCATCCACTTCCTCAGTCTCCTCAAAGATTCCACCTTTAGCCAGAGCTCACCTCTCCTTTAGGGTAGCGGTAGCGATACTTGTCTTGGTCCCTCAGTGCAAACTCCTCTGGGAAATGCTCCTGGATCTCCTCGTATGTCATCTCCTCGCAGACGCCCTGACCAAACACACAGAGTCCAAAACACATCGTCTTTATCTGACATCACCTTCTAACATGTACACTATGAAATAACAACAGGATAGGGATGTTTTTGAGACATCCATCAGACCATGTGAAAATGCTGTGAACAAACACACACTCACAGCATCGATCTCATTGAGTGCCTTCCACTGTTCATACTGGACTCCCAGCGCCTCTGCCGTCTGGATGGTCCTCTTCATGTGGCTCGTCCACACCTTCAGGTCAGCGATACACTGCCCACGCATGTATGTACCCAGAGCACTGGCAAACTGACAAGACACAAAGGGAGGACTAGGTGTAGAGAATGGCTCTATAATAATTATGCAGTACACACACACAGAGTCTCCTGACCTTTGCCCCACGAGGTGACAGCCCAGAGTCGCCCCCGATACGACCAGTGAGGTTGAGTTCGCTCTCTCCGTGGCGACACAGGTAGATGGATCTGGGGGTGACGTGGATGTTCATGAGGTAGTAGACGATCCTGCTCTGAATGTGGTCCTGGACCCGGTTCACCAAGTATCTGCTGCCCACGTTGAAGATCTTGATGTAAGACAAGTTCCTGCATGAAGACAAAACAAGTTCTCTGTCAGTCTGAGGGAGAATTAGTATGCCTTTAAGACCTGATGAGGTACGATCCAGTTCATAGCAGTCCTCCCCTCCTCTACAACAGATTAAAACCAGAACTAACCAGCTATATTACAGATGTAGAGGAAAAGGACTGGGCTGGGTTTGGCATTACAGACGCTCTCACCTGTCCTTGGTGTCATCCAGGGGGACGTAGGTCACCTTGTAACATTCGATCCTCTTCAAGAAGTCGGCCACGGCCTCCTCTTTGTCACAGTCTACATAGTCCGGACTGCTCAGCTTCACTTGCTGTTGTCAGAGAACAGAGGTGGTGTGAGGGACTATTTTTTCCTGTATGAATGTAGTTTCTGAGAGATCACACATTTCACATGCACCTGCGCTTACTATGATCTTGTGGGACACTGTCTTTTGTTGAGTGCCAATCATAAAGATTATTGAAATGTTCAACCCAATGCCTAGCTCAGAGCAGCTCTGCTCCGCCGTTCTAAAAATAGCTTACACTGACAATTAAAGGTAACGCACCTACTGTTATGACTATAGTGATTATGGCAATGGACCAATTTGCCAAAATGTCGAACTATCCCTTTAAGGAGAAGGTTTTTGTGAATAACACTTGTGAGCAACAATGTTTTAACACACATTCACTTTAATCCAAGCGAATTGAACCACACTGAGCTGAAATCAATTGCAAATTTAAAAAAGAGAGAACAGCGAATACATGACTGAACACCAGCAGGATAATTGTTTTCCATATGTGAAAACCCATCAACCGCCACACAGCCAGTCTGGCCATGTCAGACTGGTGCTCTGACCCAGGGCCTGCTTAGTTCAGCCTGTTCCACCAATGACAAACAAACATGCTGAGTGTTTGGCTCAAGCTCTTGGCTCCAATGATTTTTCTCACAGTGAATTTGGAAGCACAACATGTGCACACACATACAAACACACACACTTACCTTAATATTCTCAGCGATGATCTCCGGATCATCACATATTGACTCAACAAAGAAAACCTGAACAGGTGGAAACAGAGAAAGACAAGTTCTAAAAGAATGTGGCCAGAAAAATCAAAAATGGTCATGTCATCTTTAAAAGAGCAGAACGAACCTTGTAACCATTTTCTTTGGCAAAACCAAGGATGACCTCTCTCCGCTCTGCGGTAGTGTTGGTGGCATCAAAAACCTTTAAAATCAGATACGATATGTCATATGACCACTTAAAATGACTTTTTAAAAATCTCATTCAATACTTAGTTGGTGTAAACCTATCAAAAGGGTGCCATCTGCCGTGTCAGATTTCACTTACCACAACCTGACCCAGCCCTCTGGTGAAGTAATCACACACATCTTTCAGGGCAGCAACTGCACAGGCCCTGTGCACAGAAGTAGAAGAAAACATGAAATATTTAGATTAACATATTTATATTTCTAGGTGATAAGACGTGTACGGTCACACACAGGTCAATCTGCAGGCTCATACTTGCGTATCTTCATGGCTTCCTCATTGTCAGGTTTGAAGAACTCGAAGCTATTGTAGGAACGTGTGGCATCTCTCCTATACTGCCCGACATTAAACACTGTTAATGAGAGAGAGAGAGAGATGGTGCTGTAGGTGCCTTGAGCTACAACCACAGAGAGTCTGGAGAGGAGTGCACTACTGATAAAGTAAAGAGGAAATGGGTTATGGTTAAAGAAAGTATTGTCAAACAAAGAAGAGAAATGCAGAGCAGTGGAGGGGACAGGCTGGTCCAGACTGATTTTTATTTAATATCATATTATCATATGATCAGTCACTTCATTGCTATTGGATGCCGTGGGGATTCCCAATATCTATCTACCAACATTTCTTTTCTTTCACTATGCCTGTTGGAACTTGCTAAAGATTCAAAGGAATCAAAGGTAACACCCAGGTAGACTGGTATTCCCACTCAAAAACCGTTAGCGATGCCACAAAACCAGTTTATGCCAACTGGGCATGGCGTCGATTCCACTTCAAAACACAACACATTGATTTTGGTGACAAACAACACGTGTACCTGTGACAGTGTAAACAATACTGATGAGCACATATGACATAGGTTGAAGCGGTTGGAAAGCGGTTCTGACTTTAAAGTTAAAGTCACAACCTCTCCTGATGCTGCTGCTGTTTGGTTATCAGCTGATTGAGATTCTGCCTCATGTGCTGCCAACTCTCCAGACAAGGAGCTTAAGATAACTACCTTTTTATAAATAACAGGTGTGGTCAGTTATGACTGATATTGGGACTGATATACTGGTGTTAATATTTGAGCATATAAACATTCCAATAATGATGTGAACTAATAATAATGAAGACATACAGTCTTTACATAAACAATCTTGACATCATATTTTTCTTTTGTAGGCTGTTACCTAGATATATAAATCTAATATAATTTTTTTGTGCTTTTAAAGCAGAAGTCAGCGGGATGTTTTTGTTAAAGTAAGTCCTAAATAGTCCTATTTTCCATCATCACTTACATAGAGTGTTTCGGCCGAAATACAGGTCTTTCAGTCACAGCATTAAAAACAACTGGATCGCATACTTCTGCTTTAAAGGCTCGGTAGGCAGAAATCTAGAAAAAAGCCTTGAGTTGAGTCCACACGGTTCTCATCCCCTCCGCCAGTCCGTCACTTTCTTACGTTTTAATATTTTTTCATGCGGGAAAGTGACGGTTTAGATTCCCAATCTGTGGTCAGTTTTTCCTAATAACGTCTGCAGTTTGTCAAGCTGGACAGACCAGATCGTACCAGACAGGAAGTCGGGCACAGAAAAGGCAAGGGGAGAATCCGGCGAGCTTTTCAAAATAAAATAAATGAAATGATGATTTATTAAGTTGTTGCTTGTCCGTCTGTAGCCTAAATATTTGTCAGTTTTTCAATGTTATCCTCCATAACACACAAACACGTTTAAAAACACGTGTTTTGGAAACATGAAACGATAACAAAGTATTTATATTTCGCGTAAAATAATAGGAGGATAAGAGCTGCTGCTCTGTGATTGGTCAAAATCTACCAGTCACGGGTAGATTTCTTTGCAGGCTGAAAACAGAGCCAAGGGGTTAGTCCTAAATAGTCCTGATTTTCCATCAGCAATTACATTATCCTCAAGTGTTTGTGTAAGTTTTTCCTAGTCACAGCATTAAAAACAACCGGATCGCATACTTCTGCTTTAAGTAAACAAACAATATCATGGTGACACCGTTTTCTTACTTATCTCTTATGTAGCCTGGTATTTTCATATACCTAGATCAGTACAGCAGTGGTTCCCAGTCATTTTTGGCTTGTGACCCCATTTTTACATCACAAATTTCTGGCGACCACATCAATGAAGATGCGCCAGCTCAGATATTTTTGCTGCATTTTATTTGAACTCAATCTGAATTTGAGAAAGTTGTTTAAGATTGTGTGTGGTGTTTTTTTTAATCATCATTTTAAAAAGAATAATAATTAGATAAAAAATATATTTTTTACTAGACATTTCAAGCAACCCCATTTGAATTTCAGGCGACCTCACATGGTTGAAAAACACTGCAGTACAGCAATATATGAGCGGATAAATCTGGCTGTTGACAGAGGGACTAAGATAATCAACACTAATTAGCCTGTGCCTGAACTATAATAAAGTTTTACACATAAGGCAAGCAAATTAATATTCTTAAAATGTAGTCTTTTCTGTTACTGTTTATATTGCCAATGTTTAAGTGTCACTGTCGAGTCCTAATCATAGGTTTTAGTGAGTCCCAGTGAAACCCTGTACGGTCAGATGATACCTTTGGTTGTAACCCCGATCCAGTTCAGGTATCTGGTAAGCTTCTTAGAGATGTAGGTTTTTCCTCGAGCTGGGAGACCCACCATCACAATCATGGTCGGGGAGTTGGTGAACTGAGGCACCGACGCTGAAAGACAAAACACTACATTTACAACGTTGCACATAAACACATGGAAAATGGAGGTCTCACACTGATAAAGGCTGCCTGAAAACCATAGGCCCACAGTTATTTTACACACACACAATTCTTCCAATGGAACTGGAGGGAAGATCCTTTCTAGTCTGTAAGTGATTCAGCCATTGCATTTTGATGACAAAAGGCTACAGTGTAGCTATTCAAAAATTGATGATGGGCCGGAGCTAGCCAGCTAGCATGCTAATGTCAGTAGAAGGAAAAGGATAATGAGGATAGGATTCATGTTGCTTTAGAAACAGCTGATGGTGCATATAGGAAAGAAATCTGATACCGGTTACAATTACATCCTTTAACTCTTGCCTAATGTAATGAAATGCACATAGCCAACCTAACCATGCTGTGGTTTTGGTGAATGTAAATTTTGATCATGAATGTATTTCATTATTTCAAGCAAGAACACCAAGTTCTGGCTTCTAAAGTATACTTTTCTTTTCTTTCATTACAGACAGATCAGATCTTCCCTATCAATGCATGTTGTCCGCAAGGCTACCCCCCCCCCTCACTAGTTCTTGTTTTCATGTAACATTCATTTATATTTAGATAGAGGGATTGTGAAAGAGAGCGTGCGAGAGAAACACCGGATTTCATATTTGCCTGCCAGCAAAAACTGAAACGAGCTGATTAGAAATCAAGAGAGGAAAAACAAAGTACACATGTGTGTCCAAGAGGTTTTGTTATCAGATATGGGTCACTTCTGATACAACATGTAAATAGAAATTACCTCAGCACTGCTGTAATTTCATATTCCATTCATAGATAAAATGTGTTTCACTAATTAATAAGTCCTGAAAACATTTTGAAAACAATTTTAGTTTTGCATCTCATCATAGACCATTTTCTGATGTTTAAACCTGCGAATGCTTCGAGCGGCGTAGGTCGAATCCAAAACTTAAACGTTTTTGTTTTTAAATAAATAAGCAGCCAGTTTAATAATTGACTAATTGTATAAAAAATTTGAAACCACAGTGAACTGGTTTCAACTGGTGCTGGTCAGTGATGTGGACGAACAGCCCCTCAGATTCATTAGGACTAACATAATCCATTAAAGCAGATATCAGTGGAATGTTTTTGTTAATATAAGTCCTAAATAGTCCTATTTTCCGTCAGCAATCACTTACATGGAGTGTTTCAGCTGAAACACGAGTCTCTCCGTCACTCTGCTCTGCTGTAACCCGAGGAGAAAATTTTCCTTGTAGGATACAAGTGTTATCCAATGAGGAGTGAGAACGGCATGAAGGGCTGTGTGTGTCCATTAACTCTTTTAAATCCAGGCTAAAAAACATAACTAGCTTCTAAGTCTATATGCTTTTAAGTTTATATGGTTTGATCTTTGATCTCTCTATTTTATCACTTCTTTCTTTCTTTTTTAACTGTACAGCACTTAGGTCAACGTGGGTTCTTGTTAAATGTGCTCTATAAATAAACTTGACCTGAATAAAATCATTCATGTCACTGTAGAATGGTTACTGATAGTGGGTTTGTGAAATTTTACGTGTATTCTTAGGTATTATCATTACATTTTTTACTTTGTGGTCCTCCTGTGTATTTATTAGTGTCCGGGCAGCGACAGCTGCCAAGGACACTATTGTATTTGCTGATATTCTTCTTCTTCTTCTTCTTCCGAGGAAGTCATACTTCCCATGGGCGAAAACTCACCAAACTTTGCACAAAGGTCCAGTCCCATGCCAGATTCACTCAACTCCAAGGACATGTGCCCCCCCCACTCCCATTAAGCGTTTAAAATTAAAAACTTTAAAAATTCCTACCAAGCCAACAGTAGATGCTACAGCTGTGAAACTTCACCACAATGTAGCCTAGATACTGCTGAAACTTTTGTCAACTTAAACTTATTACAAATTATGAAGTCCATCACTCTGTTTTTTTCAATAAGTGTACAACTTTTAAAATGTATCTCCTCCTACAATTTTTGCTCAATTGTCACCAAACTTGCTCCAGAGCATCTCCAGACTGTCCTCCACAAAACTTGTTTCTCGGATTTTTGATTAATCAAAAATTGAGCCTACAGTGCATGAAAACGTTTGACTGTAAACACTACTGTAAACATATACCATCAAATTCCTGCTAAATACATTTTCTATCTTTCTGAAAAAAATTGAGAATATTGTAGAGTCATGGTTGATGAATTTTGGAAAATATCAGAATTTTATCTCAAAAACTGAATTTTCTAGAACATTTTGAATTCTGCTCTCATGGGATCAACTGCAGCCAATGTAAAGGTGATGTTTTTAAACATCACATTTTCTTTGAGAAGCAAAACACTTAAAATTACAAACAAATCACCAACATTTCCATGCTGCCTAGATGCAATTTATGTATTAACAGATTTTTGTTTAGATATTAGAATTTCTGACATTTTGACTATTTTTTAAATCTGCCTCAACAACAGCTGCCCGGGCGCTGACGTCTTGAGTGTATTTGAGAAGACACACACCATGTCTCACTACCAGATAATTAGCTCACTGAGTTGAGCGCTGGTTTGTTGCGAGGGGTTGTGGGTTCAAGACCCAACATGGGTGACGACGACAATGCCACATAAAAATGCCAGAATCCTCATGGTAACATCACAGCAAGCCTCTAAATTAAAAAAGCAAACAGTTCGGACCATGGTCTAAAGCTCACCACAACCTGAATGCTGCTCTTATGGGAACAACTTCAATTGAAACTTTTAAATGAAGCAAAACAAAGCACCAACATGTCCGTTGTCTAGATACAATTTATGTATTATCAGATTTTTTGTTTAGATATTAGAATTTCTGACATTTTGACCTTTTCTGAAATCTGCCTCCACAACAAAACTCTATGAGTCTGTTTCATGTCTTGCTTCCAGATAATTAGCTCAGTGAGTTAAATGTTGGTTTATGGTTCCAGACGATGTGAGTTCGATCCCCAGTCCGGGTGATAAGTATATTACATCAATATACCAGATAGTCTTTGAACAAAATCTTAGACTCATAGCAGATGATGTTTGACACAAACATCAGAATTCAGAAACGTTGCCAGTGAATGGTTTACTTAATTTGTGAAGCCACCATAGCACTGCCACTTGACAATTAGCTCAGTGCGATAGACAACAGTCTTTAGTTCCAGAGGTTGCGGGTTCAATCCCCAGCTTGTGCAGAAATGAACATTATCAATTAACCTGTCTTCCTGTTTTTTGCAAAATTTGTGGTCCTCCTGTGTATTTATTTATTTATTTATTTTACCAGCACTGTTAATCCACTCTCATGTTGCAGCAACTGACATTTAAATAGTTTAAAGTTCCTGGGGATTATCACATGAAGCTGAAGAGAGTGGACTGGTGGTGTGGCAGTGAACCTTGGGGGTGAACGGCCCTCTGGACTCTGACACTGAGCTCTGTCCACGCTGATTAACCCTCCCACGCCATGAACACCGACAAACCAGCTCAATAAACTGAACCACACAGTTTCACGCCACATAGAATAAAACACGTATGGACCTGTCGCTCTGAACTGAGAGGAAAAGATGCAGCGTCTGTGTGTGTGTGTGTGTGTGTGTGTCAGGTGGTGTTGTGTGTGTGAGTACTCACAGCCTCTGCGCTGGCTCAGCCTGCTTTTCATCCATGGCCCCCATGTTTTCTCCAGGGGATTCTGGGTGAGGGTCCTTTGTGTTTCTGACATGGCTTTAAAAGCCAGGTGAGCATGTATGTATGACTGTGTGTATGCGTGTGTGTGTGTGTGTGTGTGTTTAACAGGATGAGACAAAGAGGAGCGACCAGATTTTGAACTTTCTCATATGGTGTCAGTGTGGGAGGAGCCTGGGTGGCCTGTCAGTCAGCACACCTGTTTGGCTCGTTGCCGAGGCGGGGAGCGCCTCTGATTGGTTTGGTGACCTGTCAGTCATGCTAATTGTCCCGGTGAAGCTCAGAATTGAGGTCGTCCACCAATCACAAAGAGCAACTGTAAACTTTGCCCCCGCATGCAGGAAGTCGTGTAGTGTGACAAGTAAGGGGCCATGCTGAGCAGCTCTATTGTGGTTTTGTAAGATGACGTCTGATATAACGTTGCCCAGCCCTGAGTGTGGGTGAGTGAGAGTGAGAGTGAGAGTGTGCGTGTCTGTGTGTCTGGGTGACAGAGGAATGAGTTAGAATGTGAGGTGACGGAGGAATACTGTATGTGTGCTTATTTGGCCTCCATGGATTTTCACAGTGACATGTGAGGACACACATCAGTTAAAATCATTAGCCTCCATATTTTCTCCAGCACTGCACCATGTGAAGCTAACATCAAGTAGGCTATTAAGTTTTGTTTTTGTTTTTGTCAAGTAGGCTATTAAGTTTTTTATTCCTCTCATTTTATGCAGCTTGAGACATATTATATGTAGTAGCCTATAATATATTTTTAGGACAGCTCTAGTTAGAAGCTACATTCTTTTCCTCAAGGGTCAATCGTGTTTACACTTTTTTATTCCCCTCTTGACTCTGTTTTGGTCTTTCTGTTTGCTCTGTTCACTGTTTGGTCCTTACTTTTGTTTTGTTCACATTTACACTGTATATAGTCCTGTATTCTGCACCGTTTTTATCTTGTCTTTTGCTCTGTTTTGGCTTCCACTATCTGGGCAATCTCTCACTATTTCACTGTTGTATTACTACTTCCAATAAATTAAACACTACAGCTTTACTGAAGGATTATTTTTCATCTTGATGCTCTGTTAGTGTTTACATGCAAACTGACCATGTGTTTGTTACATAAAATGTACGACATGATCAGTGACATAAATATGGCAACATAAAATACAGACGCAATAAACAGAATGTGTAGTACAAAAAGTAAATAACTAAGTTTCCCAGTCTTAATGGCCAGGTGCTGATGACTCCGAAACCTGCTTGCTGCCATCCACCCACCCTTTCAAACTTCCTGCTTCCATTAGAAGTGGTGGGAAACATAAACCATATTAATAATCTACAGGATGAAAACCGGTAAAGACACAAACACAGCCCATTTCTGCTGTTCAAAAATACAAACGTTCCTTAAAAGAACAGCTCATCCAAAATTCAAATTGTACTCATTATCTACTCACCCTCTGTCGACTAAGGGCTGGGAGCAGTTTCAGAGTTATCCGTGGCTTCTCTGAGTTACAGCGCTGGTGTCAGTAAATGCACTGACACAGGCGCAAATCTCGCGAGATTTGAGACCAGGAAGAGGAGCTTCCACTACAAACAAGCTTGAAATACAGACTTATTTAATTTTTTTTGTGACAATTTCGCATTTTGGGGCTTCAATACAAGACGGACATTACATACGAGCAGCATGGAGGTATTTGGATATTTTTTGGTGTGTCTTTTTGTCACAAAGACAGTTGGTATCCATTTGCAACTGTTATATGGACATGCACTGCTACGCCAAGACCCTCTGTAACTCAGAGAAGCCACGGAGGACTCTGAAACTTCTCCCAGCCCTTAGTCAACATGAGGGTAGATAATGAGTGAAATTTGAATTTTGAGTGAACTATCCCTTTAACCAGACCATAATATACTCATAATTCAACATTATGATACTATACCCCCTATAGTACAGTAGGCCTACTAAATGAGATTGCATTTCCCCCATCAATGCTCTGTCATCTCTGTAAAGGTGCAGTTCACGTTTTACTCACTGAGCCATGCAGCAACTGTGCACAGCGTGTGCGTGAGTGGGTGAGAGAGAGAGAGAGGGAGAGAGAAAGAGAGAGCGAGAGACGCGGGAAATGACGGCAGATTATTGATCTGCTCTTGAATCAGACCTCACCTGTGCTCTCACACCGCACGCGCCTCGTACGCCGCACCGGAGGTCTGTCCTGCTTGGAGTCCATTTGTTTCTTCAGGCGAAGATCCAGAGGACACGTGGGTCGCTCCTCGTCACAGGACTACCCCAAAATAAACCCACCCCCCTCCCTCCCTGCCCCCCCAACTCCAAGCTGCCTGCAACCGGTCGGTCCAGAGTCTGACCATTAGAACCTATTCCTTCCTCCCTTCCTTCCTGTTGACGGACCGGGGCGGAGGACACACAACACTGGGGAGGCTCCAGCTGCACATGCTGCAGCCTAGTGTATGTTGGCCCTCGCCCAAAAGCACAGCGAACATACCACAGCACTTATATAATGCTGCTGCATGTGTATGTGACGTGTGTGGCTCGTCCGGCTCAAATGTTATGTGTGGATTATGTGAGCGAGACGACTACTACCACGCGCTTCACCCATCAATCAATGAAAACGATCAACAATTGCGTCACGGGGTCGCGCACGCGCAGCCGCCTCTCTCTCACACATTTGAACAAATGAATGGAGACAAAAAAAAGAGGAAGGATGTATGTGCGAGCGTGGTTGTAGTAGACGATTGCATGATAACTAAAGAGATGTTGAACTGAGAACAAAACACCAGGCCTTGTGCACGCATGCACGTGCACGTATATGCCGAGTGTCTGTGTATGTTGCCGTCACTCACCGTGCGGCCGCTGGAACCGGAGCGTCCTCCCCGCGCCCCCCTGCGGCTCGGCTCCGTCTTGCGTAATCGCCGCTCTGTTCATCCTCCGAATCTATTCCCGGCAGCGTGTATGTGTGTGTGTATCATGTATGTGCACACTTTGTGTCCACTGTCCCCCCCACCGTTGCCGTGGAGGCAGTGCAGTCAGTGATGATCGGTCAGTCCACGCCAGCTGCTGCTTGTTAAACAGTCCTTAAATGTTGCTCTTCCTCCTCAGCCTGCTCCGGTTTAGTATTCTGTCCGATGGCTTCTCTCGCTCTCTGCCACACACACACACATACCGTGTGCGTCAAGAAAACTAGTCCGCCAAGTTTAACCCCTCCTCACCATCCCGTCCTTCCACTTTGACAGTAAACACCGCCACAGTGTGTATTGATCCAAGCATCCGCCACACCTCTTGTCCTCTGGCGAGCCATAAGCATCAGTGATGCTGCGCGCTTCGCTATGAAAGCACCTGTAATAGTTTTTTCTTTCATTCTTTCTTTCTTTTTCTTTTTTTTTTTTTACAAAAACATTAAAACACATGTGACAGCCTGAACCCAGTGAATCATGGTTGAAGCTGCTGCTCCCCTGGGTTTGATCTTGTTTATCTGTTAAATAGGACCTCACTGCTCTAATGTTGTCTTTAGATAAACATCTGTAAACATCCACTGTGTCCATTCTTTCTAACTGCCCCCAAGAATGTTATGAACATCATGCTTCCTGTAACTCCAAATAGATCTGGGTCATCATGGTAATCTACATTTCAAATAGGCTACTCTTCCGTAGGTTCAAGTTCAGGTTACTTTATTTGTGCCCTTAGATAAATTTGGTTCACAGCTAAAAGCAAAAAAGTACAAGACATCCATTCACACAGTCTCAGACTGGATACGTAACAAACAAGATAAAACAATATAATAAAAAGACAGAACAATATGTACCCTGGTGCTAAAATGTTACGTAAGTGCTACATACTAATAAAAGCATCTAAACTATGTAACCAAACCCTGTAGGCCTACTTTGGGTATCTTAAAGGGGACATATTAAATAGTTGCCAGATGTCTTTGAGACATGTCTGACACATGCTTTGGTCAAAATACCCAAAGGATCAAACATCACAGCTCTTTTAATCCACTCACAACAGCCCTGTGGCAGGATTGAGTGCCTGTCCCTTTAAATGCGAATGAGCCACTGCTCCCTTACAGGTACTGGTAGGCTACTCACAGAGGGGTGGTATTATGCAATTTCAAAAACTGAGGGAACAACCCATAAAACCACATGGATTTGGAATTTAATTGTCAATGCAAGCTATTTTTGGAACGGCGGAGCAGAGCCGTGAGCTGCTCAGAGCTACTCTATGGAGGCTCATGGGATTTCTTGGTTTCCCTCATAAAATTTATCAAATACGCATTCCAACAACTCCAAAACACTCTGTTCAGTTTGTGACCTGAACATTCACCATGTTGAGATAATAACAGAACATTACAAGACAGAGTTGTTTTAGAGGGAAATTCGTGCAAAACTGCTGATGTGCATTCCTGTCGGTGGTAGTTTTTCAGCATGCAGTCTCTGCATTTGCCTCGAGAACAACTTAACATTCCTTTATTATCTCATAGCGTGGTGAATGTGCAGGTCACAACTTGTCCACGAGAGAGTTTTGGAATTTTTGGATTGTGTATTTGATGAGTTTGATGAGGGAAACCAAGAAATCCCATTAGCCTCTGTAGCGTAGCTCTGAGCAGCTCACGGCTCTGCTCTGCCGTTCTAAAGACAGCTGGCACCAACAATTAAAGTTAACAAATCTACTCCTAAAATTATAAGGATTATGGCAATGGGCCAATTTGCTAAAATGCTGAACTATCCCTTTAAGCTATGTCGAATTTAAATAAGTTAGCCATGCTACCCCCCTCCCCCATTGTCTCTCAAGGGGATGCACTCACATACACACACACATGAAACAAACAGCTGAGGCCTGTTGAGGATATGCGTAGTCCATGTTTATTTATTAGTTGACAGTCTGGGGTTAGTTTGTCAGATACAGAACAGCGCACAATGCAACAAGCAGGTACAATATCAGCACACCTCAGTTTGCAGTACACCCTCCCCCATCAACCCCTCCCCCCCTCCCCCAGCCTTAAGTGTGTATGTGTGTGTGTGTGGAACCACACTTATTTTCACACACCCCCACCCCTTCTCCATTATACACACTACATACTACACACAGACTCAGACACACGTGCGCACACACACACACACAGACACACACACACACACACATACACAACACCACTGTAATCTCCCTGCTAAATCCTGTGATACTGATTAAGTTCATTGTTATTAAATGATCACATCATCGCTACTGATGACAATACTGATGACGTCATCGTAACTGATGATAGCACTGTTGTTATCATTAGCAGTATTGTTATTATTTATATCTAAATTTTTTTTCCATTAGTTTTTATGTTGTTTTTTCCCCCCCCATTGTGTTTATATGTATAAAAGAAGGCTGCGACAGAGACAAGGCGGACAGACAAGGTCATACAAACAGTGTCGGAGCAGAGAGACGGAGAGGAGCCGGGCCGAAGCCTGCCAGTCGTTTAACAAGGCAACAAGTTGAGGATGAACTGTGGAATCATTACATTAAGGAAGCAGGACTGTTTTCATGTTTTTAAACTTTGTCTGAAAGGCTAGTACAATCTCAACAAGTTATTTTGGGATGGATACTAGGTTTAATCACAGAGAATGAATGGTTAACCCCTGGATCACTGCTGTGTATCTCCATCAGGGGTAGCTGAAAACATGTTTAACTGTATATTTTTCCTCCCAGGCTATTAGCAAGACTGTATACTTTGGTATCTCAAATCTTTTTATATTTTTTTAATTGTAAGCAAACCCCATGAAATACAATACATAACTCCAATTACCAAGTGCCGTGTGTGTATCCAAACATTTTTTTTTTTAGAAGCACATCAAGTAAGTGAGTTTCCAATTACATGGTTTTATGTGAACTTTCAACTAGCACACGCACACACACACAAAGCCTGAGTTCAAAATTTGCTGGAAATTCAAATAGCATTCAGCTGAGATGGAAAAAGCAAAATACAACACAATTGTGGATTTTAATTGTGACTAATGAGCAGGGCCGTTGCTAGGAATTCTGAGGCCCCTTAAAGAATACTAAATTGGGCCCCTAACCTCTCCACTATTTTTTCTTAGACTGTATGTATTATCTCTTTTTATTTAGCCTTCTTTGTTTTGATGCTAATGCAGCATTAGTATGAGTGTTAGTCAGGGTCTTATGCAGAATAATACAAAGATTAGATTACTGGGGTTTGTTGTGGGCCCTACTGGACGCTGGGCCCCTAGAATTATCATCACCTTTCTCCCCAATACAACGGCCCTGCTAATGAATTTATCTTGACTCAGCTCCCCGTGCATCACACCACTACTCCAAATATATTCATTGGAGCGCCACATGTGCGCCACTGAAAATAGTCCCCAACAAATCAACTATTACTTCCTGTTTGTTTGATTTAAGATTGAAATGAAGTCGGCTGTTGGAGCCAATAGTTCTAGTCAGGAAGAGTCAAGAGACGCATCAACTAACACACTTTTCATGGGATTTACTGACATTAAAAAAATCTATCTAGATAAAACATAATCAACACCAACATGAGAGGTTCTGCTCTCTGCTCCTCAGGCTCATCTCTCTGGTGTCTCTCTGCTCCACAAACATTATAAACAAACTTCCAGACATTGAAGGACATCCCTGGTTGGTTCGAGATCAAGTATGTCTGGCACAGCTGGAGCCACGCTGTGCAGCAGCAGCAACAGCAGCACAGCCCACCTGTCACTCGAAGGCAACAAAATAAACCCTCGAAAATATTTCGATTGATTTCCAGCATTGGTCGATCAAGGGCTGCAGAGGACATCTCCAGTAAACACACGACACACGCGTCCAGTAAAAACAGCTCTGTCATGGCGAGGTGTATAAATGTTTTTATGACATGACTTTTAATAATCAGTATTATCTGCTGCATCTCTAAGCGCTATAAAGAAAACTTGGATGAGGGGAGGGGGTGGGTGGCACGCTAACACTCTAGTCTTCTCTAAATGTCTCTGGGTTACTACAGTAAGTGACACGAGAGGACAACCTAAGAGGAGGTGATGGGGCTGTATGATACAAACGCTGCAGCGTCAGAGCGCTGCTGTACAAAACCAAAGAGAGCAACATATCATTTTAAAAAAAATCGTACAATTTGATCATTTTATAAAAGAAGCAATGGAAATAAAAAAAATGACAATCTCAAGGTTCTATTTACATTCAGAGAATGATACGTCAGATTCTCTATATCCGTCAGCTCTTTCTCCTCCTCCTCATGTTTTTCTGTCCTCCTCCTCCTTCCCTCTCTTCTCCACAGGGTCCCACAGGGTTTTGCTACAGAGGACCGACCCTCCAAAATGGTTTCTATAGGCCTCGACTTCATGTATGCATCAGTGTGTTCATGTTTGTGTATGTATGTGTGTGTGAGTATGTTCTGTTGTGGCCCTTAAGGTAGTGACAAACTTTCTGACACACTTAAAGAGGAACTAAGCAGGATTTCTCCCATGGCTATGCTACATTTTTACCTTAATTAAAAAGCTCTGGAGTAATTTGGATAATTAACTACATGACTTGTGACTTGTTACAGTGAGAACGGAGGCTCTCTGTCTTCCAACATTAACGTTATCCATTGCTCCATGTACTGATTTTTCAACGGCTTTGTTGTAAACAAATGCACATGGCCAGGAAGAGGGTTAGCGAAGCAGCACTTGCATAGTTCCTCTTTAATCGGACATTGTTCCCCGGTGACATCAGCTGCCGTATCCTTGACATTGCATTTCTACGGATGGATTAAATACAGCCACAATGACACATGGTGTCACTGCTTTCATTATTTAGTTCAATAAAGCTTTTCCTATTTAAAAAAAAGAAAAACTGATCATGTTTCCACAGAATTTACATCTGTTTGTTTAAATACTCAGGCAGACTGCATTCAAAACCAGTGCTCTGACACCGGTGTCATGTAAACACCCCTCGCTATGGTCGTGTGATTTTTCAGGCATCCAAGTGGCGCGTTAAAATCATGTCTACGTTAAAAGGCCGATATGGAGTCATCAAGCTTAGTCCCACTACCTGAAAGCTCAACACACTGCAGCCGCAGCTCATCACTTCGATGATGCAGCGTCAATTACAAAACAACAGTATCCAGGTGACAGTAAAGCTGTGAACATGCCTGGACCCGTCCGGGGATGCACTATTTGTTGCCATGGGGATGTAAGTAAAATGCATGTTTTACATTCAGACTGCATTCAGATTTTTATTGCAGATACTTTATGCTAATCTAGCATTAGTTAATGTTGATACAGATAATTCAAAATAATATTAATTCAGTGTATTTCCAGTAAGTGAATTAAACAATCACTTTTGTGTTTTTATTTTGATTCACTCCAGCACATATCCTGCAGCGCAAATAGGTCCTACTCATATGCAGATTGATACGCCATTGAAAATAGTCCCAAACAAAAGTAAATTAGAGCTGGAAAGTTAGTGAGAAAAAAATGGGAAAACTGTTTTTCCAACTTAATAAAACGCGGTGAAGCTGTTTTCTCCATTTGCAACTTGCAGTTTGTTGAGCTCTCAGGGCCACCGTAGCATCCTGACGGAGAAGGAGCGAATGGATGATTGACAGATGGATGGACAGAGGAGGAGAGGAAGCTCAACTGGACTCTCTTAAGGCAACAGATCTCTCATCACTGCAGGTCAAAGGGCAGGGATGGAGAGCATGAATGGTCACAAACGCACATGCATGCACACACACACACGCACACACATACACACACAAACAGTCTCTCCTTAACCTCAAATGCTAAATATCAACTAAATAAGCAGGGCATGCATCTTAGGTTTGGGAGCTGTCCTGACAGCCGCACACACTCAAATAAATACCAGAGTCATTCCCAGACGCATGCGCACAAAACACAGAAAGAGCTGGAAAATGCAGAGAATGCAGAAAACAAAGACACACAGTGGTGATGTTGGACAGTAATGCACAAATAGTAAACTGAAAATGTAATGTTTGTATAAAAAAAATGAAGGGTTTGTACAAAGTGAAATCATTCGTGGGAGACACTTTGGTCACAGATGAACAACAACACCACTTTCACTACTTTTCCCTCTCTTTTCTTCATCACACCTGCCATCATCTTCCTCTCCTGTCCTCCACCTCTGTCATTCTTTCATATAGAAGACTGGAGGGCTAACTTGGGGTCTAACTTAGTCTGTTTGTCTGTAAGTGTGAGTGTGTGTGTGTGCGCGCATGTGTGTGTGTAAATGTGTGTGTAAACTTGAGTAGAAAAGATGAGACATCCTGTAAACAGCTTCACTGCATAAACCTGTGGAATGTATTGACACTGTATGTGTATGTGTATGTGTATGTGTATGTGTATGTGTATGTGTATGTGTGTGTGTATGTGGTCTTACACTATAACATTATAGGCAGTGGAGTCAGGAGTGGTCTGTCCCTTGGTGTTTTATTGTAGGCAGGTATTTGTGTGTGTGTGTGTGTGTGTGGTTTTGTAATGTGTTTGTGTATGCGTGTGTGTCTAGCTGGGCCGGTTCAGGATGCTCGACATGGAGGGAGCGATGGGGGGTGGTGGGATGGCGTTGACGGGGGAAGCTGGGCCGGAGCTCTCGTTGCCGTGGGGGACGGGCCCGCGGCCGCTGTACTGGCCGATGAAGGAGCCGTCCTCGTTGAACTGGATGTCCACGCTGTCTCCGTACTCGGCCAGGGAGTCGTCGCTGCCCAGCTTACTCTCCCCGCACAGAGACGGGTGGCTGTCCGAGCGCTTCTCGTCCCCGTCGCTACAGGAGGACAGACAGGGACACCGTCAGTGATCAGCTGAGAGTAGGCTGAGACTTCAAGTCCCTAAGTAACATTTTTGGCAAATTGACCCATTAGTCATAGCAGTAGGTTCATTACCTTTAATTGTCGGTGCAAGCTGTTTTTAGATCGGCGGAGCAGAGACGTGAGCTGCTCAGCTAACACAGTGGAGGCTCATGGGATTTCTACGTTTCCCTCATCAAACTAAATACACAATCCAACAACTCCAAAGCACTCTTGTAGAGAAGTTGTGACCTGCACATTCGCCACGCTATGAGATAATAACATAAAGCCTGATTATGTAACATTAGGACACATGAAGCAAATACCCAGAACTACTTGAGCTTTTGAAGTCACTCTGCCCAGCAGCCGTGTCTGGGATGTAGTTCTGGCTACACATTTGCTTCAAAAACAACTCAGTCTTGTAATGTTCCATTATTATCTCATAGCGTGGTGAATATGCAGGTCACAATTTGTTCACCAGAGCTTTTTTGAGTTGTTCAATTGAGTATTTGATGAGTTTGATGAGGGAAAGCCCAGAAATACAATGCAGAGCTCACATCTCTGCCCCGCCGATCTAAAAAAAACAAGCATCGATAATTAAAGGTAATGAACCTACTCCTAAGACTATAGGGATTATGGCAATAGACAAATTTGCCAAAACGTTGAACTATCCCTTTAACCCATTTACCTACTGAAGGCTAAAAATGGCCATTTGGACATACTGTAGGCTATTTTGTTATTATGGCTATAAAATGGTCAGAAAACAGGGAAAAGCTCGCACACTGGTCTAAAAATGAAATGTCCACTAAAGAGGTCGACGGATGTAAAATAATTACATGTTTGATGGTTCCATCAAAAAATATATGACAAGTGCAACCATGGTGTAAATACAAAAACAAATGCAACTCTCAACTCAACGTTTTGGCTTACACAGCCATCCTCAGTCTACTGCTATTTTTTGATGGACCATTGAACATGTCATTTTACATCTGTCGACCTCTTTAGTGGACATTTCATTGTTTGACTAGTGTGTGAACTTTTCCCTGTTTTCTCTTAAAAATGTTGCCTATGCACCTGAGGAGAGTTTTTCTTTGTTCTTTTGACTTTGAGTAAGAGTGCAAACACCTTTTTCTCCTTTTCAGAAAATGGTCATAAAATGCCTCATGTCTGAAGGCCCCCCCCCTAGAGTACTTACATCTGGTAATGATGATTGCACATAAAGTATTTTCAGTTGCAGAAAAACACAAAAACAAACTTTATCTTTTTAGTGGTTTAGTGTGGAAAAATATCGTCCCTGCATGAGGTTTTGGTTTGACATTTAAAATGTGAACCTGTACACATTTTGAAACAAACAAAACCAAACTGTATGAAACTATAATGGAGTTCAGGTCATAATACTCTGCACATTGGAAACATAGCGCCAGCGCTATCGCAGCAGGTGAAGGGTTTTCAAACAGACCCAATTAAAAGAGCCAACCACTGTGCCTTATGGGATGTTATTTCCCTTGACATCAGTGTCTCATGAGTGTATTTTGTTTTGTTTTTCCTGTGGTGTGTCTTGGTGGGGGAGGGGAGAGGTGTTGGTAGCATGTGTGTTTTACAGTACTGTGTGGTTGATTGACTTCACATGTCAAATTGGTAACTTTGCCTATTGCACATCTAAATGTAATGACACAGCATATCAACACAATCACAGGATGTGAAACATGCATTGGGGAGCTAATAAAGGAGGTTAAAGTCCTCACCTTTCCAGGGATCTGCAGGCAGAGCAGTGAAGGAGGAACAGGAAGTGAGGGAACATTAGAAATGACACAAGCAGCTACAAATGTTAGGTCAAGTGTTATTGAGAGAGTTCATTTCTAAATAAAGTTAATCTAATGCACTGAACATACTGATTCTTATATTGATGACATATAAAATAATTCATTTGGAAGAGCCAGAGACAGGAAATCCAGTAGGATAAGGAGGAACATGGTGCCAGGGGGGTGTGTCCATGAGAATGTGAAAATGTTAAATCAGCTCTCTCTTTAATACAGTGCTGTGCTGCACTTGGATCAGCTGGAAATCTGGTGATACAGCCTAATGATGGCATGACACTCCTTGTGCATTTTTTCCAGATGTTAGTTAATATTAGTTCTACCTAAGACTGGGGGTGACAGAGAACCCACCTGTACTCTCCAAAGGTCTCATCTTTCATCGGGCGAGCTTCAGAGTCCACCTCCTTGTCTTCCTTGTCCTTCACTGTAAGGAAAAAAACCCTCAATGTCCAGCTCTTGGCTACAGGTTACTGTACCTGTCTATATATATATATATATATATATATATTAGGGCCGGGACTCGATTAAAATATTTAATCTAATTAATCAGAGGCTTTGTAATTAATTAATCGCAATTAATCGCATTTTAATTGCATATAAATATTTGACCTGATAACAGTGAGAAACATTTTTTTTCACATGTATTTTAGTGTACCATTTTATAATGATTGAATACATAGGCTTAAGCAACAGTGGTTGCAGTGCTGAGGCACCAGGTCGGTTTGAGCTGCGTTCAGTCTGCGTTAAAACTCCGCAGGCAGCAGGTAACAGGTAAGTTATAATAACATAATAATAACATAACAGTTCTATTCTCCAAATAACCAAATATAAAAAGGAAGAACTGAAAAATTATATATAATAAAAACTTTGTTCCTTGAAAAAAAATAAAAAAAATAAAATGCGATTAATTGTTTAATTGCGCTAATTAATAATTGCGCTAATTAATTAATCGCAATTAACGCGTTAATTTCCTGGCCCTAATATATATATATATATATATATATATATATATATATATATATATATATATATATATACTGTATACAGTGTGTGTGTGTGTGTGTGTGTGTGTATTGTTACCTGCGTATTTGCCACCCCTGCTGCGTTTGATCAGACAGAGGATGAGCAGGATCAGCACGAGCAGCACGATGGCGCTGATGAGTCCTATCAACCAACCCTGAGTGGCGAAGCGGCTGGGCATCTCAGACGGCTCTGAAAGCAACAGGGAGGAGATTAACATCAGTGATCTTCATGTAGTCCTACACTTACATGAAGCATTTTATGCCATATATTTTACTATTTCAGTGTAATGTATGTAAATGTAAATGTAATGTTAAGTTTGTTGTGTAACTCTGAGCAGTGACAGGGATTGATTAAACTGATCTTTAAGTTGTGTGGTTATGAGGAACATCTTGCCCTCTGAGAGGCAGTAGTGTGGTACTTCAGGTTCTTAAAGGGGGCATATTATGGAAATATCACTTATAATTTGAAGGCTCTTTAGCAGATATCTAGGTGTTTGTCTGGCCTTCCGGCCCTCAAAATGTGAGAGATGACAAAAAACCCTGTAATTTTCAGGCTCCCTTTAAAGGGAGAGGCTCTGAAATCAGCTGTTCTGAACAGGGCTGTTTTGAGAGGATGAAAAGAGCTGTGATGTTTGATCCTTGGGGTATTTTGACCACAGCATGTCACAGACATGTCTTTAAGACACCTGGGAACTATTTTAATTTGTGGAAAAGGGGCAGAATATGTCTCCTTTAAGTCTTCAGGTGGTGAATTGAGGGTCTGCTGGACTTCCTCATGTTCCGCCCTTCGGATGGAAGGTGAAACTTCTTCAATCAACCGAGGAAGAAGTCCAGCTGTCCTCAACCTCGGCACCTGAAGACTACGGTGACCTTTGACGACTGAAAGCCTACACAGACATCAGGTTCTAAAGTTCACACCTGGTCCTACGGTCCAGATCACATCCTCCCACTGAGTCTTGTTCCCATGTGTGACCCGGAGGTGGTACTGAGTGGACGGCTGGAGGCCCATCAGCCAGAAGAACCCCTGTGAGGAGTTCACCACCTCTGACTTCTCCCAGTCTGCCCCGGCTGCAGCAAATACACACACACACACACACATTGCATTTTAGATCATTTAGTCACAGATTTAGTTTTTTTAAGTGTCAAAATGAGACATGTTACAGCCTCATACTCCTGCTCTTACAGAATGTAACTTGTCAGAGAAATTTAAATTATGTTTAGGCTGTTCCTTTTTGCACTTTTATTTTATATTTTGATTGTTTGAGACATTGAAGGATATATTTTATTAAATATTCCTGTCTTATTCTTAGGTACCGTTCCTCTTTGCATTTTCTTTTCTTTGTAATTGTATTTCCTTTGAACATTCCCTTTCAGAGCAACCTGGCATAAGAATTTCCTTCGGGATGAATAAAGATCTATCTAATCTAATATAATCTAATCTGATAAATTAATCTACCTCTTTCTAATCCTGTTGGTTCAAACATCATACAGTGTTGCATTAGTGGAGATTAACTGTAACTGAGATTTTTTTCTGTCATAATCCAAAAGACTATAAATTCCCACTGGCTTTTTTGCAAAGGGAACCAGGTTGGACTAACATGGACGTGTCCTGTCCTCATCTTGTGACAGCAGTCGTGACCAGTGCCTGCTGCAAAGCCTTTAAGCATGTGTTCATTTAATAATTGATAGTAACACTCTCTTGTACTCTTCCATGTCTCTCTTTTTAGATTTATCAAGCAGGGAAGTGAACTCACGAGTCTTCCTGAGGTAGTCGATGTGGAAGCCATGATTCCTTTCTCGCTCTCCGGGCACCCAGGTCAGGTTGAGCGAGGTGTTACCTGGGATTAAGGTGATGTTCGTCGGAGGAGCTGGAAGGGAAGAAAGAAAGAAAGAATGAGAGTTAAAAAATGAGAGATATGAGAAGCAAAAAAAAAGACTGGTGCTGTTGACAATGAATCACAGTTGTGTTCACCTCCTTCCAGCAGGGTGGCGGCCACCAGTGTGTGTGGAGGCCCCACTCCGCTGGCAGTGCGTGCTATCACCCTGAAGTTGTAAAAGCTGTCTGGATCCAGCTGCTCCAGCAACATGTGAGTCACAGCGGGGTCACTGAGGGTCTGGATCTCGAACGGGCTGTCCCTGCCCTCCACCACTACAGAAAAAACACAAGTCACAAGTCAGATTTTACACTGTTGTACTGCAGTTTGTTCTGCAAGTGGTGACCTATGGGTAACAGAAAAAAAAATAAAAAAAATAATAAAAACTTTATTAATTTAGCACCTTTAAAAAGTTTACAAAGTGCTTCACAAAACAACATAAAAGAGACAAGTAACAAATGCCATAAAATCATAAGAGATTGATGGACCGTCCAGCACAGACAATACAAGAACCCAACAACAAATTGAGACCAGGAGGACTCAAATTAAAGGATAATTACCATTTTTTACAATGTGGATCTTATTTCTAGCACCCAGATAACTTTGGTGTCATTACAAGTGATCCCAATGAAATTAGCTCAGTACACGGAACAGCACAATGCAGCCTCTAAATAACACATTATCTGCCGCAAAACTCGTTAATTTCACCAATATTTAGTTATGATACACTAGTGCTATTTCCCTCTGAGACCGGGGTTAGCCGTTATCAACATCCAAGGTCTGTAGGTTGACCTACTGACCTCTGACCTGGATGATGTCATCTCCAACCGCCACACGGCGCAGCTTGTTGCTACCGCTAATACTATGGTTCATTTGTGTGTGTTTCCGACTTCTCAGAACAAAATGAGCACTTGAGCAATGAGAACTTTTGATAGATCCTGACCACTGCAGACCGGGAACAGCCTACAACAGCTGCAGCTTTTAACATGAGAGACCCAGTCATCCTGGTCTAACATTTTTCCTGCTTCTTCTGACACAACATGTTCTCTTGCAGCATAAAATATTCCAATTAAAAAATGCACCTATAGATGATAATAATGTTTGCAGCAGTAACTCTAGTTCCTACTTCCCTTATGTGATGACTCTAATACTGTAAATCGCTGTATTTACGTAGGCTAAATCCAAATACACATACAGAGAGAGAGAGTGTGTGCAATCAAAAGGATCAGCCAACAAAAATATTCCATTGTTGTCTACTAAACATCCCAGTGTCTAACCTTACCCTGTTGGTACTCCACCATGTATCCTGTCAGAACGCCATTAGTTTCTTCTGGAGGGGTCCAGTAGAGGATCAGTGATTTGTCTGTTGGGCTCTCAAACCACAGTGATGCAGGTTTACCAGGAGCTACACACACACACACACACACACACACACACACACACACACACACACACACACACACACACACACACACACACACACACACACACACACACACACACACACACACACACACGCATGCACGCACAGTTAGCAAATAATTAAGTCAAATCAGATAGATAGACAGATAGATAGATAGATAGATAGATAGATAGATAGATAGATAGATAGATAGATAGATAGATAGATAGATAGATAGATAGATAGATAGAGAGATAGATAGATAGATAGATAGATAGATAGATAGATAGATAGATAGATAGATAGATAGACAGACAGACAGACATACCTCCCTCTGGGGTGCTGAAGCGGTGAGGTGCAGAGTGGGGTCCGTCCCCTTTGCTGTTATAAACAGCGACGGACACTTCGTATCGAGAGAATAGCCTCAGATCGGGTACCTCCACTGAGGTCTTGTCACCTTTGACGACCACCTCTCTGCTCTCTCTGTCATCCTTCTTCCACTGCTCCATTCTCTCCTCCTTCTCCTCGGCCCTGTGCCGTTTTCCAAGAGACCTTCGGCCCCGTGGAACCTGGGGACCCAACCTTGTGACGTGGAGCTGATGAGGAGAAAGCAGTTCTGCAGTTAAACCACTGAGGGGATTTGATTGTTTAAAGGGCAACTTCGGTTTTTTTCAACCTGGGCCCTGTTTTCATATGTTTTATGTGAGTGATGGATAACACTTTTTTTGAGGTGGCTCCAGTATTGAGCGGGACAGGCAGCCTGCAGCCCAGCTAACGCTCTTGCATGGGGCAAGTGGCTCCCGTCAAAGTTTGCCGTAAACGAGCACTTTTTTTCAAACTGACAGGCTCAGATAGTTGCAATGAGTGTCTGACAACACACTAGAGAGGAGAAATTAACGTAATCAGGGTTTTTTCTGGCCAAAATTTGGGTTGAGGCGGCCGCGGGGATACGTATCTCTCCCTCCGGTCAAACGCCCCATCCTAATCCACTGCAAAGTAGGTGCCGCCAGCTGTAATAGTGAAACAACCGCGCTTTTACAGCCGATTTTAGGATAAAACTCTGAACATGACGTAGACATGGAGATCTAGCCGGGTTAAAATAGCCACCCATAGTTGCCTACAGGAGAGCCCGGCTCGCTACAGTAGCAGCCCTCCGTCTCCGTCTCCTCTTCCTCTCCACGCTCTGTGCCGGTGGGGTAAACAGCGCCGCTGAGCTTCCATACCGTACAGAGTTTCAATCAAGATTCCAGCGCGACGGCTGACAATTTCAGCGAGGCCGTGCCGACCACAGGGTCTGGTATGTTGTCGGACACTCATTGTAACTATCTGAGCCTGTCAGTTTGAAAAAAAAGCCCGTTTACGGCGAACTTTGACGGGAGCCACTTGCCCCATGTAAGAGCGTTAGCTGGGCTGCAGGCTGCCTGCCCGGCTCAATACTGGAGCCACCTCAATAAAAGTGTTATCCATCACTCACATACGGAAAAACATATGAAAACAGGGCCCAGGTTGAAAAAAACCGAAGTTGCCCTTTACGGACTTTAGTGTGCCTATTACAGTAACTCATGTTGTTGCAGTATTTTCAGAAAATGCACATGTAGATGAAATTGGTAATAATGTGACAATAATGTTTGCAGCCTGCTGGGTTGTGGTGAGCAGTACCTTGTATCCCTGCAGCAGACCCCGGATGTTCTGGGCTTTGTTCCACCTCACTATGACTGTGCTGTTCATCACCGTGGTTTCTACTCCAGTGGGAGCATCTTCAGGCACTGAGAGGGACACAGGAGGGAAAAGGATCAACAACAGGGATTGTCATTTTGTCTTAACTAAGTTACTTTTCTATGGGATTCCTTTCTGTGTGAGCTATAATGTGTATCTTCTAGTTTTGTGATGGTGACATGACATTTAGTTGAGGTAATGAAATATTGAATGAAATTAAAGGGATACTTCACCCAAAATTGATAATTCACCAATTTTCATGTCAATCATTTCAATCAGTCATGCCAAGGAAGGGTTTGGAGACCTTTCAGAGTCTTTAAAAAACATTTGGAGTTCCACGGGGGGTCCGGCTGGAAACGGATTTTCATATAATGGCGGCAGATAGAGCTCACTTTTGAATAAACACACACTATGTCCATTGTTCAAAACACACACTATGAAACATCCAAATACCTCCATACTGCTCGTCTGTACTGACCCAAGTGTCCTGAAGCCAAGATGTGAAAAAGTTGTTCTGAAAACAATCATTTGATCTCTGTTTCTAGCCTTGTTGTAGCAGTAGCTCCCAGGCTCTGTTGTGTTATGGCCAAATCAAAAGTGAGTACTATCCGTTGCTATTATATGAAAATCCGCTAGCTGGACCCCCTCCAGAACTCCAAAAGCGTTTTGATAACTCCGAAGGTTCTCTCAACCTTTTGTTGGCATGACAGTGAGTGGAAAAACTGTGAATTATCGATTTTGGGTGAAGTATCCCTTTAAGTGTGAATTCAGAGGGCACCAGCAGTGGGCTACGCTTCCAACCAGTGGGCAAGATCTCATCACAATAGGGTCAGGTCAGGTGACGTACTGTCCTCTCCAGAGTGTCCAATCTCAGGCTCCGGTTCCGGTCCTTCTCCGAGTGAGTTGACGGCCTGGACCTTGATCTCGAAGGGCGTGTAGGGCCCCGTGTTGTCCACCGAGAATGGCGGAGACTTTACGTAGGTGTGGTTCCAGTGTACACCCATTCTCCCAGCTTCCCGCCAAGACACCTTGTACTGGAAGCCCTGGCCGTTATGCAAGCGCTTCTCCATGTCCTGCAAAGACACAGGGATGTAGAGTGGGATGCGGTAAATACTGATGAATCTGTTAACCTTAGTTACTTGACTCAAAAAGTCCCATCACAAAATAAAACACCTGTTTAAGTGTACGTTATATGGGCTACACTTTTTTTTTAAGTCCATCAAAGACATTTATCTGGAACTAACCAACTCACTCAGCATGGTAGGGGTGTTAGGGGGGGCAAGTCCAAGTAATTTGACATATTTGAGCTTAATTAGGCTATGTTTTCCTGCTAATTAGTTACTTTTATAGTGTTGTAATTCAGTTACTAACTGAGTAATTTTTTGGGGAAAGTAACCCCTAATTAATGTTGATATGGAGCTAATTCTAACTGATGAGTTCAGCCTACAGTCTCAAACAGTGAAATCTTATTTTATTAAAAAGAAAGAAGTTATCTGAAGAGCATTTCAGGCTGTGGCTGTGGCAGAATAAAAGGTACAATACAGACAATATTTCCCTCTGGACATGCAGTCTAGAATATCTTGGAGAATGATAAAGTAGGCTACATAACATAAAATGAAAATACTTAGGCTAAGTGAAAGGCAAACACCTTAGGGCTACAATAACAACAATAACAATAATGACGTTTATTATTTTAATTACTTAGATAATGTACTTTGTTTCTTTTAAACACATCATGCATGAGCACACACAGGTCCATGTAGGCTACTCACATCCCATGTGATGACCAGAGCCTTCGGGTCTGTGGAGTCACTGCGCACATTGGTGGGGTTACTGTCAGGAACTGGAAGAGGGAGCACAGACAGAAAAACATCTCAGAGTTTGAAAAGTGTCTTTATTAGCTTTCCTGAGATAGAGAAGACTGTTATCACTCTCCTATCCTGTCAGAGTGAAAGGACAGCTAGCAGGCAGTTAACTTAGCTTAGCATCGAGCAGGGGATCTGGGAAACAGCTGGACGAGCTCTGTCTGTTTAATCTGAACAGAACAGCTGAATGGAAAAAACTTACGTTCAGCTTGAGAACTATTTTTGGTGTTGCAATTTAGTGTTACGAGTAGTTGTTTATCTATTAAATATACAGTCGCCGATTGATTGCCAACACTTAAAGTCATTTTATGGCAGTAGCCCACAGAAAAAAATGCAGCAGCCTCAGTAAAAATAGTAGAAGAGTGGAGCTGCGCAGTTTTAAAGTTGTGTTGTGGATATTGTTGTGGACTATATCCAGTTGTGGATGTGGAACAGCTTTATTTTCTACTCTACTGTGAATGTAGTTTGAATTTAAGTGTTCTTTTACTTTAAGTATGGCTTTAACATGTCCTTTATATTAGTTCACACCCTAACCTTAAACCCATTGTGGCCCCTGAGCCAAAAAGTTTGCCCACCCCTGATCTAACTTGAATGTCACAGCTCTGCGGTCTGACATCACTCACCAGCAGGTGGCGTCCGGTGGTGGCGCGAGGCCATGCTGGGGGCGCTGACGCCGATTTCGTTGACGGCGATGACCCTGAAGCGGTAGGTGCAGTAGGGGTGGAGGGTCAGCTCCACGTGGTTGAAGTCTCCAGGTACTCGCTTCCACTCCTCCCACTTCCACTTCCCCTCCTCAGTGTGCTGCTCCTCCTGGGCCTCCACAATGAATTCTAACAGGGAGACACAGGTAAACAGCAAAATCCTACAACATCAAAACAATGACAAAATAATGTGTGGAAAATGTTCTGTATCTATAGATGAGAGATTCTCTGCTGTCAGCATCTGGCAACATCTGGTCAGAGCTAAGGATCTTGATAATTAGAAGCTGCAGAAGTCTATGTATAACATGAGCTGCCTTTGAAATTTGAAGATGTAACTAAATACAGCTATTCTGTATTACTGTATGTTATATACTATACTGTATGTGTGCGCGTGTGTGTTAAGCACCTGTGATGGGGCTGTTGTGAGACTGTCCTGGGATCCAGCTGAGAGTGAGACTGTGGTCGGCCACTTCAGACAGAGACAGGTCCTTAGGAGGGTCCGGTTGTGCTGAGGGCCCAGGGAACAAGCATTAGCGTTTAAAACTGAACTGTACCACCCACACACAGTGGGGAAACACAGAAACACACACACACAGACATACCCACGACAGTGATGGAGCCGCTTGCTTTCACGTTGTCCAGGTCCGTGATGATCTCACAGGTGTAAGGTGCCGTGTTGTCTGATTGGAGGTTTGTCACCTTTAAGGTTCCATTCTCAAAGAAAGTGTACCTACACACACACGCACAGAATGTAGGGTAAGGCAAGGCATGCTATTTATTATAGCGCATTTCATACCAAGGCAACTCAATGTGCTTAACATAAAGACAAAACATTTAAAAAGAACAGCATAAAATAGCAAAAAAAAAGTAGAAGAAAAGAAAGTGGATAAAGTTTAAAGTTCTTAAAAAGAGCTCAGCCATAAGTTCTGCTGGGAGTTTGTTCCAGTTGTGTGCATCATAACAGCTAAATGCTGCTCTGCTTCACAGCTATACTGGGTTTATACTCTACTGACATTTCATTCATGTACTCTGGACCTAAACCATTGTAGACCAGTAGCAGAACTCTGAAATATCTGCTGTAGCTGACTGGGAGCCTGTAAAGACTTAAGAACTGGCCTGAGGTGATATGATCTGATCTCATGGTTAAAACTTGAGCTGCAGCGTTCTGAATGAGTTCCTTCCCCTCACAGGGCATGATAAGATTGTTGGGTAAAATGTGCTCTAATCTGGATTCTACTGAGCAAACTGACTTGGTCGGTCAGTGTAAAGGTTTTTTCATATTGTACTTGTCGACAGGAACTAAAATGGCCAAATCACATCTCCAGTCTACTTGCATGACATGAAGAACCCAGATCTCAGGTCATCTGAGATCATTGGATTGGTCTGTACACACAGGTGCTGCGTACACCTTAGGGCATCTTTTAACTTGAAAAGCGCTTTGTATTGCATTTTATATGTATGAAAAGTGCAAAATAAATAAAATTTGAAGTACAAAAAGACACAAAGCAAGCACTCCTTTTTGAGAAGACTCAGCTCCTTTGACATCTGTAATGTAACGCTGCGCATGTCCTGCCATTGCAAGTGTTACATTCTTTGCCATTGTCTGCTGGGGTGGAGGAGGATGGGGAGTAAACTGAAGGCTCATCTGCAGAATGGAAAGATTCAGGAAATCTTTCATTCCTGCTGCCATCAGGATGCACAACACCATTTGTTAGGCCATGACCTGCTTTTCTTTCATTGTATTTATATCATTTTAGGGTTAATTATTGCTCTGTGTGTGTGGATAAAGTCTTATCTATTTTGTCACATGTTTTCATTACTGGTGGACGACTTTCCCTCCAGAGGGATGAATAAAGTATTTTTCTATTCTATTCTCTATTCTATCTGGGACAAGTGTCAGAATCAGAACTGAGAAAAAAGTGCGAGTAAAATTCGGGCTAAAAGTATTTAGCAAAATAGGAAAACATGGTATATTAATATGTATAATATGTTGTATATTTTCATAGATATATATGTTATTATAATGTGTTTGCTGCAGAATGAATCTATATGCTGTAGAATAAATGTATATGCAATATGACATGAAGTGTAAGTTGATTGTGGAATAATGTATACATATATAATATGTATGTATATGGATGCAATATGGATTAGTATGTGAATGCATGGATAAAGCACAGTAACGAAGTGGAAACGCCCACTCTGTTTTTGTTTTGTTAGGTGAGGCGTATTGCTCACTTGTTTTTGTTTTCTTTGTTTTTGGATTTTTATAATGTTTCTGTTTTTGTATTTTTTACTGTATATTTGATGCTGTTGGACCCCAGGAAGAATAGCTGTGGCTTTGCTGCAGCTAATGGGGATCTGAATAATAAACTAAACTAAAGCAACCTGACCCTAACATGCTTTAGTTTAGCTGTGAACTGAAACGTGTCAGCGTGTCTTTACTTGTCGTCATGCGGCGACTCCAGCAGTTTTTGTCCGTTCATCCTCCAGACGATCTGTTTATTGTGCAGCCGAGGGTCCTTGTAGAACTGACAGTCCAGCAGAACGCTTGTTCCCCTGAGAGCGCGCACGTCCTGGGGGCCAGTCAGGATCACTGTTCGATCTTAAGGGAGGACATACGGGGGACAGGAGGGTGTGTTAGTGAATATTCTATTGCATATAAAGCTAATAAGAGTGTTTGGCACCAGGATGTGTGTGTGAGACTCACTGAAGACTTCCAGGTGTGCAGTGATGGAGATGTTAGCGTGTCTGACGAAGCACGTGTACGTCCCACTGTCGAAGTGACTGGCATCGGACAGCTCGATGGTTCCATTGGTCAGCAAGGAGACACGAGGGTCCAACAGCAGAGGAACCATGTTTTCACTCTCCCTACAGACAACACACACACAAATATATAGAAAGAAATATTGATCCTTGCATACACTGATCTGAGATGTCCCCACAGCTCTTTCAGGGGTTATACACACACAGGGATTAGTATAACAGCAGCTGCAATGAATCCCTGTGTCTCCATCTGTGAAAGTGCGTATTCTGACCCATCAGTGATTTAATAATAGACTGAAGAGGATCAATAAAAGACGGGCCAGAGGGGGAAGCAGCACTCTGAGCATAATGTATGAGACCGGTCTCTCATACACTCCAAATACTGAAATACTGCAGTCATGGATTTTCATAATTTAACTTTATTTTCTGTGTAATCTGTGTAATCTTATATGATGGCCTACACTGCTGGGTCTGTCAGTTTTTGTTGTTGTTTTTTGGCTTAAAATGAAACAACATGTGAACATACACAGTATAATGTAAATAATAGTAGAATTGGCCAGAAATGACAACATGTGTACATATGTGTGTAATATCAAAATATAAACACTAATGTAAAATATAAAATGCTTATAAACAGCCCCAGAAAACCTCACATTCCTAGGAATAGGACCAAATATATGACCTTCGTCTCAACCCACTGATACGACACTGGTACTTATTTGGCTCCAGAGGAAACAGTCAAACAGTCACAGTGGACAGTTGTTTCTCTGTCTCCTGTCTCTGTCTATAACAACAGTCAGCATGGAGACGCCACTGACTGACTAACTGAAATTGACTCCAGACCAGGGTGTGGTCGGCTCCTTCATGGGACACTGAGTGTACAGGCAGCAGCCACCAGGGGGCGCTGCTCTACACCCAGATAAGGCAGCAGCTGAATGACAGGCTGGTGAAAAGTCAACAGAAAACTTGTAACTCTTATTATTACTGTATTAAGTCATATTAATGAATGAATTAATTAATTTCTCCACATGGGAAATTTTTATGCAAGTCCCATTTTCCAGTATTCAGATGGACAAAGGTTGGGTCTTACAAACTTAACATCCCAAATAAACGTAAAGATAATCAATACAAAATCAGACATAATATTTTTTCCCACTAACAAATGGTGCTGATAACGAGTTTTGTAAAAAAAAAAAAAAAAAAGAAGAAAAAGAAAAATAAGAATAGACAATTATACATGTAATTTATGAATAGCAGTACATGCTACAAAAAAAATATTATTGATTGATTATAGATAGATAGATAGATAGATAGATAGATAGATAGATAGATAGATAGATAGATAGATAGATAGATAGATAGATAGATAGATAGATAGATAGATAGATAGATAGATAGATAGATAGATAGATAGATAGATGTCTCACCATGTGACATGTGGCCGTGGAGAACCAAAGGTCTCACAGTGCAGCTTGACGTCTCCACCCTCGATGACTTTGTACACGACGCCATCAGAGGAGAGAATCTGAGGAGGGAGCTCTGAGACACAGAGGACAGACGGAGACACGAGGGTGAGTCAGAGACGTGCGAGGGGAGGACAGACGCAGAGAGAGCCTCTCACTGAGCTGGGGAGGGTACACACCGATCACATGGAGGAAGGTGTTGAGGAGAATGGAGCCGTGTTCGTTGGTGGCCTCGCACTGATACACGGCTGTGTCGGAATATACCACGTCCATCAGTATCAACTTGTCATCTGTCAACATCCGACGAGGATCGTCATCCACTTCTGGATGAGGGGAGGGGAGGGGGAAACAGTGAAGAGGGAGGGGAGGGGGAGGTGGAGAGGTTAGACACAGGAGTCTGGGACAGAGCAGACTGATGGTGCTGTGAGTTTGTCAAACACAAAGTGCTGAACAAAGAAATGTTTTAACAAGAAGCTGTCCTCCAACAAAAGAAGCAGCAGCTGCTACAGGCTCCACTTCCTCTCCCTCTTTCTTTCTTTCTTTCTTTCTTTCTTTCTTTCTTTCTTTCTTAGGCATTATAGCAAGAGGAGTTAGACTTCATCCCATGATAAAGTTCAGTCAGTCTCCGTTTACACCTGGCAGGGCCGGCCCAAGCCTCCATGGGACACTAAGCAAAATATTTATTTTGGTGCCCTCTATTACTACTTAACTTTTGGTTTTAAATATACTGCAACAGCAATTTGAAATACAATAAAAGTTTTTTTTTGGAAATATGCAGTGTTTCTCTGAGGATCGACAAAAGATATGCAATACAATTTTGCAAATTTACTTGCCTTTTGGGGACCCCGCAATAGTCACAGGGCCCCAAGCAGGTGCTTAGTTCGCTTATGCCTTGGGCCGGCTCTGACAACTGACATTACAGTAACATGGGTTTTCAGTGATCAGATGATGAAAGTACAGGTGTAAACGCACCCAAGACACATTGAGGACGGATTGTGATTACAGGAGGAAATACGTCATTGTGGCCTGCCCTGAGAGGGTTTCGAATCCTGACGAATCCTGAATCTTGAATCCTGAATCCTGACTATGCTGACCGTTTCGCCAAGAGGTCAATGCCCACTTGGCAAGTGGATTAGCATGTCTTTTATGGGTGAGTGAATCTAACTTCATTACCGCTAACCGCCACACGCTGTCACTTCTCCTCACTGGCAGGGCCGTGGTATAGGGGAGAAAGGTGATGATAATTCTAGGGGCCCAGCGGCCAGTATGGGGCCAAAAAAAAAACCCAGTAGTCTAATCTTCTGCATAAGACCCTGACTAATACTCATAGTAATGCTACATTAGCATCAAAACAAAGTAGGCTAAATAAAAAATGATAATACATACATAGTCTAAGAAAAAAAGTGGAAAAGTCGGGACAGGGGCCCACTTTAGTATTCTTTCAGGAGGCCCAGAATTCCTAGCAACGGCCCTGCTTACTGGTACCTTGCGACTGTGGCATAAAAAGCCCTAAAAATACAACTTAAAGATAAAGAGAACATGGAAACCTTGCCGTACCTGCAAGAGGCTGACCGTTGATGCTCCAGGTGACGACAGGGGCTGGCGTACCTTCAGCCTTACAGTCTAGTCGCACAGTCTCCCCAGGAGCGTACAACAGGTTCTGAGGCTGCTTCACCCAGTACGGAGCCGCTGCAAACACAAAACATTAACAGTAAGGTTTAAACCCCGCCCCCCTCAAAGAAAACAGTGCTGCAAGGACAAAGTGTGTTCCTGTGTGTGCGGAGCAGCCTGCCTTCCACGTTGACACTGAAGGTGTGGTGGACAGAGCCGTGGTCGTTGAAGGCTCTGCACTCGTACTCTCCGTCGTCCTCGTGACTGATGCTGTTGAAGGTAAGCCAGCGAGCATTTTTTTCTGTGTGGGCGCCGGTTTCGCTCAAGATGCCGTCCTTCTTCCTCCACTCCACCACTGGGGTGGGTCTGCAGACAGACAGAGGACAGGATGATGAGAATGGCGAGAAAACAGAAAAACAGACGTGGAAAGAGATCGACTGATCGCTGAGGAATACTCCCCTCCCCTTTCCCCTACAGGCTGCACTTGAAAATAAGAAATTTTGTTCTTAATTTGCTTGCTTGGTTAAATAAAGGTTAAATAAATAAAAAATAAGTAGAGCTGAATATGCACAGATGATGGCACACAAAATATCAAGCTACTGTTTCCAAGGTTAACAATAAAACATCAAGCTCAACCTATCTGACATCTGACATTTCTATGAGTGTGAGGACCTGGCAGGAACACTTGACGGAGTCATGTTGGATACGAGTGATTCCAGTGACAGGTTTCCACTGAGCCTTCAGGATTACTGTCTGGCTCAGTGTTTTGTACTGTGTACTGTGTTTTGTGCTGGCATATGATATTTGTAGGCTATTGTATTTTGTTTCATATACACCATGTTGATTTATTTAACACTGAGTGAAATGAGCAGCTATAATCAGTAGAAGTAAGTAAGATTATAGACTTCACACATGATTTATGTGTTGTCGGTGGTCAGGTAGAGTGAATGAAAGAGAATTCATTCATTTGTGAAGATGAAAGCGTGCAAAGTCTGAAAGTTCTAGACGCAAACACATCTATAAGAGGTCCTTACAGGCCTTTGGGGATACATTCAAGGGTGAGACTCTGACCCCTGAGGGTTTTCACTTTGCTGTGGGGCCCCATGGGAGTGAAGAAGCGGGGTTTCTTAACACGACTGACATCATTACCTGCAGAGAGAGAGAGAGATCTGAAATGATACATTCTATGTATACTGTAGAACTGTGTTGTTTCTGTGTCGGTCCAAAGCAGAGAAATTCATGTTCAAGAACATCACAGGTCGGATCCTGCAAATTGCATTACAGTTTTTTCCTCCATTGGTTTGGCTCATTTTTCGAAACAGAAATGACATTCTCCAAATAACATGGACAAAACCTCCAAACAACTTGACAAATGTTCACAACAGAATTGTATTTCTCATTCATTTCATCACATTGCAAATGTCTTTGTACATCTTTGCAAATGATTAAGTACAGGTAGCTGAAGTTAGCACAATGTCCAAGTGAACAGATCTTATTGATCTAAACTGATTGTTGATTCTCAGTCTAACGGTTGTTCTCTCCAAAACATGTCAGCCTCATTTCATTCTATAAGTCATCACATGCACAATAGTCTGTTCAGTTGTCAACATTAATCAAGAACATTACCGTGAACCTTATAGCACTTTACGCTACATACCATTTTCCTTGTTGTTTTTTGTTGTTGTTGTTTATGTTACAGTATATTATGCTGTATACATCTTCTTTTTTCTCTGATGAATGGAAGTTACGTAATTCATGTATGCGAATAACAATGGTTAAAATTTCCTTGGCAGTATGAGTGCAATGTGTGATGTCAAACCTTGGAGGCTACTCTTATCGTAAAATCTTTTTTCTCTTTCAGTTTTATACACAATTGTATTCTGTTAGCTAGATGAAAAAACTAGTACAATAACCACTGTCAATGAAGGACTGGAGGAAGACTGAGAGGTGGACATGAGAGACATTTCAATGGTCCTCTGCCATAGCGACAAGACATTTTAACTTGCAGTGCTTACACAATGCAAGGGATGATGTATTTTTGGGGCACTGACTATTCATATGAAAAAGGAATTAGGTTTTGACACATTAGTGTTTTGGGCAGGGCTGTTGTATAGGGGAGAAAGGTGATGATAATTCTAGGGGCCCAGCGCCCAGTAGGGCCCACAACAAACCCCAGTAGTCTAATCTTTGTATGACTGAATTATTCTGCATAAGACCCATAGTAATGCTGCATTAGCATCAAAACAAAAAAGGCTAAATAAAAAATGATAATATTATGTAGTCTAAGAAAAAAAGTGGAAAAGTCAGGGGCCCACTTTAGTATTCTTTCAGGGGCCCCAGAATTCCTAGCAACGGCCCTGGTTTTGGGAGAGATATGCGCTTTTGCAAGTCAGCTATGGTATTGTGCTGAACCGTATAAGATTGTTTTGCCAAATGATCTTAGAGTTTTGAGAATGTAATTTCAGTTTCAAGAAATGAGCGAAACCAATGGAGAAAAACTGTAAATGTCAGCTTCTACTGTGACTGAATTAGGTCCAGTTCCTTTGGAGGAAACGTAGACTGCAGCAGTTTTTGGAGTTAAACTAAAAGTCAGGACATCTTGGCTTTTACTGCATTGGGGAATGCAGTGTTAAACAGACGGTGTAGATTCTATTTATGCTTTGTGATATAACATTAAAAATGCTGAGCAGGTCCAGATCTTTTCCCAACTGGGAGAATAACGTAGTGCTCCAACAGCAAAATGGCACTGAAAGAAGCACTGACGCTGCTCTGGAGGTTTTGTCTGCACTTTTCCTTCCTCCTGTAATCTGTATGAAATGTTGACAAAACAAATTATACTCTTGCACTTCTTCATATGTGTGTTTATAGGTGTGCATTCTGTGTGTGGGTGCTCACTGTGAATGACGGTGAGTTTAACAGCGGTCTCAGGGAGGATGGTCCTGGCTGCTGTGTACTGGGCGTTGCAGATGTAGTCGTCTCTGCTGTCGCTCCGCAGGAGATTGGAAAAGTACAAGTTCCCGTTCAGGCCGACCGTCACTCTGCCATCCTGCTGGATGTGCACCATCCCTGAGACAAACAACACACACACATTCAGGAGAGATGAGGCATGATAAAACCAGAAAGAAGACTTTTTCTCTTCAAGTTGAAGGGAACACTCCTCGGCAGCACTGCAGTGGTGACTTAACTGAAATTGACACCTTAAAAGGCACTATTTCATCAGGAAGAGCAATACCAGCAGAGAGAGGGAGGGAGGGAGGAACAGAAAAAAATGAAAGAAATATAAAAGAGTCCAGAAACATCAGCTGACGATGCTGCATTCATTAGTTTGAGTGGAAACGGTCTGCAATGCAGCGCAGCGATGCAAATCCCTCCGACGGGGCGGAGGAGTGAGTTGTGGACAGGCACAGACAAAATAGCTGCAGATTCCAGATGTTTGATTTTATATCTATCATTCTCGTTAGATGACAAGAATCAGGAGGGTACAGAAAGCTTTTTTTGTCATTCTAAAGTTTAAGGCGTCCATATAAACAGACTTGCACATGTTAAGCTATATCACTAAACTCTGTCATATGAAACCTTATTTAATTTAGATCCACAGCCATTAAAAAATAGATATACTGCATAGTAGAAAAAGTATGTGAAACCTTCGGAATTTCTTAGTTTTCTGCATTAATTGCTTTGCTTTCCATTGCAGGTCTGAGGTTTGTTTATTTATTTAGTTTAGTTTATTTATTCAGCACAAATTTAAATTAATGGTGCACGGAGGGAACGAAGCCGATTGACGAGTTCCACACCTATAAGAAATTACAACAAGACAAATTTCCATGGCCAACAAATAAACAAAGAAAAAGAAGGAGATAAAGTGCTTAAAGTTTGCCACTCCACAACACTAATGGGAAAATGTATTGTGGACTGATGAAACTAAGATTTAATTTTTTATATGTTTGTTTATTAATACTTTAAAAAATATATATTTTCTGTACGTATGGTGTAAAAATGGCCTGGACAGTTAGCCATCATAGAGGACAAAACGACTTCCAGAGTTTCTCCAGGCTTCCTACAGGGTAATGTCAGGGTGGCTGTCCACCAGCTGGAACGCAGTAGAAGTTGTGTGATGCAGCAGGACAATGAGCCCAAACACTGAAGATAATCTATTGTGTCTAGATCATGTAGAGTAGCTTCAAAAACAAAAACAGAAACTCCACCTTTGGGAGTGGCCCAGTCAGAGTCCAGACCTGAATCCAGTAGGAATGCTATGGAGAGCGAGACGTTCACACCAGACATCCTATAATAACATGGCTGAGCTGCAACAGTTCTGTCAGGACCAATGGACCAGGATTCATCCTGAGTGTTGATCAGTTCTGACCTGCAGCTACAAGGGTTCACTTACTTTTCCACCTGCACTGTGAATGTTTAATGGATATGTTCAATTATAATTGTTTGTGTGGTATTGTGTTTGTTTATACTTGTGACTTAGATGTAGATCGGATCACATTAAATGGCCAAGTAATGCAGAAAACTAAGAAATTCTAAAGGGTTCACATACTTTTTCTTGACACCGTAGCAGTCTATCCTTTTTTCCTTTTTGGCATATGTTGCATTTTAATCTTTTTTTTAAATCAGTGTGGGGACCAAAAGAACACATGAAACATACAAAATACACATCTCAATCAAAAATGTCTATCAGGCAGCTGATAGAACAGGACAGAGGACACCAGGCTGAGATGAAAGATGGACTCACTCTTGTCCATCCAGTGGATGTGCGGAGGAACTGAGCTCTCTGGAGGGTTGCACGACAGCACGATGCTCTCCCCCTCGTACTCCCGCTTATCGACTTTCTGTTGTTTCTGAAGAATCGGTTGAGCTGAAAGAAAGAAAGAAAGAGAAAAAAAAGCACAAAGTAAATGTTAGTTAAAAACCTCAGGTCATGTCACACTTCATAAAGGCATCAGTCCTGCTTCTGACGAGCCTTTTCAACACATCCCTGGCTGCTATCATCTGTGTTGTATACTCTGTCTTAACAACAGTTCAGTTCAGGAAGCACTAGTGAATGATGCAGTGAGATGCTGCAGGGAGCCTGTGAGTCAGCGCAGCAGCTCTCTATTTCAGTTCCCCTCTGACTGTAAACTGCTTCTCTACTGTAAACTGTGCAGAGCATCCGATTTCTTCACTGTTGCTGTAACATTACAGGAGGAAACTAGGCTGGGATCATGGTGAAACGAGATGTATTACATGTAGAAGACATAAAATATATTATTATGGAATGTGAACATTATGCTAAGATTAACCCTGCAATACTATGTGGAGTATCTCTAATCTCCAGTTATTACATAATTCTCTCAGTTATTTCAATTATTATGGCCCCCGATTGTGGAACAGCCTGCCAGAGTGCCTCAGGGCTGCAGAGACTGTTGAGGGGTTTTTTTTGTTTTGTTTTGTTTTTAAGGCTCAAGACTCACTTTTTCAATCAGGCTTTTAATTGATTTCTTTGATTTCCTTTATTCCTTTTACAGTAATCATGCTTCTTATCATATTAAATTTCTCTTTTATATTATTTTAGCTACATGTTTTTATTATTTATTCGTTTTTAGGTTTATTAATGTTTTTAATTTATGAGCTAAAGAGCATTTTTATCTATATTGTTCATTATAGCCTACCTTTTATCTCATTTTACTGTTTTATTCCCTTTGTTTTTTAGCTCCAATGTTTCCTCATGGGTGGCTGTGGATGGCTGTTGCCCGGGTGGCTAGAAGGCCCCAGACCTTGGTGTGCATGTGTCTGTATGCCTCTGTGTTTCTGTCTGTATTTGTGTGGGTGAGGCACTATGTGTTGCTTTTATGTATGAAAAGTGCCGTATAATTAACATCTGATGTGATTTGATTTGATGGCGACTGTGTGAGTGGTGACATGTTTGTGCAGCTGATGTCCTGCGCTCTGGGTGTCAACTCTCTGCTCTAACCAGCAACATGTTTGTCAGAGGCTGAGCAGCCTCCCGAACATGTGACGTCACGGCTCCGTCTCCGGGAAATGGTTGCCACGGTAACAAGAGATGAGAGCGCAGAACAGGTGGCCCCAGTCAACCTCACTGAGTCACTGGAGTGTGTATGTGTGTGTGTGTGTGTGTAGGAGAGAGATACGTCTTACTGTACATCCTTCATAACATTTCATTCATCTATGAATGTATGTTTTATGTAGTACTCCTTCTGTGTGCTTGTGTGTGTGTGTGTGTGTGTGTGTGTGTGTGTGTGTGTGTGTGTGTGTGTGTGTGTGTGTGTGTGTGTGTGTGTGTGACTCACGCTCCACGATGACATGTACAGTTTTGGTCACGGCGGTCCCCAGTGGGTTGGAAGCATAGCAACGGTAGTATCCTTGGTACACGTTGAGGGGCTCGTCGTTACTGGCGTTGAATGTCCCAGATCCCTCCAGCTCGGGGCCGAACTGTTCACCATCCTTCACCCACCGGAAACTAGAGAGACGAGGGGAAAGTTTCTCACCATGTCAACTGCATTTCTAAGAAATGTGATGACCTCAATACCTACAACGACCAAAGAACAGATTAAAACTGTTCTAAGGACACGTGTAGACCTGGACTGACACTGGATAAGTTCACGTAACTGGTGATAGTAGACAGACAGACAGACAGACAGACAGACAGACAGACAGACAGACAGACAGACAGACAGACAGACAGACAGACAGACAGACAGATAGATAGACAGATAGACAGATAGATAGATAGATAGATAGATAGATAGATAGATAGATAGATAGATAGATAGATAGATAGATAGATAGATGGGTCAGTGGGCAGGAGAGAGAAGTGGGAGGAAAACAAAAGAGACAAGGAAAGGAAGAGAGATGATTTCATTATTGCTATGATTTTATTAGAGGAACATTTATTGCCATGCCAACAGAAAGGCCAGAGGCAGGAAGCCAGACATATGCATAGGCTATGTCTTATTTGTCCATCAACTTCTACACACACACACACACACACAGAGCGGGTAATTGAAACACAGGTCAGGCTGTTGTACGTACGTGGGTGTTGGGTTACCAGTGGCCGTACAGGGCAGTTTTAAATCCTCTGGAGAGAAGGCTGTGAACGATGTCGGCATCTCCATCAGCACAGGAGGCTGTGAAACTGAGCACACACACACACAGAGTAATGAAATACTATTGATGTAGGGCCTACAACTGATTGTACAGTAAGTACTAATACAGGCAAGCAAATACATGGGCGTGGGCCAGACTAAGGCCAGACTACCCCTCCTTGATTGACACCGGCTGAAGTTCCACAGCCTGGTAAGAGGATCTCAGATACTATACTATTTATCAACACCACCCATATAATACCAAATATAGCCTATTGGTATATTTTATTTAGATTTTATTGATGTGGCAAAATATTCAACTGTTTATACTTTTACAAAACCATTTAACAGTGTATCAATTAGTTTTAGCTATGTATTTCAGCTAGCTTATTTAAATACTTTTAGCCTACTAGATTCGTTTTAGACTGTTTATCCATTATTTTTAACTAGCTTGGTTATTCAAACACTAAGTTTTAGCGAACTATTAGGTAACCATTGTTCATTAGTTTTAGTAATAACTAGCCTATTCATACTATTTTTTAAATTATCTAAACAGTTGTATGTCTATGGCTAAACACAGTTTGTTGCCTGTCTTAGATTATCTAAGTATTACAATTGTTTTGTTACATTTGTTCTTAGCTGCTTCTCAACCATTTAAATGTTAGCTCACCATCAGCTATAGGCTACATCCTATTTTAGCGTAGCACTTTCTCTCTAATCGTCCTCTAAAAGTTTCTGGACTTATTATAAAGTTTGCAGAAGGACTAAATGAATATCAAATTTCAGTAGCTATAATGATTACGGTAAAACCTGCATATTAAATAAACAGAGTGTAATGGACTGTAACCACATCCTGCTCTAAGTGCTTGGCGGGACTTGAATATGAGGGAGCTTGAAATGTAGCGAACCACAGCTGCTACACAGAGCAGTGTGAAAAAAAAGTTTTTGTTGTTTCTTTGTGGTAACGTTGTGACTATGTTTATGACATTTTGGAGTACTTAGTTTGTTGTTGAGAGCTAGATAAGATCAATACCAATCTAATAACCAAACTTAACACTTAGCATCTCTGGAGGCAGAAGGAAACAGCTAGCTTAATCATTGGGGCTAATAGGACTTCCATTAGAACTCAGAGGTCGGATTTTTTTTTTTTTAGCTTGACTCGAATTTCCAGCTTGGAGGCTTTTGTGTCACTCAATCAGACTATTGTGCAATTCTACCTGTAAACATTTCACACGTTATCCATCACGTAGGTGTTATTAGGCAAATATGCTAAAAGATGAATGTAAATAATTAATGTAACCCTGATGTCACGCTAACAGCTACTCTGTGGCAACTAATACATTTTTTCCTGACTTGGTACAGGTCTCTGCAGAGGAAGACTGGGGTTTCACTGTCCGATTATTGTGCTTGTGTGACTGCAGTGACGGATGATGGACAGAGACACTCAATGTGACAGACAGACTGGATTGCTGGCCTCCATCATCTGTATGACGGATGTGTGTCTGTGTGTGCAGGACTGAGAGAGAGAGCTAGCTGTCACAAATTCACAAACACATCTTCATTGTCACAACAAGGAGAGTCACTTACTGTTATGGACTTTGTCTGTTTGTCCGTGGGAAAGCAGAAACAGGAGAGCAGAAAAGAAAACACTTAAAGAAGGCCGAGGTTAAAGTGCCAGAAACACACACAGATATGAGCTTAGAAGAGAGAATATTCATTGATATTGTAACGCTGAAATTCTTAGCGTCACCTCGATCCGTGGGTTGTAGATAAGGAACAGCACGGGAACTCCGGGTGAAGTCAAAGACGATGGTTTATTTTCCAACCAGACCAAAACACAACTTCTCCTACTCTCCACTGCTCCTCAACTGACATAAAACACCAACATTCTATCTCTAAGGGCAACCAGATTATTCCACCTTATAACATTCTAATATGACACCACTTACTTATAATAAAAATAAAATTCATCTTACATTCTTCCCCCTCTTCAAATGAAATGTCCTCATTTCAAAATAAAATTAATCTTTAAAGTAAAAGAAGAGAGATGCAATTACAACCATAAAAAAAAGCATATATCAACATTTTGTTCACAACACATAAAGCTTTTTTTTTTTAATTTTTATTTTTTTTTTTTTTTTTTTAACACAAATCACAACAGTATTCCCACCAATGTATACCAGTCCACAGCAGAAACAACAGTCCATGTTAATCATGTACGTGGGAAGGAACATGTTATAACCCCAGCCGTTGAGGCCTGTGAACCACTCGTCCTGCACGAGTAGTATATGTGACATTTGTCCCCACAGGTACTGTATGAGCAGTATCCTGGGTTAGATTGTCTTGAGATGGGACTTGAGAGACCCGACCTGATGGTCTCCGTAGCAGGGGAACTGAGGGACAGGCAGGGACAGAAGCCTGTCCAGGATCAGGTTGTCTTGGATGTAAGGGGAGAGAACCAGATAGTGCTGTGTATGTGGGGAGAGAGTCCTGCTGCCGAGCCAATGGTTGATTCACTTGTGCTGTGGATGTGTCCCAGGTGGATCGATATGGTTTTAAACGATCATAGTGAACTACTTTTTGTCCAGCTTGGGGATGTCTCAAATCTGACAGCTTATATAAAAGTTCCTGGTCATTGGATGTGATCACTTCATAGGGGCCAGTCCAGTTTGGGTCCAGTTTCTTTCTCTGTGTGGTTGGATCATCCAGCCACACAAGATCTCCAGCTTTATATGGTTGGAATCTCACATGCTGGTTGTAATAGTGCTCACGTTTTAGTCTCTGTTCTTCACGATGTGAGTGAACAGCTTGGAAGGCTGTGTCAAGCCGTTTCACCAGTTCTGTGCCATAATTCTGTGGCGTCATTGACACACCTGGTGTGGACAGAGTCACAGTAGCAGGCAGACGAGGCTCTCTGCCATGTGCAAGAAAGTAAGGTGAGTATCCAGTGCTGGAATGTGGCATGGAGTTGAATGAGAGGACCACTGCTGGAAGATACTGATCCCATTCACCACCATTCTGATGAATGATTTTAGCCAGCTGTTCTTTTAAAGTTCGATTGAATCTTTCAACCATCCCATTACCACGGGGGTGGTATGGTGACGTTCTTTTCTTTTTGATGTTCAGTCTTTGGCAGATTGTCTTTATGATCTCTGATTCATACTGTCGCCCCTGATCTGAGAACAGCTCCTCTGGAATGCCAAATTCAGGCATGTAACGTTCGCACAGTAGTTGTGCTACAGTTGTGGCTTTCTGATCTGACATAGGAAATGCACTGACATACTTTGTGAAATGATCTTGGATTACAAGTACATACTTATGTCCCTGAGAAGTTACAGGCAGCTCAGTAATATCTGTACATACAAACTGAAATGGTCTATCTGTCTGTATAGATTGTAAAGGAGCTCTCAGCTGTGGAACAGGCTTTCTGTAGGCTTCACATGTGTAACACATCTCACAAAAAGTCTCAATATCAGACCGCATGCTAGGCCAGTAGCACATGGTTAGCGCCTTCTTGAATGTGCGATCAGCACTGTAATGACCAGAACAAGGATTACCATGTAAAATGTTCATGGTCTCAGTGATGAGTGTTTTGGGTATTAGTACTTGAAATACAACAGGTTTGCCAGGTGCTATGTGAGCTTTTCGACAGAGTAAATCATTACACAATACAAGTTTTGAAAACTGCCACCACAATTTTCTTTGCAGCTTCCCTTTAACCTGTCTGAGATAAGGCCTATTGTTTTGTTCTACCCAGGCATATACTTCTGAGAGAATGGGATCAGAAAGTTGTTCAGTTACAATGTCATTTCCCTGACTTGACAATGTATGCATCAACATGTCCACACCTGTGTTGGTTATTTGTACAGTAGAATCATCTCTATCTGACACACAAACTTGAACTGTGGTACTGACCACAGAGGAAAGCTGCTCTGGCTTATTCTGCAACACTGGGGGTGGAGAAGGAACTTCCATTTTTGCAGGAAGAGCGTGGTCCTTCTGTGGACAAGCTGCAGGTGAGCGTTCAGGGGCTGCTGCATGTGAGACAGGGATTCGTGACATTGCGTCTGCATTTGTATGTTTCTTTCCATCCTTATGTGTGATTTTCCACTGATATGGATCCAACTCCAAAGCCCAGCGACCTCGTCGTCCTGTGGGGTCATGTGTGACATCCAGTTTTCTTAAGCTGAGGAGAGGGCGATGGTCAGTGATGATAGTGAATGGATTACAGCTCAAATAGTGTCTGAAGTGTCTGACTGACCAAACAATGGCCCACAGTTCTTTGTCATATGTAGACCATCTCCTCTCTGTGTGAGTCAAAACATGACTAGCATATGCTATTACTCGCTCTTTACCATTTTGAACTTGAGCAAGCACTGCTCCAACTGCACAGTTTGATGCGTCCGTACTCAGAATAAATGGCTGATGAAAGTTTGGAAAAGCCATAATAGGAGGAGAGGTGAGTGCATCCTTTAATGTTTGAAATGCAGTTGAGCACTCCTCTGTCCATTCAAATGACACATGTTTCTGTGTGAGTCTATGCAGAGGATGAGCGATGAAGGCATATTTGTGCACAAAACGTCTGTAGTAAGAACACAAACCCAAAAATGCTCTTACTTCAGTGGGTGACTTTGGGACAGGCCATTCATATATGCGCTGACTGTTTACTGGGTCTAGTGCCAGTCCATCACGTGAAACAATGTGTCCCATATATTTTACTGCAGGCTTGCAAAAGTCACATTTCTTTGGGTTTAACTTGAGCCCAGCCTGTCGGAAACGTGTGAGAATGTCTGTCAGGTTTTTAAGATGATCATCAAAGTTCTGTCCCATGCAAATAATATCATCAAGATAAATGACACATGTGGTCCAGTGGAGACCTCTTAGCACTAGCTCCATCAGTCTCTGGAAAGTTGGTGGTGAGTTTTTCAGACCCATGGGCATCACTTTGAACTGATACAGACCATCACCAGTGGTAAAAGCCGTTTTGGGTCTGTCTGCTGGATCCAGTTCAACTTGCCAGTATCCACTTGACATGTCCATGGTGGAAAAAAACTGAGAACCAGAGAGCGCATCCAAGCTGTCATCAACTCTTGGGAGAGGATGTGCGTCAGTGATGGTAACTGCATTTAACTTTCTGAAATCAACACAGAATCTGTACATACCGTCCTTCTTTTTCACCATGACCACTGGGCTGGCCCAGGGGCTAACACTGTCCTCAATCAGATCATGGGCTTTGAGCTCTTCCACCTGACGGTGAATTTCTGTTTTTATGGAAGGAGAGGTACGATAGGCTCTCTGTGAGATGGGAATGTCACAACTGGTTGTAATTTTGTGTGTGACTAGATTTGTCCGTCCAAAGTCATGTGCATGCTGGCTAAACACATCTGAGAATGAATTTAACAGTGTTTTCAGTTTCTCATGCTGTGTACTTGTGAGACCAGGGTTTGACACATCCTGAGGTTGAAATGGGTTGGAGACAACAGGCACCTGAATGTTCACATTACACACAGAATCTTCCATCACAGTATATTCATCTGTGGTACTACCAGATGTGGCATGAAAAGTCCCTATTTGTGTGCCACAATGCAACATGACCTTCTCGCTTAAAGGGTTTGCTATTTTAACATGGATGGAACCCTGTTTAACTTTTGCGACTGTTCTTGCAAAACTAGTAGAGGATTGGTTAGTGTAATGTGGCTCAAACACACCTGTATAACCATTAGGTACTAGTCCCTTAAGTGGTGCATCCAGTTTAGCAGGAATAACCATCTCTGACATAGCAGGAACTTCAACTGTAGATAATACTGTAACCTCAGTTAATTTGGGGACATACTGACATGGGCTGACTAATGGGACACATTTGTCATCTACTAAAAGAGACATGTTTCTTGTGTTTACAATGACACCATTAGCAACCAGAAAATCCCAACCCAAAATCAGAGGTTTTGTACAGTTTCTGACAACTTGAAGAGCATGTGTCATAGATTTTTGGGCCATACTCAAATTGACTGTGACTGAACCAACAGCATCAAGAGGATGACCTGTGACACCAGTGAGAGGAATGACCTGCTTAACTATTGGCTTCTTCTGAAGTGCAGGTGTAGACATCCTAAACTCTTCACTGATAATTGAGACGTCAGCCCCAGTGTCAATAAAAGCATGAACAACAGTGTTCTCGATTATGACTGACACGTATCGACTCGATATATTAACCACCGATATATTGTCTCTGGCGAAATCAGTGTCACAATTGTCATTATGGGCCTGGCTGAGATCCGTAGCTGGCAATTGACCCTCATTGTCAACTACTGGTAGTTTACCTGGTTTGCTCTGGTATGTGAAGGAGAATGGAACCGTACATGGCGAGGACTTGGAGAGCGTCGAGACTGCTGTCTCTCCTCTCTGTGGTCAGGTGAGCGACCACGACGTGGGAAGTCTCTCGGTGATGGGCTATAACTACGTGTATAGCGCTCAGGTGATCCAGGATGAGTGTAGGCGTCCCGTCTGTTGTACCGGTCCCTGTCGTGTCTTGACGCTCTGTATGAATCCTCCCGCGATGAATATCTGTCATACGAAGAGTCGCCGTGAGATCGCCGGTCTGCAGGATGATAATGGCTGCGTCCTCGCTCCCTGTCTGGGGTGAAGCTCCGCTGACGAGGTCTGTAGTCAGATGAACCACGGTGTGGGGATCTCTGTTGTCGTTGCACCTCCAGCTGCAGTTTCTCCACCTTGTCAGACAGTGTCTCCAGCATAGACTGCATTCGTCGAAGATCCTCTGAGGTGGCAGAGTGAACTCCAGGCGATGCAGGCAGGTGAGCGGTGGTTACAGGTGAGACAGCAGGTAAAACCTGTGTCTGTGTAAAACTTGGATGCAGGGTGTTTGGGGTTGAGAACAACCTGCTGGCCTGATGAGCATTTTCAATCTGTATAGCAAACTGAAGAGCAGACTCCAGTGTGTTCAAGCCTTGTTCATGAACGCGCACCTGAAGATAAGGCTCAATTCCAGCAATGAAGCGCCTGAACTTTTCCCCATCCTTAGCATTTTGTCCATAGGTGGGGAAAGCTTCCTCCACCAGTCTGCTAATTTCAGCTGCAAACACTGGAAGGGCTTCACCAGGCAGACGTGGGCGTGCATTTATGTAGCTTTGGAAGGTGGACAGATAAGCAGTTTGACCAAAAACTTTTTTCAGTTTGTCTTTTACAGCTGAATAGTCACCTTTTGTCCTGTCAGGCAGGCTGTCCCAGTAAGAAAAAACAGCACCACCGAGACGTGTGGGCAGCAGCTTGGCCAAACTGTCTTCATCATAGTCTGGATCAGCCTCTACAGCTACTTCAAAACGTCTGCACCATACAGCAAAGTCTTCTTTTCCATCTCCCATGAAGACGTGGGGGAAATCGCCTTTACAATGTTGCAACATAGTAGCGAGTTGAAGTAGAGCGCACAGGCAGTCCGTTCCGTTACTAAGTAACCGTTGCTTGGTGTCGCTATTTCCTCTCTTTTTTTTCTCTCTCGCTCTGGCGATCACATCAAACGGAAATATTACACTCTCACCGGGTCTTGGAGCAGGAGCAACATCACAGAATAATCCACAGAAAGCAGAGAAATTAATGTCCAATGTTCATCAGTACACCGATCTCTGTCACTGCTGAAAGATATCCGTTGTTGTTGCCGAGTTGCCGTGGCAGTTGAAAAAGTCCGCTAGCTTCCGTCGTCCGTTAGCTTCTAACTCCGTTACGTCCCCGGCAAACTTTAAAGTCCACAAACCCGCTGCCACCAGTGTAACGCTGAAATTCTTAGCGTCACCTCGATCCGTGGGTTGTAGATAAGGAACAGCACGGGAACTCCGGGTGAAGTCAAAGACGATGGTTTATTTTCCAACCAGACCAAAACACAACTTCTCCTACTCTCCACTGCTCCTCAACTGACATAAAACACCAACATTCTATCTCTAAGGGCAACCAGATTATTCCACCTTATAACATTCTAATATGACACCACTTACTTATAATAAAAATAAAATTCATCTTACAATATTACTTCATTATGTGTAACATCAAGTACAGGTCTTGGACTTGTCTTTGTCTCAGTTTTCTGACTCAGACTCACTGCCGTCACTGGTGGATCATTTTACATCCTGACTCGCGTTATCTTTTTTTCTCCTTTGCATCTCCTTCTCCACCCTTTCCTCTGTCTATCTCATCTCCTCTCTGCTCATCGCTTCACCTTCCCTGTCCCTTTTTATCCATCTCTTTCCTTTCCTCTTTATATTCTATCGGTTCTTCTTCTCCTCCTCCTCCTCCTCCTCCTCTACGTCTTCCTCTCCCTGCCCCGCCCACGAGAGAAGGTCGTCAGCTGAAGGTCGAACTGAACCTGACTCCTCTCATCCCTTCTTCCTCTCCTCTGGGACCGGCCTGGCTAAGCCCTGCTGACCTTTGAACTTAACCCTAGTGTGGGGGGTGGGCAGGGGTCATTCTAACCTGATTGTGTGGGTAAATGTGTTTGTACTTGAGCTTAGGTGATTGTGTTGAAATGGTAAATTTGGTGTGACTCCTTTTCAAACAAAGACGAGAGCAAACACAGATAATTGCAGATAAATGAACAAGACAAGAGAATAACCAGAAAAGAAAAATGCAAATACAGATGAATGTTATATTATACACCTAAAAAAGGTCACACACTAATATTTCGTTGCACCGCTTTTAGCTTTGATTTTGGCATTGTTTCAATAAGCTTCTGCAATGTCACAACATTTATTTCCATCCAAAATTCAATTAATTTTTCAAATATGCTCAGTTTGGACCACATTTCTCCTTTAAAGATGCAAGTTCCCTACTATCTGTCTAGTTTTTAATAATGCGTTGGACAGGACTGTCTCAGTAATCTCCCTAGATGTTTTATTTGCTTGACGAATGCCAATAATTTGACCCTTCTGAAACAGATTAACATCTTTTCCACGACCAGAGGATGTGTCGTCTGACATGGTTGTTAAAGAAATTAGACTACATCAGTTAGGGTTAGATAAGTTGTTGCCCATGCAGCAATTATCCAATGGGAGGCTCTGACCTATTAGCTTAGTTAAATCCAAGTGGTGACTTTTTCTTTTGGGACGGGCAGGCAGCGTATATAGCTAATATAATATAATATAATATAATAATTGTGTTTAGTTATATAGTTTATATTGTATGTGTCTCTGTCGCTGTAATGTTTCACCTCTGTCACCAGAGTGTGAATGTTTGTGTAGAGCTGCCAGTGAGGAAAGCTTCAGATACAAGATCCTGTGTATTTTCTCAGAGACAGTGTTTACATGACTGACATGGAAACTGTTAAATATGTCACCTTCCTCCCCGCTACCAGCAGCTGAGAACCAACTCTGTTTGGTTTTACAATCTCCACAACAAAGGTCTTGAGGTCACTATTGCTCCTACATACTCGCCTCACCTCGGACTGACCTTGTTGCCATGGCAACTGCGCCCAAAGCTGCTGATTCAGCACCCGCTGCTGTTGCCATGGCAATGCAATATGCAAACGAGTGATGGACATAAGTGGGGTGATTCAAACTACTCTGATATTTAAACATTTTGTTTGTGTAGATGTTTTTGAAATTGGAATACTGAGCAATGGAAAAAAGATTTACTCGCATGCTACATGGGCTACACTGCAAAAACCCAACAATATTTGTCTTATTTCTAGTCAAAATGTAATTTCTAGTCAAAACAAATCTCATTATAATTAAAATAAGACTCATCATATTAAAAGTAACTTGTTTTTAGACACGTTTTTTTATTCCTCTCAAGCAGATTTTCACTTGAAATAGAAAAATCTGATAGTCAGGGCCGTTGTATAGGGGAGAAAGGTGATGATAATTCTAGGGGCCCAGCGCCCAGTAGGGTCCACAAAAAACCCAGTAGTCTAATCTTTGTATGACTGATTTATTCTGCATAAGACCCTGACTAATACTAATGCTGCATTAGCATCAAAACAAAGTAGGCTAAATAAAAAATGATAATACATGCGTAGTGTAAGAAAAAAAGTGGAAAAACCAGGGGGTAGGGGCCCACTTTAGTATTCTTTCAGGGGGCCCAGAATTCCTAGCAACGGCCCTGTTGATAGTGGAGCAAGTTTTTCTTTCTTATTACAAGCACAAAAAACTTGCTTTCACTGGCAGATTTTTCTACTTATTTCAAGTGAAAATCTGTTTGGAACAAGTGGAAATGATCTAAAAACGTTAATTTGCGGAAGACCAAGTGGAAAGAGATTAGTTTTGACAAGACAAGACAAATTCTTGGAAAGATTTGGAGTTTTTACAGTGTGCTTCTATTGAGATGTTGGCATGGGAACAGTATACTTACAGTTTGGGGGGATGTGGATGGCTCCCTGAGCGAGCGGAGGCGTGAGGAAGGACAGAGGGAGGAGGAGGAGGAGGGGGAGGGTGGGGGAGCTTGGCCCCCTATAGCCCATCCACCGACGCTGTGACACACACATCTTTCAATGTCCCATCAAAAGTGGCACAAGACACCCACACACTCATCAACACATAAAAAAACACACACGCAGCCTCCCTGGTTTAACACACCCGACCAGACACACCACACACTCCAGGGACGACCTCCTACCCCCCACCGGCGGCCCCCCACCACCACCACCACCTCTCCAGACCCTCTGGAGGGTGGAGATGAGTAAACAACGGTGTGTTTTAAGTTGGTGGGTGTGTGTCGCTGTCACAGTCCAGAGTGAGGCTCTCTGTCTCTGGCTGTCAGGGCGTCTGTGGAGGAAGAAGAGGACCAAGAAGGGGGGAGACAATTGACCCAGAGAACAAAGGATGGATGAAGGGTTGGGAGGAAGGGAGGGCACACACACACACACAGACACACACAGACACACATGCACACAGGGTGGGGAGAGAGAAGAAAAGAGATCATTAATTCCTCCAAACATAAATCATCTCAGAACAAGACAAATATTAATATATTCCAAGGGGCAAATCTCATTTAATATTGACCTACAAACCAAAAAAAATCTCAATTAACTCCAGGGTGTGTGTGATATTACACATTAATTACAATATTTAATCACAGTTTGGAGCCTAAATATTTCTCCAAAAATTAAGAATATTGGATCCTATGTTGAGACAGAGAGAGAGAGAGAGAGGGGATCAGGTCATCAGATAAAGACTAGATCGGATCAAAGCAGCAGGAAACATCTTCTCTGCTAATGACATTACAAAGACAGATTGTGTGTGAGTGTGTGTTTCTGCCACATCAGCTGCATTTCCATTCATCTCAACATCTTCTCTTTTGTCCCTGCCCGGTGACTGAACACTGACCCGTGACAGCAGGAGTGTTGGGGTGGGGTGGGGTGGCAGGTGGGGGGTGGGGGTGAAAGCAACCCCCCTCCCCACACACACACACACACAGATGGATCAGGCTTTCTCCCTTTTGTTCCCTCCTATGGCCGCTTGGCTGTGCGGGCCAAAAAAAAAGACAAAAAAAAACAACAACACCACAACCTCCAAGTTTGTTCATTTTCTTGTTTCCACATGAAGTGCGGGATTACACGCTCGTCAGTGAGCTGATCTCAAAGCTGGTGAAAATCCGTCCTGCGCTTCTAAAAACTCACAGTGTGATCTAAAATAGCTCCAAGGCATTGATATGAGCCAATGGGAGTGAAAGAAATGCAAAGGGATTCCTCTGATGATACAAACAAGCAAAGAGAGATTCTGTCTCTATCGCTGCTATCAATCCATTTTGCAGGGAAATGTAACTTTTGCCAGAGTACGGTTCCTCAATAGAACTATAAATCTTTATTGTACTTTACTTAATCTATTTATCAATGATGTCCTGACACAATATAAGAGAATAAGAGTAAAAAAGTTTTGAAACACAAAAGAGATATACAGTATAGTGTTTAGAAACAACAAGAAAACACAACATACAGTATACTGTAATGCATACAGTCCACAATGAGCTACATATCCATGAGGATGACTCAGCTGAAGCAAACACATCCACGCTGGCATGAGTCAGCATACAGAGATTTGAAAACATTAAAAGGGATAAGCTCTAATTTGGATTTTAAATGTTATTCCACTTGTGCACAGCGTATAATTTAAGATAATTGCCCGATTTCAGTGCAAACACATTGATTCTCCACCGCAGTATGAAGATGAATAGTTAATATGGCCAGTCAAGTGCTCAGGAAGATGATGGAAAAATAACTAGATGAAAAATAATGCTGTATTGTTTCTTTCTGCCAATGACTGGAATTATGAGGAAATGCTGTGGGGAAAAACACATGAGCACATTTTCATGAATGATAGTGCTTGTATGTTCTCTACATTCAGATGTGTCAGAATAATCTGAAAAATGAGTTTCCAGCCGGATAACCAACATGAACGGGCCGGAGCTGGACAACGAGGCCAAACGTCAAAGAACTTTTGGAGTTGATAGCGGTGTTTATGCAGAAACATGGCAGATGACAGGAAATGTTTGCTTGATTGTGAGGTTTTTATTTTTTTCATAAAATTGCACAAATCATTGTGGCCTTAGACCCCATATGAAGTCCCATTTGGGAACTGGGAAGTCTTCAGGGTTGCGTTCACACCAGCCTTGTTTAGTCCGGTTGAACCGAACCCTGGAGCGTTTATCCCCTTGGTGCAATTCGTTGGGGAGATTGCTGAGCATCTTAAAGGGATAGTTCAACATTTTGGCAAATTGGTCCATTGCCATAATCCCTATAGTTTTACAAGTAGGTTCATTACCTTTATTTGTCGGTGCAAGCTATTTTTAGAACAGCCAAGCCGCGAGCTGCTCAGAGCTACACTACGGAGGCTAATGGGATTTCTTGGTTTCCCTCATCAAACTCATCAAATAGACAAAAGAATGGTACGAGACAGAGTTGTTTTAGAGGTAAATGCAGAGACTGCTTGCCGAAAAACTGCCACCCATCAGGGAGGGAAACCAAGAAATCCCATGAGCCTCTGTAGTGTAGCTATGAGCATCTCGCGGCTCCGCCGTTCTAAAAATAGCTTGCACTGACAATTAAAGGTCACAAACCTACTCCTAAAACTATTGGGATTATGGCAATGGGCCAATTTTCCAAAATGTTGAACTATCCCTTTAGCTAAATGCATGTATTATGACATTATCGTTCAAATGCGCAGCGCGTTAAAATCTGCTGATATACTGTAGCCTACACTCAAATTCGGCACCAACATGAAAATACTGTAAGCCAACGATGCTCCATGATGCGAGGAAGTCGTTTTACTTGCCTAAACTATATGACCAATAACCGATCAGCATTTGTGGTCATGTGACTTTTGTCTTCAGTTTTTGGACCGTTTCAGTTTGACGTTTTTGAATGCAAACCGGATGTATCGTCCTTGCGTTGGTTCAAATCAGATAACGAACCTTTACTGTAGGTGTGAACCGGCCCTAGAAACACAGACAAAACAGAAGTGCTGAGTTAGAAGAGGGTTACATCCATGTGCCTGGATGTCATGGTGGGGACAATGAGGATCATGAATTGAGTTGTTGATGGGACATTTCACTGAAATGCAAAAAAACTAATTGTGGTGCTATATAAAAAGCATAGGGATCACCAAAGTCTGTGGGGTTCATCCACTGTAGACAATGAATGCCTGAACACACTTGTATGACAGCTCAGCCTAAAGCTGTGGAGAGATCTTAGTGTGAATCAAAGTGGTGAGTGGACCTGACACGCCAGAGTCCTGGAAATGAGAAGAGACAACAAGAGCAGAGGAGGTTGCAGCGGGTTGTCATAACTTGTCAATCTGTGAGTGTAATGGCCTGGAGTCCTCAGCCCAGGCCTGTCTGAGAGGATCCTCTTGAAACACACACACACACAGTGAGAGGCAAGAAGTGACAGCTGGCTAATGTAGACCCCCTCCTATATATAATAATTACGCAACCTGTCCCCAACACACATCCTCGCACACACACACGCGAATGCACACACAATTACACACACACACACAGAGGAAACATACATGACCCCAATTTTGGCTCCTATTGTCAGATCCTCACCCATGTAGTCGGCTGTGGTTGTCAATTGACTTTTAACACTCTCTCTCTCTCTTGCACACACACACACGCACACATCTGTCTTCCTTCATAGCCACTCAAATACACACATGTGAGCACACACCTGCCACTGGCCCTTAGGGCTGCTGTTACCTGCCAGGCTTATTTACAAAATAAATGACCCAAACAGAGCAGTGGGACATGATGGAAGTGTGTGTGTATTCTTGTACTTGCTACGTTGTGAGGACCGGCAAGAGTTTTTAACCAACAGAGTCGGGACATTTTTGGGAAGTGAGGACATTTTGGCCGATCCTCACTTTCCTTCATCAAGACTAAGACTTGGGTTAAGACTTAGGGTTATAATTAGGTTTAACTTGGTAGGGTAAGGGGCTAGAGAATACACTATGTCAATGGGTGTCCTCGCAAAGATAGCATTACAAGAATGTGTGTGTGTGTGCATTTGTGTGTTAATGGGGGGAAAGATAACGACCGGCAGCAGGGGTTCCTGATGTAGTGAGGGGGAAACGGAAAATGTAACAGACGTGCCGAAAACTAAATGATGGCTGGTGATGTCAGTGTCCCAGCATGTTCCACTTCTACTGATAATAATATCTGCCACACACTTGATGACAGTATAGGCTACACTCTGATTCTGGTTATGCTCATTAATCAAAAAAAGAAAAAAGAAAAAAAAGAGAGATTATTAATGTGGACTTCCTTTAATTTAAATATTCATAGACCCCCCACTGCGGCGCTGAGTTAAGGATGGGGGAGGGCCGCCGCTCATTAATGAATTAAGTGTTATGCAGGATGGCGGATGGTCTCTTTTCAGAAGTGGAGTGTGTCGGTGTGTCTTTATTGAGGTAGCAGCTTAAAGATCCTTGACCCGCGCTGACGGAGAACACACTGACATTTAATGCAGAGTATTGTTCGCTCTTCATTGTCCCTTTGTCGCCGGCAACGTGGCGCGTTGCGGCCTCTTGAATTAAATCACATGGAGCCATTAGAGAGCTGGAAGGTCCATTTAGGATTTGGAGATGACGAGTGATGTGCAGGAAGAGTTCTTCTGATCCATTTAGTGCTGCGGGTTGAAAAGATTAGTGTTTGAGCGCCTGTGGTTTGGTTTATATCCTCATTGTTCAGGCTCACTCTGGTCTCACCGCTGTTAAATTGAAAGGTTCTAGGTTTTAGGCACTTAATTGAACAAAAATTGATATTTGGGGATTTTGTCTCTGGGAACACAGAGTAGAAAATGTTTTTATTCTTTCATTCATTTTCAGGAACAGTGTCCTGTTACTGCCCTGTGATTGGTGCAGTTTGACGGGAAGACTGTGTTTTTATTTGGATAAATTAAGCCATCTATTGTAGTTAAAATTATTCAGTGCATTTGATTGTCGTTTCAATATTTGTCTTTTTTGCATTTAAATGACAGGACAGTTATAGAGAGACAAGATATGGGAAGAAGAGAGGGATCGAACCAGGGCCACTGCAGCAAGGAATAGCCTCAGGTTTGCTTAACCCAGTGAGCTGTATGATGCCCCAATATTTGTCATTTTTGCCTTTATACCTATTAAACTGTGTTATACCATTTTGAAGTTGTGAGCAGATATATGTAGAGTACAGATACTGAATGAGACAGATGTTAAAACAGATCTGATGTCTTCATGTGAGAAGTTATAACTAGTGAGTCACATTAATACACATTTTAAAATATCTTTATATCTGCTTATAAATGGAACACAATGTGTTACAAACTTATTTAATAGTATATATTGCGTTATAATGGTAAACAAGAAAGGTTTAAGTTAAGTGTCTCCTGCATTGATGACGCATTAGTGCATATAAATGAAATATTATTATAACACAATGTTTGAAGTCATTTAAACCACCATTGACGAACTTTTACAACTCAAATTACACAAATCTGAGTTTTTTCTTCTTTTTTTTTTGTACAACATCCACCCATGACACAACACAACCCTCGGTCCAAACATCTGAACATGGACACACATATACAACCACTGACATGGAATAAACTTGTAAATAGGTGTGATAGAAATTAAAAAGAAAGAAATAAAAAAGACTAACGACCATGTTTGAAAAATAAAAATTGAGAAAATAATTCGATGAATGAAAAAAAAAAAAAAGAAGGCAACACAAATACAAACAAATAAATAAATAACTAAATAGATATTTAAAAAAAAAAAAAAAAGTACAGATCCATGTTATTCAAGTAAATACAAAAATTAATTTAAAAGAAAAAAGAAAGAAAGAAAGAAAGAAAAAAAAAGGGGGGGGGGGGGGGCTACTCAGAAATTATTGTTGAAGGTTCCTCATAAAATACCAAAAAGGGGCGCCATATCTTGTAGAATTTGTTCTCTGATCCCCGAATAGTGTATCTAATCTTCTCTAGATTCATACAGGATATCATGTCTCTGAGCCAGTGTGAGTAGGATGGCGGAGCTGGGTCTTTCCACTTGAGTGAAATAGAACGTCGGGCTAGTAAAGAGGCAAAAGCCAGAAAATTGAGCATAGCTTTAGGTAAATTCAAACCTGGAGCAATGCCAAAAATGCCAGTCAAGGGATTGGGTTCAATTCGATGAGGAAGGATTTCTGAGAAAGCATGGAAGACTGATGTCCAAAAGTTAACTAAGGAAGGACATGTCCAATACATGTGGTAGAGTGAGGCAGGTGCGCCTTTACACTTATCACATGTAGGGTCAACATCGGGATACATACGTGCCAATTTTGTTTTTGATATGTGAATACGATGCACTACTTTAAATTGCAAAAGTGCATGTCGAGAACACATGGAAGAAGAGTGTATCCGATCAAGCACAGAGTCCCATGTGTCCTCTGTAAAGGTATAATTTAGGTCCTGTTCCCAAGCAGTTCTTATGGTTGCAATTGAAGAGCAGTGCTGTTTGGAAATAAGGTTATATAAATTGGACATGATACCTTTAGAAGTGGGGTCAACAGAGAGAAAAATATCAACAGGGTTGGCTGGGGGCTTATAGGGAAATTGGGCCGTTAAGCGCTGTACAAAATTTCTGATTTGCAAAAATCTAAAAAAGTGGGATTTGGCAATACCAAAAGTTTCTGTTAATTGAGAAAAGTTAGCAAAACAATTATCAATGTATAAATCTTCAAAGCACCTCAAACCTTTTCTGTACCAAATCTTAAATGCGCCATCAACCATTGAAGGAGCAAATAAATGGTTAGCAGCAATTGGGCTTTTAAGCGAGAAAAGCTGTAGACCAAAACTTTTCCTAAATTGGCCCCAGATTAGCAAGGAATGTTTAACTACTGGGTTGCTCTTGGGAATATCCGACGCAAGTGGAAGTGCTGTACCTAAGAGTGCAGGTAAGGAAACAGGTTTACTATCAAAAACCTCCATTGTCACCCAAGCCGGGGATGAGGGTTCGAGATGGAAATGTCTCCAAAATAATAAACACCTAATGTTTGCTGCCCAGTAGTAATATTGGAAGTTAGGCAGAGCCATTCCTCCTGCCTGCTTGGGTCTTTGGAGAAATGCTTTCCGCAGCCGAGGGTGTTTACCGTTCCAAATATAAGATGATACTAATGAGTCAAGGGCTTTAAAAAAAGATTTGGGGATGAGAATGGGAAGACACTGAAATAAGTAGAGGAACTTTGGAAGCAATGTCATTTTAATTGAGTTTATTCTTCCAATAAGGGTCAGAGACAAGGGAGACCACTTTGATAAAATCTGTTTTGCCTGATCAAATAAAGTGAGAAAATTTGATTTAAATAGGTTTTTGAATTCTCTAGTGACACAGATTCCGAGATAATTAAAGTGATCTTTCACCACCTTTAATGGGAGATCAGTATAGTTAAGTTTAAGAGCTTCTTTATTAATCGGGTATAGTTCACTTTTATTTAAGTTGAGTTTATAACCAGAGAATTGACTGAAATTATCTAAGATAGAGAGGGCTTCCGGTAGGGAAGTGGTTGGTTTTGAAACAAACAAAAGTAAATCGTCTGCATATAACGAGACTTTGTGTTCGACTCCTCCCCTCCATATTCCTTGTACCCGCCCATTACTACGCAAGGAAATTGCAAGAGGCTCAATGGCGATTGCGAAAAGGAGAGGGCTTAGTGGGCAACCCTGCCGGGTCCCACGGTGTAAATCAAAATATTCTGAGTAATGGCTATTGGTGAGAACAGAAGCAGAAGGACATTTATACAATGTTTTGATCCAAGAAAGAAAGACAGAACCGAAGCCAAATTTTTCAAGTGTAAAAAAAAGATAGTTCCACTCTACTCTATCAAATGCCTTCTCAGCATCCATAGAGGCAAGGCACTCTGAATCCACATGTTTGGGGGAGTAAAGGATGTTAAATAACCGGCGAAGATTGTAAGACGAATGACGTCTCTTAATAAAACCAGTTTGATCTGGCGATATTATAGAAGGAAGGATATCCTCTAGTCTGCGGGCTAAAACTTTGGCGAGAATCTTTACATCGGTGTTTAGTAATGAAATCGGTCTGTATGAAGCACAATCGAGTGGGTCTTTACCTTTTTTCAGCAATAGGGAGATACAGGCCTGATTGAACGAGGGAGGGAGGGCACCTGAATTTAAGGAGTCAGAGAACACTGAGCACAAGATGGGGGTTAAATCAGCAGAGAACTTTTTAAAAAAATCTGATGGTAGCCCATCAGGACCAGGGGATTTACCTGATTGCATAGATGATATAGCTGCTGAAATTTCCTCCTGGGTGATGGGTGCATCAAGGTTATTTCTCAGGTCTTGAGAAAGGGTTACGTCAAGATTATTAAAGAAATTTTCCATAATACTTAGATCTGCTGTACAATCTGAAGAGTATAAATTAGAGTAGAAGGTTCTAAACTTATCATTAATCTCTTTCTGGTCAGACGATGCACAACCATTATCATACTCCTGCAATAAGTTGTTTAGCTCTCAACCCACGCAGCTGAGTAGCTAGGAGTTTACCAGATTTTCCACCATGCTCATAATAGTTGCTTTTACTCCGAAGTAAATGACTTTCAACCTCATGAGAGGAAAGGAGATTAAATTCAGCCTGAAGTTTCAAGCGCTCCTTGTACAGTTCAGGTGAAGGTGAATTTGCGTACTGTTTATCTATATTTAAAATCTGATTAGCAATGTCAGTCTGTTTCTGCTTTGAGCACTTATTTTTATATGCTGCAAATGATATAATTTCTCCTCTTATGTACGCTTTCATAGCTTCCCAAATCATTTTATCAGACATGTCAGGTGTTCTATTGATGCTTAAAAAAGTTTTAATATGTGTAGAAATATGTAAGAGAAAGCTCTCGTCAGAGAGTAACAATGGATCTAGTCTCCAGTGTCTCCTTGTATAGTCAGCATCTGGGAAAGCTAGTACCAGAACCAGGGGAGCGTGATCAGAAATAATAATACCCTCGTATTTACATGACTTAAGGTTTGAGATTAGTTGGTTGTCTATAAAAAAATAATCAATTCGAGTATAAGTATGGTGGACATGAGAGAAGAAGGAGTATTCTCTTCCTGTAAGATACAAGAACCTCCAGGGATCAGAAAGGCTAAAATCGTCAAGAAATGCTTTAATGTAACTGGCGGACTTGCTGAGGGTGGTAGGTTTAGGGGAGGAGCGGTCTAATACTGCATCTAAATAACAATTGAAATCCCCCCCGAGAATTAAACAGTGGGAATTAAGATCAGGAAGTTCAGAGAAAAATCTATTGAAAAACTGTACGTCATCAACATTAGGCGCATACACATTGGCCAAGACCACTGACTTATTGTGAAGTTTGCCTGACACAATGATAAAACGTCCAAACTTATCCGCTGTAATGTTGGAGGGCTCAAAAGGAATATTTCTGTCCACCAGGATAGCCGCACCCCTGGCTTTCCCTTTAAAATTAGAATGAAAAAACTGTCCTGCCCAACATTTACCTAATCGCCAATGGTCTGAATCATGCAAGTGGGTTTCCTGGAGAAAGGCTACCCCAGCCCTGAGCTTTTTTAGGTGTGAAAAAACTTTGTTCCTTTTCACCGGATGATTTAACCCCTTAACATTCCAGCTAATGAAGTTAAGATTACCCTTCATCTAGAACACTGTCTGACAGAAAGAATAAAGTGAGTAGCTCCATAGGAAGAAGAAGAAGAAAAAAAAGAAAGAAAAAAAAACACACACACACACGCACACGATCATCCCAAACAAACCCTGAACCCCAAACTCACGCAGTACTCTGCTGAGCAAACTTAGAAAGGCCTCCTTGGGTCTCGTTCTAAACATCCCTAGAATATGCTTCCTATTTTACTAGCTCCAACATCGTTTTTTAACAGTTAACCCTGTGACAAAAGCTTACAAATTTGAACGACTTAACACTAAATACACCGTAAGGCTTAAGCAACTGTGAGCAAAATCAGATAAACACAGGTTATCATGCGTCTTCCCCCTGCACGCTGCACAACTGTAGTGATCCCCCCAGTTAACTACTACAGGTGAAAAATACATTTTTTTATAACAGAGTTCCACAGGCACGGATGAAACGGCCAACATAAATGTCAAACAGCTGTTCATGAATTTGCTTTAGCTTATAAAACTCACAAATAAAAAGAAATATAGATGTAATGATTAACAAAATCGTCATATAGCTGTTTATGAATTTGTCTTCGCTTATGATATTTAAAAAAAAAAAAAAAAAAAAAAAATGAAGGGGGAACCTAAAGGCAAGCCAAGCTGGGTAACTCGGCAAATCAAGTGTAAATCAAATCACAGAGCCAGGGAGAAAAGCCTTTAAACAGTCCACAGTTATTTACTCACAGTCAAAGATATCAGATTGTAGCCAAGCTACATAACGGCAGATCCATCCCAAGCGGGCGCACTCCCTCCCAGGTTATGGATGAATTTAGTAGCTTCTGTGACAGAAGTCAACCACTTCTTCTCGCCGCTCTGGAGAGTGATGCGCAGCTTCGCCGGAAAAAGTAGAGATGGTCGGAGTCCTCTTTTATAAAGTTCAGCCATGACTTCTTTGTATTCAGCTCGCTGCTTCAGAACATCCGCGCTGTAATCCTCGTAGAACCGGATCTTGTAACGGTAGTCCAGCTCACCTTGTTTTCGCATCACCAAGTCCTTCATCTGGTAACGGTGGAAGCGTATGATGACAGGACGCGGTCGGTCTCGTGGGCCGGGTTTGGGCGCAAGACTGCGGTGGGCTCTGTCCAGCTCCGGGGGGGAAGAAAGTACTTGCTCACCCAAAACATCAACGAGGAGCTGAGAGAAGAAAGCAGTCGGGCGTGGGCCCTCGACGGACTCAGGCAGACCCACAATACGAATATTCTGTCTTCTGCTGCGCCCCTCTAAATCAGAGAGTTTGGATTTCAGCCACTTGTTGTCTTCCTGCAATGCGGAGCATGTAGCTTCAAGCTGCTGCAAATGTTGGCTGACCTCCTCCGCATTGGACTCAAGATCAGTTATGCGCCGTCCGTGTCCAGCGACCACAACTTGAACCTTGTCCAGTTTGGCTTCCAGACTCGCGAACGATGACTTGAAGTCAGCGGCTAATGAGGCCCTGTGTCTCTCAAGCAGCTCCGAGATGCTTTCCGCGGTTATGCTAGCAGCGCCGCTAGCAAAAACCGAGTCCTCTGCTACAGAGTCTTACCTAGTTTGTTTCCCAGACCTTGACATAATTACTGCCTTGGTATCAATGTTAATCTTAATTGGACTCAGTCGCTCGACGTTATAGCGAGAAAAGTAGGGTTCGAAGTGGCAAACGAAAAAGTTAGCAACGGGAGCCAGAGAGCTGCACGCCTACTCCATGCTCAGCAAACCGGAAGTCTAATTTCTAATGTAAGATGAGGTGACATGTCGAAATAAACTAAACTATATTGCCTGATTAACCTGGTTTTACAGCCACAGACCATGAACGTTAACATCTGAAACATGTCTGACAACATTTATCAGCAGGGCCGTTGCTAGGAATTCTGGGCCCCCTGAAAGAATACTAAAGTGGGCCCCTGACTTTTCCACTTTTTTTCTTAGACTACGGATGTATTACCATTTTTAATTTAGCCTACTTTGTTTTGATGCTAATGCAGCATTACTATGAGTATTAGTCAGGGTAGGTTTATAGCATCTGTGGTGACACTGAAACACACGCTGTAAATTTGACTGACAGCTTTATGGAGCCGGTTCAGAGCCTGTGGGCAGCCATATTTCCGTTCTGTACCAGTTAACATTGAACATACTGTACTAATTTCCTCCTTGGCACCCCAGGGTCCTGAGCAGTCCCACAGAACCTGAGGGGCCTGCAGAGGGCAGAGGCAGGTGGACCAGCCAGTCCACTGGGAGGCCTGAGGGAAGGTGGGGAGGGGGGAGAAGGAGGAGGAGGAGGAGGCAGGGCGGGGGGAGGTGGGATGGTCTACAGGGAGGCCCGGGGTTTGAGGGGGATCAGGGGGTGGGGGGCGGGGAAAAGAGAGTAAGGATGAGGGAGGGGGTGCAGGTGGACGGATAGTGCGCGACGGAGCGAGAAATTAATTCATTGATAGATTCCGATCTGGGAAGTGTGGATGGAGAGATTAAGCAAAAATAGAGAAAGGAGAGGGGAGGGGAGAGAAGAGAGTACTTCCCCTTAAATGCACACAGACATACACACACACAAAGTGAACACATGAGGAGAGACAAAGCTATTCCCAGTTTGTCCCTCCCAGTTGGCCATATAACCTAGATTCACCTAAATTCATTATTCATTACATAGGCTACCTCACGGTAACTACTCACACACACACAGAATGCTGACCATGCTACAGCCTGGAGCAAAAAGCTGGGCTGAGCAACCTAAAGATGATATCATCAAAATGTGTGTGTGTGTGTGTGTGTGCGTGTGTGTGTGTGTGTGAGTGTGAGAGAGAGAGAGCGTGTGTGTTTGTGTCAGTCTGTAGATCACATCACTGATGTCCTTCACATCAGGCTTCATGAATATGTAATAGAACTGTCATTTTAATAAAGTACCACTGAGTTAAATGTGCATGTGTGTGCAGTGTGATGATATGTGTGCGTGTGGGTGTGGGTGTGTGTGTTTCCTAGAAATTGCTATTCATACGCTATTAACTAATTTAAATACCATCCCCGGCTACTGAGAGCCAACAATAACACACGAGTGGATTCATCTGATAAACATTCAATGCTGACATGTTTAAGTCATTTTCATGTTTTTTTCTGGAGTTAAAACATTATGAGGCTTTCAGTGAGAAGAACTCAAGTACATGGTTAAAGGGATAGTTCAACATTTTGACAAATTCTCCTATTGCCATAATCCCTATAGTCATAGCAGTAGGTTCCTTACCTTTAATTATCGGTGCATGTTGTTTTGCGATGAGCGGGGCAGAGACGTGAGCTGCTCAGTGAACACAATGCAGGTGAATGGTACAGGTCCCTTGTCCCTAATCAAACTCATCAAATACACAATCCAATAACTCCAAAACACTTTCATGGACAAGTTGTGACCTGCACATTCACCACACTATGCATAATGTATAATTATGTAACATTATGACACATGAAGCAAATACTCTGAACTACTTGCTCTTTTGAAATCACTCCACCCAGCAGTTACATGATTATTTCATGGGCCATGAGTGTTTTGGAGTTGTTGGATTGAGTATTTGATGAGTACTGAGGGATAGCGCACCTGTACTGTTCACCTCCATTGTGTTCACTGAGCAGCTTGCGTCTCTGCCCCGCTGATCTCAAAACAACATGCACCGATAATTAAAGGTAATAAACCTACTTCTCTGATTATATGGATTAGGAGCATTTGCCAAAATGTTGAACTACCCCTTTAAGGTCTTAGGAAAGATCACGGTCTTGGTACTTGCTGAAAAAGTCATGAGTGATCTGAAACTGGATCTGTATTGATTTGAACTCAAACCTTTATCTTTTCCAGGCTTTTACAAACTGCTGCTGTAGCTGAAACCTCAGTCTCAGCTGTGTAGCTCTTGTGCACTGTTTGAGACATGTGAATGTTTCGCTGCAAGTAGCATCCATTTGCCTGTTTCTGAGAGTTCATACATTTGCACCACTTTCTGAAACCTCTAAACACAAATCTGCAAACCGATCCATCCGCTTCCTGATGCAGTTTATTGCTGTTTACAGAGAGGTCGCCTGGGTTTTACATGAACCTGTTTACACTGTGTTCTCTGAGACACGGTTGGTGTGTGTTTGTGTGTGTTAAGACGTCCTGAAAGACTGAGTGTCCTTCAGTTCCTCACGGTTAAGTGTTTCCCGTAAAAATTGGAAGCTGGCGAGGGGCCTGTCATGGATATTGATTGTTGTCTACAGTAGCTAATATGAATGTTGAATGTACGTGATGTGAAGGACATCTCTCCCTGCCCTTCACCTTCCCGTGTACAACTTAGGAGTAATAATAATAATAAACAGGAAACTTGTTTTCACCCTCGTACGAAAACACACAACCTCAAGATACACAAATACACACAATTACATCATCTGCCCATACATACACAGTGTCTTGAGACACGCTGGATCCTACATTTCTTATGATGAACCTTCATCAGACTGTGTAACAAGCATTCTCCTCTATCACACTTCATGTGCCAAGTCTCTAATGCAGACTCGCTGTAAATCTAAGCCCACTGCCAATTAAAGCATAAACCCAATTTCTTTAGAGATTGCCAACAACAATATCATAACTGAATGACAAGAATGTAATTTGTATCCTCAAAAAACGACTTACAGCCTCTAGAAAATGACCCTTTATATCGTGAGTAACAGTGTTTTTCATTCTTTCCCTCCTCGCCCCACCGTCGGTTTACTGTTATCATGACTGGACGCCCACTGTAGCTGGATATGATTTCACCACCTTCAGTTTCCCGTATTCAGTCTTGTCACACATCCAGCCAGAAGTCTTTTTTGATAACTCACACACTGGTTTTCTTTTTCTTTTCCTGTGTCATGACAGAGTAGCACACAATTCAGCCCTCTGATGCCAACATCAGCACCCTTATTTTAGTTGAATAATCTCAACGCGAGGCAAAGACACACACACACACAGACACACATAGTCGGTCAGACATCCACAGCCACGTGTCTGTGTTAAGCAGCCTTTGTGTCTGTGCCTAAGTAGAGTGGGAATCCCTGTGGATGCGAGCAGATGAATAACTCAATAAACACGCCAAGGTTTCTGACCCTGGAACAAAGCACATCCACTGACAGGCCTCCGACCACCCGCCGTCCTCGTCTTCTTCTCCCCCCTTTGTTTCCTCTCTGACCACCAACTCCACCATCGTTAACCACTTTTCCCTCTGAGCGGCTTCTTCTCTCTGCTTCAGCACCGGTGATGTATCTGAGAAACTGCTCCAGGCAACACTTAAACATGAAGACTCCCCCGTCTTATCAGCCTCAAACATAAAAGAGAGGCTGTGGCATGAGAAGTGCAACCAAGCCCCCCGCTCCCTAGACTGACACACTGACTACATCTACATGCAGCCATAACCCTTTCATAACCGGAATATTAGCAATAACTCGGTTGTACACGGTCATGTAAACACCAATAACGCTTCTGAAAAACCAGAGAATGAGCCCTGGGTTACTTCTTTTCTAACCTGAATATTTGGTCATGTTTACACCTATCAGGATATCCAGATTGAAAGGAACATTCATTTGTGTTCCGCGCATGTTCTATTCACAAGGAATCTTGGACTTTTGAGTACAGGAACTACTTGCAAATAACATTCTCGCCTGCTGTTGCTGAGGTTTCTCAGATTTTTTCCTGTTAAAGGGGTTTTCTTTGGAGTTTTTCCTCAGTCGATGTGAGGGTCTAAGAGCAGAGGATGTTGTTATGATGCCATGTAAAGCCCTCTGAGACAAAAAAAAACGGGCTGTACAAAAAAAATTGCCTTGCCTTGTTTTGATCAGGATATCCCAATTGATAACAATTACAGGAATACACCTGTGTGCTCACTCAACGGATGGTTCTCAATTTTTAAGAAACCAGAATATTGACCTGAACCATGCATGTAAACACAGTCACTGTCGATTGGTCCAAATAATGCTCCCCTGATGGGTTTAATGAGTGGCTGAGAGGTTTTAGCTGATGGTGCAAATGGTGCAGATCCATTGATTGATTGGCATTGGTCGTCTGTCAAGTGAGATCTGGTCCAGTATGAGATGGACCGCCATTGGATTTCATGTTCCCCAAAAGGATTATGACCAATTCCAGCTTTCAGAGACTGGATCTAGAAACTGGACCAGTCTCAGCCTGGTCAGATGAACTGATGAGGCCTCTTGGATGAGAGGTGAAGCGTATTGACAAATAACCAAGTCCAGTTGCTTTCGATTAAAATTTCCTTGAGATAACTATGACCTGGACAAATGAGAATAATCACAGGCGAACTAGAAACAGTTTGAAATTGACTTAAACAATTAATTGATTATTAATTGTGTGATCATCCAAGCTCCGGTATCTATAGATATGTTTATATGTCAGACTATTGAATTATGCCATTGTGGTATTTCTCTCTATTTGCCTCTCTCAGACAGGATGGGGTGGACTGGTCCCAGAGCGCAACCTGACGCCTTTCACATTCAAATGAGCTCTTATTGGCGTGACATTGTTTAGCCACCTCTAGACCCCCCCCCCCCCACTTCACCACCCTCTTCCAACCACACACACACACACACCTCTGCAAACACAAAGCCATGCAGTTTCCATGGGTTTGTTTTTCTGATTTGCCTCTCCCCACACGACAAAGCGCAGGACCACGGGAGTGCATAAATCAGTCATTAGTGATGGTATGTTCCTGGATAAACAGCAGCTCCCGCGCCGGGTGGCTTCCCCGGCTCCACCAGCGTCTCTTGGATTTAGCTGAGGGGCGAGAGGCAGCAGCTGTGAAAGGCCACAGTGTAACAGAGCACTCTGGGTGGTATATACAAAACCCGCGGCCACACATCTATCACTGCCTTCACAGAAATAAACAGTGAGGGGGTGAGCTGAGACATGAGGCGGCGGGGACGGGGTCACATACTGTAATTCATCTCTGTATGAATTAAGGGCAAAATGATAAAATATGAACATGAAGCATGGAGGGATCTCTGTTAGAAATGATGTAATCCTCTTAGTGTACCATAATTGGCCAATCTAATCTAATGATGTTAATACAGTTTGGATTAAAACATGAAATCACGCCATTATTAATAGCGATAAATACAGAATAACAATGTAAAGCTTCAGTAAATGAATACACACCCCGGTGAGACGTTATGCTGTACTGCCACGTCAATCAATACATGACACGATCATAATCACATATGTTGAACGGGGGCAGTAACAGTATCCAGCACCATTAAAGACACTGCTGACTGACTCTGTCTCTCCTCCTCTCTCATTTGCTCCTCTGCCACTTTTCTAAGAAAGAGCTGGAACGAAGCCAGAGCAGAGAGGAAATGTCTCACACGTTCAGGGTAAAAGACCCGACCACCGCGGCTGCTGTATCATAAGGATCATAATATGTGGCAATTCTCTCTGCGGCATCTACATCTGATAAGACTTTTTTTCCATTGAGTAAACCAAAGTCAATCACCCTTTAAAACTAAATCTAACATAACTGTGGTGAAATGAGTTGGAACATTTTTGCATGAACCACCCTGAGTTAGACCCCCAGATTAGTACAGTTTTATGTTGTTGTTGAAACATAGGTACACACAAACAAAAGAAAAGCAGAATAACCCCCTCACCACTGCCAGTCATGTGCCTTTCTGTTGGCACTGTGGACATCCTGTAAATTCTCAGACGCCCGTCTCCTGTCCTGGGCCGGGTACTGCAGGTTTGAGCAAATAAAATCTGGTCTCAATCAGAAGCCGGGTCTGTTTCTATTTTCTGCAAGTTCTTGGGAATCTGCGCGTTTCCACTAGCACGGTACGGTACGGTACGGCACGGCACGGTGCGCTATTTGCGTGTTTCCACTAGCCCTAGTACCTGGTACCAGGTCCCATTTTTAGTACCTCCTCGGCCCTGGTTCCAAGCGAGCCGAAGCGTTACTATAACGTGACGTCATCCGACTGCCTTCCGCGGATTGGGCAGAGAGTCAGCGCGAGCGCAACGTCGGACATGAGAATTTCAAAAACATTGCGGCAACAGCGCCAGCTGATCTGTATCGAGACTGTTGTTATTCCTTCACCTGAGGAAACTGTTGCTGTGTGTAAATCCACACTGTGGTCTGTTAACGAGGTGCAGACCAGTGAGTTTGAAGCTGACGAGCGGATCGAAAAAAGAGAGACGGACAATGCGATCTCCGCGATCACCCCCGTGCTGCCCCCGCCCCCGCCGAGGAGTTACTAGAGAACTCAGCTGTAATGGAAACACAACCAAACCGAGCCGTGCCGTACCGTGCTAGTGGAAACACGCCATAAAGAACCTCTCAAAGCCCACAATCACCTGTTTGGGTAGTTTCTAAGCTGTTTAATTAATGAGAGAGTTCTCAACTGGCCAGAAAATTTAACTCCGACCGGGTCGGAAGCCCAAACCCAATTTACAAGCATTCATTCTCAGCCCAAACGTGGCCAAAAGAAAAAGAAAGTTGTTGTTACGTCATTATGTTAAATCACAGTCATGTTGATTAAACAAATGTAGATAGATGGATGCAAACTCTTTGTGGAGTTATGTCATCTTCTATTGCTTCCATAGGTGCATGACACAGTCGATAAATAATACCTCTGACTATTTTGTGTTGTACTGGAAGCATGAGGACACTTAATATTCTGTGATGTGATCTCTGCTATTATAAAGAGGTAAACAAGCTCAGTAGTGACTGATGGCCAAGAGTAGTGAGGTGAGCTCGTTAGGAGGAGGAAGTCAAAGATCCAATCTTACTGAACTCAGGACAGGCTACAGCTGCAGAGCTGATGATGATGTTATTATAAGTGGATATTGAACATTAATTTGATCTGTTGTTGATGTAAAAACATTCATGACAGCAGGTAAACAGTGAGGCTGTGAACTGAAAGAATCAGCCTGGATGGAAAATTACCTGATGTGATGTGGTAGATATCAGTTTCTCTGAAATGTTTACACCACTGGCACCATTATCATCATCACCATCATCACCACACACTATATCATGCAACTGCCTGCACATCCTGGATTGCACCCACCACATCAGCCCCCACACACACCCACCACATCTGGCTGACTTCCTCAGACTCTAGACTTCTTCTCTTCCTCACAGCTGCTGCCAGTCCACTGAGCATACACACACACTCCCAGTAGCCTTCCACACACACACATCACACCTAATCCCCCCCTGCACTTTGATTTTGCTCTTCACGTGATAACCTCATCGTCTTGATCTTCCAGGTGTGAGGGTGAGCCCAGCGGCTCGGCTGCTCTCCAGCTAAAGAGGATTAGCCGGAATGAGGCACGTTCGCTGTCGACACAAAGTCTCCGGATATTTTTTATTGATGCTTCGGCTTAAAAAAAAACACACACACACACACAAAGGAGCAGAAGCAAATGAAGGAAAACTTCCTCACCAGTTTGACAACATGTCCGACTCCAGGAAAACGCGACATTAGTCATGTCACACACTTACCTAAAGTTTACATCACCTACAGAGCTGTCAGCTGTCACTTAAGAGAAATGATGACCCCCCCAAAAAACATGTTTGGCATTCATATTCAGCATAGGCAACTCTCAGTCACAGTTACTCGTTACTTTCCCGTGTTAATAGTAACTGAGTTATTACATTATAAAAGCAACTAATTACCAACTCACTCAGTATAACTAACTAACCAAATACTGAGTGAGTTGGTTAGTTCCAAATAAACGTCTTCTTTGAGACTAATTGACTAAAGACTAAAAATGTGTAGGCTCGTACACTTAAACGGGTGTATTAGGCCTTAATTGTCCACACCAGCCTGGGTGTTTTTGAAACCAAAGTTTTGTTAAATAAAGTTCCGTGCCCACACGAGTGGTGTAATAAAAATACTCTGTACACAAGCAGCGGTGACGATGTAACGTAAAATGGGTAGGCTGTTTAAACCAATCAAAGTTGAGAAAGTTGCACTTGTTGAGGTCGTAAGCAAGGAGGACAACCGAACACAGCTGACAGCATGCCAATAAACATGTCCATTTTAGCTAGCAAGCTAACGTTAACTCTAGCTAACAACCTCTACGGATGGGCAGCACACGCTCAGCTCTGACGTAAACAATGGAAATAATCGTGGTTGTCATATCCGCATGCAACCGCTGAAACCCAAATCAACCGAAAACTTCACCCCGGTTTCAGTGTTCCAAAAGCATGTTGCTTGTTGACAGAACAGTCAAACTGGGAACACATGTTCACGGTTGCAACCCGGGCTGGGGTGGACAAGGCCATTTTATTGTCAACAATAACAGTGTTATAATGAGGAAACAGTAACTTTTTTAACTTTTTGTTACTGAAAAAAGTAGGCTAACGCCATTATTTTATAACACTGTTATTCACATCACTGTCTGTCAGTCAGCTCAACTGATACCAGCTTTTTTCTTTTTTGAAGTGGTTTATGTTTTTGCAGACGACCCCGTCCTGTACCTCACACAAGTGCACATCAAATAACCCAAACCATCTGTTCACAGTGAGTGACGGATGGCGGCTTTTTGTGAAATCTATGCAAACCTGTTGAATCTGAATTCACCGTAAATGGTTTTCTCTTGGAGTCACTACAAATGAATCGTATAGTCATGGAGATCAGATATCTGATGGAAAACAAAGATGCTGTCTGATCAGTCAGTGTCAACATATTTACATCCGTTTCCTCATTATGGTAATCACGCTGCAATTATACCCCACAAAGCATATTTGCAGTTGCAGATTAGTTGCATAGGAACATAATTCCATAAGAACACATGCAGGATGACGAAACACAATCAAAATGAAGACAACATCCCCACATGCACGCAATCTGCACAATGAGAGAACACAGCTAAACACATAAACACACACACATTATTCACACAGTATTTTTTTTGTTTAAAGATTGTGAATCATCTGATCAAAATGTTACAATACAAATCTTTCATCCTTTGTTCAAACTGATTTTTCTCGTATTCACTATGACTTGCAGTCACTCTGTGTGTGTCGTCCATGTGCAAAGGCGTTGAAAATAATGCATGAGTCACTCTCAACCAGGACACAGAAGTCAAGCAGACGTCTCTGTCCTTTGTCCAGGAAGCCACAACTCCTGTCTCTAAGTTACACCACTCCCAGGTGGGAGATTGCGTTTCTTCATCTCCACTCAACTCATGGAGCCTCTCTCTCTCCATCTCCTGTTCTCCTTCTCCTTCATCTTCTCCCCTCCTCCTCCTCCTCACCCCACCCTCAGTGAACAGGAAGGAAGGTTTAAATTAAATGGAGATTTGATGCTTATCATATTATTCAATCAGTCGGTGAAAATGTCAATTTGCATTGTGTTTAAGTGCATGTGTATGTGTGCATGAAGTCAGCCTCTCTCCCATCCCATCCCATTCTGTCTTTCCCCCCATCACCATGGTAACCCCCCGACTCCAGCAGCAGCACACGGCAATATCGCTCTCCCCCATCCCCCACGCTGCCCCTCCTTCTTTTCTCCCATCCCCCACTCCGTCCCTCCACACCTCTCCTTCGCTTTCTCTCCGGTGCCACTCCCTGCACACCGCCTCACTTCACCTCTCTCCTTCTCTCTTTCAAACACACATACAGAAATGCCCACACATAGTATTTTTTTTTTGCCATTGTCTTATAACTCCACCTGCCTGCCTGTCTGCAGTGTGTTAAAGCAGAAATCTGTTTTTTGGGAAACATCGCTCTCATCTTTCTTTCCTCATGTCCCTTTTTGTGGCGCTTTGTGCAACTAAAGCACAGCGACACGTACACAAGGAGACAGACAGATGGTCGGGTTTGGGAGATGTTTTATGGCAGGTATAAAAAGACAAATACAAACAGAAGGTGGGTGGGCAGCAATTGAAACTCACAAATATGGATTTTTATTATTGCCATGGGGAGGCTCTGCTGGTTAAATGACTCTATCATACTTTTTCACCAGATAAGAGATTCATTTGTTAATTTATGAAAATAAGTATGTATGTGTGTGTGTTATAAATTAATATATATTTGAATTAACACACACACACACACAGGTATATATAGTGCTTATTTCATAAATTAACAAATTAATCACTTTTAAACAATTCACATTTAAACAATGATAGAAAAAAAAGGGGGGTTGCTGATGAATTTTGGTGAATTGATTACTCAACTACAGGAAGAGGATGGTTGTCACATTGTGAGGGCTACAATTGCTGATTATTTTTTGCTTGCTTCAAATGATCACCATTATTGGGTTTAAATAGCAGGAAATAGAGAAAAACGCTGGTCACTGTTTTCAGGCATCGACGGAACAAGGAAACGCAGCACGTTCTTACATTCGAGAGGCTGAAACCAATAAATGATTTTCTCGAAAACAGTTTACATCAGTTTTCCCACAGATTGATTCAATGTTTCCGTTTCCGTGCAGGTCTGGTCTCTTATAATTTATGAGAACGTGGTGAAGTTTTGACAGACTTTCATTACAGATGACATGACGCTTCACAAATGAATTGATTAAAATTTGCTGCTAATGAAACCAATATGCAGCCTGGAATGATTCCCATTGATCACAACTTGTCCAAAAACACGTGTGTGTGAGTGTGTTATGACTCAGATTGACGTCACATCACTTTCTGTTGTGCTCAGAAATATTATGCGCCATGTGGATATTTGTAACTGATGATATTGTTGCTCTGATATTTGGCTGATAAAGTGTCCTCTGTGTTTGTGGTCACGGCATGAATGGACTTTTGTCATGGTTCAACCACACTGGATAGGAAAACAGACAGAAGTCACATATTTGTAGGAGGAGACTTGAGCATGTGTGTGTGTGTGTGTGTGTTCGCACATGTGTGTTCACTGTATGTGTTAAAGCCATTGAAGTTAGATTAGCTGTTTCTGAGGAGATTAAAGCCCCAAACACAGAGGGGCTGTTAAAACCCTCCTACAGTCTCTAATCCCAGCTAATGGACGCACACACACACACCGACCCCCAAACACACACACAAAAACCAGGAAGAGAGGGGTTGAAGGGAGGAAGAAGAGTTGTGAAGAAGACACGAAGAAGAGGAAGAGAGAGGAAATTGAGTAAGGAGCATTCCTCTCATTTCTCCACACAAAGGCCTCATTCTGTGGAGGAGAAATGGAAAAACAAGAGAAAGAAAGGGCAAAAGAGAGGAAGGATGGATCAGAGGGGAGGGAGCGGGGGCGTGAGAGAGACAGATGAAGATGGATAAGGAACCGGCCGATGAGAAACACTAAAGCAGCAAGCGGCAGAGATGGAGAGAGAGGAACCGAGAACGAGCAAAAGTCAAACTAATCTCATTTTCGGTGGCCGCGTCTCTGTCCTGCAGCTCAGACCTTTTAGTCAACCTGCTGCCTCCAGAGACTGTCATTGACTTTATGGACCCATCAGGACAACAGACAGTCATGTTGTCCTTTCAGTCTGCACACTATCACACAAATCTAGATGCTACCAGGAGGTCAGACAGTCAGTCTGGCTACTCACACGGCACAGTGATTCTCAGTTAGATGGAAAGCAGGGAATGTAAATACAGTTTGAGAAAAGGAGGTGGAGGGGAACCGTGGTGTCTCATCTGGTCCACTTACTGCCACTGGCCAAGGACCCATGAGCCTTTTCTGCATGCCATTCCCTCGCATCGTACCTTTTCATGTCAAAACCTGCCAACATTATATAAAGAAATCTTGAAAAAATCAAGTAGCAGCTAACTAACTAGCTAACTAGCATTATTTTGTGGCATGCTCAGGACTGGGACTAACACTCAGTAGGAGCTTTACCTTAATGCTTCTACATCAGAGTTAGCGAAGCCGGAACTTAAAGGTTTTGTTTGCTTCATTGTTTATTCAACTTGTGTTCAACAAAAATGTCCCATAAGCCGCTCAAGTTTCCAAACTGGACGTCAAAGTTCGATAGAGGAAGTGAATGTTTTTATGTTTCTGTGATAACAACAGGACAGACAGGACTGAACGCTGTAGAGCTTTGAAGACATTATAGCCAGACAGAAAATTCAGTCATAACAGCACTAAGTCACCATGCTGCAAATCTTAAAGGGGACATATTGTGGAAACATCACTTTTTGAAGGCTCTTCCACATATATTTAGGTGTTTTCGGTCCCCAAAATGCAAGAATTGACAAAACAAATCTGTAATGTTCAGGCTCCCTAAGTTGAAAATTTTATGAGCTGTTCCCTCAGTTGTCTTCCAACGATGTAACTAGTTTTAGAATTTGCATAAACCCACCCCTACCTGGTACCGGTAGAAGGGGCGGGGCAAGCAGTGGTTCATTTGCATTTAAAGGGACAGGCACTGAAACCAGCTGTTCTGACCAGGACTGTTTTGAGAGGATGAAAAGAGCTGTCATGTTTGATCCTTGGGGTATTTTGAACAAAGCATGTCACAGACATGTCTTTAAGACACATGGGAACTATTTTAATTTGTGGAAAAGGGGCAGAATATGTCTCCTTTAAAGTATGTGTTGCTTTTTCTGTGCTAATCATCCATCATAGTTAAAAACTGTCCCTCTCCCCAGCAATGTTCCAACATCAGATATTAGTGTTGTAATACTCACATTTTCAGGGTCTTGGTCTCGTCCTGGAATCGACGAGCCAATATTTTTTACTCAGTCTGGTCTCAGTCTTGGTCGAGCTGGACTCAGGATATTTTCTCAAGTCCAGCAAGACCACAGCTGCAGTGACATCTTATTTTCAACTGCAAATGTCTCATTCGCTCTCTTTGGTTTATGTGATGTAATTGAATGAAATTCTCTACAGAAGTATCTGCTTGTGTGACCATCTGAAAAACTTGGTTGCACCAGTGTCAACAGTTGGAGGAGGTTTCTTATGTTCAGTTCAAACCTTGTTTACATTAAATATGGTTTCGATTTTACATATTTTCCTTTTACCTGTGGACTACTGTAAATAGCAATCCACGATTATTATGAGAACTGGTACTTAATACAGTACTGGTCTTGAAAATGGTCTCGCATTGGTTTGGTCTCGGTCTTAGACTTGGTCTCATCTCCATCATAGTCTTGGTCTTGGGATGCGGTCTTGGTCGTGACTCAGTCTCAGCCCCCTCATACTGTAGTCTTGGTCTTGTCTTGGTTTTGGGATGTGGTCTTGTGACTCTTGTGACTTATGACTTGAGTCTCAGCCCCCTCAAAGTCTTGGTCTTGTCTTGGTCTTGGTCTTGACTCGGTCTCGTGTCAGGTGGTCTTGACTACAACACTATCAGATATATGATCTTTCCAGTGTGTTCTGGTTCTGGATCTGCTCGATTGCCTCCTCTCTTCATCAGTAGGTGTCCAGGAGCTAGAGAACTGTGAACCAGAGTCCTGAACCACCTCACCTGGTTCCCTCTGACTGAGAGGAAGCAGCTCAGTGAGCTGGCTCTGCCTCCACACGCTGAGCCCACACACCCTGCCGAGGAAACTTCACCTGCATCTGCATTCTCTGTGTTTCAGCCGCTTCCGAGAGCTTTGTCTTCTGACTGGGCTCTGGTCTGATGCAGCACCTGCTTCACTGTAACTGCTCAATGCAGTCGGCATCTCCATTGTTTCAGTTTCTGTCATCTGCTGCTGCATTCTCCTCCTTCACTCTGCTCAAATCAAACCTGTTACTGGGTTTTCACATTTTACCTTTTTTATACTAAAAAAACATTTTATTGTCTTTACATTTACATGTCTACATTGTTTCAATTCAATACCACGAGTGTATACGAATTTGAGTTGGTTGAGATTATTTAAAGTAGCCAACATCTGTTCACTCAAATAATTTGTAAAATGAAGTAGTAAAGTGTGAAGGCTGTAAAATCCAAAACCGGCGCTGATTTGTTAATAAATCCTGACAGTTTCAGTTAACAGAGAGGAGACAGAAGGAAATTCTGTTCTCTCATCTCTCTCCTCTCTTATCCTTTTCCCAGCCCAGTCTTTCTTTTCATCTCCGTCTTTTTCCCTCTCTCCAGCTCCTTTTGGATTCCCTCTCCTCCTCCGGGGTAAATCTCTCCTCCTCCCTCTCTGATTAACCCTGCCAGTTTTTCACTCCATCTTCCACTCTGCTTATCAACTTTCCCTCTTTCTCATCCACCTCCTCCCAGGTTGGGCCTGCTCTGAGTTCAGTCACGGTGAGAAAAACCCTCCACCCTCCACAATGCAAACAGCGGGAAGGGAGATGTTTGTGCGGCTTAAACCGTGTTGCCACGAGTGAAAAGAGGAATTCTTGAGTAAACAGGCAAAGAGAAACCTGATCAAAGTATGACGGTGACAAATACGCAGAGGAATAAAAGGCAAAGTGCAAAGAACAATTCAAGTGGTTTGTCTGACTTTGTGAGACACATATAGCTGCGACAAGCAGCTAATTTATTAATTGATTGGTCATTTTAATCAACATTTAGTGATTCACGCTTTTCAAAAGTGAAAATGTGACTCTTCTCAGTTATTGTTGGTGTAGTGCATCGTTATGTGCTTCACCATTTGTATTGTATTTACTGTATTGTTTTTATTCCTTATAGTGTACTGTTGTATTTTATTTATTTATTTATTTATTTATTAGAGACTACGGATGAAAATTAGCCGCTTGGCTATAATCTGGCATATTTACAGCAGTATTGTTTTTTAAATACCAATGTTCATTAATATGCACTGTCCCTATTTAAATAAATGTTTATTATTATTATTTATTATTATTATTAGGTATTATACATGACAATAAACTGAATTTTGTAATTTGGACCATTGGTCAGAAGTCTCTTTGGGATGTAGGAGATTATAAAGAGTATTTTTCACTTTTTAAATTTTTATTTTACTTTTTTTATTTTTAACTTTTTATGGGCATTATAACCAACTGCGAACTGCAGTCTAGCGGTCTAAGTCTCTACCCTGAGCCACTCAATGCTGCACAGAAAACAAAATACAAGGTAAATGAGGACAGCGTAGGGCAGTTCAGGTCAGTCAGTTAAGAGAAGCTATTGGATGCATATGAGGCTTCTACCAATGAAGATGAAAAAAGAGCCAATTCATACCTGCCTAAAGTGTGTCTAAGAGTTTTGGCACGAAAAGGAAGGAAGCTACGAAACCAGTGATGAATAATTCACCACTATAATGTCGTATAGTGCATCATTTCATTCAATATTAATAAAAACACGCTGCTGCAGATGACAAATCAGATATTAAAAAGCTGGATCCAGTCAATCAGACACTCCCTGAAGACCGATGCACCCACACACACACACACACACACACACACACAGCAGAGGGGCCGTCCCCAGTTTGATGTCTTCTTGTTTTAAAGTCAAAAGGTTCAGACAGTGAAAGCAGACAGAAGGGGAAGTATGAACACACACCCACACACACATACTGTATGTGCAGTGATTCACACCTTAACGCACACCTAGCCTAACCAGCACTGTTGTTCATACCAGCCATCGTATTATGTAAGACATCCTCACACACACCCCCGTCCACATCTACCATACAGCCCACTGACACACAAACACAAACACACACACACACATTCATGCATGCAGAGCCAGACACAAGCAGCATGGAGATGCTTTTGTGTTCTTCTTACCTCTGCCGGTGTTGCCTCTCTCTGTCTGTCTCTGTCTCTTCGTGTTTTTGTCGTCTTTTCTTCTCTCTCCTTGCCACACTCTTGTCTTTCTTCTTCTCTTTCTTGTTATTCTCTTCTTTCCTCTCCACTGAGTCGTGCCTTTTGCTGGGTTCTCTTTTTGCACTGATGCTGCAGTGGTACATAAAACACACCCTTCTGAGCTCTGCCTGTCCTCCCTCCCTCCTCTCCCTCCCCGCTGCTCTCTGATTGGCTGCCTCACAGGGATGACATCAGCCTCCTTCATTGCAGCCTCTCTCTCTCTCTCTCTCTCTCTCTCTCTCTGTATTCCCCTGATACCTGCTGCCCCTCCCTTCTTCTTTACCTCCACACTAACCCCCCTCCCTCCTCCTCTATTTTTACCTCTCTCCATCCCTCTCTGTTCTGGTTTCCTTGTCACACTGGGGCCCAGCTGGTTGCATGAATGAACATCAACAAATAAAATCTGGATTTTTTTCTACCAATCACTCCATGCACTGTTTGTCATGGTTATGGCTGGGTCACCAATAAAGATGGCAGCATTGTAGTTAACAACAGCCTTACAACAATCAGTCTTGCCTTTAGACCGTCACATCCACTGAGGAAAAACTCCATAGAAAACCATTTTAACACGGAAAAATCGGAGAAGCCTCAGGGTGAGCAACACGAAAACAGTTTATGCTTTGCTTGATGCAATGTAAGGGAAACAATACAATACAATATGCTTAGATATGAAACACACTGCTTTAAAATTTCTGCTTCATGCTAGAGACTCTCCTCAAATTTCATGGCTTGTTTTTTCTGTTGCTTGTCAGTCCTTTACTGTCCTTCTACATTTCAGGACAACTCTGTCTCATAATGCTCCGTTATTATCTCATAGTGTGGTGAATGTGCAGGTCACAACTTGTCCATCAGAGCGTTTTGGAGTTGTTGGATTGTGTATTTGATGAGTTTGATGAGAGAAACCAAGAAATCCGATTAGCCTCCGTAGCGTAGCTCTGAGCAGCTCACAGCTCTGCTCTGCCGTTCTAAAAATAGCTTGTACTGAGTAAGGTAACAAACGTACTACTAAGACTACAGGGATTATGGCAATGGGCCATTTTGCCAAAATGTTTTTTTTATGATTCAACTTTATTGACACCAAACTAAAAACCAGCAGAAAATAAGGCAAAATTAAGATACACAATCTTATTGTGACAATAAAACATAAAAGTAAAAACAATAAAATAAAATAAGTAAGTACACAAGGAGTCCAAGACAGGTAAAATTAGTCCATGCTCGATATGTTAAGCAGTCTTTCCAGGAGACGGCCAGGACACTACTACATGTCTATTCATTGTCCCATGTGAAATTCACTGTCCACAGGTAGTCTTCCTGTAAACAGATCCCTCTATTGCACCCAGTACACCTCCACCTTCATTTCCATGTCAGCCCTCCAAGAACAGCCCATAATAATCAGTGTATGCAGATACATTTTAGCTACCCTGTAAAGAATATAGTCTTAAAAACATTCCCCATTTCTCATTCAATATCATTAGTTATACTATAGGATATCCTTTCAAAAGCAGCGACTTTGCCTAACTCTGTAAACCAATTTAGTTTCCCTTTCTTTTTCAAGACAAGACGTTGTTTCTCATACTATACCTTGTTTGTTAACAGTTTCGGCTTCCTCAGAACTGCTAGTTCTGAAGAAGGCGGTGACAGTTCTGAGGAAGGTAGAAGAACACGCTGAAACTGTTAACAAACAAGGTATGAGAAACAACTACTTGTCTTGAAAAAGAAAGAAAAACTAAATACTACATTCGGACATAATTAATCTGTAAGCCAATCTTGAAATACCGAGCCCTCTGCATCCACTTCTCATTATCATCTGTTTAGCAATCATTATACTTGTCTGGATCCAATCGGTTAAGGGTTTTACAATATGGGCCATGGTTTTAGGGTTGCCTATGTAAAGACTGGGGCAGACCTCAAAAATTTGCCAAAATGTTGCACTATCCCTTTAAATGTGGTATCAGTTGGGATTTGATGCAATGAAAATCACAAAGAGCTAAAGGAGAGGAGAATAAAGTGAAAGACATAGACTGTAAAAAGAATGGACGTAGCATCCGTGACGTCATTTTTGTGCCTCAAATATGGCGGCCTGAACAGCGCCATGTTGGATTGGCCGGCCGAGAACCCGCCCACTGGCCTCGAAGCAGCCTGTCTCTGGGCCGCTCCGGACCCGTTGCTGAACGTTTCCGCGCCCTGATTGGCCAGAATCTTATCCTAATAACAGTAAAACGGTGGCGTTAAAAAAAAATTCACCCCTGGGGGTAGAAACTATCAAGACCATTGAGACCAAAAAAATAAGATGTACCAGGCTGTAAATATGTTTTTTAAGCTGTGAAGTCGGGTATTTTAACATGGGGGTCTATGGAGAGTTGCTCCCTTCTGGAGCCAGCCCCCAATCGGCGGGGATTGCAGTTTTTTGAACGCGGAAGTGAGCTTCACTTCTCAGACCGACAACTGCCCCCTTGATGAAAGAGGACTGTGTCCAGACAGACTTCACTGTTCTCGTTGACCCTCCCTGCTCGGTCGTCTCCGGCTACAGCACAGAAACAGTCGTTACAAAAAAAACAGTCACTGTCCACAACCTGCAGCAAACAGCAGACACACAGTCAGAGAGTCAATGACCGGGGCTGTTTCATAACAAGTCCAACAGAACAACAAAAACCGATGCTGCCATCGCAGCCTGCCCACACTGCTTCCAGCTAATTCCCTACAATTCTCCACACACTGATTTGATTTCAGGATGACTGTAAACAGGGCCGTTGCTAAGAATTCTGGGCCCCCTGAATGAATACTAAAGTGGGCCCCAGTCCCCTGACTTTTCCACTTTTTTTACACTGCAAAAACTCAAAATCTTTCCAAGAATATTCGTCCCTTTTTTTGTTAAAATGTCTCATTTCTAGTCAAAACTCATTTCTTTCCACTTAAAATAAGACTAATCACCTAAAAATGTACTTGTTTTTAGATCATTTTCACTTGTTTCAAATAAATATTCGCTTGAAATAAGTAGAAAAATCTGCCGGTGAAAGCAAGTTTTTTGTGCTTGTAATAAGAAAGAAAAACTTGCTCCACTATCAGATTTTTTAAAAACTTATTTCAAGTGAAAATATGCTTAAAAGAAGTAAAACTGTCTAGAAACAAGCTACTTTTTATGTGATGTTTCTTATTTTAGAATAAAGAGATTTATTTTGACTATAATAACATTTTGACTTGAAATAAGACAAATATTCGGGGTGGTGTTTAGCTCAGTTGGTAGAGCACCGCCCCGTGTGTTGAGGCTACAGTCCTCGCTGCAGGCGGCCCCCGTTCAAATCCCGCGTCGGACGACCCTATACTGCATGTCATTCCCCCCATCTCTGCCTCCCATTTCCTCTCACACTCTCAACTGTCCTATCAAATAAAGGCATGAAAAAGCCAAAAAATATACTTAAAAATAAATAAATAAATAAGACAAATATTCTTGGTAATTATTTAAGTTTTTGCAGTGTAAATTACTGTATTATTATGTTTTATTAACTTTGTTTTGATGCTAATGTAGCATTACTATGAGTATTAGTCAGGATCTTATGCAGAATAATCCACTCATTAGACTAGTGGGGTATATGGGCCCTAGTAGGCGCTGGGCCCCTGGAATTATCATCACCTTTCTCCCTTGTACAACGGCCCTGAGTGTAAATCAACTATATCATCCCTGAAAAAAAAGAACACATTAACTTGGACAGACTTCGGATCAGCTCTCAAGCAGCAGCACTTCTGCTGCACATCAATCTCCTTCACCCTGTCACTCTGTCTGGAGGCTTTTCCCGCTCAGCTCTTCCTCTTCCTCTTCCTCCTCTTCATCTCCATCACTAAAATGGAAATGCTGTTCTCTTGTACCCAGACTCTAAAGGCCAGTGACACTCGTGGCATTTTGTTATCTGCCAAACAGAGTAGGCAGCCAAAACACCCCCGCTCTTCCTCGTTCTCTGTTGTGTGTGTATGTGTGTGTTCAAAAGAGAGAGACGTACAGAAAGAAAGAGAAATGTGTAAGAGGGGACAGATGGACAGGAAGACTGTTTAAGGGGTTTTCTTTGGCAACACTGTGGTCTGTGTGTGTGATTGCTGCCATGCTGTTTTCCTCAGCCGTCCCTCCTCCTTTATTAAAAATAACACAAACCAGTCAACTAAGAGTAAGTGTGGCTGGAGGAAAGGTCAACATTCTTCATAAAAAATTCTATTCCCAAATAGCATAAATAGAAAGAAATAGAAATTATATAATAAGTAATACATTTTTCACCTCCTGTACCAACAATAAAACATTGTTTTGTGAAGGATCGACAGAGGATGATGGTTCCCTCACAAATGCACAGTCTCTCAATCTAATTCCAAGCAATTAAACCGAATAAATATTTCACAGAAGGCTCTGACTTCCTGAAATATGTTCTCTGCTGAAATGATGTACCATTAAATCAGAGCTAACTGTGTGTGGCTGTTAGACATAATGACACAGAGCAACAGTATAAACCACCAGTTTAGATCATCAAAATATATAACATCTCAACTTATCTTACCAAACTCAGGACCAAACTCAAACTACAGGAGACCAGGGTTTGAAACTCCACCTAGGACAGGTCGAGATACGACATCAGGGCAGATACGACATCGGCTACATTAAGATAAGATGTGTTTTCTGCCTTCTGGCAGGAGATACAGAAGCCTCAAATCATGCACCAGCAGACATAAAAACAGTTTTTTTACCCATGGGCCATCAGACTCCAGCAACCATTCAAAAATAACCTTGCACTACTGCACTTAAACTTGGCACTTTTTAACATTAACATGCAATATATTTTTATTTTTATAGGCTTCTACATAAAATATAGATTTTTACTAACTGTATTTTACTATTAGTATGATTGTAGTAATTTCATTCCTGTGTGAGTATGTGTGTCTTTGATGATGTCCCCTTAGCACTGGAATAGACATGGCACCGCAAATCTCATTGTATGTTGTTTGTTGCAATGACAATAATGACAATAAAGGCTATTTGGGGGTATTGATAAGAAAAGAAAGAATGACTTTATTAATCCCCAAAGGGCAATTGCTTTGTCTGTCAGCTCATCACAGAAGAGTTAAAAAGCCTGAGCTGTAGGTAGGATGGATACAGGCTGGAGAGGGGGCTCGGACCTGTGGAAATCTATGTCCTTTGTCTTTGAGGTGTTCAGTAGGAGGCAGGTTTTGGGACTCCAGTCACTGAGGGCTTTTATGAGATCCTATATTCAGATTCCTGTCCATTCTTGGTACCTATACGCCACAATGGCAGTCTCATCTGAGTATTTCTGGAGTTGGCTCAGAGTTGTATTTGAAGTCTGCACAAAGTCCCACAGTCCCCTACGGAGCCCCCGTGCTGCTCTTTCGTGTCCCAGAAACACAGTTCCCCCAGCCTGACAAACTGTGGCCTTTCTGTCAGGTATTCTGGGATGCAGCGAACAAAGGAGGAATCCACCACTATCTCTATCTGTCTTTGACTGTGTTGGATTGGATGATGAATGGCCTTGAAAAATCAAAGAACATGATTCTTATATAAGTGGCAGATGGCTCAACTTAAAGGGACATTGTGTAACTTCTCCTGCTATCTATTCACGAAAATCGATTATTTTGTTCAAAAGGATGTTTTTAATTCATCAGTAACCCCCCCCATCAACAAACTGAAGTGTTCCTTTCAGCTCTGAATTTGCCGTTCATATCATTCATATCTACATGGAGCGGGTAAGCTCGGTGCTGGCTGCCATGTCGTGCTTTTAACGTTCAGTGGCAGCAAACATAAAACAAATGCATACAAAAAAACAAGGAATTATAGGGTACATATTATAAATACATGAATTCAGTGGGGAAGAAAGAGGAGAAGAGTGGGCGAGGAAAGAAAAAAAATGTGGTGGTGTACAGAGATCATATCTCAATAGGCTCAACTGGACTTGACTGAAAGTGTTTTTGGAAAACACCTGGAATCACTTCTTCCATGATTCAGCTGAGCTAAGGAAATATCACAGGGTGGCATTACAACACTGCAGAGCCCTGATTGGTTCAGAGTGACTCATGTCTGCTGTGTCATTGTTGTATTAAATGGGATGTTCTCAATGACCCACCATTTTTCAACAGCCTTCTTCTTCTGGTTCTGTACTTTCGGTAGAGTGAAGCACAAAACCAAGCCACAGCCGGATGAAGAGGTGCAATCTGTTCTTTGTCCTCCATTTTTCACATTTGTCAAGGTAAGGATGAATAAAAGTGAAAGTGGCAGTAGGCGGGGGAAAAAAACCCTCAGTGGCCTTCAGACAGAAACTAGGTTATTTTCATGTCTTCTTCTTCTTCGTCTTCTTCTTCCTCCATCGCTCTGTCTTTCATTTTCATCCTCTCTTCTTCTTGTGCTCAGCAAATTGAGTTTCCTCTCAATCAGGCAGCAGTTCCATTATCTCTTCCACCTCTTGCAGCTTGTGTTGGCCTCCCACTCTCCTCCTCCCGTACCTTCCCTCCATCTCCATGTCTTCCCTCACTTAAGACTTAATTCATTTAACCTGTGTGCGTGTGCATGCATGTGTGTGTGTGTGTGTGTGCGTGCGTGTGTGCGCACTGTTGTTACTATCTATGAGGGGACTTCGGCGTCGTTACACATTCACTAACAGGGGACCGTGCAGCAAACAGGGGACATTTTTTAGGTCCCCTGTTTGACATGCTTTAAATCAAGTTAAAATCATGTGAAAACCCTTCTGGTTAATTTTTTCAACTTTTGCCAAGAGGGGACCTGAGTGTGTGTGTGTGTAAAATACCATATTCAGCAGTGCCCCGGCAGGCTGGAGCAGGGTTTTTAATGGCTCATTCACACACCATTCACACACGTCGTTTCTTACACTCCACCAAGGTGTGAACGACTTGCAGACCGAGCAGCCTTTCAGACTGTAGAGAGGCTATCAAACAGGCTCCTTAGTGCACAAACCACTACCTTGAAACATTATTTGTTATTCTTTGTAACAAAATATAACGGTTCTGTTTTCATTGATGTCTTAAGTTTAAAGTCACTACTGTATTAGGTATAATAGAAATTTTAAAATATTGAAACAATTTAACATCCATAACTATGTTAGAATTAAGATAGTCATTTAGATCATTTCTGTTGAATTCTGATCAAACATTAACAATAATTGACCTTGCTATTGTTGCTTGTTCAGTTTTTTTGAGCACAGACAGGGTTTCAATTTTACAATGTGTTCTCAATCTGTATTGATAGGAATTATTAGTTGATTTACATTGCAGAAAAAGGTCCACACTTGGTTTATATGGAATGACAGGGGCCCACTGTTGGTTGGTGCACAATGACACAAGTTCCCACTTAGTTAGCATGGAGTGACATACACACTCCATCATGTATGAATAAGAAAGAAATAGAAAATAAATAAATAAAAATTTTATAGAAAAATAAAAGTGATAGTTCTTAAGAGATTTTTTTCATCAAAACTTAACACAAACATTTCTAATAAAATGGCACCAATAATGTTGTAATTATTTTTTAAATGTAGGGTGTACTACTGCAACACACATTTCTACTGTCTGCAATTCTTTTAATAGAGGGTTTTAGGGTTTATGGTAATCTTAATGTACTCGCATCATAAATTTGTATTCATAAGGATGTATTTTATTAGCTGTTTTACATTACAGAAAAAGGTCCACACTTGGTCCATATGGAATGACAGGGGCCCACTGTTGGTTGGTGCATAATGACACAAGTTCCCACTTAGTTAGCATGGAGTGACATACACACTCCATCATGTATGAATAAGAAAGAAATAAGCAGAAATAAGCAGAAGTGATAGTTCTTAAGAGATTTTTTTCATCAAAACTTAACACAAACATTTCTAATAAAGTAGCACCAATAATGTTGTAATTATTTTTTAAATGTACGGTGTACTACTGCAACACACATCTCTACAGTCTTTATTTTCCTTGCATTGTTGTTCTAGGAAAAATACTTGAATTAAAGCTAAGGGTTTTAGGTCATTTTAATGTACTTGCATCATGAATCTGTATTCATAAGGATGTATTTTATTTGCTGTTTTACATTACAGTAGAAGGTCCACACTTGGTCCATATGGAATGACAGGGGTCCACTGTTGGCTGGTACATAATGACACAGGTTCCCACTGAGATAGCACGGAGCGACATACACACTCCAGCATGGGTGGATAAGCAGACATTAGATTAATGTATAAGTTTTAAGATACATTTTAATCTAAATTTAATACAAGCATTTGTAATTATTAATACACAACACAAACTCGCAAACACACATAAAGTAGCACTGGTAAAGTTGTCATTATAGTTTTTTTAAACATGGAGGGAAAACTCAACGGCAACCTGTCATGATACTTAAGGGAATATTTCAGTTATTGATATTTATGGATCGATAATAAAACATGTATGGGAAAATAAAGGAGGAGCTGAGGGGTCATCAGCTTGTCTGAGATACAAGGGATAATTCTTCTAGAGGATGGATTAACCTGACTAAGTAATTTGATTAGCTACTGCAGCACACTTTTCTACAATCTATTAAGTTTTCTGATCTACTGCAGTTTCATACTTCTTGACTGCATTGTTGTCATGGGAAAACTACTTTAAATAACTCAACTCAGGATTCAACATGGTGTGATGGCCTAGAGCCACAAAGTGTTATTCTGTGGTCACCTAATATCCCATATAGCCTACTGAAGATGACGCTCTATGAGGGCCACAGACTTCTACTTTTTAAAAGCGCATGGTTTCAATCAATTTGAATGTACTTGCATCCTAAATCTATATTAATAGGAATGCATTTTACTTATTGTTTTGCCTCACAGAAGAAAAATGTCCACTCTTGGTTTGTATGAAATGACAGGGGTCCACCGTTGGCTGGTACAAAATGACACAAGTTCCCACTGAGTTAGCACAGAGTGACATACACACTCCAGCATGGGTGGATAAGCAGACATTAGATTAATGTATAAGTTTTAAGATACATTTTAATCTAAATTTAATACAAACATTTGTAATTGTTAATACACAACACAAACTCGGGAAAAGGGAAAACTCAATGGCAACCTGTCATGATACTTAAGGGAATATTTCAGTTATTGACATTTATGGATTCAACATGGTGTGATGGCCCAGAGCCATGTGTTATTCCGTGGTCACCTAATATCCCATATACAGTAGATGACGCTCTATGAGGGCCACATTGTTGTACTGTGCTAGTGGAAACGCACCATTAGATAGCACGGAGCGACATCCACACTCCAGTTAAATTTAATACATTTTGCAGATGGGTTTAAAAATCTGTACTAATGGTATTGATGCCATGCGTAGCTGTTTGCCTCTTGCTGTACTGTTATTAGGCTAATTGCTTGTTGTTGTGAATATCATACTATTGGGGAACACTGGTGTGGTACAAAGAGTGTTTGCCAGCCATGGAGATGTTGTTGACATCTAAACTGTCAATGTCGAATCTGAAGAGTTACAGCTATACCCTGACCTTATGTGGCTATAGGCCTAATGTTAAGTATAATACAGTTGTTCTCACAGTAAAAAGGGGTATCTTGTGGAGTCTATCATTATATTGTCTTGATGTTGTCTTAAGTACTGCTGAAAGCTTAACCGTTAGGACTGAAAGTGTGACAATTGTTAAAAGTTGAGAGCATTCATTCAAAATTAAGAAGAGTAATTAAAATGTAATCGAATGTAATTAGTTACATTACTTTGATGAAATAATTGAAATATTTAACTTACCCTACTATTACATTTTCAACAGGGTAACTTGTAATTGTAACCAACTATATTTCCAAAGTAATCTTCCCAACACTGCAATCAAAGTGGTACTGATATATGACAATTTGATATCCATGGGAAAATACAGAGGGAATGGAGAATCATCAGTTAGTCAGAGATACAAGGGATACTTCATTGAGAGGATGGATTAATCTCACAAAGTCCCTATATTAAACTATTGCCACACACATTGCTACAGTCTATTAATTTTTCACTGAGAAAAGCATGTGATTTCAATCAAGCATGGAGCGACATACACCCTCCAGTATGTATGAATGAGAAAAAATAAGAAAAATTGATAGCTCTAATGGGGAAACTTTCATTAAGACTTAATACAAACATTTCTAATGAAGTTGCATTTGCACTTCTCTTTATGATCCTAACTGTATGTAGAACTGGCTTCTGTGAGAAGTGAGTGAACAGAGTGAGGGAATCTGTGCTAGACGACTTGTGTCAGTCCTTGGCGGCAGCGTGGGGGATGGTGTCTTGTAGCTGATGATGGTCATTAGCAACTCTGAAGCCCAACCTGGAAATGACCAAGGTCTTAGAAATGATTTCTGGCAGAGAATGGTAGATATTTTGGGGGTTATTTCATCCATACACTGACTTATTCCCTGTATCTCTGACAATGTGATGAATCCTAATTTCTTATTCCATGTTAAGGTGTTGTTTCCAGACAGCATACTAGCAGACAATGGTAGCTCATATAAAGGCCCTGTCACAAAATATTATAACAGGGCATTACACACCTTCACAAAACTCATCAAAGAACTGACGATTCTTTACACAAAATGGAATATTGCTGGTACACCCACTCTTAACAGTTGCCAGAGAAGTTGAGTCACCAAAGGCCATAGGTTCGTGGGTAGCACATGGACAACCTGGGACCTGGGAATGCTTGTGTCTCAGTCGGTCTGATTTGGGTATAAGATGTTGGCTGAAAGAAGGTAGAAACTGTGGAGCCCAACCTGAAAATGCCTAACGACCATCGTCAGCTACGACAAACCATCCCCCACACTGCCTACACTCAAGGACTGACACAGGTCATCTGGCACAGATTTAAACCCCTTACTCCATTCACTCACTTCTCAGATCCCTGTTCAACAACTCTACCTTAAAGTTAGGATCTGTGAAATACATGAGTCCTGGTGACTTAACTATTTCAATGTGGAGGAATGTTTTTTGTGTCCACATTGTAGACCGAAACCCCATATGTTTAACACTACTTAGAAAACTGTGTGTAAATGCAATGAAGTTGCTTTGCTTCCTACAACATGCACAAGGTTATACATAAATAGTAAGGAACGTACACACTTGTGTCTGGGTACTGAAACAAAAAAAGAATCATTAGGAAATAACTAAAATGTGTAACAAATGAGTCACTTAAAAAATAAACAATTAGGTAACACGTTTTGCCATCTTCTGAACACAATTCAATGAATTAGTTTATATTTCACTTCATATACTATGGATAAGGTTATTGAATGTACAATCCACACATCCTGAAAGCAGTCAGACCTATTTCTGTACCAGTGTGAACTGAATACAACTTTTATTGTGTACTTCCCACTTAATGTAAACTTTCTGATTCTGTGCCAGTCCTGTACCTTTTGAGAACTTTAAACTAGGTTTCAATGTGTACACCAATTCCATCTATAGATGTGTATGACTATGTGATACAGTCTATAATATACAGGAAAAAAAAACCCATAAACCATAAATTTAGCTTTTCATTTTTGTTGTGGACCAAAAACATTCAGACAGGTATACATGAACTCCAGTAGAGCTTATAGTTTGGAGAGTACAAATTTTGCAGTAGTTCAACAGTGGGTATTTTGGGGTTATTCCATCCATCTGATTTATCACCTGTATCTCTGCCAATCTGATTAATATTAATTTCTGCTGCCATGTTTAGTTGTTGTTCCCAGACAATATTTCTACTGGCACACAATGGTAGATCCAAATATTACATTTATCACAAGGCATCACACACCTTTACAAAACTCATCAAATACTTGACATGGTAGATTATTGCTGGGTCACCCATTCTTTACATGGCCAACCTAAGACTAGGGAATTCCAATGTCTCTCTTAGTCTGATTTGGAACATAAGATCTTGGCTGAAGGATGTTAGTCTTTTCCAGGTTGCGCCTCAGAGTTGCTAACGACCATCGTCAGCTACAAGAAACCATCCCCCACACTGCCGACAGTCAAGGACTGACACAAGTCGTCTGGCACAGATTTAAAACCCATTCACTCACTTCTCAGAAGCCAGTTCCACATTTAGGCCCCGTCCAGACGAATACGTTTTTTTCGAATCCGGATAAATACTTTATCGGATCGGCCTCGCGTCCACACGAATCCGGCGTTTTCAGGGGGTGAAAACGGTATTTCTTGAAAACGGGTCCCAGAGTGGGAAAATTTGAAAACGCCGCCCCAGCGTTTTCGTCTGGACGGCCAATACGGCTTTTTTCTGAAACGATGATGTCATGCCCCCCGCCGCTCTACCTGTAACCTGACACAGACACACACACACACACAGCTGCAGCAGCTGCACAACAGCCTATATGGACGTAACAACAACGGCCGACTGCCGTCGGGTCGCTCAGACGCTGCGGCTGAATCGCGCCTGTTTAATCATCACTGATCGTCATATTTACTCTGACACGACTCCCTGTCAACATTTAATCCATGTTTGAGTTTGAATACAGCGGGGGACTTCTTCTATTGAATTACAGCGGGGACTTCCCGTCTTCTTCTCTGTGTTGCAGCGTTACAGCGCCACACACACTCCACCCGCTCCACACACGCCTGCAGTATGTACTACAGCGTTTTGGGTCGTTTTCACTGGATCCATGTGGACGCAGGTATTTCTGAAAACGATGCCGTGTTTACGGAGATTACGGGAAACGATTAAGAAAAAGACCGGATTCGGTGAAGCCGCGTATTCGTCTGGACGGGGCCTTAGAGTGGAGAGTATAGGTAGAGTTAGGATCTGTGAAATACAAGTGTTGATGACTTCACTACTTCAATGGAGAGGACTGTTTTTGTGTCCACATCATAGACTGAAGTCTAGGGGTGGGAATCGAGAACCGGTTCCTCTTCAGAACTGGTTCCCACTTGATCATTTCCTTGGGATCGTGTGCGGGCCTGCTTAATGATTCTGCTAACCGATTTTGCTTTTTTCCTTTGTAAATGAGCATGTTTCTGACCCAAACAACACATTTTGTTTTCGGCATCAGGACAGAAGCTCTCTAAAGTGTCGGGGTGGATGTGATGTGACAAAAAACATTCAGATTTATAAAACACTGTGTATACACACTTGCAAGTGCCTACAAGGTATATACATAGATAGTAAGGAATATAGCTTTTATATATTAGCTGGGTACTGAAACATTTAAAAAATCATTAGGAAGCAACCAAAATGTGTAACAAATTAATTACTGAATCAGAATGACATTCTACTATTTGTAGATTTATTGTGTGCTTTCCACTTAATGTAAACTCGCTAGTCCTTTGTAACAATACCTTTTGACAAGCTTCAATTATACTTCCACACCAATTTGATCTATAAACATTAGTGGTGTAACGGTACATGTATTCGTATTGAACCGATTCGGTACGGGGCGTTCGGTTCGGCACAGCGTTGAGATTCGGTACAGAAGTTGTCTGTGTTTACAGTCTGCCTGCAGCTACACGTGCCGCCCGATGGTGGCTATCGCTAATGCTACTGCTAATGTTAATGCTACCGCTAGCGAGTAAACAGACTTGAAGAGCCTTCCTGCTTGTAGGAAGAGTGGAGGTGAGGGCTGTGGCTCCTCTCTCCCCTCTATCTGTCTACCTGTCCCTCCGTCCGTCCACCCGCCCGTCTCTCTCTCTCTGTCTGGCTGTGTCCATGAGCTCCCGGCACCTGTGGATCTGCTGCTGCAGATGCGGTAACAGCAGGCCACTACGCACTGTGCCATTGTGATGATCCGCGTTATTCATTCATTCATTTTTTTTGCGGCCGAACGGTTGCATCGTCAGGCAGCTGTTGTGGCATTTGCCCACATTGCCCTATGGTCAGTCCGTTCACATGTAAAAAAAAAAAAAAAAATGTGTGAGAATTTTTTCTAATTCACATTTTATGTTAATTTGAGAATAATGCATTGAACTTATTAGGCAGCACTTTACAACAGTACATTTTTTTCATATTTTGTATAATGGTTTAAGTAGCTTCATATTTTATTCATGCAGTTAAGTTTAATAAGTTTAAGTTTATTTGTATCAGGGACAATGCACATAACATTAGTAGGTGAGTAAAAGAATTACATTTGACTAAAACATACATTTGGTTTAGAAAAAATCCTAATAAACAATAAGCAAAATTATGTTTTGCATTTGGTTCTCTTACTGTACCGAAAATGAACCGAACCGAGACCTCAAAACCGAGGTACGTACCGAACCGTGACTTTTGTGTATCGTTACACCCCTAATAAACATGTATGACTGTGTGATACAGTGTGTAATATTCAGAACCCCCCACAAATAAAGCTTTAGTTTGCATATTTTTGCCCACGACAAAAACGAAGACAGGTATTCATGAACTCAAGTAGAGCTAATACTTTGGTGAGTAGAAATTTGGGTTGCAATATACACTGCCCGTCGAAAAAAAAGTCACACACTTTATATCTGTGGTCACATTGGACCACATTTCTTCTTTGAAGATGATGGTTCCCCACTATCCTTCCAGTTTTAAATTATGTGTTTGACAGTTCTTAAAGCAATGTTAGTCTCAGCAATCTCTTTAGATAGTTTTATTTGCTTGATGAACGTCGATAATTTGACCCTTGTGAAACAGAATAACATCTTCTCTACCACAGGATGCGTTTTCTGACATGGTTGTTTAGGAAATGAGACTGCATCAGTTAGGGTTAAATAAGTTGAATCATAGCTGAAACATAATCATACATGCAGTAATTGGAGGCTCTGACCTATTAAATGGTGACTTTTTTTGGACAGACAGTGTAGTTCAAAAGTGGTCTTTTTGGGGTTATTCCATCAACTAGCAGACTTATCTCCTTATTCTTTGTGAAGTTAATCAATCCTCTAGGATGATAGTACAGTATTGCTTTCCTTATTGTATTCCCACATTTCAAAAAGTTAACGTCAACATTTCCACTTTGCTAAAAGAAATAACACTACAGATTAGATTGTATTTAGATTAGACCATTTTCTTCTGCCATTCAATTATCTTATTTCTTCTTTATTCACCCATGCTGGAGTGTGTATGTCACTCCGTGCTAACTCAGTGGGAACTTGTGTCATTTTGTACCAGCCAACGGTGGACCCCTGTCATTTCATACAAACCAAGAGTGGACATTTTCTTCTGTGAGGCAAAACAATAAGTAAAATGCATTCCTATTAATATAGATTTAGGATGCAAGTACAGTCAAATTGATTGAAACCATGTGCTTTTAAAAAGTAGAAGTCTGACAATTTGGCCCTCATAGAGCGTCATCTACAGTAGGCTGTATGGGATATTAGGTGACCACAGAATAACACTTTGTGGCTCTAGGCCATCACACCATGTTGAATCCTGAGTTGAGTTATTTAAAGTAGTTTTCTCATGACAAGAATGCAGTCAAGGAGTGAAACTGCAGTAGATCAGAAAACTTGATAGACTGTAGAAAAATGTGCTGCAGTAGTTTATCATATTACGTAATCAGGTTAATCCATCCTCTAGAAGAATTATCCCTTGTATCTCAGACAAGCTGATGACCCCTCAGCTCCTCCTTTATTTTCCCATACATGTTTTATTGTTGATCCATAAATGTCAATAACTGAAATATTCCCTTAAGTATCATGATAGGTTGCCATTGAGTTTTCACAGTGCACTCCATGTTAACAAAAAACTACAAGGACAACTTTACCAGTGCTACTTTATGTGTGTTTGCGAGTTTGTGTTGTGTATTAATAATTACAAATGTTTGTTAATTTTGATTAAAATGTATCTTAAAACGTATACATTTATCTAATTTCTGCTTATCCACCCATGCTGGAGTGTGTATGTCGCTCCGTGCTATCTCAGTGGGAACCTGTGTCATTATGTACCAGCCAACAGTGGACCCCTGTCATTCCATATGGACCAAGTGTGGACCTTTTACTGTAATGTAAAACAGTAAATAAAATACATCCTTATGAATACAGATTCATGATGCAAGTACATTAAAATGACGTAAAACCCTTAGTTTTAATTCAAGTATTTTTCCTAGAACAACAATGCAGTCAAGGAAAATAAAGACTGTAGAGATGTGTGTTGCAGTAGTACACCGTACATTTAAAAATAATTACAACATTATTGGTGCTACTTTATTAGAAATGTTTGTGTTAAGTTTTGATGAAAAAAATCTCTTAAAAACTATCACTTTTGCTTATTTCTTTCTTATTCATACATGATGGAGTGTGTATGTCACTCCATGCTAACTAAGTGGGAACTTGTGTCATTGTGCACCAACCAACAGTGGGCCCCTGTCACTCCATATAAACCAAGTGTGGACCTTTTTATACAATGTAAATCAACTAAGTGTCACGATAGATTGCCCATGAGTTTTCACAGCACACCCCATGTTTAAAAAACAAAACAAAACACAATCACAACTTTACCAGTGCTACTTTACTGTAAGTGTGTTTTGTGTGGATTAGTAGTAATTAACAGTATGAATAGTAATAGTTACAAATGTTTGAGTTAAATTTAGATTAGATTCAAAATTAAAATTTAGCAATTTATCTAATTTCTGCTTATTCACCCATGCGTGGGTGTGTATGTCGCTCCGTGCTATCTCAGTGGGAACTTGTGTCATTATATACCAGCCAATGGTGGACCTTTGTCATTCCACATAAACCAAGTGTGGACCTTTTTTCTCCAATGCAAAACAATAAATAAAATGCATTCCTATTTCCTAATAATTGGTTGAAACCAAATGTCTAGAGCATTTTAACTATATAAAACTGAGATGATAGTAGGTCCATTCTTGGACTGCTAAGAATGAAAAAGGCAACACATTTATGGATGGGTAAAGACAGACGAGCAAATTATCTTAATCAATCTTAATCTATGTTAAAGCTGTTTTAAAGTAAATGTTGTTGTTTATATTGCAGAACTTGATATTAGTGCATGCAGCCATGTTACTTCTGATTTGCATGTAGTTCAATAAGAATAATTTACTCTTAAATGTGGCCATTATTATTTATATATATGTTTTTATATAAAACTTCTATTACAGAGACTTTGAAATAAGTAATGGTAACTCTAAAGTTATATTATGCATTTTTAAAAGAAACTGAGAAAGTCATTGTTGTAAACAGACTCATTAGGTCAATGAATGGGTCATTAGGTCAATGAATGGGTACAGACAGCTCCAATGCAGTATGTGGAGGTCCCCTCTTTGATAGGTAAATGTCGCTCAGAGCTCTAAGTCCCCTCTTGGCAGTATCTTTAAAAATGATTAAAAGTCACATTTTCAGCAATACCGATGGTAAAACACCTCAAAAGTGAATTTTATATTCCATTTTTGTTTTTTCAACATAGCGTAAACGAAATACCCCTCTTAGCAGGTTTGAGCGACAGGTCCACTGTTACCCCTATTGGTGTGTATGTGTGCGCATGTGTGTGTGTGTGTGTGTGTGTGACTAAGCGCTAAGATGCGGAGGATCAATACAGCAGATCTCTCTCTCTCTTATGTCCTTGTCTCATGTCTGGCATTGTCTGGGACATGTCATCAAGCATATACGCATCACACACACACACACACACACACACACACACACACACATGCGCACGCACACTCTCTCTCTGTATGGATACAGTTTACTGTAAGTGTGACTCAGCCTCTTTAACTGGAATACCTAACAAGGGAAGCAGTGGGTGCATGCAGGGTCTGGGGCTTGTCATCAAGCACGCACACACACACACACACACACACAAGCTGTATGATGAGCTGTTATCTCTGTCGTCTCGTGTGAGGGTGGAGTGGGATGGAAAAGGATGACTGTGGAGAAGAAAGAGTTAAAAGGAAGGAAGAGCCGGAGAGAAAGAGCAGCATTATGGAGCAGCAATGAGAAGATGTATAAGGGTTAACAGTTTTATTTAATTAGACATCAATAAATCCTTTAAGGCAATTAGACCCATTAAGCTTATGAATTCTACAGACACTGGTGCCTTTCTTCTCTTTGTTCGACACACACTGCTGCACGCACACTGTTGTACTTTTTTGTCCTTACTCATTTTCTTTATATATTTTTTTGGCTTTTTATGCCTTTATTTGATAGGACAGTACTGTATAGAGTGGAAAGGACAGGAAAGGACAGGAAACGGGAGGCAGAGATGGGGGGAATGACATGCAGTATAGGGCCGTCCGACGCGGGACTCGATCCGGGGCCGCCTGCAGCGAGGACTATAGCCTCTGCACATGGGGCGGGTGCTCTACCAACTGAGCTAAACACCGCCCCGTCCTTACTCATTTTCTGATGGTGAACCTGAACCAAGTTTAACAGAACCCAACTCAGACCTACTGCTTCAGTGTGAAGGCTAATCCTGATCTAATTTGAATTCAGTCCAACTAATGCACAATTTAAGCTCCACTTTGCCACTACACTACTTTGTATATTTGTTTGCTGTGTCAGTGTGGTTGCTCACTAATCCATGATGTAAAAGCAAAGAGTCAAGAGACAGACGGAGAAACGACAAATGATCTCTCCTCATTTATGAAAGTTTAATCGTCATCATTAAAAGAGTGCTTTAAGAAAATATTGTTGCAAGTATAATTGACCCTTTGTCAAGTCCCGCCCTCCAATGGTTATTGTTGCTAGGTTGGACAAAAAATGGTTTTAATTCCCACTGGAAACCATTGAAAATTAGGCAGATGTAAATTGCTTGTAAGGAAAATTTGAATTAACTTATCAGAAAAATGGTGTCTGTAATAGAAGATAGACGTGGCTAAAGAGCGACTGAACGGGCATTACACGTCATTTCCGAAAAGTGGTAAAAAAAATAAATAAACTTAATCTGCGTCAATCTCCCATTCCTCCTCATAAAACTTCACAAAGTTCAAAAGACATAAGCAACAGTAACATTACGTTTGCTAGAAATGGCCGTTTGTCCCGTTTGTCACACAGAGTTGTCACGAGCTGCAACACGAGTTTACCCGAGTAAGGAAAACGGATTTGATTGGTTGTTATCGAGCGTGCGGGATATTCAAAGCTTGGGGCGAGTCCAAGCTCCGTGTGTGCGTGAGCACGAGGCTGCAGCTGGCTGAGCGAGATGCTTTGGTTGGGTTTAGGCAATAGGGATGTAACGATGCACCGCGACTCGATTAAAAATCGATACAAATGCGTGAGGAGAAAAAATGAATTGATTTGCAACTAGGAGAGAAGTAGGATATGTTCTTTTTTTTTAAAAAGTCACTGGTTGGCGACTCATTTGTTCAACATCAGACGTCAAGTCATGTGACTTAAGTCACTATGTAGGTACGGGCACAGAACAAGGGAGTAGGCAGCGACTTTGACATATAGAGGATGCACAGCGCGGTCACCTGTGTGGCAGCATTTTGGATTCCACATACACAAAGACAATCGGTGAGAAATGGACAGACAAAACCAAAACAGCACGTAAATATTGCAGGACACTGCTACTGTGACAGTGGTGGTCCTGTCACTATGTGTGCCTCTAGTTGATCATGGGCCCTGGCTACTTGGCCAAGGGTATGTCCCTTTGGCCGACTGGTTAGCGCGCATGACTCCGACCCGGGAGTCTGGGGTTCGAAGCCCGCCCGGGTCCCTCTTCACCTTGCCACACTACCATACAACGGCACAAGCAACATGCAGCAACATATTAGCCGCCACCACAGTGAGAAGCAAAGTAAAGTTATGCCACCTCAGTGAAAATTGCTGAGGGGGCAAACCACCCTGACGGGAGGTTTTGCAGCTCCTCTCCATCATAACAACGCAAGAGCACAAGAAATCACCAGGGCATTTGGTTATTTTATTGGAAAAGATTTGAGGCCGTTTTCCATTGTTGAAAACGAGGGCTTTCGGCTGTTGGTGAACACGCTAGAGCCAAGATACCGCATCCCGTCACGACAGCACTTCAGCCAGGTGGCGGTGCCAAAACTCTACCAGGAGGTAAGAGCTCATGTGGTTGAGATTCTCCGGGAGGCCAATACTGTGTCTATCACAACCGACGGGTGGACATCTAGAGCCACGCAGAGTTATATCACTATAACTGCTCATGTGATCAATGCCGAGTGGGAGTTAGCTGGCTTTGTGCTTCAGACGCGACGTCTTTTGGAGTCACATACGGGGGCTAACGTAGCCGAAGTGCTAAAGGAGGCGGTGGCGGAATGGCAGCTTGGAAAGGCAACAACAAGGCATCGCAGTAGTCACCGACAACGCGAGAAATATGGATGTGGCAGTGAGGGAAGCCGGGCTGGCACCGCAAATCAAGTGTTTCGCCCACACTTTGAACTTAGCCACCCAGGCTGGTTTGAGTGTGCCTTGCTGGGTCAGATCCGGCGGATTGTGAACTTCTTCCACAGGATCTCGACAGCCACTGCTGTATTGGCTGCGAAGCAAAAACTACTGCTCCGCCCGGACATCAATGAGCACAAGCTAATTGTGGATGTTACAACACGCTGGAATAGCAGTCTGGACATGTTGCAACGGTATCTCAACCTGCAACCGGCTGTGGCTGCTGCTTTGCTTAGCCCCGAAGTCTGTCGCAACGCTCACAAGATCAACACGCCGGACAACTTGGACATCCGTGATGCAGAGGACATCATGAAACTTGTCAAACCTTTAAAGACAGTCATCACCGTGCTAAGTGATGAACAAAACCCAACAGAGTCTCTAATTGTGCCCTTAAAGCACATGATTGAGCAGAGCATGTTGCCTGTGGAAGAGGACTCCACCACTGTGAGCATGAAGAAAGCATCTTCAACAATTTATCAGACAGATACACTGGGCCTGGGGACAACCATCTTCCACCATCAGCCTTAGACCCCAGATTCCGCTCTCTACCTCATCTTACTGAAGATCAGCACCAGGATGTGTTCCAGAGGGTGAAGGAGAAAGCTGTGCAGATGTACAAACAGGTATTTATTTTACTTAATTAATAGTAGTACTAGGGTTGCTTTTGCATAATAATATAGGTAATAGATATATTAATAAGTTCTTGTCTTGCTGTTTACAGACCAATTCCCCTGTGGAGGAAACTGGAGGTGTAACAGACACCAGTGCCTCTACACATGCAGCAGAGCTGCCTGCTGACCAGCCAGACATGGTGGATGCAGACCTTCAACAACCACCTCTCAAGAAGACTGCATTGGAAGATCTCCTAGCAGGGACTTTCACAGAAAGTGGAGGGACAGGACAGACCAATCACATGTGTGGAATTGAGGCAGAAATTGTCAGGTACAGAAGTGAAATGTCTATTTCCCTCACAATGATTGTGTTCATGACGAGAAAAATCTCAAAACCTTTAATTTGGCAGTTCTGTTTTGTCCCACGTCCCTGGATGTCTTTGACTGAAGGCTGATGAAGTGAATCAATATGTGACCAGGGGAAGTGGGAGGAGGTGATTAAGACCAGGTGTGTCTGACTCCAATCTCTCACACCAGTGGAGGCTGTGTTGCCAGACAGCAAGGTGCTGGGAGCTTTGTTTGCTTGTGTGCAGAAAAGCCACGAAAAAGGGGTATGTACAGCAGGACACTTGAATTGCATTAAATTAATCTGATAGGGATTTAAACATTGTTTTATATGCAACCACAGTGACGGAGGCCTATCACACCGTCAGGCAGAGAACAGAGCAGACGGCAGGTCACAATCAATCGGGGTAATGTGCCATTGTGTTTTTTAAATGTTTGTTTAAATGCTTGTAACCTTGTTTTTGTGAATTCTCAGAGAGTAACTTATATTGTGTCATTTCAGGAGATTGGTGAATGGTGTTGTCAGCCGTTGTTTTAGTTTGGATTTCTTTTGATTTTATTGATTTTATTTACTGACTGTAAACCATAAGCCAAAGCATTCTTTGTAGTGGTTGATTTATAGAAAAACAGACACTGGGCATATGAAGCTTTTATTTGCATGGTTTTATTGATAGTGTGTTTTTAATTGCATGAAGCGTGCTCTGTATTTTATTCTCATATTGCCCAGTTGAACTATTCTGTCCTCCACTTACAGTACTGAATGTTACCTCTGTTGTAATTAAAAAAAGAAAGTGTTACTCTCTAACAGCTGTCCTAATTATTATGGGCCTTACCAAGTGTTAGTTTACTTAGTTGTCTCACTAACACTACTACATTTTGGCGTTGTTGGCAGGATCAGAAGCCCATATTGTTAGAGGGTGTATGTTTTTATTTTTTTGCTTTGGCAATGGTGTGTGTTCAGTTTTTTTAGTAGTATTAAACAACGGCTGGCAACCTGAAGAGGGCCACAAAGAGAAGAGAAGGAGTCTCTGCAGAGGTCCAACTGGGACCACATAGGAACTGTTGAACTATTAAATGGAGGACCTACAGTCCCTGCGTGAACAAATACAGGCCCTCAGAGCCGAGAATGAGAGACTGTCGCAACAAGGCGTAGCAACTGCTGCGAGTTCTGTTTCAGCCCCTAGCACTGAAACTAGATGGGAACGACCACTATACCTTCCCAGAGAGCGTAAATGCTCTAAATTCTCTGCTGCTCATGTTAAAGGTTCCTTGAGTTTAGAAGAGTGGATTGAGGAGATTGAAGCTTGCATAAGGGGCAGACACATGTCAACTACAGATAAAGCATCGTTTGTCTATGATCATTTAGATGGTGAAGCTCGCAATGAGATTAAATATAGGCCTAGCACTGTGAGAGAAGACCCAAAAGAGATTTTCAAGGCATTAAGAGAAGTCTATGGGCGTTCACAATCTTTTGTAACATTGCAACAAAAGTTCTTTGACAGGAAACAACATGAGGGTGAGTCCTTACAAGAATTTTCACATGCATTAATGGCTTTAATGGACCAAATTTTACAGGTTAGACCATCGGGCGTGCCAAAACCCCAGGATGTGTTGAGAGACCAGTTCTGTGAAAATGTGCGTGACCAGGGCCTGCGCAGAGAGCTTATGAGGCTGGTGCGACAAGATGGAGATCTGTCTCTGCTTGATGTCCGCCGTGAGGCTCTTCGTTGGGTTGAGGAGGGCCAACCTACCCGAGAAAGGTACACACGACATGCTGTTCAGACCTGTGAAGCTCAAGTGACAACTAGTAGTGAAGCTGTCACAGCTAAAGTGTCTGATTTAACAGAACTTAAAGCCCTCGTACTAAAACAACAGGCCCAACTGGATCAGTTACTGAAGGCTACCCATCCTTCTAATCACTTTACTCCTATCTATGGTCAAGAAACTAGGCAACAGAAAAGGAGTAATCAGTATAAACGCACACCTGATGGTCAACCTATCTGTCTAAAATGCAATCTACCAGGTCATATTGCCCGTTACTGTAAAAGGACTCACCCTCCACAGAACAGTTACCGCCAATCCAACGTAAATTCTTCACAATCTCGTTATTGGCAGCCACAGATTAACTCTCTGCAAGCAGATTTTGATCATGATTTCAACCAAATGTCACCTGGTTACTCACAGATAACTGAGGGGCTCAGTAGCACGACTCAAGTGACATCAAACAACCAGTCGGAAAACTAGAACCCTCCAGTGCGTCGAGCCGCACACTGGAAAGGGGAACTGTAGGCTCTGAGGAATTTTCAAAGTTGGTTGGCACATGCCCGACAGTAAATGTAAAGATGAATGGTGTAAATGTAGCTTGCCTGCTAGACTCTGGTTCAATGGTTACCACTATCACAGAAAGTTTTTTCTTTTCACATTTTGCCAACAAAGGGACCCGGGGTCTCAGGGATTGTAACTGGTTGGGTCTCACAGCTGCCAATGGGTTAGAGCTACCATATTTAGGTTATCTTGAACTAGACATTGAGGTTCTTGAGAAGATTGTAACTAAACGGGGCATTTTGATTGTTAAAGACCCTGTGAGTACAGTTTTAAATGAACAGAAAACTCATGTCCCTGGAGTATTGGGTATGAATGTCATTACATATTGTTTTAAAGAACTGTATGAAGAATATGGTCCCGAGCTCTTCCAGTCCCCCCAGGTGCTATCAGCCGGCCCAGCATGGCAACAAGCCCTGCGTGCATGTGAAAAGATGGAAGCTGTCATCAACGCCCAATCACCGTTTCCTGTTCGAGTACAAGGGGAATCCCAGATAAGGGTACCAGCAGGTATGTTATCCTTGATCCCAGTGACCTGCCCCCAAGTACCACTAAGTGACCCTGTTTGTTGGCTGCTTGAGCCACTTGGACCTGATGAAGGAGTTCTCCCTGATGGCCTTTTAGTGTCCCCATGCCTCGTCACAGCAACTGGAGGTACTCTGTTTGCCCCAATCACCAACGTAGGCACTGTTGACGCCACATTACACCCACATCAAGTGGTAGCCACGGTACAGTGGATAGACATTACCAACTCTGCAACTACTCCTCCAGACCCCCCAGAGACACAATATTTGGCCTCGGTTTCATCACAGTCAGCAGAACAAGTCACTTTCAAATTTCCTGACTTTGAGGGTCTCTCTAAAGCAGAAGCAACAGAAGCTAAAGCTCTCCTCTTAAAGTACCAGGCTTTGTTTTCTAAAGGAGAAGGAGACTTGGGATGCACTAATCTGATCACACACGAAATCCCTTTGACAGAACACACACCAGTGAGACAGCCCTATCGCAGACTCCCACCGTCCCAGTATGAGACTGTGAAATCTCATATTAAACAGCTCCTTGATTCAAAGATAATCAGAGAAAGTAGTAGTCCATACTCATCACCGATAGTGGTTGTCACAAAAAAAGATGGAACATTGAGACTATGCGTAGACTACCGCCAGTTAAATGCCAAAACACGCAGAGATGCTTACCCACTTCCAAGAATCGAAGAGTCTCTGGATGCTCTCAGTGGTGCAAAGTATTTTTCCACTCTTGATTTAGCCAGTGGATACAACCAGGTGGCAGTGGCAGAAAAGGACAAGGCTAAGACTGCTTTTTGCACCCCATTCGGCCTTTTCGAATGGAATAGAATGCCATTTGGCTTGTGTAACGCCCCTTGCACATTCCAGCGTTTAATGGAAAGGTTGTTTGGAGACCAGAGAAATCAATCTGTTTTGCTGTACCTGGATGACGTAATTGTGTTTTCTTCGACAGTGCAACAGCATCTTCAGAGACTGGAGGAGGTTTTTTCCCGGCTTCATGGACAAGGATTAAAAGTTAAACTCTCAAAATGTCATTTTTTTCAGAAAAGAGTCAAATACCTGGGCCATGTTGTCAGCGAGGAGGGAGTGTCCACAGATCCCGACAAAGTGACAGCTGTGCAGGAGTGGCAGCGTCCTAAACATCTGGCAGAGCTGAAATCCTTCCTAGGATTCGCTAGTTATTACCGAAGATTCGTCGAGGGATTTGCAAAGTTGGCAGCCCCACTGAACCGTCTGGTAACACAAGTGAGCAGCTCAAAAGGAAGGGTAAGACCCCCAAAACACCATTACATCATCTGTGGACTGAAGAGTGTGAATCAGCATTCCAAATGCTGAAAGTAGCACTTGTCAACTCACCTGTTTTAGCATATGCTGACTTTCAGAAGCCATTTGTCTTGGAGGTGGATGCCAGCCACTCAGGCTTGGGAGCAGTGTTATCACAGGACATGGATGGTAAACTACGTCCCATAGCCTTCGCCAGTCGTAGTTTAAGGCCCACAGAAAAAAACATGGACAACTACAGTTCCTTTAAACTAGAGTTTTTGGCCCTTAAGTGGGCAGTGGCAGAGAAGTTTAGAGAATATCTTTTGGGACATTCTTTTGTGGTGTACACTGATAACAACCCTTTGAGCCACCTACAGACTGCTAAACTCGGGGCAGTAGAACAACGTTGGGCCTCCCAGCTGGCTGCGTTTGACTTCACAATCAAGTACCGTCCAGGGCGAAGCAATGGCAACGCTGACGCGCTCTCCAGACAGTACCTGGATAGAGTAGCAGCAGGAACAGAGGTACCACAAAACATGAGGAGCAGTGGGACCAGCCCACAACCCACCATAACAGTACACCACAATGAAATTGCAGCATTGTCAGGACGCACACAAACTGACCTGGGACTTCTACAAAAGAAGGATCCCGTCCTCGGCCCGGTTTGGGAGGCGTGGCGCCTCGGTCGCCCACCAAACCCTGAAGAAAGAGCCAAGCTGTCTGCCCCTTGCAAAAAGGTACTCAGTCAGTGGGAGAACCTGATAGAGCGAAACAGCGCCCTCTACCGATCCAGCCATCAACCTGGAACTAACACACAAATATTCCAACTGTTGCTGCCCCAGGCTCTCCAGAGGGAAGTTCTTTCAAGTGTGCATGACGCTCATGGCCACCAGGGTGTAGACAGGACACTACAACTCACACGTAGCCGCTGCTACTGGCCAGGTATGTCAAAAGACGTTGAAGCATGGTGTCGTAACTGTGAGAGATGTGTTCTTGCTAAAGCTATACAACCTAAAGTGCGCTCTTACTTTGGCAGTATCCAGGCCTCCCGACCCCATGAAATATTGGCTATTGATTTTACTGTGATGGAACCAGCCACTGATGGGAGGGAAAATGTGTTAATCATTACTGATATTTTCTCCAAGTATACCCAGGCCATCCCTACCAAAGACCAGCGGGCCAGCACAGTAGCTGAAGCCTTGGTGCGACACTGGTTCTACCTCTTTGGAGTACCTGCCCGGATCCACTCCGATCAAGGAAAAAACTTTGAGAGCAAACTCATTCAAGAACTCTGCAAAGTGTATGGAATTCAGAAGAGCCGCACAACACCATACCATCCACAAGGTAACGGTCAGTGCGAACGTTTTAATCGTACTTTACATGACCTACTCAGAACACTGCCCCCAGACAAAAAGAGACGCTGGCCCCAGTACCTACCACAGGTAACATATGCATACAACACCACTGCTCACCAAACCACAGGTCTGACACCATATTATCTCATGTTTGGCTGTGAACCTAAGCTGCCAGTTGACTTTTTGCTTGGCACAGACGCTGAAGTGACCATGACCGAGGACTGGGTCAAACAACATCAGGACCAGTTGAAGACAACACAGGAGCATGTCAGACAACAAATTGCCAGGAAAGCGGAACAGAGGAACCAGGCCAACAATGACCAAGTCACAGATGCTGGCTTTGATGTAGGTACACTGGTACATCTCAGAAACCATCAGGTGCGTGGACGCAATAAAATTCAGGATTATTGGGATCCTCGTGTCTACAGAGTGGTCAGACGTCCAGAGGAAAAAGGAGTGGTGTATTCTGTCACTCCAACATACCAAGATGGCCCAGTCCGACAAGTCCACCGCTCACAAATGAGAAAAGCTTTAGTGTCTGATGTTCCTGACCAAATTGTTGTCACTCCCACAGTCTTTGATGCGCTGCCAGATGTGGACAATGACTCGGACGAAGGAGAGTGGATCATGTTGCCTAGGATACCATCGGAAAGACCACAACCTGATGTCAGTAGACCTGCTAGTCCCCATCCTCAGACACCAAACCCTGTATCACCACCTGCACCCAGGCGTACAGGAAGGACAAATGCAGGTCAGCATCCCAATCCCCATAGATTGCCCCAATCATTAGTGACAGTTCAAAACGACAAATGAAATCTGCCATCGTCGGGTCGCCGATTCAACTGGGGGGGGAAGAGATGTGACCAGGGGAAGTGGGAGGAGGTGATTAAGACCAGGTGTGTCTGACTCCAATCTCTCACACCAGTGGAGGCTGTGTTGCCAGACAGCAAGGTGCTGGGAGCTTTGTTTGCTTGTGTGCAGAAAAGCCACGAAAAAGGGGTATGTACAGCAGGACACTTGAATTGCATTAAATTAATCTGATAGGGATTTAAACATTGTTTTATATGCAACCACAGTGACGGAGGCCTATCACACCGTCAGGCAGAGAACAGAGCAGACGGCAGGTCACAATCAATCGGGGTAATGTGCCATTGTGTTTTTTAAATGTTTGTTTAAATGCTTGTAACCTTGTTTTTGTGAATTCTCAGAGAGTAACTTATATTGTGTCATTTCAGGAGATTGGTGAATGGTGTTGTCAGCCGTTGTTTTAGTTTGGATTTCTTTTGATTTTATTGATTTTATTTACTGACTGTAAACCATAAGCCAAAGCATTCTTTGTAGTGGTTGATTTATAGAAAAACAGACACTGGGCATATGAAGCTTTTATTTGCATGGTTTTATTGATAGTGTGTTTTTAATTGCATGAAGCGTGCTCTGTATTTTATTCTCATATTGCCCAGTTGAACTATTCTGTCCTCCACTTACAGTACTGAATGTTACCTCTGTTGTAATTAAAAAAAGAAAGTGTTACTCTCTAACAGCTGTCCTAATTATTATGGGCCTTACCAAGTGTTAGTTTACTTAGTTGTCTCACTAACACTACTACAAATAGTAACAGTGACACATCCATACCTGCTCACCGGTGGGGAGAAAAGATTTTCTCATGATGCACAGATGAAATCTCAGTAGGAGCTCACTTGCAGGAATCAGATTTACAAATTTAGACCGAGGTAGTCATTTTCTGATGTTATTGATGAGTCAGCTAACGGGAGCTGCTGGCTGCTCCACTGAGAATTTTGGCCACGAACACTGCAGAAACTCAAGAGTTTTGTTCATTCATCACAGACAAGAACAGCTTCATGGTATCAGCCCCATAGTAATAATACAACAGGACTCAGAGTAAAATAATTTAAGACAGACATTAATGCTGCATAGCTCAGGATTAGCATTACAAGGTGCCAAACCATGTATGGGGACATAAAGACTATCAGATGGCTTGTTAATCAAGCTTTCTCAACACTCTCTTACATGACTCATACATAAATATTTGGGCATATTGATAACAACCTGACTTTTAACCTGACTTGCATGGCACAGTGTTAAAGGCAGACGCCCCATGTGGAGGCTACAACAGTCCTCAACACCTGTTCGAATCCCGCGTCGGGCAGACCTTTCCTGCATGTCATGCCCTCTCTCTCTGCCTCCCCCATCCTGTCCATCTCTGCTGATCTAGCAAATAACGGCAAAAATGCCAAAAAAAAAAAAAAAAACTTACAAAAAAGAAATAAACATTCTATTTCACTTCAGGGAAGGGAGTGATTAATTATAATGACCTTTTTTACTGCATTATGGAGATCTGAATATGAATGCTCCTGTCCAGTCTCTAAAGAAATTGGACACAGTTTATCACTCTGCTTTGCAGTTCTTGACTGGAAGTGATCACTGTGTTCATCACTGTTCTTTGTATGCTGCTGCAAAGTGCCCCTCTTTATTTGTTCGCAGGTTCTCCCACTGAATGACTTGGTCTTCTCCCCCCATATTTGTGCCTTTACATGCGTAAAACCTGCAGCCATTACAGTCTGCCATCCCAGAACATCATACTGATGCAGGTCTCAATAGTCAGGACTGAGTTGGGGGAACGATCTGCAGAGGGATCTAGAACTGATTGAACTCATTGGCCTGGAGGAATTCAGATCAGTCCTAAAGGATCGAGAACGAAGATCCATTGACTCTTGTGCTTGCCCTCTGTAATTTGTAAATGTGTATACCGTTATTACTGTATAATTCTATGTGGTGTTGTTTTGCACACTGCTTTCTTAGCCAGGTCGCTCTTGCAAAAGAGATTTTTAAATCTCAATGCGTTTTACCTGGTTAAATAGAACACAAAAAAGAACACGAAAAAGAGAACACAGGTGCATGTTAAGAGAACATACTGGACCAGTGACGTTAAATCTTTCTTTCAATGGACAGAAGAATACTTCTGCGTGACATCACTAGCAAAGATAAAAAATAATTATATTCCAGTTTTGTTTGTTTTGAGTCCAGAGAACGAGCAGCATCAGCCATCAGGGCATAGCTACTGTATCCAAAGAATTTGGATAAGTTGTTTTTAATGGTAATACTAAATCATTCACATGAGAAAAGTAATTCATGTGTATAGTTACACAGGGGAAAAAAGGTTGATTCTGGGGTACTGAATTCAGCTTTTCATTACACACTGCATACTGCCACCTAGTGGTGAAATGACCACACTGAGTTCATCAGCTTTGCATGAAAACAAAAAAATCAGTCCTTACTTTAGGAAGGCAATAGATTGTACTGCTGTATCTAGTAGGAGCACTGGGAGTATCAGTTAGGCTACTGTAGGCATATGTGAGCTGATTAGAAATAACAAAGGGGCAGTTCTCTCTAACATTAACCCCTCAACTTCCAGAGCAGAACGGAAATTACACTGTGTGGATTTAGTGCTGAGGTCTCGTCTTAATTTCCCATGTGTGGGATCAATAGCTAGTCTGACGTCTTCGTCTTATGTCTTGTGATTTCAGTTTCCATGCTGACCCTGACAACTCAATACTGGCTGGTGCGTCCTGAGGGACTGATTCATTCTCACGTAACCTTTTTTTTTGTTGCATTACTTCCTCAATCAACCAGGGTTCCCACTCTTTTCTTTTCTTTTCTTTTCTTTTCTTGACTTTTCCAGGACATTTTCAGCTGCTACAGACTTGTTATTAAGGCCATACACATCACCCCATCCCATTCATGCTTTGGAGAAGTTAGTTTGACTGTTGTACCTTATTTTGTACATTCAACCAATGTGTTATAATATATATATATATATTCTTTTCTCTCATCCACAGAAGTTTGATTTAATGGTGTGTAGTCCATGGCTCTAACTTATCTATGAAATAATATCTTACGTGCTTAGAAACTACAACAATTTTATGAACAACACAAAAACCTGTTGTTTTTTATTTAAACGGCACCTCTGGTAGCTTATGTCACCATGTGATAAAACAATTTTCCAGGACAACTCAGGTTGTCAAGAAAACTCAAACACGAAAGCCAAGCCACCTCAATGTTACTGCTTGTTGTTTTTCCTTTTTCTTCAGCAGTGTAATCAGTGAAAGCACATTTACAACCAGAGACAGGAAGAGACAAGAGATATTCATTGAATTAGGTTGACTGATCATGATGGAGAAACTTTGTTCAACTGCCTGGGTAACGTTCCTCCCTCCACTCTCTGCCTGGTCATCCGGTCAAATGACTCACCATTTCCATCACATCTTAACTTTCACTTTGACTTGACCTAAAAACTCCAGTCAAATGCATTCAACTTTATCTCATATAATCAGCATTTGTGTGACTTGTCTCACACAGACGTCCTGTTCTAAGAGAGCGACCTCAGTTTGAGGAAGGAACATGTTTGATAACGGAAAAAATACGTTTTTTCATGATATCTTCGACTGGACAGACCCGTGTCATACAGATAGTGTTAATGACATTTTCCTGGGCTTCCCCCTCATGAAGGACTCTTGTCAGGCAATGTCTCTCACTTCTTCATGTTGAATAAGCACCTTGTAATCTTTTTAAGTATATTAATTATTTGGTCTGATGTTGCTGGAGTGAACCCAGCCTCGGCCATCAAGTTCAAAGATAAGAATTACAACACACCCACTGATGATGTCACGATTTTTTTTGTTCCCTTGAGAACCAACTTTTAAGGTTCTTTCACATGTGATTCACACGTGAAAGATTTTGCATATGGGAATCATGTTATTTGCACAACAGAAACATGGTTTTGGCCCAATTTTACATGAATCACATGTGAATTCCCATGTGAACCCATTTTCCACACGTGGTAATATGTTTTACACATGTGCTCTACATGGTAACACGTGTTACAAAAGAACAAGGGGGTAGAAAAACATACAAACGTGATGGTGAGGGAAGGAGAAATAGAACTCAAGCCGTTTTTAAGAAGATGGCACCACATTGTTTATTAGTCTTTTGGCGAGTTTGATTAATATTATTAATAAATCACTGTGAGGGCCTCGTTTAGGATGGTCAAAACTAGGGAGTGCAGTTATGACTCCATATCTGCACTGGTGACAGTTAGAGGACTTTGTTTTGAGGTTGTCTGTCCCATTCTTGTAGACATGATATCTCTGTGATGCCTCGGATAGAACGTCTTTGAATTTAGCACAAATACCCAAGGGCGATGAGGTTTATAAGGTTTGTGACCAAAACATCTCTATAGCACCTTGTGAGAATAGGGTTAGTCGAAAAGTCACCAGGACTGAGGGATGAACTGGGTAGCTCAGTAACTGCTAGTGTGACTGGACATAATGGTTTTGGCCTCACCCAACTACGTATACGTATGTACGGATGTACGGACGGACAGACAGATAGATAGATATTGGTCACATGCAAAGTGGCCAAACTGCTCAAAAATAATTGGCCTTCCAACTCCAAGTCTGCCAGCCCTTATTAATACCACCACCATCCGCAAGTCACTGCCCATGACCCCCACCACCCAATACACTCATACTTCACCCTCCTCCCCTCTGGTCGTAGGTTCAGACAACTGTCCTGCAGAACAACCCGCTTCTGCAAAAGCTTCGTCCCCTCTGCCATCACAGCTCTGAACAGCAGGCGGTGTATGTATTTTTCTGGTGTTGCACATGTGTTGGTGTTTCTTGTCTGGAACAGAACTATCTACTAATAGAACTACTAGAAGATAGAACTACTAACTAATAAATCATGAATCTGAATCTGAAATGCAAAAAACCAAGCTCTCGACTGTACCAATTAAACACAAGAGTAAATAGAAAATGTCATACCCTCTCTCTTACACACACACACACACACACACACACACACACACACACACACACACACACACACACACACACATTTAAGATAAACCAATTGTAAAAACATCGCTCTCAGTAATAAATAGAATAAAATAAAAATAAATAAATAAGGAAGCCCATAATAGTCCTTAAAATCATGTTCATGATCCTCACTGCCTGTGGGAAAAAGCTCTTTCTCAGCCTTTCGGTTTCAGCTTGGATGGAGCACAATTGCAATTATCAAAGCAAAAACATTAATCAATTTGGCATTGAAGTTTTCTGTTCCATCCAATGATACTGGGAAACAAAACAGAATAATTTGCACCCTCTTCATTTTTTTCTCCCTGAAGTAAACTGATGAGTTAAATATATCAAACCGGATACCTTATCCTCTGTGACCGGCTCAATGTGTGATACCCTTTGACTTCCTGTAGCTTCTGGCAGAAGGCGTTTTCAGATTAAAATACATTTCTTGGCAAAGTACCTGTCAGTGATGAATCCCTGACACTGCCTATTGTTAAGAGTTCATGGAAATATTTAAAAATCATCTGGAAAACACTCTGCATGCTCCGAGTCATATCAGATGGTGGTGCACTCTGCCCTCCTGTGGATAAAAGGAGGAGTACAAAAACAATCCCCCTTTTTTCCCACTTACCCTGCAGAGCACGAGACAACACAAGTCATGGACAGTGAGGGAAATGTGATCTTATTTAATAGTTCTCTATTCTGAAGTTGACAGTGTAAGAGAACTGCTGCTGAACCCAGCTCAGGATGTGTAAGGTGCTGGAGGATCAAAGGTTTCAGAGGCCAGACGTCAGATATCCACACACTTAGACATCTTCTGTAAGGCTTCTCTTTAATTCAGTAAATTTTTTCTGCTGCTTAAAGTAACATTGCAGAGTTTTTCGGCCTTAAAATAATGTTTCCAGACTCATTGCAATGGTAGAAAAATGGTTAATAGGATGAATGGTGCTGCTGCCGCGGTCTGAGCGGGGTCGCGTCGGCTGAAACCGCACTATGTAACTTCCCTGCACGGGTACAAAACACTGCTCCTCCTCCCCCCTCCCCTCTGCGTCGAGGGAGAGACGAGCTTTGATAGGATTATTCTAAAGGACACACATAAAAAATATGTTTGTTTTCTTTAGGTGAACATTAAATGCATTTAATTTTTCTGTGTGTCATCTTCATTTACTCTTCACCAGTAACACATATACTGAAATGTATACATCTCAGCAATTTCTCAATTTTTTCCATTTACTATGACACCAAAAATATTCAAATAGACCTTGTGCTTGCAGAGATATACTCATTTTAGTAGTAGAAAAGGCCTAAAAAATAGGCTTGGTTTTTAACATTTAAAAAAAGTCTGCTCCAATCTGCTCATATTAGTTTAAGTATGTAGGAAAATGACAACAAACATGTCGGATTCCACAAACTTTTGCGTCACCATATGCCTGCATATGACCCCAGGGTCCCCCAATTGGGGGAACCCTCCCTGACCCCCCCATGCACTGATTATGAAAGAGTATAGTCATATTTTATATCAAATTGAACAGCAGAAGCTGGGCTAAAACGTGAAAAAAAAACAAATTTATCTAACACAAACACAGCCCAAACACCACTAAAACAAACAATTAAACATCAAACAAAATGGCGCACCTCGGTGTGGACCCAGTCGCCACATTTCTGGCTCGTATAATGCTGTACATTATGCCAAACACTTCAGCTACCACTCATTTGAACCAGCAGGCTACTAAAAGTGGGATGTTACACAGCAACAGTGGCTCCACAGCAGCAGCTCCACAGCAGCTCCACAACAGCAGCAGAGAAATAAGCCAACAACCAGCAAACACAGACAGTGCTCGGGCAAAGCATGGCCCTACACTTCCTCTTACCTTTGCTGTTTTGCAGTGAAAACCTTGTTTTGAGGGTAAATCCACATATTTCCAACTTAGTGTGGCAAGGTGAAGAGGGACCCGGGCGGGCTTCGAACCCCAGACTCCCGGGTCGGAGTCATGCGCGCTAACCAGTCGGCCAAAGGGACATCCCCTTGGCCAAGTAGCCAGGGCACATGATCAACTGGAGCCATAGTGACAGGAACCTCAACTGTCACATCTCTCCCCCTCTTTTCACAAGCACGTCCTCGCTGCCACACATTAGGAATCCATGGACCCACCCCTAGTGCTACATGGATCCTGCCAACAACGCCAGAATGTGGCAAGGTGAAGAGGGACCCGGGCGGGCTTCGAACCCCAGACTCCCGGGTCGGAGTCATGCGCGCTAACCAGTCGGCCAAAGGGACATCCCCTTGGCCAAGTAGCCAGGGCACATGATCAACTGGAGCCATAGTGACAGGAACCTCAACTGTCACATTAGCTTTGACCAGTGTTTACATGGCACCGCGACCGGCGGTCTTTAGGACCATGTAAACCGGAAATAACGTCATGGAGCCGGCAGGAACTCATGCAGCCTTCATGTGCCCAGCTCATGCCGTATGTCCGGGGACTCCGCGCATTCTGATTGGCTCATGGCTGCCAGTGCTGTCGATCTTACCCACATGGGTCTAGATTCATTCCCTGTGCTCTACTGGTTAGAATGAGCCGTCAATCACGCGAATCGGCCAATCCGCTGCAGAGATAGAGGTAGAAACGTCTCTGCAGCACATGGTGCAGTTTTACGCAGCAGTACGCAGACCCAGTTAGAAGGCCTGGATTGGAGTTCGCATTTAGTTCCAATTGATTCATTTTCAGTTAGTTCATGCAAATAGTGTGAAACTAAAGAATAAACATTGGTTTATAGTGGCAAGTGGTTCCAAGCTGTGACAAAAATTCATATTTATATTTATATTCATATTTCTCGCCTGGATAGTATGTAGGCCCTAGTAATATCTCAATTATATTGTCCTGCTTCACTTTATCAGAATCAACCTCTGCAGAGACAATGTTTATATGTTGTACAATGATTTTATAGAGTGTTAGAGGTTCATCTCCATTATTCTAAAGCACACTCATCAAAAATATGATTTTTTTTAGGCGAATATGAATTTTTATTTAATTTTTAGTGTGTGCCATATTCATTTGCTCTTCACCAGTAACAGATATACTGATAATTACACATCTAGCAAATCCCCAAAGTGGACCATGTTCAATAAAAAAAAGAATTATTCAAATAGACCTTGTGGTTGCAGAGATGTTCTCCTTTTATTATGGATATGCATTTTTCGAGAAAAGGCCTTCAAAAAAGGCCTGGTTTTTAAAAGGTTAGAGCTTTGCCTTTTTGAATCTTCTCTCTGTCAAAATAGTCAAAGAAAAAGACTTTTCCGTGAGCTTTAGAAAATGAAAGTCTGAGTTCCCTTTGGTCTACAAGCCAACAAAGAACAAAGTACGGAATATTTTTTTCCGTTCTACTGAGTAATTATGAAAGACATGGCCCAGAGGTCAGACAACAAATGCAGCTCTGGTCCAGGTCAAGGAAGCTGTTCCTGCCCTCAAGGTTTCAGCGCCGGTACATGTGGGCGGAGCACCTTGAAAGACAAGGACACCACCCAGAGACTCAGGACAGCCGTGTCTTCCTGTTTGTTGCATAACAAGCACACACAGCAATCAGAGTCTTCGCCTCTGTGGCCCTCAGTCACCTGGGGGCCACACCACGCTTCTGACTAACCCTCACTCCTGCCCGGCAACTGAAAATAAGAGAGTATCGGGGCCTCTGAGGTGGGAAACAATAACATTTAGTGATGTCATTATCGATTTTGTGTATTAATCCAATCCAGTTTGTAGAAAGAAAACAGATAACTGCTTAGAAAACACAGTATATATTTATATTTCTTCTAATTTATTATTTTGTCTCAATCATAATCATAACCATAATCATACTCTGTTACAAATACAGCTTTTGCTATTTGCTATTCATTATCTGTCCCATATAATACATTTCTCTGCTGCTGCAACCCTGTAAATGTCCCCAGTGTGGGACAAATAAAGGATTATATTATATTATTACAGTTGTCTTCTCAGAGGCTCTGTCTCCATGACTTTGTCACCAGCTGATAAGCAAATCTCAGATTTCTGCAGTGTAATGATGGACTGAAGCTGCCAATAGTAGAGCTGCACGAGGCAATGGGGAGTCACAAAATTAAATGGACAAGAAGGAGCAGAACAGTGTGGTATGAATCAGGAGATACAGCTCTGCCATAATGGCCACTTGAATGAGACAGACTGTGACAGACCCGGGACCACCCTGAGACACCAGACCCCCACAGTCCCCTCCTCTGTCTCCACTGTTGGACAGGCACAGTCTGGTTTGTCCATCGCCCTGTAGGATGAAAGTCTGCTCAGGGAGTGTCAGCTGTGATTGATTAGTCTCATCACCATGGAGACAGAAGCTGCTCTGCTCTGCAAACTCATTCTTTCTTTCTTTCCTTCTTTCTTTCTTTTCTTTCTAAACAATAATTTTAAATCTTTGTGGGATCTGAAAAGTCCCCATGTTGGCGCCATCTGATGTTGTACAAAGACTGACCATGGTAGAAAAATACACACCTCTATGCCTCATCCACATTTAGAAATAGGATTAAGTATTTTTAATAGGGAGACAAATTTTGAAGAAGGTTAATAATATGACAATATCAACAATAAAATGCGAATCAGCCAGCATGTGTGACGATTCTCTGAACAGAGAACTGAGCAAACTGCATCCACTGCTTGTGATGTGATGGACAGAAAGACGCGGAGGAAGGAAGGAAGCACCACTACATACATCCCATTTCACTTTATTTAATTCAATTAACTCAGATTTTCACATCTTTCACTACTAAAAATGTCTGCACAAGGCTTTGTACACTACATCACTTTAAATTCAAGAATTATGTCCAATAATCAACAATGTTCAATACGTAATTCATGCACTTCATTAGACTCAGTATTAATATTTAATTTTGCACATAATGGTCACAGTCACAGCCTGAGGCCCCAACCCAGCTATGAACCATCTTGCTGCTGAGCAACACAATTTAATGGACATAAAATTAGCAATGGAAAAAAGCCATAATACTGGTCCCGTCACTGTATGTAAAGATGGACGGCACGTCCCCTTTTTCTCCTGCTGTACAAAAATGTAGTCAAAATATCCTGGACAAGAGTCAGCACAGTAGCAATCAAGGGAGGATCCATGGTATCAAAAGCATAACCATTCATGTGTCTGAAAACGACGAATTAACAAACATTAACATGATAAAAAAAATAAAAATTCTTGAAAATACTAGGCTATATGATGTGTTTTTTGATATTTTAAGTTTGGTCCAGGTCTTATCTGTTTGCATGGAGGGGGGCGGGGTCTATGACCTATTCTGCAGCCAGCCACCAGTGGGCAGTCAAGGTATTTTGCCTTCACGTTTGGAGATCTGTCATGTCGTCCATCTTTATATACAGTCATTGACCGTCTCCTTTCCCCTAAGGAGTCTCAAAAGGCATTCTGGGAAATAGGTTTACAAACGATGCACCTGTAAATTTAAAGGCAGGTGAGTCTTCGTCATCAATCAAATGAAATGGCGAGAATCATAGATCAATGAGATCTGACAGTCTGATAGAAAAAGGAGACTTTTCCTTTTAATACAGTGATTGAACCCTTGAATCTTCAGCTTTGTGTATCAATAATACTTTATGATAATTTAAGTATGTGTCACCACCATGAATCCATACTTTTATCAACCTCAGAGAACAACATCAGTTAAGATTCTCAGACATGAAGCACAAGTCTGATACTTTTCTCTTCATATGTAAACAAAGTGATATTCCCTCAAAATGTTCCTCTGAGTATTTCAGTGTCTGTAATTGATGCTTACTACAAATCACACCACAGGTAATCTGGAACTTGAGCCAGAGGAGGGCAGCCATGAGCAGGCTGGTTACCACTGATGGAGCACCAGCACTGTCTGTGTAAGCTGTAAGGTAACCAGCAACAAACAATGTCTGCAGTCTGAGTCTACTGTACCTGTGCCCAGGCTGTAACATTCAAGTCCTTCCCCTCAGTCAGCCTCCCCCCCCATGTGAATACAAAGTGAAAGAGAACATTGTCTCCACTTGTCAGTCAATCATGGAGCATTTTTATGAATGGGGTCGAGACCAGAACAAACTGTTCTTCTCCTAAAATGTGTCTTTCTTAAGTATGAAGGGACATCATGGATGAGCGAGGTACATAATAAAGTTTTGTCCCTATATCAATGATGTTTGGTTCTGAGAACCATGTCCACAGGGTCCAGTCTAGTTCCTGCTGTAGAGTAAAGTTCCACTTTCATATTTTCTAACCTGAAAACTTGTAAAGGCCTGACTGATTTTGTATCCGCTTTTATATCTCTGCCTTTTCGTATATATTTTCTGACATTGCAGGCTTCTTTTTCCGTACACTCCATCCTCTCAGTTTCCTTTGCTTCTCCTGTTTCTCTCATTCATCTTTCCACTTGCAAAGAAAGTTCGATCTTTGCCACTAACATTTCAAAGATTTCTCCATATTCTCAGAAGTTTTCTACTCTATCGTCAGTTCCTTCACAAGGTCTTCTCTCTCCTCTGTGCTCAGCTCACACCGTGGTCACAGAAAGCAGAGGGTTGTATATCTTCTTTCCGTCTGGAGACCTGGAGCCGTGAGCCAGGAGCTCCTGAATAGTGATCCAGTTGTCGAGGATTCGCCGGTTCCTCTTCTTCATGATCTTCTTCTGGCTCAGTAACAAGATGTTCTTGCTGGGGGAATCCTGTCGGAGGCGGAGCTGTGTGCTCTGATCTTCGGTGTTCCCTGCTGAAGATGAAGCATCTCTGAAAATAGAACCAAAAGGTAAGACTTAGTGAGATTTTACTCTGAAGATGGGGGTTCCTGGAGACAGGAAGAACATGCAAACACCAGTTTGATGTTGTGTAGATTATTGTAACTGTACCTGTCTCCTTTGAGGTAGTCCAGGCGGCTCTGCATCATGAACTCTCTTCTTCGTCTGTATTCTCTGGCCCTCAGCAGCTGTTGCTTCCTCTCCTCTTTGCTCCAGTATCGGCCCTGGTTGGACAACAGGGTGTTGTTTAATGAGCAGTTTACCCCTGTCATTTTCTTTTCTTTCTTTTTTTTTCCATTAAACTTTCACAGGTGAAATGGGACAGCTTTGAATGTTATGCTTATAGTAGTGCATTAATTATTATTTTTTTTATAATAAGATAATAAACAATCAATAAAAACAAACCGACAGAAAATTCTTCAGATTCTTCATTAATACTGAGTGATTCAATATGATGTATAAAAGTTTGCCAAGTTTTGTTAATGGCTTTAAGGAACCACAACGGGAAACACAATTTAGGATTTCATGTATCCATCTGTTATACGTAGGGGAGGATATACGTGTCCATTTAAGAAGGATAAGCGTCCTGGCTAAAAAGGTCATGAAGGCCATGACTCGTTTTGAAGTGATAGGCATATCAGTTTTTCGAGGGACCCCGAAAAGGGCAGTGAGGGGGTCGGGATCAATCGTCCCACCCTGTCATTTTCTTGAACGCTGTAATGACTGCCATCTTGGTTTTATTTGTGAAGACTCTACCTGTTTCATCTCGCTGGCAGCGTCATCGTCGGTCGTCATGCCGCTGCGTTCCTCCCTGATCTTCATGGCTCTGGCCTTAAGCAGACGGTCCCTGACCGGTCGCTTGGCTACGTAGCGGGTACCATCACTGCGGATCTTTACCTGGATACAAAGAGGAAGGTCGGTATGTTTCTTTTAAGCCCACAGAGTTTAATGTAGCTTCCTGGATTGTTTTTTGTTGAGCTGGACATTGCTCTCAGATATCTAGATTCTTGCTGTGCTCCAACTGTGTTGGTGGTTTTGATTCTGTACCTGAAGCTGCTGACCTACAGGATATCATAGTGACTGATACTATGAGGCCACATGATATAGAATAAACACATTTGAACATTTCACATCACACGTCTTTCCATTACAGATACCCTCACAGTATTTACCTTCCACTCCATGCGTTGCGGCGACGCTGTTGGTGATGAGTGCGTCAACCCAAGCGGTAAGGCCAGTCCTAACCGTGAGGCCCTTGTATGGTGGTCCTCCAGACCACAGGGGGCACTGTTCACACTCCTGGGGCTGGCTGGGCCACTGCTGCCCGTGCCCATGCCTCTTTCCTCGGCCTCCGTCCGTGTTCTGTCTCTCACTCGGTCCAGAGGGTCAACCAGGCCCTCGGACGGCAGCGTCATACAGCTCTGGTAGCGCTCTAATGGTTTGTTGTGGGCGTGGTGTCGCCTGGTGAAGTAGGGGCTGGACTCTGCACTTCCACCTCCATGCCTGCTGGTGGCTCCACCTGCAAAGGTAATCAATACAGTATATGGTCAAAAAGAACTGATCAAAATGAAACTATTTGTCTTTTCTGTCTTACAAAAACTTTATGTAGCCTACCCAAAAACTCTGTGTTGACACCTCTCATTTGCCCTCACATTGGGTAATTTGACGAGCTAACCACTAATGAGCTGTGTCTAATTGAGGTGAAATATCCTATATGAAATATGAAACGTCTTCATGTTTTGTTATATGATGCATCTTCTTGCTCTGTGTGATGCAAGTGTTTCAGGACACATTTCTTAGACAGTTTGTACATAGTGCTGAAAGTGGTTACATTTTTAAATTGTTCATATTTGACTGATGGTAACTATACCAATGGGCTACTGCATGATGACAAATAACAGCTAGCAGGTTTCTTCCATAGACTGTAAAAAATATGGACGTAGCATTCGTGACGTCACCCATTGGTTTTGGGGAGTCGTTTTTGTGACTCAAATATCCGGCCTGAACAGCGCCATGTTGGATTTACCGGCCGAGAACCTGCCCACTGGGCAGCTGTCCACGGACTGTTCCAGATCTTCCACGCCCTAATTGGCGAGAATTTAAAACTTAATAATAATAAAACGGTACAGTTAAAAAAAAATCACCCCCTCAGAGTGTTTGCGGGGGTAGAAACTATCGATTTAGACCAGAAAACGTCTTGACACCAGGCTTTGATCATGTTTATTGAGGATGTAAAGTCAGCGATTTTAACATGGGGGTCTATGGAGACATGCTGCTTTCTGACACCAGCCCCCAGTGGCAGCCGAGAGGATTGCAGTTTTTTGAACGCGGAAGTGAGCTTCACTTCTCAGACCGACAACTGCCCCCTTGGTTTCTTCACATAGTGCTAGCTTTGTAGCTACATAACATCTCCATAGCAGTGTAGCAAATATTTTTTGGTCAATCTGGCGCGTGCCGTTGCTTTATTTCTGTGGTAGCAATATATATGATTACACATGACAACATACAGTATGTGTGTTCATACTCATGATTCATGTGTGTGCGTGTGTGTGTGTGTGTGTGTGTGTGTGTGTGTGTGTGTGTGTGTGTGTGTGTGTGTGTGTGTGTGTGTGTGTGTGTGTGTGTGTGTGTGTGTGTGTGTGTGTGTGTGTGTGCGTGTGTGTGTTTGTGGGAGACATATCACAGTCACCTTTGCCAAGTGGTTCAACTAACATGGTGGGAAACTGCTGTTAGAAATGTTAACAACAGATCAGGATGAGCAGGACAGAGGTGAATCTGCTCCACCCCGTGTTCTAGGATGAGAGCCAGTCATTGTGAAGCACTTACTGGAATAATGGGACCTTTGGCAGATTGTGTTTGAGTTGACTGCCAATTCCAACTTTAGTGATAATCACAGAAGTCTCAAGAGAGCGAAGCTGTTTATGCTGGGTATCAATATTGGCCTGTGAAAGGTAGGATGTTGGGAGTTGTTGTGTGGTTGTCTGCAGTTTTCCAACTATAACTTCCCAAAAAGTAGGTCAGTAGGAAATCAGCTTAGAGGAATTTTATGTGTAGCACTGACCTTATAATCTTGGTTTATGTAGGCTACAATGTCTCAACATTGAGGTTGGTTATTCGTCTAGGTTATTATTATGGGTCCTTTTTAAAAAATTTATCGCAAGGTTTTTTTGTTCATTCCTGTATTTTGATTTTTTTTAATTCTTACAATGAAATACAAAGGATTGTATAAGTTTAAATATTGTAAATTTTCCTTTGGTGAGAGATTGTTGTTTTCACAAAGACACTTGACGTTAATTTAGGGAGCCTTCTGTGAACTTGTAGCATATGGTCGCAAAAGATTATGGTGGTATCACTGAATGCCTGATGAGAAAAAGTACCACATCTCACGTTTTTTAAGATAGTTTTACAGGTAACTGGTGACTTATGATCAAAAGTTTCATGTACCTGCTCTAGAGCTCCGCCCTCCATCAGCCACACCCCTTCCAGAAGATGACCCCGCCTCTCTGGTCAGAGATCTGATGATGGCAACAAAATCCAGTATGATTTAAATGTAACATAAAAACATACTTAAAGTTAAAACATTGTGTTAATTGTAGTAAAAAAAAAAAACACAAGAGAGACCTGAACTTGGAAGGTGTAGAGGGGGTGGAGCTTGAGCCATTTGCTGCCATGCCATTGGCTGCTTCATATTTCCTGTAAGTGCTTGGGGAGAAAGAGTAGCTGAGGTTCGAGTGCCGCCTCTCTCTGTCCCGCCTGTGACGCCGCGGGGTGAGAGGGGAGTTCAAAGGGGGGAGGAGCCCGAGAGGGAGGAGAGGAGGCGGAGACATCATTGGCCTGCCTCCTTCATCTTCTTCTTCATGGAGAGGTGGGATCTGCTCAGTGCTGACCAATGGCGTGCTCCGACAGCTCTCCCCACCAGTGTTGTAAGCGCTGGTGCTGTCTTTGTCGTCTGATCGCTCCCGCTCTGGGAGCTCATTGATGGCCGACAACTCGTGATGGTGAGGGTCGTCGTTGTCATCATTGTCATTATCCATACCTATAAGAAAGATTCTTATTGTTTCAAATAATATTTTTCATTTTTAAGCTTAGAAATGTTAAACACCAACACAGTAACTAGAATCCTCATGTCTCTGCTGGCTTTAACTTTGTTTTAAAATTGTGCCAGTTTTATTTTAGTGAGGTTGAAATTAACCTAAATGATACATAAAAACAATGAATTAAAGGGATAGTTCGGGTCTTTTGATATGAATCTATATGGCTTCCCCATCACTAGTTACATGCTATGACAGCGACTTTTCCCGGACCGCGTCCCGTGAGCGGAGTTCCGGCCCGGTTTCGGTGCTGACGAATGTAGTCCGGCTAGTTGGCTGGGGTCACGAAAGTAAAGCGTTTTGCTTCTCAAAACAATATGCGTTCAAAAGAGTGATACATTTGCATCACAAAACCGTTGTCCAGGAAAAAGTCTGACCTCGCAATCACTTGGCGCTATTTTCTCTCCCTCCATATCGCTGCGCGCTGCCGCCTGTAGACGCCTGTGCACGTTTCCACCAGCTGTTTCACTGAGTTTACTGCTCGGATAGTTCACATAAACTTATCTGACTATGACAGTTCATGGTGAAAGATCAGACCTACAAACATACACAGACAGACAGCGTGCATCACCTGCAGTACCGGACGGTGCTGCTGAAAAAAAAAGAACGGTACTCTCCAGCCAGCTGAAGCAGCAAACCTGCAGCTGTCAGAGGAGCCTCGCTCTCTCTTCAGTCGGTGTTTGGCTGCACTTCGTTTAAAATAGTTCAACGTGTGAAGATCTATAACCACCATCTGAACAGCGGTCAGCTGAGCCAGAGCACAGTGGACATGGCTGCTGTGTATAACGGCAAGAAAAAAAAAGTCGTCCTGATTGTCTGTGTACATTTGTCGGACTGAATCACGGACTGCGCTGCATTACTGATCATCACCCGGTCACCCTGTCTGTCACAGCTACAACTGTGGGTCTAACTTCAGCTTGTCGATTCCCTGTCCCCGCTCTCTCTCTGTGTGTGTCTGCCTGTTTTAACTCCATCTGACGAGGTTCAGCATCACAGCCTATATTCAGGTTCATAATGGTCTCCATTTGGCTCTGTGCTAAAGGGATGGCTTCATCACTTGTGTCATAATCAGATATGTTTATGTGAACTATCCAAGCAGTAAACTCAGTGAAACAGCTGATGGAAACGTGCACAGGCGTCTACAGGCGGCAGCGCGTAGCGATATGGAGGGAGAGAAAATAGCGCCAAGCGAATGCGAGGTCAGACTTTTTCCTGGACAACGGTTTTGTGATGCAAATGTATCACTCTTTTGAACGCCAAAACGTTTTATTTTGACCCCAGCCAACTAGCCGGACTACATTCGTCAGCACCGAAACCGGGCCGGAACTCCGCTCACGGGACGCGGTCCGGGAAAAGTCGCTGTCATAGCATGTAACTAGTGATGGGGAAGCCATATAGATTCATATCAAAAGACCCGAACTATCCCTTTAAGTTGATAAATGTGATAATACTATATGATTGTTCCCTGTGGTTACTGGTCAACCTCATGGTGAAAACCCTTCATTTCAGTCATGAGTTAAAGGGATAGTTCAACATTTTGGCAAATTGGCCCATTGCCATAATCCCTATAGTTTTAGGAGTAGGTTTGTTACCTTTAATTGTCGGTGCAAGCTATTTTTAAAACGGCGGAGCAGAGCCGCGAGCTGCCCAGAGCTATGCTACGGAGGCTAATGGAATCCAACAACTCTAAAAGGCTCTGGTGGACAAGTTGTGACCTGCACATTCACCACGCTATAAGATAATATGAGATAATTCACGCAAAACAGCTGATGCGCGTTCCCATGGGGGAATTTGCCAAAAATGTTGAACTATCCCTTTAAAGTGTAATGTTTCTTTACTTAAAATTGTACCATCAGGTTGTAATTCACATTTCATTGATAGTAGACGGGCTAAATGTCAGGCTTTCTGTCTGTAACATGTTCCTTTGTCAGCTGTTGTCATGGTTACCTGCATCAGAAGTGGCAGGTCGCCCAGCTCCGGCTGTCACCGTCTCCTCCTCCATCATCCAGGCTTTGAGGCATCTCTCTCTGAGCTGCTGCATCTTCTGGGCGCGGAGGATGTTGCGACACTTGAACTCCAGGTGGCGTAGCTCCTCGTCAATGAGCGCCATCTCGTGCTCGCTGAAAGTCTCGTTACAGTTCACGTCCACCGCCAAAGAAGAAGATGCTTCCTCTTCTGTCTCCTTCTCTGTTTTCCTTCTCCCCTCTTGCTCTTTGTCGTCTGCTTCATCATTGTTTGCCGCCACCTCTCTCTGCTCCTTCTCCATGCGCCTCTCATACTGACATTTTATCTCCAGCAGCTCCTGGTATCGCTGGCACTCCTCCTCCGTCAAGCCCGGCATCATCATCATCATTGTCAGAGGTGGTTGGTGATGATGGTGGTGGTAGTGCTGTAAGATAACAGTCAGTTAGCAACCAGAAACTATCATGAGGCTATGTCAAAGCTTCCATGGGTCATAATAACTTCATCTTGAAGGGATAGTTCAACATTTTGGCAAATTGGCCCATCGCCATAATCCCTATAGTCTTGTCATGAGGGACCAGCAAGGTGAAGTGACAGGTTGTGGCGGTAGCGGCACCGGAAGTAAACTCACTCACCCATAAAAGACGATGTGCTAACCAACTTGCCAAGTGGATGTCAGTCTTTTGGCGAAGCGGTTAGCATCGTCACCTCCAGTGCGGGAGATTGTGGGATCGATCCTCACTCAGGGTTAGGGTCCGAACCAAACAACATCGGTCACATTAGCAGTAGGTTCATAACCTTTAATTGTCGTTGCAAGCTATTTTTTGAACAGCCAAGCAGAGCCGTGAGCTGCTCAGAGCAGACAACTTGTCCACGAGAGCATTTTGGAGTTGTTGGATTGTGTATTTGATGAGTTCTTAAAATAGTTTGCACTGACAATTAACAAACCTGCTTCTAAGACCATTGGGATTGTGGCAATGGGCCAATTTGCCAAAATGTTGAACTATCCCTTTAAGACATTAAAACTACACATTTACACATACAAGTAAAACAGAAGAGTTACTCTGAGGACACTTGCTTGTTGGTGCCTTCAGACTATATTAATGCATTGGCAATGTTTGAGAACTGATGATTTTAAATCCAGCAGATCTCTGGCCCTGACAGCAGATGCAGCTGTTCTCTCTTTTTGCCCAGCAGCACCCAACACAATGGAAACACTAGTAACAGCTCTTGTTGCTATGAGACGACTGACAGTTTGTCTGAAGTGCATAGTAGCTTAAAGGTTTATCTCATGAGCTGAAGCACACATACACCCACCTGGAAGTCCATCTGAGTCATAAAAGTTACAGCACAGTATTGTATATCATGTACCACAATGTTGTACCTACTAAATACATAGTGTGAGAGTATTAAGCTGCAGTCCAAAATGAAATCACAGCCTGCACTCAGAGACTGACACTTAAGAGCAGCCGTAAGGACTTCTGTAAAAAGAAACACTCATCACTCTCAACTATGCCCCAAGCCCCGCCCACCTGAACCCACCATCCAACCATAGCCTTTCTGAGTGTTTATCTGAGATCGCCTATATTTTTATTGGATCACACAGAAAAAAGAGAGACTCAGAGAGTCTCCTCCGTGCTGATTGACTCACTGACTGGAGAGAGCAGGTAATAAACATCAGCTCAACTATATTGAGATGGTTTATATCTTCTTATGGATCAACTTCAAATAAATATAATAAAATAAGTGATCTGAGGGTTAAAAGAGTAAGGTAGGTTCTACTCTATATTTTTATTCCTGTCATCATTACCAAAGACCTAAGAAAGACCAAACCAAACCAAACTACCAAAGAAAGAAGTGTTTCCTCCTCTGTCTGTTTTGGAGCTCATAATTTCCTATTTGGGGGTCTTTAAAAATCTCATATACAGTATATTGTGGGAAGTGCTGATAGTAACAGGCCTGCAATCTACTGTACCATGTGGTGATGATGGTGGTGGGGGCTGTATGTTGGTCCTCCTGCCCCCCCTCCAGGTGTCCAGTCAAGGCCAGGCAGAGAGTCTGAGCTGAGCTGGAGGTCTCGCAGGTGGAGGAAAGGAGGGGTGGTGTCTCCTCGTCCATTCCCAGGGCTGGGGATTGGTCTGGTGGTTGGGCCGAGTCCAGGGCTGGGTCTGGGACTGGGTCTGGGGAGACGAGAAGAGGTTTTCTGTGGTGCACTTAAACTGAGAGCAGTAGATATCAATCTGAATTAAATCGACCAAAGACAATTTAACAGTAAGTTTCCCCACAGCACTGACATTCTTGCTTTGATATCTGATCTCTGGTCCTACCTGGGGCTAGGTCCTGGTCTGAACTTCCTGGTGCTGCCCGGTGTGTTAGTGGTGTTGGTGTTACAGGCGCTGGTCTGGTCCCCCAGCAGGTCTTGTTCCGAGAGCTCCTCATAACGGGTGCTGTCGTCGGTCCGGCCCACGCCGCTGTCCAGCTCCTGGCTGTTGGACAGTAGTGGAGCCAGGCTGAGCAAAGGAGGGAGGGGGACGGGTGGGTCTCTGTCCTCTTTCTGTCCTCTGTCTCCTCCTTCTTCTTCTCCCTCTTCATCCTCCTCCTCTTCCACTTCCACATCACCCCCTGCACCTTCTCCTCCTCCTCCTCCTCCTCCTCTCGGGCAGGGCAGGCTTCCCCCACCTCCTCCTCCTCCACCCCCTCCCCGGTGGAGGCGATAGTAGCCTGAGATGTGAGGCGAGTTGAGAGAGCAGGTTGAGGCTCGAGGGTTTGGGTGGAAACCTCCTCCCTCAAGAGTCAACTCCATGTCCTCCTCTGGATCAGCAGGGTTGTCATTCTGCAAAGTGCAAAACATTTACATGAATGTGAAGGTTGTGTAAGTGACAGTTTTAATAAGATGTTGTTCTTTGGTTTGGTAGCTGGCTGGGTGCTGCATGCATGTGTGTTAGTACATGTACGTGTGTAAGTCTTTCTGTCAAACTGTTGGACCCCTCCACATCCCATGGATTGTACATACATTTTTGCAGAGGTCGGGTGACCTTCTAGAATTTCCATCACTGAAGACTGAAATCACATTTTTGTCCAAAAAGGCGTCAAACAAAGAAATGGATCAAAGCAGAGCACAGACACACTAGCTGTAACCAGTGGACTGTCAAAACATTCATGTTGAAACTTTCTATGGTCTTGACAGCCTCTGTCGGTGTCTTTTGTGTGGGCTGAAATTCTTTCCCGGTAGCTACTGGAGTTTTTACTGGGTCAGAAAACCCTGGAAGCCACTGATGACTGCAGCCTGACTCAGAATTGGCTTCTCCTCATGTAAAAGGACAGTAAGCCTCCCCATCTCCCGGAACTTGAACCGGAGCCAAGCAAGTCCCTGCCTCGGTGTAGGTACTCAGATAGGCCCTGAAAAACCTCCCGGCTGGAGCCTGAGGTTTACTCTGTGCTGAATGGCCATACTCAGAACGGGACATGACGCCAAGAAAAAACCTTGAAAGAAGTAGCATTTTTAAAACTAAGCATTATTAAAAAGTGTCTACAATCTATGGCCCGGAAAAAAGAGAATAAGAGAGTAAAAGACGTATGATAAGTGGACACGCGATGGCGAAATTACGTGATGATCGAAACAACATTTTTACAACCCAGAATTAGAAAGCGTTTATACTGGCGGACAAACAACAACGACAAGAGCAGTTAAAACAAAGCTGCTGCACAACGACTGTGCAATGATCAAAACTGTTGCACGTCACCTCAATAGTCCAGCCGGTCCGGCTCTGCAACATGGCAGCCAAGGCTCAGCGCGTTGCCCCTTACGTATTTGTAACGACTTGTAACAACTCATTCTAATGTACGAGACAGCTTTCATTTTATGTGGGTGTGATTCCACTTCAGTGAGATACATATTTATGAAAGCAATATTTGATTTTTGCCAATAAAAAGTCAAATAAGTTACATACTGGGGCTAACATGAGTTGTTGTTAATGTTTTTGTTGTGCCACAATGACAATCCGCCTATTGTTGCTCTATTTGTGCAACATCATCCTCCCTATTAACACCTGTGTTCATCCTTGATATATATGATGGTGGATGAGATTAACTATTCATATATGACCTGTTTGTATTATATTATTGTATTGTTGTGTATAGATACTGCCTTTCTTTAAGTGAATCACTGAAGGTGCACCTGTACTTGTATTTGCTGCAAGCAAAGATTTCATTGCATGGTTTTCCAACATTTAAGTGACAATAAACATCTTTAATCTTAATTACATCGTGCAACATCCAGCGGCAGTGATGAAGCTCTACAAAACATCTTATCTATGCCAACGCTGAGGTGGGGCAGATAAGAGCTGCACACATCAGTGAGTGTAGAGATTTAAAAGTTAAATTTCTCCAGTGCTATCAGTGCAGTGAAGTAGAACAGCTGCTTTGTGTTTTAATGGGATTGTGTACTGTGAGCAGCTCTAGCAGCCTTGTTGTTGTTGACAAGACAAAGGTCTGTGGATGTTTTATTGACACTGCAGAGTGATTTCTTGTTTAAACCTTCTTTTGCATTTCCTCCAGGACACTGGAATAATGCTGTTAACATTGTATTGGACAACACAGGATGCAGACGTCTCATTGCCCATGTCTGTGTGTGTGTGCTTGCACTATTGTACGCTTCTCTTGAAATGAGGGTGTGTTGTCGACCTCACAGCTTCAAAAAAAGATTGATTTTAGAGTCAATCAATAAGTACAACTGACCATTGGACCAAGTTGTACAACTAAACAGATCTTGACTCACTTAAAAAAAAAAGAGTCAATCAATAAGTTTGGTGATATTTGTGCCACAAGCTGTAAATAAACTGTGTTGTCACCACACATGGTCCTGCTGCCCCAGATACTCCCCAGAGCAACACATATGGATTAATCCACTGCAGAACTAGCTTGTTTGATAAATCAGCCACTGTTTGAGAATCAAATTATAGAAAAGTGACCTGTTTTTATAGATTTATGTCTCGTCTGTGTGGTTGACCTTGCCAGAAAAAAATGGAGCACACAAGATAGATTCTCTTCTCCTCCACTCATCATCCCTACAGTACATCCTCCAACCCCCCCTAGACGCTCCCTGCTGATAAGTCATTGCAAACTGTCCATCACTTGTTTAAGGGAGAGGGAGCTGCATTTTGAGGAACACTTTGTCAGCCCTCAGGGGGCCCCCTGTAGCCACCTGGGGCCCTGAGCAGTTACCTGTACTGCCTAACATGCACCTCTGTTCATGACTGTCTGAGCAGTAGTTGACAGATGTTGATCTATATGTGACCTTCGTCCGCCCTCTTAGTAAAAAAAAGAAAAAATCACTAAAAGATAGTCCTATACACTGTTCCTGTGCTATTGACCTTCTAACCTCTGACCTGGATGATATCGTCTGTTGTTACCGTTAATGCTACTCAGGGGGGAATAGCATCATAACAAAATAATCCACATTATATAGATATACGCGGCTCTCAGCTGGATCTAATTTCGTCAGAACGACTTGTAATGACACCAAAGTTATCTGGGTGAGTAAATGTATTTTATGCTAGAAGATTGTAAAAAAAAACAGCAATTCCCACAAAGACTTTGTCCCACAAAGAATGAAAGTTTCCAGAACCAAGTGCAACTCTCTTTTGAGAGAGATCTGTCTTCATTTGATATTATTATTATTATTACTGTTGTTATTATTATTATTATTATTATTTGATCGTTGTGGGTGTGGATGGTACCAGTCACTTTTTCTGTGGGTGTGTGTGTTCTCTCTCCTGCTGCTGTCACGGCCGTTCCTCCATCACGTCCCTCATTTGTTATTTGCTTACTCGATAAAACATCCATCATCTCCTGTTCTCTCATTACAACTAGATCTGACAGTCTGAGGTGTCAGAGTTGTCTAAACACTGGCTGACTGACAGCTCATTCATGCGCGGCCGTACGCACACACACACACACACACACACACACACACACACACACACACACACACACACACACACACACACACACACACACACACACACACACACACACACACACTCCCTCATACACATGTATGAAGGAGTGTGTTTTAACTGACATGTATGAATATGCTATGCTGCAGTTCCTCCTCTGTCAGCACAAGTGGACACACTCTGGGAGCTGCTTTCATTCTACAAACATTTATCATGGCTGTGTGTGTGTCTGTGGGGGGGCGCAACTCACAACCATTAATATTATGCACAGTGGAGTCCAGTGAAAAAGCGAAAAAGCGACAGCAGGGAGAAGCAACAGCTTATCTAGTCCCGCCCTCGGTACCGGCAGAATTCATTCTCTTCATCCAAATTTTCTCTTTTGACATTCCATAACATGATACGACAGCAGATAGTAGTCCCGTTCCAGAAAGTCAAAACAGATCACGTGTCCATATTGGCTTGTCGCTAGGCACTTGACGTCATCGTGTCAACACCAGCTCTGTTTAACGTCGCTACACGGATCCACTCAATCAGTTATTTTTTACTTCTCCACAATTTGCCGTGTTTGTGTGGTTGAGAGGCCCAATTGAACAGAAAAATGTGCGTTTAGGAATACATCGTATTCGTGTAGTCCAGGCCTTAGTACCCTCAGCTATCTCAAGCAAGACATGAAATTTCCCTCCAATTGAGCTGTTAGTTTTCCACACACGAGAGACAGAGGAGAGTGTGAACATGTAATGTCTCTGCTGGAAGAATCGACTGTGACCACACAGAGAAATAAACTGTGGCTTTTATGAATCTCTGCTCTCCTGTCGGCCACCTGCAGCAGCCGCAGTGATGTGACGAGAAAGTGGGTTAGTAAACTAGGCTGCAGTGGGCTGAGTGATGAAACAGGAGAGAAACAGAGAGACCTCGAGTTATGGATTGACGGAAAATGAAGAAGACCTGAAAAGCAGGACCAGAGTGGCTGAGATATTTCAGGTCAATCATAAATGGTTGATTTTTTTTTCATAATCTGAGCTCATGGGAATGTGTAGAGGACTTACAATAGAGCCTTGGGGAACTCTGCGCCTTATTTTAACACTCATATGACATAACATAATGACCAATTTAGCATGGTAGCAGAAAGTCCCACCCAGTAAAACAGATGATGAAACTTTTGTTGAAATTCCTGTGCTTCATAAATCCTCTGTATTGAATGAAGTCAGTGATTGTGTGGTGTCATGTTGTGTCACCTCTATGTCTGGCCTGGCGAGCAGAAGAGAGAAGTTGATGCTGTCCTCTCTGGTCAGAATCGCCACTGCTTCCTCTCTGTTCTGAATATCCACTCCATTAATCTAGATGGGATGACAAGGAGAACAAGATTAGTTTATTACCATTTCTTAGCAAAAGTCACATCATTCATTGAAGGATAATTGCAGTTTTTTACAATCTGGACCTTATTTCTAGCATAAAACACGATAATTTACTCATCCAGATAACTTTGGTGTCATTACAAGTCGTTCCGATGAAATTAGATCCAGCCAAGAGCCGCGTATATCCATATAATGTGAGGAATGCAGTCTATAATTAACACATTATCTTTCGTGAAACTCGTTCATTTCACCAAAATTTTGTTATGATGCGTTAGTGCTATTCCCCTCTGAGTCCGGGGTTAGCTGTTATCAACATCCGGGGTTTGTAGGTTGACCTACTGACCTCTGACCTGGATGATGTCATCTCTGAGTGCCGTGTGGCTTGTTGCTATCACTAATGCTATGGTCTGTTTTCTGCGTATTTCCAACTTGTCAGGACGAAGTTCAGCTTCCACAGACTTCCTCTCTGCGGCCTGGACTAAAGCTCCGTCTAGCTGCGCTAACAATGGACCTGAATGCCAAAGTGGAATCATTATTATCAGAATGAGCCAGGCAGCAGTTGGAGATGTTAGGGTTACAGCTAACCCCGGACTAGGAGGGGAGTAGCACTAGTGTATCATAACAAAATATTGGTGAAATGAACGAGTTTTGCGGCGGATAATGTGTTATTTAGAGGCTGCATTTCGCTGCCCTGTAGACTCACATTATACAGATATGCACAGCTCTCGGCTGGATCTAATTTCGTCAGAACGACTTGTAATGACACCAAATTTATCTGGGTGAGTAAATGATCATATTTTATGCTAGAAATAAGATCCAGATTTTAAAAAACAGCAATTCCCCTTCAATTTAACAGAATAAAAATGGGATTTAGCAGGGATCCTTAGTATTTTCCTTCCTTCCAGGAAAACAGTGGGCTCCATTCATTTGTATTTTCTGGTAAAATATAAATATAGAGCATGGTTTTGAAGTTTTTCTGTAGGCAGAATAAAACATTTTGAACTTTAAGACATATATGGGGCATGTCACTGGTATATTGTGGCTGTTTTGACAGGTAATTCCCCCAAACTTGCAGGGAGACTCCACATCGGGCCAGAAGGCTTTTCAGGTCTGTGGCGCTGTCATGGGAACCGCTGCTGACATCACTGGTCTGCTGCTGTGTAACCATGGTGATGCCAGGTGCTTACTGGTCTTTTCATATCACATTGCAACTTTTACCTTTTTCCCCTGACAGTGTTTTCAGGAGGTTGTCAGTTGCAGGGACAGAAGGATAACGACGAGTGAGGAAATGTCAAGGAGATAAATTTATTCATGAGAATTTTTCACTGTCAGTGCAACATGTGTCAGGGTCCTGGAAATAATCACACCGATTCAAGCTAATGTAGAAAAAACTCCCACCTGATGCGTCTCGGCAGTGTGACATCTCACAAAATGGCCCCATTTTATTATTTATTATCTTTTATTATATATATTTTTCTTTCTTTCTCTCGTTCTTTCTTTCATCCGTTCTCACAGCTTCATTCATTCATCATATCGATTTTTTTTTCTCTTCAAAATTTCATTTTGAAATTTCATCCTCTGCTCCCAAATCCTTCTTTCATCCTTTGTTCTTATTTTTCTTTCTTATCTTCAGAATTATTACTGTTATTTTCACTATTGTGAGTTAAGTTGTTATTGCTGTCACAACTTTAATACCTTTTATACTGTGATTATCATGAACGAGGGTCTCCCGCACAACAATGCTAACCGTTTCGCCAAGAGGTCAATGACCACTTGGCAAGTGGGTTAGCATGTCTATACTTTGTGTATACATTGATGTATGTCCACTGCGTTGTTTGTCTTGTATTTTGCAATAGGTATATAAAAAAAGAACAAAAACTGCCATTGACGCCAAATTCTTCTATGCTTGAAAAAATTACTTTACCTGACCAAATCAAATAGATGTCTATATCTAGGCTAATAAAGAAACAAAGAAGAAGGTGACCACAGTTCTGTACATGTCTTTAACTAAACCATTTTCTAGAGAATATAAGTATCTGCAGCTTCTTTATGCAGAATAATTTTTCATACAATTGCCGAGCCAAGGAGCTGCAAGTAATAAAAACTAACTTTGCATTCAATTAAAATCAATTTCTTGATTGTTTACATACCTCCTCAAACTTTAAATTCTGCCAGTCACCATGGCAACTTCGCTCCAGGACCTGCTAGCTACTTTAAAAAACTTTACAAAAAAACACAGTCCCTTCTTTGTTCACTGCAGACAAACCACCGTGAAGCATCAGCTACGTCGTGGGGACGAGCCTGTGTCAGGCTGTAAACTGTCTGATACTGTCTTTTATCAATGTTGGTCATTTTAACATGAGATGCAATTTCCAGCACAATTTCTCCACTTCAACACTAACACTGCAGGGGTAGAAGAGATGGTTTAAAATGATGAGGTTGATTTATGTTCTGCCAGAGAGCGATGACATGTGATTGGGCTCAGTAGTGCTGTTTGGTACCTCATTAGACAGACATGCTTACCTCATGTGAGAGGAAACATCTTTACTTACACGAACACATGACAGTGACTGAATTCTATCAACAGTCTCTACAGTCAACAAGCTGAACAGTGTGGTGGGAGCACTGGTTGACATACCCCCCCCCCCTCCTTCCCTCCCTCTATCCCTCGCTCCGTCTATTTTTAGGACGGCAGTAACTGGGCTGCTGACAACTCTCTCTGATTGGAGAGGACTGTCCCTGGGGTTTCAGGTATAAATTTACATAGTTTGATTTGAATCTATTTCCAACCCTCACGTCACCAGTCAATCCATCAGAGGACAAGTTTGTATTTTCAGTTACCTGAAGGTCAACATTCATTATTAATGAACACAGAGGTTTTTCATTAGACTCTCTGAGTTAATGAATCAGTTGTCGTCAAATAGAAAAACTGTGTTTGTCCTGAAGGTGAGGCTATGGGGAGAAATAAGAAAGTTAAGACAATCTGTCAACGACAAAGTGGGAAAGTTGGAGGCAAATGTCTGATGGCTTGACTTATACAATTTACTCCATTTTAATTAACTTTACATGACTTTACCTTTATTACACAACTTGAGTTACTAAATGTTACTTTCCAGGTTATATGTATAAGATTATACATAAAATAATAATAATCATGTAAGAATCATCATGACCTCACAGCTTTATCTGGTAACCCTTTGGAAGAACCTGTCCCCTAGATTGTGAAAAACAAAACCAATTAACTGTATCTAGCTATAATTAACTTCACCTCAGCTAATTGAACTGTAGAATAAGAACTTTTTCTCTAACAATTTCAGTACATATTTCTCTGGGAATAGTTTAAATGTCCTTTGAATGACCAGAACGGAGACTAAACCTGTCAATGTGCACCTGTAATATTCGGTCTCCCTCTCTGATTCGTCCATTCTTGGCTGCGATGCTGTTTGGATTGACCTGAAGTGAGATGGAGAGAGAGGGAAAGAGGAATTAAAGGATAAAGAAATTACGTCATGATTTAAACACCAATGTAAAATACAAAAGGGAGAAACGAGACACAGGAGTTAATCACAAGAGGGAGAGCACAGGAATACAGGACACTGAACTTAAAAATTACAACAGGATGAGAGACACAAACCATGACACTGAATAAACAGTATTGAGATGAATGTGTTCTAACAAGGACCAGAGAGAGAGCACTTGTCTCTGCACTGGCTACTACCTGTCTGCTTCAAAATTGATTTTTAAGATCAATTTAATGGTTATTAAAGCTCTGTACGGTCTTGGTCCGATTTATTTATCTGATTTGCTTTTAACATACGAACCCTCTAGAACTCTTGGGTCTTCATCTTCAGAGAGCAGCCTTTTAATCATTCCAAAGGTTTTAACTAAAACGTATGGTTAGGCTTATTTTTGTCATCACTGCACATGTCTATGGAACAGCCTGAAGACCTGAGGACAGCAGAGAATGTGGATATTTTTAAAATTAAGACCTACTTCTTTTATTTTATTATTTTGATATTTATAGCACTATGTACTGTATTGTTTTATTAGATCTAAACTTAGATTTTATGCAGTTTCTCCATTTTTAATTATGCATTACACATATAAATGTATAAGAGCTGAGCAGCAGCATAAAGGACAGATAGGCAACAATGGGTTGTTTATGTTTATGTTTATTGAGATCCCCATCAGCATCTGCATAGCATCCGCTATTCTTCCTGGGGTCCATATTATTGGAGACAATAAAATAATACACATTCACACTATTATTCACAATATAGACATACATAAAACAACACAAACGAATAAATACACACACATTCAATCCCCTCCCCGTCAATGTGCAATATCCTTTCATGTGCTTTATGTTTTTATATGTTTTTACACTTATCTTGTCTCATGTGACATGTTTTTATGTGTTTCATGTTCTATTTATCTTGTCTTATATGATATGATGTATGGTATTACAGCAGGGCAGCAATGTACATTTTGTTGAATTCTTTCAATGGCAATAAAGGCAATCTAATATTCATATGTTTTAATTTATCTGTTTGTTTATTTTATTTTATTTCATGTTATTCTATTTACCTATTTTATGTTTTTATCCGCTCTATAGTATCCTCAGTTTTTTTTTTTAACTCCTCAGTATTTTCATTTTGGGGATGCGTGTTTGTATGTCTATGTGTGTAAATGCCCTGTCTGTTTGTATTATTTTTTGTATCATTTAAAGATGAGGTGATGAATGGTTAGTTAAAGTGTTTGTTAGTTGGTTAGTTAATTAGTCTTGTCCTCCAGAACATCAAACAACAGGACAGGACTCATGGTACCCTCAGCGGGACATTGCATAAACAAAGTGATTAATTGATGGATGCACTAAATAAATTAAAAGATATGAAACGAATGAAAGAGTAACAGTTACCTCTCCAACGTAGATCCCCAGATCCTCTTCATCGTCCGTCCTGTAGCAAACTGTGAGACCCAACTTCTCCTGCTGACTGGACTTGTACAGCTCCACTTCCTGGAGGAAGAGGAGAACGGAGAGTGATTGATTGGATGATAATGGGCAGAGCTGGTCTTTAGTTGGTCTTTCTCTCGCTCTCAAAGGTCAGCCCTGCCAAGACTGTTTTGCTCTTGGTTGCCGGGGATGTCGCCATTGTCAGATCTCATGAAAGTCGGAGCTGACACAGAAGATTTGAAAATTGTGCCCCAAAGCAAATCCCACTGACAACAGTAATCCCACTGCAGTGGATTATTTTGCAGAAAACATTTAAATGTTGCTGTGGCTGAGCCGTTAATGTGGACAGAAGCAGTCTGAGGCAGTTTGATTTTAACCACCTTCTGAAAGCTGATGGACCAGCTGATCACAAAAGACCATCTTAGACTGAGACATAACTGTTTCCAGGTCAGTTTGACTCCTCTTGCCTCTGTTGGTTTTCCATTGGGTAGAAGTTGTGGATAAATCCTGGTACCGGGTTCTTTTTTCAGCTTTGGCTGTAGGCAATACCAGAAAATGACTGCAGACTTATAGTTAGTCGCAGAGAATTGTCATTGACACCAATGCATCAAAGATCGATCAGTTTGGACCATTGAAAAAAAATAACTGAGACTATCCAATGCCACAAACCATTGAGCAACCTACTGTGACCTAATCTGGTTTTTGGATGGTGGTGTCAACAGAGGGAAGGAGCAGAGAGGAGAAATGAGTTGAAGGATGTAACTCCAGAGAGAGAAAAAGGAAGTAATTTATGGGAATATAATGATGGTGGAAGCTGAGGAAAGGGGAAGAGGGAGAGACAGGAGTTGAGAGGAAAGAATAATCATGAAGTGGGGGGAGGAACAGGAAGTCAGAGAGAGCAGGAGCATTTCCACTTTGCTGACTTCTTTAATGACCAAACTGCTGCTTGGCTCCAGAAACAGCAGTGAACCAATGGAGCGGGGAAAGAAATCGGGCTGTTCAACTAAAAAAGTCGTCTATTAGACACTAAACTTACTCATTCTGATCTCCACCTTACATGCATTTTCGAGATATACCGTGTCTTTATACAGTAAACCTGTTTTCCTTCAACGCTCACTCTGCTCTCTGTACATCTCTATCCTGTCTTCCTTCCTGACAACTGCATACATGGGCTGAATCTTTATATAACTCATCTGTTAAAGTTCTGTATAATAGAGGGCGTGACCACTTGACAGTGACAGGTGGGTGAGCATATGTGTGAACTGCCGAGACGGGCACCGAGGCATTTATTTATGGTAATATGTCAGGAAGTGTTCACCTCGTACTCCAGGTCATCCTGCCTGTCCACCTCATGATTGGAGACGTCAAAGTAGTCGTTGGGGTCGTTGTACTCAAACACGCAGCTGAAGGGAGGAGACAAACAAATCCATCCAGGTGTAATTACTATTGCCAACATTGAGTGGGGGTTGTCATTCAACTTCTTACATTACATTAAAGGGATAGTTCAACATTTTGGCAAATTGGCCCATTGTCATAATCCCTATAAACATAGCAGTAGGTTCCTGACCTTTAATTGTCGGTGCAAGCTGTTTTTAGAATGGCGGAGCAGAGCAGCGAGCTGCTCAGAGCTACGCTACGGAGGCTCATGGGATTTCTTGGTTTCCCTCATCAAACTCATAAAATTCACAATCCAACGACTCCAAAACGCTCTTGTGGAGTTGAAGTTGTGACCTGCACATTCACCACGCTATGAGATAATAACGGAACGTTACGAGACAGAGTTGTTTTCGAGGCAAATGCAGACTGCTTGCCAAAAAACTGCCCCTGATGGAAATGCTCATCAGTGGTTTTCCATTAATTTACCTCAAAAACAACTTTTCGGGGGGCAGTGGTCAGGTTGGTCCACCGGACGATTTATTTACGGCACTAGACTGGATACGGCATGCACATGCCAGATACGGTAAGTTTCTTTGCGACAATACGCGCAAGAGCTCACGGGAAATGCAGTCTTCATTTCGGCAAAACACTATCGCTTTTGTCCACAGGGATCAAAATCAAACTAAAATTAAAGTCCTTTGTAGATGCTTTAAAGGGATAGTTCAACATTGATTGATTGAATTATTGAGTGATTGAATGATTGGATTTAAAAGCAGACTTACAATTCATTGATCCCATATGGTCCCATGAGGTGAGGAAGGGGAGGAGAAGCGGGAGGAGGTGGAGGAGAGGAGCAGCCTCCCCGGCCGTGGTGGTGGTGGTGGTGGTGCCCTCTGTTCCTCCCCAGCGTCATGATGCTCTGGAAGCTGATGTCTGTCTGCGTGGCATTGTCGACGCAGTCAGGGATGGCCACCATGGCAACAGAGGAGATGGAGGTGCTGCAGGTCCCGTTGCTGCCACACACTAATGTGCCTGAGGGGAGGACATGGACGAAAGGCAGAAATGAGTCAAGGGGCTGGATCCAGGTTTAGTTGGTTTAAAAAAACCCAACAAAAATACGTCATGTCTGCAGCAGTCTGTTAAGATCAGAAAGTTAAAGAAGTCAGAGTCTTTTGCGATCAGACTCCGATTGTTTGACTGCAGTCTCCACCCTGCTCTGATGGACTTCAACTTTTTCCAATTTCACACTACTAAATTAGAAGAGCTGGCCTGCCAGGTTCTAGGATGATGCGGACATAGTTTTCAGATCATTATGAAATTTAATGAAAATATACATTTAGTACAGGATATAAATCCTCTACTTCAGACTCAAAATAATGACACACAAAAAACAAACACAAATACACTGTTAAAAACTTCAATAATACATACATAATATAACTTAAAGTGATACACCAACATTTTTCACTTCCGAGTCCATGACAAGCAGATAGACACCATCCTTTCGACTGTGCATGCAGTAACAAGGGAGATAGAGCTGTAGCCTATCGTCCGTAATTAGCTTAGTTCAAAGTGGAAGTGCATGGATAGTGTTAGCCTGCCTCCTACCTAAGCCGAAATCAGCAGTCAGAAGCTTTTTTTATTTTAGCTCTAAACTCTGTATCACTTTATCAACATTTCAAACGTTTTTGGCGAGAAAGTAGCCATTTAGATCAGCAGTGTGTCGTTAATTTGTCTAAATACCAGCTGTTTACAATTTTGTTCAGACGAATTCGGCGCTACTCAAGCTAGCCGTTGTGACCAACGCACTTCCGGTTACTTTCACAAAATAAAACACCCGTTGCCTTTTACATACAACCATGCCGATAGACTTTGTGCTTTTACTTTGAAATAGGAAACTAACCTACCCTCGATGTAGCTAGGGTGAACCAAAATAAACCGTCTTTGCTTGAACCCTCCGTTTTGACCGATCTCGTCCCGTTACCAAGATACCTTACCGGAGAAATTTTGTCAGCTCTGAGATGAAGATAGAGTTGCTGAAGAGTGTCTCTGATGACTTTAGGTGGAGGCAGGCTAACACTACCGATACACTTGTGAGCACATGACGTCTGTCCGACTACCCATTTCTCCGACCATACATTTCTTTATTTTTGCGTCCATTAGTCCGACCTCCCATTTCTCCAACTTATGTAGCCCTAACCCTTAACCTTACCCTAAAACCTAACCTTAACGCTGTAGAATGGGTAGTCGGAGAAATGAGCCATTGGACTGGTATGCTCCCCTACACTTCCAGTGTTTGAGCTAATGAGTTTGAGCACATCACCTCAAAACAAAAAACAAACAATAAAAAAATTCAAGTTTGCAAAAGTCATAACCTTGCTTCATACTATAAGCATAAAAAAAGTCCTTACTTGACCATAAATGATCTAGTGTATTTTTAAAAGAGTTCACTGACGGGGCCTGCACTACATCCTCTGGAAGCTCATTCCATACTAATAAACAACAATAGGCCTACTCCTACAGCGTTAAGTGTAAAAAATGTTCTAATTTTGTCAGAACGACACATTTTTGGTCGGAGTTTTAAGGAGTTCCCTCTTAGCTCATATTCCTGAAGCTGACAACAGGCTCCACTGTGGAATCGTATATTTTGTGGACGAGTTTGTACACCTCAATCATGTCACCTCTACCTCCGATAGCCAAGAGTTGGCAGTTTTAAGTGCCTTAATCTTTCTGCATATGACATCACATTCAGACCATTATGAACAGTTGAGCTTGATGAAATCAACTCTGTAGGAAATAGCTACAAAAATAGCAACCTATTGTAGATTATGGAATATGTAAAGATGAAGATGGCGCATGTGTGTATTTTTATCACAGCAACCATTTCCTTGAATAAACGAAGGATGAAATATTTGAGTTAGGAAAGGAGACAGGTGACGTCTAACAGATAAAGCGAAGTGATAAAACGCTCCAGTAACATCAGAAAAGACTGCAAAAGTCAACTGATGATCTAAAAAGAGTTTGTACTCAGAGGGTGATGGGAAAAAGATGAGACGAAGAGTGGGGAGGTGGGAAGAGGGAAAAAGATGAAAGATGGGAAAACGTGACAAGGAAAAGGGCGCACACTCAGCTGGGGACAAAACACATGAAACGATTAGAGGAGATGTAATGAAGAAAGAGATAAAGACTAAAAGATGACAATCAAAAACAGGATTCCCATCTCAGAACTTCAGAGACGCCAGTGTAAAGTGAAAGCAGTGCCTGAAAAATAAAACATAAACATCTGCTCATGCATGTACAGTATCTGTCGGGTGGTGGGATGTGGTTTACCTTTCCTCCTGTGACTCTTGCGGACTGGACCAGGTTGGTGCAAAGGCTCCTGGGAGTTTTGCGGTCTGTCTAGTGGGAGCTGAGAGTGTCTCCGTCCTCTGACCTGAAAAAGAGATAAGATAAGATACGATTTCTGAGACCAGAGAAGGTCAAATTCACTCTTCGTGGATCTACTAAAAATTTTTATAAACATTGGCAACATTTTTTTTTTTTAAACTATTATTAATTTTCTCCTGTTTTGATTTACCATGTATGTACATATTTATTTATTTTTTCTTTTCTTTTCTTTTTTCTGCTGATATGAATTTGTCAGTAATTTACTTGTCTGTAAGGGTATTATTGAGTGGGGGTCGGGATGGGTGGTGGGAGGTGAGGGGGAGAAAAACCACTTATATACTGTTGACTAAAATACTTTTTTGTGACTAAAAGTGGAATAAGAAAATATAAAAATAATAAATAAATAAATAAAATAAGATAAGATAGATAATGGATAGATTGAAATGGGTCGGACAACAAACAACAGAGTGTGTGTGGTGACTTGTCCTTCCCTCAGTGCACCACCTTTATCCACCAGATGCTTTTAGTGACCGCCAGCAGCGTTTGTGCGACGTGTTGTAATTTTGATGAAATTGCACTGGGGCACAAGCTGGTTGGCTGTTTACTGTGCTCTCATAATAGGAAGCTGTTGTGTGCAGTGACTTGGCTGTTCCTCAACTCCTCTGGTGTGTATCAACAACACACCTGCCGTACCTGACAGCTTTTATCCCCTCAGGGTTTATAGTTGTCAGTGTATGACATGCTTCTTACATTATCGTCTTCTTTTCCCTCCTTTAGATGTAGACTAAAAACATATCTGTTCTCAGAGGATTTTAATTAGTATTTCATTTGTTTATCAGTTTTTTGTTTGTTTATTGGCTTTTTATGCACATTACATGTACTGTGTTGCTTTTATCCTAGAGCACATTGAGTTCATGCTCGTCATATGAAATGTGCTATTATAAATATATATAAATAAAACTGACATTGATGTTATGAGATCTCTGGTGCAGAAAATGTCAAAATCCATTATCTTGATTATGAAGATTCAGTGAATTTAGAGTTCATCAACAGGTCAGATTTGGCAATTTCTTTCTGTGCACATTTGGATTTTTTCTCTGGGGAACATGAGCATGAGCAACAATCTGATCAACAGTGCAAAGTATCCAACATCCACATCGCTGGAGAATGACATTGTGTTTTAACAATGAGTATGAGGCCCAATATTGCAGCTGCAGCCCAAAGCACTGACGAATGAGGACTGAAAGCATCAGAAATAATTCATGTGAATAATAAAAGTGATGATTAATAAATCAAACCAGAATTTAAAAATCGAGCATCTGAGGAATACGATTTAAAAACTAAAGGTGAAAACTGATGAAAAAAAAAAAAAGGTCCAAGGTCGACTCATAATGAATTGAGGTGGCTGCATAATTCAGAACACCTGTGGTGCCTCTGGTTTCAGGTAATAAATCAACTTCTCCCAGCTTGTTTCTGACACGCTTTGAGGTTCAAACACAGGTTTGTTAATTAGGTCTGGGAAGCTGCTAAATAAGACAAATAACAGAGATATGAAAAGAAGGAATTCTCTATTTCCAGATCTGCCAGGTCTCCCCCGAAAAAACAAAAACAAACTGAAACTACAGAGAGTAAGGACTAGAAAACACCAACACTGAGTTACACTGGCTGTCTTTCTAAACTATACATGTGTATCTTTCTATCCACAATCCTCAGTGCTGAGGTGTGTTTGTTTACCAGGGATTCACTTGTCATGAGAAACGAATTCTTTTGTCTTGTCCCACACAGCTCTCTGCACAGATGGAGAATGCAGGAAAACACATTTTCCAGTCTGCATTTACTTTACAGTGTAAGTTTGGTGTCATTACAAGTCGTTCCGACGAAATTAGCTCCAGCTGAGAGCCATGTATATCCATAATGTGAGAACTCGGGACACGCAATGCAGCCTCTAAATAACACATTATCCGCAGCAAAACTCGTTAATTTCACCAATATTTTGTTATGATACGTTAGTGCTGGTCTGTAGGTTGACCTACTAACCTCTGACCTCAATGATGTCATCTCCGACCGCTGCCTGGCTCATTCTGATAATAATCATTCCGCTTCGGGCATTCGGGTCCATTTTTAGCACAACAAGCTAGATTAGTGAAAAACCTGGAGATTTTGTATATTTTTATCATATGAACCATCATTCATACGTCTACTGTGACTTCAATCTTACTCATCTGAGTGTGTGCGTGTGTAGGCGTGTGTTTGTCAGTCTGGGGTTTGGGTTATTGGTTTTTTATTTAGTTTTTTCTAGATTTATACGCTCATATGGAAATTTGTTAATAAGACTACTGTACCTCAAAAAAAAAAGAAGAAAAAGTTATGTGTTGCCAGGAAAGGAGCCAAGGAAAAATACTGTTGCCATAGAAACACTCATCATTTTTTTAAGCAAGATTGCTGGAAAGAAACTGCTGTCACATAAAAATCAGCTCCTGCTTCATTAACATCCCAAAGGAGATGTGTTTTGGTTGAAATGCAGGATTATTGATTATGATAAATAAGATTAGATTTCTGTGAACATAGATCAAATTTCTAAGGCAGTTTCACCACAGCACTTTAAAATAAAAGTTTGTGTTCAGGCTAAAAATGCTGGAGTGTTTTATCTTTGCTCATATGATTAAGTGTGATCTGCTCTGATCAAAGTGATCAAAGTGATGTGAATGTGAATATGAAAAAGAATCTGAATGTTTCTGCCAACACTTATCAAACCGTCCTCACATAAATCAGTGCTTAAAGTGCGAGAAGGAGACGGTGTGGGAGGAAATGTTCTCCATCGATCATTAACTGTACAAGAGTGGGACCTTGTTAGAGATGACTGATGGGGGGCGGATGGAGGGATGTAGGACAGGAGAGTCAGGAGAGTGAGGAGGAGGAGGAGAGAAGTCGGTCATCACTGAATGACTTCCACATGTGTCTTACCTTTATGTTGCCATGTCTGTCCATCGGCCGCAGGGAGTTACTCCAGCCTTTCTGCTAATGAGAGACAGAGAGAGACAGAGACGGATGGTGTTACTGAGGTTGGAGTGAAATCACAGAGGAGAATATCTGTTTGACAAAAAGCACAGTTAATACAGCACGCTCTGTTCACAATCCCGGTGTATGGTGCCTGGTTTGCCCTTTGCAGTTTGTCTCAGCAGAGATGGCATTTTTAAAAGCCCAGACGATGGACACCCCACAGAGATTTTCACTTTTCCCTTTTATTTATTGGCAACATACTGAACCCAATTTTAAAAAGTAAAATTGACATTAGATTGAAAGAAAAACAAGACGAAAAAATATTTGAAGGCACAATGCCAAAATAAATAAATAAATAAAAACACACATTTCAGTGTGTCCAGACGAAGCAGGCAGCCAGATTTCATGGTGCCTCGTGTCTGGACCATCCACCCACGTCTGCTAATTTGATGCGTGGTCACATTGGCAACAGGTTAAGCTGGTTTTTCCAGACGTATCTCTCTCCAGCAATATTCTCGATTCGAGCCACCATGCCTCATGGGATATACAATCCTAGAAAGACACATGGTGTCCTAACCAGATGCTCTAACCAGATCAGACATTTTCTGCACACATCGATTTACCTCCAAGGCTGCAGCAGCCACAATGCAAAGGGAAGTCATTTCAGCAGTTTGTGTCTGAGATCTCATTCTTCTGGTCACTGCCCAAAGCTCATTGATTGGTAAATGAAGAGCTTTGCCTTCCAGCTCAGCTCCTTCTTCACCACAACAGTCTGGTACAGCCACATCATTGAACTGCTTCCCTTTCCTAGCTTGTTGACATCGAAGCAACAGACTAGTGAGACTAGTGAGTGTTTTTTGGACTGTACCCCTCAAGGTCCTGAGTAGTGTTGGGAAAAGCAGTAGAATACAAATACGAATTTATAATCCCCAAAGGGAAATTCATTTGTCTACCAGCTCATTGCAGAAGAAATAAAAAGCCTCATGGCTGAGGGTAGAAAGATCTTCTATATCTCGATTCATGGACCAGACAGTAGTTCCACTACCGGCCTGCACTCTCACTGCTGAGCTCAACTGAACTGAGAAAAAAACTAATCAGGTCAGGAAGTGATTCCGTTCAGTTTGTTCCCTCCAAATTTTGTTCCTTTGAATGAATCGTTCGCGAACAACACAACATCCTGAGACCACAGCCTCCAGTTCTGTAGACACATACTATGGTTTCCCAGAGAGCAACTGGTGAACATAACGGAGCATTTAGCAGCTTAAAGATCCAGTGTGTAAAATGGGGGTAAAACCATCAGCATTCTGATTCTAGATTTCAGAGTTCACTCGCTTGCTTGCACTCACCCCTCTCGTCGGCAAAGTGACGGTGGCCTCCGAGGATGAACAAACTTGTTTAGCACAACTGAGACGACTGGGAGTTCTTCAGGAGTATGGAGCTATGAGATGAAGATCTAAACCATTTTACCATATGTCTGCTGTTTCCTACTCCTTCTTTCCTTCTGTCTTCTTGGTTTATTTATGAATGCAAAACTCACAAGACATTCTCTCTGACTGGCTGGATTTTCCGTTCAGGCTGCCAGACAAACATGGTGGTGCAAGATGGCGACTTTCTCTCAAGCAAGATCCTTGCTATATAAAAGAAGAATTATAAGGCTACGAAAACCAAACAAATTTTATTTTATAGCAATTATACACTTACCTACAGTAGGTAGTATATTGAAAGTTTGACAATAAACCTCGGCAAATATTACACATTGGACCTTTAAGATCCAGATGTTTAAAGCGAGAAAACACTGCATTAAGGTTCATGGGATCACAGTGTTGCTCTGTGACTGTTTCTGCTGGATGTTTAAACAGGGCCAACGTGTCAGAAGTAGTTGCCTAAGTCCAAACTGTGGTCAGAAACATAATTAGCGCTTCCTTGTAGTTCTACTTAATGTTAAGGGCATGTCTGAGTGGTTTGCTCAAGGGCACACAGTATAGGAAGAACAGATGCCAATTCACAGGGAAGTCTCTGCCCCCTGGTTCACTCCCACCTCAATCAACAGCTCGTAACGAGCTCACATACAACGAGCCACCGGCGGCACACATTAGCATAAGTAATATAGCTGTAAGCAGAACAGAGTGAGCGCAGGCATCACTCTGGGGCCAGTGTGAAGGAAACACCTGCTCAGAAATGAACATGGAGGTAATTACTTGTGAGAGTGTTTCTACTGAACATGTGTCTGTACTGCCATGATAAAACTACTGTGTGTGTGTCTCTTTGTTACTAGGTTTTCAAACAGGTCTGCAGACACACACTCGTCAAATGCCTGAAGACACATGGCCTCTGAACCTGCCATTTCAAGGTAAGACACACACACACACACACACACACACACATCCTCATGAATGCTTGAATAGATGCACACAAACACATACTCTGTTGAACAACACCTCCTCCCCTCCCTGCCTTTGTTTCAGAGGTGATTGTTATGCATTGCATGGCCTGTGCAGGGCGACTGGCAGGGTGTATTGTTGAGTTTATGGAGAACTGCTTCACTTGGTTCTTTTGAACTTCTGCCCACATGCTCTCGCTCCTCAGCTGCTTTGGTTTGGGACCATCTCTCTTCTCCCTGGTTGAGAAACAGCTGAGCCAATCAGATGTTTTTCTAGGCCAGACCTCAAATTAACTTCAAGTTTAGCCCACCTTTAAACCACAGCCTGGTGTTACTGTGCAAATGCATTGTCATAACATGAACACTTGAACACAGGCACATTAGAGTTACCTCGTCCTGACATACAGCGAGCGAGCGAAACGACGACGAAAACGCGGCCGAGGGTGTCCTGATATGCAGCGTGACGATTTTGTTGCGAGTACATTCTATTGGTTCAGAATCCAAACCAATCAAATTATAAAAGGGACTTAGACAAACTTGTGGCGCTATTTTGAGATTCCTGGCATTTCCTGGTTGCCGTTTGTCACATCTTTGAGTGTTTTTTCCTCTCAAATCCTCCTCTCTCTGATAACTTGCTTGTCAACAGACAGCACCGTGTACTTTTTAACCAATAAGAAGTGTTTAGGGGCGGGACACCGCTGCGAAATGTCGTCCAGACACCTCGTCCTGACATACAGCGAGCGAGCGAAACGACGACGAAAACGCAGCCGAGGGTGTCCTGATATGCAGCGTGACGATTTTGTTGCGAGTACATTCTATTGGTTCAGAATCCAAACCAATCAAATTATAAAAGGGACTTAGACAAAGTTGTGGGCGCTATTTTGAGATTCCTGGCATTTCCTGGTTGCCGTTTGTCACATCTTTTTGTGTTTTTTCCTCTCAAATCCTCCTCTCTCTGATAACTTGCTTGTCAACAGACAGCACCGTGTACTTTTTAACCAATAAGAAGTGTTTAGGGGCGGGACACCACTGCGAAATGTCGTCCAGATAGAGACAAAGCGAGCGATAATTTCAGGGTTGAGCGACATCGCTGGCCGGCGCGACGTCGCTCGCTGCACGTCAGGACAGGCTGACTGAAAAGTAAACATTCTAATCACTTTTCCTCGCTCGCTCGCTCGCCTCGCTGTCGCATCGCTGTATGTCAGGACGGGGTGAGATAGAGACAAAGCGAGCGATAATTTCAGGGTTGAACGACATCGCTGGCCGGCGCGACGTCGCTCGCTGCACGTCAGGACAGGCTGACTGAAAAGTAAACATTCTAATCACTTTTCCTCGCTCGCTCGCTCGCTCGCGTCGCTGTCGCATCGCTGTATGTCAGGACGGGGTGTTAGAGTTAGAACCTGTTCTACTGTTTAATCTGTGGGAGAGGGATATAGCCTTTTATGTATATACAGTATATCAAAAATGTTACTGTCATTGTGTCTTTTATAAGGGGATACAGATTTAGATGGAAAGATGGTTTAACCTGTCGTCACCATATATGCAGGGCCGTTGCTCGGAATCCTGGGGCCCCTGAAAGAATACTAAAGTGGGCCCCTGACTTTTCCACTTTTTTTCTAAGACTACATATGTATTATCATTTTTTATTTAGCCTACTTTGTTTTGATGCTAATGCAGCATTACTATGAGTATTAGTCGGGTCTTATGCAGAATAATTCAGTCATACTAAGATTAAACTACTGGGTTTTTTTGTGGGCCATACTGGGCGCTGGACCCCTAGAATTATCATCGCCTTTCTCCCCTATACAACGGCCCTGCATACAGTATATGTTAAGGTTATGTATTCATTTATTAAAATCTGCAAATTAGATTTATATCAATACATGGAATCATTTAAATGTATAATGTTTTTTTTCTAAACGTACATATGAATATTTAGTATGTACTGTATACGCTACATGAGTCTTTGCTGTAGAAATATAACTCCACAAAGAACAGAGGAAAAACACAGCTTTCGATAACCCTTGACATAACGCATTTTCTGATGTATTATGTACGCGTGTAAATAAGTAACACTTCAGTAAATACAGGAAACAACACACGTTACACAACATCAAAATAAACTGAATTGGTTCCATTTGATCTCTTTTATTCTGTTTTTAATCACACTTGATGTGGTGCTTTACAACCATCCCTGACTCAGGTTTAATTGATGCTAATAACCTTGATGCTCACTCTGTTAGCGGCTGTGGATTTAACTGTGTGCATCTGTGAGCAGATAATGGGATGGCAGATAGATGGAGTAATGGTTGGCACTGGTTTTAATATTCACAACACCAGTATCATTGTGTTTGGATTGTCTGTGCATGTGTGTGTGTGTGTGTGTGTTTTTTTTTCCAGTGCGTGATAATTACAGCATTCCCAGCTCCCCGCTGCTCTCTGGCTCATTATACTGGTGTGTATACGTGGGGACGGTAACAATAAGCGTCCCAACAGAGCTCCGTCACATTAGCCCGACAGAAATCACAGCTAAGTGAAGTGTGAAATTAATAACCGAGCAGCAGAGAAGAGCTGACTGTCCTCTTTTGTTGGACATAATGCTGATATCTCTCATACTATGGAGCTGGTGCAGGCTCTCACCTCTTGGAGCTTTGTGTTTGACTGTACGGGGTGAATAGTACGGAAGCCGATAAAGGCCATGCTCGCTAAAATGTTTTTTTTTATCCTGTTATCGCCGGATAAGAAAGCTTGTTTTCCTGAGATAACATTTAATTAAAATATTTTCCAATGCGCTGATCAATGTGCAGCTGTGACATTTTCTGTTCACAGCGCAAGAACCTGACATTTGCATCCTGGCTTGGCACATGTGATTTAATTACTAAAGTAAATATAAAGAGAAAACAGGCTTGAAGTAACAGGATAATTATCTCGGTATCTCAGGATAACAAAAATATGCTTTCCCGTGTTAATATCTTAAGCATTATCCCCTTGAGATAAAGAGATAAAACAAATATTTGAGATAATGGGAGTCAAGGGTCTTCTGTGTTTTATTCCAGTATGAGTGGATTAACAGCTCCTAGCACAGCCAGCTGTTTATATGTGATGCTGCAGAGTAACCAAATGGTTAGGTAACAGTTTGCCTTGGGTTTAAAATTATGGGCGTTTGAGCTGAGACTTCATTACCCCTCATTACTGGAGGAGTATTGATTGTTAAACCAGAGTCATCACACCCCGCCCTCATTATGCTCCTGGCCTCGGAGGAGGAACAACCTGAGCTCTGATCCACAGAGAGAACAGGATGAAATTAAATAAGTCAATGAACCAGGAAACATTTTCTTTTATGACCATAACCATTACCCAACCTGAGCAACATGACTGTCTCCTAAAATAATGCCCTGATGGGGGCAGTCTTTCTTTCTTTCTTTTTCTCATTCTTTCTTTTTTTAATTGTTTGTTTCTTACTTTCTTTCGTATTTCTCGTTCTTTCATCCTTTTGTTTGTTTGTTTCTTCCTTTCTTTCTTTCGTCATTCATGTAGGTTGGAGGCTCTGACTCAATTGTAACGGTCTTTCTTTCTTATCTTTGTTTCTTTTGTTTGTTTCCTTCTTTGTTTCTTTTGTTTCTTCCTTTCTTTCTTCCATCATTCATGTAGGTTGGATGCTCTGACTCGTGACTAAAGGAGACACTAGTCCAGTAACTCTTGATGTAACCTGTATTGCAGAACATGAGCTTTCTCATGAACGCCACTTTAGTTGTTCAGGTTCATCCTCTGAGGATCATCAACGTCTGCCACAAAATGAACGGCAACCCTATACCACTTGTTGTTGAGATGGTTCAGCGTGGACCAACAGACGGATGTTGCCTTCTCCAACATCAGGGTGAGACTGACGGACAGAAACAGAAGGTGGTGCCTCCAGCTCTCAGATCCACTGGGGTTTTTTCAGTGAAGCTGCAGCTTTTAACCGCTCCCATCACTGACACACGTGAACGTGAACATATGGAGCTGATGGTGATTAGTTTTATTGTACTGTTTCGTTGTTGCCATGCGTTCAGAGCATCAGAGCCTCCTCCATCGATATCTCCACCTCCTGGGGCCCCAACATGCTTCTCCTCCCTGCTCATTAACTATTTACCAATTCCATCAACACGCACTTCCACCACATCTATCAACACACACACAGAAGAAGTTCTACATCAACGCACAGTTCTATATCAACACACTTTTCCCTGACATTCATCTCTTTCACCCACCCACTCCCTCCGGTGCCTGAACACACACACATACACACTAAGGAGAAAGAGATGGAACGAAGGATCCATTTTTCATTCCCAGCATGCTGAGGGGAGAGCAGCGATGCTATAATCATACCCAAGGGAGGGAGGGGGAGAGCTGAAGGAGGAGACAGGGAGCGGTCACAAGAAGAAAGAAGAGATGAGGTTGAAAACTGGAAAATGGATAAAAGCTAGGAGGAGATAGAGGTGAAAATGTAAAGTATCAGATGCGGATGAAAGTGGAAAGCAGAGGAGAGGACAGTCTCGGCCACTCCAAAGAGATTTCTACTTGGAGTCTGTGTGTCTCTCTGTCTCCTCTCACCTCTCACCTCCATCAATCCTCTGGACTCTCAGTTTAATGGAAGTCAAGCTGAGGATTGAAGCAGGGAACAGACCTGATGATTACTGAAGACTACAGAGAGACAGGAGGCGGCTCACTGTGGAGGAGAGCGGGTACCGTCTAACCCGTGCCTCATGCTGTGTATTCAGTGTCAGGGGATAGACAGTATGGGCTTGTCTACTGTCTGAAAGCAACTGGATTATTGGTTATTGCTTTCGATTTAAACTCTTTTGAGATAGGCTACTATGACCTGGACAAATGAGAATATGCACAGTCTGAAATACTGAGGAAAAAAATGGAAAGTTTTATTTATTAAAGGGACAAAGAGGAGTTTTGGAAAGCAAAGTGTTTTCACACTACATTTCCCACGCACACTGTGAAATTCTTCAACCAGTGTAAGACGGACAAAAGCAAAAACATTTTCCAAGAATGTTTTCATTGATCAAGAATGAAAGTCGGATGTTCGAAGACAATCAGATAACATCGTAGTTCCGACCGTAAACGGCGATTCAGTGGCGTTATTCCCATGACCCACCGGGCAGCGAGTCGACCACTAAATAAAAATAATGATGAAGACAAAACGATAAATTTATTGAAAATGGACCTTTAGATTCATCCACATTAATATGAGACTCCTCGTTGTCCCTTTAAGAATAAAAAATGCTACTGAGAACAGTGACTGTCCATGTTGAGTAAGAGGTCTCACTCTGACACAGATTCCCCCTGTATTTGCAGAAATTTCCTCACCAACATATAAAGGCCTTTTTGAGAACATAATGCTATTGGGTAGTGTTGACAATGGAACGAAAAAAAGAATGCAATTTAATGTAACAAGAATAATCATCATTATGACTGCATATTTCATTATAAATGTCCATGCAAACATAGATTTCAGTTTCCATGAAAAAAAACCCAAACCTGCAGGAAACAGTGAGGGGACAAATGTGTCAAGACATTAAATCTGAACTCTTCTTAACTGTTTCTTGAATATATAAATAGATATACACATAATTACAAATGTACAGTGTATTTATTGAACACGGACATTAAAGTCAAACATGACAAATCCCACCACATTGCCTGATTGTAGCCCCACCGCCCCTCCCCCAGCCAACAATCAGTCTAACCAACATTTAATCCACAGTAAACATTCCTGGTTTCCTGATGCAGCTCTAAACCAACAGTCAAACAACTCTTCAGACAGAGATCTGCTTCTAAAACAACAAATGCTATGTTTAGTCACCTACATTAAAACCACTTGGTTATGGTTTGATGCTGTTCAAGTTGTTCATGAGATGTGAGTTTCTGTTTGTTTACGCCACAAAAATATCTCTAATATCTCTCTGTTTCTCACAATAATCTATAACTGACTGTGGCTCAAACTGTAAGTTCTTACAAATGATCTCATCTGCTTTGTTTTATGCTGCTCAATACAGTATATAAAGGTAGATGTGCTAAAGTTCCAAAAAGTATAAAGGTAGATATTTGTATTAAAGCATAAAAAGCTCCAAACAGTAAAAAGAAAAAAGAAAAAAAAAAAGGGGGGTAGTTATTTGTATTAAAGCTCCATAAAGGTAGAGGTTAGATGTTTGTGTTAAAGCTCCATATGGTATAGAAGTAGATATTTGTGTTAAAGCTCCATATGGTATATGGTAAGTAGATATTTGTATTAAAGCTTGATACAGTATAAAGGTAGATGCCCATGTCTACTGTGATTATAAAGCATAGGTTCTTTTAATCCGATCCGTCAAATATTGGTACAAAGTAGGGGTTACATGACTTCAGATTTTTTAAAGTCGACTCTAATGTTATGAAAGTCGAGTCAACGTCAACTAGTTGCTGATGATGTCATTCATATTTTTCCCATCATAACTAAAATCACAGGGGGAGGGAAATGCTTTGCAACAATCTGTATTCACTGACAGACATCTGATGCACATAATTTAGTACACAGAACAGCAGGTGGCTACTGTATATAAACAACAAACTGTAAATCAGTTTGTTTTTTGTAACATGCACTCCTAAATAAGTGCAAAGGAAAATGCTGTAGCAATGGGCGTCGCATAATGGAGGCGCCACAAATAAATTACGTCCGCCGCGAATACATTTTTCGGCTTTTGGCTCGACCAACGCAATAGCTTTCTCCGTTATTGGCGTTCACACACACAGAAGCGTGCATGCATGACAGCAGTGCGTGGTAAAAGCGAAACTCATATGGTCCGATCAACCCCCCCCCCCGTCGGTCGGTACACTGATAGTATCAGAACCTCAGTTCACAGAGAAATGCACACATCGTGTATTCAACAACTGAGCACTTAAACAAGCTGTCAGTAAATTGATGTCACAACCATGTCCCAATGTCCCAATCATGACCACTTCTGTCAATTCATGTCCATGTGCATAATAGATTTTGTGCATTTGGACATGAACTGACATGGAACCAGGTTGAAACAACATAGGCTACATTTAATTCTGTTTACTTATTCAGGAAGAGGAGAAAAGGTTTGTTCAGGTATCGACAATGACTCTAAAAACGTATTTTGAACCGTTCGTCTATCAGGCAGCTGCACCATTCAGATTCAATTCCACACATTCAGCTCGAGTTATTTCTGGCCTTTTCAACACACAAGTGATTACCTTTTCATTTTTAGAAGAAGCAAACTGTGTAAATATAAAGCTGTAAATCATTTAAACTGTTATTAGCTCCCTGCCGTACAAGCTGCACACAGACTCATATCACAGGCCCCATTTATTCCATAGTTTCTTCTCCATCATGTGCTTATTATGTAAATCTACATGGCTTGTTCCTGAACTGCCTGCGCATAAACATGTATCACTGCTGTTATAGCTTCAGAACATAAAAATCATTATTTTCATTAACTTTACATTTATACAGCCACAAGGGAGCCGACAGCACCAGATCAGTGTTTACTGCCCTGCATCACGTCTGTGTCTGTGCTATAATGAGCAGTTAAACGCAGAATATTAACTGTTGTCCATGAATTCATTTTAGAATATTAGATTTATCTCCTGAAGGGAGGAATAATGAAAAATATGGTGCTTGTTAATTCCTGTTCTTTCAGAAATTCTCTGTCCTCAAATTAAAATGCGTTATTCACCAAGTTTGACTGAGCTATCAGACCAGAAATAATTAAAAAATCTATGTCTCAGGGTGTTTTACTTGCTGTCATTAAAGGGATATGTCAACATTTTTTTCCTGTCTTGCCTCACTCCCGAGTCCATGACCAGCAGATAGACACCATCCTTTCGACTGTGCGTGCAGTAACAAGGGAGATAGAGCTGTATCGCCCGTAATTAGCTTAGCTCAAACACTGGAAGTGTATGGGTAGTGTTAGCCTGCCTCCACTTAAAGTCATCAGACACTCTTCAGCAACTCTAAACGGAAACCGGCAGGCCGATCTCCGTCTACGAGCTGACAAAACTCTCCGGTAAGGCATCTTGAGCGGTCAAATGCTGGTAACGGGATGAGATCAGACAAAACTGAGGGTTCAAGCAAAGACGGTTCATTTTGGTTCAAGCTAGCTACATCGACGGTAGGTTAGCTTCCTATTTCAAAGTAAAAGCACAAATTCGTCCGAACAAAAGTGTAAACAGCTGGTATTTAGACAAATTAACGACACACTGCTGATCTAAACGGCTACTTTCTAACTAACCCTAAAAATTTTTGGAATGTCGATAAATTGATATTTTTACAGAGTTTAGAGCTAAAATGGAATCAGCTTCTGGCTGTTGTATTTTGGCTGGGGTAGGAGGCAGGCTAACATTACCCATACACTTCCAGCGTTTGGGCTAAGCTAATTACAGGCGATACGGCTCTATCTCCCTTGTTACTGCACGCACAGTCACAGCTTGTCATGGACACGGGAGTGAGGCAAGACAGAGAAAAAATGTTGGCGTATCCCTTTAAATGTCCAGTTTCCCTCTGTCATAATTGTTTGACACGCCCTTACATGTTTCACTTGTGTTTAATCACACCTGACTCTCCTGCTCATTTCCTCTGTCCCTCCCTGGTCCCTGTGAAATGTGAAGAAAGATGTTACATTCAGGAGGCCAAAACTGAGGAGGTGAGGTCAACATGACCTTGACCTTTGACCTCCAAAATCACCAAATATGGCTCTGTCCCTTGAATCCCATCACATGTTTGAACCAAACATCATAGCACACAGACGTGGAGAGACGTGGCTGCGTTGGCTTTAAAGTTTAAATGCATGAACAGATCAAAACACTAACACACAGATTACCTCCGTCTTGTGTTTTTAAAATTCATAACTGCACCACAAACACGGCGCTGATACACGTCTTCATCTGCCTCCTGGGGGCCGCCTGATGATCTGAGCCGAGCAGAGGTAATGGAGTCTGACAGCATTTGCTCATTCTTATGCAAATGTTTAGTTGAAGATCATGTCTGTGGACACGTTTCCCCCCTCTATACATATACAAGTACATATACTGTAAATACATTTACTCAATAAGTATTTACATATACACAGTTATTCTACACGGTGGCTGAGGCTATTGAACTGGTTGTAAATAATTAATCCCATCATGTACAAAACATCACAAAACCACCACACCATTCACAAAAAATGAATGAAAGGAAAGAAATAATTGCTGACACAATTTCCGAGTAGCAACTTGATGACACTGAATCAAGTTTGGACTCAAGGATGAATTGATTGCAATTTGGGTAAAAAAATTAATTAATTAATTTAAAAAATATATATATAATATATATTTTTTTAAATAAATAAATAAATCGTCAATAAAACTTGTTAATATTTTTTCCCCATTAATATGTTACTTTATTAAATCATAAAAATTCAGATGACAGTACCCCAAAGGCCAGAGCTGATGTTTTCCAATTCTTTTCAATCCCAGCTCAGTAATTTTCTTTTGATCATGTGATCAGTTAATTAAAACTGTCTGGAATTATATTTTGCCGTCTAGCTTCAAGTTTCCTCGTGTCTTTGACCCTGGACTCAGAGTTCAGTGCGCTCCACCCCGGCCTCCTGTGGTTGCAGCATGTGCAGCGTGTTACCACCCGGCGCTGAGCTGAGGTCCACGGCTGAATACAGACGAGCTGATTGTCTCTCCAGAGTCTCTCTGCTGCTGACGGCCTAATGAGCCGGCAGCTCATTAAGACGGGAGCAGTTCTGACGACTCTCGGATCAGACGAGTCCTTAAAGACTAACATGCGAACCGCGTGTTTGACTGTATCGTAATGTAAGAAATATATTTGTCTTCAGGAACACTGGGTTTAAGTGACTAGACAGTGCTTAACACATAGTAGGAACATCAGCCCACATTTTTCTCTGGTGTATTTCAGTGTGGTCGGCTACCAGTCGAATGATGAATGAGTCGAATGAATGAGTCGAATAGGCTACATTCAAAGTTTCAGTGATTACAAAATGAAGACTTTTCCCAGTTTTCCCACAAGTTCTTTGTTTTGTTTGTTTTGCTGCTGGCAGTTAGCTCGAGTTAAAGATTCAGCTGAACATCTTCAGAAATTAAAGCAGAAGTAAGTGATCCGGTCATTTTGGCTAATGCTGCGTTCCAGGCAGGCTTTTGAAACCGTAAATTACGGCTTCAAGTCACGACTTATGATTTTGTAGTGTTCCAGGTAACCCGTAACTCGTGTTTTTCCGACCTGTTGTCTGTGAAAGTGCACTATAACGGCCACTCGTAACTTCCAACCCGTGAACTCATATCAGATCGAACTGGTACGACTTCACAGGTCGGAAAAACACGAGTTACGGGTTGCCTTGAACGCACCATGAGTTAGCAGACCCCGTCCTCGTCATGGATCTATTGGTCCTCGTCCCTACGTCACCACATTCACGCGCATCCCTTGGCTGCACACACAGCCCTTCATGCCGTTCTCTCTCCTCATTGGATAACACTTGTATCCCACAAGGAAAGTTTTCTCCTCGGGTTACAGCAGAGCAGAGTGACTGAGAGACCCGTGTTTTGGCCGAAACACTCTGTGTACGTGATTGCTGACGGAAAATAGGACAATTTAGGACATTAGGACAAAAACATTTCGCTGACTTCTGCTTTAAGGTGCGAATGAATGTTTGCTGTAAAGCACTCTGGGTGTTGGGAAGTGCTGTATAAATGTAAGCCATTATTATAATAATTATCATTAAATGTTATTTGCTCTTTCCTCAAACAGTGGGGGCTCTCAAGGGCATTTTGGTGTGAGCTGAGACCCTCTTTCCCCCCTCTGGTCTTGTTTTTTTTGGTTTATGTTCCCTGTTTGGGTTTTTACTTCTGTAAATTGTGGATGACATACAACCATTTGAAGTAGGTTATACTTCAATGGCACTTTTTTCCCTTTGCATTTGTGACATTTTATGTATTTTACTTACTTGCCTTTTTTATTTCCATTATTTATTTTCAGTTATATCTTCATTTTATTTTTATGTTCTCATTTTATTATCATTATTACTCGGCATGTGTGTATCTCTGTGTGTGTGAATGGGTATGCACTTGTTTAATTACTTGATTTATGTGCTGTTGAATGATGATTGTTGTCCTTCAAATCCCAATAAAAATTTGATCACAAAAAAATGTTATTTGCTCTTTCAAGGAGGAGCTTGTTCAGTGCAGAGCTGTGATCAGTATGGGGTAAGCTTAGCTTAGCTTAGCTTAGCATAAGGATAGAACGGAGGGGAGAACAGTTGCTCTGGCTCTTTCCATTTAATGGCTGAGGTTACGGGGACTTCAGTGTTGGAAGCATTGCTTGACAATCAACAGTGTCCATCTGCTCAGTGCATGGTGTGATCACAGGCTGCCAAACGGTTGCACATCAGATCTCTCCCCTGCAGGTGGTTCAACATGCAGCATGCAAAATTCTCTTAATCATCATTAAAACATGACTGACCACATTGAATTTGTTTTTTGATGCATTTTTAGTAAAGCAGTTTTCTAAGGATTAATGTTATTCATATCCTCTATGTTTGTGCTTTGGCTTGATTTTCATCATTATCATCACTTGAGTACCATTAAGCAAGACGTAACATCTGGCTGGATCATATTGAGAGGGAACATATGTTAAACATCAATCACTTGGAGTGGATGTCGTTGGTGTTGATGGCTTAGGTTACATATTAACAAACAAGTAGTATCTGAAGTCATGTGGACTTGTTCTGTATGAATCCAGACCGGGATCCATCCTGAACCTTAACCAGAAAACTGTTTAAAGCAGAAGTAAGTGATATATTTGTGTTAATATAAGTCTTAAATAGTTATATCTTCCGACAGCAATCACTTACATAGAGTGTTTGGACCAAAACACGGGTCTGTCAGTCACTCTGCTCTGCTCTGAGCCGAGGAGAAAACATTTATCGTATCCTACAGTTTTTATCCAATGAGGAGAGAGAACGGCATGCAGGGCTGTGTGTGCAGCCAAGGAACGCCGTGAATGTGGCGACGTAGGGACGAGGACTGTTATGGTGCGTTCAAGGAAACTCGTATTTTTCCGACCGTGAAGTGGTACCAGTGATCTCACGAGTTCACCGGTCGGAAACGAGTGGCTGTTATAGTGACTTTCACCGGTAAAAAGGTCGGAAAAACACGAGTGTTACCTGGAACGCTACAAATAAGTTGTGAAAATTTCAAAAAATCGCTTACTTCTGCTTTAATAATAATGAAAAGAACGTTTTTTTAAAAATCGACGCAACTTTTTGCGCAATTTGTTTATGTAGATCAAGCGAGATGAATCATGAATAGGTACATTAACAACATTTCCTCATAGTGTTAATAAAATATTGTCCAATCAGTTACGTTTCTCACCAACATACTTGCTGGTGCAGTTTAGTTGGATAAACTGCACCAGCTTCTGAAAGACTGGGTTTGGAGCCAATACGGCTGTTTTCCTCTTCATGTTGCATTAGCTAAGCTTTGCTAATGACACAGACATGATGAGATTTAGAACTGTCTGGTGTCTGTGTTGCCTGGTTATTAGTAGCAGCTCTAGTTTTATGCATGAGCTTTAGTTTTCTAAATTGTTTTGATGCTTCACCCTGCAGTGAACAAATACTTCAGTTAATGATGCGTGTTGCGTCTCTCTCTCCCTCTCTGTAGTGATTCCAGCAACAAAGTTAAGTCGTTTACTAAAGCAGCTGCTCATGTCCGTGTGTGTGTGTGAGAGTGTGTGTGCGTGTGCGTGTGTGTGTGTGTGCGTGCGTGCGATCATTCATTACGGCAGATCTGCCAGCTCCAGTGCAAGAAAGCATAAATACAGCTTCTCTAATGACCCTGGTTACCGCGGCAACAGCATCCCATTGACACATATCTGACGTTAAAGTGAGGAGATAGAGACGGAGTGGGACTGGAGGCTGTTGTGGGCTACTGGGGAGGGAAGAGAGAAAGAGAAATAGAGAGGACAATGGACAGAAACCGAGAGAATGGAGAGAATGAAAGAAAGAGGGGACAGCAGAGGAGAGGCAGGAAGGACTGGAGGAGGCTAAAAGCTCCTTTTGATTCATGTCTATTAGTTTATACACTCACATATACTTTATACTTGTGTTAAAAACCCCTCCAGTTTCTTTATAAACCAGCATTAGACATTTCAACATATTTAACGTCAGAGGTTTTTGAGGATTGAGGCACTTTTCAAATGAAGCCTTATATGATGTTCAGTCAGTGCTGAACAAACCATGTTATTTCCTGGAAGCACCATGTACTATACACACTCCTCATGGATGAAACATCTTTACCACACAGTCATCCTAGCAAACTAGGAGACCACTTCTAACCATTACTACAGTACACATCTAGCTGTTAAACCAGTTTTGCACATAGGTGTGAATTCCTATATTCAATTTCTGAATAAACCCAGATCACACTGGCTCTATTGATTGTTTATCTCTTTATACTAGGACATCTTAGAATGTCATTTTCCTTTCCTTGATTTTATTACATTTTTTCTGAATGTGGAACCTGTAAACTCACTTTCACTGGGTTAAAATATATACTGCATGAAACTGCATTTATGCAAAGGCAGTTCAAATGTCATGACTCCAAAAATGAACAAATAAATAGATAAAAGCATTTTCTGTTGAAGGTCCAGTGTGTAATAATTGGCAGGGTTTATTGGCAAAATCAGAATATTACTACCCATTAAGATATAAGTATATAATCACTATAAAATGAAAGTTGGTTTTCATAGACTTATAATTGTTCTTTTATATACTGTATACATATAGCAAGGGTCTTTCTTTAGAGAGTGTCGCCATCTTGCGCCGCCATGTTTGTACGGCAACCCAAACGGAAAATCCAGCCAGCCAGAGAGTGCGTTTTGCAATCTAGAATATGAAGCTCCCAGGTTTTACCCCCATTTTACAGACTGAACCTTTAACCAAACACTTGTGGTTTGTAACTATACGCTATACAGTGATAACTGTAAACAAATGCGATGAAACGTCCATTGCATCACCGTGTGTATCGCTTGAAGTTGAAAGATTTTAACTTTTTAAGCGACATCTAATCAGCGTTGATATTCGACCACGTCACCGACACAGCTACCATAGTTACGCCAGAGACACATTTCAAAACATAGTCGAGAAGATTACTGTGGCTGTAGCAGAGACGTTATATATTGTAGGCTCTAGTCTCGCTCTCCAGACAAGAACAGTGGTTGTGTGTGTTTTCCTCAGATCAATAATAGGCTATACATCCATGGCCGTTTCCCAGAGCTTTATGACACAACGTCGTTCTTTTACCGCAATCGTAATAAAAAAGATAATGCCTGCAAAGGGTCACCGAGGAGGTACAGCTTACTCCTAAGTTGTGAATATTCCACAAGTATTTATATTTATTAATATTTCAATACTCAGCCATAGTTGATGAGAGAAAGAAAATAGTGGGTGATGGGTTGCATCATAGTGCGATGAAGCGATGACATCGCGTCCATCGCGTTTGGTGTGAACGTATGGTTTGTTTTTATCACTTTCTCCAACAAGTAGATTTGTTTACCTCCATTACATCATCATTACATCAAAGGCAAAAGGCTCAGAGTCAGGTATGTCTGCCACATAAAGCAGAGTAAAATTAAGTTATTGATGAAAAAATATATAAAATGTGTCAGAAAATCTCAATGTAAAATGGACTACAGAAAGAGAGGGGGAGGGGCAGGTGAAAGGATGGAGGGACTGGCAGAATAAAGAGAAGAGACAGTGGAGGTGGTGGGAGATTAAAAAGAGATAGGGAGAGAGAGAGAGGCGGCGTTAATAAGAGAGAGACCAGGTGAGAGGAAGAATGAAGATTGGAGGGGGGAGGGGACGAGGAAGAAGAGAAAGAACAATGAAGAGGTGGAAAGATGGATATGTCCCTGGAATAAGACTGAGATTGGAGACAGAATAAGAGAATGGTGGGTTTTCCCATCAACAAGAAACAGCAAGAAGAGAGGGAAGACGAGAGAGGACGGAGGAGAAATAGAGGAGAAAATCACAGACAGACAGAAAGGGACAAGAGGATCAATGGACAGAAGACACGGAACATTTGTGTTCAGAAGGACATGGTGTGTCCCTGTGTGGGGGCCGTGTGTGTGTGTCCAGACAGGCCCAAGCAGCGAGGAAATCGAATGAAATGAAATAAATCTCTACACCTGCCAGCTTCAACACTCACACACACACACACACACACACACACACGCCTATACTTGTACGGCTCCAGTAAGCCCTGCGGGACACACACACACAGCTCTCTTTGATTTGTTCGGTTTGATTCCTGACGTTTGATTTTCTCTTCACACACTGAGGTTTTCTTTGCTTCCCCGCAGCCGTTTAGCTTCACTCAGCCCCAAGCCACCGGAGAGGCGTTCAAATGCTCCCAACCAGCGTGGGACAACTGGCTGACACAACTTACTGAATGATCTCTACAGTGTCATAAAATAAAACAAAAAATCCATCTGTGCATGAAAGAGACCTTAAGTGAATGTCTATATTTATCATCAGATACAAACAGCAAACATTACAGATGTCTTATTATGGGCTGTCTACATCCCTCTCAATCGAGGTGCACCACAAACGCTGAAAACAGATCATTGACATAAACACACTCACTACTGTGTCCACCTAAGAATATGTAACACAAACCCTGTGAGTTTCTGAATCGTGACCCACACGCGCGCGTGCGCACACACACACACACACACACACACACACACACACACACACACACACAAACACACACAGATGCTCCTTCAACTCATTTCAAATGATCAAACACACAAACCCACATCCGTCCACATCCAATCACATTTCTCCATTGATTTTGTAAGTAATACACAATACCAGGTCTAAAATTAGCCCAGCAATCTGTGTGTGAGTGTGTGAGTGTGTGTGTGTGTGATTAATGAGGTCTGTAATGGATTCTGATGACCTCATGAGATTTGAAGAGGATGATAAGCAATCACACGCACACACACACACACACACACACACACACACACAATGCCCCCTGTTCACCTTGGCTCTGCATGAGAGGGTGTCACTATCAGAGTGCGTGTGCATCTGTGTGTGTTTGTGTGTGTGTGTGTGGTAGTGAGACAGTTTGGCATAATGACGCGATAACTGCATAACTGTTGCTAGGGGAGAGGTAGCCATCTGTGTGTGTGGAGTCTGAGAGAAAGGACCAGTTTGAGGTGGGGGGAGTTGTGGGTTCTACAAGTGAAGACCACTTCACATTCAAAAAGCTGCAGTTCCCCAGCAGCCACTGGTGGCTGGGACCAGAAGTGAGCAACCGACTTCACAGCTTAAAAAAACATATTTACAGCCTGGTACATTTTATTCTTTTGGTCTCTACTGATAGTTCCCACCTCCGTGAACACTGTGGTGGGGGTGAATTTTTTTGTACCACAACCATTTTAGTGTTGTTTCGGCTTCATAAATGAGGGGGTGGTTACGTTGAGTGACAGGTTCGCAGACAGTTACCAGCCGTTGATTGGTTGCTTTGAGTTCAGCAGGTGGGTTCTCAGCCGGCAAACCGCCGCACCTCTCCAAATATGGAAAGTAGGCTCCCACTAAAATCCAAGATGGCGCAGTTCAAATGCCCATAGTAGGGTCACAAAACAGATTCCCTAAACCAATGGGTGACGTTTATTGCTTATTTATTGCTTATTTATCTATCAATAAAGTAGCCTGTTGATTTTTAATGTTGTCACTCATACTGTACTATTGTCCTGTCATAACATAAATTCTGCGAATTAGCTAGGTAATTAGCTACGCACAAAATATCCACAAAAATCAAATTTACAACAACTTTTAAACAGAAAATAATGCCTTATAATTGAACTAAAGGACATGCGACAAACGACAATGTAACTTCCTATGACCCACTTCCTTTCTTTCTTAAAGGGCCACTGCTACTAAATCGAACAATGAATTTGCTCACGGAAAAGTACTAACTAAAATACAACCCTAGTAACAACAGACAAGATCCGTGTCCCACCTGCTTGCAGAGCTAAAGCCTCTGTTTTCAAAACAGCAGTGTGTGTGTGTGTGTGTGTGTGTGTGTGTGTGTGTGTGTGTGTGTGAGGGGGAGGGGGAACTCAGGCATGCAGCTCCTCCATAAACATAGATCTACGCTGCTTCTCCACACCCTGCTCAGAATTCACAGCTTAGTTTCGCACGGTCACACTCACGGGAGCCTCAGTGGCTCCGCTGCCTTTCACAGACACCGAGGGCAGAGGTTTCCTGAACTCAGCAAAGATGTTACTTAAACATAAACCAGGGTATTTCACTATATATTAACTTATTATTGTACTGGAGCCTTACCAAACAGACACAGTGATTTCTAACAAGTCATGCCACTGTCACATCTTGGCTCAAAGGCACCCGCGCAGTTACTCAGGGGCTCTTTACTCATGACATCATCATGACATCAACACCAATAATTTCACCATAAGAAAATATTAGCGTTAATTCCTTGTTGCACTTTGTTTTTCTGCTACAAAGCAGGCACTGAACAAACCACTGAGCTACGCACCCATCTTTCTGTTACAGCTTTTTCAGATAATGTATCTTAAAAGGACTGAACAAACTAAAGTGGTTTAGTGTAAAACTCATTGTCCAGTGAGCAGGGCCGTTGCATAGGGAAGAAAGGAGCCCAGCGCCCAGTAGGGCCCACACAAAAACCCCACAGACCCTTACTAATACTCATAGTAACGCTGCATTAGCATCAAAACAAAGTAGGCGAAATAAAAAATGATATAGTTAGTCTAAGAAAAAAAGTGGAAAAGTCAGGGGCCCACTTTAGTATTCTTTCAGAGGCCCTAGAATTCCTAGCAACGGCCCTGCATCTGAGTAACAATGCAGTCAGACCAGAGTTCAGCACCCTGGACAGCTCAAAGCCCAAACCAGAATTCAGAACCAGAGACAGTTCCTCTGAAAAATATAATGGCTTACAACAGCAAATATAATGTGGCTGTTTTATGGAAACCTGATCAACCATGCATGCACATGCACACACACAGACACACTGAATTCCACTGATTTCCATGAACAAGCAAAGAGGTGAGAGCCGGAGTCCTTTGTGACTTTCAGCCTCCATAGGATTAGAAAAAAACCCCAGCAGAGTAACACCATGACCTTTACAGAGAGTAAGTAGACCAACCAGCAGTGATGAATGGCACTGGAGTTTCCTCTACACACATGCACACGCACACAATCTCAGCTGAACCTACATTTCTCCCACCAAAACAACAGTAGTTAAAACTATATTCACTACGTTTGTTTTTTACTTAAAGGGATAGTTCAACATTTTGGCAAATTGGCCCATTGCCATGATCACTATAGTCGTAGCAGTAGGTTTGTTACCTTTAATTGTCGGTGCAAGCTACGGCAGAGCAGAGCCGTGAGCTGCTCAGAGCTACACTATCGAGGCTAATAGGATTTCTTGGTTTCCCTCATCAAACTCATCAAATACACAACTCCAAAATGCTCTTGTGGACAAGTTGTGACCTGCACATTCACCACACTATGAGATAATAACAGAACGTTGTGAGACAGAATTGTTTTTGATGTAAATATTAGAGGCTGCTTGCTGAAAAACTGCAAGCATCAGCAGTTTTGCAAGAATTTACCTTGAAAACAATTCTGTCTTGCAGCATTTTGGAGTTGTTGGATTGTGTATTTGATGAGGGAAACCAAGAAATCCCATTAGCGTCTGTAGCATAGCTCTGAGCAGCTTACAGCTCTGTTCTGCCATTCCAAAAATATCTTGCACCAACATTTAAAGGTAACGAACCAACTGCTATAGGGATTATAGAAATGGACTAATTTGCCAAGATGTTTAACTAGCCCTTTAATGGTTTATCTTTTCCTACATTCAGTTAATCAGAAAAGCATCCTGAGATTTCTTACCTGGAACATGATCCTGTACTGCTCCTCTGGACGTTTGACCACACACATGTTGCAGCCCATGATGGCGTCTGACACTTGTCCTCTTGATCCCCGTCTCCTGCCGGCGTCCCTTTCTCTCTCCTCTGCCTCTGGAGGTCCCTCAGGAAACAGCTGACAGGCCGTATCAATAATCCAACCCGCGTCTGTCCGACCTTTCACCTCCCAGTTGGCTGTCCTCAGGTCAGTCCTCGCCGTCTGATTTCTTGCTCCTCTGCCTCTCTACCAGCCCCTGACCTCTGACCCTGCGATGTGGTGATTGAATCCTTGTGCAGAGGACGGAGTCTGAGGCTAAGATCAGGTGGAGGGTTAAATGGGACAGGTCAAAGAAACTGAATCAGACGAGAGACGATGTGAATTTCATGTACTCCTCGCTGACAAAGATCCTTTATGTAGGAAGATTCCTTCCTGTTCCTTAAAAACTTAGATCATAGATCCACAGTGGAATTAGTCCAAGTTATTAATTGGAAAAGTTCCAGATTTATTTCAGAGATATAAAAAAAACTTTCAACCGATATTAAAATTGTGCTTCTCCTGCAAAAAGAAATCACAAAACTGAATTATCCATCAGTTTTTTGTCAACTGTGCTCAATCAGGGAAAGTGTCGTCTCACTTCTTTCCCAGACAAGTAAAACTTCTCACAAGAAAGCGAAGCCACCTCATTCATCAAGTTTACGACACTTTAATGTGTCAAACTTCTTCAATAGACACGTCTGTTTGTTTAGAAAAGTGTCGCTTGCTGTCGTCTCCTCTCTGCTCTGTCACTCTGAAGACAAAAGTGAAACCCACTTCTGTGTCTCTTCTGGTTTCTCTCTCGCAGACACAAACAATGATGAAACAGGAGACAAAGGGAGCAGGACATCTCTGCTTTTTTTTTTTTTCTGTTGTGATGCTCCTCACAGCAAACAGCTTTTTATCTGCCGTGCTGCAGGGGGCATGGAGGCGAGATGCTGCGTCTTTTCATCACGGTGAAAAATTAATTTTTATTCATGCGTTGCAGATTGTTTCAGCCCTGCAGGGGAGGAGGAGGAGGAGAAGGAGGAGGAGGTAATGGCTCTTGAGTTTGTGTTTCAGAATTTAGATGCAATTCAGTTTGTGGGCGACTAGAAAAAAAAAAGTTGAATTGTTCCTGATGAGGACGGTGGGGGGGGGGAGTGTGGTCTCTGCAGAGATGAAGGTGTGTGTTTATTCTATGCGTCGCCACCTACACACACTTGACACTGACACGGTCTTTGTTTGTCCTCGTTCAACCCGCTGATGGCGGGAGCAGCAAGTATGTGCAAAAATCGACTTTTTGTGGTCTTTTTGCTTCGCACTTGGATCTTTTTCTGACAGATTCTGGTGGACGTGATGTCACATCGACTAAATCTCACCGAGTCGAGTTCATGTCATCATCACTTTTAAACATAAATGAACAGTTTTTTCTCAGTTTGTCAAAAGACTGCAGCTCAAATAACCAAATAAAAGAGACAAGTTCAGTACTTGTGAGCAAATTTTATATTTTCTATATGAATTTGATGATAAATGTGCTTTCACTTTGTAGGGTGGAGTGGAGGTAAAGTGAATCAAAGAAGAAATCCCTCCAAAATCTGAGTAAATTAAAACCTCAAAAATCCCAAAGCCGATGCTACATGAAGGATGGCTCACACCATTTCTGTTTGAGTTAAGATAATTAGCATCAAATCCTCTCAAAAGCTTGCTCTTGTGAATAAAGCGTGTGGTTCTGTTTCACGTCTATTGATCTTAACAAAACACTTCAATGTTAAATCTCTTCATCTTAACGTGGAGTTTCCGTCTTCCTCAGGTTGGTTTCGGAGCCACAGTGGAAACAAGGCCAGTGCTCATGAATAAAGCATGAAGAAGGTCTCGCAGCGGTAAACTGTTCAATCAGTTTTCACTTCAGTTCAATAATTCATCTGAACATCAGCATGTGTTTCAAACCGCATTCTGTCTCCGCAGACTGACGGGAGATGAGCCACAGATAATAGATTTATTTTATCTGAAATATTCAATCTCAGCGACATAAATTAGTTAAACAATAATTTATGTTTCTAGACTGGAGAGAGAGAGAGAGATCATTGACTTCAACTCAAATATTGAAGTTTTAATTTCTCACAGAAGCTAATTCAATAATTCATCTTAACATAACTGGGTTTAAATATTTTATACCCAAACAAATAAGAATTGAACATCTGTAATATAATATATTTATCTGGAGGGTTTCTTCTTTAAGAATATCATAACAATTGATATTCGTGAAAAGTCAGTCTATGTAGCCACAATAAGGTCAAAGATTGATTTGCTTTTACATTAAATCCATATAAAAGGGTTTTTTAAATGATGAATATTGGTACAAAAACGTCTTTTTAGCACCTGAAATGGAAAAAAATGAGAAAAATAATCTGTGTTTAGAGAAGAAAGGCAAAAAATGGCCAATTTTAGTCACCTGACACAATTTGTGCTTTTAAACAGTGAATTTACGAGTCAAATAAACAACTTTGTGCTTTTTAATAAACTTCCAGCACCTGAACGCGGCGTCATCAGGATCAAACTGCTTGTGCTTACAAGAGCAGGATGCACTTTGCATGCACTAATCCGTGTAGTCGTTGTGCTTAATCCCTTCAGGTTCAGATTCAGTTCATAAAGACTGAACCTGAACACGAAGGATTTGTGCTGTATCTGTAAAAAATCAGCTGTTCCTGCACTGTCCCGACTCTGCTCTACCTGCTTCAGCTTGAAACAGTCAGGCTGGTGTTGTGTCTCGGTATGCACCACTGATCATCAAACTGATCACACATCAGCCTCTGTGCCTCCTCTTCAATATATTTGCACCTCGGTTTTTATGGTTAAATCAGCTGCACGAGCTCTAAACTTTAACTGAATCCTGAGCTCTGATGTGTTCAAGTTCAATCCGTCAGTCCCACGTCATATCTGCAATCTAGGAGACAAGTTACTCATGTTTTTTTTTTTCTTGACTGTCACGTTTTTATTCACCTGCTGAGGCTTTGCAGACAGACCGAGCATCTGCCCCCCTTCCCTTCCCTTCCTCCGTTTCAGTTACTGCCCAACCTCGCCCACAAGACAGGGAGGGTTTGAGATGTAATCAGCCTGCGCACGACGACAGACACGCACGCTCAGCCCGAGCTCTGCCTGTGCTACCTGCTGCTGCTGTCACTGAGCATCACTTATCTGGTTTTCATCAGTCCTCCTCCGTTTCCCCGCCGCCGTCTGTCATCCACACTCCAGACGATAAAGAGGCAAGAACGTGACATGGGGCGTACAGAGAAAAGAGGAAAGAAAAACGGATGTTTTCAAAGTACAAAAATGTGATGGAGGTAGAGAGGTTAAAAAGGGTGGAAATGAATAGAATGCCCCTTTTCTTCAAGCTTGTTTGTGCTTTGTATAAAAAAAGAAACAGATGTTCTGCAGCTGGGTGGATCAGGTTGACTTGTCAGTGCTCATACAGCCTCTTCTTCTATCATAAGTGTCTGGTGTTGTACTTCCCACAATTTCCGCTGCACAGAAAACACACGCATCCCTTGTCTGGTGAAATATCTAAGCTGAAACTTTATCAGTTAAAACGAATTTTCCCACTGTTTCTGCTTGAAATCCGAGTCTGCGTCTGACCAGGAAAAATCAATCTGTTTGGTGTGAGTGTGGAACAGAGAAGCTTAAATCCAGAGGACTGATAATCCAGAGAGGTGAAGACTGGGTTTTGTTTTCCATCTGCGGCGGAATCCCACTTTATTCTCCGTGTAATTCCTCCGACATCCTCCTCCAGGAGAGGCAGCGGGCAGACTGAGGTGGGTCCTGTTGTTTTCCTGCGACCTTCTCCTCCTTCTCCTCCTCCTCTCTGCCTCGCTTCATCCCTCGATTTCCTCCGCCACGTCGTTGTGTGTCTCTGCCGGGGATAAATCCAGCTTAGTCTCGCTCCTGGACAGAGAAACACAGAGAGAAATGAGATTTCAGAACACACACAGGCTTGTTAGACACGTGGGGCTTTTGTTGGTTTGTCTGAATTTGACCCTGTTTTCTTGTTTTAAGAGTTAAGAGCTTCAACTGATGCTAAATCTCTGTCAGGCAACAAGAAATATCTTGTTTGTTTTTTTTGTTGTTGTCCAGCAGCACTTCATGTGTAAAGCAGAGAACCTACATCTCATCAAATCACTTCTGAGTACGATTCTGTCGGTGCAGTGAGGACATTTCAATCAGTTTCCAAAAAAATCAATAATCAATCAGTTGCTCAAATTCAATCTGAACAGTTGGGAGCTTATGAACAGGACATTTAATAAGATTAAACATATAAATTGATAAATATGACAACAAAATTGGTCTGCTTCAACCCAGAAAAGTTAGGAACCACTAGATGTGGTGCTCTAGCTGCAAATACATGAACATGTTCTGCTTTTCCTCATCTCATTAACAAAAAAAATTAACATAATTGGATTTTTGGAAATTTAGAGCAAACAAACCAAACGAGCATGTCTGACTTTCTGACATTTTATGGACTAAATCTTTGTCAGCTATGAGCCCATAAAATAAATTCACAGATAAAATAAACTACAATGCTGGACTACAATCACACATAAATGTAAAAGTATAGGCTATAGGTTGCTATTGCAGAGGCAGATTCTCCATGTGTTTTAAATATATACCACATATATATCATAGTATATCACTTCAAAAATGAGAGGATCCTTGCAGTGAACACAAGCATGAATACAAACTCCCAGGTTCCTACCAGGCTCAACTACACTGATTTGATTTTAAATGTCGTTTTAAAGATCCCAAGTTGCACCTTTCCAGATGTTATAGGAACCACCCCCCCTGATTTCCCCAGGGGGAACCAGCCTCCAGGTCCTCACGCAGAAAGTGGTAGTAGCCTGGGCAGAGCTTCCCTCCTGCTCTCCCTCCTCTCCTCCAGCTTTTTCTCCTTCTTCTTCTTCTCTCCCGCCAGATGATGCTGTGTTTCCGCCCTGTGCCAGCGGTCCTGGCTCTCTTCACAGATGTTATGCTGGGATGTTATAACAGCCTTTTCTACGGATCTCTCTCTGGCCGCCGCTCTCTCTCCTTCTGCAGCATCCTCCTCCCCGCGCTGGAACAACAGCAGCCTCCGCGGCAGCGCAGCAGCCAATGACCTGCAGCCGGCAATTAATTCTCCCCTCCACCACGGCTGTTTCCTCCTGCCCCCTCCCCCTCCTCCTCCGCTTCTCCCTCCCACTTGCTCTGCCTCCCCCTGCCTGCCCCCTCCCCTCTCTCCTCTTTCCTGGCTGTCTCTTCCCTCTTATTGTTCTTTACCTGTTCATTCACTGACATGCGAATTGTTCCTCGGCTTTCACGCATGTAAACATGTTTCTGTGTCCTCGTCTCGCGCCGGCTCAGACACACAGTTATCTGTAGCTGCACGCGGCGCTTGTCAGAAGGAATCCTCTCATCTTCCAACGTCAGTTTAAAACCGCTGTTTGAGTTTTTCCCGTGGGATTCTAAACATGTTCAACTGCATGCACACACGCACACGGGTTTATTCTTTCCTCTGATCATTAGTCTGCAGGTCTGCACCTATTTGCAAAACTGTTTTAAATAACAATTCTTCATTACTGCGAGTAATGAAGAATTACTTACTGTACTGTCATCTGTTGATTTCCCTTACAGGAAACAGTCAGATAATTAGCCTATTTGATAATTGATACATTATTCTTTGTCACGGGTTAGTTATTAGAGTAATTCCAGGATCATAGGTTCGAATCCCAGGTCGGGCAGCCCTTTCCTGCATGTCATCCCCCCTCTGTCTGCCTCTCCCTTTCCTGCCTATCTTTATGTGCTGTCCAATAAAGGCAAAAAAGCCAAATAAAGAACAGTTTGTATTTGGTTATAAAAAAAAGTCTCACCTTAATGTGTATGAATCCACGCAAATCTACAAAACTCCTTGTTGTCCCTTAAAAAAACAACAACAAAGGCATATATTCTTGCCGTTTGTTGGTCAGTGGACTGTCAACACTACTGCTGTGTCTCAATATTTTGAGTATGTAAGTGTGTCTCAATTCACAAGTATGTTCATATGCAGGATTTCTACAGGTTTCTTAAAGTTATATTTAAGACTTTTTAAGACCAATTCATATAAAAAATGAATGCCTACCCGGTATTTCTCTGCCTATTTCACGGCCCTACCGGCAAAGAATGAAATCCTTGAATTTCAGTGCTCATTTATTCAACAAACAAAAGACATCCACAGTACTCAAAAGAGCTGTCCCAATGTGATTTACTGGTTAAATAAAATAAAGAAAGAAATATAGAAATCTGTGGGTATGCAAGGGATGAGGGGGTGTCACCTTGCCCCCCCATTGGCAACAGCTATGGGGATCCATCTAATGACAACCTTATTGCAGCATAGTAAACCTGGAGAGACTCTTCCCTAACCGGCTATTAACAAAATAAACAATGAACAACAGAAACAAAGTCAACTCCTAAGCTCTGCATTCTTAGCAATCTATTTTTCAAGGACAGCCAGCCAACTTCTCTTACGGCCTCTCCTCAGGAGGTTGGACCTTGAGATTAGGTCAGCCATCTTTCTCCCCACTGTTAAGACCCAGCTAGGGGAACCTAGAACATTAACATGATTAAGCGGCCATCTTCCCTCACTCCCAAGCCACATAATAACGCGTATATAACAAATAATGGTTTATTTACTAAACAAAACAAAATAATATGATACACAACTTAGGCATAATCCCTTTACCTACTGAGATAGCACCGGTGTCGTGCCCACTTGATTTAGTGCGCACCAGAGTGTGTTTGATGCTTTCACACCAACGAAAACAAACCAAACTAAGAGCTTTAGGTTCGAATGTGAAAGCGCCCTCAGACACCTCTTGCAGGCGTCTCTTTTTCAACCTTAGCTCCTAAAGATTGTCCTTCGCTCCCTTCCTCTTAAGAGCCTGGGCTTCTGTCTCCTTCCTCTTTCACTCTGTCTCAAGATGGACACGATATCTGGCCCTGGCTGCTGCTACACTCGCCACTAACTATTTAGTGAGTGGAACCTGGGTATAGGGTGGGAAAAGAGAACCAGAATCAGTGACAGAATCAACATAGTTGGCCTCTGAATGTATTAACTCCTATATCAACAGCACTGGAAATATTATTTTCAGTCCAGCCAGGGGTCATTCTTATCTGAGTAACACATCCGTGTTGTATGATGTAATCACCAGCCTCCGTGTGACCAGTGTCCTCCTGCATGTTGTCGGACTCCACCTCTTTGTTGATAGAGAATCCTCTCTCAACCGCAGCTTGGCCGTGGGAGAGGATGAGTAGCTTCTTGCAGAAGCAGTGTTTTCCAGGTGTACGATAATTATCGTATTTGTACGATAATTTGGCCCTCTGTACGATGTCCAATCAATAATCCCAAAAAGGGCCAGATTTATGATAATTTGACCATATTGTGAATGTGTGGCTGTAATCAGCCTGCCGCAACTATCTGCCGGATTTTTTGTGTGAACCCTGAAGGCATCTGTTCCCATGTGACAAGTTTCCAGCCAATCAAGAGTGACGTTCATGCGTTTGTCTCAGAAAAACTAGCATGATTGGCTGAATGGTCAGCTGTGCCCGTCCCATGAGACGTTCAGATCGGGTCCAGAAGTCAAGCGAGCAAAATTCAAAACAGAAGAAAGCAGGGAAAATGAGAGCCCCTGAAGGAGACAGTAAGGCCTTGCACACTGAGTCTTTTTTTCTGTCAGAGGAAGTCCTCACTTCGGCTCTCCAAGGACAGGAGACTGTCAAACTGTTGGAGAATGACATCCACTATAACAAAACAGATAAAAGAGAAAATAGAGAAAAACACAGACGAATCATTGGGCTAAAGGATGTTGCCAGCCAATTAGATTGATGATAAATAAATGTGCAGCCGGCAATTTGCCTTTCTTATTCCTACCAGCAGAAGTATCGATTAGCTGTTTGTCCTGGAGAAACCTCTGAACCAGTCCTCTCATGTGCTTCCTGCATCTTTCTGGGTCTCTGTAGCCTGGTTGTCACGACTTTCCAATGTTGATACTCAGCATTGGGTCTGGCCAAGACATTAAGAGAATCCATTTCTCAAAGCGCATCCTTCAAACCTGGTTTGCCCGCCCCCCTCAAATGCCTCAGTCTGCTATTGGTCGAAGCCAGAATAGGCGGTGTCGAAGCTTCTACTGCTGCTCTACTGCATCACTTACTTGAACACGCCTCTACCCAGAGCCGTTGGAGAGGCTCAACGTTGATTGGCTCTCGAAAAATAGGGTGGAGTTCCCGAAAATTCGGGAGACAGAAATCCAGTAAATAGTACGGTTGGCCAGACTAGCAGTCAGCCGCACTTTTGCGAGGCGTGACGTCACTAGTGTGGGCGCGACCAGACTAGGGTCTCTGTACATTACTGACGGATCCAGGCACACAATCTGCCTAACAGTCAAATCATTGAGGGGGCTCTTGTCCTGCACTTTGCTGATGATGCTACACAGTCGCACTAGAAATTCATGCTCCTCTGGTTTAATTTGATTCAAATTCAAGTTCAGGGACTTCAGGGACTCAACAGAATGATTCAAATTATTTGAATCATTCTGTTGAGTCCCTGAACTTCCTTGTACCACCACTATCAGGACAAAGCTTCCACTTGATGACATGAAATACGAAAAGCAGATTTCCATGACCTTTGCAAATCACACTCCCTAGAAGAGTTTGCAAGTATAATGACCCGACTTTCTCTTTCTCACACCATCATAAGAAACTGTAGATTTTTAGCTCCATTGATGTTTGAGCTTTGAGCACATTTGAATAATCAGTGTGTTGTTTATGGCTTTGGGGCCTGTTTCATTATTATTCTCCCCGCTCTGCTGTGCATGTAGAGGGAGAGGTGAAATAAACTAAAAGCCAAATATCGCTACGATTCAGTGCCGTTTCCCACATGAATTATCATTAATGTCTTTATCTGCTGCACTCTCTTCTAACCTGGTGGCACATTATTACACAGATTGTGTGTGTGTGATTTTCCAAAACTAATTTGTCTTCTTATATATTAACTCCGTCCACATTTATATGTAGCCTATCCAATTTAATTCTGTTTCATCCTCCCTGTTTAACATCCTCACACAGAATGAGAAAACAAACAACCTGATTTATTTGCACATTAACATGAACACACTGTGTTTACTTTAATGACTCTTCATAAACACCGAGGGCCTTGCTGTAGACTATACCTACGAAACATAAAATACATGAAGTTGAGTGTGAACGGTGAGCAGTGACTCCAACACCACCAGACACACCGGGACTCTGATCTAATTACAGTGCTACAACAGGAAATATTGATTTTTGATTAATGTGATTACCAGATGAAGCTGGTCACACAGGACATGGTGAAGTTGCACAGGTTAAAAGCACAGGAAGGGTCCACATGCTGTTGCTAGGTAACTGCAAAAATCGCTCCTGTTTAATGCCTAGCCAACTTAGCTAACTAATGAAGACAGCTAAAGAATAACAACTAACCAGCCCGCATGAATTCACAGCTCACAGCTTTTTATCTAAATATTTTTGTTTAATACATGGTGGATGTTAATGGAATTAAGGCCTAGTCCACACAAGCCCGGGTATTTTTGAAACCGTGAACATATGTGACCCGATCCATCATAATGAGTCACAGTGACCCAAATGTCAAAGTTGAGATTTTGGTATCAATGGAAAGATTAGAAAATAAGCTTTAAAATGATACCCTAGTCAAAATCATAGCCGTTTTTGAGGTAAATACGGAGACTGCTTGCTGAAAAACTGTCCCTGAACGCAACGCGCATCAGCGGTTTTGCATGAATTTACCTCGAAAACGGCTCCGTTTCGTATCGTTCCGTTATTATCTCATAGCGTCGTGGTTGTGCAGCTCACAACTTGTCCACAAAAGCGCTTTGGAGTTTTGGGATTTTGTATTTGATGAGTTTAATGAGGGAAACCAAGAAATTCCCTTAGCCTCCATAGCATAGCTCTGAGCAGCCTGCTGCTGCGCTCCGCCGTACTAAAAATAGCTTACACCTACAATTAAAGGTAACGAACCTACTGCTATGACTATAGCGATTATGGCAATGGGCCAATTTGCCAAAATGTTGAACTATCCCTTTAATATGGATTTCTTTAACTTTATTGGGGACAAAAAATCTATGTCCTACAAAATAAAAATAAAGCTTTTCTTTTAGTTAAATCTCGTACTTCCCGTACATTTAGAGAAAAACATGACAAGCAAATATTAGACATGTACACAAAACACAGATGAACAAAACTACTTAAACTGTAGTAGTAAGAAGTTACGCAAAAAGTTGAGAAATGTGCAAAACTTGAATTCACAAGCCAAAACCTTTATGTTGAGTGATCAATTTAGAAACTGACCCATGTAAACTATATAGCAGAATTATGCTACAGAATAATAAACCCCAAAACAGATTCCTGTAATCATTTTTAGTTAGGACAATGTAAAAAAAAAAAAAGAAAAGAAAAAAGAAATAACCCAACAAGCTCAAGACTTAGAGCTATCCTTTAGGAACAAACACAAAAAACCAACAGTTTAGTTGTGCCCTCTTGTCTATTAAGAGAAAGAGGCAGGGGAAAATAAGCACAAACATATGCAACTTATTAAATAGCTGCCATACTGTACATCAAAACTAGATTGTTCTTCCAAGTTGAGCCAATCTACTCGGGCAAATATTGATGTCAAGTCTTCAGCAGAGAACTTCTTACCAGCAATGATAGCAAACGGGCCGCTGAAGCCTGCTCTCTTGTTCTGCCTCCTCGCCTCCTCTACCAGCGGCCACAGCTTCGCTCTCGCATCCCTCACCTGCTGGGTTAAGTCCTCTGATATCTTTACGTTCTTCTGCTTGAGGACCTGAGAGGTTTTAGCGTCCGCCCAGATTTGGTCACGGTGCGCTTGGAGCAAAAACCGAACTACAGTATGATGCGGCGCGGTGGATGCTGATCTTCCTTCTTCGGTCGTGGTCCCAGTCTGTGGGCGATATCCACAGTCTTTTGGAGAGAGTCGGCGAGACCCCGTGAGGCACAGGAGAAGATATCAATCACCGTCATCTTTACATTTTCACCTTCGGTCTCGGGGATCCCGGAGATCTTCAAGTTCCAGCGTCTGGAGTACGCATCCATGTCGTTCATTCTGTCCACCAGCTTCTTGGGTTCTAGGGTTAGGTGTAACCCTAACCCTAACGCCACGTCAAGGCAGAATCCATGTGGGGGAATTTTTTTTTTTTTTTTCATAATGTGCCAATAAGAGTGTAATATGAGTGGGTGCAGTGTCTGTGAATGTAGGTGGGTTTGTTTGTAAAAGGAAAAAAAACAATAAAAGACAGGTTCCAGAAGAGAACCATTGTGCCTCCAATACACAACCATTGTGTATGTGGTTTTTTTTTATTTTTTTAAATGCTTGCAATGAACCATGATGTAAACATTATTAAAATTATCAATCTGAACAGATCAACCTAAATCTACTCCTATCCGTTCAACTTTCTTTTCATTTTCTCAAGGCCCTTCTTGACCGATAGAAGACCTTATCCATCCTATTTCCTCTTCATGCGGTAACGCATTTTTTGGAAGGCGCTTCTTGACCGACAGAAGACCCCGTTCTGCTGGCAAGCCTGGACATACTTGGGGTAGTCAGTCTACAACGTTCCCTCAGTTTCCACCAGACAGAGCTCCTCCCCTCTCCATACCCTGCTCGACAAGGCAGGTACAGTCAGGCTGTCAGTCGTCTCGGGCTGCTCCTCGTCCCCTCTCTCCAACTGCACATCTCCCAGGCCAGGGTCAGCTTCCCGCAACTCCTTTCCAGAGTCTGCGTCTTCTGCAGGGGTGTCAGCCTTCCTTTTCTCTCCCACCTTGGTCGGGATGTCATTGGCCAGTTTATACAGAATGCAGTCCCGACAGATGGTCCTGAAAGTGAAAACTGACCTCAGCCTGAGGTCCAAGAGCCTTCTTTGGGTGACTGGAAGGTGTCTGTGCAGGTCGGCCATCTTTCCATGGGAATGGCTAGTGGCTACGTCATCACATTCTAAAACATCACTTCCGTGTCCAATCGCAGGATATTCAGAATAGAAACAATAGGCAGAGCCAGGTCAGAAACACCGCGGGAGCTTTCATTTATGAATAAATAAACATATATATTCATGTATATGAATTTAATGCACAATATAGCATAAATATATACTACCGTAAAACTTAAGGGCCGAGTACCAATTTGCCGCGGGTCCCAATTAACTGCTGGGTGTAGCAAAATATTTTTTATATTAAACGTCCATCCCAAATAAACGACGGGTCAATATTGTTTTTCTGCTTGCCAAAAAATATTCTATGCTAATAGCGGGTGTCTCGAGACATTAAAGACGGCCGAGGACCGACGAGACGCCGCTGAGCTGGTTGCTCCTGCCCGGTCTGTCCATTCCTCTCATCCGCACTTCAGCACCTGTCCTGGGCTGCACAGTGTCGGCTCGGCTCGTTCCTCGTTTTAAATGACTTACGCTATTAGTCCTTTTAAAAGTGGCGTAAACACACAGGTGCTGAAGTGAGGGAGGAGTGGAGAGACTGGGTGTCCGCGGGGTTGTTGCAACTTGCGGCGGATCGGCGGAGGACCGACATGACGGGGGTCTCGTAGCCTACCTGTGCGGGCCAGGACCGCGGAGGTCAGCGAGACAGAGAACGAGTCCGCCCCGGCCGTATCGGCTGTGTTTACCGTCTCAGGTGTCATACATGGTTAGACAGATGTATTAGTCCTCTAACACATCCTAAAGTTTGACTTGTCAGAGTTTTTCAGTAGAGAAGCAGCTCAGGTTTAAGTGTCAGGACTCGGGAGTCACTGTGGGGACGAAAGATACAGACGTGATCTCGTCCCTCTGCACATTAAGCCTGTCTGTCACATCGCACATTGTCACACTGTGTGTTACAGGATTAATTAAAACACACAACATAAACAATGCGACCGTATACATGTGTAGATACTACAGGAGGAGGCAGACCGGGTTGCGGTACGTCGCGGTGGTCCAGCAGTGGTCCAGTCACGGAGGAAATGTTAGTTAGCTATGGCTAAGCGCTAAACGTTAGCTCATATAACGTCTCTATGTAATTTATAAGTGTGTGTGTGTGTGTGTGGGGGGGGGTGTGTGTGTGTTGGTTTTGGGGGGGCAACAACGAAGAACGTGCATTTCTGTATACGTTAGCAGCAGGGGTTGGACACGGAAGTGATTCGTGACGTCACACTAGCCATTCCCATAGAACCCGCCCTCCATCATGATGGCAATGGCCGTATCTGTTATATGTTTTGGAACCTGCTGAACAACAAGCTGTACTGAAAACAAATTCCACCAGCTTGGCTGTGTGGTCATTAAAAGAATCAATCAATCAATCAATCAACCAGGAGGTCCATTTTTCTTTCCTCCCTCCTGTCCACCTCTGGCGGGAACCTGGCCAGGACCTTTGAGAGCCACGGCATGCCCCAGTCCTGGTATTTCTGGACATGACCCTGTCCTGTCATACCCTGGTTGAGGAGCTGGCTGATGATGCTCTCCGAGAGTAAGTCAGCGGCAGCAGCAGCAGACACGGGGGCCCTGACCTCGACGTAGTCCTCAAAAGTCCAATTAACCCCGCCCCCCGGTAGTCCCGGTACCGGAGGGCCGGAAAGTAGCAAAGGGGGAAGGACCCCAAGCCAAGGGCCAAGACCTTCTCCTTGGAATAGCTATTCTGTGTGGAGCCTTGTGGATTTGTTTTTCTATTTCTATTGTATGAAAATGTATGTTTTTCTGGAAAAAGGAATGGGTAACCCTTTAGTTTCCAGGCCGGTATAGCCTAGAAATAACGGTCAATTTCATAGTAATATTGAGAAATATGCAGGAAATAACGTTTAATTGTGTAGAAATAGCCCAGTAATAATGGTCAATTGTGTAGTAATGTTGAGAAATATAGCCCAGAAATAACAATTAATTGCATGGTAATGTCAAGAAATATAGCAAAGAAATGACAGCCTAGTAAAACAGACCATTTGTAGTAGTAGAATTACTGCTAAGTAGGGGAGACCGGGGTCAATTGTAACAATTTTTGGTTTTGATGTCATAACTCAAAAACCACTTGAGCTATTTGGATAATTTTTTTTATGTAGGAATCTTCTATCTATGTTCTACTTGTTAACAGTAATTACATGTTTTTACAAAAAATGTTTGAGTCACAATATTGATTCAAACACAAGAAGTCAAATGTTACAATCGCCCCCACGTGCGGGGTCGATTGTAACGCATGCGGGGGCAATTGTAACAACATACTTTATACCTTTATATCAACACCAAGGACCAAAGTAAACTCCCAAGAATGTAGATATAGTTAAAACCATTTAATATTAATTGAACATATATAAAAAACATTTTTTAAAAACAGCTATTAGTGAACAGTTAAAAATACATAGCCTACCAAAGTAAACTCCCAAGAATGTAGACATAGTTAAAACCATTTAATATTAATTGAACATATATAAAAAACATTTTTTAAAAACAGTTATTAGTGAACAGTTAAAAATGCATAGCCTACACACAATAGAACTAGAACAGAACAGTTTCAGAATAATAGAACACTTTCTGGACATGGGTTTCTTCACTCACTCTCACAGTTGTGGCAGACATAATTGTCGCTCCCATCTGTGCAGGCTTTGTGGGCCCAGGCATGGCATTCTATGCAGGCAAGCCATATCTCCCTTGACCTAGAATAACTCTCCAGGCAGACAATACAGTACACCTCCTCCTCTTCACTGTCTTCGTTTTCTTTTTTGGCACCTCTCTTCTTCTTTGGTTTGGTTGGTTGTGTTGATTTTCTCTTGCACTTTGATTTTGAGGCTGTGTCCCTCTCCAGCTGCAGGGTGTTTCTAACAGGGGTGTCAGTTAAGACTACTGAGGCCCTTTTTTTCTTTCTCTGCACATTCACCTTGCGTGGAGAAGCTTTTGGGTGGGGTCTAACTTTGGCAGGTGAGAATTCAATTTGGGGAGGCGGGGGCGTAGCAGCCTTGGGCGTAGCAGCCTGGGACGGAGCAGCCTGGGGCGGAGCAGCCTGGGGCGGAGCTCCCTGGATGGGAGTAGCCTGGCCCTGGAGAGAAGCAGCCTGGGGCAGAGCTTCCTGGGGTGGAGCAGATTCTGAGGCAGAAGTTGAGGGCTGAGGTGGGAATGGACGGTCAGTGACAAGTGAGGGGGCATATTCGTGGTCAGAGAAAATGTCTCTGTCGAATGGCCAGATGCCTGAGCACCTGAAACCTGCCTGGGCATTTGTGGTGGTGGCAGCGAGTGGCAAGGCATCCTTCACTATTCCAGGGAGGTCATAGATGCTCATGGTGTGCCCTGGGTGTGCCTTCATCCATTTGTCCTGGAACTTGTGTACACTCTTCTTCAGTGGGCCATAAACACTGCGGTCGAGAGGCTGTAGTTTATGGGAACAGTGAGGGGGGAAAGTTAAAAGCACGATGCCATGGCTCTTACAATAATCAATGCCCTGCACTGACAAATGGGAGCCATGGTTATCAAGAATGAGCAGAACTTTATTTTGGGGGCTGGATCTTGTATGGGCCTGGAAGTGGTGTAGGAAGATGAGGAAATCTTCCTCTTGCATCCATCCTGATCCATTTGCAGTCCCAATACATCCAGGCGGTCCATCCCTGATGAAATGAGGGTAAAAGTTCTTTCTTGGAAAGATGAAGTGGGGAGGAATGCTGTTCCCTAAGGCATTTATGGCTACCATCATGGTCACCAGAGAGCCACGCTCCCCAGAGGTGACTGCTCCAACTTGTCTGGCGCCGCGTCTTGCCACTACCTTGCCAGGGTTCTGGACTGTTGTAATGCCAGTTTCATCTGCATTCCAAATATCCTTAGCCCTGAAGCCATGCTTTTCCACCACCTCTTCAAGGAGGGTGAAGAACTTTCCCACATTTGTTTTGTTAAAATTAGTGGCTCTGGCAAGGCTTGTAGCCTGGGGTGTGCGGATGGAGAGGGTAGGGTGCCTCTTCATAAAGGCAGTAAACCAGTCTGGCCCTGCCATCCCATTCTCTCTCCATTTTGGTGGGCACTTCAGGTCATATTTCTGGACCAGCTGGTAGGCAAACTTGCGTATCTGTGGGGGTGGTAGTATGTTAAGTATGGTTCTTGGTTTATGAGGTTTAGGATTTATCTCAATTATATGAAGTCAGTGTTATATGAATTTTATTCAACAACAACACACACACACACACACACACACAGGTTCTGTAGACCTGTTCTACTTTACCTCGATGGGGGACAACCCAACATGTTGGTCTGAGGCAACTGCCAGGTACTCCATGAATTTGAACTCCTGCTCCACTGTGAATACCCTATTAGCTGGGTTGTAGCCTGCAGTTGGAGCTGCTGCACCCTGTCCTCCTGCCAGAAACTTCTCCTTCTTCTTCAAGTAGCGGTACAAGGTGACATGACAAATGCCATACGCCTTTGCCACAGCCCTCACCGAATTTTGTCCTTTGACCTCATTGGAGGCCACCTCCAGTACTGACAGTGGCACTCCCCTGTCTGACGTCCTAGGTCTGAACCTTGGCATGCTGTGAACAGAGTGTATAACTTAGTTAGAACATTCACTTAAATTATTGAATTAGGCCTACCGTAAAATGAATTAGGGCTGCAGCTATTGATTCATTTCATTATCAATTAATCTACCAAATATTTTTTAGATTAATCAATTTGGGTCGTGGGTCGTAAAATGTCAGGAAATTATGAAAGATGTCCATCCCAAGACCCCAGAGGCCATGATTAGTTTTCAAAATGTCTTCTTTTGTCCACTTATAGTCCAGAATACAGAGATAATCAATTTTTATTATCATAGAAATGTATGAAAACCAGAAAATATTCATATTTAGGAAGCTGAAACCAGTGAATTTATGACATTTTTGCTTAAAAGTAGGCTAGCTTGAACCAATTTTGAACCGATTATTCGATAATCAAAATCATTGCAGATCAATCTTCTGTCTATCAATTCATTGAATAATTGTTGCCGCTCTAAAATAAATAAATAGGCTACATAAATAAATAGTTACAACCACCTTAATCAGTTTCAATACTAAGCTATGATTTAGTATTTACCCTTCTTGCTAGCTTAGCTAGCTAGCTAAGCTTAGCTAGCTAGCTAAGCTAGCAGACAAGAAGGGTAGCTTTAAAAGACAGAGTTATCAGGCTAGTCATTAAACTATAGGCTACTTTAACTTTAATAGACAACAAAGGTTTACACAGTATGAAGAAAACACTGTAGTTATTGTAAAAAAAAATATTTTCATACCTCAAATCGTGGCAGAAGAACTGTGTGAGGGCGTGGGATGGGGCGTGGTGGAGGAGGGTAGAATGGGCGGGATCACCACAGAGCTTGTACAGACTTTCATGCTGAACCAATCAGAAACAAGACTGAAGTCTTTTTACTGATTGGTGCAGTTTTAGATATTATTTTAAGTTGAAAATTATTATTAACCTAATAATTAAATTACTCAAATTTTTCATGGACATTTAAATTTTTGAAATTGGCTCTCGAATTTGACTTGCAGGTTCTCAGATTGAAAGGCAAAATAGACTATACTTAACCATTGGACTATGCCAAAAAAATCTAGAGAAAGGCCTAAATATACATATAAACTGAATATAGCACTTTTCTACATTATAAATGGGGGGGAATCATCTAATTTGAGGGTGTTACTGAACTGGACATCATTTTGATGTTGTCGGGGGCAATTGTAACACAGCGTTACAATTGCCCCCGATTGACCACCCATGATACAAAGCTGCCTGCTGGCAACAAACAACAAAGTTAACATATGACAAATATAGCAAATGATAGCCAACAAAATTGTCAACAAAACTAGATGTGTTTCAATTATTAGACATTAAAGGTTAAGAAGGAATGAGAAAAATACCGATGATGAAATTTTTCATTTTCATACCTCAAAAATGAGTCTTGTAAAATCAGAAATGCATGAGATATAAGTTTTTCCTTTGGTAGGCAGAAAGGGAACATCAAAACACAAGTGCATAATGAATTTCATGGTTGTATCTCATTTCTGATTGGTGCAATTTAAAATGTTAAAATTGACCCCTGTTACAATTGACCCCGGTCTCCCCTATTGGGTAATTACAGAGTAAATAGCCTGTCGTTTCCATGATCTAGTCCTTTCAGCGTGATGAACCTGATGTAATTGTAATTTCCACAGTCTTACCTTATGGTTAGCTGCAATATCTGTATCTCAAAGACAAATGGTAGATCTGGAAACTGCTGGAAATATCACCGTAGTTGAAGTAACATTGCAGAGTTTTTTCGGCCTTAAAATAATAGAGAGCCTAAGCGGAAGCAGGAAGTAACGGTCACCATGGGACCTCAACTCTGAAAAACGGTCCATTCAAATGAACGGGAGTGAGATTTTTATTTCGTGATCTGATTGAATTGCGCCATGAGAAAAAAATATGACCTCTACCTGTTTAAATCATCACGTTTCATCCGAAAAAATCAGCAGTTTATCGTAAAACTATTGTAGAACACAATTCTGAAGAATCTGTAACCAGAAAGACTACAAGTCGCGTAGGTGACGCCACACAACAAATGCCGCGATTTACCGTGTCAGTTGGGGGGGGGGTGACTGCCATTCCAAAGGACCGCCATTCCGACGGTCCACCAGTCCGAAAATTCCCGAAGGTCCGTCATTACGAACTTCCCGAGGGGCCGCTGTTCCGAATGTGTTTTATTTTGAAAATTGACCGGATTCTCTCGTGGTTTGACTTCCTGCACGACTTGACACGATGCGCCGCGGGGACAGCGTCCCCGGGGACAGCTCTCCATTCCGACGCACCTCCACTTCGACACCCCGCTGTTCCGAAACACCGCTGTTCCGACAGCCTCCGCTCGTGCTGACAGCTGACTGAGGGAGATGCTTTGGTTGGGCTTAGGCAATGAAGAAAGGAGTTGGTTAAGTTTAGTAAAAAGATCAGGTGGAGGCTAGACAGGCTAGAAGCAGAATGAACGTTAGGTCTTTATGTCAGTAGCCTTTTCGAAATAGCGGTGTCTTTAGAAAAAAAAGAAAACCCCGCTATTACGACGAATGGAAGTCTATTGTCGGAAAGGCGTGGCTTCGGAAAGGCGGGGTGTAACCAGCGTCCCCCTCCCCCTCCAAAGTTTCACCCAGGTGCGAGTCTGCAGCCTTGCAGCCGCGGCGCCCCTGCTTAAAATAAATGTCCTTGCTCTGTGCTTTGGTTAGGTTTAGGCAATGTAGAAAGGAGTTGGTTAAGTTTAGTAAAAAGATTAGGTAGAGGCCAATAAAATCGTTGTTAATATGTGTCGACCTCGGGAGTCGAACCCTGATCCACCGCATCAAAATCGGACACCCTAATCACTACGCTACCAACATGTTTGCCAAGTGCTGTACCCTGTGCTTTAAACCAGTGGTTCCCAACCGGGGGTCCCGACCCCCCAAGGGGGTCGCCAAAGATCCAGGGGGGGTCGCGAAGTCCTCTTGATTTTAAGGGGTTTAATATTTTTTTAATAATATTTTTTTTAAATGTTAAATAAATTAATAAGCGAAGTATTTGATTCATGTAGGCTACGTGACAAAATCAACTAAATTCAAGCGCCACATTAAACATTTATTCGTGTATTTAACATTTTATATAAACAAAAAAGTTCTGGCAACTTATTAGAGCGTGTGTGACTTGAACGCCTCTCGTGCAGCGGCTGCTGCACCAACCGCTCTGCACCGAGCGCCACCGAGCTAGAGCTAAACGGAGCTGAGATGGCGAAGCGACAGGCAGAGGAGACTGCTGCGGGAAGTTTAAAAAAATGTCACCATTTATACCTAGAAACGCCGAGGGTAATTTTTAGCCCTAATAGAAAACAGCTGTTTAGTGCCGTGCTCAACATTCGCACCGCTGTCCGGTTGCTTAGCAACGGCTATTACACGCCGTTTGATACTGAAGAGAAGAGGAGGAAATGCGGTGTTAAAACCATACCAACCAAACCAATACATCCATGGTTAAAACGCACTTAAAACAAAATCTCAAAAATGTGCCTGTGGACAGGCAGCGTGTGGACAGTGTTCCATATTGATCCGAATATAATGGCGCGTTTCCACTAGCACGGTACGGCACGGCACGGCACGGCACGGCACGGCGCGCTATTTGCGTGTTTCCACTAGCCCTAGTACCTGTACCAGGTCCCATTTTTCGTACCTCCTCGGCCCTGGTTCCAAGCGAGCCGAAGCGTTACTGTAACGTGACGTCATCCGACTGCCTTCCGCGGATTGGGCAGAGAGTCAGCGCGAGCGCGAAGTCGGACATGAGAATCAAACCCGGAAATTTCAAACACATTGCGGCAACAGTGCCAGCTGATCTGTATCGAGACTGTTGTTATTCCTTCACCTGAGGAAACTGTTGCTGTGTGTAAATCCACATTGTGGTCTGTTAACGAGGTGCAGACCAGTGAGTTTGGAGCTGACGAGCGGATCGAAAAAAGAGAGACGGACAATGCGATCTCCGCGATCACCCCCGTGCCGACCCCGCCCCCGCTGAGGAGTTACTAGAGAACTCAGCTGTAATGGAAACACAACCAAACCGAGCCGAGCCGTGCCGTGCTAGTGGAAACGCGCCATAAGACGACCGCGCGTGTGTGCAGTGTTTGCGTTGACTGAAACTGCAGAACCACGCGCCTCAGTCAAACCATACACGTAAGTTTGTTTGTGTGTGTGTCTGTCTGTCTGTGTGTGTGTGTGTGTGTGTGTGTGAGAGTGAGAGAGAGAGGGAGAGAAAAAACGGCGAAATTCAATTCATAACGAAATAGTTTTGGCTAAAGCAACTGTAAAATTATCCCCATAGATTCAAAATTTAAAAATATTTTTTTTATCATGCAGTACTTGTTATTTAAAATAAATGATGAAAATGAACAACTTTACTGTTCTGGAACCATTTGCCAACCTTGAGACCTCAGAATTAGGGAGATATTCAAAAGGGCCGTGCGACGGGGGGGGGGGGGGGAGGCGGGGGGGGGGGGGGGGGTCACCAAAGTTTACAATGGTAAAAATGTGGGTCCCTTGAGAAAAAGGTTGGGAACCACTGCTTTAAACCATTCAACTTTTTTCAGGTTCGTAATGGCACCCTTTTCCCATAAATAATTAAGGGTCGGCATTCCGACAAATTAAAGTAAACGTTCGGAGTGGCAGCCCTTCGGAATGGCACCCTGGAACCGTCAGTTGGTGACGTATTTTTTGTGGGACACCAGATCTGTAGTCCGTAGAGCAGCCTTCACACAAAATACATTCTTCTGTTGCCGTTTTACGATAAACTGTTGATTTTTTCGGATGAAACGTGATGTTTTAACATAGAGGTCATATTTTTTTCTCATGGCGCAATTCAATCGGATCACAAAATAAAATTCTCAGTCCCATTCATTTGAATTGAGCGTTTTTCAGAGTTGAGGTCCCATGGCCGCGCTACTTCCTGCTTCCGCTTAGGCTCTCTATGTTTCCAGACTCAGTGCAGTGGTAGAAAAATGGTTAATAGGATGAATGGTGCTGCTGCCGTGGTCTGAGCGGGGTCGCGTTGGCTGAAACCGCACTATGGGCCTGATCTACTAAGATCCCAGATAAGTGGCGCTAAATTGCGTACTCCTGGTAAAAATTTGCGTGTCTGGTTAGCGCATGAAAAACAGGTGATCTACTAAGAGTAACACGCTAAATAGCAGCACATGCATTCCGCAGTATTTAAATGAGGGTTTTATGTGTGGTAATTGTTTCCGCGGTGGACAGAGAGTTGGATGGCCGCATAGGATTTGATCGGATGGACTACTAGAGAGCTCAGGACACACTGACAGACGGGGTGAAGACAGAGGTGACGTCTCTCAGTACCGGTCCTGCAGCTGGGCAGCCACATACTCCAGAGGGAGGAGAGGAAAGGAGAGGAGCGCACAGGAGGAGAGACGTGTGACCTGCGTAACGGCGCTTAAATGACTTTAAACATGTGAAAAAAAAACTGATACAGTTTGCTGGAATGACTCTGATGCAAGGAAATGCAGAGATGTAAGAGCTTTTGCCCTGGTAGGTATTAAATCAATAAAAGAAAAAAAGCCGTGTCAGATAATACTTGCCTTTCAAACGTACTAAATAAAGACGCAAAAACTTCCCCTGCAATCGGCTTCAAGTTTGATAAATCATGCTGCGTGTGCTAAATAAATCTATTTGCATCTACTCCTCCCAATATTTTGCACGTTCTGGCCGAAACGCCCATATTTGCATATTCATCAGAGCAAACGCGCTAAATACATCACGAATGCTATTTTGCCCGTTTGAGAGACGCAATCTTCAGTGCACCAGGTTAGTAGATCAGCTTGCACATTTTTTTTGCGGGTGACATCATGTTTGCACACGTTTTAATACAAGCAAACCTTTAGTAGATCAGGCCCTACGTAACTTCCCTGCACGGGTACAAAACACTGCCCCCCCTCCTCTCCCCTCTGCGTCGAGGGAGAGACGAGGTGGGTAAAAGCGAAACTTAGGGTGCCCCTCCTGTCGTCGCCATTGTCGCCTGCGGAATTGACAGCGGTTGCGACATCCCACGCAGCATGTTTACTTTTGTGGGTCATGCCAGCATGTAACGTTCCAAATGTTTTCTGGATTTTACCTCGCTAAAAAGTACCTCAATTTCAGTGTCCGTAAAGTTTCTCTTTTCACCCTCCTTGCCATGATTACAGTGAGGGGGACAAAATCCTTGGATGTGATTAATATAGGGATTTCTACCATATATGGTCAATTGGAGGCATTTCTGAATACTAATGACCCTAACCGTGCACAAGTAAAGAACAGGTGTGATTTATCAACAGGGAATACTGGTGTGTGTACGACCGGTGTCTACACATTTGATAAACACAGATATTTTTTTTTGTACTTGCATACATTCTACATTTTATTTCAACGGCAGAACCTTCTCTACACACAGCTGATAAATGAGGTCCCTGGTTTAAAGGTCTTGGTCAGTCTCAGTCTGGAGTTTGGAGCTTCAGAATGCACTACGTCATCATGGTCCTTACAAGTATAGAACAGCAAGCGTGTGTGTGTGTGTGTGTGTGTGTGTGTGTGTGTGTGTGTGTGTGCACTGTTGTTACTATCTATGAGGGGACCTCGGCGTCGTTACACATTCACGAACAGGGGACCGTGCAGCAAACAGGGGACATTTTTTAGGTCCCCTGTTTGACATGCTTTAAATCAAGTCAAAATCATGTGAAAACCCTTCTGGTTAATTTTTTCAACTTTTGCCAAGAGGGGACCTGAGTGTGTGTGTGTGTAAAATACCATATTCAGCAGTGCCCCGGCAGGCTGGAGCAGGGTTTTTAATGACTCATTCACACACGTCGTTTCTTACACTCCACCAAGGTGTGAATGACTTGCAGACCCAGCAGCCTTTCAGACTGTAGAGAGGCTATCAACCAGGCTCCTTAGTGCACAAACCACTACCTTGAAACATTATTTGTTATTCTTTGTAACAAAATATAACGGTTCTATTTTCATGGATGTCTTAAGTTTAAACTCACTACTGTATTAGGTATAGTAGAAATTTTAAAATATTGAAACAATTTAACATCCATAACTATGTTAGAATTAAGATAGTCATTTAGATCATTTCTGTTGAATTCTGATCAAACATTAACAATAATTGACCTTGCTATTGTTGCTTGTTCAGTTTTGAGCACAGGGTTTCAATTTTACAATGTGTTCTCAATCTGTATTAATAGGAATTATTAGTTGATTCACATTGCAGAAAAAGGTCCACACTTGGTTTATATGGAGTGACAGGGGCCCACTGTTGGTTGGTGCACAATGACACAAGTTCCCACTTAGTTAGCATGGAGTGACATACACACTCCATCATGTATGAATAAGAAAGAAATAGAAAATAAATAAATACAAATTTTATAGAAAAATAAAAGTGATAGTTCTTAAGAGATTTTTTTCATCAAAACTTAACACAAACATTTCTAATAAAATAGCACCAATAATGTTGTAATTATTTTTTAAATGTAGGGTGTATTACTGCAACACACATTTCTACTGTCTGCAATTCTTTTAATAGAGGGTTTTAGGGTTTATGGTAATCTTAATGTACTCGCATCATAAATTTGTATTCATAAGGATGTATTTTATTTGCTGTTTTACATTACAGAAAAAGGTCCACACTTGGTCCATATGGAATGACAGGGGCCCACTGTTGGTTGGTGCATAATGACACAAGTTCCCACTTAGTTAGCATGGAGTGACATACACACTCCATCATGTATGAATAAGAAAGAAATAAGCAGAAGTGATAGTTCTTAAGAGATTTTTTTCATCAAAACTTAACAAAAACATTTCTAATAAAGTAGCACCAATAATGTTATAATTATTTTTAAATGCACGGTGTACTACTGAAACACACATCTCTACAGTCTTTATTTTCCTTGACTTCATTGTTGTTCTAGGAAAAATACTTGAATTAAAACTAAGGGTTTTAGGTCATTTTAATGTACTTGCATCATGAATCTGTATTCATAAGGATGTATTTTATTTGCTGTTTTACATTACAGTAAAAGGTCCACACTTGGTCCATATGGAACGACAGGGGTCCACCGTTGGCTGGTACATAATGACACAGGTTCCCACTGAGATAGCACGGAGCGACATACACACTCCAGCATGGGTGGATAAGCAGAAATTAGATTAATGTATAAGTTTTAAGATACATTTTAATCTAAATTTAATACAAACATTTGTAATTATTAATACACAACACAAACTCACAAACACACATAAAGTAGCACTGGTAAAGTTGTCATTATAGTTTTTTTTAAACATGGAGGGAAAACTCAACAGCAACCTGTCATGATACTTAAGGGAATATTTCAGTTATTGATATTTATGGATCAACAATAAAACATGTATGGGGAAATAAAGGAGGAGCTGAGGGGTCATCAGCTTGTCTGAGATACAAGGGATAATTCTTCTAGAGGATGGATTAACCTGACTAAGTAATATGATAAACTACTGCAGCACACTTTTCTACAGTCTATTAAGTTTTCTGATCTACTGCAGTTTCATACTCCTTGACTGCATTGTTGTCATGAGAAAACTACTTTAAATAACTCAACTCAGGATTCAACATGGTGTGATGGCCTAGAGCCACAAAGTGTTATTCTGTGGTCACCTAATATCCCATATAGCCTACTGAAGATGACGCTCTATGAGGGCCACAGACTTCTACTTTTTAAAAGCGCATGGTTTCAATCAATTTGAATGTACTTGCATCCTAAATCTATATTAATAGGAATGCATTTTACTTATTGTTTTGCCTCGCAGAAGAAAATGTCCACTCTTGGTTTATATGAAATGACAGGGGTCCACCGTTGGCTGGTACATAATGACACAGGTTCCCACTGATATAGCACGGAGCGACATACACACTCCAGCATGGGTGGATAAGCAGACATTAGATTAATGTATAAGTTTTAAGATACATTTTAATCTAAATTTAATACAAACATTTGTAATTGTTAATACACGACACAAACTCGGGAAAAGGGAAAACTCAATGGCAACCTGTCATGATACTTAAGGGAATATTTCAGTTATTGACATTTATGGATTCAACATGGTGTGATGGCCCAGAGCCATGTGTTATTCTGTGGTCACCTAATATCCCATATACAGTAGATGACGCTCTATGAGGGCCACATTGTTGTACTGTGCTAGTGGAAACGCGCCATTAGATAGCACGGAGCACATCCACACTCCAGTTTTAATAAACATTTTAAATCTAAATTTAATACATTTTGCAGATTGGTTTAAAAATCTGTACTAATGGTATGGATGCCATGCATAGCTGTATGCCACTTGCTGTACTGTTATTAGGCTAATTGCTTGTTGTTGTGAATATCATACTATTGGGGAACACTGGTGTGGTACAAAGAGTGTTTGCCAGCCATGGAGATGTTGTTGACATCTAAACTGTCAATGTCGAATCTGAAGAGTTACAGCTATACCCTGACCTTATGTGTCTATAGGCCTAATGTAAAGTATAATACAGTTGTTCTCACAGTAAAAAGAGGTATCTTGTGGAGTCTAGTATTATATTGTCTTGATGTTGTCTTAAGTACTACTGAAAGGTTAACCGTTAGGACTGAAAGTGTGACAATTGTTAAAAGTTGAGAGCATTCATTCAAAATTAAGAAGAGTAATTAAAATGTAATCGAATGTAATTAGTTACATTACTTTGATGAAATAATTGAAATATTTAACTTACACTACTATTACATTTTCAACAGGGTAACTTGTAATTGTAACCAACTATATTTCCAAAGTAATCTTCCCAACACTGCAATCAAAGTGGTACTGATATATGACAATTTGATATCCGTGGGAAAATACAGAGGGAATGGGGAATCATCAGTTAGTCAGAGATACGAGGGATACTTCATTCAGAGGATGGATTAATCTCACAAAGTCCCTATATTAAACTATTGCCACACACATTGCTACAGTCTATTAATTTTTCACTGAGAAAAGCATGTGATTTCAATCAAGCATGGAGCGACATACACCCTCCAGTATGTATGAATGAGAAAAAATAAGAAAAATTGATAGCTCTAATGGGGAAACTTTCATTAAGACTTAATACAAACATTTCTAATGAAGTTGCATTTGCACTTCTCTTTATGATCCTAACTCTAATGTAGAAATGTAGAACTGGCTTCTGTGAGAAGTGAGTGAACAGAGTGAGAGAATCTGTGCTAGACGATTTGTGTCAGTCCTTGGTGTCAGCGTGGGGGATGGTGTCTTGTAGCTGATGATGGTCATTAGCAACTCTGAAGCCCAACCTGGAAATGACCAAGGTCTTAGAAATGTTTTCTGGCAGAGAATGGTAGATCTTTTGGGGGTTATTTCATCCATACACTGTCTTATTCCCTGTATCTCTGACAATGTGATGAATCCTAATTTCTTATTCCATGTTAAGGTGTTGTTTCCAGACAGCATACTAGCAGACAATGGTAGCTCATATAAAGGCCCTGTCACAAAATATTATAACAGGGCATTACACACCTTCACAAAACTCATCAAAGAACTGACGATTCTTTACACAAAATGGAATATTGCTGGTACACCCACTCTTAACAGTTGCCAGAGAAGTTGAGTCACCAAAGGCCATAGGTTCGTGGGTAGCACATGGACAACCTGGGACCTGGGAATGCTTGTGTCTCAGTCGGTCTGATTTGGATATAAGATGTTGGCTGAAAGAAGGTAGAAACTCTGGAGCCCAACCTGAAAATGCCTAACGACCATCGTCAGCTACGACAAACCATCCCCCACACTGCCTACACTCAAGGACTGACACAGGTCATCTGGCACAGATTCAAACCCCCTACTCCATTCACTCACTTCTCAGATCCCTGTTCAACAACTCTACCTTAAAGTTAGGATCTATGAAATAAATGAGTCCTGGTGACTTAACTATTTCAATGTAGAGGAATGTTTTTTGTGTCCACATTGTAGACCGAAACCCCATATGTTTAACACTACTTAGAAAACTGTGTGTAAATGCAATGAAGTTGCTTTGTTTCCTACAACATGCACAAGGTTATACATAAATAGTAAGGAATGTACACACTTGTGTCTGGGTACTGAAACAAAAAAAGAATCATTAGGAAATAACTAAAATGTGTAACAAATGAGTCACTTAAAAAATAAACAATTAGGTAACACGTTTTGCCATCTTCTGAACACAATTCAATGAATTAGTTTATATTTCACTTCAGATGCTATGAATAAGGTTGTTGAATGTACAATCCACACATCCTGAAAGCAGTCAGACCTATTTCTGTACCAGTGTGAACTGAATACAACTTTTATTGTGTACTTCCCACTTAATGTAAACTTTCTGATTCTGTGCCAGTCCTGTACCTTTTGAGAACTTTAAACTAGGTTTCAATGTGTACACCAATTCCATCTATAGATGTGTATGACTATGTGATACAGTCTATAATATACAGAAGAAAAAAAACCCATAAACCATAAATTTAGCTTTTCATTTTTGTTGTGGACCAAAAACACTCAGACAGGTATACATGAACTCCAGTAGAGCTTATAGTTTGGAGAGTACAAATTTTGCAGTAGTTCAACAGTGGGTATTTTGGGGTTATTCCATCCATCTGATTTATCACCTGTATCTCTGGCAATCGGATTAATATTAATTTCTGCTGCCATGTTTAGTTCTTGTTCCCAGACAATATTTCTACTGGCACACAATGGTAGATCCAAATATTACATTTATCACAAGGCATCACACACCTTTACAAAACTCATCAAATACTTGACATGGTAGATTATTGCTGGGACACTCATTCTTTACATGGCCAACCTAAGACTAGGGAATTCCAATGTCTCTCTTAGTCTGATTTGGAACATAAGATCTTGGCTGAAGGATGTTAGTCTTTTCCAGGTTGCGCCTCAGAGTTGCTAACGACCATCGTCAGCTAAAAGAAACCATCCCCCACACCGTCGACAGTCAAGGACTGACACAAGTCGTCTGGCACAGATTTAAAACCCATTCACTCACTTCTCAGAAGCCAGTTCCACATTTAGAGTGGAGAGTATAGGTAGAGTTAGGATCTGTGAAATACAAAGCCGTTTTCCCACTGAAATTAGCGGGTCGACCCGGGTTTTTTAAACGCAGGTCGACCCGCTAACAATCGGCATTTGGCCCCTTTCACACTGACCAAAATAAGCCAAGTCTGTCCCCCCGCGGGGGGATCAGACAGAGCAGCCATGTTGTTGCCCCGCTCTCATCCGCGGTGCGAGAAGCACTGTCATGCCCTTGGGTCATGCCACAGCCACCCGCAGCGGAGGTCTGTCGGCCGAGGCAGACGAGGTGTCTGGCCGGCCTACAGAGCACCTGGACCGCGGAGGAGAGCGTGTCCGCCACGGCCATATGACGGCTCGTCCGCGGCACAACACGTCAGTTAAACCCTTATCTATGAGTTAAACACACTCTAGTTTCTTTTCTTTTGTTTCAATTGTTTTCGGTCAGTGTTGTTTGATCTTTTAATCCCAGTCTCGGATGCGAGCAGAGCTTTGTTTTGGTACGTGCTATGAGACGAGACCGGCGCGATGACGTGGCGTCACGTAACACTCAACGTCGTCACGTAAATTAGTGGGTTGACCCGGGTCTGGCTTTCCCACTGCAAGCCGAGCTGAGCCGAGGCGATTAAAGGCGATTTTAACCCGGTCGACGCGGGTCAGTGCGCCTTTCACACTGCCACCAAATGCCGATTGTTAGCGGGTTTAAACTGGTTTTTTGGCCAGTGTGAAAGGGGTACAAGAGTGTTGATGACTTCACTACTTCAATGGAGAGGACTGTTTTTGTGTCCACATCATAGACTGAAGTCTAGGGGTGGCAATCGAGAACCGGTTCCTCTTAAGAACTGGTTCCCACTTGATCATTTCCTTGGGATCGTGTGCGGGCCTGCTTAATGATTCTGCTAACCGATTTTGCTTTTTTTCCTTTGTAAATGAGCATGTTTCTGACCCAAACAACACATTTTGTTTTCGGGTCAGAACAAGCAAACACGGCATCAGGACAGAAGCTCTCTAAAGTGTCGGGGTGGATGTGATGTGACAAAAAACATTCAGATTTATAAAACACTGTGTATACACACTTGCAAGTGCCTACAAGGTATATACATAGATAGTAAGGAATATAGCTTTTATATATTAGCTGGGTACTGAAACATTAAAAAAAATCATTAGGAAACAACCAAAATGTGTAACAAATTAATTATTGAATCAGAATGACATTCTACTATTTGTAGATTTATTGTGTGCTTTCCACTTAATGTAAACTTGCCAGTCCTGTGTAACAATACCTTTTGACAACCTTCAATTATACTTCCACACCAATTTGATCTATAAACATTAGGGGTGTAACGGTACATGTATTCGTATTGAACCGATTCGGTACGGGGTGTTTGGTTCGGCACAGCGTTGAGATTCGGTACAGAAGTTGTGTGTGTTTACAGTCCGCCTGCAGCTACACGTGCCGCCCGATGGTGGCTATCACTAATGCTACCGCTAATGTTAATGCTACAGCTAGCGAGTAAACAGACTTGAAGAGCCTTCCTGCTTGTAGGAAGAGTGGAGGTGAGGGCTGTGGCTCCTCTCTCCTCTCTATCTGTCTACCTGTCCCTCCGTCCCTCCGCCCGCCCGTCTCTCTCTCTCTCTCTGTCTGGCTGTGTCCATGAGCTCCCGGCACCTGTGGATCTGCTGCTGCAGATGCGGTAACAGCAGGCGTATGTGTTGACACTACGCACTGTGCCATCGTGATGATCCGCGTTATTCATTCATTCTTTTTTTTTTCGCGGCCGAACGGTTGCATCGTCAGGCAGCTGTTGTGGCATTTGCCCACATTGCCCTATGGTCAGTCCGTTCACATGTAAAAAAAATAATAATAATGTTGTGTGAGAAGTTTTTCTTATTCACATTTTATGTTAATTTGAGAATAATGTATTGAACTTATTAGGCAGCACTTTACAACAGTACATTTTTTTCATATTTTGTATAATGGTTTAAGTAGCTTTATATTTTATTCATAGTTTAATAAGTTTATAAGTTTATTTGTATCAGGGACAATGCACATAACATTAGTAGGTGAGTAAAAGAATTACATTTGACTAAAACATACATTTGGTTTAGAAAAAAAATCCTAATAAACAATAAGCAAAATTATGTTTTGCATTTGGTTCTCTTACTGTACCGAAAATGAACCGAACCGAGACCTCAAAACCAAGGTACGTACTGAACCGTGACTTTTGTGTATCGTTACACCCCTAATAAACATGTATGACTGTGTGATACAGTGTGTAATATTCAGAACCCCCCCCCCCCAAATAAAGCTTTAGTTTGCATATTTTTGCCCACGACAAAAACGAAGACAGGTATTCATGGACTCAAGTAGAGCTAATACTTTGGTGAGTAGAAATTTGGGTTGCAATATACACTGCCCGTTCAAAAAAAAGTCACACACTTTATATCTGTGGTCACATTGGACCACATTTCTTCTTTGAAGATGATGGTTCCCCACTATCCTTCCAGTTTTAAATTATGTGTTTGACAGTTCTTAAAGCAATGTTAGTCTCAGCAATCTCTTTAGATCGTTTTATTTGCTTGATGAACGTCAATAATTTGACCCTTGTGAAACAGAATGACATCTTCTCCTCTACCACAGGATGCGTTTTCTGACATGGTTGTTTAGGAAATGAGACTGCATCAGTTAGGGTTAAATAAGTTGAATCATAGCTGAAACATAATCATACATGCAGTAATTATCCAATTGGAGGCTCTGACCCATTAAATGGTGACTTTTTTTTGGACAGACAGTGTAGTTCAAAAGTGGTCTTTTTGGGGTTATTCCATCCACTAGCAGATTTATCTCCTTATTCTTTGTGAAGTTTATCAATCCTCTAGGATGATAGTACAGTATTGCTTTCCTTATTGTATTCCCACATTTCAAAAAGTTAACGTCAACATTGCCACTTTGCTAAAAGAAATAACACTACAGATTAGATTGTATTTAGATTAGACCCTTTTCTTCTGCCATTCAATTATTTCTTCTTTATTCACCCATGATGGAGTGTGTATGTCACTCCATGCTAACTCAGTGGGAACTTGTGTCATTTTGTACCAGCCAACGGTGGACCCCTGTCATTTCATATAAACCAAGAGTGGACATTTTCTTCTGCGAGGCAAAACAATAAGTAAAATGCATTCCTATTAATATAGATTTAGGATGCAAGTACATTCAAATTGATTGAAACCATGCGTTTTTAAAAAGTAGAAGTCTGACAATGTGGCCCTCATAGAGCGTCATCTACAGTAGGCTATATGGGATATTAGGTGACCACAGAATAACACTTTGTGGCTGTAGGCCATCACACCATGTTGAATCCTTAGTTGAGTTATTTAAAGTAGTTTTCTCATGACAACAATGCAGTCAAGGAGTATGAAACTGCAGTAGATCAGAATACTTGATAGACTGTAGAAAAATGTGCTGCAGTAGTTTATCATATTACGTAATCAGGTTAATCCATCCTCTAGAAGAATTATCCCTTGTATCTCAGACAAGCTGATGACCCCTCAGCTCCTCCTTTATTTTCCCATACATGTTTTATTGTTGATCCATAAATGTCAATAACTGAAATATTCCCTTAAGTATCATGATAGGTTGCCATTGAGTTTTCACAGTGCACTCCATGTTAACAAAAAACTACAAGGACAACTTTACCTGTGCTACTTTATGTATGTTTGCAAGTTTGTGTTGTGTATTAATAATTACAAATGTTTGTATTAAATTTAGATTCAAATGTATCTTAAAACATATACATTTATCTAATTTCTGCTTATCCACCCATGCTGGAGTGTGTATGTCGCTCCGTGCTATCTCAGTGGGAACCTGTGTCATTATGTACCAGCCAACAGTGGACCCCTGTCATTCCATATGGACCAAGTTTGGACCTTTTACTGTAATGTAAAACAGCAAATAAAATACATCCTTATGAATACAGATTCATGATGCAAGTACATTAAAATGACCTAAAACCCTTAGTTTTAATTCAAGTATTTTTCCTATAACAACAATGCAGTCAAGGAAAATAAAGACTGTAGAGATGTGTGTTGCAGTAGTACACTGTACATTTAAAAATAATTACAACATTATTGGTGCTACTTTATTAGAAATGTTTGTGTTTTGATGAAAAAAATCTCTTAAAACTATCACTTTTGCTTATTTCTTTCTTATTCATACAAGATGGAGTGTATATGTCACTCCATGCTAACTAAGTGGGAACTTGTGTCATTATGCACCAACCAACAGTGGGCCCCTGTCATTCCATATGGACCAAGTGTGGACCTTTTTCTGTAATGTAAAACAGCAAATAAAATACATCCCTATGAATACAAATTTATGATGCGAGTACATTAAGATTACCATAAACCCTAAAACCCTCTATTAAAAGAATTGCAGACAGTAGAAATGTGTGTTGCAGTAGTACACCCTACATTTAAAAAATAATTACAACATTATTGGTGCTATTTTATTAGAAATGTTTGTGTTAAGTTTTGATGAAAAAAATCTCTTAAGAACTATCACTTTTATTTTTCTATAAAATTTGTATTTATTTATTTTCTATTTCTTTCTTATTCATACATGATGAAGTGTGTATGTCACTCCATGCTAACTAAGTGGGAACTTGTGTCATTGTGCACCAACCAACAGTGGGCCCCTGTCACTCCATATAAACCAAGTGTGGACCTTTTTATACAATGTAACTCAACTAAGTGTCACAATAGATTGCCCATGAGTTTTCACAGCACACCCCATGTTTAAAAAACAAAACAAAACACAATCACAACTTTACCAGTGCTACTTTACTGTAAGTGTGTTTTGTGTGGATTAGTAGTAATTAACAGTATTAATAGTAATAGTTACAAATGTTTGAGTTAAATTTAGATTAGATTAAAAATTAAAATGTAGCAATTTATCTAATTTCTGCTTATCCACCCATGCGTGGGTGTGTATGTCGCTCCGTGCTATCTCAGTGGGAACTTGTGTCATTATATACCAGCCAACGGTGCACCTTTGTCATTCCACATAAACCAAGTGTGGACCTTTTTTCTCCAATGCAAAACGATAAATAAAATGCATTCCTATTTCCTAATAATTGGTTGAAACCAAATGTCTAGAGCATTTTAACTATATAAAACTGAGATGATAGTAGGTCCATTCTTGGACTGCTAAGAATGAAAAAGGTAACACATTTATGGATGGGTAAAGACAGACGAGCAAATTATCTTAATCTATCTTAATCTATATTAAAGCTGTTTTAAAGTAAATGTTGTTGTTTATATTGCAGAACTTGATATTAGTGCATGCAGCCATGTTACTTCTGAATTGCATGTAGTTAGATAAGAATAATTTACTCTTAAATGTGGCCATTATTATTTATATATATGTTTTTATATAAAACTTCTATTACAGAGACTTTGAAATAAGTAGGCTAATGGTAACTCTAAAGTTATATTATGGATTTTTAAAAGAAACTGAGAAAGTCATTGTTGTAAACAAAGACTCATTAGGTCAATGAATGGGTCATTAGGTGAATGAATGGGTACAGACAGCTCCACTGCAGTATGTGGAGGTCCCCTCTTTGATAGGTAAATGTCGCTCAGAGCTCTAAGTCCCCTCTTGGCAGTATCTTTAAAAATGGTTAAAAGTCACATTTTCAGTAATACCGATGGTAAAACACCTCAAAAGTGAATTTTATATTCCATTTTTGTTTTTTCAACATAGCGTAAACGAAATACCCCTCTTGGCAGGTTTGAGCGACAGGTCCACTGTTACCCCTATTGGTGTGTATGTGTGTGTGTGTGTGTGTGTGTGTGTGTGTGTGTGTGTGTGTGTGTATTTATGGTGTGACTCCATCCAAATGAAATACATCCCTGTTGTCGGAGCACTGAATCAATACACCTCCTCTCCCCTCCTCATCTTCTTCACCTCCCTCTCCATCCTGAAACTGTCCTCCTCCTTCATTTCATTTTCTCTTTAACCTCATCCAAACCCTTTTGTTTCCACTCTCTCCTCTGTCCTTCTATGTAATGACCGCTTCCTCTTTTATCGTACCCTTTCCTTCTCTTCCATTTCCCATCAGCCCCCTCCCCTGTCATCTCCTCTTCCTCTTGTGATTCTCTGTACATCCATTAACTCGTCCTTTCCTTTCATTTCCTCCTTAGTCCTTCTTTTTACTTCATATTTTCTCTTCTCTGTCCTCTTTACATCTACCTCTCTTCCTCTGCTGCTCCTCCTCCTCCTCCCTGCTGACGGTGAGTCCTGTGAGAGCAGTTTATCAGCTCAACACAGTAATTACATCGACAGAGTGAGAGAGAGTGAGGAAGAGAGAGAGATGAGAGAGATGGCTCTGTTGTGTCAACACTGTCACGTCAGCCTGCAACACACACACACAAACGCACACATGCACACAGATTAAGATGCACAAAGAGATAAAACCACTAAACAGAAAAGTACACCCACACACAGACTAATCTACAATACAAACACAGGTTATAGACACACACAGTTGGTTTCTGAGACGGAACAGTATTTTGTTTGTGTTGTTTTGTGGCAGTTGTATGGAACACTGCGGATGTGTGTATTGAAGCAAATCTGCTGCATGGATTTATTTATCTCTGCCTGTTTATCTTACTGTCTGAGTCTGTGTGTATGTTAGTTTTCCATAGTATTTATCATACATAATATAGCATGTCTTACTCTGTACAGGTTAGTCTCTGAACTGAGCATCTTTGTTTTTTGGCTTTTATTTAATATTTATTTAATAATCTAGTTGCCTTTTACTACAACTCCACAAGAATAAGCACTCATACAGTATTTGGTCAGAGATTAATGGAGGTAATGTGTCTATTGAGCTCATTACTTTTATTAGACTCAAGAAGGTGGAACATAAACAAGCAGAAAGAAAGCCAGTAAATCAGATCAATAGATTGTTTGTTTGTTTTTCTGTTTTTTTTCTTCTTTCTGGTTATCATCATATTATGTCAGACTTTAACACTGGAAATCCTGCTTAACATTGTTTTAATCTACTGTAGGTTAAAAAAAAAAAGATTTTCTGGGGTAAAGGGGCTGCTCCCTTTTGTTGAGATTTGGGAGGTTTTTGTTTTTATTGTAGCTTATTAAAATGCAAGATCATTTTTCTGACTGATTTGTTGCCCAATGTCGCCGTGTATCTCGCTCTTTCCCCGCTCTCTGTCCGTTGTCTGTTATCACTTTGTTGCTGCTCCACAGGGGGGGGCGACCGCCATTCCGAAGGACCGCCATTCCGACGGTCCGCCAGTCCGAAAATTCCCGAAGGTCCGTCATTACGAACTTCCCGAGGGGCCGCCGTTCCGAATGTGTTTTATTTTGAAAATTGACCGGATTCTCTCGTGGTTTGACTTCCTGCCCGGCTTGACACGATGCGCCGCGGGGACAGCGTCCCCCTCCCCCTCCGCCTCCAAAGTTTCACCCAGGCGCGAGTCTGATGCAGCCGCGGCGCTCCTGCTTAAAATAAATGTCCTTGCTCTGTGCTTTGGTTAGGTTTAGGCAATGTAGAAAGGAGTTGGTTAAAGCGATATTCCGGCGTAAGTGAAAGCCACGGTCAAACACACCGTAACACCGAGTCAGACCCCCCCCCTCGAGAGATCAATTTCCCCGGCCGCTAGATTCACGAGTTCCACCAACTTCAGCAAAGACCGCACTATCGCCACACACGGCGCTGTGCGGATCCACTGTCCAACCGCAAAACGCCACTTTTAGCCACAAATAATGCTCAGAACTGCACCAAAGTTCATCAATAGTACATTACAGGGTCCCAGCACGTAGGACGAGCCGTCAAACATCCGCTAGCTTTGCCTGTTTTCTTCAGCAGACACAACTCACCTACTTCTCCTCCTGGAGCCGCTTGCTGGTGGAGAAGCCCTGACGAGTGGATCACCGAGTGCAGCGGAGCTAAAGAAAACAGGTAAAGCTAGCGGATGTTTGACGGCTCGTCCTACGTGCTGGGACCCTGTAATGTACTATTGATGAACTTTGGTGCAGTTCTGAGCATTATTTGTGGCTAAAAGTGGCGTTTTGCGGTTAGACAGTGGATCCGCACAGCGCCGTGTGTGGCGATAGTGCGGTCTTTGCTGAAGTTGGTGGAACTCGTGAATCTAGCGGTCGGGTAAATTGATCTCTCGAGGGGGGGTCTGACTCGGTGTTACGGTGTGTTTGACCGTGGTTCACACATACGCCGGAATATCGCTTTAAGTTTAGTAAAAAGATTAGGTAGAGGCCAATAAAATCTTTGATATGTGTCTCCCCCGGGAGTCGAACCCTGATCCACCGCATCAAAATTGAATGCCCTAATCACTACGTTACCAACACGTTTGCCAACTGCCGTACCCTGTGCTTTAAACCATTCTACTTTTTTCAGGTTCGGAATAGAACCCTTTTTTTCAGGTTCGTAATGGCACCCTTTTCCCATAAATAATTAAGGGCCGGCATTCCGACAAATTAAAGTAAACGTTCGGAGTGGCACACAGCACACATTGCTAATTAATATGCACGTGCTCACATATATATGGGTGTGTCTAGGGGTTCTGGGGGCGGAATATGAGGTGTGTTCAAATACGCATCATTCTTGGTGTGATTTATTAAAGACAAATTCGGGGGAGTTGTGCGCATACGCAGTTTGATAGATCTGAACAAAGTGTAAATATTTTGGGTGTACGTCATTTTTGTCTTTTTGCAGTAAAAAAAAACTTCAAAAGCAGTTTTACACTGCTTACTTACAGTTTTCATAGCCTAAATGAGGCCCCAGGTCCTAAGACCAGATCCCAGACGCTCAGAGCTGCAGCTTCTCCGCGGCTCATCCGCGGCGCTGTCCGTGGTGCTGAAGATGACAGGTTAACTTGACAAACAAACTGCAACATAGTTTATCATGTCAGTTTTGTGTGTGACTTGGTAGTTTGTTGAGATTAAGAACATCACTCCCTGGTGATAGTCATGCTGAAAAGAAAAAAAGAGAGAGACGCGTCTGGGCATCGCAGCTGTTAAAGCATAGTGAGTCCCTTAGAGGATTTACATGGTGTTCGCAGGAACTTGTTATACAGTCTTTTAAATTAACCCTGTAAAACCCAAATGTAGAAAAAAAAAAATCAACCACTCAGATGCTGTTGTAGGAGGCCTTTGGGGTTGAAAATGGAGTGTTTTCAAAAATGTTTTGGTACGTTTTTACGGAAATGTAATATTGCAACATAAATTATTGTAAATTCATACTTTCCTACAGCATTTTTCATATCAATATCCTGGTTCAATCTGGCGAGAATCATAAACCGGCCATATAGATCTTTTGTTTCTCCTAGACCCACTGACTGGTCTCGAATCTTTACTGACTGCTTTTTCTTTCCGGTTACATGCTGCCATTCCGACATACCGCCACTCCGACATACCGCCATTCAGACATTCTACTATTCAGACATGTCACCATTACGACATCCCACTATTCCGACATAAAAACATCCTGCCATTCCGACAGTTTCGTCCCGCCATTCCGACAAGGCGTTTCCATAACGTGTGTGTGTTTCATGTTTTAAGAGATGTGTACGGATGTGAAGCGATACAGCGCCGTTACGCACAACGCACCTCTCTGGTCCGGTGCGCTCTTCTCCTCTCCTTTCCTCCCTCTCCTCTCCTCTCCTCTCCTCTCCAGTACGTGACTGAGAGAGCGTCCGTCTTTGATCCCTGTGGTCAGGGCGTTTAGATCCGCGTGTGGCCTGAGTGTCCCCCCTGAGATCTGTGCCATAGCGCGCACCTCCATGTGTGAATGTTTAGCTGTAAACTACTGTTGTTGACTATATATCACATCTGTACACATGTTGTAGTGATCCACTGGGTTTTACCTGGCCATAGAGCAGGGGGTTAAAATGACAGTGTTGCTCCCCAGGGTTTGTTTTCCATTGTGTATGAGGCCAGGGAAATGATCAATTATATTTGTTGTTTACGGGCGAACCCGTAATGAATGAATGAATGTTTTTTTCTGCTGTCATGGTGTGCGTAATGCGCACAGGTGTAGTAATGGGACCGAGGGTTTAAACGGGGAAGTGACGTGGTGAGATGAGGGAGTGAGAAACACGGTCGGCGCTGGGACGGCCGGTGGAGCGGCAATTCTGAAGCGGCGCAGTAGATTGACTTTTCCTTGTGGATTAACCTGTGGATTGTAAAGGCCTGTTTGGACACCACCCGGCCAGGCCCGTTTCAGCCAAGCGGGACGAGGGAGAGGATATTGGTTTGGTCTCCTCAGCGGAGCCGCGGCGTCTCTCCCGTGTGGACACTGGACAGTAGGACAAGCTCTCTCTCTCACTCGCCCTCACCACGCGCCAATACGCACACACACACACCTGCATGAACACTGACTCTGCGACCGCGGCCGCGCACCCCCATACACACACACACACGCCTGCACAGACAGATTGTGCGCTCGTGCACGCGCATTCTCTTTCTCTCTCTCTCTCTCACACACACACACTCAACATACATTCATTCCCTCAGCGGGGACTCAGACTTAATGGACAGCGGGAGGGGGGCGTTTAGATCCGCGTGGCCTGAGTGTCCCACCTGAGATCTGTGCCATAGCGCGCACCTCCATGTGTGAATGTTTAGCTGTAAACTACTGTTGTTGACTATATACCACATCTGTAGGCTACATCTGTGGACTGTGGCGCCGTCAAAATACTGAAGATGAGAGTCAATACTGTATGTAGGCTGCTCTGCTATGTGCGTAAAGACGCATGAGCTCCACTCAGCTCACAGACACGTGTCTGGGGGGGGGGGGGGGGGGGGGGGTTTTAAAAGATTTGTCGGAATGGCAACACGTTTAAAAAAGAAAAAAAATACCGCCATTCCGACCTTAGGAGACGAAAATTGTCGGAATGATGGGACGTTTAATTAAAGGGTTAAGTGTTGCCATTCCGACAATTAGGGCCTAATGTCGGAGTGGCAGCATGTCGGAATGGCGATTGCCCCCCTTTCTTTCCTTACAGGAAGATGGCATTGTTCTGCCTCTTGATTGGTGCCCACAAACTGACATTTCCATTGATGCGCCCAGCAACATATTCTTTATACAATTTCTGTCCATAGTTGCCTATATTCAAAATCTGTAGGGCATTTTCTTGGGGAACATATGCACGAGTCATTAAGTTGTCAAGCTGATCACCTTCTGCATCAAAGGGATTTCTGTGACTCAGTATTGTAGACTTGATCTTGTTGACGGCATCATGCTCTTTTTGGATAGCACTTGCTTGTACCTCATGGTGTTTTTGTGGTTTATTAGCCTTAATACCAAATTGCTCTTTGTATTCTGTTGTGAGACGTGACATTTCTGGTGTGGCAAGAAAGAACCTCTGTCGTGCGTTGGCTTTGTTTGTAAGGGTTTGGAGTAGGCAGTCATTTGCATTAGCAATGCATTCTCCACTTGTTCTTTTGTCAACAGCTAATCTTGCACAGGCTTGCTGGATGTCAGTCACAGGCTGTGGGCAGACGGATTTGAGGTGTGGCTTTTCTGAAAATAATTTTTCCTGGAGAAGTTCATAGACAGCCATGTATATGTGGATGTATGCAAATGTTGAATCGCAGGCGACAGGGAAGACGTTTGCGGAGTTGGTCTGTCCGACCAGTCGAGATTTAGAACGGGTGAATTTACCACACTGATGTTCTGAGCAGACCAATCACAGTCCTTGTGATTTGCGTCACTCCACGCATAGTCAGGATTTTTTGGAGGTGCGCATCAGGCTACAGCGCCGAAAGGAAGCGGGCTCTGTTCCACGGCTATTCACGGTGCCTCAGCAGCCGGTGTGAACCCAGCGTAAAGCTCCACAACGACCGTGACATAACAGAGACAGGAGCCAGTCTGGATAGCTGGTTTGGTCAGCCAACCTTCGTCATCATCCCAGGGGAGAAAACGATTGCTAAGTAATTTACCCGCAGGTTGTTAGAGGTTTATCACAGCTGCATTATGGCCGCATTATTAGAAAAGTGAAACTTCCTGTTTGTTGGACAGAAGAGCTCTACCTCGGGGTATCACCACACTTACAAAAATAAATAATTGTTTTATAATGAACCCAACCAGTCTACATTAGCTTTTATTATATTAAGCTATATTACATGGTTACGGTATACGGCAAAGATACTTCACTACTCATAAACCGTCTTTGGTTACGGTTAGACATCAGGGGCGCATTTCGCATACTGCAGATTTTGCATTTGTTTGCATACTGCATTTTGGCCAAGTCAGTACATACTAGCAGTATAGTATGGGGTTTCGAATACAGCCCAAGTCATCTCCATGCCATTTGTTCTGCTCATGCACTAAACTAGGTGAGTCCTATCAGCACAGCTCTTCAGCCAGGAAGATCAGCTATGCACCTGGTTCAGTGATTAACAAGCACAAATACATGACATGTAGGGTGAATATGGGTAAACTGGGACACTTTCTGAAAATTTACCTTCAACATAATTTTTGATTATGAACCGAATGTCTTAGTCCACCTTATGATACCATTCTAAACAGCTTAAGATCTCTACTATACTATGTAGAAGAAAAAACAAAGAAACATTAAACACCGGATGGATGACCCTTCACCAAAAACACATCGACCCAAAACCAAAATTTCCTGGCACTATTGGTAAAGTGGGACACTATATATTGGCAAAGTGGGACACTTGCAACACAGTCCATTTTTATTTAAACACAATAATAAAGACAACTATTAATTTCTGTTTTAAAATATTTGTATTAATTTTCAAAAATACAATACAGAACAATCCAATACAGAAGCAAAATTCAATATTCAAAACACAACCCCCTCGGAAAAAAAAGGAGGACCAAAAAACATACAAAAGCTGTGAAAATGCTACCCCGAACAACCCTCTGCCACCCTCACCACCCCCATTTTTATAATGAATAGAAATAACCAATTAAAAATAACAATAATCATGAACAATACACATACATTTCATTTTCATAACTCTAAAACCACATTAAAATCCAATCTACCTGCTCCCGATACTCTAAAATGGCACCTTTCATTCTGTCCTCACTCCATTTATTTATCTGCTTTCCTGCCTTCAGACCTGACCTCTTCTTCTTTCCCTTCTTAACTTTGCTTCTCCCTGATCTGCTCTTTGCTGCCATTGGATTCTGAAATAAGATTAGCAAAGATTAGGCGAATCATCATTAGCCTACTAGCTAGCTAGCATAGGCTAGCATCACAATCATCATTTTCATTGTAGCTACCTTTTTTTTAATACAATTTAAGTAAATTTGTTTGTATATCTAGCTAACTAGATGACTAAATTTATGAGGGATGAATAAAAGGGAACTTATTTCTACCTTTAGAATGACTTAAATGATTGTCCCAGTTTACCAATAACACACTGTCCCACTTTACCAATAGCATAGTAAAGTGGGACAGTAGCAAAATGCCACTTTAAAAAAAAAAGTAAGATTCCCATGGATGTGATTTTTTAAAATTATGAATCACCATTACACCCCTTAACAAAATATATCACAATTACAAACTATCCACCAATTTTATTTTTTCTAGAACACTAACATCTTTCACCTAAAAATGCTATGTCATTTTACCTACCATCTTGATTCACCGCAGAGGTAGTTGAATATGGTTAGCCACGCCCCCGGAAGTGATGTCATCAACACAGAACCAATCTTTTTTAATCTCATACATTCCTATAATGAGCTCAATGATGATTTTTAGTAATTGAAGCATACATATGTAAAGATAAACATGATTAAGCTTAACTGTCCCACTTTACCCATTGTCCCACTTTACCCATATTCACCCTATAATGGAGATGATTCCACAATTCCCAACTCTGCACAACAAATAATCTGATGGATATAAAAATTTGGTTATATTGTACTTAAAGGGACTTTATCCTTCTCCAGTAGTTGGTTGAAGGGCCTCCATAAGTCCTCTGACACCAGCAGTTGGTTTTCATTCAAGTAAGGGAGTCAGTGCCATCATGTCTCCAGGCCACCTCCAAGGCACCCATTATTACTATTCTTAAGGGACTTGTGTCCCTCACTTTCTGTTGAGAGAAAGTAAACAAGCATTTGATATGTATGTCACTCACAAATCTTTCTCTCTCTCTCTCAGTGGTGGGAATTGTGGAGTCAACAAGTCATCTCCATGCCATGTATTTGTTCTGCTCATGCAGTAAAACAGCTGAGTCCTATCAGCACAGCTCTTCAGCCATGAGGATGATGCACAGCTCCACTACTTCCTGAACTTAAGGCTTCTCCTTTATTTCCTCTCTCTTACATTATTGACAAACTGATTAATCCAAGTGTGTCTGACTATTGTGACCACCCAGACACACCTGGATTAATCAGTTTGACCAATAATGTAAGACATGAAATAAAGGAGCAGCATTAAATTCAGGAAATGTTAAAAGTATAATTTTTTTTTTTTTTTCAATACTGAAAATTCAGCTTGATTTTGGACCGCCTTGTTGAATGCATTTGGAGCCCATATTCTGTGCTGTTTGGTTTCATGTGTGAGGCCGTGATGAAATCTATTTGTAAATTTTTGTTCAACCTTTAGAACAATTTCTTATTTACAAATGGAGCCTGAAATCTTCACCCACAGCCGCCTCTCACCACATGGTGACCTGACCAACCATTGTCTCCTGTTAGAAGAACATTATTCTGTGCATAATGTCAACAGTGAAATAACAACAGTTGTCACCTTTGAACTTATTAAGTTATATAACTACCACTTCATCTAAAGTTTAACTTACTTGTTTAATAGTCATCGTTCGTATGGGGACGGTGTCTTTTCCCACATTGACTCCTCTGGCCGCTGCAACCTAAATAAGCAAAGAAAGAAGGTTGTTGTTAACTACCCTTTACACTTTTTAAATACACGAAAGGAAAAGGAACACATGGAAATATGGAAAAATACATACCTACACACATGCATGCATGAATGCACACACACAGACACACACACACACGCCCAGTGAGCCCCGCTGTGAGGTCCATCACCAATCACTTGCCCTTCTGCTTCTAGGGTAGGTCATTCAGGGAAGCTTTGCACTCTCCAGGCGTAGCTTGCTGACGCATCGCAGAGGGACCACAGCTTCAGACCGTACTTCGCCGGTTTGCAGGGCATGTAACCACAGTGGCCTCGGAAGCTCACCAGCTGCTCGTCGATACAAATATTTCCCCCTGGTTGAAGGCAATTGGCAGCCACGCCACCCACTTGTTCCAGACCTCCCAGATGGGAGCCAGCTTGTCTGGTTTGCGGACCTGGTGTGCCGGTCGAGTCTGACGGTTGTCAAACCGGAGGGTGCGGCGGAGCAGACTATACCTTTTCAGGCACATTGTGGCCTGAAGATGGGTCGCCCTGTGTCTTCCCCCCATAGGCTGCGGGTTGAATCGCCCTGGGACCAGAACAGACCAGCCAGGATGAGGAACCAATATAGCCTCTGATTTCTGTGCGGTCCACCTCCCTCCAGAAACCTCAGAGACACCCATTATTACTACTCTTAAGGGACTTGTGTCCCTCAACTTCTGTTGAGAGAAAAGTAAACACACATTTGATATTTATGTCACTAACAAATCGTGAGCTTAGAATTATCAGCAGAAACTCAACTAGCCGGAGCTTAGTCAGACCAGGCTGTGGTCGGAAACACATAGAAATGAACCATGGTAGTGGTAGCAACAAGCTGCGCCACAGGTTAGCAGGTCAATCTACAGACCCCGGATGTAAATAACAGCTAACCCCAGACTCAGAGGGGAATAGCACTAGCCTATCATAACAAAAATTAACAAGTTACGTGGCAATGAAGCCACAGATACCAAATACGCCATGATTAGTGTTGTAGTTGGCTAAGACTGCAGAAGAGGAAGTTGAAGAGGTTAAGGAGCTGTCATCGCATGTGTGTATGTTCATGCATGAATATTAGAAAGAGGGAGGGGTGTCCTCATGCATACAAAGGGTCTGCTTCAGAATAAGAAGCAGATTGAAAAACTTCCATAAGACTTTCTGAACGCGTTGATATGATTTGGTGAGTAAATATTTAAGAAACCCTTGGGAGTTTAGGGCAACAGCTATTTCATAGCTGTAGAGGTCAGTGCCTTGGGCATTAGCCACATGGCACTAATAAGTATAGAGAACGCCTTGGGGGTTAGCACATTAAAAAGAAGACAACCAATGACGGCTTTCCATTCCGAAACGCCGCTGTTCCAGTGTTTTTATGTAAAAGGTAGAAAACACGCACATCCCAAAAATTGTAGGCCAGGGTGCTGGACTATAGAAGGTACTAAATGAAAAGAAAGGGAAGTCCGCACACCAGAGACGGCTCTCATCAATTTATTGTGTAACGTTTCGGGAGGTGTCAGATGTCTGATGAAGGGCTTGCCCTGAAATGTTACACAATAAATTGATGGGAGCCGTCTCTGGTGTGAGGACTTCCCCTTTCTTTCCAATGTTTTTATGTACAATAATATTGCATTGAAGTCATCTCATCTACACGGGAGAGTGACTGACTGGTGTTGTTATTCTTGTTTCAAGAGTCATTTTCTTTTCATTGCTGACATTTTGAAATCCATTTGTTCAAAGACCCAAAGGAAGGTAATGTACAGAGAGAGTTAAAGGACAATTTACTGTGTGTGTGTGTGTGTGCGTGTGTGTGTGTGTGCCTTTGTGTTTCCATCAGGGGACATATTAGTGTGCTGGTGAACATACACAGGCTGTAATCTTCACATGCAGACAGACTGAAAGCTTCAACAATCAACAGCTCAGTACACACTTTGGAGGTCAAAGGTTACAGACACACAAACACACACGGTATGGGCATGACCATTAAATAGACACATGGGCTACATACTGCACATGCTCATGCAGAGAAACAGCAGGGGACTCAGTGTGACAGGCTGACTGTTCTCTGGAGGATCTGCCTTTAAAACACACACACACACACACACACACACACACACACACACACACACACACACACACACACACACACACACACACACACACACACACACACACACACACACACACACACACACACACACACACACTCACCAAGCTGTGGGCTTGACAAGCAATTACAGAGATTTGTGAGGATGTGAGGTGAAGTGAAGACAGGAGAGGAAGACAAATCTGAATTTATAAGAACAGACGTTTCTGCCTGAGATCAGTTCTTTTAACGACATCAATGTTTAACATTTGTGAATTTTGATTCACTAGTTCTCTGTAGTTACGCTGTTGACTTTTAGTAAACAGATGGAACTCATCATGTCCAACACGTCACTATAACCAGGTGATACAAGCAAAATAGGAAATCAAATTTGGCTTGGAATGACTTTGTTGCCTCCTGCTGTTGCCTCACTGTGCGAGCTGTGACATATGTTGAGTGTTTCCTCTGTAAAATAAAACTGTTTCATAATTCAGTAAATTAGCACATAGCAAGTAATTTGTAATGACGTATTTATGCTGAAATAATACTTCTTTTTTTTCTTTACAGTATCTATTTGCTTTCGTAGCAAGTAGAAACATTTTCTCTCGCCCTGCTTCAGGTTCAGGAAAGACCTGGTTTAACGGCTGAATTTAGCCCAAGTCAAAACGGAATAATGAATTAAAGAAAAACAAAACAAAGAAAACATTGAGACAGATCAGCTGCCTTTAACTTGATGGGATGTGAAAATGGAGGAATGGGTGAGTGGAGATAAAAGAGAAGATGAGATAAGGGAATGAGGAGAGGAGATGAGGAAAGGAGAGAAATAATAAAAAGAGGAGCTGTATCTGTCACATCACCTCAGTTCATCTTATTTGTTTTTATTTTAAAACATTTTCTATGGTGTGTGTGTGTGTGTGTGTGTGTGTGTGTGTGTGTGTGTGTGTGTGTGTGTGTGTGTGTGTGTGTGTGTGTGTGTGTGTGTGTGTGTGTGTGTGTGTGTGTGTGTGTCACCTTCAAATCAGTTCCTCTGATTCATTTTCCTTATTGGTTTGTTGAGTTATTCAAAAACAAAATTATAAGATGAATTGAAATGATAAGAGAAAAATAAGGAGTCCATATTGAACATGGATGACGTAATGCTGCGTGTGTGCATGCACTATGTTGCAGTTTGTCAAATTAACGTGTCACCTTCAGCACCACGGACAGCGCCGTGGAGAAGCTGCAGCTGTGAGCGTCTGGGCTCTAGTACCTGGATGACACCACTGAGAGACAGCCACTCTCCTTACACAGTAACTTTATTCCCTTTCCCCTGATTAAAAATAAATAAATCAGAAGGAAACGTCGGACAGCAACTAATCAATCAATCAATGTCGGAAAAGTGGAATGTTTGAAAAATAGTTAATGTCTAAATAGCGGCATGTCGGAATAGCAGCATGTAACCAACTGAAGTGAATTAACCCTCCTGTTATGTTAGTTTCTCAGGTACAGCAATGCTGTTCCCGGGTCAATTTGACCCGGTGTATGTTTAGATACCCAAAAGATGTCAGAAACCCCCAAAATCCAAACAAAAATTGTTAATATGTCATTACTAACTCCATTACTAACTATTCTATCAATATTTAGTGCAATGGTGTTCCTTACCTCTAACAGGTAATGGTCCAATTATGATATGATTCACTCGTTTTTGATTTTAAAAAAATACATGTTTAAACTTTTTTTTAAATGTTTCACCACTTTATTACTTTTGAAAGACCAACATATAAAACACAATAGTTTTACACAACATTGAAACATAGCATTAACATTTTGTTTTACATACATGCACTGTTTGTGAACCAGAAATGAACAAAATTGCAATACAACAATACAACAAACAACCAATTGCAATATGAACAAGGTGTGTCTCTATGTGTGCATGTCTGTCTGTCTGTACGTCTACATCTACACAGCACACAAGTGACATGTCATCACACTGAGCTTTGTGCAACTTAATATTGCACATTTCACGCAGGTCATGCTTGTTTTGACATCGTCAGATGGCCTGCAGACCTGGCACCTCTTCTTCTTTCTCTTCCCCTCAGCAGCAACCTATAAACAAGAGGACAATGATTACTTTATTATGGTATCTTTTTGCTGATCCCAAGACACACACAACACACTCTCATACTGTACACTTATACACGTATACACACACACACATACACACACTTACCTCTCGCACTGGTGTTCTTGATGCAGTCCTCTCCTGGATCTCCCTCACTGTGGCTGCAGCAGCTGGGGTCCTTGGCAGGCACTGCCTCCGCTGGATGTGTGGTGTCACAAGTGCCTTCCCCAGTTCCTCGAGAAAGAGGATAGCTTTGACACGTTCCAGTCAGGAAAGATCTCAGTCCAAATGACGCATTGTAGGCCGCTACATCGATTATGTTGTAAAAAAAATGATCAATGGCCAGCGCGCAGTCATTCGTTTGGTGCTATAGGACCCTGTCACTTTATCTAAATTGTCTACTCCCCCTTTGGTGGCATTGTATTCGAGGATCATGCTCGGTTTCTGGTCCTCTCTTGTGCTGATTTCAGCATTTTTGTGCAGAGTGCTCATGAGCACAACATTTTTTCCCTTTTTGGGGCAGTACGACACGAGGGCTGTGGTGTCTGTGAAGGCAAACATGGAAGATTGAGGGGCCCTGTTCTTGATTGCCAGCAGCTCAGCAGGGAGTTCAGTCCTGTTCTTTCGGACAGTTCCGACCATTGTAAGCTTTCTCTTGAGAAGCTCCTGACCCAAGTTGTAGTTGGTGAAAAAATTGTCGCAGGTTATGTTGTGTCCCCTGAAACCCTGTGCCATGTCGAGCACTACCCTTGCTCCCTGATTCTTCTCTGGCACACCTCCAACCGGCTTTCCAGTGTAAACCTGCATGTTCAATGCATAGCTGGCATATCATCACATGCTGCCCAGATTTTGATGCCATATTTAGCTGGTTTGGAAGGCATGTATTGCCTAAATGGGCAGTGACCTCTGAATGCCACCAGCCTTTCATCCACTGTGATATTAGGACCTGGGTTATAGAGTAGTGGAAGTTGCTCTACCCACTTGTCCCACACTGTCCTAATAGCTGCCAGCTTGTCTCTCTCCCGTCTACCAGCCCTTGTCTCTCGATTATCAAATCGGATTACTCTGGAGAAAATGTGAAAAGTCTCCAGAGATATTGTGGCTCGAAATATAGCCCTGCCTGTCTCAGCATCCCAAAGACTGGCTGTCGATTCATCCTTCGACTTATGGACCCCAGCCAGGATGAGGACCCCCAAATACGCATCGAAATGTGTTTTGTCCAGCTCCTTCCACTTCTCCCCCTACACACGCCTCCCTTCTAGATTGGTCATTTCCAGAATTATTTTCTTTATTGAATCTGGCATGACCAGCTCAAAAGCTGACTTGATGTCAGTCACACGAGTCACTGCCATCCTAGTGGGCCCTGGCACTGTCTTTATTATGTTTTCTGCAGACAGTTTTGCCTGACGCACATTTGGGGATGAAGACCACTGTATTTCACCATTTTTTGACATGAATGTCATGCTTGGAGGAATAGGAACAGCAATTGCCTCATCTGGTTCAAAATCAGAATCATTAGAATCAGAATTCAGCTCGAGACAGTCTTCACCTTCAGACACATCCCCCTCTATTTCACTGTCATGATCAATGATGACATCCAGAGCCTCCTGGACTGTGTTTCTTTCTGACACCCTTTTACCTTCAGATTGACTGCCGGGTCAAATTGACCCGAACACTATCTATGTGATATAAACATGCAGGGGGCGTTTGTAAATATGTGCGATGAATCATTTTCATATTATATGTTGATTACACTAATTAAGGCAAGCAGAAGAAGTTTCATACTGAAAAAATACTTTTAACTATTTTTCCTAGATCTTCAAACTTTAAAACGGGTCAGTTTGACCTGGAACATAACAGGAGGGTTAAGCAGTTTTGTCATTAGCTTTTCTAATGACTGTTAGCACAATGTTGTATATTATATTAGTACATCAGTGTTTGTACCCCTTCCTTTAAATAAATGTTCATCTTCCTCTACTGTAATGTCATGTATAGTTTTTTTTAAAAAAGTATCTTGCATTTAAAAATGTTTTTTCACATTGTCAAGTCTCCCTTGAAAATTAGAATCACCACATTTATTCATTTAATGGAATCTGTCATGTTTCAGTGTGTGAAACCTGTTTGTCAGGAAAAAAAAAAAAAAACTCCCCAAGAACCTCTAATGAGAAAGAGTGAAGAGTGAATGGGCTGGTGTTGGAGTTGCTCTGCTCTTGGAGTTGGAGTTATTTGGAGTTATATATGCACTAGTCAAGGCCAAGAGCAAACTGCCGTGATAGCAGTTGGGGGGCTTTGACTTTCTGTTGCAGCTTCTGATCCATGAACCTCATAATGAGCCCAGTCAGAGAGAGCTAAAATGCCCATCATCCACAGGGAAAATGAGTACGTTTGAAACATCCGAAAAGTTAACAGTGTAACACTGTTGAGTGCTTCTTTGCGTCATCTGCCCTCACATGTCCCAGGAATATGTTAAATGAACCAATATATACTGTAAATAAAACATGATTCAGCTGAAACTGATTTATTAATTCCGTAACTGATTTCAAAAACAGAAACAGTCCTTGAAAACAATGAAGCTCTTCGAGGACTCAGGTTCTGTAGTCATGCAGTTCTACCTGGGGGGCAAACAGCGGGCACTATCTGCTGATGGTTGCAACTGTCTGGTCAAACACTGTAGCCTACCTCTGGTTGATCCTCTAACAGGCCTGAGGAGAGAGGGGAGGTACAAACCAACAACTGACTGTTCATGGCTGGATCCAAGGGTCAAAATGTTCTGCAGGGAGGTCTATTATTATTATTATATTCTATACAGGCTTGGGGAGTAACGGAATACACGTAACGGCGTTACGTAATCAGGATACAAAAAAAAGGTAACTGTAGTCCGTTACAGTTACAGAAAAAAAACCTGTAATCAGATTACAGATACATTTGACAAAAACGGAGAATACTTATCTGATTACTTCACATTTTTAAAATCAACCACGGGCTGCAGAGCGGCCGTAGAAGCCACTCTCCGTCTCGGTGTATTTCAGAGGTGATCAGTGATCAGACGGAGCTCCTGCCTCTTCTGCCCGTACGGTGTGTATGTGGCTGAGGCTACGCACACTACGCTGCCTCATTACGTAACTGTACTGAGTGTGAGCGGCACGTACGTTTAGGTTGCTTTCGTGAATCGTCCAGCAGTTTAGCGGCTAATTCAACAGCAGTGATGGATAACTGTACCGGAGAACAACGTTCATTTGAGGAATAAACGGCAGCTTTTACCTGACGAGACCGACGCCGGAGCCACGGTAGCACGGTAAGCTAACAGTTAGCAACTTTTACCTACTTTCTCTCTCCCCCTCTTTCTTACACACGCACGCGCGCACACACATACACTGCGCAGCATGTCTGTCACTGTTGTAAACCTCTTAATAATAGCTTGTTGAGTACAGTTCACATTACTGTTGCTTCGGTTTGAGTGTGGATTAATATCAGAATGAGTTGGGTTTTAATAACAGTTTATCTGTGTAGGCTACTAGATGGCGTGGATTGTGATGAGAAGGTGTTGCACAAATTTTAAGACTTAGCTTATCTGTGCAAAGTGCAAACCATTGGGCAAAACCTGTTTGTTGTGACTTTCTTGCGTGATAAACTGTGATAAGCCAGAATTTCTCTGGATAAGCTACCCTCCCCTCCATTGTGTTTTATTTTGAAAATTACCGGATGCTCGGTGCGTTTCATTTCCTGTTTCCAGAGTGATCTAGTCTATGGCATGGATGTATTATATTAACGGTCTATGGATGTATACAGTAATACATCTATGGTCATCGTGAATTGAAGCGTGATGGCTGCGTGACTTAATTTGCATATGTTTGGTATTAAAGTAATCCAAAAGTAACTAAAAGTAATCAGTTACATTACTTTAATTTTGGGGTATTTAGAATACGTTACTGATTACATTTTTTAACAGGTAATTTGTAATTGTACTGGAATACATTTTTAAAGTAACCCTCCCAACCCTGATTCTATAGAATATCCTGTTTGAATATTTTAACGCTTCAGTGAAGCCTTTCCTCAGCAGCTCCGGTTAAAACTCAGGTTCAGTGTCCACCTTGACTTTTTCGCTCTGACATGCAGAACAAAAATGTGTCACTTTCTCCACTGAAAAAAGAAAAAAAAAAAATATATATAGTCATTTTTCCATCGGAATGTACCTTTGAAAGTTAATTATTGCATTAAATGAGAGAGACAAAGGGCCTCCCCCTTTGTCTCTCTCATTGAATTCAGTAGAAGGTGATCTGTGGAGGTTAACCTGGTCGATAACCCTGATAGCTCTGTCACCATGAATTCTAATTTTCTCCATGTTAAGCTGTCCTGAAGGCGGCTGCAGAGGAAAGGTCAATGAGCCACTGAAGTCACAAGTATTTCCTCTGTAGGGCTGCACATCATGGGTTGTGGACATTACTTTTACATGTTGCTCAAGTACTGGTGCTCATAAATAGTTTGTGTTTTGTTGCTTAATTATGATTTGCATGGCTATTCTGCTTAAGTGGTTCAACTTCCAAGGTGTTCATGCAGAATGCAAGTGCTTTTCAGCAGTCGTATGTATGTACGTAATTTGCTGAACTGGGATAATGCACATTTATCGACATTGCTGCATTAAACATCAATGCATCAGAATGAACCACTTTTTTTCCCCTTCTTTTTAGTATATTTTTTTGATAGGACAGTGGAGAGTGTGACAGGAAATGGGAGGCGGGGAGGGGGGGGGGGTGACATTAGAGACCACTTCGACGTCGACGTCACAGTGACGTACTGGTGGCAGAAAAATACCGGAAGTAAGCAACAAATCCACATCCTGACATACAGTTCAACCATGAGCTCAACTTTAAAAAGCAGCGCTGCTGCTTGGCTGCAGCACGACCCTAATCTGTGATGATGAGCCCACATTAGAGGGTGAATTTCATTTAATTTTTGTAATCGCGGTGCAGAACAGTGAGTTTGGAGCTGACGATAGGAGGGAAAAAAAGAGAGTCGTGCCGCGGTGAGACCGGTGAAATGTTGATTAGAGAGGGAGCGATCAGCGGTGACCGCCGCGCTGACGGACCCGGTGGAAATTGGGGTGATACAACGACTGCTGCGAAGGAACTATAAAGAACTCAGCTGTGATTTAAACTAGGACCTAAATCGAGTCGAGTAGGCTGGAGCCAGGCTGTAACTGTAGTGGAGAAGCGGCAACACACACGCGTCCCCTCAGATGCGGCTGCACCTCTAGGTCACTGGCGTGTGTGTGTGTGTGAGAGAGAGAAATAAACGTTGTTTGGTATCACTCGCTGATTTGCACATGTAGGTTACAATATCTAGACCCCGAATATGAGACGACCCGTCCTTTCCAACTTTTTTCGACGGAAAAAATACTCATATTCGGTCCCTAGCAACGGTCTGTGATATAGCCTAACAACGGTCTGCCTGTTAGCCTACAGAAATAATAGACATGGATCCGTTAAATAAACTATAATATACAGCCATACAAGTAGTTTGCTGTCAGTATATACCGTAGTTGGATGACTTGTTGATGATCGCCCACGTCTTTATACAGCAGTGTTTTGTGTCCCTGTCACTGGCTAAGCAGTACAGTACGTCGGTCCGTAACACACAACACAGTCCGTTGCTAATCGGTAACTTAGCCTACTCAGGTATGATAACCGGTTTTCTGTTGACAAAGCATTAAAATAATCAGACAAGGCCTCTGTATGATCCATCTTCCTCTGATTTGATCGCTCTTTCGCCGGCTTTCCACTGTTGACACCGGATCAACTGTCACTTTCTGCCACCAGTGAAGCCCCGCCCACAACATACGTCATCATTGTTTACAAACATAGAAATGGTCTATAGAGCCATCCGATGTGGGATTCGAACCGGGGCCACCTGCAGCAAGGATTGTAGCCTCAACACATGGGGCGGGTGCTCTACCAACTGAGCTAAACACCGCCCCAGAATGAACCATTATTGTCACTCAGCATACATGGGAGCGAAATGCCATCCTCCACTCATAATGCTTGTCAGTGTGTCAGAACAGATAGATTCAAATTCTATAAAGAGCAGCAACTGTGATAAAAAAATAATAGGTAAAAAAAAAAGAACAGTGCTGATGCAATCAAGTGTACAGATTACTGTAGCAGAGTACCATGCTAATTTAGAAGAAGAAAAAAAGTGCAGGTACATTTGAGAATGACCCACTCTGCCTCCTGATCCACAGCCACACTGCAGGATGAATTTATGACATCCCAAATGAACAGACATTAAAGTGTTAATACAGTAGAAAGGAGAGTGAGACTATTATGAAAAGAATTATTACGTACTGTATGTTTTTTCTGCAGTTGTTGCATCTTTGTTCACTCTGTTTGTTTATTAGGACTGTGATGTGAGAGTATTGTATTAATTAAGATCTGAACTCACCTTGTTTCTGGCGTTTGCTGTATGAGCTAGTGGAGGTTTACTGCCACCCAGTGTCAGAACACAGTTACTGCACTAGTCAAGCGCAAACTGCCTTGATGGACCTGGGGTTGCTGGGGGGGCTTTGACTTTGTTGCAGCTTCTGATCCATGAATCTCGGAATGAGCCCGGTCAGAGAGGTCAAGGGAGCTAAAACACCCGTCCTCCACGGGGAAAATGACTACGTTTATAATAATAAAATAAAAAAAATACAGATTTTACAATTATAACTACAGGGTCGAGTGCTACTTTGCCCCCATTTTATGGTTTTAGTGACTTGTAGAACACATAAGCAGTTAAATATTCAGTATTATTCAATAATTCAATTAAGACAGGAACACAACAGGAACTGACAGACGAATAAGTCTGAATGGTAGGGATGTCCCGATACGACTTTTTCACTTCCGATACGATACCGATATTGTAGCCTTGAGTATTGGCCGATACCGATATCAATACGATACGATATAGGCACGAATCATACATATATTTATTCCTTATTTTGTTGTGTGGAATGTTAGAAAAGGCTTGATAAAGTGATGTTACTGTTACTGATGTTGTAGTGATATAACAGAAAACAATAGTCAGCAACAGTAGGTATAGGAAAAACTGACCCATTTATTATTAACCAATATTGGTTACATAAATTTTAACCTTCAACATAAGTCATCATCAGTAGGCTACGTCATCAGTAGTCTCTGCGGGCGAGCAGACATGACAAGCTTTTGACACAAATCCTATATTCAAAACCACGCTAACTTAATAAAATAAAATAACATTTAATCAAGACTGACCGGTTCATGGTAAAACATTTATTTATTGATGTAAATGTGGTTATTTCTGTACATAGGCTCTAGAGCCGCAGGCAGCGCTGCTCCTGCATCCAAAACACACATAATAATAACAAACTAATGCGACTGCCACAATTGTTACATTTCATCAATGAGACCAGCATTTATCTCTTAAAAAGAATGTAACTATCCGGCGGAAAACCGTTAAAAACCTGCGAGTAAATTAATTAGCGACAGTCTTTTCTACCGGTGTTACGTCGGGAGGGTGGCCGGCTGACAAGCCCTCCGGACGGGGTGGTGTCTCCGTGACGAGCCGCTGATCTGCTCCACAGGTGGAGGCTCCACCGCGGAGCTTCACTTCTCAGAGAAAACGTCTAAACAGCCGTCATTTGGATAAACCGACCGCACATTGGGGATCTAAATAGCTACTTTCTCGCATGAAAAGATATTAAAACTTAACAAAATGACAGCGCTACGCTGATAAATAAAACAGCTGCCGGTTGCCGCAAGATGCTTTCTGGGAAACTTCACAGCCCTCGGTCATAGCCCTCGGTTTGTAGTGTGCCCCTGAAAAATCACTTGCGCCTGACAAATGTTGCATTTAGCTGCAACGTCTTTGTCCGAGTTTACGGTAAAATACCTCCACACAGCCGACATCACTACACCTTGCTGCAGGCACATACGTTGTCGTTGTTGTGATCATGTGGGCTGTGCATGCTGGATCAGAGACGCTCTTCTTCCGCGGCCGGCACCAACGTTAATTAAGGGGCATTACCGCCACCTACTGTGTTGGAGTGTGATCAAACCAGAGTCACCTATTATAGAAGTGCTGGAGCGGTAAATGGACAGCTTATATCGGAGCGTTTATATCGGAGCGTTTATATCGGAGTTTTTAGATTCAGTCCGATAAAATCCGATATTCACTTTTTTGGCTGATATCGGACTGATTTCCGATATCAATATCGGATCGGGACATCCCTACTGAATGGAAATTCCATTGTGTGTGTGTGTGTGTGTGCTCTGCATTGTGTAGTCGAGCTCAAGTGAACCACATCAGACATTTCTTTCATGAATTATGAAATAAAAATTATAAACAATACACAAAAACTGTAAGAACATACAATGGAGGCCAAATAAAAACACAAAAGGACACAGAGCTGAAAGAAATGCTCTCCTCTCCCACAAAGCAACAGGAAGAAAGAGAGAGCATACAATGGGACTATACCAACGTGGGGTCGCGCAAGAAGAAATGCAGGGACAGACAGTCCAAGAAAGAACACAGTCCAAGAAGGATGAACAGTAGATAGGTAAATAAAAACTAGATAAAGATGGGGTGGTGTTTAGCTCAGTTGGTAGAGCACCCGCCCCATGTGTTAAGGCTATAGTCCTCCGCAGGCGACCCCGGTTTGAATCCCGCACCGAGCGGCCCTATCTTGCATGTCACATTAAAGGCAAGATAGCCCCTAAAATATGTGTGTGTGTATGTATATATATATATATATATATATATATATATATATACAGTAGGTACTACTTCATTTTGGCCGACTTCACGCGAGATTCTCGCGTGAATCACGCGTGAATCACGCGGCTTTTTAGCAGAGGATTAATTGTGTTTTTATGAGAAGCGCCAATGTGCCGAAACAACCGCCAGGTGGCATCTGTGAGCAGGAGGACGAGTCGACAACATGCAGCAGCAGGGGGCAGTGACCACGAACGGCAATGGACAGTTTCCTGATTTATGTTTCTGTTCCTTGTTGCTTCAATACAAGAATGTAGCTAATAATAACACTTCACCAGCTTTACACCTCATTCCAACTCTTTCCTTCAGCCTGTCGCTACAGGGTCCCTCTAGCAAGGACAGACTTACTATACTATCAGGCCTATTACAAACCGTATTTTGAATTTATCTGTGGTATTCCCATTTTATGTTAATCCGTTTTCGTTTTGCTTGTATGTTTAACTGTGGTCTTTTTTATGTCACACGTCGGCGCCAGACTCATTTTAGAGGTGGGGGGGGGGGGCATGGAGGTTGGGTTGTTACGGGACATAGGCTCCAGACCGTCATGTAACTTATCAAAACAACAACAACAACAACAAAAAAGCTGTGTACTCAGTCTGGCTGCAGGTTTGAGCAAATATGTTGTGAATACACCTCGCCGGACTCACAGCGTCTCTCGGCTTGACCACAGCAAAAATAAATAAATAAAAGAACCCCATGGTCCGACCTGACGCGATGTTTAATCATAATAATAGAAAACATTTGGGCTGGGCGATAAAACGGTATACATTTTGAAATAACTTTTCTTCTAGCCTATATAAATATGAGACGTAGCCTACGTGGTCGTGTTTCATTCATCCATGTTTTGGCAGACAATACAAATAGCACACTCACAATAAAACAGTGTGATTGGTTGAAAGCTGATAATTAGCCATGTGCTTACAAGCTGATTGGCCGAAACCAAGAACAAAGCCGCGTGAATGGCCAATCGGCATGTGTTAAGAGCCGACATGTAAATCAGCTGTTTCGATGGGCGATGGAGCGCTATTGCGATACTGGCCTGGCAGACTAAAGCACTGGATCTACCCCCACTCCAGCCCCGCGCACAACTCTGTGAACTGAAACCTGTGAACTATGTGTGTGAAAGGAGAGCTATTAACTACTGTGGGTCACCGCGGGCCACTGTTTAAAAATAATCAGAATATGAGGAAAGAATCTTAAAGAACCAAAGCAGCATTCATTCACAAGTTTAATCAGCACCAAACGTAAACATTCAATAACTGGGTGAGGTCGGACAACGGGCTTCTTTGCTCTGCAATCCCATAGTTTCAAATAAAATGGATTGATTGATTTTTTTTTCCTTAACGAAATGAAACGAAAACAATATTATATTAATGTTGTAAATTTAGAAAATATAATCCAGGGAAAAAAGGCTTACAGACATGGACCAAAACAGCTCAGTAACAGTGCGCGATGTAAAGTAACTTTATTTTACTTAAAGCCTATAATTTTTAAATACAGCCTCTAAAACTAGAATGAAAATTATTTTACTATATTCCACCTACTCGGCTCTATTGAAAGTAATGATCTTAATAGACATTATCAATGACCAATAGGTGTGCTTGTAGCTGTGACGACAGCTGGACACAATGTAACACATTTGCGACACATTAGCATCCTCTTTATCTCTGACCAATGGGTGTTTGTGTCCTGCTCCACCCTCCCCCTCACAGTACTTCACAGCAGTTTGCTCTGAACAGAAAAACCGGTTCCTACAGTAGCTCTCCTAACACTCCAAGAAGAACTCCAAGACACGCCAGACGCACAGAGCCATGCATAGGCTAAAACACAGATTGAGACCATGATGTTTAGTTTTTTTTTTTAGTTCATTTTCGTTTCGTTTGGATTTTGTGCATATTACTGAGCCGTTTGGTCCATGTTTTTGATTTTCATGATTTCATGATTTTCACACGCCAAGTCTCGCTTTCAATAAAACACTCGCATTCTATGAAAACAATATAAAACACAAATTTAAAAAATGACAGTTTGCTATAGATTTTTGTTTTGATAAGATTCGTTTTAAAAGCGCAATGTTCAGGTCTGAAATTAAAAGCAGCCTCCACTTGTTAATTTGCAGCAACACTGTTGCTTCAGGCTGTGATCTGCTTTTTTGTATCGCTCGTCTTTCCATTAAAACAACCTGCTGCTCTTGGCTAAAATCAGCCCGTTGTCGCTCAAGTAGTCTATCAAAATCAACATCTAATGTGTCCCTTCAACTTGTGTGTTTGGAGCAGCTGCGGACAGATGTGTATTAATGCTCCGCTCGTGAGACCAGTCGCATCGGGTCCAGGTCCAGGCTGCTGGCACGGACGTTTAGAAACTGGTTAAACGAGCGGTCGTCGGCTCTGAGCGGATTGTTACATTCACAAGAACTTACAGAAAATAGATATGAGACAATTTGCTCAAACTCGGAGCCAGACCCGGCCAGGCTACAGGAGAGATCACAAATATGGAGGGGTTCAAGACCCCCATTGAGAACCACTGATCCTGTTGTACGTACTGTAACCACTGTGAAACAATAAACAACAACATTGATGTGATTGAACGGCATTGAGCGGTCCCTCACTCCATTCACTCTCTAGCTCTCTCGACCACAGCTGCAGGTGAAGCAGCCTGTGGCCTGAGAACAGCGCCACTCTCCATTGCAGCTACGTTGTGGTCAAACGCGGAATTACTTTGAGCTGCATCTCAGTACGATGCTTCCACCTAGTGGCTACAATGTGACCTACAATTTCACGCAACCGCGTGAATCGCGTATTGCGCGAGTGAAATGGCCACTTTGAAGTAGTACCTACTGTATATATATACACACACACACACACACACAGTATATATATATTTCAATCAGGAGAGACCAATAGGAAGAGAGACAGACTGAAAAGTGATGAATTACATTTATTGTGCATACAAATAGATTTTGGCGCTTAGACGCCGGGGGTAGATCATCGTGGTGTACTGATCTATGGGTGAGAGCTTGCATCTGAAGGAGATGACCCCCCGGGCCTAGACACTGGTGGTGGTAGACTTCTGGTCGGAGATCCTGATGAAGATGGTCGGCGTCAGGTGAAGGTGGTGAAGGGGTGGAGGTGGGTCGAGAGTTTTGCTGGATAACAGAGGGATGACAGCAGGGAAAGGAGACGCTTTTAAATTTGACGCTAGAGACTGATTGGTAGAGGGAGAGGAGAGGGCAGCCCGTGATTGGATGAAGTAGTGAAGAGGGCGGAGCGAGAAAATACTGTAGAGGGTGAGCTTGGGAGAGGCTTGTGCTTAAGAGATGGTCTTCCTGTCTGAACTTTCGCTTTAGCTTCATATATACTGTATCTTTTTAAAAAAAACTATAAAGATAAAAACTAACAATTTTGTGTGATTATAACCTCTGTTACATGTACAGTATACAACATATTATTAGGGGTGTAACGATAGGACGCATGACGTCAGTCCGATATAATATAATTAGGGGTGTAACGATGGGGCGCGTGACGTCAGTCTGACTTCCCATTTCTCTGACTACACATTTCTATATTTTTGCGTCCATTAGTCTACCTCCCACTTCCTCAATTTCAGTTTGCCTGGTGTTCCGACTGCAGAAGGGGGGCGTGTCGTTTATCATCATCTTTCAGAACACAGACTATAGCATTAATTTTCTATCAAATGTCCTATCATTCCAACAATTTTTGCCTCCTGTTGTCGGAATGACGGTATTCTTTTCTATTTTTAAACATCCGATCTTTATGACAATTCCTTCAGTAGCGTATTTTTTCCCCAAAAAAGATTTTGCACTGGTTGGGCTTAGGCATTGAAGAAAGGAGTTGGTTTAGTTCAGTAAAAAGACCAGGTAGATGATATACAGGCAGGCTAGTCCCTGTCTGCGCATGGCACACTGCTGCACTTGCCATTCTCTCTCTCTCGGGACATGGACAAAGGACAAAGACAATCTCTCTGAGCAGTTCACTGAGACAAGAATCCAGCTCATGAGCGAAGGAGCTGAGTTCAAAGCTCTGGGGGGGAAAGCTCCAAACTCCAAACTGAGCTCACAGAGCAAGAGCAGAGCTGGGAGGCCAAAGTAAGACAACTGGAAGAAGGAAAAAAAGAACAACAGAGACTTGGAAGATGGGAGGAAACAACTGGAAGAGGATAAAATACAAATGCAAAAGAACAACAGAGACTTGGAAGATGGGAGGAAACAACTGGAAGAGGAGAAAATACAAATGCAAAAGAACAACAAAGACTTGGAGGATAGGGGAAAACAACTGGAAGAGGAGAAGAGACAACTGGAAAAGACAACCAAAGACCTTGAAAACAGGGAGAAATGACTGGAAGAGGAGAACAGAGAACTCCGTGTGAAAACAGAAAAAGAAGAAAGAGACACCTAAAAGAGAAAGAACCAAGGTGACAAACAACAAGCAAGAGCAAAAAGACATGCAAAAGAAAGAGGGGAAATCAGAAAAGGAAAAGAATTTGAGACATGAACAAGAAAACAAAGATCAGGAAACAGTCAAAGAAAATGTTAAGACAAAGAGGAAGGGTATTTTCAGGTGGCTGCGCAGGAAAAACAAACCTGACTATGAAAGCAAAGACCAAACACCTGAATGTTCCTATTGGGCACCCGGAGCGCCTGGATGTTCCTATTGGTCAGTTGGAACTCCTGGATGTTCACATTGGGCAGGCACATTCATGTCAGAAACACTCCTTCCCCTACACCCTCTAGGCGCGGTCCGCCTGCTATTCCGACATCCCGCTATTCCGACATGTCATATTTTTTTCTTTTCTTCTTTTTTACAGCTGCGGTACCCAGGCACGTCTCACTCTATTTTTTTCTTTTCAGCATGCCTATCACTGGTTTGATGAGGGAGTGATGGTCTTAATTTCGACAACTAAACTATCAAATCACACATAAAACTGACACGATAAACAAACAGAACTATGCTGCAGTTTGTTTGTCAAGTGAACCTGTCACCTTCAGCACCACGGACAGCGCCGCGGAGAAGCTGCAGCTGTGAGCGTCTGGGTTTAGGGCCTGGGGCCTCATTTATCAAAAAGGGTGTAAAACTGCTACGAAATCTTTGCTTACGGCAAAAAGATGAAAATAGCGTACACCCAAAATATTATATTTATCAAACTGTGCATACACACAACTCTCCGCAATTTCTCTTTGATAAATCACACCCGACCCAAGAATGGTGCAGACATGAACACACCTCATTTCCACCCCTGGAACGCCTAGACGGCGACATCGGGCAATATAAAAATGATCTTGCATTTGAATAAGCTACAATAAAAACAAAAACCTCCCGAATCTCAACAAAAGGGAGCAGAAAGAAGAATAATCTTATGTAGAATCTGCCCCTTTATCCCAGAAAATCTTTTTTTTTTCTTTTACCTAGATGTTAAAACAATGTAAAGCAGGATTTCCAGGATACCATTACTTTGCACGCCTTTCCACTAGAGTTCCAGCTCTACTGGACTCGTCATTTTCCATTACAGTTGAGTCCTTCACAGTTCCTCCTCAGGGCCGCGTTGTCTCGCTCTTTATTCTCTCCTCTCGTCAGCTCCAAGCACACGTGCTTCTTGTTAACTCAGGCCAGGTAACTTGGTGGGTTTGATCCTTGTCGGACGTCACACTGGATGACGGATGACAGGGCTTGACGCTAAGCTTTTTTCCAAGTAGCACTGTGCTACCATGCTGAAAAATTTAGTAGCACACAAACATTTTTAGTAGCACAATACAAATTTTGCCGTTTTGGTGAAAATATTATTTTCAAACAAATAAAATAAAGTAGTCCTAATGCTGTAAACTATTTAATGTTATAACTGGCTCTTTGCTTTAACAAAAATCAGGAAAGACAAACAATGCAAATTTGTGTGAGAAAACAGAATATTTACAACCAATATTAGTTTTTAGTTTTGTGCTGTATGTGTGTGCATGTGGCCCGGGCGTGGGGGTATTGATGAGCAGTGAACCTATATTTCCCTCAGTATAAAAAGCTGAACATTACATACAGGGCTCTGCACTAAGATTTTTTAGGAGCACAATGAAAAATGTTTAAACAGCTACTTAAGCCTTACATACGGCTGAGGGTCCCACATGACCCATTTTTACACCTGAGAAAAGTAAAAACACCAAACATTTTTCTCAAGCAGCTCCATGTTGCCCCTGTGTGATGTTCAGGGACAAGTCAGACAGGGAGCTTTGAGGCTGAAGTTTATATGAATGTTGCACTGTGAGACTGTGACCACATCAGCTGTTCTCACTGCGACGAGTGTTTTTTTTTTTTTTTTTTGATAGCTCCGCGATAGCCTCGGAGGCCACGTCTTTCCACCTACTGGCTTCCTTCACCTTTCAAACGGAGCAGATCTCCGTGTGAAACATTAGGAGAGACACAGCCCGAGACCGTGTACCGGAGGGAGAAGAAGTTGAACGTGCATGACAAAACAAGCGCTTGGCACTGAATGCGCGCTGCTGGTGCCACCTTGGCGTGCAGGACGCGCGTCTACCTTGAAAGTGCGGAAAAGACGTTACATCTGAACGGCCCCGATGTACACAAGCTTTAATCAATGCCGCGGCCAAAATCACCAAACAGGCTGCTCACGTTAAACGCGGTAGTAATAGGCGACCGTCGCGGTGAAAACAGCTGACATGTCACATGTGGACACAGTTTCTGTGGAGTCGCACTGATGCGACTGAATGCATTTTTTTATTCGCACCGGACAATATCAACTCGCAAATGCGAGCAAAACAGTCGCACTGTCGAGCCCTGGATGATGTGTGGTTTTTTGTTTCACATTGGACAATGCAGGCGCACGAATTATACGTCAGCCTGTACACGATTCAAAAAGCCACTGATATTGGATCCGTCATCCGCAGTGACGGCTGGTATCAATGGGCTAAGCCCTCCCTGCATTTACACAACAAAAGATGAGGAAAAAATAATCTCTAAATAACATACAAAAAGATTGTTGTAAGTCTTAGTAAAATTGGAAGTAGTAACAATATTAAATAGTTTCAAGAAAAACACAGGATATCTCTAAATGGGCTAATTTAAATCAGCCCGAGCTCACCGAGTCTGCTCCAGGTCTGCTCTCATTCATTTTCTGACTGGGGATGATTGACAGGCCTCATGTCCCGCCCTCGCCATTCACCGACTGTTAGGGCTACATTCATTTTAGCCCACAGGCCGATCGGTTCTGACCAATCAGCAGCAGGCTGACGGAGGGTAAATAATTGACAGGCGTCATGTCCCGCCCCCTTAATTTACTTGCCGTTGTTTTCAGGCCAATGACAGGAACCGGAGGAAAAGTAGTGTTGTTGTGGGAGAGAGGAGACAGGAAGCAGCGGCGCTAGGCGCTAGCATCACAGGTAGCAGACTTTACTGCTCTAAACTGTCTTTGTTAACATGAACCAAGTGGAGAATCTAGTTTCTAAACTCACTGGGACCAGACTTAATGACATGGTGATAAACATCAGACCAGACAGGCCGTCAGTATGAGCTGCGTATGTACGGCTATCGTCTTTTTTTTCTCCAATTGAACAATATCGTCGTATGCGCGCATGCGTGCATGTGTGTGTGTGTGCGAGAGAGAGAGAGACTGTGTGTGTATGTGTGAGTGGCTGGCTGAGAGATAACCAGGTGAAGTTTTTTTTTTTTTTTTTAACTAGACCCTTCCACTTAATGCAGTGTGGTTAGTTGCTAATATACTTTTGTGCCAGTCAGTAACTACTGTGTTAAAATGGGTAGGCTACAGTATGATTTATTTACTAGCCCACCCAACTAATTTGACCACCAGCCGCCACTGGTCATCCGTCATTCAAACGTCTGAGACATGCACACACACACGGAGCTCGGACTCGCTCCAAGCTTTGAATATCCCGCCCGCTCGATAACGACCAATCAAATCCGTTTACCTTACTCGGGTAAAGTCGTGTTGCAGCTCGTGACACCTCGGCGCGACAAACGGTACAAACGGCCATTTCAGTACGCCTTTAATGCCGCTATTCCGACAATTAGAAGTCAATGTTGAAATAGCAGCATGTTGGGATAGCAGCATGTAACCTGATGGCAATGAGCCTGCCGCCATTAATGGCTCAGTTTTCTGTTGTTTTGGACTCTTGTATTCATCAGTTCCTGTTTTATTTTGTAGTTCTGTTCTTGTGCTTTTGGTTCTAGTGTTATGGTGCGTTCCAGGCAGGCTTTTGAACCCGTAAGTCACGACTTCAAGTCACCAGTTACGAATTTGTAGCGTTCCAGGCAAGTTACGAGTTACTAACTGGGGAACTGGGAGTAGATCGAGTTCACAGGTGGGAAGTTACGAGTTTGACTGTACATTCCTAGGAAGAAAGATTATAAAATAAAAAATAAAAACACTGCTGCGATTAAAAATTTAGATTATTATTCTTATTTTGATTTCTAAACTCTTCTTAAATTTAAAAAGTAGTGTTGTGTTGTTTTAAAATGCATATGAACTTGTTTTCTTTGCATTATAAAAAGGTCTAAAAAGACCAGATTTTTTTCACAGAAGTGTTCATTTTACTCAAACACATAGTAAAACCAGAGGAACTGGTCATTTTGAAGTGTTCTCTTCTTTTTTTCCCCCAAAACAGTATATAGATGTCCACTGGAGGGCAGCAGAGCACCACACAGAGCACTGCCTCCTGTGGGACAGAGCAGTGTGTATGACTGCACATTGTCTTCTGTGAGAAAGATGATGCCAGATGTTTCATGCAGTGTTGAGTGTTTGTGGGGTTTTCCCTAAGAGCTGTGGGGAAGCAGATAGATAGATAGATAGATAGATAGATAGATAGATAGATAGATAGATAGATAGATAGATAGATAGATAGATAGATAGATAGATAGATAGATAGATAGATAGATAGATAGATAGATAGATAGATAGATAGATTTCCCATGAGCCTCCACGGGCAGTCGGGCACTGTGAAATTCTTGGACCGGCGCAAGACGGACGAAAGTGAAAACATTTGCCAAGAATGTTTTCATTGATCAAGAATGAAATTCGGAGTTTGGAAGACGATACCGTTGTAGTTCCGACCAGAAATGGTGATTCGGTGGCGTTATTCGCATGACCCGCTGGGCAGCGAGTCGACCACTAAATAATAACATATGCTATTGTCACCTTGTAGCTAACGTTACAGGTAGCGTTGTCGAGATACCAGAATTTCGGTAGTCTATACCGATACCAGTAAATTTCCACAATTCTCGATACTTATTTAATACCATGATTTAAAAAAAAAAAAAAACAGAAACCACGTGCTTCTAAATTCCTATAGCCTACTTTACTATCAAACTGTCTTGTATTTGCTCCACTGTGCTTCAACAACTTTCCAGGCAGACACATAAAGTAAGCACAGAGTTACAGAAAGTAAGTCATTACTTTTATCCCTCAAGTAGTTCAACAAGAGAACTTCTCATTCACATTCACATTCACACATGGCCTCTCATCATGTTTACATGAGCTCAAACTTGTGGCGCACACTGAGCAGCTGGAGGCTATAGGTCTGGTCAGGACACACGCTGCCCAGACTGTGCGTATTCTTTCCGAATCAGTCCCCTCCCAACAGCGATCGACAGGGTCCGCCGGGAAAAAATGCAGGTACCGACGTATTTTTTACGTGTCAGGATTGACTTGGTACCGACTAGGTATCAGTTCTCTCACCCTGCAAACCAGCGTTTTAGCACCACAGACAGCGGCTCCATGAAACACTTATAGAACAGCCTGCCCTGTCACTTAAAGCAGATATCAGTGGCATGTTTTTGTTAATATAAGTCCTGAATAGTCCTATTTTCCGTCAGCAATCACTTACATGGAGTGTTTCAGCCGTAACACGAGTCTCTCCGTCACTCTGCTCTGCTGTAACCCGAAGAGAAAATTTTCCTTGTGGGATACAAGTGTTATCCAATGAGGAGAGAGAACGGCATGAAGGGCTGTGTGTGCAGCCAAGGGGTGCGCGTGAATATGGTGACGGAGCACAAGGACCAATAGATGCCTGACGAGGGTGGGGGCTGCTAACTCATGGTGCGTTCAAGGAAACTCGTACTTTGTGTTTTTCCTTCCTGTGAACTCGTACCAGTTCGATCTGGTACGAGTTCACGGGTCGGAAGTTACGAGTGGCCGTTATAGGGAACTTTCACAGACAACAGGACGGTAAAAACACGAGCTTTTGGAAAGTTACTCAAGGTGCAAATTACAATGGAGCTAGAGAGAGTGTGACAAGATTTTTTTAGGCACAGAAATTGTCCTTGCTTTGTGTTAATTTGTCATGCATTTCACAGTTTTATGCGTCTTCACCATAGATCATGTGGAAAATGTTATCCTTCACCGTGTGGGCAATTCACCATAAGAAGAACAACAAAATAGCCTACATGCTACTCTTGCCATCAGAACTATTATTGATCAAGACATGAATCTCTTATAGGCTGTGTTCAGTGTGCTATAATTTCCTATTTAATACATGTATGTGTTGGATATTTAGCTATTTGATGCATTCATCATGGGTGATTTGTGTGTTATATAGAATGTAGTGTATGACTCTCGGGTGGGGGCTGCTAACTCATGGTGCGTTCAAGGAAACTCGTACTTTGTGTTTTTCCTTCCTGTGAAGTCATACCAGTTCGAAAATACGAGTTCAAGGTAAAATGTTAACAGTGGCCGTTATAGGGAAACTTCCACAGACAACAGGACGGTAAAAACACGAGCTACGGGTTGCCTGGAACGCTACAAAGTTGTAGTTGTGACTTGAAGCTGTAACTTACGGTTTCAAAAGCCTGCTTTGAACGCAGCATTAGCCGAAACGGCCATGCCGCTGATATCTGCTTTAACCGCGACTCATCATGACTGACAGGTATCAGGGTTATAAGACAAAGGATAATGTCCTCCTCCCATACCAGCCCCTCAGCATTACCTTACCGGCCCGCCCCGAGCTATTCCATTCACAAAACGGGCCTGTGGCAACTCTTTTTTTCTCTTCCTTCATGGGCGGTGCAGCTGCATCGTCGATACTTACGCCACTGCCTTTAAGATAGTTTTGTACAGTGTGTCTTAAAGGACAATTTCAGGCGAATGCAACTCTGGGGTGTATTCCTATCATTTTAGGTCTAAAAGAAGGAATCTGACGATTTTCAGTTTTGCTCCTGTTTTGCGGTAGACACAACTACCGCATACACCCCCGAGTTGAATTTGCCTGGAATTGTCCGTTAAGTTGCTGTTGGATGTTTGACAGCTGCAAAAGCTTCCTTTGTCCTGACCTGATGTTCCAACATCAACACCATCCTCCATACAGCTGGTCAATCATGTGCCTTTAGGAAATGTCAGGGCATCGCTTTTGGAAAGTTACTCAAGGTGCAAATTACAATGGAGCTAGAGAGAGTGTGACAAGATTTTTTTAGGCACAGAAATTGTCCTTGCTTTGTGTTAATTTGTCATGCATTTCACAGTTTTATGCGTCTTCACCATAGATCATGTGGAAAATGTTATCCTTCACCGTGTTGGCAATTCACCATAAGAAGAACAACAAAATAGCCTACATGCTACTCTTGCCATCAGAACTATTATTGATCAAGACATGAATCTCTTATAGGCTGTGTTCAGTGTGCTATAATTTCCTATTTAATACATGTATGTGTTGGATATTTAGCTATTTGATGCATTCATCATGGGTGATTTGTGTGTTATATAGAATGTAGTGTATGACTCTGCAAAAAGTCAGTTCCCCTGAATGTCATGATATAGTTTGCACACTGTGTAGTGTCCAAAGGGAAAAAATACAGTTAACTTAAAATGTTAACAACCCTTAAACATGATTTATTACCACACAATGTATTTGTTAAAATCTAAAAAATGCACAGGGAAGTTTCAGCTCTATCCCCTGAGCTCTGACTTGTGCTGTATACGGCCTGTACGTTGTGCCTTAGACATTGAGATCACACTCTGCTCTCCCACACAGCTCGCAGCTCTGCAGCCTACACACCCAACACAGTTCAGAGGTGGATCTGCATTAGCAAACAGTACAGAAGTAATGGACTAACATCGCTGCTTCTGCTAACGTGGAGGGCAGCGGGGGATGCCTCGGCTTTGACACACACACACGCACACACTCGCAGGCATGTTCAGATGTGTTAGCTGAACAAGAAGGAAAACCACAGCAGCTACACAACCTTCGTTCACTCCATAAAACCTACGTGGTTCAGTGTGTAGATTTAATAGGTTGTGATGGTGACAAGAGACTGTTTCATAACAGGTTAAATGTTTCAAATCCATCACTCATCAAGTTTGGGATTTTAAATAAGTAAGCCATTATACGTTACTTGTAATGTCCATAAGCAGACAATTATAAAGCTATGTTCACACTGCAAGCCTTAATGCTCAATTCTTATTTTTTGCTCAGATCCGATTTTTTGTTTGGCTGTTTACATTACCATCTAAAATGTGGCCTATATCAGATTCCAGTGTGAACGATTTGCTGGTTCTGAACTGATCCGAATGCGCAAAAGAACAATAACGACACCAGGCACAGCACACTGTTGAACAGGAAACATAGAGGAATGAGTTTTTTTTTCTTCTTCTTTCTTCTTTTCTTCTCTTCTTTTTTCTTCTTTCTTCTTCTTTTTTTTTCATTTTTTCTTTTATTTCGAAATGCTCTCTCTCTCTCTCTCAGAACGCTGCCGTTACCAGGTTACAAAACGAGCCGTCTCACTTCTGTATCCATCCACCTTATTTTCGAATGCGGAAGTAAGGTGAAAATGAACGTCCGGATTTATGTGCGGCAATGCTTTAATAATATTATTGCATCAAGAGTGCTGGACCGGAAGTTCCGCACAAAAACCCAGACCTCCATGAATCCGTGAAAAATAAGAAAGACTCGACCATAATCTGTGCTCACGTTCAATTTTCCCATTGGAGTCAATACATTCCATGGTGCCTCTGGTCTCCCTAAAGGGGCGTGGCCGTGCAGAAGCCCACGTGACATGCATACAGGAAGCTGACTTATCATGGAAGGTCTTGGTTTATAAACCGTCTTTGCCACGACAAAAAAAGGAAGCGCCGAGAGCTTTTTTTCCACCGAGGGTGCTGAGCAGTGTGAGCGCCGAGTTCCATAGGATCTGAATGGAAAGTAAAAGGGCGCCCGGTGGACACAGACCCTTTGCATATATGTAAAGATAATGCATTCTATGAAATGTCAGAAGAGGTATTTTTTTCACGGCACCCCTGACGCAGTCAGACGGCACCCCAGTACAGCCTTTCTCAAAGTTTTTCTCTCCATGTTTTCACACGTAACTGACGCAATTAAAATTGTTAAAGCCCCAGTATGTGACATTTACCCCCATCTAGCGGTGCGGTTCCATGTCGGCACGTATTCTTGCTGTTGCGTTTACGTAAACTCGGGCAGAAGTCAGAAAAACAACCGACGCTGCATGTAACAGGATAAACAAGCCTCTATGTAAACAAACGGTCCACCAGCACGAGGCGGCGTGACAATATGTTGTCATGGTAACATCGTATTGTTTACCTGGCCCACGTTTTACCGTCTTTCTCTCGTCGAGTAAAATAACATCCAGTTGGTTTTGCCGACGGCGTCACTCGCGGCGTTATTCAGGTGTCTGACTGCACCTGAAGGCAACACCAGTGCCTCCGTCCTTCCTCACACTAGCCGACACGGTGGTGACAGTTTTAACAGGCGCTGTCTAGAAAACTTTCTCCCCGAGGCGACAGCTGTGGTGAGCGGAGTTTGTGGTTCCCTACGGCGACGGTGACACTGAACGTAAAACATGGCGATTCAACATGGCAGAGAAGGTTCGGTGAACCCCCCCCTGTATGTTTGTAACGACTTGTAACAACTCAATCTAAGGTACGAGAAAGCGCTCGTTTGTATGCGGGCGCGATTCCACTTCAGTGAAATACGTATTTATGAAAGCGATATTTGATTTTTGTCAATAAAAAGCCAATAAAGTCCCATACTGTCCCTTTAAATATCTTCAAACGTGACAAAGAATTGAAAAATATCTAAAGTGGTGTTAGTCATCCTCCTCTGAACAGCATTCACTATATGAACAGCACTATACTACACACTTTCTACATCGCCTACACATGAACATGGAGCTGACTGTACAGAGACATCAATCTGCACACACACACTTAGATTAGTAGGAGGAGGGAGGGATAATCACAGTGTTGATGCTCCTTTCTGTATCTCCATGTCCCTGTAGACAAATGCATACGTATTATAATATACAAACACATTACACACCTACACAAGCAACAATACACTATAAATCATGGCATCACATCCCCACACACCCCTCATCCTCCCACTAATCGCTCCAACTAATTATACTTTCCTGAACTCTCAGCTGTTATAAATATGTGCAGAGGAGGACAGAGAGCAGCTCTGAGCGGCTGAGAGCTGAAACTGATCATGATGATGTTGTGATAACACTGACGCGTGTATGCGTTGGTAGTAATCTGAGCCCGGATTCAAGTCTTTTGATCTGTTAAAACCTAAAACCTATGAGTTCAGAAACATGCAGTGTCACACCTGTAAAATGCAGTTAAAACAGCTTGTAACATTTAATGTCAGGTGAACAGGTGTAATTTGGAGGTGGTATCAGGGCCGTTGCTAGGAATTCTGGGTCCCCTGAAAGAATACTAAAGTGGGCCCCTACCCTCTATCTTTTCCAGTTGTTTTTTCTTAGGGTGTTTGTTAAAATTATACATTGTTTAATTTTTTTCAGTTAGTGCAGTTGCTTTCACGCCTGCTTTTTGTCACTCGGCACCAAACTTGGAGAGTGTCATGTCTCCATCCTGTTGTCAATAAACACCCTGTTGTCAATAAACACACGTGGAGACGGTGCTTCAACCAAACGACACAGCTGTTAGATGACTGGCTGTTTCCCTGTCACTGTTGTTTCAATGTCCCACATCCTTGCAGCGGCGTCTCAATAAACTAGAATAACATGGAAAAGTCTGGGCTAGTTCCAGTAGCTCAAGTCAAAAAGCCCCAACCAAGTATTGAGAGCATGTACAGTAGATGGACATAGCCTACTTTTCAGAAGGTCAACATTTTCATCTTAATTTTTTTTTAGATACTGAATTAATACTGAAGCTAAATTGTCCACTGCAGCATGTGAAGCTCTTGGCAAACGATAGTTCCGATCTACTTTTCTAGTTTGATACTTCCGGCTGGTTTCCGGTTGCATTCACCCAGCTCGGTCCCGTTAGTTCCCCGTTAAACGTTAAACGCGGACGGACCTCTGCTGTTCGGTAATCAGCTGCTCTGTGGACACAAGGGACGGACTCGCCGACCTGTCCGGTGTCTGAGCGGACTCAGCGGAGCACCGGGCCGTCTCCCCGCTGCGTTAACCCGTTGTCAACGACTACGGGAGCCCTTTTAGCTCAAACTTTAGCGCAACAGAGTTCAGTTGGAGCCGAACCGAGACCACCTCCTCAGCCCGCACTAGTTTTGGTGCGCATTAGAGTGCAATGTACTTTCACACTGACCCAAACGGGACCAAATTTTGTGACACTGCAGGTGTGAAAGCACCCGTAGACTACATCTTTTTTTTTTTCCTACTCTGTTTTGATGCTAGTGCAGCATGAGTATTAGTCAGGGTCTTATGCATTTTATGGGAGGGAGGTACAGGCAGGGCCATTGCTAGGAATTCTGGGGCCCCTTAAAGAATGCTAAAGTGGGCCCCTACCCCCTAACTTATCCAGTTTTTTTTCTTAGGCTACGTATGTTTTATCATTTTTTATTTTGCCTACTTTGTTTGATGCTAATGCAGCATTAGTATGAATATTAGTCAGGGTCTTGTGCAGAATAAATCAGTCATACAAAGATTAGACTACTGGGGATTTTTGTGGGCCCCACTGGGCTCTGGGCCCCTAGAATTATCATCACCTTTCTCCCCTATACAACAGCCCAGGGTGGTGCTGTAGGATCATCTGTGTAAATGCTGTTATTTGTATCAGGCTGTAAATTCTGATATAAAAGTGAACATTTTGTTTTGTCTTTTGGAACTAGGCTCCCTTTTCAGTGCTAATGTTTAGAACCTACTGTATGATGACGATATTGGGTACTGAAAAGCTAATGTTGTGTAGGCGATCCACCAGATGAAACAGCCACATAATTGAGATTAGGCATAAAATACTATGAAACTTTGAACATTAACTCTGGCTGTGAGACATCACCTGACCTGATTCAGTTTGTACCAGGTGTTCGCTGACCCAGAGGACAAACTCCTAGATACACTGTGAGTTAGTGTAGTAAAAGAAAAAGTTTCTCTTTCAAGTTAGAATTATTTCAATGTCAGTAAAACCTCATCTTGTTGTTATGGCCCTGTGTTAGATATTATTGATTTCTGTTGAGAAATATTCTCTTTCTAATCATTTTGTACAGAGAGAGTGGGAGGGAATTGGAGAACCGTGCAGAGAGAGAGAGAGGAAGAGGAGGAGGGTTATGAAAAGATCCAAAGATAGAAGTTAGAAAAGCAAAATTACAATGAATGTAACATCACTGAGGTGAACAGCTGTTCCTAACATGCTTTCCAGATATGATTGCGTCCTTAATTTGTAAAAACACCACAGCTGTTGATCAATAATATCCCTCCTTGTATGAAATGACGCAGTACATGGATCCAGATAAATGAGTCATATTCCCACTAACTGTATGTGTTATAAAACATGTCGAGTCATCAACTGCTCCGATGTTTCCTCCCTGTTTCACAGAAGCCGTTTACTGAAGGCATTAGATCATAATTCAGTGCCTTTCACCTAAACTGTCTGCTTAAACCCACAGGTTACTTGTGCAACAGGTTATTATCACCCACAGTTACATGTTGTTGCTAGGCTACATCTAGTGGGCGTGTAGTTATTATGACAGGAGCAAAGTGTGGTGTGTGAGACAAAAGCTATGTCCCAATTCGGCAGCTGCATCATTTGGTGAACTCATTATTACGTCACAACGTTGCAACGAGGCCTGTCCCAATCCGATGGCCTGTCCCCATCCGATGGCCTGTCCCAATCCAAAGACCTGTCCCAATCCGAAGGCCTGTCCCAATCCGATGGCCTGTCCCCATCCGATGGCCTGTCCCAATCCGAAGGCCTGTCCCAATCCGATGGCCTGTCCCAATCCGAAGGCCTGTCCCAATCCGAAGACCTGTCCCAATCCGAAGGCTCCTCCAAATGTGGCCGCCAAATCCAGCCTTCTCTTGCCTGTTCCGGGAGGACACACCGCATCTATCCGTCTTGGCCTCCCATATCCAGCGATTCTTTGCTTATTATTAGCCACCTAGCATGTCGGCTATCAAAACATTGAGGCAGCTCTGCGCTGTAGCTATGGTAGCCACGCTCGGCGGCCAGCTTGGAGGCATGGCTGTCTGCTGAGCAGGGCTCTGCCGGCCAGTGTAAAAAAAAAAAAAAATCTGCCACTTTCAAATATTAAACAGGACGTTGATTGCGTTTGGACGTGATCAGGTAAAGCTCTGAAGGCTCGACCATCCCATTCACCAACAGTTGATGGTGAAGGATCCAGCCCCTGAATTGAGACACCGCTGTTGTCCCTGTCAGGCAGAGGTTGTGGTGTACGGATGAATATGACACAGAAGATTGGTCTTTGATCCCCATGTGAAAGAAGGAGTTTATCATAGTAACCATGGCAATGGAAGTAGGTGTTTATTATTGTCATCATGACAACCTTAAGGCCTGTTCAAGAGAGAAATTTGTTCTCGCTCCCAGGGCTGCGAGAAAAAAAAAAAGATGTAATTTTGTTCTTGCAGCCCCAGTTTGGGAGTTCTCTCAGCTTGTTTTTGACACATCAGCTGGGCAGAGCTTTTTTGGAGTCCAACAATTATTTGTTCAAAGCAGGTGGGGTTAATGTGGAGATATTATTTCATATTCCATATTGAGAGGCCATACATGCCACCTCCATTTCCTATTCCTTTCCATCTCCTCCACAATCACGCATAATGTCAGTAAATCCTCCTCCACTGCTCAATTAATGAAAAAAATTGCCATCTCTGCCATTGTTGTTGTTGTGGTTACATTAAGATTTACACAGGGATTCCCTGCAGTGCAGTGGGCAGGGCATATGAGAAATTCCCAGGAGTTCTGCACTTGAGTTTATTGTGAATGAATTCAACATGTATTAACTACTAAAATCTATGTATCTATGTAACTGAATAACCAGGTCTCCATCCACATTGGAAGGGCTGCTCCACAAACCCTGCTTCCAAATAACTACATATAATACTTTAGCCTTATTACTGGCTTTTAAGTTCAGATAAAATGTTAATGTCCAGTCCAGTGTGTGCCCTTTCAGTTCACCTGACCTGCCACTTCATGTCACATCTGAACAGGTGTGCCCTCTAGTTCAGTGATGATATGAGGTGACAAAGAAAAACTCTATTTTTGCCTTTCTTTCACTCTCCATCTTAGCTCCAAAATGGCAGTCACCAGGAGCCTGGTTTCCTCATGTGTCGTCATTTCTGTGCGTCAATCCTTTGGCTAATGTCAGAGAAGAAACTAGAGCAGCCAGCCTCTCTTCTTTTCCTCACTGTTCTCTTTCCTTCACCCACTTTTTCCTCACTGTCCATGCCTCTGTCTTTGCTTCCCACAGTTTTCTCCTCTTCCCTCTTTTCTGCTTCTCCTCCTCCCCCTCCTCCTCAGCTTTGTCCTTATTTCTTTCCCCCTCTCTTCCATATGGTCCCTGTACTTGTATCAGCTGTAGGTGACATGATTTTTTTAAAGGCAGGATTCACAGACAAAAAAACTGAGAAAGCATTTACTGCAATGGAAGAGAGTGAGTAAAAAAAGAGAGGAGGAATGGGAAAAGGTGTCAGGATGAGAGATGCAGGGGGAGGAAGTTGAGAAGGAGCAGGAGGTGTAGGAGGAGGCTGCTGCAGGTGCAGTGAGTGCATACAGGATGCTGATGAACAAAGCTGTCAGTGAGTAGAGAAAAGCAAAGAGCTCCCACTCTACTGCTGTTTCTAGTCCCCATCACAGTGACTGTGGTGTGTCGCACTAAGCTCCGGTGCTACTCTGCTGGTGTGGGTATTGAGACGTCTTCTGAACAGCAATTCAGTCCAGATTTAGGTGAATAGTTAATGAAGGAAGCAGTTGTTATTTTTTAGGCTATTGCTTTTTTTCTTTTTTGCTGATTTAATTGATGGATGCAATGTGTCACTTGTAGTCTTTAAGGTAAGCTAAGCTAAACTAACCATGCCCTGTTCCCACCTCTGTACTGTAAATAAAAGAAGGATTACATTTGTCTTAAACGTCCATTATTATATAAAGGTAGATGTCCATGTTTTCCTATATTATAATCAGCTCTGGCTTCTGTATTAATTCAACTATCAGTCCACAGAGAAATGTACACGGCCTGTATTCTTAGACCCATTCTTAAAATGAGCTGACAGGACTTCTGTAAATTTGTGATGTCACAACAAAGCAGCAGCTCTCAGCCATGCCCCAAGCCCTGCCTTACCACTGACAATGGCAACAAGGATATTAAAGGATAATTTCATTTTTTTACAATCTGGACAGTCTTTCTAGCATAAAATAGCTGCATAATTTTCACCCAGTGAGGAAAATTTGATTGTCATTACAAGTCGGGCAGGAATTCAAAGCTTGGGGAGAGTCCGAGCTATTCATATGTGCGTGTTTCAGACGTTTGAATGACAGACGACAGATCCAATATCAGTGGCTTTTGAATCGTGAGCAGGCTGACGTATAATCCGAGCGCCTGCATTGTCCAATGCGAAAAAAAATATTTTGTTATGATACACTAGTGCTATTCCCCCCCTGAGTCAGGGTGACCTGTTATCAACATCTGGTCTGTAGGTTGACCTACAGTACTAACCTCTGACCTGGATGATGTCATCTCCAACCGCTGCCCGGCTCATTCTGATAATAATGATTCCACTTCAGCATTCTGGTCCATTTTTAGCGCAGCTAGCCGGAGCTTTAGTGAGTTCAGGCTGCAGAGAGGAAGCCTGTGGAAGCTGAACTTCCTCCAACTGCTCATTTTGTTCTGACAAGTCGGAAACACACAGAAACGAACCATAGTATTAACGGTAGCAACAAGCTGTGCCGTGGTCGGAGATGACATCATCCAGGTCAGAGGTTATAGGTCAACCTAAAGACCCCGGATGTTGATAACAGCTAACCAGCTAACTCAGAGGGGAATAACACTAGCGTATCATAACATTATAATATTGGTGAAATGAACGAGTTTTGCGGCAGATAAGGTGTTATTTAGAGGCTGCATTGCGCTGCCCCATGTACTTGCATTATATGGATATACGCGGCTCTCGGCTGGATCTGATTTAATCAGAACGACTTGTAATGACACAAAGTTATCTGGGTGAGTAAATAATCATATTTTATGCTAGAAATGTAAAAGAATGTAAAAAAAAACTGTGACATATCGAAGTAAGGGGCCATATTTATCACAGAGCACAGCGACCAAGCTTTGATAAATACACTGTGTACACGCAGAGCTGAAAACAGTTTTTCTCTGCTACAACGTCACAGCTGTGGTCAAGACGTGCAGCACAGACCTGTCACAGTCTGACAGTGTATTTCATTAACTTCAACCTCAAAGCTCTCTGTCCTCAAACTGTCCTGACCTGTCTCTGAACATTACACAGGGACAACATGAAGATGTGTGACTGACTGGTTACTGAGTTTTATATCAATGTTCAGTCTGAATTGTCAGTGCTTAAAGGTGTACAGAAAAGAACATTGAATTTGAGCCCACTCTGGGTCAAAAAATGAGTGTAAAAACTCATCTATCAGACTACAGTATGTAGGCCAAACTTTGTGCAAAATTCTATTTTTTAATAAATCCGGGATGAGTGTGGTGGAAGTGTGGTATTTTTTTATCGCATTGGACAATGCAGGCACACGGATTATACGTCAGCCTGTACACGATTCAAAAGCCACTGATATTGGATCCGCCATCCGTCATTCAAACGTCCGAAACACGCACGGAGCTTGGACTTGCCCCAAACCAAAAGCTCGATAACAACCAATCAAATCCGTTTGCCTTACTCGAGTAAACTCGTGTAACTCTTTTAATTAATACATGTTAAGTAACAACTCTGTAAGTTTAACATAGCATTCTACTGTGATTTGAGTAGTTAAATAAAAAGATGCTATTCATACAGTATCAGTTGACACATTATCTAAAATCATCATTATATACATATATATAATATATATATATAGGCCTATATGAGTGGCCAACAGGAAAGACCAATTTATGTGTAATTTATATTGTGTTGGTCATAATATAGAACAAGTTAGGCTATTGCTTGTGTCTGTTGATTGAAAAAGTTGAAATGTTTCCATATTTGTAGGGTTAAATAGATAATGTTTTACTTAAATATTTCATTTCTTTTTGTGCTCCCAAATGTTTTACTCACATGTTCTTCTTGGGAAAAATGGTAGTGTAGAGCAGTGGCATTGTTATATTTAGGCTATGACAAGGTGTAAATACATTTCACAGGTCACAGTCACATTTTATGTAATTTAAAAAAATAAAATAAAAATATTTGAGTTCATGAGTTGTCAAGACAGTGAGTTATCAGAGGTGTCTCTGTATCTCTGATGTGTGCAATTTTAATATTGGCTCAGACAGAAGCTGAAATCCAGCTCTGGAAAAAGGAGCCGCTCTCTAGCACCCGTAGTCAGAGTGATCGATCCTGCTCCACATAGAGGATCTTTGGAGCCGTCTGCGGCCACAGCTCTCAGCAGCAGCAGCAGCAGCAGCGGGTCGTGGTGACAGAGACTGTGTGTGATGGGTATTATTGTCGCTGCACGGCAGAGGACACAGGACCAACTCCAACCAGAGGTGAATCATTTCCAAACCTTTAATTAATCTGCATTATGCTTCTGCATGACGACGGCTCTATCTCCCTCTCTCTCTGTGTATGCGCGTGTGCGTGCGTGTGCGTGTGGATGGATGTCCGCAGACGGCAGAAAAGATCAACTTGAGCGCGGATGAATTTTTAATGTGCAAGCTTTATTAAAACCCTCTCCGTTTTCCGCCGCGCTGGCTCTTGTGTCTCGTGCCTGCGCGGCTGGTGCCGGCGTCGTTAATTAGCGCTGGCCGATAATTGGTTTTCCTGTCACATAGCCTACACTACCCACCGAAACGGAATGAGAGCGGAAAATAAAATATTCTCGTGCCGTCTCAGGGGGTGCCGCTTTCATGAAAGCGTGGGTCTGCTATAACCAGCGATCAGTGATCATTAATTGTCTATTATTGATCTTGTGGCCCGTGTGATGGTTTGATGTGTGCAGGCCTGGTGCAGCCTCTGTACCCGCTCAGATGTCGCCATGCACATTTGCACTGTGAGCCATCTCCACTGTGATGTATGGTCCAGGCTGATTAGCAGGTATTTATCCAGCCTGTTGTATGCAGTGTTGGGTATGTTACTATTTTAAAACGTAATTGGTTACCTTCCTCAAAAAGTAACTAAGCTAGTAACTGAATTACTGCATTATAAAAGTAAAGGTAACTATTTTGTTACCATAAAATGCTCTTGGTCTTGCCTAACCATACTTGCCCGCCTTATCATAACCCTAACATCCTGTTTATCTGGAACTAACCGACTCACTCAGTATTCCTCCACACAGACAGGCTCCATGCTCCAGATAAACAGCTTTTTTCGAACTAAAATAATTGTGTCAGGACTGTGTCAAGTAACGGACAGTAATGGCACATTTTACTGTCAGTAAGTGTAACAGCGTTATAACGGGGGAATTTTGGAACGTTGATTACTTGTTACTGAAAAAAGTAGCGGCGTTAGTAACGTAATTTTAAAATACTGTTATTCCCATCACAAGCTGTAGCTTACTTCTCATCTTCCATCAAAGTTATCTGCAACGCCATACTGTGTCATAGTCTACATGGTCGTTTTTAGAAAACTGTATCATATCAGAGCTGTCAGCTTGTGTGCTGCTTGTGTGCATTTTCTAAATAATCTCTGATGTTGTATAGTGAGAATTTGTTCAATATGATGCTTCTGAAGTCTGGTGTTTTTGGCGTGTATTTAAACAGTAGTAGCCCTAACCCTAACCCATTTTTTCTACAAACTGATTATGATTATTCTGATCGGAAATTCCAACTTACAACTAAACCCTGCTTACATGGACGTAAAATAATAATAAGAGGAAGCTTTTCTTCTGTAAACAAATGCTTGGCTCGCCTCGCTCCCCGTGCTAACCTTCTCTCTCGTCTGTGCCTATCGCCAGAGGTATCGCTGAGCTCAGGTTCATGTAAATAAAAAGTTTAGTCTGATGAGCTTCACGGAGAGCACCAGCCTGAATTCAGCTCTGTGTCTGATTGAAATCATAGAAGTTGGTGCAGAGAAGGGTAAATGTGATTGTACTATTCCTTCTAATATCCATACAGCCTGTGGACAAAGCATGACCTAATGACAAAACAGTTGAGCCATTCTCTTTAGAAAGAACTCTTCATGCAGTGTTGTTAAAGCAGATATCAGCGATCCGGTCATTTTGGCTAATGCTGCGTTCAAGGCAGGCTTTTGAAACCGTAAGTTACAGCTTCAAGTCACAACTACAACTTTGTAGCATTCCAGGCAACCTGTAACTCGTGTTTTTACCGTCCTGTTGTCTGTGCCTCACTATAACGGCCAATCGTAACTTCCGACCCGTGAACTCGTACCAGATCGAACTGGTATGACTTCACAGGAAGGAAAAACACAAGTTACGGGTTGCCTTGAACGCACCATGAGTTAGCAGCCCCCGCCCTCGTCATGCATCTATTGGTCCTCGTCCCTACGTCACCACATTCACGCGCACCCCTTGGCTGCACACACAGCCCTTCATCCCGTTCTCTCTCCTCATTGGATAACGCTTGTATCCCACAAGGAAAGTTTTCTCCTCGGGTTACAGCAGAGCAGAGTGACGGAGAGACTCGTGTTACGGCTGAAACACTCCATGTAAGTGATTGCTGACGGAAAATAGGACTATTTAGGACTTATATTAACAAAAACATTCCACTGATATCTGCTTTAATGCTCTATATGCTCAGTTACAGGTTTGCACAAGTGTGCTACCATCTGCTCATTTAATGCATACTGTGAATTTCTTGGACTGTTGCAAGACAGACGAAAGCGAAAGCATTTGCCAAGAATGTTTTCATTAATCAAGAACGAAAGTCGGAGGTTCGAAGACGATGAGATACCGTTGTAGTTCTGACCATAAACTGCGATCCGGCGACATTATTCCCATTACCCAGATAACCCACTGAGATTACCCACTTTTGCAACTAACAATTATTTTCATTGTCAATTATTTAAATGATTAATCAATTAGTTGCTGGTTAATAAAATGTTAAAAAATGTTGAAAAATATCATCAATGTTTCCCAAACCACAAGATGACTGTCTTGTTTTGTCATGTCACATGACAAGTTCCAAGATTAATAAGAATCAATCTCACATCTCACAAAATTTGCCTTTAAAATCAGACACAAACCCGTGAGTTTAGAGTGGTATTAGTTCAGTTTGACAGTGTGACCTGTGATCATGTGATACAGCTTCTTGGCGTTGGTAAAATATTTTGAGTATGAAATGTGAAGGCATGTGCACAACTTGGACACATGGGGCGTATTAGATCAGCTTCTTGGTTCAACATTTAAAAAAAACACATTGCAGAGATATTCACATTATTATCACGGAGGAGAAAGAAAATCTGAAAACTGGTTTTATATCCGCTTGATCCAACTACTGGTTCACACTCATGACTCCTCCACCTGTTTTCAAAGAAACATCTGGAGAATAAATAAATGCAGCCACCGTCCACTACCTCCTCAGCAGCTGGTGGACATGGTGGAGCAGATGTTTCCCTCAGGAGCTGGTGGAGAACAAACACAGAGCTAAAAGACAGGGACTAAGATTAAAGCAGAAGTAAGCGATCCGGTCGTGTTGGGTAACTTCCTGTCATCGGATGGAGTCCCTACGTCACCACATGCACGCACATCCGTTGGCTGCACACACAGAGAGGACCGCCCCTTTATGCTGTTCTCTCTCCTCATTGGATAGAGGTTGTAGGATACAAGGACAGTTTTCTCCTGGGCTTACAGCAGAGCAGAGTGACTGACAGACCCGTGTTTCGGACCAAACAAGTGATTGCTGTCGGAAGTCGGAACTATTTAAGACTTACACCGTGTCCTAACCGGATGCGATGCGATGCGATGCGAGCGAGCGATAGCGGCAAATTTAACGGCTTCCTATTGTAATGTCCTAACTGGCCGCGAGCGATACGGCGCGACGCGGCGCGATGCGACGCGACGTTTTGAGCCCGACGCCCGGTTTCTATTTTCTGTTGCTGCGGTCACGGGCCATTTGGCCCTCAATTTGACCAAGAATGCCCCCCAAAATCATGATAAAGTTATGATTATACATGATTGATGTCGGCTTAATGTAATGTAAACGAGATTGCGCTGATACACAGAGTGGCAGCAGGGCAGAGCTGCTGCTGCTGGTGCGATGGACCTGATTGTTGCTGGTCCACAGTGAATCAGTCCAGATCCTCCACCGTCACCAGATCCCCGAAAAGCCCTGCAAATAATATATCGACAAGTGAAGTGGCAAATTGCATCTTTTCGTCGGCTTATTTGCAGGTTTTTTTTTTTAATTATTATTATCTTATAACATGCGGCTTTCAGTGCTTGTCGGTTTATTAGAGCTGTGTCTCCCTCCTGTTTCCCAGGTAGGAGGAGAACAATAGCCGACCTAGGGCTGGGTGATAAAACAGTAACCTATAAATTTGGGTGTTTATTTGCTTAAATCGCTCAAATCAATCGGCATTTATTAATAAAGTGTTCAACCTGCTTCCTTCTGGGGAAAGAGAGGCTTCACTCCGTGGCGGCAGGCGGCGGAGGAAGGATGTGTTTCTCGAGACATTACTGTAAATACAGCCAGGGCGGACTCGTCCTCGGTCCTGGCCCGCACAGGTAGGCTCCTGATCCGAGACCCTCCGTCATGTCCCGTCCTGATCCACCGCAAGTTGCAACAGGACGGCTTACCGGTATTTGAAGTGTAACATTTAAGATGTGGTCAATATGTTTCATTCATCCATGTTTTGGCAGACAATTCAAATAGCCAATGATATTGACAGTTGCGCCGTGTCGAACCAATCATATAGCTGGAATAGAGCCAGTCAACACGTGCATTTGTTTGGGTTGTTGACGGAAAAAAAAAGAGAGAGAGAGAGAGAGAATGAGTGTTGTCTCGGGGAAAAAAGTGACTGAATCAAAAGACGCGCGGTGCGCAGTGGAGACACTACAGAAGGCAGTTGGTGCTCATGCTCACCCCAGTGTGTCACATAAAGGTATAAAGGCCGCTTCAAGGAGACGAGCAGACTTTTTTTTTAAAATAGCCTCTTCATTCATCTTGGGCGGGGGGCGGTGCGCCGTTTTAATGTTAAAGAAAACCCTGCATTATGTTTTTGCTACTCGTGTTTGCAAGTTGCTGTTGGTTAGGCTATATATTTCAAGTAACTTATTTACTGTTTAAAAGGCACAAACGTAACCGGGTTGAGTCTGATAATAATATCAATGTGCCGAGCGGACGAGCGCACAGCTGATGTGCTTCCATTCCAACAGACGCACGGATTCAGTGTGGACAGGGAGCGTCAGATGTGACGCGATTGTCGCACGCTCACTCGCATCGCATTCGGTTAGGACACGGTGTTAAGGCCCCCACACACTCAAGCGTAGTGTGCGTGTACTGTGAGCAGCGCGGACGTCTGCGAACGGGCATATGGCGTCACAATAAAAACAGGTCGATGTGAAGATTTCCCACCGAGTAGTCTATTGTGTGACACCGCGTACGCGCGGTCGTAAATATTGAGCTTTGCGAGGTGTACTCGAGGTGTACTCAACACGTACCCAAAGCGGATGTCCGCGGACACATGCACGCCCGAGTATGTGGGGGCTTTTATATTAACACAAACTTTCCGCTTACTTCTGCTTTAATCAGGTAACACAAACACAACAAATAACTAGAAAAAGATAGCATTTCCTGCAATGCTGAATGAGCTGAAGAAATTGTTGAATCAATGCTAAATTAGCTAATGCTAAAGCTGAAACATAAGAGATGAAATGAACCAACAACATTGTTTTTTTGTTTATTGTTGGTTTGTTGTGCTCGGTGTTGCCCTTTGGGACAGGGTGGGGTGGTTGCGACTGAGGATTGTGGGGTTGGGGCTTGGGTGGGCGCATGGTCGGCGGAGCATATCAAACTAAAAAGAAAAATGAAAATTTAAAAATTGATCAAAAAACAAAACAAACAAATAATGAACCAGTTCATACTGTAGATCATCTTAAATTATGTATAATAATGTATCAGTGTCCAGTCTGTTTTTGTTGAGGGTTTTCAGGAGAGTTAGTCCACAACACATTTACTGGGTCAGTAGAATAATGACATTTGTTCACAAAGACACAGCAGGTGCCACCTGACAGCTTCACCTGCTTGTCATGTTGCACTGAACCTTGAGTTTGTGTACAGTAGTTCGACATCCTGCTGTATTCTTACAATTCATGTGTCGGCTGCCTGCTCCTCCTCTTTCTGTAGCAGTTAACCCGCTCTGTTTTTTTAACATTCCATCTAATCTGAGGTCTACCAGAATCCATTGCTGCAGCATTGCAGGTCCTTACGTGTTTGAGACGTGTGAAGCGATGTGCACACACACAGCCTCACGACTTGTGGCACTTCCAGATGGATGGATGTGGTGTGATATTGTGAAAGCGGTCAGGAAGCCAACAGCCGCTCTTAACAGCCTCTGTCAGATGCTCCTGGTCTGTGCGGTAAAACCGGCGCGATGTGATTTCTGCGCTCGTGGCCGCGTGACACTGCGCGTCCCCCCCCCCCCTGCTGCCGACACACACACTTTTACTCCCTCCTTCCTTCCTCTGTTCCCACCTCCTCTATCCATCCATCCATCCATCCATGCATCCATCCATCCAGGCAGCCTGTGTGGACTCGACACCTCTTCCCTCCTCCGCCTCCTCTCTCTACGGCAAATAGCGGAGAAGGAGAAGAAGGGAAAAAAAACCCTTCATATTTCACCAGTGATAATAACCAGAGTAGCGTCCGCTCTCACGCTCATGCGGACAGAGGGGGGGGATCAGCGGCGCTGCAGCAGCGGATCGCTCGGCTGTCAGACACAGAGGAATGATAATTAGAAAGAGATTGACTCGGCAACAAGAAGAAAAAGAGGAGGAAGGAGGAGGAGGAGAGAGGAGCCGGGCCTGCAGCAGTGAGGCGAGCAGAGGAATACACGAAGAAAAGGGGGAGAGAGGAGGAGGAGGAGGAGGGGGACTGAAGTGATCGGAATCTGATCAACAGAAAGAGGAAGAGGGGGAAAATCAACGCAGCAGCCGTTGTGTTTTTTATTTTTTGTTTTTTTTCAGAGGGAGATGATGGTGACAGCAAGAGTGGAGGAGGAGAGAGAGGAGTGAGTGGGGATCAATAATCCTCCCTCCACCTCTTCCTCCTCCACCACCTTCATCCCTCCATCACCTCTGCAGGAGCAGCTGAAACCTGTGAGCCTCTGCCGCCTGCTTCTTATTCCTCCTTTTTTTTTGTTCTGGACGCTGCATTGTGTCTTGCGCGTGCGTGTGTGACTGTGGGTGTGCGTGTCATGTATGTATGTGGAACCGTCGGCTATATAGGCCATAAGGATTATGACGCTATGAGTATGTGTGCATGCGTTTGTGCTCGCACGCTCATATGTATGTGCATGTGCAGTCGGTGGTAACTGTTTAATGTGTGATTGTGTGTTTGGGGGTTGTATGAACTACTCCATGCATGTGTCTTCGTAGCAGATGATATGTAAAATTGGCCAATTAAAACACTCTTGTCTCTGTTGAATTAGACCTAAATGATATCAAAGATCATAAGACAAAACACGTGTTCAGTCACACACTGTGTGATTTCACTGTGTGATCATGAAGCCAAGAGTGGAGATTTATTTTCAGGGCCCAGAAATTGTTCTAGAGTAAATGACTGCTCTCCATCAAGGTCCGTATTACAGGAAGAACATCCTTTATGTCAGTTTCTGTTTCTAAAAGTTCATCATTTATGAAGCCAGTAACTCACACGAGTGATAAAGTAGGCTAACATTCACCATCTGAGTGGTTTGGCCGCCTGGCGCAGCTCAGATGAGTAGTGAGCATCATCTTTGAAGTCGTTGTGTTGAACCAGCTAGCAAACAGTTTGTTAGAGCAACTTTAATTTTTCATTCCAATTTTGGCTTTCAGCAATTATGAGAATAAGATGTTCAAGATCATACAATTAGCGTGCTGCATTCTGATTTGCTACAAATGTCATTCACTCATCTGCTTCCAGGTTGTGCTTCAGCAACTGTAAAGCCCCAGTATGTAACTTAATTGGCTTTTATTAGCAAAAATCAAATATTGCTTTCATAAATACGTATTTCACTATAGTTGAATCACACCCGCATACAAATGAAAGCTTTGTCGTACTTTAGAATGAGTTGTTACAAATATACAAGGGGGGGAGCACCGAACCTTGGCTGCCATGTTTTTTACGTTCAGTGTCAGCGTGACCGTAGGTAACCACAGAAACTCAGCGGAGCTGTCGGCTCAGGGAGAAAGTTTTCCAGGTAGCACCTGTCAACACTGTGTAGTGTGAGGAAGGACGGAGGCACTGATGTTGCATTCAGGTGCAGTCAGACACCTGAATGACGCCGTCTGCAAACCAACCGGATGTTATTTTACTCAACGAGTAAATAGATGCTTGTTTATCCTGTTACATGCAGCGTCTGTTGTCTGTCTGACTTCTGCCCAATTTCACATGAATGCAACATCAAGAATACGTTCCAATACGCAATCGCACCACGAGATGGGGGTAATTCCTCCATACTGGGGCTTTAAGATTTAATTTTCTAATTCATGAAATCTAAAAAATGTGTTTGCTCTTCGGTTGGCGTGTGGCATGTGGAGGACGTGAGTCTTTTGTCAGTGGCAGTTTCATGCTCCACCTGCAGTTCTGCAGAACTTCAAGTCCTAATGCAAAAGTGTTTGTATTGAACTCTCAGGGCTCCCCTGCAGGTGTGCAGTGTAATCCCCTTTTATAGCACTGTCGTAAATACTAGTTGAAAATTGAGCCTCACTCATGAACAGCAGCAAACAAGAAATTTAGCAGTGTAAAATTCAAGGATGACACTGAATCAGCCCTGGATGCTGAGTGATGGATAGGGCTGGGTACCGAACTTCAGTACTTTTGTGGCACCGACTGAAATGCTTTGGTAGTGCCGAGTGTCAAAACATGCCTCTTTCGGTGCCAAGTTTCAGTACCCAGGGGTTAATCATGTGATCCAGATCTGATAATCCTGCCAGTGCTCGTCTGTAACATTACGTGGTTGCAGCATGCATAGGGTGACCCGTGTACCACAACCGTTTTAATGTTGTTTAGGCTTCATAAATTGGGAGGTGGTTACGTTGAGTGCTGTTAGTTGGTTGCTTCGAGTTAAGTGGGCAGGTTCTTGGCTGGCACCTCTCCAAATGGAAAATACACTCCCACTAAAATCCAAGATGGCGCAGTTCAAATGCCCGTAGTAGGAGCACAAAACAGACTCCCCCAAACCAATGGATGACGTCACGGGTGCTACGTCCATTCTTTTTACAGTCTATGGTGTGCACAGAGGAGAGGCACTTGGCAGAGGTTCATAAAGGTGTATTGTCATGAAATTTCCAACCAAGTCGCAAAATTTACTTTCACTTTCATCAACTTACCAACTGGAGCTTTAAGGCATTAAATCAAAACTTATTTTTTGTAGCAAGCTATAAGCATGTTGTTTTCTGCTGTTTCTGCTGAGACAGACTCTAGTGGTTATTGGATGAACTGCAGTTTTTTATATTTAAGTATTGGCTTCTTTTTTCTCTGTGTTTGTCTTTTTCCAGATGGTACTGTACCACTTGTCCATGAGTAAAATAATTCACCAGACAGACCTGCAGACTGTTAGACGAGATAGATGCTTCTTTTAGAGAAGGTTTTATTGATGACAGTGAAATATAGTTCCAGTGATATAAAAACCTACGGCCTATGACCATGCTCGTAGTTTTACTTTCTTTCTTTTTTTAATGCGACCTTTAGTAGCTTCTTTTCTTTTTTTACTTTTAAACCATTAAGAATTCCACTTGGCTCCATCATTATGAGTGACACCTGTCACACCGCCCACAGTCACATTGCTATTATAACAACATACCACTGATCACCAACTGATCACTTTTCACTTTATACTCATTTCAATTTCAGGGCCTCTCATTAGACTCGTCTCTGCTTTCAAAGACAGCTCACATTTTTCATTAGGACATGTAGTTTGTTCTGTCATGGAGTTTGCTCAGTTGTCATGGTGATGGCTCACTTTTTCAACTCTGTTCTCTTCACTCCTGCTTGAACTGCCCAGAAAAATGTCTTAGTGTCTGATGATTTATCTAATGTCTCTAGTTTGTGGACTGGTGGTCAGAGAACTTAAGGATATTTCATACAATGATTAGTGTTTTGTCTTTGACCACAGGAAGGAGTGGTATGCAATCCATATGTTCTTCCTATCCTATGTTTTTTTGTTGTTGTTGTTTTTTTTGCAGAAGGCCACATAAGCATTTTGCATACCAATTACAAAATAGATGTAAACATGGATGAATGGGTTTGGAAAAAATGTTTTATATGGAAGGAAAAGAAAGTCAACATGTGTGTTACACAAGGATAGACATGATGTGCTGATTGTAAATGGGTATTGGTGTATGAAATGTATTAATTTGGAAAATAATAGTTTAATCAATAATGAAAACACTAAACTGTTGCACTGCTAGCAGTTTGAAAACTCACCATCTCTGTGCAAATGCCATGCCGTGTTGAGCAACCATCAAACAAACAAATAACAGATGCACAAAGAACAACTAGTTGTCATCAAGAACTTTCCAAACCCAACCTCTGCTTTTAATGTCTATGCTGTTTTGTTTTTGACACAGTCTTAAATTAGAGACTAATGACACTGTGTACTGTAAAGGAAGCTGAATTGTGGTGTTATCTTCCTTCTGTTTTCTGTCTGTGTTCCCATCTTTTGGTTTATTCATGATGGACACTTGGTTCATGAGATTAATGATATCCTCAGGAAATGAATCTAAAAATACATTTAGCAAATTTTGGGGCAAATGTCTGCTCACAAGATTTCACCAGATTTTATGTTAAAGAAGTACACAAATTCAAATAATTTGACCAACTGTCCAAAATACTAAAAAGTGTATTCATAGTTTGTGCAGTATTTTGGAATATAGAATTAGTTCCAAGAAAAATGTAAAACTTAAATAGTTTCATTATACCACAGTTTGTTTTTTTTGCTTGTGTCCTCACCATCTTTTCTTTATTTGTTAATAATGATTATTAATGCTAAAAAAAAGAAAAAGCTTTCAATAAAATCTGATGGTTGATGCCAATGAGGTGTAAGGTACATGCACAGAAAAAGTGTGATCAGATGCTTTCTGCCAGGCCTCAGATACAGTGTTTGAAACAGAGAAATCAGAGAGAGAGAGGGGGGGGGGGGGGGGAGAGAGAGAGTCCCCCTGACAGAGACAAAGGAGGGGGGTCAGTTAGTAAGTCATGAATAATTGAATGTGCCCAATGAAGAGATATAAAAGCAGAAACTGTTTGGCCACTTTGCAATCAAGACCAAAGGGCTAACCATTTCCTTTGTGTGTGTGTGTTTGTGTTAGGTGCAGTCTCTACAGTGCAAAGTTTATGCATAGTACAAATAGGTAATAATGTGAATACATATAAATTGAAGACTGAGGTTACACTAATAACAACATAGTTAACTAACACTCACAGATAACAGAAACATTATAAACTGTGACTGTAAAGCGGCAATGTAAATGCGATGACATGCGATTCAGGCGGACACGGCACGAATAGAGCGTCTAGCGTGGCGAGACGCGGCGCAAATGAAGCGTCTGGCGCGTCTGAAGCGATGCGACTGAAGTTGAAAATATCGAACTTTTTAGGCGGCCTCAAGCCGCAACATCCAATCAGCGGCAATCAAGCTGATGACGTCACTTCTCTGTACGGTTGTTTACACTCAGACCAACATGAAGGAGAAGCTAATTGTATATTAGCTGTGTGTGGGCACCGCTGCTGTCTTCTACACAGAACAAAAAAAAACACACACACACGGTGAACCCAGACACCACGGAGGGTGGTTTTCCGGTGTTTCGGAGAGAGGTACAGCAAATACAGTGCAGCAACGGTGGTGATATCAGCCACAATTGATGTGGAAAGAGAGCGGGTTGAGAGTACCGGTTCAAAAATGAACTGGCTGAGCGTCAAGCGCGAATGACACGAATAGTCCAACATGATCAAGTGGCGCGATACAAGCATCTGAAGCGATTATATTGGGTCTGTCGCGTTCAGTGTGAACACCCCTTAACATGGGAATTGAACAACATTCCCCTGGTTATCGTCCTTGCTTCATACTATGTCACCACTCTTTTTACTGTGTCTCTGTCATATTCACTACGACCACTAGATGTCATTCAGGAGCAAAACGTAACTATGGGCCATAACAATTTACTGCACCAATAACATATGGATTTGTGAGCTTTCCACCATCTACTGCGGTCACATCCACTTACTGCCACTGATAAATCTGTCACTGCAATGTGAATAAACATTGATTCTGGACATAATCTAGCCTTAGATTAGACTTCCAATCAAATGTATTTGCCGTTGCATATTGGATCTATAGAAATGTCAGAGATTGGACTCAAAACAACATGTGGAACTGAGTAAATCTCATCCACCCTTGTGATTTTTAGTTGCTATTTTTCATGAATTTACGTAGGAAGATAATGTCCACATTTGTAATTCCACCTCCTAAGCTCTGATCGGTCTCCAGCTATCTGACAGGGAGAACCAGACCCATTAGAATTTCCAAACAAATGTGGGATTTGAGCTGTGATTCAGACCCTGGCTTCAGTATCACATAAGACTGTCCATTTAAAAAACTGGATCAACATGAAGCATGTTTTTTTTCTTTCGTTTTTTCCTTCTTTTAAGTGTATTGTCTTTAGAAATCACATTGAAATAGTAGGCTAATGCACATGACTGCAGGTTTGAAACACTGGCTGAAAGAAGAAAAGAAAGCAAGACAGATTTTTAAAAAAAAGAGGTGGACAGAGACATACGAGGGCAGTGATGGAGTGTAGGAGGAGAGGCCAATAATGCATGATGATTTTTCTTGTTTCTGATGGCTGAGATGGAGCATATCATTGGTATTTATGGGCTGAGAGACCTCACACTCCCGCCAACCACAAAGAGGCATGAAAGGGATGGAGGTGAGAAAGTAACAGCAACATGAAAGGAGAGAAGGTACACGGAGAGAGATGGCAACACGTGGAAATAGAGCAGGCGAGAAAAGTAAGGTCCAGGAAAAACAGCAGAGAGGATGATGGAGAGGCAAGGGCCGGAAGAAAAAAAAGATGCAGGAAGTAACGAAAGTTGAGGGGATGGTGAAAGAAAGAAAGAAAGAAAGAAAGAAAGAAAAGCAGCATTGTGAATGTATTATTTGATATTTCCTGCCACGCCTACTGTCTTCTCATCTACTCTTTTCTCTCTCTTCTTTTTCATGTAATGTATTGATGATATGAAGGATCGGGAAGTACTGTCCACGATGGCTGTGATCACCATGACGAGGAAGCCCGAACGCCTCATGATATTTAGAGAGAAGACAAACGTCTGACATGAGATTTAACCTCTGCTCATCACCGTTTCCCTGGATAGGCCGACTGCAGGAAGACTGTGTGAGTCCTGCAGGTGAACCCATGGACCAGGAAGAGGTCAACCTCTCGTCTTCCATGTTTGTCAGAAGATGATCTTTGACCAACGTTTCGTTTTCAGTTTGCGGAGCTTTGTGTTGTGTTGATATCGCAACTTTTGCTTCCTGACTTCCAGTGTGGTGGAGACTGTCTTGAACTACGCTAACTTCACTTCTTTCCCTGCTCAGAAAACTTTCCAGACTGTTTAATTAAGAAAATGACTACAGGGGCTCTGACCCCGGGATCTTAAATGAGGCACAACAGGGAAGAAAGGTGATTAGTCAACTTGTTTGGGAGTTTGTGCATGGTGGTGCAGACTGAATTTCTGCTGCAGCACTTGCAAAAACACTTGCACTGGATGCTGGCAGAGAAAAGTATCACTTGCACCGCTTGTGGAGGACGATCTGCAGCCGACCAACAAAGATAATGTGTTGTATCTTTGAGCCAGAGGGACATATGAGGTCTCGGTCAGCTGTGGTCTGCTCACCTGCTTCTTGTAAACCCATGTTCTGATTTTCTACATGGAGCGCAAGGACTGGATACAACTGACTCACTGACAAACACACCAACAAAACAGACTGCTCTGACTGTGTGTGTGCGGGGGGGGGGGGACCATCTATCTCCGGGAAATTTAGTTCTGTTTTTATAACTGTCATGGATCTGAACGACTGATACACCTGACTGAACCAGGGAATGATCGATGACCTGATAGACCTTTCTGATTGGAGCCCGACAGGACAAGGCCCATCTTGATCTTCAAATCAGTGCTTGAAGAAGAGAAAGTCCTCTCCCCCCCACTTACCTCTGGTGGGGGGGAGGGTGAAGGGTAGTGTAGTTTTTAGGGTGTAGGGCTTAGGGCCATAGGGTGTTGTTTTGTAGGTATTTAGGCATTAGGCTTTAAGTCGTAGTTTTAGGTCATAGTAATTAGTTGTCATCTGTTGTGTCAAGGCTCTGGCCCCTCTGGTATCAATCACTTGGCAAGTTAGCCTTTGTCTCTGCACCAGCTGTAGCTGCATCTCATCTAGTGCAGAAGTTTAGCATTTAGCATTCTTGCTAGCTGCATCTAACCAACTGTAACATCGACAGCATTTCAAATCTAGAATTAGTTATCTAGAATTAGGTCTTATTTATCCTCAAGATTCAAATTAGCCTGTGTGCTAGCTTTTGGACCGGCTAGCCATGGATGCTAATCAAGGTCCAGGCCAGGGCAGCCCAGAAAGCCCCAACCGGGCCGTGGAATACCTTCTGGAACTCAACAACATTATCGAGAGCCAGCAGAAGCTTCTGGAAACTCAGCGGCGCCGAATCGAGGAGCTGGAGGTCCAACTGGACCGCCTCAGCCAGGAGAACAAGGACCTGCGTTTGGACCGGCAACCTGTCGCTCCACCTCCACCCGCTCCTCCTGAGCCTCCCGCCCCTCCCCCTCCGCCGCCGCCTCCGCCGACCCAGACCACATCGGTGCACATTTCTAGCAAGAATCACCACCACCACCACCACAACAGCCAACACCAACCTCCTCCCCAGCCTCCCACCTCCATCTCCCTCCACCACAGCCACCACCACCACCAGCATCATCAGCAGCACCACCACCACTCCTCCACCCACCACTCCTACAACAGCACCAACAGCACCAGTGCGACTGCTATTCCGATTCCCGCTCCGGCTTTGGCCCCAACCTCCATCTCAGTCCCGACTCAAATCCCGGCTCCAATATCTTCCCCGTCCCCGGCTCCACCTCCCCCTCCTCCGATCCCACCCAGGGACCAACCGCGGGCCCACAGCCGACTGACTCGAGTGCCCTCCACCAGCACCGGCACCAATACCAACTTTGTGGAGAAAGAGAAGGAGAGGCTGGAGCGCCTCCACCGAGCCAATGCCGCCAACAACCACCACGCCCACACCCTCCACCATCACAAATCGTAAGTTAGAGTTTAAGATATACATTCTACAAAGCCAAAGATGGCATGAGAGGATCTCAGAGGTGGGCTGACATGAATGCATAAAGAAAACAACTAGATTGTTTTCTGGTAAATATTGAAATTGGCTGGAAAATCTTGTAATAAACTTCTATTTCAAGGGACAAAATAGGTTGCCATATTGGATACCAACTATCAAAGGGCTTTTCATGTTTGTCAGATACTCAATGAAATTCTATAGAGATTTAGTTACCATACGCCTTGCCGTACCGTACGCCTCTAAATCTTCATACTGAGTTGCCTTTGCCAATTATTAATATGGCATCCTTTCACTTAACTCCCAAACTCAAACATGGCTGCCAGCCTGTCATCCTGCTCTCTGCTTTGCCAAAACTCATGCTAATCTTTGACTTTGCTACTAACTTTTCAGCTTCTCTCATGCAGGTTTTGTGCAACCTGCTAAACGTGACCAGGAAACATGTCTTTGTTTGATTCTTTTTCTTTGGCAGGAAAATGAAATGATAAAAGAGCAACATACGTATATTCAAAGCTGTCTTTGAGCATTCCTTCCTCTGAAGGAGAGTAGGGGAGGGGGGGGGCAGCTGATGCCCCTGTGCATTTTCTCTGTATGGAAACAGTGAGATTGGTGTGTGTGCAGAGCGGATAAATATTCATTCTCTTATCAGCTAATAGGGCTACAGAGTGGAAGGTTGTAGCGCTAATTTACATATTGCAGGAGAGCAGGAGTGCATGAGACTCCGGAGACAGACTACTAAACGACTACAGCATCTCTAACACTGATAATTGGCGGAGCAAAGACTCAACAGCATTATGTAATGGATATTTCTGCAAAGCAATAGGATTGGTTGTTTCTCTATGAGAGTATGAAGAAAACACACTTTATGTAAAAGTGAGATTGTTTGCAGTAACAGTCACCATGGCAACTACTTAGGATAGCTCAGAATCTTCCTCTTTTGCTTTTTTTTTTTGCTCTTATTTTGTTGTAATTTTGTTGCTCTGAATAAATTTCCAGTCTGTTCGCAGCCTGGAAATGGGTTTGTTGCCTGGCAACACTATCTTAGGAGCATCCTATCAGGAAGTGTTGGGAAGGATGGAGCCTTGCTTTGCCGCGGCAGTCGTCTTCGGACGCGCAGGGCTGTGTGGTGGCGCCACAGGCAGCAGGATGCAGGGCTGCAGCAGCTGTCCCGTGCATCTACCAGGCAGTTTTGCTTTTGTAACTGGTAACTCTGATCCTGTCTGTGGGAAGCACTGGTCATGGAGATTGCTGTTGCCATGCAACTGTGGAAAAAAACCTGTTTGAAGGACATTGCTCTCTTTCTCTAACAGCTGAAATGGTTTTAACCTCGATTGGGGCTCAGGGTGCCCAGACCTTTGCAAAGCTCACATCGCTGTGGAGAGTTGAGTGTCGCTCCCCCCCCCAAAAAAAAAAAAAAATCTGCTGCAAACACAGAGAGCAGAAGGAGAGAAACTCCCAGCAGACCTACAGAACTGAAGGCTGGGGAAACGCAGTGATGACTCATGGAGACAGATTTAATAGTACTATTGCTTTATTGTCTTGCTCTTATCCGTGCAGCCAGAAATCGTGCACAGAGGTACATGAAATGTGACTCAGACTTTCAGATTTGGGTTCATCTGAAAACATCAAAGTTCAGGGAGGGGGTGCTGGGAGTGGTGGTGGTGGTGGTGGTGGGGGGTTCTTCTAATCCCTGAGTCATGAGACGTTCAGGTACGGCTGATAACATGAGGGGAAAAAGTTGACCTCAAGCTTGCAAATGATGTAATAGGCTAAGAACAATGATGGAGTCTGACAGCTGTGAAGATAAGGCTGATTGGTTATGAAATCACACAGTGCAGTCAGCTGCTCACTGCCTCTTCAAGTGACTTGAGTGTGAGCCAATAAATCCCACACTGCACTGGGGCAGATTATGGCATAGAGGCATGACAGCATGTTGCAGAGCTGCCTACACTGCTTTCTGAGTAATTATTGTAAAAAAGGGGCATGATGCAGCAAAATGCAAAACACCCTCACACGGATTCATCTTGCAGCACCTTGCAGCAGGCCCTGCACGATGTGAGGAAATCTGCAACGTGCGATAACACTGCTCGATATTGCAATGACAAGTCGTCTCCTCCTCCCTCTGCAGCAGCTAACAGGGGGGCTGCTAGCTGTCCCAGCATGCAGCTACAAGTTTATAAAAGTTGGTGTGAAATGAAGCCACAGTCCTCTCACGCAGAAATATTTCAGTTCAGCTCGTTTGCAATTAACACTTCACTAAAAAAGATCATTGGTTTTCCGTCTACATCGCACTTCATCCTTTTGCTCTGTGTTTATTGCACATGAATGGGTTGGTCAGCCCAACCCTGCAGCACCTCAGGCTGAAGTAGTGAAAACCAGGATGCACATAATGAAGCAGGAAATACTGCAGGACACAAGGAAGCAGCTGAGGACAACACTCAGAGCTGTACAGGGAAACTTTAGCCTCATGAACTGTGAGTGTGTCACATCATCAGTAGTAGCCTAGAGATGGGCGAGCACTGATACCAGGGATCGGGGTATTTGTTCCTCGTAAAGGCTGTTGTCAGCTTTCTGTTGCCATCTTTTGTGTTATGTCACAATTTTAACCAAAGCATTTTAGAATTTTGTTGGGGGAAAAAAAAGTTTTATTTTGTTGAAATATGAGATCCTGACAAAGTCAAAAAGCCTTGATGCAATAAACAAATTTATGTGGCACTTCTATGCATTTAAAACCTAAAAATGGGTCAATGGTGACCCTAACACAAAAGGAAGGCTGACTGAAAAGGGTTAATTGTGGTGTTTACAATCTTACATAATTATGTGCACGGATGACACATCAGGGGCAAATCGGGGTTCAGTTTTTCACAGAGCTGGGAACTGAATCACTAACCTTCTGATAAGTGGACAATCGACTCTACTACCTGAGCCCCAGCGCTGAACTGCTCCGCTGAGAGCAGCCTGAAGTGCACTTTAAACTGAGGTGTAGTAAACTGAATAAAAAATGCAAAACGCCGGCATGATCCTTGAACACTTGTTATCAAAGATTCAAGAAAGGAAACAGTGAACTCACTGTCCTGCAGCCTGGCGTTCATGTGCACGTGAAGGGTAGGAGACACAAGGGTCTAAAAATATAATGGATCTATTTGCGTAGCTAAGATACGTTTGACTGCAAACAGTACTTATAAATATGAATCGAAGCTCAGTCTCTGCTGGAGCTGGTGATTATTTCTGTGCATTAGAGAGTCATCAGTGTGAGTCATCACAGCTCAGATAATATCATCACATGACACTGTGACGATGAGGTTACCGTCAGTGGACATCAGTGCTGTTCTGTCTATTGATCCAGGAGAGGAAGAGTGTTTAAGACCAGTTGTGGTAATGAACAGAGTGATGTTATTCTGCAGTGTGGGCGAGGAGGAGTCACAGGAGTCAGATCTGTAGGATTCACAGAGAAAAACACATTTTTCAGTTTTTCTCAACAGATCATTTCTTTCTTTCTTTTTCTTTTTTCTTTCTTCTTTCTTGCTTCAAGGTCACGAAGTAAAGGACAAAGAATGCGTTAATATGATCGTCTAATTCTTCACCAAATGTAACCAAACGTTTATCAGTCCTAAACTGACTGGTGACCTGTCTAGTTTGTACCCCACCCTTGCTCTCTGTCATATAGACGGGTTTCTGTGCAATGTCATCACAGATATGTGCGTGCAGCCAGACAACATTTTGCTTATATCAGGGTTTCCTCTCCATAATTAATTATGTGAAATCACTGTAAAGCAGGGTTTCCACAACCAGCCATTAGGTACTTTGCACCCCTTTCTACACAGTTACAACTTTCGACTCATGCTTCAACTCACAATCACAGCTGAGTTCTTCATATTTCCTCATTAAAAAAGAAACTTATCAACCAGCGCTTCCAGCGTTTCCATAAATTAACGACTCTGTGGCGGCCGGGGGACAAGTCCTTCGCCCCTCAGCTCTGTGTGTGTGTTCATTTCTCGCGCTCTGTTTCAATTAATAAACACAAATAAGCTACAAACGTGCACACATTGGCCTCATGTATTTGTCAATCGCGGTTTTTTTTGAAAATTGTTTTATTTCGAAAATGAATCCGTGTGAGGGTGTTTTGCATTTTGCTGCATCCCCCTTTTTGACCGGACCGCACGGAGGATTTGGATGCTGAAATGAAAACGCCCCCACTTCTTGGCGCTCTACATTCTTTTTTCCTGAGCCTTCTGCTAGTTTTTAGTTTTGCTGCTGTTTTGCTCTGGGCGCGTTGAGCTGCTACGCACCGCGCATGTGGGTCAGTTTTGATCAGCTGAAAACCGGAAATTACGACAGTGACTGGCCGGTCTCCGATTGGGGCCGATTGGATATAAAACCGGCGTTTTTAATCGGCGATTGATCGGTATATCTCTAGATATGACGTTTTATTGCAATTAAATCAGAGAGAACTTACAAAAAGTACGGCATCTACATGGCACCTAGCATTGTTTGTACACAAGAAACCCATCTATATGGCTCCAGCCGTCTCACCCTATGCAGTATAGACAACATACTGATGAATAGATGTGACCAAACTGTCCAGAGGTTGTTTACACCTGTGTTAATTTAACATGTTAATCTGATCCAGATTAGATACATGTCACAAACCAGGTGGAGAGAGATCTCTTCTCTTAATCCTTGATTAGGAGCAGCACCAGAGACCCCGGATGGCTTCTTCCTCTCTCTCGCTCCCTCTCTCTGACCCTGTTTTTGTAAACAGCTGCTGACATCTCGTCCTCTGTGTGCTGATGACGATAACAGGAGTGTAAATGAGCTTGGTCAGCAGCTCTGCTGCACTGTGTGTGTGCGTGTGTGTGTGTGTGTGGTTTTACCCCCATCAGTCCAGTGTCCTGCCAAGTGTAGCTGCTCAGTGTCCTCACAGTCATAAAAACATAAATGGACATCTCTGACATTGGTTCTAGTCATTTTGAAAGGCTTACTGTACTCCTGTTAATTTGCAACATATTGTGTGTGTGAGTGTGTGTGTGAGAGTGAGTGTGTGTACTGAAGCTAAAAGCCTGACTATGTAGTTTATTGGCAGTGGATTGAAACCCTCTGATCAGCACTGACTGCAGCCCCATGGTCCTGAGCTAAACATGTTTTCAGTGGCAAAAAGCACTGGGGGGAATAAAGACCCACACAGTTCTGTTTAATGAGGTCAGTTCACAGGAAGAACAGGCTTCATGCATGTTCTTAATAAACCTCAGATACACTGAAACAAATAACACTTTGGACCCTAAATTCTGGACTATAAGCCGCTACTTTTTTCATACGCTGTGGCCTATACAACGATGTGTCTAATTAACGGCCTCCACGACACAAACACGCTCCATAACCTGTAATCTTTTGTTCATGACGGTTAAGACTACACTACTCTGGCCTAACGGAAGTGCGTTTCAACAAGTCGGTCGGGTTTTACCGTTATGCCCGTTTATGAGGAGGGTGAGTGACTGAGCTGAGGCTGTGTAACGCCGGAAGGGGGGGGGTCCACGGCGTGGAGCGGTGCGGGACTGCAGCGTGGTAATTTTTGCACTTTCAACATTTCAACTCAATTTGCTATTAACGAGGGTAAAATGACTCAGCTTTCATCAGTGTCTGTGATTGCTGACCGGCCGATAAGAAGCAGTGTTGGTTGGCTTTGAAATCTACCACAAACCAGTGAACAGCAATGGAGAAGAAAAGAACAAGGAAACCCAACTGGACAGAGGAACAGGAACAATCTGTAGCGTTTCATTAGTTCACTGTCATCCAGTGTTTGGGGAATATCTCTCCTGCCTCTTCTGTCCACCATGTTGTCCTCTGCTTAGGGAACTCCTAAGCCACTAAAAGTCCTCTTCCCTGCTCTTAAAGGGACAACGAGGAGTTTTGGAAAAGCAAAGTGTTTTCACGCTGCCTCTGCGCGCACCGTAGAATTCCTCCACCGGCGCAAGACGGACTCATGTTTTCATTCATCAAGGATTAAAGTCAGAGGTTCAAAGAGGTTCAGTTACCGTCGTAATTCAGACCATAACGCCGCCCGAATCGCCATTATTCTCATTTGCGTCCGCGAAACCGAAAGTAAGGAAACGCTGGTCGGCTCGACCAGCATTTCCGCCACCACTAATAATAACAAAATAATGACAGAGACAAAACGATATATTGATCGAAAATGGAGCCATTAACAAGTGTGGGTGGCGTAGATTCATCCACATTAACGTGAGACTGTTTTATAACCGAATAGAAACTCCTCGTTGGCCCTTTAACAGATCCCACCTTAGGAGCTCTCTTAAGAGCTAGGATTCTTTAGGAATAGCTTTTATCTTTACTAGGATCTACTCTTAACTTTTAGAGGAAATTCTAAGAAAACATCATGATTCTAAGAATTTTCTTAGATTTTGGCCACTAGGAGCAACTCTTTGCACTAAGGGTGCACTCACACTAGGCAATCGTACCGTGCCCAAGCCCGTTTGCTCCCTAAAGTCCGGATTCTATTGCTAGTGTGAGTGCAAGTGTTCCGGGCCTGAGCACGGCACACTTCCCTGGCCCGGCACGGTTGGGAGAGGTGTGCTTGGGCACGGTACACTTGGTCAGAATGCACACACGTAATGTGCTGCGGGCTCGTTATCCACCACGTGTCTGCAGCCGCGTGTAAACAACAGTCAATTAACGATTACGTTGCGCCGTAAACATCGCTAGTTGACGGCGCTTCGATTAAACTTCAAGATATTACCATAACAACCGGTCAAACAATGAAAAAGCGGCGTTCTTTCTGCAGTCAGAGCGCATCCGCCGTGTTGATATATCAACGTGATGACGTCTGAGTCAGAGGCAACCGTGCTTCAGCACGCTTGGGTTCGAGGTAGTGTGAGTGCGGGCCAGCGGGGGACAGGGGAGGGGGGGCATTCGGGCTTCAGCACGGCACGGAATAACTGGCCCTAGTGTGAGTGCGCCCTAAGAATCTTTAGGAATACGGGCCCTGATCCTCTTTCCATTCACCTCCTACCCTTCCCCTCCCTCTGTCTCTCTCTCTCTTTCTCTCACCTCCTCACTGCAGATAAATCTCACCCCTGGTTGAAAGATTAAATGTGTCTAGATCAATACTTTAGAACCTATCAGGGCCATAGATCAGCTTGTTTATCAATCGCTCATTGATCAGTTTTAATCCATTACTCCCATTTCTGATGTGTGCATCAGACCAGCGGTGTGACTCACCACAGGAAGGAAACTTTCTCCAAGTACTCAGGTGGAAGGGGTGTAGACATCCATCTTAGGTCAGATCAGATCAGTCTTATCTTCTACAGTAGGAGCCATGCAGTCTCTCCCATTCCAGTCGGCTGTCAGCTGTCAGGTCCCAGCTGGCTGGAGTGACCCCCTCCTTCTCCTGGGCGTGTTCATTTTTTACTGTAACTCCACCCATCCATTGAAATACAGGGTGTGACCAGGAGATGGTGCTTCTCTCACAAAATACACATTGCCCATAAAAGAGTTATTCACAAAAAAAAAGCAGAATTACCATCGTGGACCAAGCGGCAGGCCATCACAGATCAGTCACGGTCCTGCCGTGCACGGAAACAGGGGAAATTTTTCATGGCTCCTACTGGAGTATGTGAATAGGAAATGTGTTTCAGTTGTTTTACTTTATAACTTTATTTAATCCAATTGAACTAAGTCGACACAGTTCAGTTGGATTATTACTGTCATCATCAATTTTCTGCCTTGTTTTGCTGAAGATGAAGGATCAGCATTATATTTTGACTAATAGACGGAGAAATGGACTCGTATTAAATGATGGACTGTTGTTGTTTGGTACCATGAATCCTGAATATTCTAAGAGTTGTGTTGCGTGTTTCTTGTTTTGAAAAAGAAAAAGAAAAAATACTGACTGGTTTGTGAAATATGAAAAAATAGGCCATAATTAAGTTGTGTCATTTTAGACCAAGTTGTTTTTGAGGTTATTTTATTGTGTAACTTTTTATTCTGAGTTTAAACGAGAGTAGACTGCCCTCTACTTGTAGATAATATTGGCCTCAGTGAGAAGTTTATTTTTTAAGCTCATACATTGAAAATACATAGGCCTAGCCCATGCATGAAGGGTTTTTAAAACTATTTAACTCGTAAAGAGTAAAAGAATCCCCAAACCACAGCAATTCAAATTGGCCGATTTCAGGTGAGAGACACAGAGAGAAAGAGCCTTGACATCTAGGTCAGCTGTAGAATGATTACACCAACAATCAACAAGATCATCTACACGTGCACACACACACACACACACACACACACACACACACACACACACACACACACACACACACACACACTTGCACAGTCAGTTCATGACTCTCCCTCCCTCTGTCAGTCCGTCTGTCTCGTATATTTGGCAACATGGAAATGAGACATGGAGCTGGCTGCTGCTGCTGCTGCTGTTGCTGCTGCTGCTGGTGAAGGTGGTTGGGGGGGTCTGATGGTGGTGATGAGGGGAGGGGGCAGGAGAAGGGATAAATGGCGCGCTGCTATGGCAACAGCTCTGTAGGCTGCAAAGGAGGAGGTGGAGGAAGGAAAAAGCGGTTTCATAACGACACACACACTCTGCTTCTCCTCAGCACGTCCATCCACTCCACACACACGAATGTTAACACTCTCAGCTGACTCACTCTGATCCACTGTGACATCACTGTGACTGGGTATGAAGGTAAACAGATTGAGGCCAAGAGGAGCCAACATCTGCTGGTCTGAGGTCTGGAGCCGGTGCATTGAGTCTTCTGTGTTAAGAATCTGTTCAGGTTTAATAGAAAGCAGCAGAAACAGTCGAGTGCTCTTGTACATCTGTATGTCTTAGTTGTAACTATTATAACTAACATCAGCAAGGTATGAGGAACAGAGAGTTTGAGTTAAGTTTTTTTTTTTCTTTTTAAGTATGTATATATATGTACATTTTTTTTTGCCTTTATTGGATAGCACATAGTGATAGACAGGAAAGGAGGAGGCAGAGAGAGGGGGAATGACATGCAGGAAATGTCTGCCGGGATGCGGGATTCGAATCGGGGACGCCTGCGTTGAGGACTGCGTTGAGCCTCTACATGGGGCAGCCGCTTTAACCACTGCGCCACGCACCGCCCCAGTTAGAGTCAACTTTGTCTCAGAACACACGTTACCTCCGCAGCACACTAAAGGCAGAGTTGTGTGTACTTCACTCCGCGGACGTCCGCTTTGGGCCTGCCTCAAGAACTCTGCGTGAATGTACTCGGTGTCACACAATAGACTGCTTGGTGGGAAGTCCGTACGCTCGAGTATAAAACTTAAACTTAACTTAAAAAGACCTTTATTGTCCTTGCGGAAATTTGTGCTGCACGACAGCTCATCAATCCAGTTACACCCTGCCTTTCCGAAATAGACTTCCATTCTTTGTAATAGCGGGGTTTCCTATTTTTCCTAAAGACCCCGAAAAGGCTATTGGGGAAAACCCTCTATTCTGACCCCCCCCCCACTCCGAATGGGCAGACGGATGCAATCAGAAAGGAAAAGGAGGCTGCACATTGATCCTTTTTTCCTTTTTGGATCATGTGCATAATTAAGTGCCAAGCAAGCAAATACTTCATCAATGTGTATTTCTTTTACTCTGTGGAGATGTCCCACAACGGAGTGGAGGAGAAAGCAAGTGGGACAGATCTGCCCCAGTCCCTGAGCAGCGCACATTTCACAGACAAGCCACAACACAGAGTGTAAACAACATCACCCGGTTCAGCACCATGGACAGCTGCAGGGGGGTTCCGGAACAGCAGTGTTTCGGAGTGGGGGGGTTTCGGAACAGTGGTATGTCGGAATGGAGGTGTTTCGAAATGGAGAGCTGTCCCCCAACAATCCAACATATTTCATTATATGTGACCCGCTCTGGCGAAATGAGTCGGAAGTCGCAACGTTCTATTTTTAGATAATCAGCTGTAAACATGGAAAATCAATAAAAAATTGATTTTTTTCTTTTTAGCTAATTTCAAAGCAATGACATTCAAAAACACTCTCCCAAAGTTTCACAGTCCAGATAATTGAGAAAAGGCAGTAAATGATTATTAAAGTTGACTTGCTACTTAAACCCTCTGAAAATGAGCGTTGCATCGTTGCAAAACATGAAATATCTTCTGATCCATTTGTGATAGAGACGAGCTGTAAACTGCAGCTGATTCGCTGGATTCTCCGCTTTCCGACGGTCATTGAATGGTGCCTCTATGATAAGCAGGGACGGCTACAGAAACAGATGCTAACCCGAGTAGCATCGACGCTAACAGAGCTAGCGTCGATGCTAAACAGAATGTAGCAACGATGCTAAATCGAACGTAGCTTAAATGCTAAACCGAACGTCGCGGTCAACACAACGCTTGCACATATTTTACAAAACATCAACAAAACATCACAACTTCTGAACCGTTTATGATAGAGACGAGCTGTAAACAGCATCTGAATTGTGAGATTCTCTGCTTTCCGAGGGTCATTGAATGGTGCATCGATGACAACAAGGGACCGTATATGGTGCGTGTAATCACGTGGTACAGGAACAGACGCCAGAGTCACAGGCTAAACTTTGAATGGAATTTTCTCAGGTTTTAGAACAGAATAAGAGAGGAGGAGATCGTAATTCAAATGGCCATATCTCGAAAACTATAAAATGTATTACTTTGACTAGGGTTTCATTTTAAAGCTAATTTTCTAATCTTTCCATTGATACCAAAATCTCAACTTTGACATTTGGGTCACTGTGACTCATTTTGCTGGATCGGGTCACATATTATGTTAAAACCCCGTCAACACAAGTCATATATTAAAAACCTCAAATATCCGTGCCACTCACAGTATGGCCGACGCTGTGCCTTCAGAATGTATTCAGACCTGTGGCTCGTTTGCTTTGTTCCTATTCAGGGGCTAAACTGATGCAATTGTTGCATTTTTCTTTTGGGTCGTTGTGTTCACACGGTAACAGTCCCAAGCGGTCCAAAGTTTTAAACAAATGAAATGCACGAACCCAACTGTTCTCTGATTGGTCAGAAATCTTACCCGGGAAAAACAAAAACCACGGAATAGAGGTATAATGGGCCGACCCAATCCGAGTTAATTGTATATTGTATATAGACTGGAACTCAGTCAAAAAGAAGGAAGCCGACCCAAGTCGTCAGATACAGTATTTTCAGCCTGAACCAGTGCGTCTAGCCAGCCCGGCTTGTTGCTGTGTCGATTAGGTTCTCACTGCAAACAAACGCCTCCAGGGCTCGAATGGAAATGAGCCCGCTTGTTTTATTCCACATCCAAGCGCAATTGCTGTGTTCACATCTGACCAAATGAACTGATCTTTTCTGTTTCAGAAACACTGCTCCAAACAAGCCAGGTTTGAATACACCCTAAATCATGGAGTCTCTAGGAAAGTGGTTCCCAATAGGGAACCAAGTAAATTTTTCTCCTGGGTTTACAGCAGAGCAGAGTGACTGAGAGATCCGTGTTTTGGCCAAAACACTCTATGTAAGTGATTGCTGATGGAAAATAGGACTATTTAGGACATATTAACAAAAACATTCTGCTGACTTATGCTTTACTATCACAGTTCTCACAGTTTTTGACTATATAGGCGCGTTTCCACTGCAGGAACTTCGGGGTAATTTTACTGGGCCAGCCCTGTTGGTGCGTCTCTCCGCTGCAGGAACCTCCCCCCAGGGCCGCTTACAGGAACTTTTACGGGGCTGAACGGAGTTCCTGCCTGGGGGCAGGTACTTGGATCGGCCCTGGAAATGTCCCGGTGGAGCTTGAGATTTACTCTGTGCTGATTGGTCAGACTCAAGCAGGATGTTATGCTAAGAGAAAGCCCCAAACTCAGCGGCAGTTTTAAAACACAAATGTTATTAAAAACAGCTGGAAAAGAGAGAAAATAACTCAGTAAAAGATGTGAGTAGCAGTAGGCCTGGTAAAAAAGTGGATACGCGATTGTGGGATTACGTGATGATCGAGACAGCAATTGAAAACCATCTTTCATTCTTTTTTTGAAAGCGTATAGCCTACTGCCCAAAAACAACAACAAGAGCAATAAAGAAAAGGAAAAAAAACGCTGCACAACAACCTTGCGGTGATCGAACCTGTTGCCATAACCCGTCGCCATAAGAGCCCGGTGGGTTCCTGTCTGCAGTATGGCCACTGAGAGGGCCGAGTGAGAGGACAGTTCCTATAGAAGTCCCTACCCCCTCCTTTTACCAGGAACTCCTGCAGTGGAACGCAGTTTATTTGGTTTTTAGATTTTTGCTGTGAATTCTGTAATTTTAGATTAGATTACTAGATTAGATTAGTAGATTATTTAATAAATAATTAAATTTCCTCTTCCGTCTGCTGTGAGCTGAATGAAATATCACAGTGGAATCATGTTAATAATGTTTTCTGTTCCCTGCAGACCTTGCCTGTATTCACCTGAGTGTAAAGTAGTATTTTAATGTGGGTTCATTTGTAAATGTTGAGTTACATAAACGCACATTAATCAGCCAGTGAAGTGCAGATATATTTAAGCTGTTACTTGGCAGCAGATATCACAGCACACAGATGGCACAGAGAATAATCTGGCAGCCAGCTGATGTGACTTTTATTTCTCAGAGCATCTGTCCAGGTCCAAACTGACCAGCAGAGACTTAGCCAACCATGGAGGAAATGTCTGAGTTTACCTAAGAAGAGAAGCCCATTGTGTTAGTTCAGGAACAGCTGGGAACTTTAATTCCCTGCCTTCTGGATATCAAGTCAGTGCACATGCTCCCTCCCCTCCTCTAACGCACTGAAACCAGTACTGTGGAAATACACAATATTTTGGTGCAAGTGTGATAGCATCACGTCTGCGTGAGTCACCATGATGCAGTCCGGTTTCTTCTGAACCCTAATGTGTGATAAGAAAGTGATAATAATGTTTGCTTCTTCTTTTTTTCTCTGTTAATGTGGCTTGATAATCAGCAAACATCTGATTTAGAAAACACAAGCTGTATCTAAGGCCCTGTTTACACGACAATTCTCGCGGTTGAAAACGACAAAATATATTATACAGTAGGATTTGCCTTTTGGTTTAGACAGCAACAGCATTTCTCACTGGGCTTAAAAACGCAAAAGAGTGAAACCACCCTCCAGAAATCTTCTAACTGCTCCACCGTTGGTGCATGGCGCAGTGGGTAAAGCGGCCGCTCCATGTGGAGGCTGCAGCCCTCACCGTAGGCGGCCCCAGTTTGAATCCCGTGTCGGGCGGCCCTTTCCTGCGTGTTGTTTTCCCTCTCTCTGCCTCGCCCTTTTCCTTGCATGGGGGGGGTGACATGCAAGAAAGGGCCGCTTGATGTAGGATTCAAACCGGGGCTGCCTGCAGTGAGGACTGTAGCCTCTACACATGGGGCTGCTGCTCTACCAACTTAGCTAAACACCGGCCCAAAGGTATAGGCCTAATATGTAGGAATTCCCCCATCTAGCGGTGTGGTTGCATATTGGAATGTGTTCTTGATGTTGCATTCACATGAAATCGGGCAGACGTCAGACAGACAACAGACGCTGCATGTAACAGGATAAACAAGCGTCTATGTAAACAAGTGGTCGGCCAGCACGAGGCAAAACAATACAGGTGTGACAATATGTTGTCATGGTGATGTCGTATTGTTTACCTGACCCACGTTTTACCGTCCTCTTCTCGTCAAGTAAAACGACATCTGGTTGGTTTGCCGACAGCGTCATTCAGGTGTCTGACTGCACCTGAATGCAACATCAGTGCCTCCGTCCTTCCTCACACTACACAGTGGTGACAGTTTTAACAGGCGCTACCTGGAAAACTTTCTCCCCAAGCCGACGGCTCCGCTGAGTTTCTGTGGTTACCTATGGTAATGCTGAACATAAAAAAAACGTAAAAAATTGCGATGCAACATGGCAACCTTGGTTCGGTGCGTCGCCCACTTACGTATTTGTAACTACTTGTAACAACTCGTTCTACGGTACGAAAAAGCAAGGCAATATTTGAACCTCATTTCTGCCATTCGTTGACAGCCCTATTACATACTGGTGCTTTAAAAATAAAAAAATAAGTCTGAATTTCCAAAGTGTGGATATTTTTGACTGATAGCTGATATGAATTGCCCAGAACCTGAAATGAAGAGAGCAGAAAAGCAAACCAGCTTATGAGAAGTGTCAGTGCACAAGAAAAGTAAAGAATAAAATAATGTGTCCCGGCCCACATCCAGCACTGATCAACACAACCACTCAAAATGGGGCCACGCAGTGTGTGCGGATGGGCTTGTATGTATGTGTGTGCGTATTGAGGCCGGCGGTGCGGCATCTCCTGTATCGTTGGTAGAAAATGTCTGCTGCTGCTGCTGCTGCTGCTGCTGCTGTGTGTTTCCATCTGATGACATCGCTGGTAATCCATCCACGCTGCCACAAAACCCAAGAGGACTGTCGCATTGCATGCTGGGAGTGAAGCTCCCACTTGTTCATTGTGGAAGGAGAGAAATTTCCTCAGCATCAAGAATATGAGCAACACTGCAGGTGTTCCTCAGTGATTAAGCGTGTTTGTTTTTACTGAGCTCAACCTGCTGCTTCTGCCCCACTTAGTGACTTCCTACATTTCCCATGATGCCTGTTGAAATCCCCCCAGAGATGGAAGTGAGCCTGAACTTGTTGCGTTCAGCTGTGGATCAGTTGTGTGGGCAGAGAGTGGTGTTTGAGTAGATGTGAAAATCACACTCTGCCCTGTCACTCAGCTGCAGTGCATTGTGGGCTGTTTTCTGCTCCACCTGCCATGTTGCTTATGGATTGCTCTCTTTCTCTATGTAATTATCATCATCACTTCCAAAATAAGGGTTCAGGAACTACATGAACTCCTGATGCTGATGTTTTGGCTCCAGCTGTAAAACATCTGGACCAGATGTTTACATGAGTTTATATATAAACAGACGGTTTGAAGTCGCAGAAACAGTAAAGTGGTTTACTCATAAGTCTGCTTTATTTACTGAATTGTGTGATTCAGTTTGCACTGGATTAGGGCTGTTCGATTTGCCCAAAAATAAAATCCAGATTTCCTTTCTTTCTCTCAAAATCCAATTTCCAACTTCCAATTATGATTACAATTTTTTAGTGCAATGACCAAAACATGACGTCAACAGACTGAGCTTCCACTGATTGCGTTGTCACTGGAAGAGTAGCAAGCACGACGTCCGACACAAGAATTAAACCCACTACATTTAAAAACACACCGGCAGCAGCGACCACTGATCTGTGCTGGGACTGTTGTTATTCTTTCATCTATGGCTACGTTTACACGGAAACGATCTGAACAGGAAATGCAAAAGTGGCATTGTGTTTTCATTTTATTTGGCGTTTAGCATTTATCTCCAAAAAAGTATTTAACCAGTTGGCAGTAAACCTCTAAAAACCTGTGGATAAGTTACTCGGCTCGTTTTCGCCCCCGGGATGAGGACGCAGGTTGACCGGCCCATGAGCTCAGCTCCCTGGCTGCAGCCTCTTGGAAGCCTCCGTTGCTCCCGCAGTGGCTCTGCACAAAACAGACAAAACAGGCGTTATCTGGATAAACTGGCTACAGACTGGGGATCTAAACTGTGACTTTCTCGCATGAAAAAATATTAAAACTTAAAAACTGACGTATTAACAGCGCTGCAACGATTATTAAAACAGCATTTAGCTGCTTAGCTTTACCGCTAGTGCTGAAGGTTGCCGTGAAATGCATTCTGGGAAACAAAGATCCTGAATAACTGACGAAGATAGTTCACTCCGTTCATTCCGCACTTGTCATCCAGCCTGTTTGGAGGCCAGAGACGAGGAAAACATATACGTGCACACATGGCAATATATCGAGGCTGGAAAAATTATCGAGTTCATTTTTATTTATTGTGCGATTAATTGATTTATTGATTATCATCCCAGGCCTGCTGTCAAGGTGCAGACGAGTGAGTTTGGAGCTGTTGAGAGGATTGAAAAAAAAGAGAGTGAGACGACGTGGCCATAGCCGCCGTGATATGACGACCCTGCCCCCGATGAAGAACTGAGCAGAGCTGTAACTGTGTAGTGGCCTACACTGGCCTTAACGAACACTGACATGTTTGTTTACAGTGTGTGAGGAGAGTGTGATGGGAGGAAGGAGGTGGAAGTCATTACGGCAACACAGCGCAGTCCAGATACATGAATGAGGGCTGTACTAAATTAAATAATCTGATAACGATTTAAAACCATTGAATTGAACAGGCCTACACTGGATCATAATGCATCACCTCACTAAAATGTCTTGATCATCTATTTAAACAAGTGAAGAGTCATGAAACTGGCAGAGTTCAAGTGATTATAATTTCATCATCAGAAAATTTAGAAAGACAGGTGGACTGTGGAGCAATAGGTGAAATGAAATTGATAGTACCATGGTAAATGATAGGACTAATTGGTATTCAAGTGAAACACCTGTCTCTGTACTGTATCTGTAGCTGCTGTAGAGAGAAAGCAGAGACTCTCATGAATTCTGGACTCATTAACAGTGAATTAAGCCTGTAAATGGTTTTAAACGACAGACACACCCTGACAGGATAGAGATCAGGACCAGACTCAGTTTAATTTGTCAGGGACAGCAGGTGCTAACACACCATGACTGGTAACCAGTGACGGCTGGTGGTGAAATTGGTCAGGTGGGATTATCCCCATTAAATGGTTAACACAACAGAAGCGAAGTAACATCCATCTGACTGGCACAAATGTGTAGCAACTACACACTGCATTAAGTACACACAAAGAAGGGCCTAGTCCAAAAAAAACTTTATCTGTGTATCTCTCTCTCTCACACACACATACACAGACACATAGACAGACACACACACACACACACAGTCTCTGTTTTCTTTCTTCTCCCTCCCACAACAACACAACTTTCTCCTCGGTTATTGTCATTGGTCTGAAAACAGCGATGTTGGGCTAAATGAAATCAGCCATATGACAAGTAGATCATGGGGGTGTGACATGATGCCCGTCAATCATTGACCGAGGAGGGCGGGACATATACGTACTGCTGTACGTCACTGCTGGTAATATCATTCTGAGAGAGAAGGCAAGAAGTCATTAAATATTCCAGACATATAACCTCTGTTTTTTTGTTTGTTTTTGTTTAGTTTTGTTGTTTTTTTCAGATTAGATCAAATCAAATCGTTCAGGTCAGGTTATACTGGTTAAGTTAGTCCAGAGAGATTACATTAAAAGAATAGTTCACCATAAAATGATATTTCACTCATTATTTACTCACCCTCACGTCGACTAAGGGCTGGGAGTAGTTATCCGTGGCTTCTCTGAGTTACAGGGGGTCTCCTAGCCCTAAGTCGACATGAGGGTGAGTAAATAATGAGAAATTTCATTATTCCTTTAAAGCAGCTTCAATATATTAAATTAGGGGTGAATTAGATTAGGTTAGGTTAGATTAGACTGGTTAGGTTAGGTTAGACTGGCCAGGTTAGGCTGCAGCGGCAGCACCATTCATCTTATTAACCATTTCTCTACCATTGTCAGTCTGGAAACATTATTTTAAGGCTGATAAACTCTGCAAAGTTGCTTTAAGACAGATCAGGTCAGGTTAGGTTAGGTTAGGCCAGGAAAGATTACATTAAAACACCTCCTTTAAATTAGGGATGGATTAGATTAGATTCAATTTGATTTGATTCGAATGAAACATGAATCATTTTTGTGGGGAAACTGGGTCATTGCAGCAACAAAATGAACAACCAGTGATAGGAGAAACAGTACATTGTATGTGTCTGCAGTGTGCACTATACTAACCCAATTTCTTGATCAGCAGAAACAAGTTTTGATCACAGCATTAATGTATTACTTAAACTGATACATTGAATTAATTTGGAAATGGCTGCAGACTGACAAACCTGGCCTATTTCAATGAGTCTGTCTTATTTAAACTAGAATTTTGTTCCATCGTAATGGCACAGAATGGCCTGTATGAACTCCTGCTGTGTTACCATGATAACTTATGCCAGTGAAGACCAGGCTAACTGTGAACCTGAGTCTAGCTGTGTGTCAAGGACTGTCTGACAGGTAGAAAGAGACTGAAAGAAGACTGTTCTGACTGTAAAAATAATTATAATAATAAGGTAAAAAGAACACAATTACATGTACGTAAAAGCCCTTTTACATTTTACCATTTACATTCTACATAGGCCCACCCTGCTCTGATTCTGATCGGCTGGTTGTTTTTCTTCCTGTAGATTCACCCTGTGGCCGTCCTTGATTAAAACTCAGTGCCAGTTCCTAACCACTGTGAAAGATATTTTTGGATCACATATATATTTGTTTTGTCAACACTATTTCAAACATATTTCTGGTCATTTCTAGACAAGTAATAATATAGTCTACTTCTCTCAATTAAAGAAGAAGTAAGTGGTCCGGTCGTTTTCGCTAATGCTGCGTTCCAGGCAGGCTTTTGAAATCGTAAATTACAGCTTCAAGTCACAACTTACGACTTTGTAGCGTTCCAGGTAACCCACTCGTGTTTCTCCGACCTGTTTTACCGGTGAAAGTCACTATAACAGCCACTCGTAACTTCCGACCGGTGAACTCGTACCAGATCGAACTGGTACCACTTCACGGTCGGAAAAATACGAGTTTCCTTGAACGCACCATAACAGTCCTCGTCCCTACGTCGCCACATTCACGGCGTTCCTTGGCTGCACACACAGCCCTGCATGCCGTTCTCTCTCCTCATTGGATAAAAACTGTAGGATACGATAAATGTTTTCTCCTCGGCTCAGAGCAGAGCAGAGTGACTGACAGACCCGTGTTTTGGTCCAAACACTCTATGTAAGTGATTGTTGTCGGAAGATATAACTATTTAAGACTTATATTAACACAAATATATCACTTACTTCTGCTTTAACTGTTTTAAGCTTTATCACGTAACTTCTTTCGACCCATAGAGAAAGTCTGTGCAAAAATCTTTAATTGTTGTTGTTGCACTTCAAATTGTTGTTGCAGTTTATTTAAAACCAAAAATTAAAATCAAAAAAGCAGATGATATGTTTACAATAAATATATTGTCATTGTTTTATTTTGTTACTTTTAGTTATAGGCCTAGTTGACATTCAGTATCCCACTGAGTACTTTATCAACTTCAAAAGTTCTAGGTCTTTTATTGTCATTCCACATGTTAGACATGACAGAATAAAATTTGTACCCAGGTCTCAGATAACAAAGTAATCAAATTTGAAAGCAAGAAACAGGCACAGTCTAAAAACAGACACAAACTAAAAAACATCATAGACAGAAATAAATAGGATAAAAATTGTACATTCATAAAACAATTTGTCAGTGCAAGAGAGACAGCAGATCAAAAAAAATGTGTGTGCTGATGTGTGTGTGGAATTAAAGTGCAAGTTAGTGTTTTGTTCCAGGTACTGGAAGAGAGTTCATCAGCCTCACAGCCTCAGGGAAGAAGCTGGATCTCAGCCTTGATGTTTTGGCCTTTAAGCTTCTCAGCCTCCTGCCAGAGGGGAGGGGGCAAACAGTCCCCTCTCAGGATGTGTGGGGTCCTTCATTATGGAGGAAGCTCTGCTTCTACACCTGCTGTTGTAAATGTCTTCGAGGGTGGTAAGGTAGCACTTTGTAACCTTCTGTGCCGCCTTCACCACCCTCTGCAGAGCAGTCCTATCTGCAGCAGAGCAGTTCCCGAACCAGACCGTGATGCAGGATGTGAGGATGCTCTCCACTGCACACCTGTAGAAAGCAGTCAGGACAGCTGTGCTGAGGCCGGCGTTCCTCAGCTTCCTCAGGAAGTAAAGGCGTTGGTGAGCCTTCTTCCTGACACAGGTAGTATGGTTATCAATTTGATTTGAAAAATGAAATAAGTTTGTAGGTTAGTAAACAATCCATCAGTATTATTGGCAGTAATAGAGGACCCCAAAATAAAAACTTATTGGCCCCGGAGAGGCTTGGGCCCCCTGACCAGGTCCCTGCACAAACCATGCCAAAGCAAGTCTGTCTTTAGTCAGCCTGGATTAGATAAGTCCAGATTTCATTAGCGGAACAGTTTGAGGCTCAATTTGGTGATGGTGCTGATTTAAGCGGAGCTTTTTCTGATGAGCTTGATTTTCTTTAGTGACATTGATGGAATACCCCCCCCCCTCCCTCTGTGTCTTTCTGCTGTTTGCTACAGAGCAGCGTTACACAGCTACAGTGTTCCCTACAGTATGTTCCCAGTTAGTCAACTGCCTAAGACTGATTTGATCATTTGGATCTGGTGTTCACACCAGAGGTTGTCTCTTTCATTTAGTTTCTTATTCAGGGAAACTTTAAATAAGGTCATAGGTGCAGAACGAGGCACAGCTCACCAATGCTAATGAAGTTTTCATGCTGCCATTTAAAGAGGAACTAAGCGGGATTTCTCCCATGGCTATGCTACATTTTTACCTCAATTAAAAAGCTCCAGAGTAATTGTGATAGTTAACTACATGACTTGTGACTATAGTGAGAATGGAGGCTCTCTACCTTCCACCTGGCGTCTCGCGGCTGAAAACCAACCTTGCAACATCAGTGTAGTTACTCGGTCGCCGCCCCGGTGTCCCAGCTCTTGTCTCTGCAGCGCGACACAAACGCGTTCCGTTACCCCTAGTCTTTTGTTTATGACGGTTAAAACTACACAAACACATGCACCATAACATCGTTTTTAACGTTATCCACTGCTACATTATTGATTTCTCGCCATCTTTGTTGTAAACAAATGCACATGGGCGAGAGGAGCGTAACCAAACAGTGGAAAAGCGAGTGGACTTGCATAGTTCCCCTTTAACACTAAAATAGTTAGTGAGTGCCTGAAGCAAGTGAGTGCTTTTTTCGTCACTAAAACAGTTAGCTTGGCTGGTGGAGGAACCTGCAGGGACCCAGATGGGAGAATGTCAGATTAGAACCACTGAGCTACACTATACTGGTCAAGTAGCTGCAGTTTAAAGGGATACGCCAAATTTTTTGTGTGTGTCTTGCCTTACTCCTGAGTCCATGACAAGCAGATAGACACCATCCTTTCAACTGTGCGTGAAGTAACGAAGGAGAGCCCGTATTTCCTGTAATTAGCTTAGTTCTAACGCTGGAAGTGTATAGGGGAGCGCCGGGTCGATTGAGACACGGGACGATTGATACACAGCGATTTCCTCGAAAACTACACAAGCTAAACAGGTCCTAATGTATGCAATGTCATGTTTTTGAAGTTTAGAGACAAAACAGGTTTTAGTGTCAGTAGTCGCTGGAGGGACGATTGATACAGCTGTTTCAAACGTCCCTCACGCCGCCATGCATAGTATTTGTGGTCACATTGCATGATCAATCTCCTATAAATCACCGAATTAATAGCTTAATTGTTTTGAATGAACAACAACCGATTTGAATGAACATGTATTTTTAATAAACACCACATATTTTTAATGAACAAAACGTGTTTATGACATGAATTAACAGATATTCAGCAAAGTGAGGGGAAAATGCAGAGGGTAAAATGCCAATATGATAACTGTGTATCCATAACATGACTTAGGACGGGAAATAAGTCAATGAAATGAAAATGCAGTCATCCAACAACTCGTACAAAAGAAGAAAGGCGAGTTTAATCGAAATGCAGATCTTGACAATCACGCACGGGACAAAAATATTTATTTGACCTATTGATATTGTGAGAAATGATGTGACATTTTGGCAATAATGAGTACACTAGTATGTTGTCCGATATGCACAGGGCAGGGCAAACTGGTGGACACAACAGGAGAGATGGGAAGATAGTGAAGGAGTTGGACGACATTTCACCACACTATGAGATAATAACATAAGGTTTCAAGATGGAGTTGTTTTCGAGGTAAATTCATGCAAAACTGCTGTTCCCGTCAGGGGCGGTCTCTGCATTTACCTCTAAAACAACTCTGTCCACGAGAGCGTTTTGCAGTTGTTGGATTGTGTATTTGATGAGTTTGATGGGAGAAACCAAGAAATCCCATGAGCCTCATAGCGTATAGCTCTGAGCAGCTCACGGCTCTGCTCCGCTGTTCTAAAAATAGCTTGCACCGACAATTAAAGATAACAAACCTACTGCTACAACTGTAGTGATTATGGCAGTGGGCCAATTTGTCAAAATGTTGAACTATCCCTTTAACAGGTTTTAAAAAGCTATGACTCAGGGCTTACAGGATTTGGGACTGTGAAGCAGCTGGTTCGCTAACATTAGCAGCTAATGTGCACAGCCGGTTCTAGTTCAAGTGTCACAGCTTTTAAAGATGAGTTAAATATATTATCATAAATAGACAAATGAAGAAAATTACCACCATTAAATATCATCATTATTTTTTAATTAGTATAATCGTTAAAGGCATAGTAAGTAGGAATTCCCCCCATCTAGCGGTGCAGTTGCATATTGTAATGTATTCTTGATGTTGCATTCACGTGAACTCGGGCAGACGTCGGAAAGACAACAGACGCTGCATGTAACAGGATAAACAAGCGTCTAGAAGTGACCCCTAGAAATAAAGTGCAGGTAGGAGAGTGGGGACGGGTGGAATGGGTGAATGCCAGATACAGTATCTGCCGCTGCTGAGTGTGTGACAGCAGCAGCAGTGCAATGCTGTTTATTTATTTGTGTGTGTGTGTGTCAGTGTGTGTGGGCTGCAGCAGTGCTGAGTGCCGCAGGCTTGTTGAATGGAGCTGCACTGTAGTTAAAATATCAGCAGCTTGCCCTGCACCTGTGTGTTAGGGTTAGGGGTGTGTATTGGCAAGAATCTGGCGATACGATACGTATCACGATACGGGGGCAGCGATACGATATATTGCGATATATTGCGATACTGTAGGAACAACGATATATTGAGTTTCTTTGAAAGAATTTATTTGTAAGAAAATTGTAGCACATAGCACACACATGCTGTTACATGCTTAACATCGGCTTGCTGAAGAAATACAAGCATTGGCAGGATTTTTGCATGAAGAAATGAAAAAATAAGACTAAGTAGTGCTTATCTCCCCCTTGTGTTTTTGTATTTCTGTACATGTTTTATTGATTGGAAAAAAATAAAGTAAAAAAAAAAATCGCGATACGGAATATCGGATATCGATACCGTATCGCGAAAATAAATATCGCGATATTTAGGTGTATCGATTTTTTCTTACACCCCTAGTTAGGGTGTGTGTTTGTATTCAGTCCTCTGTTTGCCATCGGGTTACTGTGTTTGAAAGCACTTGCTGCAGAGTGTGTGTGTGTGTGTATTCACGTGTGTGTGTGCTACAGGGGAAACTAGGCTAGCTGATATGAATAGAGAGGTGATGAATTACCTCTCAGCTGAGCCGCAGGACAACCCTCTGGAGTCCAACTCTGTGTGTGTGTGTGTGTGTGTGTGTGTGTGTGTGTGTGTGTGTGTGTGTGTGTGTGTGTGTGTGTGTGTGTGTGTGTGTGTGTGTGTGTGTGTGTGTGTGTAGACTGCATAGTCAAAACCCAGGAGTTGAGTTACGTTACTGTAGAAACACACAATGGCCAAGTAAGACAGAGAGAAAGAAAAAGTAATGATGGAAGATGTTAAATGAGCAATGCCATGCAGATTCAAGTGAACATGAAAATAGTTAGTGAAAGGAGCAGTTGTTATGTTTCTCTTTGCTGATTTGATTAAAAGATAGGTTACGTTTTCATTGAAAATAGGGATGTCACGATTACTTGTTTTCACAATTACTCGCGGTATTAAACGCCACAATTAATTGATCGTAAAGATTCCTAAATACCATCACTTTCCAAAAAAAGATTATGTCTGAACCATATCAACAGATGTGCAGCAAAGTAAAGGTAAATGCACAGATACTGGTTCATTTAACTAGTGGTAGGAATTTAAAAGTTCACATCATTTGTAATTAAAACCAACAAAAAAAACTATTAAAAGAAATTTAAACATTTGGTATAGATGACAATTAATGGCTTGCCCCTGGGGATTGTTCCTTTTTTTAATAGATACTTAAAATATTTTTGCGTAAATAATTAGCATTGTAAGACTATATTTGATTTTACACATACATATGTGTTGTGAAATTAATTAATGCATAAGAATGGTGATAATCGTATTTCTCTGACAATAATTGTACCAAGAAAATCTACAATCATGACATCCCTAATTGAAAATTAATTGATTGATCGCTAATCATTTGACTCAGATCCCATATCATGTAAAGGTACACCCACCTGTACCCATCATTATGGGTTTTTACCTGATCTAGATCTGTTTTATAATGAAAAAGACTGGAAATCCATGTTATTTCACATTGTATACAAATTATGCTGAAACATACGAATGTGAGGACATACTGTAAGCAGCCAGTGTGTGTTTTTGAATAGGAGCACCATAGCATAGCATGTGGCTTTCACTTTACATTCTTATATTATAATGATGATTTGAACATTTATTTATTTGTTTATTTCGGGCACATTGGGGCAACTGGGGGGAAAAACTGCTTCATGTGATTTGTGTGAAGTGACCCCTAGAAATGAAGTGGAACCTGTGGGGACAGGTGAGGGGGTGAATGTGAGGTACATGCTGAGTGTGTGACAGCAGCAGCAGTGCGATGCTATTTGCGTGTATGTGTGCGTGCGCGTAACGTGCGCGTAACCTATTGGAAACAGTAAATTACCCATGAGGAGCAGCAGTGGAGGATCTATTTAAAACACACTTACACACACTTGCACGCATGCAGCCCTTGTTACCGGGACAACGTGTTTCTTCATTTGCAATGGTTGCCCTTAACAACACTGTTGGCATGGCCTCCTTTCTGGAGCTGCTAAAAGTGAGCTGTAGCATCTCTCTCTCGACTGAGCGCTGCTCCTCACTCGGCCTGATCTCTCCCATGTTTCCTCCTCTCACCACCTCCATGCTCTCTGCTGGTTCACATGGCGACCAGGAGCAGGTGGTGGGCAGGACGAGAGGCTCAATCCAGATTTGGACCAATGAGGAAGTATGCATAGATAGATTTGCAGCCCAAGATATAGGCCTAACTATTTTTTTTTTTTAAATCTGTGAAAGCCGTATGGAATTATAGAATCTGAAGGGGTCATCTATGGAGTTAGATTTGTCTTGTTAATTCCTGTTTTTACAAAGAGATGTGTAAAATACATAATCTTCCATTTGTAAAACTGAAAATTCTGTCTGTGAAGTGTGATTCAGCATTTGTGGATCACCAATCACACACCTGCATCGCTTTCCTCAATGACGTAATTTTGATGTTCTTGTTGAAATCCACACAGATCCACAAACAAATAGCTCTTAGTTCCCTGGCTGTAAAGTATACCCCTGCAGTCCCCACGAGGTGGGAGGCCTCTGTAAAACCGGGTTTTCACCAAATCTTAAAGGGGTAACTCCTCCGAGTGCAATTCTGAGAAAAATGAGTTTAAAGTATTTTTGTTGTCCAGTCAACTGCATTGAACTTGCGATTCTGAAAATTGGTCAAATCCTTGCAAGTAGTAGTCTAGCTGTGTAAAAATATTGAACTCAAACTTAACATTTTCCCCGTATTTCAGAGTTACCTCTGTCTGTGCATTGAGGCAAAATATAAGCTGGTCATACAACGCAAGAAAGGGGTAACTCCCATTGGTTTGTAAAATGGTAGTAGCCTGTTGTACAGTAAGGCGTGTTGTGCACTCTATACACAGATAGAAAAGGGTAATTCATGTTATTGTGTTCTCTCGCTTCGAGTGGTTCTGTACACAGACAGAATAAGGTAACTGATATTATGGTGTTCTCTTGTTGTTTTACCGCAGTTTTGGGGGGTTACTGTGAAAACCACCCACAAATATATCCCAAATTAGATAACGGAAGTCAAAATATTTATCCACATGGTGTAGGCCTTTAATGTCCCAAAAATGACAAAATCTCATTTTTGACAAAAAATGAGTTCCCCCCTTCTTGCGTTGTAGGGCAGCATAGTTGTCTTTGTTTGATATATCAAGAGACTTTTGGTTAATTAACCATGGACAGCTCCTATGCATATTTACGTTATGGTGCAGCGTGATTCACAAATGGCCTGCCCTCCTCACCAGTAGGTGGCAGTGTTGGCAAGTAGCTGAATTGACAACAAACAAAGAAGATTGCTACTGGATTAACTCAAGAAGTCATTTTGATTCTCACTGTAGCACTGTTAATGTCACTTCATTAAGTATTAATATTTTTTCATGCAAGTAAGTAACAGTTTAGATCGGCAATATAGTAAGTTTATCCAGATGACGTCTGTTTGCTGTGACGCTTTTGGATGTTTTTTTGTATAACACCCTCTTTGCATTTACAGGTGTTAATGAGACAAATCTTACTTCATATTCATCCTCTGAGGATATGATTTCACTGTTATTTTAATTATATATATATCAGAGGGTATTAGATATTCATGTGTATAACTGTAGTTGTTGTTGTTGTGCTGGGACTCTTCACCCGTGAGCGTACTCCGGTCAGGGAATAAGGACACCGTTTTTACCGTTTCAACTTCTTTATGTAACGTTCAGCAGCAGGTGATACACACATTCACACTGTTCTACACGCTGACTTCTAAGGACCCCGGAAATGTAAACATAGCTGCCCGATGACTGCCTGAGGACCCCAAGAATGTAAACTGTAAACTGCCTGAATCAAACAGATTCAAATTAAAGGTGCATATCTCAAATTTAGTAACTTATTTAAGTCAACAATAATGCATTCTATTAGATTTATCAATTAACATATTAATTAGGGTATCTTTATCTTTAACTTCATCTCTGAAGAAGGGAATTTATAACAGCCGCCCCCTAAATAGCATGGCTATTTTGAAACAAACATAAATTCCCACAACAGTCCTTTAACCAGGATTATCTTCAGGAAGAGCTGACAGCTGGACAAGCCGAGCCACTGGTCTCAGGTAAGTCTTCTCGCCAACTCTGACCTCAGCTGTCCGTATACATCCATCATCACTTGCGTTCAGCTTCACCACCCTCCCCATTGGCCAGTGAGCACGCGGAAGCTGAGGATCAACAATCATCACAACTGTATCCAGGAGGAGATGATCTGTGTGTTGGCGCCACCTCTGGCGGGTCTGAAGAGAGGGTAAGTAGTTTCTGACGAACTGTGTCCAGAAGTGGTCGGCCATCATCTGGCAATGGCGCCAGCGCCTCCTTGTGAGGGTGTCAGGAGCGTAGGCGACTTGGGGGAGAGAGGCATCCTGCCGCCCCATCAACAACATGCTGGGCGTCACTGGGTCCGGATCGGCCACATCTGAGGATACATAGCCTAGAGGCTTGGCATTGAGGATTCCTTCCACCTCGATGAGGAGGGTGAGCAGGACCTCCTCCTGGAGCACTTGTGCGCCTATGACCACTTGGAGGGATTTCTTGACTGACTGGATCTCACGCTCCCAGACACCACCAAAGTGGGGAGACGCTGGTGGGTTAAGACGAAACTTAATCTGTTTTTCTGCGAGCCGCTCCTGCAGCTGTGGCTCCATTGCTGCAAAGGCCTCCTTCAGCTCCTTAGCTGCCCCTCGGAAGTTAGTCCCCTGGTCAGAGAGGACCTCGAAGGGAGTGCCTCTCCGTGCGATGAACCGTCTCAGTGCGAGGAGGAAAGCATCTGTGTCGATGCTGGTGAGCAGATCCAGGTGTATACATCTTGTCGTGAGACATTTGAAAATGATCCCCCAGCGCTTTTCACTTCGCCTCCCGGCCTTGACCATGTACGGCCCGAAGCAGTCCACGCCCGTTGAGAAGAATGGAGGCTTAAGCAGCCGCAGACGGGCTGAGGGCAGGTCCGCCATCCTCGGCACCACTGGCTTCCCTCTCCACTTCATGCAACCAGCACAAGCTCTCTGATACTTCTTGATAGCCTGCCTTCCCCGCAGAACCCAGTAGTAGCGCCTCATCTCGGCAAACACCCTATCAGGCCCAGGGTGGTGCAGCTGAGCGTCCATCTCTTTAATGAGGAGTGTGGTGACTGCATGACGGGGATCCAACAGTATTGGGTGAATGTCAGTGGGGCTAGAGCTGTCTAGACGGCGCAGGCGTCCTCCAACCCGTATAAGACCCAGTGTGGGGTCTAATTCTGGAGCGAGCGTGCTCAGCCTGCTGCTGGGGGGCACTGGCTTGCCGGCTCCGAGACACCTGATTTCTTCAGAGAAGCAGTCTGCTTGGCTGGCTTTGAGCAGGTGGACTTCTGCGTCTCGAAGGTCGCACAGAGGTGAAGTAGGGTCGGCCGCCGCCCCATGAAGAGACTGCTGCGTAGCCTTGACCAGCTCTCTCCAGCTGCTGAATTGTGTGAGGTCTGGTGTCGTGGGTGGTGAGCTGGTCTGTGTCAGAGCACAAAAAACACTGTGTTTTAACTCACTACTGTCCTCTGGCTCTGTGATGTTAGGACATGATGGCCATTCATCTGGTGGACGGCGGAGGAATGCTGGTCCCTGGATCCAGCGATTCGGTGCAGCCAGCTCAGCTAACGTCTTGCCACGTGTGAGGTCATCGGCCGGATTGTTGGCTGTATCCACATACCTCCAGGTGTGTGTGGCAGTCAGCTCCTGGATTTCAGAAACTCGGGTTCCCACAAAGACTTTGAACCTGCACGACTGAGATGTCAGCCAGGTGAGAACTGTCGTGGAGTCAGTCCATAAGAAGGTCTGGGCAATACACAAAGTGAGCTCTCTGTGAAGGAGGGAGCACAGCTGGGCTCCTGTCAGCGCTGCGCAGAGCTCCAACCGTGGCATCGACTGCTGGCGCTTGGGGGCCACCCTCGACCTAGCCATGACGAATGAGACGTGGACAGTGTCATCTGCTGTGGTGGTGAGATATGCAACTGACCCGTATGCTTGCTCGGAGGAGTCACAGAAGACGTGGAGAGTGTACTCTGTGGTGTCAGTAGCAAGCTCCAGTGGTGCATAGGTCCGAGGGATGGAGATGTTGGCCAGCTCGGGGAGTTCTCTCTCCCAGCTGGACCAGGCTTGGAGAATGTCAGGAGGGAGGTTGGGATCGTCCCAGCTCCTCTTCTTTGCCCACAGTCTCTGGACAAGGATCTTGGCCCGTGTGGTGTACGGGATGATGATCCCGAGCGGATCATACTGGCGGGCGAGCACCTTATAGATGTACCGCATAGTAGGGGTCTCACTGTCTGGTGGTTTTGGCTTGAAACCGAGCCGATCAGATGGACAATACCACCGCAGACCCAGAGCCGGCTCCTGTGGGTCGTTGCTCTTCTCGGCCAGCCACAGCTCCGTGCTTTCGGATCGGGCACTGGAAGGCAAATGGGAGACAACACATGAGAAGTTACTTGCCCACTGTCGAATCTCAAATCCTCCTGAGGCCAGACATTGTCGCATCTTGTCCACCAGAAGCTTGGCGTTGGCGGTCGTTGACAGGCTCTGAAGACAATTATCCACGTAGAAAGACTGTTCGATGGACAGCAGGATGTCCTCATTCCCTGCAGCACAGTCTTTGACATGTTTTTGCAGTGCAAAGGTTGCGCAACACGGGCTGCTTGTGGTACCGAATGGCAAAACTTGCCATTGGTAAACGTCAGGCTGTTTCTCCCTTTGCAGGTTTCTCCAAACAAACCTCAGCAGCGGCCGGTCCTCCGGTAGCAGCCGAACCTGGTGGAACATGGCTCGGATATCTCCACTGATGGCGACAGCATGCTGGCGGAAACGCAGGAGGACCCCGATGAGCGATGGGCCGAGGGTTGGACCTGGGAGAAGCTGCTCGTTGAGAGAGAGACCACCATGATTAAAGGAGCAGTCGAAGACCAGACGATGTTTGCCACTGTGATGGACGAGGTGATGAGGTATGAACCATGACTCACTGGAGCTGTTTCCCTCTCCCTCTTGGAGCTTTGTGACGCACCCACCATCTATAAGCTTCTGGATCTCTGCTTCATATATTTTAGCTTTGACAGGGTCTTTAAGTAGTCGTCTCTCTGTACTGCGTAGCTTTGGCATCACTGCTTCAACATCTGCTTTCAGCGGTGGTGCACCTTTAACCCGGAGCAGAGGTGTAGCGTAGCGAAGTGTGTCACCAACCTTGACTCTCTCAGTGCGCGCTTCCAAGACGCTCACCGCTTCCTGGTCCAGGCGAGACCTCACTGCTAGCCGCTCGCTACGGAATGGGAGCACATCAAGCTGCCAGAGGCGTTCGACCTGTTGATAGATGTCGTCTGGTGTAGGCTTGAAGGCGGTGTAGTAGCATGATGTGGCGGAGGACTGTGAACCATCTGGGCCCTGGAGCGTCCAGCCGAGTGCGGTGTGGATAGCTACGGGTCCTCCCTTTGGGCCAAACCTCACAGGTTCTGTGGCAGTGATCAGGCGGGTGTAATCTGCACCTATCAGCAGCAGTGGTTGCACCTTATTGAAGCTCTGCAGTTGTAATCCTCTCAGGTGGCGGTAGCGTCTCTGGAGTGCTGCTATTGGATAGGATTGCTCTGTCAGGGTGAGTCGTCCTGCTGTGTAGGCTCTCTCGACCAGATGCTGCTCTGATGGTGATGCTGGAGAAGCTACATGAAAGTCAACTGATGATCCTGTGAGATGAACAACATCCTGACGAACAGTCCGCAGGGTGAGGGACTCTGCTCTGCCTCTGAGCTTCAGGTCTCGAACTGCAGCTGGAAGTATTATGGTGCGTTCAGCCCCATCATCGAGGATTGCATAGGTCTGCAGTGATCTGGTCCCATGACTGATGATGATTGGCACCACCTTGAGGTATACTTTCCCTCCTTGCACAGAGTTGGCCGCTGAGGTGCAGTCTTTAGGTGTGATGAGGTAGACGCGGGGGCCTGGCCTGGTGATGTCATGCAGCACTCTCAGGTGGATCTCCTGGCACTCACTACATGGTTTCTTTAAAGTGCAGCTCTCTTCATCATGGTTAGTGCGGCCACAGTTGCGACAGCGCTTTCCGCCTGTTATCCACCTCTCAATTTCCTGTGTTGAGCGTTGAATAATGTCTTGACACTGTGACAAGTAGTGCTCTGTACTCTTGCAGAAGAGACACATCCTCTTAAACCTCTGTTGCTTAGCTTCTGGCCGAGGCGTGTCAGCTGACTTGGGCTGGTCTGCGCCGTGATACACAGAGACAGGCTGAGTCCGAGGCCGAGGAGTAGGAACAGGTCTGTCTCTCTTGGCGGGCTGTGCTCCTTCAGCTCGATGGCGCTGTGCCATTTTCGCGGACAGTCTCTGAGCTTCTGCCTTCACTTTGAGCCACTCTGCGAGGTCTCTGAGGTTGTATGGATTTAGGCTGCTGGTGCTGAGGCGCCCCTGACTCTGTAGATGCTCCACAAAGTTGTCTCTCATGTGTCTCGGGAGTTTGCTAAGTAGTCGGTCAACGTGGCCGGTAGACATCACTTCCATCCCATTTGGCCCTTCCAGTGAGGTTAGCATTCCCACCAGCAGGTCAACGTTGAGGGCGAAGCTCTGGAAGGCTTTGGGGTCTCCTGATTTGAGGTCAGGTGAGTTCAGGATGGCTGCAATCTCACTTTGTGCCAGCTGATGCGGCTGGCCGTACTGTCTCTGCAGAGCCTGCATGGCGGCGGTGTAGGGCTGTACATAATGTCTGCATGACTGAGCTATCAGCTTGGCTTCATCCAGGACCAAGTGTTCCATAAGCACACGGTATTTGTAATGTTCAGAAAGTTCAGTGTGCGGGTTGAGCAGGTGATCTAGTGCCATTTTTAAGTCAGCAAACTCTCTCTCACTGTCATGCACCAACTTAGGCAGTTCAGGTACTGGAACAGGCTGTCTGGGGGACTGGACAGTGTATGGTACCTGCAGTGGTGTATACTGAGACTGGGGGCTGTACTGAACCTGTGGAGCTGATGAGGGCTGTTGCAGGGTGAAACCAGCAGGGGGAGACACCAGTTGATACGCTGGCGGAGTTGGAGGGGGAGACAGAGGCTGGTAGAGTTGCAGCTGTTGGTTCTGCGGTGGCAGTGGTGACTGGTATATAGGCTGCGCAGAGATGGTTGATGGAGGCGGATAAATGGTCCCCAGAAGAGTGGCAGCGCTGTAGGGCGATGGATTGACGACTGGCTGCGTGGCAGCTGCTACAGGTAGCTGTGGTGAAGAATATGGCGCTGTTGCTATCTGGGGGGGTTGATAGGCTGGTTGTGCAAACATTAGTGGGGTGTATTGCTGCACTGATGCTGGGTTTACTGGTGTTGTCTGCATGGACAGGTATTGCAGCTGTGCAGCTGGTGGCACCATCTGTGTAGGAGGCTGATTAGACTGGTAGCCTGGTGTAGCTGATATCTGTGGACTTGCATAACTCACTGCTTGTGATGCTTGAGGTGTAGGCTGCAGCATGGATACATTCAGTGTGGTGAGGGGAGGCGGAGCCCATGCAGATGTCACAGTTGATGGCAGAGACTGTGTCAGTGTGTAGTTCTGTCTACTACCTGGCGTAGGAGTCATTGCTGCTTGAAGCTGTAATGTTGCAGAGGTGGTGTGTGGCAGTGTAGACAGTTGTGGCTCATGTTGAAGCAGTCTAGCTGATCCAAGCTGGAGGTTGGCTGACTGTGGCAGAGGGGTGCTGTGAATTACCGGACAGCTTAACCAGTGTGACTGATGTGATGGGATACTCGTATTGAGATTAGCTGGTGGCCGTGGGACAGGGGAACCCTGGCTGCTTTGATAGCTCCGCTCCGCGGGCGCCGCCGATGGTTGGCTCATTTGGCCTGTTAGCTGGCTGGGCAAGTCTGTAGCATGTACCGCCATGTTCCACTCGCTCACCTTGTCGGCCGCTCCCGGCGATAAAGGAGGGTCGGGGATAGCGTGCGCTCCGTGCGGCTGGTCCGCTATACACACAGACTCGGCCTGTGGGTTGAGTGACTGCAGCTGCTGGGCGCCGACGCTCTCTCCTCGGTCTTCAGCGCAGGCACCGTGAGGAATGAGGGACTGTGGAAGGCTAACCTTGTAGCTTTCTAGACGAGCTGGAAGCTGCCGCTGTCTTGCTCCGAGCACGCCGCCGTCTGCCGTGGTTGTTATCGGTGTGTCCATTTCTCCGTCGCGAGTGAAGCAATCCGGCTCGAAGGACCAATATTAGATATCCATGTGTATAACTGTAGTTGTTGTTGTTGTGCTGGGACTCTTCACCCGTGAGCGTACTCCGGTCAGGGAATAAGGACACCGTTTTTACCGTTTCAACTTCCTTTTATGTAACGTTCAGCAGCAGGTAATACACACATTCACACTGTTCTACACGCTGACTTCTAAGGACCCCGGAAAGGTAAACATAGCTGCCCGATGACTGCCTGAGGACCCCGAGAATGTAAACTGTAAACTGCCTGAATCAAACAGACTCAAATTAAAGGTGCATATCTCAAATTTAGTAACTTATTGAAGTCAACAATAATATAATTCTATTAGATTTATCAATTAACATATTAACATTAGGGTATCTTTATCTTTAACTTCATCTCTGAAGAAGGGAATTTATAACAGAGGGCAAATATTTGCCCTCTGACCTTCTGTCTGCTGATGTTCAGGCTGCTGGAAGAACTAAGGCTTCAGTTGGAGGTCAATTAAAGTATGGAGTGCAACAACAGGATAAATGAAATAATAAGTAGGGACTAACTCTATTAGTCTGGAGATGATCAGTGACAGCTGCTTCCTGTCGGTCACTCTGCTTCAAACATCGTGTCACCACAGACATGACGACTAACCGCTTTTGATCCAACCATGAATTGATTAATTGATGTAAATTAGTGTGAATCCAGATAACTGACATTAATTGACATCAGTTTATCAATCCTTCCTTCCAGTGAGCTTGTCAGGGTGTCTTTCACACCTCTCACAGGCTGTGAACTGACTGCACACACACACACGCACAGAGGTCCTCTCCGTCACTTCAGTGTGTGTTGCATTGACTTATGTGCAGTATGTATTTATAACCATGACTTTATGCAACTCAAACTTTAAGTAGTACTTAAAGTACATTTAATAAGCTATGTAAGTTTAAAATACATAAGAAAAAATTAGAAAGACTGTATACAGTACAGTGGAAACGGCTTGTAGTGATCACATGGGTCCAGAGTCAATGTGATCACTAAACAGTTGATTACTATAACCGATCTTTTATTATTTCACTTAATTTTTTATGCAGAACATAATCTAAATTCCATTTGTGTAGTTTTTCAATGAGAAAAATGTAACAAGACGGTCGTCAGGGCGATCCTCTCGTCAGTTCCAAACTCACCCGTCTGCACCTCGATTACAGACCATAGTGTGGTTTTCCACACAGCAGTCGTTTGACTCACATGACAGAATAACACAATAACATAGTCTCAGAACAGATCTGGGCGCTGCTGCCAGTCTGTTTTTTAAATTAGCAAACTACTATACAGTAGTGCCGCAGATTTGTTTGTTGATCACTATAAGTGAATTTCTTGATTAGGCTACTATAAATAATTTTTTTAAACAGTCTTTGAAATGATATGCCTTTTGATCCATAGAAGCATTTGATTACTATCCGTGACTATAAGCAATTTCCACTGTACTAGTTTACAGAATAAAATATATTTTGCAAACATCAAGGGTGAAAAAAACCATTATGTTAATAGTTAATAATACTAAAGTAGGGCCATATACAGACTCCCAGAGCTCAGTCAGATTACATGATGAAACATGGCCCCCCAATGGAAAATCAACACCTGATGTGGATGTAAATATGCAAAAATAATGATTTCACCCGAATGTGTCTATGGTGCTTTTGGAATAAAACACATTAAAGGGGCAGATGCAGTGTGTGTTATTCCATGTGTGTTATGTGTTATGACAGACTGGCTGGCATGTGGCAGTGACTCAGCGACAGGCGGACGTTAGATGAACTAATGAGACTGAAAAGAGATTGTAATCAGATTAGAGCGGCCTGTAATCTGACAGAGTCAGGCTGGCAGGCCTGAGCTGAGGACAGGCAGGGGGCTGATGGGTAATGAAGGGACAAGTCCTCTCTCTGTCTGCAGGTTTTCCATCTAGTTTTGTTAAAACCACAGAACTTTATTTTGAGTCACAACTTCCCAAAGAACACAGAAAATAATGTAAAATCATTATTATTATTACTAACATGTCCAATTTCCTCTACAGTACTTATACTTACTTAAGCTGGTTAGAGAAAGAATGAAAGAAAAGGAAGGTCAGAGGAAGGAGGAAGGAGTGAAGCAGAGTGATGACAGCAAGGTGAGAGAGAGGGAGTGTGAATGGTGTGAAGGTCAAACACAGTATGTGTGTTTTTGTGTGTTAAGGTGTGACATGTAGCTTCCACAGCCATACATCACCCTGATACTTGAGGTCACCAACCAGAACAGAGAGAGCACTCTGTGTCTGTCTCAAACTCACCTTCCATCACCTCCTGCTCCATACGACGATGAACAATAAATATACCAGAACACAACATTAGTGGTATTAGTGGAACCAAGTAACAATTGATGGACTTATAGGCCTATGTTTTAATTCTAATTCATTCAGAGAATAATTGAACTGATTCTCAGCTCATTAAATGATGACACACTGTCAGCATATCTAACGTTCTGCACAGATCCTTTTCGCTATTTGTTGACTACAAAATTCTTTGGACACTAACAACAGAAATATGAATATGGTAATTAGCATATTACATCATTATTAGCAGTAATGATGTAATAGCGTGCAGTTACATGATCACGGTTGTCAGCTCAGATATATTTATAGGCTGCATTTTATTTGAACTCGATTTATATTGGAATAGAATAGAATACAGTTGTTTAAGATTGTGTGTTGTGTTTTTAATCATAATTTCAAAAAGAATAATAATTAGTTAAAAATATATTTCATCAATAATTTCAGGCGACCCCACATGGGGTCCTGACCCCAAGGTTGAAAAACACTGCATTAAAAGTTGCAAAAGTGAAATCCGGAAGAACAAGCGGTCTAAAGTCCAAAGGAGTACCTACAGATGTTACTGGTTCAAAATTGCGGACTTCTCGCGTGATTCACGCGAGACGGCACAAGCCTCAGGCATTTTTTTCTTTGGCGAGACAAGAGACAAGCCGCAGTGTGCCAAAACAACCACCAGGTGGCATCTGTGAGAACGGAGGATGACAGGCGGATGAATCAGTGATCTGTGCAGTAATCCACTGCTTAAACTATAGGCCATTTAACTAGAACTACCCTGCCTAAATCACAGAAACTATTGTAATATGATAAAACTTAAGGCTTATTGGGGTTTTATATATAACGTCACTGCAACAGCTACTTGTCGGTGTTGTGCTGTCTCTCGCTCCTGTTTCCCAGGTAAGAGGGGGACAATAGGGCAGGGCGATAAAACGGTATAAATTCTGAAATAACTTTTCTTACATATAAATATGAGACGTGGTCGTGTTTCATTCATCCATGTTTTGGCAGACAATACAAATAGCGCACTCACAATAAAACAGTGCGATTGGTTGAAAGCTGATAATTAGCCATGTGCTTACAAGCTGATTGGCCGAAACCAAGAACAAAGCCGCTGAATGGCCAATCGCTATGTGTTAAGAGCCCACATGTAAATCAGCTGTTTCGATGGGCGTTAACAGCGCGGAGATGAATAGAGGTGTTAATCTCCGCTCATCCGGTACTTCGCAATGGGTGTTTGTGGACTTCACTCTTCAGACAAAAGTCCTGCCCCCTCCCCCCACAGCAGTTGAACAGAAAAACCGGTTCTTAACAGTAGCTCACACTTGAGTTCATAGGCTAAATGAAGAAATTTTGTTATGTTTCATGTAATAAATTTCGCATGTAGGCTAAGGGGAGCTGAACATAAAGCCTCCATTCAAAACTCCAAGACACATATTGAATGTTTACGTTTATTTACGTGGTCTATGGCAATTTTCATACACACATTGAACAATATAAAATGAAACACACACACACGCCTCCTTTGATGTGAACTGGCACAGAGCATGAAGCTTGATAACCAGCTTCGTACCGTGTTAACTCGGACCGGGGCTTGAGGTTTTAACCCGGACTCCTTCCAGTCCAGGCCGGCTGCATGGCTGACGGTGTCACCGCTCTATTATCACTGGCTGTTTGTGTTGTCTGTCAAAACATGAATGAATGAAGCCAATCGACTTTGTATCGGCCGCGTCTTCTATCGAGGGAAAGTTATTCTATCCTTTGTTTTATCGCCCAGCCCCAAAGTGACACAGACCCGACGCGTTCATTCACAAGAAATCATCCAGCTGCACTCTCATACAAGGTGCGGAGTGAGAAATCTGCGGCACTACTGTACAGTAGTTAGCTCATTTTAAAAACACAGTTTGGAGCTAACGAGACAGAGGACCGAAAAAAGAGAGTGATACGTATAGCCTACTGTAGCTGCCGTCGTTACAGTGTGTCATTGAAAAACTATAGGCTACTGTATTATTTACTGTCTGCAGCTCGTTCACCTTTCATCCTACTGTATTCTACCTGTATCATGAACAGCGCCACTCCCCATCGCGGCTACATTGTGTGACGTGTCAGCATTGTCCCCAAAACGTCTGAGCAGTATTTAGTACGGTGCTGCCACCTAGGGGAAAACAGTGGTGGTGAAAATTCTCGCGTTCGCGAGATCCTGCAGTGCGAGACAAACCCCGCAATTTTGAACCAGTAACATCTGTATTCTGAGTTGTTTGTTTCATTGGTCACTTATTAAAACTAAACCCTATCAGTGTGCCTCAGAGGAAATCACCTCGACTCACGTAAACTGATGCAAGTAGTCAACCGTTGCCATGGGTTTGCTCACCCAGCAGTTGATGGTTCATTTACTGTTCCCAATAATATGTTCAAACCTTGGCTCATCCTCTTGTGTTTGACTGTCACACCTTTATTTCACAGGTTCTGTATTTCCTGGAATCCATCTCATAGGCTGTGATTAGCATAGCTTATCCTGCATTCGAGGCGACTCGGAAATCTGCCACCTAAAAAAATTCCGACTTGAAAGCATTCAAGATGCACCACACCAGAATACCCAAACAATAATGGAGGACTGGGAGAAACATTGTATTCAAGTGCTTCACGCAAGGTATTAAAACATCACAAAGGGCACAAAAACAATAAAAAAGAAGTATATTGAAATAATGAAACAAATAATTTAAAATCTAAAAGAAATAACATCCTGAATTGACTGTGTTCAATGATGGTTTGGTTCTGAGCGGGTGTAAATTATGTGATGTCAAAGTAGATTTTTTTCTTTGACCAACTTGACGTGTGGTAGCTCCAACATGAGGTGGCGTTCGATTGCACTTTTTAGGAGGTCGGAAAAATCTGTTGTTTTGAACGCAGCATTAGCACAAAGGCTGGAAGCAGGAGAAAACTGCTAGCCTAACTCTTCATGCTAACTGATTGACATCTTGTGTATGGCTGGAAACAGAACTCCTTCCCAGATTAGAGCTTGTTTCAAAATGCCAAAATCCGGGTATCTATCAAAAAATTGTAACCTAAACATTTGATGTCTTTTTGCATTTCTTGGGCTTTTTTCCCTTTCAAATAACCTAGTTAAGCAGAAATCAATTAAATGTGGGTTTTTGCTACAATACACCCATAATGCCTCAGGTTTCTCTACCATTTACTTTTGTTGTTGTACACTTTATTTTTGTTGCTACTGTCACTTTAAGCAAGGCTAAAGATGATCATGCAGCAGGTGCATAGAAAAAATGATCTGAGAAGTGAAGATTTCCTTTGAACACCCTCTCCTGACAAATGTTAAGGGGAACCATTCTGTCTTTACACCAAGAGGGTGGAAAAGGGGTTGGTCAATATTAACTTAAAGAAACATGAGCGGTGGTGATACGACTAGTGGGAAGTTAAGGTAATCAATGACCTCCAACACACCATTAATTAGACCAAGGTAGCGTTAAATTAGACAGTGATTTATGGATTATTGATCATAAAATAAGTAATGATAGCAGTCTGCAGTGCTGCTCTCTCTCTCTTCTGTATCTGTGTCTCTCGTCCTCTGCAGTATGGTAGAAGTATGGTAATGAATGGCTCCAGCCCGCTGTGCAGTGGTTGCAGCTTCCTCGCTCCATACTAATACAGCCAGGATGGAGAGAAAGTAAGGGGGAGGAGGTAGAAGAGGGGTGAGTGGGAGAGAGTGGTTGAGAGGAAGAAGAAAAGTAGGTTTAAAGGTGGAGAAAGGTGAAGAGAGATGTTATACAGAGGTTCCTGGTCTGAAGCTGAAGTTTTATGTCATAGAATATGTGTTGACACAAGTTGTTAATGAGAAATAGGGCTGAACGATTAATTGCATTTGCAATTAAATTTCAATTTGATAAAACTGATTTCGAAATCGCATAGGCTGCGAATATGCTCTAGTCACGTGTCATGCAACTGAGAGTGGAGTTGTCGGTGAAAACAGGCAACATCGCCACACTGTTACCAACGTCAGGCTCAGCTGAACATATAGCACTATGGAAACTAATGTTAGAGAGGAGCAGTATTTCATTGTGCGGAACTAGCCTAAAAAAAAAAAGGATGTGCACAGTGGAGGTGAGCAGAACCTGCCTCGGGGCTGTTGTGACTTCACGTGGCAACACCACCGACCTGTACTGTAGATCAGCAGCTCTGTCAAACACTGTGTATGATTGCTGTGTGTGACTAAAACGCTGATGACCAGTGAGTTGAACGAGTCAAACAGCCGCCGACACGGATCACTGAAGAGTCCAGTCAGTGTTTCCTCTACATCCATTTAGGAGTGATGGTCGCGGTTCCTAAATCCCACCCGCTGCTCCTTCTTTCTTTTTTCTTTTTTAATTATGTGTCGCAAATACACCACCGCCTCATGTCTTCCGTTCATTCATCTCTGCATAGCGCCCCTCACAATCCGGTCACAAAATGAACTTTAATATCAAAGCTCTCTGTCCTCAGACTGTCCTGAACTGTCCCAGGGACAACAAGGAGCTTTCTAGCTTTCTTGTGTGATTGGTTACTGAGTTTCATATCAACGTTTACATCAGGCTTGTCTGTCTTATGTTGTTAGAACAGGTATTGTTTCTGTCTAAGAAAATAATTGCATATTAAATTGCAACGTTGGTCCAAAAAATTGCAATTAGATTAAAGCTGCGTTCACATGGAGTCCGGTTAACGGCAGACAGCATGCTGGACTCCATGTTAGTGGACGAGAGAACGACGGTAAAACTTGGGGGAGCACGGGAAAAAAATCTGTGGACGGCAACAGCAAACAGCAATGCCGTCCTGAAGTTGCCGTAACAGTTTGTTTGATTTTACCGTTCCGTCCAGCGGTATTTGCTGTTTACCGTTCAGCCCTAATGAGAAACCATTTTTTCCCATCAGTTTGTCATGGCAGATAATTCTGAATACTACAATACCCACGAGGTATTGCTCTTCTGCAGCTCCTGCCCACCATTATCAACTTACATGCCAGAATCCTAGCTCTGTGATTGTATGTTTCATGTTTAATGTGCATGTGGGGGTTGTAGTTGAACCCATGAGGTGTTGTAGCATGTAGTCACCAGAACCTGTGCATGCTCCCCTGAGGGGCTGATGCAATGACAAACAATCCAGGCAGAGTGTGGCAAAACAAGAGCTGCTTAATTAATTCAAACCTGACCTGATAAGTAACTGAACAAGTACTTTTTTTTTCTTTTGGAAAGCAGATGCAAATCAACATGTCTGTCACTGCAGACAGGAAACATAAATGTCTACAAGCATACAGACATATTCACATACAAATGTGACAGTTGAGGTTCCTGTCACTATGCCTCCAATTGATCATGTGCCCTGGCTACTTGGCCGAGGGGATGTCCCTTTGGCCGACTGGTTAGCGCGCGTGACTCTTACTCGGGAGTCTGGGGTTCGAAGCCCACCCAGGCCCTCTTCACCTTGCCACACAAACGTACACACATATAAGACATTAAATAAATAATAGAAACAAACAAAAACAGATAATAATAGTAATAATAATAATAATACTAATAATAACACTATACACATGCTTTTCTGTTTTATTAACCCCCCCCAAAATATTTTTCTTTCCTTCTGTGATTGGATGTTTCTTTAGCACTTTAATTTGCACTGTAGGTGTGTACCTTTGTGCTGGTCAAAGCCTCAGAGCAACAGCATTGTGAAATCCTTCTCAATGTGTTCAGCCTCTTTTTGTTTCCCCAGGATTTTCACAGTATTTCATTCAGATGAGGGGAACAAGTTGGTCCTGAGTGAAGAGAGATTACGATCTGTCAACAGTTTACACTTTTTTTTACAACCCTTTTTCACTGCCAATCAAGTTTGACTTGTCAGGAGGCGCAACGCAACGTCATCACCTACGTGCAGATCTGTCATTCCCATTGTCGGACACTCCATGTGAGATGGTCCTATTGGTGATTATGTATTTTTAACACTTATTTCAGGGCTGCAGCTCACTTGTTCAATAAGCACATTCATCTTGGCATTGTGTTTACATCAATTCTGATTAAAACCAATAAGCACCTGTGTCCACTGAGTCATTTCGACCCAGGAGTGAATGTCATTGTTGCATTTTCCATTGCCAGATGTCTTTAGAGTTTCTTAAGCAGAACTGTTTTCTCTTTTTGTTTCCTGTCTTAAGGTGCGTTCACACCGGACCTTTTGTTTTTCGAATGAGCAACGAGTTTACATATTAAGTCAATGTAAACGAGCGATTGAGCGTTTAATCGCCCAGGCAAAAATAAGCTGGGGCTCCAAACGACAGCGACGCAGCGATTTTTCGCTCTCTTGCTCGAGATGAGAAATCCCAACTCTGCGGCTGTCAGTCACTCGTCACTCAGCGCTGATTGGCTGCCGTAATCCCGGTGGTGCCGGTGTAAACAGAGGCACATGGCAGTGGGCATGACGTCATAAAAGTGAAAATGCAAGTCTGCGCCAAATTGACGAGCAACTGCGGCTGATCAATGGAGCGTTTTTTTTTTTTTTGGAGCGATATGAGCAACAGCGACAAAAACAAAAGGTCCGGTGTGAACGCAGCTTTATACATTATTCTTTAGATTTACCTTGCAAACCTATAGGGTCCAAAGGACCCAGAATACCAGCTTGGTTCAAAAACACTACTTTAGTAGAAACTAGAGTCCATGTTCAGCTCAGAGACCCTCATAGAGGATTGTATCAACAACACCTGAACCATTTTATTCACCACGTAGTGTAAATGCCGAGGAGTTCAGTGCAGTGATTCACTGACAGCTGACTTTATTTAATCTCGTACCAACTCACAGGGTCAACAGGATGTTACATTCTCTGGAGTATGTGTGTGTGTGTGTGTGTGCGCGGGGGGGCGGGCGTTCATGCTGTGCAGTGTACATCACGCCTGCAGCTATGCGTAGTGACAACGAGTGTGCAGCCGTGCAGTGGACCAGCAAACTGTCAGATCACAACCAGTGAGGATGAAATGTGAGGAATGAGGTCTGAGCCCGGTGAAGCGTGGACGCAGCTCCTCCGGCTGCTCCGCAGTCTTCTGCACTAGAAACACTACAGGATCTGCGTTGTTCATATTTTGTTGGGAGGCAGATGTTACAGATGTCAGCTTTCAAGAGGTAGAGTTTCAGTTCTCAAAGATCCAAGACACCAAATCCTGCTAGGTTGGGGTGTTGGGTCTAGGATGGGCAGGGCAGGGCTCAGAGCAGTGACTGCTTTATTGTGACATCACAAAGTTACAGAAGTCCTGACGGCAGTTTTTTTTTTTTAGGTTGAGGTTCTGAAAACAGGCTGAGTACATTTCCCTCTGGACTCAGCAGTTTGATACTTTCACAGTGTTCATTAAGAACGGAGACCTGCTTTATAATCAAAGAACACACGGGCATCTACCTTTATACTCCATGAGCCTATAAATCATTCATAATTTCCATTGTTCATGAATGTGAATGGCACATTTTTGGGTTTTCCGCTGTTTCTCTGGCAAGAAAGGAACATTTGAACTTAAAAAAAACTAATATATATAATAAAATAATTTGCAGATGAACCAGTAATAACTGGTTATTATAATTTGCAGCTCTTGTTTAGATGAATCATAATTGACACTAGTTTTGATGCTTGCTGGCTGCCCCTTTAAATGACAAAGAGAAGTGACTTCATTTTTATTATTGGTTTGAAAAGGCAGCTGCAACCTCGCTTTTGCCCACAGTTTTGATTGTGTTTATTTTTTACAGTTGGCTTGTTTACCTACATGATTTAATGGATTAACCTATTATTTTTATTTAACATGACATTAGTAGAGGACAAGTCACAACATGTTTCACTTCTATGGCAATAATTTACAGAACAGATTGAATATCTGTCAAATCATGTTTTGATTTTAAATAAACAGACAAAACAATATTGGAAATATTGAATCCTTCCATTCATGTAGAGGACCAGTTCTAATCAAAAGTATTAGAGCTAAATGGTTGTGACATCTTGTAAAAAACCAAATATATCATTTTAACCTTCATGGTTGCCCTATGGTTCAACATCACATCTTAACCTTCAGCTTTATGGGAGTGAAGGTCTGCGAGTGAGAGGCGTGACCTGCTGGTGCACCCAGCTCCTCTCTGACAGGTCGGTCAGTCAGTCATCTGCCTGCTGGTCGGGTTCAGCCAGCGGTTAGAGAAACCATCCCTTAGCAAGGTCATCTCTCCAAGGCCTGTAACAGACAGTAGCACTGGCCTTGTACGAGAAACCAAATCTGGACCTGTTCCAAGTGAGACCAACATTAAAGAAAGAAAAAAAAAACATAAATCTGGGGGCCTGTTGCTCGAAACCTAGATAAGGGATTAAAAGAATAGTTCACTCCAAAATGATATTTCACTCATTATCTAGGCTACTCACCCTCATGTCGACTAAGGGCTGGGAGCAGTTTCAGAGTCCTCCGTGGCTTCTCTGAGTTACAGGGGGTCTCGATGTAGCAGTGCATGTCCATGTAACGGTTGAAAATGGACACCAGCGGTCTTCATCACAAAAAGACACACCAAAAAACATCAAAATAACTCCATGCTGCTCTTATGTAATGTCCGTCTTGTATTGAAGCCCCGAAATGCGAAATTGTCCTGAAAAATATACGTCCATATTTCAAGCTTGTTTGCAGTGGAAGCTCCTCTTCCTGGTCCGTCCAAGTCTCGCGAGATTTGTGTCAGCGCCAGTTAATCACAATGACGTCGAAGCAAATCTTGCGAGACTTTTTTATGACGAAGACCACCGGTGTCCATTTACAACCGTTACATGGACATGCACTGCTACCCCCCTGTTACCCCCTGTAACTCAGAGAAGTCACAGAGGACTCTGAAACCTCTCACAGCCCTTAGTCGACACGAGGGTGAGTAAATAATGAGTGAAATTTCATTTTGGGGTGAACTATTCCTTTAAACTGGGATATGTTGGTTATTCCGGCCTAATTTTCAACAATTTTGGTTGTTCGAAAGCAGGGCGGATTTATCCTGGTCAAGTTGCTATGGTGATTTATTCTCTGCAGCTAGCCTGCTCCAGACCGGCTAACAGCCAGGCTTAGTTGATTCTGAAGTCAGCAGTCACTCTGATCAGAAATCAATGTGTTTCATACAATTATTCCATGTTCTTATGTAGCCTACACATTGGCCTGATTTATAAACAAAAAAAAAACATTTACAAAAAAAACAAAAAAACAAAAACATGATCATTTACAATCTTAGGCTTTTTTTTTCATAATTAGGCCTATTCATGTGCTTCTCACACTGAATCTTTGCATCTGCAGTGCTGCCTGCTCCCTCAGATGCAGGGCTACAGATATCTGACGGTTTGTGAATTCTGTAAAACACATTGTGGAATTGTGGACACTGTGGCTGTTCTTAGACAACAATCACTATTTTTATTATGTGTCCATGATATTTTCAATGACCACTAGTAGCCTAACATTACTGGCTTCTCATAAAAAGCAATGGAGCAAAAATAGCTAGATTTATTTTTATTTTAAACATTTTTTATATTGGCCTAAATATTGGTTGAGGTAAGAAATAAGAATATAATTGAGTGAGTGAGCAGGCACCTTCCAAATAATTTACACACCTCATCTGAACATTGTTATCAGCAATTTATTGAAGCAGCAGACTGCATAATGTTCTTATGTTTAATTAATTTTCACCTGTTGCACTTTTGGCCACTTGTATTTGTGCAATATAAACTTTACTTTGTGCAATGAATCAACTTCCACTGCTCATTATTAAGGCAAAGTTCACAACTGCTAATTTGTGAAAGGAACTTGAGTTGTTGATTATAGTTTTGGATTATTCAATTAGTCCGCAGTTGTCCGTCGTGCTCTCGCTGAACTTTACGACAGCGGAGGTGCTTTTTTTTCTTCCCTTTTTTCAAAAGAGGTGTCTCACCTGACGTCAGCATATCAGCTGTTCATTAGAGGAAAGTAGCCACACCTGTCCTCTCATCAGTGAATCTGTGATCAATCTCTGTGGTCTACTGACGAGAGAATTAGTAACACCTGGCTTGACAAAGCTGCTCCTCCTCAGCCTGGCTCAGCGTTTGAACAACCTTAAACCAGGATGGACTTATGAGACTTTGTCCAGCCTGGCTTCTCACTTATCCTGGATATCTTTATTCTACTTTCAAACACAGGCCCCTGATCATAAATGGCCGCCTGTAGCCTATGTGGCTCCTGGTGTCATTCTACACCTCAAACAGCCGAACAGTGAGCACAGTTCAAGCGGCCTTCCCCTGTCCCTCTGAAAATACAGTGAACTATCTATATCTGTGCATCATCCTCCCTCTCCTGACTCACTGCACACTATACATGTACCGCTGTGACGCTAACTGCTAGTGCTAACGGCCACGATTGATTGTGTGCTAACCATAAGCTGATATATTGTGTGTTCTTAAGCTAACACTTGTGAATGTATGTTAATGTTGTTTGCTGGGAGACTTGTATACTAACTGCTGTATGCTGCTGTTGATATTGTGAGCTAAAGGAATGCTAACATGATAAGATATGCTAACTATAAGCTAAGTGATAAGACTGTTAAGTGTGTGCAAATGCTATGCTGCTGTTATTTAGTGTGTGCTAAGCTAATGCTGATAGATTTAAGTGTGCTTTTTGCTTTAACACTACTAGTCTCACTTGTTTGCTAATGCTTAATACTGTGTGCTGAGCTACTGCCGATAGTGTGCTGTAATGCTAACTGGTGGTTGTTTATGTGTGCCTGTCCGTTGTTGCTGTTTTGTCGTTGTTGTTGTTGTCGTCGTTGTTGTCTATCTTTCTCTGTTTCTCTCTTGACTTTATTTTTCTCTCTTTTTTCTCCCTCTTCCCAACTCTCTATCTTTCTATCTCTCTTTCTATCTCTTTCTGTCAGGTCTTATTCCTCCACCTCCACCTCTACTACCACCACCTCTTGTCGTTCCTCCAACAATCCTACTAGCATCACCACTCCTTCCTCCACCTCCTCCTCCTCCTCCTCTCTCTACTCCTCCAGCCTACCTCCTAACAGCCACGCCACCTACCATCAGTACTGCTGTCCCGCGCGCCTCCGCCTGCCCAAGCCTCCCTGCGCCCTGCCCCCCGCCAAGCACCACGAGCAGGCAAGGTAAGGGCCAGAGTCCCCCCTCCCCTCCTCAACACCCAGCCTCACCCAGTGCCCCCCACCTCCCCACACTCTGCCTCCACCCACCACACTGCACCCCCTACTCCCCCCCAGACACGCACCATCACGTCTCAGTTACAGACTTAGCTCCATGTTTTTATTATAGTTTCTAACCCTCCACTTGATTGAGGCTCGATCATGCACAGGAATAAGACTGTATCACTTTAGAAGTTAGAGGCTAAAGATGATCATATCAGTGTATAAACACTGTACTAAAAACTAATTGAAGTAGGCCTATATTAAGATCCAGGTAAGTTTAATCATAGATAGTCATTAGCAATTGTGACAGTTCTGCTGTGGTTTGTCTTGTGTTCAATGACTTTTTTTTAGGCCCATTTCACTATATTTTTAAGATTACAATTAATCCCCTAATTCCAACGATGATTGGCAATAAAAATAGCTAATAAAATAATATGTCTCACAATACTATATTTCTGTGCTGGTATTAAGTAAACAAACACAGGCTGGGCGTATCAGTGAGTGTTTTAAGTTGAGAGTAGCCAATAACCAGTAGGTTAGTCCAGGACTATGTCACCCAGACTTCCTGGATCCAGACTGTGTTTGGTTCCTTTATCCTGGTATTTAGACATTCATTTAGCTGAATTCACCCACCTACCTCTCTCTGTTGATATGACTAGAGTTCAGTAGCAGACCCTCTGAATGTGATCTAAAGCAAGTAAACTTTAAAGGACAATTCCGGGTAAATTCAACTTGGGGGTGTATTTTCCTAACATTTTAGGTCTAAAAGAAGGAATCTGAAAATTTTCAGTTTAATTGTTCCTGTTTGGCGGTAGTTGTGTCTGTTCCCGCATCGCCATGGCAGCGATGAATGGAGCGGATTGAAGTTCCGCTGGTTAGCCTGTTTACATCCCTCAAAGCCGCAACTTTTTTTCCACAGACAGCGTCAGATACTCAAACATGCACCGAGAAGTTTATTTACTTCAAGCAAGCCGACATGCTTGTAAAACTAGATCTAATTCAAAGTCTCACACGAGACCCAAGTTGACGCTCGGTGTGTTTACAGTACGTGCAGTCGGAAGCTCCCATTGTGTCATAAACAAAGGAATATGACGCTGTCTATGGGAAAAAATTGCGGCTTTGAGGGATGTAAACAGTATAAGCAGTGGAACTTCAACCTGCTCCCATTCATCGCTTCTATGGCGATGCGGGGACGGACACAACTACCGCAAAACAGGAGCAATTAAACTGAAAATCTTCAGATCCCTTCCTTTAGACCTAAAATGTTAGGAAAATACACCCCCAAGTTGAATTTGATTTGATTGATTTTATTTGATTTGAAAATCTTTAACGTCGCCGAAGGGCAATTTTGTTTGCAACAAAAGTTCAGGGTCAACACAGTGGAGCTCACATAGCACACACATACAATAAATAGACACGATACAATAAATACATAGAATTGTCCTTTAAAGTAAATGACCTTGAGTTTGGATTGTTTTGTCAAAATAAAGACGGTCAAATTCACGCCTGATGCACTGAGCCTCATCCGCTGACTGCCCCTCCTTTACACCCTCCCTCTCTCCCCCACAGAGCTGTAAGAAACCTATAATACTTTATAATGACCCCCCCCCCTTTGCAGTTCACACACACACACACACACACACACACACACACACACACACACACACACACACACACACACACACACCACACACACATACACATGACACAGCACTGGAGGTGAAGCAGCCTCTCGAATCACTCATCTATCATTCCGCCAGAAACACCATCACATCAGACCTCACCCTTCTTCTCCTCACCCACTGTCACCCCCCCCCTCTCCTCTCTCCCCTCCCCCCACATCCTCCATGCCGTTCTGAAACAAACCACACGATGAAGCTGAGCACAAAATCCAGACCAGTGGAAGAGCTGATGACTCAGCAGCAGCTTTCTGATCCTTCCTAATATTATTCATCAAATACTTCTATTTTAGTCTTCAATCTAAATGTTCTGTTCAGCCATGTTTTCTATTTGCAGATGGTGAAGGTCAAATTTCTAATTAAATCTAGAAATTTGAGTCCTGATCGTTTTCACAATCAACTTTAACACAGCTGTGTTTCACCTTTTAAGAGAAGGGAAAATATTCCTCCTTTTTCACTTTGCATATGAGGGGCCAGGTCCGAGCACGTGACTTAGAAAATCCAGTTAAACTGTATCAGTCAAAGAAATTTTTTTTACTTAGATCTGAGAAAGTTTTTAATAGGGTGAAAACATGTGGATGTAATTTCTCAAAAGATACAACTCCAGCCACAGTGAGCACGTCCAAACACACACACACATGTTACTGTATATCCATGTATACTGTGCTTTCAGGTTCCCAGTCACCATCAAGGACTGACTGTCGAGCACTAACTGATCCCAGGCTAGTTTGATACATTTAGGTCCTGTCCACACGAATGGGCCTACACGGCTTCACCGAATACGATCTTTTTCTTAAAGGGGTCCTATTATGAAAATCCACTTTCTAGAGGTTTTGTAGTGGTCCTATGTGTTCCCGGGGCCTTTCTATGACGCCTGAAGGTGAAAAAAGTCTGTTCACTCCCTCAATTGATTTTTACACTTTTTTGAGATCGTGTCTCCAAACGGGCGAATTGAAAGTGCTGGCAGACTTGACGTCAGGATGTGTTGAACTCGAGTAACTCCACCTCCCGGTACTTCCTTATCCTCCCCCTGGGCAAGTCTGGAAAAACGTTAGCTCCGCCCGGTGAGCCATTTCCTGGTCAGCGACAGTCGCACCACCTCCACCCCCCCTCGTCCGTCCGTCGGCCCGTCATTTCACATGAACCGTAGATACGGGAGCATCGGTCGGTAACGCTACCGCGGCCGGTAGATGATCATTTTGAATCACTGACTGAAAAACAGCTGCACAGCCGTCATTAAAAATGAAACCGCGGATATTGGCGTGATACGGCTTCTCATCAGCGCTGCGGTGCAGCGGTCCTCATCACGGAGTGAGAGACATGATCTGATCTGAACGAGGAAGTCTCCTCTCACGGCGCAAAACCTTATTCTCCGGTAACTTCTCATCAGTCCATAACAGTGTAGCTACAGTTTGTGCTGCTCCTCAGTTTCACTCGTTTTATTTACTGTATTTGACAGTTTGATGGCTGTAGGAGCCTCACCATGTAGGCGATCTCCTTCTGTCACAGTGAGACATTAGTATTTTTTCAGACAAGATGCGACTTTTTTTTTTTCGGAAATCAATACCCGACCCCAGCTGTCTCAATGTCAACATTGGCACATGTAATGAAAACCACACCCTCTCCCCGTGACAGCTGTGGAGTGGACGTGGTTTACACATAATCATTTGCATTTCAAGGTGCAGACACAGAAACAGCTCGTTCTCAGGAGAGCTCTGGAGAGACACTTTTAGATTACTGAGATCTAGAGCTGCAGATTGATTTGGGGACAATACACTATGAATACAATATGCTTGGACAACTTAAAACCATATGAAATAGATGAAAAATAGCATAATATGGGACCTTTAATCGTTTTGAAAAAAATCTCCACATGGATCCACTGAAAACGACCCACAACGTGGTAGTACATACTCCAGGCGTGCGTGGAGCGTGTGTGGCGCTGTAGCACTGCCACACAAACAGAGAAGAAGACGGAAGGTCCCTGTTGAAATTCAATAGAAGAAGTCCCCCGCTGTATTCAAACTAAAACATGGGATGAAATGTTGACAGGGAGTCGTGTCAGAGTAAATATGACGATCAGTGATGATTAAACAGACGTGATTCAGCCGCAGCATCTGAGCGACCCAACAGTAGTCGGCTGTTGTTGTTGTTACATCCATATATCGCGTAGTCTGCTGTAGCGGTGTGTCTCAGGTTACAGGTAGAGCGGTGGGGGGTATGACATCATCGTTTCAGAAAAAATCCGTATTGGCTGTCCAGACGAAAACGCTGCGGCGGTGTTTTCAAATTTTCCCACTCTGAAACCCATTTTCAAAAAATACCATTTTCACCCCCCGAAAACGCCGTATTCGTGTGGACGCAATGCTGATCCGATAAAGTATTTATCTGGATTCGAAAAAAACGTATTTGTGTGGACGGGGCCTTAGAATAAACTTTACGTAACTTATCCTGCTGTAAATGCTATCAATGGCAAAGCAATGGAAGACTTTTATTGTGAAGTAGATGCATTGTGTTTTTTGGGCTAGAAGTCATTTTCTCCAGGGTAGAAATTTGGTCAGTGGATAAATATTACAGTGAGGAATAATATGTGGAGAAACATCTACAATGACAAACTCTGGGAACTCCAATAACTCTTCCCGTGGTGTCCTGTTTAAACCAGCATGACCTCAGTAATCAAAACTGATGAGCTCAGCATGAAAATCATCACTATAATAATGATTTTAAAAAAAACACACAACTGACCTCTGACCACCTCTTTTATGAGGAACATTATTACTGAAGGCATTAGCAGATGTCCTGTCAGTATAAGTGATAACGTAGGGGTCCCCTCTGTGATCTGCCACAATGATAATTATCTAATTACGATAATGTGATAAATTGCGTCTCCCATTTACGTAAATTACAGAACATATTCTGCCAAGACATAGTCATTAGTTGATAACAGTCTGATTTCAACATCTCAGCGGTTTGCATGTGCAGCCCCTTCGGAACATTGTTAAATTGTAGCATCTACTAATGGCTTGCATTTGGGATTCAGCATTCATAAATTAAATCAACAGAGAACAGGTTACATTGCCCCCCCTTTAACTGGGAGAGTCTCTGCACATCAGTCCCGTGCTGCAGACACTACCACAAGTAAATTCCCTGTCTGTGGGAAACAATGTGATGTCAGTGAAATCTCGAGCAGGAGTGGAAACACCTGTGATATTCTGGAACATCTGTCTCTGCTCCATGGACTTCAGTTGCAGGACTGGCATGTATGTGACTCTTTATGCATGAGCACAGCTGCTTCCAAACCAAGCAGCACCTCAGTTATCAGGTATAAAAAAAAACACCAGCAGACAGGCTAAATAATGATGTGGTATAAATCCTGATGGCTCTCAGACTACAGTCTAATAAACCTGTTCATCCACAGAAAATTCATCAGGAATTGTTAACCGAATTGATGAAAAATGTGAGTAATAAGCAGAACTGATAATGATAATCGTATCAATAAAATTGTCTCAATTCCCACTCCATGTACAGTACAATAGGAGTGGTGAAATTAATTGTGTCTAAGATGCATCACAGTGCAGACGTGGGCACAGGCCGCCATCTTGGACAGCTACGTATGGCACCTCCACTTGGACAGACCTTATGCTCATCCCAGTGGAGCACTATTGATAACTCCATACTTATCGGATACAAGCTGTGTACTCCTCAACTCTGCCTCATTCTGCCACCAAAGTTGTGCTGTTACAAAAACAGGCAGACAGAAAAAAAACTCTCCAAACTCAAGCATATCCAACATTTTAAACATATATATGAGTGTGAATAGCAAAGCATAATCAGTCCCCTTTATAAAAAAAAGAAGGAAAAAAAACAGGACAGCGGAGCCCGACACCGACAGTGCCGACACGGTGTAGACAGTGTAGGTGAGACAAGTGGACACTGGGTTGGAACATAAACCAAGCGCCCCGTTTTCACCCGCAGGGCGAGCAACACCGTGTCGTGCCACAGCCGCCCGACGCAGAGGTCGCGTCCCGGTCTGGCTGACCTGGGAGCACCAGGACTGCGGAGGACAGCCAAACCAAGACGCCCTGTCTGCCTCCCAATCCATGTGGGCAGCTATGGCACAACATGTCAGGCACTGAATGGCCCCGAGCCGGGCAGTTAAACAGACTTTTTAAAAAGTATTTTCAATATAGAACTTTAAACAGACTTGTGCTTGTAGCCCATGCAAATCGGGCAGTGCCCTAATGAAGTTTGTCCAAGTGGAGTTGCTGTACGTAGCTTTCCAAGATGGCACAAATCAGGCAGGGACGTTGCATTGTGCTGTGGCTCTACAGAACCAGCATAAATGGTGGAAGGAAGTGAAAGTCAGAGTCAGTGAAAGTAGGGCGACCATATTTTGATTTCCAAAAAAGCTGGTCACCATAGAAAAAACTGCTGACACAGCTCAGCCATAAATTGAAGCGATGCGGTCAACTCAGCTCCCAAACTCAGAAAGGGAGAAGAAAATCATCCAATGTGTGGCTGCTTTTCCTGACAGAGATTTACAGCCTTATTCAGTCATGGAGAACTCACATAGTCAGAAAAGGTCATACCTGACCTCTAAACCAGAACCAAAGAGATAATATACAGATAATATATTCAATAGGCCATAGCGTGATATGTTACTGACTCCTGTATTCAATGTGCAATTTGTGAAAAAACCCAAGTGGGGTGGTGGGGGTTTGAAACATTTTTATCCATGAAAATACATCACAAACAACAGCCTGCCTATCCTGTTAGACTTGTCAGACATTGATAAAACTATTTTGGCACAGAATTGACAGCCATACTTTAACTGGCTGGGAGACGCCGTCATACAAAACAAAACAAAAGGCAAATACTAATTCAACACGTTTCATTTCAAATGTGTTAGGCCAGGTGCCAGGTGTTTCAGGATTCAGCACCGCAACTGCGGACAGCGCATCATTCACTTTCTCCAGTCCAAGAGTATGAACTGCATTTAAATGCAGCTATAAAAGGACTATTGCCTCTTTTTAAATATGTCGGGCACTGGGGGCGTGTCAGCTAGGTTGGGAAGTAGAAGGAGGTGCTTTGAGCCAGGAACACACCGGCTCGATGGGTGTTGGGCGTTGGGTCTTGTCGGACGGCCTCGAGTCCTCATCTGTTTGGTGTGTTAATCTGCGTCGCGGAGCGTCGGAAGCTGTCGGGTCTCGTCGGGCCCGATTCAACATGCTCAGTCGGGGCTCGACAGGCGTCGGGCGTGTAGACTCGTCGGGTACTCTGATTGGCTGTGTGCTAGCTATGGCTATTCTGATTGGCGGTGCCCCAGGCAAATCAGCATGGTATGGGAGGGGCGGAAGTGACCATAGTCAACAAACGGTGTCCTAGCCAGTCCTACAGTAAAAATGGCACATAAAATAAAAAGAGGAGCAACATATTAAGCGGCAATATATATTTAAGCATCAAAGATGTTCAATCAAACCCACATTGTTTGAAACAACGTTCAAAACACACACAGGCAAAATGAAATCCACACTGGTGTGAAACATCCTTTAAAACTTGAGTATAGAAAAACAAACTGAGAACATGACTGTGTGGATTAAAACAAACAAAAGAAGTTCAAGTTTATTTATTTAAGAAATAAGACATATAACATATAACATAATGAGGCATATTAATGAACATTTAAAAAAAATTAAATATTAAAAGAGATGCCGGGAAAGGCAGGGAAAGAAAAGTCATATCTATTTTGGTTTTGTGGATTTCAGCTCATCTTCACTGAGCAAATGCTTAGAGGGTGGTGATCTGTAGAGGAGTCCTCAGACTCAATTACGACAATTAGAGGCCTATGTCGGACTGGTGGGATGTCGCAACAGCGGTTGCCCCCTGTTAAAAAAGATGCTTTAACCATTTAGTTACGTATTTTAATCAGTCAATGCACCAAACAGAGAGTTAAGTCCTTTACATTACAGTATACTGTAGGCTATTGATTTGATCATACATAGATACACACTGTACATTATCAGATAACAAGCTGACTTCTTAAATACAAACAAAAAGGTCTCAAAACGTATTTAAAATTATTTTGATGAATTATTACACCGAGCTACAAACTGCACAAACCACATGTTTGATTACAACGTGTTGACACTTTGAACTGGGAAAGTTCACTCATGATGTGGACAGCACTCTGGTTTATATCGAACCACCGTCATACTGTTATATTGTACTTATTGATTGTGAAAACCTGAGATGTTTCTCTATAACTGTAAACACAGGCTGATTATTGAAAGTGTCGTCTGCAGCAAAACAGTGTGCAGGAAGGTTTTAAGGAAACATGTGGTTGATCAAGACGACATGGATAAATGTTGTGACACACACACACACACGTACAGCTGGGATCTCCGCAGATGATTAATTATTGTTTTCAAGCCGTTTAGATGATTTAATTGAAAGGAGGAAACATGAAACTGCTGAGTGGGATCAAAGTGATGGATCGCTGCCCTGTTTGGGAACGGGCTGTGATTATCACACTAATCTGCACTTTATACCAGCATTACATTTGCATTAATGTGTCCTGGCACAGGCCGCCATCGCAACATTACCAAAAGGCTTGGCTTCAGCCCGTCACTTCACCCCCTCACTTGCATCATTCATTCATTCATCCCTCCATCCATCCTCCTCCCCCTCCTCCCTGTCCTCGCCCCCTTGAGATAAACACTCAGGCGGGAGCGTGGTCGCCTAAAGTTGATCATTTTAGAGATTAATTATGTCCCGAGGCGTCAAGAGAACGCTGCTTCACCTCCGCAGGGGGAAGGTCACTCCTGCAGTCAAGATATGTGTGAACACTGACATCTGGTGGCCGACTATAGTACCGCAACAAAAAAAAACCCATTACCAGACTTTCTCCTCTTTTCTGTCTTTCTTCTTCTTCTTCTTCTTCTTCTTCTTCTTCTTCTTCTTCTTCTTCTTCTTCTTCTTCTTCTTCTTCTTCTTCTATCATAACGTTCTCTCCTCTCCACCTCTTGCTGCCCTTCCTCTCTATTTGTCTCTGTTTGTCTGTCTGTCTCTCAGAGAGGAGGAAGATGACGACATCGCCCATCAATTCTGTTGCCCCGCCTCCGAGTGCAGTAGCCCCTCCTCTAGGTAACCAGGGGCGACCGCGAGCCGAGCCCCCCCCACCCCCACCCCTCACCATGCCCGTCTCTCCCTGAGGGGTGATTATACACACCTTGTATTCCTCCCTCCTTCATGGCTGTCTGTATCTTTTCTTTTTCTTAATCTGATCCAGAAACAGCAAGAAAACCAATCTATGACACGTGTCGTGTAAAAAAAAACAACAACAAAAAACATACAAAATGAGGAAATCTGGGGCTTCTTCATGAATACGTTTTCAGATTAAAGGCTTGTTTGTCCATAGAACCAGAGACTCACAGACACTTTGGAATTCTTGTGCAAAATAAGAAATCTCAACCTTTAAAAGAAAATAACAAAGCTGGCTTTGCAACTCGACTGCTGATCCAACTTTTTTTCTCTTTTCTTTTAAACCTGGCGACAGTTTTTCTTAAAGAGTTAGAGAATGACAGGCCGGCTTTAAAGCAACAGGACTGTTCATCACCGCCACAGTCTGACCCGGCTGGAGACGCTCACTCGGCAGGATGCAGTGACTCAGCTGAACATCGGCCATGAGTCTGCTTTTTTTTTGTGTATAATGCAAACCTAGTGGCTGGTCTCTGACCTCCATCTGAGAACAAACTCAGTGCTCGTCTCCACATTTACGGTCAGATTGGGGGACTTTATCAGTTTCTCTACTCCCTGTCCGAGCATGAAGCCATGACCCCGCTGTTTCCCTGACGACGCTGTGGCCTCAGCCTGAGGCAGACAGAGTTGGTGTCCCGACTCTGTCTACATGGGGCTCCAGTGCAGGCAGCAGCACGTCTTCTCCATATCGCGCCATCCTCTTTGGGACGAACGGACTGCAGCCTCTGGTCTAGGTGGGACATAAATCAGAAAGAGTTTGCCAGCTGTTCATGAACTGTTGAGGACCGTTCTGGCAGGTAACCAGACATCAAGAGGAGGTCCTCTTCTGTAAACAAACCTGGTGTGCTGGCGGAGACGCTGGCTGGAAGAACCAGCCGCTGGTGTCATCAAGTTGGTCTCCTGCTGTGTCTTTTGTAGAGTATTTATCACCCCTACATACTGCCACCAGGGTTCTCCTTAGAACTGGCTCTTTTTTTAAAATTCAATAATCTATTCGCACCCAAATACGACACCCGAGTGTAAACAACAAGCGCGTGTGAATCAAAAGTGTTAAGGAAAGGTTTGCCAGGAAGAGTTGATGGTTTTGTTTTGCTATGTGAACACGGTGATTAAAATTAGCCAGAAAGAGTTTGATGTGAAGAAGCAGGATTCTGCTTCAGGCTAAATATAATGTAAATTATATAAGTTATGATAAGTAGCTTGGTGCTAAGTGGACTCGATCTGTGGTCTGAAGGTGAAGCAGCCGTCACGTCTGCGGAGTCTCCGCCGCCAAACTCAGTGAAGTTTTCTCAATTATTTTTGCAAAGTGACGGAGAAAAAGAAAAAAAAACACTTGAAGTGCTTCCCTCAGTTACAGTTCTAGGGAGAACCCTGGTGCCTAATCTGTACAGTGCACACACACACACACACATGAACACACACACACACATACATGAACACACACAAACACACACACATCAGTTGCACATCAGAGTCCTCAGAGATAGTTGAAGGTCATCAGTGATGACGTTCAGCCCGAGTGTGTTTACATGCGGAGAGAGTTCAAGTTTAAGGCAATACTTCATGTTTTCATCTAAGGTGTTTTTAATAATGTTGTATGGCACTTAACTGGTTTGTTCTTATTATTTTACATACAGACCAAGCACTGTTGTATGACATACACTCGTGGGAATCACGCAGACCGTTTCAAACAAACGGTCCAACAGGATGGCACGACGGCAAAACCATACACACATGACATGACGTACAAATTATTCTGTATTATTTGATGTTATTATCATGTCTATACATATATAACTATACAATTCAGATTTCACGTGATATTAAATTGCAAACTAAAACTTATGTTAAATTTCCTCCAAAACGTCACATCCGGTTGTGAATTCCGTGGCAGTGGACGGTAAAAATTAAAATATTTTGACTTTGGACGACATTGCCGAAGTCTTACCGTCCTTCGCTCGTCCACTTAAAATGACATCCGGTTTGCCGCCTGCCGGACTCCATTAGTTCCACACAGGGCCGTTGTATAGGGGAGAAAGGTGATGATAATTCTAGGGCCCCAGCGCCCAGTAGGGCCCACAAAAAAAAACTGTAATTAATCTTTGTATGACTGAATTATTCTGCATAAGACCCTGACTAATACTCATAGTAATGCTGCTTTAGCATCAAAACAAAGTAGACTAAATAATAAATGATAATACATACAGTACGTAGTCCAAGAAAAAAAGTCGACAAGTCAGGGGGCAGGGGCCCACTTTAGTATTCTTTCAGGGGGCCCAGAATTCCTAGCAATGGCCCTGGTTCCACAAAAGAAGAAAATTTTGCGCATGTATCCAGTGAGGTAGGATGAGTGGATCCCAAGTAGCAATGAAAGAATCCTGCACACGGTCTGATGTGCCACAGTTGCTAAATTGATGTCTGTTAATGGTCACTTAGGTGATTGGTTGCCGACTTAGAGCCACCCCTGATTTCAAGATGGCTGCTCACTGTTGAAAACCGTGAAGGTGTAGCACCATTAACGTAGCAAATGAATTGTTCATTGCAGGACTGTTTTATATTGCTGGCGAGGTTCATGAAGCTTGGTCTGTGTGTATGATCATGTCAGAACAAAGGTCAGATAATTGGGTTTTAACTGACGTAGTCAGAGGTCACAGTGCTGCCTTAATCGCTACGGTCCATGTAAACACACTCTGTGCACTGACTTTCCTCTGGGAGAGAGGAAACTCATGGTGGTGGTGATGAAGGGAATGACAGAAGTCAAACAGTGGAGCCCTTTGTGTCTTTTCTCATCCTGTCGATCTGTTTTCTTTACACTGTCATTTGTCTGTGTGTTTTAACTCTGTAGCTTTGACTCCCTCCTGCTCCTCCTCTTTTCCTCTCCTCCCTCGTTCCCTTCCAAAAAAAAAAGAAAGAAAGAAAAGGAAGGCGGAACATCCCTGTGATTAAGTGCCAAGTAAATCAAAGGAAAGATGAAAAAGAGACAAGTCTCTTGCCTCATCGCCAAGTAAGATGGAAGGGGGTATTATCCTCCTATGGTAGTGTCAAGTTAAAGAAAAGTCTCGGACTCCCAAACCCTCGAGCAGATGTAATGTTTTGTGAGCAGAAAATTGTGTATGCTGTATGAGCAAAACTACCTGACAACTCCATCCTGTCACCCTCAGCGGAACAATCAAACCAACATCTTTGTTTTATCACTTGCAGTTGTGTCTTTCGCTTCTTCTTCTCGCAGCGTGTAAATTGAAAAAGCAATACATTTGTTGTCTTGTGTGTGAATCTCCCAGCGAATGTAAACTCATATTGAGTGATGAGGGGTCGAAACTGTGAGTGACGAGGAGGCCGACGGCTAACAGGTGATGGGGAAACAAACAACGCACTTTGATCCAAAGTTTTATATCCAGCTTGATGTTGAAGGTTTACAACACGAGACTCATATTTTCATGTGTTTGAGAAGAAAAATAAAACTTGAAATAACAATGTTATCTATAAAATATCTCATCAACCATTAATCATTTTTCAGGGATCATGATTCAAGTGAAAGAACAGTTTAATTTTCAGTATTAGACATCAACGGAGGTTTTTCAGTCTCAAAAGCCCATGTTTTCCACTTTTACTTTGACATGTTGATCCATAAAGAACTGTCAGCCAATCAGAAAAGAGGAGGCTGTGAGCCGCTCTTCTGATTGGCTGACTGTTTTCTGTGTGGTGCAATGAAAATATAGCAGATTTCAGGGAAACACACAGAGAAACCAAATCCTATAAGGTTGAATGTGGGCGGCTGAGGGCAACGACTATATTGTGACATCACAAAGTCACAGGAAGTCCTGACGGCTGGTTGTAACTTTTCTGAATACAGGCTGTGTGCACTTCTCTGTGGACTGAGACTTTCACACTATTACTATAGAACAAAGACCTGCTTCAAAGTAAATAAATAAAAAAACAATGGACATCTATCTACCTTTATATAATGGGACCTTTAACTTTTTTCTTATTTATTTAACATTTTTTACGTTTGAAAATGAGTAGTGCTGAGCCCGTCAACAGTTTTCTGAAAGTTACACTAAGTTCCTTTACAGTATGTGGCGTCATGCCTGCCAGTTCCTTGCTCACACTTTTTTGTGGCTCCAGCGTTGTTGTGTTCATAGTTTGCTCATCACTGTGGGAAATAATCAGACATGATGGTGTTGTTGCCGTGTGTGTGATGTCTGATCATTTATTGTGAATTGAGTATAAGGCAAAGAGCTCAGTGCTCATTAGAACAGCATCTTCACTGAATGATAGTGTCACCGACCTACAGTAAGGCATACACAGGATACTTTAAGGAAACGATTTGCGATGAAATGTTTACAGCGCAGAACATAGCAAACTGCAGTGACAAACTACACAGACAGTCCCGTAACGCTCATGTTCTCTGTCATCCTCATATCCGTCTCTCTCATGTTGCGTTGTGATGGGAAAACACACACAGACCCTCTCTCCAGTTGTGTCTGAAATCACTCTCTTTATTGCAGATTGCTCCACAGTCAGCATGTGTCTGTGTTTTGAGTGTGCAATTCATGCGGGGCCCCCTGAAATGTCCCCCAGTTTTGTTTTTTTGTTTTTTTACCCCCCGTAGAAAATGCGGTACATTTTATGGGGGGGGATAGGTCATGGCCTGTAGAGGAAGTTGTCAAGATCATTTGATAAAGTAAAAGCACAAACACATCACAACAATAGCACTGAAAGTCCTGTATTCAGAACCTTAACAAGTTCAATTCAAGTGAGTGGTCAGGTCCGTGGTGTGCAGGGGTCATATTTGCTGCAGGCCTCAACTTGATATACTTCCTCGGCATGAATGATCATTCTAAAATTTTCTCTTCATAAACAATTAGCCTACTATTGGTTCAAATCCAACTCATAACACAACTGATTTTATTGTACTGAATAGGATGTGGTTGAAGATATAATGAAAATAAGAGGGATAATTTAAATCAAGGTGGAAATAATTTTACACACTTAAATTAACCTTTATGTTATTGTCAGAAGCTCCCTGAATGCTACACACATTTACACAAACATACTGTTTCCTCACCGTACCCAGAGGTAAGAGATTAAAAACATATCACATGCTTTTTGTAGAATAGAAGTCCTACAAAGTTGAATAAATTAATGTAGCCTACTTGAGAAGTTTCCACCTCTTCTGCACACTTAACAGGATGCACTTTTAATGTTTGTTATAAACAGTTAATAAGTGAATAAGGGAGTAATATCAGACACAGTTCATGTTTTCTTTCTCTCCCAGTCTTTCTTGACAGTCTCTTTATCTCCTGTCTGTTAGGCTACTCAGTATGAATTTCTTGTTCTGAGTTAAATGAAAGACCATAAAAGCATTTTAAATGTGCTAGAACACAAGAAAACTGTCAGCAAATAGACTTTTTCTTAATTCAGATGTGAGTTTGGTTGAATCTGCCATCTTTTTTTAAACATCCATCATCACTTATGGTTCGTCAGGTTTTTATTTAATCCTGTACATCCACATTATGAGGCTCTTTCCATCACATAAAGTGGCGACTGTCAGTGAAGCTGTAGTGATGGATTGTTCGACTTCATTCAGAAAAACGATGAGAGGGTTTTTCTGTAGAGTAGGCCGAGATCAAAATGTCAGGTCCTCATCATCCTGTCATCAGCAGGGAAATAGGCCTAACATGGTGTTGTAATGTAGGCTACCACAGTTTCTGAATAGACTCTACCACACTCTGCACTACAGCCAGATAACATGCTGCAAAATGAGCATAAATCAGTGTTAGTGCATAGTCATAACAGCAGATGTTAGCATTATTCACTTAATTTGAAGCTAAATTAAGTAATTGGTCTAGCCTACCTGAAGTTTCCTGTTTAGAGGCTGTTATTAAACAACCAGATGATAATGATGCACTTTTTGTTTGAATGGCATTCTGTAGACACATAATATTTGACTTGAAAAGATGTGGCGACAATCAGTGTAGTAGCCTAGTCAGGAAAAAAAAAAAAGGTTTTGGAAACTGAAACAAGACAAAGCTTTAGCATGAAAGTTAGCAACTTTAGCGACAGTAGATGTTTTACATAGTTAGCTTGTTTAAAAGAATAACTACTTTTTAGTCAGTGATTTGTCTGGCTAGTGTTAGCATGGCTATTAGCATCTCGTAGCTTACACTCTTTGTTTGTGTGAGTGTGTGCACCGGTTTCCGTCTCCACATTTTTAGTTTCATTAGCTGTTTAAATTGTTGCCATCACAGTTACTGGGTAAATTAGTGCCATACCTGTATTTTAGAGCTAACAATTAGCATTTAGCATTGATTGCTAGCTTGTCGTTGTTTTTAGTTGTTTGCAGGGTATTTAACTTTTTGGCACTTAAAGCTATTAATTTCAGGGCCAACATAAATTCACCCTAATTGACCCTAAAATTACATTAGCCTAGCTATATTCTGCTCAGTTGTAGGCCTACCGCACAGAAAAAAAGTAGTTTCGGGCAAACAGCCTCCCCAATCAACAAAAAAGAGATTTTAATTTTTATTTAGGGCGCATTCACACTGTCCTCCTTTGGTCCACTTTAAACGGACCAGAGTTCATTTCCTTGGATAGTCCGGTTCGTTTGGGCAGGTGTGAAAGCTCATACGAACTCTGGTGCCGATCAAACGCTGCCATCTTGCGGCGGCGCCATTGCTGCGGTGTCATCGGGTGGCATGTGTCAGGCACAGTAAACTGATTCTCTATGACTCTATGATATGCTGGTTTGGTGATGTTTAGTGTCCCCTAGTAACTGATTAAGGTATGTTACATGAATACCAACATTAATTTAGGAATTAATCATTTGTTTGAGCGATTAGCAGGAAAGATTAGAGTTATAGGGATATAAGAGACTGTATCTACACAATATAGCCTACATTATGCGTGCTGATGTTACAAGCCAGCAGTGGGATATCACATAGTGAAGGGATCAGTGAGATATTCAGACCATCACCACGATGTAAAGGTAACAATGAGAAGGGAAAGTAGCCAGGTACAGGTCAGCTGTGGCTGCATTGCTGGCCGCCGCCGCTGCTGCTGTAACACGGACAGTCCTCCTGAAGTAAGGGGCTGTGTTTTGTCTAAAGTTGTTGTATTCTGCTGATATTAAAACAGCCGAGGACGGCACATGTCCTCCCAGCCTTCCTAGACATATTTACAGAAGCCACTTCTTGGCGCTTGCATTCAAATTCCTGCTTCGCACACAGAGCCCAGAGCTGCCTGACAGGGAGCTGACACCGCAGTAATGGCGGCTGTCCGACTAACGGTTATTTCTGCGAATTCGTCTATAGAGAGCCTAAGCGGAAGCAGGAAGTAATGGTCACCATGGGACCTCAACTCTGAAAATCTCGAACGGGAGTGAAATTTTTATTTTGTGATCCGATTGAATTGCGCCATGAGAAAAAAATATGTCCTCTGCCAGTTTAAAACATCACGTAAAACTATTGTAGAATAAAATTCTGAAAAATCTAACCAGAAAGACTACAAGTCGCATAGGTGACGTCACACACCAAATGCCGCCCTTTCCCGTGTCAGTTGGTGAGGTATTTTTTGTGGGACGCCAGATCTGTAGTCCGTAGAGCATCGTCACAAAATACATTCTTCTGTTGCTGCTGATTTTTTCGGATGAAACGTGATGTCTTAAACAGGTAGAGGTCATATTTTTTTCTCATGGCACAATTCAATCAGATCACGAAATAAAATTTTCATTCCCGTTCTATTGAATGGAGAGATTTTCAGAGTTGAGGTCCCATGGCGACATTACTTCCTGCTTCCGCTTAGGCTCTCTATACTTTGGAAAGTTGAATTTTGGAACAATTGAAACTGTTCCTGGATTACTCATTAGGTGGTTTTCCATTAACCTGTTTAATTACTGTATTTCGAAACTGTAAGTTTATGGAAACTTAATGGAAAATAATTGAAACACAAAAGTAGGCCTAGTTTGCTAAGTGTTTTTTCAGACTATTCGACAAAGCAATATTTTAAATATTTGTCTGTGTACCACTTTTTTCACATTTAGGTCACGGTACCTGTTGCATGCGGCTCCAGGGAACGAGTTCTCAGCCAGAGGTAGACTGCTGAAAATCTGTTGTAACATAAATAGGACTAGCCTATTAAAAAGAACACATCTACTGAATATCTTTCAGTGGAAACGCAGACCGGTCGAAATTGTACTTTGTTGACTTTTCTACAAAATCACTTATGTCAGAAAACACTGCAATGGAAATTGAGCTAGTCAAGAAAATAAGACCCTGCGATTCTCAGGAAAAAAGTTTTTTTTTAATGTTTTTTAAACACGTGTGGAGATTTTTTATAGTCCTGAAAAGTCCAAGTCAAACTATATAAAAGTGTGTGTATTACTTATTATGCATTCTGATTTGACTGAGCCAAAACTCAAAATTTGACTCTAAATGCAGCAATCAGGCGCTGGGGTTTTATAAGTCTCATTGTCACCTAAATGGTTGCTGGTGCTGTCTGCTGTGTGGGTTTTTTTGTTTTTGTATTAACTTGCTTCAGTTATCTTCAGCTTCTCTGTTAACAGAAGTTGCCCATGATTTAAAAAAACAACATTTTGTCAAAGCTGTGAGCTGCAAGAAGCTGGAAGCCATGCAGAGCTGTTTAGCGAGGGTGTTGATTCTCTGTGGTACTGGCAGTACTAGCATCCCTTGGATAATCTGGATTCTTTTAATGCAGTGTGAAAGAAAATTGCTTAATACATTTTAAATGAAAATTTGACATTAGCTTCTGTTCCTCAGCTATATTTACCCAAAGTAGTTAGGTAGCTCTCCAATAAATATAGATTTGTTTTGCTTTTTAGTTTGCTGTTTTCACAGATATTTTTGGTCATTCTTTGAAGACTCACTGGTGCTAAACACAACCACACACACGTACACATACACACACACACACACACACATTCAGACACCCAACACAGCAGAATTCTGCACTAATAAGCAGGGGCCTTGCAGGGATTTGTCAGCTACTACAAAACAAAGATGGACGTCAACAATCAAATTGATACAAAGTCTCTTCATCGCCAGTAACTACACGTTTATGGGATGGTTATATACAACTAACAACCTGATTAATCAGCCAGGATCAATACATGTTTGTATTGATCTTCCATAGAGCTGCATTTTTCTGTTTTCTTCTGTGTTTTTCAAACATCAGTGTATAAAGCCATAAAGTATCATTACTCAATCCTCAGTGACTTCAAGTAGAGTATTTTAACAATCTGAATGAACCAGGTGTCTGTACACCTTTATTTGAGTCTTTTTTGCCTTTATCGAGTTGCAGTTTTCACAGATGATTAGGTTGGTTGCATGTTTTCTTTTTTCCTCTGGTTTTGCTTGTTAGGAGACAAACTCCTCTATATTTCTCTGATTTTTTACTGCAATTCATTACAACTTGTCACCTCTCATCTACAGACAGACAAACAGACAGGCTCTGCTGGTCTCTGTGGTGATTATATAACTACAGTACTTTCCTGCACACAAGATGAAGGCAGATGAGTCATGTTGTACAGTTAGGATGTGTTGCTGTGGGAGAAGGGAGCCGAAATTGTCGTGTTGCTGTTCACCGAAACGTCACAGCGATCCAGTTAGGTCTTGGGTAATTTCTCTGTAGCCTTCGTTAGCTTTTAGTTTCTTTGCAGCCAAACTTCATCAGTGCTGCTGCGACCCAGTTTCCTCTCCCAGTTACACAAACAAGGGCAGATTTTTCCTCTCATTTTTGATACAAAAGGCCAGAGAAACAAAGGAAAACTGAGAATGAGCACTGTGTGATCAACTAGTTAAATGCCTTTGTTCACATTCTTGTTGCAGATGGGCCTGTATTAGATCTTATCACATGAAAATCAAACATCTAAAACAGACCTGCTTTATCGACAGGTTTGTCCTGCAGAGTTTTCATTTAGTGGTTCTTAATGAAACAGTGTGTGTCCTGGAGTGTATCCACTTTTACATATAGATCAAATTCAAATTATTCTAAGTTGTGCATTGTCTTTGTTGGTTCTTTACTTAATAATACATTACTTCTGGTGATGCACTGCAGTGTGAAGAAGCTCTGCTCCATAACACCACTAGTGGTCAAACCACAACAGTGTACATTTAAAGCTGCAGTATAGTGGGTAACATCGCCCACTAGAGGATTTCTGTGTTATTTACAACGATACGGCCGGCACCTCAATATGGAGTGTGGCCTGGTGTACCCTGCTCCTCCCCTCCCCAACACTACCGTTTGTCACTCTCTTTCTTTGCCAACAGAACAGGCAGCCTAACCCTCTTTTTAGTAGGATCCACTTCTGAACCTCTTGGTCGCTTCCTCGGGTTCTCCGCCATGTTGATTCTAGCAGCGCTTTCCTCCCCCCTCCCTTCTTGTTGTCAGGAAAAATCGGTGCTGCGTTCCAGGCAGGCTTTTGAACCCGTAAGTTACGGCTTCAAGTCACAACTTAGGCCTTTGTAGCATCCCAGGCAACCCGTAACTCGTGTTTTTCCGACCCGTTACCCGTGAAAGTGCACTATAACGGCCACTTCTGACCCGTGAACCAGATCGAACTGGTACGAGTTCACAGGTCGGAAAAACACAAGTTACGGGTTTCCTGGAACGCACCATTATTTCCTGTGAGCCAGCGCAGGAATGTTGCCGACGTCACCAAGTACAAAAAGAACAAATACTGAAAAATACTGCGGGGTGTTAGAGGAGCCGAATGGCTTAATCAGTGTTGTATCATCTCCTCTTGTAGTGGCTTGGGTGGAACGGATATTTAAAGACACGTAGACATTATGCACCATGGCTTTAAGTGAAACATACAGTTAATGTTTGATTCACCAACAGCGTCCTGCAGTGTACACTCTGATCTAAACAGCATTGGCTTCATGTACGGTATGACTCTTGTGTGAGCGAGTCCTCCTCAGTGTTTCTGTAGGAGTCAGGGTGGCTGTGAGTTTCTCCTCTGACTGAATATGAACTGCCGGGAAAGCTTTTTGAAGTGATTGGATTTGTATTCTCTTATTTGGCAGAGGCAGGTGACAGGCAGTTGTGAGCAGTTTGTCACCGAGTGTGTGTGTGTGTGTGTAATATAATAGACAGGGGGCAGCTGTCACTCACACCCTTTGTAAACCGATACTGTCTGCATATCAAATCATCTTCCGACAATGTGATTCTACTTAGTGCCACACTTATTTGAGGAGGGGTCATGAAGTCAGCTTCAACAGTGTATGCCTCATAAACTTCTAATAGTTTTTATATATTTAAAGGTCCACATTTGGCATTTTTGTAATGTTGTTTTTTGAAGTGTTGATCAATAATTGGACGATATATTTATGGTTTTAGGAACTAAAATCCATCCCAGTATAGTTTCACATCTCTCTTAGTCTTCTCTCTAGAGCCAATCAGAGGAGATGGTGAGGCTGTGGGCCTCTCTTCTGATTGACTGAGTGGTTTAAAAAGAAAATAATAAATACTCGAAGATTAAGGTAAACACGCAGAGAAAACTAAATCCTGCAAGGTTGGATGGTGGTTCAAGGAATGTTTGAGGACAGTGACTACTTTATTGTGACATCACAAAGTTACAGAAGTCCTGATAGCTTATTTTAAGGGTCACTTTCTGTTTTTACCTGCAGGCTTTGTGTTTCTTTTTTGACTTTCACAGCATTGATATAGAACCTGGACCTGTTTTGTAATCAAAAAACACAATGGACATCTACCAGTATACTATGTAGTCTACGTATGTTGTCCCACTTTCCAAATACATGCAGTTAAATTGTTTGAGTCTGGGACTCTAAATTGTTACGAGTCGATATGCGTCTGTACTGTATGTGTCAGTCCTGTGTTTGGCTCTACAACCTTTTTAGAGCCAAACACAGTTTCTGTTGTTTCTGTTCCTTGTATCACATTGGCTCCTGCAGGTACAATAATGGTAATAAAGTCGCACTAAAACACTAAACACATCAACACATCAACACATTTGTTTACAACATAGTTAATCTGTTATTCTTATAGTTTATAATCTTGCAATACAATATTTGTTCATAGCAAAAGATGCATTATTAAAACCTTAATGGGGACATTTGCACACAGAGCTCCTAAGGTTGAAGGAAGATTTTCTTTTGGCTCATAGTCATATGTTTAGAATGTTGATTTTGTGTTGATCTGTTTAAACATGTAAAAGACTTTGTATCAGTAAGTTTTAGCAAATGTAGCTTTTCTATATTTTCTTATGAGCTGGACATCAACACACACTTGTTGAACACACTAACAGAAAAAAAAAATAATGTGAGGTGGGTTGTTTTTTTGTTTGTTTTTTGTTGGGTTATTTTTTTCCCCTTGAGAAATGAAGTCCAACCTGACCGATTCATGCTGCCTCTGACATCCTGACTATGCTTAGTTAGATAATTCCAACTTGTGTTCATTGGACACATAAAGACAGGAAACTTTCATCTGACAGCACGTATACAACATGACAGGAAAATGTTAAATTCCAGTCTCTCTTTTCTGTTCTCTTTTTAAATTTGCCAACAGAAATTCTTACATCCAATTTACAGCAGGTTATAAATGGGCATGGGATGGGATTACTGTGGCAACAATCAAAAGTCATTATGCTATGGTGACGAAACAGAGGTTTGGGTGGGAGGTCGTCATGTCAAGACGAGAGTCGACCTGAGTAACTTCATTCAACCCCGTAATGATACGTAATGAGAGATTTGCATGTACAACACACAGACACACACACACACACACAGTCGATGGCCCTCCCTCCCCTCCTCTCTCTCCTTGTGCCGCTTCGCCTCTTCTTTATCGCTTTTTTCCTTTTATTTCCAGTCATTTGCTGTTTTCTTCTTGATTATATCTCTCTCTGTGTCTCATGATGTAAATATACAGATAGTCATTCTTCAGTCTGTTGACTTTATTCTTATGTAAATTATTTAAAAAAGAGATTGACCATGGATGATATACAATATACTATAAAAAGTATGAAATACAAAAGAAATCTATTATCCACTGAAAACACTGAGAATGTATATGATGATGATGATGATGATGATGATGATGATGATGATGTGACGATGGAAGGGATGATTGTTTATGTGCGATGATTAACAACTGTCATGATGATGATGATGAAGATGATAATGATGATGTCATGACAATGACAGTGGTAAACAGTGGTGAATGATGAAGATTAAGATTAAAAACTCCTATGATTCTAAAGAAATCCTTCACGGAGCTGCCTGTTTTCCTGTTTTATTCCTGTTTACAGATGTTGGAGTAAAGGAGTGAAGTATACATAAATAATGCAGTCAGTCAGAATTGACTTAAAGGGATAGTTAAACATTTTGGCAAAATGGCCCATTGCCATAATCGCTATAGTCATGGCAGTAGGTTTGTTACATTTAATTGTCAGTATAAGATATTTTTAGTACGGTGGAGCGGAGCAGCAGGCTGCTCAGAGCTATGTTAAGGGAATTTCTTGGTTTCCCTCATCAAACTCATCAAATACACAACCCAACAACTCAAAAGCACTGTTGTGTTGTGTGAGCTACACAACCACCAGGCTATGTTATACCCATGTTTTTTGTATTCATCTTTCTTTCTTTTTTGTGTCATTGTTGTGTGAGCTATTGGACTATTTAGAATTTCCCTGTTAGTAGGGATGAATAAAGTATTCTCTACTCTACTCTACTCTGAGATAATAACGGAATGTTACAGGACGGAGCTGTTTTACAGGTAAATTCATGCAAAACCGCTGATGTGTATTCCATTCAGGGACAGTTTTTCAGCAAGCAGATTCTGTATTTACCTGGAAAATGGCTCTGTTTCGTAAGGTTCCATTATTATCTCATAGCATGGTGGTTGTGCAGGTCACAACTTGTCCACAAAAGCGTTTTGGAGTTTTGGGATTTTGTATTTAATGAGTTTGATGAAGGAAACCAAGAAATTCCTTTAGCTTCCACAGCGTAGCTCTGAGCAGCCTGCTGCTCCACTCCGCTGTTCTAAAAATAGCTTACGCCGACAAATAAAAGTAATGAACCTACTGCTATGACTATAGCGATTATGGCAATGGGCCAATTTGCCAAAATGTTGAACTATCCCTTTAAAGGTAGAGTCTTTGGGATTTTTCTAAAAAACAAAATACAGACTTATACAAAAGAAATCCTGCTTAAAGGTACGGTATGTAAGAAATCTAAAGCAACTGGCCATAAAATCATCCTAATAATGTAACAAAGACTCGGGAATAATGTTCATATAACATACTGAACTCACCAACAACAATCCTACAGCCAAGATATTTGCATTTTAAAAAATCTTTTGCGGACCGCAAATCATGTTTATGTTTTTGAAATCATGTTTTGGCATGTGGCGCCACCTACCGCCGTCTATAAATCGTTGCAGTCAGTAGAGTGTCAGCTGCCGAGCAACCACAGGTTGCCAGTTACGAGACTAAAGGCCCTTTCACACCGCGGACGTAACGAATAAACGACACGAAATTGCGAAATATTCGCCGCCGAATACCGAACACCAAAACCTTTCACACCGGCGGCGACGCGAATAAGCGACAGATGCGACAATAGATTCCAAAGTTTCGCTTTGCGACGGGTGTTTCTTCGCCTCACGTCATGTTTTTAATCTGTTAATTATCCATCACGTATTCACTTTGCCGCTGTGGTCTTGCTACCAACTTTACTCAACACAGCAGCTCACTGTCTGATCACTGCCTGAGCAATATCGGACCACTGTCCGGACAGAAAATCCCCCCCCCTCCTCTTCTCCTCCTCTCTCCTCTCCTCTCCTCTCCCCCGACACACAGGTTATTTACATTGTTTACAGCGGCCAAGCACGTGTGTGTAGTGTGCTGCGACCATACGCCAGAGAAACAACAGGTGGAAGGCTGATGGCAGAGATGAGAGCAAAGACGGTGAAACGCTGTTTTTAACTTCTTTTTTCCTGTGAGACTGTGCATGGATATGAGACTGGCAGGCCGAGTGTCTGTGTGCGCCGCCGCCGCCGCCACCGGCGGCATGTTTGTTATGGGAAACAGCTGATGGTGTTCTGACGTGCCTCCTTTTCACGCTACACGGCCCGACGAAAAAAAAAAGGACCCGTGATGAAGGCCGGGGGTCACGGATACGCCAACCGCTCTGGCAACCTCGAGTCTGGAGGGGAGGGGTGGAGGAGGAGGCGGATACGACTCGCTGCAGTATTTTGATTTTGATTGTAGTAACCGTTTTTGGCCAGATTCTTACATATGGCGCCTTTAATCATCACCTATGAGCTTCTACTCGTGTGCGGTGGTGACTGAGTTTGCTACTTTAAGTAGGCTACTTTAAACCACACTTTGAACCACCACCACTGAATGACCACAAGATGCAGTTTCAACAATGTGCCCAAACTAGACTAATGATATTTTATATTTTCCTGAAAGCAACGGAGGAAGCTTGAAATGTTAGGTCAGAAACAAAAGATTTTTGAAAAAGTATGATTTAAAGAGGAACTATGTGGGATTTGTAGCTTATCTATGTGATATTTTTTCCTTAATTAAACAGCTTTGGAGTAGTTGGCTTACAAGTGAGAATTCAGGCTCTTTGCCGCTTATTGCGTTTCTTGGTTGACACAAACCGCAACATCTCTTGTTTATGACAGATTAAACACATCATAACATCGTCTTTGATGTATAACGTTATCTACCGCTCTATTGATTGATTTCTCACCGGTTTCATTGTGAACAAATGCACATGCCAGGAGGAGGGTTAGCAAAACAGCAAAAAAACTGCTGGACTTACATGGTTCCTCTTTAAAGGGCATTTCCAGTCGTAATCAATGTTTACCACCTACAGTGTGATCAGTTCATTTTTATACCATCCATACTCCCAACTGCAGTGTGTGGATGTTTATTGTTTTTTCAGTGTTCATTAATGGGCTCAAGATTAATTTTAAAATTGTTCTGTGGTCGCAAATAACATCCTTTTGACCATCATTTACATTTTAAAATTCACTTTACAATTAAATTAAATAAAAATTCAGACTTACCGTGGCTTCCACATTGTTCCTTTCAAGGTCAGAGAACAAACGCCTCAGAGTCCCTCTCATGGATCTATTAAGACCCATGGTCCCTCTATTTTTTATTTTTTTTAAAGAGAAGTCTGGAGATTAGTGGCCGGAAAAAGTATGGAATTTGGGTTGGATTTCAAATGTGTAGGAACCCTGGAAAGAAAAAAACCCACTGACTTCATGGTTCATGGTGATGAAGGGACATGTTGCCCAATGCAACAGTGGCTCACTGATGTATTTTCAATAGTTTTTAGTCAATAATGGAGTTCCATGGCTGAGAGGAAAAAGCTACAGTACATCAATGTTTGGATGCAGCAGCTCTCTGGGCTGTGGGCGAAAGGTGGGTTGCCTTTTAGTTGCCTTCTATAATAACCAACAATGCATCAGGACAGTTGAAAAAGCTAAGCAGCATATGTGTGTCCCAAAAGACCTATCATATTCACACCTGTCCCCCATAGGCATCTAAAATATGACTATATCAAATTATACAATTGATTATTAAATGATGAAATAGACTCAAATTAAGAGACATTAATAAATAATATAGTGTACTTATGTTACTCTAATGTGCATTAATTAATAATATAATGTACTCAAGGCTATGCACACTTGTCTTATGATTTTGGCTTAAAGTGGTCAGTCTTTATAAAAAGTCTGACCTTTGTATTAGACTTGGCTACCTATTATTATTCTAAGAGTAGCCTACATTTCAAGTATTTGAATCCAACATGCGTGCTCACTCATGTTATGTCATGGTGGGAGGAAGAGCGCTCTGACTCATGTGAACGCCTTCAATCTGCCCCCAGCCGAGGCTGAGGTCAAGGGGAGGCGACGGGAGCGAGCGCAGCGAGAGATAATTCGATTAAAGTCTTAGCGAGTGAGGAAGAGGAGGAGGTGGTGGTGGTGGGAGAGAGGGAGAGAAACACAGATCGAACTCATTCACACTTCAGGATAAGACGCGTCAACACTTTTGTCTCTCGGCTGCCGGATCGAACTTGATGTCCAACAACCTGACTGGAATACAAACAGGCCGCTGTCGAGTTCGAAAAAACTGCAGAGGGGGCACATGAAACAGGAAGTAGGCTGCAAACAGCAGGAAGTACCTTCAGGGGTAGGATTGGGGGTCGGCTTGAGATCACAAAGCCCTGATATTTTCAAGTGGCTCGATTAAGCTTTTATTTGACTGATTTTGTGACCTTCGCCGACTTATGTGACCGACACAGACTAACTGCAGGCTATTGCTCGCAGGCTAATCTTAAATTTAGGGTAGTGTGACTGGACGGAACCAGCAGTGAAACAGGGAATTAAAAGTGGTTAAAAATCAAGAGTCTCGCCTGTTTTAGTTATTTGTGCTTCTGGCGTCTCTTAACTTCCAGTCACTTTAAAGAGAGAATACTTTCATTAAAAGGTTTCACCTGCTAATGATACAGCTAATCTGTAGCCAGCAGCTAATTGAGAGGATGGATGAGGTGGAAATGGGCCATGAGTAGTGTGATTTAGTGCATTCCTCTTACGCTCTTGCAGCAAGTGTTTCAGCCTTTAAGGGGGTTTGAATCTGTTTAAACAAACAAGGTTCCTATAAAATGGGTTTATCTGCTAGCAAGGGAGCTAAGCTGTAGCCGGAAGCTACGGCCACTTCCCACAAGGATTAAATCTTTCAGCTTGTTAGCCTACTGACTTAGCAGGCCTCTCGCTGGGAGAGCACTCCACGGAGAAATGAGATGTTTCTGTGTCTGCTTGTTTGTTTCAATAGCTCCCAGAGTCAGTTAGCTTTGTGCTAACTGTGGCAGGTTACAGGACAATTGAACCCACAGGCTACTGATCTGGTAGATGGACGTTCGCTGATGAGACTGACTGGAGGTGAATGTAGCCAGCATTCACAGTCCTGTAACTGACCTTCACATAAAGTCAGGGTTGTTGTATGAAGTGTGACCAGTGGCTGGCTCTGCTTACAGCAGCGATCTATGATTAGCCTATCACGTTTGCATCCTTTGGTATTGATCAAGTAGAATTGATTAGTCTATGAAGGCCACCTCTGATCCATGTCCCGTTTCTACAAGTAGGAAATGTGGATGATATTACATACCAGAGTGAAGCAGCACAGACTCCTCTGATTCATAAGCTCATTTCTTCACTGACTTACTTTCTGATTTATTTGACTAGACTGACTGATTATGTTTGTGATTATCTTCACCATCCTGCAAAATAATCTCTTGATCAATTAATTATTAAAGTTTTCTCTGTCAGATGTTGGAAAATAATAAAAAAAAGTGATAGGCTATCTTATATTTAATTCAGCCTATTAAAGTATCTGACAAAGTAATAAATAAATACACATGTGAGAAGCTTAGGATTTTGTACTTGAAACAGGCATTAATCAAAAATAGATGTTTCTCAATAGCTTTGTCAATCAAACATATCATCAGATGACACATGGTGTCCCATCACAACTAGAACTGCACCTTACAGCTATTGTTGTATCAATCAATGCACTGATCATATATCATTGTTAGGCTATGTGTCCAAAAACTATTTAATTTAAAACTGAAAAAAAAAGCAAATTCTTACATGTTTGTTACAATATTGAACCAATAAATGTTTGTCATCGTTTGAAAAAGGACTTAAGTAATTAACTGATTGATGTTGATCAACCACTCTTTTTTTTAAATATTATTTTTATTAAATAAAACTCAATTAACTGATCAATCATTGCAGCTCCAATAACATCATTATTCCAGATTTTGTGTAATCCAAAACAGTTACAAAATCACTTAAGGACAGCCACACAGATCATCACTGGAAAAAAAAAGAAAAAAAGACCAACACAGATAAAGATTAAATCCGGTAAATTTTCTGATGATTAAAACCTGGTTATAGTCCTGTCAGATGTGAATTCTTAATTCCTGTCAAATTCAGACCAGATTGATCAGATTACAAGGTCTCAGGAGTTTTTAACCTTTGTCCCGAGGACGAGGCTCTGTCTCTTCCAAGCTCCTCGTCACACTAAGCAAAATATAAAATATCACACGTCTCAGATTAGTTTCCTTCTTATCAACCACTTACTGTATTTACATTTCCCCTTTCATACTGAAATCATGTTTGATGTGCTGTAAAAGAAAAAATACAGATGGATGCAGGTGCAGAGTTAACGTTCGGAGGCAGCCGTTTGTTTCTCTGCTGTTTTCATTAACTCAACACGAAAACTTAATTATGTCGTTACCTGAGGATGTTTTCTGAAGGTGTTTTATCTCCTTCAGAGTCGCTGTAATTACAGTTAATATGTTCAAGCAGGGACCAAGGTTTCCCATTTCCTGAACGCTTCATAACAATGTTTTCACCCAACACAACTACTAACCAGCAAATCAGTCATCATTTTATTAATTATTATTTATTTCAAATATCACAAAATGGTGACAAAATCTAAACATCAACCTGTTGAACCTGCTGACATGTACAAATGTCTTGTTTTATCCAAACCCAAAAGATATTTAGGTTACCAAAAAAATAAACAAATTTGATACTTTTGCTTTTTTTCATTTATTATCCAAATAGTTGCAAATAATAATAATCAAATTTTCACGGTCTTGTAAAAAGAGTTAATCACCTACAGAATTTTTGAGAATATTTTTGGACCTTACTTGGACTTTATGAAACCTTTTGTTTTTATTGACTGACTCAACGGTGTGTTTGCCGGCATTAGAGTATCATTGACTGACAACAAACTTATCGACTGTTTAATTCATTGCATGTTTGATAAGACTGTGCACATCAGTGGAGTGAAGCGACAGAGGAGCCAAGCTGCTGGATGACTCTACATGCTGGAGGCTCATGGATGATGTTTTCATCCCATCTTCAAGGACACACAGCAGAGAGGCAGAACACCCCCAATCATCACCTCTAGGGAAACCGTGGAAACAAATGGGTTTTAAGAGGCAGAGCCCACGGCACCCGTTTCTGTTTCCCCATCTGATCCAGCTCTGAACCAGCTGCCGGCTCCTGAGATATATTGGAAGTGCAGTTTAAAAACAGTCTGTGTCCATTATGTGAGGGGAAAAACCTTGACTTAATTGCTGTGTCCATGTGGAACTCCATTACCTGAAGAAGGTGGCGGGTTTTTTTTTGTTTCTGATTCACTTATGAGAAAAATCCTTCAAAGACGACTGATCCATTAATAACACACCACGGTATAAAGTAAATAAATGTTATTTCTTAATCTACACTAAAAACACTGGAGTAGTGAAGCCTTAACTGATGCTGAGAGATGGCTGTCAGGACAGCAGGAGACGCTCATGACAGCAAAGCCAGGCGTTCTGTGGATCAGTGATTTGTCACTCAGACCTGATGAGAAGACGGGCTGGTGGACGTCAGGGAAACCGGGAGCAGCTGGTACGGAATAGGAGGATTTTTGGGATGTTCGGCGTGCCGGGCGTCAGCGATCTCTGCCCTCTGTTTTGTCTGCGCTCTTCGGGGACCTGGTCTCCTCTCCGCAGGTAGGAGAAGCACCCGGCTGACCCCTGACCTCCCAGTGCACTCACCCTGACCCTGAATCCCCGTTTTTTTTTCCTTTTTGAACCCTCCTGTTCTCCTTCCGGGTCAAATTGGCCAAATCTGTTCCCTTCCTCCATCCTTCCCTCTTTCCTTCCTTTCTCCTTTGCTCCTTTCCACTATTATTTTTCCATTCCTTCCTTCCTTCCTTCTTTGACCCAGGACAACAGGAGGGTTAAGTATATTTTTTGGGCCTTTATTAGATAGAACAGTTGAGAGAGACAGGAATGGGGATGCAGTGAGATGGGGAATGACATGCAGGAAAGGGCTGCCCGATGCGGGATTCGAACCGGGGCCACCTGCAGCGAGGGGCACCTACTCCACCTACTCGGTGCCCCCTTCAGAGGGAGTTTCAGTATTTTCCATTCCATCATGGAATATTATTATTATTGGAAGGGAAGAACCAGGGAGACACTGTAGGATACAGAAGAGGAGATGATGAGGGGAGAGAAAGGGGAAAAGGTGAAGGATTGGAAGGGTGAGAGGAAGAGAAGGGAAAAAAGGGAAGCGGATTAGGGCATGGAGAAATAAGAATTAGAAGAAATTGTACAAAAAAGAGGAGGTAAAGGAAAAGACGATTATTGGATGGGTTGAGAGAGCAGAGGATTCGAGGAGGAAGAAGAGGGAATGGAGAAGGTTATAACCAAGGAGGAAAGGAAGAAGGAAAAGGCAGGTTAGAGTGAAAAGAGGACAAAGAATACATCAGATAGAGATGAAACAAAGGAGACATTTGGGAGAGAAGAAGAGCAAGTGGATAGGAAACAAGGAAGAGCAAATGGGATGGAGGGAGAGGGAGGCAGGAGTTAGATGTTGAACTGATGGTAGAGGAGGAAGCAGGGGAGTAAAGGAAGAGGTGAGGGAGAGAGAAAGAGGAAAGGAACAACCGTTCTTGCAGAGGAGGAAAAGGAGAAAGATGGAGAGGAAGGAGGAGACAGGAGAGATGTGTGTGCTGCAGACGGAGCGGAGCAGCAGTGTGTGTGTGTGTGTGTGTGTGTGTGTGTGTGTGTGTGTGTGAACGGGCCGCAGCCTCCACAGTCTGCAGTCACAGCAGCACAACTCACCACACCTGTCACACACTCTGTCTCTGTACAAGTATGATGCTAATTCTCCTGCCGCACACACAGCTCCAGCCGGCACGTGATGATGATGATGATGCACACACACATTTCTTCTTTATACCCATCCATGGAACTGAGGGTGTGTGTGTGTGTGTGTGTGTGTGTATGTGTGAGTGCGTACATTCAGGGGTGTGTCGCTGCTAGAAATGTGAAATTGCGAGGCTGCCAGCTGCATCGCCGTGAGCTGCATGAGGAGAGGGGAAAAAAAGAGGAAGGTGTGTAAATAGAAAGAGAGATAGAGGTGTGTGCAGAGAGAGAGGACGAGCAAATGAGGGGAGGTTGTGTGTGTGTGTGTGTGGAAAGGAGAGAGAGGGAGGGAGGAAAGGATGGAGAGAGCAAGCGAGAGCTATCAGATGTGTGTCAAAGGAGTGTGTGTGTGTGTGTCATTGGCTGAGTGCACATGAATGTGACTGACAGGCTGAGTGTGTGCACTGGAGAGTGAAAACACACATACATTTGCACACAAGGAGACACGTGGAGAGGAGGCTGTCAAGAAAGCAACCATGCATCTCCATGGAGAATACACCCAGAGAGAGGGGTGGGGGGGCGAGAGAGGAAGGGAGAGAATGGGGGAGAAGAGAGAGAGAGGGAGTTGGGAGGGGGGGGGTTGTAGATTGGGAACGAAGACAGAAAGGAAGGAAAGGAGGACAGAGGTTAAATTGAAAGAAAAGGCACGGAGGAATGGAGGGTGGGTGGGGAAGAGAGGAGGAGGAGGAGGAGTTGGGGGAGTGGCTGGACGAGAGTGGTAGACAAAGCAAGGGAGGAGGTGAGAGAGAGAGTGTGAGAGAGAGAGAGAGAAGGGAGCGAAGGAATAAAGGAGTAAAGGGAGGGCAGGCTCGGAGGAAGAACCAGTAGAAGAAGGAAGAGGGGGAGACAGGGCGAGCAAGTGACAGAGAGAGAGAGAGAGGGGGGCTATGTGTGAGTGAAGGTGTGTGTGTGTTTTATCCTCTCCAGTGTAAATGAATGGAAGGCGTCTCCATTGTCTTCAGAACGGTAAGAAGCTCCGCTGCTGCACAGCATCAGGCTGATAATAGTGGGCTGTACGTATGTGTGTGAGTGTGTACTCGTATAGCTGTACATGTGAGGACCAGTTTGAGTTTTAAACCAGTCATCAATGAGGACCTTTTGGTGAAGTGAGGACATTTTGGCCCATCCTCACTTTCTCAGACCGACGGTTAAGACTTTATAATAACCAGGGTATTATAAATAGGTTTAAGTTGGGTTAAGAGTAATGGTTAAGGTTAGGTATTTGTTTTGGATGGTTGCAGTTAGGGTAAGGGGCTATAGGGAATACATTATGTCAAGGAGTGTCCTCACAAAGATAGCCATACAAACATATGTGTGTGTGTGTGTGTGTGTGTGTGTGCATGCGCGTGTATGTGTGTGTACTTTAACCACAAGTTCATGCTCATAGTAGGCTCTATGTGCACTCAGTGTGTTTGGTGTGTGAAAAACGCAGACGGAGGCATTTTAGAAAGAAGACATCAATGTACATTTAATGCAATTCTACGTGGTGCAGTGTGTGTGTGTGTGTGTGTGTGTGTGTGTGTGTGTGTGTGTAGTTTGCAACAAACCGATAATCACTACACTACATCATCCATGGGTGTGTGTGTTATCAATGGTGTGTGTGTGTGTGTGTGTGTGTGAGATTTCCAGCTTTGTCTGAGAACCAGCCAGACTAGTGAGGACGTTTGATGGTTGCTTCTGTGTCAGGTTTTCAATCACGCTGAGTTTGAAGTTAAAGGAAAATTCTGGTATTTTTCAGTCTCGCTCTGATTTGTGTCACACTGTCATCATGGCTGCTTGTGTTAACTTCCTCTGTACCTGTGTAGAAGATGCTCAGCATCTTCAGCTCTGACAAGTCAATCTGAGCTCCAGATCCTTTCGAGAGATTTACAAATCAATGTTCAAATGCAACATCTAAAGGTTAGTTTGAATTTATAATGGTTCAGATCAGTGGTTCTTAAACTTTTTTTTTTTACATCACGGACCCCTAAACTGACAAAAATTAGACCACTGACCCCCCAGTAGACAAAATTTGGAAACAAACACCAGAAATACAAAAATATTTGTTCTGAGACTGGTTAACGTGAAAATCAGTCATAGTGTTAAAATCAGGTTTACATTGAGGTTACAATCAGGTTAAGGGTTCAGGATTAGGTAAAGGTAAAAGATAGACTTAGTTTTACACTTGTGGTTTAAATTAGCTTAGCATTCAGTTTTTATCCAGAGTTAGATTTAGATTTAGACAATTATTTGGGAGAATTAGGATAGAATTGCATTTAGATTAAGATTAAGATTAACAATGATGATATGACAATTATGTTATTGGGCCTGAGTTGATTAGTTGTTAAAGATGAAGATAGAACAAGGTTGAGGTTTGATTTTGACCGGATTTGTGTTCAAATTAATTGAGATTTAGTGGTTAACCCCTGGTTTACAGCAGGTTTGTATTGGATTTGGGTTGAGATTCAGTTTGGCAATAAATTAAATTAAATTAAAAGAAGAACTAAAACCTTGTAAAGGTTAAGTGTGTAATTGTGATGAATGGAAAGAAGTGACATTGAAGATGATGACTGTGAAGAATGATTCTTCCTCTACAAGTGAAGCAGGGTAATGCATACTTGAGTGTTTCCTCCTCTCTCTCCTTATCAAACAGACTTATATGTGAAGCGGCGGCTGAATAAATTTGCAACTCGTTTTGAATCAAACATGAATTCATGTTAAATACTGCAAATGATCCTTTAATTCAGCAGAGCAAGGCTGACCCCAGCTGCCGGTGCTGCTGGGAGCCGACCATTACCACCAGTGGCCTACAGTGGAACAAATGGAGCATAAGGGAGTGTGGTCCGTTCCACCATGCTGCATCCTTTATGTTCTTACATGATGTTTGAGATGGACAGACAAAGCGTAGGATGAGGACCCGGGCTTGGAGCTCCTTTTTAATTCAGTCATTTAGATGCTTTTTTAGTGAGGTCTTCCAGGTTCATCTCTAAATGCTATGTTGCTGTGTAAACTACATTAACTAAAAGGTTCAAATTCATGTATTTTAAGAAAATCCTTATCAAGGATGTCCTCATGTTATAAAGGCCTAGTTAGGTTATCATTAGCCATAACTGCGAAAGCCTTCATATTTTAACATTGTGAACTTGTTTTACTGCAGTTTGAAGCATGGCTTGAAAAAGGCGTGGCTTGTGGTGTGTTCAGCTTCAGATGGGAAATCCTGGACTTTTAATACATCTGCTGCTGAGTGTTACCATGTAGTTCATTCAGTCATTCATTCATTTGTTCTGTGTGAATCTGTGTGAAGATTTCAAGTGTGCTGTCAGAGCTGGTACAGGGTGGAGACTGGAGCTTGGGGAGACACAAAAGTCTGCTTTTGTCTACTGGTGAAAATCGAATTAATTACCTCATAAATAGAAGATATCATAAAATCAATTGCAATGTAGAAGCCAGAGGAGTCCTATCTGATCCCTCGTCTTTCTTACATTTGTGAGAACAGACTTTTAAGATATGATTAACACTAGTTACGTTGATAAGGTGACAACACAAATAGAATACCAACACCTGGATAATGATGTGTACTGTTATCCTAACAGATTAGACCCTGCAAATCCTCAGCAGCCACGTTGGGACACATGGTCTGATGTTTGAGCTGTGGGATGATCTGATTCAAACGCACCTGAACTAGGTCAGATGAAATGTATGAGCATCCTGCCTGTGGCGTTAAAAAGGAAGCATCTTTTCATCATATCAGTGACTCATTTGGAAGGAAAAACAGTTTTCTGTTTGGATAGGTCTTTTGGTTGTTTTTTTTTATCACTTTAATCTTTTGATGAATTCAAACTTTCACTGTGGTCTGAAGATAAGTATTTCCTTGCAGTAGTCCTTGAAATCTTGAAATTTTGGAGATGCTACAAAAATATTTATTACTGGGAAAAATGAGGGAGGATATTATCATCATATCCTCTACACTTTGGACAGTTACAGTAGATCCTCTCACACAGTTTGTAAGAATGTGAGAATACTACTTGGCAAAAGAAAACAACACCCAACAGCTGCAAAGTAAAACAAAACCAAAAAAAAAGAAGAAGAAAGGTCTCCTCATTGGAAAGGTCCTCCTCCTCTAATCACTACAAAACTGAGATTGCAGACATTTCCTCTACAGTAGGTCCTACAGATTTCATGCTAATTGCTGAGTTAGATGGTTTATGACTGGGGTGGTAAAGTATAAAAACCTTGAATCAAAGCTGAGAGCATATGTGATTTTATCATGCAAACATGGGTAGTCCACAATTGTTGTTCCTATAAGATCCAAGCATATACAGTAGGAAGATCCCCAGATGCCATCACACTAACTAAGCAGTAATGAATACAGTGAGCATCACAACTATCACTGTTTTCTATAAGTTTGCCTCATTTCCTTCTCATCAGAAAAGATGTAGGAGCGCTCACTGTGAGGAGATATGAGAAAGATTCAACATTCAGTGTGCTTCATCAGTGCTCCCTTTCCATTCATTTAGTTGTTGTCTACGCCCATCAGAGCAGGAAAATGTTAATGAAAAATTTATAACTTTGACCTATTTGCTCAGGCATCTCACCTAGAACAAAAACACAACTCCAGTTGTAGTCTGTATATTGCAATCTAAATATCTGTTTCCATGTCTTTAATTTACACAACTGAATCTGGTTTACTTTCCCATTTTTCACTCAATCTCACACCAGTCATTATTTGTTTTATCTGCTCTGAAGCTGAGTTCATAGCATTGAAATGCTAAAATTCTGATTGTTGTCGAATTCTTTTTTTCTTTTTTAGCTCAAACGCGGATTAGCGGATTTCATTACTGTGAATTTTTGAGGGCTGAGCTTTTGTGGAGAACAAGCATCAGCCCAAAATAAGCCAGTCCCGTTGGGGCCGCGGTGAAGTGAAGTGTTAAGACACTCAAGTGCACTACCGCTCAATTATTTAGCGAGCGTGCTGCTGGGATGTTTGCTAGCCGGTGTAGCTAGCAGGACAGCCAGGAGGGGGTTTGGTGGCGAAGGAAAAAAATCAGAGAAGAAGAGCTTTAATTCTTGTCGGAGGTAGATGATATTTCAGTTTATGGTTTCTCCCTAGAGGTCTGTTAGTATTTGTTTTTTATGAATGTCCTAAACTAGAAAAGCTGCTGTCTGTATCCTTTCAGTGTCACATTTGGATTATTCTGCTTTTCACCGCAATCTGCAGACAGCAGCTACTCCATATAAGACAATCACATAGTTTACCCTTCTGTTGGCGAGGTTTCATGAGTAGAAATGCAGCTGTAGAAACGTGGTTGCTCATTTTGCTGCAGTGTCATTCTAAGGGTATTTCCATAGGATATAATCTCCGTAGGATTTTTGGACAACTGTTATTTTAAGCACCCTGATAACTTCCAGCTCCTCTTGTTCCTAACTGCTAACGATAACTTTTACTGCTACTGCCGCAACTATCCCTTACAGTATATTACTGATACTATTAGCCTACTGCTGTGAATTACTCAGTGCGTCTACATGCAGAGCTACAGTCTAGTCAGTATTCGGATCTGTCCCAGTTTACATGCAACAGGGAAAATAGATGGTGTCCGCCTCCTCAACATAGGGGGGGAATATGTGGTGTTTCCGTGGGTTAATACGGACACCTGACTTTTTCTACGCGTACACACAATGTGCTGTGTCTGTACATGTTCCACAGTGCCATTCCGAAGGGCCGCCAAACGTGTACTTGTTTTAGAATGCCAGTCCTTAATTATTTATGGAAAAGGGGTGCCATTCCGAACCTGAAAAAAAGTCTGCCATTAAAACGTGTTGCAAGTAGTTGCAGCGAACACTTTGGTAGTACAGTGGTTAAAGCACCTGCCTCCGGCGCGGGACATCAGGGTTTGTGTGTCAAGCCGGGCAGGAAATCAAACACAGAAACACGAGAGAATCCGGTGAATTTTCAAAATAAAACACATTCAGAACGGCGGCCCCTTGGAAGTTCGGAATGACTGACCTTCGGGAATTTGGACTGGCAGACCGTCGGAATGGCGGTCCTTCGGAATGGGGGTCGCCCCCCGTACATGTACTTGCTGCAGCACTACACAGCCTAAATGCACAATATTGGTGGTCTCCACTTGGGGCAGACAACAGAAATATACACCAGTAATCGTGAAAAGCCCACCGATCCATCACCAACTATCTTGACAGTCATGCCTGTCACTCTGTTGGCATGGAAACATCATAGAGATGCGGGTAGTTCCGCACTGGGTCTGTCAACCTCTCTTCAAAAGTTTCCACCATTGCTCCAACAACAACTCCATCTGGTCTGATCTGGTCACCGTGTACATAAACGCATGAGCGCTACTAGCAACATGTCAGTATTGCATCTGTGCTGCTGACGCAGCAAACGCACGCAGGTCCAGTGTGACAGTTACACCCCGTCTTTCTGAAAATAGACTTAAGGTGCTTTCACACTTGCAGTGTTAGTGCACACTAAATTTGGTGCCGTTTGGGTCAGTGTGAAAGCACATCGTGCTCTAATGTGGAGAGGGACCCAACTGCAGTCAACATGGCGGACACGGGCGGCGCCATACATCCAATCCATACCGGAAGTCCCAACTGGAAGTTTCTTCTGTTTTGCTTAGAAGTTAGCAGCATTAGCAGCAGAGCAGCTAACGGTCCGCTGTTGCGCCGCTAATACGTTACTTTATTCATTTCTAATGTGTTTTCATGCAAGAAAGTCACAGTTAAGATCAGTCTGTGTTCAGGTTATATGACGGCTGTTTGGAAGTTTGCTCCAATGTTTTGGGAGAGGTGCACAACCGGACACAGCCGCTTAGCACCGGAGCTTGCTACAGCCACCGCAGCCCGGCTCCTAACAGGCTGCAGCACCGGGGGAGAACCAGAACGCCAGCAGTCACCTTATGATTAGTTTGTCAGTCAGCTGTAGTGGTGTCTTTGTTCTAGTGTATATTTTTCATACATGTATCATAGATAGACAGTGAGATATCTTTGTTCTAGTGGGCATACATTAATGCGTTTTCAGTGGGCATGTGTGTTTAAGTTACTAGTATACGCCGAGTATCACACAGCACTGTCAAAGTGTGTGCTGCTGGTCAGACGAGCAGACTACCTTGGCTCTCTGTAGCCTATGTACACAAATCACCACATTTACATCAATAAATACATGTTTTACAATTAACTGATCGATCTATATTAAATTGAATTCCACCAGAAATATTTTTTTTATCAATAAATATTTTAACTGATCGAGCAACATTATTCCATCAGAGAAGTTGTATATATTGTTGATATATATTGTATTGTATTGCATTGACCCAAAGTGGAAAATTTTTTTAGAAAAAAAGAGAAGTTGTGGGTTGCTGGTCAGTACGTTACACAAATCACCAAATCTACATCAATAAATACTTGTTTTACAATTAACTGATGGATCACAACAGTTGCGGGGTGTTTGGTCTTTCTCCCCGTCAACTCTGTGCATATCCACGGCGTAAACATACATGCTTTTATTTTATTTTGGCTCTGAGCAGTGTTAACTGTAACTTCCACTTGAGACTTCCGGTATGGATTGGATGTATGGCGTCGCCCGTGTCAGCCATATTGACTGCAGCAAGGTACTCTTGGTTAATCTGCACCAAAACTAGTGCGGGCTGAGGAGGTGGTCTCGGTTCGGCTCCGACTGAACTCTGGTGCGCACTAGTTGATGTGTAAAAGCAATCGCACTCTGGTGCGCACCAACTGCCAGGTGAACACAACAAGTTTGAGCTAAAAGGGCTCCCGTAGTCATTGACAACAGATTAACGCAGCGGGGAGACGGCCCGGTGCTCCGGTCCATACGCAGATCTGTCCAGTGGGGCAGCCGGTCGGTGCGTGTCCGCTGAGTCCGCTCAGACACCGGACAGGTCGGCGAGGCCGTCCCTTGGGTCCACGGGCGGAGCCGGAGCAGCTGATTACCGAGCAGCAGAGGTCCGCCCGTGTTTAAAGAGGAAATGAAACAGTCAGCCAAATGAATACAGCTCATTTGGCTGGCTTCCAGTGTGCTTAAAAATTGTCAAACTAATACATGAAACGTAACCATTAAGGAGAAATTTTAAGTTTAATTTTGCATTTTTCAGCCAGTGCGCAGCCAGTTTGACATGATTGGTCGGCTCTGCTCGCCCGACACTGAACGTGAATGAGGGCAGTCCGTGAAAAATTAAACTGTGGAGGCACAGGATCAGTTGAAACCACTGCTGTACTGCTCCTTCGTGTGACAACGAGTTTTACAGTGTTTTTTTTTTACAGAAACGTAGAAAAAACGGTTTGTTTTCATTAATTACGGTTAATGAGCAGCCGTAGGCTGCTGCAGCTAGCGGAGCTAACGACACAGACTCCTCGACTAAACTCCGACTCCAGCGTCTGTGTGATGGGCTCTTACAGCATGTTTACATCCAGAGGAAAACTAAGAGTAAGGAAAGTTGATCATTCCCCGGATCAACCGACTACAACCTGACGTTACTCCGTCAGTTTTCAGTTTCACTGCCTACAGCGCATCCTGCTCCGACCGCAGGTGAAACCACCGCAGGGGGAGAGACGCCGAACCTCCATCACACACACACAGCAGCGATCTGATGTAAACCTGGGCTTTGACTGTAATAAATAACCTCCATCACCACAGTCTCCCTCATCAACACAATGTTCACCAAGCTACAGGTTTCACAGCAGCTTGAAAGTCCAGGAAATATGTTCTTACCTTCACTCTTGTGTCCGAAACAGCAGCAGCAATAATCATCCAGCTCTACGTGTTAATAATCCACCATTACGTCCCGCGTTTCCTAGCTTCAAGTGTCCTGACAGGAGAAGCTGACACGAAGAGACGGTAAATCATCTCTAGACCTGGTGACGTGACCGAATCCAGACCAGAGCCGCTCCGGTCCAGTCCGCCGTGACACCGCGCTGAGCAGCGTCCCGCGTCCCGGTGGAAGTAACGTTAGACCGGGAGAGAGGGGGCCGATCAGAAACGGCGCTTACCAGGTCCAGAGATGATTTACTGTCTCTTCATGTCAGCTTCTCCTGTCAGGACACTTGAAGCTAGCTAGCTAAAACTTTTTTTTTCTTTTTTTCCACAATGGATGAAACGCGGGACGTAATGGTGGATTATTAACACGTAGAGCTGGATGATTATTGCTGCTGCTGTTTCGGACACAAGAGTGAAGGTAAGAACATATTTCCTGGACTTTCAAGCTGCTGTGAAACCTGTAGCTTGGTGAACAGTGTTGATGACCAGAGCTACTAGGTTCGTCTCTCTCCCTGCGGTGGTTTCACCTGCGGCTCTTCGGAGCAGGATGCGCTGTAGGCAGTGAAACTGAAAACTGACGGAGTAACGTCAGGTTGTAGTCGGTTGATCCGGGGAATGATTTTTCCTTACTCTTAGTTTTCCTCTGGATGTAAACATGCTGTAAGAGCCGATCACAGACGCTGGAGTCGGAGTTTAGTCGAGGAGTTCTGTTGTTAGCTCCGCTAGCTGCAGCAAGACGGCTGCTCATTAACCGTAATTAATGAAAACAAACTGTTTTTTCTACGTTTCAACACTGTAAAACTCGTTGAGTGAGCAGTACAGCAGTGGTTTCTCTGGTGTCAACTCTGATCCTGTGCCTCCACAGATTAATTTTTCAAGTCCTCATTCACGTTCAACAATGCGAGCAGAGCCGACCAATCCGGTGATGTCACAGAACGATGGCTGCGCACTAGCTGAAAAACTGCTGAAAAATGCTGAACTAAACTTAAAATTTCTCCTTAATGGTTACGTTTCATGGATTAGTTTGACAATTTTTAAGCACACTGGAAATCAGCCAAATGAGCTGTATTCATTTGGCTGACTGGTTCATTTCATGTTTAACGTTTAACCGGGAACTAACGAGACCGAGCTGGCTGATAAAACTATCGTTTGCCAAGAGTTATATACAAACAATACAGAAATAAATGACCAGAGCTACTAACCGGCTCTTCAGTCATCATGAAAGCTTTTTTTTGTGTGATCATGAAAAGTTTATCAATCAGCGCTTCCAGAGTTCAACCGGTAGTCATGGAGACATGACGCTCTCCAAGTTTGATCCTGAGTGACAAAAAGCAGGTGTGAAAGCAACCGCATTAACTTAAAAATGAAACAATGTATAATTTTAACATTTATTGCGCACTAAACAGGTGTGAAAGCACCCTAACATTCTTCGTAATAGCGGGAGAGCTGTCCCCCCGTGTGACAGCCATGATGCAGTCGCGTTTGCGTTGTCTGCAGTAGGCTATATCACAACTATCAATATATTGATAGAACTGCTCATTTCTACCACCACAATGAACTTCTATCAATACCGCTAACTACCACAACTAACCATTGGTGATACAGACCTCAGGGGAAACAAACTGTAGGTGAATGTTTACCACTTAATTCTGCTACTGCTGATACTTACTGCTGATACTTACTGTTGACACGGCCGACCTCTGCTACCACTGCTCCTGTCAGTCCTGCCAACTACAGCGAAGATCATATCTACTACCACCGCTCCTATGAATGCTGTTACCACCGCCAGGCTTGGGGAGTAACGGAATACACGTAACGGCGTTAGGGGAGCACGGGGCACAAACTAACGCGGGGCAAGTTGAAACACGGACTTTTTATCCAGACGCACAGGTCTACTTCCGCCCCCTTCTGCCCACTGGTCCGTATGAGTCAGTAGATACATGACGAGAAATTTCGGAAGATTTGATGGCGATTTCACAAAAATATTCAAAGAAGTGTGTTTTTTCACCATGCAAGTAAATTTTTCCACATCGCTAGTTTTTTGGTTACTGAAGCAAGTGTGCAACTCACCAAAACCATTCTTATATCATCTTTTTCAGCATGTTCTTAGTTAAAAAATGGTACCATGCTAAAGCTTGTAGCTAGCTCGTAGCCTGAACTAGCTAGGCAACAGAAAGGAAACTACATGAGGGGGTTAGTTGTAACACCGTGTTATAACTAGGGCCACATAAAACATGGGTGTCACTTTTTGGTGAAAATAGCCGTTTTTAAATACTAAATGGATCATAGTGTCCATAATATTGTATTTTTTGTCACCTTCCTTTGTATTGTCATCTTTTTCAGTGGGTAACGTTTATTTTTTCTCCCTCCTTTATGGCAATATGCACCTTAAAGCAAATACAGTTTAAAACAAGAAAAAACTGAGCAAGCACTATCATAACATTAATAAATTTGGCCTATTTACAATGAAATGTTTCTAAAATTACAATTAAAAATCAATATGCACTGTTCTTTTCAAATAAACTAACTGAACATGACTGATTAATGCAAATTATAGTAAAGCGTTTTTGAAAGTCCTCTTCATCTTCTTTCTTCTTTTTTTTAGTAGCAATGTTTTTCTTACAGAGTGTCTGTTAGTATCATAGATGTATAAACAATTAGTCTTAAGATGAAATTCTACTGAATTAATTGTTTAAACACATCTTTTCAGTATGCGTTACAACTAACACCCCCCCTGTTACAATTAACCCCACCAGTGGGGTAGGTTGTAACGTTACGGCTTCCTCCATTTGTGGTGAAATTGTAAAAGAATGGCAAGCTTTAGAAACAAACTTCCAGTGTTCATTTGTAGCAGAGACGTGTATGTTGCTTGTGTAAAAAAATAATTAATCTAACTCAAATATATCTTTAGATATCTACCCAAAAGCAAAATCCGTTAGGTTGTGCCCCGCTCTCCCCGTAATCAGGATACAAAAAAAAGGTAACTGTAGTCCGTTACAGTTACAGAAAAAAAACCTGTAATCAGATTACAGATACATTTGACAAAAACGGAGATTACTTATCTGATTACTTTACATTTTTTAAATCAACCACGCGGCCGTAGAAGACACTCTCCGTCTAGTTTAATTTCAGAGGCAATCACAGACGGAGCTCTGCCCGTACGGTGTGTGTGTGGCTGAGGCTACGCACACTACGCTGCCTCATGACGTAACTCTACTGAGTGTGAGCTGCACGTACGTTTACGTTGCTTTCGTGAATGTAAACACAGAGACGGCCTCTCGGTTTTAGCGTCCAGCAGTTTAGCGGCTAATTCAACAGCAGTGATGGATAACTGTACCGGAGAACAACGTTCATTTGAGGAATAAACGGCAGCTTTTACCTGACGAGACCGACGCCGGAGCCACGGTAGCTAACAGCTAACAGCTAGCAGCTTTTACCTGTGTGTCTCAAATCGCATACTTCTCACAGTGCACTGCTTTACAGTACACTGTGAGGCAGTGCACTGCCTTGCTCAGTGCGCAAATTTTGACAGGGTAGTACCGTCTCAAATCAAACACTGCTGCTGCGCACTTACCGGAAATGACTGATTGCAACCATAGCAACCGGCTGTTGGAGCCCTATCGCCGACACTTAAAAGCGCCTTTTGTCGATCAAAACAAGCTATTAAGTTGTGTTTTATTGTGTTAGTGTTGTTGTTGTGTTGTTATGAGTGTTTTTTAAAGACCTTTACGCCGGTGTCAGCTCCGTCGCTGCTCAAAGCAACCGCTGCCGTTTGAAAAGTAGTGACGTGCTTCCGCTACGTCACTAAGATGGCGGCCGTTAAGGGTGGAAAGTGTGCATCGATCCACACTCAATTTTCTGGCCGTTTGAGTGCGCCAATTGAGTGCACACAGTGCACTACATTTTCGCACACTGCACAGTGTGAACGCACTTATGTACTCAAAATATTAAGTGTAAGTGCAGAAGTGCGCGATTTGGGACACACTGTCTCCCCCTCTCTTTCTTACACACGCACGCGCGCGCACGCGCGCACACACGCACACACACACACACACACACACTGCACAGCATGTCTGTCACTGTTGTAAACCTTGTTGAGTACAGTTCACATTACTGTTGCTTCGGTTTGAGTGTGGATTAATATCAGGATGAGTTGGGTTTTAATAACAGCTGATCTGTGTAGGCTGCTAGATGGCGAGGATTGTGATGAGAAGGTGTTGCACAAATTTTAAGACTTAGCTTATCTGTGCAAAGTGCAAACCATTGTGCAAAACCTGTTTGTTGTGACTTCCTTGCGTGATAAACTGTGATAAGCTACCCTCCCCTCCATTGTGTTTTACTTTGAAAATTACCGGATGCTCGGTGCGTTTCATTTCCTGTTTCCAGAGTGATCTAGTCTATGGCATGGATGTATTATATTAACGGTCTATGGATGTATACAGTAATACATCTATGGTCATCGTGAATTGAAGCGTGATGGCTGCGTGACTTAATTTGCATATGTTTGGTATTAAAGTAATCCAAAAGTAACTAAAAGTAATCAGTTACATTACTTTAATTTTGGGGTACTTAGAATACGTTACTGATTACATTTTTTAACAGGTAATTTGTAATTGTACTGGAATACATTTTTAAAGTAACCCTCCCAACCCTGACCACCGCTCAGCTCTTTTAATGTTGATACTGTGCCTAGTACTGATTAGTTGGTAACATTGCCACTTCTGAACTGAATTGTATTCAACCCACATATCATTACGACTTTGACAAGTTGATATAAGCCGTGGCCATGTTCACTGCATTCGCTCTGTTCCCCCAACAAGTTTCAAAATGTTTGGTATAAGACTGCTATCTGATTTAGCAGGACAGTAGCCTTGATCCGAGCCATCACATTAAGATCAGTTTTCATTTCCCTAAAACTTTGACATGAGTGTTTCCTAATAATCTCAAATCGTCTTACTTAATGACTTAGTCCTGAACACAGCAGAGTAAAAGGCAGAGCTGTAACAATATTAGTGAATGCTGCTGAGGTTGGTAGTCCTTCATCTGCATCCTATGCCTTGCCCCCCCCCCCCCTCCGTCCCCAACACACACACACACACACATCAAACCTAAACTATAAATGTGAAGCCTGACGCTGCACAACTGTCTGCTGTCTGGGAAATGATGGGAGAGCAGGAGACTGACTGTCAGGAAGTGAGAGAGAGCATATGACAGTAACAGAAAAAGCGAGGGAGAGAGACAAACTGATGAAATGGGAGAATATGAGCTGAAGAATCCACTTCATTACACAGAAGTGCTGCTTGTTACAGTTTGAATACCAGTATAACATTGCCAGATAAAATGCTATCTTAGTGTCATGACTGAAAAAATGGGGGGGGGGGGGCGTTAATGCTAATATTTCTCCTGACTCATCAATGGACCATGTTTCCCATCAACCACTTTTGCCTCCTTTGAAATTGATATTTTGTCTAGTGGCAGTAGGGTTAGAAGTAATAGATTGATTTTAATTCTATTTCATTTCACAGACATTGTTTCATTAACGATTTAAAGAACGGTCTTGCAAATCAAAGTCTTATTATGAATCTGGGTAGGATGAAAACCCCCTTGACTGCTGTTTGATTCATTTTTAAAATTACCCAGTGAGGGTCTCTTAGTTGATTTAAAAGCATTCTGAACTTCTAACCCGCATTAGAGCTGCTTAGCATAAAAACTGGACGCAAGAGGAAACAGCTAGAACCAGCACTGTCCAAAATTCAAAATAGACCTTTTCACCATCTTTGAAGATCAAACCACAAACTCTGTTTTTAGTGTGCTGGAGCTATTTTTTCCACAAACAAGGCTGTATCCCTGCATCACTGCTTCTACAGCGGTGTTTAGATACATAGATAATACACAATGACAGAGCCACGTCAAGTCTTTACACTAAACTAGGCAAGCCAGCTCCATACTGAACACACAGACACACGGAGATTAACATAATCTGAACATGTCACTCTCAGAGACAAAGTGATTCAGTGTATTTACAGAAATGTTGGATTTTTACTTGGTAACTACAATTAGCTTTTATAGTTACCCACCAGACTTCACAGCAGGATGAACAGTACAATATAAGAGCTCATGTAAGTGAGTATCCTACATCAGAAAATTGAATACAGAGAGACACTTAATCTTTCCTTTAAGCATTAGAAAAAATATATTAAGCCTGCAGCATTATATTCCCATGGTATGCAGAGTGGCGTTAAATAACCAAGTACTTTATACTATTCTCATGTAGTTTGTGCTTATTACTTTTTTACAATCGGGCCAATGCCATAATCGCTATAGTCATAGCAGTAGGTTTGTTACCTTTAATTGTCGGTGCAAGCTATTTTTAGAACGGCGGAGCAGAGCAGCAGGCTGTTCAGAGCTAAGCTACGGAGGCTATTGGAATTTCTTGGTTTCCCTCATCAAACTCATCAAATACACAATCCAACAACTCCAAAACGCTCTGGTGGACAAGTTGTGACCTGCACATTCACCACGCTTTTTAGATAATAATGGAACGTTATGAGTTGTTTCAGAGGTAAATTCATGCAAAACCGCTGATGCGCGTTGTCTTCAGGGACAGTTTTTCAGCAAGCAGTCTCTGTATTTACCTCGAAAACAGCTCCGTCTCGTAACGTTCCATTATTATCTCATAGCGTGGTGAATGTGCAGGTCACAACTTATATACAGTAGCCTATATGACTATAGCGATTATGGCAATGGGCCAATTTGCCAAAATCTTGAACTATCCCTTTAAACATCACTACGGTTTGTATGTATTATTTTTAATCCATTACATTATCTAGATATTCTTAGATATTTAAGTCTGAATTCAAAAACAGTTTGCCATTCACGAAATATGATGCCTTATTGTTATAGGCTCCATATGAAATTGTCAGAATGAGCATAGTGGCCCACATACCTCTTACCTGAGCCACTGGTCTGCCATTACACAACACAAGAGACTCTAATCTTCTCTGAGTTGTTATGCTGATGAAGAAAATCTAACTCGAAGCTAAGGGATCTTGGGAAATTAGTCCACATGTAAACGTTCTGACTCCATGAGCACTCAGTAGTCAGTCTACACTCAGAACAAGAGTGACAGACAGAGAGATAAACACCTGCCAAGGTACGGGAGTCAGACCAGGGACATCTTTTGACATTCCTGTCTGTATCTTGGAGCTCTTTAAATCCTGAACACTAGTTCCATGTGTCTGCTGTTGTGATGTGGAGTGTTGCAGCTAGAGATAATGAGTGAAACACAAAAAATGAAATGTTACAGTTCAGGTCATAGTTGCTGTAACATATTGAAGACTAACAGCTAGCAGCTAAAATAGGGCCGATGGAGATAGAGAGGGTTGGCCAACAACCAGAGGGTGGGTGGTTCAATCCCGCTTCATCTCTAGTCACTGTCCTGGTGTCCTTGGGCAAGACACCTTACCCACCTTGCCTCATGGGAATGTGTATAAGGGGTGTCACAAATGACGTTTGAATATTCCCTCTAAAAAAAAAACACAGGTTTGAACCATTCAAAAAGTCTATATTTGTGCACTATGTCAAAAACAGGAGGACAAACTAATACAACTATACATAACTACTTGTATATTTTTATTTCATTTTTTTTTTTAAAGTATATTTTTTTGGGCTTCTTCGCCTTTAATGGATAGGATAGTGGAGAGACAGGAAATGGGATGGGGGTGGGGGGGTGGGTGGGGGGGTTCAGTGAGGACTGTTATAGCCTCAACACATGGGGCGGTATGCTCTACCAACTGAGCTAAACACCCCTTCATTTCAGTTTTAACATGTCTTTGAAAACTATCGAACAAGATTAGGGCCACTGTGGGGGGGAAAAATGAGTTCTGACTTTTCTCTCAGAATTCAGAGAAAAAAGTCAGAACTCACTTTTTTCCCCCACAGCGGCCTTAATCCAATGAACTAATGGCATATACCATAAAACCTGACCGTAGACCTCTCTCTCACTCCCCCCCCTCTCTCTCCACAACTTTCTCTTGAGGCTAAAATCCGAGGCCAAAATCCGAAGTATTTCCAAGTGGGGCCTATTAGGTTGCTTGGAGTCTAAACTGCTCTCTCTGCTGCCGAGTTGGGCTCCGAACTTTCTGCCATTTTGTCTTTCTCTCTGCCGTCTGCTTTTTCTTGCATCTCCCTTTCAGCAGTAAGTAACGCTGACCCTGACCCGTCATGCAGGGCGCCCCTTGCAGTGACCAGTTGCATAAAAGATATGCAAAATATGATTTAAGATCAAGGAGTTTGATTACAAAGCAGACAATCAATCAATAAATTCAGGAGAAGTTAGAATAAAACCAACCCCCAAAACCACCTTTACTAGTTTATGCTACAGTAAGTGTATACAGCACCACATTTTTCAATGAGATACACAGACACGCGCGTGCACAAACTTTACATCAGTGGCTGCTGTCTTACAGGAGTGCAGTCTGTTCAGGATGGTAGTTGACTCTGTAGCATGTAAGGTGAGACAACCCACAGTTCCATAAAGTACAGGATACTGTTTATGTCTCATCTTTTTCAGGATTTTTGTAACACACTTTTATAACTCAGTCTACAAAATGTGTCAAAAAAAAACTGAAGTCACAAAAGTGTGTGCTGTGAAACAGACTGAGAGAGAAGAGCGAGGAAACAAGATCAGAAACGGCTGCAGACACCAGTCAGTGTAAAGTCGTAACTGTCAGAGTTTGTTTGTGGGGGAACTGGGAGAGGAGGAGGAGGAGGAGGAGGAGGAGAGGAAAAGAAAGTGAGTTGAAAATATAGGAAAACAGGAAGAAGATAAAAGAGCAGCAAACCAGGGCGAGACGAGTCTCCCGTCGCTTCAAATCCTCTCAGGTTTTAGACGAAGGAGGTAATTACAGAGGATGATGGAGGGAGGCAGAGGGAGAGATGACTGGAGAGAGAGAGGGGGGAGACAGGTGGTGAGGAGGGAGAAAAGAGAGAGAGTGGGAGGAAAAAATAAGAATCAGAGGAAGGCAAAGGAAAGATGGAGAGAGGGAGTGGAAAAGTGAAGAGAGAAGCAAAGGACAAAAAATACAGAGAGAGAGATGAGGTAACAAGACCAGGGGGAGAGTGATAAACGTTGGGCCTCATTCACCAATACCTTCTTAAGAAAGAAAGAAAGAAAGAAAAAAAGAAAGTTGAAATCCTCAAATGAAAATCTAGAAGGGAGCACAAAAGAACTTTAGAAGTAAAGTGGATGTACAGCAACAGGAAGGAAACAAAGAAACCAACAAAAAGCTTATATTTAGTTTATATTTTTATATATTTAATAGCATCATAAATGGATGCAGCACATCAGGTATATACAGTATCACAAATAGAATAGAATAGAAATACTTTATTTAATCCCCAAGGGGAAATTTAAAAATGTCACAAAGCAGCAGCAAGACAATACAGACAGCAACACAGAATAAACATAACTGATATGACACTGAAGTTTTTTGAAACAGGCAATGATTTGTAAATTATTGTTATTAAAATATGATAAAAACTTCATAAAGTGGAAAAAACTTATTCAAAAATAAATATAATGAAAGATGCGTAGGTATAAAAGTTAAAAAGTGCTGGGTCCAGGATGCTTATGGTGAAGGAATGAGGACCATTGAGAGTAAATGAAATGAGAGAGAAAATGTTAATACTGAATGGAAAGAACTGTTTAGGACAGAAGAAGGAGGGGAGGGAAGGAAGAAAGGAGGGAAGGAAGGAATGAGGAAAGATAAAGGTCATGACTGCACAGACCAGTGAAGTTCCTCAACAGCAAACATGTCCTCTCTCTCCCTGTGTGTATGTGTGTGGTGTCCCTCAGTCTTCCAGCAGGTGGTGCTGTTTGGTTATTTCAGGAGGTTGTTGTTGTTTTGACTTCCTGTCCGTCTATCACTTCCTGCTTCTACGCAGGCCGGCCGAGACACACGTTAATGTCTCATGCAGCTGAACTGCTGTCTCAGCATGAATACACAAGTCTCTGATGCCACTGTAAACACACGCACGCACACACACATCAAAGCCCAGCAAAAGGCTGGTTGAAGCAGGCTGACCTTCTGTCCTCAGACTTCAAGAGCTTACTCTCGCTTCTCTCACACACAGAGACACACACACACACATTCGCAGTCGAAGCTCTGACCTTGACGAAAAAAGATGAATATTTGTCTGTTCCGGTGTCTGTCTCCCCGCTGTGTTTGAAGCCAGTCGGGTGGTTAAGTGTTTTTACAGATGAATTCTTCCTCCTCCTCTTCCTCACACACAAACCACTTCTCAGGCACTCGCTCTTTGTTGCAAAGTGATCTCTGAGGTGTGACCGCGGACACGTCCCCAGAGACGCCGCAGGAAACAAGCGGGACCAGGCTGTGGATCACGTCACTCGGTCACGTCCTCTGCTCTGCACTACAGTAGCCTCCATGTCACTGCTGTAGTGAACACACATGTTGTGATGCCTGAGGTTATAGCACGGATGCATGCAGCTGGAATGTTTTCCCTGCCCCTTGTTTTCCTGCTCACATGAAAATAATACATCGGTCAGCGCCATTCAAACGTTTTCCAGTCGGATTACTGTGGGTGTGTTTTGTTCTGCAGCTCCTCTGTGTTTTGTTGCAGTGTCTGTGCTCATCTTTGCACCATCAGCACCTCAGTCTTTCCATTTACTACATCATGCACACAGTTCCCACACCGAGGGCGCGTCTGTGTTTCTGTTGACAGTGGATTTAGCCTGCGTCTTTGTAAACCTGGATGATCCAGTGCAGAGGGCTGATGGAAGCTGTGTGTAGTTCAGGGGAATCCAGTGTTGTCTGATTGTTGGTCATCAGAAACAGTCCATTTCGGATGGGGCCCAAGGTTTGTTTTTTTCCTCTACCACAACAGGCAAAAACAGTGCTGAATGAATTAGGGCAGAGGAAGTAACATTTTTATTTTTATTTTCTTTTTTTTTCAAACCGATACAATACCAATACTTGGATCTGAGTACTTGCCGATACCGAGTACTGATGCCGATCCTTCTACCACAACAAAAAAACAAACGATTAGGCAAAATGCAATGAATTGGAAGACAAGTTTTATTTTCTTCTCTGATGTAAAAAAAAAAATACAACAAAGATGCAAAGCCACCCTCTGATCGTGGTCTTCATGCAGAGCAATTGCATGCACTGGTATCGGTTCTTGTACTCGCTAAAGTTCACCGATACAAGTATATTACAACAGTATCGGACCGATACCCGATACCAGTATCGGTATCGGGGCATCCCTAGTTGTGATCACTATCTCATATGTGTTCTCTATCAAGACCAGATGTTATTTTGTAAAAATGTGAAAAGACGTCGGTGTAATTTGACTTTGAAGAGAAGCTTGTGCTTTGTTACTTTCATCCCGAAGGTAACATGGGGGTGGGTCAAAAGTAACACGACAACTAGAGTAGTTCATATTTTTCTTGTTTTTATATGAAATGTCTGACAATGTTGTTCTTAATATGTGATTACAAACATATTGTGATCTGTATCTCATTCAAAAATATATTTAATTAATTTAATTTAATTTTTAGAACGAACGATCAGTGATGCTCATTTGGATTTTTAAAAAAATGTTTGTAGATCGCTTATTAGCATGCTGCTTTTCTCAGAATTCCTCCTCTTTTCTCTAAATTACTGTGTGAATTGGTGTTAAATAAGATTTAGTAACTTGTTTTTTTACTACACTGACTCCCTTGGGACTCAGCCAGAACAGATCTCTGCCGCCCTCCTGCTGACAGCCTGTTGTCCTGGTCCACCATGATCTACTGGTCTCTGTAATTAATGTGTCTAATCATCATAATTAGAACACCTGAAACTTTAAACACAGCTGATCAACCCCAAAAAATTAAATTATCACTCAAGTGAATTTACTTTCCGTCACTGAAAGACTTTAAACATTTATTGTCCCTCTAAGGAAATTCTTTTTCACATGACCATTTACATTTCATTTCACTGGACACATACAAACACACAAATTACAGCACATTACCACACATTATTACACTCTGGCCAGGTTATCTTGGCCTCTTGTTAAGGGTCGCTATGACGGCCGGTATTAGGCTTCTGCCCGAAGCGAGCCCTTCTGCACCTCAGTGCCCTGTATCTTCGTCCTGATGGGAGGGGGGTGAGGTAGGTGTTGAGTGGGTGTGTGATGTTAGCCTCGTAAACCAGCCTCTCCCGGAAATGCAGTTCATTTCATTTCTGAGGGGGAGTCTGGCCTCATCTCCACTGTGAGCGTTTGAGGTGGGCGGGAGTAATAGCGTTGACAGACAACCGATTCAGCCAATCAGCAAGTTGCTATATCAAACTTTTGCTGAAGAACAGCGAAACCGTCTTTTCCTTCAAGAAACTCAACAAGCGCCGACTCTTGCTCTTGTTTAATTGCTGTAATGAATGTAGTAAGAAATTCCCTTGTTGCTGTTTTTAGGCTGCTACTGCTATAGCTACTGAATATCTTTGCTGCTAGAAGCTCCGTCGTGGTAAGAGTCACGCAGTGTAGAGACGGGGATTTTGCACCAGTCGGTCCCTGATTGGCCAACGTGCTGTGTCAATCACAGAAATCTGAGCGGCGACGCTGATTGGCTCGTCCTTCTGAGGGTTTCAGGCCAAACGCTCACAGTGGGGATGAGGCCAGACTCCCCCTCAGAAATGAAATTAATTGCATTTCCGGGAGAGGCTGGTTTACGAGGCTAGTGTGATGTCCCGTTCTATTGAGATAGAAATGCGTGTGATGGACCTGTTGTGTAAATCTGATAGGTTTGGTGTGGGGAGCCCAATTATTTTGGAGGCTGTCTTGGTTATGCGTGTGAGTTTGGCTTTGTTTTTGACAGATAACATGTTATAGAAGCAGATGGAACAGTATGTGAGAATTGATTGGACCATGCTTTGATACAACAGCATTCAACATCAAGAATACGTTCCGATATGCAACCGCAACACTAGATGGGGGTAATTCCTACTTACTGGGGCTTTAAGATTTTTTGTCATGCATGATATACATGCTGACCAAGTTAGACATGTCAGCCTTATATGGGCTCGGAGAAAATCGCTCATCTGTGGAAATAGATTGGATATGATGGATCAGTTAGGGATCAAAGGTCAGAGGTCACCGTAGTGCAGGCTGGAGGTCCTCCTGAGAGAACAGACTGTTTGTTCAGCACATCCACAGTGTCCCCCTGAATGCTTTGTTTTCTAAATTTGCCTAAAAAGCCTGTTCGTTTATTTATTTATTTATTTATTTATTTATATTTACTACTCAGCCCGTTTAACAAAAACACAACAATTTCCAAACTGGAATTAAAAGAGTTTCCTGCTCGTCTGCTGCTCCCTGCGGCTGTGTCTATTTTTAACACCCACACCATTTCCCTTAGTTTGAACCGACGCAACACTACTGTAAGCAGCACCTAGTCTGAACAGTGGAATCATGGGAAACCGATGAGAGGTTTGAATTGATGACAGGAGTGACAGCCCAGCGCAGTGAAGTCAGAGGTCCGACTGGCTGTAATTACTGAGGAGCCAGGAGACGGTCCACTGAAACAACGCACTGTCATCTGGGACCAGCTTTTTAATGTGTTTGGCTTCAGGACCAAAACTACTTTCTGGCTAATGGGACATTAAAAAAAAACAAAAAACATCAAACTAAATGTTCCTTTGATATTAACGTACTTTGTGTAATTTGTGAATCTGATGCACGGAGGCAGGGAGTCAGTCAGATCTTCAATGATGCCCATGGTGCTCGGACGGGCACTGAAGTGGAACTGAGACAGATCTCATTACAGCTGTTAGAATGCATTCATTTACATTCAACATATAAAATGGAGTTCAGTATTTACAACCTTCAAGTTTTAACATGAGACAGAGAGATAGATGTTGGGTAAACAATGACATTATAAGATCTCCAGTTTCCTCTTTATTTAAAGGGATAGTTCAACATTTTGGCAAATTGGTCCATTGCTATAACCCCTATAGTCATTGCAGTAGGTTCGTTACCTTTAATTGTCGGTGCAAGCTATTTTTAGAACGGTGGAGCAGAGCAGCAAGCTGCTCAGAGCTACACAACGGAGGCTAAAGGAATTTCTTGGTTTCCCTCATCAAACTCATCAAATTCACAATCCAACGGATTGCCTTCTCGTCAGCATCATTGCAAACAAATGCACATGGCTGGCCGTGAAAATATTGTAGGGGGAACTCCGTAGAGAAAAAAGCCGCCAAAAGGCAAAAAAGCGATCGTACTTGCACAGTTTCCTTTTAACCAGGTTAATAGAAATGTGGCTACACAGAGGGGTCACTGTGGCGGGTTTAGGGATCTGGGGGCCCGTTTCAAGGCCCTACCCTGCCAAACAAACATCATTCTATTTGCCAGCTCTGCGTCCCTGACGTATTAGGAGCTGAAAGGAGGCAGATTTTCCTAAGTAAAACAATATATTGTGGTAAGAATAACAACCAGGGCAGAAAAAAAGATAATTTTAGTTGGTTTGCAACAAATAGCCAATGCATTTTTTATGTGTTGTATTGTTCGCCATTATGCGCATTTTCAGCTGCATAAACAGCTCAATACAGAAATAATCCAAAACAAGTAATCACATCTTTAACAACCCCCTTGACTTAAATTAGCAATAGAAGTCATTAAGTGATGTATTTCAGCACCATGGACAGCTCACTACCTGCATGGAGATGTAGATTCATTATTTGCAGAAATGTTTATTGTTTTTCTGTTTTTGAGCTCTGAGAAGCTCTGATCAGTTGGTCCTTGTCCAGTGATTTTGTCACCTCATGCTCAGTAAATCTTACCTCCCTTCCTCTGCTCCTAGTCCAGCCTGCCCACCAGCAGCTGCCTTCCTCAGCTCATCATTGAATTATCCCTTTCACCATGTTTTTCCATATATTAAGTTGTAAACTGTTTTCTTGTCTGTATACAACATCTATTGCACGTCTGAGGGATCTCTCCTCTGTCTCTCACCCTGAAGTTTCTCCCCCCGTTTTTTCTTTCTATGGAGTTTCTCCTCAGTGGGTGTGAGGGTCTAAGGGCAGAGGATGTTGTTATGATGCTGTGCAAAGCCCTATGAGACAAGTCTAGTCTGAGTGATGTATAATACATCCATGGTCTTCGTGAATTGATGCGTGATGGCTGTGTGACTTAATTTGCATATGTTTGGTATTAAAGTAATCCAAAAGTAACTATAAGTAATCTGTTACATTACTTCAATTTTGGGATACTTAGAGTAAGTTACTAATTACATTTTTTAACAGGTAATTTGTAATTGTACTGGAATACATTTTTAAAGTAACCCTCCCAACCCTGGCTATATCGTTGATCTTGGGTGAGTCTTGATTAATTTCATGCATGAGAAACTCCTCTCTCCGCTCGCTACAGTCACAGGCGTGGTCGCCAAGAGAGCGAGAGAGCAGTGCTGAGGTTTGGATACAATTCCAATACATTGTTGTTGTTGAACATGCAGGCCAGTGGTTTCTTGGCCTTGCACACGAGCTCCTCCATCCACATCTCAAAGTGTTTGCTCCATGTTCATGCAGCTGTTTTCCACACAACCTTGTTCAATTCCTTTCTTCCATATACATACAGACTTTGAAATGAATCCATCAGCTATTTTTCGTTTTTTGGCACTGCTCTGGTATGTGAGTTTCATTTTTTTTCATTTTTCAGTTGAGTACTGCAGGTAATTTTGGGTGGTGAATCATCATTAGGGCACCGGCCATCGCCAGGGCACTCGACCCAACAGCTATGAAATAGCTGTAGGGACGAGTGCCCCGCGAAGCCGGGCACTATTGTTATTCTGTGGATTTTTTCCTAGTTAGTGTGAATGCAGAATGCATTCACACTATTGTTCTTCTGGTCGGCCATTTTTATTTCTTTAAACTTCATCTTATTATTATTCTGAGTCTTCCGCTCTTTTTGTGCGTTTAACTACTCCTTCATACTTTGTGCTATTTCAAAAATTCATGTATCAAAATGTTCAGCTTTTTCAGGACTTTCCTGCTATTACTTTTCTCTTTTCAACTATTTATACTTTTTAAATTATTTAACTTTTTCTGAATTTTTTTTCCCATAGGAATACATTGAAAACATCTTCAAACCTTTAAAATCTTCATACTACTTTAAACCTCTACTGCTTTCACATACTTCATCCCACAGACTCCATTTTTCTTTTAAACTGTAGACAAACTTTTAATCTATTCCCGCATTACTCATCTTCTTGATATATTCAACAGTTTCAGATATTTGGCAGTTTTTAAATCATTAAGATTTTCAACAAAATCCAACTTTATAATGGTTGTGTATTGCGTCTAACGAGCAGAGCTTAGAGTGCGTGACATCATCGCTAGAGTGGGAGAGAGTGAAAAATCAGTCTGGATTTTTTCTGGATAAATTGTCCTGGCGGCCACAAATTAAACTCTAGACACTTGATTTTTTCCAGGGTTGTAGCCACACTTGTCGTGTCTCTGATGATGTGATCAAAACAGCAGACAGATTTACAGAATTGTCTGCATGAGCCTCTTTGTGCAGCTAGACCTGCTCCACTGGCTCATTGACTCCAATACAAAAGAAGGGGCTGATTTTTTGAGAACAGGAGAAATGTTCCTCTTTTCTAAACTGCCACGGTTAGAAAACTATTTGTCGTACAAACATGTAAGTCACACAGCCAGCTCAGGAAGGTCTCCTTGCTGGATTAATCATGTCCACACTCTGATAAGCGGTACGGTTCTCTGTTTATAGGCTGTTTTGCGGAGGCTGCACCGAGCTCAAATCCCACTCTGCTCTGCTCTGCTCTGTGCAGTAGCCAGCTGTAGCAGCCAGCTCGTTATCAATGTCTATAAATAGAACAGGTACAGGTGCAACCTGCCCGCTCGTTAACACACAGCCTCATGCAGACATATGATAAAACAGACTGACAGGATGTCTACAGGAAATTAATTAAACACTCAGACAAACAGACACACACAGATGCTCACAGACAGACACACACAGATTGTCACACATGTCGCAGAAATACACAAATATACAAACACAATACTGTTCCACACAGCCTGTCTCTCTCTCTCTGCCTGTCTGTCTGGAGGAGGAGAGATTTGATTTTTCCCTTCCTTCCTTCCTTCCTTCCTTCCTTCCTTCCTTCCTTCCTTCCTTCCTTCCTTCCTCCCTTCCTTCCTTCCTTCCTCTTCTACCTCTCTCCTCCTCCTTCTCCTCTTCTCCTCCTCTCCCTCTCTCTTCTTCCAACTCATTCTCTCATACTACAAGTTATACGTTTCAGCTTCCTTCCTTCCTTCCTTCCTTCCTTCCTTCCTTCCTTTTATCCTCGTCTCTCCTCCTTCTCTACCTCTCTCCTCCTCCGTCTTCTCCGCCTCTTCCTCGTCTGTCCTTTCTTGTCCTCCTCTTCTTCTCCTCTCCCTCTCTCTTCTTCCTCCTCATTCTCTCATACTACAAGTTATACGTTTAAGCTTCCATCCTTCCCCCTTCTCCTCCCTTCCTTCCAACCCTCTTGTTGTCCTTCTGGGACAAATTGACCCAATCTGTTTCCTCCATTTCTTCTTTCCTTCCTTTCTCTCTTCCTTCTTTCCACAATCTTTTGTCCCTTCCTTCCTTACTTCCTTCCCCCTTCTCCTTCCTTCCTTCCTTCCTTCCTTCCTTCCTTCCTTCCTTCCTTCCTTCCTTCCCCCTTCTCCTCCCTTCCTTCCTTCATACCTTCCTTCCAGCTTACCTTGTATCCTTTCTTCTGTCCTTCCTTCCCCTTTCTCCTTCCTTCCTTTGTCCTTCCTTCCAGCTTACCTTTTATGCTTCCTTCCCCTTTCTCCTCCCTTCCTTCCAGCTTACCTTTTTTCCTTCCTTCCTTCATTCCTTCCTTCCTTCCAGCTTAACTTTTATCCTTCCTTCCTTCTGTCCTTTCTTGCTTCCTTCCCCTTTCTCCGTCTTTCCTTCCTTGCTTCTTTCCAGGTTACCTTTTATCCATCCTTCCTCCCTTTCTTCCTTAGTACATAGACATAGTACACAGCTTTTAACATGTGATCTATCTATCTATCTATCTATCTATCTATCTATCTATCTATCTATCTATCTATCTATCTATCTATCTATCTATCTATCTATCTATCTATCTATCTATCTATCTATCTATCTATCTATCTATCTATCTTCCCCCTCTCTCTTTTTCTTCGTTCTGTCTTCTACCCCATTTCTCTTTTTACTTCTTTGTTTGTTTGTTTGTTTCTTTCTTTCTTTCTTTCTTTCTTTCTTTCTTTCTTTCTACTGCGCTCTGTATATCTCTCTCTTTCCATGTATCTACCCAATGTCTTTCTTTCTTTCTTACTACCCCCTGTCTCTCATTCATTCTCTATTCTTTTCTTTCTTTCTACCCTTTCCATTTTCTTTCTTTCCTTCTGTTCTTTTCTTTTTCTCTCTTCTTTCTTTCTTTCTTTCAACAATGTCTTCAGCTCATTCAGCATTGTTTCAACAATTTCTTCAGCTCATTCGGCATTGCTTTCTGCATTCACACCATTTCCATTCATGGAAATGCTTTTTCTAGTTATTATTATTTTTCATCTTCCGGACGATTTTCGATTCGCTACTAGTCCTGCAACTCGAAGAGTTGCAGGACATATTATATATCAAAACGTGCGTCCTGATCGGGATCGCTATGCTATTACTTTTCTCAAGAGTCTACGAATTTTTCGCGACGTAAGTCGCGAAAAACTGCGCAAAATTTTGCATTGAAGTCTATGGGACGAGCGAAAAAAAAAGAGCAAAACAATGGAGTTTAACAAACGTCTACTGCTCAGGCATACTTTCACCTAGAGACTCCGTTTAAACTTTAAATAGTAGACACAAGTCTTGTGTATTGGTGTATTACTCCACGTTTTGATAGGTTGTATAGTTTTTGATCAATCCCTGATCAATGACCATGATCATTTTTGGAGAAATTATGAGATTATAATGGGTGTGTATTGCACGGAATGTTCGTGCTAGAGTGCGTGATGTCATCAGCTAGAGTGGGGGAGAGCCCAGAAAAACTCCTGATTCTTTCTCTTTCCACACTCCTCTTGGACACAATTTACACTGTACACACATAATTTTTCACAGTTTTGTAGACAAACTTGTTGTGTCTCCCACAACGTGTTCAAAATATCAGAGAGATTTACAGAATTTGAATTAGCAGCCTCTGAGTGCGGCCATGTCTGTCTCTCCTCCTCATTGACTCCAATACAAAAAATTTCTGAGAGGAGCAGAACGGACCGATGTTTTAAAACTGCCCGTGTCGCCAAAATATTTACTGTAGAAACACCTAATCGTACCAAAATTTTCAGGAAGGCCTTAGGGAACCGTTGATCCATGTTTTGTTCTGATAGGAGCTACCGTTTTGTCAGAATAAGCCTAAATGCGAGACCAGTGCAGAGGCAGAAAATCAGTCTTTTTCTCGACGTTTCTGTCTGCCTCAGCCTGGGGGCCCCTATCGTCATTGGCAACCAGCTCAAGTTGTCATGGTAACCTCTGTTCCTCAGGCCAGGGTCGTTAACTCCATAAACAATCCACCTGGAGCTCGTTAAGATGTTTGTAAACACAGACACACAGCTAAATCAGACTGATACAGGATGCAGCTCAGTCACACACACAGACTCTAGAACCAGCTTCATGTCATTACAGTTATAGACACACACACACATTAAAAACACACAAGTAACATACAAATGCGCGCGTCAGCGCGCACTTCTCTCTCTCACTCTAACACAGTTAACCTAATGTGATTACAGCTCCTCCATATCAGTGCTTATAGAAAGATGATCATGTGTCTGATCAGCTCTGTCTTGACCTTAAGAACGTGGGTTTGATTCCCATGTTGACAGAGATGGTTAGAACGGCAGTAGCTCCGGTGCCCTTTCAAAATTTCCCGAGAGGAAATTTTCTAGTTGTGTATACTGTCTTCCGGAGGGTGGGCAGTTGGGAAGGGGCCCTGGTGGCCAGCATCCGTTCCAGTTGAAATGGTTGAAATATAGTCAAGAGGATATTACAAACATTTTGGCAAATTCATCTATTGTCATAATCCCTATAGTTTTAGAAGTAGGTCCATAACCTTTAATTGTCGAAGCAAGCTGTTTTTAGGTCGGCGGGGCAGAGACGTCAGCTCTGCACGGCCATCAGACTCATCAAATGCACAATCCAACAACTCCAAACCCCTCTGGTAGACAAGTTGTCATCTCCACAATTCACCAGAACCAGGCTGCTGGGCGGAGTGATTTCAAAAGTGCAAGTAGTTCCAAGTATTTGATTCGCGTACCGTAATGTTACATAATTATACATTATTATTTCATAGCGTGATTGTGTATTTAGTTTGATGAGGGAAACTCGCGTCTCTGCCCTGCTGATCTAAAAACAACTTGCACCAACTTATATCTTGTAGAATGTGTTTCTATTACATCTTTTGGAAGATGGAAAATGGAAAAATCTCAATTTGAAAGAGTTTTAGCAAAAATGTAGTTTGGGGATTGAATCAGCTGTGCCCTGTTTAATCTCTTGTTCCTGATCTATTGATTTCCATTCATACATTTTTAATTTCCAGTACATGACACAAATATTATTTCAGGAAATAGAATTGAGTCATTTTTCTAAATCTGTCACCTGACATGTGCGGTTCTCCATGCTGTCCAGGAAGTGACAGGTGTGTTTTATTTATGTGTGGTGTGATCTTCTGCTTCCTGTTTGGTTACGTGTTGTAATCTCCTGATGCAGGAGGCTCTGACTCAGCTGTTCTCATCCCAAACACGTAGCTAGAGATCCACTCAGAAAATGAGGTGGAGTCATTTACTGAAACTTAAGAGGGATGCTGTGGGCTGGCTCTGCAGTGCCCCCCTCTGCTCTGTCTATAGACCCCCACCCCTCCTCAGCAACACACACTGCATGTTTGTCCAGTCACACTTGATGCCTCAGGTATGTCTGTGTGTGTGTGTGTGTGCGTGTGTGTGTGGTGCAGGATGGTGCTGCAGTGCATCTCCAGCAGATAGTACATGTCCCTCTGTTGCTGCAGACTGTCGGCAGAGAAATGATCCAGTACGCCGTTTGTTTAGAAAGCAAAGTCTATTTTAACGTTTTCTTGACAAGTGCTCGCTTGTGGTCGTGTAAATAATGACTGTCCTCTCTGCAGGAAAGCTTCAGGTAAGATAAGAAAACCTCTCAGTAAAGAGAATGAGATCTGACTTCTGTTCATGGTCTGGCCCCGAGTAAACATAGAAGAATTATTACCACCAGTATAAAAACTAAGGGCTTAAGTTGTGTCCTTCACTGTCCCATTGGACGGCTCTATGGAGGAACGTCTTTTTCTGGCTAACAAAGGATCCGCAGGTCGAATCCCTCCAGCTTATCCGATATAGGTTTCAGCTCAGTTGCACCATTAAAGGAATAATTCAACATTTTTACAAATTGGCCCATTGTCATGATCCCTATTGTTTTAGGAATAGGTTCATTACCTTTAATTGTCGGTGCAAGCTGTTTTTAGAACGGCGGAGCAGAGCCATGAGCTGCTCAGAGCTACGCTACGGAGGCTCTTGGGATTTCTTAGTTTCCCTCATCAAATACACAATCCAACAACTCTAAAACGTTCTGGTGGGGGCGCCGAGTGGTGCAGTGGGTTAAGCAGGCACCCCATGTGTTGCGGCTGTAGTCCTCTAAACCTACTGCTATGACTATAGGGATTATGGCAATCCAAAATGTTGAACTATCCCTTTAAGTAACTACTTCAGATTTAAAGATGTACATAAGTATAACACTTGAGTAAATGTACATTCCAGCACTGGTTGTAGATCTACCAATAGCCAGCTCTGTAGTTTGAACTTAACCTGCTTATCTAAAACAGTACATTAGCCTACTATCGACGTATTGTCCTGTGGACTCACTCCGGTTCTGTTAAGTGTTCATTTCCAGAGAAAATCCATGACGTCACATCTGTTTGTTCAAGAGTCACTTCAGGTCATTGAGTGAAGCCTGAGCTGTTATGCCCGCGTTGTAGACGTTGAGCTAGAGTGCTACTCTGAATTCTGCATGAGTTCCACATGTATTAGCTACTGTACCTGCATTAAGAGAAGAAGAAGACGAGCCCAAACACCTCAGTGTTTTCAGTCATGAGTCTGCTGTGCTGTGCACGTTCCTGTGCCGGGGTCTCCTCAGCGTTCTGCATCACAGCTTCTCTGCTTTCTGCTGTTTGTTGTATGAAAAAGAAAATTAAAATTAAATTATTGATTTCATTTCGCTCACGTCTTTTTGACCCTACAAGCACCGCATTTAGTTTTTCTATATTACAAAAAGAAAAGAAAAGAAAATCCAATGATCACTTTCTTTTACTGACAAAAGAGACACAGACGGAAGGCACAGACCATGTGTCTTGTTTTCCTTGAGGCTGTAAGGGCACGGTTTTTAATTCAAATCCCCCTCTCTGCATTGCGAGGAAGATTTTAGTTATGTTGCATTTTTCTCTCGACCTCTGTGTATGTGTGGTGAGTGTATGTGTGTGTGTGTTGCATTCCTCTCCATATGCTTCTGATCCCGGGCCCCTCCCACTCTGTGCTAAAATCAGCAACACACACACACGCAGAGTGACAGCATGAAACCTGCGTTGTCATAGCAACACCTCACTTGACTCTGCGACCATTCCTCCACCCTCCCTCCCGCTCCTCCCCTCCTGTTACACAGCAACCGTCTCCCAGCAACATCATTTTCCCGCCCTTCTCTCTCTTCTCTTTCTCTAATTGTTGGAGCCAAAGTTGATTATGAGCGAGGGAACGAAACAGGATGGAGGAAAGGGGAAAAAGGGAGGAGGGGAGGGGCAGGGGGAAGAGAAAGGGAGGATGACACAGTGGAAAGACAAGGATGGACGATGGAGAGGAAAAAATAGAAAGGAGGGAGTGGAAGGAGAGGAAATGAAAGGAAGTGGGAGGAGAAAAGGAAAAGAGAAAGTAGCTAAAGAAGAGTACGGAGATGATAAGAGAAAAGCAAGGACGACGGAAGGAGAGAATTTGGGGGGCAAAGGGAAGGAAGAAGCAAAGTAGGTAGAGAGGACAAAGAAAAGGGGAGGAAAGAGGCAAGGAGGAGAAGGACAGTTTGGGGCAAAGAAGCAGGGAGAGAGATAAAGGAGGAGTAAAAGAATGAGAGAATAAAGAAAGAGGGCACATTTGGAGGAAAGGGGGGAAAAGAAAAAAGCGAAAGGGAGAAGATGAGATGGCACAATAACCAAATTAAAAGAGAGAAAACAAAATAGAGAGATAAAGGGGAAGAGTGTTGAAAGACGATGGACCGAAAATGAGGAGAAAGATGGAGAGATTAGTAAATAATGGATGTGCAGAAAGTGAGGGATAAATAAAAGGGAGGGGGGAGAGGATGTTTACATTATTAATCACCTTTCCTCCTTTCATTATCTCCTTGTTCCCCTTTTCCTTATTCCTTTCCTCCTCCATTTTGCCCTTTATTCTCCTTCCTTCCCTCCTCATGCAGCTTTTTCCAACAGAAACTCTTATTTAAAACTCAGAAAACTCTTGTTGTCATCTTCGTTGAAGATGATGATGATGATGATGATGATGATGATGATGATGATGATGATGATGATGATGATGATGATGATGATGATGATGATGATGATGATGATGATGATGATGAGGGCAGAAAACACTCATGTGTTGTTGGACCAATAAAGTATTCAGTGGTTTAATTCGGAGCAATTGTTGTTTTTGAATTGATTCTTGAGTGGTCTGAACATGTGGCTGCTGGAGAGAGAGAGAGAGAGAAAGGGAAGCACATAAAAGATAGACTCAGAAGTAATAAGAGAATACGGGATAGAAGAAGAGATATCTAAAAAGAAAAAGAAAGAGAGAGATAGAGGAGGAGGAGAGCTTATGAGAAGCAATGATGAATTATAGAAGCTTGTCCCCAGGCTGGAAAGTCACTATGGAAGGAGAGGGGGATGGATGGATGGATGGATGGATGGATGGATGGACGGACGGACGGACGGACGGACGGACGGATGGATGGATGGACGGACGGATGGACAGATAAATATGGAAAACAAAGAAAGAAAGACATAAAAGAGAGACAGAGAAAAGATGGGATGGAAAGCAGTAAAAGTAGGATAAGTTGCAGAAGGAAAGAAAGGAGGAAGAGTGATGAACAGCCAGAGAGAAGAACAGATACTGAAGGATGACTGAGAGGGAGAGAGAGAGGAGAGAGAGGGAGGAGGATGTGTGGGTCAATACATTTTGTCATCGAGCAAAGCAGAAAATTATGAAATGCCCCCGCTCCTGTTGCTGTGGAAACCAAGGGGAAGCTCTTTCATGTTTCATGCTTTGTTGCCCACGGTAACTGTCCTGAGATTGAAGGATGGATAGAGACGAAGAGGGAAAAAGGGAAAGAGAGATTTGTTTCAAAACGCAAAAAGGACAAAGCTGTGGTGATAATCACCATCAGTAATCATCAATACTTAGACAGTCAGGGTACAGCGTCAGGATACTGGTACTTTAACTCAGCATCTATTCTCTGCTTGTTGTTTCTACTGAGTACATGGGACAGCTACTGTTAGATCATCATTTATCTGCAAACTATGTGATCATGTTTATTTTCTGATGGTTAGTTTCATGTACAGTTTAACATACCGGTAGCTCCCCGCTTCATCTGTCATTTCTAAAAAAAAAAAAGGGGCGGGAAAAAAGGAGTTTTTGTTGCCGCAGGAACAAAAAGTCCCTCTGCAGTACAGAGGACAGATTGTCATTGTGCAGGAGGTGTGAGCTGTCTGTGGTCCACAGAGCTCAGGTGGGACACTCAGGCCATCACACACACACACACACACACACTCTACAGCTGCTCAGCTCTGTCTCTGGTCTGATGGCCCCGAATGACCTGGTGAGAGGGATGGAGAGAAGGAGCTGAGCAGCCTGTAGACTGGAAGATGCAAGGAGGGGAGGATGATCTGGAGGAGAGGAGTACTCTTTAGGAGATGTACCACCTTTAAAGGAGACATATTCTGCCCCTTTTTACACAAATTAAAATAGTTCCCCGGTCTGTGACATGCTTCGGTCAAAATACCCCAAGGATCAAACGTCACAGCTCTTTTCATCCTCTCAAAACAGGACTGTTCAGAACAGCTGGTTCCAGAGCCTGTCCCTTTAAATGCAAATTAGTCACTGCTTGCCCCGCACCACCCCTTCTACTGGTACCAGGTAGGGGTGGGGTTATGCAAATCCGAAAACTAGTTACATCATTGCTATAGACAACCGAGGGAACAGCTTGTAAAACCACATAGATTTCAAACTAGGGAGCCAGAAATTCAAGACAAGGCAAGACAAACGCCTAAATATGTTAAAGAGCCTTCAAAAAGTGATATTTCCATAATATGTCCCCTTTAAAATAAAATAAAAAACAGCAAACCCGGCGTCCGGAGTGAACAGAAACCTTTGGTACGCGACCATCCTGCGTGATAGCCCAAAGGACGAGGGACAGACACCTGAGAGACGGAGACAGCTGCAGCAGCTGGAACCACCCAGAGGAACCCCTTCATACAACCTCTCACTGAGCCTGTGTGTCCTCCTGGCTGCAGTGACAGCAGACATTGTGTGTGATACTGGGCTGATGATGGGCACCTTCTTTTCAAACGTACTAAACACAGACACACTCACACTCACCACCACCACTTGGTAAACTTAGTCAGTCTCAGTAAACCACATTGCATGTGCTGATTCTATTAGCCATTTGTATTTTCTCCTCCCATGAGGCAGCATTAAAGGTCCAGTGTGTAAAATGGGGGGGGGTGACAGCGTTCAGATTCTAGATTCAGACTCACTCGCTTGCTCGCACTTACCCGTCCTGTCGGCAAAGTGACGGTGGCCTCTGAGGACCAAAAAACTTGTTTAGCATGACTGGGCCGACTGGCAGTATTTCGGGAGCATAGACCAATGAGCTGAAGATCTAAACCATTTTAAGATATGTCTGCTGTTACTACTCCTTCTTCTTTCCTTCCGCTTTCTTCTTTGTTGGTTTATTTATGAATTTATTTATGAAGTCGCAAAACGTGTTCTCTGGCTGGCTGGACTTTCCGTCAGATGGTGGCACTGTCTAAAGCAAGACTTTGCTGTATGTGTGTAAGAATAAATATGAGGCTACAAAAAACAAACAAATTTCATTTTATAGTGATTATACCCTGATTATACACACCTAACCCTATAATTAAAGTCATAGGTAGTTTATTCAGATAATAAACCGTGCATATTATTAAAAACTGGACCTTTCATGTCCTTGTTTGTTTGATATCAAGTTTGTACATGTTTTTACTAGAGATAGACATTTGAAGCAATCACCGGGAACTATTCGACCATTCTTCGACTATCCAACTCCCCCCACCCCCACCCGAGAATATTGTAGCCTAACGGGACTGCTTCCCATCTGGGTACCATTCAGTTAGTTCCTCATCATGGAATGAGACCACATCTAAACGGGAGCAGACCTTGATGAGAAGTGGTCTGTCCAAAGACCTTGCAGAGTTTCCACTGCACCTCAGTTTTAGTTGTTACTAACAGTAAAATTAACTACTGCTACTTTTTTTAATTGAATGACTATTAGAATATTCGAAAGTCATTGTCCATCCCTAGTTTTTACACATGCAAACCTAGTCAGTTCTGGGATTCTACTACTATTTCAGGCTCTCTGAATGGTGATTTTCTTAGAAGTTAAAGGGGAACTCTGCAAGTCCAGTCACTTTTCTGCTGTTGTTTCCGCTTGCTAACCCTCCTCACTGCCATGTGCATTTGAATCTGGTGAGAAATCAATTCATGGAGCGGTGATTAACGTTATTTATCATATATGATGTTACAACGTTTATATGTGTGTAGTCTTATCTGTCATAAACAAGAGATTACGAGTTACGGGGCACGTTTGTGTGGTGGTGCCACAGAGGCGAGAGCTGGGACACCAGGTCGGAGGCTCTGATCTTAGGTTGGTTTTCAGCCAAGAGACGTGGAAGGCAGAGAGCCTCCATTCTCCCTGGAACTAGTTAAAGTCATTGATTTAACCATCACAATTACTCCAAAGCTGTTTTATTAACATAAAAATGTAGCTGAGTTAAGGTGAAAATCCTTTAAAACAAAGTGTGAACATGCTAAAAAAAAACCAACACATGCCCACACACTTCCCTAAAATGCATGCAGGTTTCCTAATTCCATTTACTGAGCAAATTCAAACCGAACACTCTGTAAAAGCAGCATTTGCTTGAAGATTTGGGTCGTTTTTGCCGCTGGCCTTTCGCCCACTTCGCCTGCTGCCCCGGGGCTGCAGCCTGCCTGCACACAATCAACACACACAATGCAGTCAGCTGTCACTCATTGCTCTGCTGCTGTCACGCTGTCTGTGAGCAGCTGAGGCCGGGGGAGCTCCTCTCCGCAGCCAATCAGCATCTCATCACCAACGAGAAGAGAGAAAAAAAAACAACAACACACTAGCGCAACAGTCAGTTTTCTGTTGTGATAGAGTGACGGTGTGTGAGATTCTCATTTCATGGTCGATTCATGCCAGAAAAACACCACAACAAACTCTCCCAACTCTCGCGTCTCATGCAGTTTTCATTAATTACCTAAAGTGAATCTGTGACTTTGTTTTCCTGGTTTTTCTGTCGTGTTTGTCTTTCGCAGTTGAAACTGAGCAGACACAGTGAGCGCAGCAGATTCGCTGCTAATGAGCAGCTGCTCACACTGGCAGTCGCACTGCAGTTAATAAAGCCAGTAAATGTACTGTGGCACCTTACAAAACTTTATGAAATATTGAATGTTACTGTGTACTGTAGCAGTCACGGATACATGAGGGTTTTCTTTAAGGTGATTATTTCTCCCACTGTCACCCTCAGTTTCTGTATTGTAAATAGAAGAATAGCTTCAAAATAGCATCTCAGAGATTCATATATTTGATTTTCTCTTGTATAGTTTCTGTAGGAGAGGGTGAAGGAAGGAGGGGGTAGGTAGGGGTGGGTATGAGAGGGTGAGGGGGCAGCAACTGCAGAAGTACAGTAGGAGAGCAGGCATCACTCTACAGAATAGGACTCCTACTTGTATTTTAGTTTTTTTGTACAATGAAAAAACACGTGAAATGAAATTTTCAGATGTCTTACATGTTTTTGAAGCCAAATTTAAAATGGATAAATCACTGTTTTTTTTTAGAGAGAAAGAGACTCTTTCACAAAAATCCCTTTTTCTCAGCTTTCTAAAAAAAAAAGTGGTCTTTTTGGTGCAACCAGGGCTCTATTCAACTTAAGATAAATCAACAATGGAACAAGGTACAAACAAATAGTTTTTCCTCTTGTTAAATGGAGAGTCTCCTCTTTCATTTGAGCTATTTGGTGTTTTCAGAGTCATAGTACAAAATATTCTGTGGGTCTTGAAATATTACTCAAAATGCCCCAAAACGCTCACTGACCATTTTATAAAAGGGCTGGCACTCAATGAGTTAATGTACAGAGGAGTCGAGGGCAGAGAGGGAGGGTGACACCGCTCGGTGCTGGATTCGAACCGGGGCCGCCTGCAGTGAGGACTATAGCCTCAACACATCTACCAACTGACCTAAACACCGCCCCGATTTGATGGTTTTGCAATTGCATTTATTAATTTACCAAAATGGCACATTCAGGTCATTTTTGTTGTTTGTCCAGCAGTAGACAGATGTTGTTGTTGTTGTTGTTAGATGTTGTCCAGAGGATATGAGCACAGCAGTGCAGGTCATGTAACTGAAAACTATATTGAAGACCTTTCTGATGGTTTCTCTCTGTATACTCTGAATAGTTTTTCAAGAAATGTCCTGATACTTCCTCCATGCCCGCAGTGAAAACTTCAGACATACTGTAGCAACAGTAACCAAGGGGTTCCTTACCGTGCGCCCCCTGTAAATGCTCTGCGGCCCCCACTTTGGGAACCACTGCTGTACATGAACCACCAGGGTTCACTTGAAAGCGAACTGAGACCCACGTTTTCAGACGGACCAGAGTTTGGATGACCTTTCACACCTGCCCAGATGAAGCAGACTACTGTAACCCAGGAAACAAACTCTGCTCCGTTTAAAGTGGAACAAACAGCTCTGGTGTGAACCTTAAAGTGTGACCTTAAAGAAGAAGTAAGTGGTCCGGTCGTTTTCGCTAATGCTGCGTTCCAGGCAGGCTTTTGAAATCGTAAATTACAGCTTCAAGTCACAACTTACGACTTTGTAGCGTTCCAGGCAACCCACTCGTGTTTCTCCGACCTGTTTTACCGGTGAAAGTCACTATAACAGCCACTCGTAACTTCCGACCGGTGAACTCGTACCAGATCGAACTGGTACCACTTTCGGAAAAAAACGAGTTTTGAACGCACCATAACAGTCCTCGTCCCTACGTCGCCACATTCACGGCGTTCCTTGGCTGCACACACAGCCCTGCATGCCGTTCTCTCTCCTCATTGGATAAAAACTGTAGGATACGATAAATGTTTTCTCCTCGGCTCAGAGCAGAGCAGAGTGACTGACAGACCCGTGTTTTGGTCCAAACACTCTATGTAAGTGATTGCTGTCGGAAGATATAACTATTTAAGACTTATATTAACACAAATATATCACTTACTTCTGCTTTAAAGCATAAGTCAGCGATTTGGTCGTTTCGGCTAATGCTGCGTTCCAAGCAGGCTTTTGAAACCGTTAGCTACGGCTTCACGTCACGACTTATGACTTTGTAGCGCTCCAGGTAACCCGTAACTCGTGTTTTTCCGACCTGTTGCCTGTGAAAGTCACTATAACGACCTCTCGTAACTTCCGACCCGTGAACTCGTACCAGATCGAACTCGTACAACTTCACAGGTCGGAAAAACACGAGTTACGGGTTGCCTTGAACGCACCATAACTTCAGCCCCCGCCCTTGTCATGGATCTATTGGTCCTCGTCCCTACGTCACCACATTCAACACACTCTATGTAAGTGATTGCTGACGGAAAGTAGGACTATTTAGAACTTATATTAAAACATTCCGCTGACTTCTGCTTTAATCTTCCATACAAAACACCAGCTCACTTCTGTCCTCCTCCTTTTAAAAAAATGTTTAATAATAATTAAATTGTCACATGAAGCCAGTATTTTGATACTAAGACTTTAGGAAACACTGCTGGACCTGGAGCGATGGCGCAGACACACACATTCCTTCTTATCAGCCTTGACTAGCAGTGGTGAATACACAACAGATAATAAATTAGTCTTGCCGACCTTGTTGTCTTTGCTAGCAGCTGTTTTTCAGTTTAATTCTGCAGATTCCAAGAGTTTTCAAAGAGTGTTAGTCTGGACTGACTTTGAAAACATTCATTTAGATTCATGCAGACTGGTACAGGTGATAGTATACTGGTGATGTTTATATGTTTAGACCAAATACCAGACCATGTGCTGTGATGTGTGTTGGTTCCTGTTGTAAGTGGTTATTGTAAACTGATCAGAGGGGGTGAGAGAGAAAATGCAGTGAGTCAGAGTTCATTAGTGCTGTTTTCATCACTATTGATTACTACTGAAACTGTGCTGATACACACTGTAGCTGAGCTTTATCAATACGGAGAGGGACGGCGGTGAGAGAGGGGGAGGGGCCAGGAGAGTCCTTGATCTACACCAACATCTTCAACTGCTGAAACCATTGACTCGGGGTGTAGTGGTGTAGTGTAGTGGGGGGTTGGTAACATTTACAGGGGTGGAGGGTGGGGGTGAGCCCCTTTTAGACACGCCCCTGCTCCTATATCCTAACATCTCTCATCATGAAGCAGGGGCTCTGTAAATGAACCTCAGTAGACCGTCCGTCACATACATGGTAGACTGAACATGGGCAACGTGTAATTCTGACCTGTGAACAGTGATGGGAAAAATGGCGTTATAAAATAACGGCCTTACTAAAGGCACTACTTTTTTCAGTAAAAAGTAATCAAAAGAGTTAGCCACCGTTTCACAGCTATAACACTGTTACTGACAATAAAATGTGCAGTTACTCACCGTTACTTGACACAAGAAGCCCAAACACCTAGTGTGTGTTATGTGCCCTTTTTTTAAATCCACCAACTAGTCAGAAAAATGCTGGTGCGAGTGCACCTAAGTGAGTTGGTTAGTTCCAGATAAACGGGAACTTAGGGTTATGGTTATTGGGGTTAGGGGGAAGAGTCCAAGTTATTTGACATAATTGAGCATTTTATTTAAAAATGAACACATTATTTACTTCTCCTGGTAATTAGTTACTTTTATAATGTCGGTCAGTTACTAATTCTGTTTTTGGGGAGTAGGCTAATCAAAAGAGTTAGCCCACTGTTTCCTCGTTATAATGCTTTTGCTGTTACTGACAATAAAATGTGCAGTTACTCGTCATTACTTGACTCAAGAAGTCCCACCACAAAATAATAATACACTTGTCAAGTGTGTTTTTTTCAGTCCATCAACTAGTCGAAAAAAAGCTGTTTATCTGGAACTAACCAACTCACTCAGTATTCCTCTGCATAGACAGGCTCCGCAACTCAGGAATACTGAGTGAGTGATAGGGGGTAATTAGTTACTTTTATAATGTAGTAATTCAGTTAACTCAGTTACTTTTTAGTGAAAGTAACTATAGTAACTATAACTAATTACTTTTTAAAAATGACATGCCCAACACTGCCTGTGAGTGATCAGATGTTGGTGACTCTGAAGATGACTGGTGTATGATTATCACTCCAACTAAAATAATCAGGAGGCTGTGTCCCTCAGAACACACTCCTGGTTTTCATTTCATTTCGATCTCTGCCGCTGCTCCTCTCTCCCTCCTGCAGATGTCAATCTGTCTGTCAACAGGGTGCTGGAGGTGCATGAGGAGGGGACATTTGTCTTTGATCGTGAAGAGGAAAGTTTTAAAGGCGTGTAGTGGATGAACAGAGGGGATGTAAACACAGTCAGGAGAGGGATAGAGAGAGAAGGAGGGATGATGGTGGTGATGATGATGATGATGATGCGCCTCTGACGAAGAGCGAAGGAGGATAGAGAGGTAGAGAGAGCAGGAGAGGCTGAGGCAGCTCTCTCTCTCTCTCTCTCTCTCTCTCTCTCTCTCTCTCTCTCTCTCTCTCTCTCTCTCTCTCTCTCTCTCTCTCTCTCTCTGGCCGTTCGCTCCGCTCCTCCTGGTTGTTGTTGCAGCGCAGCGGCGTCGATCGGCAGCGACAGCAGCAACAATGTGGTGCATCAACTGCGCCTCGGACAAAACGCCCGCGATCCTGCACAACAAGCTGCTCTACTGGTAAGAAAGCCGCGCGCGATATTCCGCCGCGAGACCCCCTCCCCGACACCTCCTCTTCTCCTCCTCCTCCTCCTCCTCCTCCTCCGTCCACACTCACACTGACACACTGCGTGTTTTTTTCTCGCCCGTGATGCCGCACTGCTGCCCGCGCGCCTCTCTCCGCCAGCGTCGTGTCCTCGCGGCAGCTGATGGTTGTAAATGTTGATGAAATGCGACACGGCGGCAGCGCGGCAGTTGCCGTTTGACTGGAGTTCCAGCTACTGCTGGTCTTGTTGTTGGTGCGGATGTGCGCAGAGGAGGCGCACAGTTGGGAGGTTACTATTTACCTGTCGTGTGTGCGCGCGCAAGCATGCACGCGCACACACGACAGGTAATTAGTAACCTTTGTCTCTCTACCTACAGTATCTCTCCATGTCAGGCTCTCTCTCCCTCTCCTTGTGTCTCTCTTCCCTCTGCCTCCTTGAAGTCCTTAAACTTTTAAAAGAGCCAAGACATCAAACCAGTAACATCAGCTTCCAGCCGAAGAGCTGACACTGTGAGGTAGCCTATCAGATCGTGTGGTTTGTCTTTCTGTGAAGCTCTTCAGGGCACTGTTGTGTTGTTCCAGTGTTGTCTGTGGGAGGCAGCTCAGAGGGATGTTGAAGCTGTGACAGGAGCTGCAGCTGACTCTGTAAGATCATATATCAGACCAGCGTGGTGTAATCATGTATTGGCTGCTCAGCGTGCAGTGATAGGATGATGGGAGGAGATGAGTTCAGTAACAGGACCCTCTGTCAGACGCAGGTGAGTCCGTGTGCGTCCTGAGTGTCAGTGGACTGTATCCTAAGGACAGATTTTCACTTTCCACACATTCTTCATCTCATAGTGTTTGAACATTTGTAATAATGACTCGAGTTAGTTTATTTATAGCGCAATAAAAAAAAGCAACAGCTGATGAGCAAAGTGACATGACCAACACCACCCAGAGGATCAGTGCTTCATGTGATTAGAGTGTAAAAGCACTCATGACTCCATCTTCAACACTTTAACTTTTTCATGTGCGTCAGTGTTGGTTTTATATCTCCATCAGCACCTGGTGTTGCATAGTGGGCTACAATGGATTATGGGATACTCTCTGAAGTGGTATCCAGACGAGCGTGTGTCCAGTTAATGTGGGCTCAGTAAACTGCGCTTTGGCTCATGAAACTTCTTGGTTTCCCTCGTCAAACTCATCAAATACACAATCCAACAACTCCAAAATAGCTCAAACAAAGGTAACGAACCTATTGCTATGACTACAGAGATTATGACAATGGGCCAATTTGCCGAAATGTTGAAGGCAGATGAACACACTTAAAGGGAGAAGTTGGCAAATTATTGCCAGCAGAACGGTGAAACGGTATTTTTACTCTTTCTTACTTTTTACAAAGTGGATCTGAAGCAGAATGTGATCGGTACGTAGAATTTATAGAACACACTGTACATACACACACACACACACACACACACACACACACACACACACACACACACACACACACTTGATAATAATACATCTCACCATGGGCTGTAGTGACTCCATGCTTTAAGTGACTTGTACAGTTCCAAAGCAGCCAGTACAACAACAACACAATAAAAACCTTCAAGTATAAAAGTTATTCCAGGATATGAAGCAGACTTGTTCAGCAGAGCAGTTGATGTTGAGCTTGTACCTATTAGTTTTATGCCCTCAAGTTCTATATGGTCTAGATGTAAGAGTTCATTTTCATTATGCAAAATATCTGAATGGTCATTTGAAATTCTTTATTATTGATTTTGTAGCTTTTGAAGGAACTGGTCATTTTTAGTTCTGATCACCTTCATAGCAGCTCTCACTTCCACATGTTCCTTATAGACAATCACCTAGAGGAGCAATCAGGAACAAACTGATTTTCTAATTATTTTCACTTTCACTTTTTATCAAAACCAGACGGCCAGTTCACAATCTGCCCCTCCAGTAGTGATACTGTGTCTTCCTCTATGTCTCTCGTCCTCTCTCTTTCTCATTCTGTGGGGTTGGGGGGGGTCCTCATGCCAGCGTGGACGTTCCATAGTTTTCCTCTGTGACCCGTCAGCCCGCACGGTCGCACTGTGATCCTGCTACCGAGCTGACAGACACGCGGCAGTCTGCACGTCTGACAATAGATTCACAGCTGGGATCACAGGACAGTCACAGAGTGTCATCACACACATACGCTCCATAAAGCCCTCTGTTGTCACAACACCAGGCAGAGTTATGTCTTCATCTGAGGCTCCTTAACAGGTTTTATAACACAAACCATAATGTTTTTAAAAAACGTACGCAGGGGAGACCGGGGATTGTTGTAACATAGGTCAGTTGTAACACTTCCAATTTCTCCAATCAGAAGTTAAGAATCACCTGATTCACTCAGAGTGAGAGTCAGTTTAGTCCTTCTTCCATACAGTATGTGAAGAAGTAGCACCCCGTGGCAGACACAGACATTTGAGAAGGAAAACAATCATTTTGAGGCATGAAAGTATTTTTTTATTATTATTTTTTACTGCATTTATTTTTGTGATAGCACTGCCCGCTTTGTACTTAAACTCATCAAACTTTAATCACGTTTATTTTGTGTTTATGTAGATACCTTTCATGCAAGTTGTTTATGCTAATGTTTTACTTGTTAGCTGTAAGGCAAGCTAGTTCATGGCCAGTTAGTGTTAGTGTTAGAGTTAGTTGTAACAACAATGAATAATGTTACAACCTACTCCAACTCAAATTTGAATTGCATTTATCTTTCTTTGAATTGCAGTTTGCCTAGGTCTCGAAAGAGAATGACAAAAGGGTTAGGGCAGTGTCTTTCAACCTTCGGGTCGGGACCCCACCTGGGGTCGCCAGGAATTCAAATGGGGTCGCCTGAAATGTCTAGTAATTAAAAAAAAAAGAAATTACTGATAAAAATATATTTTTTAACTAAATATTATTCTTTTTAAAATAAAAAAAATGGAGTTCCGAGCCAAAAAAGGTTGGGATCCACTAGGTTAGGGTTTAGGTTAGGATCAGAATATGGCTGACAGTAACTAACATAGTACTTTTTTTTATGATCAATTTTTTTTATTGTTCTTTTCCATGTTAGTATAGTAGTATGTTAGTAACTAACACACCTGAACCACATACACAAACGCTTACCTAGTATGTCAAAAAGATGTTTAAGTGTTCATTAAGCTTTCAGTATCAAGTTTTTGTTATAGTAATACTTATCTAATAATGTTACATCTTGCCCCAGGGTGTGTTACACCTAAGCCAGACTATGGGGTGAATTGTAACTTCTCACTCCTTGTGTTTCAGACTAAACCATGCATTTTCTGTTTGTGTTGCAGAGGTAATAGCAGCATTTAAAGGGATACGCCAACATTTTTTTTCCTGTCTTGCCTCACTCCTGAGTCCATGACAAGCAGATAGACACCATCCTTTCGACTGTGCGTGCAGTAACAAGGGAGATAGAGCCGTATCGCCCGTAATTAGCTTAGCTCAAATGCTGGAAGTGTATGGGTAGTGTTAGCCTGCCTCCTACCCCAACCAACATCAGCAGTCAGAAGCTGATTTCATTTTAGCTCTAAACTCTGTAAATATATCACTTTATCGACATTTCAAACATTTTTAGGCGAGAAAGTAGCTGTTTAGATCAGCAGTGTGTCGTTAATTTGTCTAAATACCAGCTGTACAATTTTGTTGCTACTCAAGCTAGCCGTTGTGACCAACGCACCGCTTACTTTCACAAAATAAAACACCCGTTGCCCTTTACAAACAGAAAACCATGACGATAGAATTTGTGCTTTTACTTTGAAATAGGAAGCTAACCTACCCTTGATGTAGCTAGGTTGAACCAAAATAAACCGTCTTAGCTTGAACCCTCCGTTTTGACTGATCTCGTCCGGTTACCGGCATTTGACCGCTCAAGATGCCTTACCAGAGAGTTTTGTCAGCTCTGAGATGAAGATCGGCCCGCCGGTTTCCATTTAGAGTTGCTGAAGACTGAAGAGTGTCTCTGATGATTTTGGTGGAGGCAGGCTACCACTACCTATACACTTACAGCGTTTGAGCTAAGCTAATTACGGGCGATACGGCTCTATCTCCCTTGTTATTGCACGCACAGTCGAAAGGATGGTGTCTATCTGCTGGTCATGGACTGGGGAGTGAGGCAAGACAAAAAAATGTTGGCATATCCCTTTAATAGCAGACACATGGACCTAGTTTATATCACATTTTAAATACACTGACAGAATGTCATAATGTTACATCCATCCCTGGTCTCCCTTACTGTATAGACCTGTGTCATAGGTTTATCAAAACATGGTTAGTGATCTAAGTGTCTGTGATGCAGCTTCATGTCAGAACCCAGAGTCGTCACAGGTGGTGCCTCACCATTCTATCTGCTCTTCTGCGGTGGGAGTGTTGTAGAAGAAAAGACATAAACTGAGTCATGCCGGCTGTTCGGGAATCGTTGCTGAAGGAGTTGACTCAGCAGCATTGTTGCTTTAATCCCAGAGGAGCGAGGCTGTTGCCTGGAAACCTGTGAGCTGATTCTGACTCGGCTTTCTGGGATGAACTCGGGGCTGTAAAAGGTGCGTTAGAAATGCTGCTGAGGAGGACGGAGGCTGCAGGGTGGGCGAGGCTGCAGGCAGCACGCTATTATATGTGAAAGTGTTGACAGAGCAAAATACATCCGGATGATTCAGATATTCTTTGACTGATTATCTGAGGATTGGAAGTCACAGGGTCATGAAAGATCAGAGGGTTCGTCCTATGGGGAGCAGGAATCGTTCCAGTGGGAGTTGTGATACTTTGCGTCACCGGCTGTGCCCACCCTTTCTGCCGTCACGAAGCGCAGCTCAACCTTGATGACAGATGATTTATTTTTTTACTAAAACTTGAGCTTTCAAAGCCTTTGCTTTTAACAGTTTCACCGTTGGCTGAACTGAAACACAAACCATCAGCTCCTATCTCTGGATCTCACTCAAAGACCGTTAATGGATCAGTTATTGCTTCCATGGTGATTTAGGTTTCAGTTTCCTCTTGGTTATCACCTTGGTCGTCGCCATGGTTTCTTGATGAGAATGAGGCTTGGGAGAAAGGTTTGATGCTGTGAGTGAAACTCAAAAGAGTTTTAGCTGTGAGGAAAAGAGAGAATAAACTGCGTTAGACAACAGAGCAGCAGGTTTGATTTACCGCTGCTCTGGTCATTAACTCTTCGAAATAACCTCAATTTTTCAAAAGTTGCAGCAGCTCTTCAAAATGGCCCCTGGCTAAAATAAAGAAACCAGATGAGTGAGTGGCTGGGGTATTTATTCTGCCCCAGAGCGACAGCACTTTAGAGCAGCACCTTCCAAATCTTTATTTTGGCGTTTATACTCGGGGAGTTTAATTCCACATCGTTCATCTGCAGCAGACAGGTGTGGCGCAGAAAGTAATGTGTTCACATGCCCATAAAATCCCCATAACACTTCTAGCTTTTTGAAAATGGCTGGCTGGCTCTCCCACAGAGAGGCCGTATTTCTCTGTCGCCTCGCCCTCAGACTCTGCGTACTGAGCTTCTCAAGTTATTTCTCTCCCTCAAGGAGTAGTTTTGTTACCTTTAATTGTCGGTGCAAGCTGTATTTAGATCTGCGGGGCAGTGATACGAATTACTCAGCTAACATTAACAGAGGCATGGTTGTGCAGGTCACAACTTGTCCACAAAAGCGTTTTGGAGGGATTTTGTATTTGATGAATTTGATGAGGGAAACCAAGAAACTCCCTTAGCCTCCACAGCATAGCCCTGAGCAGCCTGCTGCTCCGCTCCACCGTACTAAAAATAGTTGACGCTGACAATTAAAGGTAACGAACCTACTGCTATGACTATAGCGATTATGGCAATGGGCCAATTTGCCAAAAAGTTGAACTATCTCTTTAATGGATTAGAGATATCATTGTATTCATCAAGGTCTCCTGAAGCTCATCTGATTGGAAATCATCCTCTGAGGACCATGAATGTTAATAGCAACATTATTCACTCACAGGATCAAAGATCAAATGCAATCTTCAACACTGAATGTATCCTAGTAATAACAGGAGTCCCTGCTTTAACTGTTTCCTGACAGACCGACGCATGATGCAGCAAAATGCTTTGCCATACAGTATCTGTGTGTGTGGGCGTGTGTGTGCGTGCGTGTGTGTGTGTGGAGGGCTGTGGGTGGATGATCAGGGCTTATTATGTCTGCTCAGCTCAGATCCTATATACACACCAACCAGCTTTACTGCAGCAAAGGGAGAAACAGGCTCATAAACAGCCTGCACTGCTCCGACTGTGGCTTGTAGCGTGTGTGTGTGAGTGTGTGTGTGTGTGTGAGGGAGAGATTAATCAGTGTTTTGTGTTCTGCGGTATTTTGTGGGCTTCAAACACCCCCAGAAGAACAGAACAACCAGAAGGTGCTCATATTTGTGCATGCGTGCACGCGCATGTGTGTGTGTGTGTGTGTGTGTGTTCTACAGAGCGAGTAGGCTGGTGTGTGCTTGTGTATTTAAATGCGTTGAGAGAATCCCCAGCTGAGCAGGATGGCAACAGTCAGGCTCGGCCCGACAAGCCTCCAAACGCAGGTAAAACGGGACGATGTGGAAATATTCTGACAGTCTGTTCCTACTCACCGTTACAACCTCTGTGATGCTCCCATGCTGCATCGCTGTGACGTAGGGATGTGACATTCATCCACCACCCTCACCGATTATTGATCTCTACAGGAAGCTGCAAACTGTAGCACCACATCTGACAGGAAGGGCAGCGAGGATGTATGTGTGTGTAGGAGCAGAGGGATTTGTTGTGTTAGCTAAGATGATGGATTAACAGTCTGTGGATCTAATGTCAAGGGCAGTTTGTTTTCACTCTCCCTGCTCTCCATGCCTCCTGCCTCCTCTTAGACAGTTAAGCCAATCAAGGTAATAACAACATACCTGCTTCGTACTGTACCTTTAACCCTCTGAGGTCGGTGCCATTGTACACAGTGGTGGGTGTATTGTTTTACTCTTCCTCGTCTATCTCCAGAATGCTGAATGATAACGATGCAATTCTTTCTTTCTTTTTTAATTAAGGCATAGTTCACCCAAAATTCAAATTTCACTCATTATCTACTCACCCTCATGTCGACGAAGAGCTGGGAGAAGTTTCAGAGTCCTCCGTGCCTTCTCTGAGTTACAGCGGGGCTCCGTGCAGCACTGTATGTCCATATGGACATATGATGAAACACCTCCATACTGCTCGTCTGTAATGTCCCTCTTGTATTGTACCAGTCCATATCTCGCGTGTGCAAATCCGGCGCAAATCGTGCAGGATTTGGACGGATCAGGAAGGGCAGTGAAGGAGCTTCCACTACAAACAATATATACATACTTGTTTAATTTTTTTCTGAACAATTTTTCATGTTGGGGCTTCAAAACAAGACGGACATTACAGACGAGCTGGAGGTATTTGGATGTTTTTTGGTGTGTCTCTTTGGACAAAGAAAAGTGAGACCCGTTCGCAACCGTCATATGGCAATGCTCTGCTGCACGGAGCCCCACTTTAACTCCAAGAAGTTCTCCCAGCCCTTAGCCGACATGAGGGTGAATAGATAATGAGTGAAATTTGAATTTTGGGTGAACTATGCCTTTACTGTAGGTAAAAAAGAATCACGTTGCTATCAATCAGTGTTCTGGAGACAGACGCGGAAGAGTAAAACAATACGCCCATCACTGTGTACAATGGCACCGACCTCAGGGGGTTAAAGGTACAGTTTCTTTTTCTGATCGCATACAGTAGCTCTTTCTACATTCATATGACACCACTACAGAATGGATATTCTGAAAGCCCAGGTTGTCCTGATAAAAAGGATGTAAATTACTTACTTACTTGTGTGCAACACAGGGCCGAGGTTTTACAAGGATTAATACACTAGGACACCAGGTGACAGAAATACAGAAGAACATGCCATGGACAGAGTTAACTCTTTCCTTTGCCAGTTAGCGCGCAACACAAGTTGAGGTTATAGGAGTGTTGCAGGTGTTGGGTCATAAAGTTTTGGACAAGGTACATGTCTACCACAGTATCCATTCAGTGTTTATAGTAGCAAGACACTAAAAACCATGAATGAGAACCTCATGGTGATGCTGGATGAAACAACTGCCCCCTTGATTACAATGCATTTTAGAGAACCAGTATCTGATCGTTGTTATTAGGGAATAAGTTCACTACAAACTTTGTGCAGCAGGAGGTCAAGATCTCTGGCAGATTTCAAGCACTTCATCACAACAGCAGCAAAAGTGGAAATATGAAAAATCTGGCTCTGCAGCTGTAAAAGTTGTTAGATAAGTACAAATGGATCAGTTCTAAAACCATCAGTTACCACTGAATTAACCATGACTGAGCTAAAAGATGTCGTCTGTATATGGCCAGAGGAGCGTAGGTTTTCCAACATGGCCACCCGAAGCTGTTACATCACCTGGAAGTGTTTTTTTTGTTGTTGTTTTTTAAATAAAACGTGATGAACTATAGATGGTCGCTGCTGCCAAATGTTTGCACTCACTCCTCCTCACTTAGACAAACAGGTGTTGAGTGTTGAGCTGGGCTGTGCTTTGTTTCCCTGTTTGTTAGTCAAATATAAATCAGCCAGATGAAATGATAAAATCACATCCACATAGTTCAAAATCAGAGAGAGGAAAGAGCATCACTCTTTCACCGGGGTTCCAACTTTCTAACATATTTCTTTGTTATAATGTTTTATCACAAAATGTAAATCACTGTAATGTCATAAGCATCAATATAATCAGCCCAGCCACAGATTATCATTGTGTGACCTACTTTTCAGTTTGGTCTCACTGTCCAGAAACTGTACTAGGATCAGTTGGCTGAACCTCCAAACACTGACAGAAAGGCTTCCAAAAACTGCAGAGCAGAAAAATGAGATCAGGTTCAGAGACAGGAGAGAAAGCAGGAACTGAATGTTGAAATTTAGGAACATAACTACATTCAGATTTCAGACTTGGTTTGTCTATTTGAACCTGAGAAATTCAAGATGAGCAGTGCTCTTCAATCAAGTCATCATCTTGAAGGAGGACATTTTGAATAATCCAGTCACAACATCAGTGATTTAACAGCACCATGCTCACTCGGTGATAACGTTATTTACATCTATGTTATGAAAGATGAACTTGACACTCAACATTGTTGAGGCTGAGGGTGCTTTGCTGTGACATCACAAAGTGACAGAGGCCCTGACAGCTCATTTAAAGGCTCAGTTTCTCAATGCAGGCTGTTTGTATTTCTCTGAGGTCTGAGGTTTTGATACTTTCACAGTATAAATATAGAACCTAGAGCTGCGCTTTAATCACACAGTACATGGATATCTACCTTTATACTGTATGTGACCTTAAAAATAAAAATGATTTGTCAGCAAAACCACACGCGGTTGCCCAAAGTCATCATTATTCACACTGTCACTCTGTTGCAGTGCCACAACTTAGCATTTTAATTGTTTTCAACAATAAATCTATACAAAATGCTATCAGCAAAGCAGGAAACCTTCTTACTGCTGCTTAAATGTACAACAGGAGACAGTAAGGGGGTGTAGAAGGGAAATAAAGACATTAGGGATGCACCGATGCATCGGCCGACCATCGGCATCGGCCGATGTTCGGCTCGTTGACTGCCATCGGCCATCGGTAAAAAAACGTGACATTCACCGATGGCAGTGGCCGATGTTTATGTTGGTTTAAATGCCGCATGAACAGCTGTGCTGGGAGGAACCTTTCTTCTTTCCTTTTTCTGGGGGGAAGATACTAGTGGTGCACCGGATTGATCCGTGATCTGTTCGGATTAATATCTTCAGTTCAGCACACATGTGATCCGCAGATCGATTTATGAAAAAAAAAAAGGAAAAAAAGTTGCGCGCATGTAACACGGTTGTTAAGTGCAGAGCGGTCATGGCGAGCGGAGGAACGGAGGAGCCTGAACGCCCCTCGTCATTTAAATCCCCTGTACGGGCTTAAAACACCGTTAGAGAAACTCGTCTGGTCGCTTTTTTTTCTAACCTCCGCCTGGCCACGTGTATGTGTTTACACCGAAGCCGGCGAGAAATCAATAAATGGAGCGATGGATTACGTAACTGTCATTACGTTACGCAGCGCGTCTGTGTCGGTGCCACAGAGACAAGAGCTGGGACACAAACACCGCAGCGGTGGCCTGGCTGCATGCTACACGAGAGAGACGCCAGGTGAAAGGCAGAGAGCCTCCGTTCTCACTGTAACCAGTCACAAGTCATGTAGATTATCACAGTTAGGACTCTGGTGCTTTTTAATTGAGGTAAAAATGTAGCATAGCCACTGGAGAAATCCTGCTCAACTCCTCTTTCAGTATAGGCTACATATTACAACAACAACTCTTATCATTCTGTCTCTGTGTTAATGAGCAAGTTGGTTAATTGCAGATAAATGGGGTTAGGGAGAGAAGTTCAAGTAATTTAACATATTTGAGCATTTTATTTAATAAAAATAATGGCATAGTTACCTTTCTTGGTAACTAATTACTTTTACCATGTAGAAACTCTAACTCTTGGCCACTGTAAGTGTTTTAAGGTCATGTCAACTAAAAATTGACATTAAAGATTGTTTTTGTTTCATGAATTTGTCTAACTGAATTTGTGCTCATTGAATAATATGATGAAGAGCTGAAAGACTTTTAAAATACAGTAGTTCAGTAATGTTTCTGTGGTTCCAAAGACGGAATAGCAAAAAGAAAAAACATCGGCATCGGCATCGGCCATCGGCCAAGTTGTTATTTTAAACATCGGCATCGACATCGGCCCAGAATTTCACAATCGGTGCATCCCTAAAAGACATAGTTGTAGATTGCCATAAACTGCAGATCACTGGTTGGATCTGAGAGCCTGAGACTGAAATCACCTTTAACATGGAGCCCTGAGCCCTGATTGGCCAATTGTTTCTCCAATGTCAAATAAATATTATAATCACTGAACAAATCAGCCACCTGAGCTGTGATTTACAGGTCTTGGACAAGGGTGTAGGGTGACCACAGTTATTTTTAAAAGAGGGAACATGAAATTGAAAAAGTTGAGCCTCTTAAAGGAATAGTTCAACATTTTGGCCCATTGCCTTATTTCTTGGTTTCCCTCATCAAACTCATCAAATACACAACTCCAAAACGCTCTGGTGGACAATCTGTGACCTGCACATTCACCACGCTGTGAGATAATAACAGAACCTTACAAGACAGAGTTGTTTTTGACGTATAAAAAACGCTGACGGTAAGCAGTCTCTGTATTTACCTCTAAAACAATTCTGTCTCATAACGTTGTGTTATTATCTCATAGCGTGGTGAATGTGCAGGTCACAACTTGTCCACCAGAGCGTTTTGGAGTTGTTGGATTGTGTATTTGATGAATTTGATGAGGGAAACCAAGAAATCCCATTAGCTTCCATAGCGTAGATCTGAGCAGCTCACGGCTCTGCTCTGCCATTCTAAAAATAGCTTGCACCGACAATTAAAGGTAACAAACCTACTGCTAAAACGATTATGGCAACGGGCCAATTTGCCAAAATGTTGAACTATCCCTTTAACTTTTACATGGATTCTAATCTGGAATGAAAGAAAAAACACTTTCCTTACCACTTCCCCTCTGGTTCTGTGTAGAATAGATGGTGGCAGTTAAGAAAAGATTTTATGCTGTGAAATATTTCACTTGAACCTGATTCAGTCACATTTCTGCCACAGCTGACTGCAAAAAAACAGCTGTGCAGCCAAAGACCTCTACGGGGAATTAGTAGTTAATTCACACTACACACAAACACCCTGCCTCTCTCTCTCTTTCCATCACATGCATTACAACGTAAGTGTCAGACCTCGCTGTGGATATGATGTGCGTGATTCTCGGGTCTATTTCTGAGCTCAGACGTCAGCTGCGTTTCAGGTGAGAAAGTAAAGAAGCTGTTTTTAATGGTGATGTGACACAGAAAATAGATTTGGATTGATCTCCGCAATTCTCTTGGGTAATTACCTTGTAACAACGCTGCAGCAGAGTACAACTCTGTAAATGTTCCACCTCAGGACAAGATCAGAAGTCACTTTTTTTACTCCTTGTTTTGACAATTTTTTTTTAACCAAACTCCAATATCACATTCGACCTGTCAGTATTCTCTGTAACAATTTATTTAATCATCCTAGTTTCTTGATTATTTCCATGTGTGTGGTGGTAATTGCCAAAATAATTTCTGGAGCCTGTAGGGAAATGTTCAAATGGTAAACCAATACACCATTTGACCCTTTGAATCCTGACCTCTTTTTCAATCCCCTTTAATTACGGACTTTACTGCAGATTCACTGGATGTCTCAGCTGGGAGTTCCATACAGAGTTCCAGCCAAATGTTAACAGGCCGAAGAGTTTACTAATGAGAAAACAGCTACCAATTTAATTTTGTGGTATGGGCGACTCAAAATTAATTGGTTACTAAAGTTCTGGTGGCATATGTATATATAATAGGAAATTACTGCTGATGCTATACATTTTTCAGTGTTTCTTATCCAGTGTTATTGGTATTATTCTTATCTGGCAGGACAGAAATATGTGTCCCTGCAGATACGGGTGTGTTTACAGTGGTACAATGGCAACAATGGTGGAGGCAGCAAACTACCGGTCTGTGTGGAGCACAAAAACCGTGAAATAGCGGCGAGCGTGTCAGAGCGGTGCAGGTCGCAGCGAAGTGTGACTGTCATGAAAGCTGTTGAACTGCAGTGTGTGTCAGTGTGTGCAGCTGGTATCTTATTCATTCAATGCTAAATTCCTGGAGAGATGCGGCTGTGGCGGCAGCAGCAGCAGCAGCAGCCTGTGTTCAGGAAACACTTCCTTTTATCATCTGTCCCACCGGCCTCTTCCTTGTCCTCCTCTTTTCACTTTTCGTCCCCGTGCCTCCCATGCTCAGGCCGTCTCCCTCCCTTCCTTTCTTTTCGTCCTTTTCATCTGCAGTCCTCTGCCTCCTCCTTTTTTTTTTAAACCACACGTCCTTCTCGTCATTATCTAGTTTGCAAGCTTTAGGCGACATCCGATTTCTCTCTCTCTTCTTCTCCTCCATCCTCCTGCCTTATCTGTCCCTCTTTCTCTCTGTCTCTCTGTCTCCTTCATCTTTTCATCCTCATTAAACATCCTGCCTCTCTCGTCCTCTTTTGCTTTATTCTTGTCCTTGTCCTTCCCACAGTCCTCGAGCCACATGTTAGAGCTTCCTCCTCGCTCCTCCTTGTTTTCCTCGTTTCATCCCCTCCTCCTTCCCGCTCGTCCTTTTCCCTTGCTCAGGCTTGACGCGCCCTTCGTCAGCACAATCGGAGACGTTGTTTTGAGGCTCAGCTATCAGCCAATGCCATCTCCTTGTCTCCCTGCAGCAGTGTGTGCGGCGGGTGACCCGCGGTGACTTTGCTGAATGGATGTGCGGCTGTGCTGCAGGTAGCATTTTGGTGACGGTGCAGCCTGACGAGAGAGCATATTTATTTATAGCAGTGAACAGGATCAGTCGCCAAGACCACCACAGAGAGGCTGTTTTTCTTTTTTTTAAGGCAGAAAGACATGACAACCTGTCATCCTGTGGTGTTTTTGCATTTTAAGTAGCCTCTCCTCTGTGTAATATGACCTAAATACCACTGCAATAATAAAGTAAATGTGATACACAGACAGGCTTGGTTAGAAGACAACATTTGTGAAGAGGACAGATGGAGGGGATCACAGTGAGTAGATGTTAGGGCAGCTGAGGACAGACTGTAGAGTGGTGTGGCTGCACCACTATCAAAACATAGATTGTAAATGAACATGGACGTAGCCTCTGTGACGTCATCCACAGTCCTGAAGAGGAGATTTTGAAGTTCAGAGTGAGTTGCTGCACCGTTGCCATCTTCCTCCTTGCTCTTCTGAAAACGGGTAAACAGATGTGTCATCTATAGAGCCAGGCGATTGCTCTAAGACTGCAGGGGAAGCTCTGCTTCCTCTGAAATGTCAAGAAATAAATGGTCAAATATCAACTGTTGTTTCAGAATCAGCTTCTTATCACAGGTTAACTCATGTCATTTTCTTTTCATACATTCCCATAGTGTCTGAGACATATAGGGCTGGGCGGTATATTCAGGTGTTTTTTTGTTTGTTTGTTTGTTTTTTAAAATTGTATCAGTTTCACGTTTTTTTCATGTAAGTGTGGGCTCACCCACATTTTCTACTAATGAGAAAAGAATTACTGGGGCGCCGAGTAGCGACGTCATGTCCAACCTTGCGTTTGTTTACGTGATTTTCTCCTGTAAATATCTAAAGTTAGAAATGCTCAAATCTGTTCATTTCCCTGTCAACACTCAATATTAATTGTCATAAACTAGTAGGCAAAACACATAGGAACTTTGGTTGCATTCCCATGGAGTTATAGTCCTAAATTTTCATCCTTGAGCTGCGGAACTCTACTGCACTCGGTAATCGACTTGTTAGGGCTTCTGCATTAGTGGGAAGCAGCTGGAGGAGAGTGGGTGAGTTGTGTTTGATGACTCATATTATGTGCTGGGACCTTATTTGTATTGTTGACAAAGTTTGGTGCTGTTCTGAGTATTATTTGTGGCTATGAGAGGCTTTTTGGCTGGCTGGTGGAGAAATAGACAGCAGTGTTTTGCTATCGTGTAATCTGTGCTGAAGTTGCTACATCTCAAGAAGTTTGCGGTCTGAATCTCTCGAGGAGGGCGGTCTAACTCTGTGCCAGAGTGTGTTAGATCATGGGTTAAACTTACGCCGGAATATCCCTTTAACACAAGGGTCTGTGAGGACTGAGCCAGACTCTAGTGATCATTACTTGAACTGCAGTTTTTTTTAGCACTTCTTCCCAGAGGTCAATGCAGCTGCAGCTCAGAGGTTGTTGTGGACCTGTGTTGTCTCACAGTGGGAGAGGATCATGAAAACAGTAACAGGAAATGGAAGCAGTTTAACATTAAACAGCGTGTAAATGTGAAGGCAACGTGGACACTTCAACAACATTTTATGCTTCAGTCAGATCATCATGCAGATTTTTAATTTCCCCTCCAGCAGTGATAACACCAATGACCATCAACAAGCAGCACGGGGTGAAATGCGTTGTTGAAAACCCGCAGTGTCACAAATACACAGTGAACTGCGTCTTCAGACATTAAAACAGCCAATTTTGTACTTATTGTGATTTGGAACATTTACGACGCAGCTTGTGGTTTTAATGTGAGACGTCCTGCGTGTGCACAGCTCCTGCATCTGGGCTCCTTCCTGGACTTGGAGGTGACTGATCTGTTTGTCCATCTGCCATTTTGTGCCTGGTTTCATGCACTCACTTTTTTTTTTTTTTTTTGAGTTAGTTTGGAAACGACAAAGAGAGCAGCCGTTGCTATGGTCACACTGACTGGTGATCATGACAAGTTCTGAACATGTGTTCACACAGATGGCGGCCTCTTCCTCACTCTTGTTTTCACTTTCGTTACTGTATCAGGCATCATTCTAACGATGTGAGAAGTGAACCTATAAGGATTGGCTCCCTCTGCTCTCAGCGTGCATTCACACTGCAGTGTTTTCCTCCTGTGGGGGGCTGGGGGTGAGGGTGGAGCAGCAGTGCAGCGGGAGGCCGCTCATCAATCTGCACTCACATGATATCACCAATCATATTTTGTCAGATGTTTAATATAACATGAAATAGCCTAATGGGGTTTTTGTAAATGGTATCTGTTCTGGTTTGAAGGGTTGGCATGGTACCGTAGGTCGATGGTAGTTAATAATTAACTGAATAAAAGATGATGAATGTTCAGCTGGGGTCGACAGAACGCTGCTGCACTTGATGCAACAGCAGCATGTGCTCCACGGCTTCTGTTCCTAAACACCCAGTACCTGTACTTCTGATTCAGTGTCGGCTCCACTCAGCCTCAAGTCCAGTTGTTTGTTAAACAGATAGTTCAACATTTTGGCAAATTGGTCCATTGCCATAATCCCTATAGTCATAGCAGTAGGTTCGTTACCTTTAATTGTTGGTGCAAGCTATTTTTAGAATGGCGGAGCAGAGCCGCAAGCTGGTCAGAGCTACGCTACGGAGGCTCATGGGATTTCTTGGTTTCCCTCATCAAACTCATCAAATACACAATCTAAAAATTCCAAAATAGCTCTGAGCAGGTCACGGCTCTGCTCCGCCAATCTAAAAATAGCTCGCACCGACAATTAAAGGTAATGAACCTACTCCAAAGATTATAGGGATTATGGCAATGGGACACCCTGGTGGCTCCCATTACACTCTAATGGTTTTAGTGCATTACCCTACCTGTAACCACACCCATTATGTCACATTGAACTGATGCACCCGCGAGCAACAGCTTTCAAAGTGGGGTCTGGGGCCCCCTGGGGTGCCGCCAGGGGTTCCTAGGGAGTCCTCAGGTGATAATAATTACCTTGGAGCTGCTACTGGTGTGCAGACTTTGTGTTTTGCCTATTTCATGCTTTTTTTTTGTCTGGCACCCAGCTTTTATATTCTGTGGATGTTCGTGCATTTTCTATTGTTTTTCAACAAATGCAAATAGCGAGCAAAATAAAAAGAATTATTGTATTTTGGGCATTATTATAAAGTCTAATTTATAATAATATAACTTATCGAAACCTTATTTTCCATGCTCAACTTTCAAATTGCCGACAAGTTATCATTCATGGCATCATGACCATTAACTGCTAACTGTTTCAAAACTCATAGGTTTGCAAAGGGGGTCCCCGGCCAGAAGCTAATGCTATTGGGGGGGGCTTTGCCATGGAAAAGTTTGGGAACCCCTGCCTAAGGGTACACTTCTACATCACCACAGAGAGATAAACAATATTTTAGTTGATGTTTTTAGTTGCTCTTTAGAAGAAACAATAAGGTTCCAATGGATAAGATGAAGCTTAGTCATAGAATTAAAGGGATAGTTCACCATTTTGGCAAATTGGCCCATTGCCATAATCCCTATAGTCGAAGGGGTAGGTTTGTTTCCTTCAATTGTTGGTGCAAGCTGTTTTGAGACCGGGGAGAGATACGAGCTGGTCAGCTAACGCCATGGAGGCTAATGGTATTTTGAGGTTTTTCCTCAAAACACATCAAATACACAATCCAACAACTCCAAAACGCTCTCGTGGACAAGTTGTGACCTGCACATTCACCATGCTATGAAACAATAATGGATCGTTACGAGACAGAGTTGTTTCCAAGGTAAACGCATGGGTAAATTCATAGCTACCGATGCGCGCAAGGAGTCTCATTTCGGCACAACACCAGCTTTGCATTTGCCTCGAAAACAACTCCGTCTCGTAGCGTTCTGTTTGTCTTTTTTAGTTAATTTGTTTGTGTCCCTTTATTCCTTTATAATGTCTTTTTAATATTATATTTTACATATTTTATACATCTCAGTCAAAATGGAGAGAATGATTTACTTAGTCCAACATAGATCAGAATTATTTTTCTTCAGTTCACTTCTCAGATACATTTCCAGTCATCATTTAGACTCTCTCTCACACACACACGCACAGCCATGATTTATCCTGTTTCAGAGGGAGCAGAGGGCAACGATGCTGGACCAGAGCGAGCCAGCCAAATGATTTCAGCTGCCACACAACCGCCTGAAATAGACTCCCAAGCTGCTTCGCTGCACAAATCCTCCTTTGGGCTGCCTTATGGCCGTCGTTAAGATTAATGAAGCTGGATATAATAGTGTTATGATATTGATTTTTTTTCTTTTACTACCCTCTAATGAATGAATGGACATAGATGAGATCAGTGTCATGTGATGAGACAAGATGAACTTTCCAGCTCCCCGAGGGCAAATTAAATTATGGTGACAGCAAAGAAGTGAGAGCAGGTAGACGAACAAAAGCCGGCCAGTTAAAGTGTTTGAGTAGAAGAGCCAGTTTGAGATGATTTATACTTTAGTTTTTGTCTTATCCAACCCACTCCTGTCCAGCTATATGATTTTTATTTTTTCAGTTGGTCTTAGAAAAGCCTCCATCTCCTACTCAACTATTTTTGGCTATGCTAACCATCTGGCTGTGTTGCAGTGTTGACGGTCAGCCTGCTACAGACTGAAACAGCTACTGGATGGATGGATTGTCATGAAACTTTGTACAGTCCAGAGGATGAACCAAAATGACTTTTGTGAACATGTAACATTTCCTTCAGCACCATCATGGCATTGAAATATTTTTCTTTTAAATTTGTTACCATAATGATTCCAGTTACTCCTTTTCGTTAACCCGACCCTGACAGTAATAATACCAAACACAATAATGATTATAGAAATAATTGACCTCAGGAGAGGACTTGTTTCTATTACATGGCACCTCAGTTTTGACGCAAACAATTTTTTGATTAATAACCAAATACATTTCCCATCGGATTCAGCTGCCCTTCTGTTTACCGTCAATTAACAAATGTAAGCATGCTAGCACACTTAACTCAAGATATTGAACAAGATAAGCATTATACCTGCTTAAAGGGATAGTTCAACATTTTGGCTAATTGGCCCATTGCCATACTTCCTATAGTCATAGCAGGAGGTTCATTACCTTTAATTGTCGGCGCAAGCTATTTTTAGAATGGTGGAGCAGAGCCGTGAGCTACGGAGGCTCATGGGATTTCTTGGTTTCCCTCATCAATCTCATCAAATACACAATCCAACAATCCAACAACTCCAAAACGCTCTGGTGGACAACTTGTTGTTTTCGAGGCAAATGCAGAGACTGCACTTGCTGAAAACCGGCACCTGAAGGCAACGCCCATCAGCTGTTTTGCATGAATTTATCTCTAAAACAACTCATAACGTTCTGTTATTATCTCATAGCGTGGTGAATGTGCAGGTCACAACTTGTCCACCAGAGCGTTTTGGAGTTGTTGGATTGTGTATTTGATGAATTTGATGAATTTGATGAGGGAAACCAAGAAATCCCATGAGCCTCCATAGCTCTGAACAGCTTGTGGCTCGGCTCCGCCGTTCTAAAAATAGCTTGCACCGACAAAGGTAACAAACCTACTTTTTGGCAATGGGCCAATTTGCCAAAATGTTGAACTATCCCTTTAATATTAGCATGATCAATCATGAGCCTGTAAAAAAATGGAGTTGAGATGAAATTTGTATGTAAGTACTTGCCATTAGATACTTGGTAATATACTGATGGTATATTATATTACCAAGCTGCTGTAGTTTGTAATTTCTCTTAAATGAGTCATAACCTGGTTTTTTACGTATCCAGCCCCCCTTGGATCGCTTTGGATCAATTCGTAAAAAATTTTTAATCAAACATTGAGCTTGTTCTGACCCTTTTTCCTACCGCAACTTTATCACGCAAGATTACGCGCGAGGTTTTGACTGGTCCGGATGTGCATTGTATGAGGCGCGTGTTGATTGCTTGCCTGCATGCAGACTCCAAAACATAAACATCGGCGATTTTGAGTGGGTATAAACGGTGAGGTCACCGTAGGAGCAGAATCAAAATCTTGTGCTTTAGGAAGGCACACCATTGTGTGCTATTCCTGTTCAGAAAAAGAGCCGAAGCGAAAAAACGGCGCCACTTTCAAACTCCAGCTTTTCAGGCAAGTTTCAACTGAGGTCAAACACCAATATGCATGTTTTAACAAGAGAAATTGCGATTTCCGGGTGATGACTCCTTTAACTGTTAGGGTTACCACATTATTTTATGTCATATTTGAGTGTATAAAACATACAGTACAAGAGTTCCCTGAGTGGGTGAGCCTGCCCTTTGTCAGAGAGTTAAGTTGCACATTAGCTTATGTAGCCACTACTTTATGCTAAAATTGTCTGTGGTGTTAAAAATGACTCTTTATGTAGCAGGTCATGCTGCAGCTAATGGTGCAACACAGATCATTTCCTCTATTTCTGACTCTCCGGCTCTCCATTCCCTCAAAGGTCAGCACTGTCAAGATGCTTTGCGTTAGAATACTGCAGGAATGAGTTCTAATAATGGGAACTAGGAAAGGGTCTGCACTTCCACTTATTAGAAGAATAAAGGTTACGCCACATTTCTGCTAACAACAGAACTTTCCTTGTGGTTTCTGTGTCTACTCTATTATTATCTTTTCAAAGCTGAGCATCCCAAATTGCAGGAGTTTAGTGAATCCTGCAGATTACATAATTCAACATCTTGTCAACATTTATTGTATTGTATTGAATATGAACAAGAAGGGAGACCATAAGAAATGCAGTTTCGGTGCAGACCATGTCCCACCTGCACCAGAGTAAAACTATGAAAAAGTCATGGTAATCTTCATGTTGAAATATATGCTCCCCTTTAAAGGGATAGTTCAACATTTTGGCAAATTGGACCATTGCCATAATCCCTATAGCAGTAGGTTCATTACCTTTCTTTGTCGGTGTAAGATATTTTTAGAACGGTGGAGCAGAGTGGTTGGCTGCTCAGAGCTACGCTACGGAGGCTCATGGGATTTCTTGGACTCATCAAATACACAATCCAACAACTCCAAAATTCTGTTGTGGACAAGTTGCGACCTGCACATTCACCACGCTATAAGATAATAATGGAACATTATGAGACGGAGATGTTTTAGAGGTAAATTCATGCAAAACTTGCCTTCAGGGACAGTTTTTCAGCAAGCAGATTCTGTATTTACCTTGAAAACGGCTCCGTTTCATAACTTGGATTGTGTAATTGACGAGTTTGATGAGGGAAACCAAGAAATTCCATGAGCCTCCATAGTGTAGCTCTGAGCAGCTGGTCGCTCCGCTCCACTGTTCTAAAAATAGCTTACACCGACAATTAAAGGTAACGCTATGACTATAGCAATTATGGCAATGGGCCAATTTGCCACAATGTTGAACTATCCCTTTAACACCATTATATTGATTGCAGCCATATTAGCAGGCCTGACTATGCAACCTCCTTTGTTTATTCCTTCACCCTGCGTCAGTCTTACAGTGAAAATCCATCATCATAGACATGTGCCTCCTGCTAATAGAGGCTCTGTTGACATCTTTTCAGGCCTTAGCAGAGGCTCTTTCCCTGCATGCTGATGAGAGAAGCAGGAAATCTTTTATTAAGAGTTTGGGTTTTTGTTCTGTAAATAGAGCCACAGATCGTGGAGGGCTTCGTTCTCCATTAAACCAACAGACGGTAATGGTTTATTTGGTATGTTTGTTTTTGGAGCAGCTCTGCAACAATGAAATGTTAATGCTTTGTTTGCCGATAGTATAACTGCAGCAGGAAAGATAACAGATTATTACATGGGAATTAAAATCTGAGTGCGTTGAGCTTGTTTGCACCATGGCTTTACATAACGTGTAATTCTTTAGATGGGCGGCCTATAGCAGTTGGCAAAAATAATCTCACCATGAGGTCTGATTTGGTCATCTCCATTCGCATGACAACATGAAGATCATGCTCCACAAAAGCTGCTAAATGGACCTTTTTCAGAGAGATTGTTCTGAAATTGTGTGTGATGCTAGATACAGAGAAGTTGCTCCATCCCAAAATGTAATTTTTTCTGCTGTATTCTCACTGTTGGTTGTGAAACTGTTTCTGGAGTTTATGTAAATGCTGAGGTGATTTTTAATACATTTGTTTTTATTGTTTGTACTGTAATTGTCCCAGCCTGACAAAGAGAATTGATGACAGCACATGAGCTCCACATCATCCTCAGGCATCCTCTGGCTGTCTCCAGTTAGCTCTGGTGGTTGTAAAAATAAATCAGTACCTGAGCCCAGCAGAGCAGCAACACGCTGGGAGGTAGTCCTTTTTGTTTTTATGGTCTACAACCACTTTCATTTAAAAAAGCAGAGTTGATCTTTCTGCTGAGTTAACTTAAGCTCTCTGACTTTGATTCTGACTTTGATTGTGCCTGTATCAGCTCAGACCAGGGGAGCAGCAGAGCAGGTTCTCTCAGTTCTGTGATTTACAGTTCTGGAGGAAGGAGCTGTGATCCAGAGGATTATAGCAGCACTGCAGGAGAAATATGGGCTGGATGTAAAGGAGAAACTTTCCGAGGAGTGAGGGAGTAAAGGTTTTCACTGCTGAAAAAAAGTTATAGGTGAATATTTTGAGATATTAATCTCCTTTTAGATACTCAGCTATTGCCCATCATGGAGGAATATGCTGTATGTACTTTATTGGTGGTCATTGATCATTTGATTGATCAATTAGTCAACAGCAAAGTAACAAACATTCTTCTCGATGATTATATTTTATCAAACATCCCCTTTAAACATTTATTGATCATCCCTAGGTTTCCATCTCTTACCACTCAATGGTCAAGCCTTTCTCGAGCGACCCTTAGTGGCCTATGAGGTAAAGTGGTAACATCACATTTTAAAATGTATAGTGTTTCTCAAACTGCCTGTTACATGTTGTTTTATAGAATCCACTAGTATATAAAATGAAAAAAGATTTGAACTGGCTGTTTTGTGGCATTGTTGGACTCAAGCAGTGCAGCGGACAGATTTGCAACAACGCAACCATTGCTCGACAAAATAACTGTGACCCTGCGTGACCTTGCTTCACTCATGGCGCAGAAAAAGCAGCACCATTCTTCAGATTAAGATGGCAAAAAAGGACAACGATGTACAAGGACTATGATACTGGTACAGCTTTAATTTTAGGTTGATATCTGTGAACTGTTGAAGTTGGCATATTGTTTTGGATGGCTATTCAGAGTTAGGTTGTCAGTAAGTGTTTTTTCACAGGTTATGTGGTCCATGGTCTGGAAAAGTTTGAGAAACACTGGTCTAGAGGTACCAGGAAGGATAGTCAAAACTCTCTGTAGAACTACAAAAGGTATAGAGATAAATAAGACTGATAGACTAAGGGTATATAGAGAAGAGTTCTGAGATACCCAGAAATGTTTATTGACCGTGCTAATGTTTTAAAGAGAGTTTAGCACATTTGAAAGTCTTGAAAGGGAAAACACATTACCTGCCCCCAAAAATGTTAATCAATGTCTTTTGACCTTGAAGGTCTAGAGAAACCATAATTTTGGTGTGATCAACAAAACCTGATTCTTTAACTGCTAAAAAATGTTGATAAATGATTCATTTAACCAGAAGCAAAAACAGAGCAAAATTAACTTCTTGATATTAGAACTTTTAGTTTTACAAACCGTTAAGTTAATTTTTAAAGAAAGTCTTTTACAGCACCAAACCTCAATTTGACAAGGTGAAGACCTTAAAAAAATCTTACTTTTGTCCTTCCAACAAATTTGCTGTCAAACTAATTTTGTAGATCCACATGATATGGAGTATACCAGGGACATTTGAGGCCCCTGTGCAGGTGCCTGGTTGGTAATCCAGCCTTGATGGAAATATCTATCATTTATCCACAGTTAGTGTTGAAAGACAATGTATCCAGAATGACTGTTAGATGAGGATGAGCTGCATGAAAGCTCTGACCATCCATCACCACAAGGAGAAGGAGAAGGAGGAGACAACAGTTCTGAAGTATGGCTGTTTTGAAGATCTGATTGACTGAATGTCCGGCAGCCATTAATCATAATGACACAGTGAAGTGGCTGAAGTTCTGACAGCCTGACGGGTGGACGGTTAAAGGTCATCTGAAGAGCAGGGACCTGGATTAGAGGCATTGGCAAGCTGGCAGACAGCTGGTTGTCACTTGTTCTCTTCATTTAGATAGTGTTAACTAACCACTAAACTGTTGGGAATATTTAGTGACACTGAAAACAACACCTAAAGATTATTTCTTGCCTTTATTTGAGTGATGTTCAGTTGAGGCTGTCCTGTAAAAAACAAATGTGCAGCTCGTTATAATGACTGACAAGAGGAACAGGAAGTGCAGTAATGGATGAATGTGTTGTTTTTAATACGCTTGACTGTTTAACCATATTGTCATTATTTAAAATCACAATCTTTTCCTAAACCTAATCAAGTCATGACCATCATCACAGGAACCAATGAAGCTCTTGTTACTGGTCATGTGTTTATTTGAAGTCATGACAACCTAGGTCCATTTTCACTTCCATAGGTCGTATCAGGGGGTTGGAGGACTCATTTAATTAGAAAACCCAAAAGTCAGCCCAGTGGAAAGTGAACGTTAGCTCAATCCCTTTGTAATAAACCTTGGCTATTCAATTTGCAGGGCTTAAAGCCTTCACACAGTGGGGGACGTATTTTTTGTGCAGGGAATTCACACAAAAGTATTTCTTTCAAACAGACCCCAAATGTTACGCAGGAAAAATACAACATAATTTTTTACTATGTCAACAAGATGTACCTCTCACCACTCTGTCTTGTTTGACAAAGGGACACAGACATTACAAAGACAATGACATGAAGGACAGTGTGTGGTGAAGCATCGCTGAACAGCTTGGCTGTCAGGACAGTGATCAGATCTGCTATTTTGGTGGAAGTAGAGTAACAAGATGACAGTGGCAAAGCAGGTTTGGCTAACAAAACATACCAGTGTTGAAGCGATGGGATTAACAACCTTTAAAATAATGGCATTTAAAATAATGACATTTAAAATAACGGCATTACTTTTTTCAGTAACGAGTGATCAAAAAAGTTACTGTTCCCCCCGTTACAACACTGTTATGGCAATAAAATGCGCTTTTACGCCGTCACTTCATTCAAGAAGTTCCATCAAATAATGCAACTGTTTAGGTTTAGAACGGTATTTTTTTTCAGTTGATCAACTGGTCAGAAAAGCCGTTTACTGTATGTGGAACTAACCAACTCACTCAGTATTCCTCCATGCAGATATCACTCCACCTATCAGCTGTATGGAACAGCAGTTTAGTTTATTTGTTGAAGAGGTGGAGTGATACATTCATATACCTGTTTGTGGAAAATAACAGTGAAATAGTTATATAAACTGGGGTTAGGGAGGGAAGTACTCATTTGACACATTTGAGCATTTTATGAAAAAAAGTAACACAATAGTTACTTTCCTTGTAATTAATTACTTTTATCATGTAGTAACTCAGTTGTTCTTTGGGGAAAATAACTAACAACTAATTACTTTTTCAAAGTAACGTGCCCAACACTGGTGATGAGGGATGATCAACGAGTAGGTGTAGAGTTGTGCAGGCGAGGAGCCGCCAGCTGTGATGCAAAACTTTGGTTTAGAATCGCCGCGTCTGTCGCATATTCACGTCACCGCCGGTTTGAATGGATTAGAAGCCTTTTATTGTTTGTTTTTTTGTGTCCTTTATTCATCACATCCTTGGTGTGCAAGGGCCTTTATACACAAACAAGGACTCAAGGTAGTTCAACCCTTAGTGGTACTGGCAAAGTTTTGCAGCATCTGATGTGCATTAGAAGACGGCTTCCAGACTAACAGGAAAGCAGAAGTTTAATCAGACTGGCTCGCTGGATCAGCACATCTGGACTACTCCAGCTGAGACAGGGGTTCAGTCATCCTCCTCTACTCACTTGGGTTTGCGGCCATGCAATCACATATCTGCCACATCTCATCTGACCAATCTCAGCCATCTGTCCAGCCTCATTAACACCACCACCCGGCTCTGCAGACAGGCATAAGAGCTGGTCTGATATGCGCCCAATCAGATTCTTTGTTTCCACTTGTTTCATGGTTGCTCTTCAATTTACACAGATTAGATGCTGCCCAGCTTCATTTGACCAATCACTGTTGACTAGGAGAGCAGAGTGAGAGATTACAGGTCAGAGCCGGGAGGTCGTATAAATGTGAAAGGAGAGGAACATGTTGGTAGTCTGTTGTCCAGAGGCGTTTGCTGCAGCTGCATCTCAGGTGGAAATATGAGCAGGACGGGAAACAGATTGAATCCCCGGACCAGTTGATGTGTTTTCGGCCAAAGTCAGTCAGGACCAATCAAATCACATCTTCACTTTCCTTTCAAAACAGTGTGTTGTGCCTCTGGCGCTCTGACAATTTACTGATGGAGAGAGCAGATTGGAACAGGCTGTGAGAGAGGAGCGGGGGAAACCACAGGAGAATAAAGCACACCTTAAATTAGATCAGATGGAGAGGAGAGAACATGTTTGGTTAACCCGTGTTCTCTCTATCTACTTGGTAGACATCCATCAACCGCTGCAGAGGAAGGAAGCTTTACGTCCTTTGTGTCAAACAATAGTGACTTTGTTTGAGCTGAACCTGATCAAATCTAGCTAAATCTAACATAATGTTCTCTACAAATTCCATTTTGCCCAGTTTGCATTCTACATTTGGGCTTGATAGTAATAGTATGACAGACATTATTGAACTCATTCATTCATTCATTTTCTATACCGCTTATCCTGCACCAGGGTCACGGCTGAGCTGGAGCCTATCTCAAGACTTATTGAACTCCATTTAGGCTACATTAAAGGCTATTATGTTCTTATGTTAAAATAGAATCCATCGTGGGTGTGTTTGATGGGCCCATTAGCCCAGCTTTTATTCACTTTCACTTTCACTCAGTTGGTTGATGATTTTATCCAAAGAGACTTAACAAGTAATGTAGGCTACAACACTTAAAGGTTGAGTCTGGACGTTTTTGCTCAAAAACAAATGCTAGACTTATACAAATAAAATCTTAATCATCACCTATGGGCTTCTAGTCCTGTGTGGTGGTGACCGTATTTTGGTTTTTTGCTGTGTTTTGTTGTGCATGGGGATGCTTCTGGGTGGAGAGTCAGTGTTTTCTTTACAGCCAATGACAGAACTCAGGTGAAGCCCCGTGCAACAGAGTTGGAGGGCCAGACCACACAGTGGCTGAGCAGGAGCATAAGGCTGAGTGACTGAGTTCCAGGTGAATGGTGCAGAAGCAGGAGTCTCTCTGAAGGCAGCATGAGTGAGTGGAATTTAATGCAGGCAGCCAAGGGGAGCCTGTGGATTGTATTATTATTCAGTATGTCAAAATGTAAAGGTGGAGAGGTCAGGGTGGGGAATTGGATGTCATGCATATGTCCAAGTGATTCTGTCATTCACAGGTCACAAAAAACTGGAGTGAGTTTAACTGAAATGAAGGACTCTTAGGTGACATGCTGCCAGTTTGCCTGCATATTCTTGGCTGTATTTCACTAGCTCACTATCTGGTTGGCAAATGTTTGAGCCTCATAATATCACCGGACATAACTTTTTTCGTCTTTTTTTTTTTTTTTAAGATTTGGGCATCTCAGTCTCTACTATTACTTAATGATACAGTATTTCTTCTTTGAAATTAATAATAAAGAACAGCTGTCTTCTGTTGGCTGGGCTCACAGCAGCCAAGAGGATGATAGCTTGCCATTGGAAACCCCCACATATACTATTAACCAAGTTAGAGCTTACCACAGCACAATTACATTCAGCTAAAACACAAAATATCAGCTGTTGGTCAAACTTGGTAAGAACAATTTAGAGTTTATTGTAAGAACTGTATTTCAATTGTCATTTCTGGATGTACAGTGAATCATACAGTATGCTTATTTCTTCTGGCGAAAACATATAAAATGTTGTACAGATGTGCTTGCATGAATGAATGAATGATGAATGAGTTTGATGATAAGAGTTTTTTGGGTTGTTATTGGTTTTGTTTTGTTTTGTCTGTTTGTTTGTTTGTTTTTGTGTGATCAATTTTGTGAATTCAATATCGAGAGGACTTTCCAACTTTCGGAATCGGCCAGCATAATTCACCCATTTGATCGGAAACAAAGTTCTTTCTGGATGGAATCCGTTCTGATTAAAATTTCCCAATCAATGTGTTTACATAGTTTTATTTAGATTGGAATTATTTGATTATTTGTGTCCATGTAAACATGGTGAGAGGCAGAGAAGTGGGGGAGAGACTGGGGAACTGGAGATCAGTACAGTAGGGAATCGATCTAGGGATATCTGCATCGGGCATTGCCAACGTGGGCCATAGTCTTAAGGCAAGGCAAGTTTATTTGTATAGCTCATTTTTACAAACAATTCGTGACAAAGGGCTTTACACAGTATCTTAACATTGACCCTCACATCCACTGAGGAAAAAACCCAAAACCTAAAAGGGAAAAACAGGAGAAACCTCAGAGTGAGAGGAGGGATCCCGCAGCCAGGACGGGCATACGTGGAGTAGATGTTGTATACAGGCAAGAAAACTGTTTATAACATGAAATATGGAAAAACATGGAGGATAGGATAGTTGAGTCAAGGGGAGCTGGTGAAGACAGCTGCCACTGAGCATCCCACCTGACATTATAACTTTGACCATATCCAAACATGTATAGTTTCTAAGACAGTGAGGTCTGCTAACTGGGATAAGGGATAATTGAATCACAGTGGCATTGGTGGAACGGAGGAATGCGTGCAGAGAAAAAGATGCTAAAAAGAAGAGAGGACACTGAAAAGGACAAAAAACTGGAGACCATCTGTAGGGGAGAACGAGGCAAGAGACGAGAGAGACACACTGAGAGAGAGAAAGAGACTGGGCTGACACACATGTACTGTAGTTGTTGTGAGTAGCAGCTCGTGGCCTCGGGGTTTGGTGCCATTTGGTGCCTGTTTGGACAGCGAAGCCACACAAGACACACAGAAATCCACACAGCAACACATCAATACAGAAACACCCCCATCCCTACACACACACACACTCTCTCTCTCTCTCTCTCTCTCTCTCTCTCTCTCTCTCTCTCTCTCTCTCTCTCTCTCTCACTCACTCACTCACTACTGGTACCTCTCTCTTTTTCTCTTTCTGGTGAAACAAAGCCTGAATAAAGTGTGTCTCACTAACACACATTTTTCCCAGAGTCCCCATTGAGCCCTAATGTAGAGCGCTGCGAGCCTACAGGGCAGTGTGGGGCAGGGTGGCTGCTGGTTCCAATCCCTGGGACAATCTGGCCTCAGAAACATGAATGGAGATGGACGGACTTGTGAAAAGGATACAACATGTTGAGTGAGATTTCATTAGGCTAGCTGTTTCCTTCTGTTTCTGGTGTTTATGCTAAGCTAAGCTAAGCTACCTGGCTATTGGTTGTGGTTGTCACTGACAGAACAGGAAGCATACAGGATGTAGAGCTTGTTATTATTATTATTAAAAGTGTTAGTTACAAGTTGAATTCCTCTCGGCCAGTGGGTGTTGCACTCACACTAGCCCGCTCTCGCTCCAACCTTCAGTTGTGCTGGTTGCCAGGTACGCCTATAGGGAGCTGATAGGGAGCGACTAACGCTAAGCTAACACTAGCAGCGGCTCTGGTGTTGACAGTGGACTGGAAACACACCTGAATCATTTCACACTAACTCACCTGCAGAGGAACCCGAAAAACCCGCAGCATCACGCCTGCACTGGAAACGTTAGGCTACATCATGGGCTGACTGTGAGTTAGCATTAGCATTACCACGATGCCATTTTCTCCACAGCGCTATTGAGCTCTGCCTCACGTGCATCAACGTCCTAATGCTGTTGGCGCAGAGATCATTTCATGCCGACATTGCCAACGTAAGAATATTTTGTACCCATCAAATGTTTAAAACAAAAACGTATCATGAATAGGCCTACTTTATTTTCTGCAACCCTCTACACTTTCTGTGGATGTATTATTTTTGAAAAATTAATTGGTTTGATGAAAGATTTGTAGCTATAACCTTTAATATTTTTTTTTTTTGCATTGCATTGCATTGCATTGCATTGCAGGTATAACAGTGACTATGCAGGTGTACAGTAGATGAAGATGATCTTCACATTGAGTTCTTACATCACATGATGACATTGTTAAGAAATAATGAGGGAAGCAGTAGAGAGTGTTTGAAAGCTCCAGAGGGATCTATAAAATGACCTGGAGTTTGGAATATTTTATCAAGGATATCTGTTCCCAAGGTCAAGAGAGACTCATCACACCTGAGTAAAACAGTACACACACACACACACACACACCTGAGCTGTGTAATTACTGAGCTCAACGGTTTATCACAGAGGCTTATTAATTACAACAGAATGACACACTGACCTCCTGCCTGAGTGACTTTGACAGAGCTGCAGGTGTGTGTGTGCGTGTGTGTGCATGCTCCCATATGGAGTCATGTTCTGAGCTTTATAACTCAGTCTGTGTTACAGTATAGTGCTCTGCAGTGTGGCAGCCGGAGGCTACGAGGTCCAGAGGGGATGTGAGCGGTGGAGGACACAGCAGTCACATACAATGTCCCTCTCAAGCAAATACACTGTTATTTAACAGTTCATTTACTTCAAGTAGAAAACTGCTGTTTAAATGGAAACACACAGTCTGGGTAGCACCACCAAGAAGCTGCCACGTTCAATTAAGAATGAAAATGGACAGGACAAAGGATATCGATGCTAATAATGTCCATCTACTCACAGTCTGAACGTAGCCCTTGACCTGAGGGTTAAAATGTCAAAGGTTCATCATTTGTGTAGCAGGAGTGTGACTCAACTGCTGCTAGTTATCACATGGATGGACATGAATATGTGTGTACGTTTTTTTAATCTGTCCTCTGCTGATGCTGAACCCCCAAGGGTCACATGATGTTTTCAAAGCGCCGTAACAAATTAACTTTCTTCCAGTGTTTGTGTGATGCTGATAGACCTTGTAAAACCAGAGATATGATCTGTTTAAATCTGACAAGGCCTCAGTCACAGTGGGTTGGGATGGCCAAGCCTCACATTTCTTTCCATATATTCTAAAAAGAATTGGCATTTTACAGAAGTGGTGGAATCAGCAGTCTATATGTATTTTTGGGCCAAATATATATATTTTTTTTATTTTTGGCTTTGTTGCCTTTAATGGAGAGGAGAGTTGAGAGAGAGACAGGAAATGGGAGGCAGGGGGGTAATGATACGCAGGATAGGGCTGCTTGATGCAGGATTCAAACCAGGGCCACCTGTAGTGAGGATAATAGCCTCAACTCATGGGTCGGGTGCCCTACCAACTGAGCTAGTTCCGGTTACACATTTGCCTCCAAAACTATGTCTCGTTATGTGCCATTATTATTTCATAGCGTGGTGAATGTGCAGGTCTCAACTTGCCCACCAGAGCGTTTTGGAGTTGTTGGATTGTGTATTTAATGAGTTTGATGAGGGAAAGCAGGAAATATTCCTCCATAGCGTTAGCTGAGCAGCTCACGTCTCTGCCCTGCCGATCAGCAGCTTGCACCGACAATTAAAGGTAATGAACCTACCCCTAAAACTATAGGGATTATGGCAACGGGCAAATTTGCCAAAATGTTGGAATATCCCTTTAATAAAGGTGGTTAAAATGAAAAAAATAATTGCCTGATCATATAGTTAGTATATGAAATTGTGCTGAAACAAAAAGGAACCAAACATGTGTATGGTAGACGTTTTAATTTACAGTAAAGGCAAAATCAAAAGTAGTCAAAAATTGCCAAAATAGGCTCCTGAGGGTTTTAAAAGAGGGCAAATAAAGAAATAGAAAGAATAAAAATATATATCAAAAATATTTAAGTGACAAGTTTCACAAGCTTTTCTTATTAAGTAAAATGTTTACTGAATTGGGCTGCTATTTATATATTTTAACAGTATCATGTAGATTGCTTAGATCTGGGTGATTTTACTGACCAGATGTATTTTGGTTTTTCTACACTGTGTCATGGCAGCCTAGACCCTGGAGCAGGAACATTATTTGGTCTGTGAGTTAGAAACCAGTCAGTGAGTCAGGTCAGTGAATCATCAGGTCATCTTCTTCCTCCTCCTCCTCCTCCTCCTCCTCCATATTCTGGTGTCAGACTGTGAGAGCGATCTCGCTGCTCATTCTGTCACAGCGCTGTACCCTCACTTCCTGTCTGTCATTGCTGTTGTTTACTGTCGTGGAATCACCGCCTGTCGGCTCCACAGCAGCCCAGTCACAGTCACTGAGGAGGTGGTGGGGGGCGTCTCCAAAATAAACTTCCATTTCTGTTGTCCAGATTTCATACGGAGCGTTGCTAGGAAGTGTTGATCCACAAATTATGTTTTATTCCCAGTTTTATTCCCAGGTGCATCTCAATGAATCAGAATATCATGGAAAGGTCAATTTCAGTAGTTTAAGTCAAATTGAGTCATATTGAGTGCATATAAATGGACATAAATTGCTATTTTGAAATATTCAGAGATACTGAATTTCATTCTAATGGGTCTACATAATGTAATTTCACTTTTTGAATTGAATTACTGACCTAGATCAACTTTTCCATGATATTCTAATTAATTAAGATGCACCTGTATTTTAGCCTGACTCTCGCCAGATCCTTGTATTCCGCAAAGCTACGCTGAGCTCCACACAAGGGTCTGGGACTGCTCCATAGGCGATGTATTTCAGAAGGCGGGGCCTTGTAAAAAAATCCTTGCATGTGATTGGATAAACCACTTGCCACTTCCCGGTCGGAAGAAGAGCGAAAACATCCTTGCCACCAATAAATGTCTTTAAAACAGTTCTCTGTTCGTCTTTAAAAGAATTAATATTCGATAGATTCGACAAAACAGTTGAAATAGCAGAATCAATGCTAAAGCACGACTCCTCGCTGCGAGCCGCCATTGTTGTTTGACTCGAAAGTCCCGCCCGGCGATCCTGATTGGTTCATTATTTTTTGCTCCCGTGCAGGAGTTTGCATTGCCCTCGAGTCCAGACCCTTGTGTGAAGCTGAGCGTAGCGCCTCTGCTGGAGCTTTGCGGAACTACAAGGGTCTGGCGAGAGTCAGGCTACCTGTATTTGCCAATTTACCAAAACAACATCTTATTACATCTCCTCTCTCATTAGCTCTGGTAATGACAGGTCAGTGGCAGCCAATGAGAAGAGTGGAGTCTCTGAGCATTTCCTCTGATTGACAGACTTGTTTTCTGAGTGATCCAATAAAAATCAGATCAGATCAGATTCCAGATAAAACACTCAAACACACGCAATCCCGCAGGGTTGGATGGGTGCAGGTGGACGGGGCTCAGAGCAGTGACTGCTTTGTTGTTGTTGTTGTTGTTTTATATATATATTTTGAAGAGCTTTTTCGCCTTTAATGGACAGGATTTTTTTTTTAAGTATATACTTTTTGGATTTTTGCCCTTATTTGATAGCACACAGTAGAGATAGACAGGAAAGGGGGAGGTAGAGAGAGAGGGAATGACACGCAGGAAAGGGCTGCCCGACGCGGGATTCGAACTGGGCTGTCTGCGGTGAGGACTTTTAGCCTCTACATGAGGTGGCCACTGCGCCATGCACCGCCCCGATGGACAGGATAGTTGAGAGAGGGAGGAATGACACGCAGGATAGGGCCATGGGATTCGAACAGGGGTTGCTTGCAGTGAGGACTATAGCCTCAACACATAGGGCGAGTGCTCTACCACATGAGCTAAACACACCCCCTGACCTCACAGGGTATCTACATGAGTCTTACGTAAAGTCAAAAAATGTCTAAAATTTGAAAATCAAAATTTTAGGTCTTAAAGCATAATTCAGCGGAATGTTTTTGTTAATATAAGTCCTAAATAGTCCTATTTTCCGTCAGCAATCACTTACATAGAGTGTTTGGGCCGAAACACGAGTCTCTCCGTCACTCTGCTCTGCTGTAAACCAGGAGAAAACTTTCCTTGTGGGATACAAGTGTTATCCAATGAGGAGAGAGAACGGCATGAAGGGCTGTGTGTGCAGCCAAGGGATGCGCGTGAATGTGGTGACGTAGGGACGAGGACCAATAGATGCCTGACGAGGGCGGGGGCTGCTAACTCATGGTGCGTTCAAGGCAACCCGTAACTCGTGTTTGTCCGACCTGTGAAGTCGCACCAGTTCGATCTGGTACGAGTTCACGGGTTGGAAGTTACGAGTGGCCGTTTCAGTGCACTTTCACAGGCAACAGGTTGGAAAAACACGAGTTACGGGTTACCTGGAACGCTACAAAGTCGTAAGTCGTGACTTGAAACGTAATTTACGGTTTCAAAAGCCTGCCTGGAACGCAGCATTAGACAAAACGACCGGATCGCTGACATCAGCTTTAAAATGTCTTAAATTCGTTGAATTATTTGAATAATTTTAGACAGGTCTTAAATTTTCTTATGCCCATCATGGGTCAGCATTTCACTCGCATTTGACCCTAAAAAAAATACATGTGCAAACCGGGAAAATGATAGACACACAGTGTGAGAGTAAAGATCACAACCTGCGATCGTTCAAAAACTACAAATCCCACAATTCTCTGGCCTCAGCACACATGATAGGTCTTAAATTTCACCCATAATAGTCTTAAAAAGGTCTTAAAAAGTGTTACATTTGAGCTGGGGAAACCTGCAGACCCTGCCTCAGCACTGACTGTGTTCCACCTGACGCTCCATGATGTGTGAATATTTGGGTCCTGCAGGCCTCAGCCTTGTGGGCAGCAGCTGACTGACACAGAGACGGATTGTCTTGATGTGCTGCTACTGGCTGCAGTGGGAGGACAGTGGGAGAGGGGGACGTGTGTGTGTGCGTGTGTGTGTGTGTATGAGGTGAAATCGATGTCAAAACAACTGGAACGACGTGCAGCGACGTGTGTGTGCACACATGGTTACATTGTTACGCGTGCATGCGTTGTTACGTACAGGTTGTATTTCACACGTGACAAAAAGCTGCGTATGTATGAAGCGGCGTGTGCACGTCTGTCAGTCACAAATTATGTTACGCGTACACACACACATGCAGTCGCAGATTCTGTTGCTGCGCGGCCGGAAGTTGATCTGCAGGGCGCACACCACTCCACGTGTGTAACATGATGTGTAATGTAATTGGACTTTTCATTTGTTGGAAACTTTGCTTGGATGCCGCTGTGGCGAGCTGGAACACACACTACACTACGCGTCATGTTACACATACTGCTGCGCACCGTTCAGATCAACTTCCGGCCGTGAAGCAATAAATTCTGCGACCACACGCGCGTGTGAACGCCTAACAACATTAAGCCTGGTTTATGCTTCTGCATTGCGGTGACGGCAGAGCTACGGCGTCGACCCTACGCCGTCATTGAGCATTCGAAGTTCTGCGTTGAGGGAACGCGTTGCTTTGCAATTCACTGCCAAGCCGCTAGAGGGGTGTGGCTGTGTCTTTGTGTGGTTTGGGGGGGGCTCATATCGGATTCTTTGGTCTTCGGGTTTTCGTCAGTTGCTTCTGGTCACAGTAAACAATGAAAACTGAAAAACAAACGCTTTTATTTCAAATGTTGAAGCGTAGGTGACAAAGAACACGTTTGTTGAGGCTGAACGGGTGAATTTACCACACTGACGTTCTGAGCAGACCAATCACAGCCCCCATGGTTCGCGTTGCGACGCGTCGAGGCGACGTGTATAGTCATTTTTTGGAGGTGCACGTCAGGCTACGATGTAGGGTCCGCAGAGAGGTCCGCGTCGAAGCTGTAGTTACGCCGTCGCCGCGACACAGTCACAGAAGCATCAGGCTTTAGTCAAACAGTGACAGACAGACGTGCACAATCTGCTTCATACGTACGCAGCTTCTTGTCACGCGTGACAAAGTTTGCGCACGTCGTTTATGACACGATTGTACCTGCATATTGTGTGTGTGTGCACGTGTGTTATTCACTACATGTGAGTGCATCCATGCTTGTATCAGTGTTTGCATTGTTTGTGCAGGACTGTGGAAGTGGCTTCATCACTTTGACACGGTAACCCACATAAATCTGATAGATTTCTAATCTGTGTGTGTGTGTCTGTGGGTTGTGCACATGTGTGTGTCCTGTGGGATGTGTGTTGCTCTCAGTGTGTTGTTAGTTACCGCCCCTGGCTATGGATGCAGAATGACAAACAGTGTGCAAGTGTGTCCCGTGTGTTGTGTGTGTTGTGTGTGTGTGTGTGTGTGTGTGTGTGTGTGTGTGTGTGTGTGTGTGTGTGTGTGTGTGTGTGAGAGAGAGAGAGATGCAGGAAAGGTCTGAAAGGAAAAAGAAGACGCAGGAACAAACAGTGTTGAACATCATAAGTGTGTGTACATGTGTATGTGTGTGTGTCCTCTTCCTCTGGACTCATGTGGTTTCACAGGAGAAACAAGCTTCCCAGCAGAGCCAAGGCTTACATGTGAGTCTGCTCTTGTTTTCATGTTGCACTGGGTTTAGAGTTGACACTATAGTAAGTAGCACTGTACTCTGTATTCTACTGTATGTTCTACTGGATTCCACAGTATTTATTTAATATTTTTTTATTGATACACAGTTCCAGTTCACAATACATCCAGAGAGTCACATTCTCTGTGTAACCATCTCCCACAGGAAAAAAAGAGAAAAAAAAGAGGGTGTCACATAGGTTGTTTGTCTGCTGCCTGTGTCCAGGGTTCCTACCCAAGTATAGAAAGTATGGAAAAGTATGGAATTTTATACATTTCCACTGGGAAAGTATGGAAAATGGAAACTATTGTATGGAAATATATTTATCTTAAAGGATAATTAGGTTGTTTTTTTTTTACAACTTGGACCTTATTTCTAGCATGGTCAGAGAGGACATCATCCAGGTCAGAGGTTAGGTCAGTGGTTCCCAAACTGGGGGGCGCGACCCCTAGGGGGGGGGGCGCATAGCCATTACAGGGGGGGCGCGGCACACCAGCTGCGGAATGAAAATCACGGGCGAGCCAGAGCCCTCCCGTTTTCACATCACCGCATTTGTCAATCATGGTGTTTTATTTTGAAAATCAACCGGGTTCTGTCGTTGTTTCTTTGTGTGACTTCCTGTCTGGCTTGACACGGTCACTCACGGCCCCCACTCGAAACAGCAGACGCCGAAATGATCACTGCAGGGCACAAGGTAGCTGCGGGGCCGCTGGTATGAACGACGTAATCCGGCGCTGAAAGGAAACTGTCCGCTTCTCGGTGCTTCGTGGCTATTCGCGGTGCTTCCACGGCCCGCGGCTGGTGTGTCCCCGGTAGACGCGTCTCTGCACCGGTCGGCCGACAAGCGCCGAGCTGCGCGGAGCGGACCCTCAGCTCTGTGTGTGTGTGTTTGCTCATCATTTTCGCGCTGTGTTTAGATACTTAATAGGTGCACACACAAGCTGGAAAGTTTGTCGGCTCATGTGACAGCCGTCATTTGGGAGGTGAAGGCAGGGTTTTCCCTTCATTGTTCTAAGACTGAATCACTACAAACACTACTTTATGAGCAGCTGGTCAGGTTCAATAGCCACTGTTACACACAAAAATGAAAAATGAAATAAAAAATAAAAATTACACTGTTCAGTTGCTTGACATGCATTGACAGCTATTACACAAAAAAAGGAGGGGGGGGGGGCGCGCAGAAATTTTCTCATCAGCCAAAGGGGGGCCCAGCAGAAAAAGTTTGGGAACCACTGGGTTAGGTCATCCTACAGAACCTGGATGTTGATAACATGCCACCACGGGCTCGGAGGGGAATAGCTAGTGATGGCCAGATGAAGCCTCATGAAGCATTCGAAGCTTTCCATCCAAATGGTTTGAAAAAAGGTTCATTTCTCAGGCTGGCCCTCAATTGTTGGTCACAGAGCAAGCTGCCCTAGCAGGTCACGCTGGCTGTATTTGCTTTGAGTACTATTTGTGTACTAGTCTTTACCAATTGACTCTTTTTTTTTTTTTTAATGCAGTAGAGACGTTCTATATTGTACTTTGAATGCAGCCATATTAGCACGGCTGCATATTCACGCGGAACGCCTCGCAGCGGCCGGATCATTGCGCCGTTTAGATATTGCCATACGGCCAGTTCTTCCAGATGTTCATAAATCACTCAAACAACTGAACCAGCGAGGCTTCAGACTTCTTGGATTTCTCGACACACACTCCGAAGCCTCGGCCCAGTACGGCCCATCACTAGGAATAGCACTAGTGTATCATAACAAAATATTGGTGAAATGAATGAGTTTTGTGGCGGATAATGTGATAATGTATTCAGAGGCTGTAGACTCACATTATATGGATATATACAGCTCTTGGCTGGATCTAATTTCATCGGAACGACTTGTAATGACACCAAAGTTATCTGGGTGAGGAAAAGATCGTATTTTATGCTAGAAATAAGGTCCAGATTGTAAAAAACGCTAATTATCCTTTAATACTTATATGAGTTTGGTCTTATGTGAAGTTATTTGGGTATATATGTGGTATTACAATCTCCTGGAAATTATTTGGTGACATAATGGCATCAAACTCAGAATAATGAAAACAAACGATTTATTGCATAATTTATTTACATGATACACATAAAATTTGTAATGCTTATCAAGAAGTATGGAATTTTGAAATTTCAAATGTGTAGGAACCCTGTGCGTCTCACTGTTCCTGAGCCAGTCTGAGTGTAGGGGGTCGGTGGACCGGGCAAGGTGTGGACGTAGATTCATGGGGACGTTTCAGTTGCAGGGAGTTTATCGACATAATCAAGTAGTGGTTTCCAGTGTGAATAAACCTCTAAGGTTGATTTTCACTGTTTTTATTTTTATTTAAAGGTTCTTGGTCTCAGATTGTCAGCCGGCTCCTGGTAGAGGACAGGAGACTTAACCATCATCTACCATCCATCCCATATGATATAAATACAGCATTTGTTCCCCGTCATAATTAAAATGGGGTGTTAATTTGCATTTATGCTTAGGCAATTAAATGCCTGGTTCGCCTCATTTACTTTATTATATCACATCACTTGTCATGGGACTATGACGCTGCATGTATATACCCAGTGTCATTGCAATACAGCATGTTAGTCGCTGCCAATAGAAAGCAATTTATCTTATGTTAATGCTTTGTCAGGATGAAAGTGTAATGGCACATTTGGTTGCTCCCCAGTAACTGACAAATTCACTACATATAGTGGCAAAGTTGTGTAGTAGAACTCAGACTTGCTGCATACAAGTACACTTCTCCTCCCCAGCAACCCCCAAGACAGGCCAGCCTGAGAGACGAAACCCAGGGCAACAAAAACAAAACTCCATCTCTGTACCACTCAATTGACCCAATCTGTTCCCTTCCTCCATCCTTCCTTTCTCCCTTCCTTTTTTTTCCACAATCCTTTTTACCTTCCTTCCTTCCCTTCATCCTAACTTCTTCTTCCTTCCTCTTTTGATCCAATTTACCTGGTCTGTTCCCTCCCTCCATCTTTCTTTCCTCCCTTTTCCCTTCCTTCTTTCCCTTCTTCCTTCCTTGAAAGAATCTGTTCTCTCCTTCCCTTTTCCATTCCTTCTTTCTTTTACAGTCCTCCCTTCCTTCCTTCCCTTCGTCCTTACTTCTTCCTTCTTTTTTGACCCAACTGACCCAATCTGTTTCCTCCCTCCGTCTAGCTTTCCTTCCTTTTTCCCTTGCTTCTTTCCTCCCATCTTTCCCTTTGTCCGTCCTTCGTTCCTTCTTTCCCTTGGTCCTTCCTTCCTTAATTCCTTCCCTCATTCCCTTCATCCTTCCTTCCTACCTTCCTTCCTTGACCCAGGAGGACAACAGGAGGGTTAAGTTTTATGACAATTGAAGGCATCTCTGATGAGTAGCCTACACAGAAAGATGACACTGATCCAATTAGTTATACATCTTAAAATAGAAATTCTTATAAGAACGCATTGTCATGTTGATCACATTGTCCTGGCTGAATTGTTCTTTCATATCTCATTGTTCTGTATCAGGATGTCATAAGATAGTGTCTGTCTGTCCCATGGGAGACAGAGTGTAACCTTGATAGACAGCACCGAGTAACAAAGATAGACAGAGAAGTTGAAAAGTAAAACTCTGGCTCAGGTGTGACAGTTTTCTAATGTCAGGGTCATCTGAAGTTTAGTGTGTGACCTCAGTGGGCTGCAGCCTGCCAGAGGAAGCTGCCAGTGTGGTGCTAAGTGCACAGCCAGAGTATAAATCAAACGCACCTCGCCTCAGTTCAACCCTGCAACTGGCTCAGGTTCAGGGAAAGGAAAGGAAAAAGAGGATGAACTGAGATGGGGCAAGAAAAGTAGGAAAGGGCAGAGGAATTAAGGGAGGGACAGAAAAGTAAATAAAATATGGAAAAGGTTATAGGATGAAAAAGCAAAAACAAACGAAGAATAATGATGTGTGTGTTAATCAAAACAAGTTTTTCTTTGTGTATGAAGTTGTAATGATATTATAGGACAAACTTACACAAATACAGATGATTATAGAGTCATTTGTCTTACAATGGAAATGAGGAAAGAACGAGGAAAGGAAAGGAAATGAGAAGGGGAAGAGGAGAGGAAAAGAGGGAGGAGGAGGAGGATGCGTGGTGTGGATGCGAACTGAGAGAAGGGAAGAGAGAAATGATTGAGGAGAGGAAAGTGTGGAAAGCAAAGGATAAGACAGAGGGAAAAAAGAAAAATGATGAAGAGGAGGAGGAGGAGGAGGAGGGAAGTTGGAAACAGAAACAGCAATTATCTAGAGTACTTTCCTCTCAGTTTTACTGCAGAGCCTCACTGGGATTTATGAGTGCAGTCACTTCTCAGCCGCACGCGCGTGTGTGTGTGTGTCTCTGTGCGTGTGTGTGTGTGAGAGAGAGAGAGAGGATTTAATATATCAAAGTTTAGGGATATAAACGCCACATCATCCCAGAATAACGTCTTAAGCTTCTTCTACACCTCACACACACACACACACACACACACACACACACACACACACACACACACACACACACACACACACACACACACACACACACACACACTGAGTCACATGAGGGTGACTCATGGTTAACAGCAGTATGCGTGTGCAGTGTGTCACTGTGGGGGTGTGTACAGTGTACGTGAATGTGGGTGTACAGTGTGTTGTATTTGAGAGAGGCACAGCGTGTGTGTGTGTGTGTGTGTGTCCGTGTGTGTGTGTGTGTGTGTGTGTGCGAGAGCGAGGGAGAGAGCTTGGCAGTGCCCATATGAGCCTCTCTGCCAGCTTCATGGGTGTCTTAGATTAACAGCGAAGCCCCTTTGATGAAACACAAACTAAAGATGGCCGACGCACAGATACCTCTGCTTCTCTGGTCTCGTCTCCGTCCTTATTCAATCCATTGATCATCTGTCAGCCATGTTGTTTTCTGCTTTTCATGCTCTTTTCTTCATCTCTGAGGATGCTGAGCTAGTGACCAAGGAGTCACATGTTGTCAAACTGCTGACCAATGAGTGTGACGCAGCCAGGACTGGTTTGCCCCACTTGGTTCTGGTTTGATCAAGTCCAGTTTGATCTGGTTTGTTCCTGTGGGTGTGGTTTATCATTCTGGATCAGTCTGGATTGTTCAAGTTTTGGTCCAGTTGACTCCTGGTTAATATCAGTTCTGCCCGGTTTAGTCTGGTGGAAAGTAGTTAGAAAATTTCCAGGTATCTTGACTGGTTTGGTTAATCCTTATTCTGGTTTAGTCCAGTGTAGATTTTAACCAGTTTGTTTGTGGTTTTTCTATTTTATTTAGTTTGACTTTCATTTCAGGTCAGGTAGCAATTCTTTCTGGTTTAGTTTAGTTTAGTTTAGTTTAGTTTAGTTTAGTTTAGTTTAGTTTAGTTTAGTTTAGTTTAGTTTAGTTTAGTTTAGTTTAGTTTAGTTTAGTTTGTTCTGGGCTGGTCTGGCCTGGTCTAGTTTAGCTTAGTTTAATCTGGTCTGGTTTAGTTTGGTTAAGATGGTCTGGTCTGGTCTTGTCTGGTTTAGTTTGGTCTGGTCTGGTCTGGTTTGGTCTAGTTTAGTTTAGTTTAATCTGGTCTGGTCTGGTTTAGTTTAATCTGGTATGGTCTGGTTAGGTTTGGTTTAGTTTGGTTTAGTCTGGCCTGGTCTTGTCTGTAACAACATCTATTGCACTCTGTCCGTCCTGGGTGAAGGATCCCTCCTCTGTTGCTCACCCTGAGGTTTCTCCGATTTTTCCCTGTTAAAGCGTTTTCTATGGAGTTTTTCCTCAGTCGATGCGAGGGTCTAAGGGCAGAGGATGTTGTTACGATGTCATGTGAAGCCCTTTGAGACAAACTGTTTGTGAAAACGGGCTATACAAATAAAATTGCCTTGCCTTGGTCTGGTCAGCTGAGTTGACTCTTCTCCCTCTACCTCTCCGTGTCCCCCTGCTCTTCTGCCTCTTCCTGTCTCGTTTTGTTTCTCCTCCCTCCCTCCCTCTTTCCCTTGTCTCCTCCTGTCAGAATATTTTCCTCCCCTCCTTCATTCCTTTCTATTTTCTGTGCCCTCTTCATCCTCCTCATCCCTTTGTTCATCCTGCTCTCTGTTGTTTACATGACTTCTCCATCCATCCTGATGTTTCTCTCCGTCTGTTTCTTCATCTCTCACTTTTCTTCTGTGTGACAGAAAACAACAACATGTCATTGAATGACTTCGACCTTAGCATTAGCATTAACATTATCAGGTGGTTAACAACCCTCGGTGTGTGTGTTTAACTCCTCAGTGTGGAGGGCGACTCTCAGTGTCCAGAGGCACTCACCTTTCCTGATTCGTCCTTTGGCCACCCGCCTCCCTTCCATCGCTATAGCAACAGCCCCCTCTCCAGCCCCTGTGATCCCTACAGCTCTGCCTCCACCAGCGGGCCCCTGGGAGCCTCCCACACACACACTCAGGTAAGAAAAACAGACAACAGGTGCGTAGCCACAAAGTTGTTTATAACAGAAAGTTTCATATTGTTGAGTATCAAAACTTTTAAAGAGACGCCAAATCTGTCATGATGAGTCGTGGGTGGGTAGTTACACTGGTTGCACTGGCTGCTGTTTTTCTATCTTTTAATGAATATTTATTGGCTGCTAGCTCTTTATCTTTTTATGAATATTTATTGTTATCTTTCTTTTACACTGTTTTTATGCACTTAATGCACCGTGCAAGATGTGATGCAGCTGAGAAAATGAATTACGGGCTCAATGAAGTATCTATCTATCTATCTATCTATCTATCTATCTATCTATCTATCTATCTATCTATCTATCTATCTATCTATCTATCTATCTATCTATCTATCTATCTATCTATCTATCTATCTATCTATCTATCTATCTATCTATCTCTGATCAAAAGCTGCATTTTTTTAAAGATTAAAAAAACAAAAAAACTCAACATTACAATCTTTGTAAGTGACCTGTCTGCTAATGATGACTTGCCTAAAAAGTGAAGGCAAGAATAGCATTGTTCCAGCTTTAGTTTATCTTCCTCTGTTGGCGCTGGCTGGTGTAGAGTTTTGCTCAGTGAGCTGTTAGCCAGGCAGTGGGCCAGCCTGTGTGTCTGCTGGAGGTCATAGTAGAGGTCGACAGTGGAGCAAGAATTACTCACTCAGAAAGTACAGTCAGGAACTCATGATGTAACAACACAGTTAACAGTATATTGAGGTGAATCTGAAAAACAAAAAAAAGCAAAACAAAAATGAAGAAGTCTCGTCACAAAACACAGTAATACAGCTGTTAAAGTGTATTATGCACCTTTTTTATAGCACTAGTGTATCATATCATTGTGAAATGAATGAGTTATTTGGGTGAGTAAATTGTAATTTATGCTAGAAATAAGGTCCAGATTGTAAAAAAAAAAAAAAAAAAAGGCAATTCCCCTTTAAGGAGGTGAGTCCAAGTAACACAATAATTAGTTTTCCAGGTAATTAGTTACTTTTATAATGTTCAGTTACTAACTCAGTTACTTTTGGGGTTAGCTAGAACTAATAACTGTAGGTTTTAAAAGGAATGAGCCCAACGCGTTCACCACTGACTTCAGGTTTGAATCTGAAACACAAACCCCTGTCTCTCCATCTCCTCCTCTCTCCTCTCCTTCAGGGCAGCTCTCCCATCTCTCCCCCCAGCCCGGCAAGCCTCGCCTGGGCTCAGCGCAGCAGACACCAGCCGGCCAGCCTGGCGCTCCGCAAGCAAGAGGAGGAGGAGAGCAAGCGCTGCAAGGCTCTCTCTGACAGCTATGAGCTCTCTACAGACCTCCAGGACAAGAAGGTAGAACACTGCAGCGCTCCGGTCGGTTCTTCTCATGCCATCGTCTCTGTTATGTCGCATCCTCTTCAGACAAAGCAACACAGCCCAGCTGTGTAAAGAGCACATCAAAACACCCACGCCTATTGTTCCACACACACACACTGCATTTGGCGATGCTCAGTGCTGTGTCACGATATACGCCCCTCTGCTTTCATGTGCTTTAGTGTAATTCTGTCACATTGGTTACACACACACACGCTGTTCTCCACAGGCATCAAATGATGTGATGATGTGGTAACGCTCATTGTTTCTGTTTTGCAGTGTGCATTTAAAAGAGTAAAATAAAACGAACTAAAATAAAATAAAGGAGAAAAACTTGATTACTGCCTGTAGATTTTGTTTTGTGTTTCCTTTGTCCTTTCCTGTTTCTGATTGGTCAGCTGTGTACGACTGTGCTGTCCGATAGGTGGAGATGCTGGAGAGGAAGTACGGGGGCCAGTTTGTGTCCCGGCGGGCGGCGAGGACGATCCAGACGGCGTTCAGGCAGTACCGGATGAACAAGAACTTCGAGAGGCTTCGCAGCTCAGCGTCCGAGAGCAGGATGACCCGCCGCATCATCCTGTCCAACATGAGGATGCAGGTACACACTCACACACCCACTCAGACATGTGCACACACACACGCTCAAATAAGATTTATAGTCCAAAAACAGTCTGTTCAGGATCAGTTTACCCACTCTCATTTTGTTTGTGTGTGTTTTGTTTTGGTAAATCCAGTACTCATTTGATGAGCGTCAGCCGCAGGGTCAGGGGTCAGCAGGTCAGCAGGGGTCAGAGGACGCAGGAGACATGGACGACTCCTTCTCTAAGCAGGTAGACATATTTGTCACCTCTTCAGCTTTTAAATGGCTGAATCACAAAAAAAGACATATACCTGTATACAGTCTATATATATATATATATATATATATATATATATATATATATATATGTTTTTAAACTAGAAACCATATAATATAATATAATGTATAATAAAAAAGCACCAGAGGTCCTGATGGCTCATTTTAAAGCTCAGTTTTTGAGTTCAGGCTGTGTGCATTTATAAGGCTTTGATAATAAAGAGGGTCTACGTTCTATATCAAAGCTATGAGAGTATCAAAGAAGATGTGGAAATCTGTCTGTATACTATGTGGACCTTTAAAATAAAAACCTCTTATAAAGCTGCACTGGTGGCACAAAGTCATGGTTCATTATATTACTGACATTAAAGACTTACGTACAAGCTGGTATTCAAAGGCAGTGTGTCTGACAGAAAAGACTGTTTCTTGTTCAGTCTTATCAATATTCTGATGCTGACTTGCCCAATGATGTAGCTTCAAAGATTCCCATGATGCTCCACGTTCTTCACTTCAAAGCTTCTGATATTTCTCCTCTAAAACAACATTCAACCTAAAATTACCATCTGCGACTCTTTTCTTTAATATATTATATGGTCACTCCTCAGAATAAAGCCATGCATATATACTATACTGTATATATAGAGAGAGGAGAATGAAATGAAGAGACCTGGCCCTGTTTGTTTACATCACAGGTGAAGTCCCTGGCCGACTCAATGGACGACTCCCTCACCTGCCAGTCTGGCCGCGAAGACTCGCAGGAAGCCGGGGGAGAGGGGGAGGAAGACGACGAGGAGGACGAAGAGGAAGGGGACGAAGAAGAGGAAGAGGAGGAGGAGGAAGGGGAGGAGGATGAGGAAGAAGACGAGGACGATGATTACAGACAGTGCGCGTGGCGCAACACCAACACGTCCTCCCGACGCCCCGCAGGCCGGGTGGGAGGAGGCGTGGGGAGAGGCGGCGTGGGAGGAGGCGCCGCCATGCACGAGGACAGCACCGCCACCTCCTTCAGCGATGTCACCCTCTACATGGACGAGGGCTGCCTCCCGTCCTCACCTCTGTCCCGTCCCCCCTCCTCGCCGCTCTCCCGCCCCGCGTCCAGCTCCGACACGGAGTACTGGGGAGGAGGAGGGGGAGGGGGAGGCCCCGGGGGGAGGGAGGACAGCAGGGAGACGGAGGGAGGCAGCAGCGCCAGCCGCAGGAGCAGCACCCCCTGCACAGAGTGTCGGGGGGAGTACAGGGGGAGGCCAGGAGGAGGAGGGGGAGGAGGAGGACACCTTCCTGTCCTGACCATCGAACCGCCCAGTGACAGCTCAGTGGACATGAGTGACAGGTCAGCACAGCCAATCAGAGAGCACAGAGATAAGAATACAAATATATAATTATTATTAGAAAACATCACCCTCCAGTAATAGTGAATGAACAAATGAACAAAGGAGCGAATGAAAGAATGATTGATTGATTGATTGATTGATCGATCGATTGATTGATTGATTGATTGATTGATTGATTGATTGATTGATTGATTGATTGATTGATTGATTGATTGATTGATTGATTGATTGATTGATTGATTGATTGATTGAAAATTTTATTGAACAACATTACACAAGTGTTCAAAGGGATAAAAAACACAATAAAGCCCAAAGGCTTGTTTCCATTCTGGTCCTATTTGATGGTAGATGAATGAAGGAATGGACAAACGTATGAACAAATGAAAAAGTGAGTGAACGAATAAACAAAAGAATGAATGAACTAATGAATGAATGAATGAATGAACGAACCAAATGATGAAAATGAATGAACCAATGAATAAATGAATGAATGAAAGAACCAATGAATGAATGAATGGCCTTGCAGCATGTTATGAAACACTGTCTGTTCCTCACATTGAACCTTGTACCATAATAATCCAGCACAAGAGGCTGGTGACATTTATGTGTCCTGTTCGTACTTCATGTCCTGTTCAACCCCTTCAACCTTCTGAATGTTGCTGTTTAATTAACACTTCTGGGACTATTATCACAATAATATGTGAATTTGTCCTCTGGCTTAATCTTTTTGATTGTGCACCTGTGGACGCGTGTGACTTCCTGGAATTACTGCTCAGAATTAACTTTATCTCTCAAACTTGAAGGTCGGAGCGCGGCTCCATCGGACGCCTGGTGTATGAACAGGAGCCATCGGGAGTGGAGCGAGGAGGAGAGAGGGAAAGGAGGGGAGTGGGAGTGGAGGGGGAGACCGGAGAGGACGAGCGAGGAGGAGGAGGGGGGAGCAGCGAGGCCGACTCCCCACAGGGAACCATCAAACACAAACCCAACGGCCGCTCGGTTGCCACGGCGCAGGGACAAACGCGCAGCCCCGCCAACGTCCCTCTGCCCATGCCTTCGGCCCGGACCCTGCCTTCACACCCACTCCCTCACCCTCTCCAGCACCCGCATTCGCAACCGCACCCTCACCCTCACCCGTCGCCCATCCCCCACCTTCCCACCATCCTCCACCATCACCCACAGTACAGCCAACCCCACATCCTGCACATGCACCACGGCCACGGCGGCGCCCCTTACATCCAGCACGCGCACCACTTTGCCCAGCACCACTACCACCACCTGCACCACCAACACCACCACCTCCCTCACGTCTACCCAGAGCCCCCCTCTTCTCCCCTGCCCTCGCCCGTGCCGCCGCTCACGCCGCTCTCGCCCCTGCCGCCGCCGCTCACGCCCTCCCCGCTGTCTTCCTCCTCCTCCTCGGCCCTCCAAAACATGGAGGCGCAGCAGCAGCAGCACCTGGCCCACCACCCCCACCTCCACCACCACCACCACCTGCTCTGCTCGGACGGAGACAACGAGAGCGTCAACTCCACCACCACCAACTCCAACGACGACACCACCGTCAACAACTGCAGCTCGGGCTCCTCGTCGCGGGACAGCCTGCGGGAGCCGATCGGAGGGGCCACGCTGGGGAAACAGACCTATCAGAGGGAGAGCCGCCACAGCTGGGACTCGCCTGCCTTCAACAACGACGTGGTGCAGCGGCGACAGTACCGCATCGGCCTCAACCTCTTCAACAAGTATGTGTGTGGTTCTATCTGTAGATACAGTATAATCAACAGGACTCAGATTCAGAAGAACAAAGTGCCACATGTGATAATAATTGTTTTTCTTTTTTAAAATACTTAAAGATTGGGTCTGGAGTTTTGTGTCCAAAAATATTACACTCATACAAATGAAATCCGTCTTAACCATCACCTATGGGCTTCTAAAAGCAACATAGAAATGACAGAGAAATGACACCACGGTGGAATAGAAAGATAAGCAGTTAAAAAAAACAAGAAAACTGAAGCTGAAACTCAAAAAAAGAGAGAAAAAAAATCCAGCTAAAAGTTCATGACTCCTCTTGGCCACAGGAAGCCGGAGAAGGGGATCCAGTACCTGATTGAGAGGGGCTTTGTGTCGGACACACCGGTGGGCATTGCCAGGTTCATCCTGGAGAGGAAAGGACTGAGCAGGCAGATGATCGGAGAGTTCCTGGGCAACCGGCAGCAGTTCAACAAGGACGTCCTGGAGTAAGTACAAAGACTTATGTCCTCAGAAGGAAAATGAGGGACAGTGGAATAAGTTCAGGTTAATGATTGTCGTCTGAATTTATCGAATATTCTTATATGATACACCACCAGTCAAAAGTTTGGACACACATTCTCATTTAATAGTTTGTCTTTATTTAGTTTTTTTCTACATTATAAATTCAACCTGTGACATTAAAACTATAAAGGAACGCATAATGAATGTAGTTAACAAAAAAGTGTTGAACAAAGTTTAACATTTGTACATGTTTTATATTTTATATTTTTCTAAGTAGCCAATGGCAAATGGCAATTCTTTTGCACACTTTTGATTCTGCTTCATGAGGTTGCCACCTGAAACGGTTTTCCAACAGTCTTCCCAGAGTTCCCAGAGGTGCTGAGCACAAAAACAAAAGTTACTTTAACAAAAGTTAAAGTAAACTCTGCGACTTGGTCGGAAATTTCAAGACAATACTCTGTCAGGTCCCTTTATGAACCTCTGCCAAGCGCCCCACACACACACACAGACACACACAGAAACACATATATGCAGACACACACAAAGTAGCCATAGATCTCACGTCTGTCTCACCATGAAACACACTCTTCTTGTGTGTGTCTGCGTGTGGAGGGAAGGAGAGGGGTTGACAGAGGTGAAAAGAGGGAGCTGAAGGTGTATCATCTTGAAATTTCCGACCAAGTCGTGGATTGGCTGCTCCTCCTGCTCCCTCTACCTGACTGGTGGAGACTCGTCGGTCGCGGTGGATTTTTGCAAATACGATTCCAGGCTGTAGGTGGAGCCAGAGGAGTTGGATTACTCATTTAATGTCTGATTATCAGAATATAGTGACAGTTCCAGCAAATATGACTGAATAATTGTTACCAACTGAAGCTTTAATAGTTTTTTTTGTTTTTTTAATTATATTTTTTTGGTCACTTTTGCCTTTATGGATAGCACAGTTGAGAGAGACAGGAAACGGGGAGACAGAGAGAGGGGAATGACACGCAGTAAATGGCGCCCGACGCGGGACTCATAGCAGGGCCGACTGCAGCGACGACTATGCCTCTACACATGGGGCGGCTGCTCTAACCACTACGCCACGCGACGCCCCTAATAGTTTTAAAGTATCTTCTGTATGAAAGTAATAATAGTAAAGAAAAACCATTGAATGAAAAGGTGTGTCTGACTGGTAATGTACAACTGAGCCTGAAAGCAGAAACGTGTGAGGCATACTGACCTCTTCATTTATACAATGATGGTAATGTTTCCTGCAGCTGTGTCCTGGATGAAATGGATTTCTCTGGGATGGATCTTGACGACGCTCTGAGGAAGTTCCAGGCTCAGATTAAAGTTCAAGGTGAAGCTCAGCGGGTGGAGCGACTGGTGGAGGCGTTCAGGTAATGAGCCGCACCACAGGTTTGAACGGGAAGAGAAAATCCAATCTGTCAGTGGAGTTTATTCCATCTCTTCACTCTCTCTCTCTCTGTAGTCAGCGGTACTGTGTGTGCAACCCAGTGCTGATCCGGCAGTTCCAGAATCCAGACACTATCTTCATCCTGGCGTTCGCCATCATCCTCCTGAACACAGACATGTACAGCCCCAACGTCAAGCCAGAGAGGAAGATGAAGCTGGAGGACTTCATCAAGAACCTGCGAGGTCAGTGGACGGTGACGGTCTGTGTGACTTTAGAAACAGAAGTTTACCAGAAAAGAGAGATGCTTGAGGCTGTTGTCATTCAGAGCTCATTTACATCAGATCATCCTCTGATCATTTGGGCTCTCTCTGTAGTAATCATGTTGTTTTGAGTGAAACTTAAACTCCAGAGTCCATTACCAGCAGATAGACGCCATCCTTTCGATTGTGCGTGCAGTAACAAGGAAGATAGAGCCGTATCACCTGTAATTAGCTTAGCTCAAACACTGGAAGTGTATGGGTAGTGGTAGCCTGCCTCCTACCCAGCAGTCAGAAGCTGATTTCATTTTAGATCTAAACTCTGTAAATATATCACTTTATCGACATTTCAAACATTTTTAGGTGAGAAAGTAGCCGTTTAGATCAGCAGTGTGTCGTTAATTTGGCTAAATACCAGCTGTTTACAATTTTGTTCAGACGAATTCGGCGCTACTCAAGCTAGCCGTTGTGACCAACGTACTTCCGGTTACTTTCACAAAATAAAACACCCATTGCCCTTTACATACAGAAAACAATGACGATAGAATTTGTGCTTTTACTTTGAAATAGGAAGCTAACCTACCCTCGATGTAGCTAGCTGGAACCAAAATAAACCGTCTTAGCTTGAACCTTCTGTTTTGACTGATTTTGTCCCGTTACCGGCATTTGACCGCTCAAGATGCCTGGGGGAGCCTGTGCAGGTTCTGGAGGACGGGGGGTGGAGCTGTGGATGTATTCAACTTTATTGAGGAAGATGATGTCATTGCAGTACAGTTAACCTGAATGTGACCGCTGGAGCTGACCTGTGTGTCCCCATCAGGTGTTGACAACGGGCAGGACATCCCCAGGGACCTGCTGGTGGCCATCTATGGAAGGATCCAGAAATGGGAGCTGAGGACCAACGATGACCATGTGTCCCAGGTCCAAGCAGTGGAGAGGATGGTGGTCGGCAAGAAGCCTGTAAGAGCCTCTGACATCAGAGATGGATCGACTGATTGATTTGTTTAGCTAAGTGTCATACTGTGCCAGAACACATGTTCTTACTAGACACTAAACAAATACAAACATTCCAAGAAGGCTAAAACGGCTTCTCATAAGGAGTTATTTATTTATTTAAAAGGATTCCCAGTAGCTGATGCCAATGGCACAAGCCTCTTCCTGGGGTCCGAAGAACCTTACATCAAAAAGAGAAAAACAGATCGTATTTTCAGTATCACATCAATTAAATTGACATTTTCATACAGCATGTCCATACCAGAATTTATACAAAGTAGTTTACACAAAGTGTATTCTTATGTAGGATCAGGGCTGTTGTATAGGGGAGAAAGGTGATGATAATTCAGGGCCCAGTGTCCAGTAGGGCCCACAAAAACCCCAGTAGTCTAATCTTTGTATGACTGATTTATTCTGCATGAGACTCTGACTAATACTCATAGTAATGCTGCATTAGCATCAAAACAAAGTAGGCTAAATAAAAAAAAGATAATACATACTTAGTCTAAGAAAAAAAGTCGACAAATCAGGGGGCAGGGGCCCACTTTAGTATTCTTTCAGGGGGCCCAGAATTCCTAGCAACAGCCCTGTGTAGGATACAGTGTTTTCTGTCTGTGCCCATGCTTTTTCAATAAATCTAGCTTGGACAGATCTCCTCCTTGAAGAACCAACTCAACATACAGTGTCACACTCAGACATTCAAAATAAGTCGGGATTCTTTGCCTGAACTTTCTCAGACAGGGTTTTCCTCAAGTCATTGTACAGAGGGCATTGAAACAGGAAGTGAGATTCATCTGGAACATTATCAAGATCACACAAAACAGAGATACCCTTCTAACCTGCCTGCTTTAGTCACCAGGGGCAAATTAGGTTCAGTGGAGTAATCCTCTTTCATTTGGGTTTCTCCTCCTTCCATCATTTCTTATGTAAATGAAATTTAGTTTGAATGTGTTTATATCGCACTGCAAATTATTACTAAAAACATAATAAAACTCAGAAAGAGAAAGGGCTTTTCCCCCCTTTATTAGATAGAACAGTTGAGAGAGACAGAGAGAGGGTGAATGACATGGAGTACAGAGCCACCCAATGCGAGATTCGAACCGAGGCCTACTGCAGTGAGGACTGCAGCCTCTGTAGAACCTACTGCTCCAGAAAGACTTTTTTCAAGATTACACATTTATTAATCTGCTGGTAATCTGAGGTATTAAAAGGTTTGTCTTAGTTTTGTTGACTTGATGTATTATTTCTATTTAATGATCTGTTTTTATTTGTAGATGAACCTGCAGACTAACTCTGTTATATGTGTGTGTTACAGGTGCTGTCCCTGCCTCATCGCAGACTAGTTTGCTGCTGTCAGCTGTTTGAGGTTCCGGATCCGAACCGAGCTCAGAGGAGTGGCGTCCACCAGAGAGAAGTCTTCCTGTTCAACGACCTGCTGATGGTACTCACCACACTGTCTGTGTGTGTGTCTGTGCGTGTCTGTGTGTACTGTAGGTGAATCAGCAGTGAAACAGAGGGTTTTACAATCATTATCTGTCTCACACACGCTCGTTGTCCCTTTTGTGTGTGTGTTATTGTTAGTGAACTATTGTCAGTCATGCAGTGCCATAGGAGTGTCTCACATTGGGAGATAAAGCCAGCCCTACTTTCTCCCATCATGCCCTGCTTCTTTCAAATGGTGAACTCCATCACTTCAAATTCTTACCTCCTAATAGAAAATAAAGGGAAACCTTGTTACTTGTATAACACCATTGTAAAGCTGAGTGTTTAAACATTTCATAGTAGTTCAACATTTTGGCAAATTGGCCCATTGCCATAATCCCTATAGTCATAGCAGTAGGTTCGTTACCTTTAATTTTCGGTGCAAGCTATTTTTAGAACGGTGGAGCAGAGCCATGAGCTGCTCAGAGCTACAGTACGCTATGGGATTTCTTGGTTTCCCTCATCAAACTCATCAATTACAAAATCCAACTCCAAAACGCTGTCACGGACAAGTTGTGACCTGCACATTCACCACGCTATGAGATAATAACGGAACGTTATGAGAGTTGTTTTAGACGTAAATTCATGCAAAACCGATGCATGTTGCTTTTAGGGACAGTTTCTCAGCAAGCAGTCTCTGCATTTATCTCTAAAACAACTCTGTGTGGTAACGTTGTGTTATTATCTCATAGCATGGTGAATGTGCAGGTCACAACTTGTCCACCAGAGCGTTGTGGAGTTGTTGGATTGTGTATTTGATGAGTTTGATGAGGGAAACCAAGAAATCCCCTGAACCTCCATAGCGTAGCTCTGCTCCACTGTTCTAAAAATAGCTTGCACCGACAATTAAAGGTAATTAACCTACTGCTATGACTATAAGGATTATGGCAATGGGCCAATTTGACAAAATGTTGAACTATCCCTTTAAAGAAGGGGAAATGTCAACGGTCACACTAAGGTCAAAAAACAAACAAACATGAGCCCTGTGTTGATCAGCTCCAAAAAAAGACTCAGCATGATTAAACAAACTGTGAAGGACGTTTATGACAAAAAGTGAGTGATTTGAAGCTGCTGGTGAGTAAATGTTCACGTGTCGTTGAGAAGCGGCTCAGACTGTGATTCTCTTCTAATTCAGTCACATCATTATTTATAATGTGACAAAAACAAGCAGTGAGAAGCGTGTGCAGTTAGTGGAGAAGAGATTAAAATAAGCACCGAGGGATTCAGAGAGAAAAAAAAATGTGTCACCTGCAAATGAAAGAAAGAAACAAATGATGAAGATTAGCAGAATCAAACACTCCTCCTCCTCCTCATTTGTCTTTTTTGTTGTTTCCTCCCCTCATCTTCTGTTTTCCTGTTTTCTCCTCACCTATGACCTCTTCTTCTCTCTCCTGCTGTCCGTATCTTTACTCCTTTTCCTTACATATCTCTCCTCATCTCCTCCTCCTCCTCCTCCTCCTCCTCCTCCTCAGGTGACGAAGATCTTCCAAAAGAAGAAGACCTCGGTTACCTACAGTTTCAGACAATCGTTTCCTCTGGTGGACATGCAGGTCCACACCTTCCAGAACACCTGTAAGTAAACACACACACACATACACCGACCCGACCCCCCCCCATCCCCCCACCCCTTTCTCTCTCCCTCTCTCCCCCTCTCTCTCTCTCTCTCTCTCCTGCCACACTCCTCCCCTCTCGTCCATCTGCTCTCTCCATCTGTCTCAGCCTCCCCTCTTTTTATTTTTTATATCTCTGTTTCTTTTCTTGCTCAACTCTCTAATTTTACCGCACAGTGAGCAGATCATCTGAAGACGCAGACACACACACACACACACACACACACACACACAAACACACACAAAGATCTTCTCAACGCACTCACACACACTGAGGCAAATCCATACAGACTCATGTCTGTCCACTCATCTGTGCCCGGGGCCATGTATGTCTGCTGTTGAGCCTCCACTCTGATCATCTGATCAGCTTTTTCTAATTCGCTGTGTTCCACAAGTTACAAAACGGCAGCAGTTTTTTTTTATTTTTTATAATAACTGCAGTTTAGTGTAATGCAAAAAGCTTTGTGGTTTAAATACTGTTTGGAAAGAAATGAACTAGATTTGTGTAGCTCTAAGTTGTATTTCACTCTGTGAGGAACATGAAACTGATTCAGGCAAACAGGTGTTGAGATATTTCAGTCTGGACGCAGAGCTGTGGACCTGCTACGTGAGGATATTATGTCTTGTAACTATTCCTATCTGACTGCACCAATCAGTCAGTTCCTTCATTCACAGGCTGCAGTAAGATATGTACGGTAACATGCAAAACTTTGGGCACCCCTGGTACTGTAAAAACACTCTTTTACAATATTTCAAGCATTCTTGAGCTTAGAATTATAAGGTTCTATCTCCGTCTTTTTCAAAATTGAGTTTTTTGCATAATATCATCCATTAGTAGTTTGTTAGTGCTTGTGTGGTGTTATTTTTAAAATTTCAACATTTTTTAATTAGTTATTCATAAAATAAAAAGGTTCTGTCAACCAAAACACAAGCCGAGTTGGAACTTTGATGCTCAATATCTCGGAGATAGAACCCTATAATTCTAAGCTCACGCATTATCAGTGTGTTATTTTAGTTTTCTACAGTTTCAGAGTGGAAAAGGGAAACAAAACTTGCAAAAGAATGGGAAACCCAGTAGACTTGAGCTCTCAGATAACTTTGACCAAGGTATCAGACAAGATATTTACTATTTACACACTGTGATAGTTTCCAACTGGGGGGGCGACATCTGACAGGAGAGTCAAACACGCTAATTTAAAAAACACACCGGCAACAGCGACCACTGATCTGTACTGAGACTATTCTTCTTCTTTTACACAAGTTAATTGACTGCTGTGTGGAAAACAATGCTGTGGTCTGTAATCGAGGTGCAGACGAGTGAGTTTGGAGCTGACGAGAAGAGATAAAAAAAGACAGCGAGACGATGTGGCCATAGTCGCCGTGATATGACGACCCCGCCCACACTGAGGAGGAACTATGAAGAACTCAGCTGTGATGGAAAAGGACCTAAACTGAGTCGAGCCGAGTAGAGCTGTAGTGGAAAAGGATGCAAAGTAATAGAAACTGGTAGATTATTATTGTGCGTCTGCTCCAATACTGGAGCAGTGGCAGCAATAATTTAGTTGTTGTGGGTCGCCACGGAAAAATGCCTGTAGCGGAAACACTGTAATATATTGTTTAAAATGTGAAGGGAATGTGTCATCTGTAACTTTATGCCTTTAGGAGATCATTACATCTTCTCCTTGCTGAACTGCTCACATTAACAGAAATTTGGACCAGGGGGGGCCAAACTTTTGCATGCTACTATGTGAAGAGGTTGCGGAAAAGTTCATACAGGACAAGAGGTTGCACTGGTGCATGGTTTAGGAAGTTTCAGTAGGAAACATGCATGTCCAGATGTTGCAGGTGTGGTGTGTATACAGTACCTGTTCCTGGTTTACAGCGTAGAGGCACTACTTCCTGTTGTAGATGATCCCGTGTGGGGGAAACTCATGATCATTTTGTTTTGATGGCCTTGTGATGACACAGATTGAATGGTTTGTATCAAGAGGTTACTGGAAGAAGTGCACATAGAGGTTGAACGTTCTTCCACAGCTGCATGTAGGTCTCAAGTTTTTGAGTGAATGTTTATTCCTCTTTTGGAAATATTGTTTTTTAGAATTATTTTTTAAAAATATTTTCTTAAAGGAATAGTTCACCAAAAAATAAAATTCATTAGTGAATCACCCTCATGCTGCTGAATACTCCAGAGTGTTTTTTTGATTCCTCGAAGTGCATCTGGAGACCTGGGAGGGTGGTTTGTATGAGATTAATAGTGCCCGACAAAAAAACATCCATAAAGCTACACAAACACCTTGTAATATTCCTCCATACTACTCGTCCACTTCAATCCAAGTGTCCTGAAGGGATATAGTCCAGAATTGACTTGAAACAACGTCATTTAGGACATTTTCACAAACAGTCCTGTGTTGAATTTGCCTGGTGCACATTCTCGCTTGGGATTGCAGTGGACAAGCAGTGTGGAGGAATATTAAATGGTTTTTGTGTAGTTTTATGGACGTTTTTGTATCAGGCCCTATTACTCTCATATGTTTTCGTTGGACTACGAACCGGCCTTCCGGGTCTCCAGATGCACTTTGAGGAATAAAAAACTACTCCAGAGTATTCATCAGCATGAGGGTGAGTCAGTATGGCTGAATTTCATTTTGTGGTGAACCATTCCTTTAAGTTTTTGAGGGAATGTTTATTCCTCTTCTGGAAATATTGTTTTTGTGGGGGTTTTTTACACTGTGTAATAGTTCAGCTTCCTTAGATTTCATTATTCACACCGTTCCACAAGGTAATTCCACAAAATGAAATCCACATCCTCTTCAAATTAGTATGGACATAGCCTTTCTTGAAATTATGTTTTCCTCTTAAATTACAGTATACCCATCGTCTCCGCCTGTGAAGACGTTTTGAATGTTAGCAGGAAGTAAATGATTTTTTTTTTTGCTTTTTACACTATTTGAGCAGTTCTGAAGACATTTCTTAAGACAATTGGACCTCAGAAATTCAAATTAATACTTGGATTGCATTATTTTCTGCAGGTAGCAGCAGGTTAATGTTGAGTCCATAAGCTGTGAGATCTTAAACTTGGTCATGACATTGAATTCAGCTTGAAATTTGCACCTGGGACCAAAATTGGAGACTCCGTCCCAGTTGGAGATGTCCTCAACAATCTGTTAATAATCACTTGGCAAAACGCATCAGTTTCCTCTCCAGTTACAGAAATGACACTCGGTCTGCCAGCGTTTTCTTTAAATGTAAGGCAGCGTCTACAGAAGTGGAGTTGGTTCACCACCAAAAACACTGACAGCCTGTTTCAAACAAACAGTGAAACACATCACAGGATTTCCTAAATATACGTCTGTCAGTCTGAGAGCTGGGCTGCTGAGCTGCACTCCTTAAAACATGATTCATTCATCCGACACATTTTTTAATAATAATGTTAGCACGATTATATGCAGAGTTGTGTGTGTGTGTGTGTGTGTGTAGCAGAGATGAATTGGCTCTCAGTTCTCTGCAGCAGATTGGAGTTGGTGGTGTTTCAAATCTGCCTCAGCACCTGTTAACAGGATGATGCCTCACTCTGAAGAGTTCAGCTCCAAAATCACATCTCCTCCATTTAAAAAAAAAAGGCTGGATAATGCAATCTGAACCAGACACAAGATGATGGCTGACGTGACAGGAAGCTCTCATGTTAACCCCTCGGAGACCACCTCAACATGGGATGTCATGTCACACATCATGGTTACGGCACATTTCTTAAAGCACCATCATCAGGAGCTCTGAAGCTGGAGTCCTCTTCCCACCACACATCCAAGAGTCACTCTGGGGGGGGGGGTGATTAAGGTGTTTACCTGGGTTGCTTTTAAAAAATTTCACCTCCTCTGACTTCTATATTTGACCAAATTCATCCTGCGGCCCGGACTGGGCCCTCTGGCAGGCCAGTCTTGGCCTGTGGGCCGTACATTTGACACCGCCGTGTTAGGGTCAGACCTTCACCACTGTTGTGAGGACTAAGTTTAAAGGTTGTAGCTACAACTTTTTCATCAAAAAGATACATTTTTCAAAAATCCAATACATCCAAAGAACATCTAGAGGGGTGCAGAATAAAAGTAGCCTATTCATTTTACAGAATTTTTTTTATAGTATCAAAATAATTGCTTTATAGATTTTGTCCAAAATATATAAATATTTACATCTGGTTACGTTGGCAACGTCGACATGAAATGATCTCTACGCCAACAGCATTACGTAGTAGCTACGTTGATGTTACGTCACGTTCAGTTGCATCTCTCCTCTCTCCTGTTGTCACACTACAGATCAGCATGATTCAGTTGTGTGGGCTCTGCAGTGACCTGACAGTGTGGTCAGGGTGAGCTGAAGCTGCTGTGCTGCTTGTTTACTTGGTTACTTACCGGCTTGTTGTTTCATTGTTATTGTTGTTGTTGTTGTTGTTGTTGTTGATGGTTCTGGTTTCTCCAGTTGGAGCTAAATGGGGCCTGGCAGACTGTGGTGATGACTGTGACCAGGACAGATTGTCCCATATGATTCATCAGCACAATCATACATCCACTGCTTGTCTGTGTGTGTGTGTGTGTTTGTGCGTGTGTGCGTGGGCAAGTACAGTGTGTGTATTGTCAGTGGGTGGATGCACCTTTATGTATCTGTGTGTGTGTGTGTGTGTGTGTGTGTGTGTGTGTGTGTGTGTGTGTGTGTGTGTGTGTGTGTGTGTGTGTGTGTGTGTGTGTGTGTGTGTGTGTGTGTGTGTGTGTGTGTGTGTATCATGTGGGAGGAAGGTAGGATGTGTGTGTGTGTGTGTGTGTGTGTGTGTGTGTGTGTCTGCCAGCCGTCAGAGGTTGTGTCCTGTGTTATGAGTCGTGAGCTGTTGAGACTAATTACATTAGGACGGACAGGACTGGAGACCGATTAAGGATTTACAGAAAAGACTCTGTCCTCCAACATCCTACATATTTCAGGATGCACATCACATTGTTTCATTTCAATAAACCATCAATCACAAAAAGAGATTAGACCCAACACTGCTGCAGTGCACCAGTAGATGACAAGGTCTTAAATTCTTCAAGAGGCGTTTGTTTGTCAGTCAGTCAGGTTGAAGCTGTTATTACTGTTTCTGTTGATGAGGAAAAGTTCTGCTGTGACCTTTTTAGTGACAGAGGTGAATAGTGTCTCTCTAGACTCTAGAGGTGGTGTGGCTGTAAGAAAAAAAGAGAAATGAGACATTGTCATTTGTTTTGTCACCTGACTCACGGTGTGTTTTGCACAAGATTGCGGTGATTCAGGTAGCCTAATAGCAAATAGTTTTGTCTGGTGAGTTATTACAAGAATAACACGTGTAAGGGGCGTCCTTGCCCTCACATAGAAAGATTATCTGTCATACAGGCTGAAATAAAAACCCATTAAAACTAAACGTCAGGTTTATTTTTACAAATTTGCCCTTATAACCTCAAACTAATGAAAGAAATGGTTCTGGAAATTAATGAAAATTAATGAATAACAGAGTTGTAAAAGTCAAGACCTTTTGCTTTAATAACAGCAATCAGTCTATTTGGACATGTGTCTGCTGGCATTCTTCCTTGAAGAATTGTTCAAGTTCAGTCAGATTCTGTAGTGAGTGGTGATAGACTTCTCTCTTCCAGTCCATCCACAGATTTTTTTTACAGCTTAAAGGAGACATATTTTGCCCCTTTTCTACAAATTAAAATAGTTCCCAGGTGTCTTAAAGACATGTCTGTGACATGCTTCAGTCAAAATACCCCAAGGATCAAACATCACAGCTCTTTTCATCCTCTCTAAACAGCTCTGTTCAGAACAGTTGGTTTAGTTTAGTTTTAGTTTAGTTTATTGTTTGCACTTTAAAATATCATAAACAAGGAGTACATAATATGAATGGGAAAAAAAAGAAAGAAAGGGAAATACAATGCTCCAAATCACAATGAAACAGTGCTGGAGAGGTTAGAAACCCTGGGAGGGCTTATCGAGAACCTCACCATAAATAAATAAATGAAATTAAATATGTATTGTCAAATTAAAATAACAAATGCATCGATGAGTGAATGAAAAAAACATACAAACAAAATATCACAATAGTGATTACACGGTGAATCAAAAGATAAATTAAAATGAGTCAGAAGAATAAAACAAACAAAAAAAAAAAAAAAAAAAAAGAGTTACCATGACAACTGTTAAGAAACAGAAAATAATAGCAACAAAAACCAACAACAACGTAGTATTAAAATAATCCCATGGCAAGCAGATAGTCTTTTAATTTCCTTTTAAAAATGGATAGGGAAGGAGAGCTATTAGATAGATGGATATACCTGTTCCATAAAGTTACACCTTTATATTTAATGGAAAACTGTGCTCTGTGCTGCTTTCCGTGTCTGTCCCTTTAAATGCAAATGAACTACTGCTCACTCTGCCCCGCCCTCTTTACCGGTACTAGTAGGGGGTGTGGTAAATGGTAAATGGACTTGCACTTATATAGCGCTTCTCTAGTCACTTGGACCAAGCGCTTTACAATGTAATGGTCGCATTCACCCTTTCACACACATTCATACAGCGCTGTTCGCAGACAGGCTTTTTTGGAGACTAACCATTCACACACATTCATACATCCGATGACACATCGGAGGGTAAGTGTGGGTTCAGTGTCTTGCCCAAGGACACTTCAACATGCAGACTGGGGAAGTTGGGAATCGAACCACCGACCTTCCGGTTAATGGTCGACCCGCTCGACCCGCTCTACCTCCTGAGCCACAGCCGCCACAGCCGGGTGGCATTATGCAAATTCAAAAACTAATAACATCATTAGATGACAACTGAGCGAACGGCTGGTAAAAGCCACATGGATTTCAACCGAGGGAGCCTGAAAAGTACAGATTTTTTTTCAATTCTCACATTTTGGGGGCCAGAAGGCAAGACAAACACCCAAAAATATTAAAGAGTCATTCCCATAATATTTCCCATTTAAAAAAGATTGAGTGTTGCAAAAGGTTTGACAAAAGGTTTTTGGGGGGTATGATGTCTTTCTATAGGCTCTGTATGTTTGGTCCTAACAGCAGCAGCCAGAGGTTGAACCTGAGGATCCTGTAGATGTCTGACCATGACATCATGTGATGTCATTAGCCCACAATAAGAAAGTGAGCCTCCTCGACCTTATGGCATGTGTGTTTTATGTGTGTCACCCAGACTACCCTCACGGTATCAGGCTGACGTCAGCGAACCCCGGAGGAGAGAGGAAGGTGCTGATCGTCTTCACAGCTCCAAGCCAGCAGGACCGAGCGCGCTTCACCTCCGACCTCCGGGAGAGCATCGCTGAGGTGCAGGACATGGAGAAGTACAGGGTGGAGTGTGAGTACGCTGCTGACTGTAGTAGTGACAAAGCTGCTATTGTACCTGTGTATACAACAAATCGCCTTGTTTACAACTACCTCCGGGTAGAAAACCAGCATGAAAACAATAGTGACGGACAAGAGTTATATTTCATGTCACTATATCACCGTTTAGACTAATCTGATGTTTGTAAAGTTTATAAAAACCAATGATTGGACAAACATTACTATTTCTGTGTGCACATTTTGTAATTAGTCATGGTTATCATAGATTAGCTGGGCTAACGGTTACCTGTTCAACTTTAATAACTCAGTAACTCAATAAACAGTCCACGAAAAAATATTTTTTCCAGCGGATATCTTAGTTACAACCTGACTGAGCTAACTGGAGTAGTTTCATGTCGTGTCCGACAGCGGGAAGGTTTTAACAGCTGACGTCCTGATGTTAGCTTAGCTACCGCCGTTAGCTGTCCCTGTCAGCTGAGCCACTGATGCTTTCTAGACACTGTGATTCCCCCAAACTGAATAAATACATCACATAGCAACACAAAACATGCACAGTGAAATAGTCATGTTTCAAATTACGTGTTGGTTTTCTACCCAGAAGTAGTTAGTGATGATCTTTCCCTCCATCGCTCCCTCCAGCCGAGCTCGAGAAGCAGAAAGGTGTGATGCGCCCGGGCATGTTGACAGGGGGAGGACCTGGAGGCATGGGCTCGCAGGGCGGCGGCGTTAACAGCGGAGGCGGCTCCATGAAGAGTGAGGTGGTGAACGGCACCTTGGGCAGGCCGAGCCTCGACGACACGTACGCCTCGGTGGACGGACTCAAACGCACGGCACTCAGCTCCTCGTTGAGAGACCTCTCAGACACAGGTCAGGGTGTGAGACAGGAAGTCACAGTTGTTTTTTTATCACCTGTAAAACAGCTGTCCTTAGCGACGCCGTTTTTTTTAATGTCATGACTCACTGACTCTGAGCTAATTTTCATCTGTGCTCATGTGCAACAGATGAAACAGTGATGAAAGCTAAAATGGTAATGTAATACACTAGAAGGGCGCTGTGAGGTGGTGCTGTGTCTCCACCTAGTGGTCAACTACAGAAAATACACGTTCAGATTCAGTGGTTTTACTGTATTGCAGTTGTACTGCAGTTGATTAATAAGAACTGATATTTATGTAAGGTGTTTTATTACAGATATCAAGATAACAAGATTGGTAATTTTATCAACACTGAGCGCTATCATATATTAGAAATTAGTAATATTGCTCAATTAAATAACTTAATTTTTTTTAAAGTAAATTTTAACATAAAATATTAATACTATTACTTAAACACTTAATCTATCTATCTATCTATCTATCTATCTATCTATCTATCTATCTATCTATCTATCTATCTATCTATCTATCTATCTACCTACCTACCTACCTACCTACCTACCTACCTACCTACCTACCTACCTACCTACCTACCTACCTACCTATCTACCTACCTATCTGTAACGGAGGTCATTAGGGACCAGTAAGGTGAAGTGACGGGTTGTGGTGGTAGCGGTACCGGAAGTAAACTCACTCACCCATAAAAAATGTGCTAACCAACTTGCCAAGTGGCTATCAACCTCTTGGCGAAGCGGTTAGCATCATCGCCTTCGGTGCGGGAGGTCGTGGGTCGATCCTCGCTCAAGGCAAGTCCGAACCACACAATATCGGTCACATATCTATCTATCTATCTAAAGTAGGAATGCAAATAACTAAAAAACTAAAATAATTAAAAACAGTGTAAAAGGCAAGGATGTGGTTAGCTTAGCTTATTTTAAGGTAAAACGACCTGACTCTGTCCGAGGTTCAGAAATACTTCACCTCAGATAGAACTCATGAAGCTGATGATATGTTGTATCCTGTTGGTCCAACCAGTGGCCTACACAAACAGAAAGGATGGGCATCACGTGTTGGACCTTTTTTTTTATTTTTTATTTTTTTATGACGAACCAAATTTTAACCCTGCCTCATTCTGATTGGGTAACAGGGAAGCGAGGTCGTAGGAACAGTGTGGGGTCATTGGACAGTACCATAGAAGTAAGTTGGACGGGGCAGGGCTGAGAGCATGCAGCATGCTATGGCAGCATGTCACACACCCCACTAACTGCATGTTTGACTCCTAACAGCTTGTTTGTGAAAAGATGTATATGTGAGTGTGCTGTGATGTTTCATCAGTCAGGTGGCTGAAACATGGCTTTTTCTTTTCTGCTCACCTCCACCAGTGTTGCATCATCAGAAATCTTGTCTTTGGAGAACCATCATTCCCACTTTACAAGTTTAAATTAGATTTTTTCTTCTTCTTCCTTTAAAAAAAAAACATTTTCACAATTTCATTAGGTTAGATAGTTAAGATAGAGACAGAAACAATGGGATAACAGAGAAAAGAAAAAGAAAGAAAAAACATTATGGCATGAAACAATGGTTCTCCAGCAAATTATCCGCTGCACTACCAGGAGCTAAAATACCCAATAACATCTGGTTTTGTTGTACCAGGGTCACATAATTCTGCAGTACACACAGTACCCCTTGTCCTACTGGGAACACAGCCACTGTATACATGCATGTAAATACACAATTACTGGTGTGGTTGTGTGTCCGCTCAGACAAACTTGATTGGCAGTAGGAAGCAGTGGAACTGCCTCTATTGTCCAATTAACTATGTTTAAAACACCTGATTTATTTATTTACGATTATTTGTTTTTGTGGACTTCATGTATTCTTCATCTGTGTGTGTGTCCTGAAATCTGCATGGATTTACATTGTTGTTGTTCATCTTTCATTGAAAACTGGATATTTTTTACAGCTACATCGAAGGTGTTGTTGTGAAATCTTGTTATATAAGATCTCCCATGTAATTTAAAGATGAACAAGATGAGTAACACGTGATAAGATATTTTAGAATGTAATCATGTGACTTTGTTAGGTTTTTTTTTATTTCTAAGTTTCTGTTTCATTCTTTTTCCTGATCTTTTTGTTCTTTGCTCCCTCTATCAAACCCTCCTCCTCCTCCTCCTCCTCCTCCTCCTCCTCCTCCTCTCAGGGTTCCATCATTAGCAGCCCTCGGCCTCACCAGCAGCGCCCCCTGCCTGCTGGAGGTCTCTCCTACAGCCCAATGATGGTCCCTTCATCTCCAGCAGCTTACCGGCCACACCGCCCTACTCAGAGCCCCGGTACAGGGGTGGGGGGTGGGCCGGGGCTCTGTCACAACCAGGGAGGGGTGACCACCTCCCCTCTCGTGAGCGGGGGAGGGGCTGGGGGCGGCGGCGGGATGGCAGGTGTGGGAGGGCCGACTGGCGGCCTGCTGGGGAACTTCTTCGGCAGCCGCAGAGGCAAGGTTCCTGGTCCCCTGTCGATGACATCACCGTCTCCTCAGGGTCCCCCGAGTCCCCTGATGATATCGTCACCCCCCCATTACCCCGCCCCCGCACCTCCCATCCCCCACCCATCCTCCCCTTCCCCATGCCCCTCCCCATCGGCCAACCTCGGGCAGTCGGACTCGGGAGGAGTTGGAGGGGGAGGAGGTACGGGAGGGGGACCGTCCAAGCTCCAGGCTTTGCACGCTCAGTATTGCCACGGCAACAGTGGAGGAGGCGGAGTCAGTGTTACTGGGCACCAACAGCAGCAGACGCCGCCCCCGCCCTACCACCATCATCACCGCTACCACATGCAGAGCGTTCCGCAGCACCACGCCCTCTCGCACAGGTTCTCCGCCCCGCGGCGGCAGGGCCCGCCCGGCTGCGCTCCCTCTCATACCCAGCAGCATCAGAGGATGCAACATGGCGCCGCCCAGCACCAACGCTACAATATGGGCACAGGCTTCAGCACGCCCCCTCCGCTGTCCCCACACTCCCCCATCACCCCTACTACCCCACACGGACTCTACCACTCGCACCCCGCGGCGGGCCGGCCGGGTGGCGGCACCAAGCTCCCCTTAACCATCTCGCACTCTCAGCCCCACCCCCATGCTCACACGCACTCTCACAACCACGCCGTGCACACACACTCCCCGCTCAGCCCCTCCCCCTCCGCCTCCCCCTCCACCCACTTCATCTTCTCCACCCCGCCGCCGCAGACGCCCTCGGCGCGCCTCGTCACCCAGAACCCTCCGCAGCCTTACGCCCCTCAGTATCCGCCCCTCTCCTCCATCCCGCCTCCCCCTCCGCACTCCCCCCTGCCTCCCCCTTCGACCGCCCCACTCTCCCCACACCCAGGGGCGGGAGGGGGGCAAGTGGGCGGACCCAAATCGAAACCCGTCAGCCGGATCAGCACGGTTGTGTGAGACGTCAGAAGCCGAGGACAGTGGTCCGCCACCCCGCCATGAGCCACCGGGGAGCAGGAGGGAGGAGGAGCAGGAGAGGGAGGAGAGGAGGAGGAGGTGGGGCAGGACAGATGCAGGTGTATCAAAGTGGCCGCTTGGTGAGAAGGAGAGCACTGAGAGCGGGGAAGAGGAAATTACTCAGCCTGTGTTATTTTCACATCCACTTCCCCCGCAGGTAAAAAGACTCACACGCGTCCTGAAAGATGTCTGTGGGGCAATTTGTTCCCTACAGGGGCAAATCCTGCCCACGGAGCACCAAGACCAAGAAATCACTAATATAGTTCTGTGCTCTCGGTGAAAAGCTCCTCATCTTCCCTTTGTAGAGCCCTGCTGAGGTGGCCTGGACTCAAGAGGACTTGTTTGTAGTTCTTCATTGACAAAGGACGTGTTTGTGTCATGTTGTGAGTTTGTGAGTCGCTGTAGTGGACAAATGGTTCAGGGACCAGACGTGAAGGGAACAGTGCCTGAGATTTTAACACGAGGGTTAGCGCTCGATGCTAACGCCATGTACAGTGCTGGATGAAGGGACAGTTCAGGTTTGTAGGAAGCCTGAGAACCAGAAGGAGACCTTTTTATTATATTCCAAAAATCCCACTTGTCTTGCACCAATTTGTTTTTTCGCACAAAAAGCACTTGTACCATTGTTTTGGATGTTGACATATTAACAAGCCATGAGGTGTTGCTGAGAAACAGAAGTGCTTAGCATTAATATGGTGCAGTTTCTGTGTCTTAGACAGGCTTGCATGACCTGTGCAATAGCTAATGAGTGTCAGTGTGTCTATGGTTACACTCCTATATGCAGGGGAGGGATTTGTTGTAATTTAAAGCCCCAATCCAGTGTGTTTTTGGCCATACAAAGTGCATTAAGGTGACAGATAACTCACTTTCTACGTGGACAATAAACTTTTTAAGAATTTAAATAAGCCATCAAAACAAAAACTGCAGATGTCTTTTTACCTTTTAGTTCTGCAAAAATGACTAAAATGCCTTTAGTGTTTGTGGATTACAGGGTTTCAGCAGGGGGCGCTGTACTGTTGTTTTGGAACGGGACTTGCAAATGGTGATAGTTGACATTTTGACATTGTCATTTTCCCAATAATTTATTATTATGCAGGGAGATTTACTGTATGTGGTAGTTTGTACTAAATTGGAGAATGCCCCCTTATTAGCTATCCTTGTTATATGAAAGTTTGAGCCTGAATTTTATAATATATGTCAACTGTATCTCATGCTCCATATTGTATGTGACACTATGTTGCCAGGCAAGGAGATTATGCTTAAAGGTGCCAAACAGGGTGCAGTCTGGGAAACAGCGGCAAACAGGGAGTCTTTTGGTTTGAATGGCTCATCTATGATGAAGCCAATGAGATGGTACATCATACAGTACCTAAATAAAGACCCCAAGTCCCAGTCATTGAGTCATGCAAATGTTATTTCAGGGTACGTTAAACAAGGTCTTCTTGTAATGTAACACCACAGACATGTTCTCAGCACCAGAAACTAAACTGGGAGGGGATTTGAATGATGGAGGTGTTATTTACTGTAGTTTAGAAAATCCAAATAGTAAATCCCCTTTTTAAAAGGTCTGCACTTGTCTGAAACCTATATAACTGAATTAGGCCTACTATATGTCGTGAACCTGGGTCACTCAGTCTATTGGAAGTGCTCCTCCTTTCCTCTGCAGTTCCATAGGAACTGGGAAATCATAGAAGCTCAGTAAACTGCAGCTTGGCACTTGACTGACCTGTGGGGAAAACGCCATCAGTCAGTCAGTCAGTCACATCCTACAATAGACTAGGATGGCCCCACTACTATGGTCAAGTCAAGCCAAAGGAAAGTGGTTAACTTCTCACCCAGATGGAGATGTGTTGTTTTTTCTCAACAGGACGTGATATCTGTTAAATATTTCTGGTAAACAAAGTTTAATTCCACATTCAGCAAAATGGAGAGTAAGGTGCCTTGAGACATAAAGAAGGTCAACAACAAAATGTTGCTAACAAATAATTTTCAAGTAAAGACACTATTTAGAGACAATTCACCATCTAAATCAATTGTGTATTGGCTGACCCTGCATCCCTTCACAGTAGAAAATATCAAACCATTTCTTTAATCAGGCTGAAGGACCTAAGCCTGTCATCTTCCTCGTCATCGGAAAAAGACACAGAGGAACCTGAAAACTAAACTTAACTCCATCTTGACAGATTTGTTAACATGCATCATGCAGCATTAAGCTAAATTGTCTTGAACAAATTCTACTTACACATTATTTTTGCACTTTAAGTTAAACCCTCCATGACAGTATTCAAGTGTTTTTTTTGTTTGTTTTTTTCCTCATTTGATCAAAATCACCCGATGTCAGGGCAAGAAGCCCATGATGGCTGGTAAAAGGTTCCCCAACCACTTGAACTATTTTACCGACCATTTGTACTTTTTGACTAGTAATGAACCTCTCAGTGCTGGTTGCTTTCCTGTCCAAGTCTTATCTAAATAACAACCAGTGTTTAACTGGTGGATAATGGGAAAGTCCTCTCATGATATGAATGCAAATATTAATGACACATTTCTAGTTTCCCTGTGATTACGTGAATGCGCCGACTGTAGATATTAACTGTACAGTGTGTTCTATTTTCAATGGGGCCAACAGCATCAATCTGTAACCGAGGTTCAGAATTGCTTGAATTAACAAAACGTATGCTCTAAAAACTACAAGTTCATCAGGGTTCTTCAGGCTATTTGGGCCATTCTTAAGACCTCTTGAGAAAACAAAACAATGAAAATCCCTTACTGTTCTGTTTTTGTAATAGCTCTTTGTGATCAAGATTTGTGGCAATGGTTTATAATCCATCATGGATGATCATCCGCTGGCATAGTTCCTCAGGGAACCATCCTAGGTCCCCTGTTGTTTTCAATCTGAAGAACCCCTTTGACTTTTTAGAGTGTGCTGCTGATATTATTATCAATATTGTTGTGTGACAAGCTTCTACTAACATAATGTACTCCTTGGGCTGTTTTGTATTATTAGCATTTTTAATTTTGTTATGTGCTTACAACTGTGAGATGATTTTTTTTTTCCTTTTCTGATTTGGGCATCATAGATGTACTAAAATCTTTTAATTTTTAATATGTTAACAAACAAAATTTTCTACAGAATTTTCTGTGACTAACATACAACAAACATACCCCAACCCCTGAAACATACACACCTGACACCTCTGAGTCATCATCATGAAGCCTCATGAAGCCTCAGTGAAGCCTCTTGACAACCACTGAGTGGAAATAGACACTTCTACCACCAAACAATCGATAAACAAACACCAAATAAACAATTCATGCTGAGCTGTGAGGAAATTTACAGTCACCTATACAGAAACACTCAGTAGTCACAGTTAACATGGGTCTAATCCAGACTACAATGGTTAATTAAACACTTGAGATAACTAAACAAAGTTCTCAAGGAGCACCGGATCAAACCTACCTCGTAAGAGATTACACAACATTTCACTCTGTTCCACTGCATGCCCAAGTTAAAGCAAGAACATTCCCACTGGAGTTCCCACTTTAAAGCTCCATACCCATGTTTTTGCATGTTGCACTACAAATTGTGTCTACTCTACACAACTGCCTACTATTGTACTCTAAGTTGTTAGGTTTCTTTTTGTATTCGGCCAGACTTTTGTTTCATTCTCAGTCTCTTTAAATGAAATATATAATCTGCAGATGGGCAATCCATCACTGTCAAAATTTATCATTATTATTCAGCCCTTGTGGTTAAAGGCTGATGCATATCATGTCATTGTTCGCTGGAGGAACCTGCAAGGACCACAGGACACTTGCAGGTCTTGTTAACGACTAATTTTGTGTTTTTAACCAAACATTATTTGGAAATCTCTAACATTGGGTGCAGAATAAAAAACTTTTAAATAAAAAAAATTGTTAGCAAACGTTTTTTTATTCCTATATATTAAGTCTGTGTTTTCTTAATTGGTGGTGGTTAATTCTGGGTCGGTTCATCAATGTGATCCATTCAGCTATCACTTTACAGCTGCAAGTGAATAGTCAGTGAAATAAAATCTGAAATCAGTGATAGGAAGGTAGAAAATAAATTTTAAACAAGTAATGTAAAGTATACGCAGTTCAAGAACATGCAAAAACTGAGGTACGGTCCTTTAAATAAATGCTCAATCTAAATGTTCTTTTTCTGCCCGAGTCTGCTCTCCACTATCAGTTTGCATGTGGTATTTATTACAGTATCTGCACTGAATGAAATTGTATTATAAACATGAATGTACATAACCATCGTTATATAAAAAATAACAATGTGAGTACTCATTTTGCTCGGCAGCAGGCAGTTTGTCTCTGGCTGGGGTTACACCAGGAACAGAAGATTTTTGATCCCTATAGAAACAGATCTGGTCTGACAGCTGCAAGCAGAACAGGGGACATTTAAATAATAATAATAATGTATATCAGATCTGGTTCAATCCAAGTTAAAAATGTTGGGAATCTTCTGTTCCTGTGTAAAGGCAGTCTGTGTTGTGTGTATCTATACAAGGGCATGGACCAGTTGTATGTAACAACACAAGGGGCCGCTTTATGGAGTAATTCTTGTTTATAATGTAGAGCTAAGAGAGACTGGAATAGTCCTTGTAAAATTGTATGAGTACAGTGTCAAATATGTGTCAACAGAGATGACATTATTTTAAAAATTATGTATGGAAAATTTTAGCTGTGTATATAAATATATATTACTTGTACTTTGTTTTTGAAATTGCAGAGATATGGACAAAGTGGAAATATTTATTGCTCTAAAGATATAAAAATCTGTTCATGTTGATGGAAAGATGTGTCCTGTTTTGTTTGGTTGTTATGATCACATTTGCGCATATTATCGGTAAAGTGCACTGAAGAATATAGCCAAATAAAGCAGATTACGATCAATTACAGCATCCAGGAGGACGTCAACACCTTAAGAAATACATTTCTTCACTTAATGGAAGATGTTTGATGGATGTCAATCTCACATCTGTTGAGTAGGCTGCTGAAATTGAGAAAGGGGGTTTAGCTTGGCATTAAAGGTCCAGTGTGTAATAATTGGCAAGGTGTTTTGGAAAAATCCATACTACACATGAATATATTTGTATAAGTGTATAATCACTATAAAATAAATTTTGTTTGGTTTTCGTAGCCTTATAATTTTTCTTTATATAGCAAGGATCTTGCTTTAGAAAGCGTCGCCATCTTGAGCCGCCATATTTGTACGGCAGCCCGAACAGAAAATCCAGCCAGCCAGAAAGCATGTTTCGTCAGTTACGCGTTCATAAAATAACCAATAAAGAAGAAGGCGGAAGGAAAGAAGAAGGAGCAGGAAACAGCAGGTTTAGATCTTCACCTCATCGCTCCATCAGAAAATGCAGATCATTTATTGACAACTTTGATGGTTTAGATCTTCACCTTTCAGTGTTTTTTTTCCTGTGATATTATAAACTTAAAACCATCAGAAAATGCAGATCATTTATTGACAACTTTAATTTTAAATTCATAAACTTTAACAAAATGTTTTACATGTGAAAATCATTTTCACTGTGTTTTGATGAGCTGTTACAGTTCAATAACTGCAGCCTCATGCACACTGCTGCTGCCTTCAGTAACAGTCCTGAGTTTACACTCCTATGTCTCTTCTTGCCAGAAGCATCAGAGAATTGTTGTCAACAAGTTGACATTTTTCTAAAGAATGAAAAGGAGGTAAAAAAAAAAAAGCAAAACTGTTTCGATGCATTTTCTTTGGTGTCAGGCTTGAAGGTTAATATTAATAAATGTGATGTTTTTGCTTTAAAAGAGGAACTGAATAGCCTGACAGAAATAGAAGGTATCAGTATTAAAGATGTTGCATCATATCTGGGTATCAAAATATGTAAGGTTGACTTGAACTTTAATCCACTGACTGAAAAAGTTTTTTAAAAAAAAGAAAAAGTATGATATGTGGCTATTAAGAGATGTATCAATCAGTGGACGAATTCTGTTATCTAAAAGTGAAGGGTTATCCTGGCTGGTCTTATACAGCTATGGTATTGGTTGTTCCACCAAAAAAAATTAAACAGATTTGACACGAAAATGTTCAACTTTATTTGGAAAAATAAACCCCACCAAGTGAAACGAGCATATTGTGTAACCCATATTGTCAAGGAGGCTTAAATGCATTGGATTTCAACAGTTCTAACACAATCTTTAAAATAAATTGGCTAAAGAGATATTTGCAAGGAGTAAGTAAATTATGGTACATTACACCACAGCTCGGGGAATTGAATTTCTTTGTACTGTAACTGTAACTATAGTGCTGATAAACTTTCAATCTGGCAAATTTTCACAAACACGCTTTACTTTCTTGGATGTTATAAACATAACTTTTCACCACACAAGTGTCTGATCTGGAATAATCAAAATATTTGATATAAGAACAAATCTGAGATGGTTTGATCAAAATATTATGTTTGTGACACAGCTGTTGGAATGAAGATGGACATTTGTACAATTGTGCTGAGTTCTTATGCATTTCCAGTTACACCTAAAGAATTTGCCATAATATTTGATGCTGTGCCTGCCAGACTATTGATATTGTTAAGAGGAAATGATGGACCACAGCTGTATGTACATTTTAAGGCAAATTTGATGCTGGGTGATGTACACTTAACAGATAACAGATGCAACAATGGATATTCGAGGAAACTTTCCCAAGAAATTATTACCCCAGTAGCTAGGCCATTGTGGAACTCGAGATTTGTGGATATGGATATAAACTGAAACTCAGTGTGGATGTCAAGCATTGTGTCACAAACAAAATTAAAGAAGTTTCTTTTAAAATCATGCATTCAATCTACCCTGTTAATCAGGCCATCTCTAAATTTAAAGATATCAATACCCACTGTACCTTTTGTGAACAGGAGGAGGAAACTTTTTTTTGAATGTCGTTACACTCATTTGTTTTGGATAGAACTTGAAGACATGTTTAGGCTAAATGTTTGGCAGGCATCAAGATTAAACTTTTTAAAAAGATAGGCTATAATTCTCACTTATGATGAAAAAAATTAAGGGAAAGGAATTGTTTTTGTTGAATCTTTTTATTTCACAAGGAAAATACCATATTCAAAAATACCATGGTCATCCAAAAAAACAAATTTTTATAAGTTTAAAATTATTACAAAATATGAAAGACAGAAAAGCTATAAAAACCTTGGAATATTATAAATTATAATATAATATAATATAATATAATATAATATAATATAATATAATATAATATAATATAATATAATATAATAAGTATCCCTTTCAATGTGTATATATTTTTTGTTTTTATGTTCATTGTATGTTTATTGTTTGTATTTTGTATGTTTGTATAAAAAAAAGTGTATGCGACCTGCGAGGAGGTGTTTCCTGTTGAACCGGAAGTACTTCTTCATCGTCTCTTTTTAAAGTACTGAACGTGCCTGTCTCGTTGCTAACCCTCAAACTTCATAGATGTGGTGAGTAGGGTTAATTCAAAACTCGTTATGTTGGGTTTTATGTGAAACCGACGGCGCAGCAACGTTTGTAAAACACCCTGCGCTGTCATTGACACAAACAGTCGGTACGGACACTAATTCATGGGTCGAGTACATGGTCGAGTATCTGCGCTCACTAGCTACGTTAGCCGGTTTGCTGAAGCTAACGTCAGCCGGTTGTTGTTGAATGGGGAGCGGTCAGGTGTCACAGGAAGGTCAGGTTATCCACGGTTAGCTCGGTGGTACGGAAACGACAAGAGCTGTCTTGTGTTAGGTAGTTAATTAGTTAGTTAGATACTAGTGTGTTGGTTAGCTTTTAGCTGTTAGCTGCTGGTCAGGCCTGCTGCCACTGGCTCAGGCAGGTCGGTCCATTTTTAGGCTGGACAGCTCTGTTCATCAGTGGAGGAAGACTCTTGTCAAAACCTCACTGGAAATAAACAGTAGAGGCGTTGACAATGTGATTCCCAGAATATAGTGTTCAGTTTGTGTTGACACTATGGCTCAGACATGATGTTTAAACTCTGAGCTCATTTTGGAGGCTGTTGTTTAGCTGTTTATAAGGACTAGTGTTTCTATCATTATTACTACTACAAGGATGAGATAGATCCTCCTCAGATCTCTGCCACCAACACAACCTGAGCACTGACACTGTGACGACGGGTTGGGTTCATACAAGACTGTTGTGTTAGTTGAATTGGAAAGTGGAGTTGTTAGTACCTTTCAATGATCAATTCTTTTTTTTTTTAGGATATCATGAAAATGTTATCTATCTCAGTACATCATGTCCTACAGTAATAGTAATGTTTTTTTCTGTATTTAACAAAGTAGTACATATTTATTTTTTTATAATTAGCTATAACTTATTAAAACTCCTTCAGAGTGGCTCCTCGTCTGACTCCATTGGCTGGATGAACAGAGAGCAATGGCCGGTCCAGAGCTCTTATTGGACTCCAGCATTCGGCTGTGGGTGGTCCTGCCCATCGTCTTCATCACTTTCTTTGTGGGCATCATCCGTCACTACGTCACCCAGCTGCTCCACAGTGACAAAAAGGTGGACCTGGAGCAGGTCTCAGACAGGTGAGCCACAGTCTGACCTGAGTCTAAAATCTGAACTTTAATCTGCGGCATATTGTGTGTGTGTGTTTTTTTGTGGAAACATCCTGTACTTTTTTTTTCTGTTTCTTCTGTGAGCTCCCATGTGTTTGTGTGTCTCTGATCTGTCCTTGTGCTGATTGGACTGTGTTCAGCCAGGTGCTCCTGCGCAGCCGCATCCTCAGAGAGAATGGAAAGTACATTCCCCGACAGGTAAGTACACACACACACCACTGTGACAGGGAACATGATTGAATTTATATTTTTTATTCATTTGGATTAGTCAGAGCTCTGGTGATGCTTCAGATATCGAAATGAAATCTGATTGTTGGAGTGACAGATCCAAGATCCAGTTGTTCAAAGAAAAGTTGGATTGGATCAGTCTGATCCAGATCCAAACTTTTCAAGATTACCAAATTTGGATAATGAGTGCTCTAAATGGGACTGTGTATCACATTGATAGGTAGGTAAACAAATAACTCCAAGTGTGGTTTTTGTTTCTTCCATGTATTTTAAACAGCCAGGCCATCTGACCCACAACAAATGAATAAAAAAACAAAAACATGTTTTACAGTGCATTAGTCAAATACATTGTGAATATTTTTTTCCAAGTTCGAACTTTAAAATTCAAAATACAAATTTCAATTTTCATTAAATTATCCAGTAGTTGGGTAATACTGTAGTTGTTTTTTCCTGAAATAATCAAAAGTTAACTTAATTTACTTTTGTTACTAAAATTTAAAAATCAGGTGCAAAATATCAATGTATATACTACATTATAAATTGCTTTTTTGACCAATGTGAATTGAATTTTGTTCCTCAAATCCATCCTGAATCCACCAAACTGCTGGGATCAGAATGTTGTTATGGATCAAAGTTATCCAGATCCTATTAAAACACAAACTGAGGGTTTGATCCAGATTAAAACCAGAATCTGATCTCAGAATCCATTTTTAGTTTTGAACAACCCATTTTCAAGATTTGATCCAATCCGTTATCCAAAATCCGATTAGAGTACCTTTTGAACAACTGGGCCCTGAAGATAAACACACATCCCTTTTTCTTTTATAGCAAGCAAACACACTTCCAACAGATGCATATCACAGTCAACACGGTCAGGATGGTGTTGTCTGTTGGCCGCCTCAGACTGCAACTAGACCGTCTTCACTGGATCACAGCAGTTCAGCTTTACTTTCTGAATGAAAACCCTCGATGATAAAGAGATGATACGAGAACATGTGACACTTCCCGTCAGAGACGGAGTAGCTGAAGGTTTGTGTTGTGCATCTGTGTGCTGTTTCAGTCTTTCGCCATGAGGAAACATTATTTCAACAATGCGGAGACCGGCTTCTTCAAGAAGGTCAAGAGGAAGGTCGTCCCCAAGAACCCCATGACAGGTGTGTGTGTGTGTGTGGCAGAGGGAGGAGGGGATGGGGTGATGTACCCACCTCTTAGACAATTTTCCCTTTGTCTCTCAGACACCAGCATGTTGACAGACATGATGAAGGGAAACCTGACCAACGTCCTGCCCATGATTGTGATTGGTGGATGGATTAACTGGGCTTTCTCCGGATTCGTCATAAGTGAGTTCTGCAGCCGCCTTCACTCTCCCACTGGTTGTTTTATTGTTTTACCATTTAGAATCAATACCAGGGCCAAGTGACGCATGAGTTACTAATCCAAGTTTTACTATTGAGACATGTCTCCTTGTTTGTCCTTGAAACTTGTCCCACAAGTTTAACTGACATCAAATCAGTCAAGGAGCCTTCAGGAAACAGTGGGAACGCTGCTCCTCTGTATTGAATCGTGCATGACATTGTTCTTGTACCACTTTAGATTGTAGGTCTATAAGGAGGATGTATGTGCACATAGTGAAGTTTCAAAAATTAAAATTAAGTGCAGTAGCCTATGAAAGAGAGTCTACCAATTATTAATCATGCATTTCAGCAAAGCAATGTTTCACTAATATTTTAACACACTTAACACTATAAGTTATTTTTTATGACAGACCTGGGCATTGCCAGATATGCCCGATGGCCAGTCCATGCCTGCTAGGTTTGTTACCTTTAATTGTCGGTGCAAGCTGTTTTTCGATCGGTGGGGGAGAGATACGAGCTGCTCAGCTAACGCTATGGAGGCATATGGTATTTCCGGCCCTCCCCCATCAAATGCTTCAACTACACAGTCCAACAACTTCAAAACGCTCTCATGGACAAGTTGTGACCTACATTCACCACGCTATGAGATAATAACGGAATGTTACCAGACAGACTTGTTTTGGAGGCCAGAACTACATCCCAGACACGGCTGCTCAGCATGACTTCAAAAGCAAAAGTAGTTCTAAGTATTTGCTTAGAAGGTGATGCTTGCGGACCGCATCACCGTCGTGCCCAAGTTATAACAAAGATGCCTTTCACAGATGTAGCTTCTACAACCCCAAACTGTGCCTTTAAATGAAGTTATAGCGCCGTGTCGCAGACACAGCTGATTTCGGTCCGCGGTGTAATGACGGTCGGCAACCGTTGACGAATATTTATTCTTTTGTTCGTTTTAACGGCGGTCGGCAACCGCTGACGGACATTTCATCTTCTGTTCAGTTCAAGACACAGATGTATAATAGATCCACGGTTCTGTTCCTGTTGTTGTTTGTTGATGTTTCCCTTTACCGGGCGGACTGTGAAAGCTGCAACACGGAGGCGGGACTTCCGCCGAGTGGCTCGTTCTGACCGATCAGAGGCTAATCTCAGCAACGCACTTCCGTTAGGCCAGACTTATGTTTTATTGACCAATCGGATTACTTGGTCGGAACTACTTGTTGTATAATAATACGTTATTATCTCATAGCATGGTGAATGTGCAGGTCACAACTTGTCCACAAGAGCGTTTTGGAGTTGTTGGATTGTGTATTTGATGAGTTTGATGAAGGCAAGGACTCATCCGTAGCGTTAGCTGAGCAGCTTGCGTCTCAGCTCCGCCGATCTAAAAACATCTTCCACTGACAATTAAAGGTAATGAATCTACTGCTATGATGATAGGGATTATTGCAATGGGCGAATTTGCCAAAATGATGAAATATCCCTTTAACTGCTCCACAGACTGGAGATATGTATCTCTGAAGGTCTTGGCTTGAATGACTCATCCTCTGTTGTTGAAGGATAATTGTTGTTGTTGTTGTGATGCAGCCAAGGTGCCGTTCCCTCTGACCCTGAGGTTCAAACCCATGTTGCAGCGAGGGATCGACCTGCTGTCGCTGGACGCCTCCTGGTGAGAACAGCTGTTATAACATTATGAAACTATCTCAGTACATTATGTCCTCATAGTAATGCTTTTTTTTTTTTGTATTTAAAATCAAAGTACAAGTTTTTTATTATTATAACTAATTACCATTCAGTTTGTTTATTTGATATGGAATAAAGGAAGGTAACAAATGCAGAATCTGTTAAGTAAGACACTGTGATGATCATTAGAACGTTAAAAATAATATTTTTATAGGGTTTCATAACATCAATATGTCTTCATTCAGAATTAGAGATCTCACAGACTCGATGACCTTTAAGAAGCTGGAACAGATCATAGTTGGTAGCTCTTTGTAAGCGCTGGTGTAAGTCTAAAAATGAAACATTGAGTCTGTATTTCCTGTTTTACACCTGTTTATTGGACAATGACACTTCCTGTTGTTGAGCTGTGTCTCCTGGTTGTGCAGGGTGAGCTCTGCGTCCTGGTACTTCCTCAATGTGTTTGGCCTGAGGAGCATGTACAGCCTCATCCTGGGACAGGACAACGGTGAGTGTCTGTGTTCCACCGATGCTTTAATGATACAGTGGAAACACTGGGCCTGAACGCATCAGTGTGATCTTCATTTGCGTGAATGAGAACAAAAGACCTGTGGTGAACTGCATTTCACCTGTGCGGTCTACAGTGGCCACCAGGTGGAGGCAGAGCCATGTGAAAGAATAGAAATGATATGATTGTCAAACAGTAGTTTGCACCTAGAAGAGACTTTATGAGTGTTCAGACCACTTGAAACCGAGTGCTAGTGTTAGGGGAAGAGAAATGGGATTGGACCGTAGTGAACCCCACTGACATAGTCTCATTTGTCAGAAGGATAGCTGATGTCTGTGTGTGAGTGGAACGGAGCAGCTGGTGTTTCTACTCTCAGTGAAAGTTGACTGATGGAGGTTTGTGTGTTCGACTCGTAGCTGCTGACCAGTCACGGATCATGCAGGACCAGATGACAGGCGCTGCTATGGCAATGCCCCCAGACCCCAACAAGGCTTTCAAGGTGAGATACCAACAAAGAGGATGACATGTTGCCATAATCACTGTAGTTTTAGGAGTAGGTTCATTACCTTTCATTGTGGGTGCTTTTTGGTTATTTTAAAACCAGCAGCTCATTAGCAATGCACCTCTGGAGGGTGGGCGGAGACTGCACTGCTCTGCACCCACCCAGTAGAGCCTAACATTGTAGTGTAAAGAGCCATCATTGTGCGTCTGCCCTAACTCTAAAGTTGAAGCGGCGCTCTCTCTTCCTCCTTCCTGTCTCTCTCCAGCTGTCCTTTCAAAATAAATGCACAAAAAGCCAGAGGGGACAAAACCCCAAAAAACTCTGACTTGTGAGCTGACGGTGAGATATTTAGAGTGGCAGCTGCCACCAAATTATCTATGCAGGAACAACCCTGTACATATATGATTTTAAGAGAAAATACTACATTGTTTCCCATTAATTACGGAGACAGTTTTGTTCCAGACAGTCAGCCCCTCCACCTGACGTCTCTCTCACGTGCCCCCCTCCCCTTTTTGTTTATTGTCTCTTCAAAAGAAAATACAGTTAAAACTTGTTTTGAATAATTTCTTTGTCATCTCCGGATTTATTTTAAGTAGTTTCATAATGAAATTATGAATTGGATTTTTTTTATTTTTTTTTCCCGGCCGTATCACAGAGCACTAATAGACAGGTAGACAATAATGTAAGGGAACAGAAACTCCTGCTTCAGGATGTTTCTGAACCGTCCACCTGTCCTGGGATCAGACACACAGACTCATGTCAGATGCTGCTGTCTGCTGGTTTCAGAGCGAGTGGGAGGCGCTGGAGATTGTGGAACACAAGTGGGCCCTGGAGAACGTGGAGGAGGAGCTGATGTCCAGAGACCTCAACTTCGGAACCCTCTTCAGCCAGGACATCAAGTCCACCATGTTCTAGATCTGCCAGGACGCCGTGAGCTCTGCAGGGTCCCATACAGGAGAGCGGGGGGAGGGAAAGGGGAGGGGCGTGGAGGTCCTGAAGGTCCTGAAGGTTCTGGAACACAGTTCACACAAAACCTAGAACTAAAGAGATGACGCGGCGGCACCAGATCCCTCCTCACTACCTCAGGCTCCTGAACCACTCAAGCCTTTTTGTGAACCCGTAGACTAAGTGTGTAAAAGTTTAGCGCAGCACAGTGCCTTCACAGCTTTACACCGTACACACAGTTAGTGATCCACACTCACAAACCCAACAGAGCAACACTTGAACTACTCGGAGATCACACACACAGATTGTTTTGTTAAAACTGTGAGTGAAGATGTGAAACGATGATTAATTGTCTGAAATTTCTACTCAGGATTCTAAATCATTACACGTTTGATGTTTTATGAAACATTTGGACAAAAAAAAAGAAAAACCAGACCTTCTCAGACAACAGTTATGTCACCGGCTCAGCCGTCATCATCAGGTCTTGATATATTTAAAAACTACTTTGTGTACGTTGAGTTAAATCTTGAATTAAATGACATTTTACATTCAGATAATCGTGCAGTGTTTGTGTGTTCAGTGTTCCAGAACAAAGATTTTCTCAGCAGGAGTTTGAAACCCTCCCCCGCTCTGCAGACAAGTGTTTAGACCAGATCCTAAAAGATCCAGAGGAGGAGAAACCAGCACATCCTGATCCTTCTGTTGAGCAGGAATCAGAGGAGGCGATCAAAGACGACTGGGATGTTTTGGTTCAGAGGAGCTTTAACGACAGCGGGCGTCCCCGTTTTCACCCCCGCACGACATTTTGCACATACTTTTCTACTGTGTTTGGCCGTCCAGCCGACGCCCCATCTCCACGGTAACTTGAAGTGAGTGTAACAAGTTCAATAAAGGTGCCATAGCAACTAACCGGATTTCCGTTTTGTTTCATGCAGCATCTTCGTCGTCACCTTCCTAAAGTTTTTCCATAAAGCAGGTGAGCAGCTCCAGGATCAGGTGGTTGTGTTTCAGAGGTGATGGGCACAAACATGTACCTGTGTGCACAAGGTGGAGGAAAACAGATCTCAGGCTGTTCACTCATATATTACATCTTTAGTCCTTCGTTTGTAATCAAATACAAGCTCCACCCTGCTGTTAGATTAGAAATAGAATCCATTAACTGTTTACCCTGCGCTGCTGTTGTAAAACTGCAAAACCACAGTATTTAAGGTGAGACAATTTGAGATTTTGGCCCATTTTTCTTCCTTAACATGTATTCTTGCAGAAAAATCGAAGGGAATGGTAGAAAATCCACATGAAGGTAGTTATTTTACTTCATTTTGTCTCTTTTATCGGTAGACTAAAATAACTAAATTAACCAAAAGTTAAGCTCTCTCTCCTGAACAATGATGTAGGCTCCAAAAATTGTCATCTCCTCTGAATCCACAACCAATTGTAAAAGTACGATTTACATAACAATCAATGGAATATTACAGTACAAATCTTTAAAGGCAGTTTTCTCAAAATTAGTTTTTCATCAGTCTGAGCTAGAAATCTCCACTTACAGACACCAAACCTTCCAGTTTTGTTCCTGTCCATATTCTGAAGGTTTTTACAGAGGTGATTGTTGATATATCATTCAGAGCCTGATGTATACAACATTTTAATCCTAAAAACATTGAGTAATTTGATTATATGTACACTACTCATGTCAAACACACGTGCCATAACATTGTTTATGTTACGTAACGTTTCAATTTATTGATTTTTCGCCAGCTTTGTTGTACCCAAATGCACATGGCTGAGAGCAGCAGAAAAGCGAGCGGACTGGCATAGTTCTCCTTTAAATCAAGTTCACTTGTAAAGGTTATGGTTCATTTTATAGTGCACTGAAATTTAATCCAAAAGCCAAACATCCCTAACTTTTTGTGAGTAATATATATATATTTTTTTTAATATCCAAAATCCCCTCTGTAAAAACTTCTGACTCTTAATGTCAACAAAATAATACAAGAAATTTGAAAGTGGCTTTAACCATCATTCAGATTTCTGTTCTGCAAATGAGTGCATAACATTTGACAAAACTTGGAATACAAAAAATATTTGTATTAATGTAAGTGATAAACTTGGGAAGTTTCATGGTGATATATTTGTTAAAACGTTTACTCTGTTCACCTGTAGCGTCACAGACGTTGCACAAAGTTTGTGAAGCTGTAGGACAAAATGACTCAAAGCTCCTGTAAAGCAGCTGTGGTGTAAACAGATGTAAAAACTCCTCCACCTCTCATTGTGATAATAATCATCCCTTTATTCGTATCAAAAAAATTCAAAGTACAATAAAATATTTTCATCTGATATTTGACAGGGAAGACCAAAGAAAGAAATCGCCCCAAAACCTCCGTCCTGCTCCACCCAGGAATGAGAATAATAATAATACATTTCTTACAATACAAAAATACTGTACACAGCCGGTTTAAAAATCAGTGAGCGCTCATTAGGACCACAGAGAAAAACTTTGCCTGCGTTCTCTCTCTGCGCAGACCGGAAGAAAATTAAACAACTGACCCTCAATCAGTCAGATAATTATCACTGAATAAAATTTCATCCATAAATACAAAAAAAACAAAGCATTTTAATGTCCTGCACCAATCGATCAATAAAATCGTTCAATAGAAGAAAAAAAAAAGCACTGTTGTCTTGTGACAGATGAAATTAATCCAATACAAAAATAAATACAAGAGGAAAACAATCAAAATATACAAAGAAAGGTTCATTTATCATCCCTGGCAGCTTTGTTCTGTATTAAATTATCTATTCATATGTCATAAACACACTCCCCTGATTACCCAGCACCACCTGCTCCCCGGTCCTCTCCGATCCATCACAGTAACTAATCTGGTGCAATTTGACGGAAGAAGAAGAAGTCTGATTGGTTACGTAGTTTGTGTGTAGAGAATCCAAGTTAATTAATAATTAATAAAACTATAAATTATTTTTAAGAGATTTGTCTTTAATGACAGAATCTAAACAGTGACAATGAGAGGAACTAAACGTACTGAGCAGCTGAAATTGCAGCTTTTAATCAGAAATTTTTTTCAAGTGTTACTGAAAAAATTCGAAAAAAAAGGCCAGAATTAAACCACCTTTAGCGTTTGTTTAGTCTGTTTCCATGGTGACGTAGGAGGCAGCGCCCAGCTCTGCGTCCTCATCTTTGCAGGAAGTGATGTCGTTGGGGGGCTGGGTGCTGGTGGGGCTGGAGTTTGTGCAGGGAGGGGGCAGGGTGGGTGTTCTGATTTTGTCTTGTCGGTGGTAGAACAAGACGTAGGCAGCGCTGGTCTGCAGAGAGAACACACACTGTCAACACACTCTTCCTGCTCATCATCCCTTTTTTCCCACTTGCATCTCAGGTATGATGAAAAAAGAAAAATCCTGACCTCAACTAATTAAAGACCAGCTAAACAGTATTTTTCTCCTTAACATATTAATTAGGTATTAAATGTCACAAATGCGTCCCTCAAAACATGTAAAAAGTTTTTTGCCATTAATAAAATAATTTCCTTGTGGAGCTAGGCCTCAGAGACCGTTTCACCATCTCTGTGTTCAGAATGTAATGGGCGGGTCTAAAACTAGTACTCTACTACTACTCTAAAACAGATTGTGAGACACGATTATAGATATAAGTTTCGCACTGCTTGAGTTCATTCAGAAAATGATGGATTTGTAATGTTTGTGTCCTTTACATTGAGAGACACAGGTGACTATTAGACCACAGTTGTCTGAAATCACTTATTCACTAGTCCCTCCTCACTACAAAGATGATTCTACAGACTCTACTTGACTATACACTGAGCTCATGGTAAAATGAAATTTACACTTTTAGGACACTACTCCACTGCGCAGGTAATTCTATTACTGTCATGTCTCATGATTGAACCTCATTGCATTATGCTATGTACTGCTGGGTTAGTTACCACAGGTTGTACACATCTTTTCCTGCTGCATTTTGGGATATTAATTCTATGTATAAATATGTCTAATTTTCGCTGCGTAACAGTCACTGTTTGTGTGAAAGGACTCATGATGAAAACCAGAGTTTGAAAAAAACACAATGACATGTGAATTACCTGCAAGAATAATATGTTCCCACTGTGTGAAGTTAGAATAAATAAGAACTTGGAACAATCTAGTTCCTGAAGAAAAGAGCTGGGTGCTGACAGGGATCTGGTGTTAAACAGAGTGAAGTGCTGTCTATACGGCTTTGTGTCAGGTGTGTCTGTGTGTGTTACTGACCATAATCTGGTCCTCCCTGGCATAGGTCACCTTGCTGTCGTCAAAGTAATACCACTGACCGTTGTCCTTGTTCTTCGCATAGCTGGTGTCTGTCCAAACACAAACAGTGATGAGTGCACAGGGCAGTTCAACTAAAAAACAGCAGGAAGCACAAGTGCATCCGTAAAACACAGAAGCATGTGATGCTCTCCTCTTACATTAGAGGGTGAGTTCAGGGGCCACAAACAACACTATTTGATCTCAAGTGGGCCGGACCAGTAAAATAACAGCATGATAGCCTGTAAAGAAGAACTTAGAATTTTTACCCTTTGTTTGAGTAAATTACAGTTAATGAACTGTTCTTTTATATAACATTATGAAAAACCTGAATTTCTTTGATAAAGATACATGCAATCTCAACAAAACCGTGTAATGTAATTTTCACACTTGGCCAATTCATCCTGAGGGCCGTATCGGATTCTCTGCGGGGCCAGTTTTGGCCCCTAGACTGCATGTTTGACACCCCTGGTATAGAGGGTAGTGTGTTGCATAATGGTGTTACTAACTACTTTTTTCAGTAATGATTGACTACCGTTTTTGCGGGGTACCCGTTGGATACCCGCGGGGCTCCGACCCGATGCAGGACTCTGATATACACTTTAACAAGCAACTACAACGAATGACTTATTTTTAAAGTGACGTGGCCAACGCTGGTCGCCAGCAGAGACACATGGCGTCTACTACTTACAGTGACCGTCCCTTAGTCCTCCGTAGTGATTGGACACAGCGATGAGGTCGTAGCGGCTCGGAGGCTCCCCACTGGACACACTCTTCCTCAGGAGGCAGCCGGAGAAGTCCAGGTCTCTGCAAGGACAAACGACGCTGTGTGGTGGTTTTTCAGAGAGGCTGGTGGTCCCAGCATGCAACTGGCCTCAGATCAGGTCCAGCTTAACCAGAATGTGCAACGTGTGTGTGCGTGTACCTGAGGGGGAAATCCACGATGCTGTCGAGCTTCTCCCTGGTGAACTTGGTGTAGGAGAACCTCTTGAGGTGAATGATGAGAACCTCCGGCAGAGACCAGAGGTCCAGCTTCTTAGTCGCCAGCTGGTGCTTCTTACACACCGGACAGTACCTGGAAACACACAAATCATTATCACCATCCCCACCTTGTCATCATTCAGAGAGGTGTGTGTCTGAGTGTTACCATGGGTTCTCCTCCTCCAGGGTTTCCACGGTGGTGAAGAGCTCCACACACTCCTGCAGCTGGACGGTGGTCTGCTGCTGAGGAACCTCCATGCTGGCGTGTTTGACGTACTTCTACACAGAGGGACACACAGGCCTGTTACTAAAGTCATCGCTGTACATCAGCTTTTTATCCTGTTGATGACAGCGGGAAAAATCTAAATGTAACATCTTTAGCTGGTGTGTTGACATGCTCTGTGTGTATGTTACAGCCAATCACCTTTACTGATTAACCCCGTTCATGTACAGTATATGACATAGCAAGGGTCTCCAACTGGATTTGTTGAACAGCTGAAATTTTTCTCAACAGTCACCTTCAAATAAAATGAAATCAAATTCCCATTCTGGCCGAATAATTTCCTTTTGATAATAGCATGATGGTTCATTGGCTCTAGGAGGAATTTTTGGGGTCAATATTGGGGAATAAAACATTCCAATAACCACTATATCGGCCGATTCAATTTTTACATTTTCAAAAAAATAAATCACTTTGATCCCTTCAGTATAGTTCAAACACTTGTTACAAGCCAACTTTTGGCTGGTTAATGATTACTCTCTAATGGCTAGAACTGGCAGATGAATCAGTCGGGCCCTTGTATAAATTGATTAAAATCATAGGTTAGGTGAAGTGTAGTCGGAAAAATACAGAGGTTTTATTCATAAGCCGTGTCATCCAGCTTTAAAGGAGTCATAACCTGGTTTTTTGGTGATCCAGCCCCCTTGATCAATTTGGATAACAATTCCTAAAACTTATTTAAAAAAAAAAAAATTTAATCAAACATTGAGCTTGTTCTGAAACCCTTTTTCCTAATGCGACTTTAAGGCCAGGTTTTGACTGGTCCGGATTTATTGTTACACGCGTTGGCCGCAGGAAGGACAGAGGGGGGTCTAGGGGGTCTGCCTGCATGCAGACTCCAAAACATAAACAGCCCCGTGGTACCGTAAGTGATTTCAACGGACGGGCCAACTTTTGGGTGGTGAATGATTAGCCTCTAATGGCTGAGGTCAACTAGGAGCAGAATCAAAATCTCGTGCTTTAGGAAGGCACACCATTGTGTGCTATTGATGTTCGGAAAAAATCATAGGAAAAAACGGCGCTGCTTTCAAAGTCCAGCTTTTCAGGCAAGTTTCAACTGAGGTCAAACACCAATATGCATGTTTTAACAAGAGAAATTGCGATTTCCGGGTGATGACTCCTTTAACACACACACACTCACACACACACTGACCTCAGCTTCATTTTCGTTGTAGAATCTCTTCTTCATCTCCGGGTCCCAGTCGATGGCCACATAAGGCTGAGCTGCGCACACACACACACAGAAGGTTAGGTCATTTATATGACACGGAAATTCTGTTGAAAAAGCTTTTTGGAAGGCGACGCAGCACAGAGCTGAGAGTGTTCAGTTCACATTCCAGCCTCATGACTGGCCTTTATATATGCATTATATATGTGTGCATTTTCCCGTGGCTGCAGGACAAATAAACGTCCCCTCAGGGAAATGGAATCCCTCTAATAAGAAGTTATTATCGTCATCTTCTTGCCTCTCTAATCTTATTAATCTATTTTAAAGTTTCAGTGGCAGTGTTGTCTTGTGTTTGTGTTTATTTTTGTTTACTTTACTTGGATCTCCATTAATCTTACTGGGGTCCACCCATGAAATCACATAGAATGAAAGGAAAAAACAAAACAAAACAAAACTTACAATAATAATCATTTTAACAACCATAGCAGCAATAATCAGAGATATGATAACAATAGAGTGAAATCAGGTAAAAAATAAAATAAAAGATGAAGGGTAAGGGGTTGGGGAAACATGACAATGAGTGTCCTCACAAAGATAGCTATACAAACGTGTGTGTGTGTGTGTGTGTAACTCACAGCTGAAGGACACTGCACTCCCTCCCTCTCCCATCTCCCTCTCAGTCGTCCCGTTGGAGTTGACGGCCTGGATGGTGAACAGACTCTTCCTCCTCTTTCTGAACGCCCGCCTCTTAGCCGGCTGCTCATTGGCCAGCGGGCTGTGAGAACACGCCTCCTCCTGTTTGTCTTCCTCCTTCTCTTCTCCTGCCGTCTCAGAGGGCTGCTGCGGCGGCGACGACGACTCTGCCGGCGTCTCAGAGTCGGTGTCCCCGTCTGCGTCCCCGTCGGCCGTCCTGCTGGGGTCTCCGCAGGGGGCGCTGTTCTCTGTGCTGGCGCTGGACATGTCCCCACTGCAGAGGGGCTCCGTCTGCTCCGGGGACCCATTGTTGGCCTCGGCGTCCCGGTGGTCTGGCGAGGGCTGCTGTTGGTTGAGGTCGGGGATGGGCTCGGCGGCAGCGGTGTCATCCGATTGGCTGTTTGCGGAAGCATCGCTGCAGGAGGGCTCTGACTGAGAGGGTCCGGCTCTCTCTGCTGCCTCCTGCTGCTCATCTGAGGGACACACAGAGACACACAACCAATGAGAGGGAGGCTGAGGACAGGGGACAGCTGCCGTGCTGCCTGTCACATGTCTGTTGTCTCAGCTGTTGGTGACATTCAGTTTCATGAAGTGTTTTCTATTATAGTTTCATCAATTAAATTAGAGTTCTCAGTGGGCCACAAGTACCTGGTACTTTTCTGACGACACCTCGGCTCGGGTTCCAAGTGAGCCAAGGTGATACTAAAACAGGATGTCGGCCAACTGCCTTTCACTGATTGGCCAGAGCGCTGGGCTCATGGGATTTCTTGGTTGTCCTCGTCAAACTCATCAAATACAAAATCAAAAAACTCCAAAACGCTCTGGTGGACAAGTTGTGACCTGCACATTCACCACGCTATGAGATAATAACAGAATGTTACCAGACAGAGTTGTTTTTGAGTTGTTAAATTCAGTTTTTCGCCAAGCAGTCTCTTTTCGGCGCGACACCGGCTTAGCATTTACCTCGAAAACAACTCAGTCTCATAACGTTGTGTTATTACCTCATAGTGTGGTGAATGTGCAGGTCACAACTTGTCCACCAGAGCGTTTTGGAGTTGTTGGATTCTGTATTTGATTAGTTTGATGAGGGAAACCAAGAAATCCCATGAGCCTCCGAAGCATAGCTCTGAGCAGCTCACGGCTCTGCTCCACCGTTCTAAAAATAGCTTGCACCGACAATTAAAGGTAATGAACCTACTGCTAAAACTATAGGGATTATGGCAATGGGCCAATTTGCCAAAATGTTGAAATGTCCCTTTAATTGAGGTGCGGACATGTGAGTTTGGAGCTGACGAGAGGATTGATAAAAAGAGAGTGGGACGACGCAGCTGTAGCCGCCGTTTGATGTAAATGTTAGATAAATAATCACCACCATTATTGATGTGATAACATTTATCATCCAGCAGATTAAGTCACAGTACCATCACTGATGCCGTTTGTCTGAGTCTTGTACAGTTCCTCTTCGTCATCTTCATCTTCCTCTTCTTCCTCCAACTCCTCAGAAGGGTCGGGAGGTCGCACATAGCGCCTACACACACACACACACACACACACACACACAGTCAGTATTATTCAGTTGTAATTGCTTACAAAGCCCAGTTTTTACAAAACTGTTAAATATTATGTTGTATGCCTCTCACATGGATAAACTCCACCTACATAAGAAATCTGGTATGATGAAATCCTATCAGTTATTATAGCCTGAAGGATTATCCCATGTAATGAGATGAACCTGTTGAAGAGTGGTCCCACCTTAATAGGTATTTTGGTTGTGACTGGTCAGCAGTGATGGGAGAAGATTGATCTTAATCTATTCATAATAATGTTCCCGTTTTAATTTAATTTAATTTAATTTAATTTAATTTAATTATTATTTTTTGTTAAGTTACTGTTTCCCCCGTTACAACGCTGTTACCATTACTGACAATAAAATGCGTCGTTATTTGAATCAACTGGTTGGAAAAAAGCCATTATCTAGAACTAACTCACTCAGTATTCCTCCGCCCAGGCACTGTATGACTCCGCCTATCAGCTGTTTAGATCAACGGTGTGTGAAAGAGGCGGAGTGATACAGCACGTCATGGAGCCCGCCTGAGCGGAGGAATACTGAGTGAGTCGGTTAGTTCCAGATGAACAGGAGGTTATGGTTAGAGGGTTAGGAGGGCAAGGCCAAGTAATTTGACATATTTGAGCTTTTTATAAAAAAGTAACAAATAGTTACTTTGGTAACTCTTTATGATGAGTAAAACATGTTTGGCTGTGTTTATAAACTACATACTAATGAGTATTCATGTGTTATAAATGATGAATTCAGTATTTAATGCTCAACTAATGCTTAATACTGTGTACCGTTACTTTTTTCTGGTAATTAGTTACTTTTACGATGACGATAACTCATCTACAAACCGAGTTACTTTCTGGGGAAAGTAACAAGTAACTATAACTAATTACTTTATAAACATAACGTGTCCAACACTGATGCTAGGGCAGCAATTATGTATTTAGCTTGCTCATGTAAGTGGGTGTGTTGCCTTTCTGATTCATTTTGTTTTGGCTGTCTGGAAAAAAAGACAAAAAACCCCTGTGAACTATGGAAGCAGTTGAGTGGTGACGTGTGTGTGGTGCTCACGCCAGCCTCTGCAGGAACAGCTTGTAGAGCGCCTCCTGGCTGCAGCTGCTGCGCGGCACGCTGAGCAGCAGCGGGTGTCCGAACAGGGACGTCCCGTACGAGCTGCTGCCCGAGCCGTAGTCCCTGCAGTGGGAGCGCTCCCTCAGGTAGAGAGCCAGCAGCACCTGCTCCTCCTGCTGCTCCTCCTGCACGCTCAGCTCGTATCTACACACACACACAAACGTAGCAGCTCAGCTTCAGGCTGAAGACGCCTGTGAGATGAATCAGTGCTCAAACAGACACAGACGTGGTTCTTACACAAAGATGTCGTCTCGGTCCAGGATGCAGCTCAGAGATTCATCAGCGTTGTAGATCCTGTAGAAGCGGTGGTTGAACACATCAGCTACGACCATCTGAAACACACACACACACACATCAGAGGTTATGGAGTGCACATACAGGACTTTACTCTTATCACCCACTTAAAGTGATAGGCCAACATTTTTTTTAATGTCTTGCCTCACTCTTGCCTCACTGACAAGCAGATAGACACCATCCTTTCGACTGTGAGTGCAGTAACAAGGGAGATAGAGCCGTATCGCCTGTAATTAGCTTAGCTCAAACACTGGAAGTGTATGGGTAGTGTTAGCCTGCCTCCTACATGAGCTGAAATCAGCAGTCAGAAGCTGATTTCATTTTAGCTCTAAACACTGTAAATATATCACTTTATCGATATTTCAAAGATTTTTAGGAGAGAAAGTAGCCGTTTAGATCAGCAGTGTGTCGTTAATTTGTCTAAATACCAGCTGTTTACAATTTTGTCCGGACAAATTCGGCGCTACTCAAGCTAGCTGTTGTGACCAACGCACTTCCGGTTACTTTCACAAAATAAAACACCCGTTGCCCTTTACATACAGAAAACCATGGCGATAGAATTTGTGCTTTTACTTTGAAATAGGAAGGGGTTGAACCAAAATAAACCGTCTTCACTTGAACCCTCCGTTTTGACCGATCTCATCCCATTACCGGCATTTAACCGCTCAAGATGCCTTACCGGAGAGTTTTGTCAGCTCTGAGATGAAGATCGGTCCGTTTGGAGTTGCTGAAGAATGTCTCTGATGACTTTAGGTGGAGGCAGGCTAACACTACCTATACATGTCCAGCGTTTAAGCTAAGCTAATTACGAGCGATACGGCTCTATCTCCCTCGTTACTGCACGCACAGTCGAAAGGATGGTGTCTATCTGCTTGTCATGGACTGCTTGTCATGGAGAAAAAAAATGTTGGCATATCCCTTTAAAGCATTTTTTTTACTTCTTGCTGTTCTACTCCTGATCCACAGTCACCCAAACTGACCCCTCCCTCTATGATCCTGTGATCCTGTGATCCAGTCTCCTCACACATGATGTATGGACGAGGAGCCCACTCCACTGTGGCCCCCCATCCCCCCACCCCCCCACCTCTCTGTCTGACGTCTGCTGCAAATGTGTTCAGTAACACACACTGACCTGTGTGAGGGGTACGTTGGTCATCTCCGACAGAGCAGAGCAGAGGTCTGACACTTTCCCTGCTTTCGGAACCACGACGCGATGCTGCAACACACACACACACAGACACACACACACAAACCATGGGCAAAGCTGACAATAACCTTCTACCACAAAATATACAATAACTTCAGCAGTTTTCATTTAAGAGGGAAAAATACATTTAAAACAGGAGAGGATTGTAGGGTAAGACTGGACACTGTTGTTTAAACTCACCAGGACGCTCAGCAAACATAAATACTACAATAATTATTATTAAAGAGATGCACACCTGCACCTATACATTAAATTAATTTGCACAATTTGTACTAACTTAATTACTATAATTAACTGTAACTGTTTTTATGTCTCCTTATAATTTTATACAGATTTTGATATCCTTTGTTATCATTAATATTATTGCTAGCATAAGTTTTTTAATTCTCCTAATGATCGAAACTGAACCAATCCAAACAGTTACCTGAACAGGTTTGGCGTACGGGTCCAGAGAGACAAAAAAGACCTCCATGACGCGCTCCTTGCTGATGGGAAGTGGGACGCTCAGGTAGCAGAAGGGGTCGAAGGTCACAGACACCTTGTGGCACTCGGGACAGACCAGCGTGGACTTGAAGAGGCCGTGAAATGTGTCGACGATCACGGAGTCATTCCGCCTGCGGTGGTTCCGCCACGCCTCCTCTGCCACTTCCTGCAGGACAGGAAGGAGAAAGGTGAAGGACAGATCCAAGGACAGGTCATTTGGAACGATGACACTTTAGAGAAGTTGTTGTGAGTCTGACCGAGGCTGAAGACTGAACACAGTGTGAACTGAGCTGTTGGACATTGCTCACCTGGTCAGGTCGTCCGTCGGCGTCCCGCAGCTCGATGTACTCTTTGTTTTTGACGCGGTTCAGGTCTTCATGCAGCCCGTCCAGCAGGAAGGACAGCAACTCCTGACTGTCATGCTGCTGGTAACCAAGGAACTGAGATGCAAAGTGACCCACTTTGGTCTGCAGTGACACACAAACACACACCCAAAAATACGTCATTTAGATGATCCACAAAACCATTGTTTTTTGTTGACAGTCTTTATCCCAGAGTTTAGTAACTGAGACTCATTAAAGGTCCATGTAGTATGCAGGTATATGTCCCTGTCTTCTGTGATTATAAAGCAGCTCTAGGGTCTATATTTACACTATCAAAGTATTTTCTTCTTCATAGCTTCTAAACACTGGCTACATGCATTTCCCTGTGGACTGAGCCTAAAGATGAGCCGTCAGGACTTCCTGTAACTTTATGATGTCACACCAAAGCAGCCACTGTTCTCAGTTATGCCAGGATCTGGCAACGCAATTTTTTGGTCTTTCAGGGCAGTTTCCATGTCAGATCAAACCATCACAGTGGCATAAATTCTTGCTGCTCCTTGTTTGGGAGTCTGGCAAGTTCATCACGGAGGTGTAACAAAAAACTTTCAATCATGACTGCAGTAGTGCTGTAGAGGACAGTAAGGACTTTGACAGTATGACTGTCTATGCTTCAGAGAGAACTTGTGGTTTGCTAACCATTGTGTAATGTAATGTAAACAATGCCTCAGAGCGCTCTGTCACCCTATTGGTCAAGGTTCAGGTGGCAGTAGATTCAAACTAGGCAGAGCAATGCAAAAAATTGCAACATGCTAGACTTTCCCACGGGGCGTCATAGAGCGTCCTAGCGGCAGTTATGTTAAACTACACGTCCATTTGTCATTCCCAAAGTTTAATCAGGCCAATCACACTAGAAATTTGTCGGCAACGATAAAATAATGCTAGAATTGAATAGAAATGAATAGAATTCATGTAGTGTTTTGACATTACTGGCATTACAGTTACTAGAGCCTCAGAGAAAGGAGATGTTAAACTACACTGAGATGGTTTTTGGTCTTTAAAACCACAAATATATCTTCTCATGGATCAACAGCTGAAGGACAATATGGGCTTTAGGAAGAGAGGACTTTTTCTATTTTGATGCTTCATCCATTACAAGACATTTCTTCTCCACACTCAAACACAGAGGTGGAGTGGACAGATTTGATTTCCAGTTCTAGATTCTCTTTTCTGCCCGCGTCTTCCCACTGGGAACCTGAGAGGACAGCTCCGACACTCTGGTACCTTGAAGACGCGCGGCACCACGGAGTAAAGCCTGCCCGACCACATCTGTTTGATGATGTCGGCGTAGGCCTCGGCGATCTCTCCCTTCATCCCCAGAGGGTTGGTGAAGTTGAGCTCCTCCAGGTAGGAGCTCTGCAGGAAGTACTCTGTCAGGGGAGGGGTGTTACTCAGACACTGGAGAGACAGAGAGAGAGAGAGAGAGAGAGAGAGAGGAGGTGGGGTCAGGATGGACAGAGGGAAACATTGCAGAGTTGATGCCTGATGAAGATGGAAATGAACCCCGAACAGTCGATGATTTGTTAATTCGATTCAGAGAAGTTTGATTTGACTGCCATCCTCACTGTCCAACCATCACAGACTGTGATTATGAAAAAAAAGATGGTACCATTCTAACTACTGCTGAACATCTGACTTTACATAGAAGTTCTTTGTTTGCTAATAACTCATTATGTAGAGGTTGTTTTGTTACAAACATCAGCAGTATTAAATCTGGCTTTGAGTCTATTGTTCTGTAACTGTGGGTTAAAATCGTCTTCTCTGTTTTTAATTTTGTCTGTCTGTGTTCTGTTTTGTAATTGTCTATTGTATGATTTGTCGTCACAAGGTTTGAAAGTCTTCTGTATGTATGTTGTCTAGGAACCTGCCATGGGACTACGGCTGAAATGTGGCAGTTTATCTAAGTCTGGTGTATTTACACTGATGCTTAATGTATCAATGTTGATGAATGTGCATTGTCCCAACTCAATAAATAAATAACTAAATGAAACCTGTCCCAGAACAAGGAGAGGGTCAGAGGGAGAGCCAAGGTCCTGGTCAGGACTGAGCCACCACCACTACACACAAAAACCACGGCTGTCCATGTTGCTGTGACACTCAACCCCTGAACTGTTTACTAGCACTGATGGACATATCATGGCCACACAATGTTTTCATTCTCCATATGTGACGCTCATGAAATGGAGGGTCACACATACGAAGGCAGTGGCAAATTGATTTGGAATGTCAGATAGAAGAGGATACTTGGACAACAATCATAAAAAACACATTAACCATCTTGAGCTGTAATAATGACAGAGAGAGGCAATTTAAAATCTTACACAGACTCCACTATACACCTCTGATGAGAGGCAGGCTTGGTCTCAGCTCCTCTAACTGTAACAAATGTGATAGCGAAATTGGTACCTATGCACATATGTTTTGGAAATGCTCGAAGATACAAGTGTTTTGGAATGAGGTTAAGAAAGAACTGGACACTCTGATTGGACATAACTTGGACCTATCACCTCTTCAGTGTATCCTGGCGGCTAAGGTCTCGAGCGCAAGGAACAACCACAACACAAGACTCATCGGAATACTCTTGTATATGGCACGAAAAACTATTCTTAAGTTTTGGATTCATAAAGACACTCCTACATTGAACGATTGGTATAAGGAGGTATTGAGTATAATCCCCTTGGAAAAATTGACTTATAGTCTTCATGATAACATGGAGGGCTTTACAAGGACATGGCAACCAGTTTTTGATGCTGTGGATCCTTCTGGACTGAGCTTCAACATTCCTCACTAACATGGATGACTCTGGTGGTGTGTTTTGTTTAAGTGTTTATGTTTGTAATCTGTTACTTGTTTTATGTTTATTCATAACTACTATAAGTAGCTTATGCTATAGAAAAATGTATGGTTCTGTGGAAACTACATGTAAAGGACAATATATGGCCTGTTGAACCTTAATAAAAAGAAATTAAAAAAAGAAAAAGAAATGGAGGGTCACATTTTATGTAATTTTATTTGTTTTATTTTGAAATATTATTTCTGTGAAAGAAATGTCTTAATTTGGGTCAAAATGCTCAATAATTACCTCTTTTAATTCATAAAAGTGAAAGCTAGAGAGCTACTCAGTGTTACCAGCAGGAGGCAGTGTGGCGATTTGCTTCCCCTCTTGGACTCTGAGCCGACTCTTGTTTACTTCCTCATTCGACTACAGAGGCTCATGGAATTTCATGGTTTCCCTCATCAAACTCATCAAATACACAATCCAACAACTCCAAAACACTCTGGTGGACAAGTTGTGACCTTGTGTGAGCACAGACCTGTAGGGCAGAGTTCATGAAGCAGGTGTTGCCCAGGTTGGTGAGGCCACACACTCCCGGCTGTCCTCGGTACGAGTCCTGCTCCTCCGCAGACTTCCTCCTGAAAACAGCAGCAGATTGAAATCAGGGCAGCTGAAGGTTTACACTGTGTTCACATGGAAACGGGAAGAGGAGGAGGAGGAGAAGGAGGTGAGGACAGGGGGGCAGAGTCATATCTGAACTATAATCCTGTTGTGAGTGAACCATCAGGTGGACACAGCAGTGTTAGAGCCTGTAAAGTCTCAGCAGTGTTGTTGTGACTTCAGCTGTGCTCTTTGTGCTGCTGCACTTGTTTACAGTACTGACACTAGATCAGATAAAGTGTGTCGGCTGCTGGTACACAACAGTGATGTGGACCTGTGGTTAGTTCTGGTTCATTAAGAAAACTGTCAGTTCGCTCTGGTCATTCTGATGTAGGTGTGTGTGTTTGTGTATACTATAATGTCTGTGTGACTCTGTGTCTCCAAACAGGAGAAGAAACCAAAATAAAAACAGCACACAGTGAAGAGAGACAAAACAAGGAGAGAGAGAGAGAGAGAGAGGGAGAGGGAGAGGGAGAGAGAGAGAGAGAGAGAGAGAGGAGTTTCAGGGAAAACAAAACTGAAAGTGCTTCAAAGATTATGAGTCTGGAAAACAAAACCTGTACTGTAGACAGTAAAGAACAAAGGATGGACAAACAGGTTGAATGGATAAAAGAGAGAGAGACAGACACATGCTTTGGCAATATGTACAATGTATGCCATGCTAATGAAGCCATTTGAATTGAAATTGAATTGAGAGGGACAGACAGACAGACAGACAGACAGACAGACAGACAGACAGACAGACAGACAGACAGACAGACAGACAGACAGACAGAGGGAGATTTCTTACATGATCTGAGGTCTGGAGCTCGGCCAGGTGCCGTCAGCATTCCTTGTCTCCATAATCACCGTCTGACACACGCACGCACACACACACACACACACACACACACACACAGGTGGACAGGTTGTTTTATTGTAGGAGGGGCTGCTGCTCTGAGGAAGTCACTGACTACAGTCTACAGATGCTGCAGATGTGATGACATTGTGTGTGTGTGTGTGTATGTGTGTTGGACGGTGCTCACCATCCCGGAGCTCAAGCAGGCGTCCAGCACGCTCATGTGGACGTTCCTGAGACGCTCACAGCTGCTGTCAGAGCTCTTCATCCACAGACGACACTCTGAGCCCGGAGGCACTGAGAAGGCCTCACACATGGCCCTCTGGATGGACTCTGTCACACACACACACATTCACAACACAAAGTTCAAAATAGATAAATATAGAAATTATGGAATTATTTTTTAATTATTTATAAATGTAGTACATTACAGATGCAGAATAATATTATTCAGTAAGGAATATTAGAAAGAAAACTACTAATAAATATAGATTATTAAAATATATAGAATATATTAAAATAAATGGATATTACATATAAAGAAGATATAGAATGATGGCTCAATATCAACACCGCTTTAGAGTAGGCTATTATGCGCAGGTCTTGCTCATGACATTTATGGCTGTGTGGGTTTAATGGTGGTTAATGAAAAAAGAAAAAAAGAAAAAACGGATTTGCATGATTACATTTTCATGTCTAAAAATCCGGAAAAATCCCATGCCTGATTGAGACATTGAGATGTTTGTTGTGCTACAGCCACCACTGTTGTTACCTTTTTTTTCTCCTTTTTTCCCCCCTATTCTCAATGCTCTTTAAGTTTGCTTTTAATTTTTTGTTGTGAACTACTTTACATTATGTTGCAGTTTTGCTGCAGCTAATTAGCCAAATTCACTGCGTTGCCATCTTTGCTTACGTCGTCACTCGAGGTGGGAAGATTCAACGCCGTCACATAACGTTACCGTTTATGTTAGCAGTTGCAGCTAATGCAGGCTAACTTAATTCAAATCAGTTTAACAAAAATGTCGTTTTACTTTGAAATATGACCCGATGTCCCTTCGGACGTTGACAGTTCATGCCTTCCTTACATCTGTATCAACCGGGAAGTGATGAAAGGAAAGCAGAACATCAGACTCTCGATGTTTGTACAGCTTACAGCCAGGGACGCAGCAGTTATACAGCTTGTTTACCCAACCCGAGTGATGACGTAAAGATGGCGACGCTGTGAATATGGTCAATGGGGATCCAAATAAAACAATCAAACAATCAAACACACATGCAAGTTCCAATGTAAACAAACTCACGCATGTTGTCAGCGCGGCTGAACGGTGCGGTTATGACATTCTCCATGTTGCTATGGAGACAGAGGAAGACTTCAACGGGGTAAACTTCAACCTTCAGAGTGCTGGGTAGGTCCACCACCTGACACACACACACAGAGAGACAGAGATGCTGTTAAAGCATGACTCAAACAAACAGGGGGAGTGTGTGTGGCGGCCAGCCGTGGTGCTACCTTGCGCTCCAGCGGCGGCTGACTCTCCACCATGCCGTACCAGACCAGCAGCTTGTGCCAGGCCTCGGCCGGAACCAGCACAAAGTCTTCATTCTCCACCAGACGCTCCTTCAGGTGGTACGAGTCCAGATCTGGAAACAGCAGATGACACCACTTGAGTTTATTGCAGACTGAAAAGTGTGGCCACTTTAAAGCAACACTATGTAGTTTGTCCACCTTAAAGGGGAACTATGCAAGTCTGGTCACTTTTCCTCTGCTAACCCTCCTCTCGGCCATGTGCATTTGTTTACAACAAAGCCGGCGAGAACTCAGTCGATAGAGCGGTCGGTGTATAATATAATAACGTTATATTCCATGGGTATATTTGTGCTGTCTTATCCGTCATGAACAAGAGATCACGGGTTATGGGACGCGTTTGTGATAACTCATGGAGTGCCGCGCTCCTTTCCAAAGTTTTAGTCCAAAGTTTAGGCTCATTTGAAAGGGTAAACTTTCCGCTTCAAATGGCCACAAACCATTTGTTTCTACGTGCCTCCGTTCCTGAGAAAACTCAAGCTAAACATGGCTGGGTTTCACCAAAATCCCTGCTTTTTTTTCTAGAAAAGGAGATCCAGCGTCTTTTATGATTCTCTTTATTGGAAGGATTTACACAGGTATCCAGCGTCTTTTATGAAAGGTGCTCTGTTTGTGTCTGTCGCCCTTCTGACACTTGCATTTCTGGATCAAAGGGATTGTGTAAGATAAATATATAGCCTACAACAATTGTTGTTCTATTCACAAAACCACCATCAGGGGCGGGTGGGGCGGGGGGGTTAAAGTGTCTATTTTCTTCATTTAAAAAAAAGAAGCAAAAAACGAGAAATTTGACACTCAATGAGTTAAGGTGCCATCAAGACCAGAGCTCTTACAAGGTTGGTTTTCAGCCAAAAGATGCTAGGTGGAAGGCAGAGAGCCTCCATTCTCCCAGGAACTAGTTACAAGTCATTGATTTAACCATCACAATTACTCCAAAGCTGTTTAATTAAGGTAAAAATGTAACAGACATGAGCTAAAATTCCTGCAGAGTTCCTCTTTAAAATAATGTTTCTAAAGTCATTGAAGTGGTAGAAAAACGGCTGAGGGGATGAATCGTGCTGCCGCTACAGCCTGAGCAGAGTCACGCAGGTAGGAAGTGAAAAATAAGAATCCCTGGGGAAGCACAATACGTGAATTTGTTGACGAAGCCGCTGTTGGAGGAAAGCAAAGAGGGTTTTGTTGACAAGGGGAGAGAGACTCTGGTGGGAAGTTGAAAAATCCTACAACACCGGTCCGATATTTAGGCTATCTGTGCTCAGCAACTGCATAGTGTTGCTTTATGGCTGAAGCTGCAGAAACCCTGATTCTTTGTGAGGTTGGAGACTGTGTTTGTTCAGCACACCAGACGGAGGAGGACACATCTGTATGTGGTGTGGCTGAGGCTCAAGGTGGGAAACCAGAAGAGGGTGTGTGTCGTTTGTGGGAGGAGGTGAATGTTTTCAGGTGACGTCAGCATGACAGCGTGGAGCGAGGCGTTTACTGACCCTCGAACAGCTCGGTGTTGTCGATCTGACCGGGGAAGGACGACGAGTTCTGATCTCCGCTCTCCACAAACTCCTTCCACTGCTCGAACCAGCGATGCTCCACCACGTACCTGCAAAAGAACCAGACAGAAACATTTTCATTTCATTTCATTACATCTAGAAACACATCTGCATTCTCATTTTGTCAACTGTTTTTTTTTTTCAACTGACACTGTCTTGTGAGCCGCCACACAAAACAACAGTCCGTCTCATTATTAGCACTTCTCTCTGAAGCAGCATTTTACAACCTAAAAAAACACAAAATAAATTAACAGGACCAGCTTTCAATAGGACTCAGTAGTTATTACATCATTATCACACTCGTGGGCCAGACTGAGCAGCAGAGTACCTGTGCTGTGGTCATCCCCACCACGGTGAAAACAACACCGGGCCCAGTGTCAAGGCTGGTAATCAAAAGCCTCATCAATAATGAAAGTGATCGTTAGTTGCAACAGTGGTCACTCATGCTGTGATGTTGATGTTAAGAATCATTCAGCCTCATGTTCAAAGGTCCAGTGGGTAAAATGGGGGTAAAATAATGATATACATCATTCAGATTCTAGATTGCAGCGTTCACTCATTCGCACTCACCCCTCCCATCGGCAAAGTGACGGTGGCCTCAGAGGACCAAAAAACCTAGTTACTATGACTGGGAGTATTTCAAGAGCATGGAGCAATGAAGTGAAGATCTGAACCATTTTACCATATGTCTGCTGTTTCCTCCTCCTTCTTCTTCGTTGGTTTATTTATGAATATGGAACTAATGGATAACTAAATTAATCGTCAACTATTTTGATGATCGAATAATCAGTTTGGGTTATTTTTTAGGAATAAAATTCCTAATTCTCTGATTTCAGTTTCTTAAATGTGAATATTTCTGGTTTCTTTGTTCCTTTATGACAATAAACTGAGTCTCTCTTTGGTTTGTGGACAAAATAAGGCTTTTGAGGACGTCATCTTGTTGTTGGAGAAACACTTTTTCAATATACAGTATATATATATTTTTTTTACATTTTATTGACCAAACAACTAATCAATTAATCATTTAAATAATTTACAGATTAATCGATAATGGAAATAATCATTAGTTTGCAGCCCTAGTCTGAGGTCTCTGTGGTTAAATCAGTAATTAGTTTTTTTAAGTATATTTTTAGGGGCTTTTTCGCCTTTAAAAGACAAAAGAGTTGAGAGAGAGACAGGAAATGGGAGGCAGAGAGGGGGAATGACACGCAGGATAGGGCCGCTCAATGTGGGATTCGAACCTGTCCTGCGGCAGGAGTGGTGTATTTCATTATCTGGATAGCCGCAAATAAACATTGTTTTAGTTTGGGGCGTCATTTAGCTCAGTAGGTAGAGCAGGCACCCCATATGCAGAGGCTATATTCCTCTCTGCAGCGGCCCCCGGTTTGATTCCACCTGTAGTGGTAGTGTAGTACCTGTACTACCTGTAGTAGTCCTTTGCTGCATGTCATTCCCCCTCTCTCTGTTTCCCCATTCCCTGTCTCTCTACAGCTGCCTATCAATTAAAGGCATAAAAGCCCCAAAATACACAAAAAAAACAACAAAAAAAACATTACTTTAGATTTATTTTATCAGTTCAGAAGTTTCAACAGTTTTTCCATCATTTTCTTGATTAAATGTCTGATGAGAGTTTCTGTTGGTCTCAGAGCAAAACTGACATTTCATGGACATAAAATAATCAGTAATTAAAAATATTATATGATATTATGAACTAACAAACGCAACACTGCTCCCTGAGTCCAGACATGTATTCGGTCCAACACCTCCACCTCCTGTACTTTATGTGAGGTTCCTCTCCTGCAGGCTGCAGGCTGACTGACACTCAACAGCTCATCTGTGTTTAATTCACATCAAGTTAGATGATGAAACTTCCGCGTGGGGCTCAAAATAACACATCTACGTAGCTCTGATTGCAGCTGGAAGCTCCATTCAAAAGAGAAGCAACAGTGACTGCGGCCGGTGCAGCCGAGCTCCTTTTAAAACCTCTGCTCTGCTTTTAAGCCCCATCCAGTCGGCTCCGGGTCTCATTACTCTTTTATAACAGTTTGGCAGAGAACCACTTTGCTTCCTAGCACCTTATAAAAAATAAAAAAGCTTGAAGCCTATTTGTTGCAACTAACGACCCGTCTGTCGCTCAGAGATGCTCTGTATCTGCGTCTTGGTTTCTGTGACCTGTGATTGTTGATCAGAACGTCAGAGATCATAACACATAAGGTGTCTGAACTGTCACAGACGCTGCATAAGTATATGGTGCATTTACTGACCACACTTTTGTTTATTACAGTACTGATAGTGAAGAGAAAATGAAACCAGCTTGAGGTAAAACACTGCTTGGCACCAGTCTCTGTCATGGTGCTGTAGAGTCAAGCCGATCGCGTTTCCACCACACTAGAGCTGCAATTAATCGATTAATCACACAATCGATTATTTAATTAATCATCAACTATTTTGATAATCAAATAATCAGTTTTGGGTTCTAAATTCTCTGATATGTCTGGTTTCTTTGTTCCTTTATGTCAATAAACTGAGTATCTCTTTGGTTTGTGGACAAAGAAGACATTTGAAGATTTGAAGACGTCATCTTGAAACACTGACATTTTTCAACATTTTTTAGCATTTTATTTTAGTACTTCATTTTACTAAACAGCTAATCGATTAATCGTTTAAATTAGGGATGCACGATACGATATCGATACTTGGATCTGAGTACTTGCCGATACCAAGTACCGATGTCGATCCTTCTACCACAACAAAAAAACAAACGATTAGGCAAAATGCAATGAATTGGAAGACAAGTTTTATTTTCTTCTCTGCTTGTTGCAACAAAATTTGTTGTAACAAGCCTCTGATCTAAAAAAAAAGTACAACAAAGATGCAAAGCCACCCTCTGATCGTGGTCTTAATGCAGAGCAATTGCATGCACTGGTATCGGTTCTTGTACTCGCTAAAGTTCACCGATACCGATACAAGTATATTACAACAGTATCGGACCGATACCCGATACCAGTATCGGTATCGGTGCATCCCTAGTTTAAATAATCGACAGATTAATCGATATTGAAAATAATCTAATCTTACTGATATCAATTAATTTAATTGTATAAAAAGTGTCACATTTATGGACTTGATTATGGAAATGGATAAAGACTATTTTCATAATTAATTCATATGTGGACTATAAGATTAACTGTTTCACCACCTTTTGACAGATCCATGGGGATTTCCATTTTTACTTGAAATTGCCAATGACTGCGTTACAGACAGAGGTAAGGGATATGACACGCTCGGACTTCCACTTGACATTTATCTAATCATCCCCTGATAAAGGGGCCAGGCCCAGGACAACAATGTGTTGCAGGGCCCCTACTGACTCTCATTATTCATGACAGTTTCATTATTTCTCCTGTCACTAAGAAACCAACTAGTCTTGAGGAGAAGAATTTAGTTGGCAGCCAGTTGGATCATTTAAGTCTTTATGACAGGAAATATCTAGGCTAAATGACCAGCCACATATGTAAATCAACTTCAAAAATATTTGTGCTTTTTATCAACTAACCTGAAAGACTAAAATTAGAATGTTATGAATGTTAACTTATATGTGTCGGCTCCTACAGCACAATCCACAGCCACAGCAGTTTCAGTATAATAAAACGTCCCCTGACCAGATCACACTGATTCATTTTATTACCAACCAAAGCAGCCAAGAGTCAGACTTGCAAATTAGATTTAAATGCCTCTTAGGTAAATTCAATGTTCGTCAGACTTTTCAGATACTCTGTAAACATTAGGCAAGAAACAGGATATGTGGCTAAATCGAAATCAATGTCAGTCTTGAGTGTGAAACCAGGATCTCGTGAGACTAATAAACTGGGATTAAACGCGTTCTGAACAGTGCTGCCACTATTTCTGGTCAAACACACAGCGCTGGTCAAACCAAAGGTGAAGCTCTCCGAGTGGACCCTGAACGTCTCCCTCCAGCTGGCTGACAGGCTAACGCTAGCACCCTCGGCTAACTGTCCGTTCCCGTCTGCTTACTACCTGGTTAGCAGGAACTAACTAACACAGCGGAGGCAGCCAACACCCAACACCGAGCCGTTAAACCTCACACCGACACACTGCCGACCTGCCCCTGCCGTTAAACCCGTTAATAACCGTTAGGTAACCGTGTGGTGCTAACAGCTAGCCCCCATTTGTGTGTATGTGTATGTGTGTAGTGTGTGTGAGGCGGGCGGACTCACCAACTGTCCCCAGCTCGGAGCTCGCACTCCCGCAGCAGAGACTCGATCTCCCGCCGCTGGGTCTCCAAGCCCGGAGGCTCCGCGGCGGAACAGCGGCTGTTGGCCGTCATGATGCCGATCAATCAGTCATAAATGTAGGAACAGCTGAGGATAGAGAACAGAAACAAGAAACGAAAGACAACAGTCAACCGCCGCATTGATCAACCGATAAACGGGAAGCTGCACGGAGCTGTGTTTGCGGAAATAGGAAGTGGTTCAGACTCCGACGATGACGACTTCCTGAGTCAGTCTCTTTATTTATTTATTTATTTGATATATATTGATATTTATTTATTATAATCTACTTAAATACAAAAATGAAGTGTGTCCGTGCTGTGTTTAATGTTTATAAATGTGCCTTTGGATAGTTGTTCATTGTTCTGTAAAATATGTCAACATAACAGATGTACAAGAAAACTGAGGAGATAACAGCAGATTAAAACAAGTTCTCATAAACCTAACATTAATTGTCACACATTTCACATCCATCCACAATAGAGGAAAAGAACATTAATAAACATCTGTCATGAGGTTCATTGATAGGTACATCATTTATTAATGTTTAATTGATAACCAGACTGTGAATCTTAATTTGTTTTAGCACTGTAAATAGGACGTCCTGCCCATAATAAAATTCTTGTTAACATTTTAAAATGCAAGTATCGCGAGGTTTAGCGCGTTGTTCTCGGCCAATCGATGCCTTCACCAATGACGTTTAGCCAATGAGGCGTCAGTTTGCTGTGGTGCGGTTGCCAGGGAGGGAAAAGTTCCGCTGTTGTTCGCGCGCTCGGGCTGCAGGGACAGAAGTAGACGTCAACATGGATGTGGACATGGCGGAGACAGAGTCCGAGCAAAAAACGACAGAAATTGCGTCGAAGACGAGCACAGAAGCCGCAGAGAGTTCGTCCAAAAACTCCGGTGGCTCTTACGAGCTCCCGTGGGTGGAGAAATACCGTCCGCTGAAGCTGAACGAGATAGTGGGCAACGAGGAGACGGTGAGCCGGCTGGAGGTGTTCGCCAGGGAGGGAAACGTCCCTAACATCATCATCGCAGGTGAGCTCAGAAACGTGGAGGGAGAGCTGGACGCCTGAGAGTGGAACAGACTGAAGAATAAAGTTAGTCCGAGTAGACAGAGGGCCACCACAGCGGACCTGGAGGTCTGTGGTCAGCTCTATGGCTCCTCCTGATAGCTGCACTCACATACTGGAAACTTAGATTTGTCCAATATGTACCAGGTGATGGTCAGATACTTTGACATCACCAGTAGTCTTCGCAGTTAACGTTATATACACAGTGTCAACGTGAGCTGCTGCATCGCCTTTGTCAGTGTAATGACTCGTTTGTAAAGTCAGTGTTGTTGAATTAAGTGTCAGAGCTGTGGGATCGTGTCCACACAGCTCTGAACCTCTGGTCACACCTGGTCCAGATGTTGATGATCACATCAATCTGTTGCACTTGTTTCAGTCTGACGTCACAGTGTCTGTGTATGTGGAGGCAAAATAATGTAGAGAAAAAAACAAAACAACAGTATCATCTTTAATAAATTCTCTTCATAGCTGAGTGCTGACATTATTATTATTTTTTTAAAGCGTTTTGTTTCAAAATGTAAAACAGCTAACGTTTTTCTGCAGTACATTTGTTTAACAGTTGTGACATCTTCACACATGTCTGTTGTTGATATGGACCACTTGTTGTGTCTGCAATAAAAATAAATAGTAATAATAATGTTTTTACAGTTTGAGTCTCATCTATACATCATGTAGGACGCTGGTTTGTCAGCTGCAGTCTGTCCCTGCAGGACAGAGCAGGGTTGGTAGTTTGAATCTGTGGACACGACAAAGACCAAGAGCACAAATACCAGCTAGTGAAATCAGGGAAATCTAATAGCTTGAAAAAGAAGATTGTAGCAGGAAAAAAGGGTGCTGATTAATTGACTGTTAACTGTTGAGCTGTTCAGTTAATTAGTGTGTGATCTACTCTTCTTGGGTGTTCACAAAGCTGGAAAATACTGGGGCACAGTCATTATGAAAAGTCAAATACTTAATTCTGTTAGATCTGATTATATTTGAGAAGATATCCATCAGTGAGGATGTCTGTCTGTTGTGATTCAGGTCCTCCCGGCACAGGAAAGACCACCAGCATCTTGTGTTTGGCCCGAGCTCTGCTGGGAGCCTCCATGAAGGATGCGGTGCTGGAGCTCAATGCTTCAAATGACAGGTGAGTCAACAGCAAATAACCTGGTAAACAACAAAAAACAACAATATTTGATGGGGAGTCGACGGTGACGGTTGCCGCTGTTGTGTCCACAGGGGAATTGACGTGGTGAGGAACAAGATCAAGATGTTCGCTCAGCAGAAAGTCACACTGCCCAAAGGACGACACAAGATCATCATCCTGGACGAAGCCGACAGGTGAGACGGCAGCAACTCTGACTTCACAACATAACAAGTCTAGGGTCGTGGTCTGTCTCTGTCTACAGCAGGGGTTGGCAATGTTTTTTCAAGGGACATTGATTCTGATAAAGTGAAGGGCCACATGACTCAAACATGAAATACATAACCCTGCTGCTGAATTATGTTAAACTACGTGAATGTGGTCGACATGTTGTTTTTTTACAGTAGCCCAGAGGACCTGGGTCCTTGTTTCAAAAATCAATAACTTTCTGTTCGAAAATACTGACATACGTGTCAGGAAAAGAGACCTAACATAACACAATCCACATAATCGCATTATTAGCTTTGTAGCTATAATTGGGTGCATTTGCATTTTATTTTTTAAATGTATATGAATGTACACTGTCCTTCTTTAACAAATAAACTGAATTGAATTGAATCAACTTCAAATCAGTCCAAACACCTTGCCAGTTCCCAGTTGTTTTAGAGGTAAATGCAGACACAGTTTGCTGAAAAACAGACCCTGACAGGAACACGTATCAGCAGTTTTGCATGTATTTACCTCTAAAACGACTCTGTCTCATAACGTTCTGTTATTATCTCATAGTGTGGTGAATGTGCAGGTCACAACTTGTCCACCAGAGCGTTTTGGAGTTGTTGGATTGCGTATTTGATGAGTTTGATCAGGGAAACAAAGAAATCCCATGAGCCTCCGTACCGTAGCTCTGAGTAGCTCTCTGAGCGGCTCTGCTCCGCCGTTCTAAAAATAGTTTGCACCGACAATTAAAGGTGACAAATCTACTTCTATGACGATAGAGATTATGGCAATGGGCCAGTTTGCCACAATGTTGAACTATCCTGTTCTAGGTGTCTGCAGCAACAGCAGCCGCCAGGAGAAACCTGCCTGATGGAAGTGGATCATTTGACCATTTGAAGGTCAATAGAACAAATAATGATGATGGGAGCCAAGTGTGTACCTTGTGTCAAGGCCCTGTGTGTCTCTTCCTCTGTCTCTATATGGACATTAACCCTTAAAAAGAGGGTTTGTATCAAAAAAGCATGTTCTCTCACATGTGGAGAATCTGCTCTAAGCCAGGGCGTCTACGTATGTCTGTTTTGACTCATTTCAGCTTCATCACAAGAAAGAAGTGCAGCTCTCACTGTCTGGATGTCACCCTTATATTAAAATAATATTTCTATAAACTGCTCAGGCCACTGTCTGTGAGTATTATTCAGGAATTGGGTCTGTTTCCCTGCAGCATGACGGATGGAGCTCAGCAGGCGCTGAGGAGGATCATGGAGATCTACTCCAAGACGACGCGCTTCGCCCTGGCCTGCAATGCCTCGGACAAGATCATCGAGCCCATCCAGTCCCGCTGCGCCGTGCTGCGCTACTCCAAGCTGACGGACGGTCAGATCCTGGCCCGGCTGCAGGAGGTGGTGGAGAAGGAGGCCGTGTCGGTGTCGGACGACGGGCTGGAGGCCGTCATCTTCACCGCTCAGGGAGACATGAGACAGGTGGGAGGCGGGGCTAAAGAGCATGGCGCCCGGCACGAGAGACAGGCCGTTGTTTCACAAACCTCCTGTGTCTTTGTGTTTTTCCAGGCGCTGAACAATCTGCAGTCGACCAACTCCGGCTTCGGCTACATCAACAGCGAGAACGTCTTCAAGGTGTGCGACGAGCCCCACCCTCTGCTGGTGAAAAGCATGCTGGGACACTGTGTGGACGGGAACATCGACCAGGCCTACAAGGTGGTGGAGCAGCTGTGGGCGCTGGGCTATTCTCCAGAGGACATTATCGGAAACATCTTCAGAGTGTGCAAGACCTACCAGATGGCAGAGTACCTCAAACTGGAGTTCATCAAGGTGAGGCCTGGCTCCGCCCACTGCAGCGCACCAGAGACATTGTTTTCACTATTAAATTGGTAGTAAATGTTAGTGTGTTGCAAATTAACTGTGTAGTGGTCTGACAGGGTTCAGCTTCAGTGCAACATGACAAGTTAAACAGCATTCACGTAACGTTACGTTATACAGATGGGAAAAACCAAATGTCTCAAACTTTTTTGAGCAGTTTGTGTCCAAACATGATTGACACAGCCTGAGGTCCATCACCTTTTTAGTGGTCAAACAGTTTCAGTTGTCAGTGTGCTGTGGCCTGAAGATAGACATCATCTAGTCAATAAACTTCTTTTGTCTTTTGGTATAGATGATCATTAATGACTTAAAATTTTAAACATTTCACCTGAGAGAATTACAATTGATCATATATTTATAGATCATTTAATTTTTTGTGTATGTATATAATTAGTAATGTATTTATATTTTGACTATATAATGCATAGTGTTGTGAAATTAATTAATGCATAATAATCGCAATACCGTGGTTGTCTCTCTGATAATAATCGCACCAAGAAAATCCATCATCATGACATCACTACTAAGCATCACAACATGAACAGAAGTTCTCACCTCATCTTGTTCTTGTTCTGTCCTGCAGGAGATCGGTTACACTCACATGCGGGTGTCTGAAGGCGTCAACTCCCTGCTGCAGATGGCCGGTCTGCTGGGTCGACTCTGCAGCAAGACAAGACCCCCTGCTGCCAGCTGAACCCCCCCTTCCGCTCGAACCACCACCTTAAACTTGCTGCTGACTCTGTGTCGGACTCTTTCTGATGTTGTTGAATCAAGTGTTGCTTTAAATTGTGACGGCGCTGTGGCTTCATGTTCACACAGCTCTGATCCAGATGTGTCTGATCACATCATCACTTCATCTGTTTCATCTGATATCACAGTGGACATCGTGTGTCCATGTATGTGGAGGCAAAATATTGTAGAAAAAAACCCTAGTATTATCTTTAATAAATTCTTGTCATAGATGAGTGCTGACATGTTTTGGTTTTTGTTGCTGATCATCCACAAGTGACATTTTGAAATGTAAGACTGTGAGTGGGAACAGCTGCTGTACAGTCTTTTGTTTTGTTTTTTTAAATTTTGTTTAAAGGTGTACAGAAAAGAAAACTGAATTTGAGCCCACTCTGGGTCATAAAATTAGTGTAAAAACTCATCTAAGAGACGATGTAGGCCAAACTTTGTGCAAAATTCTATTTTTGAGTAAATCCGGGATGAAAGTGTTACACTCACATGCGGGTTTTTTTTCGCATTGGACAATGCAGGTGCACGGATTGCAGCGTCAGCCTGCTCAGCGATTCAAAAGCCACTGATATTGGATCTGTCATCCGTCATTCAAACGTCTTTAAACACGCACACACACACGGAGCTGATCCAGGTGTCTGATCACATCCAATCTGTTTCATCTGAATATCCAGTGGACATCGTGTCCAACGACCAATCAAATCCTAGTATTAAATTTCTTGTCATAGATGAGGTGAAAGTTTTCGTGTTGCAGCTCCACAAGTGACATTTTGAAACAAACGGAACAAACGGCCATTTCCGTACACCTTTAAAACCAAGAAATGTGAAATGGCTAACTTTTTTTCAGCTATACATTTGTTATCACTGGCTAGTTTAGTTCAGTTAGTTCACTACAGTAGTTAAAATTCTGCTCACAGTCACAAAGGATTCAATAATTATGCACATTACACTTTGCCGTAAAACTTCTGAACGATTTTTGGATAGAAGTATAAATTGAATTTAAAAAAAGAAGTATAAATTGAGATCAAACCATCTTTTGAATAGTTACTTTTATTTCATTACAAACCTTGTTTACATTAAAAGTCATAGAGCAACATCTATTAAGTACAAAGCTCAGTGTAACAGAACAGCTACTGATGCTTCAGTCCAAATCTTCAAAGAAACAGTGATAAATACTGAGAACAACAGCAGAATTACAGTCAGTATATAGAGAATAAAACCAAGTATTTGTGTACAGCTGACCCTGACCCAAAGTTTGTGGGTCGTCCCTGTTGATCCAGAAAACTCCGCATCAGTTTGTTCCAGGTAGCGACTGGTTTGGTTCCTACCTCAGGATACTAAAACTTGAAGAGCCAACATGAAGGATACAAACAGACAGCAGGATCTATTTCCTGCTGTGGAAGCTGTTACGTGGTCGTCCAGCAGGGGGAAGCATCACAACAAAAAGCAGAGCTGTCGACCCGTTCTAATAACAGGGAAGTCCCTAAATTACAGAATCCACGTCAACATGACCTCCATCAGGGCACAGCCATGTTCAAAGTGCAATTCATCAAACAAACTGGAGCCAAATACGTGTTTGTGATCATCAATAATCAACATGTTATTGCTGCACATAGAAAGTAATGTTCGTCCAACGTTACAGGGTTAAAAGCAACAACAACAAAAAAACTGAAAATTCCACCATATGGTTGCATCACAGGTTTCATGTAAACCAAGTTGGAGGTACTTGATTTTCACAAGCTAGCGGCGATGTCAAATATTTGAGGGGAAAGTGCCTTGCTCAGTGGACCTCAGCTGACAACCCTGCTGGCAGCTTTCAATCTGAACAAACAAAAAGTAGAAATGCAACACCCAGGAGGAATATTTAACTTGAAAATTATTATTTTTTGTGCGTCTTTCTCCGAGGTGAGGGACGAAGGTTTACAGCTGAACTACATCACTCACTCACTAGACCACGGTACAGTTTGCATGCCAAAACTCCACAACGAGCATGCTGGCCTCGCCGACGGCTCCGGGAAGAAGACGAGTCATGTACAAGGAGCAGACGAGGTAACGGGACCGGCATGGAGGAGGTGGGAGGACATGGAAAGAATTCACCTACGAATGATTGTTTCAATCAAGTAGTCGCCCTTCCACATCTGGAATACCAGACACGTTTTTACAGAAGTAACTGACTTTAAAAACTTGTTTTAACATCAACAAAACACCATCAGGACTCAGTACTTCCACCAGCCTCAAAGACGACGGCTGCCTGCTGCTCCGTGACAGATGTTTAACCAAAGCTGTGACTGTCGGAGAGAACACGTCTCCTTCTCATTCAGTATGATGGAAGGGAAATATAGAAGCGTGCTATAGTAGTATATAAAGAAACACATATTAGAAGGCAATTGAAATACAAACAAATACAACTAATCAAAACCTTATCATACAAAGAGACAAGGACATGTCGTCTCCAACTGTGTCAAAGAGGGAAGAGTCACAACTTTAGTCGGAGTTTTTGTGGATTAGAGTTGGGCTTGCTCTGCATGTGCACTGTAATATATTTGATCATGTTCTGCTGGAAGGGGCGAGCAATTGACTCTCTTTGGGTCAAACACACCAACGCATTTTGGTGAAATATTCCCTTGAGGTTACAGGAACTTCACAGGCTGTATGACGTCAACCCCACGGCACCACCAACAACAACCACCGTGACAAAACTATGTTGATTAGAATAAAGAGAACAGATCAGGACCAAAGGAAAGGAAGAGAGGAGTAAAGTGAACATCTGGTCTGGTCTGACCTGAGAGAACCACCGTAAGAGTCTACTGTAGAAATACAACACAACTGAATAGAAATATGAAACGGCTCAACTCTATGTCCGGTAACATCTACGGCGTCACCACAGCAACCCTATGGCTCTGGAGGGGAGAGAGGGAACTCACCAAGCAACATCAGCCTGCTATAGAGCTGACACGACTGCTGCTAATGACACGGGTGGAATCTAACCTCCCCGCTCTCAGGTATGTGGGCGGGGCTTCTGTCTCTACCTTAAACGTTAGATGTGATCTGAGGAGGACGGTTACAACTAACAGCAGGACTGTGGGGCTGCGTCCTGGAAGGAGTTACCACGGCGTCTGAAAGGAGGAGGATGGAGGAGTACGGGTGGAGACGGAGGATGGGGGGGGGGCCGTCCTATGCCGTCATTTCGATAGTGTGCGGCGCTTTGTGTTCGGGGCTGACGGACATGTCGCCCTCTGCCAGGGTGTTGGTGGCACTGCGGCTCCGGACGCCGTCTGCGGAGCCAACGCTGGAGGCCGAGTGAGTCCTGGCGCGAACCAGCCGGGTCATACCAGCTGTAGGCACTGAGGAGGAGGAGGAGGGGGAGGACAGAAAGTGTTGGGAACAGGTTACAGATCAGTGTGGTGTGGTGTGGGTAACCTGGTGGTATGACAGCAGGCCATGTTCCGATTTGAATCGTCGGCACTGTGGCTGAGCAGCTGGATTCAAATCTGGTGACGGTGTCTGAGGCTCCGTTCACACTGGAGGTCAAAATGTGTCTGCTTCTCTGCGCGGGACGGCGCTGACCCACATTTTTATTGTCTTACAAGAACCAAAACAACAAACACTGCAAAACATGAACTTCAAATCCTGGTTCACCACTATCCCAGAAAATCCACCCTCCATCACTGACCTGAGCCACTTTGACTTCCTGCTGTCAGGCTTTACAAATCATGAGGGGGAAATAAACAGTTAGACCATTTCCACAACAGGAATGTAACAGCCAGAACACTTCCAGTAGTGACCTCTGCACAGCGTGGTATTTTCGCCTTTCCCTCATCAAATTCACCAAATACACAATCCAACAACTCCAAACGCTCTCATGGACAAGTTGTGACCTGCACATTCAGTTGTTTTAGAGGTAAATACATAACCGGAACTACATTACAGACACGGTTGCTGGGCGGAGTGATTTCAGAAGCACAAAGTAATTCAGAATATTTGCTTCATGTGTCGTAATGTTACATAATTATTATACGTTATTATCTCATAGCGTGGTGAATGTGCAGGTCACAACTTGTCCATGAGAGTGTTTTGGAGTTGTTGGATTGTGTATTTGATGAGTTTGATGAGGGAAACAAGGAAATACCGTGAGCCTCCGCTAAGTTAGCTGAGCAGCTCACGTCTCTGCCCCGCCGATCAAAAAAACAACTTGCACCGACAGACAATTGAAGGTAATGAATCTACTGCTAAGACAATAGGGATTATGACAATAGGCCAATTTGCCAAAATGTTGAAATATCACTTTAATAAATTAATTATCAACCCTAACCCTAAATAAAAGACAGGAGTGGTGCAGCCTACATAACAGTGCTCTTACTGATCTCTTCATCAAGATTAAGAAAACTAAGGGGTGCCTGTCGTGTAGCCTTAAGTTTGACCTCCTCTCACCTGTCCTGAACTGACTCCATTGGTCCAGCTACATCTGTGGGTGAGGTCTCTATTAATTAATGGTACTGTGTAATTGTGAGTCATTCAGATATCAGACAGGCATTACAGTATACACTGTATGTAGATGCAAAAAATATAGACTTTTTGCCACATCCTTCCAGCAATCAACCAACTAAGCAGAATCCAGAGGACAGGAGCATAACTGAAACCAGAGAATAATCAGTATTACTCCATGTCTGTCCCACAACTACACAACAAACTAGTTAGAAAAAACCTAGAACCAAAAGCCAACAGGTGAACAGTTGTGACAGGCCTGAAGTGGGAAAGGTCTTTTTGTTTGAAAAAAGAAAACTGTTTCAATCGTTTTGTTCATCCTCATGTTCAGCTTTCTGTGGGATGTGCTTTTTGTTTTACAGTCGTCATGAACGGATGAGTGTCTGCAGTGTGAACGGAGCTGGAGTGTTGGCATGCAGCACAGCCAGCTGGGAACTTTCACTGCAGAGGAAAAAATAAATCAGAGTGATCAGCTGATCGGCAGCATGCAGACAGACACAGAGACAGATGGACGAGGGGAGGGACAACGGCAGAGAAATAAAAGAAGATGAAAATGGACGGAGGTGAGGAGGAAGGGGCGGGTGTACGATGTGGCTGAAGTCTTGATACCTGATTGGCTGCTCAGGTTGTTTAATACAACATGAGGGACTGGAGGAGACAAATACAAAGAGAGAAAGAGAAAGGAGGAGAATAAAAAGGAAGGAGGACAGGGTGAGAAATAATTGTAGTCTGAAAAATAGAGCACGCACGCGCACACAACTCCTGTAAGCAGGTTTTTTCCAACTATTCATGTGGTGCTACGAAGAGAACAACCAACACTGCAAACTGCTACTTACAGTGAAGCAGGGTCGGACAAACAGACACACACAAACAGATATATAAAATCCATGAGAATGAGACCATCACTGGTGTGGGGAAAGAGTGCTGAGCTAAAAGTAAAGATACAGTAGATGAGTAGAACACTTTCAATGAGTTTATAAATGAGAGTTAGTTTGTTTTTCAGTTCATTTTGCCAACAGATAAACTACAATCAGGTTCATGAGGAAGTGGTACAACATCTATACTGTATTAACTCACACCAAGTAGATTCTGTCTGATTTTATAAAACAGTACTGATATACAAAAGAGTAGGAAATGTCTGAATAAAAGAGTAAAACTTAACAGCCTTTAGTTTTCACTGACTAGGATTAGACTAAAAGTAATGATACTTAGATGAGTGGCATGACTTTTTCAGACCTGCCAACCATGGCATAATATTTTGGGAACCCCGTGTCTTGTGGGTTTTTTTGCACAGCTATTTTGCTTCGCACACAGTAATTTTATATTCAGTTGAAAAATGATAATGTAGGCCTTTGTAGCTAAAGGTTTAGCTGTTATGTCCACATCATAACTGCACACGGTGCAAAATGCATAATGTGGCATTTTTGAGGGTTGGCGGCATGGCTAATGTAGCCATATTCACAGCGTCGCCACCTTTGCTAAACGTCATCTCTTTAGCTGGTTTACTGCCCTCCCGGTTGGACTCACAGGTGTTGGCAGCTTTTTGCGTAGTTCGGAGAGGTGAATCATAACGGCGTATTTTAATGTCAAGCTGCGTACAGGTTGGAAGGTCTGCTGTGACCAGAACTAGCACACAGTTTCTACAGGATCACGTTAACAGTAGTAGTAGTAGAAACAAGGACAGAAGAAGTTATGAACACATCAAAATAACACAGAGAATGTGGTCAAACGTATCTCTCCACGTACAAGCTACAGAGGTGTGTAATCCTCCAGTTCTAGTTACATGTGAAGAAACATCACAGATACTTACTGTAGCCCATCCCCTGCACAAAGTACTTGAAGGCCTCTGCTAGTTTCCCAGGCTGAGGAAAAAAAAACCCAACACACTTCAGTTAGAATGACTCATCATGTAGCAAGTGATGATTCTTTACTAAAAAGCAGCGTGACAAATATCACAGCTGACACCTGCTAGCTTAACATGTGTTTGTGTGTGACACCATGCTAAGACCTTTAAAGGAATAGTTCAACATTTCGGCAAATTAGCCCATTGCCATAATCCCTATAGCCTTAGGAGTAGGTTTGTTACCTTTAACTGTCAGTGCAAGCTATTTTTAGAACAGCGGAGCAGAGCCATGAACTGAATTTAGCAATCACTAACTCTTTCACAGTCCATGTGGAACTGAACTGACATTGAATCAATACCCATAACGAATAAGAACATAATTAAAAGCTGCTTTAAAATGTGGATCAAACCCACCTGCACCACCTGAGGGAGTCCTCCACAGTCAGCCATCTAGCAAAGACAGATATGACAACATCTGGTGAGAACACCTGCCAAGAGGGTACGAGTCCGACCACAACTCAAATCATAAGAATAATTATTAGTATTTTTTCAATAATAATATATATTTTCCTTTTTTATTGTTTTTACTATTATCTCATTTTATTTGTTTATTCGTGTATATCTGTATATATAAGCATATGTGAAAAGACATTATACTGTATCTTGTGATCTATTTTTGTAACATGTGCACATGCCTATCTGTACTTTTCTTTAAAATAAAATAAAAATGTAATCACAAAAAAATTAAGATAATTTTATGTGGCTATAAAATAAACCTCATCAGTAAATTAGTCTGGTTTGTCTTTCATCTCACAGGCCGGACAGAAGAGGACAAAAGACAGCCAGGTCCAGCTCATGGCTGTAAAATGCCCAGACCTGGTCTACAGCAAAACCTTACACATGAAAACCCTCAACACAGTCCATGTTTGAAGACAGGTGGATGTGGACGGGTACCTTGAGTAGGGTGGTCTTGGTGGGGTCCAGTCTGGAGTTGCACTCCACCTGTAGAGCACAGCAACACACACTCGTTACAACAATGTGACATCACTGGCTGTTGTCATGGGAACAGTGCAGATACTCACCACGACATCAACAGCAGGCGATGTGTCTCCGACCACCAGCAGAGCAGGACACCTGCCAGAGAGAGACACCCACACACACAGGCCAGACTGAATAACAGGACATGTCTGATTGTTGTACTTATCATGCAAATGAAATGAGTACACGTGATACCTCAGTGTGACGGTATTTTCATTCAGGCCGAGGACCGGCCGCTCCATCTGCAGCTCGGTGCGACTGTCAGACACACAGTAACATACAGGGAAGTTCATCAGCTTCAGTGACGGGGGACATTGTTTTGGAATTTCACTGAGTAAAAACAGTGGTGCAGCATATATACTGTACATAACAGCAGCAGGAATTAAGGTTCGGATCAAACCGAAAAGTCCAAAAGTCTGGACCAAATGATATAGGTGTGAAAACGCCCTTAAAGTATTACAGTGTTGATAGAATGAAACAGAATTCGCCTTTTAAAGTTCATGAATGTTCAGCAACTCATTTTTAGTTCTAGTCTAGTCTAGTCTTTTAGTTTTAGTTTTAGAGCCAAAACACCATGAGAGTGGAGCGAGTCAAACTATAAAGCTATAGTTTATCAGCTGCAGCTGGTATAAGTATGCAGGTTTGATCCCCTTGAGGAAAGCATGGGTCTGTAGAATCCTACCTGTCATAGCTGTTATAGAACATAGCCAGATTCTCCTGTGGTATGTCCTGAGAGATGTGCAGTCTGTAGGTCTGGGCCGTCTCCTGATTCTCTGTGAGCTCATCCTACAAACAGTGACCAGTTCCCAGCTCAGTAGGGAATCATCATCAGGCAGACATGTTCATGTTAAGTGTATGTAACTGTACTCACCGTGCTGAAGTGATGTCCCATGATGGTGTCAACTAGGTTGCTTGTCCAGCCGCTCAGCTGCAGGAAACAGAAACACAACATTTTACAAAGATTCATGCAGCAGGCAACTTTAACTGTTAACTGTCATGTTACTCTTCAGGTGACTGTTGAAAGGCTCTAAGTCTACTAGGGCTGGGTATCTCTACTGATTTACTGAATGGATTCAATTCCAGTTAGGTCCTGATTCAATTTGATTTCCAGTTCCATTCGATCCAGTTCATTCATAGACAGTTCATTCAAGATATTTCAGTTTTAATACCAATTTTGGTTGATTATGAAACAGATTTTCACACAAAGATGGAACTCTAACCTGGTGCATCATTTAAAAAATTACAAATTCACCCAGAAGCAGTTAAATTAATGCACTTTTATTTAAAGGGGAACTATGAAAGTCCGGCCTCTTTTCTCTGTCTTGCTAACCCTCTTTTAACATGATCCACTCGGGAAGTAAACAGTACAGCTGTGGGTGATAAATTACATTTCAGAAGTGAATGGACACGCCAAAATGTAAACAGCAGATGTGATGTGTCATGCTGCTCTGGGATCTCGTCCTGTTCGTCTCATGCACCAACAGAGGAAACTGGAGACGGCATATGGTACGTTAAAAAATCGATCTGAGGAGTGTATGAATCCATCTCTCAAATGAATATCGATATGAATCGGAAAATCCAGGCCTACAGGCTGCTCATCAACATTTTCAAAGCTTCAGTTCTCTTCACACTTCAAACTAAAATTTGAAGTTTTGGTTGAACTTGTCATTCTGACAGTTCAGCTCTTTTCTCCTTATGAACTCCAACTGACTATTTAACTGTTCAGTGCCTTCAAATCCAAATGATGACAGTGGAATTAAGATTATTTTGTTCAACTACTGTTACCACTTCACTTTGGTATGTGTGCTACCTTAGAGGCGGCCCAGTCCATCCAGCCTTTCGCGCAGGGGTCAACGTTGATGAGAACTAAACCCTCCACCAGAGTGGGCTCATTCAGCTGGAACACAAAGGAAACCGTCATCTGAAATGGTGCAGTGGTGTTTCCCAGCTGCTCCAGGAATCAAACTGGCGATCCTCTGGTCACTGGGCCCTGCTACAACCTCTGTTTGAGCCTGGTGAGGTTGGACACAGTTCAACTCATAAGACTGTTGATGTGTGTTCACTTACAGCCAGTTTGGTCAGGACGTAGGCTCCAGCTCCAACCCCGATGCCAATAACACTCTTCACCCTAATGACACACACACGCACCAGAGTGAATGTCTGTTTGATAAGACTTGGTCCTACTAAAATACTCTTCATGATTTCCATTACAAGACAGGCTTACTGTAACTGTGTGAGGACAGACGGCAGCATCTCAGCCAGCTCATCCATAGTGGGATACTGGTACCTACACACACACAGACACACACACACACAGTGATGTTTTGAGGTTTATTTTCTCCCTGTCCCTCAGTAAATGATTTTAGGCCCATAGCCCTGACTGCCCAGGTCATGAAATGTTTTGAAGGAGTGGTCCTTGGGCCCTTTAGTAGGCAGGTCTCTGTATAGCAGGATCCACTCCAGTTTGCATATGTGTTGGTGTGGATGATGATGCTCTACTTCATATACTACACATAGTATATAGCCACTGGTGCAGCTGTGAGATTTTCTTCTCTTTTTTTTTAACTTCTCCAATGCTATTTATACAAATCAGCCACACATTTTAGTTAAGAAACTGTTGGATTGGAACATAAATAATAACAATATTGCATGGGACCACCTCACATCTTGACCCCAGTTTGGGAAAACTGGTAACAGGTCACCCTTTATATTCACTTTCTATAGCTCTGACCGGAGTTTGATCTCTGACTGCCACCTACAGACATTTTACAATGACTCTGCACTTGTTGGTTGCATCACTGGAGACAACCACATATCTTATCTGAAGTAAACTGACAAATTTGTCAAGTGGTGTGACGAAAACCACTTAATCTTAAATCTAAATAAGACGAAATAACTTATCACTGATTTTAAAAAGAAAAAGACACTGGTGTCCCTTGTATTTATCAATGATCTGGTGCCTTGACCTCCTCTAACAGGCTGGACTGGGAAGAGAACACCTGTGCCATGTTTTTCCTCAGGATTTGATGTCAGTAGGTCTCTAATGTGTTTTATCAAAGTATTTTAGCTTGTGTCCTTTCATGCTGTTGTCTGCTGGGTTGAGAGTTGAAGTCTGAGGACAGACATGTGGTCCACATGTTTAAGCAAGCTGAAGAGCTCAATTAGTGATGCCCAGTTGCCCCTCAGAAAGATTTAAAAGGCCTTTATACCTGGTGCACTGAGGGGTTTTTAGATGTACATTGTTGTTGACTGCTGTTTGTTGATGCTTTGCACTGATGTTGTACGGCCTGAGTCTGTTTCCTTGTTGTTTGTTGGCTGTCTCTGTGTGAAGGTGACATTTCATTTCCCCTCTAAGGGATTAATAAAGTACTTCCAACTCCAACGCAATGGTGTTTACCACTCTGTGACTGTGTCTGTCTACTGTTTATTGGAATAATAATAATTATTGCAATAAAGGTTTTAAAACGTAATAAATTAAATGTAATACTACTACATACTACATAACCTGGACAGTTCTGTCAAAAAGAAAAACAAAGCCTGGAAAACAACTGGTGTGTCGGCTACTTGGTGGAAAATTGTAGAGGACTATGTGTGTATACATCAAACGGAGAACAGTGGGTGGAGGTTGTGTGTGTGTGTGTGTGTTACCCAGTGGGAAATACAGGAGCATTCTCCTGCTGTCCTGGAGCATCAACATGCACGACTGAAAAGTGCTGTGTCACCTCCTGCATGTCCTCATAGTTGAACAGGCTGTTGAAACAAGACTTATCTACACACACACACACACACACACATTTATACAGTCACACATAATACAAAATACTGTATGTAGTATTGATGTTTTCGTCAGTGGTGAAACTCTTCAATAGACATCATGTGTAATGACTATAGATGTGTGTGCATGTTTACTCACGATTAAGTCCAATGTCATGGTAGGTGAGGATAGTGGGACGGTTGCCCTTAGCAACTCCCCTCATGGTAACATGCAGCACACCGTGGGCTGTCTCCACATCGTGCTCCTGCGCAACACAGAGAACACAAATAAACTACAAGCACCGACAACAAATGCTCCGACAGCCTGGAGGGGAAACTTCCTGTCGGAGAGTAAACAACACACAGCAGCTGCTCAGGGTCCCAGGCCACAAAGGTGTGGCTGCTGTTGTTCTCACCCTGCAAAGGTGTGTGTGTGTGTGTGTGTCATCATGGAGACACTTCAATAGTGGGAAGAAGCACAGAGGCAGTACTATGGCAGGTCACAGCTCTTCAACTGATCAAAATGAATCCCGTGTATGGATATGGGTGTGTTAGAGCTAGGGCTGCATGATATATTGTTTGAGCAATGTCATTGCGATGTGCGCATGTGCAATAGTCACATCACAGGATGTGATGTTTTCTCTTTTTTTAAATAACATGTAAACTTTTGTTTTGCTTCAGAAGAACATCTCTGAACCAGCTCCATGGTTCGCTTTGAGTTCTCAACAGCTGTAACTGTGATTTCAAACTTCTATAAATTTGTATAATGTTTAGCCTATAATGGAGGAAAAACAACATTTTGTCATTTTCCTAAACTTGGATTTTACTCTGAAAGACATCCGCGATTCCGCCCCCGAAGCCTGCACCAGCACCGCATCCATGTGATCAGTTATTGATCCATGGTGGTGAAAGCTGCTATTTCAAAATCAGTGTGACTGAAGATGGCAGAGGGAGAGCAGCGCTGTTCTGTCGCCTGCAGCTTCTTACTGGGGGCTTCAGGTGGAAGAGGGGGAGCGCCGCCCATCACAGAGGAGGAGAAATGCATTTGAATGTAATGAAACAACAGCAATGCATCAGACTTAATATCGCAATATATATTGCAGAAATAAAAAATATTGCAATGTTAGTTTTTCCCAGTATCATGCAGCCCTATAGAACCCATCTGTACCATGTACCCATGTTGTTACATTGAGTTCTGAGTACTCATGGGTTGACTGTTGTCAAGGTTGGGAAATAAACAACAGATAAACAGTTTCATACATTTATCCATCTTTTTCCAAACGTCAAAAACGTAAGCCGGTTTTGCTCTTCCGGTGGAACTTTAGGTTTAGGTTTCCATGGTTTTGGCAGTTGCGTTAATGGATTTTTTAAAATCTGTAAAACACATGGATCATCATGCCAGCTTTTAACAATAGATATCACACAAATTGACATCCGTGTTAAAAGCCAGCGTTAATAGATCCATGCGTTTACCGCAACTATGACAACGACTGAAAACCATGGAAACGGAAACGTACAATTCCACCGGAAATGCAAAACCGGCTTCCGGTTTTGACCATAGATGACGTTCGGAAACTTGTGGATAGGCTGAGATGTATGGTAATCTAATTAATGCACTGACTATGGAAACACTGGCCAGATCCTATTAATGGTTCTTAGGCTTCTCTACACTCATGTACACACACAAACACACACACAGTCCATCACTACTCTGCTACATTTACACACTTGTACATATTCTTACTGGGTTTCACTATTTTTTTCTTTCATCATTTCCACCCTGCCCATTTGGTGAAACAGTGTACATACATAAATGCTGTCTCTCCAACATACAACTGAAACAGAGCAAATACATGAGAGCAGATAAACGGCTAACTGTCTGCCTGCTAACACGGTGCATGCATGTAAGAGGGTGAGCAGGCTAAGTAGCTAACCAGCTACAAGCTGACTCCTGTGTGTTAGCAGCGGGCCAAGCGTGACTCAGGACAGCAGGCTAATCAACGGCTAACTGGCTAACTCACCACCCCAACTCCTAAAGAACAGGAGATCTGGTGCAATTCCAGAATGTCAGACATCCTGACAGAGGAGACCAGCAATGACGACTTTAGGAGAGTGTTAACACCTTCACATAGAGTCAGCAGGAAAAAAGGTGAAACATCATATTAAAGAGGAGAGAAACAGGTCAGTAGGAACAGAAGGAAGAGATACAGGTCACGAGAAAGTGGGGAGTGTGCGATTGGATCAAGAGGAATAATCTCTGTGGCTATTGGCTGAGAGCCAGAAGGTCTTAAAGTCTCAGCAGCCAACCACTTGTCACCTGTTTCATCCTTCACTGGTTTCATCACACCCCTCTTCAATCTGCTCCACTTCCTGCTCTCCTCCGCTTTCAACCTGCCCCTCCTTACCTCTCCTCCACAGGGAAATCAAAGTTCACAACTGCTTCCAAAATAATCATAACACTTAATTAGGAAATCGCATGTGCGTCCCCTGGTACTTTTGATTCAAGTTTTCCCCTTCACTCACTGTTCACTAACAAGATGCTCTGGAGGCACTGAGGCGGAGCCATGACGGTGCTTTCATTAAAAAATAACCCGTCGTTGATAGAAACTGTTCTGCAGTGGTGATGTAAGTCCTGCTGATCGATACGTGTGTGTCCAGTTGACTTCAGGCTCATGTATTGTATGGTGCCCTCCCCCTCCATTATTGCTCTGATTGATTATCACAGTTACATAAACAACATGATTGATTGATCATGGTCAGTGTTGCTACCAGATGAAGTATCTGTGGCTCTTGTGTGTGTTGCAGAGATTCTGTGCTTTTTCCAGAGGTTCAAATGCTGTAATAACTGTAGTAACTCCATATTAATTTAGCACAGATGTTTTTTTATGAAGCATCTCTATATTTCATGCATTTGAATATAAATCTAAGAATTTAAAAACTCCTCAATCCAAAGCTTTGACTCTCTTAATTTACTTGGTTTTATGAATGATCTCCTTTTGAGTTCAAACACCATTGTAGAGTATGAAGTTTTTGCGAGTCTGTGTAGAACGTACCTGACAGTCGAAGTCCTGCAGATTGCTGCCATTCTGAAGAGACAGAGAGAAATTCCATAACCATTAATTGTTATACATTAAAGGGAAACTTCGTTTTTTTTCCAACCTGGGCCCTGTTTTCATATGTTTTTCTGTATACCTCTGTGATGAATAATACAGTTATTGAGGTGGCTCCAGTACTGAGCCGGACAGGCAGCCTGCAGCCCAGCTAACGCTCTTCAACCGGGCAAGTGGCTGCCATCAAAGTTCGCCCTATAAACGTGCATTTTTTTCTCACTGACAGGCTCAGATAGTTACAATGAGTGTCAGACAACATACTAGACAGGAGAAATGAACGAATGCCTCTATAACTTTAGCTGGAGGTCGCTGTTTGCTGTGATCTGTGTCCAAAAGTCATGTCCCACTCACCTGTCCTGTCAGGAGTGGTTTGATCTCAGTCAGCTGGACGTCGTGAAGCTCTTCCATCATAGGGCTCCTTTAGTAGGCTCCAGTCAACTCACCTTCCAGGCAGACAGATTAAACAACACAGTGTTAGTGAGCAACAGCTGGGAAAATGTCACATGTGAGTTCACAGTCACGTGTTTCCTGTTGATGGTTTCAAGGCTTCACAGACTAAAGATGTAGATCAGAAATAGAGTTCATTTGAATATTGTTCCTGTGGCTCTCTTTAGGACACACAGCAAGGTAAGTCATTATGATTCTGTAAACTGAATCACACGGTTACGTTTTATCAGTTGACAACATGCATGCATCATTTACAGACTGAAGACTAAACTAATGTGCTGCAACCACGATGTACCGAGTGAAAAAGACTAATTAAATCTAATTACATTTGAAAAAACAAACCACAAAAACAGGACTACAGTACCACCTCTGACTCTGACACACAAAATCTAAAAATGTTCTTTCTTGAGCCCAAGTACGGTAAATGTTTGTGGCAAATTTCAAGAACTTCTAAACCTAATTAATGATTTTATCAGCTGATTTTATCAGCTGACAACCCACCAGTCACACAATTATCTGCATCTCTAATCCAGGTCTCAACCTGTCTGTCTTACTGTCTGTCTCTCTCTGGGTGTCTACCTGTGTGGTCTGTGTGTTATCCAACTGTGTGAATCTAATGGAAACAATCAGTGATCTCTCCTTGGCAGTATTCCATCCAGTTCCAGTGTGTGTGTGTGTGTGTGTGTGTGTGTGTGTGTGTGTGTGTGTGTGTGTGTGTGTGTGTGTGTGTGTGTGTGCGTGCGTGCGTGCGTGCGTGCGTGCGTGCGTGCGTGCGTGCGTGCGTGTGTGTGTGTGTGTAGGTGTGTGTAGTCAGGTTGGGTAACAGTATTTTAGCAGAGTGCTTTGGATGGATGATGAGCTTCCTGCGGGCTATCTGGATTTGACCCAAACAGATAACTGACTGACACAGAACACACAAACACAGCACAGACCACGAGATCCAACACGGTACAACATTTTAGTGGGAATAAATGCAGAAGCTAAATTACTATTATTATCTCATAGCGTGGTGAATGTGCAGCTCACAACTTGTCCACCAGAGTGTTTTGGAGTTGTTGGATTGTGTATTTGATGAGTTTTGAGGGACAGTGGACCTGTACCATTCACCTCTATTGTGTTCACTGAGCAGCTCCCGTCTCTGCCCCGCTGATCTCAAAACAACATGCACTCACAACCAAAGGTAATAAACCTACTGCTATGACTATAGGGATTATGATGATGGCACATTTGCCAAAATGTTGAACTATCCCTTTAAGAAACTCAGTCCATACCGATACTGGTGATAGGTGAAAGAGGTAAAGAGACAAGCTGCATACAGATGATCAGAAACATGGGCACTGCTATCCTCAAGAAGCTGCATAATCGGTGTAACACAGAAAACCCAGGTTGTGTCTGACTCCTCTGTATCCCCCAAACCTGCCACTGAAAACTAAATAAACTCACTCAACAGTTGAGGGTGGGCTCTTTCCTGACGGCCTTATATGACTTCTTCTAGCCTCCGGGTGAGGAAGACATTAATACCAGAGCCGGACCTCTATTTCACCATAAGCACTATAGCAACATATTAATCTACATTTATTTTAGCGTTACTGACAAACATAACTCAAGCTGAGGAAACAATACAACAGAGTGATCACACACATTAAAACCCACGCTCAGTGATGCCAGTTAGAAAAAAGATGTTTGGAATGTTTTTTATTTCTTAAAATAGACTAAATAAACATCATCCAAAGCAATTTTTTTTTTAGAATTTTTATTTTTTGGTAAGTCTTTGGGGTTTGTTGCCTGTATGCAGCATTGTGGTGCATAAGTGAAAAAGCAAGGTTTTCTTTACAATTTAATCATAATTTATTTCATAAACATATGTAACATATTAAATGGCTTCAACTGGTTATAATACATACATTTTGAATTTAAAAGCATTATAAAAGGAAATCTTTAAAAGGGTTTCTTGTCTGAATGTTGCCTACACTGTATCATTGTGGAACAACCCATTGAAATGAAAGTCTCAGTCTAGCATATTTCTTTGAAAAATCATTCATTATGATTGCATTTTACAGTACATCCTATTTCGTACTGTACTAGGAATATCAGTATCTGTAAACTGTCACCTTCACTGCCCTCGTCATCATCATCCTTTTTACAAGTTTACATTATTTAAAATAAATTGCATGAAACTAGGGCCAGGAAATTATGTTTTCACACCATTTTTGTGAAGCAAAATGACACATCTGCTTCCTTTGAACAAGTCTGCAAAAAAAGGGTTTTGGTATGGCTTCCTGAAAGTCATGTGAAAAATTAAATCACTGTTAATGGTTCTCTATGGTCTTCCTTCTTTTTTAAAGTATTATGTCATTAAAAGGTATACATGTGGAGATGTGTCAGGCCAAAAATTGCGTTGCCTGAGGACAACACAGTACCATAGAGGGTTAAGTGGCTGTGATGATGTCCTAGAGGTGCAGACAACTAAACAGACATCTAATGTGAGTTAGCAGCAAACTATCCTTGGGTTTCATATTCTCCAGTGAGAGTCGGATCCTTCCTTTGCCTGTTAAATCTTTTGCAGTGTGTGTAATATCCTATTGGCTGAAAGATCAGGGTACAATGAGATTTCACACAAGATAAATAATACAAAAGTTAGTGTTGATGCTCACAAGCAGTCCTGAGAAGTGTGGTCCTTAACGTTACCTCTGACGTTATACAACACAAGGCAGAGCCCGACCCACAACACACAATGACTGGAAAACTGCACACTACAATGGATGGAAAAGAAATGATAAACCGACTGAAGCCACCCGTTTGATCTCTAGTAACATTTTACTGCGTGACGTCAATGTCAGATTCAATTTATGAATTGATTAATTGACAAATCAGCTGGAACAACGATCGTTACTTGGAACCACGTAACGTTACTGCTCAGATCTGAGACAGTGTTCCCGTTATGAACCGACTGTACCGATTAGATGCTCTTGGAGCTCCTGCCCGCCCACTCACACACACGCGCGCGCACGTACGCACACACGCAAAGAGCAAAGATCTAGTAATCTGTGAAGATGAGTGAACGATAAACGCTGCCTAATTAATGAGCCTGGATGCTAATGTAAGCCCCAGACAAACAGCTTAGGCTTAGCAACTGTTGCTACGGGGCAGCGGACAGGGACACACACGCCTGCACACAAACATGCAGAAAACACACCTGTAACCCAATACATCACCGCCATAAAGGATAGTGGACCAACCTCGTTGTTATCCGTGCCTGTCTGCTTCACCGTTAACGCACGGATATAATTCAACAAACACCTCACTGACCGTTAGCGGGCTAATTAGCTAACTAGCCTTTACTTGGTTAGTAGACGTTAGAGCAGCTGCTCGGACGGAGCCAGACCAACTGAGCGATAGTCGCTGTTAGCTACTAACCGTCAGCAGCTCCAGGGACTACCCGAGGTCTCCGTGTAAGTGGACGCCTTTGTCGGTTGGTCTGTTGTCTGTTGACCGGTAACCGTCAGGAACGGGGCTGGCTGGACGGGCTGGGAGTCGCGAGGGTTCTCTCACCGCCTGGGCTAACTGACAGCGGCACGCGGACAGAGGGGGGCGGAGCTACGTCAACGTAAACAACAGGTCATTCGCTATGGCGTCACGTGACCAGTCACCGAAATCAGAACAGGTGTCAAATTTATGGTGTTTTTTTGTGTCTCAGAAAAATAGACCAACTGATGTCTTCTGAAAGACTTAAACAGTTACAATGACATTTTACTCCAGCGATTAATGAAACGATAGAAAGAAAAGATGAAACTCTCTTCCTTAGTAGTTTGCTAATATTGAAGAGAGCAACAAGAAGGGAAAGAAGCAGTGTTCTTTTGTCTGCTGTTGGGATGTAACTGGTCGGTCTTATTGATTGTTACCATGGTCCATGGACAGACTTGTGACTGAAACTGTTGAGTTTCAACTGACCGACTATGAGGGGCCTGAGACTGAGTCAAGACCTAGACCAGAGTAGCCTATACCAAGAGACCAAGACTATGAGGGGACTCTGAGACCAAGTCAAGACCAAGACTTTGAGGGAGCTGAGACCGAGACCAAGTCCAAGAACAAGTCAGGGAGATAAGTCCAAGACTGCGACCAAACCAATGTGAGACCAATTTCAAGACACTGTATTGGTCTTGAAGCCAAGACCAGTCTCAGCATTTCCTAAATCAAATTGTCCATGGTATGATTTGTGTCACTCTTGGGGTCCTTGATGGGGATAGGTTTTAGGCCAAAAAAAACAAACAAACTGGAACTCAGTGTTTTCTGCCTTTGATTGAAACAAAGATGCTCTGAACGTTTGTTTCTACTGGGCTAGACTGTCTATTTTCAGGATGGCTGTCAGAAACCTTCAAAAATCTCAGAGGCTGCTGCTGCTGCTGATTAAAACTAAACTTGCAATAAGAGGGGGATTCATCCTCTGATGAAGCGATGGCTGCTGCTGAAGTCAGACTGATAGATCGACCAGTTTGACCCTGATCTGAATGCCAAATATTATTGGCTTCCAACAAATTTAAGAGTGATCCTGACCTGTTTTCACCTTCTTTAGACACTGACCCTTCTTCTGATGACTGATCATCTGAAGACTCTATTGTGTATTTAGCCTCCTCCTCCTTGCAGCTTGCAAATGTCAGTGTTCCACAAATACAGCCAATGCTTTTCTAATTTCAAGACTGTGATAACTTAGATTAAATCATTCTGTGAATCTAAATCTGATGTTTTGCGTGTAATGATGAATGTAATAATCAAAAGGGAGGAGTGTAATGGAAAATTTTCAGTGTGTAGCCCACTTATTTATTCACTTTTCATGTTTTGTGCTCTCTGTCTGATACGATAGAGAGATACATCTTGTGCATGTTCTCCCCTAACATCGCCTGGTTCTTTGTTTTTGACACCCGTTGGTGACCTTGGTGTAGAGCTGCAACTATTAATCACACAATAATCGATTATTAAATTAACCGTCAACTGTAGAATAATCGGCTTGGTGAATGTCAAAATTCTCTGTTTGCAGCTTCTGAAATGTGAATATTTCTGGTTTCTTTGTGCCTTTATGACAATAAACTGAGTATCTTCTCGTGGTTTGAGGACAAAGCAAGACATTTGTTATCTTGTGGTTTGGGAAACACTGACTGACATTTTTCAACATTTTATTGACCAAACAACTAATCAATTAATCATTTAAATAAAATATTAAGTTAGTTGCAGCTCTACCTTGGTGCACATCTCAGAAAGATAGATAGTTCACTCAGAGGGGGGGTAGCTACAACACACAAGATGTCTGTTTTATGTATTTTTTGTTCCACTCCTTGCAGACTGAATTGCACTATGTATGACCGATGACCTTCTTTGCAAATAATAAAACCCTTAAAAGACAGTTCGATCTCAACATCTTTATTTCAGCTCTTGCCAAACAAATTTCCACAACACTGTACAGTGTGGGGGGAGGGCCACTGTAGCACACACACATACACACACCATAAGGGAGTATCCTGGTGGTCTGTGAACACATAGCGAGACCATCTGGCCAACTGGACTTGCTCATACACAAACAAGGTTTGCAGCAGAGGAGCATACAACAGCATCATGCTCAAACAGAGGTCTTTACCACACGTATGTGACAAAGAATCACAGACAACATGAATAACTGACCCAATCAGTCCTGATCCATATCTCATTATATAGATATATTTACAACCCCAGTATCTAAGCATACTGATACATAGAGAATGTGGTGGCCCAGTGTTATTTTTTTGTTTTTCAGGCTTTTTACGCATTTATTTTTGAAAGGACAACTGGGGAGAGACAGGAAGTGGGAATGAGTGGGAGAATGGCACACAGCAAAGGGCCACAGGGTGGAATCGAGCCCGGGCCGCTGCAAAAAAACCCAGTAGTATAATCTTTGTATGACTGAATTATTCTGCTTAGACCCTGACTAATGCTGCATTAGCATCAAAACAAAGTAGGCTAATAATAATGCATACGTAGTCTGAGAAAAAAAAGTGGAAAAGTCAGGGGCCCACTTTAGTATTCTTTCAGGGGGCCCAGAACTCCAAGCAACGGCCCTGCTGACAGGGGCCCAGACAGGCTCCTTATAAAATGAGAATACTGAATAAAATAATATGACACTGAGTTATTAACTTGTAATCACAAATATATTTTGTACTGGTAACATGAATTCAATTTGTTTTTGGAAACACAACCAGATTTTTTCCAAAGTGTCTTTTCATCTGCAGTAGCAAAAGACTGTACAGCAAAGAGAGATGATGGGAGAGACTCAGGAAGAGAAACTATCTGTGTGTGTGTGTGTGTGTGTGTGTGTGTGTGTGTGTGTGTGTGTGTGTGTGTGTGTGTGTGTGTGTGTGTGTGTGATACTCCCTGAATTGCTGCGGCCTTCGCAGCTAAATCAGCACGTGCATTGCCTGTGGAGATGAGGTCAGTGCCTCCTGTGTGAGCTTGACACTTACACACAGCAATGGCCTTAGGAAGCAAAAAAGCATCAAGTAAATCAGCAACTTTGTCATGATGGAGAATAGGTTTACCATCAGATTTCAAAAACTTCCTGTGTTTCCACAAAGCACCAAAGTCATGAACAACACCAAATGCATATGAGAATCAGTGTAAATTGTGACAGTTTTTCCATCTGCAAGTTTACATGCTTCTGTGAGAGCCACAAGCTCAGCAACCTGAGCTGAGTAGTGAGAAGGGAGAGAACCAGAAGTTAAAACATCATGTGCTGTTACAACAGAAAAACCCACTCGGTTTATGCCTGGGGTCTGATCACGTGAGGCAGAGCCATCTACAAACAAAACCAAATCGGGGTTAGTCAGAGGAGTTTCCTGCAAATCAGACCTAGGTGAACAAACATTGTCCAGAACTGCAACACAGTTGTGTTCCTCTCCGTCCCCTGGAAGAGGAAGAAGAGTTACAGGATTAAGAACAGTGCAACGTTTAATGGATGTTTTGCATGTCAAGCAAAACAGTGTTGTATCTTAGCCACCTAGCAGTGGAGAGATGATTTGCTTCTGTTCAAGCAAAATCATAGAAACAGCATGTGGAACTGAGAGGGTGACATCACTGTAGCCAACAATTTCTCTGGAGGCTATCACAGCTTTTTCTGCTGCTGCCACAGCTCTTAAGCATCTTGGTAGACCTGCTGCCACGGGGTCAAGTTTGGCTGAAAAGTAGGCTACAGGCCGTAATCTGCCACCGTGGTCTTGGAGCAGAACAGAGGTCATGCATCCGTCTCGTTCGTCAACAGTTTGTGTGAATGGTCTGGTTGGGTCAGGTAACCCTAAGGTTGGTGTTGTCTGTAAAGTCAGTTTCAAGTCAACAAAAGCTTGTTCAGCATCAGGAGTCCACGAAAGGCTGTCATGAGATTGCAATCTTTTGCCATGGACTAATGCACCAAGAGGAGACTCCAGAATAGCATAGTTAGGAATGAAAGTTCTACAATAGGAGCACATCCCCAAAATGACAACATTTGTTTCTTTGTTCGAGGTTTTGGAATGTTCTGGATAGCTTCAACACGTTTGGGTGAGAGGGATTTGCCCTGTGATCACATGACCCAGAATTGTTACCTTTTGTTGAACAAACTGCAATTTTGAGAGATTTGCTTTGTGACCTTCTGCAGCCAAATGTTTCAGCAATGCAACAGTATCTTTCTCACATTGGTCACGAGAAGGGCTGCAAATCATTAGGTCATCGACATACTGTACCAATGCTGTTCCCTGTGACAACTGTAGAGGCTCCAAACTGTTTTTCAGTGCGTCATTAAAAATGGTCGGAGACTCACAGTAACCTTGACACAAACGGGTAAAGGTGTAGCCTTTCCCGTTAAAGTTGAAAGCAAACCAATATTGACTGTTTGGATGCACAGGGACACTGAAAAATGCATTAGCTAGATCAACAACAGAAAACCATTGTGCATCAGATGGAACTTGTGACAAAATTGTGTAAGGGTTTGGAACATTAGGAGCTCCAGGCTGGACTGCTGCATTAACAGCTTGTAAGTCTTGAACGAAACGCCAGTCAGTTGGTTGATCAACATCCCTGATTTTTTTAAACAGGAAAAATAGGTGTGCACACCACCACACCAAATTCAGCGTGCTCAGTGCTTCCCCCCACCAAGCCAATTATACTCCAAAATACCATTGTATACTTTTAGAGTTTCAAAATAAGATTTCTTTTTATGGGGCCCAAAATCATTTATAAGTTATAAAAGTTTATAAGTCGGGTTCAGCGGGGGAGGGGGCACATCCTGATAGCTGAGAATATTATTGTCAGATACCGCACCCCTCTAATAAATATGGGGATAGGCTCCCACATGCTTGAGTTTTACACTGTTGACTTGTATCATCAGAACAGACAGCAGCCCCCCTCAAATTAAGATGAGACGGGTGGTGATCAGGTACCACCACAACCTCATTTTAATCCAAACAAAACCCTTGTTGGGGTAAAATTTAAAACATTTTAAAATGTGACACATACACATACACAAAGTGGGCGGAATTTCAGCATTTTAATCAAAGTTTGAATTCCTCAGAAAACTCTTTCTTCATGCTTTAATCACAGTATGAAAATACATGAGAAAACTTTGAAGCTCCGTGTGTGAACTGCTGGTCCTCGCTAACTCTCCAAAAAAATGATAACATGACCAATCATGTGTTTGCATCCAGATGTACCATGTGGGAGATGCAGCTGTAGGTTTCCAATAGGCTGCAACTTAGACTCATCCAAATTGATGATGACATGTTTGAAACTGTGGTGAAGTGGACTGGTGATCAACCATGAAAACAAAACAGCCGCACCAGCAGCAAACATTGTGACGAGCCTAAGACACATCAGGAGAACTTGTATTAAAGTATAGCGGTCACTGGAGATTGTAAGAATAAAGCTGTCGTCACATCAAGAGAAAAAAATGTGGTAACATCAAGACATACAAAACATATTGAGAGAAGTTGAAATTCAGTAATTGTTAACCACTTTTCCTGTAATATTTAGATTCTTGGCCTAGAAATTTAAACTTCTTTTCTAAAATGATTTTTCTTGAAATCTCCAGTTTCCCCTAAAACTTCACTGTAGATCCATAACTAATCTCTCTATATCAAAATAAAACTGCAGCTTCAAATAGCTGACATCTTGCATAAAAGTATAAAACATTCAATTTGACATATTTACATTTTAAATTGTTTTCGTGTCACAACGGATGAAGCTTTTGATAACTTTATTGAAAAATATGCACCAGCATATTATGAGGCGGTGACCTTAACTGAAGAAGGCCATGAGATGCTGCTGAAAGATCTGAAACATCACTACACTAAGTGAACTGGTGAGCTTATTATTATTATTTTGTTCATGTTCGCGGAAAACAACAAGGGACTTTCATGGCCTGTCATCATGGACATTTGTCTTTGTAAAGTCAGAGAAACATAGAAACATAAAAATAAAAACTCAAAAGCTCCAATATGAATCTGCTTAAACCTGAAAAACTAAGGTGAGAGAACTGCACTGAACTGAGCTTAGGACAAAGAGAGGAACTACTCAGTGTGAAACTGAGGAAAGAACGAAGTTACGTACATAGATTTATAATAGTAATGGATTATTTTAAAATAAATGTCTTCAGAACGTAATTTGATGGACCTCTGGGAAGAGCAATGATGTGCCAAGTTTTGAATTTCAGCTTTAAAGCCCCAGTATGTGAGATTTACCCCCATCTAGCGGTGCAGTTGCATGTCGGCACGTATTCTTGCTGTTGCGTTTACGTAAACTCGGGCAGAAGTCAGAAAAACAACAGACGCTGCATGTAACAGGATAAACAAGCCTCTATGTAAGGAAATGGTCCGCCAGCACGAGGCAAAACAATACCGGCGTGACAATATGTTGTCATGGTAACGTCGTATTGTTTACCTGACCCACGTTTTACCGTCTTTCTCCCGTCGAGTAAATTAACATCCAGTTGGTTTGCCGACGGCGTCACTCACGGCGTCATTCAGGTGTCTGACTGCACCTGAAGGCAACACCAGTGCCTCCGTCCTTCCTCACACTAGCCGACACGGCGGTGACAGTTTTAACAGGCGCCGTCTGGAAAACTTTCTCCCCGAGCCGAGAAGGTCCGGCGGCGGAGTTGTGGTTAACTACAGTCACGATGACACTGAACGTAAAAACATGGCGATTCAACATGGCAGAGAAGGTTCGGTCGCCCCCCCCTGTACGTTTGTAACGACTTTTAACAACTCAATTGTAAGGTACGAGAAAGCGCTCGTTTGTATGCGGGCGCGATTCCACTTCACTGAAACACGTATTAATGAAAGCGAAATTTGATTTTTGTCAATAAAAAGCCAATAAAGTCCCATACTGTCCCTTTAAGATTCTTATTCCTGTGTCTCACCCACTCAAACCAGGGTGACATTTTGCTGCAAAATCCCTTAACTCCTGTGTTATCAACACAATTAAGGGATTCTCTCGTGGGAGTTCAACAATAGTGAACTCACAAATTAGTCTCATAAACTATTGCAATTAGCTCCTAATGATCCTGAACTGCTCCATAACAGAGGAACATCTGTGCTACAAGTGTGTAAATAAATCCACTGTGCAGTTATTTCTATGGCACCAAGCGAACAGTTGGTGCTAGTAAATGCTTATCAAACTAGGTAGAGCTACTTTCTGCACTTTCTTCGATTTGTAATTGAATGAAATGAAAGAAAAATAAAGGACTGATCCAGAGAAAACAGGATGATGCTCAGACGGCTGTTACGACAGACTGTGCTAACACAGCTGGAGTGTTAGCCATCATCACTGTGCCTTAACAGCATAATATTTGTTCACTCTGAATTTTACTTTGAAGGATAATACCATGTTTTAAGTAACAGAGAAAAAAAACATTTTCAGTGAATACCAACTTTCGTACAAAATATCAAACAAATAAAACCACTGTAGAAATGTTTAGACCAAAGCCTTTCCTTGTGTTTGTCACGTGTTAAAGCTGGTGGAAGATGATGACAGTACCGTGTCATACATCATCTGTCATGTATGACACTGTATCAGTCTGAACTCAGCTGGAACTTTTTGCTGAGGTTCCATGTGCTCCTCATGACATGGACGACAGCTGCCGACCCAAAGACAATCCACATGAACCATCACTGATCAAACCTGGGGTCGCCACAGACTGTGGTTGGACACGGAGCGGTGTCCTGTTGGAGGCGATACGAAAATCACCTGTTCAGTCACTCTGTAATAAAAGCGGCCTCACTGTTGCAGTGCACCTTTTGTCCACCCGGCAGGCACTGTCCCCTGACTGTGTGGAAACAAACCACAATTGTCCTTCAAGACTAAGAGAGACTCACTCTCAGCCCGTCTTTAGTGTCCACCCTGAGCTGGCCCCTGCCGGTCAGTCAATCTGTCTGTGACTTGCAGGAGGTCAGGGGTCAGAGGTGATAGAGAGGGGCTGTCAGCGGTAGACCGACAGACTTCTCACAGTGCAGAGGTCACGCAGTAGCCGCCTGATTCGCTGTTTGAGCTGCGGCAGACGGGACAAAGGGTCGGGAGGCTCCAGCTCGCCCGAGTGGTCCAACCAGGACTCTAACACTGGAGAGAGAGACAGAGAGAGAGATTCAATTTGTATATTATGTGACGGCCCACTGCCTATGGGGCCTGTGTGTGGCCAGAGTTTGTGAATGAACTCGGGAATGTTTGTGAATGAAAGCCGAGGGGGCTTTTGTGTGTGTGTTGTGCGCCGCGGTTTGGTCTGATTTGTACGGGTAAGTTTGGGCCATGGTGGGCATTTTTTCTGGGGCACTTTGCTTTTGTTTGCTGCTTAAAGATAATATTTTCATCTACAGTCTTAGCAGTAGGTTCATTACCTTTAATTGTCAGTGCAAGCTGTTTTTACATCGGCGGAGCAGAGACGCGAGCTGTTTAGCTAACGCTACAGTGGCGCATGGAATTTCCACATTTCCCTCATCAAACTAAATACACAGTCCAACAACTCCAAAACGCTCTCGTGGAGAAGTTGTGACCTACACAATCAATCAATTTGCTAAAATATTGAAATATCCCTAATTACTGGGTGTCCCCGACTGAGAATTTTTATAGTCAATCTGATTGGTCAGAACATTGTCGAATCGTGTTGTTTTTCCCTCACTGATTCATGATCTTGTTTGCATCTTTTTCTGCTTTCTTTTCCACATAGGGTCAAGTAGGTTTGGACAGCTTTGTTCCCTTACTGAATAAAATCCTCATTTAAAAACTGCATTTTTATATTTACTGAGGATATCTTTGTCTGCATGTTTGCACTCCTCACACCTGTGCAATGTCCAGAAATCACTTCTATTTATTTGGTTTTCATACTAATTTATTTTAACTTATTGTATTTGTGTTATTAACAGAACAATGCTTGTAATGTTGTTCTGCTTTACATCTCTGATATTGTTCTGAATGACAAAAAAATCTGAATCTGGAAGATCACCAAACATCAGGAGAGTCCAACTCGTGACTATAACACTCGCCCTGCTAGAATGGTACAGACAAAAATGTGGCTCCTCCCATGTTTATCAGTGTTCAGTGTGTGTGTGTTACCGTCAAGCTCTCGCTCGATCAGGTCCATCCTGGCACTGATCTGGTGGTGCAGAGACTCAATGTGCTCCAGCAGGTTCAGCTGACACTCGGCCACGGACGCTGGACGAGGCTCGGGCGTGTGCGTCAGAGCGTGCGCGTGTCCCTCGTAGTCCACGTGCATGTGCTTCTCTGTTTTTATGCTGGTGTCCCCGCGTGCGTCCGTGTGCGTCACAGCATTCCTGCCATCGTCTGTGGTGGTGTCGGTCACTGGTGTGTCGAAGGCTTCAGGTTTGATTTCCTACAGAAACACAGATTTACTGTGTTAGTGAAGGCAAGGAGGATTGAATGCGAGTGTGTGCGCCTGTGTGTATGTGTGGGTTTCATGTTAACATGACTCCCTCTGTGAAGCTGCCCTCTGTACTCATACTCATAGAGCACTAGGAGGTAAAAATAGTCCCACATTTATAACAACGAGCCTCAAACTGGTTGTCAGGGGTCTCGTAGCAACAGCAGGCGCCTGTTCAACGCTGTGAATAAAAAGAGCAGTTCTTAAATGTCTCTGTGCTTCTCTGAGCTCAGCCGGTCTGAACATCACATCCGCTGACTTCACACATCCCTCCATCCATCATCTGTGCTTCACATGGTCACGGTTTCAATTCAGAGGAGGAAGTGAGCTGATTAATGCAGACCGCGGGTGTAGAGGTGAGGGGACGCGCGGGGACGCCGTCCGCTCACTTTTATCAGCAATGTTATAAAATACTACAAAACCACTAGTGCAATAGACAAAATATCTGACAACTTGCCTGACATGCCAATTTAAAGGGATACGCCCACATTTTTTTCGTGTCTTGCCTCACTCCCCAGTCCATGACAAGCAGATAGACACCATCCTTTCGACTGTGAGTGCAGTAACAAGGGAGATAGAGCCGTATCGCCCGTAATTAGCTTAGCTCAAACACTGGAAGTGTATGGGTAGTGTTAGCCTGCCTCCTACCTGAGCCGACATCAGACATCAGTCAGAAGCTGATTTCATTTTAGCTCTAAACTCTGTAAATATATCACTTTATCGACATTTCAAACATTTTTAGGCGAGAAAGTAGCCGTTTAGATCAGCAGTGTGTTGTTAATTTGTCTAAATACTGAACAAAATTGTCAATAATGTTGACAATTTTGTTCAGATGAATTCGGCGCTACTCAAGCTGGCCGTTGTGACCGATACACTTCTGGTTACTTTCACAGAATAAAGCACCCGTTGCCCTTTACATACAGAAGTGCTTTTACTTTGAAATAGGAGGCTAACCTACCCTCGATGTAGCTAGCTTGAACCAAAATAAACCGTCTTAGCTTGAAGCCTCGTTCATCCCGTTACCAGCGTTTGACTGCTCAAGATGCCTTACCGGAGAGTTTTGTCAGCTCTGAGATGAGGATCAGCCACCAGTTTCCATTTAGAGTTGCTGAAGAGTGTCTCTGATGACTTTAGGTGGAGGCAGGCTAACACTACCTATACACTTCCAGCCTTTGAGCTAAGCTAATTACAGGTGATACGGGCTCTCCCTTGTTACTGCACGCACAGTTGAAAGGATGGTGTCTATCTGCTGGTCATGGACTGGGGAGTGAGGCAAGACAGGAAAAAAAAGTTGACGTATCCCTTTAAGATTGCCATCACTGCGATCATGTTCTTTCTATGTTTACAACCCATCTATAAAGTTTCGGGATGTCACATAATACCTGATAATGAATTTGCGACTAGAAATCCTGCAGTGTGTGGGTTGCTCCGAGGGGAGCCGAGCACACACAGTGTGTATCTATTCTCTACATCCACCGGATTAAAATGGAGGCTCTGCCTTTTATTACCTGTTGCCATGGTGACTCGCAGTATCGGGGGCCAGAGCGCATGGCCTCCAACTCGCGCTCTAACGCATATAGCCCACATTCCCGCCGTCTCCATGACTTTTTCCATTAAAAAAACAACCACCATTGCATCTTCCTGTTCGTCCGCCATGTTTGTTTACACTGAAGTCACGTATGAACACGCGAGATTTGGAATATTGAGCGTGAAGAACCTGATACTCGCTGAAGAATCGGTTAGTGTGTGTGGTGTGCTCCGTATACACATTATATAGATATATATATATATATATAGGAAAACAGCAACGGGCTGTTTTTTTTTCTACCTTCAGTTCGCAATCGTGTTCCTGCTTCACTGCCGCCGTTTGCGTTTCCTTCTCTCTCTCCTCTGCTTTTTCCCATGATGCTCCAGGCTTCTGGTAGCAGTGCTCGCTGCTGACGTAACAGACGGCAGGGTCTCCTCTCGGGCTCGATGTCAGTCTTGGCCCCTCTTCCCGTCTCCATGGCAACTTCCACAGCTGCAGGTCCGGGTGGGATGGGAAGCTGTGCAGACACAAACACACACACACAGACTGAGAACAGGTCTTTGTGGATTATAACACGTAGAGACTGAGACCATGGTTAACTGTACTCACTGCAGGAGGCTGATTTTGAGCTGCAGCCCACTCAGGACCTGACTGAGACCGTGTATGTGCGACAGCAGGCAGCTGGTGTGTGTGATCTTGGAGGCGTTGATCTCCGAGTAGTTCTCCTTCACACATGACAGGCCAAACATGTGACCAGAGATCAGGAAGTCAGGCTCTGACAGGAAACGCTGGGCCTGCCTCCAACCTGGACACCATAAATAAAAATACACTATACATGAACACTGGTGATACACAGAGCAATGCAAGAATGGAATTCAAGAGCAAACTTTATTAAAGGAGTCATCACCTGGTCGTTTTAAGGTATTCAGTCTCCCTTGAATCGCTTTAAGTATTTTTTTTTGGGGGGGCTTTTGTTTTCCTTTAATTTACAGGACAGTTGAGAGAGAGACAGGAAATGGGAGGCAGGGTTAGGCAGGGGGGGAATGACATGCAGGATAGGGCCGCTCGACATGGGATTCGCACCGGGGCTGCGTGCAGTGAGGACTATAGCCTCAATGGGGCGGGTGATCTACTAATTGAGCTAAAGACCGCCCCCACAATCGCTTTGAATTATTATTAGAAAAAAAACAAACATTTTTCATAATACTTTCTCTTGCGAGAGTACATGTGAGATTTTGACTGGTCCGGATGTTCATTGTAATAATGCTAATGAGGTGCGCGTTGATTGGCCGCAAGAAAGACAAAGCCAGAACGAGGGCTGGCCCAGTACATGCACACATTGCTGTATTCGACACTGCATATTATAGAGAGTGTAAAGCTGATGTCACATCGCCGCCATCTTTGGAGGATCGTGGATGCAAACACTCGCTCATCTCCCTAAAAAAAAGTCCCCACAGTAGATCACATGATAGATTTGGCAAAAAAACTGGACAGTGGCGTTCGCTTTTTCTCCTGATGTGGCGTCTTTTCCCTTTATGGCTGCTGTCCACACCATTCACCGTCTTTTAGTCAGCTCCTCAACTTTTGGTACTTGGTTTTTTTTCCACTTGGGAAAGGAGAAAAAGCGAACGCCATTGTCCAGTTTGTTTTGCCAGATCTATCATGTGATCTACTGTGGCATTTTTTACGCAGCAGTACTGTCCCATCATTATTACTTTTAAGCGACTTTGGGGGACTTTTCTAGGGAGACGAGCGAGTGTTTACATCCGCGATCCTCCAAAGATGGTGCCGGCGTGACGTAACTTCACATTCTCTATACTGCTAGTATGTACTGATTTGGTCAAAATGAAGTATGTAGTATGCAGTATGCAAACAAAAGCAAAATCTGCAGTGTGTTCCCAGATGTCCTGGATCTGACCAGTCTACACTGTATATATTCTAATAATCAGATTTATTTTTGATAGACTCAAGTAGGAAACTCAACCAGAGCTGTCTTGTCTTTTCCATTTCAATTGTAGTTATTGTTTTGCCAGTCATGTTGTGAGTTATCCTACTTTTAAAACATGCCTGCATTGTTGTGTGTGCGTTGTTTATTGTAAGGGTGTATTCTTTTTTTGTCACCATGTAATCTGTTGAAGAAGAGCGGATGCTAAGCAGAAGCTAATAGGAATCTTGATAAACAAGAACGATAATGATTGATGACAGTGGTGAATAGAGCTGCAACTGTGTCAAACACCATGCAACACCTTCATTAAGCTCCCATGTGCGTGCATTTTATAATATTTTGTTTAGGACACATTAACTACACAAATATAAACATCTTAACATCGTATATCGTTATGTACCACAATACTAATTGATTTCTTTACTTCGTTGTAAACTAATGCACATGACAGAGAGGAGGGTTAGCAAAACTACATAGTTCCTCTTTAAGGGATGCACTGATCTGGCTGTTTCAGTCCCAATGCCAATTCTGATACCTGGGCATAGCGTATCCGCCCAATACCCGATAATGATCCAATCCCACTGATGAATTAATAAACTGTACACCTTGCCATGTGGAAGGCAGTGAAAGCTGGACTCTAACATTACTTTCCTAACTTTGTAAACCGTTAGTGCTCTGTTTTCGTTGTTTCGTTGCATGCTGCGCCTGCTGCTGACACGTGATGTACTGTAGCACGCCTCACAAACATGGAATTGAAGTGAATAGATCGGCGTCAGCCCCATTATCCAATACCCAATCCAGAGGTCTGATCAATCAAGGGAAAACACTTGTGCAAATGTGCAGCTCCTTTAAATGTATTCAGCTATAAACATGTCTTGATTTGTGGTGAAATATCTGATGAGGGAATAACAGGTCACAGCGGTAAATGTGAAGTAGAACTCACGACAGATTCATGAACACTGCACACAAACAACACATCAAACACAGAGTAGTGCGTCATACCTGCAGTGTGTCTGCAGTAGTAGCAGATGTAGTTATGTGGGACGTTGTCTTCATATAAACCCATACAGGTGCCGTGCTGCCAACACAGACAAGACTCACACTACACACACACACACACACACACACACACACACACACACAAACATCTGATTAGGAGAAATGATGACAAAGCCCAGACAATATCTTATATAATAATATCTCTATACAGCAAGTGTGTGTGTGTGTGTGTGTGTGTGTGTGTTTAGGTTACCTGGATCATGAAGTCATTCTCCTCGTCCACCTCACACACGCACCTCACCACTTCGCACTCCTCTGTCTCCATAGCAACAGGCCAGGAGGGCGTGTCCTCTCCACTCTCAGCTGTTAATGTTGACCAGTCGCTGCCGTCGTCGACTGAGAGCGAAGTCATGAGAAACCTTTATATTCAGTATCAACAAACCAAACGTCTACATTCCAACATGAAGAGGAAGTTCTATGCAGCTTTTGTGTGTGTGTGTGTGTGTGTGTGTGTGTGTGTGTGTGTGTGTGTGTGTGTGTGTGTGTGTGTGTTTGTCATTATATAGTTGTGAGGACCAACCCTTGACGGGACACCAACATTGTGAGGGCATTTGTAGTTGTGAGGTCATTTTGCCTGGTCCTCACAAAGAAAACCCGGAAATAGGCTCTTTGACCTTAAATGAATCATCTGTATAAGTTTCAGCAAATGTCCTCATAGACATAGTAAACCCTGAAATCTGTGTGAGCAGGAGCGCCCCCTATGGACCTCACACTGATATCATCATCATCAATGTGAGTCGGTGCATGCACAGGAAAAGGAGTCAGACAAAAGAGTATGAGGCTGGTAGTGGATTTAAATGGAATAAAACAGCAAATATATATCTTTTAAATGTAGCAATGTAATTATACTAGTATTATTATTATTAATTATTATAATTATTAATTAATTAATTAATTAATTAATTAATTAATTAATTAATTAATTAATTAATTAATTAATTAATTATTATATTATTATTAAAACGACTCAATTTTCAAATTTAGTTCATTATGACCAATATATTTAATACTAATAATTAACCCTTTGATGCACAACATGGGTCAAAAGTGACCTGACTGAGTTTTAAAATTAATTTGATCAAATAGTATTCCAGGAATTCCTTTAATTAACTTACAATTAACTAAACACTACCGCTTTGGTCCACAAGCACAACTCAAACTCAACCAAAAATGAAAACTCTTTAGTAGCCTATTGCTTTTATATTTGATAGAAATAAATAATTAAAACTGTAAAATCTAATTATATGTCAATAACTAATTAACTTAACATTTACTATCAGTAGGCACTACAAGTAGGTACTGCCTCTGCAGACACACTACACTGGTGCATTTAGAGTTGACCAAAGGGTCGGAGGTCATATGGTTAAGCCATGTACACCACGAGTTGCAGCAACTAGTTAACAATTTAACTTATTAATTTAGACTTTTGGTTTGTTTTGAATAGTGTTTCTTAATATTATGACCACTTTCAACTGTAGCCACCTTTTCTTTCACACATCTTGTCATTTTCTGTTGTATCTGTTGTACAGGCAGTGACTAATGGGGATCTATAATAAATTAATAAACTAATAACTTTGTAGTTTCGAATTGGTGTCTCGCACTCTATCTGTGTTTTCACAGATCTCTCCAGAGCTCCATCCCTCTGCACCAACCGTCGTCTGCATCACCTCCTATTCCCTGCTTCTAAACCAGCCTGCGCTCCCTCCCTCCCTCCTTATGAACCATAACCCCACCTGCTCACCAGTATTCCCATTAAGCTGGCCAGCTCTCCTTGCTTTCCCTGAATGTGACCCAGTCTGCCCAACAGGAGCTGCCTTCATCAGCTCTTCTTACCTGCACTATCCCATTTTCATGTCACTCCATATTCCATGTTGTAAATTGCTTTCTTGTCTGTATACAACATCTATTGCATGTCTGCCTGCTGGGCGAGGGATCCCTCCTCTGTTACTCATCCTGAGGTTTCTTCTATCAAATATGGGCTATTCAAAAAAAAGAAAAAAAAACTTGTAATTCCTGAAATTGCAACCACTTTGTCAGTATTTGTACTTCTACCCATCACCTACTTGATCTCCTGCTTGCTAACCTGCTTCCAAGACTTATAAAGCTTATTACTGTAACTATTAGCCCTGATAGTTCACCTGCCTGTGTGCATTGCCTTTGTCTGTTTTGATACCTCCTTACTTGCCTGTCATATGCCATTTGTCTGCTTGCTTCCATCTGTATTTTAATATTTGACCAAGTAAACCTGCCTTTGCCCCTTAATGTCTTGTTAATCTGAATTTTAGTTGTCATTTCGGTTCCTATAGATGAATTCGGCGAAATAACCGGAAGTCAAGCAGCCGCCATTACTGTGGTGACAGCTCCCAGTCAAGCAGCCATTTGAATGCAAGCGCCAAGAAGTTGACCTTTTCTCTTCTGTAAATATGTCTAGGAAGGCTGGGAGGACATGTGCCGTCCTCGGCTGTTCTATTAACAGCAGAAAACTCTAACTTTAGAACAAATCTATATGCAAAATACACATCCTTTTAGTTCAGGAGGACTGTCCATGTTTTAGACAGTACAGTGTGGCTGTAGCCGCAGCCATGCAGTCACCGACCTGTACAACCTGGTTACTCTCCCGTCTAACTGTTACTTCCACATCGTGGTGACAGTGTCTGTGACAGTCTGCGAATGTCTCACTGATCCCTTCAATATGATGTGATGGTCGTCTAAAAGCCGGTGTAAAATATGTCCGACCCATCCAGGACCCTTAATCAGAGACCTGTAATTGCCGTTTTTCTGGTCATCAGTCAGCCGATCAATAAAATATTCTTGAATATCTAAAACAAAACACAAACACGTGTTGTATTTTTTAGTCACGTTACCTGTCAATATGATTTAAATGTTACTGCTAGCTAACATCAGCACACATAACGTATGCTGCACTTGCTAAAAACCAATATGGGGGACTTGAAGACATGCAGAACAATCACAGAGCCACCACTGCACTAATTATGAAAGAATATAGTCATATTATATGTCAAATTAAACAGCAGAAGCTGGCCCACAATGTGTAAAAAAACCATGACCCAAACATTATTCAAATAAACAACTAAACATCAAACTTCATGAAGCAGCTCTGTGTGGACCCAGCCGCCACATTTCTGGCTCGTATCCTACTGTACATTGTGCAAAACACATCAGCTACCACTCATCTGAAAGAGCCGGCTACAAAGCATAGCAGCCACAGCTACACAGAAGCTACACAGAAGCTACACAGCAGCATGGCAGAGAGAGAAGACAACAACCAGTAAAGTCCAGCAAACACACACACTGCTTGGACAAAACATGGTTGGACATTTCCTCTTACCTTTGCTGTTTTGCCATGAAAAGTTTGTTTTATGGGTAAATCCACAATATTTCCAGTTTGAACTTTGACCGGTGTTACATCTAAATCGGTCCGGACGGGCTTTAGGAGTGGTGGAACCTTTACAAGCACCGCACACAACAGCCTGCATGTCACACATTACAGGATTCTGCTGATTCTGATTGGCTGCCAGTACTGTCAATCACATCAACGTGGGTATAGCCTCATTCTATTGTCTTTAACGGTTCAAATGAGCTGTCAATCACTCGAATAAACCAATCCGCTGCAGAGATAGAGCCCGGCAGCCAAAAAAAACTGCTCTCAGTGCAGATTTAGACAGAGAGACACAGAGGGCCTAGAAAATAGTTGTTATTTAGTCCCAGTTGATTCTTTTTCAGTTAGTTTTGCAAATTGTGTGAAAATAAAGATTAAACAATGGTTCATAGTGGCAGGTGGTTCCAAGCTGTGCCAAAATTGGACATTTTGGAAAGCTCGCTTGAATATTTTGTAGTAAAATCTCAATAATTTTGTCCTGCTTCACTTTATCAGAGTCAACCACTGCAGAGACAATGTTCATACATTGTACAATCATTTGATAGAGGTTTTGAGCTTTTGCAGCATCATTCTGAAGGACACTCATCTAAAATATATATATTTTTTAGGCCAACATTAAATGTATTTAATTTTTGCTGTGTGTCATCTTCATTTACTCTTCACCAGTAACATATATACTGAAATTTACACATCTCAGCAATTTCTCATTTTTTCCCCTTTACTATGACACCAAAAGTATTCAAATAGACCCTGTGGTTGCAGAGATATACTCATTTTTATTATGGATATGCAATTTTCGAGAAAAGGCCTAGAAAATAGGCTTGGTTTTTTAAAATTAATCATACAGTTATTATTACCCTATTACTCTTTCCTGCTTATCACTCAAACAAATGATTAATTCCTAAATTAATATCAGTCTTCATTTAAGATACCTTCATCAGTTACTGGAGGCCACAAACATAATCATCAATCCAGGTATTCTTGATGCTGTCATAAAGAGTCAGTTTACAATGACTAACACGTCACTGCAGCAATGGCGCCGCCGCAAGATGGTGGGATACACAAATCAGTTCTATAACCCGGGCATAAAGGCTCTTCAGTGCCCTTCAGTCCTTTTCTGTTGTCTAAAGTGTAATAGCCCCAAAATATTCTGTTTGGATAGTCCTGTTTGTGGGCCTTAATCTTATGGCTGACACCTTGCTGGCTCCTTCTCAGCTTCATAAGCTAGTGGAACTAACAAAAGATGGAGGAAAAAATGTACTGCAACAAGATAGCAGGAAGGCAGCTAATGTGACCTAGTAATTGTAATAAATCCTGTGTTAAAAACTGAGCTGAGACATGCAGTGTTAGTTTCACCTGTTCGTATGCAGTTAGTAGTAAAGTCTGCATGCTGACTTAAAACCACTTCATTCAGGAATACTCGCATCATTGATTAAAACTGAGTCTCACAGTCCGCGATTTCATTTTAGAATGACGGACGGCTTCAGTCTGTGATTTAAAACGATGGACCGGCGGTAGCGCTTCTCATTTCAAATGACGGACGAGAGAGAGAAAAAGGAGGAGGACCGCAGGAGAGATCTGTATGAACTTGTTGAAGAGCTGTCACCGTTGGACCACAAGGCAGCATTGCCACCAACACTGCAGCTGCTGATTGCACTTTTTTTTTTATGGAAACGTGCAAGACAGCGGAAGGTAGTTAACAATGTATCCTAGCAACGCACGCTATTGTAAGCATTCACATGAACACGCATCGCTAAGACCAGGCGTAGTTACGACCAGGCGTGAGTCTGATTGGTGCAACTGGCCTAAAGTCCACTCTAAAGACTGGTCTTAGTTAAGACCAACTTAGCAGTTACAACCAGGCTTAGTTAAGACCAGTTGGTGCAACCGGCACTAGGAGTGGAATGAAAGCACTGAGAAGATATGGAGCCATTTAAGATTCTGAGACACTGAGAAGGAGGCTGGGGTGGAGGAGGCAAGCTTTGACAGCAGCTGTGTACAGCGGTGTAGAAGGGGAGATCAGTGTGACAGCCTAGATTTAAATAGGCCGCCTATTGTGGGAGAATGAATATGATTGGGTAGAGACTAACGGGCTGGCTGTCAGCTGACTACAGCTGGGGCTTGTGGTTTCCGTGTCCTGCATGAATTTGAGCAAAGCAAATTTTTGAATCATTACCATGATCTTAAAAGGTCAAAATATTCATGACATCCATAATACCATTAGGTAGATTTCTCATGTAACAGTTGTGGATAAACCATCAAACTGGTCTAGGATGGTTAATTAACAGTCTTCAGTCAGCAGGCTGTGTGTTGTAGAAAGCTTAAGTTTTACCAAAATCATTAGTGTATTGTTTCTTTGGTCTGGTTAGTAGCCAACTTAATTTTTTCTTTAAGTTGTTTAACATTATCAGTTTTTAATATTACTGGACTGGAATAAAAACAAGGAAGATCATGTAACTGCATGGGTTGCTGATTATGGAAGTAGTAGCTAATAGCCATTTTCCCCCACAGACAGCAAACTGGTGAGGATAGCAGATTTGTGAATGATGGTCACAAATCATAAACACCAGAGATAAACCAGATCTGAGTCATAGAGTGATAAAATAAAGAAAATGCATTGTTCACTAGAAGTGCACACTGGGATTTGATCCCAGACTGGAACATAGTCCTTGCTCAGGGTGCAAGCTGCTCAACCAGGTGAGCTATACCTGATATACCTTGACACACTGAGCTGCCAAGCCTTTCACCTCTGAGCCAGATGCAGAGCGGGGCAGGAGCTTGTAGCACTAGTATAGTAGTAGTAGTAGTAGTAGTAGTAGTAGTGTATAGTATAGTGCCCTCCCCTGGGGTTGTGACACGTCAACTCCAGTCTCCCTGAAACTGCCAGTTTGCGTCTGCCATTGGTTCACAGCAATTTGAAGGCAGAAAAACTCAGAAATGCAATTTTGCACTTCCATTTCTGCTGATATGTGCTCTAACACAAGAAAAATGCCACAGGAACATGTGAAAAGCACGAAAAACATGATTTTCATGGGAGGGGGTCTTTAAAGAGCAAAGTTCTGCTGGGATCTTTCTCTCAACTCAAGCTGAATTCATGTAATAGTACTTGGTCCCTGCCAGTCCCTGCAGGTTCACCGTCAGGTCAGCAGAGCTGTGGGGGAGGGGCAGCACCGCACCTGCAAAGTTCTCTCAGCAGTTTATGCTGCATTCATGGAAATGGGAATTTTTACCACTTCACTAAAAGCAGGTGAATAAAACAGAATCTGTCCACCACTGAACCCCTCTTTCATTTTGTTTATAGTAGCATGCTTTTGACTTTTTTAGTGTTTTGAGAAACATTTTCACTCAACTATTTTGTGTATAATTCAGTCCCCTTCTTCCTCTTTTTCCCAGCGTCATTTTTATTGTCACTCACCTAATCCTCTGCATTTAATAGGTGTGTTGGACTAGTCAAGCACAGGTATAATATATTTAGCGGCATTTTTATATCAAAAAAAAAAAAGGTGGGGCACCACCATTTAATAGAAAGGCTGCACACCAGGAAAACTACAGTAGCCTATTTCCTATTGTTACTCATGTGTTTGTCAGGAATCCATGCATTGTTGCAATCACACAAGACTAAATGAAAATAATAAAATAAATGTCATGAGCTGGCAAAACCAAGATCAGAGCAAATGAGTGAACAGGGAGTGAGCAACAAAGAGCTCAGGCTACCACTGAAGGCCGGGAAACAGATCCATTCTATGACAACAAGCTCATGATGACAACAACAACAGCGGGGTTTCTTGATATTTGACCTCTAACAACTGCTCTTTTTTGCTATTTTTTAATAAATCACACGTGCTTTGGGTCTTGGGGGGATTGATTTGGGCCTCGTCATAAGTCCACAGGCCAAGTTTCGGGCAATTCTGTTTATTTTGGTGGAAACTGCGGGCTCTGGGAGGCCACAGACAGCCCCGCCTCTCGAGAAGCACGAGTCCGATCGACACCGAACAGTCGTCTACGTGCTCGTCCCGGGCCCCCGCACCACATATTAAAAATTCAGACCCACACGACCTTTAGAACCAAACTTTCTCAGAAACTGTCAGCCGGCTCAGAGGGTCTAGAGAGCTATAGGTCTGACAGCTCCTGATTTTGAAGATTTCCAATGGCCAATTAAGAAAACAGCTGTGATTTGGGTTTTTTTTCCACTGGATTATTATTCAGTGACCTCTGAGGGTCCTCTATTCCGAGTTTGGGGTCTGTGGGGTCAAAGGTTGCCTAACGGCAGACACTATTCAAAAAGTGTCTGAACTTGACTTGATGCCCAAAATTTAAATTTAAAAGTGGTGGGTAAATACAATTTCTTAAGGGGATTGATTTGGGCATCATCACAAGTCCAAAAGCCACGTTTCGAGCGATTCAGTCCATTTTTGTGGATATAGAGGTGTGGCGGCCAAAAATGCACTTTTATTGAAAGGTGGCCCAAAGGACAGACAGACAGACATCACAAATAAAAACACAAAGGCTTAAGTGCAGTTTATAAAATAATGAATAATAATTAAGATCTGAATCCTAGTGTGAGGAGATGAACAGAAGAGTGAGAGAAACACAGAGCCTGTGTCTGTGTCGAAAGTTCACAGCTGAGTTGGCTGAGAAGTTGTTTTCATTTTTACTTTCAAAATGACGTGACAGACCTAAAATATGAAAATCACAGTATCAGGAGCTCATAGCTAGGCTATATTATAAATATACATACTTTTTTTTTTTTTTAAATATCATAAAATATATAACTGTAAGATATGTATTTGATACAAATCATGTAGTACTCTCAGTTCAAAACAAGCAGCATACATTAAAGAGCAAAGTTCTGCTGGGATCTTTCTCTCAATTCATGCAATATTACTTGGTCCTTTCAGGTTCACTGTAAGGTCAGCAGAGCTGTGGGGGAGGGGCGGTATAGCACCTGCAAAGTTCTCTCAGCAATTTATGCTGCATTCATGAGAAATGGGAATTTGTGCTACTTCACCTACAAGTTGCTGAGTAATAGAACGTCTCTGGAAATATTTAATTTAATGTCTTGGACTGCTGAACCCCCGTAGGTATAATGAAACATTTCAAGATCATATAACAATTACGACTCCTTCGGAGACCCCAAAGGAAAAAGAAAAATCTTAAGTTTCACAAAAAGGTTCTGCACTTTCCCGACGTCTGTGAATGCATCGTTGATCATGGCTCATCAACGCAAGCTGCGGTGGATTGAAAGACTCAGGCAGCGGCACCAGGACAGCGAGCGACGGTACGACGAGGAATTAACAGTTAAGAACAAAATAGAGCACGAGAAAACACAACAACTATTACAGGTAAGACTTTCTAACCAGCGGCTCATGTTTTGGCTGTGCCTTTCTGTCTGTCTCCGTGTCGAAGCTTTGTAGCTAACCTTAGCATTAATTTAGCTTTCCTTGTCCTCGACATTGGGTCAGTTTAATTTCAATAACATGCAACAATAACAACCCCCCCCCTCTCCCCCCCAAAAAAGAGTAGTGTGAGTACTTGCATGAGTAGTCACTTGGCCATTAACGTTACACATAAAGTTACTTTGATTTTTTTTTTTTTCCACAGATATTGTCTGTTATTTGAACAACATTCATCAATAGCATAACATTATGTTTTTAAATTATCACAACCTATGACATGTTTAATCAAAGAGAAACTAAGTCCGGTCGCTTTTTCCTAGCCGTCCACCTGGCCATGTGCTTTTGTTTACAACAAGCTGGCAAAAAAATCAATACATTGAGCGGTGGATAACTTTATATGATGTTGTGTGTAGTTGTGTAGCTTGGTTTTCAACTGTGAGACGCCAGATGAAAGCAGAGAGCCTCAGTTTTGCCTTATTTATTTGCTATAGTAAAAGGATGTGCTTGTACAATCACTAATTGTCTGTATAATATAATATTTGTAACGTTAGTGGACAGCTTTTTGATTCAAGCTGCTGTTAAAATTGACCTCCTCATGTGGTCAAGCATTTTTTTCCTGATTGAACACTTTCATAACGTCATTGAATTTGATTTTATCTATGCTATGTTTTTCAATGAGTTTTGTTTTCCTGTACATTTAATATTCTACTGTTTACCACAGATGATGAAGAAAAAGAAGGAACAAGAGGAGGAAGAAGATGAACAAGTGGTATGTATTCATTTTGACCTGCATAAACTCTATGAAATGAAAACTGTCTTTGATCCTGTGTCCACGCTTTTTATTTTCAGTTTATTTTGGTATTTGCCAGGTTCATGTCATAAAGTTGTTGTCTCATCCATTACTGCAGAAATTGTTTCATAAACTGCTCTGAGATGGGTCAAGTTAGGATTTTTTTGTACTGAATGTTTCAGATAAAAAAGCAATACAATTCACATTAATTCATCAATTCATATTAATTCATAATAAATGAAACAACAATTTATATTAATTCATATTAAATTAAGCAAAAGAAAATGAAGAGAGGTCCACAATAACCTGACAGGCTATTTAAAAAATTATACAATAGAGTGTGTGTTGTAAAGAAGTTGATCAATGTAAATGGATTCAGTTCGCAATTCATCAGCTGTCAGTGTTTTTATGACTAAATGTTGCTGTTGGACATGCCCAAGTGATTTGGTGTGTGAGTGTTTTGTTTTGAATATGACATTTTGAGGATTAAATTAACTTTTTGGCAGTTGTAGGAATGCTGTGTGTGAATAGTTTAAAAATTATTTGATCTGTTAATTTCTTTCAGGATGACTGTGATGCTGATGTATCCGAGTCTAGTAATGATCTGGAGAGCAGCGGCGTGCATCATCTTCTTCATCCTCAGAGGCAGAGGAACCCGAGGGTAAAACAAAATCTATACTTACAAAACCAAGGAAAACTGGAAAACTTGCAGTTTCTGCTACTAAAGACTTTAATTCACATAAAGAACACATTCAGAGAGACGAGAGTGATGGGGACGAGAAAACAATGACTGTGTCAGCTGAGTCCAAGAAAAAAAGAAGAGTTCAAAGTGCTGCTTCATCCCTTCTTCCATATAGAGGCCAGTCATCACAAAGATGCTCTGCAGTTGTTAACAGGATGGTTATTGACAAAGTTTCAAATGAAGTTAAAAATGACCCTCTGATATGTGAATTTGGTGATAGACTGCTCGAGAAACATGGAAATGATAGGACAACAGATGGCCATGTTAGCCAAAAGATGAGGGAGTTAGGTAGATTTCTACTGGCTGCGAAGTCCCTGGACAGAAAAGTGAAGTCCCTACAAGATGTTTTGGTTCCACCAAAGTTTTCCTTAGCGGTAGCAGCAGCCAAAAAAGCATCTGGTTTCACCAACTCAGTGCATAGATACAACACACCAACTCTTGCTTTAGAATTGGGGCACTCACTGAAGGCAGCATGTGACATTGTGATAGGACAACATGTAAAGGCTGAAGATGAATCGGCTGCCAACCGAGTGAGGAACTTCTTGGACTTGGTTGCTGCAGTGTGGGACCTGTATGTGTCACGCCGTGCACGAACAAACCTAGAAGAAGAAAGATGGAACAAAAAAGAAATGATTCCACTCACAGAGGATGTCATGAAGCTTCATAAAGTATCGAAGTCCTCCAAAAGAGAAAGGATGAAGGAGAGTTCTCAGTCTTCTCCATATTCAGATGGTATGAATATGACTTGAAATCTGTTCATTCTTTGTTGCCTGTAAATGTAGTTTAAATTATGTTTGTGGCATTTTCTTTTTTAGAAGAGCCACAAAGCCCGTCCATTTCCAAACCATTTGAGCAGTGATGGGAATTACGCCGTTAAAATAAACAGCGTTACTAATGGCATTATTTTTTCAGTAACGGGTAATCTAACTAATTACTATTTCCAGCGTTACAACGCCGTTACCATTACCGAGAATTAAATGAGGCGCATTACAAACTACTCAGTGAAGCCGTTGTACTCAGACTTGGCTCATCTCATCCAGAGAAGCTGTAAAACTGTTTTTTTTTCTCCTTTGGTGAAGGGAGGAGGGAGGGGCTAGACAACCGCATAAGTGATGATGATTGGTTAAGGCAGAGTAAGGTTTCATGCTAAGCCAATCAGAGGCAGTGTTCAGTTTTCTAACTCAGTTACTTTTTGGCAGAAGTAATTAGTAACTATAACTAATTACTTCTTAAAAGTAGCATGCCCAACAATGGTTTTAAGGCACCTTACACTCAAGAAATCTTTTCTCTCTCTGTTTTTCTTCTCATGCAGGGTCTCCCAAAAGAAAAAGGATGAAGGAGTGTTCTCAGTCTTCTCCATATTCAGATGGTATGAATATCACTTGGGATCTGTCTGCATTTTCTTTTTTAGAAGAGCCACAAAGCCCGTCCATTTCCAAACCATTTGAAGTCCAGAAGAGAGGAGAGACAGGTGAACCTTTTTTTCTGCTCCTGTGTAATAATTGTCTTGTGCTGTCCAGCCATGTTGGACAGCACATGGTTGGTGCACATGGTGCCACAATCAGAGGCAGTGTTCAGTTTGTACACAAACCACACATGCACGCAGTAGCCTCACACACACAAACTAGCAGAGGTAAGGTGCTGAGTCAGAGGGAAAGCTGGCGTTTTCAAAGTGGAAGTACAGACACTACTTTAATCTCCTTGAGGTAAAAGGCAAGAACACACAGGTGTACATTATGTCCCGGAGTGAAGTGTTTGTCCACGTCCGTTGTAAGCAACTCCAATCTACTGAAGCATCTCTCAACGGCCCAAAACACCGTTGTTGACACCGTTTGTGATGATAGCAGGGCTGTACTCTCCTGTACTACAAAGGTGGCTCTCTTTTAACACGACTAGATCACCATGGTAACTTACGCTTAGCTCATAACCTGGTCCTGACCGGTTATATTCAGAGTTTCATCCTAAAATCGGCTACAGCACTGCTGTTTCACGATTTAACTCATTTACAGCTGCGTCACCTTTACTTTGAAAGTCCAGTGGAGCTGGATCAGAATGGAGACTTTGATCCGCTGCTGTTTACTTTCTCTCTGAGCACCTCTGCTTACAGATGTTCAGCTGAGGGGATACGCTGCTCAGCTGTTGATCCAACTTGTGTCAGGAGCTCATTAGACTATAGCCTATATATTTCACTTTTATCACCACTGAAATAAGTTGTCCACTCGCAGCAGTCAGATAATCAGATGGATAATCGGTAAAGTTAATAATTTCACTTAATGTGGCCATGAATAAATTAATTTCGATGTTTCGCCTGTTATATCAGTGTTGCCCAAACGCAAATCTTGAATAGGTCTCCGCTGTTTTCACATTTAAAAAGGTCTTGGTTGTCTTGAGACAATATGAGATTTGCTTGTAGCCACAGCACCTGAAAACACGGCACCTTACACTCAAGAAATCTTTTCTCTTTCTGTTTTTCTTCTCATGCAGGGTCTCCCAAAAGAAAAAGGATGAAGGAGCGTTGTCAGTCTTCTCCATATTCAGATGGTATGAATATGACTGGGGATCTGTTCAGTCTTTCTTTATTGTAAATGTAGTTTGTATGAATGTAGTTTGTGGCATTTTCTTTTTTAGAAGAGCCACAAAGCCCGTCCATTTCCAAACCATTTGAAGTCCAGAAGAAGAAGAAGAAGAGAGGAGAGACAGGTGAACCTTTTTTCTGCTCCTGTGTAATAGTTGTCTTGTGCTGTCCAACCATGGACTTCATCCTTGTCCTAAGCAGTGATGGGAATAACGGCGTTAAAATAAACGGCGTTACTAATGCCGTTATTTTTTCAGTAACGGGTAATCTAACTAATTACTATTTCCAGCGTTACAACACCGACTATTTCCAGCGTTACAACACCGACAATTAAATGAGGCGCATTACAAACTACTCAGTGAAGCCGTTGTACTCGGACTTGGCTCATCTCAGCCAGAGAAGCTGTACAACTGTTTTTTTTCTCTCCTTTGGTGAGGGGAGGAGGGAGGAGGGAGGGGCTAGACAACCGCATAAGTGATGATGATTGGTTAAGGCAGAGTAAGGTTTCATGCTAAGCCAATCAGAGGCAGTGTTCAGTTTTCTATAACTAATTACTTTTTAAAAGTAGCATGCCCAACAATGGTCTTACGGCACCTTACACTCAAGAAATCTTTTCTCTCTCTGTTTTTCTTCTCATGCAGGGTCCTCCAAAAGAGAAAGGATGAAGGAGCGTTGTCAGTCTTATTCAGATTCAGATGGTATGAATATGACTTGGGATCTGTTCATTCTTTCTTTCCTGTAAATGTAGTTTGTTTAAATTATGTTTGTGGCATTTTCTTTTTTAGAAGAGCCACAAAGCCCGTCCATTTCCAAACCATTTGAAGTCCAGAAGAGAGGAGAGACAGGTGATGAACCTATATTTTCTGCTCCTATGTAATAATTGTCTTGTGCTGTCCAACCATGGACTTTATCCTTGTCTTAAGGCACCTTATACTCCAGAAATATTTTGTCTTTCTGTTTTTCTTCTCATGCAGGGTCTCCCAAAAGAAAAAGGATGAAGGAGCGTTGTCAGTCTTATTCAGATTCAGATGGTATGAATATGACTTGGGATCTGTTCATTCTTTCTTTCCTGTAAATGTAGTTTGTTTAAATTATGTTTGTGGCATTTTCTTTTTTAGAAGAGCCACAAAGCCCGTCCATTTCCAAACCATTTGAAGTCCAGAAGAGAGGAGAGAGAGTCCAGAAGAGAGGAGAGACAGGTGATGAACCTATATTTTCTGCTTATGTGTAATAATTGTCTTGTGCTGTCCAGCCATGGACTTTATCCTTGTCTTAAGGCACCTTATACTCCAGAAATATTTTGTCTTTCTGTTTTTCTTCTCATGCAGGGTCTCCCAAAAGAAAAAGGATGAAGGAGCATTGTCAGTCTTCTCCATATTCAGATGGTATGAATATGACTTGGGATCAGTTCATTCTTTCTTTCCTGTAAATGTAGTTTGTTTAAATTATGTTTGTGGCATTTTCTTTTTTAGAAGATCCACAAAGCCCGTCCATTTCCAAACCATTTGAAGTCCAGAAGAAGAAGAAGAAGAAGAGAGGAGAGACAGGTGAACCTGTTTCCTAAAATTAACCATGTGGCTATACTTTACGTTTCTGGCTATTTCATCAAAATGCAGGCATTAATGCAACATCAGTTGCATGTCTCACTTAGCAATACTCGATTTGCATTGCATTTGCATTGATTTTTACATCAGTGATGAAGTACATCCACTTTTCAGTTGTTAACTTCCCTGAATTGATTAAAGTCTTTGGTCATTGTTTTTTATTATTTTACTGCACATTTACTCATGATAGGCATGTGTTAACAATTGTTGAAGCGCTGAAAACACAGGAAGCATGTTTCATAAAACATCATAGGACAGATCATGAGATGATGTTTGAACTCATAGTTGCCAAGGGTTTGCAAAAATGTTGTGTAGAAACAAATGAGTTCTACATAATGACCACTTGAAGTCATAAATAATATGGATGGTATGTGTGATTTCTGTTAAAGATACAGATCTTCCAAAAGGTGTCCGTCGCAGGCCTTGGAGTAAACAGGAGAAAGAAGCTGTATGGAGGCAGTTTGGGAAGTATATCACACTTCTACTAGTTCCTGGGAAAGTGGAGTGCATGAAAGCATTACAAGCTGAACGTGCGCTGAAGCAGCGCACATGGAAGGATATAAAAAATCAAGTGTACAATACAATCACTTCCCAAAAGAGGAAGAATTTATAAGCATTTATTCATTTGAAGTTTGGTCATGTGAATTTTATTTTCATTTATGGCAGCAGTTTTATTGATGGCAGCGGTTTTATTGATGGCTGTCTTTTTGAAATAGTTTCAGTCACTACAGTCACTAAATTTATGTACTGTACTGTAGCAAGAAGTGTTGAGGTGTTCAAAATGCACAAAAATGTGCAGAAATACTGCCAAGTAATTTTTAACTTCAGCAAGAAGTGTTAGGCTGTGTGCAGAAATCCTAAACCTGTTACTTAAAGTCCTGTTGTCATTCATTGCTTCATTTGAGTCATGGTATTATACAGGTTGCCCCGGTTACATAATGTCTGTTTCATGTGGTAGCAACACCCAGGGGTTAGCGTATTATGTTTCTCTGCCCTGGAGCGGAAGTAAATGATGGCACTGTGGTTTATTTGCTAGACTCCGATCTGTAATCTGTTCTCCTTGACAATTTTGAAAATCCATTGGACCATCACAGATACACACACGTGCTATATACTTTAAAATAAAGTAATTTGTTTAATGAGTTTATGAGTTTCATTATATCTTAAGACATTTCCCCGAGATTACTAAATGGCACCTTGGGTTAATTCCAGTACACACAAAAATATGTTTTCAATAAATGGGCGTTTACAAGGAGGACAAGTAAATTAAATATAATACTCATGATGATCAATATAGTGTCTTTCGGGAAAATCAAAGGTTGCTTTACAGTGTAACAAAGGGGAAGAAAACCAAACTAATTAGGAACTTAAGAAAGCCTACTGCTTTTAAATGTTACTGAATACAGTTATTACACAGCTCTTTTGAATGCTTCGCTCTGATTGGTCAATAGCTGCGTTCTACTGTCCTGTTATTTCTGCATAATAACCCTCGTCAAGTATAACGGACCGTTGCTAGGGACGCAGCTCTGATCAGAGGAGCACAGAAAAGAGAAACTATGCAGGATATTTGCCTCATGTTTCATTTTTACCGTCATTAAACAGGTTGGGACTAACTGAAGCTGGATAAATGACTTGTAACTTGTTACAGGGACAGTGGAGGCTGAAAACCAAACCTGCATGATCAGAGCCTCGGACCCGGTGTCACAGCTCTCCTCTCGGTGGTACTGCGATTCCGCGACGCAAACACGTTAACGCAAATGTAAACCTGTAATCTCTTGTTTATGAAAAGACTACACAGATAACACACATCATAACATGTGTATGGCAATCCATCGATCTGCTGAGAGAAGATAGGAGAAGAGACCGGATTTGAAGATTCGATAAATTATGCAATTTATAAATTGACAAGTTGTATTTTCATCAACATTATGTTTCAAGTTAATTGTTTCATTTGTAAACTGTGTAATAAGCAGGATAATGTAGAGTTAGTCGGACACCCTACTGGGATATGTCTCGTCAGGGTTCATTTCTCCATAACAACCTCCAAACTATACATTATCCCCTATAACCAACTGGACATAATTTAATGTTAATGAAAATAGGACTGACAAGTGGCAGACTGATATATATATATGTATATGTATTTTTATATAGTAGATTAAACCTGATGACCTCTAATTAAAATTAATAAGTGCAGGAGCCCCAAGTTGCAATGCCGGTCATTATTAAGGACAATGAATTAATACTTAATAGTCTAACAGTGAAAATAAAAGCTTAAGACTGAACAACACAATTGATGACACCTTCAGGTTGTTAGTAGCTTTATTGGCCTTTTTTGATGCATAGAACATTGGACATTCTTATTGGACCCTTAAAACTTTGATAAATTGGCATTTTAATATTATATAAGTATGTCCACAGACAAAAATAAGTTTAAACTGGAGGAAGGAACTGCTCAGAGGCCCATTTAACAAATTTGTTTAACGCTGAGTTAACTTTGGCTTGCTGAGGAAGCTTGGAACTGTGAGGATCAACAGCAACAACAACAAAAAAAACACACACATAAATCTGCCTGGCAACAGACTTCGGTCCTCACAACTATAGAAGTAAAATATTTATTTTACTTTGTGTTTCCTGAAATTTAAAGTCACATTCTGACTCCCCACTCCCACCTAGTGTTAGATTTATTTTTTGCACCATTCTAGCTATAGTGGAAGTGGTGGTCCTCACAAAGAACTCAAAGAACGGGGCCCTCACAACTACATAAAGACATGTATGTGTGTGTGTGTGTGTGTGTGTGTGTGTGTGTGTGTGTGTGTGTGTGTGTTTGTGTATTCCCACCTTGTGTCTGTGAGTCCTGTTGTCCAGTGGTCAGTTTCAGAGTTATTGGGGGTCTGTCTGAGCTCTCATCATCACTGCCACAGAGTCCTGAGAAGCAGACGGATACGATACAGTGAGAACACGAGGTAAAGATACTGTTTGAGGTGAAAAGGACACATGGACGCTGGTGATCTAAAAACAACAGGCAACTGTCGTTTCTTTGAGTTTCTCACCCGACTGATTTTTCTTCTTCTTCTTCTTCTTTTTCTTCTTCTTTAGTTTGACCCTCAGGAAGTTCTTCCTGTCCTTTCTGCTCTGTCCTCCAGTTTTCTCCCTCCCACCATCCACCAGCACCTCTGTTCAGACAGCAGGTCAGACGGGTCAGATACAGTAAAGCTGAATGATTGCTTAAAGGAATATTTCAAAAAGAATATTTCAACATGTCATGCCCACTGCCATGTGTCTCTGTTTACACCAGCACCGCCGGGATTACGGCAGCCAATCAGCGCTGAGCGCTGAGTGACTGACGGTCGGAGAGTTGAGATTTCTCATCTCGAGCGATGGGAACGACTCGAGCGAAAAAACGTTTCACCTCTGTCGCTCCGAGCCCCAGCGTTTTTTCACCTGGGCGATAAAACGCTCAAACGCTCGTTTGCATTGACTGAACATGTAAACTCGTTGCCCGTTCTAAAAACAAAAGGTCCGGTGTGAATGCAGCTTTAGGAGTCTGTTTGCTACATTTAATTGTCGGCACAAGCTGTAATGAGCCTACTCCTAACTATAGGGATTATGGCAATGGGCGAATTAACCAAAATGTTGAAATATCCCTTTAACCTCAAAATTAACCACATTTCAGGGACCTAATCAAGGACCAGATATCATTATATTTCTCAAAATACTGTGTGTGTCCTGGTTGTTTCGGTTTTTATACCTCCATGTGTACCTGTCCTTTCTGTTCTCATAGTGCTGTGCTCCTGGTCGTCACGGTGACAGCTTGTATTTTGGTTCTCATTCTTCCTGTCTGATGCGAAGTCAGCTCCCTCTGAAGATGACCGCTTCCTCCTGCAACAACCTCAGTCAGTGTTGAGCACAGCTTTCTACACAGTTTCTCTACTCTGGGATTCAGAACCATCAACCTACCTCGGCGACTCCTGCTCGCCACCCTGCTCGCCAAGCTCCTGGTCCGAGTGGTAGTACTTGATGTGGTAGTGGAGCAGACTGGCCTTCCTGAATGACTTGGAGCAGCCTGCTGTGGGACACTTGAAGGGGTTGTGGTCCAACTCGATGGACAGGATGGGGGGAGGCTGGTTCTTTATCACTCTGTACACTGAGACAGGGACAGAGCATGTGTTTTCTTAGGGCGCAGTGTGTTGAGCCCTCAAGGCCGCCGTACTTCCTGATGCAGAGCATCATGTTCCATTTGATACTCTATATGTTTACACATTATCAAACAAACACACACAGCTGCAGGGGCCTCGTTGATGTTGTGGATGTGAGTGTGTGTTAAATCTTGGCATTATAATATAATTAGAGAGATTTCTCTATAACAATAAACTCCTATAGATTGTGTAGTGTGCATGTGAGGTGAATGTGAAGCATGGTGTTTTGTATTGTGTGCAGTTTGTGTGGTGTGTGTGATTTCACTTACGTGGTTCTCTGCTGAACTTGTGTGTGGTGGGCAGGTGGGCTTGACGTTCCAACAGGAGGTCTGAGAGTCAAGACAAAAACTGAAGTTGTTACAGGAACACTATCACACATCGGTCAGAGTCGTTTTTTTAACCAAGGACTATTTTTGTTTGGTTGTTTAATTTTTTATTTTGAGAAACTACACTGGCAGGATCTGAAATTCTCTGTTTACCTCTGTCAATGTGGGTGGGGTTAGGAACAGCTGGTTGCGTGGAGTCAGCTGCGACTGGCTGACTCTCAGCCCCACTGCCTCTACCTGGGGGAGGAGCATATTTCAATATTTTTGCAAATGAGCCTATTGCTATAGTTTTAGCAGTACATTACCTTTAATTGTCAGTGCAAGCTGTTTTTAGAGCGGCAGGGGATAGACACGAGGAGCACGGTATTTCCACATTTCTCTCATCAAACCCATCAAATACACAATCCAACAACTGCAGGTAATGATTTAGCTTTTTTTGAAAACCATTCGTTTTTTCTGCTGATTCCTGGTTTCTTGGCCTGATAGTGATTTTAATTCATCACAAAGTATCATTTTACACAGGTATGTACGTCAGTGTGTAGTGATCTTTTTAGCACAACAGAGTCCAAAGTCACGGTTTTAAAGTTCTGCCTCCATTACTTTGCTGTTTAACTGCAGTGTAGCTCTCCTCTACAGCTAGGAGAGCTAGGTCCTGGCTGCACAGATTTTTCTTGGGTATTTTCCTAAGGTAGCACTCGGGAACTAGAGCTGTAGAGCGTTATTTAGAAAATGACCGGAATTCTTCTTTAAAGCTGTGCACCTGTGATGCATTTCAGTAATACTTATGAAGCATCAATTAATGTTTTCATTTTTAAACAAAAGTTCAGCAAAATGAGAGTTGTCAAAGGTCATTCTTACTGTCATCTGTTTTCTTCTTTGCTGGTAGATGGGAGGATGAGGCCTCTGCCTTTCTCTTCCTCTCCCCATCCTCCTCATCAGCTCCTTCATTCTCCTCTGATGTGACCTTCTCCTCCGCCTCTTCTTCCTTCTTATCCTCTTCCTCTCTTTCTCCACCATCCTCCTCTTCACTCTCCCCTTCCTCCCATCCCTCACTTCCAACCGCGCTTTTCTCAGATCTGGACTTCTTTTTACACATACACACACACACACACACAAAGAAGAAGAAGAAGAAAACACTATGACAATCAAACGATCAGTGACTGGTGAAGTCAATCTGGTGAGGACCAATGAGAAGTGAGGATTTCTTACTTCCTGGAAAGGTTTGACCTTGGTGGGCTTCACAGTCCGAACCACGCCGTCATAGAAACGCACTGTGTAGGATTCTGAAACACACACAAAGTTTTCAACAACAGGGATACAACATTTTGGTTAATTGGCCCATTGCCATAATCCCTATAGTCATAGCAGTAGTTTTGTTACCCTTAATTGTTGGTGCAAGCCATTTTTAGAACGGCAGAGCGGCTCATGTGGTTTCTTGGTTTCCCTCATCAAACTCATCAAATACACAATCCAACAACTCCAAAACGCTCTGGTGGACAAGTTGTGACCTGCACATTCATCACACTATGAGATAATAACAGAACGTTACCAGGCTGAGTTGTTTTAGAGGTAAATTCATGCAAAACTGCTGATGCATGATGCCTTCAGGGGCAGTTTTTCATCAAGCAGTCTCTGCATTTCCCTCTAAAACAACTCTGTATCGTAACGTTATTTTATTATCTCATAGCGTGGTGAATGTGCAGGTCACAACTTGTCCAGCATAGCGTTTTGGAGTTGTTGGATTGTGAATTTGAAGAGTTTGATGAGGGAAACCAAGAAATGCCATTAGCCTCTGTAGCCTAGCTCCGAGCAGCTCGTGGCCCTGCTCCGCAGCGCCGTTCTAAAAATAGCTTGCACTGACAATTAAAGGCAACGAATTTACTCCTAAAACTACCGGGATTATGGGAATGGGCCAATTTGCTAAAATGTTGAACTATCCCTTTAAACATATGAATTGATTATAAGACAAGATTTAAATCTCCAGCTCAATTCAAGCCATTTAATCACCAGTACAAACAGTCTAAACCACAAAAATATTCAATTTACAATGAAAGAAATCAGAGGATAAAACCACATCTTGCTGCTTTAAAAAAAATAAAACAATTATCAAAACAGATTTTCTGTCAAACAGTCTGTCAACCAACTGTTTAAGCACTAATGTACAGTGACATACAGGAACTCCACACTGAAACTCACCATCCTTGTTAACCCTGAGGATTTTGGCCGGGTAGAAACGACAGTCTGTCCAACAGGCCAGAACCTTTGTGCCTGAAACAAACATCTGAGAGAGAGGAGAAAAATCAAGTCCAGCAGAAAAATCAGAGAAGAGGAGCACAGACCTGGAAACCAGGATCAGGATAAAGAACATCTGAAACAACACACATGGTCAGTGGCTCATACCGGTTGTGAGCGAGGGGGATTCAGGCCCTGCCTCCTCAGACTGACTCGCTCCATTGGTCGAAGGTACGGCGAGCTCCACTGAAACCATTCATCGTGTCTACGGCTCCATTGACGGTAATGGATAAGGACCCTCTCTTTTTTGTAGTCGATCTTTTCAATTGTGGATGTGTACCTGACAGGACAGAAATATACCACACAATGAAAGATATCATCAAATATTAAAGGTCAACTCAACACAAAAATTTGAATTTCAAGGTTCAGTTTGTTCAGAAAAAGCTACAGTTTTAAATGTCATAATGAATCAGTTACTGGGGTTTGTTTGGTACTACACGGGCGTGTTAGTGTAAAGTCCAGACCAATTCTTGTGTCGATCTCTGGCTTCCAGCTGTGCTCCGACCTTGAAAGTGATTCCTGGCCTTTCAGGAGGAGTCTTCATCTGCAGAGAGAGAGTAAGATATGGTAAGTAATAGGGCTGACCAATTAATTGTATTTTCATCGTTATCACCATATGAATATGCTCTATAAACACACTGCAAAGGGTTATATAAGGAGAGGAGGCAGGAGAGGGTTAAATTAACTGGCTGAGAAAAACTGATATTTATCTTCTTAGGGTCTTGATGGCTGCAAGTAAAAATGCCATCACAGATTAAAATTATCAATAAATAAAGAGTTAAAAAAGCAGAAAGACTAAGGAACTGTATGGTTAATATACACACTTGTCAAATTGTCGTTGCAATGTTGAAAAGTGTCGTCGCACATTTTGCTCATATCGTGTAGGCCTGGTAAGTAGTTAATAATAATCCATATTTCTTGTCTTTTGTTGTTGTATGTGTTGCCTTTGACTCCAAAATCTATTCATTCTTGTGGGTTTAAGGCCGTGGCAGCAAAATAAAGCGCAATGCATCGTTTTCACATTCAGAATCAGTTTGCTCCAACCTTAAGAGGACAAAGGGTTAAGACAATGACATACAGCCAAACCCTGATCAAAACACATAAAGTAAATGTGCTCAAACTCAAGAGGACAGGCATTAAGAGCCTGGGACTGTTGTGGGTTGTCCAGTTTTACTTGAAAAATATGCTGGAGTGACTAGTTAATCAATCAATTGCTGCAGCTCTATCTTCAACAATGTCTGTTTTTAGACTGTCACATTGATTTAACTGACCACAATGTGATGCAAGATAGAAATACACCATTCTCGTGTGTAGCCTGGTCCAGGATGTGATCAGTCTGGCACTTCAATGCGAATACATTCGGAAAATTATTTGTATGGCTTCAATATTTTTTAGTATAGTCCACAAACTTTCATAGGGACCAAACTACAAAGATATGACGGACTATATAAGCGAAATAAAGAAAGAAAGAAAGAAAGAACTGCCTTATGTTATGTCAATGTGCGTCGAATGTACGTAACGTGATGACACCACATAGCTTACTGGACGTATCTACCGCTTGAGAGATAACGGCTGCAGACAAACTTTTTTGTTTAATTTATCCCTGGTTTATCCATGAGTATCCACGTAGCTCTGCCTGAATCTCAAGGGCTTTCATACCCGACTTTAAACATAAAGACTGAGGCAGATGGCGAGCGAATTAATTAAGTCCTCAAAGACATTTCTGACATTTTTTGTATGTGGTATGTCAGCGTCCTCTGTGAAAGAAGCTGATTGGGAGCAGGCAGCCGACGGCACCTGTCGAGTCTTGTCACTGGACGTTTCGACTGTCAGTCGAAAATAAGTCCCGCCTCTCCGAAGCTGCTCAGATATTTGACAGTAGCTAATATGCTAATGCTAACTGTGTTAGCTTCAAAGAGTAGCAGGCAATGGCATGAAGACTAAACAAGAATATGCTTCAAAATAACGCGTCTCTACGCTATAGTTGCACAGGAAAAGAGACAAACAAAGTTTTGAAGTTGTACATTAAGCCTTTCCAGTTAAATTGAGTTGTCTTCTCTCAATTCACTGTGAATAGATAAGCTAAGACAGCTACATGTTAGCCTGTGCTCAGTCTGAAAAGTCACAGTGACAGCTGCAAGCGGATTACGGTTTCGTGTTGGCCACTGAGCTGTCATGGAAGTGGAAACCTTTACAAAGCCGTCTCCGCAGTTCAAACGTGACAACGAGCGTTAAATGCGCAAACAAGTAACATGAAAGCTTGTTTACCTCTGGCGCTACTCGTACACTGCACTCTTCATCATACTGTGATGACCGCACAGCGCATGCGCGAACGAAGACGTTCAGCTGGTTAGTGTTTATCTAAGCATATTTGTTCTGACCCTTCTTAGCATTGATAATAGTGGGTTTATAGAGATTTAATAATTTTTACGTAGTACTTACTTTATAAATAATTAACAGATGTATATAGGCCAAGATTAACTATGATTGAATAAAAGACCAATGTGAAAACCCCCACTAGCAGAGGTTCTCATTATTTGGAAATACTGCAGTCATATATAGGCCTATATATGTATATTACCAATCCATTAATAAATGTTGTAACTTCATCTGTTGACTAACTGTTTATTCTCTTGACCTTAAGTATCATGAAGTCATGTAAGACTGAAGACGCTACATGTCCCACTGATGACACCTAGAGGCAGCAATGTCTATGACACTGACATTCAAATTGAAAGGACTAAAAACAATTTGTCCAGAGGGTGGTGGTCATGGGATAAAGGGTAGGCTAGCTGAAGTTTTATGGCTTCAGATTGGCCCACTATTTATGGTAGGCAGCCTATATTAAACAGCCAATCAGCTAAAATCCAGTTGCAGTCCTTATCTCTGACATCAATGCAGACTGCAAAAAAATGTATGTCACATCTGTTATCATTCCACTTTCCCCTATTCATTATCTCTACACAGGCCACTTCACCATTCTTATTGTTTAGTTGGTTAGGACTCCAGTTTCTGAACTTAACCTCCCGCCCTGGTTTGTAGAGACATCTGTCTGACAGCGACCACCTCCGGCTGTTCACATCATCATACAGGTGGTATGGTAGGCTACAGGTCTTGGCATTGGCTTCAAATATGACAGTATGACATTTTGAGACGACTTCTAATTTAATTCTTACTCAAAATTGTATTAAAAAAATGTGTAGGCAGAGCAAATAGTCCACTTCAAGTTTTGCACTCTTGGCATTCTCATGAGGTTATCACTTGATAGCCTATATTTTTAAGAATATCTGGTTCAATCATTTTATTATTACTAGCCTAAAAAGTTATGATCCAGATTTCTCTCTTTGAGTCTTTGACTGATTGTCACTATGCAAAGTAATCTCCCTCTGCTCCTTCATTTGATACATGTGTGCAAAAGTGTTTATGGAAATAATCCTTTGTTTTTGCTTTTTTTCTCCTATGAATGACAGCTGACACTTTGGTGATGTTTTGCTGGTGGAACGTACATATAGTGTGCAAGCACATAATAAGTGTTCAAGCGCGCAGGGAGATTTAGAAGCAAAAGAGGGACATACTTGACAAGTTCAGCCTGTCATCTGAGTCCGACACACACACATACAGCAACAGTTTTAATAAACAGTGCTACTGGATCACAGTCTCATCTCCTCCAAAAGTGTCTCTATGCGCAAGATTGAAATTCTATGTTAAAAAAAAAAGGAAAATCACATAAGATTAAACCAAGTGTGATGAAATTCACATAAGTTAGGCTATTATCAATAGTTAATTCATAATTATGTCATAACAGGTCAAGAATGATCAAATGTACAAGTAAATGTATTGCCTAAAGACAACAAAACTGAAATAGAAAGATATGAGATAAAATAATATAAAATATGAGATTAAATGAGATAGAAAGTCAAATTCATTTTATTGAAATGTAGTGGCATTTCCCAGGCTTGTGGCTCCCGGTGACAGCAGACTTCACCAGCTGGTGCATTGTGGGTTTATACTTTGCCAAATAGCCTTCCGCTCAGATGCACTCTTAATGTATGCATGGATAAAGTGCAAATCAAGTGCGCTTCACTTTTGATCATTTGAGAAATGGGACACACTCGCGCACCTACACTAAGCACATGAACACGCATGCCAAGTGGCCAAGCGTGTGCAGATTGGGACAGACCCAGAGTCTGCCAGTAAACCCGTAACTCTGTTAGCACTTTTAGCACTTCCGGTTCTCTCATCTAAAAGTCAATGCGTTTTCTGAATGGGATTTTTGTAAATACCCCAAAATAGGTCTATGGTGAGTTTCAGGGTTTGTTCTGTGACATAAAACACATCAGTAAATACCCTACTTATGAATTTTGAACCTTTTAGGTGTCAAAAAATGGCAGTTACTAACAAGTTGCACAATACGACTGTAACTTTTAATATTTAGGCTTAGTCATCGTCATCATCTTTATTTTATTGGAAATGGTATTGAATTGTTGTCTGTGAGTGTTGACATATGACAATAAAACAGTCAATTCATTTCGATCAATTTTATTCCAAATTTACTAACACAGAATTAGCCTGATATTCCTATACCTAATTACAGTCAGTCTCTTAAAGGCTGGATACACTGACTATATATTAGCAACATGTGATGTATTACACATTGCAAATTAATACAAATCCTCTCTTTGGTAAATCCTTTAACAAAAGCAAAAGACAATCCATCCATCATCCTGTCATCGATCATCCAAAATCTCCGTAACTCATGTTTTGTGCACTATGGCCACTCGTAACTTCCGACCCGTGAACTCGTACCAGATCGAACTGGTACGACTTCACAGGTCGGAAAAACATGAGTTATGGGTTGCCTTGAACGCACCATGAGTTAGCAGCCCCCGTCCTCGTCATGGATCTATTGGTCCTCGTCCCTACGTCACTACATTCACGCGCACCCCTTGACGCGCTTGTATCCCACAAGGAAAGTTTTCTCCTGGGTTTACAGCAGAGCAGAGTGACTGAGAGACCCGTGTTTCGGCCCAAACACTCTTTGTAAGTGATTGCTGATGGAAAATAGGACTTATATTAACAAAAACATTCCGCTGAATTATGCTTTAAGTAAAACAAGCAAAATCACAACATCAAAGCAGCCTATTCCATTTCATGCTCTGCATGCAATGCTCTGCATTCTGAATCTACAGATGTAAAAAAATAAATAATCAAAGTGTGACAGTTGAGGTTCCTGTCACTATGGCTCCAGTTGATGATGTGCCCTGGCTACTTGGCCAAGGGCATGTACCTTTGGCCGACTGGTTAGCACGCATGACTCCCACCCGGGAGTCTAGCGTTCGAAACCCGCCTGGGCCCTCTTCACCTTGCCACAAAAGCATTGGATTTATCAGAAAAAATGTTTTTGATAAGATGTCTTATTGAATAAATCCTTATGCAGTGTTAGAATATTATACATATTACTGATTTTGTGTGTTGATATTGCAAAGCATTTAACTACTGAGTCCCAAAATGAAAGATGTTTATCTTGTGCGCATCAGTTTTCTTTTGCTTCATAAACCTCTCTTCAACTCAGTCACTAAAGATCATCTTTAGTTCTAATCTTCTTTTTCCTGTGGAAGGTCTTTCCATCCGACTGCTTCCTCCAGCTCAGTTTGATGTCTTTGTTCAGTCCTTTGTCTTTCAGCTTCTGTTTGAGCTGAGACACAAATTTACAACAATGAATATCACCAACAGAGGAGATGATTCTTATTTGCTTACACTTTCACCACAACTATTGATTCTGTGTTTTCTGACCTATGTCTACTTTCTGTAAGAATCGCAGAAATGGCAATGTTTACACTCCACATCCTACATTTACACTGTGCTTCCAAACAGACGTTATTGGATTGATGGTTGACTTTGGATCAGTAACAAGTTACAAAGGAAACTGATCTGTGTTGCATCCAAGCTATGAGTTTGTCCTGAAATTCATGTTAAGGACAAAACAATACATCACTGCTGAAACACAGGGAATGTATTATTGACAGCTGTAGTATTTGTTTTTGGGTGTGTTATGAATGCATGTGTCCATGCAAAACTGAAAACCATCTATAAACAAATACAAATGTCACGTAGTATTGACCTGCTTCAGCATGTTCTCCATCACAGCAGGGTCATTCAGATCCAGAGAGGAGTCTGTTTCCAGCTTCATTCTCACCACCACCCTTGAAACCAGGGCTGAAAAAACAAACAAACAAGCTTCATTGATAACACAGTTTAACAGCAACAATGACATCTCAGAGTCAGTGATAAAGTATAGAAAAACTTTCCTCATGGAAACACTTTCCATGAGGAAAATTATGGAAAAATCATATTTTTCCATGATGGAAAAATATGTCAACTACTCGTGGATAATTTGCCAATAAAATTGGTTCAGGAAGTCAAGGTAGCAGCAGCTACCAACATTTACTTAACTGAAACTTTGGTTCCTATGTTCTTACCATTGTAGCAGATAAATGCTCTCATATCATTACAGTACCCGGGCTCCCATTTTCCAGAGTTTGCAAAATTTGCTGTTGCACATATCTGATTTTGAAGGCTGTAGCTAGGTTCCAGTGCTGTTTCATTCCAGAACCTAAATGAGGAGTTACTTCCATCCACCCACTTCCAAGTGTCTCTGTAAAGGCCGATCCAGGCTTCTGATCGGGGCAGCTTAGATATCTCCTCGACGTCCTGAAGGTTTCTCACACTGGCCAGGTCTGTGTGGTGTTCTCTGCAGTAGATCTGAGCTTCAGTCCAATTCATAGCTTTTTTTATTAAGAAGAATGTCTCACTGGATCCTGGAAACAAACCAAAGTAAAGGCTGTGAACCTAAAAATGTTCACAAAACAGAAGCAGATACAGGCAGATAGAGCAGCAACAAATAAAAATGAAGTTCTCAAAACAAATGGTGGTCTATGAAGTAAGGATGTGAAAGTGACTGATCACCATACTATTCTAAATTGAAGATAATGTTATATTAGTAAACATTTGCAGTAGTTTCCTATCCAGGTTCTTTAAATACGTACAGACTTATGCTGCGTTCACATGGAGTCTGGTAAACGGCAGACGGCATGCCGGACTCCATGTTAGTGGATGAGAGAACGACGGTAAAACTTGGGGGAGCACGGCAAAAAATACGGTCGCCAGCAACGGCAAATGGCAATGCTGGCCTGAGTTAAAATGTTTTAATTTTTTTTTTTGCCTTTTCATGCCTTTATTCGATAGGACAGTGGAGAGTGTGACAGGAAATGGGAGGTAGAGATGGGGGGAATGACAAGCAGTATAGGACCGTCCGATGCGGGATTCGAACCGGGGCCGCCTGCAGCGAGGACTATAGCCTCAACACATGGGGCGGGTGCTCTACCAACTGAGCTAAACACCGCCCCCAAATATTTTAACTTTTGCCATCTGCCGTGACGGTAAACTCAACCGAACGTGACATGTAAGTAGGTGCGAGTATGTTGACGTTGCCAGAGCAACATGATGACGCGTCTTGCCGTTGTGCCTTGCAGTCTGACAGGACTTGTTTGTTCTTGTAGTGTATTACACCGTAATTTACTTGCTTTAATATCTTGTATTATTTTATGTTCTTCTTTGTATGTGTGCCTTCCGTCCACTGGCATTTGCCGTTTACCGGACTCCATGTGAACGCAGCATTACTGCAACGTTGTGATGTCACAACAAAGCAGTCGCCATGCACTCTTATAGCCACGCCCTAAGTCCCGCCTACCTGGACCCACCATCCAACCTTGCAGCATTTAGTTTCTCTGAGGCTATGTCCACTTATGACCGCGGAAGTAGCCCCATGGGTCCTCAATTCGAAAAAAGTCCCCATAGGTATGAATGGAAGACCAAGATTTATTTCGTGATCCGTTTGAATTGGGTCCTCTAGCTGTTTAAAACATCACGTTTCATGCCGAGAAATCAGCAGTTTGTTGTAAACCTATTGTAAAATAAAATTCTGAAGAATCTGTAACCAGAAAGACTACAAGTAAAAATGAATTTCTCAAAACAAATGCTGCCGTTTACCGTGTCAGTTGGTGACGTATTTTTTGTGGGACACCAGATTTGTAGTCTGTAGAGCATCGTCACACAAAATACATTCTTCTGTTGTAAACTGCTGATTTCTCGGCATGAAACGTGATGTTTTAAACAGCTAGTGCAGTCTTAACCCATTTAATCCCAAATTGTTCCCAGACATAAAAATATCCAAATCATGTGCCATTAGCAACCCTTTGAAATAGTCAGTCATTACTCTTTTTCATTTTCATGGAAAAATAGGTAAAAATGTATGTTTTACAATCAGCTACAATTGTGACCAGTGGGATAATTTATATATTAGGCTATTTATATTATTTAATAAAACAAATTTTACATTGATTTTCTTATATTCCAACCCAATTTTAACTGCAGGGCTGTAATATAGAACTTTAAAACCAATACCAGCACAAATTAACAGATGCTTGTGTGCTTTATCACATGTTAGTATGACTATTTTACATATCAAAAACATGTACAATTGAAAGCAAAACCAAGAGAAGCCCATTAACGCTGCCATGTGTATTGCTCATCTGTCTGGACCCTCTGTTGCAGGCATGGGCAAACTCGTTCTGTGGCCGTAGGTTTTAGTTCCAACCAATCAGTTTGATCAATCAACTGTCTAATTTGATCTCAGTCTTTAGATTGAGATCAAATTAGTCAAGTCTGGTGAACTGCTGCTTGGTTGGAACAAAAACCTGCAGCAGATGAGTTCACCCATGCCTGTCTTCACCAACAGCGGGTGGAAGTGGGGAAGTGGTGGGAGGGAAGTTATCATCTCTGATAACATTGTTTATTATTTTGCACAACTCCAATTCAACAACATGGTTGGCAATTGTTTGGGAGGCAGGCCAATTGCCAGCCATGTTGTTGAAGTAAAGTTATAGTCCATACCTGACCCAACTTTTTCACTTTGAGAGATAGGCTAAATGAAATGCTTTAAGGTCTGTAAAGTCCAACATAAGTTCAATCAACAGACTCTCACTATTGTTGCCAACACCAACCCAACACATAAAGGGTTATACCTATAACCATCTGTGAAAGGTTACACCTAGAACCCCCAATGAAAGGTTCTACATAAATCCCTTTTATGGCGTATTGGTTTCACCCAGAACCCTTACTGGGGGTTTCATCCAGAAAATATCCGACTTCTTACGGTGTCATCTAGAACCCACACAGGGAGTTCCACCAAGAACCCTTTTACGGGAACCCTTAGTGTTACCAAGAACCCTCAAAAAACCATTTATTTGGGGAAAGGGTTTTTAAGGGTTCTCTGGATCAAAGAACACTAGAACACATAGAAGAACACTTTTGGAACCCTTATTTTTAAGAGTGTTTTTTTTAATCTACTGTATTTTTATTAGAATACTTAAAGCAGATATCAGCGGCACAGCCGTTTCGGCGAATGCTGCGTTCAAGGCAGGCTTTTGAAACCGTAAGTTACTGCTTGAAGTCACAACTACGACTTTGTAACGTTCCAGGCAACCCGTAGCTTGTGTTTTCACCGCCCTGTTGCCTGTAAAAGTTCACTATAACGGCCACTCGTAACTTCCGACCCGTGAACTCGTACCAGATTGAACTGGTATGACTTCACAGGAAGGAAAAACACAAAGTACGAGTTTCCTATAACCATCCATGAGTTACACCCCCCCCAATGTCAGGCATCTATTGGTCCTCGTTTTACGTCACCACATTCACCCAGAACCCTTTGGCTTCACACAGCCCTTCATCCGTTCTCTCTCCTCATTGGATAACACTTGTATCCTACAAGAAAATTTTCTCCTCGGGTTGCAGCAGAGCAAGTCGGAAAGACCATTTATTTGGCTGAAACACTCCATGTAAGTGATTGCTGACGGAAAATAGGACTATTTAGGACTTATATTAACAAAAACATTCCACTGATATCTGCTTTAAATAAAACAGTCAGAAAGCAGGCTCACAGATCCCTCTCTTCTGACTGGCTCACAGATTTGTTGACTAAAGAGGTAGAGAGCTAGTCTGTTGACTATTTGTTTATTCTCTTGACATAATAAATAAACCACTGAAGTCATTGTCATCCTGAGGGTTTTGGTCAGAGGCCAAAAGGTTTAATGTCTTGGTGTTGGCCCACTACCTTGTGTGTAATTAATAATTGCGTGTGTCAACCACCACCCAGAATCCAGTTATAATCCTTACCTCTGACGTCAATGCAGACTGCATAAAAGCGGGTGCCACAGTGATAATCGCTCCACTTTTCATCGTTCATCATTACACAGGCCTCTTCACCTACATTATTGTTTGGTTCTCCACCTTTCCAGTTTCTGAACTCAGCCTCCCCTGGTTTGTAGAAACTTCTCTCTGACAGCGACCACCTCCAGCTGTTCACGTCTTGATACAGGCCGATCCAGGCTCTCTGGAAACAACATCTTGTCATTGGCCTCAAATATGACTCTGATCAGTGTTGAAGTTTTATGTGATGTTTTCTCTATGTGTGTTTGGTGAATAAAAAAAAGCATCTTTAATCACAAACACCCCCTAAGACAACCTCAGGTTGCCAGTGTGACCAAGCTTGTCATGCTACCTTGTCAGGAAGACTTACTGTATACTTAGACTTACAAGACTTGGCAATTTGACATGCAGCCAGCAAAGCACACAAAACAAACAGGGATAACAAAAATCAACAGCACACATTCAATCATACAGTCCAACATTGAAACTCCAGGCAACAATGCCCTGGGGAGACAGGCTCACAACCATCCATTAATGAGACCAATTGTGGTTGGTACAAAGGAAAGAAAAAAAAAAAACCCTATAAATTCAGTCAATTCATTGTCAAAGAATGAAGAAACCAAAGTTAACTTACAGAGCTGGAGGTTTTCAGTTGGTTTAAATCCACCATGGCGTTCAAGATGCTGACGTCCTCCATGTTGTCTATAGTGGCCAGGTCAGTGTATTTCTCTCTGCAGTAGCTCTGTGCTTCTGACATGCTCTTTTGCTCATAGACAAAATAGTACTCACGCCCAGCATGTGATGACACAGCACACAGTGCTGTAGTGGCAGACATACAGTACATAATGTCATTGATAGGCAGTAAAAACTATTCCAACTGTAAAGACCTTACTAATGCAATTATTTCATATAATGTTAGATTTCATGGGGCGTCGTTCAGCTCAGTTGGTAGAGCAGGTGCATGCCCCATATACAGAGGCTACAGTTCTTGCAGCAGCCAGCCTATCAAATCCCGACCTGACCTTTGCTGCATGTCATTCCCCCTCTCTCAACATTTCCTGTCTGTTTCACTATCCATTAAAGGCCAAAGTCCCCAAATATACTTTAAAGTAACATTGCAGAGTTTTTCGGTCTTAAAATTCAAAATAAAATAATGTTTCCAGAGTCACTGCAATGGTAGAAAAATGGTTAATAGGATGAATGGTGCTGCTGCCATGGTCTGAGCGGGGTTGCATCAGCTGAAACTGCACTATGTAACTTCCCTGCACGGGTACGAAACACTGCCCCCCCTCCCCTCTGCATCGAGGGAGAGGCGGGGTGGGTAAAAGCGAAACTTAAGGTTCCCTCCGGTCGTTGTCGCCGCCACTGTCTTATCATAAATTATTTTAAGACAGGCCAATCAATTCTAATACATAGAAAATATAAAAAAATACTTGCCTGATACAGCTACGATGCTCAGAAGTTTTTCCATCACTGTATCTTCCAGGTTTCTCTCCCTGAGTCTCTGACTGATTCGGCTTAATTTGCCTCTGCACGTTCAGTGTATCAATGCAAAGTGTTTAAGGAAGTACATCTTCGTTTTTGTTTTTTTGTTTTACATTTTCATCTATGGGCGGGCTAGGATTATGAATGACTACATTCATTAGAGGCAGATACTGTTGCTGCTCCAAGCACAACCAGACCATAACCTACTACACCATTTTCCACTAATGGTCTCCATACACTGTGAGATTTTACTGTTCACAGATCCAGAGAAGATGCCATCACTACAGCCCTCCATACTACTGTACACAGAGGCAACTAGAAAACCCAGGAACCTCTGTGAGATTGCCTTGCCTCTCTGGAAATCCTATCCAATAAATTAAATAATAGAACAAAACAGGGCCTGACCATCTGTGTGAAAAAAAACAGAAGAAAAGGCCTGACTTCTCTGATCTCTGACAAACCATACGCAGGTGGCACCAACCGATAACCTTATTGCGCATTTGTGACGTCTTGAAAACTCGACAACCAATGAACAGAAAGACACAGAACTAGAGAAAAAATTTGGATTTATTCACAAATAATGAGGAACAAACAAATGAACAGAGGATTCTGCTAGGTGGACGAGGGAAGGAGGGCCATGGGGGTTGTGCCAAGAAGTAAAATAAATAGAACAAAACACAACCTGACTACCTCTAACTATGTGAGGGGAAGAAAACAGCACAAGGCCTGTCTAACAAAATGGCTGCTGAAAAACCATACACAAGTGGCACCAATCCATAACCCAGTGATTCTAACAGAGAAACTACGGCCCGACCCCTCACAGACTCACTGACTTAAAAGGGACAACGAGGAATTTGTATTTGGAAAAAAAGTTTCACATTAATGTGAATGAATCTACGCTACCCACACTTATTAATGGCTCAATTTTTGATAAATGTATTGTTTTGTCTCTATCGTTATTTTTTATTTTAATTAATGGTGGAAATGCTGGGCAAGCAGACCAGCGTTTCCTTACTTTCAGTTTTGTGGACGCTGCCCTGTGGGTCATGATAACAACGCTGCCGAATCACTGTTTATGGCTGGAACTACGACGGTATCTGATAATATTCAAACCTCTGACTTTCATTCTTGATGAAAAGATTCATGGCAAGACGTCCAAGAATTTCACTGTGTGCGCGGAGGCTCATGGTAAATGTAGTATGAAAACACTTAGCTTTCCAAAACTCCTTGATTATAAAGATAATCTGTCTGATTTTGCCCCGATTTTCCCCTTTCCGGCCAAGGACAAAAATCGCCTGATTATTTTAGGCTCTTAAGATTATCTTATGAGATTCTCCTATGGGGTGTGGTGTGTTAAGAGTTAAATTCTCCCGACAATCAGCTCGTAACGTTTGGCACCGACAATCGTTATTATTAAACATGTTCAATATTTATGATTGTCTGACAATCAGCTGCTGCTGAAGTTGGTGATGTCAATATTCTTATAGCCTTGGTTTCGGATCTGACACCAGCGGAGCAGTGAGTTTCTCAGGTAACATTTGACCACATCCAAGTAGAAGCAATACGTTCAAAAGTGTTGAAATATGAATCAATTTCACCCTCCCTGAAGGTGGTACCAGCGCAATCTGTCTACTCACGTCAAACTGATCCGGGGACAGGAGGGGGCGCGCAACCAGCGAAGTAGACGTGGCTGGGGGTGATGTTCTATTAAGCTCCATTATCCGGAGATGCATAAATTCAACCTCATGGCTCCACCTCACGCAAGCCGAGGGCCAGTTTAAGTTCAACTTCAACTGTTGAAGTATTTAGGCCGCGTTCAGACTGCAGGCGAATCTGATTCAAATCAGATTTTTAGGGCTGACTGTCCACACTGTTTTTAGCAAGTGTCCAAATTGGATTTGGCTCTGTTCAGACTGGGCCACATTATCGACCAATCTGACAGGTTGATGTACTGTAGCAACAACGTTGGAGCGGATGCGTCATCCAGCGCGTGTATTGTGTGAGGTCATATAATTGTACCAGCGACAAGCACAAGAAAAACAGAGCTATCCATGAGCCGTCTCCCCACAGATTAATGAGGTATTTCGTATTTGACCTCTGTCCAAGGACTGATGAACGATTTCCATTGACTTCTGCATTCCACTGATATTGCTCCACAACTCCTCAATAGGCGGGTGGTCAGAGGGCAGTCTGGCGCGGCGTAGAGTGACGTCACGGACAGTTAAAGAGCTGTTCAGACTGAGACGTATCTGTCCAAACGCGACCTAACTATCCAAAGGTGGTTTTGATCCAGTTTGCAAAAATCAGATTTCATGTGATTTGTGAGTGTTCAGACTTCAAAAGAGCCATCCAGTTACAATCTGGATTGGCTAAAAATCGGATTTTGGCTGGCAGTCTGACCGCAGCCTTAAAGAAAATGCGCGTGTATAAAAAAGTCACTGGCTCCATAGGCAGTTGGCCAGTCGAGGGTCTCGTCTCAGCTTCTGATCAAGATCACGGTATTTCTGAGGAGCTGCCTTTTTGTGCCTGGAACAAACATACACAAATACATACAGTATGTAATCAGATTGTGTCCATTTGGAATCATCATTTCCTGTTACTGTTGCTTTTCGCTCTTTTTACATCAACAACTAGCCACTTTTGCATCCTCAAATTACTTTAAACAAGGCATTTGGCTCACCGTGATGGTTCTATCCAGACCCGTGACCAATACAGTATCTGATAAATTAGTGATAATAGATCATTCTAGTAGTGCTGTGCAATATGGACACAATATTTTATGCCGATATAGATAATTATATCCTGATTGATATAAACGATATATATCCCAATACAGTATTCTTTCTTAAAGGCTAGGTAGGCAGCTTTTTTTGTATTTTTTTTTTTGTATTAGGCAAAAACTTACACACTAACCTTGGGGATAATGTAAATGAAGTGATGTGAAAAAAGATCAGACGTCTGCGTCTCCCGGAGGCTCTGTGTTCAGCCTGCAAAGAATCTATCTGTGACGGTAGATTTTGACCAATCACAGAGCAGCAGCTCTTATTTGTATTATTTGAACGTCAAATCAAATCGTTTGTTTACCCTGTGCAGCCAATGAGCTAGAGAGAGGAAGAGAAAAGAGAAGGAGTGGTGACAGCGTGGCTTCAAAATAAGTAAAGTTGATGCTGAAAACCGAACTTTTGGCTCTGACTCCACACAAGCTGAGATTTAAACTGCTGGCAGGGCAGACACACGCCAATTGTTTTGCCTCGTGCTGGCAGACCACTTGTTTACATAGATCCTGTTCCATGCAGCGTCTGTTGTCTGTCTGACGTCTACCCCATTTCAGATGAATGCAACATCAAGAATACGTTCCGATATGCAACCGCATCGCTAGATGGGGGGATTCCTACATATACCTTTAAGTAACGCAACCTCCTTGAGTTTTAATACCCCTGCTTTAGACTGTAAAAATGTGTGTGTGTGAGTGAGTACGGTACATGTGGAGTCGTTTCTTGGCCACTTGGATCTGCAGTGTTTTCTTAGAGCAGAAGTCTTGGTACTCTGCCTCCTGTGCCGCCGTCATTTTGAGCTGGTTTCTCTGGTACCACTGCTGTTTCCACTCCAGCACATCTGTCTCCTAAAGATAGAAGTAAGTGTTGGTCTTATCACAGAGAGGTTGGTTAACAGCCGAGCATAGACTGTATTTACATACAAACACCGAACATCCATAAAGCATCTTTCCTTGGAAAAATATTGAAACATTGTGGACAGAGGTGAAACAGCAGGTGACATCACACCTGGTCTCGCTCACCAGAACTTTCTCCAGAGAAGAAACACATCATGAGCAGACTGTCTGTGCTCTACTGTACCTTTTTGCAGCGTTCCTGAATGAGGTTGGCGTGCTCTACCAGTTTCTGTTTAAAGACGGTCAAACAGTTCTTGTGGAGCTGCTTGGCATCCTCGGGGCTCAGAGTATCTGATTTGTCCAACTGGATCAGGAGGAGAGCCAGGATGTCCTTCTCCCTCTCCTGCAGGAACCTCTGCTCCTCTTTAGCCAGACGCTCCTACAACAGCAGAGAAATAAGTGTCTGGTTAGGGTGAACACTGACAGGACAGTCATCATAGACCTGCTCTTCCAGACTATTTATTAACATAGTGGAACAAGGTTCTTATATACAAGACATATGTAACATGAGTAAAGTCAGTAACTTGACATGTTTTGATGGGAAACTTCTGTCTTCTTTAAAATCGTAATCTGGTGTTAGTGTGACTTGTCTTTTTTATCTTTTAATCCATGTTGTGGTTTTCTCTCTTGCAGTGATCTGTGGAGTTTCCTGTTGTGCTCTTTCTATTATGGCTCTGCTTTGTCTCTTTACCATGTCCTTTTCACATTCCTTTTGGTGCTCTTTTTTATGGTCTTCAAGTTTCTCCTATGTTTTGGGGCATGAATGGCAGGGGATCTTGTATATGACGTTGCATTTATTGTTTTGGTCGATTTTGTCCTTCAGATGTAGCAGTAACTGTTAGTTCAACATTTTGGCAAATTGGCCCATTGTCATAATCCCTATAGTCATAGGAGTAGGTTTGTTACCTTTATTTGTCAGTGCGAGATATTTTTAGAACAGCAGAGCAAAGTGGCGAGCTGCTCAGAGCGAAGCTACAGAGGCTCATGGGATTTCTTGGTTTCCCTCATCAAACTCATCAAATACATAATCCAACAACTCCAAAACGCTCTTGTGGACAAGTTGTGACCTGCACATTCACCACGTTATGTGATAATAACAGAACATTACGAGACAAAGTTGTTTTAGAGGCAAATTCAGAGACTGCTTGCTGAAAAACTGTCCCTGAAGGCAACGGGCATCAGCAGTTTTGCATGAATTTACCTAGAAAACAACTCTGTCTCGTAACGTTCTGCTGTCATTAGAGAGAAGAACTAATAATAGGTACAGTACCAGAGCATATTGAAACTCTCTCTTAGCTGCTGCAGACTTTTTGTTCCTCTGAGATCAATAGGTAACATAAGGTAGCGAGATGAACTGTCATAGACATTACGGCCATCAAATTGGGATTGTTATCATGCCACTGATACAAGCATGTTATATGCAGTATTTAGTCTGTGTATGTGTGTGTCTAACCATTTCCTCACTGTAGCTGCGAGCCTTGGCAGCTCCTTCAGTGCTCCATGGGGACAGGACCAGCTGGATGTTGTTCTCCTCCTGCTCTCTGGAAGCCACGATGTCTCTCACCTGCTTGTGCAGAAAATGTGGAACAAATGCTCACATTCTCTACTGAGGTCAAAGTAACAATTGCTAACTTACAACTACTACCAACACACCACAGGAGTTTGTTTAGAGTAAATCTCTGAATATCTTCACCTCTTCCTTAGACATTTGGATCTGGAAAGTCACCTCCTCTTCATCACTCATCAGGTTAATCAGAACTTTATACAGCATCTCTTTTGTGTATGATTTCACAGATGGACACACCTTAATCCCACCACACACATACAGAAACATACATATACACATACACACAGAGACACAAATGGTTTTATCATTATGCTTACATTATGTTATTGTAGATGCTTTGTGTTTGTTTTCTGTACCTGGAAGCTGAAGAGCATGTCAGGTGTGAAATTCTCGCCCTTCTTATTTTCGGCGGACTGTGCAGGTTTGATGAAGGTCATCTTTGAAGGTATGAATCTGTGATCATCTAAGTGATGGGTCACCTCAATCCTTCTTTCATTGGGTAGGAACAGTCGCTTGGCCACATCTTCATTGGCTGGTTTTGATGTGTTCCTATGGAAACACTCCACTACCTTGAATGCAAAACAAAGTTGATCCCTCAAGTTTGACAGAAAACAAATCACCATGTGTCCCTGGTCCATATCAGATGGGAGCCACTCTATCATCGCCATGACTCAGCTCCACAAACCCAAAACCTACTACCGTAACATTTGGAAAATAAGTCGCACTGGAATATAAGTCACAGTCAATTTTTGAGGGTTTTTCTATTGCTATTTGTTAATAAAAACGTTTGACAAGTTATTCCACAAGTTCGTGTGTAAGACCTGTACTTTATCTGACAACAATTTTATTACTGAAAACGCATGTTCATGCCAGGTGTCAACGGGGTCGACATTCACCTTGGTCTATAGGTCGCACCCGAACTTTTTAGATGAAAAAAAGGGTAAAAAAGGGGAACTTATACACCAAATTTTACTGTATGTCCCGCCTGCATTGGGCTATTTCTGGCAGGGAGGCAAGTGTGGCAAGGTGAAGAGGGACCCGGGCGGGCTTCGAACCCCAGACTCCCGGGTCGGAGTCATGCGCGCTAACCAGTCGGCCAAAGGGACATCCCTTGGCCAAGTAGCCAGGGCACATGATCAACTGGAGGCATAGTGACAGGACCACCACTGTCACACCCTGAAGACATGATGCCTTCAGTAACAGCTCTCACCACCACAGAGAGACATTAAAACTTCTTCACATATCTTACCTTGAGTACTTGGCCGTCACGGGTCTGATGTCTTTCTGGAAACTGGATCTGTGGATTAAAGATGACGTGTCTATAGTAAAGGAAGTCTTCCCGGTCCTTAAACGTCTCCGTCATTTCACCTGGTGACATCACCCTGAGCACCAGGCCGTCCACACGACCGAAGCTGAACTCCATGTCATGTACAGAGTCTGCACTCAAGGACTGGAACCTGTGAGCTGAGCAAAACAAAGAGACTTAACAGTGAGGGAGGTTTGAGATCAAATGTCCAAATAGTGTACAGATAGATGCCCATGTGTTCTTTAGTATGAAGCAGCTCTTGGTTCTACTTTAATACTGGGAGAGCATCAAAACCTCAGCCCACAGAGCTCTGCCCACTTGGACCCACCATGCAACCTTGCATTGGATTTGGAGTTTTACTTGAAATCTACTGTCATTTTATTTCACTGTCCAATGTTAGGCTACATCACCAGCTGACCATTAGTTAGCATTAGCATTAGCACAATGCCATTTCTCTAATGCACTAATGCACTTGGTGCAGAGATCATTTCATGCCAATGTTGCCAACGTAACCAGATGTAAATATTTATATACTTTGGACCTGTCAGAATTTCTAAAACATTTATTTATATACTATATATAAAAAAAAGTGAATTAATAATTTATTCTGCACCCCTCTAGATGGTCTGTGGATGTATTCTTTTTGAAAAATTAATTGTTTTCATGAAAAAGTTGTAGCTATGACCTTTAAGATATCTAGAAATAATAGTGTGAACTATAAAACTGGGAACAGTAAATGCTTTTCACCATATTTGCTCACAAGTAAAAAAAAAGACAGTGCGAGCAATATGTTTTTGTTAACATGTAAATTCAGTGATGCCAGTGGTGATGTGAGCTTTGAGCTGAACATCCACAAAAATCTGATTTACATAAAAGGTGGAAACAGCTTCCGCATTTGAAGCGTTCTGTGGTGAAGTTGTCGACATTGTTGACCTCCCTCTCCTCCAAATGGTCGTTCCTGTGTTGATACCACTCTTTCACCATGGCAACCTCAGTGTCTGAAACACACACACGTTTCATCATACACAAGCCCATTCCAGTCCTACAGCACATGTGCTCTGCTCTATTGGACCCTGCTGTGACTAAAACCTTTTTCTCCAGGTCTGACTGTAGTAAAAATACTAATAGCTATTTGCAGAAAAAATTATTTATATGTCTTTGTACTCATACATTCTGGGTCACGGTATGTTGTGAGTCGTGTGACCAGGCCATCTGGCCTAAGGTATGGAGCGAACTTCTCCAGTTTTGCTTCTTTGTAGTGGGTCACCTTCTGTCCTCCAGGCCAGCAGGTCTCCAGATCTGAGTGAGAGAGTAGAGGCAGAAGCTTGCAGAAGGATACTGACAACAACCTATGTTGCTTTCACTCTGCCATCTGCACTTGACTTGATTCATACTCTGAGTTTCTGCTGTATCATGGTGTTTTATATGTTTGCGTCTGGATGTCAGTGTTTCATTTACAAATGAAAAGACAAAAACGAACACTAACTTAAGAACAGTGTCTGTAGTTTGAATAGTAATACACAGCATTTGTAGAGAAAACCTCTTTGTGGAGTTTCAGTACCTTTCTCTGAGATTGTGATGTCACTGACCCAGGATTTCGGCATCTTAAGAACCCGACGTTTCGTCTCCACCTCCAACAAACAACAACACAATGTTGACTATTGGCGGCAATGGCTTATAAAATTGGATGTTACTAAATTGGCGGTTCTAAAAATATCTTACACTGACAATTAAAGGTAACGAACCTACTGCGAAGATGACTATGGGGATTATTGCAATGGGCCAAAATGTTGAACTATCCCTTCAAGTGTAAGCTGAAACACACATGCTGGAGCACATGGGGAAGTGACTTGATAATCTCTGTGCCACCTAGATTGTGTTTATTGGGGGAAATATGATTACCATGGAAATAACTCATAGCAAAAAGTGATAAAACTGTTGCTGTGTGTAGATTACAATAAGTAGTGACAATAAGAAAACAGTCTCCAGCATTACCCCTCCTACTGCCTTCCCAGCTCAGTCGTACTTTGGGACCGTAGCTGCTACATAAGATAAGTTGAGCTATGTACACACACACATACACACCTCACTGTCTTGGATCATTCGGCCCATCACCTCTCGCTCCTCTTTTATCAAGGCCTGGTGAATCAGCTGCATTTTGCTGGATAAACCAAACAAGACTGGCTCCCACATATTCAAATCTTCCAGGTCATACGCCATGTCCTACAGAGAGAGAAAGCATCCATTGTCTCTTGATTTTGACTAAAACCAATAATTAGGGCCCGAGCGGCGACTGCAAGTCACGCAGCGAAAGCCATATTATAATGTTACATTTGCATTTGTTGTGGACTCACAGCACTTCCATTCCTGCAGTCCTGCATGTTGACATAGTAGTTGAGATGGTTCCAAACGCTCTCGATGCCCAGGAAGTTATGGTGGGCGGTGTCATACCTGACCCCGGTCAGAGGGTCGATGAAGAAGTTTTCCTGGACGCCATTACTCCCTGTCAACACCAGCACCCAGCAGTGCACCCGTAGCCCTCGCAGGGGATCTGCCAATCGCCGCTCAGTCTCCTGTGTATGACACAGAGGGAAAAGGGAGGCTTTAATATCTACACCATAGGAAACTGCTGGTGCTCTCAAATCCACTTAGGGCTTTGATTACATACTATTTAAACTGCAGCAACCATTAATTAACCAGTATTACTTGTTTCACACAAAATCATCAGCAATTATTCTAATCACTGAAAATTCATCATTTCCTTTGTCAATTCGATATTTTTTCTTAGACCTTCAGGACAAAACAAGATTAGAATCAAAATAATAAAAGCTTTAACTGTGTAGGTGTTACATCACCTTCTGTTGTTTTTGTTTTTCAAGCAGTGCAGCCTCCGCTTCCTCTTTCTGCTTCTCCTGCCGCTCCAAAAACTGACTCTTAAATTCGTATTGCCACTCAGGTCGCACTAGGTATTTTTCTTCCATTGGCTCCTGCTCTGAGATCACAGTCTGCACATGCAAATAAAACAAATTTGATACAAAATACAAATATACAGAGCACACAGCTAAACACCAGACACACATCTAGCAGTTTCAGCCGACACAAGCCCGCTCAGACTGCGGCGGCAGCACCATTCATCCTATTAACCATTTTTCTACCATTGCAATGAGTCTGGAAACATTATTTTAAGGCCGAAAAACTCTGCAATATTACTTTAAATAATTCAATTGTTTATTTATGAACGTAAAACTCTTGAAACATGCTCTCTGTTTGGCTGGATTTTCCATTCCATACAAACATGGTGGCACAAGATGGCAACACTCTCTAAGCAAGACCCGTGCTATGATATATAACAGAATAGGAATGCACCGATACCACTTTTTAAAAAACCGATACGATACCGATACTTGGATCTGAGTACTTGCCGATACCGAGTACCGATACTAACCCTTCTACCACAACAAAAAAACGAACAATTAGGCAAAATGCAATGAATTGGAAGACAAGTTTTATTTTCTTCTCTGCTTGTTACAACAAAATTTGTTGTAACAAGCCTCTGATCTAAAAAAAATACAACAAAGACGCAAAGCCACCCTCTGACCGTGGTCTTCATGCAGAGCAGTGGCATGCATACTCGGTAAATTGATACCGTAGTATATATTCGGGGCCGATGCCCGATACCGGTATCGGTGCATCCCTATAACAGAACAATTATAAGTCTACGAAAAGAAAACAAATTTTATTTTACAGCGATTATATACAGTACTTATACTCATCGGTAGTATATTCAGATTTTGCCCATAAACCTTGACAAATATTACACACTGGACCTTTAAATGACAGGACAAAAGTATTAATAATATATAATACTCAGTAACAAAATTAGATTAGTGTCATAGAATGCTTTAGCCTAATACATCACACAAACTGTTTCAGCAGTTTGAAAAACATGGTGAAATTGGTCTGAAATATTCCGTATACAGTGACAAGTTTATTTCACTTCTATGACCAAACAATTTATAAAATAACAAGACACAGTTCCACACAAAAATGACTTCATGCATCATGTGTGAGAAGCTTACTGTGTATGAACAGTAATATCCAAAGTAACTATTATTTGGTAAACAAATGTTGCAGTGCTGAAGCATAATGAAAATGCAAATACAAGCAATGCAAACGTCTCCAAATTGCACGCAAGTAGAGACTTACATGTACTGAGATACTTTCCATAACTGGTCGGCAGTGACCTGCAGAGCAGCACGCACCTTGATATTTGTGTCCAGCGCAGGGCAGTCCTGATGGCTTTGGTCAAGCAGACACAGGTCTTTGTCTGCGTAGCCGCTGACACAATAGGCGTTAAAGCCGGAGCCGAGCAGCAGGCTGCACAGCAGGGTGGCAGATTCAAAACATGTGGCTCTCTGACTGTGCAGCACTGAAGTGGAGGAGAACAGGAACCTGGGCTGGGATAGCAAAACACACACACTTTCACGATCTGTCATATTCTCTGCAGTGAAGGTGCATGTGTGTGTGTTTATTAGTGAATGTGGACACAGACATGAGAACTGCTGTAATAGACAACTTTTGGGAAGTCCTGTATTTCATGGCTGCAGGGCTAGAAACCAACAGCTTGGACTCTAGTTTGATGTTGCTGTCACTGAGGTCCAGGACATCATTGTTTCCTCTGATATGTTACGTTTCATATATTGACATGTTAGGGCAAACCAAACCAAGCCTCATGGGATCTGTAGTCCAAAAATCCTGTCATTCATGACACACGACTTCATCACCAACATAACTGTATTTTATAGTGTGGCGTATTGTGTATTGGTTTTTCTTTTTCTTTTTGTTTGTAACAAAGAAACATTTCCCTCCTGGGATCAATAAAGTTATTCTGATTCTGATTTTATGTTTTATATCAAGTGCTAAATTTAAAAGTGTCTAAAATCTTCCTGACTTTTAAAAAAGAACCCAGACTATGATGACCTATAGGCCTAAATAAACCATCTCTCTTCTATATAAATATGTTTTTAGAAACAGATAAACTATTGTCCTTGTTTTAAAAATCCACATTGTTTAGTATATATTTTTAACTACGGAGGCAGCCATTGTTCTACTTGCACACCCCGGGGACAGTGACGTAAGAAGGTTGAACCGGTAGAGCCGTTGGCACCAGCGTGTGTTTACTTTATCATCACAACGCCACATTGTGCTGCGTTTGGTTACAATTTCAAATCAAAAGGACGGTCACGGGTTAATGTTTTGATGTAGGCTACCTGTTGTTGAACCTGTTCCGATTTGGTAGGCCAACACTCTCCCTGCCATAATACATCCTTGTTAATGCACACTCCATCAAAGTTCTTGTGTGCTGTGATGCACGGGATATCTTCATAAAAAAATCAAACCTGTACGCATCCTGTCATTGCATTTTACTGTTATTTCAGTTATTATACAGGCTGTAAATATTGCAACTATAATGCTAATCTACGAAATCATTTATATTTGAATACAGTTAATCATACATCGATATCTGATTTTCTTCATTAGAGGCTCGTATTGAGTTGTATACTCGTGTTTTGTGTGTTGTCACCCTTGCAAACATTGTGTTCGGGTTCAAATTGAAAAGGTCTGACAGACGACATGTTTGTTGCTGTAAAGTCAGAAAAACGGGAAAGGTGGAATATGCAAGCGACCATTTGACGTCACTGTCAATTACAATGGCGACCTCTGGGTGAAAGCCTACAAGTCATCATAGTCAGGGTTCCTTTTAACAGCTACATGAACTTCTACATGACATGAGAGCATAATGTTGAGGCTGTTTGGTTTGGACTGTAAGATGTTAAATTGCGTCGACCTGTCTCTCTCTGACAGATAAAAAAGTGGATGTCTCACCAGGTGGACAGGCGGCTCCAAAAGCTCCAGAGACAGGAAGTTGGCCACAAAGGAGGAACTGCCCTCCCAGTCGAAAAGCTCGGGGTGGACTGTCAGCGTGGGCCGGAGAGTCGTACACACAAACTTCTGAATATCAGAAAAATACATTGATATTAAGTCAATTTTCAAGTTTCAATACTTTATTGCCATGTCAACATTGTTGATTTGAATTTGTTTCAGTTGGTTACACACACTCACATAAACACATTCACCCAATACAATACATGATAAAATAAATATACAAAGAAGAATGAATAAAAATCCAGGCTATAAGGGGTTGGCAGCAACATCAATTAACTGTGCAACTGCATATCAAAGTAAAGTGCCCAATACAAATGAGTAATAAATAGATAAATTAATAAATGTGGCACATTGAAATATGGATGTCACCATTACTTGTTTTCACAATCAATTGTGGTATTAAACACCACAAATAATTAATCGTAAAGATTCCTAAATACCGTCACTTTCCAAAAAAAGGTGATGTTGGAACCATATCAACAGATGTGCGCAAAAATAAAGGTAAATGCTCAGATATTGGTCCGTTTAACTTAACATTGAATTGGTGAGAATTTAAACAAATTTTCACTGGAAAAAAGTAGAAAAATCTGCCAGAGAAAGCAGTTTTTATGGAAGAAAAATATACTCCACTGTCAGATTTTTCTACTTATTTCAAGTGAAAATATGCTTGAAAGAAGTAAAAAGTGTATAAAAACAAGCTACGTTTTAATATTATGAGTCTTATTTTAAGTAGAACTAGTTTTGTTTTGACTAGAAATTGCATTTTAACTAGAAATAAGACAAATATTCTTGGTAAGATATTTGAGTTTTTGCAGTGTAATGAATGACATTTCTGCGGTGTTGAGGAATTGGACAGTTTATGGATATGTACTGTTCTGGAACCTGGTTGTTCTGGACTTTATGCTTCTCAGTCTTTTTTGTGAGTCAGAGATACCGTACACACTGGAGAGGTGAAGTGGCATTTCTCACGCTGAGAGCGTAATGAGAAAAGTTTTAGCATTACCTTAACACCACATTCGTTGACAGGACACAGCAGCAGGGGCTTGCGGTCAGGAAACAGGTGTGAAAACTGACGCTGGAAGTTTTTCGCGATTTCCAACAGTCGGATCTCCTCAGGAGAGTTGATCCTGTAGGACTCAGGGTAGACCACCTCCAGCTTCTGGCTGTTGAAGCACAGCATTTGAAGTCAGTGTGAATTTCATAATCACCTTCAGTGTGTGTGTGTGTGTGTGTGTGTGTGGGGGGGTGCTCACACTGGTGGGGGCTGGTGAGCCTTCTCCAGCTCTTGGTGATCCTTCTCCTCTTCTGTTATCCCACGCCTGAGTTGCTTCTCTCTGTCTGACTCCTGAAGAGTCTCCATCTTTTTGCAAAGTAGTCAATGTAGTTTATGCACCTGAAGTTCACAGTCACACACACAAGTCAGAAAGACAGGAAGACACTTTCATGTTTGTTTCACTTTCACTGCCCCCTCCCGTACATCAGTCATATACAAAAAAAACGAACAAACATGACAGTAAAAAGAAAATTTCTAGTAACGCATGGTCCCCAAGTGCGACCATAGGAAAAAATCTGTGCAGTTCTTCTAAATGCGACTTCGGCCTTTATATAGGCCTAATGCTCAAAATATCACTACAAATGCTTTGCAACTAGAGGAGTATCTGATACAGCTCCTCACAGGCTTCTTGTAGCAACAAACATTTCCTTTACACTGCACCATCTGGGCTGGGGGAGTCAAACTCAATCAGACAAAGGGAACAAAATTTAAAACAGCAGGCACAAAAGTGATTTTTTTCTTTTCCCCTCTATACTCATACCATACACAACTTAGTAGAGGTTCGCCATATCATTCAAAAAGTACTACACAGGGAATCACTTATTGTGCTGCTTACCCTTTTGTCCTAAACACAGCCAACAGTGTGCACCACTGCTTACTTAACTGTTAGTATATTAGTAAATCATAATTTTCAGGGTCTCGGGCATGTCATGCCTACACACGTTCCTATCTTCCTCCTCCCTCCGACCCTCCCAGATCCCCAAGTCTTCTCAGCATCTTCCTTTTCTCCCAGTCTGGATTACTTTATGCATGATTCATTGATATGGATGAATATCAAAATATGAAGCCATAAGATTGAGGGGGTCGTTTAAAAAAAAAAAAAAAGCTGATGTCATCAGTGTCTGTGTAAGAAACTACCCATTCATTTGCATCATAGTGAAGGAGACCAGAGATTTCTGCTCTGGTTAGGCTATTTGTTACACTATTCAGGGCCGTTGTATAGGGGAGAAAGGTAATGATAATTCTAGGGGCCCAATGCCCAGTAGTAGGGCCCCCGACAAATTCAGTAGTCTAATCTTTGTATGACTGAATTATTCTGCTTTCAGCATTCAGCAGCTTTCAGCATTCACCCGTAAATTTCCTTCAGGAAATGCATTCTCTAGTTATGCACAAGACCTCGAGTAATATTCATAGTAATGCTGAATTAGCATCAAAATAAAGTAGGCAATTTTTTTGCATTGTGTACGACCTGATGAAGCCCCTTGAGTAAGAGGCGAAACATCTTCCCAGACAAATACAAGTCCAGTTGCCAGCGATTCAATTTGCCCAGAAAAAGAACGATGACCTGGATGAATGAGAATATCCATATAAGTATAGAAAAATGATAATAGTCTAAGAAAAAAAAAGTGGAAAAGTCAGGGGGGTAGGGGCCCACTTTAGTTTTCTTTCAGGGGGCCCAGAATTCATAGCAACGGCCCTCCAACCATTTCAGTCATTTTCTTTACTTACGTTGATCTAAATTTGCTCAATTTTGAATAATGTAGGGTATTTTTTGGGGGGTGGGGGGGGGGGGCAATTCATGTTTTTCAGTCCCCGATATCTTCATGGCATTAACCTGCTTGGTACCCAGGGGGGAAAGTCCCATTTTTTTGGGAAAATCAACACGGAGCATTGTAAAAGGTTTGACACCAGAAATGATATCTAGGACCTTCAAGGATTAAAACCTGAGTGGACAACCCGGTCAACTAGCTGCAGGAAAGTTACGGGGTCCAAAACCCCTCTTCTTGGGTCATTTTGCTGGCGAAAGTATGTATATTTAGGTACTACAATGGCATAAATAGTCATACAACTCTAAAATTTGGCAGAGAGTATCTTGACATATAGGGGAAGGCAAGAAATAAAGATTCTGGGGTTTGTTGCAACTCAATTTTAAGATATCACCCTCAACATCCCAAAAAAGACCAAAAAAACTACTGTTCGCCTGACAAATTCCTATTATTTTTCAGCACTTTATGGAGAACATCTATACCTAACATGTATATAGAAAATTTCTTGAATTCATACGCTTCCATTTGAGTCCAAGATAGCCTTTCTATCTCAAAAGCTCCACTTGCTATGGCCAATGGTCTTCTCTCTCTATCTGTTCACTTTGGGGAAACCAGAAATACAATGTATTCTGATCATGCCAGTTAACATGGAGTTTTTCACAATAGGTGTTGCATTGTTTGGAGACAGTCTGTAGCTTTCCAGTAGCTAGTAGAAAGGCTATCTTGGACTCAAATGGAAGCTTATGAATTAAAGAAATGTTCTATATGTTAGGTATAGGCTAGATGTTCTCCATGAAGTGCTGAAAAATAATAATTTTCATGAGAATTTGTCAGGCGAACAGTACTTTTTTTTGGTCTTTTTTGGGATGTTAAAAGATAACTTTCGTTTTTTACAACCTGGACCTTATTTCTAGCATCAAATAAGATCATTTACTCACCCTGACAAGTTTGGTGTCATTTTAAAATCGTATATCCGTATAATGCGAGAACATGGGGCACCCAAAGCCTCTAAATAACACCCGCAAAACTCGTTCATTTCGCCAATATTTTGTGATGATACACTAGTGTTATTCCCCTCCGAGCCCGTGGTGGCATGTTAGCAACATCCTGCTCCTCTAGGTTGACCTACTAATCGCTGACCTGGATGATGTCATCTCCGACGGCGGCGCGGCGCGGCTAACTTGCTATCGCTAATGCTATGGTCCGTTTCTGCATGTTTCTGACTTGTCAGAACAAAATGAGCAGCTGGATGAAGTTCAACTTCATTAGACTTCCTCTCCACAGCCTGGATCCTCACTACAGCTCTGGCTAGTTGAGCTAAAAAGGACCAGAATGCCGAAGCGTAATGATTATTATCAGAACGAGCCGGGCACCGGTCGGAGATGACATCATCCAGGTCAGAGGTTAGTAGGTCAGCCTGGAGGAGCCGGATGTTGATAACATGCCACCACGGGCTCGGAGGGGAATAACACTAGTGTATCATCAAAATATTGGCGAAATGAGCAAATTTTGCGGCGGATAATGTGTTATTTAGAGGCTGCATTGGGTGCCCCGTGTACTCGCATACGCACCACTCGATTGGGGCTAATTTCGTCAAAACGACTCCAAATGACACACTTGTCAGGGTGAGTAATTGATCGTATTTGATGCTAGAAATAAGGTCCAGGTTGTAAAAAACTAAAGTTATCCTTTAAGGGTGATATCTTAAAATCAAGTTGCAACAAACCCCAGAATCTTTTTTTTCTTGCCTTCCCCTATGTGTCAAGATACTCTCTGCCAAATTTTATAGTTGTATGACTATTTATGCCATTGTAATACCTAAATATTTGCATTTACATACTTTCGCCAGCAAAATGACCCCAAAAGAGGGGTTTTGGACCCCGAATCTTTCCTGCAGCTAGTTGACCGGGTTGTCCACCGGGTTTTAATCCTTGAAGGTCCTAGATATCATTTCTGGTGTCAAACCTTAAACCGTCTTTGCTTTTACAATGCTCCGTGTCGGTTTTTTTGCTTTGCCCCCTGGGTATGGAGTGTCTTCGGTGCATACATCCTGCAGCACGACTCTCTAGATCTAGTCTACATGTTTGTTTTTACAGCTCTGCCTTTGTAGCCAGCAGCTGAATGATATTTCATGATTACGTCATGATTACAGTGTTGTCTAAGTAAATAAAATCGGAGTGTTGTTGTAAACGCTACACTGACGAGTTAAAAACTAATGAGTCTGTTTTACTCACCCAAGCCGAACGGTGAAAAACTTGGAGCGTTGTACATCCGTGTCCATGGTAACAGCGGAACGTCATGACGTAACACTATGTTGCCTTCACGTGCACTCTAATAGCAGCGTAAATGTAAAGATTAGCGCTTGGAAGAAAACGCGAAAGAAAAATTAATTAAACATAATATGTTCATTTTGTAGATAAATGTAGGTGTATATAGTACAGTATAACAGTACACTGTACTTGGGTGATTCTTCAACTTTCGTAGAATTTGTGTCCCTGACAGAACAACAAAACTCAACTGATTTTGTATCCTCAACATGTCCTGAGTGAGGGGAAAAAAAGCCTCTGAGAATCCCATTAGGGGAAAGTTTCTAAAAAGACCCAAATATAGCCCATTCATACAAGAGTTCTTTTAATTCAATTCAATCAATTTTATTCAAATTCTTAAAGGCTGGCTACACAATTGGCTAAATGAAAAACATGTGACAATATGGCACATTGTAAATGACTACATCTTATCCTCTCTGTGGTAAAAATAAAATCCCATTCTATCATTCTGTCATCAATCATCCAAACTCTCCTGCTGGTTGAATTTCATGTGTTGTTTAAAAGATTGTTTTTACCCTGTGTTTATAGTGAAAATAAAATATAGCAAAAAAAGAAGGAAGTAAAACCGAACCAATAAAAATGAAAGAGAAAATATAGGGTAAAATGAATGAAAATGAGTTAAAAGTACTTTGATTTAAAGATAGGGTTTGAGATCATTCTGGTGCATTTTTTCCCATAACCATTTGAAATACCATTTCATATAAAGGCTCTGTATTCTGAATCTACTAATGTAAAAAACAAACAAACAAACAAACAAACAAACAAACAAACAGAAAGCAGAAAATAATGTTTTTGATAAATTGTCTTATTGAATAAATCCTTATTGAAGTTACAATATTATAGATATTACTGATTGTGACATTAAGCCTTTGTACGACAGTGTGTAGATATCCTATAGCAGTTAACTACTGAGCCCCTTGAATCCCAAAATGAAAGATGTTTATCTTGTGCACATCAGTTTTCTTTTACTTTACAAACCCCAACTCAGTCACTAAAGATCATCTTTAGTTCTAATCTTCTTTTTCCTGTGGAAGGTCTTTCCATCCGACTGCTTCCTCCAGCTCAGTTTGATGTCTTTGTTCAGTCCTTTGTCTTTCAGCTTCTGTTTGAGCTGAGACACAAATTTACAACAGTGAATATCACCGACAGAGGAGATGATTCTTGTTTGCTTACACTTTCACCACAACTACCTTATTGATTCTGTGTTTTCTGACCAATGTCTACTTTCTGTAAGAATCGCAGAAATGTCAATGTTTACACTGTGCTTCTAAACAGACATTATTGGATTGATATGTAAGCTGTTGACAGCTGTGGTATTTGTGTTTGTGTTACATGGATATATTCTTTGCAAACTGAAAACCATCTATTCTGTAAACAAATACAAATGTCACGTAGTATTGACCTGCTTCAGGATGTTCTCCATCACAGCAGGGTCATTCAGATCCAGAGAGGAGTCTGTTTCCAGCTTCATTCTCACCACCTTTGAAACCAGGGCTGAAAAACAAAAAATAAAAGAACAACAAAGCTTCATTGATAACACAGTTTAACAGCAGCACTGACATCTCAGAGTCAGTAATAAAGTAGAAAACCTCAACTTTCCATGAGCTTAGAGTTTGTTGAGTGCATTTTGTGTTGGAGGAAGAATTTGTCATTGGTCTTGGTAGATGTCAATCACCTGCTGTAGATTATGAATGTACATCTAAAAACTGATTCTTGGTTTACCATTGTAGCAGATGAATGCTCTCATGTCATCACAGTACCCGGGCTCCCATTTTCCAGAGTTTGCAAAATTTGCTGTTGCACATCTCTGATTTTGAAGGCTGCTGATAGGTCCTGGTGCGCTTCCATTCCAGAACCTAAATGAGGAGTTACTTCCATCCAACCACTTCCAAGTCCCTCTGTGAAGGCCGATCCACGCTTGTGATGAGTGCAGCGCCATCATCTCCTGTACTTCCTGAAGGTTTCTCACACTGGCCAGATCTGTATGGTGTTCTCTGCAGTAGATCTGAGCTTCAGTCCAATTCATAGATTTTTCTATGAACAAGTATGTCTTATTGGACCCTGGAAACAAACCAAAGTAAAGACTGTGCACTTTACAAACAGAAGTTAAAAAGGTCTTTATATTAGCAACAAGAAAAACATGAATGAGTTCACAAAACAGAGGCAGGTACAGCAACAACAACTAAAAAGGAATTTCACAAAACAACAAATGGTGGCCTATGACGTGAGATAGCCACAAAAGAAAGCTATGTTTTAATGTGAATATTCCGGCTATTGTTGTTGGTGAGTTCAGTGTGTTATCAACATTATTCCTGAGTCTTTGTGACCTATTAGGATGATTTTATGAATATCTGCTTTTGATTTCTCACATAATGTTCCTTTGAGGAACAACCTATGAAAGAATTGAAGGAGATTCTTAAGAGGATATTGGTGTATGAGACCCATTGTTCCTGAGGGTGGTGGACAGAAGCCAAAGGGTAGGGTAGAAATTTTATGGCTTTGTATTGGCCCACCTTGTGCATATTAAACAGTCAACCTTCAGCCAGAAGTTATAATCCTTACCTCTGACATCCATGCAGACTGCATGAAAGCGGTAGTCACAGGTGTAATCGGCCCACTTTCCATCACCAGACTTCGCTACACAGGGCTCTTCACCTTCATAATTGTTTGGTTCTCCACCTCTCCAGTTTCTGAACTCAGCCTCCCCTGGTTTGTAGAAACTTCTGTCTGACAGCGACCACCTCCAGCTGTTCACGTCATGATACAGGCCGATCCAGGCTCTCTGGAAACATCTTGTCATTGGCCTCAAATATGACATTTAGGGCCCTAGTTTCGTAGTGCACCGAGATGGGTTTGGCAGCGCAGCAGGGGGAGGTGTCACAGATTCAGCTTGGTGCAGTGGAAGTTTCGGGTACAACCCGCCTTTCCAAAATCCCGCCTTCCGTAGACTTCCATTCATTGTAGTAGCGGGGTTTTCTTTCTAAAGACCCCGCTATTCTGGAAAGGCTATTGGGGAAACTTCTCTATTCCAAACCCCCCCCACTCCGAACGGACAGACGGACGTAATCAGAAAGGAAACGGAGGCTGCGTATTGATATTGATCCTTTTTTCCTTTTTGGGATCAAACGGATCATGTGCATAATTAACTGCAAAACAAGCGCTTCATATTAATGGTGTTCATTATGCTTCTAGCCTGTCTAGACTCTACCTGGTCTTTTTTTTACTAAACTTAACCAACTTCTTTCTTCATTGCCTAAACCCATCCAAAGCGAAATGCATTGATTTTTTCTCCCTCAGTCTCTCCCTCCTGCTGTCAGCAGGAGCGGCGGCTGCAGCAGCCTCATGACCGTGCGACTGGGCAGCGGTTCTCAGTGTATCAGATCAAACCTGATTAAGGATATTAGTAAACTCATTATTCAGCCACTCTGAGCTCGGACCTCCTGGACCAAAACACCTATTTCCTCCTGGGAGAGGTTCGGCCTCTGGCGTCGCTGTCTCCTCTGTCCATGTCGAAGTATAAAATGACAAACCTCTAGTGCGCATCGCCGTGGCTACAGTTAAATGTGAGGAGAGGAGCTCATTTGATTGGTGAAGATCCGAATCAGCTGTGTTAATCCCACTTTAAACCTTTCTCTTCTCTCCTCCTCCTTTTCCTCTCCCGCCTGCGCTGGCCTGCATCGTACTGCGCCGTGCACCAATCTTGCAAAATGCACCTGGACACACCCTGTTGGTGTGGCGCAGCTGCACTTTGTCTAGACTGCGCCTGGTCTAGGAAACAAGGGTCTATAGACTTAAATCAGTGTTCAGGTTTTACATGTGATGTTTTCTTTGTATGTGTTTGGTGGAACTTCATAACTAGTCAAACATTTTCATTCTTACTCAAAACTACATTTAAAAAGACACAGTGTATATCTGATAGAATTGGAAAGTAGCATAAAGAAGAAATACTACTACTACTACTACCACTACTACTACTACTAGCCTACTAATAATAATAACATAATAATAAACCTTTTAAATGTACTACTAAGTCACTTTATTATTAAGAATAAAAAGTTAACTTACAGAGCTGGAGGTTTTCAGTTGGTTTAAATCCACCATGGCGTTCAAGATGCTGACGTCCTCCATGTTGTCTATAGTGGCCAGGTCAGTGTATTTCTCTCTGCAGTAGCTCTGTGCTTCTGACATGCTCTTTTGCTCATAGACAAAATAGTACTCACGCCCAGCATGTGATGACACAGCACACAGTGCTGTAGTGGCAGACATACATAATGTCATTGATAGGCAGTAAAAACTATTCCAACTGTAAAGACCTTACTAATGCAATTATTTCTTATATTATTAGATTTCATGTTGATGGAAGAAAAAACAAAATCTAATCAAGTTGTCACAGTAAGTAAGTCTAATCAAATCATGTTGTTAAAGTTGTCACAGTTTTGTATATTTTCTGGTGTTATATTTAAACAGGGGAACCAGTGACTAATACATAGAAAATATAAGAAATACTTGCCTGATACAGCTATGATGCTCAGAAGTTTTTCCATCGCTGTATCATCCAGGTTTCTCTCTCTGAGTCTCTAACTGGTTGTCACTAGATACAAAGATATTTCTACCTATTTCTGCCTCTGCTAGGGTTTATGGACATAACATTTTGCATATTACAGTTTACTACTGCAACCTTGAATGACTTATAATTTATTGGTTTATTTGACAGGGGCAATTTAAAAGAAACTGCAAGTGAACTAGAGTTAGCCAGTAGCCTAAGCTAAGGCTAATTTTCATCCGTTGTCTCTGGCCAGATGTTGCAAACAACCTAAGAACCAAAAAAGGGGAACAATTAAACTGAACTTACATCAGTTTAAAGCTCATAATAACAAATAAGACGTACATAACAACAGCTCATGAAGGCAGGTGGCATGCAGACAAGGGGGAAAAATGTAGATAACACATAGAGCTATGACATTGGCACAAACAGAAACAAAACAAGAGTTCAGTCATCAATATTCCAGATAGTAAACACAAACATGATACAATATAGCCATTCACCCATTCGTACCCGCTACCACACTACAGAGCTCCACCAATTAATGCGCTCTGAATTCAATTCCCCAATAGGAAGCGGGGACGGCAAGTCAGATGAGCCATCAGCTGATCTGCTACGCTGTTGATGCTGATTTAGAACTTGATGTCGTGGCCTGCCAGAACTAACACTATGCTTGATTTCAGTCAGGACCACTTTGTCAAAATAATCTTTATACTTGCACAAGTTTCATTTGGCAGTATGGTAGCCTACTGTTCTGGGACCCCCTGCAGATGTCAGAAGCCTATCCGAGTTGGAAATAAATGTAGCCCATTTAAATAAGAGATAGTTATCAAAGAAACCCCCAAAACCCATGAAAGGAGCTGCATCGGTGATTAATCCAATGGCAAAAGATGATTTTGTATTATCACTGGTCGAAACCCAGTGCAAATTAATCATATAGCAAACAGTTCCTGGTGTGATGCTCCGACTGGAGCAGCAACATCACTGGCAAACAGAAACTCTAACAGCCCTGGAATCGGTCAGTTGCCGATCAGTGGAACATCTGTGACACCACCCCTGCCTGCAGGGGTTAGGGTTAGGGTTGGATGACACTGCTATTGTGTAGGGATTTGATAAAAGCCTTCAGTGCCTGGAGTCACAAAAACTGTATCCTACTGAACACCTCAAAGACAAAGGAAATGATCATGGATTTCCGTAGGTCCAAGCCTCCTTTTTTTTAAATCTATCTATCTATCTATCTATCTATCTATCTATCTATCTATCTATCTATCTATCTATCTATCTATCTATCTATCTATCTATCTATCTATCTATCCATCCATCCATCCATCCATCCATCCATCCATCCATCCATCCATCCATCCATCCATCCATCCATCCATCCATCCGTCCGTGACAGTGGTGGTCCTGTCACTATGCCTCCAGTTGATCATGGGCCCTGGCTACTTGGCCAAGGGGATGTCCCTTTGGCCGACTGGTTAGCGCGCATGACTCCGACCCGGGAGTCTGGGGTTCGAAGCCCGCCCGGGTCCCTCTTCACCTTGCCACACATCCATCCATCCATCCATCCATCCATCCATCTCTTAGTTAGAGACAGTTTACACTAAAAAGGACACGTTGGTAACGGTTCGATGACTGTTACAGTGATGTACGGCTGTTCACCGTTACTGAAACGCTTGATTGAAGCTCCGATTACATAAACACGCTTCATATAGGCTATCCAGAGACGTATTGGGTATTACTGTATTGGTAGGCCTATATCTCACTTGGTAGGCTAGAGCATGCTCGCTGCAGTTCGAGTCCCCCGGTGCCCCTATCTCTCTCTCCCCTCCGAGTCTCTTCCCAGCTATCCTTTCAAAATAAATGCATAAAAAGTTTGAGAAAAAACAAACAAAACACTGACTCTCAGGAACTGGTGGCGGTGAGAAATTTAGCGGAGACGGTGGCCACTAAATTCTCTATTTCGGAATGTTGCCAATTATTTTTGAGATTTGAGACTAATATTACATTCATAAAAACCCACTTATCCAGTGTTACTGTAACATGTCACATTTTGAGACTTTTGAAAGATTGATTTACAGTTTTTCTCAATCGCTTTGGTGCTATTCTCAGATCAGAATGAAGGTTCTCATAACTATTAGTTCAACCTCCACAACATGTAGTCATTTGTGCACATCATCGTAGCAGTTTCTCCTTCCTCTGAACAAATTGCAAATGCTTCTGGACATGTATCAGTTGCTTTCATACAATTCTCTGCTGTTTTATAACATTATCATTTGCTTCTGTCATATCAGTCAAAATGAACTGTACTTTTCAACACTGAATAGTCTTTCTATAGCGAACCACAGCCAGACAATGGTGAAGCTTACTGATGTTTTTAAAGAAGTCTTTATTTATGCTCAGCCGTCATCCTTATTTGAACATAAATCTCCTTTTCCTTTCCTTTATATCCGTTCTTCTTTCAACACCGTAAGAGCTAAAAGGACAAATAAATGAAATAAAATGAGCTCTTATACAATAAATAAAATAACCTTTGTAAATGATTTTCACCAAAATATACCTTATGACACGATATATGAGCCATTAATCAACATTTCACATGGGACAATGACAATAAACGTCCGCCATAAACACACTGGCAGAATCAAAACCATTGTTAGCTCAACATCACCACCATGTGGCTAAAATATATAAGCACTCTACACAGAGGCTAACATTAGCATGGCTATTAGCGTATGAAAATTAGCATTTTTCGACCTGACATTAAACAAATTAAACATGACTAAACACAATAACATGTTGTTTACACCGTACCTTGTTCCCCAATCTAGCTGGGTGCTTAACCATCAGCTGTTGAACCCTCTAGGAGCGGCATTAGGATGCCTTACCGCACCGATTCGCCGTCTGGTCATAGAAACATAAACAAAGCGACAATACGGCCGCTTGAACTTCCGGTGACGGATTGTCAAAATAAAACAGGAAGTAAAAAACTCCTTCACCCAAAAATGTCATCTTTAGAGTTACTTACACTCCCACCAATCATGAGTGAATAATGGATTAACATACCACTTTACATTAAGCACGAATGATTTTAAAGAAAATGACCCTTCTTATGTAAGAACACATATACAGCAACTTATGACGACCTTTAACCAAAGTGTCAATGTTATAGGATATGAGAGAAGGATACTATGAGCCATGAGGTAAGAAAACCAGTTTAGTCAGCTTCCAGCAACAGGACTAGTTTCTGGATTGGGCGCTCTACTTCAGAAGTCTTGTGGAGACGCTCCCCATTCTTGCCAAGCTTCCTGTCACCGAGGCAGATCTTAACCCTCCTTACGAGTCCGTCCTTGTCAGTAGTGGTTCCTGTGACTCTAGCCAATCTCCACTCATTCCTATGAGCCTCCTCTCCTTTCATCATTACGATGTCCCCAACTTGTAAGTTCCTTCTGGGGGTGTGCCACCTTTGTCTCAGAGCAATATTGGCAAGGTATTCCCTTCGCCACCGACTCCAAAACTGTTCGGCCAAGTACTGGACATGACGCCACCTTTTCCTTCCATACATGTCCTCCCTGACAAATTCTCCTGGAGGAGGTAAGGCCTTGGCAGATTTCATAGTCAGGAGATGGTTTGGTGTAAGCGGTTCGAGACTGTGGGGATCGTTGAGGTTGTTAACAGTCAGTGGGCGGCTATTAACTATAGCCATAGCCTCATAGAGGAAGGCCCGGAGCGACATGTCATTTAGCCTGCCAGAGGAAAGAGCAAGAGTGGACCTTAGGACGCTCCTCACGGTCCTAATCTGTCTTTCCCAAACCCCTCCAACGTGACTTGAGTAGGGTGCGTTCATGACAAAGTCACATTGTTTGTCAGCAAGAAATGCAGCCAGCCGGTCTGCATCAACTTCCTTGAGAGCGTCTTTGAGCTCGTTCTTGGCTCCGACAAAGTTACTTCCTTGGTCAGACTTAATCTGACGGACAGCGCCCCGTATGGCGATAAAACATCTCAACCCGTTGATCAGGGAGTCTGTGGACATGCTGTCAAGCATCTCAATATGGACTGCACGGGAACAGAAGCAAGTAAAAAGTAGTCCATACCTCTTGCTCTCCTTTCTTCCCTGCTTCGTAAGAAATGGGCCGAAGCAGTCCATACCGCAGAAGAAAAAGGGTGGTGATGGTTCCACACGCTCTGGGGGAAGATCAGCCATCCTTTGCTCTTCAGTTGGTTTCCGGTGCCGTCTACAGGTGACGCATTGATGAATGTAGGAAGCTACTGCCCGGTTAATACCTGTTATCCAGTAGCCGTTGGCCCTAATCTCATTAATGGTGAGACCTTTACCCTGATGTTTTATCTTTTCGTGAAAGTGTGCAATCAACATCCTTGTGATGTGATGATCTTTGGGAATGATTGCAGGGTGCTTGACAGGGTTGGGAAGAGAGGAGTTACTCAATCTTCCTCCCACCCTGAGGACACTAACTTCATCAAGGAATGCATCAAGAGAGTAAAGTGGATTGTGAGATGGTAAGGGAATCCCTTTGCTCAGCAGTTTCAACTCTTCTTGATACACATTTTCCTGCAGACTTTTGATTATGCGATGTTCTGCATCTTCTCGTTCTGTTACAGAGGTGAGACTGTTCGACTTGTTCTTGCTGATGCGTCTTAAAATACGTGCAACAGCCCGAGTAGCACTTGACCAGGACGAGAACCTGCACAAGCGATCAGCCAGGCTATCTTGTTCTGTGGTCCTTGTGGTGAGTGCTAAGGCACTTCTGACCTCTGGATCTCCGATAGTCAACTCTGGAGTTTCATCTTCTGGCAACTTTAATTCCTTGTTCCACAAGAACTTGGGTCCAGTGAGCCAGGTAGATGACAGAAGTTCACTGGTGGTCAACTAGCGTGGTCCGCGGGATTCTCCTTGGTTGGTACGTATCTCCACTGGTGAGGAGCTGAACTCAACTGAATCTTCTGGATGCGATTAGCTACGAAGGTATGAAACCGCGCTTCATTCTTTATATATCCTAAAACCACCTTCGAATCGGTCCAGAAGAACTCCTCAGTGTCAGCAGATCCAAATTCCTCCTTGAGCAGGTTACTTGCCTTCACTGAAACCACTGCCGCCGTCAACTCCAATCTTGGAATGGTGGTGAGTTTTGTTGGTGTGACACGTGATTTTCCAACAACTAAAGCGCAGTGAACATCTCCCGCTTCATTTTGCAGACGCAGATATGAACACTGACCATAGCCCTTAGTGCTGGCGTCAGAGAAATGGTGGAGCTCTGCCTTTAAGACCTTCCCGAATCCAGCAGGTGAGTATGTGCGGGGTATGGTGACATTATCCAGGTGGACCAAATCACTTCTCCACTGTTCCCATTGCAGACGAAGTTCGTCGGTGAGAGGATCGTCCCAACCTGTGCCACGACGACACATTTCCTGAAGGATGATCTTCGCCTTGAGCAGGATGGGCGCCACAAGACCCAGAGGATCGAACAGAGAGGCTACTGTGGACAGGATGCCCCGGCGTGTAGCAGGCTGCTCCTTGAGACTGACGTTAAGCCTGAAGTGATCAGACTCCACGTCCCATTGAATCCCGAGAGCTCTCTCGAGTGGCAGATCATCAAAGGCGAGATCCATATCCGTCACATTGGTTGCCCGTTCAGAGGATGGTATACTCTCTAGTACGTCTCTGTCGTTGGACACAAACTTGTGTAGCCTAAGACCACCATTGGCACAAAGTTCACGCGCCTCTCTGGCAAGCTGGATGGCATCTTTAGCACTCTCCACACTCGTGAGGCCATCATCGACGTAAAAGTCCCTCATGACAAATCGTGAGCCTTGGGGATAGATGTTGACATTATCCTTAGCCGACGCTTCAACCCAAAATTTGCGCATCCAGGAGAGGAAGCTGCGCCGAATAAATGCACTTTCATGCGGTACTCACTAGGCTGTGAGTTCAAGTCTCCGTGCTTCCACCAAAAAAAGCGCAGGTAGTCGCGATCAGCTTCCTTAACGTGGAACTGATGGAACATCTTCTCGATGTCGCACATCAGAGCAACGGGATGTTTCCGAAAGCGGATAAGGACTCCACTCAAGTTGTTTAACATGTCAGGTCCAGAGAGAAGATGGTCATTTAAGCAGGCCCCTTTGTATCTGGCCGAGCAGTCAAACACTACACGAAGTTTATCGGGCTTCTTCGCGTGGCGTATCATGATGGGGGATGTACCATCTCTCTCCCTTTCTCCCACCGTCTTCGATCAGCTCGGCGTCTCCTCTTACAATGACCTCTTCCATGAACTTAACGTACTGCTCCTTATATTTTTCGTCCCGTTGCAGTTTCCGCTTGAGGTGGTTGAGGCGTATCATGGCTGATTCCTTGTTGTCAGGCAAGCTGGGTCTGGTTTTGAAGGGCAGAGGCATTTCATAATGACCATGTATGTTCTTCCGTATGCCCTCTTCAACCTTCTTGAGAAATGTGATGTCATCTTGTGACACCGTTTTACCACCTTCGCTGCCATCCTTGAAGTCCGATTCCAGGATACGGATCACATCGACCGGAGTAGCTGGAGGCAGCTCCTTAACTGTGATCCTATGACACAAATGACTCGTGCTCAGGGAGTCATGGCTTGGTGATGAGCGCCCCACTATGCTCCATCCTAGATCCGTTTGTATAGCATAGGGTTCCTCGTCTCCTCCTAATATGACTCGCCTTGGAGCCATGGCTCTGGAGCAGTTGTAGCCAATGAGAAGTCCTACTTCGCAGTCCTTCAGTGGTTGAATTTCGTCAACTATTTCTGCAAGATGACTCCACTGTTTCGCTGTCTCACAAGTAGGAATGTGGGAGCGGTTTATCGGTATACTGTCCTTTGTGTAGGTGACTGGAAGATTGACTTGTATGGCCGAACTGTATCCTCTTACGCGAAGGCCTGAAACACTCTCACTTGTGATGACTGTATCCTTCCCACTCATAGTAGTCAACTTCAGCTTCACTGGAAGCTTGTCTGTGCCAAGACCATCGCTCACTTCTTGGTCGATGAAAGTAGTGTCACTCTGGGAGTCAAGAAGGGCGTAGACAAGTTTCTCAGCCGTAGGGTTATTTTTGGAGGACACCCACACTGGTATCACCATCGATGTGCTGTAGGAACCTTCTGCTGTTACACTAAGCGATGTTGCAGCAGGACTTTGACTTGATCCTACTTCTGTTGAAGACCTTTCCCTCACATAGTTGTTATCATGAAGGGCTGTAGGATGCTTTCCCTTGCAGGTGTCACAGAAATGACGATGGCGACAGTCTTTCGCACTGTGGCCGGTTTTTAGGCATCCATAGCAGAGTTTCTGCTCCTTTACGTACTTTCGTCGCTCGCCCAACGACATCTCTGTGAACTTGAAACATGCATGGAGCTGATGTTTAGCGTCTTGACAAAGGATACATGGTGTCTTAGCTTTTCTGTAATTTTGATTCTCATCTGACCTTCGTTTCTCATTATCAGCAACTGTTTGAGTAGTAAGAACGTTGGCCATGTTTCTCTTCAGGTCTCTGGGATTTCTCTTTTCAGTGCTTGAATCTGATGAACGAAGGGCATGGAAGGACGTAATGGGATTGCAAGCAATCTCAGCTTCATTTGAAATGAAGTTAGCAAAGTCCTTGAAAGTAGGAAATTCTTGTTTCTCATTCAGGCTTTGTGTGACTAGACGGTTCCAGCGTGAAGCCGCCCAGTCTGGAAGTTTATGAACGAGCTTCTGGTTTTCTTCGCAATCATTTAGTATGTCAAGGCCTTTGACATGAGGCATGGCATCTTGACAGGCGTTCAGAAAGTCTGAGAAGTTTCTGAATCCCTCAGCGTCCTTAGGTTGAATTCTTGGCCATTTAGAAAGTCTTTCTCTGAACGCTCTCTGAATAGCGAATGGCTGGCCAAAGCGACGATTTAACTTGTTCCAAGCATCTTGGTAGGCTTCATTATCGTTTCGGTAGAAGGTGCCATCAAGAGCTTGGCGTGCTGGGCCGCCAACATATTTCTTGAGATAGTAGAGTTTTTCCGCTGGAGAGATTGCCTTTTGGTCAACGAGTGAAGTAAATGCTGCTTTCCATTCAGTGAATCGAATTGGATCACCGCTGAAGACAAATGGCTCAGGAACGGGGAGCCTATTTAAGGCTATGCTGTCTTGAAAGACCTGAGTGAGTGAGGAAATGTCTGTGTGAAAGGGTACTGCAGCATGGGGTGAGGGGGCTGTAGTTACAGGCACGTTATTTAGTTCCATTTTCCTTTCCTTGTTGGGGTAGCAAGCAGCTTCACGTTCCGTCTCCTCATTATAGGCTTTAAGCTTGGCCTGAGCTGCCCGCACCTCTCTCTCTGCCTGCAAACGCTCCAACTCACGCTTTCGTGCTTCTAAATCCTTCCGTTGTTGTTCCTCTAACTCTCGTATTGATTCTCTTTGTCTTTCTTCTTCAAGCAGCATCTCATAGTTTGATTCTTTCACTGCTAGTTCAGCTGCTGCATCTGCACGCTTAGCTGCTAGTGACGACGCTACAGAATGGTGATCAGACTTGCTGTAACTTGTCACAGAAACCTCGGATCCATAGATCGACCTTGCGTAATCATGGCGGAGCAGTTCATGAAGACGGTGTCTCTCCTGTTTTTCATCAAACTCACCTTCATTGTATACTGCTCTGTCATAGGCGATACTGATGATTTCCTTGGACACAGATTCACACGTGTCAACTCTTCTTCTAATGTCAGTGGAAGGTGTGGTGAGTTCTCTGATCTCAAAGTACATGTTCATTATAGCTTCCTTACTTTTCTTAAGTTCGTCAATAAGAAGCCAGAGCTCACCTTCTGACATGTACGTCTTCAGTTGCTCTCTCGTCTTGCGTATTTGAAGCTTCCATTTCTCGTACATGGATAGCAGTCTTTTCTCTTTTTTCTTGGCCTCTTCCTCTTGAAGCACACGCATTTTCTCTGTAGGATTCCGTGCACGTTCAGAGCGACGGGGGCCCTCAGGTTGGTCATCACGTACTTCCTGTAAGTGACCCTCTTGATCAGTAAGGCCCTGTTGTGTAGCCTCAACTGTCTCCATCAGATGTGGTCCCTCAATAGCATCTGCTTCATGCTCGGAATCAGCTCCCTGGTTCACAGACTCTTTTCCGTTAGCTGGCTCTGCCATAATCAACAAACCTTTAACCCTTTAAGTTAGAAGAAACACTTGGGCAGATATGTTCAAAAGACTTACAGTGAAAAGCCTAAGCACAGTATATCACATATAATAACCAGCATAGATGCATTAATGTAGAAACACTCAAATGGCTGCAAATGTGAACGTGACACTGCAATAAAATAAATTCTTAAAGTCCAAAAAAAGCAAAATTCAAAAGTGAAAAATGTCTCTGAATTATAAAGTCCTTTATAATATGTAAATGTATACAGTTTCTCTTTGTTGCTGTTGAGCAGATGTTAAATGTTCACTTGTTCAGTCCGAAAGCTGTTCATCCGTTGCTCACCTTGTTGGAAAACCATAGTCTGTATGAGGGTAATACTCACAGTTCTGCCTTATTGTCAATGAGTATATCTGTACTTGACCATTGCATCGAATCCGTGAGACAGCTGCCCGAATCTCTATGGAGCAGGTATCTGCGCGTGGAAACCCGCGTTGTAAGATGGACCCTCGTGGACAGCCTGTGGCAAGGCTGCAGCAGCAGGACGCCGTGAAGACCCTCTGTAGTGGTTTGTCTTGGAGGCAGCAGGTCGTCGGGATCGATGAGGGTCAAGCTCTTACTATAGCGAACCACAGCCAGACAATGGTGAAGCTTACTGATGTTTTTAAAGAAGTCTTTATTTATGCTCAGCCGTCATCCTTATTTGAACATAAATCTCCTTTTCCTTTCCTTTATATCCGTTCTTCTTTCAACACCGTAAGAGCTAAAAGGACAAATAAATGAAATAAAATGAGCTCTTATACAATAAATAAAATAACCTTTGTAAATGATTTTCACCAAAATATACCTTATGACACGATATATGAGCCATTAATCAACATTTCACATGGGACAATGACAATAAACGTCCGCCATAAACACACTGGCAGAATCAAAACCATTGTTAGCTCAACATCACCACCATGTGGCTAAAATATATAAGCACTCTACACAGAGGCTAACATTAGCATGGCTATTAGCGTATGAAAATTAGCATTTTTCGACCTGACATTAAACAAATTAAACATGACTAAACACAATAACATGTTGTTTACACCGTACCTTGTTCCCCAATCTAGCTGGGTGCTTAACCATCAGCTGTTGAACCCTCTAGGAGCGGCATTAGGATGCCTTACCGCACCGATTCGCCGTCTGGTCATAGAAACATAAACAAAGCGACAATACGGCCGCTTGAACTTCCGGTGACGGATTGTCAAAATAAAACAGGAAGTAAAAAACTCCTTCACCCAAAAATGTCATCTTTAGAGTTACTTACACTTTCCCTAAAAAATGAATAGTCCTCATTTCATTGCTTGAGTCATCACATACAAAATTGAACTAGTTTTCAAAATCTGTCAAACTCATTGTAAATGTTGGGAGAAGCACCGTATTCAAACATTTCAGGGAGAACAGGTGTGTATAGTGTTGGACAGTAATTCAGCACTAAACAATCTGCACTGCTCATTGTCTCAGGTTTTACTGTCAGATACAATGGGACAAGAATTTTTTACATTTAGAGACCAGATTTACCTAAAGTTACTCAAAGGGTGTTTCTTATGTCTGTTGTAGATGACTGTAGTGTATTTTTCTATTGCACGATGCTGTGAACAAATCAGAATTGCAATGAGCATATACAGTAAAATGTGAAACATACATATTCAGTATTAGTTACTCCACTACAGTAGGCTAATGTGTAACCTTACTGTGGCTGTAGTGTATAGTGCTGTCTTGAACATTTTCAGGTAGTATCATCACTTTTTGCATTGGAAAACACATAGAGAATAACCTGTCATAATGAAAACATGACAAAGCCATTTGACTATCATGCTCATAAACGATGATGGCAAGACTTCTCATTTTGACGACACTGACAGTTTCACTGACATCAGTACTTGCTTTTGAGGGATGGACAATCCATTTTGAGCAAGTGATGCGCTTTTGCAGGTTGTCCACTAGGTTTTGCAGTTTGTAATATTTTTTTTGAGAAATGCACTAACTGTTGTGCAAATATTAAGAGTGAGGTGAGAATAGCACCAAAGCAATTGAGAAAAACTGTAAGACATTTAATGCCAATTACAAGGCCTTTTTTTTTGATTACTGTAATTTATTCAATGCCTTCTAAGACTTTTTAAGGATCTGTGAGAACCCTGAGAATTCATCATAGCTAATTACAAAACATAGGCTACTAGAGCCTACAGTGCCCAGGGGAACATCTATCTGTCTATCTGTCTGCAGAGCCAGTCCTAATCAATATTAGAAGTTCTCTGCTGTCTGTTTTGTGTCTGGTTGCTCGTTTTTGTTCTTTTCCTTTTATCAATAAAGCTCAAGTAAAAAAAAGAAAAAAGTAGCCTACTCGTCAGCGCACCGGTCGGCGCATGCGCGTGCGTTCACTTCCTGTTTCCTGACAGCTGCACAACAACATGAGAAACTAAAGCAGGTTTACTGTATTCGCTTAATTCCCTTAACTGTTATTCTGTCCTCTGTCTTCTGTCTCTCCCTGGACCTGTCCTCATGCGTGTTCACGGGTTTGTGGCGCTTGTGTTGTGGCTGCTGAACGATGCAACGGCTCGTCAGTTCACTGAGGAGGAGATGGCTGGTATCAGGTACGGATACACACACATACACGTACACACACCTAAGGGAGGAAATTTAAAGATATCGATTATCTCTAATACGTGCTCTTTTCTTCTGGTGTTCAGATGAGATTTTGTCAAAGTAGTTGACTCACTCTGACTCCACTTGTTAAAAAACAACATCACCATTAGGCTACATATGGTGAGAATAGTTAACCAATAAAAGCCTTTAGGAATAGAACTCTACTATTAGGGATCAGACATCAGTTCAGGGATGGCAAATACTGCTGGTCCAGCTGTCTCAGGTTTGAAGGCTGCCTTCTGCAGCCTGCATGTTTACACTGGGCGGCACATTTGGCTCCAGAACACTTTGATAGTCTTTCCTTGAAACCTGCATCCATCTTTCACAGCAGGTGCACTGTACCTACTTTTCTTTTTATGCTTCATTGTTGCATTGTGTATGAGTTAATGTGACTCACCACAAAGGTTTTAGATCAGAAAGCTCCAGCAATGACCAAAGGACATTCTCCATGAAGCTTTGTGGACAGATGAGACAAAACATAGCCTAATTATGTTATTGTAATGTACTTTATGTAATATAATGACATTTATTCATTATTACTTTTGTCAGTTTCAAGTTGTTTCAGGGACAGTTGTGGGTTTTTCTTTCATTAACAGAGTGGTACCAACAATTTTGTCCATGTCTGTAGGTTAAAAACCACTCAGTGTAACATAGAAGAACAGGACTGACTCATGTTGTGCACACAAACTCCCCCTGCTGGTCAAAACCTTTATTGTCATTCCAACATTTCCTGATGGCCTCCTCACTGTCTTGCAAAAGCGTCAGGATGGGAATTATCACTGAAATAAGAACACCTTACCTTGATTTTGTGTGGTTCATTCATTCTTTTATCTAATATTTAGATTAATGTGTGGGTAATGGTAATAGAGGTTTCTTAATGTCAAAAAAACTTCAGTATTATTTCAGTCAATGTTTAAAGAAATCCAATAGGATGTTTATTTAAAGAGTTGCGCTTTATTATGTTTGTAAATCACTGGAACCACTTTCTTAACCAGTGAGGCTTCAGACATCATAAGTGACGTCACTGGTGCTAAAAGAAGGGTGGGGGTTGAACTGTCTTACACACACACACACACGCCTGACCACTATGGCCGACCAAGCCAGAACATGGATTAGGTGGGACACGGACAAATACAGTTGTTTCACTAAACTGTAATCTGCTCCATGTCTCAGACAGCGCATCAGGTCCATGTTCTACCACGCCTACAACAGTTACCTTGACAACGCCTTCCCCTACGATGAGCTCCGCCCACTCACCTGTGACGGACAAGACACCTGGGGAAGGTAAGGTGATGTCCAAAATCTAAGACAAGCTTCCCACAAATTATTTTATTGTGAAATTGATGGACATGCCTGAATCTTTAGTAATCAGCAACTAAATAACCTCCTTTTTTCAACACATATTTCAAGTTGCATACTGGAGATGTATGTTCTTCTAACTTCTAACTTCAACTGGCACTATTATGCCAGATGTTGTTGAATCTGCTGGAACCTCTGTCCCAGTGTGGGGGTCGGCCCTGAGTGATCCAGTTACCATGGGGACCCCTGTGCTCCTTCTTCCTGATTGTCACATCTATCACTGCAACTTGTTTGTTGGACTTTAAATTCTCCATCCAGTGCTTTTTGCCAATGATAATAACACTCACCCTCTCTTCTTCACAGTTTCTCCCTCACTTTGATTGATGCTCTCGACACTCTACTGGTAAGCTCTGAAAACATTTCTTGTGCGAGTCATTTTCCATTGTAAATGTCTTCAAAAAAGAGTCATGCTACATTTAAGGTACAAATATGATTTGAGCAGAGAGACAGAATAATCATTTTTATTTTGAAATAAATGTATCTGTGAAGGTTTTGGGAAACCGTACAGAGTTCCAGCGAGTGGCATCGCTCCTCCAGGACACCGTGGACTTTGACATTGATGTCAACGCGTCAGTGTTTGAAACCAACATCAGAGGTACAGAGAAGGAAGGAAACTTCTGCTTTTGGCTAGATTATTTATTATATTTATCCATCTTCTCATCTATCTGTGCCCAATAGTTAAACTGCTGTGGTGTGTGTGTGTAGTGGTGGGTGGTCTGCTGTCCGCCCACCTATTGGCAGGTAGAGGGGGGATGGAGCTGGAGCCCGGTTGGCCCTGTTCTGGGCCGCTGCTGAGGATGGCTGAGGACGCTGCCAGGAAGCTGCTGCCTGGTAGGAAAATACATGTAAATTGCTAACAAGTATACAAAAAGGGCACAACAGTGAGCTAGAACAAAGATTGAATATGCAATTAATATTTGGTTATTATTTAAATACATTCACGGCCCAGGGGAATAAAGTGTGCACATCTGTTTACATAGACCTGATATGATTTGATGCTAATAGTGATGTGTTTGCACTTTTATGTAGCCCTAATACATTAGAATCCAGTGGAAATTATGAAGTCCATCACTCTCTTTTTCTCAAAAACTGTAAAACTTATTAAACCCCTCTCGTCCCACTATTTTTATTTAATTGACACCAAATTTGCTCCACTGTATCTTCAGACCGTCCTCCACAAATACACAGGGTTTGATATTTGAAAAATTGAGCCTACAGTGCATGAAAACATTTGACTGTAAAGAGTACTGTTAACATATACCAGCCAATTCTTGTGAAATACAAGAATGGCATTTTTAAACATCAGATTTTCACTTGGGGGGCAAAACACTGATTGTGTGAGTACAGGGCAAACAGTTTTTCGACCACGCTTTTTTTCTGTTTATATTATGTGAATGGAATGATAAACATGGACAGTGGTAAGCAAATAAATTGCTGATACAATACAAAGTGTAAAGGAGGAATCCAGTTTATAAACAGCTAGCAGACAGTAGTACCAAAGTATAGGACTTAAAGCAGATATCAGTAGAATGTTTTTGTTAATATAAGTCCTAAATAGTCCTATTTTCCGTCAGCAATCACTTACATGGAGTGTTTCAGCCGTAACACGAGTCTCTCCGTCACTCTGCTCTGCTGTAACCCAAGGAGAAAATTTTCCTTGTGGGATACAAGCGTTATCCAATGAGGAGAGAGAACGGCATGAAGGGCTGTGTGTGCAGCCAAGGGGTGCGCGTGAATGTGGTGACGTAGGGATGAGGACCAATAGATGCCTGACGAGGGCGGGGGCTGCTAACTCATGGTGCGTTCAAGGAAACTCGTACTTTGTGTTTTTCCTTCCTGTGAACTCGTACCAGTTCGTACGAGTTCACGGGTCGGAAGTTACGAGTGGCCGTTATAGTGCACTTTCACAGACAACAGGACGGTGAAAACACAAGCTACGGGTTACCTGGAACGCTACAAAGTCGTAGTTGTGACTTGAAGCTGTAACTTACGGTTTCAAAAGCCTGCCTTGAACGCAGCATTAGCCGAAACGGCCGTGCCGCTGATATCTGCTTCAATTATGAATTAATTAAGTTTTAAAGGGATAGTTCACCCAAAATTCAAATTTCACTCATTATCTACTCACCCTCATGTCGACTAAGAGCTGTGAGAATTTTCAGAGTCCTCCGTTCCTTCTCTGAGTTACGCGGGCGTCCCCGCAGCAGTATTCGTCCATAATGGTTGTGAATGGATACCACTTTTCTTCGTCCAAAAAAACACACCAAAAAACATCCAAATACTTCCATACTGCTCGTCTGTAATGTCCCTCTTGTATTGAAGCCCCGACATGAGAAATTGTTCCACGTGATTTGCACTGACACAGGAGTGAACTGAGACACTGGGAGCTTCCACTACAAACAAGCGTAAAATATTAATATTTATATAATTCATATTAATATTACTTATATTACTATTAATTTAATTTATTACATAATTTTTTTTCGGAACGATTTCTCATGTTGGGGCTTCAATACAAAAGGGACATTACAGACGAGCAGTATGGAGGTATTTGGATGTTTTTTGGTGTCTTTTTGGATGAAGAAAGTTGGTGTCCATTGACAACCATTATATGGACAAATACTGCTGCGCGGACCCCTCTGTAACCCAGAGAAGGAACGGAGGACTCTGAAAATTCTCACAGCTCTTAGTCGACATGAGGGTGAGTAGATAATGAGTGAAATTTGAATTTTGGGTTAACTATCCCTTTAAATGTCGATTCATGAATTGGCGAAATAACCAACACCAAAGTAAATCATGAGAATATCTGTTTCCTGCAACGCGGCTGACAAAGGTCACTTTAAAATCCTGGACGAGCTCAGATCTAACATGTATGAACTGGTTTCAGCGTTCCAGACCCCCACCGGCATGCCGTATGGTACTGTCAATCTGCTGCGTGGCGTCAGCCCCACTGAGACGCCTGTCACCTGCACAGCCGGCGTGGGAACCTTCATCCTGGAGTTTGCTACGCTGAGTCGACTGACCGGAGATGCAACGTTTGAAAACGTAGCCCGTCGAGCTCTGAAGGCCCTGTGGAAGACCAGATCTGACATTGGACTGGTAACTTCAAAACTAAAGAGTCTACATTCATCTTCATTTATAACTTATGGTCTAAACCTGTTGAATCACTAGGTGGTTTTAAATTTTACCCTAAGGTTAAGGTTTGCCTTTGACTTCACGGATGACTACATATTTATGAAACAGTGCTTGGCGTTGTGAGCACAGTTACTGTTCAGGGTGGAGGGAGATGGATCATCCTATCAAGACATTTAGGTTCCATTTCTCATTGAAACCTCTTCACCTCTTCAACCTCCTACCCCTACCCTTTCTTTGGGTAGAAATATTACCCTCCAAAATGACACACCACTACTATACCATAATACTGTATGTCATCATATCCATCATAATGCGCTGATATCAGACATCCGATAAAAAAGTAATTCACTGGTGCTGGGCTTTAATTACATCATCTGTTGTATCGGACATGAAAATATGTAAAACTATGGGACAGTTGCGCAAATTGTGCTAATTTCTTCTTTTTTTTTTTAAATCCTTGAAGAACTGGAATTGGGAGTGACTTTGTCGCTCATCATAGTGGTCACCATGTGGCGAACATACAGTTAAGGTCTAGCCAAAAGTTTTATTCCAGCCCTTTAACGCATGTTAAAGGCGCTGCCTCACTAGCTTTACTGACACTCTTTCACTGTCAGTATAATTAAAAGAATAGTTCATCAAAAATGAAATTCAGTCATTAGTGACTCACCCTCATGCTGATGAATACTCGAGTAGTGTTTTATTCCTCAAAGTGCATCTGGAGACCTGGGAGGCCGTTTCGTAGTCCAACGAAAACTTTACATGAGATTAATAGTGCCCGACACAAAAACGTCCATAAAACTACACAAAAGCCTTGTAATATTCCTCCATGCTCCTCATCCACTGCAACCCAAGTGTCCTGAAGGGATATAGTCCAGAGTTTACTGGAAACAACGTCACTGCGGACATTTTTACAGCCTAAACAGTCCTGTATTGAATTTGCTTGGGGTGCATTTACGCGATGCACGCAGATGTGACCGGACTTGCCTGAATGACTTATTTTCATTTTTTGGTGGACTATTCCTTTAAGGCTTGAAAGCCCCAAATCATAAAAGTTACCCCAAAAAAACACAAAGAAGATAAGGAATTGTGCCTTAATTTAGGATGATGTTAAAACCAAAAGAAGACAATGGTTTATTTCAGCTGCTCTATCTGAAAAGAGAATCAAAATTAAATCGACATGATCTCAGCCTCACCTGTCTGTCTGTCTGTCTGTCTGTCTGTCTGTCTGTCTGTCTGTCTGTCTGTCTGTCTGTCTGTCTGTCTGTCTGTCTGTCTGTCTGTCTGTCTGTCTGTCTGTCTGTCTGTCTGTCTGTCTGTCCGTCCGTCCGTCTGTCCATCCGTCCAGGTGGGGAATCACATTGACATCGTGTCCAAGAAGTGGGTGGCCCAGGATGCCGGCATCGGAGCAGGAGTCGACTCTTACTTTGAGTATCTGGTGAAAGGAGCCATCATGCTTCAGGATGAGGAGCTGCTCAACATGTTCCTGGGTAATCCTCCCAACTCTCCCACCTTCTGAGCAAGACAGCCATGCCAACCTCCTGATAAGAGACGGATGAGGAAACGTTTTTCTTTCCCCCCCAGATTATGATCGAGCCATTCAGAATTACACTCGGTTTGACGACTGGTACCTGTGGGTGCAGATGCATAAAGGAACTGTCTCCATGCCTGTTTTCCAGTCTCTGGAGGCCTTCTGGCCCGGCCTGCAGGTACATACAGGATACTCATGAGTCTCAGGGTGTATTCACACCAGGCTTGTTTAGTTGTAGACTTTTTCCTTGGTGCGGACCTTTTGGGTAGGTGTGATACAAACCACCGGTCTACGGTGTGGACCACACAAATGTCAAAAATGAGCCCTGGTACGATTTCGTTTCTGGTGTAAATGCAAAATCCAAGCTCCTTTTTTTGGATTCAACAGGCTTCCGTTGTTGTCAGAAAATGTGGAAATCATCACTTGTTAGCAACGTGCCAGCCAAAATGAGCCGTGAGTCAACATGGAGACAGATAGACACGCTGCCTCCTTGATATTTGGTCAGAGGAAAACATTTATCAGATGCTGGAGAGGACGCACAAAAATGCAGAAAATCACCCTAACAAATTAAAAGGGCAGTGAGAAACGCATACATGACCTCCATTGTGAACTTTTGATGATTGTGCGACTGCTGGACACACTTTTGTTTACAAGGTTGGTTAGCCTGTAAAAAAAAAAAAAAGCAATGTGAATACGAACTGCACCAAGTAAAAAAAAAGAAAAAGGTCCGCACCAAAGCAAGTGAACTATCAGACTTTCCTGGAGTGAATGAACTAGGAGTGAACTTAGTTCCACGACACACAACACTTTTTTTTATCCTAAGTGCTACTATCCTTTGTGTTCCAGTCTCTGTTGGGGAACCTGGACAGCGCTGTGAGAACTTTCCAGAACTATTACTCAGTGTGGAGACAGTTTGGAGGTCTGCCTGAGTTTTACAGCATCCCTCAGGGTTACACCGTGGACAAGAGGGAGGGATACCCACTGAGACCTGGTCAGTCCACCATTTGACCGACCAGCCTGCTTATTGCTTTTCTTTCTTTCTTTTTTGACTGTAGGGTCATGCATTTCTTTAAGTGACTAATTCAGTAGAAAGTTGAATGTAAACATCCCTCACATATTGGTGTTGGATCTTTCTTGGGCTGCATTTGAAGACCAACTGTCTCACATGCCCTGTTTGGAAGGCCTCTTACCTTCTCTACGAAGATCCACATCTTTGTAGGCCATGTCTTCCATGGGATGTGGCCCTGAATTGGACCAGTGCAACGTAACATTAACTGAAGTTGTTTCAAGTTGCCTAGCACCCAGTGGCTTTTATTTTGAAAGTAAGGAAAGGTTTGCCATGAGCAGATAAATGGACCGGCTAACTACCTGAGTCTGGTGAACTGCTGTGAACTGGCTTGTGTTTTTTTTTTCTTCCTAGAGTTAATAGAGAGTGCCATGTACCTGTTTAGAGCGACAGGTGACCACACCTACCTGCAGCTGGGCCTCGATGCTCTGGAGTCCATTGAGAAAATCGCCAAGACGCCCTGTGGATATGCCACTGTAAGTCTGCAGGTCACATAGCAAAGCTTAAAGGGTTAAATAAAAGTTAAATATTTTGGCAAATTGGCCCATTGCCATAATCCCTATAGTCATAGCAGTAGGTTCGGTACCTTTAATTGTCGGTGCAAGCTGTTTTTAGAACGGCAGAGCAGAGCCGTGAGCTGCTCAGAGCTACGCTACGGAGGCTCATGGGATTTCTTGGTTTCCCTCATCAAACTCATCAAATACACAATCGAACAACTCCAAAACACTCTGATGGACAAGTTGTGACCTGCGCATTCACCACGCTATGAGATAAAAACAGAATGTTACCAGACAGAGTTGTTTTAGGTAAAATCAGGCAAAACAGCTGTTGCACATTCCTGTCGAGGGCAGTTTTTGGCCACCAGTCTCTGTATTTGCCATGGAAAAAACTTGCAACGTTCCATTATTATCTCATAGTGTGGTGAATGTGCAGGTCACCACTTGTCCACCAGAGCGTTGTAGAGTTGTTGGATTGTGTATTTGATGAGTTTGATGAGGGAAACCAAGGAATCTCATTAACCTCCATAGCGTATCTCTGAGCAGCTTGCGGTTCTGCTCCACCGTTCTAAAAATAGCTTGCACCTACAAATAAAGGTAACAAACCTACTCCTACATAGACTATAGGGATTATGGCAATGGACCAATTTGCTAAAATGTTGAACTATCCCTTTAAAGAAACAGGATGACAAACACACACACAGCAAATATAAGCACCTGATTTAGAATTTTTAAAAATAAAGTCTTGCTCTTCTTATCAACTCATCTTTAATTCTTGTTTTGAACATTGTTAGTAAGGATTTTTTAAATGACATTTTCAAAGAATTATGACTTGACACATATACTGAATTTTACTCTTATTAGCATCTGCCGAGCGTCCGGTAATTTTCAAAATAAAACACAGTGGATGTGTTTTTTACAGTCTATGGTGTGCACATGTAATTCCTCCAGCTGCCTGACTGACTCAGATGACCTGTGCCTCTTACTGCAGGTGAAAGACCTGCGGGACCACCAGCTGGACAACAGGATGGAGTCCTTCTTCCTCGCCGAAACCATCAAGTACCTCTACCTGCTCTTTGACCCCAACCACTTCCTGCACGGCGGTGGGACAGAGGGGGATGGGTCTTGGGAGGAGGGCGGCGAAGGGGGTCAGTGTGTTTTAGGTGCAGGGGGGTTCATCTTTAACACGGAGGCTCACCCCCTGGACCCGGCGGCGCTCTACTGCTGCAGCCGCCACGCCCAAGACCGACAGGACCTCAGAGACATTCTGCTCAACCTGTCGCAGCCCACGGAGAAATCCGACCGCCGGTCAGACCGGCCTGCCGGGGGGACAGAAGGCTCTCCGTCTGGCCAATCAGAGAGTATCGCTCTGAAACCGGGTGAGAAGAAGAGGCCTTCCCTGCTGTCCTGTCCCGTTCAGCCGTTCAGCGCTCGACTTACCATCCTGGGACAAGTTTTCAGCGATAATACCTGATGCTGTCGGCCCTGGTTCACTCAGTAGACGCTAATGTTCCATTTCTGGGCTGCAGCCTCTCGTCTGATTGGTTGGTTTCCAGCACAGGAGTCACAGCGGCCGACATGTTGCCTTTCTCTCTGGTTTTCTTGTCACTTTATTCGTGGTCATGTGAAATAACCTTTCCACTTGTCAGCTTTCAGTGAACAGGAATATTTTGCACTCAGTCACCAGGAGATCAGGAAATCACATCTGAAGCCATGTGATTCAAATTTCCAAGCCTGTTCAAGTCCAGTTCAGGGGAAGGACAATCATTCCTAAATTATATGCACCACCACCTTTCATAAAGTCTCTGTTGTGATGAAGGGATTCAGGACCAGTGAGCCAAGACCTGGACTCAGGCAAACTCTGTTGACTGTGTTGTTCTAATTTAAATTAAAGGTGAAATATGTTTTTATTTATTAGAAATGTTGGGTTATGTGTTTTCATTTGTCTTATTCTCATTGTGAAACTGATCTGAAAAACTGAAAAAAGATCACAATCAAGAAAATCCTAAGTGAGAATGAAAAATTTGATGAAGAAAATAGACTGTGATTCTGGAGCTACAGAAGTCTTAAAATCAACTTTTTTTTTATTATCCAGGATCACTTTTGAAATATTAGCTTTTTTCATCTGTGAAAACAAACTCTAGGAGGCAAGAAATTTTTGGCCATCATATTTTTTTTTCTAATCTGTATAACAAACCCAGGGAAGAAATATATTTCACTAATGGAAAAAAATAACTTGTCTCTCAGAGTTTCCTTCCAAACCACATGCTTTTCCACATTATTTAAATGTTTATGACCTATCATATTTAATAAATTTTGTAGTTTTGCCATGCACATACTACTGTGACTTTTTTTCTAAGTATATTTCTGGGGCATTTTTTTGTGCCTTTATTTGATAGCATAGTTGAGAGAGACAGGAAATGGGGAGGCAGAGAGAGTGGGAATGACATGCGGTAAAGGGCCAACTCAAACCGGGGCCAACTGCAACCTCTGCATATGGGGGGCCTGCTCAACCCACTGCGCCACATGGCACCCCACTACCGTGACTATTAAGGGATAATTACCGTTTTTTACAATCTGGACCTTATTTCTAGCATAAAGTACGATCATTTCCTCACCCAGACAACTTTGGTGTCATTACAAGTCGATCTGATGAAATTAGATCCAGCCGAGGTAAGAGCCGTGCATATCTGTATAATGTGAGTCTATAGGGCAGCACAATACAGCCTCTAAATAACACATTATATGCCACAAAACTCATTCATTTCCCCAATATTTTGTTATGATACGCTAGTGCTATTCCCCTCTGAGTTTGGGGTTAGCTGTTATCAACATCCGGGGTCTGTAGGTTGACTTACTAACCTCTGACCTGGATGATGTCATCTCCGATCACCACATGGTGCGGCTTGTTGCTACACAAAATGAGCAGCTGGACAAAGTTCAGCTTCCACAGGCTTCCTCTCAACAATCTGTATTCACTAAAGCTCTGGCTAGTTGTGCTAAAAATGGACCCAAGTGCCGAAGCAGAATGATTATTATCAGAATGAGCCGGACAGAGGTCAGAGATGACATCATCCAGATCAGAGGTTAGTAGGTCAACCTACAGACCCCGGATGTTGATACAGGGGTTTAGAGGCTGTATTCTGCTGCCCTGTGTACTCTCGGCTCTCGGCTGGATCTAATTTCGTCAGAACGACTTGTAATGACACCAAAGTTATCTGGGTGAGTAAATGATAGTAATTTATGCTAGATATAAGGTCCAGATTGTAAAAAACGGTAATTATCCTTTAATACAGGAACATCATGCCAGAGTGTTGTCTGTGTATCTGTGGGCAGCAGCTCTGTAATTAAAAGCTGCCACAAGGAGGCAGCATAAGAGCAGCACCAAGCCTTCATCCATCATCGGACTGTGGCCCTCAGCTGAGGGACCTGCAGGGACCAACATACTGTAGATCATCACACACAGTCTCAGAGATAAGGACGAAACTAGTCAAAAGCAGTATTAACTTTTGTGATTATAAATGAAAATACAACAACAGGGACGTACGAAGATGATCTCCTCAGGTCACAGGTGGTGATTGTGTCCTACGCTGTCTCATGCTGTCTCAGACGCTCATCAGGTGGTCCAACGCTTTTTGAAACCCCTCACTTTGTTGGTGGAATACTCGTAGCTTTTCCAACAGTGTGGGTCTGTTACGTAATACAGTGACTGATGAGGTGTTAAAACTTTTTCTCTTCTCCCTCTCTTCACACAACTTAGTGCAGAGACCATGAACGTCTCTGAGGACATTTGTGTGAGTCATGGTTTTGTGAGCACAAAAACACAGAGTTGATGGAGGGGAAGGAGGGTTAGGCAGACAGAGCGGTCTAGGTTTAAAGCCCCAGTATGCGATCTAGTTAAATCAAATATTGCTTTCATAAATACACATTTCACTGAATTCGAATCACACCCGCATACAAACAAAAGCTTTCTCGTACCTTAGAATGAGTTGTTACAAGTCGTTAAAAATACATAAGGGGGGGGTGCACCGAACCTTGGCTGCCATGCTGAATCGCCATTTTTTATGTTCAGTGGCAGCGTGACCGTAGGTAACCATGGAAACTCACCAGAGCTGTCGGCTCGGGGAGAAAGTTTTCCAGACAGCGCCTGTTAAAACTGTCACCACTGTGTAGTGTGAGGAAGGACAGAGGCACCGATGTTGCCTTCAGGTGCAGTCAGACACCTGAATGACGCCGTCTGCAAACCAACCGGATGTCATTTGACCACTGTAGACAAGAGAAAGATGGTAAAACGTGGGTCAGGTAAACAATACGACATCACCATGACAACATATTGCCCGATTTCACGTGAATGCAACATCAAGAATACGTTCCGATATGCAACCGCACCACTAGATTAATAAAATGGTACAGTCCACTTGTGGTGAGGGTGACAGATGGTGCCACTGGAGGTCAGTGTGGAGGAGACCCTGGTTCTGCTTCAGTCTGTCATGTATAGTTTCAGTAGAAATCCCCTCCTCTGTCTTTCAGGGTGGGGCTGACTCCCCCTGCTCTTCTCTTCACCTTTTCTCCCCTCCCTCCCTTTTCATCTGTCTCATCTTTTCTCCCCCTCTGTGCTCCTTCCAGTTCATTGCCCTCGCCTCTTATTCGTTCCATCTTTTCGTCATTTGACATCACCCCCACCCTTTCTCGCTCTCTCTTTGGGTGGGGTTCCTCTGTTTTATTTGACCTTTTCATTGCCCCTCCATCACTCCTCCTCCCCCTGTATCCCCCCCCCCCCCCCTCCCTCAAACCATCCATCAATTCTCTTTGGTCTCTTGAAAATGTTTATTGTCTCTTTTTCTCGCTCTTTCTCTCTGTTTTTGATCCTCCCTCGTTACTGTTTTTTTCATTTCCTATCTACTTTACCACCAAACTTTCCTCAGCTTCCTTCTCTGCCTTTCTCTTTCTACCCATCGTCTCTCCATCTTTCTTCTTCACCTCCTTTCTTTGTCTACCTCACTTCCTACATCCATCTTTTGAATTTTTTTCTTCCAACAACATCCAATCTTTCTTTTCTCTCATTCATGTATCTGTATGTCACCAAGCTTTCCCTCCATGCTCTTGTTTGCCGCCATTCCTTTTTCCATCTTTTATCCATTCCTTCTGCTATTTCACTCCTTTCCTTCCCCTTACTCTCCTTCCTTCCTCTTACCCCTAGCTCTCTCTCAGGGTGGGTCTCTGGATCTGTCCGTATTGATGACTGAATCATGACTAACTGCTGTGAGTGTGTATACTTGAGTTTAGTCCAAACAAGCCTTTAAAACAGATTAGAAAGATTCATCCCCATCCTCCCTGCTCACTCTTCTTGATGCTGTGTCTGATACCACTGTTTATCATTCAAACTTTTTTTAAAAATCTTTTATTGACTGTCACATGAAATATTTATGGTTCACACACTTCAACTCCTTTTTAGTCGACACACAAGTGCTTTAATCACTGTAATGACATTTCTTGACTAGGTTTTTTCAACACTTTATCTGGCACTATAGGTTGCTTTCACGATCTACTCAGTTACCTACACGTATACTTCCTACAGATCTCAGACAGAAATTTCACCTGTTTTTACTGCACTTCAACTGACAGTTTAGCCGCTGCCAGTGGTTGTGACCTTTAACCTTTTAAAAACCAAGCCCTTTTTAAGGCATTTTCTCGAAAAAATGCATATTCATATTAAAGTGAGTATACCTCTGCAACCACAAAGTCTATTTGAATAATCTTGGTGTCACTGAATAGGGAACACTTTGGGGATTGTTTAGATGTGTAATTATCAGTATATATGTTAGTAATGATGAGTAAATGAAGATGGCACACAGCAAAAATTCAATAAAATTTTGTCTCGCCTAAAAAAAAAAGCACTTTCAGTGTGATAATCACTTGGAAATGTTGCAGATGATCCTCTGAACCTCTTTCAAATTATAGTACAATATGTGGACATTCTCTCTGCAAAGGTTGATTTTTATCAACTGCACCAGAACAAATTTAGAGAACTTTTAGCACAAACATATTAGGCGAGATTTCCAAAAATGACCATTTTGGCACATTTTGGCACCATTTGTGCCATTTGTATTTTCTACTGTACAATTATATTATATGTTATATTTTTCAATTGTATATCACTAATGGTGTTCAGTACATCCAAATAAAACAGTTTTTGGCTTTATAAAAATATATTATATATTTACCATTCAAAAAATTATCACACAAAGCAATTGAATTTTGAATCCAAGTGGACCAGATTTACTTGTACACAGCAAACATTTTTGTTACAATAAAATATTTTCCATAAAAGTGCAAAAAGTACTATAAATATGAACTAAAAAACACACAGCAAACAAAAATAACTATTTACATTATTATTGACAGGAGTGACACATAGTGTCTAGTCTGTCATGTCAGTCTGTCATGCTTATTGTCCATCATGCCAAAGCTGGAAGCAGTTTTTTGTGGCAGAGAGGCAGAGAGGAACGTTGCACTTCCTGCAATAAGCTGACGTCTTCACTCTGGGTTGTCCAGCATCCAGGCATCTTTTGCAGTGCTTCCTGGTCCTAGACTCGCCACCATAGAACGCAGGCATGCAGGTGTTGGGGGTGTGGGGTGGGGCTGCTGCAGCTGCACCTGCAGCTGATGAGCTCTCAGCCAGTTCAATGAGTTGTTTGGCCAACTTCTCTTGAAAGAGCTTGTGTGTTAGGGGCTTTTGGTTGGGGTCTGGTCTTATTTTGAGCAGTTCCTTGTGTAAGAGGAAACTGTTCACTACAGCGATGTCCACAAAGTGATAAAAAAATGTTTTATACCACTTCATGGTTTTATGCCTGACACTGTAAAAACCGATAAGTGCGTCTGACAAATCCACCCCACCCATGTTCTTATTGTAGTCCACAACACAGTCTGGAACTGGTATGGCCTTGGTTTTCCACGCACCAGCCTCCTTGACCTTGCGTTGCACAGTTTGATTGGTGAAAGCCTGATGCAGTGTGGTGCACATGGTCACTTCTCGTGTGTCCATCCATTTCACGAAAAGCAGATTTCCATCTCTGATCCACCGCAGATCCCCCCTCTCAGCTTTTTTTGGCAAGTCGTTGTTTTGGGTCTGTGGGAACCCAATGCGATTTTTTCGAACTGTTCCACAACAGCCAATGAATTTCTGATGTAAATCAGTGAAGAGAGTTGGGCTAGTGTAAAAGTTGTCCGTGAACAACTTGTATCCACTGCCGAGGAGAGAGAATGGAAGGAGGTCCATCACCGAAGAGTAACTCAAACCTTTGCCTGTGTCCGTAACTGATTTGCCCTGATAAACAAAAAAGTTCCAAGTGTAGCCTGTTGAGGAATCAGCAAGGACATACAGTTTGAAGCCCCACTTGGTGGGTTTGTCCTTCATATATTGTTTCATACTGATCCTGGCTTTACTGGCAACCATGCGCTCATCTATTGACAAATTTTGGTATGGCTGGAAAACGGCTTTGCACGTATTCACTATCTCAGAATACAGAGGTTTTATTTTGAAGAGTCTGTCATACTCCGGAGTGTTCCTTTTTTTGTTGTTGTCCTCGTCTTCTTCAGGATCACTCAGGTGAAGTGACCACAAAATGGCTTCGAAACGGCCCCTTGACATCTTTTCTGCAGGAAAATGGAAATTGTACGGCCATGCTTTTTTCCAATAATCCGATCTGTGGTGCAGTGTCACCAGGCCAGTGAAGAGGATGATCGCAAGAAATGTGTAGAAATCCTTGGCTGTTAGAATGTCCCATTTGAAGGTCAGTCCTGCCTGCTTCCGTTTAGCAGCATTTGCATTTGTGTTTTGAATAATTTTGTTCACAACCGACGCAGAAAAAAAAAGCTGGAATAGTTCTAAGGGAGACCAAGCTCTGGTGGTGCTAAATGTTGGCCCAGGGGTCCTGGCTGGTGTAAACCTCAGGGCATTTGGGGTGATGTCCATCTCCTCTCTATTGCACCACCTTTCTTCCTCCTCTGTTTGTGCTGGTGCCGTCTTCCTTTTTGCAGTTTTTTTTCCACCTGTGGGGGTGGGTCCCGCTGACGAGCGTCTTTTCTTTTGTAATGTGCTGGGGGGAGGTGCAGATGAGCCTGCCTGAGGTGTAGATGGGCCTGCCTGAGGTGTAGATGGGCCTGCCTGAGGTGTAGATGGGCCTGCCTGAGGTGACAACTGTTGTCCTGATGGCTGCGGGGGTTGTGTAATTCCAGGTAATGACTGTCTCCCAGCTCTTGTCTTCCTTGTGGTGGAGGGCCCTGGTGGTGCATAATCCTCATCACTGTACACAAATGCAGAAGAAAAACAAATATATTCATTCAGTGGTCTGGTCCTGAAATGGCAATGATATGAAAACACTAAAGGAAGAAACAGAGTAAAAAGAAACACACACTGTGCTAGGTAAATAAACATGCACAAACAACACACACACACACACACACACACACACACACACACACACACACACACACACACACACACACACACACACACACACACACACACACACACACACACACACACACACACACACACACACACGCCCCCCTCCCTCCCCACACGCTGTATGCCTTATCGTCGTCTTGACGTTTTTTTCTGTCATATTTACACATCATAAGCCAAAATGTTGCCCTGACAAAGCGTCTGGCTCGACCTAGATAGAATAAATATATGAATACTACATTTACAAAACACTACATACCTCTCAGAAGACATAGGACGGTAGTCAGAATCACCGCTGTCCTCTGCGTTTTCTGCGTGAATGAGATCCTCGTCGTCTGAAGATGAGTCATTGGCGCACACTGTGTTGTCAAGGTCCGTCTCCATCAATTCCAGGGCTTCCGCGGCTGTAAGCCGCTTCCCTGTGCCTTGTTTGGCCATTTTTACAGAAACTTGCACAAAAATATACGAATGATGGAGTCTCTACCGCTGTGCGTAAACAAGCTGCCGTGCGTCCTGCGTCTCCGTGCGTAATGATGCTACCTCGCTCGTTGCATGTACGGCAATACGCAGGGCTCTATCTCTGCCACGGATTGGTCAAATTTGGTGAATGACCCCTCCTTCGAGATCTACACCCACCACAATGTTATTGGCCGCACTGCCAGTCAATCCGAATGAGCCGTGTGCAAGTACAGGGTGCCGTGCGCAGGTACAGGGGTGCCGTGCGCAGGTACAGGGGTGCCGTGTGCAGTTACAGAGTGCCGTGTGCAGTTCTTTGCCGCTGGGTCCTGAAGCCCGGTCTGTTTTAGCACACGTTTGGATTATGATACAAAACACTGGACTAACAGGAAAATATGTGGATTTACTGATAAAACTGACTTTTCACGGCAGCACAGCAAAGGTAAGAGGAAAATTACAGCCATGTTTTCGCCTAGCGGTGTATGTTTTTGCTTGTTTTTGGCTCATATCTCTGCAATGCCTCTGTGTAGCCATGAATGCTGTGTAGCACTTGAATCCCTGGAGCCTGCTGGTTCAGATGAGTGGTAGCTCATGTGTTTTGCATAATGTACAGTAGTATACGAGCCAGAAATGTCGCGACTTCGTACAAATACGAAGTTTGGTGTTTATTTGTTTGTTTTAGTGGTGTTTGGGCTGTGTTTGTGTTAGATAAATTTGGTTTTTTTCACGTTTTAGCCCAGCTTCTGCTGTTCAATTTGATATAAAATATGACTATACTCTTTCATAATCAGTGTATGGGGGGGTCAGGGGGGGGCCTGTGAACCCCAGGGTCCCCCAATTGGGGGACTTTAGGGCTTAACAAGTTTTAACTTACACCATGCAGATGACACTACTAATTTGCTTTCAGCAAAAACAATTCAACTTATCTCAACAGTTTCAAGGCTTTTTTTTTTTTTTTTTAACTCTTCAGCCAACATTTTGATACTGAAACTTGTACTGCCTGCAAATCGTGCTAAAACAACTTTAAAGGAGAACTATTCAAGTCTGGTAAAAAAAAAAAAAAATTAAGTATATTTTTTGGCTTTTTGTGCCCTTATTTGATAGGACAGTATAGATGTGACAGGAAATGGAAGGCAGAGACGGGGGAGTGACATGCATAATAGGGCCGTCCGACGCGGGACTCGAACCGGGGCCGCCTGCAGCGAGGACTACAACCTCTACACATGGGGCAGGTGCTCTACCAACTGAGCTAAACACAGCACCAAGTCTGGTAATTGTTTAGCTGTTTTGGTCACTTTTTTCTCTACAGAGCCCCCCCTACAGTTTTGGAGTGGATATTTTCACTTTGGTAAAACTCAGGACTAACTGAGTGAGTTGGTCAGGGCCGTTGCTAGGAATTCTGGCCCCCCTTAAAGAATACTAAAGTGGGCCCCTGACTTTTCCACTTTTTTTTCTTAGACTACGTATGTATTATCATTTTTTATTTAGCCTACTTTGTTTTGATGCTAATGCAGCATTACTATGAGTGTTAGTCAGGGTCTTATGCAGAATAAATAAGTCATACAAAGATTAGGGTTTTTTTGGTGGGCCCTACTTTTTTTGCCAAGAGGTCAATGACTGCTTGGTGTTTTGGTTTGCATGTCCTTTATGGGTGAGTGAGTGCACCATGGACCTTCTGTTACACCTGCACAGATATTCTGTAAAGACAATGGATGTTATCTCATTTCTAATATTCCGCAGATAATTCAGCCGCACACACTTCACAGCTTTCATCGCTCTACTGACAGTTTAACTGCTTTTAATGCCTGCACTTAAACTGACACTTTAGTTGCAGTAATCTCAGGCATAGATTGACATTTAATCACTTTTGTATAAAACTTTGTGACTCACAATCAAAACATTTCAGTCCTTAAATCCCAGAACTCACCCTTTTATGTGATTCATTTAACATTCCAACTTCCACACAATAATTTACACTGTTTACACCTTTGCAGCAAATCCAGAAATATCCACTAGTCACACAGCACCCTTTTCACCTTTATCATGAGTTTGCGTAAATGTTTATTTAACATTCTTATACTTTTCAGTGTTCTGTCTCTACATCTCCGTCTAAACATTTATTTTTGACAAGTATTACTCAAACAAAGCCGCCCGTCCTGTTTGTTGGCTCACGGGTTTCTCTGCTCTCCACACTACAATAGTAGAACAGTAAGAGAAACATGTGGTGATGCAATTGGCCTCAGCTGCTCTGTTCCTGTAGGAGTGAAGTCAGTCAGAGGGGATTTACTGCAGCTCAGCTCCAACACATCAGTTTTAACTGTCTCAGGTTTTCTTTAAAAAAAAAAAAACTCCTGGAGTTTAAGGGTCTCATGAGAAACATTTAACGTTTAAATTCCTTTACATAAGTTCAAAGGTAGATTTAAAACTCCACCTGGTATCAGCAACAGCTCAGTGACACCAACTGTAGCCCCACCCTCAGAGACATGCTGCAGCTGCAGGTGCTTAGTTTGTTGGTCTTTGGACAGAAGCACACTGATTTCACTCTCACAAACAAAAAGAAAAAACAACATTACCATACATATACAACTGCTCCTTTATGATTCTAATTAAACAAAATAATTCAAGTGTGAAAGGATGTGAAGAGAGGTGTGTCATCGGAAGAAACCTCACTTATCTAACTTGTCTGATTCTGAGGGAGTTGCCCTGGATTCTTTTATAAAAACCTATTCTAATGAAGAATTGATCATTTTCACCAACTGTGTCTATAAGACTTGGAGAAATACTCTCTGTCTTTAGAGTTCTATTGTTCAATTCAACAGTTTTCCCAGACAGGAGGAGCTGACGTTCTTTCTGTCTGCGTCTCTTCTCCAGAGTCTCAGTGTGATTCGGCATATTCCTCCTCCTAGCTGAAAGAGGAGATTTACATGACAGGGAAAAACTTGGACCTCAAGTCCACAGAGTATTCACTCTGAGAGGCTTATCAAATTTAAAGATATGCTGTTTAGTGCTGATGTGTTCCCCACAACAGAGATATCTCCACAATCCTGTTATTTCTGTTACTTTCATTGGCCTTTACTTTTCATGGCTGTGCAGCAGTAAATGTGAATACATACTCACATGAGTCACACTTGTCCTTGTGGGAGTTTCCACTGCTGCTCGACACCACAGTAGGTGTTCCAGACACATCCACAACAAAACACAGGAGGGCCGCTGTAGAAAGAAAAAGTAGGCGCAGGGTGATTGCTCTCCATGTAGAGCAGGAGGTGCTTTTCTGATTTGAGTGTATTTTGTTTACTGTAACAAAGACCATCAAGGTACCATCTACGATGATTGCAGTTACAAACTGAATGTTTATTGAGCCTGCTGTGATGTACAGTATGCAACAGGCCTAACTACATCCACATCAACAGCCTGTGTTTTTTTTAGTTGTAGTTTTTCCTTTATTTGTTCGAGAGTGACAGTGTACATTAATGAACAGAGATAAAATGTAAATGCTCCCAAAAAGGCTAATTTCCGTTGGCAGTCCCCCTGCCGGAAGGAGGATGGCAATGAGACCTATAATAAAAGCAAAAACAAATATGCACAATATTTATAACAGCAACATTACACTTGACTTTAACCCCCACCCCTCTGCACACATGCACAAATACCCTCCAATCCACAACCAGTAGGCCTACTCTCTTTATCCCTCAGCAACAGAATACATCCCCCATTCAGGAAGGGGAATATTCATATCAACAACAACAACAGCAACAACAACAACAACAAAAAGTCAAATCAAATTACAATTAATTAATTAAGCCATGTACTACAGGGGATTCAGGCACCACTGTTGACAAAAAAACAAAGCCAGATCTACATATCAGACAGAGGAAGTTCTACATAAAGGTCTGTCTTGTAAAAGTCTGACACGTGCTGGAGCTGAAGTTAAATTAAGGCTAAACTTTTGTGTATCCCATATTGCGTCCCTTCCAACTTTCTCTCCAGCTGGAATCACAGCTTAAAGGGGAATTGCCGTTTTATTTTTACAATCTGGACCTTATTTCTAGCATAAAATATGATCATTTACTCACCCAGATAACTTTGATGTCAAGGTCAAGGTCAAGTTTATTTATAGGGCACCTTATAGACAACCTATAGGTTGACCAAGGTGCTTTACATAAAATAGATAATAATAAAATACAAAGGTACTTTTCAAAAGACAATTTCGGCAATGACACATAGCAAACCAAACAACTTCGTCTCACACAGGTCCAAAAGCCTGGGAGAAAAAATGGGTTTTGAGAGATGTCATTACGAGTTGATGATATCATCCAGGTCAGAGGTCAGTAGGTCAACCTACAGACCCTGGATGTTGATAACAGCTAACCCCGGACTGAGAGGGGAATAGCACTAATGTATTGTAACAAAATATTGGTGAAATGAATGAGTTTCGTGGTGATTTTGTGTTATTTAGAGGGTGCATTCCGCTGCCCTGTGTATTCGTATTACATGTAGGCTACATGGATATACGCGGCTCTCAGCTGGATCTAATTTCATCGGAACGACTTGTAATGACACCAAAGTTATCTGGGTGAGTAAATGATCGCATTTTATGCTAGAAATAAGGTCCAGATTGTAAAAAACAGAAATTCCCCTTTAATCTTTTCATACTCAGTTATAAAATCAGGATTTGACCACAGGTGGTTCAGACATATACAATATTTTCACCTCTTTAGATCACCTCTAAAGAAGGTAACTGAACGTGAATAGCAACACATTCTGTTTATTCACCTGCTTAAACACGTGTTCTTACTGATCCAGATCAGACATCCAGATACAGATCAACAGCCACAAGGACATAAGGTCAAAGTGCTTCACATTAACAACTGTATATATGTATATGTGAATCTACTGTATGATATTGACGCCAACATTCCCAAATGCTCCAGGAATTTGAGCCAGCAGATTTTACAACTGAGACATAAAAAGACAAACTGAGGAGCTTCCTGTCAAGCAAAGAGATGGAATTTTTCTTGTCATTTATCAGAAGATTTTTTCCTGCTGTGAAACCTCGCACCCCAGTTGGACCATTACAACTTAACAGTGAATCAAAGAAGAACAATAAATCACTGAAACTTGTGCATCCAGTTAGAACAGAGAAACCAGTAAGACCTGTGAAAACCACATTTGATCACTGTGAATAAACTAAAAACTAATAAACCCAAAAAATCCAGTGAGACCAGTAAAAATCAGTGGGACCAGCAGACCCAAATGCCGCTTTTCCACCATGTGGTACCGGCTTGACTTGACTTGGCTCTGGTAGCAAGTAAAATACTGTAAAATGAAATTTAATATAGACTCATCTGTTCATTATAAAACATTTGTTTATGTAAATGTGGTGATTTCTGTACAGAGCCCCAAGGCAGCGCTGCTCTTCTGTCCAGTTCACACTTGAAGCTTCACTTTACATTCAAACAAACTAATGCGGCTGCCACAGTTAGAAGGCCAACATTTATCTGTCAGAAGGAATTTTATCAGCCAGCGGTAAATATTCAGAGACCTACAGGTAACTTCATTAGATCGCTTTCTACCCCTTTTCTCAGGAGACCCACTGGTTTTTCTTCTTTTTTTTGCGGCCACATCCACACGGCTGCATCTTCACGTGGCCGTTATGGAATTTGCCCATATTTCCCTATGGCCAGTCCATCACTACTATACTCCTGTTTTATAGCATAAATGCAATTAGCTATGGATGCTATGGATGGATTTTGGGCGGAGCCCCGTCTCTCGCAACGGCCGAGACACGTCAGGGCACATCTTGGTGGATCATGTGACCAATGGGAGCCAGGTCATTTCATCTAAAAATGTTTTATTATTTGTTAAATGTTATTCTTGAAGGGCCACTGGCAGGCCTTCACACATACGCAAAAAAAAAAAGCACTGACAAAAGGGCACTTTGACTCAGACAACTTTATTAATCCCACCAGGGGCAATTGGTTTCAGCAGCTATATAGGGAATAAGGTAGAGTAAATAAACAGAATGCCAAGAACAGTGTCCTCAAGTATCAATAGTTGAATAGCGTGAATAAATAGGTAGGTTGCACATGTTGATGAATAAGATGTACATGGTAAAAGGAATGAAATCATTATAAAGAATTTAAGAGACGAATAGCAGAGGTGATAAAAAAAAGATAAAAGGACATTGTGTAACTTCTCCTGTTATCTATTCATGAAAATTTCCATCTTCAGTCTGTTTTTCATGAATCAGTAATCCCCCCCATCAACAAAGTGAAGTGTTCCTTTCAGCTCTGAATGAGCCGTTCATATCATTCATATCTACATGGAGCGGGTCAGCTCGCTGCTGGCTGCCATGTCGCATCGCCATGTTTTTACGTTCAGTGGCAGCGTGACGGTAGGAAACCATGGAAACTCAGCAGAGACACCGGAGCTGTCGGCTCAGGTCGAGGTGGCGTCTGTGAAAAGTCACCGCGGTAACACAGTGAGGAGGAATGGAACGTTACACTGATGCTGCATTCAGGTGCAGTCGGGCAGACGTCCGTCTGTATCAAACCAGATGTCATTTTAGTCACAGAAGTCGAGAAAACCAGTAAAACGTGGGTCAGGTAAACAATGCGACATCGCCATGACAACATGTGTGCTGATGGACCACTTGTTTACATAGATGCTTGTTTATGCCATTACGTTCAGCAGCTGTCGCCTGCCCAATTTCACATGAATGCAGCATGAAAAATACAATTGAGTTGCTTGCAATATTCAACCGCAACGCTAGATGGGAGTAATTCTTACACAATTTACCTTTAAAAAACTGTTAGTCTTAGTGACAGGTGAGACTTTGGGCATCAAGGGGCAAAGGGGCAGGTGCCTCCGTCCTGCACGTGCTTGCCACGCTTGGCTACAGAGTCCAATGAAACCAAAGACCACTTGCAACAAATAAAGCAAGCAAAATCAGTGGATACAAACCCAGTATAACCAGGGAGCAGTGACTTGACAAATGAGGCAACGGCATAGCTACCTGAAACCTACAATACCCCTGAAACCAGTAAAACCTTTTAAACCAATAAAACCAAGTTATAACCAGTAAAAACATGATATGAATCAGACCAGTGACACCAGAGCCACCAGTAAAACCAATGAACTGAGTGAGACCCCAGTGAAACCAGTTCCCAGGGTCTCTAGTTACAGGGCGAGGTGCAACAGCCAGACTGCTGAGCGAGTCAGTCGTCAAGGTTTGACGTCGTCTCTAAGGAGCGGTCGACTTCCTGTACCCATGACATCATCAGGCAGCACGTGCGCTGTAGACAGGTCCAAGAACGGATGATGGTGGTGGTGATGAAGATGAAGATGATGATGACGATGACGATGACGATGATGATGGACCAGTTGTGTCTTACACACACACACACACATTATGGTCATGCTACACTATTCTACTTTTCTCAGCTATTGCATAATATTGCATGTGTGTTGCATGTGTGTGTGTGTGTGTGTGTGTGTGTGTGTGTGTGTGTGTGTGTGTGTGTGTGTGAGACAGATTTGGCTCTTGCACTGCGAACTAATCATACACTGAAGGGCTAAGAGGGTCCACACCCTACACCCTTATACGCACACACACACTCAAATGCACACAGGCTCATCTGTTAGCCATTAGCAGCCAGTCAATGACAACAGAATCACATGGGCTGGGCTCAGTGCACTCACACACCATCACATACTATTCACATGATGTATGAATCTCTCTCCGTGTGTGAGTGTTTGTGTGTGAGTGTGTGTGTGTGTGTGTGTGTGTGTGTGTGTGTGTGTGTGTGTGTGTGTGTGTGAGTGTGAATGTGTGTGTCCATACCATTGCCAGGCCTGTCACGGAGCAGCTGGGAGGTATGGACGACCTAACATCAGCCCAGTTTAACATCAGTCCCAGTGTGTGACTGAAGGGAAATTCCAGTCAAGTCTCCTCCCTCTCCTCAGCTCTATTATCTCATCTCTCCTCCTTTCACTTATTCTTGTCTTGTATCCTGATTTTTGTTGCTGTAAAACCTGCGCTGCAGCCTGGTTTCTCGTCTTTGTCTTACTCTCACTTGTTGATTTGGCCTCTCCCTCACTCAGTCTGTACATCCATCCTCTCAGGAAAACACTGATGGGAATCAGGAAAAAATGTTAATAAAAAAGTATTGAGCAAAATAGGAAAACATGGTATATTTTATTATGTGTTATTATAATGTGTATGCTGCAGAATGAATATATATGCAATATGTATGCAATATGATATTAAGTGTAAGTTGATTGTGGAATGATGTATATATATAATATGTAGATATGGATGCAATATGGATTAGTATGTGAATAATTACTAACAAAGAATGGATAAAGCACAGTAAGTGGAAATGCTCACTTGTTTTTGTTTTCTTTGTTTTTCATTTTTATAATGTTTCTGTTTTTGTATTTTTTTTACTGTATATTTGATACTGTTGGAACCCAGGAAGAATAGCTGTAGCTTTGTTGCAGCTAATGGGGATCTGAATAATAAACTAAACTGACTTGGATCCAGATCATCTCTGAGAGCAGGTGGAATATACAGTATAATCCTCCAAAACTGGTCTTGTCCTATAGGAGAGAGGCATCCTGATTGGATGCTGAACCCCCCCTCTGCTGGCTCCCCTCCACAGGGAGCTCCTCACCCTGTCCCTAAGGCTCACATCCACCATCTCTCAATGAGTGACGCCGAGGGTGTGGATGTAGGTCAGCTGTTAAATCAGGCTCAGCTCCCTTTTGACCACGACGGTGCAGTCCAGGCTTCTCTCATCCAACAAACAGGGAATGTCTTCACGTGCACGCTGAAGCTGCACTGAACAGAGCTGCAAACCGTCAGAGAATGCTGCACAAACTAACTGGAAACACAGATGGATGTAGCTCAGAGTGAGCTGCTGCACCGTCGCCATCTTGGGAGAAGTGGCCAGTTTGTGGAAAGTGTACACTCACCCAGCTGTCACAAAGCAGCCACATTCTCAATTATGCAGAACTTGAAGTCATAATAAAAAAGAACCCTCTGTATAGCTGTCATGACTACAGAAAATAGCAGAATAGACTGAAAATGTTTCTACCATCTTATTTCTGCTGTAAAGTTAGTCTCAAAGCATCTACAAAGACTTTCATTTTGTGTTGATTTTGGCGACCCCTGTGGACAAAAGCAGTAGTGTTTTGGCAGAATGCAGAAGACTGCATTTCCCATGAGCTCTACCATATATTGTCCTTATCTGGCTAGCATGTGCCATCTCCCTGCCGTAAATAATTTTGTCCGGTGGACTGACCCAACCGCTGCCTCCCAAAGGTATAGAGTTACACTATTTAGAAATAGCTTATCTTCCCACTGATGGCCTCATTTGCTGTTGTAGGTCAAACAGAGACATCAGCACAAACCAGAGACATTTGCATATCCAGTTAAGGTCATAGACTGTAAAAAGAATGGACGTAGCACCCGTGACGTCACCCATTGTTTTGTGGCGCTACTATGGGGGTTTGAACTGCGCCATGTTGGATTTGACTTGCCATATTTGGAGAGCTGCGGCCGTTAGCCAGCCGAGAACCCGCCCACTCGCCTCGTAGCAGTGGTCTCCGGACCTGTCACTCAACGTTTCACACCCTAATTGGCCAGAATGTTAAACCTAATCATAGTAAAACGGTAGAGTGTGTGACCAAAAAACTAGATGGTACCAGGCTGTAAATATGTTTTTTGAAGCTGTAAAGTCAGCTGTTTTAACATGGCAGTCAATGGAGAGTTGCTCCCTTCTGGTACCAGCCCCCAGAGGAAGCGGCGGGGATTGCTGTTTTTTGAACGCGGAAGTGAGCTTCACTTCTCAGACCGACAACTGCCCCCTTGGTTAAGGTAAGCTTAAAGGAACGAAAAAGCACTGGACTTACTTCAGGCACTCACTCACAGGAGACAGAGGTGATGTGTAAAAGCCTAATTAATGCGTAAAAGCCTAATTAATCAGGGCATATAGAACAAAAGTAAAAACCGCTGACCAAAGTTTAATTCCTCCTGGCCAGTAGGTGTTCATGTTTCGGTATTGTGTAAGTGTTGTCCATTGTCTAACTGTGTCTGTTTATGCCACACCTTTTTATAGTAGCTTGTATTCTGTGTATTTTATCACTTTTATGTTATGTGTAGGGACTACAGATGGAAATTAGCTGGGAGATAAATCTGGTGCAACCATCTTTTCATTTTTTTCCCTTTAAATGATTAATGCAATTGCACACTGTCCCTTATTAAACTAATAAACTAAACTCATACTTGCCCGCTCTTGCTTTAACCTTCAGCTACCGGTTCAGTAAAATCAACACTTTTATTCTGCACCCCTAACATTGTATGGATGTATTATTTTTTGAAAATTAATCGTTTTGATGAAAAAGTTGTAGCTATAACCTTTAAATGTTCTTTGTAGTTGCTAAACATTGTCTGTGGGGGCTTACCTCACTTTTGGAGCCAGCCTCTAGTGTTCATTTGAGGAACTGCAGTTTTTAGCATTTCAGTGACTTTGCTCTTTAATCCCAGTTTACCACTTGTTAATGGTGATAACACTAAAGCTAGGACACACTGCCTGTGTTGTGATGATGTCCTCCTTGGATACTGCTCTTTGAATGTATGGACAAAAAGCATAGAAAACTGGAAAAATAAGACCATGTCAACTTGCACGGCCTCCAAGATGAGCTTTGCTGACCTCACCACGGGGAGCATACATCAGTTCAACTTCCCCAAAGTCCGACGGCTCATTTCTCCGACTACCCACTCTACAACGTTAAGGTTAGGTTTAGGGTAAGGTTAAGGGTTAGGGCTACTTAAGTCTGAGAAATGGGAGGTCGGACTAATGGACGCAAAAATAAAGAAATGTATGTCGGACAGACGTACGGTCGGAGAAATGGGTAGTTGGATAGACGTCATGCGCCCCCTCACCACCTCGCCTAACCTGTGAATTACATTCTGGTATGATCCAGCAGTGATCTGACCTCAAACAAGAGGTTGTTGCACACCTGGAGAGAGTTCACACTTCAGCATCACCTCACAGCTGTGTGATATTTGAATGTACAGCACATTTGACCCTCTATATGTCTTATCTTCTGACACCAGCTCTGTGGGGACCTGTGCTCGAAGGAAGCTCCTCACCTCAGCATGAATGTGAGTAAACTTGTCTTTGGCTCGTCTCCATCTTCCAGCTGGAGAAAGACTGCGGGACAAAAGAACAAACCGACACTGAGCGCTCTGACTCCACCCTGCAAGTTTCTCGTATCTGGAAGAAAGATCTTACAGGATGTGATTTCACTCAGACTCTGCAGTACATCTTGTAGCGTGCTGTCTCGTCGCTCATATGGTTTTGTTGAGGGTACCAGCTGCAGGACGCTGAAACAGCCTAGTGTCCTGATATACGGAATTGGCAAGTGAGGCATACTCTTGCTCCACAGCTATATTCATTCAATAATATGCCTTGCAGTATCCCAACCCCTTAAACTTTTCCACATTTTGTCATGTTACAACCACAGACTTACAGTAAATGTATTTTATTGGAATTTTATGTGATGGACCAACACAAAGTACCACATTATTGTGAAGTGGAAAGAAAATGATACATGGTGTTGAAGATTTTTTTTTTTTTTTTACAAATACACATCTGAAAAGTGTGGCATGCATATGTTTTCAGTCCCCGAGTCAATACTTTTCACTGCAATTACAGCTGCAAGTCTTTTGGGGGTAAGCTATGTCTTTGCAAACTTTGCCCATTCTTCTTTACAAAAATAGGACCAAAACGTTCAATTTTGGCCTTTGATTTGTAAAAAAAATCTTTAACACCATGGACCATTTTCCTTCCACTTCACAATTATGCGGTACTTTGTGTTAGTCTAATCACATAAAATCCCAATAAAATACATTTAAGTTTGTGGTTTTAATGTGACAAAATGTGGAAAAGGTGGTAACACTTTATTTGACGCCTATCTCTATTATGCATTATAACCATACTAATAATGAGTTATAATGCAGTTATAGCACTATATAACTATAGTTATAAAGACTCATAAATGATCATAATGCTTTAGAACAATGATCCTAGCACACTATAAAGCATTTTATCATGACATATAAGGTCAGGTATTATAATTGGTTAGTAACTTTGTAGCTGCCATCAAAGTCAGTTATACTTGACTGAACGGGAGTTACACTGACAATGCCCACATTGATAATGCATTATAAATATAGTTATAATGTGTTATAATTGGCTTATAAACGTGTATAAATATAATTATAAACACTCATAAATTATCATAAGGCTTTCTATCAATAAGCATAACACACTATAGAGCATTTTGTGTTTGTGTTTTGTGTTATGCTTATTGTTATAAAGCCTTGTGATAATTTATGAGTGTTTATAATGATAGTTAGACACGTTTATAAGCCAACTATATTTATAATGCATTATTGATGTTGGTATTGTCAGCGAGTATTATAATACCTGGCTTCATAAGTCATGATGAAATGCTTTATAATGTGTTATTATTGTTCTAAACCATTATGATCATTTATGAATGTTTATAACTATAGTTATACAGTGCTATTACTGCATTATCACTGATTATAAGTATGGTTATAATGCGTTATAGAGATAAGCACCAAATAAAGTGTAACCAAAAAGGATTTCTCCATCAACCCCTTGTCTACACTGTTTGCCCTTGCAGGGTCACTGGAGCCAATGCAAAATGATATAGGGTGAGGGTGGGGCACACACTGAACAAATAACGCACGCACACATTCCCACTGACTGTGGGCAGAACCCGGACAGAACTCAAACCCTGAACCCTCTTGCTCAGAGACAATGGTGCTGAACAACATTATTTGAGGCCAAATTCAAATCATATATTGTTAGTGCGGTGTACAGTACTGTACAAGTGTGTGACAGCAAGGTCAGTGCACACATGTGGTATGTCGCCCTGCAGACCGTCGACACGAGGCTGGTGTTATGGAGCAAACGGTGACCCCACAGGATTCGGTTTCAAACATTCACCCCCTCTGCTTCCTTTGACACACACACACGCACACACACGCACACGCACGCACGCACGCACGCACGCTATGCCGGTACAATCGTTTCATAAAGCGTGCGCACATATCAACTGAACGTGTCACAACCCGCGTGCTTTGACGCCTGTGCAGGAGCCAGCGTCTGACATGTAATGTAGTTTCCTCATTGACTTATAATGGCCCGCCGTTCACGCGCACGTTCACGTGTGATGACTGCTGCGCGCCGGTAATCACACTACGCGTAGTGGTCACGTGTAAACATTCACGCGTTTTGTAGCAAACGCACGCATTAACGCTCGCTTGAAGCTGATTGAACAATTTTGTCAGGCGCTCACGCGTACGCGGAAACGACGTGCGCAACATCTGTCACACGTGACAAGAAGCTGTGTGCGCATGAAGCATATTGTGTACGTCTGTCTGTCCCTGTTTGACTTACTTTGACAGGCGTTCACACGTGCGTGCGTTCGCAGGATCTGTTGCTTCACGGCCGGAAGTCGATCTGCACGGCGTGCAGCACTGCGCGTCACTTGACGCGTCGTGTAGTTGTTCTGTGTTCCATTTTCAGCCAGTAGATGGTGCTATCAATCCAACACGACATAGACTGACATGATTTATTTGAAACGGAAAAACGAAATAATTCTGTTTCTGATTCTTTTACTTTGCTTTCTGGCCTACTACACAGACACAATCAATTAATCAATGACAAACATTTTTAAGTTAAGCGCCACGCCCCCCGCACGTAATCAGTTCATTGACAACTGCTGGGACAGCTGGAGATGTGCATTGGGCTTTTTTTTTTTTTTTTACTTTATTAATAACAAAACAGTCAAACCATCGGGAAGGTTGAAACATGACATCACTGAGCCTCCTGTCCTAATATAATTATCTCATGGGTCTTTTGTGGTGGCAAAAAGTTTTCTATCCATTCAGTAAAGAATGAGCCTGGCTCACAGCTGAGCAACACATCACAAGGTCAGGATTAGTAGTGCATAGCTACATGTGTAATTCCAGAGAATTCGCAGTGCTCTATTCTACAACTATTTGAATTAACTGCATCATAGTCAAAGTCTGATAGACATCAACTCACCAGCAAATTTCACTTTTTCTAACTTAAAATATCACAGGAATAGTGAACCTGAAATTTTGATAGCAAATAAACTCACCTGTGATAAAGTTAACAAATATTGTATTGACGTTCACCCATAGGCTACCTACTGTAAAATACAAGTAGTACATGGACAAAAATAGACAGCATTCTGGACCATACGTATATAAATACCCTTGAATAAAAAATGGACACGTTTAATGTAACAAATATTTTATTTTGAAGTAAGGTCCAGTGAGGTCTGCCGCTTCCCCCCGCTTCTTGCTGGGACATGCTTCAGGTGGATCTGGATCACAGTTTCAATGTCTGCATCTGTGGCCTTGATGTTCCATCTCTTCACAGCAGCTGGAGAGAGGGCACAAGAAAAAATAAACAGAGCGCTGATTCAGATTTTTTATTTAACCAGGCAGAATCATTAGGAACAAGTTCTTATTTACAATGATGGTCAGACAGATGCTAAATGCACTGAATGGTAGGAACACTTTGTTTTGGGAGCTGAAAGAGTAATGAAAGAACCACTTCTCCATGTATTGTAGGCTACCTCCATCATGAAGAGCTTCCCTCTCACATCTGATGTCATGTCTGAGAGTCTCAAGTAAGCATTTCTTCTGGCAGGATTAACAATTGTTATCTGTACACAAGTTGTATAGACTTTTCTCACACTTCACATCTGTGATAATATTTAATTTCTACTTAAAGCTATGGTCTACATTTTGAAAGAGGATGAGAAAATTTGAAAAAAGCGAACCTATGCGAGCGAGACTGGGTTAAATAACATCAAGTCATCTGCCCCTGTTTTAAGCTGCTGTCGTTGCTGGGACATAGGAGCAATGGTGGGAAAAGAAAGAGTCAGAAATAAAAATGCCCATAGCTGACATAGTTAACCCCAGCAAACATTTTGATGTCTACCCTCCGTGTGTGTGTATCTCACCTGGTGGGTGTCTCTCTTTCTTTTACACCTCATACTGCAATACACCTGTAAAGTGAAGTAAATTGGACAAATGGTTATCAAAACAGGTCTTTGTGAGGGACAGTCAGAGACACACAAATAGATTAGGCTACTGTTTTAGGTAGAGATAGTTACATTGATTAACTATGACATTATCAGACTCAGTAGTGTTTAATGATCATAAAATGTTTGCCATACTGTATAACATTGCCTATGAGGAAAATAATGCAGTGATTGCAGCTTTTCACAGCAGCCAATTTATCCTGACAACCTTTTCTTAGTGTAAGTTTTAATATAAAATATACATTTGTTAACATTTATCATATAACAACAATCATTTTGTATATGATGATGACTTTCGCTCTCAGAAGTGTTAAAGTTGAAAACAGAGAATCTGTTGATAAATTGAAGACCAGAATAATATTTTAGGCCTCGCCTCACGTAGCCTGTAAGAGCTAGGCTAACTCGCAGCTAGTCCATTTACACTGCCTATAAAAAGTATTCACCCCCCTTGGATGATTTCTCTTTTTATTGCTTTTATAAATTACATCATGACCAACACAGTTTGGCTTTTTAGACAAAAAATAAATAAGAAACAACTCCTTCATGTCAAACTGAGAACAGATTTTTACAAAGTAATGTCAATTGATTAAAAATCACAACATAAAATACATGATTTCATAAATTAATAGCCTAAATCATCCCTTTCAAGTTAATATTTACATCAGCTGAATTAAGTCTATGGCTTTAATGGCGGTGAATATTTAATGCAATCATGTATTTTTACATGATTATTTTTAATTAATTGACATTACTTTGTAAAAATCTGTTCTCACTCTGACATGAAGGAGTTGTTTCTTATTTATTTTTTGTCTAAAAAGCCAAACCGTGTTGGTCATGATTTAATTTATTAAAAAACAAATCCAAGGGTAGAGTGAGAGGGAAAAAGCTATCATCCCTCTCGCTGTCAATAAGGCCTGAGACAGTATTGAAAAGGCTTTTTGACACACGGCAGTTTCACATAGCTCAGCTACTTCGGCTGCTAACTGTTAGCCGCCGCTCGGCTACGAATAAAGGCAAAAACCAGCTATCTGTAAAAATACACGATGCCGCAAGAAAACCACAAGTGATTGATAAACGTATAATGTCTTAACAAACACCGTTTAATTTTAAATTAGCTTTCTCGGAAGCTTACCTTTCACATCCGTTAGCCTGTCTGCTCTGCTCCTCTCCGCTCCTCTCCAACTGTAAACAACCTACTTGCGCTGCATCTGACACCTGAGTGCGCTCACTACGCGAGGAAAAATAGTTCCTAGAGGGATGCTGGAATAACAAACATTTTCATTAAACATTAATACCACGTTGTTCTCTTCAAGTCACAAACACATTTCTATCATTTTGAATAGTTTTTGACAACGTAAACCGATGCCATCTAAAAGCTGTTGAAATTACGTCGGTCAGGTCATCCGCCGGTCATCTCAGCCCCTCAGATAGACGTCATATCAACCCGCCTGCCCAACGTAATTTTTTTTCTCTCTTCTTTATTGAAAAGATACAAAGGTACAAAAATAAACATGGAAAATGAACCTCCATGATGAACATATACATTACTGTTTCAATATATTCATATCAAATGTTAAAAAAAAATAAAATACATCTCTCAAATATAAAGTCAGGAACATATTCAGGAACAAATTCTCTCTATATAAAAAAAAATCGGCTATAATAAGCATTAGATTCTTAAGGGGGAATCAAATTAATTTTAGCTATTCATTTCAGTAAGACATTTTTAGTTATCATATACTGTAGCCTACCTAGTTGTTGTGCTATTACTTCTGTTAGGAGTTTCAGGGATTTCATGTATTTAAATTCATACAAGAAGACAATAAATCTGGGAGAAGACTTTATGACTCTATTCTTGTCATATTTGTTTTGTAAGATCATACCAAAAGTGACATCATCAAGTGAGATAGCATCTGGAAATAATACAATTTTTTGTTTAATCCAATTATGGATGTCAGCCCAGAATGTTTTTAACCTCCTCTCCTTCAGCCCCACATTCTCACTGCTGCAGATGGTGCTGCAACCCAACTACAGTTGTTATCTGATTGGTTTGTCTGTCACTTGTAGCATCCTGGGATGTTTCAATGTTTCACATTCTCACATTGACATTTGAATATTGTCCTGTCGACAGACCATGTGGGGAAGGAGGTGAAACACAACGACTTAGCAGGCTAGTAGACAGCTGTCATGTATTAGCAGGCAGGCAGGTCAACAACAACACACATCACTAAACTGAGGCACAACCCCAGTGTTGCTTTTATACAACATACTCCTTGCGCCCTCTTATGGGGCATACAGGGTATAACACTAACCTGGACTTAACCTGGACCTTGTTTAAACATACAGTGACATATGCTGTGTTTTTCTCTTAAACATCACACATATAAAATATGAAATTAATATCTACAACTACTTGGTATGAGTCCAGGCTGAGAATGGTGTTGTCATGATAGTATAGGCTAAATTTATATTCTATTCAATCCTATTCTATTCTAATATATTGTCTGCACTTATTTAGATTAGATTCTGCAATAATAAGGTGACTTGACTTGGACTTGACAAAACCCGTGACTTGACTTGACTTGACTTGCCCAAAAGGAAAATGACTTGGGACTTAAGCTACTTGAAGGTTAAGACTTGAGACTTACTTGAGACTTGCACATGGTGACTTGATCCCATCTCTGGTTTGTATTATATTACATGAGAAGAACATATGGTCCGTGGTTTCGATGTCATTTTCACAAAATGTGCATAAATTGTCATCGATATTAAAGCGGAGCCTAAGTAATTCTTTAGAGGGATAAATGTTGTTCATAATCTTTAAGTGTGTTTCTTTGGTTTTGTCTGACCAACATTAATCAGACGTGGAATCAACGTCCTGACATGACTGGATGTTGACTAGATGTCTTCATTTCCACACAGCACCAGACAGCAGTAGATAGAGGAAATCATTCTTGGCAGTGTTTTTTTCCAGTTAAATATGTGTCTAAAAGTCTAAATAAAGTCACGTCGTGACGCGACGTCGAGTGGATGTCATCATCTAGACGCAGATCGAGAAACGTTTGCTGGCAGTATTTAATCAGTTAACTCGCACTAAAATGCACATTTTTTAATGTAATATTTGCCCAGATATTATTTTAACATGTTGAAAAACAGTCGAATTAAAGTCACGACGTAACAAAATAAACTAAGGGTGTGTGGAACTTGAATAATTTACATCAAATACAAAACTCAACAATCTGGGATTAGGGAGGATGAGGATGAAGCATCCAGAGCAGAAAGGCCTGACACAGGTGAGCTGCCTTCTGGGCTCTGCCCTCCAGTGCTGCGAGGGGAAGGAGGAGGGCTGGAAAGAGCTGGGGCTTTTCTACACATGTGTAGCATCATGTTGATTCTAAAATGCACCAAATTATGATATCTTCCATAAACCACTGAGTAAACATTGATGTAATAATATGACACGTGTAGCATGGCATTTAAATGACCTCATGGTTTTTCTGGCCTGGCATGGTGTAGACAGAGGATTCACTTATGACTGATCAACTGTATCCTATAATAAAAACAAGATTTGATCCTGATGGGAGTGCTTTCCTCCAGCTGACCCAATCCACAAAGGAATGAGGTGTAATTTATATTCTATAGCCTTCATGGTGACTGGTAGAAGACCAATTGGGTTGTTGTGGACATGTTAGACACTAGACAAGACTATCCACCATCAAAATAACAACTAAGGAAATTGATGCAAATGTCATGCAATTTATTAATATTCATTTAATGCTCACACTTACTGGATCTAAATGTGTGTCTGCGTTTTCATTTACCTTAAATCTAGTAATAAAACTAATCTAAAATATGTTTCCAATTAAAACAAGATCTGTAAGAGTGAGTACCTTTTTAAAACCAAGAAAGTGCTTGGAGACTGTAAAGGGCATTTAAAACAAGATTTATTCACAGAAATTATAAAATGGGGTGTGGGGGGAAGGAGTCCGAAATTGTGGTAGCTTGGCAACACCGATTGTCCACGTCCACGCTGGTCTTCCACTTGCACACTGTCCTCTGCCGGGCGCAGACTGGAGAGCTGTGAGGTAAAAAAGATGGCAGTCACTGCACGTAAACCCAATACATGCACGCCACTTCATTTACGTCCTAAGATTGTTACTCACATGATGAGGCACAGTATAAACGGTTCACCATCACCTCGGGCCAACACCGCTCGTCGCTTGGCACCACTGCTGTCACACCGTCTCGGGCGTCGGCCTTGCACGCTGGTCTGTGGGGGAGAGACTTCAGTCACTCTACTTTTTACACACATTCACAATAACTTTCCACAGCCAGGGATCACTACTCCCACAATGGGGGCAGAGTAGGGATGTAACGGTAACAGTAATACCGCAATATCGCAATAACAATAGTGTCTCAATATTATTGTGGGTGTGGCACCCTGAACATTTGCATCGTTCTCCTCCTCTGTGTCCTCTGATCAGAACAGAGTCCCTAGCAACGACACGTTTTACCTAGCAACAGTATTACGTTCTGTTATTGTTCTGGTAATGCTACATATTCAACCTTTAAGTGTTTGTTGTTTGTTTATTTCAGGTGAGTCTCACGTCAGTCTACACAAGCACCCATATGTCTAGATGTTTTCTGTGTTTTATCGCGGTGGTGTTCGTTACTCTGTTTACTGATAAATGTGTTAGAAATGTTATAGTTGTGAGAGTGGCGGCAGTTGGTGACCGTTGTTATATGTTTTGGTGTGTTGTCAATATGTCGACACTGTAAATCTATAGTCTTTATGTGCTAACATAATATTGTTGTTTACTGTATATTGTTTACATAGGTGTTTCGTAATTGTTAGATTGTGTTAATTATGTCGGACTGTGCTAAATGTTACACCGTCGCTGTCGCTGCTGCCAGGCTCCTCTCGTTGTCGTGGCAACCAGTGGCAGATAAGAGAGAAAGTCCAGCGCAACTTTGTCAACTAATGTTGCAAGCGGCATTAAGTATTTGTTGTTTGTTTATTTCAGACTGCTGTGTACAAATAAAACACGGAGTGGAGTGTGTAACATGGACGTGTAGAGTATGAAATGAGGGCAAATACTGCAGATGTTAATGCCATTACATCCCTTGGTCAGAGTACAAACTCACATTTCACTTGGTGGGACAGTCGATGCCTGTCTCCTGACGACAGCTGACGCTCTGTTTTTCCTCCTTTCCCCGTGGATCTCACACTCCTCTTCCTGGGTCTCCTCACTGCAGGTGGAACTGGGTCGGTCTGCAGGCCTTGACCACTCTGCTGTGTTCTGGAGTAAAATCACTGACGTGAAAAAGGACAAGCTTAGTGTATATAAAATGGTGAAAACCAAACACAATATTACAGGTAACACTAGTTCTTTAGGCTCTCAAAACTCGGTTCTACAGGTGCTTTTCACTAGTGTGACATGTGTCTGAGTGGATCTGCTGTTAAACTATAATGCAAAAGTTCACATTCATGATTTGGGTTTAAGGATCTCAAAAAGATTTCTTCTCTGTAACGCTAGTTTTTAAAATTATGTTTAGGCTATTTTGCCTACTTTCGACACTGCTCTCCCCTAGGCTATTTTTAAACAGTCAAGGTTCAGTCCTACAAAAAAGACGGATCCACAATTAAAATCACAGCCTGCCTCTGGGTGCATGGGTGGCACCCATTACTCTAACAATTAAAATAGGCTATCCTGAACTATCCTGATTAGCTATAAAACAATGCTAAAAGTCCATCACAGAGCAGAGAGTCAACATCACAGCCAGTGCACACAAGGATGTGAGTCGTTGAGTCACAGCCGCCGAGACGCTGAGATAAAGTAAACAGCAGCGATCAGCTGATCTCTCCCTCGGTACAAACGCTCTGCTCTGATCCAGATCCACTGGACTTTCAAATGAGTTAAATAGTAAATAGCAACTGCACTTTTACAGTCGGTTTTATGATTAAACTCTGTACATAACCTGGTCGGGACCAGCTTATGAGCTAATCACAAGTTAACATTGAGATCTACTGTGGCTAAGAGCCTGGCGGTAGCTACAAGGAGCCTGGCTCAGAGTCAACACACATGTAGCCTAGCTCGCTAACCCACTTAGCCTAACTGGCTTCGTAGTAGCTACACCCTCTGCTTCAGCCTCTCTTCGGCGGCATGTGGTGAAATCTATGGTCACTATCCACTCGCAACAGCGTAGCATCAAAATCTGCTCGACTTTTAAACTTATACAACACAAATGACCAGAGTATTTATAAAGTAACCTACCGTATTAGCCATTAGCTTCCAAGTCACCGGTCTCCTTCTTCTTCTTCTTCTTCTTCTTCTTCTTCTTCTTCGTCTTTTGAATTTCCGGCACCGGCAGCCATAGTATGGCTCGCTGCTGCCCCCCGCTGATTGACTAAAATAAAAAGTCCAACTACATTACACGTCAAGTGAGGCGCAGTGTTGCACGCGCTGCAAATCCACTTCCGGCCGCGCAGCAACAGAGCCTGCGAACGCACGTGTGTGTGAACGCGTAACATAATTTGTCAAACAGTGACTGTCAGACGTGCACACACACGTTCATACGTACGCAGCTTGTTGTCACGTGTGAAATACAACCTGCGCGTAACAACGCACGCACGCACGCACGCCTAACAATTTAACCAAGCGTGCACACACACATAGCTGCGCGTCCTTACAGTTGTTTTGACACGATTGTTCCGCCATACGCACGCACGCACGCACGCACGCACGCACGCACGCACACACACACACACACACACACACACAGGAATGTGTTTTACAGTGAAATCTGAGTCTGTGGGTACAGCTGGGTGTGTATTATGATGTGATGTACTTGGCCAAAAGAAGGAAAACACAGCTTTAGTGAGTGTTCACACAAGCCACAGGCTCTAATTGCGTGTGAGTCATGGATATTACTTTGTGGCCCCCAACACACACACATGCTGAGGTAGCTCTACATGTACTGTACACTGACAGAGGGCACATCTCACTCATCTGATCCCTCTTCACACTTGTGTGATCTAGGAATATAAATATCTGGTTCAGAGTCGCAGCAGTATTTGTCCATATAATGGTTGGGACATTACGAGCAGTATGGAGGTATTTGGTTGCTTTTTGGTGTGTCTTTTTGGATGAAGAAAGTTGGTATCCATTCACAACCATTATATGGACAAACAATGCTGCACGGACCCCCCCTTAACTCAGAGAAGGAACGGAGGACTCTGAAAATTCTCACAGCTCTTAGATGACATGAGGGTGAGTACTGTATATAATGAGTGAAATTTGAATTTTGAGCGAACTATCCCTTTAAGTAATAATAAAATTTGTATAATAATTATGTATACATTACACAGCATTAATTAACACATAATGTTAACTAACGTTAATTAAGGGACCCTTATTGTAAGCTAAGTGCTCCAGTGAGGCTAAGGCAACTTGAAAAAATGGATCGCAGCCTGGATGCCACATTTCGTCTGTGGCCTCCAAATGTTGAAAAGCTATTAAATGAACCAGAAGACCTTGCTTTCTTGGCCAGTATGAAGACAGACTGAGTGGCCACATTTGTAGTCTTAGACAAAAAGCTTCAGCTCAAGGTGAAACGGCGAGAGGAGCGTCAGCTGGGCAGTCCCGGTGTTAAAAGGAGCTGGAGGAGCCAGAGGAGGATACTAACACAGCCTGTCCACCATCTGAGGACGAACCATCCCTCAAATGTAAGAAGACTGGAACAAGTGTCAAGCGTAAGAAGACTGGAACAAATGTCTTCATTCCACATGACATCCTTAGCTGACAAAGTGTTGTGTCACTGACTATGAGGTTGAAGTTGTCACCAATGCAACAGGCTGCCTTCACGCGTGGCCTGGTCGCAGCGTCAGGCAGTGATTGTACACATCTCTCTGCATGCTACGCTACAGCTGACCCAGCAAGACGCCAAGTGCTGTAGACCAGTGATTCTCAAATGGGGGTACAGTGGTACTGCAGGGGGTACGTGAAAGGATGAGGAATAAAATAAAATAAAAACGTTAAAAAAATAAAAAAATAAATGTATACATGTATTAAAAACATGTTTACATGTGAAATAAATGGGACTACTCCTGTTATGGAACAATCTAACGGCCACCTCACTAGACGCACATGTGAATGTGACGTATGGGAAACGAGACACAATCAAGTGCGCATTCATCAACCACCGAAGAAGAAAAAGAAAAAGACAAAGAAGAAAAAAAAGAAAATGTAGGCCTAACAACAACATGAATGAGAATGCAAAACCGTGGGTAAAATATGGAAAAGTGGCTTCTTAAACGGGGGTGTCAGAGAAATGGTGAAGAACCAGAAAAAAAGAAAAAAAAGGAATTACAGAAATGCCGTCAGTTCCGTGACGAGTATATCGGGATGGGGTTCACCTGTACATCACAGGATGCCCCGCTAGCTCAGTGTTTTTTATGCGGTGAGCTAAAAGCTAACAGCGCCATGAAGCCATCCCATCTTCAGTGGCATCTCCGGACTAAACACTAACCATACGTTGGAAACACAATGGACTTTTTTAGAGAGAAAACTCTGTGAATTTAAGTCATCACAGGAGAAAATGCAAAAGGCCACAACAACATCAACAAAAGCGCTGGAAGCATCATATTCAGTGTCGTTACTTTTGTCAAAAGCCAAGAAACCATTTAGTCTTGCTGAAGAACCTCTTGTCCCAGCAGTGGCTGTGCTTGCAGAGACTATGGTGGACAAGGCAGCGGCTGCAAAGGTCAGGACTGTACCGCTGTCAAATGATACGGTTTCACAGAGAATTGACAACATGGGGACAGATATCGTGGCGCAAGGGGGAGCATACGTCAGTCCGACTGCCCCAAAGTCCGACGGCTCATTTCTCCGACTTCCCATTCTACAGCGTTAAGGTTAGGTTTAGGGTAAGGTTAAGGGTTAGGGCTACTTAAGTCGGAGAAATGGGAGGTCGGACTAATGGACGCAAAAATTACAAAAATGTATGGTCGGAGAAATGGGTATCGGACAGACGCCCGTGGCGCAAGTTGTGGAGAAGCTCAGAGCTGGTGAGTTTTCACAGCTAGATGAGTCAACCGATATCACTGGAGAGGCACAGCTCGTTGCTTTCGCAAGATATGTTGACCATGATGACGTTCAAGAACACATTATTTTCTGCAAGCAACTGGAGGGGACAACAACTGGTCAGGACATTTTTAACATTGCTAATTCTTTCTTTTTGGACAACGGAATTGACTGGAAGTCCTGCATCAGTGTGTGTACAGACGCAGCAGCAGCGATGACAGGCCGTGTCAAAGGACTCGTCGCACACATAAAGAAGGAGAACCCTGATGTGATATGGACACACTGTGTTATCCACAGAGAAGCCCTGGCTTCAAAGAAGATGAGCCCAGAGCTTCATTGTGTTTTGAATGATGCCATCAAGGTGATCAACTTTATTAAATCCAGGCCGCTAAATTCACGGCTGTTCCGGAGATTGTGTGAAAACATGGGAGGAAACAACCACGTTGACGTGCTTTATTGATAAACAGATTCTTCTGGGGCCTGATGTGTGCTGTAATAATGTGCTTATCAGTTGTTCAGTACCTCTTAACACTAGAACCGCCAAGGGATGGGGCGTCGCGTGACGTAGTGGTTAGAGCGGGCGCCCCATGTGTAGAGGCTCAGTCCTCGCTGCAGTCAGCCCTGGTTCGAGTCCCGCATCGGGCGCCATTTACTGCGTGTCATTCCCCTCTCTCTGCCTCCCCGTTTCCTGTCTGTCTCAACTGTGCTATCCATAAAGGCAAAAATGCCCCAAAAATATACTTCTTGCCAACCACCAGCTTGGCCGACCTCGCCAATGCAGATTGCTGGTTTGGGATGCACCAGCTGCACATTGATAGCATTTCTGTCTCTCGATGTGAAGGAATGGGCTACCAATGCGAGAGTGGAACGGTGCTTGTTAAGTGATGCGTTCACTGATGCTCGGGGCTGAGGGCTCCAGTTCACTCACTGCGCGCGTGGTTCACTGCATGTACTGGGGGCTGAGGCCTTCCATTCACTCCTGTCGTTCGTGAACGTACTGACAGGTGATTCAGGTTCGCGCTGCCACTCACTCACGATTCGCAAACCTATTGCGCACGCAGAGAACTGCCGCTGGGGAAGCTGTTACTCACTCACTCACTCGTGATTCGCGAACCTGCACTAGACTGCTGCTGTGAAAGAATTTTTTGAACGACTCATTTTAATGAACTGATTCTAGTGATTCAATACAGTCAAAAGAACTGTGGATCCCATCACTACACTGGAGTGGGGCAGGCTGGATTGGGAGAGGGTATACCTGGAGGTGCAGAGAAAAGCAAAAGAGAAAGAGAGCAGCATGAGAGAAGAGCTGAAAGAGAAGAAGAGTGACATAGAGAGAGTTCTGAGAGAGGAGTTTGAAGAAAAAAATTTAAGGGCAAGGAGAGAGATGGAAGAGGAGCATCAGAAAATCAGCAAAGAAAAAGAAGAACAACTTAGAAAAGAGCTGGGACACAAAGAGGTGGAGAGACTGAGGCGGCAGAGAGAAGAGCTGCTGCAGCCGCTGTTCGTGCTGACAGCTGACTGAGGGAGATGCTTTGGTTGGACTTAGGCAATGAAGAAAGGAGTTGGTTAAGTTTAGTAAAAAGACCAGGTAGAGGCTAGACAGGCTAGAAGCATATAAACATTAGGCCTATATGTCATTAATATGAAGTATTTGCTTGTTTTGCAGTTAATTATGCACATGATCCGTTTGACCCCAAAAAGGAAAAAAGGATCAATGTGTGACAGTTGAGGTTCCTGTCACTAAGCCTCCAGTTGATCATGGGCCCTGGCTACTTGGCCAAGGGGATGTCCCTTTGGCCGACTGATTAGCGCGCATGACTCCGACCCGGGAGTCTGGGGTTCGAAGCCCGCCCGGGTCCCTCTTCACCTTGCCACATTCTGGCGTTGTTGGCAGGATCCATGTGGCAGGTCCATGGATTCCGAATGTGTGGCAGCCTGCGCGGAAGCACGAGGACGTGCTTGTGAAAAGAGGGGGAGAGATGTGACAGTTGAGGTTCCTGTCACTATGCCTCCAGTTGATCATGGGCCCTGGCTACTTGGCCAAGGGGATGTCCCTTTGGCCGACTGGTTAGCGCGCATGACTCCGACCCGGGAGTCTGGGGTTCGAAGCCCGCCCGGGTCCCTCTTCACCTTGCCACAAATGCGCACTGCGCGCTGAGGGTTTCCCCCGATAGCCTTTTCAGAATAGCAGGGTCTTTAGAAAAAATAGAAAACCCCGCTATTACGATGAATGGAAATCTATTGTCAGAAAGGGGCTTCGGAAAGGCGGGGGTGTAACCTATTTTGTTATGATACGCTAGTGCTATTCCCTCTGATCCGGGGTGACCTGTTCAACATCTGGAGTCTGTAGTTGACCTTCTGACCTGGATGTTGGCCGGCTTGTTGCTACTGCTAATACTATGGTTCGTTTCTGCGTGTTTCCAACTTGTCAGAACAAAATGAGCAGTTGGACGAAGTTCAGCTTCCACAGGCTTCCACTCTGTAGCCTGGACTCACTAAAGCTCCGGCTAGTTGCGCTAAAAATGGACCCGAATGCCGAAGTGGAATCATTATTAGCAGAATGAGCCATGTAGTGACCAGGGATGACATCATCCAGATCAGAGGTTAGTAGGTCAACCTACAGACCCTGGATGTTGATAACAGCTAACACGCCCCTCTGCATTAGGCGACATCATCCGGAAGCACTCAATTAATTTTCACTGTTATGCGGATGATACTTTCCATGGACCAGTCCGCCACCTGGTCCTCCCCATTGAGCTGGCCAGCTTTCCTGTTGCTCACCCTGAGGTTTCTCTGATTTTTCCCTGTTAAAAAGGTTTTCCACTGAGTTTTTCCTCATTTGATGTGAGGGTCTAAGGACAGAGGATGTTGTTACGATGTCATGTGAAGCCCTTTGAGACAAACTAGCGTATCACAACAAAATATTGGTTAAGTTTTATGAATATTTAAAGGCTGCATTTTGGTGCCCTATAGACTTGCATAATATGGATATATTATATATATCTTGGCTGGAGAGTTGAAAATAGTAACAAGGACTGGAGAGCCTTCAACCAGAACCAGTAATAATAATAAAGTGCCTGTAGGGGGGAATATTTTGTCTCAACTTCTTTGGGCCAATGTTTCAGATCTGCCTTAGTTCAGCTACTCCAACTATTGAATCCTGTGCTAGACAAGGCTCCTTATCAGGACTGAAAAAACTAAACTAAACAAAACACAACTCCGCCTACACCAGTACGTCTTCTCCAGTAGTAGCCCTAGGTGTAGCTGCTAGCTTACTGTACAATGCCTCTGGTAGCTTGTACTAATGCCAGTGAACCAAGTGATGGTGGAACTTTCAGGACAACTTCACGTTCTTATTGAAAAGGTAAGAACCACTCACCAACTTTTGCTGGTCACTTTTCCACTTAGTAGGCTATAAGCAAATACCCGGAAGATTTTTCTGCCCACAACTTAACAAAATATAATTGGCTAAGGCACTGGTCAATATTAGATTCATGTTTACATTTCCTTGAATTACACAGGCCTTCGTCACAGCTACTGAAGGCTCTGCCTGCCAGGTGGTGTCACTGTTTCACCCAGATATCGAAGAAATGTTGTGATTGGTCCATTTCCCCATTCTGTTATTGTTTGCCAAGAAACAGCTGTGACTCCACCCGCTTCTTGATGTGGTTCTGGATTTCTGACTTCTGATGCTTATTTTTTTTTCCTCCTCTGACAACGTTTAAAAAACAAAACAACCTAAAAACCAGAAACAAAATGCACTTCCCCACTGATTACAGTTATGAATGTAAGGGAGTGGTTCAGATGAGCAGCTGGTGATGCTTATTTTCAACTTAGTGCCAATAAATCACAATTGTCATGGTCAATGTTCAAAACTACAAGAAATACATAAAAAAATAATAATGATACCACAGCAAAGACTAATGTATGTGAGTCACAAGCAGCAGTGCGAGCTGGTCATATGTCAGAATGAGTCTGCATGTGTGTGTGTGTGTGTGTGTGTGTGTGAGAGAGAGAGAGTACATACCAGACTTCCCCAGATTTCAACAAAGTTCTCATTGATCGAGACAGAGGGAGGCAGAGCTAGAGGAGGAAGTGATTCTAATTTATTTATCTTTTTTCATTACATCATTCTGTCCTTGTATTTTTCTGATACAACTTGTACCATATGCTTTGGCACTTTGCGTACTGTAATTAATGCTGTAACTTATTGACGAAGCCAACTTCTGTGTATCATGGTGCCATGGATTTTTGAGAACCATGAAATCTGAACATGAATGACTTAAAACATTTTTTGCTGGAAAACAAGAAAAGTGAGGGATTGTGGAGGAGGGGAGAGCAAACAAGAGAAGGGTAAAGTAGGAGTTGAGAGATCATGATTGATTGAAACTGTCCTGTAAAAAACACACCCACAGGTCATCTGTACAGCAGGTAATTATGACCCATAAACACATTTTGTTTCTTGGCGACACCTAGTGGTCGTAGTGATCATGACGTAGTATACAGAGTAGAGGTGGAGCCGAACCCGAATACAGTATTCGGAAAGGCACAAATAACGTGTTTTTTAGTACTAATTTCGAACAAATACTACTAAAAAATATTTGTATTTGTATCAAAAAGCTGTGCTTCCTCCAAGGGGGCAGTTGTCGGTTTGAGAAGTGAAGCTCACTTCCGCGTTCAAAAAACTGCAATCCCCACCGATTCCTGTGGGGGCTGGTACCGGAAGGGAGCAACTCTCCATAGACCCCCATGTTAAAATAGCCGACTTTACAGCTTTCAAAAACATATTTACAGCCTGGTACCATTACGTTTTTTGGTCTCGATGGATAGTTTCTACCCCCGTACACCCCCGGGGGTGAATTTTTTTTAACTGTAGGCCACCGTTTTACTGTTATTAGGATAAGATTCTGGCCAATCAGGGCGCGGAAACATTCAGCAACAGGTCCAGAGTGGTCCAGAGACAGGCTGCTTCGAGGCCAGTGGGCGGGTTCTCGGCCGGCCAATCCAACATGGCGCTGTTCAAACCGCCATATTTGAGGCACAAAAACAGCTCCACAAAACCAATGGGTGACGTCACAGATGCTACGTCCATTCTTTTTACAGTCTATGGCTTCCTCATGAGACTGCAGTGCATGCCCTGATGAGTGAATGAGTGACGTTCAGGGAATTGGTTCTTGGAATGCTGTACATTAGAAAGAACAGTTCTTTTAAGTATTATTTGTTTTTATGCTGTCTGTTCAACATCCTCCAACAAGGATGGGTGGTGGTGAGGTTCACAATGATATTTTATTAGTTGTTGGTTTAACCATGGATGAGGTAATGGCTGTTATGTTTTCTTTTCAGTGACATTCCTTGTTAGATGTTCATTGCCGGATTTATGGAAAAACATCAACAAATATTGCATAGCCATAATTATTATAATGGATAATTAAAGAATACTTATACTCTAACGTAAATTAGAAGTGTAACGCAAAAAAAACCAAAAACAAAAAAAACGGCTGCTTTGCACACCCCTAATACAGAGATACTGTGTATGTCAGGGGAATATGACACAGTAGAGTTACCATGATTGCCTAATGCTGACAAAATGTGGATTTTAACCCAAATCACAATCTTTACAGAATAGTATAAATCACCAACTGAACAGCAACTAAATGTCAGTGCTACTCAAAAATGACACAGGATTGAAAGATAAAACCCCACCCTACATAAGTTACTTAATTATAACAGTACAGTTCACTTGTGCAATTGTAATTTGATAATGTCCAGTTCCTTGATGGATTATTATGAAATTAATTCATAGTCTGCAGCCCTCATAGACCTGTAATGGCGCCCAGAGGGCAACAGAGTGAGGAGGTGATTGGCAGGGTGAAAGGAGTCCTGTATTATGTTTTCATTCTGTAGCTGTCTTCAAGGGAGGGAGGGAGGGTGTGTTGATGATGCCCTGTGCAATTTTAATTACTTTCTTTATTGCTTTCTTGTCTGTTGTTTCCTGAACCTAACCCAGCCATGATTGTTAATATAGTAGTTCCTCATTAGCATCAAAACAGTAGGCTAAATAAAAAATTATAATACATACGTAGTCTAAGAAAAAAAAGTGGAGAAGTCAGGGTCCCACTTTAGTATTCTTTCAGGGGCCCCAGAAATCTTAGCAACGGCCCTGCATGGTGGCAAAAGAAAGGTACGCAGCTGTCAGTAAAGTCTGTCCATCCATCCTCTAGGTAGGGTTGCAGGGAAGCTGGAGCCAATCCCAGCTAACATAGGGGTACACCATGGACAGGAGGAACATGAAAGGACCAGAAAGACAAATAACACACACACATTCACGCACTATGGGCAATTTAGAGTTTTTTAGAGTGGCCAATCATCTTGTCAGTCTTGTGTGCATGTTTTTGGACTGTGGGAGGAAGCTGAAGTACCCGGGGAGAACCCAGGCAGACAGGGGGAGAACATGCAGACTCCACCCAGAAAGGACCCTGGTCTGGGAATCAAACCCAAAACTTCTTGCTTGGAGGCGAGCGTGCTAACCACCCCAGTCAGTTAAGTCCACCATATGGAACCACATTTCAGGAGACTCTCATATGGATCCTATCAAAGGGTTGATACAAACAACATGTGAGTAAAAAGGTGCACGATGAGCTGCCAAGACCAGTTAAACTTTAAGTAATGACATTTTAAAACCTGCAATCTACAAAATTAACATATATTCTGTATAAATTAGTCAGATTTTACATTTCTTTACTGCTAAATGCTTAGAAGTTTTTTGTTTGAGCGCTATGATGAAACAGACGTGTCACAGCATTTCTACATCATTGTTGGGGCCCTGTCATTATTCCTCCCATCCATACTGGCTGGGTCCCTCCCAAACAATGTGGGACCAAATCCACAGTCCTGGCTTTGTGTAATATGGAGTCTTAGAAGTTCAGTGTGACTCAGACAGAATCATGGTTATATTTCATAGTGACTGCTTGTTTAGAACAATATTGCCTCTTTGATTGACTGTGTCTTTCATCACAGCAAACAAACACTGAGGGGGAACAGAAAGGGCTGATTTTCTACTAAGGACACTGTAACTGTGGAAGACGCCAGTTTGATTTGGCTATGTTGGACTTGCCAAGCCTAAAATTAAACTTCTCCTGAAGTAGAAATTTCTACAGAGAAAGGGTTGGAAAAAGTTATTTATAAGTCATATAAGCAGTGGTGGACAGTAACAGAGTAAATTTACTTGAGCACTTTACTTACGTAGGCTACATATCCAGCGGATTTGTACTTTACTTGAGTATTAGATTCCTTTGGTACTTGGTACTCTCACTTGAATACATTTCCAAGACAAATATTTTTACTTTTACTTAACTTAATTTCTTTCTTTTTTTTTCTAAACTACTACTGGACACAAACTGTGTTTGTCAAAGAAGGAAACCTACTGGGATCTACGTAAAAGCAGAAATACGTCATCCCTCCCCATAAGCATACCGCCAAAGTAGCCACGCCCTCAACTGCGTTTGTCAACTCAAAACTATACCGCGACAATGGCTGCATCAGGAGAAGAAAGAAAAAAATCCACTGAGTCTCAGTCTGAATCTGATAATGATCTGGAGGAACTTTCGGAAAATCCTCAGAAAATCCTCAAAATTCTCTGAAACAAGAGTTAAAAGGTCCTTAAAGGTGTACAGAAAAGAAAACTGAATTTGAGCCCACTCTGGGTCATAAAATCAGTGTAAAAACTCAAACTTTGTGCAAAATTCAATTTTTGAGTAAATCCGGGATTAAAGTGTTGTATTTTGTTTTCGCATTGGACAATGCAGGCACATGCGTCAGCCTGTACACGATTCAACAGCCACTGATATTGGATCTGTCATCCGTCATTCAAACGTCACACGCACACACACGAAGCTTGGTCTCGCCCCAAGCTTTGAATATCCTGCCCACTCGATAATGACCAATCAAATCCGTTGTCCTTACTCAGGTAATGTCGTGTTGCAGCTTCTGACAACTCGGCGCGACAAATGGCACAAACGGCCATTACTGTACACCTTTAAATTTATTTTGAAAAAATATAGTAATTCATTGATGTGATGAATGAATTTACTCACTCTTACTCTTACTTTTACTTAAAGCCCCAGTAAGCAGGATTTACCCCCATCTAGCGGTGCGGTTGCATATCGGAACGTATTCTTGATGTTACGTTCACGTGAACTCGGGCAGAAGTCAGACAGACAACAGACGCTGCATTTAACAGGATAAACAAGCTTCTATAAAGAAGTGGTCCGCCAGCACGAGGCAAAACAATACAGGTGTGGCAAGGTGAAGAGGGTCCGGGCAGGGATTGAACCCACACCTCCCAGGTGTGGGTTCAATTGGAGGCATAGTGACAGGACCCTCAACTGTCACACAGGCGTGACAGTATGTTGTCATGGTGATGTCATATTGTTTACCAACGTTTTATTTTTATTTTTTTACTGTCTTTCTCTCGTGGAGTAAATGGTTGGTTTGCAGACGCCGTCATTCAGGTGTCTGACTGCACCTGAATGCACCTGAATGCAACATCAGTGCCTCGTCCTTCCTCACACTACACAGTGGTGACAGTTTTAACAGGCGCTACTTGGAAAACTTTCTCCCCGAGCCGACAGCTCTGGTGAATTTCCGTGGTTACCTACAGTCACGCCGACACTGAACGTAAAAAATGGCGATTCAACATGGCAGCCAAGGTTCTGTGCACCCCCCCATTTGTAACGACTTGTAACAACTCATTCTAAGGTACGAGAAAGCTTTCGTTTGTATGCGGGTGTGATTCCACTTCAGTCATATACATATTTATGAAAGCAATATTTGATTTTTGCTAATAAAAAGCCAAATAAGTTACATACTGGGGCTTTAAAGTAAATTACTGTAAAAGCATGTACTTTTGGATACTTAAGTACCTTTAAAAGCAAGTACTTTACTCTTATCCGAGTAACATTTTGACTGAGCTACTTTTACTTGTAACAGAGTAAATTTTGACCAGTAGTATTTGTACTCTTTTGGCCACGCTGCAATAAAGGACTTTTAAAATCACCTTCCGACTCTGAGTGCCTCAGTTCCTGCTACCATCTAGTATTTGTACTAGTACTGGGGTAGAGTATTCTGTCCATCTTTGCATGTAAGGAAGAACAGTCAGGGTAAATAATAACTATCAAGACTTGTTCAGACAGGAGAAGAAAATGAAGGGAGAAGTAAGGAGAGGTAGGAGGGTGAGATGAAGATGAGGGGGAGAAGAGATCGACATAGAGAATATGGAGTAAGAGGATTGAGGGGGGTTGTGTTTGTTACGCGTACCAGTCAGTGCAGTGTGTGAAATGTGAACCGAAGTGTGTGTGTGTGTGTGTGTGTGTAGGGGAGGATCCTCTAACTCTTAAAGCCGGGTCAGAAAGAGAGAGATCGGCAGAGCTGAGAGTGAGAGGCACTGAGGAGGGAACACACACACCGCCTCTTAAACACACACACGCATCGACACACACACACACACACAGACATTCACACAGACAAGGACAAGCGGCCTATTGTGCACACACACAAACCCGTGTGTTGATCACTTACAGACAAACACACTGCTCTTCACTGGACTCTGGACCGACCTCTTGAGGATACGTCCCATCAGGAATCTGTTTCCCATCATGTACCAGTGGAGCCTCTCAGAGCTCCAGGGGGTCTCTGCACAGCGGGGGGCCCTGACCCGGCGGACTACCCAGGATCAAGCATCAACAAGGACCTCCAGGGTGATAAGTAGGGGGTCCATGATGTGCCATCGCCTGTGCCACAGAGGTGCTCCTCTCTGGGCCTGGCTGCTGCTGGGCGTCTTGCTGCTTCCCGGGGCATGGAGCTTTCTGAGCGAAGAGCAGGAGGAGCTGCTGGTGGAGCTTCACAACCACTACAGAGGACAGGTCTCACCCAGCGCCTCAGCCATGCTGCCACTGGTGAGACACCTACACCCCACACCCAGAGCTTAAAATACTGCTACTACCATGCCAGGAACTTCATGTCGTCAGGTTACATTACATCAAGACCCACGGTATAATGAGTTAATATTACCATGTCAGCTTCGCTTATTCAATGGATAGTTCAACATATTGGCAAATTGGCCCATTGCCATAATCCCTATAGTTTTAGGAGTAGGTTTGTTATTTTTAATTGTCGGTCCAAGCTATTTTTAGAACGGCGGAGCAGAGCCGCCAGCTGCTCAGAGCTATGCTATGGAGGCTAATGGGATTTCTTGGTTTCCCTCATCAAACTAATCAAAACACAATCCAACAACTCCAAAATGCCCTCATGGACAAGTTGTGACCTGCACATTCACCACGCTATGAGATAATAACATAATGTTACAAGACAGAGTTGTTTTCGAGGAAAATGCAGAGACTCCTTGCCGAGAAACTGCCTCCAACGGGAAACGTGCATTAGGGATTTTGCATAAATTTACCTCGAAAACAACTCCGTCTAACCGTAACCCTGTATTTGATGAGTTTGATGAGGGAAACCAAGAAATTCCATGAGCCTCTGTAGCGTAGCTCTGAGAAGCTCATGGCTCTGCTCCGCCGTTCTAAAAATAGCTTGCACCGACAATTAAAGGTAACTAACCCAATGCAAAAACTATATGGATTATGGCAATGGGCCAATTTGCCACTATCCCTTTAATAGTGACTCTAATGCTTCAGTTGTTTTTTGGTGAATTAATCCTTTTTGAAAAAGCACCATTACGTCAGTTTCTCTGAAATTAGGTAGTGAATCAAAACAGCTTGGTCTTAACAAATGAGATGCCTTTTGATTCACCTTCTTCTAAATACCTCATTACTTGAAATGTCATCGTGAAAATAGAAGAGGTGATGGTATGTCCAAGCCAATCAGTGAAAAGTTTTATTCACTCTGACAGTGATTTTTTGTTGTGAATGATTTTGGACATTAAATTGTAAAAAAAAAAATGCAATAATTATCAAAATAAAAATAATTAAATCCCAGTCTGAAAATATAGGTGCTGATCTTCAAAGGGTTAGGTCTTCAAAAGAAGTCAGACCCATTAGTCTTCAGTCAATACTACAAAAACAAATGTCAGCTCTCTTAAGACTTTTCTCCAAGTGGTGAGAATCAGAATTAAAACAGAAAAATCAATTACACATCCACTGATTTGTGATTAATAGACATTTCTGTCTAGAACAAACATGACATTGGCAGACATTATCCTTTAACCCTTAAAAAAACGAAGGTTTTAAGGGTTAATAGCCCTTAAAAGACTAGAACTATTAAGATTGCAGGATTTGGTTCCTCTGAGTGTTACCCTGAAATCTGCTAGATTCATTTCAGTCAGAAAACAGTCCCATTCAGAGGAGGGGTTCAGAGCCTGCTCTGCTCATCACTGGTTGAGCAACTTATGGTTTCTGGTCAGTGTGTCATCACTCTTAAGTATATGACTAATGTAGTGTCACTTCCACTAAATCTGATCTACTGTACGTCATCATAAACACTGATTTGCATCACACCACCTGCAGTTTATAATGTTGCAATACAAAATAAGCAATAATGTTTGGTAACACTTTACAATAAGGGTCCCTTAATTAATGTTAGTTAGTGCATTATTAAGCATTAAGTAACTGTTTACAGATACATTAACAATCATAATTATGTATTATTTAGGATTAGGAAACACATTAATTAAGGAAGCCTGTTAGTAAGCAGTTAATTAATGTTTACTACTCAAAGTAAGTTAATAATAATGTTGAATAATGTAATTAATTATTATGTATGCATTACTCGGCATTAATTAAGACATTAGTTAATATATTAATGCTTAATAATGTACTAACTAATGTTAATTAAGGGAGATTGATAATCAAAAGAAGATGAGTTTCTGTGTGAATTTCTGGAGACCAGTCTTCATTTTAACTAGAAGGTCTAAATTGATGGGAACAGCCAATGATAAAGACTCAGACCTCTGTAACGTCACAGTCTTGTCATATGCTTGGAAAAGAGATACGACTGTTGTTTCACTAATCTAATTCATTAACTGCTGGAAGACCACAAATAGGTCATTGAGTTTTATTATTGTATGAGGATGATCTGATTCCTCCAAACCTCAGCAAGGCACGTTGGAAGTATTTGTGGTGAGCAGTGTAGGAAACAGGAAAAATAGGCTATATTTCTATTTTTTGGTGTGACCACAATATTTAAAGTCAATGGAGAAGAAAAATCTGGATTTATCTTTTTTTCACAGCATCATAGCTTAAAAGTCTTACAGTACTTACGTAGTATTCTTCATTTCATATTCTTCCTCTTTTCTTTATATCCCATCATCAGATTCAAACCACTGAATGTCTCCAACCAATAGGCTAAGCCTGTTTGTGTATCACGGCTTGATGTATGTGGTTCCTTTGACCCACAGAGCTCCATTGTTTCTGAGAACCATTAAAACACATCAGTGAGTCACACTGATCACCATAAACACACACACTAGTTTATTTTACACTCAGCCCCACCCTCAGCACTAGAACAAGGATTGATCCTTCATGATTAGCCATAACCTCAGCCAATTCAGCCAGTGGATATGGCTACCTTTGTGTCTGTATTTACTGTGATAATCTGACTAGTTGGTTAATTGACAAACACAGTGTCAAGTGTCATTTACATGTCACCGGTAATTGTAAGTAGGGTCTCAGATCATCATAACCCACCTACAGTAGCTTGTAAGCTATCTAGGCTAGCTAAAGAGCAGGCATACAGTAAGAGGTACAATGTGTAGGAATTACCCCCATCTAGCAGAACGTATTCTTGATGTTGCATTCACCTGAAATCGGGCAGACGTCAGGCAGACAACAGAGGCTGCATGTAACAGGATAAACAATTGTCTATGACAACTGGTCCGCCAGCATGAGGCAAAAACAATACAGGCATGACAATATGTTGTCATGGTGATTTCATATTGTTTACCTGACGCACGTTTTACCATCCTAATCTCGTCAAGTAAAATGACATCTGGTTGGTTTGCTGTTGGTTGTCTGCCTGACTGCACCTGAATGCAACATCAGTGCCTCCGTCCTTCCTCACACTACACAGTGGTGACAGTTTTAACAGGTGCTACCTGGAAAACTTTCTCCCCAAGCCGACAGCTCCGCTGAGTTTCCGTGGTTACCTACGGTCACGCTGCCACTGAAAGTAAAAAATGGTGATGCAACATGGCCGCCTCGGTTCGGTGCTTATGTTTTTGTAACGACTTGTGGCGTAACAATTCATTCTAAGGTACAAGAAAGCTTTCATTTGTATGTGGGTGTGATTCGACTCCAGTGAAATGTGTTTATGAAAACAATAGTATTTGATTTTTGCTAATAAAAAGCCAAATACATACAAATACAAATACATACTGGGGCTTTAAAATAAGCAAGTACAAAAAGAAATGTAACCCCCCCCCCCCCCTTTCTGGATTAGCTGGGAAATCATTGGTGGAGTCAGGCACTGCCAAGATGGCGCCAATGGAGCAACTCATTCTGAGCTTGACAAGAATAAGCAATGATTCTACGCAGATGTTTGTTTTGTCTCATCATTGTCCATGGTCTATTGTAATCATCTCCAGCTGTGAGCTGCTCCTTCATTTCTGTCTTACATTGTGTGGTGTGATCACAGTGTCCGACGGCACTCTGCAGTGACTTCAATCTTCAGTCATTGATCTTTCTCTTCATGGTCAGTAGACGACACAGGATGAGGGTCAGGTCAAATGATGGAGTAAAAAAGAGGGAAGAGGTAAAATAAGGAAGTCTGGCTAAGAGGAAGTCTGATCTGTTGTGTCTGTTCAGATCTTTGTCATGAGTCTAGGAGAGAACTGATCCAGATTTGCTAACGTCATGTACATTCATCCTCCTCTTCTGTCTTTGTTTCTTCATGTTGAATAGTCCCGCTACACAAACAAACAAAGTTCTGGCACTGTCTTACTCTTGCTCTGTCTTGTTCCAATTATCCCTGTTTATAGCTGGGGTATGTGTCCTTTTAGTGTTATCCTATTGTACACATAAAATCAGACCATTAAAGTCATTACGGTTCATCTCCTCTAGAGATCCGGACAGGGAGTCACCATTCTGACGAACAGAATGACACCATGGCAGTGATGCCGCTGTTACTCAACTTAGGCTAATTTAAAAGTTTCCTGCTCCTTACATTGCTGTCTTCAAGTTGAGAACAGTTAGTAACTCTCAGTTGGATGTGCAGGTGAATTTAAGGTCAGATTAAATTGCTGTGTTGGTTTTGTGTTTCGGGCTTCAGACACTTGTTTTGGCTTGGTTGATGGAGCAGAGAGAAGCTGGAGGTTGTTTAACTGTTTATGGAGATGTGGAAGTGACTGATGTGCCCTTCTGGCACAGGTTTCAGAGAGGGGCTGTGACCACGTTTCCCATTTTAGGATAAAAGTACAGAACTATGACTTTCATCCTAAATCCTGTGACGACTGCATTTGTTCCACTTTGACCAGTCTGGTCTTAAGCTTGTACCTTTCTGATAAAAAAAACCCAGATAATTTCATCATATTGTGAAGTATATTTGTTTCAGATACTGCTGCAAAAGAACTGGTCCAGAACAGATCCGGCATCTGTACAAGGTGAAACATGTCCAACAAGTTATTTTCAGTTCTCTGGACATGGAAGAGGATTCCTCTTGGCCTGAGCTTCCAATTTGTTTTTTCAAATTTCATCGAGCCGAGATAAAAGATCAACTATTAAACGAGGAGTCTCCACCTAACGTTTTCCCAAGACAAACTCAGTTGAAGTTTGATCAAACTTTGTGTGCCTCCCAAGAAACTTTATGTCTGTTAGATTAAAGTAAGATTAAAGGTGCAGCAGTGTTTCAGGTAAACACTCAATCTACAAGGTTGGACGGGGGTCAAGGGGGGCAGTGGCAACCGGTGGCTGTTGTGTTGTTGTGACATCACAAAAGTACAAAAGCCTTGACAGACACAGTAGTCTTGGTTTCTGAGTACAAGCTGTGTGTATCTCTCAGTGGCCACTGCTTTTGATACTTTTGCAGTAATAACACAGAGGCTAGACTTGCTTTATAATCCAACAACACATGGACATCTACCTTTAGTAGTAGATAGTATGAGATCTAAAATGGTGATCACAAACAGATAAATATCTGTCATTGTGAGTTAGTATCATGTTGTTACAATTCAGGTCAATTACTCTTAGTCTTGTATAGTTGACCCAAAGTTAATATGTTGCCTCGCACTATCTCACCACTTGTTTTTACACTCTTAGAAATAAGGGTTCCAAAAGTGTTCTTCTACAAGGGCTGAGGTTCTACCTGGAACCATTTGCTTCCTGAAGAAAGGGTTTTTCAAGGGTTCTTGGTAACACTAAGGGTTCCAGTAAGAACCATTTTGATCCAGAGAACCCTTAAAAACCCTTTCCCCAAAGAAATCATTTTTCAAGGGTTCTGGGTGGAACCAATACGCAATAAAAGGGATTTTTGTAGAACCTCTCATTGGGGGTTCTAGGTATAACCCTTTATGTTGGGTTTCGGTGTAACCCTTTAAGTTGGGTTCTGGGTAGAACCTTTCAAAAGGGTTCTCCTATGAGGACAAGCCGAAGACTGTATTTCACAGTCGATGGAGCCTAAACGTGTTCACAGAGAGCAGTGCGAAAGAAAAACTTTCTCCAACTGATAAAAATCACAGATAATTAAAGACAGTTGATGGCGTACATCCATTTCAAGAATCTACCGCTCTAGTTTTAGTAGTGAGAACAATTGTTAACATCAAATGAAGGATTGCAGATGAGGATAGCCTCCTTAAAAACGCTGACTAAATCAATGCCTGGGTTACAGGAACAGACGGGTGTTTCCTCCTCCAGGCTCCATCCAGTTAATAACATGAGTGTTAGTGGAGGAACGCAGCAGGGAAATCATCCTCCAGGACAGACACACAGACAGACAGGGAGGGAAGGAGGGAGGGCAGGAGTCAGCTCTCAGGGTTGAGCAACAGAGGAGGAAGACTGTTGGGAAAGAGCTCGGAGACGAAGAGCAGGAGTGTAGTGTTTAGACAGAGAGAAATGAAAATTAGGTAGAGACTGAATGAGGACCCAGAGGAATCTGTGTGTGTGTGTGCGTGTATGTGTTGAGCGGCAAAGGTCTCAGCCTCTATCCATCAGTATGGAAGCCCCACTGGGACATTTACATACTGATGTTTTCTTTCTGCCTTTTAACTGGACTAGAGCGAAAAAGGGACAGAAAGAGGTAGAAAAGAAGGAAGGAGTGAACTGAATAGAGAGAGGGTGAGGAGCAAAGAGGTAGAGAGAAGCAGAGAAGAAAGGAAGGACAAGGAGACAAAGAGAGAAAGAGTGGAGAAGATGGAAGGAGGGGAGGATATTGTTACGAGAGAGGAGAGGGCGAATGAAGAGAGAAAACAGAAGGATTAGTGTGAATCTGGGAGCAGAGGAATAATACAACATGATTAGACTGAGGTGTGGAGAGAGAGGTCAGTGTACTGTAACATGATGAGGTCCACATGAGAAATACATGTTGCTGTTGGCAACGGAAATATCTGGTCAATGTAATTAATTGGTTTATCTGACAGGGGCAGTGCAACACCTAACAACCTAAGAACCAAAGAAGGGTAACAATTAAGTAATGCATTAAAATACAACTGAACAATGCATTTTTAAACAGTCTAAAGAGTTCAGATACAACCAGTCTGACTAATGCAGATTTAACCAGTCTGACCCACTATTAAAACCAATATCAGAAACTAAATATGCCTGACATAAAAGCACGAGTGAAACCAGTTTGAACAGTAAGGCTAATTTCTATCTGTTGTCCCTGACATTACAGGCAACCTAAGAACCAAAAAAAGGGTAACAATTAAGCAATGCATTATAATACAACTGAACTTACATATCAATTTACCCACTAAAAGCTCATAATAACAAATAAGACATGTACATAACAACAGTCAGTGATTCCACAATATGATACATAACCAGTCTGACCAGTTAAGATACAACCAGTCTGGCCAATTCAGATACAACCAGTCTGAGTGAAACCAGTTTGAACAGACTGGAGAGGACCAGTTAAAATAAAACAATACACAGGCTGGTCTACCACTTAAAATGCAACAGGTCTGAACCACACAGAAACAGAACCAGTTCAGATCCACCTCATACAAACCAGTTAAAGCTCTTCCACACGTGTTGAGTGTGACCAGTTCAAATACAGTCTGATAGACATACCAGCACCATACAGTACACATGTACCAGCACAGATACAAGCAATCAGTCTTAAGATCAACAATGACACAATCAGCTGTGGATCTCCGGTGTGGTCAAGCAGTGTTATGTATCAGTGTGTGTGTGTGTGTGTGTGTGTGTGTGTGTGTGTGTTGTTACTACATGACCATGTACATGACCTGAGAGTTCTAACATAGACCAGATGTTGAGAGAGCGTGGAGAGAGAGAGGAATGTGAAGGAGACCCCTGGCTATTGTTTGTGTTGTGTGTCATCACTGGACAAATAAACCAACACACAGAAACACATGCGCGCGCACACGCAGGAATATTAAACTCAGTCAGGGTCCTCTTGCTTATCTTTCAGTATCATAGCAACAGGGACACCTCGGACCACAATATGGAGACAACAGAGTTTCAAATGTCCGTCACTCAGCTCTGAAGACACTGGTTCCTACTGAAGATGTCAAGCTGTAAAAACACCTCACTGATGGCGATTCATTGGAAACACATTAGTGGAGGACAGTCAGTGAACGTCACTCCCAAAAATCACAGCAGCATGCCGCTTTCTCTCGCTAAACTGGAGAACATGATTGTGTTTGTCCATGGGAGTCAAAGACTTTGATCAGGGTTCAGTGATTCTCATTCACCACCTTTGTTGGTGACATCTGTAGGCACATCACTGGATAGACCTCTCCCATTGGCCCAGGTGGCTGCCAGTCAGAGCGTCTGACTCAGAGGCTGAAATGACAGTAGCTTGTGCAGCGGAGGGCCCAGGTGCACCCATAAAGGATGTGCAAACCAGACTGCCAAGCGGTCATTGACCTCTTGGCACAACGGTTTGCATTGCCGCCCGAACCCCACCTGGGGCAGTCCGTACCGAAACACAACGCAATTGGCTACACTTGTGTACCCAAACTACGGCCACAATTACACAGAGCTGGGAATTACAAAGACAGATATTTCCCCCTTGATTTAAAAACAAAACAAAAAAAAAACATTGTTCACACCAGAGTGTTTTCAAAAGTTCTTCATTTAACCAAACCTGTATAAATGTGCCACTCAGAGCTATGAGCCTGGTAAACCTATGGGCAGCAGCGTAATGAGAAGTGTAAAGCCATGCTAGCCAATCAGATTCCTAGAAAAAACACAACAACGAATGACACAAGTTACTTCCTGTTCCTTCCGAGATGGCATGAGGTTCCTTAATAACACAGGTGGCACACTTACCGTGTCATTCTGTGACGTTCTGAAGCCTGAAACTCTGGGCCCAGGTGGGGATTGAACCCACACCCACACCTACCGGGTAAGACTGTCACACATGCAAACAGGAAATCTCCTGAAACTTCTACTCACCCCTAGAACAACCCAAACAATTGTGTACAACAGTTTTTTGCTTGTTTGCTCGAGTATGACTCTTGAGCTTCTTAATCAAATGAGAATCAGAAACACTGATATTTCCTTGTTGCATCATGTTACTTGCTGCTGTAACAACCAACCTTTGCCCTACTTTGTGAACTCGGCAGATGGAGAAAGGTTTCACATACTAATATGAATGAGTCCAGCCCCTTGCTGTGATAACGATGCATGGACATTTCTGTCCTGCAGGCAGCTGCGTGCTTGGAGAGCTGCAGCAGCGAGCCGGCAGCTTGTCAGACATGAATTAACAGGCTCAACAAATAAAAACATTAAAATCTCCTTCACAGCTCCCCATGTCTCAGAGAAGAAAAAAAGTTTGAAATTTATTGGTTCATTTCTCATATGAAATCCTCCCACTACAAAATATGGCAACATAAAAATTGCTGAATATTGCTGAAATATAAAGCAGCCAAACAGTTATAGGTTTGGCTGCTGGTTGATAATGAATGCACGTATATAACTCTAAACTCCCACCCTATAAAGAACAGCATCAGGTATCTGGACCATTATTGACTTAATGTGAACAAGTCAGTGACGGGTTGTGAGGGAAACAAACATGATACTCGAACACAGACTTGTTTGTTGCTGACTCATGGTCCATCTTTCACTGGTTTCTCACTGAAGAGGAAACAGTCACATGTATGGAAAGGAAATACGCACCTCGGACAGGCAGGTTCACGCTGTGGTCAGGGTCAGAGGTCATCATCAGGGATAAGTGGGTGACAAGGACATCGCATTGCAAAAGTAAATGCTCTGGTGTGATAACACCACACGGGTCTGTCTGCATGTACTGTAAAGGAAGCAGGACAGAGAGCAAAAACAAACCGTCCATATGAAATACTTTTGGATGAATGTCAGCCCAATGATTTCCTGACCTCAGGCTGATTCAGAGTCCGGGTCAAACACAACGTGCATTTAATAATCTAAATGTCTCTTCACTTTCCTGTTCCTGAGTTTTGTTTCCTTAATGTGATATTAAACATCCCATCATCCTCCAGTTAACCTGCCACAGAAAATAACAATCATCACCCTTTCACCAGGGCCGTTGCTAGGAATTCTGGGGCCCCGTAAAGAATACTAAAGTGGGCCCCTACCCTCTAACTTTTCCACTTTTTTTTTCTTAAACAACGCATGTATTATCTGTTTTTATTTAGTCTACTTTGTTTTGATGCTAATGCAGCATTACTATGAGTATTAGTCAGGGTTTTGTGTAGAATAAATCAGTCATACAAAGATTAGACTACTGGGGTTTTTTGTGGGCCCCACTGGGCCCCTAGAGTTATCATCACCTCTCTCCCCTATACAACGGCCCTGCCTTTCACTAAACCATCTTCGAGAGCATATAAAGAGCACTTTGATTATAATACTTGAGGTTCAGGCTCATTCACAGTCCACTCGCCAACATTTATTATATTTGTCCAGTTTGATTGAAGCTGATGAAAACAAGGCTACATCAGCATTTTTGCAACACAACTACATCAACAGGAATCAATGCAAAAAAAACAAACTGTGTAGGTGTGGTTTGATCGGATTGGTTGACAGTGACCAAACTGCTCATGTCGTCAGATATTTACTGCTGCGAGTCTGTGACATCACCTTTTCCAAAATGAGCCCTGCCTACTTCAGACCAGTGAGAAGTCCACAGAGACAACAAGAACAGACATCATTCATGTCATACATCCAAAAAAAAATGTTCCAACTTTGACAGAAAATAGTGGTTTCATATTCAAAAGCTAGTTACATCACTGGAAGACATCTGAGGGAAGCGCTCATGAAACCACATAGATTTCAAAGCAAAGAGCCTTCAAAAAGTGATTTTTACATAAAATGTCCTCTTTAAAGACGTTCATCTCAGCCTGTTTGTGTATAGTGCTAATGCGTAAATGTTAGCATTCTAACACACCAAGTTTTAGGATGTTAGTATTGTGGTGTGGTGCCCCACAGGATTCTTTAAAATGTGTCAGTCTATTGTCCATACTACATCTTGACTGATCAAGTTTGTGCTGTGCAGAAATGGGACCCCAGCCTGAAGTTGCTTGCAGAGGGCTATGCCGCTAAATGCATCTGGAACCACAACCCGGAGCTGGAGGACACCGGAGAGAATCTGTTCGCCGGTGACGGGCCTCTGGACCTCAGAGAAGCTCTGGAGAAGTGGTTCCTGGGTGAGTTGGTCATTGGGTTGGTTTCTAAAGCAGCTCATCCTCCCTCATAGAAAGTCACATATCTTGGCTTTTTACTTAGCAAAACTGCAGACAGACACAGTCAGAGAGCAGCAGCTGGTGAACTTAGTGGAGCAGTTAGCAGCTACAGAGCCAGATGTTTCCTTCAGGAGCTGGTGGAGGCCAAACCCAAGAGCTGAAGGAGAAGGAACACTGGACTGCTGGATGTGGACGCAGGTGGTTTTGATGCATCACTGTTGGAAGAGCTCAAGTGTAGCTATTAAAATTATTGATGCGTTCTTCCATTCAGGGTCATATTTCTGTTCATGATGGCCCATTGTCATTGCTTAGAAGTGAATGATTATTGATGTTATTGATACCACATGTGATTTCCCAAGTCAAACTATTTCCTGCGAAAAGGCCCTTTAGCAATCTGATGTTTTATTCTCCCTTTGCTTCTTTGAATAGTTTTTTCCACAGTGTTTGTCAATGTTAGGATCCCTGAAATGTCTGAAATGCTAAGAGGCGTGCGGTCTATATGGCTCAAAAGAGCAAAAACGATGAAATAATGAAAGAACTGCATCAGTGCTAAATGGTGCAGGTTTCTAACTGCAGAGCTCATTATCAGTCTTTCCATATATGACATCATCTAATGTCCAACCTGACGTATACTCTGATCCAAGAACTGTTACTCAAGCACTGCAAGTGCCAGTTTGAGCTACACATTTAACGGTGGAAGAATTCCTCCTCTTTCCATTTGACAGCCAAAGCAACTAGCTGAAAATTTGAAATACACCTCATATGATTCATCTCTATGATCGATGAATAAATTATTTTTATAGCAGGAATCACACACTAGTACATTAAGTCATTCAATTGACTTCCACCATGGACTGATAAATGCTGACCTGAGATATGGGTTAATGCATCTGTAATATTCACACACTGACAAAGGTCTGTGCTGTTACAGGTTCACTGTGATGGAGTATTTCTTTAATCTGTAGGAGCTGAAGTCATTATACTAATGTATTATAATGTGATTGATGCCTTTAGAGCACCTGGACTATGACTACCAAAACAACAGCTGTGATGAAGATAAGATGTGTGGACACTATACACAGGTCAGACACACTCTAACTGTACATGTTTATACACACACATATTTATCTCTGGGCTGGATTAGCTCAATTTGAACTGTGTGCGTTTGTGTCTCAGATGGTGTGGGCGGACACACACAGGGTCGGCTGTGCCTTCCATTTGTGCAACAACATGGAGGGACTGGACTGGGAGAGAGTCTCCTTCCTTGTCTGCAACTACTACCCAGCGTCAGTACAACTACTTTACTACAGTACTGTCATCAGTAGGGAACTGTTTACAACTGCTACTACACTGCAAAAACTCAATATCTTACCAAGAATATTTGTCTTATTTCTTGTCAAAACAAATCTCATTATACGTAAAATCACACACTTTTTACTTATTTCAACAATTTTTTTTTTAACTTGAAATAAGTAGAACAATCTGATAGTGGGTTTCTTTTTTCTTACAAGCACAAAAAACTTATTTCACTGGCAGATTTTTCTACTTATTTCAAGTGAAAATTAGTTTAAAACAAGTGAAATAATCTAAAAACAAGTACATTTTTAGGTGATGAGTCTTATTTAACGTGGAAAGAGACTAGTTTTGATTAGAAATGAGACATTTTGACAAGAAATATGACAAATATTCTTGAAAAGATTTTGGGTTTTTGCAGTGTATTGAGCTGTAAAGAAGTACATTTACTTGTTTTCCTACAGGACTACCACCACCACTACCTATGCTACCCCTCTGCAAAAAGTAGTTTATCAAAGTGTACTACAAGTATACTCATTTTATACTAAAACTGAGGTAGTATACTTGGAAGAATACTTTTGAAAAGTTAAAATGACCTATAAAGTATTCCTTAACAAACAAAAAACAATATGAACTAGAAGTATATACCTAGTACACTATGAGTGTACTTGTATACTTAAATAAAGTAAACTTAAAACTATTAATCCACTGCTGGTGTTCCCACTGCTGTTAGTATAGCCACTGTTACTACCACAGTAACAATTACTTCTGTTACCACTACAGTACTGCCACTACCACCACAGCTACTATGGGACAACAGCTCCCTCTTGTGGTCAGCACTGATCTTCTTCACAGGGTGTTGGTGTGTAAATATAATTCTTCCCTGTGTCACTGGGAGGAGCTTTTACAACAAATAATGAATCAGACTATAAATATGTGAGTCTGCATGTGTTCATGAGTACAGCATATCTATCTATATATGTGTGTGTCTATGTGTGTCCTTAGAGGGAACTATGAAGAGGTGAGGCCGTATGTGGAGGGTGACTGGTGTTCCAGATGTCCCGAAAACCTGCAGAAATGTGAAAACAACATGTGTGGTACGACACCTCTCTGTCGCTCTCCTCCTCATGTGCTGCTGTGTCACAGCAGCTCATGTACATCCATTCAACCTCAGGCCTCACAGCTTGGATCAGGTGTTCAGGGTTTAGTGCCGGTCCTGGTCCCGAGGAGGATCCAGACTGCTGCAGATTTCATGACTAAGCAGCTTGTTCACTGCAGTAATCTGCGGTGACTTGCCACCCTGGCTGTGAATCAGTCCCATAAAGTTGTGTGAAACAGCAGAGCTCTGAGGCCATCTGTGAATTCAGTGCCATGAGAAAGTATTTGCCCCCTCCCTGATTTCTTACTTGTCCCACTTAAAGGGATAGTTCACCCTAGAATGAAATTTCGCTCATTATCTACTCACCCTCATGTCGACTAAGGGCTGGGAGAAGTTTCAGAGTCCTCCATCCCTTCTCTGAGTTACAGGGGGTCTTGGCGTAGCAGTGCATTTCAACCAGCGGTCTTTGTAAAAAAAAACAAAAAAACACCAAAAAACATCCAAATACTTCCATGGTGCTCGTATGTAATGTCCGTCTTGTACTGAACCCCGGAGATGCGGAATTGTCCTGAAAAATAAAAGTCGACATTTCAAAGCATTAGCAGCATTACTGTAGCTCCCAGTGTCTGTTGTCTGGCTCTTCCGCTGCCAGTGCACATGCGCTTTAGATTATTGCCCTGAGACTCGATGGACGGCGACCGTACGTCTCGCCGAGGAGGGGGGGGGGGGGGTGCCTTGTGCATTGAAATGTGGACTTATTTATTTTTTTCGGGACAATTCTGCATCTCCGGGCTTCAGTACAAGACAGACATTACATACGAGCAGCATGGAGGTATTTTGATGTTTTTTGGTGTGTTTTTCTTGACGAAGACCGCTGGTGTCCGCTTGCAACGGTTACATGGTCCTTAGTCGACATGAGGGTGAGTAAATAATGAGCAACATTTCATTCTAGGGTGAACTATCCCTTTAAGTGGGACAAGTAAGAAATCAGGGAGGGGGCAAATACTTTCTCATGGCACTGAATTCACAGAAATTTCATTCTAGGGTGAACTATCCCTTTAAATATTTAGGATCATCAAATAAATTTTAATATTAGTAAAAGATAAACCAGGTCAATAAAAAAATGCAGTTTAAATGATGAAAAGCAACACATTATGCTGCAATGTAAAGAAAAAAAGAAGAAGAAAAAAAAACCTTTTTCACACAGGGCCAGGTAGGTTTGGATAGCTTTTTCTTCCCTTAATAAATAATCTTTTAAAAACTGCATTTTATATGTATTGGGTTATCTGATATTAAAAGTTTGATGATCCCAAACATTTATGTGTGACAAATAAGTACGAAATGAGGAAGGGGACAAATACTTTTTGACAGCACTGTATATCTTAAAGGGATAGTTCGACTTTTGGTAAATTGGCCCATTGCCATAATCCCTATAGTCATGGCAGCAGGTTCGTTACCTTTAATTGTTGGTGCAAGCTATATTTAGAACAGCGGAGCAGAGCTCAGAGCTACGCTACGGAGGCTAATGGAATTTCTTAGTTTCCCTCATCAAACTCATCAAATACATAATCCAACAACTCCAAAACGTTCTGGTGGAAAAGTTGTGACCTGCACATTCACCACGCTATGAAATCTCAAAGGAGTTTAAATCGAAAGCAACTGGACTTGGCACATAGTGAACAAAAACTCACTCTACATACTGTACTGTTCCCTCATACTTCTATACTTAACATACTGTGTTGAGGTATGGGGCAACAAAACAATTACTAATCCCACATTCATACTGAAAAAGAAAGTCATTTGAATTATACACTAAAGGGATTATTTAGCACCAACCAATCCACTCTTCATCAGTACTAAAGCATTGAAATTCAAAGACCTGGTCAATTTAAACACTGCTGCAATAACTTATAAGGCAATTAACAACCTACAGTACTTCCACCCTGCATACAAAAGGTGTTCTCAACTAGAGAGTCCCAGTATGACCTCAGGGGGACCTGCATTTTAAACAAACCAAAAGCAAGGACAAATACTAAAGCCACATGTACTGTATTTCTGTTATTGGAGTAAAATTATGGAATAGCCTTGACAATGAATTAAAATCATGTACAACTCTTACCCAATTTACAAGGATGTTCAAAATTAACGTATTGAATAAATATCTAACACTTGGATAAAGTAAGTTAATTATTATTACCAAATGATAGTTCTGCTTGTTTTGTTTGATACCATTCACTTTACTTACTCTACTCTTCGAGTGTAATCTTCCTACAAACTTTGTTTTGTTTTGTTATTGTAAATCTTTGTCCTGTAAATAGGGTAGGCATTTATAAACTTTGCTTCTGCCTTCGCCCTTTCGCCCATATTGATTATGAATTTTTGACTTGTTTGTGCATTTATGTTCTGTGGAATGGACGAATAAATCTACAGTATCAATCAATCAACTCCATCTTGTATCGTTCCATTACCGTTATCTCATAGTGTGCGAGAGCCTCCACCAGAGCGTTTTGGAGTTGAATTGTGTATTTGATGAGTTTGATGAGGGAAACCAAGAAATTCCATTAGCTTCCGTAGTGTAGCTCTGAGCAGCTCGCGCCTCTGCTCCGCCGATCTAAAAACAGCTTGCACCGACAATTAAAGGTAACAAACATAGGGATATGGCAATGGACCAATTTGCCAAAATGTTGAACTATGCCTTTAATGTTTTCAGCTTTTAGTTGGATTACTGTAAACATTGTGATGTTGGTCACATGTGACCAAGTATTTAACTTAATTATCCTGGTTCTAATTGATCCTTAGCTGTGAACCTTTCTGTCAGTCCTAAAGAATCAAGCTGAAAAGGTTTTAAAAAGTGATTTCCTTATTATTTCTAGTTGCTGACACTGTGGACGAGGACGATGACGGAGACTGGTGGACATCATCCCCTCCACCAATGTCTGATCCCTCCCTTCCGCCTGCAGTGGAGGACAACGGGGAGGTTGTTCTTTCTCCGACACCAACTGATGCCCTGCCTTCGGTTGAGGACGGTGATTTAACAGACGCCTCCGCCCCAGATACACCCAGTGCTGGAGAACCAGCAACACTGGGAGAGGAGGAAAATGTTGGAGAGGAGATGGACACAGGGAAGGAGAAGGAGCAAGAGAAGGAGCAGGAGAAGGAGGAGGAGAAGGAAAATGAGAAGCAAAAGGAGAAGGAGAAGGTGAAGGAGGAGAGGAAGGACGAGAGAATGGAAGCTGTGGATAAGGTGGAGAGCGAATGGGAAAAAGATGTAAGACGAAAAGCACACAAGCAGCCTGGTAGTAACACCACTGGTTTAGTATCATCACTTTTCCTCCTTGTAGCCTGTCTGACTGGGATCCTGACTCTGAGGCTGTGAGGAGGAGAAGGAAAGAGGAGACACCATGTTCACCTCACCTCACCACTCTCGCATCGACTGCACATTCCCTTGTTAATCCGCCCTGTGGTAACTCTCTCCCCTGCAGAGCGAAATGGGTCAATTAATAATTCACACTCATCAGAAACAAACATCTGCCTTAAAAAAAAACAAACATCTGCACGTAGTCTGGAGTAACATCTGGGTCAAATAACATGTATAACCTGCTTCAATCTGCCTGGAAATACAAAACACTTGACTGTCACAGAGTTGCAGTCACTGACAGCTACTAAATCTATTGTTCTCATTTAGAAGAAGCACACAGGCATCAGGCGACAACTGAGAAACGGCACAGACTTCTTTTGAATAAATTAAGTGAAGGATGACGCGATTCCGACCTTATTCAATTTGATGAGATGATCGAGAGACGAGACAGCAGAGGAAGCAGGGAAGACAGCCAGCCAGCCTGTCCCTGTCCACCAAGCAGCACCTCTGACATGTTGCATCATCAGACTGTCCCGTGAAAAACGAGGACACATCTAGCGGTTGTTACACGACGGGAAACAAAGGGAAACATGTGTGGATGTAGACAAAACAGAGGCAAAGTCAGGAGGAGGCCGTGAAAACAAATATTCTGTTTGAATAAAACATAATCAGAGGTGGGTTGTGGGCTCAGAGGTCTTACCTCAGGTTAGCTGTTTCCCCCGCATTATCCACAAAACCTTTAACCAGAAAATAATAAATAAATAAATTACCACGTCATGGCTGTCTGCCTCAGGCTAGTTGTTGTTCGACCGGAGTCATAAAATATTTAACAACCGTGTGAAATTTTTGTCATAATTTCTTAAAGCAGAAGTAAGTGGTCCGGTCGTTTTCGCTAATGCTGCGTTCCAGGCAGGCTTTTGAAATCGTAAATTACAGCTTCAAGTCACAACTTACGACTTTGTAGCGTTCCAGGCAACCCACTCGTGTTTCTCCGACCTGTTTTACCGGTGAAAGTCACTATAACATGTTTTTCCGACCGGTGAACTCGTACCAGATCGAACTGGTACCACTTCACGGTCGGAAAAAGTTTCCTTGAACGCACCATAACAGTCCTCGTCCCTACGTCGCCACATTCACGGTGCACACACAGCCCTGCATGCCGTTCTCTCTCCTCATTGGATAAAAACTGTAGGATACGATAAATGTTTTCTCCTCGGCTCAGAGCAGAGCAGAGTGACTGACAGACCCGTGTTTTGGTCCAAACACTCTATGTAAGTGATTGCTGTCGGAAGATATAACTATTTAAGACTTATATTAACACAAATATATCACTTACTTCTGCTTTAAAGTCTTAAGTAATGCGGCTAAAACATGTTTTTGTGAGGTCACTGTAACCTTGACCTTTGACCACATGTCAATCTAATCAGTTCATCCTTGAGTCCAAATGAATGTTTGTGCCAAATTTGGACAGGTTATGGAGATATCGTGTTGGACAGAAAACAATAAGTGTCCAGCTCTGGTCGTTTCCATCGCAAATGCATTGGTTTACAACTTTTAAAGGGATAGTTCAACATTTTGGCAGATTGGCCCCTTGCCATATTCCCTATAGTCATAGCAGTAGGTTCGTTACCTTTAATTGTCAGTGTAAGATACTTTTAGAATGGTGGAGCAGAGCCGTGAGCTGCTCAGAGCTACGCTACGGAGGCTAATGGAATTTCTTGGTTTCCCTCATTAAACTTATCAAATACACAATCCAACAACTCCAAAACACTCTGGTGGACAAGTTGTGGTCCACCAACCAAGAAATCCCATTAGCCTCCGTAGCGCTCTGAGCAGCTCACGGCTCTGCTCTGCCGTTCTAAAAATAGCTTACAAATAAAGGTAACAAACCTACTGCATACTGCATACTGTAGGAATTATGGCAATAGGCCAATTTGCCACAATGTTGAACTACCGTAGATGACCATTTACTGTAGTAGCCCGGGCGTTTAATATGCTAAATCGACTTGGACCCCAGGCGCTTATAAGAACCAGGCGCCTATATGCAACAGGCTACAATTTATTTTTGCAATGAGCAGCACCAGACCATCATGCAAAGAACACAGATTTCACCATAGACCACTGGACAAAGACAGTTTGTCTGTGTTACCGTGACACAGGGAGCCGATCAGTAGTGTTATGAACAGTAGCCGGGGGGTGATTGCGGTAATTTCAACACTGTACAATAGCGTATTTATCCATTTGTCTTTGTCGTCCAGTGCGACCTGTCCCGCTAGCGCACCTGTGTTTGTGTTTGTGTCTGTGTGTGTCTGCCTGCATGCGAGAAAGAGAGCGAGAGGAGAGGCTGACTGACAGAGGTAGGAGTCACTGTTGAAAAAACTTTTCTTTTTTTCTGTGCAAGACTATAGTAAACACTTAATCTCCCGGGCGTTTAATTGAACCGACGTTTATTATGCCAAATGAGCTCGGACCCCGGCGGCTATTAGAGCCCAGGCGGGCATTTGCACGCGGGCGACTATTTGGTCATCTATGGTATCCTTTTAACATTTTTGATTTGCATAGAGCTCCATGAACATTACTCAAACGGAGCTGTACTTCCTTTGTGCTGGGGAAAGAGGCCGTCTCAGATCTGGCAGTGGATCATTAGTATCTGCAGGGTGACAGCGGCATTAAGATCTACACACACAGTTTCATCTCACGTGGTTACAAACCACTGTAAATACCAAGTCGAACCAAAGGAGTGGGAGTTTTTTTTTTTATTGTGCTCTTAGTGTTTGGTGAATGCAGGAGAAATGACTGTGTTTCAAACTGACGACCCTGCTTCTTCTCTGATGACTTTCACAAATATATATCTACTGTAGGCTACACTCTGTATACTCTCTCAGACTGGAACTACAACTGGACAGAGTCCCTAATAATTTGCATATCTCTGTTACACTGTCTTATAGTCCGGAGGATATTACCATAACTATCTTCATAACTTTAGCAAAGATTGCTGTAAATGTCTGTATATAAAATTAATAATGAAATAAACCTTATTTCTCCTTTTTGACATTATACTGTATGTGTCATTCTTTGTTTCAATTGTACAGATTATAATACATTTGACTACAATTAGTCTTTTCTCCATTTTCTTTTTACAGAAGCAGCCACAGTGTATTTACTAGATCCAAGAACTGCAAATTTGAATGATCTTGATATTGAGAATATCAGTCTGAAAATATACAGTACAGACCAAAAGTTTGGACACAACTTCTCATTCAATGAGTTTCCTTTCTTTTCATGACTATTGACATTGTAGATTCACACTGAAGGCATCAAAACTATGAATTAACACATGTGAAAAAATGTACTTAACAAAAACGTGTAAAACAACAAAACTCTGATTACTGCTTTGCACACACTCTGTCAGGTTTAATAAGTGGGATTTTTTGCCTTATAAATGGGGTTGGGACCATCAGTTGTGTTGTGCAAAAGTCAGGTGGATACACAGCTGATAGTCCTACTGAATAGACTGTTAGAATTTGTATTATGGCAAGAAAAAAGCAGCTAAAGAAAAATGAGTGGCCATCATTACTTTAAGAAATGAAGGTCAGTCTGTCCGAAAAATTGGGAAAACTTTGAAAGTGTCCCCAAGTGTAGTCGCAAAAACCATCAAGCGCTACAAAGAAACTGGCTCACATGAGGACCACCCCAGGAAAGGAAGACCAAGAGTCACCTCTGCTGCAGAGGATAAGTTCATCCGAGTCACCAGCCTCAGAAATTGCAGGTTAACAGCAGCTCAGATTAGAGACCATGCCACACAGAGTTCTAGCAGCAAACACATCTCTAGAACAACTGTTAAGAGGAGACTGTGTGAATCAGGACTTCATGGTAGAATAGCTGCTAGGAAACCACAGGCAACAAGCAGAAGAGACTTGTTTGGGCTAAAGAACACAATGGACATTAGACCAGTGTAAGGGCTATTTGACCAAGAAGGAGAGTGATGGGGTGCTGCGCCAGATGACCTGGCCTCCACAGTCACTGGACCTGAACCCAGTCGAGATGGTTTGGGGTGAGCTGGACCGCAGAGTGAAGGCAAAAGGGCCAACAAGTGCATCTCTGGGAACTCCTTCAAGACTGTTGGAAGACCATTTCAGGTGACTACCTCTTGAAGCTCATCAAGAGAATGCCAAGAGTGTGTGAAGCAGTAATCAATGCAAAAGGTGGCTACTTTGAAGGACGTAGAATATAAGACATATTTTCAGTTGTTTCACACTTTTTTGTTAAGTATATAATTCCACATGTGTTGATGTCTTCAGTGTGAATCTACAATTTTCATAGTCATGAAAACAAAGAAAACTCTTTGAATGAGAAGGTGTGTCCAAACTTTTACTCTCTCGTCTTACTGTCTTACTGTATATAATCTCATGATAGAATAATAAATTAATTAAAAACCGGCCAATTTATTGATTAATTCCTGCTTGTGTTTTAGGTTGATTTCCCCTCCTCCCCCTTGCTTCCTTTGGGCTCCAGTTCACACTCTCCCCCATCATTTACCTCTTACAGACACACAACAACAACAACAACAACAACAACAATATGACCTCCAGCATAAACAAAGAGTGCGCTCCCCCCCAAAAAAGTCTTAGTCCCACCAGTTGTCTGGAACTTGTTCTGGTTTTTGCAGCATCAGACCTCAAACACACCGCTGTCTGCAAGGCTGCTGATAGTGAAAGCAGCAGCAGGACCCATTCATTTCAACATGTCAGACAGAGGCAGCAGCTGAGTGGGAGAAAGTGAGATGCACCAGAGACACTCGCTAACAAGAAGCTAACGGAAGCTGAATCACTTCCTGTCGCATCACATATGATGAGAAGGTTGGTGGGAAGGTCGCTGCATTTCACTTATAGAGGAACTAAGCAGGATTTTTCCCATGGCTATGCTACATTTTTTCAAGTAATTGTGATTGTAAACGGGGAGCATACGTCAGTCCGACTGCCCCAAAGTCCGACGGCTCATTTCTCCAACTACCCATTCTACAGTGTTAAGGTTAGGTTTAGAGTAAGGTTAAGGGTTAGGGCTACTTAAGTCGGAGAAATGGGAGGTCGGACTAATAGACGCAAAAATAAAGAAATGTATGGTCGGAGAAATGGGTAGTTGGACAGACGCCACGCGCCCATCGTTAACTACATGACTTGTGACTTATTACGGATGAGAACGGAGGCTCTCTACCTTCCACCTGGCATCTCATGGCTGAAGTAAGTAAGTTACTCGGTCGCCACCCCGGTGTCCCAGCTCTCATCTCTGCACCCCGTGACACAAACAAGCTCCGTAAACTGTAATCTTTTGTTCATGACGGTTAAGTCTACACAAACACACATGCCTTATTGTAACATTATCCACAATCCACAATACTCCATTTATTAATAATAAACTTTGTGTTTTTGCATGTAGTCACTGACCTCAGATAACCTAACGCTGAAACCTCCTGGAAAGACATTACTATCTGATCACAGAGCGCCTGCTCTCCCCGCCACAGAAACTAACACCTTTTCCTTGTTGGGATAATTTCTTTACAAAAATAAACAGTCAGAGATATTATGGACATTACCACTACACTGCTCGACCCCTCCCACACACACCAACTGCATTGTGTACATTCAAAGACAGAGTTGCAGTTTGCACTCTGACCTCAAAAGTGAAAATGACTTTGCTTTTGCTTTGATAAGTTAAAAGTAAGTCTTTTTTCTAAGGGAAAAGAAAGATGATTGAATAAAAGATACTGATCAGGCCTTACATTGTGTCCACTGACAGCTGAAATGAATAACAGATAGTAAGCCCGGTCCATAAACCAAAAACCCCAAACCCAAAAACCAAACCCATACAGAACCCACAGCAGAACACTGCAACAGGTTTCTTGCATTTTTCAAAGACAAGATCAACTCCATCCGGTCCCAGCTTTCAGGCTCCCCAGCTCTATCTCTGCCATCTGCCTGCCCTCAACCTGCACTTTTTAGCACCTTTGCTACAGTCACACAGGCTGAAGTTGAGGGTTTCATAAAAAAAAATGAGGTCTTCCACCTCCCCCCTGGACCCCACCCCTACTACACTCATCAAATTAAACTTGTCTGTCATAAGCCCTCTTATCACACAAATAATAAACCACTCGCTAAACTCTGGTCATGTTCCGTCGTCACTCAAACTGCCGTTATCAAGCCTCTCCTGAAGAAACCCAACCTCGACCCACAATGTCTCTCAAACTACCGGCCGATTTCCCATCTTCCATTCCTGTTATCTTGAAAAGCCTCTCCTGAAGAAACCCAACCTCGACCCACAATGTCTCTCAAACTAGACCTTTCAGCGGCTTTTGACACTGTCGACCACACTCCTGAGCCGCCTCCACACCAACATTGGTCTCCATCATACCAACGTCAGCCTGGGATCTGCCAGGTCCCAAACAGCCCCTGTTACCTGCGGTGTCCCCCAAGGATCTGTCCTAGGACCCCTCCTCTTTATCTTGTACATGCTGCCACTGGGTCGTGTCATCAGCCGGCACGGCATCTCTTTTCACTGTTATGCCAATGACACTCAGTTGTACCTCCGAACTGACCCCAACCTATGCTCAAACCCGGTCCACTGACCTACTCTAGCCCTCTCCAACTGCCTGGAGGAGATTAGGGCGTGCATGAGTCACAACTTCCTCCAGCTGAACAGTTCCAAAACTGAAGCCATACAAATTGGCATCCCTCATCAGGTCCAGTCATCACCTATAACCACAATCTCCTTCTCTGGTCAAGACATTCCCCTCTCTACCTCAGTTACCAACCTCGGTGTGAAGCTGAACCCACAACTTACCTTTGTAAACCACATCAAACATCTGTACAAAACCTGCTTTTTCCACATCAAGAACATTTCTTAACTCCACCCATTCCTCACCTTCTCTGATGCAGAAAAACTCGTCCACACCCTAATCTCCTCCAGACTTGATTACTGTAAAGCCCGCTCATTGGTATACCCAACAAACACCTCCAGAAACTTCAATTCATTTAGAACTGTGCTGCCCGAACTCTGATGAAAACCCGCAAATACGACCACATCACCCCCATTCCTCAGGACCTACACTGGCTTCCCATAACCTCAAGAACTTTCTGTAGCACTTTGAGATTACTTTATGAAAAGCGCTTTACAAATAAAAATGTATTATTATTAGTATACTGTATTAAGCAGCAACTGAACATGTTGTGTGGTGGTCAGAATGAACTGATCAGTGTAGTTTGATATGAAAAAATAAAATGAAATATCTTTAGGCTTTATTGCCCAGCCTCTCTTTGTCATCTTATCTCATTCATTCATATCACACCTTGTCTAAGTGTATTGAGGCTGTTGGTGGTTTCACATTTATCTGAATGTTGTGTTTGGGTTTCCTGAGCCATGGAAAGGAAAGGGAGCAGGAGAAGGAAGGAAGGAGGGGGAGGAGAGTGTTATGAGGCACTCAGACTGGTTAAAAGAGAAGATTAAAAGTTTAAAGAGAGGTGAAAAATAGAAAAGGAGAAATTGCAAACCTGGAGGAGAGACGGCGAGAGAATAGTTGAAATATTCATTGCTAACTGCTCTTACAGCTCTCAAGCTATTTCTGGTGGGACACTTACTGCAAAACTGAACACTGAGAGGCTAGCTGCGTGTGTGTGTGTCTTCCCTGCAGCTAAACAGCATTTCCGTTCTTGTATTAAAATGATCTTGTCTCATTATATTTCTCTCTTGTGCATCGTCCTCTTATCTCTCCCTCCATCACTGTCTGGTGCTGTTTGTGCTGTTGTGTGTTCCTGACAGAGGGAGACAGTCTGAAGTGGTTTCAGAGAGGAAGATGTCCACACAGTCACTGCACTGCTTATTAAGCTCATTATAGACGAGCTGCTCTGAGGTTCTGACCACGAAGTTTGTTCTGAGGTGAGGGGAGAGGAAAAGGCTGCAGTGTCCAGAATCTATCAACCACACCTGCAAATTCTGGTATTAGATGGTACTTGGTATTTGCCAGTATGCTAAATGTCAGGATTTTCAGGGATGCAGGACCACTGCAAACTCTCAGTGAACACAAGGCTTTATTTTTCCAGACTTGACACAGGAATACAGGACACAAGGACAAATTATAGCTGCTGCGCAGCAATGGGTCGGGTCCGGGCTAATTTTGGCAAATTCTGAACAACAAAGAGGAAGACAGGTTAATAGACCTTGTAATGTTCATTTTTGCACCAGTTGAGGGTTGAACCCGCAACCTCCTCTGGAATCAAAGACCGCTGTCTATCGCACTGAGCTAATTGGCAAGTGGCAGTGCCACAGTGGCTTCACAAATTGAGTAAACCATTCACTGTTGTGCAGGCAACGTTTCTGAGGTAAAATTCTGATATGTTTGTGTCTACCATCATCTAAGATTTTGTACCAAGACAATCTGGTAGATTGATGTAATATTCTTATCTCCTGTGCTGGGGATTGAACCCACATTGTCTGGCACCAAGAACCAGCACATAACTCACTAAGCTAATTATCTGGATGTGAGACATGGTGTGTGTCTCCTCAAACAGACTCAGGGAGTCAGTATCCGGGCAGCTGTTGTGGAGGCAGATTTAAAAATGGTCAAAATGTCAGAAATTCTAATATCGAAACAAAAATCCGATAGAACATAACATGCATCTAGACAGCATGGAAATGTTGGTGATTTGTTTTTAATGATAAGTGTTTTGCTTCATAAGAGAAAATGTGATGTTTCAATGTCACTCTTTGATTGACTGTTGTTCCAATGAGAGCAAAATTCAAAGTGTAGTGAGCTTTCGTGGTCTGGTCCAAGCTGTTTGTTTTTTCATTTAGACTTATTGAGGCTTGCTGTGATGTCACCATAAGCATTTTGATGTGTCATTATCATCATCACCTTTGCTGGGTCTTGAACCCACGCTACCTCACACCACAACCCAGCTCTTAACTCAGTGAGCTAATTATCTGGAAGTGAGACATGAAACGGTCAGTTTTCAAAATAAAATAATTAACTGATGATTAATTAAGCTTTTGCTTGTCCATCTATAAATACACATCGATACAGAGCTACAGACCTGTGGAGTCGCATTTGACCGGCGCGGAGAGAGCACGAGAAGCTGCTCCCCGTGCGACCAGCCAGGCAAGCAGCTGCTTCCGCATAGGCACTGTGTCCTTGCGCTACAGACATTTGTTTATTTTTATTTTTGTCTATATATTCAAGAAACACACACACAACCAAACATTTGAAGCAAATTATATTAAAAAATATAGACTATTATTTTTTGATGAATCTCAGTGGGTGGGCAATCGGTCAATCTGGGTGGGCCTCTGCCCACACAGGCCCACCCGTAGCTCCGCCCCTGGTCCTTAACACTATCAGGGCCTGATCTACTAAAGGTTTGCTTGTATTAAAACGTGTGCAAACACGATGTCACCCGCAAAAAAATGTGCAAGCTGATCTACCAACCCGGTGCACTGAGAATTGCGTCTCTCAAACGGGCAAAAAAGCAGCTGCGTCGGCCTGGATGAATATGCATATATGGGCGTTTCTGTGCAAAATATTGGGAGGAGAAGACATTTGTTTATTTTTAGATTTGTTTATATATTCTGATTTAACAAACCAACCAAACATTTGAAGTTTTGCTTTTATTTAGTACGTTTGAAAGGCAAAATTATGACGCGGCTTTTTTTCTTTTATTGATTTAATAAAAAGCAGTTTTTTTTTTCATGTGTTTAAAGTCACGTTATTATGCGCTCCTCTCCTTTTTCTCCTACCTCTGAATCTCAGTGGGTCCGAGTCTGAGAGATGTCACCCAGTCTTCACCCCGTCTTTGATTCCTCTGGTCAGTGTGTCCTGACTCCTGAGTGTCCCACCTGAGCTCTCTATTAATCCATCGGATCAAATTCTGTGTCCATCCAGCTCTCTGTCCACCGCGGAAACAATTACCACTCGCAAACCCTCATTTAAATACTGCCGACTGCGTGTGTCGTTATTTAGCGTGTTACTCTTAGTAGATCACCTCCTTTTCATGCGCTAACCAGACACGCAATTTTTTACCAGGAGCACGCAATTTAGCGCCCCTTATCTGCGATCTTAGTAGATCAGGCCCTCAGTGATGATCAGATAAAAGATGGAAATTAGCTGATATCGATAGATCAAAATAAACTAATCTCAATCACTCATTTTTAAAAAATAAGAATTCAATGTCGTTTCAGTTTTACAACACAAACAAACTATATTGCACCACATTTACAAAATGTTGCTGTTTGCTCCCACAGCTTCTCCTGAAGGTTGCTGTATTTATACCACCTGCAACACAAGAGGGCAAAGAGAGAGTATCAGAAAGGAAGGAGGTATAATGGTGCATGAGAAGAGAAAGAGATGACAGAGGGATGGAGAGGGAACCAAAGACACAGAGAGGGGGGAGACGGGGCAGCCAGAGGACACGTCACAACTCATTGTCTCTGGCTTCAGTGACTTTTTTTTTCTCAATTTCTTAGTTTCTCTCTTTAACTTTCTCTCCCGTTTTTCTTTTTCTTTCTGCTCTTCTCTCACTCTGGTCTTCTTTGATCTTGTCCTCTCTCTCGTCCTCTTCGTACTCTGCATCTCACTCCACACAGAGACGGACACACAGACACACGCTGCCTGAGGAAAGGTTGTTGGTGCCGTGGTCACCAGAGGCCTGTACAGTGGTGCAGTGGTTGACTGTGCGTTCACTGCAGAGGGAGCTTCAGTCTCTGGCTGGCCCACAATGACGGGGTCACTGCAGGACATTTAATGAGTTGCTGATTCCCAAACTTACTTAAACTTTGAAAGTCCTTCAACTGCAAAGACAAAACATTTGTCACGTCTGCTATTAGCTTTAAAGGGATAGTTCATTCAAAATTCAAATTTCATTCATTATCTAATCACCCTCATGCCGTATTTGTCCATAGTGCTCGTCTGTAATGTCCCTCTTGTATTGAAGCCCCGACATGAGAAATTGTTTAAGCTTGTTTGTAGCGGAAGCTCCCAGTGTCTCAGTTCACTGCTCTTCCTGTGTCGGGGCTTCAGTAAAAGAGGGACATTACAGACGAGCAGTATGGAAGTATTTGGATGTTTTTTGGTGTGTCTTTTTGGACGTAGAAAAGTGGTGTCCATTCACAACCATTATATGGACAAATACTGCTGCGTTGACCCCCCTGTAACTCAGAGAAGGCACAGAGGACTCTGAAAATTCTCCCAGCCCTTAGTCGACATGAGGGTAAGTAGATAATGAGTGAAATTTGAATTTTGGGTGAACTATCCCTTTAACCTAGGAGTTGGTCAACTGATGGTCGCCAGCCAAGCAATATAAACCATGACAGACAAAAAACGTTGCAGAGAATGTTAGGCCGTCTTTACACTACATGGTTCAAGTGACACAATTCTGAATGTTTTACTCTCCAGTGGCACAGATCAGGTCTGTAACATGGGCGTGTACACGGGCAAAGTACGCATGAAATTGGATAATGTCAGATCGGATTGAGGTCTATATGGTAAAAAAAAATCAGATAGGAATCAGGTATCTGCCAACATGTCTGCTGTAAAAAACAATCAAAAAACAGACAGATCTGATTCCTGGCTCTTTTTTTTTCCCTTGAAAAAAGAGAGCGGGTATGGTGGTCGCACCCTGGTAGCCACAAAAGCATTACTTTATTTGCACACACAACATTTCGAACGGTCGGTCTCCTTCAGGTGCTATTAGGAACAAAGGAAGACATACACATGAGCCACAAGTGCTTGTACTGTAGGTGTGTTGATGTATCATCCAATTGGATAAGGGGGGGCAAACCGGAAGTTAAAGGATAATTGCTGTTTTGTTTTTTTTACAATCTGGACCTTATTTCTAGCATAAAATACGATCATTTCCTCACCTAGATAATTTTGTTGTCATTACAAGTTGTTCTGATGAAATGAGCTCCAGCCGAGAACCATGTATATCCGTATAATGGAGTCTACAGGGCAGCAGAATGGAGCCTCTAAATAACACATTATCTGCAGAGAAACTCCTTCATTTCACCAGTATTTATGATACACTAGTGCTATTCCCCTCTGAGCCTGTGGTGGCATGTTATCAACATCTGGGGTCTGTAGGTTGACCTACTGACCTCTGACCTGGAAGATGTCATCTCCAACCGCTGCCTGGCTCATTCATTTTGTTCTGACAAGTTGGAAACAGAAACGAACCATAGTATTAGCGGTAGCAACAAGACACGCCGCACTGCGGTCGGAGATGACATCATCCAGGTCAGAGGTCAGTAGGTCAACCCCGGACTCAGAGGGGAAAAGCAATGTATCATAACAAAATATTGGTGAAATGAACAAGTTTCGTGGCAGATAATGTGTTACTTAGAGGCTGCATTCTGCTGCCCTGTAGACTCCATTATTCGGATATACGCGGCTCTCGGCTGGAGCTAATTTTGTCGGAACGGCTTGTTATGACACCAAAGTTATCTGATAGTAGATGATCGTATTTATGCTAGAAATAAGGTCCAGATTGTCAAAAACTGTAATTATCCTTTAACAAACCTAAGGAAAAGTTACATAAATAGGCTATTAGGAACATAACTGCAGCCATCTAAAGGAACTGAAAAACAATTGATAGTCAAAGAGTTTATAACATGAACCCTCAGCTCACTGGGTGGGATACAGTAAAACACAAAACAACTAAATCCGACCAATCGTCACTCAGCTCCTGAGATCAAACACAACACACAACACAATTAAAGGAAGAACCTGAGTCAGCTGGGGGAATCCTCAGTCTGTATCCATCAGGTCAGCAGCATTCAGATGTGTGTGATGTGTGTGGGTGTGCGCAGGAGGGTGTGTGTGTGTGTGTGTGTATGTGAGAAAGAGAGCTTGGCTATGTGTGTGTGTCTGCGCCTGCCAGGAAGTGTGAGATTGAGTCTGGCTGTGTGTTTCTGAGAGTGTGTGGCAGTACATCTGTGTGTGGCAGTCTGGATTGGGTGTGTGCGGGTAAATGCATGAAGTAGGTGTGTTTGTGTGCGTATGCGTGGCTGTGTGAGAGAGAAAGAGCTCGGCTATGTGTGTTGTGTGTGTGTGTGTGGGGGGTATGAACGAGAGAGAAAGTCTGAATGTGTATCTGTTTCTGAGCGTGCGTGGGTGTGTGTGAATTAGCTTGTTAGGTACCTGTACTAAAAAGGTACCGCAGCACTAAAGCATTTAAAATGTATTATAGCTGCTGTGTTTGGAAAAGAACGACTTCTTTTAATGCAGATTTTACTATTAAAGCTCTGCAGCAGCAGAGAGAGAGAGGGATACATGGTTTCCACTATGTTATCCAGGCCTGGTCTCTCCTCTGTGTTGCTAACCCTCCTCTCCTCCATGTGCATACAATGAAGCCTACGAGAAATCAATCCATGGAGCGGTGGATAGCGTTATTTCTCATATATGATTTTACCATGTGTATATTTGTGTAGTCTTATCGGTTATGGTACGTGTTTGTGTCATCCCCCGTTCTGACTCAGATAACCTACGGTTTAACTCCGTTTGACGTATGAAACCCTCATGCGTCGTGGTTCCGATCCGTCTCTGGTGCCCAGTTGGAGCAGCTGAAGACCCAAGATTAAAATGTAAAAACAGATTCCTTTGTCTTTCTGGGGTTGAATTTTTGTCAGGCTACTTACTCTGTGGTATTTTTCTTTACTTTCGGTTTGTGTTCTTGTAGAACAGGTGTGTTGTATCATAAAATATTGCAGTTTTCCACCTCCTTGATTAATATTTTTTCATCCATGACGTCCCGTGAGCTTTAAGGTCACTCTGATTGATTGATGAGTTGTTACATGTGTCAGCAGGTGAAACTAATGTTGACCAAGTGATTATTTATCGGAAAGTTTGTTGTGTTTAATTTTGAAATTAACGGACCCTCGGTGCATTTGAATTCCTGTGTGGGGCAATATAACGTGGATTGATGCATGACGGCTCTGTCATCCAGGAAAAATAGACCTGCTGCGTATTTATGCCGGACACCGGAGCTGTGACGGACTGGAGACGCAACAGATATATGTACAGGTGGAAAGGCTCTGATGGACTTGAATGGGTGTGAATTGCTGTGGAGTCGGAAAGGAGCAAAGACGGATCCAGTGGAAATTGGGGGACACAGCGCCGCAGAGACTAGAGCTAGAGTTTTCAGCCAAGAGATGCTAGGTAGAAGGCAGAGAGTTAGACAGTCTTAAACCATCACAATGATTCCTACGATGTTTAGTAAAAATGTAGCAGAGTTAAAGGGATACGCCAACATTTTTTTTCATGTCTTGCTAGTTCTAGAATGCGCTTCAACTGGGAGCAGCAAAGACTGGTAGCTCTGAGTTTCTTACTCTATTTTGTTGTATTTTATTTTATTTTATTTTATCATATTTTTTCAATTACTGATGGATATATCTTCTGTGAAGAGAAGAGTTTTCTCAAGTGAAGAGCTTTTTTCGTTGAAGTTGAGGAAATCTGGGGTCTATCACCCTATTCCGGCTGAGCTGAAGAGGCGTTTTCGTGGATGCCGTGCTGGTGCAGGTTTAAAGGCAAGGAAGTGGAGATACAAGCCTTTTCTGCCATCTGTCATCATGGGGAATGTCAACTCTCTGACCAACAAGAGTGATGAGCTGGAAACATTGGTGAAGACTCAGAAAGTTTACCGTGAGTGCAGCCTGATGTGTTTCACTGAGACCTGGTTGAATCAAAACATCCCTGACTCCATCATGGATGTTCCTGGCTTCACTCTCATACGGTCAGACAGAGATGCTAAGGCAAGTGGCAAGAAAAAAGGAGGAGGTCTGGCCTTATTTGTGAACCAGAGATGGTGTGATCCTGCACATATTACTGTCAAGGAGAAGATGTGTTGTCCAGACATTGAATTATTGGCTGTTGGAATGCGGCCATATTATGTACCAAGAGAATTCAGTCATATCATAACAATACTTGTGTACATCCCTCCTAAGGCAACAGCTGAAGTTCCATGTGAAATACTGCATGAAATGGTTGCTAGGATACAGACCAAACATCCTGAGGCACTTATTATAATATCAGGGGACTTCAACCATGTTACCCTCTCCTCCCACCTGACTGGATTCACACAGTTTGTCAAATGTGCTACCAGAAAAAACAAAACCCTTGACTTACTGTATGCCAATGTCAAAGAAGCTTACAGAGCCACTGCCTTACCACCACTGGGCAGTTCAGATCACAACCTGGTTTGTCTGCAGACCTGTTACAAACCCCGTGTGCAGAGGGAACCTGCAACTTCACGCACAGTAAGGAAGTGGACACCTGAGGCTACTGAGGCTCTGAGGGACTCTTTGAGTCTACAGACTGGAATGTTCTGCTACACTCGCAGACACCCAACAACACATCCATTGATGAGATGGCAGAATGTGTCACTGACTATATAAACTTTGCAGGGATGTGGTGTTGCCAGCCAGAACAGTTCGTTGCTTCTCTAACAATAAACCGTGGATCACAAGTGACATCAAAAGCTTCCTAAATAAGAAGAAGGAGGCTTTTAAGATCGGTGATTCAGTCCTGATTAAGACAGCACAGCATGAACTGAAAGTGAGACTAAGGCAAGCAAAGAGAGACTACAAGAAGAAACTGGAGAGCAAACTTCAAAATAATAACATCAGGGAGGTCTGGAGAGGAATGAAGACCATCACTGGATACAAGGAGAGAAATAGGCAGCCTGAAGGAGATGTTGACCTGGCAAATGAGTTTAACCAGTTCTACAACAGGTTTAACACAGCCTCTGCTCCCTCATCATCACCACTTCCACCTGACTGCCCCTCTACCTCAGCTGCTCTTCCCTCTGATCCTGCTCCACTCAGTGGCCTCTCCACAAATGATCGTGATCCATCCTGCTGCCCCTTCACCACCGATCCTGCTCCACCTGGCGGTCCTGCTCCTCCTGGTGGTCCTGCTCCTCCTGGTGGTCCAGCTCCACCTGGCGGTCCTGCTCCTCCTGGCGGTCCCGCTCCTCCTGGCGGTCCTGCTCCATCCGCTGGTCCTGCTCCTCCTGGCGGTCCTGCTCCTCCTGGTGGTCCTGCTCCTCCTGGTGGTCCTGCTCAACCTGGGGGTCCTTCTACATCCGGTGGTCCTGCTCCTCCTGGCGGTCCTGCTCCATCCGGTGGTCCTGCTCCTCCTGGCGGTCCTGCTCCTCCTGGCGGTCCTGCTCCATCCGGTGGTCCTGCTCCTCCTGGCGGTCCTGCTCCTCCTGGTGGTCCTGCTCAACCTGGGGGTCCTTCTACATCCGGTGGTCCTGCTCCATCTGGCGGTCCTGCTCAACCTGGGGGTCCTGCTCCATCCGGTGGTCCTGCTCAGTCTGGTGGTCTGGCTCCATCTGGTGGTCCTGTCACTCGACTCTCCCTGGAGGAAGTGTCGGCAGAACTGAGGAGACTGCGTCCTGGCAAGTCGGCTGGCCCCGATGGTGTTTCAGCTAGACTCCTCAAGGACTGCGCTGACCAGCTGGCTGTGCCTCTCCGTACCATCTTCAACCTGAGCCTGCAGTCATGTAGGATCCCTCTTCTCTGGAAGACCTCGTGCCTGGTGCCGGTTCCCAAGGTGGCGAGGCCAGCTGGAGTCAGTGACTACAGACCAGTGGCCCTGACTTCTCATATTATGAAGACCCTGGAGAGACTACTACTTCGCCACCTTCGACCTCAAGTACAGCATGCTGTAGACCCGCTGCAGTTTGCATACCAGGAGAACATTGGGGTGGACGATGCAATCATCTACATGTTGCATCGGATTTACTCCTTCCTGGATGAACCTGGACGATATGTGAGACTGTTGTTTCTAGACTTTTCCAGTGCCTTTGACACAATCCAACCTAGTATTCTGAGAGGAAAGCTAGAGAAGATGGGTGTAGATCCAGCCATCATCTTGTGGGTCTATAACTATCTCACAGAGCGGCTACAGTATGTGAGGCTGGGGAACTGCATGTCAGACACAGTGGTGAGCAGTGTAGGAGTACCACAAGGCACTGTGCTCTCACCTTACCTCTTCACACTGTTCACTGCAGATTTCACATCCACATCTGAATCTTGCCATGTTCAGAAGTACTCTGACGACACGGCCATAGTGGCATGTGTGAAGAAGGGACAGGAAGATGAATACAGGGACCTGGTGGGGGCATTCACAGACTGGTGCAACAAGAACAACTTGTTGCTTAATACATTAAAGACCAAAGAAATGATTATTGACTTTGGCAGGTCCAAGAGATCCTTCCGGCCTGTGACTGTGGATGGGGTGGACATTGAGAGGGTTCAGTCATACAAGTACCTCGGAGTACACCTTGATGACAGGCTGGACTGGTCCGTACACACAAATGATGTGTACAAAAAGACGCAAAGCAGGCTTTTCTTTTTAAGAAGACTCAGGTCTTTTGAGATTTGCAATGTTATGCTGCGTATGTTTTACCAGTCTGTAATTGCAAGTGTAACTTTCTTTGCTATTGTATGCTGGGGTAACAACATCAAAGTAAGGGACAGGAACAGACTAGACAGACTCATCAAAAAATGTAGCTCTGTGATGGGGGAGGAAGCAGAGCTGCTAGAGGCTGTGGTTAAGTGGAGGATGGGGTGTAAGCTGAAGACCATCCTGGGTGACCCCCAACACCCTCTTTACAAAACCCTTGCAGGTCAGAGGAGTAGCCGCAGCAACAGGTTTATCTCCCTGACCTGCAGAACCGAAAGATTTAAACGATCGTTTGTTCCTGCATCAATCAGTCTTTATAACGGGTCCTGGGGTGTGTATTCCTAGTGTGTTTTTGATGTTTTTGAGCTACCAGTTGATCTTGAATTTCCCTGTAAGGGATCAATAAAGTATTCTCTACTCTACTACTACTCTACTAGACATCATCTTTTTGACTGTGCGTGCAGTAACAAGGGAGATACGGGCAGAGCTGGCGCACCCCTAATTAGCTTAGCTCAAACGCTGGAAGTGTATAGGTAGTGTTAGCCTATCTATTTTTAGACTAATATGTAATTTTCAGAAAGAATTGCGCAACAGTAAACAGCTGAGGAGGAAAGCAGAAGAAGAAGAAGAGCTCATGCAGTAGATCGTTTAGTCTGCCATAATCCGTAGTAGCAATTGTTCTTCTACTCGTAAAAAGAGGCTTTGTTTAGTTGACCTACTTACGTTCACACGTGCATTGTGCCCAACACAACAGTGTGGAGGAATATTAAATAGTTTTTGTGTATTTTTATGGATGTTTTTGTTTTGGGCCTTATTACTCTCAAGTTTTCGTTGGACTGTAGTCCTCCCGGCGGTCTCCACTTTGAGGAATAAAAAACTACTCCAGCGTATTCATCAGCATGAGGGTGAGTCACTAATGACTGAACGACTGAAATTAATTTTTTGGTGAACTATTCCTTTAACTGCCCCACACTTGAACTGCACAGTAGCTATCACGCTACAGCCACAACGAAATAAATTCACAAGAATATCACATAATATAACGAGAAAACAGACTTTGTTATAACGAGATAACGAAAAAAATAAGTAGCCTGGTTATCACAAGAAAGCAGCAATAAAAATGAAGAAAAAAAAAGATATGACTGTTCTCTGCTTCCGTATGTCGGCTAAAGTTTGTGTGAACAGTCAGTGAGTTCTTTTGTGTTACTGTATGTGTGTGTTTGTATATTTAAGTGTGTGTGTGTGTGTGTGTGTGTGTGTGTGTGTGTGTGTGTGTGTGTGTGTGTGTGTGTGTGTGTGTGTGTGTAGCCATATGTTAGTTTGTCTGTGAGTGTTTGTGTGTATTCAGGTCTCCCTGGACTCAGTGGGGCTTCATTAATCTGCATTAATTTGACTTATATAACTCTGCCTCTACAGCTTCCTCTCACTCTATCATCAAGCTCGTTCTTCTCTCAGGGGAACGGCTCATCACTCAAAACTCTCCTCTCCTCTTCAATTATTGGAGCAGTTTTATAACTCTGGGAGTTCTTGATAGTTTCACATTTAGTTTTCCTGAGTGGGTTATTTGAATATCTTCTGAATTACATTCGTCAGATTGATTTTCAACTTGAAATAGGCAATTTTTATTTGTATAGCCCCCGAGGAGGGATCCCTCAACCAGGATGGACAGACGTGCAATAGATGTTGTTAAAACAGTTTATAATATACTGTATAATATAAATATTCACACACACACACACACATGCCCCACTTCTAACTTTTAGATCAGCTGTGAATTAGGGGCAGAGTGAGGCACTGGTGGTGACATCAGTCCACCTTTATTTGTGGACAACCCAGGATTAATGCAACACTGGTTGCTACAGTAATGACTTTAACCTTCAAAATAAAGGTCATCTGTGGACTTCTGGACTCTCCCCTACGCTTGTGCACTCAAGAAATGGCAGTACTGTTCCTATGCCTTTTATGACTTTTAGTATTTGAATTATTTATTGTATTTCCTTTGCTTTTCCTGAGGATTGTGTGTCTTCTGCAATGTAAACTTTCTGACTCATCTGCTGCCAATGGATGAAGTAATCTGTTCTGAAATCAAAGAGTGTGTAGTGTAGTGATGTGCAGATCAATACTGAAATATACTTCCAATACCAGGTGTGTATGCTCTAAAATCGATTCTCAAATGAAAATATCGATACTTTTGATACTTTAGCCATTTGTGGTAATGTATATCATTAACAGGAATACAGTGAAAAGTAACTAAACTATTGAGATCATGGAACTACTTTTTCTTCCGCCTGGGTAAGTGCATCATGCATAGGCGCAGGCAAGTCAGTCTGTGTAGAGTCAATGGCATAGCCTCGTAAACAAGCCTCCCCCGGAAATGCATTTCATTTCATTTCTGAGGGGGAGTCTGGCCTCATCCCCACTGTGAGCGTTTGAGGTGGGCGGGAGTAGTAGCGTTGACAGACAACCGATTCAGCCAATCAGCAAGTTGCTATATCAAACTTTTGCCGAATCCAGTTGGAAGAACAGCGAAACCGTCTTTTCCTTCAAGAAACTCAACAAGCGCCGACTCTTGCTCTTGTTTAATTGCTGTAATGAATGTAAGAAATTCCCTTGTGGCTGTTTTTAGGCTGCTACTGCTATACTGAATATCTTTGCTGCTAGAAGCTCCGCCGTGGTAAGAGTCACGCAGTGTAGGCGGGGCTTTGCACCAGTCGGTCCCTGATTGGCCAACGTGCTGTGTCACAGAAATCTGAGTGGCGATGCTGATTGGCTCGTCCTTCTGAGGGTTTCACCCCAAACGCTCACAGTGGGGATGAGGCCAGACTCCCCCTCAGAAATGAAATGAATTGCATTTCCGGGGGAGGCTGGTTTACGATAGCCAGGCTAGCGCCGCCTAATGTTTCCGGCCAATTTTATTTGCCTCAACCATATAGTCAGGAAACTAGTAATGCGTTTCGGTTTGCTCCGTCCGCCAGAGCGGACGGACCAATCAGCGAACAGATGGGTAAGTGAAGGCGAGGCCGTTGAACTCAAGCGCTCAAGCTAACCTATGAGCTTCACCGGTGTATAGCACACGTGACCACCAAGCAGCAGCGATTAGTTGAAGCAAACGTAAGCAACCGCCTCCCGGAAGCAAACGAATCCCTATGGCTCGTGTTCAGACGCTCTATGAAATGTAATGAAATAAGCGGCTGATGCATCAGGCTAGGTTTACGAGGCTATCAATGGCGTAACGGAAACAGTGAAGACGCAGTCTGTAATATCTGTGGGAAAATTATGAATAACATTATGAACTAGAAAATTTCCTCTCGGGAAATTTTGAAAGGGCACCGGAGCTACTGCCGTTCTAACCATCTCTGTCAACATGGGAATCAAAGCCACGATCTTAAGGTCAAGACAGAGCTGATCAGACACATGATCATCTTTCTATAAGCACTGATATGGAGGAGCTGTAATCACAGGAAGTTACCTGTGTTAGAGTGAGAGAGATGAGTGCGCGCTTACGCGCGCATTTGATGTGTTTGTGTGTCTTTAACTGTAATCACAGGAAGTTACCTATGTGTGTTAGAGTGTGGGAGAGGAGTGCGCGCTGACGCGCGCATTTGTATGTTACCTGTGTGTTTTTAATGTGTGTGTGTGTGTGTGTAACTGTAATGACATGAAGCTGGTTCTAGAGTCTGTGTGTGTGACTGAGCTGAATCCTGTATCAGTCTGATTTAGCTGTGTGTCTGTGTTTACAAACATCTTAACGAGCTCCAGGTGGATTGTTTATGGAGTTAACGACCCTGGCCTGAGGATCAGAGGTTACCATGACAACTTGAGCTGGTTGCCAATGACGATAGGGGCCCCCCAGGCTGAGGCAGACAGAAACGTAGAGAAAAAGACTGATTTTCTGCCTCTGCACTGGTCTTGCATTTAGGCTTACTCTGACAAAATGGTAACTCCTATCAGAACAAGACACGGATCAACGGTGCCCTAAGGCCTTCCTGAAAATTTTGGTACAATTTGGTGTTTCTACTGTAAATATTTTGGCGACACGGGCAGTTTTAAAACATCGGTCCGTTCTGCTCCTCTCAGAAAATTTTTGTATTGGAGTCAATGAGGCAAAGAGACAGACATGGACGCACTCGGAGGCTGCTAATTCAAATTCTGTAAGTCTCTCTGATATTTTGAACACACTGTGGGAGACACAACAAGTTTGTCTACAAAACTGTGAAAAATTATGTGTGTACAGTGTAAATTGTGTCCAAGAGGAGTGTGGAAAGAGAAAGAATCAGGAGTTTTTCTGGGCTCTCTCCCCACTCTAGCTGATGACATCACGCACTCTAGCACGAACATTCCGTCCCATACACACCCATTATAATCTCATAATTTCTCCAAAAATGATCATGATCATTGATCAGGGATTGATCAAAAACTATTCAACCTATCAAAACGTGGAGTAATACACCAATACACAAGACTTGTGTCTACTATTTAAAGTTTAAACGGAGTCTCTAGGTGAAAGTATGCCTGAGCAGTAGACAACAGTTGGCAGTCTGAAAAATCCGATGATTTGTTCGTTTTTTGACCTTCTCCCATTCATTCTCTATGGGAAATTTTTCGCAGTTTTTCGCGACTTACGTCGCGAAAAATTCGTATACTATTAAGAAAAGTAATAGCACACCGATCCCGATCAGGACGCACGTTTTGATATATAATATGTCCTGCAACTCGAAGAGTTGCAGGACTAGTAGCGAATCGAAAAACGTCCGGAAGTGGAAAAATAACTAAGAAAAAATCCACAGAATAACAATAGTGCCCGGCTTCGCCGGGCACTCGTCCCTACAGCTATTTCATAGCTGTTGGGTCGAGTGCCCTGGCGATGGCCGGTGCCCTAATAAATACATTTAAAAAGATTATATAAATAATATTTTTGTTTATGGGGGGTATATCTAGCCTCGTAAACCAGCCTCCCCTGGAAATGCATTTCATTTCATTTCACAGGGGGAGTCTGGCCTCATTCCCGTTGAAACCGTTTCTCCGAAACACTCTGCCTACCGAGCTAATCAGTCCCTGATCTGGGACCGAAGAAGAACAGCGATAACGTCTTTTCCTCCAAGAAACTCAACAAGCGCCGACTCTTGCTCTAGTTTAAGTTCTGTAATTGATGGTATTTCATTTAGAACTTCCCTTACTGCTGTTTTTACGCCGCTGTTTGACGCTCCGCCATGTTTGTTGTAGGTGAGTCCAGTCCATGTAGTGATGTTTTCAGGCCCTGATTGGCCAACGTGCTGTGTCAATCACAGCGGCGACGCTGATTGGCTCGGTTGTCAGACGATTTCTGGCGAAACGGTTTCAATGGGGATGAGGCCAGACTCCCCCTGAGAAATGAATTAAATGCATTTCCGGGGAGGCTGGTTTACGAGGCTAGGGTATATCTACAGTATGTGTTGTAATACTTATTTGATGTAACTGTTCATGTCACTACTGCAAATGAAAAAGAAAATACAAAATATAAATAAAAACATTTGATCACAAAAAAATAATACAGTATATATATATATTTTTCTGGTTTTATTATTTTACTTATCAAACATTAAAACAAAGTTGAAAGTATGATAATACATACGTAGTCTAAGAAAAAGAAGTGGAAAAGTCAGAGGGCAGGGGCCCACTTTATTCTTTAAGGGGTGCCAGAATTCCTAGCAACGGCCCTGTTCTCAGTACCGGTTACTACCAATAAACACACACACACACACACATACGTCTCATTTAGAATAAAAAACATGAATCACATAAAGCATGAAAAGCTGACACACATTATGTAAAACCTGACACACCATAATCTCTCTATCTGTCTATCTGTCTCTCTCATGCACGCACGCACACACACACACGTACGTACAGAATAATATCAGAATCAGTCAAGGCTGGGGGCAGAAATGCAGAGTAAAGCAGCAGGAGGAGGAGGAGAGGCATTTTGAGACAGATGGTGAAGAGAGAAAAGTGCAGAGCGTGAAGGAGAGAGAGAGAGAGAGAGTGGAGGAAAAAGAGGGGTAGATAAAAAGAGAGATAGAACGAGAGAGAGAGAGAGAGGTGAAGGAGAGAAAAACCCTGAAAGGATGCTCAAACTGACACGGTCCTCAGCCAATCAGAGCCTTTGCCTCCCCTCCTCCTAACACCTGGCCGTGTGATTGGCTGGCAGTGGCAGAGATGCAGAGACGGAGAGAGAGGGAGAGCAGGGTAAAGAAACAAGAAGAAGAAACTGTCAGATGAGAACAGCTCCATCCTTCACACCTCTGCTGCTCTCTCTCTTTCAGTCCCTCAGTGGCGTCCCTGCCTCGCTCGCCCCTCTCAGAGCCACTGCTGCCGCCGCCGCCCCCCACCACCCTCACCCCGCTGCCCCCCAGTCTGTGCTGCTTTCTGCTTCTTGAGGACAGAGAGAGGTTTAATGCGATGGACCTGCTGCCCACCGACTGCTGCTGCTGTTTACGCTGCGGCATCATGGGAGCTGTAGTTCCCCTGGCAACGCAGGAGGACAGCTGATTAGCCAGGGGATTGTGGGTTATCAGAGTTTGGAGATGTGAGCTGGTGGGCAGGCAAGGCTTAACAAACTCTCTCTTCTCTTTTCTCTCTGTCTTTCTCTTCTCCTGCTCTCTCATTCCTTTCACCCCCCATCTACTCTGCAGTTTCATCTAATCTCTCCATCTTCTTGTCTGTCCTCTCACTCTCACCACTTACCCCCCCCCTTCAGTACCCTTTATCCCAATATTTCACTCCTTCGTCTCACCTCCTACCTCCTCACCTGTCCGAGGAAAGCTCAGGATGGGTTGTCGTCTCACACGGATCAAGGTGAGTGACCCTCTGCAGGTGTGTTTGGGCTGATGTGTGTGTGGAGAGTGCAGATAATCAGATCAGACATGACCTGCTCCCTGCACATGCACATGCATCTCATCGCACACACATACACACACACACAAATCCCTTACCCAGATAGTACCATTGTAGCAGTGCACCCAGACAATGGCTGAAGGAGAAGCTATGAAGGCTTTATTATGTGTGTGTGCATGGAGTGAGAATGAGGAGACAGTAACAGAAAGAGAACAGTATGAGGTTCTACAACAGACTAATCACAATTATTTCTGGAGTAAACAGTCTGTACTGTCTCATGTGAGGATCTGCTGGCTCCTCCTGCAGTGCTATGATTTTGTATTCAGAGAATTTTCACTCAAAGTCTTACATAATATGGGATTTCACATGTGCACCTCTGTCAAATACAATACCACCATCTGAACTTTCACTGACATTCAGGAGCCTCACTCCCAGAAACGTCTCAGTTCATTGATGAGAATGAATAGACAGCAAAGTGAGAAGGAGCATCTTGTATTTAAGAGTGTATGCCCTCATAACCAACAGATTTCATAGTGGGTAAACAAACCAACAGCATGCCTTTAGAAAACATCCCTTACAGAAAAAACACTTCATATGTGATTCACATGTGTAAATGTATGCACATGCGAATCATGTTATTTCCAAATAGGAAAAGTGGTTTTGGCCCAATTTTATATGAATCACATGTGAATTCCCATGTGAACCCATTTTCCACATGTGAAAACAAGTTTTACAGTACATGTGTTCTACATGATTCCCATGTGCAAAATCTTTCACATGTGAATTACATGTAAGGGATTCCTCAGCAAAGCTCTGTTAAATTTAATTAGTTTTTGTGTTGTTGTTTTTTATAATCTTACTTATTCATTTGTGTTTTGTGATCTCAAAGTCCCACAACAAATCATTTTCAGCCAAGCAAGTTTAATGTCTCTCAGATGCTGTTGTTAGCAGTGCTGCAGTAGTGGACAGTCAGTCTGGGCCAGAGTGAGCTATCTGGATACATAGCAGACACATGCAAGCACATGTGGGACCACGGACAGTAATAATGGCCCTGCTCCAGCCCTGGACCCAGGGCCGTTGCTAGGAATCCTGGGGCCCCTGAAAGAATACTAAAGTGGCCCCCTGACTTTTCCACTTTTTTTCTTAGACTACATAGTATTATCATTTTTCATTTAGCCTACTATGTTTTGATGCTAATGCAGCATTACTATGAGTTAGTCAGGGTCTTAGTCAGTCATACAAAGATTAGACTACTGGGGTTTGTTGTGGGCCGTACTGGGCGCTGGGCCCTTAGAATTATCATCAACTTTCTCCCCTATACAACGGCCCTGTCTGGACCCAGCTCACCTCAATGTAACACAGGCATAGTTAGTGACATTTATTACGCCAGTGTTATCAATGCCCTGTTGTTGTGTGCACCATGATGCCATTAGGATTCATTTGTCCATCATTCCCATCAGCGTCATCACTGCTTGGTATTTAGTAGCCAGAGGTAGCATGTTAAAACTCAAAACTAAGATGTCGACCATGGTAAACAGCCGATGTTTCAGGTGAACAGTCCTGCAAGGGGACCGGATGGGCAGGACTCAGGGTGTCAGGAAGGCCACTGGTTTGTGGTGATGTCACAGAGTTACCACAGTCCATGACAACTTATTTTAAAGGGGACATTTTATGGAAATATCACTTTTGAAGGCTCTTTAACATATTTTTGGGTGTTTGTCTCAGCTTCCGGCCCCCGAAATGTGAGATTTGACAAAAAAAATCAGTAATTTGCCGGCTCCTGACATTGAAATCTGAACTGAACTAGTTTGAGCAGATGAAAAGAGATGTTTGATCCTTAGGTTATTTTGACCGAAGCAGACTTGTCTTTAGGACACCTGGTAGTCATTTGAATTAATTAAGGGGAATAATATGTCTTCTTAAAGAGACCCCGAGTAGTTTGCTTTTGGCTATTGTTAATGGGTTCATTTTCGATAAATATATAGTTTTGTCTTTCATAGTTATTTTGATCTTATTATTTAGAGGTTGGCTCACCCAGCATTTCCTAGTTTCAGTTTCCTGGATGCTGCCCGGTGGGTCATGGGAATAACGCCACCTGATCGCCATTTACGCTCAGAACTATAACGGTATCTGATCGTCTTCGAATCTCCAACTTTCATTCTTAATTAATGAAAACATTCTCGGCAAAATGTTTTCGCTTTCATCCTTCTTGCGCCGGTCCACGAATTTCACTGTGCGCATAGAGGCTCATGGGAAATGTAGTTTAAAAATACTTCGCTTTCCTAAACTTTTATTTTTCAAGTATATTTTTTGGGCTTCTTTTGCCTTTAATGGATAGGACAGTTGAGAGAGAGACAGGAAATGGGAGGCGGGGGGGCGGACGCACGATAGGGCCGCTCAATGCGGGATTCGAACCAGGGCCACCTGCAGTGAGGACTGTAGCCTCAAACATGGGGCGGGTGCTCTAACAGCTGAGCTAAACACTGCCCTGGCACAGTACTAATATTGAAGCTTTATTATGAAAAGACACCTCACCTGTAACATCTACTCATACCATAAAACCTCTTGTTTGGGGACATGATTTGGTGGATTGTTTTAATCAGAAATAACAATAAGCCAACATATCATTCCTACTTGTTGTGGTTCCAATAACATGTTGGACCTGCCTGAGCTGAAACCAATATTGATTTACCTCTGTTGTGTTTTTTTAATGAAAACCAGCCAAATATGATTCCATCAGTGACGAATCTAAAACAAAACAGAGCACTGTTAAAAACAACAGCAGAGAGCAAATATGTTTTTATCCTTTATTACTGTGTTTGAATAAACCCTGAGCTGCACAGACACACATTATGAAGAGTGCTCTGGCTTAATGAGCCTGTCACTGGGAGTTTTTCTTGGAAAGTGTTTGTTTGTTGCTGGTTCGTCTTGGTTACTGAGCACTCCTCCTGATCCCTCTCTGCCTGTTGTAGCATGAAGCCACATTTCAGTAATTGCCATTCGTGGCTATCTGAATTTTCCTCCCTTCGCGATGATGAGCGGCAAAGCTCATAGCACAGCTCTGTTTTCATTTAGTGCCGCGTCTACTGGCTGAACGCCTCAATGATCAAAAGGCTCGGCTGGCTATGGTTCGACGAGCTCTTTAGACATGCAGAGCTGAATAATCTGCAGCGAAGACAGCAGGACAAATGTTTTCTGTCACATGTTTGTCTCCGAATGCTGGAACACACGATTATCAAGCTACGCATGTCAACGAAGGTTTCAGTTCTCAACACGATGATGCCGTGCCGTGGTGGCGCGTGTAAACAAACACCTTATCAGATGACTTGATGCAGCACTGTATACAGCTGAGGAGAGCAGCAGACCTCTGACAGAGCAGCGCAGCACAGTGCAAACACACTGAGACAGAAAGAGGAGGGAGATCATAACCGGATCTGAAGGCTGCTGAGGTGACCCGACGTGTGAGATGGCTGAGGACAGGCGACACAGCAACACACAGCGCAAGATAACCGAGATACAGTGTTCACAGTCACTGCACATATCAGTCTGCATGTGGGGCAACACACAGCATAGCCACGAAAGCAGAGCTTACAACTGTTTTCATTTGCAAAATATTCTTAAACTGCAACCTGGCTGCATCAGCTAACACACTTGTCAGCATCCATCTGATGTTTGTACATAATACAAGATATACAATCACCATGAATATGATCATCACCATAATCATCACCACGACAGACCAATGACAGTCTCATAAAAACACGTTCAGACAGCCAGGGTTTCATACGTCACAAACCGAAGGAACCAATCCAGTCAACTTGTCAGGGCAGAGGGCAGGGCTTACTGTAATAAACTTACTGTCTGTACGGAAAGCAAGAGTTAGAACAACCCTTAAAGGGATACTAGGAGTTCCAGGGGGGGTCCTGTTGGCAACGGATTTTCATATAATGGCGGCAAGTTCACTTTTGAATCGTCCAAAACACACTATGAAACATGCACATACCTCCATACTATTTGTCCGTACTGACCCAAGTGTCCTGAAGCTACGACATGAAAAAGTTGTTCGGAAAAAACTAACGTGATCTCTGTTTTTGATCTCTGACTTGAATTCAAGTCTTTGCACTCAAGTCCAAGTAGAGTCTCAAGTCATTGCCCATGGTGTGGCCTAGTGTGAAAACATCCTATCTGACAAATGAAATAAATGTATCATTTCCGCTTGGGCTTCCAGATCACAGCAGCGGTCCGTACCAGTATGTGTGAAAACACCCTTAGATTCACTAAAGGCATTGATTTCTATCAGTGGTTTATGAACACATAATTGAATGATAATTTCCATGCCAGTGAAGTGAATCTTAGTTGGCCTGAGGGAAAACCAGCAGGTGGCAGCTGAAGTCATGTCTCAGACGGGATCAACGGGGATCTTCTGTCAAGGCTGCCGCAGCTGAATGTAAATGTTTGATCTGTCTGTGTTGCCAAGGAGGAGAGAGTGACACACGTGGTTGATTTGTTTCCAATGTGAGGATGGTTGAATTGTAACTCAGCACTGACATTTGATTGTATAGAAATTGACAGCTTGACATGAATGGATGGTGGTTGCCTGCACAGCTTACAGCCTTACAGTATATTGCCTGTGGGTGCAGAGTAGTGACTATACGGATTAACAGGGAGGAAATGCATTTTTGTTTTAATTATTTCTGGGATTTGTGCAGACAGTAGTGGATGAATGAGGTTTTTAATTATTGCATCATCATGCATGTATCTATGTCCAGCCAGCACAAGTTTAAGACAACATAAAGTAATTTAAACTAGGGGCAGAATGCAACATACATTTAACACAGTAGGCTAGTTCAAAACCAAACATCTTCTTTTCTTAACTCATCGATCACTGACAAAAGGCTGTAATAATTAAAGACCATATACTCTAATATAATAATAATAATAACAATAATAATCACACATTTTAATCTTTAGTTATCTGTTCACCACTGTTCATATTTCAGAATTTTGTCATTTCCAGAGAAACTGACACTCTTGCAATGACCCATACAAAGGAAAACATGACTCACTTTCCTCTTCACCCAGCTCACACAAGCTATTCTCCTCCACATAGACATTTCTGAATCCGCCAGCTAAAATAGTCAGACTAAACCAGTTACATTAAAGATATGTGTGAGATGTATTAGATATTGTGTAATAATTCTATTTCACAGTTGGTTGAATGAGTGTTTTTGTCCAGATTTTTTTTTCTCAGGCTTACTTATTTCTCTATATAAACAGACCGTCCACCAATCTAATCAGTCTCAGTCTCAAGAGTGCTGTGATGATCCCATATATTATGTTTATTTGCATTATGGGTAACTGCAGATCTCAGTATATTTGATTACTAAATTTGACTTTTGTTTGTTGATCACACTAATACATGGCTGTCACCATGTTAGCTTGTAGTTCTATCCAGCTGCCCTGGGCTCTGCTCTGCAGCAGATCAGGAACTCATCCAGTCTCCTTTTCTTTTTTCTTCCTTTCTCTCCCATCTCATATCTTTGCTTGTACTCTTTCTCTTTATGATGTTCTAATCGTTCCAGTCCATTCCCATTATTAACCCCTGAATAGGTTGTTTTTTGTCTTTACACCTTCCACCTGTCTTATATTGGCATTACTTAATTAGAAAAATAGGAACTCATCCAGTGGGCGAGGGTGAGTACTACTGTAAGGATAATAACACCTGCGGGAGACAGGCAGCCTCACAGGCACATTGCTGCTTACCCACCATAGCTTAGATTCCATAAATGTAATGTTAAGGGACCAAATTATAAGTACATGTATTGATATTGCTACAAAGTTAATGCAAGTCTTTATAGCTGCTACTTCTACATCATGTTCACAAAACCCATTATCATCCGTTTTCTGAACAGCTACTTCTTTGGGGCAGATTGGTTGCTAAAGTGACTCAGTATCAGAATGTGGTGAGGTGCTGTGGCTAGGTGGTTAAACAGGGGCAAAACGAAAGGGATGCTTTTCACCTCTGGAGACAGCTTGCGAGTAAATGATTGTCAATGCTAGCATTGGATATGTAGCTATAGCGAATTTGCAAATTGCTCCGCACTATATAACTGCACATCTTAATATTTAGGCCCAGTGTCCAATAAGGTAGAAAGTAGGCAGGTAATCAACCCTGTATTACACAACAAATCTAAACAACTCTCTGATACAACCCAGTGGTTCCATAATTAGATTTGCTAGATTAGCAGGAGACAAACTATTAAAATCTGTGTTTATATTCATGTTTATAAAATTGATGCTGACTCGCACAACTGCATGTTACACAAACATAATGAGGTGTTTAGAGTCTTTTTTATGAGTGGACAGTGTCATATTAAAAACAACGCAGGGAACTGTTAGTGGAGTGGTGCTGTTTGAGGCACTGGTGAGATAATGAAATATTATGGAGTATACTGTAGCTGATATTAAAGGGATAGTTCACCAAAATTCAAATTTCACTCATTGTCTACTCACCCTCATGTCAACTAGCCAGGCTAGTGCCGCCAATTTCACCTTATAGTCAGGAAACTATGATGCGTTTCCGTTTGCTCCGTCCACCAGAGCTCTGAAGATTCTCCCAGCCCTTAGTCGACATGAGGGTGAGTAGATAATGAGTGAAATTTGAATTTTGGGTGAACTATCTCTGGCCCTCTACGTTGTGTTTCCGTACGAACTGCCCCATGTGGGTGAACTCTGGTCTCCTGCACGGAGGGCGACAATGCAATCCGTTGTGCTAAGAGGTCAATGACCACTTAGCAGTCAGGTTTACACGTCCTTTATGGTGAATGAGTGCACCCAGACTCTCCGTTACAGGAGCAACAGACTAAAGCATTTCAAAGTTTATCAGACACTGTACGACAGAACACTTCTTAATGTCTAACGTCTGTGAAGTATACATTTAATTTTCACATTCAAATGTTTTCTTTCTCTGGTTCCTTTTTCTCTTTTAATGGCAGAAGATTTTTTTTTAATCCAAAAGTTGAAGTGTTGATCCATGAAAAGATACATGGTTTTAAGCAAAAATCAGCGAGTCATTTATCTCAGTGGGTTGAGCAGGTGCCCCATATACAGAGGCTACAGTCCTCACTGCAGCCAGACCTGGTTAGAATCCCTGGTGTGCCCTTTGCTGCATGTCATTCCCATTATAATAGATCCACGGTCATGCCCCCTCTCTCTGCCTCCCCATTTCCTGTCTATCTCTACTGTCCTGTCTTTTAAAGGCAAAAATGAAAATACACATTTTAGGCCCAAAAATCTTTGATGGAATTTTTTTTTTTTTTGATGAAACAATTTGATAGAGACCAATGTGCTGTGGCTGAAAATCACAGGATCAACTCCAGGGGCCCGATACAGTTTTATACAGTTTGCTGCATTTGACACAATGATTTCATTTTGCATGCTAGCCGTGATTTTTGTGCTGAGAACGAGGAGTGTCTCGTTTTGCAGCGTTTGGCACTTTGAGACTCGGTGAAAACGGAGTCAAAGCTTCATAAAAAAACACTGGGAGAGGAAAAAGAGAGACAGATAGATGAAGAGGGAGAGAGAGATCAGTCTGCGTTACTGTCAAAGTGCAGTGGAGCGCAACACACTTCTCCAGGGTACAGCACATCACTCTCACTCTGACTGCTGTATGTGTGTGTACGTGTGTGCATGTTTCTCAATGTATGAAGCGGGTTTCCACATATATGAACTTACATGCCTAAGTGTACATGCACATCTTTCTATATGTATGTATGCTTGGATCTTTATGTGTGTGTGTGTGCATGTGCGTGTGTGGGCCTGAGGCCTTGCACTGAGAGTGGCCCAGAGGTTACAGAGGCCTGCTACATTCTGACCTACATCTTGCTGCTGTTAAGGTCCAATCTCTTACATCCTCACTTCCACATGTAATGTTCTCACACAAACCACTGCTTTTACAATTTTGTCATCACTTGGACTTGGTCGACATAATGACAGAATGTCCTTTAGGGCTAGAACTGTCCTTTTATGTCCTGAGTTGACAGAATGGTGATACACTTACATTTTACATTAAAGGAATAGTTCACCCCAGAATGATATTTCACTCATTATCTACTCACTCTCATGTCGACTAAGGGCTGAGAGAAGTTTCAGAGTCCTCCGTGGCTTCTCTGAGTTACAGGGGGTCTCGGCGTAGCAGTGCATGTCCATGTAACGGTTGCAAATGCACACCGGCGGGCTTTGTCACAAAAAAACACACCAAAAAACATCCAAGTACCTCCATGCTGCTCGTCTGTAATGTCTGTCTTGTATTGAAGCTCCGACATGAGAAATTGTCCCGAAAAAAATTAAATAAGTCCATATTTCAAGCTTTTTTGCACTTTGCAGCAGAAGCTCCTCTTCCCGGTCCGTCCAAACCTTGCGAGATTTGCGTCAACGTCATTGCAATTAACTGACGCCGCCAAATCTTGCATGACTTAGGCAGACCAGGGAGAGGAGCTTCCGCTGCAAACAAGCTTGAAATAAGGCCTTTTTGACAGAATGTCCTTTAGGGCTAGAACTGTCCTTTTATGTCCTGAGTTGGGGGGGAACAATTTCGCATTTCAGGGCTTCAATTAACTGACGCCGCCAAATCTTGCATGACTTAGGCAGACCAGGGAGAGGAGCTTCCGCTGCAAACAAGCTTGAAATAAGGCCTTTTTTGGGGGGGGGAACAATTTCGCATTTCAGGGCTTCAATACAAGAGGGACATTACATACAAGCAGCATGGAGGTATTTGGATGTTTTCTGGTCTGTTTTTTGTGACGAAGACCGCTGGTGTCCATTTGCAACCGTTACATGGACATGCACTGCTACGCCAAGACCCCCTGTAACTCAGAGAAGCTACGGAGGACTCTGAAACTTCTCCCAGCCCTTAGTCGACATGAGGGTGAGTAGATAATGACTGAAATGGGGTGAGCTATTCTTTGAAAGCTCTGTGCTTATTGCTTTCTTCAGTTTGCATCAATAAAATTCTAAGGATTTTGTACGTACAATTTTACAATCAATTTCTTAATACAAAGTCTGTCTCATTTAAATGTTAAGAATATTTGCCCCCATAAACCAAAAATACTTTTATCTGAAAAAGGTAATATATAATCATTCTGAAAGTAAACGAGGTGACCAATCGAGCTTTCAAATTATGAAAAATGTACAGTATAAGTATAAGTGTATAAGTGAAGTCTGGTCAGTTTTTATATGGTTCCAAATTTCAGATTCAGAGCCTCCACTTTTCTGGTAGGCTGACCCTGACCTGTTGTTACTTGAACTAGATAACTACAATGAGATCAATCAATGTTTTTGTAAAATGTACAGGAAAACAGAATTGTTTCCTTGAGAACTTTATCACAGAGATGTCTAGCTTTTAGGTTAATAAAGGTTGCATCTAAAAATGTAGACTGTTTGGTTAAGGCAAGGCTGCCCAATTGGGGGACGATTATTTTTGGCCCACTGCCCATGCTCATATTTTTGGCCTCAAGTAACCAGCCAAATGTTTTCTTGTGGTGTGTACAGTACATGAATATAATAAAGGTGGCTGCAGAATAGCTGTCACATGTGTCTAACTGAGTGGTTCCCAGCCAAAAAAGGCTTGTGACCCCATTTTGACATCACAAATTTCTGGCGACCCCACGATCATGTGCAGTCACGTGATCATGGCCATCAATCAAGTTGCGCCAGCTCAGATATTTTTTATATGCTGCATTTTATTTGAACTCATTATATTCAAGAAAGTTCTTTTTTTTAATCCACTACTAGACATTTCAGACAACCCCATTTGAATTCCAGGCGACTCCATGTGTGGTCCCGAGCCCAAAGTTGAAAAACACTGGTCTAACCTATATTTACGTAGGTTCAGGTTTGAAGATGAAGATGAACATTTATGGTGCACTAAAATAAACTTTGGCGCTGATAGTGATAGGGATCATGAAACTACCTGATAAGAGAACTTTTTGGTTGCAGATCCAGAAGAAGACGGTCTGTATCTTGACGGAGGTGGTGCTGGGGTGGGTGGGCTGAGAGTTTTGCTGAAATGATGGCTGGAATATGACAGCAAAGAAAGAGAGCGTGCATTTTTAAATTTGACAGCTAATGACTGATTGGTAGAAGAGAGAGGATGGCAGACTGTGATTGAATGAATTATAGGTGGAGAAGGGTGGAGTGAGAGGATAGCTGGAAAACTGGGAAGAGTTTTGTTTTTGAGGCAAATGCAGAAAATGCTTGCCATAAAACTGCCCCTGACAGAAATGCGCATCAGCAGTTTTGCATGTATGTACTGTAACTCATAGTGTGGTGAATGTGCAGGTCACAACTTGTCCACCAGAGCGTTTTGGAGTTGTTGGATTGTGTATTTGATGAGTTTGATAAGGGAAACCAAGAAATCCCATGAGCCTCCATAGCGTTTTTAGAACGGAGCGCTGAGCAACTCACCGCTCCGTTCTAAAAATAATTTGCACCGATAATTAAAGGAAACAAACCTACTTTGCGGTAGTTGTGTCTGTCCCCGGATCGCCACGGCAGCAATGAATGGGAATGGATGCAAGTTCCGCTGGTTAGACTGTTTACATCCCTCAAAGCTGCATTTTTTTCCCATAGACAGCGTCAGATGGCGACTCAAACATGCACCGAGAAGTTTATTTACTTCAAGCAAGCCAACATGTTTGTAAAACTCGATCAAATTCAAATTCTCCCGGAGTCTCGCGTGAGGCCCAAGTTGCCGTGCTCGGAGTGTTCAGGTGCAGTCAGAAAGCTACCGTTTGTGTCATAAACACAGGAATATCAACTCTTGACTTGCTTCAAGTAAAAAAAACTTTTCGGCGCATGTTTGAGTAGCCGCCTGACGCTGTCTGTGGGGAAAAAAAAGTACACTTGAAGCAAGTCAAGAGTCGATATTCACACAAACGTAGCTCCGACTGCACAGCAACATGGTCTCGCGCGAGACTCTGGGAGACTTTGAATTAGATCTACATCGGCTTGCTTGAAGTAAATAAACTTCTCGGTGCATGTTTGAGTAGCCATCTGACGCTGTCTGTGGAAAAAAAATATGGCTTTGAGGGATGTAAACAGCCTAGGCAGCGGAACTTACATTCACTCCCATCCAAGGCTGCTGTGGCGATGCGGGGACAGACACAACTACCGCAAAACAGGAACGATTAAACTGAAAATCTTCAGATTACTTCTTTTAGACCTAAAATGATAGGAACATACACCCCCAAGTTGATTTTGCCTGGAATTGTCCTTTAACACCCCTTCAGTCTGAAAGAGATGAGAAGAAATGACTGAACTCAGCTGCTGTATGGCTGAAACACAAACCTACAGATTCTTCTTCCCTGCTCTCTAACTTGCACTAAATGGCTCAGTCTCTTATCTTTGTATATAAAAAAGACAGTGTGAATCATATGCCACATTATGCAACACAATTGTAGTCAGGCATGCCAAAAAGTTAGATCAAAAGACTGACCTTGTATTGGAGGCTGAACTCCCACTCCAGCACAGTGCAATTATGCTGCTTCTACATCAGTAACACAAATACTATGCAGTAGAAACAAAATAATACCATCTCTCAACCTGCTACACACTCTTTTTTTAAAAGTTGCATTTACTGCTGCAATTACTTGTGCGATATGACCACAGTCCAAACTCTGACATGTCTCACCAGGCCAAGACCCACGAACCTTCTCATCACCGTCACCGGGAGGAGCTGCACTTTGTGGATGAGTATGGCCAGCCAATCACTATGCAGACAGAAGGTAGAAGGGGACGCGGTCACAGGAGGCGACGATCCCACTGTGCTATTGAGTGCAGTGCTCCGACGGAGAGACACTGGGAGGCCCTGAGAGCCATGGGACTGATGGAGGGTGAGGAAGGCCAGGGAGACAGCTATGGTGCAGGGTAGGTACTGTTGGGGGACGGGGGAGTGGGGAGCAAGGAGTTATTGGTAAAGATTAGGGATTTCTGTGGCACAAAGACTGACTGATGGGACTGGGATTGTCCTGGGCTACAGAGGGGAAACTGGGGATATACTGACGGGCAACAGCATCACCTCTCCTCATCTTTTGCTCCCACCAATAGTATGGCCAGTGGAGGCGGCTATCCCTGGAACATGTTGATTTCTATGGGAGGACCGTCTCATAAAGTCTAGTAGTACACTCTTAAAAATAAATGTTCCAAAAGTGTTCGTCTACAAGGGCTGAGGTTCTACCAGGAACCATTTGAGGGTCTCTGAGGGTTCTGAGGGTTCTTGGTAACACTAAGGGTTCCAGTAAGAACCATTTTGATCCATTCATTCATTTTCTATACTGCTTATCCTGTACTAGGGTCACGGGTGAGCTGGAGCCTATCTCAGCTGACTTCGGGCGAGAGGCGGGGTACACCCTGAACAGGTCGGCAGTCTATCGCAGGGCCAACATATAGTATATGTTATATATGTTACAACAAGTAGTTCCGACCAAGCAATCTGATTGGTCAATAAGACATTTAGAACATACTCAAATGAGCATTACAGCACGGCTTACTCATCACTAAAAATATTACTGCCCCATGTCGTATTGTTTAATTCATCTCTAGGGCAACATGGATTTTTTTGCCCCTTTGAAACGTGATTTATTACTCGTGAAAATAAATCACAAACTATATTGACCTCCTGTAGGGTGTTGCTGTCCCCCATTTATTTCCATGGAATCGGGAAGTGCACTTGTAAAAAACTTTAAATTTAGAGAACAAAACGCCCATCAACATGCATATATATTTAATTATACACTTTATTATGTTGGTAATTGTTGTATAATTGCAATATTACCCTTGAGGGTGTGCTTCAACATCATTTGAGCACGACGGTGCTCAAATGATGTTAAAGCACACCCTCTCAGGTAATATTGCTTAATTCACACTCTCATCCACTCCTATGGGCAATTTAGAGTCGCCAATTAACCTAACCTGCTTTGGTCTGTGGGAGGAAGCCGGAGTACCCGGAGAGAACCCACGCATGCATGGGGAGAACATGCAAACTCCACAGAGGGGCCCCAGCCGGCCGGCGGGTTCAAACCCAGAAGCCTCTTGCTGTGAGGCGACAGTGGTAACCACTGCACCACCGTGCCGCCCTTTTTTTTTTATCATTTTGATCCAGAGAACCCTTAAAAACCCTTTCCCCAAAGAAACGTTTTTTCAAGGGTTCTTGGTAACACTAAGGATTCCAGTAAAAGGGTTCTTGGTGGAACTCCCTGTGTGGGTTCTAGATGAAACCGTAAGAAGTCAGATATTTTCTGGATGAAACCCCCAGTAAGGGTTCTGGGTGAAACCAATACGCCATAAAAGGGATTTTTGTAGAACCTCGCATTGGGGGTATAGGTGTAACCTTTCATAGATGGTTCTAGGTATAACCCTTTATGTGTTGGGTTCTAGCTATAACGCTTTATGTTTGATTCTCGGTAGAACCCTTTAAGTTGAGTTCCAGGTAGAACCTTTAACCATCCAGGTTGAACCTGGAACCCAACTTAAAAGGTTATACCGAGAGGGTTACCCTTTTTGGCCCCTGGAGCCAAAAAAGGTTCTCCAATGAGGACAAGCCGAAAGAACCTTATATGGTTCTACATAGCACTTTTATTTCTAAGAGTGTATGTGGTGTAAATTGTTAGGGGGGGTTGGTAGGGGGTATGATTTCAGTAATAGGACACTGATTTGAAAGAAGTATTTTGAAAGGGATTTGAGAACAGGGTAGAGGTGATGGGAGAATAAGCTGCAGTAAAGGTTTGGGAATGATCTACTGTGGGAGGGACAATATGTTTTGCTCTGTGGTTTGGGGGTAGGTTTAGTTTGCAAAGTCAGCATGATGTTGCATTGGTACTCATAAATATTAATGAGTGGAAGTTTGTTCTGCTGAGACTGCTGTCAGTGCATAACATGGTATTATTATGCACATAGATGAAGATTATAAATATTCATAAAGACACATACATATTACAAATCATATCATTCCCCATTCACTCACATCTCAGACCTACGTGACCTGAAGGCTAACATTCTCATGCACTTACAAATTCTCCTTGACGCCATTTTCTTATAAAACATGACATATCCCGTTTGCTTCCTCCACAGACCCTATTATGGTCACATGACAGTGTCACCTGACCTATACTCTGCCAATGGTCGCATGATGATGTCGCCAGATGTCTTTCCTCCCAATGGCTACCTGCCCAGGTCATCAAATGACCAGCACCCGGGTAACAACTACCTACCCAGCGTCTCTTACAGTTTAGATCACCTGGACAGACTGGACTACCAGGTGATTAATTGTGCTCAAATTTCTATTCTATTTTCAACATATGTTTATTTTTATTGTTATTATTAAAGGGATAGTTCACCCAAAATTCAAATTTCACTAATTTTCTACTCACCCTCATGTCGACTAAGGGTTGGGAGAAGTTTCAGAGTCCTCCGTGCCTTTTTTGGAGTTATGGCGACAGGGCTCACTTTTTTTCGTCCCAAAACCATTTGGATGTTTTTTCGTGTGTCTTTTTGGACGAAGAAAATTGAGCCCCGTTCGTGGCCGTCATATGGACATGCAGTGTTGCGCGAAGCCCCCCTGTAACTCTGAGAAGAAGGCATGGATGCCTCTGAAACTTCTCCCAACCCTTAGTCAACATGAGGGTGAGTAGAAAATAAGTTTATAATTAAAAATGTATAAATCTATAATTTGGGTGAACTATCCCTTTAATATATGTGATAGTTGAGGTTCCTGTCACTATGCCTCCAATTGATCATGTGCCCTGGCTACTTGGCCAACGGGATGTCCCTTTGGCTGATTGGCAAGCACGTATGACTCTTACCCGGGAGGTGTGGGTTCAATCCCCGCCGGGGCTTTCTTCACCTTGCCACATTCTGGCATTGTTGGCAGGATCCATGTAGCACTAGGGGTGGGTCTATGGATTCCTAATGTGTGGCAGCCTGCGCGGAAGCACGAGGACGTGCTTGTGAAAAGAGGGGGAGAGATGTGACAGTTGAGGTTCCTGTCACTATGCCTCCAATTGATCATGTGCCCTGGCTACTTGGCCAATGGGATGACTCTTACCTGGGAGGTGTGGGTTCAATCCCCGACCGGGCCCTCTTCACTTTGCCACATATACATTCCAAAAGTAATTCCCACTCTTGTTCCTATCTCAGGGTCCAGAAATGTTGACCTACCAGCCTAACTCAGAGAGTTGTCTGATTGGGTGCTACAACACTGATGAGATGGATCCCAAGAATTTTCCTGGACAGGTAGCTAACAACTTTTCAGTAAACAGCAATTGTTCCATTCACAATCATAAATCTCAAAAGATTTAATCCTGGTATATTTTACATGACTGATTTAAGTGTACTTTTTAACAAAAATTTTCTTATTCTGTCTCTTAAGTCCAACTACCATACTCCCTGGAGGCCTGACCGTCCTCTAGGGTACCTTCCTCTCAGTGAGCTCGATAGTGGTTTAGGCTGTGGCCCTGATAGCCCACACCACCGGGTACCATACTCCGAGGCAGAGACGGATGCCATGTCGTCGCTGCCAGGCCACACCCCTTCCTCCCAAGGTTCCTCCTCTTCCTCCGAATCCCTGATCTCTTCTGAGCCCAGCGATTCAGGCTTCCACAGCGTCAGCACTGGGGAGCATAGAAGGTTGCATAAGATTCACGGAAGTCACGCCCATCGGCAAACTCATCATCTGCGCTCAGGCCACTCCCCTCGAGAGCAAAGGGGACGCTGGGATTTGGAGTCCATCCCCGAGACGACGCCGATGAATCACCCAGGAGTACCACAGGCATCCCGCTGCACTGTGGGTAACAGCACGACCACAACTGTTCACTTCCACAGAGCTGAGAGGAGTCCCACCTTACCTCGCCATCGTTCACCACCTTCGCCTTCCATTGGTAAATAAAGCTTCTTAAACAATATCCTTAAACTATTTCTCTGATGTATATATGTCTATAGGTTCTGAATACATGAAAACCAGAGTCCACAATCCACCAGATTATCTGAAACAGGTCTTGAATAATGAACTGGTTAGAATTTTACAGACCTTTGAGGGAATATTTTAGGGATGGTCAAGGCAGCAAAGTATTCTCTGAGCATGATGTTGGTACTCAAGATCAATTCATAATATTTCATACCATTCCACAACACAAGATAAAAAGTTATTGACCACATAAAATATTTCGGGACAAACAGCACAGTATACAGTATTTAGGAGAAGAGGAGCACTCCTATAAATTTCATTAATCCTGGGTAGTTGAGTGAAGAACCATTGTCTACTTTTTTACACAGGCATCAATATGTTATCTTTAAAGGTACTCAGAAAAGAAAATTGATTTTGAGCTCACTATGGGTCTTAAAATTAGTGTAATCACTCATCTATCAGACGATGTAGCGGAAGCTTTGTGCAAAATTCTATTTTTGAGTAAATCTGGGGTGAAAGTGGAGTATTTTTTTTCCACATTGGATAATGCAGGCACACAAATTATGTGTCACATTGCTCACGATTCATCAGCCAGTGATATTGGATCCGTCATCTGTCAATCAAACATCTGAGAGGTATGATGGACGAGACTCGTCCACCACCACCGACACAAACTCTCCTCTGTCCCTACTCCACTATCCCCCTCCAGATCCATGCGGTCCATAATTTAGCCTCGCTAGCTAAGTTAGCAAACTATAACGTAGCAAGCCTACAAGCTAACATTAGCTAAACACAGTCCCGCCCCAAACATTGAATATCCCGCCTGCTTGATAACGACCAATCAAATTTGTTTTCCTTACTCGGGTAAATTTGTGTGGCAACTTGTGGAAACTCGTGGAAGAAGGCGCAACAAACAGGACAAACAGCCATTTCTAAACACCTTTAATGGCCATAGACATAGATTTACAGATTACATGTAATAATCTAACCATGATTTCTTCTTCCTATTCACAGGTTGTCGTACTGAGCCTTGCCAGCGAAGGGCACTGTGGTTGGAACAGCAGCAGGGAGGAGCTGGGACAATAGAAGCTCCAGGGCGAAGTCGGACAATAACAGACTTAAGTGAAGGACAGCGCCGCCGGAGGGCTAGTCACCCCAACATGGCAGATCCAAACACTCCAAACAAACTCCAGACCAGCCAGCAAGGTCCAACCAGCAACACGCTGGGACCAAGGAGCAGGGCCAGTTATCCCAGTAACTGTCACCCCACCAGTCACCTCAGCATAGACAGAACCAGTCTGACCAATCATCAGAACACATTGAGAAACAGCCAAGGTACCAACCGCAGCAGGGAGGAGGACTCCCTCTCTAAGAGCCCTGGATCAGGCTCCAGTGGAGCATCAGACTTTCGTGGTTTCCAGACTCTTGGGAATCGCCCCGGTAACATTAAAGGGTCCTCTAGCCCTTTTTACAGTACGCTAGGTGCCCCACAAAGAAGCCCTCGCTCTCCACCTTCTCCCCGCTCCAGACTGTCCAATCAGAAGTCTGTCAGGAATCAGCTGCTCAGAGCCCGAGCTCACCGGTTGGCCAGAGAGCGTAGTGAGGTTACAACAGATGAGGAGATGCGAGGAGATGGGGATAGAGAAGGAGAGGAAGAAGGAGAGGATGGCAGATTGGCGGGGCGATACTGGAGCCGGACGGAAAGGAGACGTCACTTGGCGCTGTCACGGCAACATCGAGAGAGGAGAGGAGGGGAGGAGCAGGCCGGGGGACTTCAGGGGTCACTGTCGTCTCAGACGGTGTTGGAGCTGAGCCACATGAAGCAGAACCGACTAAGGAACAGCAAACTCCTCGATGACTGGACAACGGTGGAGGAGCTGCTGACTCATGGGACACGCGTGGAGAGTGACAGTCAGCTCTGTCCCAGCCCCCTGTTATCGGTTACTACCGTCTGATTGGTAAAACCTACAGATTGATTGAAACTTCCAATCTATCACTCAGGCCCAGATTCATTAAAGGTGTGTGTGGTGAAAAGTGTTTACTTCTACAAAAATGACCAAATCAGAAAGACGAGCTAGTAACTGTGTACACTAACTGCTACAGTCCTTTTGATCTAATGGATCCATCAGTGGCATGATAGAAATGACAATACTTGCAAAACTACCAACAATAGACCCAGTTTGGAACATTTAGCAGCACAGCACTCTCAGTGAATACTGTGATATATCAGGGATCTTTCCAAGAGAAGGACAAACAGACAGACTTTTACCTTGCAAAACTATGAACATGTCTTGGCAGGGTGCTTTTATGTCAGAGCAAGTTTATCCCAGAGTGCCGAAGCGGAAGCAGGAAGTAACGGCACCATGGGTTCCTTAATTCAGAAAAACTCTCCATGCAAGTGAACGGGAGTCAAAATTTTCGTGATCCGATCCGATTTCTCGGCATGAAACGTGATGTTTTAAATAGATAGGTCATATTTTTTCCTCATGGCACAATTAAAATGGATCACGAAATAAAACTTTGACTCCCATTCACTTGTATGGAGACTTTTTCCGAATTAAGGACCCATGGCGCCGTTACTTCCTGCTTTCGCTTCGGCACTCTATAGTCTCTTGTAGACTTTTATCAAAGTCTTATATGTTGTTATTCACCCAAGCCCAGTGGACACCTGTCACAGACATCATGAAGTCTCACAATGCATAGCTGAAAGCCTTGTGCTAGTTAGCGTACAAGCGAACTAGCAAGTTTCTCGCGACATTAGCTTGTGGAAGCTGGTAATGTTGCATTCTTTTCACATCATTTAAACCATAATTGAAGGCAGTAAAAAAAAAAAACACATTCACATCCATTTCTGACTTCTGAGAGTGGAGTGGTATCAAGAAGCTTATCTCCTTTTCCAGAATGGCTCCAAATTCACCACTATACTGGAGGTTACATCAAAATATATCCAGGATTTATACATCCATTAAGTCCCTTTAATAGGAGCTATGTTTGATAGAATTTGGTTTCATTCAGCTAATTTAGACCTTCTAGCTAACCACCTGGAATATTGTGTGCACACGCTATATTGGCCGTCCCATGCTAATTTGTGCACTTGCAAGTGGATTAGCTGTTTGCTGTCTAACTTGCAAGAAGGTCAGCTCAAAAAGGGTCCATTCATAATTTCTTTTGCTTCCACATAGGGTTTCTTGTCGGAGTGGGTGGTTGTAGTGATGCCTGTTTGCAAGAGCTTCGGCAGTTGTAGGGAACAGAGGTAATACAAGTAATTTAATACGCCAACTCAGCAGTACTTTTTTAGTGCAGCCTGGATTCTACAGTGGGTTGCCATCAAAGGACTGATGTAACAGACCTGGGCTAGATGGTCAAGTCTGTCCTTAGTTTGCACCATGCAGCTGTTGTTAAGTTTGATGCTGATCTTTCAATGTCTCTTCTAGACATTAGGTTAGGCCAGTTACTAATGATAGCCAAAATAGCAATAGCAAAACATTCCAGTTTCTTTAATAATTTCATTAACTCAGATTCAGAAAGATGTACAAGGGAGAGGGCTTCGGAACAAAGACAGGTAAAGGTTAAAAAAAAAAAGAAAAGAAAAGAAAAAGAAAATAAAAAAAGAAAGAACACAACCACATCTTAAAGATCAGACAATCTAGTGAGAAAAATAGCTTGTTTTCTAAAACTTGTTGTCCTAAGTTTCACATGAAGAGGTGCGTTAGAGCTATACATGGTATATATGCAACTGAAGAACCGAAAGCCAGTAAATCATTGTTGACTACTGACTCTCTGCGGATTTAACAATACTGGAATTGTGGGTCCTCAAAGACAAGATCATGTGATGAAATTCACATTAAACATAGCCTACCAAGTGGATGCACATGCATAACATTTGAGCGGTAATGAACAGTGATTATAAAACTATATGAATTGGATTTTCACCACAATCCTATAGAATCTGGATCTCAGTTGGGTTACTGCAGGAAGTGCCAAATTATTTGCTGATGTAAAACCCTGTAAATGTCTTTATGAAAGGGTCAAAAAGAAAAGAACACTGGGAAATTTGAAAAACATGGCCAAAGATAATAGAGCTGGAGTTTAAGAAAGAGATTACACGCAGTCTATCCACATAAAGGTTGAAATGAACATAAACCATCAAGCATGACAATATTGGAAACCCTCTGCAGTCTAATTCAAAGCTACACCAATTAAGCACCTGCTAATGTCCGAAGAGCTGCATGGGCCTCAGACTCTGCAGTGTTAGCAGACTCACTGGATGGACCGATCGGATACTTAACACACCAGACCGCCTGTGACTGGTATGAAATATCACACCACTGGCTGTGTTGCCTTGTGGAAAAGTGTCTTCATCTCTTTTTCTGGTTTACTGCCTTTGTTTCTGTCTCTGTGCATTAAGATGTCAAGGTCAAGTCGAGAACTTAAAAAAAACTACAAAACCATTGGGGGGGCTCTGGTGGGGGAAAGCTTGTTGGAGGATTTCTACACATGTATGATCAAAGTCTCTAAATCCTCTCAAGCCCTTTTCACACTGAAATTAGCGGGTCGACGCGGGTTTTTTAAACGCGGGTCGACCCGCTAACAATCGGCATTTGGCCCCTTTCACATTGACCACAATAAGCCGAGTCTGACCCCCCGCGGGGGGATCAGACAGAGCAGCCATGTTGTTGCCCCGCTCTCATCCGCGGTGCGAGAAGCACTGTCATGCCCGTGGGTCATGCCACAGCCGCCCGCAGCGGAGGTCTGTCGGCCGAGGCAGACGAGGCGTCTGGCCGGCCTACAGAGCACCTGGACCGCGGAGGAGAGCGAGTCCGCCACGGCCATATGACGGCTCGTCCGCGGCACAACACGTCAGTTAAACCCTTCTATATCTATGAGTTAAACACACTGTAGTTTCTTTTCTTTTGTTTCAATTGTTTTCGGTCAGTGTTGTTTGATCTTTTAATCCCAGTCTCGGATGCGAGCAGAGCTTTGTTTTGGTACGTGCTATGAGACGAGACCGGCGCGATGACGTGGCGTCACGTAACACTCAACGTCGTCACGTAAATTAGCGGGTTGACCCGGGTCTGGCTTTCCCACTGCAAGCCGAGCCGAGCCGAGGCGATTAAAGGCGATTTTAACCCGGGTCGCTTGCCGAGTCGTTTGACCCGCGTCGACGCGGGTCAGTGCGCCTTTCACACTGCCACCAAATGGCGATTGTTAGCGGGTTTAAACGGGTTTTTTGGCCAGTGTGAAAGGGGTATCAGTGTGAATTTCACCACAATGTTGTTCACCACTTCCACTGGTTTTTCCTGGGTGGTTTATTATTTTAATCTCCACGCACTCACACAGACTTGGGAGTGTAAATAAATCAGATTCTGTGGAGAGGTCTCACAAGTCTCCATGCAGCATGGTGTGCAAGTGGGGTTCAGTTTTAGAAGACTTCCATGTGGTTCCTTGTCTTCAGCTGCATTCAGTAATTTCAGCTGTGTAAAGACTGAAATACAGTTTGTTAAATTTCATGTCAATGTGGGGCACATAACTCATTCTCTTTCTTGCTTGAGATGGATTAGAAGACTTATAGCACTCTCATGTCTGTGTTTAAACATGACCTACGGCATAACAACTTGAAGCAGAGGAAATCTAAATGGTCTATCATAAAACCACAAGTTGTTATTTTAACAAGTTGTACACTGTCATACAGATTAAACAAACACGATTTAATTAGAGAGCTTTGGAAAATCTGGTAGACTTGATTTACCATTGGATGGGCTCTATGCTAACAACTGTATGGTGTAGCTTTATATTTAACGGAGAGGTGATATTTACCAAACTCTCAGCACAGAGGTAAATAATATATTTGGCAAAATGTCAAACTTCAATTAGCGTGTTTTAGCGAGAGGGACCCGTATCCAGGGACATGGGTGCTGCCATAGCTCCTCCATACTGTTGGTCGAACTCCCAACTGGAAGTTGCTATTCTTCGGGTATATTATTTTGATGTAGATACAAATAACCAATTAAAATATTTTTTCCCAGCGGATATCTTAGTTACAACATGATTGAGCTAACTGGAGTAATTAAATACCACAGTTAGCTCAATCATGTTCCGCTGGGGAAAAAAAAAAAAAAAAAGGACCGTTTGAGTTGCAGAGTAATTTTGTATCTATACGAAGAATAGCAACTTCTGGTTGGGAGTTTGGCCAACTTCCGGGAGTTCCGGGGCCCTTGTCCCTGCACACGGGTAGGCTACTCTTGGTTTCAGCTGCTAAAGTGGTAACACGAGTTCACGAAACATGAACAATACTATATCACAATGTTCAGTGCCGTGTGGTGAAATGAGCTATCATTCAGATAATGGCACTTTTCAATCTTCAAATGGCTAAATGACACTCTTATCCAGCCTGTTTGATTTACTGTGAAATTCAGGGGTTGTTTTTTTTGTTTTTGTTTGTTTTTTTACTGGTTTCATGGATCGGTGTATGGTTCATAATGAAACAGTGCAATGCAATGTAGTTAATTAGGCTATACAAAAAATGTATTTATTTTCATATTCTTTTAGGGTCTGAAGGAAGCAATGTTTTGAGGACAGGATCACAAACCTGGACTCATCAAATGCATATATTTGGGGATTTTTTTTCCTAAAGTGTGTGTGTGTGTGTGTGTGTGTGTGTGTGTGTGTGTGTGTGTGTGTGTGTGTGTGTGTGTGTGTGTGTGTGTGTGTGTGTGTGTGTGTGTGTGTGTGTGTGTGTGTGTGTGTGTGTTGAATGGCCATAAAAGAAATGGAATATAAGGTTTGATAGGCCTACTCGTTTGTAGTATATAGCCAAAGCTATTGTGTAACTTTGGTTTGTGGAAAAACCTGGAAAATAACAATCACTGTATGATGTAAGAGTCTATTTTGTAATCATATAGGTTTTTATATATTTTATTTTGCCTTGAGTAGAAAATTACTTTCACCAACATCTTGATCTGCTAGTCTCTGTACATAGATGTTAGTGTAGACTACATTCAACTGTTAGCATAAATATTTTATTATTGCAGTAGGCTATAAACCTAGCATGCTAACACATGATTAGCACAGCATGTCCAGGTTAGCCCAAAGAATTGTGAGTGTTAAAGTCAGTGTCTATGTATGTTTTTTTTGTTTGTTTGTTTTTTCACAGACTGGACTTCAAACATTTCACATTGTTCAAGCTCAAGTAACTGAATTAAAATAATAAAGACATAATTTTATGAAAAACTATTGACAAAATTAGTCACCACATCCAACATGCCAATTCAAACTAAGAGATTCAAGATTCAAGATACTTTATTGTCATTTCTCACAGTATGTATGTACAAATACATAGAAACGTACAAATACTGAAACAAAATACCGTTTCTCACCAGCTTCCTATAACAGGTCCTATAATTTATTGACCCAACTACAGGTGTTGTGTGTGTACCTGATATATATTATTCCTCTGAGCTCCATCGTTTCCAGCCATTAAAACATCACTGAGTCACACTGTGTCACTTGTTGACATGCTATAGTCATAGCAGTACGTTACACACACATACACACACACACACACACACACACAGACACACACACATATATATATATTTTTTAAAAAGAGATCCAGTTTTGTAAATCTGGTCCTCTTTCATTTGGACTGTTGTTGGGCTGTGTACAATAACCAGAGGTCCTGTTGACACACTGCTGATCTGCAGTCAGTTGTGTTGTTGGTCAGCTCTGAGGGACGTTGTACAACTGCACTCTAATGTCTTGTGCCTGTGTGTGTGATGTCAGGGAGGGAGTTTCTGTGTGCGTGATGAGCTCATGATGATACAGGAAGGGTTGTGCAACCAGTCTGACATGACAGTGTAGACCTCTGTCTTTCTGTGTCAGTATTCATGAACCCTGCGACCTGACAACATGTGTGTGACGTCCATGAAGCTGTCACCTGAGAATTACTAATGAAAGTCTGGTGGATTTTATCATGCAAACAGACCACCTGTCAAACAATATCAGTAAACTTAACAATTTAAATATCATTGCTGTGAAATTAAATCATTTAGACTCACATTAAGATTAAATCATAGTAAACAGATTTATGACCTGATTTAAAACTCCAAGGGATTTATTTTAACCAGAATTATTTTTAAATTGAATTTCAACTATTATTATTATTATTATTATTATTATTATTATTATTATTATTATTATTATTATTATTATTATTATTATTATTATTATTTTTATTATTAGGTTCTAATTCCAGGAATAACAGATTAAGGAAATTGGTTAGATTTGCTTTGTAAAGATTGTTATTGATCTTTGAAATGGAGATTTTTCTACATTTTATTTTGCAGAGTCTAGAAATGACCATCATTTCAATGTAATCTACCTATAATTACATTAAATGTCCACTGCATTACTTGCTAGAATATTTGGAAATACACTGGAATTTGGGGACTCATAAAGTGTTATATGTATTAAGTTTCAATTAAAGAAGAAGTAAGTGGTCCGGTCGTTTTCGCTAATGCTGCGTTCCAGGCAGGCTTTTGAAATCGTAAATTACAGCTTCAAGTCACAACTTACGACTTTGTAGCGTTCCAGGCAACCCACTCGTGTTTTTCCGACCTGTTTTACCGGTGAAAGTCACTATAACAGCCACTCACTATAACAGTGAACTCGTACCAGATCGAACTGGTACCACTTCACGGTCGGAAAAATACGAGTTTCCTTGAACGCACCATAACAGTCCTCGTCCCTACGTCGCCACATTCACGGCGTTCCTTGGCTGCACACACAGCCCTGCATGCCGTTCTCTCTCCTCATTGGATAAAAACTGTAGGATACGATAAATGTTTTCTCCTCGGCTCAGAGCAGAGCAGAGTGACTGACAGACCCGTGTTTTGGTCCAAACACTCTATGTAAGTGATTGCTGTCGGAAGATATAACTATTTAAGACTTATATTAACACAAATATATCACTTACTTCTGCTTTAACTTTAAAGAATTCCTATAAAATTTGGAAGTCAATAGTGTTTTTGTGGGGAAAAAATAAGTCACAGTAAATATCAGATCAATATTGATCCATTTTTAGAAACCGTATGTTGAGGCATATGGAATCTTATTAATATACAACTTCAGTTCATTTTGGCCTGTTTGCTCTGACCACTCTCAATTTCAATAAATACTGGAATTGATAACCAACAGGAAGTCAGTTGTTTAGCATGACCTCCATTGTAAGTTTCAGATTTCTTTCAAGGAAAAAAATAGATTGAGGATTCATTTAATTTTTGTCATTAACTCCTAATGAGCAGCTAACCAACAGACTGTTTGGTTATTACGTACATTTAGTATCATGATCAGTCATATTTGGAAAAACAGAGAGAAATCAACAGTGTGGACAAGACACTGCTGTGCCAAGTTCACAAGTTGAGTGTACGGAGGACAGCTGGGGCTTAGAGTTTGGCCTAATGCAGCTTTTCTAGGTTCAAGGGGTCTGGGTGTGTGTCCATGGTGCTGCTCAGTGTTGCTTTGCTCTAAGATAAACGGACAAACCTCATATGGAGCAAAGTTAGTGCAGCATGTCGGTTTTTGTTCACTGCTTCAGTGAGAAAATTAGGCTGTCCAGTTCTTGAAGGTGGCTTTCAAAGACAGTAGGAAATCACATCATTATTATTATTAGATCATGTTGAACCTTTAGATGACATTGAGACTGTCAGTGTGCATTACAATCATTGGTCTCATTTCATTTTCCCCATGGAGCTTAAGTTATTTCTTCATTATTACTTCTGTGGGTGAAACATCACTGACAACAGCTCAACAGGTGTGTTTAATAACACCTGTGCTTTTCTTACCAAGACAAATCTAATTTTGGCTTTGGATTATATAAGTACTAATATGACACAGAGCTGACTAATGCGTCACCTGAAAACCTGTTGACTAGTATGGTACTGCAAAGAATTCTGGGATTCTGAGTCCAGATGGACAGATAAGGAGCTAAAGGAGTTCATTAATTGTGGAACAGATCATCATGATGCAGGTTTACGTTGTCAACTTCCCCCTGAGCGCTGACTGACAGACTGACTGACAGTTCTCTGGGTCTGGATGGAACACTTGTCAGCTGACGGCCACAGTGACGCTTCAGCCCCGCTCCGTGACCGTTGCCACAGCAACCGGTGTTTCTACGGCAGCTGATGTCTCAGCTCTTGGCCTGGTCGCCATGGTGATATTTTGTGGAGGATGATGGGGCTTATTTACAGCTAACACTCGTCAGCTATGCAGAGAGAAGCAGCAGCAGCAGCGACATAAAAACCACCTAGGCTGAGTGTGAGTGCAGATCTGGCTCCTGCATGTTCCCCCCCAAATCCAGGACAACCAGTAGAAAGCGGTTGTTGTGATTTAGTTTACAATCTATTTTCATGCTGTGATGAAGCACAGAACTCCACAGAGCCTCCTGTTGTTCCTCTGAATCTTTTAGTGCGTCATCGCCACAACATGAGCTGAGTGCAGGGCGACCCCTGCTGGTGACCAAGGAGCTCTACAACTGCTGCTCACAAAAAACCCCCCAAACAAAACAAGTATAGGACTGCAGCTGCAAGAGAGAAATTGACTCATTTAATGACTCGACGTGACATGCAGTCAATTCACTGAGAAAATATGAACCATGTGAAAGGAATTAAATAGAAATTTCAATTTTATTTTGCTGTTGACATTAACACACTCCTGCACACATGGTGCTTTCCTCTGACTGTATTTCACCCAGCTGCATCACATCATATTGAGAATGGCTCACGTGCTGATTGAGATGTTGTTGCCTGACAACCTGAGATGGTTGTATGGATACAGTTAGTTAGGAGTGTTAACACTGAGTTTATTAAATCTGGGTTTATTGAGCAGGAACGACAGACTCATACCTCTGTCCAGGGCCGTTGCTAGGAATTCAGGGCCCCCCTACTAATGTGGGCCCCTAACCCCTGACTTTTCCACTTTTTCTTCTTAGACTACAAATTATCACTTTTTATTTAGCTTTGTTTTGATGCTAATGCAGCATTACTATGAGTCAGGGTCTTGTGCAGAATAATTCAGTCACACAAAGATTAGACTACTGGAGGTTTTTATGGGCCCCACTGGGCGATGGGCCTCTAGAATTATCATCACCTTTCTCCCCTATACAACGGCCCTGCCTCCGTCTATGTCTATGTCTATGTTTTTTTATTTAAAGTTGTGTTTTTGGTCATTCGTAACTTTATTACAGCTGCAATGAGATAAGACAAGACATAATGAAGAGCTGACGTGCAGCAAATGAGACAATGACCTGGACCAGGGCAAAAGGGACTGGACCTTAATGTTATCGTCTCTACCTGGAGAAACCAGGGAGGTTCAGGGGCCTCAACATCTGAGCCTCATGGGTATTGTAGTTTTTAGACACTCTTCATGCAAAAATGGCTGCTAATATTTAATAATAATAATAATAATAATAATAATAATATAGCACTAGATGAAGTAGCATTTCCTGAAGGAAGTGCGTGTGAATGCTGAAAGCCATCGCTGAACCATGCAGAATTAGCAGAATAAATTGACAAAGACATGCTGAATGACATGCAAGAAACATGTGTAAGGCAAGAATTGAACCCGCAACTTCCTAACCTGACACACTAACCACATGGCCATGGGGACCTGAGTTACAATGAGCTGTATACTGTGAGGAATCAAAGAATGTCCAATGACAGCTGAATAGTTGTAATGAAAAGTCAAGCAATGATGTGACCATGACCACTCAACCTTTATTCTGCCACTCGGCTACAGAGAGCGCACCATTTCCCAGCCTGTTATCATGCATGGCAGACTGTGGTACGAGTATTTAATGTAATAACAAACACCTGTAACCAATTTAAGGCGGGGGAGAGGAGGTTTATTCTGCCTGTGACATCCAACAGGGGGCAGCGCAGGACAAGAAATGATGGATAGAAACAGAGTGCGAATTATACAATGACAATTTGGGGGGGTCCAGATTTTACACAGCGCAGCGAGTTAACAGAAGTCTTACAGTATCTTGCTTGTTCAATGAAATGTCTACAATCTGTAGATGATGATAAACTAAATTTTACAGTTCATGAGTTAACAGAAGTCTTACAGTATCTTGCTTGTTCAAGGAAATGTCTACAATCTGTAGATGATGATAAACTAAATTTTACAGTTCATGCGGCACATAATGTACCACACAAACAACTTTTGTAGTCACCAACAAAATACTGTATTCTAGACCTAAACTGCCAAAATTCAGACCCACGCACACACACCCTAGCAAACCCTCATTTCTAGAGATCCACACAATGCTGAACCAGAACCAAACACACTACAGTGGGTGCTAGTTTCATTTGGACGTTTGCCTCACGGTGACCGTGATTCACGCAGTGCGTGAAACTGCAGGTCACATTGTAGCCACTAGATGGAAGCATCGTACTGAGAAGATGTTTACAGCGTTTGACCACAACGTAGCTGCAATGAGAGAGTGGCGCTGTTCCCAGACCATGGCTATTCAGCTGCAGCTATGGTCGAGAGAGCAAGAGAGTGAATGGACAGAGGGACCGCAACGCCGCTCAGTCACATCAATGCCGATTTTATTTATTGTGTCACAGTGGTTACGTTCAACAGGATCAGTGGTTCTCTATTATATATCTATCTATTTTCTGCAAGCTCTTGTGAACAACCACCTCATAGCCGACGATCGCTCGTTTAAACCGTTTCTAAACTGCTTTGTCCGTGCCAGCAGCCTGGACCCGATGCGACTGGACTTTTTATCTGGACTGTGACTTTGTTTCAGCTAATAGCAGCAGGTTGTTTTAATGGTAGCCTAGTAGTGGCCGATACAAAGTCGATTGGTTTAATTCATCCATCATGTTCACATCAAAGGAGGCGTGTGTTGAAAGCGAGGCTGGGTGTGTGATTTTACTGTATCCACTTCATGACTAGGCTACATTATGAAAACACATGAGTCTATACCACCACTGTACGCTACATTATTAGTGGGGGACACACCGGCCCATGTTGCCCACGTTATGTACGGTATCACGTTACAGCCGCAGTTGTGAGTGAGTCATGTCGGGACCAGAGCGATTGCTGGGACAACGGGACAACCAGGGTTCATGAATCCGCTCCACAGACCCAGGTCCCCGACTGCTGCCGCTGCCGCTGCTCCGGCGGGGAACGCAATGCTCACTGCCAGAATCCGCACCGGAGCAGCGGCTGCTGGGGGCGGCCAGGCGGGGAAGGCGATCAGTGAGCTTCGCCGTCCCCATCGGAGCAGAGCGGGATGTTATCGCTCTGCGCCGGAGCAGTGGCGGCGGGCGGCCAGGCTCACACACCCAGGGAAGGCCATCCAGTTAGGAGGAGAAACTCTCTGCTTCTACTGAGTGGTTTGTTGTTTGTTTGCGGCTGCTGCTCTGTTCACTTCACACCATGTATTTGTTTTCTCCCAGACGTGCACCCCCAATCAGAACACTTCCCGACCCCCAGACGTACATAATGTGTTTTCCATGTAAACTCGAAGGATAATATTTCAATTCTGTATTATTTAATTCAGAATATAATTGCGCATTAAAAACATAGCCTATAATGTAAACAAGTAGCCTACGCCACCCGGGTTTCGATCCTCAGTTATCTGTGTGTGGGGTATCTGCTCTACCCACTGAACTAGGCTACTGTGGGGGGAGGGGGCAGCCGGGCAGGACTTTTGTCTGAGAAAGAGTGAAGTAAAGCAACACATTCCTCCAGCTGGCTGTTTTTCTACCAGTTACAGATAGTAGCCTATTGCAAAGTACCCTATGAGTTGAGACACATTAACACCTATTCATCTCCGCGCTCGTAACACCCATCAACATCTGATTTACATGTCGACTGTTAACACATGGCGATTGGCCATTCACGCTGCTTTGTTCTTGGTTTCGGCCAATCAGCTTGTAAGCACATGGCTAATTATCAGCTTTCAATCAATCGCATTGTTTTATTGTGAGTGTGTGATGTGAAACATCTACGCAGTCAAACAACAAAAAGAGCAGTCTATTTCTCCCTCCTCTGCCCCGTTTCTGTGAGGCTTTGCTCATGTGATTTCGTTTTTCGAAATATTGTAGGCTAGTTTGCAGGCAGCTATTGTCCCCTTTGTAATTTCTCCCTTCAAATATTTCCAATTGAGACCCCATGTGTTTATGTTGTGGAGCAGTGCGTCTCTGAATGCAGCGGAGAAGCTCTGTGACACTACTGTGTAGGCTGACAACCAATGAGTGCTCGGTGGCAGCGCCGCTGCTCGTTAGAAACAGCTGTAATAACGTGCTTTCGGGTCCTGAAACGTTTGTAATTTCTCTGGAAAAGGTCGCTAGATTTGTCGCTACTCGCTTTTTACAAAAAAAAGTTGCCAAGACTGTTTGGAAAATCGATAGGTTGGCAACACTGCGCTCTGCTTCTCTCTCTCTTCACGCTCTGCGCCGGTGGGGTTCGTTTACATTCAGCACCAGGTTTGACCGGAGCGGAGCCAATGAGCCCCGCCCCCGCGGGCGCACGAGCAACATGGGACACGCCACGCATCAACGTCATCTTGCGGTCTGGCCCAAAGTAGAAATCAAATGCACTCCTGCTGCGGTCGAGTTGAAAACAGCGACACTGAGCTTCCAAACCATACATTGAGTTTCAACCAAGATTCCAGCGCAGCGGCAGACAATTTCAGCGGCGGCCGCCTCTAAATTCATGCAGAATAAAACCTGTTTTTAGACAAGATTGAAACCCCCCTCAGATTTTGCTTTTGAGTCTTTCAGGGGGGGTTAATCCACTGCCCCTCCCTCCTTGTCCAGATGCGTTCCATGGCGATTGTCATACGCACACCAAGCCTCGCTTTCAATAAAACACACGCCTCCTTTGATGTGAACTGGCACAGAGCATGAAGCTGGGTTGATAACTGTAGCTGCGTATCGTGTTAACTCGGACCGGGGCTTGAGGTTTTGACCCGGACTCCCTCCAGTCCAGGCCGGCCGCATGGCTGACGGTGTCACCGGTCTCATTACTGGCTGTTTGTGTTGTCTGTCAAAACATGGATGAATGAAACCAATCGACTTTGTATCGGCCGCGTCTTCTATCAAGGGAAAGTTATTCTATCCTATGTTTTATCGCCCAGCCCCAAAGTGACACAGACCCGTTCATTCACAAGAAATCAAACAGCTCCACTCTCATACATGCTGCGCAGTGAGAAATGCTGCACTACTGTAGCTACAGTAGTTGGCTCATTTTAAAAACACAGACGGGTGTGTTTGGAGCTGACGAGACAGAGGACCGAAAAAAGAGAGTGAGAGTATAGCTGCCGTTGTTGTCATTGAAAGACTATTATATTGCATTCCCCATTCGTGTTCACTGCTGAGGCGTTTTATCCTGCTCACAGATGCCACCTGGCGGTTGTTTGGGCGCACGCAGCTTCTGGTGAACTCCTCCACAAAAAATCCGCCTGGCTCTCCCGTGCCTCACGCGTGAATCTCGCGTGAAATGCTCCAAATGAAACTAGCACCCACTGTATCTACATAATGGCAACCAATGGATAAAATAGGACTATAGTCTATAGGCTCAAAAGCCTGAGCTAGGGCGACTCTTACCTTTACCATTAATTCAGAAGTGAGAAACATAGACTATTTTAAGAAAACAGTTCAAAGTTTGATTTTGATGTCACCAATGTTTTCAGTAGCCTATTAAACAGGTAAAAGCCTAACTAAACCACCACTCAAAGACTATTAAAATTAAATTCTTTTTTAAAAATGTGCTACATAAAGGCTACAGAAATAGCCCAACACTGTAGGCTACTCCTACAAACATCCACATTAAACTTCTCATTCACTTCAGTTATGTTGTTTCCAAAAGGGGGAAACTGTCAAACCTGGCAACGCAGTATGCGGCAGTGTTTACAACCTGACGGCAGAGCAGCTAGCGGGTTACGATAGCTCCGCTAGCTAGAGTGACAGGGCACAAAATGGATCGATTTCTAATATATGAAGAAAAATCAAACGGACAGACAGGCGGCGTGGTGAGGAATAGTGACGTTAAAGAGTCAGAGGAAGCAGCAGCGATATGAAAACCAACTGGGAGACGCCAGAAAGGGAAGAGCAGGTAAAGGCCAGGTGTTACTAGGCGTAGCCTACAGGATGAGCTGTATAATTCTGAAACACCTAAAGTTAGCAAATAAGTAAGCTTGGTAGCTACTTACATTAACTTACAGCACTCCATGAGGTGGCGTGAAGTCTTTTTTTTTTTTTTAAATGCCCGCGCCGACTTGGATGTGAGTGAGCCAGTCAGACACGCAGACTCAGGCAATGAAATGGTTTAGTCCACTATAGGGGTGTGTGAAATTTTACTACAAGCATCTCCTGCCATGACTATGGAATACTGTATATTGTAGTATTTATAATTACTAATAAGAAAGATACATGTTTCAACCCAGCCTATCTGTTATTTGTACCTCTTTTAGGGGGGTCGAAGTCGTAATTACGGGGGTCAAATCCCCCCGTAATTCGCACTATAAATCATTCAAGAGCTGTATATTCAAGAGCTTTGCTTTTCTCTGCTGTGTTGTTGGTTTTCAAAGTTCCAGTGCAAATCAATCTTAGTGCAGTGGTATAAACAAAAAACATGATAACAACAACCAAGATTGAAAGAGGTAAAGAGATGGGGGCGTATATGCATTGTCAAGTTTGCTCATTGAGGCAAGATTTGAACCAGCAACCTTGCAGTCTTGGGCCCAGTGATTTAATACACCTGTGTGGCAGCCTGCACTCAGAGGTCACCATGGTGACTAACCATTTACCTTTTACTGGGTGGCACAGTGTTGTGTGTGTGTGTGTGTGTGTGTGTGTGTGTGTGTGTGTGTGTGTGTGTGTGTGTGTGTGTGTGTGTGTGTGTGTGTGTGTGTGTGTGTGTGTCTGTGTGTGTGACAGATTTGATGGCCAACTGCACAACACAGAGCAGAGCAGTCAGATTTGAGCTCAGCGCAGCTCTCCTAACAACAGCCTTTAAACAGAGAACTGTACCTCTTATCAGAATGTGGTCATGATTAACTGGGCAAGGAGACCTTCCTGAGCGTTCTGATGTGCATTAAATGTTTGTAGGGCAAAAACTTTTCTTGCTGACGCAAGTTAGAAAAGGGGCTCATTTCTGTTTTTCTCAAAAAATCAGCTCCTACTTTTGTATTGAAGTCAATGAGCCACTGGAGCGGGTCTAGCTGCACAAAGAGGTTCACTGAGACAATTCTGTAAATCTGTCTGCTGTTTTGAGCACATCATATGAGACAGAACAAGTGTGGCTACAAATGTGGAGGGAATCATGTGTCTAGAGTTTAGTTTGTGGCTGTGCTGAGAGTTTAGCCAGGAAAAATCATTTTTTTGGTCTCCCTCGCTCTAACAGTGATGTCACCCACTCTACACTCGCAACACGCAACACACACCTATTATAAAGATGATTTTAAAACTGCCAAATATCAGAAATTGTTGAAGATATCAATAACCTGAGTCATAGAGGAACACTTAAAAAGTTTTTCTACAGCTTAGAATTTGAATGAAGTCTCTAGCAGAAAGCAGAGGGGAACCCTCAAGGCCTTCAAGGTATTCAGTAAAGGCCTAAGAAAAAATATTGAAATGATTTTTGTACTACTATATATTTATTTTATTTGGTTGTATTTTATTTTACGTATTTTATACAGTGAGTAACACACAAGTAATATTTTCTAGATCATTGTTATAAAGTTGAACTAATATTAATTGGGAAACAATGGGTTAATATAATGGAACGGGAAATGGACCGATCACAATTTTTCTTGCAACGGTATCTGGGCAGTAAATTGTCGTCTCCCCCTGCAGGGTATTCGGTAGCCGTCACCGCCGTAATGCAAGTCAATGTGGGCATGAATTTGAGATTGACAGGTGTCTTAGCCAATCATATTCCACTGAGGTGTGGGCGGGACCATACTACGACATCTTCCGGGTATTCACGAATACCTAGCTAAGTTGCCAAGTCCGCGTATTTATACGTGACTTCTGTTAAGTGGCTTATAAATATTGGTAGTCGCTGGTTGTGGGTTTTTGAGCTTGTTGTTAAAGTATGCTTGTTTATGGCTGCTTCCAGCTCCATGAGTTGTCCAGCAGATATTTTCGACATGTTATTTAAACGCAGGATAGTTTGTTCTCCTGCGGATCTGTCACCCGTTCCCCCCGCCCCTCCCTTCCCCGTACATACACGGCACGTCGCCACGGTGATAACAGAGTTGTTTCCCCCCCACCGGCATCCCGAGAATGGCTTTCACTCACTACATTTATCAAGAGAATAGTTATTCTCAAATAAAAGCCGGTCTCCGTTAGAAGGTGGGTCTATTTTATTATCTATTAAAGACATTTAATTGAAGTTCGGTGCTGATTAAACGCCTGACTTTAAGCTGGGTCAGTTGCTGAAGCCCCACAGATCCACAGACCCAGACCCCGACCCACAGACCCAGCGCCACAGCGCCGCCACCGCAGCCGCAGCAGCAGCAGCACAGAACTGAATTTGTACAATTTGCATATCTGTAGTTTAATAGCCATTAAGGCCAGTGAAAAATGGCCGAGCATCTACAAAGAGCTTATCATTTCACCTCAGGAGTTGTGTAATAGTTGAATTTCACTGTAGATTTAATACGCTATTTCTGCCTAAAGTGGCTGTGTCTAAGCTCAAACAAACACAAAAACATCTTTAGTTGTTGAATAGTGAAGTCATGATTGGCATTTTACTTTCAATCAAGCTAAACAAATAAGTGAATGTGTGATTTGCTTGTTTCATTTTTTAAAGTTAATTTTAAAATTTTAATGTAAGTGTCATAGAATGGTGTTTTTGCAAACGGTATATGAATGGGTAAATTACGGCAATTGTGTTATGTTTGATTTATTTATTTATTTGTGTGCAGTGATTTCCCCCATATGTTAATAAGTTTTGAATATTGTTGTGCTTATGATACCTTTTGCCACTTACCTGTTCTGAATTACTCCGTGAACACATCAGACTCTGACATCATAGGAGTGCGCCGCTAATCAGCGGCGGACTCGCCAGCTGCGCTCTGAACACGGCATAAGGAAACGCCACAGAGGAGAGCACAAGCAGAGAGCCGGTCGGACGCGTGGAGCAACTTTCCACACCACCTGTCTTCCTTCCCGATCGGGTTCCTGCCAGCGGACCAGGATCTGACCAGCGATAATTGTGATGGGCCTGCAACTCACCTGTTAAAGGGAAGTGACACACGTGTGTGTTTGTGTGTATGAGAGTTAAATGTGTGATCAGGCTGGCACTGATTTGGGCGTCCTCTTCACCCTGTAGCTGACGGACGGCGCAGCGTGGACGGACGACGGCGAGGACAAAGGCGACATCGTGGATTTCAACAACGAGTCTCCGTCGTGGATTAAAAGACCGCGAACCCAGAAGTCACAGTTGGAGGACTAAACGGACGCAGATGGACTGGACTTGGTGATATTGACTCACTTCTCTTTGGATAAAAAGAAACAAACTGATTGCTTTTACCTGCTCAGTTCTCAAGTTGACTTTGACTCTTTTAATAAAAGAGAACTGATTTTAATTCATCAAGTTGTCTGTGTTGGTGTGGCCGGGGAATCCGAACCTGTTAAATAGCTAATAGTTAAATATTACAATAAGAAAACTGTTACATAAAGTGGCGTTGTCGGCAGGATTCCCTTTTCCACACCACACAGTATGGCTGATGAAAATGTAATACAACTTGGAGGGGGAGAACATGGTGAAGAAAGAGAAAATGTGATCAGAGTTGAAAATCCAGTTGTGAGTCCACCAGTAATAAATGCAATGATGATGCCTTGGTTTATGGGGGTCCCCTGGATCCCAAAATTTGATGGGGATCAAAGTAAACTGGGTTTTGCAGAATGGGATAGCCAAGTCCAGGCAATGCTGAGGGCACAGGGTTTAAATGAAGAACAGAAAATTGATTTTATTTTTGGGGCTCTTGAGGGAGAAGCAAAAAGAGAAATACGGTTATTGGACCCAATCAGGCGCTCAACCAGCTCCACCATTCTCGAAGAATTAAAGAGACTATATGGACGTGTCATCCCAGTAGCACAGCTTCGGGCAAATTTTTTTAAATGTCACCAACAGGAACAAGAAAGTGTTGCAGCTTATGTTCTCAGGCTCCGTGAACTGTTCTCTTCATGGCGAGAACATGAACCAGCTGGATCCGCTCAGGATGAGATGACTGTGCGAGACCAACTTGTCCTGGGTTTGAGGCCAGGAATGGTGCAACAAGAACTCCAACGACAGGTGCGAAGGAATCCCACAATGTCTTTTGATGAGGTAACCCGTGAAGCTAAAGCCTTAGAAACTGAAATGAAGACAGAACTTGCTTGTACCTCACGTGTTACAGTACCACAATCACAACAGGCTACAACAACACCTAGAGTGGAGGAATGGAGAGAAACCATAAGAGCTGAGCTCAAGAGAGAAATGCAAGATCAATTGTCTGTTATAACAGAGACTCTTAAAGAAGAGATTAAACGCCAGCTCTCTCCACACAATGTTTCTCTTGGACAAGATATGACCCCACACCCTAGAGGTAGAGTTCAAAATGGCCGCTATACCCCTTCTCCACGATAATATCAGCAATTTGAATGGGATCAACAGGGCCAACCCATTTGTAGGGGCTGTGGAAAAGCTGGCCACATCCAGAGGCGCTGCCCCCAACGAGGGAGGCAGTTAAACTGACTGCCCCGGCCACTGAGAGCCAAGTGGTTGGGGAGGGGGCTCAAAGAAACGGAACTGATAAACCATCTCTGGTTGGAGAGTGTCCAGGGGTGGAAATATTAGTTGAAGGAGTGAAGGTGCCCTGTTTGCTCGACACTGGCTCACAAGTAACATTGTTTAGTGAAACTTTCTTCCAGAAATGGCTGAGTGGAGTACAGAGGCGGAGCCCAGAAGATCTACACTGGCTCACCTTAAAGGCGGCCAATGGACTGCAGATTCCCTACACCGGCTATGCCATTTTGGACTTTTCAGTGGGAGGTATCACTATACCAGGTAAAGGAGTCATCATTGTAAAAGATGAATGTCTCAATGCGGAGAGAGGTATCCTTGGAATGAATGTAATTTCACATTGTTGGAAAGAATTGTTCCAGGGAATTCACCCTGGGTTGACTGCTTTTGGTGCCACCATGTCCTCACAGGCTAAAGGAGAATGGGAACGTGCTTTTGCTGTGTGCCAAAAGGTGGTGCAGGCTGAACCATCAGAGAAGCAGATTGGAGTGGCTCGTTTGACCCGCCAAGACGCAGTCTATGTACCGCCCAACAGCGAGATGGTTCTGTGGACACACCTGTATGGGGCAGAGACCACATCTGATTTTTGTGCCTTGGTGGAGAGTCCAGAAAGAGATGATGAATGGCAAGTGGCACGGTCCGTCGCCTGGGTGACGAAAGGACGCCTCCCCATTAGGGTATGTAATTTGAATCCGTATCCTATCCTTATACCCCAGCGACGCCCCCTTGCTAATGTTTTCCAGGTTGATCCAAACCAGATCCGGGGAGAAAAAGATCTGGTATTGACACCCTCAAAACCAGGCGTAGTAGAGGTAGATGTCCAGGTAAACCAAGTCACCTCAACAGATCAACACCCAGTTAATCTGCTTACAGGTGAAAAGTTGTCAACTGAACAACAACAAAAGATGGATGCTCTGTTGCAAAGATGGAGGGGGGTCTTTGCAGCAGGAGAAGAGGATTTTGGACAGACTAGTGCTGTACTCCATTCAATCCCCACTGGCTCTGCCCCGCCCAGCAGGGAGCGCTATAGGCCAATTCCACCCAGCCTTTACCCTGAGTTGAGAGGACTCCTTAAAAAGATGCTAGACAATGAAGTCATCAAAGAGAGCTCTAGTCCTTGGGCTGCCCCCATTGTCCTCGTGAAAAAGAAGGATGGTTCTTGGCGTTTCTGTGTAGATTACAGGAAACTTAATGCTCTCACCCATAAAGACGCTTATCCTCTACCCAGAATTGAAGAATCTTTAACCAGCCTAAAACAAGCATCTTGGTATTCTACCCTTGACTTAGCCAGTGGATACTGGCAGGTAGAAATGGATCCAAAGGATCGAGAAAAGACAGCGTTCACCACTCCTATGGGCCTCTACGAGTTTCAGAGGATGCCCTTTGGCCTATGCAACGCACCAGCAACATTCCAGCGTTTGATGCAGCGATGCCTGGGTAACCAAGTGAATGATTCTCTCCTAATTTACCTGGACGACATTATTGTGTATTCCCCTGATTTTGACACACACATTCAACACCTGGAACAAGTTTTTGAGAAACTGGCAGATCACGGCCTGAAGCTGCAACCCCATAAATGCAACCTGTTCCGGAGAAAGGTCACTTACCTGGGACACGTCATCTCCAAGGACGGCATATCCACAGACCCTGAAAAGACTGCTGTTGTACGGGACTGGCAAATTCCTTCAACAATTAAACAGGTACGATCATTTCTTGGCTTTGTTGGGTACTATAGAAGATTCATTAAGGGTTTTGCCAAAGTTGCAGCACCTTTAAATGCTCTCTTAGTAGGCACAGCCGTACAGAAGGGGAAGAGCGCCATCTGCTGGACCACAGAATGTCAGGTGGCATTTGACACTTTGAAAACTACATTGGTGAGTGCCCCAATTTTAGCCTATGCTGATTTTTCAAAGCCATTCCACCTTTATACTGACGCTAGTCTAGGAGGGTTGGGGGCTGTACTGGCACAACAGCAAGATGGTCGAGAGAGAGTCATCGCTTATGCCAGCAGGAGCTTACATCCCAATGAACGAAATGACCAAAACTATAGTTCTTTCAAACTAGAGTTTTTGGCTCTCAAGTGGGCTGTTACTGAAAAGTTTAAGGACTATTTGTGGGGCAATAAATTTGTGGCTTTTACAGATAATAACCCACTTGTCCACTTGGACACAGCCCACCTAGGAGCCACTGAACAGCGCTGGGTGGCCCAATTGGCAAATTTTGACTTTGAGCTCAAATATCGCCCTGGTATTGCCAACCGTAATGCTGATGTTTTGTCCAGATTACCCCAGGAAATTGGCTCCCCCCGGCAGACCCAGGCAGAGACGACATCAGTGGAGCTGGGAACTGCTCTGGATTCTGTGGACCAGTGGAAAGAACAACAGGACAAAGACCCAACTCTAACTCAGGTGCGAGACTGGGTAAGAGAAGGCCGCCTTCCAAGAGCTGAAATTAGGAAAGCTAGTCCACCCACAGTAAGGCGCCTCCTCCGAGAATGGAACCGGTTACACATCCAGGAGGGAGTGTTGAAGCGAAAAGCCCAGGAACGCCAAACTGGGTTAAGCCTCAACCAGATTGTTGTACCAACTAACTGTACCCATGATTTATGGGAGAAGTATCACACCAGGTCTGGCCACATGAGCGGAGTCAAAATCGAGGCCCTGCTGAGGAAAGCCTTCTTCTGGCCAGGCATGACTACTGATCTACAGTCCTGGACATCAATGTGTGCGGTCTGTACCCAGCAGAAGAGAGGCCCGGAGGTAAGAGCCCCTTTGGTACCTATTTTAACATCGTACCCCTTGGAAATTGTTTCAATCGATTACCTGTCACTTGGCCGTCAGGGTGACACGTACCCCTATCTGTTGGTTATGACTGATCTTTTTTCCAAGTTTGGCTGGGCCATCCCTACAAAAGACCAGACGGCAACTACCACAGCCCGTGTCCTCTGGCGCCACCTTATCCAACAATGGGGGTGCCCAGAGCGAATCCTTTCTGACCAAGGTCCAGCGTTTGAGTCAGCCACAGTAGCACAGTTGTGCAGCATGTATGGGTGTTCCAAGATTCGAACCACACCGTACAGGCCCCAAGGAAATGGGGCCTGTGAAAGATTTAACAAGACTGTTCTGTCTCTTTTAGGCACATTAAGCCAGGAAGATCAAGCCCGCTGGCCAGAACATTTGCCCACCTTGCTACAGATGTACAACAACACCCCTCATGGGACCACAGGACTGACACCACACTTTGTCATGTTTGGCCGGCATGCCCGCCTGCCCATTGAAACAGTGGTTGATGCACCACCACTGACACAAAGACGTGACCTAGAAGGGTGGGTTCATCATCACCATCAGACACTGCAAAAAGTTTATAAACAAGTGGAAACAAAGACCAGAGAGAGTCGGACGAAGGACAAAAACAGGTACGATCAAAGACAAAAACATCTCCCCTTGCTGCCTGGAGAACGTGTGCTCCTGCGAAACTTCAGACGCAGAGACCAAGGCAAGCTGGCACCTCATTGGCAACCCCAACCATATGTTGTTTTGGCCCAACTGCGCCCAGGCCTACCAGTTTTCCAAATTAGACCAGAAGGAAAAGAAGGCCCCATCAGACACATCCACCGAAATCATCTACGCCTCTGCCCTTTTGACCCCCCTGTGCCACCACCACCAGCTCCTGAAACAACCACAAACCCTAATGTTCCCTCTGTCCACCACCCTTGGCCCATACTGTTACCTATGCCCATTGCGCCTCAAGCTGCTGCCCTCTCCGAGGCCCCTGTAGAAAACCATACAGTAGCGCCTCCAATAGCCCCACCAGTGAGACAAGGCCCAATTAATGTGTCCCCCTTGCGAAGATCACAGAGACAAAATAGGGGTAACCCTCCAGACAGGTATGGGTATTAAATCTTGTCGGGACGACAACTGTTAAAGGGGGGAGGAGTGTCATAGAATGGTGTTTTTGCAAACGGTATATGAATGGGTAAATTACGGCAATTGTGTTATGTTTGATTTATTTATTTATTTGTGTGCAGTGATTTCCCCCATATGTTAATAAGTTTTGAATATTGTTGTGCTTATGATACCTTTTGCCACTTACCTGTTCTGAATTACTCCGTGAACACATCAGACTCTGACATCATAGGAGTGCGCCGCTAATCAGCGGCGGACTCGCCAGCTGCGCTCTGAACACGGCATAAGGAAACGCCACAGAGGAGAGCACAAGCAGAGAGCCGGTCGGACGCGTGGAGCAACTTTCCACACCACCTGTCTTCCTTCCCGATCGGGTTCCTGCCAGCGGACCAGGATCTGACCAGCGATAATTGTGATGGGCCTGCAACTCACCTGTTAAAGGGAAGTGACACACGTGTGTGTTTGTGTGTATGAGAGTTAAATGTGTGATCAGGCTGGCACTGATTTGGGCGTCCTCTTCACCCTGTAGCTGACGGACGGCGCAGCGTGGACGGACGACGGCGAGGACAAAGGCGACATCGTGGATTTCAACAACGAGTCTCCGTCGTGGATTAAAAGACCGCGAACCCAGAAGTCACAGTTGGAGGACTAAACGGACGCAGATGGACTGGACTTGGTGATATTGACTCACTTCTCTTTGGATAAAAAGAAACAAACTGATTGCTTTTACCTGCTCAGTTCTCAAGTTGACTTTGACTCTTTTAATAAAAGAGAACTGATTTTAATTCATCAAGTTGTCTGTGTTGGTGTGGCCGGGGAATCCGAACCTGTTAAATAGCTAATAGTTAAATATTACAATAAGAAAACTGTTACATAAGTGATTCATGACAGCCAGCTTTGACTGTTTTTCCAGAATCACCTTGTGTGTTGTGAAGCCAGTTAGGGCAAATAAACATGTAATATGCCAACCATCCATGTGACAAGGATCTGGCTATTATTTCAATTGCGTTAAATTTTTTATTGCTACATGGTCCTATAGAAGGCCCAGGGTCTGGGTCCACGGTTCGCCACTGGCAGACAGTTTGGTGAAGTTTTAGAAGCTGAAAGAAGTAAGACCATCTGAAGAGTTTGAAGACTGTTCCAATGCATTCTCTATGGGGAAAAAAAATCTGAAATAGTTGAATATTGCAAAAAGTATGAATAGTTGAAAAGAGAAAAGTCATAGCACGCTAGACCAGAAAAAGCTGCACATTTTGATATATTAATTGTTGAAATAGCATGAAGGAGAAGAAGAATGCAGAAAATGGCAAAAGTAGTAAGAAGAAAAAGTACTCTTTTCTTTTTTGTAAGCATCATTGAAAAATCTCACATTAATCAAAGTCACAACCTCTCTTCTTTACAACTCTGACTGTAGTTCAGGGGTTGTGACAGTGTGAGGTCGCTGCTTGCAAACACAAAGATCACTCAAAGGTGTTTGTAAAGAGACACATTGATTGCTTGTGCCACAGTTTGCAGCACATCATCACATTACAATCAGTGACAACATTCCTCAGTGTGTGCTCTCTGTGGTGACTCAAATTCTCAACCTCTGCCTCACTAGAAGTAGTTGAAAAGTGCAGTGGCTAAGGTTCCCAAGGTTAAGGTTAAGGTTCAAAGCAGACTCAGGTAGGGGTCTTTCTGATCAGCGTTGGCCATTTCCATGGGAGACTTTGCAATGTGAACAGACTTCTCGGCTAAGCCATTACTTTGCAGGCTGGACGTAATGTGTGTGAACCCCCACGTGTTTGCAAAACCCTCAAACTCTCTACATCTGTACTGTGGGCCATTGTCTGATATAACAGTCTCTGGTATCCCGTGTCTTGCAAAAGAAGCTTTCAGTTTATGTATAACAGCAGCTGGTGCTGTGTAACCTGTCAAGCTCAAAGTATCTGCTGTAATAGTCTACTGTGACTAAATAGTCTTCATTGTTCCAGGTGAACAGGTCAGTAGCCACTGTTTGCCACGGCCTGTCTGGGATCTTGTGACTTATCATTGGCTCTTTGGTGTTTGATGGTTTGTGTTCATTACAGATGTGGCATCCATACCCATGTGACCTGCATGGATACGGGATAACATCTCTGTGCGCAGTGAGTTGGGTATGATGATTTTTTCCCCTTTGAACAGGATGTTGTTCATCTGCGAGAGCTCATCCCGGTGGTTCCAATATTCTGCTATGCTCTGAGGGCATAGCTTCCTCTCCTCAGGCCATCCTGATTGAATTGTCTTTTTCAGCACGATGACTTGAGCATCTTTTCCCGTCTCTGTCTTGATGTCTCCAAGTCTGGTGTCACTGACAGATAGGTTGCTGTAAACAGTGTGTGCACACACTGCATGTCCATACCTTCACTGAGGCTGGTGTCCTGGTCAGGCAGTGACTTTCTGGAGAGAGTGTCTGCGACAGGAATGTCCTTGCCTGGTCTGTGAGTGATGGTAAAGTTATACCTCTGTAGCTGAAGCATCATTCTTTGTAACCTCGGAGGCGCTGCTGCAAGTGGTTTTCTTAAAATGGATTCCAGTGGCTTATGGTCACTTTCCACGGTGATGTGGCGACCATAGATGTACTGGTGGAAGCGCTTGCATCCAAACAGAATGGCATATAGCTCCTTCTCAATTTGTGCATAATTGACTTCACAATCAGTCAGTGATTTGGATGCATAGCCTATGGGCTTTCCTTCTTGTAACAGTACTGCACCTAATCCATATTTTGGTGCGTCAACTTGAAGTCTGAGTTCTTGGCTCGGGTCAAAGTATCTTAATACTGGACCTGGTTCCTGAGTGAGCAGTTCTTTAATCCTTTTGAATGCTTCCTCCTGCTGTGCATCTGAATTCACTCAAATCTTTTATCAGGTGGCGCATGGGTGCATTGACATCAGACAGTCCAGGGGCAAATTTGGACAAATAGTTAATCATGCCAAGGATTGTTTCCAGCTCACCTTTGTCTTTTGGTGGCTCCATGTCCCTTACAGCTGCAATCTTAGCTGGATCAGGCTTGATTCCATCCTTGGTGATTCTGTGCCCAAGTAGCCAACCTCAGTGGCACAGATTGTACTCTTATCTGGGTGGAGCTTGACTCCTCGCTCCCTGGAGCGCTTCAATATGGCACAGAGGTTGGTATCATGTTCTTCTTTAGTCTTGCCATAGATGAGGATATCATCAACTATCGCCATGACACCCTGCAAACCCTCATAAGTCTCGTCAACTTTACGCTGAAACTCATCCTGAGCAGAGATCAATCCAAAAGGCAAGCGGAGGAATCTGTATCGTCCAAAAACAGTATTGAAGGTTGTCAGCTTTGAGGACTCACCTGAGAACTTAATGGCCCAGTATCCCGACCTTGCATCCATTACACTGAAGAAACAGGCTCCTGCCAATTTGGATGTAGTGTCTTCAAGGGTAGGTAAGGGGTAGTGCGGGCGTTTGATGACTTTATTCAGGTCCCTTGGAGGGGAGGGGACTACAGGTACTGCATTGGGGTTAATGTGAATTGTGCACTCTCCAGGAAACAGTCCTATTCCTGTGAACACATCGGCAAACTCATCCATAACTGATATCTCAGGTGAGCTGTGCACAGTATGAGTTTAATGAGTCCAAAGTCCAAACATGGAACACCGGAGCACCGTTAACCGGCACGTCAGAGACGGCTCTCTCTTGATGCTCGTAGCGAACTTTTGGACTGTTGTTGGTTCGTCTGCGGTGCGTTCACAGCTCGTCAGAGCGTTTTCATTAGTTCATCCAGCTTCTGGGACACTGGACTGGACACTGTTATTCTTGAGTGACACCAGGAGAAACTAATCACCAAGGCTGTGACAGGACGTCTGTGAGGAGGAGCAGCAGGCTGCAGCGCACTGTTCAATATTTTACAGGTGTGACCAGTACGTTCACAGTTAGACTCGTCATCAAACCTGACAATACAGCAGTTAACATGTCACATCAGCAAGGTCAGACCTAACTTAATCACGTTATGCTCCGCCTATAGTGTTCCTTTCACACTTTGTCTATAGTTAAATATTATTTACTTTACACAACAACAACAAAACACACTCATAGAACTCATAGAAAACAATCAATTTGACAACAAAAAAGGAAAAACACAAATACAATCCAGCCGAATGAAGACTGTGAAATTGTTATTGTATATTTATGGCCATTATGAACCAGAAGAGCAAAGGCCACTTGTGCATGTGCATTGTTTGTGGTTGAATTCATGGCTGCTGAATAGTGATGCATTTAAACTGTGAAACAACAGGGCACTGACAGTAACAGAGATCAACACTCAGACATCTTGTCATTTGTCATGTTCATATTTCACTCCACTCTTTTGGTTACATATGTGTAGCCCATTCATTTGTAAATTAGAAATGGCCCTGAGTTTATTTTAGACTCCTTTTTCAGAAGGATCACAATTTCTCTCCTTCGGGGTTATTATTGGTACAAACTGACTTGCTGAACCTTGCTTTTATTAACTTACAGTTTTCTCCTCCTTCTATGATAGTTTACAATTTACAGCTATACAAAATAATCAAGAGGCTTACCCACTTGTATGTGTCAGCCCTGTAGCCATGCCCATCACTTTCTACTTACTGCACTTTTGTTATGAAAACGATTCACTCGAATAGGAGTAAATATTGTATTTTCACATTATTTTTTTATCTGCAGCTTTAGCACAGTCATCACTATTTATGGCAGCAGCAGCATCGTGGTGGTGGGAATGACTGGAAATGAACTACATGGCCCATGTTTACTACTCCACCAGCAGATGTCACTGTTGTATAATGTGGGGAACTGTGTAATAGCACTAAAATGAAAAATGACATCTGACACTATTTTGTAAAGAAAACCATTTGACATAAACTCTGATTATTGCCATCTAAATGTATACAATTTGCCTTTATAACCAGTTATATGTATAGAAAATCCTTCTCGTTCGCTTTTGCTTTGAGTTTATTTCTCTAATAAACTCACCACAGAGCTCAAACTTGAATCTTGCTGTGATAATAAACATTAACCCTTGCAAGCTTCAGCACAGCACTGTTTGATGTCTAATGGATTGTATAGGCTATAATAATCTGGAATAAAAATCAACCAGGAAAGCTGTAGCATGTGAGAGTTAAATCAATAGTTTCATTTCCATTCACACCTCCAGTGAGAGGACGACCAGACAGAGTGATACTGATTGAGAGAATGAGAATAATGCAAACAGTAGCAGACGACACCTGTGAAGATCTTCTATTATTTATGCTCCAGTATGTTTCAATTGCAAATCCCATATTCCACTTCAGCTTCATATCTTATCAAGTGTTTTCTCTCTCTCTCTTTTTTTTCAATATCTACAAGCCGATGACCTGAAAAGAAACAAATTGGCAGTGCCACTGTGTCCCTCTCCTCCCTCCTCCTTCCCCTCCTCTCCCTCAAGGTGACTCCTCCATCTGCACCCTCCCTGGTTTTGCCAATCCCCTCTGCTTGCAGTTTCCATGGTACAGTTTCTGAGATCTCAGTTTTGGGGGGGTTTTTCTATGTGTGTGTGAGTATGTGTGAGCTGCCACTATCTCACCTGTTTCCCTAGTTTTCCTGGAGCTACACACATCAATCAAAGCTCAAATCCACACGATGCTGCTTTGTTCCCCATGTGTGTGAGAAACAGAAATAGAGAGCGATACATGGGGGCATCAAAGTTGTCGCCTGTTTCCAGTCTTGCTAACAAACATTTGCTGGAAGTAACATCTGAAATGACACGTTGTTTACATACAACACACACACACACCTGATGAGTTTTTATTCCATTCGCCTTTTTCATCTCGTCTTCTTCTTCTTCCGCTTCTTCTTTGGGGCGAGGTGTGTCTGTCTTTGTACTGGCTTCATTTCATTGCACAGCATCCTCATTTTAATTACCCTCATCTTCACCTCGCCTTGCGTCATTCGAAGTGGGGGGTGAGGGATAGGATATAAAAAAAAAAAGAAAAAAGAAATGTAAGAAGGGTGGGGTGGGCTCTGTGCTGTGAGTGAATGAATGGGTGGCCTGTTTTGAAAAGGAATGAAAGGAGACACCGAGGGAGATGTGAGGCGAGCCAGTCTACAGGCCAATAATACAGCTAATATATGCAGATTAGGTTTTTTCAAGTCCTTTCCTGTAGATATATTTTTTCGGTAACACTTTAGATCAGGGAACACATACTGTATTCACCATAGGTGCTTATTAATATACATATCTTACTAGCTCCTTATTAGTAATTATTAAGCATGTGTTAACATCTTATTTCTACATAGCCTTATTCTACCTCTAATAGATTATTATTATTATTCATTGTAAATTAATACATTAATGTTATACTAATTCAGAGTGGTAAAGGAAGAATTACTGTTCTTGTTCTACTGGCCCTGTACAAAAACCTACTGGTTATTGACATCTTTATTCAGAGACAAGTAAACAATGCATTCATTTGCTATGAATAAGCGAATTAGGAGTTGAAAAATCTTAATTCATGGTGTAATAGAGGCAGAATAAGGCTATGAAGACTAAAGAGTTAATAATTACTAAGATGGAGCTAGTAAGCTACTTATGTGCATATTGGTTTTCATCAGTCTGGATGATCTGTATTTATTCTGGCATGCTTGCTCTGTCTGACACTTTGCAGTGAGGGATGGGCGTGTTGCTACCTGCATGCTGGGTGCTGGAGTTATAGTAGCGCCTGGCCTATAGCCTACCGTGCATGTAACAACCACAGCAGCAGCATCCCACATCCCACAGGCTGCACCGCCACTTCCACGTCGCTGCATTGGGAGTGTTGCTGCATGCCTCCCCCCCCTCCTGCTATCACTCAGCTGTCTGGTGAAGGGTTGAGCCACTACAACGCAATTACACATTCATTTCACCCACACAGCCAGCCAAGCCCAGCTCCCCTCCCCCTCCCATCTCCTCCCTGCTTCGCCCCCACCCCCCACCCCCCTCTCTGCCCTCGCCTCACCATTTCCATCTCTACCTGATACAGCTCAGATTCCTCTCTTTACACCTTTAACCCTCGCCTCGTGCTCTCTTTTTTTCTTCTTTTTTTTTTACCCCTCTTTCACAATTTTCACCACATCATCAGTGGCGGCGGCCTGGCTCAGAAAAATACACAAAGGACAAGCAGAAGCAGAAGCAGAAGCAGAGCTGGGGAGGTGGAGGCCGAAGGGATGAAGACGAGAGGCGAGGCAAAAGGAGAAAAGCAGCATGAAATAGTGTGAAATGTGAGGGTATAGGACAGAGTGGAGTGGAGTGGAGTGGAGTGGGAGGGAGGCAAGGTGTTGTGGATGGAGAGCATAGGGGGATGAGTGGAGAGACTGGCTAATGATATATTGATCTGGCTGAGCCCCGGGGCAAAACAGCGGTGGAATATGTGGGAGGAGGAGAGTCACGGCTTGCAGATGTCTGAAAACACCTGGGTGGGATAAGTTTTGTTTATGATCTTCTTGCTCATACTGAAGGCAAGAGAGGCGCGATGTGTAAAACTTCTCCCAGCATCTGAGCAAAAATCTTCAGTCTTGTTCAAACTACAAAACACAGTTCACATTTCAACCTTGTAGAGCAGCATTTGCATCTAAAGAGTAATTTAAAGAGAATTTTAATTGGTTTTTCTATATCTTGGGGGGATAAAAACGATAGCTCTCTGCTTGTCAGCCGGAGCTGCGAGCTAGAACAGAATAATATCAAAGCTTCTGGCCATAAAAGCAGGCGTTTAGACGGCGGACAGTCATTGGGGATCACATTAGGTGAGATCACGGAGGGGGTAGAAGGAGGGATGGAGGGGAATTAATGGGATTTGGTGCATTTTCTCTTCATAATGCATCAAGGTGTGCAAGTGCATCCATGCATGTGTGTGTGTGTGTGTGTGTGTGTGTGTGTCCCTGTGGGCAAGTATAGGTGAAAGATGCTGCTATTGATTATTAAATACATTTCTGGGTGAACGATACAGTATTTATCGATTGAAGGAATCATTGAAGATAAAGCATCATGACAGGAAGAACAGCCTGCATGCATGGGAATAACACAGTGGCCGATCTCACAGCCCTGCAGGGTTTAAAGGCATTTTTCAGTCTAGAGAGAGATAATGTATTAATTTAGGTAATTCGTTTAGCTGCCAGTGAACCTTTGTTAATTCAATATTCTACGTGACTGCTGCAGAGGCGCCGTCCACCTTCCCGTTGTGCTAATGCGACTCCCGGTTTCTGCCCATGCTGTTAGATAGGGATTCATGTGTGCAGGAGACAGGAGCTGCGTGCAGTGAGTCGAGCACTCATTCAAGCACCCGAAGATGAAGCCTCCAAATTGTGGTCTCTGTATTAGCACTGAAATTAATTAGGCCACTCGCTAAGCCTTCGTCCTCCCCTATGGCACCGTGGTAATCACCTTTCCCTTTGGAAAAATTTGAATCAACGCCCACTGTACTTCTTTGTTCTTCGATGTTTTCCTCACTTAAATCCCTTTTGTTTCCCCACCTGCTGAATCTCCCCCTACGCCCCAACTTTCTCCCATGCTCTCTTCACCCTTTTCTCTGTTTTCAAACTTTGTCTCATTTCTCTCTTTGTTTTCTTTTATTGTAAAGATGCGGCACACAGACACAAGGATCTTTTATGAAGGAGAAGGTGGCCCTGTGGGATCGTTTACCCGCCTCTCCTCCCCCCTCTCTGCCTCATCACTGCTGTATGCTAAGTCTGTTATGACATGATAGCAGAACACAGGGAGAATTGGGAATATAGAGTTGTGACGAGTGAGGATTTGATAACAGCCTTGTGTTAACATCAGGGAATAGCACCACCACCACCCCTCCCATCTCGGGCCCCATCTGTCCGACGACCAAGAAAATCCATTAATTCGTGTGAGAGGACTAACATGTCCCACATGTCAGTCAGCTTCTTGTGATAGACAGATAATTCAATTCTTTACACTGCTTAGCAATACTCAGGAGTGTCTGCTTGTCACTGTTATGTACATGGTACATCTTCCTTTATGGCTGGGGCGTGCAGTTTTAAAACATAATGTATTCAGTCAAAAATCTTCCTTGAAAGCTCTCTCTCTGCTTTATTACAGTTAGTTAGTGAAGCTTGATGTTAATGAGAAATGAAATGAAAGTTCCTGAAAGTCAAGAAAATGTCTGTGACTTGCAGTGATTTCCACTTTAAACCCAACTGAGGATGTTAAATGTCTTGGCGACTTGGATCATTTGGCCTCATGGCACTGTGGTAAAAAAAAAATGTCTTTAGGGTTATGACAGAAACACAAGCAGGCATGATGTTGCCTCAGTCAAATGTACTATAGATAGTAGCATAGGCCTTGTTTTGTTTCTGTTTTGATGAGAAACAATGTTCATATTGCTTAAGTTGTGTGTAGTTAGGGACAATAAAGGCTTCCTTTCTATTCTATTGTATAAGACAAAGGTTATGGGTTTAAAGAGGAACTACATTCAAGATTTCTCTGCCTTAGATGTAGCATCTCATGGCCGTAACCAGCCTTGCAAGATCAGCATTTCCAACCTGGTGTCCCAGATCTCGTCTTGCGAGACCATGGACTGCTTTACGGCACTAAACTGCAAACAGGCCCCATAATCTGTAATCTATATCTAACCCCCCACCTTGTTATGTTGAAAACAAATGCACTTAACATTAGCGGTGAGTTTTTATGACAGTGAAAATAAGCACTTGTTAACTGTAGGGGGGACTTGTTAGAAAAAGAAAGCGACCCAATTAGAGAAACATTGACCGTACCTTTTCCTACCTGTTAGACAGAAGACCTGGTTTTAACTAAATAATTGGGACAAGATCCTATTGTCAGCATAAAAATTGTGGAAAATCATGTATTATTTATGTATAAAATGAATAGCAAGGGGCCTAGTATTAATCCCTGTGGGACACCTTTTATCATTGTTTTTGTTTTGATTTTGAAATCAATGACAACAATAATCTCTCTGCCGGCAAGATATGTTAGGAAAACAATGGAAAAAATCATAAATAGCAATTATCTAACAAAATGTAATGATCAGCATTATCAAAAGCTTTGAGCAGATCGACAAAGAGTTCAATATATTGTAAAGTAACACAATGAGGATAAGTGTGGGTATATTATAGGATATATCTGTCTCCCTACGTGAACTCCCTTGATATCCATCCAGTCCATGTCGATTCCCCTCTTGAGCCTATTTTCTCCAACCAGTTAATTAACCCTCGTGGGTCCGCTGCATCGCCGGCAATGTAACGGAGCACACATTGTTTATTGATTCATATTTTCATAGCGCAGTGTCGTAGGCTCTTACTTTGAAAAGCTCCCGACAGGAAACCCCTCGGCCGTTTTGCTCCACTCGTTTCTAAGTACTTCCAGGCGTTTTATATTCCACTGTGAAGTTGGGGGTGTTTGGGGGGGGTGTTGAACTAAGGCATTCTAATGGAATGTTGGTGTATTTTGCGGTAATTTGTCCATTTCGCCGGTAATATTTTCCTTCCGGCCCGCCATCTTGATGCGCTGTGTTTGGGGTCTGTTGACCAATAAAATGCCGTGTGCCTTCATCATACGTAATTGGCGTACAATGGGATTCAGCACTGCTTTTACGCATGTTGAGGAGGAGGAGGATTTATATGCACAAGTAATACTGACACCTTGTGGTGGGAAATAAGTAGTGGCGAGTGAGACTACAGTACTCTACTGTAAAGTTAGATTTTTTTCCCCTTTTTTTGTTCCCTTCTCACAGATAACACTTTGATTTACACCTTTGAAAATTATTTAACAAACTTCCAATATATTTGTTGTGTGTTTTGAATGAATCACTTGCTATGGAATTTCCGATTTTCTTTTTCTTTTGTATTTGTGGACATCTAACTTTTTATACATTTATCTGACACCACTGCAGTATACATATTCTGATAGCCCAGGTTATGCTGAAAAAAAAGATGTTACTGATTTGATTATACCTTCTAGGGTTCAGGATACAGAACCATTTTTAGATAAGAAGACCAGGCGGGCAAGAAATGGGGGAAAATGGCTTGGACCTCTAAGGGTTAACAACTCTGAGTTTCTGCTGACCAGAGTTTCCTCCACTTAAGTCTGATTAGACACAGTTAAGTTTTGCTCCTTCGTGGAGTTCCTCTTCCTCTTCCTCTCCTCCCCGTCAATGTGCTGGTGGTTTTCCCCCCTACAGTCTATCTGCGTCCCCATCGTGTGCCATCTCGGCACCGCTTTGAGGCCGCTGGCCCTCGTCGTTCCCTCTGTGAAATAGCTTTCACACACACAGTGGCTTCTGCAGAATGTGAATGAAGCTGCTGCGAGAGGTCGCTCTCTATTACCTGTCAGTCATCATCACCCATACATATAGCACGATATGGCAGTCATGTCACGAGCACATACACACATGATTGCACACACATACACACACTTATGTGCATGCAGAAGGACAAAACAAAAAATATGGCTGTTTCAGCAATGTATTATATACTGGTAGTCTTCTCAGAGCAGTAAATAAATAATGAGAACACTGTTAAAATTCTGCCAGTATCCACCGCTCTGCTGCTTTCAGCCGCCCGGCTCTCTGAAGAGGAGGAAGGCCACACTGGAAAGGAAGAGGCTATTTTTCTTTTTCTTTTTTCTTTTTTTTTTTTTACACATTTCCACCTCCGCTGCCCTCTTCATCCCTCTCTTCAACTTCTCCGTCTACTTTCTTATTCCCTTTGAAAAACTTCTCTCTGCTGACTCGGTCAAATGCAGCTCCTCCATTGACATTTATGGAAGACAAAAGCTGTCAGCTCTCTCCTCTTTCACACATTGTCATGATGCGGATCGTGACACATAGTCTTGTGAAATGCCAACACTATATGTAAAAAGTCTGCAAGTTTTTTGCTGTAATAATGAGATCAACACACTGCAGGCTACCAGTCCTTTATCCAGACTGGAGAGAGCGTGCAAGGAAGACTCATTAGTGGATGATGTGAAATGACACAAGTCGGTATTTAAGCTGGAGAGAGATCATGGCACGCACTGTATGATGAGGATCTGTCCGCTTAGATATGATGACCTCTCGTTCTGTGTTTTATGGAACGGGCAGATGATATTTCCACATGACACTGACCTTTTATGCTGAGATGAAGATAAAGCAGACAGATTGGGGCTGAGTGATGCAACAGATAGATAACAAGACAAGAAGACGCCTATCTGTGTATGTGGGTGTTTATGTGAGTAAGTGTTTTGTTGTAAGTGTATTAAAGGGATAGTTAAACATTTTGGGCAAATTGGCCCCTTGCCATAATCCTTATAGTCATAGCAGAAGGTTTGTTACCTTTAATTGTCGGTGCAAGCTGTTTTTAGAAAGGCAGAGCAGAGCCGCGAGCTGCTTAGAGCTACGCTACGGAGGGTCATGGGATTTGTTGGTTTTTCCCTCATCAAACTCATCAAATACACAATCCAACAACTCCAAAACGCTCTGGTGGACAAGTTGTGACCTGCACATTCACCACATTAACAGAGAGATAATAACAGAACGTCGTTCTAAAAACAGCTTGCACCACCAATTAAAGGTGAGGAACCTACTCCTAAAACTATAGGGATTATGGCAATGGGCCAATTTGCCAAAATGTTCAACTATCCTTTTAAGTATACAGTATATGATATGCATTAGGTATTAGTGGCTCTGTAGCGTTTTTGAGACGAGTTAAAATATGTGTAAGCCTGTTGAACCGGACACAGTCACCATGAAATCCTGTTTCAAACTGGCTTAGCGAGGAAATATCATAAGAGAGGGAGGAGGGGGGGGGCGGAAAAGTGTGTATGTTTGTGTGTGTGTGAGGGAAAGAGGCAGATAAATGACCCGGCGCCACATGTCTGCAGAAGTTGGTCTTTATTTCATGGCAGCTGATAATAAGTAAGTGTCTGATGCAGCCGAGCAGCGGGAGCTCAGACACATGGAGATGGAAAAATGGGAAACTGACAGGTAGGAAATTATAGTATCCTCCACAGAAAGGTCAAGCTGGAGTGTAGCGGCGCAGTGTAAACAAAATAATTCTTATCGTGTTGATATTGACGCCTCTAATCCTCTCTGCCCCCGTGCTCTCTCTCTCCCCCCCACCCCCAAGCCCTGAGCTACTTACCTCTGCAGTAAATATACCGGCGAAGCTTTTTTCTTCTTTTAAATTGAAAATTAGAAAGTGAGCGGTGTGCAAGCGAGGGTGAACAGAGGAGAGGGAGAGAGGGAGGGAGAGAGGAGATGGATTTTACTCACAAATGTGTCCCAGGCTGGGGGCCCACTGTACTTAAAATGAAACGTCTCCATATGCCTCTCTGCCTCAGCAGGTCATTTCCATCACTGCAGAAAACTGTTGTTCCACCCTTTTCTCTCCTTCATGACGCTCTCCCACACACACAGTCTATCATTTGCATTTTCTCTCCTAGCTGGCTCTCCTCCATATCTTTCAATTCATCCTGTCACACCTGTTATTCACTTGTTTCCCCTCTTTCTTTCTTCCAACCCCTCCTCCTCTGTTTCTTCCCCCCTACCCCTCCTCCTCCTCCTCCTTCTTTGTGGCAGTGCAGGATCTCATCTAAATGCACAGCCAGTCATGAGCTCTCTACCTGGTATGGTCTACTACCCGCCCGGTGTGAAAAAGTGCAATCATTCCTTCTTCTTTTTTCTTCTTTTTTTTTAAAAATAATATCCTCTCATAACAACTCAAGGAGATGCTTGGATGCCATATGAGATTAATGAAGTGGATAGTGCACACACAGCATGCACACCTTGATTTTCCATTCACTTTTATGTAGCTTTGCTGGTTGTCTCGTCCTGTCCTGCTCAAACACTATGCATATTCTCTCCTTTTCTCTCTAGCCTGCAGACATGCAGAGAGAGGCAAGGGGAGAGTAGGGCGAGGAGGAGGGAGAGGGTAGCAAATGAGCGGTGGGTAAAAATTATGGGGTACTAGAAAAGAGAGCAATAGCCCAGCCCTGGAAATGGAGAGAGAGAAGGAGAGATAGAGAGGGAGGGTGGGGTGGGGTGAGCCGTGGGGAGAGGGAGAAGCAGAGAGACAGATTATACAGTGTAAAATCCAGAAGAACTCAGCTCTAATAGTAATAGTGCAGCGTGCACATCAGCAGCAGGGCTCCTCCACCGCTGGGGAACAACTGTGTTCACCCCCCCGGCTGCAGCAGTGGGAGTGGGAGTGGGAGTGGAAGGGAGGAAGGGTGGGAGGGGGGGGGAGTCAGCGCATTTACCGTCGTGCGCCCCAAAGGGGGGGGGGAGAAGAAGCATTGGAGAAGTATCCTCCAATCAGCCGTTAGTGATTTCTCTCATCTTGTGAGGCTGCTGATGGTGATTTATCACTGTGACCTGAGACGAAGGCGCCACGCAGCACGGAGCCACCTGGAACTATACTCGCCACGCCGCTCGCTCGCTCGCCTGCCATGGGTTTGATTTCTTTTCTTAAGCACAAATACCCTCTGGTGGATGTTTCCAGCACAATGACCAGAGGACAAAAGGAGGATTAAGATGGACTTACACACGCTTCCCTTTTCTCTCTCCCCTCTGCAGACTAGAGATGGACTAACTTTTGCAGGTGCATGAGGGAAATCCTTTTATATACTTCTTTTTTTTTCTAAATTATTTGTAATTTCACAGCACATTTTATTTTCTGAAAGCATGGCAAGCCTTTTGAGGAGGCAGGGAGGAGGGGGTCCTGCAATAATCATGTAGTGCTGCTGCTGCTGACACACAAGTACATGGAGCTGGAGATGGAGCGAGTGGATGACAGCTGAAGCTCACCTGCCCCGCCGAGCATGTCGGACACCCTGACTGTGGCTCGACTAGCACCTCCACTTCACCAGGTCGCCTCTTAACAAGTTGTCATGCTCCTCACTGAGGTGGCAGCAGGGTGTGTGCGTGCGTGTGTGGTCTGTGTTTTGTGTGAGAAGAAGCCAGTGTTTGGGATTAGTAGTACACTGCCTCTGGAAAAGGATACAGGTGTAGAGTGGAGCCTTGAATGAGGATTAGCAGCTGTAACACCCTGTCGCTGGCAGCACACAGAGCGATGGACGGTGCAGACAAGAGTCTGGAGCTACGAGCGTGCTGACAGTTATCAGCTGCAGGATTCAAGATAAAGGTATAATAAAACCAGCATGATGAGAGTCGGAGACGGGGAAGCACAGAGACAGGGAGACGGCAGGGGAAGTCCTGTTGAGATGCAATTGAGATACTGAGAGTGGGAGTTTCTTATCAATGGATTTGTAATAAAACACATGGAGCACATCCAAAAGAAAACCTGTTGATGTAAAATTTAAAAAAGCAAACATTGATTATCAACAATTTAGATTTCCCAGTGAGCACGAAATCCAATCGATCCACGAATTGGTTTGATATTGATTTTCTCTGCACGGTTTGGAGGACAGAGTCTCGTCTGATCTCCGCTTAAGAGGTCACTAATTTAATTATAATCCATCATTCAGTGCAGAGTGCTGAGTGTGTCATTGCTCAGAGAATCAATGAGCTAATAGTTGTTGTTCTATCTAACAACAGCTGAGTGTAGTGTAGGAGTTAGATTTTTTGGGGCGTGTTGTGTTTATGTTTTTGTCTTTTTTTTTTACTATTTGTGAAAAGTGATGGAGGTTCTGCTGACGGCGAGCGTGCAGGAGTTTCTTGGGCTGGTGTCTCACACAGCACACAGCTTATCTTAGCTGCACAGCAAGGGCTTATAGATCCTATACGGTAGGTGCCACGTTGCTGCACCGCCGCCTATAACCTGCCCCACTTCTCCACTCGGCAAGTTAAATTAGGAAATACTTCCAACAATGCATTGATCCTAAAGGTGCAGGACGAGGAGAGGAGAAGTTATCTCAGTGCACACACTCACTCAGCCGTCCTTCAGCGATCCCTGGAAAGCAGAGCTCAGTAGGTGGGAATCACAGTGTGGGAGTGAAGAGAAAGCGAGAGGACTGAGGCAAGTTCTGTGAGAGCTGTGTGTTGTTTTGCAGCGAACTTGTTCAAAGGGCAGCGCTGAAAATTGCACCGTTTGGAGAGAGCGTTGTAGCGCTGCCTGCAAGTGAGTGAAACACTCAGGAACAACAACGTTTTGGGGGAGTTCAGCACAAGTTCTGCTGCTGTGAAAAACCCCTGCAGTGTTCAGCACAGCAAATAGCCACAGCCAGGATATAATACTGTAGAATCATGTTTGACAAGTCACAAGATAAACATTGATTTGTCTGGAACAACTGCCTAAATCTTTTTAACGACACAAGCACAAGCCAGCAGCACTCCTGTTATCTAACAGTCCGAAAACATGAGACTGAAGTGAAAGTGAACGAGCCACAAAGAGCACAAGAACTTGAACCAGATCCGGTCTTCGCCTGCGATGGAGACAGACACAAACAAGTGGGATCGCAGCTCTGAAACGGTCTCTACTTTGAAACGTCCTCTGGATTATAACACTTAAGAAGAAGAAGAAGAAGAAGAAGAAGAAGAAGGAGAAGAAGAAGAAGAAGAAGAAGAAGAGTGACACTGCCAATTAAAGGATGTGTTTTTGTTGTTGTTGTGTGTTGCTGTGAGGAGGAGAAGTGTGATACACCACAACCCGTGTGGATGAGGGTGGGGCTCTCCCACTGCCACAGACAAAGACCCCGGTAGAGAAAGAGTCCTGCTGTGAGAGAGAACTGGTCTGACGGAGCAGGGTCTGGACCCACGCGGTCCGGGTCAGACGTCACCATGGGGTGCAACATGTGTGTTGTTCAAAAGCCTGAGGAACAATACAGGGTCATGTTCCAGGTGAGCGCTCGGCCTCCTCCCCCCTCCCTCTGCATCTCTGTCTCTCTTTCTGTTTGACTTGTTTTTTATTTCTCTTTATGGACTCTTTAGCCCGAAGCATCACATCTCTTTGTGTCCTCTCCTTCTCTCTCTCTCTTATAACCCCCCCCACACACACACACACACACCTACACACTTTCTTACAGTCACATTCAGAAACACCCTCCTGCATGACAACACTCAGTAAACACAACCTCATCACACTGACACACTCATTTACCCCCTCAAACCATTCACTTGTGAAATTCCTCATAATGAGTTTTCACTCTCTGATAAAAAATTAATTAATTACCCACAGTTATTCAAACATTTATATGCATTAATGTAAAAACAATCATAAACAGTTAATTTATGAACAAGTTTAAGTAAAACGCTGATGCATTAGGTCATTAGAAACATAATAATGTTATTATATAGAGTGATTAATAAAAATTAATGAAGGGAATCAAACCAGTGAATGCAGTAAACATGACTGATGGATTTAATCATGTGACCTCCATATTATTCTCACCTCCATATTATTTTTAAAAAACAAAAAAACAAAATTTGTTCCTGTTTGTGCCGATTTTCCACAAATGAATTAACCTCGTAGCACAGTAGCTATTAATTGCTGCGTTGAAATAGTCATTCAGTGATAATACTACTGGTAATTATGGCGATGATACTTCACGGTGATTATAGTGATTATGATCTGAGGGAAAGAGAGAGCTGAGCTACATTGCATAAGATTTGAGAGATGGAGAGAAAGTGGAGTGGAGTGGTGCAGAGCCACAGAGAGAGAGGCGGCGGCAGGATGGATGGGTTGTTAAAGCCGGGGCTAAAGTGTTATGGGAGAGAGGGGTTGCCACGGTTACAGCCTCAGTACCACCACCTGCCAACTGGGACCACAGACTGTAGATGTGAGTAAGCTCATCTGGCTTCAGCAGCGCCTAAAGGAGAAGCTCCGAAACCGCCGGCCCCCGTGCTTAGTAAGCACCAGGACTGATCTCGTGGGCTCATGCAGTGCAGCACTGCTTTTTTTGTTTCTTCTTTTTTTTTTTTTTAGTATCTGTGGCATCACCAGGAGCCACAGCTGGGCCCTCTGTTGCACATTGGAGCCGGGGTCCAAGGGCTAGTTAACTGGGCTGCATCTGGTGCCAGAGGCGATGCCAAGAGAGAGACAGAAAGAGGAGAACATGAAGAGGGAGACTGAAGCCAAACAGAAACACGGTAATGAGTCGAGCTGGGAAATATGAGCCAAATAGGAAAATGAAAGAGGGAGGGAAAGTCAGACTGTTTTTCTTTCTCTCTTTCACTCCTCTTCTTCTTTCAGCTGTTTGCCCTCCGATATCAGAGGTAATTGACTTGAGCGCTTCACTGAGCAGGGCTGAATAGAAAAAGGCTTGACTGACTTAACAAACACCTTAGGTGGAGAGGAGTGAGTCTACGCGCAGGGAGCTGATCATAAAAACATAGAGCAGGGCCGTAATTTCATAATCGGTGACCTTCTCTAAGCGGGGTCAGCAGCAGTAACGACACCGGCTGCATTCAGGTTAAAGTCTTTGCGAGTGGAAATCAAATGATTCCACTGATGTGACGCTCTAAAGGTCAAAACAGGCCTGAAGGTTTTGTCCCTAAAAGACCATCATCCTACCCAGAAGCACTTTCAGCTCCTGCACACGCTTCCCAGACGGGTGGGGTTATCCATATATAAGAAGTCTAGATGACTCACCCACCGCTGCTGCCCAATGACATGGCGTAGCCACACGGTGGCCATCTTGGGACGGGCCACTCTCTCCCTCAGAGCATTAAGCCTATGGTGCATATTCTTCTATAACATCCACAACTTGCTCATTTTTTGTCCGATTTTCAAACGGCTAGGGGGGAATCTGCAATGTCAACATGTGAAAACATCCAGTATCATAGCTACGCCAATAGCGTTTCTACCAAACCGACCCATTTGGGAATCGGTCACAGTTTTACCAAGTTATTAGTATTGTTTCAGTGCAGTGGACAGGATCACCCACATGAACTAATGCAAGTGTCTGTGCTAGTTGCCTGCCCCAATATGGCCTACTGTGAGCTACACCTGCACGTGGCCTATGGGGCGTCTAGCTATATCATGTCTATGGGCTTAACGGTGACGGGGGAGGAGATGCATGTTGCATGTTTTTTTAAGCATGCAGAGGAAGTGTCAGTTTGTGTGTTGCAGAAGCGCTTGTAGCTGTGTAAAGTAAGTAGTATAAGATACCGTGGGCTGGGTGGTGGAGCAGCACGTCTGCATATATTGTGGTCTGGTAAGCTTGAAACGACATCGCTTGGCTGAGAGCAGAGAAGCATGAGACAGGGAGAACAAACGCAGATGGAGCACTGAACCAGAGCCAGAGCCCTTTGGCTGTGAGAGACGTTGACTAGTGCACAGTAATGAGGGTATATCCACCAAAAAAAAAAAAAAAAAAAAAACCTGGAGGTCTCATATATGAAGCATGAGCTGGTATCTGAAAAATGCATCGAGCAAAGAGACCCAAAACACTGAACACAGCCGAGAGGTGATCACACAACAACATGCTGCTTTGTCCATGAAATTCAATCTGAGTTATCACTCGAGATGATTACAGACACACAGAGATCCGTGCTGCGCAGATGGCTGATTAATCCAAAGATCACGCCAAGCAAAAGGCGGAGGTGCCCAATCATAAGAAGAAGAAGAAAAAAAAACATCATAAAAGAGGGCATAATTACATTTCCCATCACATTTTTTGTAGCTACTTTCCCCTTCAGAGCTTTTTGCAGCTTTGAGCTATTTTTCTTAACTAACGTGTATAATTAAACCTTCAAATTAGATGCAGTCTACTAACTGTGTCTCTTTTTAGACAATAAATACGACATTAAACAGCTTTCAGCAAACACCAGGCAGGGAAAACCATGCAGGCTGTTAAATTTGACTACATCAAAACACTTTGCCCGTCTTGCCAAAGGAATAAAACTCATGCATTAAACATCCTGGCCTGCCTGCGCTTCACATACTGCTCCACGCTGCAGGTCGGTACACACCCATTGGCATGTTTCTGATCAATTCTCCCTCCTATAGGCCCGAATTAAAGCGGCACATTGTTGCTCCTGTGATGAATTACACAGTCAGCCCTGAACCCTCAAATCATTCTGAGCTTCATGTTGTATTTTACCTGCATTTTACAAAAAATACCTGACACACACACAGGCACATGCACACACACACACACACACAATGCAGGAAACCGAGGCCCCTCCATCCATCCCACCACACCACACCCCGCCCTGCACCCTCCTTAGCCCTTCAGCCGCTCCCTGCTTTTCTCTCTCTCTCTCTCGTCACTGCTGTAAAGCGAGGAGGCTGTTTCCATGGCAACCGGCGTCATTAAACAAAACCTAATGTGCTTTTTTATTCGCAATGACACGAAAAGATGCACGCTGCTGACTGTTGCAAGAGGCCAAAAAAAAGAAAAAGAAAAGAAAGATGAGGACAAAACAATGACCATCAGCTGGACGTTTGTGTGCGTGTGTGACACACACACACACACACACACACACACACACACTCACACACATACACAAAGATGGACAAAATAAAAGAAACAGCTAATTCACATGGTGGAACAGAGGCACCAAACACTGCACATTCAGGGTCATTGTTATAGACTGTTTCACAATGTCAGCTGTCCACTCCTATTGCTAATATTCCCTATTATCTTCCTGTGATTAACATCTATTATGAACAGTTACACATACAATAATACTAAGGATGTTTACGGAGTTTGTTAATGTGCTTAATAGAGCAGTTTTAGGAGAAAGAAAACACACATGATATGAGTTCTTATTTATCTGTATAAACAGCTGCATGTGATTATTGATGCTTCACAGGAGGAGTTAAAGTTACTCATCAATATGCACTTAAAAACACATTAGATTATAAAAACACAGCTGCAGCTACATCAGACTCTGTGTGTGTGTGTGTGTGTGTGTGTGTGTGTGTGTGTGTGTGTGTGTGTGTGTGTGTGTGTGTGTGTGTGTGTGTGTGTGTGTGTGTGTGTGTGTGTGTGTGATAAATGTTAACGCGGGGATAGTAAAGTGTAAACGGCAGCTCTGTGTTCTGTTTCACTTCATTTCAAATGATGCCAAAGAAAAACAATTAGCACTGGTTAATTAGGTCAAGTGGCAGACTGCTCGTTACCTTTTGGCTCGTCACTGTCTCTTTTATGTCAGCAGTGTGTGTGTGTGCGTGTGTGTGTTTTCTCAAGTGTAGTGCAGGAGGTTGTGTGTGTAATGTGCGGCTCTTCCTGATCTTTCCCACCTGTGATGCATGTGACAGACATGAGCATGAGACAGAGAGGTCACTGGTGCAGAGCATGTCGCCCTCATCTTTCATTTAACAACAGAGGGAGTGAGAGAGAAAAAAAAGAAGAATCAGAAGAAGAAAGAGGAGGGTGGAGGGCGTTATTGTAAGGTCACAGAGCTGGTGACTCGCTGCCATTTCCCCTTGAGAATCAGTGAAGTGTTCTGCACTTGAATTCAATCATCTCATGCACACAATCACTGTTCAAGACAGTAACTCTGACTTTATTCCCATTTTCGCCGGGTTTTTTTTTTTTTTTCAAATTTATTTTCATCTCTGTACTCCCACTGAGATTTGTTAACTTCACCGCCATCATTTCAAAAGAACCCCCCACCACCCCCACCCCACACAAACACACTGTATAATAATAGACTTGTATATTCAAATGAGATCTCCGATATCAAACAACAGGGGTTACAGCCGGAGTAGGTCAACTCTTCTGTCTTCAGATTAATTGATTTTCCCGTGGAGGAGGAGGTGACTGCTCCAGCCTTCAAAGCATGATGGGAGATGAGAAAAATCAATTACCGAACAGGCCGAGTTCAATATGTTCGGGGGGCAAGTATCGGTCACGGAGGAGCTTCTGCAGGAAAATCTAAAACTCAAGCAGAAAAAAAAAGCACCTCCAGATTATAATTGTGTGTGTTTTATGTGTTTTTCCTAATAAAGTGCAGCTCGTCTCCTTCCGCTGCTCTTTTTCCCTTTAAGCATATGAGATTAATTTGCTCTTTAAAGGGCTTTCAGATGCAAACTAATTACACATCAACCACTTCAATTACACATCTGCCTCCATTGTGCAGTTGTTTACACACACAAACACACACACACAAGTCATGAACCCAGACGCTCTGGATCACTCCCTGTTTACATTTACATTTCGTTCTTTGAAAGCTTGTTTTCCACATTTTTCTCCCTGCTCCATTAGCCTCTCCTCACCTCCTATTCTCTCCTCTCCCCATGCACTCCCTTCTCCCTCTCTCTCTACACTTTGAACTTTTTGCATCTCTTTCATCTACCCCCCCACCCCCCCCACCCCCCGAATCCCCACCCTCAGCTCCGCAGCCACCGACACCACCACCGCCGCCCACTCCCTGCTGTGAATTTGGATGCTTTGCTATTTCTTTCTGCACAATTTCATGTCTAATTTTTGACACGACTTATACAGAATAAGGATGGAGTCTGGGAGGAGTAAGGGGGAATGGGGGGGGGATTGAGGGTGTGCATGCAGCAGTGGCATCATTATTTGCAATAGCTTGTGCAGTTTATAAACAGCAGCTGTATGTAATGACCCACTAACCCAGAGATAATAGAGAACAGCACGTGTAAGAGCGTAATGCATTCTCCATCAAGACGGAAAGCGAGTAGCTGCTGCCTAACGCGTAACAACCCTTTACCCTGCATGAAGTCGTCTTCAAAGCAATCTCAGCACCTCTCATTGATAATGAATGAGAAGCCCCCCCCCTCCCCTCCACTCCCTTCACTCCCTTCACTCCCTTCACTCCCTTTCACTCCTTCTCCTCTCTCAGTATTCATACCTGTCACTCACGACCATGGAGCAGGTTCCTAATAGCCCCTCTCTGATCTTGCAGAGTTTGGACATGAGCAACGAGTGATGAAATTAATTTTAAAAAAGAAAAAGAAAAGGAAGAAATGCACAAATAGATGCATTTCTCTTTAATCCGATATGCAAAAACTACAACATGTTAATGCCTTCAGCACCGATAGGCCGTGTAAAGAGGAAGTGTCTTATTTGTCTCCAAGTGAAGAGGCTCATTAAGAGAGAGACAGCAAGATTTATGGAGAACATTAGTGTGCAGAGGGACAAGCACACACACATATATACACACACACAAAGATGGACTGGCTGAAATAGATGGAAACAGAGGCGTGTGAGTGTGCGAGTCTTCATCTCCGGGGAAGGGACAGAGCAGACAGAATTGCTGAGGCAGCACAGAGAGAGCAAGAAAGAAAGAAAGAGAGCAAGAGAGCTCAGTGTCTGGAGGAAACAGAGAGAAGAGAAAGGGAAGTGCATGTGAGCATAGAAACACAATGACAAAGGAGAGGAGATGCACCAGAGGGGCAGTAGTGCTGGAGAGAGGAAGCAAATAAAAAAAATAAAATAATAATAATAAAAAGGAAATAGTGGTGGGGGGTGGACAGGGGCTGGATGTGGCAGGAAAGTTTCTGTGGTTGGCTGCACAGAGGAACATTGATTTGACATGCAATTACTGGAAGGGGACAAGAGAAGGGAGAGAGGGAGTGGGAGAAGGAAGCAGGGATGTGGAGAGTCGCAGACAGCCAAGGTCAGCCACAGTGTTCGTCGTGAATGAGACGCTACAAAGGGTCGGTGTCTGTGTCTGGCTCTGTGACTGGCGGCGGCGGCGGCGACTCTTACTGGCACATAATAAACATCAACACGTCACACAGGATCACACCAGATCCCGAAAAAACAGAGAACAATTTATCATGTTGGACAATGTGGCAGAACCATTGCCAGTGTCATCTAAAAATGTTTGTATGGGGTCTGTCTTATCTCTAAAAATATATATAAATATATACACAGACTGCAGGTTTTGAAATTATACTAATGATGCTTTCGTCCTCCAAATGCAGGACTGAAAAACAAAGTAGAAAACTTGCTTGCAGATAATTTGAGAGCGGCATGGAGGGCGCTGATGGGATGCAAACTCACAACCTTAAAGCAATAGTTAAACATTTTGACAAATTGGCCCATTGCCATAATCCCTATAGTAGTCATAGTAGTAGGTTTGTTACCTTTAATTGTTGGTGCAAGCTATTTTTGGAACGGCAGAGCAGAGCCGTGAGCTGCTCAGAGCTACGCTATGGAGGCTCATGAGATTTCTTGGTTTTTCTCATCAAACTCATCAAATACACAATCTAACAACTCCAAAACGCTCTGGTGGACAAGTTGTGACCTGCACATTCACAGAGTTTTTTAGAGATAAATTCATGCAAAACCTGTGATGCTCGTTCCCGCCGTGGGCAGTTTTTCATCAAGCAGTCTCTGAATTTACCTCTAAAACAACTCAGTCTCATAATGTTCTGTTATTATCTCATAGCGTGGTGAATGTGCAGGTCACAACTTGTCCACCAGAGCGTTGTGGAGTTGTTGGATTGTGTATTTGATGAGTTTGATGAGGGAAATGCATGAGCCTCCCGTAGCGTAGCTCTAAGCAGCTCACAACTCTGCTCCACTGTTCTAAAAATAGCTTGAACCAAACCTACTGCTATGAGCAATGGGTCAATTTGCCAAAATGTTGAACTATCCCTTTAAGTATTCTGGTTATGATTGAGCTAAATGCCAACATGTGTAGCATGTCATTACTAGCACATTCCCATTTAGTCATGTAGTGTGCTAACATTAATTAACAACCTCGCCCTGGTGGGTGTCTCTATATTCAGGTCACAGAGATAAATGAGTTTATCTGAAGGAGAATCATCCAACAATGTTAAACCAAGATATTTTCAGAATCCCCAAAGATTCATCTAAACAAACAGGACCCTAACCCTTTAAAAAAAAAAACTATCTTGTCTAGTCTGCTGCACAATGGAAAAATGTAACCAATTTTTTGGGTTTCTGGATCTTCTGGATTTAAAAAATAAATTATTTATATAGGCTACTGTTACATGATGAGATGCACAAATTGGCGCATAAACCAACCAAAGGCGACTGAGTGTTTTGAACAAATTAAAAAGAAAATATCACATCTTATAGTTTTTGAGATATTTGAGTCTATCATTGATCTGACCAGGACTGTTTTTAAACTCACACACTGTGTTGATTCCTTCTTCAGATTTATTCCCCATTTTCTTTTCATTTTTGATGCCCCTTGTTCTTGTCTGACTTGTTGCTTGAAGCAGCAGATGAAATGTTTCATAAGCTGCAGGGTTTTTCAGACTTCAACAACAACAACAGAGTCGTTTAAAGCTCTGTGCAGCATGTTGTGCATGTGACAGCTGTTTACACTGGATGATTCAGGAGCATTTAAATGAACTGTCAGTGTCCACAGAAAGGTACTGTATGTATGGAGGGGAAAAAATCAAATAGTGAAACTCTCAGCTAGAAAATTTGGATTTCTTAATCAAAAAGAGTGAGAGCTTGAAATCCCTGAACAAATTACATTACAATCATTTTGAGTGGCATCCCCCCATACCCCCCCCCCCATCCTGCTTCACTGCACAATGAAACTAGCTTCTCCAGAATATTGATAAGTTTTTATCATTTAAATATACTTGCAGAGAGGAACCACTTCAGATTCACACAAAGAGAGCGATGAGTGTACGGGGGGACACGAACGCACAAAAACTAAATGTACAAAGGAAACTAATTTTCATCTGCACTGCCTGTTCACTTGAATTTTCGTTTCCTCTTGCTGCTCTCCTTTATATAAAAAGAGGAAAAATAAGAGGGTTAATGCTCTCCAGCCGCTCACAGTTGTAATTACTTTCTAATGGCTTTATTTTTCCTGCTTTCTTCCTCCTCCTCTCTCCACAGAAGGGTCATATAAGCAACATGCTCTGCTCTTTCGATGCTGACGGTCGATTAAAGGTCTTAGTATACAGCTCTCTGCTTGATGTTCATGTGGTGTCCAAACCCTTTTATAAAAAAACACAAAACCTTCCTGTCATAGTTTCTGTCTTCCTGTAGAAACACCATCAGTCCTGTGAGTGTTTTTTTTTATTTTCCTAGTTGACTAACTTGACCTCAGTCCCTCTTTATTTCAGGTGTGTAGCTGTAGTCTCCCTCCTGTTCCCTGTCTTTAAAGGGATAGTTCAACATTTTGGCAAATAGGCCCATTGCTATAATCCCTATAGTTTTAGGAGTAGTTTACCTTTAATTGTCGGTGCAAGCTATTTTTAGAACGGCGGAGCAGAGCCGCTAGCTGCTCAGAGCTACGCTACGGAGGCTCATGGGATTTCTTGGTTTCCCTCATCAAACTCATCAAATACACAATCCAACAACTCCAAAACGCTCTGGTGGACAAGTTGTGACCTGCACATTCACCACGCTAATACATGCAAAACCGCTGATGCGCGTTTGCGTCGGGAGCAGTTTTTCGGCAAGCAGAATCTGAATTTGCCTCTGTCTCGTAACACTCTGTTATTATCTCATAGTGTGGTGAATGTGCAGGTCACAACTTGTCCACTAGAGCGTTTTGGAGTTGTTGGATTGTGTATTTGATGAGTTTGATGGGGGAAACCAAGAAATCCCATGAGCCTCCGTAGCGTAGCTCTGAGCAGCTCACGGCTCTGCTCTGCCGTTCTAAATATAGCTTGCACCAACAATTAAAGGTAACGAATCTCTACTGCTAAGACTATAGGGATTATGGCAATGGGCCAATTTGCCAAAATGTTGAACTATCCCTTTAACCAACCTGTGTGTCCTGTCTTCTTCTTATTTATGTCAGCACCTTTTACTGAATCTTTTCACCACATGAAACTTAGTCGCTGCCCTTTTTCCAAATCTGTTCTGCAGCTTCTCTGTATCATGTTTGGTGAAACCACATTTGCATCTTTCTCCTTCACTTTACTCCCCTACTTCTTCTTCTTCTTCTTCTTCTTCTACTCTGCCACCATTTGACCTTGACTAATTATACTTTTCCAGGTGAATGGGAAGGAGCTGTCCCGCCTTTCAGGGGATCCCACCCTGGACATACGGGACCCTGTGCTGTCCAACATACTGAGGCGAGGGGCCCGCAGACGGGCGTGCCTAGCGGCGGGGGCCCCCGGAGGATTAATGCCGGTGACCATGGGCATGGCCGACTGTGTGGACAGCTGCACCCAAACAGACATCAGCTTCCAGCATATGTTGACTCTGGGCAAGAGCAGCCAGCATCCCTGCGGAGCTCCACCCCCACCCGACCCTCCGCCGTCCCCTCCGCTGCCACCGCTCCTGGAGCCATATCTGTTCAATGAACTGTGAGTTGTTGTTTTTTTTCTTCTTTTCTTTATTAGGATCCCCATTAGCACCCGCAGCTGCATCGGCTATTCTACCTGGGGTCCGACATACACACAACATACACATAAACATTCACATTTACACATAAGAAACACACATTTATACATGACACAACAAGAACAAACAATAAAGACTCCCTAATAATGAACAAACCACAGAAAAACTGACAGACATTTGACAGACATCACCATTTCTCTACTCAGATTCCATTCTATACTTCAATACCTTGGGTAATCTAATAAAATACACCCACAAAGTAAATAAATTAAAGGGATAGTTCACCCAAAATTTAAATTGCACTCATTATCTACTCACCCTCATGTCGACTAAGGGCTGGGAGAAGTTTATATGTTATCCGTGCCTTCTCTGAGTTACAGGGGGTATTGGTGTAGCAGTGCCTGTCCATATAATGGTTGCAAATGGATACCAACTGTCTTCGTAACAAAAAGACACACCAAAAAACATCCAAATACCTCCATGCCGCTCGTATGTAATGTCTGTCGAAAATGCGAAATTGTCCCGAAAAAAATTAAATAATTCAAGCTTGTTTGGAGCGGACGCTCCTCTTCCCGGTTCATCCAAATTTGACGAACCAGGAAGAGGAGCTTCGAGAAGCTTCCGCTACAAAACAAGCTTGAAATGAGTAGTGAGTAGATAATGAGTGAAATTTCAATTTGGGTAAACTATCCCTTTAAAATAAATAAATCACATAAATAAGCATTGACTATCTGAAGTGACTGCAACCATGCACTTCAGCTACTCATACACATATTTCCACTCCAAGAAAAAGGGAACTGTAAACCAGTCCTCTTTATAAACTAAATATGTTAAATCATAATTTGTTAAATTCAAAGAGATACCTTTTTAACAGCAATTTAAACCGATCTTTGTTACTTTCATGAGCAATATATGAACTGGTAGAGAGTTCCAGGCAACCATAGCTCTGTACAGAACTGTTCTTTGTATTATACCTGTTCTCACACTCGGCAATATGAACCTCCCTTCTGATGTACCTCTTGTTCGATAACTATGTTGGACAAAATGGGGCGTAGAATAATAATGGGGCCATTGCAGCAGGTTTCACTGTTTCTGGTGCTCGTCCATTCAATTCTCTTCATGCATCTGCAATTTCTTTTCTTTCTTTTTCGCTCTCTTTTTAAAAAAAAGCTGCTTCAATTACTGAAATATTTCTCATCCTCAGCTTCATCGAGCCGGTGTACTACGACCCCACTGACTACTTCGATATCACTCAGCATGAAGTGGACAGGCAGGATGAGCTGGAGTATGAGGTGAGAGCCCATTAGCTACTCCAAAAAAAAAAAAACTCACTGCCTGTCTGACAGTCTCTAACTTTCCTCTAACTGCACTCACACGCACACTCTCTCTCTGTCTCACACACACACAGGAGGTGGAGCTGTACAAGTCTCGTCAGCAGGATAAACTCGGCCTGACAGTGTGTTACAGAACCGACGACGAGGAGGACCTGGGAATTTATGTAGGAGAGGTGAGGGCAGCAAAATCTTCAATAAATCCTTCCTATTCTTTCTTAATCCAAAACCAAATCCTCAAGTCAAGACGGTTTTATTTATACAGCACCAATTCACACCAGAAGTTATCTCAAGATACTGTACTTTAAAATTACATTTTGTCAGCCTTGAGAAATTCCTACAGTGGTACTTACCCTCCCTGAATATTACTTCAGTTTGTAATGCACTTTGAGATGTGCCTGGGTTCAGATGTGACCAAAATGTTTATTTCTATTTCAAAAGTGGGGTCAAGTGTTGCTACTACCTCAGTTTCTGTTCTGTTCTGTTTAATTGTTTTTATGCACTTTTTAATGTCCCTGCATCAAATGTGATCACATGTTAAAGGGAAGCAATGACTAAACTTTGCTTGTTTTTCAATATATTAATTTGTGTTGGTCTGAAATGTGTCATTAGCTGCTGCTTACCAGCTGCTGAAAATGTCTGGACCTTGTAGATTTTGTAACTAACTAACCCTGGTTCAGATCCTGTACCTAATAGTATTTACAGAGACCAAACAGTTCCCATCAAGACCAAGTGCACATGTAACTGAGGCAGAAACCTCAAACCGAACCAGAGTCAGACTAATCTGCACCAGAAGAGGAAGGGATAAAGAGAAAGAGAGGTGTAATAAGTACAGACTAAGTCTAATAACACTTTTTATTTCTCCCCAGGTGAACCCGAACAGCATTGCTGCAATCGATGGTCGCATCCGCAAGGGAGACAGAATCCTACAGGTGCAGCTTTCCTCATTAATTATACTGGATCGTTAGGTTATCTCTTCTCTTGCAGAGTTCTCTAATACCTCTTCATGACATAAACCAACAAAACTCTGTTCTTGTACTGTGTGTGTGACTTCCTGTTCTGTTATGTAATTCATTAAACTGAAGTCTTAAATAACCCCCCATGACCGTCACGACAAGTCCTCCAAGTCCAAGCAGAGCTGGAGTCGTGCCGCTTTTCATTCAGCGTTATTAAAGGAAATTGCTCATAGTGCAGCATTTACTCTGAATGCTTTTTTCATAAGAGCTTGAATATCATTATGCTTTTCAGAGAGTTTTTTTTATTATTATTCTAAAGGAAAAACCATTTCCTGAACTGAGTGATTAAACTGAATGTAGCGTTGGTGGAAAAAGGGTCTCACATTATCTGACGTTAGCTCAGTTTTATTCTTCTCTCTCTCTTTTTCTGTCTCTCTGTCAGATAAATGGAGTGGACGTTCAGGACAGAGAAGAGGCGGTAGCTATTCTCACCAGAGAGGACAGCACTAATGTCTCCCTGCTCCTCGCACGACCCGAGATAGAGGTGAGGAAATTGGATATGCAGTCTTCAGGGAGTCTGAATGCTGACCTAAAAAAACACATCCTTCACTCCTTATCTCCCCTTTTTATGTAGAAAAGGAAGGAAATACTTTAACGGTTGGTTCTCTACACCAACATTTAAGGACTGAAAAACAAAGTGGGCAAACATGAGGAGGAGCGTGGTTTCTCTTCTTCTTCTTCTTCTTCTTCTTCTTCTTCTTCTTCCTCTTCTTCTTCTTCTTCCTCATCTTCTTCTTCTTCGTCCCATGCCGCAGCACGACTTAGTGTCAGGAGGCAGAGGAGCAGCAGAGAGGTGGTGCAGAAACACGATGAGAGCGCTGATAGCACGAAGACAAATTGCGCTTGTGCTCCCGGTGCTAATGTGGCAGCGTTTTGTTTTCGCTCAAGGTCACTTCCTCCTGCAGATACGAGGGCGTTGTAACACACACCAGACCAGACGCCCCTCCAATAACACACCTCCTGCCAAATTACTTGTAAACGCACACAACTTGACAACAAAATGGATTTTGGTTGCATAGGAGCTACAGTTGTAAAACTGTGCTGCAGATGGAGACACACGCACATGCACACACAGAGATCTGTATGCTGGCTGCATTTGTATAGAGCTAGAGGGCAGATTTAAGAGGCGCTCATTAAAATGGTTCAAGTCAAAGACACACGGACACACACACACACACACACACAAATAACCTCTCCTCTGTTTAAATATGTCCTTGTATTTGGAGAGAGGAGCACAAGAAGTACCTGTGAAAGGCTGACAAGAATAATATTACTAAACCATGGTCCCACATTAAGATTCAAGAGAGAGAGGAGGATGGAGAGTCATCAGAGGGAAATGCACGAGCAGAGATTAAAGCTTGATCTGTTGTCTTGAGGGAGAGAGAGAGGAGTTGAAGAATAAGAATGAAGATGAAGATAATCAATACTTTATCTCACAGTCTGAACACAATCCGCATTTGAATCTAACCAATTAGCCAAGATAAACTGCACTCATAGGAGTGGATTGTTTACTAATTCACGCACAAAGTATGTGCATCGTATTCGACCGGCGTATGAGCGGGTGCCAATCAAAACAGCAAAAGTAAATAGATTAGAAACAACAACGGCGATTCGTGTGAAATATAAAGTAGCGTTCATCTCTAAATACTGTAGCACATCCATCCATCTGTGTGTGGAGAGAATCTCGTCACTCTCAGGTAGATGGTGTTTAGATGAACCACTACTACTGATATTTCATTATGGAAACTAGAAGGTCTTGCAGCCTCAGGAAGCCATTAAAACTCACGCTGCTCTGACTCCATCTAGTGACGGAGAGAAATACTGCTATTAATAACTACAGAGAAGTCCTGCAGACGCTGTGGTCACTAGATTTACACGAGTGGATTAAAACGATGAGTTTAATGTGAAAATGGTTAATCAAAGACTAGAACGTGAGCAGGAAGTCTCTCATTCCTCATGCCACTCAACTCAAAATGGCTGCATCAAGACTGTTGTACAGTATGTTTTGAATGCAGTACTGTGCTGTGTTATACTGTATTTTGGGAGAATCCAAAGACAAACTGAGGTGGAAAATAAAGCCAAAATAAAGCCAATCAATAATTCAACCCATTTTTTTGCAGTTCCTCTCAGCTCTATGCAGCTTTTTAGTGTCTTACAGTACAGTTCATTATTTACTACGTTTGTTTGCTCTCTCTGCTTCTGTCAGTATTGTTTGACGACACATCAGCCAGCAAGTAAAAGCCCGCACTGTACTTTACCTGCTCATGCAGCTCCACATGGCTGATTTGAAGACACCTGTGTGCAGTTGTTTTGTCTCTTTGTGGTTATTTTTAGTATAAACCTGTTCACAGATCTGCCCCCAAGTGGTCAAATCAGTAACTGCAAGTTAAATCATATAGAGAGACAATCTGTGTTCTCCATCCATCTGTTAGTTTCACCACTTTTCCTATAGTGTCACTGGGCAGCTGGTGTCAATCTCATCTCACAGGTAGGGTACGTCGTACACATTTAATCACAGGGATGACAGATAGAGACAAAGAGTCTCATTCACACCTTAGTCACGCCTGAAGGCACCACAGAGCTGCCAGTTAGTGAAGTGTGCACATCTTTGGACTGTGGGAGGAAGCCAGAGTGTCCAGAGACCACAGGCACGACATGCAACCTCCATCAACTGTTGATCATTGCATCACCACTGCCCCTGTCCGATGATCCGATGAGATAGAGAGGACAAACTTTTTGTCGATATTCATGACATTTAAAGGGATTCTTCACCCAAAATAGATAATTCACCAATTTTCTACTCACCGTCATGCCAAGGAAGGGTTTGGAGAACTTTCAGAGTCATCAAAGCGCTTTAGGAGTTCCGGGGGGGGGGGGTCTGGCTGGAAACGGAAACGGCAGATAGATTTCACTTTTACACACTATGAAACATCCAGATACCGCCATACTGCTCGTCTGTACTGACTCAAGTGTCCTGAAGCCGCCACATGAAAAAGTTGTTTGGAAAAAAATAATGTGATCTCTGTTTTTATCCTTGTTGTAGCAGTAGCTCCCAGTGACTCTGGACAAGTGCGAGATGTTCGTTCATCGTTGGATGTTTGATGTAAACACAGATCTCGCAGCAAATCTCTCAACTTTTTCATGTCCAGACGAGCAGTATCGAGCTATGTGTATGTTTCATAGTGTGTGTTTTGGACGAATCAGAAGTGAACTCTATCCGCCGCCATTATATGAAAATCCGTTGCCAGCCGGACCCCCCCTGGAACTCCTAAAGCGTTTTGATGCCTCTGAAAGTTCTCCAAACCCTTTAGGTTTCTACAGTGAGTAGAAAATTGGTGAATTATCGATTTTGGGTGAAGTATCCCTTACAGTTATATACATAAATTACAATGTAAATCCAAATACATTTCTAATTCTAATCTCTTTGTCTTTTGTCTCTTCAATAATCAACCTTTACCCGTCAGAACGACAACCAGCTGGATCCTGATGAACTGGACCTGGAGCCGCTGGACAACGCCGTCCATCTGCCCAGCGCCCAACGAGTGAGGAGCAATGTCTCAGTCATGGGCGCTGGACCAGGAGGTGGTGCCGGTGGCGGCGGCAGCGTGCCTGGCGGTCACGGTCATGGTTACTCGCTGAGCAGGGACTCACCTGATCTGCTCCAGACGGTGCTGAGCAACAGCCAGGAGCTGGACAGCGGCGTGGGCCGGACAGATGAGAGCACGCGCTACGAAGAGTCGTCAGAACACGATCTTCTGGGAGACGACCACACCAGTGCCCCCAACACAAACGCCACGAACACGCCGGGGAGCATGCGCAAGTTTCTGTCCGGTAGAGGGGACACACCGCCGTTGCTGCACTCCCAGGACCTCCAGTTCAGCACCGACTCCCTGTTGGGGCTTGACTGCATCAACGGCGGCGGCGGACTGGAGCAGGTGGAGCGACTGGAACGCGCCTACATGGCCGATCCTGTGAGGATGATGATGCCCGGACTCACGGAGGAGGAGTGCGAGAGGTACAAAGAGCTCCTGGAAATCAAGTGTTACTACGAGAAGAACAGTAACGCTCTGCTGCTACTGGGAGGAGGCCAGGAGGCGCAGCAGGAGGACGGAGGCGTTGGCGTGCCGCTCGACGTGAACAGGAATGAGAGCTTGACGCAGCACGAGATGGCGCTGCTGGAGGAGGAGCTGCGCCACTTGGAGTTCAAGTGCCGTAACATCCTGCGGGCGCAGAAGATGCAACAGCTGAGGGAGCGTTGTCTGAAGGCTTGGCCTCTGGAAGACAAGAACGGAGCGAGCGCAGGAGCTGCTGGACGCTTGGACATGAGTATGAGTGGCGCTTTGGGCAGCGAGGAGTCCTGCCACCACGCTCTGTCGGACATCAACGAGCTTCCGGAGAGGGAGCGCTCAGATAAAGACAGTACGAGTGCCTACAACACCGGAGGGGAAAGCTGCAGGAGCACCCCTCTGGTCACCGAACAGTTCCCTTCGCCCTCGACACAGAGCCTGGAGGCGGGAGACGCTCTGTGTTCGGCAGGTGTGCAGCAGCTTGCGACCTCCACGAGGCAGCGAGGAGAGCGAGGCGCACATGCAAACTTGAACCAACCGTACTCCCACAGTCACAGGAAAGAGGCTAAGACATCCAGCCCTGGAGCTAAGGTGAGGTCGCTGTCCCGGGACGGAGGCACCAGGAGGGGCTCGGACGGAGGGATGAGACGTAACGCCAAAGCCAACGGGACATCGGAGAGGTCTGGAGGACGCAGCGCAGAAAACAGCCCTTACCTGTCCCGTCGTCAAACCGAGACACTTTCACCTCACCGCTACCTGAGCTGCATGCAGCTGCGGTCTCCCTCCGCCGCCGAGCAGCTCTGCGGCCTCAGAGAGACGCCCAGAGACGGCAGCGTGCACACCGGAGGCGACGCCAGCCCCATGAGCTTGGGTAGCACGTGTAAAGACGTCACCCAGGCCCCGGGTGCAGGTGCAGCACCTTTACCCCCACCGCCGCTGCTGCCCGCCTCCCCTCGGATGGAGTGGAAGGTGAAGATCCGCAGCGACGGCTCGCGCTACGTGGCCAAGCGGCCTGTGAGGGACCGACTCCTGAAGGCTCGCGCCATGAAGATCAGAGAGGAGCGCAGCGGCATGACGACGGACGACGACGCCGTGAGTGAAATGAAGATGGGCCGATACTGGAGCAAAGAGGAGCGGAAGCAGCAGCTGCTGAAGGCGCGGGAGCAGCGGCGCCGCAGGGAGTTCATGATGCAGAGTCGCCTCGACTGCCTGAGGGAGCGTGAGAAGGAGCAGAGCGGCAACTGCAGCAGCGGCGGCGGTGGTGGACAGCAGGGGACGACACATCAGCAGGAATCAACCTCCATCCTGGAGCTTTGCCACCGCCGGAGTATGAAGAAGCGCAGCCGCAGGATCATGGACAACTGGATCACCATCCAGGAGCTTCTGGCTCATGGGACCAGGTCCGCTGACGGGAAGAAGGTCTACAACCCTCTGCTGTCCGTCACCACCGTCTGAGAGAACAGCAGAGATGTGAAAAGTGCCAACATGTTTCCACATCAAAGCCTTTAGGGATGAACATTTGATTTTTTTTTAAGTGAGGTTGTACGAGGTACTCTACTATATCTCTGCTTCCCGCCGCATCAAGCTGCACCGACCGACACAATTAATTATCGTGTTTTTGCCACCTATGAGAGGTCCCATTACATCTCAGAATAATACACCAAAAATTTACAATGCATCATCTAGTAGTCTACCCAACTCACGCAGTATTCCTCAGCGCAGGCTAGCCTCGCTTCACATTTTTTCTAGCGGAACCAGAAATCACAAAATTCACCAAAATAAAAGTGTTCACCAACATAAAACTTACAAAATAGACATTGACTTGTGACACAATAAAAGCACAATGGCTCTGGGAATTTCTTGTAAATTATATTCCCTAAATTAAAGATTGTCACCGCATTTTATTAGTTTAGTGCTTTTATTTTGAGGGAAAGGCCTGTCTCTCTCGCCCTGGATCCATTTCCTTACCAAAACAGCGAGTCAACAGTCCCACCCAGACTAGCGCAGGCAAGCTTCGCAACGCGCTAGATCAATTCGGCGATCAGCTGTATCAACTGTAATGCATTCCTGTTCATGCATCCTGGAAAACAACACATACAACATGGACCATTTACTAAATGTTCAGAAAAGTTGAACAACCCCAGTTATGATGCCAAACAGCTGATAGACGATTTGATTGAACCCTACCTGTGCCAGTGAGTTGGTTAGTTGCAGATCAGCTAACTTCTTTCTGACCAGCTGATGCATTTACTTTATATTGTTGTGTTGAACTGGTGTGTTATTTTAAAGGTGGGACTTCTCATCCCCCATTCACAACAGTGTACTGCCTGAGTCTCGGTGCAGCACAACGCGCTGGTATTTCTCAATGGGGGGAAGCAGAGACCTTTCTACTGCAGATATTGTACTTAGTGGTCATTTGAACCTCGGACAACCTCACTTAAAAAAAACTGAACTATCCCTTTAAGTCCACCTTGGCACAAAATAGGCAGGCTGCAACACAAAGGCCATGATGGTCATTTAAAGTAGCAAAACCTTAAACCCCATGCATAAATCTCATGACTGAAGCTGCCAGGATTCGTCTCCACGTAGCACAACAACACACAAGTTTGTCCACAATCACAAAATTCAAGATTTTACAAAAGGCTCTTCTACACTCTAGGATAATATACTGCAGTTCATTTTGAAACACATTGCCTTTACTCTTCAAAAGTTGTCTGGTGGATAAATAATAAAACTAAACCAGGCAGGAAGACACTTCACATCTGTTTTCATGATGTTTCACCTCTTTCGTGATTCTTTTTTATCATACACTTGTCAGATTTCAACACACAACATGACGTGTGTGAGGTGCAGAAGAACAAACCAATACTGCGAAAATAAAAAGAAATAAGTCACTATTAGCGATCTGGCGTCTTGTAGATGCTGCCTTGTCAGAGATGTCACCACCTGCTGTTTTATGCTCAGAGAAGTGGTGCGACTATCTTCACAGGGGCCTCTATTATATTTTACGCAACACTTCTGTGCCATAGCGCTGTGTATTTTAGTGTCCGTTAATGACTTTTGATTAAGAATTCTTCTTTTTCTTATTCCCAAAAAAACACATTGTGTGCCAGTTGTGTGTGTGTGTGTGTGTGTATAGTTACTCCATTTCCCCTCATTCTTGCAGTGCTCATGTACAAACGCTCCTTTGTTTTTGACACAGGAAATGCAACACCACCACCTCCACTACCGTCAGACCACAGAGGCTTCTTCTGTTGTTTTTTTTTAGGTTTTGATAATGAGGAGCTGAGCGGTGCCTTCCTCTCAGGCAGACTTGACTCGACTTGACAGTATAGCACAATTTTCAAAGTGTTACAAAAAAAACTGAAGCACAGAGTGACTGAGGGGGAGTTTTTGCTGTTTTTGAAATAAAAAGGCACATTGTGTGGTTGATTCAAAAGCACAGAAAACATTTGATACATTTCAAGGGGACAAAACATCGAAGCCTTTTCTTTCCAGACAGATTAGGTTTTTTTTATTTCGCTCGGTATGCGTTGCAATATGATGGATTTCGGTGTTGCCTATTTCATTGCAAATAATAAAGATTATTCTTAGCTTTATGAAGAAAACAAAAAACACTGTTATTTGATTCTGCAGCTGCATTCAATGTGGATATTTTCTAGACATTTCCTGTCACTTTTCTGCCTTTTTTAAAATTCAGTCTCAGAACAAGCCACTGGATAATGAATTATCCAGCAAGTAGCTAGAACGGCAATAGCAGCCAAGAATTGGGGTGACTGGTTTATAAATAAAAGCACATTTTTTGTTCTGTCCATTTGGCTTACATGCATGTTTTGATATTGAGGTCTTTTTTTTATTTTAATTAAATGTACTTTAAGACTAAAAGCCTTTAACATACTGTGTCTGTGGATGTCTTTCTATGAATCTGCTCATAGCGTAGAGAAAAGAAAAACATGGTGTAAAACTCGTCTGTTCAATATTGTGATGTCCAGTGTCTGCCATTTTACAGTGAAAGCTTTTCTAAATAAACGCTGTGATCACGAAAATGTTTCGGTTTCATGTGTCAAGGAGATTTTAATGATTTAACGGCAAGAAAATAATAAAGAGTCGACTTTTTCCTAAACAAGTCTAAACCTTTATTTTTCTAACAAGAGTGAAAAGAAACAAAAGGCAACAGTAAAATGAAAAGTTTATACATAAACTCACGACATCTGTGTGTCTGCAATATCAATAATAATAATAATAATAATAATAATGATAATATAATTTTAACCCAGAAAACAAAATAATTTGTGACAAAGTGAAGTTACAGTGAAGTTACCATAATCAGCAAAGAGAGAGAGAACGAGGGAGGAAGAAAAAGAGGTCAACTTGAAAAGGAATGAAGCTCGGAGTCAAGAGGATAAAAAACAAAAAAAAAAGTAAAGAAAATTCATCATTTGGAGGAAAAGGGGGAGGGGAGAGGAGGACAAAAACAAGAGGTACAGTTATCCATTTTGGGAAAGTAGCACCAAAAACATTAATGCCTGCTTTTAACACTTCCCAAAATGTACTCAGTTTATTCAAAATGCATATCCCCCCTTCAAAAACAGCTTCAAACACAAGATTCAGTACAACTAAAAAAATACACGTGTAACCACGGCGCTGTTATCTACGGCCAGCTGTCTTGTCCAATCTCTCTGCTGCTGCTGCTCCTCAGCTTCAGGATCCAGGCCCAAACACAACGTTATGTGTAAAAAGAGAGAGAGAAAAACCCAATAGCTTATCCAACTTCAAACCAGTCGGCTCAAACCGGTCGGGTTGAAAACTGCAAACGGCCGCCGGCGCTGAGACGGGGGCTTCGGCTGAACGAGCTTTTTAATACAGTTGGGATAACATAGCATACTGACTGACCTCAGAGACAACTCTAGACCATAGACACTCCTATTACGGTAAGTCCCACATCGGTCCAACACAGTCTTAATATGTTCACAGGGGAGGGAGGAGGAAAAAATGGGTCCAGGGGAGGTGGAGAGTAAAAGTATGGAGGAGGCGGGGGGCAGGGGCGTGGGCGACGAGTCTGAAAAAGATGGCGATGGGTGAAGATACGTCTTGAGTTAAGGATGAGACAGTGGAGTGTAGAAGAAGAGTCATCGCTCTGTTAGTGTCTGAATGAGGGATGAGAACGGATGTAGGGCGGAGGAGGAGGTGGTAGAGGTGGAGGAGGAGGAGGAGGGAGGGGGGGATGTCCTGCATCTTTCTGTAGCTTGACACGGGTTTCTGGCACAGACCGCTCTGTCCCTCGACTCCTTCGACTGATCCACTTCAACAACAGAGCTCCAGCGTTGACTATATCACAAAATCTGTCCCGAGGAAGAAAAACCAACAAACACTTCATGTGAAAGAAACAGGTTTCAAAACTTTTTATTATTTAGAGTAAAGTGAAAAAGGTCAAAGTGTTACCTCTGGATGGGTCTGGACAGGTAAGTGGGGGGAGGGGCTGTGGCTGAGGGGGCAGGTTTTCTTTGACTCGGAGGCGTCCAGCGGCCCCGCCCCCTCCCCACTGACGCCTCTGTGGCTCTTCCTCTTCCGCTTCGAGTCCTTCGGTCGGCCGCGACTCGTTCGTCGCTGCTCTTCAAGCTCAATCTGAGAGAGAGAGAGAAAAAAGTTTATTAGTTTATTTTATTATATCGTTTAGTGTAAATAAGAATTACAATTCTTCCTCCTTCTTTTCAGGCATGTAATTTATTTTCAGTATTATGATTATTTGGTATCACTTTATAATAAGTACATACTATTAAGCATTAGTTAATCATTAATAAATACTGAATTCTACATTTATAACACATGAATACTCATTAGTACTGCATGCAGTTTATAAATACAGTAACTGCTTGTCAATGATGAGTAAAACATTAACTGTTTTTAAACTACATACTAGTATTCATGCGTTTAAAATGATGAATTCAGTATTTATTAATGCTTAATAATGTGTACTTATGAAGTGTCACCGATTATTTTGAGTATTAAGAGGAATTATGTTTGATAAGTTTTTTCTCTTTGTTTCCTCTTTTTCTTTTACATGTTTGAAATAAACTACCACTAAAACTTTCATGTCAATAAAGCCTTTGAATTGAAATTGTAGGAGAGAGGAAATTTATAGAGAGGCGACAAGAACATTAGAGACATCAGGGTTTCTGTGTCATTGCTGAAATGATAGAAAACTGTTTGTGATGAACGTGATTTTAAAACCATGGACTAGCACAATAATCCAATCTAACAAGTGTTTATTTTGAAGAATCCAACTATAACATTCGAAATATATCTAATGAGTTGGAGGAATAGTTTTTAAAAAATCAATACAACATTGTGCCTTTTTAAATATGAGGCTGCAATTAGATGAGTTTTGTATCAAGACTATAAATGTGTAAACAACCAACATTTATATGATCGATCTGCTTTGTTTAATCAGTGAAAATGATTCAAAACAAACTGTTTTCACTGAGGTTGCCGACAGTGTGTATTATTTATCATCTCATCCTGCTCCCATTAGGAAACTGAAACATTTATCGTTTGCTTTCAGGAAGTTAATTAAAAAATAAATCTGTTGCTCAGTTTATCAAAATGAAAGGAGGACAAAGGCTGTAATTATCCTCAACATCAATATGAACCTGTGTTCAGTGATTGCACCAACAAAATATCAAGTAAAACATGTAAAAAGAAAGTTGAGCTACAAGTTCCTGTTGTATAAAAATGTGTTACTTGTTGTGTCTGTTATTTTTAGGTCTCATTTTCAGTGATGTAGCTTCTGCTGTGTTTCTGTTCCTGACCTGAATGAGTGTGTGCAGAGTTTCTCTGGGCGGGGCCGAGGACGCCTGGAGGACTCTGTCGATGATGTGCGTCTGGTCCAGAGACACCTCCAGCAGGTCTCCCTCCAGCTGCAGCTCCTCCAGTCGGACCCTGGTGGCCGGAGACATCTCCACCACCTGGCCTTTGAGCAGAGGCAGCAGCGGCAGCAGGGACGCCACGCCTGGAGAAGACACAGAGATACAATGAGGTCAGGACTGAAGCATGTGGGGAAACAACTTCACTGATGGTTAGCGCTAGATCGATTCCCATAAGAGTCGCAATTCTCATTTAATGCGATTCAGAATCGATATAAGATGTCCCAAAATCGATTTTAAAAATGAAAAAATGAAACAAATCTGCTGGCTGTCGGCCTCCATTTCCTTAGAATTTAAAAGGCAGCATGTTTAACCACACTATTTTACTTTAATTAATAAAGAGGCACTTTTAATTTTGTTAACACTATGTGATATTGCTTTTATGCAACAGTTTCAACAATTCCATCTAAGCATGGATAAATGTTTAAAACTAAATAAATGTGAAAAAGACACTTTAGTCATTCTGTCTTGCAAAGCAGACTGGAGTAGATCATGAGGATCCTTTGCACACGGATAGACTGAAACAGATATCATTATGAATTAGGGGTGTAACGATACACACAAGTCACGGTTCGGTACGTACCTCGGTTTTGAGGTCTCGGTTCGGTTCATTTTCGGTACAGTAAGAGAACCAAATGCAAAACATGAATTTCTTGTTGTTTATTAAGATTTTTTTCTAAACCAAATGTACGTTTTAATCAAATGTAATTATTTTACTCACCTACTAATGTTATGTTGTAGGTACATTGTCCCTGATACAAATAAACTTATAAACTCAACTTATAAACTTACTAAACCATTATACAAAATATGAAAGAAATATAATAGCTACTGTTGTAAAGTGCTATCTAAATCAATAAATTATATTATATATATTATAAATTATTCTCAAATTAACAAAACATATAAAATGAGCCTTACAATGAATAAAATATCCACTAATAAATAAAACATATAAAATATTATCCCAAAAAAAAACACAACTTTTTTATACATGTGACTGACCATAGGGCAATGTGGGCAAATGCCACAACGGCTGCCTGACGATGCGACCGTTTGGCCGCAAATAAATAAATGAATGAATGAATAACATGGATCATCACGACGGCACAGTGCGTTGTGTCAACACAGCAGCGACATGCGCCTGCTCTCTGAGCATCTGCAGCAGATCCACAGCTGCTGGAGCTCGTGCGCAACACAGAGAAAGAGAGAGACGGACGGATGGACGGACAGAGGGACAGGCAGACAGACAGAGAGGAGACAGGAGCCACAGCCCCCACCTCCACTCCTCCTACAAGCAGGAAGGGTCTTCAAGCCTCTGTTTACTCACTAGTGGTAGCGGCAGCATTAGCATTAGCGATAGCCACGACGTAAATGGGCTGCACATGTAGCTGCAGGCGGACTGTGAACACACAACTTCTGTACCGAAACTCACCCATTCTCAGCGCTGGACCGAACCGAACGCCCCGTACCGAATCGGTTCAATACAAATACATGTACCGTTACACCCCTATTATGAATCAAATCGTTTTGAATCAAAAATCGATTTTGAATCCAATTGTAGCCCCAAATGTCAGAATCTAATCTAATCGTGAGATAGTATAAGATTGCCACCCCTTGTTAACGCACTGTTCTTACCTGTAACATTTGACTTGCTGATTGTGCTGATGCCATTTTCACATCCAGTCTGTGGACAAACAAGAAACAGTCAATGATGATACAGAAAGTCTACAGCAGTTAATGAAATGGTTTGATTATTTCAAATCTAAAGAGGAAGAAGGGGAACAGTGTGTTGACCTGTGCGCCATTTCTTTCCTTGTTCTTCTTAGGTGAGTTGTCGTCGGTCAGATCGATGACTCCGTCCTCTCCTTCTCCTCCCTCAGAGTCTGACAGAACGATCACTGAGCCCCTCTCCGCCTCCTTTTCAGTGTTATCGTCTTTCTCCGCTTCGTGACGGAGAGTCTCTTTGAGTTCCTGCAGCTTCTGAAGCGCCTGCTGCAGCTCCGACGTCTCCAGCGCCTCTTTGGCTCGGCCCTGCCAGGTGATGGCTCGCTCCGTCAGACACTGCAGCGCCTCTCCCTCGGGCAGACGCACCGGCAGCCGCTGCAGCGCCACCAGCAGAGCCAGGATCGTCTCCAGGCGAGGCCGCCGCGACCGCTGGCACCGCGGACACAAGAAGCGCGAGTCCCAGTCCCACCAGCAGAGCGGGTTGAGTGGAGGTCCGGCGGAGGAGGGGAGCAAGGTGGGGAAGGGGACGCAGCCACCGTGGAACCAGTCCTTACACAGGTGGCAGCGGAGCTGAGGGGCACGAGGCGGCCCGGCGCACACACACACCGACGGAGGAGCGGTGCAGGTGTGGTTACTGTTACCGTTCTCTTTTACAGAGTTCTCTGAGCGGCTGGACGTGTCCGTCTCCATTGGGTCGTCCCACCTCCCATTCTCCTTGTCCTCCTTGTGACTCGCAGCATTAAGTCCAGATTTACACATGTTCAGTTTCTGTAACCTCAGTAGTGCCTCCTTCTCCTGGTGCTCCCCCTCCTTGAACGCCATCACCTAGAGTCAAGGCGCACAAACCTTCAACTTCAACAACCAGTGCTCAGGGATAAACTGTACACATTGATAAAAGCAGAATTAAACCTTCAACGAGTTCAGTAAACTCACAATAGCTGCAGGGTCCCTCAGGTCCTGAGCAGAAAGACCCAGAGTGTTGGTGTCCGAATCCTCTAACGGATCATCCAGCAGCTCCGGTCCGTCGCGCCGCTCTCGCCTTTTTGCACATGGACATAAAACCTGCAACAGCAACACTGGAGTTTAACTCAGACACCTATGAAGGTTATTTTAGTAAAAATGTAACATTCATTATGATTGAATGTTGATAGCGTCCTCCAGGCTGCTCACCTCTAGCAGACTGTGCTGGCTGCTCTTCTTCAGGAACGTCTTGGTGGCCTTGTCCCTCCAGGAGTGAGCGCTGGCCACCTGGAGCTCCAGCTGCCTCAGCTCCTCCATGTAGACGGGCAGGTCTCTCCCTATGGCCACCAGGCCCTCCAGGTCGTCCAGACACGGGTAATGCTCCCCATTCTGACGAGTAATAACAATACGAGTTCAGTGCATTTTACTGTTCAGGGTTATTTTTGTTTATTTACAAATTTAAGTATCAGAAGAAAAAAAACAAATGGGACCAAACTTTTTTTTTACCTGGATTTCCTCCAGGTCTGTTACCCAGGCCTGCGCCCGTGTGAGACATCCCTGTAAAGCCAGGATGTTGGGAAGCTTGACTGGGATCAGCTGGGCCTCATTTACTATTGCCTCCAGGGTGGAGAGAGGGTGCTTTTGCCTGAAAGACAAAATTACACAACAAAGAAACTTTGACATCTTTGAAACAAGAGCGTCTGGTGGTTGAACGATAACAGCAGAGCCTCTGCTGAACATTCACGCTGCGACTTCTCTGTCTTACCTTTGCTCCAGGCAGATCTGTGCTTTTTCTTCCCAACGCTCTGCGATCGTGAGCAGCTCCTGAAGCTCGGCCATGGCCGTCTCCACGGACACGCTCTGGGGGACATTGCAGCCGGCCTCCATCAGGGTCCTCAACACGTCCAACGTCACCTCCTGCCTCTCGCCTCCCTCTGTGCCCAGGGTGCGCCTCACATCGGCCAGCCAGCGGCCCTGCTCCTTCAGCCCCTGGAGTAAACTGCACTCTGGCACCACGACACGCAGCTTCCCGCCCTGCTCCAACAACGACTGCAGCTGCTCCGGCGCTGGAGAGTCCCTCCTCCAGTCCCTGTTGTTCACCAGCTCTTGAGCTCGGCTCTGGAACTCCTCCACCGTCCGCAGGACCGCCTTCAAAATCACAAAGTACGAGGGCTGTCAGAACGAACTTCACTATTCGAACAGAATTCAAATTATTTTAAAAATGAGAACATTTCCACCATTTATGAGGGGAGTTTTTTAAAACTTGTTTATTCGGCTGGGGCGGTGGCCTTCTTGTTCCCACTACATGCACACTTTCTTTTTAATCGATCGATCCGCAGACAGTGCCGATCGCGGATCAACTGCAACCCGTTCGATTTCCCTTTATATTGAGTTATGAAAACATTTAAAATTCAAATATAATTCAAATATTTAACATAAGAAGCGTTGGAAATTCAAATCTGATTTGGGGGGAAGATCGCCAGCCCTACAGACACACAGGGGTTAATGTTAAAAGCACTGAATAAACAAAAACAACCCTAAAGCAGAGTATTTTGACACATCCTCTCACCTGCACGTCCTCCAGCTGCTCCATCACACAGGGCAGGTTCTGCATCATCTCAACCAACGATTTAAACTCTGCCAACGTCATCTTACTTTCACTAAAAGACAGAAACATGTTAAGTTCATGAAACTGAACAGTGGAGACAGTGGAAACATTAACCTGGTTCTTCTTTATTCTACCTGGTCTTCGAGTCGTTGAGGAGTTCAGTACTCGTCTGCTGGCAGTGCTCTATGTCTTTAAGAACAGTGTTGAGTTTGCGGAGGAGTTCGTTGTCTGGAAACTTCTTTTCAGCCGCTTCCGTCTTCAACATCTCCAGGTCTTGAATTCCTGAAATTCAAAAACAGTTTGGTCTCGACATGTTTTTTTCATCTAATTTGCAGCTTTATGTTCAAACAGTGTTTCAGGGATTTCCCACCTATTTTGTTTCCCTCTTCTTGCTCAAGTGCTTCTTTCACTCTGTTGGCCCAGGAGTCAAACGACTCAGACCGAACCTTTAGTCGGTGTAACATGGCTAACAACTCATCCAGGGTATATCTGTACCTGCAAGGTGATGAAAAAATAAAACAAAGTTAAAGATTAACAACAATTTATCCAACATAAAATGTGGTGTAGAATGAAGGAATGCAAACACCAGCTGGATACCTGAGGTAGAGTTTTTCAGTGGGGCAGTTGCACAGATCCTGAGTGTGATACAGACACACCAGCCGCTCGGGGCAGTTTGAACAGGCCAGAGCAGAAAGGAAGCACGTGGTCTTGCATTTATCACACTGTCTCTCGTCGTCCGGCAGCAGCTCAAACGCCTCACGCTCTGCCTCAGTAATGCCCTGAAGGTACATTAGCACATTAATAAGTAAGTGTATTATTATTATTCCATTATTAAACATCGCCAAGGCATCAAACTATTATTAGGCAACACAGACAATGAATCAATGGAAAAACCTTCATTAGGATCTATTTATATCTAACCCTTTCCATCAGTCCCTTCCGTAGCTTCCGCTCCTCCTGAACGATGATGAACATCTCGCGGTGCGTCGCTGCAGCCAGATTCAGATCCAGTTTCTCTGGTGTGGCAGCCATTTTACAGGTGAGCTCCTCGTGGGAGAACACACAATACCTCCTCAGGCGTCGGTAGTGCTCAATACAGGAGCGGCCGGCAGGCAGCTAGAGGGGGAGAGGGAGGAGTCATGTTGATAACCATCGTCGTCTTGTGGCTGATTTGAAACAACAGCGCGAGACAGGACAGCCGTGTGTTAACAGTCACGTACCCAGTCTGCAGTGCAGAAGTTGACAGCTTCAGCAAAGTTATATCCCTGATTGAAGCCACTGTGGTACGCTCTGGGGAAGGTGATGACGAACTCTCCGGCGCACTGGTTGGTGCGTACAACCTGCCAATCAGAAACATGGAGGAGGTAAGAAAACTCTCTAGTAAAACCATTTTTGTGTTGCAATCATGTGTGTTTACGTGAGACAGACCGGGACGCCGTGAGACATCAGGATGTTGGGGTTCATGATGGTGACGAGCTGGTGCAGGAGGTCGGGCTGATACTCAAACAGCTCTGGCGTCAGCTTCTTCATCACCTCCTCAAGTCGCTCGGCTGCCACCGAGGGAACTCCGTACCACGTCTTAGGTTCACCCCTGCAGACGATGACCACAGAGAGAAGCTTAAATCAAGAGTGTCATTTGAAATCATTACAGTCTCCTGTCGTTTTTTACCCTGCTACATACAACAGCAACACATCACAGGTGTTCTGTACCAGTGCAGGTAGTTGATGGAGTAGCTCCAGTGGTCTTCGATGTGCCAGCAGAAAGCCGAGAACACCATGCCCACGTAAAGCCACGGCACCTTCATCCCAGAGATGTCTCCGTTGATATGGCACAGGAGAGACTGCTCCAGCACGGGCATCACGTTCAGGTTCCAGCCAGAGCGAGCGTATTCCTGAGAGGATGAGACAGAAATAACAACTCATCACAACTGATTGATTTCATATGATTACCAACATTTATACACAGTTTAACTGAGCAGCTTTAATGCACATTTTATTTAAACTATACAGTCAGCTAGTTAACAATTTCACTTTTTTAAAGGAAATATTGAAGATTTGATGGTTTTCTTTTTTGGATATGATAGTGTAAATGTAATATATTTCCCATTCGACTGCATATAATGGACACCTTTCAATATTTGTGACATTTCAAAACTGTTATTGGCCTCTTATAAAAAGTAATCAGCTGATTAATTGCTAATCAAATAATTGTTGGCTACATAAATGCAGAATTTAGATTTTCAAACATTGTCAAACTTCCTTAAGAGGTTCATGTCATCCTTTACACTCAATCATTGACTATTCACTATTTACAAATAGACACTGACATTAATGTGACAAACTTGTTTTCTCACCCTCTTTTACTTTTCTAATAAAAACTGCCCAGTTAAGTTCCTGATGAACTGAGTGGCAATGACACTGGACTCATAAAGCCCCATTATAATACTGTATTTATTTAAAATCTGCCAGTAGAAGTGAGCTTTGTCCTTGAGTGGTACCTGACCTAAAAATATCTTGCTTTCTGTGATTCAAGCATTTTTGTATTTCATAAACTCTGGCGAGGTTACAACAGAACACAATGTGAATACCTCCTCTTCCGTTGTCAGCTTCCTTTTGCCATTGTTCATTGGGAAGCCGCTGCCAAACTCTTTGGAGTGTATGTCCGCTCCGTACTCCACAGTCACGTCTTCCTCAATGCTACTCACTAACCTCCAGAACTCCCTCTCCACAAGCTCAGTGGGAACCATCTACACGGACAAACACACACACACACACACAGGCTGCAGATTAAGTCTCTCATTATCCAGTGAGGGCAGAGCCATAACGCTTCATAATGAAGAAGTGCACTTACATGGACTGGCATGTTGAAATAATCCGCTTTGAAGGCGTCTGCCATTTCTCCAAAACTCTGCAGAGTGTACTCTCGTGTAGCTTGCTCAAAGCCAAACGCTTCTGCCGGCTTCTTGCACTCCTGCAAGAGAGCAAAATCAAAACAGAAAGTGTTTTATTGGATTAGTAGGAAGACACAACAGACACAACCGAGTGCTTGTAAACACTCACTCACCTCTGCCACACACTTAGGACATCGCCAGTTCCCTTTGGGAGGATCAGTGAGTGGTGGTAGTAGACAGTAGGTGTGGTAATTATCATCACAGCCATCACACAGCAACAGCTTCTCGTCGTCATCTCCCCGACCGCACATTCGACACACAAAGGAATCCACCTTTAAAAACAGTGACATATGGAAAACACATGAGTGAAGGTGGAGCACTGCTAACCTGCTCTGTAACAAATACAATTCAGAGGCTTAACCAGCGCTCTGGAGTTTTAGTTTATTTTTATTAACTTAGTGTCTTAACACCAGAGGTGCCCAGCCCTCATGGGCTGGCAAGACACTTAGAGCAAAAGAAATATACAGGAGCCTTACAAAGCACACACAGAAAGAAAATAAATACAGGGAATATTGCTCCTATGCTTCCATATGCATATACATACATACATACACACACCCACGCATGCATACCCACGTACATACACACAGCCAGATAAAATTATTCGACTTTTTGAGGTAGAGCAGTGCGTTTTCACCTTTTTGGGGCACTGGAGCCCCTGCATATTTTTCAGCGACCCTGAGGACCTCCCTTGCCCCCTCCACTACCCAGGTGTGAGGTGGGGGGGGATAGTCCCAAACCAATTTGACAAAAACAGAAATTGCATTTTTAATTGCATCATCGCATATTTATTACAGCAAATATGTCATTTCAATGCTGTAGACCATCTTCTTGTGTGATATTCGACAATAAGTGCCCAATTAAGAAAAGAATGGAGACCGTCTGCTGAAATGCTGCTGGGGGGCTCATAATTTGAAAAGTGTTGAGTTTGTAGCAACGGCATAATGCAGTAAATTTAAAATGACAAAAGGGAGGGGATCAAAACCATCAAAATGTGGCTTCTTATTAAAATATGACCAATTTCTAATTGAACCCTATGAGATTGTAGGAGAAGTACCCCTTACACCAAGTACCACAAGGGGTCCGACCGCCACTGATTAAGAAACACTGGTTTAGAGATTAATCCTAAAACGGGGCAAAATAAAAAAATATTTTTTGCATAGTTTTCCTGATGTTACACTCAGTTTTGCCACTCAGGTGCATCCTTCAGTCTACTTACACACTGCGGGTTGTTGAGGTTGCGCCTCAGCCTCATCGTCATTTTGGTGCAGGGTCTGTTTGTGTCGTCGTCTTCCTCATCGTTGTCTTTCCTGTCCTCTTCCTCCGGTTCTTCTTTCTTCACCTCCGCCTTAATTGTGACGCTCGGGGGAGGCGGCGGAGGACTGGACGTGCCCCCTTCGCTCGGCTTCTCCTGAGGCTCCAGTGGCTCTGCTTTGACTGAGGTATCACCAGGAGCGGCCGACACATTTTCTTTGACGGTAACAGTCTGAGGCAGCTCGTCTGGCAAGGAGAGCGTGGGGCGTTCAGAATCAAGAGGTTGTTATCTTTAGGCTGCAGGGCTCTAAGACGGCCGCACAGCTTTATCTAAACTAAAAACAGGATCTTATCTAAGAGGATTTGACTCATTCTCAACTTACTGCTTGAGCTGCATCAAATGAATTGTTGTTGTACGATGTTTCGTCAGATTTCAAATTTCAAAATAATTTGGTTGAGCGAGGCACTTACCTTTCTTCCTGATGCCTTTATCCCTCGCCACCAGTCCCAGTCCCATCATCTTAGGCCCGGCACCGTAGATCTGCAGCTTCTTCAGCTCTGGGTTCTTCTCTATATCTTCTTCTGTTGGTTCAGGCTGGATTAAAAAAAAAAAAAAAAAAAGCAAAGCACATTTCCATCATTAAAGGGACAGACGGGTGACGGCTGCCTACTACTCTCCAAAGCACACAGAGCACAAAGCAAAAGGGTCTAGGCCGAATGCAGAACGGACAGTTAAAACATGAGAGCGTAGCGATGCATCACAAGAAAGGATTGTGCTACAGGTTAGAAAGTATGAGGAAAAGTTAACCTACACCACAGTGAAAGCTCGAAGGTTAAGACCCACCACCATGACACACAATCACCAGCAGTTGCAACCATACAGTTAGCATCAGGTGTTAGAGATATTATTCCAGTTTTCAGTTCATTTAGGCTTTAATTTACCTTAACTGCTGAGTTTTGGAAGAAAGAGGAAAAATATGCAAAATATTGACTAATTCAAAAGATTAAAATACCTTCTAGTTTTCTTCATATATTTGTTTAACAGAGTTGAATGTGTTAATAGTGGCCTAAATCTGAGGCCATGCGACCACTGAGCAGCGGTTGTTCTGGGCTGGCCTCAACATGTTTTTCAGTCATCTGGGGTTTACAGCCTCTGGTTTCCATGAGTCATTTTTTTGGGCCCAGTGTCTCATAACAGTCTGGACAGACTCCTCTGCTGTCAGCTCCACATCGGTCAAACATAAAATTATCACTTCTTTTGTCATTTATATGATTCTGTCAGATTCTTATCCTCCTTGTATGTCTGTACCCAATTTCATGACCATCATTTTTGACATGCAGTTTTATGCAAACGAGTAAAAATTTTACTCCCTGCACTTAAAGGTCCTGCTTTGCATTTTAACGCTGTGTTAAAACATTGTTGTTTCATTCTCCTATCACATGTCAAACCTTATTGAAGCCACAAAGGACTGAACTTAGTAAAGTTACATCATGGTTGACTCTCACTATGATCAACAAAAGCAGCATGAAGAACGGGTACTGCTGTCTTGAACTCAGGTGACGTCATTTGGTCTTTTATTAGCTTTGGTCAGATTTGCCATTGGTGTTTTTTCATGAATCTTTCTTAGAAATGTAAGGCTGTATGACATCATTATTTGCAGTTATTAAAGACAAGTGCAACCCTTTATATTAAACTGGCTAATGTTGTTGTGGCATCGTCCTGTCCTCTGCTAATGATGTGAGATTTTGTGCTTGTGGAAAGAAAACCTCCCTAACTATACATGCAATTTTGATTCGTTGTTTCATCTCAACTATTTGCTGTAATTAGCACGGGGAGGATGTTTCTGTGAGTTTGTGTTCAGACTTTGTTGCCCATATGATCATTATCGTCTGTGACTCTGAAGTTAAATCTCTTGTCAGGTCCATTTCACCCCCTCTCTCTCCCCTGTGGCCTCTGCTCTGTTGTCAGCTGTGTGTCTGTATCTGACAGTCTTGGCCAGCGCATGTGTGACAGACAACAACAACAGAGGGCAGAAGACAGAGAGAGAGGCAGAAATCATAAAGTTCACCTTATATGGCAGAATTACTGGCTGAAATGACATTATCAGAACTAAATTCTACTTCTTGGTAGAATGATAATAATCACTCATCCTGGATTGTATTATGAATTAACTTATTTTACAACCTTTAGACAAACCAGTTGAAGAATCATGGTCGTAGGGCCTGATTTGACATTTTACAGTCCCTCCATTAAGACATTATTTTAACAGAGTCGTTTCTTTTCAGTTTCATTATTAACTTTTGAAGTTTTGGGCCCTCGCTCCAGTCAGCCGTATGATTGCAAACATCGGCAGTGTAGACAGAAACACAGGTCTTAACACCGCTTTCAGTGAACAGTTAGTGGAGCTACATAAGCACATAAAAGCAAAAACAAATGATTTGGGAAAATTAAAATAGGCTCTTACTTAGAATCTTGTCTCAAAACATCCATTTTTAAACACACTTCCTCAAAGTGAAAGTTCAGCCCTGACCTGGTATATGAACACTCACACTCAAGTGTACACGAAACCCGTAAAACACAACCTGTACACACAAACACACATAGCAGGAAACTTCTCTCATGTTATGACATACAACTCCACTTTTTGTAGTTTGTATCCAGCTGCAACCTCAGTCTTGTAAACACAACTATGACCGCCCATACACTGTACACAAAAAAAAGAGGCACCAAAACTCTGTCGACTGAGGAAGTGTGCATGTGGAATAGGGACTTAAAACAGTGAACAACAAAGCAGATCAGTAGAACTTGATGGTGGGGGCCTGGGGCCAATCAATCATCCAAGGGTTTAGCCTCTTATCAAGAGACTACGGAGGCAACTGCAATCACATGTTCAAAGAAGGTAATACACCAGTGCTTTAACGGCCCGTCATCAGATTATAGTGCTCTGTAAGCGAAAAGCCTAGTAATTAAACCTGCTAGTCCTCTGTGTGAGTGCACCCAAAAGAGACTGCATGCAGCCACACTCTTCGCTGCTGTAGTGAGACGGCAAGGCAGGACAGCAGCAAGAGTGCAAAGTGGACACAGACCAGCCCAGCAAGTCAGAGGCAACCACAGGGAAAGTGCATGAGTGAGAGAGAGAGGAATCACCTGGACTAAGAAATAAAATGTATTTTGGGATCCTGTGAACTTTTCTTCAAGGGTCTACAGTCAACTTTGGCCTTTGCACATGTGAAATACTAGCTCTCTGCAAGTCTGATCCCAATTTAGTTGCATTAATAACTTCACAACAACAATGTCAAGGCCCCCAAAACACCTTGAGACATGAGACTACATGCTGTGAACTTTTAAAATGATTGAAAGATGTTCATGGAAAACATAAAAAATAGAACAGAATAGGCCAGCGAACTCTTCCTCTCTTTGTTTGTTGTCTGGTCTTGAGATCAAAGTGCACATATAATTACAATGGCACAAGTGTTTTGTGTGGCAATTTGTCCACAACAGTCATATGCCACCCCAGACACACCAGTGGCATGACTGCATGTTAATGAAAATGTTTTGGTGGTTAGTTAAAAATAGAGAAAAAAAAACATCTAGACAACTTCAGAAGGGGTGAGGTGGTCTAGGAAGAGAGGCAGGAAGAGAGCGGGAGGAGGGGGGCGGGGGGGCGGAAGGTGAGCTCTAATGCTCGAGAGGCAGTACCGCAGAGATGAGTTGAGAGCCAGTGGTGAGAGGATGGGGGGCCAGATCCTCTGGACCCTGCAAGGGGAGACAATAACAGCAACAATAAACTAAGACAAGAGGAAGAACGGAGATGAGAGAGGAGGGGAAGAGAGTCTGGAGAAAACAGAGCCAGTAGTTGAAGGAAAAATATCAGTGGGACACATCGAGAGAAAAGGCTCACGTCTGATGTAGGATACGCTCAAGTCCAATAGGAAACTGTGGATCTGCATAAATTCTTACTTTCTAAATTCTCTAGATTTGACTGTTTGTGATGTCTAGTTATGCTTTGCATCACAGGTTAGTTTGTTTAGACTACAGTCTTTGGTTACAGGAATTTGTTTGTGTCTAAAAAAATTAGATGCATTAATATACTTTTTGGGGGGAGGAGGGGGTTGTTACATTTCTAATCTTGACCTTGATGCGGCATGTTGCCTTCAGCAAGTGATGGGTGATTCTGCTGCAGCACCAACATGATTCAGCTTTGATACCAAAACAGACATGAGGCTAGAAAGGTGTTTTTGTTTAAAAAAAAACAAAAAAAACAAGTTCAGTGTGTGCGCTGCACAATTTGTGACATCATGCATGTTAACTGACTACCAACATATTGGCTAAATCAGCTCCTGTCCAGCTGCAGGCACCGTTGAAGAAAGAAATTTGGATTAAAACGTAATATGTCTGAATAATATCTATTTGAAGCAAAAACGGTTTGGGACTATCAGTTAATACATCAATCATTGAGGGATCTTTTTATTATATATCAAAAATGTTCACATGTAACTCAATATGCAGGAAAAAAAACCTTTTCCAGCAAAACAAATTTAAAAAGCTGTGTAGTTTCAGTGCAATGAGCAGCTCATTAAAAACCTGCAGAGGGTTTACAGTAGATATGCGTCAGCATTAGCTTGTGTGTAACAAGCGTGAGCTAGTCCAAACTTCATGTGTTGTGCTGCTGTGCACTGGCAACATTAATGTAAAGAAAAAACTGATAAAACATGAAAAAAAGTTTTATCTTTTAAATATGTGGCTTATGAAATCAACAGTTGTGCACCTACTTCAGAGATGGGATGGAGTGAAAGAAAAACAAAGCAGAGGACACAAATAAGCCGTGGTACAGAGAGCAACATCAGCAGAGTTAAGCACAGAAGCATGGCAGAATGGAGAATAAGCAAAGCTGGGATGCGCTGTGAGTGCACCTTCACAGTTTTAAACCAACGCTATACACTAACTCATGCACCAGGGCACATGGATGAGCACAGAGACACACATTGAACGAGACAGTATGATACAGACTGGGAGGTTGTTATCCAACACCTGTGTAGATTGTTGGCTTGACCTTTTGTTAGCCTGTAATGATGGAAACTCTTGAACTGGCTCGTGAGCAGGCAGATATTAAACCAGTAAACTGTACTACTAGTTATTCTACATACCAAATACTGAGTCTACTGTATATTGATTTAAATCTGAAGAGAACGACCAGAATATTATTTCATGAAAAAACACTGTAGTTTTCACAAAAATTAGTAAAAACTTCAATAAATAACAAAATTAAACTGTGATTACAAGGCTGCAATTATTATTAATTGTCAACTAAGGGCTGGGAGAATTTTCAGAGTCCTCCGTCCCTTCTCTGAGTTACGGGGGGGGGGTATGCGCAGCAGTATTTGTCCATATAATGGTTGTCAATGGACACCAACTTTCTTCGTCCAAAAAAACACACCAAAAAACATCCAAATACCTCCATACTGCTAGTCTGTAATGTCCCTCTTGTATTGCAGCCCCGGCATGAGAAATTGTTCCGCCGGTCACCTGAGATTTGCACTGACACAGGAAGAGCAGTGAACCAAGACACTGGGAGCTTCCGCTACAAACAAGCTTAAAATTTAGACTTATTGAATTTTTTTCCGAACAATTTCTCATGTCGGGGCTTCAATATAAGAGGGACATTACAGACGAGCAGTGTGGAGGTATTTGGATGCTTTTTGGTGTGTCTCTTTGGACGAAGAAAGTTGGTGTCCTTTGACAACCATTATATGGACAAATACTGCTGCGCGCACCCCCCCGTAACTCAGAGAAGGAACGACTCTGAAACTTCTCCCAGCCCTTAGTCGACATGAGGGTGAGTAGATGAGTGAACTATCCCTTTAAGACAAAAAATCCAGGTTATATCATCAGTAGCAATGATTTAGATGAAATCCCTCTCGATCAGCTGCATCAAACCAAATGCAGTTTTTGCATCCTGTCTTAAAAAAAGTGGTTGAATTATACAAATATTTTGTTTCTCTCTAAAATGAATCCCTTTACTGTGCGACAAGGTGCGCTTGTAAATGTCATCCAAAAACCTTATTTATGTAGGGTTAGGTTCGGTGATACTGAGGTGTATGCAAATGTGTTATATGATGAGTTAAGGATGGATACTCTCACTCACATCAGGCTGGCAGCGGTTTGCTCTGCGCCCGTAAGTGCTCATTTTGGATGGCTGCACAGACTGTCGCAGGGGGATGGAGTGGGGTTTGTACTCTTTATCCACGTCCTCGCCGTCATAGTGCTTTGGCTTGCAATGCTAGAAATGACATGAAGAGACAGAAACGTGTTACAGAAAATGTACCGAGGTAAAATCAACTCATTTTCATCAGACTGTTTCATCCTGAATGCCATCTATTAACTCATTGAATGCCAAAAATGTAATTTTATGTTTTTAGAGAAGGAAATGTAAGAAAATAGATGACGATCAAAAACTCATGAAAACTCACGATCTAGACATTTTATCATTCAGCCTTTTGATGGTTGCTGCATTGGGTCGAATCAGTGGCGCATGCAACCCTCTAGGCGCCAAACATTGCTGAAAAAACAGCCTATATCTTTAAATCTACTGTCTTATGTTGTTACAGTTTGGTACCAGTTTGGTATTAGCGAACACGTTCAGCTTCAACACTAACATCATTTGTATATGTGTTTATGTGCAAAATATCTGAGAAAAAAAAAAGAGTTTGACTGGAGCACAGCCGCTCCACTTTCATCCTTTTACCGTGCGACAAGATGCATGTTTCTCTCGCCTAGCAGTAGAAATGTGTTATTGTTGTTTTGTAGCGCCCCCCATGGTGGTTTTGTGAATACAACAACAATATTTGTCTTACACAAGCCCTTTATAAAAGACACTATATCTCCATGTCTAGAAAACAAGACAGGATTTTGATGAACTCAGGTTGGTCAGGAATGGAAGCATGTAGAAATAAACGGTTTGTCCCCATCTGAAGCAGAAAGTCTCACCTTTCAAACGAGCCATAGTATGTGTCCATAGCTATAATATATGGCTCTGCGAAAATAAAATCGTCAACAATGATCTAAATTGCTGGCACCAGGATAAAAGCTTTGGAAAACAGCGCGGCACTCAATGAGTTAACTGATGACCCTGGTGAAACAAAGAGGAAGCAGGGGAGTGTGTAGTGATACCGGCATGGTGGCACCAGACTGGAACATCTCAAAGGGGTAGACGATCCTCTCGTAGTGCGAGCGCAGCAGAGAACCTATGTTCTTGCCTGGAGGGTAGCCCAGTCTCTGGGCCACACGAGCCCAACGCCGCTCCTTACACACCATCTCAAAACCTCCTTCATCCGTCACAATCTGGGAACAAAAGCACAGTTTTTTAGGATTATAAGTACAGAAGAACAATGGAAACATACTTTAAAACTTTTTTTTCAGTTCACACTCACCTTTGATAGGCTGAAAAGATCGAGGATGCGCCTTTCAATGTGTGGGATTTTCAAGGAGGATGCCTGGATCTCCCAAAACCTGGCGATGCGGTCCAAATAATTCAGCTTCACTCTGGTCTCCGCCTGAAATGAAATGCAAGAGGGATCGTTGGCATCACTGCTGCTGCTGCTGCTCCATCAACAACTTCAAATGTCGGTCAACAATGTATAATGATTAGAGAAAATAGGGAACTTACTTCCAGCTCATTAAGCCTTTGGATGCGGGGCGTGAAGCGGAAAGTATCCAGCTCCACTGAAAATGGTGGCTGCCAATCCTACGTGGGAGAAAAGAGATATTTGTTAACCACTTCAGCAGGTCTAGAAAATGGTAGATACTGTGATTGTAAGGAGTTATGGTTATTTAAAAAATAAGAAGATGTTTACAAAAAAATGCAGAAGTAATGTGTAAACGCCTTTTACCTTCTCAATAATAAATTGAGGAAATGAAAACATGGGTTTGATACAGAAATATGCTGCATCGCCTTTGCACTAAGCCTGTAACTTACAAACCTAAACCTTTTGCACATTTCCTCCAGTCATCCTCTCAAGAGTTTGACAATATGCATAAAAAAAATTCCCATTGTGGCTCTCTGGCAGATATTGCTTTTGCTTTACGAGTCACGACTTCAGTTGGAGGGACATTTTTAAGGATATTACTTTACGAGAATATGATCTGTAGGCCTGTACACCTCTGTAGTAGCACCACAATGCTTCATTTATTAATTGTTCCCTCCTAATCCTCTCTGTCATCCGCTACAAACAGCTTCACTATTGTTTCATGTTGTATTCTGTATGGTAATATCGTGTTATGTAAAGTAATATTAATTTGTATCTTGTTACGGCTGTTGGCTACGGTTACTGCACCTTTTTATAGTTCATGTTTGTGTAAATATTTATATATTCCATCCTGCTGAGCCATCATGTTTGTCTTTGCAACAACACAAACATCCATGGGAAATGTTCACTTGATTTCAAATCATATTAAAGATGTTGTGCTTTCTTTGTTGGTGTGGCAATAATTAAGCAGAGGTGATAGCAATTAATTTCTAAAATGACACAGTTCACATCCATACCAGGAGTACACTTGTATAACCAACTCTGTTAGACTGGTTATACAGGATCAGCAGGGTCCTGTTCTGCGTTTTCTCCCACAAATGTTTTTCTTATATTGGCTGGGTCGCCCATGAGGCTCAGTGCTATTTGTTTTAGTATTGCAGTGTACCAATATTTATACATAAACAGGTCACCTGTATATCTTTTTGTTTGAATACCTCTGTGAACAGTTGCATAATGCTTTGAATATTACAGCAAGTAGACGTTGTGGATGCTGCAAATTTGTCAGTGCTAAACAGGCTGTGTCTTTCCAAATACATGACAAAAACCATCAGAAGAGCGAATGATGAATGAAAGGGTGTTCTGTTGCCTTTTCATCTGGTTTTGTTTTCGTTTGTACCTGGGTGGCAGATGAAAGTGAATATTTCTAGGTAAGAAAAACGTATTTAACTTAATGAGAGTTAAATAAAAAATTAACTCTGTTTTGTAACTGGGACTTCATAAAATGTTATGTGTATAAGAGGAACACTGATATTTAATATGACCTGCTCACTTAAACATAACTTGACAAGCATAACTATTAAAATTGAGATCTTATATGAATTAGAGGGAAGTGACTGAGTCTCTCAAGTGGTTGTTGAAACTACTTCAAGACTAAAACTGCAAGGCCACATACCTTAGACAGCACATCTCTGCATAAACCCCCTTAGAACCAGTGCATGCTTTACGTTACTCATAGAGCAGAGAACATTGTGTTATTTCTTCAACATAACCCAAGTGAATATTTACCTGTGGAGGTCGAATTTTGCAGATTCCAGACTTCTCTGCAATTGGACGTATCTTGGCGATGTAGCCCAGAGGATCCTGAAACTCCTCCCATGATGGCTCGAACACTGGACACTCCGGAGGAGGTACAAACTCTTCCCCTTCCATCGCCCTGATAACAAGAAGATTGACAACGCAACATAAGTTAATGAACTTCAGCAGACCCATTAACACATTATACTCAACATAAAACCTTAAACGCTGAGTGAAATTTAAAGCCACTTTTTTTAGTCCTTAGTGACCTCTACGCACATTTGAGTGATGTAAAGTCAAAAAGTATGTCCACTGGTTCACTGTGTTTTGAGATTGGAAGTTGAATTAGAATATATTTACATAACACATACATTTCAATAACAGGTTTCTAATAAACAGATTCAGTTTTACAAAAGCAACGTAAAACACAAAAATTGGTAAAAATGGACCAGTGTGGGAAAGAATTAAAGATACTTGAGGTTACTGCATTTGTTTACTTTTGGCAAATCATTACTTCCTGGCCTAAAGAGCCAACCTTATATGTGACGTAGTTAGTTCCTCTATATGCCTTTACATGGTAGTTATTAAAATAGAGAATGAACATTTTCTTTCTGTTTATATATATTTTTTGGTCGTCAAAGTGATCCCTGTTGAAGCCCCCTCCCCCAACACCAGACACAACAAAACAAATGCCATGCTCTGGTGAATTAACAAGGCCCAATGGGAAAAAGGGGGCAATCAAGACAATTAAAAAAAAGGGTACTAAAAGCAACAGCAGTACACAACAATAATCGAATGGTTTAAATACAGAGATGGTTTAACATCTGTTTATGCAATCAAACGATGAGCAATACTTTGAGTAACTGGCGCAGGTCTAAGAGTAAGAAAAGAGTATTTTATATAGCCACAAGGCCCTCGTATTAAAGTCATTTAAAAACAAATAACAAATCTTAATGCTGGGACCTCGATAGCATGTATCCAATTTATGGGGATTCCTGATGGGGCCTTCAGACAAACAATGGCGTGGAGGCCATGAACCCTGAGGTAAAGAAGAAGAAGGCCATGAAGGCATCACTACTCACAAGTGGGCTGGGCTAGATTAATTGGTAAGCTCTTGCGAGACAAATGACAACAAATACACATATACTCGATAGTGAAGATGTGAAATAGTCAGTCGCACTTGGAGGTCAGTGTTGTAAAAAACAACAACAACAAAAAAAGCAACTCTAGCTGACCACTGTTAGCTTCTAAACTTGGGGAGAACTGACGTTAAAACTAAGCTTACCTTCCAGCGACAGCCATAACAAGAAAAATGAAGGTGTGTTTTAAAAAAAAGAAAGAACCCCAATTCAGCTATTTATTAATTCAAAGCAGGTGGGGTGGCTATGTGTCAATTAATAATTTCTCCTCTTCGGTCAATAATGATGAAGTCTTATTTGTTTTCTATTGTTCATCTATCAGAGGCGATATCGCCGCTCACAGCTAACAGCGTTAGCATCGAGGCCTCCACTATCTCTCAGCTCAGTCACATCGCCTCCCACGATATTTAGGTAACCAGCTAGCATTATTTAGCTAACATCAGGACAACCCAAGTCAATAATATGACCGTAAGTAAGGCATTAGGGTAAACTAGACTTCATTCATCATCAGCCCTCAAATCGACGCTAGCTAACCAGCTAAGCTAGTTAACGTTACTCTTGGTGTTATGTGTAAGAAGAAAATCCCCATGCTGTTATTTGTTTATCCCCTTTTTAAACTGTAAACATTTCTTCGTTAACGTTATATATTCCCGTGACTGACCCGAAGACACCCTCGATGTCCCGGGGTATGATAGGGCTGGTGGCCGCACTCCTTCCTCTGTTGTTGTGATGACTGCTGCTGGTTAGCTAACGTTGGCCAGCTGTGCGGTGCTGTGCTCGGTCCAGTTGGCTAGTGGCTGGCTAGCGACCGTTGCTAGCAAAGTTGACCGTTTTTTCTCAGCCTCGGCTCGGTTTTCTCCATATAACTCCGACACGGGTTCAAAAAACATGGATTAGATGGCAAAAGGTTTGTTTGTTTGATAGCAGACGACAGTCTCAAACTTTATCAGTTATGTCGTTATCAATCATTTTTTCGTCTAACATCACCATCATCACTCTCTTCAGGCCATCCTATGATCTTTCTTGACGAGACGCCATCTTAGTTTTTTTTTTCTCACGACCGAAGCACAACCTCACATCTTCACGGCACGTCCGTCACGTTTACTCCCTGAAACTAGTACCCACGTACGCAAATCATTGCCATGGAAGCTGCGGTGGTTGGGGAAGTACAGTTTTTTTTTTTCGAGTCATCACCATTACGGAAGCAAAATATAATTACAAGGAGCCAAATTACATTAAAATGTAATCTTATTAATGTAATTTTTAAAGTGCATCATAGCTATAAAAAGAATGTTCTCATGTGGGCGCGTGTCTGTTATTAGACAACAACAACACTTCTAAAACAGAAGTGGCCAAATTGCCTTTTTTAAAATAAAAAAAAAAGTCTATGTTATATTACATTATATTTTATTATTTTATTTATTGTATGTGCTCCACTGGATACTTGAATTATCTTTGGGACAATAAACAAAGTCTATTCAAGTTGAATGTGTTAAAATAAAGTAGGCCTATTTTCAATTCAACTTCAGTTGACTAAGAGAAGTAAAACCCTGACCGTGCTGATATTATATTTAGGGATGTCCCGATCACGTTTTTTTGCCCCCGATCCGAGTCCGAGTCATTTGATTTTGAGTATCTGCCGATTCCGAGTCCCGATCCGATACTTTGGCAATAAAGCTTTTAATGTAGATGTATCATCCCACTATTTTTCTGTTCTTTGTGCTCTAGGCTACTATGTAACAATATCACAATCTCACAATAATATCCTACTCTACCTCAATAACAAGCCCATGACATTTATTGCAGTATTGTAAGACATGTCATGATATCAAACTCTCACTGTATGATATTAGCACAGTAGCTCCATAGTATAATATTAATTCCATTATCCATAACAGGAACATTTGATCAAAAGTAAAATAGCTTACCATGCCTTTCTCAATCACCAGCCTCTCTCCCCTGATCCCACCCTCACCTGCCTGTCTGCCCCCACCTCACTCACTCACTCTGCTCCTCCTCCCTCCCTCCCTCACCCAGTCCACCTCGCTCCTTCTCCCTCTCTCTAACTTTAAATAAATACCTGGTTCTGTATCTGCCGTCACACAACGGTAGGCTATATTTTTTCAACAGTGTGAGAAGTTTAACGATGTCCGCTCCATCGCGCGGTCGGTCCGTGTGTCTGTCTCATGTGCGTTACGTCTGACTCGCTCTCATTAAAAGCTGCAGTGACCGTTGTTGCTGCAGGTGTGTAGCGCTAAACATCAACAACAACAGCTGATTGGAAGTCAGCAGTGAAACAACGAAGCCACACACACACAAACAGTGAGCTGACACGGTGACACGGACTACCGCCAGCGCCGTCATTTCATATATTTAAATGTTTGTGATGCGCAGCCACACACACACACCATGGAGCTCTGCTCCGGGCCGGGCACAGTGTTGCACCCAATATCGCTTTTAAGGAGCACACATGAGGCACGTCTACAGTACAAGTAATGGGTTTGAGAGTGCGCCCTGCGACCGTCTTCGCTTTAGACAGAAAACCCTGACATCAGCTGATATGTCATATATCCGATCCGGATCGGGATGTAACGTCCGATTCCGATCGAGTCCGAAATCACGTGATCGGCCCCGATTTCCGATCACGTGATCGGATCGGGACATCCCTAATTATATTTGTTAAGGTTATGAGATCCACCACTGCTTTTTAATAGATTATCAATATCAAAATAGTGGCTCAAAAGTATATAATCTATGTCATGTGTTGTATTGCTTTGTAGACACTGGTGATAGACTAAATTTAATGAAATCATGTATTGCACATTGATATAGTTCATATAATTTGGTTGCAAGGCCCCCTTGTTCTCATCTCATGACAGGATGGCCCTTATTGTGAGCCATCTAATAGTGAATTGCTGCATAAAAATAGACACACACTATTTCACTGCAAGGACACTTTAATTTATCAGAAGCAATAAATATTCACATCTCAATTCTCTATTCTTTCAGTACACATAATACATACACAAAGAAAAAAATTGAAATAATTTGTTTAAAATAATATCAATAAGTGCACTGACATATAAACTTTTTTTTAGGCTTTAATAATTTATCATTTATATCAGAGTAAACTCATTCTCTCACCGTCAGTCTGAAATAATAAGAAAAGAAAAAAGAAGTTGATTGTTCCTTTTAGCCAACATCTTCTACATCCCCTGTCCCTCTTTTGTATGTACATACGTAGTGGCACTCAACATGCACGCACCTGAATACAGACTGGGACTAGTTCATCCCATAGTAATGATAAGAAGCCTATGTATAATATAATATGTACATTCAGGTTTATACAGTACAATCTATTCAATAAGTGCAGATATATTCATGCAAGAAGAGTCAAATGGACACCATAAAAGAAAAAGGCTAGCCAACACATACTTATAAAATCCTCATTTGACATTCGTGACTCTCTCCAAATATCTGGAAAAATCCTTTTTCAACTTGAGGATTCAGATCTTCCTAGATTTCTTCATCTCTTTCAATAGCTTGTTCAAATAGATCTCTGTACTTTGTCCTCAGTGATTCATCCCTACCTGAATCACAATATAGGCTATGTACTGTAGTTTTTTCCCTTGGTAATCCATGGCACTGGAGGTAAACCGCATCAGTGCTTCATCTCAACTTCAAAAATTGCAGTAGCAAAAGGAATAACACTTACACAAGGCCCACAGAAAAAAAAGAAAAAGAAAAAAGAAAAGAAAGGGAAATACAGTATGTACCTGTAGGCTATGTTACATTCTTGACTCTTGTTATATATTCTTTAAAACAAGGAGCCCTCAGCTGGATGCCAAGGCATCAGAAAATATAATAAGAAATTTCTAAATGTGGGAGGAGAGGGAGGATTAGAAGAAGGCCATTTCTGACTTAAGACATCACGTGTGCAAAAAACCACAAAACCTCATGTAAAAAGCGTGCTTCTTCAAAACAGAAAAACACAAAATGACAAAATGATGCCCTGTATAAACATGAGGGAAAGGCATCCTGCAAAATCCAACTCTTTTTTTTTTTTTTTACCAACAACTATGTTTTTGTTTTCTTTATGGGAGCCTCCTCATGAAAAAAATTAAATAAAAAATGAACCATTTACTCAGATCCATTCTTTAAATTCAAGTTTCAAGTTTTCAAATTCAACCCCATTTAAGAAATTGTGCCCCTTTTTGCTCGCATCAAATAAAACAGAAAAAAGGAGGAATGTGAACAAAACTAAACCCCATTCATTATTTTTCAACAATCAATACCACTAATTTAAAAAAAAAAAAAAAAAAAGGTGGCGAACTCAATGGAAACCATGGTACAATGGAAATAAATCACACTTCACATATCAAAACACCCTTTAGTCGTTATGGCAAACTGAGGGAATTTATATGTGCATATACTCTCTATAACCATGTACAAACATCTGCTGATATTAATTAATCACTGGTCAAAACAATTATTGGACAATATTCATCATACTCATAGCAGGTATATTATAATATCAATAAAACAGCAAGAAGCTTCAGAAACATTCAAAATATATTATTGATTGTATCGTTAATTCCCATACCCCCACAAGGAATGCATTACAAAGCCACAGGTGGCTCCTGTTGACATGTAAAAGACCATTAAGCAAAAAGACTGTCATGAAACCGTGCACTGGTTTTTTTCTTTTAAAGTTTAGGGACAAAGCAACATATCTGAGGTCTTCTTTATAGAAAAAAAAAAGATGCCTGTCTGCAAAGCGGAACCTGCAAGAGTGGACGGAGACATCATGAAGCCAGGTAAATTATTGCAAAGTCAAGGGACATTTCATTTCTTTTCTTTTTTTTTTGTTTTTTTGTATGTTTGTTTTTGCAACTCTCTGCTGTTTCTAATGCCAAACTCCGCTGCAATGCCATTTGGTGGTCAAGTCTTTATGTACATCCCCATGTAAGCAGCTGTTTATATATATGGTGTCTCCGTGTTTGTCCAGTGTCACATTATCACATCTTGGTACTATACATGTAAAATAGTCTCATACAGACTCAACTAGACTTCAGACGAGTAAAACTGAGGCAAAAAATACCTAGATATAGATGTAGCTTCATCTTAGATTATATGGCTATAGACTCTTTTGACATTGTGTGTGAAATATGTTGCTGTGTGTGTCTGTGTGTGTGTGTGTTTCTGTGTGTGCAGGTTTCAAGGATGTGCGCACAATTTGCCGTTGAAGCTCGAGCTGTGCTTTTTATCTCCACCTACATGTGTGGGAAACGGAGGTGAAAGTAACAGAGACGAAGCAAACTGCGTTTCCTCTTGTCGCTAGCGCTGCTGCTGTTGCTCTCCGTCCGGGCAGATTTGGTTCTCGCCCTGGTGGTTCTGCCCGCCTCCCCGCCTCTATCGTCTGACCTCTGACCCCGCGGGCCGCTGCCGCCGCCGCCCCACACCCTGCTCACACCACGGTACTTATCCGGTTGATAGGTTTGGATTTGGAGCTGCTGCCCCCTGTACCTGTCGCACCAGCTCCCGTCACCTGCTGCGGCCCCTGCTGAGGCTGCCCGGGGTGCTGGGGGGGGTGAGGGGAGAGAGGTGTAAGAGGGGTAAGGGGGGACGAAGGGGGGGGTAAAGGGGAGTGTGGTGGGGGAGGGGGGATAGAAGAAAGAGGAGGGTACTGGGGCAGATACGGGCCGGCGGATGCTGCTGCTGCGTGATGCGCATTGACGGAGGCGGACGGCAGGTTGTGCGGCAGCGTGCCGAATATGAAGTGTGTTTGATGATGCGTGGCGGAGTGGCTGCTGCCCGGGTGGGGCGTGTGCACGTGTCCGGGGTGGGTTTGGGAGTGTGCGTGGGGGTGCGGGTGGGAGTGTGACATGGTGAGGGGTTGCTTGATGCAGCCAGGGCCGCCGCCGCCGCTCGCTCTGACAGAGTGTGTGGGCTGCACGTGGTAGAGGGCGAACTGGGGGGGCGGCGGCGGGTTCTGGGAGTGTTGGGAGAGAGGAGAAAGGGGCGGGGGACATCCCATCACCATGTTGGCGTAGCGACCCGGAAGCCCATGCTGGGAGAGCTGGGAGAGATGGGCCAGCTGCGGGTGCTGGACGTGCGTAGGGCCAAGCGGCGGCGGCCGACAGGGCAGCGGCGGGCCTCTCTGTATAGTATGAGGGGGGGCCACACCTTGCAAAGGCAGCGGAGGCGGGACAGTTTGGATGTGGTAGCGATGGTGATGGTAGTAAGGTGGCGGCGGCTGCACGGCGCCCGCGTGACAGTACTGTGCGTGCAGCGCCTGGATCTTGGAAGGCCCCCCCTCCAACTGGCACAGGGATGAAGGGGAGTGAGGAGGGGGCCCTCCCGTAGTCAGTGGGGGCACAGGCGCGGGGTAAGGTGGCCCCGGTGGAATAAGGGGCCCGGGTGGTTTGGCGCGTTTGCTGCCGAATAGTGAGCCCAGGAAGGAGCCACTGCTGCTGTTGTTGTTGCTGCTGCTCCCCCCAGGACCACCGCTCCCCCCCGCTCCTGCTCTCTCTACACTGCTGGAGACTCCCCCAACTCCTGTCCCAGCAGTGGTATGTTGCTGCCCCGGCCCACCCCCCACCCCCGATCCGGGGCTCAGGATGGGGCGGTGAGGCCGGAAGTCTTCTGTTCCGTAGCAGCCGGCGACCACGCCCGGCAGCGGGTAGCGCTGGTGAGGCTGTGGGCTGCTAATGATGGAGCCCTGGGAGGAAAAAAAGCATCGTCATGATTTAGAAACGGCACTGCGGGGGGGATGGGGGGGTTGGACCACAGTAGGGATCGACCGATTTGGGTTTTTTTTAGAGGCGATACCAATACCGATTATTAGGGATATTCAATACCTTTTTTTCCAGACTGAGTACGAATACCTACTCGCTCGAGTACTCACCGATACCAAGTACTTCAACTTTCAATTACCACAATGACAGACAGTGTTGGGAGGGTTACTTTTAAAATGTATTCCCTTACAGATTACTGATTACATGTCCTAAAATGTAATCTGTAATGTATTCCCATTACTCAAGTAAAGTAATGTAATCTAAATACTTTTGGATTACTTTTAAGTTACTTCAAAATAGTCCAGCTGAGCGTACTTATCTGGGACACTGAAAGTATTTAACACTTGCTTTAGAGAAAAATACTGTCTTCAGAGAAAAAGTTATGCAAGTAAACAAAACACAAATGTAGCATGTTTGTCCTGCAACTGATACTATTATTATCCCTCGAAAAAGACAGCAGCTTCGTGGACGGGAGGCAGAGTTTGCACTGCACTGTAATGTTTCGGCCGTCTTGGCCAGGCTTGTAGGCAAAATGTTCTTTGAATTTCCAACCCACAAAAGCATTTTTTGTCCCCCTCCTGGGCCTCATGTGTCCCGTCCCCGGTCCCGTCCTCTGCCATCTCGGCTCGTGTGGCATGCTCGCGAGTCGCGCATTGATTTGCAGCGTACCTAAGTGCCGTAGTGCCACCTTCACCCGCACAGTGCAGCCCGCTGCCCGTGCGGCCGGCGTTCAATGCAGTAAAGTAATCCCTGCAAGTAATCCGTTATTAAAGTAAGTAACTGTAATCAAAATACACCTATTTAAACTGTAACTATAACGGAATACAGTTACTCATAATTTGTAATTTAATTACGTAACGCCGTTACATGTAATCCGTTACTCCCCAACCCTGACAGATCATCTTGAACAGCGGTGGGAGCGAGAGACGTTCGATAATTTGACTTTCAACGTCGACTGCAGCATCGTTGCTGCGTGTGTTTATCAATGTGAGCGAGTAGAAGAGGAGATTATACACCGAGAAGGACACGTGGAGTTAAACGTTTGGGTTATAATAACCTCGTCAGCGTTGTTTATTATGCCGAGCGCCAGCCAGCAGTTTGAGACACTTAGCAATGTTCATTATTTAGCTGCAAAGTATTGGTGACTGGTTTTGTCTGCCTGCCCAGATCTGGAGCAGCAGGCCGCAGCTGCATTGATGTAGCTACACTCTTTTTCTGCCTTGAGAATTGGCGGCAGGTATCGGCAACTTTTACGAGTACTGATACTTCAATAAGGCCGGTGTCGGCCCGATACCGACACCTGGCATCAGTACTTGCCCATCCATACCGATTATTAGTAATCGAGGAAACCGATATTTAGAACTGACAGTCATTTGCTGTAAAAATTTTGGTGTCAGAATTTACAATAATAGGATTAGACTGAATACACTAAACTGTTTTTTTGTACCCTGTGAAAATCTGTGATAATAAGACTTTACATTTTTGTAGAACAACACAAACTTCAACACATATCAGTGGTTCAGTGGGCGGGATGTTGTTACACAGCTAAGAGTGGTGACTTCAGGCAGAGGGACGGCTACAATGGAGCCAAAGGAGTGCATTTTAAAAATAAGTTTATTTTGTTGTTAATCGGTGAAAAAACAGCCGATATCAATTATTGAAAAAATGCTGAATATCGGCCGATTTAATCTTCCTTGCCGATGATCGGTCTTATCCCTAGAGCGAAGCCCCCCTCAACCCACTTACATCACCAGACAAACACGGGACATATTTCTATCTGGAGAAGGAGAAACATGCTTGGGGCAAAAATACAAAACGCTCACGGCCATGCAAATGAGGTCAGTGAAGGACGGGAACATATGGCGAGACAACACGCACATGCATGTACACGCGCACACCATCTAGTATATGCACACAGTGCACACACTGGGAAGATAAGGAAGCACCAGAAAATGTCTAACAAAGGTGACATGTAGTCTACATCTAGTCTGACTGAGGACTTACTTCCATGGTACTGTCCAGAGAACCAACACTGTTCCTGCGACCACGTTTCCCTGCACAGCCCCCCGAGGAATAGTCAGGTTAGCAAAGAGTGGAAAGGTCGAAAAGTATGTTCACATGTTTGTTTGTTTTTTAAAAAGGATAAGCTGTCTGAGTCTGAGTGTCTGTGAGAAAGAGGAACAGGATGTAGCAGCAGTAGAAATCAGCTAACAGGAGGGCAAATGGAAACCAGTCGTCTCTGAGGCTCTGTCGTCTCACCTGTGTCCGATAAGTCCCTGAGAGATGAGCTGAGCGCTGTGCGTTTCAGGCCCTCACCCACTGAGCAGTTGTCGTCAAAACTCGTCCTTCCCATGGTGCCATTCACCACGTCGCCCTTCACACCTACGCCTCCTCCAACCACGCCTCCAGTCAGCAAGCTTGGCCGCATCACACCTTTCTGTTTCTCTAACTCCGCTGTAAATAAACACACACAGAAAGATTTAAAATGAGCACTGGTGGGACTAAACCCCAAACAGGTAACAACCAACACCTCCACACCACAGCAAACTCTGCCAGTTCCTCAGAAACAGACTTTTTTTTTTTCTTACAGAAGTTGCAGTTCATACCAATGACCAGCAGAGGGGGCACACTCACATTCAACTCTATATTTCTCCATCTCTTGCACTTCAGCAATGCTCTCCCTGAGGTCGCTAACAAAGCGGGTGCGGTCTTGCTGACTGGGTGCCATAAAGACGATAAGAACCTTCCTCTCCCCTCCCAGGACCGCCGAGGTCAGACGAACTCCATGAGGGTAGTCTAGCAGATGCAGACACAAGAGAAAAGAAAATAAATTAATCAACATACAGATTTAATTGGGAATTAATATTTGAAATGTGCAAATGGACAGATGGTTTTCTTACATGAGTTCTGGAACATGTGCACTTGCATCTCAACCAAAGGGAAAGATTGTCTGAAACTATAAGTCACTGAGGTTTTCTTCTTCTGGAAGATTTTGGTCACCTGGTGCACAAGATAAACAGAGTTGTTGTTTTTCTTACACAGCTTTTTTTAAACTTATTTTTTTGAATAAACGTCTTTTTATTTTGGTTTTACGATTCACAATTTAACACAGACACAGTTTAACACAGTCCAACAAAACAAAAACAGGAAACTAACCCCCCCCCCCTTGCCTCAAAAACCAATACAAAGTTCACATAGCCAGACACTTAAAATACACACACAAAAAAACAGTACTGTATTATTGGCCTCTATATCTTCAACAAACATTAAGAAAGGCTGCCAAGTATTATAGAATGTTCAAGTAGACCCTATAATTGTGTATCTGATCTTCTCCAACTTGATCAGTCTCCTAGCTAGGAGAACAGAAAGCCAACATAGCTCTTTCCCACATCTCAAGAGGGAGCCCGTCTGGGCTACACCAGAAAGCACAATGAGACAGGGCCAACACTTTCCCAAAACACTTTCTCAAAGATGGACTGCCAGAAAGTGCAAAGCTTCAGACACGTTACACAGAGCGGCTGAATCCCGTCACTCTGCATCGATCACAAATGGGGTCTATGTTAGCTTTGATCTTAGAAAGACTCACTTCAGACCAGTGCAGACTGGGTGCAATTTTGAACTAAAATAACAGCATGTCTAAGACAAATGGGCGAAGAGAAGATTCCCTGCATTATCTTGCACAGCTTTTTAAAGGGATAGTTTAACATTTTGGCAAATTGGTCCACTGCCATAATCCCCATAGTTTTAGCAGTAGGTTCGTTACCTTTAATTGTCGGTGCAAGCTATTTTTACAACGGCAGAGCAGAGCCGCGAGCTGCAACACCTCTGTCTGGTAACGTTGTGTTATTATCTCATAGCATGGTGAATATGCAGGTCACAACTTGTCCACCAGAGCGTTTTGGAGTTGTTAGATTGTGTATTTGATGAGTTTGATGAGGAAAACCAAGAAATCCCATGAGCCTCCGTAGCGTAGCTCTGAGCAGCTCACGGCTCTGCTCCTCCGTTCTAAAAATAGCTTGCACCGAATGAAAGGTAACGAACCTACTGCTAAGACTACAGGGATTATAGCAATGGGCCAATTTGCCAAAATGTTGAACCATCCCTTTAACTGAAACGCACCATGACTGTATCAGTGTGAGTCTTACCACCAGAAGGTCGTTAAAGAGGAAGACCTCTCGTTGGTGCACTCCTGTCCTCTGAGGTCTGTTGGGGTCGGGCACCTCATAGAGCTGGCAGCAACACACCAGCCTCCGATGGGGGAGGGACAGCACCTACGTGGAGAAAGAATTGAACTTTTAACTCCTGCTGACAACATAGCAACTAAAAAAACCTTTATATTATCTAATTTGTTTACAGAATTGAAAGTCCGTTCATCTTGAGGAAACTCACAGGCTTCTTTCCCACAATGACTCTCTCCACCGCCTGCACTTGGGACACGTGGTCGTCATTGGTCCGTAACTCCCATTTCTGTATCCGCTGGTAGATCCCAACGAGCAGGTCCCTGGGTATATCCTGACCATTGTCTACGCCTTGGGTGGAGACAGAGGAGGGGAAAGGGAGAGGGGGGGTTAGGAAATGATGTTTACTAAAGCCGCTCTGAGCAGCTCACAAATTACTGAGTTTATCTAATGGAAAGAATCTGCTGAATTTTTACCAGTTTCACACACAAGAGGGAGCAAAACTTACAACAGAGAGGCTAAAAAAACACCACACACTAAATATACAGTACAAGTCAGACTCATATAAATACTTTTCCTGTGATGACATATACTGTGATCTCTCCATATTGCAGTTGCTCTAACAGCAGGTTTGTTAAAGGGCAGTTACAAAGTATTAAATCATTCATAGATATAGATATGTGTCTATAAAATCCTGTATGTTGTGTAGGAGTCCAGCACCTCTCAGATTCTTGATGAAATCCTCCAGTTTCATCTTCCTCTCAGCTTTGACATTGGGACTGTACATATCCGTGTTCAAGAGGATTATGGCAAAGGCCAGGATGAAGATGGTGTCCGGGTTTTGGAACTGCCGGACCAGGGTTGGATTACAAACACAGTATCTCTGGCTGCGTGAGAGATAGAAGCAAAACTGATCAGACACTGTCTTTTTTTGGTCTCTCTCTCTGTCTGGATAATAGTAAACAAACCTGAAAGCCTCTATGAGCCTCTCCACTTTCTGGGCTTCTCCCTGAACTTTAATCTGAGCCTGGAACTTCCTCAGAGCGTCGTCCAGGTCCATACCTGAGAAATCCATCTCATCCACCACACAGCTGAAACACACACACACACACAAAGTACAAGTGAGTCTAACCTCTTATATTGCACAGCTGGTTACTAAAGCATTTCTCTGAATGAAGGTCTCCCTCAATGGATTCCGCGTTATAAATAAAGGTTTAAAGTTACTTAAACTTAAAGGAATAGTTAAACATTTTGGCAAACTGGCCCATTGCCATAATCCCTATAGTCATAGCAGTAGGTTTGTTACCTTTAATTCTCGGTGCAAGCTATTTTTAGAATGGCAGAGCAGAGCCATGAGCTGCTCAGAGCTACGCTACGGAGACTAATGGGATTTCTTGGTTTCCCTCATCAAACTCATCAAATACACAATCCAACAACTCCAAAACGCTCTGGTGGACAAGTTGTGACCTGCACATTCACCACACTATGAGATAATAACAGAACGTTACAAGACTGAGTTGTTTTCAAGGTATTTGGGAGTTGTAGGATTGTGTATTTGATGAGTTTGATGAGGGAAACCAAGAAATCCCATGAGCCTCCGTAGCGTAGCTCTGAGCAGCTCACGGCTCTGCTCCGCCGTTCTAAAAATAGTTTGTACCGACAATTAAAGGTAACAAACCTACTGCTATGACTATGACAATTTTCCAAAATGTTGAACTATCCCTTTAAACGTACCCGAGCTTAGGTCTTGTTCAGTTTGATCCATTCAGAGTTGGAACAAAACATGTGATCTGTACAGACTCCCATACTCACTCTAAAACATCTTTGTTGAACTGCTTCTGTCGGTTTCCCAGGAACTCTCCGATCATCTGCCTGCTGAGCCCCTTCCTCTCCAGGATGAAGCGAGCGATCCCGACCGGAGTGTCCGATACAAACCCTCTTTCAATCAGGTACTGGATCCCTTTTTCTGGCTTCCTGCAGTCAAGTGAAAACACGTTTCCTCACAATGATTCATCACAATCCAAACTGTTATCTAGAAGTATTTTCGTTTGTTAGTGAAACGTCGTACTTGTTGAAGAGGTTGAGGCCGATGCGGTACTGACGCCTCTGCACCACGTCGCTGTTGAACGGCGGCGAGTCCCAGCTGTGGCGGCTCTCCCTCTGGTAGGTCTGCTTGCCCAGAGGAGGCAGCGGCTCCCGCAGGCTGTCCTGAGACGAGGAGCCCGAGCTGCAGTTGACCGTCTCGTTGGAGTTGGTCGTGGAGTTGAGCGAGTCGTTGTCTCCGTCGGAGCAGCACGGCTGCTCCAGGCCGCCGGGGGGCAGCGCTGTGGAGGAGGAGGAGGACAGCGGCGTGGTGGGGGGCTGCTGTGGCGACGACGATGATGAAGGCGTGTCGGGGTACTGATGGTGGTGGATGGGGTGGTGGTGGTGGTGGTGAGCGGCCACCTGGTGGGGGATGTGCGTGGGTAAGGGTCTGCCCGGCGCCCGAGTCTGCCCCTGGGCGGCAGCCGTGGAGGAGGTGCGGGCGCCAGCGTTGGGGGAGTGTTTGAGGGTTCCCTGAGGGGAGCCAGCTCCCACCCCAGGCTCCTGCTCATAGACCAGCTGTCTGCTCAGAGACCCGCGGTCCGAACGGTCGCTCATGTCCACCGAGCTGTCGCTGGGCGGCTCGATGGTGAGGAGGGGCAGGTGTGCGCCCCTCAGTCGATAGTCCCTGCACTCTGTGCACGGCGTGCTGCGCCGGCTGTTGCTGCTGCCCCCTCCCTCGGTGTCCCTGCTGTCTTCACGTCCTCCGACGCCACCGCCGGGGCCCCAGTACTCTGTGTCCGTGCTGCTGGGCGCTCGGTCGAGGGACAGCGGCGAGGAGGGCATTCCGTCGTCCATGTAGAGGGTGACGTCGCTGTACGAGGTGGCCGTGCTGTCGCCGTGCATACTGAGTCCTCCTCCGGCTCCTCGGGCTCGCTCCCCCAGGCCGCGCTGGGAGGAGGGGTTGCTGCTGCTGCTCCACACACACTCCCCAAAGTCTTCACTGATCCCTCCGCCCTCCCTGCTGCCCTCCTGGGAGTCATCGCGACCTGCGCGGCAGGTGAGGGCGTCGTCTATGGAGTCAGCTAAAGACTTGACCTAGAGGAAGCACAGATTTGGCAGTTAATGGGTCTGAAGACACGGGTGCTCGACCTGCTGCTTCCTACATCAACCTACCTCTGTGTTGGAAATAAGACTTGGTTCTATGTATAGCAGTTATTGGATGATGTGCACATGCACTTTCTGTCAGCTGCAGGTTTTGCATCTTTAAAGGAGACACATTCTGCCCCTTTTCCACAAATTAAAATAGTTAAAGACATGCTTTAGTCAAAATACCCCAAGGATCAAACATCACAGCTCTCAGCCCTGTTCACAACAGCTAGTTTCAGTGTCTGTCCCTTTAAGTGCAAATCAGCCGCTGCTTGTACCCTTCTACTGGTACCAGGTAGGCGTGGGGTTATGCTAATTTGAAAGCTAGTTACATTCCTGGAGACAACTGAGGAAACAGCTCGTAAAACCATGTGGATTTCAACCTAGCCAGCCTGAAAATGTAAGAATTTTTTGTCAATTCTTGCATTTTGGGGCTGGAAGGCAAGACAAACATCCAAATATATGTTAAAGAGCCTTCAAAAAGTGATATATCCCCTTTAAAAATAACTTTAGGGCTGAATAAATCAGTTTAAAATGAACTAAATGACCTTCTGACCCAAAGGAAAAGTTACCTGTTTGGAGAAGGAGTCCTCCAGGTGTGTATAATCTCCTTGGCGGTCTGTGTCGGGGGAGTGAGGAGGCCCTATGGCCACACTGTGGGTGAAGTTGGTCTGCGTCTGAGCCTGCTGCTGAGGCTGTCGCTCATCGAAAGAATACTGCAGCCTCATGTTGGACAGGATGATGCGCCGGGTCATGCGGCTCTCTGAGGCCGAGCTTCGGAGGCGCTCGAAGTTCTTGTTCATGCGGTACTGTCTGAAGGCCGTCTGAATGGTCCTCGCTGCTCTGCGACTTACGAAGGAGCCACCGTACTTTCTCTCCAGCATCTCCACCTGCAAGAGGAGGGAGAAACACACAAAGAAGTCAGATTACTCTCTGGATGTTTTTGCACAATGCACAAATCCTCCATCCACCGGCATCGATACCTTCTTATCCTGCAGGTCAGTCGAGAGCTCGTAGCTGTCCGAGAGGGCCTTGCACCTCTTGTTCTCCTCTTCCTCCTGCTTGCGAAGCGCTAAACTTGCAGGTTGATGACGTGTTCGTAGCGCCCAGGCCAAGCTGGCTGAGCTGGAGGTGGCCACGCATGAAGGGCCTCTGCTGCCGGAAGGCGCGCCGCTGCCGTCACTGTAGCGCTCCGAGCCTCGCAGGTAAGGTGTCTGGCTGAAAGGGCTGTCTTTGTGGGCGCCCGTGTCTGAACACTGGGACTCTCCTTCCACACTGCGAAGGGACAGGAACATGAATTAAAACAATTAGTAAAATCAATTATATGTCACTTTAAAGGGATAGTGCAACATTTTGGCAAATTGGCCCATTGCCATAATCCCTATAGTCATAGCAGTAGGTTCCTTTAACTGTCAGTGCAAGCTATTTTTAGAACGGCAGAGCAGAGCCGCTAGCTGCTCAGAGCTACGCTGCAGAGGCTAATGGGATTTCTTGGTTTCCCTCATCAAACTCATCAAGCAACTCCAAAACTCTCTGGTGGACAAGTTGTGACCTGCACATTCACCACGCTATGAGATAATAACGGAACGTTACCAGACGGAGTTGTATTAGAGGTAAATTCATGCAAAACCGCTGATGTGAGTTCTCATCGGGGGCAGTTTTTCAGCAATCAGTCTCTGCATTTGCCTTGAAAACAACTCTGTCTCGTAACGTTCTGTTATTATTTCATAGCATGGTGAATGTGGAGCTTGCGGCTCTGCTCCGCCATTCTAAAAATAGCTTGCAATGACAATTAAAGGTAACAAACTTACTGTATGACTATAGGGATTATGGCAATGGGCCAATTTGCCAAAATGTTGAACTATCCCTTTAAGAGCAGACTAGAGAAAGAATTACAGAAAGTAGTGAAGATGTAAGTTATAAGGACTTACATGTAGAGTTTAGAGCGGCGTGACGCTAACCATCTCTTAGAGGAGCTCATGGTGGACTTATGTCATCCGTAAATTCCTATTACGTAAAGGCAGCAACAATCCTGGTCTATATCATGCACTTGATGATCCAATAGACGTAAAGGCCTCTGCCTTCTATCTCCCTCCTTTAATGAGTCCAGAGGATGAGTTAATATACTACTACTACTACCACCTTCAGCCTTTGTAGTGTCTTCTTCCCACTATCTCCTTTTTCCCTCTGTGAGTGAGTGTGTAGCAGTGATCGTGCATTTTTAAGGAAAACACACACACACACCTCAACACTGTCACATACCAGCGACACCATTAACTGACAGGAAAGACCAGGTTGTTAAAAAGTTAGAGGAGCAGGTGTCAAAACACGGCTCACTGTGACAAAACAGTTAACATCCTCCTCCCCCCGACTTGACTCTCACGTAGTCTATCACAGAGAAGAAGTACTAATAACAACAACAAGCAGCTACGAATAGTAATCACGGCAACAATAACACTTAAAGGGGATCCATCCTATTAGAGCGTCAAGGAGTCGAGTAAATCCATAAATCCTCCAGTGTCATGAAAACTTTTTGCCTCATATAAAAAAAATCCACACAGTCTGAGGAGAGAGGGAGAGCGGCTCCTCCAGTCACATGCTCCAGCCTACATTTCCTGCTCGAGTTTAGCCGCACCCCCTTCTGTCAGCTGTGCCCTGGCTGTCCCACAGCGAGGAGAGGAGAGAGAGAGACGGGGTCAGGGTCAGGGGTGTTTTTGGCATCGCATTCACTACATGAAATAGGCAAATCTTGTGAGTGCGGTTTCTACCCATTTTGCATACTTCAGGCTCTGAGTCACGCATTCCTTTGATGGACAAAAAAGGAGAGAAATGGTGCGCCCTGTTGGTTCGAACCACTCTGGCCTTGAGTGGGTCAGCTAAACGTCTGCTGCTGGCGTCCCTCCCCGAGCTTGTCGCAGAGATTTCCTGTGTTAGTGAAAGGCAAGCCTTCTCCGGGAACAAGGAAATAACTTGTAGGTATTTCAATCGGTTATAGTTCTGATCTTGCAGCTTTTTTTTTTTTTCCTTTTTTTTTTTTATCACTGCAACACAAACAGCAAACCAGCAAAGCACAGAGAGGAGGGGGAAATGTTTTACAATGCAGGGTCCTTTCAGCAGGACATCCTGTGCCTTCAAGCAACACATGACCCAGCTAAATTATTGTCGACTACAACAATAACACTGAGTAGGCCCATAGCTCCATTTTGTTGCATAATACTATAAGTCATGTAAAAAATAAAAAGATACACAACTCTGACATCTGCAGGAAAACTCACATCACCACAACTAGACTGAGTTGTAAATATTCAACAGTAAATCTGTGTTTATATTCATTACAGAATTAACAAATTGTGCTTTGTTTCCATTTTAAGCAAATCAATTACATGTTGCAATTTTTTTTTTTTTTTGGGGGGGGGGGGGGGGGGCCCCCCCCACAACTCCTCCACCACCCCACTCCCCCTTCCTTAGTTTTAATTTTAATTTTATTTATTTGTTGCAGCATCATTTATCATTCCTCCTCCTCCTCCCCTGCTCCTTAAATAGAGAAACTGAGAAGAGGGAGGGAGGGGGTTGCCTGGTGACGGTTGCTGTGGGACCTCTGTGGGCGGTGAGGCAGTTGTTAGGAAGAGAAGCGTAGTTGCCATGACAATGTATTGACTGTTATCGCCTTTGAGGTGGGTGTTGAAGATGCTCCACAGGTTGTGAATGACAGTCTGCATAATACATGTCTTGTTATGAAAACAGAGAACACAACAAAATGTAACCACGCAAGAGCACGGCGTTGTCCAAAACTTGTTATTCATTGGACTGTTTTGAGTTTTAAAGGAATAGTTCATTTTGGCAAAATTGGCCCATTGCCATAATCCCTAATAGTGATAGGATTAGGTTCATTACCTTTAATTGTGGTGCAAGCTATTTTTAGGACGGCGGAGCAGAGCCGCGAGCTGCTCAGAGCTACGCTACGGAGGCTCATGGGATTTCTTGCCAAGTTTGATGAACTCATCAAATACACAATCCAACAACTCCAAAACACTCTGGAGGACAGTTGTGACCTGTACATTCACCACGCTATGAGATAATAACAGAACGTTACCAGACAGAGTTGTTTTCGAGGTAAATTTATGCAAAACCGCTGATGTTATCTCATAGCGTGGGGAATGTACAGGTCACAACTGTCCTCCAGAGCGTTTTGGAGTTGTTGGATTGTGTATTTGATGAGTTTGACGAGGGAGCTCACGGCTCTGCTCCACTGTTCTAAAAATAGCATGCACTGACAATTAAAGGTAACGAACCTACTGCTAAGACTATAGGGATTATGGCAATGGGCCAATTTGCCAAAATGTTGAACTATCCCTTTAAGTCTCTGTCTTTTTATTTAAACTTTGGAGGAGACGAAAAATTCCGCTGCAAAGACGCCGTTAAAACTGCCCAGCTCCTTTTAAGGAACAGAAAGAAGGCACCCGAGTCGCTCTGCGCAGTGCCAACAGGTAGGCTATTATAGATTCAGCCGCTCTGTAACTTCCTGCCATCCACATCAGCAGGCACAGATGGTATTTTCATTCAAAACTGAGTCACAGGCACTGAAAATACACGTGAGCAGCACAATATCAGCCGGCGCCACAAGACGTAAAACATTCGTTTGATTCTTGGAATAATTTTTCATTTCCACGTCACCTGTCACCTGTTCACAGCTCATGAAAAAAACAAAAAAAAAAACCTTCAAAGACTGTGATATTTTCTCTTGAGGCTGAATCAGAGTTCAACTTTATGGATTATGTGACTGTATCCACAGTGATTTTTCTTTTTTCTTCTCGTCTCTCTGCAGCAAAACCTGTGCAAATATCACATTTCTGAATTTCTGCCTCTGAGCACTTCACATTAAAACATACTCTCCAGCTCTAAACTTTACATTAATTCTGTTTCAACATTGATTTTTATTTTTAGTTCTTACTGTATATGCACGACCTCTACAACCCACCCCCAAGCATGCATGCATTAAAACAGGACTTTCAGTTGGTTTCACCTGCGGCCAGAGCCAGGCATTAATACCATGTTGTGAGACTAGGTGAGGATGATATCTATCGAGTAAAAGAAAAAGTTTGTTGTATAAAACATGAGTGCGGCCATATCGCAGCTGACACCTGCACCTCATTACTTATGTAAGAATCCCTGTGTTCCTGTTACAGTGCCAGAGAGAGAGAGGGGTTCTCTCCAGAGGCTCCGTCATAAAGTACCACCACCTCCAACCATTTAATTGGAGCTGAAACAGATGGTTGGAAATCTAATGAACAGGGAGAGTGATCACTGATGGTGGTAAAATGAATAAAAGGAAGTGGGCAGTAGCTGAAAAGTAAAGTACAACATAAACTCCAATGCAGCAGCCGTCCGTCCCCCGACTCCTGGCCTTCGCTCATATAATATTGATGTGCTGGCAGTGTGTGCGTGTGTGTGTATGAACAGAGCAGCAGTGGGTCTAACGGTGCCATCGAACCCACAGCAGGACATGGAGACTGGGGGTGGGCGGGTGGGTGGGTGGGTGGGTGGGGGGATTAACCTCTCTGCCGCCTGCCATGGAGATGCCGATAACTCCATCGATCCGTCTGCTGACTCATTTTCACCGGAGCATTGACTCAGCGTCGTTATCTCATATGCTTCCTAATTGCCTTTCTGACTGTTGTGTCAATTTTTCCCAATTGTTCCAAAGCTTATAATCAAATCGACACAACCCCCCGTGACTCAAATGAGGACGGTCGGTGGCGAGAAAGGCAGAGAAAGGCCTCGGGCAGGATGGATCCTCGGAGCTGTAATGACTCTGTTGATGTGTGAGCTGAGGATTGACCATTAACTTCAGGAGAGAGACTTGAAAACACAAATCTACAACCGGAACAGTTTGGGATCTTTTGTCTCGTCTTTTTGTGGCCCCCCACTCTTTGAAAACGGACAAACGACAGAACGGAGACAATCAAAATCATTCATGGGTCGGATTCCTGAGCCGCCAACTCTCTGCAGCCACTTCACTGTCTCGGTCTTTCAGCTTCCCATCACACACACACTGTTCACTTCATTGTGTGACCCAGACCCTCCAAGTTCACTTGTCTATGCACGTTTATGATCAAATCTACCATTTTAAAACTGTATCACCCCTGTTGTATAGGGGAGAACGGTGATGAGTAGGGTCCACAAAAAACCCCAGTGGTCTAATCTTTCTGAATTATTCTGCATAAGACCCTGACTAATATAGTAATGCTGCATTAGCATCAAAACAAATAGGCTAAATAAAAAATGATAATACATACGTAGTCTAAGAAAAAAAGTGGAAAAGCCAGGGGCCCGCTTTAGTATTCTTTCAGAGGGCCCAGAATTCCTAGCAACGGCCCTGGTATCACTGGATTGTTTGCAGTGATGCAAAAAAAACCCATGACCGCGTTTTGTAAGCACAAGTTTATCAGATCATCTCTGGCACTGCAACAAGAAAAGACTGAGGAGATAAGTCTTGTATACACAGGCGGGTATGCAAAAAATAAAGTAAACTCCGATTAGCGCTGACGACTCCTCCATCCTGAGCGTAGTCGTGACGTTTTAATTTGACATCTGACGCAACATGTGAAACTGTTCCCAGCCCTTTAAAAAAAATTCTTATCCACATTTAATCTAACAACTTCTTTCCTTTGCAGCTATGTTTAAAATCAAACAAGTCCAGGAGGTGACTGTGGTATTTGCTCTCCGGCTAAACGCTGCGTGTGCACTTTCTCAAGACTGACACTAAAAAGCAGCCAGAGTTTGAAAAGTATGTAACCTGTCAGCTGATCCAGTCCACTCCGTCACGCAGGCACCTGTCAGCAGCCATCAGTCACTGCTCAGATGATTAGCTTTTGGTTTTAGCTTTTTTTAAAATGCAAATGTTTCTTTCTTTTTAAAAACACCACATGTTGTACAAGCTCTGTGTGAGTGTGAGTGATGGCTCAGTGACTCTGTAGGTTTTCTTCTGTACAAGTGTCTCAGCGAAGGCAAACACACCAGAGAACATTATATTCTCAGTATCTACTGGTTTTTGAAAAGTAAAAGTAGGAAAGAAAAGAAAAGAAAGAAGCAGTAAAGAAATGAAAAGTAGTGAAATAAATAAATAAATAAAGTCTAAGTTCTTACCATGCTGCTACTGTCAGAGAGAAAGGTCCCACACTGACTGAGCCAGCGTAATAACAAACACACCCTCTCTCTCTCTCTCAGTGTGACTCTCTCTCACACACACACACACACACACTGGTGCTCGTGGCCCTGCAAAGCTGTACAGGCTGCATTCTTGACAGTCTTTTGACAGCTATGAACTTCCCTCGCACTGCCCAGGCTTCTCCCCTCCACCCTCTCTGCTCGCCTGCCTGCTCGCCTGCCTCTCTTCATGACTTCAAGACTTTTACACAACATTTATTACACAACACAACACGCACACGTCACAACAAAGCAGCTTACAGGGGCAGACAAACACACAAACATGGCAGACACAGCGCGTCGTTTATTAAAACATGTTCTTTCTGTTGCTTCTATGTTTAGTTTCTTACAGCGGGACACGTCAGTGGTTTGGCCTTGATGGGCTTGATGACTGCATGAATGAAAATGAAAGCAAGGGCACATGGGTACGTGTGTCAAAGACAGAAAATAAGACTTGTACAATCAAAAATACATTAAAATATGATTACTTACTAATTTTCTGTAATATGAATGTGTCATAAACTGGATGTAGGTCGGTTCCTTTCTGCTGCAAAAGTTTGATTCACGTCCAAATTAAACAATGAGAAGCTTCTGTGGAAGTTTATAAAGTAGATTTTCATCCAAAATTAGAGATTATTATAATAACAGTGTGCAAGTGTGTGATGTAGGGGGAAGTCATTAACATTCAGGGATTAGACACACCCTATAATCAATAATAAGGCTGAAAATAGAACGTCTATAATTGATTGTTGTTTGGATGAGTACATTGTGCCGGAGGTGCAGCCGAACGAAGCGGGCGTGTGCGAGTCACATTCCTGTGACTGAGCAATTACAGCAACAGTAAGGTACATACTTCACCTTCAGACGGCTTCTTTCAAAATAAAAAAAACTAAGGAATGAAGTGTGTTCACGAAATAGAGTAGATCTTTATTGTTGTTCAGTGTCAAACAGCTTGGCGATGAATAAACAAGGTAATATGTGAATATGTTATAAAACAAACAAGTCATAATCGTACAAGGAGGAGGTCGTAGGACAGGAGGACGGTATAGAGCAATTTGCACAGATAATAAATAATGACTACCGAGCACATCAGAGCTGACATGAGTCAACTAGTGGATCTAAAGATAAGCATGAGTGCGACAGTAATGAGCAGACATAGGTGATGCGTTCTGACAGCTTGATATGGCTGCAAGTGAAGAATTAAATAGCAGAGAGAGAGAAATACAGAGAGAAGAGGACAACATCGAGAAATCAGCTCACAAACCATATGATACATGAACAAATCAATGACAGCACACAGAAAAAGTACAAAACTGTCACAAACACTACAAGATGCATGCTTTTTTTCTTCTATAATAAAAGACTTGTTGTTGTTTTGGTTACACAGTGAGGTCTCCGTTTTTTTTTTCCTGTTTGTTTTTTTCTGGCAGCATAAAGTGAGATCGTCTTTTCACAGGTAAACGGCGGGCGAGCGAGTCGTTGTGCGGTCAGTTTCACACCTCAGCTCAGCTCAGCGAGAGGAGGGGCTGCTGCAGCCCGAGGCCGAGCAGCAGAACTGATGGGCGCCCTCATCGTCACCCTCCTCTCTTAGAAAGCAACATGGGGCAAGTCACAAGAAATAAAAAAAGAAAAAGAAATAAAAAGGAAGGAAAAGAAAAGGAAACAAAGCAGATAGGTGGACAGGACAGGAAGAGACAAGACAAGACAGGAAGGAGGACAGAGAGCGAAAAAACAACATGAGACACCAAAAAAAAAAAGCAGAGAGAGCAGAAAGAAAACACTGTAGATGGACACTAGAAAATGGGCTATAAATAATGTGTTCTATACATTCAGAGTGTGGGGCATCACAGGGGCCTGATGCCATTAGATGGCAGTGTTGGAGCATCGTGCGCTGGAGGATGGAGGAAGGGAGGGGGGGAGGAGGAGGAGTGAGAGGCCACAGTTGGAGGTGGCTGACAGGCTTTAGGGGAGAGTTGCAGGTGGCTTCTTAAAGGAGAATACCGGTCATTTTCTAAGTGACGCTCTACAGTTTAAAATAATTAAAGTTACTCCCTGCTGTCTGTGTACAAATATTTCTTGTCAATACGTGAGTCAAAATATAATTTGTGAGATGTTCGTAAATTTGTTGTACAAAAAGTTAGAAACGAGCAGATGTATAGGCCCATCTGTTGTTAGAGTTAAAGCCCCAGTGTGTAATTTATTTGGCTTTTTATTAGCAAAAATCAAATATTGCTTTACGTATTTCACTGAAGTGGAATCACACCTGCATACAAACGAAAGCTTTCTCGTACCTTAGAATGAGTTGTTACAAGTCGTTACAAATACGTAAGTGGGCGACGCACCGAACCGAGGCGGCCATGTTGCATCGCCATTTTTTACGTTTTTTTCACGGGGAGAAAGTTTTCCTGTTAAAACTGTCACCACTGTGTAGTGTGAGGAAGGACGGAGGCACTGATGTTGCCTTCAGGTGCAGTCAGACAGACGGCCGTCGGCAAACCAACCAGATGTCATTTTATTGGATGAGAGAAAGACAACATTCGACATATGACATCACCATGACAACATATTGTCACGCCTGTATTGTCTTGCCTCGTGCTGGCGGACCAGTTGTTTACATAGAAGCTTGTTTATCCTGTTACATGCAGCGTCTGTTGTCTGTCTGACATCTGCCCAGGTTCACGTGAATGCAACTTCAAGAATACGTTACGATATGCAACTGCACCACTAGATGTGGGGGATTCCTACACATTATACCTTTGCAAAAAAATGATTTTGGATGGGAAAAAAACATCAATATGAATATAACTGTTTTTTCCCATCCAAAATATTTTTTTTCTCCTAAATCCATGTTTTCCTCACATTATATTGTCTTTGAGTTGTAGAGTGTCACTTAGAAAATGACCAGAATTCTCCTTTAATTGGGTGGGTGGGGCGGAGGGGGGGGTTGTTTTTTTTGTCCCTTACCTGTCCTGCTGCGAGCTTTGGTCAGTGGAGGGGCAGCAGTACTGATGGAGGCTGACGAAGCTGTGAATGGTCAGACTGGTGGGGAACAGGGCAGCGGCGAAGGCAGCGCTGCCCCCACCCGCCCCCGCCGCCGCCCCCGCCGCCGTGGGAGTGGTGGGAGCCGAGGCGGGCTGCCCTGAGATAGACGACGATGAGGACAACGATGACGGCGGACACTGGACACTGACAGGAAAGGACCCAGAGACAGGACACACAGACACATAGAGAGACATGGAGAAAGCAGAGAGACAGAGACACACAGACAGTCAGCGCCGAAGCAGAGAGAAGGAGACAGGAAGAGAGAAAGAGCATTGGTTTGAAGCTGCACACTGATATAGTGACAAATCATAGAGTGGTCATGGTTATACAAGGAATGGCACATTTAAATGGAGAAAAGATGGTAATTTGTGCCAGACTCAGACTCAACAGCAGGCTGACATTTCAAGAGATGGAGCTTCACAAACACAGAAAAGGCTTTTGTTGAAAGCACAGACACTCTCAGCTGTTACAGGTGGTTTATTGAAAAACACCAGGAAGAAAAAGAAGAATATGGAGGAGGTCACTCCATCTATAAATCTAAAACCACCACAGTTGGTAAATGAGAGTTTCTGCTCCTCCATTGATGGATTATATAACACTCTATAGTATCTAGTGTGTGATCACCCTGCATGAAAATGGGAAACCACTTTGCAGTAATGCATGCTGCAAAAAAAAAAAAAAATGCACATGTACCACAAAAGCCTCTCTGCCGTGCATCCTCCGCTGAGATGTTCCATCTGCAGATCGTGAGTGAGCAGCTGAAGAGTGAGCAGTGGTTGGGAAAGATTAGCATGTAAATGGCTGGGTTTTATTTTTTTCCCTTCTCACTGGGGCCAGCTGCTGTCAAGGACACGCAGTCCCCGTCATTTTCCAAGTCATGGAGGAAGTGAGACAGTGCAGTGACGCTGGAGGTGACCCAACAGAAACGTGTTAAGAGAAGCTCCAGTCAACACATTGTCTCCTCAAATCGGACTGAGGGAGCTCAGATTAAAGGGGAATTGTCATATTTTTTACAATCTGGACTTATTTCTAGCATAAAATACGATCATTTACTCACCCAGATAACTTTGGTGTCATTACAAGTTGTTCCGACAAAATTAGCACCAGCCGAGAGCCGCGTATATCTGTATAATGGAGTCTACAGGGCAGCAGAATGCAGCCTCTAAATAACACATTATCTGCTGCGAAACTCCTCCATTTCATCAATATTTAGTTCTGATAGGCTAGTGCTATTCCCCTGTGAGTCCAGGGTGACCTGTTATCAACATCCGGGGTCTGTAGGTTGACCTACTGACCTCCGACCTGGATGATGTCATTTCTAAGCGCTCCCCGGCTCATTCTGATAATAATCATTCCACGCCATTTTTAGTGCAACTAGCCAGAGCTCATTTTGTTCTGACAAGTCGGAAACACACAGAAACGAACCATAGCATTAGCATTAGCAACTTTCAGGTAAAAAAGCTGGACCGTGCAGCGCTCAGAGATGACATCATCCAGGTCAGAGGTTAGTTGGTCAACCTACAGACCCCGGATGTTGATAACAGGTATCAGAACAAAATATTGATGAAATGAACGGGGTTCGTGGCAGATATTGTGTTGTTTAGAGGCTGTGTTCCGCTGCCCTGTATATTTGCTTATGTGGATATACGCGGCTCTCGGCTGGAGCTCATTTCGTTGGAACGACTTGTAATGACACCAAAGTTGTCTGGGTGAGTAAATGATCGTATTTTATGCTAGAAATAAGGTCCAGATTGTAAAAAACGGCAATTCCCCTTTCATCTGTTAACACACAGCTCCAACATAACTGGTGTGTAAAAGTGAAACAAAAAAACACACACACATATATACACACATGCTTGTAAAAATCACACTAGTGCACTAAATCCACCCCCTGCAAATAGTTCCAGACAAACATGTATTTAATCCTGTTTGAGCCCCGTTTGCTGAAAACTTCACTCCCCTGCTGTTTTACTAAATCACTGAGCCTGTTTTTAGAAATGAAATGCTATCCTCATGGCGTTGCCTCAGAGTTATAATTAAAATCTCTATAATAACAACAAGCGAGTAAACAAAAATAATGACAAAAAAAGAAAAGAAAAAGCCATTATGGCACTGTCCAGCAGCTAAACAGCAGACAGCTACTGATGAGCTGATGGAGCGTTGAGCAGTTAAAAAGATCCAGACGTTTCCCTCAGGAGTTGGTAGAGACTGATAACGGAGCTAAAAGAGAGTCAACACCAGACTTACATGACTCCAAATGAGTCGCCATAGCAACCAGGGGCCAAATGTATAAACCATGCGTACACATGAAATCTGTGCGCACACCACTTTCCACGTACTTTTCCAAATGTATAAAAAACTACGGGCGGTGAGAATGTGCGTACTGGTACGCATGTTTCACACCGCCACTTCCCACGTATTTTTCCTCATGTATAAAAATCCACGGACGGTGAGAATGTGCGCACTGGTACGCATGCTTCAGACCATGCGTAGCCTCCCATCTTGCAGATTATTATGGTGTTGCGAGTTGGCAAAAAGGATAATAAATGTGTGAATTTGAGAGATGTTTCATTTAGATACTTTTTTTGTTACATTGTGTCAATAATCAACGAGCTGCAGCAGCTGTCCAAATACGTCTTGATGTGATGCAGCGACAGTAAGCATGGTGAACAGTGTAATATAATAATAAGTGTAATGAAACAATAAGGAAATGAAAAAGAAAAATAGTTTATTTCTTATGATGATTCCCGCAGTGTTTCCTCACTTCCTTCAATACAGTTTATAATAATATCATTGTGTGATTGGATAAGGACATATGTGTCCGGCTGTGCGCACTGGCACCGGAGGTACCAGGGTCTTAATAATGTTGTAGAACGTAGTTTTCATTGCATGTCCGACTGCAATTTAAACTGAGCCTGAAACTGAATCTGTGTCTCCTGGTTCATCTGGCACATTGCCACTGACGGCGGTTTGGATCAGGACCGACGCGGTGCGCGCAATAAGGACAGCGAGGAGAGCGCTGGGGTTCCCGGTCTCCCGTTTTTAGTCAGACCGCTTTTTTTCTTCTTTTTAAATCTCTAGTGTCTGTGGCTCGCCGAATTTAGAAATTCACCTTGGTTTTATTTGGCATGCCAGAGCTTAAGCTAAATAATATATATTTTCTTTGATCATTTTCTTCAACCACTACTTCTATTTCACAATCAGTGAGATGACGCTTCTTGTTCAACTGTTTCTTTCTTGCTTCCGCGCTATTTCTCCTCAAATGAAATCCCGGCCTTTTGTATGCAAAATAGGCAACTGGGGGTGTGTCGGGAGCCATATATGGTGAATCATGGGTTTGGTCTAAGGACTCGTGCACGTGCGCACAATTTCAGCATGATTGAGATGTATGAGAAAAAAACACGTGGGGATATACGTACGTGGGGTTTTATACATCTGACGAGAAGACTGCGTATGCATGTTTCCTGTTTTGTGCGCACACAGATTTCTACACCTGAATATACACAGAGTTTTATACATTTGGCCCCAGGTGTGTAAATAAGTGACTATTTGCTCACAAGTTCTCTGTATGAGTGGTTAAATGTCAGGAAGGAAAATTGGAAATTGATGGACTTTCACCATTGGTTTTGGGGGTTTCTGTGTTGTTTTTTTCCCTCGCAATAACGAAAAAAACAAACCTCACTCTGTATTAGTTTAATGCATTAAAACATCTTAATAATGTAATTATTTGCACTAAAACAAAGAGAAACGTTCAGAGTTCTTACAGGTTATTTTTGCTCTTATTTCACTGGTCCGGTCCACTTAAGATCAAATTGTGCTGAATGAGGCCGATGAACTAAAGTGAGTTTGACATCACCTGATTGAAATTGTTCTCCAAAAGTATTTAAACTTGGTTGCACTTCACAGGTTCTGTGCTGCAGTGTTATTTTGTTCAATAGAGACTTTGTTTCAGTTTAATAGATTTAGATTATAGATTTTATATAAAATCATCTTTTATTTTCTTTTTAGCTGAGGAATAATGTAAATATCAAGCCACATTATTATTATTATGAGAAGTGGAACTGAATACAGACATGGTCTTGATTGAAAATGGTCTTGCATTGGTTTGGTCTCAGTCTTGGACTTGGTCTCAGCTTGACCACAACACTACTCTTTATATTACATTATATTATATTTAACTCGACTCTGAATGTGAAAAACTGACTGTGGAGATTCCTGCACACTGAGCTGCTGTTAGTGAGTTTAAGGGTGACTAACCAGAGGGGGGGTGAGAGTGTTTAAGGATATAATCATGTAGGTGGAGCGTTTGCTTAGTACAGATGATAAAAAAGTTCCAATTAAAAAAAAAAAATAGAGAGAGAGAGAGAGAGAATAAAGCTGCTGTGGACTATTTTAAATAAGACTGTGTGGAACAAGAGCTTCTTGTTCGTTTTCTATTTTTAAAGATTACACTGCCACGGTGGCGAGATGAGCAGAGTTTGAGGCTTAAATTGCGAGAAGAGGAAAACGTACGGTATCTCCTGTCGAGATGTGACCTGCATGTGACTGCTTAATTTCTCTTTCATTAGGGCTCTGCACAGGAAACACCGCAACACATGAACCCACTGACCTGCTCAGCTTCTGATGGAGATGTGAGGAGAGGCAGAGGTGCTGTTATGTAAGACTGTGCTTGTACACACACAGACACACGCAACACACATACACACACTGTGCGGTCTCTCACTGCCAAGATTTGTATTTCTTTTTTCTTTTCTACCAGCAGTAACTGATCCTCCTGTGAGAGCGCAGCATCCCCCAGTGTGGTGTGAGCGTTGACAGGCTCATCTAGGAACTGCATTCTGTTTCATGATACAGTTTACGCAAAAATCCCAGAGTGCCATGAACGCCACACACACACACACCTTCCTCCACCTCCTTTCTTTACTCCTCCATAGAAAAACAAACACACATGATGCTACCCACACACACTCTCACTGTGTAGCTACATCTCTCTCTCTCTCTGTGTGTTTAGCATTTTAGCACAATGACGATGACAGGTGAAGATGTGAATAGAGATATAACCTCAGAGGGGTGTGTACGTCAAAAATAAATCAGAACCAACACCAAACTAACTACAATGGTAACAGCTGCTCAATCTATGGAATAATATGGAGAATGATTTAAAAACATGCAACACCATAATCTCATTAAAAAAAATATTCAAAAATAGAGTGATCAAAAAATAAATTCTCTCTCATTTTTTGACTGTTATTTGCTGATATTTGTATATTTTAAATAAAACTTGATTTAGGGTAGGCAAAATAAGATAAGCTTCAGCCCACACTTTTTCGGTCTTAAAGCGATATTCCGGCGTAAGTGTAAGCCACGGTCAAACACACCGTAACACCGAGTCAGACCCCCCCTCGAGAGATCAATTTACCCGACCGCTAGATTCTCGAGTTCCACCAACTTCAGAAAAGACCGCACTATCGCCACACACGGCGCTCTGCGGATCCACTGTCTAACCGCAAAACGCCACTTTTAGCCACAAATAATGCTCAGAACTGCACCAAAGTTCATCAATAGTACATTACAGGGTCCCAGCCAGAGCGATAGATATAACATTGTTAACATTGATGTTTTAATCTATTGCTCTGGTCCCAGCACGTAGGACGAGCCGTCAAACATCCACCAGCTTTACCTGTTTTCTTTAGCTCCGCTGCACTCGGTGATCCACTCGTCAGGGCTTCTCCACCAACAAGCGGCTCCAGGAGGAGAAGTAGGTGAGTTGTGTCTGCTGAAGAAAACAGGTAAAGCTAGCGGATGTTTGACGGCTCGTCCTACGTGCTGGGACCCTGTAATGTACTATTGATGAACTTTGGTGCAGTTCTGAGCATTATTTGTGGCTAAAAGTGGTGTTTTGCGGTTGGACAGTGGATCCGCAGAGCGCCGTGTGTGGCGATAGTGCGGTCTTTTCTGAAGTTGGTGGAACTCGTGAATCTAGCGGTCGGGGAAATTGATCTCTCGAGGGGGGGTCTGACTCGGTGTTACGGTGTGTTTGACCGTGGCTTACACTTACGCCGGAATATCGCTTTAAAGGACAATTCTGGGCAAATTCAACTCGGGGCTGTATTTTCCTAACATTTTAGGTCTAAAAGAAGGAATCTCAAGATTTTCAGTTTAATTGCTCCTGTTGTTGTCCTGCTGTTTAGTTGTAAAGGTAAAGGTACTTTATTTGTCACATATACAGCTAGTACAGTGAAATTCTTTCTCTGCATTTAACCCATCCCTGACCAACTCCAGATCATGAGCCAGTGCCTTTGGTCGGGGGCGCTGACTGGAGAATCTGACATGTTTTTTTAGTGGTGGGGGAAACCGGAGTACCCCGAGGAAACCCACGCAGACACGGGGAGAACATGCAAACTCCACACAGAAAGGCCCTGGTGGGGATTTGAACCCAGGACCTTGTTGCTGTGAGGCAACAGTGCCAACCACTGCGGCACCGTGCCGCCCAGTGTGTCTGTCTCCGATCGCCACGGCAGCAATGAATGGGAGCGGAGGCAAGTTCTGCTGCTTAGACTGTTTACATCCCTCAAAGCCACAGTTTTTGTCAAGAGTTGATATTCCTGTGTTTATGACACAAACGGGAGCTTCCGACTGCACGGCAACTTGGGTCTCACGCGAGACTTTAAATTAGATCTAGTTTTACAAGCATTTTGGCTTGCTTGGTGCATGTTTGAGTCGCCATCTGACGCTGTCTGTGGAAGAAAAAAAAAAGTGGCTTTGAGGGATGTAAACAGCCTAACCAGAAGAACTTGCAGCCATGGCGATGCAGGGACAGACACAACTAGCGCAAAACAGGAGCAATTAAACTGAAAATCTTCACATTGCTTCTTATGGACCTAAAATGTTAGGAAAATACAGCCCCGAGCTGAATTTGCCCGGAACTGTCCTTTAATGTCCGTTTTGTTTGTTTTCCTTTTTATTGTCTTTAAAGACCTTGCCTAGCTCATCTAAAATGAGGTGACATGTCAAGACCGAAATAAACTAAATGAAAAAATGAAAATGAAAAAGATATGAATCAAGGTTTGAGAAATATTTGTGAAGAGCAGAGAAGTACGGAAGCTTATTGCATTCATTCAATAAAAAAAAAATACAGATCCTGTTTTTCTGAGTAATTTTTTCTGTTTTTCTGAGTAATTTTTTGGGGGGATGAGTTTTTCTGAGTAATTTTTTCTGTTTTTCTGAGTAATTTTTTTTGGATCAGTTTTTCTGAGTAATTTTTTCCTGTTTTTCTGAGTAATTTTTTTTGGATCAGTTTTTCTGAGTAATTTTTTCTGTTTTTCTGAGTAATTTTTTTGGATCAGTTTTTTTGAGTAATTTTTTCCTGTTTTTCTGAGTAATTTTTTTGGATCAGTTTTTTTGAGTAATTTTTTTCCTGTTTTTCTGAGTAATTTTTTCTGTTTTTCTGAGTAATTTTTTTGGATCAGTTTTTTTGAGTAATTTTTTTCCTGTTTTTCTGAGTAATTTTTTTGGATCAGTTTTTTTGAGTAATTTTTTTCCTGTTTTTCTGAGTAATTTTTTTGGATCAGTTTTTTTGAGTAATTTTTTTCCTGTTTTTCTGAGTAATTTTTTTGGATCAGTTTTTTTGAGTAATTTTTTTCCTGTTTTTCTGAGTAATTTTTTCTGTTTTTCTGAGTAATTTTTTTGGATCAGTTTTTTTGAGTAATTTTTTTCCTGTTTTTCTGAGTAATTTTTTTTGGATCAGTTTTTTTGAGTAATTTTTTTTCCTGTTTTTCTGAGTAATTTTTTTCCCCTGTTTTTCTGAGTAATTTTTCCCCCCTGTTTTTCTGAGTAATTTTTTTCCCCTGTTTTTCTGAGTAATTTTTTCCCCTTGTCAGTGCCCTATCCGTACCCGGAACACAATCCGTCCCAGGCGCTTACTGCGCATGCGTGCTTTTCTACGGCAGCCTGAAGGCAGCAGACAGACGCCGGGCGCCGGCAGACACCGCGGATATGCTTAAAACAGAGACGTTTTTTGGGAAAAACACAAGCACGTCGCCACGAATTTCCCTCTATTCTATTTCTGATTAAATTAAATTTAATGTAGACCGATCAGTTAATTCTAAAAACATTTATTTATTGATGTAAATGTGGTGATTTCTGCACATACAGACAGTGCCATGTCAGTGCTGCTCTTCTGACCAGCACACACCTGAAGCTTCGCTTTTCATTTAGGCTACACAAACTAATCAATGAGGCCATAAATTAATCTGCTCGCTTTCCACCGGCGTGACGACGTAAGATGACCGGTCGATCACCTCAGCCGGCCGGCTGCTGCCTCTGAGATGAGCCGAGCAGCGAGCTAACGTTAGCTCCCAGACAGTGGCTGCTCCCAGGTAGCTCTGCACTTCTCCCAAAACGCCGGAGCAAACTTCCAAACAAATGTCAGTCGGATAAACAGACCAAAGATAGGACTCTAAACTTCTCGCATCAAAGAAATATTTAAAATCAATAAAGTGACGTTTTAACGACACCACAGTGGACTTTTAATGGGACTTTTTTTTAGCATTCGCGGTGTCTGCCGGCGTCTTTCTGCTGCCTTCAGGCTGCCGTGCGCTTACTGCACGGCAGTAAGCGTGTGGGACGGATTGTGTTCCGGGTACGGATCGGGCACTGACACCCCTTGTTTTTCTGAGTAATTTTTTCCCCTTGTTTTTCTGAGTAATTTTTTTCCCTGTTTTTTTGAGTAATTTTTTCTCTACTTCGAAATCTCGCGATAACACCTCACTTGCAAGTGACTCCTGCAGCTCCTGCTATGACCCGTCTTCAGCTCTCTACTGCACCGGAGTACCAGAGCAGCTACGGGTTTGAGCTACGCCTGAGCTTGAGTCTGAATCCAGCTCTTATCTGAATGTCTCGGATACACACCGAGCAGTGAGGGAAATATGCTGGGACCGCTGCTGTCAACACACGAAGCGTTAGCTCGGCTCGGCTAGCCCCGTTCATCCCGAGCCACAGTCCAGCCGAGCCACTGCAGCACCGAACCCACGGCTCACCGCCACAGCAACGGGAGGAGCCTTGAAAGCTACACCGCGACAACAATGAGGGCTGCCACCGTCAGCACAGGACGAACGGACCTAGCGTTAGCCGCGGAGCTAACGCTAGCCGTCGAGCTAACGCTAACAGGGCAGACGGAGCTGCAGCTCTCCCCTGCTGCTGACGGCGGCGGCCCTCAGTTTTGTTGCCGGTGAAGTCGTTGCTGTGGCAGTTAGCTGTGGGGCAGACGCTGCAGAGGTTCACCTGGATGTGACCCTAACCCTTGAAGAGTTTTACCCCCGGGCGCCGGCTGGTCCCTCTGTGGGAGTCTCACTAGTTTGTTTGAATTGAAAGTGGAGCTTCGTGTTTCACATGAGAACAGCGCTGCCACTGGGATCTGTACAGACTATGTTCTAATAACACCACATTTACATCAATAAATAAATGTTTTACCATGACCTGATATATCTGCACTACATTTTATTAAGACAGAGGCCATGCTAGTGGACTGGTAGCTCTGGTGAGGCAAGTTACACACAGGGTATGATACACATGATTTCAGTTTAGTTAGCCGCTAACAGTTTTGTTTCCATCATGCCGGACAGTTAAATTACTCAGAAAAACAGGAACAAATTACTCAGAAAAACAGGAAAAAAAATTACTCAAAAAAACTGATCCAAAAAAATTACTCAGAAAAACAGGAAAAAAATTACTCAAAAAAACTGATCCAAAAAAATTACTCAGAAAAACAGGAAAAAAAATTACTCAAAAAAACTGATCCAAAAAAATTACTCAGAAAAACAGAAAAAAATACTCAGAAAAACAGGAAAAAAATTACTCAAAAAAACTGATCCAAAAAAATTACTCAGAAAAACAGGAAAAAAATTACTCAAAAAAACTGATCCAAAAAAATTACTCAGAAAAACAGAAAAAATTACTCAGAAAAACAGGAAAAAAAATTACTCAAAAAAACTGATCCAAAAAATTACTCAGAAAAACAGGAAAAAAATTACTCAAAAAAACTGATCCAAAAAAATTACTCAGAAAAACAGAAAAAATTACTCAGAAAAACTGATCCAAAAAAAATTACTCAGAAAAACAGGAAAAAATTACTCAGAAAAACTGATCCAAAAAAAATTACTCAGAAAAACAGAAAAAATTACTCAGAAAAACTCATCCCCCCAAAAAATTACTCAGAAAAACAGAAAAAATTACTCAGAAAAACAGGATCTGTATTTTTTTTTTATTGAATGAATGCAATAAGCTTCCGTAGAGAAGAGCAAAGGCTCAAAAGACAAAAAAAAAAAAAGTGGTACATTGGGAGAAAATGTGAGGTGGCGTATATTTAAAACAGTGAGTTGACAAAGGCTGGAGGCAGGAGGAAGAGTGGGAGGAGAGAGAGAAGGAGAGAGAGCTACAAGAGAGTGGGAGAGGGTGAACAACGGAGGAGGGCAAGGGTGAAAATAATCAAGAGAGCAGGGATGAGAGGAAGAAGGACAGCGATGGGAAACGGAGACAGGATGTGGAGTGATGATGATGATGGTGATGATGATGATGAGGAGCGCTGCTGGAGTCAGTGTTTCCTCGAACCTGTGCAGCGGCAGCAGCAGCAGCAGCGGTGTGTGTGTGTGTGTGTGTGTGTGCGTGGGGGCGTCGGCGTGTAGGTGAGTCTATGTATAGACGAGCGAGCGAGGAAGAGTGGGAGCGAGGCGCACATGCAGCGATCACAGGAAGTCGAAGAAGAAGAAGACGACATCATCGGCTGCGTGTGTGTGTGTGTGTGCAGCAGCAACAAAAACAAAGTGTAGGTAGCTTTATAATCTGAAAATAAAAACAAAACGTGCCACAAGCGACTTCACGTCTTCATCATCGTCGCCCCCCTTTTCTCCTCTATGAGATCAGAGTGTGGGAGCCGAGCGACTGCGTCATCGCCGCTCCACCCGCCCTCCTCGACTCCTCGCCGACAAACAAACAAACGCACACATGCTGCGTCGCCGCCTAAAGTTAAGTGTGTTTTTTTTAATAAGACAGCCCCACATCCCCCTCCCCTCTTTCCCTTTCACCAGCTCTTCCATGAGCAACCCCCCCCCCCCCCCCTTATACACACACACATCCACCATCATCCACAGCGAGCTTGAGTCTCCTGCTGCTTGGCAACAGTGTGGACTGCCTGTGTGGGCGTTTGGCGTTGAGTGCCAGGCGAAAGCACTGACAAGGAGGGGCAACAGTTACAGTTACGACTCAACTACGCAGCAGCACCAGGCACCTGCTGTACCCTGTGAGTGTGCATGAGTGTGTGTCTGTCTGTGTGTGTGTGTGCATGTGCATGCGTGTTGGACTTGAACTGGATATGATTCACCCAGTGAAGAACAATTAGACTTCATTTGAATGTGAAGTGGGAGTAGCACAGAAGGAGTAATTCAAGAAAATGATCCTCTCAGATCACCACAGGGACGGGGTTTTTTTATAGGACTGCAAATCTGAAACTGATCCAGAGGTTATGAAACACGATTTAATGGTTCCTCGGTTGTCGACGACGACCACAGATTGAAAACTTTTCAATGAACACCAGAGACAGAGAGCACAGGTACGGTAACCTGTGATTAATAACAAAAAAACGGCACTCGTCTGTCTTCAACACGTCTCCTCCATCCCCATCAAGCCGTCATTCAAACCTGCTTCTGTCTTTCACCCTCCTGCTCCTGCTCCCACTCCTACCCTCTCTCTCCTCTCCATCTCTCCATCTCTCTCTCTCTTTCTCTCTCTATTCTGTGTCTCTCGCCCACAGAGTTCTTCACAGAAGAGCTCACAGCGTTCCCACGGTAACCAGTCTCCCTATTCTGCTCCACAGAAACGTGTGTGCATGAGTGTTTGACAAACATCCCGCCTCAAAAGTGCTACTTATCTGCATTTCTTGTAAAAAAAAAAAAAGGAAAAAAAGAAATGAAGTGAAGTGAAGGGCAATGAATCAAGTTACAGGGAGAGAAACAATGGAGCAGCCGCCGTGTTAATGAAACAATGACCTATACAGTGTGAAGGCTGAGGAGCAAGGGCAACATTTATGGGGGGATAGTTCAACATTTTAGCAAATTGGCCCATTGCCATAACCCCTATAGTCATAGCAGTAGGTTCGTTACCTTTAATTGTCGGTGCAAGCTATTTTTAGAACGGCGGAGCAGAGCCGTGAGCTGCTCAGAGCTAGGCTACGGAGGCTCATGGGATTTCTTGGTTTCCCTCATCAAACTCATCAAATACACAATCCAACAACTCCAAAACACTCTGGTGGACAAGTTGTGACCTGCACATTCACCACACTATGAGATAATAACAGAACATTACCAGACAGAGTTGTTTTCGAGGTAAATTCATGCAAAACCGCTGATGCACATTCCCGTCTGGGCCAGTTTTTCAGCAAGCAGTCTCTGCATTTCCCTCTAAAACAACTCTGTCTTGTAACGTTGTGTTATTATCTCATAGCGTGGTGAATGTGCACGTCACAACTTGTCCACCAGAGCATTTTGGAGTTGTTGGATTGTGTATTTGATGAGTTTGATGAGGGAAACCAAGAAATCCCATGAGCCTCCGTAGCCTAGCTCTGAGCAGCTCACGGCTCTGCTCTGCCATTGCCTTGCACCGACAATTAAAGGTAACAAACCTACTCCATAGGCTACATTGGCAAAATAAAATGCATTATGTTAAATAAATGGTGTGAAATGACTGTAATACCTTTTACTACTGTAATGCATATAGAAATGACAAAATAAAGAGGTAAATTAGCCTTGTCCTTTATCAAAGTTAATGATTTTGCACTCTTCCTGCAACTAGGACACATTTACATTGGCATTTTGCTTAAAAAAAGAAAACCTTATATGGGCAGAGATCTTATGGTAAACTAAAGTTACGTCCTTGCTGAGGAATGATGTGATGTGAGTGGGGGATGATGGGATCCACAGTAATGTTTAACCCGCCAATGAGCGGCCAGCGGGCAGGCACTGTGCCCACCTCTCTAATAACAAAGCAGAAGCGCCAACCTCTGTGGTAATTTACCACTGGACACACAGCTGCAGATTTCAGACAAAGCAACAGACGAGAGAGGAGGAGGAGGAGGAGGAGGAGGAGGAGGAGGAGGAGGAGGAGGAGGAGGAGGGAGTTGCCAGGATCAGGATGTGTAGCCCTCAACCTCCACTTCCACCATCACCATCACCATCATCGTCAACCACACCCTGGAGTGAGGTGACGGGAGCTGGAGCTGGAGCTGAAGGTGGAGGAAGACGAGTAGATGGAAATGCAATATTGCAACTGCCTTGAGGACGGCAGCTTTACAGTTTCCACAGCAACTATAACTCTCACAGCCAGCGCTCTGGGTCCAAGGACATTTCACTCTCTGTGAAAAAACCAACAACTTTACACCACCACAGCTACAGCTAAACAGAAGAAGTCTCTTCTTGTCTCCTCTCCAGGTTACGGCCAGTGACCGTAGATAGTGATGATGGTGAATCAAGAATAGCTATCGACAAGCAGGTGAGACGTGTGGGATGAGAGAGGCGAGGTCGAAGCGTCTGGAGGTACAATAACAACTCTTCAGGTCATGTTGTAGACCAGGGTGCAAGCTATTTTTAGAACAGCGGAGCAGAGCCGCGAGCTGCTCAGAGCTACGCTACGGAGGCTAATGGGATTTCTTGGTTTCTCTCATCAAACTCATCAAAGAGTAGCCTAACTAAACCCCTCAGTTTTGGTTGACGTGCATGTGAGCTGGAAGTTCAAATGGGCAGGGCTCCAGGAGCAGTTCAGACATGGCCACTGTCACTGTCCAACAGTACCCCCCGCACCTCACACGCACGAAATCACACAAGAGGAAAAAAAGTCATCGACACACTTCTGCTACAGCTAACAAGCTAATAATGAGCGACTCTGACATGGTCTGGCAGCACTAGTAGCGTGGACACTACAAGGAGAAGCGAGTCTGCCAGCTATCGGCACCGCTGGCCGTTGCCATGCCAGGGCACAAATGAGCTGCATGAACTGTTGCTGTTTTTGAGATAAATTCATGCAAAACCACTGATGCGCGTTCCCGTCTGGGGCAGTTTTTCAGCAAGCAGTCTCTGCATTTACCTCTAAATCAACTCTGTCTTGTAACGTTGTGTTGTTATCTCATAGCGTGGTGAATGTGCAGGTCACAACTTGTCCACCAGAGCGTTTTGGAGTTGTTGGATTGTGTATTTGATGAGGGAAACCAAGAAATCCCATTAGCCTCCGTAGCGTAGCTCTGAGCAGCTCGCGGCTCTGCTCCGCCGTTCTAAAAATAGCTTGCACCGACAATTAAAGATAACAAACCTACTGCTGTGACTATAGAGATTATGGCAAAATGTTGAACTATCCCTTTAATTATGTACTGTAAGTTGAAATGCCTGTTTTAGACAGGAAACTGGACAATTAAAAGGCCGCATGTGTGCAGCCATGTAACAAACTATGAATCTTTTCTGCTTCTACATGTGGTGCATGCTAAGTTTGTGCATTAATCGTAAAATCCTCGTGCACTGTGCTGCTGAATATGACCATCTGCAAAGAGAGGGAGAGAGAGCGCCAAGGTCAGTGGTCAGTCTACATCAGGGAGGGAGGGAACGCAGCCAGGGCCTCATATTGCATCAGGCCACGTTTACCGGAAAATAAAATATGTCCTCATGAACCTGTGGTTAAATATAAATGATTAAAAAAAAAAAAAAAAGGAGTACGATGATATTTTGTGAGCACACGCTGCTGTATGAAGCCATGAACGCTCACTTCACTCAGAAATGACGAGTAGAAGGCAGCAAAAAACACACCACCCACACACACTTGCCTCCCACACACACACACGCACACACATCCATCATTTAAATTTACATCAACCTAAACGACATCGCAGTGAATCATTAGCAACAGTGCGATATTTTACTTCTAGCTCGATTTGAACATTATTTAAAACCACTACTTAGAAAAACACTCCCATAAAAACAAAACTGCGATCCAGTTCTTGAGGAGAAACAGCAGCTGCAGCTGTGTTACTGTGGATGTTTTTCTCTTCTTCTAGAAAGTCCTGCTGAGTCCAGAGAGAATAGATTTCCTCCCATCACATCACACAGACTGTTCGGAGCAGGTCAGCACAGGCTCAGCTGAACGAACCCACACATTCGCCCGAGGCCGGTTTTCTTTCTCTAAGTTGTATCTGCACATCTTAGCTGCTCCGCTATAGGATGTAAAACACAGGAGGAGAAGGTGCTTCAACTCCAAACACACGCACATCCACACAAGCGCGACATTAGCGAATATTCAATTGACCTAAATGGGAAAAATAGATAGCTGTGATTTCAGTGACGAGCATGAAAAAAGAAGGAGCGGGTGAGAAAAGAAGGGGAAGAGAAAGAGAGAATAGCACAAAAGTAATTTCTGCAGCTTCTCTGAGTCATATCTGCAGCAGTGGGAAACAGAAACAGCGAGGGGGAGAGCGTGAGGGTGTGTGTGTGTGTGTGTGTGTGGGTATGTGATAGAGAGAGAGAGACAGAGAGAACGAGAGAAAGAGAAGGAGTGGGGGTTGTGAAAAGGGGGGGGGGGGGGGGGTTATGTGTAGTAGATCTTCACAGAAATTAGCAAAATGAAGCTCGTTGTGAAACAAACGCTCCAGAAACAGAATTAATGTCAATTTATGAGAGAGCAGAGCAGAGGCCTACGGTGGCCTGGATGGATGGATGGATGGATGGATGGATGGATGGATGGGTGGATGGATGGATGGATGGATGGATGGATGGATGGATGGATGGATGGATGGATGGATGGATGGATGGAGGGATGGATGGATGGATGGAGGGATGCCCCTCTATTGGGGAATTTTGCAGATTCAATCAGATAAAATCTAATCTTGCACTCGTCACTTCAGCAAACAGCACTTTTAGCACATAGCATTTAATTATCACTGTAGCACTTTACAGTATAACTGTTCTGTAATATCTTGGTCCCCTTAATACTTTAATTAATTAATATACGTATGTTGTTCATGTCATATGTTTCTGTAAGATGTCAAGGTGTCATCATGACACATTGTCCATTGTCGTAGTTCTGCCTCTTGTGCTTCTATCTTCATTGTTTTTATGTTTAACATCAACCTGCCTAAGGACTGGGGATGGAAATCAGCCACTTGCCTACAATCCCACATATTTACACAACAGTGTTCATTAATATGTATGGTTCCCATTTAAAAAAATAAATCTGAAATCTTCACTGTCTCTTCAGAGGCGAGTGAAGAAGGGCAAAGACAACTCTCCTTCCTTTATATAATGTTATATAATAACACTGTCCTGACTTCCAGCACCACAGGGGGTTGGGTGTGGGGGCGAGGGGGGGGGGGGGGGGGGGGTGCTGTCACCGAGTCCTCTGGCTGCCCCGGCTTCTCATCCTGTGAGCTGCATGAGCTGCACAGCTGCATGTAAAGCACATAATGAAGGATGCAATCTTCCAGCCGTACAGAGGAGAACAGGAACTGTCACATCGCTGGGACGCGGTGACGACGGCCTGCGTGTGCGCTCGTGTGTTAGTGCATGTGTCGGTGGAGGCTGCAGGGTCACATTATCTGTCTAATAATGGACGTCCCAGGTGATGTCCTGCAGTGCACACATATACACTCACCAAAAAACATAAGAAAAAGACACACCAATCACACATGTATGCTCAGCAGTAATTATCACCCCTGGGCCAGGGGTAATTACACTCTGGTCACACTAATTAATCTCTCATGCACTCTAATATGTATGTGTGTGTGTGTGTGTGTGTGTGTCTACCTCCTTCTTTCACAGGTTTTTATGCACTCACACCAGCACATACATTATATAAAGATGCACACACACATATATACACAAAAAAAATGCACTCACACGACCTCTCCCAAAATAACAACAAAAAAACATCTGCCGTGCTCAGTGAGCTGCCGCGATGCCCTCAACCCCGCTGCCTCTTGGAGGAGGAGGAGGAGGAGGAAGAGGGGCTTGACGTCAAATATACTTCACCCCCCCCCCTCACCCCCCCGAAGGCCTCAGACTCTCGCATTGTTCACACTGCCATTAACAGGAGGAGAGGAACCAAACATTTGGTACAGCTGTTTTTATGGCGCGCCGCTGGGAGCAACAACAGGAGAGGAGGGGGGGGGGGGGGTAACTTTGTTTTGATGCAGTTGCTGCACGCATGGATAAAAACATTTTTTTAAAACCCTCCTGTTGTCCTCCTGGGTCAAGGAAGGAAGGATGGAAGGAAGGATGGACAAAGGGAAAGATGGGAGAACAGATTTTTTTTTTTGGAATAATTGAATCAAAAAGTAAGGAAGAAGTAAGGACGAAGGGAAGGAAGCAAGGGAAAAACGATTGTGGAAAGAAGGAAGGGAAAAAGGAAGGAAAGAAAGACAGAGGGAGGGTACAGATTTGTTCAAGGAAGGAAGGAAAAAGAAGGACAGGAAGAAGGGAAAAAGGATTGTGGAAAGAAGGAAGGGAGAAAGGAATGATGGAGGAAGGAACAGATTGACCCATAAGGACAACAGGCGGGTTAAAAGAGGGGGCTCGGGGGTTTTATCCAACTTCCTTGTTCAGAAAAAGAAAAGTGCCGAGCTGTGTGATTCACAGAAAGCAAAGAGCATAGATGAGGAGCTCGCCTGCTGGAGGAGCAACAACTAATTGGACAAAAACAAAGACGACTCGGCTGCTTCTCCGGCCCAAACCCCCCCTCCTCCTCAGATCTCCCTCTCTACCTCCCTCCATCCATCCTTTCCCTCCCTCCCTCACACACCCTGTTGACAGATGGCGAACCAGTGTGTGTGTTCCACCTTGTCTCTTTTAGACTGAAGCACGCTGAGTAAGGTCGCTCAGTCACTTTCCTCCCCCTTGCCCCCCCCCCCCATCCCTCTATCTACCCACATCTTTCCTTCTGTCTGTGCCTCTGATTGGAGCCACATTTAGAGCATCATGGCGCTCCGGTGATGAGGAAACGCATGTCGTTGTGGTCGTTGTTGTTGTGTTTGTGATCCATTATTAGAGGAGGAGGGTCTCGGCCGCTGACCTCAGCTAACAGCACAGTTTTTGTTGTTTTTTTTTCTTTTTGGGCCCGGGCTGAGTCACCGTCCGACAGGGACAATATGGCTCCACTGTGCGGGTGACTCTTTATTAAATGTGACACTTCATATGATACGCTTGTCTGAGCCTGGATCCAAAGTCAGCTGCAGGCCGTGTTAATTCCTACGGGCAATTAACAAGAGGGAAGGAGAGGGAGAGGGAGAGGGAGAGGGAGAGGAGGGAGGAAGATCTACATTTGCAATTCGTCACTACATTCAACACCCACATTTGTGTGCTTCTGTGTAATGACTAAGTCAACACCAGGGATGATGAGAGGAGGAGGAGGCCACAGAGACACAGAGAGACAGAGAGAGAGGGGAGAAGAAAAGACAGCGCTAATCGATAGGGGATTTTGTAAAAGGCAGCGTCAGTCACTGATCAGGGAACTGGGACCGTAAGAAAACAGACAGCGAGGAGAAGAAAAAAACACAGTGATGATGATTGCTCAGATCTGTGTGTGCGCGGGGGGAATGTGATCATATGCACAAGGCCCAGTGGTTTTTTGGTAGCTAAGACTGCAACAGTATATTTCACTCACTGTGTACTTTTTTTTTTGCACATGAATTACTGCCTACTCACAAAGCTTAATGCTTCCAGAACAAAACTCAACCCGTGTGTGTGTGGTGAAGTAAAAAAGAGGACAGATGCACTCGTCGTTTGCCAAAGCTTTGCAAGACTCTTCAGGTCAGTCTTCAGTCTTAAAGGGATGGTTCAACATTTTGGCAAATTGGTCCATTGCCATAATCCCTATAGTCATAGCAGTAGGTTTGTTACCTTTAATTGTTGGTGCAATCTATTTTTAGAACGGCAGAGCAGAGCCGTGAGCTGCCCAGAGCTACGCTATGGAGGCTCATGGGATTTCTTGGTTTCTCTCATCACACTCATCAAATCACACTCTGGCGGACAAGTTGTGACCTGGACATTCACCACACTATGGGATAATAACAAAACATTACGAGACAGAGTTGTTTTAGAGGTAAATTCAGAGACTGCTTGCACAAAAAAAACTACCCCCGAAAGAAACGTGCATCAGCGGTTTTGCATGAATTTACCTCTAAAACGACTCTGTCTGGTAACGTTCTGTTATTATCTCAAAGCGTGGTGAATGTGCAGGTCACAACTTGTCCCCCAGAGTGTTGTGGAGTTGTTGGATTGTGCATTTGATGAGTTTGATGAGGGAAACCAAGAAATCCCATGAGCCTCCGTAGGGTAGCTCTGCTCCACCGTTCTAATAACAGCTTGCACCGACAATTAAAGGTAACGAACCTACTCCTAAAACTATAGAAATTATAGCAATGGGCCAATTTGCCAAAATGTTGAACTATCCCTTTAACTCTTCCTTAGAGCCCAATCATCCTACAGTAAAGAGTGAAAGAGAAAAGAAAAGAAACGCACTCTTTTAGCCAACAGTGGGTGGATTTTTTTTCTTTTCCCTACAGGAGGAGCTTTCACTGGTCCTGAAAGTTCACATCGCCATAAAAAAAATAAAAAATTCCTCCCTCCCCTCCCAGCTTTCCTCAGCTTTCCACTACTATGCAACTCCTACGCGCCTCACATAATAGACTGTGATCATTACTCAAATCCAACCTTCTGCAGGGTGAAATTACACACAGCACGATAAAATGGACACCTTGAACACTTATCATATTTTTTTTTTTACCCATAATCCTCGTGAGGGGGGTTTTTGCATATCTCCTCCTCATGGCGGTTGGTGTATTAAAGAATATCCTTTTTCCAAGGTTTTAGTGCCATTACTGCGAGGATTATCTGTGATGACGACTACAATACAGCAGCTCTGTCATTACGTGAGCTTATAGCGCATGAACGTCGTCCAGATGTTACGCACGCGGTGGTCATCGTCAGCCGCCTGCACCGGGGTCACTGACCTGCCCCCCTCCTGACATATGATACGACACTTGATACTTTCATCACCTACTTGGCGAGGACTTACTTTCTGCGTAAGGTGGAGCTGGTGTTGGTGTCCGTGCTGTCGGTGCGTTCGAGCCGGTCTCGCTCCGTGGTGTTGGAGCCACACGACAGGCCTCTGGTCAGCCTGGTGTGGGTCCGCCGCTCCCTGACGCCGCCGCCGGGCCCTGCGGCTGTGGCCGATCCAGCTGTGGCCTGAGCCGCCGCCGCCGTGCTACCGTTCCCACTGCTGCTACCACCAACGCCACTAGAAGTAGTAGCAGCAGCAGTGCCATGATGGATGGGCAGGGACAGAGGCTGGCTGTGGTTCTGGTTGTGGTTCTGCTCCGGGGTGTCCGAACCACCGCCGCGCTCCTGCCTCAGGTCCTGGTTCTCCTGGCTGACCCGGTCCAGCTGGCCCTCCAGCTCCTCGATGCGGCGACGCTGCGTCTCCAGGAGCTTGGCCTGGCTCTCGATGATGTTGTTGAGCTCCAGCAGGTACTCCACCGCCCGGTTGGGGCTCTCCGGGCTCGTCTCCATGCCTCTACCGCCAGCCGCCGCTGCCACCACCGCCAACGGTTTCGACCCCCCCACAGGGCAGGGGCCTGAGATCCACCCCCCCCACCAGCCCTGATGAGTGGGGGGGAGGGAGGGACCGGCGAGGGGCTCTGGTTGGAGGACGAACTATGAGCTTTTAAGATGTTCAGAAACAGGAAGTCACTGAGATTTTTAAGAGGTGGAGAAGTTCAGAGCGACTACATATCCCCAACCCCGAGGGCAGAGATGAGCATTACAGCATCTTAGTGGCGTTTAGAAAGAAAAAAGAAAAACATTGCAACACCGAGAAGAAAGTAGGAAGAAGAAGAAGAAGAAGCTGAAGACGGTCTGATCTCCTGAAGTCGCCGCCATCGTCTTGTAGCGCCAGGCCGAATCAGCACGGAGCAGTCCAGGTGTCTGGTGATGAATCATGATGAATCTTTAATAATTCATTAACCGAAATGTTATTTAAAAAACAAACTGAGATTGGAGGATGGAGGCGGAGTGGGGGTGGGCGTGGGAGGAGGAGGTAAGTAAATGAGGTCTATAATGAACTTTAACTTCCCTGATTGTAGGAAAATAAAATAGTTTATCCTGAGCTCTGGAGTCTAAACATCTCAGATACATGAACCTCCAGCTTCATGAGAGAGGGGGAGAGAGGGGGAGGGTGGGGGGTGATGGGAGGGGGTGGGGATGGGGGTGGGGGGGTGCTGCCGGTTGTGATCTACCGCTAATTATCAGGCACCGTCAATCATTACATAACACAGAAAATGCTGCTCCCTCCCACGATGAATATCCCCGCAGTCTATCATCGTCGCTTTTCAACCCATGGCTCGGCGCGTCCTTAAAGCGCAGAAAGTGAGCGCAGCCGCTTCACCCAAGTTCATCATCGAGGGTCCAGATCCAGATCCTCCTCCTCTCTGGTCCGACACAACTACATCCCTCTGCTTTACATTCAGATTAGTTCCCAAAGCGCGTCTCTCTGGGCTTTTTTTCATCCAAGAAAAACGCAGAGTTTACTTCCACGACGCGCATTCATAAAACTTGACACCAATAAATAATAATAAAAAAAAAAACTCTCCAGAATAATTTTTTTTAAAAATCACAGTCTGAAAGTCTCAATGGGCTGAAGGAGATGTTTTAACTGCGCTCAAGTGTTTGCCGCTTTCGATGCTGATCTGAGATCTGTCTAAAACACACAGGCTGAGTTGTTTCCTACTTATCTGAGGCGAGTTTCCATGGCGTCACGTCACGCCGGTTTAAATCCACGGACAGCGGCTGGAGTAGCGGCGGGGAGCGTGTGTCTGTCGGTGGTGGGGCTCAAACACACGGAGGTTTCGCTCCTTGCGCGTCTGAGCTGCAGCGATGCGTGCGGCTTTTTCCTCCGGAGCGCATCAGCGTCAAGTCGGACAGCGGAACGGCATTGACTTCCGGGACAGAGGTTTTCAAAATAAAACGCCAAGAATAATGCGCACAAAGTAGGACTGCATTTTAAGTTTCTAAACCAATGGCGTATAGGTTTGTCCTCAACATAGTAGGGACAAGGACACAACAACCTTTTTTTTTGCATACAGTGACGTCATGTGCTACGCCTATGCTCTAGCCTACATGATAAAAATAAAATAGTAAATGTCTTACTTTTGATGATGACAGGCTTCTGATGGACACATGGTACATTGTTTTTGTACTGTTCAACTCGGCCAGTTCTCTTTCATCGTCCATATTGAAGTGTCCACTGGCGGGCTGTTTTTTAATGCTTCATCACCAAAAAGTGTTTGACGAGGCTAAACATGGATGAGGCTAAAGCACGTGGCGGCGGCTCTCATGCTAACATCATTACCTAGCCTACAATTTGGCCCTTGTTGAGGAACTGGTGGAGAGAATGGGTTTCTCCTCCGAAAAGTCCATGTAATACGTTTGTTGTCTTTTTAAAGGCTTTACTTTCACTAGCAAATGATATCGAGCTCAATGAAAACTGCACCACGCCGCCGCCGCCATGTTCAAACTGCACGATTACGTAAGCACGTGTTTTTTTTTTCTTCCGTGTTTTGTTTTTACAAAGATCCTCAAAGCACAGCCAGATGATTCCCTCCTCGTCACGTACATTTTTAATGTACAATCCACACATTTTATGCTCCTTAATTCTTTTTACTTTACCATACCACATTAGGCTAGAGCGGTTGATTTTGTCCTGCTCAGTCAATCAGAGCCCATAGACACAGTCGGCAAGCAACGAAACGTCACTTCCGGTCAGGGCCGTGGGGGAAAACAAACCGTTTCCCCCATACACACTCATGCAAAAAGGCGGCATTTTAAACCTTTGTCAAACACTTGTTCGCCGTCCTGTCTTTGTTTTAATCACATGTATTGCTTATATATTAGAAAACTCATCACGATCCGATTGTTGTCCGTACATCTTAAAATATGAAGTTTTCACAGCCATAGCCTACACCGAGTCAGCAGGGTCGGCAACCTTCACTTCCGGTTTACACGTTTGGGAAGATCAGATACGTTCAGATATAAAAGTTCAGGTTGTGGTTTTTGAATTTATTTGCGGTGCAAAATAATACACAACAACTCAGGCAGTGTCTCCGAGTGTCTAGAGCCGGCCGGCGGCGACTAAGAGAGCGTCAGAGCCGTGGGGGAAGACAAATATGACTGACTGTGAAATACCTAATATTTTAAAATGTACGGACAACAATCGACCCAGATCGTGATGAGTTTCTAAAAATATAGGTCTTTGTCAGCATATACATGTGATTAAAACTAAGACAGGACGGCGAAAAAGCGTTTGACAAAGGTTTAAAATGCCGCGTTTTTGCATATGTGTGTATGGGGGAAACGGTTTGTTTTCCCCCACGGCCCTGACCGGAAGTGACGTTTCCTTGCTTGCCGACTGTGTCTATACGCCTTCACCACCGCTGTGATGCAAATAGCTTATGGTAGCCTAGGGACAAATCTGCTCTTTCAATATGGACATGTCCATACCGTCCATATGCAAAATGTAATTCTTAAAAGTAAAAAAAAATGTGTAGGACTGAGACCAATGCATATTTTAAAACAATCTATGAATTATCTCAATTTTTGTAAAATTACTTTTTACCGTTGCTTGTATGGATAGTTGCCCTTTACTGCTGCTTTTATTGATTTTTATTTTATTCCACGAGTTCTTTGGTGTCTGGCATTGAGTAGGGATAACTAACTTGAATTCAACAATTTTCACTCACTGTTCTGTAGAATAATCGAGTACAGGTGGTATTTTATTTTGAAGGTCCAACCGGAAGCTCGTTTTGCACCCTTCTCTTGTACCTTCACAGATCTTGGGGGATCCTGTTGAGCGCCTATAACAACCCGGGGTGCACATCTACAGTAGAAAACAGCAGCAAACACACACACGGTGATCTCTGTGGCTCAGATTCATGATGAAGTTTTTCTGGAAAAGGAAAAGGAAAAAGGCCAGTGGAGCTGATCTGGGAGCAGCAGCGATGATGTTAGGCTACTGCGGCTTTATTTTATTGAATCCTGCGTCTGAGCTGAGTTGAACAGAAGGATGCGGCTCAGGACAACAGGAGAGAAAGACAGGCCTCAGAGCGATGTTATTTTTAGTGGCTGTACTTAAGTGCTCATATCTGAGCCCAGACCCTGTCTATTCCTCTGTGTGCGCGTGTATGTGTGTTTGTGTGTTAGGCTATATAGCCCACCATCACACACACAGGTGAGGCTGCTCGTGCTTCACTGCAGAGGAAACTAATATTAGACCGAGTGAGAGTGTGTGAGAGAGAAAAGTGGAGAATGTAAAATCCATGTTAGTGCAAAAAGCAGATTTAATAATTGATCTGTGGGGGGAAAAATGATCAGACTCTGACCTCTTTCATCCATAACCAGAGTTTTACAATCTCCACTGTCCTCTGAATGATGTATTCTTTATGCATCCCAGCCTTTTTTTTGTTTCATAAACACATGTCTAATGGGATTCTCAAAATAATCTCTCTCTCCCTATTGCTCATTATCCCATCAAATCCCCTCCACTATCACTACTACTAGTGTAGCCTATTATTTTGCCGCCACCTGCTGTCCGTGACTGGGGCTCCCCTGCTGCTCCACAAAAAAAAGCAATAAAAGAAAAAAAAAGACATGCATGACCACTGAAGGAAATTGGTTCAGCAGTTTATTTGTAGTTTTATTAGAACGTGTTTACAGTTCAGCCACATAATCCCCTTTAGGAAATGAATGTCTAAAAAAAGAACATTAGCAAACGTTATAAAATAAGTCTCACATATAGGCTACCAAGCTACTGTGTATGGTCACTGGATGGTTGGTTGGTTGGTTGGTTGGTTGGTTGTTTGAGGGTGGGGTGGGAGGGTGCAGGTGAGGTGCAGTATGTCGGTTTGGTCACTGTACTGTAAAACCAGCACCACCACATCTGGACAGCACAGCAATGCAAACAAATGGACAAGGGCAACGGCACAGCAGTTCATTTCAGTCCTGTGGTTTTTGTTAATGGTGGGCACACAGGACTTTACAGCATCATCCTCTTTAGATAATTATGGGCTGGTATAACAAAAACAAAAGAAAAAGGCTTTAACAGTCTGCGTCTCGAATATAGCATCAATAAAACATAATGTTGCTTTTAACGTTGAAATAATATGAATCCTCTCTTCGTTATAATATGAAAATGGCGTGAAGCCACTCTGTAGTTTTCCTTCCCTTCCCTCCTCATGGCTTGTCTAGAGCAAAAGTATCTGAAAACCTGAGTATTTCCAAAAAGATAATTTCATAGAAAAATAACATCTCACAGTATCCATCCAGCTTGGCTCCTGTTTTTTTTCTTTTTTTTTTAAAATTCCCACAACAGAATGTGTAAAAAAGAGAGCAAAAGAACAATTATGTGCTATTTGATCATCTCAGACTCAACTCTGAGCTCAGATTCTGCAGAGCCTCATGATTTGATTTCTTATATATATTCGTGGATTTACAGTAAAGGGGCCCTGTTGTTTTTATGTTCTTTTTTTTTTCTTCTTCTTTTTGGCATGACTGAAATTCCTAAACGGCACGCCCACCTCTCTCTCGTGTTAGAAACCTCGGAGCAAAGGGTTTTCACAGTAAGAAAAGTCAGTGGTTAGGATAAAGTGGTTTATGTTACCAAGGCAACTGTACGTGGCACGATGGGCACAGCACTCTCTAGGATCTAGACAGTGTTTTTTTTTTTTGTGTTGTTTTGTTCTGACTGCACATACACCATATTATAACAGTACTTGAAATATGCACACCAGATGCATATTTTTGGCATCTTTTGCTGACTTCTGAAGTAGGGTACTGTACAACACAGAGCATCCTAATCCACACTCAAGCAGCATTTTTTTTTTTTTTTTTTTTTACAAAACATTCATTTATGAACAGGGTAGGTACAATATAATTCTTAATCTGTTTACACGCCGAGGCCTTCACAAAAGCTATATGTAGTTTCTCATCACACAATAATAAATAATCTGAATGTGTAGCTGTTGTATGTAATATATAGATATACTGCATATATTTATATATATATATATATTTATATAGACTTATGATGTATTAAAATACAGTAATACGTATTAGGGCTTGGCTCCAGTTAGTAGAGTATTTACAATAGGTTCTTCTCTACAAATACTTACAGATTATATATTTCACACACCCGCTGTCAAAAGGGATTTGCATTATCACAATCATATATTCAGTTATATAGACATAAAACATTACAAGTTGAGGCAAGTGTCCACATGACAAAGAGGATATTGTACAAACACATTACGCTGCTTTTTCCTCTCCAGACCAGGTGGACGACGTGGTGGTGCGGTGGTGGATGAGGATGTGAATGAATGGCTGATCGTCTCGGACTGTTGCATTATTATTGCTCAGTGTCTTCATGAGGTATAAGTGAAAGTCTCTGTACATTTTAGAGGCAGGGGGCTGGAATTAAGAGAGGACACTGTGCTGAAGTAGCCAGGGAAGAAGCAGGAAGGTGTGGGTTGAGAGACAGGAGGTGGGTTAAACAAAAGCTGTGCCGACGTCCCAGAAATATCCATCAGAAATGCTGCAAGACGTGAAGAGAGCAGTGCAACATAATGAGGGCGACAGTGCTCTAGAAAAACTAAAAAAAAAACATCAAAAAAAATAAATGTCTCCAAAGTTTCCAAAGACACTAAGTTTACCATACTGGTGTCATTTTCAGGATAAAATGTGATCTCGACATGTAACATCAGCCGGAGGTCAGCTGTAAAAAGGCACAAAGAATATGACTTCATACTACGACTGTAAGTATCAAAGTGACCAGAGAGAGCGAAGATGTTGGAAGTGTGGGTAGCTGCAAGAAAAAACAAGTGGAGGTCTAACGCTGTGAGATGGACGACGGAGTCCGATTCTGACTCGCTTTTAATAATTCAACAACTTCAACTTCCTGTTTTCAAAGTTAAGAGGCAGTGCAACCCCCCCCCCCTCTCTCTCTCCCTCCCAGGGGTGCAGATCCCATGTCAGGATTGGGGGGGACACAAAAGGAGCTACTGTACTCATATTCTTATCTTTCGCCTCCCTCCGACCTTCCCAGATCCCCAATTTTTCTCCCCATCTTCCTTTCTTCCCAGTGTATGTAACTACTTTATACATGATTAATTGATATGGATGAATATCAAAATATGAGGCCCTAAGATTGAAGGAGTTGTTTCTTTAAAGCCTGCTGATGTCATCAGCGTCTGTGTAAGAACCTACCAAGGTGGGAGCTGGGGGCTGGCTCCAGAAGGGAGCAACTCCACTTGACCCCCATGTTAAAATAGCCGACTTTACGGCTTAAAAAAAACATTACATCGTGGTACAAGGGTTTTATTTTTTTGGTCTCTACCAATAGTCCTTGGGCCAGACCAGATATCGGTATCACTTGAGAGGGCAAAACCTTACCTATACTAAAATGTTTTTAGGGTCAATATAAGCAAATTAAAATATGATAGCCTTTTCATAGGAGCAGCTTTTTATATATTTTTTTCACATTTTGTTATTTTCCCCTATAGACAGATTGTCATTAATTCCAAAAAGAACACAGATGGCCAATAACACATTAAAAGTCATTTAACACTCTTTTTGGACATCACACGTCATGTCACAGGAGACCCCAACAATGGTCAAGTGAAACCAGTACCTTTGTAAACACACCCACAGGTGCTCTGGTGACCGCTCCCACAGAGGTTAAATACCTGGGTCTTACTCCTGGGTCTTATTTTGTCTAGCTAGTGCAGACTAGTGAGACTTGTTGTGTATGAACGGATGAAGCCCCTTGGATAAGAGGAAAAACGTCTTCCCAGACAAATACAAGTCCAGTTGCCTATGAGAATGAGAATATCCATAGACATCACACATCATAGTTTTTTTCATGGTCCTTTGAGCCGGAGCGAACACCCATGCTGGAAAATGGACCCATGACCTGTTCAGCAACATGATGGGAGAGAGCAAGGAGAAAGGCCACAGTGGGAGAGAATGCCTCCAAGATACTATCTACAGACTTAACTTTATGGCAGCAGGCCTCCCCAACAACCACAGGCCAGAGCGCCACCTGTATCACAGCCTCCTGAATCTGTCCTACTGAGGCTGGAAGTGGCACAACTACAGTTATGGTTCCAGACTTGATGGACAGAGTTGAGCAGTATGAGCAGGGTTACTCTGAGGGAGATACAGAAGAGGAATGTAATATAGAGCCCCAACAGGCACAATATGCATCTAATGACCCCTAATGCCCCCCAAATGTGAGAAAGCCCAGTCTGAACCTAACCTCTGAATCAGCACCTGCAGGTACATGTACCTGCTCTGAACCCCAGAAAAGTTTCCCAGTCTGCTCAGCCATTTGCTCATCACTCAAGCAATGTTGTTCCATATCAGTTCCATTACATGGCCTCTCAGCCTGCACAGCGACCTCAAGCTCAAGCTTCTGTGTCTCAGCCAGCTCCGGTTTCATACTGTATGCCCCACACCTTACTGGAGCTCCCCCCTGCTAATCCCAGCTTCTCTTTACCTGTGGTTCCTGTGCAGCAAACTATGGGTTCCAGGTTTTCAACATGAGTATTTCAGCCATGATGACCCTCATGGTTTTATACTGTTGAAGATGGCTCTCAAGTCAAGTCAAGTCAAGAAATCTTTATTGTCCCCGAAGGGCAATTTGTGACTAACTTGTTGCCAACAGAGGAACCTGAGCTGTACAAATTTCATGCATAGATGCAGACCATTTATGCCATTTGATGATGGATTGGGGTGCACAATGTTGTTACCTGGTACAGCAGAATATCTGGGCTTGGAGGGAGAGCCTTATCTATCTATCTATCTATCTATCTATCTATCTATCTATCTATCTATCTATCTATCTATCTATCTATCTATCTATCTATCTATCTATCTATCTATCTATCTATCTATCTATCTATCTATAATTTGTCTCTACACCAATTGAATAAGGTATTGGGAAGAAATATCATTTGTCTAAGTATCCTTAATTAGAAAATACATTGCAATGCTTTAGACCTGACAATCGGCTAATTGAAGCTTATATATACACCGGTATCAGATAAATTACTTGAAAAACTACTTTAGGGTTTATTGCAAGTCTCTATGGCTGGTCAATAGTTCAAACACACCCAAAGGAGAGGATATGATGAAAGAAAGATGATTTCCAGGGAAGGCACTTTTTTCATTTTTGAACAGCAACTCTATTACTTTAAGAGGTGATAAATACTATAAATCTGTCATTCAGCAACGTCTATCATATCAAAACTTAATCTAGGGGTGTATAGGAATAAAAAAAATCACAACTAGAATTTTCCCACCCAGGTGATACCGATACGTGATATGATAGGTCTTGACCCAAGGACTACAATAGTTTCCACCTACGTGAACACTGTGGGGGGTGGGAGGGGTGATTTTTTTTGTACCACACCCATTTTAGTATTGTTTAGGCTTCAAATTCATGCATAAATTATGTTGAGTGACACGTTCACAGTTACCGGCCATTAATTGGTTACTCCGAGCTCAGTGGGCGGGTTCTCAGCCGGCAAACCGCCACGCCTCTCCGAATATGGAAAGTAGACTCCAGCTAAAAATCCAAGATGGCGCAGTTCAAATCCCCGTCATAGCGGCACAAAACAGACTCTCCCAAACTAATGGGTGACGTCACGGGTGCTACGTCCATTGTTTTTACAGTCTATGGAAACTACCCATTCATCTGCATCGTAGTGGTGGAATATGGAGTCAGAAATATATTTGTCAAACATTATTTTTTCCATCATTTCAATCATTTCTTTTTAGATGTGAATCTAAAATGTGAAGTTTGAAAATACATTAATTTTGAATAATTGAGGGTATTTTTTATTGGGGGGGGCATTTCATATTTTTCAGAAAATGGGGGAGACATGTCCCCCTCGCCCCTCCTCCGGGATCTGCACCTATGCTCCTTCCCTCCTGCCCGTTCCCCTCTCCTCCTCCGTCCTGTGCCACCCTCTGTCTGCTGGGTGTGAGCCAGGGGCCTGGCAGCACCGCGGCCTTGCGCCCGCTCCCTCCTCCTCCTCCTCTTGTGGCGGCGGCGGCAGCGGCCACGGAAAGGCCTGAGATGCTGGCTGCAGACACGCTGCCGTCCGATTGGCTGTTTCCAGAGTCTGAATCATCATCATCGCCGTCGTCGTCTTCTTCCAGCTGCTGCAGGGACAGCATGGAGGTGGTGGAGGTGAGGAAGGAGAAGGGTTTCCTCTCCAGCTCCAGCTCCGGCTCCGGCTCCGGCTCTGGCTCCGGCTCCATCACGTCCACGCTCGGTAACGGCCTCTTGACGCCGCCGCTCTCTGCGTCGTCATCGTCCGCATCCTCATTCAGCTCTGTCTCTTTGTTTTCGACCCCTGACCTCCGCTGCTCTTCCTCCTCTTCCTCCTTTTCTCTCCTCAGCTCCCTGTACTCTGCTGCCATGTCCCAGATTTCATCCTTCGCCTCCTCCCAGTCTTCTTTGGGTCTGGGAAGCTTTTCGTTTGGACTTGGAATCGGTAAGATAATATTCTCCTCACCTCCTCCACCCTCTGAATTGACCCTCTCCTTCTCTTCCTCTTCCTCCTCCTCTTCCTCTTCCTCCTCCTCCTCGTGCACCTGCACCTCCACCTGCACCTGCACCTCCTGATCCTGAACTTCCACCTTCTCCTCCACAGCAGCTGGCTCCTGCTCTTCCTCAGCCTCCTCTTTAACCTCTTTCCTCCTTTCCCTCTCCTCACTCCTGCTTTTCCTCTGCCTGCTCCTGCTCCTGCTCCTGCTCCTACTCCTCTTCTTCTTCTTCTTCTCCGTCTCACTCTTTCTTCCCCTCTCTGCTCCTTTCTCCGTGTCACTGTCGTTATAATTCCTGAGGGCGTCTCTGGGTAAACTCTGAGCACCTCCTCTTCTCCTCCTCGTCCTCCTACTGCTGCTTCTGCCTTCATCCCTGGCTTCTCGAGACCTCTCTCCCTGCTCAGAGACGGGGCTTTGCACACCTGAGTGCCCCCCTCCTTCTGAGGCCGTCCTTCCCCTCCTCCTCCTGCTCCTTTCAGTCCCTTTATCTTTCTCGCGTCCGTCTGAAGACCTGCTTCTTCTCTGCCTGGAGCTGCTGCGCCCCCTCCTCCTCCGCCCGGTGGAGCCTACTGCAGCCAGACCCTGCTCCTTGGGGTGATGCAGGAGGGAGGGGGAGGCGATTCTGTGCTCACGGCCTGGAAGCACATTATATAGATGATGGGGTTGGGCGGGGGGTGATGGAGAAAGGAAGAGAGAAAACAGACTGAATGGGCAGGTAATTGAGAGGAAGAGCACAATCTCAGACAGAGAACATTATGTAAGCTGTTATTAAGGAGCTCTGACATCCACAGTGTGGGTTTTTTTTTTTCCTTTTTGTGGGAGTTATCTTAGGTTAGATTGTGTAACGACAGATGCTTTTCTATTTTTGCATAACCGTTCATTAGAAATACATCACATATCTCATTATCATATGTTCTCTAATGGTGCAATTATGCAGTTTCCTACACTTTGGATTCTGGAGGGGAGACACTATATTAGACCCAAAGCATCACTACATTACAGTTTTCTACGACCGTTATGACCCGTTTTTCAATATTTAAAACACTTTTTCAAAACTCTTCACACAGTTAGCACAACATCAGCCTGTGTGGGCTATAATTAAAACATTTCTTGTTCTTTTGACCTAAATACACAACATTCAACACATTTAACATTTGTTTGAACTTCTTTTACACACAAGCTGAACTAAGACCAAAACAGTAGATGTTAACTGGAACATTTTCAATTGCTTTCACACTGTTTGTCAAAACAGAAAACCTCATGTTCAAAGCCATACCTAAAGGCCAAAGTGAACAACAGTTCACACATTGTAGACTGAAACTAATTAATTGCTTTTGAAAAACAGTTGATTGAGCTCATGCAAATACATCATCATAGCTGATTTTGTTTCTTTTTACATGAACAGTAATTTCCATTTGCAAATACTGCAATACAGTTAGGCTAAGTGTTCTTTTATAAACTTTACATTCTACAAAGCTGCTCTCTACAATTTTTCTACTGAGTGTTACAAAAAAAAGAACAAATTCATGGCCGACAAATGAAAAATGAAGAGGGGTTAAAAATTACTGTAACTACAGCACGAACATTAATTTATGATCAATACAATAATCTGTCTATTGTAAAACAGCAGATCTGACACATGTCAAGTGATTTAGTTTGTGTTATTCCATCAGTTGTCTGTGTCTTTTTTATTAGTGTAATAATGTGCACTGCAAAAACTCAAACTCTTACCAAGAATATTTGTCTTATTTCTAGTCAAAATGTCACTTCTAGTCAAAACAAATCTAATTCTACTTAAAATAAGACTCATCACATTAAAAAGCAGCCTGTTTTTAGACACTTTTTACTTCTTTCAAGCAGATTTTCACTTGAAATAAGTAGAAAAATCTGATAGTGGAGCAAGTTTTTCTTTATTATTACAAACATAAAAAACTTGCTTTCACTGGCAGATTTTTCTACTTATTTCAAGTGAAAATTTGTTTAAAACAAATGAAAATCGTGTCAAAACAAGTTAATTTTTAGGTGATGAGTCTTATTTTAAGTGGAAAGAGATTAATTTTGACTAAAAATTAGACATTTTGACAAGAAATAAGACAAATATTCTTGGAAAGATTCTAAGTTTTTGCAGTGTATTATGAAAATGTCTGTCTGTGTTTAGTTACACTGTGTGATTTTGAGCATGACATTAACTTTGTGTGTTTTAGGTGTAGTATTGAAAGTATTGAAAAACAGGTCATAGCGATCGTAAAAAAAACAACTGTAACTAAATAATCAACACTAAGTGAGAATGAGGAGGTCAAACACACAGGTCTGTGTCACTACAAGTGAAGACGGCAGCGGTGAGTGAGCAGAGGAATGTAGAGAGACAGAAAATGGGAGAACTAACAGGAACCATTACCAACCGCGTATTCTCTGTCCGTCCAATGACATAGAAGCAAGGTTCGCCTAGCTTGGAGTTGGTCATACATAGAGACAAACTGGAGAGCTCCACTGAGAGAGAAAGAGAAATAGAGAGGCAAAAAAGGAGTGGAGCGGAAAAGAAAGAAATATTTGGGAGAGGAAGTTGGAGAAAGCGAGACGAGCCAAATGGAGGAGGGAGGAAATGTAGTAGAAAACAAAACAAATATTCAATTAACCAGAAGAATGGAGGAGATGAAGGAGGGGAACACCAAAAAGAAAAAGAGTAAAATGTTTTAGTCAGAATTAATGATGCAGAAGAAGGAAGAAAACAGATTACACACCCAAGAGAAATGCATCACAAACACAGACTCCCCGTTTGTTTCTAATGTTTTAAATCTCATGGGAGCATCTTGAATTCACACCCACGTCTCTCACCATAGTCAGGCACGTAGCCGTTCCCTCTCTTGAGCACCAGGTGGATGCGGTGGCCTCCCCTGCGGATCTGCTCCACCGCCTGGCTGTGTGTCATCCCTGCTGTACTGTCGCCGTTGATCTCCACCAGCTGATCGCTCACCTGCAGCAACGAGACACAGCAAACGCAGCGGCAGCATCCACATCGGGTTAAAGACTGTAATCTTGAGAGGCAGTCGCTCATTAAAAGCAGCGCTACATCGACATCCAGCGACGGTATGAAGCAAAAAGGTTTGGACTCATCACAGCAGGAGGAGCACAGGTGTTACTAATGATATTACCGACGACGCCCAGCAGCTACAAAACAAAACAAACCAACACCAAAAGCTGGAGCCTGAGAGTGAAGCAGCAACCACATATTTTATTATTTACACCTGTGCTACTGTGACATTTCAAGATTTCATTACTTGAAGTGAGGAAATTGGTGCGACCACAGGCTCCTACCAGAGCTAACATAGTGTTGGATTGGATGTTATACATTTGTAGGTATTTGATCATAAGTCAAGTCACTTAAGGAATTCCTGCAACGTCAAAGAACCTGAAATCTAAAACGGGTAATGGGAGAACGTAAGACTTTCTCAGTTTTCCAGATAACAGAACATTACAAGACAGAGTTGTTTTAGAGGTAAATTCATGCAAAACTGCTGATGGATGTTCCCATCAGGGAGCAGTTTTTCACCAAGCAGTCTCTGTATTTACCTCTAAAACAACTCTTGTCTCGTGACGTCCCATTATTATCTCATAGCGTGGTGAATGTGCAGGTCACAACTGAGGGAAACCAAGAAATCCCATTAGTCTCCGTAGCGTAGCTCTGAACAGCTCACGGCTCTGCTCTGCCATTCTAAAAATAGCTTGCACCAATAAATAAAGGTAAACCTACTGCTATGACTATAGGAATTATGGCAATGGGGCCATTTTGCCAAAATTTTGAACTATCCCTTTAAAGTTTCCCCTGCCACCAAACATGGTTTCGTACTATGAAAAGATGGTGATGATGACTGTTGCATGATAAATAAAAAAAACTTAAAGGACAATTCCGGGCAAATTCAACTTGGGGGTGTATGTTACAATCATTTTAGGTCTAAAAGAAGGAATGTGAAGATTTTCAGTTTAATCGCTCCTGTTTTGCGGTAGCTCCGTCTGTCCCCGCATCGCTCCGGTCGCATTGAATGGGAGTGGATGCAAGTTCCGCTGGTTAGCCTGTTTACATCCCTCAAAGCTGCATTTTTTTTTCACAGACAGCGTCAGATGGCGACTCAAACATGTACCGATACGTTTATTTACTTCAAGCAAGCCGACATGCTTGTAAAACTAGATCTAAATTCAAAGTCTCCCGGAGTCTCGCGCGAGACCCAGTCTCCGTGCTTTATGACCGTTTGTGTCATAAACACAGAAATATCGACTCTTGACTTGCTTCAAGTAAAAAAAAACTTGTCTGTTGAAAAAATAGTACACTTGATGCAAGTAAAGAGTCGATATTCCTGTGTTTATGACACAATCTAGCTCCTACTGCACCTGAATCGAGCACGGTAGCAGGGTCTTGAGACTTTGAAAATAGTTCTACAAACACTTGAAGTAAATAAACTTCTCTGTACATGTTTGAGTAGCCATCTGATATTGGAAAAAAATTGCAGCTTTGAGGGATGTTAACCAGCGGAACTTGCAAAACAGGAGCGATTAAACTGAAAATCTTCACATTCCTTCTTTTAGACCTAAAATGATAGTAACATACACCCCCAAGTTGAATTTGCCCGGAATTGTCCTTTAAGCCATCATTGTTTTTACAAGACATGAGGTTGTAAATTGGCCCTCAGGCCTCAGATTGGAGGACTGCTAGCTGGTTACATGTTAACTTCAGTAGAGTAGAAGAAAAGATGAGATAGACACAAAAGTTAATACTAGTGTTTCTTTCTTCTGCTGGAGAGAACTCATAGTGATTAAAGGAGTGAAGTTTGATGCTGAATTTACAAAAGTTCTTGTCGACTTGGAAGTGAGCAGCTGCTAACGTCAGCTATGCAGCAATAGCAAAACGTAGCTCCATTACAAGTGCTGCTGGGCAAAGCCAGGCTAGCTGTTTCCAGTCTTTGTGCTAAGCTTTAAAATAAATAACATTTAAGCTTTAGTCTTCTTTTCAGTGGCTCTCACAGCTTGAACTGATTTTTTTTTTCTAAATCTATCTGTAATAACAGTACATTTTCTTTGGCAACAAACACAATGCAGGTGCATGTTTTTTTTTTGTACAGTACATGGTACATCACGACAAGGATGCTGTTATTAATCAACCGTGACATCACCATCTGCACTGAACAAGTGCTGTAAATTAATAATAAAAATAAAAATATTTAAAGGAGTGTACACACTCTACAGCAATTACACTTAGACAAGATAAAATGAGGATTACAGTTAGAGTACATATGCACAGACAAATTACTAAATACACACAGCGGACGACAACAACAAACAAACCTGCATCTTATGGCTCTGTGAGGCCGGCCCCCCCTCCATCAGGCCCAGGACGTAGAGGCCCATGTTGTACTCGCTGCCGCCTCGGAGGCTGAAGCCGAAGCCTGAGGGGCCACGGTCCAGGTCCACGCTGTAGTACCTGGAGTCACGCTGTGAGACGAAGACAGAGAGTCAGAGGGAGGACGGACGATCATCGCTGCACTTTACAGTTAGTATATCACACACTGATGATGATGATGATGATGATGATGATGGTGGTGATGATGATGATCGCACCTTTGGACGTGACCTCTGACCTTTTCTGCTTCTGTGACTGGGGTCAAAGTCATTTGCTTCTGAAAGGCTTGAAGTGTCTGGAAGAGATGAAGTTGGAGATTAGATTAATGGATAAATTAAAGGGATAGTTCAATATTTTGGCAAATTGGCCTATTGCCATAATCCCCATAAATCATAGCAGTAGGTTTGTTACCTTTATTTGTCAGTGCAAGCTATTTTACCTCTAAAACAACTCTGTCTGGTAACTTTGTGTTATTATCTCATAGCGTGGTGAATGTGCAGGTCACAACTTGCCCACCAGAGCGTTTTGGAGTTGTTGGATTGTGTATTTGATGAGATTGATGAAATCCCATTAGCCTCCGTAGCATAGCTCTGAGCAGCTCACAGCTCTGCTCCGCCGCTCTAAAAATAGCTTGCACCGACAAATAAAGGTAACAAACCTACTGCTATGACTATAGGGATTATGGCAATGGGCCAATTTGCCAAAATGTTGCACTATCCCTTTAAGATCTATAAAATAAAAATCTGGCAATCTCATATAGAATTAGATTTTAAGAACGTTCTGGGTCAATATAAGGCAGTAAAAATGGATCTGAGTGTAATAGTTTGTGTTGTATTGTTGTGGTAGTTTTTCTTTGTGAGTGGGTTATTTCCCACTTTTTATGCTTGTTTTGTTTGTTACTTGTTTTTGTTTTGTTGTCAGTGCCTGTTGTGTTTTGAGGGTAAATGTTTGGATATTATTTTGGTTCTCTGAGTGCTGTGAATGGGACCAGCCCCCATCTAGGACTGGAAAATTGTGATCTGAAGTGGTTCGTTTTTTTTTTAACAATTTTATTTTCTGCATGTCAAGATGAAAGTGTGTTTGTGTTGACTGGATGTTAAACACTGTGCTTACAGGTGCTTGGACGGGGGACGATAGTGAGCCGCAGTGTGTTTCCAACCCGGCGAAGTATCTGAGCGAGTTCCCGATGAGGCAGAGTCACCACCGAACGTCCCTCCACCGCCTCCAGTCGATCTCCAGGTCGGATCTGGCCGCTCTTGGCTGCTGGGCTGCCTCGACGGACCGTCACAAACCGGTGAGGGAGAAGAGAAGCAGCTGAGGAGAGAACAAAGAGAACAAAAAACACATCAAACAGTCACTTAATCCCACGTTAAACAACTTGTTGCTCGAGTTAGACGTTATAGTCGGCGCTGGACTCAACCCAGCCCCAAAAACTTTGCTTTTAACTGAAGGCGGTGATTAATAAGTTGGGTCAAATGTAGATTAATTTAAAAGCAGGGAGATTTATCTCACTTGTCCGTGTGCCAGACTTCCTAAAACAAGCTGTAATTAAGCTCTGGATTGTTTTTGGCAGGATTTACTTTATAAATTAGTTCCCACAGACACTTTTCTCTTGTACCTCCCCCCATCGTCTCCTTGTAACTTTCTCCTCTTCTCTTTCATCTTCCCATCCATCAAACTATCCCCTCTCCATCTGCTTACAGACACGCTGTCAGACTAACAGTTGTTCGCCGCTCAGTAATTTGTCTTCCTCCTCAACGGCGAACCGTCACGGAGCTCGCAATATTTCCAGCAATATTTTCCTGTCCTGAATCTGTCAAACTCCACGTAGCAACAGACTTTAGATGTTTACACTTTGGGTTTAAACAGCGTCAGTGATTCTCACACTCAGATCCACCAAAACTTGCAGACTGTCTGCACTGGTACGCCTCTGGAATACAAAATACACACACATAAACACACACACACTTGGACAGTTATAGTTGCTGGCACCACAAAATATCTTTTCCTCTGTGTGGGAAAATGCTGGCTGTCTTCTCCCTGCCTCTGCACCGATCACACCGAGAAAACACAGCACATATATAACTCCTAGAGAGGCCGGGTGTGAAGCAGATAATGTACCAGAGTGCTCTGGTCTTTTTGAAACGAGGAGAAGCAACAAAACAACAATGTGAGGAGGAAGAACCGGCCTCATCATCAACTCACGTTGTCTCACCTTCTGCACAAAGAGATTGTTCACAGTTAAAGGAGAATTCCGGTCATTTCTGAAACCTAAGTCGCTTTCCTGATGGTCACCCAGTGTTGGGGGGAGCAAAAACTGCGACTAAAATTCATGCAGGCAAACCGGAGTTACACCATGGCTAGACGGCGCTAGGGATAGCGACAACACTAACCTATGGGGGTAATTCTTTCAACCACAACAAACACTCAAAAATGGACTCGAATCCTTATGACACACTACTGAACTCATATCAGTATAAACTTTGTGTTTTTGCATAGGCCTATAATCACTCACCTCAGATAGCTGAACTCTGAAACATCCTGGAAAGGCATTACTATCCGATCGCAGAGCGTCTGCTCTCCCCGGCACAGAAACAAACACTTTTTCCTTGTTGTGATGATTTCTTTACAAAAATAAACGGTCAGAGATATTATGGACATTACCACTACACTGTGCGACCATTTATTTTTGTAAAGAAATCATCACAACAAGGAACAAGTGTTTGTTTCTGTGGCGGGGAGAGCAGGCGCTCTGCGATCAGATAGTAATGTCTTTCCAGGATGTTTCAGCGTTAGGTTATCCGAGGTGAGTGATTACATGCAAAAGCACAAAGTTTATACTTTTTATACTGTTCACTATATGAGTTCAGTGGTGTCTCGTAAGGATTCCAGTCATGTACCATAGATAGGCTATTTGATTGTTTTCTGAGTGTTTGTTGTGGTTGAAAGACTTGCCCCATGGGTTAGCGTTGTGGCTATCCCTAGCGCCGGGTAGCCATGGTGTAACTCCGGTTTTCTGCATCAATTTTAGTCGCGTTTTCTGCTCCCCCCAACACTGGGTGACCATCAGGAAAACGATTTAGGGGTGAAAAATAACTGGAATTCTCCTTTAAGCGGAACCCCAGGTTGATGAGAGAAATATTGAACAGCCTAAAAAATATTCTTTTAAATTAATCTCCTGCACCAATAAAAAAAAAAAAGAAAGAAAAAAAAAGCTTCTTATAGTTTTTAGCTGGACAGCCTGGACGTCAAAGTCTATCTTCCTGTATCTTAGTAAACTCCCTGTTACTCTCCCCATGACCCCTGTGTGAGGGGATGCTGCGCCGTACCACGCTGTGCCGAGCCGTGCTGTGACAGCTGGCCCCTCCAGAGTCTTGCCAGTGGCCTTATGTAACCCATCAGGCAGCGTAAACACTCTGAGACTCTCATTCAGCCGAGGTAGGTACACGCCCGTCCCCCCCGGTGTACACCTAGAATATATACAACTCTGGAAAAAAAATAAATGTTTCTTAAAAACATCTCTATGTGTATGACAGTCATTCTTTTCTTTTCTTTTTTAAATACCAACACAAACACAACTCATTCTACTTAATGAGACACTGATGAACCACATCGGGTTTTATAGGAAGATTATAAAAACCACTGCTGGGATTAAACATTGACATTATCCCACAAAAACTGATTTATAAACTCTTCCTGAGTTAAAATATTCTTGCTGTGTTGTTTAGGAATAAATATGAACATGTTTTCTTAGCATTATTATTATTATTCAAGGTCTGAAAAGACTTGATATTTTTTGTCATTTAGACTAGTTTAGTCATTTTCAGACAATAAAAGCTCTAAATGACAATATTTTTTATTTCAATTTTGGGAGAAATGTTGTCGGTAGTTGATAGAATAAAACAAAAATGTTTTAATTTATTTTACTCAAACACATACCTATAGTAAAAGAAGAGAAACTGATCATTTTGGGAGTGGTCTCTCAATTTTTGTCCAGAGCTGTATATATCTCCAAAATAGCAGCCATACTGTCTAAAAGTTGAAATGATTGTTAACAGATAAAAATATCTACAGTAGCAGTCTGGATGTGATATAAGATGAAGTGTGTGTGTCACGTTGAGGGACGATGATCCCGTTAAAAGGTACAGCCTATAATTCAGAGCCCAGAGACGCATCTCCAATCTGTCTGGACGTAATCTGGGTGACCCAGGCAGAAACGGCAATCAGGTCAAATCAAAGCCAAGGCAGCTTTTGCAAATAGTCTTCTTATCATGCATAATACATCAGTCGCACATCAACGCTCGCCAAAACACATGAATACGTGAGAAACGGCCGCGCTCACGCGCACATATTTACACACACAGTGACTCACGCACGCAGAGGGATTGGGACAAATGTACTCAGCCGCACATGCACGAACCAAACACACACACACAGATGCATCCAAATGGACTGCTTTATATCGTAGTGTCTTTTCCTCTGGCTCTCCATGTTCTCCTGTCCAGAGTAATCCCACTGCGGTATGCCCAGCAGCCAGCCAGCCAGCCAGCCAGCCTCTGATGCGCTGCACTGATCACTGCTCCACAGTCGTAGATGCCCCCCCCCCCTCACCCCCACACCCCTCCTTCTCCTCCCCCCGCCATCATAAAATCCCCCCTCTGCAGCCCAGATGCAACGGCCCGTGCAGACATCCCCACAGCAGCAGCAGCAGCAGCAGCAGCAGCAGCAGGCACTGTTGATCTGTGGCAGGATCATTCACACGGCGGCATGCATGTGTGTACGTGTAGGACGGTTAATGCTGAATCTGATAAATCTATTCATGTGTCACACACTAATGGCTCTAATACACAGACCATTACCAGATCATGTCAAGTGCTGCTTTAAGCCTGGCTGGGAGTAAAAAAAAAAAGAATACATAAAAAAAAGAAAACACATTATATTCTCTCTCATCTCTTATTGTAACACAATCATACAATCAAACACCTGTCATCACTCACTGCATGAGCTTAGAGACATGTGAGCATGTGCAGCTAACTTTCATACAGTCAACACACCTGACCGAGCAAACTTCAGAGAGCAACACACAACACAGAATCTAAAAGACCTCTCACTCACGCACAAAGATAGATGCACAGGAAACACTGCAGCAAAACCACCGACCTGCCTGTTTATGGTAAACACAAATATATAAAAGCATGGAGCTAATAATTACGTTTTGACTCCTTCACAGTTTTCAAAGCAGACTGTAGTCTCTCCAGCATGGCTCTTTCATTAGCAGAAGGAAAAAAAGAAGAAAAAAATGATAATAATGATGACAACAAAAAAAAAAGCTCCTATATCCCGTTTCAGGACGATTGAAGGTGCTGAGTTCACATGTGACGATCAACGGGAGCTAAAAACACAGGTTGGCCGTCGCCTCTGTTGCTCCTCTGTGAGGGAAATGCTCATCGTAGCATTTCTCTTAGGCATTCACAGAGCGATGGGGAGAGTGGGAGGCGGGAGAGAGGAAGGGAGGGAGAGAGAGGGAGAGAGGGAGAGTTTTAATCTTTTGAAAAACCAGACTGGACGGTTTTACTGCAGAGTAAAAGGAGAGTGAGTGAGAGAGAGAAGGAGGGAGAGGGTGGGCGGGAGCTCGTGAGGGAAGAGCGATGGGGAGAGAAAGGCTGAGAGGAGGAGAAGAGAAGGAGAGAGGGATGGGAAGAGAAAAGGATAAGAGGAGAGGAAAAGAAGGGAGATATGAAGAGACGAAGGGGACGTGTGAAATGAAGCGGGAGCGCAGGGACAGGATGGAGGTGGAGGTTTGAGAGGGGGAGGGAGGGAGGAGGGAGGGAGGGGCCTCTGTACTGCGGACTCAGGTGCACAGATAACCTTAATCTCACCATGACAACATAAATGTTGTGTTCGCTGAGGCCATAAAGCAAATTGAACTGCATCAAAACGCAAGAGCGCAGCCAATGTAAGACATGAGGAGAGGAGGGGAGGGGGGGGGCGCAGGAGGAGGGGGGGAGAGGGGTAATACATCACATCATAGGGATGTTGCAGCTATGCTGTATTCACTACCGGATGTGTTTATGTCCCTGACAGAACATAAACAAACAACAATAACAACGTCGGATCAGAGTGAGCAGAGACTTAAAGGGATAGTTCAACATTTTAGTAAATTGGCCCATTGCCATAATCCTTATAGTCATAGCAGTAGGTTCGTTACCTTTAATTGTTGGTGCAAGCTGTTTTTAGAATGGCGGAGCAGAGCCGTGAGCTGCTCAGAGCTACGCTACAGAGGCTAATGGGATTTCTTGGTTTCCCTCATCAAACTCATCAAATACACAATCCAACAACTCCAAAACGCTCTGGTGGACAAGTTGTGACCTGCACATTCACCACGCTATGAGATAATAACACTACGTTACCAGACAGAGTTGTTAGAGGTAAATTCATGCAAAGCCGCTGATGCGCGTTGCCTTCAGGGACAGTTTTTCATCAAGCAGTCTCTGCATTTCCGTCTAAAACAACTCTGTCTCGTAATGTTCTGCACTGAAAAAAGTACTTCTGAGAGTATGTAGTTGTAACATAATAAAGTCTGTTACATTAACAAATAAAAACAAAGTTAGTCTCTTAACGTGAATATATCAAGTTGTGAATTAGTTTACATTCGTTCAAAACACAAGTAATTTTGATTTTTTTTCTTAACAAGCTTTATGTAAGTGGCTCAACGAATCTTGTTATGCAGAGCCTCTCAACAAACAATTTGCTCGTTGTATCTACGCGGCTCCGACTGCGCCCCGTGTGGTGCATTCTGGGTAGCAAACCGTTCAAACCACTTGTCTCAGGAGGACCGGACCGCTGAGGGGAGAAGTTCCCGAACGTGGAGACTGAAGTTTACGGTAAGAATAAAGTTAATGTTGGTGGTATAGAGTTGGTTAAACACAGCTCATGTTTGCAAGCGGCTGTAATTTGAAGAAGCTAAGCAGGGATGTGTCCGCCCCCTCCACATAACGTTAATGACACGGCGCCGGGTGCCGCGCTATCGGCATCATAGAACACACCTGTGCGGGGTTAGCCGTTAGCGGGGGGGTTAGGCCGTAAATAAACACCCGTGTGTGTGTGTGTGTGTGTGTCCTTGGCCGCGTTTATGAGTTCATTTGTGGGGGGTTTTCGTCACAGCGGTGGCTGTAGGCAGTTTGCTGTGCTTGTTTAGCCGCTGAAACGCAGCGCGCACAGCCGCAGGTGATAGACTGCGCTGAGCCCCCTTCACCAGTCATCAAATGACGGGGAGGGACTCAGCTAAATACCTGTACCAAGCAATGCCACCCAAACGAAACACAAAGAATGTCATTTAAACTCGAAAAGCACTGCTAGTTAGCTCGCTAGTTAGTCTTAAATGTAGGAGTTTTCCCCAGGCAGGTTTTTTTCTAGATGGAGATTAAAAAATAAAATCTATTGCGTTTCTGATGAACGTGTTTATTTATGTTAAGTGAATACGTAAAGTATACCTAAGTAAATACATTATTTACAATGTTTTGTTTTCTTCTACAATCCTTCTTGAATTAGCTAGGAAATACATTTTTTTTATAAAGATGAAAACAGTAGGCCTAAGCCATATTTATAGAGATACATGATTCTCATTGGACAGGGATCATAGAAACACTAGTTAATTGTAGTAGATAGGCCTACGTGTTTTCAAATGTTCTGTAATTTGAAAGATTAGGCTAATTATTTATTTTATTTATTTTTTTGATTTTGTTTTCTTTAGTGGTAGGTTACTAACCATGTCATTGTATCCTTACCAGGTGATTTATCGTGTCAAGCACACTGGATGAAGGTATGTAGTTGCAATTGTTGTGGGGAAGTGGGGAAATGTTAGATAATTTCATATAGTTTATGGATTATCATATATTGGGGGCAGATATTCAGTTGGTCTACTTCATCTGTAATATTTGACTGATGTTCATACGGTCATGTGTACCTTTTCACACACACTCTAAAGACAGAGTGCAGTTTTCTTTTAAGATGAGCACAAAAATGTGGTGAAAAATATTTTTTCTCTTTTTGTGTTTTTTACTTTTCAGAACTGGTGGGCAAGCAGACGGGGAGATTTTGCTACTAAACAGAAGCCGAGCCCCTAAATCGGCGTCTCACTGAATCTCCCAGGTGACTCCTATCCTGACCTCCAAAGAGACCACCCCTTTTGCTCCTTCATCAAGGTCTGAATGTACATTGGATCTAAACTCCAGCTTTTATTCTTTATGGGATGGATTTGCAAGATCTGTACCTATGTTATAATTTTATTGTTTGTATGCCTAAATTCAACAGAATCTTTTTTCTGTCTCCTCTCATGCCCCTCCTATAGAATAATCAACATGCCTGCCAGACTTCGAGTCATACTACAAGAGGAAATTCGCAAGCTTTCCTTGCCCTCCGGAATCCCGGCGACCGTGGACGAATTGAAGCATATTGTACAGGACACATTTGCAATTGAACAAGATTTTAGTTTGCAGTTCCAGGACCAGGATTTTGATGGTCAATTTTTCACTCTACTGGAAACAAATGAAGTAAAAGACAAAGACACCATCAAGGTGGTTCTTATTGAACCAGTGATCACACTAACATTTGAAGATTCTTTGAATGCCAAAGGACTTCAGGAGAGCTCTGAGTCATCAGAAGATGTACGTTCCAGTTCTTCCCATCCATCCAGTGATACCATACTTCTGACTTCTCCAGAGACCATAGTTCAGTCTTCTCCAGAGAGCGCCTCTCTCTCCGTTCTTCATCCTGGCCAGCTCAGTTTGAGATTCCTACCTTCTCGTTTGACACAGAGCTCATTCTACAAGCTGCAAATGAAGCTTACAGAAAGGATGGAACCCTACTCAGCAAACCCTCAGTAAAACCCAACATTCTAGACAAACTAGCAGACAGCATCTTTGTCTACACTGCCTATCCTTCACGAGCACAAAGGGAGCAGGTTGCTGAGGCCCTGGTCATGAAACACCCTTGTTTGAGAGACCCAGTGTCATCCAATGGTATATATGGTTGGCAGAACAGCCTGAAATACAAGGTTGGCAATTTCAGAGCAAAGGTGAAATACCTTGGATTACCAGAACTAAATGTAAACTGTCAGAAGAGAAAATCAGCTGCAGATGGACCTCCAACTAAAAGCTTGAAAAAAGCAAAGAAATCTGAGGTAAACTATCTCCCACCACATCCTCCAGGTGAAACTGACGAAACCCTTGAAAAGGAGAGAGTAGAGCTTCTCTACGAGTACAAGAAGAGAGACAACTCCAAAATTGTCAATGAAAAGATGGCGAAAACCTTTTCACTACGTCGAAATGATGTAATCCTCAATAAACCAGCTGTGATTGACTTGAAAGCTCGATGGCCTGCCCTGTTTGAGCTTTCCCAGGTATTTTGTACATTTGAATTTTGTCGTCCTCAGAGTAGTTACAAACTTATTTAACATTCCTTGCAAAACACATGACCACTTAAATGTTGCTTTCAGTGTAGCCTTAGGGTCAATTTTGTACCTCTGATCTGTTTCTGTTGCCCTGTGTCTCTGTAATTCTTTTTTTCTTGTATTTCATGATGTTTCTCTATCTCTCTTCTGACCTCTTTTGCAGATCGAGGACGAATTTCGTAGGATCACACTGAAGCCACTACAGTCCACATTCCTGGGGAAGTTGGACCAATACACACCCAGACTGTTGAGCCTCTACAGGAGGAAGGGAGGCGCTGTTGGGAAGAAACTTGATGACACCCTTGACATGTTAAATGAGGCAAGTACTTACTGTACAACCAGGGTTCAAACCTAACTTTTTGGCCCAAAGATTTTTACTGGCCAAAAATTATAAATAGCCTTTTTTGTATGTTTTTCAATTAGTTTATTACTATAATACACTTATAAGCATTTTCAACACATATCATATAGCCTAGCAATATTAACATAGTTTTGTGTGGAATAAAGGAATGAGTCAGATTTTATTTTATTTTTTAAAAAGTTCTCAGCAGTGCCGGTGGTCGCTACGTCATCATGGTTGGCTTGTCTGTTTTTTGGGATTTTAGAATGGGAGCACACTCCCAGAATATGCCTCCACATTTCTGAACGGGAGCGATTCTGGCCTGAGTGCCCATTTTGTTTTGAAATCTTTGACTCAATTGAACATATTGAACCTGTCTACAACAGTTTAACAGTTAGTTATACTGTATGTAGTAGCAGTCTGATGTCTGTTCTTAACATGATCTCATTTCTGTTTTTGTAGGACAACAGCATTGAGTCCAGGAGAGAAGCTGTGATCAGAGGCCTCATTCTCTACCTTGGTGAAAAGACAGAAGAGCTAATCAAGGACTACAAGGTAAAGAAAATTGTTTCAAAAGAAAGAAAGAGCACCAAAAGAGCTATACTGTATGCATCCTTCACATAAGTATACAAGAATTTTTTTTCTGGTGTATTTTACAGGTTTTTGATGATGACGATGTTGTGACTGTACAAGAGGCCCTTACTACACATGTCCTCAACATCTTTGTGGTCAGCAAAGCCAGAGATGGAGATCTCCAGAAGCAGGCTGGAATAGCCATCGAGGGAGCAGAGGTCCTTTTTGGTATCCCTGATGTCGCACATGCTTGTACCTACCTGATGGGCCTCATCTATGCCTTGGAGCTAAGGTACCCTAACAAACTGAAATACACCTTTGAGGTTTTTCAGAAGATTTTCCTAGAGCTGGAGGATGTCAACCAAAAGGTGTCCTCCAAGGTCCACGATCTGAAGGTCAGTTTACATGCCTAAAAGCCATACAGACATTGCTGAAGCTCCCTCTTGTCAAGGTTTACAGTTGTTGGTTATACATTGCACTTTCACAGGTTTTCTAAAAGCACTTCCTCAGATTACATTTTTGAAGCTCATGTGTGAAGCTCATGTGTGTGCTCCTTAAATTGGTTTTGTGGTGTAAACTCAGATGATCAGATGTCTGCACTTTAAATGGCTGATAGAATTCAGTTCAGCTCAAGGGAATCATTGTAAGTGGTATGGTTAGGTGTATATGTCAAGCAGCTTTTCAGGCACTGCTACAGGAGGCAGATCCACACAGAACAGGACAACTCTGTACAGTTTTAGATTTTGTGAGGTGTTGTGTTTTTTTGCATCAATGTATTGGTCAGATTTTGAATGTAACTTTCATTTGCTTAGGATGTTCAAACCTTTAAGGTCTGGCTGTCGGTGGGGTTTCATCCCTGCAAGTGCTTCCTCGGGGTAGACAGAATGAATGTTTGTTTTGGAGGACATGTTTGCCAAAGTTCACTTAAGAACCATTACGTAATAGGATGTGAATCCCATGAGTTATGTTTTGGGTCATTGGCATTGTCCTATGGCGCATCTGGCGCTAGCATTGTTAGTGTTTCCAATGTTGTCAGTATAATGGAGTTTATAGTCTTACTTTCTTACCAGTGTCTTGGTGTCTTGGTATGTTCCATGTCATGAATACACTAAAATGTTGCAACACTGTAACTATTGTTAAACAAGGTAAACAAGCCCCTTTGTTACGTTTGATAATTAATACCAGATGTTGTTTGAATAATGTGGACATTTTTCCAGAGTATACAGTATTAGGGCTGCAACTAACAGTAATCGTCATTATTGTACGATCTGTCTTCTTTTTTTTCCAAGAATACTTTGATCTATGGAATGTGAAAAAATGGTGAAAAATGTGTTACCACCGTTTCCCGAAAGCCCAAGATGCAATTTAGAATGTCTTGTTTTATCCCAACCAATATTAATATATTCTCATTTGAAAAGCTGAATTTGGATTTTTTTTTTTTTAATGACTCAAATATTAATTGACAAAATCCTTAAATTGAGTAATAGTAAACTTAAAAATTAAACAACTAATAGTTGCAGCTCTATACAGTAAACTAATGTATTGCCCAGTTCAATGGCATTTATATATTGACATGAGTTTGCTTCTTTGTGAGAATTTGTCAGCAATAAAACATGTCAATTTTGGTGATTTCTGACCTCTTGATTGTGGTGACCCTTTGAACTTTCCTCTAGTGGAACTCTCACACAATTTGCAGAGTGTACTTGTGATTTAAAGGGAGTTCACCCTCTTAATGTTGTTCTGAGACTAAAATGTGATGCTTCATGCTTAATTTAAGTAAATCACCATAACAAAAGTATATCATGTTTTATCTACAGAGAAAAAGTAAGGCAACTTTTTGCATCATTTTATCACATAGACCAAACAAGAGTTGTCTTGTTGTATCTACAGAGAAAAAGTAAGGCAACTTTTTGCATCATTTTATCACATAGATGATTAAACAAGAGTTGTCTTTGTATGTACAACATTACTTTTGCAAGTACAGTCAACTTACTTTTGCTAGTAATGTCAGCTTACTTTTGCTACTAACAGCAACTTTCTTTTGCTAGTAGAATCAACTTACTTTTGCAAATGAAGTTAACTTAATATCATTGAGTTGACTTTATTTGCAAAAGTAAGTTGACATCACCTGCAAAAGTAAGTTGACTTTACTTGCAAAATGAATGTTGCACATACAAAGATACTCTTGTTTGATCTACAGGATAAAATGATGCAAAAAGTTGCCTTACTTTTTTTAAGTAGATCAGGCACTTTATTTTTCTCAGTGTGTTATTATCTCATAGCGTGGTGAATGTGCAGGTCACAACGTGTCCATGAGAGCGTTTTGGAGTTGTTAGATTGTGTATTTGATGAGTTTGATGAGAGAAACCAAGAAATCCCATGAGCCTCCGTAGCGTAGCTCTGAGCAGCTCACGGCTCTGCTTCGCCGTTATAGCTTGCATCAACAATTAAAGGTAATGAAACTACTACTAAGACTATGGCAATAGGCCAATTTGCCAAAATGTTGAACTCTCCCTTTAAAAGAAGAGAGAGAGATGTCACAGCATCATACTGAATTAAATCTATACACTTCAACCTGTAATGATTTGTTTTCTCGTTTCGCACAGGTGAGAAGATCAATACCAATTCCAAACTCGTATCTGTGCTGTTATTATTATGTTTTGTTTATTTAATCAATACAAAAACACAGAAGCGTAAAAATGACTCATAGTTATTCAAGGCAGAAGAGTTTGTTGTTACCTTTATGCTGGGCTAAAGATAACAGTATTTACACAGCGCACAATCGCATCAGTCCTCTCATCTAACTCTTGGCAGGAAAGCAAACAAGCACATTTTCCCCAAATGCACAACTGTTTATTCAGTGAGTTTGTCCGTCGGGTGTTGATCCCAAGGATAATCAGTCACATAATGAGGAAAATATCGTCCCCTGAGGCAGAGGAACAAAGGTGGAAATGTGTTTTTAAAAGAAAAGTAAGGTGTTGCGAGATGCAGCATCATTAATAAACGGCTTCCACAGACTCTGAAGTCTCCCATTTTGAATTTTCTAAAATGGCTAATTAACAAAATCCATCTCTGACTGACTGTGTGAAGTGAACCCGTCGGCCTCTCCGATCATCAGGTAGAGAGGATGATAACTGCTCCCAACAACATCCAGTTACTGTGTAGTGAGTGCTCATATTGTTTTTGTTTTACTGGTTCTACAGCTTTATTGAATTAATCAGATGCAGATGAGCTCTGATGAGATCCAGATGTTGTGTGGATGTTTTTTTAATCTTTTCTAAATTGAAACCGAATGCTGCGGCCACACAAAAACAAACAAATACCCAAAGGGCCTCATGGGAAGTCTGTTTTGCATTTTAAATAATCTTTGCAGAAAATGAGTCCATAATAAGTTAGTTAAGAAAAAAAAAAAGCGAATCATTCAACACTGTGTAAAAAAAAAAAAAAAGAAGAGGGTGAACAATGCATCATGACTCATCGTGTGGCTTGTGGCCATGGTGACCACTCTTAATCTGTAATTAGCTAATGGTGCATCTGTCCACAAGGGCATCCAGATCAAGCGCACTTCCCCACCGGGCAGGTAACCAAATGGTTCTGTTGAGCCAGAGAAGTTCAACTCATGCCCGTCCAGCTTTATTTAAGATTCATAGAGAGGATAAAAAGAAAAATGTTGATTTAAAGTATTTAAACACAACACATCACTGTTCATGAGTTTCTGGCTCTCACCTTTTCCGTTCTCCACATCCTGAGAGGCGATGACGAACCCAAAGCCCTCTCCGGGTTTCCTCCTCAGCTCCACGTCGAACCCTCGCAGCCGGGTTTGACCACCACCGCCGCCGCCTTCCCTCTGCGCCGCACCCGAATCAGGAGCGGTGAGGCCGGCCGCCTCGTCCTCCAGGCCCGTGTTGATCCAGTCCTTGGGCTCCATCGTCAGGGTCACGGGAATCGACTCCAAGAAGCTGGTGCTCTGGATCAGAGAGGAGCGCGTGGGGACCGGGGAGGGAGGCGTGCTGATGGAAGTGCGGGGCACAGGCAGCACTTCTGGGAGCAGCGAGGAGTCGTCGGAGCCAACAGGTGGGGGAGGGGGGCGGAGGAGAGGCGGGGGGAGTCTCCGGATAGAACCGGGGGAGACAGTTGGATGATAGACGCCTACATGATGGAGAGAGAGGAAATAGACGGCGTGATGATGAATTTAACTAATTGAATCAGAATCAGAATCAGTGCACGCTCTGGTTTCGCTTTACTCTTTGTACTTATAAACATACATACAGAACAAGGCCAACAACAATAAAAACAACTAAACAAAAACTTAAAGAATACAAAAACAGGATCCTACTCTTTTCTTAAAATCATTTTCCAGGACATTTTCAGCTGTTACAGTCTGACAGACATGTTATCACACAATACACTAACACAGTGGTTCTCAAACCCTAAATTGACACAAATTAGACCACAGACCTAGCCAGGCTAGCGCCGCCTAATGTTTCCGGCCAATTTCATTTGCCTCCACCAAAAAGGCAGGAAACTAGTAATGCGAGTTCGCTGTTCAGCGAACAGATGGGGAAGTGAAGGCAATGACATTGAACTCAAGCGCTCAAGATTAACCTATGAGCTTAACCGGTGTATAGCACACGTCACCACCAAGCAGCAGCGATTAGTTGAAGCAAACGTAAGCAACCGCCTCCCGGAAGCAAACGAATCCCTATGGTTCGTGTTCAGACGCTCGATGAAATGTAATGAAATAAGCGGCTGATGCATCAGGCTACCACAGACCCCCACTGGACAAAATTTTGAAACACTAGAAATACACAAATATTTGTTCTGAGACTGAATAATGTTTTGGGTTTTTTTTTAATTAGTGAAATTTCTGGTAACATTTCTCAAAAATAAAGAAAAAAAAGAAACTAGAAAAAAGTGGTAAAATTTCTCTTTAAAAAAGTTTAAATAATCTAAATTTTAAGAAAGCTAGTGAAATTGATGAAAAAAAGTTGTGGTAAAATGTCTCCCAAAAGTTTGTACCTAGATGTGCAGTCTATGGCTCTAATTTATGAAATAATCTCTTACATGCTTAGAAATTAGATGATAACTTTTGATCAACTCAGACTTGTTAGTTTTCTCACTCAGTACTTCATTAGAAAAGTCAAATAGAAGAACTCTGGTGGCTGATGTCAACTCAAGCTTTTCCAAGACTTTTTATTTTTATTTTTATTTTTCTCATTTTCCATGTGTTTTCCAAGACTGGAAAACTGGTCAACCATTTTCCAGGTTTTCAAGGACACCCTGAAAAATAATTTAATAAAGTGTTAACTGGCCAGACTGTCCTGTACAATAGCAGCAACTAAAGATCATTTACCTCCTCTGTAAACCAGTAGGACGACTTCTCCCTGTTTGGTGTGTTCTTGGAGAACTGTTTGTACCTGAGAACAAACGAACAACAGTGAATGCATCATCAGTTCTCATTACTTGTTTATTATCTTCCTCTCCTCCCTCCAGTTAATTACCTGTGCAAAGCTCAGACTCTGGACGTCGGCTCCGTTGATCTTGACGATAGCATCCCCTGGCTGCAGAGCGTTGCACTGCTTCCTGTCCCACACTCTCTTCACTATCGTCGTCCTGCCTCCCGCGCCGCCGGCCGTCACGCTGAAGCCGAGGCCTCTGTCTCCTTCGATCTGGGCCAAAGCCACCGGCACCAGCTCCCCTCCCCCTCCCCCTCCCCCACCTCCTCCTCCTCCTCCTCCACCGCCGGCGAGTCCGCTGCCCACACTCATCGCCCCAGGAGAGGACAAGCTGCTGGGGCTGGCGGTGGGGCTGGTGTTGCCATGGAATCCGTTGAAGGTGCGGTGATTGTGGTGTTGGTGTTGTTGTTGTTGTTGGTGGTGATGATGGAGGAGGTGGTCCGGGCTGGGTGGGGGTCTGAGGTGTGAGGTCTGCGGCGCAAAGAGGTGGGAGTGGGCGCTGCGGGGGCCACCGGGCGAGGATGACGGCCTCCTGGGGGACTGAGGCAGCGGCAGCCGCGACCCCGACAACGTGCAGGTGGACAGGTCGCTCTCGGACGACTTGGACGTGCCATAACGTAAAGGGTGGGGGGGCGCAGAGAGGGAGTTGTTGTTGTGATTACGAATCATTGAAGCCCTGGTGAAGAAAAAGAGGAGGAAGAAAATCATTTGATACGTGGAAATAAAGATTATTTTCTTTTTCTTTTTTTTCTTTTTTTTAAAGATTTCTTTTTTGGCTTTTTATGCCTTTATTGATAATATAGTAGAGATGAGACAGGAAACGGGAGGCAGAGATGGGGAGGAATGACATGCAGTATAGGGCCGTCCAATGCGGGACTCGAACCGGGGTCGCCTGCAGCAAGGACTATAGCCTCAACATATGTGGCGGGCGCTCTACCAACTGAGCTAAACACCGCCATAAAGATTATTTTCATTATTGACGATTCAGCTCAGTTACTTTCTTTTGGTTGATAAATGCTAAAAAATTAATGTTTGAATCACAATGGACTAGAGTGCAAAGACTGTTTAAAGTTAAAAGTAGTTGTTTTGACCGTGTAATTCACTATTTTTTTGTCAAAGAAGCAACATAATTAACAGTAAATTACTGTTAAAACAATTGATCAATTAGTTGTTGAATTGTTAAGTAATTAAGGTCAAAGTACTTCACAATAAAATAATATATAACAGTAAAAACATAAAAATACAATGAATGAAACAATTTAACACATTAACTAAAAGCCTGCGGTCGCCTCTGGTCTTAAAGTGGGTGTGAGGACCTGACGACCTCATACTGTAGTACGGGCAGGTACATGAAGTTTAATCAGGTCAGAGATGTAAGGGGGTGCTTGACCATGTAAGGCTCTAAAGGAAAGGACCAGAATTTTAAAATTGATTCTTGATTCTTCTCTCTGGTGGACAAGTTGTGACCTGCACATTCACCACGCTATGAGATAATAATGGCACGTTACCAGACAGAGTTGTTTTAGAGGTAAATACAGAGACTGCTTGCAGAAAAACTGCCCCTGAAGGCAACATGCATCAGTGGTTTTGCATGAATTTCCCTCTAAAACAACTCTGTCTGGTAACGTTCTGTTTTTATCTCATAGCGTGGTGAATGTGCAGGTCACAACTTGTCCACCAGAGTGTTTTGGAGTTGTTGGATTGTGTAGCGTAGCTCTGACCAGCTTGCGGCTCTGCTCCGCCGTTCTAAAACTAGTTTGCACCGACAATTAAGAGTAACAAACCTATACTGCTATGACTATAGGGATTATGGCAATGGGCTAATTTGCCAAAATGTTGAACTATCCCTTTAAATAGCTCATAGGTATGAATCTGTAAGCTATATTAGATCCTGTTCCCCCCCTCTCTGGCCTGTCACTGCAGCCTGTAAACAGCATAAATCACCTTTATAAACTATATGAAGTAACAATTCAAGTCTTTTCGATCATTATGGGGTTAAATCTCGTGTCTCAGTGAGTCATGGCTCAGACAGACATGGACTTCAAATTAGAGGCGAACTTTCAAATGACACTTAAATCAACTAGTAATCAGAAGAGCTTCTAAATAGCAGCAATCAGCCGCTAATTATTGTAATTGAATGCTGAAAAGAGGAATTACAGACTCCAATGAAAGCATGGGTCACGTGTACAGTCTCTGCAGGCGTCAGTCCGTGTGTGGGTGTGTTTCTTTCTACCTGTGTGAACCAATCGCAGAAACGACCTCGCTGTCACTCTGGCTGGCGAAGGTTTGGTCCAGCGACTGCAGCCGGGCTCTGAGGGAGCGAGGCGGTCGCATGGGGGGCGAAGAGGTGGCGTTGCTCAGGCTGGAGCGTCTGTACGAGGGCGGCGGCTGTCTGATGACGAAGGACGTGGCGTGGTTTCCGTTGGTGTCCAGAGTCACGCCCGGCTCCGTGTAGCTGCCCTCGCTGTTGTGGACCCCGTTGAAGTTAAAGTGCTGCTGCTGCGGCGTCGGGAGGCGAGGCATCTGGTGGTGAAGAGGCTGAGGCTGGGTGGTGGTGGGCGGCAGGAGGAGGGGGTCGCCGCCGCCGCCCAATAGCCGTGGCGAGGGCTGTTTGGGGCAGCCATCGGGGTTGTAGAGCATGGGATACCCTCTTCTGACCTCCACGTCCACGCTGTGGCCCACGGGCACCGACTTGAGCATCTCTACCACCTCTTTGTGAGACACTCCCAGCACACAGACGTCATTGATGTAGACGAGGATGTCGGCTAACGACCCATGAAGGAAAAAAATACAGGAAGATGAATTAATAAAAACAAATTTATTCCAACACTTTGCATTCAAACTCAAAAGCCCCACGTCGTTCTGGTTCCTTTAAAGGGATAGTTCAACATTTTGGCAAATTGGCCTATTGCCATAATCCCTGTAGTCATAGCAGTAGGTTCATTACCTTTGTCATTGCAAGCTATTTTTAGAACGGCGGAGCAGAGCCGTGAGCTGCTCAGAGCTACACTACAGAGGCTCATGGGATTTCTTGGTTTCCTTCATCAAACTCATCAAATACACAATCCAACAACTCCAAAACACTTGTGGACAAGTTGTGACCTGCACATTCACCACGCTATGAGATAATAACAGAACGTTACCAGACAGAGTTGTTTACGAGGTAAATTCATGCAAAACCGCTGATACGCGTTGCGTTCAGGGGCAGTTTTTCAGCAAGCAGTCTCTGTATTTCCCTCTAAAACAACTCTGTCTGGTGTCGTTCTGTTATTATCTCATAGTGTGGTGAATGTGCAGGTCAGCAGCGTTTTGGAGTTGTTGGATTGTGTATTTGATGAGTTTGATGAGGGAAACCAAGAAATCCCATTAGCCTCTGTAGCGTAGCTCTGAGCAGCTTGCTGCTCTGCTCCGCCGTTCTAAAAACAGCTTGCACCGACAATTAAAGGTAACAAACCTACTGCTAGGACTATAGGGATTATGGGTCAATTTGCCAAAAATGTTGAACGATTAAAAGTCTCTTTATCTCACTGTTTTAACTCCTTTTTTTATCTTTTTTTTAACCATTTTCATATGCTTGAGTGTGCAGATAAGTGTAGTTTGCAAATGAAACACCGTCTGTGTGTTTAGTGTGTGGGCGTGGACTAATCCAACCAACTAATCCCTCTAAACCAGCCTATTAACATATATGAACTAGATCAGTCCCTGCAGAGACAGCCTGTGCTCTGGCTTCCTAGAGCGGTAAAATCTGCCTGCATGAGCACTTGTGTATGTGTGTGTATTTGTGCGTGCATGTGTTATGATAGCTAGATTATGTTGTGCTAGCCTTGAGGATTAAGGAGCGTTTGTGATATACACTTGCTGTGGGAGATCAGAAAATAGCAGAGTAAACTCAAAGAGAGAAGCACAGAGACCTGCTGTTAAAAAAACACTTCTCATTAAACTGTTTTTACATTTTGATTTACAGTAATTACAGATCTCAGGCTGCAACTCATACCAAGTCTATTATCATCACTCATATCACGCTAGAAGTTTATGCCGCTTTGCTTTTGAGATGTTTCACAGGATTTATCTCGTGCATCTTTTTCATGGCAACACGTTCCTGCTCATTTTAAGTAAGGCGACTTTCACACTGCAGTTACATGTGACCTGAATCTGATTTTTTCGCTCAAATGTAACCCAACATCCGATTTGCTTTTGATAGTGTGAACAGCACAAGTTGCATTGAATCTGACATTTTCAAATCAGATTCCATATCTGGTCCTGAATCAGATTTAGATTTTTTCCAATGCGACCCCAGTGTGAACTTTTACATCACGTTACAATATATAATGTTAATTTACAATGTAAAACGGCGTGATAAAATGTTGTATAATTTGACATGCAGCGGCGTGTGTTCACTGACAACAGAACAGCTGTAGTGAGAACGTGAGCACTGAAGGAGAGGAGATTATAAATAAAAAAGGACACATGGTGTTAAACTTTGGGTTGTAATAACCTTGTTGACGTTGTTTCTTAACCTTCCTCTTGTGTTTTCAGGTTTTAAATGCATAAAAGTACCTTTTTGACTTTGTCAGGAACCTCTATTTAAACAAAAACAAACAAACAGCTGAAAGATACAAGAGGGAGGTTAAATTGAAGACAAGGGGCCCACACCAAAAATATTAAAACCAACATTTTCATGCAGGCCTAACAATGTAACCACGAGAAGAACAAATTGGATGAAAGAAAAAGTTTTTAGTGTATTTCAGTTGTTAGAAAGCTAACACAAGACAAAGGTTAATAAACCGAACGCTGCCCAGCGGGTTGAGACACTTTAGGAGGTTTAGTCCTATGTAGGGTACAAACTAAACTAAAACACAGAGTTTGGCTCTTTTTCTTCATCTTTTCCTCCTCAGCAGCTGCTTAGACATTTTCCAGCTTCCATTTCACAGACATTTCAAAATAAAAGTGAAAATATTCGTTCCCTCTATGTTTCCTGTACAACAGCTGCTGCGCCTGGAGTCGTTGTTATTGTTCTTTTGCGCATGCGGGTCAGATCATAACCGTTCACACTGCAATCTGATACAGGCCACGTTTTAGATGGAAATGTGAACAACAGCCAAACAAAAGAGAGGATCTGAGCAAAAACTCCCACAGTCTGAAAGTAGCCTATTTGCCTCAGGTTCATTGTATTTTTCTTACCTGTCTTTAGTGCTGAAGGTCCGCTTGCAGTCACGCTGTAGACCTGCAGGAACTCCCTCGGCCTGCTGCCCCCGACGATGTTGAAACCGAACCCTCTGGAGCCCTTGGTCAGGTGTGTGTGCACAGGGAAACCCCGTAGATCCCCGGGATGGTCCGTGAACCCTGGTGGTTCCAAAAAAAAACAGAGACAAGGAAGAGATGATGACGATGATGCTTTACAGTGGAGCTACTGCGTGTTCATATGACTTAATGGTTACAACCGATGGAAAAGAGAGAGAGAGAGCAAAGACGGTCAGGATGCTGCAAACCAATCGGCAGATGGCTTTTAACAAAAAATACTAAATCGACACGCACACAAACCAAAGTATTTGTAGGGAAGATTGCATTAAAAGGCAGCGTCCATTACAGTCTAATCCATTACACTGACCCAACTCATGCTGTAATCTGTGTGTGTGTGTGTGTGTTTATTTATTTACTGTTTTCCTGTCACTTTGCATCACTAAACGTGTGGAAAATATCAAACATGACCACATACATGATGTTTTTTACTATTTAACTGTATTTACATTCATTTATCACCCTGGTATTAGTATAGAAATGCAGGTTTGGGCTCCAGTTGTAGCAGATGTGACTGTGATCCCTCCACATGCAGGTAGCTCTGACCATAACGGCGATTATATCACCGTCTGCTGGCGAGAGGAGTGTACTGCACCTCTCACTGGAATCACAGCATAATAATAACAATAATAATAACAACAAGAACAGATGGGTTTCTCACACTTTGCAATCGGCCACAGACATCAGAAAACTAGACGATGACCTTGTTCTTTTTTTTTAAGTCATGTGGCCAAAATCATAAAATGAAGTTAGACCAGACAACATGCGATCCACCACATGTGGACCCTGCCAGCCCTCGGCACAGAGAGTCTGGCTCTCTGCCAGCGGCTCCGAGCTTTAGGCCTTAATCACTTACACGTCTCTGTTCGGTTTAAAAAGCTCATTCCATCTCATTTGACTCGAACAAGCTGGCTGCGTCTGCTACTTCCGTTCTTGACAAAACACGTACTGTAGCTCCATTGAGGCTGTTCAGCAGTCAGATGTGTCACCGGTGTTCAAATAATTACCTCCAAAGAGAGAGACAGAAAGACAGGGAGAAACAAAGGAGCCTTACATTCATTTTTGTAGACCGTCTCCCTGCTTGAGGCTCGAGGACTCTGCCAGCTGGTCCTCTTTGAGTTGCGACTTGTGGGGTGGTGGGGAGGGGGAGACAAAGAAGGGAAAGGAAAAGAAAAGACACCCTCTTCAGAAACGTCAGAGTGTTGGATATAAGATGACAGCATCGGCATGTATCACAGTCAACAACACAGATGATGCCGACATGCGGCTGATAGGCTCGACAACTTTGCACAGCAGCAGCTCTGACTGTATTATTATATTCTGCTCACGTTTAAACAAATAGTTTGACATTTTGGGTAACGGGCTTAATGGCTTGCTTTCTGAGAGTTAAACCAGAAGATCGATGCTGCTACTGCCCCTACCTGTCCATCAAACACGGAGCCGGAGCCAGGAGACGATTAGCTCTGCTTAGCATAAAGACTGTGAAGAGGGGGAAACAGACTCGGTGCAAAGACGGGAGGATGTGCACCTCTGGAGTTCAGGGACTAACATGGTCCACACCTTGTTTTTTAATCTATATAAAACCCTGAGTGTGAAAAGAACAAAGTGGAGCTCACTTAGGGTTGTGTTTCTGTAATGAAACTCATTTGTTTTCCTTACTTTCAGATACTGTTTAATACACAGTCACTTCTGTAGGTTAGGTTATGGTTACATATTGTTCACTGATTGAGTTACGGTTAATTAAACATGGCAAAAAAGTTTAATTAAACATGGCAACCTTTCCTGCATGTCATTCCCCTCTCTCTGCCTCCCCCTTTTGAGCTAAGTTAACCCTAACTAAGTTTAACTAAGTTGGAGGAACTGCAAATAGTCTGGAAACAAACATTGATTTAACAAAAGTCTTGGCTTGGAGCCTGAAACCACTTCTGTCTTGTGAAATCAGTGACTTTCAGTTTTCACCTCCAGAAAGAGCCAGGCTAGCAGTTCCCCTCTGTTTCCAGTCTTTATGCTAAGCTATGCTAACTACCTACCTACTCATATTTAGTGTCAGACTTTAGAGGTGTTTTCCTTCTCAATAGAAGTTAATGAACAAGTTTCCTGAAACAGACTCATGAAGACCAGGTGGACAGTAACTCACTCCATATAATGCGACTCCCCCGGGTCACTGAAGGCCTGTTCCCAGTGGTCCGGCATCACGGCTCTCACCCTCCTGCTGCCGCCGATGATCCCGTTCTCTACAACACGACCATCCCCTCCGCTGCTGCTGTACGCCCGGGGCCGACTAGGGGAGCGGTGGGCATGGGCGTGGGCGGCGGCGGGGAGGATGCTGCCGCTGACTCCCGCAGAGCCTCCTGTAAACGACAAAGAGATCAGATCAGAGGGCGCGTTAAAGGTACATTGTGTAGGAATTCCTCCCATCTAGCGTTGCGGTTGTAGATCGCAAGCAACTCAATCATATTTTTCATGCTGCATTCACGTGAAATTGGGCAGACGGCAGACAGACGACAGCCGCTGCACGTAACGGCATAAACAAGCCTCTATGTAAACAAGTGGTCCATCAGCACGAGGCAAAACAATACATGTGACAATATGTTGTCATGGCGATGTCGTATTGTTTAACTGACCCACGTTTTACTCTGTGCTTTCTCTCGACTCCTGTTACTAAAATTACTGCCCGACTGCACCTGAATGCAGCATCAGTGTAACGCTCCATTCCTCCTCACTGCGTTACCGCGGTGACTTTTCACAGACGCCACCTGGACCTGAGCCGACAGCTCCGGTGTCTCCGCTGAGTTTCCATGGTTTCCTACCGTCATTTTGCCACTGAAGGTAAAAACATGGCGACACGACATGGCAGCCAGCAGCGAGCTGACCCGCTCCATGTAGAGATGAATGATATGAACGGCTCATTCAGAGCTGAAAGGAAAACATACTTTTGAACGAAATAATCGATTTTCATGAATAGATAACAGGAGAAGTTACACAATGTCCCTTTAAAACATCTCAATGAAACGGTGACATGCTACTGAAGGTGAAAAAGTTTCTCTCCTGCACTCCCAAATGACCTGATGCTGGGATTTCCATTGGGAGCGAAGGAGAGGGAGGAGAGGGTGGGGATGTTGTCAAGGAAAAAGTCCTGAGGTCAGCATCTTAGCCCGCTTTGTCCTCCCGCTCTCTCTCTAAGGAGTAGCAGAGTGTGTGACCGTGCATGCCGTGCGACCAGAGGAGGAGAAACAAGCATATTTTCTGCTTGGCTTGTCCTTGTAGTTTGTCCTTCAGCCGTGAAGCCGTGAAGCCGCTCGCTCCGGGCGACGTCGGACATCACACGGGGCGTCCTGACTGAGTCCTGCTGCACACGACGAGGGCTGCCAGAGCCATCCGCCCACACACCGACACACACACCAGCACACACGCTGTTTCACTTCACAAAATGACTCAGCAGCAGAGGTCAGGGTGTTGGATGGCTTTCTCCCACTCTATCCTGCTGCCTGCATCCTGTATTCACCCCTCATCCCTCACCCCCTCCTCCTCTTCCCCATCCCTCCAAAAAAAAAAAAAAAAGTCCCGGCTGCCTGCTGCCCTACCTGCCTGTTTGGAGCACGTCCCTAACTATCTGGATCTCTGCCTGCCTGCATTTCTCACCTCCCACTCTGCCTCTACCTCTCTCTTATCTCGTGTACCAGTCTGGCTCCCTCCTGCCTCTACCTTTTTCCTGACGCTCAGCCTCTCCACCTACCTCCCATCTACATCTACACCACCCTGTGTCACCGCCTTGCTCTCTTACCTCGGTCATCTAATCTATCTCGCTCCCTCCGTCTGTTCCTCCAGCTCTTCTGTTCTAGTTTCTCTCCATCTCGCCATCACTTCTCCAACACATAACATGAAGGAAACTAAGATTTAATCAAACATTTTGGAGATGGAGGGAGTTCAAACTGAGCAACCAGGCTGATGTTTTTGAAGTAACTGTAAGACCTGATTTTGTATAAATGGCAATAGTAAGGTCAAAACCTCCGACTGAAAATGGTCTTCGTTCTTTCCAACAGGAGAATCGTTATGTTTTATGTTGGTATGAATGCAGTATACCAGGAAGTATGTTGTGTAAGTAGAGTATAGGATGCATAAACACAAATACGAATATGCCTGTACATGTATGTACTGTATGTATGTATGTATGCTGTGTGTATAGTGTCTGTAGTATACTGGGAAAACTGAGAGAGGATGTGGGTAGGCCTACATGTGTCTAGGTATGTATAACGTACATGTTATGTTATGTTATGTTACATTACGTTACATTATGTTACGTTAAGTTATGTGTCTTATGTCTTACGTTATGATTCATTATGTAATGTTATGTTACATTATGATACGTTGTGTTGAGTTGTGTTAACTGCACGTTTTATGCAGTTTTGATATTTTATACTCAGGAAACATTATACTTTTTTGTCCTCTGCATATTTTGTTATTTTGCACGTGAAAGATTTATATGAAACAACGGATCATCACATGATAAAATATGGTGTGCTAATGTCTGAGTCAGTGAGTTTTAGCGGGACCATTAGCATCAGCTGTAAAATACCGCTCACACATCGATCAATATTAACAACCCCATAATATAATATCTATTAATACATCAGTCACAGGGGACGTTTCTCTGCACTTTCACGTTGATGGTTAAAATCCATTTTGCAGGTACTGCATCACTTCTGTTCTTTTACTACAGTCAGATTTTGAGTGAAGGGCTTTAATTACTTTTAATGGGAAGTTGTTTTTTTTTCTTGGATAAATTAAATGAACAGTTCCTCCATCACTGGTGAATAATAATCCTTTAAAGACGTCTATTTAACGTAATAAACCATATCTGCTGCAGTGAGTCATCCATCACATCTAAAATTAAAAAGGTTTCTTTATTATAGAGGGGAAATGTCTGTGGTTGAGTTTCATGACATAGTTCAAAAATCTACATTTTTATCACATGATTTAAAGGAATAGTTCACCCAAAATTCAAATTTAACTCATTATGTCGACTAAGAGCTGTGAGAATTTTCAGTCCTCCATTCCTTCTCTGAGTTACGGGGGGGTCCGCGCAGCAGTATTTGTCCATATAATGGTTGTGAATGGTGCTCACTTTTCTTCGTCCAAAAAGACACCAAAAAACATCCAAATACCTCCATACTGCTCGCCTGTAATGTCCCTCTTGTATTGAAGCCCCGACATGAGAAATTGTTCCGAAAAAAATTAAATAAGTCTAAATTTCAAGCTTGTTTGTAGTGGAAGCTCCCAGTGTCTCAGTTCACTGCTCTTCCTGTGTCAGTGCAAATCACCGGCGGAACAATTTCTCACAGCTCTTAGTCGACATGAGGGTGAGTAGTAGATAATGAGTGAAATTTGAATTTTGGGTGAATTATCCCTTTAAACCTGTCACCTCCCTATGTGCATGTTTGCCTATCTGCTTCCCTCCTCGCCTGCTCGACCTCCGGCAGGCCGACCTTCCTTTGGAGGTGATCCAGCGATCGATGGGGCCACAGCCCCTCTGAGAGTTTAGAGGCATACTAATCGTGCTAATGATTGATTAATTTGTGTATCAGAGACTGGAGCTATAGATAGGGGGGACAATGCAGCATTTAGCTGCTGGCTACAGTGCAGGGCTTAACAGAAACATCTCCTTGTGTCAATACGGCGTTCAATCTTTGCCTCTAAAAAGGAAGCGACAACCTCTTGGTTTGTCTTCAGATTTACACCCGTGACTTTTGGAGACACTTGCCTGAGAGGCCGGAGTCGTCCTCGCTGTTCTCGCCGTCCTCTGCAGCCTTCTCCAGGTTGCTGAGCGATTTGCTGCGTGTGCGGAAGTTTCTGAGCAGGTTGCGGTGTTCCTGGTAGGTGATGGGGGGGCTCTCTGGGCTGATGTGGACAGGCCGAGGTGTGCCGTAATAATTCCCTGAGACAGAGAAGGGCAAGGGGAAAGACGACGTGACTTGAGAGATGGAGAAATGGAAACCCACCGTACGTGTCAAAAGGGTAAAATTAAATACTGTTACCAAATCAAAACAACACAAATGAGATTAAAATAAATGGAAATGCCAAAACAAAACAAAAAATATACTGATATAACATTGTCATAGGTCAACCAGCCTGTGTAAACATGTTACTGAGACAAATTGAGTTAAACGAAACACTTTATATTCAAATATTCAGAAGCAGAGCAGGGTTATGTTATCACAGACAAAACAACACATGCTACATGACTCCATGTATGTGCATTATGTGTCCCCCTGAGATCACATCATACGGTACACATACACGTATTATATATATAGCATGTTCTATATTCTCAATTCGAGCCATCTGCTCCAGCTGCTTAAGAAGAAATGAAATTACCTCCACCCCTCCATTTGGCTCACGGAGCTCCAAATGGGTTGAGGGGGGGAAACATTAGATTAGTGAACTCAGCAACAAGGTCACCAGCCGTCACCATTTACTGCAGGTTTCTGCAGGCTACTGCTCTCACGCGGCAGCCGATACTCCTGATTGCTTTGCTGTAGCGATGTGTCTGTCAATGTCACATGTAAGGCAGGGGAGGATGACATTTATTGCTCCCATTAAACTCTTATAAATTATGGATGCTAATGTATGGAGGCTTTTTAATCAGAGGCAGCTCTCTGACCCTGATGAGGGGAGGAGTCTGCAGGGTAGACACGAGGTGAGCAACACCTGACGGCACCATTAATATGCCAGGCAGGACTTTAGACTTTGCGACTGACTCTTCGCCCCTTCCTCAGATCATTAATTATGTAAACCTCATTCATCACAACAAAAACTTCTAAATGTTTCATTGGTGAGAAGCACAATGATGATTTAGAAAAATGAGGGAAAAAGTTAATTAAAGGAGCTGGTTTTAGGGGAAACAGTAGGCTTCTTCTTATTCATTCCCAATAGGATTTATGGTAAATATGAAACATGTTAGCTTAGCTTATCTTATCTTAGCTTAGCTTAGTTTAGCTTAGCTTAGCATTGAGTGGAATCAAGGGGAAACAGCTAGCCTGCTAATAAAAGCTGTTTTCCCTTCATTCCAGTCTTTATGATAAGCTAAGCCAGTGGTTCCCGACCTTTTTTGGCTCGTGACCCCATTTTGACATCACAGATTTCTGGCGACCACAGCCGTCAATCAAGATGTGCGAGCTCAGATATTTTTTATATGCTGCATTTTATTTGAACTCGATTTATATTTCAGAAAGTTAAAGTATAGAATACAGTTGTTTAAGATTGTGTGCGTTTTTTTTTTTTTTTTTAAAGAATAGTAATTGGCTAAAATTATATTTTTATCAGAATTTTTTATCAATTACCAGACATTTCAGGCGACCTTATTTGAATTCCAGGCGACCCAACGTGGGGTCCCGACCCCAAGGCTGAAAAACACGGAGCTAAGCTAACTGGCCACCAGGTATATACCAGGTATATATTTTATATATTCCTTGCATGTTATTTAATTCTTTTAGCAGGCAAGTTTTTTATTATGAGTGTTTGAGCTGTGTATGATTGTGGAGCCTGTTGTGCAACACAAATGTTCCTACAAACAGACAATAAAGATTTTTCTTTTCTTTTCTTTTCTTTTCTTTTCTTTTCTTTTCTTTTCTTTTCTTTTCTTATTTATCTTATCTTATGAGAATAAGACATGATCTTCTTATCAAGATCTTAGTAAGAAAATAAGTTAGCAAGTTTCTCAATATGATGTATAGCATCTATTTTCAATGGCCTCTCCGTTATATAAACTATAACAACTTGCAACTGCAACAATATCTTCTTCTTTTTCTTTTTTGTAAGAGCAATACATAATTTAAAATGTGTGTGCTAAATTTTGGTTAATAATTTAGTTACCTTTTTTTCTTTTTTCTTTTTTAGGTTTTTAAAACACAGAGAAATTCAAGTAAAATACACACTGTACTAGAGTTAAATAATAGGATGACTATACAGACAGGACACCAGGTGGCCAGATCAGAAATGTTCAACTCCTTCTTCACCTTTGAACTTTCCACTCTCCAGCAGCGCTCCTGACTCCTCCAGGGAGAAGAACTCCTCGACGGAGACAAAGTTGTAGTCCACCCCTGAGATTTCCCCGTCCCTCGGCCGTCTGGTCGTACCTGAGAGAGAGAGAGAGACAACAGGAGGTATTTTGTAATACATCAGAGCCACGAGGTGAGAAACACTTCCAGCTCCAGTACGGGATGATGTGTCAATTAATCACGGTCTTTTCCTCTCATCGGGAGTTATCAATCTCAGCTCAGTGTTTAAACAAAACAGCAACTCAGCAGACTATAAATAGTCCAAGTGTTAGTTTGATGAATTATATACTGTAGCAGGAGTCCAGTGAGAGGTAAGAAACACCCTGAAGGCTCCGCACTCATTGTATTTAACATCATAAACAGTCTGGAGGAGACAAAACAAATTCAAGTAGAGCGTTGATTCATAGCAACAATTAACAAGTGCCTGCTTTAATTAACGCACTTAAAATGAACATTTACCCTTTCGGATACAAAGAGCACGACGATGACGCCGTGGCATTTACCAAACTGGGCCTCTTTCTTTAATGTGAACAGATCAGTACTGTAAGAATAGGATGAAACATTAACGAGGCAGTGTGAAAGTCTTAAAGTCTTTCTATCACAATCGCAAAGACGGAGCACTCAGATGATCAATGGTCTGTCATCATAATTGATTCACATTGACCTTGGCCTGGGAGAGAGAAGAGGCTCCAAAGCACAGGATGAAAAAAAGAAGAAAAGCACCACATAGTATTACAGGAGAGAGGGGGGGTCTCAGTGTTTGTTGTGTTTTGATCCAGACAGATCTCCTAAACTAATAGAAAAATAGATCACATTCGAGTTTCGAGTGGAGTACTGTAATTAAATTTGCAAACTAGACGACAACGGTGCCCGTCCTTCCGTCCCGACCTTGAGACGAGTAAATTCCTTATTCCTTTCCCAAGACAAAATCCACACTGAGCCCAAACCGAGGAGGACAAATGTGTGTCCTTCTCCTGGAGGGACCACATGTGAAGTCAGTGTGAGGCCGGCAGGAGGGAGTCACACCCAGCTCCCCAATAAAACCCGTGATTAATGCACTGCCGTCCTGGGAGCAGCTCTCCCAGCCACAATGACACATGCAGGACTGCACACAGCGCGCGCACACACACATTAACACACATAAAGGGCACTGGAAAAAAAGAAACCCAAACACTACACTACAGTTAACAACACACACAAACACACACATGTGGACACAAAGGACTGGACGCACATTAACAGTGGAGAGAAATCTCTCTGAGTGTGACCTCCTCTCTCTGTAGAACAAAGTGTGTTTACTGTGTTGTGACTGTACAGTGTACGCGTGTGTCCGCATCGTTTTGTGCAGCAGTTGATAATGAAATGCTATTTTTTGCTGCGTTGAACACCTGAACACCACTTTGCATTACAAAAGCAAGTGCATTTATATTCGTTAGATGATGTAAATACTGGGTTTTGGGCCAGTTTGTAATTATGTTTCATTATTATTACTATTATTGATTGTACATCATTTTAAAAAGGTGAGAACTCAAATCAAAAGGTCAAAAACCCATTGATAATCAGTCTACCACCATATTTTACTATTGCCCTTAGGTCTTAGCACCAAAAGCCGTCTCAGTATAGATATTGACCTCCTCTCTCATGTTTCTCCAAAACAAGGCATTTTGAGCCTGTCCTCTGATTGGCCAGGTGCAGCTAACAGATTGTAGCTCGCTACTAGAGCCTGGTAAAAAAAACAAAAAAAACACTAGTAATTGCAAATGGCGATGGTCAATCAGCGCTAAAACGAGACGAACAGATGGTCCAACTCAGAATAAAATGCAGCGCTGGTGAATCAGGAAAAAATAAACCATAGTCTGGTCTCTAATACTACTGCAGTTTAGAGAGCTACATAATGATATACTACTGTTTATTTGTTTGTTTGTTTCTGAGATTTTCCTGTCTTCAAGCTTAGTGAGGGATGTTATGTCGTTAAGAAAATTAAAACAACAACAACAACAACAACAACAACAACAACAACAACAACAACAACAAAAGGTTGGACACAAACTCTGAGTGACCATCACAAAATTTGAGTCTTGACAACTCTTTATATACTATTATAACCATCTATAAAAGACATATACAATATGAGCAAAAACAGTGAATCAAAGAGAAAAAAAAGAATCAAAATCCCTGCTGACTAAGTTTCTGTTCAACGAATCGACCAATCGACGAATCAATCGGGTCGATCCTTGGTTGGACAGGTTTCTCTGGAGAAGGTTGCTGCTTGGCTCAATAGGAAACTGTGTGTGTGTGTGTGTGTGTGTGTGTGTGTGTGTGGTGCTTTTAAATATTGAAATGAGCTGAGCCGATGTGACGCCACCTGCTGATCCTGTCGTGTAACGTTGCGGCACGCAGCAGCACCACGGTCGCATTCACACCTCTGCTGTCTGAAAATTGCCCAAAACAAAACAAAACAAAACAACAAAGCGCTCACTCACACCCGCCCGTCTCTGCTTGCCTTGCACCCCAAGTTTGAGCTTGTTGTACCCAGTGAAAGGAAATTAAGAGGTCTCTGTGTCTAATTAAAGAGCTGATAGTAAATCGCTTGATGACATCTGACGTGTGTAATTCTTCTCCTCCCCTCAGGACATGTTGTATCTCTCAGGCTGATACGGCGGCTGGCGAGGCAGGGATTCATTATCTCGGCGCCCTCCTCCGAGATATATATGACATGCCAGTGGGGGGGCGGCGGGGGAGAGTTGCAGGATGGATTATTGACATCTTCTTCTCCCCTGCCTGTCCCTGTAGGCGCCGCACACTGATCCCCTGGGACTGTGGCTGAGCTCGGGAGTGAGGAGGTAATTACACACAACTCCGTATCAACACCCAGAGAGAGAGAGAGAGAGAGAGAGAGAGAGAGAGAGCTGTCTGTCAAGATCACCGCACACAAATAACTAACAATGAGTCCTACAGTTGAAAAGGCCACAGTCTGTCTGTCTGACGACGATGGCGACGGCGGCAGCGAGCGCATTAGAATAACTAAATGATGATGTTTCTTATCTCTGACTCACTCTGAAGACAATTAGAAAAAAAAAAGTCTTTTATGGCGGAGGAGACAGCCAGTCTTGATGACATTGGCTCTGAATCATCCAAGGGCACATGATGGTACAAATGGTTTACAGCGATTATACAAAATACGGATGGGAAAGTTCAAGAGGGTAATGTGATGTCTGCAAACCCTGCACACAGGAAATAATGGCATGAGTGAAGAGGGAGGGAAAAAAGGAGGTGGGGTGGATTTATAGAAGCATAAAATAGAAAGATATGTTATTTAAAAGGTACATTGTGTAGGAATTACTCCCATCTAGCGTTGTGGTTGTAGATCGCAAGCAACTCAATCACATGAAATTGGGCAGACGGCAGACGGACAACAGCCGCTGCACGTAATGGCATAAACAAGCCTTTATGTAAACAAGTTGTCCGTCAGCACGAGGCAAAACAATACACGTGACAATATGTTGTCATGGCGATGTCGTATTGTTGACCTGACTAACGTTTTACTGGCTTTCTCAACTTCTGTGACTAAAATGACATCTGGTTTGTTACCGACGGCCGTCTGCCCGACTGCACCTGAATGCAGCATCAGTGTAGCGCTCCATTCCTCCTCACTGCGTTACCGTGGTGACTTTTCAGAGACGCCACCTGGACCTGAGCCGACAGCTCCGGTGTCTCTGAGTTTCCGTGGTTTCCTACCATCACGCTGCCACTGAAGGTAAAAAACATGGCGATGCGACATGGCAGCCAGCAGCGAGCTGACCGTCTCCATGGAGATATGAACGATATGAACGGCTCATTCAGAGCTGAAAGAACACTTCACTTTGTTGATGGGGGTGAAACACATACTTTTGAACAAAGTAATTGATTTTCGTGAATAGCTAACAGGAGAAGTTACACAATGTCCCTTTAAAAAAAAGTGAACATATGGTGTGATACACACAGTAAACACCATATCTGCCACACAGAGTCATTACACCGCAGTCAACCCCTCCTCCACTTTGGCACTGATGGGCATTTGCTTTTAATTTAATTCTATCCCCACCCACTCTGCCTCTAGATTATTGATACAGTAGCCTGCATTTACTTAATTCTGTCATTCATTTCCATTTTTATGCACTGCCCTCCTGACTGAGCCTTTGTAATGATATTTCTTGCACCAGTGCCAACTCCAACATCAGAGAACATTGTCTCATCAAACAGATTCGGCGATTGAGATGCTCTGTAAATAGCACAGTGATGTGAACAGTGAAGCCACAGTTTGAGAGGGAGATACAGCATCTAAATATTGAAATAAATAAATAAAAATTAAAGGAATCAAAACTGAAGCTTCATCTTATCTCTGGAGGATATTTAAACTACAAGCTTTAAGAGCTTCTGAGGCTAATAAATCTATATTATGTAATCAAAGTCTTCATTCTCGACACTACAAAACTACAAAAAAACCACACACTACAACAAAGAGTGGAGGAACGTACATATGATCCTGAAGGGGGCCACAATGAGCCACTGATGGAAAAACTCCTCAGCTTTAAGTTCCTGTTACATCACGCACAGCTGCCTCCTCCGAGAGAATCATTTCTTTTAAAAAAAACAACGAAAAAGGAAAAGATAATTCTGCTTCCACACGTGTATCTACAAATGAAAAAATGAGACGAGGCGATGGGTCTGGGAGCCGTCCTGGGATCAGGGCGTGTGGCGTGCATGTGGCGTGCTGCTGCGCCGCTATCGGCATGAGAACAACAGCATCTTACTGTGGCATCTCCTGCAGATCAGAGGATTACACCCCCGAGGGCTGAGCCGGCCTGCCTGCCTTGTTGTCAACTCTTACTAAAAGAAAGCGCCCAGAGATGGGGAGTTGGACAAAAAAGTTGGACGCTAAACAGCAGGAGCAGAGCTGAGCTGCTTTATGTAACATAATACAATATCTTGTCAAAAGTAGAGTAATTCATCTCCGAGAAGACAAGCAAGCCTCCACTTTTTGTTTCTATTCTGATTAGAAAATGGCTAAAAAAGCTCCGTTTATTTGGGCAATTGTCTGTCTGAGCAGCTGCTCGCCCACGTAACAGGATGCTGCTGTGCATGCATGGCTAAGTAATGAGGGAGAGATTACTACTACAACAGCTGCATTTATAGCCTTGTATTAAAATGCAGTTTGTTCGCTAAGAGAGACAGTTTTTATCTTCTCCTGTGAGTTGTGACCTGTGTGCCTTGTTCTATCAGCGAGCGGTGCTGGTGCCGGTGCCGGTGCTGGTGGCGGCGGCAGACTGTCCCGTATGACCTACTTCCTGGACTAAAGGAGAGATTAGCAACAACTCCGCACAGGCACACACACACAGCGAGGTTAAGACTACAGACACACTAGGTGGTCGATCTCCTCCGCACACACACACACTCACCACCTGGATGAGAAAGAGAAGAAAAAAAGCCTATAACCCCAATACAAGGCACGACGCAGGCCGGGAGGAATTACACCACACACACAAAAACCCCTCAGAAACACCCGACAGCGCTGTTATAACCTCTAGCTGTTTTCCAGTGACGTCACATTACAGAGGATTAAGATAGCAACAGATGTACTACAACTAGCTGCCTTTGGCTGCCATTGTGCTCGATTTTATTCATAAGCATCAAAATGAAACCGACTGTGAGGACGGCGGGCATCCTGTTCATCATACAGATACCGTGTGTGGGGAAAATAAGATCCTGTCAAACAGAGCGACCATCAAACATCCTCCCACTACCACCACGCTACAGTATCACCACCACCAACACAAACAAACAAACAAACAGCCCCCGGAGCTCGGGGTGAGGATTGTAAGAGGGGAGACTGACACTGAGGATAAACCCTGTGTTGTGGCAATAGAAGCTGTTGGTATGGAAATGCACAAACTGATTGCACATGTGGGATTTTCTACCTCACTTAAAGGAATAGTTCACCAAAAAATGAAATTCACCCTCATGCTGATGAATACTCCGGAGTAGTTTTTTATTCCTACACTACGAGTGCATCTGGAGACCCGTGAGGGAGGTTCATAGTCCAACGAAAACTTTATATGAGAGTCAACAGAACTGAACATAAAAACGTCCATATAACTACACAAAAACCTTTTATTATTCCTCCACACTGCTCGTTCACTGCAATCCAAGTGTCCTGAAGGGATATAGTCCAGAGTTTACTTGAAACAACATCATTTAGGACATTTTTACCATCCTGTATTGCACTCTGAAGTTCACATTCCCCTCCAAATTCAAAACAGGACTGTTTAGGCTGTAAAAATGTCCTGAATGACGTCATTTTGAGTAAACTCTGGACTATACCCCATCACGACACTTGGATATTGCAGCAGATGAGCAGTGTGTCATTTTTTGGTGAACTATTCCTTTAACAACACCCTGATAGTGTTGTTTGTTGTTTTCAAAATACAATATTACTTTAAATCACCTCAGGTCTGCTTGCATACATTAACAGAAGGGGGGGTGGAAAACACACAGCTCTATCACCAATTAACACCCAGACATTCACAGGGCGGCAACCAGGAGGATGTGTTAGCGAAGAATTAATGCAGTCAGTAACTCTGCACAGGAGGCTTGAAGAACATGAAACTGGAGCAGATGAGACGAGATACACAAAGACAAGGTGGTGTAGTGAGATACAGCAGAGAAAGGTGAGAGCAAGAGGCACAACAGAGAGACAGAGAAGAGAAAAAAAGACTTACACGGTACGGCTCGGAGGTAGAGGTTCTCACGGATGACCTGCTGGAGCTGGCTGTCCACTGAGCCGGGTGTGAAGCACTTACTCAGATACAACCTGAGATCCTTGCACAATGTGGAGCCTGGGAGAAGGGCAGAGGGAACAAAGTGCAGCACAAAAGACAGAGAGCTCCGTGAGCACAAACAGTCCAGTGATGTATGTTTACTCTTAGAGATTTGTTTGTGTGCTGTCAAATAGAGGCTGAAATTTATTTATTTTAACTGATAACATTTACTCCCCCTGCCAGGCCGGATTTAACACCATCATTTTTTTCTCTTTTTTACAACCTGAGACTTCCACATTCACACATAGGCTACTGATCTTCCTATATCACCTCACACATACTGCACATCGAGTGTGTCTCGCCCCTCCCCGAGTACTTCATGCATACATAACAAACCAGCTGAGGTTAATTGCTCCAGACAAAAACAGTTGAGGCTGTCACCAGGAGAGGCAGGGCTGATCACTACTGGGGCTCACTCCCCCCCCCCACCCCCCCTCTCTGATCTCTTAATATCATCTCGAGTGCTTTACGGCCTCTGATGACAGGCCACTTGCTGTTATGGATGGCGGCTGAGAGGATCCACAGCTTGTCACTCTGACAGACGACCGTTCTGTCGGTGCTTCCCCCTGCAGTCTGCGCCCCCCTGCAGCCCCTCCGCCGTCTGTTACAGTGGTTCTGCCCAGTAGCAGACTGAATTTGCGGTGCACTATTAAAAAAAATGAAGAAAAAAAAAGCAGCACTGTGGTATAACTTTATTAGTGGAGGCAGTCAACTGCACGTACGTATGACTGGCCATGTATGGCTGCTGCTTGTAAAGGGGAAATTAATCTTGCGATGGGCTTTTGCTCATCTTGTTACAAAACAGCTGCAGTTTCCTGCAAAATTCTCATGTGAATAGCAATTTTATAACAATCGTTAAAGGGATAGTTCAACATTTTGGCAAATTGCCTCATTGCCATAACCCCTATAGTCATAGCAGTGGGTACATTACCTTTAATTGTCGGTGCAAGCTATTTTTAGAACGGCGGAGCAGAGCTGCGAGCTGCTCAGAGCTACGCTACGGAGGCTCATGGGATTTCTTGGTTTCCCTCATCAAACTCATCAAAAACACAATCCAACAACTCCAAAACACTCTGGTGGACAAGTTGTGACCTGCACATTCACCACGCTATGAGATGATAATGTAACGTTACAAGACGGAGTTGTTTTAGAGGTAAATTCAGAGACTGCTTGATGAAAAACTTCCCCCGAAAGGAACGCGCATCAGTGGTTTTTGCATGAATTTACCTCTAAAACAACTCTGTCTCATAACGTTCTGTTATTATCTCATAGCGTGGTGAATGTGCAGGTCACAACTTGTCCACCAGAGCGTTTTGGAGTTGTTGGATTGTGCATTTGATGAGTTTGATGAGGGAAACCAAGAAATCCCAACAGCCCGCATAGCGTAGCTCTGAGCAGCTCGCGGCTCGGCTTGGCCGTTCTAAAAATAGCTTGGACAGACAATTAAAGGTGACGAACTTACTGCTAAGACTATAGGGATTATGGCAATGGGCCAATTTGCCAAAATGTTGAACCATCCCTTAAAGTATCAACATGAAACAACAAGAAACATTAAACTTAATTCCTATCTATACATTTGTGTTCTGTGGTAAAATGTTGAACTATCCCTTTAAATCCGTTGTGCATTGTGCAGACATTCCTGTATCACATGCCAAGGTGCCATTAAAGTGAAGCAGTCAGATATCAAGGTTAAAAGCAGCGACATCATCTGATAGATAGATCATGTCAGTGCTCTTTGGATTCTTCCACCGAGCACCGGCATTAGTGCTAAAACCTTTAAACTGCTCGGTGCCTCTGGGGGAATGTAGCCCAGTGTCCTTTATTTTGAGGCTGGAGCACAGGGAGTTGTAGTAGTAGTAGGAGTAGGAGGAGGTGTGATACAGCAAGCCGGCGCATCAGCTCATCCATCACTGTCCACACTACATGCAGTCAAGCTGCCCAGGGAGGGCCAGGCCAGACTTCAGAAATGATAATGGATCTACCGGCGGCGCGGGGACCGGGAGCAAAGGTCCCACATTTACACCCCTGTGGCCAAATCAGCTATCAATCTGGAGAGCAAGGCCATCGGGAGCCGCAGTCAGGTGACACTCCGGTGACATATTGCTCCGTTCAGAGCCAACAAAGACATCCGTTTCCCGAGCCCCCCTGTTCTAAACATCAAGGCCCCTCGTGGGTGACAGGCGACGATATCGCCACACTCTTGTCATGTGTCATCTGCAATCCCGGCCTCCTTCTCTAGCCGCATATTGACCGATCGGCCTGACACATACCCAGACTAATTGACGAGTGCAAATCAGCATCAGGACGCTACAGGCTGCAGATATGTAGATCTGGCTTGTGAGAGTCAGAGGAGGGTTATTGAGTAAGATTATTATGGCTGACAGCTTGGACGCCAGTGTAACAGATTGTTTGGGTGTAGCCTGATGAAGCAAAGTGCGATAGAGTGCGACATAAACAGCAACAAGTTAAACTGCCTGCGGGATTAGGGAGAGAATTAAAGATTGAATGCATTATTACGGGTGACGTGTGATACATAAACGCCAGACGAGAGAAGCACCTACTGCATAACAAGACCTGCTCTCGCCTGTGGGCTGATCGTTTACACATCCACCAAATCAAAGAGCTGCAGAGAGTGGGGTGGGGGTAGGGTTGCAAAGGGGCGGAAAATTTCCAAATTGTAGACTTTCCATGGGAATTATAGGGAATTTATGGGATTTAACTGGAAATTGGGGGTAATTTAAACAAACTGTATCATATCCAAACATGTATTTTCTTTTGTCATATAGGCAGACATCCATGCAAAATGCAAATGCAAACAAACAAACAATTCTTTTACTGAACAACATGTTGAGTAAAATGCCCCCACCCCCCCCCCCCAAAAAAAAAAAAAAAAAAAATCCCATTCAATATGTTAAATGAATATTTGTGCATGTGATTGAGGAATAGCATATAGATATTCAAGTGTACTTGCATTAAATCTGGTTGTTTTAGCCAATATTATGCTACAACATATTTTCCCCCCAACTACACTTAAATTCCCTGTTAAGAGCCACCCTTCAATTTGGTAAATTTCAGATTTATTCCCGTTTATTTCCATTTATTCCCGTTAATTCCCATATATTCCAGTGAATTCCCATGGAAAGTTTCCAACTTCGAAAATTCCCGGAATTTTGCAACCCTAGTTGGGGGGGGTTAGTGTGCTGAATCATACCTGGTGACACAGTTTTGATGCGGATTGGATGGGGGCAGGAGTTGAGGACACCACGGACGTCTCCTAACGTCATCCCTAGTACAGGTGTTCCCCCAATTTCTAGAACGATGTCGCCCACTGTGAGTCCGCCCCCGGGGGCCGCCGTGACGAAAGGAAACTCTCCGTAATCTGCCCCTCCACCGACGGCGATGCCCAGCTCCCCCGACGAGCCCAGCAAGGGGACGAAGCTGTCCTGCACCTTGGAGCGCCAGTGCAGCTTCTTCACCGCTGTCTTAGACATGGCAAACGAGCTGCAGAGACAAAGAGACGATATCAGAGGGTGAGCAGAAAGTGTGAGACAGTTTTTTTTTTTTTTTTTAAAGGAGGAAGGGTGGGGGTGTTTTGTTCTTTAACCTTTGTCAGCTGTCAACTGTCTGAGGTCTGGGGAGTTGCAGTGTTTCACAGCTGAATGCTTTAAAGTCATGAATAATTCCAGCTTCACAGGTTGAGCAGTTTGATGGTCGGGAACAACATAACACAACACGGGAGCCGGGCCTTTTTTGTTTTATGCAAACATATTACGGCACAGCGTATGATGACCGTCCAACCAAAAGGAACAAGGCGCTGTGCTCGCTTGCTGCTGCGGGCTGACGTTATGTTGACATGTAAACACAACAAATGGAGGAGTTTGTGCACATTCCACCACATCCTCCGTCACATGGGAAAATCCAGTTTGTGTTCGATGAAGGTACGGGTCAATGAACGCACATGGATTTTTTTGACATGCAATCTGAGAACCTGTAGCTGCTGCAGCCGCACATGCAGCAGAGAGTCATTTTCTATATCTACAGAGATGCATGACGCTTTCACGGGAAAATAGATTTTTATAGATTTCTCTGGACAGTGACTAATTACCCTGTTTGTCCGGACAGCGTATTGCACAGGACAGATTCTGCTATTGTCTGCGCTCTGTGTGTTATGTGTGGAAGAAAAAGGTGAGACGCCTCACGGCAAAGCTGGTCTGAAAATAATGTTCTTCTGCATCATGCTTCCTGGCGAGCAGCTGCGTTGTGTGTCTATGTGTGTGTCTGTGTATGTCTGTCTGTGTGTGTGTGGGCTGAAGATGTAGCTGACACATTTGAGACGTCCGTGATGTGACAGCCGTGATGTCCGGAGAGAGCGGTCAATGTAGCTCTGACATTATCAGAGCAGTTCTGTCACCTTTACACACGGCAACAGAGACAGACACACAAGACAAAGTAACACAATTGCATTGACAAACACAAAGTAGACAGAAAAAGACTCGTTATTTAATGAATATTTAAACATTTTGGGAAATACATTTGCTAATTTTCTTGAGCTTTCTTGTGAGGAAGTAAGATGGAGCCAAGGGTTCTGTTCTTTAGCTTAGCAAAGGTAGGCTAATAAATATCTCCCACCAGAATCCCTTTAAACTCATATGATCATGCTCATGTATGTCGTCGTTGCACTTTGTCAGGTACATAACCCATTGTTATAACTTCTGAGTTCAAAATAAGATCAAAATAAGATTGACTTAAAGGGGCTAATTGTTTTTCACTACCACAGAACACAAATGTATAGATAGGAATTAAGTTTAATGTTTCTTGTTGTTTCATGTTGATACTTTAAGGGATGGTTCAACATTTTGGCAAATTGGCCCATTGCCATAATCCCTATAGTCTTAGCAGTAAGTTCGTCACCTTTAATTGTCGGTCCAAGCTATTTGTAGAATGGCAGAGCAGAGCCGTGCGCTGCTCAGAGCTACGCTACGGAGGCTCATGGGATTTCTTGGTTTCCATCATCAAACTCATCAAATACACAATCCAACAACTCCAAAACGCTCTGGTGGACAAGTTGTGACCTGCACATTCACCACACTATGAGATAATAACACAACATTATGAGACAGAGTTGTTTTAGAGGTAAATTCATGCAAAACCAATGAGGCGCATTCCCGTCGGAGGCAGTTTTTCAGCAAGCAGTCTCTGCATTTGCCTCAAAAACAACTCAAACAACAGCATGGTGAATGTGCAGGATACAATGTCCACCAGAGCGTTTTGGAGTTGTTTTATTGTGTATTTGTTGAACTATCCCTTTAAAAAACTATGACGCAATAGCACAACTTTGCACCAGTTTTGTATATTTCATAACTTGTGTACAATACTGTAGCCAGACTAGTTGTCTCTCCCTGTTTCCGGCCTTTATGCTAACCTAAGCTAAGCTAATTCACTCTTTGCCCCGGGCTAATCTTCATAGATAACGGTGTTACCCTTTATGAAAGCTAACGGATGCATTTCCCAAAATGTCAAACTGTTCCTGGTAACGTCCTGTGTCAAACACCTCCTACGCTGATACAGACAAGCTCAAATACTTGGAATGAATGGACAATGCTGATCTCCACTTCCATTGTGGTCAGGAGATTACCAATTACACATCACAATGCAATCCTCTTAAGTGACTGTGCGACTATGATAACCCTGGGCTGGATGGGGATAACACGCCCAGGGCTTTCCCTCAGCGCGAGGCCAGCCCTTTCGGGAGCACCCTGAATCCTTTGGCCCCGGCAGCCCTAATGAGACCGCTTTAAAGTGTGAGAGAAGGACAGGATGTAAGTAATCCCTTCCACTTGACTGGTCACTCGACTGGCAGATCTGACAAAGATCTTCTTCTTCGTCCTCTATATCCTCTCTCTTGCTGACCAGCCAGCCAAAAGAGGGGGGCGAGGGAGGTCCCTAGTGGGTTTTTTTAATGTATAGAAATGGACAAATGAGGAAGAGGACAGCATGGAGTGGATATACTAAAATATAAATCGAGAAATAGGGTGGGAATAAAATGAAATACTGGTGGATTGTGCTTGTTTTCTCCCATGCTGTTGGCCTGGTAATAGATAGAGACAGAAAGGCACCATGTGGCCCTGTGGTTGGCATTAGACTCATTGCTTGACCTTGCAGGATTTCAGCTCAGGCAACATAACATGAGTTAGATTTTTTTTTTTTTTTGGAAAACCGTCGAGTCGGTTTGCCACAACATTGAAGTCCATGACTTGCATTTCAGCCCTGATTTAAAATTTTAAAAAAACACCACCAGCTGTCAAGTGTAGCTCTACTGCATTCGAGTAAATGCGATCAAATAAGTGACATTTACACCTCCGCGTTTCAGCCTGAAATTATGCTAATCGCTTCAACCTTGCCAAAACAGCGCCCCCAGCTCATCTCGCTCTACCCCACTGTGAAACCTTCTGCAGCCACATTTTCGACCTGCTTCCCCAAACCCAACCAGCCAGCCAGCCATCCATCCACCCACACAGAAAACACAGTAATACAACATGCATTAAGTGTGTCGTGAGAAGAGAATAAAAAACAAAAGTACTTTTCCCCCCATTTAATCATACACAACATATTCCTTTGTGCATCAATCTACAATCATAATTCTATAAGCCCCTAGACTCTTCATGCTTTATCTGAAGATTTCTCTGAACTTCTGAGAAGTAATGATTAAAACGCTAAAAATAAAACGACTGATAGATCTGAGGGTATTATCCTATGCTGTTGGGCCTACACAGTTGCATTTTGTGCACAGCCGAGGCCTACATTATCATACTCGTGGAGGGCGGCAGGGTGTTTTTGTTCGAGCCATAGCTGTTGTCTTGACCTCGTGTGTCTGATGGGGGTTTAATGAGCCACAGCCTGTCAGGTCCGCTGAAGCCCGGACTCGTCCCGCTGCAGACGCACGCACCCTGACACCGCTTTGGTCTCGCTCTGCTGTTGGTGTTGATGCTACAAACCGGCCCTGCACTCTCCTCTTACTGTGTCCACTACAAACACAGGGCTGGGCTGCCTTGCCATTAAGGCACAAGGGGGGTATTATATAATGTGTAATTCAGTGGATTATATGAGGCAACCAGTCATATACAATGAATTTAGTGTTTAAGCTGCCATAAAGTGCTTTTTCTTTTTACTTTAAAATGACGATATGACAGTGGGGTGTGCTAACATGCTAACAAAGTGTGTGCAGGTATGTTTAGTGTATTCGTTTGGTGTGTTTGCATCATCTCGTTGCATCAATGAATACAGAAGATGAGATGAGACTGATGGGATTTTTTTTCACTCATCATGGCTTAAGAAAATCCAGAGGATGATGAAAGACATCTGAATTCATATGGCGACCATGAACAAGCAGCCTGGACATGGGTAGACACACTATATCACTCCAGACTAACTGTTGTTCAGAGAGGAGGACACAATATACAGATTCAAGGATATCTTGCCTATAAAAAGACTGCTCTATTGAGATTTCTGACCTTAAGGTCAGGAAAGAGCTGACCGATACAGATCCAGTTTCACTGACTTCCTCTCCACCAGCGACCTGCTCAGGATCTCTACAACTTGCAGCCCTGGCCCTCCAGTGTAATTTCAAACCACAGCAATCTGTCAATGGCAAAACACACATCCTCTGGACTTGGGAGTCTATTCTTAGAGGTAATTCTTTCATTCCCTCGTCGAATCTGTTTATTCAGAAAGCATAAAGCATATGCTCGAGGCCATTATGAGTCGGTGTACAGTATAAACAGCTGCGCCCCTCAGTGCGTTCTCTTTGAAATATGGCTTTTTGCCCAAATTGTGCTCACACTTCTGTTATCCAGTGAAAATCCATTATTATTAGGTAATTAACCACAATGATTCGTTTTCTCCCCCAAAGAGACTCAAACTTCATTTTAAGCATTATCTTAACAAACCTACATCCCAGCTTATTAATACCTTACGGTGTAGCAGAGAGTTCAGGTCCTGTGCAATTAAATTCTTCCCAGTGATTAGTATAAAAAGGGCTGGGGCCATTTTACTGCTGGCAGCTCCGAGTCATGAGCGAAATGTCTTTATTACAGGACAAATTAAGTAAGCAGTTATTTCAGGTTGGCTCTTGAGGGTATTAATTTATTAAAGTTACACAGATGAGCTTTGCCACAAAGCTTAATAATTCAAAGTCAGCTTGAAGCAAACGAATCAAGGACAAGAGGGGACGGTACTTGACATTGGACTGGAGAGAGTCCTGAAAGACCTTCAGGAGAAAGGGTGTAAGCCAAACACATCAATTAAGACAAGTGAATAATTGAATTGCCGTGTAAAAAGCAGCTCTGGCAAGGCTGTGAAAACAGCAACAGCTTGTCTCGACAGATTTATGCAGCAGGTTGAGGTCCTCCGTGCACACACTCAAACACTTCCGCTTTAAACGCCACTTAAAAGAAATTTCACTGACCAAAACAACTGTTAGTCATGACTTTAAACTTCAACTTGGCAGCGTCAGCGCCTATAATTTAAAGGGATAGTTCAACATTTCGGCAAATTGGCCCATTGCCATAATCTCTATAGTTTTAAGAGTAGTTTCGTTACCTTGTCGGTGCAAGCTGTTTTTAGAACGGCGGAGCAGAGCCGTGAGCTGCTCAGAGCTATGCAACAGAGGCTAATGGGATTTCTTGGTTTCCCACATCAAACTCATCAAATACACAATCCAACAACTCCAAAATCCTCTGGTGGACAAGTTGTGACCTGCACATTCACCACGCTATGAGATAATAACAGAACAACACCAGACAGAGTTGTTTTAGAGGTAACAGGAACGAGACGTGAATTCTAAAAATAGCTTGCATTGACAATTAAAGGTAACGAAAATGTTGAGCTATCCCTTTAACATTCCTCCTGTATCAATAACGTGAGCGAGCAAGTGAGGCTCTATGGTGGTGACGGTGAAGGAAAGCAGTGACTGTCAGCTCTCGTGATTCTCCCCCATGTTCCTGATGTCTATCTAGATGCCGGGCCTCATCCTCATCAAAGCTCATCTCAGCTGGTAGATCGCTCCCTGACATAATCGGCTTTGACCACGGCAGAGTTTGTTAAACTTCTACAAAGGCGAGGAAACTTTTAACACAATCAGCTTCTTTCTTTTTTTTTACCTTCAGATGTCGCTCTAATCTACCTCCGATTATCTGATTGCCAGGCTGTGAGTTTTCACGTTGCTGAGCAGCTTTCCTGCACTTCACTCTAACAAAAAGCTCCTGTTGGGTTGAGGCCTTGTTGGTGGAGCCATTCTCACACGCTCTGTTGTCATTACACGTTCTGTTTCTGCTCTAAATGACACCCACGATAATGAAATTAGCCCGTTCAATTAGCTCAGCTGGAATGCTCTATGAATTTATGTAAGTTTATTTGGTATTTTTACGCATGTGCTGTTGCTGCAGTGCACTTCACAGTGGCCGACAGCTGGAGGCACTTCATAATAATATACTATATATGTAATACAATATTTATAATTAGTAGAATTTCTCCAGGCAAAGTTTTGTTTATCCAGGCAAGACTCCAAAACTCAAACACATGTGACAAATCCTGATGTTTGAGCAGCTGCAGCTGTTTTACCTGAACAGGACTGAATGATTAATTGATCAGCAAAGCAGATACTCATTATTTTCCTCGCTAATTGACAAATCGAGTGAGGTTTTGGTCGATGGGTCAGACGAAACTCGCAACGGGATTATGTCATCTTCATTTTGAGAAACTAATTGTGACTAGATTTTCCATTTGTTTTCTTTTTTTCTGCAAAATCACTTCATTGAAAAAATCTCATTGCTAATGAAAATAATCTGTCATAGCATGCAGCTCTAAATAAGACATATTCATTGAGACTTTCAAAAATTAGTGTTAACTGAGGCTGCAGCTAACAATTAGTTTTCATTATCAATTAATCTGATGATTGGTTTGGTTCATTGGAAAAATGCAAAACCATTTCCTAAAGTTGAAGATGAGGTTTTCATTTGTCTTGTTTGGGCCACGCAGCGATGTAAAGCCCAAAGGTTTTCTATCTACTCTTACATAACACAAAGGAAAATGGCGAATTGTCACAGCTGCTCAATCACACCTACAATTCAATACACTTTCTGTAAAACAACTAATTGATTAATTGACTAATAGTTTCCGCTCCACATTATGCAATATTGATTTCTAATGTAGCAGCAATGCAGTTTAAATCCGAGCTAAATTTCCACCAATGATGTGACAACATACTGTACATAATATTAACATGGAACATGTAACAGGAAATTTAAGTTTCCGGTTGAAGCCATCCCAAATGTAACTGCTAATTAAAATAATCTGTCATAACAGCTCTAAATAAGACATATTTATTGAGACTTTCAAGAATTAGTGTTGACTAACTGAGGCTACAACAATTGGTTTTCATTATCAGTTGATCTGATGATTGGTTTGGTTCAAGGGAAAAATGCACAGAATCATTTCCTAAAGTTGAAGATGACGTGTCTTTCTGTAAAACAACTAATTGATTAATTGGCTAATAGTTTCTGCTCCACATTATGCAACATTGATTTCTAATGTATGCAGTTGAAATCAAAGCTAAATTTCCACCAATGATGTGGCAACATACTGTACAATAATAATAATAACATGGAACGTAACAGGAAATTAAAGTTTCCGTTTGAAGCCATCCCACATGCCGCGCTCATCTCCTCACTCTAACCTGTAGCGGAGCACACTGCTCCTAATCTTACAGCATCCTCCCATGGGTGGTGTTGGAGGTCAGCCAAGTGAGGCATCTTAAATAACCAGTGACCTTAAATTCAACTGGACCAATATTCTGGTGGAGTGGCTGGCAGACGGAAAACGCACCGGGGGCCTCCTCTTCTCCCGGCTCCGACTCCAGCTCCGGCTCCATCGTCTTATCTGATATGTGTTCTGTATCAGTATATGTGTGTGTGTCTGTGTCCTGACCTCTCCCTCCGAACTGTTACACCAAACTGTGCGAGCAACATGGGGTGAACTAAAGCTCCCTGATGCTCACTCACTTTTGAATCTAGGGCACGGGAGTGCTCAACACAAAACAGACAACAGTGGCAGATTTAAAAATAAAAGATTAAATGCTTGTGGGTTGCAAAAACACAAAATATCTCTCTCCGTCACACACACACACACACACACACACTTGGCCCAGACACATTACTCTCACTTACACACTCAGTCAATACATGAACAAGCTGTTAAGAATACATGTAGTGGGATTCAGCACATTCACTATTCTTCTCCTGCACGTCATCGATAAATCCAAAATCTATTCCATTGTGTGATTTTATTGAATCTGCTCTTGTGTTGCCTGCATCCAAAGGGACTTAGTGTAAGATTACAACATTGTTGAGCACTGGAATGACACCCACAAACACACACACACACAGACAGGATAACACCGCCTCTCTGTGATGTTCCCTTTGGTGAATCTGTATCTTTAACATCACACTGCAAAAACTCAAAATCTTTCCAAGAATATTTGTCTTAGTATGAAGTATGAATTCTTGTCAAAATGTCTAATTTCTAGTCAAAACTCATCTCTTTCCACTTAAAGTAAGACTTGTCACCTAAAAATGAACTTGTTTTCAGATCATTTTCACTTGTTTCAAACAAATTTTCAATTGAAATAAGGAGAAAATTCTGCCAGTGAAAGCAAGTTGTTTTGTGCTTGTAATAAGAAAGAAAAACTGGCTCCACTATCAGATGTTTCTACTTATTTCAAGTGAAAATAGGCTTGAAAGAAGTAAAAAGTGTCTAAAAACAAGCTACTTTTAATGAGATGAGTCTTATTTTAAGTAGAATTAGATTTGTTTTGACTAGGAATTACATTTTGACTAGAAATAAGAGAAATATTCCTGGTAAGATTTTGAGTTTTTGCAGTGCACAGGATCAAGGTCAAGGCGGTGGGGCCGGGGGGGCCGAGGGGGCCGGAGGGCACATTAATGTTGTGTGCACTCCTGCTCCTCTGAGGAACACCACACTGTGACAACAGGTCCTTAGTCAGTTCACCCGGACGCATCACGGTCCTCGCTGCGATTAGAGATGAGCTCTCATCAGGAGGGGAGAGCAGTTTAATTAAACCGAGCAGATCAGCTCCTCGGCGTTGGTGGCGTTGGCGGTGATCGGTAAGAGAGTAGAAAGACGGAGGGAAGAAATTAGGCAAATTAAGAGCGGATGATACAGAAAACAGCTGTAAAAGGCGGGGTGGGGGGGTGTAGGAGGTGTTGGGGTTTGGTGGGGTTGAATAGAAACAGTAGAATCGACAGTGAATTCACAGGGAGCTCCGTAACCTTACGAAAGAGTGGCTGAAATCATAACAACAACATGAATTATTCAGGAGGAGAGGGCGGGGCTGCTCAGTTCACTATAATGAGCATTTTTGTGAGGTCGCAGTTTGGTAACCTAAGCAGGCCTCCAAGTGTGTGTGTGTGTGTGTGTGTGTGTGTGTGTGTGTGTGTGTGTGTGTGTGTGTGTGTGTGTGTGTGTGTGAGAGAGAGAGAGAGAGAGAGAGAGAGAGAGAGAGAGCGTAAGATAGATACTGCTGATTCAGTAGGGATGGGTGAAGGTGACCCTCGGCTGCTCCTCGCTGCCTGTCTCACCACCACCTGATATTGATCCCAGTTGTCCAACTCCAGATCTGACTCAAGGATACACGGATTCATTGCCTTCTTGACATTTCAAATATGGCACTGTGTGTAAATCGTAAATCCACACACTAGCATTGATTGGTTATTGATTTGCCACCTAGTCAGAGTCTAACCACTTAACAGGGGGCTTATCCCATCCAAACTGAATCTCAGCCTATGTACATACAGTAGCATCAGGTAGGGATGTGAGCGATAGGCACTCCAACCCAGCATGGGAGTGTTATTATTGTTGTTGTTGTGGTTGTTGGAAATTCATATCAGACTCCACATGAACTGTTGGAGAACTAAGAATAGAGCAGGCTACAACTGCAGAATCCAAATGCAGTGGCTGGGAGCAAAGGTTTGGACCACAGATGGGAGAATGTGCCTGTGTAGCCCTGCCCTGTCAAGGGTAAACTGCCTCTCACATGCACGCTCCCTTTGCTGTGAAACACGGCCCACACACACACGCACACACGCACACTTTTGTTTTCATCGCACCTTAAAACAGCAGCATGAATATGCATGATGCCGAAGGACACAGGAGGTACATAATTAGACAATCAACAACTCCCAGACGACGACGACGACGTGCATTACTACGACGGAGGAGAAACGCTCCTGCACTTCTTCACTTCCATCCTCTGCTCTTGTCAGCAGCAGTGAGAGAGAAGCGGAGTCGTGTTAGTTCGTGGACACGCATTTGCACTTATACTGGCTACAGTTTCATTTTGAGCTGAGAGTTGGAATCAAAGCAGGACACATGCCGAATAAAAACCTGAAGGCCTTTCTTAGTTATAGTGCAGAACAGGTGCAGGGGCTCAGGGGTGAGACTGGAGGAAAAACAAACTGGAGCACGGGGTGGACAGTCGTACCACCACCACATGTCTCCTCTTCTCATCCAGCAAATCAATGATTCATAGTAACAACAGCATAACCTTGACTGCTCTCCACAGCCCAGACCAGTGCATGCTGTTAAGTCAGGGTCACACATCCATCACTCCCTGTATCAAGCAGGGACACACCCTAAACAAACAGCACCGACAACACCCGCACTCAGCTGCACAGTCACACACACGCACATTCATGCACGCACACACCTGGGCTGTCAGTTACAGTACACGTTATGCAAGTCAGTCTGTTGTTTCTCATGGTTAAATGGGCGCAGGTGCTGTGGACATGGGCTCGTGATTACATTTTCATTAAGACAATTTATGGAGCAGGAGATTGGAAAAGTGGGAAAGAAACAGCATCGTGCATTTACAACAAACTTTTCACATCTAATCATGAGTTCGTATCCATACAAATGCAAACACATCACACACACATGCTGTTGCAGGAGGTAAAACTTCACACTCCTATCCCAAAGATCTGCCACCATCATCACAAACCCTCATTATTCACTCTCTCTTACACTCTTACACCGGCTGACTAGTTTACATGCACACACAATCCTTCCCTCTCTGTCTGTCTCTCTCTCTCATACACACACACCACACTCTTGGGTTACACACACACAACACGTTCTCAGATTTCACATATTTAGGGAAAAACATACTGACCTGCCCTGGCGCTGACACACACACATTCTTTTCAAGCAGTTCAGCCTTTCAAAGAGGATCCGTTTGAACGCGTCTATATACATTGACCCGACTGAGGTGGAATAATAAACCTGCACTTAGAATAAATAATACGACTAGTTTGGGTTTTTTAGATAATTGTAGAAAAAAAAGCAACAGCCGCCTGGTGTGTGATTTAAATATAAAAAAATAAAAAATAAAAAAGCAGCGTGGGGATTCAGTGATGGAGAGAGATGATGTGGCTGCACCGTAGCCTATCCCAAAGAAAGTCAGAGACGATGCGCACGGCTGACGGGATATTTGGACTCTAGTGATGCTCTGAGAGCCGTGGTGATCTTGTAGAGGGGGGAGAGATAGAGATAGAGAGGGGGAGAGAGAGAGATAGGAACACACACACTCACACTCACAGACACACACACCATCAGGCAAATCTGACAGCGGCCGCTTATAAATTTAGCAGCTGCTGCACTGCTATAGGCGATGCAACGTGGAGGACGAGAGAGAGAGAGAGAGGGAGAAAGAAAAAAGCGTCATGGTCCAAAACGTGCACGTGTTAACTTGTGCACGCACACACTCAAGTCTCTTTGCATATTTAACGATATTAAGTCCTGCACTTTTTAGTTTGAATTTCTTCTTACCGTCATTTCTTTTGGTTTTTTGTTTGGTTTCGCTTTTCTCCTCCGCGTTAAATCCTTCCCCAATAGTCTTCGTCTGGTCAGATCATCAGGTTCATTCACTCACGGATGCAAAAATGTGGTTGTTGTGTTGTTATCTACACCAAAAGACAGACAGACAGACAGACAGACAAACGTCGCTGACATCAATCTGACCGCGGGCTGAGGTGTCATTGAACCGCAGGCGCGACGCTTTCAGAGCACCGAGCGTCAATTGCAGGAGATTATAGATGAGATAGGAGGCTGAGGTAAAGTAAAGTGCACGGTGAGGTTGCTGTTGCTGCTCCTGGAGGCACTTTTCAAGTCACACAGGCCGATTAAAAAAAAGGCAAATGTGAAGGTTTTTTTACCTTTGGAAGTTAAGGAGGACAATAGGGGAGGGCATAAAAAGAGTTAAAAGTAACGCCCCTTATCTCTGCTACCTGCATCAGCAGCATCACTTTTCGCTTACGAGTTACAACCTGGATTTAAAGGCGTGAGAACCAGATATCTGAACGTGATTTTTTCTTTCCCCTCTTCCCCTCTCTGCCTAATTTGCAATATTTAGGCTATCCAGATGTGACAAGGACACAGCAACAGATCTGGAGGTTATAAAGCTGCGAGTCTGGCTCAAATAAAACTTTAATGAGCCCTACAGGGAAAAAGAGCCGTGGACTAGCAAAAACCATAGCTCATATAGTATTCTGGGGGCAAAACCCACAGTCCTGTCAAGCTGACCACAGAAATATTCCCATGTAAAACAAAGAATAAGAAAAATGTTTATACTATTTTTTTTTTTTTATCAATATCATTCCTTTTTTCTTTCCATTGTGCAAATTGTCACAAAGGAAATTAATACAATCTAAAACTGAATAGGCTATATTCTCCAATTAATGCAGACGGATTAGTTACAAAATCTAAATATCTGCCGTAATAATAATAATAATAATAACGACTTTTTCGCCTTAACTATTTTGATAATTGATTGAATCTACATCATGTACATGTAATTTCATTGAATAAAATCTGCGACAAACGTATTATTTTTGTTTTATATTGTATGTTATTTGCCTGTCTGGGTTTGTTCAAGCCTCTCCCTCACTCTGCTAACGGCTCACTGTACCTTTAACACCAGTGCATGATGGGAATTGAAGTGATTTGTGACGAGGAAATCGAATGAAGACTAGCGATATCAAACTACAACTCCCAGAATCCCTCTCTGCTCTGCTGCCGCCGCTGATCGGTTACAAACAATAATGGCATCGCACGGAGAAGACACGGGTGCTTCCAAGTCTGAGGATCAGGGGGAGAGGAAAACAACTGCGGTGTCGTTTGGTTTTACTAAAACAGTCAGTAAATTTAAACCTGTTGCTGTTGACGCTGGGACGAAGAGAGAAGAGAAAGATTACTTAACCGGAATTGATAGGAATGAATTACAGAGGTAAGCTTCCTATGCTAATGCTAACTCATATTAGCTAGTGAAAACGTAACTGTTACGTTTCCGTGGTAATATAGCTGAGTAGAAATTATAATATGGCTATATTATCTGTGTTAGCAGATGTAAATTATATATGAATGTGTTACCTGGCCACAGAAAGCAGGTCTCCAGACTTTTGTTCCTCGATGGAGGCATTTTGCCCCCAAAAATTGAGACAGTGCAAGTCAATTTTTCATCTATCCTCCTCAATAGTCTTCGTTTGGTCACATCATCAGAAATGTGGTTGTTGTGTTCTTACCTACACCAAAAGACAGACAGACAAACGTCGCTGACATCAATCTGACCGGGCTGAGGTGTCATTGAACGGCAACTCAACTCAAAGAACCTGCAATCTGTCATTACAGGTGTCAGGTCATTGTATGTGAGGATCATGAATGAAAAGGAAATGTGAATATCTTCTTTGCAAGTTTTTGTAGTATGTTTGTGGCGTGCCCCTAAATTTTCTGTTTGTGTTCCTAAAATTTTAAGTTAGGGGGCCACTGTGCTTCTGATAATACATAATATACATAAAAATACCCAGCAACTCTATTGAGTAGTTAATTAAATCCCCCCAGGAATTGGCTGTATTACGCCAGACATTGTCAAGAACATCTAGAAAAACAGAAAAATAAATAAAAAATGATAACACAAAGAAGTGGTCAGCATTTCTTCAGGGGGCCGAGAATTCAGCCCTGCTTCTGGCAAAATAAGTATGTCTCTGGAGCCCTGGGAAGTACATCTTGTTCTGCTTCTAGCTTGCTAACTCCCCTCTGTCCTGCAGTTCAAAACCGACTGAGAAGCCCAAGGAGCTCATCATCCCTCTGATCCAGAAGAACCGCTGGCACAAACCGGACCGAGCGGCGGCCCAGCCCGAAGAGAAAAGTGGAAAACCACAGGAGGCGACCCAAGATGCAGACTCTGTGGACTCCCAGGCTGTCAAAGAGCTCATTGAGGGTATGTAGAAAGCTTTGGCACACCAGAGACATTTCTGTGTTGTTTATTTAGAAGTGAAAAGTAGAAAATACAACCTAAACACACAGATACATTGCACAGATATAAGGAAGAATGGCCTTGACTACATATAGATGTAAATGTCAGTCAATAAATTAATAATGAAAAGAGCCTGGTCTCAAAATCAAGACAATGATCCAAAGCAGACCTCAATTCACAATCAATAACTCCAAGAAACACAATCTGAAGTGTATAGAAAGACCTTTATAGCCCCCTGAGATGAAATTGAATTGGCAACCTGTAGATAGATCTATTATAATAAATAATAATAAGGATGTATATGAGCAATGTACTGAAACCTTTGCATACAACTGTACACAACAAGCACTGGTTTGGTGTGTGTAGCTGTGCACTGCATCCCTTTAAATCGATGCTCTTTACACTCCTCTAACTTGTGTCTGCAGAATCACGGCGGCAGCTCGACGAGTGGAAGAATGGCCCCCAGTCACAAACTAACGTGAACCTCTCCATCCCGCTGTTGATGCAAAACAAAGTGCCCGAGGGCTTTGAGGATGGAGACCATGTGAAGGTGGATCTACGGCCTGAATCTGTAAGTATAACAACCAGTATAGAGACACACATTCTCTCTGCTGAGAACATGAGATTATCCAGTGGTTTGATCAGGAAAGGAACATTACTGAACTCATGTTTTGGGGTTAGGGTTAGAGATAGAGAGAGACAGCCAACTAGCACAGTCAGTACGTTTAAATGCAGAGCTTAATTGAACTATGCTCAAAATTTGATTTTGACGTCTAATCGGACTTCTGTCCTTGTTCCAGTTTACATGCAACAGAGAAAATCAAACAACTGTGACCTCCTCCTCATGCGGTGATATGCGTCATTTCAGTGGGTTAATACGGCCCCCTCTCCTGTTGACTTTTCTGTCCCTGAGTAAAAAACAGAATAATAAACAACTTAATAAGCTTAATAAATTCTCAACTACACTTTCTCTCTCTCTCTTTTAAATAAAACACAACCTCTCGCTGGTCGCGCTGCGTGAAATGCACTGTTTCGGTGCTGACGTAGTTTATTTTCTTTCCTTGGCCGGGTTCGAGCGGCTTCTCTCCTACACTTTGTGCTGGGTATCTTAATTGGAATTGGACTAACGTGTTTACATGCACTTAAGTTGTCCAGTTATAGTTGGATTAAGGCAATAATTCTTATTTTTCAAGTGTCATGTAAATGTACTGACTGTCTAATATCAAGCGTTCTTGTAAGCATACTGTGTAGTGAAAATTGGGTGAATCACCGTCTCAGTTGGAGTTGACAGAACAGATGTAATGAACATCTTGGTGTGATGATTAATTAGATCAGTCACTGAATCGTGACCAGTCAACGATCACAAAGGGAACAACAGTTTCTAAGTCTTAGTGCCTGGGTTTGAGTTTTTATTCTACTGTAATGTACTGTATGAAAAAATAAACCCATCTCAGCGTCTATAATAATGCTAAACTGACAGCATGTGGTTCTCAACACCGTAATGCTTTTACTCTGCTGGTCGTTGATTTGCTAAATCAAATGTAAAATGAGATGAGATGTGAAGATCAAAATATAATCTGCTAGAGAGGCATTTTGGGGAGAATATGAAAAAGCCTGACAGCACAAAATGTCTAGTAGACTGGCTACTTTGAGTCAGACTGAAATTTGAGTGTGAGAAAGTGCTGACCGTCATCTGAGTGGAATAACACCCTGTGTGCACACTCAGTTTGTGTGCATGTGTACGGGGGGAACTCTGTCAGTACAGTAAGGCTTTGGTGGCAGATAGGCATCAAATATTCTCCCCAGAGACATGCGGGCAGCCAATCAGCTCTCTTTCCGCTACTTTTCATCAGAGGCCTCGCACACCTCGTCACTGTCATCCCATATCTGCTCTCAGTCACCGTGGATGTGACTGTCAGGACACGAGAGTCACTGTGGCCCCTCGGAGCTCATTTTGATGCAGCACGGCCTGCGAGCTGTGAACCCCCAGCTTCCCTCGGAGGGGAAGCCTTCAGCGGAGAGAGATGAGCGGGGCCACGGCTCTGATGAGGGCTGCTGCCTGGTGACTTTACTCAGCCTGGGCTGAGTCTGACAGCCTGGAGCCAAAAGGCTGAGTAAGACCGACATGACAAACTGCCTCTCTCTGTCAGTTGCCACAAACAATATCAACAACTCAAAAAAGATTACATAACCGCCTCGTTTTTTTATATTTACTTTAATGCAGACTGTGTTTTTTTGTTTTTCTTTGGCTGCCTGAGCATTAGATGCATGTCTGTTTGTTTCGTAATATAATATCACTGTTTTGTGTTTTTCAGTCCACAGAGGCAGATTATGAGACTGTTCCTGTTGAGGCTTATGGACTCGCAATGCTGAAGGGGATGGGGTGGAAGAAAGAGGAGGGCATTGGACGAACCTTTAAGCAGTGAGTAACAAACTTGGACTGTAGTTATGTTCAGATTTAGGCTGAAATCCTAGCCTGGGTTTACCCATGCTGCCATGTGCACGATTTTATTCGCTCTGCAAGGCAGCCTGGAAACCATGGACCCAATGACGACACACCCAAGCAACTTTGTTGATAGCTTGTTGATCCAACATGGCGGCAGTCGGACGCTTTACCTTTCGATGCAGCGTTAGGAAGTGTTTTAAGTAGTTTAGACCACAAGTTTATTTTGAAAAAAAGAGCAACGGCAATGGTCAGTGAACGCCATAATTTCTCTGACCCATTGTTTTTTTCCTCATCGGATTTCTGTCGCTCTTCATACGTCATCAGGAGTGATTGATACGATTGGCTATAAGCTACACACAGACGCATGGGATAGACATTCGTAGCGCCCAATAAACAGCTTGTGGCTGATGAAAATGGACGGGTGGTTCCCAAACCGAACCTCAATCAGGTCTGGTGTTAACTTCGTTAATCAATCAAATGTCTTGAGTCTTTTAATCAAAGAAATCCACCAGAAGTGAGAGGTGTTTATTTGTTTTTAGTTTGTTGGTAAGATTGTACAAGATTTTTTAAGTCGTCACCACAAACTCTCAAAACAATCAATTATTTGCAATACTCCTATACGAAATGATCGATCAGTTTATTGAAAAACAAAAAAGATTGCTTGGTAGTGATGAACTGCAAATATGTAAAAGCAGCAACTACATTCTTCTTCCCTTTCCATCAGAGAAGCAAGTGATCTTTCAATTTTGTATTGATTTTTACTGTTTTAAATTCACCCACTCAGCTCAAGTTGTGTCCACCTCCAGTCTGTTTTACATCCTGCACACTTTGTTCCTTCTCTTGTTTATCATTTGAATAATAATGTTTCCTGTTCACGTTTGCTGCAGAGATGTGAAGCCCATCGAACACCAGCTTCGTCCGAAAGGTTTGGGCCTCGGAGCAGATCGTTCAGCGATAAAAGACCTGGAGCCCACCAGACACAAGCGGCCCCCCAAGCCGGGCGAGGAGCGAGAGAAGGAGGAGGAGCTGGTGATGGGTCCTGGCGGCTGTGTGCTGGTGGAGTCGGGGGCACATAAAGAGCTGTACGGCAAGGTACGGTAGTTCTGAGCACGTATTGTTTACACGCTGTTGTTTTCTGTGTTGTGTTTTCTCTGACGTTTCCTTCACCGTGCCGCAGATCGAAGGTATCGATGCAGACAACGCTCGAGTCCTGGTGAAGCTGGCTATCGGCAGCAAGACTGTGACAATCAGCCAATACGCCATCAAGCTGGTCGGACGCAAGGAATATGACAAATACAGCAAAGACCTCAGTGAGTAACTCGACATCTCTAGTTAAAGATCTGGGGTCCGTTTCAGGAAGCAGGCTCAACAAACTCTGAGTCAAATCCCGAGCTCAGGGTTGACTGAGCCTGAGCTGGAAAACTCTGAGTTTTCGGTTTCAGAACAGCTGATCAGAATTAGTTCAATCAACCCAGAGTATGTTCAGCCTGAGGGAGGCGCGTTCACCGTGAGCACAAGAAGCCATCATCAATGGAGCACAGATGATACGATTCACAACGACAGAAAGAAAGAGACAGAGCCGCGAGTCTCACTCCAACCCAACTGGAGTTTAATGTCGGCGTATGTGGAGGATGAACACATTAAAAAACATCAGATTCAGCCAGAATTGTGTGAGCTGGCGTGGAAAAAAGGACTGCAGTGTGTTCACTAAAGAAGTCTGACAATGCATGGGTTTGACATGGGTTGTTTTAGAGGTAAATTCAGAGACTGCTTGGCGAAAAACTGTCCTCGATGGGAACGCGGATCAGCTGTTTTGCATGAATTTACCTCTAAAACAACTCTGTCTGGTATTGTTCTGTTATTATCTCATAGCGTGGTGAATGTGCAGGTCACAACTTGTCCACCAGAGTGTTTTGGAGTTGTTGGATTGTGTATTTGATGAGTTTGATGAGGGAAACTAAGAAATCCCATTAGTCTCCGTAGCGTAGCTCTGAGCAGCTCACTGCTCTGCTCTGCCATTCTAAAAACAGCTTGCACCGACAATTAAAGGTAATAAACCTACTGCTATGACTATAGCGATTATGGCAATGGGCCAATTTGCCAAAATGTTTAACTATTCCTTTAAGGTTGTAATTAAGATGATTGTGTCTGAAGTTTCCAGTCTGAAGTGGCTGATAATTGAACTTATTTTCTAGGCAATGATACAAGTTGCTCCTTCTCTTGTCTTTATCTATAATGATGTGGTCTGTTGACATTTTACTCTACAGTGTCCATGTTTCAATCCCTTAACACGCTGTTTATCCACCGAGCAGGTCGCCTCAGTAAAGCACACAAAGAAAAGGAAAAGGAGAAAGAGAAGGAGAAAGAGCGAGAGAAGGAGCGACGGAGACGGGAGGAGAAAGAGAGGCAAAGTAACGGTGACGAGGTGAAGCATAGGTCTTCAGACAGAGACGGAGGAAGAGATGAGCGGAAGAGGAAACACAGAGAATCAAGTCAGGACAGGTACGTCAAACATCAAATCATATCAACCAGTATTTTACGTTTTAATAATTTATTCATTTAGTTGATGTTTTCAGTTTAATTCATCTTTCTTGTTTTTTCCTCCACAGGGAGAAGCCTCCGGTGAAGGAAGCGAGGCGGCCGCCGGCTCCGCCCTCGTGGCTCCAGAGAGACTTGAAAGTTCGTTTTATAGACAAAGCTTTCAAAGGAGGAAGATACTACAACTCAAAGGTACGAACTAATATTGCATCATCATCGCCATGTGTAGTGTGTTTATTTGTCTGCACAGTGTTTATCATGATAAATGCTATACTGTAATGTCATCTGTCTGTTGGGTTTCTTCTAGATGTGTGTGGAGGATGTCCTGACACCAACTACCTGTGTGTGTCGAACTGAAGAGGGAAGACTGCTAGATGGTGAGTCATCAGTGGCATCACAGTCTCTCTCTCTCTCTCTGCAGTAGCTCTAATTAAAGTTGTACAAGAAATGTGATGTGCAAAGTATGTGACCAGACCTGGTGTTACTGTAAGACTCAGAGATCCTGCGTGTGAAAGCTGAGGCCTCAGCTTTCACACGCAGGATCTATGCTGTCATCTGATGACAGCATAGATCATGAAGAACGCAGCATTTGATCGCACCAATTGAAACACAACCTTTCTTTTTTTTTTAATCCACTTTAGTTTGTTTACAGAATGAATGAGATGCAACATGCAAATTGTGAACCCTAACCCAAGCCTTTTTTTTTAATTTTAATTGCCACTGTTTTTAATGCTAAGCTAAGTACCTAACAGTCTCCTGCGTAGCCATGAGTGGCATTAAACTTTTCATCTGTGGGAAACAGCAAATCTCTCTTGAAATATGAAACTATCCCCTTCAAATGCCTCAAATCTATTTTTATCAGTCATTGGTATTATGTCCTATTCCTAGATATGAGATTTGTTGTAAGAGCACCTGTTCAGTCTGTTTGGTTTTTTTATCTGTTCATTCTTACATTTTGATGTAATCTGCAATCACAACCTGTGTATTATTGGCAAAGGTCTGCTGAATGGATTATACTGTAGAAAGGAAAGAAAATGGAGGTGACTAACCTTTCCTCTTGTGGCAGATGTGAAGCAGGACATGCTGGAAACTATTGTGCCAAAAAGTGAAAACGATTCTATAATGGTTGTACTGGGTGAACATAGGGGTCAGGTGAGGATTGTTTTGATCATCATCATTATCATGATTCCTGCAGCTTGTGTACATGATGAACAGCCACTAATCAGTGTATTTTACATGTGTCTGTTCAGGTCGGTCGTATTCTCCAACGGGACAAGAACAAGTGCCGAGCGATGGTTCAGCTCGACCGATACGAGGAGAAAGTGTTCACTCTGGACTATGACACCATTTGTCACTATGTGGGATCAGCTGGCCACTGATCTACAGGACTGTCCCGTCCCTTTTCATCCCCATGTGTCCCTGAATTATTATTTTTTTGTATTATTCAGAAAATTATGGATATAGCATTTTATCATGTTGCAATTTTATAATAAAACACTGTCAAGAATAGTTGCGATGAGTCTTGATTTTTCACAGTAATCTTTAAATTTATTAGCAAACGATGCGAACCAACTGCCCTCAGACGAGGAGGGTCGATCTTCAGGTCATATAAAAACATATTTACAACTGTTGAACGCACTGTGTGGTACAAAAGCTGAGCACTCTGCCTGCACACATTTCACAACAAAAACAAAAACTTAAAACATGTCAGTCTGTAACTGTAAAGATGGAAGCGAAGGGAGAACAAGCTGCGTCGTCTTTCTGGGTCGACCCGCTCACTCCTGTGGTATCTTATTCGCTGCGTTAGCCCGAAGCACGGCTCCTGGACTCGGGTACGGCCGCTGCTGGAACAGCGGTCCTGCTGCCGTCGTATCTGCGCCCGTCTTTGCTTCATTACGTTTGGGCAGACCACTCGACCACGTCCCCCTGTATTGAAAAAGAAAAGTGAGTGTGCTTTTATAGACATCATTACTGTTGCATCAAACTCAGTTTACTGGGCACGATTAGTGCGACTCAGCCTGTGATATGTTATTATGTAACGTCCTCTGTGGCTCTGCAGGGGCTTTGTCAAGTCTATGAAAATAATCCAGATGATGTCAAAGTGATGTCACTGTGGCTATTTCAGCTTGATCTTGGGGATATGCTTGTTTTCAACAAAAAACAAATGGGAGGTGTGGAGTTTGAAAGACGAGTGTTTATCAGGCTGGAAATAGAATATGTATTATAACATTTAATGCCCATAATGCACCTGGTTGGCTGAGCTGTTGTTTTTACATATTGTGGAGCCAGGTAGCCTTTTTTTTTTTTTTATATATATAACGCGTTGATCCACACTGCTTAATAGAAATTCAGTATCTCAGCTTCTCATGCTCCTGACTGTGTCTTCTCTTTTTAGTCATTCTCTCTCAAGTCTGAACTTTATGGACTTGCAGCACTAAACTGTTTTAGCACCGCTGTAAATACGACTGTAAACACTTTACCTTGGAGCATCAGAGTAAGCACTCGGATCCATGGGGTCCATCTCGTCATCTTTTCTCCCTGAAAGGAAAATAAACATGAATGTGTGACACCCGATACATGCAACAACAAAAATATAAAACAGTTCTGTAATAACAGAACAATTTCTCACCTCTTTTGCTCTTGCCGTACGGCGCCATGTCCTCCCTCCTCGGTTTTCTTCTGTCTCTGTCCCTCCCGTCTTCTCGGTCCCGGTCTCTGTCCCGCTCTCGTTCCCGCTCTCTGTCGCGCTCTCGCTCTCTGTCCGGCTTCTCAAACTGTCTCTCGATTCGTTCGTCTCCTCCATCAGCTGGATCATGAAAAAAACAAAGGCAAGAGTCACATAATAATTTTTTTTTTTTTTTTTAAACACTGCCTGAGTTTGACAAGCACGGTGGGCTTCACACTGCACTGTCATTAATCTGCAAGGCCCCATGACAGGTGACCCCATTCTCTGGCCCTGATCTATGGCACCTTTAGACTGATCTAACATAGTTTTAAGATAGTTTTGAATCTTAAGAAAGTGAAAATTTGTATTTATTTAACTCTTTTGGCTACCAAAATCTCCCATATCTCAGGCGACAGCACACACCGTGATAATTATATTAACAGATATTAAAAGAAAACACAATAAGTGAAAGTGTAGAGAGGCTTTATAATGTCGTACCTCTAAGTTTCTTGGCAGCTTTTGTGACGACTGCAGACGGGTCGTTTGGGGACAACCAGGCTACCAGGTCTGTCTCCACGTTCCAGTAATAAGGGAGACCACTGAAGACAAAAACACAGATTTATTTACAGCCATGATGTATATAATAATCTGCGATACATACAAGTATTAGTAAGTAATATTATAAGGAAAGTGATTGAATGTATGTATTATAAGCTGCTGCCATCAGGCAAACGCTACAAGAAAAACATCCACAAAAAATTAGTAAACCCTGAACAATGAAAAATATTATTTTAAGGAAAGTGATTGAATGTATGTATTATAATGATGATCATTAGAGAAACCACAATAAGACAGAATGGGCTCATTTCCAACTACACAGTATTAAACTATGAAACCATAAACATACACATAGCAGCAGAAGTGGCTACAAATCTGGAAATCCAAAAGTACTAAACATGAAATAAATATTACACCAAAAATATTCATGAATAACCTTTGAATTATTCAGAAGACTCAGCCCATTCTTAAATGTTTTATTCCGATTCTTTTCACAGTGAAAGTGAGTTCATTGCAGGTCATTTAAATCAGTTTCCTGCAGGTTTTAGAATAAAATGTCCTTCCTCAAACTCTGTTTTTATATAGTAAAGTCATTTCAACCACTTTTCTATAACGTGTCCCTAAAATAATCAGAAAATAACTAGAGTTATAACAACATTGTTCATATTATAGAAATCAAGTTTACATACCAAGCAGGGTCGAACACTTTGTACCAGTTTGGTGGCAGACTCTCTATTCTGGTGGCTTCATAATCTACGTTGTTGTCATCGTAATCTTCAGCAATAATCTCCTCATCTGCCTCTGGATGAATGAGAGGAGGGAAACAATGTCACATGAGACAGGAACAAAACATGGTGATGTATAAGGAAAAAATGTCTGAATGTTGTAAACTCTGTGTTTTTTTTACATCACGCTGCTTCTTACCTTGTTCTGAGGGTTTAACGATCCCTCTCTTGGCCAAACGGGCCAGCAGCGCCGGAGGTAGAGGCATCCTGCAACACACAGGAGGGAAGTTTAGATTTAATGGCTGAAGCAGATAGTCACAATATAATGAAAAATATTTGGTAGATTAGGTTAATATGTCAAACTTTTACCATCACATTGAGCCAAATGTCACATGTTTGATATCAAATTGGCACGAGCTTCTCACATGTGATGACTATTTTCTTTTTTGTTGTACATTTAATGATATTGTATGACATTAGTCACACAATACATATGTATTAACTGTTCTTTTTTATCTTATTCAGCCACTTCACATTTTCTCCTGTTCTAATTTCAAGTGTTGGGTGTTTTATTATTGCTCCAAATGGCTAATTTAGCATCAAGCTTTTTTAGTGGACACAATGTGACACTCTACAGGGATACTGATTGATGTGTGTTGTCTTGTTTGTGCAAGGATTACCTAGTTGAATAAATGCAATACACAGTTGTGGATTAGCTTGGAAAAATGAAACCAACCAATCCACAACAATGCGTAGTGATGGTTAAGTCAGTTAAAGGGCAACAGTGATTAGCACATATGCAACAATAAGAATCAGTTACTGCAAAAGCATATTTATCAAAAACAATAAGAAGAGCACTATCCTGCATTTCACAGTGTAACCTAATGGGAAAGTTTATGCAACGTTTCAGTCAGTAATTCACAGATGGTCTGTGATGTAATATTATCTTGAGGGCAGGTGATCTGTTGCTGTATTCATACTTTCTGTGTGAGTAGTTCTCCAAAGAGTTTTTAATCTGAATTTCTGCTGAATACCCATTTACAAGCTAATTTTACCCCATAATGAAAGCTTTTTGGGGGCACTTTCAGATCAAAAATAAATGTTTGAAGAGTCTATCGTCTCTGAAAGAACATAGTCCAAATTTGAGGGTTTTGTTTTGTGGTGCTTCGATGTGATGGAGTAACTGAAGCTGCTGGCTCGGAAACTAACTACGACGTCGTCGTGTAGGTCATCC